>CAKXYN010000010.1:33600000-43600000 GCA_935064755.1 Tragelaphus eurycerus | reverse complement strand
TAGGCACATCTTGGTATTTTGTATTGGTAGGTCTATCTTTACCACAATATATTATTTAGGACAGGATCACATTTGTCACTTCTTCCTCCCTACTACCCAAAGTGGTACCAGACCCATAAAATAGTCAATAAACATTTACAAAGTGAAAAAATAAGTCTATTTTTTTTAAAAAATTCTACTGAGTGAACTGAATTTTTTGAGGCTCATAAGTGAATATGTTTTCCTCTTTACTTTGTCTATTACAGCCGGATTGTATGAGTGGGGTATTAAAGTCTCCCACTATTATTGTATTGTTGTATATTTCTTCTATTATACTAATTAGTGTTTGTCTTAGATATATCAATGCTCCAATGTTGGGTTCATATATATTTATAATTGTTATAACTTGTTTTTGGATTGTTCCTTTAAGTCGTTATGTATAACCTTGATTGTCTCCTTTTCAGGATCTTTAAAGTCAATTTTATCTGATATGAGTATTGCTACTCCTGTTTTCTTTTAGTCCATATTTGCATAAAAAATATTTTTCCAGCCCTTCATTTTCAGTCAATATATATCCCCTATTTTAAGGTGGTTCTCTTGTAGACAACATACATATAGGTCTAGTTTTTATATCCATTTGACCCGTTTTAGTCTTTTGGTTGTCTCTTGTAGACAAGGTATGTAGGGGTCTTGTTTTTGTATCGATTCGGCCAGTCTTTGTCAGTTGATTAGGGCATTCAGCCCATTAACGTTTAAAGCAATATTGATAAATAGGATTTACTTTATTATTTTGGGTTCGAATTTATACACCCTTTTAGTGATTCCTATCTAGAGAATGTCCTTTAGTTTTTGTTGGAGAAATGGTTTAGTGGTGCAAAATTCTCTCAACTTTTGCTTATCTGTGAGGCTTTTGATTTCTCCTTCATATTTGAATGAGATCCTTGCTGGATACAATAATCTAGGCTGTAAGTTATTTTCTTTCATCACTTTAATTATGTCTTGCCATTACCTCCTGGCTTGGAGAGTTTCTATTGAAAGATCAGCTGTTATCCTTATGGGAATTCCCTTGTGAGTTATTTGATGTTTTTCCCTAGCTGCTTTTAATATTTGTTCTTTATATTTAATCTTTGTTAATTTGATTAATATGTGTCTTGGGGTGTTTCGCCTTGGGTTTATCCTGTTAGGGACTCTCTGGATTTCTTGAACTTGAGTGGTTATTTCCTTCTCCATTTTAGGGAAGTTTTCAACTATTATCTCCTCAAGTATTTCCTCATGGTCTTTCTTTTTACCTTCTTCTTCTGGAACTCCTATGATTCGAATGTTGTAGCATTTAATGTTATCCCGGAGGTCTCTGAGATTGTCCTCATTTCTTTTGATTCGTTTTTCTTTTTTCTCCTCTGATTCATTTATTTCTAGGATTCTATCTTCTAATTCACTAATCCTATCTTCTGCCTCTATTATTCTACTATTTGTTGCCTCCAGGGTGTTTTGGATCTCATTTATTGCATTATTCATTATGTGTTGACTCTTTTTTATTTCTTCTAGGTCCTTGTTAAACCTTTCTTGCATCTTCTCAGTCCTTGTCTCCAGACTCTTTAACTGTGATTCCATTTTGATTTCAAGATTTTTGATTAATTTCACTATCATTATTCAGAATTCTTTATCAGGTAGATTCCCTATCTCCTACTCTTTGGTTTGGTTTGGTGGGCATTTATCCTGTTCCTTTAACTGCTGGGTATTCTTTTGTCTCTTCATCTTGTTAAAATTGCCAAGTTTAGAGTGTCCTTACTATATTCTGGTAGTTTGTTTAATTCTCTTTATTGAGGTGGTTTACTGGTCTTTTCAATATCTGATCTCTGCCCTGTTACAGAGGAGGTGGAGATGAACACCCAAATTTAAGCCGGCTAGGTTCAGGCACTCCAGATTCAGAAGCACAGACTTGGTTGAGTCTGCGTTTTATGCCCTTCCCAGGTCTGAGTAGCACAGGTGATGAAGTGTTTAGCAAGTGCAGCTGCTGAGACTTATCGCCTCCCCGCCGCTCAGTTTTCTGGGTATACAACCGGCACACTTTCTCAGGCAGATGTTGACCATCTAGAGCCCCAAGAAGCGTGGGTTAGCACAGAAACCTGCTTACAGTTTTGTAGTCAATGTCTCTTTAGGGCTGTGATTGCCCATTTCTGGCTCTGGCTGCCTGTCACTGGAGTGGGACAGTCTGCAGCCGGCTATCTCTATGCAGTCCTTTGTTCCGTACGTCGTCCTGGTGGTGTCTTAAGTTAGGGCTGGCTTTTGATGGAGTAGATAACCGACAGTCTGGTTATTTCGCTCAGATAGCGCTCAGGATAGCTAGGTCAAATCCTTTCTCAAAATGATGCAGGCCACGCTGCTCCTCCTAGACCAGCCCCTGCTTGCTAATAGCAAATGCTGGTGTCTGCACCACTTCTCTGCAAAAAGAGTTACCGCAGGGCTCGTAATCTCCTTTTAAAGACAATGAATTGTCTTTCTAAGTGCCTGATGTCCTCTGCCGACATTCAGAAGTTGTTTTGTAGAATTTACTCAGCATTCAAATGTTCTTTTAATGAATTTGTGGAGGAGAGAGTATTCTCCCTGTCCTACTCGTCGCCATTTTAGCTCCTCCCAGCATTATTCATTATTGATTGACTTTTTTATTTCTTCTAGGTCCTCATTAAACATTTCTTGCATCTTCTCAATCCTTGGCACTAGTCTATTTATCTGTAACTCCATTTTGTTTTCAAGATTTTGGATCATCTTTACTATTATTCGTCTGAATTCTTTTTCAGGTAGATTCCCTATCTCCTCCTCTTTTGTTTGGTTTGATGGCCATTTTTCATGCTCCTTTACCTGCTGAATATTTCTCTGCCTTTTCGTTTTGTTTAGATTACTGTTTGGGGTGGCCTTTCTGTAGGCTGAAAGGTTTTGGTTCCTCTTTATTGTGGAGGTTGCTCCCTGTGGGTGGGGTTGGATGAGTGTCTTGTCAAGGTTTCCTGGTTAAGGAAGCTTGCATCTGTATTCTGGTGGGTGGACCTGGATCTCTTCTCTCTGGAGTGCAATGAAATGTCTACTAGTGCATTTTGAGGTGTCCACGGGTTTGGTATGACTTTGGGCAGCCTGTATGTTAATGCTTATTGCTGTGTTCCTGCCATTGCTGGAGAATTAACGTGGTATGTCTTGCTCTGGAATTTGTTGGTTCTTGGCTGGAGCTTGGTTTCAGTGTAGGTATGGAGACTTTTGGATGAGCTCTTATTGATTTATGTTCCCTGGAGTCAGGAGTTCTCTGGTGTTCTCAAGCTTTGGATTTAAGCCTCCTGCCTCTGGCTTTCAGTCTTATTCTTACAGTAGCCTCAAGACTTCTCCATCCATATAGCACAGATGATAAAACATCTAATTTAATGGTGACAACATTATCCACAGTGAGGGACACCCAGAGAGGTTCACAAAGTTACATGGAGCATAGAAGAGGGAGGGAGGAGATAGACGTGACTAGGAGGAGAAGAGGGGGAATCAAAAGGAGAGAGATCAATCTAGCCAGTAATCAATTCCCTATGTGCTCTCCATAGTCTGAAACACCCAGATAGGTTCATGGAGTTACAGAGAGAAGAAAAGAGGGAGAAGAAGGTAGAGGTGACCAGGAATAGAAGAGTAGGTGTCAAAGGGGGAGACCAATCTAGCCAGAAATCTAGATAGGGAAACAGTGGAAACAGTGTCAGACTTTATTTTGGGGGGCTCCAAAATCACTGCAGATGGTGATTGCAGCCATGAAATTAAAAGACGCTTACTCTTTGGAAGGAAAGTTATGACCAACCTAGATAGCATATTGAAAAGCAGAGACATTACTTTGCCAACAAAGGTCTGTCTAGTCAAGGCTATGGTTTTTCCAGTGGTCATGTATGGATGTGAGAGTTGAACTGTGAAAAAGCTGAGTGCCAAAGAATTGATGCTTTTGAACTGTGGTCCTGGAGAAGATTCTTGAGAGTCCCTTGGACTGCAAGGAGATCCAACTAGTCCATTCTAAAGGACATCAGTCCAGGGTGTTCTTTGGAAGGAATGATGCTAAAGCTGAAACTCCAATACTTGGCCACCTCATGCGAAGAGTTGACTCATTGGAAAAGACTCTGATGCTGGGAGAGATTGGGGGCAGGAGGAGAAGAGGACAACAGAGGATGAGATGGCTGGATGGCATCACTGACTTGATGAATGTGAGTTTGAGTGAACTCCAGGAATTGGTGATGGACAGGGAGGCCTGGCGTGCTGCAATTCACTGGGTTGCAAAGAGTCAGACACAATTGAGTGACTGAACTGAATTGAACTGAACTGAAGTGCTCTCCAGAGCCCAGAAGACCCAGAGCGACTCACAGAGATAAGTAGAGAAGAGAAGGGAGAGTGGGGAGTTAGAGATGACCTAGGAGAGAAAAGGGAGAGTCAAAAGGGGAGAGACCAATCAAGCCAATAATCACACCCCTAAGTAAAAGTGGGTACTCAAGATTAGTTTCTTAAAGATACAGAATTTATAACAAATACCAAAAAGCAAAGTTAAAAATCTAGAGTAGAGGTTAGACTCTTAAAAATACGATATTAAAACTATAAAACAAAATCAATCACAAAAATTATTTTAAAATTATATATATGAAATTTGCTTTCAAAATAGGGTCTCTTTTTGCAGGGTAATAGTAGGTTATAACAAAGAAGGCAATGGCAGCCCACTCCAGTACTCTTGCCTGGCAAATCTCATGGGTGGAGGAGCCTGGTAGGCTGCAGCCCATGGGGTCACGAAGAGTCTGACACGACTGAGTGACTTCACTTTCACTTTTCACTTTCATGCACTGGAGAAGGAAATAGCAACCCGCTCCAGTGTTCTTGCCTGGAGAGTCCCAGTGACAGCAGAGCCTGGTGGGCTGCCATCTATGGGATCGCACAGAGTCGGACACAGCTGAAATGACTTAGCAGCAGAAGCAGCAGCAGGTCCAAGCAGCTCAGGTGACCAGGTGTTGGTGACCTCACTGTCCCAGGTGGGCCGTGAGTCTTAACCACCTCTCCCATCCCAGCCACTCAGTTTCCGAGTTATGCCACAAGAGTGCCATCTCAGATGTGCCATGTATCTCCTCTGGGGAGCTGATCTCAGGCTGCAATGCTCCTGGCAGATGTCAAACATCCAGGATCCTGGGAAGACTTGGTAGGAACTTGAAGCCTGTTCACAGTTTGGTACAGGATGCTGTCTCTGGTGCCCAGATTGCCCCTTGCTTTCCAGCTCTGTCTGCTGTTTGCCTGCCTCTCTGCCTCCAGCAGTGGGATGGGCCAGTCCAACTGGCTAGCTCTCCTTTGGTATTCATTTGCTCAGTCTTTGTTCTGTAAGTGGTCCAAACTTCTCCTTAGGTTAGAGCGTTTAGCCGGAAAGTTCTCTCTTTATTTTTCTCTCTGGCTATCCCACAGTTTGGGTTGCTGTCTCACATCTGACGTTAGGTCCCTCAGATTGTCCTCAGGGCATTCAGTCCAGGTCCTTACCCTAAGCATACAGCCCATGCCTCCCTGTCCAGACCTGCTCACTGGTGGAAGACACAAGAGTCTGGGCTACTTCTCCCCTGGGAATTGTGGTTAGGCCTGTATTCTCTCTCTCTCTCTCTCTCTCTCTCTCTCTCTCTCTCTCTGTGTATGTGTTTCCTCCCAGTTATGTTGCCCTCTAAGATTACAAAACTCCCCACAGACCCGGTGGTGAGAGGATTTCCTGCTGTTTGGAAGCTTCTCCTCCTTTATGACTCCCCTTCCCAGGACAGGTCTCAGTCCCTAACTCTTTTGCCTCTCATTTTCTCTTATATTTTGTCTTATCTCCTTTTGAAGAAAATGGTCTGCCTTTCTAGGTGCCTTGTGTCCTGCACCAGAGTTCAGAAGTTGTTCTGTGGAAGGTGCTCTGCTTTCAAATGATTTTTGATGAATATGTGGGGGAGAAAGTGGTCTCCCCATCCTATTCCTCCACCATCTTAGGACAGCTCCCCCGCCTCGGCCCCCTCCTCCCCCTCACTGGCTTATTTATCTCCTATGTTCTAGATATTCTGTGCTGTGAAACCTTGATGGTCCATAAACACAGAAACTTGATATCCTTTTTACATTCTCAAGTTTTGTTTGTTTGTTTGTTTTTTTTTTAAGTTAAAGCAAAGAGAAAATTGATGGTCAAAAGAGGGAGCACCTCAAAACGCCCAGTTCAGTCGATCAGTCGTGTCCAACTCTTTGTGACCCCCATGAATCGCAGCACACCAGGCCCCGCTGTCCATTGCAAACTCCCGGAGTTTATCCAAACTCACGTCCATCGAGTCAATGATGCCATCCAGCCATCTCATCCTCTGTCATCCCCTTCTCCTCCTACCGCCAATCCCTCCTAGCAACAGGGTATTTTCCAGTGAGTCAACTCTTCGCATCATGTGGCCAAAGTATTGGAGTTTCAGCTTCAGCATCAGTCTTTCCAATGGACAACCAGGACTGATCTCCTTTAGGATGAACTGCTTGGATCTCCTTGCAGTCCAAGGGACTCTCAGGAGTCTTCTCCCACACCACACTTGAAAAGCATCAATTCTTTGGTGCTCAACTTTCTTCACAATCCGACTCTCACATCCATACATGACCACAGGAAAACCATAGCCTTGACTAGACGGACCTTTGTTGGCAAAGTAATGTCTCTGCTTTTGAATAGGCTATCTAGGTTGGTCATAACTTTCCTTCCAAAGAGTAAGAGTATTTTAATTTCATGGCTGCAGTCACCATCTGCAATGATTTTGGAGCCCCCCAAAATAATATCTGAACTTGTTTCTACTGTTTCCCCATCTATTTCCCATGCAGTGATGGGACCAGATGTCATGATCTTAGTTTTCTGAATGTTGAGCTTTAAGCCAACTTTTTCACTCTCCTCTTTCACTTTCATCAAGAGGCTCTTTAGTTCCTCTTCACTTTCTGCCATAGGGTGGTGTCATCTGCATATCTGAAGTTATTGATATTTCTTCCAGAAATCTTGATTCCAGCTTGTGCTTCTTCCAGCCCAGCGTTTCTCATGATGTACCCTGCATATAAGTTAAATAAGCAGGGTGACAATATACAGCCTTGATGTACTCCATTTCCTATTTGGAACCAGTCTCTTGTTCCATGTCCAGTTCTAACTATTGCTTCCTGACCTGCATATAGGTTTCTCAAGAGGCAGGTCAGGTGATCTGGTTGTTTATTGTGATCCACACAGTCAAAGGCTTTAACATAATCAATAAAACAGAAATAGATTTATTTTTGGCCTATTCAATAAAGCAGAAATAGACTTTTTTTTTCTGGAACTCTCTTGCTTTTTCGATGATCCAGCAGATGTTGGCAAGTCGGTCTCTGGTTCCTCTGCCTTTTTTAAGACCAGCTTGAACATCTGGAACTTCATGGTTCACGTATTGCTGAAGCCTGGCTTGGAGAATTTTGAGCATTAGTTTACTAGCGTGTAAGATGAGTGCAATTCTGCGATAGTTTGAACATTCTTTGGCATTGACGTTCTTTGGGACTGGAATGAAAACTGACCTTTTCCAGTCCTGTGGCCACTGCTGAGTTTTCCAAATTTGCTGGCATATTGAGTGCTGCACTTTCACAACATCATCTTTCAGGATTTGAAATAGCTCAACTGGAATTCCATCACCTCCACTAGCTTTGTTTGTAGTGATGCTTTCTAAGGCCCACTTGACTTCACATTCCAGGATGTCGGCTCTAGGTAAGTGATCACACCATCATGATGAACTGGGTTGTGAAGATCTTCTTTATACAGTTCTTAAACACCCAACATTTCCATGATGTTATTAACACTTTTGATGCTTGCTTCTCTGTTCAAAGTGAGATTCTTAAAAAGCTTTTTTAAAAAATGGTTTTAAAAAGAAATATATATTTAAAAACTTTACATTTATGTGAATATATTAAGTTATTCATAAATTACCTCACTTTAATATAATTGTAATGAAGCAACATTTAAAGACTTTTTCTCCTGTACTTTTATTCAGATGAAACAAGTTTTGTATTTTCATGTTTGGGTCATTGCAAAGACTCTTTTCTCTAAAATTTTGGTAATTAGTGCAATGAAGCTGGAAATATCTTGCTTTCTGTGTTCTGTTTCACCTGTGACCTGTTTGTACTAAAAACTTTTAATGGAAATGTTTAATATTTCATTTTATACATAACCATGGCAGTATTTTGACATTTACTGTTTTGTCACATTATCTTTCTGCTTTTTCTCTATTTGAGCAGAAACCATATAATTTGAAAAATTAAAAAAAAATCCTTACAAGAAATGAAAGATTTAAAGTGATACTCTAAGTGTAGTCTCTACTTTAATGATTGACTATTCTCACAGATCATAAGCATATTCTAATTTTACTTCTCATTTGACACAATTTACATTAATAATTGTGAAAAGTGAAAGAACTATCATGACATCTACAAGTATTTAAAAAAGCCCTGAATTTCATGTAGACACGCTTTTTTAAATTCATTGAATTATTTACCTTAGTATCTCTAAATAAAACAGTATTAAAATAAGAACTTATTTTAACTCTTAAGTTTTTAAAATTGGCAAAGAGTGTACTGATGAGTTTTGTATGATATGTAAACTTGGATTATAGATACCAGGTGAACAGATCCTAGGCTAGTGAAAAGGAGATGGATGACATTGAATGCTGAGGGGTTGGGCAGGAAAATGGACAGATGAGAGTTGGAGAGGAGAGAGCATTTACTTCTAGGTAGCATGTAAAAGGAGTATAAAGATGATCATGAAAGGTTAACTTTCCTGAATATTTGTAGCCATTTTCTTTGCTTTTTTCCCACTCCACTCTGTCTTATTATAATTAAAGATTTAGAGAATTAAAGGATCTATATAACACTTTTACTTTGGAAATTTGATGCTAAAGTGTATAATTTTAAGATTGTCTTCTCAGAATAAAACTATGCCAAGTTCAACTATTTTCATTTACATACTTGGAAAAAAATGAGTGAACTATTGAAATGCAGCTTTTCATGCTTATATGTTAATGATGATCAGAAATTTGAGAGAAGTATACCAAAAATGTTGGCACTGTTTCAGGGAACTCTAAAAATTTTCTACAGAAAGAGAGAAACAAAAGTGTCCTACTATCTCTTGAAAATTCTTCCATCTGGCTTGAATGCCTACTCTTATCCATCTGCTAAGTCGCTTCAGTTGTGTCCGACTCTATGCGACCCCATAGATAGCAGCCCACAAGGCTCCCCCATCCCTGGGATTCTCCAGGCAAGAACACTGGAGTGGGTTGCCATTTCCTTCTCCAATCTTATTTTATACTTTTACTTAAATTTGTGAATGTGAGTTCATCTCAGATTTGGGATAAATGACCCCCGTCACCCTATAGGAAATTTTAAGTGAAAAAACAGAATTTATACAAAAGCTTATGCATCTAGATACTCTTTCTCTAAATGTGTATTTTTTTTTTTTTTTGATAGACTTTTATTTTATTTTATTTTACAATATTGTATTACTTTTACTATACATCGAGATGGATCCGCCACCAGAATACCCGTGCTCCCCATCCTGAACCCTCCTCCCTCCCCCCTCCCACACCATCCCTCCAGGTCATCCCAGTGCTCCAGTCCCAGGCATCTGTTATCGGGCATCGTACCTGGACTGACTCATTTCAGATATGATATTATACATATTTCAATGCTATTCTCCCCAATCGTCCCACCCTCTCCCAGTCCCAGAGTCCAAAAGTCTATTCTATACATCAGTGTCTCTTTTGCTGTCTCATAAGCAGGGTGATTGTTACCATCTTTCTAAATTCCATATATATGCGTTAGTATACTGTATTTGTGTTTTTCTTTCTGGCTTACTTCACTCTGTATAATAGGCTCCAGTTCCATCCACCTCAATAGAACTGATTCAAATGTATTCTTTTTAATGGCTGAGTAATACTCCATCGTGTATATGTACCACAGCTTGCTTATCCATTCATCTGTGGATGGGCATCTAGGTTGCTTCCACGTCCTGGCTATTGTAAACAGTGCTGCTATGAACATTGGGGTACACGTGCCTCTTTCAATTCTGGTTTTCTCAGTGTGTATGCCCAGCAGTGGGATTGCTGGGTCATAAGGCAGTTCTATTCCCAGTTTTTTGAGGAATCTCCATACTGTTCTCCATAATGGCTGTACTAGTTTGCATTCCCACCAACAGTGTAAGAGGGTACCCTTCTCTCCGCACCCTCTCCAGCATTTATTGCTTGTGGATTTTTGGATCGCAGCCATTCTGACTGGCGTGTAATGGTATCTCATAGTGGTTTTGATTTGCATTTCTCTGATAATGAGCGATGTTGAGCATCTTTTCATGTGTTTGTTAGCCATCTGTATGTCTTCTTTGGAGAAATGTCTATTAAGTTCTTAAATGTGTATTGATATGTACATAAACAGCTCCAGTCAGACCTAATGAGAAGAAAAGGCAGCAGCTTAAGATTGAGTGGAAACACAGTAACACTTACACTTATCTTGTGTTATTTAACGAATATAAAGAAATTGATTTTGTTATCAATCCAAAAATTTTGTGAGTAAATGAAATTTTTGTAGATAATTCTTCAAATTTAAACTTATTTTAAAAAAAAGAAATATGAATCAAAATCAAAGAAGGTAAGAATTGTTTCTTTAAAATATTAGGTAAGCTCGGAATTTCAGTGAACTTCAATTTGGGATTATACTTCTTTCAGTGTACTTAAATTATAATTATGAAACTACTGGGAAATACTGGATATTTACCAAGCACATGAAAATAATTATTCATCCTATTGTGGCACCAAAGAACAGATGTCAACACTCAATCAGGTAGGGAAAGATAGCTATTACTAGAAAGGAAATGAAAAATCCAGCCAATACCAATGGATTTTTTGTAACTAAATTATCTGCATTTTGATCCAATGTAAGAAAGAATGTATTCCAATTAAAACAGAAATTTAGAAGAAATATAGAAAGGACTGTACAATAATTAGGATACCAGGTAATATGAAAGGACAGGTGTTAAATTTTTCATAGATTATAATTGTCTTTAAATAAGTTAAAATAGCCTATTCTGTTGTATAAATAATTTTAAATTGAGAAAACAGCTTTATCTATATAGATTTATCTTTGCTATGGAAAGAAACACTTTGCAATGGGAGGCAGAATTCTCTTCCTTTATATTTTGAGGTCAATTATACTTTCCCACAAATTTCAGTCTTTTGGTAATCTTTTTGGATGCAAATGCAAATCAAGGAGAAGGTTGATCCAGAAAATAATTAACTATCCACAGTTTTCTGCAGCCCTTCTCAGACTCACAGAAACCATTTTGAGTAGAAATGCCAGCTCTGGTTAAGAGGTAGAGGGTTTCAGAGAGCAATTTCAGGCATAGTATAAAAAAAATACTTTAAGAAAAACTTTAAGAAGTTTTAAATAGTTTGGTATTATCATTTTAGGTAATGACATACTTAACAGTTTATAAGAGAGAAAGTCAGAAAATTTAATTTTTCTTGGTGTTTGGATAAATACAAAACACTTTTTTTTGCAAACACATACCCAATGAGAAGGGTAAAGGTACAGCATCTCATATGACTTTTCAGTCTATTGTGTACATAAACACAATCTGATGTGCTGCTGTGTTGTGCTAAGTCACTTCATTCCTGTCTGACTCTTTGTGATCCTATGCATTGTGTACCCTGCCAGGCTCCTTTGTCCATGAAGTACTGGAGTGGGTTGCCATGCCCTCCTCCAAGGAATCCTCTGGATACAGGGATGGAACCCACATCTATTATGTCTCCTACATTGGCAGGAAGGTTCTTTACCACTAGCACCACCTGAGAAGTCCTATATATGTGATCAGATCAGATCAGTCGCTCAGTCGTGTCCGACTCTTTGCGACCCCATGAACCACAGCACGCCAGGCCTCCCTGTCCATCACCAGTTCCAGGAGGTCACCCAGACTCACACCCATCAAGTCAGTGATGCCATCCAGCCATCTCATCCTCTGTCGTCCCCTTCTCCTCCTGCCCCCAATCCCGCCCAGCGTCAGAGTCTTCTCCAATGAGTCAACTCTTCGCATGAGGTGGCCAAAATACTGGAGTTTCAGCTTTAGCATCATTCCTTCTAAAGAAATTCCAGGATTGATCTCCTTCAGAATGGACTGGTTGGATATCCTTGCAGTCCAAGGGACTCTCAAGAGTTTTCTCCAACACCACAGTTCAAAAGCATCAATTCTTCGGCGCTCAGCCTTCTTCACAGTCCAGCTCTCACATCCATACATGACCACAGGAAAGACCATAGCCTTGACTAGGCGAACCTTTGTTGGTAAAGTAATGTCTCTGCTTTTGAATATGCTATCTAGGTTGCTCATAACTTTCCTTCCAAGGAGTAAGCGTCTTTTAATTTCATGGCTGCAGTCACCATCTGCAGTGATTTTGGAGCCCAGAAAAATAAAGTCTGACACTGTTTCCACTGTTTCCCCATCTATTTCCCATGTAGTGATGGGACCAGATGCCATGATCTTCATTTTCTGAATGTTGAGCTTTAAGCCAACCTTTTCACTCTCCACTTTCACTTTCATCAAGAGGCTTTTTAGCCCCTCTTCACTTTCTGCCATAAGAGTGGTGTCATCTGCATATCTGAGGTTATTGATATTTCTCCCAGCAATCTTGATTCCAACTTGTGTTTCTTCCAGTCCAGCATTTCTCATGATGTACTCTGCATATAAGTTAAATAACCATGGTGACAATATACAGCCTTGACGTACTCCTTTTCCTATTTGGAACCAGTCTGTTGTTCCATGACCAGTTCTAACTGTTGCTTCCTGACCTGAACTTTCTCATCATTCACCTTTACTTTGTCCTAAAGCTGTTTGACTTACCCATGATTTTAAGTGCAGTTTGAGTGTGGGATGACAAAGAGCCCCATATTTGTCCCTTGCACCCCTTCCCCCATCAACAACCACCTCTCTCTCTGACCTCTTTTCTTTATTCGAAAATAAATAAATTTTCCTTAGATTATGACGTGAATGAGAGTCACTCAGTCTCCAACTCTTTGTGACCTCATGGACTGTAGCCTGCCAGGCTCCTCTGTCCATGGAATTCACCAGGCAAGAATACTAGAGTGGGTAGCGGTTCCCTTCCCCAGGAGATCTTCCCAACCCAGGTGTTCCACATGGCAGGTGGATTCTTTACTGTCTGAGTCACCAGGGAATATCGTTATATTGATATACAAACTGATTTTGTCAATTTTAATAGTTTTTATTATCCATCTAATATACAGCTTTTATTCTGCATATACTCTAATGTATAATGTTTCCATTGATCAGATTGGCTTGGAAACATCTTTAAAAATTGGCTTGATATATTGAATTTGAATGGAACATATAATTTTTCCCCTTAAAATAATAGAAATTTCTTTTTTGTGTAATCTTTTTGCTGAAGAGCAGATTTTTAGGAACATATCCAGTGGTTAGGTGAGAAATAAGTGGTATTGTCAGGTGTAATAGTAGTGATAAAGATGCATATTTAGTATTTGCCTGAAGCATTTGAATCATCTCTTTATTGATGCTTAATCTTTACTGGTGTTTTTAGCTGAAGATGAGAGAAGTTATCCTAATAATGATTAATTATAGATGGCGTTAATTTCAACGTTACCAAAATGTTTTAATATATTTTTTCAATCTTTGAATTAAAGACTACTTCTTAATATAAATTTAAGACTAACTCAAGTAATTAAATGAAATATTTTGGTAGTGTGCATACAATAAATTTTGGGGGGGCTGTGTTGTTGTTATTCGAATGATACATGAAGCTACTTAGATGAAGCAGGAAACCTGAAATTCCTCTCATATGTGGGCATCACTAGAACAGTATTGAGACATTCACAGATAAATGCATCATGTGTTGGAAAAATGCATCTGCTTGGCTTTTTCAGGAAAATTGAATCCCTACTAGAATAAAAGAGTAAGGTGTTTTATGTTTAAATTATGGCTTATAAGAATGTGAAAGGAGCTTACATCAGTGAGGGTCTGGAAAGTTATCCCCACGCAATCACTAAGACCCCATCCTGAAGAATAGGACACAGTAGAAGCTAGAACTCACATAGAAACCGTCATGAAAGGAAGTTCTTAAAGGTATATGGGTTCTGCAAATTCCTCACACCTGGATGCCATGAGAGCATAAGGACTTCTTTGTCTCTTCTGCATCCTGAATATTATAGGACTTGTCCCTTGTTACCAAATTCTAGCCCATGACCAGATATGGAAGGAAATTCTAAAAATCATTGTCCCCAGCTTTAGAAGGCAGTGGTCAGTGGCTTTCAGTTACTGGACAATCAAGCACATTACCAAAAATGTTCTATCTGTAGATATAAGCATACAGTCACTTCGCAGTGGCTTAATGAAATAACCAATTAATTATTGTTAGAGTTAGAATAAAGTCCTCCTATTTTCAGTCTTAGATAGTTCAGTTCATTTCAGTTCAGTTCAGTTGCTCAGTCGTGTCCAACTCCTTGCGACACCATGAATCGCAGCACACCAGTCCTCCCTGTCCATCATGAACTCCTGGAGTTCACTCATACTCATGTCCATCGAGTCAGTGATTCCATCCAGGCATTTCATCCTCTGTCGTCCCCTTCTCCTCCTGCCTCCAACCCCTCCCAGCATCAGAGTTTTTTCCAATGAGTCAACTCTTCGCATGAGGTGGCCAAAGTACCGGGGTTTCAGTTTTAGCATCATTCCTTCCAAAAAAATCCCAGGGCTGATCTCCTTCAGATTGGACTGGTTGGATCTACTTGAAGTCCAAGGGACTCTCAAGAGTCTTCTCCAACACCACAGTTTAAAAGCATCAATTCTTCAGCACTCAGCTTTCTTCACAACCCAAATTCCACATCCATACATGACCACTGGAAAAACCATAGCCTTGACTAGATGGACCTTTGTGGCAAAGTAATGTCTCTGCTTTTAGTTGGATACTTACAAAAGTAATATTAGTTGACTGGATTTTGGGTTATGGTCTACTTTTTTTTTTTTTTTTTCCTTCTAGGACTTGGCAACAATTTTTACCTTTTTAATATCCATGCTGTAAAGAATCAGTACAATTTCTAACAATAAATGTAATTGGCTTCTCAATAATGTAGTGGTTATAAT
Organism: Tragelaphus eurycerus; assembly: GCA_935064755.1. Taxonomy (NCBI): domain Eukaryota; kingdom Metazoa; phylum Chordata; class Mammalia; order Artiodactyla; family Bovidae; genus Tragelaphus; species Tragelaphus eurycerus. Next base: position 43,584,849 of record CAKXYN010000010.1, on the reverse strand, counting down.
CAAATAACACATTTGCTTGCTATGTTATACACATCATGAAATTCAGTTTCCAAATAGATTTGGAAACTATCAATTTCTACCTTAAATATTCAGTTTGCCAGATGTATTTTTTTAAAGTTGAAATTAGCTGTGGTTGGAAAAAAATAGTAGTAATAAAATATTTAATATTATTTTTTCTTGACAAACTGCTGTGTATGAAGAAAAAAACTAAGGCTTTTCTATAGCCAGCCTATTAAATTATCACCTTCAATTATCAATCTTATTTTAGACAGGCTTTATGAATCCCTCTTTAAAGTTAAATAAAATGAAAAAATTTAAGTAACATATAAAATCAAGGATCTACTGAATACTGTATGCTAGAATTTGGATATAAATTAAAATTTGTGCTATTATCAGTTAGCCTGAACTCATAATCTTCCATAATAACTCCTTTAATTTGTAGTATAGATGTGTATCTGATATGATCAAAATTTGGCATGTAATGGGAATATGGTTGGGGAGAGGTATATAAGAAGGCTGGGAAATGAGACAATCATGTGAGAAATTTTGCTTCCTTGAAATAGCAAACTTTTCTAGACCCCTTTCCTCTGATTATCCTTTTCTGATATTTATGAAACCTAGAGGAAACAATTAATGACTAAACCAAGACCTCAATAAACTAAGCAATCATTTTTATTACAGTCTGAGTGCCAATATAGCACAGTTTGCAGCAGTTTACTAAAATACAATCCTCCTCTGCCATTTATTTTTAAAATTCAGGGAAACCCTTAAATAAGATTTAAAAATCCATTACTTATGAAATAGGAAGGTAATGATTTCCAAATGACTTAATAATTTTGCATATTAAATATTACAGAACTTAGAATGTTTTGCAATACAGTATTAATTTACCTGAGAAGTTATTCCACAAGGAATAAAAAACATATGTTTCTAACTAAACTTATTACCTTAAAAGCTTGATGAATGACAACTAAGAAAAATCCTCTTAAAACCATAGACTAATTGGTTGAATATAAATTCTCTTGGGTCAGAAACAACAGCTGTGCATATACATTAAGGCAAAATATGAGGCAAGAGGAACAGATAACAGCAAATAAGTCTGTCATTTTATGTTGAATGATACAAGGATTCAAATGTTTCCTTTCTCTTCTGGATTAGGTTCATAGGCCCACATGTTCTATGTCAATGAGTAATGACTTGCTGTTCCTTCCCCGCCATCCGCATTTATGTTTCCTTTCCACATTACAGTTCTCAGTGTCTGCTCACAACCTTGGCTGAGTTCAGCCTGCCATATAGAGGCAAATCTAGGGAGCAGGTATGATTTTCTCCCTATATGCCCTTGTATTTTTCTGAGCCTCCATTAAGCCAGATATAGCTTTAACATCTTTTCTACATTTTTTTGTGTGTCTACAAGATTTAAAAAATATTGTATCCTATTTTTGCCCAACTTTTACTGTCCCCATGCCATCTTTTTACCTGAATGCAAGGAGACTGATATTTTGACGTGAAATGAATGATGCAGGATACAAATTGAAAGGGCTTCCCTTGCCTCTGGGATTGTTCAGCAGTCTTTAAAAAGATGCACAGAGCCACTCCAGCCTGGTCTCCACATACTTCTATGGTTTCAGTGCTCATATTTCTTGCTTTTGCATTCCATTCTTGGGTTGTTTGATTCTGCTCACATTTCTCAGTCTTAGTAGTGGTTGTAATATCTCACTTGATCACTTTATCTCACTTCCTGCCCCGTTTTTCTGAATACATCTTAGTCAATTTTTTTTCAGGTATCACCTTAAAAGTCATACTCTTTAGGTACTTTAGGGATTATCATCTCACCATGCTCCTGCTTTTGTTTAGCTTCAGCTCCTACAGTATCACATTTTTTTTCTCTTCTGTTTTAATTGCTTGTTTTCTGATTTATGTTGTAAGCACTCAAAGGAAAGACCACATCTGTACTGCTCTCCATTTCAAATTGCACTCCTCACACAGAGTCTAAAATATTGTTTGTTAAACAGTTATTTCTTCTTTGTAAATCCTTTGCCTAAAATGGTGATATGATTGGATTGTCAACATTTAAGTCAAAGACGTGGGAATGGGAATTTTCAGAGGGAATGATATAATATCAAGCTGCTGCTGCTGTTTCTGCCAAGTTGCTCCAGTCATGTCTGACTCCATGCAATCCCATAGACGGCAGCCCACCAGGCTCCTCCATCCCTGGGTTTCTCCAGGCAAGAACACTGGAGTGGAGAACATTTCCTTCTTCAATGCATGAAAGCGAAAAGTGAAAGTGAAGTCATTCAGTCATGTCCGACTCTTAGCGACCCCATGGACTGGAGCCTACCAGGCTCCTCTGTCCATGGGATTTTCCAGGCAAGAGTACTGGGGTGGGGTGCCATTGCCTTCCCCGATCAAGCACTATATATTAAAATAAATCTTAACTCTTACATTAATAATTATATGAATATTTTTTCTAACTGAATTTCAAGTATGTGAATGAAAATTAGCTTGTTCAGTTTGGTATTGTATTAATAGTGTTCAAACTATGAAAACAAAAATGTACTAGATATATGTGTGTGTGTGTGTGTGTGTGTGTGTGTGTATACTGCTTTGGCAGACACCACATTTACTATTTATACAATGCCTCAAAAGCATGTAGTAAAGAAGAAAACAATCAAGGAATAAATTGGTTAATATATCCTAACAAATATATAGAACTTGAATATTCCCTTTTCTATCATATATTTTAAAATTAAGAAACAAAGCAGAGGAAAAAACAAACTTTGGATAAATAAAACAATAGAGAAAATAAATGTGTCTAAATAACCTATGCATTTATTTTGGCCACATTAATTTTCCCTGAAGTACTATTTTGGCATACTACTTATTGAATAACAAATATATAGCAAATAAATATTGACTTGGATGGACTGTTATATGCATTTCTAAACTGAGTTGAGAATGAATTATGAGTTAATTTGGCCAAATAACCAACATATATTCTGATAGCCTGCCCTGGATAGCATGAGAGAAAATATTTCTTTCAGAGACATATGAACCTAAACATTTGAAATCTTACAAAGCCCTTCTGCATAATCATAGCTTTCCTAGTGTTTTTGAAATAAGTTTTCCCACATTAAACCAATTGTGTGTGTATAAGAATTGATTAAATATGTGAAAAACATATGTGTATGTGTGTGTGTGTGTGTGTGTGTATATATATATCTGCCTTAGATATAAAATAAAATATGTCTTTTGCCACTTGTATTAAGAATTTGGGTAAAATACTGAATTTTTCTCTATAATTTCCATTTTAGGATCATTTTAAGCATTCAATGAAACAAGGAATATAATTAGTACTTGGCTTAGTAGTAGTAGTTGTATTGGTGTGATTATTAAAAAAAATCAATTTTATTTTTATTGTGTTTTAAATTTCAAATTTGACTTACTAATAGTTCTTAGTCCTTTGAAAATAAAGACATATTTTCCATCACATACTTTGTTATTCAGGGATAGCAAATGGAGAAAACTTATTTTCATAACATACACTTTTCCAGTGAGAAAATAAATTAACAGGGAATTAAATGTGGATGTATCAAAACTATATATTTCAAAAAAGATATTCCCAAAACAAACAGAAACACAAGAGTCAAATCCTTTATGAGCAATGTTAAGGAACTGTTTCTTTTAGCTAACATGTTTATTTTCTACTTTTTAAAGAAGCACTACCCTTAAAGATTTGAGAATAGCTTAAACCAGAGGATACATTGCAAAATGTCTGGTCTCTTGCTCAATACCAAATTTATTCTGTAGAAGACATTTGCCATGCAAAATTACAAGAAAATGGAACAGCCATAAAAATCTTCTGCGTTGTAAATGGAACATTAAACAATGCGTGCTTTGTCAAATTTCATTGGGACAGTTTAGAGATGTGACATCAAGTAATACATTTCAGAGTGATGAGATAAGGAAATTAGATACTGAATGCTTTGTAGCTCTCAATTTATAAAACTTTCAAATATAATTAAATGACACCTCCTAGAAGAGCAACTGACCAAAACTTCTTCTAAATTATTGAATTAACAAGTTAATTCTTCAATTAACATTTTTTAAAGATAAAAAAAGTATTTTGTTCACTGGGATCTGAATCCCTACATAAAACCTTTGTTAGAGTTACTGTCAAGCATAATCTGTGTACCTATTCAAGGTTGCATGATGCATTAACTACCTTTAAAATTTTAGTTAGGGGAGGAGGAGCTAAGATGGCAGACGAGTAAGATGGGGAGAATACTTTCTCCTCCACAAATCCATTAAAAGAACATTTGAATGCTGAATAAATTCGATAAAACAACTTCTGAATGCCGGCACAGGACATCAGGCACTTAGAAAGACAACTCATTGTCTTCAAAACGAGAAAACGAGCCCTGCGGTAACTCCTTTTGTGGAGAAGTGGTGCGGACACCAGCATTTACTATTGGCAAGTGGGGGCTGGGCTAGGAGGAGCGGCGGGGCCTGCATTGCTTTGAGAAAAGATTTGGCCTGGCTATCTCGGGCACTATCTGAGCGAAATAACCAGACTGTCGGTTATCTACTACATCAAAAGCCAGCCCTAACTTAAGACACCACCAGGACTACCTACAGAACAAAGGGCTGCACAGAGTTGGCCGGCTGCAGGCCGTCCCACTCCGGTGACAGGCAGCCAGGGCCGGAGGCGGGCAATTACAGCCCTAGAGAGACACTGTCTAACGGAACTGTGAGTAGGTTTCTGTGCTGACTCACGCTTCTTGGGGCTCTGGATGGTCAACATCTGCCTGAGAAAGTGCACTGTTTATATACCCAGAAAACTGAGCGGCGGAGAGGCGATAAGTCGCAGCAGCTGCGCTCGCTGAACATTTCATCACCTGCGCTACTCGGATCTGGGAAGGGCATAAAACGCAGACTCAACCAAGTCTGTGCTTCTGAGGATTATCCGAGTGCCTGAACCTGGCCGGTTTAGATTTGGGTGTTCATCTCCGCCCGCTCTGTAACAAGGCAGAGATCAGATATTGAAAAGACCTGTAAACCGCCTCAATAAAGAGAATTCAACAAACTACCAGAATATAGTAAGGACACTCTAAACTTGGCAATTTTAACAAGATGAAGAGACAAAAGAATACCCAGCAGCTAAAGGAACAGGATAGATGCCCACCAAACGAAACTAAAGAGGAAGAGATAGGGAATCTACCTGATAAAGAATTCCGAATAATGATAGCGAAATTAATTCAAAATCTCGAAATCAAAATGGAATCACAGTTAAAGAGTCTGGAGACAAGGATTGAGAAGATGCAAGAAAGGTTTAACAAGGACCTAGAAGAAATAAAAAAGAGTCAACACATAATGAATAATGCAATAAATGAGATCCAAAACACCCTGGAGGCAACAAATAGTAGACTAACAGAGGCAGAAGATAGGATTAGTGAATTAGAAGATAGAATCCTAGAAATAAATGAATCAGACGAGAAAAAAGAAAAACGCATCAAAAGAAATGAGGACAATTTCAGAAACCTCCAGGATAACATCAAATGCTACAACATTCGAATCATAGGAGTTCCAGAAGAAGAAGATAAAAAGAAAGATCATGAGGAAATACTTGAGGAGATAATAGTTGAAAACTTCCCTAAAATGGAGAAGGAAATTACCACTCAAGCTCAAGAAATCCAGAGAGTCCCTAACAGGATAAACCCAAGGCGAAACACCCCAAGACACATATTAATCAAATTAACAAAGATTAAATATAAAGAACAAATATTAAAAGCAGCAAGGGAAAAACATCAAATAACTCACAAGGGAATTCCCATAAGGATAACAGCTGATCTTTCAATAGAAACTCTCCAAGCCAGGAGGGAATGGCAAGACGTAATTAAAGTGATGAAAGAAAATAACTTACAGCCTAGATTATTGTATCCAGCAAGGATCTCATTCAAATATGAAGAAGAAATCAAAAGCTTCACAGATAAGCAAAAGTTGAGAGAATTTTGCACCACTAAACCATTTCTCCAAAAAAAACTAAAGGACATTCTCTAGACAGGAATCACTAAAAGGGTGTATAAATTCGAACCCAAAACAATAAAGTAAATCTTATTTATCAATAATTGCTTTAAACGTTTATGGGCTGAATGCCCTAATCAAAAAAGACTGGCCGAATCGATACAAAAACAAGACCCCTACATACCTTGTCTACAAGAGAAAACCAAAAGACTAAAATGGGTCAAATGGATACAAAAACTAGACCCCTATATATGTTGTCTACAAGAGAACCACCTTAAAATACGGGATATATACTGACTGAAAATGAAGGCCTGGAAAAAGACTTTCTATGCAAATATGGACCATAAGAAAACAGGAGTAGCAATACTTATATCAGATAAAATTGACTTTAAAGATCTTGAAAAGGAGACAATGAAGGTTACACATAACGACTTAAAGGAACAATCCGAAAAGAAGTTATAACAATTATAAATATATATGCACCCAACATTGGAGCATTGATATATCTAAGACAAACATTAATTAATATGATAGAAGAAATATGCAGCAATACAATAATAGTGGGAGACTTTAATACCCCACTCATATAATCTGGCTGTAATAGACAAAGTAAAGAGCAAAACATATTTACTTCTGAGCCTCAAAAAATTCAGTTCAGTCAGGAGAGTTTAACAAATAAAAAGACTTATTTGTTCACTCTGTAAAGGTTTATTGACTATTTTATAAAGGGTCTGGTACCACTTTGGGTAGTAGGGAGGAAGAGGTGACAAATGTGATCCTGTCCTAAATAATATATTGTGGTAAAGATAGACCTACCAACACAAAATACCAAGATGTGCCTAAAGATGAGGACACCCAAACTGGACTTTTTGTTTCCTGAACTTTTCATTTCGAGAACAAACCTCCTAATATAGGATGAATTCAATATGATTTTTTTAAAATGTTCTTTGTGATTAAAAACAGAAAGCCATTGGTTAAGAAATTACATATACTCCTGCCCACCATCACTCCCCTTCTTTCTTCCCATTTCCCTCCCACCCTCATTGATCCTTTCCTTTGTCCATTTTCCCCTGCAAAATAAATAAATAAATAAAAATTAGTTAAAATAAGACATTGTATTGAGTATTTGTAATAGATTCTTTCAAAATGTTCAGTATAAAGTGCAATGAATGGGTATGTGTGAATGTGGTATTTCAGTTTTTTGAAATAAAAGTACACTTTTATTTTACTAATAAGAACTCAGTTTTATAGAACCTAAGATAAGAAATAAGGGTACAATCCCTAGGACAACAAATGTTGGATTATTGATGGATTGGTAGGGTTTTTGGCAGATTCCATCTCATAAGCAGCAGGGTATTCAGAGCTAGTAATGACAGGAATACTTTCAAAAGAGAGCTGCAATTATTATGAATTATAAAGTATTTAGATGGGGAAGTTCAACCAAGCAGATCTGCGTCCTAGGGAGAAAAACAAACAAAGAAAAATCAAAGAATCAAAATAAAAATCTTAAAGAAGACAAAAACTTCAGTTTAAAACCAAAGTAAGCATAAAGCAAAAATATAAGAATGGATAGGAAATAAAATCCATATATATATAATAGTGACATGGTAATTCTCTTTGATTTTCAGAAGTTTAAAGGCATATATAATTTTAAATAGCGAACAACAGACTGGTTCCAAATAGGAAAAGGAGTACGTCAAGGCTGTATATTGTCACCATGTTTATTTAACTTATATGCAGAGTACATCATGAGAAATGCTGGACTGGAAGAAACACAAGTTGGAATCAAGATTGCCGGGAGAAATATCAATAACCTCAGATATGCAGATGACACCACTCTTATGGCAGAAAGTGAAGAGGGGCTAAAAAGCCTCTTGATGAAAGTGAAAGTGGAGAGTGAAAAGGTTGGCTTAAAGCTCAACATTCAGAAAACGAAGATCATGATATCTGGTCCCATCACTGCATGGGAAATAGATGGGGAAACAGTGGAAACAGTGTCAGACTTTGTTTTTCTGGGCTCCAAAATCACTGCAGATGGTGACTGCAGCCATGAAATTAAAAGACGCTTACTCCTTGGAAGGAAAGTTATGACCAGTCTAGATAGCATATTCAAAAGCAGAGACATTACTTTACCAACAAAGGTTCGCCTAGTCAAGGCTATGGTCTTTCCTGTGGTCATGTATGGATGTGAGAGCTGGACTGTGAAGAAGGCTGAGCGCCGAAGAATTGATGCTTGGGAACTGTGGTGTTGGAGAAGACTCTTGAGAGTCCCTTGGACTGCAAGAAGATCCAACCAGTCCATTCTGAAGGGGATCAGCCCTGGAATTTCTTTGGAAGGAATGATGCTAAAGCTGAAAGTCCAGTATTTTGGCCACCTCATGCGAAGAGTTGACTCATTGGAGAAGACTCTGAGGCTGGGAGGGATTGAGGGCAGGAGGAGAAGGGGACGACAGAGGATGAGATGGCTGGATGGCATCACTGACTCAATGGATGCGAGTCTGAGTGACCTCCAGGAGCTGGTGATAGACAGGGAGGCCTGGTGTGCTGCGGTTCATGGGGTCGCAAAGAGTCGAACACGACTGAGCGACTGATCTGATCTGATTTGGAAATTTTGAATGTATACTTTATGAAATAATTCTTGATACTAATAAACTAAAATGTCAGACTATACTAGTATTATGGGATTGTAAACATCCAAATAACCATTCAATATTTATTTACTGGACCTTTCTGTGCAAGACACATGTTAGATAAAATGAGAACTTAAAAATGTGTACTAATAGTTTATTCCTGCCTGAGCCAAGTTAGCTGCCTTGTGTAGAAACAGGTGAGTGAGCAACTGATATAAGATATTCACTCTGTGGGCTTCCAAGGTGGTTCAGTGGGTAAAGATTTTGCCTGCAATACTGGAGATGCAGGAGACACTGTTTTGATCCCTGGGTCAGGAAGATCCCCTGGAGGAGAGAATGGCAGCCCACTCCAGTGTTCTTGCCTAGAGAATCTGATAGACCAAGGAGGCTGGTGGACTACAGTCCATAAGGTCACAAATAGTTGAACACAACTGAAGTGACTGAGAATGCACGCATGTATTCACTCTGTACTTTCAATACAGTGATTCTTATATTATTCACAAAGGAGAGACATTAATTCTCCTCAAAAGATGAGATTTGAACTGAGACTTGCAAATGTATGACTCTAGCTGATAAGATTTTGTAATCAGTCTAAGTTTGGGAAATGAAATATAAAAATCATAGTCGACAAATGTACAAGGTATGTTTAAGAGACAGATAAACCCAGTTTATCAAGATAAGTGAATGCAATAGCTTGATTTCAGGAGAGAGGAGTTTCAGGAAAGGGGAAGATGGGGGAATTATAAGTGACACTGCACAGAACAAGCAAGCCTGGGTTGGACAATGGAAAACCATGACTGGAACCTCATTCTTTGAAATGTGGAAAATTAATGTAGATTGTTGGGAATGGAAGTAACGTGATCACAGAGGGCAAATTTGAAAGAATTCTGTCAAGGTGGTTAGTATTCTAAGTAAAAAGGCAAAAATACTCTGAGCTATTATGTGTTGGAAAGGAGGAATGAAAAGATATTTCTGGATTAGAAGTAATGTTTATTCATCATTGAAAAATGTTTAAGGTTACATGTCACATGCTGTTCTAGGACCTAGTAATATAATAGAAAGATTTTCAAAACAAAGAAGTTTCCTACTCCTCACTCTTGGGGAGCCTATGTCCTAAGTAAGACTGGTCAGGGAAGGCTTCTCCAGGAAGGCGATGTAAAAGATGGAATGTGGTGGTAAGGAAGCAGTCGGTCACAGGACAATAGAAGGAAGGAGTACTTCAGATGAAGTATGCAGTTGGTGCAGGACTCCTCTGGTGGCTCAGACATTAAAGAATCCACCTGTAATGTGGGAGACCTGAGTTTAATCCCTGGGTTGGGAAAAACCCCTGGAGGAGAGCATGGCAACACACTCCAGTATTCTTGCTTGGAGAATTCCCACAGACAGAGGAGCCTGATGGGCTGCAGTCCATGGGGTCTCAAAGAGTCAGATAGGACTGAGTAACTAAACACAGCACAACAATTGGTGCCAAGGGCTACAGAGAAGGAAATATAGAAATTTGGGGTTTTCAAAGGACGGGAAGAAGGTCTCTATGCTTGGAGCTTGAGTGACAGAGGATGGAATAGTCAGAGGAAGAAGTAGATAGAACTTTATAAGCCACCATAGAGTATTTTGATCTTTTTTGTTTGTTTGTTTAGTCAGTTTGAACTGGAAGACTGTAAGTAGAAAAGTGACAGATTTTAGTTGGTGGTTTTATAATCTTACTCAAGCTGTCTTATAAAAAAACAATGGGTATTACAAAGTCAGATGAATAGTAGATGATGTCTCCAATGCTTTGGCTCTGTCTGACCTGAATTGTGGTTCCATTATGAAAAAAAGAAAAAGGAAGAAGAGGCTTAGGAATTAAAATAATGAGTTTGTTTTTTCTCTTACTTTTGAGTGTAAAGAGTTTAAGAGTGTAACATCAGAGATGCCTAGGAGAAAAATGTCACAGAGGACAAGGGCCCTAATGACGTATGCTAGAGAGAAATCAAGAGTGATGGAGACAGAGAAGAAGTAGATTGATTTATCAATTACAAGGTTGTTGTAAATCATCCCGACAGCACCTTGCTAAAGCAATGCAAATAGAAGCCAACTTACTAAGGTTAAAATGGAGACGAGAAGAGAAGCTGTCAAATGAATCCTATAATTTATAAAAATTTAGCCATGTAAAAAAGGAAAAGATTCAGGTCTTTCCTTTTTTATAATGCTAAAAGAAAGTCTTTAAAATTGAAGCAAACATAAAAAATCTGATCTCTAGTTTTTTTGACCAACTTTCTGCATTTTCAGTTTTGGAAGTAATGTGTCACTTGTTTCATGTTTACAGATATTTTAAATTTAGAAATAAATTGGTTGTAGATAATGATCTGATTTTCTTTGCTTGATATAATGAAAATGAATGAAAATATTTAAAATGTGGAAAGTAATTTAATACATATAAATTTAATTTATATGGTTTTATTATTGTCTTATTAAGAAGTTCATTTAAGGACACTATTATTAATTTAATAGAGTCATTAAGTAAATGCAAATGACCCAAAAATTAAGCTCTAAATAATGTTTCCAAGGTTTTGCCTCTTCCTGTATCAAAGGTAGTTAAACTCAGTTTGAAAGGCAAACTTCTGGTTTAAAATGGTATGACTAAATATTTCTTTTTTTTTTTTTTATTTTGCTTAACTTTACAATATTGTATTGCTTTTACAATACATCAAGATGGATCCGCCGCCAGTATACACGTGTTCCCCATCCTGAACCCTCCTCCCTCTCCCCTCCCCACACCATCCCTCCAGGTCGTCCCAGTGCTGCAGCCCCAGGCATTTGTTATCGGGCATCGTACCTGGACTGACGACTCGTTTCAGATATAATATTATACATATTTCAATGCTATTCTCCCCAATCATCCCACCCTCTCCCGGTCCAAAAGTCTGTTCTATACATCACTGTCTCTTTTGTTGTCTCATAAATAGGGTTATTTTTACCATCTTTCTAAATTCCATAAATATGCGTTAGTATACTGTATTTGTGTTTTTGTTTCTGGCTTACTTCACATTTTAAAGCTCAAATGACAGAAAGAATTGTCTGTGAATCCAAAGCACCTTTTGGTGTATTGCCTCACTTGATTCCCATGACAGCTTAATTAGTATGCAAAGTTGAGAGGATTGAATTTTAATGAGGATGAACCAAATTTTACAGTTTAGCTGCTGCTGCTGCTAAGTCGCTTCAGTCGTGTCCGACTCTGTGTGACCCCACAGACGGAAGCTCACCAGGCTCCCCTGTCCCTGGGATTCTCCAGGCAAGAACACTGGAGTGGGTTGCCATTTCCTTCTCCAATGCATAAAAGTGAAAAGTGAAAGTGAAGTTGCTCAGTCGTGTCCGACTCTCAGCGACCCCATGGACTGGAGCCTACCAGGCTCCTCCGTCCATGGGATTTTCCAGGCAAAAGTACTGGGGTGGGGTGCCATTGCCTTCCCCGATACAGTTTAGCAATAATAGAATTAACATTCTTGCCCCTAGTTTCATGATACTTAAATTGGAGCTTTTGCCAAAGATCAATGTCTAAATATATTTTAAGAAAGCCAATAATGAATCCAATAAATCCTACAATTTATTTTTTTTTCCTTTCATGGTTTCTAGAAAGTGCAGAAATAAATTTTATAATTATAGGGGTCATATATTGTTTTAATACTTTATCATTATTTTACATTGCTTTATCATTATGTGTGTAACCATTATTGGTTGTCATTTGATAAGAAAGTGTGTTGCATTTGAAACTAAACACAATGATTATAAAGGATGAATAATTTTGATTTTATTTCCAATATTCTGGGAGGTGGGTCATAGAGGATCCTGCTGTGATGTATGTCAGAGAGTGTTTTGCCTATGTTCTCCTCTGGGAGTTTTATAGTTTTTGGTCTTACGTTTAGATCTTTAATCCATTTTGAGTTTATTTTTGTGTATGGTGTTAGAAAGTGCTCTAGCTTCATTCTTTTACAAGTGGTTGATCAGTTTTCCCAGCACGACTTGTTAAAGAGATTGTCTTTAATCCATTGTATATTCTTGCCTCCTTTGCCAAAGATAAGGTGTCCATATGTGTGTGGATTTATCTCTGGGCTTTCTATTTTGTTCCATTGATCTATATTTCTGTCTTTGTGCCAGTACCATACTGTCTTGATGACTGTAGCTTTGTAGTAGAGCCTGAAGTCAGGCAGGTTGATTCCCCCAGTTCCATTCTTCTTTCTCAAGATAGCTTAGGCTATTTGAGGTTTTTTGTATTTCCATACAAATTGAGAAATTATTTGTTCTAGCTCTGTGAAGAATACCGTTGGTAGCTTGATAGGGATTGCATTGAATCTATAAATTGCTTTGGGTAATATACTCATTTTCACTATATTGATTCTGCCAACTATAAACATGGTATATTTCTCCATCTATTAGTGTCCTCTTTGATTTCTTTCACCAGTGTTTTATAGTTTTCTCTATATAGGTCTTTAGTTTCTTTAGGTAGATATATTCCTAAGTATTTTATTCTTTTCTTTGCAATGGTGAATGGAATTGTTTCCTTAATTTCTCTTTCTATTTTCTCATTATTAGTGTACAGGAATGCAAGGAATTTCTGTGTGTTGATTTTATATCCTGCAACTTTACTATATTCATTGATTAGTTCTAGTAATTTTCTGGTGGAGTCTTGAGGATTTTCTATACAGAGGATCATATCATGTGCAAACAGTGAGAGTTTTACTTCTTTTCCAATTTGGAATCCTTTTCTTTTTCTGCTCTGATTGCTGTGGCCAAAACCTCAAAAATAAACAAATGGGACCTAAATAAACTTAAAAGCTTCTTCACAACAAAGGAAACTATAATCAAGGTGAAAAGACAGCCTTCAGAATGGGAGAAAATAATAGCAAATGAAGCAGCAGAGAAACAACTAATCTCAAAAATATACAAGCAACTCCTACAGCTCAATTCCAGAAAAATAAATGACCCAATCAAAAAATGGGCCAAAGAACTAAATAGACATTTCTCCAAAGAAGACATACAGATGGCTAACAAACACATGAAAAGATGCTCAACATCACTCATTATTAGGGAAATGCAAATCAAAACCACTATGAGGTGCCATTTCACGCCAGTCAGAATGGCTGCGATCCAAAAGTCTACAAGCAAAAAATGCTGGAGAGGATGTGGAGAAAAGGGAACCCTCTTACACTGTTGGTGGGAATGCAAACTAGTACAGCCACTATGGAGAACAGTGTGGAGATTCCTTAAAAAACTGGAAATAGAACTGCCATACGACCCAGCAATCCCACTGCTGGGCGTACACACCAAGGAAACCAGATTTGAAAGAGACACGTGTACCCCAATGTTCATCGCAGCACTGTTTATAATAGCCAGGATATGGAAGCAACCTGGATGTCCATCCGCAGATGAATGGATAAGAAAGCAGTGGTACATATATACAATGGAGTATTACTCAGCCATTAAAAAGAATACATTTGAATCAGTTCTAATGAGGTGGCTGGAACTGTAGCCTATTATACAGAGTGAAGTAAGCCAGAAAGAAAAACACCAATACAGTATACTAATGCATATATATGGAATTTAGAAAGATGGTAACAATAACCCTGTATACAAGACAGCAAAAGAGACACTGATGTATAGAACAGTCTTTTGGACTCTGGGAGAGGGAGAATGTGGAATGATTTGGAAGAATGGCATTGAAATATGTATAATATCATATTTGAAATGAGTCGCCAGTCCAGGTTCGATGCACGATACTGGATGCTTGGGGCTGGTGCACTGGGACGACCCAGAGGGATGGTATGGGGAGGGAGGAGGGTTCAGGATGGGGAACACATGTATACCTGTGGCAGATTCCTTTTGATACATGGCAAAACCAATACAATATTGTAAAGTTAAATAAAATTAAATTAAAAAAATAAAGGATGAATAAATGAATGAATGAAAGTACCAAATTTCCCTTGAATTTTGGTATATATTGAAGAGCTCTTTATTCAGCCATTTCCATTCTAGTAGCATATTCAAATACTATTTATTTAGTAAATATTCACTAACTGGTTATTAAACATATTAATTAAAAGAACAATATGATAGACAGTATGAGCAGAGGGTTCTTTTCAAGGGAGAGCTGTCTGGTTGTTCATGAAGAGATTTGACAAAATGGTCTTTAAATATGGTGAGTAGGTATCTAAGTTTTAGAATTAAAACCATGACTTTTCTGGCAAATAGTAGCTCTTTCTATTAAGGGTGTATATATGTGATGCTGCTCCTGCTACTGCTAAGTCGCTTCAGTCGTGTCCGACTCTGTGCAACCCCATAGACGGCAGCCCACCAGGCTCCTCCGTCCCTGGGATTCTCCAGGCAAGAACACTGGAGTGGGTTGCCATTTCCTTCTCCAATACATGAAAGTGAAGTGAAGTCGCTCGGTCGTGTCCGACTCTTAGCGACCCCATGGACTGCAGCCCACCAGGCTCCTCCATCCATGGGATTTTTCAGGCAAGAGTACTGGAGTGGGGTGCCATTGCCTTCTCTGATATATGTGATAGCCAGGTTAAAAAATTCCTTTGATATAAATCAGCTCTACAATGTATTCATTTAAAGTGAAAATATATCTGGTGAAGGAAATGCACTTGTATCATCTGCTAAATGCTTCTTGCTGCTGCTGCTGCTGCTAAGTCACTTCAGTCGTGTCCGACTCTGTGCGACCCCATAGACGGCAGGGTCCCCCGTCAGGCTCCCCCGTCCCTGGGATTCTCCAGGCAAGAACACTGGAGTGGGTTGCCATTTCCTTCTCCAATGCAGGAAAGTGAAAAGTGAAAGTGAAGTCGCTCAATCATGTCCGACTTTTAACGACCCCATGGACTGCAGCCTATCAGGCTCCTCCATCCATGGGATTTTCCAGGCAAAAGTACTTCTTACTTGTTACAAAACAACATGGGAATGCCAAATTATCATCATAAATCATACATTTGTTTGTGATAAGACCCCCCCAAAAGGAAAAAAAAAAAGTTATTATTAGCTGCATTGCATGGTGAAATGGAGAAATAAACATGTTTTATTTATTTATATATTTATTTATTTTTACAACCCTCTTACTGTTACTGTTAGGGCTTCCCAGTGGCACTATTGGTAAAGAACCCATCAGCCAATACAGGAGACATGAGAGATTCGCGTTCCATCCCTGGGTTGGGAAGATCCTGTGGAGTAGGAAATGGCAATCCAACCTGGTATTCTTGCCTGGAAAATCCCATGGACAGAGGAGCCTGATAGGCTACAGTCCATGAGTCTGCAAAGACTCAAACAAGCGACTCAGCACACACAGATAGAATTAAGATATCTTCTTGTTCTTACTAAAAATTAAATGTCTTAATTTTGATTAAGATAAACATTAATAAATTAGTTCATTCTCCAAGATATGCACTAAAAGGAAGCGGGGCATACTTCTCATTGCTTTCTTCATGTTATTGATTTTCCATTTGTGAAGAGCCCATGTGAATTGTGACCCAATAAAAAACCATAGAGTGTCAAAGAGTTAGAAATGTCTCAAGTGACTTAGCATGCAGCAGGCTCAACCCTATTACTAGTATAAAGTACTTGTAATTTATTTTTGGTAAGACAGCTTTGTAAACCATTGGGACAAGCCAGTCATATTCTTTAGCCTTAGAATTCTTTGCCCTGGACCCTGGACTAGATCTGGAAATCCCTTTCTCAGTGAATGTTCTTCTCATATATTCCAGCAGAAATAACACCTGCAGTGGATTAAAAATTTTTAAATTAATTCTACTATTTCATTTGGCCTTTCTAATATGTATCAGTTTCCTATGCATCATTCCATTTGTTGAAGATGATTTTGCATATATCTGGTATAATCAATTATGAAATGGCTATAATATTAGTCACGGAGCAACTTTATTTTCTCATTTGCAAGTTCTTAGAGACATATGTTTCCTATTTATGAAAATAAGTAAATAATTAAATATAATATTACCATCAAATATATATATAGCAGTATATCTAAAGTATATTTTAAATATACTTCCCTCAGGCTCAGCCAGTAAATCATCTACCTGCAGGGCAGGAGACCTGGGTTCGATTCCTGGGTTGGGAAGATCCCCTGGAGAAGGAAATGGCAACCCACTCCAATATTTTTGCCTGGAGAATCCCATGGACAGAGGAGCCTGGCAGGCTACATCCCATGGGGTCACAGGAGTCAGACATGACTTAGCAATTAAAATCAAACAAACAACAACAACAACAACAATATATATATATATAAAGTATATTTTCAATATACTTTAAAAATGTATATTTTTGAAAGTCCTATGCTTTTTTTTTTAAATAAAATTGATAATAATTATCCACTGGCAAAATATACAGGCAGACAAACCCCATATCCATGAACACTGGATCTGATTCCACAGTTATTTAGAAATCATTTATCCATTTTTATTAATGATTCAGGTGTAGATTTATTATATGATCTTCCCTGGTATGTTTCCTTCTTTAATTTGGCATTAAGTATTAGTTTAATTTTAAGTAAATTTTAATTTTAAAGTGAAAAAAATATTTCTAATAAGATTAGGTAAATGATAATGCATCTGAATGGTAAATACTGTATTAAAGAATATTGTTTGAATTGTATCAGTGTGTCTGTTTCACTAATAAAATGCTATAAATTTAGATGTATTCAAAATAAAGGCATAAGTGTATCACTAAACTGATTATTATTCAACATTTCAGCAGGCTTTCTCAATCTTTCCACACCTCTTATCTCAGTGAATAACTGAACACTTGGCTTTGTAGGATTCTCTGGAGACTGAAGAAAGGAGTGATTTTTTTTTTTTTTTCTTTTAAGGCATTGATTCCAGTGTGTGTGGTGAGCTTCTATGTCTGTGTGTCTCTGTGACTACTTGAATATGCTGCACAATATGAAGCTGGGGATTTTTGCTAAGGGAAAGCATGTAGCTATCCATCACGGGGTGGGGAATGGAGGTAGTCACTTACAGAGTGCTTCTTCTGCTTTCTGGAATTAAGTCGCCAAATGTGCAAAGTTACTGAGTAAAGGTAATGAGGTCATTCATATGATATGATAACTGTATAGCTACACCTCTGTGCACAGGATATATAGACATACATGCATGGATGGAGGAGCCTGGTGGGCTGCAGTCCATGGGGTCGCTAAGAGTCGGACAGACTGAGCGAGTTCACTTTCACTTTTTTGCTTTCATGCATTGGAGAAGGAAATGGCAACCCACTCCAGTTTTCTTGCCTGGAGAATCCCAGGGGCAGGAGAGCCTAGTGGGCTGACGTCTATGGGGTCACGCAGAGTCGAACACGACTGAAGTGACTTAGCAGCAGCAGCAGCATATACACAAACATATGAAGAATTTACCCTCTCAAAACATACTCAGTATGTAAATATATACATACATATATATGGTAAAAGATACATATAGATATATGATAAAGTTTAGGTCATTAAAATATGTTAGGGTAAAGATTTTTAGAAAAGTCAAACTCAAATTCAATGTATGCAACTATGATTTCAAGCAGTAATGGAGAATTTTTGCTGGTCTAAAAAGTTATTTACATGAATATTTAAATACATGGTGGTGAGTGTTAAGTCCTTATGATATTAGGAGTTTATCACTTAAACTTTTAAGTGGAATCACAGCAGTTTGTTTTAAAAGTCAATATATAGAATTCCTTTATAATTGTTGAAACAAGATAAACAATTTTATATTTCATCTTAAAAATAAGAGTATATCTGTTGCTTTTAAAATTCTTTTAGAAAGTAATTGAGTAAAGAAATTGAAAAATACTGTTGAAATATATAAGTTGAAAAGGAATAAAATAGGTCATAGCATGATAAAAAAAGACTGGACTGATGTATTTCATATTTGGAGAGAGGATTCAGTAAGGCATGATAATTGACTGTCTGAAGCATGTTGATGTGGGGCAAACAAAGAAGGTGTTAAATATTCTAGTAGTTTTAAAGTCTGAATATCAAGAATACTGGAAGATTTTAAGTGTCAGGAGATAGTTTTAAACTTTTCTTGGTTTCCATTTGGCAGAATTCACCTAAAAAGATTCAGGGACATGAGTCAGTTAGGTCTTCCAAACTATTTAACCATTTATCTAGTCAGGTTAATTGAAGCACTAAGATATCTCAGCAGTTAAAATTTGTTATTATAATTAAGGAAAATAAACACATTACTTTTATCAACTGAAGTTATAGTCTGAATCATCTAAACTTTTAATCCACAAGAGTCTACTATCTCAATATTTTCCTTAAACTATTTTCACTGTTTTATATGGTTTAAATTGAAAATTTTGTAAGATCATAAAAGCTCCTCACCATCACTCCTTGTAGAACCTCAGCTTTTGTATTCAAATTTTCCATTTTAATATTTTGCATGTGACTATTAGTACAGTTCTAACTAAAACTATACACACTTGTGTACACATACATACACACTCATACACATATCTATTTAAAGTCAGCTTCAGCAAATAACTTAATATATGCTTAAGATTTCTAAATATATTATGTAAAAGCAAAAATTATGAATAAAACTTGAGTCTGCACATATGCTGTTCACTGACAAGTAGAAAGGATAGATCCAAAATATAATTCAATAGTGGGGTAATATGAAAAAATATTGAATAAATTTCAACATGCATAGGCAAAATGATCCTGGACTACTAGAAATATGTAAAGGAGCCTTCAAAAGCAAGGTGAACACTGAGGGAAGCTAAAGGAAATATAAAGTCAATCCAGTCAAATCAACTAAATCAAATCATGTAAAGTAAAATAAAATGAAATAGCAGATACATGTGAAGAACTTAATGACTTTGAAGGGTTCAAGACTGCAGTGGAAGAAGTAACTGCAGATGTGATAGAAATAAGCAAGATAACTAGAATTAGCAGTGGAGCCTGAAGATGTGACTGAATTGCTGCAATCTCAAGGCAAAACTTTCATGGATGAGGAGCTGCTTCTTATGGATAAACAAGGAAAGTAGTTTCTTGAGATGGAATCTACTGCTAGTGAAGATGCTGTGAAGATTGTTCAAATGACATTTAGAAGGTTTGGTTGTTCAGTCAGTCAGTTGTGTCTGACTTTTGATCCCATGGACTGCAGCACGCCAGGCTTCCCTGTCCTTTACCATCTCCCAGAGCTCACTCAAACTCATGTTCATTGAGTCAATGATGCCACCTGAAAATCTCATCCTTTGTCATCCCCTTCTCTCCACCTTCAATCTTTCCCAGCATCAAGGTCTTTTCCAGTGAGTTGGCTCTTCACATCAGGTGGCCAAAGTATTTGAGCGTCAACTTTAGCATAACTCCTTCCAATGACTATTCAAGATTGATTTCCTTCAGGATTAACTGGTCTGATCTTCTTGCAGTCCAAGGGCCTCTCAAGAGTCTTCTCCAACACCACAGTTCAAAAGCAGCAATTCTTTGGTGCTCAGCCTTCTTTATGGCCCAACTCACATCCATACATGACTACTGGAAATACCATAGCTTTGACTAGATGGCCTTTTGTTGGCAAAGTGATGTCTGTGCTTTTTAATACACCGTCTAGATTTGTCATAGCTTTTCTTCTCATTTAGAATATGACAGAAACTTAGTTGACTCTAATTGTGAAGGAAGTTCTTCTCTGGGTCAAATGTTATTACACTGCACTGCATGCCACAGAGAAACCTTTGGTAAAAGGAAGTGTCAATCAGTGCAACACATATGATTGTTGTCTTATTTGGAGAAATTTCCATAGCCACCTCAACCTTCAGTGACCACCACCCAGATCAGTCAACAGCCACCAATATCCAAGGAAGACCTTCCCCTTTAAATTGAGTACTTTGTTCTTTTAGACATCATATTATGACACAATTAATATAATACAGTATTTTGCCAATATTACTTTTATATGCACTGAGAAGCCAAACAACATTCATGTGATTTTTTTTTTATTAAAATGCTCTATTCCAGTGATTGGAACCAAACCCACAATATCTCGGAGGTACTTCTGTTTCCAACCCCAATCTAATCTAGCCACCCTGTCTCACCTGAGGAGGGAAAAAAACATTCAGAAATACTTGTGAGGTTCACAGTCCAGAGGAATGAAATCACTAAAATTGAGACCTAATCATAGGAGCACAGAATGCTTGCCCCTCTTCACTGCTGAACACTACAGCACTAAAAGCCTATTTCCAACAATTCCTTTTATCTAATCTAACCAATTCCCAATCCAATGAAAATGAAATCAAATCAAATCAGTCCCATCAAATGATTTTATCATTTTGTGATGGGAATTCAGCATTTATAATTACAAATGAGAGAGTAGACTAGTGTTTCTGAAACACCACTCAGCTAGCAGTGTGAAGAATGCATTGCCAGGGTACTAAGGGCAAAAATGAAAGTGTAGGGCATACAAAACTCTTGCATAATTTCACCATGGTTTGACTTTTTGCACAGCTGGATTTAGTTTATGGCTTTAGCAACATGGATTCTCATCAACACAGTCTATGTTTGATTTCAAGATTTTGTGTTAAAACCACTGGAGAAGATTGGAACAATTGGGGAATAATTCCTTGAAATGTAGATTTTGTCAGGAAGAATTACCATAAATAGCCTTTGATATTTTCATTTAGAAAAACTGTCAATATATAAATATGCAAATATTGAGAAATCCTGGAATGTAAAAGTCATGATGCTTGTTTGATCTGTCAGGCTGCCTTTTAAGGGAAAATGTTGTTCAGTATCCTTAAAGTTTAACACTATAATTAGTCTACAAATATGTTAATAGAGTTTGGATTCATGGACCTTAATTTAATGTGTAAAATACTGAGAAAAATTTCCAGAGCATTCCCAATGGTATATGTTGAAAGCTAAGTTATACTGGATCAGTTCAGTTCAGTTCAGTCGCTCAGTTGTTTCCCACTGTTTGTGACCCCATGAATCGCAGCACACCAGGCCTCCCTGTCCATCGCCAACCCCTGGAGGTCACTCAGACTCATGTCCATCGAGTCAGTGATGCCATCCAGCCATCTCATGGTCTGTCGTCCCCTTCTCCTCCTGCCCCCAATCCCTCCCAGCATCAGAGTCTTCTCCAATGAGTCAACTTTTCGCATGAGGTGGCCAAAGTACTGGAGTTTCAGCTTTAGCATCATTCCTTCCAAAGAAATCCTGGGGCTGATCTCCTTCAGAATGGACTGGTTGGATCTCCTTGCAGTCCAAGGGACTCTCAAGAGTCTTCTCCAACACCACAGCTCAAAAGCATCAATTCTTCAGCTCCGCTTTCTTCACAGTCCAACTCTCACCTCTCACATTGATACACAACCACTGGAAAAACCATAGCCTTGACTAGACGGACCTTTGTTGGCAAAGTAATGTCTTTGCTTTTGAAAATGCTATCTAGGTTAGTCATAACTTTCCTTCCAAGGAGTAAGCACCTTTTAATTTCATGGCTGCAGTTACCACCTGCAGTGATTTTGGAGACCCCAAAAATAAAGTCTGACACTGTTTCCACTGTTTCCCCATCTATTTCCCATGAAGTGATGGGACCAGATGCCATGATCTTCGTTTTCTGAATGTTGAGCTTTAAGCCAACTTTTTCACTCTCCTCTTTCACTTTCATCAACAGGCTTTTTAGTTCTTCTTTACTTTCTGCCATAAGGGTGGTGTCATCTGCATATCTGAGGTTATTGGTATTTCTCCTGGCAATCTTGATCCCAGCTTGTGCTTCTTTCAGCCCAGCATTTCTCATGATGTACTCTGCATATAAGTTAAATAAGCAGGGTGACAATATATAGCCTTGACGTACTCCCTTTCCTATTTGGAACCAGGCTGTTGTTCCATGTCCAGTTCTAACTGTTGCTTCCTGACCTGCATATAGGTTTCTCAAGAGGCAGGTCAGGAGGGCTGGTATTCCCATCTCTTTCAGAATTTTCCACAGTTTATTTTGATCCACACAGTCAAAGGCTTTGGCAGAGTCAATAAAGCAGAAATAGATGTTTTTCTGAATCTCTCTTGTTTTTTTGATGATCCAGTGAATGTTGGCAATTTGGTTTCTGGTTCCTCTGCCTTATCTAAAACCAACTTGAACATCAGGAAGTTCACAGTTCACGTATTGCTGAAGCCTGGCTTGGAGAATTTTGAGCATTAATTCTAGCGTATGAGATGAGTGCAATTGTGGGGTAGTTTGAGAATTCTTTGGCATTGCCTTTCTTTGGGATTGGAATGAAAACTGGGCTTTTCCAGTCCTGTGGCCACTGCTGAGTTTTCCAAATCTGCTGGCATATTGAGTGCAGTACTTTCACAGCATCATCTTTCAGAATTTGGAATAGCTCAACTGGAATTCCATCATGTCCACTAGCTTTGTTTGTATTGATGCTTTCTAAGGCCCACTTAACTTCACATTCCAGGATGTCTGGCTCTAGATGAATGAGCACATCATCATGATTATCTGGGTCATAAAGATCTTTTTTGTGCAGTTCTTCTGTGTATTTTTGCCACTTCTTCTTAATATCTTCTGCTTCTGTTAGGTCCGTACCATTCTGTCCTTTATCGAGCCCATCTTTGCATGAAATATTCCCTTGGTATCTCTAATTTACTTGAAAAGATCTCTATTAAAATGTATATACTATTTATAGTTTGAAACAGAGCCCATATTGCATTATCACTCCCATTTTACAAATGGGAAGAGTGAGGTACAGTGAATGTTAATTGTTTGGCTTAGAAAGTGGCATTCAGAAACATTTTTAAAAATATATCGATGCTCTTTTTGTTCCCTTTTGTAGAATCCATTTTCCATGTAGATAGGAATTATCAAAGCCAAAACTGCACTGGACAGAGTTATAGAGGTAAGAAATATTTTTCTCAGTGCTATTCTAATAGCAGGGATGGAGAGAGAGACCAGAAAAGAGTCCAAACTCAAGTCTACTGAAAAAATAATGCAGGAATTTTTAAGAGGGTGACCAGGGGATATTCATGGGCCAACCATGTTTGCTAATAGAAGGGCTCTGGAATTTGGTATAAATTTGAACTTGATAACTTAATTTCTGATATTTTATTCTTGGAAAACAATCCAAGAATCACACAAATATATTTTTGTATATTCTATTTAATCTCACATTATTTAAGATAGTATAAATTGGGAAAATTTCCAGCTGTGCAGCACAAGGAAATTGGTAAACAAAACATTGTATCCAAATAAGACCACAATACATAACCATTTAATGGTGTTTGAGGGATGTATTATTAACATAGAATAATATTCATGCTAGTAATTAAATAAAATCTATACAGAATATATACATATTTATATTGAGTACATATCTACTTTTGAAAAACTATTGTACTTATTATAAAACATAGACTCAGATGGTATAAATATTTAGCAGTTTTAAGTTTTGAATCATCAAACTAGGGTGTTATTTTTCATAATTATTGTATTTCTTAATATTCAAAAAATATACCTTTTTTGCATAATAATGGAAGTGAAGAAAATAGAGCAATATTAAAGGGGAGAGAAAGAAAAATATATGAGGGGTATTTGAAAATATGAAAAATATGAAACTACAAAATGAGGTTAAAATGATTACTGATTTCATAAAAATTAGTATTCTATTAGTAATGGGTTACTTATTTAGGGTTATTTTACTTGGAATTCCAGTGGAGCTATTCCAAATCCTGAAAGATGATGCTGTGAAAGTGCTACACTCAATATGCCAGCAAATTTGGAAAACTCAGCAGTGGCCACAAGATTGGAAAAGGTCAGTTTTCATCCCAATCCCAAAGAAAGGCAATGCCAGAGAGTGCTCAAACTACTGCACAATTGCACTCATCTCACACGCTAGTAAAGTAATGCTCAAAATTCTCCAAGCCAGGCTTCAGCAATATGTGAACCGTGAACTTCCTGATGTTCAAGCTGGATTTAGAAAAGGCAGAGGAACCAGAGATCAAATTGCCAACATCCGCTGGATCATGGAAAAAGCAAGAGAGTTCCAGAAAAACATCTATTTCTGCTTTATTGACTATGCCAAAGCCTTTGACTGTGTGGATCACAATAAACTATGGAAAATTCTGAAAGATATGGTAATACCAGACCACCTGATCTGCCTCTTGAGAAATCTGTATGCAGGTCAGGAAGCAACAGTTAGAACTGGTCATGGAACAACAGACTGGTTCCAAATTGGAAAAGGAGTACATCAAGGCTGTATATTGTCACCATGTTTATTTAACTTATATGCAGAGTACATCATGAGAAATGCTGGACTGGAAGAAGCACAAGCTGGAATCAAGATTGCCGGGAGAAATATCAATAACCTCAGATATGCAGATGACACCACCCTTATGGCAGAAAGTGAAGAGGAACTCAAAAGCCTCTTGATGAAAGTGAAAGTGGAGAGTGAAAAGGTTGACTTAAAGCTCAACATTCAGAAAAAGAAGAACATGGCATCTGGTCCCATCACTTCATGGGAAATAGATGGAGAAACAGTGGAAACAGTGTCAGACTTTATTTTTCTGGGCTCCAAAATCACTGCAGATGGTGACTGCAGCCATGAAATTAAAAGACGCTTGCTCCTTGGAAGGAAAGTTATGACCAACCTAGATAGCATATTCAAAAGCAGAGACATCACTTTGCCAATAAAGGTTCGCCTAGTCAAATCTATGGTCTTTCCTGTGGTCATGTATGGATGTGAGAGCTGGACTGTGAAGAAGGCTGAGCGCCGAAGAATGGATGCTTTTGAACTGTGGTGTTGGAGAAGACTCTTGAGAGTCCCTTGGACTGCAAGGAGATCCAACCGGTCCATTCTGAAGGAGATCAGCCCTGGGATTTCTTTGGCAGGAATGATGCTAAAGCTGAAACTCCAGTATTTTGGCCACCTCATGCGAAGAGTTGACTCATTGGAGAAGACTCTGATGCTGGGAGGGATTGAGGGCAGGAGGAGAAGGGGACGACAGAGGATGAGGTGGCTGGATGGCATCACTGACTTGATGGATGTGTGTCTGAGTGACCTCCGAGAGCTGGTGATGGATAGGGAGGCCTGGCGTGCTGCAGTTCATGGAGTCGCAAAGAGTCGGACACGACTGAGCGACTGATCTGATCTGATCTGATCTGATGATATATAATTATATGCTAACTATAAATATACTTAGAAAAATAGATATTGATACATATTAGATGAATATATGCTTGTGGCCAGATAAGTGACATGTTAATGCAAATAGCTGGCTTTAGTCACAACTGAAATTGGGTCATCAGGCCTGTCACTGTTGTTTTTGTTTTTGTGCTGTCTGTATTTTGTGGTAGGCCCAAACTGTGGTGCCAGTGTTTGTATGTATTTTTGTTTGTTAACAAATTAATATCCGAGTAGCTGGAAGTGTATCCTATCTCAATGTGTATATTCAAGGTGATCAAACATCTTGGCCATAAAATATGATATTCCAATTGGACAAATTTAGGTTGAAGTCCTCAGAACTTCCAATACAAGAAGTGAGGTGAGGAAAGATGAATCTCCAGATGAAAATCAGGATTCTCTGGAATAGATGTGAAAGAATTCAGCATATGATAATAATCATCTAGTCACTAAAAATATGAATTTTACAGGTATAAGTTAGAGATTGTAACTAGCTAGGTAGAAAACTACCATGATTATTGTAATTACTGTACTATTTAATGCATAAATGACATGAATTAATACAGAATCATTAATGTTTATATCACAATATAATATAAAATATATTAACCACCCATATGGCAGAAAGTGAAGAGGAACTAAAAAGCCTCTTGATGAAGGTGAAAGTGGAGAGTGAAAAAGTTGGCTTAAAGCTCAACATTCAAAAAACTAAGATCATGGCATCCGGTCTCATCACTTCATGGGAAATAGATGGGGAAACAGTGGAAACAGCGTCAGACTTTATTTTTCTGGGCTCCAAAATCACTGCAGATGGTGACTGTAGCCATGAAATTAAAAGACGCTTACTCCTTGGAAGGAAAGTTATGACCAACCTAGATAGCATATTCAGAAGCAGAGACATTACTTTACCAACAAAGGTTCGCCTAGTCAAGGCTATGGTCTTTCCTGTGGTCATGTATGGATGTGAGAGCTGGACTGTGAAGAAGGCTGAGCGCCGAAGAATTGATGCTTTTGAACTGTGGTGTTGGAGAAGACTCTTGAGAGTCCCCTGGACGGCAAGGAGATCCAACCAGTCCATTCTGAAGGAGATCAATCCTGGGATTTCTTTGGAAGGAATGATGCTAAAGCTGAAACTCCAGTACTTTGGCCACCTCATGTGAAGAACTGACTCATTGGAGAAGACTCTGATGCTGGGAGGGGTTGGGGGCAGGAGGAGAAGGGGATGGCAGAGGATGAGATGGCTGGATGGCATCGCTGACTCAATGGACGCGCTGACTCAATGGACGTGAGTCTGGGTGACCTCCGGGGTTTGGTTGGAAGCCTGGCCTGCTGCAATTCATGGGGTTGCAATGAGTCAGACATGACTGAGTGACTGAAATGAACTGATTTGGAAAGGTATTAACTGAAGGATAGCATGATGATGGATAGTAATTCTGTTAATGAAAACACAAATTACCTCATAACATTTATGTGGTTTTATGTAAGTTTTGTGAAAAATACATTATTCAACTCAAATTAAACTTTATCTCCTTGGAAAAGGCAGTTTTAGAAAGTAATGAAAAAGTGCAAATGTACAGAACTAAAGAGAAACATTTTTAGAGAATTGAAGTTTATGGTTTGAAAAATTACTAAGTAAAAAAAAAAAAAACGAGTCAAAAGTCATTTCTAAAATCCATTTGATTCTTAGCACATCATATACTTAGAGCACCTTGCCTGATAATCTGTTAATAGAGGTAAATATGAAGAAAGTCCTGCTTTAGAGAATCAGAGCTCAGAGCAAAACTCCTCAAGCTTGAATTTCATCTTTATCATTTACCATCATGACTTAATATTGTTCCTCAGTTTCTTTATCTGAAAGTACAACTTAATTCAACACTTCAGTTCGTTTCAGTCACTCAGTCGTGTCCAACTCTTTGAGATCCCATGAATTACAACACGCCAGGCCACCCTGTCCATCATCAACTCCCATAGTTCACCCAAACTCATGTCCATCAAGTTGCCATCCAGCCATCTTATCCTCTGTCATCCCCTTGTCCTCCTGCCCCCAATCCCTCCCAGCATCAGAGTCTTTTCCAATGAGTCAGCTCTTCGCATGAGGAGGCCAAAGTACTGGAGTTTCAGCTTCAACATCAGTCCTTCTAAAGAACACCCAAGACTGATCTCCTTTAGGATGGACTGGCTGGACCTCCTTGCAGTCCAGGGGACTCTCAAGAGTCTTCTCCAACACCACAGTTCAAAAGCATCAATTCTTTAGTGCTCAGCTTTCTTCACAGTCCAACTCTCACATCCATACATGACCACTGGAAAAACCATAGACTTGACTAGACAGACCTTTGTTGTCAAAGTAATGTCTCTGCTTTTTAATATGCTGTCTAGTTTGGTCATAACTTTTCTTCCAAGGAATAAGTTTCTTTTAATTTCATGGCTGCAGTCACCATCTGCAGTGATTTTGGAGCCCCCCCAAAATAAAGTCTAACACTGTTTCCACTGTTTCCCCACCTATTTCCCATGAAGTGATGGGACCAGATGCCATGATCTTAGTTTTCTGAATGTTGAGCTTTAAGCCAACTTTTTCACTCTCCACTTTCACTTTCATTGAGAGGCTTTTTAGTTCCTCTTCACTTTCTGCCATAAGGGTCGTGTCATCTGCATTTCTGAGATTATTGATATTTCTTCTGGCAATCTTGATTCCAGCTTGTGCTTCTTCTAGCCCAGCATTTCTCATGATGTACTCTGAATATAAGTTAAATAAGCAGGGTGACAATATACAGCCTTGATGTACTCCTTTGGAATTAAATGGGTTACTCTCGTAGACTCACACAAGCATACCTACATTTATACATATGTACAGATTAAGACAACAGTATCTGACATATGGAAAGAGTTTCAAAATATTAGACATTGTTAATAAAACTCAGTCATATTTAGATATTAGCATCTTGAAACACAATATTTCCTAACAAAACTGATTATTTTTCCAAAAAAAAAGACAATACATGATCCAAGTTTAATTTATTTCAACTTAAATTTGTTTGCATGCTTGGTTACAAGAAAATTGTAAACATTAAAATTATCTTTCTGTAAAAAAATTTGTAAAATTTTCCTTAAAATAATTTAGCATACCACTGTTGTGCACTATAATTGAGCAATCACAACAAAATTCCAATAATCACAGAACAATTGAAAGCAGTTTGTCCTTTAACCACTATTATTTAAAACAGAAAGTGTCTTTATCAGGATACCTATTTTTGTATCTATACTTGTCTACCTCATAATATTTTAAGAATTTTATGTCATTATTCAGAAATTACATCCTCTGACTACCATCAAGTCCCACCTGAAAAAAACAAACTAATAATGAATCAGACAATAATTGTAGGCACTAGAGTTCTGTGTTTTCACACTGAACAGTATGAAAAGACAAAATGATAGGATACTGAAAGAGAAACTCCCCAGGTCAGTAGGGGCCCAATATGCTACTGGAGATCAGTGGAGAAATAACTCCAGAAAGAATGAAAGGATGGATCCAAAACAAAAAGAATACTCAGCTGTGGATGTGTCTGGTGATAGAAGCAAAGTCCGATGCTGTAAAAAGCAATATTGCATAGGAACCTGGAATGTCAGGTCCATGAATCAAGGCAAATTTGAAGTGGTCAAACAAGAGATGGCAAGAGTGAATGTTGACATTCTAGGAATTAGCGAACTAAAATGGACTGGAATGGGTGAATTTAACTCAGAGGACCATTATATCTACTACTGTGAGCAGGAATCCCTCAAAAGAAATGGAGTGGCCATCATGGTCAACAAAAGAGTCCGAAATGCAGTACTTGGATGCAATCTCAAAAATGACAGAATGATTTCTGTTCGTTTCCAAGGCAAACCATTCAATGTCACAGTAATCCAAATCTATGCCCCAACCAGTAACGCCAAAGAAGCTGAAGTTGAAAGGTTCTATGAAGACCTACAAGAAGTTTTAGAACTAACACCCAAAAAAGATGTCCTTTTCATTATAGGGGACTGGAATGCAAAAGTAGGAAGTCAAGAAACACCTGGAGTAACAGGCAAATTTGGCCTTGGAATACGGAATGAAGCAGGGCAAAGACTAATAGAGTTTTGCCAAGAAAATGCACTGGTCATAGCAAATACCCACTTCCAACAACACAAGAGAAGACTCTATACATGGACATCACCAGATGGTCAACACCGAAATCAGATCGATTATATTCTTTGCAGCCAAAGATGGAGAAGCTCTATACAATCAGCAAAAACAAGACCAGGAGCTGACTGTGGCTCGGACCATGAACTCCTTATTGGCAAATTCAGACTGAAATTGAAGAAAGTAGAGAAAACTACTAGACCATTCAGGTATGACCTAAATCAAATCCCTTATGATTATACAGTGGAAGTGAGAAATAGATTTAAGGGCCTAGATCTGATAGATAGAGTGCCTGATGAACTATGGAATGAGGTTCGTGACATTGTACAGGAGACAGGGATCAAGACCATCCCCATGGAAAAGAAATGCAAAAAAGCAAAATGGCTGTCTGGGGAGGCCTTGCAAATAGCTGCGAAAAGAAGAGAAGCGAAAAGCAAAGGAGAAAAGGAAAGATATAAACATCTGAATGCAGAGTTCCAAAGAATAGCAAGAAGAGATAAGAAAGCCTTCTTCAGTGATCAATGCAAAGAAATAGAGGAAAACAACAGAATGGGAAAGACTAGGGATCTCTTCAAGAAAATCAGAGATACCAAAGGAACATTTCATGCAAAGATGGGCACGATAAAGGACAGAGATGGTGTGGACCTACCAGAAGCAGAAGATATTAAGAAGAGGTGGCAAGAATACACAGAAGAACTGTATAAAAAAGAGCTTCAAGACCTAGATAATCATGATGTTGTGATCACTGACCTAGAGCCAGACATCTTGGAATGTGAAGTCAAATGGGCCTTAGAAAGCGTCACTACGAACAAAGCTAGTGGAGGTGATGGAATTCCAGTGGAGCTATTCCAAGTCCTGAAAGATGATGCTGTGAAAGTACTGCACTCAATATGCCAGCAAATTTGGAAAACTCAGCAGTGGCCACAAGATTGGAAAAGGTCAGTTTTCATCCCAATCCCAAAGAAAGGCAATGCCAAGGGAGTGCTCAAACTACCGCACAATTGCACTCATCTCACACGCCAGTAAAGTAATGCTCAAAATTCTCCAGGCCAGGCTTCAGCAATATGTGAACCGTGAAATTCCTGATGTTCAAGCTGGATTTAGAAAAGGCAGAGGAAACAGAGATCAAATTGCCAACATCCGCTGGATCATGGAAAAAGCAAGAGAGTTCCAGAAAAACACCTATTTCTGCTTTATTGACTATGCCAAAGCCTTTGACTGTGTAGATCACAATAAACTATGGAAAATTCTGAAAGAGATGGGAATACCAGACCACCTGATCTGCCTCTTGAGAAATCTGTATGCAGGTCAGGAAGCAACAGTTAGAACTAGTCATGGAACAACAGACTGGTTCCAAATAGGAAAAGGAGTACGTCAAGGCTGCATATTGTCACCATGTTTATTTAACTTATATGCAGAGTACATCATGAGAAATGCTGGACTGGAAGAAACACAAGTTGGAATCAAGATTGCCGGGAGAAATATCAATAACCTCAGATATGCAGATGACACCACTCTTATGGCAGAAAGTGAAGAGGGGCTAAAAAGCCTCTTGATGAAAGTGAAAGTGGAGAGTGAAAATGTTGGCTTAAAGCTCAACATTCAGAAAACGAAGATCATGGCATCTGGTCCCATCACTACATGGAAAATACATGGGGAAACAGTGGAAACAGTGTCAGACTTTGTTTTTCTGGGCTCCAAAATCACTGCAGATGGTGACTGCAGCCATGAAATTAAAAGACGCTTACTCCTTGGAAGAAAAGTTATGACCAACCTAGATAGCATATTCAAAAGCAGAGACATTACTTTACCAACAAAGGTTCGCCTAGTCAAGGCTATGGTCTTTCCTGTGTACATGTATGGATGTGAGAGCTGGACTGTGAAGAAGGCTGAGCGCCGAAGAATTGATGCTTTTGAACTGTGGTGTTGGAAAAGACTCTTGAGTGTCCCTTGGACTGCAAGGATATCCAACCAGTCCATTCTGAAGGAGATCAATCCTGGAATTTCTTTGGAAGGAATGATGCTAAAGCTGAAACTCCAGTATTTTGGCCACCTCATGCGAAGAGTTGACTCATTGGAGAAGACTCTGAGGCTGGGAGGGATTGAGGGCAGGAGGAGAAGGGGACGACAGAGGATGAGATGGCTGGATGGCATCACTGACTCGATGGATGCAAGTCTGAGTGACCTCCGGGAGCTGGTGATGGACAGGGAGGCCTGGCGTGCTGAGGTTCATGGGGTCGCAAAGAGTCGGACACGACTGAGCGACTGATCTGATCTGATCTGAAGGAGAGCTAACTTGATTTCCCTAACCAGTTTCAGAGATACTAAGAATGCTTTTGCTCAGAGAAGCAAATTATGCTGAAAATAACAACAATTTGATTAAGTAGCTTAAGAAAGAGCAGAGACAATGTCAGACCACATCCGGGACCTGTTTAAAGAGTGTTAAACTTCATATGGGTCATCAGTCTTCCTAAATCTGACTATAGTCTTAAAAATGTCATTGTGAATATTTATTCCCTACACAATAAGATATTGAGTTTCAGTATCTCAGTACCTGATACATTTCAATATGACAGTTCATGCCAATAGAAAATTCAGCAGTGTGGCACATAAATAAAAGTGAGCTGTTTCAAGCAGTTTTCGGATGAAACTCTAGCAATACTCTGAATGAAGGCATTTTTCAGTCATGTCATAAGTAAAGTATCAGAAAGATGGAGTTTATTTTTAAGTGAAAAATATCACTTAAAACAGCATAATTGGTGAGTGGCATATCTATTTCCTTTTGTAGACCAAGTCACTTGATATTTTGCATCTGGTATCAACAGTTAATAGGTGACTCCATAGAACACGGAAAATGATAGAGGGGCAACTTATGGAGTATTTAGTCATTAATCTATTTCTAAATGATTGGCTCAACCAGAAACTTAACACTAGTAGGGACTTTTTGTCATGACTATGACACTGCCATATTCAGTCTTGTCCTTCCATAACTATGGACAATACTAGTAGAGAACAGAATGTAAATATTTTAAACCATTATATATATATATATATATATATATATATATATATAATGGTAGAATTCTATGAAATTTGTGCTCATCATTTCTGTCAAAACTGCTTCAGTTGGGGCTTCCCTGGTGGCTCAAATAGTAAAGAATCTGACTGCAGTGTGGGAAACCTGAGTTCGATCCCTGAATTGGGAAGATTCCCTAGAGAAGGGAATGACTAGCCACTCCAGGATTCTTTTCTGGAGAATTCCATGGATAGAAGAGCCTGGTGGGCTACAGAACAAGGAGTTGCAAAGAGTCAGAAATGACTGAGTGGCTAATGCACAACAGACATATTTGTAGCCACATGTCCCTCTTTTTCATGTGATGGGAGAGTTAATCTTATTCTCAACTTCAGGAGCAACCACTGATCAGTTCAGTTCAGTTCAGTTGCTCAGTCGTGTTTGACTCTTTGCAACCCCACGAATTGCAGCTACGAACAAAGCTAGTGGAGGTGATGGAATTCCAGTGGAGCTATTCCAAATCCTGAAAGATGATGCTGCGAAAGTGCTGCACTCAATATGCCAGCAAATTTGGAAAACTCAGCAGTGGCCACAAGATTGGAAAAGGTCAGTTTTCATCCCAATCCCAAAGAAAGGCAATGCCAAAGAGTGCTCAAACTACCACACAATTGCACTCATCTCACACGCCAGTAAAGTAATGCTCAAAATTCTCCAAGCCAGGCTTCAGCAATATGTGAACCGTGAAATTCCTGATGTTCAAGCTGGATTTAGAAAAGGCAGAGGAACCAGAGATCAAATTGCCAACATCTGCTGGATCATCGAAAAAGCAAGAGAGTTCCAGAAAAACATCTATTTCTGCTTTATTGACTATGCCAAAGCCTTTGACTGTGTAGATCACAATAAACTGTGGAAAATTCTGAAAGAGATGGGAGTACCAGACCACCTGATCTACCTCTTGAGAAATCTGTATGCAGGTCAGGAAGCAACAGTTAGAACTGGTCATGGAACAACAGACTGGTTCCAAATAGGAAAAGGAGTACGTCAAGGCTGTATATTGTCACCATGTTTATTTAACTTATATGCAGAGTATATCATGAGAAATGCTGGACTGGAAGAAACACAAGCTGGAATCAAGATTGCTGGGAGAAATATCAATAACCTCAGATATGCAGATGACACCACCCTTATGGCAGAAAGTGAAGAGGGGCTAAAAAGCCTCTTGATGAAAATGAAAGAGGAGAGTGAAAAGTTTGGCTTAAAGCTCAACATTCAGAAAACGAAGATCATGGCATCTGGTCCCATCACTACATGGGAAATAGATGGAGAAACAGTGGAAACAGTGTCAGACTTTATTTTTCTGGGCTCCAAAATCACTGCAGATGGTGACTGTAGCCATGAAATTAAAAGACGCTTACTCCTTGGAAGGAAAGTTATGACCAACCTAGATAGCATATTCAAAAGCAAAGACATCACTTTGCCAACAAAGATTCGTCTAGTCAAGGCTATGGTCTTTCCTGTGGTCATGTATGGATGTGAGAGCTAGACTGTGAAGAAGGCTGAGTGCTAAAGAATTGATGCTTTTGAACTG
Organism: Tragelaphus eurycerus; assembly: GCA_935064755.1. Classification (NCBI taxonomy): domain Eukaryota; kingdom Metazoa; phylum Chordata; class Mammalia; order Artiodactyla; family Bovidae; genus Tragelaphus; species Tragelaphus eurycerus. The sequence continues at coordinate 43,550,302 of CAKXYN010000010.1, read as the reverse complement.
TGGTGTTGGAAAAGACTCTTGAGAGTCCCTTGGACTGCAAGGAGATCCAACCGGTCCATTCTGAAGGAGATCAGCCCTGGGATTTCTTTGGAAGGAATGATGCTAAAGCTGAAAGTCCAGTATTTTGGCCACCTCATGCGAAGAGTTGACTCATTGGAGAAGACTCTGATGCTGGGAGGGATTGAGGGCAGGAGGAGAAGTGGACAACAGAGGATGAGATGGCAGGATGGCATCACTGACTCGATGGATGTTAGTCTGGGTGACCTCCGAGAGCTGGTGATGGATAGGGAGGCCTGGCGTGCTGCAGTTCATGGGGTCGCAAAGAGTCGGACACGACTGAGCGACTGATCTGATCTGAGGCCTCCCTGTCCATCACCAACTCCCGGAGTTCACTCAAACTCACATCCATCAAATTGGTGATGCCATCCAGCCATCTCATTCTCTGTCGTCCCCTTCTCCTCCTGCCCCAATCTCTCCCAGTATCAGAGTCTTTTCCAATGAGTCAACTCTTAACATGAGGTGGCCAAAGTACTAGAGTTTCAGCTTTAGCATCATTCCTTCCAAAGAACACCCAGGACTGATCTCCTTTAGAATGGACTGGTTGAATCTCCTTGCAGTCCAGGGAACTCTCAAGAATCTTCTCCAACACCACAGTTCAAAAGCATCAATACTTTGGCACTCAGCTTTCTTCACAGTCCAACTCTCACATCCATACATAGTTTGTTTCTATAAGAACACCTCTTCCTCTCTCTTTGTACTTATTGGCTGGGTGTATACACATTATTCTGGAGAAGGCAACGTCACTTCACTCCAGTACTCTTGCCTGGAAAATCCCATGGATATAGGAGCCTGGTAGGCTGCAGTCCATGGGGTCGCTAAGAGTCAGACATGACTGAGAGACTTCACTTTCACTTTTCACTTTCATGCATTGGAGAAGGAAATGGTAACCCACTCCTGTGTTCTGCCTTGAGAATCCCAGGGACGGAGGATCCTGGTGGGCTGCTGTATATGGGGTAGCACAGAGCCGCACACGACTGAAGTGACTTAGCAGCAGCAAACACATTATTTATTTCTTAACCTTGACACTCTTGACATTTTGAATCCGGTAATTCTTTGTTGTGGAGTGTTGTTCTGCACACTGTAGGGACTTTGAGCTGCATCTCTTGTATCTGTTTGCTGAACTCCAGTAGTATCTACCAGTCCAGTTGTGACAGCCAGAGTGGTGTCCAATTATTGTCAAATAACCTCATGTGTGCACAATTGTCCCTGGTTGAAGAAAAAAGAAATGTAAATATATAGATAGATAAATATACATATACATAATTTAGAATTTAACAACTAATGTTATATATAGTATATATATACACACACATACTTAGGATATATATGTATAAAATTTAGAATTTAAAAAGTAATCCTCATCTTGCAGCAGTTGAAAGATAAAACCAGAATACTGCCATGCTCTTCAATATTATATTCTAATACAGAACATGGATTTTTCTTAAAAATAAATAAAATAGGAAATACCTGATACATTTGAATATGACAGTTCATTCCAACAGAAAATTCAGCTCTGACAAAAAACAACTGTCTAGATTTTGTTTGGTAAATAATTAATACCTCTGATGTTGCAGTGAAGTATTCTGCAGAGGGCATTATATAACGATAAAACACTTAAGCTTAAGGGTTTTTAGATGAACGTTGATAAGCAAGCTGTTGCTTTATAATGTAAGTAAGCTGTTTTCTTCAGGTGAGAAAATTGTTATCCTAAAAAGAAAGCTACTTGCTCAGATGAAAAAATGGGTTGCCCGGTTAAACTTATGTATATTAATATTCTGAAGAAAGCAGTGAAAAGATGTGTTAGTTTGAAGTTTTATGTTTCCTAGAAGAAAGAAGTTATATTTGCTTAGATGGTCTCAGTCCTAATTAAAAGTAGGGGAGCAAGGGTCTGATGCCTAACTCCCTTCATAGTTTTAGGGGTAGCTTTACCATACATGTACCAAGTTGATTCTGATTTATCAGTTTAATTTTCTGATATCTTTCAGAAGGTAATAGGTTTATTTTTAACTTAGTCTTCTTTTTTATAATTTTTTATTTATGGAATTTATATGTACAGGTATGCTTTGAAACTTCCTGTTTTACCTGAGACCCTATTCTTTTTACTCTGTTATGAATGTAGTTGACTTTCTCACCCTACTTTTTCCTGACATTTTGTCTTCCACTCCTAAGATTATTGTCATTAGAGCAGACATATTTAAAATTGACCAAAGACAAATTATACTCTCTTCACTGGAAATTTATCTCTGGAAAGCAAATTATTTCTTGGTGATTGATATAAAAACTCAAGCTCATGGGAATTTGCTGTATGGCTCAGGAAACTCAAGCAGGTGCTCTGTATCAACCTAGAGGGATGGGCTGAGGAGGGATATGAGAGGGAGTTTCAAAAGGGAGGTGATATATGTATATCTATGGCTGATTCATGTTGAGGTTTGAAAGAAAACAGCAAAATTCTGTAAAGCAATTATCCTTCAATAAAAAATAAATAAAAAAATTTTAAAAGCTCAAGCACTTTGAGTTTCTAGTATTTCTTTCCAGCAGCTGTATTTGTGTGTGCACATGTGTGAATGTCTTATGGGTCATCATATCCAAGGAAGAGTTGAGTTACAGAAAGAAATGGAAAAATAAAGGAGACATTTAGAAAGAAACAAAGATGAGATAAAGGGGGAAAGTATTGATGGCATCAGGTCTGGCTACATAATTTGCAGGGCCCAGTGCTGATGAAAAGATGAGACCTCCTATTCAAAAAGGCAAAAACAAGTGAAAGACATTAAAGGTCAGTCAGTCAGTAGGTCAATCACTCAGTCATGTCTTACTCTTTCGGCCCGCCAGGCTCCTCTGTCCATGGGATTCTCCAGGCAAGAATACTGGAGCGGATTGCCATCCCCTCCTCCAGAGGATCTTTCCAACTCAGGGATCAAACCCATATCTCTTATTTACCCTGCATTGACAAGTGGATTCTTTACCACTGTGCCACCTGGGAAACCCAGCTGTTAAACATACTGAAACATGAAACTTCTTCCCTATCTTTTGCAGTATCTTTCTTTACCCATCAAGATGGTTTTAATATCCCATGAAATGTTGTGCCTCCTTGAGAATGAGGATACTTGCAGGGCAGGTGCAGACCCTCAGAGAAGTACCCGTGATGTATACACACTCTGCTCCCCTATGCGTCCCCTTTCCCAGTCCAGACACTGGTCCAAGATGTGATCCAGCCAAGGAAAGTCAATCTTTACATAAGCCAGTCACCCCCAACCCACAGTGACAAAATTCCAAAGGGATTAGGATCCCTGTGCGGAACGATCAGTATCTGAATTATGAATACACAACAACCCTAACCTGACAAGTTGTTTGATGACAGAGCCATGGCTTTGCCAGCTTGGCGTCAGGATGGCTGCTGCCCATGCTGCATTCCTGATTCTGACTTGTGCCCCGGTCTCTACAGTCACTGGGTAGGCTGAGGGTTGTAGGGTGGCCGTGCAGGGGCCAAGGCCTTGGGGAGCAAGTGCATCAGGGACCAGTGGGCAACTGAGAGCAGATATGAGCTGGCAAGCTGGGGTGCCAGAGGACAGGGGAACAGACAACCTGGGAAAAGGAGAGGGGCAGGGGGCAAGACCACTTCGGTGCCTCGGCTCCCTGTGACATATTCCATTATCCTATGGAACTCCACCTATAAATATAATTTCAGAGATAAATGGTAATTTCAAGATTAACCACAGAGTATTAACTTTTAAGCCCTAGTCTTTCTGAGTGAGCAGCTCTGAGTGACTGTTACAAGCTCCTGCATCTGACTCTGGTGTGTATTACAACCTCTGTTGTTGTTCGGTTGCTCAGTCTGATTCTTTGCTACCCCATGGACTGCAGCACGCAGTCCTGTCCCTCACTATTTCCTGGAGCTTGCTCAAACTCATGTCCATTGAGTCGGTTATGCCATTCAACCATCTCATCCTGTCCCCTTCTCCTGCCTTCAGTCTTTCCTGTCATCTTTTACAGCCTCGAAATTAAGTTTATTCCTGAGACCTATCTGTATCCATGTCCTTGGATACTTGCAGATAGTCATGCATCTTTACACCTTGCTCTCATTTTTTACTGAATGTAGCTATAGTTAGAATAATTAATTTTCCATTCTTTATATTGGCCTATCTTTCTCCCTTTGAGTTTTTCTGCCTTTCCGCTGTCCCATCTCTCCATATTACTCCATCACTGTAACTCTCTCATTCTCATTTACACTAGAACCATCATTTGTATTTAGTAACAATTTAAAACGGGTCAGAGATTTGAGAGTCAAAACAAGATATGAATTTGTTCCATACATTTTGAAGCTATAAGCCGTCATGTCTGACTCTTTGAGATCCCATGGATTATACAGTCCATGGAATTTTCCAGGGCATCTTCCCAACCCAGGGATCAAACCCAGGGCTCCCACATTGCAGGTGGATTCTTTACCAGCTGAGCCACAAGGGAAGCGCAAGAGTACTGGAGTGGGTAGCCTGTCCCTTCTCCAGTCGATCTTCCCAACCCAGGAATCAAACTGGGTCTCCTGCATTGCAGACATATCTTTTATCAACTGAACTATCTGGGAAGCCTTATATGTATTCATATATATTTGTTGGGAATAAGTAAGATATATACAAATATATTGACCTTGATCTCCTTTAATGAATTTGACCACTATACAATTATTTTTCACAATTTCCCTTACTTTGTCTGAGTTAAAATTTGATGAAAGATTTGCCCCTACACCTTCTCTTCACATTTTATATAGTAACTTTGGGCAGACTACTCTATTCCCATTATTTCATGTGGCCAACATTGAAACCAAACCTTTTTATATGTGTCCTTTAAAAGACTGAGACATTTCCCTTCTATTCTGAATTTTGGGGGCTTTTTTTTTTTTTTAGTGTACATTGTTGTTTGAATTTTGAAAAATGCTTTTTTCTGCATCTATTGAGATAGTTTTTTTTAATTTTTCTTTTTTTATTCTGTTAATATTAATATCAGTTCCATATGTCATTACATCTGCCTTACATGTATATCTTGCTCCTTAATTTTTCAAAATTTAAATTTACATTTCCAAGATAAACTCAGCTCCCAGGGACGGGGGAGCCTGGTAGGCTGCCGTCTATGGGGTCACACAGAGTCAGACACGACTGAGGTGACTTAGCCTAGCGTAGCCTAGCCTAGTCATGATGTATTATCCTTTCTACACACTGTTGAAATGAATTTACTAAAACTGAATTATGAATTTTTGTGACTATATCTTTGAGGATATGGCTCTATATTTTTCTAACTTCTTTGTCTTTAGGATTGGCATAATGCTGGCCTCATAGAATGCATTTTGAAGTATTTTCTTCTAATGTCATTTAACTTGTCTCTACTATTCTTGACACTTTCTGGCCTTTTGCTTGTATAGTACCCAAAGAGATTCAGTTAAAAATATAGGAGAGATCATATCTCATCCTTTAATACTGGATGAGTGCTCACTCAACTTTCATCTGAAATAGTGTTGAACTGCCATTCCCAAAGACTCATTTCTTTGTGAGAATTTTGTCTACAACTGTTCTTGACAACAACTGTGTAAGTGTTATGGTTCAGTTGCAGACAAAAGAAGGTATTCTTGTAGGAATGACTGTAACCAGATCCTGGGTGGCTTACAAATAATCTGGAGACCCAGAAAGGTTCAATCTAAACCAAACTTTCTGCAATAGTTCTCAGCCTCTGAGGTTACGTTGCTACTGCCATGGTTGACCCAACTGCCACTGAAGCCTCAGGAAGTTGCCACTTCAGGAAATTCACTGCAATTTGTGTCAATATGTGATTTCTTTCTACCATGCTTCTTTCTTCTACTCAATTCAGTTCCTAATTGAAAATCACAGGTATGCATCAATTTATAGAATCTCAGTCATTCAGAAACAACTGAGTTGCAGAGGAGTTTAGAAATCTGCATATTTAAATGTTTTTATATAGTTACTTGTTTGTTTGTTTTGGTTTGGTTGTTTTATTCTTTTTGTTTCTTAACTTTTTAGGTCAGAAGGTTCACTATAAAGAGAATAGAATGGGCAATGAATAAACCAATCTCCAGATTACTCCTTCAAGTGATAGCCTTGGATATGTGCATTGCAGCAGAACTGCTTCATTAAGGATAATGATTTCTGCAATTAAAAAGTATATGTAAATAACGAATATACCTTCAGGTTTTATTCATACTTAAAACAGAGATGGAAATAGAAAAAGAATCAGTTCATGTTTTCTTTAAATATCAATTTTTATGTGATTCAAATGTTTTAATTAAATGAATCAAACTTTTAAATTACATTTTTCATGATGTCTGCACGTAGAATGTAGATAATTAGAAAACACAATGCTGGTCTTCTTTTGTTTCTTATAAATTTATGTATTTTTGGCTGTGCTGGGTCTTCATTGCTGCGCAGGCTTTTCTCTAGTTGCCGCAACGGGGAATACTCAGCAGTTGCGGTGCATAGGGTTCTCATTGCAGTGGCTTCTCTTGCTGTGGAGCATGGACCTCTAGGACACGTGGAATTCAGTAGTCATGCTACCAGGGCTCAAGTAGTTCTGATTCCCATGCTCTGTGGTTCCCAACACAGGCGCCGTAGTTGTGGCAAGTGGGGTAAGTTGCTTTCAGGCATGTGAGATCTTCTGGGATATGGGATCAAACCCCTGTCTCCTACATCAGGAGATGGATTCTTTAGCACTAAGTCATCAGATCAGATCAGTCGCTCAGTCGTGTCCGACTCTTTGCGACCCCATGAACCGCAGCACGCCAGGCCTCCCTGTCCATCACCAGCTCCCGGAGGTCACTCAGACTCGCATCCATCGAGTCAGTGATGCCATCCAGCCATCTCATCCTCTGTCGTCCCCTTCTCCTCCTGCCCTCAATCCCTCCCAGCATCAGAGTCTTCTCCAATGAGTCAACTCTTCGCATGAGGTGGCCAAAATACTGGAGTTTCAGCTTTAGCATCATTCCTTCTAAAGAAATTCCAGGATTGATCTCCTTCAGAATGGACTGGTTGGATCTCCTTGCAGTCCAAGGGACTCTCAAGAGTCTTCTCCAACACCACAGTTCAAAAGCATCAATTCTTCGGCGTTCAGCCTTCCTCACAGTCCAGCTCTCACATCCATACATGACCACAGGAAAGACCATAGCCTTGACTAGGCAAACCTTTGTTGGTAAAGTAATGTCTCTGCTTTTGAATATGCTATCTAGGTTGGTCATAACTTTGCTTCCAAGGAGTAAGCGTCTTTTAATTTCATGACTGCAGTCACCATCTGCAGTGATTTTGGAGCCCAGAAAAACAAAGTCTGACACTGTTTCCACTGTTTCCCCATGTATTTCCCATGCAGTGATGGGACCAGATATCATGATCTTCGTTTTCTGAATGTTGAGCTTTAAGCCAAACTTTTCACTCTCCACTTTCACTTTCATCAAGAGGCTTTTTAGCCCCTCTTCACTTTCTGCCATAAGAGTGGTGTCATCGGCATATCTGAGGTTATTGATATTTCTCCCAGCAATCTTGATTCCAGCTTGTGTTTCTTCCAGTCCAGCATTTCTCATGATGTACTCTGCATATAAGTTAAATAAACAGGGTGACAATATACAGCCTTGACGTACTCCTTTTCCTATTTGGAACCAGTCTGTTGTTCCATGACCAGTTCTAACTGTTGCTTCCTGACCTGCATACAGATTTCTTAAGAGGCAGATCAGGTGGTCTGGTATTCCCATCTCTTTCAGAATTTTCCACAGTTTATTGTGATCCACACAGTCAAAGGCTTTGGCATAGTCAATAAAGCAGAAATAGATGTTTTTCTGGAACTCTCTTGCTTTTTCCATGATCCAGCGGATGTTGGCAAACTAAGTCATCAGGGAAGCCCAATGATGGTTTTTAGATGTAACTTCTCTGTATATAGCACTAATTCAATTGCTCAAACATTTTTGGCTTCTAAGAATGATACAAAAATGATTAATTGATTCTATTTCAATATTATATATACATATATATAATGAACTATATGATGCATAATTATATATCATATATACACATATATAAATATATATATACTTTGTAAATACAAAGTACTTGAAGCTATTTCCAAAAACTCCTCAGAGAAATTTGTGAACTATTTATTGTTGTACCAGTTAGCAACATAAATTACATAATCATATTGAATAATTTTAGTGCTTACTACAAAAAAAAAAAAAAGGACACTTTGCAAAATTGTGACATGTTACATATTTCATAACTTTAACATTTATGTTATGTTTTTGACATCTTGACATTGGTGGCTTACACATCTCTGTTTTTTATGTTCAAAATATTTGGGACCAGTATTCTTTATCATTTTACTTCACTCTGGTAAGTTCATATGCACACTAATATGTGTATGCCCACGTGCCTGTGTACACAGACAACTATCGTGACTCTGCCAAGATTATAGCCAACAAATTTTTTTTAGTTCTGCTCAGAAGGCAAGATTAAAAAAAGATTTGACTAGGTGAAAACCTTCATCCAAAGTATTATCTATTTAGATTCCATCTGTGCTTTCATTGTTATATTTATATATGTAATTCCTTTCAGTGGTAGTATCTTAACCCGACTCAGTTGACAGTTTAACCTATTCTTTTCATTTCCTTTGATTTCATTTATCTTTATTTTTTTAAGAGGTTCTGTTTGCTAAAGAGAGAAAACTTGTTAACCTTTATCCACACAGTTTTCTAAATATACCTGGCTTATTTTAACTCTTATGTGACATTTTGATGCACAGACATATTTTAATTAAGTTAAATTCATAAGTAAATTATATTACATACTTGTTCAACAAGACAAAAATAAGTGTTAAGGTTTATGAGACAAAACAGTACCTTTAAACTTTTTTTGAGTTATAATTAATTTAAAATATTATATTAGTTTCAGTATAACAGTGACTCAATATCTTTATAGATAATGCTCCATTTAAAGTTATTATGAAACATTAGCTATATTCTTTATGTTATATAGTATAACTTTGTAGTCTATTTTATTTACACATAATCATTTGTACCTCTTAATCCCTTAACTCTGTGCCTATCCCTTTTCTTTTTCCTACTGGTAACCACTAGTTTGTTCCCTATATCTGTGAGTCCATTTTTATTCATTCACTATATTTTTTAAGTTCCACATCTAAGTGATGTATGTACAGTATTTGTCTTTCCCTGTCTGACATTTTACTAAGCCTGATACCTTCCAGGTTCATTCATGGTGTCGCAAATGGAAAATTTTCATGTTGTTTTATGGCTAAGTAATTTTCATCGTGTGTATGTCTCTCTCTTTGTGTGTGTGTATATATATATGTGTGTGTATATACTGTTTCAATATCTTGGCTACTATAAATGATGCTACTATGAAATTGAGGTGAACATATATTTGTGATTTAGTGTTCTCATTTTCTTTGACCTTTTTTTCTGCCTTTAAATTGCTTCTTTCTTATCTCAAATATTTCTTAATAGTTGATGGAACACTTAAAATGTTATCTACAGTTAAGTTATTAAAAAAACAATGACAACATTTTTGAATAATAGTTGTAGCCAGTGTTTAAAAATTCTAAGTGTATGGATTTGATACTTTGACCTATAACAATTTTTGTGACTCTTTGGAAAACAAAGACTTCTTCATGATAAAAATACCTATTTAAGGGGTATTAACCTTATATTCTGTTTTGAACTTGGGATTAGCCTCAGACAGATTTTCACAGTGTGTTAAATTATGATTAAATAAATCAAATTATGCAATTGCTGGATTCCTTGAGAAAAGTGAGATTAAAAAAAAATAATAAGTCAACATTTGCTGTTAGTATTTAAAACTGATCAGCTACTTTAGTCAATTCTTACTCTGTCAGCACAAATAGACTTACTCATCCGGAGGAAAATTCTATTTATTTAAATGTACATGTGAAGGATGTTCTCATAAATTGGTAGATCTCTTGTCTGAATGTGTATGTTATACAAAAAAATGTTTGTATGTATGCTTAGAAATTAAGAGAAAGTACATTATGCTATTGTTTAGTTACTATAGGTATTATTGTATAACAATAACCACTTAGATTTCTTGCTACAAATAGATATTGACAAGACCGTTTCTATTTTAAAAATCAAATTGGCTCAATATATGCCAACTTTTCTGCAATGAGAGTAAATCTTTAAGGCCCAGTGGGGAGTTGCTCAACTATTCCAAACCTATACATATCTATTGGACTTGCCTGGTGGCTCAGACGGTAAAGTGTCTGCCCGCAATGCGGTAGACCTGGGTTCAATCCTCGAGTCGGGAAGATCCCGTGGAGAAGGAAATGGCAACCCACTCCAGTCCTTTTGCCTGGAAAATTCCATGAACTGAGGAGCCTGATAGGCTACAGTCCATGGAGTCGCAAAGAGTCAGACACGACTGAGTGACTTCACTTTCATACATATCTATTCACCTATGTATTATTCAGTTTAGGGATTATAACATCAGAAGTATCTAATAAACATGCATCATAAAGATCAGCAGGAAATACTTATACAGATGCATCAACAACAACTTAGTTATGTGCAAACCTGTGTCAAAATAAATGTGTGTGTGTGTGTGTGAGAGAGAGAGAGAGAGAGTCTGTAGGTGGGAAGTGAGACTGCCAGTTGATTTTAAAGATGACAAGGTCCTTCCCTCAAGAGATATATTGCTTATTACTTGGGAAATGGAAAGATATCACAATTCCTCACTTCTAAGATTTATATTTTTCACATTCTAAGATCTTTAAAATTAGGTTGTCTTTTTTAAAATTTTATTTTATTTTTTAACTTTACAATATTATATTGGTTTTGCCATATATCAATATGAATCCACCACAGGTATACATGTGTTCCCCATTCTGAACCTTCCTCCCTTCTCCCTCCATGTACCATCCCTCTGGGTCGTCCCAGTGCACCAGCCCAAAGCATCCAGTATCATGCACGGAACCTGGACTGGTGACTCGTTTCATATATATTATACATGTTTCAGTGCCATTCTCCCAAATCATCCTACCCTCTCCCTCTCCCACAGAGTCCAAAAGACTGCTCTATACATCAGTGTCTCCTCTGCTGTCTCGTATACAGGGTTATTCTTATCAGATCAGATCAGATCAGTCGCTCAGTCGTGTCCGACTCTTTGCGACCCCATGAACCGCAGCACGCCAGGCCTCCCTGTCCATCACCAGCTCCCAGAGGTCACTCAGACTCGCATCCATCGAGTCAGTGATGCCATCCAGCCATCTCATCCTCTGTCGTCCCCTTCTCCTCCTGCCCTCAATCCCTCCCAGCATCAGAGTCTTCTCCAATGAGTCAACTCTTCGCATGAGGTGGCCAAAATACTGGAGTTTCAGCTTTAGCATCATTCCTTCTAAAGAAATTCCAGGATTGATCTCCTTCAGAATGGACTGGTTGGATCTCCTTGCAGTCCAAGGGACTCTCAAGAGTCTTCTCCAACACCACAGTTCAAAAGCATCAATTCTTCAGCGCTCAGCCTTCTTCACAGTCCAGCTCTCACATCCATACATGACCACAGGAAAGACCATAGCCTTGACTAGGCGAACCTTTGTTGGTAAAGTAATGTCTCTGCTTTTGAATATGCTATCTAGGTTGGTCATAACTTTCCTTCCAAGGAGCAAGCGTCTTTTAATTTCATGGCTGCAGTCACCATCTGCAGTGATTTTGGAGCCCAGAAAAACAAATTCTGACACTGTTTCCACTGTTTCCCCATGTATTTCCCATGCAGTGATGGGACCAGATGCCATGATCTTCGTTTTCTGAATGTTGAGCTTTAAGCCAACCTTTTCACTCTCCACTTTCACTTTCATCAAGAGGCTTTTTAGCCCCTCTTCACTTTTGTCAAGTTGTTACTGTTATATAGTTGTCATTGTTTTCACATGAATGGAACATTGTTGAATGATCTATTAAGCACCAACATCAAAAATTACAGAATGAGGGGGTATGAAGGAAAACTCAAAGACAGTACTGAAGCCCTCTCTTTAAGTTGTGAATGCTCTTGATAATAGAGAATGCTACTGTATAACAACTATTTGTAATCCTATTGAAAAGTAACAGCAAAAATTGAAGTCAGAATTTAGAGTAGTTTTAGAAACAATTTTCCCCCTTTATTTAGCTTATATTATCCTTCTATGTCTGCATAAAATATCATATAATAAATTATTTTAAATAAGTCTAAAAGACATTTCTATTAGTATAATTTTATCTAGAATGATATGTTAATATTAATAGTATTAATATTATTAATTTTGGTTTCTTAAAGGATTAAAAATTTTGGTACATGGACTTCCTTGGTGGCTCAGAAGTTATAGAATTTGCCTGAAACGCAGAAACCTGGGTTCAATCCCTTGGTTGGAAAAATCACTTGGCGAAGGGCATGGCAACCCACTCCAGTATTCTTGCCTGGATAATTCCATGGATGGAAGAGCCTGGTGGACTTCAGTCCATTGGGTCACAAAGAGTCAGACACAGCTGAGCAACTAATGCTTTCATACCCATTGATGCCTTAGATTTGATGAAATATGGCAATGGTATTAGCATATGAAAACTACTAAAGTAGAGGAAAAAAACTGTACAGTATGGAGTGAGAATAATTAGTTAGTATAGCCTGCAAGTGTCAAGGGAATATGTAACAAGGAATTGACATTAAACAGAACTTTGAAGGATATACAAGACTTTACCAGGAGGAGAAATGTCAAGAAGGTTTTCCATACAGAATTGCATTGCAGAATGTGTTCCTTAAAGTATTATTCTAGAGGAATGGTTCACAATAAAAGGCATCTGTGGTCAAATAAACTTAAGAAAAACTGTATATCTTCTCCTCCTTCGGAATTTCACAAAAGTGCGCAGTGTGTATTAGGGGTTTGACTTAATTTTTTTAACTAAATATATTTTAATCCATAATACACTCTTGGGAAATGCTAGGATTGATAATGAATTAAAAGGGGAAAAGTGCAGTGAGATGGGGCTGTAGACTGATAGGCCATTTGCATATTAAGCAGGATTCTTCAAAGGATTTTGAGTTTTATTCTTGAAGCTATTAATAGTCATTAGGAAATGGACAGATAGTCCCTATTTGAGAGTAAAAAAATTTTTAAAAACAAGAACTTTATTTAATAAAGGTATTTAAATAAACACATTTTAACAAAATTTTATTTAACAAAATTACATGCTAACTTCCCCCCCCCCAAAAAAAGAATAATCCTCATGATCTTTTTTTTTTTTTTTTCCCCTACATGGTAGACACTCACTATAAATGTTAATAGTATAGACTTACCAAGTGTAAAAGTGAAAATGTTAGTTGCCCAGTCATGTCCGACTCTTTGAGACTCCATGGACTGTAGCCCTCCAGGCTGCTCTGTCTATGGGATTCTTCAGGCAAGGATATTGGCTGCTGCTGCTAAGTTGCTTCAGTCGTGTTTGACTCTGTGCAGCCCCATAGATGGCAGCCCACCAGGCTCCTCTGTCCCTGGGATTCTCCAGGCAAAAATACTTGAGTGGGTTGCCACTTCCTTCTCCAATGTCTGCATGCATGCTAAGTCACTTCAGTCGTGTCCGACTCTGTGTGATCCCATGGACAGCAGCCCACCAGACTCCTCTGTCCACAGAATTCTCTAGGTAAGAATACTGGAGTTGGTTGCCATTCCCTCGACAGTGTATCTTCTCAACCCAGGATTTTAATGTGGGTCTCCTGCATTGCAGGCAGATTCTTTAACATTGGAGTCACCAAAGAAGCCCAGTAGTATATACTCACCAAGTGTAGTTAGTTCTAAAATAACTTAAAATAAATAAATATTGCATATCTCATTGATTGTCTGTGAGACACTTTCAGCTAATTCCTTTCTAAAATATATATAAAACTATTGAAATATAAGCATAATAATTCAATAAGATTTAAATCATTGAGGAATAATTCTCAATATATAAACCACTCATTTCAAAGAATTTAAAATGAAATTTGTTTCTGTAGGTTAACAGTGTTTGTAGGATTACATGTAAATTTCATTGGACTATACAAACACATTTTCCAGTATTCCTGCCTGGAGAATTCCATGAAGAGAGAAGCCTGGTAACCTTATAGTCCATGGGGTCACGAAGAGTTGGACACAACTGAACGCCTAACACTTGCACTTTTGTAAATATATATTTATACATAAAATTAAAAATTCTTTTAGTTTGCACCTGCTTCTCTGAAAAGAGGATAAATTAACCATCCTTACTAAAAAACATATTGATATCAGCTCATAGCTTATTTTGCTGGCTTTAATTTTGCAAAATAGTACTATGGTGTAATTCCCCAGTTAAGATTTACAGTATGTTAAGAATTAATTATTTGAAAACTTATTGCTAAAGTTGTTAAGCAACTCACAATTGGAATAATACATTCTACCACACTCTTACAGTAAATTACTATCTTCAGTCTTTCTGAAGAAGATTGAACCTTGAGTGTGTTAACATCATGTTCAGCAAGATTATTTATTGTTTTAAAGTGCCCAGATATATTAGATATAGGTTTTCATATTATTATGTAAGAAATTAGGATGGATAATGCTGTTAAGGACATAGGTGAAGAAAAATGCCTTCCATTAAGATAAGAGAGTATCATGAACACTGGCCTAATGCACTGAACCTTGCAACAGTTCAGCATATTGTGTTAAGCCAAGATATATAATAGGTAGTTAATGTACTTTTGAATTTCCAGTATTTTTGACATCATATATAACCTTGAACTTATTTAATTTCTAATATCCCCCTAGAAATAAAATGAAAAGTACAGTGAATGTAAAGGGAATAGCACACCTGCAGGTCCTGGTTACCTGGTTGACAAATATATTTTTTAAAGTAATAGTAAGAGTAGCAGTTTACTATCCAAGATGGTGGTGTAGAAGGACCTGTGCTCATCTTCTGTGAGAACTCCGAAAGTACTACTCACTGTTGAACAACCATCAGCAGGAGAATGTTGGATCACACCAAAAAAAGATACATCCAAGGGCAAAGTAGAAGCCCCAAGAAGATGGTAGGAGGGGTAAAATCACGTTTAGAATCAAACCCCATACCCTCCAGAGATGCTCAGAGAGCGCAAACAAAACCTTGTGCACACCTGGAGACCCCATAGAGACTGAGCCAGACCTGCCTTTGAGTGTTTGACTGTCTCCTGTGGAGGTACGAGTCAGCAGTGGCCTGCCACAGGGGCAGGGGCTCTGGGTGCAGCAGACCTGGGTGTGGTATTAGCCCTCTTGGAGGAAGTCACCATTGATCCTACCATAGAGCCACCAGAACTCACACAGGACTGGGGAAACAGGCTTTTGGAGGGCACAAACAAAATCTTGTGGGCACCAGGAAGCAGGAGAAAGCAGCAGTGACCCCGCAAGAGACTGATCTAGACTTGCGTGTGAGTGCCCAGGAGTCTCTGGCAGAGGCGTGGATTGGCGATGGACTGCTGCATTGTTGGGGGCACTGAGTGCAACAGTGCCTGCATAGGACCTTTTGAATGAGGTCATCATTATCTTTGTTACCTCCACCATAGTTTGGCCTCAAGTCAAACAACAGGGAGGGAACACAGCCCTGCCCATCAACAGAAAATTGGATTAAAGATTTACTGAGTGTGGCCCTTCCAATCAAAACAAGACCCAGTTTCCCCACAATCAGTCTCTCCCATCAGGAAACTTCCATGAGCCTCTTATCTTACCCATCAGAGGGAAGAAAAAATTAAAACCACAATAACAGAAAACAAATCAAAATGATCAAATGGACGACAGCCTTGTCTAACTCAGTAAAACTATGAGCCATGCCATGTAGGGTGACACAAGATGGATGGGTTATGGTGGAGAGTTCTGACAAAACATGGTCCACAGGAGAAGGGAATGGCAAACCACTTCAGTATTCTTGCCTTGAGAACCCTGTGAACTGAATGAAAACACAAAAATATAAGACACTGAAAGATGAACTCCCCAGGTTCAGATCCACAACACATCCAGTTGTAGATATGACTGGTGATGGAAGTAAAGTCTGGTGTGATAGAGAAAAATATCACATAGGAATTGGAATGTTAGGTCCATGAATCATAGTAAATAGGAAGAGATCAAACAAGAGATGGCAAGAGTGAACATCAACATTTTAGGAATCAGTGAACTAAAATGGACTAAAATAGGTGAATTTTATTCAGATGACAATTATATCTACTACAAGATATAGTGGGCAAGAATCCCTTAGAAGAAATGGAGTAGCCATTATAGTCAACAAAAGAGTCCTCGATGCAGTACTTGGATGCAATCTCAAAAACGACAGAATAGTCTGTTTGTTACCAACGCAAACCATCCAGTATTCCAGTAATCTATGTCCCGACCAGTAATGCTGAAGAAGCTGAAGTTGAAAGGCTTTATGAAGACTTACAAGACCTTCTAGAACCAGTGCTGGGGGGAAAAAAATGTCTTTTTCATTATAGGGGACTGGAATGCAAAAGTAGAAAGTCAAGAGATACCTGGAAAGTGAAAGTGAAGTTTCTCAGTCTTGTCTGACTCTTTGAGACCCCATGGACTGTAGCCTATCAAGCTCCTCCCTCCATGGGATTCTCCAGGTAAGAGTACTGCAGTGGGTTGCCATTTCCTTCTCCAGGGGATCTTCCCAGCCCAGGGATTGAACCCAGGTCTCCTGCATTCCAGGCAGACGCTTTAATCTCTGAGCCACCAGGAGTAACAGGCAAATTTGGCTTTGGGGTGCAAAATGAAGCAGGGCCAAGGCTAACAGAGTTTTGCCAAGAGAACACGCTGGTTACAGGAAACATTCTTTTCCAACAATGCAAGAGACAACTTTACACAGGGATATCACCAGATGGTCAATACTGAAATCAGATTGATTATATTCTTGGCATACATAGATGGAGAAGCTCTATACAGTTAGCAAAAACAAGACAGGGAGTTGACTGTGGCTGAGATCATGAACTCCTTATTGGCAAATTTCGGCTTAAATTGAAGAAAGTAGGGAAAACCACTAGAACGTTCAGGTATGACTAAAATCAAATCCAATATGATTACATGATGGAAGTGACATATTTATAGGATTAGACCTGATAGACACAGTGCCAGAAGAACTATGGACAGACTTTTGGACAGAGTTTTGTGACTTTGTATAGGATGCAGTGATCAAGATCATCCCCAAGAAAAAGAAATACAAAAAGGCAAAATGGTTGCCTGAGGAGGCCTTACAAATAACTGATAAAGAAGACAAGCTAAAGGTAAAGGATAAAAGGAAAGATATACCCATTTGAATACAGGGTTCCAAAGAATAGCAAGGAGAGACAAGAAGGCTTTGTGAGTGATCACTGCAAAGAAATAGAAGAAAATAATAGAATGGAAAGACTAGAGATAGCCCCAATAAAATTAGAGATACCAAGGGAAGATTTAATGCAAAGGTGGGCTCAATAAAGGACAGAAATGGCATGGATCTAACAGAAGCATAAGAGATTAGGAAGAGGTGGCAAGAATACACAGAAGAACTGTACAAAAAGAGCTTCATGACTCTTCATGATGGTGTGATCACTGACCTAGAGCCAGATATCCTGGAATGTGAAGTCAAGTGGGCCTTAGAAAGCATCCCTACAAACAAAGCTAGTGGAGGTGATGGAATTCCAGTTGAGCTATTTCAAATCCTGAAAGATGATGCTGTGAAAGTGCTACACTCAATATGCCAGTAATTTGGACAATTCAGGAGTGTCCACAGGACTAGAAATGATTAGTTTTCATCTCAATCCCAAAGAAAGGCAATGACAAAGAATGCTCAAACTACCACAAAATTGCACTCATCTCACATGGTAGTAAAGTAATGCTCAAAATTCTCCAAGCCAGGCTTCAACAGTACATGAACCATGAATTTCCAGACGTCTAAGCTCAATTTAGAAAAGGCAGACAAAACAGAGATCAAATTGCCAGCATCCTTTGGATCAATGAAAAAGGAAGAGAATTCCAGAAAAATATCTACTTCTGCTTTGTTGACTATGCTAAAGCCTTTGACTGTGTGGATCACTACCAACTGTAGAAAATTCTTAAAGAGATGGGAGTAGCAGAACACCTTACCTGCCTCCTGAGAAATCTGTATGCAAATCCAGTAGCAACAGTTAGAACTTGACATGGAACAACAGACTGGTTCCAAATAGAGAAAGAAGTATGTCAAGGCTGTATAGTGTCACCCTGGTTATTTAACTTATATGGAGAGTGCAGTTCAGTTCAGTCCCTCAGTCGTGTCTGACTCTTTGAGATCCCATGAACTGCAGCACATCAGGCCCCGCTGTCCATCACCAACTCCCAGAGTTCACTCAGACACCCATCAAGTCAATGATACCATCCAGCCATCTCATCCTCTGTCGTCCCCTTCTCCTCCTGCTGCCAATCCCTCCTAGCACCAGAGTCTTTTCTAATGAGTCAACTCTTCGCATGAGGTGGCCAAAGTACTGGACTTTCAGCTTCAGCACCATTCCCTCTGAAGAAATCCCAGGGCTGATCTCCTTCAGAATGGACTGGTTGGATCTCCTTGCAGTCCAAAGGACTCTCAAGAATCTTCTCCAACACCACAGTTAAAAAGCATCAATTCTTCGGTGGTCAGCCTTCTTCACAGTCCAACTCTCACATCCATATGTGACCACGGGAAAAACCATAGCCTTGACTAGACAGACCTTTGTTGGCAAAGTAATGTCTCTGCTTTTGAATATGCTATCTAGGTTGGTCATAACTTTCCTTCCAAGGAGTAAGCGTCTTTTAATTTCATGGCTGCAATCATCATCTGCAGTGATTTTGGAGCCCAGAAAAAATAAAGTCTGACACTGTTCCACTGTTTCCCCATCTATTTCCCATGAAGTGATGGGACCAGATGCCATGATCTTCATTTTCTGAATGTAGAGCTTTAAACCAACTTTTTCACTCTCTGCTTTCACTTTCATCAAGAGGCTTTTTGGTTCCTCTTCACTTTCTGCCATAAGGGTGGTGTCATCTGCATATCTGAGGTTATTGATATTTCTGCCAGCAATCTTGATTCCAATTTGTGTTTCTTCCAGCGTTTCTCATGATGTACTCTGCATATAAGTTAAATAAACATGGTGACAATATACAGCCTTGATGTACTCCTTTTCCTATTTGGAACCAGTCTGTTGTTCCATGTCCAGTTCTAACTGTTGCTTCCTGACATGCATATAGGTTTCTCAAAAGCCAGGTCAGTTGGTCTGGTATTCCCATCTCTTTCAGCATTTTCCACAGTTTATTGTGATCTACACAGTCAAAGGCTTTGGCATAGTCAAGAAAGCAGAAATAGATGTTCTTCTGGAACTCTCTTGCTTTTTCCATGATCCAGCATATGTTGGCAATTTGATCTCTGATTCCTCTGCCTTTTCTAAAACCAGCTTGAACATCAGGAAGTTCACAGTTCACATATTGCTGAAGCCTTGTTTGGAGGATATTGAGCGTTACTTTACTAGCATGTGAGATGAGTGCAATTGTGCAATAGTTTGAGCATTCTTTGTCATTGCCTTGCTTTGAGATTGGATTGAAAACTGACCTTTTCCAGTCCTGTGGCCACTGCTGAGTTTTCCAAATTTGCTGGCATATTGAGTGCAGCACTTTCACAGCATCATCTATCAGGATTTGAAATAGCTCAACTGGAATTCCATCACCTCCACTAGCTTTGTTCGTAGTGATGCTTCCTAAGGCCCACTTGACTTCACATTCCAGGATGTCTGGCTCTAGGTCAGTGATCACACCATCATGATTATCTGGGTCCTGAAGATCTTTTTTGTATAGTTCTTCTGTGTATTCTTGGCACCTCTTCTTAATATCTTCTGCTTCTGTTAGGTCCATATCATTTCTGTCATTTCAGGTGAAATACCAGGTTGGATGAAGCACAAACTGGAACCAAGATTGCTGGGAGAAATATGAATAATGTGAGATATGCAGATGACACCACCCTTATGGCAGAAAGTGAAGCGGAACTAAACAGCATCTTGATGAAGGTGAAAGAAGAGGATGAAAGAGCTGACTGAAAATTCAACATTCAGATAATTAAGGTCCTGTATACGAGACAGCAAAAGAGACACTGATGTACAGAACAGTCTTTTGGACTCTGGGAGAGGGAGAGGGTGGGATGATCTGGGAGAATGGCATTGAAATATATATAATATCATATATGAAACAAGTCACCAGTCCAGGTTTGATGCACGATACTGGATGCTTGGAGCTGGTGCACTTGGAGGACCCAGAGGGATGGCATGGGGAGGGGGAGGGAGGAGGGTTCAGAATGGGGAACGCATGTATACCTGTGGCAGATTCATTTTGATATATGGCAAAACCAATACAATATTTTAAAGTTAAATAAAATTAAATTAAAAAAAAAAAAAAAACTAAGATCAGGCATCCACTCCCAACACTTTAAATAAATGTGAAAACAATGGAAACAGTGATAGATGGTTTTGTTGTTGTTTTGAACTAGAAAATCACTGCAGATGGTGACTTCAGCCATGAAATTAAAAGACGCTTGCTCCTTGGAAGAAAAGCTATGAGCAACCTAGACAGTATATTAAAAAGAAGAGACATTACTTTGCCAACAATGGTCTGTCTAGTTAAAGCTATGGTGTTTCCAGTAGTCATATATGGATGTGAGAGTTGGACTATAGATAGAGCTGAACCCGAAGAATTGATGCTTTTGAACTGTGGTATTGGAGAAGACTCTTGAGTCCCTTGGACAGCAAGGAGATCAACCCAGTCAA
This sequence comes from Tragelaphus eurycerus, assembly GCA_935064755.1. Lineage (NCBI taxonomy): Eukaryota > Metazoa > Chordata > Mammalia > Artiodactyla > Bovidae > Tragelaphus > Tragelaphus eurycerus. The sequence continues at coordinate 43,529,447 of CAKXYN010000010.1, read as the reverse complement.
TCCTAAAGGAAATCAATCTTGAATATTCATTGGAAGGACTGATGCTGAAGCTAAAACTCTAATACTTTGGCCACCTAATGGAAAGGAATGACTAATTGGGAAAGACTCAGGTGCTGGGAAAGGTTGAAGGCAGGAGGAGAAGGAGATTACAGAGGATGAGATGGTTGTATGGCATCACCGCCTTGATGGGCTTAAGTTTGACAAGCTCTGGGAGCTGGTGATGGAGAGGGAAGCCTGGCGTGCCGCAGTCTATGGGGTCACAAATAGTCAGACACCACTGAGAGACTAAACTGACTGAGCAGCAACAGGAGCATCTGGATTCTTGCCTCACTGCACAGTGGAAGATGACTGGCTGGATAATGCTCAGTTACCCTGGCTTCCACTAACTTTCCTGAAGTTCCTTCAGTTGGGGGTCTCTCAAGGAGGATTTTCTCAAGTGGGTGCCACACTCCTTTGATGGCGCTGTCACTGGCAAGAATTTGTTCAAGTTTATGTGTCTATGAATAAAACCTTGTTCAGGTTTCATGTGATTTCTTCCACATGTTGAGACTCCTTTTTGGTACAGACCGAAGGCCAGATCATTCAAGTGGAGGCAAAATGGAGTTTTCAAAAGGCTCACACTTGATGAATTATTAAACGTCCGATTTCACAGTGTGATAGAGAATTCAGTTTTCAATGCTCTAGATTAAATACAAATACTACCAAAATGAAAGAACACTTCTGAGATGACAGATTTACAGCAAAGCTGAAAAGATTAACACTTCCACTAAAGAAATTTTATTCATAAGCAATGCAAAGAAAGAAACAAGCTGATTTCATAAATTGACATCAGTGAATGAGCAGAACATTTATAGAGTGAGAATATAACTTTCTCTAGATGTCTAGATCTTATTTACAGAGGTTAACCACAAATTTAGTGTGATAGTATGTTAGGGTTAGATGAGATCCTAAAACAAAATGTTAGTGTAATGTTTAATTCCTCCACAAATGCCTGTTTTTGTCAGGCTATGCCTTGACGCTACCAATGATTGCAGACTTTATGCCTCACTACTTTCTGAGCCAGATAGTTGGAAAGTGCATCTTGGGATTTCAGGGGAGTCATTAAACCACTACTTTATATGAGATCTGATTTTATCGGTGAGAAACTTTGATTCCACTCATATTAGTCTGATTTTCAAATATTTGAAAGCCACCATTACATCCCACCATTCCTCTCATCTTAAGTCTTTATTTTCAGGCTAGCAAACTCAGTTTTCACTTACTTTTTAAACAATGTATGTATTTCAGAACCATTTATTTTTCCTAGTACACATTTTAATTTAAGTATAACTATCTTAAAATGTGATTTTCATGATTAAATAAGATTAAATGTGATCTCACCATTGTGGAAAATAACTCATAAGGAAAAGCTATGATTTTATTAAATAATTCAAATGTTTTGCATTATAAATTAAAGTAGACAGACCCCACAGTACATCCTAGAAATGTCAAAATCCAAATTGTTACAGTTTATTTATTAATATTTGCCTTCCTTCTGTCTTGCTTTTTTCTATCTTCCTGAGCAGGGATAGAATTCCCTAAACTCGTTATTACCCATGTTGGCTAACATAGAAAACCCTTGAATCCATTCCTGACCCGCAGAAATCTTACAGTCTAATGAGATAAATCAGTTAAGATGTGATAGTGACCTTGGAAATTCTCAAAATATTGAATTGAGTGGTGAAACAATTTTTCTCAAGAATTTCAGCAGGAATTCTCAGATCTTACACAGTATGGTTCAAGACCATTGTAATCCTCTGCTGCTGCTGCTGCTACTGCTGCTAAGTCGCTTCAGTCGTGTCCGACTCTGTGCAACCCCATAGACGGCAGCCCACCAGGCTCCCCTGTCCCTGGGATTCTCCAGGCAAGAACACTGAAGTGGGTTGCCATTTCCTTCTCCAATGTATGAAAGTGAAGTTGCTCAGTCATGTCTGACTCCTAGCGACCCCATGGACTGCAGCCTACCAGGCTCCTCTGTTCATGGGATTTTCCAGGCAAGAGTACTGGAGTGGGGCACCATTGCCTTTTCCATGTAATCCTCTAAGGGATGATATAACAGGCAGCATTTCTGGAGGGAAATGTGTTCACACAAGCGGCTATGTATACATATTATCTATCCATCTCTCCACCCCTATATGTGTCTTTTTGAAGAATGTATCACCGAACTAATGTTCTAAAGAGCACATCATAAGAAATGCTAATATAGGTGAACTATTCATCTAGCACCAATGTTAAAAAAGGATTAAGAGATAATATGTTTGGTGTTTTGGACAGAATCTCAGTTCAGTTCAGTTCAGTCTCATCTGACTCTTTGTGACCCCATGGACTGCAGCGTGCCAGGCCTCCCTGTCCATCACAACTCCTGGAGTTTACTCAAACTCATGTCCATCTAGTCATCTCATTCTCTGTCATCCCCTTTCCCTCCTGCCTTCGATCTTTCCTGCATCAGGATAGTTTCAAATAAGTCAGTTCTTCACATCAGGTGGCCAAAGTATTGGAGTTACAGCTTCAGCATCACTCATTTCAATGAATACTCTGAAGTTATTTCCTTAAGGATGGACTGTCAGAGTCTGACATATGATGAATGACAAGACTTTATTCAATAAAAGGCTATAGTAACAATGAACAAAGCTAGTGGAGGTGATGGAATTCCAGTTGAGCTATTTCAAATCCTGAAAGATGATGCTATAAAAGTGTTGCACTCGATATGCCAGCAAATTTTGAAAACTCAGCAGTGGCCACAGGACTGAAAAAGGTCAGTTTTCATTCCAATCCCAAAGAAAGGCAATGCCAAAGAATGCTCAAACTACCATACAATTGCACCCATTTCACACTCTAGTAGAGTAATGCTCAAAATTCTCCAAGCTAGGCTTCAGCAATACATGGACTGTGAACTTCCAGATGTTCAAGTTGGTTTTAGAAAAGGCAGAGGAATCAGAGATCAAATTGCCAACATCCCCTGGAGCATCAAAAAAGCAAGAGAGTTCCAGAAAAACATTTATTTCTGCTTTATTGACTATGCCAAAGCCTTTGACTGTGTGGATCACAATAAATTGTGGAAAATTCTGAAAGAGATGGGAATACCAAACCACCTGACCTGCCTCTTAAAAACCTATATGCAGGTCAGGAAGCAACAGTTAGAACTGGACATGGATCCAAATAGGAAAAGGAGTACGTCAAGGCTATATATTGTCACTTGCTTATTTAACTTCTATGCAGAGTACATCATAAGAAAAGGTGGGTTGGAAGAAGCACAAGCTGGAATCAAGAATGCCAGGAGAAATATCAATAACCTCAGATATGCAGATGACACCACCCTTATGGCAGAAAGTGAAGAGGAACTCAAAAGCCTCTTGATGAAAGTGAAAGTGGAGAGTGAAAAGGTTGGCTTAAAGCTCAACATTCAGAAAACGAAGATCATGGCATCTGGTCCCATCACTACATGGGAAATAGATGGGGAAACAGTGGAAACAGTGTCAGACTTTCTTTTTCTGGGCCCCCAAATCACTGCAGATGGTGACTGCAGCCATGAAATTGAAAGATGCTTACTCCTTGGAAGCAAAATTATGACCAACCTAGATAGCATATTCAAAAGCAGAGACATTACTTTGCCAACAAAGGTTCGCCTAGTCAAGGCTATTGTCTTTCCTGTGGTCATGTATGGATGTGAGAGCTGGACTGTGAAGAAGGCTGACCACCGAAGAATTGATGCTTTTGAACTGTGGTGTTGGAGAAGACTCTTGAGAGTCCCCAGGACTTCAAGGAGATCCAACTGGTCCATTCTAAAGGAGATCAGTCCTGGGTGTTCATTAGAAGGACTCATGCTAAAGCTGAAATTCCAATACTTTGACCACCTCATGTGAAGTGTTGACTCATTGGAGAAGACTCTGATGCTGGGAGGGATTGAGGGCAGGAGGAGAAGGAGAAGACAGCATGAGATGGCTGGATAGCATCACCGACTCAATGCACACGAATTTCATTAGACTCTGGGAGTTGGTGGCAGACAGGCAAGCCTGGCGTGCTGCAATTCATGAGGTCACAAGGAGTCAGACACGACTGCGTGACTGAACCTATCTTAACTGATAGTAGCAACAATGACCCACACAGCTCAGCGGCATCAGCAGCAGCATACAAGCAGCCAGTCCAAAAGTAAAATTAAGAAAAACATACAAATTACTCCAAAATTCTGAGTCTTGCACTATTTTTTTTCTCTTTAAAAAAACATAGAGCATTGAGTCAAAAAGTTTGAATTTGATCTTTTTTTTTTTGTTTTTTAAATGTGTCAGTATTTTACACTTTTGAATGTACAGACTTCATACAGAAGCACAATCCTATGATTTTTACAAAAAAACAATAATATTTTAATGAACCTTCAAGGTTGGTTTGCCTGTCACTGCTTTTTAGAAATGATTTCTCTGTATGTAATATATATGGAAGTGACTGAAGAAATAGTAGGAACATCTTTCAGAAGAATATAATTTTATATGTATTTAGTATTAAATTTTGTGTATAGTGTAACTAGTACAGTTTTCTTCAAATATGTTTAGAAATGATTTATGTGTAATCTATCTTCTTGGCTATTCAATACACTTTCTCCCTGTCCCTTACTTCCATAATTTGCAGAGGCAAGATGTGGAGTTGTTCAGTTCAACGTAGTTCAGTTCAGTTGCTCAATCATGTCTGATTCTTTGTGACCCCATGAATCACAGCACACCAGGCCTCCCTGTCCATCACCAACTCCCGGAGTTCACTCAAACTCATGTCTGTTGACTAGGCAATGGCATCCAACCATCTCATTCTTTGTTGTCCCCTTCTCCCCCTGCCTTCACTTTTTTCCAGCATCAGGGTCTTTTTAATGAGTCAATTTTTTGCATCAGGTGGCCAGAGTTGAGTTGTGGGTCTGTTTATTTTTTTAAAGAGCACTAATAATTTAATAGAAAATCAAAATTTTGCAAAGGAGTTACTTTCAAACAATATCCACTAATATACTCTTCTATAAATCTTTTTCCCTTGGTGAATCTTGCAAGCTATTATTTATTTATTTTTTAACCATATTCTGACTTTTCATTCCTTTATCTCAAATACATCTGGATATTTTCTGTATGTGTGTGCTCTTTCTCCACATTTATATATTCTATTTCCATTGCTGTTATCTTTGAATTGATGAATCAATCATTAATTATTCATCTTATACCACAGTATGTGAAAAATGGAAGAGATGCAAAGTAGTCTAAGGCAAGATTCTTTCCTTCAAACAGTTTATAATAAACAGGTAAAGATTTAAAGTGGCTTGAGTTAACAGAACTGGACATGGGACAACAGACTGGTTCCAAATAGGAAAAGGAGCATGTCAAGGCTGTATATTGTCACCCTGTTTATTTAACTTATATGCAGAGTACATCACGAGAAACGCTGGACTGGAAGAAACACAAGCTGGAATCAAGATTGCCGGGAGAAGTATCAATAACCTCAGATAAGCAGATGACACCACCCTTATGGCATCACTGAAGAGGAACTCAAAAGCCTCTTGAAGAAAGTGAAGTGGAGAGCGAAAATAAGAGAACAGACTCTGTATGATTTCAATACCTGTACACCATGAAATTTTTGCAGTTTATTTTATGTCCCTAGATATGTTCCATTGTCTTCTAGTTTATAGTCTATGGGAACTTGAAAGGAATTTGAATCCTACAAAATAAATAAATAAATGCTTTCTTCTCTGCAAAAAAAAAAAAATGAATATCATGGCATCTAGTCCCATCACTTCATGGGAAGTAGATGGGGAAACAGTGGAAACAGTGTCAGACTTTATTTTGGGGGGCTCCAAAATCACTACAGATGGTGACTTCAGCCAGGAAATTAAAAGACGCTTACTCCTTGGAAGGAAAATTATGACCAAAGTAGATAGCATATTCAAAAGCAGAGACATTACTTTGCCAACAAAGGTCTGTCTAGTCAAGGCTATGGTTTTTCCTGTGGTCATGTATGGATGTGAGAGTTGGACTGTGAAGAAGGCTGAGCGCTGAAGAATTGATACTTTTGAACTGTGGTGCTGGAGAAGACTCTTGAGAATCCCTTGGACTGCAAGGAGATACAACCAGTCCATTCTGAAGGAGATCAGCCCTGGGATTTCTTTGCAAAGAATGATGCTAAAGCTGAAACTCCAGTACTTTGGCCACCTCATGCGAAGAGTTGACTCATTGAAAAGACTCTGATGCTGGGAGGGGTTGGAGGCAAGTGAAGAAGGTGATGACAGAGGATAAGATAGCTGGATGGCATCACTGACTCGATGGACATGAGTCTGAATGAACTCCGGGAGTTGGTGATGGACAGGGAGGCCTGGTGTTCTGCGATTCATAGGGTGCAAAGAGTTGGACACGACTAAGCGACTGATCTGATCTGAGCTGATCTGAGTGAAATAGTTACATGCTGTAAAGACTGTAAAAACAATATAAACTAAGGAAACCTTGCATTGGTAGATGTTCCTAGGGTCTGAGAAGAAATTTTAGAATTGAAGTGAAATTATATTGTCCCCTAAGACTTAGAGGAGAAAACAATAAATTCCATGCAGCCGTGGAATCTCCAAAGAATAAGTGAGAATAAAATAGCCTTACACATGAAGAAAGTACATATACGTTGGATAGCCAATAAGCCAGGAATGATATCATTATTTAACACTAGGATATTTAATCTAGTAGTGTATTTTATCTCATTATTAAAATGTAAGATTTTGATAATGATTTCAACTCATACAGAAAATTATTTGATATATATTGAATATGTACTACTAAAATTCAACATTTTTGCAAAAAAAGAAGTAGAAGCAAATATCCCTAAGCACATTAACAAAATAAAAACAAAATAAAATATACATATTTAGTAAATGGAGGGCTATTAGAAATATTTCTTTAGATATCAATAAAAATAAGGTATCATTATTTTACTGCTTTTTGTATTGCATGAGTAATCATAGATTAAATCATAATAATGATACACATTTTACTTTTCATCATTTGCATATGATGTTCTTATTTCCAATAGAAAAGCTAGCACAATTTTGATTACTTAGTAAATATTGCCTGAGCATAGCAAGTTCATGGATATATACTCATTTAAAAAATTTATATGCTAACAAGAACCAATTAGAAAACATAATTTAAAAATATTTCACTGAGAAAGAGGCTTAAAAGGGAGGGAATTATGCATATATACATATATATAGTTATGACTGATTTGTGTTGTACAGCAGAAACCAACACAACATTATAAAGTGATTATCATACAAATAAAAATAAACAAATAAATTTTTAAAAAATCTCACAATAGTAGAAGCATTTTCTAGTACCTGGGAATAAGCCTAAAAAGCAAGATATGTATAAGGATAATTATAGTTTTTAATGAATGTTTTACAATTATGTTCAAAGATGTATAGCATTCATTAATGAGAATGCTCAATAGTCAAAAGATATTAATTCTTTATAAATGAATCCATAAATTCAAAGCAATGAAACCAGACCCACAAAGTTTTGTTTTCATTCAAATTGAAAAACTCTTTACTAAATTCTTATGGAATTTTAAAGGTCAAGAATAATCCAGACAATATAATATAAACCTAAGGAGGGAATATATGACATAAAAAGTTTTAAGACACAAATCTTTAAAATTCAAGAATTTGGGTGTTTAAACATGGATAGGCATACAGCTTATTGAAAAACAGAACTTAAATATTTTGGGTATTATTTTTAAATGAAACAATGTCTTATATTTTAAGACTCAGGTACTTGTATGATGACATAAATATATTGTTACTCATTTCAACATTATTTGTGATAGAAAGCAACCCAAGTGGAGTAGATTTAAAAATTATAAATACAGAAAAAATAGATAAGTTATAAATTCAGTGGATAATCAAACAGCAACAAGGTGAATACCCTTGTACTTGAGTAGTTGAATTATGTTTACCACGATGGATAAATTGTAGAAACAATTTTGCATTTACAAAAATGTAAACATATATTTTGATGGTAAGCTTTGTTAATTATGTACACCAAAGTGTTTTCTCACTGTTTATACATGTATATGTGGTATATGTGTACATATACATATATGTGGTGGTGATTTAAGTGCTAAGTCATGTCCAACTCTTTGCGACCCCATGGACTATAGCCTGCCAGGCTTCTCTGTCCATGGGATTTCCCCAGGCAATAATACTGGAGTGGGGTTGCCAGGGGAATCTTGGCAACCCAGAGACTGAACCCAGGTCTCCTGCTGCTTTACAGGTGGATTCTTTATTGGCTGAGCCACCAGGGAATAGATAACAGGCAAATCTAGACATGTACATAAGCACTACATGATACAAACATAGATTCAGTAGTACTTAGCTTTGAAGATAAAAGACAAATGTGAGATTGTAGAGGAATTATGAACATAGTTTCAACCAAATCTAAAAAGCTTTATTTAAAATATTTCCAAATGTGTTCTCTTTATATCTTTTGCCTTGGACTAGAGTTGATGGAACTAACCCAAGTATTGTGTAATACAGTAACAGCTCTCTTATGAAAAAAAAAAAAAAAAAAATATTCACTCTCTGCTACTGCTGCTAAGTCGCTTCAGTCGTGTCCGACTCTGTGCGACCCCATAGACGGAAGCCCACCAGGCTCCCCCATCCCTGGGATTCTCCAGGGAAGAACACTGGAGTGGGTTGCCATTTCCTTCTCCAATGCATGAATGCATGAAAGTGAAGAGTGAAAGTGAAGTCGCTCAGTCGTGTCCAACTCTAGCGACCCCATGGACTGCAGCCTACCAGGTTCCTCTGTTCATGGGATTTTCCAGGCAAGAGTACTGGAGTGGGGTGCCATTGCCTTCTCCAATTCACTCTCTAGGTCCATCAAAAGCCCAATAAATTCTTTCTCTTTCTTATATTTCCCAGATTTCCCAGGTGGCTCAGTGAGTAAAGAGTTTGCCTGTAATGCAGGAGATGCAAGTGATGCAAGTTCAATCCCTGGGTCAGGAAGATTCTCTGCAGTAGGAAATGGCAAGTCACTCCAGCATTCTTGCCTGGAAAATCCCTAGGCAATCACTGGAGAGCTATAGTCTAGGGGGTTGCAAAGAGCTGGACATGACTGAGCACACACACACCATTCCTTATATTGCTGGTGTAGGTCATATGAAAGACTAAGGCTAATAGATCCACTATGATAATTTCTTAGCACATCTTGCACAGGTGGCTTGGCAACAGGATTTAGAATGTAAGGGTATTTGAATTTGTACTTTATTCTTGATCTCTTTAACCTCAACTACCTCTGAGATAGAGAGAATTGTATTTTAACATGTTTCACTAATGGTGTCCCCTTCTTTGTATTTCCCCCTTGACATATGCATGTGGATCCCTTGCAAAATTATCCTGTGAAATTATAATTCACTGTGCTTATTTTGCTTCAAAAATCATTGCTGTTTCCTATTGGCATCCAAATAGGTAACAGTTCTTCAAATTGCATTCAAAATCTCTTGAGATATTTAACTAAATTCTATTTCTGACTCCCCTCCATCCTTACTCCAACAATGAAGGAAAGCAAATAGAACTTTTCTCTATTGTTTCTCTCTTTTGTAGTGGAATGAGGACTTAGGAGGAGAGGGCCCATATTTATCAGCTTCAAATGAACCTAAAAGTTTCTCACTTTGCATATAATCATTGGAATGTTAGCATTTTTTTTCAAATTTCAAATCCTTTTTTTTTCTTTTTCTTTTATTTTTTAACTTTACAATATTGTATTGGTTTTGCCATATATCAACATGAATCTGCCACAGGTATACACGTGTTCCCCATCTTGAACCCTCCTCCCTCCTCCCTCCCTGTACCTTCCCTCTAGGTCCCAGTGCACCAGCCCCAAACATCCAGTATCGTACATCGAACCTGGACTGGCGACTCGTTTCATATATGATATTATACATGTTTCAATGCCATTCTCCCAAATCATCCCACCCTCTCCCTCTCCCACAGAGTCCACAAGACTGTTCTATACATCAATGTCTCTTTTGCTGTCTCATATACAAGGTTATTGTTACCATCTTTCTCAATTCCATATATATGCGTTAGTATACTGTATTGGTGTTTTTCTTTCAAGTCCTCTTTAAAGCTTTTTATTTCTTGTCTAAGGGAAGCCATTTATTTAAAAAATAATTAGTGTCAACTATGTCCTAAGTCGGAGAAGGCAATGGCACCCCACTCCAATACTCTTGCCTGGAAAATCCCATGGATGGAGGAGCCTGGTGGGCTATAGTCCATGGGGTCACTAATAGTTGGACATGACTGAGCGACTTCACTTTCACTTTTCACTTTCATGCATTGGAGAAGGAAATGGCAATCCACTCCTGTGTTCCTGCCTGGAGAATCCCAGAAACAGGGGAGCCTGATGGGCTGCCGTCTATGGGGTGGCACAGAGTCCGACACGACTGAAGCGACTTAGCAGCAGCAGCAGCAGCAGCACATCCTAAGTATCCTTCTAAACATTGAGATAAATAAATGAATTTGAAAACTACAAAAAGAACAATGATCAAAATAGAAAAAAATCTCATATTCTCCTGATTTTATACTGTGGAATATAAACTGTAATTTCAGTTTTTCCTATCACCATCCTCTTTACTACTCTATATCCAACTTTGCTCAGCTAGTGCTAATCTCCTTAAAATATCTTTATATGTTAATTTCTTGATATGCCTCATTCAGTTAGCCCTTTTTCAGTTGCAAAACACATGAATGCAGAGAACATAATACAGTCTCAAAATGTATCTTGATTGGACTTTGTTCATTTAATAAACATTTTTGGTGTCATAAATGTGACAGCTGATTCTAGAGTAGAAACTGAATCTGAGCACATGTAAAACGAGTAGTGACTGAAAAGCAGGTGTTATACGTCAATCAGTGATCATTTGTAAAAGTTTGATATATCATATTAATTTCTAATGTGCAAGAAAGACAGAGTTTGAATAGGCATTAAGTGACTATATGGTCCAAGACCCTAAATGGTTAAAATAATGTGTTGTCAGGTTGCTGATAAAATAGCAGGGAATTGACAGGGGCGGGGGGAATGTGAAACAGCTATTGATACATTTTAGGAAGTCTTAAATAAGGCTAAACAGTGATTTTTTTTTTAAGATTATGTACAGATTTAGGGAAATAATCCTGTTTTAATTACAACAAGATGTAGGAATAGAAAGTGCATGTAGAAAAGCATGACCGCAGTGAGTTAGTGGAAGAAGATAGAGAACAGTGATATGAATACAAATGACATAGTGTATAGAGTACAAAATACATTTATCTTATCATATCCTATCTTTACAGCAATGCTTTGAAACAGGAACGCAAGTAGAGCTTGTGCTGAATTCTTCATAGTTTCTATGGAGTTCCTATTGCTTGAAATTAAAACTCTTTGTAGTTTTGAGAAATTGCCAGTGTGAGATAAATGTTCTTCTAGGATCAAGTGGAAGTTTTATTTCTATGTGTTCTCTAGGTTTTTTTTTTTTTTTTTTGAATTATTATTGATCCATCAATAAAGAACTATGAAAAGGAATGCTATAATTATTTTCATAAAAGGGATATTCTAAAATCAATGTGGAGAACAATGGAGAAAAGACAAATATAGAAAAAGAAAGGACAGAAAGCTGTGGAATTAATCTGGTGAAAGATGTGAAATAAGAAGTGCAGTCTTGTGAAGTAAAAAAGTTCAGAGGAGACAAGGAGAATGGAGAGGCTTTCAATCAGTGTTTGGATGCAAGGGATAAAGGAACTATTGACAACTGAAAACTAGATTTCTAACTTAGACACTGAATATTATACTACGTTCTTCTCTGTAAATATCAGAAAAGGGAGAGATTTTGTGGTAAATGGGAGGCAAATTGATTTGAGAACACATTTAGTGAAGTATTGGTTCTAGGATGTCCAAATTAGAATTTGGGTTACAGAATTAAATAAGTGAATGTAATCTTAGAAAAGAACTATGGAAATATTTTTTAAATTGACACCTATGAGCATCTAGGGGGAAGGCAATGGCACCCCACCCCAGTACTCTTGCCTGGAAAATCCCATGGATGGAGGAGCCTGGTAGGCTCCAGTCCATGGGGTCGCAAAGAGTCGGACACGACTGAGCGACTTCACTTTCACTTTTCACTTTCATGCATTGGAGAAGGAAATGGCAACCCACTCCAGTGTTCTTGCCTGGAGAACCCCAGGGACTGAGCCTGGTGGGCTGCCATCGATGGGATCGCACAGAGTCGGACACGACTGAAGCGACTTAGCAGCAGCAGCAGCAGCAGCAGCATGAGCATCTAGGTGATGAGAAAAGTCATGGAAATGAGTGTTTTCACTAAGCAGAGGTGCCAGTGGAAGAGATGGTGAAAACTGGTGAATAACAACAGATAAAAATTGAGCATAGGAAAATTATATTAATGAACCTATTTGTAGGGCAGAAATGGAGCTGCAGACATTGAGAACAGACTTGTGGACATGGGGAGGAGAGGAGAGCGAGGGACAGGTTGAGAGAGCGGCGTTGACATGTAACACCACCTCGTGTAAATAGAGAGCTAATGGGAAGCTGCTGCTACGGCACAGGGAGCTCAGGCTGATGCTCTGTGAGACTCAGAGGGATGGGATACGGGTGTGGGAGGGAGGGTCCATAAGGAGGGGATATACGTGTACTCATAGCTGATTCACATTGTCATAAACCAGAAATGAACACAGCACGGTAAATCAATTATGCTCAAATTAAAAATTGAGCATAAAGAAAACGATCATGAAAGAGATGGAGAAAGTGTTGCTATATACATGGGGGGAAATATGTGAAGGTGTTTTATCACAGATTGCAAGTTAAAAAAATCATAGGAAGAAAAAGAGAAATTAATCAAATCCAAGAGAAACCAAGAAAAATAATAGCTAAAATTTTCCTACAAAGTGACCATTCACAACTTTAACCAGACCTGTTTCAATAAAGATGTGAGGATAGATCCCAAGCTGCGAAAGACTGAGGTGTAAATAAAGAAAAGCTTGACTCAAAGCTTTTTGGAAATGAAGAAGACACTTGGTCTGGGTATAATTAAAAGATACAGTTAGTCAAGGCATGGACAGGAAGTGATAGAATACAGTATAGAGATAGTGAGATTAACCTTGCTGTTGGAGGAATATTTCTATTTTTAAGAGGCAAAGATGTTGAGTCAATTTAATTTACTTTCAACACCTCAAAAATCAACAGGAAAATAATGTTTTAAATAATGATAGCCTCATTTTGTGTAAACTAGAACCAATATAGATTTTAAGGTTTGTCTTTACTGAAACACAAGGAAAAAATGAGCTTAAATGTTCAGATGGTTTAAAACAACCATTATGAACACCGAAATCCGATCGATTATATTCTTTGCAGCCAAAGATGGAGAAGCTCTATACAATCAGTAAAAACAAGACCAGGAGCTGACTGTGGCTCAGACGATGAACACCTTATTGTCAAATTCAGACTTAAATTGAAGAAAGTAGGGAAAACCACTAGACCATTCAGGTACAATCTAATGACCACATCATAGAAGAGGAACTTCAGATTTAGAGAAATGAAATGACTTGTCAAAGATCATACAATTAGTAATGGTGAAGTCAGAATAAATTCCAGTTGTCTTCATCTAGGAAGGATCTTAAGCAATGATCATATTTCTAGTTCTGCAATTGGATTTTGTGCACTAGTTCTGTTGATTACTAATGATGGCATCTTGAGAAAGAAATTTCTGAACTTTGGTTACTTTGCTCTTATATAGCGATAATATTTGTTTGCATTAGATAGGTTTGATTGCTATAAAAAGAGACTTCAGCATCTTTGACCCAAATAAGTTAGAATATTGATTATCTCTCAACCAACAGTCTAGAGATGGGCAGTTACTTTAGAAATGGTCAGCTAAACTAGCATGGCAAGCAGCCCACCTGAGAATCATTAAAAATTTATCATTTAAAGGATATATCATTACCTGAAGCCTTTTCTTACTTCACCTGATATCCAAATTTTAACTTTTGTAATGAGGGAAAGAGAAAATAAAAGCAAGAAATTGGCTCACAAAATGCTGTAAGTTGCAAAATTTATTTTTTTATTCCATCACCCAAATCAATCATACTGCTACTGCTAAGTCACTTCAATTGTGTCCAACTCTGTGTGACCCCATAGACGGCAGCCCACCAGGCTCCCCCGTCCCTGGGATTCTCCAGGCAAGAACACTGGAGTGGATTGCCATTTCCTTCTCCAACGAATGAAAGTGAAAAGTGAAAGTGAAGACGTTCAGTCGTATCTGACCCTTAATGACCCCATGGACTGCAGCCTTCCAGGCTCCTCCATCCATGGGATTTTCCAGGCAAGAGTACTGGAGTGGGGTGCCATTGCCTTCTCCGAAATCAGTCATGGATATACATAAATTCAAGAGAGACCAATAAAGGTACTGTCTAGTTGAGTAATATGTCAGTCATGAAAACATATGGCTCAGATCGCCCTTTAAAATAAAATGTAGGAGAAACGTAATTGAAGGACATCATTCCTGTGGCTGAACTTTTGATTTACTGTAGCTTTCTAGCCAATGCTGTACTGTCTTTGGCCTATACTAAGTCACTAGTTGTGCTTGCTAGGTGACTGGAGCTCAACTGTTTCCGTTTGGCACCCCTTTGATAGTAGTCATTTTCTTCTGGAATTCCATAATGATAAGCCATATGCTTCTCAAAGCTGCGTTAAACTAAGGTCTTATTGCCCAGTTATTTTACCTTCCATTCTTTCTTCACACATGCTATACTGCATCATAGACTGAAAATGCTCCTTACAAGTTCATAATCCTTTTCGATTTCAGTTCAGTAACTCAGCTGTGTCTGATGCGCTGCGACCCCATGGACTGCAGCATGCCAGGTTTCCCTATCGATCACCAGATCCAAGAATTTGCACAAACTCATATCCATTGACCCAGTGAGGCCATCCAACAATCTCATCCTCTGTCATCCCCTTCTCCTCCTGCCTTCAATCGTTCCCAGCATCTGGGTCTTTTCCAATAAGCACTTCTTCCCATCAGGTGGCCAAATATTGGAATTTCAGCTATAGCATCAGTCCTTCCAATAAATATTCAGGATTGATTTCCTTTAGGATTGACTGGTTTGATCTCCTTGCAGTCCAAAGGACTCTTAAGAGTCTTCTCCAACACCACAGTTCAAAAGTGTCAATTCCTCAGGACTCAGCTTTCTTTTTAGTCCAGCACTCACATCCATACATGACTACTAGATAAGCCATGGCTTTGACTAGATGGACCTTTGTTGGTAAGGTAATGTCTCTGCTTTTTAATATGCTGTCTAGGTTGATCATAGCTTTTCTTCAGAGGAGTGAGTGTATTTTAATTTCACATCTGTATTCACCATATGCAGTGATTCTGGAGCCCAAGAAAATAAAGTCTGTCACTGTTTCCATTGTTTCCCCATCTATTTGCCATGAAGTGATGGAACCAGATGCCATCATCTTAGTTTTCTGAATGCTGAGTTTTAAGCCAACTTTTTCACTCTCCTCTTTAACTTTCATCAAGAGGCTCTTTAGTTGCCCTTCAGTTTCTGCCATAAGAGTGGTGTCATCTGTACATCTGAGGTTATTGATATTTCTTCCAGCAATCTTGGATTTCAGCTTGTGCTTCATCCAGCCTGGCATTTTGCATGATGTAATCTGCATATAAGCTAAATAAGCAGGGTAACAATATAAAGCCTTGATGTACTCTTTTCTCAATTTGGATTCAGTCTCTTTTTCCATGTCCAGTTCTAAATGTTGCTGCTTGACCTGCATACAGATTTCTCAGGAGTCAGGTAAGATGATCTGGTATTCTTATAGAAAATTCTAAAAATTCTAAAAGAAAATTCTAAAAGAAAATTCTTAAAGAATTTTCCAGTTGTTTTGTGATATACACATGAAATCCTTTGGCATAATCAATAAAGCAGAAGTAGATGTTTTTCAGGAATTCTCTTGATCTTCCTATGATCCAATGGATGTTGGCAATTTGATCTCTAATTCCAGTGCCTTTTATAAATCCACCTCGAACATCTAGTAGTTCATGGTTCATGTACTGTTGAAGTCTGGCTTGGACAATTTTGAGCATTTGAAATGAGTGCACTTGTGCAGTAGTTTGAACATTCTTTGGCATTGCTCTTCTTTGGGATTGAAATGAAAATTGATATTTTCCAGTCCTGTGGCCACTGCTGAGTTTTCCAAATTTGCTGGTATATTGAATGCAGCATTTAAATAGCATCATCTTTTAGAATTTGAAGTAGCTCAACTGGAATTCCATCACCTCCACTAGCTTTGTTCCTAGTGAAGTTCCTAGCTTCCTAAGGCCACTTGGTTTCTAATTCCAGGATATCTGGCTCCAGGTGAGTGATCACACCATCATGGTTATTTGAGTCATGAAGATCTTTTTTGTATAGTTCTGTGTATTCCTGCCACCTATTCTTAGTATCTTCTGTTTCTGTTAGGTCCATATCATTTCTGTCCTTTATTGAGCCCATTTTTGCATGAAATTTTCCTTTGTTATCTCTAATTTTCTTGAGGAGATCTCTAGTCTTTCCCATTCTATTGTTTTCCTCTTTTTTTTTTTTTTTAACTGATCAGTGAGGAAGTCTTTCTTATTTCTCCTAGCTATTCTTTGAATCTCTGCATTCAAATGGGTGCATATTTCCTTTTCTCCTTTACCTTTAACTTATCTTCTTTTTTCAGCTATTTGTAAGCCCTCCTCCAACAACCATTTTGCTTTTTTGAATTTCTTTTTCTTGTAGATGGTCTTGATCACTACCTTCTGTACAATGTCACGAACCTCTGTCCATAGTTCTTCAGGCACTCTGTATATCTGTTTTAATTCCTTGAATCTATTTTTCACTTCCACTGTATAATCATAAGAGATTTGATTTAGTTCATACATGAATGCTTTAGTGGTTTTCCAATGAGGAAAATTTTCTTCAATGAGGGTCTGAATTGGAAAATAAAGAGTTTGTGATCTGAGCCACAGTAACTCCCAGTCTTGTTTTTGCTGACTGTATAGAGCTTCTCCATCTTTGGCTGTAAATATAATCAATTTGATTTTCTCATTAACAATCTGGTGATTTTCCATTTAGCATGGAGGTTAAATCTCCTTAATTTTAATCATAATTTGTCATATGCTTCTTAGAGGACCCAGAAAGAAACAGCAATTATGTGCTTAAATAAAACCTTAGGGGTTCAATCACACAAGAGGAAAGTTATAATGGATCATAGGAATATGTAGCTATCTCTGTATTATCTTCAATTATTTTCCACCAAATACCAGTTCATATCATTTTGCCCATATATAGAACACATTTATTCTCTCTTCAATGAAGAAAAATCCAGAGTCCATATAGATATTTCATCTAGTTTAAAATTCAGGATCTCTGAATAATGTTATGTCCCTTCTATCCAATTTGCATAAATTTATTGGGTATTTTTCATTTCTTAAAATTAATCCATTTATTTTAATTGGAGGCTAATTACTTTACAATATTGTAGTTGTTTTTGCCATACAGTGACATGAATCAGCCATGGGTGTATGTGTGTTCCCCATCCTGAAATCCCCTCCCACCTACCCTGCCATCCCATCCCTCAGGGTCATCCCAGTTCCATCCCAGTTCACCAGCCCTGAACACCCTCTCTCATGCATTGAACCTGGGCTGGCGATCTGTTTCACATATGGTAATATACTTGTTTCAATGCTATTCTCTCAAATCATCCCACCCTTGCCTTCTCCCACAGAGTCCAAAAGTCTGTTCTTTAAGTATTTTTTCATGCCTTTTCTTTTGTCTTCTTCTGAGACGCCTATGGTTTGAATGTTGGGGCATTTAACATTGTCCCAGAGATCTCTCTTGTCCTCATTTCTTTTAATTTTTTTTTTCTTTTTTTGTCTCTGCTTCATTTATTTCCACCATTGTATCTTGCACATCATTTATCCTATCTTCTGGGTCAGTTATTCTACTGTGGGTACCCTCCTGAGTGCTTTTGATCTCAGTTATTGTATTATTCATTATTGATTGACTCTTTTCTTATTTCTTCTAGGTCCTTGTTAAATATTTCTTGCATCTTCTCAGTCATTGGCTCTAGTCTATTTATCTGTAACTCCATTTTGTTTTCAAGATTTTGAATCATCTTTACTCTCATTATTCTGAATTCTTTTTCAGGTAGACTCTCTGTCTCCTCTTTTGTTTGGTTTGGTGGGCATTTATCATCCTCCTTTACCTTCTGAATATTTCTCTGCCTTTTCATTTTGTTTAGATTGCTGTGTTTGAAGTGGTCTTTCTCTAGAATGGAAGTTTGTGATTCCTCTTTATTGTGGAGATTGCTGCCTGTGGTGGGGTTGGATGAGTGGCTTGTCAAGTGGCTTACCTGGTTATGTAAGCTTGTTTCTGTATTCTGTTGAGTGGAGCTGGATCTCTTCTCTCTGGAGTGCAATGAAGTGTCCAGTAGTGAGTTTTGGGGTGCCTGTGGTTTTGGTGTGACTTTGGGCAGCCTGCATTTTAATGTTCATGGTTGTGTTCCTGTATTGCTGGAGAATTAGCGTGATATGTCTTGCTCTGAAACTTGTTGTCTCTTGGGTGGAGCTTGGTTTCAGTGTAGGTATGGAGGCTTTTGGATGAGCTCTTGTTGAATAATGTTCCTGGGAGTCAGGAGTTTTCTGGTGTTCTCAAGTTTTGGATTTAAGCCTCCTGCCTCTGGCTATCAGTCTTATTCTTACAGTAGCCTGAAGACTTCTCCATCCATACAGCATAGTTGATAAAACATCTAGCTTAATGGTGAAAAGATTCTCCACAGTGAGGGAAACCCAGAGAGGTTCACAGAGTTACATGGAGAAGAGAAAAGGAGGAGGGAGCTAGAAGAGAGCAGGAGGAGAAGAGGGGGAGTCAAATGGGGAGAGGGCAATCTAGCCAGTAATCAATTCCCTATGTGCTCTCCACAGTCTGGAACACCCAGAGAAGTTCACAGAGTTACTTAGAAAAGAGGAGAGGGAGGAGGAAGATAGAGATCACCAGGAGGGGGAGTCAAAACGGGAGAGACCAATCTAGACAGTAATAAGTACCCTAAGTGCTCTCCACAGCCCAGAAGACTCAGAGAGATTCACAGTGTTAAATAGAGAAGATAAGGGAGAGGGAGGTTATAGGGGTAACCTGGGGGAGAAAAGGGAGAGGCAAAAGTGGAGAGAGCAATCAAGCCAGTAATCACACTCCTAAGTGGAAATGGATACTGAAGATTAGATTCTTAAAGGTACAAAATTGATAGCAAATATCAAAAAGCAAAGATTAAAAATCTAGAGGTTAGATTTCAAAAATACAACATTAAAACTACAAAACAAAATCAATCACAAAAATTACCAAAAAATATACATATGACATCTACTTTAAAAATTGGGCCTCTTTTTTTTGCAAGGTAATAGTAGGTTATAAAAATGAAAATTAAAGGAGGAATAAGGAACTTAACAATTAAAATGATAATATTAAAAAAAATTAGGAATTTGGAGCTGTTGAGGGCAGTGTGGTGTCAGTTCAGTTTCAAATAGTTCCTTGTTCCAGCTTATACTTCTTCTCAAGATCTATAGGCCCCTTCCAATGCTTAGTCAATGCTAACTACAGGGTTTTAATCTGTTGAACCTGTCACTTCCAGAGCGGTTCCCTCTTCTTTGTTTATTTTGGCTTCCTCTGTTTGCAAGTCTCTCCAGTGTCTAATTTCTGCCCTGAAACAAGGGGGTGAAGGTGGTCACTTATTAAGACTCAATTGTTCAGCTGTATTGTGGGGTGGCAGGAACACTGCAAACAAATATCACTGGCATGTGTTGGGAGTGCTCACAGTTTATGGACCACACTGGGTTTGCCCCAGCTCATGGTGGCATGTTCTTTCCAGGTTTACACTGGAAACCTGGTCAGGCTCCAGGTTTCTCTGAAGAGGTACTGTCTAAAGCAGTCCCTGCATTTCTTGCACTTTCCAGTTCTAAGATGCTCAGGTTCAGATTCTCGGATACTCCACAAAGACACAGATTCAGTTGAGTGTGCATGCTGTGCCCTTCCCAGGTCCAAGCATCTCAGGCAACCAGGAGCTTGGCGAGCACACTGTCCCAGGAGGACCATGCATCTTAATCACCTCCTCGGTTCTGGCTGCTTGGTTTCCCGGGTGTGCTGCGAGAGCACCATCTCAGGTGTGTTGTGTGTCTCCTCTGGGGGGATGATCTCAAGCTTTGACCCTCCTGGCAGATGTTAACCATCCAGGATCCCAGGAAGACTTGGTTATGAACTTGGAGCCTGTTCACAGTTTGGCAGAGGGTGCTGTCTTTGGGCCTGAGATTGCCCCTTGCCTTCTGGCTCTTGCTGTTGCATGCCTGTCTCTCTGCCTGCCGTGGGGATAGGGGCCTGTGTGCAGCTGGATAGCTCTCCTTTGGTATTTGCTCAATCCTTTGTTCTGTGAGCTGGCCAGGCTGCACCTTAGATTAGAGCTTTTTGTGGGAAAGTTCTCTCTCTCTCTCTCTCTCTCTCTCTCTCTCTCTCTCTCTCTCTCTTTCTCTCTCTCTCTCTTTCTTTCTTCTCTCTCTGGCTTTCCCACTGTTTTGGTTGTTATCTCAGGTTAGGTCCTTCAGATTGTCCTCAGGGCATTCAGGCCTGGTCTTTACCCTAAACATGCAACCTCCACCTCCCTGTCCAGCCGCTGCTTGCTAGTGGTAGAGGTGAACGTTTGGGCTACTTCTCTGATAGGAGTTGCAGTTAGGCATGTATTCTGTGGGTTTTGTTTTCTTTTGTTTTCCTCCCAGTTATGTTGTCCTCTGAGATTCCCAAACTCCCCACAGACCCACCAGTGAGAGGGTTTCCTGCTGTTTGGAAACTTCTCCTCCTTCATGACTCCCTCCCCAGGATGGGTCTCAGTCCCTAACTCTTTTGTCTCTCTTTTTGTCTATTATATTTGTTCCTACCTCCTTTTAACGGAGAAGGCAATGGCAACACACTCCAGTACTCTCGCCTAGAAAATCCCATGGACAGAGGAGCCTGGAAGGCTGCAGTCCATGGGGTCGCAAAGAGTCGGACACGACTGAGTAACTTCACTTTGACGTTTCACTTTCCTGCATTGGAGAAGGAAATGGCAACCCACTCCAGTGTTCTTGCCTGGAGAATCCCAGGGACAGGGGACCCAGCTGGGCTGCCATCTATGGGGTCACACAGAGTTAGACATGACTGAAGCGACTTAGCAGCAGAGAATGAGCTGCATTTCTAGGTGTCTGGTGTCCTCCAACAGTTTTCAGAACTTGTTTTGTGGAAGTTGCTCAGCATTCAAATGATCTTTTGATGAATCTGTGGAGACAAAAGTGGTCTCCTTGTCCTATTCCTCCACCATCTTAGGACCGCCCTAAAAATTGATTTTAAAAAATGTGCTATTTATCTTCTCATTTAAAATGTTACAATGACAAAACAAATACTATAAAAACTCCCATTTGGAAAAAGGAAGAATGCAACACATTGACTTATCAATTCCTAATAGGCAGCAATCAAGGTGAGTCCTGTTCCATCAATGGAGTTCCATCTTCTGTCAACCCAGCAGGCTGCACTTGGTTCTTTTCTCCAAAAGTAACTCTTGTGTCCCTTGTTTTCTGTGGTTCTTGGTTTTGTTCTTGGAGAAGTATTCCTTAAATTGGTTTACGTTAGATATTGTTAATGTTCAATAGTAATGAAATCCTCTTTACTTAATAGGCAGAGGAAAAATTGTTCTTCCATTCCTATTTGAAGTTACATACTCACAGAAAACTAGTCAATCTAATCACACTAGGACCACAGCCTTGTCTAACTCAATGAAACTAAGCCATGCCCGTGGGGCAACCCAGGATGGGTGGGTCATGATGGAGAGGTCTGACAGGATGTGGTCCGCTGGAGAAGGGAATGGCAAACCACTTCAGTATTCTTGCCTTGAAAACCCCATGAACAGTATGAAAAGGTAAAATGATAGGATACTGAAAGAGAAACTCCGCAGGTCAGTAGGGGCCCAATATGATACTGGAGATCAGTGGAGAAATAACTCCAGAAAGATTAAAGGGATGGAGCCAAAGCAAAAAGAATATCTAGCTGTGGATGTGTCTGGTGATAGAAACAAAGTCCCATGCTGTAAAGAGCAATACTGCATAGGAACCTGG
Source organism: Tragelaphus eurycerus (assembly GCA_935064755.1). NCBI lineage: Eukaryota > Metazoa > Chordata > Mammalia > Artiodactyla > Bovidae > Tragelaphus > Tragelaphus eurycerus. The sequence continues at coordinate 43,507,208 of CAKXYN010000010.1, read as the reverse complement.
AATGTCAGGTCCATGAATCAAGGCAAATTGGAAGTGGTCAAACAAGAGATGGCAAGAGTGAATGTCGACATTCTAGTAATCAGCGAACTAAAATGGACTGGAATGGGTGGATTTAACTCAGAGGACCATTATATCTACTACTGTGGGCAGGAATCCCTCAGAAGAAATGGAGTGGCCATCATGGTCAACAAAAGAGTCCGAAATGCAGTACTTGGATGCAATCTCAAAAATGACAGAATGATCTCTGTTCGTTTCCAAGGCAAACCATTCAATGTCACAGTAATCCAAGTCTATGCCCCAACCAGTAACGCTGAAGAAGCTGAAGTTGAACGGTTCTATGAAGACCTACAAGATCTTTTAGAACTAACACACAAAAAGATGTCCTTTTCATTATAAGGGACTGGAATGCAAAAGTAGGAAGTCAAGAAACACCTGGAGTAACAGGCAAATTTGGCCTTGGAATACGGAATGAAGCAGGGCAAAGATTAATAGAGTTTTGCCAAGAAAATGCACTGGTCATAGCAAATACCCTCTTCCAACAAAACAAAAGAAGACTCTATACAGGACATCACCAGATGGTCAACACCGAAATCAGATTGATTATATTCTTTGCAGCCAAAGATGCAGAAGCTCTATAAAATCAGCAAAAACAAGACCAGGAGCTGACTGTGGCTCAGACGATGAACTCCTTATTGCAAAATTCAGGCTTAAATTGAAGAAAGTAGGGAAAACTACTAGACCATTCAGGTATGACCTAAATCAAATCCCTTATGATTATACAGTGGAAGTGAGAAATAGATTTAAGGGCCTAGATCTGATAGATAGAATGCCTGATGAACTATGGAATGAGGTTCGTGACATTGTACAGGAGACAGGGATCAAGACCATCCCCATGGAAAAGTAACGCAAAAAAAGCAAAATGGCTGTCTGGGGAAGTGTTACAAATAGCTGTGAAAAGAAGAGAAGCGAAAAGCAAAAGAGAAAAGGAATGATATAAGCATCTGAATGCAGGGTTCCAAAGAATAGCAAGAATAGATAAGAAAGCTTTCTTCAGCGATCAATGCAAAGAAATAGAGGAAAACGGCAGAATGAGAAAGACTAGGGATCTATTCAAGAAAATCAGAGATACCAAAGGAACATTACATGCAAAGATGGGGTCGATAAAGGACAGAAATGGTATGGACCTAACAGAAGCAGGAGAGATTAAGAAGAGGTGGCAAGAATGCACAGAAGAACTATACAAAAAGATTTTCATGACCCAGATAATCATGATAGTGTGATCACTGACCTAGACCCAGATATCCTGGAAAGTGAAGTCAAGTAGGCCTTAGAAAGCACCACTACGAACAAAGCTAGTGGAGGTGATGGAATTCCAGTGCAGCTATTCCAATCCTGAAAGATGATGCTGTGAAAGTGCTGCACTCAGTATGCCAGCAAATTTGGAAAACTCAGCAGTGGCCACAAGATTGGAAAAGGTCAGTTTTCATCCCAATCCCAAAGAAAGGCAATGCCCAAGAATGCTCAAACTACCGCACAATTGCACTCATCTCACACACTAGTAAAGTAATGCTCAAAATTCTCCAAGCCAGGCTTCAGCAATATGTGAACCGTAAACTTCCTGATGTTCAAGCTGGTTTTAGAAAAGGCAGAGGAACCAGAGATCAAATTGCCAACATCCGCTGGATCATGGAAAAAGCAAGAGAGTTCCAGAAAAACATCTATTTCTGCTTTATTGACTATGCCAAAGCCTTTGACTGTGTAGATCACAATAAACTGTGGAAAATTCTGAAAGAGATGGGAATACCAGCCCACATGATCTGCCTCTTGAGAAATCTGTATGCAGGTCAGGAAGCAACAGTTAGAACTGGACATGGAACAACAGACTGGTTTCACATAGGAAAAGGAGTACGTCAAGGCTGTATATTGTCACCATGTTTATTTAACTTATATGCAGAGTACATCATGAGAAATGCTTGACTGGAAGAAACACAAGTTGGAATCAAGATTGCTGGGAGAAATATCAATAACCTCAGATATGCAGATGACACCACCCTTATGGCAGAAAGTGAAGAGGAACTCAAAAGCCTCTTGATGAAAGTGAAAGTGGAGAGTGAAAAGGTTGGCTTAAATCTCAACATTCAGAAAATGAAGATCTTGGCATCTGGTCCCATCACTTCTTGGGAAATAGATGTGGAAACAGTGTCAGACTTTCTTTTTCTGGGCTCCAAAATCACTGCAGATGGTGACTGCAGCCATGAAATTAAAAGACGCTTACTCCTTGGAAGGAAAGTTATGACCAACCTAGATAGCATATTCAAAATCAGAGAATTTCTTTGCCAAAAAAGGTTCGCCTAGTCAAGGCTATGGTCTTTCCTGTGGTCATGTATGGATGTGAGAGTTGGACTATGAAGAAGGCTGAGTGCCGAAGAATTGATGTTTTTGAACTGTTGTGTTGGAGAAGACTCTTGAGAGTCCCTTGGACTGCAAGAAGATCCAGCCAGTCCATTCTAAAGGAGATCAGCCCTAGGATTTCTTTGGAAGGAATGATGCTAAAGCTGAAACTCCAGTATTTTGGCCACCTCATGCGAGGACTCATTGGAGAAGACTCTGATACTGGGAGGTATTGGGGGCAGGAGGAGAAGGGGACGACAGAGGATGAGATGGCTGGATGGCATCACTGACTCGATGGTTGTGAGTCTGAGTGACCTCCGGGAGTTGGTGATGGACAGCGAGGCCTGGCGTGCTGCGATTCATGGGGTCGCAAAGAGTCGGACACGACTGAGCAACTGATCTGATCTTATCTGATGCCCACGTGCCTTTTTTTGACCAATGAAGTAAGGGACTCCTCTTTATGATGGTGGAAACATATTTACGTTAGAGCCATCTGCCCCAGAGAGATGTCTGATTTCACATTAAACATTTTAGAGTTAAAAAAAAAAAAAAAAAAACAACTTTTTTTTTTCTTTTGATCTTGTCCTGTAAGTTTTTGATCTTGTAGTGAAACTGTCTACAATAACTGATGCATCATTTTTTGTTTTGTTTTGTTTTACATAGTCATATTTAATGAGTGTTAGAATACGTGTCTTTTCTAGACATGGGGAGCTTTTAGAATCTACTTCCTGCCAGTGAAATCTTGGGGCTGTTATAAGAATAACAACCTGAGATAATTTTTCAGTTCAAAGTCATTTCTCTGGCAGTAAATTTATATAGTAGATTTATAGTTTATTCATTTCCAGAAAATTCTGCTGTTGAGTAACCATCTTTAAGCTCTGTGCTTGACATCACATTTAAGCCCACTGATTATCTTTTTTTGGTTACTGTCATCTATGCTTGATTCATCTGTCTCTTCTTGTTTTTAATAAAGACATCTGAAGCAGTAAGCCATCTGAAAAACCTTCCTTAGACTAGATATACCAGAGATGACTCACAAGATCTAGATGAAATTCACAAGGAGACAACTCAAAGAAAACCTCTGAACAAAAATAATATTCTCTCCTAATTACATTTGAATAGCTTCTCCAAACATGATATACCCCAAATTATTCAATGTAGCTATAGACTTATGGGTAAGTGGTCTGCCTTCTAGGTTAACAAATAACAGCAGTTTTACCAAATATTTGCCATAACATAATAAAGATCACCAGCTTTTTAGCTGGTATTACTAATAAAATTTATCAACCTTTAACTAGACTCATCAAGAATAAAAGAGTGCCCAAACAAATAAAATTAGAAGTGAAAGAAAAGTGACAACCAACACCATAGAAATACAAACAATTACAGCAGACGACTATTAACACTTATGCTGCAAGAAAGTGGAGAGCCTAAAAAAAATGGATACATTTCTGCTGCTGCTGCTAAGTCACTTCAGTCGTGTCTGATTCTGTGCGACCCCATAGACGGCAGCTCACCAGGCTCCCCCGTCCATGGGATTCTCCAGGCAAGAACACTGGAGTGGGTTGCCATTTCCTTCTCCAATGCATGAAAGTGAAAAGTGAAAGTTAAGTCGCTCAGTCATGTCCGACTCTTCTCGACCCCATGGACTGCAGCCCACCAGGCTCCTCGGTCCATGGGATTTTCCAGGCAAGAGTACTGGAGTAGGGTGCCATACTAGAAACATACAAATTCCTAAGACTGAATCAGAAAGAAAAATAAAAGTGAACAGAATGATTACCAGTAATGAAATTGAATCAGTAATCAAACAAGCTGCCAACAAACAAAATTTTAGAACCAGATGACTTCACAGGTGAATTCTACTAATCATTTAAAGAATAATTAACACCATTTTTTTCTAAATGATGCCCCAGAATTGAAGTGGAAAGAGTACTTCCAAACTCTATGAGGCCACCAGCATCGTTCTGGTTCCAAAACCGAGCAAAGACACAAGGAAAAAAAGAGAGAAACTTATAGCCCAGTATCATCAACTAATATGTAAACAAACATCCACAACAAATATTAGCAAACCAAATTCAACAACATATTAAAGAGGTCTTACACAATGTTTATGTGGGGTTTATCCCAAGGTTGCAAAAATGGTTTAATATCTGCAAATCAGTCAATGTGAAATACCATATTAATAAATATGTTTGGATATTTAAACTAATAGGTTTCTTGATCAATTCATAAACCATTTGGTAATATTTGAGTATTCAGTAACATTAAACAAACTCATTTTGGTGTTTATAAATTACTTACCTTCCAAAGTCCATGATGTCATATATGTTTTACTGAAATTGGGGTGAGCTAGAGGAAGTTCAGTGACATTCTCTTAGCTGCCCTTTGTGAGAATCATGAAGAGCAAGAATGCATACATATATGTTTCGAAAGAGAATCTCTTTCACACTCTTGAGTGTAGAAAAGATCTTTGAAAAAGGAACATATTACTCAAATGGACATCATTGAGTGCCAGCTCTGACCTGGATACTATGCCAAATAACTAACAAAGAAAAGTTAGTGATAATCCTGAACAGGCAGAATGATGGGTCAAAGATAAATTCAGTGGTATGTTGTATTGGTAATATAGTCAATATTTTACAAAAATTTTAAATAGAATATAACCTATATGAATTTTGAATAATTTTTTTGTACACATGAAACTAATATTATGAATAAACTATACCTCAACTTTTTTTTAAAAAAAAAAGAAAAGTTAGTGTCTCTTGCTAAGGATTTAGACTAAGCAAAGCGACAAACATTAATAGATATTTTGTGATTCTTAATCGAAATTTTGAAATAAATTTATCTTCTAGTACTCTTGGAAACTTATTACAATTATTCGTTATTTTTTAGTCATTGAGACATGTCTGACTCTTTGTGACCCCTTGGACTGTAGCCTGCCAGGCTCTTCTGTCCATGAGATTTCCCAGACAAAAATACTGGAGTTGGTTGCCATTTTCTTCTCCAGGGGATCTTTCTGATTCAAGGATCAAACCCATTGATCCATATTTCTGTCTTTGTGCCAGTACCATACTGACACCTTATCTTTGACAAAGGAAGCAAGAATATACAATGGATTAAAGACAATCTCTTTAACAAGTGGTGCTGGGAAAACTGGTCAACCACTTGTAAAAGAATGAAACTAGAACACTTTCTAACACCATACACAAAAATAAACTCAAAATGGATTAAAGATCTAAATATAAGACCAGAAACTATAAAACTCCTGGAGGAGAACATAGGCAAAACACCCTCCGACATACATCACAGCAGGATCCTCTATGACCCACCTCCAGAATATTGGAAATAAAAGCAAAAATAAACAAATGGGACCTAATTAAACTTAAAAGCTTCTGCACAACAAAGGAAACTATAAGCAAGGTGAAAATACAGCTTTCAGACTGGGAGAAAATAACAGCAAATGAAGCAACTGACAAAGAACTAATCTCGAAAATATACAAGCAACACCTGCAGCTCAATTCCAGAAAAATAAATGACTCAATCAAAACATAGGCCAAAGAACTAAATAGACAATTCTCCAAAGAAGACATACAGATGGCTAAAAAACACATGAAAAGATGCTCAACATCACTTATTATCAGAGAAATGCAAATCAAAACCACTATGAGGTACCATTTCATGCCAGTCAGAATGGCTGCAATCCAAACGTCTACAAGCAATAAGTGCTGGACAGGGTGTGGAGAAAAGGGAACCCTCTTACACTGTTGATGGGAATGCAAACTAGTACAGCCACTATGGAGAACAGTATGGAGATTTCTTTAAAAACTGGAAATAAAACTGCCTTATGACCCAGCATAAACTATGGAAAATTCTTAAAGAGATGGGAATACCAGACCACCTGATCTGCCTCTTAAGAAATCTGTATGCAGGTCAGGAAGCAACAGTTAGAACTGGTCATGGAACAACAGACTGGTTCCAAATAGGAAAAGGAGTACGTCAAGGCTGCATATTGCCACCATGTTTATTTAACTTATATGCAGAGTACATCATGAGAAATGCTGGACTGGAAGAAACACAAGTTGGAATCAAGATTGCCGGGAGAAATATCAATAACCTCAGATATGCAGATGACACCACTCTTATGGCAGAAAGTGAAGAGGGGCTAAAAAGCCTCTTGATGAAAGTGAAAGTGGAGAGTAAAAGGGTTGGCTTAAAGCTCAACATTCAGAAAACGAAGATCATGGCATCTGGTCCCATCACTGCATGGAAAATAGATGGGGAAACAGTGGAAACAGTGTCAGACTTTGTTTTTCTGGGCTCCAAAATCACTGCAGATGGTGACTGCAGCCATGAAATTAAAAGACGCTTACTCCTTGGAAGGAAAGTTATGAGCAACCTAGATAGCATATTCAAAAGCAGAGACATTACTTTACCAACAAAGGTTCGCCTAGTCAAGGCTATGGTCTTTCCTGTGGTCACGTATGGATGTGAGAGCTGGACTGTGAGGAAGGCTGAACGCCGAAGAATTGATGCTTTTGAACTGTGGTGTTGGAGAAGACTCTTGAGAGTCCCTTGGACTGCAAGAAGATCCAACCAGTCTATTCTGAAGGAGATCAATCCTGGAATTTCTGTAGAAGGAATGATGCTAAAGCTGAAACTCCAGTATTTTGGCCACCTCATGCGAAGAGTTGACTCATTGGAGAAGACTCTGATGCTGGGAGGTATTGAGGGCAGGAGGAGAAGGGGATGACAGAGGATGAGATGGCTGGATGGCATCACTGACTCGATGGATGCGAGTCTGAGTGACCTCCGGGAGCTGGTGATGGACAGGGAGGCCTGGCGTGCTGCGGTTCATGGGGTCGCAAAGAGTCGGACACGACTGAGCGACTGATCTCTGATCTGATGACCCAGCAATCCCACTGCTGGGCATACACATGGAGGAAACCAGAATTGAAAGAGACACGTGTACCCCAATGTTCATCGCAGCACTGTTTATAATAGCCAGGACATGGAATCAACCTAGATGTCCATCCACAGATGAATGGATAAGAAAGCAGTGGTACATATACACAATGGAGTATTACTCAGCCATTAAAAAGAATACCTTTGAATCAATTCTAATGAGGTGGATGCAACTGGAGCCTATTATACAGAGCAAAGTAAACCAGAAAGAAAAACACCAATATAGTATACTAATGCATATATATGGAATTTAGAAAGATGGTAACAACAACCCTGTATGCGAAGCAGCAAAAGAGGCATAGATGTATAGAACAATCTTTTGGACTCTGTGGTAGAGGGAGAGGATGGGAGGATTTGGGAGAATGATATGTATAATATCATATATGAAACAAATCACCAGTCCAAGTTCAATGCATGATACAGGATGCTTGGGGCTGGTGCACTGGGATGACTAAGAGAGATGTTACAGGGAGGGAGGAGGGAGGGGGGTTCGGGATGGGGAACACGTGTATACCTGTGGCGTATTCATGCTGATGTATGGCAAAACCAATACAATGATTGTAAAGCATTTAACCTCCAATTAAAATAAATAAATTTATATTTTAAAAAAATAAATAAAAAATCAAAAATAAATAAATAAAAAAGGATCAAACCTGAGTGTCCTCCACTGCAGGAGGATGCTTTACCACTGAACCAAGACATGTAAACACACATCATTAGACAGAACAATTGTGGTGGGGCAGTTGTAACAAATACCTGGAATAAGAACAGTGTGTCTGTTTGCTGGATAAAGTAGGCAGTGGATGTCACAGTTCAGGACATCCTCAGAGAAGGTTGAATAAAAAGGAGAGATGATTTGCCAATGCCAAATCACCCACTTCTGCACACAGGATGATTAAAAGGCAAACATCCACCTCCTAGGTAAATGCATATAAACAAATGTAATTGTATAGACTGGGAGGACTAGAATAGTTGCAGTTGTAGCCCAGAATAAATCATCTACATTTTGGCATTTGGAACTGCTCAGTAAAATGTCAGACTCTTCACTAAGTCGTTTTAAAATGAATTTTATCAGTTGGAAGATTTCATTCATGAGTGAAAAACACAGAGTAACCTCTCCTTTTACTTTATTGTTAATGAGTTTAATATGATTAATTTCTCACAAAAACTAAAACTGTCCCTGGAGGAAAAATCTCTTCAGGAAATTGAAGGAAGCACAAATAGGAAAAAGGAAATCACATCTGAAAAATTAGAGAAGATAAGTTAACATATTTAAGCAACCTAGGAGAGCCAATTCCAACTAAAAGAACTACATAGAAAGTAGAGGAAACTGAACAGAAGATAATATAAAAAAATCAAGAAATTACTTTTAAAGCAAAACCCAAATCCTTAAATAAAATGATACATAGATGTGTATGTATATGTAAGTAAAGTGAATAAAATTGGAGATTTTATGTATTAATATTGCATTTAAGAACAACTGTTAATAGACAATTCTGAATGCTTTTTAATTATTCTTCACTCCAACTTTCATTCCCTTGAAACTAACTTCTTTCTTTTCATTTGAGACAATAATTTTGAAAATGTCAAAATTATAAGCTCAATTGTGGCAAAACCTAACTGAAATAAATATTTTATTTTGAATTTTTTGGAAATATTTTAGATTATTTTCATTGTTTATACATCACCAAATTAATTCCAGATTTACAAAGGGCAAAAGAATCATGTAATAATTGCACTTTGAAAACTTCTGATTAGTTTGGAATCCAGTGTACACATTGGTACCATGGATGTAGAAGTCTGTTTAATATCAGAAGAAACTGAAAAATAAAAAGTTTAAACAAATTGTGTGGCACTCCTGAACTTTTGTACTTGGACTATGCTGTGAGTTTCTTTTTATAAAATTCAAATTAAAATTTGTTTCTTATGCATTTTTAGTTTAAAATTATATGCATGAATATGATCCTCAAGCCTAACTTTTTTATTGTAAATTGTAGATTGCTCAAAATGTAGAACTATTTTTCAAAAAATATAAAAGCTTAAATAACCATATGTCTAATGCCTGATTTTGGCTAGATACTGAGTTAGATCTGATGGATATAGATATAAATAAGCCATTATAGGAAACACCATGGAACACTTACATCATTTGGAAATTGGTTTTGTCTCTTTTGAAGTTTAATTAAAAATAATTACAATGAAACTTCATTTATTTGGACCCATCATATTACATACTACCCATCATTACTAAAATGGTAAAAGTTTCTGGACTGGCAGTTATAGATATCTCAAAATGAAATAGGTTACTTTGAAAGATAACAGTCTGTACTATAAAAGTGAGGGGAAAGTGAATTCTATATTCATGTTATAAAGGGTTTCTGATATAATAACCACCCATACCTACAAAGAAAGACTCATGTTATACTGATGTAATTTTCATTGAATCTACCATGAAAATGATTAAAAACACCAGTTTTTCTATTTAGTCAATGTGTGTGGTTTGTGTGTGTGTGTGTGTGTGTGTGTGTGTGTGTGAACACCAGCACAGAGTAATAATACATTATCTACCAAATAATGTATAATTTTAGTTGAACATCTACCTAGTAATGGGCTTCCACGTGGCGCTAAGAACCCACCTGCCAATGCAAAACATATAAGAGACTTGGGTTTGATCACTGATCAGGAAGATCCCTGAAGAAAAGCATGGCAACCCACTGCAGAATCCTTGCTGGAGAATCCCACGGACAGAGGAAATTGTTGGGCTACATACAGTTCATAGGATGGCACAGAGTCAGACACGACTAAAGTGACTGAGCACCCACGCACTACTTAGTAATACCAAAGTTGGTATTAAATCAAGAAAAATAAAATTGTGGATTACAGGATGGTTCCTGATATTTTTTGGAAAACTCTATTTTATGCTCATTTGTATGTCCTTCCCTTTCCCACCCAGTCCAAATTAAATATATCACTTGTTTTTGTCTGTGCTCACTGACTATTTTATACATATACATTTTCTGTATAAGCATTGTGTTTTATTTGTTGCCTTTGTTTTTTCCCCACAAGAGTGTAATCTCTCTAAGGCCAGCATATGTATTGCTTGTTTATTTATCTTTTGCTCTTACCATATCCATGGGAGGTTTGCAGATGCTTAAAAAGCAGTTACTTGATCTCTAGATTAAAGCAAATATAGGATGATATGTAGGACTTCCCTGGTGGCTCAGACGGTAAAGCCCCTGTCTACAATGCAGGAGAACTGGGTTTCCTCCCTGGGTTGGGAAGACCCCTTGGAGAAAGAAATGACAATCCACTCCAGTACTATTGCCTGGAAAATCCCATGGACAGAGGAGCCTGGTAAGCTACAGTCCATGGGGTCACAAAGAGTCGGACACGACTTAGCGACTTCACGTTCACGTTCATGTAGGTTCTCACTGTGTGTTTGTTGTAGAAATGAGTATTTGTTTCTTCATAAACTACTCAAGATAAACTACTCAAGAATTAGATAAGAATTTTAAAAAATGGAATGTTAAAATACTTTATTAAAAATAAAAAAACTAACAAGCAACCAAAACCATATTAAAGATCATAAAATATATTTGAATATTCTTGATAAATTTATAACATACTATTATAATCAGAAGAAAAGCCATGATCAATGTTCAAATAACATCAATGTTGCTGTTACAATGAAAAAGTAAACATGTCAAAAAATTAGTAAAATACATGCTGACAAAAAATGTAGAAAATAGAGTTTTTTAAAAAATCATAACAGATTACATATCTTCATTTTTTTAACTAGGGATTACTCAGATTTCAGTGAGACAAATGGGAAAATGGCTTACTGTTAAGCATGGATTATATTGACAGATGATACATGGCAGAGGGTATTGTACTCTGGCATTAGTACCAAGATGCTGTTAGCAATGCTAAAACAAGGGAGCTTAAGTTTCTCCAGCCTCAACAGTGTATATGTACAGGTTTGTGTGCATGGTCAGTGGCTTCAGTCATGTCCGACTCTTTGTTACCAAAGACTGTATGGACTGTAGCCCACCAGACTCCTCTGTCCGTGGGAATTCTTCAGGCAAGAATACTGTAATGGGTTGCCATGCTCTCCTCCAGAAATCTTTACGAGCCAGGGATCAAACCCATGTCTCTTAAATCTCCTGCGAGTTTAACTTGAGTAAATTCAGGAGCTATAATTCTGCCCTCATGCCCTCTCTAAGACAATTGCTATTACTTCCTCATCCAGAGTGCCTTTCTTTCTTGTGATTAGGCCACCATATTTTTCCTAGAAGCACATTACAGTTTTTGTGTTTGCTGCTATATAGCCTCCATCTCAGTTGCTTTTCATTCTCACTTTTGTTGCCAAAAGAAAAAAAAAAAATCTTCCTGGACATGACTGTTGCTGAATTGAAACAGGGAGAAGAATTAAGAGGGGAAGTTGAGGGGTAAGAGTGAGGAGAATACAGACTAGCTGGAAATACCTAAAAAGTTACATCTGTCTTCAAAAGTAAATTTTTATTAAAGAATAAAAATAGTTTTTAAGAAATTGAAGTCAATAGTTTAACAACTATATAAAATTTTAAATTTGGGGATTATTTATAATGTATGGAAATATCAAATTACTATGTTGAATACCAGGAACTAACAAAGTGTTGTAGGTCAATTATACCTCAAAGAGCAAACAAACACAAACAAGTCATAGGAAAAAAGACCAGATTTGTGGTTATCAGAGGCAGAGTGGCAATTGGATATAGGTAGTCAAAGATACAAACTTCCAGTTAAAAGATAAATAAGTACTAGGGGTGTATGTACAACATGATTAATATAATTAACACTATTGTAGGTTATATACGAAAGTAAAGAGAGTAAATCCAAAGAGTTCTCATGCTATATATATATCAGATATTCACTAAATTTATTGTGATAATTATTTCATGATGTATTTTAAATCATTTTGTGATATCCCTTAAACTTGTATAATGCTGTATGTCAATTATATCAATAACACTGGAAGAAAAGGTATAGAAAAAATTAAGTAAATTTTTTAGTCTCTATGAAAAAATTTTCTAAGAGCAAGAAATACATGTTTAGAAGGGAAATTTTAAAACTTTAGCAAATATGTGTGCCAGTAGAACACAAATATGGTAAAGAAAATATGATTAAAGAATCACTATGAGTTGGTAACCCACTCCAGTACTCTTGCCTGGAAAATCCCACAGATGGAGGAGCCTGGTAGGCTACAGTCTATGGGGTTGCAAAGAGTCGGACATGACTAAGTGACCTCATTTTACTTTCACTTTATGAGTTGACTATACCAAGCTCCTCATGATTATTTCTCTGTTAAGAAAAAAACCTACTTTTCACACAACTGCTGCAAACCAAAGTAGAGTGGTAGCTCATGTTTCACAATTTGTGTTTCTGATTTTAATTTTTCTCATATCTTTTTCCTAAAGAAATTTCCATGACCTCTACAAATTGAGGCTGATATGTGACCCACTTTTGCCTCCCATATTTCTTTCTTCTCATAGATACCATCAGTAATACTAACCTGAGCCTTGCAATTCTACTCCAATATTACTTTGCTGAGTTTTATATATATATAAAATTTCTTCACTTACTAAAAAAAAAAAAAATTCAAGAGTCATGAGTAGAAATTGATCATAGACCTCTAGAAGTATGCACTACTCCATGTGCATATTTATAGCAAATGATCTATAAAGTGCATATAGAATTGTGCATCAGTACTTAAAACAAGGAATGAACATTTGCTAGACACAGAGTTAAGTGAACTACAGAATACTTATATTTCCCACTCCTCTCTCCTCCCACCAACAGAAAGGAACAATATGCAAGCTAAATAACTGGCAGACATCCCATGAAGTGGAGAAGTAAGAAAATTTTGCACTCTTTTTGGCAATATTATTACAGCTGAAAGAGCATCTAGGCATATACTCATATAGTAGAGGGCTAAAATCATGCTAAAAGGCTTTCAAAATTTTTCTGGTTTTGGTTAGCTGTCTTAGAACCAATTAATAACAAGAAGGGACATGAATTACTTCTGAAATTAATAATACCTTTGCCATGAGAGGGCTTCCTGGTGGCTGAGAGGATAAAGCGTGTACCTGCAATGCAGGAGACTGGGGTGTGATTCCTGGGTCAGGAAGATCTCCTTGAGAAGGAAATGAGAACCCACTCCAGTACCCTTGCCTAGAAAATCCCACGGACAGAGAAGCCTGGTAGGGGTTGCAAAGAGTCAGACACGACTGAGAGACCTCACTTCACTTCACTTCACTTTGCCATGAGAAGCAAGCATTCTTTTAATGTATTGATAAAACATTGCTTATGAATCCAATAAAATCTGGGTTCAACTGATTTACTTTCTAGCTCTGTGATACTGCCCAAGTCATTTGCATGTTTCTGAATATACTCTCATCAATGTAGAAAACAATATTGGAAGCAAAAGCAAAAAGAAATAAATGGGCATACATTAAACTAAAGATTTTCATAGTGAAGGAAACTATCAACAAAGTTAAAAAGCAACCTGTGAAATAGAAAAGACTTTTACAGATCATGCATCCAATGATGTGTTAATATTCAAAAGATGCAAAGAACTTATACAACTTAACAACAAAAAATAAATCCCAATTCAAAAATGGACAGAAGGCTCGAATAGACATTTTTCAAGAGAAGATATGCAGATGGTCAACAGGCAACTGAAAAGAAGCTCAGCATCACTAATCAATAGAGAAATACATGTCAAAACCACAATGAGATACCAATTTACTGGTCAGAATGGCTATCATAAAAATGACAGCAAATAACAAGTGTTGTCAAGGATGTGGAGAAAATAAACTCCTCATGCACTATTTGTGGGATTGTAAACTGCTTCTATAGAAATAGTATGAGTATTCATCCAAAAATTAAAAGAAGAACAATACAATCCAGCAATTTCACCTCTGGGTATTTATCTGGAGAAAACAAAACAAAACAAGACAAAAAAAAAAACCTTGCTAATTTGAAAAGATAAATATACATCTGTGTTATCAATGTTCATTGTGGCATTATTTACAATAGCCAGTGTATGAAAGCAACTTAAGCACTCATTGATAGATGAATGGCTAAGGAATAGGGCGCATGCACACACACACACACACACACACACACACACACACACACACACACATAGTCACCCTTGAAAAATGAAACCCTGGCATTTGTGACATCATGGATGGATCTAAGAGGTAATATGCTAAGTTAAACAAGGCAGAAGTTGAACAGTTCTATGAAGACCTATAAGACCTAGAACTAACGCACAAAATAGATGTCCTTTTCATTATAAGGAATGCAAAACTAGGAAGTCAAGAAACACCTGGAGTAACAGGGAAATTTGGCCTTGGAGTACAGAATAAGCAGGGCAAAGGCGAATAGAGTTCTGCCAAGAGAACACACTGGTCATAGCAAACACCCTCTTCCAACAACACAAGAGAAGACTACACATGGACATCACCAGATGGTCGACATCAATTTCAGATTGACTATATTCTTTGCAGCCAAAGATGGAGAAGATCTATACAGTGAGCAAAAACAAGATGGGGAGCAGACTGTGACTTGGTCATGAACTCCTTATTGCCAAACTCAGATTGAAATTGAAGAAAGTGGAGAAAATCACTAGACCATTCAAGTATGAGCTAAATCAAATCCCTAATGATGATACAGTGGAAGTGAGAAATAGATTTAAGGGACTAGATCTGATAGAGTGCCTAATGAACTATGGATGGAGGTTCATGACATTGTGCAGGAGACAGGAATCAAGACCATCCCCAAGAAAAAGAAATGCAAAAAAGCAAAATGGCTGTCTGAAGGGGCCTTACAAATAGCTGTGAAAAGAAGGGATGCGAAATGCACAGGAGAAAAGGAAAGATATGCCCATTTGAAATGCAGAGTTCCAAAGAATAGCAAGGATAGATAAGAAAGCCCTTCTCAGCAATCAATGCAAAGAAAAAAAAAAAAAAAAAAAAAAAAGAAAAAGAATAGAGGAAAACAATAGAATGGGAAAGACTAGAGATCTCTTCAAGAAAGTTAGAGATACCGAGGGAATATTTCATGCACAGATGGGCTCAATAAAAGACAGAAATGGTAGGACCGAACAGAAGCAGAAGATATTAAGAAGAGGTGTCAAGAATACACAGAAGAACTGCACAAAAATGAACTTCATGACCATGAATCATGATGGTGTGATCATTTACCTACAGCCAGACATCCTGGAATGTGAAGTCAAGTGGGCCTTAGAAAGCATCACTATGAACAAAGCTAGTGGAGGTCATGGAATTTTAGTTGAGCTATTTCAAATCCTGAAAGAAGACTCTGTGAAAGTGCTGCACTCAATATGCCAGCAAATTTGGAAAACTCAGCAGTGGCCACAGGACTGGAAAAGGTCAGTTTTCATTCCAATCCCAAAGAAAGGCAATGCTAAAGAATGCTCAAACTGCTGCACAATTGCACTCTTCTCACACGCTAGTAAAGTAATGCTTAAAATTCTCCAAGCCAGGCTTCAGCAGTACGTGAATCTTGAATTTCCAGATGTTCAAGCTGGTTTTAAAAAAGGCAGAGGAACCAGAGATCAAATTGCCAACATCAGCTGGATCATGGAAAAAGCAAGAGAGTTCCAGAAATACATCTATTTCTGCTTTATTGACTATGCCTAAGCCTTTGATAGTGTGGATCAAAATAAAATGTGAAAAATTCTTCAAGAGATGGGACTACCAGACCAACTGACCTGCCTCTTGAGAGACCTGTATGAAGGTTAGGAAGCAATAGTTAGAACTGGACATGGAACAACAGACTGGTTCCAAATAGGAAAAGGAGTACGTTGAGGCTGTATATTGTCACCCTGCTTATTTAACTTATATGCAGAGTACATCATGAGAAATGCTGGGCTGGAAGAAGCACAAGCTGGAACAAATATTGCCGGGAGAAATATCAATAACCTCAGATATGCAGATGACACCACCCTTATGGCAGAAAGTGAAGAAGAACTAAAGAGCCTCTTGATGAAAGTGAAAGAGGAGAGTGAAAAAGTTGGCTCAAAGCTCTACATTCAAAAAAAGAAGATCATGGCATCTATTCCCATCACTTCATGGGAAATAGATGGGCAAACAGTGGAAACAGTGTCAGACTTTATTTTGGGGAGTCCAAAATCACTGCAGATGGTGACTGCAGCCATGAAATTAAAAGATGTTTACTCCTTGGAAGGAAAGTTATGACCAACGTAGACAGCATATTAAAAAGCAGAGACGCTACTTAGCCAACAAAGGTCCTTCTAGTCAAGGCTATGGTTTTTCTAGTGATCATGTAAGGATGTGAGAGTTGGACTATAAAGAAAACTGAGCACCGAAAAATTGATGGTTTTGAGCTGTGGTGTTGGAGAAGATTCTTGAGAGTCCCTTGGACTGCAAGGAGATCCAACCAGTCGATTCTAAAGGAGATCAGTCCTGTGTGTTCATTGGAAGGACTCATGTTGAAGCTAAAACTCCAGTACTTTCGCCACCTGATGCAAAGAGCTGACTGTACTGAAAAGACCCTGATGCTGGGAAAGATTGAGGGCAGGAAGCGAAGGGAATGACAGAGGATGAGATGGTTGGATGGCATCATCGTCTTGATGGACATGGGTTTAGGTGGACTCCGCGAGTTGGTGATGCATAGGGAGGCCTGGCATGTTGTGGTTTATGAGGTTGCGAAGAGTTGGACATGACTCAGTGACTAACTGAACTAAAAGAAGGCAGACGTAGAAAGACAAATACCTTGTGATGTCACAATTTGGCATTTTAAAAATGAAAACAAACAAAAAAGTAAAATGAAAACATCCATAGTTAAAGAGAATGAACAAATAGGTGGTTGCCAGAGGGGAAGTGTGTTAGAATGGTGAAGTAGATATAGTGTGTTAATAAGTACAAGCTTCCAGTTATACAATAAATAAGCCATTAAAATGTAATACAAAGCATAATGAATATGGTCAATAATATTGTTATTTTCATAACTTTGAATTGAAATAGAAGATTTTCAGATTTGCTGTGGTGACCTTTCCATAATGTATAAAGTGTAAAATCACAATAGTAGTATACTTGAATCTAATGTAATATTTTATCTCAATTATATATCAACAAAAAAGAAAGCAATATGACTTTAAAATTATATATGTTAAATACTTGGGTTAATTACATATCCTTAGATCACTGTTTCTCAAACTTGGAATTATTGACAGTTTCAGTCAAATAACTCTCTTTTGATCTGCAGTACTTATTGTAGGCTTCCCAGGTTGCTCAGTGGTAAAGAATCCCCCTGCGATCCAGGAAATGCAAAAAATGTGGAATCATTGTAGTAGCATCGGTGGCTGCTACCCACTACCTGCCCATAACACCCATTCTCCCCAGTTGCAGCAATCAAAAATATCTCTAGACATTGCCAAATATCCCTTGAGCAGCAAAACTACCCACCATTGAGAGTCATTGTTTTAGAGTTAAGAACTCAGATCAGTTTTGGGGAAATGCAAAAGACAGATATCAAGTGAAAAGATTAGAAATTTATTTTTTCAGACACCAACATTCATGGCACTTTAGAATGACAGGGTTATACTTGAAAATTGTTATGAGTTTATTCAGTACAACTTCTAATTTGATAATGGAATCACTTGTACCTATAGCCTACAGATGTTACATCTCAACTTCTTGAGAAATTTTGAAGCTAGGCTAGTTTTATTTTTTTCCCCTCTACTTTTCTTCCAAATCTAGAACTTAAGAAATGACCAGGCATTGCCATTAGGATAATTCAACAATGCAAGTGTTGTATTGTCTTGTATTGGAAACATACAGAGAGTCTGAGGGGACATCTCAGTAGAAGGTTGGATGGAAGGCCTTCCTGCATTTTATCAAATTCCTCCATTAGATAAAATGACAAAACTCCAAGTATAATTTTGTTCATATAATAATAGTGATTTTATTGCTTACATATGCAGTTATTAATATGAAGTAGCCAAGTTGTTGCCTACCAGCCACTTATATAGAAAGATGTTGAGTCCTTGTGCTTACTTCAGCCAAGCTGGATGGTACCTTTCACTTGACAGGCAGCTTGCCATGACTCACTCAACACTTCCATAAGTTCAATAAATACAACCAAGTGAAAACTGGTAAGAAAGAAAGTGTGTGTATGGTCTCCAGATGCAATTTTGCTACTATAGAACCACTAATATAATCCAGGCTCAGTCAGTTTAACCTGGAAGACACCCAGACACTATGGAAACACTAACTTTGTTAACAGGTAGAATCAGCCCAGGGTCTCTGAAACCATATCACACACAGAAGATTTCTACTTAACAGAAATCATTGATCTTACTATTATGTTCTTAGAGATTCTGGGATCACATGAGCATTAGTTTTCTTTGTCATTATTATTTTCAGCAAGTTCCGTGATCCATCACAGTTAGACAATAGGAAACTTATCAACTAGCTGCAATAAACCTGTGAAAAGCTAATTCATCAGTAGTCTCAAATGTCACTTACTCAATCAAGTACACACTTACTGTCCACAGGGTTTCACCCTCCGAATTCATATACAAATTCTCCTGTAGATAATTTTCACTGTTATATTACATGTAGCTATAGATACAAATATATAGATATAAATACATAAATGCAGATGGTGGCTCAGAGGTTAAAGCGTCCGCCTGCAATGCAGGAGGCCTAAGTTCGATCCCTGGGTCAGGAAGATCCCCTGGAGAAGGAAATGGCAACCCACTCCAGTATTCTTGCCTGGAGAATCCCATGGATGGAGAAGCATGGTGGGCTACAGTCCACAGAGTCACAAAGAGTCGGACACGACTGAGCAACTTACTTCACTTCATACATGTTCCTGTAGATATTTATCTTAATAGATAAATAGATTTAGAAAGAAATGTCACGGAAATACATTTTACAAAAATTGATTTATTTTGTTGTGTTATGAATAAAATCTATTAAGCAATGAAGGAACATCATGAAAATTAATGAGCTTAGTAAGAAAGACTCAAGCAGGATTAATTACTCCCAGATGTGATAAAAGGGATGATTTGAATAAAGTTTTCTCCAGTTGAAACCAACTAATAAAACCCCAAATATTGAGGATTACTTTGGCAAATAATTTGGTAAACTATCGGGACTTGCTATCTTTGACCCAGGTAATTAGGAAGGAAGTTTCTTTAGATATATGATAAAACGGTTGAAAAGAAACACGTAACTTCTCACTTTTTAACATTTATGTAATGTAAATAGAACAATGAAATAAAAATCACAGGTATTGTCATATCTGCTTTTGTAACATCAAGAAGTATTATTCTTTTTGTTAATTTAAAAAAATCGATTTCTACTTTTGCATCAAACTATCTTATAAACAACTTTATTTGTTACCTAATTATAGGGACCTTTCCATAGTCCTTTGTGGAGGGACACATGTGCACCCCTGATTGATTCATGTCGATATATGGAAAAAAAAAAAAAAAACAATCCCACAATATTGTGAATAGCTTCCAATTAAAAATAAATAAATTAATTTAAAAAATAAATTCTTACTTCCTCTCCATTTTCCTCAGTTTTAATACACCAATAAACAAAAGAATCTAATAGATGTATTCATGGGTAGTGCATTCTGTTTTACTAAATCATGTGCATACACTATAAACTGAATTAATGAAGGAACCTTATTCTTAAAAATAAGAACAAGGAAAGCTTTCAAACAGTTTGAGTCATAGGGAAAATTGCAAGAGTTTCCTTTGTTTTATGTTCTGTGCCCACTCATGAAAGTTTATTCCCAGATATGAATATTCCTGGGTACAAGAAGCATCAAGTGTATGGATAGAAGAGAATCAATACATAACTATTATAAGGAGGCCGTTCAAAATGCCTCTAGTAACTATGGACATTGTATTTTCTTACATGAAATTGCATCATTTTCTTACTAAGATAGTAGGACTCACCATATGCATCCACTTCATGAAGTAGCATAAGGCTGCCTACTGATTAATCCATAAGAAAACTCTGTGTGATATTTAAGTATTTCCAGAGTTGCCATGGTGAAGCTAAGAGGCAGACAGAAAATCAATCCCAGAGTAAAAATTGTACCTTTAATGTTTTTATTCTTGAATGTGCTCTGAACACTCCTCTGATTTTTATAATAGAACTATTTATATTAATTAGGATAATCAATATGCCAGGCACAGTCCATTTACATCTCATATATTCTTCCTAAAAATACTGAAAAATTGCTTACTATCCGTATTTTAGAAGGATAGAACTTGTCACCAGCTAATGTAGAGCTAATTTCAAATTCAACTTCCTTAAACTACAAATTTCAGGTTCTTTTCAAAATGCTAGAGACTTTTCATTATGTATTAGAAAAATATGGTTTTGTGCATATAGGTTACATAAAATATATCTAAGAATGACCTCGGTATTTTACACATACTGGAATAGTTTGTCTATGTCTCTCTGTCTCTCTCTCTCTCTCTCTCTCTCTCTCTCTCTCTCTCTCTATATATATATATATATATATATACACATATTTGTCATAATTTAAATAGTATAAATAGGAAGAACTAGAAATATAAAGACAGTAATTAGTATTATTTCTGTCCTTAACTGAGGTGATAAGTATCATTTCTATATTATCATAATAAAATTAATTTAACAACAGCTTTCTAACAGAGTTCTCATGATGTTAATATTAACCTCATGACATGATATTGTTAGTTTTTCCAATAACTAGCTTTCCTCTTTAGTTTCTCTTTGCTTTTTCCCTAAACAGAATTTTAGGGTTTATGTATCTTTAAGGTTCATTATTTTATGCGAGGAAACTAATTGTTGTCAGGGATTGGGGGGATATTACAAACTTACTGATAGAAGTAAAGAACCTTTGAAGAACTGAAGTGTAGATAAAATATTTAACTTGTAAGTTCTTATAAAAAGAAAAATCAAATATAACGTTTTGACAGAGTTTGTTTTTTTTTTTTCCTTATCATTGAAAATAGGAATTATTCTTTTCAAGAATTAATGTAAAGAGTTACTGTGGTTTATAAAACCAAGAACATTTATTATAGCACAATTTTGGGAGGTCACAAAGAATAGAACATGACGGAGCAACTAAACACACGCATATTTATCTGTAATTTATAGGAATATTTATATATTTATCTGTAATTTATAGGAATATTTATCTGTAATTTATAATCATCTAAAAACTCTATAATTTCAATTGCAAGGTATCACTTTACCTTGGTAACTACTGTGAAAGTGAAGTTGCTCAGTCGTGTCCGACTCTTTGTGACCCCATGGACTGTAGCCTACAAGACTCCTCCATCCATGGAATTTTCCAGGCAAGTGTACTGGAGTGGGTTGCCATTTTGTTCTCCAGGGGATCTTTCCCTCCCAGGGATTGAACCCAGGTCTCCTGTGTTACAAGCAGATGCTTTTACCATCTGAGTCACCAGGAAAGCTCATGGAAACTACTACTCTTAACCACAAATACTTTTTTATGTAGAGAAGTTGTTACAGTTAGGAGTAATTTTGATTTCTAAAAATTGTTTTAGAAGTTTTGCCTGCTAGAGCTTTATGCAGTCTCTCAATCTTTTCTACTGTCCTACTTTTTTATTGTTAGATCAATGAAGTTTAGAATGAAAGTCAGAAACAATTATCATAGTGTTTGTGTACTACATTTGTAGTTTCTGAAACTAGAAGCTATGCTACCAATAAATCTAAAGGCAAGTAACAATCTGATTCCCAGGAGTCAACCTTGATAAGATCCAGTATACTGACTGTAGCAGCTATAGCAATTATCAAAACCTGTGGCCCACCACAAATCAATTTGCACTTAGTAAGACACATATGGTTCTCTCCTCACTTTTTCCAGCAGGCATAAGAAGGAATGTAATTTTCAGGGAAAAGCAAATGAATAAAGCAAAATGATAGTATGTATTAATTTCCACTGTAATCTATTCATAATTTCCAGTAAATGTTACAAATAAAAGTAAAAAAAAATGAACTCATAATCAAAACAAATGAATGCAGAACCACTGGTGACTCAGATATTGGGATTAACAGATCATGATCTGTAAGAAAAGATAAAAAATAATGAATGGATGAATGAATATATTTAGAGAATTGAAAACTATAAAACAATCATTTTAGGGCAGTGAAAATGAGAGTAAAATGATGGATATGTATTATTATGAAAGTGAAACTGGTAGTCACTCATACATGTCTGACTCGTTGTGACTCCATAGACTGTAACCTGTCAGACTCCTCTGTCTATGGAATTCTCCAGGCAAGAATATTGAAGGGGTTAGCCATTTCCTTCTGCAGGGGATCTTCCCAACCTAGGGATTTAACCTGAAGCTCCTGTATTTCAGGCAGATTCTTAACCATCTGAGCCATCAGGGAAACTGATATATACCACTATACATTTATTCAAACTCATAGAACATGTGGCATCGAGAGTGAACCCAATGGTAAAATGTGGGCTTTGAGTGATTATGATATGTCCATGTAGGTTCATCTTTGGTAAAAAATGTATGGTTCTGGTGACTATGTTGATAAATGTGAAACTCTATACATGTGTAGGTACAGGCATATATCAGAAATCTCTGTACCAATTCCTGCTCAGTTTTGTTGTAACCTAAAACTCCCCTGCTTTTTCGGGGAAGGCAATGGCACCCCACCCCAGTACTTTTGCCTGGAAAATCCCATGGATGGAGGATCCTGGTAGGCTCCAGTCCATGGGGTCGCTAAGAGTCAGACACGACTGAGCGACTTCACTTTCACTTTTCACTTTCATGCATTGGAGAAGGAAATGGCAACCCACTCCAGTATTCTTGCCTGGAAAATCCCAGGGATGGGGGAGCCTGGTGAGCTGCCGTCTCTGGGGTTGCACAGAGTCGGACAGGACTGATGCGACTTAGCAGCAGCAGCAGCAAAACTGCTTTTTAAAAACGTCTCCAAAAAGTCTCATGGAAAAGAAAGGCAAAAAAAGCAAAATGTCTGTCTGCGGAGGGCTTACAGATAGCTGTGAAAAGAAGAGAAGCGAAAAGCAAAGGAGAAAAGGAAAGATGTAAGCATCTGAATGCAGAGTTCCAAAGATTAGCAAGGAGAGATAAGAAAGCCTTCCTCAGCAATCAATGCAATGAAATAGAGGAAAACAATAGAATGGGAAAGACTAGAGATCTCTTCAAGAAAATTAGAGATACCACTTGACATTCCATGCAAAGATGGGCTCGATAAAGGACAGAAATGGTATGGACCTAACAGAAGCAGAAGATATTAAGAAGTGGCAAGAATACACAGAAGAACTGTACAACAAAGATATTCCTGATCCAGATAATCACGATGGTGTGATCACTCACCTAGAACCAGACATCCCGGAATGTGAAGTCAAGGGTGCCTTAGGAAGCATCCCTACAAACAAAGCTAGTGGAGGTGATGGAATTCCAGTTGAGCTATTTCAAATCCTAAAAGATGATGCTGTGAAAGTGCTGCACTCAATATACCAGCAAATTTGGAAAACTCAGCAGTGGCCACAGGACTGGAAAAGGTAAGTTTTCATTCCAATCCCAAAGAAAGGCAATGCCAAAGAATGCTCAAACTACTGCACAATTGCACTTATCTCACACGCTAGAATTAATGCTTAAAATTCTCCAAGCCAGGCTTCAACATTACATGAACCCTGAAATTCTAAATGTTCAAGCTGGATTTAGAAAAGGCAGAGAAAACAGAGATCAAATTACCAACATCTTCTAGATCATCAAAAAGCAAGAGAGTTCTAGAAAAACATCTATTTGTGTTTTATTGACTATGCCAAAGCTTTTGGCTGTGTAGATCACAACAAACTGGAAAATTCTTCAAGACATGCAGGTCAAGAAGCAACAGTTAGAACTGGACATGGAACATCAGACTCGTTCCAAATAGGAAAACGAATACATCAAGGCTGTATATTGATACCTCCTTATTTAACTTATATGCAAAGTACATCATGAGAAACGCTGGGGTGGATGAAACACAAGCTGGAATCAAGATTGCCTGGATAAATGTCAATAACCTCAGATATGCACATGACACTGCCCTTATGGCAGAAAGTGAAGAGGGAACTAAAGAGCCTCTTGATGAAATTGAAAGAGGAGAATGAAGAAGTTGACTTAAAACTCAACATTCAGAAAAGTAAGATCATGGCATCTGGTCCCATCACTTCATAGCAAATAGATGGGGAAACAGTGACAGAGTTTATTTTGGGGGTTCCAAAATCACTGAAGATGGTGATTGCAGCCATGAAATTGAAAGAGGTTTGTTCCTTGGATGAAAAGTTATGACGAACCTAGACAGCATATTAAAAAGCAGAGACATCACTTTGTCAACAGGGATCTGTTTAGTCAAAGCTTTGGTTTTTCCAGTAGGCATGTATAGATGTGAGAGTTGGACTCTAAAGAAAGCTGAGTACCAAAGAATTGATGTTTTGAACTGTGGTGTTGGAGAAGACTCTTGAGAGACCCTTGGACTGCAAGGTGCTCCAATCAGTCCATCCTAAAGGAGATCAGTCCTAGGTGTTCATTGGAAGGACTCATGTTGAAGCTGAAACTCTAAGTAATTTGGCCACCTGATGTGAAGAGCTGACTCATTGGAAAAGAGTCTGATGCTGGAAAAGATTGAGGGCAGGAGCAGAAGAAGGCAACAGAGGATGAGATGGTTGGGTGCATCACCGACTCAATGGACATGGGTTTGGGTGGACTCTGGCAGTTGGTGACAGACAGGGAGGCCTGGCATGCCGCATGCCACAGAGTTGCAAAGAGTTGGACATGATTGAGAGACTGAACGGAACTGAATTGATAAGACTATTAAATTTGACTAGTGAACTGACCCTTTTATCATTACTCAGTGTCTCTGTAGCTCTGCTAATTTTCTTTGCACTACAGTCTGTTTTTTCAGATATTACTATAGCCACTTTTAAAGAAAATTAATGTTTTCATGGAATGTCTTATTCCATGTTTTACTTTCAGTCTTCTGATATTGTTGAATATGAGGTGTGTTTTCAATTGCCAAGTCATGTCCTACTCTTTGTGACCCCATGGACTGCAGTGAACCAGGCTCCCCTGTCCTTCACTAGCTCCCAGAGTTTGCTTATAGAAAGGGTGATGCTATCTTTTCTCATATTCATAAAATTTGGTCATTTTTAAAATCTACTTTATCAATCTCTTTTTAAAATTATGTTTAAATTTAATGGGGCAGTTTAATATTAAAACATATACCTATATATTTTAATATTATTTAATATATACATATACATACATAAAACATATACAGTTATTTCGGAGACTTGACAGATAAAATAAAGTATATACAAAAATTCAGTGACTTGCCCAAAATGATACAGACAGGATCAAATTTTGACATGATTAATAACTTCTGACTTAAGTCCAAGTAAAATAATTTCTAGTTTCTTCTTATACATTATACTTAACACTAGTATTAGTATGAATCTTAGGATTCTACAAAAACATACAGTTGATATACAGTTATTCTCACACTAGTATATAAGCACAGTTATTGTTGTTTTTTTTTTTTTTTTTTTTTATTTAACTTTACAATATTGTATTGGTTTCGCCATACATCAAAATGAATCCGCCACAGGCATACACGTGCTCCCCACCCCGAACCCTCCTCCCTCCCTCCCTCCTCATACTATCCCTCCGGGTCGTCCCAGTGCACCCGCCCCAAGCATCCAGTATCGTGCATCGAACCTGGACTGGCGACTCATTTCATATATGATATTATACATATTTCAATGCCATTCTCCCAAATCATCCCACCATCTCCCTCTCCCTCTCCCTCTCCCACAGAGTCCAAAAGACTGTTCTATACATCAGTGTCTCTTTTGCTGTCTTGTATACAGGGTTATTGTTACCATCTTTCTAAATTCCATATATATGCATTAGTATACTGCATTTGTGTTTTTCTTTCTGGCTTACTTCACTCTGTATAATAGGCTCCAGTTTCATCCACCTCATTAGAACTGATTCAAAGGTATTCTTTTTAATGGCTGAGTAATACTGCATTGTGTATATGTACCAAAGCTTTCTTATCCATTGATCTGCTGATGGACATCTAGGTTGCTTCCATGTCCTGGCTATTATAAACAGTGCTGCGATGAACATTGGAGTGCACATGTCTCTTTCAATTCTGGTTTCCTCGGTGTGTATGCCCAGCAGTGGGATTGCTAGATCATAAGGCAGTTCTATTTCCAGATTTTTAAGGAATCTCCATATTGTTCTCCATAGTGGCTATACTAGTTTGCATTCCCACCAACAGTGTAAGAGGGTTCCCTTTTCTCCACACCCTCTCCAGCATTTATTGCTTGTAGACACAGTTGTTACAAATCAAGACCAATAGTTTCTGAGTCATTTTTAGTCTGTAAATTTTAATTCTTTTATATAACACTAGACATAACTTTCACATTGGTCTTACAGAGGATGACATATTTTTTGAGTTCAAATGCTTTCTAAGGATTGCTTAAATTAGTATTTCTGGAAACTAATATTTATAGGATGTAGGCGGTTTCTTTTCCATCTTGCAGAAGCAGGTTTCTGTAATTTTAATACCTTTTAAAAGATGTACTTTTATCATTATTTTAATTGAGGTTTGAATCCCATGATAACTGTACTATGACTTTTACAACCAACCATAATATTTTACCTTTGCTTTCAGAGTTTACTACCACAAGGTGACAGCAGATATCAGGTGTTTAAGAACAAAAATGCTTAGTTACAAAACCCCAGGAAATGTAGTTCATACTTTAAAAAAAAAAATTGTACTAATCAAATCTGTACAGTACAAAAAATACATCTACTAGAGCCATAATGACAAATATAATGGCAATGTGTTATGTTGGAGATAAAATACTTTGAAAGGGGCCTGCAGTCCTATGTTATTTTCTAAGTTTAAACCAAATATGTAAAATTGATATAGAAATTTCGGCTTTCCAAGTTAAATGTACTCTTCATTGGGAAAAATATCTTCCCTCTACCCATTATTATAGCACAATTTAGAAAATGAATCATAACATTACATTTTAAAAATTGGATAAGCTCTGTTATTTGGAAAATAAGTTGATTTAACTTTATAAATCCAATAGGTATAAACATTTTAACTGAAGAGTTTAGATATTTAAATTATTAAAAACACTGTGTTCAGTTTAAAAATAAGCAATAATTTTCCTTAGTAGGAATGCATAATGAAAATAATTATACATATGTAGCTTGACTGTACATCTCCTCTCTAGAAAGTATATGGAATGGTTTAGAAAATAAATAGAATATCTGTGAGTTACCAAAAATTCATGTTAGAATCATGACATTTATGATTTTTCTTAAAATATATAAAATGTTGCATTAACAAACTGCTTATTGGATTAGAAATAGAAGGCTACATAATATAGTGGCTAAAAGTGTAATTTTTAGAATCAGACTGCCTGAGTTCAAGTTACTATTCCTCTATTCACTCTGTCTGACCTTTGATTACTTACTTAATTTTTTTCTGTGTCTGTTTCCCCATCCATGGTATGCATTTAAAATTGTGGAATAAATTATGAATTATCATTTCTGTATTCTATTTCATGTTCTATATTCTAAGTTATAGTACAATAATTTTTCTCAAAAGGCTATTGAAGTATTTCAACAGAGAGAATACACACTTTCACTTACCATGCTCCTCACAGTTTGTAAACTCTGTATAATTAAATGCTGTGCCATTTTAAAAGCAAGTTCAAATGCCTTTCTCTGTATTTTGCCAAAATGCTATATAGTTTATTGCTTTCATGTTGACGATTCAGAAATTCACATTGTGTTACTTTGGGTGTGTATATGAGTATGTGTGGACACTTTTAAACACTTCAAAGGTTTGGGAAATCTTTGAAATCTTATTGAAACCAGAACATATGAAACCTGACTGGTCTGATGACCCAAAACACTACTATTCTTTCCATATATCAAGCCACCTTTTGGTGAGTTTTAGAGATTTGAACAGTCAGGCAATTCTAAACACACCGTGAGTTTTGTCAGTATTCTTGCTGTTATAATTCTGGATAATGGCCAAGCTATAAAAATAGTTTAGACATGAGTAAAGTGATGGAGTCACTCATGGGGAATAACCCCATTATCCTCTATTCTTAAGTGGGAGGTTGCAAAATCAGTGAAATAACTGAGAGGGGGATGTTTCCCCCCTCTTAATTAAAAGGGGAAAATAAAATACAGAAACCAAAGGTAATCTGACTTCTGAGGACATTAGCCATTTCTCTGTGCACTTAGCTATAAACAATGGAACTTTCCATTTTCCAATACTTGGGTGTTTTAAGCTAAGGACAGTCAAGAATCATTAAAAAATATCACGGCATAAAAACTGTTTTTAAAAATGAACAAAATAAATCTTTGTTAAATTCCACTTTTGGATTCTTGACTATGAATGCACTATTGCATTCATTTTGTTTCTCTTTAAATTTGGTCAATTCATTAGGAAAATCATACTTTTTTTGTATCTCCATTGAATTTTTGAGATAATTTTAAAATTATCTCCATTTTAATTTTTAAGAGAAACATGTTTAAGGAGATAATTTTAATATGAAAATTAAATACTTTTCTGTATAGCTGCTGTTACAAATACTGCATTGAAATATATTTAATGAGAGAATTATTTTACTTTAGATACATGACTGCAGTGCCCTTCTGTCCGTATAAGCAATAAAATTTGAAGTATTTTCCAAAGGCAGTTTCAGTGCATTATTTATAGTATAGTGAAGTCTGTCAGTCATGTCTGACTCTTTGTGACCCCGTCCATGGGATTCTCCAGGCAAGAATACTGGAGTGGGTTACCACTTCCTTCTCCAGGGGATCTTCCTGACCCAGGGATCGAACCCGGTTCTCCTGCATTGGAGGCAGACGCTTTAACCTCTGAGCCATCAGGCTGCTAAGTCACTTCAGTCGTGTCCGACTCTGTGTGACCCCAGATACGGCAGCCCACCAGGCTCCCCCGTCCCTGGGATTCTCCAGGTAAGAACACTGGAGTGGGTTGCCATTTCCTTCTCCAAAGCATGAAAGTGAAAAGTGAAAGTGAAGTCGCTCAGTCGTGTCCGACTCTCAGCGACCCTGTGGACTGCAGCCTACCAGGCTCCTCTGCCTATGGGATTTTCCAGGCAAGAGTACTGGAGTGGGGTGCCATTGCTTTCTCCAGAGCCACCAGGGAAGCCCCATTATTTATAGACAGCTACCATTCTCATGTGAAAGATCGCCATCAAGAGAGTTTAAATATATATTGGTAGAATCAGTGTCACTTGAGCCTAGATCAGAATATTACAGCCTTGAATTAAATTGACCCTTACACCCTAGTTCCAGATCTTTCCAAGTCAGCCAAATTGCTGAATGCACTATACTTACTCATGCCAGTTGGTAAGAAAATCCAACTATTTTCCTAGTAATTAGGCTTATATTTTGTTTGAATTCATCTGAATCACACAGTTTTAAAAAGGTAAGAACCCTAGCCACATATACAAAAATTTCCTAAATGTTAGTTAATAACAGCATTCAGTTATTATAAAGCAATTTTCTCCATAGGATTAACAAAAGACTTCATAAATAGTTTTATTCAAATAATTCATGTTTTTTGTTTGTTTGTTTTCCAAATGAAAAGTACCATTTTCTATTCATTCAGTATTTAGTCAACAAATATAATTACATCCTATATCTTGAATGGCTAATGCCCAAGAAACCACTGAGAATTCCCATTTGTCTATTTTCATGCCCCTGATTTTATTTTTCCTGCCTCAGATTTCAAAAGGTCATAATGGACATTTACTTTACAACCCCCGAAGGAGTTCTGCACAGCTCTGTCTGCCTTCTGTTCAAATTGCTTAAAGAATTTGAGGCTGAAAAACCATTCTCTTTTATTAGGACTGAAACATACTTCTCTACACAAACTGAAGTTGCTCAGAAAAACTGGTAGAATTGAAATGAAAAGGCTTATCAAAATGCATTCTGGATGTCTAGAAAACAATTAGCAAAACATGATAATTGTCAAGTTTAATTTTATCCCTTTGTAAGAATAACCTCATTAGAATGTTTGTGAATAATTTTCATACAGTGTTGATAATAAACCACTTTTATTAATTGTACAGTTATCTAGAAAGAATAAAAGCCAGTGAGTCCCCATAGAATCCCAAGATTTCACTGATAGCTGCCATGTTTAATTATGATTATTATTACAAACACCATTTGGAAGGAATTTATTTACATACGTTTTTGTCCCATTACACTGAGAGGGATTTTTAAACAAAATTTAACAAGTATATTGCACTGTTTAGAATATAGTTAATACACATTTTAGGAGATATTTATGTTTCATTATTTTAGACCTTGAGAGGAGTTGAAAGAACGTACCACAGAGCAAGTCAAGGGTAAGAAGGTAATTGTTTAAAAAAAAAGAGAGAGAGAGAGAAAGAAACACAGAGAGATAATATAAAAAAATGGCCATGCTATAGCAGAGGCCTGGCTTTTTTCTTAACAAAGTCTAATAAACAAAGATAAGGCCACTCAAAAAATAAACTGCTCGTCAAATTCTTTCATCCTCCTCACTCTCTCCTGCTTTTCTTTTCTATGGCTTTGCCTATGATTGCGTGCATCATATTATGTTTGTGTATAAATTACAATATGTTCTTTGTTGAACATTACTAAATGCTGGTTTTTCTACAAATTGCTTGGTGAACAATTAAGTTTTTCTTTAATTATGTCGATACTTTATTCGGTTTCCAAACGTTTAAATCACAAATTTTAATATAATGATAAATACATAATAGAAATTAATCAACACTTAAAATAGTGTTCCAATTTATTTTTAATCTATTATGAAGATAATAAATTGATGTATATTTAGAATATGTCAAACTGATAACTGTTTCTTTCAAACCAAATAAATTCTTTCCCTAAATTAATTTTTATTTTAAAGTGTTTTGTTTTCTCTTTCAAGCAAGATCCCAGTGTTGACTAAGATTTTAAATACTCAAAATATCATATTTACACTAATTATTTTAAGGGCCTGTGTCTTCTCTTTCCTTTTGAATTGATGTACTTACTTTGACTCTCTCATTTTCTACACTTATTCTCCCACCACAGGGGCCAAGGGAGAAAAAGAAATGAAATATTTGATTCAGTAATAAATTGATGCTTTGCTCTCTGAGCCCCAAATGATTCTGTTCTCTAGTCACAAACTAATAATTATAAGTCTCTCTATAATCTGTCTTTTAGAGAGAATATATTTACGTTTCTTCTTAAAAGTAAGTGTATGGGGATGAAAGCTAGAGAGTGACAGGGTGACAGCTAAAGATAATACTCATTAATAGAAGGACAGTTGAAGTGAGTAGTGACAATGTTATTTCCTTCTGCCTACTGTTGTTTATTGAATGCTTTAAAACTAATGCCTAAAGTGTTTCATTTTTTTCAGTAAATTTTCAAATAGTTACATGCTAAATGATATAGTAATTTTCATACTGTATTGAACACTGATGGATGCATTTTTTGGAAATGCTAAAGTATATAACACGTTTGCCTTGAGAGTGAACACAGTGGACCTAGAATCTCTGCAACTGACACTAATCCATTGAAATTTTTAATGAAGTTTCCTGTTTACAGCTCTAAAGAATCTGCCTACATGCAGGAAGCTCAGGAAACACGGGTTTGATTCCTGTGTCAGGAAGATCCCCTGGAGTAGAAAATGGTAACCCACTCCAGTATTCTTGCCTGGAAAATCCCATGGAAGAGGAGTCTGATGGGCTACAGTCCGTGTGGTGCAAAGAGTTGGACACGACTGAGCATGCATGACAACTACAACTGCTCTTCATGGTATCCTTAGAAATAGAGGGTCCAGTGAGAGCTTTTGGAGAAGGCAACGGCACCCCACTCCAGTACTCTTGCCTGGAAAATCCCATGGACAAAGGAGCCTGGTAGGCTGCAGTCCATGGGGTCGCTAAGAGTCGGACATGGCTGAGCAACTTCACTTTAAATTTTCACTTTCATCCATTGGAGAAGGAAATGGCAACCCACTCCAGTGTTCTTGCCTGGAGAATACCAGGGACGGCAGAGCCTGGTGGGCTGCCGTCTATGGGTTCACACAGAGTCAGAAATGACTGAAGCGACTTAGCAGCAGCATCAGCAGCGAGACCTTTTAGGCTATTGCTTCCTAAGGTTATAAGATGTAGAATTGTGAATAAGAATGTTTTCAGAGTATATATGCCAAATGCCCATATTTCTTAGAACAAAAATTTGTATTTTCATTCTGATATCTCATACTTTAAAAACCCTAGAAAGAAGTGAAAAGCAAGAGGACAGAATTTCCAGAAAGATCCTTCTAGAAGTAGTTTGACAAAATCTATGTGTTGCTTAATAGAATAAC
The DNA here is from genome assembly GCA_935064755.1 of Tragelaphus eurycerus. Lineage (NCBI taxonomy): Eukaryota > Metazoa > Chordata > Mammalia > Artiodactyla > Bovidae > Tragelaphus > Tragelaphus eurycerus. The sequence continues at coordinate 43,474,353 of CAKXYN010000010.1, read as the reverse complement.
CTTAGTGAAATCACTTCCCAGTGAGTTATATTAACATAAGTACTACAGTTACACCCATGTGCGTCTCTTTGAATAACCCCACTAAACTTCCAGAAGTAGGTTAGCAGTTAATGTTCACAGAAAGTTGCCATAGCATCTCCAAACCATGTCCTGAGAACATTCTTTGCAATTAACACTGAAATGGTCTAACAGATAGTCTCCAAGGGGATTCCTTCTGTGGCCAGGGTATCTCAGTGCCCTGAAGTTTTGAGATTCGTTTGAAATGCCAACAACATAATCAAGTCTCAGTTCAGTTCAGTTCAGTCATTCAGTTGTGTCCGACTCTTTGTGACCCCATGAATCACAGCACACCAGGCCTCCCTGTCCATCACCAACTCCCGGAGATTACTCAAACTCATGTCCATCGAGTCAGTGATGCCATCCAGCCATCTCATCCTCTGTCATCCCCTTCTCTTCCTGTCCCCAGTCCCTCCCAGCATCAGGGTCTTTTACAATGATTCACCTCATCACATGAGGTAGCCAAAGTATTGGAGTTTCAGCTTTAGCATAAGTCCTTCCAGTGAACACCCAGGACTGATCTGCTTTAGAATGGACTGGTTGGATCTCCTTGCAGTCCAAGGGACTCTCAAGAGTCTTCTCCAACACCACAGATCAAAAGCATCAATAGTTCGGCTCTCAGCTTTCTTCACATCCAACTCTCACATCCATACATGACCACTGGAAAAACCATAGCCTTGACTAGAGGGACCTTTGTTGGCAAAGTAATGTCTCTGCTTTTCAATATGCTATCTAAGTTGGTCATAACTTTTCTTCCAAGGAGTAAGCGTCTTTTATTTTCATGGTTGCAGTCACCATCTGCAGTGATTTTGGACCTCAAAAAATTAAAGTCTGACACTGTTTCCACTGTTTCCCCATCTATTTGCCATGAAGTGATGGGACCAGATGCCATGATCTTTGTTTTCTGAATGTTGAGCTTTAGGCCAACTTTTTCACTATCCTCTTTCACTTTCATCAAGAGGCTCTTTAGTTCCTCTTCATTTTCTGCCAGAAGGGTGATGTCATCTGCATATCTGAGGTTATTGATATTTTTCTCAGCCATCTTGATTCCAGTTTATGCTTCTTCCAGCCCAGCGTTTCTCATGATGTACTGTGCATATAAGGTAAATAAGCAGGGTGACAATATATAGCCTTGACGTACTCCTTTTTCTATTTGGAACCAGTCTGTTGTTGCATGTCGAGTTCTAACTGTTGCTTCCTGACCTGCATACAGATTTCTCAAGAGGCAGGTCAGGTGGTCTGGTCTAATGAGACATAATTAACTAGTCAGATATTTTCCACACCTTTGCCAACAGACCCAAACCAGAAGCAGGTAAATTCAGCAAACTTTTATGTAGACTATCAGAAGCTCAATATTATATAAAGTCAAAATCTCATAGTCTTTGTAAACATTTGTCAAAACACAGAATCTCTTTTTCTGTCCTTAGACAACAAAGTAATATCTTTTGGCTGTAGTTATTTATCTTCATGCACTGTAACACTTCTTGTCTCAGTAATTAAATCAGCAATTCATAGCTTGCCTGTTAACATCCCTCCACAAATCTATTCCAAAGTAGCAATCATTTTTCCTCATCACTGAATTTTAATTTTAAACAAATTCTTTACATACAACTTTCATCTTCCTGATTTAGTGTTTGGGACCTATATAATCCCTTTTCTAGAATATTAATCCTCCTTAAATCCATATTTTTTAATACCGCAATCCCAACTCAAATCCCTCTGCCACCATGAAAATTCCCCCCAGCCAGAATTAATCTAGTCCTCTTCTAAACTTCCATACACTGGAGCGATATTTGTATCTTGTCATGTGTTATTTTGTACCCTTTGTTACAGTATTGGGTTATGTCTGCTCTTATTTTCAGTTTGCATAGTCTTCAAGAGCAAGGGAAGTATGTTTGCATATATATTTACATGCCCTTGCCCATCCTAGTGCTTTGCACATATAATGTATGTGTTTCATAAAGGAATTGGTATTTGAGTTACTATCAAAATGAGATATCTGTCTAAGGTTTATATAAGCTCTAAGCAAGATTTCCATTTTTCAAAGAGATGGCTTTGACTTCTGGTGAAAGACATAATAATTTATCTCAGGATAACAATAGTTGAAAACTTTTAAATATAAATGTATGAGACAATTTCCTCATTTTTCTTTTTTTAATCATTGTTTATTTATTTATTTTTGTTTGTTTTTTAAATATAAATTTATATATTTTAATTGGAGGCTAATTACTTTACAATATTGTATTGGTTTTGCCATACATCAACATGAATCCACCACGGGTGTACACATGTTCCCCATCCTGAAACCCCCTCCCAACTCCCTCCCCATACCATCCCTCTGGGTCATCTCAGTGCACCAGCCCTGAGCAGCCTGTATCCTGCATCTCACCTGGACTGGCAATTCATTTCTTATATAATACTGTACATGTTTCAATGCCATTCTTCCAAATCATCCCACCCTCTTCCTCTCCCACAGAGTCCAAAAGACTGTTTTATACATCTGTGTCTCTTTTGCTGTCTCACATACAGGGCCATCATTGCATCTTTCTAAATTCCATATATATACATGTGTTAGTATACTGTATTGGTGTTTTTCTTTCTGGCTTATTTCACTCTGTATAATAGGCTCCAGTTGCATCCACCTCATTAGAACTGATTCAAATGTATTCTTTTTATTGGCTGAGTAATACTCCATTGTGTATATGTACCACTGTTTTCTTATCCATTCATCTGCTGATGGACATCTAGGTTGCTTCCATGTCCTGGCTATTATAAACAGTGCTGCGATGAACTTTGGGGTACACGTGTCTCTTTCAATTCTGGTTTCCTCGTTGTGTATGCCCAGCAGTGGGATTGCTGGGTCATAAGGCAGTTCTATTTTCAGTTTTTTAAGGAATTTCCACACTGTTCTCCATAGTGGCTGTACTAGTTTGCATTCCCACTAACAGTGTAAGAGGGTTCCCTTTTCTCCACACCCTCTCCAGCATTTATTGTTTGTAGACTTATGGATAGCAACCATTCTGACTTGTGTGACATGGTACCTCACAGTGGTTTTGATTTGCATTTCTCTGATAATGAGTGATGTTGAGCATCTTTTCATGTGTTTTTTAGCCATCTGTATGTCTTCTTTGGAGAAATGTCTTTTTAGTTCTTTGGCCCCTTTTTTGATTGGGTCATTTATTTTTCTGGAATTGAGCTGCAAGAGTTGCTTGTATATTTTTGAGATTATTTTTTTTGTCAGTTGCATCATTTGCTATTATTTTCTCCCATTCTGAAGGCTGTCTTTTCACTTTGCTTATAGTTTCCTTTGTTATGCAGAAGCTTTTAAGTTTAATTAGGTCCCATTTGTTTACTTTTGCTTTTATTTTCAATATTCTGGGAGGTGGATCATAGAGGATCCTGCTGTGATTTATGTCGGAGGGTGTTTTGCCTATGTTGTCCTCTAGGAGTTTTATTGTTTCTGGTCTTACGTTTAGATATTTAATCCACTTTGAGTTTATTTTTGTGTATGGTGTTAGACAGTGTTCTAGTTTCATGCCTGTGACCTTTGCATCATTGTTCCTGATATGTTTGCCCTACAACTATTCAAATCCTAAAATCCTAAACAATCCACCTTCAACTTTCACTCATGTTAAGGACACATTTCTCTGTTTCTCTCTAGCTACTGTGACCTTTAGAAGGCCTTATACTTTAGAAAATTTCTATATCTTTAAACTCTCATTAGACAACTCTGTGGTAGGTTGTGTTTTCCTGTCCACAGGATATGTACGAAAAATTAATGAAATATTTTCTCCAGTGTGTGTATGTTTTATATATCATGGGGTTTAGAAAATATGTTGTGGCATTTGTGTGTGTGTGTGTGTGTGTGTGTGTGTGTGTGTGAATACTCATGTGTAATGAACACTGCAACTATCCTTGGGAGAAAGAATTTCCAAAATAAATAAGTAATCACAGTTGAGAAAAAGGATCCTAGCAGGATGAGAGCTATCTTTAGCACTGAAGATAAATATTAAAAGTTTTTTATAATTAATTTTATAATTAAATGTTTTTTTCCTGTACTAATTACTTTCCCATCACAGTTAGTTTAATGTTTTCTCATACAGGGAAAGGAGAAGATAGCAGTCTGCTATCCTCCTGCTTCATATGTAGGTGTTATGGACTCAATGTTTGTGTCCCACTAAAATTATATGTTCAAGTCCCAACCCACAATGTGATTAGTGCAGTTTTGGGGAGGTGATTAGGACTTGAGTGTGGAACCTTCATGAACAGGATTCAGTTCAGTGCAGTTCAGTCGCTCAGTCATGTCCAACTCTTTGTGACCCTGTGGACTGCAGCATGCCAGGCTTCCCTGCCCATCACCAACTCCTGGAGCTTGCTCAAATTCAAGTCCATTGAGTTGATGCCATCCAACCATCTCATCCTCTGTCATCCCCTTCTCCTCTTGCCTTCAATCTTTCCCAGCATCAGGGTCATTTCCAATGAGTCTGCTCTTCACATTAGGTGGCCAAAGTACTGGAGTACAGCTTCAGCATCAGTCCTCCCAGTGAATATTCAGGACTGATTTCATTTAGCCTGGACTGGCTGGATCTCCTTGCAGTCCAAGGGACTCTCAAGAATCTTCTCCAACAACACAGTTCAAAAACTTAATTCTTCATCACTCAGCTTTCTTTATAGTTCAACTCTCATGTCCATACATGACTATGGGAAAAACCATAGCTTTGATTAGATAGACCTTTGTTGGTAGTATTAATTAATGAACAGGATTAATTTCTTATTAAAAAAAAAAAAACCCACAAGGCTCTCTTGCTTTTCCTTCATGTATGCATGAATGCTTAGTCGCTCAGTCACGTCCAACTCTTTTCAACACCATGGACTGGAGCATGCCAGGCTCCTCTGTCCATGGGATTGTCCAGGCAAGAATACTGGAGTGGGTTGCCATGCCTTCCTCCAGGGGATCCTCCCAACCCAGGGATTGAACCCAGGTCTTTGGTATTGCAGGCAGATTCTTTACCATGTTAACCACCAGGGAAGCCCCTTCCTTCATGTGAGGATGCAACAGAAAGATTGAAATCTGTGAACCAGGAAGGAGGCTCTCACCAAACACTCGATTTGTCAGCACCTTGATTTGGACTTCCCAGCCTCCAGAACTGTGAAAATAAATTTCTATGTTTTATAAGCCACCTCATCTATGGGGTTGTCTTACAGTCACGCAAAAAACTAAGATGCTAAGAGTGTGCAAGAAGACAAATTTTGCCTAGTGCTGTACATTATGCTACAGGGAACCTTTGTTTCTATTACCCCTTCACACTTCATAGACATTTTAATTCTTTTCAGATGTGCTATTGCTTCACTGAGTGCCTGGCTCAAATAAGGATTCACTGCTAAAATAAAAATGCATTCTTTTTGTATATTCCTGTTGAATTCCATAACAATTTACAAATCATTTTAAGAAACTAATCTGTGGCTTGGGAGAGTCATCAGGAAGATTAGATAGTATAGTCAGCACACATTTGAGCAGGAAATAGTGAATTTTGCTTTTTAATACAATATGTTACATTTGTATAAAGTAATATCTCACTGAAGATAGGCTTATTTCTATTTCATACTTCCTAATGTTTTCTGTAATAAAAGCTGTTATTCTTCTCTTTTATAATCATCATTAAGATTACCATTATCTGGGTATTAAAAGAATTTCTCTATGTAATGTACTAAACCTTGCTGTCAGGTAATTATAAAAGACTATCTTGAAAAAGAAAACCAAAGGCAAATCAATAACAAGAATGAGCACAGAAGAAAGATAATGGATTAAGGCAATTATAACTTATTAAGTCACACCTAGAATACAACAAAAGCTGGAAAGAGTTTTAAAGCCTGTGTTTACAGATCCATGGTGTCCTATTTTTGAGGAGATGACAGAATAATACAAGAAAAATAAAATTTTAAGTAAAATAAATAAAAGCTTTTCTTTAATAAGAAAAATAAATGGTCAGCAGAAAAAAGTAGGAGAAAAAATGAGAAGCAGATTTAAAAATGCAAAAACATAAAATAAATTAATGTTATAAAAATTAGTTTAGACCTGTTCTGTCCTAGATGCTATGTCAGTTGCTAAAAATAAATACTTAAAAAGTTGTTTTAAGGTCCTAGTCATCAATACATTCATAATGTAATAGATGAGATTGGTATTAATGATGACAGTACTAATGAAAATAAAACATTTTGTGTAGTAACTAGAGTAACATGTTATATGAATGTCTTTATGAAGAATATGAAAAAGCATGTAATTTCTTATTTCAATTAACTTTGGAGCATAGCATCACATTTACAAGGATTTATTTTGAGTTTAAAGTAATGATAAATTGCTAGAGTAGACACAGAAGTTAATACAATTATAATGGCTGGAGAGAATCTCTTCACTTGTGAATTAGAATCCATAGCTCTGTTTTTCAGATGTGATGAAGTAGGGCAGTATTAATTTTTAATGAGAAAAAATCTAAACTTTCAATATGGGAAAACTTGAAATTCTTGAGATGTTTGTGTTGTAGTTTTATATGCTCACATGACAGAAATTTTGGATGTGGTTTATAGAGTAGATTAGGAAAATGAGCCTTATCTTCTACATTAGCTTTTTAATCAATATTTTTGTAAGCAAAATATAGAAAATAGACTTTTAGAAACAGATCTTTTTCAAATACTTTTCTTTAGGGAATGTTTCAAGCATGAACCAAGATAGAGAAACTTTCACAATAAATTGACATAAATCCATTCCATACCTTAAATATTATTTCATTTATATAACTATTTCTTTTTCTCCACCCAAATGCTATATTATGGAGAGTCATATCCATCATTTCATTTCATCTGTGATTGTTTAAGCACATTCAGGGCATTTTAGATTCTATAGAATCATTATTTACATCCCTTAATTTTACAGACGACAAAATTCAGTCCAAAAGACATAAAGTAGTATGTCTAGTAAGTGGTAGAGTCGGGATTATTATTTGACCCCAGTGCCTCATATTGTCCTTGTACAGGTGAGTTTTAGGAAGTTATAAGAAGAATGGAACATTCTCATGAGGGAATTACAGAGGGAAAGATTTTGTATCTATGAAAGCATGAAGACCTCATGTTCTGTTTTCAGCCCTCAACGCTGAAGAGCCATTACGGCTGCAGTGCTGCAACCCTGCAGAGTTATAGTTCTTAAGAGCTTCCCCAGGATAAGTTTTGCATGCAAATCTCAGCCTCAGAATCTACTTTCTGGAGAAATTAACCTGTTCCAAACTTGAATCTTAGAGTTAAGAATTGTCATATTAGTTCAGTTCAGTTCAGTCACTCAGTCATGTCCGACTCTTTGCAACCCCATGAACCGCAGTACGCCAGGCCTCCCTGTCCATCACCAGCTCCGGGAGTCCACCCAAATCCACGTCCATTGAGTCGGTGATGCCATCCAACCATTTCATCCTCCGTTGTCCCCTTCTCCTCCTGCCCTCAATCTTTCCCAGCATCAGGGACTTTTCCAATCAGTCAGCTCTTTGCATCAGGTGGCCTAAGTATTGCAGTTTCAGCTTCAAAATGAGTCCTTCCAATGAGCACCCGGGACTGATCTCCTTTAGGATGGACTGGTTGGATCTCCTTGCAGTTCAAGGGACTCTCAAGAATCTTCTCCAACACCACAGTTCAAAAGCATCTATTCTTCTGTATCAGCTTTCTTTATAGTCCAACTCTCACATCCATACATGACCACTGGAAAACCATAGCCTTGACTACATGGACCTTTGTTGACAAAGCAATGTCTCTGCTTTTTAATATGCTGTTTAGGATGGTCATAACTTTTCTTCCAAGGAGTAACCGTCTTTTAATTTCATGGCTGCAATCACCATCTGCAGTGATTTTGGAGCTCCCCAAAATAAAGTCAGCCACTGTTTCCACTGTTTCCCCATCTATTTGACATGAAGTGATGGGACTGGATGCCATGATCTTCATTTTCTGAATGTTGAGCTTTAAGCCAACTTTTCCACTCTCCTCTTTCACTTTCATCAAGAAGCTTTTTAGTTCTTCTTCCCTTTCTGCCATAAGGGTGGTGTCCTCTGCATATCTGAGGTTATTGATATTTCTCCCGGCAATCTTGATTCCAGCTTGTGTTTCTTCCAGCCCAGCGTTTCTCGTGTTGTACTCTGCATATAAGTTAAATAAGCAGGGTGACAATATACAGTCTTGACTTACTCCTTTTCCTATATGGAACCAGTCTGTTGTTCCATGTTCAGTTCTGCTTGTTGTTTCCTGACCTGCATACAGATTTCTCAAGAGCCAGGTCAGGTGATCTGGTATGTCTATCTCTTTAAGAATTTTCCATAGTTTATTGTGATCCACACATCAAAGGCTTTGGCATATTGTAAGTCTGTATATTTTGAAGGCTTTGATTCATCCTAGATACAATTTTCCATGGTTGTATGACTTATCCTCATCAGTGGCTGGAAAGCCAAGTATAAAATAAGATGGAAAATTACTTAGTTAAGCCAAAATTGGGATGTAAACTTGGTTATAGAATCTTAAGTAAATAATGCACAGTTTATACTGCAGATTTGATAGGAAACAAGTGGCTGGTGAAAGTGCCTCTATTCCTGTCATAATGAGAAATTTACCCCTGTATAACTGGCTTAGCAACATCAATGTGTTGATTAGTCGGCTTGGATAGAAGTCTTCTGGCTTCACTGATAGCTCAGTTGGTAAAGAATGTGTCTGCAATGCAGGAGACTCCGGTCGTTTCCTGGGTCAGGAAGATACCCTTCCAACCACTCCAGTATTTTGGGGCTTCCTTTGTGGCTCAGCTGGTAAAAAATCTGCCTGCCATGCAGGAGACCTGGGTTTGGTCCCTAGGTTGGGAAGATCCCCTGGAGAAGGAAAAGGCTGCCCACTCCAGTATTTTGGCCTGGAGGATTTCATGGACTGCATTGTCCATGGGGTCACAAAGAGTCAGACATGACTGAGCAACTTTCACTTCCAAATTTTCAGTAAGCTGCCGTCTCCACTGATTAGTGGCAGTACTTGCCAGAATGTTATACAAACTGACAAAAGGAAGACATGAAAGTCATAGACTACAATTTTTTCCCCAAATATATGGGAACAAAGGTCAGGGGGTAGTAATCTATAGCTGTCTATAATAGCAGTCACGAAGCAGCAGTAAACATCTGACCATTTTCTACTTGGCTGAGTTACCACTATTGCTAGAGTTGAAATGTGTGTGTGTGTGCACACTCAGTCACTTGTCATGCTCAACTCTTTGCAATCCTATGGAATGCAGCCCGCCAGGATCCTCTGTCCATGGAATTCTCCAGACAAGATTACTGGAGTGGGTTGTCATGCCCTCCTGGAGGGGGTCTTCCTGATCCAGGGATCAAACCCACGTCTCCGTCACCTTCTGCATAGCAGACAGATTTCTTTACCGCTGAGACACCAGGGAAGCTCAGAGTTGAAATAATAAGTTCCAATTAGGAGATCTGTTTATGCTTTACCAGGTCATTCATATTTTCCTCAGAGATGGCACAGTCCAATATACCTTAAAGAAGCTGCTGCTGCTGCTAAGTCACTTCAGTCCTGTCCAGCTCTGTGCGACTCCAGAGACAGAGGCCCACCAGGCTCCCCGGTCCTTGGGATTCTCCAGGCAAGAACACTGGAGTGGGTTGCCATTTCCTTCTCCAATGCATGAAAGTGAAAAGTAAAAGGGAAATCGCTCAGTCGTGTCCAACTCTTAGCGACCCCATGGACTACAGCCTACCAGGTTCCTCCATCCATGGGATTTTCCAGGCAAGAGTGCTGGAGTGGGATGCCATTGCCTTTTCCGATAAAGAAGCTAGGGGGATACAATTGTGGAAGAATACTTACTATCAGGAACCAGGAAATACTACAGAAGATATTTTGTTGGATAGTGGGATGGATGCACCTATATGCAGTCATTCTTCTCTTGGTTGTATGGACTTGCTTGTATACAGGGTAGTTCTATTTTTATTGTCTTTAAACTTCATTCTGACATACAATAAATCACCAAATAACCATAAGCAATAAGCAATTATAGCAGAATCACAAAATATAAGTTTAATATGCAGATGTCAATCTCTTTCCTTTATTACCAGCATGGAAAATTGAAATTTAAAATTCAGAATACAATAACATTTATATTAGCACCACAATGTGAAATACTTAGGCATAAGCATAGTAACATTCAGAGTTGTAGTTCTTAAGAGTATTCCTCAGTATAATTTCTGCATGCAAATCTCAGCCTCAGATTCTACTTTTTGGAGAAATTAACCTGTTACAAAGTTGAACCTATAACATTCCCAAAGAAAGGCAATGCCAAAGATGTTCAAACTACTGCAAAATTGCACTCATCTCACACACTGGCAAAATACTGCTCAAAATTCTCCACGCAAGGCTTCAATGGTATGTGAACTGAGAACTTCCAAATGTTTGAACTGGTTTTAGAAAAAGCAGAGGAAGACTGACAATCCTTTTTTTTTTTTTTTTTACTTTACAATATTGTATTGGTTTTGCCATACATCAACATGCATCTTCCATGGGTGTACACGTGTTCCACATCCTAACTGACAATACTTGAATTTAAGACTTACTACAAAGATACAGTAATCATTAAAGTGTGATATTGGAAAAGAATAGGCAGGTATAACAAGGGAACCCAGAATAGAGCCCAGAACAGTTAACAGATCTTTGACAAAGGAGTGAAAATAGTCTTTCAAAGAATGCTGGGCTTCAGAACAGGAGAAAATAATAGCAAACTAAGCAACAGACAAACAACTAATCTCAAAAATATACAGGCAACTCCTACAGCTCAATTCCAGAAAAATAAATGACCCAATCAAAAAATGGGCCAAAGAACTAAATAGGCATTTCTCCAAAGAAGACATAAAGATGGCTAACAAACACATGAAAAGATGCTCAACATCACTCATTATTAGAGAAATGCAAATCAAAACCACTATGAGGTACCATGTCACACAAGTCAGAATGGCTGCTATACAAAAGTCTACAAGCAATAAATGCTGGAGAGGGTGTGGAGAAAAGGGAACCCTCTTACACTGTTAGTGGGAATGCAAACTAGTACAGCCACTATGGAGAATAGTGTAGAGATTCCTTAAAAAACTGAAAATAGAACTGCCTTATGACCCAGCAATCCCACTGCTGGGCATACACACCGAGGAAACCAGAACTGAAAGAGACACGTGTACCCCAAAGTTCATCGCAGCACTGTTTATAATAGCCAGGACATGGAAGCAACCTAGATGTCCATCAGCAGATGAATGGATAAGAAAACAGTGGTACATATACACAATGGAGTATTACTCAGCCAATAAAAAGAATACATTTGAATCAGTTCTAATGAGGTGGATGCAACTGGAGCCTATTATACAGAGTGAAGCCAGCCAGAAAGAAAAACACCAATACAGTATAGTAATGCATATATATGGAATTTAGAAAGATGGTAACAATAACCCTGTATAGGAGACAGCAAAAGAGACACTGATGTATAGAACAGTCTTTTGGACTCTGGGAAAGGGAGAGGGTAGGATGATTTGGGAGAATGGCATTGAAATATGTAGAATCATATATGAAACGAGTCGCCACTCCAGGTTCAATGAACAATACTGGATGCTTGGTGCTGGTGCACTGGTCCGACCCAGAGGGATGGTATGGGGAGGGAGAAGGGAGGTGGGTTCAGGATGGGGACCACATGTATACCTGTGGCAGATTCATTTTGATATATGGCAAAGCCAATACAATATTGTAAAGTTAAATAAAATTAAATTAAATTAAAAAAATAATAAAACCATATGCTAACTTCAAAAAAAAAAAGAATGCTGGAAAAACTTGACATTGAAATGCAAAAAATAGATTTTATGTAGATATTTAATGCATATAAGACATATAAATATATCTTACATATATTATATATATAATATATATAGATATGTGCATTATATCCTTCATAGATATTTTCAAAATGGCTCATAAATCTAAATGTAAAACACAAAGCTGTACAGCTTCTAGGAGGTATAAAAAATCTAGGTGGTTTTATGTGTGTCAAAGATTAAATATACACTAAAAACATGATCGGAGAAGGCAATGGCACCCCACTCCAGTACTTTTGCCTGGAGAATCCCATGGATGGAGGAGCCTGGTAGGCTGCAGTCCATGGGTTCATGAAGAGTCGGATATGACTGAGTGACTTCACTTTCCCTTTTCACTTTCATGCATTGGGGAAGGAAATGGCAACCCACTCCAGTGTTCTTGCCTGGAGAATCCCAGGGACAGGGGAGCCTGGTGGGCTGACGTCTATGGGGTCGCAGAGTTGGACACGACTGAAGTGACTTAGTAGTAGTAAAGACATGATACTTGAAGGAAATAATTGGTATCCTGGACATCATTTAAAATTTCTGCTCTATGAAAGATACTTTCAAGAAAATGAGATTAACCACAAATTGAAAGAAATTATTTGTAAAAGATGTACATCTTGATGTATGGCAAAAGCAATACAATATTGTAAAGTTAAGCAAAATAAAATTTAATTTAAAAAAAGATGTACATAGTAAATATTATATTCCAAAATATATTATACAAAGAAAGCCTAAAATGCAACAGTAAAAAAAAATAATTCAAACATGGTCAAAGATCTAAAATAGATACCTTACAAAAGAATATGTACTTATAGAAAATAGTCATATGAAAAGATGGCATTATATAACTACTAGAATGGCTAAAATCTAAAATCAGATCAGATCAGTCGCTCAGTCGTGTCCGACTCTTTGCGACCCCATGAACCGCAGCACGCCAGGCCTCCCTGTCCATCACCAGCTCCCGGAGGTCACTCAGACTCGCATCCATCGAGTCAGTGATGCCATCCAGCCATCTCATCCTCTGTCGTCCCCTTCTCCTCCTGCCCTCAATCCCTCCCAGCATCAGAGTCTTCTCCAATGAGTCAACTCTTCGCATGAGGTGGCCAAAATACTGGAGTTTCAGCTTTAGCATCATTCCTTCTAAAGAAATTCCAGGATTGATCTCCTTCAGAATGGACTGGTTGGATCTCCTTGCAGTCCAAGGGACTCTCAAGAGTCTTCTCCAACACCACAGTTCAAAAGCATCAATTCTTCGGCGCTCAGCCTTCTTCACAGTCCAGCTCTCACATGCATACATGACCACAGGAAAGACCATAGCCTTGACTAGGCGAACCTTTGTTGGTAAAGTAAAGTAATGTAATATTGATGATATTAAATGCTGGTGAGGGTGTAGAGTGATTGGAACTCTAATTCATTGCTGAAAGAAATGCAAAATAATACAACTACATTGCAAATCAGAGTGACAGTTTCCTAGAAACTGCACATGCTCTTATTATATGATCCAGTAATTGTGCTCCCAGTGATATGAGGCCTTATGTCCACACAAAAACCTGCACTTGGATGTTATAGCAGCCTTATTCATAACTGCCAAAGGTTAGCAACACTCTCGATGTTCTTTAGTAGGTGAATGGATAAATAAACTGTAGTACATCAAGACAATGTAATATTATTCAGCACTAAAATTAAACGTGCTATAAATCATGAAAAGACAGTGAAGTAAATGAATGAAGCCAACCTGAAAAGGTTACATACTGTGTGATTCCAACTACATGACATTCTGGAAAAGGGAAAACTGGAGACAGTAAGTAGATCAGTGATTGAAAGAGAATGGCAGAAGAAAGTTGAAGCAATAGACCCTAGAGGATTTTTAGGTCAGTGGAAATGGCTTGTGTGATAATATAATGATGACTACATATCATTATGTGTTTGCTGAACTAATTGAATTTACATCATCAAGAATGAACCCTAAGGTAAATTATGGACCATGAATAATAATATGTCATTATTTGTGTAGGTTCATTGATTTTACAAAATGTACTTCTATGTGGCAGGGATTGACACTGGGGAGGCTGTGCATGAGTGAGTCAGGAGGCCAGTGGGGATTCTATGAACTTTCTGTTCAGTTTCGTTAACCTGAAACCTCTAAATGCTACGAAGTGTGTTAACATATTAAAATTGAAAACTGAAAAAATAAATTCCTAAGTAATATGTATTCAGGTCTAGCATCATCCATACCCTCAGAGCCAAATATTATCAACATAATTGACAATTTAAAAGTGAAAACACCAATTAAAATTCAGTTACAAACCTCTGCATTGTACTCAAGATCATTCAGTTCAGTTCAGTCGCTCAGTCCTGCCTGACTCTTTACCACGCCATGAATTGCAGCACACCAGGCCCCCCTGTCCATCACCAACTCCCGGAGTTCACTCAGACTCACGTCCATTGAGTGATGATGGACAATGATGGTGATGCCATCAAGCCATCTCATCCTCTGTCATCCCCTTTTCCTCCTGCCCCCAATCCCTCCCAGCATCAGAGTCTTTTCCAATCAGTCAACTCTTTGCATGAGGTGGCAAAAGTACTGGAATTTCAGCTTTTGCATCATTCCTTCCAAAGAAATCTCAGGGCTGATCTCCTTCAGAATGGACTGGTCAGATCTCCTTGCAGGCCAAGGGACTCTCAAGAGTCTTCTCCAACACCAAGGTTCAAAAGCATCAATTCTTTGGTGCTTATCTTTCTTCACAGTCCAAATCTCACATCCACACATGACCACTGGAAAAACCATAGCCTTGACTACATGGACCTTTCTTGGCAAAGTAATGTCTCTGCTTTTGAATATGCTGTCTAGGTTGATCATAACTTTCCTTCCAAGTAGTAACCGTCTTTTAATTTCATGGCTGCAATCACCAGCTGCAGTGAATTTGGAGCCCCCCAAAATAAAGTCAGCCACTATTTCCACTGTTTCCCCATCTATTTGCCATGAAGTGATGGGACTGGATGCCATGATCTTAGTTTACTTAATGTTGAGCTTTAAGCCAACTTTTCCACTCTCCTCTTTCACTTTCATCAAGAAGCTTTTTAGTTCTTCTTCCCTTTCTGCCATAAGGGTGGTGTCATCTGCATATTTGAGGTTATTGGTATTTCTTCCAGCAATCTTGATTCCATCTTGAGCTTCTTCTAGCCCAATGTTTCTCATGATGTACTCTGCATATAAGTTAAATAAGCAGGGTGACAATATAGAGCCTTGACATACTCTTTTTCCTATTCGGAGCCAGTCTGTTGTTCCATGTCCAGTTCTAACTGTTGCTTCCTGACCTGCACATAGGTTTCTCAAGAGGCAGGTCAGGTGGTCTAGTATTCCCATCTCTTTCAGAATTTTCCACAGTTTATTGTAATCCACACAGTCAAAGGCTTTGGCATAGTCAATAAAGCAGAAATAGATGTTTTTCTGGAACTCTCATGCTTTTTCAATGCTCCAGCGGATGTTGGTAATTTGATCTCTGGTTCCTCTGCCTTTTCTAAAACCAGCTTGAACATCTGGAAGTTCATGGTCCATGTACTGCTGAAGCCCATCTTAGAGAATTTTGAACATTACTTTACGAGTGTGTGAGATGAGTGCAATTGTGCAGTAGTTTGGGCATTCTTTGGCATTGCCTTTCTTTGGGATTGGAATGAAAACTCACCTTTTCCAGTCCTGTGCCCACTGATGGGTTTTCCAAATGTGCTGGCATATTGAGTGCAGCACTTTCACAGCATAATCTTTCAGGATTTGAAATAGCTCAACTGGAATTCCATCACCTCCACTGGCTTTGTTTGTAGGGATGCTTTCTAAGGCCCATTTGACTTTATATTCCAAGATGTCTGGCTTTAATTTAGTGATCATAATGTCATGATTATCTTGGTCATGAAGATCTTTTTTGTACAGTTCTTCTGTGCATTCTTTCCACCTCTTCTTAATATCCTCCGCTTCTGTTAGGTCCATACCATTTCCATCTTTATTTAGCCCATCTTTGCATTAAATGTTCCCTTGGTATCTCTAATTTTCTTGAAGAGACCTCTAGTCTTTCCCATTCTGTTGTTTTCCTCTATTTTTTGCATTGATCACTGAAGAAGGCTTTCTTATCTATCCTTGCTATTCTTTGGAACTCTGCATTCAGATGCTTATATCTTTCCTTTTCTCCTTTGCTTTTTGCTCCTCTTCTTTTCACAGCTATCTGTGAGGCCTCCCCAGACAGCCATTTTGCTTTTTTGCATTTCTTTTCCATGGGGATAGTCTTGATTCCTGTCTCCTGTACAATGTCACGAACCTCATTTCATAGTTCATCAGGCACTCTATCTATCAGATCTAGTCCCTTAAATCTATTTCTCACTTCCACTGTATAAATGTAAGGGATTTGATTTAGGTCATACCTGAATGGTCTAGTGGTTTTCCCTACTTTCTTCATTTTCAGTCTGAATTTGGCAATAAGGAGTTCATGGTCTGAGCCACAGTCAGCTTCCAGTCTTGTTTTTGTTGACTGTGTAGAGCTTCTCCATCTTTGGCTGCAAAGAATATAATCAATCTGATTTCGGTGTTGACCATCTGGTGATTTCCATGTATAGCCAGTACAAAATTAATGTCAACGGATTAAAAGCATTTGAGAACTAATTGGTTGATGTGCATAGAATTTAAAGTCTTGCAATAGGTGATATGCCATCAGGAATATCTAGTTTTACTGCTGGCGAATATTAGTCTACTTTGTGATTGACACATTTATGAAGAGGCAGCATGATGTGCTGGGTCAGCCTGTATGGTGTGGAGTTTAACCAGTGGCTGTTTCAATACCTGATTTGTCACTTCCTGTGTAAAGACAGTTCACTTCTCTGTAAAATGAAGATGAACTAATTTTCTTAAACTAATACATATAAAATTCTTTGAACATTCCTTGCATGTAGATGATATTGGATAAATATTGTAAAGGGAAGGTATTCATGTCCTTTCTCCTTGTGAGGGCGGAAGAAATAATACACACAGGTGTAATCATGCCATGAGCACATCATTTATCACTTTTTTCAAGTAGCCTACAAAGCGTTCTCACATACCAAAATGTATGCTTAACATCACTAATAATTACAGAAATGCAATTCAGAACTACAATGAGGTATCACCCCACACTGATGATGGGATGGGGAAATCTTCTATACTGTTTGGAGTGGGAATGTAAACTTTTATAGTCACAGTATAGAAGTTCCTTAAAAAACTAAAAATAGAGCTACCATGTGACCCAGCAACCCCAGTTTTGGGCATATATCCAGAGAAAATCATAATTTGAAAGGATATATTAACTCCGATGTTCATTGTAACACTATTTACAATGGCCAGGACATGGAAGCAACCTAAATATTCATCAACAGAGTGTTTAATAAAGAAGATGTAGTGCATATATGCGATGAAAGATTGATTAGATAGTTGATATACTGTATAGAGCCAGACATACTGGAATATAAAGTCAAGTGTTCCTTAGGAAACATCACTACGAACAAAGCCAGTGGAGGCGAAGGAATTCCAGTTGAGCTATTTCAAATCCTGAAAGATGATGCTGTGAAAGTGCTGCACTCGATATGCCAGCAAATTTGGAAAACTCAGCAGTGGCCACAGGACTGGAAATGGTCAATTTTCATTCCAATCCCAAAGAAAGGCAATGCCAAAGAATGCCCAAACTACCGCACAATTGCACTCATCTCACACACTCGTAAAGTAATGCTCAAAATTCTCCAAGCCTGGCTTCAGCAATATGTGAACTGTGAACTTCCTGATGTTCAAGTTGGTTTTAGAAAAGGCAGAGGAACCAGAGATCAAATTGCCAACATCTGCTGGATCATCGAAAAAGCAATAGAGTTCCAGAAAAACATCTATTTCTGCTTTATTGACTATGCCAAAGCCTTTGACTGTGTGGATTACAATAAACTGTGGAAAATTCTGAAAGAGATGGGAATACCAGACCACCCGACTTGCCCCTTGAGAAATCTTTATGCAGGTCAGGAAGCAAGAGTTAGAAGTGTACATGGAACAACAGACTGGTTCCAAATAGGAAAAGGAGTATGTCAAAGCTGTATATTGTAACCCTATTTATTTAACTTATATGCAGAGTACATCATGAGAAACACTGGGCTGGAAGAAGCACAAGCTGGAATCAAGAATGCCAGGAGAAATATCAATAACCTCAGATATGCAGATGACACCACCCTTATGGCAGAAAGTGAAGAGAAATTAAAAAGCCTCTTGATGAAAGTGAAAGAGGAGAGTGAAAAGTTGGCTTAAAGCTCAACATTCAGAAAACAAAGATCATGGCATCTGGTCCCATCACTTCACGGGAAATAGATGGAGAAACAGTGGAAACAGTGTCAGATTTTATTTTGGTAGGCTCCAAAATCACTGCAGCTGGTGATTGCAGCCATGAAATTAAAAGACGGTTACTACTTGGAAGGAAAGTTATGACCAACCTAGAGAGCATATTGACAAGCAGATATATTACCTTGCCAACAAAGGTCCATCTAGTCAAGGCTATGGTTTTTCCAGTGGTCATGTATGGATGTGAGATTTGGACTATGCAGAAAGCTGAGCACTGAAGAATTGATGCTTTTGAACTGTGGTGTTGGGGAAGACTCTTGAGAGTGCCTTGGACTGCAACGAGATCCAACCAGTCCATCCTAAAGGAAATCAGTGCTGAATATTCATTGGAAGGACTCATGCTAAAACTGAAACTCCAATACTTTGGCCACCTGATGTGAAGAACTGACTCATTTTCAAAGACCCTGATGCTGGGAAAGATTGAGGGTGAGAGGAGAAGGGGACGACAGAGGATGAGGTGGTTGGATGGCACCATTGACTCAATGGACATGAGTTTGAGTAAACTCCACGAGTTGGTGATGGACAGGGAGCACTGGCATGCTGCAATCCATGGCATTCACATGGATACAACTGAGCGACTGAACTGAACTGAACTGAGACTTATCGTTAAATAAGCTTTAGCAAATAAATATTAACGGTTACAGATATATCTGATTTTAATTCAGTTTGAATGTAAAAATAGTTATGAATATTAAATCAAATTCAAGTAAATATAATATTTAACTAGAAAACATTGTTTGCAATAGAAGTAATTGCAAAAAGTACTACATGAATTTGAGAGTGCATGGAATTAATTATTTTAAGCATGAGCTTATCCAGAATTCTCCAATTACATTCTAAAAATAAAGTTTTATAAAATTTGAACATAAATCTATATCAGTGCCCCAAAGCACTGATTCCTAATTTCTCACCTACAACTACTTCAGATGCCTGAAACATACTATGATGAACCAAATTCTATTATATATATTCAACAAAAGAAAGAAGAAAACATAAATCTTATTTTGGAATTTTAATTCCAGAGTAAAATGAAAATGTCTAAAAAAGAAATTAAAAAAGAATATAAATTTAACAACAAAAAACTCCCCTCTCAATCCTTTTAATGCATTTTGAAAATTTTGGCTGAAAATATCCTCAGTTGTTTTAATATTTCATATATATTTTCATGAGTTTTTGTTGTTCATTTGCCAAGTCATGTCCTACTCTTCATCACCCGGGGAGTACAACATTCCAGGCTCCTCAGTCCTTCACTACCTCCGGGAGTTTGCACAAATTCATGTCCATTGAGTGTGTGATGCTATCCAGTCATCTCATCCTCTGCCGCGTGCTTCTCCTTTTGCCTTCAATCTTTCCCGACATCAGGGTCTTTTCCCAAGAGTCGTCAGCCCTTTCCATCAGGAGGCCGAAGTATTAGATCTTCAGCTTCAGCATCAGTCCTTCCAATGAATATTTAGCGTGATTTCCTTTAGGATTGACTGGTTTGATCTTGCAGTCCAAGGGGCTCTCGAGAGTCGTCTTCAGTACCACAATTTGAAAGCATCAATTCTGTGGCACTCAACTTTCTTTATGGTCCAACTCTCATATCTGTACATGACTACTGGAAAAGCCATAGCTATGACTATACAGACCACTTGTATTCAGATGGTCAATACAGACCACTTTTACCATACAGACCACTTTGAATATATAGATCACTTGGCAAAGTGATATCTCTGCTTTTTAAAATGCCATCTAGGTTTCTCATAGTTTTCCTTCTAAAGAGTAAGTGTCTTTTAATTTCATGGCTGCGGTCACCATCTGCAGTGATTTTGGAGACCAAAAATATAAAGTCTCTCACTGTTTCCATAGTTTCCCCATCTATTTGCCATAAAGTGATGGGGCCAGGTTCCATGATCTTAGTTTTTTGTATGTTGAGTTTCAAGCCAGCTTTTGCACTCTCTTCTTTCACCTTCATCAAAAGGATCTTTAGTTCCTCTTCTTTTTCTGCCATTAGAAAGGTACTATCTGCATATCTGAGGTTGTTAATACCTTGTCACAAATCATTTCCTATCCACCCAGTAAGTTTTATGCTTTCTTAATGATCAATCATGTTGGGAATATCTAAAGAGCACTCTCCCCCTACTTTTTTCTTTCTTTTTCACCATAACATGCATCTTCATACTCAAACATATGCACACCTATAAACATATATGCCCATGCACTGTCCTTTCAGGCATTAAAAAAAGATACCAGAAGAAAGATAAGACTGATTTTCAGCCTATGCAGTATAAAATTTTGATGAACAAGTTTATGCTTATACATACTAATTATTTATAAATGATATATATAAAATATTTGTACATGATAATTTGCATCTTTGAAGATAAATGCAAATGACAATATTTCAATAATACATACAATTTAGAAAAAATTAGGAAGCATAATCAAATTTCATATATTGGTACTTTCTGCCCTAATACTCGGGGAAGGCAATTGCACCCCACCCCAGTACTTTTGCCTGGAAAATCCCATGGACGGAGGAGCCTGGTAGGCTCCAGTCCATGGGGTCGCTAAGAGTCGGACACGACTGAGCCACCTCACTTTCACTTTTCACTTTCATGCATTGGAGAAGGAGATGGCAGCCCACTCTGGTGTTCTTGCCTGGAGAATCCCAGGGACAGGGGAGCCTGGTGAGCTTCTGTCTATGGTGTCGCACGGAGTCGGACACGACTGAAGCGACTTAGCAGCAGCAGCAGCAGCAGCCCTAATACTACATATAGTGCAAGATCAGCTATATTCCTTAAGAATATAATTGTTTTCAAGTGGTGAATAATTCATATTAATGAAAAGAATCATTTAGAGATATAGTCAGTGGTGTGTTGGAGTCAGCTTTCATGATCTTGCCATGAAAACTGAATGTTTCTGTTGCTTTTCATCTCTTTGTTTCATCTTTAGTGACTGAGGTACTGCTAATTTAAAATCAATTATGGTGGGAATATTTCTTTATGCAGTGAAAATCAACAAGCAATACAAAACAAAGGGTTGTTTATGTGTGTCTTTGTATGTGTGTGTGTGTTTGGAAAAAGGATTGTTAAAAATTAGACAACACATCACAGGACATAAGCAAAACCTTGCAAATTTAGCAACACAGTAATCTATTTTCCTCCATGTTTCAAATGAAATTAAAGGTAGTTATTTCAAAGGAGTCAGGGAAGCCTGGCCTGCTGCAGTCCATGGGGTCACGGAGTCAAAGACAACTGAGTGGCTGAACTGATAGAAGAGTCATTACAATTGAAAAATGTGACTACTGTTAAAGTTTTTTGTTAAAAATTGTAGCTTGAAAGTAGTGTTCATAATTCTCCAAGCTAGGATTCAACAGTGAATGAACCAAGAACTTCCAAGCATTCAAGTGGGATTTAGACAAGGCAGAGGAACCAGAGATCAAATTGCCAACATCTGTTGGATCATAGAAAAAGCAAGAGAGTTCCAGAAAAAATTAGACTTCTGCTTTATTGAGTACACCAAAACCTTTGACTGTGTGTATCACAATAAACTGTGGAAAATTCTTAAAGAAATGGGAATACTAGAACACGTTATCTGCTTCATGAGAAATCTGTATGCAGGTCAAGAAGCAACAGTAAGAACCAGACATGGTGGGAAAGGAGTACAACAAGGCTGTATATATGTCACCCTGTATATTTAACTCATCTGTAGAGTACATCTTGTGAAATGTCAGGCTGGATGAAGCACAACCTGGAATCAAGGTTGTAGGGAGAAACATCAATAACCTCAAATATGCAGGTGACACCACCCTTATGGCAGAAAGAGAAGGGAAACTAAAGAGCCTCTTGATGAAGGTGAAAGAGGAGACTGAAAACACTGGATTAAAACAAAAGATTCAAAAAACGAAGATCATGGCATCTGGTCCTATCACTTCATGGCAAATAGATGGGGAAACAATGGAAATATTGAGAGACTTTATTTTCCTGAGCTCCAAAATCGCTGCAAATGGTGACTGCAGCCATGAAATCAAAAGACACTTGCTCCTTGGAAGAAAAGCTATGACCAATCTAGACAGCATATTAAAAAGCAGAGATATTATTTTGCCAACAAAGGTCTGTCTAGTCAAACCTATGGTTTTTCCAGAAGTCATGCATGGATATCAGAGTTGGACTACAGAGAAAAGCGTGCCAAAAAATTAATGCTTTTGAACTGTGATATTGAAGAAGATTCTTGAGAGTCGCTTGGACTGCAAGGAGATCAAACCAGTCATTCCTAAAGCAAAACAACCAAAACAATTCATTGGAAGGATTGATGCTGAAGCTGAAACTCCAATACTTTGGCCACCTGATCCAATGAACTGACTCATTGGAAAAGACCCTAATGCTGGGAAGATTGAAGGTGGGAGGAGAAGAGGATGAAATGGCTGGATGGTATCACCGATTCAAAGGACATGAGTTTGAGTAAGTCCTGGGCTTTGGTTATGGATAGGGAAGCCTGGCATGCTGCAGTCCATGGGATCACAAAAATTCAGACAAGACAGAGCAACTGAACTGAACTGTAGCTTAAAAGAGATTAAGAAGCATAGCTTCAAAATGTATTTTATTATTAATATTTAAATATTCAAGCTTGAATGAATTATTTTAGGAATCATCATTTGTAATAAACTAAAACTCTCTTTAGAAAGGAGGCCTTGCAAACAGCTGTGAAAAGAAGGGAAGCAAAAAGCAAAGGAGAAAAGGAAAGATATTCCCATTTGAATGCAGAGTTCCAAAGAATAGCAAGGAGAGATAAGAAAGCCTTCCTCAGTGATCAATGCAAAGAAATAGAGGAAAATAATAGAATGGGAAAGACTAGATAGCCCTTCAAGAAAATTAGAGATACCGAGGAACATCTGATGCAAAGATGGGCTCAATAAAGGACAGAAATAGTAGGGACCAAACAGAAGCAGAAGATATTAATAAGAGGTGGCAAGAATACACAGAAGAACTGTACAAAAAAAAGATCTTCATGACCCAGATAATCACGATGGTGTGATCACTGACCTAGAGCCAAACATCCAGGAATGTGGTCAAGTGGGCCTTAGGAAGCATCACTACGAACAAAGCTAGTGTAGGTGATTGAATTCCAGTTGAGCTATTTCAAATCCTGAAAGATGATGCTGTGAAAGTGTTGCACTCAATATGCCAGCAAATTAGGAAAACTTAGCTGTGGCCATGGGACTGGAAAAGGTGAGTTTTCATTCCAATCCCAAAGAAAGGCAATGCCAAAAAAAGCTCAAACTACTGCACGATTGCACTCATCTCACACACTAGTAGTGTGATGGTTAAAATTCTCCAAGCCAGGCTTCAGCAATATGTGAACCGTGAACTTCCTGATGTTCAAGCTGGTTTTAGAAAAGGCAGAGGAACCAGAGATCAAATTACCAACATCCCCTGGATCATGGAAAAAGCAAGAGAGTTCCAGAAAAACATCTATTTCTGCTTTATTGGCTATGCCAGTGCCTTTGACTGTGTGGATCACAATAAACTGTGGAAAATTCTGAAAGAGATGGGAATACCAGACCACCTGACCTTCCTCTTGAGAAACCTGTATGCAGGTCAGGAAGCAACAGTTACAACTGGACATGGAACAACAGACTTATCCAAATTGGAAAAGGAGTATGTCAAGGCTTTATATTGTCACCCTGCTTATTTAACTTATATGCAGATTACATCATGAGAACTGCTGGGCTGGAAGAAGCACAAGCTGGCATCAAGATTGCCAGGAGAAATATCAAGAACCTCAAATATGCAGATGCTGCTGCTGCTGTTGCTGCTGCTAAGTAGCTTCAGTCGTGTCTGACTCTATGCGACCCCATAGACGGCAGCCCACCAGGCTCCCCATCCCTGGGATTCTCCGGGCAAGAACAATGCAGTGGGTTGCCATTTCCTTCTCCAATGCATGAAAGTGAGAAGTGAAAGTGAAATTGCTCAGTCATGTCTGA
This sequence comes from Tragelaphus eurycerus, assembly GCA_935064755.1. NCBI lineage: Eukaryota > Metazoa > Chordata > Mammalia > Artiodactyla > Bovidae > Tragelaphus > Tragelaphus eurycerus. Next base: position 43,450,034 of record CAKXYN010000010.1, on the reverse strand, counting down.
CTCTTCGCAACCCCATGGACTGTAGCCTACCAGGCTTTTCCATCCATGGGATTTTCCAGGAAAGAGTACTGGAGTGGGGTGCAATTGCCTTCTCCAAATATGCAGATGACACCACCCTTATGGCAGAAAGTGAGGAGGAACTAAAAAGCCTCTTGATGAAAGTGAAAGAGGACAGTGAAAAAGTTGGCTTAAAGCTCAACATTCAGAAAACGAAGATCATGGCATCTGGTCACATCACTTCATGGGAAATAGATGGGGAAATCTGTCAGACTTTATTTGGGGGGGGGGGGCCAAAATAACTGCAGATGGTGATTGCAGCCATGAAAGTAAAAGATGCTTACTCCTTGAAAGAAAAGTTATGACCAACCTATATAGCATATTGAAAAGCAGAGACATTACTTTGCCAACAAAGGTTCGTCTAGTCAAGGCTATGGTTTTTCCAGTGGTCATGTATGGATGTGAGAGTTGGACTGTGAATAAAGCTGAGAGCCGAAGAATTGATGCCTTTGAACTGTGGTGTTGGAGAAGACTCTTGAGAGTCCCTTGGAGTGCAAGGAGATCCAACCAGTCCATCCTAAAGGAGATCAGTCCTGGGTGTTCTTTGGAAGGACTTATATTCAAGCTGAAACTCCAGTACTTTGGCCACCTGATGTGAAGAGCTGACTTATTTGAAAAGACCTTGATGCTGGGAAAGATTGAGGGCAGGAGAAGGGGATGACAGAGGATGAGATGGTTGGATGGCATCACTGACTCAATGGTCATGGGTTTGGTTGGACTCTGGGAGTTGGTGATGGACAGGGTGGCCCAGAGTGCTGCAGTTCATGGGGTTGCAAAGAGTCGGACACGACTGAGCTACTGAACTGAATGGAACTCTTTACAAACCTTCTAGTCATTGTCTCAGAGAAGGAAATGTCACCCCACTCCACTACTCTTGCCTGGAAAATCCCATGGATGGAGGAGCCTGGTGGGCTGCAGTCCATGGGGTTGCTGAGGGTTGGACACGACTAAGCGACTTCACTTTCACTTTTCACTTTCTTGCATTGGAGAAGGAAATGGCAACCCACTCCAGTGTTCTTGCCTGGAGAATCCTAGGGATGGGGGAGCCTGGGGGGCTGCTGTCTATGGGGTTGCACAGAGTCGGACACAACTAACGTGACTTAGCAGCAGCAGTCATTGTCTATCCTCTTCCACTGAATTTAGAAATTGTCAAAATCTATCTGCTTGATCAGTTTATCCATTTCAAATAGCCTTTAGAAAGCAGAAAAAATATGGTTAAACTCATGTATGCATTGAATTATGACTGTGATGCACTTTTTAGGTCATTAAAGGTTTGAATTGATAAGGAAACAAAAGGTCTTCTTCAAGTCAGTGTTTTCTCTTTGGTCAGTAAACCTCCTGTCTTTATTTTTGAGTTTAGTAACATTTGTGTTTTCTTCCTGGAGAAGGCAATGGCACCCCAGTCCAGTACTCTTTCCTGGAAAAATCCCATGGGCGGAGGAGCCTGGAAGGCTGCAGTCCATGGGGTCGCTGAGGGTCAGACACGACTAAGGGACTTCACTTTCACTTTTCACTTTCATGCATTGGCAAAGGAAATGGCAACCCACTCCAGTGTCTTGCCTGGAGAAACCCAGGGATGGGGGAGCCTGGTGGGCTGCCGTCTATGGGGTCGCACAGAGTCAGACACGACTGAAGTGACTCAGCAGCAGCAGTGTTTTCTTCCATGACTGAGAAAGCTACAAATTGTGGTGTCACATACAGCACTTTTGGCTGGAGTAAAGCTGGAGACTCCATAATGAGAGTACATCTAATCGTGTTTACTTCTAAGATGTATATAGACTCTGGGAGTAGTAGTTTGCATTTCTGTATCAAGAAAAAAGCATAAAGCTTTTCTTATGTTGCTCTTGTTTTTGTCGTTGTTGTTCAGAAATGTTGGAAATTGTGTTATAAGGAAAACCTTTTTCATACGAAAGAAACAAATTTTCTAAATTAGCTGTCTCTTAGGTTACATCACAGTTGGTCTGTGTTCATTATTACACCAATTTTAGCTAACTCTCATAGTGAAGACATAAAAGGTGATAGTTTCTTTTTTTGGATTTGGCTAGTTTACATTCTCTGTAGGACATGAATTTTATGGTTAACATGTGTCAACTTGAAAAATAGGATCCAGTTCCATTAGACATCCATTGGCAACAGAATTTCTCTGAAAATAATCCATCAATTCCCTTTATCATAAATTCCATATTTGAAAATATGCCTACTGGAAAAAATTTATTTATATCTCTTTCAAAAAACTAATTTATTTACTTTATTTGGAGGCTAATTACTTTACAATATTGTAGTGGTTTTGTCTACAATATGTAGACATCCATGTCCATGACAGTTTCATAGTCAATTGCAGACTTGAGTGGAGAAGCAAAAAAATTTGAGTTGCCTGACACATTCCCAACTGAGGCCAAAGTGACATTGTTAATTTTGCTTCAGGTTTTATATTGTAAGTTTGAGTTCTTTGTGTGATCTATTTTGTGCTAATTTTGTGGCTTTTTATTGGTGGTTTTATTGTTTTAAATGTATCCAAGTATAGTGTTGAAGTGGGTCTCCTGTTCATAAGCAGCAATAGGCATTGATATGTCTTAAGGAAATACTACATGTTAACACAAGTTGGAATCAAGATTGCTGGGAGAAATATCAGTAACCTCAGATATGCGGATGACACCACCCTTATGGCAGAAACTGAAGAGGAATTAAAAAGCCTCTTGATGAAAGTGAAAGTGGAGAGTGAAAAGGTTGGCTTAAAGCTCAACATTCAGAAAACGAAGATCATGGCATCTGGTCCCATCACTGCATGGGAAATAGATGGAGAAACAGTGGAAACAGTGTCAGACTTTCTTTTTCTGGGCTCCAAAATCACTGCAGATGGTGACTGCAGCCATGAAATTAAAAGACGCTTACTCCTTGGAAGGAAAGTTATGACCAACCTAGATAGCATATTCAAAAGCAGAGACATCACTTTACCAACAAAGGTTCGCCTAGTCAAGGCTATGGTCTTTCCTGTGGTCATGTATGGATGTGAGAGCTGGACTGTGAAGAAGGCTGAGCACCGAAGAATTGATGCTTTTGAACTGTGGTGTTGGAGAAGACTCTTGAGAGTCCCTTGGAGTGCAAGGAGATCCAACCAGTCCATTCTGAAGGAGATCAATCCTGGAATTTCTTTGGAAGGAATGATGCTAAAGCTGAAACTCCAGTATTTTGGCCACCTCATGCGAAGAGTTGACTCATTGGAGAAGACTCTGATGCTGGGAGGGATTGGGGGCAGGAGGAGAAGGGGACGACGGAGGATGAGATGGCTGGATGGCATCACTGACTCGATGAATGTGAGTCTGAGTGACCTCCAGGAGTTGGTGATGGATAGGGAGGCCTGGCGTGCTGCAGTTCATGGGGTCGCAAAGAGTCGGACACGACTGAGCGACTGATCTGATCTGATCTGATCTGACATGTTAGATAAACTTGTTCAGGCAGGAGTTACAATGCAGTTGACTTCTATTGAGTTCATTGAGTTCAACATTAATAAATCAATAATGTATATTAAATAAAGTTGTCTTTAGATAAAACAAATTACCTAATAATTAGTTGCTAAAAGTGTAATGAACAGAGGCTCACAAGGATTTAACCTTGTATTTCTCCTAGGGGCAATGATTTAGTATTCATTGATTTAGTGTTTATATGTACTTTATAAATTATAGCTACTGTAAATTATGAGAATGGATTGTATCTTGAAATAATGTAGTGAGATAGACTGTTATACCTTAAAAAGTTTGGTGGAGAGCTATTAGTTTTCACAAATATTAATTAACTGATACTCTTCAACTAATAAAGTATAGATATTTATAATCAAAATTTAATAAGAAATAATAATGACATAAATTTTAAAGTCTCCTGAAAGCCAATTCTATAACTATCAGTTGGCCAAGGCATTGTTAAAACTTTGGCTCATTTTGAGGATACTTGATTTTGATCATCAGTATTAGCTCCCTATGGGCTTCTCTGGTAGCTTAGACAGTAAAGAATCTGTCTGCAGTGCAGAAGACCCAGGTTTGATTCCTGGGTTGGGAAGATCCCCTGGAGAAGGGAATGGCAACCTATTCCAGTATTCTTACCTGGAGAATCCCATGGACAGAGGAGTCTGTGTGATTACAGTCCATGGAAGTGAGAAGAGTCAGACTTGACTGAGCAACTAAATACTCACACATGTTAGTTCTGCATACTCTAGATGACATAGACATTCAATTTTTAGAATTATTCAACTCATTTAAAAACTATAATACATATAATAGAAATATGAGGGGAAAAACATTAACAGGGTCTAAATTTTCAGGCCATCTTCATATGAAATATAATAAACTTCTACAGTTTACATATATCACAAAATATATTGCTTTTATAATATCAACCCATATCATTTAATAAGAAGAAAAATGGATACCATATACTGAATATTTATTATGAAGCCGATGTCTTCCTTTGTTCTTTACATATTATTTTGTTTTGTCCAATAACTCATCAAGTAAATTATGTTGGTATCCCAGTTATACACATAAGGATGTTGAGGGCCAAGTCTAGTAATTAAAAGGCTCAGAGTCACTGCTGAGCTGCTGAGGCAGAGCCCAAATCCAAAACTGAGTAGACCTGACTCCACAGGCCAAGAAATAAATACATAAGGTAGATAACACTTTTAGCTACTAATATTTTATCATTTGGAGTAGGAAATGGCAACCCACTCCAGTATCATCAACTCAATGGACATGAATTTGAGCAAACACCATGATACAGTGAAGGACAGGGAAGCCTGGCATGCTCCAGTCCATAGGGTCTCAAAGAGTTGGACACAACAGAGTGACTGAACAGCAACATATTATCAGTATGTGAAAGTTCCATTTTCAAATCTGCTCTCCATCTGTAATACCTAAACTACCCGTTATCTATCTATCTATCTATCTATCTTAATATATATATGTAGACCATTTGCAACTTGGGATATTTCTTTATTAAATATTTATTAAATGCTAAATATTTATTATTATGATAAATTTATTAAATATTAAATGTTCTTTATTAAATATTCAAAGCTATTAAGAAACAGAGTAGTCATTAATATAATTAGGTATAAACTAAGATAAATGTACTTAGGGAAATAAGTAATTCTCTAAGTTGTTAGAATGGCTAAACACTTAACATGATTTAAATAAACAGAGAATATTAACAACCCAAGAAAAGAAAATCTAATGGATTTTGTACAATTATAGACACCTTTTATTAAGCAAAACGGATGACAAAACAAGTAAATATAATAAGAGAACACCTTTCTCAGAATTTAAATACAGCAGTCAGATCTTTTTTGTAAAATTCTCAGATAAATTTGGTTATGATGTTATTTTGTAATATGTGATATACATCATTTTAATAAAAAATTATTATTCCCCCTTTATGCATTCCTAGCAAATTTGAGCATCATCCTTCTTTTTATTTGTGACTGGATTTCTACATATTCTCAACCCCACTGAGGATGTTTTCAATATTTCAAAGAAATATGTTTTTGACACTTTCTTTTATAAATCCAGTGGAATCTTTAGTTCAAATATTACTGTAGGTCTTTTATTTCAGCAAAGTCTCTTGGAGAGGACCAAGGCAGATGATCAAATGCAATCCTTCCTAAGGGCATTACAGTACAACAGATGTATTTGTTTTCCAGATTTGTGACAAGTAGCAAATTCTGATTGTAAACATGGATTGCACCATAGGTATTAGTGACACTCTGTCACATCGAATCACATAGTTTCACTGAATAATTTTAGAGTGCTTTATTTTTATTCTTTCTGTGCCTGTTTTTACAAGCTGAAGATGATCGGCTTCATCCCACTGAAATAAAACTCACAACAAAACATGAAATCTACACACCCTGTCGATTTATCCATCCTTATTTAGTCATGGGTATCTGAAATGGCATGAAAAGCAGATTTCCTTTCACCTCCAAAGACAAAATAGTGCATCTGCTACCTTCCTTCTTGTTTGTCCTCTATAGTAGGAGAATCTCTTTCAAAACACTAACCAATTTACTACCTTCTCTAAAGTTTTATGGTAAATTAGGCACAGCTGAAATCAATGCAAAGTTCCTCCTGCAGGGTTTCTCAGGGGTTGATTCTTCATACATGGAATTTGCCAGGAAGTCTCAATTATGATTTGGTCTCTGCTGGAGGGTGTGCGTCCCTCTGGGGAGAATCTGTTGCAACAGGAATGAAGACCCTGCCTGCTGAACTGGCTCTGGAGTAACTCAGAGGATGAATGGACGACATGGTCTCAAGAGAGTCCTCCCAGATAGGGGAGGGATTTAGCAGCCACCACCACCTGCTAATTAGAAACAGGTGCACTGAATCTTTCATTAACAGCTGAAATTCTACCCTTTTTTACATTTTAATAGTATGCCAGTGTTTGACAATTAGATGAAAAACACCGATAAATGACTATAACAGAATGGAAGATGAAGTGAGGAAAAACATGATTCCCTTGTTGAAAGTCCTAGATTAAAAAACAGAGACAAAGGATTCATCTTATGATGTTGTGTAAGTTATTAATTTGTAAGAAGGAAATAAATTACCCATCATTACACTGAATAAGTAGATTCCACAGACGATGAACACATTCAGAACTGAAATAGTCATTGGCAAAATTCACAGAGTGAATATACAAATGCTTTGACTTGTCCTCAAAGACTGACAAAGAAATAGGTCTATGAATTGTGAAACACGTAGACTCCAGAGCCAGGTGGCCTGGAGTCAAATCCTGACCTGTCTGCTTTCTAGTTGTATGATCTTGGACATGTTACTACTTAACTCTTGAAGGTCTCAGAGTTCTCATTCCAGGCTCTCTTCCAGTTTTCCAAAAACGGAAGTGTTAGTAAGAATTGCCTCATAAATCTATTGTGAGGATTAAGTGAATTTGACTAGAACTAAAGATGGGCTCGATAAAGGACAGAAATGGTATGGACCTAACAGAAGCAGAAGATATTAAGAAGAGGTGGCAAGAATACACAGAAGAACTGTACAACAAAGAGCTTCATGGCCCAGATAATCATGATGGTGTGATCACTGACCTAGAGCCAGACATCCTGGAATGTGAAGTCAAGTGGGCCTTAGAAAGCATCACTACGAACAAAGCTAGTGGAGGTGATGGAATTCCAGTGGAGCTATTCCAAATCCTAAAATATGATGCTGTGAAAGTGCTGCACTCAATATGCCAGCAAATTTGGAAAACTCAGCAGTGGCCACAAGATTGGAAAAGGTCAGTTTTCATCCCAATCCCAAAGAAAGGCAATGCCAAAGAATGCTCAAACTACCGCACAATTGCACTCATCTCACACGCTAGTAAAGTAATGCTCAAAATTCTCCAAGCCAGGCTTCAGCAATATGTGAACCGTGAACTTCCTGATGTTCAAGCTGGTTTTAGAAAAGGCAGAGGAACCAGAGATCAAATTGCCAACATCTGCTGGATCATCGAAAAAGCAAGAGAGTTCCAGAAAAACATCTATTTCTGCTTTATTGACTATGCCAAAGCCTTTGACTGTGTAGATCACAATAAACTGTGGAATATTCTGAAAGAGATGGGAATACCAGACCACCTGATCTGCCTCTTGAGAAATCTGTATGCAGGTCAGGAAGCAACAGTTAGAACTGGTCATGGAACAACAGACTAGTTCCAAATAGGAAAAGGAGTACGTCAAGGCTGTATATTGTCACGATGTTTATTTAACTTATATGCAGAGTACATCATGAGAAATGCCGAACTGGAAGAAACACAAGTTGGAATCAAGATTGCTGGGAGAAATATCAGTAATCTCAGATATGCAGATGACACCACCCTTATGGCAGAAAGTGAAGAGGAACTAAAAAGCCTCTTGATGAGAGTGAAAGTGGAGAGTGAAAAGGTTGGCTTAAAGCTCAACATTCAGAAAACGAAGATCATGGCATCTGGTCCCATCACTGCATGGGAAATAGATGGAGAAACAGTGGAAACAGTGTCAGACTTTCTTTTTCTGGGCTCCAAAATCACTGCAGATGGTGACTGCAGCCATGAAATTAAAAGATGCTTACTCCTTGGAAGGAAAGTTATGACCAACCTAGATAGCATATTCAAAAGCAGAGACATCACTTTACCAACAAAGGTTCGCCTAGTCAAGGCTATGGTCTTTCTGTGGTCATGTATGGATGTGAGAGCTGGACTGTGAAGAAGGCTGAGCGCCGAAGAATGGATGCTTCTGAACTGTGGTGTTGGAGAAGACTCTTGAGAGTCCCTTGGAGTGCAAGGAGATCCAACCAGTCCATTCTCAAGGAGATCAGCCCTGGGATTTCTTTGGAAGGAATGATGCTAAAGCTGAAACTCCAGTATTTTGGCCACCTCATGCGAAGAGTTGACTCATTGGAGAAGACTCTGATGCTGGGAGGGATTGAGGGCAGAAGGAGAAGGGGACGACAGAGGATGAGATGGCTGGATGGCATCACTGACTCGATGGATGTGAGTCTGAGTGACCTCCGGGAGTTGGTGATGGACAGGGAGTCCTGGCGTGCTGCAGTTCATGGGGTCAAAAAGAGTCAGACACGACTGAGCGACTGATCTGATCTGATCTGAAAGTGCTTAGAATACCTCTTGTCATAAGGTAATTAAGGTCTGTGTTAGCCATTACTTTTGTTAGCCATTACTTTTGTTATTATTGTGTTTCTCTTTGGCATTAATGAGATTAGCCATCATGTGGAATGGCTGATCATTATTCTTAGAAAAATTACTTTCATTTGGCATCTGAACCACCATATTTCTTAAATTTTCAATTTCATTTTTCTTTTCCAGGGTACTGACTTTTTCATTTTTTGCAGTGTGTCTAACATCACTGTCTCCAGGGCCTTTAAATTTGGGGTGTGCCTCAGGGATTCTTCTCTGGACTTCTTTTCTATATATATTTAGTCCCTTTGAGATAGACTCATGACTTAATTCCCTCTGTATGCTGGTAATTCCCAGAAATATATATCCAGCCCATATATGTTTCCTAAAGTCCAGACAATTGTTTATTTCCACATCCCTGCAATAATCTGTACAATTTAGGAGCAAAAGCAGGTTTTGTGAGACATAACAAGTTGAAACTTTAAGAAAACTAACACAATAAGATAAATACAAAATTAAGGTAAAAGTGTTTTGTTTTGTTTTGTTTTTTTAATTTTTAAAATTTTCTCCCACATGTGCCATAGAGCTTCACAATTTCTTCTGAGATAACTTTTAGCATTTTACCATAAATGCTCATACTATATCTAAAACTTTCTGTCTACACCCAACTCTTCCTTCTTTACCTAGACACTCTTCAACTCCCCTGGTACCTCCCTACTCATTGAAATCTGTATAAGAGGTGCAAGGGTTTACCTCTCACCAGCTAAATCTGCCTCAGTAGGAGGGTATTTGAATTGGCTAATATATTTGTCCTTCCTCTTATTTAAAGACATTGGGGAAGAGAGTCTCTTTGAAGCCAGGGTTCTGGATACAATTTTTTTTTTCTGATATTTTGATGCATTTATGCAAGTCTAGGATGAGAAAAGCTGCGTGTAGATATTTTTCCTCCAAGTTTTGGCTTTTGCTTTAACAGTCAAGTTTGTGAGGACACATGGGTCTCTGAAGAGCTTTCCAGTGTCCACTCTTGGATGGTGGGTGAAAGAAGCTGTGAACACAGCAGAGACTTTTTGATCTGATTTAATCTCTGGAGCACAGATTGATGTGCCTATTCTCCCACCCTGCTGGAAAGGAGAGGGAGTTAATGAATTGGTAATGGAAGAAGAGCTATTGTAGATAACTGAGCTCTAGATTCAGAACTTAGCCCACCAAAGGACTTTGTGTAGTGGGGCAAAAGAAGAACCTCAAACATTTGTTGGATGTGAGTCTAGAGTCTTTCCTTTTGGATAAAACCAGTAGAGAATATACCAGAAAAAAAAACGTAGGTACAAAGGGCTAAGTAGGTCAAGTAAACTTTCATGACTCAACATTCCAAAGGAGGAACAGAAATATTTCATTTCCTGGGTCTGTCATGAAGGGATCTGAAAAGATTAAAAAAAAAAGTCTTTCTGCAGCCTAGCATGAGCCAGCAATAACAAAAATGATTCCCATTCTTAAGAGGAAATTGTATAAGTATGAAAAAGAGCACCAAATTTAGCAGAGATCACATAAGAATGAGGAGCACTTAGCAGAAATCAGTGAATGTTGAAAGTTGATATCCCAGACAAATGAACCCCTGTAACTTTTCTATGTATTACCTAGGAAAACTTAAAACATCCATAGAAAGACTTGTATACAGATGTCCCAGTTTTGCTTGAAAGTTGAAAGTTAAGTCACTCAGTGGTGTCTGACTCTTTGCGACCCCGTGGACTGTGGCCCACCAGGCTCCTCCATCCATGGGATTCTCCAGGCAACAACACTGGGGTGGATTGCCATTTCCTTCTCCAGGGGATCTTCCCGACCCAGGGATTGAACCCAGGTCTCCCGCATTAAAGGCAGACGCTTTAACCTCTGAGCCACCAGGGTTTTGCTTATAACAGTCAAAAACTGGAAAAAAAAAAAAAAAAAAAAAAAAAAACTTAAAAGTCCAAAAATAATAGATAAAGAATGTTTTATGTTCCCATGGATTAGAAAGGCCTCATTGGAGCAATGTTGTCCCCCTGGGGAAGCTCAGTAAATTCAGAGTAACTTTTGAGTGTCATGATTGAGGTGGAATGAATGAGTAGTGAGTAGAGGCTAACAATACTCTTAAACATCTTACAATGAAGAGGACACCCCCTTTATAACAAAAACTATAGAACACACAATATCGATAGTGCTGAAATCAAGAATCACCGTACATGAAGTGCACCAGGAACCTGAATAGCAGAAAACTGGAAATGATGATCTCAGAAACAAATAGAAATATAATGTATTAATTCTTAAAGGGTACTGATTTAATTAGGTAGATGATCAAGCTTTCTCTGTTTGCTTCAAACTCTCAAGTTATTTTCTGCTTTCTTGGAACTGATTGATTCACCAAATTGCCTCTTGGGAAAATAAATTTTATTCCTAAATGAAAAAGCAAATTCTTTCTAACTCTCAAACATTTTACTTATCTTCTTATTATATAATGGAGAAGGAAATGGCAACCCACTCCAGTGCTCTTGCCTGGAGAATCCCAGGGACGGAGGAGCCTGGGTGGGCTGCCGTCTATGGGGTCGCACAGAGTCGGACACGACTGAAGCGACTTAGAAGCAGTAGCAGTAGCAGTGACTCAGATGGTAAAGAATCTACCTGCAACGTGGGAGACCTGGGTTCGATCCCTAGGTTGGGAAGATTCCCCCAGAGAAGAGGGTGGATATAACTAGTTCTATTATGCTTAACTGAACGACCAAGCCATCACTTCGGGGTTTCTACTCTAAATGAGCAAATATTTCTTGGTAACAATGTATGCTGTACTAAACAATGGGGAAAAAAGCAACGCATCGTTTTTACTCATCAGCTTAAACCTTAATTAGGTCATTTTCCTTCTTTATGTTTGTCTTTTCAAATATAGATAACTTTCCATTAGCTGTTTTTTCTTTTCTGTTAAGATAGTAGTTTTCTCATGCCAAGATTTCAAAGCTATATCATAGGTTTACGTCACTGACATTTACTGTACTAAAATACAGGCACTAGTCAGACATTATAATTCAGCAATAACGGTATTTAATTGCTTTGCAGAAGAAAAATAAAGAACTTATACTGTAAAAATATCTACCCACTGAAATGTTTAAAATGGGAAAGTAATGGCCTAAATATCTAGAAAAATGTATAATAGAATTCAAACAAAACCATAGTTGAAAGTACCTGATGAAAATTATCTTTTTAAAATTTTGTCATGAACTGGTCAGCTTGTGATCTCTGGATCATTTTTTCTTAACTTGCAAGTATAGAATGTCACAACATTGGTTTTGTGGTGATCAAATATGAAAACATTTCCGAAAGAGATTCCTATACACAGATCCTATGCAAGAAATAACATTTCAAACATAACCAATGGCTTTTATTTGAACAGGTGTTTTAAGTTTTTCTTGCAACTTTTGCCTTCAGCTTTCTTCAAATACTTCCATTATTTCCACAACTTCATTGTAATTATAAACATATTCATTTAAAATATGCATTATTAAATAATTAAAAGCTGTTTTTAAATTTTAAAAGGTCACAATTAACTGGTCTAGCCTACTATTACAATATTAAAATATGAAAACTGATTTTAGTCCAGTGTAAAAGGATTTCACTTTCTGAGTTAACATCTCTTAAGGGATTTATTTTGAAATAAAAATTATGCATTAATTGCAACTCTACTCAAAGGTCAATCCTAAGCAACTCAACATAATCAGAGATTTCCATCTCATAAATTGATAACACATTTTCTTAGAAAATTTAGACAAGGTTGCAGTAAACTAAGTTAAATATAAATATTCTTCTGTACTTTCAAATTTCCCTGTTCCACCTACTAAAATGGATATCTAGGAATAGAAATTTTGAAAATAATTTTATAATATCAGTGACATATTCAATTTTTCCTCCATTTCCTTCTCTTACTGTTTTAGATAGTTGTACCTTCAGCAGTTTCTGTTGTTTCTGAGTAATGGCGATCATAAATTATGGAACATATTGATAATTAATATATAGACTTTGAACAAAATTAAATTCAAATAATTGAATTATATAGGGGAAACTTGGAGATTAAACCAGGACTAATATTTACATGATTCCTAATATGTGCCAGAAGTTTTGCAAGCCACATTGCTATGCATAAAAATGAAGCTTTGCAGCTATATTATTAGAAATGAAAAGTCTGGAAGGCAGAGAGATTACATACTTTTCTCAATCCGCACAATTCGTAGAAAACTACTAAAGATTTTATCTATATTTTCTGACTCCAAAATCTGATGCTTTTTGTTTATCTTTGTCATTAATGTATCTGTCACCTCCCAAAATTTCCTCCTCCTTTTTGAATTATTTTATTATTAATTTTGTGATATGAATACTTAACATAAGACATATCCTCTCATCCACATTTTAACTATTCAATACAGTATTGTTAACCTAGTCATTATGCTTTACAACAAATCTCTCAAACTTGTTGATCTTTCATATCAAACTTTACACCCTTTGTCTGATACCTCCTTATTCGCTCCTCTCCCAGACCTTGGCAACTACCTTGCTTCTATGAGTTTGACTATTTTATATTTCTCAAACAAGTGGTATTATTTAATCCAAAATATATAAGAAACTCTTTCAACTCAATAACAAAAAGTGGGCAAATAACTGAATAGAAATTTCTGCAAAGGAGACATGCAAACAGATAGTAAATAAATGGGAAGATAATCATCAGAGAAAGAAACAAAAATTCTTATAAGCTATTGTGTACCTCACACCAGATAGAATGGTTATAATTTTAAAAAAGGCTACAAGTGTTGGTAAGGATGTAGCAGAAAGGGAGCCCTTCTTCATTATGGAAAACAGCATGCAAAATCCTTAGAAAACTAAAATAGAACTATATGTCCCAGCAATCCCACTTCTGGGTATATATCTAAAGGAATGGAACCAGGATATCAAAATGATATCTGCAACCCCATGTTTATCACAGTATTATTCAAAATAGCCAAGGCATTGAAGCAATCTGAATGTCTGTTTATGCACAAGTAGATACAGAAAAATTTGACACACAATGGAATATTGTTCAGTCTTAAAAATGGAAAGCAATTCTTCCATTTTTGGCAACATGGATGAACTTGGAGGCCATTATTCCTCGCAAAATCTGACTATTTCTGCTCATTAGAATACAGTATTAGATTTAGTATTAAAAGATAGTATTCGTATTGCTACTTGTAACAGAAGTTGAACGGAGAGTAGTGACAGTAGCAGCAGTAGTAATTGACAAGGGAAAGAAAAAGGAGAAAGAGGAAAAGAAACAGCTAACACTTGGTAAGCGTTTTCTGTGTGCTCTTCCCAGCTGACGTTAGTGGTAAAGAACCTGCCTGTCAATGGAGGAGACCTAAGACACATGGGTTCAATCCTGGGGTTGGGAAGATCCCCTGGAGGAGGGCATGGAAACTCACTCCAGTATTCTTGCCTAGAGAATCCAATGGTCAGAGGAGCCTGGAAGGCTACAGTCCATAGGGTCAAGAAGAGCTGGACATGACTGAAGTGACTTGGCACCCAAGGCCTTTGAATAAATTATTTTAATCCTCAAAACACTAATGTGCAGTGGGTAGTGCTAATTGCATATTTAGTAGATGAAATCCTTAACTGATTTAGATTAGTTGCTCAGCTGGCACAATTAATAAATTATATAATTCATATTCAAATTGCAGGAATCTAATTTATAACCATTAATATTACCACTTGGCTAACAATTTATTATGGTTCATGATATCACAAGAAAAAAGTATATAACAAGTAACACAGTAATTCCCTTCAGATTCAGAATGAAAGGAAAAATGGAATATAGGAGGTATCGGCAATGAACAAGAGTGGGATAAAAATGGCATTTACAGTATGATCTTAACTATATTCAAAATTATTGCAAGAAAAAAGGGCTGTAACAACTGGTGTAACACAAAGTGTTACTGATCATATTCCCTGTGTTGTAGAATTACTATTATACTATTATTTGCTTTTCCTTGTGTATTTTCAAGAATTTTACAATTGTTATGTATAGCTTTCATCTTTTCATTACAATAAACAATATTCTAATAGCTTTTTAAAAATTGGAAACTGATAAAGAAAATATTTAGTGATTTCTCCATATCAATATTTATTTTAGAGTAAGAATAAAATCAAGATAACTATTGTGAAAGGATTAGTACTTAAATGTTTAGAACAGATAAACACAAAATATAGGTAGGAAAAGACTTTGGTAAACTTTAAAAAGTAACTTTCTATGAATGTTTAACAACTATATGAATTATTTTGTTTTTTCAGGCAGTAGCAAAACTATTAAAGATTTTTCCAACTTTAAGATTTAAGCTAAATGTTACAGTTTAAAGGGATTCTATAATTTGTCCTGTTGTGTATAAACTGTGGTTTTCCCACTGAAATTTGCAATCAGCATTTCCATAAAGTTCCTCTTACGTAAAGAAATCGCTGAAGGGAGATGTCTATACTATGCTTTGAAATGAAAGCTCAAACCCTTTAGAATAGGAATACTCATCAGATCAGATCAGATCAGATCAGTCGCTCAGTCGTATCCAACTCTTTGTGACCCCATGAATCGCAGCATGCCAGCCCTCCCTGTCCATCACCAACTCCCGGAGGTCACTCAGACTCACATCCATCGAGTCAGTGATGCCATCCAGCCATCTCATCCTCTGTAGTCCCCTTCTCCTCTTGCCCTCAATCCCTCCCAGCATCAGAGTCTTCTCCAATGAGTCAACTCTTCGCATGAGGTGGCCAAAATACTGGAGTTTCAGCTTTAGCATCATTCCTTCCAAAGAAATCCCAGGGCTGATCTCCTTCAGAATGGACTGGTTGGATCTCCTTGCAGTCCAAGGGACTCTCAAGAGTCTTCTCCAACACCACAGTTCAAAAGCATCAATTCTTTGGCACTCAGACTTCTTCACAGTCCAGGTCTCACATCCATACATGACCACAGGAAAAACCATAGCCTTGACTAGGCGAACCTTTGTTGGCAAAGTAGTGTCTCTGCTTTTGAATATGCTATCTAGGTTGGTCATAACTTTCCTTCCAAGGAGTAAGCGTCTTTTAATTTCATGGCTGCAGTCACCATCTGCAGTGATTTTGGAGCCCAGAAAAACAAAGTCTGGCACTGTTTCCACTGTTTCCCCATCTATTTCCCATGAAGTGATGGGACCGGATGCCATGATCTTCGTTTTCTGAATGTTGAGCTTCAAGCCAACTTTTTCACTCTCCACTTTCACCTTCATCAAGAGGCTTTTTAGTTCCTCTTCACTTTCTGCCATAAGGGTGGTGTCATTTGCATATCTGAAGTTATTGATATTTCTCCCAGCAATCTTGATTCCAACTTGTGTTTCTTCCAGCCCAGCATTTCTCACGATGTATTCTGCATTTAAGTTAAATAAGCAGGGTGACAATATACAGCCTTGACGTACTCCTTTTCCTATTTGGAACCAGTCTGTTGTTCCATGTCCAGTTCTAACTGTTGCTTCCTGACCTGCATACAAATTTCTCAAGAGGCAGATCTGGTGGTCTGGGGAATACTCATCACCATAGATTAATTTAAATAAAACATTGATTGCTAATGAACAAAAGGAATATGAGAGGTTTTTACATCTATATTTTAGTTTCAGTGACCATATAAACAATAAATGAAATATAGTAATAGAGAAATGAAAAAAGGAACTACCTAAGAAACACAATTGAAAAATAGCATAATTTCAGAGACAAGATTTGTGGGCTAGCAGACATTTGGTTCTCTCCAAAACATCCATAAGACATTGTTTCATAAGACATTATTTTCCCCAAAGTCATTTGGTCCCTTCCAAAAAGACCTTGCAATATTGTCCTGTCCAAAATGTCTATGAGCATATTTGATCCAGGACAAGTGGTTTTGGATAGGACCAAATATCAAGTATGTTTTAGTGTGGACCAGATGTCTTATGGATGTTTTAGAAAGGAACAAATGTCTCACAAGAGGTTAGTGGAGAAGCAGTTTAATTTTAAGTTCAGTTACACATGATGTCTACTCAGAATATGATCTTTCCAGGACTAAGAACATTTCTGAATGAGCTAGTTTTATGATACTACATTTTCACCATTGAAATCAAAAGAATTGTAAATAAAAATTAAAAACAAAAATTTGATTTCTTCTTTGTTCCAAAATAGGTAACATTTCAAAGACTCAAATCTTGAAACAGCTAACTTTGGGGGGCATCTAATTTATGAAGTGGGCTTCCCAGGTGGCGCTACTGGTAAAGAACCCGCCTGCCAGTTCAGGGGACATAAGAAATGTGGGTCCAGTCTCTGGCTGGGGAAGATCCCCTGGAGGAGGGCATGGCAACCTACTCCAGTATTCTTGCCTTGAGAATCCCATGGATAGAGGAGCCTGGCAGACTGCAGTCCATAGGGTCACACAGAGTTGGACACAACTGAAGCAACTCAGCACACACACAATTTATGAAATAATTTCTGTTGCTAATTTTTAGAAATGTTGAGATTTTGGATTATTCAAGAATACAATATGAAAACTAAGATGGAAATAACATGCTGAGGGAAAAAAATGACATATTAAATAGATTGTTTAATCACTATTGGACTTTTTCATGCCATTCAATTTATTTGACTTTCAATTGAGATAAATAAGGAAAATGTTTACTATATAAAAATATTATTTATCCATTTAATAATAACAGATATCACCATTATCATTAAAGTTGATAACTCTTATTAATGATGTTATCATAAAATAATCATCTGCAAGGAGCCATGTAAATAGCAGATAGCTGAGTTGAGTTATCAAAAAGAGAAAAGAAAACATATTCAATAATGAAACATTTGAGAATCCATTACATGCATGATGTTTTTTCTAACCTCAAATTCAATATAACTTCATGGGGGAATATGAAAAAATTACGGTGCAATAAAACCATTATTTTATATTAAGGAATACTATCATTGTTTTATGTTATGAAGTGACTTCCCAGTAAGCTATTTGATTTGGCTAATATTTTTTGTAAGTACATTTAATATTTTAAATCAATATTATAACTATGATCAACTGTTCTTTAGCAGATTTCTAAAGTAAGATTTTTCACTTACCCTGAAAACATTCTAAACTGATTATTCAGACACCAGAATGAGCAGAATGTTGAAGTAGAAAATATGAGGGAAAATGGCAACTGTTTTCTTTTTTATTTTTTAACTTTATTTAACTTTACAATATTGTATTGGTTTTATCATATATCAAAATGAATCTGCCACAGGTATACATGTGTTCCCCATCCTGAACCCTCCTCCCTCCTCCCTCCCCATACCATCCCTTTGGGTCATCCCAGTGCACCAGCCCCAAGCATCCAGTATTCGTGCATCGAACCTGGACTGGTGACTCGTTTCATATATGATATTATACATATTTCAATGTCATTCTCCAAAATCATCCCACCCTTAAAGAGAAGGTGCAAGGATAAAGATTTTAAAAACCAAAAAGAGATATAAAATGTGCCCTTCACTAGCCTTTGAACTGCCCTAGATTTTCCACTGAAGAGTGAAGTTAGTAACTGCAAAGCTCTCAGAGAACATCCTTTGCCTACTTACCAGTTTTTAAACTTCATCTCGCCTCTGTTCATTATTCTCTTTTCCTTAGAAATTTGCCACTTGGAAAATCTACATCTCACTAGCTAAAATGATTCAAGGCATTGTCTCATTTAAATGTCTCATTTAATTTAAAGTCTTTGCTTTCTGAAAAGTAATCTAGTGAACTTCTCTTTCTCTACGATCAGTATTTTAGGTCCATTTCCAGCTTTACAGCCTGCCTTGTTTCCATGCCAGTTTTCTAACTGGATGAGTCAGTGCTCTGTCAATTTCTTTTATTTTATACAAACATTATGAAATGTTAACTCTTGACCTCTTTAATGGGATCTTTGTCAATTCAAATTGTGGGCCCTTTGGCACTCAACAGTTTCCATCAGACATTGCCTTTAAAACTATCCCGCCACATTTCAAAACATGAATGCCAAAGAAAATACTGTAGGAATCCAGCTAAGAATGTGGAGTTTAGATCAATTTTTCATAAAAACAAAAGCCAAGTCTCTATTGCCATGTCTTGATGAGTTTTACACTTGGGAAACTCCTAACTTTTGGTAGTTATAGATATTGTATATTGTATTATTATTGATTTAAATGTTTTTTAAGAGTAATAATAAATATCACATTGAAATGAGGAATCCTGCTTAAACTTTTCTAAGAAAAAAATTCTAAGAAATAACTTTTTAAGATGAAGAAGGAAAGCAGAAATATTTGCAGAATTTGATTTACATTGTGTTCATGAGCAAAAGCAATAACTTTTTTGGTATGTTTGACATAGTTACATAACAAAAATGCAGCATTGAAAAAAGGATGCTGGAGGAAATAATTGACTAAAGGTTTTCTATTATTTTATTCAGCTCATCTGATACATATTTGAGTTATATTTATTTTTATTAATAATTTTATGGTTTATGCAGTTATTTTTAAATATCTTGAATAATTTTTACAAAGAAATGTCAATTTCTTACTGAATTACTTAAGAAGGAGACTATTTATTCTTTGAATATCACCAATTTTAGACAGCAAAAAATTTTGTGGTAAGTGTAATCTGACTGTGGGTTGTATTGAGAGAAATATAAATATAGCACACAAGGCATTCCAAGCTATAATACTGATATATGAATATTCAAAAAATATTAAATCATTAATATGATAGAATATAAAAAGTATTATTCAGTAAGAAGTACACATTTTCTTATTGGGAGAACTTATATTCTTCTTTATATGTACCCCCAAAATGTTTATCTGAGTTAATTTTATCCATTTGGTAGGCAATTGCATCATCTATATTTATAGTTGACTGATACTAGTGACAACCCTTTCACCCACTGCACTGTGTTGCTTCTTTGTATGATCCCCAGATCCAAGCAGTTTATCGCCATTGTTCAGTTTTATTAAGTATATTTATGTGGCCAAATACTTGCTTTTTTCATGTATGCATGTATAATTATAATAACATCAAATTTCTTCAAGTAATATTAGGATATTATTGTCCTTATCCAAGGATAAAATGATTCACAGAAAATATAAATAATTGAAAACAAAATAAAGAAAGAAAACTGAACAAATGAATATTCTAGAATTAGAGAACAGATTATAATGAAATAGACAATAATTCCCCCAATGTCTCATTGATTAAAGAACAAGCAACATTGCTAAAACATATTTAACCACTCTCAAGAAATACTCTGGTAATTTAAGTTAATTTTGAGAACAAGTAATGTGTCTACACCATGTGAAGGGAATAGCAAAAAAAAAAAAAAAATCACAGGAGAATAATATAGGGGCTTAACATTAGTTCTAAGCAATAAAATATTATTTAGTAATGATAGCTTATGGTGAACTGTGTCAGATTTGTGATCGCTGAAGAAGGGAATTTAGCTTCAGGACCAGACCTGTGGCTTGATCACTCGGAGCTTTTGGGTAGCAGAGTTTTATTACAGCGAGAAAAAGAGAGAAAGCTTCTGACATAGATGTCAGAGAGTGCCCCACTTGCTAGTCTTATCAAGGCTTTATATACTTTTTCAGTTGACTTCTCTGGTGGCACAAATTGTAAAAGAATTTGCAATGAGGGAGACATGGGTTCGATCCCTGGGTCAGGAAGATCCTTGGAAAGGGAACGGCCACCCACTCCAGTATTCTAGCCTGGAGAATCCCATGAACAGAGGAGCCTGGTGGGCTACAACATGGGATCCCAAAGAGTCAGACACGACTGAGAGACTTTCACTTTCACAAACAATAGAAAGGTCTTACCAGACCCACTCCCACAATATACATTTTAAGATAACAGGGTTTAGTTAGCAGGTTCCTGATAAGAAGGAAAACATGAAAATGGAAAGATTAGGGGAGTATATCAAAACTCAAATCAAAGTAAGTGGCATTTTTAGTCAAATTTCTGAAACAAAGAGATATAGAAATAACTACTATTAAGTAGTTTAACTACTTAAAAATAACCAGCAGGTAAGTGTGACACTGCTACTAACAATAAAAAAAGTCAGGGATTATGGAAGACTTAAAGAAGATAGTATTAAACCAGGTTAAATGTAAAAGAGTCATGATTAGTTGCTAAATAAGATAAGATTGTATGTATAAATCATTAATTCATCTTTGTCGTCTCTTTTTTCTCTTTTCCCCTGTTAATTTTTGTTGAGTAGCACCATAGGGAAAAACTTAAATATTTGTCTCTTTGCTAAACAATCTAGATTTTTATTTTAGTGTATGATCTAATTTTTATTTTTACTTTTGAGTCGGGCTTATTGTATCTTGAACATTATCAAAAGAAGACTAGGATTTTCTTAAAATTTCATTTCTTACTCCAAGAATTCCACTCATCTTGTGAAAAATTCTTCATTGCTTATTTAAAATAACTACTAGTGACTTCCAATTCGAGTGTGATAGGTAATAGAAAGTCAATACTGCTGCTAGTAACAACTAGAAAAAAAAAGCTTGAAAAATTACAAAAATAAATCATTTGAAGGCCCCAGAGACTATTTCAGCACAGCACTGCTGCTGCTGCTGCTAAGTCGCTTCAGTCGTGTCCGACTCTGTGCGACCCCATAGACGGAAGCCCACCAGGCTCCCCCGTCCCTGGGATTCTCCAGGCAAGAATACTGGAGTGAGTTGCCATTTCCTTCTCCAATGCAGGAAAGTGAAAAGTGAAAGTGAAGTCGCTCAGTCGTGTCTGACTCCTAGCAACCCCATGGACTGCAGCCTACCAGGATCCTCTGTCCATGGGATTTTCCTGGCAAAAGTACTGGGGTGGGGTGCCATTGCCTTCCCCTCAGCACAGCACAGCCATCTCTAATTCAGTCCTATTACCTAACAGAGGAAAGAAGATACCTTCTCTTGGAAAACAGCATCTTGTGTTTCTATTATTCTTTTTAATAAATCATTAACATAAAGTAAAACTTTATTAGACATGTTATTGATAAAATATGACAATATAACAGACAATAGAAGCCAACCAAAAGGTAATTCAGATAGTAGAATTAGTAGAAAAACACTTTAAGCAACAATTAATATGTTCAAGAAAATGCCAAAAATAGCAGAAAAAAGTAGATGAAATTATGAAGACCTTCACTGGAGAAATGAAATCTTAAGAGAAACAATGGAAGTTCAATAAGTAGAAAATCATGTATTCATATCTGCATTTAAAGAATGTAACATATGGATTTAACATACATTTGATAGAGTAGAAAAGTATAGTGTGAAATGGAAGATAGAATGAAAATAGTCAAATTGAAACATAAAAATGAAAGATGTTAATAAAAAATAGAGCATAAAATAGCTCTCTATGATTATATGTGCATATAAAATATATGTTCTAAATGATATGCACTGGCAACATCTAATATATGTCTGCCTTAAGTCCCAGAGACAGAACAGAATAGAGTTGAAGCAATATTTGAAGAAACATTGGCCTCACACTGGTCAGAATAGCCATCATCAAAAAAGTTACAAACAAAATGCTGGAGAGCCTGTGGAGAATGGGAACACCTCCCTAAATTGTTGGTGGAAATCTAAATTAGTACAATCACTATGAAGAACAGTATGTAGATTCCTTAAAAAAAAAAAAAAAAAAAAAGCACTAAAAATAGAGCTAATGTATGATCCATCTTTCAAACGCCTGTATATATATCCAGAACCATAATTTGAAAAGATACATGCACCCCAGTGTTTATTACAGTCAAGGTGCAATGTGGCCATTTCTTTAGCTTTGTAATTCAGGGAGCAGAGCTATTGAAGATATCTACCCATGGTGGGAATCTAGGTCCCTCCATTTCTATAGCAATGAAGCTTAGATTTTGGTGGGTCTACCAATCACTTAGTTTTCTTACTTAATTCAACAGACAATATTGGTACAAAGTGAAAATAACTGCACACTCTTGCTCTGTCCTTGAATTTTATGGAGGGGATGATTTTCCAGTGGCAGTGGTCAAGAAACCATATTCTGAGACACAGAATCTGCCATATACCTGACTGACTGACTTTATTACCACTTCCCTCTCCAGACTTTTACACTGATATTGTCACAGAATGATTCCAAATTTATTGCAAATTACAAAGTCTTAAAATATTGTTTTGCATGGACAATATTTATTTATATTTACCCATATTTTCTCCTTTCCATTGTTACTTTGTTCTTGTATTAACATGTTCACATCTTGAACTTTTCCCTTTTGACTACAGAAATCTTTTTTTTTTTTTTAGTTTAGGGTTGGATAGTGAGAAACTTCCTCAATATTCTTTATTTTTGTTTCACAATACATATTCCAAATTTATTTAAAGATCCCCCCACCTCAGGGATAAAATTCTACATTAGAGATTTGCTTTCTCTAATCATTAGTGATGTTGAGCATAAGTTTAAGTATATAAAATGCTTTGTACTATTCTTGAAAAATTGAAAAAAAGGTCCTCATGGCAAGATTACACCTATGTAGAATATCTCTTCTGCCCTCTCAAGGAGAAAAGACATGAATTACTTCCCTTTACAAAATGTTATATGCATTGCTTTTATACTAAAATTAATTAAAAAGATAATGCATTAAAATGTTAAAATATATAAATGGAATATCTTTTTTAGATCATGATAAATATTTCCCTAACATCTGTCTAACAATTTGTTCAAATTGTTTTTGTTTGGAAATGGTATTTTCCCATGGTGATAAATTTTATATAGAGAGCCATTTTCAAAAACAAATTTATTATGTCACTATTAATATCTTCATGACTCTATCTTCTAAAGCATTTACAATTCAGAAAGGCTATTATCTTGAATTTTTCCATGATTACCCCAACAGCTACTTTCCAGTATTTTTTTTTCTGCAAAGTAGTGCCTTTACACCCTCTTATACTGCAGCCCTCTGTATAAGAATTACATTATTTTTTAGCATAACTGCGTTAGATTTAGCATTTTTGGTTAGCACATCCCACCCCCTTCTTGATTTGCTCTCTTGGTATTATTTATGCTATTTTGGTTTATTGTCACAGAGCACTGTCTAAAAGCTTTGTATAATGTCTTTCAAGTGGTTAGACTTAGTATACAGTACAGACTTTACTCACAATGAATATATGGAATGGAAATAAATACACTGTCCTTTTTTAACCCCATTTTGTAATTTAGTTACTAAAATCAAATGCATTTACTTGAGCACACCAGCTTGGTTTTAAGAGTTTAAAAAATCATGTCGCTTAAGATGTTGTAGCTTCAAATCATACTTTAATAAATGTGCATTTGGGTAATATAGGAAACTCAACAAAAATTCAATTTTTCCAGGCACCTAAAAACCAAAGATGCTAAAGAAAGAATGACTAATTGTTCATAACTTGGGTAAAAATGAGTATATAATTAAAAATTTATGCCAAAAAGTATAAGCTTTTCATTTCATACAATCAACTAAACTACATATATTTCCTTAAAAATGTTTTCTTTTGTGGATGGATAACACAAACTTGATTATTAATGTTAAGGTCCTTTCCTTTTCTTTATTTAATCAGAAGTGAAGCTAGCATTATTAGTCAATAGTCACATGTTCAGCATACATACTTTTATAATATTCATGTATCATTTAACATTTGTGGGAAGAAAGTTAAATATCATATTATAAGAGCTTCAATTGTGGTCTCATAACTCACATTGCAGTCCAACGGTCTCAGATAAAGCTTACAATATCAGACACGATTACGTAAACAGTTCAGGATTATGTGATGAGACATTATTCAGTGATCTAGTATAAGTAATCATAAAGACATGCCATAATTTATTACAGTTATATCAGCTAGTGGGTCCTGAAGCACCAGCAAAGTTATTTCCCTTTGTATGTATACTCAACTAATTTTGCAGAGTCTCATGAAGACAGTGATCGCTGAGAATAAAACAGACCAGGCAGTTGAGTTGAGGGAGGGGTGGAGATGACAAGGGTATCTGCTGCTTTTCATATAAGCTATAATTTGCGGTCAGCAAAATCCAGAGTTTGACATTATCTTTTCCCCTATGACGAAGACGTAAGATGCCAAAACATCTTAGAAGTTGGCTTTGATTCACCTGCAGGTGCGAAGACTTGAATATGAGTAGCCATGGTGATTTAATAATACAAAAATAATATGAAAATAAGTATACCTTTGAGATTTAAAATTCTACATCGGCCAAAATATGCTCTAATATTTTACAGGGATTTTTTTAAAGCAGAATGAAGGATACGAAAACTTACACATGAATTATTTGATTTCACAAATTAATAGCTTATATATATATATTTTTAGTAAATAGTCATGTATAAACCTTTATTTTTCTAAAGCCATGAGCTTTCAAATGTACCTTAAGGAGTGCATTTTCTGGGAAGCCCTTAAATCCTTGAGCTACATTTATTTTCTAAGTAATGGCTAAGGAATGATGATAGATATTTGAGTATTTTCTCCAGAGTGAACTTGCAGACAGTGATTAAAATGCAATGACTGATTTTACAGGATATTATTTTTATATCCACTTAATCAAGTCAGGTTTATAGAAATCTCTGTTTATAATCAAATATGAACAAATCTAGATTTTAAACAGTATTTCAGTGTTGTTTTGAGTACAGTCAACCTCTTATTGCCAGAGAATATAATACCTGTAATACAGATTTTTCTAAGCATTTTATTTTAAAATGTGACTTTTCCTTGTTATCTAATTTTCATCTAAAATTTCCTCTATCACTGAGGAATGTCTTATGGAATATAAGCTGATTTTTGTATTATGTAAACTTAATAATTTAGATATTAAATCTGCCAATCATGAGCAGTCCAGATAAGAGAACCCTTCCCTAAACTGAGCAAATGTTTTCAAATACAAAGAAGAAGCTATAAGTAAACATAACTTTGTACAGAGGGGAATTTAGCTTTAGTTACTTCTTTTCATTAAAAAGCAGTGAAAAAATTGTCTTGATAGAAGTTTAATATAGATAATAACAGTATATGTAATATTTTCATTTAATTGTTACTCATAAGTTTATTACCATTTTTATCTAAGTTGAAGTCCTTAAAACTGATGACTGACATCCTTTCAATTGATATTCCTTCTGTAGCAAGGCTTTTGATTGCTAAAGTTCTCATGCTGAAAACTACGCAGTTTCTTTCTGACGTCAGTATAAAATTTGCCCTTGCATGTTGAGTAAGGCACCCAAGATGCAGTAGACATTCCAGGCCAAATGTCTATGGAGAATAAAATGTAAACCTGCTTATTTATTTCTTAACCTTTAACATTCAAAACATGTTATTCAACTGGAAATATCCAGACTGCATAGTCCATATTTACTACAGTGTCATCAAATCTTAAAATCTTATTTTATGGCCACTAAAGCTTTCTCACTCCACGTATATTCCATTTCACAATTCTACTTTTTACCTCTTTTTTCAAGTATTGAAAATACTTGGCAAATATTTGGCACTTTTGAGGGGTCATTTTGTCATGGACCAGGTTTTAAACCAATGGAGAATAACATCAACTCAATGAACACTCTTGAAGGAGATTCATTTTAAATTACATCATAAACATTTTAAAACATTTTATTGTGTAATATAAATAAAAATCATGGTAATTAATGGCATGGTATTAATAAAGTTGCAATGAGGTAAACATTAATGTTTTGAGAAAAGATTAACAAAAATAGAAATAGAATATAGGACTTCACATTTAACAGATGTACAGAGAAATAAAAGTTAACTGTTAATTAGTCTTTGTTAGGGTAGATGTGGTCAATTCAGTTGCAAATGCATTAACCTAAGAGCTTTCTCTATCTTGGTCACTGATTCATGCTCTATATTCATCAGATATTTATTCTTTGATGATCTGTTGTCATCCAAGCACTGTAAAAGATACATTGTGGAAAATTAAACCAGACAATTTTTATTCCCCTTGGAGTAGTTTATAGTGTATTGAAAAAGAACTACTAAAACATTATTACAGTACAATATAACTAATTTTATCAGTTAAATTAATTAGATAATTTATTGGTATATTAGATAATATCTAATATCAGTATAATATCAGATAGTATTGATATTTAATATTGGTATATTACATAATTTCCATGGAAATATACAATGACCATTTGCAAGACTATGGATTTAGAAAAGACTGTTTCAGTGAGATATTTCCTAAAATTATTCTGAAACGGAGAGTGCCTTCATGTAAGAAAGAAACAGCTCATTTCTATGTATGATTTATTCTCCACATAATGTTCACTAAAACCACTCTTATCATCTTATTTCCTCATCTCCCAGCCCCTTCTTTTGTTATGAACAAATTGAAGCTTTGTTGTTGTTGTATTATTATTGTGTTTTTCTCCTTAGCAGTGAATATTTTGTTATTTAGAGTTACTTAACTGTAAAGGTTTACTGAATGTTGAGCTTTAAGCCAACATTTTCACTCTCCTTTTTCACTTTCATCAAGACGCTTTTTAGTTCCTCTTCATCACTTTATGGAAAATAGATGGGGACACAGTGGAAACAGTGTCAGACTTTTTTGGGGTGGGGCTTCAAAATCACTGCAGATGGTGACTGCAGTCATGAAATTAAAAGACGCTTACTCATTGGAAGAAAAGTTACGACCAACCTAGATAGCATATTCAAAAGCAAAGACATTACTTTGCTAACAAAGGTCCGCCTAGTCAAGGCTATGGTTTTTCCAGTGGTCATGTATGGATGTGAGACTTCGACTGAGAAGAAAGCTGAGCGCTGAAGAATTGATGCTTTTGAACTGTGGTGTTGGAGAAGACTCTTGAGAGTCCCTTGGAGTGCAAGGAGATCCAACCAGTCCATTCTGAAGGAGATCAGCCCTGGGTGTTCTTTGGAGGGAATGATGCTAAAGCTGAAGCTCCAGTACATTGGCCACCTCATGCGAAGAGTTGACTCATTGGAAAAGACTTTGATGCTGGGAGGAATTGGGGGCAGGAGGAGAAGGGGATGACAGAGGATGAGATGGCTGGATGGCATCACCAGCTCAATGGACATGAGTTTGAATGAACTCCAGGAGTAGGTGATGGACAAGGAGGCCTGGTGTGATGTAATTCATGGGGTCGCAACAAGTCAGACACAACTGAGCGACTGAACTGACCTGAGCTGAAATATTCACTTACTTAAATGATGTACATCACTTTCATGTGTTGTGCTAAGTCACTCAATCATGTCCAACTCTTTGCAACCCCATGAACTGTAGCCTGCCAGGCTCCTTTGTCCACAGGATCCTCCAGGCAAGAATACTGGAATGGGTAGCTGTGCCCCCTTCTATGTTCTTTATCAGAGAAAGCAATGGCACCCCACTCCAGTAATCTTGCCTGGAAAATCCCATGGACAGAGGAGCCTGGTAGGCTGCAGTCCATGGGGTCACAAGGAGTCGGAGGCAACTGAGCGATTCTGTCAAATTATTTTCTATTTTTTATTCTTTTACCACTTTTCTTGTGTGTTCAGTTCACCTTTTGTTTTTTACTATATGTGATTATTTCTATTGTTATTCTTTTTATATACTACTCATTATCTAAATTTTATATATAACAATAACCATAAAATCATAATTACTAATATCTAACTTTTATTATATTTCCATAATTTCTTATTTTTCTAAATGGTTTAATTATAACCCTCTTTGCATTCTTATTGTTTTATTTTCTTGCCACGTTTGCCAGTTTCTTTTGAAACACATTAAATAAAATGCAGATATTAAAGATTATATATATATTTATGCCTTAATCAAAGAAGAATTGTTATATTCCTGAATGGATTGGTCATGAATTAGCCTTTTTAGCTTTCAGGTCAGTTCAATTCAGTTCAGTTGCACAGTCAGGTCCGACTCTGCGACCCCATGAATTGCAGCATGCCAGGCCTCCCTGTCCATCACTTACTTCCAGAGTTCACTCAAACTCACGTCCATCGAGTCAGTGATGCCATCCAGCCATCTCATTCTCTGTCGTTCCTTTCTCCTCTTGCCCCCAATCCCTTCCAGCATCAGAGGCTTTTCCAATGAGTCAACTCTTCGCATAAGGTGGCCAAAGTATTGGAGTTTCAGCTTTAGCATCAGTCCTTCCAAAGAACACCAGGACTGATCTCCTTTAGAATGAACTGATTGGATCTCCTTGCAGTCCAAGGGACTCTCAAGAGTCTTCTCCAACACCACAGTTCAAAAGCATCAATTCTTTGGCACTCAGCTTTCTTCACAGCCCAACTCTCACATCGATACATGACCACTGGAAAAACCATAGCCTTGACTAGATAGACCTTTGTTGGCAAAGTAATATCTCTGCTTTTCAATATGCTATCCAGGTTGTTCATAACTTTCCTTCCAAGGGGCAAGCATCTTTTAATTTCATGGCTGCAATCACAATCGGCAGTGATTTTGGAGCCCCCAAAAATAAAGTCTTACGCTGTTTCCACTGTTTCCCCATCCATTTTCCATGAAGTGATGGGACCAGATACCATGATCTTTGTTTTCTTTTTTTTTTTTTTTTAATTTTATTTTACTTAACTTTACAGTTGTATTGGTTTTGCCATATGTCAAAATGAATCCACCACAGGTATACATGTGTTCCCCATCCTGAACCCTCCTCCCTCCCCCCTTCCCATACCATCCCTCTGGGTCGTCCCAGTGCACCAGTCCCCGGCATCCGGTATCAGGCATCGAACCTGGACTGGCGACTCGTTTCAAACATGATATTATACATATTTCAATGCCATTCTCCCAAATCATCCCACCCTCTCCCTCTCCCAGAGTCCAAAAGACTGTTCTATACATCAGTGTCTCCTCTGCTGTCGCGTATACAGGGTTATTGTTACCATCTTTCTAAATTCCATATATATGTGTTAGTATACTGTATTTGTGTTTTTCTTTCTGGCTTACTTCACTCTGTATAATAGGCTCCAGTTCCATACACCTCATTAGAACTGATTCAAATGTATTCTTTTAAATGGCTGAGTAATACTCCATTGTATATATGTACCACTGCTTTCTTATCCATTCACCTGCTGAATGGACATCTAGGTTACTTCCAAGTCCTGGCTATTATAAACAGTGCTGGGATGAATATTGGGGTACATGTGTCTCTTTCAATTCTGGTTTCCTTGATGTGTATGCCCAGCAGTGAGATTGCTGGATCATAAGGCAGTTCTATTCCCAGTTTTTTGAGGAATCTCCATACTGTTCTCCATAGTGGCTGTACTAGTTTGCATTCCCACCAACAGTGGGAAAAAAAGGGAAAGAGGGTTCCCTTTTCTCCTGACCCTCTCCAACATTTATTGCTTGTAAACTTTGTATCGCAGCCATTCTGACTTGTGCGGAATGGCACCTCATAGTGGTTTTGATGTGCATTTCTCAGATAATGAGTGATGTGGAGCATCTTTTCATGTGTTTGTTAGCCATTTGTATGTCTTCTTTGGAGAAATGTCTATTTAGATCTTTGGCCCATTTTTTGGAATTGAGCTGTAGAAGTTGCTTGTATATTTTTGAGATTAGTTGTTTGTCTGTTGCTTCATTTGCTATTGTTTTCTCCCATTCTGAAGGCTGTCTTTTCACCTTGCTTATAGTTTCCTTTGTTGTGCAGATCTTTTAAGTTTAATTAGATCTCATTTGTTTATTTTTGATTTTATTTCCAATATTGTGGGAGGTGGATCATAGAGGATCCTGCTGTGATGTATGTCAGAGAGTGTTTTGCCTATGTTTTCCTCTAGGAGTTTTATGGTTTCTGGTCTTACATTTAGCTCTTTAATCCATTTTGAGTTTATTTTTGTGTATGGTGTTAGAAAGTTCTCTAGTTTCATTCTTTTACAAGTGTTTGACCAGTTTTCCCAGCACCACTTGTTAAAGAGATTGTCTTTAATCCATTGTATATTCTTGCCTCCTTTGTCAAAGATAAGGTGACCATATGTGCGTGGATTTATCTCTGGGCTTTCTGTTTTGTTCCGTTGATCTATATTTCTGTCTTTGTGCCAGTACCATACTGTCTTGGTGATTGTGGCTTTGCAGTAGAGCCTGAAGTCAGGCAGGTTGATTCCTCCAGTTCCATTCTTCTTTCTCAAGATAGCTTTAGCTATTCGAGGTTTTTTACATTTCCATACAAATTGAGAAATTATTTGTTCTAGCTCTGTGAAGAATACCATTGGTAGCTTGATGGGGATTGCATTAAATCTATAAATTGCTTTGGATAGTATACTCATTTTCACTATATTGATTCTGCCAATCCATGAACATGGTATATTTCTCCATCTATTAGTGTCCTCTTTGATTTCTTTCACCAGTGTTTTATAGTTTTCTATATATGTCTTTAGTTTCTTTAGGTAGATATATTCCTAAATATTTTATTCTTTTCATTGCAATGGTGAATGGAATTGTTTCCTTAATTTCTCTTTCTATTTTCTCATTATTAGTGTACAGGAATGCAAGGGATTTCT
Source organism: Tragelaphus eurycerus (assembly GCA_935064755.1). Lineage (NCBI taxonomy): Eukaryota > Metazoa > Chordata > Mammalia > Artiodactyla > Bovidae > Tragelaphus > Tragelaphus eurycerus. Next base: position 43,418,783 of record CAKXYN010000010.1, on the reverse strand, counting down.
GTGTGTTGATTTTATATCCTGCAACTTTACTATATTCATTGATCAGTTCTAGTAATTTTCTGGTGGAGTCTTTAGGGTTTTCTATGTAGAGGATCATGTCATCTGCAAACAGTGAGAGTTTTACTTCTTCTTTTTCAATTTGGATTCTTTTATTTCTTTTTCTGCTCTGATTGCTGTGGCCAAAACTTCCAAAACTATGTTGAATAGTAATAGTGAAAGTGGGCATCCTTGTCTTGTTCCTGACTTTAGAGGAAATGCTTTCAATTTTTCACCATTGAGGATAATGTTTGCTGTGGGTTTGTCATATATAGCTTTTATTATGTTGAGGTATGTTCCTTCTATTCCTGCTTTCTGGAGAGTTTTTATCATAAATGGATGTTGAACTTTGTCAAAGGCTTTCTCTGCATCTATTGATATAATTATATGGTTTTTATTTTTCAGTTTGTTAATGTGGTGTATTACATTGATTGATTTGCGGATATTGAAGAATCCTTGCATTCCTGGGATAAAGCTCACTTGGTCATGGTGTATGATCTTTTTAATGTGTTGTTGGATTCTGATTGCTAGAATTTTGTTAAGGATTTTTGCATCTATGTTCATCAGTGATATTGGCCTGTAGTTTTCTGTTTTTGTGGCATTTTTGTCCGGTTTTGGCATTAGGGTTATGGTGGCCTCATAGAATGAGTTTGGAAGTTTGCCTTCCTCTGCAATTTTCTGGAACAGTTTGAGTAGGATAGGTGTTAGCTCTTCTCTAAATTTTTGGTAGAATTCAGCTGTGAAGCCATCTGGACCTGGGCTTTTGTTTTCCAGAAGATTTTTGATTACAGTTTCAATTTCCGTGCTTGTGATGGGTCTGTTAAGATTTTCTATTTCTTCCTGATTCAGTTCTGGAAAGTTGTACTTTTCTAAGAATTTGTCCATTTCTTCCATGTTGTCCATTTTATTGCCATATAATTGCTGATAGTAGTTTCTTATGATCCTTTGTATTTCTGTGATATCTGTTGTGATCTCTCCATTTTTGTTTCTAATTTTATTGATTTGATTTTTTCTCCCTTTGTTTCTTGATGAGTCTGGCTAATGGTTTGTCAATTTTATTTACCCTTTCAAAGAATGAGCTTTTGGCTTTGTTGATTTTTGCTATGGTCTCCTTTGTTTCTTTTGCATTTATTTCTGCCCTAATTTTTAAGATTTCTTTCCTTCTACTAACCTGGGGTGCTTCATTTCTTCCTTTTCTAGTTGCTTTAGGTGTAGAGTTAGGTTATTTATTTGACTTTTTTCTTGTTTCTTGAGGTATGACTGTATTGCTATGAAATTTCCCCTTAGGACTGCTTTTACAGTGTCCCACAGGTTTTGGGTTGTTGTGTTTTCATTTTCATTTGTTTCTACGAAAATTTTGATTTCTTTTTTGATTTCTTCTGTGATTTGTTGGTTATTCAGCAGCGTGTTGTTCAGCCTCCATATGTTGGAATTTTTAATAGCTTTTCTCCTGTTATTGAGATCTAATCTTACTGCATTGTGGTCAGAAAAGATGCTTGGAATGATTTCAATTTTTTTGAATGTACCAAGGCTAGATTTATTGCCCAGGATGTGATCTATCCTGGAGAAGGTTCCGTGTGTGCTTGAGAAAAAGGTGAAATTCATTGTTTTGGGATGAAATGTCCTATAGATATCAATTAGGTCTAACTGGTCTATTGTATTGTTTCAAGTTTGTTTCCTTGCTAATTTTCTGTTTAGTTAACCTATCCATTGGTGTGAGAGGGGTATTAAAGTCTCCCACTATTATTGTGTTATTGTTGATTTCTCCTTTCATCAGATCAGATCAGATCAGATCAGTCGCTCAGTCGTGTCCGACTCTTTGCGACCCCATGAACCACAGCACGCCAGGCCTCCCTGTCCATCACCAGCTCCCGGAGGTCACTCAGACTTGCATCCATCGAGTCAGTGATGCCATCCAGCCATCTCATCCTCTGTCGTCCCCTTCTCCTCCTGCCCTCAATCCCTCCCAGCATCAGAGTCTTCTCCAATGAGTCAACTCTTCGCATGAGGTGGCCAAAATACTGGAGTTTCAGCTTTAGCATCATTCCTTCTAAAGAAATTCCAGGATTGATCTCCTTCAGAATGGACTGGTTGGAACTTCTTGCAGTCCAAGGGACTCTCAAGAGTCTTCTCCAACACCACAGTTCAAAAGCATCAATTCTTCGGCGCTCAGCCTTCCTCACAGTCCAGCTCTCACATCCATACATGACCACAGGAAAGACCATAGCCTTGACTAGGCGAACCTTTGTTGGTAAAGTAATGTCTCTGCTTTTGAATATGCTATCTAGGTTGCTCATAACTTTCCTTCCAAGGAGTAAGCGTCTTTTAATTTCATGGCTGCAGTCACCATCTGCAGTGATTTTGGAGCCCAGAAAAACAAAGTCTGACACTGTTTCCACTGTTTCCCCATCTATTTCCCATGCAGTGATGGGACCAGATGCCATGATCTTCGTTTTCTGAATGTTGAGCTTTAAGCCAACCTTTTCACTCTCCACTTTCACTTTCATCAAGAGGCTTTTTAGCCCCTCTTCACTTTCTGCCATAAGAGTGGTGTCATCTGCATATCTGAGGTTATTGATATTTCTCCCGGCAATCTTGATTCCAACTTGTGTTTCTTCCAGTCCAGCATTTCTCATGATGTACTCTGCATATAAGTTAAATAAACATGGTGACAATATGCAGCCTTGACGTACTCCTTTTCTTATTTGGAACCAGTCTGTTGTTCCATGACCAGTTCTAACTGTTGCTTCCTGACCTGCATACAGATTTCTTAAGAGGCAGATCAGGTGGTCTGGTATTCCCATCTCTTTAAGAATTTTCCATAGTTCATTGTGATCCACACAGTCAAAGGCTTTGGCATAGTCAATAAAGTAGAAATAGATGTTTTTCTGGAACTCTCTTGCTTTTTTCCATGATCCAGCGGATGTTGGCAATTTGATCTCTGGTTCCTCTGCCTTTTCTAAAACCAGCTTGAACATCAGGAAGTTCACAGTTCACATATTGCTGAAGCCTGGCTTGGAGAATTTTGAGCATTACTTTACTAGCGTGTGAGATGAGTGCAATTGTTCGGTAGTTTGAGCACTCCTTGGCATTGCCTTTCTTTGGGATTTGGATGAAAGCTGACCTTTTCCAGTCCTCTGGCCACTGCTGAGTTTTCCAAATTTGCTGGCATATTGAGTGCAGCACTTTCACAACATCATCTTTCAGGACTTGGAATAGTTCCACTGGAATTCCATCACCTCCACTAGCTTTGTTCGTAGTGATGCTTTCTAAGGCCCATTTGACTTCACATTCCAAGATGTCTGGCTCTAGGTCAGTGATCACATCGCGGGGAGGATCTCCTTTCATACTTGTTAGTATTTGTCTTACATATTGTGGTGCTCCTATGTTGGGTGCATATATATTTATAATTGTTATATCTTCTTCTTGGATTGATCCTTTGATCATTCTGTAGTGACCTTCTTTGTCTCTTTTCACAGCCTTTGTTTTAAAATCTATTTTATCTGATATGAGTATTGCTACTCCTGCTTTCTTTTGGTCCCTATTTGCAAGGAAAATCTTTTTCCAGCCCTTTACTTTCAGTCTGTATATGTCCCCTGTTTTGTGGTGGGTCTCTTGTAGACAACATATGTAGAGGTCTTGTTTTTGTATCCATTCGGCCAGTCTCTTTTGGTTGGGGCATTCAACCCATTTACATTTAATGTAATTATTGATAAGTATGATCCTGATGCCATTTACTTTAGTGTTTTGGGTTCTAATTTATACACCCTTTTTGTGTTTCCTGTCTAGACAATGTCCTTTAGTATTTGTTGGAGAACTGATTTGGTGGTGCTGAATTCTCTCAGCTTTTGCTTGTCTATAAAACTTTTGATTTCTCCTTCATATTTGAATGAGATCCTTGCTGGGTACAGTAATCTGGGCTATAGGTTATTTTCTTTCATCACTTTAAGTATGTCTTGCCATTCCCTCCTGGCTTGGAGTGTTTCTATTGAAAGATCAGCTGTTATCCTTATGGGAATTCCCTTGTGTGTTATTTGTTTTTTTTTTTTTTTTTTTCCCTTGCTGCTTTTAATATTTGTTCTTTGTGTTTGATCTTTGTTAATTTGATTAATATATGTCTTGGGGCGTTTCGCCTTGGGTTTATCCTGTCTGGGACTCTCTGGGTTTCTTGGACTTGAGTGATGATTTCCTTCCCCATTTTAGGGAAGTTTTAAACTATTATCTCCTCTAGTATTTTCTCATGGTCTTTCTTTTTGTCTTCTTTTTCTGGGACTCCTTTGATTCAAATGTTGTAACGTTTAATATTGTCCTGGAGGTCTCTGAGATTGGCCTCTTTCTTTTAATTCTTTTTCTCTTTTTTCTCCCTTGATTCATTTATTTCTACCATTCTATCTTCTAATTCACTAATCCTATCTTCTGCCTCTGTTATTCTATTATTTGTTGCCTCCAGAGTGTTTTTGATCTCATTTATTGCACTAATCATTATATATTGACTCTTTTTTATTTCTTCTAGGTCCTTGTTAAATCTTTCTTGCATCTTCTCAATGGTTTTCTCCACGCTATTTATCTGTGATTCCATTTTGATTTCCAGATTTTGGATTAATTTCACTATCATTATTCGGAATTCTTTATCAGGTAGATTCGCAATTTCTTCCTCTTTTGTTTGGTTTGGTGGGCATTTATCCTGTTCCTTTATCTGCTGGGTATTCTTCTGTCTCTTCATCTTGTTTAAATTTCTGAGTTTGGGTTGTCCTTACTGTATTCTGGCAGTTTGTGGACTTCTCTTTATTGTGGCGTTTCCTCACTCTGTGTGGGTTTGTACAGGTGGCTTGTCAAGGTTTCTTGGTTAGGGGAGTTTGTGTCTGTGTTCTGGTGGATGGAGCTGGATTTCTTCTCTCTGGAGTGTAATGAAGTGTCCAGTAATGAGTTATGAGATGTCTATGATATTGGGGTGACTTGATGTAGCCTGTGTATTGGAGCTCAGGGCTGTGTTCCTGTGTTGCTGGAGAATTTGCTTGATATGTCTTGCCATGGAACTTGTTGGCTCTTGTGTGGTGTTTGGTTTCAGTGTAGGTATGAAGACATTTGATGAGCTCCTGTCAATTAATGTTCCCTGGAGTCAGGGTTTGGACTTAAGCCTCCTGCTTCCATTTATTGGTCTTATTTTTACATTGGTCTCAAAACTTCTCCTTCTATACAGCACCATTGATAAAATGTCTAGGTTAAAGATGAAAAGTTTCTCCACCATGAGGGTCACCCAGTGAGGTTCACAGAGTTACATGGGGAAGAGAAGAGGGAGGAGGGAGTTAGAGGTGATCCAAATGAGATGTGGTGGAATCAACAGAGAAGAGAGCGGGCTAACCAGTTATCACTTCCTTATGTGCACTCCACAACTGGACCGCTCAGAGATGTTCACGGAGTTATACAGAGAAGATAAGAGGGAGGAAGGAGACAGAGGTGGTCAGGAGGATAAAAGGAGGGAATGAAAAGGAGAGAGACAGATCCAGTCAGTAATCAGTTTCCTAAGTGTTTTCCTTTGTTTGGAACACACAGAAATTCACAGAATTGAGTAGAGTAGAGAGGGGTTAGGGAAGAGACGCAGGCGACCCGGTGGAGAAAAAGGAGAGTCCGGAGGTGGAAAGAACAGTCAAGCCAGTAGTCTTGCTCCCTAGTAAAAAGTGGGTACTGAGGATTAGGTTCTTAAAGGTACAAAATTGGTAACAAATGCCTAAAAGTAAAAATTAAAATTCTAGAGTAGATTTTGGAGTTTCAAAAATACAATGTTAAAGAAAACAAGAAGGAAAAGAAAGAGAGAAAAAGAAAAAGAAAAAAAAACTCACAAAGGTTATAAAGAAAATATAGGTACAAATTGATACCAAATACCAAAAAGCAAAAGTTAAAAATCTAGAGTAGAGTTTGGAGTTTCAAAAATACAATGTTAAAGAAAAGAAAAAAAGGAAAAACAAAAGGGTCACAAAAGTTATAAAAAATATATATATCAAATTTGGTTGCTTTTTTTTTTTTTAAGGGTCTTTTATTTATTTATTTATTTATTTTTTACAAAGTAATAGTAGGTTATTAAGGTGAAAATTAAAGCAGTAATAGATGATTTAAAAAATTTTTTAAATAAAAAAAAAGAAAGAAAGAATGATGGTAAAAATAGTAAAAAAAATACATAGGACTTTCTCTGATATTGTTGTGGGTATTGTGGGTTCAGTTCATTTTCGGCTAGTTCCTTGTTCCGGCTTAAATTTCTCAAGATCTATAGGTCCCTTCCTATGTAGTTGGTACTAACCACAGGGTTTTAGTTTATTGCCTGTCGCTTCCACAGCAGTTCCCTCTGTTATAGCTTCTGTTTGCTGGTCTCTTCAGTTTCTGATTTCCGCCCTGATACAAATGGGGCGGTGGTGGACACCCTTTTTTTTTTTTTTTTTTTTTTTTTTAGGCTCACTTGTTCTGCCGTGCTGTGGGGAGGGAGGGACGCTGCAAATAAATAACACTGGCGTGTTCTCGCAATGCCTCAGCCACACTGGACCTGCCCCTGCTCACAGCGCGTGTAACCTCCCTGCCCACACTGCTCAGGCTCTGCCTGGAACCATCCACAGCCGGCCCTGGGCTGCTTGGCCCTCCCAGATCTAAGCTGCTCAAGTTCAGACACTCAGGTAGTCCTCAGAGGCCCAGGTTCGGTTGGGCCTGCGTTTTGTGTCCTTCGTAGGTTCCAGCAGCACAGGTTATGAGGTGTTTAGCAAGCTCAGCTTCTGCAACTTATCGCCTCCCCGCCGCTTGGTTTTCTAGGTGTACAACCGGCGCACCTTCTCAGGCGGATGTTGACCAACCAGAGCCCCAAGAACTCTTAGTTAGCAAAGAAGCCTGCTTACAGTTTTGTAGATAATGTCTCCTTGGGGCTGCGACTGGCCCCCTCTGGCTCTGGCTGCCTGTCACCAGAGGGGAACTGTCTGCAGCCGGCTATCTCTGTACAGTCCTTTGTTCCGTGCGAGGGCCTGGCGGTGTCTTAGGTTAGGGCTGGCTTTACATGTGGTAGATATCCCACAGTCTGGTTTGCTAGCCCAAATTATTTCACTCAGGTAGCGCTCGGGATATTCAGGCCAGATGCTTACTCTAAGCGATGCAGCCCATGCCGTGCCTCCCTGCCCAGTCCCCGCTTGCTAATGGCGTATGCAGGCATTTGTGCTGCTTCTCTGCTGGGGAAGTTGTGGTAGGGCTCATAATCTGTGGGTTTTAATTGTTTATTTATTTTTCCTCCCTGTTATGTTGCCTTCTGTGCTTCCCAGGCTGGGCACAGATTCAGCAGTGAGAATGTTTCTTTGTGTTTGGAAACCTCTCTTTTTAAGACTCCCTTCCCCAGACTGAGGTCCATCCCTCCCTCTTTTGTCTCTTTTTTGTCTTTTATATTTTTTCCTACCTCCTTTAGAAGGCAGTGAGTTGCTTTTCTCATTGCCTGATGTCCTCTGCCAGCATTCAGAAGTTGTTCTGTGGAATTTACTTGGCGTTTAAATGTTCTTTTGATGAATTTGTGGAGGAGAAAGTGTTCTCCCCGTCCTATTTCTCTGCCATCTTAGCTCCTCCCTCTTATATTGGTTTTCTGAATGTTTAGCTTTATGCTAACTATTTCACTCTCCTCTTTCACTTTCATCAAGAGGCTTTTTAGTTCCTCTTCACTTTCTGCCTTAAGGGTGGTATCATCTGCATATCTGAGGTTATTGCTATTTCTCCTGGCAATCTTGATTCCAGTTTGTGCTTCTTCCAGCCCAGCATTTCCCATAAATGTACTCTGCATATAAGTTAAATAAGCAGGGTGACAATATACAGCCTCGACATACTCCTTTTCCTATTTGGAACCAGTTCTAACTGTTACTTCCTGAACTGCATATAAGTTTCTCAAGAAGCACGTCAGGTGATCTGATATTCCCATCTCTTTCGGAATTTTCCACAGTTAATTGTGATCCACACAGTCAAAGGCTTTGGCATAGTCAATAAAGCAGAAATAGGTGTTTTTCTGGAACTCTCTTGTTTTTTCAATGATCCAGCAGATGTTGGCAATTTGATATCTGGTTCCTCTGACTTTTCTAAAACCAGCCTGAAAATCTGGAAATTCACGGTTCATGTACTGCTGAAGCCTGGCTTGGAGAATTTTGAGCATTACTTTACTAATCAACACTTCAAAATCCACAAAACCATGAATGCAAAGATTACTCCATTGAAATAGTTCTATTAGAAATCAATTGTTTCTCAAGCAATTATTCTTCTCTTGATAGCAGCTATTTTCAGGTGACAATCAGATAAATAGCTAAGATGTTACCTCCTGGCAATTCAGATTATTTAGTCCCTATATGAGGAGACCCATGAATAAAACCCCATAGTTTCTACCCTATAAAATCAGGATTCTATAGAAAAATCTTGAAATAAACAAGTTCACAATAACATATGTGTGAAAGCAGAGATATTTTTGGAAGGGAATAATAAAGAAAAATACAATAAAGGTTTCTAACTTAATTTTACTTAAAACAAAAAGTTTTTCAATGAAAACCTATGGATTCCTGACCTGTCTATAAAAAATTATGGAAATTTTAACAAAACATCGGGTACCAACCTAATAAAATTATTGTCATAGACCAAATTCAATCCATCTTCCTAGTAGTTACTATATCTTCATAATTTTCAGGATGAATTTCCCTCCTTTATTTATTTATAATGAGCTAAGAGGAAGTTGCTTAACTCTAACTTTATTCTCATTGTGTTTTAAGTTTTATTCTCTGGTGCGACATAAAATGCTTTATTTTTAAACAGCTACCATCACTACTTACAACACAAACAGGACTATGATTGATAAGCCTATGTTGAAAAATTAAAATTCACATAAGAAAAGAAACCCTGTACTATTTCTCACCTCACCGTCTCTTTTAAGAGGAAATGTTTTCTATTGATGATGTGTTTGGATGGAAACATAAAAGTTTGGTAGAAATCATCACAAAGATTGCCAGACCCAAAGGAATAGTAAAATATAATATTCACAATAATGAAGAAATTTTTATACTCTGTTGTAGGATTTTTTCCTATACCAGTATACTATAAGCACATAGTCAGACTTTATATTTACCCCGTGGCGGATGCATGTTGATGTATGGCAAAACCAATACAATATTGTAAAGTAAAAAAAAAAAAAAGTTTTAAAAAGGAAAAAAAAAGGATGTATTATGGTATTTAGAAGTCTTAAAGACAACAGTTCAAAGAATAGGGCTTGCACTTGAAGAAAAGTTAGCTTTGACTGAAGACAGTACTGCTGAGGAAGAAAATAGAAGAGTGTATCGATTATATCGCAAGAGGAAATGTAGGAGTGAAAAGTAGTCAAGCTCAGAAGAATAGGCCTCAGAGAAGCAGGGTTTTATTAAAGGAAAAACCGTTTTCCTGAAACTGCCTCCGAGCTGAGGTGAGATAATGTGTGAGGTATAGGAAATGGATATTCTCAAAGGAGACCTTACTGGAAGCTCAGGGCAGAAGGTAAGAGAGATGATCAATCATGGAATGATTGGAGTTTCAGAGGAAACAATGGGAAAATTCGCAAGACAGAACAAAATGTCAATTTAAATCACTGGAGAGGAAGCTTATAGTATAATGTGTCTATATATAATCAATCATGGTTGAGATAATATTATCATTTTAGGTATGAAGTTAGAGGACTGGAATAACTCTCACGGTGAACATTATTGACTGATGAGTAGCTTTATATTAAGTCACATTGGTCCCCAGTGTCACACTGAATACTGAAAACTAAGTAAATGCATTTTCCACAGGTCCAGGGGTCTGAAGTGACTTAGCAGTAGCAGTAGCAGCAGTGGCCCTGGAGTGGTCAGAATAAGTCATTGCACCAGGTGGCTGAGAGCAAATAATATAGTTTATCTGGCACTTGTTCCTCTCTCATAAAGCCCTTGATGTGGGCACAGCAATAGACAGAGAAGCCTGGACTGACACATATGGATTAGCGACTTGTGTTACATTGTATCACATTTTGCATGGGCTTTCTTTCCTTTTTACTGCTCTAGGGAATAAAATTTCCAAGGGTCAAATTTTTTTCTTCCAAAATGTGTTGCTACTGCTACTGCTGCTAAGTCACTTCAGTCGTGTCCGACTCTGTGTGACCCCATAGACGGAAGCTCACCAGGCTCCCCCGTCCCTGGGATTCTTCAGGCAAGAACACTGGAGTGGGTTGCCATTTCCTTCTCCAATGCAGGAAAGTGAAAAGTGAAAGTGAAGTCGCTCAGTCCTGTCCGACTCCTAGCGACCCCATGGACTGGAGCCTACCAGGCTCCTCCGTCCATGGGATTTTCCAGGCAAAAGTACTAGGGTGGGGGTGCCATTGCCAAAATGTGTTAGAATGGTGATAAATAATGTATTTCTAACAGCTAATATTTTCTACTTTTAAGAGTTTGGATTTGGAAAAATTAAAACCTTATTTCTGTGGTTCTTTATTTGTCACATTATAAGAAGGGAACTAGGGAAAGAAAATGAGTAGGGGCAGAGTCAACCTCTGTTGCTTAGTTAAGCGACCAAACTCATGCGGTAAAGACTTACTGTGTTAATTTAGCTCAAATTTCATTAATACTATTATGTCCTGGTGTTTATATTTTTATACAGCTGCATGCAGATGGTTCATGTATCTGGACTAAATGTGACAGCATTATGACCTCTGGTCTTCTAGGTACCCAGTGATCCACAGAATTATTTCCAAAAATTTAAACAACAAAACTACAGAAGACATCACAAATTTTTCTGAGACTGAGAAGGAGATTAATTCACCATTTGACAATTTCTTAAGGATAATTACATATGAGGATTTCTAGAGAATTTCTTTTGTAAGTGTAATTTAAAGTAAATGTTCCCAAGACACATTTCTGGGAAATTTTATTGATAGTGGCTATTTATTTGATCATTTAATTGATGACTTCTCATTGACTATTACCAATTCTAAAGTGATTCCTTCAGATTATGTGGGAATTGCCTTACCTAATTTCCACACTTGCCACCACACATGTTTCCTAAAACTGTCTTAAATTGATGAGATTCTGAACTTATAAAAGCTAACATAAACATAGCTTTTACTCTCTCAGGGCTATTTTTAGCTGTGCACATAAGTTTTAATTATTATTCTTTTCCCACATGATTAACAGATTCAACCTGATTTCTCCCTTCTATGTTTAGGCTAAATGAGACTCAACCATGTCTCAAATTATTGACTTAAAAGGATTTATCAGAAGCCATAAATGACAGCAAACAACAAGAAAAAAGATAAGGGAGAAAACACACACGTAAAACAACTCTTTTTCTGACTTCTCACTTCACCCATCATTCTATTTTAAACATAAGATAAGGAGAAAAGTAAAGATATAACATCTGAATGCAGAGTTCCAAAGAATAGCAACAAGAGATAAGAAAGCCTTCTTCAGTGATCAATGCAAAGAAATAGAGGAAAACAACAGAATGGGAAAGACTAGGGATCTCTTCAAGAAAATCAGAGATACCAAAGGAACATTTCATGCAAAAATGGGCTCTATAAAGGACAGAAATGGTATGGACCTAACAGAAGCAGAAGACATTAAGAAGAGGTGGCAAGAATACACAGAAGAACTGTACAACAAAGAGCTTCATGACCCAGATAATCATGATGGTGTGATCACTGACCTAGAGCCAGACATCCTGGAATGTGAAGTCAAGTGGGCCTTAGAAAGAAAGCATCACTACGAACAAAGCTAGTGGAGGTGATGGAATTCCAGTGGAGCTATTCCAAATCCTGAAAGATGATGCTGTGAAAGTGCTGCACTCAATATGCCAGCAAATTTGGAAAACTCAGCAGTGGCCACAAGACTGGAAAAGGTCAGTTTTCATCCCAATCCCAAAGAAAGGCAATGCCAAAGAGTGCTCAGACTACCACACAATTGCACTCATCTCACATGCTTACTAGTAATGCTCAAAATTCTCCAAGCCAGGCTTCAGCAATATGTGGACCATGAACTTCCTGACACTCAAGCTGGTTTTAGAAAAGGCAGAGGAACCAGAGATCAAATTGCCAACATCTGCTGGATCATGAAAAAAGCAAGAGAGTTCCAGTAAAACATCTATTTCTGCTTTATTGATTATGCCAAAGCCTTTGACTGTGTAGATCACAATAAACTGTGGAAAATTCTGAGAGAGATGGGAATACCAGACCACCTGATCTGCCTCTTAAGAAATCTGTATGCAGGTCAGGAAGCAACAGTTAGAACTGGTCATGGAACAACAGACTGGTTCCAAATAGGAAAAGGAGTACGTCAAGGCTGTATATTGTCACCATGTTTATTTAACTTATATGCAGAGTACATCATGAGAAATGCTGGACTGGAAGAAACACAAGTTGGAATCAAGAGTGCTGGGAGAAATATCAATAACCTCAGATATGCACATGACACCACCCTTATGGCAGAAAGTGAAGAGGAAATCAAAAGCCTTTTGATGAAAGTGAAAGTGGAGAGTGAAAAGGTTGGCTTAAAGCTCAACATTCAGAAACGAAGATCATGGCATCTGGTCCCATCACTACATGGGAAATAGATGGAGAAACAGTGGAAACAATGTCAGACTTTGTTTTTCTGGGCTCCAAAATCACTGCAGATGGTGACTGTAGCCATGAAATTAAAAGACGCTTACTCCTTGGAAGGAAAGTTATGACCAACCTAGATAGCATATTCAAAAGCAGAGACATCACTTTGCCAACAAAGGTTCGCCTAGTCAAGGCTATGGTCTTTCCTGTGGTCATGTATGGATGTGAGAGCTGGACTGTGAAGAAGGCTGAGCGCCGAAGAATTGATGCTTTTGAACTGTGGTGTTGGAGAAGACTCTTGAGAGTCCCTTGGACTGCAAGGAGATCCAACCAGTCCATTCTGAAGGAGATCAGCCCTGGGATTTCTTTGGAAGGAATGATGCTAAAGCTGAAAGTCCAGTATTTTGGCCACCTCATGCGAAGAGTTGACTCATTGGAGAAGACTCTGATGCTGGGAGGGATTGAGGGCAGGAGGAGAAGGGGACGACAGAGGATGAGATGGCTGGATGGCATCACTGACTCGATGGATGTGAGTCTGAGTGACCTCCGGGAGTTGGTGATGGACAGGGAGGCCTGGCGTGCTGTGGTTTATAGGGTCGCAAAGAGTCGGACACGACTGAGCGACTGATCTGATCTGATCTGATAATTGTTACCCTTAGAATTGCTCCATTTTACCACCAGTTTCCAGGATAATCACTTCTTGTGTAGTGTTTTTGAAACTGAGATAATGAATTAGAGAATCATGACCCATTAGCTGGGTTGTGAAATCAATTTAAGGTGTAGAATTTAATAAAATAGGATTGAAAATATGAGTGCATCAAACACAATAAGGATACATATTATTTCATGAAACTTAAGTTTCTGTAATTATTATGAGTGTGTGTCTGGGTACACACTGCTTTGTAATGTAAATTGTATTTATAATGCTGGTGCATGTTTAAAAACATTCGAAAGTAATATCCTGGAAAACAGTGTCTTTGAGGACTTGATATTTACAAAGCCATGATGATGGAGCTCTGTGTGCTACAAATCAAATTTGCTGGAGGACCTGATTGCAATATTTTCAGTACATTGTAGCCTGTAAGGCCATGTTGCCTTCATTTCTTTCATGAGCTGTATTGTATTATTCAATAAAACAGACTGACTTGTTAATTCATCTTCACAACCACCAACTCAAGTTGTTTGGTATATAACACATTTAATTCATGATTTTGAATGACGTATAAACCAGTTTATAATTAATTAAAGCATGTTCAGTTTTGAATAACTTATTAATACTTATTTAATGATTTATAACTTCAAGTCAAAGAGAATTCTGTAATTATACTCTAAGCATTATTTATTTTGGACATAGAAAGCACATTTCCTGCTAGAACCCCGCTGAGTGATAGTCTGAAAATGAATAGATGCTATTGCTTGATTTAAAAAAAAAACAGTGAAGTGAAACAGTTTTAATTGTAATCATCTGGGAGCTTTCCAGCCCCAATTAAACTACCAAATGAAGAAAGAACTCATTTGAAATGCAGATGTAACATGTCAGTATCACAATGTCTGCAAACAAGATTTAACTGCCCTAAATAAGCCTTTATAATATCATTGCTAATATTTGCGAATGTCAGAGATCTTCTGTGTTTTGTCAAGAGGTCAGATGCTAATAACCAGAGTTGGTTGCCTGGGTACTACCACACTCAATCAGCCCTTCTTAGACCCACTAACATTTAGTTTTGTGAACAGAGAAATAATGACATTCCCAAACCTACTTTTACTTGAGCCGCTCCGTTGATGTTTTCTTAAATTTTTTACCACTAAATCATACTCAGTATGTTCAAAAATAAATGTAAAAACAGACGATTAAAGAGAGTTGAAAATACCTGCAGTAAATTGGATTGATTTATTGGTATTATTGTCACCATCTCTTTCTAACATCCCCAAACCTACACAGTAAAAGTACTCTCGAATAATTACTGATAGAATTCTGATAGTCTATATATTATAAAAATGTTATACAAAGTTTGCATATTATAGTAGAAAATATGGTGTTATAAACTAATGCAATTATTTTATTGTGAACAAATGCATATTTAAAAATATATGCACTATTAAGAAACAGTTTTTCTCTCTAGTATTTTGTTAACATGAAAAATATTTTTCAAAGAATTTCAAGATGAAAGTATATATTTTTTATAATTTCCTATATGCAATTTATAGACATACAACTAAATAAAAATAATATTTTTCAAAATTATTAACTAAATTTTCCATAAAAAATTGCAAGTCATTATTTCATTGTCTATAAAGTTAATAAACTTTTGTGTTTATTGTTTATATACTGATACCAACAGTTGTATTTGTCATATTTTTATTATGTTTTTAACAGCAAAAAGTTAAGAATCTTCAACTAAAATAACTTCATAGGTATAACAAAAAATTCATAATCAGGAAAAAAAAATAATCTTTTCAGAATATTGCTTGGCCCAATTAGAATAACATAGTCACTATATTGCCTGTATACTTTCAAGCAATCCTTTACCAAGAAAAGATAGTACTTTGGTATGAAAATGAATGCTTCTTTTTAGAGATATCTTGTTCTTTTTGTTTCTTTCTAAAACTAAGATGAAATTTTAATTTTTTAATCTCTAGCAAAATATATATTAATTTATAGTTTCTATTACTTAAATTCTAAAATAATCTGATAAACTACATTATGTTGTGAAAGTGTAAGCCTCTCAGTCGTGTCTGCCTCCTTGTGACCCATGGACTGTACAATCCATGGAATTCTCCAGGCCAGAATACTGGAGTGGGTAGCGTATCCCTTCTCCAGCATATCTTCCCAACCCAGGAATCAAACCGGGGTCTCCTGCATTACAAGTGGATTCTTTACCAGCTAAGCCACAAGTAAATTCAACTGCTGCTGCTGCTGCTGCTGCTGCTAAGTCGCTTTAGTCGTGTCCGACTCTGTGCGATCCCATACACGGCAGCCCACCAGGCTCCCCCGTCCCTGGGATTCTCCAGGCAAGAACACTGGAGTGGGTTGCCATTTCCTTCTCCAATGCAGGAAAGTGAAAAGTGAAAGTGAAGTCACCCAGTCGTGTCCGATTCTTTGCGATCCCATGGACTACAGCTTACCAGGCTCCTCTGTCCATGGGATTTTCCAGGCAAGAGTACTGGAGTGGGGTTCCATTGCCTTCTCCAATAAATTCAACTAGATAGGCCAAAGATTGTCAGCAGCAAAGCATAGCCAGATTGCTTTTTTATTTTAAATAATATTAATCTTAGCAAGTTAAACTATCATTCTCTTTCATCGTTTTTGTGGCAAATGTTGAATGCTAAATATCAGTTCTGCCACTATGTTTGGCAAAAGCAACAGATGATAAATTAAATCATAGCAAGTAACTTAATAAGTAAGACATAACTTTACTTCTGAGATTAGATGTAAATCATTTGTAAATTACACGAAGAAAGAAATGTCAACTTCTTACTGACACTTTTATTAAAAGACATTTACTCACACTATGTGTAAATATTAATTTTCTAATCCATCTTCCATACAAATAAAGAAACTAACTAGACTATAAGATTTTATTCTTGATAAATTTAATTTATTTAAATTCATAAAAAAATGTAATCCCTTCCCAATTAATAAAAATCTCAGAAATTGTCTTTTCTAGGAGAAATCTCTAAACCATCACAAAATCAAAAGAGATGAAATTTTAATTATGTAAGTACAGAATATGATGTCAATTGTGGGAACATAAGTAATTAGACATTCCAGAACCTATGGTTAAACCATGGCCAAGCTGTATTTATTTTATTTTAATTTCTTGCTAATATTAGCAAACATTAAAAATGGCCTATGAATTAGACATATTCCAGAGCCTGTGATTAAGCCATAGCCAAACTGTATTTATTTATCTATACTTATATACATATTTATTTATATTCATTTTTATTTTTAATTTCTAGCTAATATAAGCTAGAAATTAAAAATAAAATAAATTGTTGTTGCTGGCACTTAGTAAATGAGTGAGATAATCATTAGTACTCTTGAAAATATTTCCAGTATTCATCACTCTAGAAATAGGTAAGATCTATATCCTAGAATTCTACTTTTCCTCCAGTGATGTTTAAAATCTGATGTTGCTGCTTCATCATCAGCTTGAGCCCCTGTTCTATGATTAGGAGCAGAAATTCTATGCCTACTTGCAGTAAAGAGATGGCATGAGCAAGTAAGTATTATTAAATAGTATTTTGGAATTTTTATAATCATAATTTTGCTTTCCCTTACTGATACATGTCACATAATACCTATACACTTAGTATTTTACTCCATGTCCAAAGCTTTTTTTTCTTCACAACTCCATTCTGTAATAGAATATATATAGTAATCCTTAGAAGGTCATGAAATCAATAGAGTAAATCATATCCAGCGTTTAAAGAAAAAAATGAAAATAATGGAAAAGCAGTTTAAGTAAATGATAAATTCATCAGACACTATATTTATGTGCATGTGTGTATATTTATGTATGCATATGGTAAAAAAGAAAGGAGTTTCATTTATATATATATACAATGCGACCCCTTGAACTGCAGCCTTCCAGGCTCCTCTGTCCATGGGATTTTCCAGGCAAGAGTACTGTAGTGGGGTGCCATTGCCTTCTCCAAATGTAAAATGTAGGTCACAGCAAAACATAGGACATAAATCATATGATATTTGACATGAAGGAAAATGAAAACATAATAATATAATTTCCGTATTCAGGTAAAGCAGTACTCAGGGAAATTTATTGTATTGAATGCATACATTAGAAAATAGGAAACATCTAATAAGAAAAACTATAAATTGATTTATATGAAGGAAATTAATAAAATGCCTTTAAACCATTATAAAGGTGCAAATCAGAATCACAGAGGTACCATTGCACACCCTCTAGAATATCTAAAATTAAAATATATTTTCATATAAATATTTACATATGAAGGTTTATAATAGCATAGTTTATAATACTGAAAAACTGCAAATGAGCCAGGTGTCCATTCAACTGGTGGGTGTATACAGTGGAATACTATTCAGTACAAAAAGGGAAATTTAGTGAAACATGTAGCAACTTGGATGATCTCAAAAAACTGTGCTGAAAGAAGCCAGATACAAAAGACTGCATATTGTTATGAGAAATTATAAACATGACAGAATTAATTTATAGTACAGAAAACAGATGATTGCTTGTAATTCAGAGTGGAGATGAATAGCTACAAAACATGAGGAAGGAGATTTGGGGAATAACAGAAATTCTGGAGATGGTGGTTACATAAATATGTATACATTTTCAAAACTCTTCATATATACATTTAAAAATAAGTGCACTTAATTGATTATGATATTCACAAAATAGTGCTCATGATGTTATAAAACCTAAAATATTAAAATGACAGAAATGTCTACCATTGCATCTGTTTTCTTCTTCATTTGGCCACATAAACTGTATTTCTTTCCACTTAGTTAGGCATGGCCATGTGAATAGGTTCTAGCTTTTGATTTAATTTATTTTTATTTTATTTCTTAACTTTACAATATTGTATTGATTTTTCCATATATCAAAATGAATCCGCCCCAGGTATACATGTGTTCCCCATCCTGAACCCTCCTCCCTCCTCCCTCCCCATACCATCCCTCTGGGTTGTCCCAGTGCACCAGCCCCAAGCATCCAGTATCATGCATTGAATCTGGACTGGCGACTTGTTCCATATATGATATTATACATGTTTCAATGCCATTCTCCCAAATCATCCCACCCTTTCCCTCTCACACAGAGTCCAAAAGACTGTTCTATACATCAATGTCTCTTTTGCTGTCTCGTATACAGGGTTATTGTTACCATCTTTCTAAATTCCATATTTATGCATTAGTATACTATATTGGTGTTTTTCTTTCTGGCTTACTTCACTCTGTATAATCGGCTCCAGTTTCATCCACCTCATTAGAACTTATTCAAATGTATTCTTTTTAATGGCTGAATAATACTCCATTGTGTATATGTACCACTGCTTTCTTATCCATTCGTCTGCTGCTGTACATCTAGGTTGCTTCCATGTCCTGGCTATTATAAGCAGTGCTGCGATGAACAGTGGGGTACACGTGTCTCTTTCAACTCTGGTTTCCTCAGTGTGTATGCCCAGCAGTGGGATTGCTGGATCATAAGGTAGTTCTATTTCCAGTTTTTTAAGGAATCTCCACACTGTTCTCCATAGTGGCTGTACTAGTTGCATTCCCACCAACAGTGTAAGAGGGTTCCCTTTTCTCCACACCCTCTCCAGCATTTATTGCTTGTAGACTTTTGGATTGCAGCCATTCTGACTGGCATGAAATGGTACCTCATTGTGGTTTTGATTTGCATTTCTCTGATAATGAGTGATGTTGAGCATCTTTTCATGTGTTTGTTAGCCATCTGTATGTCTTCTTTGGAGAAATGTCTATTTAGTACTTGGGCACATTTTTTGATTGGGTCGTTTATTTTTCTGGAACTGAGCTGCAGGAGTTGCTTGTGTATTTTTGAGATTAGTTGTTTGTCTCTTGCTTCATTTGCTATTATTTTGTCCCATTCTGAAGGCTGTCTTTTCACCTTGCTTATAGTTTCCTTGTTGTGCAGAAGCTTTTAAGTTTAATTAGGTCCCATTTGTTTATTTTTGCTTTTATTTCCAGTATTCTGGGAGGTGGGTCATAGAGGATCCTGTTGTGATGTATGTCGGAGAGTGTTTTGCCTATGTTCTCCTCTAGGAGTTTTATAGTTTCTGGTCTTACATTTAGATCTTTAATCCATTTTGAGTTTATTTTTGTGTATGGTGTTAGAAAGTGCTCTAGTTTCATTCTTTTGCAAGTGGTTGACCAGTTTTCCCAGCAACACTTGTTAAAGAGATTGTCTTTAATCCATTGTATATTCCTGCCTCCTTTGTCACCACGCACATATGGACACCTTATCTTTGACAAAGGAGGCAGGAATATACAAGGTTCTAGCTTTTGGACTGTTAAGGCACTAATGCTTACCAGTTTAGGGCCTGTTCCTGTAAAGGACCTCTATGAGATCATCTAGCTCTTTCTTCTTCTATCAATTAGATGAAAATACTCTAGCAATTTTGGAAGGTATATATTGAAGATGGCATAGTATTTGTAAGTTTGTGTCCCTGAATGATTCTATAGGAGATACCCTCTTATTACCACCTCATATATACACTTATAAATATATTGAGCAGTTTATATGAATAATTTTAAAAGTATATTTTTTAGAATCTCTACGGTATGCTAGTAAGCCCTCTCCAATAATATTTGGTATAAAATTCTGTGGAAAATAATTCTGCAATTTCTACATTGAATTTTGAATAGACTTTTATCACCTTAGGATAAAAGCTAAACTATTTGTTTAGAAAGCCTTGCATAATTTGGCCTTTGGCTGTTCCTTTCTATCACCCTCTTTCTCTTTCAATATATTTCAGCTATAGCAAATTATTTGCTATGACTCAAACATACTGGCATGTTTTGTACCTGGGCTTTTGTAAATGCTATTACTTCTGCCTGGAAACACATTCCTCCAGATAACAGCACGGTTCATTTTCATTATATCTTAAGATGTCTCACCACTTAATCTATTAATAAAATAAGAGCCTATTTCCCATGTACAATTTTCTCTACTTTATCCAGCTTCATTTTTATTCAAGCACTTAGCATTATTTTCCAGTATATCATATAACATGCTTATTGTTAATCTTGTCCCTAATTGATTTCTTGTCCCTAATGCCAAAATATAAATTGCATGATGGCATCATGAGCAGTTACAAGAGTACCTGGTACATACAAATTACTCAATAAATGTTTGATGAAGAAATTAATTAATACATGAATATAATTATTAAGAATTTTGATCTTAGAAATAAATGAGCAAAACAGTTAGGCAAAGAAAGAATATGTTAACATAACTCATACTTTCATTGTAAGATGCTCACTTTCCCATTGGTCAAAACAGAATTATTGTATGTATCTTGTTTGATTTTCATCTACAACTGGAGAGAAAATCATCTAGGCTGCTGATATAAAAGAATTAGCATTTTTGTAAATGTAAACAGCTGGAAAAATTGTCATTTTAAGGAACTTGTTCAGATAAACTGTTAGAGTAAAAAGTGTGCAGATGAATTTTAGATGATTGAGTACACTGCTCAATGAAAGCAATAAAGTATGTACAAGGGAAGTCATATATATTAGAACTGATATATGTAATTTATTGGGAAAAGCCTTTACATTTTAATATGCTTTTAGGACTCTAATTACAAGGATATATTATTTATAACAACAAATAAAATGTAAAATACTGTATGTTACCATATAAAGTTGTATACTAATTAAAAACCAACAGTATTTATCTAAATATTGTGACAAAGAATGTATGTTAGTTAAACTATGAGTCCAAATTAAGAAAAGGATATCACAATGGATTTGTAATGATTTGTATGTCTATGTCTTCTATTATTTTGTGTCTTAAAAATAATAATAGTATTCTATTCATCATATAGGCTTCCCAGGTGGCTCAGTGGTAAAGACTCTGCCTGCCAGTGCAGGAATGCAGGAGACATGGGTTTGATCCCTAGTTTGTGAGATCCCCTAGAGGAGGAAATGGAAGCCCACTCCAATATTCTTGCCTGGAAATTCCCATGGACAGAGGAGCCTGACAGGCTACAGTCCGTGGGGGCACTAAGAGTTGGGCACGACTGAGTGACTGAGAGCATCATTATCTGTAACTGGAACTGTGCTTGGCTCATTAAACAAGCAGTGCCAAATGCAGTTTCAGTCAGTACACAGTAAGTGCTGAATGGGTATTTGATGGAGGATAGAAATATTAAATGGAAAAACTAATGTAACTATGCCTTCTGATACTCTCAGATGTGGGGGACTCAATTCTAAATGGGAAAGCATGGTGAAAAAATTATAAAAACGCATGCACTATTGTATTTTGTAGATCAGGAGTTTTCAATTTTAATGTACATAAGAATAATTTAAGGAGCTTAAATATTTTAAGCTTTACCCAACACAGTAAATTTTAGAGTAGGAACCAGAGTCTATATCTTTAATAAGAACTATTGATATTCCACAAATTGATATAGAAAGCCCTAGAAAGAAATTTTGGCAAATCTTGGTGTTTTTTTTTTTTTTAATATTTTTAAATTGAAGGACAATTAGGTTACAATATTGTGACGGTTTCTGCCATACATCAACATGAATCATCCATAAGCATGCATATGCCCCCTTCCTCTTAAAGCTTCCCCCCACCTCCCTCCCCATCTCACCCCTGTAGGTTGTCACAGAGGATCTGCTTTGTGTTCCCTACCTCATACAGTAAATTCCCACTGGCTATGCACTTTACATGGAGAAGGCAATAGCACCCCACTCCAGTACTCTTGCCTGGAAAATCCCATGGACAAAGGAGCCTGGTGGGCTGCAGTCCATGGGGTCGCTAAGAGTTGGACACAACTGAGCGGCTTCACTTTCACTTTTCACTTTCATGCATTGGAGGAGGAAATGGCAACCCACTCCAGTGTTCTTGCCTGGAGAATCCCAGGGACGGGGGAGCCTGGTGGGCTGCCATCTATGGGGTCACACAGAGTCGGACACAATTGAAGTGACTTAGCAGCAGCAGCAGCATGCACTTTACATATGGTGATGTATGGTCAGTACTACTCTCTCAAGTCATTTCACCTTCTTCCTTCCCTACTGTGACCCTATGCCTGTTCTTTATGTCTGCGTCTCCTTTGCTGCCCTGCAAATAGGATCATCAGTACCATCTTTGTAGATTTCACATATATTCATTAATACATGGTATTTGTCTTCCTGAGTTCCTTTACTCTATTTAATAGGCTCTAGGTTCATCTACCTCATTAGAACTGATTCAAATGAGTTCCTTTTTATAGCTGTGTAACATTCCATTGTGTACCACAATTTCTTTATCCATCCATCTGTCACTGGACATCTAGGTTGCTTCCATGTCCTTCAGTTCAGTTCAGTCGCTCAGTCATGTCCGACTCTTTGCAACCCCATGAATTGCAGCACGCCAGGCCTCCCTGTCCATCACCAACTCCCAGAGTTCACTCAAACTCATGTCCATCAAGTCGGTGATGCCATCCAGCCATCTCATCCTCTGTTGTCCCCTTCTCCTGACCCCAATCCCTCTTTTATGTCCAACTATTTTAAAATTGCTGCAATGAACATTAGGGTACTTGTATCTTTTTCAGTTATGGTTCCCTGAGGGTATGTGCATGTAGTGGGACTGCTGGGTCATATGATAGTTTTATTCCAAGTTTTTAAGGAAATTGCATACAGTTCTCCATAGTGGCTGTATCAGTTTGCATTCCGATCAACAAAGCAAAAGGATTCCCTTTTCTCCACTTCCTCTCCAGCATTTATTGTTTGTAGATTTTTTGATGATGGCCATTCAGACTGGTGTGAGATGTTATCTTATTGTAGTTTTGATTTGCATTTCTCTAATAATGAGTGATGTTTAGCATCTTTTCATGTTTATTAATCATTTGTATATCTTCTTTGGAGAAATGTCTGTTTAGGTCTTCTGCTTACTTTTTGATTGGGTTGTTTGTTTTACTGGTATTGAGCTGCAGGAACTGCTTATATATTTTGGAGGTTAATCCTTCGTCAGTTGTTTCATTTGTGGTTATTTTCTCCCATTCTGAGGGTTGTCATTTCACCTTGCTTATAGTTTCCTTCATTGTGCAAAATCTTTTAAGTTCAATTAGGGCCCATTTGTTTATTTGTATGTCAATTACTCTTGAAGGTGGGTCATAAAAATCTTTCTGTGATTTATATTAAAGAGTGTTCAAACTATGTGTTTTCCTCTAAGAGTTTTGTAGTTTCTGATCTTACATTTAGTCTTTAATCTATTTTGAGTTTATTTTTGTGTATGGTGTTAAAAGTGCTCAAATTTCATTCTTTTGCATGTAGCTGTCCAACTTTTGAAAAATCATTTGTTGAAGAGACTATTTTTTCTCCATTGTATGTTTTTGCCACCTTTGTCAAAGATAAGCTGCCTATAGGTCTGGTGAATTATCTTCAGGCTTTCTATCGTGTTCTGTTGGTCGGTATTTCTGTTCTTGTGCCAGTACCATGCTGTATTGATGATATAGCTTTATATTATAGTCTGAAATCAGGAAGGTTAATTCTTCCAGCTCTATTCTTCTTTCTCAAGATTGCTTTGGTTATTCAGGGTCTTTTGTGTTTCCATACAGATTGTGAATATTTTTTCCAGTTCTGTGAAAAATATCATTGATAGTTTTATAGGAATTGCATTGAACCTATAGATTGATTTGGGTAAGTATGGTCATTTTCACAATATTGATGCTTCCAATACAGTTCAGTTCACTTCAATGACTCAATCATGTCTGACTCTTTGCAACCCCATGGAGTGCAGCACCCTGGGCTTCCCTGCCCATTACAAACACCTGGAGTTGGCTCAAACTCATGTCCATCAAGTTGGTGATGCCATCAAAACATCTGATGCTTTATCATCTTGTTCGCCACCTGCTTTCAATCTTGCCGGGGTCCAGCCCCAGTGGATCCAGGGATTTCGAAGGGGAGACAGCATAGGTGATCAGGAAACAATTGCTTATTAAAATATTAATTAAAGATATAAAGAGTGATGAAAATGAAGATAGCTCAGTGAGGAGGAATTTCAGTGACGAAAGGCGGATGAAATGATAGCTCAGTGAGAGGGAAATTCAGTGAGAACATTTTGTGGAGAGAGGAGGTTGAATAATTCAGCCAGAAGGTAAGAGAAAGAACGACATGGGGAGACCAAATTTCGGTGAACAAGGCCCCGCACTTTATTTTTCAAAGTAGTTTTTATACCTTAAGTTATACGTAGAGGATAATCAGGGAAGGGGTGGAGTCATGCAGGGACAGCAGTCCCTGAGCCAGGCTTTCAAACCTATCACGCGCAGAAGTTTAGGTGAGTTACATCATCTTCTGGCCCGGAGGCCTATTAACATTTTAAGGAACTTATTGTCTTTAAAGTTTATTCTAAAGTCAGGCACCACCGCCCCCCCGCCCCCCAAAGTCATTGGAGTTGCATTTCTATAGGGCAAAGGTGTGGTGGGTTGTAACAAGAAAAAGAATTAACTCAAGGGTCCAAGGTTACAAACATTAAAGCTACTACTTACATTTCTATAAACCAATTATATCAATCAATACACTGCCAAGGACACAATAGGTAAGGGATATGGAGACTTAGCAGTAAACATTGGCCCAATAAGTGAAAAACCCTTCACTAATACAATTTCTAATCAATCTTTTAACTGCTCAAAGGAATCTGTGTTTAGACAGTTTAAAACATCTCATGCCTCTCACAGTTGGGAGGCTCTAAACAATCACATGTGGCCGGAAAAACCTATTCAGGCAGGCTAGAGGATTTCCAAAAGGAGTTTGTAGTCTGAAACACTGTCACACCCAGGAGTTATTAGCTGGAGCTGTAAGTTAGCTCTTTTTTCAGAGAAAGGTAGTGGGGGACAGCCCCCTGTAAAGTCAGAGGTGTAGGCGAGAGCACAAAACAGAAAGTAGGCAGACTTCTGCTTTTTTGGGGGTAGATGTTCAAGAACCTCCAAGGGGCTCCTGAGGCTCCATCTCACCCTTGCGTGTCGCTGAACCTCCTTCCTCATGACCTTTGTCAAGGGCGGAGTGCTAATCCAAACCAGCTCCGGACATCCCAGCATCAGGGTTTTTTCAAATGAGTCAGTTCTTCGCATCAGGTGGCCAAAATGCTGAAATTTCAACTTTGGCATCCATCCTTCCAATGAATATTCAGGGCTGATTTCATTTAGGATGGACTGGTTGGATCTCCTTGCAGTCCAAGGGACTCCCAAGAATCTTCTCCGACACCACAGTTCAAAAGCATCAGTGTTTCGGTGCTCAACTTTCTTACATCCATACATGACTACTGGAAAAACCATAGCTTTGACTAGATGGACCTTTGTTGGCAAAGTAATATCTTTGCTTTATAAATTGTCTAGGTTGGTCATAGCTTTTCTTCCAAGGAGAAAGCGTCTTTTAATCTTGTGGTTGCAGTCACCATCTGCAGTGATTTTCAATCCCAAGAAGATAAAGTCTGTCACTGTTTCCATTCTTTCCCCATCTATTTGCCATGAAGTGATGGGACCGGATACCATGATCTTAGTTTTTGGGATATTGAGTTTTAAGCCAACATTTCCACTCTCTTCTTTTCACTTTCATCTAGGGGCTCTTTAGTTCATATTCGCTTTCTGCCATAGGGTGGTGTCATCTGCCTATGAGAGGTTATTGACATTTCTCCTGGCATCTTAATTCCAACTTGTGTTTCACCCAACCCAGCATTTCCCATGATATGCTCTGCAAATGAGTTAAATATGCAGGGTGACAATATACAGCCTTGACGTGCTCCTTTCCCAATTTTGAACCAGTCTGTTCCATGTCTGATTCTAACTGTTGCTTTTTGACCTGCATACAGTTTTCTCAGGAGACAGGTCAGGTGGTCTGGTATTCCCATCTCTTTAAGAATATCCACAGTTTGTGGTTATCCACACAGTCAAAGGCTTTGGTGTAATCAATAAAGCAGATGTAGATGTTTTTCTGGAATTATCTTGCTTTTACTATGATCCACTGTATGTTGGCAATTTAATCTCTGGTTCCTCTACCTTTTCTAAAACCAACTTGAACATATAAAATTTCACAGTTTGCATACTGTTGAAGCCTGGCTTGGAGATTTTTGTGCATTACTTTGCTACCATGTGAAATGAATGGAATTGTGCAGTAGTTTGAACATTCTTTGGCATTCTCTTTCTTTGGGATTGAAATGAAGACTGACTTTTTCCAGTCCTGTGGCCACTGTTGCATTTTCCAAATTTGGTGGCATATTGAGTGCAGCACTTTAACAACATCATCTTTTAGGATTTGAAGTAGCTCAACTGGAATTCCATCACCTCCACTAGCTTTGTTTATAGTGATACTTCCTAAGGCCCACTTGATTTTGCATTCCAGGATGTCTGACTCTAAGTGAGTGATCACACCATCGTGGTTATCTGAGTCATGAAGATCTTTTTTATATAGTTTTTCTGTATATTGTTGCCACCTCTTCTTCATGTATTTTGCTTCTGTTAGGTCCATACAATTTCTGTCCTTTATTGTGCCCATCTTTGCATGAAATGTTCCCTTGGTATCTCTAATTTTCTTGAAGAGATCTCTAGTCTTTCCATTCTATTGTTTTCCTCTATTTCTTTGCATTGATCACTGAGGAAGACTTTCTTATCTCTCCTTGCTATTCTTGGAACTCTGCATTCAAATGGGTATATCTTTCCTTTTCTCCTTTGCCTTTAGCATCTCTTCTTTTCACAGCTATTTGTAAGGCCTCCTCAGATAACCATTTTGCCTTTTTGCATTTCTTTTTCTTGGGTATGGTTTGATCACTGCCTTCTGTTCAATATCATGAACCTCTGTCATAGTTCTTCAGGCACTCTGTATATCAGATCTAATCCCTTGAATCTATTCAAGGGGTATTGAGTCTATTCTTCCAATCCAAGAACATGGTATATATCTGGCAAATCTTTTTTTTTTTTTTTTTAAACTTTACAATATTATATTGGTTTTGCCTATGGCAAATCTTTTTTTAAAAAAGCTTTAATAGCTATGACTTCCTGAATAATACCTAACAATGTCAGTTATCTGACTTTCTAGCTCTAAGAAATTGAGCCTGACAATTCAATAAGATTCATAATGCACATGATTTCCCAAACTCCTTTAGTAACATTTAGTTGAAAAATGTGTACCCCCCCGCCCCCAGAAATATAGAATAAGATAATTTTATCACAATATTTTAAAGAATGAAATAGAATTTTTAAAGAAAACGGCCAAGGCCTATTGATATCCTTCTCACTAATGCCCACTTGTGTTGTTGCTGTTGTTTATTTGCTAAGTTGTAGCTGACTTTTTTGACTCCATGGACTATAGCCTACCAAGCTCCTCTGTCCATGGGATTCTCCAGGCAAGAACACTGGAGTGGGCTCTCATTTCCCTCTCCAGGGGATCTTCCAGAGCCAGGGATTGAACCTACATCCCCTGCATTTACAGGTGTGTTCTTTACCACTGAACTCCCAGGGAAACCATGTCCATTTGTTTAATTTTGGCTAAATCTATAGTTCTCCAAATTAAATCTTTATACTTTTCACATCTACCATTTTGTTTTGATTCAACAGTTCTTTCTCAAATATTTTAATCCCTTAGGTGGTTCCACAGCTTTGCAAGTCTAGCATAATATCCATATACATTTACACTCTCTAAACTGTATAGACCCAGCTACAAATTAAAAAGATAAAAATTAATTTGTAAACACAATCTTCTTGTCTCTGAAACATGATAAAAAAAAAAAAAAAAAAAAAAAAAAACCATAAAGGAAGAAATTCAATGCAACTTACCTGGTCTCTTATCCTTGTTTGTTTGGAGCAAGTAATCAGCTATTGAGAAGCAGAAAGAAGCTCTAATAAATCCTCCCTGTTTTAGCTACAACTGGACCTACTCTAAGCTGTCCCTTCTCTTTTATAATCTGTACTTTAGCAACAGGAAATAAGACATATGATTTTTCTATTTTTTCAGATATAACTATTATTTCAGATAATTATTCTCAAGTAAACTACAGGAATTTGCCACATTGTATCCTCAGATATTAGAAAATGTAACTGATATTTAGTCATGGACTTAAAATTTATATAGATTTGAATAAGTTCTCTGGTCCTTTAGTAGTTTGTCTCCTCATCTAGAAAAAGAGAGATGGCAACAATTGTCCCCTTGGGCTGTTTTGAGAAGATTGTATCAGATGATACACAGAAAATATTAACTACAGTGGCTGGAAAAATAACTATTCTATTGCTTGTGTACTCATATATTGAAAGATTAAATCATATATGTCTATGAATGACAAAATGTAACCATCAGACAATGAGCAGAAGTCAGTGTCAGGATAGTATCTGTGCTAGTTGAAGATAATGTAAAACTTTGCAGGCAAATTTGAGAGCATAAATAACAGAAGATAACATCATCTCATGGGAAATAGATGGGGAAACAGTGGAAACAGTGTCAGATTTTGTTTGGGGGGGGCTCTAAAATCACTGCAGATGGTGATTGCAGCCATGAAATTAAAAGATGCTTACTCCTTGGAAGGAAAGTTATAACCAACCTAGATAGCATATTCAACCCTAACCCTAACCTTGAAGGTGGGAGGAGAAGGGGATGCCAGGATGAGATTGTTGGATGGCATCACCGACTCAATGAACATGAGTTTGGGTGAACTCCAGGAGTTGGTGATGGACAGGGAGGCCTGGTGTGCTGCAGTTCATGGGGTCACAAAGAGTCGGACACGACGGAGCGACTGAACTGAACTGAATTGAATGAAATTTAATGATATATAAATAGCTATCACTCCTGTAAAAAGTGACAGTAGAAAATGTTAGCTGTTTTATAATTTTAGCAAGTAAACGAAAGGAAGTAGTATTCCTTGGTTTATGAAACAAATATAAAATAATTTCTTATTGAGCAATGAAAATAGGTCATTGGATCAAGGGTGATCCAAAGAAAAATGAGATTTTTTTTTCATGAACATTTACAAAATGATGTTTTCACATTTTCAAAAAACAAAGTGTTGTTTCAGAGATATAAATTTAATGTTGTAAAGTATTAAATTATAAATTTTTCAAAAATCACTTAATATTATTCAAGAATATTTTATATTTCTGTTTTATGTAAGCATACCTTTATTTTGTTTAAGTTAAAACATCAACTAAGTAAACATGGATTTCCTATGATTTCCTTAGAATATGTTTCAGGTAGGAAGTGGCTAATTATACTAGTGAATGATTTAACAGCAATAAGTTGGTTATGTTCCCCTGTGCTTATGTCTGTGAGTGTGTCTAATTATATTTGCATAAATATATAAAAAACCCTCATACTTTCAGTGTCACTGAAACTTCAGGGAAAATGCTGAGAATTACTTTTCTAAACAATAATTTCCACAATTTTTTTCAGAATGTGTTTTCAAGTTCTTGACCTGCAAACAATATGTAGAAGCTGTTTTATCATTTGTTTTCAGGAACAATTGTGTAATATCTTTATTTTTGGTGTATTATACATAATCATCTAAACACTCTTACCTGATTTCAAGTCCATGTGATTGAAATGCACACTGACGTCCAAAGGGGGACACATTGTCCCCAGTTTTCTGAGTTCCCTGAGCTTTCATTTGACTATGGCATTGCATTTTTCCAAGAAACTGTCAAATTCTACAGGCTTTGCACTACACTGATGTTTGCATTTTTTGCCTGGAGGGACTGGAAAATTTGGACCAGTCACCTCAATTTTGTCAGTATAAATTTCCATTATTTTTATATTTCCCAAACCTTCCTTCACAAGTCACCACCTAAAAGATGCAATGCTACAGGCAATGACACTGTGTGGATAAATCGTGATCAGAAGTGGACTCAATGCAGAGGATGAAATGTAGCTGCCTCTTTTCACATTAAGTCATACTTGTGGAAATGACTTTTGGCTACTCACAAAAAATCCATGATTGCAATTCTGAAGAGATGAGATTAGAATTCTTAAAAGAGCTCTTAACTGGGAGTTATTATGTATATATATATATATTCTAAACATAGTTTTGCCATGTTCCAACTTCACTATTTGATATTCATTGTAGCATCTCTGTGCCCCAGTCCTAATTTATTTTATGCAATCCATTATGTTATTTTAAGGATTAAGTAAAAAGATATAGTGTGTATTTAAACTGCCTTATAAAGTATAATGTGTTACAAAATTCTTGAGGAAAAGATTTGATTTATTCAAGTTAACAGATACTAATGGGAAGACTTGAGAATTCAATGCCCTTTAAAAATCTTAAACAAATTCCTCATATTTCTGATTTAATATTTTTAATCCTCAATGTATGGTGAATATGATCAAAATGTATTTTTTCACTGATTAACACTATCATACAGTTGTTTTCTTATTAATACCATGTATTTCACTAATCACTTTTCTTATTAAATCAACATTTTATTCCTGGTGTCTCTGAGGTAAAATCAAAAGGACTATGATCAATTACTCTGTTTAATATTTTCCTGGATTTTATTTGTTAATATTTTGTTTAGAGTTTTGACATGTATAATAATAAATGTGATTATATTGAAATTTATTTTCCTGTAGTATTATTATGGCTTTTCATAATAGCCATCCTACTGTCATAAATGAGCTGGGAAATAACTATTGTTCTCTTCACTGAAAGTGTTTGTAAATGATTCTAATATTCTTTCTTTTTTTTAAATTAAATTTTATTGTTTAACTTTACAATATTGTATTGCTATTGCCATACATCAAGATGAATCCGACACAAGTATACATGTGTTCCTCATCCTGAACCCTCCTCCCTCCCCCCTCCCCATACCATCCCTCTGGGTCGTCCCAGTGCACCAGCCCTAAGCATCCAGCATCGTGCATCAAACCTGGACTGGTGACTCATTTCAGATATGATATTATACATATTTCAATGCTATTCTCCCAAATCATCCCACCCTCTCCCGGTCCCAGAGTCCAAAAGTCTGTTCTATACATCAGTGCTTCTTTTGCTGTCTCGAAATCAGTGTTATTGTTACCATCTTTTTAAATTCCGTATATATGTGTTAGTATACTGTATTTGTGTTTTTCTTTCTGGCTTACTTCACTCTGTATAATAGGCTGCAGTTCCATCCACCTCCTTAGAACTGATTGAAATGTATTCTTTTTAATGGCAGAGTAATACTCCATTGTGTATATGTACCACAGCTTGCGTATCCATTCATCTGTGGATGGACATCTAGGTTGCTTCCAAGTCCTGGCTATTGTAAACAGTGCTGTTATGAACATTGGGGTACACATGTCTCTTTCAATTCTGGATTTCTCAGTGTATATGCCCAACAGTGGGATTGCTGGATCATAAGGCAGGTCTATTCCCAGTTTTTTGAGAAATCTCCGTACTGTTCTCCATAGTGGCTGTACTAGTTTGCATTCCCACAACAGTGTAAGAGGGTTCCCTTTTCTCCACACCCTCTCCAGCATTTATTGCTTATGGACTTTTGGGTCGCAGCCATTTTGACTGGCATGAAATGGTAACAATCTCTGACATACATTACAGCAGGATCCTCTATGACCCACATCCCAGAATATTGGAAATAAAATAAAAAATAAACAAATGGGACCTAATTAAACTTAAAAGCTTCTACACAACAAAGGAAACTATAAGCAAGGTGAAAAGACAGCCTTCAGAATGGGAGAAAATAATAACAAATGAAGCAACAGACAAACAACTGATCTCAAAAATATACAAGCAACTCCTATTCTGTTTCTTAAATGTTTGTGGAAATGACTTTTGGAACAGGTGGTTTTTGAGCAGGGTAAGATTTTCAGTCACAACTTAATTTTATTAGATATTCACTGTTAAATTTCTTTTTAAAAACTTAGATGAAGATGGTTTTTCTAAAGTCGCTCTTCTCTTCATTTTAAATATTTATTTTTAGAGCACTGTTAGATTCACAGAAAAATTGAGCAGAAAGTAGAGAATTCTCATGTACCCTCTACTTCCTACACACACAGCCTCCCCCAGGATTGATTTCCCACACCAGAAGAGTACGTTTATTACAACAGAGGAACCTATACTAAAACATCATTATCAAACACAGTCCATTAAACTTCACTCCAGATATTGCATTCTATGTGCTTTCAGAAATGGATAATGCAATTACCTACATTGTAGATTCATATTGTTTCACTGCCGTAAAAATCCTCTGTTCTCCTGTTCATTCGTCTCTCCTTCTCCATAGCAAGCACTGGTCTTTCTCTATTTCCATAGTTGTGCCTTTTCTAAAATGTCATAGAGTTTTAATCACACAATAAAGTTATTCTTTTTCACTTAGTAAAGTGAATTTCAGATTTCTCTCTCTCTTTTCATTGTTTCATAGCTCATTTCTTTTTGGATCTGAATAATATTCCATTGTCTGGATGTATCACGGTTATTTATCCACTCACCTACTGAAGAACATCTTGGGTCCTTCCAAGTTTTGGCAATTGTGAACTAAAGCCTCTATAAGCATCATCTGTAGGGTTTTTTGTGGATTTGGTTTTCACCTCAATCTGATGAGCACCACAAAGTGTGATTGCTGAAACATATATTCATTCAGAGTATTTTTTGTTGGTGGTGGTGGTGTTTGGTCACTAAGTCATGTCTGATTCTTGCAAGCTAACAATGCCAGCCTCATTAGTAAGTGTTTCCCAAGTTTTGATATCTAAGCTGCTTTCGTTGTTTTTATTCCCTTTTTCAGACAATATTCATTAAACATGTGGGATTTTTGAAATATAAGACCTATGCAATTTAAAAGTGTCTCAGGAGAATAAATATACAACATTATAATAATGTCCCTTAGCTAGGTCCTTTATTATTATAAATATTTAAATAACTTTATAGATTTCAATAAAATTTTAAATGAATATTAATTTTAATAAAATATTTATATTATTAATATTGAAAATAAAGGTAGAAGACCTAACTCAGGTTATTTGAAATAAATTATGAAGAGATGGCTTTATTACATGATTTTATTAAGTGTTTAATCAGTGAATTATTAAAACATTATAGTTTGTTATGCCACCTAGTGGATTTCTGAGTGAAACAAGTCCCTGGAGTATGATGTATAATAAGAAACATATGCAAAAACAATGTTAATCCATTCTTCTAGTTAACACTGGACTCTCTCTCCCTCTGTGTGTGTATCTCTCTCTCTCTCTCTCAATACATAGCTGAATTGACTCTCTCAAAGTGACTTCTAAATATATACATATATATGTATTAAAGCATTAAACATTTAAAAGCATTAAATTGAAACAGAAAGAGAAGACAATGTATGTTTGAGAAGTTTCACTTAAGTTTTCTATAGGTGTAGGATATTTGAATTGAATCTCAGAGACAATAGGTAAATACCTGGCATAATTACTTATCAATAATTTCACATAAAGGTAATAAAAGTAGCAAACTATATACATTTTATAGTAACATACAACATATTTTAATAAATTAGCATAAGTAGTGATTATCAGTTAAACCTTTAATTTTTAACTCTATGCAAAATTACTTGGATAAGTATAAAGCTGTGATTTGTGAATCTGGCAGTATATCAGAAATCCTCTCATTACACTTTTGAGGGATAAGGCCCAAGAATATCTGTCTCTGAAACCTCCACAAGTTATTATGATGCACAATAATGACTGAGAGCAGCTGGTATAAATTATTATCCAGACTTGGAGTCTAGTGTCCAGAGCACCAAAACAATGAACAAATAAAACCAAATATAGAATATTGTATTAGGATGCCTCATTTTGTGCTTGGATAAATATGCAGCATGACAATATCCACCAGTTCCACTTCTCTGTCAATTTTTAATAATGATATATGTTACAATTCTTTGTCTCATTTCCTTTCCCCTCTTTACAATCTCCCAGGAGCACATGATTCATTTCCATGTTTTTAAATACTGTATATATGCTTGTGGTATATATATATATGGCTTCCCTGATAGCTCAGTTGGTAAAGAATCTGCCTGCAATGCAGGAGATCCTAGTTCCATTCCTGGGTCGCAAAGATCTGCTTGAGAAGGGATAGGCAACCCACTCCAATATTCTTGGGCTATCCTTGTGGCTCAGCTGGTAAAGAATCTACCTGCAATGCAGGAGACCTGGGTTGGATCCCTGGGTTAGGAAGATCCCCTGGAGAAGGGAAAGGCTACCTACCTTAGTATTCTGGCCTGGAGAATTCCATGGACTGTATAGTCCATGGGGTTGCAAAGTCAGACACGACTGAGCGACTTTCACTTTCACGTGCTTATAGCTTCAAAATGTATGGAACAAATTCATATCTTGTCTCTCAAATCTTTGTGCCACTGCCTCCTCAATGTCTCTGTAGATTCACACCAATTTCAGAGTACCGAAGGCTAAAATCACCCTATTCTATCTTTAACCCTTAAAGAAACTCATCAAAAATCCCACTTACCCTATTTTAAGTAGTTTAAACAGCATCCACCAAGGTAAGAAAATCAAAGTTGAAATCTGATTCTTCTATTTACTAACCTCTTACCCCTTAACTGGAGAAGGCAATGGCACCCCACTCCAGTACTCTTGCTTGGAAAATCCCATGGACGGAGGAGCCTGTTAGGCTGCAATCCATAGGGTTGCTAAGAGTCGAACACGACTGAGCGACTTCACTTTCACTTTTCACTTTCATGCATTGGAGAAGGAAATGGCAACCCACTCCAGTGTTCTTGCCTGGAGAATCCCAGGGACAGAGGAGCCTGGTGGGCTGCCGTCTATGGGGTCACACAGAGTTGGACACGACTGAAGTGACTTAGCATAGCATAGCATACCCCTTAACTTGGAGAAGGAAATAGCAACCCACTCCAGTGTTCTTGCCTGGAGAATCTCAAGAACAGAGGAGCCTCTGCCGTCTATGGGATCGCACAGAGTCGGATACGACTGGAGGGACTTAGCAGCAGCAGCAGCAGTACCTTTTAACAATCTTCAGTGGTGGTGGTTTAGTCGCTAAGTTGTGCCCAACTCTTGCGACCCCATGGATTATAGCCTGCCAGGCCTCTTTATACTGGAGTGGATCGCCATTTTCTTCTCCAGGGAATCTTCTCAATCCAAGAATTGAACCCGGGTCTCCTGCATTGCAGGTAGATTCTTTACCGACTGAGCTATGAGGGAAGCTCTAATAGTCCTTAAAACTCATCAGTTATAATTCTTAGTCCTAAATCTAAATTCCATTTCCCTTTGTTCTGACAAACAGCTCAGTCCTTAAATTCTTCCTCTGTTTTTGACTTCGTTTCATTTCCTCCAGCCTATCTCTTCCTTTCACTCTGCAGAGTGATACCAAGGGGAGCATTCTGAAATATAATACTTTTCAGTTCAGTTCAGTTCAGTTACTTAGTCATGTCCAACTCCTTGCAACCCCATGGACTGCAGCATGCCAGACTTTCTGGTCCATCACCAACTTCTGGATCTTACTCAAACTCATGTCCATTGCGTCAGATGCCATCCAACCGTCTCATCCTCTGTCATCCTCTTCCTTCTCCTCCCAGCATCAGGGTCTTTTCCAGTGAGTCAGTTCTTCACATCAGGTGGCCAAAGCTTTGGAGTTTCAGCTTCAGCATCAGTCCTTCCAATTCAGGACTGCTTTCCTTTAGGATTGACTGGTTGGATCTCCTTGAAGTCCAAGCTTTAGCTGGTTATTGATATCCTGAAGATCGTTAACATGTTTTTTGCAATAAATTTTGTACCTATTAATAGCCATATTTCTCAGACTCTTCAGTGATTCAACTGCCACAGAATCAACAAGGGGTGAACTTATGAAAATATACATTCTGGAGTTTACTCCTAAATCATTAGATATGGGGAAAAAAACTTTACAAGAATACTCATTGCAGAACCACTGATTGCTAAAAGACACATTTTTGCAGCATTGCTGATGTATTAAGAATTAGGAAATTTCTTCAAGAACACTGCTGTGTGTGCTGTCGGGTCTGACCTTTTTGTGACCCATGAACTGTAGCCTGCCAAACTCCTCTGTCCATGGGATTTTCCAGGCAAGAATACCAGAATGGATTGCATTTCCTCCTCCAGGGGATCTTTCCAAGCCCGGGATCTAACACAAATCTCCTGTATCTCTTGCATTGTAGGTAGATTCTTTAGTGCTGAACCACTGGTACTTATTTGTGGGGGAAAAAATTATCTTCTAGGACATAAATTGGGCTTCCCAGGTGGCTCGGTGGTAAAGAATATGCTTGCCAATGCAGGAGACGTGGGTTTGATCTCTGGGTCAGGAAGATCCCCTGGAGAAGGAAATGACAACCTCTTCCAGCATTCTTGCCTAGAAAATCCCATGGACAGAAGAGCCTGGCAGGCTACAGTCCATGGAGTTGCAAAGAGTTGAACATGACTGAGCAATTAAGTAGCAGCAGCAGGACAAACGTTATTGAAACTGCCAGAAACACAGTATTAGCAAGCCAAATTTCTGTGCAAGATTTTCAAGAAAATTTTAGAATGTAGTTGTTTGAAAATATAAATGTCAGCAGATGGATGAAAGAGCAAGAAAAGATACAACTGAAGAGAAAAATAAAGAACTAGAAGATGTATCAAAAGAATATTCAGTATAGTGAAAAAGACAGGAAAGACAAAAGAAATGTGAAATTGAAAAATAATAATGCTTTAATGTGTATTTAATAAGATTATTTGAAAAATAAAATGAAAGGGAAAGTTTTAAGTAACAATTGCAGAACAATTTAATTAAAGCAAAAATTGAATATTGTAATTCAGGAATTAAAAGCTTATAAATAGTTGCACAAAATATTAAAAACTTATAAAAATTTGAACAAAATAACATATCAATAATTAAGGAAGTTACTATTCTGTATATCAGGGTAACATAACCTTCTCTGTGTCTTTATTCTTTTTTTTTAATTTTATTTTTATTTTATTTAACTTTACAATATTGTATTGGTTTTGCCATGTATCAAAATGAATCTGCCACCAGTACACCAGCCCCAGGCATCCGGTATCAGGCATCGAACCTGGACTGGCGACTCGTTTCATATATGATATTATACTTATTTCAATGCCATTCTCCCAAATCATCCCACCCTCTCCCTCTCCCAGAGTCCAAAAGACTGTTCTATACATCAGTGTCTCTTTTGCTGTCTCCTATACAGGGTTATTGTTACCATTTTTCTAAATTTCATATATATGTGTCTTTATTCTTAAAAGTTACTCCTAATTACTCCTTTTAAGGTAAAAGTTATTCATTAATTTACTAAATACTGCATCATGAATTTGAAGTTACAAAATAATAAAGATTTATAAAAGTATATTACCCAAAGTAAATATATTAGTTATGAATAAAGACACCTCCTATTAAATACTACAGGTAATTGTATGTAATTCAAATTTAGTTATATCTATTGGAAACGAGCTTATTAAGAAGTAGCAAACAATTCCCAAATATTGGTGGCAAAAATCATGTTTTATGTTTTGTTTATCCTCAATGACTATTTGAGTTTTCTGTGCAGTCTACCTGTTGTCATCATCATCTCACCATGAAAACCATCCTCTCATTGTCATTATCTGCAACTGTGAGTTGTTACATTAAAGGGACAAGATTATGGGAAGGCACTGACTGCCTCTTCAAATGTCAACCTAGCAGTCAAATCACATCACATGGCCTCTGCTAAATTCAGGTGGAAGGACAAAGTGCTAGATAAGCCAGAGTATCTGGAAGAAGAGGTGGCTGGAATATTTGTGATCTTTCTAATATCTACCATCCATCATACATGAATATAGTCTATGGGAAATAGAAGTTTGGAGCAATTTCATTATGATCATAATTACTATCAAAGTAAAAAAATAATTGTATCTCTCTCTCTCTCTGTTACTCCTATGTAATATTTTAATGTTTCAGGAATATATTCACCAGTTTATCTATCTCTTTTTGAAACTGAACATCAAGTACCTATTATTTTGTGAGAGAGGAAGAAATCACTTACATGGATACCACCCACTTACTCTGTCCCTAGAATAGTAAAATATTAAGGAAATCTCCAAAAAGAGGGGGAAAAAAAAGGAGGGGTAGCTATAGAACAGACAGACCTTGTAGAGAGTAAAGAAATTAGAAAAGGGAATTTGATCCATAGGTTATACTAGAACAAGACAATCCTTCAATTGTTGAGAGAGGTTTTAAAATCATTCCAATATAAATAAAGCTTCAGGGGAATTGTCTGAAGAGGATGAGAGTGATGTGTTCCTGTTTCTTATCCTACTCAAGACAAAAATGCACAGCCTGGAAAAATATTGTCAATCCAAGCATTAAATGTCCCTACTAAATATAGCATGGACTGATTTAAAATGCAAAAAAAAATTAAAAACAATTGTCAGTATTTTTGCACAGTGAACTTAACTCTATCCTACCAATATGTATTGTTCTCAATTTGTAGCTTCCTGTATATCTTTAACTAGTATCAGTTCTTTTTATTTTTTTTAATGTGTTAACAGTAAGTTTTCAATGCAATGTAATTGTCTAGGAAAAACAGGACAGATTAAGTATAATTTTGGATTATTTTAATAATATTTTATTGTTAAATAATATATCATCTCTAGAAAATAATTTAGCCAGAAGAGAGAAAAGCAATCACTGAAATTTTTGAACTTGTGTAAAGCTCATAAGATGCTTCTATTCCCTAATATAGACAGGTTAACTTTACAGGACAATACATAGTGTGAATAAGTAAAAGCACCATTTAATTCATTAAGTTATAAAGAATAATACAATATTTTTTGGTTTTGACATTGGTAAAGATTATAAGCATAAATTCATATTTATCTGCAACTAAAGATAACAAACCCACTCCAGTGTTCTTGCCTGGAGAATCCCAGGGATGGGGGAGCCTGGTGGGCTGCTGTCTATGGGGTTGCACAGAGTCGGACACAACTGAAGTGATTTAGTATTAGCAAAGATAACAAGGAGGCTTGATAATATTCATATCATCAAATCTCTCAAAATAAGATCTGGCACAACTAACTCAAATTTTAAATGAATATTTACTCTTTACTTTCCAAACTGAATTTAAGACAATTATGGTTTCACTTGGCATAGACTGTATCCTTGGGTGAATAATCATTTAGTGTTAACTACCCTTAGATATTCTGCAACTTTACCACAAATCAACTCTTCATCTCATCCTTTCTGTTCTTTGACTGTGAGCTCTATACTTCCCACTCTTTTCTCCACATGAACTATCGTCACCAATAGCTTCTAAAACTCTCTTGTCAAGGTTAGTACTTCTGGAGAAGGATTCACCTGCTCTTTGCTATAGGTTGGGGAATCTAATGAAGATTTCTGAATGGCTTAATTTGAATCATGTGCACTGATCTGACTCCTACAGGAGTCGTTAGGAAAATATAACTGACATGTTTGGCTCAACTTGGGTCAGACGATGTATCTTGTTGGGTTGTTTAGAATTCGGATGCTATTAGTATAGAAAAAGCTTAGAGACCAATAACATGTGTTGAGACCCATCTCAGAGAAGAAGCAATCACTGAACCAGGTACTCTCTCAAGCGTCTCATCCTTTCAATAGGCAGTTCCACATTTTCTCCATCTCCAAACATTTCTTGAT
The DNA here is from genome assembly GCA_935064755.1 of Tragelaphus eurycerus. Lineage (NCBI taxonomy): Eukaryota > Metazoa > Chordata > Mammalia > Artiodactyla > Bovidae > Tragelaphus > Tragelaphus eurycerus. The sequence goes on along the minus strand of CAKXYN010000010.1, from coordinate 43,378,859 downwards.
ACTAGGAATCAAAAGTAGAATGCTCGTGTTCTGAGGAAAGTGAATACATTTCCCTGATACACATTCAGATCAGATCAGATCAGTTCAGATCAGTTGCTCAGTCGTGTCCGACTCTTCGCGACCCCATGAACCGCAGCACGCCAGGCCTCCCTATCCATCACCAGCTCCCGGAGGTCACCCAGACTCACATCCATCGAGTCAGTGATGCCATCCAGCCATCTCATCCTCTGTCGTCCCCTTCTCCTCCTGCCCTCAATCCCTCCCAGCATCAGAGTCTTCTCCAATGAGTCAACTCTTCGCATGAGGTGGCCAAAATACTGGAGTTTCAGCTTTAGCATCATTCCTTCCAAAGAAATCCCAGGTCTGATCTCCTTCAGAATGGACTGGTTGGATCTCCTTGCAGTCCAAGGGACTCTCAAGAGTCTTCTCCAACACCACAGTTCAAAAGCATCAATTCTTCGGCGCTCAGCCTTCTTCACAGTCCAGCTCTCACATCCATACATGACGACAGGAAAGACCATAGCCTTGACTAGGCGAACCTTTGTTGGCAAAGTGATGTCTCTGCTTTTGAATATGCTATCTAGGCTGGCCATAACCTTCCTACCAAGGAGTAAGCGTCTTTTAATTTCATGGCTACAGTCACCATCTGCAGTGATTTTGGAGCCCCCAAAAATAAAGTCTGACACTGTTTCCACTGTTTCTCCATCTATTTCCCATGTAGTGATGGGACCAGATGCCATGATCTTCGTTTTCTGAATGTTGAGCTTTAAGCCAACCTTTTCACTCTCCACTTTCACTTTCATCAAGAGGCTTTTTAGTTCCTCTTCACTTTCTGCCATAAGGGTGGTGTCATCTGCGTATCTGAGGTTATTGATATTTCTCCCAGCAATCTTGATTCCAGCTTGTGTTTCCTCCAGTCCAGCATTTCTCATGATGTACTCTGCATATAAGTTAAATAAACATGGTGACAATATACAGCCTTGACGTACTCCTTTTCCAATTTGGAACCAGTCTGTTGTTCCATGACCAGTTCTAACTTTTGCTTCCTGACCTGCATACAGATTTCTCAAGAGGCAGATCAGGTGGTCTGGTATTCCCATCTCTCTCAGAATTTTCCACAGTTTATTGTGATCTACACAGTCAAAGGCTTTGGCATAGTCAATAAAGCAGAAATAGATGTTTTTCTGGAACTCTCTTGCTTTTTCCATGATCCAGCGGATGTTGGCAATTTGATCTCTGGTTCCTCTGCCTTTTCTAAATCCAGCTTGAACATCAGGAAGTTCACGGTTCACATATTGCTGAAGCCTGGCTTGGAGAATTTTGAGCATTACTTTACTAGCGTGTGAGATGAGTGCAATTGTGCGGTAGTTTGAGCACTCTTTGGCATTTCCTTTCTTTGGGATTGGGATGAATACTGACCTTTTCCAATCTTGTGGCCACTGCTGAGTTTTCCAAATTTGCTGGCATATTGAGTGCAGCACTTTCACAGCATCATCTTTCAGGATTTGGAACAGCTCCACTGGAATTCCGTCACCTCCACTAGCTTTGTTCCTAGTGATGCTTTCTAAGGCCCACTTGACTTCACATTCCAGGATGTCTGGCTCTAGGTCAATGATCACACCATCATGATTATCTGGGTCGTGAAGCTCTTTTTTGTACACATTAGAGAGTATAATTTTAGAACAGAGAATGTTTTAACTGATTCTGAAAGTCTCTTCACAATGGATACTTATACCAAATCAGCATGCTGTATACCGTAAACTTTTCTCTTGTTTAGTGTTCATGCTCAGTCATGTCCAACTCTTTGCAACCTCATGGACTGTAGCCCACCAGGCTTCTCTGTCCATAGATTTTTACAGGCAAGAGTACTTGAGTGGTTTGTGATTTCCTCTTCCAGGGGATCTTCCCCATCCAGGGGTGGAACCCACACCCCCTCCTCTCCTGCAGTATAAGCAGATTGTTTACCACTGAGCCATCAAGGAAACTCTTACCTTAAACTAACACAGTGCTATATGACAATTATATTTCAACAAAACCGGGGCTGGGGGAGAACTCTTATGATGATCAGATAATGCTATGTAAACGTCTGGAAAATATTTGAACAGAAATTTCACCAAATACAATATGAATGGCACATAAGCATAGGAAAGATGCTCAGTAGCATTAATTATCAGAGAATTGCAAATTAAAACTATAAAACATACCCACTAGTACACAGACATTAAACAGACTACTGTCTGTTTTGGCAAAGATGTGGACCAAATTGACTCATATGTTGCTAGTGGTATTGTAAAATACCACAACCATTCTGGAAGGTGTTTGCTAATTACTAAAAAAGACAAATGTACAATTACCATATGACCCAGCAATCCCATTTTTAAATATTTGCCTTAAACATAGAACATATTTCAGGGGATTCCCTGATGGTCCAATGGTTAGAATTCTGTGTTTTCACTGCCATGGGCTCTGGGTCTGGGAACAAAGATCTTGCAAGCCGTGTGGCAGCTCACTCTGGTGTTCTTGCCTGGAGAATTACATGGATAAAGGAGTCTGGTGGTCTACAGTCCATCAGGTTGCCAAGAGTCAGATATGACTGTGTACTAACACACACACACATCCCATAAAAAGGCTTGTATGAAAATACTCTTACCAACTAACTTATACATACAATAACATGGATGGATCTCACAAGGATTATGCTGAGCCAAAAATAGCCAAGTGCAAAAGCCTGTCTAATATATACTTGTTCATTGTATTTTGGGGGATTTATATGAAGTGATAAAATTGTTTAAAAATAAAATAAAAATTAAAAATATCATTATTTTACAAATCTGATGTGAATTAGTTATGAAATCCTAGCAAGAGTTTCTACTAAATGTTTCATTCACAACTTGTACTGAAGCATTTTACTTATGTTAGGATAGCATGTCATTTTATACAATACATATGTCACCAATTTCAAGCAAAAAGAAGCCAAGAGAAAAATGTTCTCTTACTTTTTTTAAAGAACTATTTCTAATTTCCTCACTGATTCAAAACAAGAAAACAAATGTAAAATATTAGGGGGAAAATGCCTGGAGAAAATAAGAGAATAATTGTGAGGCATTCTTTTTTTTTACAATCTATAACTAGGAGGATGAATGTGAAATCCTGAAAAAAATTCTAATTTTCTTCCCATTTCTGTCATAAAATTTTTCAGTGAATAAATACGAGGCTCCTGGTATATTCTCTTCTCAATGCATAAATACTAGGCTTCTCTGTCCTTGAAATTCTCCAGGCAACAGTAGTAGAGTGGGTTGCCATTCCTTTCTCCAGGGGATCTTCCTGACTTAGGGATCGAACCCTGGTCTCTTGCATTGCAGGCAGATTCTTTACTGTCTGAGTCATGGGGAAAGCCCTGAATAATACACACAAAGGGTCTAAATATTTTAACTCAGTAAAATTGTGTGAAATAATAAATGCAAAAAAACTTTCTATTTAAGTATATACCCTGGACTCTTGTTAAAGAATCTGCTTTTGTTTGTAGTGGTTATCATAAGTATTATAAAAGACGAAATTTATCATTTAAGAAAAAAAGTAAAGAAAAATGTTCTTTCAATAGAGAAGTAACTCAGTCTGCAAGTAATTATTGTAAGAAATATGTCTGATGGTGATATATTTGTTTCATAATATCATTCCTATTTTTCCATGAGGTATATTTAAAATTGCACAATTAGTTGTTGTTTTGAAAATTGGAAGCAAGAAGATGTTTATCCAGCTTTCCTAATCTTCTTAATCACTCCAATTCTAATAGAAAATGCAAATCACATATTTCCATGGCATGAGCACATCTAAATATTTTGAATGGTAAGTCCTCACTTAACTGAATGTTTCAAAGAGGCAGAATACAATGTAATGAGGCTAATGTAAACTGATTTAAAAAAAAAAAAAGATTGACTCATTCTTTGCCACTAATGATAAGGACAGATATAACAGTATCTACTGTTATGAAGTGCAGAATGTTTTATTTCTTCATTTTAGAATCACTAGTCATCACTTTTGGGGGGTAATTATATTTCATAAAATTTTGTGACTTTTAAACCTATTTTATTTCATGACCCAAAAGCTGAGTTGAATTTGTCAAGCTTTAATCTCTAGAATTTATGCTCCAAAATATATATTCCTTAATTTCTTAAATATTAATTCATTTTATAAAATTTGGTGAAAGTTCTCAAAATCCAGTGCTCCACCTCCCATCTCCAGAAAATGTCTATTAGTTCCCTTAGAGAAATAGTTTCTCCAAGTCGGGGGGAAAATAGCATAAACTTTGGGCTGGAGTGAAAAAGAGTCTATAGTTTACTAGCTTCTTGGTAATTTCTTTGTCCTAATCCTAATAACTTATTTTCCTGTTAAATGATAATCGTACTTACCCTTCAGTACAGATGATTTGCTGTGAGAATCATCTGATTGTGAGACAGTATATGGTATACAAGTCACCATCTAAAAATTATTAAATGTTTTTTAATCATTGTTGAAATGTAATCCTAGGATTATTCAATAAATATTTCTGTATACCTGTCAAAAATTATTTTGACAAGCAAAAATATAAATATTAATATTAAATTATTTATCCAATGTAAACTCCCAAGATTTTAAGAACAGGTGATTTCCTAGGCATTCATTATGTTTGACAAAGCTGTTATAAGAAATAAGAGCCATCAACACTGGATCTGTTGATGTAACAATAGAAACCATCCAGAATGAATCACATTAAAAAAATAAGTAAGAGCAGAGCACCAGAAAGTTTGAGATGAAATAATCTCTAAAAGTTTAATATATGTAGGATGTGTAAAATATGTAATTGTAAACCCGCCCCAAAAAGGTGAGCATAACAAATACTGGATAAAATACTGATCAAAGTTTATAGAATTTGAAGAAAATATAAACTGACAGATTAAAATATCTCAGTGAACCCTTGACTTAGTAATATGGTAGTAAAACAGAAGGAAGAATAACTGCAAGGCAAATTTGCTTATTTTAATTTGCTAATGAAGTTCATTTGACACATTAGCTCCTTAGGTTAACAGTCGTCAGCATGTCAAGTACTCAGGTTTGCATTTTGAGGAAAGTACAGATAACCTTTGTTGCCATTTGTTTAGTTTTGATATAGTCAAGCTTTAACACATAATCCATACTAAAATTTTTATATTTCTATAATAAGATATTGATTTTTATTTGATACTATCTTACCAGAAAATAAAATTTAAATTTTGTCTCTCTCTGGCAATCAACAGTTTAAAAGCAACAGAATATCTTCATCTTAATTTAAATATTCCAGGTGATTTTATTTTTTCAAGTCCCAGAACAATAGTCACTCTATCAAAGTAGAGATCCTATGATAGATGTGAAGGTACCTGCTAACCTAGGTCTTGGTTTTCCTTAAAGTAGGTCTTAGTTTTGCTAAGTCTTATTCTCAAACATGAAAACTTGCACTTGGCTATAGAGAATTACCTCTCCTAGCTACTGGACTGTGTCTTAGCCAGAAGATGTCTCTGAGATAGTACTAGAAACCATTATGGCCATATAAGTTTGAGAAATTTAAAAATATAGTTTTGTTTAGGTGCACTCTAGAAGGGCAAGATATCTGTAGCATTAACTACATTAAGAGAAGAAAAGATCATCTTTTCTATTTGCTTATCATTTTAAAGTAACATTTATGATGATCTCAACCAGAATTCTGTGTCCAAGTGGCATTTCTAAATGGGAAAATGGAGGGAGTGACTAAAAGAATAAATACTTTTCAGGCTCAAATATGTTTTGTAAATCATAATGATGATATCATTAATTGGCTTCTTTAAATATATGGATAAATCACTTTAAGAGTGTGAGTGTTTTGGCACTTAAGAAAAAGAGTGTGAATAAACTGAAACATCAAACTATATAGGAAGAATGATGTTCCAATCCAATACTTTCATTCTTAAATTCAAATTACATAACCAATCCTTAGTTATTATAACTTAAACTCTGTGTGACCAATACTATTTTAATACATGCCACAATCCTGGAGTATTGCACGTTATAATGGTTATATATGCTATTACATGCCATCCTGTGTTTGGGAAGTGATCTGGTGAGGGTGGGATATCAGGACTCATGATCCCAAGACTTTGTTCCCAGAGTAAGATTTGTGAAAGGGAGTTCGGAATCAGATGACCCCAGGGAGGGTCTGCCTTCAGTTCTTAGAGCCATGTGTCTTGGTGTGTTGCTATTTATGTTACAGGTCATGTTTCCATGTGGAGGAACTCACTAAAATGATATTTCAAGCCCTTTCCCAACTGGTTATCCATTTCTTTCTGGGGGAGAAGTGAGTTTTCTGATTAGAATTCTAACAAAACTATCCGGATATGCTTAGCTTAGCTCTTTCCTCTTTTAGAGTCAGGGGGCTCTTCATGCTGTAAATTTTTCAAGGTTAACCTCAATAGAGGAAGTTTGTGGTTTTTCAGCTATGACTGTACATGGGTGAATAAGTGTAATTCTTCAATGCACTGTTGGCAAGCCATGTCTTCCAACCTATCTTTTGTCATAAATAAAGATGATATAATATATTAATCTTCATCTGTCTGACTCCTTCATCTAAGCTACACTTTCCCCTATTGCACTGTTTATATGTAATTATGAAGGCTCCTATTTCTTTCTATTGCACTTTAAATTTATCCATGTCTTTCACAAGGCTGTCATTTCCATTATAGGCAGAGGATGTGAATTACTTTGCCTTATTTTATTTGCTTAAAAGTTTTAAACATAGAAAATAAGGGATGAATATATGTGTTGTAAATGGATGAAAAGAGCAGCAAGAATTCCATTTGATAGAGTATATCTTGGATTTGTTTTACATAACAAATTCTACAGTAAAGTTCCAGTAACCTTATTCAGTAAGCTTGCTGCTGTTTACTAGAATACAAAACATGAAGGTGATAGATTTGTTCTCCAAAGGGGCCATAACAGGGAGCCCGCCGTCATCCTCAGCTAGCTGACCTCTGAATGTTCAAGGGAACTTTTCCAGGCAATTAAACATCCTCTGAAACATACACAGCTAAGTTTTCTGTTTCATCTGTTGGATAATTCATCTTTTACCTGTGGTTCTTTGTGTGATTCTTTCCACCTAGATCAAGAAAGAAGTTTTATTAAGGGTGAAAGAGAGTCCATTGGAACAATGACAGGAGAAAGCCTTTGAAAATACATGTATTTCTCATTCTTTTTGCCGAGCAGTCTTTCCGGTTCAAACCAGCTGTTTGATTCTCTAGGGTCCTCTTACTTAGAATATCTCAACTTTGAAAACCTTGTGGCATAAATTTTTAAAACGAAGTGTTCCAATACTAGTTTAGAACTATTCCTTTAGATCAAAATCCAGGATGCAGAAACTTAGCATGATCACTGTAGGTAAAGAAAAATGTAATACTGAAGTAGGTTTAAAAAAAAAAAAGTCATTAATGTTTATTTGGTGAAATATTAGCTTATGGAATAAAGAATAACCAGGATTTAATAAGTATTAAATAAAAAGTAAAGCTCTCCCAGGCCGTATTATAATGTCTCAAAAATCGGGCAAGAATTTTTCCATTTCCTTTCTTTTCCAAGAGGAAAATAATAGTAATAACTATGATATTGAACCTCCTCTGGGATTTAGTAAAACATAAAAAGTCCAACCTGTGCATTTTTGGTTTTCATGACCTGAACTGAATATGACCTTCTCCCATATTTCCAACTTCCTTTCCAAAATTGAGAAATTAGTGATTTATAACATCATGTCATTTTTGGCTTAGGTAACATATCATAAATGATGCTGCACGTTGTTACAGCATGCAGAGTGTTGAACAAATATTTCTCTGTTCTTGCCTCTTTCTGTGCTGTTTATTCACTTGTATTCCTAGGAGATGCCATCTCAACACAAAACTTTCTGGCATGGAAATCTTTAAATGAGTGAAAATACCCAATGACATTTTTGGTGTAGGACTCGTGCTAGCTCTAGAGTCCCTCAAGCCTACAGGAAGAAGCTGTTAAAATGGATTCCCTACATGTTCATTTTAAATGGGTCAGAAGGTTACATGATGATATAAAACAGCACACTAGAGCTTTAAAGATGATTTATGCTTTGTTGCATTTATTAATACTAATAATTCTGAATCTTTAATATAGAGAAAATACTCTTAAAAAACATCATGTCTGTCTGTGGACATATGGTGTTTGTAAAGTGCCTTTATTCACAGCTTTATATCCTTATGTCTAAGTTTTCTATGAAGTTTGGTTTTGTCTCAAACTTAGGGTTTTATTCTTTCTCCTAGAAGAAAGTGATTCTTGGCTTTAGTAAAAACATAAATAGAAAGGTATATTTCATATGAATGAATGATACAGATGCATGTCAAGAAAAGATGTGCAATTAACTTGAAGAACACAGGTAAAGCAAAAAAGAATAGATGTTTTTTATAATTCCTATTTATTTCTATAAAGGGTTTTACTCATTTATTCTATTTAAAGAAACTTTCATGTCATTTAATCCATGCTAGGACTTCCCTGGCGGTCCAGTGGTTACGACTTGCCTTCCAATGCAGGGGGTGTAGGTTTGATTCCTCATCAGGGAGCTAAAACCCTACATGCCTCACTGCACTGCCCCCCAAAAAAGAAAGAACATAAACAAAAGAAGCAATATTTTAACAAATTCGGTAATGACTTTCAAAATGGTTCACATGCAAAAAAAATCTTAAAAAAAATCCAGACCATGCATTGGTATGAATTCTTTTCACATATTAATTCAGGTAATTCCAATCATACCCCTATGAGATAGTTACTCTTAGGATCCCTGTTTTATGGGTAAGTGGATTGTGCTAAAGAAGTTGCTCAGCTGACCCAGCTAGTGTGAAAGAGCCAGATCCAGAGTCTGAGCTCCAAAATGTGGACCCCAGAGCCTGTGCTCTTACCTCGTATGCAGACACTGAAACTCTAAAATATTGAGAAAAACAAAACATCAAGCTGCGGCAGAATAGTCTTACTAATTTACTTTTGCCCATGTGCTAATACCTAGAAAGGGAATACAAAAATTTACCTAGCGTTTAGCCTGTAATTTTAGTCTGTTATTATATTGTGAATTTAACTGTCAATTTGAAAAATATATAACTACTTCAATATGTTTATGTACTTCTCCTTTATTTATGGCAGTTTAAGTGCACTATATTTTCTCTTACAGATATGAAAATTAATACTACTAATTATGGTTAATATTTGGAGAATGTGTCTAAGCCTTTTCACACTACAGTGCATTACAAGCAGGTACAATTATCCCACTTTTAATGAGGAGGAAACTAAACACAGGATGGTCAAACAGGTAAATGAATGTCACACAACTTTACAGAATAATGCTGGATGTGAACAGGCAGTTTGACAAGAATCTCTGCTCTAACATATACTGCATTTCCTCCCATTGAATAAAACCATTGTTCATAGAGAGTCATCCGGAATCAAAGCGAATTTTCAAGACTATAAATGCACTAAGATAATTTGAAATATGAAATGATTATATTATTTCCTTATTAAACCTGACTTGAGGTGTCCCTCTAACTCTGTCAGCATTGGAAGCCCTACTTCCCTCTGGATTAATCTATCTTTGTATCTCTATACTTATGTAGAAATACATTTGCCTACTTTAAAAGGAAAAAATATCAATTCTTTAGGTAAGTACATAATATACTTTATTTAGTAATCAATTATTGCTGAAAATTCCACATGTATGGGTCCAGATGTAAAAGTTTGATTTCAGTTTTTGTGTATCTTTCAATACTTTTGGCATTTTTAGTTTAATTTTTAATGTATGAGATATTTTAGTGTCATAAAATATTAAACTTTTTTATACCTTATTTGTTTGTTTTTTCCATTTTAAAGTGGTCCTTTAGCTACATTGACATAATGGCTGAATAATTTTCTATATCTTACATTCATTCAAAATTTTAATCCAGGGATGATATTTACCCATTAATCTCAACCAAGTGCCAAAATTGAGACTAAATAACTCTTATAAACTTCAAGTGAAATGGGAATTAGAGCTGTTCATGAAAGAAGCATGGACTTGGAGTTCATGAGATGTGGCTCCCCAAATGAGTATCAGGAACAGTTAATATAAGTAAGGAGAAAGGGATACTGACTAGAGAAAATCAGTAACTGTAGTCTATATGAGTTAAAAAAAATCAGATTATCACTGCTTTCTTGCAATTTGTATTTTTGTGGATGAAGAAAAGTAAATATATATATATATATATATATATATGTATTTATATACACACATATATATACAAGTAAATGAATATATATGTATAAAGCAGGTAAAGGTGAGAGCTGATATATTATAAATTATATTATACTAATTACATTTGGCAAATCTGCTATCAGACTGTGCTTACTTTCTAAACTTTACAACATTTCTATGAGCTAGAGCATTTCATAAAATTTACAACTTCTTTTAGTCAATCAAAATCATTAATATTAAGAAATGAGTTACTCATACTGATCTTTATGACATATACAATCAAATAGGAAAGACGAGATATATAAATACATTCAGTTTTCAGTATTTTTGTACTTAACATCTTTTAAAAGTTGAAATCATAATCACAATCAAGTACAAGAGGTTTAAAGCTCCAACAGTTCAGGAAAATTTGCTATAAGATTAAATAGATAAATAGTACAGACTTTTAATGAAAATATGATATACCAGCCCAACATAGACTAAACAACCCAAGTAAAGAATTTTGGTCAATTTGGCATAAACATAAGAGAATGATGACAACTTAATCCTGTGCTTATATAAGAAATGTGTATCTGGAGAAATTGTTTGACAATGTGCAGTGGAATAGTTGTAACATTTCAATAATTACTGATATATATCTTATTTTAACCAATCTTGGTCAGATTCCCTAGTGATTCCCTAGTCATTTTAATTTATATTTATAAATTAAAAAAAAAATTGGTTTTTAGAGAATTGTTTTTTTTTAGAGTATCTCCATTTCATATAATATATATAAGAATAACTGCATAGAAGTGATGTGGAGTTTTTACTTTGTATTTCCTTATAATAAATTTCTGCTTCCTTTACAAAGGTAAAATGATTATCATGATTTCAGTGGTTGCAAATAGCATTACATTGAAGAGGAAAATTATTTTCATTGGCTATAAAGACAAAATTTGATAGAAGTGGCACAAATATTGTATCACTTCGGTGAACAATTTTTGATTATGTCTTTGTGAAAGTGCAGCACTCAGTATGCCAGCAAATTTGAAAACTCAGCAGTGGCCACAGGACTGCAAAAGGAGTTTCCATTCCAATCCCAAAGAAAGGCAATGCCACAGAATGCTCAAACTACTGCACAATTGCACTCATCTCACACGCTAGTAAAGTAATGCTCAAAATTCTCCAAGCTAGGCTTCAGCAATTTGTGAACTGTGAACTTCCATATGTTCAACCTGGTATTAGAAAAGGTAGAGGAACCAGAGATCAAATTACCAACATGCCCTGGATCATCAAAAAAGCAAGAGTTCCAGAAAAACATCTATTTCTGCTTTATTGAACTATGCCAAAGCCTTTGACTGTGTGATCACAAGAAACTGTAGAAATTTCTGAAAGAAATGGGAATACCAGACCACCTGACCTGCCTCTTTAGAAATCTGTATGCAGGTCAGGAAGCAACAGTTAGAACTGGACATGGAACAACAGGCTGGTTCCAAATAGGAAAAGGAGAAAGTCAAGGCTGTATATTGTCACTCTGCTTATTTAACTTATATGCAGAGTACATCATGAGAAACGCTGGGCTGGAAGAAGCACAAGCTGGAATCAAGATTGCCGGGACAAATATCAATAACCTCAGATATGCAGATGACACCACCCTTATGGTAGAAAGTGAAGAGAAATTAAAAAGCCTCTTGATGAAGGTGAAAGAGGACAGTGAAAAAGTTGGCTTAAAGCTCAACATTCAGAAAACGAAGATTGTGGCATCTGGTCCCATCACTTCATGGGAAATAGATGGGGAAACAGTGGAAACAGTGTCAGACTTTATTTTGGGGGGCTCCAAAATCACTGCAGATGGTGATTGCAGCCATGAAATTAAAAGACAGTTACTCCTTGGAAGGAAAGTTATGACCAACCCAGATAGCATATTCAAAATCAGAGACGTTACTTTGCCAACAAAGGTCCATCTAGTCACGGCTATGGTTTTTTCCAGTGGTCATGTATGGATGTGAGAGTTGGACTGTGAAGAAATCTGAGCACCAAAGATTTGATGCTTTTGAACTGTGGTGTTGGAGAAGACTCTTGCGAGTCCCTTGGACTGCAAGGAAGTCCAACCAATCCATTCTTTGATGTATGGCAAAACCAATACAATATTGTAAAGTAAAATAAATAAAATAAGAAGATAGTGAAGAATAAAGGAGATCAGTCCTGGGTGTTCTTTGGAAGGACTGATGCTAAAGCTGAAATTCCAGTACTTTGGCCACCTCATGTGAAGGGTTGACTCACTGGAAAAGACCCTGATGATGGGAGGGATTGGGAGGACAGGGAGAAGGGGACAACAGAGGATGAGATGGCTGGATGGCATCTCTGACTTGATGGACATGAGTTTGGGTGAATTCCAGAGTTGGTCATGGACAGGGAGTCCTGGTGTGCTGCAATTCATGGGGTCGCAAAGAGTCTGACACATCTGAGCTACCAAGCTGAACTGAACTTGTTGATTTATCAAATTTGTGGCCAACCTGCAGAGTTTACCTTGTTGTCAAGCTTTTTGCTTTTTGTATCCTTATATCTTTTCAGAGCCATATGTTCTTTTAGAGGAACTTAAAAGCTCAAAGTTCTTTGTCTACTATATTGGCAGAATGTAGAGAAAACTTGGACTTCCTTTACCATTAATATGCCAAGACAGAGGCTCTGAAAAAATTCCTAATAAAAAATGCCCTTAAATGATGAAAAATATAGAAAACATTTGTTAATATAAACTTGTTCTCGTAGGAAAGTAACAAAAATCCCCTAAGGCAAAGGTAAAAAAAAGAAAAAAAAAAACTGAACTAAAAATTTGCAAGCTCAACTTCAAGCTATAATCACACTTAGGGCATCTGAAAATTATGATAAGAATACTGGGTTTTAGTGCTGGACCTCAAGACATTTGCAGCCTCCGTGAGAACGTTGACCAGTGTCTCCTTGGCTAGCAAATGTAGCTGAAAAGAAGAAATGTTTATTTGGGTATTTACTATATGGTCAAGGAAGTTCACATTGAAAAATTGATGCAGGATAGTTCCAAAGTTTGATAGCATCCAGGAATAATTGACCAAAGGCAAGGACTACCACAGATAAAGGTAGAGAAATCTTCACTAGCTTAGAAACCCTGTTAAATCATAAAACACCCAAGAAAACAAAATCATGATGGATATTCCCCAGAATTGAATATCATGGAGCTTCATATGATGTAAAGATTGGGTGAAATAAACAGTCAAGGTGAATAAGAAAATTATAACCATTCTTTTACATATCAAATTGGCAGAAATGTATCTACAGCCTTGAACATTCTCTTATCCATTGATCTTAAAGAACCATCTATGCATAATAATTTACTCAGTGAGAGGGAATGTAATATATAAGAACATGTTTATAGTCACATGATTCACATCTTGCATTTGTCCAGAGATGGGTGGCATTCAATCATTTATTTGATGTCCCATTGCCTATTTCCTCTTCAATAAAATAAGAAAAAATTGTACTTGCTCATAAGGTAATTCTGAGTGGAAAGCAAAATTTAAAATGGGAAAGCCTCCCCACATTCTCTGAAATTTAACCACAATGAATTGTGTTATTCATGTCTATAAGGGAAATATTATTAGTTTTCTGGTAAAGTTAAAAATAGCAACTGACTTCTTTACACTTCTGAGTCAGTTTCAGAATGCTAAGGCAGAGATCAAATAGAGGAAAGTTATGTACTTCAAATCTTTGTGGCAGCTGTGTGATTTCAATACAATTTTTGGTATGTTCATATTATGAATTGCATTATGTCCTCCCTGTGAGTTCATATGTCTTATATTCCAGTGTCTCAGAATGTGATCTTATTTGGAGGTAGGTCTTTAGAGAGATAAAATGAGGTCATTTGGGCAGGCTCCGATCCTGTATTACTGATGTCCTTATAAAAAGGGGAACTTTTAACAAACAGAAATACCTATAGGAAAGATGGCAGGAGAAGAGACTAGAGATGAATGCCATCTGCCAATTAAGGAGAAACATGTGGAACAGACCCTTCCCACACAGCCCTCAAAGGGAACCAACCCTACCCGTGCGTTGATTTTGGACTTCTAGCTTCTATAGATTTGAGACTTTTTCTTCTTTTTAAGTCACCTGGTGGGTTACCTTGTTATAGCAAACTAAGAGTAACTAGGATGATTGTTATTCAGTCTATAAATTGTGTCTGACTCTTTGCAACCCCATGAAATGCCCAAAGTTTGCTCAAACACATGTCCGTTGAGTTGGTGATGCCATCCAACCATTTTGTCCTCTGTCTCCCACTTCTCTCTTGCCCTCAATCTTTCCCAGCAACAGGGTCTTTTCCAATGAGATGACTTCGCATCAGGTGGCCAATATGATTTTAAAAGGTGAGGGGAGGTTTTAATTAGATATAAACCTAAAGTGAGCTTAATTTTTTGAAAATATACAAAAAAAGAAAGACTTTTAACAGATTTTTCTTTCATACTTCAAAATGATAACAATTTGTGTGCTCTCCTACTTTATACTACTTTTATATACTTTATATCTACTTTTAAACTCCTAGGGCACAAATATTGATACAGTATTTTCACTTTAATAAACAGGGCTTTGTCTTATTATTTTGATTTTTTGAGGAAAAAACTATCAATTTGAATAATATCAGAATTTTATTCAAAGGAGTCATCTTAAAGAGACTCCTTTTTGCCAAACTGTGACAATTTAACTTCTTTTTTACGTAGATTACATTTAACTGAAAATATCTTGTTTTAAGCCACAAATCCATCCAGATACTCAAAATAAAGTTTATAGAAGTCTAGTCTTTTCTAGTCAACTGATTTGTATCTCATTTTCACATAAAAGAGGGAGAATAATTCAATTGATAAGGGAAAGTACAATAAACAAATGAGCTTTATGAATGCAGTATCATCATCCAATCAAATAGTTCAAATAATTGTTGGCATAATAGTAATAGTCTATGTTTTATTTTATTTCCCAGAAAAAAAGTAGTAAAAAGAAACAAAAAAAGCTTTAGGAAACACAAACAATTTAAAGCCAAATCTATTTATTTAGTAATGTGAGTCTTAGTTCAGGGATAGATTTAAGAAGTCCACCTCTATCAGTACCTAGATTTTCCCTACTAGGAAACACCTGCTCTCTGCTAACATATATCTCCCTAGGGATGGGCAGTTTGACTGATGTGGATCAAGAATTGCTCAGACATCTGAGTCCTCAAAAGAGAGTGTTAATAGGACCCTGTTCCCAAATAGACTAGGATGAGGCCAACCCCATAGTAGATGGAATTTTGCTAGTTAGATTAACCCAGTTGTTGAGAAACTGATGAGTGTTTACTACTTATTGGACAAATGTTGTAAGCCTTTTAATATGTTATTAGAAATATAATGTTTAAAATCTTCTAATCTCTGAATTTATCATAAATAGAAATAACATGGTTGACTCTGATTCATTTTGTTTCACCTCTTTACTCTTTGACTTTGTTCTTAGATACAGGTTAGGTGTTGGCTAGTTTATTTGGTTCAAAAACCTGATACAAACCAACCTCAAAATATTTCCAAGATTCCTTGATGTCTTATTGTTCCACAGATCAATCTTATAAGCAGTTTACTGTTTTAGATAATAGAACACAATAGTAATGAAATCTGACTTATTTTATTGTACTTTCCTTTAAAAAATAAGAACTTTTTTCTTACTTTTCAATGATTTCCTACCTTTTTTCTTTCCTCCTCACAGGAAAATAGGTATGATGTTTTGTTAAGAAAGAGAGAGAAGTCATTTAGTCATGTCTTACTCTTTGTAACCCCATGGTCTGTAGCCTATCAGGCTCCTGCATCCATGGGATTTTCCAGGCAAGAGTACTGGAATGCGTTGCCATTTCCTTCTCTAGATGTTTTGTTAAGTATGATGTTTTAAAAATAAAAATTTGTAAAAATTTTGGTAAAATACACATAACATAAAATTTAACATTTTAGGTGTACAGTTCATAACATGAAGGACATTCTTATTGTTTTGTGACCACCCAAATCCATCCTCATAATCATCTTCATCTTGAAATTGAAACTGTATCTGTTAAACAGTAAGTTCCCATTCCCCCTCTGTTTGGAACTCATTTTTATATTCTCTGTTTTCATGATTTTTACTATGCTATGACATGTAGGTGAAATTATACAGTTTGTCTTTATGTGACTGGCTTATTGCACTTAGAATAATCTCCTCAAAATTCATCCATGTTGTCACCTATGTCAGAGTTTCCTTCATTTTTCAATCACATCATATTCTGTTGTGTGTATGTACCACATTTTGCTTACCCATTCATTCCTCCATGGGTAGTTGGGTTGCTTTCACATTTTGGCACTTTGCAAGCGGTGCAGTGGTAAGGAATCTGCCTGTCAATGCAGAAGACACAGGCGATGTGGTTTGATCTCTGGGTTGGAAAGGTACTCTGGAGGAGGAAATGACAACCCACAACTTATTCTATAAACATATGTGTACAAATGTCTCTTTGAGAACATAATTTCTATTCTTTTGGGTGTATACCAAGAAGAGGGATCTGCAGATCGTATGGTAATTCTTTTTTTTAAGAACCACAGTACTTACTATAGAAGGTACACCTTTTGTCATTTCCTCAGCAGTGCACAGTGGTTTCAGTTACCCCACACCTTTATCAATGCTTATTTTGTTCTAGCTTTTTGTTGTGATTGTTGTATCTACTTGTAGTTTTAAAAAGCAAGATAGTTCCATAAAAACATCTATTTCTGCTTTATTGACTATGCCAACACCTTTGACTGTGTAGATCACAATAAACTATGGGAAATTCTGAAACAGATGGGAATACCAGACCACCTGATCTGCCTCTTGAGAAATCTGTATGCAGGTCAGGAAGCAACAGTTAGAACTGATCATCGAACAACAAATTGGTTCCAAATAGGAAAAGGAGTACGTCAAGGCTGTATATTATCACCATGTCTATTTAATTTATATTCAGAGTACATCATGAGAAATGCTGGACTGGAAGAAACACAAGTTGGAATCAAGATTGCTGCGAGAAATATCAATAACCTCAGATATGCAGATGACACCACCCTTATGGCAGAAAGTGAAGAGAAACTCAAAAGCCTCTTGATGAAAGTGAAAGTGGAGAGTGAAAAGGTTGGCTTAAAGCTCAACATTCAGAAAACGAAGATCATGGCATCTGGTCCCATCACTTCATGGGAAATAGATGGAGAAACAGTGGAAACAGTGTCAGACTTTATTTTTCTGGGCTCCAAAATCACTGCAGATGGTGACTGCGGCCATGAAATTAAAAGACACTTACTCCTCGGAAGGAAAATTATGACCAACCTAGATAGCATATTCAAAAGCAGAGACATCACTTTGCCAACAAAGGTTCGCCTAGTCAAGGCTATGGTCTTTCCTGTGGTCATGTATGGATGTGAGAGCTGGACTGTGAAGAAGGCTGAGTGCCCAAGAATTGATGCTTTTGAACTGTGGTGTTGGAGAAGACTCTTGAGAGTCCCTTGGACTGCAAGGAGATCCAATCAGTCCATTCTGAAGGAGATCAGCCCTGGGAATTCTTTGGAAGTAATGGTGCTAAGGCTGAAACTCCAGTATTTTGGCCACCTCATGCGAAGAGTTGACTCATTGGAGAAGACTGTGATGCTGGGAGGGATTGAGGGCAGGAGGAGAAGGGGATGACAGAGGATGAGATGGCTGGATGGCATCACTGATTCGATGGACATGAGTCTGAGTGACCTCCGGGAGTTGGTGATGGACAGGGAGGCCTGGCGTGCTGCAGTTCATGGGGTCACAAAGAGTCGGACACGACTGAGCCACTGATCTGATCTGATCTGAATGATTGGTGATGTTCACCATCTTTTCATGTGTATGTTATTGGCCATGTGTGTATCTTTTTTGGAGAATAATTTATTCAGATTTCTTGCATGTTTTTGAATTAGATTTTTGTTGTTGTTGCTGCTAGTGAGTTTTAGGAGTTCTTTACAAATTCTGAATTTAATACTTATCAGATATATGATTTGAAAATAACGTCTCCATTCTACAAGTTGCCTTTGTACTCTGTTGATCAGATCAGATCAGTCGCTCAGTAGTGTCCGACTCTTTGCGACCCCATGAACCGCAGCACGCCAGGCCTCCCTATCCATCACCAGCTCCCGGAGGTCACCCAGACTCATACCCATCGAGTCAGTGATGCCATCCAGCCATCTCATCCTCTGTCGTCCCCTTCTCCTCCTGTCCTCAATCCCTCCCAGCATCAGACTCTTCTGCAATGAGTCAACTCTTCGCATGAGGTGGCCAAAATACTGGAGTTTCAGCTTGACCATCATTCCTTCCAAAAAAAGCCCAGGGTTTATCTCCTTCAGAATGGACTGGTTGGATCTCCTTGCAGTCCAAGGGACTCTCAAGAGTCTTCTCCAACACCACAGTTCAAAAGCATCAATTCTTCGGTGCTCAGCCTTCTTCACAGTCCAGCTCTCACATCCATACATGACCACAGGAAAGACCATAGCCTTGACTAGGCGAACCTTTGTTGGCAAAGTGATGTCTCTGCTTTCGAATATGCTATCTAGGTTGGTCATAACTTTCCTTCCAAGGAGTAAGCGTCTTTTAATTTCATGGCTACAGTCACCATCTGCAGTGATTTTGGAGCCCCCCAAAATAAAGTCTGACACTGTTTCCACTGTTTCTCCATCTATTTCCCATGAAGTGATGGGACCAGATGCCATGATCTTCGTTTTCTGAATGTTGAGCTTTAAGCCAACCTTTTCACTCTCCACTTTCACTTTCATCAAGAGGCTTTTTAGTTCCTCTTCACTTTCTGCCATAAGGGTGGTGTTATCTGCATATCTGAGGTTATTGATATTTCTCGCAGCAATCTTGATTCCAACTTGTGTTTCTTCCAGTCCAGCATTTCTCATGATGTACTCTGCATATAAATTAAATAAACATGGTGACAATATACAGCCTTGACGTATCCTTTTCCTACTTGGAACCAGTCTGTTGTTCCATGACCAGTTCTAACTGTTGCTTCCTGACCTGCATACAGATTTCTCAAGAGGCAGATCAGGTGGTCTGGTATTCCCATCTCTTTCAGAATTTTCCACAATTTATTGTGTTCTACACAGTCAAAGGCTTTGGCATAGTCAATAAAGCAGAAACAGATGTTTTTCTGGAACTCTCTTGCTTTTTCCATGATCCAGCTGATGTTAGCAATTTGATCTCTGGTTCCTCTGCCTTTTCTAAAACCAGCTTGCACATCAGGAAGTTCACGGTTCACATATTGCTGAAGCCTGGCTTGGAGAATTTTAAGCATTAATACATAATAATAATTATTACATGATAATTATTACGTAATAACAACAGAGACTTCTTACATAATCTCAATATATTAATATCTCCAGGGTTCAATGATGCATAAACATTCTCAAAGAACCACTCACCTTTATTATATCACTTTAGCCAGAGTACCCAGGAAATTCAAAGAAGTAGCAAGTTATAAAGAGTCTTCTTGAATGATGAATGGCTAATAATTACAGAATACCTGCATGTGAGATGGAGAATTGATATTTTTATAAAATAAAATTTTTAGAAGGAGAATTGTTTTGCTTCCAAATAACTTCTTGTTTCATTACATCCCATTGGCTCCAAAAGGTGAATGTGTGATTTCCATGCTGTGAACATATAATTAGCAATTACCGTAAAACACAAAGTATAGAACATCAGCAAAATAATTCCTTGGTAGCAGACCAAACAAATTAAAATAGAGAAGCAGCAACCTCTTATGTAATCTGTCCATTAATAAATTCTTTTTAACTAACATGGTAGAATTATTCAATCTAAACATCTCAAAAAACATTTATTTTAAGAATAAACTACAGATATAAAGAGCTGACTTGTGGACAAAGTAGGGGAAAGAGAGAGAGGGACAAATGGAGAAAGTAGCACAGACATTTATACTCTACCATGAGTAAAAGAGAGAGCTGATGAGGAATTGTTATATAACACAAGGACCCCAGACAGATGCTCTGTGATGGTCTAGAAGGATGGGACAAGGGAAGGGGAGGGAGGTTCAGGAGGTATGTGATATATGCATAATTATATATGATTTGGTTTGTATGGCAGAAACCATTACAACATTGTAAAGCAAACTTCCTCCAATTAAAAAATAAATTAAAGCAAATAAACAACAACAAAAGAATAGACTAATAGGTGTAAAAATAGAAAATATCCAACTTACTATTTTACATTTTTACCTCCCCCCTCAAAAGTGATTCCATTGAAAGATTTACCTTTGGGCCAATAAGATTTATTATAGAACAAAATAATGTCAAATTAAGAAAGATATGCTTATAAATATCAGAATAGCAGTAACTAAACATGTAGGAAACATTGCATTTGCTCCAGAAGGAGTGTTTGATGGCTCTTGCAATATATCTGCATTCACAAAATTTATTTTCTTTCTAATAACAACTGTAAATTCCTCCTAATAACAATAATAGCCTGCTTGAGTCTGCCTTTCATCCAAAAAGACCATTTTTATTTATAGATTATGGGAAATATTAAATAAGTTAACCTCTGCTCTCACCTGCAAACTTGATGTTACTTGTGAAAGCTACATATACATCTAGGTGTTCCTGACAACTCCCAGCTTTCATGTGTCTGGATGAAAAGTCACAGGGCACTTGGAGTCTTGAGGTTGAGGCAAGTTCAGTCAAAACATATTGAGCAATCTTGAGTGTAAATGTGAAAAACAGCAGAACATGAGCATTACAGCGTGGACAATTTTAACAAAGGGATTACTTTCTCCTTCCCCTTTTTTGAATAAACAGATGTAAACTGTCAAAAAGAACTAATTCAAACTATAAGAAAGAAATAATGAATACATATATATTCACATACACACAAACACACACAAATGCACACTGACACACATTTTTGGCAGACAAATTGAAAAAGTTAAGGTCTTTACTTTTAAGCTTGTCAGAAATATCCTCTAAGCATACCCGCATACAGTGTTTATATTCTAAATACTTTCTGCTTAATTCTATTGCATTATTCCACACAGTTATATACATATATATTTTGCAATTCCAAAACAGTCCAACTAATACTTGTGAATTTTTTTATAGTCTGCAAAATGGTCTTTTCCCAGAATTTGTCATTCAGTGCCTAGTTATTGGGCAAATCTATTACTATCTTCTTTTATGGTTAATGAAAGTTCAGAGGAATTAAGGTTACCCGAATGAAATGGATGTTACCAAATTCTGGAATTAATAACATTAAATTCCTTTCTAATTGCATAGAAATTTTGGAAAATAAGTCTCCCTGGAGATATTTTTGAAATTTTTAAAAATCACAGCTTATATTTTCTCTAAAACCATTATTTTCTACAAATAAAGACTTGCTTGTAAGGAAGTCCATGATTTTCCACATATTTTATAAATAACAGCATTACTGTAAAAATTGATTTTCAATATCACTGACAAAGGAAATAAATAAAAACAGCAAAGTTCCAGGAAAGTCAGTGAGCCTTAAATTTTTGACTTATGGTATAGAAATGTGTATTTCTTAAAGTAGAATTCCCCAAATTACTAAAATTGAAATAATTATCTATAAGACTTAAAAAATGATGGATTAAAATACATATACAGTGAATCAGAAAATTCTGAAAAAAGACCTGGGATTCCACAGTTTTAATAAATAAGTTCAGTGGTTCTTATAATTTATTAAAGTTTGAGAGAAATAGTCAATATATTTTATAAATTGCTAAGGGTAAAAAGGAATAAAATTCAGCATATGAACTTTCGTTCTAAAGAAATATATTAAGTGTTTTTGTCAAGTTTTGAGAAATGCATACACCCATGTGACCCACAATATAAAGACATGCAATCTAACTATTATATATTTCCAGGAATTTTATGAATGTTCTTTACCATCAACTCCTGCCCCATGTGTATGAAAATAATGATTTTCCAAATTTTTTGCCACCATAGATAAGATTTGCTTGATTTATTTAAGCTCCTAAAATTGCAAGCAAACAGTATTACTCTTTAAGGCTTCTTTCACTCAGCATAAGATTTTGGAGAATAACCTATGGTGTTGCATGTACCAGTGGTTATTTCTATGTAGTGGTCTATTTTGGAGAAGGAAACGGCAACCCACTTCAGTTTTATTGCCTGGAGAATCCCAGGGACAGAGAAACCTGGTGAGCTGCTGTCTATGGGGTCACGCAGGGTCGGACACGACCGAAGCGACGTAGCAGCACAGCAGCAGTGGTCTATTTTATTGTTTGTCCATTCTCCTATTGATACACATATGGAATGTTTCCAGTTTGGGGTCATTACAAAGAAAGCTGTTATGAATATTTTCATACAATATTTTATGAACATGTTTTCATTTTTTTGCATAGAGAATTGGAATGGCAAAGTCATGGGGTAGGTATAGTTTTAATTTTATAAGAAGCTTGGACTCTGTGGGAGAGGGCTATGCTATGCTAAGCTAAGTCACTTCAGTCGTGTCCGACTCTGTGTGACCCCACAGACGGCAGCCCACCAGGCTCCACCATCCCTGGGATTCTCCAGGCAAGAACATTGGAGTGGGTTGCCATTTCCTTCTCCAATGCATGAAAGTGAAAAGAGAAAGTGAAGTCGCTCAGTCATGTCCGACTCCCAGAGGGGGATGATTTGGGAGAATGGCATTAAAACATGTATAATACCATATAAGAAATGAACCGCCAGTCTAGGTTCGATGCAGGATACAGGAAGCTTAGGGCTGGTGCACTGGGATGACCCAGAGGGATGGTATGGGGAGAGAGGTGGGAGGGGGGTTCAGGATGGGGAACACGTGTACACGCATGGCGGATTCATGTTGATGTATGGCAAAACCAATACAATATTGTAAAGTGAATAATAATAATAATTTTAAAAAGAAGCTTAAATACATTTTTTCCAAATGTCTATAGCAGATACTGTTTTTTGGCTATATATTTTTAGCTAACATATTCTTAACACTGCCACTAGTAATATAGGTTCCAGGTATTGCACAACTTTCTATCATTGGTTGTGTTTTTATTATGGTGTTGGTTTTTGTTTCCTTGATAACTAATGATGGTGAGAACATTTTCATGTGTTTATTGATTAATCAGAGATATTTCTAGTGAATTTTCTATTTAAAAGTGTGTGAATTGCCAGTTAACTTGTTTCCTTTTTGGTATACTCTGGCCTACTGCACTTGGGGCACATGTGCTTATGAAGACTATATCATTATGAATAATATGTATTTATATAGAAGAAAACAGAGGTTATCTGTATTGTCTACTTCTTCACTGACTTGATGGGTGTGAGTCTGGGTGACCTCCGGGAGCTGGTGATGGACAGGGAGGCCTGGCGTGCTGCGGTTCATGGGGTCGCAAAGAGTCGGACACGACTGAGCGACTGATCTGATCTGATCTGATATAGAAAAAAACAGAGGTTATCTGTATTGTTTACTTCTTCAAACATTGAGTAAGTTTCCAAACACAGAGATGTACTTAGTATAACAGTGTGTGCTCAGTGTGTTGTTCAATCACTTGGTCATGTCTGACTTTTTGACACCCCATGGACTGCAGCCAGCCAGGTTCCTCTGTCCATGGAATTCTCCAGGCAAGAATACTGGAGTGGATAGTGAATGGTAATCTCTCTAAAAGCAGAAAGTTTAGGAAGTACTGAAAATGGCTTTCTGCAATCCACGTTGAGTGTGAGAATATAACGTTCCTCTTGTCCATCTTAGAATAGATGAGGATTCAAACTAAAATTAAAATAGAGAAAGGAAGCAAAGCAAGACATCATTAGCCACAAGATAGACTCTGGAGCTAGAAGGGACAATAAATAAGGGAGGCCACTCCACTAATTGTATTTTCAAATATATTTCTATAAGCTTCTTAGAGTTTCCAGTACAGTTCCACAAGTCTCTGAACCTCATGTTATTTTTCTTTTTGGTGTTTTATTTCTCCAAACTCTGGTTTTGATAGTTTATATTGCTATGTCATAAAGCTCCTTGATCTTTTGCATGCCCATTCTAAATTACTGTTCATTTCATCCCAAGTTACAGTTGAGTCTTCTACTTTTTTCATCTTTAGTTTATGTTAATCAAAATATAATTTCCTGTGGCTGGTACATAAGTTACTTGTGAATCAGCTTGACTTTCTTGAGGCTGGTGTCTGTTGGCAGTTGTTATGTATAGCAGGGGTCCCCAAACTCCAAGATCTAATGCCTGTTGATCTGAGGTGGAGGTAATGTAATAACACTAGAAATTTATTTATTGTTAATTATTATTATTTATTGTGCACAATAAATATTTGAATCATCCCAAACCACCTTCAGCCCACCCCATGGTCCTTGGAAAACATGTCTTCCATGAAAGCAGTCCCTTATGCCATAAAGGATGGGGACTGCTAATCTGTTACTAGTTTATCCCTAATACTTAAGCTTGACTTTTCAGGAGTATTTAATGAATTATAGGTGGTCAGAAATGTTTCTTCATGGAAGATGACTGGAACTTGACATTATAAAATAAATTTTGAAATTCTGTATTTTCTATAGCTTACTTTAATTTAAATAACATTGAACTTAACCTCATTTTTAAGTGGGAAAATTTTGCCATTATCCGACTAGAACTAGCTCATTTTCCAATATGTATTAATTGAACTTAATCTTTTTAAATACAACTAGTTTACATAAACTTCTCACCTCTTCTTGGATCAATTTTAATGATTCACATGTCTCTAGACAAATATACATTTGTTTTATAAAGTTACATTTAATATTTTCTTTAAAATAGTTTAACCTGTTTTTCTAATATCACTTACATATTTATTTCTTTTTCCTTATTTAATTTGCTGAGAGCTTATAAATTGTATGAGTTGTTAAATAACTTTTTAAAATATTTTGTGGTATTTTTTATTTTTGTTGGTTAGGTAACCTCAAAAGATAATTTCATATTCTTTGAAAATTTTTCTCTTTCTTCTTTAATGAATTATGGCTATAACTTTTCAACTTAAAGCATTTACTTTATTCCATATGTATAAGTATAAAATATATTCTTTTTCTTCCTTTTCTAGATAGTTTGAAATTTCATTATTTTGATTCTGGAGGCACCTATATGTGGTTTTCCACATTTCCAAGTAGTTAAGATGTCTGTTAACACCATTTTTATTATTTGTATCTAACTTCATTATATTATAATAAGAACCTATAAAATCTTAATTGTCTAAGTTTTCCTTGTGGCAACAAGTTGAGATGTTTTACTAACAGCTTATACCAGTGAATATTTGTATAATATATGAATATTTTCTGTTTGAGAAAGTTAATTTTCTAATTTCCTTCTCGTATTTCTAAACTTTGTTTCTCCTAATTCCTTTCTCATTTCTTCTATTTCTCATCTATGATGTATTATTTTATATTATTATAAAATTAACTTAATTCATTATTGAATTTATTTTATTTTGAAATAAATCGATGTTGTTTCTTCTTAATATTGTATTATTATTATCATAAATAATGTCACTATTGTATATTTATTCTCAAATTTTAGTATATCTAAAATTTAGTATATCCCCAACCCAGGGAATATACCCTGGAGGAGGGCATGGCAACCCACTCCAGAATTCTTGCCCAGAGAAGCCCCATGGACAGAGAAGCCTGGCAAGCTACAGTCCATGGGGTCCCAAAGAATTGGACACAACAGTACGACTAAGCACAGCACACTCTATATAATGTTACATATGAAATTTAATAGTGATGATTTGTTAGAGATGGAAGAATTTAGATATTTTTCTTTACTATTATCCTTTAGTAATTTTCCCAGGTTATTCTAAGGTTTGTATTTTGTTTGGTTTTACTTTTTATTTGTTTTTTCTCATCCATTCATTGTGAATTGTCTGAGCTTTTTTCAGTCTTAGATTGAGTCTTTTCAACTCAGGAAAACATTCTTCAGTAGTTTTTAACTATTGAACTTCTTTAATTTTTATCTTCTCCTGCAATTTTAAATACATTTGGTGTTCTAGATAAAATTTCTTTCTATCAACACATTCTTCCCACTCGACAAAAGTGCCTAGACCTGGATGGCACCTTTGTACCACTGCCTGGTCGGGGACTGTCCTAAGAAACAAATTGAATTAGCTCAAAACCTAATCTAGGCACTTACAGGTGGGAATTGTCAGCTAATTGCATTCCTTATAACTTGGCAGCCAGTTCATCTCTCAGAAGGGATCTGAGCAGTACACCTCTGTACCTGTCACTAAATAGAGGAAAAAAAAAATAATCTTTATCCTGTTTGTTTAAAGAAGCTTAAAAGAACATATCAATAATATAATGACATTGTTTAAATAGAGAAAGTAAAGAAAAATTAACAAGATTTTGAGATTAAAAAGAGCCAGAAATGTAGCTATGCATAATATATAAGTAAGTGAAGTTGCTCAGTCGTGTCTGATTCTTTGCAATCTCATAGACTGTTGCCTACCAGGCTCCTCAGTCCATGGAATTTTCTTGGCAAGAGTACTGGTGGATTGCCATTTCCTATATACATTGTACATAAAAGGTCAAATTTTTAAAAATATAAGCTTTGTAACACCTAACTGGTACTAAAAAATTATAGCATTTTTTAAAAAATCATTATATCCTAAGATTAAGACTTTGCAGCTTACATGAGTCACAGCTCTCCTTGCTGCTATGATCACATGAAATATCTTCCCCAGTATATTTGTCATGGTGGCAGACTGATTATGGAAGATATCCAGATTTTGTATTCATAACATCACTTAATCAGTGGTGAGATTTTTTTTTTTTTTTGCCTTTCCTATTACTCATCCTAGATTCAAAGACAGCCAAAGACCAGAAGTGTGCAGTAAGAAAAATCTCCAAAGAAAGTGCTCATATTCTGAACAAAAAAGTGGGAAAAGGAAACTTCTAATGGTCACAGTGGGGAGAGTTCTATTTTTCTTTCTTTCTTTTATTTTTCTGTCTCACTTCTGCCTCAAGTGACTGCTATGGTGGTGATGGCAACAGAAACCACAGTGGGGATCAGGCAGTTGCCTTAACTGAAAGGGAGGGTAAATTTTATCTCTGACCACAGGAGTTGCAGTTCCAAAAGCATGAACTGAAACTCCATGGCTTAGCCTCTTTATCTTTATGGCTATGCCTTAATTTGGATGTAGTCATAGGAAGTGCACAGGAGAGAAGGAAATATAAAGGCATAAGCTCCAGCAAAGCAGAAAGAGCTGGGCAATCACAGAGAAGAAAGATCTCAAGAAAAATATCCTTTAAAATAGCTTAAGATTTCCTCAGTTCACTCCCAAGCTGCACTACATAGATCTGACTCTAAACAAAATATCAAACATTTTGAAAACTGGAATAGAGAAAAAAAAATCAGCATCCAATTCACAGACTGCCTACTGGGTGGCATAAATGGAAGACAGTTACAGATACCACTAAAAAGAGCTTCAGAAGTTACCAAGTTACAATTATACAAGATGATTAAATCCTAGAGATCAAATATACACTATTCTACCTATAATAAACAACACAACAATTGTTGTTATTCAATCGCTCTGTCATATCTGACTCTTTGCAACCCCATGGACTGCAACACGCCAGCCTTCTCTGCCCCTCACTATCTCCTGGAGTTTACTCAAACTCAGGTCCACTGAGTCAATGATGCCATCCAACCATCTCATCTTCTGTCATCCCCTTCTCCTCCTGCCTTCAGTCTTTCCCAGCATCAGGGTCTTTTCCAAGGAGTCAGCTCTTCACATCAGGTGGTCAAAGTACTGGAGCTTCAGCTTCAGCACCAGTCCTTCCAGTGAATACTCAGGATTGATATCCTTTAGGATTGACTAGTTGGATTTCCTTGCTGTCAAAGACATTTTGCTAAGAGGGTGAAGCTTATGTGAAGGGTTCTAATCACATTAAATAAAAATAATAAAGAGAGTAGGAGATAAATTTTTAAGGTGGTGAATACATTTATGGCATAAGCTGTGGTAATAGTTTCAGGGGTTTATAAATATATCCAAATTCATAATTTCTATACATTAAATTTATATAATTATTTGTATGTCAGTCATATTTCTGGGCTTCCCAGGAGGTGCTAGTGGTAAAGCACCTGCCCACCAATGCAGGTTAGATGTACGAGTAGCTGGTTAAATCCTTTGGTCAAGAAAGTTCCCTGGGGGAGGTTACGGCAACCCACTCAGATATTCTTGCTTGGAGAATCCCATGGACAGAGGAACCCGGTGGGCTGCAGTCCATGGGGTCAAACAGAGTCTGATATGGCTGAAGCAACTTAGCACACACACATGTCTCAATAAAGTGGTAAAAAAAAAAAAAAAAAAAAAAAAATGAGGCCTGTGCTAGAATTCAGCCTGCACAAAAGCTTAAACTCAATAAAATAGAATGTCTACATTAAACACACAGATATCTTTCACACACAGATCTGTACATAAATATTCAGTGCAGCTCTCAGTTCAGTTCATTTCAGTCACTCAGTCGTGTCTGACTCTTTACGACCCCATGAATCACAGCATGCCAGGCCTCCCTGTCCATCACCAACTCCTGGAGTTCACTGAGACTCAGGTCCATCTAGTCAGTGATGCCATCCAGCCATCTCATCCTCTGTCGTCCCCTTCTCCTCCTGGCCCCAATCCCTCCCAGCATCAGAGTCTTCTCCAATGAGTTAACTCTTTACATAACCTCTTAGTCCCTCTGCAGAAGTCCCTCTTCCATCTTTCAATGTCTCTCTTTCTCTTCCTATACCTTTAACTATAAAACTGATGCTTACTTGTGCATTCTAGAGGAGAATTTTTTTAATTTAAATTTATTTTAATTGGAGGCTAATTACTTTACAATATTGTGGAATTACAGAAAAAATGTGTTAGTCTGAATTTTCATTTTGTGCTCAGTCAGTCATGTCCAACTCTTTGCGACCCTTTGGGCTGTAGCCTGCCAGGCTCCTCTGATCACAGGATTTCTTCAGGCAAGAACACTGGAGTGGGTTGCCATTGCCTCATCCAGGGGATCTTACTCATGTCTCCTGTGTCTTCTGCATTGTAGGCGGTTTCTTTACCGCTGAGCTATCTGGAAATATCCAATTCGATGACTATCTTATTGACCAGAAGTAAAAACTGGGATTGGAAGTTAATAGGCTCTAGCACTAAAACTTTAACTCAGGTATTCTCTAACTATAAAATACTTGATTTAACTATACCACACTGTGGAACTGATCCAGTTGCAGGACATACTATGCTTTGTAGTATCTAATAAAAATTCAATAAACTATTGTCTTATCTAAAATTAACTAATTCTTATCTGTGTTTAATTAGCATTGCTTTCTTTATTTTTGTTTTAACTTATACTGAGTGAAGGAATAAAATATGGATAATGCCTCTGGATTTTTTGTTCAAATTATTATATAAAATTAAATCTCGGTTTAGTTTAGCAGTAGTTTCTAATTTTCACTCCACCTCAGAGTGGGATCTTTTATAGGAACGTGAGTTCTTAAATATACTTTTGCAGTACAGGAATTATTCCAACTGTTGCGGTCACAATGTTCATAAAAATATAATTATGTTTAACTGTTAGCAGCAGTACATGGTTAATGAATCAAACATTTGTGTTTTTAATTTGATCAACATCTGGTTTTGCTCTAGTTTTACCACTTAGGAAGCCAAGATTGATTGAGTAAAGAAAGATCAATTAATATATGATGGTTGAATTAAACATTATCATTCATATATAGTAATACATCTTCCTCATTCAAAGTACCCTATTGTAATATAACTTTCTGTTTATGTTTGTTAATATAACTACTCTTAAATTTGTGGTTGTAATTTTGTTTAAAATGCTTGCTATTTCAAAAATTTTGTTAATATTTTTTCTATTTGCTGTTATGTTAAATTGTTTGATTAAAAAAATAGTAAACAGTGGCTAGTGAAATATCTTATGTTTGTTTTCTGTTTTATCTATTATTTATAGTAAAGCTGGTTGTTAAATCTGTTTCAATGTTTTGCTTTACCAAAACCTTTTGATACTGTGTTGTCTGACATCAATATGAACTCATTATTAACATAATACATATATGGATAGATATATACAAAAACATTTCTAGATATGGATCTCTACATTGGTTGGCACATATACATATTCATATCCCTGCGCACTGACAGGATTTAGCACTACCCCAGTAGCAGTGAGTACATCAAGTCCTAAGACTTGGTTTCTAAATAAAATTCTCCAGTAAATGGGAACCAAAGTTTCTTCGGGAAATGTTTGATTCTAGTACTGGGATAGGGAAAACACAAGACAATCCAGGAGTGTTTTACAGTATCAAAAAATAAGAAATACTGAGAGAATAATGGAAAAATGAGAGTGTGTCAGAGGGAAAAGGAGCCTCCCAATGACCAGAGCTTAAACAATTTGAGCAACAAAATAAATAATGACAATATTGGGTTATAAACCAAAGAATAAAATTAATATCTAAACCTATGTTGATACAAATGAATAAATTTAAAAACAGAGGCTAAGTGATGTGTACTCACTATAGAATAATTCCAAATACCAAAGGTAGATGGAATACGAATATAACAGATGATCATTAGATCATTACCATGCAAAATATCCTAATGAATGATAAAATTTGTGGGTGAAATTTTATGAAATTTTATAGCCTCAGTACTAATTATTGCAATGGTTTTAACTTATGTGAAAATGTCTTAATAATACTACTTCTAGGAGGTAAATATTAATTCCTTTCCCCTTAAGTGTGAACTAGACAGTGATTTATGTTCAAAAAATAGAGCATGGAAAGTGAAAAATGTTAATTCAGCAATAATAAAAACTGACAACAACTTAACGGAATGATTTAAGCCAGAATTACCAGACACAAATCATATTAATATTATATATTCTCTTATATGATTTAATTTGGAGGATAGTTCACCTCTGTGCTGTTCTCCCAAATCCATAACTACAGGCTAATTTTGAGAAAATATTAAACAAACTTTAATTGAAGGGATTCTACAAAATATCTTACTAAAATGCTTCATAAAAGTCATTAAAAAAAAAAAAAAGGAAAGACTGAGAAATTGTCACAGATTTAGAAGGAATGATGCTAAAGCTGAAAGTCCAGTACTTTGGCCACCTCATGCGAAGAGTGACTCATTGGAAAAGACTCTGATGCTGGGAGGTATTGGGGGCAAGAGAAGGGGACGACAGAGGATGAGATGGCTGTATGGCACCACTCACTCGATGGACGTTGAGTCTCAGTGAACTCCGGGAGTTGGTGATGGACAGGGAGGCCTGGCGTGCTGCGATTCATGGGGTCACAAAGAGTTGGACACGACTGAGCAGCTGAACTGAACTGAACTGACTGAAAGTAGATATAAGTAAATATAGTGTGCTACCCTGGATTTCATCCTGGGATATAACACTGACATTTGTAGAAAAATTGTTAAAATAAAGTCTTTGCTGCTGCTTCTAAATCACTTCAGTCGTGTCCAACTCTGTGCGACCCCATAGACGACAGCCCACCAGGCTCCCCCGTCCCTGAGATTCTCCAGGCAAGAACACTGGAGTGGGTTGCCATTTCCTTCTCCAATGTAGGAAAGTGAAAAGTGAAAGTGAAGTTGCTCAGTCGTGTCCGACTCTTAGCGACCCCATGGACTACAGCCTACCAGGCTCCTCCGTTCATGGGATTTTCCAGGCAAGAGTACTGGAGTGGGGTGCCGTCTTTAGTTTGTTAGTATTGTATTAATATGATTTTTTTTAATTTCATGAGTTTAGTATCATTATTTAAGAGAAACAGGTAAAGTTTATATGAGAACTCTGTAACTATCTTTATAATTTCTCCTTAATTCTAAAATTATTTCAAAATTAAAAAGTGACTTGAAAGTGAAAGCTGCTCAGTCGTGTCCAACCCTTTGCAACTGCATGGACTGTAGCTTGCCAGTCTCCTCTCTCCATGGAGTTCTCCAGGAAAGGATACTGGAGTGGGTTGCCATCCTCTTCTCCAGGGGATCTTCCAAACCCAGGAATGGACCCCAGGTCTTTCCCATTGCAGGCAGATTCTTTACTGTTTGAGCCACAAATACAAAGGATCAAGTAACAGCAAGTGGCAATCAGATTCAGTAGTAAGTAGGAAAATTTATGAAATTGCAATGCACACACAACGGATTGCTATGAAGCTAAAGAGTCTGAAAACAATCATTATCAGCTAAAACATGGAGTAAGGAGTTCTCCGAAGCACTCTTGATAGAAGTGTATTTAATACAACTTCTTTGAAAAAACTGTTTGGCTTTATGTGGTAATGCTGAGGATATGCTTATCCATGACCCAACCGTTCTACTCTGAGGTGGATATTCTTGGGAAATTCATATATTTGCACACCACAATAAAGGTCAAGGTTGTCCTCAGGAGCATTCTTAGTATATATTAGCCCAAATCTCGAAAAAATTGAAATGCTCGTTGTTATTTGAGTGAACAAATTGTTATAGAGCTATAATGAATTAACATATATACAATTAAACTTACTGAACTCCAGCCATATGTAAATATTTATGTGTATTATAAAAACAATATTGAAAGACACAAACACAAGATAAAATATTCAATATGATTACATTTATAAAAAGGCCAAAATTACAATATTATATTGTATCTTTAGGGGCACATATGTAGGGCTAATGTTTAAGTTTGTTTGGGATGCTGTAACAAAAATACCACAGACTGGTGACTTAAATAACATTTATTTCTCAGTCTTGGAGGTTAGAAAGTCCACAACTGAGGTGCTGGCAGATTTAGTGTCTGCTGGCAGCTTCTTTCCTGTTTTATAGACCACATCTTCTTCCTGAGCTCTTGCCATGGAGGAAGGCATGAGGGAGCTTCCCGGGGTCATTTTATTTTATTTTTTTTGGTGGTGGGGGCGCCCGCCGCCGCCACCATGCTGCCTGACCAGCGTGCGCACAGCGGGCGGGGGCGGGGGCGGGGGGCGGGGCCCCGGGCGGGGCCCCCGGAGTCATTTTAATAAGGGCATTAACCCCATTCCTGAGAGTTCAGCCTTCACGGGTATAGCCTAGCATATGTAGTTTCAGTCATGTCCAAATCTTTGCAAGCTCACCAGGATTCTCTGTCCATGGGATTTTCCAGGCAAGAATACTGGAGTGTGTTGTCATTTCTTTCTCCAGGGGATCTTCCCAACCCAGCGATCAAATTTTAATCTCTTGCATCTCCTTCATTGGCAGGCAGATTCTTTACTGCTTCCACAGTCTGGCTACTGAAACTCCCACCTCTTAGTACCATCCTTTTGGGGGTTATAATTTCAACATATGGACTTGGGATGGAGGGGACAAGAACATTCTGGCAGAAAAACGTGAGTGAAAACAAAGAAGTAATTATCATCAGAGTCTTCATATGTTACTTATGGATCATTTGGGGATATATACAGGATGCTTTAAAATATTTTAAAAATATGAAGCTATTACATGAACTTTGCTCTATGTTATGTGGCAGCCTGGATGGGAGCGGAGAGTGAAGGAGAATGGATCAATGTATATGTGTGACTGAATCCATTTGCTGTTCACCTGAACTATGACAACATTGTTAATCAGCTATATCTTAATACAAAATAAAAAGTTAAAAATATATGAAGCTATTTACCATAAAAATTAGCATTGTAGTTATTCCTAAGAGGGGGCGTACCAGGAACAAGAACACATGAAGGGGTTCTGGGAAGATTGCAGATTTCTTTCCAGCCTAGATGGTGGTCACCCAGGTATTGCTTTTCTAGTTATGTGATATGCTGCATGATACAATTTTACGCACTGTCATTATATATATATATATATATATATATATATATATAATTTTCATATTTTAAAAGGCAAATACATAGGTATTTTTGTTTTAAGAAATCCAGAATCCAAACTAAGATTTTAAAATCTATAATACTCCAAAAATAACATTTGCACAATTAATGAATAGAAGAAAAGCTGATTACACAAAAGTTAACAAAGTGCTTACTGAAAGTGTCATTTGACTCTAAATTTGAAAATTAGATATGGAATAGACTGTCTGTGAATGTGAAACACATTTTCCCTTATATTTTGTAATGTAGAATCTTAAAATTATATGAAACTTGGAATAGCGGTTTGGCTCACCATCCAGTCTAAATATTCAAAATTACTGCCAACCTGAGAGATTTGATATAATGTATTCAGACTAAGCTGATACACTAAAAAAGTGAACACCAATTATAGGGACACAATAAAATCATAGGGGAGGTGGAAGAAGTAACACAATATTATAAGTTTCACTTTTGCATCATTTCCAATAGTTTATTATTCAGGCAAATCATAATCCCAGAAAGATTATACCCTCTCTGTGGCTAACTACAACAGTCCAAGTAAAATATTTCAGTCTTTCATGGGCTGGTTATATAGCTAAAAAGAAGGCTAGTCACTAAATACAGCTCTTTAAATCCCTAGGCAGACTTAACTCCTTCACTCATCCATTGTGGAACTTTTATTTTTATTATTATTATTTTTATTTTTTACAATAGCTGCTGCCATTCCCATTTACCCAGTTGTTCACTGATTCTAAGGTTTAAATAAACCAAGAACATGAGAAGCTATCCTGATTCCTTCTTTTGGTGCTGTAGTAAGATTTTCTCACAGCCTATTTTGATACTGTTGCTTCCATTTCATGGATTTTCTTTTTTATTTCCATTGAATTTCTCTGTCATTACCAATATGTCTTTATAGTTTATACTTTTCCAATTATATAAGAAAAAAGTGTAAGAACTTCCCAGTATACACACTTGGATCCTGACAGCTCGTTCCACATAATTTATAGTATCTAAAACAAGACTATTTGGGACACAGACATTCCTTTCACCGCTCCTGGATTTTGATATCACTTTGATGGATTCAAGCTAAGTAACTTCTCTCTCCGTTGGACATTTGCCTGAATTTCAAGCCTGCTCTATGGGGACATATAGTCACTTCAATTTTACTTGGAGAAACTCTTCCATTACTTCTCTTGCAATACCAAGACCTTGCACATTTCCTCTGCTTTATTTAGAACAACATTCAACCACAGAAGGTTTTATCCCTTCATGGATATGGAATCCCAACTGTGTAGGCAGATTACTAGAAGCCATTTTGTCTATATTTTTCCATGTTTTGGGAGACTAAAATTCTAGACTAGAGATCATATTGGATTGATTCCACTCAAGGGCCAAAAGAACAGTTTTCATGAAGTTTTCATGAGGTAAATGGCCTAGTTATGTGCCCAGTCAAGGAACACTCAGACAAAGCCGAGTGGCAGTAACAGCTTGTAGATGTGTAACTGGTGTTAAGAACTGTCAGAGACAGTGGTTTTCCTGAAAAATACTATTTTTTATCTTATAGTCATATAAGTAAACATGTGCTGCTAAAAACCAAATCTAAAGTTTTTAACATCTGTCTAAAGATCTCTTCTATATACATTTTAAATTGCCTTACTTTAAACATAAATTTTGAATGTTATTCTTTCTAAGCTCTTAATTGTAAATAGTATATTATGAAAAACTAAATGAAATTTGTAACATGAATAGACGTAATATATAGGGCACAAGACATGAGAGTACATGAAAAAACACATTTTTGTTGTTGGTTTTTAGTTACCATAAAATTCAATTTTAGATATGAAACCAGAGTTTTGCATTAAAGCATAAGTGCTTGATTTTCAGAGCAATCGTTTATTTCTAGATTTTCTATTTTGCTCTTTCTTCACTCAAAATAAAATTTTGTATGATATTCTGAGAGAGATAAGTCAACAATCCTGCAATATGTTGTAGTCTGTGGCTTCTGAGGGAAATTAATACCATCTGTAATTGGAAATTTTGTAGAAACCAAATCTCCAATGAATGGCACCACAAATGCTATTATTGACTCAGAAAATTACTATCTAAATAAAAATGAAAATCCATGTTGCAGGCCATTACTATTTACTTGCCTCAAATTAATTTCCTCTATACCACCTTTCCCACTGAGTTTTGACTAACCACAGTATATTACTGTTCAGATGCCACAAATAGCACAAAACATACCCACAACTGGAAAAACCCTGAGGATAGCTCTGTTCTCATTCTGAGGTGAAAATATTTTTTCAGAATGATAAACAGGACAGCTAACCCCAGAGGCATTCTGATACTCACAAATATATAATGTGCTCAGCCGCTTCAGTCACGTCCAACTCTTTATGACCCAATGCACTGTAGCCCACCAGGCTCTTCCATCCATGGGTTTCTCCAGGCAAGAATACTGGAGTGGGTTGCCATTTCCGTCTCCAGGACAAATAAATAATATTTTCATGTAAATATCTATAACAAGTTTGTCCTCTTTAACACTTAAATCTTATTTGCATGTCCAATAAGTCATTTGAAGAGACAAGCATATTTGTAAAACGGTAGTTACGTAAAAATCTTTAACCCTGATGGCTCAGCGGGTAAAGAATCTATTTGCAATGCAGGAGACACACGTGATGCAGGTTCGATCCTTGGGCTGAGAAGATCTCCTGAGAAGGAAATGGCAACCCACTCCAGTGTACTTGCCTGGAAAATCCCATGAACAGAGGATTCTGGTGGGTTACAATCTATGGGATTGCAAAGAGTCAGAAACAACTGAACACGATGCACAAAGACACAAAAATAACAATACTATTACAGAAGGAGTCACTTTGAAATCATACTGTTTGATTTCTCAGTGTATGATACTGACAAATCAAATTTTTTAGCTGTTAGATCAAGAGCCAGAATAGTCACTGGGCTTTGCAAATTCAATAAAAAACATGTCATCTTGTTTTTGGCCTCTTCCCTGGGTAGTTCTTAGATTCTATTTTAACTTCAAACATCCACATTTTTTTCAGATAAAGAAACTAAAGCTTTTGAAAATTAAGCAACATTCCTAGAAGTAAGCAATTCATAAGAGAACCAAGATTCCAGCTCTGTTCTGCTTGAATTCAAGGTCTGTTATATTTCCAGTCATGTGTCCTACTTTTCTTTCCTATTCTCATCAATATCCTACAGGCATAGTGCTCACTCCTTAAAGAAATGAAGTCTACATTCATGGTTTCCTGGAGGATGTAGTGTGGTAATGAGACGGTATAGCTATGGAAATCAGGTGGAAGACATTGTAATAGTTAGGCTAGAGGCCATGAGCATCTAAAACAGAGAAATGACATAAATGGAACAACAGAGGAGTAGAGCTAAGTGATGAGTATACACAAATGGATAAGCCTTAACAGCTCTTTTAACGAAAGAGGCTGCTTTGCCCCATATGCCTTTTAAAGTCCTGGGGAAAAAAAATATGAGTTAGGGCAATTAAATTTATCTTATGGAAACTTGTATTTAGAATTCGTGAGATGACCCAGTTCCTACTGAGCACTTGAGATAATATAAAAATTTCAAGCACTTGGAGAAGAACAGAAAGATAGTGACTGGACCAAATTCTGGCCCATGATAAATAAAAGTCTGAATTCTTGATGGCTTTCAAACTCCCAGTTGCACACCATAAGAGGTCTGGATGTATTTTGGTGTCTTTGTGGGTTTCTGTGAGGTTACAGCATGTTCCCATATAAAAAACCACTTGTCTGAGCTGGTTCAAGTGAGTCTTTGTTTTTTGTCAAAGGAGAAAAAGAAGAAAAAGGAAGGAAGGAAAGAAGGAAGAAGTTCAAAACTTTAAATGAGAAAGAACATAAATTGTTGAGAAAGGTCTATATTAACAGTGATAGAAGCAAAAAAAGGGTTAAAGATGTAAAAACCAAGAAACCAGCAAGAGAAATTGTGAATAAGAGAGTAATAAAGGCACAGATGCATTGATCCTTTTCATAAATCCATTCAGATGATCCCAACTGAATAATGAAATAGGACATCATTTATTCGCATGGCAGAAATCTTTACAAAATTTGTCTATAGGTCATGTTCAATATGAAGGGCTTCCCAGGTAATGCAGTGGTAAGGAATCCCCCTGCTAGTGCAGGAGACGCAAGAGATGCAGGTTCAATCCTTGGGTGGGAAGCTCCCCTGGAGAAAGAAATGGCAACCCACTCCAGTATTCTTGCCTGGAAAATCCCACGGACACAGGAGCCCGGAGGGTTACAGTACAAGAGGTTCCAAAGAGTCACATATAACTGAGTGACTGAGCACACACACACACAAAATAAATTACAAGGAAAGATAATGAATTTTAAATTTCAAATAGTTTTTAATAGTGCCCCTTCTCTTTCCCCTACATTCACGAGGAAATATTCTAATCTGTTCACTAAGCCTGTGTGCCTCCTTCCTAATATAAAACATTGCATGACATAACGCTCATTCAGTTTATAAGATTTATTCTGCAGTTTACCCAATCCAGTATTCTTGGGCTTCCCTGGTTGCTCAGCTGGTAAAGAATCCACCTGCAATGTGGGAGACCTGGGTTCAATCCCTGGGTTGGGAAGATCCCATGGAGGAGGGAAAGGCTACCCACTCCAGTGTTCTGGCCTGAAAAATTCCAATGACTGTGTAGTCCACGGGGTCACAGAGTCGGACACCACTGAGCAACTTCACTTTCCCCATTCAACATTTTCTTCTTCTTTCCACTTGTCATTTCTTCCTAAATTACTTAATCTCCTTCTTGCTTTCCCTTTAAGGAAACAGATAAGTATCTTACTTAGAGTAACAGGCTTTCAGTAGATACTGATTTAGACAGTTTAATAATAAGGTAAACTTTTTCCTTCTTCAAAAAATTATTTCAACTTTTAGATTTATATCAAAACATTAGTAAAATTGAAAGGTCTAAGGAAAACTGTAGCTGAATTGTTGCTGGATAATTTAATAAAGAATGTTTAATTAGCAACAGGCATTTTCTGTAGAAACAGAGCAAAATTCAAACAAGTATGTAATTTTTTTTCACTTCTGACTAGAGGCTACAGTGAGAAAATACTGTCTTGTGGTGGGAATAAAAATATTTGAGATTTTATCTTAGTGGGTCCAAGGAATGTTTTTCATGTTTCTTTTGAGAAATGAGAGTAGGGAAGAATAAAAACTCTTCCTTTCCTATTATATTTTCTGTAGGATAGATAAATGAGAAATTAGAAAAGAAAATCCTTGTACTATCCAACAGCTGGAGGGCTTTTGGCATCAAGGACTGAAAAGAATTGGAGGAAAAGGAAAAGCCTTTGATATAAAATAATTGGAAAGATGCAAAGTTTCCTTTGAAGCCAATCATACAAATTAAAAAGAGAAGATTCAAGAATGGAAAATCACTAATAATCAAATTGCTAGTGATAAAAATTAAACAAATATGATGAATATTAATAATATTTTTTGC
Source organism: Tragelaphus eurycerus (assembly GCA_935064755.1). Lineage (NCBI taxonomy): Eukaryota > Metazoa > Chordata > Mammalia > Artiodactyla > Bovidae > Tragelaphus > Tragelaphus eurycerus. Next base: position 43,339,200 of record CAKXYN010000010.1, on the reverse strand, counting down.
ATTTTTAACTGAAAATGCAAAAGAAGGAACAACTGAATCATATTCTGATGTGAAGAAATGTGAATAAATACTTAATAAATCTAAATAACTTAAATATGCTTCTGGAAATGATTCAGTACCTGGAGCCAGACTAGTTCTCCTGTAGTAAACAATTTTAAAATGGACACTGTAAAATGAAATTATTTTCAGGTCAACAAGCAAAGTAACACTATGACTCTGAGCAAAGAGAAGTTTACAAAGTCAACTTTGACACAAATGCTCACCTTGCTGACATGAGTAAATTTCTTGACCACATTGCAGAAAACTAGAGTCTGAATAGAGTACAGTGGTTCTGTTGAATTGATGAGGTAATGATCAGACCTGTGAGAGGGAACATCAGAGGAGGAATTACAAAAAGGGAGGGCTTGAGAAGCACATGAAGGGGCTTGTTGCAAGATCATGACTGAGACGCAGACTATACTTTCAGAAAGTAAGATGAGTTGAGGCTTTCCACAAGCTGGCAACAGACAGTTTTTAACTATGCTTTTAAAATAGACTTTGCATTGCCAAGAACATGTGTACCCCAATGTTCATCATAGCACTGTTTACAATAGCTTGGACATGGAAGCAACCTAGATGCCCATTGGCAGACAAATGGATAAGAAAGCTATGGTAAATATACACAATGGAATTTTGCTCAGCTATTAAAAAGAATGCTTTTGAATCAGTTCTAATGAGGTGGATGAACCCGGAGCCTATTATACAGAGTGAAGTAAGTCAGAAAGAAAAACACAAATCAGTATATCAATGCATATATACGGAATTTAGAAAGAAGGTAAAAGAGACACAGATGTAGAGAACAGACTTTTGGACTCTGTAGGAGAAGGTGAGCATGGGATGATTTGACAGAATAGCATTGAAACATATATATTACCATATGTGAAATAGATCGCCAGTCCAGGTTCAATGCATGAGACAGGGTGCTCAAGGCTGGTGCACTGGGATGACGCTGAGGGATGGGATGTGGAGGGAGGTGGGAGGTGGGGTTCAGGATGGGGAACACATGTACACCAATGGCTGATTCATGTGAATGTATGGCAAAAACCACTACAATATTGTTAAGTAATTAGCCTTCAATTAAGATAAACAAATTAATTTTCTAAAAAAAGAACAAAAAATGGAAAGATTTGAGACGTGGCCCAACCGAAATTATCATAACTAATTAACATTTGCCCCATGTCCCAAGACAGCAGAATTAAAGCCACTAAATCAATAAGGAATATTTAGTATGAGTTTATTGTACATGTAAGAAAAATTTGTGAACCAGAAGTCTTCGCATTTAAAACTGATAGGAAGTTCAGCATATGAAGTTACAAGATGGTTTATAAAGTGAAAATGAGGAAGTTGTTTAAATTTCACAATAATTGATTATTATAAAGGGGATCTCCAGGTTGATTATTACAATGGAAATTTTGGTTACAAATGATTAGCTATAGCATTTTCAGGAAGATGAATTGTTTCTTTTGTAATTATCAGAGTCATTTACAAGATATAATAAAAGTTTTGTGTGTGTGCATGATAATTCACTTCAGTCATGTCCGATTCTTTGTGATCCTATGGACTATGGCCCACCAGGCTCCTCTATCCATGGGATTCCTCAGGCAAGGATGCTGGAGTGGGTTGCCATTTTGTCCTCCAGGGGATCTTCCTAACCCAGGGATGGAACCGGCATCTCTTGTATTTCAGGCACTTTACCACTAACTTCTTTACCACTAACGCCCAAGTTTTATGTATGGTCAGAGGAACCAGAGATCAAATTGCCAACATTCGCTGGATCATGGAAAAAGCAAGAGAGTTCCAGAAAAACATCTATTTCTGCTTTATTGACTATGCCAAAGCCTTTGACTGTGTAGATCACAATAAACTGTGGAAAATTCTGAAAGAGATGGGAATACCAGACCACCTGATCTGCCTCTTGAGAAATCTGTATGCAGGTCAGGAAGCAACAGTTAGAACTGGTCATGGAACAACAGACTGGTTCCAAATAGGAAAAGGAGTACGTCAAGGCTGTATATTGTCACCATGTTTATTTAACTTATATGCAGAGTACATCATGAGAAATGCTGGACTGGAAGAAACAGAAGTTGGAATCAAGATTGCTGGGAGAAATATCAATAACCTCAGATATGCAGATGACACCACTCTTATGGCAGAAAGTGAAGAGGGGCTTAAAAGCCTCTTGATGAAAGTGAAAGTGGAGAGTGAAGAGGTTGGCTTAAAGCTCAACATTCAGAAAACGAAGATCATGGCATCTGGTCCCATCACTACATGGGAAATAGATGGAGAAACAGTGGAAACAGTGTCAGAATTTATTTTTCTGGGCTCCAAAATCACTGCAGATGGTGACTGTAGCCATGAAATTAAAAGACGCTTACTCCTTGGAAGGAAAGTTATGACCAACCTAGGTAGCATATTCAAAAGCAGAGACATTACTTTACCAACAAAGGTTCGCCTAGTCAAGGCTATGGTCTTTCCTGTGGTCATGTATGAATGTGAGAGCTGGACTGTGAAGAAGGCTGAGCACCGAAGAATTGATGCTTTTGAACTGTGGTGTTGGAGAAGACTCTTGAGAGTCCCTTGGACTGCAAGAAGATCCAACCAGTCCATTCTGAAGGAGATCAATCCTGGAATTTCTTTGGAAGGAATAATGCTAAAGCTGAAACTCCAGTATTTTGGCCACCTCATGCGAAGAGTTGACTCATTGGAGAAGACTCTGATGCTGGGAGGGATTGAGGGCAGGAGGAGAAGGGGACGACAGAGCATGAGATGGCTGGATGGCATCACTGACTTGATGGGTGTGAGTCTGAGTGACCTCCGGGAGCTGGTGATGGATAGGGAGGCCTGGCGTGCTGCGGTTCATGGGGTCACAAAGAGTCGGACACGACTGAGCGACTGATCTGATCTGATCTGATGAAATATATTTGGCTCGCTTGTGTGGCTTAAATGGTTTTGTCTGCTCAGGGAATTGTCAAGATGGGTCTTCATTTTGTACTTAATATAACACTTTCCGGGCATCCAGCTGAGATAGCAGAAAAACCACCACATATCTGTAATAAGGACCATATCCTAAAGCACTAGTTCTTAATGGCAGAGAAGGTGAATGATGCAGGTTTGCCGACCAGTGCACATTTGGCAATGAAGGGGCATCTTTGATTGTCACAACAGAGGCTAGGCTAAATTATACTGCTATCTTTTGGGCCAAAGATGTTTTAAATCAACCTTTTTTTTTTTTTTTTTTTTTCACAAAACCTCCCCAGCAATAAAAAATTATCTGATCCAAAATGTGAATAATACCAAGGCTGATAAACATTACCCTAGAATTAGATCTACTCTCCACTCGTACCCCAGAGAAACCTAAATAAGCCTCAATAAGATCCACAGGAGAAAAAAGACATGTTATATACACAGTAACTGAGAATAAAGTTCTGTTGACTTTTCATCAAAAATAGTGGAGGCCAAAAATCAATTGAGTGACCTTTTTAAGTTCTGAAAGTTAAAAAAGAAAAGAGCAGAAGAAAAGAAAAAAATAAAACTGTTGACAAAAAATTCATATACAGTGAAAATATCCTTGAAAGGCAAGGTTTAAATGACATTTTTAGAAAAATGAAAGCTGAGAGTCTGTCATTTCAATAAATGATAAAATATCTTTCAATCTGAAAGGAAATGATAAGATAGAAACTCAAATGTACAGAAAATAAATACAACCATTGAAAATAAAAGTCTATGAAAAGGATGGTCTTCAGAGTTGATTCAGTGGCTCAGCATGTTCATGAAGATCCCAGATTTTTTCTACTTTTCAGTTTGACATCATTGGAAAGTATCATAGGGTTGGTAGCAGTATGTCTCCTACTTTGTAAGCACAGTTTCTGATACAATAACAACCAGAGTCAGTAGAGGGGATTATCTTTGAATTTTAGGAAATAAAGAAATTTTACAGCATGTCTCTTTTGCCAAAATTGAGTTGCCTGCCTATTATCAAGATGGACACAGGCACAGCATTTTAATGACCATGATGGTTGTAGAACAGTCATTGCCATGGGATAAATTCCAAGGAGTCACCCTACAAGTCCTCCAGCACATGAAATGGAACCTCCAACAGTCATATCTGGACTAAATAGTTTTGTGGCCATCCACCTTCCACAAAATCACATCATCTATTCTCTTTACTGGCAACCTAAAACCTAGATGTTTTAGATGAAATTTAGCCCAATCTTCTGTCTACCTCTGTTGTCAATTGCAGGGTTTCTAGAATTGCCTACTAATATACTCCATATTTTATCAAGAGTCATGACTCTGATTAAGCCTATAAGCTCTAAGGACTTTACTTCTCAGGATGAACAACATACAGAGGGAGGATTGGAGATTAAAACATCTTGAATTTCATTGCTTATATAACAAAACCAACTCTATGGAGCAAGATCAGGGAATGACTCCCCAGGAAATGTGGGTGTACTTCCTCTAACCGTGAAGCAGTAGGGACTGCATCTTTGGGCTCTCCAGTGTAGAATGATCCTCGGTTCTGAAACCATTGGCTGCCTGGATAACAGAGCACCGGAGCTACTCAGTCTTCTTCCAAAGTTAGTTCCACCCGCTGCAAATATTTCAGGGAGCTCCTGAGTTGGTTCTTGGATCTTTCATGATTTTTTAAACCCTTTTCCACATATTTCAGGTATTCTTTCATTCTCTTAAAGTTTCTGAGATCAGTTTGTTTTCTTTTTAATTCCTCTGCTTCCTACCTAGACATAATTAAGCTATCTTTGCCAAGAGTCATCAATTTGAGCAAAAGAAGTCTCTCTCAACATACACCTGCCTCCCTCTACACCTTTCTGCAACACCTGTCACTGCCCATTCCTTGCAATCTCAAATGTCGTTCTGCTATCTCCAGTTACCCAAATTCTATCAACCATGCAAATCCACTCATTGTCATCGCCCCCAGGGAGAGACAGGTATTATTTGGCCAAGCAAATAATGGTCCAGCAGGCATTATTAATTGCCCCTTAAAGACCTTGAATTTTTTTTTTATGGCTTCTGCTATAATTGCCTGAAAGAATTAAGCTCACTTTTCTCCACTCAATCATAATTTCATTTTCAAAAGACAAGTCAGGTTTTCCTCATTTCTTACTCAGGGAAAGAGTTAGGCCTTTGCAGTCAGACATGTACACCTTGAATTCCACTCTTTACTAGCAGTTTGACTTTAGATAAATCACCAAGCCATCCTGAGACTTAGTTTTCTCCCTCTGTAAATAAGGAACTATAAATGTACTTGACATTGGTGAACTTTGATGTATGCTAAAGCTGAAACTCCAATACTTTGGCCACCTCAGGCGAAGAGTTGACTCATTGGAAAAGACTCTGATGCTGGGAGGGATTGGGGGCAGGAGGAGAAGGGGACGACAGAGGATGTCATGGCTGGATGGCATCACTGACTCGATGGACATGAGTTTGAGTGAACTCTGGGAGTTGGTGATGGACAGGGAGGCCTGGCGTGCTGCAATTCATAGGGTCACAAAGAGTCAGACACAACTGAGCGACTGAACTGAACTGAACTTAAACTTCAGTAAAAAAATAAATGTCACTATCTTAACGAGCCCATGGATGGAGCTGAATCAAATTTTCATTGTGTCTCCAGTTTTCTTGGCTAGTTCAATTAACAGCTTATTCAAATGTCAGTGACAAATTTTAGATAAGGTAAAAAAATAACCATGGGGGCATTCTGTTCTTAGAATGTTACCAAAGTAACATCATCTCACCCCAAATAAAAATAGTGATATTTATTGTACATACAATATCTATTTTGCATATATACATATGTACTCATACATGTATGAGTATATATATATATATATATATATATATATATATATATGGGACTTCATATATGCTGTTAAAAGTGTGGATGCTACAAAGTATAACATAACTATTCACTTTCAGAAAGAAACAATCTTTCTAGTTGACTGCTATGGCTGAATTGTGTCCCTCCAAAGTGTATAAGCTGAAGTCCTAAATCCAAGTGCTTTAAAATGTGACGTTATTCAGAAACAGGGCCACGGAAAATAGAATTAGATAACTTAATGTCCTTAACATTCAGGTCTGATTTCCTTTAAGGTGGACTGGTTGGATCTCCTTGCAATCTAAGGGACGCTCAAGAGTCTTCTCCAACATCACAGTTCAAAAGCATCAATGTTTTGGTTCTCAGCCTTTTTTATAGTCCAACTCTCACATCCATACATGACCACTGGAAAAACCATAGCCTTGACTAGATGGACCTTTGTTGGCAAAGTAATGTCTCTGCTTTTTAACATGCTGTCTAGGTTGGTCAAAACTTTTCCTCAAGGAGCCAAGTGTCTTTCTATTTCATGGCTGCAGTCACCATCTGCAGTGATTTTGGAGCCCCCCAAAAAATAATGTCAGCCACTGTTTCCACTGTTTCTCCACTACTTGCTATGAAGTGATGGGTCCAGATGCCATGATCTTAGTTTTCTGAATGTTGAGCTTTAAGCCAACATTTTCACTCTCCTGAATGTTCACTGGAAGAACTGATGTTGAAGCTGAAAGTCCAATACTTTGGCCACCTGATGTGAAGAACTGACTCATTTGAAAAGACACTGATGTTGGAAAAGATTGAAGGTGAGAGGAGAAGAGGACGACAGAGGATGAGATGATTGGGTGGCATCACTGACTCAATGGACATGAGTTTGAGTAAACTCTGGGAGCTGGTGACAAACAAGGAGGCCTGGCATGCTGCAATCAGTCCATGGGATCACAGAGTCTGACACGACTGAACAACTGAATGGAACTGAACTGAACTGAGGGTCCTTGAGGTGGGCCCTAATCCAATATGAATGGGAAAGTTGCTCAGTCGTGTCCCACTCTCTGGGACCCCATGAACTGTATAGTCCATGGAATTCTCCAGGCCAGAATACAAGAAGGGGTAGCCTTTCCCTTCTCCAAGGGAACTTCCCAACCCAGGGATAGAACCCAGGTCTCCCGCATAGCTGCTGCTGCTGCTAAGTCACTTCAGTCACATCCGACTCTGTGTGACTCCATAGATGGCAGCCCACCAGGCTCCTCTTTCCCTGGGATTCTCCAGGCAAGAATACTGTAGTGGGTTGCCATTTCCTTCTCCACTCCCACATAGCAGATGGATTCTTTACCAGCTGAGCAACAAGGGAAGCCCAAGAATAGTGGAGTGGGTAATCTTTCCCTTCTCCAGCAGATCTTCCCAACCCAGGAATCGAACAGGGGTCTCCTGCATTGCAGGCAGATTCTTTACCAACTGAATAGGGGAAATTTGGACAAAGGGACATAAGCATAGTAGGAAGATGATATGAAGAGATATAGAGAAAATGGCCATCCCCAAACCAAGGAGGAAGGTTTGGGACATACCCTTCCCTCATAGCCCTCGAAAGGAATCCATCCTTTCTACACCTTGATTTTGAACTTTGAGCCTTTAGAGATGTGAGACAAGAACAGTAAGAACAAACTCATACGGTGAACAAAAAACAAGATACCAGACAATTTTATACATGGAAAAATTGTCTGATTTGGCAAAGGAATGGACTTGCCATAAGGCACACATTTGACAAAATGAGGAGGAACCAGACAAACTTTTTATATCTACATAGACTTGTGTTATTATATAAAACCTAAGCGTCCTGATTGCAAAGATAATCTTTCTGACATTAGAAACCTCCCCCATGTAAGAGTAAGCAGTGGCTAGGGTGAGGCAGGGAAGTAGAAGCAGATGATAATTTCCAAATAACTGTATCAAAGGACCTTGCTCAAGGGAGGACCTGATGTAACTCTCCCAGTATTTGACACTAAAAGTGAGCTGACTGGCCTGAAGTTTCAGCTGTCAAAGTTATCAGTATGTAACCTAATGCAGTAATTTGGGGTGATTGCGTGATGCAGGCTACCATGCAAACAGTGAGCAATTAACTTTAATTTTAATTCTTTAAAATATTTTATATACATTTCAGTTTATCCAGACCCACCAAGATTCAAGAAGGGAAGCCCAGAATCATCAGCAAGTTTTAGAATGTCTGGTTTCAAGTTTCCCTGAAGAACACAGCTCTTTCTCTTGTGTCCAAGTTGATAAGTATATTGTCTTTGGTCTAATAAACTTCTTTTTAAGGATTTCTTCCCCATTTCCTCACACAATTGAGTATAGGTAAAAGTTAATTTAAAGTTGAGACCTAATAACCAATGCCATTTAATAATCTTACCTCCATCAATGTGAAAGAGACCTATGACCTATCAAACTTTTTTGATAAATGGAATCATAGCACACAGATCAGAGCACATGTTCTATCCATGTTGTTACCTGTATCAGTAGTTTATTACTTTAAATTACTTAGCTACATTCCACTATATAAATACATACAGTGGAATTTGCATGCTCTTGTTTATGGAAATCTAGTTTGTTTCCAAGTTTGAGAGAATATGAATATGGCTATTATGAAAATTCTTATATAAATTGTTTTCTGAATTTATATTCTCATTAATATTTTTTAAATATGTAGAACAGAGATCAAATTGCCAACATCCATTGGATCACAGAGAAAGCAATAGAATTACAGAAAAGCATCTACTTCTGCTTCACTGACTATGCTAAAGCCTTTGAATATGTGGATCGCAACAAACTGTGGAAAATTCTTAGAGATGGGAATAACAGACCACTTTACCTACTTCCTGAGAAATCTGTACACAGGTCAAGAAGCAAGTTAGAACCAGACATGGAACAACAGAATGGTTCAAAATTGGGAAAGAAGTATGTCAAGCCTCCTTTATTGTCAACCTGCTTACTTAAGCTATATGCAGAGTACATCATGCAAAATGTCCAGTTGGATGAAGCACCTGCTGGAAACAAGATTGCCAGGAGAAACATCAATAACTTTAGATATGCAGATAACACCATCCTTATGTCAGAAAGTGAAGAGGAACTAAAGAGCCTCTTGATGAAGGTGAAATGAGAGTGAAAAGTCTGGCTTTAAAATGCAATATTCAAAAAATGAAGATCATGACACCCAGTCCCATCACTTCTTGGCAAACAGATGAAGAAACAGTGGAAACAGTGGCTGACTTTATTTTTTTGGGCTCCAAAATCACTGCACATGGTGACTGTACCCATGAAATTAAAAGAAGCTTGCTCCTTTGAAGAAAAGTTATGACTAACTTAGATAACATATTAAAAGCAGAGACATTACTTTTCCAACAAAGGTTGGTCTTGTCAAGGCTATGGTTTTTCCAGTAGTCGTGTATGGTTGTGAGAGTTAGACCATAAAAAGGATTGATGCTTTTGAACTGCGGTGTTGGAGAAGACTCTTGAGGGTACCTTGGACAGCAAGGAGATCCAACCAGTAAATACTAAAGGAAATCAATCCTGAATACTCATTAGAAGGACTAATGCTGAAACTGAAGCTCCAATACTTTGGCCATCTGATATGAAGAGCCAACTCATTGGAAAAGACCCTGATGCTGTGAAAGACTGAAGGCAGGAGGAGAAGGGGGTGACAGAAGACCAGATAGATGGATGGTATCACTGATTTAATGGACATGAGTTTGATCAAGCCCTTGGAGATGGAGAAGGACGGGAAAGTCTGGCATGCTGAAGTCCATGGGGTCACAAAGAGTCAGACATGACTGAGCAACTGAAAAAAAACAAATGTAGAACAGGAATTCCTAAACTGCTTAATTTCTTTCAAGAAATTACTAAACTCTTTTCCAAAGTGGTTGTATTACTTTAGAGTACAGACAAAAATATCAGAGTTTCAGTTATTCCTGCAACCTTTCTGAAATTTGATGTTGTCAATTTGTTTTTTCATTTTAACTTGTGTAGTGATATCTTGCTGCTACTGCTAAGTGGCTTCAGTTGTGTCCAACTCTGTGCGACCCCATAGATGGCAGCCCACCAGGCTTCCCTGTCCCTGGGATTCTCCAGGCAAGAACACTGGAGTGGATTGCCATTTCCTCCTCCAATGCATGACAGTGAAAAGTGAAGTTGCTCAGTCATGTCCAACTCCTTGTGACCCCATGGACTGAAGCCCACCAGACTCCTCCATCCATGGGGTTTTCCAGGCAAGAGTACTGGAGTGGGGTGCCATCGCCTTCTCCAAGTAATATCTTAGCATAGTTTTAATTTGTATGTCCCTAATGATGTTCAGTTATCACTACAGAGATAATCTCACCCTCCCATTTTTATATCACAGGTGAGGAATATTAATATGTGATGAATTATGAAGCTCAACATAACAGTTAAAAAAACACAATTTATGAAATGTAACACTGAAGAAAAATCTTTGACACCTTGGGTTAGACAATGAATTCTTATGGTATATAGTAGGCATAAACTATAGATTTCTGTCAAGAGAGGTTGTATGAAGATTAAAATTTTCAGATCATCACAAAAGAAAAGAAATATCATAAAAATAATAATTTATTTACATTTTGTGAGAGAATATTTGAAACACTAATATCTGAAAAAGATTTTTATTGAAAATATTTGGAATATTTTGGATTCCAATACCATATTTGGAAGAGATTTCTCCTTTTGCATCAAATTGTTTTGACCCTTCATTTATTGCTGTTGTTGGTATTTTATGTATAGTTGAGATTTGATTTCCTATTATTGAGCTCCATCATCAAACTCTGGAAGCAAGAGTAAGGGATCAAATGAAAAAATATATATTAATAGTTTATTAAACTGTTAGTAATATCTTGGAATTTAGGAAGTCTTCACTGCTCCTATACACAAAATTTATCGTCTGTACTTGCTAGGGGAAAGAAAGACTCAAGCAGTAGTTGTTTTAGACATTGATTTCAGGTATTAGAATTAAAATATAAGAAGGAGAATTCGTTATTCCAAAGTGAGATTGTCACAGCTGCTTACCTCAATTCTTCCTTTATTCTTTAATTTCTTAAGCATGTCATATATTTACTTAACCCTATTGTGTACAAGTAACTATGTAATGCTGACTTATAAAAGTTATGAAAGAGCATCCGCTACCCACATGATAGTGTTTAACTGACCTCTTTGATTATTTTCCCCTAAATTTTTCTTAGGATGTCACTTTTTCCATGATGTTTTATCTTTAAAAATGAGTTCTAACACTTAAGAAGACTCTGCCTCAATATGTAGACAGAGTTAATTCAGAGATAAAATGGGATAAAAAGAGTAAAAACGAGTTCCTAAAAGGAGAACAGTATTTCAGAAAACAAGGATACATCTTTCAAGAAGCAGTGATAATCAACATAATAAAATATTGCACACAGTAATCAAAGCTATAACAAACCTAGACAGCATATTAAAAAACAGAAACATCACTTTACCAACAAAGGTCCATCTAGTCAAAGTTATGGTGTTTCCAGTAGTCATGTACAGATGTCAGAGTTGGACCATAAAGAAGGCTGAGCTCTGGAGAATTGATGGTTTCGAATTGTGGTGCTGGAAAAGACTCTTGAGAGCCCCTTGGACCTTAAGAAGATCAAATAAGTCAATCTTAAAGGAAATCAACCCTGAATATTCACTGGAAGTGGTAAGGGAAGCACACGGACTGAAACCACCCACCCTGGCCAGGCACCATAGTAACCATTTGCATGAGTTGTTTTACCACAGGAGATCCTGGTAAGCAACATGGAACTAATAAGCTACCGCCAACCAGAAGAGTTCGGGAAAGGTCAAAATCAGACACCACATGTCCAACTTCCCAGAATCTTTCTCTGGCATGCATCTTGGCTGAACAAGACATGCACCACCAGGTAGGACTCTGAGTCAGAATGATTGGCTAAAGACAACTTGGAAACTAATCCCATCACCATAAAACCAGAGACTGCAAACTATGTGGCACAGCCGTTCTCCTGGGAAGGGAACCCTTATACTACTGCTCTCCACCCGGGGGCCCTTTCCCAATAAAATCTATTGCTTTGTCAGCACATGTGTCTCCTCAGATAATTCATTTCTGAGTGTTAGACAAGAGCCCAATTTCGGGCCCTGGAAGGGGTCCCCCTTCTTGCAACAGAAGGACTGATGCTGAAGCTAAAGCTCCAATACTCTGGCCACCTGATGTGAAGAGGCAACTTATTGAAAAAGATCCTGATTCTGAGAAAGATTGAAGGCAAACAGAGAAGCAGGCAGCAGAAGATGAGATAGCTGGATGGCATCACTGACTCAATAAACATGAATCTGAGCAAACTCTGGGAGAAAGTGAAGGACAGAGAAGTCTGGCATTCTACATCCCCTGGTATCACAAAGAGTTGGACACAACTTAGCAATTGAACAAAGAACAACAATCAAATAGAAAAAGAATGACTCAAACACACACACACACGATGAATACAACAGGATAGCATTGGAAAACTCAAATGTAATTTTATGAAGATTATGACAAATGATATCATAGGTCACATGTAGGACAGGCGCAAGACACATGACAAAGACTATTCACAAAATCTTTTTTCTAGCAGTGTTCCAGAGCCAGATTGCAAGCTAGCTTCAGTTAAGTCGCTCAGTCATGTCCAACTCTGTGTGACCCCATGGACTGCAGAATGTCAGGCCTCCCTGTCCATCACCAACTCCTGGAGTTTACTCAAACTCATGTCCATTGAGTCAGTTATGCCGTCCAAACATCTCATCCTCTGTCGTCCCTTTCTCCTGCCTTCAATCTTTCCCAGCATCAGGGTCTTTTCTGAGTCAGTTCTTCACATCAGGTGGCCAAAGTATTGGAGTTTCAGCATCTGTGCTTCCAATGAATATTCAGGAATTCAGGACTGATTTCCTGAATTCGGTACAAACTGGTTGGATCTCCTTGTGCTCTAAGGGACTCTCAAGAATCTCCTACAGACCAGATCAGATCAGATCAGTCGCTCAGTCGTGTCCGACTCTTTGCGACCCCATGAACCGCAGCATGCCAGGCCTCCCTGTCCATCACCAACTCCCGGAGGTCACTCAGACTCACATCCATCGAGTCAGTGATGCCATCCAGCCATCTCATCCTCTGTCGTCCCCTTCTCCTCCTGCCCCCAATCCCTCCCAGCATCAGAGTCTTCTCCAATGAGTCAACTCTTCACGTGAGGTGGCCAAAGTACTGGACTTTCAGCTTTAGCATCATTCCTTCCAAAGACATCCCAGGGCTGATCTTCAGAATGGACTGGTTGGATCTCCTTGCAGTCCAAGGGACTCTCAACAGTCTTCTCCAACACCACACTTCAAAACCATCAATTCTTCGGCGCTCAGCCTTCTTCACAGTCCAGCCCTCACATCCATACATGACCACAGGAAAGACCATAGCCTCGACTAGGCAAACCTTTGTTGGCAAAGTGATGTCTCTGCTTTTGAATATGCTATCTAGGTTGGTCATAACTTTCCTTCCAAGGAGTAAGCGTCTTTTAATTTCATGGCTGCAGTCACCATCTGCAGTGATTTTGGAGCCCAGAAAAAGAAAGTCTGACACTGTTTCCACTGTTTCTCCATCTATTTCCCATGTAGTGATGGGGCCAGATGCCATGATCTTCGTTTTCTGAATGTTGAGCTTTAAGCCAACCTTTTCACTCTCCACTTTCACTTTCATCAAGAGGCTTTTTAGTTCCTCTTCACTTTCTGCCATAAGGGTACACCACAGTTCAAAAACATCAATTCTTTGGAGCACAGCTTTCTTTATAGTCCAACTTTCACATCCATACATGACTACTGGAAAAATCATGCATATCCTTGACTAGAGGGACATTCTTTGGCAATGTCTCTGCTGTTTAATATGTTGTCTAGGATGGTCAAAACTTTTCTTCCACAGAGCAAGTGTCTTTTAATTCCATGGCTGCAGTCACCATCTGCAGTGATTTTGGAGCCCCCAAAAATATTCTGTTACTGTTTTCACTGTTTCCCCATCTATTTGCAAGCTCATTTGATATTTAGAAGACACTAGCCTTTGTCCAGAAAGAAAAACACAAACACATGAGCTTAAGAAGCTTTGCAACATCGCTTATGAAAAGCCTGACATTTTCCTAAATACCTGGGAAAATCTTGTGCTTAAGGATATGTGGTATCTTTCTGATTCCCTAAAAAGTCTCTTTAAATCTGAGAATTAATAGCAATTTTCTTGACCTTTTCCACTCTAGCCCTCTCAACAATTTGTAAGCAAATTATTATTTTAATCAGGTCAATTATTGCTTGAAATACTTATGGTATTTATTGCTTTTTGACCTAACTGTGAACCCAACTGGAAGTAAAATAAAATTTATTTAATTGTAGAAAGCAAATGTAAGAAATACTTCTAATAAAAGTAAGTGAACAGGTATATCAACATAACATTTTAATATTAATGGAAAGCAATATAATCCAAGTAACATACAAGTTAACATGCATAATGTCAAGCAAACAGTAGACAAAAATGACTAGTTAAGCAGAGATGCAGGAAAATATGATAATCAGGAAAAAATAATTAATGTAAACTGACACCAAAATGATTCAGATTTATAAATAGCTAAGAAAAACTTTGTCAACTGTTCACAAAGCATGTATAAACTTTGAGGGACAAGATAGACTTAATAAGAAAATACTTGGGGAATCTCAACAGAGAAAAGAAAACTAAAACAACCAAAAAATAATCATTAGACATTCCAGAATTGAAAGTACAAAAAATGATACAACATGTTGAGGGGTTTAACACAACAATGGAAATAAGAAAAGAAAATGGATTTCATGAATTTGAAGGTGGATGGCATCTGGTCCCATCACTACATGGGAAATAGATGGAGAAACAGTGGAAACAGTGTCAGACTTTCTTTTTCTGGGCTCCAAAATCACTGCAGATGGTGACTGCAGCCATGAAATTACAAGACGCTTGCTCCTTGGAAAGAAAGTTATGACCAACCTAGATAGCATATTCAAAAGCAGAGACATCAATTTGCCAACAAAGGTTCGCCTAGTCGAGGCTATGGTCTTTCCTGTGGTCATGTATGGATGTGAGGGCTGGACTGTGAAGAAGGCTGAGCGCGGAAGAATTGATGTTTTTGAACTGTGGTGTTGGAGAAGACTCTTGAGAGTCCCTTGAACTGCAAGGAGATCCAACCAGTCTATTCTGAAGGAGATCAGCCCTGGGATTTCTTTGGAAGGAATGATGCTAAAGCTGAAACTCCAGTATTTTGGCCACCTCATGCAAAGAGTTGACTCATTGGAGAAGACTCTGATGCTGGGAGGGATTGGGGGCAGGAGGAGAAGGGGACGACAAAGGATGAGATGGCTGGATGGCATCACTGACTCGATGGATGCGAGTCTGAGTGACCTCCGGGAGCTGGTGATGGACAGGGAGGCCTGGCGTGCTGCGGTTCATGGGGTCGCAAAGAGTCGGACACGACTGAGCGACTGATCTGATCTGATTTGACACTTAAATTCATTTACTTTTAAGACCAGGAAAAATAAAAAATAAAAATATTGAAAAACTTTACTGTATCTCATTGATTTGGGGGACAAAACTGGGAAGAGAGCCCTCACCAGAAACCAGATTTATGGGACCATGACTATGAACTTACAACACATGAAAAAATCAGTGTCTCTTGTTTAAGTCACCCAGTGAATGATATTTTGTCATGGCAGCCAGAGAAGATTAATACTCCTTATGAAATACACATACTAGAAATATTTCATAAAACTAAAAAGTAAATTATGTATTAATAATTATGTGAATGGAAATATGTACAAAACTGCATTCTTTTTGTTATTCTAATTTCTGGGTTAAAAAATATATATAACATTAAATCCACCCCCTTGTCAAAAAAGTGTACAGTAAAGTGCTGTTAACTATATGCATATTGTTATACAGTAGATTACTAGACCTTTCTGTCTTGCTTGATAGAAACCCTGTACCCATTGAACAGAAGTTCCTCATTCTTCTGTTGACCCACATCTTTGGCAACAACAATTCTACTTTCTGCTTCTATGAACTTTAACTATTTTTGATACCCCTTATAAGTGGAATCATGCATTGTTTTAGCATATGACTGGATTCCTCCATTTTTAAGGCTAAATGATATTCCATTGCATGTATATATCATATTTTCTTTATTCATTCATTAATTGATGGATGTTTAGGTTGACATACAAATGACAAACAAGCATATTAAAACATGCTCAACATCATGAATCATCAGGGAAATGCAGAGCAAAACTAAGGAAATATTATCTCATACATGTTCGGATAGCTGTTATTATAAAACCATTGGAAACAATAAATGGTTATGAGTATATGGAGAATTTATAACCCCTGTGCACTGTGGTGGAAATGTAAAATGGTGCAGCCACTATTTAAAATAGAATGAAGATTCCTCAAAAAAACCTAAAAATAAAACTAACATATAATCCAGCAATCCTACTTCTAGGTATTTCTCCAAAAAGAATTGAAAACAGGATTTCAATGAGATATGCACACCTCCATTTTCACTGAAACATTATTCATAACAGCTAAAAGATGCTTCTGTTAAGTCACTTCAGTCGTGTCCGACTCTGTGTGACCCCATAGATGGCAGCCAACCAGACTCCGCCCTCCCTGGGATTCTCCAGGCAAGAACACTGGAGTGGGTTGCCATTTCCTTCTCCAATGCATGAAAGTGAAAAAGGAAAGTGAAGTCACTCAGTCATGTCCGACTCTTCACGACCCCATGGACTGCAGCCTGTCAGGCTCCTCTGTCCATGGAATTTTCCAGGCCAGAGTACTGGAGTGGGTTGCCATTGCCTTCTCCTAAAAGATGAAAAAAGTCTATATATTTAACTGTACATTTTTGAAACTGTTGTATGTAAATCCTCTGTAGACATTATTTTATATAAAGTTTCTCTCCTTCCAAAGAAGATTTGTGCATCAGAAATGACTTCATTTTCTGTCAAAGCTTTCTTAATGTGAAAGATTTAGAAGATGAAATATATGATTGAAAGGTGACTTTTAAATCCATGAAAGCAGAGGTTTAGATAGAAGCAAAATTTGTGGCTATCCTAATATAGCACATGCCATAAGTTCTAAGCTTATTTTTATTTTTTCTCAAAATATACAAAGCTCCATATGTCTTATAATTACCATTCTACAGAGTTCAGTAATTTAATTATCGTTTATGCAAAGAATAGAGCTTTAGATTTTATGTGTGTACAAACAACCGATGTACTGATATCTGACTTATACATTGATATAGATATGTGCTATAGAAATGATTGATTGTATTTGTGGACTGCACTAACATTTTCCACTTTTTTGCCTTAGTTTGCTGCATGTAAGTTCTGTCAGTCTCACTGTCATGGAAACATTGATTCCCCATTGTAATCACTGCTGGTGTAAAACACAGCTGCCTAACAAATGTACACTGGAATGGTCTGCTTTTAGCATCTGTTAAATCTCAGCACAGTGTTTAACTGCTCTTTTTAGAGAGCATCAATCATGGAAGAGTGAGACAGAATTAAAGAGTTTAGCCCTGCTTGGCTCCCTTTGTATCTAATTTAGGCATGTATGACCCATTGCATTCATTGTTGTGCTTACAACAGCTGTTTCTTATTATTAAGAAAAGCAGCTTTGCGTGCAGAACATAAAACAATAAATGTTAGCCATGTGGATACAGTACATTTGCTTCTCAAGTTTTAAATATACACTTAATAAGAAAGTAAGGTGATGCTCACCATATTTCACAGAGAACAAATGGTACCACTTCAGGCAATAAAGTCTAACACCTCCTGATCAAAAAAACTCCCAAATACCGAACCTAACAATTCCTATCACTGCAAAAATAATTGTAATGAATAAAATTATGAGCCAGAATGGATCAGGTGCTTCAGAATTATGCTTCAGAAAGATCATCTTTAATGATTTTTCCTAGAATTCCAATTAATTTAACTTCTAGAGACTATTAAGTATAGAAATTATAAAAGCGTTAAGCGAATACAAGGATTTATGCTTCAAACAATGCACTTAATTTTATGTGTATGTGTGTAAATTTACAGAAACATTTTGAAAACACTTTTTTCAGTATTTTGCCCATTTTTCAATGAGAAACTCTAATGCTTTAATAATGGTAACAAATAACTACCTTATTAAACTACCATTTAATAATGATAACAAATAACTACTAGGTTGAAAATTAATCCTATACTTCTATAATTTCTTTCAAGTTGAAAATTCATATATTAAAAATCCTAGAGGTGACTTAAGGACTTCCTTAATTAGTAAACTTATCAATAGTAGAGGTCAAAATAAAAACTATGTCATCAAAATTATGACAAATTTTTAAAAGACTCTTTTCTGCATTATATTTTATGTAATCTCTCAAACTGAAGTTCAATATGTTTCTAAGTGGATTTTGCTGATTCTGATTGGTGAGGTGCCTATATAAGAAAATGTTCCCTTTTACTTTTTAGTAAAAATTTGCACAGCTACAAAGAGCTTCCCTGGTGGCTCAGATGGTAAAGCGTCTGCCTACAATACGGGAGACCCGGGTTCAACCCCTGGGTTGAGAAGATCTCCTGGAGAAGGAAGTGGCAACTCACTGCAGTATTCTTGCCTGGAGAATCCCAGGAATGGAGGAATCTGGTAGGCTACAGTCCATGGGGTTGCAAAGAGTCGGACATGACTGAGCGACTTCACTTCGCTTCACTTCAAGGAGTTCAGTAAGTTAATAATTCATTTTCTTTCTTTTTTGATGCAAATGATAATCTCCAGCAGTCTTTTGCTTGAGTTCTTTTAAAATTTGCTTATCCAAATTACTTCTCTGTACCCTTTTAGGATAACAGTTTATCTTTTAAAATTTCCAAAATACCTCATTTGTTAAACTTTCTTTTTTTCACTTACTTTCTCTATACAGACCTATTATAGGAATACTTGACATATTTACATTTTGGCTTCAGAATCTCTGTAATATACTACTGGTATGTAGTCTGTGAACTCTTCAAAACCAAGGACTATGTGAAATCTTGGGTCATAGTGGACTGAACGTAAAAATGAAGTCATGTGACAGCAAAGTTTTATCTTTTTGCAATCATCATTACAAATAATAGTTTCTCTCCATGTGCTCTTTTCTTGTCTTTCAGAGCCTAAAGGGTTTGTTTAATGAGTGCCATAAGAAAAACCTCTTCCTCTGATCAGATGCCTGTTATCCACATAAAACTTGTGTTTTGTCCCTCTGCCTACCAAAGTCCTCTGTACCTTGACTTGCACTGGGCTGAAGAGAATAGTCTACCTCCACCTTCCCCAATCTTCATGTCATCCTCTCTTATATTGTTGCCCAAATAATGCTACTTTTCCATTCCAACGTCTCACAGAAGTTTGTCTAAAAACAGTTGCATCATTTTTAAGTTGTTGAACCTTTCTCTTCCCCTAATTCAGTTTTGAGTTCATAATGCTAGGATAATGACACATTTAAATGAGAAACATGAAACTTTATCCCTTTGGAAAAAAGGAAGCAGACAACTGAGGGAGCTTTATTGAATTATTTCCCTTCTGATGACTAAGACTTTTATTTATTTATTTATTTATTTATTTATTTTACTAGATATTATTTCTCACTTAATGTCACTTGCACTCTTCCATCCTCTCCCATAAGAATCATCTACATTCTTTATACAAAGCATATTCTGGTGATCCACAAGAGTTTCTAGACATGTACTGTGGATTCAAGTTGGCAGTGTCTGCTACACATTCAGTTCACCTCTGTTGTTCCCACAGCACTGGGTGAATGTGTGTTTGTGTTCAGTTGCCAAGTTGTGTCTAACTCTTTGTGACCCCATGGACTGTGACACACCAGGCCTCCCTGTTCTCTCACCATCTCCTGGAGTTTGTTCAAGTTCATGTCCATTGCATTGGTGATGCCATCCAACCATCTCATCCTCTGTCACCCTCTTCTCCTTCTGCTTTCAGTCTTTGCCAACATCAGGATCTTTTCCAGTGAGTTGGCTGTTCACATCAGGTAACCTAAGTTTTGGAGCTTCAGCTTTAGCATCAGTCCTTCCAATGAGTATTTAGGGTTGATTTCCATTAGGATTGACTGGTTTGATCTCCTTATTTTTGAAGGGACTCTCAAGAGTCTTCTCCAACATCACAGTTTGAAAGCATCAATTCTTTGATGCTCTGCCTTACTTGTGGTCCAACTCTGATAGCTGTACATGACTACTGCAAAGATCACAGCCTTAACTATACAGCCCTTTGTCAGCAAAATGATGTATTTATTTTTTTAATATACTATCTAGGATTGTCATAGCTTTTATGCCAGGAAGCAATCATCTTTTAATTTCATGGCTTCAATCAACATCTGCAGTGATGCTAGAGCCCAAGAAGAGGAAATTTGTCACTGCTTCCACTTTCCCTCTTCTATTTGCTATGAAGTGATGGGACTGGATGCTATGATCTTAGTTTTTTTCAATATTGAGTTTTATGCCATTTCACTCTCCTCTTTCACCCTCATCAAGAGGCTCTTAGTTCCTCTTCACTTTGTCCCTTTAGAGTGGTGTCATCTGCATATATGAGACTGTTGATATTTCTCCCGGAATTCTTGATTCCAACTTAACTTTCATCCAGCCTGGTGTTTTGCATGATGTGTTCTGCATATAAGTTAAATAAACAGGGTGATAATAAACAGCCTTGTCATACTCCTTTCTCAATTTTTAACCAGTCAGTTGTTCCTTATAAAGTTCTAACTGTTGCTTCCTGACCCTCATACAGGTTTATTAAGAGACAGGTAAGATGGTCTGATATTCCTATCTCTTTAAGACTTTTCCAAAGTTTGTTATGATCCACATAAAGGATTTAGCATAGCCAATGAAACAGAAGTAGATGAATTTCTGGAATTCCTTGCTTTCTTTATGATCCAGTGAATCTGATCTCTGGTTCCTCTGCCTTTTCTAAACCCAGTTTGAGCATCTGGAAGTTCTCGGTTTACATGCTGCTGAAGCCTAGCTTGAAGGATTTTGAGCATAATCTTACTAGCATGGGAAATGAATATAATTGTCCAAGACTTTGAAAATTGTTTAGTACAGCTCTTTTTGGGAATTGGGATGAATACTGACCTTTTCCAGTCCTGTGGCCACTGCTGGATTTTTCAAAGTTGCTGACATATTGAGTACAACACTTTAACAGCATCGTTTTTTAGGATTTTGAATACCTCTGCTGGAATATCATGAGCTCCACTAGCTTTATTAGCAGTAGTGATTCCTAAGACCCACTTGACCACACACTCCAGA
Source organism: Tragelaphus eurycerus (assembly GCA_935064755.1). Lineage (NCBI taxonomy): Eukaryota > Metazoa > Chordata > Mammalia > Artiodactyla > Bovidae > Tragelaphus > Tragelaphus eurycerus. The sequence continues at coordinate 43,317,965 of CAKXYN010000010.1, read as the reverse complement.
ATGCCTGGTTCTGGGTGGGTGACCACACCATTGTGGTTATCCAGTTCATTAAGATCTTTTTATAGAGTTCTCTGTATTCTTGTCATCCCTTTTCTTGATTTTCTCTGCTTCTATTATGTTTTTACCATTTCTGTCCTTTATTGGCCCATCTTTGCATGTTCCTTTGATGCTTCCAATTTTATTGAAGAGGTCTATAGTCTTTCCCTTTCTATTGTTTTCCTCTATTTCATTGCATTGTTCATTGAAGAAGGCCTTCTTTTCTCTCCTTGCTATTCTGTGGAACTCTATATTCAGCCGGGTGTACCCTTCCTTTTCTCCCTTGCTTTTCATTTCTTTTCTTTCCCTAGCTATTTATAAAGCCTCCTCACACATCTACTTTGCCTTCTTGCATTTATTTTTCTTTGGGATGATTTTGTTTACTGCCTCCTGTACAATATTATGAACCTTTGTCCATAGCTCTTCAGGCACTCTGTTTACTAGATCTAATCTCTTTAATCTATTTGTCACCTCCACTGTAAAATCATAGAAGATTTGATTTAGGTCATACCTTACTGGCCTACTGGTTTTACCCGCTTTCTTTAGTTTAAGCCTGAATTTTGCTATAAGCAGCAGATGATTTGAGCCACAGGCAGCTCCAGGTCTTGTTTTTGCTGACTGCATACAGCTTCTTCAGGTACAAAGAATCTAATCAATATGATTTCTGTATTGACCATTTGGTGATTTCCATGTGTAAAGTCATCTTTTGTGTTGTTGAACAAGGGTATATGCTATGACCAATGCATTCTTTCATCAGAATTCTGTTAGCCTTTGCACTGCTTCATTTTGTACCCCAAGGCCAAACTTGCCTGTTTCTCCAGTATCTCTTGAATTCCAACTTTGGCATTCCGATCACCTGTGGTGAATAGGACATCTTTTTTTGATGTTAGCTCAAATAGATCTTGTAGGTCTTCATAGAACTGATTAACTTCATCTTCTTCAGTGGTTGGGGCATAGACTTGGATTACTGTGAATGGTTTGCCTTGGAAACTAACTGAGATCATTCTGTAACTTTTGAGATTGCATCCAAGTACTGTATTTAAGGTTCTTTTGTTGATTATGAGGGCTACTACATTTTTTATATGTGATTCTTGCACACAGTAGTAGATATTATGGTCATTTGAATTAAATTCACCCATTTCTTTCCATTTTAGTTCATTGATTCTCAAGATGTTGATGTTTATTCTTGTCATCTCCTACATGACCACGTTCAATTTACCTTGATTCATGGACCTAATATTCATGTTCCTATGCAATACTATTCTTTACAAATTGGATTTTACTTTCATCAACAGACACATCCACAACTGAGTGTCATTTCTGCTTTGTCTCAGCCACTTCATTCTTTCCAGAGCTATTTTTTTAGCTCCAGAGTAGAAAGGTATTCTTTCTAGAGTAATTGTCCTCTGCTTTTCCCCAGTAGCATATTGGACACCTTCCCACCTGGGGGACTCAACTTTTGGTGTCATATCTTTTTGCTTTTTTATACAGTTCATGGGGATCTTGTGGCCAGAATACTAGAGTGCATACCTATGCTAAATACATGGGTAGCAAAATAAAATGTTTTATATTAAAATCACTTTAAATAATAAGACAATTGTTTATACTAAAGCAAGAGGTTTTTTTTTATATATAATAATGGCTAAAATAGATTCATTCCCATATTTACAAAACTTCTCTTGATACCCATAGTATATGCCATAGAGAAGTCATGGTTAATACACATTCTATAAGGTGTGTGGAATTCAAAGTCTAGTAGAAGAAACAAACATTAAACATGTGAACAAATGGTAAAGTAAATATTGACAATTTTTTAAAGTTCTCTGAAGGAATAATGATAGCCTAGTGAGAAGAATAAAGCAGTTGAGAGTATGAGGTGGTCAGCTAAAATATACTGTCTGATAAATAACAAATGAAGTTATGAAAAGAATGGGAGGGAAACCATTGAAAAGCAAAGTGAAAGTGTCAGTCACTTAGTTGTGTCTGATTCTTTGCAACCCTGTGGACTATAGACCACCAGACTCCTCTGTCCATGGGATTCCCCAGGCAAGAATACTGGAGTGGGTTGCCATTTCCTTCTCCAGGGGATCTTCCCAAACCCAGAACTGAGCCTGGGTCTCCCAGGCATGAATGCTCTGAGGCAGGAAAGAGCTTGGTAGGTTCAACCATGAGACAATGAATGGTGTGCATATAAGTGTAGAACATGGAAGAAGGAAGGGAAGGGCCAGTCCAGACAGAGCCTTGTAGAAGCTGAGAAGAAGTTTGGATTTTTTTGACTTCACAATAGGACTGCTGCTGCTGCTGCTGCTGCTAAGTCGCTTCAGTTGTGTCCGACTCTGTGCGACCCCATAGATGGCAGCCCACTAGGATTCCCCATCCCTGAGATTCTCCAGGCAAGAACACTGGAGTGGGTTGCCATTTCCTTCTCCATCACAATAGGACTACATGATGTATTTTAAGCAAAAAAAGGTATATAAAATTATTTTATTTGTTTTGCATTTGTTATATAACCAAATATATTTGACAGTGTGTCATATATTATAAGGGGCTTCCTTGATGACTCAGACAGTAAAGAATCAGCTTGCAATGCAGGAAACCCAGGTTTGATCCTTGGGTTGGGAAGATCACCTGGAGAAGTAAATGTAAACCCACTCCAGTATTCTTGCTTGGAAAATTCCGTGGACAGAGAAGCCTGGTGGGCTACAGTCCATGGGGTCACAAAGAATCAAATACAACTAAGCAACTAACACTTTTCTTCATATATGATAATATGTGTACTTAAAAAGCGATACCCATCTTTGCCCATAGAACTTAAAATATATATCCATAATTTGGAAAAAATATTGTGACTTACATTTTTACCAATCTCTAAGTGAGCTTATGTCACTGTACCTTAATATTTTAAACTAGAGTTCATTATGAATGCTCTTAAACACATAGGAAGTTTCAAATAAAACATTCCAGAATATTCATTTTTAAGTTCATTTCTGTAAAGTGCTTTATGTGAATGGATGTCTTCTACAAAAAACATATCATGAATTTTCAGTGAAATGAAGTTCTGTGTTCACTTAGTAGCATTATTTCATAAAGAAAAGTTTTTCCTTTGCCCCTCCATTACCTTTTAAATATTATTTTGTTTTAGGGTAAGTACAGACTTGTATATTCTTTTCTGGACATCAGTATATTGTAATTTATTTCTGTCATTATTCATTTTGAAGCTCATTTTCTGCCAGTGGGAGCTGTTTAATCTGGCTCCTGTGTGTTTTTGCCAGATTTCCATTAGTCTGGGAGCATTTTCTTCACTTTATTGGACAATTAGATATTTTACCTTACTTTGAAATTCTTTTGACCCAGAACAATAACTAATTATTTCTAAAAGAAGCACTTGGTTTTTTGTTCATTTGGTTTGCTGGTTGTTTGCTTTTTTTTTTTTTTTTTATCAGTAGGGAATAGTATTTAGAGTGGGCATAGAATATGCCCATTGCTAATAAGGAGTCCTGCTTTCTTTTCTTTTAACAATGACTTAGCCTTGATGCCTTTAATTACAGTTCAATGTAATTCTCCTTCCCTGGAGCCTGTATCTCTTTTCATCCAGAGTAAGAACAGTTGTTCCTGAAAATATAAATCTCCTTACTTAGTACTTTCACAAAGAAATTTAACTTGAGTTTTAGATATATGATAATAACATGATTTTAAGTTCAAAGCTGTGGGAAAAGATATAGTCACAAAAGTTGAATCCATGCTTTTATCACTTTCAAACTTACTCCTGTAAACACCTAATTCCATTAGTTTTAGAAGTCTTTTGTTCCTGCATAAATTCTTCAAAACACGCCTTTTTTGTACTTCTTGCATAAAAAGTAACATAGTATATATACTGATAGACCTTGTTTATAAACTCTGTAGACTAGAAAACATATCATATAAGTTCACAGAGATTTTTAAAATATTTTTTATAGCTGCATAGTATCCTCATTAGACTACAACAAAACTATATACACGTTTTCATAAATGCAATTTCAATAGCATTATGTTTCATTATAGATTTATGTATTTGTTCCAGTCAATGATCTATGTGTGCTATTGGATTATTTCTAACATATTGCTTGAAAATTGTATTTGTGAATGTATTTGTGTGTGTATTTTGCTTTTGATATTATGCCATTGTTTATTTATTTTCCAGTTAGTGAATATGTGTCTTTAGGGAAAATTCCTAGAAATGAGATTGCTGAGCAAAGAAACAAAATAAATGTGTTTTATAAGATTTTATCCAAATTTCCATAGGGATTTTATCATTGTTCACTTTCTGTGTATGAAAGTGTTTTTACCCTCACAGTCTTGTCAATCTTGCCTTCTTTAATCATCATGAAGAATAAGCTTCATACAACATGGAATATATATTCTTTTCTTTTTTAACAGATTTTTGAAGTATAATTAATATACAAAAATACCTGAACAGGGACTTTTAGCCTCTAGTTATATATGTAAGTCATCATCCTGTCCTAATAATAAGTAAAAAGCTGAACAAATTAAAAATCAACAGCTCTTTTACAATATTTAAGAGAGGTGAGGATACAAGCCAAAATATTACCCCCAAGACTGGCAAGACAGCGAGAAGACCACAGTGAAGGCATAGGCTTCCCTGAGCAAAGACTCATAAAAGAAAATTACCCTGGGAGCCAACACCAGGGTGGGAAATTTTATACTGTAGTTTATTGGCAAATTGCTGAGTTTCACTGTAAACAATTCTGAAAGTTAAAAACTCCCAAGAAGATTCATTCATAGTCCCCCCCACCCCCTGTCACCCAGTTTTGTGAGATATACCTCTAAGAGTTTGACCAGGTTCTCACAGTAGATATTGGAGAAAAGTCACCTCATACTTCCACAAGGGAAGACTAACATTTTTAAAATATGTCAGAGCTCTCTTTCATTCATAACAGGGTCTGCCATCAAGAGAAACCAGTTCATCAGAGCCTAAGCTGCTGGAGCATTGTCAGAGCCTAACTAATCTGAGGGAAAGCAGACCTTCAACTCCACCCTACACTGGACACTCTCTCCCATCTAAGGGGAGAGAAAACTTAAAAAATAAAAATTTACAAATACTGGTGAAGTTCACAGTCTGGAGGTGATGGCTCACTGAATAACTGAGACCAGTGTAGGGTCCACAGGAAGCTTCCCCTCTCTTCAACTCTCTGAACCTCATCACTGAAGGTTTATTTATAGCAATTCTTTTATGTGGTACGTCCTGTCCAGCTATCAGGAAAAAAAATGGCAAGACATTCCAAAAAGCAAACAATTCAATTTGAAGAAACATAGAAAACATCAAAACTAGACATGGCAGGGATGTTAGAATTATCAGGGTGGGGATTTAAGACAACTATGGTTAAGATGCTCATGACTCTAATGGATAAAGTAGACAACCTGCAAAACAGATGGACATTGTAAACAGAGAAATGGTTATTCTAAAAAGGGACTGAAAATACTGATAAGTCTTAGAGATCAAAAACACTAACAAGATGAAGAATAACTTTGTTAGTATACTGGATACAACTGAAGAAAGAATCTCTGAGCTCAAAGTTATCTCAATAGAAACCTTCAGCTTCTCCTCAGAAATCATGCAAGTAAGAAGAGAGAAAAATAATCTAAAACATTGAGAGAGAAACAAAAACAAAAAACCCACCAACCTAGAAATCTGTACCCTCCAAAATTGTTTCTCAAACAAAAATTGAAAGTATTTCAGGTAGAACAGCCTTTCAAACAATGTTAAAATAAGTTCTTTGAAGAGGAGGGAAAAAAATAGAGGTCAAAAAATTCAAATCTACGTGAAGAAAGGTGGAATACTGAAGAAATAATATAAAATAAAAACTTCTAATTTTCTTAATCTTAATTGATCTAAGAGATAATAATTTATTCAAATAATAATCATAAAGCATTTTATCATCAACACATGTACTGGAACACTGGATATCCACATACAAATAATGAAACACAATTCTTATACCCTTCAAAAAATTAACTCTATCATAGGCCTAAATATAAAACAAAAACTTAAAGCTCTTAGAAAATAACACAAGAGAAAATCTACATGACCTTGGGTATGGCAATGACTTTTTAGGTATAACCAAAAAGATGTTACCAATGAAAGAAATATTTGATAAGCTGAATTTCATTAAAATCAAAAATTCTACTCTGTGAGAGATGATGTCAAGAGAATGAAATGACAAATCACAGACTAGAATAATTTATTTGCAGAAGACACATCCAATAAAGGATCATTATTCAAAATACATAAAGATTTTAAAACTCATCAATGAGAAAATACATAACCCAACTTTAATGATGGACCAAAATTTTTAATAAACACTTCATCAAAAAAGATATAGAAGTTGTAAATAAGCATATGATAAGATGTTCCACATCAAATGTCACAGAGCAGTGCAAATTAAAATAATGAGATATCACTACACAAATGTTAGAAGAGCCAGTATCTAGAATACTGACAACAATAAATGCTGGTAAGAATATAAAGCAATAGGAACTCATTCTTTGATGGTGGGAATGCAAAATGATACAATCATTGTGGAAGATAGCTTGTGGTTTTTTTTGATGAAACTAAACACACTAATACTATACAGTCCAGGAACCATGTTCTGTGTTATTTCTAACACAAGGAATTGAAGATTTATGTTCATGTAGAAACCTGCCTACGATTTTTTATAACAGTTTTATTTATAATGTCTAAAACTTGGAAGCAATCAATATTTCCTTTAGAGTGTGAATGGCTAATAAAATGGTATATCCAAACAATGGAATATTAGTCAGATCAGATCAGATCAGATCAGTCGCTCAGTTGTGTACAACTCTTTGCGACCCCATGAACCGCAGCACGCCAGGCCTCCCTGTCCATCACCAGCTCCCGGAGGTCACTCAGACTCGCATCCATCGAGTCAGTGATGCCATCCAGCCATCTCATCCTCTGTCGTCCCCTTCTCCTCCTGCCCTCAATCCCTCCCAGCATCAGAGTCTTCTCCAATGAGTCAACTCTTCGCATGAGGTGGCCAAAATACTGGAGTTTCAGCTTTAGCATCATTCCTTCCAAAGAAATTCCAGGATTGATTTCCTTCAGAATGGACTGGTTGGATCTCCTTGCAGTCCAAGGGACTCTCAAGAGTCTTCTCCAACACCACAGTTCAAAAGCATCAATTCTTCGGCGCTCAGCCTTCTTCACAGTCCAGCTCTCACATCCATACATGACCACAGGAAAGACCATAGCCTTGACTAGGCGAACCTTTGTTGGTAAAGTAATGTCTCTGCTTTTGAATATGCTATCTAGGTTGGTCATAACTTTCCTTCCAAGGAGTAAGCGTCTTTTAATTTCATGGCTGCAGTCACCATCTGCAGTGATTTTGGAGCCCAGAAAAACAAAGTCTGACACTGTTTCCACTGTTTCCCCATCTATTTCCCATGCAGTGATGGGACCAGATGCCATGATCTTCGTTTTCTGAATGTTGAGCTTTAAGCCAACCTTTTCACTCTCCACTTTCACTTTCATCAAGAGGCTTTTTAGCCCCTCTTCACTTTCTGCCATAAGAGTGGTGTCATCTGCATATCTGAGGTTACTGATATTTCTCCCAGCAATCTTGATTCCAACTTGTGTTTCTTCCAGTCCAGCATTTCTCATGATGTACTCTGCATATAAGTTAAATAAACATGGTGACAATATGCAGCCTTGACGTACTCCTTTTCCTATTTGGAACCAGTCTGTTGTTCCATGACCAGTTCTAACTGTTGCCTCCTGACCGGCATACAGATTTCTTAAGAGGCAGATCAGGTGGTCTGGTATTCCCATCTCTTTCAGAATTTTCCATAGTTTATTGTGATCCACACAGTCAAAGGCTTTGGCATAGTCAATAAAGCAGAAATAGATGTTTTTCTGGAACTCTCTTGCTTTTTCCATGATCCAGCGGATGTTGGTAATTTGATCTCTGGTTCCTCTGCCTTTTCTAAAACCAGCTTGAACATCAGGAAGTTCACGGTTCACATATTGCTGAAGCCTGGCTTGGAGAATTTTGAGCATTACTTTACTAGCGTGTGAGATGAGTGCAATTGTGTGGTAGTTTGAGCACTCCTTGGCATTGCCTTTCTTTGGGATTGGGATGAAAACTGATCTTTTCCAATCTTGTGGCCACTGCTGAGTTTTCCAAATTTGCTGGCATATTGAGTGTAGCACTTTCACAGCATCATCATTCAGGACTTGGAATAGCTCCACTGAAATTCCATCACCTCCACTAGCTTTGTTCGTAGTGATGCTTTCTAAGGCCCATTTGATTTCACATTCCAGGATGTCTGGCTCTAGGTCAGTGATCACATCATCATGATTATCTGGGTCTTGAAGCTCTTTTTTGTACAGTTCTTCTGTGTATTCTTGCCACCTCTTCTTAATATCTTCTGCTTCTGTTAGGTCCACACCATCTCTGTCCTTTATTGTGCCCATCTTTGCATGAAATGTTCCTTTGGTATCTCTGATTTTCTTGAAGAGATCCCTAGTCTTTCCCATTCTGCTGTTTTCCTCTATTTCTTTGCATTGATCACTGAAGAAGGCTTTCTTATCTCTTCTTGCTATTCTTTGGAACTCTGCATTTAGATGTTTATATCTTTCCTTTTCTCCTTTGCTTTTCGCTTCTCTTCTTTTCACAGCTATTTGTAAGGCCTCCCCAGACAGCCATTTTGCTTTTTTGCATTTCTTTTCCATGGGGATGGTCTTGATCCCTGTCTCCTGTACAATGTCACGAACCTCATTCCATAGTTCATCAGGCACTCTATCTATCAGATCTAGGCCCTTAAATCTATTTCTCACTTCCACAGTATAATCATAAGGGATTTGGTTTAGGTCATACCTTAATGGTCTAGTAGTTTTGTCTACTTTCTTCAATTTCAGTCTGAATTTGGCAATAAGGATTTCATGGTCCGAGCCACAGTCAGCTCCTGGTCTTGTTTTTGCTGATTGTATAGAGCTTCTCCATCTTTGGCTGCAAAGAATATAATCGATCTGATTTCGGTGTTGACCATCTGGTGATGTCCATGTATAAAGTCTTCTCTTGTGTTGTTGGAAGAGGGTATTTGCTATGACCAGTGCATTTTCTTGGCAAAACTCTGTTAGTCTTTGCCCTGCTTCATTCCGTATTCCAAGGCCAAATTTGCCTGTTGCTCCAGGTGTTTCTTGACTTCCTACTTTTGCATTCCAGTCCCCTATAATGAAAAGGACATCTTTTTTGGGTGTTAGTTCTAAAAGGTCTTGTAGGTCTTCATAGAACCTTTCAACTTCAGCTTCTTCGGTGTTAGTGGTTGGGGCATAGACTTGGATTACTGTGACATTGAATAGTTTGCCTTGGAAACGAACAGAGATCATTCTATCGTTTTTGAGATTGCATCCAAGTACTGCATTTCGGACTCTTTTGTTGACCATGATGGCCACTCCATTTCTTCTGAGGGATTCCTGCCCACAGTAGTAGATATAATGGTCATCCAAGTTAAATTCACCCATTCCAGTCCATTTTAGTTCCCTAATTCCTAGAATGTCAACATTCACTCTTGCCATCTCTTGTTTGACCACTTCCAATTTGCCTTGATTCATGGACCTGACATTCCAGGTTCCTATGCAATATTGCTCTTTACAGCATTGGACTTTGCTTCTATCACCAGACACATCCACAGCTGGGTATTATTTTTGTTTTGGCTCCATCCTTTCATTCTTTCTGGAGTTATTTCTCCACTGATCTCCAGTAGCATATTGGGCCCCTACTGACCTGGGGAGTTTCTCTTTCAGTATCCTATCATTTTGTCTTTTCATACTGTTCATGGGGTTCTCAAGGCAAGAATACTGAAGTGGTTTGCCATTCCCTTCTCCAGCGGACCACACCCTGTCATATCTCTCCACCATGACCCGCCCATCCCAGGTTGCCCCTCGGGCATGGCTTAATCTCATTGAGTTAGACAAGGGTGTGGTCCTTGTGTGATTAGATTGACTAGTTATCTGTGAGAATGGTTTTAGTGTATTTGCCCTCTGATGCCCTCTTTCAAGACCTACTGTCTTACTTGGGTTTCTCTTACCTTGGGCATGGGGTATCTCATCCCGGCTGCTCCTGGCTGCTCCCGGCCAGCAAAGCACAGCCATCGCACCTTACCTTCAGTAGCACTAAAAAAAGTTATTATTAGGCCATGAAAAGACATAGAAGAATCTTAAATGCACATTACTAAATAAAAGAAGCCAGTCTAAAAAGCCTACATGTATGACTTCAAAAATATGACATAACGCACAATGGGAAACTGGAGACAGCAAAATTATCAGTGGTTTCCACAGACTAGAGAGTGGGGAGAAATGAGCAGGCAGAGTAGAGGAAACTTTTAGAGCAGTGAAAACATTCTGTATGGTACTTTAATGATGGATACATGTCACTATACGTTTTTACAAATCCACAGAATATATAACTTCAAGGGTATTCCCTAATATAAGCTGAGGACTTTAAGTCTCCTGCACTGGTAGGCAGCTTCTTTACCACTAGCACCACATGGGAAGCCCCTATAATACATTACTGTAGGTTTATCAGCTGTAACAAATGTAGTGCTCTGATGTAGGGTGTTGTTACCTTGCAAGTCTGAAATAAGTCTTATGATAATTATGTATTTTTCATATTATTTCCTTTTAATAAGATACAGTTATTTGTGTAATTATTCATTTTTATATTTTGAGCACCTATGTTAGCCAGTGAGATTGGCCAGATCTGTTTGTTTATTAGTACACTTTTTGTTTTGAGGAAATTTGTATCAGGACTCTAATACTTGTAAAAATGCATTGGAAAGCTCTCCACTTAAAAGAAAATATCCTCCAGAATATTTTATAGAACATGACAATGATCTCTTTCTTGAATTCTTGCTCTCTAAAACTGCCTTGGCACTGTCTCCCTTTATATGTAGAAAATTTACTACCTTTTTTACATCTACTGCTGTTATTGATCTCTTGAAGAACTATACTTTTTTTCTAAGCCAATTTTGGAAATGTATATTTTTCCCAGAAAATTGACCATTTGTCTATGTTGTCAGATTTATTACCATAAAGTTTAACACAGCATTCGCCCTTTGTACTTATTTACCACTCTTCCTTAAATCGTAAGCTTCGTGTTCTTTTTGTCCCCAATCTTGCTTGTCAATGCCTTCTCCCTTTCTTCTCTAATCACAATTAACATAGATTTGCTGACTCAATAGTGTCTGTAAAAAACAGGAATTTTAATTAATGAATTATACAGTTGTTTTCCAATCCATGAATTCCAACTTTATCTATAGCAATCACCCTTTTAATTTCTTTTTGTCTTTGTTACTTAAAATAAAAACATTTAATGCTCTATATTTTCCTATGAGTACTGTCTTGGCTCTATCCCCCTGTTTGGGGATGTATTTGGTTCTTCTCTAATACTGATTACCATTAGATATTTGGTTTTTGGATCAGTGCTTGACCCGTACTGTTAATTTCTTATTATTTTAAGTGAATCATGTATCTCTTTAAAACAGCCTTTTTGTATGAAGGGATGTGAATCTGCCAAGTCTTACTTGAGTGACTTGATGGCAGGTGAAGTTCAACTGCTGCCGTTTGAAATGAGCCAGCATCTCATTGTCTGGACCAGGAATCTCCTTGCTCCTCCCCGGTGTCACTAGCCACCCTGAACATGGCTCTTTCTCTCTAGTGTATCACCCCACATTACTCATTGCTCCCAACTTCTATTTTGTCCCTTAATATTCCTTCAAATGAAGGATCTAGTTCTTATTTTATGTTGTAATTCTATATTGTAAAGAGATTGGTAGTAGACAGATGTAGATAGTATGTATGAGTGCTCATGTATACATGTATGTGTGAATGTGTATGTGAGAGCATGTATTTCCTTTTAAAGAACCACTAAAATATCTACTTTATAGATTTAGTGATAAATTTTGAGGATAGAGGGGATCAGTATATATAACATATTTAATATCTTTCCTATAGTCTGAACCAATGAGAGAGAAAATGGGGGAGGTGTCTCCCATCCAGATACAAATCATGCCTGATCCTGCTTAGCTTTGGAGCTTAGAGAAGATAGGGCACATTCAGGTGATATGCTATAGATATGGAGATGTCAAAATTTCAAATTTAGAACTTGCAGATTATATACTTCAGGTGCACAGTCACCATAATTGTATCACTGAATTAAATTGGCTTATCCAACCACTCCAATACAGGCAGGATTAAAAAACCATCTTTTGAGGACTTCCCTGGTCCAGTGGTTAAGACTTTGCCTTCCAATGAAGGTGATGTAGGTTCGCTCCTGGTCGGGAAGCTAAGATCACACATGCCTTGCAGGCAAAAAACAAAAACATAAAAAAACATTAGCAATATTGTAACAAATTCAATAAAGACTTAAAAAAAATGGTCTACATAAGAAAAAAAAAAAAACCACTGTTCCTCATAGGAAAGAGTATATCTAGGGAAGCAAAACAGCTAATGTGTTATATCATTTGTAAACTTCTCCTCAACTCTGGAGTCTGCTTCTGGGGAGACTGTCTTAAGAAAATGCTTCACAAGACATCTGGGCGCTTGATGCAAAGCATATAAAACATGCTATGGTTACTTATTCCATTACTTACCACAACTGGAATATTATGAAAGGATATAATAGTTAGCATGATAATATTCACTTATTTAAAAATATTTATGGAGCCCACTTCTATTTAGGAGGTATTGCTTATGGAATTACCAAAACAAATATCATAGTCTAAAGTAAGAAACAAGATTGCAGAAGTTTTTCAAAGGATGAGCAAAAAGGTTCTAATTTTTTTTAATGTTTTTCCATATTCACTCATATTATAAAGTCTAAAAGTATCTGGAGTTAGAGGTTAGAATAAAATTTACTAACAAAGCTAGGGTCTGTTTTAAGTTTCACTTCCTCCACCAAGGCAGGAGATGAGTGGAAGTGAAGCTTTAAGAAAACAGTGAACTTGATTAATGCTCTCATGAAGAGTGCAATGGCGTGTGAGTCCTACAAGCATATGTGCGTGCTAAGTCACTTTGGGTGTGACCTCATGGACTGTAGCCCACCAGGCTCCTCTGTCCATGGGATTATCCCAGCAAGAATACTGAAGCAGGTTGCCATTTCCTCCTCCAGGGATCTTCCTCACCCAGTGATCAAACCCACGTCTCCTGCATTGGCAGGTTTTTTTTATCCCTAATCCTTCTGGGAAGCCCATGAGTCCTACAGAGATATCTAAAGGGAAAGCAATGATATAACTAGCAAGAAGAAAAGTATCAGCTTTGGGTGGCTCACCCTCCCAGAGACTGTTGGGATAAAGCATCTGTTTTTAACAAGAACCAGATGTGCGCCATGCCACAAGAGAGTTAGGATGGTTTTGTCTTGAACACAATTGAAGAAAACTACTTTGAGGTATAATAAGACTTAGCAGAAAGGCAATAGAAGTACCACTACAAACTTTGTAGTTGAACAAAGCCAAAATGACTAAAAGGTATAGAGATATGTTTGCCCTGATCAAGACATTTTTAGATAACTAACTGCCAGCCCCTGAGTGATTGGCAACATCCATACAACTTTTTTTTTTTTAATTAAATTTTATTTTGCTTAACTTTACAATATTGTATCGCTTTTGCCATACATCAAGATGGTTCAGCCACAAGTATACATGTGGTCCCCATCCTGAACCCTCCTTCCTCCTCCCTCCCCATACCATCCCCCTGGGTCGTCCCAGTGCACCAGCCCCAGGCATCCGTTATCAGGCATCGTACCTGGACTGGCAACTCATTTCAGATATGATATTATACATATTTCAATGCTATTCTCCCAAATCATCCCACCCTCTCCGATTCCCAGAGTCCAAAAGTCTGTTCTATACATCAGTGTCTCTTTTGCTGTCTCGTAAACAGGGTTATTGTTACCATCTTTCTAAATTCCATACATACAACTTTTTAAAAGAGAAAATCCAACTAAAAATCTTTGAAGTCCTTAGAGTGGAGTTATAACTTTATTCCTATATTTGTTCTTTCCTTATACCTCACCCTGAAAATATCATAAACTTGGTTTAGCATGATAAGAAAGGGCAGACCACCCACTTTTTTTTTTAAGTCACTCCAGAGGGCAACATTTTTATTAAACAAAATATGGCTGTTTTCTCAGTACATATGCATCATCCAATTCTGGATCAGAGACTTGGAAGTGTTGGCTGGGAAAAGAGAAAAGCAAACCAATCATCTTTCCCAACAGACTTGAACTGGGAAAGGATCAGGGAATAATTTTTAAGACTGAAAATTTGGCAAACACACTTGACTAAATTTTCTAATGACTTAAGCAAGACTGTTTTGTGATTTGAAGTCATCAGACACATTTTATTTACCTAAGAGTTGCCTTAAAATCCATGGGTTTTACTAGGCAACGTCCAAGATGGCCCACAATATTCTTGCCTACTGATATTCATGCCTTCGTATAATTCTGTCCCTTTATTGCTAATCAGATGTGACATCACTAGTGAGGTTAAGTTCCCAAAGATTCTAAGTTCTGTTTTGCTAGTACTTTTTTTCTGACCTCATACTCACTCTGATGACGCCAGCTACCTTGTTAAGAACTGTTTCATGGAAAGACCCATGTAACAAGAAAGCCAGGGAAGCCTACTGTCAATAGCTTTTTAGAAACTGAGGCCTATTCAACAGCCTGTACAAAAAAAAAAAAAAAAATCCAGCTAATGATTAGTAGAATGTACTTGCAAATGGATCCATTCTATCTAAGTTTACAGATGACACCACAGTCCTGCCCAACACCATAACTGCACCTTTGTGAAAGACTCAGAGCCTGAAGGCCAGCTGAGCCATGTCTGGACTCCTATTGCACAGAAATGGTGATGTAATAAATATTGTTATTTTAAACCACTAAGTTTGGGACAGCCTGTTACAAAACAGTAGACAACTAAACATTAACCCGGCCTTAGTTTTCAACTGCAGAGATGGAAGGATATAATCTAAGAAAGTAAATGCAAGAAAACAAAACAAAACAAACAAACAAAAAAATTGGGGGGCAAAGATTAAAAAAAAAAGTCTTCTGTTTATACTCTAGAGAACTTGTTCCAATAAATGCAAATCCTACAATGTCTGAATAAAATATGTTATCAGATTCCAGCAGTTCACAATTTAAAAAGGGAGATTTGCACCAAGGTTGGATGTCCTGAGAAATAACTAAACATGTATGTATAGTGGATTTCCAAGGTCCTATTTTTTAGCGTTCTTAAACTCCTAGAAGGCTTTGAGTTTTCTTTCTCATCTATAGCTGACTCCAACTAACAATGAACTGCCTCCATTTAGCAATTGTTTCAGGAGAAGGCAATGGCAACCCACTCCAGTACTCTTGCCTGGAAGATCCCATGGGCGGAGGAGCCTGGTAGGCTGTAGTCCATGGGGTCGCTAGAAGTCAGACACGACTGAGCGACTTCTCTTACACTTTTCACTTTCATGCATTGGAGAAGGAAATGGCAACCCACTCCAGTGTTCTTGCCTGGAGAATCCCAGGGATGGGGGAGCCTGGTGGGCTGCTGTCTAAGGGGTCGCACAGAGTCGGACACGAATGAAGTGACTTAGCAGCAGCAGCAGCAGCAATCATTTCAATATCAGATAGTTGTTATTTTTGTTTCATTGTGCTTTCACATATAAAAAATTCACTCACAGAAACACACCTACACACAAACACACACATCCCCTCAGGAGAGATTTAAATGTGGAAGACTATATTGAATGGAATGGTGGTAAGAATAGAAGGTATATTTATATTCAAACAACATACATTGATTTAAAAAGAACTTTAAAGAGCAACAATTACAATCATTACTTCCCTCCAGTAAGAAATATCTATAACATGCTTTACTGTATATGGTTCTCAATTCCATATCATCTCAGTATTTGCCTAATCAGGCAATGCACTCTGCCATTGCAATTATTTGTCCCTTTTTTTCCCCATAAGAACAAAAAATAAGTTTCCCTAATTTTCCTCATGGGACACTTCAACTCTTCAGTTTCTGAGGACTTAATTAACACTTATACCCTAAAATCTACTTTTCTACCCCTGTGTGTGCTGTGCTTAATAGCTGTTGTGTCTGACTCTTGCAACCCCATGGACTGTAGCCCCCCAGATTCCTCTGTCTGTGGGTATTCTCCAGGTGGGAATACTAGAGTGGGTTACATGCCTTCCTCCAGGGGATCTTCTCCCCAGGGATTGAACCCAAGTCTCCAGCACTGCAGGAGGATTCTTTCCATCTGAGCTGCTAGGGAAGCCCATGGTTACTTTTTAAAACATTTCCTTAAAAAAGCATGAAATATGCAGAGTACATCATGAGAAACGCTGGGCTGGAGGAAGCACAAGCTGGAATCAAGATGGCTGGGAGAAATATCAATAACCTCAGATATGCAGAGGACACCACCCTTATGGCAGAAAATGAAGAGGAACTAAAGAACCTGTTGATGAAAGTGAAAGAGGAGAGTAAAAATGTTGGCTTAAAGCTCAACATTCAGAAAACTAAGATCATGGCATCTGGTCCTATCACTTCATGGCAAATGGGAAAACAGGGGAAACAGTGACAGATTTTATTTTGCGGGGTCTCCAAAATCACTGTAGATGGTGATTGCAGCAATGAAATTAAAAGACGCTTACTCTTTTGAAGAAATGTTATGACCAACCTAGACAGCACATTAAAAACCAGAGACATTATTTTGCCAACAAAGGTCCGTCTAGTCAAGGCTATAGTTTTTCCAGTGGTCATGTATGGATGTGACAGTTGGACTATAAAGAAAGCTGAGCGCCAAAGAATTGATGCTTTTGAACTGTGAGTGTTGGATAAGACTCTTGAGAGTCCCTTGGAATGCGCGGAGATCCAACCAGTCCATCCTAAAGGAGATTAGTCCTGGGTGTTCATTGGAAGGACTGATGTTGAAGCTGAAACTCCAATACTTTGGCCACCTGATGCGAAGAGCTGACTCATTTGAAAAGAGCCTGATGCTGGGAAAAATTGAGGGCAGGAGAAGAAGGGGATGACAGAGGATGAGATGGTTGGATGGCATCACTGACTCGATGGACATGGGTTTGGGTGGACTCCAGGAGTTGGTGATGGACAGGGAGGCCTGGAGTGCTGCAGTTCATGGGGTTGCAAATAGTCAGACACGACTGAGTGACTGAACTAAACTGATTTTAATGAAATACATTCTATTTCAAGCTACTACTTTTTAACTGGTATTGGAGTGTGACAGTGATCTTATTTAGTGGTGAGGATGCTAAGATTTCCTGCTGTTTATCTACTTGTTTTGGGAGCAGAAGCTTTCGTTCACCTTCGCTGCTTAGGGCATAACATTTGAACCAAATCTGGACACTCTTCAGCAGTTCAGCATACATTCAGCAGAACTTGTGTGTTGATCGCTGTCAATAAATCTCTTTTTTAGAGTTTTATTCCCAGGGAAACTAACCTGCAACTATTGGCAGAAGAGAATATCAGATTTCAGGAGGGACCTAATGAGTTGGATTTTAAATAAGTTGGAGTCTAGACATACAGTGTAAATTATTCACTAGCTAACAGAGGAAATAAATAGTAGAGAAAACTAACCTGAATATATAGATGTTGGAGTAATCAGTACACTGGATATATATTGAATCACAGGAGTTAATACTTTTTATTGAAAAGCACTTATTTTTGTTTTTCACGTCTGCCAAATTGGTTTTCATCAGGAAGTTTTCTTAAGTTCACCACTTACTCTTCACCTGCTTATTAAATAGTCTAATTAAACCATATATTTAACAATTAATTTATTCTAATAATAACAACTGAATTTCTATAATATACCAAAGTGGGTCTAAGATATGTTGTTCTGAATAATATAGAAAAATTTCCAGCTAATGATTGAAAGGAGACAGACATCAATGCTGTGACAATAATGATCCAAAGATTCTGATATGTGAATTTGTTTAGTATATTTAGCATTACAAATAAGATCAGTGTAGTTGAAAAGCAGTAAATGAGGCAAGAGGATATATGGAGAGGAGTTGAGTTATAAACAGGCTTTAAACCATGTTTCAAATTTGTTCCTTATTTTTAATAAGATGGAAGAAATTTGACAGCTAACACAAAAGGTAAATTTATTTATTTATTTGTTAAAACTTATTGAGCACTTTTTTTCTGTATTTTCTAGTATTTTTTAGTGCTGGTATTACAGAGGTGAACAAAACAGATTCCCTAATTGTCATGTACCTACATTCTGATTATACATGAAATTGACTCAGAGAAATAAATAATAGTGAAGACTAATACAGAAAATAAATATCTAATCCTGTAATAAAAATCAAATAGTGATAAAACTCCTGCAAAAAATTGATAAAACAGCATAATAGAATAAAGAATGACAGTGGATGTTAGTTTAGGGTGGCTGATCAAGGAAGACTTTTTTAGCACATACTTGAATAAAGCTTAAAAACAAACATGACAATTGTGTTTATTACAATTATATTTACACTTACTGTATGAAGTGTAAAAATTTCTTGAAGACATAGATTTGAGAGTCACAAGCAAATAGATGACTTTTAAAATATGGCTTAAAGCTCAACATTCAAAAAACTAATATCATGGCATCCAGTCCCATAATTTCATGGCAAATAAATGGGCAAACAATGGAAACAGTAAGAGATTTTATTTTCTTGGGCTCCAAAATCACTGTAGATGATGGCTGCAGTCATGAAATTAAGATACTTGCTCCTTGGAAGAAAAGTTATGATCAACCTAGACAGCATATTAAAAAGCAGAGACATTATTTTGCCAACAATGGTCCGTCTAATGAAATCTATGGCTTTTCCAGTAGTCATGTATGGATGTGAGAGTTGGACTATAAAGAAAGCTGTGGGCTGAAGAATTGATGCTTTTGAACTGTGGTGTTGGAGAAGACTCTTGAGAGTCCCTTGAACTGCAAGGAGATCCAACCAGTCAATCCTAAGGGAAATCAACCCTGAATGAGTATTGGAAGGACTGATGGTAAAGTCAAAACTCCAATAGTTTGGCCACCTGATGCGAAGAGGTAACTCATTGGAAAAGACCCTGATGCTGGAAAAGATTGAAGGCAG
This sequence comes from Tragelaphus eurycerus, assembly GCA_935064755.1. Lineage (NCBI taxonomy): Eukaryota > Metazoa > Chordata > Mammalia > Artiodactyla > Bovidae > Tragelaphus > Tragelaphus eurycerus. Next base: position 43,298,760 of record CAKXYN010000010.1, on the reverse strand, counting down.
GAGGAAAAGGGGACAAGAGTGGATGAGATGGTTGGATGGCATCACCAACTCAATGGACTGGAGTTTGAGCAAGCTCTGGGCTGGTGATAGACAGGGAAGCCTAGCGTGCTGCAGTCTTTGGGGTTACAAAGAGTCAGACATGACTGACCGACTGAACTGAACTGAAAACATTGATATAGTTCTACTTTAGCAGAGAGTGTAGAAAGAAAAGAGATAAAAGGAGAAGCAAGAGGATTTCAATGGGAGATTTTCAGCTGAGAGGAAAGAAGTCCAACTGGAATAAGTTAAAAACAATATAAAGTGGTGAAATGTTTGAATCTAAGAGCATGGATGACAGTTTTGAGAAATTCTCCTAGAAGTGGAAAAAGATGTGAGAAAATCTTGGGTTGACCTGGCACGTGGGATCAAAGGAGTTTGACAATGTTTCTATTATGCATTTTATTTGCTGGTGAAATATATTCTTAATGATGCAGAATTTGGTGATGTGGGAAGGAGCAGCAATAATTTTAGGAGCAAAATTCTTAATTATGGAGAAGAGAGTGTGAGCCAAGGCAGAGGAAATGGATATGAGTGTTTTGTGTTCTTAGGATTATAAACACTCGTATGCAAAATTCATTTTCTATAGCCTGACTGGTATTACTTTTTTCTTCCTATTCTACATTACACCTACTAAGTTTACATATACATAATACTAGCAGAAATAAAAGCCAAATGAAGATAGAATTTTATGTTACCATTTTATTGGGACTTTTAAAATCTTATATTACAGAATATAAAAAGAGATTTGACCCCTTTTCTTTAAAGAGAATGAGCATAGAGTACATATAAGACTAGAAAAAATAGAATGTTTTCTATTCACTTAAAGCAACATTCATATGTATAATTTCACACCAAGCCACTATTTCATAAGTTCCACTTCTGGCAGATGAAAATTCCTGATGGGTTAATATATCCTATGGCCACCTCTGTCCCTTCTCATTTCCTTTTTGAAGATTATTAAAACAGAGGAATTCTTTCTGCTCAGAACTGAGAACAATTCAAAATGTATTCTCAAAAATTTTCTTATTTTTATAGAAATTATTTAAAAAAAAAAACACCTTTTCCTCTTTATATCACTCATATCAAGCATAATTTTTTTAGGTGAAAATAACTTACTATTTTATTTTTTGATTCAATACATCAGTCTTGATTTTCTGTGTGCAAATGAGATATTCATCATCCAAATAAAAAATACTTCAGTTAAAACTTACTATTCTTTGATGAAATAGAAATTAGAAAACTATAGAACACACACATTAAATATTAAGCATTACTTTAAAGATAGTTGTTGATATGCTTACTTAATGATAAACACCTCTGCCATTTTATATTTAAACTGTAAATATAACAGAACTGTTGTGTTTCTAATCATAGTTTCCTGATGTTTTTAGAGTCACAGGAGAATATGCAAATATGGAGATAAGAGTCTATTATAGAAGAGATAACAGGTTAAAATCTAGAAACACCTTGCTTCTTGAACAACACCAAAACAGTACATCATTAATTTCTATTACATTTTTCACAATTTCAAGAAAGAACTAAAAACTAAAAGATTTTCAAACTTAGGAGGGATTCTTGTATTTGCGCCACAAAATTAATTCTGAAAAATATATAATTTTTTAAAAAGTAACATTTCCTTTATCAATTAGCTTTTTTAAACTAAGGCAAATAGTTAGAAAATATTTACTCACTTGAAGAGAATATAAATTGCAATAGGTTAAGAAAACTGATTTATAGTGATAATTTAATTATTAAATGTGTCAGATCAGATCAGTCGCTCAGTCGTGTCCGACTCTTTGCGACCCCATGAACCGCAGCATGCCAGGCCTCCCTGTCCATCACCAGCTCCCGGAGGTCACTCAGACTCGCATCCATCGAGTCAGTGATGCCATCCAGCCATCTCATCCTCTGTCGTCCCCTTCTCCTCCTGCCCTCAATCCCTCCCAGCATCAGAGTCTTCTCCAATGAGTCAACTCTTCGCATGAGGTGGCCAAAATACTGGACTTTCAGCTTTAGCATCATTCCTTCTAAAGAAATTCCAGGATTGATCTCCTTCAGAATGGACTGGTTGGATCTTCTTGCAGTCCAAGGGACTCTCAAGAGTCTTCTCCAACACCACAGTTCAAAAGCATCAATTCTTCGTCGCTCAGCCTTCTTCACAGTCCAGCTCTCACATCCATACATGACCACAGGAAAGAGGTTCTGACAAAATTGTATGTATATTTGAACAGTTTTAATAGATAAATTGAGCTTTCTGGTGGCTCAGACTGTAAATAATCCATCCACCTGCAATGGAGATCCAGATTTGATTCTGGGGCTGGGAAGATACTAGGGAGAAGGGAAATGGTTAACCTTTCATGGTGATCAAGTTCATTCATTGTGAAATGTTAGACTTAAATGGCGCTATTATAAAAGCAATGCTTTTTGGCAGAAATACCTACATTCTAAACAAACAAAAATGTATTTGTTAGATGGTATTTCAAACATGCAGGATGTTTAAGGACTTAGTACACATTAGAGAAAATGCATGGGTATTTCAGTTTCATCAGAGAGTATTTTTACTCTGTTTTTTACTCTATTAAAGTTACCTATATGCCAAGATAAAAAAAGCGTTTCTGTCTTCATTTACTTTGTGTGAGTGTGTGTCAGGGACTCTCCAAGTCACTGAAAAAATAATGGCACTCAGTTCTACCCTATTCTGTCCTCAAACTACACTGTGAGGTATTAATAACCTCTATACAGCAGATGAAAACTGGGAATGATAGAAGTAACAAGTTGCAAGTCACCATTATAACTCATGCCTCTCTGAAGAAATGAACAGTTTAATGACAACACCAGTTGGCCATACTTATTAAGAGAAAAAGGATAATAAATTCAGCTTTGCAAACTTAGTTCCATGCTATCTGTTTAGAAAAGAGTAAGTTAATAAAAATAGTATTTTAAGAGTTTTACATTTATTTACTCAGTGCATTGTCTGTGATGAGCATTAACTTACATTTCATGTAGACAATGTTCTTTTTCCCTATAAATGACTCACAGTTTTAAATATTTATTTTCTCTGAGTAAGGAAGGTACTGAGTTGTTAAAATTAAAATCAATAAGAGCATAATTTTAAAAGGTGATATTCTATAGAGTTACTTCAAGCTAGAACCATTATCAAAATATTCACTTGTGATTGATAGACCTCATAGGATGGATGATATAATTTAAAATACTCATGATTACAATATATAAAATCATCATTAAAATCAAAGACCATGAAAGTTTTACATTTTGGCTTCTAATGTATGTATGGTATTATTTTATATTTCACTGGAATGATGATTTACATTCAGTTTTTCCTTTCCCTATGTGAGTTTGAAATAGGAAATGGAAACCTACTCCAGTGTTCTTGCCTGGGAAATTCCATGTACAAAGGAAAGTGGAGGGCCACAGTCCATGAGGTCGCAGAGCTGAGCATCTGAGCATACATGCACGCATGTGACAATTAATAGATGCTATGATGCTGGGAGGGATTGAGGGGAGCAGGAGAAGGGGACGACAGAGGATGAGATGGCTGGATGGCATCACTGACTCGATGAATGTGAGTCTGGGTGACCTCCGAGAGCTGGTGATGGATAGGGAGGCCTGGCGTGCTGCAGTTCATGGGGTCGCAAAGAGTCGGACACGACTGAGCGACTGATCTGATCTGATCTGATCTGATGGTCAGTCAGACTCCAGGTCAGCTGCCATTATTATATTCCAAGTTCTCCAGTCTTAAACTTTTCTTATTGACATCATTCTTTTACTTTTTTATGAAATTTACTCATTTCTCTGAGAGGTTAACTTCTTATCTCATATAGTAGAGGCTAAACTATTATCTAGAATTTTTTTTCTTGTTCCTATTATAAGATATTATCAAACCACATGAAACAAAACTATCCCCCCAAAATTAAGCACTCCCTTTAAATTAGATAATGATGGAATTTTTTGTTTTTGTTGCTTTAGTCACTAATTTGCGTCAGATTCGTTTGCAATCCCATGGACTGTAGCCCACAGGGCTCCTCTGTCCATGGAATTTCCCAGGCAAGAATACTGTATTGGATTGTCATTTCCTTTTCCAGGGGATCTTCCCAACCCAAGCATCAAACTCATGTCTCCTGCATTGGCAGGTGGATTCCTTACCATAGAGACACCTCACATTTAACCATGGTATTAGTGTCTATCATTAAATATTATTATAAAATTCATTTTCCAGTCACACATTTTCTCTCCAGTAGCCACGTTGCATTTTTGGTAGCATTATTCTCCCTGTCATCTAGGACTGAATCACTTGATCTACAGTCTCACTCTTTTACTTATTTTCCATATTCACTAAAGCTTACATCCAACATTCATCTCCTTTCTCTCCCCATAGTCATTGTTTATCCTTACACATCGCGCAGACATTCACTTAGTGCACTCTGGGGACCCAGTCCTGCGGTAGGTGCTACGGATGCTGCTATGCAGACCCCAGGCCCCATGGACCTAGAACCTTGTAAAGAAGGCTCTCTTGTGTCTTTCAGAAGTTGTGCTGCTTGTATCCTGTCATGTTCTACCAGAAATTTGTTTACTTCACTTTACCCTTTATAATTTTATCCAGAAGAAATATAGTCAAGACACATGCTTATGGAATGGCAAAGTTCATAGGAGTTATCTATTTTGTTTTTGGCTTCACCCACCATGCTCTTAAGTAAGGCTGAAGCCTTTTTCAGACATACTCATGGGAAGCTGGGTAACATGCAACACAATTTCTAAAGTGTCTGTTGTAAAAAATAATTATCTCCTTTCCTCACTGCCTGAGTCTCCAGCACTGAAAGGTAGATAGAATGAGTTTGTTCAATCCTGACCACACCTTTCAATCTGGATTTTTCCCACCTGTTATATTTCTACAGAAATTTATTGCTAAATTTTACCCATCGCAGGATGCAATGTGGTATCACTAAACTTGATATTTTCTGCCATATTAATTTGTAGGAATTGCATTCTCTGAAAACTGTGAAAGTGGTGTTTAAGGCAAGACTAGAAAAGTCACCTTGAACAGTCTTTATGAAGATAAGCAACAGGAAAGAGAAGAGAGTATGCAAGTTTTCTGTTTGACATAACTGTATTTCTCTGAATCAGGGCAAGTGGCAGAACACAACTCATGAGCCACCTTCTCTTTCAGCCATGCAGGGCTGCAGTTGTTTCAAACATTTCCTATAGGCTTTTATAAATGTAATTTATACTTAGTTCATATTTATCACAATTGCTGGCATTTTTTTTTTTCTGGGCCTTAGATTTAGTACTTTTAATGAATTTTCATGTGTCTCCTGCTTTGGGAATAGTATAAACGAAAGTAGAAGAAATTGACTCCATTTTAATCCAGAAGTTGCTCCGCCTTGGTTTTTTTTTTTTTTTTTTTTTTCCTTTTTTGTAATATAATTAATGAATGGATTTATTTATAGGGACATCTTTTTTTTCTCTCTCTCTTGCAGGAGGAACAGGATTTGAAAGTTTAGCTTAATTGAGAAACAGAAGAATAGAAAAAACAAATGATCTTATCTTTGAATGTATAGAGCAGTGTTTTAATTCTTTTGTATCTTTAAGCATCAGCTTAATATTAATTTTTTACATGAAATTTGCCATCAGTTTAGTTCAGTTCAGTCGTTCAGTCATGTCTGACTCTTTATGACTCCATGTATTGCATCACACCAGGCCTTCCTGTCCATCACCAACTCCCGGAGTTCACTCAGACTCATGTCCATTGAGTTGGTAAGGCCATCCAGCCGTCTTATCCTCTGTCATCCCCTTTTCCTCCTGCCTTGAATCCTTCCCAGCATCAGAGTCTTTTCCAATGAGTCAACTCTTTGCATGAGGTGGCCAAAGTACTGAAGTTTCAGCTGTAGCATCATTCCTTCCAAAGAATACCCAGGACTGATCTCCTTTAGAATGGACTGGTTGGATGTCCTTGCAGTCCAAGGGACTCTCAAGAGTCTTCTCCAATACCACAATTCAAAAGCATCAATTCTTTGGCGCTCAGCTTTCTTCATAGTCAACTCTCACATCGATACATGACCACAGGAAAAACCATAGCCTTGACTAGAAGGACCTTTGTTGGCAAAGTAATGTCTCTGCTTTTGAATATGCTATCTAGGTTGGTCATAACTTTCCTTCCAAGGAGTAAGCGTCTTTTAATTTCATGGCTTCAAATAAAATACGATTTATGCTTTTATATAAGCATGATTACAACTAGTTTTCCTCTGTAATATGAAAAAAAAACCTAATTGCTTTATAATGATATTTTTAAAATCTAGGAATAATTATTTTAATAATGTATTATAGTATTATTAAAAGTACATTACTTTAGTATCATGCATCACATCTATGTTTTAAGGATACTTTATTATAAAAGTAAAAACAAGTAGGTCTATCTGTTGAAGATCTGATAAAAAAATAAAATACACTTAAAAGTACAAAAGCGAGAATATATCTCATAATGGCTTGCCAGAGTAATTTTGATGAGACATGTGATAAGCAGTATGACCTTAAGGAATGGAGTAAAGAAGGCACATCTTTAACAGCTGTGTTTTCTGAATTTTAAATAAATAAGACATCCGAATAGGCTATGTTTAAGTTAAACCAGAAGCTCTACATTTTTAAAAGGGCAGACTATTGTCGCTTTAGTTTCTAAAGCTTTCTCTTCTATTTTTAAGTTTAACATATAACCAATTGATTTCTAAGACAAACCATTCAATAACATGGTAATCCAAGTCTATGCCCCAACCAGTAACACAAAAGAAGCTGAACAGTTCTATATAGACCTACAAGCCCTTATAGAACTAACACCCAAAAAAAGATGTCCTTTTCATTATAGGCGACTGGAATGCTAAAGTATGAAGTCAAGAAACACCTGGAGTAATAAGCAAATTAGGCCTTGGAATACAGAATGAAGCAGGGCAAAGGCTAATAGAGTTGCAGCAAGAGAACGCACTGGTCATAGCAAACACCCTCTTCCAACAACACAAGAGAAGACTCTACACATGGACATCACCAGATGGTCGACACCAAAATCAGATTGATTATATTCTCTACAGCCAAAGATGGGGAAGCACTATACAGTCAGCAAAAACAAGACCAGGAGCTGACTGTGGCTCAGATCATGAACTCCTTATTTCCAACTACTGCTACTGCTGCTAAGTCACTTCAGTCATGTCCAACTCTGTGCAACCCCATAGATGGCAGCACACCAGGCTTCGCTGTCCCTGGGATTCTCCAGGCAAGAATACTGGAGTGGGTTGCCATTTCCTTCTCCAATGCATGAAAGAGAAAAGTAAAGATGAAGTCGCTCAGTGGTGTCCAATTCCTAGCGACCCCATGGACTGCAGCCGACCAGGCTCCTCCATCCATGGATTTTCCAGGCAAGAGTACTGGAGTGGGGTGCCATTGCCTTCTCTGCCTTATTTCCAAAGTCAGACTTAAAATGAAGAAAGTGGGGAAAACCACTAGACCATTCAGGTATGACTTACATCAAATCCCTTATGATTATACAGTGGAAGTGAGAAACAGATTTAAGAGCCTAGATCTGATAGATAGAGTGCCTGATGAACTATGGACAGAGGTTTGTGCCATTGTACAGGAGACAGGGATTAAGACCATCCCCAAGAAAAAGAAATGCAAAAAAGTAATATGGTTGTCTGAGGCGGCCTTACAAATAGCTATGAAAAGAAGGGAAGTGAAAAGCAAAGGAGAAAAGGAAAGATACATCCATTTGAATGCAGAGTTCCAAAGAATAGCAAAGAGAGATAAGAAAGCCTTCCTCAGTGATCAATGCAAAGAAATAAAGAAAAACAATAGAATGGGAAAGACTAGAGATTTCTTCAAGAAAATTAGAGATACCAAGGGAACATTTTATGCAGAGATGGGCTCAATAAAGGACAGAAATTGCAGGGACCTAACAGAGGCAGGAGATATTAAGAAGAGGTGGCAAAATACACAGAAGAACTGTACAAAAAAGATCTTCATGACCCAGATAATCACAATGGTGTGATCACTGACCTAGAGGCAGACATCCTGGAATGTAAAGTCCAGTGGGCCTTCAAAAGCATCACTACGAACAAAGCTAGTGGAAGTGATGGAATTCCAGTTGAGCTATTTCAAATCCTGAAAGATGATGCTGTGAAAGTGCTGCACTCAATATGCCAGTAAATTTGGAAAACTCAGCAGTGGCCACAGGACTGGAAAAGGTCAGCTTTCATTCCAATCCCAAAGAAAGGCAATGCCAAAGAATGCTCAAACTACCACACAATGGCACTCATCTCACACACTAGTAAAGTAATGCTCAAAATTCTCCAAGCCAGGCTTCAGCAATACATGAACCGTGAACTTCCTGATGTCCAAGCTGGTTTTAGAAAAGACAGAGGAACCAGAGATCAAATTGCCAACATATGCTGGATCATCAAAAAAGCAAGAGAGTTCCAGAAAAACATCTATTTCTGCTTTATTGACTATACCAAATCTTTGACTCTGTGGATCACAATAAACTGTGGAAAATTCTGAAAGAGATGGGATACAAGGCCACCTGACCTGCCTCTTGAGAAACCTATATGCAGGTCAGGAAGCAATAGTTAGAACCAGACGTGGAACAACAGACTGGTTCCAAATAGGAAAAGGAGTACATCAAGACTGTATATTGTCACCCTGCTTATTTAACTTATATGCAGAGTACAACATGAGAAATGCTGGGCTGGAGGAAGCACAGACGTGAATCAAGATTGCTGGGAGAAATATCAATAACCTCAGATATGCAGATGATACCACCCTTATGGCAGAAATTGAAGAGGAACTAAAGAGTCTCTTGATGAAAGTGAAAGTGGAGAGTGAAAAAGTTGGCTTAAAGATCAACATTTGAAAACTAAGATCATGGCATCCAGTCCCATCACTTCATAGCAAATAGATGGGTAAATAGTAGAAACAGTGGCTGACTTTATTTTTCTGGGCTCCAAAATCACTGAAGATGGTGACTGCAGCCATGAAATTAAAAGACATATACTCCTTAGAAGGAAAGTTATGACCAACCTAGACAGCATGTTGAAAAGCAGAGACATTATTTGCCAGTAAAGGTCCATCTAGTTAAGGCTATGGTTTTTCCAGTGGTCATGTATGGATGTGAGAATTGGACTGTGAAGAAAGCTCAATTCTGAGCACCGAAGAATTGATGCTTTTGAACTGTGTTGTTGGAGAAGACTCTTGAGAGTCCCTTGGACTGCAAGGAGATCCAATTAGTCCATCCTAAAGGAGATCAATCCTGGGTGTTCATTGGAAAGACTGATGTTGAAGCTTAAACTCCAATAATTTGGCCACCCAATACGAAGAGCTGACTCATTGGAAATGACTCTGATGCTGGGAAAGATTGAGGTCAGGAGAAGAAGGGGAGGACAAAGGATGAGATTGTTAGATGGCATTGCTGACTCAATGGACATGGGTTTGGGTGGACTCTGGGAGTTGGTGATGGACAGGGTTGCCTGGTGTGCTGCATTTCATGGGGTCGCAAAGAGTTGGACATGACTGAGTGACTGAACTGAGCTGAATTAGATTATTTCTGGCATAAGAGTGTGGTAGCAGAAAACAATCAATTTAAGAAAATTTTCGCATGTGAATTTTAATGTAATTCAATAAAAATTCAATTTAAAATACATGCACAGTCTTTTAATGTTGTGTTACCTATATATCCATATATATATTTATTCATTACAGAAAATGCAAAACATATTAATAAGAAAAAGCTCTTATTTTCTTTGTAAAACTCTAAGAAAATAGTACAACCTAAGTATTTTTCCAATTTAATTTTGTTAATAAACATATTATACATTAAGTTTTCAATAAGTATTCCTTTAATAATTAAATAAATGAATAACTAGAAATACCCAAAGTAGTTAATAGAAGTTATCAAAATTTATGTCATCTATATACTCTTCATATTATAAATTTGATCATTTTGTATACCAGTATATTTTGAAAACAACTGCTGAATAAGAATAAGAATGAAGAGAAAGAAGAGGATAGGGGAGGAAGAAAATCCAGTTAAATGAGTTGGATATTAGTGTTAACTTTATTTTTTCAATGAGAAACCTGAGACACAGTAGGTATAATATCTTGCCCAAGTTTTTATAGCTATTACATGTTAGAAGCAGAAATTAATTTTAGAAGTCTGGCTCAAAGTCTGTACTTTTAATCAATATTTATTCTTATAGATATATTTAAGATAGGTATACAAAATGAAAATGAAGATAGGAGAATAAAGTATATTTGCTTCTAATTCTTTACTATTTGTTGAGAGAAAAGATAACTTCAGAGCTGATATTAAAGGCTATGTTCCACAAAATCCTAAAGGATATAACTTTATTTCCTCTGCTGGGCAAACCTGATATTCCCTCCAGTTCAAATTGGATGTTCTAGCCTCACATCTATGTTTTAGTTAATCAAAAAGAAAAACACACAAGTTGCACTTTTCATGAAATCATCCTGAATTTTATATATTTCTTTACCTATATCTTAATAGTTGAATTATACTCAGTTATTGTTCATTGTAAAGGAAATTGGAACTTTATTATGCTAAAATTTAAACATGACTTTATGTAAAAGGGAAAACAGATTTGGAGTTGGATCATATATCATCAAAACTAATACATATAAAAATACAAAAAAATTACAGTTGATTACTGCTGACTTTATAACCTCAGATATGCAGATGATACCACCCTTATGGCAGAAAGTGAAGAGAAACTAAAAAGCCTCTTGATGAAAGTGAAAGTGGAGAGTGAAAAGGTTGGCTTAAAGCTCAACATTCAGAAAACGAAGATCATGGCATCTGGTCCCATCACTACATGGGAAATAGATGGGGAAACAGTGGAAACAGTGTCAGACTTTGTTTTTCTGGGCTCCAAAATCACTGCAGATGGTGACTGCAGCCATGAAATTAAAAGACCCTTACTCCTTGGAAGGAAAGTTATGACCAACCTAGATAGCATATTCAAAAGCAGAGACATCACTTTGCCAACAAAGGTTCGCCTAGTCAAGGCTATGGTCTTTCCTGTGGTCATGTATGGATGTGAGAGCTGGACTGTGAAGAAGGCTGAGCGCCGAAGAATTGATGCTTTTGAATTGTGGTGTTGGAGAAGACTCTTGAGAGTCCCTTGGACTGCAAGGAGATCCAACCAGTCCATTCTGAAGGAGATCAGCCCTGGGATTTCTTTGGAAGGAATGATGCTAAAGCTGAAACTCCAGTATTTTGGCCACCTCATGCGAGGAGTTGACTCATTGGAGAAGACTCTGATGCTGGGAGGGATTGGGGGCAGGAGGAGAAGGGGACGACAGAGGATGAGATGGCTGGATGGCATCACTGACTCGATGGATGTGAGTCTGAGTGGCCTCCGGGAGTTGGTGATGGACAGGGAGGCCTGGCGTGCTACGGTTCATGGGGTCGCAAAGAGTTGGACACGACTGAGCAACTGATCTGATCTGATCTGAACTGGTTTAAAAGCAGACAAACTTGGAATAAAGTTATAATGAGGATTCGCATAAGATACTTAAAATAATAAAGAAAAATTAAGAAAAGTATAAAATCAAAATTATATTTTAGCTTTGGGTAAAATGTTTCCTAAGATGAAGATACCTAATTTTCACTGGATAGAAAATTATCCATATCCTTCCCAATGCAGAATTTGTTGAGAATTTATTAAATATATTGCTTTAATAAATGTGAAAAAGTTCCCAACTGATAAATAATTACAAATCACCCAGCTGTAAGTAAATTACACTTCAGCCACATTTTCAAATTGGATAAAACTTATTTCATAGAAAAGGAGTTATATGGTTCCTTTTTTCTGTTTACAAGCTCATAAGAAATTAACAGTAACTCTTTTTTTTGGTATTTGCCATGACATAATCTTATGGCAATTAAACAATGAAAAATAAAGGTCATGCAATATTAATAAATCAAGAGATCTTTAAATATCAACACAACCAAGTTTTACATTATAACAAGGATTATTTCTCTTGGAAAATGTATTTTATTTTTAGACACAGTTGGTGGAAAACAAAAGTGAAAGTGTTAACCAATCAGTTCAGTCTGACTCTTTGCAACCTCATGGACTGTAGCCCGCCAGGTTCTTCTGTCCAAGGGATTTTCCTGGCAAGAATACTAGAGTGCCATCGCCATTTCCTTCTCCAGGGAATCTTCCCAACCCAGGGATTGAACCCGGGTCTCCTGCTTTGCAGAAAGATTCTTTACTGTCTGATCCACCAGGGAAGCTGGAGGAAAGCAAGTTGTATATAATTCAGTTATATAACCACTTTTTAAGGTTTTCATTCTAGTTTTGATATAAAAATTATCTATAATTATAATAAATTATATTATATTAGTTAAAATAATATATTTTATATATTTATGTGATTTATATTTATTATATGAATAATCATATATATTTATATAATTATGGGCTTCTCTGTTGGCTCAGACAGTAAAGCGTCTGCATGCAATTCGGAAGACCTGGGTTCGATTCCTGGGTCAGAAAGATCCTCTGGAGAAGGAAATGGCAATCCACTCCAGCACTCTTGTCTGGAAAATCCCATGGACGGAGGAGCCTGATAGTCTACAGTCCATGGGGTCGCAAAGAGTGGGACATGACTGAGCGACACTACTTCACTTCACTTCAGTATATCTTATATAAAATAATCTATTAAACACAAAAGAAACAGAAGGCATCTGATCTTAACCATTGTAGTAATTTTCTCTACCTAATTATTGTAGTCATATTAATTAGGATAAAATAAAGGGGAACTCTGGAGCTAAGAAGATTACCAGGGGGATGGAAATACAAGGATTAGTAGAGGAGAAAGGAAGAAAATTTTTCACTCAAAAGTTCAAACAAATAATAGAGATAAATCTTAAGCACCCAAACATAATTGGAATTCTTCCATAGCATTCTAGAAGTTCCATACTTTATAATGAAAAAAATGTCAACACATGAAATAAAGAAGCAACAAACACTATTCAAGTTGTTCACCAAAGAAAAGGAAGTTAAACTATCATTTCAGAGGAATCAGAGAGATCCTCCTCTCCAGGAAAGAAAATCCCCCTATGTAATACATGATGAGAAATAGCCGTGGAAATGAGCCACTCAGATCTCCTGCTTTGGGAAGCATGTAGTTGACCAGCAGTCCCAGCTACTGCTGCTCCACATCTATGACAAAGCCATCCTTCTGCAGAGCTGCTCCCAGCTAATTACTGAGTAGACCAGGATCCTGGCACTGAACATTTCCTGTGAGAAACCAGATTGCTCTGGCAGGTGAATTTGCTCAGGCACTCACCATTACCCTGGACAAAATTTTCTCAGAGCTGTACTATCATGTGAGAGTTTTCCTACTCATCCTCCTTCCTCCTCATTCTCCTTCAGAAGGCAGATGTGCACTGTTGTCTGAAGTTTATCCAACTTCCTCTCTATTCTCCACAGTCGTTTTCCTCAATAAATCTTTACATGTCTCATTCCATCTGGCTATCTACTTCTTGGGGAAACAGAACTAATGCATTTTGTGTAGGAATTTACACCAGAGAGTACATACTGGCAGCCAAGCTATAGGAAACTTTATATTGTATATAAATTCTAAAGATAATTTTATTTTTAATGTTTGTAAATCTCAACATCAAATAATAGTTGGTTTTTACCAACTTTTTTTTTTCTGAGTATAGTTGCTTTACACTGTTGTATCAGTTTCAGCTGATATGAATATCCTGTCTTTTTTGGATTACCTTCCCATTTAGGCTACCATAGATGTCAACACCAGTCTCCCAATTCATCCCCCTGCCCCCTTGCCTTTCCCCCTTGGTATCCATATATTCATTCTACGTCTGTATCTCTGTTTCTACTTTGCAAATACGATTATCTATACAATTTTTCTAAAGTTCACATATATGTGTTAACATGAAATCTTTGTCTTTCCCTTTCTGACATCTTCACTCTGTATGAGATTCTCTAGGTCCACCTCTGTCTCTGCAAATGGCACAATTTCATTTCTTTTCATGGATGAGTAATATTGCATCATATATATGTGATACATCTTCTTTATCCATTCCTCTACTGATGGACATTTAGATTACTTACATATCCTAGCTATTGTAAATAGTGCTCTGATGAATATTAGAGTGCATGTGTCTTTTTGGATTATGGTTTTCTCTTAGTATATGTCCAGATCATGCGGTAGTTCTATTTTCAGTTTTTTAAGAAACGTCAATACTGTTTTCCATACTGACTATATCAATTTACATTCCCACCAACAATGTAAGAAGGTTTCCATTTCTTCATTCCATCACCAGCATGTTTGGTTGGAGATTTTTGGTGATGGCCATTCTGACTGATTGAAGAAGCAAATGGCAACTCAGTCCAGTATTCTTGCTGGATACTGCAAAGATATTTGCTGGAAAATTCCAAGGACAGAAGAGCCTGGGAGGCTCTAGTCTATGGGGTTTCAAAGCATTTGGACACAACTTAGAAACTAAAAAACAAAATTCTGACTGGCGTGAGATGATACCTCATTGGAGTTTTGATTTGCATTTCTCTAATAATTAGTGATGTTGAGTGTCTTTTCATGTGTTTGTTGGGTATGTGCATATGTTCTTTGGAGAAATGTCTTTACATTTTAAACCTATTACTATTTTGAACCTATTATTTGCATTTTTTTTTTTTTTTTTGATGTTGAGCTGCATGAGCTGTTTGTGTATTTAGGAGATTAATCCCTTATCAGTTGCTTTGTTGCAAATATTTTCTCCATTCTTTTGTTGTTATTGTTCAGTCACTCAGTCACATCCTACTCTTTATGACCCCCTGAACTACAGCACACCAGGCTTCTCAGTTCTTCACCATCTCCCAGACCTTGCTCAAACTCATGTCCATCAACTTGGTGATGCCATCTAACCATCTCATCTTCTGTCATCCCCTTCTCTTCCTGCCCTCAATCTTTCCCAGCATCAGAGTCTTTTCTAATGAGTAGGCTCTTCGCATCAGGTGGCCAAAGTATTCTTTGGCACTCAGCTTTCTTTATAGTCCAGCTCTAACATTCACACATGACTGCTGGAAAAACCATAGCTTTGACTAGATGGACTTTTGCTGGCAAAGTAATGTCTCTGCCTCTTTTTTTTTTTTTAATTTATTTTTTATTGAAGGATAATTGCTCTACAGAATTTTGCTGTTTTCTGTCAAACCTCAACATGTATGCAGCAATAGACTTTATTTTCTTGGGCTCCAAAATCACTGCAGATGGTGACTGCAGTCAAGAAATTAAAAGATGCTCGCTCCTTGGAAGAAAATCTATGACCAACCTAGACAGCCATACCTATGGCTGATTCATGTTTCTGTCTTTTAATATGCTGTCTGAGTTAGTCATAGCTTTTCTTCCAAAGAGCAAGAGTCTTTTAATTTCTTGACTGCAGTCACCATCTGCAATGATTTCGGAGCTCAAGAAAATAAAGTCTGTCACTTTTTCCACTATTCTCCAACTATTTTCCATGAAGTTATGAGACCAGATGCCATGATCTTCATTTTTTGAATGTTGAATTTTAGGCCAGTTTTTTCATTCTCCTCTTTCACCTTCATCAGGAGACTCTTTAGTTCTTCTTCATTTTCTTCCATAAATTAGTGTTATTTTCATATCTGATGTTATTGTTATTTTTCCTGGCAATCTTGATTCCAGCTTGTGCTTTATCCAACCCAACATTTCTCATGATGCACTCTGCATTTAAGTTAAATAAGCAGGTTGATAGTATACAGTCTTGATGTACTCCTTCTCCAATTTAGAACCAGTCTTGTTGTGCCATCTCCTGGTTCTAACTGTTGCTTCTTGACTTTCATACAGATTTCTCAGGAAGCCAGGTAAAGTGGCCCCATATTCCATCTCTTTAAGAATATTCCAATTTGTTGTGATCCACATAGTAAAAGGCTTTAGGGTAGTATATGAAGCAGAAATAAATATTTCCTGAAACTCTCTAGGTTTTTCTATGGTCCAACAGATGTTGGCAATTTGATCTCTGGTTCCTCTGCTTTTTCTAAATCTAGCCGGAACATCTGGAAGTTCTTGGTTCATGTACTGTTGTACCCTAGCTTGGAGATGTGAGCATTATTTTGCTAGTATGTGAAATGAGTGCAGTTGTGAGGTACTTGGAACATTCTCTGGTATTGCTCTTCTTTGGGATTGGAATGAAAGCTGATCTTTTCCAGTCCTGTGGCCACTGTTGAGCTTTCCAAATTTGTTGGTATATTAAGCACAGCACTTTCATAGCATCATCTTTTAGGACTGGAAATAGCCGAACTGGAATTCCATCACCTCTACTAGCTTTGTTTATAATGTTGCTTCCTATGGCCCACTTGACTTTCATTCTAAGGGTTGTCTTTTCATCTTATGATTTTCTTTGCTGCGTAAAACTTTTAAATTTAAATAGGTTCCATTTGTTCATTTTTATTTTCATTACTCAAGGAGATGGGTCAAAAAAAGATCTTGTTGCGATTTATGGCAAAGAGTGTTCTGCCTATGTTTTCCGCTAAGAGTTTTATATAGTCTATCTTTTTATATTCAGGTCTTTAAGACATTTTGAGTTATTTGGGTGTGTGTGTGTGTGTGTGTGTGTGTGTGTGTGTGGTGTTAGGGAGTGTCCTAATTTCATTCTTTTACATGTAATTGTCTAGTTTTTCCAGCACCACTTAATGAACACAGTGTCTTTTCTCCATCGTATATTCTTGCCTCCTTTGCCATATGTTAATTGATCATTGGTGCATTCCACAAGGGCTTATCTAAAGGCTTTAGAGATAAAGTTTAAAGGTAGAAATAACATAAATATAGCATTATTTCAATTTTTATTTGAGGTGATTTTCATGAATTTAAACGAGAAATATTGTTTAATGTGGTACAAAACCACTTATATAGGGATATATATCCTTACATTGGAGAAGGCAATGGCACCCCACTCCAGTACTCTTGCCTGGAAAATCCCATGGATAGAGGAGTCTGGAAGGCTGCAGTCCATGGGGTCGCTAAGGGTCAGACATGACTGAGCAACTTCCCTTTCACTTTTCACTTTCATGCATTGGAGAAGGAAATAGCAACCCACTCCAGTGTTCTTGCCTGGAGAATCCCAGAGATGGGGGAGCCTGGTGGGCTGCCATCTATGGGGTCGCACAGAGTCAGGCATGACTGAAGTGACTTAAGAGCAGTAGCAGCATATTCTTCAGTTCAGTTCAGTTCAGTTCAGTACAGTCGCTCAGTCGTGTCCGACTCTGTGCAACCCCATGAATCGCAGCATGCCAGGCTTCTCTGTCGGTCACCAACTCCCAGAGTTCACTCAGACTCACATCCATCGAATCAGTGATGCCATCCAGCCATCTCATCCTCTGTCGTCCCCTTCTCCCTGCTACCCCCCATCCCTCCTAGCATCAGAGTCTTTTCTAATGAGTCAACTCTTTGCATGAGGTGGCCAAAGTACTGGAGTTTCAGCTTTAGCATCATTCCTTCCAAAGAAATCCCAGGGCTGATCTCCTTCAGAATGGACCGGTTGGATCTTCTTGCAGTCCAAGGGACTCTCAAGTGTCTTCTCCAATACCACAGTTCAAAAGCATCAATTCTTTGGCACTCAGCTTTCTTCACAGTCCAACTGTCACATCCATACATGACCACAGGAAAAACCATAGCCTTGACTAGATGGACCTTTGTTGGCAAAGTAATGTCTCTGCTTTTCAATATGGTATCTAGGTCGGTCATAACTTTCTTCCAAGGAGTAAGCGTGTTTTACTTTCATGGCTGCAGTCACCATCTGCAGTGATTTTGGAGCCCAAAAAGATAAAGTCTAACACTGTTTCCCATCTATTTCCTATGAAGTGATGGGACCAAAGGCCATGATCTTAATTTTCTGAATGTTGAGTTTTAAGCCAGTTTTTTCACTCTCCTTGGAAGACGCTTGCTCCTTGGAAGGAAAGTTATGACCAACCTAGATAGCATATTCAAAAGCAGAGACATTACTTTACCAACAAAGGTTCGCCTAGTCAAGGCTATGGTCTTTCCTGTGGTCATGTATGGATGTGAGAGCTGGACTGTGAAGAAGGCTGAGCGCCGAAGAATTGATGCTTTTGAACTGTGGTGTTGGAGAAGACTCTTGAGAGTCCCTTGGACTTCAAGAAGATCCAACCAGTCCATTCTGAAGGAGATCAGCCCTGGGATTTTAGAAGGAATGATGCTAAAGCTGAAACTCCAGTATTTTGGTCACCTCATGCGAAGAGTTGACTCATTGGAGAAGACTCTGATGCTGGGAGGGATTGAGCGCAGGAGGAGAAGGGGACGACAGAGGATGAGATGGCTGGATGGCATCACTGACTCGATGGATGCGAGTCTGAGTGACCTCCGGGAGCTGGTGATGGACAGGGAGGCCTGGCGTGCTGCGGTTCATGGGGTCGCAAAGAGTCGGACACGACTGAGCAACTGATCTGATCTGATCTGATCTTTCACTCTCCACTTTCACTTTCATCAAGAGGCTTTTTAGTTCCTCTTCACTTTCTGCCATAAGGGTGGTGTCATCTGCATATCTGAGGTTATTGCTATTTCTCCGGGCAATCTTGCCAGCTTGTGCTTCCTCCAGCTCAGCATTTCTCATGATGTACTCTGCATATAAGTTAAATAAACAGGGTGACAATATACAGCCTTGACGCACTCCTTTTCCTATTTTTGAAATCTTCAGAGGTATTACTTTTGTACTTATAATTTCTCTGACAACTGTAAATCTAAGTTTTTTAAAAGAGTCAGTAAAATACAATAAGCAGTATTGTTCAACAAATTTACATCAGTTAGATCCTTTATATATTTATGCAATGTACACTTGCATATGAAATCAAAAGCTATACAATTAAAAGACACTTACTCCTTAGTAGGAAAGTTATGACCAACCTAGACAGCATATTGAAAAGCAGAGACATTACTTTGTCAACAAAGGTCCATCTAGTCAAGGCTATGGTTTTTCCAGTGGTCATGTATGGGTGTGAGAGTTGGACTATAAAGAAAGCTGAGCACAGAAGAACTAATGCTTTTGAACTGTGGTGTTGGAGAATACTCTTGAGAGTCCCTTGGAAGGCAAGGAGATACAACCAGTCCATCCTGAAGGAGATAAGTCCTGAATATTCATTGGAAGGACTAATGCTAAAGCTGAAACTCCAATAATTTGGCCACCTGATGCAAAGAGCTGACTCATTGGAAAATAGCCTGATGCTGGGAAAGACTGAGGGCAGGAGGAGAAGGGGACAACAGAGGATAAGATGGTTGGATGGCATCACCGACTCAATGGACGGGTTTGGGTGGACTCCGGGAGTTGGTGATGGACAAGGAGGCCTGGTGTGCTGCGGTTCATGGAGTCGCAAAGACTCAGGCAGGACTCAGTGACTGAACTGAACTGAATGTACACTTAAGCTGTATAAATAAGTATATTCTGTTTTTTCATCATATACTTTAATAAATTAAATAAATCTTTATGGAAATCTTAGCTGCTTTTATATGCCATTGCATCTTTATTCTTTTTCGCTTAAAGTGATACTTTTATTTGTGTAACACACAAACAGGAGATAGTTTTTAAGTCCTCTAGTGCAGACTATATAAAAAAAGTTAACTTACACTAAAATACCCACATTTAAGTTAAACTGAGAGTAGGCGGTTTAAGAAATTTGGATTAATTATAAGCAAAGCAAAGCTTATAGTCTAAAATAATCTTTTCCATGCTGTTCAGTTGTCACAGCATAGTTAAAATACAGGTGTTTTTTTTTTTTAATTAATAAAGAAAGCAAGTAGCTTTTTGTGTCATGGAATAAGACAAATCAAGAGCCAATTAAAAGCTACCCCTTCAAAACTGTGTTCAGATTATTGCCCATCCTGTACAATATTGATTTGAGTAAAAGGTAAAGCAGATATTAGATGCTTGTGTGCTCAGTCATGTCTGACTCTTTGAAGCCCCATGGACTTTATCCTGCCAGATTCCTCTGTACATGAGAGTTTTCCAGGCAAGAATATTGAAGTCAGTATGTGTCCTCCACAGCACGTGAATTCTTTACCACTGAGCTGCCTGGGAAACCCCAAAGCAGACATTTGAAGACATGATGCAATCAGTTGAAAAGGTATATTATCTAAACCAGTGAGAATAAAGTGTTAAATAAGCAAGTTCAATTCATTCATCTTATCGTCTCTACTCCAAAATCTCTGGTAGCCGCTGATATTTCCAGTAATCTCTAAAATTTTTATATTTTCAGAATGGTCATATAGTTTGAATCCTTCAATAGATCTTTTTAAACTGGTTCTTTTCATTAAGCCATATGCCTTTAGATATTTTCCTGTCTTTTTGTGGCCTTGATAGGAATGTAGAATAGTTTGTTTATATGCTTGCCTATTGAAGGATATCTTGGTTTCTTTCAATTTGAGGCAATTATGAATAAAGCTGCTGTAAACATCCCCGCGCAGGTTTTTGTGTAGACATAAGTTTTCAATTCATTTGTATAAATATATTGGAGTATAATTGCTGGATCAAATGTTAAGCGAATGTTTGGCTTTCTAAGAATCTTCTAAAATGTCTTCCAAAGTGGTTATATTATTTGTATTTCCACTAGCAAGGACTAAAAGTTCCCATTGCTCTACATCTTTGGAACACGGAGTCAGCATTTGCTGTCATTAGTATTTTGGATTTTTACTCTTTCTAATAAAGAAAGCTGAGTGCCAAAGAATTGATGCTTTTGAACTGTGGTGTTAGAGAAGACTCTTTTTTTGTTGTTTTGTTTTGTTTTGTTTTGTTTTAATTTTTTTTTTATTTTGCTTAACTTTACAATATTGTATTGCTTTTACAATACATCAAGATGGATCCGCCGCCAGTATACATGTGTTCTCTTGAGAGTCCCTTGGACTACAAGGAGATCCAACCAGTCCATCCTAAAGGAGACCAGTCCTAGGTCTTCATTGGAAGGACTGATGCTAAAGCTGAAACTTCAATACTTTGACCACCTGATGCGAAGAGCAGACTCATTTGAAAAGACCCTGATGCTGGGAAAGATTGAAGGTGGGAGCAGAAGGGGGTGACAGAGGATGAGATGCTTGGATGGCATCACCGACTCAATGGACATGAGTTTGAGTAAACTCCGGGAGTTGATGATGGACAGGGAGGCCTGGCATGCTGCAGTCTATGTGGTGGCAAAGAATTGGACACAAATGAGCGACTGAACTGAACTCAGTAGGTATGCAAGAGTTTCTCATTGTTGTTTTAATTTGCAATTCTCTAATGATATATGACATTGAACACTTTTTATTTGCATATTTATAGTTTGCATATCTACGTCCCGGAGGTGTCTGTTCAGATCTTTTTCTTTACTTTTCTAATCAGGTTGTTTTCCTATCATTGAGTTTGGAGGAAGAGAATGATTGGTCTCATTCCTGCGAATGCTGCAAAAACAGACAAAAGCTGAAAACTGGAAACAACTGCCACCTCCATCTGAAGGGCCGTTGTGTGGCTTTGCTGACAGAAACCACAAGCAAATGCATTTAGAATTAAAATCTTTTTTTTTTTTTTTCTTTTCCTGTCTTCTAACTGCCTTCTAGAGCCCTCTATTGGCAAAGCTTAACAGGAAGTTAGTTGAGACTAGGAGATGGTGGCTCCTCTGCTGTTAAGCAAGGTAAACATAGCCAAGTATGCAAAAAAGTGTAAATGATGTGAAAATTTATAAATTTTTATTGTATTCATTTTTCAAAGTACATTATAATTTTATTCAGTATAATAAAAGAGATGCCCAGAAAAAGAGGTGAAAAAGATAATAACCACAATAAAAAAAAGACAATTTGATTTTCTGAAAATGTTTTAACTTTTATTCTTATCCATATACCTATAACTTTCAGTAATTGTTTTCAATTATTAGTTACTATGTTTAGCAAATGTTCAAAACAGATTTTTAAGTAAACTAATTTCACAGTATGACCTAAAATTATATGTAATGTATGCATTTTAATTTGGTTGAACTGCACATGAAATCACATATAAATAAATTATTTGTTTTGAAGGTGTTGTTTCTTTCAATGTTTATGAAAGAGAAATTCTTCTATTGGTTATGCCTAGTGACATTTAGCTATTTACAAGTGCTCTGTGCAGTATATCATTCAAAACACATTTGTTTCAGAGCCTAACTGTTAAAAATACATGTATGACATTTATATTCCCATAGATTCCATACAATTATTACTAAAGTTTACAATTAGATTTTTGCCAAATTCGCACACAAAGAAAGTATACAAATGTAAAATACAGCATTTTTAAACTTCATACAAAATTTTATATTTCTTTGTATATGCCCAAATAGAGTTGCTTAAAATTGTTCAAGTATATTCTGTTTTACATCTTTAAAACTTGGGAATATTTCTGTAGATTAAATCTCATGATATTGTCTAGCTTAATATTTTTTTTTTAATCTATTTTCTGGCATTGACATTTTTGATGATAGCACGATTTGGAAGAATGCTGCAGAATGGTACCATAATTTTTGTTGCTGCAAGACAGATTCAGTGTAAATCAACACATAAAGTGTGTATGTATTTGTGTTTCCTTTTATGCTATTCTGTTAATTATTTTATTCAGGAATAGATATGACATTTTATCAAATCTTTTTAAGTGTGTCATACTTTAATATTATCTTCAATTTATTATTATAATCAATCTTATGTGGTGGTGGAACATTTGGTAAAACTATCATATGTGTATTTAATAAAGGAAAATATATTCAATGAGCTTGTGCCAAGATAGCTTCTAGGCAAATGCTTAAAGTTTGAGATTGTTGCTTCATATAAACTAACAAAGAAGTGGATAAACTCACAAACAACTGGACAGATTTCAGGCAGAATTTAGAGGTAATATAGAGAGCCCAAAACTTTGGATATAAAGAAAAAAAAAGCAGTATCTTGTTCCCCAACTCTCCTGTCAATAAAAGATTCTCTTATTAAAGATTCTCTTATTAAGATACAACCTGCGGTCAAAGAAAAAAAATCAAAAGATGGGGAGTCACTTTTATAAGATACCTGAAAAACTAGGAGATTTTTCATTTGGGTGAAAGAACTTATAACAGGCATAACTTCATGGTTTTGCTGAAGAAATATATACTTAAAGACTTTTAATTATGTTTATAAGGAGTTGATGTCTCCAAAAGACTTATGGGGATAGAATGTGGCAGAGACTTGACTGGAATCAAATACACAGAAAATCCTGAAGTTTTTAAGAGAAATACATTTTTTAAGGTACAGCAAGCCTTAACTGACATAGTTCAAAATGAGAAAAGTTCTCTTGGTCCCCAACTTTTTACAGCTATAAAGAAGTATAAAGAAGGATGGACAAAATTTTTCATCTCAGAACAAAAAAAACATGTTTTACAAATCTCTTTAGAAATGGCCAAAGACAATGATGGAAAAGTAAGGATGTCCCTAGGGCAAATACAAGAGTCTTAGAGAACATCAGAATGGCAAAGCAGTCATGGGGAGCAGAATCGGTGCCTAATAAAATGTGTATCTTACTCGACAGTTATGGAGATCTGGCATGATTTATCCAGGTGGATTATAGAATGGTTATGAGCAAATGAAGGAGTGAGTCTTAAGTGTCTCAAATTATCTAAATACACATTTTCTATTGACAATATCCTTTTCTTGTTTGACCACTGTATGTTGAGGGGATGTTTTCTTTCTTATTCATAAATCTTTGGATCATGAAGAACTAATCCAACATTGATATTGATATAGATCTCAAGATTTTAGGTTTCAGGCCTCCTGCTGTGATTAGATTGGGATCTATTGGGATGAGTGTGGAATGTTTTACATGTAATAAGCTTGTGAATAAATGTGACCAAAAAGCACATTTAATAGAGTTATTGGCTAACATTCTTCACTCATCCCTGTTTCCATGCCCCTTGATATATGATTGATGCCTCCATAACAAGTCAAAGAGCACTTTTCCCTTTGACTTTGGGATTGGCTATAGTCAATAGCACGTGGATGGAAATGATAATGTATTGATTCTGAGCCAAAACCTTAAGTACCAATACGCATATACTAATTATTCACTTGTGCTCTGCTGCTGCTGCTAAGTCACTTCAGTCGTGTCCGACTCTGTGCGACTTCATAGAGCTCATGCAGCCCACCAGGCTCCCCCATCCCTGGGATTCTCCAGGAAAGAACACTGGAGTGGGTTGCCATTTCCTTCTCCAATGCATGAAAATGAAAAGTGAAAGTGAAGTCACTCAGTCGTGTCCGACTCTTAGCGACCCCATGGATTGCAGCCTACCAGGCTCCTCCATCCATGGGATTTTCCAGGCAAGAGTACTGGAGTGGGGTGCCATTGCCTTCTCCTTCACTTGTGCTCTATTAACACCTTTAAAAAGCATGTCTTAGCTGACCCACAGACCCAAGAGAATAAAAACACTGTGGCTTTGAATCAATGAGTTTTCGAGTGGTTTATTACATAGTGGTTTTTATACAGTGGCTTATCATCATGATATGATGGTAACAGCTAACTGATATAGTAAATCAAATGATGAGATAGTTATAAGTTTATAAGGTACTCTTAAATTGTTTCAAGGTGATGTAACCATTTATACTCCTCTTAGCAGTACTGATAATTTCCTCTCACATCAATACCAACAATATATTGTGTTAAATTTTATTTTGTTTTCTTTTTGCCAGTCTAATGAGTGGTTAAATAGGACCAATTAAAAATGAATTTCCAGATTTGAACTGATTTTTAGCACCTACTATGAATTCACTCCTCATATTTGTGCATTTTATCTTTAACAATTAATTATCAATATGTAGGACTTTTTATATTTTTACATAATCAAATTTCTACTCCTTTCTTGGCAGTATGAGTTCTAAATATTTTCCTAAGTATGAAGATTTCACTGTCACATGGCTAATTAATCATTTCCACATGCAGAAGTATTTAATTGCAGTGTAGTTGAATTTATTAGTTTTGAATTTTGGTCTTTTAAAAAATCTTAATGCACCACAATGCTCAAAAGCATTTCTATATTTTCTTCCAAGTTATTTTTGTAGTCTTGCTTTACAAATATACATATTTGTTATAAGTTGAATTGTGTCTCCCTAAAAAATAGACTGAACTCCTAACTTATATGTGATTTAATTTGGAAATAGGATTGTTAGAGATGGAATTAGTTAAGTTAAAGTGAAATCATACTAGAATATGATAGACTCTTTATCCTGTATGACTGGTGTCCTTATAAGAATATGAAATTTGAACACAGAGACAGAGATGCCATATAAGGATGCAGCTGTGAGCAAAAGAATGACAAAGATTGAAGGTCATCACAAGAAGCTATGAAAAAGCAAGGTAGAGTTCTATTGAAAATTTCAGAGGACTCATGGTCTTGTTGACATCCTGATTCTGAAATTCTAACCTCCAGAATTGTGAGAGAATAAAGTTCTCTTTTAAGCCATCCAGTTGTAGTCATTTGTTATGGAAGCCCTAGGAAACTAATATTAATTTTGGTACTGGAAAGTGGGCTGCTACTGTTATAACTACCTAAAACTATGAAAGTAGCTTTAGAATTGGATAATGGGTAGAGCATAGGAGAATGTAGAGGTACACTATAGGAAAATATAAATAGCCTCAAAGGTATTGACAGATACAAAGACATTAAAGACACTTCAGGTAAGGGCTCTGAAAAAAAAGTGAGAAGAGCTGCAGAGAAAGCTTCTGTTGTCTTACAGAACACATGTATCATCATGAACAGAATGTTACCAGAAATGTGAATGTTAAAGATGTTTCAGGTACAGTCTCGAATAGAATTTAAGAATATGTTATTGGAAACTGAAGGAGAGGTAATTCATATCATAAAGTGACAGGTTTTGGTTGAATTGTATATGTAGTTTTTGTGGCAAGTGGAATTTGTAAGTGATCAACTTGAATACTTAGCTGAGGAAATGTCCAAGGAAAGTGTTTCCGAAAGTGCATATATTTCTCTTTGCTGTTTTTGGTAAAATTCAAGAGGAAAGATAAATTGAAAGATGAAGTTTTAAGCAAAAAGTAACCAGCACTTGATGATTTAAAAATTCACAACCTATTTGAATAAAACCAAGGGAGGGCTGGACAGTCACTTACTGAAGAGGTTAGGGAGGTAATTTATGAATCTAATCAACCATCTCTGCATAAGCCAGGAAAAAAGATGAGATTATCCAGGAAATATTTGAGGAGGACAGTTCTTGTTTGATGGCTTGGATCCCTGAGTATTGCATGGAAGACCAGGGGTTTGGAAAATCTTTTACTAATAGAAACAGTGCCTTCATGATCTGAAAGGGAGAGGGGTGAGAAGGAATGAGGGAAGAACAATGAGAGGGAAGACCAGAATGCAGAGGCAGGCAGGGCTCCTACTGCCACCTCAGGAGAGAAGGCACAGGCCTGGGAGGGGCTGAGGGGTAGGGTTGCCCCAGTGGACCCAGATGACAAGGTATGGCACCACAGGTCCTGAGATCTAGTGTAATTTGCATTGAGATCTAGTGTACTTTGCACAACAGGTCTTGAGATCTAGTGTAATTTGGACCTGTTCACATCAGTAATCGATTCCTTCCAAAAGTTTCTTCCTTTTGCAGTGTGGATATCTGTGCTGTATGTTTCCACCATTGTATTTTGGAAATTGACTGCTTGTTTAGTCAGAGGTTCACAGAGGGGGATTTTGCTCTAGGATTAATCATACCCTGATCACCCGTAATTCATTTAAATGATTTTGATTATGAGACTTGGGACTTTAGATTCATGATATTTAGATGAAATTTTGCACTTAGAGTTGATATTGGAATGCTTAACACTGAGAGATATTCATATGGTGTGGATGTATTTTACACATGGGAAGACAATGCATTATTGGGGGTGGGCAGAAGTGGATTGTTACAGGTTGAGTTGGGTGCCTCAAAAAGATATCCTAATGTCTTATTAACTCCACAAGCTGAACATGTGACCTTATTTAGAAATAGGCTCATTGTAGATGAAATTAGTTAAGTTAAAATTAGGCCTTACTAGAACAGGGTTTTCATTCAAAATGCCTAGTGTCATAAGCAGGAAATTTGCATACTAAGACAGAGACAGGACAATGGCATATGACAAGAGAGACAGAGATCAGAGTGATTCAGTTGCTAGCCAAGAAATGCCAATGACTGATGGTAACCACCAGAAATCAGGGCTTTCCTGATGGCTCAGATGGTAAAGAATCTGCCTGCAAAGCAGGAGACCTGGGTTCAATTCCTAGGTTGGGAAGATCTCCTGGAGAAGGAAACGGCATTCTTGCCTGGGAAATCCCATGGACAGAGGAAGCTGGCAGGCTACAGTCCATGACGTCACAGAGAATCAGACAGGACTGAGTGACACACACGCTTTCACCAGAAACAAGCAGGAAACAAGGAAGCGTTCTACCCAGGGCCTCAGAGGGAGCACAGTCCTGCTAACATTTTGATTTTTGATTTCTGGACTCCAGAACTGTGAAATAATAAATTTCTATTTTAAGCCATCCAGTTGTGGCACTTTGTTACAGCAGCTACAAATAACTAATACAATATTTAATACACCAGAGTATATCTTAAGTTATGCTGTGAGGTACAAATCTACGTTTATCACTCTTTTGATGTGAAGAGCATTTTTTTTCTCCAGTGGTATTGCTTAAATAGTACATCATGAACACACACACACGCACGCACACACACACACTGTTCTATAAAAATAGTTGTTTTACTTTGTATACTTTTAATAGTATTTTTATAGTCAGTGCAATTTTATAATGGATTTTAATATCCTGTCTCCTCCTACTACTTCAAATATTCTATTTTGAGCCCTTTAATTCTTTATATGAATTTTTGGCTTAGCTTAGCATGTAACATATCATGGCACAAAATTGGAATTTCGTTTAAACTGTGAGTTATATTGGGGGAAAAGAACATCTTTGCTATATTTAGTTTTACCCATCCATAAGCCAAGTATATAACTTATATATGTGGAAAAGCTTTTATTTTATATATATTTCTTCTTTGGTGCCTGTTGGCCAATAAAATTTAATGAGTTACTTCATTAAATCTCATGCATCGTTTGAAAGGTTTATTCACAGGTACTTTATAGTTTTCTTTGTATTATAATTAGTATATTATTTTTCTTAGCTCATACTGCTGTAACAAGTTACCATAAACTGGGTGGCTTAGACAACAAGCATTTATATATCACAGATCTGGAGTCTGGAAATCCAAGCTCAGGATGTCAGTGTAGTTGTGTTCCTGGTGAGTGCCTTCTTCCTGATTTGCAGGGAAGGGTGTCTTCTGGCTGTATGTTCATATAGTAAAAATTGAGCTCCCCAGCTCTCTGGCCTTTTCTTATATGGTCACTTGTTCATTTATGATGTTTCCTCTCTTATGATGTAACTACCTCCCAAAGGCTCAACCTCCATTGGGATTAGGTTTTAAACATATGAATTTTGAAGGACACAAAAACCAAGTAAAAACTAGACTGTTCAGAATAGATCGAAATATCTCTTTTATCATTCTATAGGATTCATTTTTAGCCTTAGCCCTGTTACTGCCTATTACTTAAAGTATATGATATTGTTTTTGCTTTGCCAGATTTCTTTTGGTTACTAAGTACATGGAAAAACTTTTTTTAATCTTTTAATATAATTATATTTCATTTGTGCTTTTTAGATTAGGACCTGCTGGATACTTTTAACATCCGATTTTAGACTTTATACCCTTTGCAAGTTGATATGATTGCACTTATTATGACTATTGACATTTCTGTTCTATTATGTTCCTTTGTAGGACATATAATAATTATGAACATGTATGTGCCTGTGAGTGCATAGTATATAAAATCTCATAGAATTAGAAGAAACAGCTATATTGCAAAGTTTTATGAGTTTCTGCTCATTTTGGTTTTTGCCAAGTATCGTGTTGCTTTATTAATTAATGTATTTTTATTGGTGTATAATTGATTTGCAGCGTTATATTAGTTTCAAATATACTACATAGTGGTTTACTTTTTTTATAGATGGGCTTCTGTTGTTGCGCAGCTGGTAAAGAATCTGCCTTTTTACAGATAATATTCCTTTAAAAGTTATTACAGGATAAGGGCTATAATTCCCTGTGCTATACAATATATTCTTGATGCTTATCTATTTTTTATACATGCTAGTTTGTATCTCTTGGGAGAAGGCAATGGCACCCCACTCCAGTACTGTTGCCCCGAAAATCCCATGGATGGAGGAGCCTGGTAGGCTGCAGTCCATGGGGTCGCTAAGAGTCGGACATGACTGAGTGACTTCACTTTCACTTTCCACTTTCATGCATTGGAGAAGGAAATGGCAACCCACTCCAGTGTTTTTGCCTGAAGAATCCCAGGGACAGAGAAGCCTGGTAGGCTGCAGTCCATGGGGTCGCACAGATTCGGACGCAACTGAAGCGACTTAGCAGCAGCAGCAGTTTGTATCTCTTAATTTCCTATTTCTAATTTCCCCTTCCCCTTCCATTTGTGGTATCCACTAGCTTGTTTCCTACATCTGTGAGTATTTTTAGGTGTTCTATATACATTTTGGGGTATTATTTTTTAGAATCCACATGCAAGTGATATACTGTATTTGTCTTTCTCTGTCTAACTCATTTTACTAAGCATAAGCCACCTAATTCGAAGAACTGACTCACTGGAAAAGACTCTGCTGCTGGGAAAGATTGAAGGCAGGAGGAGGAGGGGATGACAGAATGAGGTGGTTGGATGACATCACCAGCTCAATGGACATGAGTTGGAGCAAGCTTTGGGAGTTGGTGATTGACAGGGAAGCCTGGCGTCCTGCAGTCCATGGGGTTGCAAAGATTCGGACATGACTGAGCAACTCAACTGAACATTCTCTGAATTCATCCATGTTGCTGCAAATGGCAGAATTTAAATCTTTTTTGTTTTTTAATAGCTGAGTAAAACTACAGTAATTAAGATAGTGTGATAGTGATTAAAAAATAGATACACAGATTAATGGGAAAAATACAGAACACAGAAAAAAAGGCATATAATAATAAAGATTTATCTTTGACAAAGAAGCAAAGGAGATTTAAAGAAGGTTTGCTGTAGGTTTATAATAAGCCTTAATATCAGGTAGATGGAAGTCTTTTCTTCTCCAGTACTATGTATGCTATTCTATGTCTGTACCATTCCATGTAAACTTTAGAATCCAGTCAATATCAATAAGAAAGCTCACTGGGATTTTTAATGAGATTGCATTGATCTATAGACAAATTTGTGCAAAAGTGACATCTTAACAGTATTTAGTCTTCCAGTCCATGAACACAGAATCTTAGCCTTAATTTAGATATTCATTTCTTTCTTTCATCAGCATTTTATAGCTTGCACATAAAGATCCTACCCATAATTTGTTAGATTTATACCTAAGTACAACTTTGATTTTTTTAATCTATCTTAAGCATCATTTTTTTAATGTCCAAATACCATTTGTTTATTTCCTAACTACAAGAAAGCAATGGATTTTATGCATTAACCTTATATCCTATGACCTTGCTTTACTCACTTATTAGGTATAGAGGTTTTTGTTTTGCTTTGCTTTTATTTCTGGGCAATTCTTTAGACCTTTCTACCTAGAAAATCAAGTCTCATGTAATGAAGATAATTCTATTTTCCTTTGCAATCTGTTTAGCTTTTATTTTCTTTTCTTCTTTTATTGCACTTGTTATGATTTCTAACACAAAACTGAATAAATACAAAGAGGGAACATCCTTACTTGTTCTCAATCAAAAGCGAAAATGTCCAATCTCTCATCATTAAGTATGAAGTTAGTGATAGCTCTCTTGGTCCTGTTGTTTTCCAAGTTGAGAAAGTCTCCTTCTGATCCATAGAATTTTTATTATAGATGGTGTTGGATTTTGTCAGATATTTCCTCTGCATTAATTGTCGTGATCTTATAATGTTTATTTTTTAGGCTCTTTATATAGTAAAGAGCACTGACTGATGTTTGAATGTTGAATCTATTAGCTTTGTTTACCTGAAATCAATCCCTCTTGGTGTATAACTTTCGCTAAACATTGTATGATTTGATTTGCTAATATTATGTTGAGTATTTTTACACCTATGTTCATGAGAGATATTAGTTGCAGAATTAATTTCTTGAAATCTAGTTTTGTTATAAGTGTAATTCTGATATCATAGAATGAGTTTAAAAATGCCCCACTGCTTTCATTTTGTGGAAATATTTGTGCAGAATTGTTATCACTTCTGTGTATAGCAGGATTCACATTTATTAATTCAACTCATTTAATAGACATAGACCTTTTCAGATTACCTGTTTCTTCTTTTTTTTTTTTTTTGTACCTGTTTCTTCTTGAATGAGTTTGATAGTGTGTGACTGTCAAGAAATTTGTCCATTTTATTAAAATTATTAAACTTATGGTCATAAATTTATTTATGGAAGACTTTATAATCCTTTTAATGTCCAAAGAGTAAATAGTAATTACCTGCTTGCTGCTGCTGCTGCTAAGTCGCTTCAGTCGTGTCCGACTCTGTGCGACCCCACAGACAGAAGCCCACCAGGCTCCCCTGTCCCTGGGATTCTCCAGGCAAGAATACTGGAGTGGGTTGCCATTTCCTTCTCCAACGTATGAAAGTGAAAAGCGAAAGTGAAGTTGCTCAGTCGTGTCCGACTCCCAGCGACCCCATGGACTGGAGCCTACCAGGCTCCTCCGTACATGGGATTTTCCAGGCAAAAGTACTGGGGTGGGGTGCCATTGCCTTCCCCGAATTACCTGCTTACATTTCTGATATTGGTAATGTGTATGTTTTCTCTTCTTTCTTGGTTATCCTGAATAGAGAATCATCAATTTTATTTATCTTTTCAAAGAACCAGCCTCTGATTCTAATTATTTTCCTTATTGTTTTTCTGTTTTCTGTTATACCAATTTCTGCTCTATTGTTTACTATTTATTTTCTCCTATTGCTTTGGGCACACACTGGTCTTCTTTTAAAATATAGTTTTCAAATATTCTAACTTCATATAACTCTATATCACTTTATACATAGTACAGGTACTTTATAACAAAATATTCCCAGTTTTTCCCTTCCCTTAAGACATTGCTGTCATTCATAGGTTATGGTGATCCAATACATTTGATCTATGTTTACTATAATATTCTATTGTCTGAAAATAATACTATTTTTGTTTAAACAGTATCTTTCATATCAATTAGTAAAAAAAAATTATTTTATTTCATTATTATGTCTCTAATATTCTCCCTTTCTTTTTTAGACTTGAACTTTGATCTTAAGTCATTGTTCTTCTGCCTGAGAAAATTTTTTAATAATTCCCATAAGAAAGGCATAGCCCTGATGAATTTCCTCTGTTGATATTTTTCAAAAATTTCTACTTTTCCCTCACTTTTGAAGAATGATTTCACTTAATATAAAATTCTAGATTACTGGAGTTTTGTTTTTTTTTTTTTTTTGCCCTCTTCACACTTTAAATATTTAATTCCATTTTATTTTAACTTGGTTTTTTTAAATTCAATGATCACTTTTTTTCCCTTATGTAAGGTACTTATTTTTCTCTGACTGCTTTCACTTTGTTTTACTCTGTCTTAGGTTTTCCACAATTGAATACGATTAATAATATAAACCTGGGTTTAGATTTCTGTTGTTTATCTTTTGCTTTCTATTTCTCTGTTATGATGTTTCCTGAGCTTCCTGTAACAATGTGTTGGGGTCCATAATTGATTTCTTATTTTCTCAACCATTAATGAGGCCTCCCATGTTGAGCTAGTGGTAAAGAGCCTGTCTGCCAATGCAGGAGAGGAGGCACAAGAAACGCGGGTTCAATCCTTGGGCTGGGAAGATCCCCTGGAGAAGGAAATGGCAACCCACCGCTTTATTCTACCTTATCCTTGTGATGATGTCATCATTTTCGACTTTTGAAGTTGTTCCACAGTTTGAATATTCCATTTCATTTTTCAAAGTTCTTTTTCTCTGAAATATTTCTATTGACCTGTCTTCAATTTCACATTCTTTCCTTGGTGTAATTTATTGTTGATCCCATCATGCCTGATATAGTGCATCAGGTAATAGGAACTGAGACAAATACCAGTCTCTTACTGTGAGGTCTCTCTTATTTGGCTAGAAGTTGGTCTAGCCCACTTAATTTTGCTGTAACTGTAGATTCCAGAGTCTTTCTGTTCCTTAGGTTCTTTGATTTTTTTTTTTATCCCCTTTGCATTTTGGACTTTCCTAAACAGTCCTTTTTAGACATAGGCTGTGCCTTGCAGCTCTTTGAAGTATAATTTACTGTTTTGCTACAGACCTTTGGCTGAGGTGGTAAGGTGTTGGAGAGGAAACACATTCTATAACCTCATGATTAAATCTGAAACTTTTAGTTGGCCTGTCTCTCGGCTGTGATCTTTACAAGTGTTTCTCCATTGGCATAGCTTGTTTTTTTGTTTTTCCCCTTATATGAGACAGGAAGAATTTTGAATGTGTGAGTTCTTGATAGAGAAGAAGAAATATTTTCACCTCTGAAGTAGGCCTTTGCTGTAGGAAAGTTCTGAGTACACTTCAATTTGGTTACTGATCCCTTCTCTCTGCAGTTCAGTTCAGTTCAGTTCAGTCGCTCAGTCGTGTCTGAATCTTTGAGACCCCATGAATTGCAGCACACTAGGCCTCCCTGTCCATCACCGTTTCCCAGAGTTCACTCAAACTCACGTCCATTGAGTCAATGATGCCATCCAGCCATCTCATCCTCCGTCATCTCCTTTTCCTCCTGCCCCCAATCCCTCCCAGCATCAGTCTTTTCCAATGAGTCAACTCTTCTCATGAGGGGGCCAAAGTACTGGAGTTTCAGCTTTAGCATCATTCCTTCCAAAGAAATCCCAGGGCTGATCTCCTTTAGAATGGACTGGTTGGATCTCCTTGCAGTCCAAGGCACTCTCAAGATTCTTCTCCAACACCACAGTTCAAAAGCATCAATTCTTCGGTACAAGAACTAGGAGATCTTTCTCAGATCCTTGAGACCACAGCAGGGACAGTCTCTGGAAGTGAAGTCCATAAAACGCTGTGCCTCTCTAAGACTGCAGCTTCCAAACTAGTTCACATTCAGCCTCTAAAAATGCATCAGACTTATGTTCTTTGAAAGACCCAAGAAAAATTAATGTTCAGTTAACTCAGTTATTTTTTTTTCTTCTTTGAAGAAAGATTTCCAAGCTCTTCATGAGTCAGAATTCAAACCAGAAGAATACTAAATTTCTTTTAAAATAAACGCTGATATCCAATTTTAAATAGTGTATGCAGATTTAATATGTGCTCCTTTTTTATTTAGCTATATCCAATCTTCAGTCAAGTTTATCAAATGCCTTCTGAGAATTAGAAGTGTTATTTTGTTCTTTTTAGTTAAGCAAATGGCTGAGTTTCATATCTCAGTTAATTCATCCCAAAAGAGAGATAGCATATAAAGTATGTCACAGGAACTATAATTTAAGCAAACTATATAGAACCAGAAGCCCAGAACTAAAGATAGCTCATATCTACATCCATTCCCAAGAATCTGCAGAAATCTTAAGAAATATTTAAATTCCCTTAAGGAGTACAAAGAAAATTTGAGTTGATTTTATTTCAGATGACACAGACACAGGGGTATTCTCCATTTTTCTGCTTCCAATACCCCTAATAAAAATTATTCTTCTGCATGTGATGGAATGACCTGAAGATATAAATGAGATTCATCTTATATAATGTATCATTTAAGATTTGTATTTTCTTATTGATTTTTCTATTTTGATGATCTGTCCATTGATGTAAGTGGAACAAAATTCTGTAAAGCAATTATCCTTCAATTAAAAAAATAAATAAATTAAAAAAATTTTTAAATATTAATCTCTACAAGGATAAAGTGAAATTCAGGCTCTCAGGATTTAAAATAATCTCATATTCCATATCGCAAAGACATTAAATTTTTTTTCAAGGAGAAGTTTTTAAACATATATAAGTAAAACAGTGATATAATATTATGTTATTTAGAGTTATTTTGGTAAACTTTTTAGCAAATAAAATACATTTAGATTAGTATATAAATTTTAATTGTACAGATTGCAAATTTCAAGCAAGCATACCTTTTATAATCAGCACTGATGAATCCTCACAAATTATACTCATATGTGTAACAAGACCTGTATCATGAAACAATTACCAGTACTTTATTTTATTTTTTTATTCTTTTTTGTTAAATTTATTTATTTTTTTTAATTTAATTTTATTTTATGTAACTATAATATTGTATTGGTTTTTCCATATATCAAAATGAATCTGCCACAAGTATACATGTGTTCCCCATCCTGAACCCTCCTCCCTCCTGCCTCCCCATACCATCCTTCTGAGTTATCCCAGTGCACCAGCCCCAGGCATCCAGTATCAGGCATCGAACCTGGACTGGTGACTCGTTTCATATATGATATTATACATATTTCAATGCCATTCTCCCAAATCATCCCACCCTCTCCCTCTCCCAGAGTCCAAAAGACTGTTCTATACATCAGTGTCTCTTTTGCTGTCTCGTATACAGGGTTATTGTTACCATCTTTCTAAATTCCATAAATATGCGTTAGTATACTGTATTTATGTTTTTCTTTCTGGCTTACTTCACTCTGTATAATAGGCTCCAGTTTCATCCATCTCATTAGAAATGATTCAAATGTATTCTTTTTAATGGCTGAGTAATACTCCATTGTGTATATGTACCACTGCTTTCTTATCCATTCATCTGTGGATGGACATCTAGGTTGCTTCCATGCCCTGGCTATTACAAACAGTGCTGCAATGAACATTGGGGTACATGTGTCTCTTTCAATTCTGGTTTTCTCACTGTGTATGCCCAGCAGTGGGATTGCTGGATCATAAGGCAGTTCTATTCCCAGTTTTTTAAGGAATCTCCACACTGTTCTCCATAGTGGCTGTACTAGTTTGAATTCCCACCAACAGTGTAAGAGGGTTCCCTTTTCTCCACATCCTCTCCAGCATTTATTGCTTGTGGACTTTTGGATCGCAGCCATTCTGACTGGTATGAAATTGTACCTCATAGTGGTTTTGATTTGCATTTCTCTGATAATGAGTGATGTTGAGCATCTTTTCATGTGTTTGTTAGCCATCTGTATGTCTTCTTTGGAAAAATGTCTATTTAGTTCTTTGGACCATTTTTTGATTGGGTCATTTATTTTTCTGAAATTGAGCTGTAGGAGTTGCTTGTAGATTTTTGAGATTAGTTGTTTGTCAGTTGCTTCATTTGCTATTATTTTCTCCCATTCTGAAGGCTGGCTTTTCACCTTGGTTATAGGTTCCTTTGTTGTGCAGAAGCTTTTAAGTTTAATTAGGTCCCATTTGTTTATTTTTTATTTTATTTCCAATATTCTGGGAGGTGGATCATAGAGGATCCTGCTGTAATGTACGTCAGAGAGTGTTTTGCCTATGTGTTCCTCTAGGAGTTTTATGGTTTCTGGTCTTACTTTTAGATCTTTAATCCATTATGAGTTTGTTTTTGTGTATGGTGTTAGAAAGTGCTCTAGTTTCATTCTTTTACAAGTGTTTGACCAGTTTTCCCAGCACCACTTGTTAAAGAGATTCTCTTTAATCCATTGTATATTCTTGCCTCCTTTGTCAAAGATAAAGTGTCCATATGTGCTTGGATTTATCTCTGGGCTTTCTATTTTATTCCATTGATCTATATTTCTGTCTTTGTGCCAGTACCATACTGTCTTGATGACTGTAGCTTTGTAGTAGAGCCTGAAGTCAGGCAGGTTGATTCCTCCAGTTCCGTTCTTCTTTCTCAAGATAGCTTTGGCTATTCGAGGTTTTTTGTATTTCCATACAAATTGAGAAATTATTTGTTCTAGCTCTGTGAAGAATACCGTTGGTAGCTTGATGGGGATTGCATTGAATCTATAAATTGCTCTGGGTAGTATACTCATTTTCACTATATTGATTCTGCCAATCCATGAACATGGTATATTTCTCCATCTATTAGTATATTCTTTGATTTCTTTCACCAGTGTTTTATAGTTTTCTATATATAGGTCTTTAGTTTCTTTAGGTAGATATATTCCTAAGTATTTTATTCTTTTCATTGCAATGGTGAATGGAATTTTTACCTTATTTTCTCTTTCTATTTTCTCATTATTAGTGTAAAGGAATGCAAGGGATTTCTGTGTGTTGATTTTATATCCTGAAACTTTACTATATTCATTGATTAGTTCTAGTAATTTTCTGGTGGAGTCTTTAGGGTTTTCTATGTAGAGGATCATGTCGTCTGCAAACAGTGAGAGTTTTACTTCTTCTTTTCCAATTTGGATTCCTTTTATTTCTTTTTCTGCTCTGATTGCTGTAGCCAAAACTTCCAAAACTATGTTGAATAGTAATGGTAAAAGTGGGCACTCTTGTTTTGTTCCTGACTTTAGAGGAAATGCTTTCAATTTTTCACCACTGAGGATAATGTTTGCTGTGGGATTGTCATATATAGCTTTTATTATGTTGAGATATGTTCCTTCAATTCCTGCTTTCTGGAGAGTTTTTATCATAAATGGGTGTTGAATTTTGTCAAAGGCTTTCTCTGCCTCTATTGAGATAATCATATGGTTTTTATTTTTCAGTTTGTTAATGTGGTGTATTATGTTGATTGATTTGTGGATATTGAAGAATCCTTGAATTCCTGGGATAAAGCCTACTTGGTCATGGTGTATGATCTTTTTAATGTATTGTTGGATTCTGATTGCTATAATTTTGTTAAGGATTTTTGCATCTATGTTCATCAGTTATATTGGTCTGTAGTTTTCTTTTTTTGTGGCATCTTTGTCAGGTTTTGGTATTAGGGTGATGTTGGCTTCATAGAATGAGTTTGGAAGTTTGCCTTCCTCTGCAATTTTCTGGAAGAGTTTGAGTAGGATAGGTGTTAGCTCTTCTCTAAAATTTTGGTAGAATTCAGCTGTGAAGCCGTTTGGACCTGGGCTTTTGTTTGCTGGAAGATTTCTGATTACAGTTTCAATTTTCGTGCTTGTGATGGGTCTGTTAAGATTTTCTATTTCTTCCTGATCCAGTTTTGGAAAGTTATACTTTTCTAAGAATTTGTCCATTTCTTCCACATTGTCCATTTTATTGCCATATAATTGCTGATAGTAGTCTCTTATGATCCTTTGTATTTCTGTGTTGTCTGTTGTGATCTCTCCATTTTCATTTCTAATTTTATTGATTTGATTTTCCTCCCTTTGTTTCTTGATGAGTCTGGCTAATGGTTTGTCAGTTTTATTTACCCTTTCAAAGAACGAGCTTTTGGCTTTGTTGATTTTTGCTATGGTCTCTTTTGTTTCTTTTGCATTTATCTCTGCCTTAATTTTCAAGATTTCTTTCCTTCTACTAACCCTGGGGTTCTTCATTTCTTCCTTTTCTAGTTGCTTTAGGTGTAGAGTTAGGTTATTTATTTGACTTTTTTCTTTTTTCTTGAGGTATGCCTGTATTGCTATGAACTTCCCCCTTAGGACTGCTTTTACAGTGTCCCACAGGTTTTGCGTTGTTGTGTTTTCATTTTCATTTGTTTCTATGCAAATTTTGATTTCTTTTTTGATTTCTTCTGTGATTTGTTGATTATTTGGCAGAGTGTTGTTCAGCCTCCATATGTTGGAATTTTTAATAGTTTTTCTCCTGTTATTGAGATCTAATCTTACTGGATTGTGGTCAGAAAAGATGCTTGGAATGATTTCAATTTGTCTGAATTTACCAAGGCTAGATATATGGCCCAGGATGTGATCTATCCTGGAGAAGGTTCTGTGTGCGCTTGATAAAAAGGTGAAATTCATTGTTTGGGGATGAAATGTCCTATAAATATCAATTAGGTCTAACTGGTCTATTGTACGTTCAGTTTGTGTTTCCTTGTTAATTTTCTGTTTAGTTGATCTATCCATTGGTGTGAGTGGGGTATTAAAGTCTCCCACTATTATTGTGTTATTGTTAATTTCTCCTTTCAAACTTCTTAGTATTTGTCTTACATATTGCGGTGCTCCTATGTTGGGTGCATATACATTTATAATTGTTATATATGTGTAGATCACAAGAAACTGTGGAAAATTCTGAAGAGATGGGAATACAGACCACCTATCTGCCTCTTGAGAAATTTGTATGCAGGTCAGGAAGCAACAGTTCAAACTGGTCATGGAACAACAGACTGGTTCCAAATAGGAAAGGGAGTATGTCAAGGCTGTATATTGTCACCATGTTTATTTAACTTATATGCAGAGTACATCGTGAGAAATGCTGGACTGGAAGAAACAAAGCTGGAATCAGATTGCCGGAAGAAAATCAATAACCTAGATTAGATGACACTCCTTATGGCAGAAAGTGAAGAGGAACTAAAAGCCTCTTGATGAGAGTGAAAGTGGAGAGTGAAACAGTTGGCTTAAAGCTCAACATTCAGAAAACGAAGATCATGGCATCTGTCCCATCACTTCATGGGAATAGATGGAGAAAAGTGGAAAAGTGTCAGACTTTATTTTTCTGGGCTCCAAAATCATGGCAGATGGTGACTGCAGCCATGAATTAAAGCGCTTACTCCTTGGAAGGAAAGTTATGACCAACCTAGATAGCATATTCAAAAACAAAGACATCACTTTGCCAACAAAGGTTCGCCTAGTCAAGGCTATGGTCTTTCCTGTGGTCATGTATGGATGTGAGAGCTGGACTGTGTAAAGGCTGAGTGCCGAAGATTGATGGTTTTGAAGTGTGGTGTTGGAGAAGACTCTTGAGAGTCCCTTGGACTGCAAGGAGATCCACCATCCATTCTGAAGATCAGCCCTGGAATTTCTTTGGAAGGAATGATGCTAAAGCTGAAAGTCCAGTATTTTGGCCACCTCATGCGAAGAGTTGACTCATTGGAGAAGACTCTGATGCTGGGAGGGATTGAGGGCAGGAGGAGAAGGGGACAACAGAGGATGAGATGGCTGGATGGCATCACTGACTCGATGGATGCGAGTCTGAGTGACCTCTGAGAGCTGGTGATGGACAGGGAGGCCTGGCGTGCTACAGTTCATGGGGTCGCCAAGAGTCGGAACGACTGAGCGACTGATCTGATCGATCTGATATCTTCTTCTTGGATTGATCCTTTGATCATTATGTAGTGACTTTTTTTTAAATTTTTTTTTAAATTTTATTTTGCTTAAATTTACAATATTGTATTGCTTTTGCCATTCATCAAAATGAATCCCCACAAGTATTCATGTGTTCCCCATCCTGAACCCTCCTCCCTCCTCCCTCCCCATACCATCCCTCTGGGTCGTCCCAGTGCACCAGCCCCAGGCATCTGTTATCAGGCATCGTACCTGGATTGGCGACTCATTTCAGATATAATATTATACATATTTCAATGCTATTCTCCCAAATCATCCCACCCTCTCCCTAGTCCAGAGTCCAAAAGTCTGTTCTATACGTCAGTATCTCTTTTGCTGTCTCATAAACAGGGTTATTGTTACTTTCTTTGTCTCTTTTCACAGCCTTTGTTTTGAAGTCTATTTTATCTAATATGAGTATTGCTACTCCTGCTTTCTTTTGGTCCCTATTTGCTGGAAAATCCTTTTCCAGCCCTTCACTTTCAGTCTGTATGTGTCCCCTGTTTTGAGGTGGATCTCTTGTAGACAAATATATAGGGGTCTTTTTTTGTATCCATTTGGCCAGTCTTTGTCTTTTGGTTGGGGCATTCAACATTTACGTTTAAGGTATTGATAGTTGATCCCATTGCCATTTACTTTATTGCTTTTGTTCGTTATACACCTTTTTGGGTTTCCTGTCTAGAGAATGTCCTTTAGTATTTGCTGGAGCTGGTTTGGTGGTGCTGAATTCTCTCAGCTTTTGCTTGTCTGTAAGCTTTTGATTTCTCCTTCATATTTGAATGAGATCCTTGCTGGGTACAATAATCTGGGCTGTCGGTTATTTTCTTTGATCACTTTAAGTATGTCTTGCCATTCCCTCCTGGCTTGGAGAGATTCTATTGAAAGATCAGCTGTTATCCTTATGGGAATTTCCTTGTTTGTTATTTGTTGTTTTTATCTTGCTGCTTTTAATATTTGTTCTTTGTGTTTGATCTTTGTTAATTTGATTAATATGTGTCTTGGGGTGTTTCGCCTTGGGTTTATTCTGTTTGGGACTGTCTGGTTTCTTGGACCTGAGTGATTATTTCCTTCCCCATTTTAGGGAAGTTTTCAACTATTATCCCCTCTAGAATTTCTCATGGTCTTTCTTTTTATCTTCTTCTTCTGGGACTCCTATGATTTGAATGTTGTAGCATTTAATATTGTCCTGGAGGTCTCTGAGATTGTCCTCATTTCTTTTGATTCGTTTTTATTTTTTCTCCTCTGATTCATTTATTTCTACCATTCTATCTTCTAATTCACTAATCCTATCTTCTGGCAGTGAGGAGAGACCTCTCATCCAAGGTAAGGTGAGATGGCTGTGCTTTGCTGGAGCAGCCGGGAAGAGATACCCCAGGCCTAAGGTAAGAGAAACCCAAGTAAGACAGTAGGTCTTGCAAGAGGGCATCAGAGGGCAAATACACTGAAACCATACTCACAGAAAACTAGTCAATCTAATCACACCAGGACCACAGCCTTGTTTAACTCAATGAAATTAAGCCATGCCCGTGAGGCAACCCAGGATGGGCGGGTCATGGTGGAGAAATCTGACAGGGTGTGGTCCGCTGGAGAAGGGAATGGCAAACCACTTCAGTATTCTTGCCTTGAGAACACCCATGAACAGTATGAAAAGGCAAAATGATAGGCTACTGAAAGAGAAACTCCCCAGGTCAGTAGGTGCCCAATATGCTACTGGAGATCAGTGGAGAAATAACTCCAGAAAGAATGAAGGGATGGAACCAAAGCAGAAAGAATACCCAGCTGTGGATGTGTCTGGTGATAGAAGCAAAGTCCGATGCTGTAAAGAGCAATATTGCATAGGAACCTGGAATGTCAGGTCCATGAATCAAGGCAAATTGGAAGTGGTCGAACAAGAGATGGCAAGAGTGAATGTTGACATTCTAGGAATTAGCGAACTAAAATGGACTGGAATGGGTGAATTTAACTCAGAGGACCATTATATCTACTACTGCGGGCAGGAATCCCTCAGAAGAAATGGAGTGGCCATCATGGTCAACAAAAGAGTCCGAAATGCAGTACTTGGATGCAATCTCAAAAACGACAGAATGATCTCTATTCATTTCCAAGGCAAACCATTCAATGTCACAGTAATCCAAGTCTATGCCCCAACCAGTAAAGCTGAAGAAGCTGCAGTTGAACAGTTCTATGAAGACCTACTAGATCTTTTAGAACTAACACCCAAAAAAGATGTCCTTTTCATTATAGGGGACTGGAATGCAAAAGTAGGAAGTCAAGAAACACCTGGAGTAACAGGCAAATTTGGCCTTGGAATATGGAATGAAGCAGGGCAAAGACTAAGAGAGTTTTGCCAAGAAAATGCACCGGTCATAGCAAATACCCTCCTCCAACAACACAAGAGAAGACTCTATACATGGACATCACCAGATGGTCAACACCGAAATCAGATTGATTATATTCTTTGCAGCCAAAGATGGAGAAGCTCTATACAATCAGCAAAAACAAGACCAGGAGCTGACTGTGGCTCGGACCATGAACTCCTTATTGCCAAATTCAGACTTAAACTGAAGAAAGTAGGGAAAACCACTAGGCCATTCAGGTATGACCTAAATCAAATCCCTTATGATTATACAGTGGAAGTGAGAAATAGATTTAAGGGCCTATATCTGATAGATAGAGTGCCTGATGAACTATTGAATGAGGTTCGTGACATTGTACAGGAGACAGGGATCAAGACCATCCCCATGGAAAAGAAATGCAAAAAAGCAAAATGGCTGTCTGGGGAGGCCTTGCAAATAGCTGTGAAAAGAAGAGAAGCGAAAAGCAAAGGAGAAAAGGAAAGATATAAACATCTGAATGCAGAGCTCCGAAGAATAGCAAGAAGAGATAAGAAAGCCTTCTTCAGCGATCAATGCAAAGAAATAGAGGAAAACAACAGAATGGGAAAGACTAAGGATCTATTCAAGAAAATCAGAGATACCAAAGGAACATTTCATGCAAAGATGGGCTCGAGAAAGGACAGAAATGGTATGGACCTAATGGAAGCAGAAGATATTAAGAAGAGGTGGCAAGAATACACAGAAGAACTGTACAAAAAAGAGCTTCACGACCCCGATAATTATGATGGTGTGATCACTGACCTAGAGCCAGACATCCTGGAATGTGAAGTCAAGTGGGCCTTAGAAAGCATCACTATGAACAAAGCTAGTGGAGGTGATGGAATTCCAATGGAGGTATTCCAAATCCTGAAAGATGATGCTGTGAAAGTGCTGCACTCAATATGCCAGCAAATTTGGAAAACTCAGCAGTGGCCACAAAATTGGAAAAGTTCAGTTTTCATCCCAATCCCAAAGAAAGACAATGCCAAAGAATGTCCAAACTACTGCACAATTGCGCTCATCTCACACGCTGGTAAGTAAAGCCTTGGAGGCTAGTAAAGCCCCCAAGCCAGGCTTCAGCAATATGTGAACCATGAACTTCCTAATGTTCAAGCTGGTTTTAGAAAAGGCAGAGGAACCAGA
Source organism: Tragelaphus eurycerus (assembly GCA_935064755.1). Classification (NCBI taxonomy): domain Eukaryota; kingdom Metazoa; phylum Chordata; class Mammalia; order Artiodactyla; family Bovidae; genus Tragelaphus; species Tragelaphus eurycerus. The sequence goes on along the minus strand of CAKXYN010000010.1, from coordinate 43,254,952 downwards.
GATCAAATTGCCAACATCCGCTGGATCATCAAAAAAGCAAGAGAGATCCAGGAAAACATCTATTTCTGCTTTATTGACTATGCCAAAGACTTTGACTGTGTAAATCACAATAAACTCTGGAAAATTCTGAGAGAGATGGGAATACCAGACCACCTGATCTGCCTCTTGAGAAATCTGTATGCAGGTCAGGAAGCAACAGTTAGAACTGGTCATGGAACAACAGACTGGTTCCAAATAGGAAAAGGAGTACGTCAAGGCTGTATATTGTCACCATGTTTATTTAACTTATATGCAGAGTACATCATGAGGAATGCTGGACTGGAAGAAACACAAGCTGGAATCAAGATTGCTGGGAGAAATATCAGTAACCTCAGATGTGCAGATGATACAACCCTTATGGCAGAATGTGAAGAGGAACTAAAAGCCTCTTGATGAAAGTGAAAGTGGAGAGTGAAAAGGTTGGCTTAAAGCTCAACATTCAGAAAACAAGATCATGGCATCTGGTCCCATCACTACTACATGGGAAATAGATGGAGAAACAGCGGAAACAGTGTCAGACTTTATTTTTCTGGGCTCCAAAATCACTGCAGATGGTGAATGCAGCCATGAAATTAAAAGACGCTTACTCCTTGGAAGGAAAGTTATGACCAACCTAGATCACATATTCAAAAGCAGAGATATCACTTTGCCAACAAAGGTTCGCCTAGTCAAGGCTATGGTCTTTCCTGTGGTCATGTATGGATGTGAGAGCTGGACTGTGAAGAAGGCTGAGCACCGAAGAATTGATGCTTTTGAACTGTGGTATTGGAGAAGACTCTTGAGAGTCCCTTGGACTGCAAGGAGATCCAACCAGTCCATTCTGAAGGAGATCAGCCCTGGGATTTCTTTGGAAGGAATGATGCTAAAGCTGAAACTCCAGTCTTTTGGTCACCTCATGCGAAGAGTTGACTCATTGGAGAAGACTGTGATGCTGGGAGGGATTGGGGGCAGGAGGAGAAGGGGACGACAGAGCATGAGATGGCTGAATGGCATCACTGACTCGATGGATGTGAGTCTGAGTGACCTCTGAGAGCTGGTGATGGACAGGGAGGCATGGCTTGCTGCAGTTCCTGGGGTCACTGGAGTCAGACACGACGGAGCGACTTCACTTTCACTTTTCACTTTCATGTATTGGAGAAGGAAATGGCAACCCACTCCAGTGTTCTTGCCTGGAGAATCCCAGGGACGGGGGAGCCTGGTGGGCTGCCGTCTATGGGGTCGCACAGAGTGGGACACGACTGAAGTGACGCCGCATCATTGCATTATTCATTATATATTGACTCTTTTTTATTTCTTCTAGGTCCTTGTTAAACCTTTCTTGCATCTTCTCAATCCTTGTCTCCAGGCTATTTATCTGTGATTCCATTTTGATTTCCAGATTTTGGATTAATTTCACTATCATTATTCGGAATTCTTTATCAGGTAGATTCGCTATCTCTTCCTCTTTTCTTTGGTTTGGCGGGCTTTTATCCTGTTCCTTTACCTCCTGGGTATTCCTCTGTCTCTTCATCTTGTTTTAATTGCTGAGTTTGGGGTTTCCTTACTGTATTCTGGCAGTTTGTGGAATTCTCTTTATTGTGGCATTTCCTCACTGTGTGTGGGTTTGTACAGGTGGCTTGTCAAGGTTTCTTGGTTAGGGAAGTTTGTGTCGGTGTTCTGGTGGATGGAGCTGGATTTCTTTTCTCTGGAGTGCAATGAAGTGTCCAGTAATGAGTTGTGAGATGTCAATGGTTTTGGGGTGACTTGGTGTAGCCTGTATATTGGAGCTCAGGGCTGTGTTCCTGTGTTGCTGGAGAATTTGCTTGGTATGTCTTGCCACGGAACTTGTTGGCCCTTGTGTGGTGCTTGGTTTCAGTGTAGGTATGGAGAAATTTGATGAGCTCATCTCAATTAATGTTCCCTGGAGTCAAGGTTTGGATTTAAGCCTCCTGCTTCTAGTTATTGGTCTTATTTTTACAGTAGTCTCAAAACTTCTCCTTCTATACAGCACCATTGATAAAACATCTAGGTTAAAGTTGAAAAGTTTCTCCACCGTGAGGATCACCCAGAGAAGTTCACAGCGTTACTTGGAGAGGAGAAGAGGGAGGAGGGTGTTAGAGGTGACCCAAATGAGAAGTTGTGGAATCAATAGAGGAGAGAGCAGGCTAACCAGTAATCACTTCCTTATGTGCACTCCACAACTGGACCGCTCAGAGATGTTCACAGAGTTATACCGAGAAAAGAAGAGGGAGGAAGGAGACAGAGGTGGCCAGGAGGATTAAAGGAGGGAATGAAAAGGAGAAAGACAGATCCAGCCAGTAATCAGTTCCCTAAGTGTTTTCCACAGTCTGGAACACAGAGAAATTCACAGAGTTGGGTAGAGTAGAGGGGGTTAGGGGAGGAGACGCAGGCGAACTGGTGGAGAAAAAGGAGAGTCCGGAGGAAGAGAGAGCAGTTAAGCCAGTAATCTCGCTCCCTAGTAAAAAATGGGTACTGAAGATTGGGTTCTTAAAGGTACAAAATTGGTAACAAATACCTAAAAGCAAAAATAAAAAATCTAGAGTAGAGTGTGGAGTTTCAAAAATACAATGTTAAAGAAAACAAGAAGGAAAAGAAAGAGAGAAAAAGAAAAAGAAAAAAAAAGAGTCAAAAATTATAAAGAAAATATAGGTACAAAATTGATAACAAATACCAAAAAGCAAAAGTTAAAAATCTAGAGTAGAGTTTGGAATTTCAAAAATACAATGTTAAAGAAAAGAAGAAGAAAAAGAAAGATAGAAAAAAAAGAAAAGAAAAGAAAAACAAAAACAAAGTCACAAAAATTATAAAGAAGATAGCGGTACAAATTGCAACAAATACCAGAAAGCCTAAATTAAAGATCTAGAGTAGAGTTTGGAATTTCAGGAATACAATGTTAAAGAAAAGATGAAGAAAAAGAGAGAGAGAAAAAAAAAGTCACAAAAGTTATTTAAAAAATAGGTACAAAATTGATCAGATCAGATCAGATCAGATCAGTCGCTCAGTCGTGTCCGACTCTTTGCGACCCCATGAACCGCAGCACGCCAGGCCTCCCTATCCATCACCAGCTCTCGGAGGTCACCCAGACTCACATCCATCGAGTCAGTGACACCATCCAGCCATCTCATCCTCTGTCGTTCCCTTCTCCTCCTGCCCTCAATCCCTCCCAGCATCAGAGTCTTCTCCAATGAGTCAACTCTTCGCATGAGGTGGCCAAAAGACTGGAGTTTCAGCTTTAGCATCATTCCTTCCAAAGAAATCCCATGGCTGATCTCCTTCAGAATGGACCGGTTGGATCTCCTTGCAGTCCAAGGGACTCTCAAGAGTCTTCTCCAACACCACAATTCAAAAGCATCAATTCTTCGGTGCTCAGCCTTCTTCACAGTCCAGCTCTCACATCCAGACATGACCACAGGAAAGACCATAGCCTTGACTAGGCGAACCTTTGTTGGCAAAGTGATATCTCTGCTTTTGAATATGCTATCTAGGTTTGCCATAACCTTCCTTCCAAGGAGTAAGCGTCTTTTAATTTCATGGCTGCAGTCACCATCTGCAGTGATTTTGGAGCCCAGAAAAATAAAGTCTGACACTGTTTCCACTGTTTCTCCATCTATTTCCCATGTAGTGATGGGACCAGATGCCATGATCTTCGTTTTCTGAATGTTGAGCTTTAAGCCAACCTTTTCACTCTCCACTTTCACTTTCATCAAGAGGCTTTTTAGTTCCTCTTCACTTTCTGGCATAAGGGTGGTGTCATCTGCATATCTGAGGTTATTGATATTTCTCCCAGCAATCTTGATTCCAGCTTGTGTTTCCTCCAGTCCAGCATTTCTCATGATGTACTCTGCATATAAGTTAAATAAACATGGTGACAATATACAGCCTTGACGTACTCCTTTTCCTATTAGGAACCAGTCTGTTGTTCCATGACCAGTTCTAACTGTTGCTTCCTGACCTGCATACATATTTCTCAATAGGCAGATCAGGTGGTCTGGTATTCCCATCTCTCTCAGAATTTTCCAGAGTTTATTGTGATTTACACAGTCAAAGGCTTTGGCATAGTCAATAAAGCAGAAATAGATGTTTTTCTGGAACTCTCTTGCTTTTTCGATAATCCAGCGGATGTTGGCAATTTGATCTCTGGTTCCTCTGCCTTTTCTAAATCCAGCTTGAACATCAGGAAGTTCACGGTTCACATATTGCTCAAGCCTGGCTTGGAGAATTTTGAGCATTACTTTACTAGCGTGTGAGATGAGTGCAATTGTGCGGTAGTTTGAGCACTCTTTGGCATTGCCTTTCTTTGGGATTGGGATGAAAACTGACCTTTTCCAATCTTGTGGCCACTGCTGAGTTGTCCAAATTTGCTGGCATATTGAGTGTAGCACTTTCACAGCATCATCTTTCAGGATTTGGAACAGCTCCACTGGAATTCCGTCGCCTCCACTAGCTTTGTTCCTAGTGATGCTTTCTAAGGCCCACTTGACTTCACATTCCAGGATGTCTGGCTCTAGGTCAGTGATGACACCATCATGATCATCTGGGTCGTGAAGCTCTTTTTTGTACAGTTCTTCTGTGTATTCTTGCCACCTCTTCTTAATATCTTCTGCTTCCGTTAGGTCCACACCATTCCTGTCCTTTATCGAGCCCATCTTTGCATGAAATGTTCCTTTGGTATCTCTGATTTTCTTGAATAGATCCTTAGTCTTTCCCATTCTGTTGTTTTCCTCTATTTCTTTGCATTGATCGCTGAAGAAGGCTTTCTTATCTCTTCTTACTATTCTTTGGAACTCTGCATTCAGATGTTTATATCTTTCCTTTTCTCCTTTGCTTTTCGCTTCTCTTCTTTTTGCAGCTATTTGCAAGGCCTCCCCAGACAGCCATTTTGCTTTTTTGCATTTCTTTTCCATGGGGATGGTCTTGATCCCTGTCTCCTGTACAATGTCACGAACCTCATTCAATAGTTCATCAGGCACTCTATCTATCAGATATAGGCCCTTAAATCTATTTCTCACTTCCACTGTATAATCATAAGGGATTTGATTTAGGTCATACCTGAATGGTCTAGTAGTCTTCCCTACTTTCTTCAATTTCAGTCTGAATTTGGCAATAAGGAGTTCATGGTCTGAGCCACAGTCAGCTCCTGGTCTTGTTTTTGCTGATTGTATAGAGCTTCTCCATCTTTGGCTGCAAAGAATATAATTGATAACAAATACCAAAGATCTAAAATTAAAAATCTAGATCAGAGTTTGGAATTTCAAAAATACAATGTTAAAAAAAGAAGAAAAAGAAAAAAAAGTCACAAAACTTATAAAAATATATATATGAAGTTTGCTTTTTTTTAAAAAAGGGTCTTTTATTCATATTTTTTTTTTTGCAAAGTAATAGTAGGTTATAAAAGCAAAAATTAAAGGAGTAATAGAGAACTTTAAAAAAATTTTTTTTAAATTAAAAAAAATAAAGAATGATCGTAAAAATATATATAGGACTTTCTCTGATATTGTTGTGGCTATTGTGGGTTCAGTTCATTTTCGGCTAGTTCCTTGTTTTGGCTTATATTTCTTAAGATCTATAGGCCCCTTTCTATGTAGTTGGTACTAACCACGGGGTTTTAGTTTATTGCCTGTTGCTTCCAAGGCAGTTCCCTCTGTTATAGCTTCTTTTGTTTGCTGGTCTCTTCAGTGTCTGATTTCCGCCCTGATACCAAGGGGGCGGTGGTGGACACCTTTTTTTTTTTTTTTTTTTTTTAAGGCTCCCTTGTTCAGTCGTGCTGTGGGGAGGGAGGGACGCTGCAAATAAATAACACTTGCGTGTGCTCACAGTGCCTCAGCCATACTGGGCCTGCCCCTGCTCACGGCACATGTAGCCTCCCTGCCCACACTGCTCAGGCTCTAGGTTTCTCCACCAGGAATCATCTGTGGCAGGCCCTGGGCTGCTTGCATCTCCCAGGTCTAAGCCACTAGGTTCAGGCACTCAGGTAGTCCTCAGAGGCCCAGACTCGGTTTGGCCTGCGTTTTGTGCTCTTCGCAGGTCCGAGTAGCCCAGGTGATGAGGTGCTTAGCAAGCACAGTTGCTGCGACTTATCACCTCCCCGCCGCTCGGTTTTCTGGGTATACAACTGGCGTACCTTCTCAGGTGGATATTGACCATCCAGAGCCCCAAGAAGTCTTAGTTAGCAAAGATGCTTGCTTACAGTTTTGTAGATAATGTCTCTCTGGGGCTGCGATTGCCCCCTTCTGGCTCTGGCTGCTTGTCACCGGAGGGAGACGGTCTGCAGCCGGCTATCTCTGTTCAGTCCTTTGTTCACTGCACGGGCCTGGTGGTGTCTTAGGTTAGGGCTGGCTTTTCACGTGGTGATATCCCACAGACTGGTTTGCTAGCCCAAATTATTTCACTCAGGTAGCGCTCGGATTATTCAGGCCAGATCCTTACTCTAAGTGATGCAGCCCGCGCCGCACCTCCCTGCCCAGCCCCCGCTTGCTAATGGTGGATGCAGGCATCTGTGCTGCTTCTCCACTGGGGGAGTTACTGCAGGGCTCCTAATCTGTGGGATTTAATTGTTTATTTATTTTTCCTCCCTGTTATGTTGCCCTCTGTGCTTCCCAGGGTGGGCACAGACTAGGCAGTGAGAATGTTTCCTGGTGTTTGGAAACTTCTCTCTTTTTAAGACTCCCTTCCAGGGACAGAGCTCCGTCCCTCCCTCTTTTGTCTCTTTTTTTATCTTTTATATTTTTTCCTACCTCCTTTTGAAGAGAATGGGTTGCTTTTCTGGGTGCCTGATGTCCTCTGTCGGCATTCAGAAGTTGTTTTGTGGAATTCACTCAGCGTTTAAATGTTCTTTTGATGAATTTGTGGAAGACAAAGTGTTCTTCCCATCCTATTCCTCCGCCATCTTAGCTCCTCCCCCACCAGTACTTTAAATACCCTCTTCATTGTCCTTCTTTACCCCAGAACAGTGTAAGCTTTAAGAACAGCAGCCATCAAACATGTTATATGATACTGAGTAATTGTGCTCTCCATCATGTCTGGCTCTGTAATGCTATAGACTGTAGCCCACCAGATTCCTCTGTCCATGAATTTTCCAGGCAAGACTGGAGTGGGTTGCCATTTCTTCCTCCAGAGTATCTTCTGGACCCAGGGATCAAACCCATGACTCCTGCATTGTCAGAATGATTCTTTACCTCTGAAACATCTGGGAAGCCCCATAAGATACCAAAGGAGAGTTTAATTTACCCTTAGGAATGACTACTAGGCAAACCACTGTAAATTGTTATATAAATATTAGGGGGAAACTCTTCTAGAATGAACTTCCGTAGTAGAAGTAGGGTAGGATATGTTGCCATCAAAGTAAAATTCATCAAAATCTCAGTGGTACAGGAAAGGAAATTATATTTTTCATATAAAATGTGCTTGAAGTCTGGGTGACTCTCCAGGGAAACTATTTTCTACATTACTATGTACTCACTGATCCAGACTAGTTTGTTTCTTCATCTAAATAAAAGGCTAGTGTGGTTGTTCTAAAAAAGGAAGAGATGAATGAGTGTCACACTGCTTTTACTTCTTCCCACAACACTTGGGCTAGCACCAGGCACATTACATCAGGCGAATAGAAGCAGTAATATGTGCTGTGTTCAAAAAGAAAGGAAAGTTGGCCAAGGGTGAGGGTAGAAACCTTTCCTCTGAGAAATATTTGGGGGGTTATCTCAAACATGCTAAATTGTTTGCTTAAAAGCAAAAAATATTTGTTTATTGAAAGTAGAACAGTTGTTCTAAATAAAATATTTCCTTTTGAAAATTGTTTATTTTTCAGTATTTATTTAGTTTGCTTTGTTATATATTACTGATTCTTATTGTGTGTTTACTTTTCTCTAGTCTTTTAAGGTATAGCTTGAAGATAAACTGGAGATATAGATCTAGTCTTTATATTGTCTGTAAGGAAAATTTGTAAGAAGTAATTAAACTAGATTTCTGAATTTACTTTTAGTAGCTTAAATACATGACTGTGTTCTGAAATTTAGAAGAAGAAAAGGGTGCCTGCACCTGTGAGGATTTTGGTGCAATTTTCAATAAAGACAAAGTAAAATCTCACTTCACATCTTCCTGTGAATATGACATTGCTTAGACATCGATGGGACGCTATGGGTGGGCCTTTGTCATTGGTTGAACAACATATCCTCTTGCTAAGCTTGGTTATAACACTCTTTTCTTCCTTAACCCTGAAAGAGATACAAATGAGAATATAAACCTGTGACTTTAAATGATTGTTAAAGAATGAAGCATGAAGAAACTAGAATCTCAATCAAGGCTAGTAGACTAGAACTCAACATTGATTTACATCCAAAGAATTAAAGTGCTTTCTGGCTCTTCAGCTAGGTATACACAAACACATGTAAACACAAAACATGTACATTATTTCAAACTTATAAATTTGCTTTCCATCTAAATAAATCAATAATTTTGCAATAGATTTAAAAATATCACATATCATTACATCATCCTGTGGCACTACTTGTATATTAAACCCTCATTATTCTATATGTACCATCAAAATCTGGAATGATGTTGAGAGAGTCAATTCCTAGGCAGGTTGATAAGAAGTCTGAGGTCTCTCAGGAGAAGAAAGGGGATTGAGGCTCTCAAGCTGGAGATATGGGTTTGGAGTCCTCAAGGAGGAGAAAAGGACAAAATGATTTTTTTTTTCTTAAGCCTAGAACTGATGATTACACAACAAAACCACTCAGCTTAAACTCTGTATAACCTAGATAGTATATGGAAAACCAGAGACATTACTTTACCAACAAAAGTCCATCTAGTCAAGGCTATGGTTTTTCCAGTGGTCATGTATGGATGTGAAAGTTGGACTGTGAAGAAAGCTGAGGGCCGAAGAATTGATTCTTTTGAACTGTGGTGTTGGAGAAGACTCTTGAGAGTCTTTTGGACTGCAAGGAGATCCAACCAGTCCATTCTAAAGGAGATCAGTCCTGGGTGTTCTTTGGAGGGAATGATGCTAAAGGTGAAACTCCAGTACTTTGGCCACCTCATGCGAAGAGTTGACTCATTGGAAAATACTCTGATGCTGGGAGTGATTTTGGGCAGGAGGAGAAGGGGACAACAGAGGGTGAGATGGCTGGATGGCATCACCGATTTGATGGACTTGAGTTTGAGTGAACTCCAGGAGATGGTGATGGACAGAGAGGCCTGGTGTGCTGCGATTCATGGGGTCACAAAGAGTCAGACATGACTGAGCGACTGAACTGACTGACTGAACTGAAGGATTATGTAACAACAATGTATCCTTCTTGAGGACATGTTTCTCCTTAAGAACCTTCTGACTAATCCTGTTATCTTAAAATGTATATTATGGGAGTGGGTCGGGTATGGCCATTACAATATTGAGACATTCTATTTTATTTACTGTAATAACCAATTAAAAAATATATAACTCCCTTGCTAAGACTGGTTCCAAATAGGCAAAGGAGTACATTAAGGCTGTGTATTGTCACCCTGATTATTTAACTTATATGCATATTACATCGTGAGAAACACTGGACTGGAAGAAGCACAAGCTGGAATCAAGATTGCCGGGAGAAACAGCAATAACCTCAGATATGCACATGACACCACCCTTATGGCAGAAAGTGAAGAAGAACTAAAAAGCCTCTTGATGAAAGTGAAAGTGGAGAGTGAAAAAGTTGGTTTAAATCTCAACATTCAAAAACTAAGATCATGGCATCCAGTCCCATCACTTCCTAGCAAATATATGGGGAAACAGTGGAAACAGTGGCTGACTTTATGTTTTGGGGCTCCAAAATCACTGCAGATGGTGATTACAGCTATGAAACTAAAAACACTTGCTCCTTGGAAGGAGAGAAGGCAATGGCACCCCACTCCAGTACTCCTGCCTGGAGAATCCCACGGATGGAGGAGCCTGGTAGGCTGTAGTCCATGGGGTCGCTGAGGGTTGGACACAACTGAGCGACTTCACTTTCACTTTTCACTTTCATGCATTGGAGAAGGCAATGGCAACCCACTCCAGTGTTCTTGCTTGGAGAATCCCAGGGACGGGGGAGCCTGGTGGGCTGCTGTCTATGGGGTCACACAGAGTTGGACACAACTGAAGTGACTTAGCAGCAGCAGCAGACAGCATATTCAAAAGCAGAGACACTACTTTGCCAACAAAGGTCCATCTAGTTAAGGCTATGGTTTTTCCAGTAGTCATGTATAGATATGAGAGTTGGACTATAAAGAAAGCTGAGCATCAAAGAATTGATGCTTTTGAACTGTCGTGTTAGAGAAGACTCTTGAGAGTCCCTTGGACTGCAAGGAGATCCAGCCAGTCTATCCTAAAGGAGATCAGTCCTGGGTGTTAATTGGAAGGACTGATGTTGTAGCTGAAACTCCAATACTTTGGCCACCTAATGCAAAAAGCTGACTCATTTGAAAAGATCCTGATGTTGGGAAAGGTTGAAGGTGGGAGGAGAAAGGGACGACAGAGGATGAGATAGTTGGATGGCATCACCAACTCAATGGACATGGGTTAGGGTGTACTCTGGGAGTTGGTGATGGAGACGGAGGCCTGGCATGCTGCGTTTCATGGGGTTGCAAAGAGTTGCATACGAGTGAGTGTGCTGAACTGAAATTGCTAAGATTAGCGAGGGGGGCACTCTCTGTCCCCCTTCTGATATCTATGTCAGAAGCTTTCTCTTTTCCTTTTTAGATTTTAATAAAGCTCTGCTATACAAAAGCTCTTTGAACAAGTCTGGTTCCTGGTCCCAAAGCTAAATCTTCTTTGGAGATCACGAATCTGACATCATTCACCATAAGCTATCATCTGGGATCTTCAGGACAAGGTAAGAACACTCAGTGCTCTAGCCTCTGTGCTAAGGAAGGGTTAAAATCCATCATTGAAAAGTTAAAGCAACAGGGGCTAATAATTCCCTCTAATAGTCCATGCAACACTCCTATTTGGTGTATGAAAAAGTCAAATGATAAATGGAGACTAGATCAAGATTTACAAATAATAAATGAGGCTGTGGTTCCTTTACACGCCAGGGTGCCTAATCCTTATACTTTGCTGTCTGAAATTCCTGCATGGGCAAAATATTTCTCAGTAACTGATTTAAAAGATGCCTTCTATTCTGTACCATTGGTGGAGGAAAGTCAATTTCTATTTGCCTTTGAAGACCCTACTCATCCAGCTTCTCAGTTAACCTGGACAGTTTTGCCCCAGGGCTTTTGTGACAGCCCCACCTATTTGAGCAAAGTTTGTCATGGGATTTACAACACATTAATAGCTCCAAGGCAGTGGTGCTACAGTATGTAGATGATGTTCTGTTCTATGCTGAAATAGAGGAAGCTTGCTCACAAGCCTCAGATGTCTTCCTAAGCTTTTTGGCTGGCTGAAGTTATAAGGCATTAAGGGGAAAGGCTCAGCTTTGTCAACAATCTGTTAAATATCTGGACCTAATCATATCCATCCCACTCCAGTACTCTTGCCTGGAAAATCCTATGGACAGAGGAGCCTGGTAGGCCGCAGTCCATGGGGTGGCTAAGAGTCGGACACGACTGAGTGACTTCACTTTCACTTTTCACTTTCATGCATTGGAGGAGGAAATGGGAACCCACTCCACTGTTGTTGCCTGGAGAATCCCAGGGATGGGGGAGCCGGGTGGGCTGCAGTCTATGGGTTCGCACAGAGTTGGACACGACTAAAACGACTTAGCAGCAACAATCATTTCCAAGCCAGGCTTCAGTAATACGTGAACTGTGAACTTCCAATTGTTCAAGTTGGTTTTAGAAAAGGCAGAGGAACCAGAGATCAAATTGCCAACATCCACAGATCATGGAAAAAGCAAGAGAGTTCCAGAAAAGCATCTATTTCTGTTTTATTGACTATGCCAAAGCCTTTGACTGCATGAATCACAAGAAACTGTGGACAATTCTGAAAGAGATGGGAATACCAGACCACCTGACCTTGCACTTTGCTGGAGCAGCCATGAAGAGATACCACACGCCCAAGGTAAGAGAAACCAAAGTAAGATGGTAGGTGTTGCAAGAGGGCATCAGAGAGCAAACACACTGAAACCATACTCACAGAAAACTAGTCAATCTAATCACACCAGGACCACAGCCTTGTCTAACTCGATGAAACTAAGCCATGTCTGTGGGGCAACCCAGGATGGGCGGGTCATGGTGGAGAGATCTGACAGAATGTGGTCTACTGGAGAAAGGAATGGCAAACCACTTCAGTATTCTTGCCTTGAGAACCCTATGAACAGTATGAAAAGGCAAAATGATAGGATACTGAAAGAGAAACTCCCCAGGTCAGTAAGTGCCCAATATGTTACTGGAGATCAGTAGAGAAATAACTCCAGAAAGAATGAAGGGATGTAGCCAAAGCAAAAACAATACCCAGCTGTGGATGTGAATGGTGATAGAAGCAAGGTCTGATGCTGTAAAGAGCAATATTGCATAGGAACCTGAAAAGTCAGGTCCATGAATCAAGGCAAATTGCAAGTGGTCAAACAAGAGATGGCAAGAGTGAATGTCGACATTCTAGGAATCAGCGAACTGAAATGGACTGGAATGGGTGAATTTAACTCAGATGACCATTATATCTACTACTGGGGGCAGGAATCCCTCAGAAGAAATGGAGTAGCCATCATGGTCAACAAAAGAGTCCGAAATGCAGTACTTGGATGCAATCTCAAAAACGACAGAATGATCTCTGTTCATTTCCAAGGCAAACCATTCAATGTCACAGTAATCCAAGTCTATGCCCCAACCAGTAATGCTGAATAAGCTGAAGTTGAATGGTTCTATGAAGACCTACAAGACCTTTTAGAACTAAAACCCCAAAAAGATGTCCTTTTAATTATAGGGGACTGGAATGCCAAAGTAGGAAGGCAAGAAACACCTGGAGTAACAGGCAAATTTGGCCTTGGAATACGGAATGAAGCAGGGCAAAGACTAACAGAGTTTTGCCAAGAAAATGCACTGGCCATAAAAAACACCCTCTTCCAACAACACAAGAGAAGACTCTATACATGGACATCACCAGATGGTCAACACCGAAATCAGATCTATTATATTCTTTGCAGCCAAAGATGGAGAAGCTCTATACAGTCAATAAAAACAAGACCAGGAGCTGACTGTGGCTCAGACCATGAACTCCTTAATGACAAATTCAGACTGAAATTGAAGAAAGTAGGGAAAACCACTAGAGCATTCAGGTATGACCTAAATCAAATCCCTTATGATTATACAGTGGAAGTGAGAAATAGATTTAAGGGCCTAGATCTGATCGATAGAGTGCCTGATGAACTATAGAATGAGGTTCATGACATTGTACAGGAGACAGGGATCAAGACCATCCCCATGGAAAAGAAATGCAAAAAAAAAAAAACACAAAATGGCTGTCTGGGGAGGCCTTACAAATAGGTGTGAAAAGAAGAGAAGCAAAAAGCAAAGGAGAAAAGGAAAGATACAAACATCTGAATGCAGATTTCCAAAGAATAGCAAGAAGAGATAAGAAAGCCTTCTTCAGTGATCAATGCAAAGAAATAGAGGAAAACAACAGAATGGGAAAGACTAGGGATCTATTCAAGAAAATCAGAGATACCAAAGGAATATTTCATGCAAAGATGGTCTTGATAAAGGACAGAAATGGTATGGACCTAACAGAAGCAGAAGATATATAAAAAAGATGGCAAGAATACACAGAAGAACTGTACAAAAAAGATCTTCACAACCCACATAATCACGATGGTGTGATCACTCACCTAGAGACACACATCCTGGAATGTGAAGTCAAGTACGCCTTAGAAAGTATAACTATGAACAAAGCTAGTGGAGGTGATGGAATTCCAGTTGAGCTCTTTCAAATCCTGAAAAATGATGCTGTGAAAGTGCTGCACTCAATATGCCAGCAAATTTTGAAAACTCAGCAGTGGCCACAGGACTGGAAAATGTCAGTTTTCATTCCAATCCCAAAGAAAGGCAATGCCAAAGAATGCTCAGACTCCCGCATTGCACTCATCTCACACGCTAGTAAAGTAATGCTCAAAATTCTCCAAGCCAGGCTTCAGCAATATGTGAGCTGTGAACTTCCAGATGTTAAAGCTGGTTTTAGAAAAGGCAGAGGAACCAGAGATCAAATTGCCAACATCTGCTGGATCATCAAAAAAGCAAGAGAGTTCCAGAAAAACATGTATTTCTGCTTTATTGACTATGCCAAAGCCTTTGACTGTGTAGATCACAATAAACTGTGGAAAATCCTGAAAGAGATGGGAATACCAGACCACCTGACCTGCCTCTTGAGAAATCTGTTTGCAGGTCACGAAGCAACAGTTAGAACTGGTCATGGAACAACAGACTGGTTCCAAATAGGAAAAGGAGTACGTCAAGGCTGTATATTGTCACCCTGTTTATCTAACTTATATGCAGAGTACATCATGAGAAACGCTGGACTGGAAGAAACACAAGTGGGAATCAAGATTGCTGGGAGAAATATCAATAACCTCAGATATGCAGATGACACCACCCTTATGGCAGAAAGTGAAGAGGAACTAAAAAGCCTCTTGATGAGAGTGAAAGTGGAGAGTGAAAAGGTTGGCTTAAAGCTCAACATTCAGAAAGCGAAGATCATGGCATCCAGGCCCATCACTTCATGGGAAACAGATGGGTAAACAGTGGAAACAGTGTCAGACTTTATTTTTCTGGGCTCCAAAATCACTGCAGATGGTGACTGCAGCCATGAAATTAAAAGATGCTTACTCCTTGGAAGGAAAGTTATGACCAGTCTAGATAGCATATTCAAAAGCAGAGACATTACTTTGCCAACAAAGGTTCTTCTAGTCAAGGCTATGGTTTTTTCTGTGGTCATGTATGGATGTCAGAGTTGGATTGTGAAGAAGGTGGAGTGCCGAAGAATTGATGCTTTTGAACTGTGGTGCTGGAAAAGACTGTTGAGACTCCATTGGACTGCAAGGAGATCCAACCAGTCCATTCTGAAGGAGATCAGCCCTGGGATTTCCTTGGAAGAAATGGTGCTAAAGCTGAAAGTCTAGTACTTTGGCCACCTCATGTGAAGAGTTGACTCATTGGAGAAGACTCTGATGCTGGGAGGGATTGGGGCCAGGAGGAGAAGGGGATGACAGAGGATGAGATGGCTGGATGGCTTCACTGACTCGATGGACGTGACTGAGTGAACTCCGGAAGTTGGTGATGGACAGGGAGGCCTGGCGTGCTTGGATTCATGTGGTCGCAAAGAGTGGGACAGGACTGAATGACTGATCTGATCTGATCTAAATTCTAATCCTGTTATCTTAATATGTAAATTGTGCAATTGGGTCTGGTAAAATCATTACAACCTTAAGACATCCTTTTGGTTTATTGTAATAACCAATTTAAAAAAGGAAGGGAAACGAAAAGCAAAGGAGAAAAGGAAAGATATAAGCATCTAAATGCAGAGTTCAAAACAATAGCAAGGAGATATAAGAAATCCTTCCTCAGAGATCAATGCAAAGAAATAGAGGAAAACAACAGAATGGGAAAGACTAGAGATTTCTTCAAGAAAATTAGAGATACAAGAGAATATTTTATGCAAAGATGGGCCCCATAAAGGACAGAAATGGTATGGACCTAAAAGAAGCAGAAGATATGAAGAAGGGGTGGCAAGAATACATGGAAGAACTGTACAAAAAAGATCTTCAAGACCAAGATAATCACGATGGTGTGACCACTCACCTAGAGTCAGACATCCTGGAATGTGAAGTCAAGTGGGACTTAGAAAGCATCACTACAAACAAAGCCAATGGAGGTGATTGAATTCCAGTGGAGCTATTTCAAATCCTGAAAGATGGTGCTGTGAAGGTGCTGCACTCAATTATCCAGCAAATTTGGACAACTCAGCAGTGGCCACAGGACTGGAAAAGATCAGTTTTCATTCTGGTCCCAAAGAAAGGCAATGCCAAAGAATGTTCAAACTACCGTACAATTGTACTCATCTCACATGCTAGTAAAGCAATGCTCAAATATTCTCCAAGCCAGGCTTCAGCAATAAGTGAACTGTGAACTTCCTGATGTTCAAGCTGGTTTTAAAAAAGGCAGAGGAACCAGAGATCAAATTGCCAACAACTGCTGGATCATGGAAAAAGCAAGAGAGTTCCAGAAAAACATCTATTTCTGCTTTATTGACTTTGCCAAAGCCTTTGACTGTGTGGATTACAATAAACTGTGGAAAATTCTGAAAGAGATGGGAATACCAGACCACCTGACCTGCCTCTTGAGAAACCTATATGCAGGTCAGGGAGCAACATGTAGAACTGGACATGGAACAACATACTGGTTCCAAATAGGAAAAGGAGTATGTCAAGGCTGTATATTGTCACCCTGCTTATTTAACTTCTATGCAGAGTACATGAGAAATGCTGCGCTGAAAGAAACACAAGCTGGAATCAAGATTGCCAGGAGAAATATCAATAAGCTCAGATATGCAGATGACATGACCCATATGGCAGAAAGTGAAGAGGATCTAAAAAGCTTCTTGTTGAAAGTGAAAGAGGAGAGTGAAAAAGTTGGCTTAAAGCTCAACATTCAGAAAACTAAGATCATGGCATCTGGTCCCATCACTTCATGGGAAATGGATGGGGAAACAGTGGAGTTAATATGAGACTTTATTTTTTGGGGGGTTACAAAATCACTGCAGATTGTGACTGCAGCCATGAAATTAAAAGACACTTACTCCTTGGAAGGAAAATTATGACCAACCTAGATAGCATATTAAAAAGCAGAGATTGCTTTGCCAACAAAGGTCCATCTAATCAGGGCTATGGCTTTTCCAGTGGTCATGTATGGTTGTGAGAGTTGGACTTTGAAAAAGCTGAGCACCGAAGAATTGATGCTTTTGAACTGTGGTGTTGAAGAATACTCTTGAGAGGCCTTTGGACTGCAAGGAGATCCAACCAGTCCATTATAAAGGAGATCAGTCCTGGGTGCTTTTTGGGAGGACTAATGCTAAAACTGAAACTCCAGCACTTAGGCCAACTGATATGAATTGTTGACTCAGTGGAAAAGACCCTGATGCTGGGAGGGATTGGGGGCAGGAGGAGAAGGGGATGACAGAGGACATGGCTTGATGGCATCACCTACTCGATGGACATGAGTTCTAGAGAACTCCAGCAGTTGGTGATGGACAGTGAGGCCTGGCGTGCTGCAATTCATGGGGTCCCAAAGAGTCGGACATGACTGGGCGACTGAACTGAACTGAACTGAACTGAACTCATATCTCCCTTGCTAAAACTAGCGAGTGCTGCACTCTCCAACCCCTCTGATGTCTATGTCAGAAGCTTCCTCTGTCCCTTTTCACTGTAATAAATCTTCTCCCACACAAGAGCCCTGAGTGTTCAAGCCTGGTCTTTGGTCCTGAGGCTAAGTCTTCTTCAGAGATCAGGAATCCAACATTGTTCAGGGAAAGCTATCAATGTGATAAACAAGGATACGCCCCCAGTTTTCAAAGATCTAAGTCTAGTCTGGCATATCATTAACCAGCTCTGATGCCACATTTATGTCATTGAATCTGTCTGGATGCACATTCTCATTTCCTTACTGGTTTCTTCACTTATTGCAGTAATTGAAGATCTCTTATAAAAAGTGTCTTTTAAAATAGCATACAAAACTTTGGGTCTCACTCCTACTTGACTCTGTATTGGAGAGGCCATGGGGAGTGAAGCCATTCAAACAGCCCAGTTCCAGCTCCCAGTTAAATGCTGCCAAAGAAAAACCGTAAGTGAGACTAGCATGGGGCGGGGTTGGGGGAGGAGAGTTTGGAGGAAACAAAACAAAAAAACACCAAGCTAAGCCTCAGCCCATTAACACAATTATATAATGCAATAATTTGATACTACTAAGCCTCTGACTCTGAGAATGGTTTTAATGCAATGACACCAGATAATAGACATTTAGGTCTGTATCTTATCCCCAGGATTTCTATAGAAAATTTCTCCAAATGATGCTAGTACTCAGCCAAACTTGCAAATGGCCAATTTAAATGATAGTGGATAGATTTTCCAGTTTCAGCATTTCAGGAATCTAGGACCATAATCGGTCCGGAAATAAATCAGAGTCTTAATGTGTTTCAATCTGAATAAAATTCTCCATATCATCTCCTTCCAAGGTTCTAGCATTTAGGTAGTCTCAAGAGACACTTCCTAAAATTCAGACTCACTACCCGATATGACAGTACTAAATGATAGAAATACCACAAATTCTGCCTTTTGCAATCCTCATTAAATATTCCAATTGGCAGCCTACTAGTTGAGTCCTAGGTATCATGGGAAATATTGCATATCAGACTGCAACTCAGGAAAATTTATCCTACGTTTATAGGATTTCTATTTTAACTCTAACCTGTTTGAATATTGACTTTATCATTCAAAACTAAACAAAACAAAACATTAGTGCAGAAGTATTTTACCAGATCCCTAAGTGAACCTAAGCCAGTGTGACTGGTGTGTAAAAATGCATCATGGTCAAAGATTACAGGTTGTAAAAGATTTTCACAACTAGTTCAGAAGTAAAGGGCAAGGCCAAAGCACATAAGCTTATGATCTCGTAGTAAAAAAATATTGAGATGAAGACTTCTGGTCCCAAGGAGATAAGAACTTGATCTTACTCTTTCTTGAGAGTCAGTGGTAGGTCCTCAACAGCAATCAAGTCCATGAGCAATGTTATTGAAGGAAACAACACACCAGCCTTTTAATATTTTTATATACTATCTCATAAAACTCAAAGGAAAAAATGTTCTTCTTTACTTCCCTCTCTCAAGAAATTGTCATGTACTGAGCCAGACTCTGAGAAGAGTTCTCTTTGCCTTACAATGACTTCCATAATAAACTTTGCATTTGACTCATTTTTACTCTTTATTCCTCTGGCCAGACATTTGGCTTTTTGCATGTGAATTTCATCTACCCCAACTTATGTTTATACAGCAGTTCAAGATTAAATTCTGTATAAGAAACTCCATTCCTTTCCTTTCATTGTTTTAAAACTCCAAAACAAAGAAAATAATAAATTGTTTCATAAATTATTTCATTTATTGGTTGAGTATTTGTGAAAACTGTGAGTAGACGATATGAACTCAACTTACATGCTCTGAAATTGTGAATTATGGGTCTGTTTTCCACCATTTCACAAAATGTTCTACTCTAACTTCTGCTTGTAATTAGTTACTTTGGAAAGAACTAAGCAGATGTGTTACAGTTTCTTTGAATTATCAGCGTGTATTTAAGACAAACTCCATCTTCTGAAGAAATTGTGTCCTCCAGGGAATTATTTGTCTTCTGCTAACAGCCTTTTCTTTGAGATGTGAAGTTAGTTTTAGGTTTCAGGTGTGCTGGCTGGAGATTAATGTAGCTAACAGTTACAGCATAAATTTTTTAACTCAAGCTCAACACACTTGGTTCTGATTCTTGATTTCTAAGAAAGGTGGTTTTCCCAGGCATTACCAGCTAGAAACCATAACTGTACACGGATTTGCAGCAAGTAGGATTGATGTGACAGACTAGAAGAGTAAAGGTAGCTGGAAGAAAGTTTTAGAACAATTATTAAACTTTCCCTATAGTAAATGATGTGTGCTTAGTCACTCAGTCATGTCTGATTCTTAGTGACTCCATGGAGTGTAGCCCACCAGGCTCTTCCGTCCATGGGGATTCTCCAGGCAAGAATACTGGAGTGGGTTGCCATGCCCTTCTCCAGGGAATCTTCCCAACCCACGGACTGAACCCGTTTCTCCAGCATTGCAGGCAGATTTTTTACCAACTGAGCCACTCGGGAAGCCCATGGTACATTAGAGATAAAGTCTATTACAGATGTTTGTTTTTATAGGAAAATAAATGTGCAGGATGCATATATATTATATGCATATTATATACATGTGCATATATATATCATGAAAACAATTCTCAACACAGATTTCAGAACATAATACTTTTATTTTTTAGAAAATAAATATTAGTATTGGGAAAAATAAGTGGTTTCAATACTTAATATAAAAGGTTAAAGGGAAAACATCACCTATCGTTATTCATTTGAATATATACATCCAGCTATGTTGACTCATTGGAGAAGACTCTGATGCTGGGAGGGATTGGGGGCAGGAGGAGAAGGGGACGACAGAGGATGAGATGGCTGGATGGCATCACTGACTCGATGGATGTGAGTCTGAGTGACCTCCGAGAGGTGGTGATGGATAGGGAGGCCTGGCGTGCTGCAGTTCATGGGGTCGCAAAGAGTCGGACACGACTGAGAGACTGATCTGATCTGATCTGATGATCTACCAATCAGAAGATAATTTTACTCTCTCTCTTATGTCGCCAATTTATCGTTTTCTACTTCAGTATTTAAGTGCTTTAAAATCTTATTCATTCTTAATAATACCCTTACTTTTAATTAAAGTAGTCTCAGAAATAATGTTATGCCTTCTCTATTTTACAAATGACTTGGTTCCTAGTCATCAACCAAGAAAAGCATCTTTTTTTTTTTTTTTGCAAATATGCTTAGAATTCCATATTAATAAGGTTACATACTGGTTTTATATAGGATAGTATTTTATATCCAAACAGTTTTCTCCATATATTTAAACCTAAGATTATTGTGCATTTTAAAGTATAGTCTAAAGCAAGTATTATCAAAGTTCAAAGGAATAATTAATAGTATTCATTACTTTTCTTTAAAAAAATGAAGATATTATGTGTCACTAGACTATGATTTAAATTTCCTCAGGGCCTTTGTCCTTATAAATTATATTATAAAGATTTTCATGTTTGAAATTT
Source organism: Tragelaphus eurycerus (assembly GCA_935064755.1). NCBI lineage: Eukaryota > Metazoa > Chordata > Mammalia > Artiodactyla > Bovidae > Tragelaphus > Tragelaphus eurycerus. Next base: position 43,234,088 of record CAKXYN010000010.1, on the reverse strand, counting down.
TCTTCTCGTTTTGCCTGTATTTAGCCATCTTACTCATGACAAACATTATGACTCTTACAAAAAATTATATTTTGTTGAATCTCAAAAAGGACACTTGGAATTATCAGTACAAATTTTTATAATTTTAAAATGAACACAGTTTATATCTTAAAGAAAAAAGTAAAGATAAATAGTAATTTGCTTAATAAAATAAAGCATATTAAAATATATCAATTCAGTTTAGTTTTATAGTTCATGGTTTAAACATGAGTTTATGTTTAGTGTCTATTTTAAATAAAACATTTGCTTCAGTAAGGTCCCTAACTTCACTTACAACATCCTCAGAAAATAAACATGAGAAAATCTTTTATCTAACAAAGATATCTTACCCAGATATTCTCTTAAGGAGTAAGATCAGTCTTCATATACTATACACTGCTTCTCAGGATGTATTAAAAAAATAAAATTAAAAAAAAGCAAACACTAATGAAAACAGTAAAAAATAAATAAATAAACATAAGTGCAATTAAAAAATAAATAAATAAACATGGTTTGAAGCTACAGAGAGTTAGGACAACCTCTCATCTCACTCCTAACCTATACACAGTAGAAACAGGTATCCTAACTTTCTTATTTTATAAGAGCTTAATTCTAATTTGGGAGGCCATCAAAACTGTGAAAAACATGTGAAACACAACTTTGGCTCCAATCTTCCATCTGTACATTCATGTAACTCCCACTGAAACTAATTATTTTTTCTTCAGTTTATGTTACTAGGAGTTGGGCATGCAGAAGTTTCAATTAAATTGTCCATATTGAAATCAATGGGAGTTCAGTGATATTGATGGGGATTACATATATGAAAAAGATGTAAAAGAAGATGTTAAAATTTGTTCAGTTAAGACCCTTTAGCAAGGCAACATGTTTCTGAAAATTTATTCACTTCTCTTCTAAATCAAAGTTTGAATTTTATGTATGCTAAATTGTTAAGCTTTTTTACATGATTAAAAATATATATTTAAAAGAGATATAAACAGACATCTGAATTCTCCCAATTTATCATATAAAATATATTTTTTGCTCCTCTTGGTAATAAACCTGTTTTTTTTTTTTTAATTTCTTATTAATGTGTTGTTGCATGGTTTTACTGGCTGAAATGTAATTTAAAATATTGGGAATGACACTCTCCTGTGTGCAGTCTGTTGACCTTCATTCAACCCATTCAGTAATAATGGACTCTAGGCATGGACCATTTCCTTGCCAAGCAATGAACAACCTATACAGTGGGGCTTGTCAGCTTATTCAAGAAATATCTTTTCTGGTTTCATGCTCAATAGTGTTCCTTTGCTCTGCTGAAGCATGTATGTCCGTGCACTTCAGTCATATCCCAGTTTTAGTGTTCCAGACTTACAGAGGAAGGGTCAACGTCCTTTGCTGGGACATGGGGAGTGTTGCACATAGGCCAGTTGCTCTGTGACTGCTGCCACGGTCACCTGCTAGTCATGAGGGATTTACACAGCCATTGAAGTTGATCTTACTCTGTCTCTTCTGTGTGTGACTAAAAGTATTGTTCCACCAATACTCACTGTCTTGAGTTTTCTTTGGTGACTTTTTTTTCTTGCTATGCAAGAGCCTTTAACTCCTGGTGGCTAGTATTGTGATGATCTTTGCTATTTTCCATCTAGCTGGAGTCCTACTCTGGCACTGAAAACCAGTACATCATGTTCTGCTCAATATAAAACTTTGCTGCAAATGTATTTAAAAGAGAGGAAGAGGTGACCACTGAGCAACTACTCAACCAGTCCATTAAAACAGAACAGTGTAGTTGGCTGTGGATGCTTTCCCTCTCAGGAAGATATAGAGCTATTAATGGAAAAAACATTGAAAATCTTACTACAAGATGTGATAGGTAGGTGGTTAAGTAGTTACATTGTAGAATTAATGAAAGCACGGTGTGTAGGGCCACCCAAGACAAATGGGTCATGGTGGAGAGGTCTGACCAAACATGGTCTGCTGGAGAAGGGAATGACAAACCACTTCAGTACTCTTGCCATACGAATCTCGTGAACAGTATGAAAAAGCAAAATGATGTGACACTGAGAGATGAGCCCTACAGGTCAGTAGGTGTCCAATATGCTACCGGGGAAGAACAGAGAAATAGCACAACAAAAAATGAAGATGCTGAGCCTTAGCAGAAACACGCCCAGTTGTGGATGTGTCTGGCAGTAAAAGTAAAGCCTGATGCAGTAAAGAACAATATTTCATAGGAATCTGTAGTGTTAGAGCCATGGATCAAGGCAAATTTGATGTGGTCAAAAAGGAGAAGGCAAGAATGAACATCGACTGTTTAGGAATCAGTGAACTAAAATGGATGGGATGGGTGAATTTAATACAGATAACCATTAAATACTTCTGTGGGGAAGAATCCCTTAGAAGAAATAGAGTATCCCTCATAGTTAACACAAGGTCCAAATGTAGTACTTGGGTGCAGTCTCATAAGTGACAGAATATTCTCGGTTCATTTTCAAGGTAAACTATTCAACAGCACAGTAATCCAAGTCTATGCTCCAACCACTAATGCCAAAGAAGCTAAAGTTGAATGGTTGAATGAAGAACAAAAAGGCTCTCTCAACTAACACCAAAAAAAGATGTCCTTTTCATCATAGGGAATTGAAATGTGAAAGTAGAAGTCAAGAGATATCTGGAGTAATAGACATATTGGCCTTGGAGAACAAAATTAAGCAGGGCAAAGGCTAACAGAGTTTTGCCAAGAAAACACATTAGTCATAGCAAACACCATCTTCCAACATCACAAGAGACGAATTGACACATGGACATCACCAGATGGTGAATACTGAAATCAGATTGATTATATTCTTTGCAGCCAAAGATGGAGATGCTCTATATAGTCAGCAAAAATAAGACTGGGAACTGACTGTGGCTCAGATAATGAACTCCTTATTGCAAAATTCAGACTTAAAGTGAATAAAGTAGGGAAAACCACTAGGCAATTCAGATATTATTATGTAAATCAAATCCCTTATGATTATACAGTGGAAGTGACAAATAGGTACAAGGAATTAAATCTGATAGATAGAGGGCCTGAAGAACTCTGGACGGAGATTTGTAACATTATGCAGTAGACAGTGACCAAAACCATCCCCAAGAAAAAGAAATGCATGAAGTCAAAATTATTGTCTGAGGAGGCCTTACAAATAGCTGAGAAAGAAAGAGTAGTGAAAGGCAAAGGAGAAAGGGAAAGATATATTCAGCTGAATGCAGAGTTCCAAAGAAATAACACAGAGAGATAAGTGTGCTAATCTCTTAAGTAGTCTCAAAGACTACTTAAGAAAACAATGCAAAGAAATAGAAGGAAACAATAGAATGGAAAAGACTAAAAATCTCTTCAAGAAAATTGGATATACTAAGGTAAGATTTCATGCAAAGATGGGCCAATAAAGGATAGAAATGGTAAGAACCTAAGAGAAGGAGAAGAGATTAAGAAGAGACGGCAAGAATACAAAGAAGTACTGTACAAAACAGGTCTCATGATCTGGATAACCACAATGGTGTTGTCACTTACTTAGAGCCAGATATCCTGGAGTGTGAAATCAAGTGGGCCTTAGGAAGTATCACTAAGAACAAAGCTAGTGGAGGTGATGGAATTTCAGCTGAGCTATTTCCAATCCTAAAATCAGATCAGATCAGTCACTCAGTCCTGTCCCACTCTTTGCGACCACATTAATCCCAGCACGCCAGGCCTCCCTGTCCATCACCACCTCCTGGAGTTCACTCAGACTCACATCCATTGAGTCAGTGATGCTATCCAGCCATCTCATCCTCTGTCGTCCCCTTCTCCTCTTGCCCCCAATCCCTACCAGCATCAGAGTCTTCTCCAATGAATCAACCCTTCACATGAGGTGGCCAAAGTACTGGACTTTCAGCTCTAGCATCATTCCTTCCAAAGAAATCCCAGGGCTGATCTCCTTCAGAATGGACTGGTTGGATCTCCTTGCAGTCCAAAGGACTCTCAAGAGTCTTCTCCAACACCACAGTTCAAAGGCATCAATTCTTCGGCACTCAGCCTTCTTCACAGTCCAGCTCTCACATCCATACATGACCACAGGAAAAACCATAGCCTTGACTAGAAGAACCTTGGTTGGCAAAGTAATGTCTCCGCTTTTGAATATGCTATCTAGATTGCTCATAACTTTCTTTCCAAGGAGTAAGCATCTTTTAATTTCATGGCTGCAGTCACCATATGTAGTGATTTTGGAGCCCAGAAAAATGAAGCCTGACACTGTTTTCACTGTTTCCCCATCTATTTCCCATGAAGTGATGGGACCAGATGCCATGATCTTATAGTTTTCTGAATGTTGAGCTTTAAGCCAACCTTTTCACTCTCCACTTTCACTCTCATCAAGAGGCTTTTGAGTTCCTCTTCACTTTCTGCCATAAGGGTGGTGTCATCTGCATATCTGAGGTTATTGATATTTCTCCCAGCAATCTTGATTCCAACTTCTGTTTCTTCCAGTCCAGCGTTTCTCATGATGCACTCTGCATAGAAGTTAAATAAACAGGGTGACAATATACAGCCTTGATGTACTTCTTTTCCTATTTGGAACCAGTCTGTTGTTCCATGTCCAGTTCTAACTGCTGCTTCCTGACCTGCATAAAAATTTCTCAAGAGGCAGATCAGGTGGTCTGGTTATCCCATCTCTTTCAGAATTTTCCACAGTTTATTGTGATCCACACAGTCAAAGGCTTTGGCATAGTCAATAAAGCAGAAATTGATGTTTTTCTGGCCTCTCTTGCTTTTTCCATGATCCAGCAGATGTTGGCAATTTGATCTCTGGTTCCTCTGCCTTTTCTAAAACCAGCTTGAACATCAGGAAGTTCATGGTTCACATATTGCTGAAACCTGGCTTGGAGAATTTTGAGCATTACTTTACTAGCGTGTGAGATGAGTAGGAGATGATGCTATTAAAGTGCTGCGCTCAATATGCCAGCAAATTTGAAAACACTGCAACGGACTGGAAAAGGTCAGTTTTCATTAGAATGCCAAAGAAAGGCAATGACAAAGAATGTTCAAATTACCATACAACTGCACTCATTTCACATGCTAGCAAGACTATGCTCAATATTCTTCAAGCTACATTTCAACAATACAAAAACTAAAAACTTCCAGATGTACAAGTTGGATTTAGAAAAGGCAGAGGAATCAGAGATCAAATTGCCAATACCTGTTGTATCATCAAAAAAGCAAGAGATTTCCCGAAAAAACATCTACTTCTGCTTCATAGGCCAAGCTAAAGCCTTTGACTGTTTGGATCTCAACTAACTGGAAGGACTGATGCTGAAGGTGAAGCTCCAATACTTTGGCCACCTGATGAGAAGAGCCAACTCATTGGAAAAGTTGCTGATGTTGGAAAAGATTGAGGGCAGGATGAGAAGGGGGTGACAGATGATGAGATGGTTGGATGGCACCATCGAGTCAATGAACATGAATTTGAGCAAACTCTGGGAATTAGTGGACAGGGAACCTGACATGCTGCAGTGCATGGTCTCAAAGAGTCCAGCACAAATTAGTGATTGAACAACAATTTTGAATTTTAATCTACGAAACTCCATGGCATACCATTTAATTAAAAGAGAACTTCTATGTGCTTTCCCTGTACAAGGTATCATATATTACTTTAATGTAATTTACTAATAATGTTGAGAACAATTATTTGAAGCACAATTCAATATCTCTATTATATTGATGAGAAACTGGGGTTTAGAGAATTAAAAAACAGAGTTTGGATTTCAATTCATGCTTTGTGACTACAATTTCCATTTTTTTACATTTTTCCATACTGGCTCATGAATCATCTTCAAAATTATTGTACATAGGAAAATCCACTGATATATTATTTGATGAGCATGTTATTCCCCATCTTGTTGAACTTCAATAGACTCTAAATAGCTTAAAGCTCTCATTCTTTAAATCCCAATTCCCAGTTAAAATGTTATAAAAACCTTAGTAAAAGGATGTAACTCATAAATCTACACTGCATTCATGAACTTTTTATACTAATGTTTTGCTAAGATATATGTGAGTAATTATGACCACCTGTTTCCCATTTTATTTAACAAGATAAAGCAATGAGAAATGTTCTTTAGCAAAATATTTTGCCTAAACCAAGACACTCAAAATAATTTTAGGATGTTTTGTCAAATCAAAATCCCCAAGTTCACTCATCCACAGTTTTTTTCCCCTCAGATTTATTATTATTACTTTCTTTTCCTCTACAAAATGTAGTAATAAGTATTGGATACAAGACAACCTCAGACATCCAACACCAATGTTGTTCCCAGAATAATAATGACTAATTGAATGAAACTCTATTGTCTAGAGAACAAATCTCTTGAGCAGATTGAGGAACTCTTGTGTAATTACTATTTTATAATATAAATCTATACAAAATCAAGAGTAAATATACAATTTTAATAAATAATATCACACTCAAATTAGTAAAAGGAGGATGATATCCATTATTTCAATTACAAATTAAATAAATACTTTTCTACAAAATTAGTAAATGTTATTTTCAAGATTATCCTTTTTATTTCTCCCTTTTTTGCTATTTGCTGCTGCTGAGTTGCCTCAGTCGTGTCCCACTCTGTGCGACCCCATAGATGGCAGCCCACCAGGCTCCCCCGTCCCTGGGATTCTCCAGGCAAGAACACTGGAGTGGGTTGCCATTTCCTTCTCCAATGCATGAAAGTGAAAAGTGAAAGTGAAGTCTCTCAGTCGTGCCCAACTCTTAGCAACCCCATGGACTGCAGCCTACCAGGCTCCTCCATCCATGGGATTTTCCAGGCAAGAGTACTGGAGTGGGGTGCCATTGCCTTCTCTGTTTTGCTATTTAGAAGATGCCAAATATGTCCTTTATTAATTGAAATTTGAAACTTATACTATTATCATACCTGATAATCTCAATCCTTTGGGCATCACACTAAGTAGAATTCCAAAGAAAAGGAAATAGGTGACAGACAGATAATGTGATCATATTTGTATCTATCTATAGTGATCTCCTGCCTTATATATATATTTTTTATTTTATTTTATTTAACTTTAAAATATTGTATTGGTTTTGCAATATATCAAAATGAATCTGCCTTATATTTTGCTCCAAGTTTTTCTCAGTTTACAAATTCCCTCTTCAGATAGCCAAGTTGGATATCTCTCCCTTTTGTCTTTTTTAAAGGTTTTCACATATTAATAATTCTTCATCAGAGCATTTAACTGTGCTGCCTTATAATGCTACTTGAAATTGTGACTAACACCAAATTTTGCTTATATCTTTGTATTCTCTGTATCTAGTAAAATGTTCTCCATATAATAGCAACCAAAAAAATAATTTTTGAATTCATCTGCACAATTTATTGTGTTACAGCCCTGAATAATCCATATTATGAAGCATGGATTCACTATATGGTCTTTGGTGAATTTCCAAAGAAATAATTAATCATTATAATAATTACAACTAATAGCAATTGAAGTAACTTATGTGTATGTGAAAGTCACTTAGTCGTGTCCAACTCTATGACCGCATGCACTGTAACCTGCCAGGCTCCTCTGTCTATGGGGATTCTCCAGGCAAGAATACTGCTGTGGGTTGCCATTTCCTTTTCCAGGGAATCTTCCCTACCCAGGGATAGACATCAGGTCTCCTGCATTGCAGGCAGACTCTTCACGTCTGAGTCTCAGGAGAGAATGGAGCACACACACAATTGCCATTTTAGTACCTGGTATGTGTTATCATCAGGAGAAAGCAGTAGCACCCCACTCCAGTACTCTTGCCTGGAAAATCCCATAGATGGAGGAGCCTGGTAGGCTGCAGTCCATGGGGTCGCTAAGAGTTGGACACGACTGAGCGACTTCACTTTCATTTTTCACTTTCATGCATTGGAGAAGGAAATGGCAACCCACTCCAGTGTTCCTGCCTGGAGAATCCCAGGAAAGGAGGAGCCTGGTGGGCCGCAGTCTATGGGGTCACACAGAGTCGGACACGACTAACGCGACTTAGCAGCAGCAACATGTGTTATTATCATATTGCAACATATAAACTAAATTTTATGCATTTTTCATAGATTGTCCTATTTAAGTTTCATAACCATTTTCACTTCAGTTTAGTCGTTCAGTAGTGTCCGACTCTTTGCGACCCCATGAATTGTAGCACGCCAGGCCTCCCTGTCCATCACCAACTCCCAGAGTTCACCGAAACTCATGTCCATTGAGTCGGTGATGCCATCCAGCCATCTCATCCTCTGTCATCCCCTTCTCCTCCTGCCCCCAATCTCTCCCAGCATCAGGGTCTTTTCCAATGAGTCAACTCTTCACATGAGGTGGCCAAAGTATCGAAGTTTCTGCTTCAACATCAGTCCTTCCAACAAACACCCAGGACTGATCTCCTTTAGGATGGACTGGTTGGATCTCCTTGCAGTCCAAGGGACTCTCAAGAGTCTTCTCCAACACCACAGTTCAAAAGCATCAATTCTTCGGTGCTCAGCTTTCTTCACAGTCCAACTCTCACATCCATACATGACCACTGGAAAAATCATAACATTGACTAGACAGACCTTTGTTGGCAAAGTAATGTCTCTGCTTTTCAATATGCTATCTAGGTTGGTCATAACTTTTCTTCCAAGGAGTAAGCGTCTTTTAACTTCATGGCTACAATCACCATCTGCAGTGATTTTGGAGCCCCCCTAAAAAAGACTGATACTGTTTCCACTGTTTCCCCATCTATTTGCCATGAAGTGATGGGACCAGATGCCATGATCTTAGTTTTCTTAATGTTGAGCTTTAAGCCAACTTTTTCACTCTCCTCTTTCACTTTCATCAAGAGGCTTTTTAGTTCCTTATATGGCAGCAAAGGACTAACATTTTTCATAGATGGATACTGAGATTTAGAGATATTAAATAAATTTCTCAAAGACATATACAGCAAAAAAAAAGCATAAGCATTTAAATTAATACTCTTCAGATCTTAGAGAGAGTTTTCAACATGCTGCTAAGCTAGACATTTTAAAGACAATATGCTAACTATAAATTTCTTGATTCCTCTTTTAGAGAAATCATTTTTATTTTCTACTAAAAGTAGTAGAAGACACTGGTATTATTGCTTCTAAAGAATTACAGTATCTGTCTTTTTGAAGATAGGTGTGGCTAAGGGACTTTCTTTAGCTGAACTGTTAGTGATGTTACATGTTATATGTGTACACAATTGTCCATGCGGCATGACATTTGACAGTGGCCCAAAGACAGGAGTCCTGGTTCCCAAGGAGGCAATGTGAAACACACTTCCACAACCTACAAGTGAGGATTTTTTTCTTTTTAAGCTACTGAGATTTGGGGATTGTTTCTTACCACAACAAAATGTACTTACCTGAGAAGTTCAAGGAATTGATACATAACAAAAACTCAATTTTAGACATGTTTTGATTTTTGTTGATTTACATTCCAATGGCTTCCCAGGTGCCACAGCAGTAAAGAACATGCCTGCCAATGCAGGAGATTCAAGAGACATAGGTGCAATCCATGGGTCAGAAAGATCCTCTAGAATAAGACACGGAAACCCACTCTAGTCTTCTTGCCTATAAAATTCTACGGACAGAGGAACCTGGTGGGCTACAGTCCATGGGTCGCAAAGAGTTTGACATAACTGAGCAACTATACATACACGCATGCACCAATGAAATACTCAGATATCAGTCAAGAAAATTCAGGGGATAAGTATCTAATTCTTTAATTCTTTCTTGTCTGTTTTTTTTTCCCAACAGTGTTGCTCACGTGTATTTGATATGCAAAGAATGGCACATATTTCACGTGTACAAGTTGAATAGTTTGGACATAGAAAAACACCTGGGAAACCATGACCAGAACCCAGGTAAAACACATATCCAGCACCTCCCAAAGTCCCCTTGTGTCTTTCTGTTTTGTTTCAGGTTTTGCATCTGTGTGTGTGTGGTAAGAACTTTTTTTTTTTAAGTTTCATTGTTATTTATTTGGAAAATTAATTTTTTTTTTAACTTTTAACATGATATATATCAAATTTTGGAGTGCATGATACCATGTTGTTAACTATAGGCACTGTGCTGCTGCATAGCAGATCCCTAGAATTTACTCATGTAGCATAACTGAAACTTTATACCCATTGAGCCACAGAGGAAACAGTACATTATTAGTTTAAGTGCCTGCAGTTATTTTTGGTCATTTTATCACTGGGAGTAAAGACATATAAAAAGTGATCAGATAATTATAAATTAAAAGCTATATAAAAATATAATGAATAAAGCTCTATTAAAAACACCTATTTTCAGTTCTAAGATGAATAAGGACTGAAGATGTAAGGTGAAACATGAAGGCTACAGTCGATCACACTACATTATCAAACTGAAATCTTCTAACAATGTAGATCTTAAATGTTCTCACCAAAAAAAGGAGAAATGTGAGGTGGTAAATGTTTTAATTAAACTAAATGGGGATAATCCTTCAAAAAAAAAAAAAAAAACGTTGGCTGATTCATACACTTGTTGTATGGCAAAAAATAAAAAATAAAAAAACATTGTAAAGCAATTATCCTCCAACTAAAAATAAATTTAAGACATAACTGAATAGAAAAAAAAGAATAAAGACAGCTATTTTCAACCGTGATGGAAAAGAAAAATCTTGTATTATCCAACAGAAAAAGTGATCCTGATTTACTTTCCTTTCTTAAAACATTACTTCATCTTAAAGTGTGTGAGAGTGTGTATATGTGAGTGTATCTGATTTACTATAGCTTTGGGGACCATTTTTGTAAATGTTTTCTGAAATTATAGCAATATAATAAAATAGAAGCAGTACAGACAAATGCATTTGTTCATAAGCAATAGGGACTCCATATTACATTCATGTTCCATGTAACAAAATATTATTTTGAATATTCTTTGATCACTAGTCCCATAATGATCCAAATTAAATAGATTTAGTAATTGTAAAAAATACAGCAAGGTAATGCAGTTTATAAGTTAATAACTGGGCTCTGAGAAGGTCATTATCTTGTCTGGCAATGAGTAATTTTTTCTTTTTTTAATGTTTCACTATTCACAAAGATATTGAATACACAAAATCAGTAACGTATTACAAAGAAAATATATTTAAGTGAAGCAAAAATACATTACATGTACGAAAGGAAATGAAAATAAATATATAAGCATTCCTTACTATACAATTAACTTGGAAATATATATTTATATTAATATAGTAGTCTGAGGTTATATAAAAATTTATTCTTTTTAATACAATAGGAATGTATAACTATAAGGTAGTTGCATAGTGTATATTATTAGGTTTTGGCCATTAGTTTTTGATTGATTATTTGTTTTTTGGTTTCTAAAGACATGAGAAAAACATCAATTTTGTTTAAAAAGATCAGAATATGGTCAAATTTTATAATTGTGATATAATAAAAAGGTTACTAGGCAAAATATATGATTTTTGAATAAATTATTAAGAATATAGGTTTCAGTATCCTCATTTGTAAAATCAGATTTGATGTTATATGAGTTCCAAAGATTTCTTTCAGTGTAGAATTAGTTCATGAAGTAATTTATTACACATCACAATTTAGAATAATTATTAGGTGTTCTGAGATGGGATCTTTAGTTAATACAAATGAGTATTAGCCATTTCAATCATTAATTGTATTAGGAAAGCATTTTTGAAGCTCTAAAATCTATTTACTTTATATTTTAGTCTTTTCATACACTTGCCAGAGTAAGAGAAATAAGAGCCTGTCAGCAGACACTAAAATTCCTTAGCATTTGACACTTCAAATATCTGCTGGCAACATCCCCAAGATGATGTCAGCTTCTTATACAGAGCAGTACATTTATGTTCCCCCAGAGCATCTCACTTTCAGAGTTGGTGCACTTTCAAATATCAAGTACATTAATGGTTTTTCTCCAAATGGTGACTGAAATCTTTAGAAGTTTTTCTCCAATCTCAGCAAAGAATGAGATATTATGATATGAAAAACAAAGTGAAGGAAATGTAAAATACATATTGAATGTCTGAGAAAACATTTACAAAATGAACAGATGCCTTTAAAAAAAAATCCTAGAAATAGGTATGGTAAATTGTATAAACTCAAAAAAAAACAAACAAAACTAAACTCAATTATGATAATATTTTAAAAGAAAGCAGTCTCTCTAAATAAAATTATGTCTTTAGAAGAGCTAATGCATAATGTGACTGTTCATGCTATTTCTTAAGATTACATTTCAGAGACTTTATTGTGACTAATATTGCAACATTATTTAGCATCTGTAGGTAAATGAGTTGTTGCTTATAAGTCAATTTTGTAGATTACCAATTTTTTCGCCACCAACTTGCCTTTTTTATTTAAAAAAACACATTTTTGTTCTCTAAGTCTGACATGTTTCTTTGCAACTGTAATTGTTTTTGTTGTTTAGTCGCTAAGTTGTGTCTGTCTCTTTTGCGACCCTATGGACTGCAGCCTGCCAGGCTAATCTGTCCATGGAATTTCCTAGGCAATAATACTGCAGTGGGTTGCCTTTTCCCTCTTCAGGGGATCTTCTAAACCCAGGGATAGAACCTGCATCTCCCACATTGGCAGACAGATTCTTTACCATTGAGCCACCAGGGAAGCCCCTGCAACTATAATACACTATTATAACAATATGTGACTTCTCTGGCGGCTCAGACGGTAAAGCGTCTGCCTACAGTGCGGGAGAGGTGAGTTCGATCTGTGGGTTGGGAAGATCCCTGGAGAAGGAAATGGCAAACCACTCAGTATTTTTGCCTGGAAAATCCCATGAATGGAGGAGCCTGGTTGGCTAATGTCCATGGGGTCGCAAAGAGTTGGACATGACTGAGCGACTTCACTATCTATTATAATAATCAGTCATTAAATAGATTGAAAACTTTTAGAGATTCTTACTTATGTTTGGTAAGGTAAATATTTCAATATTTAATAGCATTGATAACTATAATTGTTGGCTTATTTTGTCGATTATAATATCCGAGAATAAAACATATACTCATAAACCAGACTTTTTGAATTATGGGAATAAAAGAAGCTGAGAAAGAAAGTCACTCATAATTCCACTATCTACAACCATATTTCCTTTCTGAATATTTCTATTTGGTTTTCACGGGGTTAGAATAATGTTTCTATAAAATGATGTGTTCTGTATTTTACTCTTAGCCATGTATCATAAGCATTTCCCCATTAAAATTCTAAAACCCCATTTTATAAAATAGCATGTATTCCGTGTGCTAGGGCACTTTTATGGGGTAATTAGGTGACTTCTAGTTTTGTTTTTTTGTTGTTTTGTTTTTTTTTTAATTCTCTCCTCACCATAATGTGTGATATATCCCTAAGACAATAAAGATGCTTAAGTATCTCATGAAGAAAGTAGTCTAGAGGAAGGCAGTTTAGTGATTAAGTGACATCAAGCTTCCATGTCATTTTCTTAGAAATTCTCTTAAACTTTCCCTGAGGATTGCTGAGTGTCTGCATAATCTCCAGGCTTCATGTCCTTATGCAACTCTATTCAAACACAGAAAGTATAAGAGCTAATTGGAGTGACAGAATACTTCTTAATGTACCTTTTTTCCCTTGGTCATGGAGGAACTACTCTTACGAGAACTCTAGTAACATTTTCATGATTAATTGGCCAGAACTGAATCACATGAGAACAGCCAATTGCAGAAGAGAGATCAAAAATGAAGGATAAAGGACGAGAATTGAACTAGATTTAATTGTGCTCCATCCCCACTGTCTGGCACAATGATGTGCCAAAAAAAAAAAAAAAAAAAAATCACTTTTCACCTGACAAAGCAGGGGTAGGCATCCACTACTGGTTGGGTGAATAACTAGATTAAGAAAGTCTCTGAATACCCTGCCTGTTTCCTGAAAGATACTAGCAATTAATGTACACACTAATAGTATATAAGCTTATACAGTTTCAGTCTAAAGGTACTGCTATTTTGACAGGAAATTTTAGTTTTTCATTTTGATACTGTAATACTCTAATGTCCAACTATCTTTTTTTCCTACAACTTAAAAAAGTATTTTTCATTCTAAACTTTTAATATTATTTTTTTGATGTCTTTATATATCTCATACAAATTTGAGGTTGCTATACCAACCTAGATAGCATATTCAAAAGCAAAGATATTACTTTTCCAACAAAGATTCGCCTAGTCAAGGCTATGGTCTTTCCTGTGGTCATGTATGGATATGAGAGCTGGACTGTGAAGAAGGCTGAGTGCCGAAGAATTGATGCTTTTGAACTGTGGTGTTGGAGAAGACTCTTGAGAGTCCCTTGGACTGCAAGGAGATCCAACCAGTCCATTGTGAAGGAGATCAGCCTTGGGATTTCTTTGGAAGGAATGATGCTAAAGCTGAAACTCCAGTACTTTGGCCACCTCATGCGAAGAGTTGACTCATTGGAGAAGACTCTGATGCTGGGAGGGATTGGGGGCAGGAGGAGAAGGGGACAACAGAGGATGAGATGGCTGGATGGCATCACTGACTCGATGGATGTGAGTCTGGGTGACCTCCGGGAGTTGGTGATGGACAGGGAGGCCTGGCGTGCTGCAGTTCATGGGGTCGCAAAGAGTCAGACACGACTGAGCGACTGATCTGATCTGATCTGATACTTTAAAGTAGTACTAATTACACAGTGACACATTCAGAAAAAAAGTGACAGTTTTTTTCTAAATTACTAGCTGAAACTTGAGGCCCTAAGGAAACGCCTAGTAGTAATAGTCCCTTTGTAATTATTTGCAGTTTCTAATATCTTGACTATTAAGAATCAATATGACTGATTTTTAAACATTTTGTCTATTAGTTTTTATGATTACTGAACTCTGGATATTTTTCAGAATTTTGTTTAAAATGTACCCATGTGTACTGGAACATATTCCATTGTTTAAAATTATCTGGTTTCAGATCAGATCAGATCAGTCGCTCAGTCGTGTCCGACTCTTTGCGACCCCATGAACTGCAGCACGCCAGGCCTCCCTGTCCATCACCAACTCCCGGAGGTCACCCAGACTCACAACCATCGAGTCAGTGATGCCATCCAGCCGTCTCATCCTCTGTCGTCCCCTTCTCCTCCTGCCCTCAATCCCTCCCAGCATCAGAGTCTTCTCCAATGAGTCAACTCTTCACATGAGGTAGCCAAAATACTGGAGTTTCAGCTTTAGCATCATTCCTTCCAAAGAAATCCCAGGGCTGATCTCTTTCAGAATGGACTGGTTGGATCTCCTTGCAGTCCAAGGGACTCTCAAGAGTCTTCTCCAACACCACAATTCAAAAGCATCAATTCTTCTGCGCTCAGCCTTCTACTCAATGAAATTATCTGGTTTAGTAGTGTTTATATAAGGAAGATGCTGCTTAAACATTTTGCTATCCATAATCAAGAGGGAAAAACTAAGGAAAGCCCATGTTGTCCAGTTTCTGGTACAAGACTAGAGAACTAAATGCTAATAATAATAATAAAAGCCAATAATAATTAGCCCATCAGACTGCATGAACTGATAGACATCCTTCTGGAGCTACTATCATTTAAAAACAGATAATGCACTAAAAGATGCAGAGAACAGAAATTCTTATGGAATATGAAGTTGAACTGTTTGATAGTAATGAAACAATTTCTGGCATGATAGGAGAAACTCCCTCTCTTCAATGACTGGAGAAAACTTCCTCTCTTCAATGACCATGGAACACAGAAGGTGGAAGTCACAGGCCAACCGTGACTAAAATGTTGTTATGAAGTGAAAGAGTACATTTAAAAAAATAATTTACAAAAATTGTGGTTATATAGATGTATATTAAATATCATCTGAAACTTTTTCTGATCAAGTTGAACAGGGCCTAAGTCTCTACTTGAGTCTTTGCCTTTTTTTTTTCCCCTAATCTAATAATCAGATCAGATCAGATCAGTCGCTCAGTCGTGTCCGACTCTTTGCGACCCCATGAACCGCAGCACGCCAGGCCTCCCTGTCCATCACAAGCTCCCGGAGGTCACTCAGACTCGCATCCATCGAGTCAGTGATGCCATCCAGCCATCTCATCCTCCGTCGTCCCCTTCTCCTCCTGCCCTCAATCCCTCCCAGCATCAGAGTCTTCTCCAATGAGTCAACTCTTCGCATGAGGTGGCCAAAATACTGGAGTTTCAGCTTTAGCATCATTCCTTCTAAAGAAATTCCAGGATTGATCTCCTTCAGAATGGACTGGTTGGATCTTCTTGCAGTCCAAGGGACTCTCAAGAGTCTTCTCCAACACCACAGTTCAAAAGCATCAATTCTTCGGTGCTCAGCCTTCTTCACAGTCCAGCTCTCACATCCATACATGACCACGGGAAAGACCATAGCCTTGACTAGGCGAAAGTTTGTTGGTAAAGTAATGTCTCTGCTTTTGAATATGCTATCTAGGTTGGTCATAACTTTCCTTCCAAGGAGCAAGCGTCTTTTAATTTCATGGCTGCAGTCACCATCTGCAGTGATTTTGGAGCCCAGAAAAACAAAGTCTGACACTGTTTCCACTGTTTCCCCATCTATTTCCCATGCAGTGATGGGACCAGATGCCATGATCTTCGTTTTCTGAATGTTGAGCTTTAAGCCAACCTTTTCACTCTCCACTTTCACTTTCATCAAGAGGCTTTTTAGCCCCTCTTCACTTTCTGCCATAAGAGTGGTGTCATCTGCATATCTGAGGTTATTGATATTTCTCCCAGCAATCTTGATTCCAACTTGTGTTTCTTCCAGTCCAGCATTTCTCATGATGTACTCTGCATATAAGTTAAATAAACATGGTGACAATATGCAGCCTTGACGTACTCCTTTTTCTATTTGGAACCAGTCTGTTGTTCCATGACCAGTTCTAACTGTTGCTTCCTGACCTGCATACAGATTTCTTAAGAGGCAGATCAGGTGGTCTGGTATTCCCATCTCTTTCAGAATTTTCCATAGTTTATTGTGATCCACACAGTCAAAGGCTTTGGCATAGTCAATAAAGCAGAAATAGATGTTTTTCTGGAACTCTCTTGCTTTTTCCATGATCCAGAGGATGTTGGCAATTTGATCTCTGGTTCCTCTGCCTAATAATACTCAATGATAAAAAGACTTGCTATTCCTTTGATTAATTTCTAGTTAATTATTGTTAGATTGGTCTTGTAAATTTATATTTCTTAAGAAAAATTTTATTTCTCACATAATAAGAGTACTTCTTTAAAAATACATATAATTTGTTTGTATAACCCAAAGCCTCTTTTCATGAGATAGATACAAACCAATTGATTTCACCACAATCAGAACAGTCATAGGTATAAACCAAACACTGAATAAGATTAGAGAACAGGCTTCCCAGGTGGCACTTTCCCAGTGGTAAAGAATCTAGCTGCCAATACAGGAGACTCAAGAGATGCAGGTTTGATCCCTAGGTGGGGGAAGATAGCTTGGAGTAGGAAATGGCAACCTATTCCAGACTCTTGCTGGGGAAATTCCATGGACAGAGAAGCCTGGTGGGCTATAGTTCATGGGGTCACACAGAGTCAGACATTACAGCACAAGTATGTATACAAACCATACGAAATTCTGATTTAGGTGAACCACTGATGATATTTTCAATTAATTACAGCAATGATAATTGTATTATGTTGATGATGATGCTAGTGTGTGTTTTCATGCTTACTATAGGCTCTGCTCTTTGAGCTACATTTTTTATCATTCCCTCTTAGTAAACGAGAAAATAGGTTGTGGAAGCTCAAGTAAGTTAGCTAAGACATCTAACTAGTAAGTAAAGGGGACTTCATTCAAACACAGAACTG
This sequence comes from Tragelaphus eurycerus, assembly GCA_935064755.1. NCBI lineage: Eukaryota > Metazoa > Chordata > Mammalia > Artiodactyla > Bovidae > Tragelaphus > Tragelaphus eurycerus. The sequence continues at coordinate 43,216,214 of CAKXYN010000010.1, read as the reverse complement.
ACTTTATAATCTACAGGTTAAAACCTGGAGTAAGACATAAAATATCATCAAGTCGAAAATGACCAAATATGAAAGCAATAGATGGAACAGGAAGATAAAATACAGAAAATTTTAAATTATAGTAGCCTCTACTAATGGAGAATATTTCCCCACTTTTAAATGAATTAAAAATGCTAGATTTAAAAACAAAACTAAACCAATTATAGTAACCATTTCCTTTATGAATATTCAAGACAATGTGTGACTTACAACTTACATAATTGCAACCATAAATGTATTCAAAATAACTAATATTGTTATTCAAATAATATTGAAATATTCTAATACTTTTATATTATATCCAACAATATTAATAATATCTGTTTTAAAACTATTATGTCTATGAATAACTATATCCCCAATTTTTACCAGATAACCAGTTTAATCATATGTATGCAGATAGAGACAGAGAGAAGAGTAATAAGATAATAAGAGATTCTTCTTAAGAATAAATTCCCTCTCCATGGAGTTGCAAAGAGTCAGACATGAATGAGCAACTGAACAACAACTAGTACCTCTCAGTAATCATTGGCTTCACTATCAGCACGGAATTGTGAGTAGTTAATATGATTTATGCTTTGGAAACAGCCTTTTTGTTGTTGTTGTTCAGTCACCAAGTCATATCCAACTCTTTGTGATCTCATGGACTGTAGCACACCAGGCTCCTCTGTGTCCACTATCTCCCAGAGTTTGCTCAAACTCATGTCCATTGAGTCGGTGATATCATCCAGCCATCTAATTTTCTACCTACCCCTTTTCCTTTTGCCTTCAATCTTTCCCAGCATCAGTATGTTTTCCAATGAGTTGACTCTTTGCATCAGGTGGCCAAAGTATTGGAGCGTCAGCTTCAGCAACAGTCATTTCAGTAATATTCAGGGTTGATTTCCTTTAGGGTTGATAGGTTTGATCGCTTTGCAGTCCAAGGGACTCTCAAGAGTCTTCTCCAGAAACAGCCATAAGAAATCCAGATTTTTATTCTTTAATTTATTAGCTATGAGGCTCTATCAGTAACAACAAATCTTGGTGCCTCCATGCTCATTTCATTAAGATTTCAATATATGAAAAATTTGACTTCTGCTTGAAAAGAAGTAAATGTAGCCCGTGATACAAAATGAAATCTTGAGCTGAAAACCATGTGCTTAGCTCCTAGATTACTTTGGAATACAGAGAGAAACTTGAGCTCTGTAACAGACGTACATCTATTCACTTTGGAACACAAATATAATATGCTACTTTAATTTTTCTCATCTCATTAATATAAATATGCAAACAAAATAATGTCTTGAAGGTTAATCCCCCCTTTCCAAACTTTTTTCCAGTTTTCACTAATTGTGCTGACAAAGTTGATTTCACACATGCAGAAGCTGGGATTTAAATTTTTCAATTAAAAGAGGTTAAAACTATAATAACAAATGAAATTATGTCACAAACTGAATTATTAAATATAGAAAAATAATGTAGTTTACAGTGGTCACTTTAGGTAATTCTTCAAAAGGATCCGGAAAGTATCAATTTGATCTAAATCTCACTTCCAGTTCCTTATACTTTGTGCCACGTCCTCCATTTCTGCAAATTTCCTCAGCTTCTGCTTATGACCTTGTCTGCACTATCAGTCTTTTTACTCCGGACTGCATTTGCTGTCTCTTTTCTGCTCTACGTATGCTCTAGATAATTTCTTTAATTATTAAATCTAGTTTGTTCATTGACTTTCACAAGAATACCCTCCCTCAAACATTTCTTGGTAAGTTTACGAAGAATTTTGCACTCAGAGATAATCATAGCAGCAATTGTGACCTGCTATCTTTTCATTCTACCTCTATTCCCATCCCCTACCTGCTCAGACAGAGAGACACACACACATGCACACACACACGCACGCACACGCGCACACACACACACACACACACACACAGAAATGAATTCATCATGTCATGTTATCCCATTGAGAGAAATGATTTCATTTGGAAATCTCAGGGTGTACTATATATAATGTGTCCAGAAATTCTTTCTTATAATTCCAGTGTGATTCTTTAAGGACACATTGCCTTATATATAATGCTGTTCATTTTGTTGTGGAAATACTGTATAGAACTCATAAAATTGCAGTATTTTTCTCTGGGCTTGAATCCAGTATGTGCCTGTGTAGAGAACTGTCCACATAGAAGATGCTACCAGTGTCTATAGGCTGGATTGTGCTTCTGTTGGCAGTTGTTTTCATTTCTTACATGATGCTTGTATAAAGAAATAGAAGTTGTCAGTCATTAAAATAGAAGGCATTCAGCTTTGTGACTGTCTGAGAATAAAATTGGATTTCTCTGTCTGGGTCGTGCTTATTCCTTTTTATTCCACAAAGCAAATTGCTTTTCCAAGACATCAGGATTAACGGGAAAAGCCTCTACTAAGACAGGTAGTACTAAGAGTGTATTAGCGGTAATACTTTGTATTCTCTACTGAATATCATACCAGTGGAGAACAGATTTATGAAATACAAAACTCTCTTTCAAAGTTCTGTGCAATTTTATGTATGCTTTGTGCCCATCTCAGCTTACCGATATGCAGTGCTGTGGTTGGACTGGTCCTTGTGGTTATTAATGTGATTATAAGATGCCCTTCAGCAATACAATTAGTACATTAAAAAAAAAAAAAAAAAAAATTTGTTACTTACCGAATCTAGAAATGACACAGCACATCTCATGCAGTTGGTAGATAGGTTTCAGAGAGAGAGAGAAAGAGGCAGGGAGGGAAAGAGAAAAGGCATGGAGGACTCAGGTTCTGCTTTTGTTGGAGTCAAGGGTGGGGGCCTAGAGTTCCATGGACTCACTCTTTATTGATAAATTAAAAGCATAAGAGCAAGAGTTTAAAGCATAAGAAGAGAAAAAAAACAAGTAGTTCAAATGGTCAGTTATCAAACTCAATCAAGATCCCTAAAACAAAGGAGCCTTGGTTGGGGGAGACAGCCTGGTTCTTAACCTAGTCCTGTGGCCACCTATATATTTATTTGAGAGAGCAGTTATTGAAATGGTTGCCTTTTTGAAGTGAATGCCTCAGCAATCAAAGTTTAAGTTAAGAATTTGCATTACAGAAAGAAAAAACAAAACAAAACTTCAACTGTCAGAACTTACAATACAATCTAGCCTGTGACGCTGAGGCAACAGAGTCAAGGAAATTAATGGCCTGGGAAGCTGATAGACTCAAAGTCAAGGGTGAAAGTGAAAGTGACGTCACTCAGTGTTGTCTGACTCTTTGGGACCCCATGGATTGTAGCCTAGCAGGCTCCTCAGTCCATGGGATTTTCCAGGCAAGAATATTGGAGTGGGTTGCCATTTCTTTCCCCAGGAGATCTTCCTAACCCAGGGATTGAACCCGGGTCTCCTGCATTGTAGGCAGACGCTTTACCATCTGCACCACCAGGGAAGTATATCCCAGAAATTTCACATCTAAATAGGATTATAATAGCAGTTCTAATATTTACATAGCCATGGTTTGAAATCTTATCTATAACTGTTGTTTCAAACTACGGAAAATAGGTGAGTGATCTTGAGGGGACCTGGGAACCTGTTCAAATATTTGGGTAAAGGGAAGGAATGTTTTAATGTCTTGAGTCATCTGGTATGAGTAGGTTTGGAACTTGTCCTAAATTGGTAGATTGCCCCATATTTTTTAAAGCCAGAAACTCAGAATAGTTCAGTCCAGTTTAAGGGTTTTGTCTCATTTCAGGAGACAGTGAAACTGGTGGAGTTCGCTAGTTAGACCTATTTGGCAGTTCTTTGCAGTTATTTGCATCTGGTATTTCATATGAAGCACTTTTAAGGGAACAAAAGGAAAAAAAGATTAATCATTAGGTCAGATTATAATCCCAGTTTCTGAGTTCTGAAGGCATCCAGTCAAGAAGATTTCTAGATGTTGGGCTTGAGGTATCTTCAGATGGAGTGAGAGAAAGCCATGACAATCACAGGTTTTTCTGGTTTTCAATTTAAATGTGTCTGGTAGTGGTCCACACAGCAACAGGCATGAAGATTGTCTATCTATAAGTAGTTGTCATAATTTCTTTGAAGTTTAATGAAGTTTTTCTACTTTAGCCTATGTGGTTTTGTGAGAAGGGCAGTGATTTCAAGCCTGAAGGGTAGGAAAAAATTTTGAAACATTAGTTTGGAGAGCTGTAGCCAATATCTGGCTACATAGAGGGAATGAGAAGAATTCAGCCTCCAAACCATTAACAGACATAAAACCCTCAAGGCAATTAATAGGTCTATAGTCTGAGGTCCACAAGGGTACTGTACTTCTCCACTGAAAATTTTTCTCTCCCTAATCCACCTCATTTCTAGTAGAGATAGTCAAAGCAAGGTAAATTTGTTTGCAAAAATAAATCTAATCTCAATAAACTTGGCCTTATTATATAAGTGCTTCTAGTTTTTCCCCATTCAGGGGAAGGATAAGGGGGTTCAGGATCTGTGATATCTTGAAGGAAATGAGCTTAGAGCCTGGATGGATCTTTAAGAAAGTTATGAATTCTAGGGTTTTTAGAGAAACCAGTCATTTGACACATATGGCAACCTTGAGTAACAATTCAGAGACCATTCCAAACAAACCAAAAAACTTTCAGTAATCAATTAATGCCCCCCTCTTCACTCCGGTACTCTTGCCTGGAAAATCCCATGGATGGAGAAGCCTGGAAGGCTGCAGTCCGTGGGGTCGCTGAGGGTCGGACACTGACTGGGCACTTCACTTTCACTTTTCACTTTCATGCATTGGAGAGGGAGGTGGTAACCCACTCCGGTGTTCTTGCCTGGAGAATCCCAGGGACGGGGGAGCCTGGTGGGCTGCCGCCTATGGGGTCACACAGAGTTGGACACGACTGAAGTGACTTAGCCTAGCCTAGCCTAGCATCCTTCCTAGGGCTTCCCTGGTGGCTCAGATGGTAAAGAATCCACCTGCAATGGAAGTAGACCTGGCTTTCATCCCTGGGTTGAGAAGATCCTCTGGAGAAGGGAATGGCAACCCACTCCAGGATTCTTGCCTGAAGAATCCCCATAGACAGAGGAGCCTGACTGCCTAGAGTCCATGGGGTCACAAAGAATCAGACATGACTGAACAGTTAAGCACATCTCCTTCCTAGGAGCTGCATAAAATCTTTAAGGAAGATTTGACTTTCGGTTAGGTATAATTTTTTTCATCTCAGTATCTACTTCTTGTTTTTAGGCTATTACCATCATCTTATGTAATGATACTGGAAAATTTTGCTCAAGGTTTTTGGGGAAAGAACTTAGGCCTCCATGGGGTTCTGCATTTATCAAGGGGCTAGTATACCTTCTCAGGGTTCTTAGGACACATTGATCCCAGATGTTCAGGATATTTATGATGGTGGTGGTTTACTCACTAAATCATGTCCAACTCTTGCAACCCCATGGACTGTAGCCGGCCAGCTCCAGGCATGAATAGTGAAGTGGGTTGCCTTTGCCTTCTCCAGGGATATTCCTGACCCATGGATTGAAACTGTGTCTCCAACATTGCAGGCAGATTCTTTACTCACTGAGCCACCAGGGATGTCTAGGGTGTTTATAATTGTTCATTAATCTTTTGTAACATCACACCACACATTGGACTCCTAGTATCCCATCAGGTAAGGGGACAAAAAGCCACAGTAATGAGTGAAATAGTGACATGAGACCACAGACCTCTTCCTTCTTTTGGCACCGTTGATTTCTGGTTGCAAGGCTATTTCCCTCTTGTGGGTTAGGACACAGAGTCCAGCCATAACCCTTTGACTCAGTACTCACAGGCAGAGTTCTCGCACCCTCCTCACCTATAGGAATCCTTTCCTTATTCCTTTAGCCCAGAACTTCTCCTTGGGCGGTAACACTATCCTGGCAATTCAACCTACCTTCTTTAGCTCTCCTTGGTCTTGAGGTATGAAGGATCTTTATTCACATTAATAATCGATTAAGGCCTTTGTAATTAGTGGTGTCATCGTCTCATTGATCACACTACTTTGAGAAGATCTTTGGATTATTATGGCAGCTGTGACTTTTTGGATTGGATGTTGCAGATGATACACTACAGAAGCAGTTTGTACAAACATGCTCACAGAAGCCCATCAAGCAGTGCTCCTTTCTCAGATGGTTTTAGCCACATGAGTTAGGTCACTAATAACCAAGTTGCAGATAAAAAGGCCATTCCCCTTGGTTAATTACAAGGGCAGTCATGCAATCCTACCAACTGTGAAAATTATTTTGTGCTAGTCTCTGCCTACTAATAAGCCATGTTGTGACTGGTGCTGGTTCTTATCAGTGCAAGCTGCCCTTCAGCTCTAACCTCCAGGAAACTTTGAAAAAATAAAGATATATCATTTATAGGACCTAGAAATTACACAGCACACCTAAGGTCTCACAGTGAGTCTCAGGTAGGAAGAGAGAGCATATGCAGGCCTGAGGTTCTTCTTTTTTGGAGTGGAGGTTGAAGGGCTAAGGTTTTGCAGGCTTATTCTTTATTGGTGAACTGTAAATGTAAGAGTGAGAATTTAGAGCACAGGAAACAAAAAAGCAAGTGGCTCAGATGGTCAGTTATAAAAATCAATCGAGATTTCTAAAACAAAGAAGCTTCAGTCAGGTAGAAACAGCTCAGCTCTTTATCTAGGTCTGTAGCTGGCAATGTGTGTATTTGAGACAGCAGTCTTTGAAGAGGATTCCTTTATGAAGTATATGTCCAGGCAGGCAATCAAAGCTGGAGGCAGACATGTGCGTTACAATAAAGGAAAAACATATTATCAGTGTCTATACTATAATGTGTTAAGGTGTTTTACTATGTCTTTTTCTTTTTCATTCCTGTTCCCTTCTCATCTCGCTTGTGTCTAACATCATATTTTTCTCATTTATTGACAGTACAATATTTCATCTTGGAAGCAATAGACAGCTTTAGCAAATAGCTACATTTGTGATGAAAAAACAAGATAAAAATTTTAACATCAAAAATAAATTACAATTTTATAGCCTTTATTGAGAAATTTGAGATACTGTTTTAAGCATGCTAAATTCTTGTGTATCATTTTTTTGTAAAAGCAATTTCCTAGAGCATAAACCATCAATATTTTCCTATGGGTTTATCATATATTTTGCTATAACATTTATTCAAAACAAGGAAACTTTATAATGCAATATAACCAATTTAAACAGATACAAAGTCAAATTTGATTTTAAAAGTTGGGGTACATATCATGTAACTTGACATATTCATTATTCTTGTTCACTAGCACTACAGTAAGTTCAAAGGTTTAATGGAAAGGTAGTGATCAAATTGAAAGTGAAGTATTTGTATTTTTTTCAATGATTTTAATTTATTTTTAATACTATTTAGAGATAAAATGATTTTTCATTTAGATGAATGAGAATCAATGTTTACCATGGTATTAATTAATACTGCAATTTTAAACAAGTCAAAAATATTAATACCATAAAGATATGTCTCAACAAAAATAATTCATGCTTCACCTATTCCTATTGTGAGTCTGATTAAAGATAATTGTATAAAAAGCAAAAATTTAATAGCTAATTTGAGTTTTAAGTTTTGCAAACTTTGAACTTTATTGGAAATATTATTTAGAGATTAAAAAATCACATTCCCATTTTTTAATGAAGGGAAATAAAATTCCATTCATAAATATAAATGCTTAAAAGAAGGTTTACAGTAATTTTCAAATTAGTATTGATTTACTGAAACTTAGTAATTTTTCTCAAAAGTTTCTTTGTAATATTACTTGAAAATTTTAAGAATATATTGATAAAAAATAAATATCTGAACCAGAGTTATTATGGACTCATCTTTTCACCCTAAAACAAATTGAAAAAAAAAAAAAAAGAAATTTATGGATAATATCAAATGTTTTCAAAAAACATATTTGAAAGTTCACCATAACCGTTAAAGACTTGTCAAAATGATTATGAATGATTTGTTTGAAAATATGAAAGAAAAACTCTATGACAACAAGGCAGTTCCAATTTTTATTGCAATATTTATATATTTTTTCCTTTTTGCTCATTTCATCATAGCCTCTTTATTTTTATGATACTATGCTTGAAATAATTCATACATTCAATTCTTTCTTGACTCTGCAACATCCCATTCCAGCACTTGCCTCTTTGTAATTTTAGTGTAAAAAATTTCACTATCATATTCTAAGCATGGTTATCTCCATTATATCAAATGTCTGGACTAAACCTGGAAAATTCAACTGTCAAGTACTTCCTGACACTTTCAAATTTCTGCTACATACCACGTAGAAAGGTGCTTTGTATACATTACTGAATGATCGGTTCTTGTTGATGTTAGCATCCTGTATTATCTTAATTTTACTAGATATTTATGTTTCTAATTATTTCTTGCTTTATATTTATTTTGGTTTTATTTTAGTCATGTTATTGACATATAATTGAAATATAAATATATTCTTCTTTAAAATGCATAATTTAAAAAATTGACATATGTATGTTTGACCATGGAATCATAACTGCAATGAAGATTGTGGACATCTATCATCTGCCTCTATCATCCTTCTAAATTTCTTCATGTCCCTTCATAATCCCTCTGTCCTTCCCTTCCTTTCCCAGCACTCACCCCAGTCCCCACATAACCACCAATCTGTGTTCTATTACTATAGATTGGGTTCTAGAATTTTATAAATGGCATAATACACTATGTATTTCTTTTCATCTGGCTTTTTTCACCAGTATAATCATATTTATCAATGTTTTCATGTGCATCTCAACTCTTGTACATATCAACACTTTTTATTGCTGAGTAGAATTCCATCGTATGGACAAACCACAATTTCTTTGTTCATTCACCTGTTGGTTGACACCTGGATTATTTAGAGTTTGGGGCTATTGAAAATAAAATTGCTATAAACAGTCAGAGTAAGTCTTTTGATGGACACATACTTTTTTCTTGAGTAAATACCAAAGAATGGAATGACTGGTACATGTGATGATTTAATAAAAACTTTTTTTTTGAAATTTCCAAACTGATATCTAAAATTATTCTGCAGTTTACATTTCCAAGGTCAGTGTATGAGAATTCCAGTTGTTCTATATCTTTGCAAAGTAAGTATGGTCAGTATTTTTAAACTGTAGCCTAGAAGATGTGTAATCAGTTCAGTTCAGTTGCTCAGTCGTGTCCAACTCTTTGCGACCCCATGAATTGCAGCACACCAGGCCTCCCTGTCCATCACCATTTCCAGTTCACTCAAACTCACGTCCATAGAGTCAGTGATGCCATCCAGCTATCTCATCCTCTACAGTCCCCTTCTCCTCCTTCCCCCAATCCCTCCGGGCATCAGAGTCTTTTCCAATGAGTCAACTCTTTGCATGAGGTGGCCAAAGTACTAGAGTTTCAGCTTTAGCATTATTCCTTCCAAAGAACACCCAGGGCTGATTTCCTTTAGAATGAACTGGTTGGATCTCTTTGCAGATGTGTAATAATACCTCCTAAATTTAGCCTGCATTTTCACTAATGTTTGCTAATATTTAGTGTTAAAATCAACGAAGATTTTTCTATGCTTACTTGCAATCTGTATATTTTCTTTGATAAAATGTATGCAACAATCTTTCAGGGATTTTTATTTTTCTCGTTGAGTTTTGAAAAATATATCTCTATTGTGTATATAAGTTATTTATAACATATTATTGGTTAATATTTTTATTCTTTTTCTTACCTGATTGTACTCTAGCACACTTACAGCACATTGAATATAAGTGGTGAGAGTGGACATCCTTGTATTTTTCCTGCACTTAGTGGGGAGCATTTAATTTTTCACTCTTAAATATAATATTAGCCATAGGTTTTTTTGAGAAAGTATGTATGAGGTAGAGAGAGTTACCCTATTTTTCCTCTTTCCTTAGCGTTTTTATTCTAAATGTATGTTAGATGCTTCCATTTGCTTTTTCTGCATCTATTGGGATTATTACATTGTTTTTATCTTTAAGTTTGTTGATATGGTAGATCACATGACTAGTCTTTGAATGTTAAACTAATCTTACATTCCTAGACTAAACTCTATTGAATCTTAATGCAATATTCTATATTGTTGGATTTGTTGTTTAGACTTTTTATATATTCATCCAGAAAGAACATTCACTTGTAGTTTTTCTTTCTTATTATGTATTATTTCATTTTCTGTATTCTTAAAGAGTTTTTCTTTTATGTTCTATCAATTATTTTCAGAGTAGTTTATTAATTTCCATAGTCTGTAATTTTAGATATGTTTATTTCTCTTCACAGAGAAAGATTCTATTGTATTGTGACATATATTTAAGACCTTTGCTGTTAAGTACATACAATGTAGGATTGTTATGCCCTCTCAATGAGTTGTACTCTTTATCATCATGAAATGATATTTTTAAAATTTCTGGTGCTATTCTTTATTCTGAAATAAACTTTTATAATATAAATAGCCACTCCAGACTTCTTTTTATTTATTAGCATTATCATGCGATATAGTTTTCTATCCTTTTACTCTCAGCACATTTGTGACTTTCTAGTTGAAGTTACTTTCTGATAAGCAGCAGGTATTTGAGTCTTCATGGTTTTCTTCAATCTGAAAAATAGACCACTTACAATAAGTGTATTCTCTTTTTATGGTTGAATAAATCATCTTGTTACTAGCTTTTTATTGGATCCATGTGATCTTTATTTCTTTTTGTCTTTTTAAAATTATTTTAGAACTCTACTTCATTTTATCTCCCTTGAAGTCTTTTTAAGCATAACCACTCATTTTGATATGTTACTTTGTTTTTTATGGTTATAGTATTCACTTTTAACTTATCACAGTCTATCATATACGCGGTATTGTTGTTGTTTTTGTTTAGTTGCTAAGCTAAGTCTTGGAGAAGGAAATGGCCACCCACTCCAGTGTTCTTGCCTGGAGAATCCCAGGGATGGGGGAGCCTGGTGGGCTGCTGTCTATGGGGTCGCAGAGTTGGACATGACTGAAGTGACTTAGAAAGCTAAGCCTGACTCTTTAGAGACCCCATAGACTGTAGCTCTCAAGGCAACTCTGCCCATAGGATTTCCCATGCAAGAATACTGGAGTGAGTTGCCGTTTCCTTCTTCAGAGGATCTATAGTATAAAACGTGTAAATAAATAAAAATAAGTAAAAAAAATAAAACTAGTTTATTTTCTCACATAAGTAATTATTCCACCATTATCTTTCCCACCAACATTTTTCTCTTAAAGTTATTTTATTCTCATTGTATGAAAGACATAAAAGATTCCCATCCTTTTACCTTTAATATGTCTTTGAATTTATCTGTGATATATTTCTTATAAATGGTGTACAGTTGAGTCTTATGGTTTATCCATTCTGAGAATCTCTACCTTTTTATTGGGCAATTTACATTTGCATTTAACATAATTATTTATATGGCAGAGTTTAAGTCTATCAGCTTTGTATTTATTTTATATTTTTACATGTTATTTTTTTCTCATTTTCTTCTTTTCTTTTTACTATAATATGTAACATTATTTGACAGGCATCTTGTTTCCACTATTGCTTTGCCTAAACAGGATGAGTCTGTTTAGTTTCCTAGGAAATAGAGCTCAGGACTCTGAACCTATTACTTTGTAACACTTAGATTCATTTATAGTCACTGGCTTCATGGTACTGTTAAAAGATCTGTTTTTTGTTTTTTTGTTTTTTTTTTTCCCTTTTCAGCATGTTCATTTTATCCTGTCTCAGAGTTAGCAAATTACTCAAAAGGCAAATTTACCCATTATATCAGACCCTCCCTGCATTGTTTTCCCTGAAATTCTGTTTTGTTTTTTTCCCTCAAAGCATGCTTGAGTGTCACAAACTCTAGACTGTATCTTTTTGTGCCCCATGCAGAAAATTGGAAAACAAACTAGAGGGCAAAAAAGTAGCCAAAATAGGCACCAACGTAATGAATTCCATTGTATCAAGGTTCTTGCTTCCTCAAATCTTACCTCTCTTGGATTCTTTCAAATGCCATGAACTGTTAATTTTTTAATATTTTTCTCAAGTTTTTTTATACAGAGTCAGTGAGAGGCTTACTCTGGTAGTAGCAACTGTGTCATTTCAGAATAAGGAAGTCCGCGCTACTATTTTGTGTTTATTATATATGTAGAGAAAAAGATTTCTTTGTGTATCCAACAATTCACTTGTTTCTTTTATCATGCATTCATTAAGTGAATATAAATTAGGCACTGAGTTTATTACTCTAAGAACTGTTTGAACCAGAAGAGTAGTTCAAAAAACTTCTTGTGCTTAATTGTGTCCAATACTTTGCAGGCCCGTGGACTGTAGTCTACCAGGCTCCTCTGTCCATGGAATTTTCCAGATAAAAATACTGGTGTGGAGTGCCATTTTCCACTCCAGGGTATCTTCCTGACCCATGTATCAAACATGTGTCTCACATTGGCAGGCAGAATTTTTACCATTAGCACCACCTTTTTATTGAACACAAATTTCTGTGTTCATATTATCTTTTATTTATTAACTGCTTAAGCACATGAGAAGGCAATGGCACCCCACTCCAGAACTCTTGCCTGGAAAATCCCATGGACAGAGGAGCCTGGTGGGCTGCAGTCCATGGGGTCGCTAAGAGCCAGACACAACTGAGCGACTTCCCTTTCACTTCTCACTTTCATGCATTGGAGAAGGAAATGGCAACCCACTCCAATGTTCTTGCCTGGAGAATCCCAGGGACGGGGGAGCCTGGTGGGCTGCCATCTATGGAGTCGCACAGAGTTGGCCACGACTGAAGTGACTTAACAGCAGCAGCAGGAGCAGCAGCAGCAAGCACATGAGTGATACTCACATGTTTACACACATACAAATCATTGTGCTGAACTTATTAATATTATTACTATATTCTGAATTATAAGTAAATTGGACTTTAATATTCATATATTTAGTAATGTTATGTGGATTTTGGAACCAACTGCATGTACCTTCATATAGGATGCACCTTTAGTAGATTTTAGGCATAATGACACTAATAATAAGAACTATGTTTCTAGAGATTATCATAATACCTGGTACAAAATAGGCATGCTGGAAATAATTGCTTACTTTAGAAATGAGTAAGTCTCTAGAATGAAACATTTTGCTTATATAGAAACTAAATTAAAATCTTAAAGTCATTTTATAAAACATTCTTACCTCTTAAACAATTGCCTACTTCATGCTCTTCATTTTGTCTGAAAACCTCTTATCTTCCTTTCCTATATGTATGTATCCAACATGGATACATCGTAATTATTGAAGCTAAATTCAAGCCACTCAATTATATCCAACAATGTTTATAGAAAGAGTTCCTCCTATGCATTCCAATTGCACCCTGTGATACTTTTATGCTAAAATTAATGACCCAGGTTTATTTATCCTCCTGTGCCTTTTTCATTGCTTAAATATAGAATTATGCAAACCAACCACATATTAAATGATTCAGGATTAATTTTATTCCAAAGTGGAATTACTAGGCTCTAAGAATATATATGTGAATAAAAAATCATGCTTTGCCTGTAGTGAAGTCTAGAAAAGGAATCTTTATCTATAATTTTGATCACATCTTGATTAATAAGAGGAAAATATGTGATTTTATTTGGTCCCCTAAGGCAATGGCACTCCAGTATTCTTGCTTGGAAAATCCCACGGATGCAGGAGCCTGGTAGGCTGCAGTCCGTGGGGTCGCTAGGAGTCGGACATGACTGAGCGACTTCACTTTCTCTTTTCACTTTCATGCATTGGAGAAGGAAATGGCAACCCACTCCAGTGTTCTTGCCTGGAGAATCCCAGGGACGAGGAAGCCTGGTGGGCTGCCGTCTATGGGGTCGCACAGAGTCGGACACGACTGAAGTGACTTAGCATAGCAAGGTTTGTATGACTATGACACCTGTACAAATCTGTCTTTGACATTTTTAACCTAAACTTTATACTACCAAAAATTATGTGAACACATTACCGTTTATGCTCTTTTTATTAGATAATATAGCTCATAATTTTACCATTACAGATTTATACTGAGAGTTTATTATTATGCAATTGTTTTTCTCTTGAAACTGTTGATTTTTATTAGATGAACCTCTAATGTCTAAAGCTCTAGTTTTTAAAAATATCCTTTTGTATAATTTACAACTGTATTTTAATATTTTTATCTTTTAATAAAGATAATTTTGATATAAATATAGAGTTTTCATTTATTTATATTGAAGGAATGGCATTAGAACCAAATTAATCCAATACAACACCACCTCTGTCTGTTGACAGATAACCGAATTTTTGGCAAAACCTCAAAGAGAAGATAATGAGTCTCCAGAGAGAATGAACTTTTTCTCTTTTTAGCTGATATAAAGTAGAGTGTTAAAGACACAGTCTGAAGACTTGCAAAGTTCATCAAAACCTTCAAGTATGTATCTGCTTTATTTAGTTCTAGCAAGATTTCACTACAGTAAAAGAGCATGGCCAACAGCTGGTCCCAGCTGCTTTGTGCTGTTTTGTTGAAAGGGAATGTTTGTTACATCAAGCTTCATTAAAATTAAATTCTATGTCTCCTCTATTTATATGAAAATTAGTATGTTTTATAGGCCATAGCTTATGATTCTGCAAGGTACAGAGTAAGAATAAATACAATGGAATATTTCAGAATATGCTGCTAAGTCACTTCAGTCGTGTCCGACTCTGTGCGACCCCATAGACGGCAGCCCACCAGGCTCCACTGTCCCTGGGATTCTCCAGGCAAGAATAGTGGAGTGGGTTGCCATTTCCTTCTCCAATGCATGAAAGTGAAAAGTGAAAGTGAAGTCGCTCAGTCGTGTCCAACTCTCAGCGATCCCATGAACTGGAGCCTACCAGGATCCTCCGTCCATGGGATTCTCCAGGCAAAAGTACTGGGGTGGGGTGCCATTGCCTTCCCCGATTTTAGGATATATGTAATTTAATAGAGCAAAGAAAATAATTTGGAAAAATATTTTGAAATAACTACTTAAAGGATAGTCAGGACTTAACAGATGAATAATTTCCAAGGTTCATGATCAAAATTCTTGGTGCTGAGAGTCCAGTAATTAGTCAGTCTGGTTAAGTAGTATCCTAAAGGTCAAACTACGAAGAAGCAACTGACTTCAAAAAAATTTTTATTAAAAAACAAAGCCAAAATTGAAAGCCACACAAAACAAAAATAAGAGCATAAAAAGGAGAAAGTTTATCTAGCAATAGTGAGGAAAACACAATATAAGTATTGCAAGTATTAATTTAAATTCTGAGACTTAGAAAAAGAAGGGTGAATGGTGAAAGATATGATTTACATATATCATAATTTATTTCAAGAGGCTAGCAGATTCTATACAGCTTCTGTGAGCCAGAAAGTTGAACGTCTGTTAGGCGTGTATTCAACAATGTTCCACTACTAAAACCACAATCTGTCCAGGCTTCCCCGGTGGTTTAGAAGTAAAGAATCTGCTTGCAATGCAGGAGACACTGGAGATACAGGTTCAATCTCTGGGTTGGGAAGATCCCCTGGAGAAGGGAATGATAACCCATTCCAGTACACTTGCCTGGAGTATCCCTTGGACAGAAGAGCCTGGCAGCCTACAGTCCAGGGCTGCAAAGAGTCGGACACAACAGAAGCAACTTAGCACACACAAAGTCACAATCAGGTAAAGTGGTTTGTCTCTGGCTTCTCTCTGTTCTCCTTTTGGTAATTCTCTCCTACCACCTGCTTCCATCCTATGACCAATCATATTCCCAATAGGAATGCCATTTAGACTTTGCTCTACTGTGAAGTTCAAAAATCCTCTGAAATTACCAACATTCTCCATCCTTGACAGAGGAAGAAAACACGTGCATTAGCTCTGTGTAAGGAATCAAGTAATTTTTTTTTTATTAATCCACGGAATATGTGAAGGATTATCATTTTAAACATAAGATGATTTCTAGCCAAGCAAATATCCATTTGGTGTCAAGTGGAACCAATTAGAGCAAAAACAAAACTCCAGCAATCCCACTGCTGGGCATACACACTGAGAAAACCAGAATTGAAAGAGACACGTGTACCCCAATGTTCATAGCAGCACTGTTTACAATAGCCAGGACTTGGAAGCAACCTAGATGTCCATCCACAGATGAATGGATAAGAAAGCTGTGGTACATATGCACAATGGAGTATTACTCAGCCATTAAAAAGAATACATTTGAATCAGTTGTAATGAGGTGGATGGAACTGGAGCCTATTATACAGAGTGAAGTAAGTCAGAAAGAAAAACACAAATACAGTATACTGACGCATATATATGGAATTTAGAAAGATGGTAACAATAACCCTGTTTACGAGACAGCAAAAGAGACACTAATGTATAGAACAGACTTTTGGACTCTGGGAACGGGAGAGGGTGGGATGATTTAGGAGAATAGCATTGAAATATGTATAATATCATATCTGAAACGAGTCGCCAGTCCAGGTACGATGCCTGAAAACAGATGCCTGGGGATGGTGCACTGGGACGACCCAGGGGGATGGTATGGGGAGGGAGGAGGGAGGAGGGTTCAGGATGGGGAGCAAGTGTATACTTGTGGTGGATCCATCTCGATGTATGGCAAAAGCAACACAATATTGTAAAGTTAAGCAAAAAAAAAAAGAAAAAAGCAGTATAAGGAAAGTGCTTAGTTGCAGAAGTGTCTACCATTAAGCAAGTGAGCTATTTCCCGATTTTCACAGATATTATTATTTCTTCTCTGGACACACTAGAGGTATTTTACTCCAAATGTGTGAAATACAGAAAAATAGAAGGGAAAATAATTACTTTGACCTTCTTGTTAACTTCATTAAAGCAATATGGCTTTATAAAGGTCAAGTATTATAGATAGCCAGGGATAAGACATTAACATTTTACCATCAAGATCAAAAGAATACCCTGCAGAAACTAGCCACCTCCATTTCTCTTACCTTGATGCTAGATTTTTCAGGTCAAGATGAGCAAATATTGTTATCCCTGATTGGGAATTACAGGAGCAGCAAATAAGCACATTATGATATAAAGCCTAGTCTGTTTCCTAAATTAAGACAGATTTACCTCTCAGAGAGGGTCTTACTAATTGCACAGTCACTGAATTCTAGATTTTCAAAGCTATTTTATATAAATACCTGTTTTCATGTAAAGATATTTTCAAAAAATTATTGGCTAAATGTATGAATATATGCCTTTCTATCTTTGTAAGATGTTTCATTATAGGGGACTGGAATGCAAAAGTAGGAAGTCAAGAAACACCTGGAGTAACAGGCAAATTTGGCCTTGGAATACGGAATGAAGCAGGGCAAAGGCTAATAGAGTTTTGCCAAGAGAACGCACTAGTCATAGCAAACACCCTCTTCCAACAACACAAGAGAAGACTCTACACATGGACATCACCAGATGGTCAACACCAAAATTGGATTGATTATATTCTTTGCAGCAAAAGATGGAGAAGCTCTATACACTCAGCAAAAACAAGACCAGAAGCTGACTGGCTCAGTTCATGAACTCCTTATTGCCAAATTCAGACTTAAATTGAACAAAGTGGGGAAACCACTAGACCATTCAGGTATGACCTAAATCAAATCCCTTATGATTTTACAGTGGAAGTAAGAAATAAATTTAAGGGACTACATCTGATAGATAAGAGTGCATGATGAACTATGGACAAAGGTTCATGACATTGTACAGGAGACAGGGATCAAGACTATCTGCAAGAAAAAGAAATACAAAAAAGCAAAATGGCTGTCTGAGTAGAACTTAAAAATAGCTGTGAAAAGAAGAGAAGTGAAAAGCAAAGGAGAAAGGAAAGATATAAGCATCTAAATGCAGAGTTCCAAAGAATAGCAAGGAGAGATAAGAAAGCCTTCCTCAGAGATCAGTGCAAAGAAATAGAGGAAACCAACAGAATGGTAAAAACAGAAGAAAATCAGAGATACCAAGGGAACATTTCATGCAAAGATGGGCTCAATAAAGGACAGGAATGGTATGGACTTAACAGCAGCAGAAGATATTAAGAAGAGGTGGCAAGAATAAACAGAAGAACTGTACAAAAAAGAGCTTCACAACCCACATAATCACGATGGTGTGATCACTAACCTAGAGCCAAACATCCTGGAATGTGAAGTCAAGTTGGCCTTAGAAAACATCTCTACGAACAAAGCTAGTGGAGGTGATAGAATTCCAGTTGAGCTATTTCAAATCCTGGAAGATGATTCTGTGATAGTGCTGCACTCAATACGCCAGCAAATTTGGAAAACTCAGCAGTGGCCACAGGACTGGAAAAGGTCAGTTTTCATTCCAATTCCAAAGAAAAGCAATGCCAAAGAATGCTCAAACTGCTGCACAATTGCACTCATCTCACACGCTAGTAAAGTAATGCTCAAAATTCTCCAAGCCAGGCTTCAGCAATATGTGAACCATGAACTTCCAGATGTCCAGGCTGGTTTTAGAAAAAGCAGAGGAACCAGAGATCAAATTGCCAACATCTGCTGGATCATGGAAAAAGCAAGAGAGTTCCAGAAAAACATCTATTTCTGCTTTATTGACTATGCCAAAGCCTTTGACTGTGTGGATCACAATAAACTGTGAAAAATTCTAAAAGACATGGGAATACCAGACCATCTGACCTGCCTCTTGAGAAATCTATATGCAGGTCAGGAAGCAATAGTTAGAACTGGACATGGAATAGCAGACTTGTTCCAAATAGGAAAAGGAGTTCGTCAAGGCTGTATATTGTCACCTTGTTTATTTAACTTACATGCAGAGTATATCATGAGAAATGCTGGGCTGAAAGAAGCACAAGCTGGAATCAAGATTGCCAGGAGAAATATCAATAACCTCAGATATGCAGATAACATCACCCTTATGGCAGAAAGTGAAGAGGAACTAAAAAGGTTCTTGATGAAAATGAAAGAGGAGAGTGAAAAAGTCGGCTTAAAGCTCAACATTCAGAAAATGAAGATCATGGCATCCGTTCCCATCACTTCATGGGAAATAGATGGGGGAACAGTGGAAACAGTGTCAGACTTCATTTTTCTGGGATCCAAAATCACTGCAGATGGTGATTGCAGCCATGAAATTAAAAGACGCTTACTCCTTGGAAGGAAAATTATGACCAACTTAGATAGTATATTGAAAAGCAGAGATACTACTTTGCCAACAAAGGTCCGTCTAGTTAAGGCTATGGTTTTTTCCTGTGGTCATGTATGGATGTGAGAGTTGGACTGTGAAGAAAGCTGAGCTCCGAAGAATTGATGCTTTTGAACTGTGGTGTTGGGGAAGAGTCCCTTGGACTGCAAGGAGTTCCTACCAGTCCATTCTAAAGGAGATCAGTCCTGGGTGTTCATTGGAAGGACTGATGTTGAAGCTGAAACTCCAATACTCTGGCCACCTGATGCAAAGTGTTGACTCATTGGAAAAGACCCTGATACTGGGAGGGATTGGGGGCAGGAGGAGAAGGGGACAACAGAGGATGAGATGGCTGGATGGCATAACCGACTTGATGGACATGAGCTTGAGTAGACTCCGGAGTTGGTGATGGACAGGGAGGCCTGGTGTGCTATGATTCATGGGGTCACAAAGAGTCGGACACGACTTAGCAACTGATTTGAACTGAACTGAAGATGTTTAAGAGGAGTCATGAGTAAATGTACATACACCCTCTCCTTTGGGGTATGCTCTCTCTCATGCTTCGAGGGTATATTATCCTTTGTTTTCTGAATAAAATTCTGAATTGTAACAGAGCTATAACAGTAGTCCACCATTTAAAGTTTTGTTGTGGTGAGACTAACTGCTGAAATTTCACACTCTCCTGACATATCTGGTGCTGTGATCGGGATGTAACCTGGCTGAAGCAACCTCGGGTCTGCATCCATGAGGTGGAGACAAAGCCCATCAGAAGCCCATTTTGGCGAAAGTTCACACTGTGAAAGCCCAGTGCAATGCACAGTGGAAGTGGCAAGAAGTGCCAAATGCTGGAAAGCAGGCTTACCCTTCAATGACAGGTAATTACCCTCATTACCCTACCATAGTTAGGCCTCAGGCCATAAAAATGAGGTAACACAACCCCCCACCCATCAATAGAAAATTGGATTAAAGATTTATTGAGCATAGCCCCGGCCCATCAAAACAATACCCAGATTCCCCGTCAATCAGTTTCTCCCATTAGGAACCTTCCACAAGCCTGTTATACTTATACCTCAGAGGGCAGACAGAATGAAAACAACAATCACAGAAAACTAACCAAACTGATCACATGGACCACAGCCTTGTCTAACTCAATGAAACTTTGAGCCATATCATGTAGGGCTACCCAAAACTGACAGGTCATAGTGAAGAGTTCTGACAAAACATGGTCCATTGGAGAAGGGAGTGGCAAGCCACTTCAGTATTCTTTCCTTGAGAACCCCCTAAACATTATGAAAAGACAAAAAGATATGACACTCCCCATAACACGACACAAAATGATGAACTCCCCAGGTCAGAAGGTGCCCAATATGCTACTAGAGAAGAGTGGAGAAATAACTCCAGAAAGAATGAAGAGATGGAGCCAAACCAAAAACAACACCCACTTCTGATGTGACTGGTGACGGATGTAAAATCTGATGCTGTAAAAACAATATTGCATAGGAACCTGAAATGTTAGGTCCATGAATCAAGGTAAATTGGAAGTGGTCAAACCAGAGATGTCAAGAGTGAGAATGGACATTTTAGAAATCAGGGAAATAAAATGGAAAGGAATGGGTGAATTTAATTCATGACTGTTATATTTACTACTGTTGGCAAGAATCCCTTAGAAGAAATAGAGTAGCTCTCATAGTCAATAAAAGAGTCTGAAATACAGTACTTGTGTGCAATCTCAAAAATTACAAAAAGATCTCTGTTCATTTCCAAGGCAAACCATTCATTATCACACTGATCCAAGTCTATGTCCCAACCACTAATGCCAAAGAAGCTGAAGTTGAACAGTTCTATGATGACATACAAGACCTTCTAGAAGTAACACCAAAAAAAAAAAAAAAAAAGATGTCTGTTTCATCATAAAGAACTGGAATGCAAAAATAGTAATTCAAGAGATACCTGGAGTAACAGGCAAGTTTAGTGTTGGAGTACAAAATGAAACAGGGCAAAGGCTTACAGAGCTTTGCCAAGAGAATGCACTGGTTATAGCAAACACACTGTTTCAACAACACAAGAGACAACTCTACAGATGGACATCACCAGATGGTCAATACCGAAATCAGATTGATTATATTCTTTGCTGCAGCAGCAGAACAAGCTCTATAAACTCAGAAATAACAATACCAGGAGCTGACTGTGGATCACATCATAAACTTCAACTGCAAAAATCAGACCTAAATTGAAGAAACTAGGGAAAACCACTACACCATTCAGGTATGACCTAAATCACGTCCCTCAAAATTATGCAGTGGAAGTGACAAATAGATTCAATGGATTATATTTGATAGACAGAGTGCCTGAAGAAGTATGGACAGAGGATCATGACATTGTACAGCAGGCAGTGATCAAGACCATTCCCATAGAAAAAGAAAGGCAAAATGGTTGCTTGAGGAGCCCTTGAAAATAGTTGAGAAAAGAAGAGAAGCTAAAGGCAAAGGAGAAAAGGGAACATATACCCATTTGAATGCAGAGTTCCAAAGACTACAAGGAGAGATAAGAAAGCCTTCCTCAGTGATTACTGCAAAGAAATAGAGGAAAACAATAGAATGGGAAAGACTAGAGATATCTTCAAGAAAATTAGATACATCAAGGGAATATTTTATATGCAAAGATGGGCTCAATAAAGGATAGAAATGGTAGGGACCTAACAGAAGTAGAAGATATTAAGAAGAGGTGGTAACAATACACAGAACTGTACAAAAAAAATCTTCATTACACATATAACCAAAATGGTCTGACTCACCTAGAGTCAGACATCCTGGAATGTGAAGTCAAGTGGGCCATAGGAAGCATCAATAAGAACAATGTTAGTGGAGGTGATTGAATCCCAGTTGAGCTAACTCAAATTCTAAAAGATGATGCTGGAAAAGTTCTGTACTCAATATGCTAGCAAATTTGGAAAACTCAGCAGTGGCCAGCACTGGAAAAGGTGAGTATTTATTCCAATCCGAAAGACTGTTCAAACTACTGCACAATTGCACTCATCTCACACGCTAGTAAAGTAATGCTCAAAATTCTCCAAGCCAAGCTTCAACAGTACATGAACAATGAACTTCCAGATGTTCAAGCTGGTTTTAGAAAAGGCAGAGGAACCAGAGATCAAATTATCAACAACTGTTAGATCATCAATAAAGCTAGACAGTTCGAGAAAAATATCTACTACTACTTTATTGACTACACCAAAACCTTTGACGGTGTGAGTGACAACAAACTGAGAAAAATTCAGAAAGAGATGGGAGTACCAGGCCACCTGACCTGCGTCCTGAGAAATCTGTATGCAGGTCAGGAAGCAACAGTTTGAACAAGACACTGAATAATGGACTGGTTCCAAATTGAGAAGGGAGTACAACAAGGCTGTATATTGCCACCTTCCTTATCTAACTTCTGTGCAGAGTACATAGTGCAAAATGCCGGGTTGAATGAAGCCCAAGCTGGAATCAAGACTGCCAGGAAAAATATCAATAACCTCAGATATGCGATGACACCACCCTTATGGAAGAAAGCAAAGAACTAATGAGCCTCTTGATGAAAGTGAAACAGGAGAGTGAAAAAGCTGGCTTAAGACTCAACATTCAAAAAACAAAAATCGTGAAATCCGGTCCCATCACTTCATGGCAAATAGATAGGTAAACAATGAAAACAGACTTTATTTTCTTGGGCTCCAAAATCACTGCAGATTGTGACTGCAGCCATGAAATTAAAAGACGCTTGCTCCTTGGAAGAAAAGCTATGATCAACCTAGACAGCATATTAAGAAGCAGAAACATTACTTTGCTAACAAAGGTCCATCTAGTCAAGGTTATGGTTTTTCCCGTAGTCATGTATGGATGTGAGAGTTGGACCTAAAGAAAGCTGAGCACTGAAGAACTGATGCCTTTGAATTGTGATGTTTGCAAAAGGCTCTTGAGAGTCTCTTGGACTGCAAGGAGATCCAAGCAGTCAATCCTAAAGGAAATCAGTCCTGAGTAGTCATTGGAAGGACTGTTGCTGAAGCTGAAACTCCAATAGTTTGGCCACCTGTTGCAAAGAACTGACTCATTGGAAAAGACCCTGATGCTAGGAAAGATTGAATGCATGAGGAGAAGTGGAAGACAGGGGATGAAATGGTGGTATGGCATCACCAACTCGATGGGCATGAGTTTGAGTAAACTCCAGGAGTTGGTGGTGAACAGGGAAGCCTGACATGCTGCAGTCCATGGGGTCTCACTGAGACATGATTGGGTGACTGAATTGAACTGAACTGGCATACATTCATACTTCATATTGAAAATAATTTATATTCATGATCTATTCCTATTCATCTTAGGTACCATTTTAGAGACTTTTTTTTTTTAAATAGGTGTTCTTTTTTAGACACTTTTTATTTAGTTATATTCTTGTTTGTTCACTTACGCTTTGTTTGTTTTTATAGTTTGTTAATTCACTTTGTAGTTTTCCTGGAAATCAAGCCTGAAAGCTTTAAATACAAAGCCTTTTAGTTTCAGTTTTGTAGTAAGCAACCTATGTTGTGAAATTATGTGATATCAACATTAAAACATAGAGGCATGTACATTTTTTAAAGATTACCTTTAAAGAAAAAAAGGAAGAATATAATTATATCTAAAATACAGTAAGATATTTTCCTATGACACAACCTAAAACTTTGTTCATTTTTTCTTAAAGAGAAGAAAAAAGTAAGCAGTAATATTTGACCACTTTGCTTATCGGAAAATTTGCCAGTTTTATAATTTTTGGATGACTTAAAAATACCTTTAAATATAAAGGAGGCATGAAGAAAGAGTAGGAGTAGGGTCTTTTTATTTTTTTAATTTTTTTTATTTAACTTTACAATATTGTATTGATTTTGCCATATATCAAAATGAATCTGCCACAGGTATACATGTGTTCCCCATTCTGAACCCTCCTCACTCCCCCACCCCCATACCATCCCTCTGGGTCATCCCAGTGCACCAGCCCCAAGCATCCAGTGTCGAGCATCAAACCTGGACTGGTGACTCGTTTCATATATGATATTATACATATTTCAATGCCATTCTCCCAAATCATCCCACCCTCTCCCTCTCCCAGAGTCCAAAAGACTATTCTATACATCAGTGTCTCTTTTGCTGTCTCATATACAGGGTTATTGTTACCATCTTTCTAAATTCCATATATATGCGTTAGTATACTGTATTCGTGTTTTGTTGTGTTTTTTTTGTTTGTTTGTTTTTTCTGGCTTACTTCACTCTGTATAATAGGCTCCAGTTTCATCCACCTCAGTAGAACTGATTCAAATGTATTCTTTTTAATGGCTGAGTAATACTCCATTGTGTATATGTACCACAGCTTTCTCATTCATTCATCTGCTGATGGACATCTAGGTTGTTTCCCTGTCCTGGCTATTATAAACAGTGCTGCGATGAACATTGGGGTACACGTGTCTCTTCCAATTCTTGTTATCTCGGTGTGTATGCCCAGCAGTGGGATTGCTGGATCATAAGGCAGTTCTATTCCCAGTTTTTTAAGGAATCTCCTTTTTAAAATTAATTCATTTATTTTAGTTGGAGGCTAATTACTTTACAATATTGTAGTGGCTTTTGCCATACATTGACATGAATCAGCCATGGGTGTACATTCATTCCCCATCCTGAACCCCACTCCAATCTCCCACCTCATCCAATCCCTCAGGGTCATCCCAGTGCACCAGCCCTGAGCACCCTGTCACATGCATTGAACGTGGACTGGTGATCTATTTCATATATGGTAATATACATGTTTAAATGCTACTCTCTCAAATCATCCCACCCTCGCCTTCTCCCACAGAGTCCAAAAGTCTGTTCTTTACATCTCTGTCTCTTTTGCTGTCTCGCATATAGGGTCATCTTCACCTTCTTTTAAAACTCCATATATATGCATTAATATACTGTATTGGTGTTCTTCTTTCTGAATTACTTCACTCTGTATAATAGGCTCCAGTTTCATCCACCTCATTAGAACTGATTCAAATGCATTCTTTTTAATGGCTGAGTAATACTCCATTGTGTATATGTACCACAGCTTTCTCATTCATTCATCTGCTGATTGACATCTAGGTTGCTTCCATGTCCTGCCTATTATAAACAGTGCTGCAATGAACATTGGGGTACATGTGTCTCTTTCAATTCTGCTTTCCTCTATGTGTATGCCCAGTAGTGGGATTTCTGGGTCGTATGGCAGTTCTATTTCCAGCTTTTTAAGAAATCTCCACACTGTTCTATGTAGCGGCTGTACTAGTTTTCATTCCCACCAACAATGTAAGAGGGTTCCCTTTTCTCCACACTCTCTCCAGCATATTGCTTCTAGACTTATTGATTGTAGTCATTCTAACCAGAATGAGATGGCACCTCATTGTGGTTTTGATTTGCATTTCTCTGATAATGAGTGATATTGAGCATCTTTTCATGTGTTTATTAGTAATCTGTATGTGTTCTTTGGAGAAATGTCCATTTAGTACTTTGGCCCATGTTTTCATTGGGTCGTTTATTTTTCTGGAATTGAGCTGCATGAGCTGCTTGTTTATACTTGAGAGTAGTTCTCTGTCAGTTGCTTCATTTGCTATTATTTTCTCCCATTCTGAATGCTGTCTTTTCACCTTGCTTATACATTCCTTCATTGTGCAAAAGCATTTCAGTTTAATTAGGTCCCATTTGTTTATTTTTGCTTTTATTTCCATTACTCTGGGAGGTGGGTCATAGAGGATTCTGCTATGATTTGTGTGAGAGAGTGTTTTGCCTATGATTTCCTCTAGGAGTTTTATAGGTTCTGGTCTTACATTAAGATCTTTAGTCCATTTTGAGTTTATTTTCATGTATGGTGTTATAAAATGTCCTAGTTTCATTCTTTTCCAAGTGGTTGACCAGTTTTCCCAGCACCACTTGTTAAAGAGATTGTCTTCTCTCCACTGTATACTCTTGCCTCCTTTATCAAAGATAAGGTATCCATAGGTGTGTGAATTTATCTCTGGGTTTCGATTTTGTTCCACTGATCTGTTATTTCTGTCTTTGTGCTGATACAATACAGTCTTGATGACTGTAGCTTTGTAAGTGTACTTTGAAGTCAGGTAGATTGATTCCTCCAGTTCTATTCTTCTTTCTCAAGATTGTTTTGGCTTTGAAGGTTTTTTGTATTTCCATACAAATTGTGAAATTATTTGTTCTCAGTTCAGGCCAGTTCAGTCGCTCAGTCGTGTCTAACTCTTTGCGACCCCATGAATTGCAGCACACCAGGCCTCCCTGTCCATCACCAACTCCCGGAGGTCACTTAGACTCACATCCATCAATACCGTGATGCCATCCAGCCATCTCATCCTCTGTTGTCCCCTTCTCTGCCTGCCCCTAATCCCTCCCAGCATCAGAGTCTTTTCCAATGAGTCAACTCTTTGTGTGAGGTGGCCAAAGTATGGGAGTTTCAGCCTTAGCATCATTCCTTCCAAAGAAATCCCAGGGCTGATCTTCAGAATGGACTGGTTGGATCTCCTTGCAGTCCAAGGGACTCTCAAGAGTCTTCTCCAACACCACAGTTCAAAAGCATCAATTCTTTGGCCCTCAGCATTCTTCAGAATCCAACTCTCAAATCCATACATGACCACTGGAAAAACCATAGCCTTGACTAGATGGACCTTTGTTGGCAAAGTAATGTCTCTGGTTTTCAATACTCTGTCTAGGTTGGTCATAATTTTCCTTCCAAGGAGTAAGCGTCTTTTAATTTCATGGCTGCAGTCACCATCTGCAGTGATTTTGGATCCCCAAAAAATAAATTCTGACACTGTTTCCACTGTTTCCCCATCTATTTGCCATGAAGTGATGGGACCAGATGCCATGATCTTCATTTTCTGAATGTTGAACTTTAAGCCAACTTTTTCACTCTCCCCTTTCACTTTCATCAAGAGGCTTTTTAGTTCCTCTTCACTTTCTGCCATAAGGGTGGTGTCATCTGCATATCTGAGGTTATTGATATTTCTCCCAGCAATCTTGATTCCAGCTTGTTCTTCTTCCAGCCCAGCGTTTCTCATGATGTACTCTGTATATAAGTTCAATAAGCAGGGTGACAGTATACAGCCTTGACATACTCCTTTTCCTATTTGGAACCAGTCTCTTGTTCCATGTCCAGTTCTAACTGTTGCTTCCTGAGCTGCAACCAGATTTCTCAAGAGGCAGGTCAGGTGATCTGGTATTCTCATGTCTTTCAGAATTTTCCACAGTTTATTGTGATCCACACAGTCAAAGGCTCTGGCACAGTCAAAGGCTATGGCATAGTCAATAAAGCAGAAATAGATGTTTTTTCTCTTTGCTTTTTCAATGATCCAGCAGATATTGGCAATTTGATCTCTGGTTCCTCTGCCTTTTCTAAAACTAACTTGAACATCTGGAAGTTCACGGTTCACTTATTGCTGAAGCCTGGCTTGGAGAATATTTAAGCATTATTTTACTAGCATGTGACATGAGTGCAATTGTGTGGTAGTTTGAGCATTCTTTGGCATTGCCTTTCTTTGGGATTGGAATGAAAGCTGACCTTTTCCAGTCCTGTGGCCACTGCTGAATTTTCCAAATTTGCTGGCGTATTGAGTGCAGCACTTTCACAGCATCATCTTCCAGGATTTGAAATAGCTCAACTGGAATTCCATCACCTCCACTAGCTTTGTTCGTAGTGATGCTTTCTAAGGCCCACTTGACTTCACATTCCAGGATGTCTGGCTCTAGGTCAGTGATCACACCATCGTGATTATCTGGGTCATGAAGCTCTTTTTTGTATAGTTCTTCTGTGTATTCCTGCCACCTCTTCTTAATATCTTTTGCTTCTGTTAAGTCCATACCATTTCTGTCCTTTATCGAGCCCATCTTTGCCTGAAATGTTCCCTTGTTGTCTCTAATTTTCTTGAAGAGATCTCTAGCCTTTGCAATTCTGTTGTTTTCCTCTATTTCTTTGCATTGGTCACTGAGGAAGGCTTTCTTCTCTCTTCCTGCTATTGTTTGGAACTCTGCATTCAGATGCTTATATCTTTCCTTTTCTCCTTTGCTTTTTGCTTCTCTTCTTTACACAGCTATTTGAAAGGTCTCCTCAGACAGCCATTTTGCTTTTTTGCATTTCTTTTCCATGGGAATGGTCTTGATCCCTGTCTCCTGTACAATGTAATGAATATCTGTCCATAGTTCATCAGGCTCTCTATCAGATCTAATCCCTTAAATCTATTTCTCACTTCCACTGTATAATCATAAGGGATTTGATTTAAGTCATACTTGAATGGTCTAGTGGTTTTCCCTACATTCTTCAATTTAAGTCTGAATTTGGCAATAAGAAGTTCATGATCTGAGCCAGTCAGCTCCTGGTCTTGTTTTTGTTGACTGTATAGAGCTTCTCCATCTTTGGCTGCAAAGAATATAATAAATCTGATATTGGTTTTGACCATCTAGTGATGTCCATGTGTAGAGTCTTCTCTTGAGTTGTTAGAAGAGGGTGTTTGCTAAGACCTGTGCACTTTCTTGGCAAAACTCTGTTAGTCTTTGCCCTGCTTCATTCCATATTCCAAGGCCAAATTTGACTGTTACTCCAGGTGTTTCTTGACTTCCTACTTTTGCATTCCAGTCCCCTATAATAAAAAGGACATCTTTTTTGGGTGTTAGTTCTAAAATGTCTTGGAGGTCTTCATAGAACCGTTCAACTTCCTGGTTGGGGCATAGACTTGGATTACTGTGATATTGAATGGTTTGCCTTGGAAATGAACAGGGATCATTCTGTCATTTTTGAGATTGCATCCAAGTACTGCATTTCAGACTCTTTTGTTGACCATGATGGCTACTCCATTTCTACTAAGGGATTCCTGCCCACAGTTGTAGATATAATGGTCATCTGAGTTAAATTCACCCATTCCAGTCCATTTTAGTTTGCTGATTCCTAGAATGTCGACGTTCACTTTTGCCATCTCCTGTTTGACCACTTCCAATTTGCCTTGATTCATGGACCTGACATTCCATGTTCCTATGCATATTGCTCTTTACAGCATCGGACTTTGCTTCTATCACCAGACACATCCACAGCTGGGTGTTCTTTTTGCTTTGGCTCCATCCCTTCATTCTTTCTGGAGTTATTTCTCCACTGATCTCCAGTAACATATTGGGCCCCTACTGACCTGGGGAGTTCCTCTTTCAGTATCCTATCATTTTGCCTTTTCATACTGTTCATGGGGTTC
Organism: Tragelaphus eurycerus; assembly: GCA_935064755.1. NCBI lineage: Eukaryota > Metazoa > Chordata > Mammalia > Artiodactyla > Bovidae > Tragelaphus > Tragelaphus eurycerus. The sequence goes on along the minus strand of CAKXYN010000010.1, from coordinate 43,186,776 downwards.
TCAAGGCAAGAATACTGAAGTGGCTTGCCATTCCCTTCTCCAGTGGACCACATTCTGTCAGACCTCTCCACCATGACTCTCCCATCTTGGGTGGCCCCATGGGCATGGCTTAGTTTCATTGAGTTAGACAAGGCTGCGGTCCTAGTGTGATTAGATTGACTAGTTTTTTGTGAGTATGGTTTCAGTGTGTTTGCCCTCTGATGCCCTCTTGCAACACCTACTGTCTTACTTGGGTTTCTCTTACCTTGGACATGGGGTATCTCTTCACATCTGCTCCAGCAAAGCGCAGAGCTGCTCCTTATCTTGGACGAGGGTATCCCCTCACTGTCGCCCCTCCTGACCTTGAACGTGGAATAGCTCCTCTAGGCCCTCCTGTGCCCGTGCAGCCACCACTCCTGGACCTGGGGTTGCTCATCTGGACTGAATTGATTCCTAAGTATTTTATTCTTTTTGTTGCAATGGTGAATGGAATTGTTTCCTTAATTTCTCTTTCTGCTTTCTCATTGTTCAGTTCAGTTCAGTTCACTCATTCAGTCGTGTCCAACTTTTGCAACCTCATGAATCACAGTACGCCAGGCCTCCCTGCCCATCACCAGCTCCCAGAGTTTATCCAAACTCATGTCCATCGAGTCTGTGATGCCATCCAGCCATCTCATCCTTTGTCGTCCCCTTCTCCTCCTGCCCCCAATCCTCCCAGCATCAGAGTCTTTTCCAAAGAGTCAACTCTTCGCATTGTTAGTGTATAGGAATACAAGGGATTTCTGTGTTAATTTTATATTCTGCAACTTTAATATATTCAATGATTTGCTCTAGTAACTTTCTGGTGATATCTTTAGGGTAGAGAATGCTCAAACTACCCCACAATTGCACTCATCTGACACGCTAGTAAAGTAATGCTCAAAATTCTCCAAGCCAGGCTTCAGCAATATGGGAACCGTGAACTTCCTAATGTTGAAGCTGGTTTTAGAAAAGGCAGAGGAACCAGAGATCAAATTGCCAACATCCACTGGATCATGGAAAAAACAAGAGAGTTCCAGAAAAACATCTATTTCTGCTTTATTGACTATGCCAAAGCCTTTGACTGTGTAGATCACAATAAACTGTGGAAAATTCTGAAAGAGATGGGAATACCAGACCACCTGATCTGCCTCTTGAGAAATCTGTATGCAGGTCAGGAAGCAACAGTTAGAACTGGTCATGGAACAATGGACTGGTTCCAAATAGAAAAAGGAGTATGTCAAGTTTGTATATTATCACCATGTTTATTTAACTTATATGCAGAGTACATCATGAGAAATGCTGGACTGGAAGAAACACAAGTTGGAATCAAGATTGCTGGGAGAAATATCAATAACCTCAGATATGCAGATGACACCACCCTTATGGCAGAAAGTGAAGAGGAACTCAAAAGCTTCTTGATGAAATTGAAAGTGGAGAGTGAAAAGGTTGGCTTAAAGCTCAACATTCAGAAAACGAAGATCATGACATCTGGTCCCAACACTACATGGGAAATAGATGAAAAAACAGTGGAAACAGTGTCAGAATTTATTTTTCTGGGCTCCAAAATCACTGCAGATGGTGAATGCAGCCATGAAATTAAAAGATGCTTACTCCTTGGAAGGAAAGTTATGACTAACCTAGATAGCATATTCAAAAGCAGAGACATCACTTTGCCAACAAAGGTTCGCCTAGTCAAGGCTATGGTCTTTCCTGTGGTCATGTATGGATGTGAGAGCTGGACTGTGAAGAAGGCTGAGCACCGAAGAATTGATGCTTTTGAACTGTGGTGTTGGAGAAGACTCTTGAGAGTCCCTTGGACTGCAAGGAGATCCAACCAGTCCATTCTGAAGGAGATCAGCCCTGGGATTTCTTTGGAGGGAATGATGCTAAAGCTGAAATTCCAATATTTTGGCCACCTCATGCGAAGAGTTGACTCATTGGAGAAGACTCTGATGCTGGGAGGGATTGGGGGCAGGAGGAGAAGGGGACGACAGTGGATGAGATGGCTGGATGGCATCACTGACTCTATGGATGTGAGTCTGAGTGACCTCCAGGAGTTGGTGATGGACAGGGAGGCCTGGCGTGCTGCAGTTCATGCGGTCCCAAAGAGTTGGACATGACTCATCGACTGATCTGATCTGATCTAGAGCATCATGTCATCTGCAAACAGTGAGAGTTTTACTTCTACTTTTCCAATCTGGATTCCTTTTATTACTTTTTCTTCTTTGATCGCTGTGGCTAAAACTTCCAAAACTATGTTGAATACTAGTGGTGAGAGTGGGCACCCCGTCTTATTCATGACTATAGGGGAAATGCTTTCAATTTTTCATCATTGAGGATAATGTTTGCTGTGGGTTTGTCATATATAGCTTTTAATATGTTGAGGTAGGTTCCTTCTAGCCTACTTTCCAGAGGGTTGTTATCATAAATGGTTGATGAATTTTGTCAAAGGCTTTATCTGTATCTATTGAGCTAATCATATGGTTTTTAATCTTTCAATTTGTTAATGTGATGTATCACATTAATTGATCTGCACATATTGAAGAATCCTTGTACCCCTGGGGAAAAAGCTCACTTGGTCGTGATGTATGATCTTTTTAATATGTTGTTGAATTCTGTTTGCTAGAATTTTGTTGAGGAATTTTGCATCTAATTTCATCAGTGATATTGGTCTGTAGTTTTCTTCTTTCTGGCATCTTTGTCTGGTTATTAGGGTGATGGTGGCCTCATAGAATGAGTTTGATAGTTTACCTTCCTCTACAATTTTCTGGAAGAGGTTGAGTAGGATAGGTTTTAGCTCTTCTCTAAATTTTTGGTAGAATTCACCTGTGAAGCCATGTGGTCCTGGGCTTTTGTTTGTTGGAAGATTTTTTATTACAGTTTCTATTTCCATGCTTGTGATGAGTCTGTTCAGATTTTCTATTTCTTCCTGGTTCAGTTTTGGAAGATTATACTTTTTAACAAATTTGTCCATTTCTTCCATGTTGTCCATTTTATTGGCATATAGTTGCTGATAGTAGTCTCTTATGATTCTTTGTATTTCTGTGTTGTCTGTTGTGATTTCTCCACTTTCATCTCTAATTTTGTTGATTTGATTCTTCTCCCTTTGTTTCTTGATGAGTCTGGCTAATGGTTTGTCTATTTTATTTATCTTCTCAAACAACCAGTTTTTAGCTTTGCTGATTTTTGCTATAGTCTCCTTTGTTTCTTTTTAATTTATTTCTGCCCTAATTTTTATGATTTCTTTCCTTGTAGTAACCATGGGGTTCTCCTTTTTTTTTTTTTTTTCTAGTTGCTTTAGGTATAAAGTTTGGTTACTTATTTGACTTTTCTCTTGTTTATTAAGGTTAGCTTGTATTGCTATGAATCTTCCCTTTAGCACTGCTTTTACTGAATCCCATAGGTTTTGGGTTGTTGAATTTTCATTTTCATCCATTTCTATGCATATGTTGATTTCTTTTTTTTTATTTCTTCTGTGATTTGTTGGTTATTCAAAAGTGTGTTGTTTAGCCTTATTATGTTTGTATTTTAATAGTTTTTTCCCAGTAGTTGACATCTAATCTTACTGCATTGTGATTAGAAAGAATGCTTAAAATGATTTCAATTTTTTGAATTTACCAAGGCTAGATTTATGGCCAAGAATATGATTTATCTTGGAGAATGTTCGTGTGCACTGGAGGAAAAGGTGAAATTCATTGTTTTGAGGTGAAATGTCCTATAGATATCAATTAAGTCTAACTGGTCCATTGTATCATTTAAAGTTTGTGTTTCCTTGCTAATTTTCTGTTTAGTTGATCTATCCATAGTTGTGACTGAGGTATTAAAGTCTCCCACTATTATTGTGTGACTGTCATTTCCACTTTCATACTTGTTAGCATTTACCTTACATATTGCGGTGCACCTATGTTGGGTGCATATATATTTATAATTGTCATATCTTCTTCTTGATTGATTCTTTGATCATTATGTAGTGCCCTTCTTTGTCTTTTTTCACAGCCTTTATTTCAAAGTCTATTTTATCTGATATGAGTATTGCTACTCCTGCTTTCTTTTGGTCTCCATTTGAGTGAAATATCTTTTTCTAGCCCTTCACTTTCAGTCTGCATGTGTCCCTTGGTTTGTGGTGTGTCTCTTGTAGACAGCAAATATCAGATCAGATCAGATGAGTCGCTCAGTTGTGTCCGACTCTCTGCGACCCCATGAATCACAGCACGCCAGGCCTCCCTGTCCATCACCAGCTCCTGGAGGTCACTCAGACTCACATCCATAGAGTCAGTGATGCCATCCAGCCATCTCATCCTCTGTCATCCCCTTCTCCTCCTGCCCCCAATCCCTCCCAGCATCAGAGTCTTCTCCAATGAGTTAACTCTTCGCATGAGGTAGCCAAAATACTGGAGTTTCAGCTTTAGCATCATTCCTTCCAAAGAAATCCCAGGGCTGATCTCCTTCAGAATGGACTGATTGGATCTCCTTGCAGTCCAAGGGACTCTCAAGAGTCTTCTCCAACACCACAGTTCAAAAGCATCAATTCTTCGGTGCTCAGCCTTCTTCACAGTCCAGCTCTCACATCCATACATGACCACAGGAAAGACCATAGCCTTGACTTGGCGAACCTTTGTTGGCAAAGTAATGTCTCTGCTTTTGAATATGCTATCTAGACTGGTCATAACTTTCCTTCCAAGGAGTAAGCATCTTTTAATTTCATGGCTGCAGTCACCATCTGCAGTGATTTTGGAGCCCAGAAAAATAAAGTCTGACACTGTTTCCACTGTTTCTCCATCTATTTCCCATGTAGTGATGGGACCAGATGCCATGGTCTTCGTTTTCTGAATGTTGAGCTTTAAGCCAACCTTTTCACTCTCCACTTTCAATTTCATCAAGAGGCTTTTGAGTTCCTCTTCACTTTCTGCCATAAGGGTGGTATCATCTGCATATCTTAGGTTATTGATATTTCTCCCGGCAATCTTGATTCCAGCTTGTGTTTCTTCCAGTCCAGCATTTCTCATGATGTACTCTGCATATAAGTTAAATAAACATGGTGACAATATGCAGCCTTGACGTACTCCTTTTCCTATTTGGAACCAGTCCATTGTTCCATGACCAGTTCTAACTCTTGCTTCCTGGCCTGCATACAGATTTCTCAAGAGGCAGATCAGGTAGTCTGGTATTCCCATCTCTTTCAGAATTTTCCACAGTTTATTGTGATCTACACAGTCAAAGGCTTTGGCATAGTCAATAAAGCAGAAATAGATGTTTTTCTGGAAAGACAGCATATATAGGGGTCTTGTTTTTGTATCCATTTATCCCGTGTTTGTCTTTTGGTTGAGGCATTCAACACATTTACATTTAAGGTAATTATTAATAAGTGTGATCCCATTGCCATTTACTTTATTGTTTTGGGTTCAAGGTTCTATACCTTTTCTGTGTTTCATGTCTAGAGAAGATCCTTTAACATTTGTTGAACAGCTGGTTTGGTGGTGCTGAATCCTCTCAGCTTTTGCTTGTCTGTAAAGCTTTTGATTACTCCTTCATATTTTAATGAGATATCTGCTGGGTATAGTAATCTTGGTTGTAGGTTTTTCTCTTTCATCACTTTAAATATGTCTTGCCATTTCCTTCTGACCTGAAGAGTTTCTATTGAAAGATCAGTTGTTATCCTTATGGGAATCCCCTTGTGTATTATTTGTTGCTTTTCCCTTGCTGATTTTAATATTTGCTCTTTGCATTTGATCTTTGTTCATTTGATTAATATGTGTCTTGGGGTGTTTCACCTTGGGTTTATCCTGTTTGGGAATCTCTGTTTTTCTTGGACTTGGGTGGCTATTTCCATCCCCATTTTAGGGAAGTTTTCAACTATTATCTCCTCAAGTATTTTCTCATGGCCTTGTTTTTTGTCTTCTTCTTCTGGGACTCCTATAATTCGAATGTTGGGGCATTTAACATTGTCCCAGAGGTCTCTGAGGTTGTCCTCATTTCTTGTAATTCTTTTTTTCTTTTTTCCTCTCTGCTACATTTATTTCCACCATTCTATCTTCCACCTCACTGATCTTATCTTCTGCCTCATTTATTCTACTGTTGGTACCCTCCTAAGTGCTTTTGATCTCAGTTATTGCATTATTTGTTATCAATTCACTCTTTTGTTTCTTTAGGTCCTTGTTAAATATTTCTTGCATCTTCTGAATCCTTGTCTCCAGTCTATTTATCTGAAACTCCATTTTGTTTTCAAGATTTTGGATCATCTTTGCTATCATTATTCTGAATTCTTTTTCAGGTAGACTCCCTATCTCCTCCTCTTTTGTTTGGTTTGGTGGGCATTTATCATGTTCCTTTACCTGCTGAGTATTTCTCTGCCTTTTCATTTTGTTTAGATTGCTGTGTTTGGAGTGGACTTTATATATGTTGAAAGTGTGTGGTTCCTTTTTATCACAGAGGTTGCTCCCTGTGAGTGGGATTGGACAAGTGGCTTGTCAAGGTTTCCTGGTTAGGGAAGCTTCTGCCTGTGTTCTGGTGGGTGGAGCTGGATCACTTCTCTCTGGAGTGTAATAAAGTGTCCCGTAGTGAGCTTTGAGGTGTCTATGGGTTTGTTGTGACTTTGGGCCACCTGTATTTAATGCTCAGGGTTATGTTCCTGTGTTGCTGGAGAATCAGTGTGGTGTGTCTTACTCTGAAACGTGTTGGCTCTTGTGTGGCTCTTGGGTTTCAGTGCTTCAGCAATATGTGAACCGTGAACTTCCTGATGTTCAAGCTGGTTTTAGAAAAGGCAGAGGAACCAGAGATCAAATTGCCAACATCCGCTGGATCATGGAAAAAGGAAGAGAGTTCCAGAAAAACATCTATTTCTGCTTTATTGATTATGCCAAAGCCTTTGACTGTGTGGATCACAATAAACTATGGAAAATTCTGAAAGAGATGGGAATACCAGACCACCTGATCTGCCTCTTAAGAAATCTGTATGCAGGTCAGGAAGCAACAGTTAGAACTGGTCATGGAACAACAGACTGGTTCCAAATAGGAAAAGGAGTACGTCAAGGCTTTATATTGTCACCATGTTTATTTAACTTCGATGCAGAGTACATCATGAGAAATGCTGGACTGGAAGAAACACAAGTTGGAATCAAGATTGCCGGGAGAAATATCAATAACCTCAGATATGCAGATGACACCACCCTTATGGCAGAAAGTGAAGAGGGGCTAAAAAGCCTCTTGATGAAAGTGAAAGTGGAGAGTGAAAAGGTTGGCTTAAAGCTCAACATTCAGAAAACGAAGATCATGGCATCTGGTCCCATCACTGCATGGGAAATAGATGGGTAAACAGTGGAAACAGTGTCAGACTTTATTTTTCTGGGCTCCAAAATCACTGCAGATGGTGACTGCAGCCATGAAATTAAAAGACGCTTACTCCTTGGAAGGAAAGCTATGACCAACCTAGATAGCATATTCAAAAGCAGAGACATTACTTTACCAACAAAGGTTCGCCTAGTCAAGGCTATGGTCTTTCCTGTGGTCATGTATGGATGTGAGAGCTGGACTGTGAGGAAGGCTGAGCGCCGAAGAATTGATGCTTTTGAACTGTGGTGTTGGAGAAGACTCTTGAGAGTCCCTTGGACTGCAAGAAGATCCAACCAGTCCATTCTGAAGGAGATCAATCCTGGAATTTCTTTAGAGGGAATGATGCTACAGCTGAAACTCCAGTATTTTCGCCACCTCATGCGAAGAGTTGACTCATTGGAGAAGACTCTGATGCTGGGAGGGATTGAGGGCAGGAGGAGAAGGGGACGACAGAGGATGAGATGGCTGGATGGCATCACTGACTCGATGGATGCGAGTCTGAGTGACCTCCAGGAGCTGGTGATGGACAGGGAGGCCTGGCGTGCTGCGGTTCATGGGGTCGCAAAGAGTCGGACACGACTGAGTGACTGGTCTGATCTGATCTGATCTGATGGAAGCTTTTGGATGAGCTCTTCTCAATTAATGTTCCCTTGAGTCAGGAGTTTTCTGGTGTTTTCAAGTTTGGGGGAAACTTGAAGCCTCCTACCTCTGGCTTCCAGTCTTATTCTTACAGTAGCCTCACGACTTCTCCATCCACAAAGCCCTGATGATAAAACATCTAGGTTAATAGTGAAAAGATTCTCCACAGGGAGGGACACCCAGAGAGGTTCACAGAGTTACATGGAGAAGAGAAGAGGAGAAGGGAGATAGAGGTGACCAGGAGGAGAAGAGGGGGAGTCAAAAAGAGAGAGACCAATCTAGCAGTAATCAGTTCCTTAAGTGTTCTCCACAGCCAGGAACACCCAAAAAGATTGACAGAGTTAAGTAGAGGAGAAGAGGGAGGGATGAGATAGAGGTGACCTTCTTTCAAAGAGAATGGAATGCCTTTCTGGGTGCCTGGTGTTCTCCACCAGCGTTCATAAGTTGTTTTGTGGAAGTTGTTTAGCATTCAAATGATCTTTTGATGAATTTGTGGGGGAGAAAGTGGTCTTCCTGTCCTATTCCTCCACCATATTAGGACAGTCCCTGGAGTAGGGTCTTAATATAATTCATTTTTCAAACTAGAAAATTTCTCAAGAGTAAAAATGAACAAGATTAATAAATCAATAATTACATGACAGTGATAAATGCTTTGAAAGTACTTGGAAGTCAAATGCATAAAATGATTAGCATCTTGATTTCTTCATACTCTTTTTTCCCCCTTGTTTCTACCTTGATAGAGTGGTTAATTTAGAAAATTAATAAGAAGGAATTATTCTAAGGCACAATGATTTTATGTGAGGCATTCTTCAGCCCTATATCAATAGCATCATTCTCCGCATTTGCAATCTATTTTTATACTCAAGATATTTTAAGCTATGGAACCCAAATTTCTGTATTAGCAAAATACAAAGTATGAAATATATAAATTATTCAGTCCAGGAAAAAAAGGAGCCCTAAAGTCACTCTGCCTATAAGGGGTGTTGCAGAAGCAATTTTCAGGTTGTTTTGCATAGGGCAGAGTTTCTTTATTTATTAAAATATGTTTCTTTTATTATTACTATTATTTTGTCCTTATTATGCACTTCTTTTTTGTCAAGTATTTTACATGCATCACTTCATTTTTCTTTTGCAAAACTTGTGAGGTAGACATTATTATTTTATTGTGCTCATGAAATAAACTGAGATGAAGCTCAAACTCTTCTTATGATGCTCCAGTGTATCACATTGCTTGAAGCTATATTATACGCTTCCTTAACTAAGCTACTAAATCAGTGGAATAAATGAAAAATTGTTATAGATCTCCCTTACATGGGGGTTTATAGAGCACATGCCTCCCAACATTTGTGAGAACATTTTATCAAACAACCTACAAACCTGTTGTCAAGTAGAGATGATAAACAAATAAGGCACTTTGGATGATATGAGCAAAACTTGCTCAACCATACTGTAAATAGTTTTTCAGCAGCTACCAATTATGAGACACTGAAGTAAACAAGATGGAAAAAATGAAGTTTGTATCTTCTAGGAACCGACATAAGGCATCAAGATAAGATAAGTAAAAACAGCTCTGTGCTGTGCTGTGCTTAGTCATTCAGTCGTGTCTGACTCTCTGCGACCCCGTGGACTGCAGCCCATCAGGCTTCCCCCGTCCAAGGGGATTCTCCAGGCAAGAATACTGGAATGGGCTGCCATGCTCTCCCCTCCCCATCTCACCCCCCCCCATAAAAAAAAGAAACCCAGCTCTACTGCATGGTATTATTAGCTCAGGAGCACAGCTATAGTGTGTTTCTTTGGATGGAGAATGATAGAGAAGGGCCTTCCAAGAAAAGGGAGTGAACTTTCTAAAGGATGAAATACCTACTCTGTCTTCAGGAAAAAGCACATTTCTTTTGTTGGATAGACACAGACACACACAAGACACAGATACATATGCATATACATACACTTGTACATTTACATATATATGTGTAGGTAGTTACTTAGGTACTCATATCGATACATATATGCATACAACCTTAGCAGCTATGAAAAATCAACAATGAAGTGACCTTCTTTTAATTATAAAAATCTATATAGCCTTTCTAATTCTAAAAGTCTTTTTGAATCTGAGGTACAGGAACATTTTTTTGACCGCAGTATATTTAATCATCAGACTTTCATCATAAAAAAATCCTATGGATATTATTTGTGTAAAAGGAAACAGAAAATTCCCTTGAAACTTTTCCCAGTATTTCTTAGGAAATTGTTATTTTTGTCGCTGCATTTTCAGGACATTCTGAAAAGAATAATAAAGTTGTAAATGATAAGGCTCAGGCTAATATATTTGCCCTTTTGAAGTAATGAAGGACACATTCAAGAAGCTTTATCTATGAGGAATATGTTTTTTAGAAAATGACATATTTTATAGCTGAAATTCAAAAAGGGAGGTGGGACAAGGCGAGTAAATGTGTGTGCTACTTTATTTAAAATGACATTTAGAAGGAGAGTAAGAAGAAAGGGATCCGATTCAGATATACTCAGTATTGGAAAATAAAATAAACAATGTGTGTCTGTTTTGTTAAACTTTGACATTTCTTGTTAGAACTTTAAGACCTGACTCACTGGAATGAAAGACTACAAATTCATTATTACATGACTTTATGTTTCTCTAACCCATTACATTCTACAGACAACCATTTTTATTATCTTTAATGATTTTTAACAGACTTAATACACTGGAAAAATTATACTCACTGAATCGTTTTGCCTTAAAAATACCAATGTACACACTTTATTCATAATGTGCATAACTACATATTATTTTTTAAATAATGAAGAAGACTAAAGTTTCTTTTCTTTTTAGGTTATTTTATTTGACTATCTCAAAGCATGAAAATTTATTCACTAACCAGTTACTTTATAGAGATTTGGGGCAATATTCTTGCTTGAGTACATTCTTTTTTCAAAGAGACACTGAAGCATGTGGCATAGAAAAAGAAAACTAAAATCACATTAAAAATGTGGAAAATTGATAATATTTAGAAGTCAAATGCATAAAATGATTTCCATTTTGATTTCTTCATACTTGTTTCTTCCCCATATTTATAAGTTGGTATGATTTTTAATTAGAAAATTAATAGAAGGAATTATTCTAAGACACAATAATTTTACATAAAGCACTATCTTTGGTTCTATGGCAATAACCATCCTCAGCATTTTACAGAGATTATTCTTTTACTCAAAATACTTTAAGCTAATAGAACACAACTTTCTGAATTTCTAAAATATGGCAAGCATATTTATATACTATATAGTCACTATTTCACAACTATGTACTTAATATGTTTACTAATGATGTACTCTAACCATGGTAGTATAATTACAAAATTTTTTTACAAATATTTTTAATGAAATAATGTGATGTAATGATATTTTATCACATGTGAAATAAACATAAAACTGTGGATTATTAAAAGTTTCAATGACCCAGTATAGTTTGTCAAATACTAAAGATAAGTTTAATAAAGATTTTTTTCTAGTGGAATACTGTGAAATTTTTAAAATTTATATTCCCTATTTTCTTCTTTTATTAATTTGTGGCATGATTATTTAATATTTTAGACATTTGTATATTCTTAGTGTACTGCTTAGGAATATTAATAAAATGATTCAGTCCAAATTATATTGGTTAATTTTAAATATTGTGTATTAATTTATTATTGAACATCATAACAGTCAATTTTATTGATACTAGATGATGTATTATGGGCTTTTGAATACCTAAATAGACAAAAGCATCACATAACTATTTATTTAAATCAGCATAAAGGTGTAATAAAAATAAGCTCTGTGAAGCAAAAGCCAATCATTACTAGGTTTATCTTTTTTATATTAATTGCCATTCAAAACTTAGCATACACATATATATGCACACATATATATATAAATTTCTGAGCAAAATTAGAATAAATTGAAGATATGCATGTCACATTATTTCTAAGCACTCAGTATATGTTGTCTAACAATAAGAACAGGTTCATACATGACTCTAGTACAATTATCAAAATAAGATTACTTAATCTAATTTAATCTAAATATAATTAATAAGTGTAAAAATATTTATAAGTTTATAAAATTTAATCTAATACCATTATTTGGTTCACAGACCCTAACACCTTTACAGTTTTCCCAATAATGCCCTTTAAGTATAGCATTATTATCTATCTTGATTCATGGTCTACTTAGGATAACACACATTCAGTTTTCATATCTCTATGGCCCCCTTAAACTAAAAGCAGTTTGTCAGTCATTGTCTTTCAGGAATTTGATATTTTAGAGGAGTGAAGGCCAGTTATTTTTTAGAGTGTTCCTCACTTTGGATTTTTTTTGATATTTCACTACATTTAGGCACATCACATGAGTAATATTGTGCCCCTCTCTTTCCCAAATAAAGGAGTGTTTCTAGCATTAAAGATAAGGCATATCTGAGTTAATCCAGTAACTCACATGATCATAGATAAGAATAAAGACAGTCCCAGAAACCTCAGCTTTTTGACTGTGTCCTGAACCCGGTCTTTTTAAGTTCTCCAGCACAGTTAGAAGTCGCATGATTATTATACTTTTATACTTCTTTACCATGATCATCTATTGTAGCAGACCCCTAGTCTGTCAAAAACTGATCTTCAGTAGGTATTTTATTAATAACCACAGGCTACTTAGACTATCTTTTTGCCATAATGGACTATAAAAATGCCAGTCTCCATTTTCTAATGGTCATGAGGGTATCAGTGTCTTCAAACTGTCAGGAGGATGACCAAACTCAGACTGCCCTGTCTCTCAGTGCTTGCTGACTGTGACAACTTCTGGTATCAAATGTTTTAGGAGGGTTAGGGGAGCAGAAGACATAAGCTCTTAAATTTTTTTTTTTTTTTTAATTTTGTATTGAGGTATAGCTGGTGATTGCAGCCATGAAATTAAAAGACACTTACTCTTTGGAACAAAAGTTTATGACCAACCTAGATAACATATTGAAAAGCAGAAACATTACTCTGCCAACAATGGTCCGTCTAGTCAAGGCTATGGTTTTTCCAGTAGTCATGTATGGATGTGAGAGTTGGACTGTGAAGAAAGCTGAGCACCAAAGAATTGATGCTTTTGAATTGTAGTGTAGGAGAAGACTCTTGAGAGTCCCTTGGACTGCAAGGAGATCCAACCAGTCCATTCTAAAGGAGATCAGTCCTGGATGTTCTTTGGAAGGAATGATGCTAAAGATGAAACTCCAGTACTTTGGCCACCTCATGCGAAGAGTTGATTCATTGGAAAAGACTCTGATGCTGGGAGGGATTGGGGGCAGGAGGAGAAGGGGACGACAGAGGGTGAGATGGCTGGATGGCATCACTGACTCAATGGGCATGAGTTTGAGTGAACTCCGGGAGTTGGTGATGGACAGGGAGGCCTGCAATTCATGGGGTCGCAAAGAGTCAGACACAACTGAGCAACTGAACTGAACTGAACTGATAGCTGGTTAAAGATGTTATAATAGTTTCAGGTGAACAGTGAAGGGATGCATCCATACATATCCATGTATCTGTCCTTCCCTTAAACTCCCCTCCCATCCAGGCTTCCACAAAACATTGAGCAGAGTTCCCTGTGCTATACAGTAGGTCCTTGTTGGTTATCCATCTTAAATATACCAATATGTACATGTTCATCCCAGATTCCCTGACTCTTAAAGTACTTCTTAGGAATGTCTCCCAAAGCTGTACTCCACAAAAGTAGGACATCAAATTGTCACTGCCTTATCTGTAATTTTGAGGAAGGTGGTATTGCTGTGACTTGAATCAGAAATCATAATATCAGAAGCATATCATACTTGGGAAACTCTATATCCTCCAAACAATGTGTGACATCAATGAAATGGATGCTTCATGTCTTCCTTCTTGACATCCTTAGTTTAGTGACTAATACTTTGCTAATATTAACAAATAAAAGCAATGGCTTATGTGACCCTGCCTGTCAATAGGAACTACAAAGACAAGAGAAGTTTGAACTCCACCCTGTGCCCTCCTTTGCTATCCTACACATATACATCTGGCTTGCCAAATCAAATTTTTACCTACAACCAAATTGCAAACGAGTCTAGAAAATAATATGACATTGGAAGAAAAGCTATGACAAGTCTAGACAGCCTATTTAAACACAGAGATCTCACTTTGCTGACAGAGGCCCATATAGTCAAAGCTATGGTTGTTCTATTATTGTGTATGGATGTGAGAGTTGGAACATAAGGAAGGCTGAACACTGAAGAATTGATGTTTTCAAACTGTGGTGCTGGAGAAGATTCTTGAGAGTCTCTTGGACTGCAAGGAGATCAAATCAGTTAATCCTAAAGGAAATCAACCCTGAATATTCATTGGAAAGACTGATGCTAAAGCTGAAGCTCCAGTACTTTGATCACTGATGTGAAGAGCCCACTCATTTGAAAAGACCCTGACGCTGGGAAATATTGAAGGCAGGAGGAGAGGTGACAACAGCAAATGAGATGGTTGGATGGCATCACCAATGGACATGAGTTTGAGCAAAATCCGGGAGATGGTGAAGGACGGGGAACCCTGGCGTGCATCAGGTCACAAAGAGTTGGACATGACTTAATGCCTGAACAACAACTAGAAAATGCAATTTTGGGCTTTACCATCTCTACAGTGCAAAGAGGCATACAGTAAAAGTTATACTGATACACAGTCTCCACTACAGGATCTATTGCTGAGTCCTCAAAGCTTCATTTCTTGGCATCTTCAACTACAGTTTGATTAACACAGACTCTCTGTTCTACCTCTTTCTCCCAGTAATTCTAGTGTCCCCTTTATTGCTCTCTCTCACTTCTTCTGTGTCACCTCTTTTCTTAAGTCATGACATCATTCTAGAAAATCTTTTAGGGGAATTTCTTCTCAACAGATAAATCTAAGCTGGTTGTCTTCTCTGGGATGCTGTAGAGCATGCAGGAAACAACGCATGTTATGGTTTAGGAAGAGATACAGGTGGTGCTTGTGGTAAAGAATCGGCCTGCCAATGCAGGAGACATAAGAGACGTGGGTTCGATTCCTGGGTCAGGAAGATTCCCTGGAGGAGGGCATAGCAACCCACTCCAGTATTCTTGCCTGGAGAATCCCATGAGCAAAGAACCTGGAGGACTGATGGTCCACAGTGTCTCAAACAGCTGAACACAACTGAAGTAACTTAATACGCACACACAGCTAACATCCAGTGTAGTCTTCACTTTTGTTGTCCCTCAACCAGTCGAGCATTATAAGTAGACAAAAATCTGCATGCCTTTATTTTCCTACAGGATGATATCTACCCTAGGAAGGTCCTTATGCAATTACACTTATGGTGAAGGGAGAGGGCGTATCCAATTGCTATAGAAAAAGCAGCCTGGTAATACTCATGAATATAGCTCAAAGTGTGGCTCCTAGTATGCACTCTCTTATCTCTTTATATTCAAATACTTAGATATTGTCCTCATTTACACAGAAGAAAATAGTGAATGATCAAATAATAAGCAATTTAGCAAAAGTCATATTGCTGCCCAATTCCAAATTCTGAGTATTTTTGGTTTTACTCCACTCTCTTCAGAACATTCAGAAATTATTCTAAAGAGTCAACAAATTCCCAATTTGCTTTTTCATATTAATACATGAACTCTGTAATTTAGTTTTATGATTTTTATATTTTAATGGAAATTCTTCATTTTTCTCTAATTTAAAATTTAAGTAGTTACTGGAATGACTTTATCTTCAAGATGTGTGAATTTCCCCAAATGTATATAATTTTTAATTTTGCAAAAATAATTTAACATATGTCAACAGCCTGAGTAGAAGAACTGTATTCTCTCATATTTATTTCTTCCAGTTTTATTGAGATATAATTGGCATACAGCACTATATAAGTTTAAGGTGTGCAGCATAATGATTTGACTTACATACATCATGAAGTGTTTACAATAATAAGTTTAGTGAACATCAATCACCTCATATAGATACAAAATTTAGAAATGGAAAAAATATTTTTCCTTGTGATGAGAAGTCAGAATTTACTCTATTAGCAGCTTTCATATACAACATTCAGCAATGTAAATTATATTTATTGTGTTGTACATTACATCCTTAGTACTTATAACTGGGAATTTTTTATCTTTTGGCTGCCTTCATCCAATTTCCCTTCCCCCATCCCACTCCCAACTCTTTTAATAGCAAATCTGATCTCTTTTTCTTTGAGTTTGTTTGTTTCTTTTCTAAGTATAATTAATCTACAGCACTATGTTAGTGCCTATTATATAACAGAGTGATTTGATATTTTTACACATTTAAAATAAAATGATCACTATGGTAAGTCTCATTACCATTTGTCACTGTATGAAGATTACATAATTATTGATTACATTCCCTACACTGTACATTTAGTACCCAAGACTCATTTATTTTGCAACTGGAAATTTGTACTTCTTAATCTCCTTCACTTCTCTTCTCTATTCACTTATTCCTTAAATGGAGGAAAATATTTTTTTGTGAGTTCTTGGAAAAATAAAAAAAGTCTGCTCTTTTTTATATAAATATTTTTAAAAACCTCTGTAAATGAAATGGTTTTCCTTGTATAATATTTGCAAAAACTTGTATTCAGCCTATTTTTTATAGCTGTAATTATTCTTTTATTAGTTGGTTTTCTGATGACCATCCTTAGATTATTTTCCACTTAAATTTAAGCCATGTCTTTTCAGATGTTCCCTGAACTAGTGCAATTGCTGATTCCTCTGCATCCTGCATAGTATACAGAGGGTTATGCAAACTCTGAAGGATTGGTAGTTTCACAGAAGCGAAGGAGAGATACTACTAGGATTCAGATATTTTCTCAGTTTTTGCCTTTTCTTTACCTGACAGCCATGAGCAAATAAAAGCTTCCACAACCGACCTCAACACACATTTGCCAGTGTCTGAAACACCAAGTGCTGCCTAAATTTACTTTAGGAGTTACCTTCTAATTTATGTATGATAAGATTTGAACTAGACTTCTTGTTCCATTTCAGGGTGTCTGGTGGGATTCAAATAGTACCTTTAGTTTTCTCTGCTCCTAGGAACACTGGGCTGTAGTTTTCCCATCTAGCTCTTGGTTCAGCCAACCTGTTGACTAAATCTCTGGCATATAGTCCCTCTCCCCAGTGGCTCATTGGCAAGGAATCCGCCTGCCAATGAAGGAGACACAAGAGATACGAGTTCTATCCCTGGGTCTGGAAGATATCCTGGAGTAGAAAATGGTAACCCAATTCATTTTCTTGCCTGGAATATTCCAGGGACAGAGGAAACTCTGGCTGCAGTCTATGGTGTCACAAAGAGTTGGATACAGAGCACACCCAGGCCCTCTCCAATTCCGTGCTAGGATTTCACTCAACTTTAGATTAAGGCCTGGTCAGCTGAGGGTTCTGATCTCACATCTTACATGCCAGTACTTCTCAGAGTCAAACTCTGCTTCTGGAATCCTCTGGCAGACACATGTGGTCCAATACCATATCGACCACAAGTAATATACAATTTTTTATCCATTTCCTAGGCAATTTGATAATTTATTCTAGGTTTAACATGGAAAACTGTCTCAGTCTGTATTGATTTTTTTCTTTTCCTTCTACTCCTCATTTTCCTTTGGTTGCTGTTGTTCAGTGCTCATCAGCCAGGTACGCCTCTTTGCAATCCCATGGACTGCAGCACGCCAGACTTCCCTATCCTTCACCATCTCCTGGAGTTTGCACAAACTCATGCTCATTGAGTCAGTGATGCCATCCAATCAGCTCATCCTCTGTCATCCCATTATCTTCCTGCCCTCAATCTTTCCCAGCATCAGGGTCTTTTTCAGAGAGTCAACTCTTCTCATGAGGTGGCCAAAGTATTGGAGTTTTAGCTTCAGCATCAGTCCTTCCAAGGAATATTCAGGACTGATTCCCTTTAGGATTGATTGGCTTGATTTCCTTGCTGTCCAAGGTACCCTCAAGAATCTTCTCCAACACCACAGCTCAAAAGCATCATATCTTTTTTGTCACTCAGCCTTCTGTATGGTTCTACTCTCACATCTATACATGACTACTGGAAAACCATAGCTTTGACTAGATGGACTTTTGTCAGCAAAGTGATGTCTCTGCTTTTTAATACACTTCTAGGTTCGTCATAGCTTTTCTTCCAAGGAGCAAGTGTCTTTCAATTTCATGGCTGCAGTCACCATCCACAGTTATTTTGGAGCCCAAGAAAATAAAGTCTGTAATTGTTTCCATTTTTTCCCCATCTATTTGCCATGAACTGAAGGGGTTGGATGCCATTATCTTCATTTTTTGAATGTTTCCTTTGGAATCTCCATGAAAAATTTATGAACATACTAGATTTTGATTTCCAGCCTCCTCTCTGTGTGTTCTCCATTTCTGTCCACACCTCAGTCCTATGTATTTCCTTCATACATCTCCCTTCAGGGTCAAATATTTTTATTCACACTTTTCTTAAAAATCACTGTGAAAAAGGATCCCATAAATTCATTTACACAATAAAATGTAAGAGATATGGACTCAGAGACAACAGAGCTTGTGTTGACAGAAGGAAGATATAAAAAATCTAATACATAATTAACCTGTGATTGCTGAATTGATCTTACACACCACACCAAATGACTTCCAGTTTGTTGTAGATGTTTATGGCCATCACTGAGAGGAGTTAATGTTGCTTTTAGGGAATAATTATCCTTTAATTCCTGTAGAATAATTTGATTTTATGAATCTTTAAAGGCAGGAGAAATGTCAACGAACATGGAAATTTATAGAAAATTTCTCTGGTGTGCTTTTGGCCTCTGTAATAAACCAAAAAGTCTGCTTCTTTGTTTGTTTCAAGGTGTGTTTTAATTAATGGGATCAGTACTTGTACAAGTCCAGAATCGTAGATTTAAATAGCTCTTTTAGTGATCAAGATACTTTATTGGTCTCCAGTTACTACTGTCCAGACCGCAGACTAAATCAGTTCTCTATTTTGGTCCATTAGGATATCCACCAGTTTTTCCTAAAAAGAACTTTTAGGTGATAAAACTGATAACTCAAGGGAAAGGGCAACTGTGACATTTAACAAGGACAAAATAAATGGTTCAATTTAAGGCCAATATTACTGTGCAGAATATGAAATGCCATACCATTAGCAGTCCCAAAAGGCTAACATTTTTCAAAATCTCTCTGAAATGCTAAGGGATATTTGATAAGAGACTACAATCTTCATAAAATACATTTTTCTAGTAAATAGTTTCTGGCTTCCCATTTAATATGTATCTTCTCAAAGACTAAAATTCAGAAAACTGAAATCTTCTTCATTCAACCTACTTTCATTTTAAAGATATACTCATTCTTTTAAACATCTATATTAACATGTATTTTCTTTTCTGCAAGACTGCATTATTTTCCACAACCTCCAAACCAATTAATCATTTCACTTCACTAACTGCTCTGCTGCTGCTGCTACTGCTAAGTCACTTCAGTCGTGTTCGACTCTGTGCGACCCCATAGACGGCAGCCCACCAGGCTCCCCCATCCCTGGGGTTCTCCAGGCAAGAACACTGGAGTGGGTTGCCATTTCCTTCTCCAATGCATGAAAGTGAAAAGTGAAAGTGAAGTCGCTCAGTCGTGTCCAACTCTCAGCGATCCCATGAACTGGAGCCTACCAGGCTCCTCCATCCATGGGATTTTCCAGGCAAAAGTACTGGGGTGGGGTGCCATTGCCTTCCCCCACTAACTGCTCTAAGTATTCTCATTTTCATGAAACCAGAAACCACCACTGAAAGATTTTTTTTTTTAAACCTCTGCATACAGTAAGATAGTTACGATATTGTTACCAACATACAATGGAATCTAACTATATCATCTCACAGTTTTTTTGTAAATTTACAACTGCTCTTAAAAACACTTTTTGCGACCTTGTTTTATTAATTGAATGAAAGCGAAAGTCACTCAGTTGTGTCCAACTCTTTGCGACCTCATGGACTCTACAGTCCATGGAAATCTCCAGGCCAGAATACAGGATGAGTAGCCTTTCCCTTCTCCAGGGGATCTTCCCAATGCAGGGATTGAATCCAGGTCTTTCCCACTGCAGGCAGATGCTTTACCAGCTGAGCCACAAGGGAAGCCCAAGAATACTTGAGTGGGTAGCCTATTCCTTCTCCAGCAGATCTTCCTGACCCAGGATTTGAACTGGGGTCTCCTGCATTGTAGGCAGATTCTTTACCAACTGAGCTATCAGGGAAGCCAGTTGAATGGAAAATTCTATAAATTCTACAGTGCTTCACAATTTTCAAAATTTAACACATGATTTCACATAATTTCATAATAACACTCCTTTTTAAATCTCTTACCCCTGTGTAACCCATCCCCATCATCCCTCTTGTCTCCCTACTGGTAACCACTGATTTGTCTAAATCTGTGAGTCTGTTTCTGCTTTGTTATATTCATTTGTTTTAACTCTTTAGATTCCACATATGAGTGATAGCATATAGTATATGTCTTTCTCAGTCTGACTTAATTCAATTGATATGGTAATCTCTGAGTGCATCCATGTTGCTGCAAATGGCATTATTTCATTCTTTTTTACAGCTGAGTAATATTCCATGTGTGTGTGCGTGCATGCATGTGTCTCTGTGTGTGTATAACATCTTTTATTTATTCATCTCCTGCTGAACACTAAGGTTTCTTCCATGTCTTGGCTATCATAAATAAAACTACTATGAACATGAGGATGCATGCATCTTTTCAAATTAATGATTCTGTTTTATTTTGTTTTTTTTTTCCCAAATATAATCACAAGTGGAATTTCTGGGTCATATGGTAATTGAATTTTTAATATTTTGAGCAATCTCTGTACTGTTTTCCATAGTGGCTGCACCAATTTACATTTTCTCCAACAGTGTATGAGGGTTCCTTTTTTTCATATCCTCCTCAACATTTATTATCTGCATTCTTTTTGATGATAGCCTTTCTGACAGCTATGACATGATATCTCATTGAGGATTTGATTTGCATTTTCCTGATAATTAGTGATATTGAGCATCTTTTCATGTTCCTGTTGGGAAAATGTCTACTCAATTCTTCTGCTCATTTTTAATTGTTTTTTATTTTTAATGTTGAGATGTATGAGCTGTTTATATATGAAAGAAGGCCTACTTTGACTAGAATATTGTGCATTTATCAATAGTCTCCATTTTATAGAAAAACTGAGAGGCAAAATGCAAAGTGAAATATTGCCTATTGTTCATAGCTGGTATATTTCTCCATTTAATTGAACTACTTTTAGAATAATGGTATGGGTTTTTCTATAATGAATCTTAGTCTATCATTTTATTTTCCTTGGCACCACCTTAATGTTTTCTTCAGAGTGTATTGCAATGACCACAGTCCAAATGTGTTATGAATTATAGAAGAGGGGAAAACAGCCTTTTATCTCTTCCACTTTTATATCTTAGAAGCACAAAGTGATTAAGCCGAGTCAGTGGCTTACGAATCATCAGATTGAGCATTCATTCTGACTATCAGGACCTTTCTCTCCTCTGGTTCTTACTACTCAGTGCTGAGACAAGATTGGAAAGAGATCATCTTATTTCTCCTCTGAAAATTTGAGACAAAATACTGTATAAGAATGTAAGTGCTAGTCACTCAGTCATGTCCGACTCTTTGCGACCCCACGGACTGGTAGCCCACCAGGCTTCTCTGTAAACAAACCATGAATAAATGTCAGGGTATAAAATTAACATGAGATGAAGCAAACATCTTCCCTGAATGATTAATTAATATTCCAAAGCTTGAAATGCCCTGACTTTGTAATTAAAAATCTTTATGCTTAGCTCAGTGGATGATATTATATATAGGACTTAATCAAATGTAGATTTGTCTATAGCTGTCAAAATAAAACAATAGATATCCTACCCTAATAAAGAAAAGAAATGTGAAACTCATTCAGTATGCCATCCCAGAGTGGAAAACTGAAGTAATTACTGCTGTCTTCTCTAAATTTGACAAGTGTAGAATTACAACTATGTAGGTAGCTTTTCAAATGAAAGTCAAAGGGAAATCAGGCTTCGCAGGTGGTCCAGGGGTGAAGAATCTGCCTGCCAATACAAGAGACAAAGGAGATGAAAGTTTTATCCCTGGGTAGGAAAGATTCCCTGGAGGAGGGCATGGCAATCCACTCCAATATTCTTGCCGGGAAAATCCCACAGACAGGGGAGCCTGGTGGTCTGCATTTCTATGGAGTCACAAAAGGGTCAGACATGGCTGAACACACAAAACACACAAAGAGAAATCGTGTTGCTAAAGAGTAAATACAAATATTTTAAAATCACATATTTTATGTGATTCAACTACATTCTAAATTCTTTTTAACCATTTTTCTAAAGCACTGTCAGTTTTCTAAACTTTTGATGCCAAATTATTTAGCTCACTTTGTTAAAGCATTAATAGTGATGTTAGAGTGATGTTTTTAGTTGTATAAATAAATACAATTTCAGGTTTATTATGATACTTCATGCACACAAAATGTGTTATTGGTCATCATGTTAATTAGTAAGGATATATAAATATGGCAATTAAAATATATGGACTTTACAGAAAAAGACAAACTCTAAATCATACTGATGAAAAGAAATTAGAGGAAAAGTTTTATAGGTTCAATTTAAATATAACTCATTTGGTTTATTAATTTTTATATTTATTAACTTTCTACTAGTATTCTAACAGAATTTTTCTGCAATGACTTTATTAAATAATGAAACTAATATCTTATAATATGATGGTAATAATAATAACTTTTCTTCTGAGAGTGACTTCTATCCCTTAAGAATCACTGGATTGTTATTGGCTTATGTTAGCTCAACTAATATTAATAATTGCAAGTCATATGAGCTGGATGTTATTATCTCAATTGTACCAATCTGAAGATACAGTCTTTTTAAAGTTCATTCATCTTCTCCATAATCCTATCATTTTTTTTCTTTTGTCTTTTTTAATTAATTTTTTTTAAATTAGAGAATGGTTCCTCTACACTGATTCAGCTATATGTATACATCTATCCCTTCTTTTTTTTTCTTTCTATCATTTTTAAGTGGTAGTGCTAATATTCAGGGATAAATATTTGAATGTAAAGATTATGTCCTTTCATTAACCATATTCCCATTTATTATTTAATTTAAAATACAGTTATTAATTTTCATATATAAATTAATTAAATCAAAATTTAAATTTGCAGTTTAGGAAAAGTTTATGCAGATTTTATACATTTTATCCCATCAAATCCTCTATGAAATAGTATTCTTTTATTCTCATCTAGTGGATAAACAAACTCAAATTTTTTGAAGTTACTAAATTTGCCCAAGTTCACAAAATTGAATCAAATAGCTATATCCCTGCTCCTTTCTGTTACCAGTGTCATGCCTTTTGAGCTGATGCCTCCCTTTCCTAAGAAAAAAAGAAATTTAATTTCTGCATTAATATATTAAAAATACTTTGATACACATGGATGTATTTGTTGTATGCAATTTGTAAAAGTTAATATGATTTTTTAAATATTTTGTATTCCATAATTTTGATATTTGTGTGATGTTTGTTTTACATTTACTGGTAGCAAAAATAAGCATTTAGTAATTTAAACACAGTCAATCACTTTTGATATTTAAAATATAAGAAGTTATATAACTCTCCAGCAATGTAAAAGATTGAGATACTATAGATATAACTCAAAAAAACTTACCAAAATTTGTTAATTTATGTAATTTTAATTTAGAGTATCAACAGTGTTTTAATGGAATATCAACTTTGCAGCCTTTTAAAAAACTTTGAAACCACTTAACAGACAAAAGGCATCCATTTCCAAAGTGATTATTATAACCAATATTTATTCTGAAGTGTTGAAAGTTATTATGAGTGATAGAATACATTATCCCTCTGGCCTTATTAATAAAAAAATATTATGAGTTTTTTGCATATATCAAATGTTACTTATAAAAATTTGTGCTAATCATCTATTTGTTCATTTTAACCACATAATGAGATTAGGAGATACTTATACAGTAAACCTGAGAACTGGGTTCAAAGAGTTTTAATTGGAGGAATAACAAGAGAAGTATTGAAGTAAAGAACAATACAAATAGAAAAAAAAAATAGAACTACTTATCAACCCCTAACACTACGAAAGTAAATTCTTAAAACTCAACAAAATGAAGTGTAAGATTAATGAATCTCAGCATTATTTGTTAATAAGCAAAGGACTTGAGACCTCATTATCCAACAGATCATGAGACGCTTTTCACATGATGGTGGTTTCATAGTTCCTAAGAGCCACAAAAACAAGAAAGTCTTAGTAAGCAAGAACTTTAAAGTTCTCCGTTGAATCATGCTAATTTTTCCCCATTGACCAAATCAACTCATAGTCACCTTTTTTATTATCCCATGGCCAGGAACATAGTCAGTATAGGAAGAGGCTACCAAGGATGTGGATATATAAACGTAAATTATTGCAGCCACTTGCAACAATCTAGAGTTCAAATTGATTTTTCTTATCTCAAGTTTGCACTCTGTTCACCAAAGGACTTGCATCTGAAAAACACCAGAAAATGTATCAATAGTCCCAACACTGTTGAGGTCAGACCTCTCAGGCCCCAGATGAAGTCAAATGGCTTATTCTTTATCTTACTTGCATCTCCATATTGCTTGATGAAATGCTTCTTTATTCTCCCTATACTCTTTTCTAACAAATCTCTAAATGTACTTTTAGGGTCAGTATTTTGCCTTCCCACTGCTGCTTCCTCTACTAAGTTAAGAAAGTGTTAGTTGCTCTGTCGTGCCAGACTCTTTGTGACACTATGGACTGTAGCCTGCCTGGCACCTCGGTCCATGGGATTCTGATTCTCCAGGCAAGAATACTGGAGTGGGTTACCATGCCCTTCTCCAAGGGATCTTCCTGACACACAGATCTAACTCAAGTCTCTCTGTCTCCTGCATTAGAAGGCAAGTTCTTTACCACTCAGTCAGTCAGTCTTGTCTGACTCCTTGCGACCCCATGGACTGCAGCATACCAGGCTTCCCTGTACATCACCACCTGCCAGAGCTTGCTCAAACTCATGTCCATCGAGTTGGTGATGCCATCCATCCATCTCATCCTCTGTCATTCCCTTATCTTCCTGCCTTCAATCTTTCCAAGTGTTGGGGTCTTTTCTAATGAGTCAGTTCTTCGCATCAGGTGGCCAAAGTATTGGAGCTTTAGCTTCAGCATCAGTCCTTCCAATGAATATTCAGGACTGATTTCCTTTAGGATTGACTAGTTTGATCTCTTTGCTGTCCAAGGGACTCTCAAGAGTCTTTTCCAACACCACAGTTCAAAAGCATCAGTTCTTTGGTGCTCAGCTTTCTTTACGTTATAACTCTCACATCCATACATGACTACTGGAAAAACCATAGCTTTGACTAGACAGACCTTTGTTGACTAAGTCTTTTACCACTAGCGCCATCTTTAAAGATGATCTTCCTAGCACAGAATCTTCTATATTTATTTGCTCAGCCTCAATCCTTATGACCCTCTCCCATTCCCATTCACTCAAATTTATTCCTCAGAACTACAAGTGGCAGTTTGACGACTGTTTTTTTAGGTAAGCTTTCCATGTGTTTTTGTTGTATAATTTACCCCTCTTCAGTTCATTTCAGTTCAATCGCTCAGTCGTGTCCTACTCTTTGTGACCCCATGAATCGCAGCACACCAGGCCTCCTTGTCCATCTCTTAGAACTCATCAAAACTATACTTAACTAAGTCATCAAAAGTCTACTTACTCTTTGGTCAAATTATTAAGTGTTGTTTGCTCCAATAAGCACCATGAATGCAAGGACCACATCTGAATGCCATTTTTAGTAGTAATTTTCTCCATAAATATTATTGTTATTGATGTCTCAGTGTCAGAACAGACATGAATATTCTTTCATCTCTTTTTCTTCCCACATATCTCCATCTCCAAATGATTTCCCATTTTCTATGCAAAACAGAACACCTTTCTTTAGAAATTCAGAGTTTTAAAGCTAGTAATATAAACTGGGTTCTGCTATGTCATTGTGTTCAAGTCATCTGTTTTGTATTGGTTAATATTATTTCTTTCAGATGACAGGAAATGCAATTCAAACTGGCTTAAACAACAACATACAAAATTTTATTGCCTCATGTAACTGAAATGCCCAGCTGTAAATTTTCAGGTGCAGCTTGATCCAAAGCCTCAAATATTGTCAACAGGACTTATTTTCTCTACATGCCTTGGCTCTAAATATACTCTACAGGCTTTGTTCTCAGGCCCCAGACTTTTAGGTTTGAGTCCAACAGGGAAGAGTCTCTGCTTCTCTTTCACTGGCCCCAGGAAGCATCAGACTATATCCCAATGGCATTGTCTGGGTGCTCATCGCTTAGCCATCACTATGTCCTGCAGAATGTTCTGTTTCATTTGTTCAAACTTGATCCCCCACCTGCCTGTCCTAACCTTGAAATTAGAGATAGAATTCCCTGTGAAAATTTTGGATACTTTTTCAAAAGGAAATGACAGAACCATTTTATATAGCTACCAGATGAAGAATATGTGGGAAATTCACACATATGTATGTATCTTCACTATGAATCACATAGCTATAAGGCATTTACAGAATCACACATGAGCATATTTATATGAAAATGAAAAAAGGAAAGATATACACATTTAAATGCAGAGTTCCAAAGAATAGCAAGGAGAGATAAGAAAGACTTCCTCAGTGATCAGTGCAAAGAAATAGAGGAAAACAATAGAATGGGAAGGACTAGAGATCCCTCAAAGAAAATAAGGGATACCAAGGGAACATTTCATGTAAATATGGGCAAAATAAAGGAGAGAAATGGTATGGACCTAATAGAAGCAGAAGATATTAAGAAGAGATGGCAAGAATATACAGAAGAACTATACAAAAAAGATCTTCATGACAGATTACCATGATGGTGTGATCACTGACCTAGAGCCAGACATCCTGGAATGTGAAGTCAAGTGAACCTTTGGAAGCATCACTACATACAAAGCTAGTGGAGGTGATGCAATTCCAGTTGAGCTATTTCAAATCCTGAAAGGTGATGTTGTGAAAGTGCAGCACTCAATATGCCAGCAAATTTGGAAAACTCAGCAGTGGCCACAGGACTAAAAAGATCAGTGCCATTCCAATCCCAAAGAAAGACAAGGCCAAAGACTATTCAAACTACTGCACAATTGCACTCATCTCACACGCTAGCCAAGTAATGTTCAAATTTCTCCAAGTCAGGCTTCAACAGTATGTGAACCATGAACTTCCAGATGTTCAAGCTGTATATAGAAAAAGCAGATGAATCAGAGATCAAATTGCCAACATCTGTTGGGTCATAGAAAAAGCAAGAGAGTTCCAGAAAAACATCGACTTCTGCTTTATTGAGTACACCAAAATCTTTGACTGCATGTATCACAACAAACTGTGGAAAATTCTCAAAGAGATGGGACTATTAGTCCAACTTACCTGGATCCTGAGAAATCTGTATGCAGGTCAGGAAGCAACAGTTAGAACTGGACATGAAACAACAGACTCGTTCCAAATAGGGAAAGGAGTATGTCAGGGCTGTATATTGTCACCCTGGTTATTTAACTTATATGCAGAGTACATCATGTCTAATGCTGGGCTGGATGAAGCACAAACTGGAATCAAGATTGCTGGGAGAAATATCAATAACCTCAGATATACATATGGCATCACCCTTATATTAGAAGGCGAATAATAATTAAAGAGCCTCTTGATGAAAGTGAAAGAAGAGAGTGAAAAAGTTGGCTTAAAACTCAACTTTCAGAAAAATAAGATCATGGCCTAAGGTCCCATCACTTAATGACCAAAAGGTGGGGAAACAATGGAAATAGTGAGAGACTTTATTTTTGGGGGCTCCAAAATCACTGCAGATGGTGATTGCCACCATGAAATTAAAAGACCCTTGCTCCTCGGAAGAAAAGCTATGACCAACCTAGACATCATATTAAAAAGCAGAGACATTAGGTTGCCAACCAACAAAGGTCTGTCTTGTCAAAGCTATGGTTTTGCTGTTGTCGTGTATGGATGTGAGACTTGGACTATAAAGAAAGCTGAGTGCTGAAGAATTGATGCTTTTGAACTGTGGTGTTGGAGAAGACTCCTGTGATTCCTTTGGACTGCAAGGAGATCAAACCAGTCAATCCTAAAGGAAATCAGTCCTGAATATTCATTGGAAGGACTGATGCTGAAGCTGAAGCTCCAATACTTTGGCCACCTGATGTGAAAAACTGACTCACTGGAAAAGACCCTGATGCTTGGAAAGATTGAAGGCAGCAGGAGAAGGGGATGACAGAGATGAGATGTTTGGATGGCATCACCGACTCAATGGACATGAGTTTGAGCAAGCTCTGGGGGGAGGTGAATGGATGGGGAAGCCTGGCATGCTGCGGTCCATGGGGTCACAAGGAACTGGATATGACTGAGTGATTGAACTGAACTGATATTTACATCATTTACTCTTACCTTTTGGTTACATAAACAAGAAAAATATTATGCAATGAAACTCCAGAAGATCAATTTCTCTAACTGAAGAACATCTAATAATCTTTATTAGATATGCTTCTTTTTCAACTCCAAAGAGTTGAAGATAAAATGTAAAACATAGAATTACTGATTTTGTGTTTATCTTATATGTTCACATAGGTATGTCAAAGTTCATTGTATATGTTTCAGATTATCCTTTAGTTGAAATATATTACATATTCAAAGTTTCTCATTTCCAATTAGCAGAGTAAAGAAATAGCTAATTTTATGTTCTAAGAAATATCAGGAGAAGAGTGGGAGGGATACACTGTGTGCACTAAAAAGATTGTGGTAGGAATTCAAACCCAAAAGGTCAATTCTTAAACTATTTGGAAAAATAACTTGCAGAAGTAGGAAAAGAACTTGTGGCTGGAGAAAGATTCTCAAAGGTATGGTAAGGGGAGCATATGAGTTGGTCTTGGTTCTACCACTTCCTATCTGACTTTGATGGGCTTCCCCATTGTAGTGGGGAACATTGTAGTGGGGAACATTGTAGTGGGGAACATTGTAGTGGGGAACATGTCTGCCTGTTCAGGAGATGCAGGTTTGATCCCCGGGTTGGGAAGATCCCCTGGAGTAGAAAATGCTAACCCACTCCAATATTCTTCCCTGGAAAATCCCATGGAAAGAGAAGCCTGGTGAGCTACAGTCGATGGGGTCTCAAAGAGTAAGATACAACTGAGCATGCACACGTGAATCTGACTTTGATAAATTACTGATTATCTCTGGGCTTCTGTTTTCTTGTCTGTGAAATGGGAATGATAAGACCCACCTCTCTTGTATTGGTAACAAATATATGTGACAAAATAATACCGAAGGTAATCATTGCTCCAATTCCTGAGGTAAAGGCAGAGGAAATGATGATCAGAACAAAGAAAAAGTTTAAACAAAATCATCTAGACACAAAAATAAGGTCAATGTAAAATTATGAAATTTATGCTCTTATGCTTTCTTTCTCCAAATCTTATACTCAAGAAATGAAATCAAGTCTTGTTCACAGATGTCATTCTCCCTACTTTACTTAATTCTACCAGTATTTTTCTTTTCACTATGTTGAAGTGTGCCTGACAACAGAATCTACAAGAACATGGATAAGTTTCCCACCTGAAAGTGCAGTAAAAACCCATATTACTCCAAACAGTTATCTAAAGTCTTTGGGTCCCATTTTTCAAATCATGTCTAAGAGTGTTGGGTGTATTTCAACAGGTAAAAGGTTAAATAAAAGCAACAGCAAAATATCTGACCATCCCGTCAACATAGATGAGAATGTCAGAATAATTATAAATTATTTTATGAATTAATACTTTCTCTTACCTCCCTTGAGACTACTTTGAGCATGTTCATGTTACCAATTATTAATTGGTTAATATTTCAATAAGGATTTATTTGAAGGTACAATTCTCTAAGCTTTTTGAAATACCAGTTGGATTTAAATTTGATGGTACACCTTTCCTAGCAAATATACAGATGAAATTGGTAGGTCAAAAAATATTTTATCAGTGACTATTATGATTATTAAAGTACTGGAAAACTTATTTGACAACTCATTTCTTTTTATAAAGATATCTAATTTTCTCTTTGAAAGTAGAGTCTCTTTGCCTCATAACCACAAAGACTGAAAGAAATCTTGTTTTATCCCCAAGTCTTCAAACTAGGATGTATTTTTATGAATGTGGTCCTTAAAACTCCACATGTGTTTAACTTGGTTTTTGATTTCACAATCTAACAATTTAAGCCATGACTGATAAATACATAAAATGTTGTTAATATAATCTAATGCCATTCTAGGTTTTATGTACAGAAAAATATAGACCTTTTCCAGATCACACAGAAATAATACACCCACACAGTGACATCAGTCCTCCATGTGCTCTTGTACAATGGCCTGTGCCCCCCACTACACCCACCCCACATACACATACAGCTTAGAGCTTTTCCTCCTCTAAAGTAAGGGAATGAGACTCAAAAGCTTCCATATTTTTGCCTCTTTTACTATTTATTCAAATATTCTGTCCTGCCGCCATCAGTGTTTCTCCTTTTTCCATTTTCATTTACTCCCAATAATTTTCTGTGTGAGATTTCTAAATGCTTTAACATTGAATTTGAACATGATATTTATAAATGGTACAATTATGAATATTATTGGTTTTATAGATTTGGTAATTAACTCTTGCAAATGTAGTTGGATAAAATGAGAGAATTAATATTTGATATAAAAACACAACTAATGTATTTGTCAAAAGTTCCTAGAAAGCATAACTGCAATGAATCATGAGATACTCAATATTAAAGTTATTTTATAAGTTTTCAGTGATAAAATATTACTTTGTATTATATTTACATACAATTTTAACCTCTTTTAAACACTCTGTGATGTATTTGTTTAATTCCAATTTTTCCAATTATACTATGGGCCAAGGGCTAGAATCATACTTAGCTTTTTTGGTGTGGCATAGAAGTGTCTGACTTATACTTGTTTTTTATTTAGTCATTAAGTCATGTCCAGCTCTCTTGTGACCCCCTGAACTGTAGCCCACCAGGCTCCTCTGTCCAAGAGATTTCTCAGACAAGAATACTGAAATGGGTTGCCATTTCCATCTCCAGGATATCTTCCCAACCCAGGAATTGAACCCATGTCTTCTGTATTGGCAGGCGGACTCTTTACCACTGAGCCACCAGAGAAACCTCTGACATATACTAGGTACTTGCTAAATGTTGGTTGGTTAGTGAATAAATCTTATAAAAGTTGAAAACAAAGACAGCTTGTGCTTTTAACATCCCGTTTTATAATTTATAAATTTATACAATTTATTGGTGACAAAAGTTCTTCCTAACACAGAAATTGAGTTATTTTATACCCCTACTTATATGTAAAAAAAAAAAAAAAATCTTTATTCTAATATTCAGAATAATTACCAGATCATTTTAAATCTCCCTTTATCCAATCTTTATCCTCCACTATATTCTCCCCCACACTTCCTTGTCTCTCTATTTCTGCTGTTATTACCTTGGCTTACAATTTTATCTTCCTACTTATATCTTACAAAACTTCATGGTACTTTCTATCACTCAAAACTGCCAGCCTTGAAAAGTGAAAAAATCACACCATTTTAAGATTTTCTGACTATGTTATGATCCAGAGACTAAATGAAGAGGAAATGGGCTCAAGAAATGTTCCTTCATTTTTTGTTGTCTCAGTTCTAATGAAGACATCTACAGTACCTTTTGTTCAAGCATCAGTGGTTAGTACACACTATGTTGCATCCCTCTGAAATTACAGACTATGGAAAGAGGGGAGCCAAAGTTCATAGCTGAGGCAGAGTTCTGATATGCAGTTACACTACTGCATAAATTCTGTTTGGAGATCTGATTCCTGATACATACACAGAACTAGTCAAGTAATGGACAAAATTATTCACAGCTTATCAACAACCTTCATAACTGGATCCATAGATCCTGAATGGTAAAGGCTGTAACTAAGCTACACAAATCTTATGATTTGCTCATTTATGTGTTCTTAATTACAAGAATTTTCATCTTTTTACTTCACTATGGCTCTTTTTCTATTCTTTTCAGCTTCTTTAAATTTTGTGCTTTCTACTTTAAAAAATGTTTCCTTTTACATTATGTTGGGTCCTCTTTCATTGAAATGCTATCACAACTTTGCTTAATATGTAATACGAAGCCATGACTTAAAATACCTTGAGAGTCACAGAATTAAGTGGTTAAGAGAATGTGTTTTGTAGTCACACAGACCTTGCCATAAATTTTGCAATGACACTTTCCTGCTATGTGATCATGGATGAATTTCTTAACTGCTCTGAGTCCCAGTTTTCTCCACATAAATCTGAGGATAGTAGATATACATACCTGATAGCTTTGTTGCCAAAAGCTACTGAAAATTCTTGGTAAAAAATGGGGATTCAAAAACAATAGGGATTCATCATCATGGGGATATAGTCTGGTATCATGGGCACTGGACAAGGCTATGCTCCTAGCAGCATGACTAAAAAGATCACTCATCTGTTTTAATAATCAACACTATTAAGTCTATATTGGCAATAAAATTACACATTTTTAGTCTGATTCATATAGTTGGTGTGAAGATTAGAAAACAGCAAAATCTAATAGTTTAAATATTTTTATTATCATACAGTTATATTATTTTTAGTTATAAAAATTTGTTGACTCAGATGCTGGTAATTTTGATTTTGTAGCCCAAAGAATCATGATAAATAAACTTCTATTGTTTAAGCTAAGTGTAAGAAACAAAATGGAAAAAGATGAGGTCTTTAAATACATGCCATTGTCTTAAATATGATGTGGCCTCAAACATGGAGGGATAAATACAGGAATTGGTGCTTAGGAAATAATAAACAAAAATCCAATAATAAATGCTTACATCTGGGAGTAATAGATGCATGAGTTAAAAAGGGAGCAAGATGATAATGACAGCATTTTCTTGGAAACAACTAGTTCATTTTAGGTGACCAATTCTCAGGAAATCACCTATTTCATAATTAACATTCGTGTTCTATACCTCCTCTAGAAGTTTCAAATATTATACCACAATTCTAAAAACAATAGGTAGTTGCTGATTAAATATTATTTTCTAATTACTATGTCAATGTGAAGTATATGAGGTATTTTATATTTGAAGGGAAAAAAAAAAACCATAAATCTTGATCTCAAAGAATATTTTTCCTTGGAAGTCTCTACCTGTAAATACATGCTTACAGAAGATCTTAAAAATTAATCTGAGTGACATCCCTGCTATGTGATACAAGTTATGCATTGCTTTTGGTTTAGATGTAGAACTTGGCACATACAGGCATACAAAGAACAAAGAAGCATGTTGTTGGAATCAGTTTTTCATTGGCCTCTAAGGACGGTCTTTGAGGTATAAGCTTATAGAAAGCTTTCTTACTGAGAGTTTTATGCATTCCCTCCTGCTGTTTTATCCCCTCCACTTGCTTATACACTAGAATCATTGTGGAGTTCTATTTACAGAAACTCAGTTGCGTTATTAGGCTCAAACCATGACTCTTTCATATTTGAAATGCTGCATTTATTTCCACAATAAGCTATTTACATCAAAATCTATAAAATTAAAGGAAAGTTATTTAGAGGTTTCAAATGACTCAATGTAGTAGGAATCCTCAACCACATTGAACTGTTACAAGTTGGTCAAGTTTGCATCTCTCTCCTCATCTCAGTGACTTGCTTCTGCATGGAGTGTCTCTAAAGAACAGAAAGACACCACATAAACAGATGTGAGAAAGTGTGAGTTTGAATAGAATGAAGACATATCACAAGAAATATGGGCAAGATGCCCAGCATTCTGCAGAAACACCTGAATTCTGTTTTCTTTGCAATATGCAAAGTTTCCATGTCCAGTGGATTCCCTTATGATTTAAACTTAAATAGAATATAAGAAATATTCCAGTTAGTTTGATGGTTTTCCTTTTGTGTCTGTAAGCTTCATGAGGTCAGAAACTGTATTAGCTTTTCCTGATCCATTTTGTCATAACAAATACTCTCAAAATTTCACTGGCTTTAAAAAAAAGTTTTTTATTAGTTCACACTGTATGCAAGCTGTGTGTCAGCTGAGGCTCTGTTCCACATGTACTCATTCTGGAATCCAAACGGAATAAGCAACCACTTTCTGAGTCATGTCATTCTCACTGCACAGAGAAAGGAAATAATGGTAAAAAAAAAAAAAAAAAAAAAAAAAAAAAACTGCATGGTTCTTAACATCTCTTCTTGGCAATGACATACATCACTTTTCCTTCCATGCCGTTGGTCACAGCCAAGAACATGGGCAACCTTGATGTCACTTAAAACAAGAAATGGTATTTTCCTACTTAGATATACACTGAAAATCATATGAGAATGAGTAAGGTTTATATTCCTCTTAGAGGAAGTTGTTGTTCAGTTGCTGTCTGACTCTTTCGTGACACCATGGGCTATGGCCCACCAGGCTCCTCTGTCCATGGGATTTCCCAGGCAAGAATACTGGAGTGGGTTGCCATTTCCTTCTCCAGGAGACCTTCCCTACCTGGGGATCAAACCCACATCTCATGCACTGGCAGGCAGATTCTTTACTGCTGAGGCACCAGGGAAGCCCTCTTAGAAGGAGGGCATCAAATAACCAGAAATAATAATACAATCTAATAAAACTTAGTTTGACATTCACTACTACATGCCTCGAATCTAGGACAGTTTCAGTCATTTTTTGTTGTTGTTGTTTAGTTGCTAAGTCATATCTGACTCTTTTGTGACTCCATGTGACCTCATGAGGCTTCCCTGTCTGTGCAATATTCCAAGCAAGAATACTGGAGTGGGTTGCCATTTCCACCTCCAGGGCATCTTCCCAACCCAGAAACCAAACCTGTGTTGCCTGAGTTGGCAGGCAGATTCTTTACCACTGAGCCCCCAGGGAAGCCTCTCAGTCTTTTAATAGCACTGTTACTGAACTCAGGTTTGGCTGCTCACTGCTTAAACATCAATACTCTAGAGACAAGTGTTGGCAGGAAAGGAAAGATTACTTTATGTAGGAGGCTTGCAACTGGGGGAGAAGGTGGACTCCTGTCCAAAAGCCAACTCCTACCTGTAAATCAAAGGGGAAGAGCTTTTAAGCAGAGTTTCAAAGATGTACACACAGAGGGAGGGGACTATGTATACAACAGCATAGGTAGCTTAGATGAATTGTTCATCTTGCAGTTGTTCGGGAGAAGGCAATGGCACCCCACTCCAGTACTCTTGCCTGGAAAATTCCATGGATGGAGGAGCCTGGTAGACTGCAGTCCTTGGGGCCACTAAGAGTCAGACACGACTGAACGACTTCACTTTCACTTTTCGCTTTCATGCACTGGAGAAGGAAATGGCAATCCACTCCAGTGTTCTTGCCTGGAGAACCCCAGGGACAGGGGAGCCTGGTGGGCTGCCGTCTATGGGGTCACACAGAGTCGGACATGACTGAGGTGACTTAGCAGCAGTAGCAGCAGCAGTTGTTCATGTGGTGGTCTGCTCAGTGTCATCTTGATTGTTTTAAGTACAGTTCATCCTTAGACCCAAGTTGATTTTTTTCCCATTTTCATGAGGCCAGTTCTTGGAATTGTGCAAGATGGAGCAGCTCATGTCATGGCTACTGTCTGAGCATCATGTAGTTAACTTCTTCCACTTGGTTAGAACCTTAGTATCCGCAAAACAAAAGATATGAGTCATATGGGTATCTGAGCTATATCCTTTGTTTTACAGATAGCCCTTGAAGAGGAACTAAAGCTCCTTGACTCTGCTTAATGGCTGAACTATTATTATTTTGTCCTATTTGAATGTGTGTGTGTGTGTGTGTGTGTGTGTTAGTCACTCAGTCGTGTTTGACTCTTTGCAACCCCATGGACTGGAGCTCACCAGGCTCCTTTGTCCATGGGATTCTCCAGGCAAGACTACTGGAGTGGGTTGCCATTTCCTTCTCCTATTTGAACATCTCCCTTTATTTCTGGATTTTTTTTCATTTTCTGATTAAATTATTTTATTTATTTTTTAATTTGTGGAACTAGGGGGAGGCCTAGGAAGCTTAAGTTATTCTACACACAAGAGTCAGGTGGAGAACATGAGGAGGTTGGGGGGGCTATCCCAGGAAGGCCTCATAGGGTCCTTCTTGATTTCAGTACTTCATTCATTCACTGGGTATTCAGGCATTAATTTATCAACTTGCCACTATATGCCTAGAATACACTAGATGTTAAGGATACTGTATTGAAGAAACATTAATTCCTGGAATCATAAGAACAATACAGAGATTGTTTTGCAAGCATATTAAAGGGAGACAGAATACAAGGTGCCTGAATGAGTTTGAGGAACAGCAAGGAGACTAGCGAAGCTAGAGCTGAGGCAGACAGAGAGGATGTGGTAAGAGATTCGGTCAGGAAAATATCCATTCACCAAAATTTGCAGCAAAGATAGACTTTAACGCATACACATTTTTTTGTCCTATGAGTAGGAAATCACTGGAAGACTTTGAGGAGTGACATGACCCGACTTACATTTTAAGGATAATTCTGGATGCAATACAGACTAACTTGTGGTTGGGTGGGAGA
Organism: Tragelaphus eurycerus; assembly: GCA_935064755.1. NCBI lineage: Eukaryota > Metazoa > Chordata > Mammalia > Artiodactyla > Bovidae > Tragelaphus > Tragelaphus eurycerus. The sequence goes on along the minus strand of CAKXYN010000010.1, from coordinate 43,150,050 downwards.
AGGGAAACTAGTTATGAATCTGTAACAAAGTAGGTGAAAGATGGCAATGATTCATGCCATGGGGAAGCAGTGCTGGTGGGAAGAAATGCTTTGATTCCAGATATATTTTAAAGCTAAAACCTATTGAATTTCATTGTGGTTTAGAAATGGAGTATGAGACAAGAGATACCAAGGATAACCTATAATTTTTGCCTGAGTAAGTAAAAGATTGATGAGGTGGATTAACTGTGCCAGTGAACCCAATTTGTTCTCACCTTCCTTTATCCATATAGATTGAATATGAGGATATTCCTTTAAATGCTTCTTTGCTGAATGTGTGCCTGGACATGTGACTTGTTTTAGTCAATGTAACAGTAATATGTAATATTTATAAATGCTTCAGTATTGGGGCTTGCCCTCCTGCTCACCTGGAATCCAAAGCCTCCATGCAAACAAACCCAAACAGGAGTCCACCTGATAAGAAACATACAGCCCAATCACTCTTGTCTGAAAATAACCAGTTAATCCCTCAAAGAAAGAAATCAATTTAGCTGATCTGTAGCTAAACTCAAATGAATAAGTGAGCCCAACTGAGAGAAGTATAATACTTATCCAGCTGATCCTAGCTCAAATTTCCAACCCACATAAATATTTGCTAGCTAATTGATTTCTATTTTCAGTCACTACCTTGTGTGTGTGTGTGTGTGTGTGTGTGGAGGCGGGGGCGGTGGGGAGGGATTGCTGGCAGAGTGGGATGAAGAAATGTTACATAGCAAAGCTATCTAAAATAATGAAGTTACTGTAAACTTTGATTGGGATGATTTTGTGAGGATCATTTTTAAAGATGAAGACTAGAAGATTATTTTGGACATGCTAAATGTGTGATGTGATTCCCAGATGGCTCAGTGGTAAAGAATCTGCCTGGCAATGCAGGAGACACAGGTCTAGACATGAGTTAGAGCCCAAGTCGGGAAGATCCCGTTGAGGATGAAATGGCAACCCACTCCAATACTCTTGCCTATGAAATTCCATGGAGAGAGGAGCATGGGGGCTACAGTCCATAGGGTTGCAAAGAATCAGAGATGACTAAGTGACTGAATACACAAATGTGTGATTCCTATTATGTGTTCAAGTAGAAGAAAAGAACAAGGGAAATACAGTGCAATTGGCAGGCAGCCTTAAGGACTTCATCATGTTTAGTGATCAGTTAGCGTGTCTGTGTGTTTTTCTCCACTTGTATGAATAGAGAATAAGAGTAGACAGAGAGCTAGCTTGCTAGATATCTGTTATATGGTGAGATGTTGAAATTTTGCAGGTCAGAGTCAATGAAAACCAATCAGAAAAAAGAAACAAAAAGTCTTCATGGTCTTTCAGTGTATCCCCTATGTTTCAAATTTTATAGTCAGGCACTAATTAGGACCTATAAAACCCATGCTTGCTGCTGTGAGATTTACAAAATAAAAATAAATATTCAGTTCAGTCACTCAGTCATGTCTGACACTTTGTGACCCTATGAGTCACAGCACTCCAGGCCTCCCTGTCCATCACCAACACCCAGAGTTCACTCAGACTCACGTCCATCAAGTCAGTGATGCCATCTGGCCATCTCATCCTCTGTCATCCCCTTCTCCTCCTGCCCTCAATCCCTCCCAGCATCAGAGTCTTCTCCAATGAGTCAACTCTTCGCATGAGGTGGCCAAAATACTGGAGTTTCAGCTTTAGCATCATTCCTTCCAAAGAAATCCCAGGGCTGATCTCCTTCAGAATGGACTGGTTGGATCTTCTTGCAGTCCAAGGGACTCTCAAGAGTCTTCTCCAACACCACAGTTCAAAAGCATCAATTCTTCAGCGCTCAGCCTTCTTCACAGTCCAGCTCTCACATCCATACGTGACCACAGGAAAAACCATAGCCTTGACTATACGGACTTTTGTTGGCAAAGTAATGTCTCTGCTTTTCAATAAGTTATCTAGGGTGGTCATAACTTTCCTTCCAAGGAGTAAGCATCTTTTAATTTCATGGCTGCAGTCACCATCTGGTAGTGATTTTGGAGCCCCCAAAAATAAAGTCTGAAACTGTTTCCACTGTTTCCCCATCTATTTCCCATGAAGTGATGGGACCTGATGCCATGATGTTCCTTTTCTGAATGTTGAGCTTTAAGCCAACTTTTTCACTCTCCACTTTCACTTTCATCAACAGGCTTTTTAGTTCCTCTTCACTTTCTGCCATAAGGGTGATGTCATCTGCATATCTGAGATTATTGATATTTCTCCCGGCAATCTTGATTCCAGCTAGTGTTTCTTCCAGTCCAGCGTTTCTCATGATGTACCCTGCATAGAAGTTAAATAAGCAGGGTGACAGTATACAGCCTTGACGTACTCCTTTTCCAACTTGGAACCAGTCTGTTGTTCCATGTCCAGTTCTAACTGTTGCTTCCTGACCTGCATGTAGATTTCTCAAAAGGCAGATCAGGTGGTCTGGTATTCCCATCTCTTTCAGAATTTTCCACAGTTTATTGTGATCCACACAGTCAAAGGCTTTGGCATAGTCAATAAAGCAGAAATAGATGTTTTTCTGGAACTCTCTTGCTTTTTTGATGATCCAGAGGATGTTGGCAATTTGATCTCTGGTTCCTCTGCCTTTTCTAAAACTAGCTTGAACATCTGGAAGGTCACGGTTCACATATTGCTGAAGCCTAGCTTGGAGAATTTTGAGCATTACTTTACTAGTGTGTGAGAAGAGTGCAATTGTGCGGTAGTTTGAGCATTCTTTGGCATTGCCTTTCTTTGGGATTGGAATGAAATCTGACCTTTTCCAGTCCTGTGGCCACTACTGAGTTTTCCAAATTTGCTGGCATATTGAGTGCAGCACATTCACAGCATCATCTTTCAGGATTGGAAAGAGCTCAACTGGAATTCCATCACCTCCACTAGCTTTGTTCATAGTGATGCTTCCTAAGGCCCATGTGACTTCACATTCCAGGATGTCTGGCTATAGGTCAGTGATCACACCATCATGATTATCTGGGTCGTGAAGATCTTTTTTGTACAGTTCTTCAAATATTAGATAACTTTATTTATTTCAAAAAGAGATTAATAAATATAAAACGAAGTGAGAAAAGGGGTTGGGAACTTGAGACTGACCAATATACACTACCATGCATGAAATAGATAACTAACAAAAACCTTGTGTATAGCACAAGGAACTCTGCATGGTGTTCTGTGGTGACCTAAATGAGAAAGAAATCCAGAAAAGAGGGCATATATGTATATGTATGAGCTGGTTCACTTTGCTGTACAGCAGAAAGTGACATAGCAGTGTAAATTAAATATACACCAGTAAAAAAAGTGAAAAAGTGGAATGGATTGAATGAAGGACTGCCTGATACTATGAGTTTAGAAGAAACAAGAGGAGATAGTAAAAATCATAAATAAAAGCAGCTGTAAAAAATTTTGCAAGTAGGATTTTTGTTAGTAGACAAAAAGCAGGAAAGATCATTCACAGAGGCATAGAAGAAAGAAAAGTAGACTTAAATTACAAGCTGGAACAAGAGAAGGATGATGCTCTTAAAGGTGATTATTAGACAAACTTTAGTAAGTTTTACCAATCAGACTCAAGGGTAGTGGATGGCTGGTAAATATTAACAACTTGCTTTTCAAGAGGCTGGTTGTCTTGTAACATTTGCTGTTTTCCATGCTGTACAACGGAGAAGGCAATGGCACCCCACTCCAGTACCCTTGCCTGGAAAATCCCATGGACGGAGGAGCCTGGTAGGCTGCAGTCCATGGGGCCACTAAGAGTCGGACACGACTGAACGACTTCACTTTCACTTTTCACTTTCATGCATTGGAGAAGGAAATGGCAACCCTCTCCCGTGTTCTTGCCTGGGGAATCCCAGGGACAGGGGAGCCTGGTAGGCTACCGTCTATGGGGTCACACAGAGTCGGACAAAACTGAAGTGACTTAGCATAGCATAGCTTAGCATGCTGTACAATAAATTCTACCATCATTGCCAATTTCACACTAAGAATATAGGTCAACTAACTTGCAAAGTTCCTGGAATTGAGCTATCATGCCTTTGTAGGTCACTAAATCCCAGATCCAACAAGCCCATCACTGATAGACATTCTTACAACTAAAGCAGAAATACCTTTGTGACTTTGAGAATACTATATCCTTGGATATTAATCCCTCTAGATCACCTGGAAATTTTTTTTTTTATTTAATCCAGGAAAATTTCTAAAAAGTTAAAATTACTTAGATATTCAACTAAATATGATTGATGTTCTTTACCTCAGTGCTAGAAGGCAGTACTCAACATTTAATTCTGACCTCTGTTGTGTTGCAACTCATTGAGCTCTGCTTGTGTGTGGGCTTTTGGTCTGTCTTTGGTGAAGATAGATAGGGGGCTACAGAGGTGAAATTCATGGTGACCCCAAGTGTTCTGTCCCTAGCACTTGGAATTTGGCATCAGTGAGGGACAGTTCATGTAGAGAAAAAAACAGAATTTGAGGTCAGACTGAAGTTTGCTTATGAATTCCTTCATTTATCTCTTCCGTAACCTTGTAAAATTAAACTCACTGTTTCCTCTACTCACACTTCTGACACCAGATGTGTGTTTTTCCCCCACACCAAACAATTTTCAATTCTTGGCAGACACTGACTGGGTATCCTACTATTTAAATCAACTCTGATACTAACAGCACAGAGTTAGAACAGACTTCCCATGATAATGGCTTATTCTCACAAGACTAGTACCTTCCTCCCAAATGCCAGTTGTGAATAGTGGGTCCACAGTTTACCCCAGGTTACATTTCATGCAGAGATGGGCTTGATAAAGGATAGAAACAGTCCTAACAGAAAAAGAAGATATTAAGAAGAGGTGGCAAGCATACACAGAAGAATGGTACAAAAAAGATCTTCATGACCCAGATAATCATGATGGTGTGATCACTGACCTAGAGCCAGACATCCTGGAATGTGAAGTCAAGTAGGCCTTAGGAAGCATCACTATGAACAAAGCTAGTGGAGGTAAAGGAATTCCAGTTGAGCTCTTTCAAATCCTGAAAGATGATGCTGTGAAAGTGCTGCACTCAATATGCCAGCAAATTTGGAAAACTCAGCAGTGGCCACAGGACTGGAAAAGGTCAGTTTTCATTTCAATTCCAAAGAAAGGCAATGCCAAAGAATGCTCAAACTACCACACAATTGCACTCTTCTCACACACTAGTAAAGTAATGCTCAAAATTCTCCAAGCCAGCCTTCAGCAATACATGAACCGTGAACTTCCAGATGTTCAAGTTAGTTTTAGAAAAGGCAGAGGAACCAGAGATCAAATTGCCAACATCCTCTGGATCATGGAAAAAGCAAGAGAGTTCCAGAAAAACATCTATTTCTGCTTTATTGATGATGTCAAAGCCATTGGTTGTGTGGATCACAATAAAATGTGGACAATTTTGAAAGAGATGGGAATAACAGACCACCTGACCTGCCTCTTGAGAAACCTATATGCAGGTCAGGAAGCAACAGCTAGAACTGAACATGGAACAACAGACTGGTTCCAAATAGGAAAAGGAGTATGTCAAGTTTGTATATTGTCACCCTGCTTATTTAACTTATATACGTACATCATGAGAAACGCTGGACTGGAAGAAGCACAAGCTGGAATCAAGATTGCCAAGTGAAATGTCAATAACCTCAGATATGCAGATGACACCACTCTTATGGCAGAAAGTGAAGAGGAATTAAAAAGCCTCTTGTTGAGAGTGAAAGAGGAAAGTGAAAAAGTTGGCTTAAAGCTCAACTTTGAGAAAACGAAGATCATGGCATCAGGTCCCATCCCTTCATGGGAAATAGATGGCGAAAGAGTGGAAACAGTGTCAGACTTTATTTTGGGGAGCTCAAAAATACTGCAGATGGTATGTGCAGCCATGAAATGTAGATGCTCACTTCTAGATGTTCACAACCTAGATAGCATATTAAAAACAGAGACATTACTTTGCCAACAAAGGTCCATCTAGTCAAGGCTATGCTTTTTCCAGTGGTCATGTATGGATGTGAGAATTGGACTGTGAAGAAAGCTGAGCACCGAAGAATTGATGCTTTTGAACTGTGGTGTTGGAGAAGACTTTTGAGAGTCCCTTGGACTGCAAGGAGATCCAACCAGTCCATTTTAAAGGAGATCTGTCCTGGGTGTTCATTGGAAGGACTGATGCTAAAGCTGAAAATCCAATATTTTGGCCATCTCATGCAAAGAGTTGACTCATTGGAAAAGACCCTGATGCTGGGAGGGATTGGGGGCAGGAGGAGAAGGGAACAACAGAGGATGAGATGGCTGAATGGCATCACTGACTTGACGGACATGAGTTTGTGTGAACTCCGGGGGTTGGTGATAGACAGGGGGGCCTGGCATGCTGCGATTCATGGGGTTGCGAAGAGTCGGACACGACTGAGCAACTGAACTGAACTGAACTGAACTGAACTGAGGTGTCCCAAAACTTCTACCCAACTTGATGACAAGTCAGAGGTCCCCATAACCTCATCCTCAAGTTTGATTATTTGCTGAAACATCTCACAGAATCCTGGGAAAACAATTTATTTACTGTTATGTAGTTATTGTAAAAGTTATTTCAAATAATGCAAATGAACTGACAGATGAAAAGATATGTATAGGACACAGTCTGAAAGGATCCCGAGTACAGGAGCTTGTGTCCCTGAAGCATCAGACTTTGTCACTTTCCCAGCATATAGAAGTGTTCTCAATCTGGAAGATTACTGAACCACTTTTGGTTAGGGTTTCTAATGAAGGCTTCATTATATAAACACAATTGATTAAATAATTGTTCATTGGTTATTAACTCCACTTCCAGTCCATCATGCCCCTGGAGGATAGGGGTAGACTCAAAATTTCCACTCCTCTAAACACATAATTGGTCACCCTGGCAACCAACTCTTCATCCTTAGAAGCTTTACAAAAAATCACCCCTTTAACTTAGATACAGTTGAAAAGGGCTTCTTATGAGTAGCAAAAGACACTTATTTTCGTTTAATGCTACAGATCTGATTCAAGAGCCAAGAACAAAACTGTATAACAGAATACGTGCCTATTTCTCTTATCGCTTAAAGAACAAGAGTTTTAGCAGCTCTAGGCAGGAGTTGAGTTGAAGACCAAACTATATATTTCTTATATCACAGTAACCTTGGAGTATTAGTTAAGCTCTCTGAGTTTTCCGTAAAACAGGGCAGTATGGTAATAATGCAAACATCACTGAGTCCAAGTGTATACTGCTCATTGCACTAAGGACAATAAACTAAAAAATGAGTCATCATGTCAAGGAACAGTGATGTTATTTGAAAAGCCAGTAGACCAAGAAGATGGTGGAGTAGTGTCCCAAAGTCTCATCTTCCCAGCGTTAGAATTCAGGCTTTTGTTATACTAAAAGAGGAGAGGGTGTGGCTGGTCGTGGGGAACTTCTTGAGCTGGTCAGACCTAGAATGGATGTGGTAATCCTTTGTTCTTGCAGCTGTGCACACAGGTCTGGTCATGGTGTTCTTGTAAACGTCCAACAATATAAATATTATTCTCTGGTCTGCAACTTTTTAATCTCTATATGAATAAAAAGATTATACCTTTAAAGTCAAGCCTGGAAGGAAAAAGCCTTGAGAAAGGGCTATTATGTATATTTCATGCTGTAGACAACATGTACCTTACAAAGATGCAGAACTGGCATGACTAAACACAGGCAACAGAGCACAAAGATTGGGCCTCTGGGAATAGATCCAATATGGAGTCAGGATTGTTCTTCTCTGTTACACTTACTATGTAAAGTAGTTTATGCTGGCATGTGATTATCAGCTGATATCTAGTTGCTCTTATTGTTTATTTAAATTTTAATTAAATCAGTATATCTTTACAATTCTGTTCCTGAGTGACCTCAGGTGAGTTAACTAAGGTTTGATATTTAATTTATATTTGAACATTTAATGAGACAATTAATATACACTCAAGCCTCTGCCATTCTATGATTTTATGAGGCTATCACCCAAGTCTCTCAGGCTGTTTGTTGCTCTGGCATGTTAATTGTCCTTTGCTTAAAATCAGCATTCATGTACAGAAGACTTGGTACATAGAATCTTGGTTGAAGTCAGTGGACTCCCAAAATTTCTGCCATCTTCCATGCTTTACTTGTATTCTCCATCCACAAATAAGCTCTTCAAAGCTAAAGACACCAGTGTGATAAATATTACTCTCAAGTGGTTATTTAAATTAATAAAATTAAGTAAAATACAAAATTTAGATTCTCACTTGCACATGACACATTTCCAATGTTCCGTATTTACATTAAGCCTACAGAAGCTTTCCATCATTGCAGAAAGTTCTGCTTGACAGTGTCGCTGCTCTGAAATTATTCATGAGATATGACAACTCTTTTAATGGCACATAAAGTCAATGTTCTGATCTGTGGGGATGGGGAATAAGACTTTGGACCAATATAATAGCCTCTAATCACTTATTTCTTCTCAACTCAAGATCTATGCTCTTAGGTTGCAATATGAGAAAATTCCATCTTGCTTTCTCTATTATATCTAGCCTCAGATGTCTATAGCTTTAAAATAACTTATATCTATATCTGCGTCTATATTTGTATCTAATCTATACCTATAAATAGCCAACATTATTTAGAAGACTTGTGCCATAAATGACTTTAAGTGCACCATGCACTCATTATTTGCAGAAAACGAAACTACAAGTCATACTTGTCTCACTGTTTTTAGTGGAATAGCCAAGAATATAAAGGAACCAATTGCATGAGTAATTCTTAATGTGTATATTGTATACCACTTCACATTCTTAGAATATACCAGGTTTTCTAGAAGTAACTTTCCTCCAGATCATACCATCTTCTCTTGATTTAACCATGATGAATAATTAGAAAATCAAGATCAGGAAAAAAGCCTGATTTATATTTGTGGTGGACCATGAATGTAAACCTAATGAATGAATGCTAATGAATGTTGTTAATGAAATATATTTTGCCTGTTTAATGAAATCAAAGCTTTTTCATTGTTGTTTTTCAATCTTAAGCCTAATATCTAATATATATTATATAGTAGAATATATCTTAAAGTTGTAGCTATATTGTCCTAAGAAAAATACAATTACATTTATATTTTTGGTATATGTTCTTTTTACTGGTAATGGAAACTAATCAAAGATTTGTTTCCTTGAAAAATAGTTCTCCCCCAAATTTCTGCCTATCTAATGATTAAGTAAATCATTGAAGAAATTTCATGAAAACACCCCACTTATTTCAAACTATAATATACACTAGATTCATGGTCAGATCTCCATCCTAGTTGGGGGCATTTATTTTCTTCTGCAGCAGAACAATATAGGATGTTGTTGCTGTTGTTCAGTCACTAAGTCATTTCTGACTCTTTGCAACCCCATTAACTGCAGCACACCAGGCTTCCCTGTCCTGCAAAATACCCTGGAGTTTGCTTAACTCATGTCCATTGAGTCAGTGACACTGTCCAACCATCTCATCCTCTGCCTCCCCCTTCTCCTCTTGTCCTCAGTCTTTCCCAGCATACGAATCTTTTCCAATGAGTCTGCTCTTTGCATCAGGTGGTCAAAGTACTGGAGCTTCAGCTTCAGCATCAGTCTTTACAATGAATAATCATGGTTGATTCCCTTTAGGACTGACTGGTTTGATTTCCTGCTGTCCAAGAGACTCTCAAGAGTCTTCTCTAGCATGACAACTCAAAAATATCAATTCTTTGGCTCTCAGCCTTCTTTATGGTCCAACTCTCACATCCATACGTGACTACCAGAAAAATCATAGCCTTGACTATACACAACTTTGTTGCCAAAGCAAGGTCTCTGCTTTAGCAAGCATCTTTTAACTTTATGGTGCAGTCACCCCCACAGATTTTGGAGCCCAAGGGAATAAACTCTGTCACTGTTTCTACTTTTTCCCCATATATTTGACATGAAGTGAGGGTACCCGATGCTATGATGTTAGTTGTTTTTTTTTTTTTAATTTTGAGTTTTAAGCCAACTTTTCCCTCTCCTCTTTCACCCTCATCAAAAGGTTCTTTAGTTCCTCTTCACTTTATACCATTAGAGTGGTATCACGTGCATATCTGAGGTTGTTGATCTTTCTCCCAGCAATCTTGATTCCAGCTTGTGCATCATCCAACCTGGCATTTCTCATGATGTACTCTGCATATAAGTTAAATAAACAGGTGACAATATACAGCTTTGATGTACTCCTTTCCCAATTTTGAACCAGTTTGTTGTTCCCTGTCTGGTTCTAACTGTTGCTTCCACTCCTGCATACAGGTTTTTCAGGAGGCAGGTAAGGTGGCCTGGTATTCCTATCTCTTGAAGAATTTTCCACAGTTTGTTGTGATCCACACAGTCAGTGGCTTTAGCATAGTCAATGAAGAAAAAGTAGAGGTTTTTCTGGAACTCTCTTGCTTTTTTGATGATCCAGCAAATATTGGCAATTTGATCTCTGGTTTATCTGTCTTCTTTAAATGTGGCTTGTACATCTGTAAGTTTTCGGTTTATGTACTGTTGAAGCCTAGATTAAATGGTTTTGAGAATTACGTTGCTAGCATGTGAAATGAATGCAACCGTATGGCAATTTGAACATTCTTTGGCATTGCCTTTCTTTGGGATTGAAATGAAAACTAACCTTTTCCAGTTCTATGGCCACCGCTGAGTTTTCCAAATTTGCCGGCATATTGAGTGCAACACTTTCATAGCATCATCTTTTAGTATTTGAAATAGCTCAGCTGGAATTCCATCACCTCCACTAGCCTTGTTCAGAGAAATGCTTCCTAAGGCCGTCTTGACTTCAGCAGAACAATATAGGTAGATACTGGAAATAAAAATATTTCAGTTGCATTAAGAGTAATGTTAAGTTTGAAGAAAAAAATAGTTGTCTCCTTACAAAAGATTAAAAATATTATTTTGATGTGTTTGCTTACTTAGAATAATCTTCACCAGAAAGATGGATGTTTATCTCTTATTCCTATATCCAGACATAGATGACTTTTAGAAGTTATGCACTTGTATGGGGAGCAGCATACTGTAGTGATTTAAAGCATTCATTAACAGGAGTCAGCCTGCCTTGGTTTGCCTACTATCTTCAGTGATCTTCTTGACCTTGAAGTAATCTAATCTCTCTGCAACACAAATTTTTTATTTGAAGGATGGGAATAATAATTATCTTATCTGAAAAGAGTAGCTAAATTATAAATTAATTTATAATTAAAGGGTTTACAGATGTGCCTAGAGTAGTATGCTCTCCATAGTCAATCTCTAAATTAAACAGAGATGCTTATAGAAAAGTACAAAATATTACCATATGAATATATAAATTTATCTATTTTTAGTAGATAGTAAAAGGGGTCATTGGAGAAGGCAATGGCACCCCACTCCAGTACTCTTGCCTGGAAAATCCCATGGACGGAGGAGCCTGGTGGACTGCAGTCCATGGGGTCGCTAAGAGTCGGACACGACCGAGCGACTTCACTTCACTTTCATGTATTGGAGAAGGAAATGGCAACCCACTCCAGTGTTCTTGCCTGAAGAATCCCAGGGACGGGGGAGCCTGATGGGCTGCCACCTATGGGGTCGCACAGAGTCAGACACAACTGAAGCGACTTAGCAGCAGCAGCAGCAAAAGGGGTCATTGTTTTTTATTTGGATGAAAAATAATGCCTTATGTAAGTTTCTATTTTTTATTTCTTTATACAGTAAATGGTAAATAAACTGTATAAGTTAAAGGTGCTCTATAGAAATTTTTACAGTTAAAGAACTTAAAGCTTTCGTGTTTCTTACATTTTCTAAGAAATAAGCAAATTATATTTATATTACTCAAAATAAAGGATTTTCATGAGTATTTTTGCTCCTTATACAAAAAAGCAGGTGAGATTTTAAAGTGATAAGATTGGCCTTTTCTAAATAAGGACCTCATCATTGGTTAGCTGTTTACTGGAAAATTATAATTATATTCAGAGGAAACCCAGTACAGTAAACAATCTTAACTAAAAGCTAATTAGTTGGTAACTCTTAAATTTATATTTTGCAGTTACAGAGCTTATCTAATATTTCTTGTAGGAGTTTTTTGTTTCAATTTTAAATTACTGCTGGCAGTCAGTGAACGTTTGGATAGAGAAATGGAAATTACACTACGTTTTCAACAGAAAATGTACTATAGTGATCTGGTTTCACATTTGGAGGACTGATGAAGCAAAAGGAACATTAAAGTGACATAAAGGTAGTAACAGTAGGAAGTAACTACAGGACATAGGAAGCAGCGTTGCGGCTGCTGTGGCGTCGCTTCAGTCGTGTCCGACTCTGTGCGACCCCATAGACGGCAGCCCACCAGGCTTCCCATCCCTGGGATTCTCCAGGCAAGAACACTGGAGTGGGTTGCCATTTCCTTCTCCAATGCATCAAAGTGAAAAGTGAAAGTGAAGTCTCTCCATCGTGTCCGACTCCAGCGACCCCATGAACTGCAGCCCACCAGGCTCCTCTATCCATGGGATTTTCCAGGCAAAAGTACTGGAGTGGGGTGCCATTGCCTTCTCCAGAAGCAGCGTTACTAGAATCTAAAAGCTTGGGGGCGGGTCGAGACCAAGCCAGCACTCAGACCCTCATAGGAGGGTTGCTAGCTGGCTGACGCTAGTGACACAAGAGTTCAGAAGAAGGGCACTGAGAGTTGGGGCTAAGATCCTGACAAGGCAGCGTTGTTCAGCTTCTTGGATACCTATGATAGGGCCTAATGAGGCTTGGGCTCAGAGTGATGAAAAGCTGGAACCAGTTACCGTCACCTAGGTGAAGTACCCTTGTTTGGGCTATGCTGACAGAAGCAGCAATAAGTGGAAAGAAGAAAGTCCCTTCTCTCTTCTTCCTGCTTCCAAATTCCCTCTCCCTCCACATCTCCCTAGTGACAGAGAAAGATAAAGGAGAAATGTATCTTTTTTTCAGAGTTCCAGCCTCAGCATCAGGAAGCTGAGAACAGAAGAATAACCAAAGGCTTTATAACTGAAACATGATTAATAATGAGATGATTATGAATGTGAAAAAGTGAAAGTGAAGTCGCTCAGTTGTCTCTGACTCTTTGCGACCCCATGGACTTAGCCTACCTGGCTCCTCCGTCCATGAGATTTCCCAGGCAAGAGTACTGGAGTGGGTTGCCATTTCCTTCTCCAGAAGATTTTCCCAACCCAGGGATTGAACCCGGGTCTCAAGCATTGTAGGCAGCCTCTTTACTGTCTGAACCACCAGGGAAGTATTTTTCAGAGTTCCAGCCTCAATATCATGAGGCTGAGAACAGAAGGATAAACAAAGTCTTTATAACTGAAACTTTGAGATGATTATAATAATGAATGATTATGAATGTACCCAATGCTAACGGCTCTCAATCCATCTCATGAAGCCCTCTCCATCCCTGTTCCCCTGTCTTTTTCCCTCTCTCTGTCTCCAGCTAAAGTATAATGAATGCTTCCTCCCATTTGTCAAAAACCTTCTTGGTTTTCATGCTGAAAAGCTATATTTCAAGAAACTCCTTCCTTAATCCTCAGCAGACTAAGATATTTGGTCACCTTACCCTAGAAATTAATATTTATTTTCTATTCAGTTCAGTCACTCAGTTGTGTCCGACTCTGCGATCCCATGGACTGCAGCACACCAGGTTTCCCTGCCCATCATCAATTCCCAGAGCTTGCTCAAACTCATGTCCATCGAGTCCTTGATGCCATCAAACCATCTCATCCTATGTCGTCCCCTTCTCCTCCTGACTTCAATCTTGCCCAGCATCAGGGTCTTTTCCAATGAGTCAGTTTCTCACATCAGGTGGCCAAACAATTGGAGTTTCAGCATCAGCATCAGTCAGTCCTTCCAATGACTATTCAGGACTGATTTCATTTAGGATTTACTGGTTTGATCTCCTTGCAGTCCAAGGGACTCACAAGAGTCTTCTCAAACACCACAGTTCAAAAGCATCATTCTTCACCACTCAGCTTTCTTTATAGTCCAACTCTCACATCCATGACTACTGGAAAAACCTTAGCTTTGACTAGACAGACCTTTGTTGACAAAGTAATATCTCTGCTTTTTAATATGCTGTCTAGGTTGGTCATAGCTTTTCTTCCAAGGAGCAAGGGTCTTTTAATTTCATGATTTCAGTCATCATCTGCAGTGATTTTGGAGCCCAAGAAAATAAAGTCTCTCTCACTGTTTTCATTGTTTCCCCATCTATGTGCCATGAAGTCATGGGACCAGATGCCATGAACTTAGTTTTCTGACTGTTGAGTTTTAAGCCAACTTTTTCACTCTCCTCTTTCACTGTCATCAAGAGGCTCTTTAGTTCTTCACTTTTTGCTATAAGGGTGGTGTCATCTGCATATCTGAGGTTATTGATATTTCTCCTGGCAATCTTAATTCCAGCTTGTGCTTCATCCAGCTGAATGTTTCTCATGATGTACTCTACATAGAAGTTAAATAAGCAGGGTGACAATATACAGCCTTGACCTGCTCTTTTTCCTATTTGGAATCAGTCTGTTGTTCCAATTTTAAGTACAATATATAATTTTATATTTTCTATTAAATTGTAAATAATGGCAAGGGAATTACATAATCAAAAGAACAGAAAACACGTTTTGTTATAAATAGGTGTTTCGTCAGTAAGTTAGGCATACTAACCCAACCAGTACATTTTTTTGATTTTTTTTACGATGATTATTGGCCTAGGAATCACAGAAAACTGATGGTATAGGAGAGTATGAGAGGAAACATTTTGATTCTCTTCTCATTTGAGTAAAACTGTGCAGATTGTCACTACCTGATAGTTGGAACTGATGTCTCTACCACTGTGAAGCCATAAACTGACAAATCACTGTATACTGAGAGAATCAGAGTGTTCTGGAACTGAATGTTGCCAAGTTCTGAATCAGATGAATGTTGGAATTATCAGTGTAGGCAAAGAGTATATTGGTTACCATATTGTCCACGGATGGCCATCCTTTTCACTGTATTGAAAAATATCTGACAGGACTTACAAGTTCAGGGGTAACATGTTGACTGAAAATATGAATGCTTTCCGTGGGAAGTGATGGGACGGAGCACCCTGCCTTGTCTGAGTCATGTTGAATACGTCGTGGTGCTGTCCTCATGTTACATGTCTGAGCTCTCACGTGTCCTCCTTCACGAACATCTTTATGCCATTTTAAACAATTTGAAGTCAAACAACCTACTTTTCTTTAATAGTCAAATTATTTGTTGTCTTTGATCTTATTACCCTTCAGAATGTTTTTTATTGAAATTTAAGCCTCATCAAGATCTGATTTCTTACTACCTTCTCAAACTTGGTTTCAGCTCCTCTGCTCATCCTCTGACATCTGGTAATACATGACCTAGTTCAAATTCAAATGTTGTATCCATTGAGGTGAAGGCTAAGCTAGGGTAATTATAATAAAGAGACATAAATACATTTTTTCCCTATGAAATAGTTCAGCTAGTTTAGGCTAGTGAGACAGCTGCACTCCCTGAAGTCATCCAGGGATATAGGTTCCTTCCTTCATGTATTCTGTCATTTATTAGACGTCCATTCTTCTGCTTCATGGGTTTCCCTGGTGGCTCAGATGGTAAAAATTTGCCTGTAGTTCAGGAGACCCAGGTTCAAACCCTGGATCAGGAAGAGTCCCTGGAGAAGGGAATGGTAAACCACTCCAGTATGCTTGTCTGAAGAGTCTCATGTACAGAGGAGCCTGGTGGGCTACAGTCCATGAAGTCACAAAAAGTCAGACCGTAACTGAGCGATTAAGGGAGCATGCGTGCACGCGTGCACACACACACACACACACACACACACGGCTCTTCTGCATGGTCCAAATTGAGATTGCATTCCAGTCTGCAGGAAGAGGAAAATGAGATAAAATCCAAGGCAGCTGTTTATCTTGGCTCAAGTGAAGAAGGTGCATCAATCAGTCTTCCAACCTTGGCCACTCAAAGCTATAAGGGAAACTGGGATCTCTAAATAACAGCAGCTAGGAGGTCATATCATGAGGAAGAGGAAGAAAACAGATTGAGGGATACCATCAGCAATGTGTCAGTGAAGCCCCTCATTATATGGAAGCTTCAAATTGCCTAAATGAATAGAATCAATTCTTTTATTTTCTATGCTTTGATCATAAGAATGGTATTGCACATCGCTCATCATATTATTTATTTCAATGTCTACTTCAAATAAGAGACTGCAAAATCCTTAAAATGAGGATAGAGCTTTCTTCATTTATGTGGATCCTAACCCTTGCATGTGGTAGATAATCACTTCATGTTACTGAATTAATTTGAATAGATTGATTGTGTTGTTGTGAAAGCAAACTAGATACAGAGATTTTGACCCAACCTTGCTTTATAGGTGAAGAACCTAAGGCCCTAACACAATCAAATGATTTTCTCAAAATCTAGTTCATGATGAAACTAGGATTAGAGCAAACTATTTTATTTTTTGGTTCAATTATATTAAAGTAAGCCAAGAGATGGTACGGGTCTGCTCAGGCATGGAGACCATTCATTTACAAAGTAAACACTCACCATTTGATTGACATTGTGTTTATTGTGTATGTTTTAATGTTAACATTCAAAGGCATCCTTCAGCATCCTTATGCATCTTGACAATATGCATATGCTAATACTTTGCTTAAATTGGCATTATTTTACAATGTCCAATTGGCCTCTTTCCAGTAAATACTGCCATCCTTAAACATTAAGCTGGTTCTTGATAGTCTTAAAACTGAGATTGTTATCATATGAAAAGAGCTAAAACAGTAAACACGTTATGACTTTTAATTAATAAGATGAATTTATTAGAACAGCTGAAATACACACAAATGATTGTGGAGGAATATGTATGGAGATGGTGCTGAAAATTATGAGATAAAAAAGTTTTAGGAACTCAGTGTGAGTGACTACATTATAAATAGGTTCTAGAATCAGTACACTTTAGTCACACCTTGGTTGCACTGCTTAGTAGCTCCACACTTTCAGAAAGTCACTTGTGTTTTGCAAGTCTCAACTCCCACATTTCTAAAATAGGAGTAATTCCTTAAGAACAACTTTTTAGAATAATTGAGCTAACATTTTTCCTCCAATGAAAGTGTTAGTCACTGAGTGTTAGTCACTCAGTCATTTCTGACACTTTGTGATCGATAAACTATAGCCCATCAGGCTCCTCCATCCATGGAATTCTCCAGGCAATAATGGTGGAGTGAGTTGACATTCCCTTCTCCAGGGGATCTTCCCAAACCAGGGATTGAACCTGGGTCTACCAAAGGAACATTTCGTGCAAAGATGGGCACGATAAAGGACAGAGATGGTGTGGACCTAACAGAAGCAGAAGATATTAAGAAGAGGTGGCAAGAATACACAGAAGAACTGTATAAAAAAGAGCTTCAAGACCTAGATAATCATGATGATGTGATCACTGACCTAGAGCCAGACATCTTGGAATGTGAAGTCAAATGGGCCTTAGAAAGCATCACTACGAACAAAGCTAGTGGAGGTGATGGAATTCCATTGGAGCTATTCCAAGTCCTGAATGATGATGCTATGAAAGTGCTGCACTCAATATGCCAGCAAATTTGGAAAACTCAGCAGTGGCCACAAGATTGGAAAAGGTCAGTTTTCATCCCAACCCCAAAGAAAGGCAATGCCAAAGAATGCTCAAACTACCGAACAATTGCACTCATCTCACACGCTAGTAAAGTAATGCTCAAAATTCTCCAAGCCAGGCTTCAGCAATATGTGAACCGTGAACTTCCTGATGTTCAAGCTGGTTTTAGAAAAGGCAGAGGAACCAGAGATCAAATTGCCAACATCCGCTGGATCATGGAAAAAGCAAGAGAGTTCCAGAAAAACATCTATTTCTGCTTTATTGACTATGCCAAAGCCTTTGACTGTGTGGATCACAATAAACTATGGAAAATTCTGAAAGAGATGGGAATACCAGACCACCTGATCTGCCTCTTAAGAAATCTGTATGCAGGTCAGGAAGCAACAGTTAGAACTGGTCATGGAACAACAGACTGGTTCCAAATAGGAAAAGGAGTACGTCAAGGCTGCATATTGTCACCATGTTTATTTAACTTCGATGCAGAGTACATCATGAGAAATGCTGGACTGGAAGAAACAGAAGCTGGAATCAAGATTGCCGGGAGAAATATCAATAACCTCAGATATGCAGATGACACCACTCTTATGGCAGAAAGTGAAGAGGGGCTAAAAAGCCTCTTGATGAAAGTGAAAGTGGAGAGTGAAAAGGTTGGCTTAAAGCTCAACATTCAGAAAACGAAGATCATGGCATCTGGTCCCATCACTGCATGGGAAATAGATGGGGAAACAGTGGAAACAGTGTCAGACTTTGTTTTTCTGGGCTCCAAAATCACTGCAGATGGTGACTGCAGCCATGAAAGTAAAAGACGCTTGCTCCTTGGAAGGAAAGTTATGACCAACCTAGACAGCATATTCAAAAGCAGAGACATTACTTTACCAACAAAGGTTCGCCTAGTCAAGGCTATGGTCTTTCCTGTGGTCATGTATGGATGTGAGAGCTGGACTGTGAAGAAGGCTGAGCGCCGAAGAATTGATGGTTTTGAACTGTGGTGTTGGAGAAGACTCTTGAGAGTCCCTTGGACTGCAAGAAGATCCAACCAGTCCATTCTGAAGGAGATCAGCCCTGGGATTTCTTTGGAAGGAATGATGCTAAAGCTGAAAGTCCAGTATTTTGGCCACCTCATGCGAAGAGTTGACTCATTGGAGAAGACTCTGATGCTGGGAGGGATTGAGGGCAGGAGGAGAAGGGGACGACAGAGGATGAGATGGCTGGATGGCATCACTGACTCGATGGATGCGAGTCTGGGTGACCTCCGGGAGCTGGTGATGGACAGGGAGGCCTGGCGTGCTGCAGTTCATGGGGTCGCAAAGAGTCGGACACGACTGAGCGACTGATCTGATCTGATCTGATCTGATCTCCTGCATGGCAGGCAGATTCTTTATGGTCTGAGCCACCAGGGAAGCCCTGGATAGATTAAGCAAATAATAAAAGATAGTTTAATTACTATCAGTATAGATCTAAGTGCCCTATAAAACATGACTATAAGTAACATCAGATCAGATCAGTCGCTCAGTCGTGTCCTACTCTTTGCGACCCCATGAACTGCAGCACGCCAGGCCTCCCTGTCCATCACCAGCTCCCGGAGGTCACTCGGACTCACATCTATGGAGTCCGTGATGCCATCCAGCCATCTCATCCTGTGTCGTCCCTTCTCCTCCATAAGCTAATGAAATTATTTTCTTTAAATATGCTAATAACTCTGAAAAGTGAAAGTGAAAGTCGCTCAGTCATGTCTGGCTCTTTGAGACCCCATGGACTGTATACGGGTGGACATTCCCTTCTCCAGGGGATCTTCCCAACACAGGGATAAAACCCAGGTCTCCCACGTTGTGGGCAGATTCTTTACCAGCTGAGCCACAAGGGAAGCCCAAGAATACTGGAGTGGGTAGACTTTCCCTTCTCCAGAGGATCTTCCGGATCCAGGAATCCAACTGGGATCTCCTGCATTGCAGGCAGATTCTTTACCAACTGAGCTATCAAGGAAGCCCAATGATTCTGATATGATCCATAAAAAATGAGTGTTCCTCTAAATGCAGCCACAAGCATTCAGATTTTTTTTTATCTTTGCTAATATACAGAGAAAAATGGCATAGTTTTTGAATTAGTCTACAATATGTTCAAAGCAATAGAGCGAAGCATGAAAATCGAGCACACTCCACTGGGAAAACAAGCAGTTGTCAGAGCAAGGAATCACAAAGAAATGCAGAGATTGGCAAATGCCTTAAAAGTGATGGGAAACAAACACATGGATTTTGTTTTTTAAGGGAGAAAGATGAAAACATTTTCACAACCAAAGTTAAAGAATAAGAGAAATTAAAACAAAGAGAGAGGTAAAAACAATATATAGGAGGAGGAGCTAATATGGCGGACGAGTAAGACGGGGAGAATACTTTCTCCTCCACAAATCCATTAAAAGAACATTTGAATGCTGAATAAACTCGATAAAACAACTTCTGAATGCCCGCAGAGGACATCAGGCACTTAGAAAGACAGCTCATTGTCTTCAAAACGAGAAAACGAGCCCTGCGGTAACTCCTTTTGCGGAGAAGTGGCGCGGACACCAGCATTTGCTATTGGCAAGTGGGGGCTGGGCTAGGAGGAGCGGCGAGGCCTGCATTGCTTTGAGAAAGGATTTGGCCTGGCCATCTCGGGCGCTATCTGAGCAAAATAACCAGACTGTCGGCTATCTACTACATCAAAAGCCAGCCCTAACTTAAGACACCACCAGGACAACCTACGGAACAAAGGGCTGCACAGAGTTGGCCGGCTGCAGGCCGTCCCACTCCAGTGACAGGCAGCCAGGGCCAGAGGCGGGCAATTATAGCCCTAGAGAGACACTGTCTAACGGAACTGTGAGTAGGTTTCTGTGCTGACTCACGCTTCTTGGGGCTCTGGATGGTCAACATCTGCCTGAGAAAGTGCGCTGTTTGTATACCCAGAAAACTGAGCGGCGGAGAGGCGATAAGTCGCAGCACCTGCACTCGCTGAACATTTCATCACCTGCGCTACTCGGATCTGAGAAGAGCATAAAACACAGACTCAACCAAGTCTGTGCTTCTGAGGATTATCTGAGTGCCTGAACCTGGCCGGTTTAGATTTGGGTGTTCATCTCCGCCCCCTCTGTAACAAGGCAGAGATCAGATATTGAAAAGACCTGTAAACCGCCTCAATAAAGAGAATTCAACAAACTACCAGAATATAGTAAGGACACTCTAAATTTGGCAATTTTAACAAAATGAAGAGACAAAAGAATACCCAGCAGCTAAAGGAACAGGATAGATGCCCACCAAACCAAACCAAAGAGGAAGAGATAGGGAATCTACCTGATAAAGAATTCCGAATAATGATAGCAAAATTAATTCAAAATCTCGAAATCAAAATAGAATCACAGTTAAAGAGTCTGGAGACAAGGATTGAGAAGATGCAAGAAAGGTTTAACAAGGACCTAGAAGAAATAAAAAAGAGTCAACACATAATGAATAATGCAATAAATGAGATCCAAAACACCCTGGAGGCAACAAATAGTAGAATAACAGAGGCAGAAGATAGGATTAGTGAACTAGAAGATCAGATCAGATCAGATCAGATCAGTCGATCAGTCGTGTCCGACTGTTTGCGACCCCATGAACCGCAGCACGCCAGGCCTCCCTGTCCATCACCAGCTCCCGGAGGTCACTCAGACTCGCATTCATCGAGTCAGTGATGCCATCCAGCCATCTCATCCTCTGTCGTCCCCTTCTCCTCCTGCCCTCAATCCCTCCCAGCATCAGAGTCTTCTCCAATGAGTCAACTCTTCGCATGAGGTGGCCAAAATACTGGAGTTTCAGCCTTAGCATCATTCCTTCCAAAGAAATTCCAGGATTGATCTCCTTCAGAATGGACTGGTTGGATCTTCTTACAGTCCAAGGGACTCTCAAGAGTCTTCTCCAACACCACAGTTCAAAACCATCAATTCTTCGGCGCTCAGCCTTCTTCACAGTCCAGCTCTCACATCCATACATGACCACAGGAAAGACCATAGCCTTGACTAGGCGAACCTTTGTTGGTAAAGTAATGTCTCTGCTTTTGAATATGCTATCTAGGTTGGTCATAACTTTCCTTCCAAAGAGGAAGCGTCTTTTACTTTCATGGCTGCAGTCACCATCTGCAGTGATTTTGGAGCCCAGAAAAACAAAGTCTGACACTGTTTCCACTGTTTCCCCATCTATTTCCCATGCAGCAATGGGACGAGATGCCATGATCTTCATTTTCTGAATGTTGAGCTTCAAGCCAACCTTTTCACTCTCCACTTTCACTTTCATCAAGAGGCTTTTTAGCCCCTCTTCACTTTCTGCCATAAGAGTGGTGTCATCTGCATATCTGAGGTTATTGATATTTCTCCCGGCAATCTTGATTCCAGCTTCTGTTTCTTCCAGTCCAGCATTTCTCATGATGTACTCTGCATCGAAGTTAAATAAACATGGTGACAATATGCAGCCTTGACGTACTCCTTTTCCTATTTGGAACCAGTCTGTTGTTCCATGACCAGTTCTAACTGTTGCTTCCTGACCTGCATACAGATTTCTTAAGAGGCAGATCAGGTGGTCTGGTATTCCCATCTCTTTCAGAATTTTCCATAGTTTATTGTGATCCACACAGTCAAAGGCTTTGGCATAGTCAATAAAGCAGAAATAGATGTTTTTCTGGAACTCTCTTGCTTTTTCCATGATCCAGCGGATGTTGGCAATTTGATCTCTGGTTCCTCTGCCTTTTCTAAAACCAGCTTGAACATCAGGAAGTTCACGGTTCACATATTGCTGAAGCCTGGCTTGGAGAATTTTGAGCATTACTTTACTAGCGTGTGAGATGAGTGCAATTGTTCGGTAGTTTGAGCATTCTTTGGCATTGCCTTTCTTTGGGATTGGGATGAAAACTGACCTTTTCCAATCTTGTGGCCACTGCTGAGTTTTCCAAATTTGCTGGCATATTGAGTGTAGGACTTTCACAGCATCATCTTTCAGGATTTGGAATAGCTCCACTGGAATTCCATCACCTCCACTAGCTTTGTTCGTAGTGATGCTTTCTAAGGCCCATTTGACTTCACATTCCAAGATGTCTGGCTCTAGGTCAGTGATCACATCATCATGATTATCTAGGTCTTGAAGCTCTTTTTTGTACAGTTCTTCTGTGTATTCTTGCCACCTCTTCTTAATATCTTCTGCTTCTGTTAGGTCCACACCATCTCTGTCCTTAATTGTGCCCATCTTTGCATGAAATGTTCCTTTGGTATCTCTGATTTTCTTGAATAGATCCCTAGTCTTTCCCATTCTGTTGTTTTCCTCTATTTCTTTGCATTGATCATTGAAGAAGGCTTTCTTATCTCTTCTTGCTATTCTTTGGAACTCTGCATTTAAATGTTTATATCTTTCCTTTTCTCCTTTGCTTTTCGCTTCTCTTCTTTTCACAGCTATTTGTAAGGCCTCCCCAGACAGCCATTTTGCTTTTTTGCATTTCTTTTCCATGGGGATGGTCTTGATCCCTGTCTCCTGTACAATGTCACGAACCTCTTTCCATAGTTCATCAGGCACTCTATCTATCAGATCTAGGCCCTTAAATCTATTTCTCACTTCCACTGTATAATCATAAGGGATTTGATTTAGGTCATACCTGAATGGTCTAGTAGTTTTCTCTACTTTCTTCAATTTCAGTCTGAATTTGGCAATAAGGAGTTCATGGTCCGAGCCACAGTCAGCTCCTGGTCTTGTTTTTGCTGATTGTACAGAGCTTCTCCATCTTTGGCTGCAAAGAATATAATCGATCTGATTTCGGTGTTGACCATCTGGTGATGTCCATGTATAGAGTCTTCTCTTGTGTTGTTGGAAGAGGGTATTTGCTATGACCAGTGCATTTTCTTGGCAAAACTCTATTAGTCTTTGCCCTGCTTCATTCCGTATTCCAAGGCCAAATTTGCCTGTTACTCCAGGTGTTTCTTGACTTCCTACTTTTGCATTCCAGTCCCCTATAATGAAAAGGACATCTTTTTTGGGTGTTAGTTCTAAAAGGTCTTGTAGGTCTTCATAGAACCTTTCAATTTCAGCTTCTTCGGCGTTACTGGTTGGGGCATAGACTTGGATTACTGTGACATTGAATGGTTTGCCTTGGAAACGAACAGAGATCATTCTATCGTTTTTGAGATTGCATCCAAGTTCTGCATTTCGGACTCTTTTGTTGACCATGATGGCCACTCCATTTCTTCTGAGGGATTCCTGCCCGCAGTAGTAGATATAATGGTCATCCGAGTTAAATTCACCCATTCCAGTCCATTTTAGTTCTCTAATTCCTAGAATGTCAACATTCACTCTTGCCATCTCTTGTTCGACCACTTCCAATTTGCCTTGATTCATGGACCTGACATTCCAGGTTCCTATGCAATATTGCTCTTTACAGCATCGGACTTTGCTTCTATCACCAGACACATCCACAGCTGGATATTCTTTTTGCTTTGGCTCCATCCTTTCATTCTTTCTGGAGTTATTTCTCCACTGATCTCCAGTACCATATTGGGCCCCTACTGACCTGGGGAGTTTCTCTTTCAGTATCCTATCATTTTGTCTTTTCATACTGTTCATGGGGTTCTCAAGGCAAGAATACTGAAGTGGTTTGCCATTCCCTTCTCCAGCGGACCACACCCTGTCATATCTCTCCACCATGACCCGCCCATCCCAGGTTGCCCCTCGGGCATGGCTTAATCTCATTGAGTTAGACAAGGGTGTGGTCCTTGTGTGATTAGATTGACTAGTTATCACTAAGAGCTCTATCACTAAGCCGAGAGGAGCTACCCCACGACCGAGGAAGGACGGCAGTGAGGGCCAGCGCACTAAGCACGGCCGAGAAGAGCTACCCCACGACCGAGGTCAGGAAGGGCGGCGGTGAGGAGAGACCCCTCGTCCAAGGTAAGGTGCGATGGCTGTGCTTCGCTGGCTGGGAGCAGCCAGGAGCAGCCGGGATGAGATACCCCACGCCCAAGGTAAGAGAAACCCAAATAAGACAGTAGGTCTTGAAAGAGGGCATCAGAGGGCAAATACACTAAAACCATTCTCACAGATAACTAGTCAATCTAATCACACAAGGACCACACCCTTGAACTAGAAGATAGAATCCTAGAAATAAATGAATCAGACGAGAAAAAAAGAAAAACGTATCAAAAGAAATGAGGACAATTTCAGAAACCTCCAGGATAACATCAAATGCTACAACATTCGAATCATAGGAGTTCCAGAAGAAGAAGATAAAAAGAAAGATCATGAGGAAATACTTGAGGAGATAATAGTTGAAAACTTCCCTAAAATGGAGAAGGAAATAACCACTCAAGTTCAAGAAATCCAGAGAGTCCCTAACAGGATAAACCCAAGGCGAAACACCCCAAGACACATATTAGTCAAATTAACAAAGATTAAATATAAAGAACAAATATTAAAAGCAGCTAGGGAAAAACATCAAATAACTCACAAGGGAATTCCCATAAGGATAGCAGCTGATTTTTCAATAGAAACTCTCCAAGCCAGGAGGGAATGGCAAGACGTAATTAAAGTGATGAAGGAAAATAACTTACAGCCTAGATTATTGTATCCAGCAAGGATCTCATTCAAATATGAAGGAGAAATCAAAAGCTTCACAGATAAGCAAAAGTTGAGAGAATTTTGCACCACTAAACCATTTCTCCAACAAAAACTAAAGGACATTCTCTAGAGCAATACAATAATAGTGGGAGACTTTAATACCCCACTCATATAATCTGGCTGTAATAGACAAAGTAAAGAGGAAAACATATTTACTTATGAGCCTCAAAAAATTCAGTTCACTCAGGAGAGTTTAAAAAAAAAAAAAAAAAAAAGACTTATTTGTTCACTCTGTGGAGGTTTATTGACTATTTTGTGGGTTTGGTACCACTTTGGGTAGTAGGGAGGAAGTGGTGACAAATGTGATCCTGTCCTAAATAATATATTGTGGTAAAGATAGAACTACCAATACAAAATACCAAGATGTGCCTAAAGATGAGGACACCCAAACTGGACTTTTTGTTTTCTGAACTTTTGATTTCGAGAACAAACCTCCTAATATAAGATGAATTCACCATGATTTTTTTAAGTGTTCTTTGTGATTAAAAACAGAAAGCCATTGGTTAAGAAATTACATATACTCCTCCCCACCATCACTCCCCCTTCTTTCTTCCCATTTCCCTCCCACCCTCACTGATCCTTTCCTTTGTCCATTTTCCCCTGCAAAAAAAAATTAAAAATTAAAAAAAATTAAAAAATAAAACAAAGAGAGATACAAGAGACATTTGTTTTCACTTGTATATCTCTAAAAGTAAGGTATTTTTATCATCTGCCACTTTCATTACCCAACTAATATAAACCCTTGAGTACGAGACTGCTTACCAAAATAATGACCTTGAAGAGATTTTGAATTATACAAGTTCCTCCAGTGAGCTTTGAAACTTACTAATAATTGAATTTTTTGATGACATGTTATTTGCAGAATCAATTGAGGTAAATGAAAATTATACAGCTATTTGCACTACCCTAGAATTATAGGAGTTTATATCGATTAACCCTGTCATTAATTTGTTGTTTAGGATTTAAAGGAAGGACTTCCAATGGGTTAATTGTGAATATTTGATTGAAATATTATAAGACCATAGTTTGTAATTGCAGGTTTAATATAACTTCAGAAAGGTTGGATTCAAAGATAAAGAAAAGCACGGATGTGAAACATTCACAATAATTGATCCCTGAAATTCTTATTACATTTTATACCATTTCATTCTATCATTTGAAGGTCTTAATGATTACACTTTTATTTTATTTATAGATGGATAAACTGAGGTGAATTTAATTCATTTTCATGTTAGTTATACTTGTGATTTTTGAAGAAAATCTAAAATATAGATACTTCAGAACTGGGTTTCTGTAAACTAAAAAATTCTTACCAAAACATGCTTGAATCTATTAATATTCAAGTCCATCCAGAATGGGACAATACTTTAGTAAAAGTAAGTGTAAATTTAAGATTAATTGCTTTGGGTTTTAGTGGAAACATTTATTTCATTCAAACAGAGGAGATTGTGGTCGTAGAAAATCCTTAAGTTTCAATATATTTTTTATTCCTCATATCACATTCATTTCACCCTTTTCTAATGAGTTATTGCTCACTTGTTCAAGTGAAAATTCTTTGAGACATATTATGCAAAAGAAATTGACACTATTATTAAGTCCCTTAGAATTTAGAACCTTAAACTATAATATAAACCTAAAGAAAACCTATATGAACAATCCACAGTTAATTTGTTCACACTTCAACCATCAAAAAATTTAAGTAGATCTTAAAAATATTTTATTTGTTAAATCAATTATCTAAGCCCACAATAATCATGCACAGAGCTCCTGTGAAATATTGATGTAATTGTATTGCTCACTCATCTGTTGTCATCAGCTCGGTAGACTTCAGAGAGGTCCACTCATGATTTTACATGTTAAATAAATGTTGAAATCTGCCAGAGTGACTGGAGTGAGCCAGTGGTGAAGGTAGAGACAGAGAGACTCAATAGGAACACAAGCACTCTTTGAGATACAGAGTGGGAATCCACTCCACAGCATTAATATCCACAACATCCTATTGGCCAAACAAGGTACAAATTTACATCAACATTGCAGTGTGGGAAAAGTTCCTTCTTTGTAGTTACAAGTATTGTAGTTATCACGTGACAAAGGGTGTAGATACAGACTAAAGAATTTTTATAAACTATGATATATATTTTTCATATTTATATAATAAATTTCTTTTTTTATCCATCAGTAAACAGTCTATATGCAGGAATTATGCGGTAACAGTTAAATAATATATTTATCTGACTTGTATTTCTGAACTATGTGGCAACTATGCATGCTATTTCCCAACTGGAAAAAAAGAAAGTTCTGTTTTGATCATTTTGGCTACATTTTACCAGTATGGGAACAATGAATGGAGCATCAAAAAATTAAACTTCAATAAGCTATTGGATCCCATACCATTTGTATCATTTCAATGTGAAAGGCTGTCCAATCACATTGAAAGGATGCTTTCATTTAGATAATTACCTTTCCAGTAGGAAGTAGAGTCACAGAAATAACTGGGTGATAATATGCATTTTCCTCCACGGAAAATCATGAAAATTTGGAAAACAAAAATGTGAAGACCAAGTAGATATTAAAATCTACTTCTCTTTAATATAGTTCTACAGAACATAATTACAAATCCTTTAAATATCTGTAGGAAATAAAATTTCTTTAAATCTCAAATCTAAAAAGAAGTATAATTCTACTGCAGAGGCAATAGAATTATGATATGATTAATTATTCATTATGATGTGACTAATTCAATAAACTAATATTTTTATCCATTATCTCAAATTTTCTTACTAAAGAGCTATATTTTTCAGAATGAAGCTGGTATTAATTATGTCTTAAATTGGAAAGTTTCTTCCCTAATCTTGTCTCTTAAATATCTTTAAATCCATGGCCTCTTTTCAAATGCATTACTCAATAAATGACTTGATTCCAAAAGTAATCATTGACCTTTAATAGAGGTAATTTTAGACTTTATCTATAAACAACAATCATTCAAATGAAAAACTAAAGAAAAATGGTATTTTCCATTTGGAATTTGCATTACTGTTTCCATGCTGAATTTTTAAAATAATGGTCAGTTTGGTTTGTTAATGCTCCCTGGAGCAGAAAATTTGTCTTGTTCACTGATAGACTGCCAGTACCTGGGATAGACCTTGGTATGGTGTAGGGACTCCATAAGTATTTTTTTTTAATATTTGTTGACTAAATGAATGATGTTATTATGTAATTGAATAGCATTTTTCTTTGATGATTTCAGCATAACCAATAGACAATCTTCCACAGTCCACATAACTGGAAAATAATAAAGACATATTCTAAGGGCTGTCATCAGATCAGATCAGATCAGTCGCTCAGTCGTGTCCGACTCTTTGCGACCCCATGAACCGCAGCACGCCAGGCCTCCCTGTCCATCACCAGCTCCCAGAGGTCACTCAGACTCGCATCCATCGAGTCAGTGATGCCATCCAGCCATCTCATCCTCATAACATTCATAAATTTCTTGAGAATGACATGCATAATCCTAAAATGAAAATCAAAATCATAGCTGAAAAGAGTTCATGCCATTTTCAACTTTCATACATTTTTCAGATATCTTTCTAGATTAATGATTGTTTGAAATCTTCAATGTCAAATCAGAATGGCTCCTTTTAGTTACTTTGGCAATGAAAGCAGAACATATTGTTAAATTAAAAATGTAAGACAACATTTAACTTTAATTGGCTTTTATATTAATAACTTTGTAAAATTTGGAGAGAAATGTTATTTGCACTAAAGTAGGAATTGCATGGCTATTAAATTTGCCAAAGAACATCCATAAGAATGTAACTTTAAAAAGTAATGATGTTTCTGATATTTCAAATACAGCTACTTACGAGATTTCCAAGGTCAGTAGAAAATTATTGATTTGTTTTTATGCTATTATAAAATTCAAAGTTGGATTCAATGTGTGGGAAATGAATCTTGAATTTCTTGTTATTTAGAAAAATTACATCTAATAAAATTATTCTAGGTGAATTTTTATCAAAGGTAAATTTATTGCATTCTTTGTCTATCCACTATATATTTAATTTCTTGTAATAAATATTATGATAAAATTATAAAGTTGACTAATTTTTTTAGGCAAAATCAATCTAGAAAACCATTTACATCTCTGAGAGGCAGAGGAAAAGATAAGGAGAGAGACTAATCAGTAGACTCAAATTACTGTAAATTTTCTGATTCTTAGTTTGAGTAGATAGTTTATAAGCAATATTTATATTACTGTGTTTCATAATACTATTATGCTTATAATTTATATGTATATTACATATCTTTTCTGCAGGGAAAAATATTAATAGTAAAGTCCTTTTCAGACAAAATGTAGTTACTTATAAATGCTAATTATACTGAACTACTTTCATCTCTAAAAGAATATTAAGGCAGAGGAACCAGAGATCAAATTCCCAACATCCACTGGATCATTGAAAAAGCAAGGGAGTTCCAGAAAAACATCTATTTCTGCTTTATTGACTATGCCAAAGTCTTTGACTCTGTGGATCACAATAAACTGGAAAATTCTGAAAGAGATGGGAATACCAGGCCACCTGATTTGCCTCTTGAGAAACCTATGCAGTTCAGGAAGGAACAGTTAGAATTGGACATGGAACAACAGACTGGTTCCAAATAGGGAAAGGAGTACGTCAAGGCTGTATATTGTCACCCTATTTATTTAACTTATATGCAGAGTACATCATGAGAAATGCTGGGCTGGAAGAAACACAAGCTGGAATCAAGATTGCCAGGAGAAATATCAACAACCTCAGATATGCAGATGACACCACCCTCATGGCAGAAAGTGAAGAGGAACTAAAAAGCCTCTTGATGAAAGTGAAAATGAAGAGTGAAAAAGTTGGCTTAAAGCTCAAATTTTAGAAAATGAAGATCATGGCATCTGGTCCCATCACTTCATGGGAAATAGATGGGGAAACAGTGTCAGACTTTATTTTTCTGGGCTTCAAAATCACTGCAGATGGTGACTGCAGCCATGACATTAAAAGACGCTTACTCCTTGGAAGAAAAGTTATGACCAACATAGATGGAATATTCAAAAGCAGAGACATTACTTTGCCAACAAAGGTCCGTATAGTCAAGGCTATGGTCTTTCCTATGGTCATGTATGGATGTGAAAGTTGGACTGTGAAGAAAGCTGAGCACCGAAGAATTGATGCTTTTGAACTGTGGTGTTGGAGAAGACTCTTGAGAGTCCCTTGGACTGCAAGGAGATCCAACCAGTCCATTCTGAAGGAGATCAGCCCTGGGTGTTCTTTGGAACGAATGATGCTAAAACTCCATTACTTTGGCCACCTCCTGCGAAGAGTTGATTCATTGGAAAAGACTCTGATGCTGGGAGGGATTGGGGGCAGGAGGAGAAGGGGAGGACAGAGGATGAGATGGCTGGATGGCATCACTGACTCAATGGACGTGAGTCTAAGTGAACTCCGGGAGTTGGTGATGGACCGGGAGGCCTGGCGTGCTGCGATTCATGGGGTCACAAAGAGTCGGACATGACTGAGTGACTGAACCGAACTGAACTTTCATATCTAAAAGAATCTTGCTGAAAACACATCAGAAGAAATACTTTTCAGATTTTTTTCCTGGGGAAAAAATATAACCTTAATTTTTGGAAATTAAATTTATGAATATTATCTTATTCAAGTATGAATAACATTGTTTCCTGACAACTTGGGAGAGATTAGTGAAGGACTTTATACGACCTTTATAAATATAAAATGATAATTCTACACTGTTATTTTGATTGAAGGAAAATACCATTTTATTTTTCTTATAGTTAAATTTAAAGAAAATTTAAAATTAAGAAAACTGAACTTTAAGAAACAACTTGTTTATTACTTATGATGATTCTTGCCTCTAAATATGAGGTTAAGAAAGCATATGTGTTTATTTTATGAGTAGACACAGAATTGTACCAAAAATGAAACTGAAAGTGATTGTTATTAGTGATCTATTTTGTCGATTACAAAAACTCAATAATTTGCAGGTTACTCAGATATGCAGATGACACCACCCTTATGGCAGAAAGTGAAGGGGAACTAAAAAGCCTCTTGATGAAAGTGAAAGTGGAGAGCAAAAAAGTTGGCTTAAAGCTCAACATTCAAAAAACGAAGATCATGGCATCAGGTCCCATCACTTCATGGGAAGTAGATGGGGAAACAGTGGAAACAGTGTCAGACTTTATTTTTCTGGGCTCCAAAATCACTGCAGATGGTGACTGCAGCCATGAAATTAAAAGACGCTTACTCTTTGGAAGGAAAGTTATGACCAACCTAGATAGCATATTCAAAAGCAGAGACATTACTTTGCCAACAAACTTTCGCCTAGTCAAAGCTATGGTCTTTCCTGTGGTCATGTATGGATGTGAAAGTTGGACTGTGAAGAAAGCTGAGTGCCGAAGAATTGATGCTTTTGAACTGTGGTGTTGGAGAAGACTCTTGAGAGTCCCTTGGACTGCAAGGAGATCCAACCAGTCCATTCTGAAGGAGATCAGCCCTGGGATTTCTTTGGAAGGAATGATGCTAAAGCTGAAACTCCATTACTTTGGCCAGCTCATGCGAAGGGTTGACTCATTGGAAAAGACTCTGATGCTGGGAGGGATTGGGGGTAAGAGGAGAAGGGGACAACAGAGGATGAGATGGCTGGATGGCATCACTGACTCTATGGACATGAGTCCGAGTAAACTCCGGGAGTTGGTGATGGATAGGGAGGCCTGGTGTGCTGCAATTCATGGGGTTGCAAAGAGTCGGACATGACTGAGCAACCGTTCTGATCTGAAAATATTGTAAATATAAACTATAATACATTATTTATATAATTGTTTTTATATAATAAAATTATGTGTACATAAAATACACTGTTAATATTGAGATAAAAATTAACATTGAATTGAAAAAATATAATTAGATGTAACAATGATAGATGCAAATCAGTTTTCAGATATCTAGGAAGTTTAGCTTTCTAATTAAAAAACATCAATATGAAATTGCTAACATACATATACTTTGAAAATAATATTATAAATATTAACAAATTGCAGTAAGTGACATAATTATATTACATTATGTTAGATATACAGTTGCAAAATACAAATGATGCATAGGGTTTCAAAGACTGTTATTTTTTATCATTCACACTTTCCTTCTAATTTCAGAGGATAAATTGACATTTCTCTATCCCTTCCAACTTCTTTCTTATTTAGACAGATGTTTGCTCGTTGTGAGAAAAAAAAAAAAAA
This sequence comes from Tragelaphus eurycerus, assembly GCA_935064755.1. Classification (NCBI taxonomy): domain Eukaryota; kingdom Metazoa; phylum Chordata; class Mammalia; order Artiodactyla; family Bovidae; genus Tragelaphus; species Tragelaphus eurycerus. Next base: position 43,117,443 of record CAKXYN010000010.1, on the reverse strand, counting down.
AACTCATGTTATTTAAGCAAAAAGAGAAAAGGACATATGTGTGCTTAGTTGCTCAGTGTGTCCAACTCTAACTGCTCACATGGACTGTAACCCACCAGGCTCCTCTGTTCCTGGGATTCTCCAGGCAAGAATACTGGAGTGGGTAGTCATCCCATTCTCCAGGGGATCTTCTCAACCCAGGGTTCAAACCTGGGTCTCCTGCATTGCAGGCAGATTCTTTACCATCTGAGCCACCAGCAAATCCCCAAAGGGCATGTTCAGATCAGATCAGATCAGTGGCTCAGTCATGTCCGACTCTTTGCTACCCCATGAATCTCAGCACGCCAGGCCTCCCTGTCCATCACCAACTCCCGGAGTTCACTCAGACTCACATCCATCGAGTCAGTGATGCCATCCAGCCATCTCATCCTCCGCCATCCCCCTTCTCCTCCTGCCCCCAATCCCTCCCAGCATCAGAGTCTTCTCCAATGAGTCAACCCTTCGCATGAAGTGGCCAAAATACTGGAGTTTCAGCTTTAGCATCATTCCTTCCAAAGAAATCCCAGGGCTGATCTCCTTCAGAATGGACCGGTTGGATCTCCTTGCAGTCCAAGGGACTCTCAAGAGTCTTCTCCAACACCACAGTTCAAAAGCATCAATTCTTCGGTGCTCAGTTTTCTTCACAGTCCAGCTCTCACATCCATACATGACCACAGGAAAGACCATAGCCTTGACTAGGCGAAAGTTTGTTGGCAAAGTAATGTCTCTGCTTTTGAATATGCTATCTAGGTTGGTCATAACTTTCCTTCCAAAGAGTAAGCGTCTTTTACTTTCATGGCTGCAGTCACCATCTGCAGTGATTTTGGAGCCCAGAAAAATAAAGTCTGACACTGTTTCCACTGTTTCCCCATCTACTTCCCATGAAGTGATGGGACCTGATGCCATGATCTTCGTTTTCTGAATGTTGAGCTTTAAGCCAACCTTTTCACTCTCCACTTCCACTTTCATCAAGAGGCTTTTCAGTTCCTCTTCACTTTCTGCCATAAGAGTGGTGTCATCTGCATGTCTGAGGTTATTGATATTTCTACCAGCAATCTTGATTCCAACCTGTGTTTCTTCCAGTCCAGTGTTTCTCATGATGTACTCTGCATATAAGTTAAATAAACAGGGTGACAATATACAGCCTTGACGTACTCCTTTTCCTATTTGGAACCAGTCTGTTGGTCCATGTCCAGTTCTAACTGTTGCTTCCTAAAGTGCAAACAAATTTCTCAAGAGGCAGATCAGGTGGTCTGGTATTCCCATCTCTTTCAGAATTTTCCACAGTTTATTGTCATCTACACAGTCAAAGGCTTTGGCATAGTTAATAAAGCAGAAATAGATGTTTTTCTGGAACTCTCTTGCTTTTTCCATGATCCAGCAGATGTTGGCAATTTGATCTCTGGTTCCTCTGCCTTTTCTAAAACCAGCTTGAACATCAGGAAGTTCACGGTTCACATATTGCTGAAGCCTGGCTTGGAGAATTTTGAGCATTACTTTACTAGCGTGTGAGATGAGTGCAATTGTGTGGTAGTTTGAGCACTCTTTGGCATTGCCTTTCTTTGGGATTGGGATGAAAACTGACCTTTTCCAATCTTGTGGCCACTGCTGAGTTTTCCAAATTTTTGGCATATTGAGTGCAGCACTTTCACAGCATCATCTTTCAGGATTTGGAATAGCTCCACTGGAATTCCATCACCTCCACTAGCTTTGTTCCTAGTGATGCTTTCTAAGGCCCACTTGACTTCACATTCCAGGATGTCTGATTCTAGGTCAGTGATCACACCATCATGATTATCTGGATCATGAAGCTCTTTTTTGTACAGTTCTTCTGTGTATTCTTGCCACCTCTTCTTAATATCTTCTGCTTCTGTTAGGTCCATACCATTTCTGTCCTTTATCGAGCCCATTTTTGCATGAAATGTTCCTTTGGTATTTCTGATTTTCTTGACGAGATCCCTAGTCTTTCCCATTCTGTTGTTTTCCTCTATTTCTTTGCATTGATTGCTGAAAATGGCTTTCTTATCTCTTCTTGCTATTCTTTGGAACTCTGCATTCAGATGTTTATATCTTTCCTTTTCTCCTTTGCTTTTCACTTCTCTTCTTTTCACAGCTATTTGTAAGGCCTCCCCAGACAGCCATTTTGCTTTTTTGCATTTCTTTTCCATGGGGATGGTCTTGATCCCTGTCTCCTGTATAATGTCACGAACCTCATTCCATAGTTCATCAGGCACTCTATCTATCATATCTAGGCCCTTAAATCTATTTCTCACTTCCACTGTATAATCATAATGGATTTGATTTAGGTCATACCTGAATGGTCTAGTGGTTTTCCCTACTTTCTTCAATTTCAGTCTGAATTTGGCAATAAGGAGTTCATGGTCTGAGCCACAGTCAGCTCCTGGTCTTGCCAGCTGCGACCGGCTCACTAAGAGCGCCTCGCCGGCTGAGACCGGTGCACTAAGAGCGTGGCCGAGAGGAGCTACCCCATGACCGAGGTCAGGAAGGGGGTGGTGAGGAGATACCCCTCCTCCAAGGTCAGGAAGGGCGGCGGTGAGGAGATAGCCCTCCTCCAAGGTCAGGAAGGGCGGCGGTGAGGAAAGACCCCTCGTCCAAGGTAAGGTGCGATGGCTGTGCTTTGCTGGAGCAGCCGGGAAAAGATATCCCACGCCCAAGGTAAGAGAAACCCAAGTTAGACGGTAGGTCTTGCAAGAGGGCATCAGAGGGCAAACACACGAAACCATACTCACAGAAAACTAGTCAATCTAATCACACCAGGACCACAGCCTTGTCTAACTCAATGAAATTAAGCCATGCCCGTGGGGCAACCCAGGATGGGCGGGTCATGGTGGAGAGATCTGACAGGGTGTGGTCCGCTGGAGAAGGGAATGGTAAACCACTTCAGTATTCTTGCCTTGAGAACCCCATGAACAGTATGAACAGTATGAAAAGGGCATGTTACTAACTCATATAATAAGTCAATCAAGAGAGGTTTTTTGATCTTAGATATTGCTGGGTCTAGGAATTAAACAATGTCAAAGGGCTTCAGGCCTCTGTGTCCCTTGATTCAACTTTGCCTTTACCCTGTTTAGAGAAATATCATTAGGCCATCTCTACCTGTAGAGTGAGGATGATGCCTGTTCACATTTAAGTAGATCCTGGCTAATGTTCTCTCAGCTTAGTGAGCTTAATGAAAAGTAAAGGCATTTTATCCAATAATTCTGGAGAAATTCTCAAAGTTAATCTTCACTGGCCTTTAGTCACATGGATGTATAACCCTAAAAAATGGTTCTCAAAATAAAAATTAACTTAAACAACCAAAATATTCTGAATAGGTCAATTTTCTTATATATAAAACCAGGATAATGAGAGTGTCTGCTTCCCAGGGTTGATATGAATTAACTAGATTAACACAAGAATCTGCTTAGGACAGAACCTGATTCATATTTGACTGATTATCACTGGTATTGGTAAACCAGAAATCTGCCTTACATATCTCCATTTCTTTACATTTGACCAATCTGGTTTGTTTGGTGGGAATTCTTGTCTTCCCAGAAATATGAAGTCCATCACAATGTAATTATCACTAAGAATATATATCATATTTTTCAGTCTTATAGCTCATTGTTGGTGTCCATTAGATGTAGCACTTAATGTTTACTATCCTGAGCTAAAATCATATCTATGTGTATCTTTCTACCTATGTATCCTGCAGGTCTTTTTCTTCTATATTCTCCATGGTGTCTACTTTAATATGATGTTATATTAATGGTGTTATATTAATATGAATGCAAATTTTTAAAAAAATTTGAACTGAATCTAGACATTAGATGTAAAATAAATAAAAAATTAAAAATCGTCACACTCACAATACTGAAATTCAGTATATTAAAAAATTCACTCATTTTAACATCTGTTTATATATATCTGGAGTGCTAAAATGCATAGTAAATATTTATATGCAAATTATTTCAACTAAAAAACACCTGTGTTAAGTGCTTTATAAAATAGAGGCCGACAATGAAGATTAAAAGATTTGAGAAGTCTTTTTATATTCTGACATAGCGAGCTGAAAATTGTTTATGTATAATATATAATCAAGTGATTAACTGTTAAAATACATAGGGTACGCTACATGGAAAGAGGTAACATTAAGAATGATTAAGGAATCAAATGCTTTTAAGCGCTTTTGGAAATGCATCTACAATAAAATAGATAAGCGGAGCCAAGTTGTGCTTAGGATCTTATTTTCTATGCTTGTTTTGATTAGATGTTATCTAATCATTAAAACCAGATTTTAGTTCAAAGAGGTATGTAAAATTGAAAATATCAATTGCCATGTCTCTAAATATTATAAATAACACATCATTAATTCAGATTGTAAGGCCATGGCACCCCACTCCAATACTCTTGTCTGGAAAATCCCATGGACGGAGGAGCCTGGTGGGTTGCAGTCTATGGGGTCTCTAAGAGTCGGACACGACTGTGCGACTTCGCTTTCACTTTTCACTTTAATGCATTGGAGAAGGAAATGGCAACCCACTCTAGTGTTCTTGCCTGGAGAATCCCAGGGACGGGGGAGCCTGGTGGGCTGGCGTCTATGGGGTTGCACAGAGTCGGACACGACTGACGCGACCTAGCAGCAGCAGCAGCAGTCCCTAAATATTTAATAAACACTTGCATACGGCTGTTCAGGTACTGATCTAAACTTTGTAGATGAATAATTTAATTTCTTCCTCAAAACACTGCTTTCACTCTTATTACCATTTTACAGGTGAAGAAATTGAGCCACAGGGAGGTTAAACTCACTGAAGTTCAGATGAAGTGAAGTCACTTACTTAGTCATGTCCGACTCTTTGCGACCCCATGGACAGTGTTCTACCAGGCTCCGCCGTCCATTGCATTTTCCTGGCAAGAATACTGGAGTGGGCTGCCATTTCCTTCTCCAGGGGATCTTCCCAACCCCGAGATAGAACCAGGGTCTCCTGCATTGCAGACAGACGCTTTACCCTCTGAGCCAGTTCAGGCCTCTAGTAAAATGGAAAGTCAAGATTCCACTCAGAGGGCTTGGCTCCAGGGTTCAAACTCTGAGAAATCACAGTTTGCTGCTTCTAATGTTTAATTATATCTTAGAATATATCTACATAGGAAAAAAAATAGAAAAATATCAAAGAAAAAGAAGATGAATACCAATATTAACAAATTTGATGTAAGTCAGAGAGTGTTTTGCCTATATTTTCCTCTAGGAGTTTTATGGTTTCTGGTCTTACATTTAGCTCTTTAATCCATTTTGAGTTTATTTTTGTGTATGGTGTTAGAAAATATTCTAATTTCATTCTTTTACAAGTGTTTGACCAGTTTTCCCAGCACCACTTGTTAAAGAGATTGTCTTTAATCCATTGTATATTCTCGCCTCCTTTGTCAAAGATATGGTGACCATATGTGCGTGGATTTATCTCTGGGCTTTCTATTTTGTTCCATTGATCTATATTTCTGTCCTTGTGCCAGTACCATACTGTCTTGATGACTGTGGCTTTGTAGTAGATCCTGAAGTCAGGCAGGTTGATTCCTCCAGTTCCATTCTTCTTTCTCAAGATAGCTTTGGCTATTCGAGGTTTTTTGTATTTCCATACAAATTGAGAAATTATTTGTTATAGCTCTGTGAAGAATACCGTTGGTAGCTTGATGGGGATTGCATTGAATCTATAAATTGCTTTGGGTAGTATACTCATTTTCACTATATTGATTCCACTGCAGTATTCTTGCCTGGAAAATCCCATGGATGGAGGAGCCTGTTGGGCTACAGTCCACCCAGTCACAAAGAGACACGACTGAGATACTGAACACCGAATACCGGAAAACACCTGTATTTCTACTTTTGGGGTATTCCCAACAATCCCTACAACAGCCTCATGTTTGCATTATAAAATAAATAAATTCTGATTAAATAAATGAAAAAAAAAACAAATTTGATTCAACCAGGATATGCCAATATTAAGTAGATATTTACATCATTTGAGGTTAGATGTGCTATTCCTCTGCCAAATCTGCCATTTGCTTCAGTCTGACAAATTGGGTATTGCTTTGCCATCCACCTCTCAAGTGAGAAACTATTTTGTTATATCTTTATAAATGTTGATCATGTTTAAAATGTTGCCTCCTACAATAGATACTTATAACTTTTAAGTACCATTTGTCATTATTGTATGTGGTGGTAATAATCACTGTAATGTACTAAATGAGTTAAAAGCAATACATAGAAAAAGCTCTTTTCAATAGGCAAATAAATATATGTCAATTGGGTGTATTTATCTGTGTCACAGAAAACAATGGATAAATTCAGATGTGTATACTTACTGTGAGCATGCTTCAAGCCAAATTCCCTGAACATTATCTTCCAGATAAGACAGATTCTTCCTACTCACAGTTTTTAAAACCAAGCACTTTTATGTTTACTTCAAAATGATAAACTGTTAAATCAATACCCTCATCTCTTTGTTTTTCTGTCCTCCTTTCTTGTCTTTCTTCGTGCTTGCTTTAAGTCTATTTTTAAGCTCTGCCCCTATACCAGTTTCATATGCACACTTCAAGGAAGATGGCACTAAAAGTAGTGGTTTCTAAATTGAAACAGTTGAAAAAGTTTTCTAATCTACAGTATACAAAGTTCTTGTTGCTTTTTTTTTATTAGTTGATATCCATGAAATTTTAAAATTTTAAGGGTTTATTTGAGCAAAAATTGATTTTAAGTGGATGGTGGCATCCAGTCTAACAGATCGAAAGAGACTCCAAGAGCTGTACAAATGAAAGAATTTTACAGCCAGAAGGGAGCAGAGACAAGGAAGCTGTACTAGGCAAAGAAGTGGGTTGCTTACTTCAGTTATTTTCCTTCAGGGGATGATAGGCGTCTATCAAGCAGAATACCTTACTGATGCCTGATCCAGTCAATCATTCTTGATTGACTTGTTTAAGATTCTACTTCTGGGACAGCTGAAACTATAATTGTCAAGTCTTAGTTTTGTGACACACGACTTAACATAAGCAACTCTCCTTTGAGTCTATTGTGTTACTACTAACACACATAAGATGCTAGTTGAGTGAATATTATATTGCTGAGAGGCAGAAGTGCAATAGATAAAGAAAAACACTCAAACAAAAAATGAAAAAAAAAGCTATTAAAAAACATGCTACTGATTCTGGAAAAAAAAAAAAAAATTCTTGTTTTTTAAGCACATTTCCAAAACTATAAAATAAAAACACATATATGATGGCTCTAAATACTAGCCATTAGACAATAGATAGGAGAAGAGTGGAAAAGGAGGAGAGTGAAAAAAAGCTGACTTAAAATTTAACATTAAAGAAACTAAGATCGTGGCATCTGGTCCCATCATTTCATGTCAAATATAAGGCGAAGAAGTGGAAGCAGGGACAGATTTTATTTTCTTGAGCTCCAGAATCACTGCAGACAGTGACTGAAGCCATGAAATTAAAAGACACTTGCTTCTTGGAAGGAAAGCTATAACAAACCTAGATAGCTAATTAAAAAGCAGAAATGTCACTTTGTCGACAAAGATCTTTGTAGTCAAAGCTATGGTTTTTCCACTAGTCATGTATGGATGTGAGAGTTGGACCATAAAGAAGGCTAAGCACTGAAGAATTGATGCTTTTGAGTTGTGGTGCTGGAAAAGACTCTTGAGAGCCCCTTGGACAGCAAGGAGATCAAACCAGTCAACCCTAAGGAAAATCAACCCTGAATGAGTATTGGAAGGACTGACACTGAAGTCTAAACTCCAATACTTTGGCTACCTGATGCGAAGAGCCAACTCTTTGGAAAAGACCCTGATGCTGGAAAAGGCTGAAGGCAAAGGGAGAAGGTGGCAGAGGATGAGATAGGTTGGATGACATCACTGATTCAGTGGACACAACTTGGGTGAACTTTAGGAGATAGTGAGGGACAGGGAGGTTTGGCATGTGACCATGGAGTCACAGAGAGTCGGATATGCCTTAGCAACTGAACAACAACAGACAATATATGGCCATTATTTCTCAGCCCTAAAAATGGTTGATTTTTGTGCATCCAATGACATTATAGTACATTGATGTGATTGTATCAAGATGGTTAGAAAATTAACTACTATAAATCAATGGGAAAATAACAATTTAATATCTGGCAGTTACAGCTTCAGAAAAGAGAAGATTAGTTATAAGAATGGGTTTGAGAGGTTCATATAAAATATTCTGAGATACTGATATTCAGAAATGCATTACTTACTGAGGAAATCTGATTCAGGTGGCATTAAAATATAATATTGCAATCTTTTTTTTTCAAAGCTAATATTCACAATGCTATATATTAATCTTATTGTCCCTGTGTTTCTTTTAATGGACTTTAAAATTATGATCATTATTCCCTCAAAAGTCGTTTAAGGTAAAATGTTGAGTACATTTTAACTTAGGATACTTTAGTGACCTCTAGTGTGCAGAAATTAACAATAGCATTTTATTTTCTAGATTATATATGCAAGATTTTTAAAATGGCAACTTTAGACCAGTATGAAGTGGATAAAAAAGACAATCATCTTGGAAAGCAAATTGCAACCAGATGTCAGTTCAACCTTTACAGAAAAGCCAACAAAATGCAAATTTTCCTACTTTTATTCAACTCAGGTTAAATAGCTCCCCTTCCCATCTCTGACTGCTAGATAAGATGTCTTATTTGCATAAATCCATCTCCAGATTTCAGAGGTTCAGGCAAACTCCTCTGTTGTCTGCCCTTTCTTTTACTGTGAGTTCCATGTTTTCTTCTGGGTGAGTGTGCAAAACAATGTATGCGGATTGCTAAATTAGATGCCCTTTCGGAATCTACTAGCCTCCGACACACTGAAATGTGACTTGTGATTAGGGCAGTTGTGCACTAAAATAAAGAAGCCTAATGTAAAGCCTCCTGCCATTCCCACAGATTTTTTTTTTTTTTTCAAACAAAATTGGATATTAAGGAGATGAACCTATTTTTTAAAAAAAACAATGTCTGTGAAGGACCAAAAAGTGGGATTTGAGCCAAAAGAAAGGTTTAAACTGAGTTTGGGAATCATTTTGGAGGAGGTTTTTAAAATTTTTACTTTAAATCCAATGAAAGAGTAAACAATAGCATAGAGGATAATTATTTTTTCTCTATCAATGGCCAATACACACATATGATAAATACCAGCAGTGCCAAGAGATGATGAATGATATCTTCTATCCTTGGGTTAATTTTCTGTGGTTAACTCATAACTTCTAAATGATAATGTGTTCACATGGAGACCATAACTCAGTTTATATTCTTAGAAAAGCTGTGAATACCTTAGAATCCTGTGAATGCCTATTTCACCTCCTTTATCATGTCTTTATTGAAAAGTGAGTAACAGCAAAATTGAGGGATTACACATTGCTTTGTGGTTTTTGATATCTAAAGAGGGACACTAAAAATCAGGAATCATTGTTGAATATTCAGAGGACATGCAAAATGCCAGATAATGATATTTTATTTGGCAATGCTATATTCTTAATGTGATCCAAATTGTATGAATAATCATCGCTGTAAAAATATCAAATAATTATTCTGTCTTTGTGTTTGGCAAATGTCCTATATGTTTCCTTTGTGGAGCTTTTAGATGAAATCATAAAGTTTAGGGGACTGTGGCATCAGAAGAAAACTAAATATTTCCATATAATTAGAAGTTAAATGAAATTTAAGTTGATATTTTTAGCATTTTAAGATAAAATATTAATAAGCATGTTATTTAGTCAAATTTATAATTATCCTCAGTTAATATAATACTCTACATTAGTATACATTTTTAAAATAAATTAACTGGAACAGACTGAATTTTCCTAGTTTGTATAAAAATTCATACGAGTGGTTGTAGAGTTACCAAATGACTTGAACATCCTTGTTATTTTGCTTAACAGCTTGGACAAGTGAGGAATTACAACTATACCCACTGTTACAAGTAATACCAGTAAAGGAAACATCACTATGAATTCCTTGAGACATATTCCATTTACTCTTATCTTTGTTTAAGTTAAAAAAAAAAAAAGTCGCACAGTGGTGTCCGACTCTTTGCAATCCCATGGACTCTATATCCCACCAGGCTCCTCCATCCTTTGATTTCTCCAGGCAAGCGTACTGAAGTGGGTTGCCATTTCCTTCTCCAGGAGATCTTCCCAACCCAGGGATCAGACCTGGGTCTCCTGCATTGCAGGCAGATTCTTTACCATCTGAGCTACTAGGAAAGCCCCTTGTACCTCTCGCCTACTCCCAGGTTAGTGGTCATATGAAAAAAATGAACATGCTTGAATCAACCATCTTTTGTAAACACTAAATATAAGAAATGAATAACTAATTCCCATTAGTTAAACATCTGCCAGGTACCAAGTATCTGCTCTATGTGTTTTTGTGGTCTTAATCAAAACAGTCATTTGATGTGGACAACACTACCTTTGTTTTAAAGGTGAAAAAACTAATGTTCAGAAAAAAAGTATCAATATTATCTTTCATGTATTGAGTTCTCTCTACATATCAGATACTATTCTGAAATATTTTCATGCATAATTATTTTTAATCATGATAATACAAAGACATAGGTTTTATGTCACTGGTGTTTCCGATGAAACAACTAAACCTTAAAGAAATTAATCACTTGACCATGTTTACATAGTTTTTGAGTAATAAAACTAAGACTTTATCTCAGATCAGTCTGATTTTAAACTGTTCTCCTACTAGTGTTAATGGGGTGAATTAGTAAGAACAGTTGGAGCATGTCAACATAAGTCCCCTCGCCCTCATTCCCAGGAAAAAGATACCATTTCTTTTTGCTTGTTTACTTAAAAGCAGACTGAAGGTAGGTACAAAATTTACAGCCAAAATGCTGAGTATTTTGTGGAAGAATCAGATCCATGCAAACTTAAGAAGACTAAATATGAGTAGTAAGGAGAAAGGAGGGCAGGCTACAGAAATCTTGCTTCCTAGAAAAATGATCAGATTTTATCCATTGATATCCAACCCACTTCTGGACTATTCTGTTCTCCATCCATGCTCCAAGTTTGCAATTTCCAGAAAAAACAATATTCTTCCTTGCCTCTGACACTTTAGTTGCAGTGTACATTTACATGAATCTATTTCCTCACAATTTTTTTCAAATTTGACTTGATAATTCCTACTCATTTATAAAGTTTTAACTTATACTCATGTTCCTGGGAAGCTTTATCTTATCCTGAGTCTATATTCCTACTTCTCAAATTTCCTAAAATACCTGAACTTCCCCTATCATGCCTCTAATTACCTAATAATGTCCTGTTTGCAAGACTGCCTCTTGACAGCATGAAAAGCTACAAAAACATAGGTTCTTTGTATATCTGATCTACCAGTACTTCAGTGCATTTGGCACACTGTTGGATGGGTGAATGAATATTAATCTGCAGCTCTCGTTTTCACTGTGGATCATAATCACAATTTCAATATGAATAGAAGTTTTTTTTTTCCTAATTAATTAACTTCTCATGAAGAAATTGAAGAAAGATGAGCTGGAAGACCATCAGTATCAAGTTACAGAAATTGAATGAATATCTATAAAATATTAAAGAATGAAAATGAATATGTAACAGTTTTGCTGAAACTGTAAGTTCTGAATTGCTCTTTAGTGATTTTTTTAAAACTAAATAATAGCATAAAAGTATTCCAATGTGTCTTTATTGGTTCCATTAATATTTAAAAGTATAAGTCAATTTTTTTCTTCCCCTTTATTTTCTCCTAGTGATCAAAAATATATAATAGCTCTTACCTCATTCAACCACCTGACCTGCCTCCTGAGAAATCTGTATACAGGTCAAGAAGCAACAGTTAGAACGGGACATGGAACAACAGACTGGTTCCAAATTGGGAAAGGAGTATGCCAAGCAATTCAGAACTTACAGTTTCAACAAAACTGTTACATATTCATTTTCATTCTATAATATTTTATAGATATTTATTCAATTTGGCACCCCACCCCAGTTCTTTTGCCTGGAAAATCCCATGGACGGAGGAGCCTGGTAGGCTCCAGTCCATGGGGTCGCTAAGAGTCGGACACGACTGAGCGACTTCAATTTCACTTTTCACTTTCATGCATTGGAGAAGGAAATGGCAACCCACTCCAGTGTTCTTGCCTGGAGAATCCCAGGGACGGGGGAGCCTGGTGAGCATCTGTCTATGGGGTCGCACAGAGTCGGACACGACTGAAGCGACTTAGCAGCAGCAGCAGCAGCATGCTTATTTAACTTATATGCAGAGTACATCATGAGAAATGCTGGGCTGGATGAAACACAAGCTGGAATCAGGATTGCTGGGAGAAATATTAATAACCTCAGATACACAGATGACACCACCCTTATGGCAGAAAGCAAAGAACTAGAGAGCCTCTTGATGAAAGTGAAAGAGGAGAGTGAAAAAGTTGGCTTAAAACTCAACATTCAGAAAACTAAGTTCATAGCATCCAGTCCCATCACTTCACAGAAAATAGATGGCGAAACAATGAAAACAGTGAGAGACTTTATTTTCTTGGGCTCCAAAATACTACAGATGGTAACTGCAGCCATGAAATTAAAGGATGCTTGCTCTTTGGAAGAAAAGCTGTGACCAACCTAGACAGCGTATTAAAAAACAGAGACCTTACTTTGTTAACAAAGGTCCATCTAGTCAAAGCTAAGGTTTTTCCAGTAGTCATGTATGAATGTAAGAGTTGGACTATAAAGAAAGCTGTGCACTGAAGAATCAATGCTTTTGAACTGTGATGTTGGAGAAGATTCTTGAGAGTCCCTTGGACTGAAAGGAGGTCCAACCAGTCCATCCTAAAGGAAATCAGTTCTGAATATTCATTGGGAGGACTGATGCTGAAGCTGAAACTCCAATAGTTTGGCCATCATTGGAAAAGACCCTGATGTTGGGAAAGATTGAAGGCGGGAGGAGAAGGGGGTGACAAAGGATGAACGGGTTGTATGGCATCACTGACTCAATGGACATGAGTTTGAGTAATCTCTGGGAGTTGCTGGTGGACCAGGGAAGCCTGGCATGCTGCAGTCCATGGGGTCGTAAAGAGTCCGAAATGACTGAGCGACTGAAATGAACTGAACTTATTGATAAAATTTGCATCTACTCTTCAAAGATGCTTTAAGTTATACACAATGGAATACTTTAGATTAAAAAATAAATAGCTACACACTCTCCATAATGAGTGAATAAACTGCAATTGAAGACACACTGCTTAAGCTTAATTGAGTGGTTTTTTAGGAGCTATGTATTCAAAGAATTTGGCTAGAAATATAGTTCAAAGGATATATTTTTTGACTTTGAAGTTCTCAAAGTGCTCTAACATCTATGATTATCAAAAACAAAGAGAATCTATGCCTATATTGGTCTGCTATAAAGAACTTATCTAACTTAATTTATTCTTCTTATAAGCAGTTTTTCAAAATTTGTTTAATATCTATTTATATTTATAAACCATCAGCCATGAAGTAGAATAAAATTTACTGTCATATTCTACATTTTAAACATGTTCATTATTTGTTCTTCTTGGTTCTCCAAGCCATTCAATTAAAATCACTCAGTGTTCCCTCTAGTATCTGATGGATACAAATAATATTTTTGAGACTCTAAGATACAAATAACATTTTTAGACTCTAAGACTAACTAGATGTATCCAGGCATCAAGCAATAGGAAAAAAAAAAGAACTTATAAGAACTTAAACAGACAAGTGTTTATCTTTCCATGTAGCAAGTACTTGAAATGTAAGCAGCAGTAGAGCTGTTCAAGAATGTCCAAAAAAAAAAAAAAAAAAAAAAACAGCCTGTGCTTCTATCTCTCTGCTACACAATCTTTTTTAACTAAGCAATTTGTTTATTTGCTAATGTAAACCCCACCAGTTGAGCATGTTTAATAGTATTGTTTAATTTATTTTTAATTGGAGGATGATTGCTTTACGTTTTTTTGTGTTGATTTCTTATGAATCATGTTGTTGAATGGCAGAAACCAACACAATATTGTCTGGATTTTGTCCTTAAGTTTGCAATCGAGCTATATATCTAGAGGCATCATTACTGTATTCCTCAAGAAGAGAGAAGGTCAACATGCAAAAATGAAAGACTTTATCCCAGTCTGGCTTTTCCTTTTTCTTTAGGAAGAGTTGTTCTCTCATGGGCTTTTACTTACGGATTTTTTTTTTTTTCTCTCTTGATGTAAGTAACATCCCACCACTAATGCAGGAAAATCTCAGTACATTTTGTTTTTAGCAATCACAGCCTTGCAGTCTGTATGGAAGAATCAGACAATAGAAGGGGAGTTGACATCAAGGTTTCATTGGCCAGACTTCAGTGTCAGCTACAAGTCTGTTCACTCTCTGCCCTTCTCTGTCTCTCTATCTTTCTGTCTATCTCCCTCTATCTGTTTCCCTTCTACACGTGTCTTCAGGTGCTGGTAAATGTTATCAAACTCTACAATATTCTTTAATACTTGTTATTTATTTGCTGTTTCCTCTTACCTTGCTCCCATACCCATAGTCAATCATTCTAGCCTGTTTAATTTGTGTATCTCTCCATTTTTAATGTGTTCTTATAAAACGCTTATTTTGTTCTTCTTATATGTGAAAATAACTTATGAACATTATATTTTGTTGTATACCTCATTCTTCATCTTCAGATCAGATCAGTCGCTCAGTCGTGTCCGACTCTGCGACCCCATGAACCGCAGCACGCCAGGCCTCCCTGTCCATCACCAGCTCCCGGAGGTCACTCAGACTCACACCCATCAAGTCAGTGATGCCATCCAGCCATCTCATCCTCTGTCGTCCCCTTCTCCTCCTGCCCTCAGTCCCTCCCAGCATCAGAGTCTTCTCCAATGAGTCAACTCTTCGTATGAGGTGGCCAAAATACTGAAGTTTCAGCTTTAGCATCATTCCTTCCAAAGAAATTCCAGGATTGATCTCCTTCAGAATGGACTGGTTGGATCTTCTTGCAGTCCAAGGGACTCTCAAGAGTCTTCTCCAACACCACAGTTCAAAAGCATCAATTCTTCGGCACTCAGCCTTCTTCACAGTCCAGCTCTCACATCCATACATGACCACAGGAAAGACCATAGCCTTGACTAGGAGAACCTTTGTTGGTAAAGTAATGTCTCTGCTTTTGAATATGCTATCTAGGTTGGTCATAACTTTCCTTCCAAGGAGTAAGCATCTTTTAATTTCATGGCTGCAGTCACCATCTGCAGTGATTTTGGAGCCCAGAAAAATAAAGTCTGACACTGTTTCCACTGTTTCCCCCTCTATTTCCCATGTACTGATGGGACCAGATGCCATGATCTTCGTTTTCTGAATGTTGAGCTTCAAGCCAACCTTTTCACTCTCCACTTTCACTTTCATCAAGAGGCTTTTTAGCCCCTCTTCACTTTCTGCCATAAGAGTGGTGTCATCTGCATATCTGAGGTTATTGATATTTCTCCCAGCAATCTTGATTCCAACTTGTATTTCCTCCAGTCCAGCATTTCTCATGATGTACTCCTGCATATAAGTTAAATAAACATGGTGACAATATGCAGCCTTGACGTACTCCTTTTCCTATTTGGAACCAGTCTGTTGTTCCATGACCAGTTCTAACTGTTGCTTCCTGACCTGCATACAGATTTCTCAAGAGGCAGATCAGGTGGTCTGGTATTCCCATCTCTTTCAGAATTTTCCATAGTTTATTGTGATCTACACAGTCAAAGGCTTTGGCATAGTCAATAAAGCAGAAATAGATGTTTTTCTGGAATTCTCTTGCTTTTTCGATGATCCAGCGGATGTTGGCAATTTGATCTCTGGTTCCTCTGCCTTTTCTAAATCCAGCTTGAACATCAGGAAGTTCACGGTTCACATATTGCTGAAGCCTGGCTTGGAGAATTTTGAGCATTACTTTACTAGCGTGTGAGATGAGTGCAATTGTTCGGTAGTTTGAGTAAGATGAAGAAAGTAAGACTATACTTTCTTCATCTACTCACACATAAATCCCTGTTTCAAGTAAATGTGATACAAAATAAAATTTATTTTAAATGTAAATATCAAATTCTTAATGAATATTGGATGATATGAATCTTAAAAGTTCAGCTATTCATCCAATATAAATTTATTGAAGACCTACTCTGTGTCAGGAACTGTTCTAGGTACTATGGATAAAACACTGAACAACAATAACAAAAATTTATAAATATTTTCTCAGGAACTTAGAGTCTACTGAAGAAGCTAGAGGGAAAAAGGAAATTATTAAGTGACATAGTATGTAAGATAGTAATAAGCACTAAAGAAAACAAAGTGAAGCCATGATTAGAGATAGGAAGAGCTACAGATGGGGATAGGATAAAGGTTGGAGCCACAAGATGTGATTTTAGACCAGTGGAGGCAGCCTTGGGAAGTTGGCACTGCAAAGGTGCCATATTTCCAAAATCCAGAAATGTGATGTTGACATGTGAGGAAAGGAGATTCCAGGCAGAAGTACTGCTAAATGTTCATGCCTGCATGCCCAAATGCGAAGAAGTTGTGTCTGACTCTTGTGACCCCATGGACAGTAGCCCACCAAGCTCCTCTGTCCATGGTATATTCCAGGCAAGAATTCTGGAGCAGGTTGCCATTTCCTACTCCAGGGAATTTTCTGGCCCAGGGATTGAACCCATGTCTCCTAAACCTCCTGCATTGGCAGGCGGGTTCTTTACCACTGAGCCATCCAGGAAGCCGCTACTAAGTGTAGAGGCATTTTTAAAAGGTGCACAACCAGTCTGCTCAAAGAACAGCAAAACAACCAGTGTTGCTGTAGCAGATGGAGGGAAGAGGACAGGACATGAGATGTGGGTTTGAGAGAATGAAAGAGAATAAATAATGTAAAGACTGGTAGGTCATCATGATGACTTTCCTTTCCCTTGGAGTCAGACAAGATCTGCAGAGTTTGAGCTGAGGAATAAAAATGGTCAGGCTACCATTTTACAGAATAATTTTTCTTCCAGATTAATAACAGATCAAGGAAGAGTTGACTCATTGGAAAAGACTCTGATACTGAGAGGGATTGGAGGCAGGAGGAGAATGGGACAACAGAGGATGAGATGACTGGATGGCATCACCGACTCGATGGACATGAATTTGAGTGAACTCCGGGAGCTGGTGATGGACAGTGAAGCCTGGCGTGCTGCGATTCATGGGATCGCAAAGAGTCGGACACAACTGAGCGACTGAACTGAACTGAAATGTGGGCAGCATTTGATGATAGAAATGGGGATATATTGAGAAGTTATTAAAATAAAGCACATGAGACCTGATAGCAGAGAAGTAGTGACAATTTCTTAAAGTCTCGGTATATTTTGAAGAGTAGAACTAAGCAGCATATGTTAATTACATTAAGGGTGTGAGAATGAAGAGATATTGAAAGTGTTTCCAAGCATTTTGGTGAGCCAAAATTGCCATGTATAGAGATGAGAAAGTCTGCGAGACAGCAGGAATGGGAGATTGGTATCTGGAGGTTATTTTGGACTCTGTATATTTGGTATGCCTATTAGATATCCAGGTGGCATGTCAGCTAAACTGGTGTATAAACATGTCAGGTTACTCTTAAGTGTGTAATATGTGACTAGGCCCTGGATCCCTGACTCCCTCAATATCTTTTCATCAATTACCGTGCAGTAAGTACGAAAGTGGGTATTGCAGGGCAGTGAACAGGAACAGTTGGTTTTACCATAAATCTCTCACAGCTGTGTCATAAGATCATTATTACTCTATACCATGTACCATTGCTATACTGAGGATGGATTGCATATGGCCTTATTTCTAAGGTAGACCATGAAGCTGGACAATGATTGTTGGGTGATATAGAGTAAATTTAACATTCCCTACAGTGTAATAATGGCTTCCCAGCTAGCACTAGTGGTAAAGAACCGACCTGCCAATGCAGGAGACATTGATGCAAGTTCAATACCTGGCTTGGGAAGATCCCTTGGATGAGGGCATGGCAACCCACCTCAGTACTCTTTCCTGGAGAATCCCAAGGATAGAGGAGCCTGGCACACTGCAGTCCTTAGGGTTGCACAGAGTCAGACATGACTGAAGCAACTTATCATGCATGCATGCACAGTTTAGCAAAGCCTAAAGATAAGCCAGATAGCACTAAAGAACAAGAGTTGGTTGCAACATTGCCTGAGTAGAATCCATAACATTTCGGCCTCACACATCAGGGGCACTTTTTGTCCTTTTGCTCCACATAATTCTTTCATCTGGAAAAATAATTACCAACTTGATAAATCGTCCCTATAAAAGTATGGTTTGGACCATTTTTCTCTCAAGACATAATTATTATGTTATATAAGAGGGACGATCAACAGCAGGGCATATGCTCTGAGTCTTTCTATTTTGCTATCTTATTACTTAGTTGTGACCTTTCTATTTGAAAATGAAATGCCCAAATAAAGAAGGAAATGCAGTGAATTAATAATGTCATTTTTGTCAATATTCTCTATTACAAAAGAGCAAGCCTAATCACCATGCCAGGAAAAAGATCGACAGAGATGGGTTCAGAAAGGATGACTATGGGTAAAAATTCTAGTTTGTTTCCCCTTCTTAACACAAATGAGAGGCTGCTGCTGCTGCTAAGTCGCTTCAGTGGTGTCCGACTCTGTGCGACCCCATAGACGGCAGCCCATCAGGCTCCCCCGCAAAGGAGAGGAGGCAACTTCAATTCTGTACACATTTTAAAACAATTCAAGCAAAAGATCTCACCAGTAAAGTGCTAAGAAACCAGGGTGGGTAATTATCTGATTACAAAAAGGCAGCTTCTCTCTTAAGAGACAAAGACAGGCAGCTTTAGGGGAGAAAAATGTTTTTAATTCCTAAACATCATAGAATGGGCCCAACATTCTATGGGTACCCATTCTATTTTCAGTTTCAAAACAAGAAAACACCAGAATACTAATAATGATACCCCTTAAAAAGCCACCAGTTCACCATGATCTCTTTCTCTTCAGAAGGACTAATTTATGTTTCAACTATTTTGTTCCTCCCAAGAAGGAAAAAAAAAGAACCATTTTGATGGGGATGTGCTTGCCCAGATTTTGTTCTCAAATAGTTAAGTAACTTGTTGCCTCTCATCCACTTTCTCAGTCTATACATCATACATGCAAATGTGTTCAAATTTTTACTTGATTAACATTCAGGTCAACTCACAAAATGAGCAAAGCTTTGTTTTTCAGGGGTGTCCTAAACAGTATTTCTATTAAAGACAACCACAATGAAACACCTTTAGAAAATGATGGAGGCATTGCTCAGGCCTAGAAAGGCAAAGAATGAGATAGAGCCCCCAAAAGAGGATAAACATAAAATTTCATCTGTTATTTTTAACATGGTTTCTGAGTTTTTAATGGTATTTACTTCATTGATTGACTGAAGTAGTGTTGATTTACAGTGTTGTGCTAATTGTAGGTATACGGCAAAGTGAATCAGTTAAACATACATACATATCTATGTTTTCAGATTCTCCTCCATTATAAGTTATTACAAAATATTTGGTATAGTTCCCTGTGCTATATAGTAGGTCTCTGTTGCTTATCTGTTTTACAAATAGCAGTATATACAATATGTTAGTACTAATCCTGTAATATATCCCTCCCTCTCTTTTACCTTTGATAACTATCAGCTTGTTTGTTATGCCTGTTTGTCTGTTTCTCTTTTGTCTATAAATTCATTTGTGCCAATTTTTAGATTTCACTTAGATATCATATGATGGCTGCCTGCCTCTGTTTGGCTTGCTTCACTTAGTATGATAATCCCTAGATCCATCCACATTGCTGCAAATGGCATTACTTCAACATTTTTTACAATAGAGTAATATTCCATTGTGTACATGTACCGCATAGTCTTTATCCATTCATCTGTTGATGGACATTTAGGTTGCTTCCATGCGTTGGCTATTGTAAATACTGCTACTATGAACATTGGGGTGCATATATCTTTTCAAATTATAGTTCTCTCCAGATTCATGCCTAGAAGTGGGATAGCAGGATCAGACAGTAGCTCTATTTTTTAATTTTTTAGGGAATCTTCACACTGTTCTCCATAGTGGCTGTACCAAATCTAGCCATACTGATTTTTACATGTTACCTTCATCAAAAAGCAAAATAGAAAAAAATTTCAATTTTCTTTTAGAGCACTCACAGTCCTGCAACATCTGGACCCAATAGCTTTATCTCCTGTCATCCCTTTCATTCCCACTCACCGTCTGCCATCTGGCCTGTGTAGCCCACGATTCTTTAAATTCACATTCAAGTTACAACTCTCATCTTGGAATAACCTTTTTTCTCTATCTGAAAATTATCAACTTGTATTTTTGAGTCTCTGTCAAATGTTACATACTTTGAGAAAAAAAAAATTTCCTGATTCCAACAGGAAAGGTAATAGCAGTTTTTAAGGTACCCATGTAAAACTCTGATAGTAACATTCAGTATGTGGTACAGTGTAATGTAACATGTGTTTACAGGTCTGCCTTTTCTAATGAAATGTGAGTGACTCATTAACAGGGTTATATCTCTTTAATCTTCATAAGTACAGTGTCTGCTCAAAGGGTTATCTGTTTGAATGAATCGGTCAATCAATGAATCAGTCAGTTAAAAGTCCTCTATTGCTACATTACAATACATTTGGAATTATTGTGAAAGCAGAGATCATATCTCTTTTTGTTTTTGTTCATCACTGTTTACCTCATCTGAGAGTACTCTGATGTAAAGTTGATATCTCAATGTATAAACAAATCACTTATAACTATTCTTTATCTCTGTATGGTTTTTTAGGTTGTCTAAATCACGATACAATTTGCTTTGTTACCTTCAAAGGCATACATAAAGTTTATAATATCTTTAATTTGTATGATCTATAGCTACTTATTACATGTTTGTTTTATGATTGCCATATAGAAAAATCTTTTAATATGTTATACTGGTCTGTACATCCAGAAGGCTCCTAGTAAAAGTTCATGGAATGAGAGATAGAATCCGTATACGAGAGAGAGAATCATAAATATTGTCAGTTTAAAAGAAACACTTCAAAGTAATTTTCTGCTTTAAGTAGTTTGAAACTTTCAAATCACCTAAAGGGAAGAATGTATTCCCTAAAAGCTAGTAACGAAAACAAAATAGAATTCCCAAAAGTAGGAACCCTAATTATTTTGCTATATAACAGACACTGGATTCTTGCTTAAAACATCTAGCTTCAAGGATACCCCAGACTTTATATCAAGAAAAATGGAAGTTATTCCTTTAATCCATATCTGAAGAAAATAAATCAATAACAGCAAGACAGCCACAAACAGGTTCTGTTTACCCTTTGCCATCAATAACAAAAAAATGAGTTCCTTCAAATATCTGACAGTACTTTCTTAAGCGGCACTATTGGTTAAAATGTTTTTAGTTAGGTTTACTGGTTGCAAAAATATCTTCCTAATGAGAAACTACGCTTATTTCTCAAACCCTGTGACCACGAGAAAACTGATTGCTAAAACAGAATGTGCTGCAGGGTTATGTTAAGCTTTCCTTTTATGTCAGAATGCTCTGAACTTCGGAGAAGGCAATGGCACCCCACTCCAGTACTTTTGTCTAGAAAATCCCATGGACGGAGCCTGGTAGGCTGCAGTCCATGGGGTCGCTAGGAGTCGGACACGACTGAGCGACTTCCCTTTCACTTTTCACTTTCCTGCATTGGAGAAGGCAATGGCAACCCACTCCAGTGTTCTTGCCTGGAGAATCCCAGGGACAGAGGAGCCTAGTGGGCTGCCGTCTACGGGGTCGCACAGAGTCGGACACGACTAAAGTGACGCAGCAGCAGCAGCAGCTCTGAACTTGAAGCTACTATCAAGTACAATAAGAGAAACAAATGAAAATCTCAAAAGGTATCATGATTCTGTGCATCAGCTGTTGCGTTTGGAGAATGTCCTTTTGCAACAGCTAAACAAAATTGAAATGTTCCTGGTAACGTTTCTAGAAGCTGTGACCTATTCATAAATGTCTCTTGATCTAGAATTTTGCTTTCATTTCACAGAATGCTGGCTCAGTGTAAAGAATCCGTTTGCCAGTGCGGGAGACAGGGTTTGAGCTGCAGGAGATAGGGAAGCTTCCGTGGAGAAGGAAATGGCAACCAACTCCAGTATTCTTGCCTGGAAAATCCTGTAGACAGTGGAGCCTGGCAGGCTATGGGCATGCAAAGAGCCATACGTGACTTAGCAAGTAAGCAACAACAACAACAAAATGTTGCCATTCTGGTTCCTTCTTTTTATGTGTGTTAGGGGGATTCATCTAGTATACAGGCATCTGTATGGGCTAACAATTTAAGTAATATAGAGAGGGCCTACTGTTTTATTTGTTGAAGGCATCCAAAGCTCCTGGAAATGCAATGAAATGGAAATGACATGTATGGAATTATTCACCACTTAGTGCTTCTGCACAGTAATATGGTTCTGAGTAATGAAAGATTCTGGAAAGAGAGAAAAAATATTGTTCAAATAATTTTGAATTTATTTCAGCAGGTAAAGCCAAGATGATAATGGGTTTCATAACTTTAAAAAGTATAGTTTATCCTTCTCTGCCAGAATGCTCTCAAAGTATAGTCTGAAAACTTTCCCTATGGTCCTCCTGAGCAAGAATATATCTAAAAAAATAAATAAGGTGTTTACTATGTGCTTTAAGAATATGACTATTAAAACTGAAATTGGTTTAATTAAACAAATGGTATACCAAGCACTCTTATGTCCCATTTGTTTTCTTCTTCTTTCTTTTTCTTACCAATTTCACATATCCCTATGATTTAATTAGGTTTATTCACTGTTTTGGAAAGAGTTTACATACTGATGGCTTAAATTAAACCTCAGACCTAACTGAGGAAATCACTTACTGGAAATATGCACATAATAATAAGAAAAATCAACTGGAGTTTAATATAAATTGAGTCTGAAATAGAGTTTGAATATTTAAACATGAAATAGCACATTACTTGTGCTAAGAACTAGGCAGTCTGAATATAGTTCTTAGCATTTTAAGAAGATAAAAACAAAAAGAAATCAGGAAGGAAGAACGAAATTGTTTCAAGCGTGATTTTTTTTTTTTTTTTTTAACTTACCAACTAATAGACCAACAACCTATTCTCAAAATTATAAAACTCTTAATAAATCAATGTATGCAATGCTTACACTTCTTAATTCTTATAAATGGAGAAAACACCCTGTCCAAAGCTTTAACACCAGCAAATTCTTATATTATTATTTGTAGTTCCACTTAAATATTTAATTATTTCAATCATTACCTCCATGATTGCCAGCTACTTATTCTGATGGTAAAACATGTTAAAGATTAAAATTAGATTATGTAAATAAGAAAATGAAATGGGGTTAAAACAGTTCTGTTCATTAAAAAATAATGTTTTTATTTATTGGAAGACAATAGTGATTATTCAAATTTCTTTAGAGTGTGTGTTTCTTCTCCCCACATGGGCTTGCTGCAGTGGGAGGCCTGAGAAGGAAAACTTGATGCTCAATGACTTCCTCTCTCTTCCCCAGCTTGACAGCTCCTCCTCTTTGCTCACGCAATAGGGGGCCTCTGGTTTTTGCCTGATGAAGAGTAGGAAAAGAGAGGAAAAGATTTTTCTTGTATTCTGGCATTTTATATCAGCCCTTGGAGGATGTTTAAAGTCTACTTGCTCTGGACTTAGCTCATGCTTGTGTAGATGTTTTGGGGCCTTGGAAGTCACACTAGAGAAACATCCCAATACATTCTCATTACAGGATCATGTAGATTTCTTTCGTGGGCCCTTTATAGTTCTATCCCTGCTCTTGGGATTGGTATAACTCATCCTTTTATTGGGTTTGAACTCTCTCTGGATAGTCAGGAAGAATTTTAATTACCTCCTAGATGGTCTTTGCTGTGGAGCTATCATTCGACCCTCAAGAAAATATAAATACCCTTGCATCTACTATAGGCAGAAAAGAGCCTCCAAAGCATATTAAACTCTTTTTCTTCTTCTAAAGAGAAAAACAGTGAAAGTTACTCAGTGTGTGACTCTTTGTTACTCCATGGGCTATAGCCCTCCAGGCTCCTCTGTCTATGGAATTCTCCAGGCAAGAATACTGGAGTGGGTAGCCATTCCCTTCTCCAAGGGATCATCCCGACCCAGGGATCAAACCCAGATCTCCTGCATTGCAAGTGGATTCTTTACCATCTGAGCCACCAGAGTAGACTTTTCTTCTTCTGCCTCAAATCAGTATCCACCTTAAGCCTTTATTTTCGTTTTTTCCAATCCCAAGACCAGTCCACTCTGTCCCTCAAGCAACAATTGGGCTTCTAAATCATTTCTCATCTGGCTTGAGCTAAAGTAGAAGCAAGATCTCTTTATGTTGCGATACGCAAAGCTCAATTTCTCCAAAGAAATTCTCACTTCCCCTTTCCAACATGTTGGTCAGTTCCACTCCAACCATTATGTATCCAAGGTGTATGAAGGATTGCTTTTGTTCACTTTATTTACTAGTTCTTTATTGGTAGCCTACCATAGCATTTTCAGTTTAAAATATTTGTTACATTTGCTATGATTATTGGTGTTTTTGTTTTGGATCACTGGGTCATTTTTTATTATGAAGCAAAATTCCACTTTTATGCTCTGATGCTTGAAAATCAATTAATTTCAAGGTTATAGTTAAATTATTTTTTTAATTTTATTTTTATTTTATTCAACTTTACAATATTGTATTGGTTTTGCCATGTATCAAAATGAATCTGCCACAGATATACATGTGTTCCCCATCCTGATCCCTCCTCCCTCCTCCTCCCTCCCCATACCATCCCTTTGGGTCATCCCAGTGCACCAGCCCCAGACATCTGGTATCAGGCATCGAACCTGGACTGGCGACTCGTTTCATATATGATATTATACTTATTTCAATGCCATTCTCCCAAATCATCCCACCCTCTCCCAGAGTCCAAAAGACTGTTCTATACATCAGTGTCTCTTTTGCTGTCTCGTATTTAAATTATTATAATAAGATCATGCTTCCTATCTATTTATTTAGCCAACAATTAAATAATTCTCAATGGAGTTTTTAGTTTAAAAGCTCTTGAACATGTAAATTAAAATGAGTCAAACAGGATAGGCTATGCTATGAAATTATTCATGTAGCTATAACTTAGTCTAGATTCCAGAGAATATTTCTGAAGAATACAATGTTTAAGCCGAGAATGAGTAATGAATATAGGATAAAAAAATATTAAAGTGAAAATAGCATGGAAGAAAGCACTAAAGGATGAAAGGGTATAGCATATTCATGGAAGGGGGAAAATATTTTGTAAATAAAGCATTAAGGATAAGGAGCAGGGTGGCAGGGTTTAAGCTAGAGAAATAGGCAGCTACCACATTACCTAAAGCTTTCTTTAAAAGAATATATCAAGGATTTTAGTTTTCATTTGCTTCAGGGGATTTGTTAATGAAAAAATGTAGATTGAGGGAAAACAAGAAGCCAACATTAGAGATGATGGTGGATAGTACTTGGATTATAGGAGAGGAAGCAGTTAACCAGACTTGGAACTTGACTGCATATGAGATACGAGAGAAGGACTCTTAGATGACCTCCAAGAAAGTCACTCCATCAATAATCCCTGGAAAAGAAAACAGGTCATATGAGGCAGAACCACTGAATTATAAATTTTATGGAAGGAATGGATCCTAAGGATCCTTGAGTCTTACTCCCTTTTTTTTTTTAAAGATAAAGGTAGCTCCTCCCCCATTTAAATGAATGAGATGAAATGAAATTCTGTTTCTCATGAAATGCTATTTCCTTCACCACCTTGGTCTACTAAAAAACGGACTCTCTCCTGAGGACACTGCTTCCACTCATATGGTGGCTGTCTCCTCTCCTCCACTCCTCCACCAATGGTTAAATATTCTTCTCCAAGCACAAAACCCCTACTCCAAATAGACACTTAGTTTATGCATCATTATCTTTCAATGTAGAAGTAATCTAGCAACTGCTGTCTCATTTTGTGAAGATTATTACCTCCAAGCTACCATCAATTTCTTCATTATTAACATTATTTTTCAGCAGTTTTAGGTTTATAACAAAATTAAGATTTCTCTTATACACCTCATGATCCCACACATGCATAATCTTCTCCATTATCAAAAGCATTCACCAGAATGGTGTATTTTATACTAAGCATGAACATCTATTAACACATACAATCACAAAATCCCATTCTTAAAGAGATGGAAATCAGACCACCTACTTGCCTCCTGAGAAATCTGTATGCAGGTCAAAAAACAACAGAGCTGGACATGGAACAACAGACTGGTTCCAAACTGGAAAAGGAATACATCAAGGCTGTATATTGTCACCTTCTTATTTAACCTATATGCATATTTTTGCTTATTTAACTTATTACACTTAATTTTCTTAGCCTAACTTGAATTTGCAATTGGGTTCTTTACCACTTGGAGAAGGAAATGGCAACCCACTTCAGTACTCTTGCCTGGAAAATCCCATGGATGGAGGAACATTGTAGGCTACAGTCCATGGGGTCGCTAAGAGTCGGACACGACTGAGCGACTTACTTTCACTTTCACTTTCTTTACCACTAGCGCCACCTGGAAAGCCCATAACTTATATATAAAAAGAGAATACAGAGATGATCCAGGATACTCTGTTGTAATAGATTTTTTTATCTAGAAAATGGTCTTGCAGAAGTTAGGTGGTAGGTATTATTTTATTCTTACACTGAGTTAACTCAGTCTTATTAGGCCAGCTCTTGGTATGCTAAGTAAAAGTGAAAGTCACTCAGTCCTGTGCAACTTTTTGCAACCCCATGGACTGTAGCGCACCAGGCTCCTATGTCCATGGAATTCTCCAGGCAAGAATACAGGAGTGGGTAGCTGTTCCCTTCTCCAGGGGATCTTCCCAACCCAGGGATTGAACCCAGGTCTCTTGCATTGCAGGCTGATTCTTTACCATCTGAGCCACAAGGGAAGCCCTTGGTAGCTCAGTTCAGTCACTCAGTCGTGCCCCACTCTTTACGACCGCATGGACTGCAGCATGCTAGCCTCCCTGTCCATCATCAACTCCCAGAGTTTACTCAAACTCATGTCCATTGAGTGGGTGATGCCATCCAGTGATTTCATCCTCTGTCGTGGGATGACAGAGCCCTTGGTAAGCTAAAGGGAAATGGAATAATTCTCTAGGGCCATATTAATTTTGAGTTTAATTTCAACTATAATAATCAAAACAAATCAAAGCAGTTTGAAAGTAATCTTGATGTACCTAGGGATTATACTAAGTGATATGTTTAAAAAAGAAATTATCAAGCTTAATTCTATTAAATTGCACAAGGCTTAAGATGCAATAGAATATGAGGTTCCCAGAGGGTTGTGTGTGTGTGTGTGTGTGTGTGTGTGTGTGTGTGTGATGTCTTCATCATACAAAACTGAACCTCCTCTAAGGACTAAGAAAAAACACCTAAGTTAGCTCAGTCCAAGCATCATTTCTTGACATATCTACAAAATAACTGCCAAAAAGAAGTGTGTATATGGGGAGATGCACTAGATTGCTAAGGAAAATATAATACATAATGAATACTGTTTTTAGTAAAGACTCTTTCTACATAGAATTCAATAGAGCAAATGCAAAAATATCTCCTAGGGAGTCAGTTCAGGAGGCTCTTAAAATAATCTAGGTAAGGCAAGATGACAAACTTCACCATGACCATGGTGAAGAGTATAAGACATGACTGGAGGGTAGAACTGCAAGAAATTGGTGATGAACCAAATTGTTAAATAAAAAGAGGGGAAAAGTAAGCTAACAAAGTGTTTGGTTTGAACAAATGGAAGATTGGAGTTCTCATTGACCAAGATACAAGCCTCAACATGCTGACACAGAGCACTCAGTTTAAGTGAAGAGGAGGAGGTTTTCTAAACAGGAAAAGTAGAGGGGCGACAGATAGTGGGTGCAGTAAAACCCTGCAAGGAGTTAGATGTTACCAGGTGATCGGGTGGGAGGTAGAGCATGAAAGTGCATGAGGCACAGAAAAATCAGTTTACAGGTTTCTGTAGGCCATCATAAGCCTCAACTGTCTTAGTCAGCTGGGAAAGAGAGGCAAAGCCAAGAACTGGTAATGCATGAATGTGATAGGTATTAGACACATATATGGTGGTGGTGGTGGTTTAGCTGCTAAGTCCTGTCCAACTCTTGCGACCTCGTGGATTGTAGCCCTCCAGGCTCCTCTGTCCATGGGATTCTCCAGGCAAGAATACTGGAGTGGTTTTCCATTTCCTTTTCCACACTTACATAATATACACTATATAGAAATTCTGGACTCCCTCGTCCGCTACTGCCTCTCTTTCCCAGAAAAAAAAATATATGGATAAAGAGCAAATAAAAACAAAGCAAAAACTAAACAGTGAAAAAGAGAGAAGTTAATATGGAAAGGCTTATGTTTGAGTTCATTGTTCAAGAACCCCTCAGATCAGCTCCTCCCTTTTCTTCCTTTAGGTTAATTACAGAAGACAAAAGTTCCCCTATTTTGCCTAAATTTTGATTGAATTCCTGTCATTTTCTACAGAAAAACTGACTATTTGAGTAATAATTTTTATATTCTAACAGAGATTTTTTCAACATTAAATCGAACCCTTCAACATGTAATTGACAAAAAGCTTCACATTTTTGCCCTGATTTTTCTTCTGTTTTTCTGGCTCGATTTCATTTCATGATCTTCTTTGTCACATGTTGATCTATCTTCTAGACTTTGTCATCCCATTCTGTGTATCACTTGATATAACTACTAACCAGAGTATTGTTTCTGCAGTTGTTCAAATTAGAGTTTAAATTATAGTATTTTCTATTTCAATAGCTTCAGCTATATTTATTCTTAATACCTACTATAAAAATACAGCAAACATTTCTGAAGTTTACTTTTCCCCCTAAGTACTCAGAAAATTCACCTTTTGTAGCTCAGGAATGCTTTGTTTCTGCTATGCCTTAGAGTTTGTGTGCATGTGTGTGTGTGAGAGAGAGAGAGAGAGAGAGAGAGCATGCATTTGTGTGTGTGCACACATGCATATTTACAAACTAAAGCTGTATTTAAATATGTATGTATGTACAATATAAAGAACAATTACAGACACTCATATAACTACCAGCCAGGCCGAGAAATGGAGCATTGTAAGTAGCTCAGGAGACCCCCTGATCTCCGCCACGTGTGTCTAGTTTACCATCCCATCTCCCTTCTTTCCCCAACAGATAATCACTATTCTACTTTTTGTAATAATCACTCCACTCTTAACATTTACTATCTAGATATGTCTTTAAGTAATATAATTGCTAGTTTTGCCTGCTTGAATTTTATATAAACTTATACTATATATAGTTTTATGACATACATGTATAACTTAAGTTAGCTCAAAAGCTATATTCATATTAGCATATGTAGCTATAATTTATTTTCCCAGATACATAACATTCTAAGGCTGGACTTCCCAGGTGGTACAGTGGTAAAGAATCTATCTGCCAATGCAGGAGACACAAATTAGATTCTTGGCTTGGAAAGACCCCCTGGAGAAGGAAATAACCCATTCCAATATTCTTGCTTGTAAAATCCCACAGACAGAGGAGCCTGGAGGGCTACAGTCCATGGGGTCACAAAGAGTCAGACACCACTGAGCACACAGGCCTTGTGATACTATTCCATTTATTTCTGCTGTCTCCTACAGTGGGGTTCTTTAAACAGCACGGATAGTAAAACTTTCTGGCTAAAGATCCCCTCAAAAAAGAAATATTTCAAATAAGAAATACTTTATGGTATAAAGTCTCAAAATATATTCTCAATGTAGACGATTGAGTGTTAAACATTTATTTTTGCTTTAGAACTCAAAGGTTTAGAGAGTCTAGAGATATTTTGAATCAAAAAGAGGAAAACGTTGTGCTGTTTACCCAACACATTTAAGTGGGGAAAATCCTGTTCAAAGAACATCTCTCAGTATACTTCAAAGAAAATGCTTTGGCAAGTGGTACTCAGGGGTTACTGCCTGTGTCAAATACTCCCTTCTCCCTTGCAATCACTCTTTCCCTTCCTTCAGCCTACAGTTTTGCCTCATGCATATATGACATGTGTGCCATAATGCACTATTTTATTTTCTTTCTCTCTCTTTTTCTTTTCTGAGGATGGATGGTTCTCTCTGGAGACCCATATGAACTCTTGACTCCACTCAAATCATTTTATTCTCTTTCAGAAAGCAATTAGCTAAATGCCTCCCTTAATTATGCCCCCTGGCAATTCTGTCTAGCCAGCATGGATAATTGTATTTTCATCCACTCCTAGAATCACAGCTGAGATTGAGACTACAGGAGTTAAATACTCTTCCAGGCAGTAATCTGGATTGAATATGTAAAGAATAAATTCAAGATTTTTCAAGATATGTTATAAAACTCCTAATCTTCCGCTGTCAGAGGCTGTTATAATTTAAATGAATCATCGAATATTACATTTCAAACCAAATCAATGTTTCTTATGGAGTGTCTATCTTATCATTTTATGCACTAAATTATGAATTGTGTGCAATATGTTTTACAGATAATCCCTGATTGAAACCTAGGAAAATTAAACTGGGTTTAGAATGCCAGCTTTGGGTAGCTCAGTTCCAGTTGATTTTTAAACCTCTTGAAGGGGTGAAGATGTAAAGGCTTGTGGCTACATAACTCTAAGCTCTGTGTTATTTCTAGGCACAGACCCGACTCTTCCTTCAAGTGTTAGCCCGTTGCATCTGAATATTGGGATGCTTTCCCTCTTGCATCCATTCTCCTAAGCGAGCAGTATGCTATATCCCCATTCTGTGTTACAGGGTCAGCAGTGTCTCCTCTGATAAAACGGCTCCTCTCCTCTAAGCTCCCTTGGCATCCTTTACGATACATATATTCCCTACTATCAGAATGGCATAAGTACAGGCTGTCTACTCTGATAACTGTAAACAAAAATCACATTTCATTTTGCTGGCTAACAAGAACATTGCCTGGTTTTTTAGATGAGTTTTTCAGCCTGGGGTGAAATGCTTAAATGCTTTCGTGAAAGCTTATACATCAAAGTCACAGCTTTGAGTCTAAGATGAATTTCTTAACATTTTCCCAAGATGCCTTATGAGTCAACCTAGAGGAAGAATTGTAGAAAGTCACATCATGAGGGGTTCTTAAAGAACCTGGTTTACTTGAATTTTAAGTCAAAATTCTGTGCTCAGAAGTCTTCTCTTCAAAATAGACAAAACCTTATTACTTTATTCAATAGAGCCTCATAATATTCAAATATGATATAAGGATTTAGACCGACATCTTATTTTTATTATGGTTAACTATAATGATATTCCTTTTGATCTTATAGACATTGGTTAGAAAGTAACCATAACAAGGAAATTCTTGTACTAAAGGCAAAATAGAAGTATCTCACTAATTTGAACTTTGATTTGCAAATACAAAGCTAGTGTGAAAATACAAAAAATGCAGTGAAGAATGTACTTGCACAGTGCCAAGCATAGTATGATGTGATATTAGCTATGATGGCAGTGATGGTGTTGGTTGAGATGGTAATTACTAACTCAGATATCTAAAAGGAAATTAGGTTTAATAATAAAGAAGGTTAGGCACAACTGGTTTAACTATTTTCAGCAAATTGAGATGAAATAAAAACAATAATACCAGTGTATATAAATAGATATCCATTCTACTCTGATTTTTGAGTTCTCTGGAATTTAACATACTATGAACTGAACTACATCAGTAGAAATTATAATCATCTACACTGCATGCTACACACAAAAAGAGGTAAATTTGTATAAACAGGGCTTAATAAATGGCAGATTTATTTATAAACTCTGTTCTAGGAAATAAACATACAATGTATTAAATAGCAAAAGAGTAGGTCAGCATGATAAAAATTATTTAATTTCTATGATAAAACAGTGGTACTAAAATATGTTGAAAACTATAGTGAAAAATAGTAATATAATCAAAAGTTTTAAATAAATGAAGAGCAGAGGAACAAAAAAGATTAAGCTACACTTAGATATATACTTTTTGCAACGTACTCTTATTCCAACTTTACTGAAGCACAATTTATATACAATAAAATAGTGTACAGTTTGATCAGATTTCAACAACCGTATTCACTAGTGTATTGACCATCATAATCAATATAAAGATAATTGCTATCACCCTAAAAGTTCCCTTGTGACCCCCTTATTGTCAGCTGAACACACTACTATCCCCAGGAAATCATTGATCTAGTGTTAGTCAGTCCTGTTGGATTCTTTGCGGCCCCGTGGACTGTAGCCCACCAGGCTCCTCTGTCCATGGAATTCTCAGGCAAGAATACTGGAGTGGTTTGCCATTCCCTTCCCAGGAAATCTTCCCTACCCAGGGATAGAACCCAGGTCTCCCACATTGCAGGCAAATTCCTTACCACTGCACCATCTGGAAAACCTTCATTTATGTCATTAGATGT
The DNA here is from genome assembly GCA_935064755.1 of Tragelaphus eurycerus. NCBI lineage: Eukaryota > Metazoa > Chordata > Mammalia > Artiodactyla > Bovidae > Tragelaphus > Tragelaphus eurycerus. The sequence continues at coordinate 43,084,849 of CAKXYN010000010.1, read as the reverse complement.
TAATTTTGTCCTTCTTAGAACTTCATATAAACAGGATCATACTGTTACCAACCAGGATTCTTGATCTATAGAAATTGATCAGAGGCCAGACGAGAAATTCAGGCAAGGCTTTACTGGGGCTCCTGCTGCAGCAAGGGGGAGCAAGAAAAAGTAACAGTCTCACTTGCTAGCTGGCTCACTGAGGGAGTAGTGAGCTGGTTCCCAATATGGGCTGAGGCTAGGCTGTGCCCAGGGTCTGGGCCTGAGGGGTAAGTTAAGTGATTTGCTTACCCATTGTGTGATGTTGTGTGCAGGAGGTATGCATAGTACCCCGCTTTTGCTCCTGGCTCTTCAGAAGTTGGGCTCTATGTCTTTTTGTATCTTTTGTCCGGAATTGGTCCAATTGCACATACACACAATCATTTTTGGTCTCTTAGAGTTTCTTTGTATTTTGCTGCTTGAGGAGACATTTGTCCAGGTGCCAGCACTGCAGCAATGGGTCCCAGGTCTCAGTCTGTCTCAATACAATATGTATTCTTTGTGTCTGGCATTTTTGCTCAGTATAACATTTTTCAGATTCAGTGCATTATTGTGTGAATCGGTCTTTTTTTTTTTTTTTCTGAATACTATGCCAGGGTATGAATATACCACAATTTGTTTATCCATTCACCGTGATAAGTGAATGTATTGTTTCCTAGTTTTGATTATTATGAATAAAAATTCTGTTAACATTATGAGGAGTTCATTAATGTCATGAGGGATTCAATTATACAACATACATTTTCCTTGAGTAACTGGGTATGTGCCATTCTCTTTCTGAATTCATTATTACATTCAGTTGGTCCATTGGCTGTTCTAAACCTCTGATTATTCTTTTATATTTATCAATCATTTTATCATTCTCTTATCCCTCCAAAAATGACTGATGGTATGCAAAGACAGGATTAAGTGGAAGAAAAATTTTCCCCAGAATCTCTAGCCTAGAACTCAGCCTTTCTGATAATTTGACTTTAGCCTGTAAGATGCCAGGCAGAGAATCCAGTCATAGCCCCATGCATGAACTTCTCACCAACAGACCTCTGAGCTAATGGATGTTGTTTAAGCCACTGAAGTTGAGGTAATTGTCATGTTGCAATAGAAAATTAATACAAACTGACACTTTAAAAACAATAAATTTCTCATATTTGGGCATTTTTATTATTTAGAAGTTTGGGGATTGTTCACATTATACTAGGTCAACGGAGACTTAGTATATTTGTCTGAACAGAGATCATGTTACTCTTAAAATGAAGTAGACCATTCTTAACAGACTTTAGAGTTTCTCAAGCATAAAAATAGTAGACATACTTATGATTTCATAATTCTTTCTTTATTAAAATTTCTGTCTTTTTAATTTCACAATAATGGTAGTCAAATAGCATGTCTTAAAATAAGTCTGTTGGTAAAGTCAATCAAATTCTGATAGGAAATGTTCATCTTATTTTATGAGATTGCATCAGTCAGATGTTTTCATCCCCAAATCACTATAGCTTATTGGGAACATTTCTAATACTTTCAGTTTTGAATGTTGGACCAAGAAACAGGACATAGCTCACCTAGCTATCATGGTGTTTGTTTCAATAAAATAATAAAAAGACAAAAAAGGAAATAATTTTTGAGCTATTTTTACTATCAAGTGAAGGGTGTTTACAATTGCAGTCTTTTAATTTTGCTATAAATTTAACTTTTCTGAAGGCAAACAAATGTAGTAAGTATTAAAGAATTATTACAGTGTTGCTTTAAAGAACACTTGCCCCAGGACATGTCTCCTGAATTCCAAAAATACTTTGCCTAATTGCATTCTGTAGAATCTGAGAGAATGAACAAGAGGAATGTATTATGAATTGAATGCATTCCACCAGATTCTCTGGAAATACACGCTCTGCTATGTGTAACTCACTTTATCTACATTATCATTTTAATCTTCACAGGCAGACAGTGATATAAGCACCATTATTATCCTGTATTACAGGGCAGTGAACTGAAGTTTAGTGGGGTTAAGTACTTTGTTTAAGATCACAGCTTGCAGGATGCTAAATGGAAAACTCAGCTAGGCATACTGATCTTGTTTGCTTAATCACTGCACAATGGTGCCTCTATGCTTGAATATGAGGAATTAAATGCCTTCAATTTAACTCATTACATCATAAATGTTGACATTTTAAAATATTTTTATAATGTTATATATATTGCAGGTTTTTAGCTTTAAATTTGATCTTTTGTCTATATCAAAATAAAGAATTTTAAATTATGATCAATGTCTCTACAACATCTTAGCTGTTTTCTCATTGTCTTTTACTTATTAATTAGTAGCTTCCTTTAACTGTGGTAACAGAACATATTTCAACTCTATGAAATTTGATGAGTCTTGCTTACAGTGTCAATAAATATGATATGTGCAATGTTGCATGATGCTTCATGAGGCGCTTCATGGAAAGAATCTACTGTTATTGTTGGCTGCAGATATGCATGGTAAATAATGTCAAGTAGGTCAAGCCAGTTAAATTGGGACAGCACACCCTTTAAATCCTGACTGATGGTTTTCTGTTTGTTCATCAGCTCTTAAGAGTATTCTGATTGCAGATCCATCTATTGTTTTTCTTCTGTCATTTTTTTCCCTGTATATTTTGAAACTATGCTATTGGATGCATGTAGATTTAGTTGTGATATCTTCCTGGAGGCCTATTTTATCATTATGAAAGTTCCTCCATTTCTCTTGAAAACGTTTCACCGTAACACCTGCTTTGTCTGATGCAGTATGGCAATGCTTCCCTTCATTGACTAAGCTGTTTTCTTTTCTCATCCTTTCCTTTTAACATTTCTGTGTCTTTAGGTTTAAAGTTTGTCCCTTTTAAATAGTGTATATTTGAATTTTATGTTTTATTCAGTCTCACAGTTTTATAGTTTTAAAGAGAGGAGTTAACTTGGATTTAGGGTAATTGTTGAAACCTATGGGCTTATAAACACCATTTTCTTATTTGTGTTCTATTGACCTACATGATGATAATTACTTTTGCTGAATGAACAGATACATTAGTTTTTCTCCCATTTCTTGCTTTTTTTTTTTTTTTTTTTGAAGGCAGTATTTTCTTACCCTGTTTTTCCTTCATTAACTTATCTCAAGATTATGACTCTTGGGATGACCCAGAGGGATGGTATGGGGAGGGAGGAGGGTTCAGGATGGGGAACACATGTATACCTATGGCAGATTCACTTTGATATATGGCAAAAACAATACAATATTGTAAAGTTAAATAAAATAAAATAAAAGATTATGACTCCTAGAATTATTAAAATTTAATACAAATTTTCTCTCCTCTCCCCATAATGCAAAGGTGTGCCTAATATATGACTAATTTCCAAATGCCTTAAAGGTTCCATAAGCTGATGTAATTCAAAATTACTTCCAAAGGATATTACATTACTTTTTTAATAAGCTATCTTGTATAAAGAGTGGCTTTTTCTATTCTATTCTCTTTTTTATACCATAGATTATACTGAGATACTAAGATAATATTGTCCATTTCCGAACCCATTGCTTGTTTTAAAAAAGAGCTATGTGTTGTAGACTCCTTGCTTCCTTCACTGTGCCTTGCAAATAGTAGAAGTTCAAATACATTTGTTGAATTAAATGTGAATATATGATTAGATGAATGAATGAATGCCATTGAATCTAGGTTTTTGGATTTAATGACTCAAATTACTTTCGAATGCATTGTCTTTATTTGGCTGGAATATAGTTTTACACTTATTAACAACCATCTCCCTTCACTATATATTCCTCAAGGTACAATGGTTATATGAGGTACAACTTATATGAGGTACTGATTGACATATGGTCTTGTCTCCAGAGTTTGCCAAAGAATGCAGGATATAGTAGAGGCACTGAGCACCCTGTTGAGATCAAAGTCACTAAATTTTCAAAGGCCAAGTTCTGAAAGCCCCTGGCAATGGCACCCCACTCCAGTACTCTTGTCTGGAGAATCCCAGGGATGGAGGAAGCTGGTGGGCTGCAGTCCATGGGGTCGTGAAGAGTTGGACACGACTGAGCGACTTCACTTTCCCTTTTCACTTTCATGCATTGGATAAGGAAATGGCAACCCACTCCAGTGTTCTTGCCTGGGGAATCCCAGGGATGGGGGAGCCTGGTGGGCTGCCGTCTATGGGGTCACACAGAGTCGGACACGACTGAAGCGACTTAGCAGCAGCAGCTCCTTCATCTAATATGCCTCTTCTGTCTCTGGAAATGAGAAAGGTAGAGTGTTTTATAGATTTACCACAAAAAATGGTAGGAAAGCAGAATGAGTTGCCGTTCTCCAGCACTTCATGGCTGAGGAGGTGGTGTTAGCAGACACAACTGGAAGAGACCAAGAAAATCGGTGAGGCTGTGCTCCTTCCTCCTCCTAACCCAGCAAACTGGGTAACAGCTGACAGCTATTATAATCAAACAGGAATACAAACTATGAAATCAGACTGAGATGCCATCAGACTGCTAGGAAGAAGAAGAAACAACAGAGCAAAATCAGTATCAGTTACTGAAGTACTGAGCCTTTCCATGTTTATAATTAAAGTTCCTGAGAGATTAATTTTATATACAGATTTTATTTTTCTGATTAAGCTTTCTGATTTCCATGATTATTTTCCTGCACTACACTGAACAATGATCAGTTGCAATACTTTAAACTCTTCTTTATTCAGCCCAGCTATCTTAGTGAATAAGCAATCCTTTAAGCATAAATTTGGCTGTATTATATGAGAGGTTGACTTGGGAAAAAATGTACTAGCCACCATGGAAACTTTACTAAAAATGCAAATACATTTTTCTCTCATAGATAAATACTGAGTAAAGCAATTCAAATATTAAGTGTTGCACTACAAGGATTTTCTTAATGTGTAAATAATGGAAACAATAATTAAATGTGACTGTTGGTTGTTTTCTAGTTCAGTTACATTTATCTTTTTTTTTCTTTCACAAAAATATCAGCATATTTCTATAGAGTTACATTTTTACTTAATGGAACAAATCCTTATAGCATTGATTTTTGTATAGTTTGCTCTAAATTAGCCAGCTTTTTATTTTGCTTGTATCCTCAAATGTACTCAGTTTATTTTTTTTAAAGAATATGTCCTAGATTTGGACTGAAAGAAATCCTTAAGCATATTTTTAGTTAAAATGCTTTTATGCCTTGGAGGAAAAATGCCAATACACAAAGGAAAGAACTGAGGAATCAAATAATTCTTGTATAATCCCCACCCCCAAACAGTGTCTAACAGATTAGGCATTTCAGATAATAAGCCCAAAGGGATTTGTATAATGGAACCCCACTGAGGAAAATTCATTAACACATTAATTTATGAATATAAACAGTGTATTTGAGATATTTGTATATGCCCTGTGAACATATTAACTAGTTTATTTAGCATCATATTTGAATGAAATAAGCAGTCTGACCTCATTCAAGATCAATTATATTCACAAAATAGATTTCCATCTTCTGTGTATTGGCAGCATGTCAGCATTGAAACAAAACAACTCACACTGACTGAAGTCTCTCTTACATAAAAGCATTTCACAAAAGCAAGAGATTGTTCTATCCAGCAGAATTAAATTAACTACTAAATTTTTCACTCTTAAGTATACTTTCTGACCAAGAGTATCTGGGATATGGGGAATTAGGAATCAAATATGATAAAAAGACTAAAACCTGATTTTACATTCATTGTTCAAAGAAATGTAAACAAAAGCAGCAAGTAAAGAAAAAGAATAGTCACAGAAAATTACAATTCATGAAGTTCAAATATTTCTGTTCACCAAGGACAGTGTTTTCTTTATGGTCACTATCACAGCCAATCTATCCTAATCTCAGGATATTGGAAATTATTTATATTCTATATACAGTTTCCTGTACATTCAGTTCAGTTCAGTCACTCAGTCGTGTCCAACTCTTTGCGACCCCATGAATTGCAGCACTCCAGACCTCCCTGTCCATCACCAACTCCCAGAGTTCACTCAGACTCACGTCCATCGAGTTGGTGATGCCATCCAGCCATCTCATCCTCTGTTGTCCTCTTCTCCTTCTGCCCCCAATCCCTCCCAGCATCAGAGTCTTTCCCAATGAGTCAACTCTTCATGTGAGATGGCCAAAGTACTGGAGTTTCAGCTTTAGCAGCATTGCCTCCAAAGAAATCCCAGGGCTGATCTTCAGAATGGACTGCTTGGATCTCCTTGCAGTCCAAGGGACTCTCAAGAGTCTTCTCCAACACCACAGCTCAAAAGCATCAATTCTTCGGTGCTCAGCCTTCTTCACAGTCCAACTCTCACATTCATACATGACCACAGGAAAAACCATAGCCTTGACTAGATGGACCTTTGTTGGCAAAGTAATGTCTCTGTTTTTAAATATGCTATCTAGGTTGGTCATAACTTTCCTTCCAAGAAGTAAGTGTCTTTTAATTTCATGGCTGCAGTCACCATCTGCAGTGATTTTGGAACCCAGAAAATTAAAGTCTGACACTGTTTCCACTGTTTCCCCATCTATTTCCCATGAAGTGATGGGACCAGATGCCATGATCTTCATTTTCTGAATGTTGAGCTTTAAGCCAACTTTTTCACTCTCCACTTTCACTTTCATCAAGAGGCTTTTTAGTTCCTCTTCACTTTCTGCCATAAGGGTTGTGTCATCTGCATATCTGAGGTTATTGATATTTCTCCCAGCAATCTTGATTCCAGCTTGTGTTTCTTCCAGTCCAGCATTTCTCATGATGTACTCTGCATGCTGCTGCTGCTGCTAAGTCGCTTCAGTCGTGTCCGACTCTGTGCGACCCCATAGAAGGAAGCCCACCAGGCTCCCCCGTCCCTGGGATTCTCCAGGCAAGAACACTGGAGTGGGTTGCCATTTCCTTCTCCAATGCATGAAAGTGAAAAGTGAAAGTGAAGTCGCTCAGTCGTGTCCGACTCTTAGCGTCCCCATGGACTGGAGCCTACCAGGATCCTCCGTCCATGGGATTTTCCAGGCAAAAGTACTGGGGTGGGGTGCCATTGCCTTCCCCGAAGTTAGATAAGCAGAGTGACATAGAAGCATAGAAGTTAAATAAGCAGAGTGACAATATACACCCTTGATGTACTCCTTTTCCTATTTGGAACCAGTCTGTTGGTCCATGTCCAGTTCTAACTGTTGCTTCCTGACCTGCATACAGACTTCTCAAGAGGCAGGTCAGGTGGTCTGGTATTCCCATCTCTTTCAAAATTTTCCACAGTTTATTGTGATACACAGAGTCAAAGGCTTTGGCATAGTCAATACATCAGAAATAGATGCTTTTCTGGAACTCTTTTGCTTTTTCCATGATCCAGAGGATGTTGGCAATTTGATCTCTGGTTCCTCTGCCTTTTCTAAAACCAGCTTGACCATCTGGAAGTTCACGGTTCACATATTGCTGAAGCCTGGCTTGGAGAATTTTGAACATTACTTCACTAGCATGTGAGATGAGTGCAACTGTGCAGTAGTTTGAACATTCTTTGGCATTGCCTATCTTTGGGATTGGAATGAAAACTGACCTTTTCCAGTCCTGTGGCCACTGCTGAGTTTTCCAAATTTGCTGGCCTATGGAGTGCAGCACTTTCACAGCATCATCTTTCAGGATTGAAATTAGCTCAACTGAAATTCTATCACCTACACTAGCTTTGTTTGTAGTGATGCTTTCTAAGGCCCACTTGAGTTCACATTTCGGAATATCTGGCTCTAGGTGAGTGATCGCACCATCGTAATTAACTGGGCCGTGAATATCTTTTTTTGTACAGTTCTTCAGTGCATTCTTGCCACCTCTTCTTAATATCTTCTACTTCTTTTAGGTCCATTCCATTTCTGTCCTTTATCGAGCCCATCTTTACATGAAATGTTCCCTTGGTATCTCTAATTTTCTTGAAGAGATCTCTAATCTTTTGATTCTGTTGTTTTCCTCTATTTCTTTGCATTGATCACTGAGGAAGGCTTTCTTATCTCTTATTGCTATTCTTTGGAACTCTGCATTCAGATGTTTGTATCTTTCCTTTTCTCTTTTGCTTTTCACTTCTCTTCTTTTCACAGCTATTTGTAAGGCCTCCCCATACAGCCATTTTGCTTTTTTGTATTTCTTTTCCATGGGGATGGTCTTGATCCCTGTCTCCTGTAAAATGTCACGAACCTTATTCCATAGTTCATCAGGCACTCTATCTATCAGATCTAGGTCCTTAAATCTATTTCTCACTTCCACTGTATAATCATAAGGGATTTGATTTAGGTCATACCTGAATGGTCTAGTAGTTTTCCCTACTTTCTTCAATTTAAGTCTGAACTTTGTAATAAGGAGTTCATGATCTGAGCCACTCTCAGCTCCTGATCTTGTTTTTGTTGACTGTATAGAGCTTCTCCATCTTTGGATGCAAAGAATACATTATTACATATTAATACAATAAAATTATCTATGCCAAATCTGAAGTAGTACATCTGTGGGAGCAGAGGATACACCTCTGGGAGTAGACAATGGGTACAGGATTCTCCAAAATATTGAAAAACAGAATCAAAGCAATTATTTATAATATAATCAACTAAAGTACAAAGGAAAGATAAAACTAAAGCAACAAACCTGTAAAGGGTATAAATTTATAACTTCTAGTATTGAAGAAGAATATTCACACCTATACCTCTACCCATCCTTTATGGAACATCGCTTTGGAATATCAAACAGAAATTGATTTGTATGTATATACTCATCCAATCTAGCTTTTCCTCCCAAGTCAGAGAAAATGGTGGGAGTTGGGGTATAAGAAGGCTTCCCTGGTGACTCAGATGGTAAAGAATCTGCCTGCAATGCTGGAGACCCTGGTTCGATCCCTGGGTGGGGAACATCCCCTGGAGAAGGGAATGGCAACCCATTCCAGTATTCTTGCCTGGGAAATTCCATGGGCAGAGAAGCCTGGTGGGCTACAGTCTTGTGGGAACTGCCTGAGTCTCATGGGAGTCTCATGAATGCCACCAGCTCTCATGGGGTTGCAGAGTCGGACACACTCTTACTTATTTACTTACTTACTTAGACGTATAAGAACATGATTAAAAGATATTTGCCTTGGGAACTAGGGAGAAATAAAAATGAAGGACTAAGACCAAACTTTCAGCAGGATTTCTTTACTCTAATTCTTCTTTTCTTTCATGTATCTCCATCTTCTCTCTCACTTGACATTTGGCAAGTACCTTCACTGTCTCTTCCCCACCCTCATCATAGAAACCAATTCAAAAGTATATAAACTACATCACATCTGTTTCATTGTCAATTCAACTACTACTGATGTGGACATTTCACAGATATAGCTAATGTTTTTAAGATAAATCAATTGGGAAAAATAACAGACTTAAGGAAGAACAAACAACTCATGTAGCCACAATTATCTAGTATTTTCAGAGCTAAAGATTTCACACCAAACAATTCTCAATCAAGAACATTTCATATTTCATATGAGACTATTTGATGATTTTAAGAAGGAACGCAAAACCATCTAATTAGAGGTGAGTTCAAACTGAAACATTGGCCAAGTGATGGAATATAGCAATGCAATAAACAATGCAGGTAATAGAGCAATCTGTAATACAGGAGTAAGTTTTCACATTGACAGAAACAATCCTACACATGATCAAATACATAGAAGTTCTTTTCTTAACAGATCTTCATTATCTTAATTTCCACATCATAAAGGATTAGAATTTCCTTGACAACTCACAATGACATTTGCAAGGTCAAAGCTTCTTCTCTGCCTAAACATTCTCTGTCTACCCAAATAAAATGAAAACAAACAAGTCATTCCCTCCTTTCCTAGAAAATGAACCTATGCATAAACCTCACCAAAATGTTTCTGTTCAGGAAATGTATAACAAACTCCTTCTTCCACTCCTCTCTCAGTCCTGTCTAATGAACTTCAGTTAGAATTTGTTATTTACTTAGGAAAATATCTTGAGCAGCTAACTACATTTCAGTCTTGTTAGAAGACAGTCTTGTATTGCGGCCTGACTCAGACTGATTACTTAGGTTCCAAGTAAACATTGGCTAATAAGGTTCTGACAGTGATGGCTCCTCAAATTTCCCTTTGGATGTCTAATCTCCATAGTGGTTCTTACCTGAATTAAGTAATTTAATAACATAAGAATATAAAGTTGACCAGAAACATTTTCTAGAGAAAGAATTTCTGTAAGAAAGCTTAAGGATATATATTTGACACGTATTAAGGAAAAGATATTTTAAACAAAGAGTAAAATTTAGAGGGCCAATGTTTTATATGTCTTTTTAGATATTTTATAATTCTTAATTCTGAGGCGCATAATTAAAAATTATATTCACTTCAACCCAAACAGCCATTTTTCAATATAAAATTATTTTTTAACTTTGATTTTGTTAGTCCTCATTCCTAGAAAAAACAGCTAAAGTAGGGATGTGCTCAATATTTTTTTTTCCAGTCAAATACTCATAGGAAATAATATGTTCATTTTCTAAAATGTATTTAGATGAGCTTTAAATTTATTTGAACCAGAGATCAAATTGCCAGCATCTGTTGGATCATCAAGAGTAAGAGAGTTCCAGAAAAACATCTATTTCTGTCTTATTGACTATGCCAAAGCCTTTGACTGTGTGGATCACAACAAACTGTCAAAAATTCTGAAGGAGATGGGAATGCCAGACCACCTGACCTGCCTCCAGAGAAACCTGTATGCAGGTCAGGAAGCAACAGGTAGGACTGGACATGGAACAACAGACTGGTTCCAAATAGGAAAAGGAGTACGTCAAGGGTGTATATTGTCACCCTGCTTATTTAACTTATATGCAGAATACATCATGGGAAATGCTGGGCTGGATGAAGCACAAGCTGGAATCAAGATTGACATGAGAAAATCAATAACCTCAGATATGCAGATGACATCACACTTATGGCAGAAAACAAAGAACAACAAAAGAGCCTCTTTAAGAAAGTGAAAGAGGAGAGTGAAAAAGTTAGCTTAAAACTCAGCATTCAAAAAAGTAAGATCATGGTATCCGGTCCAATCACTTCAAGGCAAATAGATGGGGAAACAATGGAAACAGTGACAGACTTTCTTTTCTTGGGCTCCAAAATCACTGCAGATGATGACTGCAGCCATGAAATTAAAAGGCCACCTGCTCCTAGGAAGAAAAGTTATGACCAACTTAGCATATTAAAAAGTAGATACATAATTTTGCCAACAAAGATCTGTCTAGTCAAAGCTATGGTTTTTCCAGTAGTCATGTATGGATGTGAGAGTTGGACTATAAAGAAGCTGAGCACCAAAGAATTGATGCTTTTGAACTGTGTTGGAGAAGACTCTTGAGAGTCCCTTGAACAGCAAGGAGATTCAACCAGTCCATCCTCAAGGAAATCAGTCCTGAATATTCATTGGAAGGACTGATGCTGGCGCTGAAACTCCAATAGTTTGGTCACGTGATGTGAAGAACTAACTCACTGGAAAATACCCTGATGCTGGGAAAGATTGACTCGGGAGGAGAAGGGGATGACAGAGGATGAGACGGTTGGATGGCATCCCAGACTCAATGGACATGAGTTTGAGCAAGCTCTAGTAGTTGTTGATGGACAGGGAAGCCTTGCATGCTACAGTCCATGGGATTGCAAAGAATTGGACACAACTGAGCTACTGAACTGACTGACTGATAACTTTACTCATAAACAAAACTTCTTGGTTATTTCAATAGGTAGTCTTCACAAAACAATATGACCAAATAATATCTTAAATCTGGTTACATCAGAGAACACTGCAAATATTATATCTAGAATATGCTGAGTGACTATTAAAAGTTAAAGTACACATATTGTGAAATTTTTTCATAAAATAAAAGTTAAAACAAACATCTTAAATTTTCTTTTTGGACTAAGAGTTTAGCATTGGAGGATGTGAACTTTAAAAGTCACTGTCAAATGGGTCATAGAATGCCTCGATCAATATTGTTTTTTTACACTGCTATGATGAAAGCTTCCCAGGAACAAAAATAAAGATAAGCATTAACATTATTTAATAATTATAGTGTATCAGGCATGGTATTCAGCACTTTCCATGAATTATATAATTGAATCTTATCATAACTAAATGTCACTAATACCCTTATTTAATGAGTGAGAAAAATCATTCTTGTTCCTGGAAATGGTAGAAATTGTTGTTATCATAGAGAAATTATCTAATTCCTACATGTTTTGGAGATCAAGACATAGTATGTTATATACAGTTTGAGTTTTTGTTTTTTGGCTGCAGGGGTCATAGTTCCCAGGCCAGGAGTGGAACCTGGACCCATGACAGTGAAAGTTCCAAGTCCTAACCAGTGGACCACCAGGGAATTCCCCAGTTTAGGGTTTTTATATTAGTGAAAATATTTTTTCATTATACAATCTTGAAACATTTAACAGTTCAAAATAACTTAATTTTGCACTTCAGAGTTTTCCATATTTCTCAGTGGTGCTTCTTATTTGTTTCATGATGATTAACCAAGGTTTTTTAAATCACCCACAAAAACTGTTTGTTAACTTACTGCTTTTTAAGTGTTTTTTTAAACAGTTTATTAACTTTAACTTTTTTAAAAAATTTTAAACCTAGAGCATTTTACAACCCTCAAAACATAAATTCTGTACAATTTGTTATATTCAGAAAATGGAATGACTTAGATACACAAATATCTACATTGTTTATTTATATATGCCATGTTTTAATGTAGTAATTATGTGGTGTTGGAGAAGACTCTTGAGAATCCCTTGGACAGCAAGGAATTTCAACCAGTGCATCCTCAAGGAAGTCAGTCCTGAATATTCATTGGAAGGACTGATTCTGAAGCTGAAACTCCAATAGTTTGATCACCTGAAGTGAAGAACTGACTCATTGGAAAAGACCCTGAAATATTGAAGGTGGGAGGAGAAGGGGACAACAGAGGATGAGATGGTTGGATGGCATCACCAACTCAGTGGACATGAGTCTGAGTAAGCTCTGGGTGTTGATGGACAGGGAAGCCTGGGATCCTGGAGTCCTGGGGTCCACTGCTGCAGTCCATGGTGTTGCAAAGAGTCGGATACGACTGAACAATTGAACTGAACTGAACTGATGCAACCATATGCAGAATAGACAAGCACATACACACTAAACCCCTCTAACAGGAAGTCAATGAAATAGACATGCTCATATTTAGTACAAAATAAAATTTAAAAAATAATTAGTTTCTTAAAAGGTGCATAGTATATTTTTTTTCTTTGTAATGAAGTAATTCTGATCAGAGGTAAAAATAATTTTTACATCTGTAGAACCAAATGTGAAAGATATACAGCTTGAGTTCAGGTGTACCTTGGATAAGCCTCCCAGTCCCCCATTCAGGAAGTGAGGCCTTCCGGGTTTGCACACAGCCTTAGCTTAGGAGGGTGACCTTTCCCAAGGTCATATGCCCACATGAGGATGACTCCCAAAGATGCCTATTGACTATGAAAATTGATAAAGCCAAGTCCCCTCACCCCACTGGGGAAAACTCTGAAGAAATACCTCATCCCCCACCTCCACTGAGACCCCATCCAAGTTCATCTTCTCCCTCTGCCCACTTCATCACTTCTTTCAAAAGATCTTGAAAGTGTGAACTTAATAAACCTCGCATACACTAATCAACATCTCAGAGTCAACTTTCTGAGAACTCAGCCTGGGAAAGTATTATCTGTTTTGCTTTTTTGTTTGTTTTGTTTTGTTTTATTCTGCTTGAATAAGTCTACCACTAGAATCATTCAGAGAACTGTAATAATAGCAGCCTATGGAAGGGAACAGTCAACTGAAAACAAATTTCAGAATGACGCACTCAGCTTTGTACTTCAGTCAGACAGTTCAAGCCTCAAAGAAAGTGCACTAAAAACAGTGCTGCTCTGAAGGAAGTGTCTTTGATGAAACAGACTACGACAACAGGGAGAGTTCTAAGGACTATGTCCTGGAAAATACTTGTCCAGCTTTAAAAATAGGTGTGTTTTTTAATGAAATATATTTGAATAATAAAAATGAATTTTGATAAGTTTGGCATTTGCTAGAGTGGAAATCATATTATTCTTTGCATGTTACAAACTAATTCAGTCATTATAATTGACAACTTCAGTTGCTCAGTCATATCCGACTCTTTGCGACCCCATGAATCGCAGCACGTCAGGCCACCTTGTCCATCACCAACTCCCGGAGTTCACTCAGACTCATGTCCATTGAGTCAGTGATGCCATCCAGCCATCTCATCCTCTGTCATCCCCTTCTCCTCCTGCCCCCAATCCCTCCCAGCATCAGAGTCTTTTCCAATGAGTCAATACTTCGCATGAGGTGGCCAAAGTACTGGAGTTTCAGCTTTAGCATCATTCCTTCCAAAGAAATCCCAGGGCTGATCTCCTTCAGAATGGACTGGTTGGATCTTCTTGCAGTCCAAGGGACTCTCAAGAGTCTTCTCCAACACCACAGTTCAAAAGCATCAATTCTTTGGCACTCAGACTTCTTCACAGTCCAGGTCTCACATCCATACATGACCACAGGAAAAACCATAGCCTTGACTAGGCGAACCTTTGTTGGCAAAGTAGTGTCTCTGCTTTTCAATATGCTATCTAGATTGGTCATAACTTTCCTTCCAAGGAGTAAGCGTCTTTTAATTTCATAGCTGCAGTCACCATCTGTAGTGATTTTGGAACCCCAAAAAATAAAGTCTGACACTATTTCCACTGTTTCCCCATCTATTTCCCAGGAAGTGATAGGACCAGATGCCATGATCTTCATTTTCTGAATTGACACTAATCCCCCACAGCATGAAAATAACAATTTTTTTTTAATTAAATTTTATTTTGCTTAACTTTACAATATTGTATTGCTTTTGCCATACATCAAGATGGATCCGCCACAAGTATACATGTGTTCCCCATCCTGAACCCTCCTCCCTCCTCCCTCCCCATACCATCCCTCTGGGTCGTCCCAGTGCACCAGCCCCAGGCATCCGTTATCAGGCATCGTATCTGGACTGGCGACTTGTTTCAGATATGATATTATACATATTTCAATGCTATTCTCCCAACTCATCCCACCCTCTCCCGTTCCCAGAGTCCAAAAGCTTAAACTTAAAAGCTTCTGCACAACAAAGGAAACTATAAGCAAGGTGAAAAGACAGCCTTCAGAATGGGAGAAAATAATAACAAATGAAGCAACAGACAAACAACTAATCTCAAAAATATACAAACAACTTCTACAGCTCAATTCCAGAAAAATAAATGACCCAATAAAAAAATGCGCCAAAGAACTAAATAGACATTTCTTCAAAGAAGACATACAGATGGCTAATAAACACATGAAAAGATGCTCAACATCACTCATTATCAGAGAAATGCAAATCAAAACCACTATGAGGTACCATTTCACGCCAGTCAGAATGGCTGCTATCCAAAAGTCCACAAGCAATAAATGCTGGAGAGGGTGTGGAGAAAAGGGAACCCTCTTACACTGTTGGTGGGAATGCAAACTAGTACAGCCACTTTGGAGAATAGTATGGAGATTCCTCAAAAAACTGGGAATAGAACTGCGTTATGATCCAGCAATCCCACTGCTGGGCATACACACTGAGAAAACCAGAATTGAAAGAGACACGTGTACCCCAATATTCATAGCAGCACTGTTTACAATAGCCAGGACTTGGAAGCAACCCAGATGTCCATCCGCAGATGAATGGATAAGAAAGCAGTGGTACATATACACAATGGAGTATTACTCAGCCATTAAAAAGAATGCATTTGAATCAGTTCTAATGAGGTGAATGGAACTGGAACCTATTATACAGAGTGAAGTAAGCCAGAAAAAGAAACACAAATACAGTATACTAATGCATATATATGGAATTTAGAAAGATGGTAACAATAACCCTGTTTACAAGACAGCAAAAGAGACACTGATGTATAGAAAATAACAATTTTGCCTAAAATGAAATTTACCTGAGATTCAGAAGTTCAAACAATTTTATTGAAAGTTATTTCTCATTATTCTGAGATGTCAGGGTTATTTTCTGTAAATATGCATATTTGACAAAAGATATCATCTTTGTTGGGCTTCCCAGGTGGCCTAGTAGGGAAAAGAATCTTTCTGCAATGCAGGAGACATAGGAGATATGGGTTCGATCCCTGGATCAGGAAGATCCCCTGGAGGAAAGCCTGGCAACCCACTCCAGTATTCTTGCCTTGAGAATTCCATGGAGAGATGGGCCTGGTGGGCTACAGTTCATAGGGTGGCAAAGAGTTGGACATGACTGAGTGACTAAGTATGCACATACATCATCTTTGTGAGGTAGAAAATAGAGAGATTTGGATATAACTCATCTTAATTTAGCCCAGATGCAGGTAACATTTTAGTAATTTAAATAATAAAACTTTGTTGTAAATTAAGATTGTAATTCTAGTCTCAGGAAAAAAAAAAAAAAGAGCAATGAAAACATGATTACTCTATTGAAAATGGCTGGACTCACTTGCCTCATAGAATCATTTCTGAAGTATTGCTTAAGTAAAAGCACGCATAAAATATATCACAAAGTAATTACATTGAATTACTTTGGCTTCACTTTTTGCTAGTGAGGCAACATTTCTTACCCTGCCTTATCCTAATATGGATTGAAGGAACAAAAACTTTTACAACTATTCTCTATATTGTGAAATCAAATATGAGTTGTTTTTAAAATCAAATCCATTTGATATCCCTTGTAGTTTTCATAATGGCTCCCCAAAGTCAGGGTTGATAATAATTTCCTTAAGGAATGTGCTCAAGTACTAATTTTTTTGCTCTTATTTTATTCCAGTGAGTCTTTACCTTTTCTCATGCTCTGTTTCATCCAGTGATAAATCCTCCTCATACAGTGTAATACACCAACAAATCAGTTTAAGGAGGTTGGCCCAATTTTCTGATGAGTCTTCAGGGTAAATTCTCATAAGTACTTATGAAATGGTATGCAGTTCTGTAGAACTATCAGAAAACAATTTTCATATAACCACACAGTTCTTATAAGGAACAAAAATGGTAATTTCTTATAAATTTCAAATGAAGAAATTATTTAATTGAGTTCAGAAAATATATTGCTCAGTATTTTAGCTAATGAAAAGTATAGCAATTATGCAATTTTTTTTAAAATATGCAGACTACCCAATATTACCCTATTCTCTAAAAAGAGATTTTGTTAAAAGACAAAGAAACTCCATCTTCGCTCTTTTTCTAAATGTTATTTAGTGCTAAATATGTAGTGTGAGGGGAGAAAAAAAAGCAACCCTGGACACTGGATATTGGGCAACAAATCTGACACTCACAGCTAAGCCTTGACATCATTACATGGTTATCTGCTGCTTAAAGCTGAGTCATGGTGTGCTCCCATTGGAAATAAACAATCTCATGAAACATCCACTTCATGATAGATCACTGAACAACCCACAAAATATCAAACATCCCCCTCTCTATTAGTAAATGAATGACTGCTACTTTACCTGTTATATATTTATTCTCACTTTAGTCTGTGTTCCATCAGATCAGATCAGATCAGATCAGTCACACAGTCGTGTCTGACTCTTTGCGACCCCATGAATCGCAGCACGCCAGGCCTCCTTGTCCGTCACCAACTCCCGGAGTTCACTCAAACTCATGTCCATAGAGTCAGTGATGCCATCCAGCCATCTCATCCTCTGTCGTCCCCTTCTCCTCTTGCCCTCAATCCCTCCCAGCATCAGAGTCTTCTCCAATGAGTCAACTCTTCACATGAGGTGGCCAAAATACTGGAGTTTCAGCTTTAGCATCATTCCTTCCAAAGAAATCCCAGGGTTGATCTCCTTCACAATGGACTGGTTGGATCTCCTTGCAGTCCAAGGGACTCTCAAGAGTCTTCTCCAACACCACAGTTCAAAAGCATCAATTCTTCGGGGTCAGCCTTCTTCACAGTCCAGCTCTCACATCCATACATGACCACAGGAAAGACCATAGCCTTGACTGGGCGAACCTTTGTTGGCAAAGTGATGTCTCTGCATTTGAATATGCTATCTAGGTTGGTCATAACTTTCCTTCCAAGAAGTAAGCATCTTTTAATTTCATGGCTGCAGTCACCATCTGCAGTGATTTTGGAGCCCAGAAAAATAAAGTCTGACACTGTTTCCACTGTTTCCCCATCTATTTCCCATGAAGTGCTGGGACCAGATGCCATGATCTTCATTTTCTGAATGTTGAGCTTTAAGCCAAAGAGATTTATTGATATGCCTAATCACAAAATTGTCCCTGCTGTCTCATAATATCCAACTGAGAGCAAAACTCCTCTGCTTCTTTCACCAAATTACTCAGTTGATTCTTAAATTGTTCAAGTTATTTCCTGTTACTGAGATGTGTCATGGTTCCCAAGAACATTCTCTCTTACTACAATCGGAATTAAACTGATTTAACTACAGGTGTGTTCCTCGTGGTTTGGGGCTGAAAGACAGTGATAGGAGCAAGATGGATAGGATATCATTCATAGAACACTAAAATCTGTTCCAATAGTAGGATCTTATAAGTAGACAACCAGATTTCCACATTGTCTTAAATATCTCACTAGATAAATATAAATTGCATCTGGGGTCCTTAAAATTCCAAAGTTAGATTATCCTTTCTTATTTTGGTCTTGGATAATTAGGCTCTGCTCTAATATATAAACTGTTTTCTAGAAAAAAAGGATGATTCATCAATTGCCTTGCATCACTTCTTATTTGAAGATCTTTATAAACCTTCTTTTTCTTCTTTACAGTAGGCTCCATAAAACCAAGTATTGATGCTTCTTTTAAATAATCACTACCCAATACTTTCATCATGTTAACAGATCTCCTAGGTATAGCAGATACCCCCTAGGTATAGCAAGACTTCTTAAACTAACTATGAATGTTAAAGGAGAAGTTAAGTCCTAATTTGGGTGGCTTCCTTAGTGGCTCAGATGGTAAAGAATCTGCCTGGAATGTGGGAGATCCAGTTTCAACCCTTAGATCGGGAAGATCCCCTGGAGAAGAGAATGGTTACCCACTCCAGTATTCTTGCCTGGAAAATTCCATGGACAGAGGAGCCTGGCAGACTACAGTCTATGGGTCACAAAGAGTTGAACACAACTGAACGACTAAAGACTAACACTTTCAGTCTAAGTCCTAATTTATTTTTTTCTTGAACATACCTAATTATTGTGTATACTGCATTTCTATTTATATCATAGTGTTAAGAATGCAAGACAGTCTTGCATTTGTTCCTTATTGTGGCAGATATTTAGAAAATATATCAGTTCTAAGCTTATTTAATTAACAATATAACTTTGATCTATATACAACGGAAAAAGAGATGAAAATAGAAGAAAATGTGACAAAAACCAATGATTTATCAAGTCAGCTTTAAAAATTGACAGGTCAAGGCAAAAATAATAAAAAATAAAAGAGGTAAACAATTGAATCAACAATTTTATACGGTAAATATTCTACTAGTTTCCTACTGCTGCTATAAAAAAAAATTATAACAAGCATAGTGCTTTAAACAGAACAAGTGTATTATCTTACAGTTCTGTGAATCAGAAGTTTGGCAGAGTTTTCACTGAGCTGAAATCAAAGTGTCACGAGGCTGCATTCCTTTCTTGAGACTCTAAGGAGTCTTTTGACATTTCGAGCTTCTTAGAGGCTGCTCATGGTCTTCAGTTCACAGCTCCTTTCCACCATCTTCAAAGCCAGCCACATCACGTCACATCCCTTTAAAACTCTTCTTCAGTTCTCACATCTTTCTCTGATCACAGCTGGGAAATTTTTCTGCATTTAAGGACTCAAATGTTTAATAGATTATGCCCACCCAGATAGTTTAGAATAATCTTCCCACTTCATGGCCTTTAATCTTAAATACATCCACAAATTCCCTTTTATTGTGTAAAGTAACCTATTCACAGGTTCTTGGGATTAAGATGTGGACATCTTTTGACATCCATTATTCTGCCTGGTAGAGATATAGTTAAATTTTAAACCTCAAAGAGCAAGAATATGCCTTGCTTTCAAACCCATATCTAGTATCTGCAAAAAGTGATCACAAAGTCAATAATAAAAAGTACTGAGTGCAGAAATAACATAGATTATTCTGTTTGGGTACAATGGAGGAAAATTAGATGTAATAACAAGAGTATTTAAAGTATTTATAGATCTGAAAATTCATAAGCCCTATAATAAAACACTCTTCAGATGGATTAAAAAGAGTATTGAATTGAAAATTACAACCTAATCATAAATAAATAACATAGAGAACTCAGTGCATCGAAAGCTTGGAGGTTAAACTAAAGTGATACTCAGATATCTTTAATCTCATTATCTTCAGAAAGGAAAGTTGAAAATAAATGAGGTTGTTTATTCTCCCACATATCTAAGAAAAGGACAACAAAATAACCATAAATTTAAAAATAATAATAATAAAGATACAACTCTAAGAGGAAATCACAATTGTTAATAAAGACAGTGATTAGACAGTGAATCACTGAAGGATCCAGGTAGATAATGTTTTCATATTCATGACTGAGATAGAAATAAATAGAAGGAAAGAGAGTGAAAGAGACAATCTAGTGTCCTGTTTCCTCTCTGACCTAACTGCCCACTAACTCTGCCTCTAACTTAATTCCCCTCTGCCCATTACCACTGTTCTTCGCTGTCCCTGAAAAATCCCAACCTTGTCCTGCCTCAGGACTTTACACCTCAGTATAGGTGTTCACTATTTCCTTCCTTAAGCTCTATCTTGCTGACAGTATTTAACTTTGAAGCCATCACTCCTTACCCTCCATATTTCTCTCCATCTTGTTTCTTTTGTCAACAATTTTTATCATCATCATCAGAGATACTATATCTTATTTATTATTCACTGCCCTCCACTAGTCTAAAGTCAGTGAAGCTAGAGACTTCACTTATTTAGTTTTCTCATTGTTTTCCAATAACAGAAAATTCACATCTATATCTAGTACATAAGCTTCTTGTAAACAGTTGTTAATAAATACATGAATGAATTACTGAATGTAAAAGGAATTGAGAAAAAAGAAAAACAGCTATAGACATACAGAAGATAAAAATTACAAAAAAATCACAATTTTGTAGAAATAGGAGTTCAAATTTAGAGGAAATTTGGTTATTTTTTTGTGAAAATATAAAATATGTTCAACATTTATTACCTATGGAATAACATTAAATAATATTTATACTGAGTAGATGTAAGAGCAACAACTGATCTGAATATTTTAGATAAAGGTATAAATTATTATCTTTGAAGTAAAATTACCTCTTTAATTGTCTATTCTTTTTTTTTTTTTTCCATTGTGCTTTACTTGAGAAATTTGTTTAGAAGTTGATTTGAGCAATAGTGGCTGAAAGATAGGAATGAGGGCAAATTCTAAAGAAGGTATGATACATAGCTCAACTTGGATATATTAACTTCCCATCATGTAAAGAGTACACAGATTTGTTAGTTTTATAAGAATAAAGTACTTGTATAAGACATCAAATTTGAATTTAGAATGATTCAATCAATTCTACATTCAATCAATAATGATTATAAGTGGAAACAAAATAGCTTTTTTTTTTTTTTTTTTTTGGTCATGCCACGGGGCATGCAGGATCTTAGTTCCCCACCAAGGATTGAACCAGTGCCCTTAGCAGTGGAAGTGCAGAGTCTTAACCCCTGAATGTGGAGGGAAGTCCTTGGTCTGTCTTATATATGGACTTTAATCCCTATATCCATTATATGTATTACTGTATTGAAGGGTCATTGTTCTTCTATTCACCAACTATCCCTTTTTTTTTTCTAAACCCATCTAGATTTTCCTTTGGAAAAACAGACTTTTTCCAATTTTATTCATGTCTATGATTTTGATAGTATTAAACTCATACCAATCTCCATGTATTAAACCCCCAGTGACATTATTCAGTCAACATAATCTTGTCCCTTTGTTGAAAGTTTGGTTTACAAATTTGTATATAATAGTCTCAATAAATAAGAGCTGGCATTCCCTGGTCAAATTCAAGGATTACGTGATGGTGATCAGAGCTGATGCTCTCCTTTATTATTAATGTGAATCAGAGAACGTAACCTTTGGTGTTAATGACAGCCATTCTTCACATTCTTTAGATAAGATGTGCCAGCCTAGGGGAAGAGGGCATTGCTGTAAGTGTCATGAAAAATGGAACTGGAGTTCTACTTCGGTCATTTCTGGACTTTCCAGTTGCATAAATCTATTGATCTTTCTCCACTGTTGAAGCATGGCTGAGTTGGCATTTACTTTGTAAGGACACTCTGGGAATGCACATCTGTGCATGTTATATGTAAAATTTTGACTTTGAGAAAATGGTTTTGTTTTGTTTTGTTTTAAATTGAGAGAGTCCTTCCATATATAAAAGTATTTCTTTTCTCTAGCACAGCCTAAAACTGTTGTTCTCCACATCAAGTTAAAATATGCAGTAATTTTGCTTCCCTAACTGTGTTTTTGTTCCTTGAACCATAAAATAAGCTTAGATATGAGTATGTAGACACTTATTCAGCATATTATTACAGATTGAGATAATTGACTCTGTAATTATGTTTCTCTTTAGAAAAATGGAATAAGAGCAGTAATACTGCAATTTGTACATTGAGCCTTTTACATCATTCTGTCAGACTTCTGGCCTTCAAAGATTTCCTGAGTCTATTATAATGAAGCATAATTCATCCATTTTGCTATCAGCACCATTTGCGAGAATATCCTCATTAATTACTTTCAATTTCAGCCATTTCACATTAACCCCAAACCATGTCCCTTTCTTCCACACTTTTCCTATGATGTTTTGAACTTTTTAAGGGAAAAAAAATAATAATCCCAGACCTTTGTGAAGACAAGATGAACTATTTTCTTGAAGGCTCATTTATAAAAAACAACAAAGTGCTCTTATTAGAAACAAGGGAATGATCAGTCCAGATGAAGAAAAAAACAAAACGACCTACGCCTATGCAAACCCAAATGAACCTTTGGTATGGTTCAAGATTTGGTTAGCTTGTTTCTATTTGTTTTCTTTTTCATTTTCATGCTTCTCTGCATTTGCAGCTGGACTGATTCTGGAAGGAGCAATGCATTACAAGAAAGCTTGTTCTCATATTTCCAATCTGATTTCAACTTCTATGAGAAAGGTTAGGATAATCACAATGTTAGTTTCTTATCTGGACCTCATCTTTAAACCTTGAAAAGCTTGCCCATCACTAGTTCTCAATTTCCAACGTTCCCTTCTGGGCTAGACTATTTGTTACAATTAGTGTATCTCTGATCTTTCCCTCCGTCTCTGTCTCAGTCTCTTTCTTTCTTCCTCTGCCTTCCGAAGATAAAATCTTTCCGGTTTTCCTCTCACATTGATTTGTTTATTTTCAGCTCTTTCATCTTAGAAAGGTTAAGTTTGGAATCATGGATAGAGAAACACTGGAAAGTCCACTAGAAAAATACATTAGAGACATGTTACTTAATTTTATTATTTTTTTTCTCTTTTTAAAAAAGTACATCAATCCAACATTCAGGCATACGCATAGATTTGACAATTAAGGTAGTGTTGCACACATAATATTTGTTACTGTCATGTAGTTATAGTCATTGAATTTATTGTACAATAGATATGATTAAGAAGTTTTAAATTGACTAACACTCAAATGAATATTTTCTTATTTAAAATAATTGAAAAAAATTTTAAATATAGTTTTGTTAAAGCAGGAAATCAGAACATTGGCTTCATTTCAGTTTCTCTGTTCTGTGAACATAGAATATAAGAAAGAAGAAAACCAGAAACATTCAAATACTATGACTGTAATTGACCATTTTTCCAGAAAAGTCTGTGATTCGGTGAAAATGGCTATATGGAAATTAGACTGAATTGAGAATCAACAGAGAGAATATTGGAGAAATAAAAAGAACTCATGGTCATTCTCCACTATAATTTTAGTCTTTATGACATTGTTTCTCTCATGACATAATGATATTCAAAATATCATTGAGTGAATTCTATTCTAGATCACTTGCTATAAGAGATGTTTTAGAATACATAATAAAACCTGAAAAAATACAATGTAACCTTTTTATTTACCTAGTCTTACTCTTAATACTTGTTTCTGCTATAGATGCTCTACCTAGAGCATATTAGGAAGACTTGTCTACGGAGTGGTTTAGAATTAGACATTCAGAGATTTAAATCTCTATCTTTCACTAATCTTTTAGATTTAAGCAAATAAATTAGCTCCTAATTCTTAATTATCTGACGAATATACACGGGAAAATTGTGTCTATCTTATATAATTATTAGAAGAATTAACCTTAATACAAAAAAAAAACTACTGAACAGAATAGCTTAAAATGTATTATATATATATATATATATATATATATATATATATATATATATATATATATATTAGCAACTATTGGGTGGGGTTCCCTCATAGTTCAGTCAGTAAAGAATCCACCTGCAATGAAAGAGTCTTCCTGTCCTGCAAGGCAGGAAACCCAAGTTCAATCCCTGGGTCAAGAAAGGTGATCCCCTGGAGAAGGAAATGACAACCCACTCCAGTATTCTTACCTGGAAAATCACATGAACAGTAGCATTAAGTTTTGTTTTCATTTTCCTTTCCTTTTATTGAATATAAAGCTATTATTCTGGGATTCTTGGTCTATGAAGTATATATACAACAATAGCAAATAATTCATTTTTATAAGTTACAATTGCTTTTCTAAGAGGAGTGCTGCTGCTGCTGCTCCTGCTGCTGCTATGTTGCATCAGTCGTGTCCGACTCTGTGTGACCCCATAGACAGCAGCCTAACCCGCTTCCCTGCCCTTGGGATTCTCAAGGCAAGAACACTGGAATGGGTTGCCATTTCCTTCTCCAATGCATGAAAACAAAGAGTGAAAGTGAAGTTGCTCAGTCATGTCCGACTCTTAGTGGCCCCATGGACTGTAGCCCACCAGGCTCCTCCATCCATGGGATTTTCCAGTCAAGAGTACTGGAGTGGGGTGCCATTGCCTTCTCCGTCTAAGAGGGGTACTTTATAACATTTTATATTTAAGTACAAATATTTTGATTCAGTTCAGTTCATTTCAGTCACTTAGTCATGTCCAACTCTTTACAACCCCATGGACTGCAACATGCCAGGCTTCTCTGTCCATCACCAACTCCTGGAGTTTACTCAAACTCATGTCTATCGAGTTGGTGATGCCACCCAACCATTTCATCCTCTGTTGTCCCCTTCTCCTGCCTTCAATCTTTTCTAGCATCAGGGTCTTTTCCAATGGGTCAGTTCCTCACATCAGATGGCCAAAGTATTGGAGTTTCAGCTTAAGCATCAGTCCTTCCAATAAGTATTCAGAACTGATTTCCTTTAGGATGGACTGGTTGGATCTCCTTGCAGTCCATGCACTGTCAAAAGTCTCCAACA
This sequence comes from Tragelaphus eurycerus, assembly GCA_935064755.1. Classification (NCBI taxonomy): domain Eukaryota; kingdom Metazoa; phylum Chordata; class Mammalia; order Artiodactyla; family Bovidae; genus Tragelaphus; species Tragelaphus eurycerus. The sequence goes on along the minus strand of CAKXYN010000010.1, from coordinate 43,059,322 downwards.
CCACAATTCAAAAGCATCAATTCTTTGGTGCTCAGCTTACTTTATAGTTCAACTCTCACATCCATACATGACCATTGTAAAAACCGTAGCTCTGACTAGACAGACCTTTGTCGGCAAAGTAATGTCTCTGCTGTTTAATAAGCTGTCTAGGTTGGTCATAGCTTTTCTTCCAAGGAACAAGCGTCTTGTAATTTCATGGCTGCAGTCACCATCTGCAGTAATTTTGCAGCCCAAAAAAACAAAGTCTCTCACTATTTCCATTGTTTCCTCATCTATTTGCCATGAAGTGATGAGGCTGGAGGCCATGATCTTACTTTTCTGAATGTTGAGCTTTAAGCCAACTTTTCAGTCTGCTCTTTCACTTTCATTAAGAGGCTCTTTAGTTCTTTGTGTGCTGCCATAAGGGTGGTGTCATCTCCATATTTGAGGTTATTGAAATTTTTCCTGGCAATCTTGAGTCCAGCTTGTGCTTCATCCAGCCCAGCATTTCTCATGATGTACTCCGAATATAAGTTAAATAAGCAGGGTGACAATATACAGCCTAGAGGTACTCCTTTCACAATTTGGAACCAGTCTGTTGTTCCATATCCAGTTCTAACTGTTGCTTCTTGACCTGCATACACATTTCTTAAGAGTCATGCAATCCACACAGTTAAAGGCTTTGGCTAGTCAATGAAGCAGAAGTTTTTCTGGAAATTTCTTCCTTTTTCAATGAGTCAGTGGATGTTGGCAATTTGATCTCTGGTTTCTTTGCCTTTTCTAAATCCAGCTTGAACATCTGGAAGTTCACAGTTCACATTCTGTTGAAACCTGACATGGAGAATTTTGAGCATTACTTTACTAGTGTGTGAGATGAATGCAATTGCGTGGTAGTTTGAGCATTCTTTGGCATTGCCTTTCTTTGAGATTGAAATGAAAACTGACCTTTTCCAGTCCTGTGACCACTGCTGAGTTTTCCAGATTTGCTGGCATATTGAGTACACCACATTCACAGCATCATTTTTTAGGATTTGAAATAGCTCAACAGGAATTGCATCACTTCCACTAGTTTTGTTTGTAGTGATGCTTCCAAAGGCCCATTTGACTTCACATTCCAGGATGTTTGGCTCTAGGTGAGTGATCACACCATTGTGATCATCTGGGTCCTGAGGATCTTTTTTGTATAGTTCTTCTGTGTATTCTTGCCACCTCTTCTTAATATCTTCTGCTTCTGTTGGGTCCATATAGTTCCTGTCTTTTATTTTGCCCATCTTTGCATGAAATGTTCCTTTGGTATCTTCAATTTTCTTTAAGAGGTCTCTAGTCTTTCCCATTCTATTGTTTTCCTCTATTTATTTGCTTTGATCACTGAGAAAGACTATCTTATCTCTCCTTGCTAGTCTTTGGAACTCAGGATTCAAATGGGTATATATTTCCTTTTCTCCTTGCCTTTAGCTTCTCTTCTTTCTTCAGCTATTTGTAAGGCCTCCTCAGACAACCATTTGCCTTTTTGCATTTATTTTTCTTGTGAACGGTCTTGATCACTGCCTCCTGTACAGTGTCACGAACTTCCATCCATAGTTCTTCAGGCACTCTGTCTATCAGATCTAATCCCTTGGATCTATTTGTCATTTGCAGTGTATAATCATAAGGGAATTGATTTTGGTCATACCTGAATGGTCTAGTGGTTTTCCCTACATTTTTCAAATTAAGTCTGAATTTTGCAATAAGGAGTTCATGATCTAAGCCTCAGATAAGCTCCCAGTCTTGTTTTTGCTGATTGTATAGAGCTTCTCCATCTTTGGCTGCAAAGAACATAATCAATCTGATTTTAGTGTTGACCATCTGGTGATGTCCACATGTAGAGTCTTCTCGTGTGTTTCTGGAAGAGGGTGTTTGCTATGACCAGTATGTTCTCTTGGCAAAACTCTGTTAGTCTTTGCCCTGCTCATTTTGTACTCCAAGGCCAAATTTGTGTGTTACTCCAGGTATTTCTTGACTTCCTACTTTTGCATTCCAGTCCCCTATAATGAAAAGGACATCTTTTTTGTGTGCTAGTTCTAGAAGCCCTTGTAGGTCTTCATAGAAACTATGTTTTGATTATGCCTATGTAAACACAATATAAAAGAGAAATACAATAAAGTGACTTAAAAAATAATAATAACGAGGCTCTATTAGATTAGATTTTGGAACATGAGGCATGTTCCAAACATAACCAGAAAGGCAGCTATCCCCTCATCCATCCTGCCCTGCATGTAAGTGGGGAACTTGGTGGCAAACCATTCCTAGAGTACCTGCTTCGGGGTGGGGATTTCCTACAGTAACAGAGAAGTTCTGTCACTGAGATCTACTGAAAGTCAGCCTTCCACACATGGTTTGTTAAAAAAAAAAAATAGGAAAATGTAAAGAAAAATTAAAAAAAATTCTAGATTTTGGTGTCAGATACACTTGAATCTAAAATGAACCTTTCTGCCTTTAATATCATGACTTGATGCAAATTCCAACTTCTTGTAGCTCCAGTTTCCTTGTTTGTAAAACAAAGATAAAAATGCCTATTGTGTTGAGAGCCTTTGAAAATTAAACCAGATAATGCTTAGCAGAGCTCTTCAAAGAGAATAACTAACACTCAATGGACCTAGCAATAGTAAGCAGTATTACCACCATTAGTTGAAGATGGCGCTGAGTATTTTTAAGTACAAAGAATGACCCAATAAGAAGAGGTAGCTCACTGAAAGTGAGATGAACCTTCTAAAAATCTCTAGGTTTCTATAGGCTAAAGGCTGCTGAACTGACATTCTGTTGCCATAATACTGGGAAAGTTAAATACCTGTTTTTCTTATTTGTTAAATGATGAGAGGAACTAATTTTAAACAAACAAACCACTCTGATGAAACATTTCTCCCTCCTACAATTGCACAAAGACTTTTTAAACTTTCTTAAGGTTGTTGTCAGTATGATACTATTTATTTCCACCTATGGAGCTGCTCTGTCTCGGTGTTCCTTCCCTAGCCACATTTAACCAGCTTTAACTGGTGTCAACTCTCTGTGACCTCTAGTGAGGCAAATGGCTGAAGCACCTGGCAGGTTCATTTGCACAGTAATGAGTTCTGTCTACTAGTCTGCTGGAGACTGATGGAAAGAAGAAGATTACCTTCCACCACTGCCTATTAAATGTGATTGACATTCCTGCATGATATCTATCTTCCTTAGCAGCCGTCTCTCCTCCTCTAGAAACAGTTGTTGTGCACAAAAAATTGTACTTAAATGAGGTCGGAAGCATTGTGCTCCTACTTTCATATGTTTTGTTTTAATTGTTGTGCGATAAAATAGCAGAATTTTCTTAAAAAAGAAAAAATGATACTGTGTATAACTGGCACGAGAAGGAAGATTGTCATTATGAAAAAAAACAAATTAAAAAAAAATGTTGTCTCCTTCAGTGAAAAATACCGAGAAAAAAAAGGTAGAGAATATTTCCTTAGCTCATTATGTTTTCTTTAGCATCTTAATTGTGCTATTTCATTTGATATTTTCAAACATTGGCATTTATTATCGCTTTTACATCTACATTTATCCTCTAATCTTCCTTTCATTTTTTCATTCAGTTTCTACTCTCTATTTTAAGATAACTTAGTTTTATAGTACGATTGCCATAAGCATCTTTAAAAAATGTCTCTTCATACTTCTGTAAGATATAAAACTGCAACACTTACATAACTCTAATTTTATACTTCTAAGAGTATACATACAGCAGAAAACATTTCAAAAACCTCAAAATAAAAAGTATATTATAATTCTTGTAAAAATGTTCTATTGTACTTGCAACATTTCAGGCAATTAAATCCTATAAATTTATTTTAAGGCCTTATTTTTAAACAAAATGGAAGACAAAATTCTATTTAATTGCAAGAAATCATGGGCAAGTCATATTGAAATTCTCTCCACGCGTGAAATATGGGAAGAATTTTCCATTTTGAGATATTTAAATACATTACTGCTTATGTTTTATAATCTACATTTCATCCCAAACTTCAGCCTGGTTTAATTTTTAAATGTACCCAGTCATAACATTATTGATCCTATGTTCTGATAATTAGTAAAACTTAAATAGCTGCCCACCAACTTTGAACTATATGCATTGGGTCCCTGCTTATCATTTTTCCCCGTAGTACAACCACCATCTATCTATCTAGTTATCACAAAGCTCTGTCTGTTAGTTTAAATTTTGGGTATATCTCCAATTGGAGCTACTTTGAAGCATGAAATCCACCTTGCTCTTACCTAGAAGTTCTGGATGTACTGGTTTAAATTAACTGCTTGACTAAAGCAATATAACCATGAAAGTGAGAAGAGAGCAGAAATATATTCTCATTCACTCTACATTCATTTTCATCAAATGAGAGAACAAGAGGCAGACAGCTGCAGGAGAGAAAAGCAAATTCTGCTATTTGGAGTCACTAAACAATTGTACTGCATCAAATGCTTGCAATATATTATTCCAATTTTTGCTGTTGCAGAACAGTAAGCACTAAAGAATGGTAGATATCATCTGTCAGCTCTAGCAAAACAATCATTCTCTACATTTTTACATAAAATCTAAGTCTGGCTTCTCCACTGATGATTGCTTCACTAATGTATGGAGAAAAAGCTATTGGGATCTCTTCTGGTATTAGTATTATAATTTAATTTAACTCAGGGCACAGCAGGAAATTGATTAATAGCTACAAAATGCACACGTGATTTAAAAGCATGAAAAGTAATTACTTCACCAATTACAGAAAGTCTAAATGAGCTGTGATTGACAGTACATGAAATGCATTAGAGTTGAAAAGTTGATTGGAAAGAAAAAGAAGACATATAATCTGCCAGATAGCTGTAGGAAATGCCATCTCTGGTGAATCGAAACTGTGTTGGCAATATCCGAAATTGTCTTTAAATTCTGATCTAATGATTATATTTAGTGTTGCTGGCAGAATTAGTCATAAATCTCTAATACAGCTGTTCAACAAGTTAATGCCCAAATAAAAACAATCAAAGTAGATAATTTAAACACATAATATTCATTCAAAACTAGATAGATACAGCATATTGACAATCTTAAAACAAAAAGTTTTCTTCCAACTGTGAATAGACTAAAATTCATCATCAGTTCTTAAAATAGGCTTTTATAAAGGCAGTCTAGATTCAGAGATTATATCCATTTCCCTTTAGAAATGAATATATGTGTGAAATTAGCATTTATATTCCATATTTAATATAAAATTTACCTAACTTATCCTAAAGCCATTTATAACAAATTGCCTATACTTTTATTCACTCTGTCTGCCTTAAAGAAAAATTCATTTTCCCTTTTCTGATTTCTGGAAATAACTTGAATGTTTAGGATTCACTTTGGCCTCTTATTATTCATTCAAATTTTGCTTCGTTTCTGGGGTTTAAAGATATATATTTATGAATCATTCAGCATGTCAACCACATGTGGATTCTACAATGCTGTGAGCATATGTTATGTCTATCCTGCTTTCTGATTTTCTGATTGACAGCATGTATTTAAGGGTGACTAGACTTATTTCCTGCAGTTTAAAATTGATAGAAGTTTAGCAAAGCATATTCATTGATATATAATATTGCTTCCCTGATGACAGTGGGAATGAAAATTGACATACAAACTCTTTGAACTTCAGAAAGAGAGAAATTTTAGCAGATTGTGGGCTTATGCAAATAGTGACATAAATTAATTTTTAAAATGTTGAGATTACAACAGGAAGAAAGAAATTTGAAAGTGAACCAGTAAAAATTTCATGATATTATGGAATATTTTTAAGCACTCTTCATTTTATGAATTTTAAATATGGACATTATTCTTTTTTATAAGGTACATCTTATAAATTTTATTAATTTGCAGTTAAAAGAAGTTCAATTATATGGTATGTAATTAAATAAAGTTCCACTGGAACTTTTGAAGAAATATATTACAACTTGAGTTTTGTAGTAACAAGTCAGAGCATAAAATATTGATATAAAACAATGAAAACTCCCAAAAACTACGGAGAATATATTCATCACTGCTGAAACTGACATCATCATAGAACATCAAGAGGGGAAAGAGTTCATTATGACTTCCATATGGCAAAACCAATACAATATTGTAAAGTTAAATAAAATTTTTAAAAAAAAGGTTTGATTTTCATTGCAAAAATTGATCAATATAAATTAAGGAAAACAAAATTTTTTTCTACAGTTTCTGTTAGTTAAAATTTCAAAATTAGAAGACCAAACAAAGTTCTAGTTTTTTATCCTAGCTACACTCTTTTGTAGGCTTCCCTGGTGGCTGGCTCAGTGGTAAACAGCCCGCTTGCTCATGCAGGAGACTCCGGTTTGATCCCTGGGCCAGGAAGATCCCCTGTAAAAGGAAATGCCAACCCACTCCAGTATTCTTGCCTGGGAAATCCCATGGACAGAGGAGCCTGGAAGGCTGTAGTCCATGGGGTCGCAAAAGAGTTGAACACAACTTGGCAACTAAACAACAACAAATCTTATTGTTTGTTGTCGTTCAGTTTTGTATTTCAAATGAAAATTCTTTGAAAATTTTATAAACAACAACCCTTTTGTAGTCCTTAAAAAGACCACAATCTCTCTGGTGTCCTTAATCTTCCTTATGCCTGGAATCTCTACCTACACTTTGGTTCTTAGCTTAGATAAAACTTCCTCTAGGAAGATATCCTCAGATATGAGTTAGACATATCCTTAAGTATTCCACAAACACCTCATTTTCTTTCCCTGAGATCTTATCATACACGTTTTTTTGTCCATTTATTTATCTTTAGTCTTTATAAAATCTCCATGAGGACAGGAACCACATCTCCTAGCACAAGGTCTTATATCAAATATGTCAGCAATAGATAGTTATTGTACAAAAAAAATGAGTTAAATAGTATATCCTTAGACATGGGATATGAGTTTGTCTCCACAAGAAACTATTTATCTTTTATGGACTAGAATAGTGTCTTATTAAGCTTTTTCATTTCCTGTGCCTATTACAAAGCCAATAATATAATATATACCCAATAAATATTTTATTAAATAAATGTACTTTCAAATGAATTTTGGAGAGACACAATGGAATGAAGAGGTAATCCTTACATTTACAAACCCCAAAACTTGCTATAAGTAAACAAGAATGCTTCCCTATGTCAGAAGAGAACATTTGTTTTTTTTTTTTTTAATCAAAAGGAGCTGTCTCTTACTTAACAGAAAATTTTTGCTTACATTATGCCCTGATATAAATGTTAATGTGAGACCTCCTTTTTGCTTCTCACCCCAGATGTAGCCTCAAGTACTTCCTTCTTTTCCCTTCAAATGGACAAGATGTTTGTTTTAAAAAGGAGCCAATGTATTTTGCATTGTGGAAATGAAAAGAAATATTTGCTCAGAATACAATATCTGAAAATAAGAATACTGTGTCAATGGTTTTCACAATAGACAGAAATATGGGTGGCAATCACTATCTACTCATATGTGGAGTTGTTCCACCTATTAGATTGTGGCAAAGTTAATATTATGTGGTGACCAAAAAAGGGCTGAAGAATCAGAAAAATCTAGATTTGTCTAAATCCTGTTTCTGCCAAAGACTGGCATCTTGGGAAAATTAGTCAAGCACTTTAAATATCAACTCCTTCAATTACAGATTAAGAAAATAATATATGTAACTCACAGAACTTACTGTAAAGATTGTGTGTAACCCTATGAAAGTTTCTTCTTTAGTTCTCCAAAAACTAGTTTCATAGCTTTTCTCTGAAAGAGTTAGAGGTCTATAGTATCAAAACTAATATTTTGCCAGATGCTCTGAGTTCCTGACTATGTCTAAGTCCTCAGTAATGGTGTCCATGATACTTGATGAGTGACCACAGATAATTGGATTATTTCTTCCCTTATCCAAGTACCTTCCATGGGTAACTTTACTAAAAGAAAATCTGTATTAATATTCTAAGGAGTGTTTTGGAGTTCTTAAGACTCTGGTTCAAAATTCAAACCACAGAGTCAGGAAGTTGAAAATTCATCACAGTTTTCTCTAGTCAACATACCTTCTCTGACTTGATTCACGGTATTAATTAAATTCTATAATCTGGATCTCAAGGTTCTTAGTACCTTGAAGCCCAGCATACGTTTTTTTCTATCTAAGGAGCCCAATTCTATAATTGCAATATCAACTTTCAGGATGATTGCTTGTTCTATGGGTTTTCAAAGAATTTTCATTTGAAATACAAAACTGAACAAAAATGATTTTGTTCTTGGATATATTTCTCTATCTCCAGGCAAATAGCTACTTATTTGTTGCCAACCCAAAGATTACCAAAAATCCCTAGAGGCTGAATCTTTAATAAGTACCTAAAAACATTTTCTGCCACAATAGTTTGCACAGAATTCCAAATCAGGGTTACATTTAAAAAGCCCTTTCTATTGAATTTCACTACAAATGGTACCATATTCCATCATCCTCCCAAACTCCTAGATTTCTCCTTGGCTCACAGTATATTTTACAACTGACCACAAAACACATACTAAACATTTAAGATCCATAACAATGCCGGATGTATAATAAGATCTCAATAAATGGTAGCTAACTTTTTAATTCAATAGAATGGCTTTTCCTAGAGATGGAACTTCTAGAATAACAGAAGGCCATTGTGGGAGAAAAAAAAATCAGCAAAACATTTTTCCATTTTTTGTTTCACAGGTGAATTGGAGGAACATTTGGACTGGTTCCAAGTTTTCAAATCTGGTTTTAGGCATTCTGTAATTCTCCTCACTGCCTCCTGTAACCTGTAAGTAATAAAATCAGCCTCTGTAGCTAGGGTTCACAACTGGCTGAGACAAGTTTGTGCCCCTGCCCTTTGTTAAAACAATTTTGTTATTGTAACCTTTTTCTTTTTCACCATTGTTATGTCTAGGAGAACATCTCAAACTATTTTTCATTTCAAAGGAAGGTTAGAAAGGCCTGACAGGCATAGGTAGCTAAGAATTCTGAGGGCTTTGAAATAAGAGTGCATGCACCTTTCTGACATGGCTCAGCTAAGCAGTAAAACAGTTTTAAGATTTACAAGTACCTCAACCCAAAAGATAGCAGCGTTGGGCTAAGTTCAACAAGCTCCAAACATACAAGCCATTGCATTTTGTTATTCTTTCACTGCTGGAACAAACATTCTGAATTTGACAATTATTGGAGCAAGAGACCTAACATCATTGTTGAACCTGTCCCTGAGTCTAACCTTCCTTTATGGGCTTGTGTGGGTTTTTAGAATTATAAATTAAAAGAAGGTTACAAACACTGACTATGAGGGTCTTTTGTGCAGCTGTATTAGTTCTGTTTAAAACATTATGCCAGCCATATTTCTTAAACACTGTGCAAAGAAGCAATAAATAGAAGACATCTGCATTCCCAATTTATCAGATTTTTATATTTTTTAATAAGCCAGCTATTTGCTAACACAGTATGATACTATTTATGGCACTTATAGATTAAGACAACTGTGCCTAGACAGACAGCTTCATGTAAACATACGGCTGCGAGTAGAGAAGAGGGGTGTTCACTGAGAGGAAAACCAGAGATCTGTTGCCCAAAAGCAAATATCCACCACGTTTTTTCCACAAGAAAATTCTATGGTCCATTAAACCACAAAGCACAATATCCTCTTGCTGAGAAAAGTTGTATATCTGTGTGTATTCCTAAGGCTTGTGCATATAAGTCACTTCAGTCGTGTCCAACTCTTTGTGACCCCATGGACTGTAGCCTTCCAGGCTCCTCTGTCCATCAGGTTCTCTAGGCAAGAGTACTGCAGTGGGTTGCCATGCCCTCCTCCATATAATCTTCATGAGCCAGGGATCGAACCCACGTCCCTTACATCTCCTCCACTGACAGGCAGGTTCTTCATCACTAGCACCATCTGGGAAGCCCCAGCTTATCTGTGTCCAACTCTTTGCTGTCCCATGGACTGTAGCCCGCCAAGCTCCTTTGTCTATGGGATTTCCCAGACAAGACTACTGGAGTGGGTTGCTATTTCCTTCTCCAGGGGATCTTCCTAATTGAGGAATTGGACCTGTGTCCATTGGCAGGTGGATTATTTACCACTGAGCCACCTGGGAAGCCAATATATGTGTGTGTGTGTGTATATATATATATATATATATGCACATATACATGTACATTCCAATATATATGTAGATATAAAAGTATATATATATATATGTTTATATATTTGATAGCACTCTCATTACCTTTAAAATAAAGTATCATAGGATTAAAGGCATAGGAAAGAATGTTGATCTAACATTTGTATATCCTAAAATAGTCAAGCCAAAAAATAATCAATGTAACTATAAAAAATTATATTTAGAATTATTGTAGTTTGTTTCCACAGGTGTAATGCACTCTCACTCTTTCATTTTTGGATTCATTCTTTTATTCAATACAAGTTATTTATCTTAAATATATAAATAGAATGGGAAAGGATAATTTATAGTACCCTGAGGATAAAAGTAGAGTGTAGATAAAGAACAGAAATGGGAAGTATAACTACAGTGCCTTAATGAAAATGCAAAAAAAAAAGGCAGGCAGATATTGGCAGCAATATATGAAATCTAGATAAGCAAAGAATTTTTTTCATAGCCAACATGGCCCCAGGAATGACGATGGTTTCCCAGAGTAGCCCCTAGTCTTCAGTGAAGGGAATCATTTGCAAAAGCAACATAGGAAGCAAGATTAGCCTGTTTGAACCATATATTTAACTACTATTTTTTCATTATATTATTAATTGATTTTTCTTCAAAAATGCATTGGGTGATTCTTATGTTTTTACAACTATTAATTTAGGTTGAACAAATAACAAGGTCTAAACCAGAAGTATTTACCTTCAAAAACTTAGCTCTGTACTATGTATAAACTTATTTGATGAGGTTGCATTTATAACATATTCAGAATATTGCAAGTACAGTATAAGACATTTCCTTTCACTAACAAACCACATAACAAGAAATATTTGCAATGACCACATCTTGTTATAAAAGGATCCAAGAAGTAGGTGCAAAGACAAGCATTTTCTTATTGGGTTTACTTAAAGGGTTGATTTCCTCCTATTAATAAAGATCACTGCCAGCAGGACATAGGATTTTAAAAAGATGTCCGTCATCTTCACACTGCTATTTTTAAAAATGGGTAACCAATAAGGACCTACTGTATAGCATATGGAACTCTACTCAATGATATGTGGCACCCTGGATAGGAGAGTAGTTTGGAGGGAAATGTATATTTATGTATATGTATATTTATGTATATTTATGGCTGAGTCCCTTCACTGTCCACTTGAAACTATCACAACATTGTTAATAGGCTATACTTCAGTACAAAATATTGTTTTAAAAGAATATCCCTGAAACACTTAAGAAGGGATTGTTATCCAAAATCTGTAAAGAACTCTTAAAACTCAACAATCAGAAAGCATAAAACTTTACAAAAACATGGTCTAAGACTCCTCATCAAAGAATATAAATGAATAAACATATGAAAATATAGTCGACATCATATGTCATAAGAGAAAGACAAGTTAAACCAACAGTGAGATACCTCTACACACCCATTAGAATGGCCAAAATCCAAAGCCCCAACAACATCAAATGCTGTGAAAATGTGGAGCAAAAGGTACTCATTCATTGCTGATGGGACAGCAAAATGGTACATCCACTTTGGAAGACAGTTTATCATTTTCCTATAAAAGTAAACATACTGTTATGTGATATATGTGATCAAGCAATTGTTTTCCTTGCTTAACACTTATCTGAAGGAATTGAAAATTTATGTCCATGTAAAATCTGCACAAGGATGTTTGCAGCAGCTTTATTCATAATTGCCAATGTTTAGAAGCAAACAAGATGGTCTTCAGTAAATTAATGGATTGAAAAACCCTGGTACATCCAGAAAATGGAATATTTTCAGTTCAAAACACAAATAAGTTCTCAAGCCATAAAAAGACTTTGGGGTAACATTAATACATATTGTTGTCATTCTTTAGTAGCTCAGTCATGTCCAGCACTCTGCAACCCCATGGACTACAGCACACCACGTTTCCCTGTCCTTCACCATCTACTGGAGTTTGCTCAATCTCATATCCATTGAATCGGTAATGTCATACAACCATCTCATCCTCTGTCGTCCCTTTCTCCTGCATTCAATCTTTCCCAGCTTCAGAGTCTTTTCCAATGAGTTGGCTCTTTGCATCACATGACTAAAATATTGGAGCTTCAGCTTCAGCATCAGTCCTTTCAATGAATATTCAGGACTGGTTTGATCTTCTTGCTGTCCAATGAACTCTCAAGAGTCTTCTCCAACACCACAATTCAAAAGCATCAATTCTTTGGCTCTCAATCTTTTTTATGGTCTAACTCTCACATCCATACATGACTACTGGAAAAACTGTAGCTTTGACTCTATGGATCTTTGTCAGCAAATAATGTCTATACTTTTTAATAGGCTGTCTAGGTTTGTCACAGCTTTTCTTCCAAGAAGCAAGCATCTTTTAATTTCATGGCTGCTGTTACCATGTGCAATGATTCTGGAGTCCAAGAAAATAAAGTCTGTTACTGTTTCCATTGTTTTCCCATCTATTTGGCATGAAATGATGGTCAACATAGATCCCAGATTCCTCTTACCAGATAATTTAAAAACAAAACAAAAATAAATAACCTCTGTCATTGGCTCTCCCTCTCTTTACTCACTTCCTAAAAAAATCTTGAAGTTCTTTCCCATGTTAATACAGGTAAAACTATGTCCCCTAGTTTGATTAATTACTATATAAGTTCATATGCTCTCAAGGTGGCAGAAAGCTTCATTGCTCTGTTGTCCATTGGGAATCCTTGCCATAACAGGAAGCCCTGTGCCATACACCCTGCCTTCCTAGGTACACCAAAGTCCACGGATCCACTATGCTCTGAGGTCCCTACCATTCCACAGTGGTTCTCGTCTGCTGGGCTCAAATATTGCTACGAGGAAGAAACCATCATCCCTGTCTTACCATTGGGAATGTTTCGATTTTTGCTCCACTAAAATTAGAATTTTCACTTCTCTCCCACAATCCCTTTCCTCCACATCCTCTCTCTTTGGTGGTGGAAGTCTAGATCCCTCCTAACTTCCCTTCAAAGAACCTTTAGAAATTTAACGTTGGTCTATATTTCCTATAGTTTGACAAGTTGAAATGCTGAAATCCAACTCTTTTTTTTTTAAATTAGGTGCCCTTATTAAGAAGGCTGAGTGCCGAAGAATTGATGGTTTTGAACTGTAGTGTTGGAGAACACTCTTGAGAGTCCCTTGGACTGCAAGGAGATCCAATCAGTCCATTCTGAAGGAGATCAGCCCTGGGATTTCTCTGGAAGGAATGATGCTAAAGCTGAAACTCCAGTATTTTGGCCACCTCATGCGAAGAGTTGACTCAATGGAGAAGACTCTGATGCTGGGAGGGATTGGGGGCAGGAGGAGAAGGGGACGACAGAGGATGAGATGGCTGGATGGCATCACTGACTCGATGGATGTGAGTCTGAGTGACCTCCGGGAGGTGATGGACAGGGAGGCCTGGTGTGCTGCAGTTCATGGGGTCGCAAAGAGTCGGACCCGACTGAGCGACTGATCTGATCTGATCTGATCTGATTACATTAATGTAGCATGCATGAATCAACAATAGCAAAAAGTAATTTTAAATAGGTGGTTTGATTTTTAACATTTTTGTTTCTGGAAGTGGAGAGAGATGGCCTTGGAACTTAAAAATTTCCCAACCCTATTAACCCGAGACTGCTGTCTTATTAACTTATAACTGACAATATTAATAGTATGCACTGTTCATTATTGGACATGAGCAAAGTTAGAAGAAATTTAATAAATTATCTTACTTCCCTCCTTGTTAAATTCCAAAATGGCCAATTTCCCTATGAATAACATTTGCTTTAGATGAAAGGAAGTACTGTTCTTTATTTATATTAAGTATCTGACATCATGAATCAAATAATTAAATCATACAATTGGCAGTGCTGGCCTGACATTCAGAATAATACAAAACATAGAAACTGATATTTAAAAATAATAGCCCTTTCCTGAGTTACTTATGTGGAAAATTCTAACTAAAATGGATTATGAAATAGAGCTAAGTTATATTTTTTTAAGCTTAAAAAGGTGTTTTGGGGATGATAAAACAGTATCTAAAGCACCCACATCAGTTTGAAATAAAATGGAAATATTAATACAAAATTCAAATCCTACATGTTCAACATCAATAACTTGAAAATATCACCATTTTAGGATGTCATGTTAAGGTGAATAAAAGATCTGGAAGTTTTCATTCTCTGGAAACCCCCTACCTACTGAGGATAGAGTAGAGAAAAGAAAAAAAATACTCTTAAACATTTGTTGCCCACTGCCACAGATGAGTTATGTTCATTTTAAGAGCCCTCTAAGATGGGTAGACCAAACATTATATTTTATGCTTGATAGTATACAGAGTTTCATCAACCTAATTAAAGTCTGTCAAGATCAATTCCAAACAATGTGCAGGAAGTTAAATAAAATAAGATACTCAAGAGAAAAAAATAAGATGTTTTGCTGAGTGTCCAAACTTTTACAAAGACATTAGGACATGTAGCCTAGTTTTGATTGACAAGATCAGATGTTTCTTGAAAGAAATAACGTGACATTTTAAAAGAAAATTGAAACAATTTATGCTTTTAAGTTTATAGTCCTGACACTTATTAATAACATTAGGGTTCTTCTCCACACACTCTGTCTACTCCTATCCTATACAATAAATATCTATATAATTAAAGAAAATATATTCTCAATTTACTATTCCAATTCAACTTGTGTGTTCTTGGAAAACATATTTCTTGTCCACGCTACATAGTAGCTTCCAAGATTTGTGAAAATTTATTCCTAGGAAGAAAATTTTTAAGTAAAACATTTATTTTAGACTCTTAATACATGTACAATCCTGCCTTTTCATATTGTATTTATTTTATTTTAATCTGAATGTTTGAAATAATATATAAATTATGGTAGATAGCCTCTCAAGCTAGCAGAGAAAGAGTCCAACCTCCTAGTCTTCATGACCTTGTATACCCTCTTCCCTTGAGTAATTTATTCTAACCAAGAGAATTTGGAAATGCTGAAAAGTGTTTCCATGATTAGGCTACAAAAGATTTTGTATTTTGTCTCGTTAGCAGCAGAGAAGACAATGGCACCCCACTCCAGTACTCTTGCCTGGAACATCCCATGGACGGAGGAGCCTGGTGGGCTGCAGTCCATGGGGTCGCTGAGTCACACACGGCTGAGCTACTTCACTTTCACTTTTCACTTTCATGCACTGGAGAAGGAAATGGCAATCCACTCCAGTATTCTTGCCTGGAGAATCCCAGGGATGGGGGCGCCTGGTGGGCTGCCATCAGTGGGGTCGCACAGAGTCGGATCTGTCTCTTGTTGGCTTTGGTGAAGTTAGATGTAGAAAGGCCTATGTGACAGGAAGTGAGGAAAAACTACAGTCAATGTCCCTAAAAAAACAACAACAGCAACAAGGGCCTCAATTCAACAGCCCACAAGGAGCTGATTTTTTTCAGGAACCACCAAGCAAGTCTAGAAGCAGATCCTCTCACATTCAAGCCTTTATAAAAGCCCCCAGCCCTGTCTGATATTTTGTCTCCAGCCCTGTGAGAGATCCTAAATTAGAGGACCCAACTAAGTCATGCCCAGATTCCTGACCAATAGATATCATAAAAAGTATGTAAACCACAGTTTTAATCACTGAATGTGTGGTGATTTATTAGGCTGTTAAGAGATAATGAATAAAAGACTTACATCACAATGAAAATAAATCAAAAGAACAGCATGTTAATGTTATGAATTGTTGATATGAAGATTTTCTTTGCATTCAAAAGTAGATTTATATTTTCTGAAATTCTTTGTTAGTTTGGGTATGTGGACCTAGCATCAATAATAGCAAAATACCACCATCTGCTCAATGGCTTACATCATGGTTCTTCTATCCTTGGCCCCTGAAATCTGTTTAATCCATAAGCCAAGTTGATTCACACTCGATTTTTTTTTCATTTCCACCCACTTCTGTCTTTTCCTACTCATTTCATCATTACTGGCATTTATACGCTATAACGTGCTTTCTCTATTCACTTTATAGGTCCTCTTTCTCCTATTCATCCATTTTATTCAGAAAATCCAGGGCAAGACCTTAAGATTCATGTCTGATCATGTGTCTAACCGTTTATAGCTTTTAGAATAAAGCACCAAATCTTTAATGGAATGCACCTGTGTAAATAAAACATGGCACCTGCTGACCTCTCCAGGCTTCATGTGATGGATTGTGCTCTATACTTTAGATAGACTGGCATTTTGTTTTTACTTCTTAAATGGGCCATACTTTGTTCTTTTACATGATTCTTCCTCTGTCGGGAGTACTCTTCTTCTACGGTTATTTCACTTAGAACACTGATATTTCAGCTTACAATCACTTCTTGAAGGGAATATTTCCCCAGTCCCCAATTTAGGTTAGATTTCCCTGTTGCACACTTTAATTCTACCCTATACTTCATCATAGTGCTTATTTAAAATACGAGCTCAATATCTCTCTTTCCTACTAGGTTTTATTTTTCTGAGGACAGGAAGATAGCTTCCCATTTATTCCAGCATCTAAAATGGCAACCCACTCCACTATTCTTGCCTGCAGACAGAGGAGCCTGGCGAGGCTACAGTCCATGGGGTCTCAACAGTCAGACATGACTTAGCAACTAAACCACCGCCAACAACAACAACAAAATATGTAGGCTACAACAGACGTTTTATTATCAAGGTTCTCAATTGGGAGGATGTGATTTTTCCCTCCCAGGACACACTTGGCAATGTTTAGAGACATTTCTGGTTGTCACAAATGTCCACTAGGGAGGAGGAGAAGAGTGGGTGCTCTTAGTACCTCGGAGATAAAGGTAAAGGATGCTGGCATGCATCCTACAACTCACTGGGCAGCCTCTGTAATAAGGAACTATCCAGCCCAAAATGTCAATAGTGCTGAGCCTGAGAAACTCTGATGTGCAGGGTAATAGTTATTGAGTGAACAAGTCAAATAACTAAGGACTAAACTAATATTTCATTATAAAGAAATGTAAGATTCAGAAAACATGAAACAAAAGCTTTTGTTTTTATTAGTATATTATTTTTCTTTGTAAGGTATTTAATAGAAATAGATTCATTTATTCACTCTATTTTTAAGCATTAACTGACTCTTAGTCATTGCTCATGGTGATCATAGGGATTCTATGATAAACCCTGTACTTGAGGATCTTAAATACCAAAGGAAGTAAAAGATGATAAAGTCATAAATAATTAGGCTGTGATAAATGCTAGATAATAAATAATGATATAGAAATTGATAGAAGAGATAAGAGCTGGCAATACTTTAACAAAGACAGCCAAGGAGTCAGTTATGCCAAGAACTGGAGGAAGAATATCCCAGGTGTAGAAATAGTGGATGCAGACTCCACTAGACAGGAAAGACCTCGGTGTATGCAGGAAACTTAGAGGATTCCAGCAGAGTTGGATCATACACATGTGAAATTATTTCAAAGAGCAAAGAGAATTTACTGAATAGTTTGAAGTAGAAGAATAATGTCTTATATTCTTAAAATGTCATGATATTTCTGTGTGGAGAATGAATAGGGAAAGAAAGATGAAGGGAAAGTAAGGCACTGTTTACAAGAGTACAGTGAAAATAATAATCTGGAGATGTAAGAGGCTTTTCTGTGGCTCAGACAGTAAAGAATCTGCCTGCAATGCAGGCAACCCACTTTTGATCCCTGAGTTTGAAACATCCCCTGGAGAAGGGAATGGATACCCACTCCAGTATTCTTGCCTGGAGGGCTGCAGTCCATGGGGCTGAAAGAGTTGGACACAACTGAGAGACTAATGTTTTTAGAAATGAATGGGTATGAAGTATATTTTGGAGATATAATTTGTGTGACTTGTTGAGAAATTGAATGTTGATAATGAGAAGAGAGATATAAATACTAACTCTAATTCTTTTTTTTTTTTTTTTTGGCTTGAGTAAATGAATTAAATATGTTATGCTTCATTGAATTTGTAATGACTGAAGAAAAAGCTATGACAAGGAAAATCAAGCATTCTGTCTTAAATATGAACCATTTGAGATATCCATGGTTATTCTATAAGAGATTTATAGACCAAAGTCAGTTCACAAATATGGTCTACTACCCCATCTCATAACTAAAGCTTTATTAGAACACAGACACTCTTATTCGCTTACATATTGTCTCTGACTGTTTCTGTGCTACAATAGCAGAATTTCAGTAGGGAGAATATGGTCTGCAAAGCCTAAAATATTTTCTATATGGCCCTTTACAGGAAAAATTGCTGAGCCTGCTATATTCATTTATGTGAAGTGTCCCAAGCACCAAAAAAAAAAAAAAGCACCTGGCATTTCATAGATGCTTAATAATATGTGTTGTTGAAATTAATTTTAAGCAGACAGTTAGACTTAAGAACTTGGAGGTCAACGATCAAGTCTTAGATTGAAATATACATTTTGAGATCATCAGGGTGGTCATCTTTTGAAATCTTAGAATTAAATAAGTTGTCTAAAAGCATCATGCTAGGGACTTCCCTGATAGTCCAGTGATTAACAATCCACTTTCCAATACAGAGAGTGCAGGTTTGATTCTGGCCTGGGAACTAAGATCTCATACGTCCTTGGGCAACTAAGCCCACAAGCTGCAACTACTGAGCCCGTGTGCCACAAGTAAGACCTGATCCAACCAAATAAATAAATAAAGAACTAAATAGACATTTCTCCAAAGAAGACATACAGATGGCTAACAAACACATGAAAAGATGCTCAACATCACTCATTATCAGAGAAATGCAAATCATAACCACAATGTTACCATTTCATGACAGTCCGAATGGCTGTGATCCAAAAGTCTACAAGCAATAAATGCTGGTGAGGATGTGGAGAAAAGGGAACCCTCTTACACTGTAGGTGGAAATGCAAACTAGTACAACCACTATGGAGAACAGTGTGGAGATTCCTTAAAAAACTGGAAATAGAACTACCTTATGACCCAGCAATCCCACTGCTGGGCATACACACTGAGGAAACCAGAATTGAAAGAGACACATGTACCCCAATGTTCATAGCAGCACTGTTTATAATAGCCAGGACATGGAACAACCTAGATGTCCATCAGCAGATGAATGGATAAGAAAGCAGTGGTACATATACGCCATGGAGTATTACTCAGCCATTAAAAAGAATACATTTGAATCAGTTCTAATGAGGTGGATGAAACTGGAGCCTATTATACAGAGTGAAGTAAGCCAGAAAGAAAAAACACCAATACAGTATACTAACACATATATATGGAATTTAGAAAGATGGTAATGACAACCCTGGATGTGAGACAGCAAAAAAGACTCAGATGTATAGAACAGTCTTTTGGACTCTGTAGGAGAGGCAGAGCGGGGGATGATTTGGGAGAATGGCATTGAAACTTGTATAATATCATATAAGAAACAAATCACCAGTCCAGGTTAGATGCAGGATACAGGAAGCTTGGGGCTGGTGCACTGGAATGACCCAGAGGGATAGAATGGAGAGGGAGGTGGGAGGGGGGTTCAGGATGGGGAACATGTGTACACGCATGGTGGATGCATGTTGATGTATGGCAAAATCAATACAATATTGTAAAGTAAAAAAAAAATAATAAAAAAAGAAAAACACTAATTTGAAAAGGGATATGCACCCCCACATTCACTGTAGCATTATTTTCAATAGTCAAGATATGGAAGCAACCTAAGTGTCCATCAAAAGATGAATGAATAAAGAAATTGTGAATAAAAATAAATAAATAAATAAACACTGTGTTAATGGAAAGAAAGGAAATAGATAGAAGAAATAGTAAAAACTAAGGCAAGGGACAGCAGCAGCAGCAAGGCAAGGGAAAGGTGAGGAGAGTTGAATCTTATCAGATCAGATCAGTCGCTCAGTCGTGTCCGACTCTTTGCGACTCCATGAACTGCAGCACGCCAGGCCTCCCTGTCCATCACCAACTCCCGGATGAATCTTAGAAGCATGTTAAAATGTGGAGCTGTCACAAAAAACAAGGAGACACTTGTAAAGTAAGAAAAAGTGTATGTGGTACTTTATGCTGAAAGAGGATTGAGGAAAGAGAGGAGAATGATTTGTGTTAATTTGGACAAGGTGCTTTGAAGTAAAGTGATAATGATGAGAACCAGATTGGAGTGTGCCAAAAAGAGACATGAATAACAGTCCAGACAATACCTCCACTCTTTGCTAAAACTCAAGCACAGCAATTAAATTTAAGCAGAGCATTTGCAAGATGCTGTAAAGATAAGGAAAATTTTATTTTAAGTGATCACTCTTTAAACAAGAGATGCTGGAAGGTTTTAGTGACAGCAATTATAGAAAGGGGAAAAAAAAACTAATATTGTAACTGTGAGGTAATAACTTCTTGAGAAATTAGTAGAGATACAGTCCAGAGAACAGTTGGAGGGTTTGTTTTTTGACAAGAGAAAAAATATTTATTCCCTCATAATAGATGTTAAAATGGAGCAAATGGATGCAAATGAAAGAAAAATTGAAGGTGTCACTGAAATAATTTTCAACTGCAAATAACAATAAAATTCAATGTGTCTGTCTACTTAAAATAATGTAAATTATTATTAATTTATTATTATTATTGATATGAATACTGTTTCATATAAGCTGAAAATTCAGGAGAAATAGTTCCAAGAGTGTTTACACCTGTTCTAATGATGAATCAGTTATAAAAATGTAATTATACCTGATCGCTTTATCATGGATCTACCTCTATATTTGCATTAATTCTCTGTACTAGCCTGTGGCATTGCATTAATAGCAGCAGCTTCAAATCTTACACCTTTGTACCACCTGCTGCTGCTAAGTCGCTTCAGTCGTGTCCAGCTCTGTGCGATCCCATAGATGGCAGCCCACCAGGCTCCCCCATCCCAGGCAAGAACACTGGAGTGGGTTGCCATTTCCTCCTCCAATGCATGAAAGTGAAAAGTGAAAGTGAAGTTGCTCAGTCGTGTCCGACTCTTAGCGACCCCATAGACTGCAGCCTACCAGCCTCCTTCGTCCATGGGATTTTCCAGGCAAGGGTACTGGAGTGAGGTGCCATTGCCTTCTCCATTGCACCACCTAATCTGAAAGAAATTTTAAGCTTCTTTTCGTTAGAAACTTCAGAAAGATATCCCATTTCATGGTCTTTGATTGATTGTATATTTTTCATCACATCATCTTTAGGTAAGCAAAGAGTATAAATTAATTGGTTTAACCCTATTTCGGATTGGAGTCTGTTCTACCTAGTCTCATTGCTGAGTCTTGAGATGATGGTTAGAAATTCCAGTGAACTCTGAAGTGTAGTAGCCAAGAGAAAGGTGAATGATTAAAGGTGAGTACAAACCATAAGGGTTTCCCTGGTAGCTTAGCTCATAAAGAATCTGCCTGCGATGCAAGAGACCCTGGTTTGACTCTTGGGTTGGGAAGATCCCCTGTAGAAGGGATAGGTTACTTACTCCAGTATCTTGGGCTTCCCTGGTAGCTCAGACGGTAAAGAATCCACCTGCAATATGGAAGACCTGGGTTCGATCCCTGGGATATCCTTTGGTTGGGAAGATCCCCCGGAAGAGGGCAAGGCAACCCACTCCAGAATTCTTGCCTGGAGACTCTCCATGAACAAGAGGAGCCTGGCAGGCTACAGTCCACGGGGTTGCAAAGAGTATGACATGACTGAATAATCAAGCCAACACACACAAACCATACAGTGAATATATAAGGATGATGTGAACTTTAAATTATACAACTAAATATTAATAAATCTCACTTTCTATGCACATTCTTTAATTATGCAAATCTCTCAGTTTTAAATGTGCTTCCCAGTTGGTGCTAGTAGTAAAGAAACTGTCTGCCAACGCAGGAGACATACGAGACCCATTCAATCCCTAGGTCTGGAAGATCCTCTGGAGAAGGGCGTGGCAACTCACTCCAATGTTTTTGCCTGGAGAATCCCATGGACAGAGGAACTTGGTGGGCTACAACCCATAGGGTTCCAGAGTCTGACATGACTGACACTATTTAACATCTATGCACGCTCAATTTCAAATTTACACTCCAGAATTTGAGTAATTTTTTTTAAATTAAATTTTATTTTGCTTAACTTTACAATATTGTATTGCTTTTACCATACATTAAGATGTAATTTTGAATATCAGAGACGAAGTGAACAGTAAACTCTGAGTACTGAATTTTCACTTTGTGGAATCATTTTGAAAGAGAACTCCAGAATCTGCCCTGCTGCTATTTATGTGCATCATCATGGGATATTTTTAAAATTCTTATTATATCATTTATATATCATTACTTAATTTAAAATGTTATAACAATTTCATCTGAACATTGGGAGAAGGTAATGGTAACCCACTCCAGTACTCTTGCCTGGGAAATCCCATGGATGGAGGAGACTGGTAGGCTACAGTCCATGGGATCGTGAGGAGTTGGACACGACTGAGAGACTTCACTTTCACTATTCACTTTCATGCACTGGAGAAGGAAAAGGCAACCCACTCCAGTATTCTTCCCTAGAGAATCCTAGGGATGGAGGAGCCTGGTGGGCTGCTGTCTATAAGTCACACAGATTCAGACACAACTGACACGACTTAGCAGCAGCAGCAGCATCTGAACATTCATTGATTTATCAGTCTTGTGCTTAATATATAGCCAATAATTTTAGGGAGAAATTTAGGTCCCATGTAAGCTAATGAATAGGGTAAATGACATTATTGTTGTTCAACCACTCAGTCATGTCCGACTTTGTGACCACATAGACTGCAGCATGCTAGGCTTCCCTGTCCTTCTCTATCTCCTGGAGTTTTATCAAACTCATGTCCATTGAATTGGTGATACCATCCAACCATCTCATCCTCTGTCATCCCCTTCTCCTACTGCCTTCAATCTTTCCCAGCATCAGGGTGTTTCACAAACTGGTCAGTCCTAAGCAAAAATCAACACTGAATAGTCATTGGAAGGACTGATGCTGGAAGCTAAAGCTCCAATACTTTGGCCACCTGATGTGAAGAGCTGACTCACTGAAAATACATCATTATATACCATATAATTTGTTTTAGGAATCATGCACTACAGAATACAAGAGAATTCTTCAGGAATGAAAATCAACACCAAGAGGGGAAAAATATTAATGCTTTTACACTTATTTGCTCCAACAATGAGCACATGCAAATACATACACATGTTCATTCTTTGTATTTGGATGGAAATTTTAACCTTAAATTATGTAGATTTTGAGTAGAAAATGTGGATAAAAATCAAAACAATGTTTCTAAAGAAAGAATAAAATGTAGTTATCATGTAATATTAGGAACAAGAAAGAATTATCAGGCAGTTTTCCTCAAAGGAAAGTCATTTAATTCTATAAAAATTATAAACCATAGGCCACAGACCCCCTTTTGCAAGAAGCTACATCTCTTTATTTTCTATTATTCATTTTAACTTCTGGCTAAAATTTCCCAATTCGGGCTTTTGATAAACTTGAAATTGAAGCTTCATAGTATTTTTGCTTATTCTTTTCAGTAGAGAGTTTCAAACACCAGGAGAAAAGTAATATAGATTATCTAAACACATTGTGAAAATGTAGTATAATTTTAAAACATTTTGAGTTCTCAGCTGAGGTTTTGTGGTATTTTGTTTAAAGTGATGAGTCAGTCCAGGTGTGTGGCTTTACTGACAGCTTTCAGCTGCTGAAGAGCACGTGCAAAGCTAGTGACTCTTAGGATGAAGCCAGGAGAAGAGTGTTACCAGATGAGAGCTATGGCAGGAGCAGGCATCCAGGAAGCTGAGGATGGTCCAGACTGTGGTTGTATACTGCCACGGTCAGGTGGATATCGTGGATTGACCATTGTCTTAAGATAGGGAGATTGCTTTTCTAATAAATGGTTAAACTCGTTTAACAGCATTATGTGGAGGAAGGAGAATGGAGACCGATCTCCAACAGAATTGAATATTGCAACTTAGCCTAAAATCTTTCAGAGTCAATGTATGTATCTACTGAGTGTATATATCTACTGAGAGTGTAAGTAGATAACTCAGGTTGGCTCACACCAAGGATTAAAACTTGCTTTCTATTTTGAGATTTATTAGCTTTCTGTTTTTATCATGTTTATGTATTTTATATATGGATATGGATGTGTGTGTGCACATATACTTAATATATATTATCAATGTAAGGTAAAATATAGAACACAGTTAAAGATGTTTTTTCACATAGCCAAGACAGTTACTTTGACAATGACTGAAAAGAAGTTGACATCAATATAAGAAAATAATCTCTGAAAATGATTCTTAACGTCAGGATTCTTCCCCAGCTCTCTTGTTTACAACTCAGTAAAGTCCAGTGGAAGTGAGAAATAGATTTAAGAGACTAGATCTGTTAGATAGAGTGACTGATGAACTATGGATGAAGGTTCCTGACATTGTACAGGAGACAGGGATCAAGATCATCCCCATGGAAAAGAAATGCAAAAGAGCAAAATGGCTGTCTGGGGAGGCCTTACAAATAGCTGTGAAAAGAAGAGAAGCAAAAACAAAGGAGCAAAGGAAAGATATAAGCATCTGAATGCAGAGTTCCAAAGAATAGCAAGAAGAGATAAGAAAACCTTCCTCAGCAATCAATGCAATGAAAAAGAGGAAAACAGCAGAATGGGAAAGACTAGAGATCTCTTCATGAAAATTAGAGATACCAAGGGAACATTCATGCAAAGATGGGCAAAATAAAGGACAGAAATTGTATGGACCTAACAGAAGCAGAAGATATTAAAAACAGGTGGCAAGCATACACAGAAAAACTGCACAAAAAAAGATCTTCATTACCCAAATAAGCATGATGGTGTGATCACTCACCTAGAGCCAGACATCCTGGAATATGAAGTCAAGTGGGCCTTAGAAAGCATCACTACAAACAAAGCTAGTGGAGGTGATGGAATTCCAGTCGAGTTATTTCAAATCCTGAAAGATGATGCTGTGAAAGTGCTGCACTCCATAGGCCAGCAAATTTGGAAAACTCAGCAGTAGCCACAGGACTGGAAAAGGTCAGTTTTCATTCCAATCCCTAAGAAAGGCAATGCCAAAGAATGCTCAAACTACCACACAATTTCACTCATCTCACACACTAGTAAAGTAATGCTCAAAATTCTGCAAGCCAGGCTTTAGCAATACGTGAACCGTGAACTTCCCTATGTTCAAGCTGGTTTTAGAAAAGGCAGAGGAACCAGAGATCAAATTGCCAACATCTGCTGGATCATCAAAAAAGCAAGAGAGTTCCAGGAAAAACATCTATTTCTGCTTTATTGACTATGCCAAAGCCTTTGACTGTGTGGATCACAATAAACTGTGGAAAATTCTGAAAGACATGGGAATACCAGACCACCTGACCTGCCTCTTGAGAAATTTGTATGCATGTCAGGAAGCAACAGTTAGAAGTGGACATAGAACAACAGACTGGTTCCAAATAGGAAAAGGAGTATGTCAAGGCTATATACTGTCACCCTGGTTATTTAACTTATATGCTGAGTACATCATGAGAAATGCTGGGCTGGAAGAAGTACAAGCTGGAATCAAGGTTGCTGGGAGAATATCAATAACCTCAGATATGCAGATGACACCACCTTTATGGCACAAAGGGCAGAGGAACTAAAAAGCCTCTTGATGAAAGTGAAAGTGGAGACTGAAAAAGTTGGCTTAAAGCTCAACATTTAGAAAACTAAGATCATGGCATCTGGTCCTATCACTTCATGGCAAATAAATGGGAAAACAGTGGAAATTGTGTCAGACTTTATTTTGGGGGCCTCCAAAATCACTTCAGATGGTGATTGCAGCCACCATCGGCAATTAAAAGACGCTTACTCCTTGGAAGGAAAGTTATGACCAACCTAGATAGCATATTCAAAAGCAGAGACACTACTTTGCCAATAAAGGTCCATCTAGTCAAGGCTATGGTTTTTCCATTGGCCATGTATGGATGTGAGAGTTGGACTATGAAGAAAGCCGAGTGCCAAAGAATAGATGATTTTGAATTGAAGTGTTGGAGAAGACTCTTGAGAGTCCCTTGAACTGCAAGGAGATCTAACCAGTCCAGTCTAAAGGAGATCAGTCCTGGGTGTTCATTGAAAGGAATGATGCTAAAGCTGAAAGTCTAGTACTTTGGCCACCTCATGTGAAGAGTTGACTCATTGGAAAAGCCCCTGATGCTGGGTCAGATTGTGGGCAGGATAAGAAGGGGACAACAGAGGATGAGATGGCTGGATGGCATCACTGACTCGATGGACATGAATTTGAGTGAACTCTGTGAGATGGTGATGGACAGGGAGGCCTGGCGTGCTGCAGTTCATGGGTCACAAAGAGTCGGACATGACTGAGCTACTGAACTGAACTGAAAATCCACATATAGTTTTGACTATTTTCTTCTGCTAATGCAGGCACACACACGTGCACACACACACCCCTCTAGCAATAGGTGAGTGTTTTCAGAAGTTCTATTGATGTAGGTTGTTTCTAGTTTCAAATAAATCTCATATAAAATCTGCTAGAGGGAGCACAAAGATAAACTACTTTTACTCTTGTCATTTCATTTAACACTAAGAAAATATTGAATGCTGAAGGGACTCTCAAAATGTGTTGATGGACAAGGAAAATATTGAGTGTCCAAATTCTAAGGTCAATACTTACCTTGAGCGACAATATATCTTAATGTTTCCTCAACCAAGAAACCAATAGAACATGTATATCTGTTATCACCTATTCTTGTCTATGTGTCATAGATTTGATAGCATTAAAGAATTTCAGAACTTATCCTGACAGTTTCCATCTGGGAATCTTCTATTACTAATATACTATAGAATATTTGGGGTTTTTTTAAAGGTTATTACCAGAGTTCTGATTTTAACTGCTTGGAGTCTGTTTATATAACTAGCGATTAATATGTCAAGATGATGAAGTGATTTTCACTCTCTCTTTAGATACTATGTTATGAACTTAATATGATTTTACTCTCTTACTAAATCATGAAAATAAAGTTTCTGCAATAATGCTTAGGGTTTTAGGCATAACATAGACTCTCTGAATACAGAGTGACTATTGATGCATATCCACAGATACAAATAAACTTAGGAGGAATACATTAGAGAAACATCCGCAGGGGGTGGGGGGGTGTCCCATGGTTAATATGTATTTATTTCCTAGGGCTTATTGTAACACGTTACCAGAAACTGGGTGTCTTAAAACAACAGAGATTTATTATCTCACAGTTCTGGAGGCTATTAAGTCTGAAATCAAGGTGTTCTCAAAGTTAGTTTTTGTAGATTCTGAGAGAGAATGTATCCCACACTTGTCTCCTAGCTTCTGACTGCTCTCTGCAATCCTTAGGGTTCCTTGGTGTGTAAAATGCATCACTCCAATCTCTGCTTCTGTTTATCACATGGAATGTTCCTTGTGTGTGTTCTCTTTGTCTCTTCTTTGCATTATAAAGTCATACCTGACTCTTTGTGAGACCATGGACTGCAGCACACCAGACTCCCCTGTCCGTCACTATCTCCCAGAGTTTGCTCACATTCATGTCCATTGAGTTGATGATGTTGCCTAACCCTCTCATACTCTGCCATTCCCTTCTCCTTATGCCATCGATCTTTCCCAACATCAGGATCTTTTCCAACGAGTTGACTCTCTACATCAGATAGCCAAAGTATTGGAGCTTGAGCTTCAGCATCAGTCCTTCCAGTGACTAGTCAGGGTTGATTTCTTTTAGGATTGACTGGTTTCATCTCCTTGAAGTCCAAGGGACCCTCAAAAGTCAACTCAGTACAGTATATAATTAGACTCATAAAATGGAAGGTACACATGTAGAAATAGGCACATTTATCAGTCCACATTAAATATATAGAATTAGTTTAGGCACATCTATTTCTGAAAATATGATATTCTAAATTCCTTAGGAAATCCATTCAAAACTGGAAAATTAAATATGCTGGTACAGTATTTATTAATGTACCTTGAATTTATAGCCGAACTAGCAATAGAGGGAGGGGAATTCTGAGAGAAGAAAATTGCTAGAAAACATGACTTGGCCATGATGGTGAGTTGGCCTCATCATCAAGGACTAAAGCCAACAGCTGCCTTAAGAGAGCTGCCATTCTTTGTCTACAGCTTTCCATTTTAAAAGTTCACATAAGTGCAGAATGGAAAAAAAATAAAATGTCTAGGACCTGTGTGAGAAGAGAAGTTAAGATGAATGTTTTAATATAATTCCATGACCCAAAAGGAAATATTATGAAAGATTGTCTCAGCTTTGGTTCTGCATAGGTAGGGGTGGGGCAGGGGGGAATCTCCCCTAAGAATTTCTAATCACAAACCATCAGATCAGATCAGTCGCTCAGTCGTGTCCGACTCGTTACGACCCCATGAACTGCAGCACGCCAGGCCTCCCTGTCCATCACCAGCTCCCGGAGGTCACCCAGACTCGCATCCATCGAGTCAGTGATGCCATCCAGCCATCTCATCCTCTGTCGTCCCCTTCTCCTCCTGCCCTCAATCCCTCCCAGCATCAGAGTCTTCTCCAATGAGTCAGCTCTTCGCATGAGGTGGCCAAAATACTGGAGTTTCAGCTTTAGCATCATTCCTTCTAAAGAAATTCCAGGATTGATCTCCTTCAGAATGGACCGGTTGGATCTCCTTGCAGTCCAAGGGACTCTCAAGAGTCTTCTCCAACACCACAGTTCAAAAGCATCAATTCTTCGGCGCTCAGCCTTCTTCACAGTCCAGCTCTCACATCCATACATGACCACAGGAAAGACCATAGCCTTGACTAGGCAAACCTTTGTTGGCAAAGTAATGTCTCTGCTTTTGAATATGCTATCTAGGTTGGTCATAACTTTCCTTCCAAGGAGTAAGCGTCTTTTAATTTCATGGCTGCAGTCACCATCTGCAGTGATTTTGGAGCCCAGAAAAATAAAGTCTGACACTGTTTCCACTGTTTCCCCATCTATTTCCCATGCAGTGATGGGACCAGATGCCATGATCTTCGTTTTCTGAATGTTGAGCTTTAAGCCAACCTTTTCACTTTCCACTTTCACCTTCATCAAGAGGCTTTTTAGCCCCTCTTCACTTTCTGCCATAAGAGTGGTGTCATCTGCATATCTGAGGTTATTGATATTTCTCCCAGCAATCTTGACTCCAACTTGTGTTTCTTCCAGTCCAGCATTTCTCACAAACCATAATTGAATTTAAAATAGTTCCAAATTGGTAGCATCCCAGATGCCTGGCAGGAGGAAAATCCTCCCTGGAAGAAATAACCTTCAGCCTAGAGCTCCATGTTTTACCACAGGATAAATGCCATGAAAAGTAAGCTCACAGTAGAAGCTATAAAGTAAACAATAAAACAAGCCAGCGTGAGAGTAAGAAATAATAACAAACAGAAACAATGATACTGCAGATTTTAACATACTGGATGCTTGAGGCTGGTGCACTGGGACAACCCAGAGGGATGGTATGGGGAGGGAGGAGGGAGGAGGGTTCAGGATGGGAAACACACGTATATCTATGGCAGATTCATTTTGATATATGATAAAACCAATACAATATTGTAAAGTTAAATAAAATAAATTATAAAAAATAATAAAAAAATAAAATTTAAAAGAAGATATTTAAAATAAAAGAAAGGAACAAGAGACTATAAAAAAAGACCCCAAAGATTTTTTAAAAAACCAAATAGACTTTCTAGAAAAGAAAAAAATAACAATTAAAAAGTATTTCATAAACTAAACAGTATATGGAAAACAGCTGAAGTGAGAACTTGTGAATGAGAAAATTCATCCTGAAAAATTTTCCTATAATGCAAAAAGAGAGCTAAAAAGAGGTTAACCATGAGAAAAGATAATGAAGAAATTCAGAAAGAGAAAACAGAGTATAGTTGAGAGATGAAATTCAAAGAGTTATTAGATGAGATATCAAAAAATCTGTCCCAAAACAAAAATAATTAGATTTAGGGAATCAAAAACTCATTAAGAAAAATAAGAGGAAATAGGCTCATTATAATGAAACTTCAGATGACTGAAGATTAAGGGAATATTTTAAAAGAAGCCAGAAGGAAAAAGACACACTATGACCAGGCCCACAACAAAAGACAAATAAAAATTAAACTGACACTTTTTATTTTCAGCTGCCACAATGGAAATCAGAATTATATCCTCAAACAATTGAGAAAAACAATTGGCAATCTAAAGTCAAATACCTGAAGACACCATTATACAAAGACAACACATTAAAAATAGTCTTTGTTTGTTTATGTTTGTTTGTTTCTGTTGTGTGGCTTGTGGGCTCTTTGTTCCCAAACAGGGATTGAACCTGGGCCCTCTGCAGTGAAAGCACCCAGTCCTAACTATTGAACCCACAGAGAACTCCCTAAAAGAAAAACTCAAAACTGAGATAGTACAACCATTAGAAGAATCTTGCTGAGGAATTTCTTTAGATTATATAAACGAAATTAGTAAAATGAACACAAAAGTCGAAAACACAAAAAGCAATGCCGAGTAAAGAAAATTCAAAATAAAAATTACGCTTTAGCTGTACAAGATAATATTAATGATATTAGATTTATAAGATTATGAAACAAAATACAATTACAATTCTATACAACCTTATGAGTCATGAGGTTTCTAACTGGAATATCTTCCAAAGTTCCTTACATTGTTTATATTGAAGATGTAACTATATTTCCCAGTCAACAGAAAAGAATAAAAATTGGGGAGTTGAAGCAGAAAGGAAGCAAGGGGAATGTCAAGAGTAGGACAAAGAGCAACACACAACACACACTAAAATGATAGAAATCAATCCACATTTTATTAGTAAATCACATACCAAAACAAAAAAGATCTATCCCACCTAAGTGACATTTACAAAGACATGCCAAACTTAAGGATCAATTCTGAACGTTAACTCCTGGAAAAGTATGCAGACACATACAATTAGGCAGCAAGAAATACTAGGGAAAGAGAGCTACATATTATTTAAATACAAGGTAAATAATTGGGAAATCAGTTACAAAAACAGAACAGAATTAGAATAGCTGGATTAAACCCAGAGAACTCAATGAGTTTTTTATGATCTCAAGTGTCCTTGAGGATAGACAGCTTAGTTCTCAAAAATAATAGGCCTTCCCTTAGGTATCTACTCTTCAAAGTGTTGTTTGGAACTGAAGTTATCTTGAGACATAGTTTGAACTTGAGTCATGAGTCCCAGTTTAGCGCATATGGCAGAACAGGTATAAAATGAGAAAATTATTGATGGTAGGGAAAATGGGAGATATTACTGAAAAGCTGTGGACTATATTGCAATCAAAGTTAATAAACAATGTATATTATTTAAACACAAGAAAAAAATTAATCACCTAAACAAGAGATTCTGTGTGCTAAAACAATGGTTTGTAATTGGAAAAGTAACCTACATTATCGTGTACAATAGTGTATAGACTTCTCTTCTGTACCCTAAACTTTAACCAAGAGATAAGTATTACATCAAAAAGTTTAAGGGTTTTTTTAGAATTTTAACTTCAAAATCTTATTAAACAGGATTATCTTATATAGTTATAGTAATTTCAAGACAGGTCTACTTATAGTGAATAAATTCTTTGTGACAAGTATTTATTATTATAATTATTATTATTAATTTTAGTTATAGTTAAAAGAATTGCTTTATAAAATAGTTCAGCTATATTTTTTTAACATTAAATTGTGTTTTGTTGAAAATCACAGGGAAATTTCTTTGTATTTACATAAAGAATATGCCACCCATTCTCATTATCTTAGAAAGAAAGAGAGTGAAGTCGCTAGTCGTGTCTGACTCTTTGAGACACGATGGACTGTAGCCTGCCAGGCTCCTCTGTTCATGGGATTTTCCAGGCAAGAATAGTGGAGTGGGTTACCATTTCCTTCTCATTACCTCAATATTCAGGATTTTCTAAGTTTAAGTTGCTCAGTGAAATAATGTTGGTTTGCCTCAAACTGGTTTCCTACTGTATAAGTAAGGTAAAAAGTGAATAGCAGCATTAAAATCTACTAAGAATAAATATCCAAGGATGAAACTAAAATTTTCCAAATACGAACCCATGATTTGATTTTTTGCTAGATAACTTAATGTTTGTTACTTTAAAGGAAATATCAGAACTGCGTAAAAATATCTTCTAGAGTCAAAACTACTTAGAAACAGAAACGTAAACATTTTGCTCTGTTTAGTAACCATCTAAATTAAAGACTTATTGAGTCATTTCCTGTTCCTGTTAGCTAAGTTCATTCTTGAATTGTTTATAATGATACTAATTTGCATCACCTTATTTGACATACTGGACTTTGTTTTTTCTAAGAAGAAAAATGTACTTAGAAAATTTTGCTATTTTATTATAGAACTTTCACTAAAATTCCTTCGTAGATTTTCATTGTGAAAAGTAAAAGTAGTCTTGAGAAACTTCTCTGAATTTCAGTTGCACATTTTTATCTGTAGTAAGAGATTTTTCCATTGGCTTCTTCAGGGAGTATGCATCGTTATGCCACATGTAGCAGGAGCACTGCTATTTCTCAAATTAAGTACATGTGTCTTCATGCCCCCATATACTCATCTTGATAGTTATAAATCAAAGGAAGCATTTCAAGAAGTCATCTGGCCCATCCTTACATTTCCAGGCCTAATTGCCTTGGAAAGAAGCCAGAAAAGGAATGACTTAACTTACCATTAATAATGTCAGAGTAAATGATTTCACACCTAGCATAGTCATCCTCTCTAGCATTCCAAACCTTAAAGACTCCATTTCTACCCACTTTAACTTAAATACTTTCTGCCATTTTAGAAACCCTTTAATTTTTGTGTTCCATGCTCATGATCACTATTTTACTGTAAAAAAAAAAAACAAAAAACAAAACAGTAACTTTATCAGCACTCTTTCTTCTCAAAGTCCTGTTTCTTCTCCCACTCCACTGATCTTTTAAAACCTGTAAAACACTGTTCAAGGTCTTATAAATCTTTGTTATAATATCAAGCTGTTTACTGTTTATAAACATGTATAAATAAGTAAGGACCGAGGGAAACAGGGCTCCGAGTTGGAGCATTTTAAAAATTAGCCAATACAGTATACTAACGCATATATATGGAATTTAGAAAGATGGTAACAACAACCCTGTATACGAGACAGCAAAAGAGACACTGATGTATAGAACAGTCTTTTGGACTCTGCGGGAGAGGGATAGGGTGGGATGATTTGGGAGAATGGCATTGAAACATGTATAATATCATACATGAAACAAGTCACCAGTCCAGATTTGATGCAGGATACTGGATGCTTGGGGCTGGTGCACTGGGACAACCCAGAGGGATGGTATGGGGAGGGAGGAGGGAGGAGGGTTCAGGATGGGGAACACATGTACACCCGTGGCGGATTCATGTTGATATATGGCAAAACCAATCAGATCAGATCAGTCGCTCAGTCGTGTCCGACTCTTTGCGACCCCATGAACTGCAGCATGCCAGGCCTCCCTGTCCATCACCAACTTCTGGAGGTCACTCAGACTCACAACCATCGAGTCAGTGATGCCATCCAGCCATCTCATCCTCTGTCGTCCCCTTCTCCTCCTGCCCTCAATCCCTCCCAGCATCAGAGTCTTCTCCAATGAGTCAACTCTTCGCATGAGGTGGCCAAAATACTGGAGTTTCAGCTTTAGCATCATCCCTTCCAAAGAAATCCCAGGGCTGATCTCCTTCAGAATGGACTGGTTGGATCTCCTTGCAGTCCAAGGGACTCTCAAGAGTCTTCTCCAACACCACAGTTCAAAAGCATCAATTCTTCGGCGCTCAGCCTTCTTCACAGTCCAGCTCTCACATCCATACATGACCACAGGAAAGACCATAGCCTTGACTAGGCGAACCTTTGTTGGCAAAGTGATGTCTCTGCTTTTGAATATGCAAATGCATGTGCATACAAGTAAAATCAAAGTAAAATGCATTGAACTGGAAAAACAAATAAATAAATAAAAAATAAAATCAGCCAGTGAGTTTAGGAGGAAGGGTAGATCATGATAGTTGTTTTCTTTAGATTTCTTATGAAACGCTGACAGAATATTACTTCTTATTATGGCTCCAGTAGAGTTTAAGTGTGGGCATATGTGTGATACTACTTTCTCAAGCACTGAGAATGAACTCATATTTCTTCTAAGATATAGTCATTGAGATAGATATACAGGTAGATACAGTTATTGAACCAGATTTATCAGAAGTCCTCCATATTGCCCACAGTCAGTCAGTTCAGTTGCTCAGTTGTGTCCGATTCTGAGAGTCCAGACTGCAGCCCGACAGGCTTCCCTATCCATCAGCAACTCAATATTGCCTACAGTTATCAGTTATACATATAAGAATCCTGTAATAAAAACAATGGCATAAACAGTGAACTCTAACAATGATTCATAAGTTCAAATAACCAGGGTGAGATCATGTACATTATAATTGTTTTGAGTTTTTCAAGTTAATTTCTCAAAAACAAATAACTTTTCTGAAAGAAAGCTTTGTCCGATATTTTCCCCTAAACTAACCCTGTACATACCACTTAAACCTTCTTAAGTGGTTTATAGTCTTTGATTTTCATGTTACTGACATTCACTTAACCTTAAAGTCAACCAATGTAATCAGTTCAGGCGCTCAGTCATGTCTGACTCTTTGCGACCCCATGAACTGCAGCACACCAGGCCTCCCTGTCCATCACCAACTTCCAGAGTTCACTCAGACTCACATCCATTGAGTCAGTAATGCCATCCAGCCATCTTATCCTCTGTCATCCCCTTCTCCTCCTGCCCCCAATCCCTCCCAGCATCAGAGTCTTTTGCAATGAGTCAACCTTTCGCATGAGGTGGCCAAAGTACTGGACTTTCAGCTTGAGCATCATTCCTTCCAAAGAACACCCAGGGCGGATGTCCTTTAAAATGGACTCCTTGGATATCCTAGCAATCCAAGAAACTCTAAATCTGCTCCAACACCACACTTCAAAAGCATCAATTCTTCGACACTCAGCTTTCTTCACAGTCCAACTCTCACATCCATACATGACCACTGGAAAAACAATAGCCTTGACTAGACGGACCTGTGTTGGCAAAGTAATATCTCTGCTTTTGAATATGCTATCTAGGTTGGTCAGAACTTTCTTTCCAAGGAGTAAGCGTCTGTTAATTTCATGGCTGCAGTCACCATCTGAAGTGATTTTGGAGCCCCCAGAAATAAAGTCTGACACTGTTTCCACTGTTTCCCCATCTATTTCCCATGAAGTGATGGGACCGGATGCCATGATCTTCATTTTCTGAATGTTGAGCTTTAAGCCAACTTTTTCACTCTCCTCTTTCACTTTCATCAAGAGGCTCTTTAGTTCCTCTTCACTTTCTGCCATAAGGGTGGTGTCATCTGCATATCTGAGGTTTTTGACATTTCTCCTGCCAATCTTGATTCCAGTTTGTGCTTCTTCCAGCCCAGCGTTTATCATGATGTACTCTGCATAGTAAGTTAAATAAGCAGGGTGACAATGTCCAGCCTTGACGTACTCCTTTTCCTATTTGGAACCAGTCTGTTGTTCCATGTCCACTTCTAACTGTTGCTTCCTGACCTGCATACAGGCTTCTCAAGAGGCAGGTCAGGTGGTCTGTTATTCCCATCTCTTTCAGAATTTTCCACAGTTTATTGTGATCCAACAGTCAAAGGCTTTGGCATAGTCAATAAAGCAGAAACAGATGTTTTTCTGGAAATCTCTTGCTTTTTCTATGATCCAGTGGATATTGGCAATTTGATCTCTAGTTCCTCTGCCTTTTCTAAAACCAGCTTGAACCAATGTAATAGAATACATTAAAAAATAAATTTGCTTACTAGTGGAAAAGCACTGTTAGGAACTAGTTGAATTCAAAATGAGAAAGTGAATACAGTTCTCCAAGCGTGTGTTCTCCAGCAGAAGAAATATTTTTAGAATTGTTAGTAAACATATCACTTGTTTCATTTGTAATTCACAGTGTAAGAAACTCCATTAAA
The DNA here is from genome assembly GCA_935064755.1 of Tragelaphus eurycerus. Taxonomy (NCBI): domain Eukaryota; kingdom Metazoa; phylum Chordata; class Mammalia; order Artiodactyla; family Bovidae; genus Tragelaphus; species Tragelaphus eurycerus. The sequence continues at coordinate 43,023,089 of CAKXYN010000010.1, read as the reverse complement.
TTTAATTAATCTGAGAATGGGAAATTTCTTGGTTCAAATAATAAATGCCATGCTACCACATCACAAAATTCCTGGAGGCATCATTCATACAGAACAGAAATGAACAGTGTCCCCTGTAGTTACACAATACAAAATTCCTAAATCCAGAGTTAAAAAAAAAAAAAAAAAATCATTACAATTTGGACTTTTCCTCTCTCTCTTAGAGACTTCTTCTCAATTCCATTTAAATATATATTGACTTGATTCCCAGGCCAGTCCTCTTCATGACGCATTAATTCCATCACTTAGGCCAGTGGAAAGTATATCATTCTTTATAGTGTCAGAAAAATCCAGGTACTGATGCTTGATTGATCCAGCCTGCTCACTTGGATCAGAAATCACTTCACTGTGGCCATGGGAATAGGGTTAATCCTATGAGAAATACATAGCCCAGGGAGTCACCTAATTTATATTAGGCTCCCATTAAAGGAAACATATGGAATAGATGCTGAGAAAGAAAGCCATATATATATCAACTGAGATAAGTAAACATGATCAAGGAAAAAGTATACATATACTAGGAGGGAGGTCTGAAGATACTTCAGAAGAATGGAAAACAGAAATTATCTACAGGTGTAGAGAATCAGGGCAAGTGTAATTGAGTAGATAGTATTAAATTATGACAATGAAAAATGCCTAGGATGTTGACAGTGAGAACCTAAAAAAGTAATATTCCTAAATGGGTAAAATAAAAACACAGAAAAAGACATTCAGGCAAGAAACAATGCAGTAAACCCAGAAAACTGCCTGTTGTGTAATTTTTGAACCTGTGATGACATATAAAACGGAAAAGGTACAAAAAATAGACTGGAAACAGAAAATGAAGGGCTTTGAATTCCAGGGGAAAAAATTGGGATTATAAATAATGACTAGTCCGTGACAGCTTGGCCAAGGGAGTGATATGTTCAAATTTGAGATTTGAAAAGATTCATATTGAAGCTGTTCATAAAAGGCACTGTGCCAGGGAAGAGCTATTTAGGAGGCTATGACTGCAGCCCAAGTAAAACAGAATAAGGCTGTGAACCAAGGAAATGTACTCGAAAGGGGAATGAAATTTCACAGCTCTTTCAGATGACTTTCCCTTGAACTGTGACCCTCTATCACCTGGTATATATGTATAAAATATTGGACTTCCTGATGAAAAACTCAGTGACTTCTCTGAAATATAGGCTTTACTGACTTCTTTTCATTTGTCCTTGTAAACCAGTAATTGCTTTTAAACAATTATTTTTCTCTTGGCTGTCATGATACACACTATAATACAAAAAATCTTATTAATAGCCCTCATTCCTAACAAATATTCAGTCTTTGCATCTCTCTCCGTCTTTCTCTCTCCCCTTCTCCATTTGTTCTTTTCATTATCTTTTCAGTCATTTGCTCATCCACTCTAAAGCTGCATCTTTCACCACTATGTGGCTGCTTCCTCAGTTGACATTGCTAGCCCTAGATCACTATAAACAAAGCTAGTGGAGGTGATGGAATTCCAGTTGAGCTATTTCAAATCCTGAAAGATGATGCTGTGAAAGTGCTGCACTCCATAGGCCAGCAAATTTGGAAAACTCAGCAGTGGCCACAGGACTGGAAAAGGTCTGTTTTCATTCCAATCTCTAAGAAAGGCAATGCCAAAGAATGCTCAAACTATCGTACAATTGCACTCCTCTCACATGCTAGTAAAGTCATGCTCAAAATTCTCCAAGCCAGGCTTTAGCAATACGTGAACCGTGAACTTCCAGATGTTCAAGCTGGTTTTAGAAAAGGCAGAGGAACCAGAGATCAAATTGCCAACATCTGCTGGATCATGGAAAAAGCAAGAGATTTCCAGAAAAACATCTATTTCTGCTTTATTGACTATGCCAAAGCCTTTGACTGTGTGGATCACAATAAACTGTGGACAATTCTGAAAGAGATGGTAATATAGACCACCTGACCTGCCTCTTGAGAAACCTATATGCAGGTCAGGAAGCAACAGTTAGAACTGGACATGGAACAACAGACTGGTTCCAAATAGGAAAAGGAGTACGTCAAGGCTGTATACTGTCACCCTGCTTATTTAACTTATATGCAGAGTACCTCATGAGAAATGCTGGGCTGTATGAAGCACCAGCTGGAATCAAGATTGCTGGGAGAAACATCAATAACCTCAGATATGCAGATTACACAACTCTTATGGCATAAAGGGAAGAAAAACTAAAGGGCCTCTTGATGAAATTGAAAGGAGAGTGAAAAAGTTGGCTTAAAGCTCAACATTCAGAAAACTAAGATCATGGCATCTGGGCCCATCACTTCATGGCAAATAGATGGGGAAACAGTGGAAACAGTGGATGACTTTATTTTGGGGGGCGCCAAAGTCACTGCAGATGGTGACTGCAGCCATGAAATTAAAACACACTCCTTGGAAGGAAGGTTATGACCAACCTGGACAGCATATTAGAAATCAGAGACATCACTTTGTCAACAAAGGTCCGTCTAGTCAAGGCTATGGTTTTTCCAGTGGTCATGTATGGATGTGATAGTTGGAGTATACATAAAGCTGAGCACTGAAGAATGGATGCTTTTGAACTGTGGTGTTGGAGAAGACTCAAGAGTCCCTTGGACTGCAAGGAGATCCAACCAGTCCATCCTAAAGGAGATCAGTCCTGGGTGTTCATTGGAACACCCAGGTGTTCATTGGATGCTGAAGCTGAAACTTCAATGCTTTGGCCACCTGATGTGAAAAGCTGATTTATGTGATTTTCCCTGATGCTGGGAAAGATTGAGGGCAGGAGGAGAAGGGGATGACAGAATATGAGATGGTTGGATGGCCTCACCAACTCAACGGACATGGGTTTGGATGAACTCAGGGAGTTGGTGATGGACAGGGAAGCCTGGCGTGCTGTGGTTCATGGGATCATGAGGAGGCGGACACACCTAAGAGACTGAACTGAACTGAGACTTTCTTTTGAGCTACAGACCTCCAACCATATTAGTTCACCTGATATTCAACAAAAATGCTTTATCCTCTAAGGCCTACCTTGTACAGAAACCTCATCTATTGTCTTTTCTAGGATCATTCAACCCTACTCATTTTCCCATTACTGTTCAATAAACTTATCAGTTCAAGAGGCTTAGGTCAAATGCTCCCTCATCCAGGAAGACCCTTCGACATGTCTGACCATGCAAGTTATTTCTTTCTGTAATGTGCCTGGTACATGCTTGTCATGTCATATGCTTTAATATACTCATTATTTTTTTTTGTTAATGCAACAAATATTGATTAAGCTTTATGTGTTCAGGTTCTACACTAGCAATTGAAAAATATAACATTAAACAACACCTCCATTATTCCCTGCTTTCATGAAACATTTATTAGTGTTAGTCGCTCAGTCTTGTCCAACTCTTTGCAACCTGTGGACTGTAGTCCTCCAGATTCTTCTGTCCATGGGATTCTCCAGACAAGAATACTGAAGTGCGTTGCTATTTCCTTTCCCAGAGGATCTTCCCAACCCCAGGGAGCCAACCCAGGTCTTCTGTATTGCAGACATATTCTTTACTCTCTGAGCCACCAGGGAAACATTTATATCCATTGGTAATGTCCTTCTGTATAGACTGTGTTGCTTGTATCTAGCATAAGAATTGTTATGTAGGGTTTATATAATAAATATCTGTTTGATGGGATTAATAAATGAAGATGTTATCAATTTTATCTTCTTTAATATTGAAATATTTTGAGTGTTGGTTTATAAAACATTCACAGTATGAGATTCTAGAGACAAGGTTGTGTTTTACGTCCTTCCATGCAGAAGGATAGATTCCATAAGACACTTTCAGTTAGCCTTGGTGACTGGCAACAACAAGATTGTTTTTACTTTAGACAGGGTTTCTTGATCTTGACACTGTTGTCAATGTATATCAGATAATTTTTTTGTTGTGGGGGCTTTCCTGTGCATTATAAGTTCAGCATATATGTCCATTACTTGCCAGTAGCACTCCCAGATGTAACAATCAAAAACATATTCAGACATTTCTAAATATCCCAGGAGTGGAGAGGTGAGGGGTACAAAAATCATACCACTTGGGAACCAGTGATTGTAGAGATTTTGAATTATCCCAAATGTGGTGGAACTGGGGGGAAAAAAATGAGCCATTAAAAAAAAATTCCTGAGGAACTGAAAATGTGTTTCAAGTTAACTACTTTTTCTGATTTGTGTGACTATTACACAATAAAAAATATATAATCTTCCCCCCTTTCATTCGCAGAATGCTCTCCAGAAGACTGCCATTCCCTGGCTGTCTTTAGGGAGAACTGAACGTGATTTTATATTTTCAATTGAACTTTTCTGACAAGGCTTGTCTCGTGAAAAATAAGATTACTATATGTAATGTAAAAAAGAATAATGCATTAGGAAAAAAATGTTTCAGGTTTTCCCAAATCATAATAAAATCCATATAGCCAAAGAATTTCATAACTATAATGTGCTTATTCTCAAAAAGTAGATTGTGCTAATATTGTTCTGCATTTATCTGAGATAAAATCTTGAAGATTTTCTCAGAAAATTTAAGTGGATAAACATGTTGTGACATGAAAACATCAAATATATTCCAGGCGTTCTTGAGCTTTCATTTAAATGAAAGCACAAAATATTTTCTATTAGCTACCACTGTCTTGAAAGAGAAAAAAAAAAGCCCACAGAATAAATGGAAATGTAGACAGTAATATTTATCTTGCAAATGTAGCTTCAAAGGTAACAATTTGGAATTTTTTCAATCACATTTATGTGTCCACTTGATTGTTTTCTCACAGTGGATTTAAAGAGATTCAAATAACAGTTCCCTGGGCAGAGCAATTTTGCATGTGCAGTTATATCTCCTATAATAGAGAAAACAGAGCTAAAGGATGATGTTCCTGTTATTTAGAGCCATTTTCTTTCACCTAAATAAAAAGAAATAAGAAAAGAAAGGAAACCTAGTTTGTAAGGCAGGAAAAAAGAAAGAAAAAACCACAGTGTGTGGAGCAACAGCAATTATGACACACTGATTATTACATTTTCTATATTTAGGAGCAAATGCAAATGAAATCCCTGACAAGCCTGAATACTGACCAGTGGGCACTATTCCACTATAGGTCTCCAAAGATTTCATTAAATGCCATTAAATCATTTGCATCTGGTTTGGGCTCCAGAAGACAAGCATGGGTTGAAAATGTGGATGATGGTATGCATATCCTTTAGAAGCTATAATTTTCCAAAGTGAAGTATCTTCATTTAATACAAAATAACCATGTTCTTGAGGGCCATTTTAAACAGATGTTCAAACAGCTTTAGATCATCTCCCAGTGAAACAATTTAGATTGGAGATGCAACATACTTTTCTTATTATTAAAAATCATCCTAGTTTCCATGTGCTGTTAGTTGGATTCTTTTAAAATATTGAAATTTGACTAATCATCAGGTATTGCAACTATACATGTAGAAGAGTAACTAAAATATAGACAAAATATAGATAAAATAACTGTCATATTTATAAGTTATGCATATTCAGGGAATTTCTTTAGTAGTTAAAACAATTTTGCTATGATCTTTAAAATTCTTCTCTTTTCAGAAGAACATTGTCACAGAATTTATTTTCATCTATGTCATTTAACAACTATTCTGTATTTTCCAACTATAGTAAGTCATTCTAAGGTAAAATAAGTTTATAAATATATAAGAAGTTAATGTAGTACCTCACATTAATAGTCATATTACCTCATAGAAAATAAAGAGCAATAAAGTTTATTTTAACAGAACTTTCTAGGAAAAAAAAAGCTTCCATATTATTCTAAACTGAGAACTTTAAAATATCACCCCATGTAACATCAGTTCAGTTCAGTTCAATCACTTAGTCATGTCCGACTCTTTGCGACCCCATGAATCGCAGCACGCCAGGCCTTCCTGTCCATCACCAACTCCCAGAGTTCATTCAAACTCATGTCCATTGAGTCAGTGATGCGAACCAACCATCTCATCCTCTGTCATCCCCTTCTCCTCTCGCTTTCAGTCTTTCATACCTTCTGTTAATTTATGTGTCTCCCTCACTAAAATGTAAAAACTCCATGAGGTTCCAGAATTTTATCCATGGTTATTGCTTTAGACCTTATATGTATCAAAATACCTGATATATATTTGGTACACAGTAAGTATTTGCTGAGTGACTGAGTAAATACAATCTATTCAAATATGCCTGGGTTTTCCTGGTGGGTCAGTAGTAAAGAATCCTTCTACAAGGAAGGAGAAGCAGAGACACAGGTTTGATCCCTGGTCTGAAAGATACCTTGAAGGAGAAATGGCAACCCATTCCAGTATTCTTGCCTGGAAAATTTCATGCACAAAGGAGCCTGATGGGCTATAGTCCATGGGGTCACAAAAGAGTGGAAACAATTGAGTGACTAAACAAACAATAACAACAAAAATATGACTACAGAAAAAAAAGTAAAAGTTTTCACTCACTTTTTAAAGTAAATGCCAAGGTCTAATGTGAAAACAATTTTGCTTATAGAATTAAGGTTTTTATATTCAGATTGATCTGAGTATAAATCTTGATTGTTGCCACAGGCTTTCTTTTTATTTCTTTGTCTGTAAAATATAACATCTACAAAAGTACTTGACAAAAAGTAGTTACTCAAAGTTATTTTCATTCACTTTCAGAAATTTTGGGAAATCACTTAAAGGGAAAAAAAAAAAAAAAGAACTGCTATTATATGCCAAATGGAAAGAGTAATATTTATGGTATGTCCTTTTAATACTTTCCCACTGAAATAGCTGAGAAGTTATTTATTTGCACATCCCAAGCAAAAAATAAACTAGCATCTTCTTAAATTGACCTATCCCATGTGTAATCTTGCAAATAGTAGGCCTATTCTGTAGTTGATATGCTTTCACATTAGACTTTGTCTCTTGCATGATTATAGCAATAGGAGTATAACACCAACTGTCAGGACACATTAATCTCATACCAAAGTGGGAACAGAATTTCTGAACAGCTTTTCTTAAGGTGATATAGAGTTTTTATTTTATAGAAATAAAAAATATGAAGCACTTTCTACCTTCTCTTCTCTATCAGTGAATTTCTTAATTAAATCAAACATGAGTAGAAAGAAAAGAAATTATGCCAACTGAGAAATGCAACTATGATTATGTTTTACTGATGCCAAGATACATGTATTGAAAGTGACAAGATCAGTCATTCATTCACATGGATTTGTCCAATCAGTGACTCAGTCTATGTCCATGTTCTTTCTTGGTTTATCCTTTCATCAAATTCCTTGCCCTCCGGTTATATCTTATTCTTGGCTGCCATATTGTTCATTGCACTTATCTTGATTCTTTCCTCAGTGGCTTGATTCCTAACACTCACTAAAAATGATGGCTTAGAAATTCCTTTTTAAAATTCTGATTAGGGTGCTCTACTCTCAATCCTTACATAAAAGCTCACCAAGGCCTAAAAGGTTCACAAAAGTCATCACAGTGATTTACATTGGGTAAGAATTCTGATTCCAGTGTATGCTCAGTCGTTCAATTGTGTCCAACTCTTTGTGACCCCACGGACTATAGCCTGCCAAGCTCCTCTGTCCATGGAATTTTCCAGGCAAGGATATTAGAGAGGATTGCCATTTTCTACTCCAGGGGATCTTCCCAACCCAGAGTTGAACCTGTGTCTCTTCTGTCTCCTGTATTGGCAGGCGGGTTCTTTACCACTGTACTACCTGGGACACCCAACTGGCAAATAGCAAGTGCTAAAAAACAGTTATGAAATAAAAACAAAACTACATTTTACTAGTTCTGGCCTGGCACAGTTCAGTAGTAAGTTTTTGTTAATCACTTGGTTCTTAAGGCAACTTGAAGCAATGATGTGTGAGCCCCAAAATAATAACTTCATTGAAGTTTTAATTATGGAGAGAAATTTGTCTCTGCCCATTGTTTGATCTTGATCTCATCTCTATTGCTTACAGATTATGTGAACTGCTCTATATTGTTTCATTTTCCAACTGCAATACAGTGATGCTGCTGCTGCTAAGTCGCTTCAGTCATGTCCGACTCTGTGCGACCCCATAGACGGCAGCTCACCAGGCTCCCCCATCCCTGGGATTCTCCAGGCAAGAACACTGGAGTGGATTGCCATTGCCTTCTATGAGCACAGTGATAATAACTTCCTATTTCTTTGTGAGGAGCAAATTATATCATGTAAAATGTTGTTTAAAAGGCCCCTGATACATTAAATCTTTAATAATTATCATTAATTATTGAGAATACTATGTCTATTGTGTGGAAAGGTGTAAAGTCATTGAAACGGAAGAGTCAATGAAGTGAATGAAGCATCATTAACCTTACAGAAATCAGTACAATCTAGCCAAAAGCATTTATTAAATAAACTTCTGTTCACACAGAAGCCCTTGATTAATAAGTTATCTAACTTGAAATTCACTACACTAGATGTGCTGTGGGAAAGTCAGATGGTTTGTCACTTTAAACTATACTAAATGGGGTTTATTTATTCAGATTTGTCTTTCCTCAGTACCTTAACTGGCATCTGATAGTAAGACCTAACAAAATGAAGTAAATTTAGATTAGATACATTGAGTAAATGTGTATATGATATGCAAAAATGTGTGTGCTATCTTAGGTTATATATATTTGTGAAATAATGTGAAACTATGAAAATGGTTCCCAAATAATAAAGGTTGGGGAATTCAGTGTTAGACATTTTAATTTTAAATCTTCAACTGTTGACTATGACTATAATAAAATCTAATGTCTAAAAACAAAAAATGCACAATAAAGTTATTATTTATTTTAGCAGTATCAAGAAGATGTTCTTAAATATGTAGTTTTTACTTTTATAATTTAAAAAGTCTATAAATAAAGTTAGAAACTACTTTTTTTGCTTACATATCATACAAAACTGACTGACAAATTTTATTTCTCATAAAATTAAAAATGCTTCACCTCATTTAGGAAAATCATATTTTTTCCTTTCTATTTCCAGAATTCTATGCTGAATTTTATTTCAAAGCAATGAGGCACTTTCAGTGCTATAAGTAGGTCCTAATGATTTCTTAATTCATGAAATATATTTTTATTGAATGTCTAATATATGCCAGACCTGCTACAAGGGGAAAAATTCTATTTCCCTGGAGATTTCATTCAAATAATTATACCGACTACTCTGGGGGGAAACATCTATAATTTAACTAGTGTAAAGCCAGATATCAATTTCACCTTATCATTCTGTACCACTCAGTATTCCTTCAATATTTGTACTATTTATTTTATACCTTCTAAGTGTGAGATCCATCCTGCATCCTGAGAATACAATATTGAAAAGGGAATAACGTGTGTCATGATGAAACAAAGAAAACACAGAACAGAACTTCAAGGATACCAGAATTTTTAAATGAGTCTGCAAATAATATATTGATTTAAGTTTTAATTATGGTGAGAAACATATCTTCAGATTTGTTAAATTTGGGAGGACATACCTTAGGAAGGACTTTTGTTTATGTTTTTTTTTTTTTTTTTTCATTTAAAGAGAGAAGCTGAGTTTCTAAAAGATAACATTATTTGCTCCAGTTAAAAATAGAAATGAAAATAAAATGTGTCTCCTGAATCTCCTGCATCTAAAGCCAATATTCTCTCTGCTGTAACACTCTCCTTTCAGTTTCTCATAAAAACACAAGCTCCACAGTATTTTAGAAAGATTCAACCCTAGTATCTCATGTCTGAAAATTGTTGAGCAGATTCATTACTGACTTCTCAGACTGATTTTTCCTTTGCAAATGTGTGTTCTTTGAAACCAGAGTGGAAGAAAAAGGATCTCATGCCCTAGTCAATGAAGCTCAAATTTTAGGATTCTAAAAAGACTACAGAAACAAAGCAGCCTGGGCCCCATTGTGAGTGTCCGACTCAGCTGAGGGGATTAGAACTCTAAATAAACCAGACAGAAAATGACATGCTTTCAGCATCCCAACAATACATTTTATATTTTCAGGTTGCAACCGAGTAATAATCAGGGCTTTTGCCTTTTAATTGCCAGGTAAAATATTGGATACTCAGTTAAATTTGAATTTCAGAAAAACAACAAATAATCTTTTGTAGAAGAATTTGCTATGAAATATTTTTACTTGCTAAAATTACTGATCTTACTATGAAAAGAAAGAAATTTCAACTGTTCTATTCAGTGAAAGATTTTCTAAGAAAATTTAAAAACAGGAAAAGAATTCTGTAGTATCTTTCTGACATACTCATTCTGACATTGAAAAAAGAAGGGGCAGGGGAACAAAAGTATGGGACTACCTAATATTGTATCTCTGACTCATGACTGTGGTACCAAGACACCCAGAGATGCTGGGTTCAACTCCATTGTGAAGTGCTACACATCAAGACGTCCTCAGAACTCTTTCAGTGAGCTATTGTTCCTCCTGGTACGGATTTTTTCTCTGTATTTCAGGTGAATCAAGTTGAGCTGCTCCCAGCTGCTCCCATATTTCTATACTGACTGGTGCCAACAACAGAGAAAAATATGCCTTCATCTTCACTGTTACTTTCTCCGCAGCTGACCTGTACCTGGGGGCAGAATAGTGAATGATTTTATAATGAACAACTTGGTAGAACTCTTTTCTAAACATTGTTGTATGGCCAACTTTCTCTATCAATAGCATAATCATTCTTGATGATTGTATAGCCATAGAAGAATATGCCCTATGGCACACTGAGCATGGTCACTTTTAAAAGTATTAAATTTAGACCGGAAATTATATTTTTAGTTGCCTTTGTTATCACAAAATCATATACTTGAAGACATCAAAATGACAGTAGTCCTTGTTAATCAACATGCTTATTTTCATGATGAACAAATCTGAATTCTCCAGGATAAATCAATACTGACAGAAAAAGTTGCTTAACTGAGCATATTTTGTTACATAATTCTACTTAATATCTAGTATTATCAAATTTGAAATATTCTAATTTTATTTGATGAATAGTAACGTTGAATGTTTCCTCTACTGTCTTTTAGTCAAAATTAAGTAGAGTGCAATCTCACATAAAGTATAATTTTACATTTGCATCTTCATTAAGAAAATACATACATAGTTATAAGACAGAAAGGGATGCTGCTAACAGGCACACACACGCACACAAACTAGGTTTAAAATGCATAGTGAGTCTAGAAGAAAATGAACTTTAAGGACTCTTTTAGAAAATACCTTGACTTAATTGCTAGGCACTGACAGTTGCCTTTCTTCCAGAAGGTATGAGCTGATTATAGCCAGAGAATCCCATTAACCTCTCTTGACATTGAACAAAATAATCAGACATAGAAGAAATGTAAAAGAATCACCTAGAATGTTGGTTAAATAATCATGAGAAAAATCAAGGCTCTGGACATTTTCAAGAACTGGTTTCAGTCTTGGAAAAATACATATTACAAGTAGCGGAGAATACGAATTTACAGCCATTCATTGGTTGAATTAGATAAGAATAGAGTGTTTACACAATTAGAAATTTCCCCATTTTACTCTACAGCAATGGTAAAAATCTTGACACTTCTCTCTGAAGAGTATTCTGCATGCATGCATGCTAAGTCGTTTCAGTAATGTCTGACTCTTTGTGACCCCATAGATTGTAGCCTGCCAGGCTCCTCTGTCCATGGGTTTTATAGGCAAGAATACTGCAGTGGGTTGTTATGCCCTCTTCCAGGGATCTTCCCCAGGCAGAGATCAAACACTTGTTTACTGTGGCTCCTGAATTGCAGATGAATTCTTTACCACTGAGCCACAGGGGATGCCCCAAAGAGTATTCTAACTGTTTATAAATTATTTAACTGTTTATTAATTATTTAAATTATTTAAATTTATTTAAATTATTGGTCAAACAACAGATGTAAATTGGCTTTCAGAGCATCTTAGGTGGTGCTTCCATCTTGGCTTGAATATTCTCTAAAGGTAATAGATCTTTCACATTTATTCCAGCCTAACTTTTCAGCTCTTCTGGCTGGGAGAAAAGAAACACCTGGTAAAGTAAGTAAATAAACAAAATATGGAAAATGGGCACTCCCAAATCTCTAGGTCAAAAAACGTGTTTTATTTTCCTCTTTAGTTAATAGGCATACAGTTTATATAAAAAATAATCACAATGTAACTATCCAACTGAAGGAGCAGCCAGTATGCAATTGGGAAAAAGGCAAACTTGAAACTTGGATATAATTTACTGAAATTGTGTTCCATTTGATTTGAGTGTGGTAATATTAGGTATTGTTTCTAACAGTAATGTACATAACAGACAAAGTAAGGAAATTTTAGAATATAATTTTAGAAATATCCCTGAAGTGAATAGATGTTTTATTTCATTTCAACAAACACTGTCTGAGTTGGTATATACTAAACACAGTATTCAGAACCACAACAACCACAAATAGAATAATTCATGGAAACTGTCCAGGAAAAAATTGTGATAGTACATATAGAAATCAATAATTAATCAGATCAAATCAGTCGCTCAGTCATATCTGACTCTTTGCGACCCCATGAATCACAACACGCCAGGCCTCCCTGTCCATCACCAACTCCCAGAGTTCACTCAGACTCACATCCATCGAGTCAGTGATGCCATCCAGCCATCTCATTCTCTGTTGTCCCCTTCTCCTCTTGCCCCCAATCCCTCCCAGCATCAGAGTCTTTTCCAATGAGTCAACTCTTCGCACAACTCTTCGCATGAGGTGGCCAAAGTACTGGAGTTTCAGCTTGAGCATCATTCCTTACAAAGAAATCCCAGAGCTGATCTCCTTCAGAATGGACTGCTTGGATCTCCTTGCAGTCCAAGGGACTCTCAAGAGTCTTCTCCAACACCACAGTTCAAAAGCATCAATTCTTCACAGTACAACTCTCACATCCATACATGACCATAGGAAAGACCATAGCCTTGACTAGGCGAACCTTTGTTGGCAAAGTAATGTCTCTGCTTTTGAATATGTGATCTAGGTTGGACATAACTTTCCTTCCAAGGAGTAAGTGTCTTTTAATTTCATGGCTGCAGTCACCATCTGCAGTGATCTTGGAGCCCAGAAAAATAAAGTCTGACACTGTTTCCACTGTTTCCCCATCTATTTCCCATGAAGTGATGGGATCGGATGCCATGATCTTCGTTTTCTGAATGTTGAGCTTTAAGCCAACTTTTTCACTCTCCACTTTCACCTTCATCAAGAGGCTTTTGAGTTCCTCTTCACTTTCTGCCATAAGTGTGGTGTCATCTGCATATCTATCGATATTTCTCCCAGCAATCTTGATTCCAACTTGTGTTTCTTCCAGTCCAGCATTTCTCGTGATGTACTCTGCATGTAAGTGAAATAAACATGGTGACAATATACAGCCTTGACGTACTCCTTTTCTTATTTGGAACCAGTCTGTTGTCCCATGTTCAGTTCTAACTGTTGCTTCCTGACCTGCATACAAATTTCTCAAGAGGCAGATCAGGTGGTCTGGTATTCCCATCTCTTTCAGAATTTTCTACAGTTTATGGTGATCCACACAGTCAAAGGATTGTTTCTAATGCCTTAGAAAACTTGCTGTAGGGAACTCACAGTAAAATTCATCTAGGTAACCATTTCTGTCCCCAAAGTCTTATTATACTACCCAGAAAATTCAATAAATAATTATTGAATGAATGAATAAATGAGTTGTGAAATAGCAGGAGAGTAATTAGTTCTGCATGCAAAAGTCTAGAAAGGTTTCAAAGAGAAGTTGACCTTTAAATCAGGTCTTGAAAGATAAATAAAATATTAACCAGAAGTTATAAATCTTACTCTGGGTGGCATGAAAGAAAGTGAAAGTGAAGTCGTTCTATCCAACTCTTTGAGATCCCGTGGACTGTAGCCCACCTGGCTCCTCCGCCCATGGGATTCTCCAGGCAAGAATAGTGGAGTGGGTTACCATTTCCTTCTCCAGGAGATCTTCCCGACCCAGGGGGTCAAAGCCACGCGGGTCTCCCGCATTGCAGGCAGACGCTTTAACCTCTGAGCCACCAGGGAAGCCCACTCTGGATGGCATAGTCTCAAACAAAACAGATGAAATCCATTCTTGCTTGGACAACATAGCCTAGTGTGATAATAGATGGTTAAGGAGACAGAAACAAGCAAATGTACCAAAAGTCTTTAATATTTATTTCTTTATCAAGTATTTGTTGAGTGCATCTGTGTGCTAACACCATTTAAAATGCAAAGATCCTTACACTATAGATTTATATTAGATAAAAAATGTTAAGACTGAAAAAAAAAAAGGCAGGATATGGAGCTAGAAAGTTACTGAGGCCAGTTTTGAAAAGTTAGCTATTTTTAACAGAATCATCAAGAAAGACCTTTAAGAAAAGAGGATATTTGAGTACAGCCTTAAAAAGTGAGGAAGAACAGTCAAAAAACATGGTAGAAGTAACCTCAAACTAAAATATCTTCGTTGAGGTCCAGAGAAGTCTGTGGATAATGTGACTGGAGGAATCAAATGATGGAAGGAGAGGAACCAAGGTCAAAGAATTATCTGGGGCCATGATAATTCCTCAAAAGTCAATGGAATAAAATGAGGACATATTGAAGGGTTTTGATCACTGAAGTAACTGAATCTGATGTTAATTTATAAACCTAGCTGCTGTGCTGAATGCAATAAAAAGAAAGAAATTAGTTAGATGCAATTGTAGTAATGTTGGTAGGAGATGATAGTCACAATCTAGACAGTTTTCAAAGGTAGAGTCTGAAGGATTTACTGATAAACTGTATGTGAAGAATAAGAAAAAGGCAATATCAAGGGATGTATCTGCTACATTCCTTGATGCATCAAGGATAATGCAAGCAAATGGAAAGACAGAGTTACCATACATTCAGGAATGAGTATATTTGTGAGGGAAAGAACAGAAGTGCAGTTTTGTAACATTAATATTGGGGGCACATACTGGTATATTCAAATTTTTGAAAAATTAATAGTTGAAATATGGAATTCAAGAGAGTGGACTTGGCTGAAGATGTAAATCTGAAATAATTAACATTTAGATGGCATTTGCATATACACTTTGGATAATGTCAAAATAAATTAATTGTGAATAAGAAAGAAAAATACAGGGACTGAGCCTATAGAACTGCAGTATTCAAAAGTCAGGGAAAGAAAAATAAAACTGCAAAGTGCAAAAAACTTCAAAGAGCTATAAAGTAAGAGAACCAAGTGAGATTGATATTGTCTATTCAGTTGCTAAAAGGGCTCCAAATAGTGGTATGTTTAGCAGCTTAAGGGCTGCTGAGTGATTAAATAAGATGTGGATCCACAATGTAGGGATCACTGGTCACCATGACCAGAGTAGTCTCAGTAGAATGATAGTGACAAATATATATATATATATATTTATATATATATATATATATATATTATATATATATATATATATATATATATATATATATTTATATATATATATTGGACTGGGTAATATGTGAATGAGAGGAAAATACTGAAACTCTCTACACAAATGTACAGAACTTAGATGTTAGATCAAGAGAGTAAAGGGTTAAGGGAGAAGTATTTTAAGAAAAAAACTAACACGTTGTGTTTTGATGGAAGAAACAGCAGAGAGGGGAAATTGATGATACAGAAAACAAAGTGGAAAGAAACAAACGAAAAAAAAACCCAGAAGTGATGTCCCTGATTTGAGAGAGGATGCAAAGAACAGAGGAAGGGGCCTGACAGCAAGAATGGTTCATCTTTTGCAATTAAAGTGAAGGAGAAATATATAGGTACAGACTCAAGTAGAGTGATAGATTTAATGATATAATATTTACAAATTCTCTTCTAATTGCACCTATCTCGGTAATTGAGTACGGTTTTTCCAGCGGTCATGTATGGATGTGAGAGTTGGATTGTGAAGAAATCTGAGCGCCAAAGAATTGATGCTTTTGAACTGTGATGTTGGAGAAGACTCTTGAGAGTCCCTTGGACTGCAAGGAGATCCAACCAGTCGATCCTAAAGGACATCAGTCCTGGGTGTCATTGGAAGGACTGATATTGAAGCTGAAACTCCAATACTTTCGCCACCTGATGCAAAGAGCTGACTCATTTGAAAAGACCCTGATGCTAGGAAAGATTGAGGGCAGAAGGAGAAGTGGAAGTCAGAGGATGAGATGGCTGGGTGGCATCACCAACGTGATGGACATGAGTAAACTCCGGGAGTTGGTGATGGACAGGGAGGCCTGGTGTGCTGTGGTTCATGGGGTCACAAAGAGTTGGACACCACTGAGAAACTGAACTGAACTGAACAGTAATTGAGAAGCAAAGTTATCAGCAGAGAGTAAGAAAATGTGCAATAGTCAAGTAAAAAGTAGGAGAGTAAATGAACTAGAGAAATGTAGTAAAATTGCCTGGCAGTGCTAAAGACCCACTTGAGATTCCTGGTCATGAATTTAAAGTGAGATCAGCCAGCATAGTTTTCTATTTTCTGTAGCTATTGTGAGCTGCTTTCATAGTGGAATAGGAGGAGAAATGAATTAAAGATGTAAAGATGTATTGCAGTTATTATAACAGTTGCTAATGTTGCTATGGAATTCAAGTAATGAAATATATATGAAAGAACTTCAAAAGCGGTAAAGTATCATGTAAGTATACTTCATCACTGGGATTCAACACTGTAAAGTCCCATGTAGTAGCTTTGCTTTATGAATGTAAATAAGAGTGCCATTGATTGGTGCCAATCTTTAAAGCAAATCAAAGATGTCTTGAAGCCTGTACCTGACAGATCATACAATAAATTAAATTTCACATTACTACATGAGGAGAATTAAAAAGACCTGGCCAAGAATGTATGTATATGACTGAGACAAGCGCTGTGGCATTTTCATTTTTCAGGATGCTTGCACGCTTTCTTAAAGCCAGTATTATTGTGGGACTCTAATAGAGAAGCTTTGCATTAGGATTTAAAATGTCCAGGCTCTCTCTTATATGTCATGTTAATAAGTTTCCTTCCATGAAAAAAGGATGCTTTTGCCAGTTATTTCCCTGAAGATTCCTCTGTGAAACAAGTGTTCCACTCCAAGAAATTCTTTTCATATTGCAAGATTAGATCAATTTCATTCATTGCCATCACCCTTGGCAATCTCTGTACAACTTTTTGGAATAATTGAGTAATTCAACAAATTCAACAATGGCTTCAGCGTTCCCATAACTGAAGAATGGTTCTTTACAATCTTCATTTTCCATTCAAAGCTTTGGGAAGGGAATTGCAATTTTAAAGGAAAGAAAGAATATGCATTGACCGAATGGATTTTCAATATTTGGTTTAAAAATAAGGTCTTTCTGAGCAAGTAACACTTTCTCATTCCTTTTCAATCACTTTTCTTTCAAACTTCTTACATTGCCTCTTAGTATATATTTCTTTATATTTAAACACATATTCTTTCTGAATACTTACATTTACCTAAGACTACATCAAAATTTGTGTTTAGTTTTTAAAATATTTTTTGAAAACATTTGTTTAATAATGTAATAAAAATATAAATATAATTTGAAAATGGTCATGATCAAGCAAATTCTTAAAATTGCCTTAACTAAGATGCATCATTAGGCCCAATGTATCTAATAGTGTGTACTTTACTCAAATAAATAAATTCTATAGATCAATCATCAAGAGATAAAGGAAGAAAGAAAGAAAGCTAATTGCTAGTGTTTATGTTCTTTATGACAGTAGCAAAATAATTAATCATGTATGTTATGACCTCAAACTTATCTTTGTAAATTATAATGATTGGCTGAGGAAATAATTTGGTTTAATCTAAACTTCAGCAATTATAATTCTTATTGAGGATTTATTTTAGGTATGTATAACCAGGACTTTTCTATGGGATTAATGTAATATATTTCTATGACCAATCAGGGAAAAATATGATAAAATTTATTTCAAATGGATAAAAAGTTAAAAAGAAATATAAATTTGTATTCTCAAAATATTGATTATTTGATATTAAAAAAGCTTAAATCATTAATAAGTAAGAGCATGGCATCATATACTGCATTGAAAATGTTGCAAAGGATCACAAACATGGAAAAAGCTCATACAATTTCTCCTAATTTTAAGAAAATGAGGATAATGGGCATCCCAGAGAGGGAGGAGAGAACAACAGGAATGAAGAGTTTATTTAAAGAAATAGAAAATGAGAACTTCACAAACCTGGGGAAGAGAATGGATACACAAATTCATAAAACTAAGAGAACACCTAATTACTGCAACACAAAAAAAAGCCTTCTCCAAGACACATGATACTAAAACTGTCAAGTCCGGTTAAGTTCAGTCGCTCAGTCATGTCCGACTCTTTGCGACACCATAAATCACAGCACGCCAGGCCTCCCTGGCCATCACCAACTCCCGGAGTTCACTCAAACTCATGTCCATCAAGTCAGTGATGCCATCCAGCCATCTCATCCTCTGTCGTCCCCTTCTCCTCCTGCCCCAATCCCTCCCAGCATCAGGGTCTTTTCCAATGAGTCAACTCTTCACATCAGGTGGACAAAGTATTGGATTTTCAGCTTTAGCATCAGTACTTCCAATAAACACCCAGGACTGATCTGCTTTAGGATGGACTGGATGGACCTCCTTGCTGTCCAAGAGAACTGGACATGGAACAACAGACTGGTTCCAAATAAGAAAAGGAGTACTTCAAGGCTGTATATTGTCACCCTGCTTATGTAACTTATATGCAGAGTACATCATGAGAAACGCTGGGCTGGAAGAAGCGCAAGCTGAAATCAAGATTGCCAGGAGAAATATCAATAACCTCAGATATGCAGATGACACCACCCTTATGGCAGAAAGTGAAGAGGAACTAAAAGGCCTCTTGATGAAATTGAAAGAGGAGAGTGAAAATGTTGGCTTAAAGCTCAACATTCTGAAAACGAAGATCATGGCCTCTGGTTCCATCACTTCATGGCAAATAGATGGGGAAACAGTGGAAATAGTGTCAGACTTTATTTTTGGGGGTTACAAAATCACTGCAGATGGTGATTGTGGCCATGAAATTAAAAGACATTTACTCCTTGGAAAGAAAGTTATGACCAACCTAGATAGCATATTAAAAAAGCAGAGATATTACTTTGCCAACAAAGGTCCGTCTAGTCAAGGCTATGGTTTTTCCAGTGGTCATGTATGGATGTGAGAGTTGGACTGTGAAGAAATCTGTCAAGAATCAATGTCAAAAAAAGAATATTAATGGCAGCCATGGTACAAAGATGGCAATCAGCAAAACTTATGGTAGATAAGCTTTCATATCAGCCCCATAACCTATTATCAGGTTTCTTAGCAGAAACACTACAGGCCAAGAAATTGGAATGACATACTCAAAGTATTGAAAGATCAAAACAGTCATCCAAGAGTGTCTAGCAATGTCACCATTCAGACATGGGGACAAAATAAAGGCTTTCCCAAACAAAATTCAGGGAGTTCATCACCACTAAGGGCTTCCCAAGTGGTTCAATGAGTAAAGAATCTACCTGCAATGCAGGAGACATGTGTTCAATTCCTGAGTCAGGAAGGTAACCTGGAGGTGGTAATGGCAACCCACTCCAGTATACTTGTCTGGAGCACCCTATGGACAGAGGAGCCTGGTAGGCTACAATCCATGGGGCCACAAAGAGTTGGACATGACTGAAGTGACTGAACATGCATGCATGCACCACCTCTAGACCTACCTTACAAGAAGTGCGGAATGGAGCTCTTCTGCCTAATCCAAAAAAAACAAGCGATATGAAACTTTGACTAAGGGGACATAAGTAGACTAACAAAATCAAAAAATAGCAACTCAATATATCAGAATACGTTGTTAAAAGTATAGCATAATGATTAAAGAAAAAGTCAGTAGAAATAACCATAGCATAACTTCAAATTGGTAATGAACTCACAACATAAAAAGGGATCATTAGAGACAACAAAAACTTAAGAAAAGGAAAAGGATAAAACTTTAATAGACAAATTAAGACAAGATGCTATCAACAAAAAAGGACTGTTTTATTTATGATACATTTTATACAAACCTCATGATAACCACAAAACATAAATCTAATGGAAGGCAAAGAAAAATAAAGAAAACATTGTAGAAAACCACTGAACTAAAATAATAGACAGACAGAAACAAGATAAACAGGAAGATATAGAGTAGCCAGAGAACAAAAAAATAGAATGGCAGTACTAATCTCTTATTTATCAATAATCAATATAAATGTAAGTCAATTGGATTCACCAATCTAAAGACGCAGAGTGACTAGACAGATTAAAAAAAAAAAAAAAAACAAGACTCAACTGTGTGCTACATCCACAAGACTCAGTGCTGACAAAACCAGGCTTAGAGAAAAGGGGTAGAGGACGATCCTCCAAGGGAATGGCAACCTAAAGAAAGCAGGTGTAGCCCCATACTCATTTTAAATGAAATAGATTTTAAGCCAAAAAATATAACAAAAAATGAATATTATATAATGATAAAGGAGACAATTCATCAAAAAGACATAGCAATCACTAATATATATGCACCTAACATAGGGGCACCAAAATATATAAAGCAATTAGTATTAAACCTAAACAGAGAAATAGCAACAAAATAATTACAGAGGACTATAAAAGCCCAATTACATTAATGAGTAGATCATCCAGACAAAAACTCAACAAAGAAACAGCAACCTTAAATGAAACATTAGACTGGGTGGACTTGATAAATGGATACAGAGCATTCCATCCAAATGTAGCAGAATACATTCTTCTCAAGGGCAAAAGGAACTGAATCATCATCTGGGATATAAAACAAACTTTAGGAATTTAAGACTGTAATCATGTCAAGCATCTTTTCCAATCATATGGTATGGAAGTAGAAACAACTCTAGGAAGAAAACTGGAAAAAAATAAGTGGGGACTAAACAACCTGCCACTAAACAAGTATTGGGTCAGTGAAGAAACCAAAGAAGAAATGAAAAATGCCTAAAGACAAAAGCAAATGAAAATAGCATAAACCAAAATCTGAGGCTGCCGCAAAAGCAGTATTAAGAGGGAAGTTTACAGCAATACAAGCCTACCTCAAGAAATAAGAAAAATCTCTAATGTACAAAGAATATGAAAACACTAATTCAAAAACATTGATATATACTCCTATACGCACTGCAGCATTATTCACAATAACCAAGATAGGATAAAAACCTAAATGCTGATCAGTGGATAAATGGGTAAAGAAACTTTTGTATTATATACAGTGGAATGCTACTTAGCAATAAAAAGATGAAATTGATGCCACTTATAACACAATGCTTCTCACATTATGCTAAATAAAAGTCAGATGGAAAAGAAAAAACACCTTATGATTTCACTCATATGTGGGCTATTTAAAAATTAAGCAAACCAAAGCCAACAAAAGCAAGCATGGATACAGAGAACAGATTTGTGGTTTCCAGGGGCTTGGGGAAAGGCAAGATGGGTAAAGGAGATCAACTGTAGGATTATGGATGTAAACTAAACTTTTGGTGATGGGCACACTGTAGTATATACAGAATTTGAAGTGTTTTACATATAAGACTTGTCATGTTATAAACCAATGTTACTTCAATAAGACAATATACCATTACATACCTATCAGAACGGCTGAAAAAAATAGTGATGGCACCAAATGCTAGCAAGATTTAGATTATAACAGGGTAAATGTTTTCCACTCTGGAAAAGAGCTTGAAAATTTCTTGTTAAACTAAACTTATAATTACTATAAGATCAAACTAGACATTTGCTCCAGATAAATGAACACTATGTTCCAAAAAAACCTTCAGTTTATGTGTGCATGAATCTTCAGAGCTATTTTCTTTGCTATAGCCCAAAACTAGAAACAACTCAGATGTTCTTAACTGAGTGAATGGTTAAGCAAACTGTGATGCAGTCATACCATGGGATACTACTTAGCAATCAAAAGGAAGGAAATAGTGATACATGCTACAGCTTGAAAAAATCTCCAGGGAGTTATGCTGACTCCAAAAGCTGATACCAAAAAAATATATACATGATTCCACTTATAACATTATTGAAATGAAAAATTATAGAAATGAAAAATGGACTAGTATTTGTCAGAGGTTCCCAGGGACAGTGGGCCCTGGTGGGCTGCCGTCTATGGGGTTGCACAGAGTCCGACACAACTGAAGCAACTTAGCAGCAGCAGCAGCAGCTAGTTGAAGGCTGAGGGTGGCAGAGATGACAGGCAACAGGGAAAAACAAGATATCCATGGTGTAATGGAATTGCTTTGTGTATTGAATGTGGTGGTAGATACACAAATACATGCACAAAGATAGTGGACTGTAGCAATGCCAATTTCTTGGATGGGATATTGCCCTGTAGCTTTGAGCGATGGTATCGCTGTGTGAAGATCAAGGGCACATAGGGTCTATCTATGTTATTGGTGACAGCTGCAGGTGAATATACAATCACCTCAAAAAAGGAAAAAATAAAATGTGTGTGGTATGGGAGTGTATGTGTATATATATTTTATTGATTTCAACATTTCCATTTTAAGGTATCTGAATGATATTTATTAATGACATGTTGTTATTTGCCACTGTTTTTCTATTTGAATTGCATATAAATTAAAGGTGTGTTTACCATTTAGGGTATCTTAGAGTCAATACCATAAAATAATATTCTCTTGAAAGTGAAATTTAAATGGTCAGTCACTCTTTGCGACCCCATGGACTGTAACCCGCCAGGCTACTCTGTCCATAGAATTCTTAAGGCAAGTATATTGGACTGGTTTGCAATTCCCTTCTCCAGGGGATCTTCCCAACCCAGGGATCAAACCTGGGTCTCCCACATTGTAGGCAGATTCTTTACTGTCTGAGCCACCAGGGAAGAAGTGATTGAGGGTATTTTTCAACTTAATGCTCTCTCTCTCTCTCTCTCTCTCTCTCTCTCTCTCTCTATATATATATATATATATATATATATATATATGATTTTAAAATTATATTTTAAACATTTTAATTATAAGAGAATATTTTTGTATTGTATTATATTATCTAAGAATATAGTTAAAACGTTTAGGATAAAATTTTAAAATCATAAATATTTACCATTAAGTAGAAAATACCATCAATCACTTCTAAATCACCAGGGAATCCATACATATTTATATTCTCAGATTATCAATTAAATTTTGAATTATTTATATATTTCTGAAAGATACTCACATAAGGTCTACTAAATTCAAAGCAGACTGGTCAATTAATAATGTGAATTTCCTCAGTGCATTTCAATAGGTTCCACGTTTTCACATAGCCTCAGGGAAGACCAGAGAAGCACTTGATTAATGTAAGAAATCCTTCTCCCATGTCAAGCAGGCTTTCTAGCTCTGAAGTTGATTAGAAATAGGGATTTGAACATAAGGACTCCTGAGGATTTTATCTATGAAGCAAGTGCCTCAGTTTTCAAAAGGTTAGGAAAGGAAATTGGTATATTTAGTTGTGATTCCCAGTCTCTATCACAGTGCCTTTTGAAATAATGAATAAATATCTCAATACAATTGGAACATTGAATATAAATCTCCAAATTTTAGTACTCATTTCATTCCCAAAGCGTGTCTATGCAATCAGTCAAGAAATACTCTTCAGAAAGGACCAGGTATTGTATTGAGATTATCTCACCAAAAAGTATTAGATTTTATTTTATCATTAATCTTATCACTGTCTTTGGTAACAGAGCTGTGCAGAAGCAATTATGATTCTTTATAGGCTCCAAAGTGAGAATCCAATCATCAGGCAGTATCTTTTATAAAAAAGCTTTTATATTGGTCAGAAAAACAGTGAACAATATATTTCTACAAACATGTTTAGCTACATGGATTAAGGCTTGGCTAGGTAAGAGACCCGAAGAAGGCAATGGCACCCCACTCCAGTACTCTTGCCTGGAAAATCCCATGGACGGAGGAGCCTGGTAGGCTGCAGTCCATGGGGTCGCTAAGAGTCAGACATGACTGAGTGACTTCACTTTCACTTTTCACTTTCGTGCATTGGAAAAAGAAATGGCAGCCCACTCCAGTATTCTTGCCTGGAGAATCCCAGGGACAGAGGAGCCTAGTGAGCTGCCCTCTATGGGGTCGCACAGAGTCGAACACGACTGAAACGACTTACCAGCAGCAGCAGCAGCAGGTAAGAGACCAACCAACATAGGTCAAAATTCATGGCAAATGTAATTCTTCTCTTTAAAAATTTATCATACAGAGTGAAGTAAGCCAGAAAGAAAAACACCAATACAGTAACTAACACATATATATGGAATTTAGAAAGAAGGTAACGATAACCATGTATGCAAGACAGCAAAAGAGACATAGATGTATTGAACAGTCTTTTGGACTCTGTGGGAAAGGGAGAGGGTGGGATGATATGGGAGAATGGCATTGAAACATGTATAATATCATATGTGAAATGAATCACCAGTCCAGGTTTGATGCATGATACAGGGTGCTTGGGGCTGGTACACTGGGATGCCCCAGAAGGATGGGATGGGGAGGGAGATGGGAGGGGGTTGCAGGATGGGGAACAAATGTACACTCATGGCGGATTCAAGTTAATGTATGGCAAAACCATTACAATATTGTAAAGTAAAATTAAGTAATTAATTAAAAATAAATAAATTTTAAAAAATTTAATAGAGAATCCATTGTTTCCAGTGGTTTTGATTTCAGTACCATAAGTGCTTTATTTAGAAAAAAAATTGTTAACAAATTTGTCGCTTTAGTTCAAACTGAGACCATACTTTCTAGCCAGTGATCTTTGTATTGAGAAATCCATGTATTAACAGTCCTTTTTTCTATCATGTCATATAATATTTAATTTACTTTTAATGTTTATCTCTAAAATTAATATATGAATTCAATAAAGTATTTTTATCCCCGTTTTTACATATTATAGATTCCAAAGATTTTTTTGGAAAGTATGTAAGAAATAACTTCTTTTAGATGTATTCTAAATAAAGTTAAATAGTAATGTTTAAGAAATGTTTAAGCATTACTAAAGCTTAGTAATGCTTAAGAATGCTCCAAATATTTATCCTCTCTTTAGGATATAGACCATTTATATATTTCTGATCATGTGAGTCCCAAAAATTTTGTTCTAACTACCACCATCCACTATTCCAAATTCTCTCATTCTCTAACTCCAATAGAGCTGTGCTTTGTCCTTATTTAAATATTTAGTCTCTAATGTCGCTTATTTCTACTATAGGAAATCTTTTTTTTTTTTTTTAATTCTAGGAATTTACCATGGGAGCTTTATTTATGTATTTATTTATCTGGGGTCTTACCTATTGTGAACTCTACCATTGATCACATCAGTCATGCCTTTCTAGTGCCCTGCTGCTGCTAAGTCGCTTCAGTGGTGTCCGACTCCGTGCGACCCCATAGACAGCAGCCCACTAGGCTCCTCTGTCCCTGGGATTCTCCAGGCAAGAATACTGGACTGGGTTGCCATTTCCTTCTCTAATGCATGAAAGTGAAAGTGAAGTCGCTCAGTTGTGCCTGACTCTTAGCGACCCCATGGACTGCAGTCTACCAGGCTCCTCTGTCAATGGGATTTTCCAGGCAAGAGTACTGGAGTGGGTTGCCATTGCCTTCTCCTCTAGTGCCCTAGAAGCTTCTATTACAAGCGCCTTAAACCAAATTCCTTTTCCCCATCATAATCTAAAGTTTATACTTGCAAAAGCAGAACTTTTAAATGATAGGGCTGTTACACAAGAAACATAGACTCACTAAGTGTAAAGGAAGCAAAGGAAGTGTTACTCTCATTACCTCCCTTTGCCTGGAAACATAAGGGAAGAAGTGGGAAAACTTCCAGAAAAGGATTACTGCTTTTACTAAAGGAATAAACTTGATAGTGAAGAGGGAGATATCCTACAGACTGTGAGTAGTCTCTAGAGAATTGGGTCTCCTTATTCACTAAATAGAGAAGTAGATTTTTGTTATTGTATCAGTCTAGAAAAAAGGCATTTCTCCAATGAATTGTGGGTGTGGATACTGGCACATGGTACTTCCCTCATAGCTCAGCTGGTAAAGAATCTGCCTGCAATGCAGGAGACCCCGGTTTGATTCCTGGGTCAGGAAGATCCTCTGGAGAAGGCATAGGCTACCCATTGCCGGGGTCCAGCCCCGGTGGATCCAGGGATTTCGAAGGGGAGACGGCATAGGCGATCAGGAAACAACAGCTTATTAAATTATTAATTAAAGATATAAAGAATAATAGAAATGAGGATAGCTCAGTGAGGAGGAAATTCAGTGAAGAAAAGCGGATGAAATGATAGCTCAGTGAGAAGGAAATTCAGTGAGAACATTTTGTGGAGAGAGGAGGCTGAATAATTCAGCCAGAAGGTAAGAGAAAGAACGACATGGGGAGACCAAACTTCCATGAACAAGGCCCCGCACTTTATTTTTCAAAGTAGTTTTTATACTTTAAGTTATGCATAGAGGATAATGGGGAAGGGGTGGAGTCATGCAGGGACAGCAGTTCCTGAGCCAGGCTTTCAAACCTATCATACGAAAAGGTTCAGGTGAGTTACATCATCTTCTGGCCCGGAGGCCTATTAACATTTTAAGGAACTTATTTTCTCTAAAGGTGATTATTTTAAAGTCAGGCGCCACCCTCCAAAAGCATTGGCGTTGCATATCTATAGGGCAAAGTTGTGGTGGGTTGTACTCAAGGGTCCCAGGTTACAAACATTAAGGCTACTACTTACATTTCAATACACTGCCAAGGACACAGTAGGTAAGGGATATGGAGACTTAGCAGCAAACATTGGCCCAACAAGTGAAAAACCCTTCACCAATACAATTTCTAATCAATCTTTTAACTGCTCAAAGGAATCTGTGTTTAGAAAGTTTAGAACGTCTCATGCCTCTCACAGTTGGGAGGCTCTAAACAATCACATGTGGCCGGAAAAACCTATTCAGGCAGGCTAGAGGATTTCCAAAAGGAGTTTGTAGGCTGAAACACTGTCACACTCAGGAATTATTAACTGGAGATGTAAGTTAGGTCTTTTTTCAGAGAAAGGTAGTGGGGGACAGCCCCCTGTAAAGTCAGAGGTGAGAACACAAAGCAGAAAGTAGGCAGACTCCGGCTTTTTTGGGGTAGATGCTCGAGAACCTCCAAGGAGCTCCTGAGACTCAAATCTTGCCCTTGCGTTTTGAGCCTCCTTCCTCATGACCAATGTCACGGGCGGAGCGCTAATTCAAACTGGCTCCCAACAACCCATTCCAGTATTCTTGGACTTCCTTGGTGGCTCAGCTGGTAGAGAATCCTTCTGCAATGTGGGAGACTGGGTTCAATCCCTGGGTTGGGAAGATCCCATGGAAAAGGGAAAGGCTATCTATCCACTTCAGTATTCTGGCCTCTAGAATCCCATGGACTGCATAGTCCACAAGGTCACAAAGAGTTGGGCACGACTGAGCAACTTTCTTTCACTTTTCACTTTCATACTGGTACATAAAGCAGAAAATAAATTTCAGAATTATACCACCAAAAGAGCCAACAGCATGGATTAAGAGATAAAAATAAAAAATAAAAAAAGAGATTGGAATGTTCAGAATTCCTAATACTTACAAAGAAGAAGCTGACTAAAAATGCTACTCAACTCCCAGAGATAGAATATTTCTCAGTGTTCTGTCCAGATATGGCCAAGGAAAGTCTTTGCTATGCTCTGAATGTTTGTCTTTCCCCCCAAATCATGTGTTGAAATCCTAAATCCCATATGGTGGTATTACTAGGTGGGGCCTCTGAGAAGTGTTTAAGTCACAATGGTGGAGCCCTCATGAATGGGTTCATGGCACCTCAGTCTTTGCTCTTTCAACCTCCAGCATGCATGCTATCACTTGAGTCGTGTCCAACTCCTTGTGATCTCTTGGATTTTAGCCCTCCAGGCTTCTCTGTCCATGGATTCTCCAGGCAAGAATACTGGAGTGAGTTGCCATGCCCTACTCCAGGGGATCTTGAACCTAAGTCTCATGTCTTCTGCATTGGCAGGTGGGTTCCTTACCACTAGTGCCACCTGAGAAGCCTTCAACCTCCAGAACTGTGAACAATAAATTTCTGTTGTTTATACAAGCTACCCAGTCTGTGCTATTACGTTATAGCAGCCTGAAAGGAGTAAGACAGCTCTCATAGAGAGGGAATCCAAAAAATGTGGAGAACATACTCCTCGGGATATAATTGAGAACTAGCCCAAAAATATTCCCTCACCATCAGTGTAGGAGGCCAGCACAACACTTGACCAGAGTATTATTATAGAACAGTCTGTTGTATGTCGTCCATTTTCCCCTTTATACACTAGACAATAGAGTGTGGATAGCAGTTATTGTTTCCCATTGTATGTTGTATAACTGGGAGAAAGAGAACTTTTAATTTTTAACTTTAAAATGTACTGATGTCTGATGGAAGAGAAGTAATATCTAATCTGATAGGAAACTATCATGATATTCTGCACTTGAAGCCTAATTCCGGTTGGCTGACTTTGGTATGTGTTCCTTAGGAAAGAGTGAGTGGACTTCGTATGCAGAAGGTAAGTAAATATCTGTGTAGGGAAAGAGGATTACCATGGTTTTTATTATTGTTTCTAACTATTTATTCTTCTTCTCTGTAAGAGGATTAAATACCCTTGCCAATTGCTATGTGTCCAGCCATAACTTCTTATGGGAAAAGTATAGTCCCCCAACCCATAGATATTGGGCTTAGCTATCTTACTTCCTTAGTCCATGGCATACAAAATGACTTTTTATATGACAAATCCAAGTTTATCATTATAAATATCTCATTTGAGATAAATTCAAACTAGCCATTAAACTACTTCAGTCTGCTTTTTATTTAAAGTCTTCAAGCTTCAACTTAAGGAATATTCTGAAAAACAAAATTCTTATTTCTATATGGCAGTTTATCAGGGAAGTTTGAAGTCTCTCTTGTTAATTGACCTAATAAATCATAACAGGCTTACTACCTTTTTAAAAACTGTTTTTTTTTTTTTTTTTTTTTAATGTGCTTAAACCTAGACTGCTGATCATATCTGAAAAGCGTAAAATATGCCAATTAGCTGTAATACAGCATATGGCCATCTAACCCAAATTTGACCTATAACAGTGTTTGGCAATCTTTATTTTAATATCTTACTGAGTTAGTATTGTAGCATTTACTGCAGAATCCCACTCCAGTGTTCTTGCCTGGAGAATGCCAGGGATGGGGGATCCTGGCAGGCTGCCGTCCATGGGGTCACACAGAGTCGGACACGACTGAAGTGACTTAGCAGCAGCAGCAGAATACTGTAGAATACTATTATTATTTGATGTTCCAGAAACAAAGAAACCCATGATTTAATAAAGTAGGGAATTGTTGCATAATATATCCATCTTTGTGAAAATACATACAATGCTTAATGATACATTTCAAACACAGAAAAGTCCGGAGAAGGGAATGCTGAACAAGCATATACTGTTGTATTACAGTGCTCTATTGTATCTGTTTTACCACACCATTTTATTTTTATAGATAAAACAATGTACATATAACTGATGACTCTCTGCTTAGCCCTCTTGATAGGAGGGACTATTTATTAGTCCCCTTTTACTAATGTTGAAACAACCTAGGCTCTTACCCAAGATCACAGAACTAATAAGGAATTTAAGTGATGCTTCAGCTTGTTCTAGCTCATAATCTAGATTTCCTTCCTGAAAATAAATCACAGGGATAATGCAGATTCATATAAAAAACAAAAAGAATTACATATGACACATATATGTGTTGTAATATCTCCGACTAAGACTTCGAAGTTAAACATCTAATCCAAAATGTCTATAGATGATAGCCTATAATTATAAAATAATCTGTATATAAAGCTACACAAACGTATCTCTTCAAGCACAGATGTATATATTTTTAAAATTTTACTTATTTATTTACGGCTGCATTAGGTATTCATTGCTGCGTGTGGGCTCACCAGGTTGTAACAAGCAGGGGCTACTCTCTAGTTGCTGCACTGGCTTCTCATCGCCATGGCTTCTCTTTTTGCTGAACTTGGGCTTAGAGCACACTGGCTTCAGTAGTTGTGACTCATGGGCTCTTGGGCACATAGACTCAGCAGTTGTGACCCCAGGACTTAGTTGCCCCAAATGTGGAATCTTCCTTCCTATCTTCCTAGACCAGGTATTGACCCACGATGCCTGCATCACAGGTAGACTCTCAACCACTGGACCATCAGGGATGTCTCTAACTGTATATTTTAATTCAAGTGTTTGTATTTCTCCCTTGACTTTACATTCACTTTAATAAAACAGTAATCCTTCAACAAAGATCTTGGTATATAGTGCTTGTGTGCACGCTCAATCATGTCCAGCTCTTTGTGACCTCATGAACTGTAGCCCACCAGGCTCCTCTGTCCATGGAATTTTCCACGCAAGAACACTGGAATGGGTAGCCATTTCCTCCTTCAGGGGATCTTCCTAACCCGGGGATCCAACCTACTTCTCCTGCACTGGCAGGAAGATTCATTACCACTGTGCCACCCGGAAAGCCTGTCACACAGTAGGTATTCATTAAATTCTCAATGAATATAGCTCGATTTGCAACATATAAAAGAGTGTATAAAAACTACTTGTGATTAAAATATTCTTTTCAGATATAGAGAATTATAATATTCTTAATTATCTTAAAATAGATTATAATGGAACTGAAATTGTTTTATTTTTATTTCTTTAAAACTAAAAATTTTTATTTTAACATAAACATTTTATTTTGTAGAAGAGGCAGACAAAATTCAAACTTTGACATTTTTATTTTTACTTCTCTCTATTCTCTATTTTAGTGGGAGATAAGAAAAGCTACACATCAAAAATCTTTTTACATATAATGATCAAGTCAAATACCATCATAAGGTGACCTTATGCAGTTATTTATTCCCAAATACTCATTTATCATATTCATTTTCTGTCAGCATCAGCAGCTGCATTCTAATTTATCTGTGCTTGACCTAGTATTTCAAGTTGACAGCTAGTTTACATGAATAAAAATATTTTGAAGTAAAACATCTAAACTTTCTATTTTGAATCAATGATAGGATTCTTTTTTTTTTTTTTTGAGTATTATGCTGATGGCTCTTTATTCATTTCTCATCATTTCAATATTCCATAATATTTTATAATCAGATCAGATCACATCAGATCAGTCGCTCAGTCATGTCCGACTCTTTGCGACCCCATGAATCGCAGCACGCCAGGCCTCCCTGTCCATCACCAACTCCCAGAAGTCACTGAGACTCAAATCCATTGAATCAGTGATGCCATCCAGCCATCTCATCCTCCACCATCCCCTTCTCCTCCTGCCCCCAATCCCTCCCAGCATCAGAGTCTTCTCCAATGAGTCAGCTCTTCGCATGAGATGGCCAAAATATTGGGGTTTCAGCTTTAGCATCATTCCTTCCAAAGAAATCCCAGGGCTGATCTCCTTCAGAATGGACTGGTTGGATCTCCTTGCAGTCCAAGGGACTCTCAAGAGTCTTCTCCAACACCACAGTTCAAAAGCATCAATTCTTCGGCGCTCAGCCTTCTTCACAGTCCAGCTCTCACATCCATACATGACCACAGGAAAGACCATAGCCTTGACTAGGCGAACCTTTGTTGGCAAAGTAATGTCTCTGCTTTTGAATATGCTATCTAGGTTGGTCATAACTTTCCTTCCAAGGAGCAAGCGTCTTTTAATTTCATGGCTGCAGTCACCATCTGCAGTGATTTTGGAGCCCAGAAAAATAAAGTCTGACACTGTTTCCCCATCTATTTTATAATAGCTCCCATTAAACAAATGAGTACATTGAAGTTTCTTACACAGTTGAACAATTTTTGAATTCTTAAAGAAAGTGCTGGTCCTGGATTAAGTTCATAGTATTTGAGTCTAAATAATACACCAGCTAATAAGGATTGACATAACCACTTCTGTCTCCCCCAGCTGTGGAGGACTATTGATTTATAATCCTGTAGGGTTCCTGAATATATATGTTGTTGTTCAGTCACTCAGTCATCCAACTCTTTGTGACCCCATGGACTGCAGCACTCCAGGCTTCCCTGTCCTTCACCATCTCCTGGAATTTGCTCATGTCCATTGAGTCAGTGATGCTATCTGACTTCTGCCACCCTCTTCTCCTTTTGCCCTCAATCTTTCCCAGGGTCAGGGTCTTTTCCAACCAGTTGACTCCATCAGATGACCAAAGTATTGGAGCTTCAGCTTCAGCATCAGAGCTTCCAATGAATATTCAGTGTTGATTTTCTTTAGGACTCACTGGTTTGATCTCCCTGCTGTCCAGGGGACTCTCAAGCGTCTTCTCCAGCACCAAAGTTTGAAGGCATCAATTCTTTGGTGCTCAGCTATACAATTTTTATTTTGCCTGCACTGGGTTTTTGCTGCAGTGCTGGACTCTTTGTTGCTAGTTGTGGCATGTGGGCTTCTCCCTGTGGTGTACAAACTTTGCTTGTTGCAACAGGAGGCTCTAGAGGTTGTAGGGTCAGGAGTTATGGTGCACAGGCTTAGTTGCCGCATGGCATGATGTATCTTAGTTCCAAGACCAGAGATGGAACCCACCTCGCCTACATTAGGAGGTAGATCACTAGGGAAGTCTTAATGCCTGAATATTTTTTGAAGTGTCATATCTGTCTTATCTTGTAGTTTCCTGTCTTCTAAGGACAAACATTGTTACTCTGCAGACATGCTCAGTCTCTTCAGTTGTGTCTGACTCTTTGTGACCCTATGCACTGTAGCCCACTAGGCTCCTCTGTCCTTAGGATTTACCAGGCAAGAATATTGGAGTGGCTTGCCATTTCCTCTTCCAAGGGACCTTCCCAATCCAGAGATCAAACCTGAGTCTCCCAGAGCTCCTGCTTTGGCAGGCAGATTCTTAACCACTGAGCCAACTGGGAAGCCCAAATTTTTGCTATTTTAATCTATTTTTTGAAGCTTATTCATTTAATTCTGTCTCATCTAGCTATTTTATTTTTTTTTAATGATATCTCACATATCATCTTAGGGGAAGAAATCCCCCTAGGATGAAACACAGAATGTGATATTTGTTCAGCTTCTGCTAGAATTAATTGTTAATGCAGATGAGTTGCATATCATGAAGGAATCTACATGACATTTTCTTTTTTTTTTTATTTTTTTTAAATTTTATTTTTCTTAACTTTTCAGTATTGTATTAGTTTTGCCATACATCAAAATGAATCCGCCACAGGTATACATGTGTTCCCCATCCTGAACCCTCCTCCCTCCTCCCTCCCCATACCATCCCTCTGGGTCATCCCAGTGTACCAGCCCCAGGCATCTGGTATCAGGCATTGTACCTGGACTGGCGACTCGTTTCAAACATGATATTATACATATTTCAATGCCATTCTCCCAAATCATCCCACCCTCTCCCTCTCCCAGAGTCCAAAAAACTGTTCTTTACATCAGTGTCTCTTGCTGTTTCACAAATAGGGTCATTGTTACCATCTTTCTAAATTCCATATATATGCATTAGTATACTGTATTTGTGTTTTTCTTTCTGGCTTACTTCACTCTGTATACTAGGCTCCAGTTTCATCCACCTCGTTAGAACTGATTCAAATGTATTTTTTTTAATGGCTGAGTAATACTCCATTGTGTATATGTACCACTGCTTTCTAATCCATTCATCTGTGGATGGACATCTAGGTTGCTTCCAAGTCCTGGCTACTGTAAAAGGTGCTGCTATGAACATTGGGGTACATGTGTCTCTTTCAATTCTGATTTTCTCAGCATGTATGCCCAGAAGTGGGATTGCTGGATCATAAGGCAGTTTTATTCCCAGTTTTTTTGAGGAATCTCCATACTGTTCTCCATAGTGGTTGTACTAGTTTGCATTCCCACCAACAGTGTAAGAGGGTTCCCTTTTCTCCACACCCTCTCCAGCATTTATTGCTTGTGGACTTTTGGATAGCAGCCATTCTGACTGGTGTGAAATGTTACCTCATAGTGGTTATGATTTGCATTTCTCTGATAATGAGTGATGTTGAGCATCTTTTCATGTGTTTGTTAGCCATCTGTATGTCTTCTTTGGAGAAATGTCTATTTAGTTCTTTGGCCCATTTTTTGACTGGGTCATTTATTTTTCTGGAATTGAGCTGTAGGAGTTGCTCATATATTTTTGAGATTACTTGTTTGTCTGTTGCTTCATTTATTATTATTTTCTCCCATTCTCAAGGCTGTCTTTTCACCTTGCTTATAGTTTCCTTTGTTGTGCAGAAGCTTTTAAGTTTAATTAGGTCCCATTTGTTTATTTTTTATTTTATTTCCAATATTCTGGGAGGTGGGTCATAGAGGATCCTGCTATGATGTAAGTCAGAGAGTGTTTTGCCTATGTTTTCCTCTAGGAGTTGTATGGTTTCTGGTCTTACATTTAGATCTTTAATCCATTTTGAGTTTATTTTTGTGTACGGTGTAAGAAAGTGTTCTCAGATCAGATCAGTCGCTCAGTCGTGTCCAACTCTTTGTGACCCCATGAACTGCAGCACACCAGGCCTCCCTGTCCATCACCAACACCCGGAGGTCACTCAGACTCACATTCATAGAGTCAGTGATGCCATCCAGCCATCTCATCCTCCACCGTCCCCTTCTCCTCCTGCCCCCAATCCCTCCCAGCATCAGAGTCTTCTCCAATGAGTCAACTCTTCGCATGAGGTGGCCAAAATACTGGAGTTTCAGCTTTAGCATCATTCCTTCCAAAGAAATCCCAGGGCTGATCTCCTTCAGAATGGACTGCTTGGATCTTCTTGCAGTCCAAGAGACTCTCAAGAGTCTTCTCCAACATCACAGTTCAAAAGCATCAATTCTTCGGCACTCAGCCTTCTTCCCAGTCCACCTCTCACGTCCATACATGACCACAGGAAAGACCAGAGCCTCAACTAGGCGAACCTTTGTTGGCAAAGTGATGTCTCTGCTTTTGAATATGCTATCTAGGTTGGTCATAACTTTCCTTCCAAGGAGTAAGCGTCTTTTAATTTCATGGCTGCAGTCACCATCTGCAGTGATTTTGGAGCCCAGAAAAATAAAGTCTGATACTGTTTCCACTGTTTCCCCATCTATTTCCCATGAAGTGATGGGACCAGATGCCATGATCTTCGTTTTCTGAATGTTGAGCTTTAAGCCAACCTTTTCACTCTCCACTTTCACTTTCATCAAGAGGCTTTTTAGCCCCTCTACACTTTCTGCCATAAGCGTGGTGTCATCTGCGTATCTGAGGTTATTGATATTTCTCCCAACAATCTTGATTCCAACTTCTGTTTCTTCCAGTCCAGCGTTTCTCATGATGTACTCTGCATATAAGTTAAATAAACATTGTGACAATATACAGCCTTGATGTACTCCTTTTCCTATTTGGAACCAGTCTGTTGTTCCATGATCAGTTCTTACTGTTGCTTCCTGTCCTGCATACAGATTTCTCAAGAGGCAGATCAGGTAGTCTGGTATTCCCATCTCTTTCAGAATTTTCCACAGTTTATTGTGATCTACACAGTCAAAGGCTTTGGCATAGTCCATAAAGTAGAAATAGATGTTTTTCTGGATCTCTCTTGTTTTTTCCATGATCCAGTGGATGTTGTCAATTTGATCTCTGATTCCTCTGCCTTTTCTAAAACCAGCTTGAACATCAGGAAGTTCACGGTTCACATATTGCTGAAGCCTGGCTTGGAGAATTTTGAGCATTACTTTAGTAGCATGTGAGATGAGTGCAATTGTTCGGTAGTTTGAGCACTCTTTGGCATTGCCTTTCTTTGGGATTGGGATAAAAACTGACCTTTTCCAATCTTGTGGCCACTGCTGAGTTTTCCAGATTTGCTGGCATATTGAGTGCAGCACTTTTACAGCATCATCTTTCAGGATTCTAGTTTCGTTCTTTTACAAGTGTTTGACCAGTTTTCCCAGCACCACTTGTTAAAGAGATTGTCTTTAATCCATTATATATTCTTGCCTCCTTTGTCAAAGATAAGGTGTCCATATGTGCGTGGATTTATCTCTGGGCTTTCTATTTTGTTCCATTGATCTATATTTCTGTCTTTGTGCCAGTACCATACTGTCTTGATGACTGTGGCTTTGTAGTAGAGCCTGAAGTCAGACAGGTTGATTCTTCCAGTTCCATTCTTCTTTCTCAAGATAGCTTTGGCTATTCGAGGTTTTTTGTATTTCCATACAAATTGAGAAATTATTTGTTCTAGCTCTGTGAAGAATACCGTGGGTAGCTTGATGAGGATTGCATTGAATCTATAAATTGCTTTGGGTAGTATACTCATTTTCACTATATTGATTCTGCCAATCCATGAACATGGTATATTTCTCCCTCTATTAGTGTCCTCTTTGATTTTTTTCACCAGTGTTTTATAGTTTTCTATATATAGGTCTTTAGTTTCTTTAGGGAGATATATTCCTAAGTATTTTATTCTTTTCATTGCAATGGTGAATGGAATTGTTTCCTTAATTTCTTTTTCTATTTTCTTATTATTAGTGTACAGGAATGCAAGGGATTTCTGTGTGTTGATTTTATATCCTGCAACTATACTCTATTCATTGATTAGTTCTAGTAATTTTCTGGTGGAGTCTTTAGGGTTTTCTATGTAGAGGATCATGTCATTTGCAAACAGTGAGAGTTTTACTTCTTCTTTTCCAATTTGGATTCCTTTTATTTCTTTTTCTGCTCTGATTGCTGTGGCCAAAATTTCCAAAACTATGTTGAATAGTAATGGTGAAAGTGGGCATCCTTGTCTTGTTCCTGACTTTAGAGGAAGTGCTTTCAATTTTTCACC
Source organism: Tragelaphus eurycerus (assembly GCA_935064755.1). Lineage (NCBI taxonomy): Eukaryota > Metazoa > Chordata > Mammalia > Artiodactyla > Bovidae > Tragelaphus > Tragelaphus eurycerus. The sequence goes on along the minus strand of CAKXYN010000010.1, from coordinate 42,986,182 downwards.
ATTGAGGATAATGTTTGCTGTGTGTTTGTCATATATACCTTTTATTATGTTGAGGTATGTTCCTTCTATTCCTGCTTTCTGGAGAGATTTTATCATAAATGGATGTTCAGATCAGATCAGTCACTCAGTCGTGTCCGACTCTTTGCGACCCCATGAACCGCAGCAGGCCAGGCCTCCCTGTCCATCACCAGCTCCCGGAGGTCACTCAGACTCGCATCCATCGAGTCAGTGATGCCATCCAGCCATCTTATCCTCTGTCATCCCCTTCTCCTCCTGCCCCCAATCCCTCCCAGCATCAGAGTCTTCTCCAATGAGTCAACTCTTCGCATGAGGTGGCCAAAATACTGGAGTTTCAGCTGTAGCATCATTCCTTCTAAAGAAATTCCAGGATTGATCTCCTTCGGAATGGACTGGTTGAATCTCCTTGCAGTCCAAGGGACTCTCAAGAGTCTTCTCCAACACCACAGTTCAAAAGCATCAATTCTTCGGCGCTCAGCCTTCTTCACAGTCCAGCTCTCACATCCATACATGACCACAGGAAAGACCATAGCCTTGACTAGGCGAACCTTTGTTGGTAAAGTAATGTCTCTGCTTTTGAATATGCTATCTAGGTTGGTCATAACTTTCCTTCCAAGGAGCAAGCGTCTTTTAATTTCATGGCTGCAGTCACCATCTGCAGTGATTTTGGAGCCCAGAAAAACAAAGTCTGACACTGTTTCCACTGTTTCCCCATCTATTTCCCATGCAGTGATGGGACCAGATGCCATGATCTTCGTTTTCTGAATGTTGAGCTTTAAGCCAACCTTTTCACTCTCCACTTTCACTTTCATCAAGAGGCTTTTTAGCCCCTCTTCACTTTCTGCCATAAGAGTCGTGTCATCTGCATATCTGAGGTTATTGATATTTCTCCCGGCAATCTTGATTCCAACTTGTGTTTCTTCCAGTCCAGCATTTCTCATGATGTACTCTGCATATAAGTTAAATAAACATGGTGACAATATGCAGCCTTGACGTACTCCTTTTCCTATTTGGAAACAGTCTGTTGTTCCATGACCAGTTCTAACTGTGGCTTCCTGACCTGCATACAGATTTCTTAAGAGGCAGATCAGGTGGTCTGGTATTCCCATCTCTTTCAGAATTTTCCATAGTTTATTGTGATCCACACAGTCAAAGGCTTTGGCATAGTCAATAAAGCAGAAATAGATGTTTTTCTGGAACTCTCTTGCTTTTTCGATGATCCAGTGGATGTTGGCAATTTGATCTCTGGTTCCTCTGCCTTTTCGAAAACCAGCTTGAACATCAGGAAGTTCACGGTTCCCATATTGCTGAAGCCTGGCTTGGAGAATTTTGAGCATTACTTTACTAGAGTGTGAGATGAGTGCAATTGTGCGGTAGTTTGAGCACTCCTTGGCATTGCCTTTCTTTGGGATTGGGATGAAAACTGACCTTTTCCAATCTTGTGGCCACTGCTGAGTTTTCCAAATTTGCTGGCATATTGAGTGTAGCACTTTCACAGCATCATCTTTCAGGACCTGGAATAGCTCCACTGGAATTCCATCACCTCCACTAGCTTTGTTCGTAGTGATGCTTTCTAAGGCCCATTTGACTTCACATTCCAAGATGTTGAACTTTGTCAAAGTCTTGCCCTGCATCTATTGAGATAATCATATGATTTTTATTTTTCAGTTTGTTAATGTGGTGTATTTGTTGATTGATTTGCAGATATTGAAGAATCCTTGCATTACTGGGATAAAGCCCACTTGGTCATGGTGTATGATCTTTTTAATGTGTTGTTGGATTCTGATTTTTAGAATTTTGTTAAGGATTTTTGCATCTATGTTCATCAGTGATATTGGCCTGTGATTTTCTTTTTTTGTGGCATCTTTGTCCGGTTTTGGTATTAGGGTGATGGTGGCCTCATAGAATGAATTTGGAAGTTTGCCTTCCTCTGCAATTTTCTGGAACATTTTGAGTAGAATAGGTGTTAGCTCTTCTCTAAATTTTTGGTAGAATTCACCTGTGAAGCCGTCTGGACCTGGGCTTTTGTTTGCTGGAAGATTTCTGATTACAGTTTCAATTTCCGTGCTCTTGATGGATCTGTTAAGATTTTCTCTTTCTTCCTGATTTAGTTTTGGAAAGTTGTACTTTTCTAAGAATTTGTCCATTTCTTCCACATTGTCCATTTTATTGCCATATAATTGCTGATAGTAGTCTCTTATGATCCTTTGTATTTCTGTGTTGTCTGTTTTGATCTCTCCATTTTCATTTCTAATTTTATTGATTTGATTTTTCTCCCTTTGTTTCTTGATGAGTCTGGCTAATGGTTTGTCAATTTTATTTACCCTTTCAACGAACCAGCTTTTGGCTTTGTTGATTTTTGCTATGGTCTCTTTTGTTTCTTTTGCATTTATTTCTGCCCTAATTTTTAAGATTTCTTTCCTTCTACTAACCTTGGGGTGCTTCATTTCTTCCTTTTCCAGTTGCTTTAGGTATAGAGTTAGGTTATTTATTTGACTTTTTTCTTGTTTCTTGAGGTATGCGTGTATTGCTATGAACTTTTCCCTTAGGACTGCTTTTACAGTGTCCCACAGGTTTTGGGTTGTTGTGTTTTCATTTTCATTCATTTCTATGCAAATTTTGATTTCTTTTTTGATTTCTTCTGTGATTTGTTGATTATTTGGCAGAGTGTTGTTCAGCCTCCATATGTTGGAATTTTTAATAGTTTTTCTCCTGTTATTGAGATCTAATCTTACTGCATTGTGGTCAGAAAAGATGCTTGGAATGATTTCAATTTTTCTGAACTTACCAATGCTAGATTTATGGCCCAGGATGTGATCTATCTTGGTGAAGGTTCCGTGTGCACTTGAGAAAAAGGTGAAATTCATTGTTTTGGCATGAAATGTCCTATAGATATCAATTAGGTTTAACTGGTCTATTGTATCGTTTAAAGTTTCTGTTTGCTTGTTAATTTTCTGTTTAGTTGATCTATCCATTGGTGTGAGTGGGGTATTAAAGTCTCCCGCTATTATTGTGTTATTGTTGATTTTTCTTTTCATACTTGTTAATATTTGTCTTCACATATTGTGGTGCTTCTATGTTGCTGCTGCTGCTGCTAGTCATTTCAGTCGTGTTCGACTCTGTGAGACCCCATAGACGGCAGCCCACCAGGCTTCCCGTCCCTGGGATTCTCCAGGCAAGAACACTGGAGTCGGTTGCCATTTCCTTCTCCAATGCAGGAAAGTGAAAAGTGAAAGTGAAGTCGCTCAGTCATGTCTGACTCTAGCGACCACATGGACTGCAGCCTACCAGGCTCCCCCGTCCATGGGATTTTCTAGGCAAAAGTTCTGGAGTGGGGTGCCATTGCCTTCTCCAGCTCCTATGTTGGGTGCATATATATTTATAATTGTTATATATTTTTCTTGGATTGATCCTTTGATCATTATGCAATGACCTTCTTTGTCTCTTTTCACAGCCTTTGTTTTAAAGCCTATTTTATCTGATATGAGTATTGCTACTCCAGCTTTCTTTTGGTCTCTATTTGCATGGAAAATCTTTGTCCAGCCCTTCACTTTCAGTCTGTATGTGTCCCCTGTTTTGAGGTGGGTCTCTTGTAGACAACATATGTAGGGGTCTTGTTTTTGTATCCATTAGGCCAGTCTCTGTCTTTTGGTTGGGGCATTCAACCCATTTACATTTAAGGTAATTATTGATAAGTATGATCCCGTTGTCATTTACTTTATTGTTTTGGGTTCAAATTCATACACCTTTTTTGTGTTTCCTGTCTAAAGAATGTCCTTTAGTATTTGTTGGAGAGCTGGTTTGGTGGTGCTGAATTCTCTCAGCTTTTGCTTGTCTATAAAGCTTTTGATTTCTCCTTCATATTTGAATGGGATCCTTGCTGGGTACAATAATCTGGGCTGTAGGTTATTTTCTTTCATCACTTTGAGTATGTCTTGCCATTCCCTCCTGGCTTGGAGAGTTTCTATTGAAAGGTCAGCTGTTATCCTTATGGGAATTCCCTTTTGTGTTATTTGTTGTTTTTCCTTTGCTGCTTTTAATATTTGTTCTTTGTGTTTGATCTTTGTTAATTTGATTAATATGTGTCTTGGGGTGTTTCGCCTTGGGTTTATCCTGTTTGGGACTCTCTGGGTTTCTTGGACTTGAGTGATTATTTCCTTCCCCATTTTAGGGAAGTTTTCAACTGTTATCTCCTCTAATATTTTATCATGGTCTTTCTTTTTGTCTTCTTCTTCTGGGACTCCTATGATTCGAATGTTGTAACGTTTAATATTGTCCTGGAGATCTCTGAGATTGTCCTCATTTCTTTTAATTCTTTTTTCTTTTTTATCCTCTGATTCATTTATTTCTACCATTCTATCTTCTAATTCACTAATCCTATTTTCTGCCTTTGTTATTCTACTATTTGTTGCCTCCAGAGTGTTTTTGATCTCATTTATTGCATTATTCATTATATATTGACTCTTTTTTATTTCTTCTAGGTCCTTGTTAAACCTTTCTTGCATATTCTCAATGCTTTTCTCCAGGCTATTTATCTGTGATTCCATTTTGATTTCCAGATTTTGGAATAATTTCACTATCATTATTCAGAATTCTTTATCAGGTAGGTTCGCTATTTCTTCCTCTTTTGTTTGGTTTGGTGGGCATGTATCCTGTTCCTTTACCTGCTGGGTATTCTTCTGTCTCTTAATCTTGTTTAAATTGCTGAGTTTGGGTTGTCCTTACTGTATTCTGGCAGTTTGTGGAGTTCTCTTTATTGTGGCATTTTCTCACTGTGTGGGGATTTGTACAGGTGGCTTGTCAAGGTTTCTTGGTTAGGGAAGCTTGTGTCGGTGTTCTGGTAGATGGAGCTGGATTTCTTCTCTCTGGCGTACAATGAAGTGTCCAGTAATGAGTTATGAGATGTCTATGATTTGGGGGTGACTTTGGGTAGCCTGTATATTGGAGCTCAGGGCTGTGTTCCTGTGTTGCTGGAGAATTTGCTTGGGATGTCTTGCCGTGGAACTTGTTGGCCCTTGTGTGGTGCTTGGTTTCAGTGTAGGTATGGAGGCATTTGATGAGCTCCTGTCAATTAATGTTCCCTGGAGTCAGGGTTTGGACTTAAGCCTCCTGCTTCCAGTTATCATTCTTATTTTTACAGTATTCTCAAAACTTCTCCTTCTATACAGCACCATTGATAAAACATCTAGGTTAAAGATGAAAAGTGTCTCCACCGTGAGGGTCACCCAGTGGGGTTCACAGAGTTACATGGGGAAGAGAAGAGGGAGGAGGGAGTTAGAGGTGACCCGAATGAGATGTGGTGGAATCAATAGAGGAGAGAGCAGGCTAACCAGTAATCACTTCCTTATGTGCATTCCACAACTGCACCGCTCAGAGATGTTCACGGAGTTATACAGAGAAGAGAAGAGGGAGGAAGGAGACAGAGGTTGTCAGGAGGATAAAAGGAGGGAATGAAAAGGAGAGAGACAGATCCAGTCAGTAATCAGTTCCCTAAGTATTTTCCTTTGTTTGGAACACACAGAAATTCACAGAGTTGGGTAGAGTAGAGAGGGGTTAGGGAGGAGATGCAGGCGACCTGGTGGAGAAAAAGGAGAGTCCGGAGGTGGAGAGAACAGTCAAGCCAGTAATCTCGCTCCCTAGTAAAAAGTGGGTACTGAAGATTAGGTTCTTAAAGGTATAAAATTGGTAACAAATGCCTAAAAGTAAAAATTAAAATTCTAGAGTAGAGTTTGGAGTTTCAAAAATACAATGTCAAAGAGAAGAAGAAGGAAAAGAAAGAGAGAAAAAGAAAAGGGAAAAAAAAGAGTCACAAAAGTTATAAAGAAAATATAGGTACAAATTCATACCAAATACCAAAAAGCAAAAGTTAAAGCACCTAGAGTAGAGTTTGGAGTTTCAAAAATACAATGTTAAAGAAAAGAAAAAAAGATTAAAAAAAAAAAGGGTCACAAAAGTTATAAAAAATATATATTTGAAGTTTTTTTTTTTTTTTAAGGGTCTTTTATTTATTTATTTATTTTACAAAGTAATAGCAGGTTATAAAAGTGAAAATTAAAGGAGTAATAGAGGATTAAAAATTTTTTTTAATTAAAAAAAAAAAAAAGAAAGAAGGATGGTAAAAATAGTAAAAATATATATAAGACTTTCTCTGATATTGTTGTGGGTATTGTGGGTTCAGTTCATTTTCAGCTAGTTCCTTGTTCCGGCTTAAATTTCTCAAGATCTATAAGCCCTTTCCTCTGTAGTTGGTACTAACCACAGGGTTTTAGTTTATTGCCTGTCACTTCCACGGCAGTTCCCTGTTATAGCTTCTTCTGTTTGCTGGTCTCTTCAGTTTCTGATTTCCACCCTGATACAAAGGGGGCGGTGGTGGACACCTTTTTTTTTTTTTTTTTTAGGCTCACTTGTCCAGTCACGCTGTGGGGAGGGATGGACACTGCAAATAAATAGCACTGGCGTGTGCTCACAGTGCCTCAGCCACACTGGGCCTGCCCCCGCTCACAGCGTATGTAGCCTCCCTGCCCACTCTGCTCAGGCTCTAGGGAACCATCCGCGGTCAGCTCTGGGCTGCTTGCCACTCCCAGGTCTAAGCCGCTCAAGTTCAAGCACTCGGGTAGTCCTCAGAGGCCCAGGTTCGGTTGGGTCTGCGTTTTGTGTCCTTCGCACGTTCCAGCAGCGCAGGTTATGAGGTGTTTAGCAAGCACACCTTCTGCGACTTATCGCCTCCCTGCTGCTCAGTTTTCTAGGTGTACAACCGGCGCACCTTCTCAGGCGGATGTTGACCGACCAGAGCCCCAAGAAGTCTTAGTTAGCAAAGAAGCCTGCTTACAGTTTTGTGGATAATGTCTCTCTGGGGCTGCGATTGCCCCACTCTGGCTCTGGCTGCCTGTCACTGGAGGGGAATGGTCTGCAGCTGGCTATCTCTGTACAGTCCTTTGTTCCATGCATGGGCCTGGCGGTGTCTTAGGTTAGGGCTGGCTTTTTGTGTGGTAGATATCCCCTAGTCTGGTTTGCTAGCCCAAATTATTTCTCTCAGATAGTGCTCAGGATATTCAGGCCAGATGCTTACTCTAAGAGATGCAGTCCGCGCCGCTCCTCCCTGCCCAGCCCCTGCTTGCTAATGGCGTATGCAGGCGTTTGCGCTGCTTCTCCGCTGGGGAAGTTATCGTAGGGCTCGTAATCTGTGGGTTTTAATTGTTTATTTATTTTTCCTACCTGTTATGTTGCCCTCTGTGCTTCCCAGGCTCGGCACAGACTCGGCAGTGAGAATGTTTCCTGGTACTTGGAAACTTCTCTCTTTTTTAAGACTCCCTTCCCCAGACAGAGGTCCGTCCCTCCCTCTTTTGTCTCTTTTTTGTCTTTTATATTTTTTTCCTACCTCCTTTAGAAGGCAATGAGTTGCTTTTCTGGGTGCCTAATGTCCTCTGCCAGCATTCAGAAGTTGTTTTGTGGAATTTACTTGGTGTTTAAATGTTCTTTTGATGAATTTGTGGAGGAGAAATTGTTCTTCCCGTCCTATTCCTCCACCATCTTAGCTCCTCCTCCTGAATCAATGATAGGATTTAAAAAAAATAAACAAGAAAACAAACAGTTTCATGCTGTAGTGTGATAAAGATTTTTTAATTGCTTGATAGCAATATAGGCTTTCCAGACGGCTCAGGGGTAAAGAATCTGCTTGCCAGTGCAGAAGACACAAGAGGTGTTGTTTTGATCCCTGGGTTGGGAAGATCCCCTGGAGGAGAAACTAGCAACCCACTCCAGTATCCTTGCCTGGGAAACTCCATGGACAGAGGAGCCTGGTGAGCTTCAGTCTGCGGGGTCACAAAGACTCCAACACAACTGAGCAAGTGAGCACGCACATACACACACACACACACACACACACACACACACCGAGCAATATAGTTTTTTAAAGGCTACAGCATTTGAAAGGGTTCTTAGAGTAAGAAATACTGTGATTTTCTCACAGGCAAATAAAAGAATGGAAAAATTTGCAACTGAACAACAGCCAAATGTCAGGCTTTTGTCTCTTTATATTTAAGTCTTTTTGAAAGTAAACTTACCTGAATTTTTTTCCTCCATCTTGAGATTTTGTATCACACTGTTTAAAGAAATTTTGTTACAGGGTGTTTTTCCAATCATGCAATTGCTCATAATAATGCATTATACCATAAAAAAAGCTCTAAACTTTGAAACCCGTGGTGATTTTTGTGACATTTGTTTTTTAAGGACAAAAAACCTTTATAGATCCCCTTAGGATCTTCCAGATCAGATCAGATCAGATCAGTTGCTCAGTTGTGTCCGACTCTTTGCGACCCCATGAATCGCAGCACGCCAGGCCTCCCTGTCCATCACCAACTCCCAGAGGTCACTCAGACTCACATCCATTGAATCAGTGATGCCATCCAGCCATCTCATCCTCTGTCGTCCCCTTCTCCTCCTGTCCCCAATCCCTCCCAGCATCAGAGTCTTCTCCAATGAGTCAACACTTCGCATGAGGTTGGTATAAAAATTAAACTGGATAAGATAGGTTAACAGACAAGGAGCAACACATGTATTTAATGTAAGTTTTACAAAACATGGTATCATTAATAGGATAAAAACATATAAGTATATTTAATATAAATTTTATGTGAAACAGTAGCCTTCGTAAGGAAATGAAAACCTGAAAAAACAGACTTGAGTATGCTGATGCTAAGTTTGATAGAGAGTGGAAAGTCATGGAGGAATATGATAGGTTAACAGTATGATGTAAGTAATCAACTGGGGAAACTTAGCAAGACTCCTTTGGATTTTTCAGTGTCCATTTGTCTTTGGAAATAAAGATGTTCTTTTCCTCTGGTATAGGGAGGGCAACTCTTATATGAGAGTTTTATGACCCATTTCAGGGAGGAGGCATGGAGGGAAGGTAAGATGGCCTTTCTTTTTCTACTCTCATCTAGAGTTCTTTGACTTAAAATATTCGATATGCCAAGGTGCCTTTTTTGGGATAGCATGTCAGGGCATTCTCTTGGCAAAACTCTATGAGCCTTTGCCATGCTGCATGCTATACTTGAAGGGCAAATTTGCCTGTTATTCCAGGTGTTTCTTGACTTCCTACTTTTGCATTCCAGTCCCCTATAATAAAAAGGACATATTTTGGAGGTGTTAGTTCTAAAAGTTCTCATAGAACCATTCAACTTCAGTTTCTTTAGCATTATGGTCAGGGCATAGACATGAGTTACTGTGATATTGAATGGCTTGCCTTGGAAATGAATAGAGACCATTCTGTTGTTTTTGAGATTGTATCCAAGTTGGGCATTTCAGACTCTTTTGTTGACTATGATGAATACTCCATTTCTTCTAAGGGATTCTTGCCCACAGAGTTTTGCCAAGAGTATGAACTAATCATAGCAAATACCCTCTTCCAACAACACGAGAGAAGACTTTACATGTGGATGTCACCAGATCAGATCAGATCAGATGAGTCGCTCAGTCATGTCCAACTCTTTGTGACCCCATGAACTACAGCACACCAGGCCTCCCTATCCGTCACCAGTTCTCAGAGGTCACTCAGACTCACATTCATCGAGTCAGTGATGCCATCCAGCCATGTCATCCTCTGTCGTCCCCTTTTCCTCCTGCCCCCAATCCCTCCCAGCATCAGAGTCTTCTCCAATGAGTCAACTCTTCGCATGAGATGGCCAAAATACTGGAGTTTCAGCTTTAGCATCATTCCTTCCAAAGAAATCCCAGGGCTGATCTCCTTCAGAATGGACTGGTTGGATTTCCTTGCAGTCCAAGGGACTCTCAAGAGTCTTCTCCAACACCACAGTTCAAAAGCATTAATTCTTCGGCCCTCAGCCTTCTTCACAGTCCAGCTCTCACATCCATACATGACCACAGGAAAGACCATAGCCTTGACTAGGCGAACCTTTGTTGGCAAAGTGATGTCTCTGCTTTTGAATATGCTATCTAAGTTGATCATAACTTTCCTTCCAAGGGGTAAGTGTCTTTTAATTTCATGGCTGCAGTCACCATCTGCAGTGATTTTGGAGCCCAGAAAAATAAAGTCTGACACTGTTTCCACTGTTTCTCCATCTATTTCCCATGTAGTGATGGGACCAGATGCCATGATCTTCGTTTTCTGAATGTTGAGCTTTAAGCCAACCTTTTCACTCTCCACTTTCACTTTCATCAAGAGGCTTTTTAGTTCCTCTTCACTTTCTGCCATAAGGGTGGTATCATCTGCATATCTGAAGTTATTGCCAGATGGTCAACACCAAAATCAGACTGATTATATTCTTTGCAGCCAAAAGTGGAGAAGCTCTATACAATCAGCAAAAATGAGACTGTGAGCTGTCTGTGGCTCAGATCATGAATTCTTTATTGCCAAATTCAGACTTAAATCGAAGAAAGTAGGAAAAACCACTAGACTATTCAAGTATTACCTAAATCAAATCCCTTACAATTACACAGTGGAAGTGGCAAATAGATTTAAGGGACTAGATCTGATAGACAGAGTGCCTGATGAACTGTGGATGGAGGTTCGTGACTTCGTACAGGAGACAGGGGTCAAGACCATCCCCAAGAAAAAGAAATGCAAAAAAGTAAAATGGCTTTCTGAGGAGCCCTTACAAAAAGCTGTGAAAAGAAGAGAAGCAAACAGCAAAGGAGAAAAAGAAAGATATACCCATTTGAATGCAGACTTCCAAAGAATAGCAAGGAGAGATAAGAAAGCCTTCCTCAGTGATCAATGCAAAGAAATACAGGAAAGCAATAAAATGGGAAAGACTAGAGATCTCTTCAAGAATGATCAACAGAATGATCTCTGTTCATTTCCAAGGCAAACCATTCAGTATCACAGTAATCCAAGTCTATGCCCCAACCAGTAATGCCGAAGAAGCTGAAGTTGAACGGTTCTATGAAGACCTACAAGACCTTTTAGAAAATTAGAGATACCAAGGGAACATTTCATGCAAAGATGAGCACAATAAAGGACAGAAATGGTATGGACCTAACAGAAGAATATATTAAGAAGAGGTGGCAAAAATACACAGAAGAACTGTACAAAAAAAGATCTCCACGACCCAGATGATCACGATGGTGTGATCACTCACCTAGAGCCAGACATCTTGGAATGTGAAGTCAAGTGGGCCTTAGGAAGCATCACTAACAACAAAGCTAGTGGAAGTGATGGAACTGCAGTTGAGCTATTTCAAATCCTAAAAGATGATGCTGCTGTAAAGGTGCTGCACTCAATATGCCAACAAATTTGGAAAACTCAGCAGTGGCCACAGGACTGGAAAAAAGTCAGTTTTCATTCCAATCACAAAGAAAGGCAATGCCAAAAAATGTTCAAACTACCACATAATTGCACTCATCTCACACACTAATAAAGTAATGTTCAAAATTCTCCAAACCAGGCTTCAACAGTAAGTGAACTGTGAACTTCCAGATGTTCAAGTTGGTTTTAGAAAAGGCAGAGGAACCAGAGATCAAATTACCAATATCCACTAGATCATCAAAAGAGCAAGAGAGCTCCAAAAGACATCTATTTCTGCTTTATTGACTATGCCAAAGCCTTTGACTGTGTGGATCACAATAAACTGTGGAAAATTCTGAAAGAGATGGGAGTACCAGACCACCTGAACTGCCTCCTGAGAAATCTGTATGCAGGTCAGGAAGCAACAGTTAGAACTGGTCATGGACCAACAGACTGGTTCCAAATAGGAAAACAAGTACGTCAAGACTGAATATTGTCACCGTGCTTATTTAACTTATATGCAGAGTACATCGTGAGAAATGCTGGGCTGTATGAAGCACCAGCTGGAATCAAGATTGCTGGGAGAAATATCAATAACCTCAGATATGCAGATGACACCACCCTTATGGCAGAAAGTGAAGAAGAACTAAAGAGCCTCTTGATGAAAGTGAAAGAAGAGAGTGAAAAAGTTGGCTTAAAGTTCAACATTCAGAAAACAAAGATCATGGCATCCAGTCTCATCACTTCATGGCAAATAGATAGAGAAACAGGGGAAACAGTGGCAGACTCTATTTTTTGGCCTCCAAAATCACTGCAAATGGTGATTGCAGCCATGAAATTAAAAGACGTTTACTCCTTGGAAGGAAAGTTATGACCAACCTAGACAGCATATTAAAAGGCAGAAACATTACTTTGCCAACAAAGGTCCATCTAGTCAAGGCTATGCTTTTTCCAGTAGTCATGTATGGATGTGAGGGTTGCACTATAAAGAAAGCTGAATGCCAAAGAATTGATGCTTTTGAACTGTGGTGTTGGAGAAGACTCTTGAGAGTCCCTTAGACTGCAAGGAGATCCAACCAGTTCATCCTAAAAGACATCAGTCCTGAGTGTTCCTTGGAAGGACTTATGCTGAAGCTGAAACTCCAATACTTGGCCACCTGATGCGAAGAGCTGACTCATTTGAAAAGACCCTGATGCTGGGAAAGATTGAGGGCAGGAGGAGAAGGGGACTACATAGGATGAGATGATTGGATGGCATCACGAACTCAATGGACATGAGAGCATGTAAACTTTGGGTAGTTGGTGATGAACAGGGAGGCCCTGGGTGATGCAGTCCATGGGCTCAGAAAGAGTCGGACATGAGCTACTGAACTGAACTGTCCTACACCCCATCACTGTTAGGGTATAACAGTGAATATTCAGTCATTTTTTAGATAGGTTTATCCACTCTTAAAATCATGTCCCAGAATTGGAGAGGGTATAAACGACACAATACATTAACAATAGATAGATAGATAAGATCAATATCTTGTGTTAGGAGGCTAATAACAGAAACATATATGGAAATCTGTATATCCATATATACTCAGCAATTTATACATAGATAAAATTAGAGTAGAAAAATCAAGCTAAAGTGACCAGAAGAAACAGGATAAATTGATCTTTATTAGAAGCCATTTATAAAATCACATAGTTATTTTATTAATACTGTAGACTAAAATCTCATAGCATAGTCTGTGAACTTGGATGGCTCCTAAAACACTTTTAGGAAACATCAAGGTCAAAATTTGGAGAAGGCAATGGCAGCCCACTCCAGTACTCCGTCCATGGGAAAATCCTATGGACGGAGGAGCCTGGTAGGCTGCAGTCCTTTAGGTCGCTAAGAGTTGGACATGACTGAGCGACTTCACTTTGACTTTTCACTTTCATGCATTGGAGAAGGAAATGGCAACCCACTCCTGTGTTCTTGCCTGGAGAATCCCAGGGATGGGGGCACCTGGTGGGCTGCCGTCTATGGAGTCGCACAGAGTCAGACACGACTGAAGCGACTTAGCAGTAGCAGCAGCAAGGTCAAAGTTATTTTTATAAGGCATTTTTTGCCATTGACTTTTTTATGTGTTAACATTATACTGTTGGTGGTTAAAGTTACTGGCACTGAGCATGAAACAAGACAGTTGCACAAAACTGAAGTGGTCATTCAAATTTTTGCTATGCACTTGGCACTCAGTTAAAAAAAAAAAAATAGATTCACATAAGAATACTTTTAATGAAGCAGTAAAAAATAATAATTTATATTAAATATTAACCCTTGAGCATGCATCTTTTTAATATTCTGCCTAATGCTCTTTGACAAAGTATAATGATTGTACTGAAATCTTCTCTTGAATGAGTCCAATAGAAACACTTTTGTGATTGTTTGGGTGGTTATACAAACTAGCAGCTTTCTTCATGGAAACAAATTTGTACTTGAAAGAACAGCTGATAAAGTATGGTTATTCAGGCCAGGGTATTTGGCAGAGATTTTCCCCCAAATGAATAATCAGTCTGTCACTTCCAGAAAAAAGGAATTATAATATTTTCTGCAAAAGGTATAATTTGAGCTTTCAGCAAAAATTGTAATTCTACAAAAATTACATCTACCATTATGAGCTTGAAAATTTATCAACATGTAGAGATTTTTCAGAGTATATTGGTAGTGATATTAGCAAACGTGATATTTTATATTTTCTAATATTTCATTATGGAATTCGATGGTGGTTCAGTTGGTAAGTTATTCCTAAATGAAGTAATAGGCATTTTATAATTTCTCCATCTCAATATAATATATTAATAAATTTTAAAATAATAATAATAAACCCTTTTACACTCTTACACTTTTAAGATTTATACACTGAAGTGATCATGAAATCAAAATTTAGAGAATTGCTGCCATGGACTTTAAACCCTTTGCTCCAACTCCTGGAATGGTGATTTTTTAAATTGCTCTCCATTTATTCCAGACAGCCCTCCTAAAGACTGATCACAGTATTTTTAAAGGTCACCAAAGGTCAATGTTGCTTATGCACATCATCTCTCTGCCTAAACCAGTCAGATCCTTGCCTCACAATTCAGCCTTTCAGATATTAATACTTTCCATGCTGCAAAATCCATTCAAATGCTAACTCCTCTTCAAAACTTCTTGAGTACATCTGTTTCCTTCCACAGAAGTCATCTTTTTCTGCCTTTGAGATCCTTAGGAAGATTTTTAAATCGTTCTTGCACACTTGCAATATTGTACATTTTAGCATGAGTATAGCTGTCTTTCTCTTGTTATTTTTGAGCTTCAGAAAAGCAAATTCATGCTTTTACAGTGCCTTTCACTCAATAGGTGCATTTTCCTCATTCATTCATTTAGTGATTACCCACCATGTGCTGGAGAATGAAACATGGGTTAGATACAGAACTTTACATCATGGCTGTCGGTGTTAGTTACAGAAAAGATCTGATTAGGTCTTGTTTTATGTGAAATTCTTTCCATATAACAGCATTAAATATCCACTCTTTCTATAGCTGCTTAGCTAATTAATTCCCAATGTTTCATGGCTTACATTTACACAGAATAATTCATTTCATGAATTGGATGTATATCAGATTTGTTCTATAAGAATAGAATAATAAATAAAGGTTTATATAATAATAAATCAGTTCATATGGAGTTTTAATATATTTTTTTCACACAGACTATGAGTGTACCTTTGTGCTACAGCCATAGCCCCAAAGATGTCACTCTGGGAAACTACCCTGAGATATGTTTATAATTCTGAGTTAATATGATCACTGCAATTATTCTAAAAGGCTTAGTCCTACTTCCTCTTTTAGAATATTTTCTGTAGTTACAGTTTCACTTTTGTTGTATGATTATTTGATTGATATTAGAGCCTTCCACTGGACTGCAAACCCAAGGGCAAGAACATCACTATTGGTCATTACTACATCTTCAGAACCTAATACTGTGCCTGGCACACAGTAGATCGTATATGCTGGTTAAACAAATAAGTCTAAAGAAATAAATGCTTCAAGATATTAATAACATATGTTTTCATTATGAATTTAACAATTCTATGATGCACGACTATGTATGTCAATGTTCTCTTTCCAACATAATTGAATCTTTGTCTTTACAATTACTAATGGAGAACAGGAAGTACCATATCTAGGGTAGTTGTGGCTACAAAAACAAAAGCCATAGACAGCATACAAAATGTTAGATGAAGCCAAAGCTGCTTGTTAAGCACTCTGTGATGTATTTGGCAATAATATTTGTATGCAGAATATGAGGCAATAGTCCAAAAGTCTACAGGTTGCTTTTTTAGAGAAAGTTAAGTACTTATGAGAATTCTCTGGCAGTCTAGTGATTAGGACTCTATGCTTTCACTTTCAAAGGCCAGGGTTCAACCCCTGGTCAGGGAACTAAAATCTCACAAGCAGAGAAGGAAGAAAGTCAAGTATTTACTTTGATTACACTATTATTTTGTTTGCCCAAGTGTCCTTATTCATAGAAATGGAGAAAGCTATTACCATCAGCTTCTACTTTGCCTCCGTCCCCTCCACTTTTCATACAGTGCTTATTTGTCCTGCCATCAGAATTTCCTCTTGAAAGCCTAAGTCTCCTCATGTAACTCTATTACACAGTACCCTTTCATGATTATCTGATCCAGTGGTTCTTAACTGTGTAACAACCTCTCTCTCACAGGGAACAGTTGGTAATGTGTGGAGATATATTGTGGAGAAGGAAATGGCACCCCACTCCAGTGTTCTTACATGGAGATTCCCGTGGACAGAGGAGCCTTGTGGGCTGCTGTCCATGGGGTCATACAGAGTTGGAGACAACTGAAGTGACTAAGCATGCATGCATGCATTGGAGAAGGAAATGGAACCTATTTCCAGTATTCTTGCCTGGGGAATCCCAGGGACAGAGGAGCCTGGTGGGCTGCCGCCTATGGGGTTGCACAGAGTTGGACACAACTGAAGCGACTAAGCAGCAGCAGCAGCAGGAGATACATTGGGTTGCCACAACTTGGCAAGCAGGAAGCATTGTATGAATCAAATGGGTATAGGGCAAGGAGAGGCTAAATATTCTACAATGCACAAGACAGCCCTCAAAAACAAAGAATTATCAAGACCAAAAAGTCAATAATGCAGAAATTGGGAAACTGGCCAAGGAATAAAGTCCAAATCAGTATATATCTCAAGTGAAATAGTCTTACCACTCTGTCTACATCTTTCACATAGGAATATATTTGTGGTTTAAGGGACACATCTGGCAAACACATGTGTTTTAGTTGATTGTCTGCCCCCTCTGGATGCTTCAGATGCTTTCCAGTCTGCCACATCCTCCACCACTTCTTACTGTCTTCATCCAGCTGTCCTCACTTATTCACATTTCCCACCTCTCATAAAGCATCCAGTCTTGGCAAACCCTCCTTCACCTTCACAGAAGAGCCCTACAAACCTGTCCTAAGTTCCTCAATATGCCCTTTCATGTGTCTTTGTCTTTGCGTTTGCTACAAAATCAAATTGGAACTTCCTATAACTGTGCCATTTGCCTGGTGAATTAATCCATGTCCTTCCAAATTCACTCATTTCATGCGTGTCTTTTTGTTATTGTTCAGTCTTTCAGTTGTGTCCGACTCTGCAACCCCATGGACTGCAGCACACCAGGCTTCCCAGTCCTTCACTATATCCCTAAGTTTGCTCAAATTCATGTCCATTGAGTCGATGATGGTATTTAACCATCTCATCCTGTGTCGCCCCCTTCTCCTTCTGCCCTTAATCTTTCCAGGCATCAGGGTCTTTTCAAATTAGTCTGTTCTTCACACCAGGTGATGAAAGTATTGGAGCTTCAGCTTCAGCATCAGTCCTTCCAATGAATAGTCACAGTTGATTTCCTTTAGGATTGACTGATTTGATCTCCTTGCAGTCCAAGGGACTCTCTCAAGAGTCTTTTCCAGCACCACAGTTGGAAAGCATCAATTTTTCAGTGCTAAGCTTTCTTTATAGTCCAACTCTCACATCCATACATGACTACTGGAAAAACCATAGTTCTGACCATACGGAATTTTGTTGGCAAAGTGATATCTCTGCTTTTTAATACATTGTCTAGCTTTTTCATTGCTTTTCTTCCAAAGAACAAGTGTCTTTTAATTTTGGCTGCAGTCATCATCTGCAGTAATTTTTCAGCCCAAGAAAATAAAGTCTATCATTGTTTCTATTTATTCCCCATCTATTTGCCATGAAGTGATGGGACAGAGGCTATGTTCTTAATTTTTTGATTGTTGGGTTTTAAGCCAGCTTTTCACTCTACTCTTTCATCTTCATCAAGAGGCTCTTTAGTTCCTCTTTGCTTTCTGCATTAGGGTGGTGTCATCCACATATCTGAGGTTATTGATATTTCTCCCCAGCAATCTTAATTCCATTTTTTAATTTATCCAGTCTGCATTTCAAACAACATAATAAGCAGGGTGACAATATACAGGCTTGACATACTCCTTTCCTAATTTTGAACCAGTCTGTTGGTCCATGTCCAGTTATAACTGTTACTTGTTGACCTGCATACAGGTTTCTCAGGAGCAGGTAAGGTGGTTTGGTATTCCCATCTCTTTCAGAATTTTCCACAGTTTGTTGTGATCCACATAGTCAGACTTTAGTGTAGTCAATAAAGTAGAAGTAGATGTTTTTCTAGAATTCTCTTGCTTTTTTATGATCCTGTCGATGTTGGCAATTTCATCTCTGGTTCCTCTGTGTTTTCTAAATCCAACTTGTACAGCTGGAAATTCTTGGTTCCCATAGTGTTGAAGCCTGGCTTGCTTGAAGGATTTTGAGCATGACTTGGCTAGCGTGTGGAATGAACACAACTGGGCAGCAGGCTGAACATGTGCGTCTTAGCCATATATTTCATTGTCTCTATTTTAGCAGAGTTTGCACAGAGCAACATTTTGATGCTCATGCCTTTGCCTTTCCTTGAGATTCTTCAATACTAGGGTTGTGTTATAATTTGTATGCTGTCTTTGGCAGCACCTAAGATAGTGCCTGGGCATGCATTTAAGAAATCTCATTGAACTCCTTTATTATATCAGTTTTAATGCACTCTTTGTCTTTCCATATATCTAATCATTGTGGAATCCAAGTAAAGAATACTTTACACTATTTTTCTGTCATCACCATTATAGACAGTAGAATTAACATTGCTGTCTTGTGAAGCCACAGGTATTAAACTATATAAGAAAAGCAAAAAACATTGATGCCAAAATAGTTAATATATTTAGTAAGGAAGAATAATTTTCAAAATCAATGGATTTAATATATGATAATTATAGATGTTTCTTTGTATTTATCTGTATAGTCTAAGATTTCTAAAGTAGCTAGATGCTGCTTTTAAAATAAGAGGGAAAAGAACATTTATATTTTAAACAACAATATTTTTAGATTAAAATTCATTTACTTTATTATAATATCTGAGTAGGGAATGGCTGATTGGGCCCCCATTCTTGTTCTAAGGAACAAATTCAAAAAACTCACAATTTATGCCGCCATTATGGAAGCCCCTCAAATAATTAAAAATAGAATTACCTTATGGTCCAAAAATCCTACTTCTAGGTATGCATGCTTCTGGGTTTATGATCAAAGGAAATGAAATCAGGTTCTCAAAGAGATATTTGCACTCTCAAGTTCATTTCAGCATTACGATACCCAGGACAGGGAAATAACCTATATGTCCATGAATGACTGAATGGATTAAAAAAAAAAAAAGTGATGGATTGTATCTCCACACAATGGGTTCTTCAGCCTTTAAAAAGGAGAAAATCCTGCCATTTGCAATAGCATGGATGAACCTGGAGGACATAACACTAAGTGAAACAAGCCAGACAGAGAAAGACAAATACTGTAAGACCTCACTTATATGTGACATTTACAAACTCATAGAAAGGAAGAGGAGAAGGGTGATCACCAAGTGCTGGTAGAAGAGAAGAATGGGGAAATGTCACTCAAGGATACAAAGTTTCAGTTATATAAGATTGATGTTCCAGAGCTCTAACATGTTCTGTGTACTTCAGATTTTTAAGAGGATAAATCTTAAGTCTTCTCACCACAAAAAAGAAAGTGGTAACTATGTGAGATGATGGATATATTAAGTAGCTTGATTGTGGTGAATATTTCATAATGTATACATATATCAAAGCTCAAGTTGTATACCTTAAAATATGCACAATTTTAACTGTTAATTATACCTCAGTGAAGCTTGGGACTGGGATAGGAAAGACATATAACATTTTTGAGGCTGAGCCCTTAAGGATTATAATGTGGTGGCATCAGCATTGTAGTTTGGATCCTGTACATTTTCTGTTTTTTCTTTCACTCACATACATGTGCACTTATAGCATGTGACCAAATAAAGGTGTTGAGTGAACAAGGGCATATGTCCAGGAGGCGCACACATACCAGGCCTGATGGAACAACATTTCTTGGAGAAAGCTCAGAAGCAAGAGCAAAAGCAAGTGTTCATTAAACACAGAGATGCAGGTATCAGATTTAGCAGATCCAGGAGTCAGATTATAGGAGATGAATCTTAAATTTGGCCTGGGTGACTTCTAAATTAGATGTTGGAAAAGAAACAGGCTCCTTTCATGTGATGCATCAGAAGGAAGGGCTGGCACAGAAGCCCTATAGTCATCTAAAATTGATTGCCTTAAGCACCAAGTCACTACTAGTTTCCGTGGAGTTTGGAAGGGAGCTTAGCTCTTCTCCGGGAGGTTAGCCTGTAAGGGATTAGCCTTGAACAAATTAACCCTTAATTCCTAAAGTTAAATCTTAGTAATGATCCCTCTCATTTATTGAGTGAGCATTTACTTTACCAATGCTAAGTGCTTGGGACTGTCTGAGCCAGCCTCTAAACTCTATATAATGATTCTAATGCATTCCATATAAAAAAGGGATCTAGAAACTCTAAAGCAAAAGTCCTTTATTTTTACCAATAAATAAAAACCACAGAATTGAACAAGACTGGCAATAAAGATATAGCTTCCCCTTGCCAATTCTTTAGTCTGACTAAGTAGAATCAGGTTTCTTGCAAATAGCCATGCAGCTAGCACAACTGTGTGTTTGGGAAGATAGAATAAATAGTCTGTCACTAAAAAGCTTAACATATTATTACATTAGATTCAAATTGAATTCTAAAAAGCAAAAGGTCTTACTCCATAACAAAACCTTCATTAAAAATACAAGCCAAAAAGCAATTTAAATGGGATTTGCAAACCTCCAGGTTGCACATTTCTCATGAAATCCAATTAAGTCAAATAAATACCAAATCCTAAGGATAAAAGAGTTTAGTCCATACTGTTTAGATGAATAGCATCAAATTTATTAAGAAAGAGTTTTTAACTTTTTTTAAGAAGTCAAGTACGTCTTAATGGGAATTGTAAAGCTATATATTTTCACACAGATTTTTAGCTTAAAATACTTCATAAACTTAAATATTCCCAAAGGAAGTGATTTCTAAATGTGGTAAATATTGACTTTATGAGATAAATTGGTTGCACTACTTTTAAAAGTGAATTCAGAGGTTCCTAAGCAGCAGAGATGTTTAGTTTCTATGATAACACATTTTTAAAATGCATAAAAGGCAATATTTAACATCCTTAACTTTTACATTGTTAATTTCTTGAACTCATATTTCCAGTTCACTTCTCTGATAGAAAATTATCCTAAAACATATTTCAATGCCTGAAATATCTTTTTGATCACCTAAAATACTTCTCTGATACAAAATTATAAATCATTGTTTGATATTCTCCAATGAGCCAGTAATGCTCAGCTTTTTTTCTGTATTGTTATTATTGCAACTATTACTGATATACTGTTGATTAATGCACTACAACTACAACATTTTAATGGATGATTTCAACACAACGAAAGGGTTTTCTTTATAGTTCTTCCGTGTATCCTTGGATGATTATAACTTAATTGCTAGATTGAGACTGGGCCAGGCATTGATTTTATTCCTTTTTTAATATTATTTTTGCTGCACTGGGTCTACGTTGCTGCACGTGGGTTTTCTCTAGTTTCAACTACTCTTTAGTTGCAGTGCTCAGGTGTCTCACTGCAGTGGTTTCTCTTGCTTTGGAGCACAGATTCTAGGGCACACAGGCTTCAGTAGTTGCTGCTGTGGGCTCAGTAGGTGCAGTTCATGGGCTCTAGCATGCAGTCAGTAGTTGTCACGCACAGGCATGGTTGCTCTGTGGCGTGTAGGGTCTTCTCACACCAGGGGTCAAACAAGTGTCGCCTGCATTGCAAAGTGAATTCTTAACCACTGGACCACCAGGGAAGCCCTCTTTTTAAAAATAGATATTAGTACTGATGACCACCTTCTCAGAGGTTCTCTGTTCCCCAGCATGGTTCCTCTTTGTGAAAAGTACTGAAACGCTAAGATACTTGCTCCATAAATAGCTAATATCCATAAGTAGTATCCATATCCATAAACAGCTGATAATATTGGGGAAAAGCAAAAGTTATAAGCAGCTTATCACTTATGATTCTCCCCCTCTGTAATCCTAATCAATTTAATCTCATTTCTTCTGCAGTTCTCTGATATCTTTGACAGATAATTTTATAAATTAAATTTCTCTAGTTATTGTACTTAGAAGCATTTGTCCACTCAATGAATTATTCAGCTCCATTCAAGGCTATGGTTTTTCCAGTGGTCATGTATGGATGTGAGAGCTGGACTGTGAAGAAGGCTGAGCGCCGAAGAATTGATGCTTTTGAACTGTGGTGTTGGAGAAGACTCTTGAGAGTCCCTCGGACTGCAAGGAGATCCAACCAGTCCATCCTAAAGAAAATCAGTCCAGAATATTCATTGGAAGGACTGATGCTGAAGCTGAAATTCCAGTATTTTGGCCACCTCATGTGAAGAGTTGACTCATTGGAGAAGACTCTGATGCTGGGAGGGATTGGGGGCAAGAGGAGAAGGGGACGACAGAGGATGAGATGGCTGGATGGCATCACTGACTCAATGGATGTGAGTTTCAGTGACCTCCGGGAGCTGGTGATGGACAGGGAGGCCTGGCATGCTGTGATTCATGGGGTCGCAAAGAGTCGGACACGACTGAGCGACTGATCTGATCTGATCTGATCTGATTCAAAAATAGAAGTCTGTCACAACAGTGCTGTTCATTTATCTACTGTTTATTTCTTTGTTTTTCAACCTACCTGGTAACAAAGTACAGAAATTTTGGTATATTCATGGCATTGAATACATGAAGTGATTAAAAAGAATGAAGCAGGTGGGGGAGGAGCTAAGATGGCGGACGAGTAAGACGGGGAGAATACTTTCTCCTCCACAAATCCATTAAAAGAACATTTGAATGCTGAATAAACTCGATAAAACAACTTCTGAATGCCGGCAGAGGACATCAGGCACTTAGAAAGACAGCTCATTGTCTTCAAAACGAGAAAACGAGCCCTGCAGTAACTCCTTTTGCGGAGAACTGGCGCGGACACCAGCATTTGCTATTGGCAAGTGGGGGCTGGGCTAGGAGGAGCGGCGGGCCTGCTTTGCTTTGAGAAAGGATTTGGCCTGGCTATCTCGGGCGCTATCTGAGCGAAATAACTAGACTGTCGGTTATCTACTACATCAAAAGCCAGCCCTAACTTAAGACACCACCAGGACTACCTACGGAACAAAGGGCTGCACAGAGTTGGCCGGCTGCAGGCCGTCCCTCCCGTGACAGGCAGCCAGGGCCAGAGGCGGGCAATTATAGCCCTAGAGGGACACTGTCTAACGGAACTGTGAGTAGGTCTCTGTGCTGACTCACGCTTCTTGGGGCTCTGGATGGTCAACATCTGCCTGAGAAAGTGCGCTGTTTGTATACCCAGAAAACTGAGCGGCGGAGGGCGTAAGTCGCAGCACCTGCGCTCGCTGAACATTTCATCACCTGCGCTACTCGGATCTGGGAAGAGCATAAACGAGACTCAAAGTCTGTGCTTCTGGGATTATCTGGTGCCTCCTGGCCGGAGTGGGTGTTCATCTCCGCCCTCTCTGAAGGCGTCGATTGAAAAGACCTGAAACCGCCTCAATAAGAGAATTCAACAAACTACAAATATAGTAAGGACACTCTAAATTTATTTTAAAATAAGAGAAAAACCAGAGTAAAAAGGATAGATTCACAAAAAAAGAAGAGATAGGGAATACCTGATAAAATCGAATGAGCGAAATATAAAAGTCTGAGAAAGGATGAGGGAAAAGGAAAAGGACTAGAAGAAATAAAAAGAGTCAAAATAAGAAATGAAAGCAAAAGGGAGGGAGAAGGATAGTGAACTAGAAGAAGAAAGAGACAAAGGGAAAAGAAATCAAAGCTAATCGTCAAGGTCCAGAAGAAGATGTACTTAGGAGTAAAGTATAAGGGAACAAGAGGCTAAGGAACGATTAAAAAAAAAAAAAAAAAAAGCAGAAGGAAAAAAAAAAAAGGCCATAAAAACAGCTGACTCAAAACTTCAGCAGAGGGAATGGAGCGAGATAGGAAAAAACTACAGCCTATTATTGATCAGCGTAGAGAAAGCTTCAAGAGAAAATAAGAATTTCATACTAAATTTTAAAAAAGAATCTTAGCAAACAAAAGTGGGAGACTAACACACTCATAAATTGGCTGAAAAAGAAGAGGAAAAATATTTACTTATGAGCCTCAAAAATTCAGTTCACTCAGGAGAGTTTAAAAAAAAAAAAAAAAAAGACTTATTTGCTCACTCTGTAGAGGTTTATTGACTATTTTGTGGGTTTGGTACCACTTTGGGTAGTAGGGAGGAAGAGGTGACAAATGTGATCCTGTCCTAAATAATATATTGTGGTAAAGATAGATTTACCAATACAAAATACCAAGATGTGCCTAAAGATGAGGACACCCAAACTGGACTTTTGTTTTCTGAACTTTTCATTTCGAGAACAAACCTCCTAATATAAGATGAACTCACCATGATTTTTTTAAGTGTTCTTTGTGATTAAAAACAGAAAGCCATTGGTTAAGAAATTACATATACTCCTCCCCACCATCACTCCCCTTCTTTCTTCCCATTTCCCTCCCCCCTTTTCTCCTTTCCTTTGTCATTTTCAAAAAAAAAAAAAAAAAAAAAAAAAAAAAAAAAAATTAACATTTTTTTTTTATATATTTATTTATTTATTTTTCAAAAAAAAAAAAAAAAAAAAAAAAAAAAAAAACCCAAAATTTAAAACCAAGAAATTTGAGTGATAGTACAGACTTAAGAATGGAGCCACTTATTTCAGAGTTGAACATGACCGAAACAAAGGTTTATCTTCTAAACGTATGAAAAGAGCATTAACAGGCAAGCTGTAATGGCAGAACATCATATCTGAATGTTGCAATATTTGTACTCTAGTCTGAGTCTTTTAGTTGAGTAATATTAAAAAGTCTCTAACTTCTGAATGGCTCAAGATCCAATCTGTAGTTGACAACATTAAACAATATAATTCCTTCCTAGAATTCTGTGACCCATTAATGTGTTATTCCATACCTGACAACTTTACAAATAAAATAAGGTAAATAAGAAAATAATAAAATGAAATAAATGGATAAGCATCTTATTAATCAATATATGCTCCACTGATACATATATAAATATATAAATAAATATAAAATATAAACCATATGTCATATAACATATATGTTACATAATGCAATATATGTTATATAATGTATAATATATTTACATATCTGGCATATAACATAATCAATTTGTTAGCTACTCTGAAATAAGGCTTTAAGATTGAACTATTTTTTCTCCACTGATACATTATATTAATGATATAAAAATATAAATGAATATAGCATATATAATCCATAAGTAATATATACCATATATGTTGTTATATATGTTACTATATAAGTGTAAAATATAGCATTAAATTTAATAACTAATCTTAAATAAGTTTTATAGTTTAATCATTTCGCCTTTGATTTATTATATCAATATTACGATGATGTATATGTGACATGCTATTTTATATATATATATATTTAATTTACTAACTAATTTGCAATAGTTTTAAGTTTAAACCTACAACTTTAGGTTAACTGGTTATTCTGTGTGTGTGTGTGTGTGTGTGTATAAGTGTGGTGTTTCACTTAATGACAAAGTATATTTCTAAATTACTAAGTTTATTTGGTGACTACAAAAGACCTTTCTGGTTCCCAATAGCTTTTACTTTTTTGGCTGTATTCCATTTTGAAAGCTTTTTGATTACTCTCTCATAACCTTGACTATTATAGATATTTTAAATTTTAAATAACATTTATTAGAACACATTTTTTATGTGTTAGGATTTAAACTTGCAAAAACAACCTCCAACTATAGAGTTTTGATTACCGAAATTAATAAATATAAATGTGTGTGTGTATATTTCCCTTGTAAGGTATCAAATTTAATGAATGCATAAGCCAATTTATTATCAAAAAACATAAAAGCTAAACAGTAAGGTTCAGATGCAATACTTTTGTGTTTTAGTGTCTGTGAGAAAGTTGGTAGTCTTATTTAGCCTGGTCAGTGTGTATTAAAAATGTACATTCTCTATTATATTTAGCACTACATTATTTTAAGTAATGGCTGCAATATTTTAGCATGCAAATATAAAGCCACTGTAGCAGACACTGTGGGTGCCCTGTCTAGATCCCTTGGATTCCTTTAACTGTTTCTGTGGTTCCCTTCTCCAGCTTCTGTCCATTGCTTTTAAGAGTTTATTCCTATGATTCTCTTCAGAGGACTATCTTGTCTACTAGAAGGATTTGTCAATCCTCAAATGCAAACAACTGGAAATGCTTTGAAGTTTCACCAAAAACTCCTTACCATCCAACTGTGGTACTGTTAGCCTGCTGAGTAGTGTAGGCGTATGAAAATCTGAATCCTATGCTTTAAGACAAGACAAACTCTGAGACATCATTTACACTCCAGAGATGCCCCATAAGATCAGGCCCAGGGCAAGTCTCTCCCTAAAATCATACCATTTCTTTTTGTTTGCAAAACCTTCTTTTTGTTTGCAAAACCTGTATGCAAAACCTTGCTATTTCTACTTCTGGGAGTATTGAGTTAAACTAATCACCTTGTAATTGAGCAGCATCTTGCCACAGTGATAATGAGAAGAAACAAAACACACTATCCTCATCTTGGCTCTAACCACACTTTCAAAAGAAAGCATCACTTTGTGAGGGGAAAGGCAAGGGGACAGTTCTCTTACCCTGCAGCCATGCTGGTGGAAGGCTGCACCCAAGGTAAAATGACTGTCCTTGTGCAGAACATACAGAAGCTCTGTCCACCCTGAACTCATCCTCCCTTAGCATGAACATGGGGCATGTGCATAGCTAGGCAGATGGCATTACTCTTACTGAAATTTTTCCAGTAAATGAAAAATAACATTTGTTTGACTCTCACTATATACTAAGTGGAAAATAATTTCACGTATGCAGTAAGGTTTATTCTAATTAAGTACTTTAAATGATATTTTTAGCTACTGTTTAAATCCTTAGAAGCAAAATATTCTTATATTGGTATGTTTAGTGTTTTTTTTCAGAATTTAAATAACACAGCAGATGGTAATATTATTTGAAGCAATCTCAAATTATTTCACCTAAATTTAATTACATTACATTATGATTACATTATAATCCTATTAGAGAGAAAAAGAAAGGGGCAATAGAGGTGATGTTTAAATTAAAGAATTATGTTCAAAATTGTTAGGTATAATAATATAGCTAGAGCAAATGGCAACGGTGATAGCATACTTTGAAGTCAAAGTAAGTTATTGTTGTAAGTGAATGTTTTAAAATACAAAAAATTGCAATAAAAATAACTAATTTTGACATTATTTATTATTGTTTTGTAATGAGGATCTTTTTATTAAAACAAAAAAGTTTTATTTAAATTAACCTACATTAATACTCTTAAAATTCCCTCTCATATAAATTAATGCTGCAGTTTGCCTACTTCTTTAAAAAAAAATCTCAAATTATATGAGGTTGTATTTCCATATGTGTCTGCATCAGAAATACACCACAAAGATCAGCTCTGTCTTTTTGTTTCATAAAATTATCATTTTTAGCAATAGTATTCTTGAATTTATACCCATTTTGTATCTTCTGGCCCAGACACATACGGTCCTTTAGAGGACACAAAGTGTGTCCAGTGCTTTGCATCACTGCTTCTCAATCATGCATAAGAATCCTGAGGAAAAGGTGATAAAACACAGGCTTTTGGTTGCCATTCCAAAGATTCTGATTCAGTAGCTCTGGGTTGGGACCAGCGAATTTGTTCTTTTTTCTTTTTTTTTTTTATTTTTTTAAATTTTATTTTTATTTTATTTAACTTTACAATATTGTATTGGTTTTATCATGTATCAAAATGAAACTGTCACAGGTATTTCATATAGCGGTGCTGCACTGCCTGCTGGAGAAGGCAATGGCCCCCCACTCCAGTACTCTTGCCTGGAAAATCCCATGGACGGAGGAGCCTGGCGGGCTGCAGTCCATGGGGTCACACAGAGTCGGACACGACTGAAGTGACTTAGCAGCAGCAGCAGCAAGGCTGCCTGCATCAGGGATCACATTTTCAGCCAACATCCTCTAGGTGACATTATTCTTTTTGTTTTCTGGTAATGTCATGGTGAACATCTGGTCCCATAAATTCTTTTCACCTCTTGTTCTATATATGACAAAGAATGCAGGGATTTTTTTTGGAGGGGGGTTGTTTTTTATTTGCTTTGAATTTCAAAATTACACTTTAGGTTATTTTGCAATGTAAATGTTGAGATTTTTCAAAAATCCAAAAGATTAGGTTCATCAAAGCATATATTTTGAAGAAAATATCTAGCTGTTGACAGGCTTATCAAACCATTATATCTGGAAAACTAGATAAATCTCTCCTAGAGAATCACCTTTTGAGGAGTAGTGTCAACTCATTTCATCCTCACAACTGTCGCTTCAGTTCTAACTAGCTGTCACCTACCTTTCACTGGATGTTTGGCCTGTCCTGATTGCTTGATAGCTTCCCATTATTTTTCACCTCATCAAGAAAAAGTAGTAAAATGTGACAACTAACATATTATTTATATCCTTGAAAGAACGGTTACTCCATGTGTCTTGGAATTTACTAAACCTGGGATTGAGTCCTGCTGTTGTTCTGGGACTCGGTCACATGGTGTCTTCAATTTCCAGGCAGCTTGCATCTATCATGACCTCTGAATCGCATAAGACCCCCATACGGCATTTTATCGAATAATTAAGTGTCTCAATTTTGGATATTTTATTGCAAAAAGTTTAGACGTTTTATCAAACCTTTTGTTGTGGTTGTTAAATATTTTTGACAGACTTCCATAGCTTTTCGTTATTGGATTGAAATCCTGGACATTCCTTCTGTAATTGTCTGTTTTATGAGAACATGTACAAGATACTTTTCTCAGCTTTACTTTCTCTCATCTGAAATATAAAATGGACAAGATGACCTACATTCCCAGCCTAGAAATCATATTATTCCAAAATCCGTATACCACATTTCTCAACTAATTTTCATTTGGAGATGGTGAATATACAACACAGTCTTTATCCATGAGAAAAAGGAAAATGAAGGACAAATGAGGTTTGCATACATTTTTTTCATGAAGGAAACTGTATTAAAATTATTGATGGAGTTTATACTACTTCCCCAGGCCAATTTCCTAATCCCAAATATAATGTTTGGGCTCTATATAAACCCATATTGCTCAATTATTTATGTTGTATTGTTCAGTCACTAAGTCCTGTCTGACTCTTTACAAAACCCCATGGATGGCAGCACACCAGGCTTCCCTGTCCTGCACTGTCTCCTGGAGTTTGCTCAAGGTCATGTCCATTATTTATTGCCTTTGAGAAATCATAGTACTAATCACTGCAGTTAACTTGACACTGGAGAGTGGCATTATTTGATAGCTTTAAAACATTATCAAACTCCAGATTTGTATAATAGACATAACTTTCTGAATTCCTAAAGTGGATTTTTTTTTTTGAGAAACATCATAAATATATAACACAAAGTAAACAGTTCTGTGGCATATTTATATAAGAAGATACAGTTTGAAACAGGATCTAAAAGAACTAGTCTTAACTTACATCACTCTTAATTTTAATAACATTTTGACAAAAACTTGGCTTTTATTATGCTTCCGTAGAAATCCTTTGACTTTCAAAGGAACCGGACCCTTGCCATACAGGGCCCTGAGCCAACCGTTTACAGCTTTGGCGTCTGTTATTCTGCATCCAAGCTTGTCACTTCATCAAAACGAAAGCATCTCTTTTAAATCTGGAGAACAGCTTTCTGGGCAGAGCAGGAACAGAACTCTTTGGCCTCTTCTCCTCATGAATTCCCTCAGAATCATCACAGAAGTACCTCAGCATGGTGGACACTCACTTTGAACAGGATTATTGAGTCAATCTAGGCTTAACTTGCCTTTGAGGTTCACCATCTCTACACAGTCTGCTCTCACTCAACAGAGAAGCAACCAGCTCTCTGGCTAATGTTTCCTTTCCTCGATATTAGAACTCGCCTTTCCAACAGCTGTTAGTTTTTAACTACTTCACAATCTCATTTCAAGACACGTAGAGATATTTAAGGGCCCATCCTTGCCTTTTGAACATCATAAAACACTTAAAATCTTACCACAATATATTTAAACCATTGTTTATTGTAACTAACAATACTCGTTTCTATAGCCCAGACTCCTAATTTTAGTAACTAAGTTAAAAAAAAAAAGTATTAAATTTTCAGATGGAAAAAACCAGGATGAAGAGAAAGTGGTACAGACTATGCAAAGTTGCCTGGTTAAAAATCAACAGGAGCTTTAACATAACAGTGAAATATTACATTGACAGGCTTCAAAATCAATTGCACAGATAGTATGGTGGAGGTATGATAGTTTAAGTGAAAAACACAGAAATTCTTATCTAGCCACAAGTTTAATACAAGCAAACAGTATAATGATACTGTTTGATATAATTATATATATATATATATATATATATATATATATATATATATGCTCAGTTGCTTCAGTCATGTCTGACTCTTTGCGACCCTATGAACTGTAGCCCAACAGTTCCTAAAATGGTAGGATTATCCAGGCAAGAATACTTGAGTGGGTTTTCATGCCCTCCTCCAGGGGATCTTTCTGACCCAGGAACTGAACCTGCATCTCCTGTGCCATCCTACATTGCAGATGGGCTCTTTACCACTGAGCTACTGGGGAAGCCCTATATGTATGTGTGCATATATATTTATATATATATATAAAATATAAATAAATATATATATATATATATATATATATATTTACATTCTGCTAGCTTCAGAAGGTTTTCTAACTTTGAATCTTATCTGGAGAAAGTATTTTGAAAAGGAATCCAGAGTAATTTTCTAAAACCTTAATATAACATAAGAATGATTGAATGAGCTATCGCTGACAAAATGATCTAACCAGTTGTGAGTTAGAGATGGAGATAAATTATCGTTGGATAAGAAATGGAGCATACTATTGCTTTTTAGATTTACAGTTAGTTAATTCTGTGCTATTCCTGAAGATGAAATTAAGATCAAAAGGGAAAAGATAGCTGCAACATGTTTTGGCTCAGATAAAAATCAGCTTCTAGGAAATCATCAGTGGATGGCAGAGAAAGAAAATTCCTCACCAAAGTAATTAGAGAACTAATCACTAAAAGAGGTGTTAGCAGATATCATACAACTAATTCGTAAAATTACTCCTACCCTAGAATTAAATTGGAAAACAGAACTTCTGTTCTTCTACCCAATTTTAAAAATCCATGACTCCTCAGTCTGAATGGCAGTGTCTTAAGGACAAATATTGCTTTCTTTCATACTACTCAATTTTGAAGGCTCTCTTAGAAATGGTGTCATGAATCATGGTGTTTCTTTTATCCCTAGTACAAGTGCATGATTTACCTAATGAGAGCAAAGAGCATCATAGCCAGGAAGAAGGAGATATAAGGCAATACTGAACACAGAGGAAATCAGTGATTTTAAATGAATAGAGAGTTTCCATTTATCTTAAATTTTATTTTAAAATATAAAATGTATTGCTCATGATTTCCTTAGCAAATGATAACCAGAATCGTGGTTATTTTTTATTGCAATCTAAGAAGTGTCATAAAAAATTCTTCTGTTTATATAGCTTTAACCTTTGTTTTCCCCAGTGGTCTAGATTTCCTGTGGCAGAGTGTTTTCCTTACATATTTATAGATGACAAAGTATGTGTAACAAAAAGTATACTTAAGATTTCTTCAAGTGTGTAAAGTGAAAGGGTTTTTTTTCCCCCGTATTTATAAAGCATTTTAAAAGTGAAAAAATTCAGGGAGAAAACTAGCAAAAGTTTGAAAATCTTATTACTTAAAAAGTAAGCATCAGATTACATTTTAAAATAAGCTTCAAATGCTATGCTTTTGCTAGATTTTCATCCCGAAATACTTTCTATTTGGTTGATCTTTATGTGGTGTTTCATATTTCCTGCGATATTGAATGGTTTGCCTTAGAAACGAACAGAGATCATTCTGTCATTTTTGAGATTGCATCCAAGTACTGCATTTCAAACTCTTTTGTTGACCATGATGGCTACTCCATTTCTTCTAAGGGATTCCTGCCTGCAATAGTAGATATAATGGTCATCTGAGTTAAATTCACCCATTCCAGTCCATTTTAGTTCGCTGATTGCTAGAATGTCAATGTTCACTCTTGCCATCTCCCGTTTGACCAACTCCAATTTGCCTTGATTCATGGACCTAACATTCCAGGTTCCTATGCAATACTGCTGTTTACAGCATCGGACCTTGCTTCCATCACCAGTCACACCCACAATTGGGTATTGTTTTTTTTTTCTTTTCCTTTTTTTTTTATTTTTTTAAATTTTATTTTACTTAACTTTACAGTATTGTATTGGTTTTGCCATATATCAAAATGAATCTGCCACAGATATACATGTGTTCTGGCTCCATCCTTTCATTCTTTCTCGAGTTATTTCTCCACTGATCTCCAGTAGCATATTGGGCGCCTACTGACCTGGGGAATTCCTCTTTCAGTGTCCTATCTTTTTGCATTTTCATACTTTCATGGGGTTCTCAAGGCAAGAATACTGAAGTGGTTTGCCATTCCCTTCTCCAGTGGACCACTTTCTGTCAGACCTCTCCACTATGACCTGCCCAACTTGGGTGGCCACAAACAGCATGGCTTAGTTTCATTGAATTAGACAAGGCTGTGGTCCATGTCGGGGAAGGCAATGGCACCCCACCCCAGTACTCTTCCCTGGAAAATCCCATGGACGGAGGAACCTGGTAGGCTTGTCCATGGGGTCGCTAAGAGTCGGACACGACTGAGCGACTTCACTTTCACTTTCATGCATTGGAGAAGGAAATGTCAACCCCCTCCAGTATTCTTGCCTGGAGAATCCCAGGAGCAGAGGAGACTAGTGGGCTGCAGTCTATGGAGTCGCACAGAGTCGGACACGACTGAAGCGACTTAGCAGCAGCAGCAGCAGCAGTGGTGGTCCATGTGGTTAGAACGACAAGTTTTCTGTGATTATGGTTTCATATTTCCTGCCTTTAAGAAAATGTTTTTGGATGTATATTGGTGTATTACCTTTGGGCAACACCATTACAAGTGTGTTTTAAAAAAAAAAAGAAAACAGTTCAGCAGGTTATAACATTTTGGTGTTAGAAATAGAGGCTCAAATTTCAAACTAAATGGGTTTGGTGCTAGGATATCATTCATCCACTTCAAAAAGACAGTACAAAATTAGGTGAACAGAATCATAGAATGCAAATGAGACATACAGGGTCTTCAGAATAAATCCTTTCTGTGGGTCTTTTCTTTTCTTTCTTTCTTTCTTTTTTTTTTTTTTTTTTTTTGAGTTCAGCACTTCCACAGAGTCATCTTTCAGGATTTGAAATAGCTCAACTGGAATTCCATCACCTCCACTAGCTTTGTTCGGAGTGATGCTTTCTTTTTTTTTTTTTTAATTTTATTTTTATTTTATTTAAATTTACAAGCCTGATACCGGACGTCTGGTGCACTGGGACGACCCAGAGGGATGGTATGGGGAGGGAGGAGGGACGAGGGTTCAGGATGGGGAACACATGTATATCTGTGGGTCTTTTCAAATGGTGCAGTACTGTCATTTATATAGGGATGAATTTTCTGACATTTTACAATTCACAAAGATACATTATCAAGTTTTCTTGGAGATGCCCCTATGTATTTAAAGTTTTTTTTTTTTTTTAATTTACATAATTGGAATGGAATAAAGGCATCTAACTTCCCAATGTAAGGTATTTTAGTCTTTTCCAAAAATATTGCAGCCTTAATGCAAGTTAATTTGTCTCCCCAGAGAGCTTTTGATATTTTTAAAAATTAATTATGGGACTCCAATATATTCTGATTATTTCAGGTTGAATATTTTGCTACAATTTCTACTAACATCAAATAGCCAAATATAAAATGCTACATAAAGGTAATATGAAAGATCTTCAACAGAAAGGAGTAAATTGAAGTAAATATTAGATTTCCTAAATGTTAATTTTTAGCTTCAGATGATGGTCAGAAGTTTTATGCTAATTGTATGAATTTTTTCTCTTGTGAATCTTGAGCTCACAAAGCAAATTATAAGTGCTAAACAGACTGCATGACAGAAAATAAGCTTCTAGGGTTGAGTGAGTCTGCAGTTGTATCTGCAATAAAGTCCAAAGAAGAGATTGACATCAATGAAAAGGGTCTACAGGTTCCTCTATCCAAGGAATTTCCCAGACAAGAATACAAGAGTGGGTAGCCATTTTCTTCTCCAGAGGGTCGTCCCAAGCCAAGGGTCGAACCCGGATCTCCTGCATTGCAAGCAGATTCTTTACCATCTGAGCTACCAAGGAAGCCCAAGTTTCAAAACACAATGCATCTCTTTTTTTGTTGAAAAAGTGAAACAGAAGAGGAGATGGAGGATATTTTCCCCATTATAATGAGAAATATGATGGAGAAAAACAATAAAAGTGTTGATTTTGTCTTATAAGTTACAAAGGTCACTATCAAAGGATGCAAGGATCCCAGAAATGTGGATACCAAAATATTTGGTGATCCTCCCAATAGGAGGATTAGATCTGTTAACAAAACATGTTAAATCCAACCATGATCATATGGCTTGCTTTGGCCAGGAAATATGAGTGAAAGTGACATGTTCCATATCTAGTCTGAAGGTTTAAACGTAAGCTTACTATATTTTCTTGTCACTGATAGCAGTTCTGGAAGCATGCATTATAACAGAGTTTTCATCAGCCCATACCCTAGATAACTGTGGTGAGCATGACTTCCTGGCTTGCCTGCAATAGAGATGAAGCACATGTAAGAAATAAATTTTACTGCTTTAAGTGAAATTTTCAGCTTGTTTTCACTGTACCATAGCTTATGCTATTCTGATTGATGCATTAAGCCATGTGGCCTGTGAGGACATCACTGGAGGTTTTAGTAAAAAAAGATGATCCATGGTGACTTGAAGCAGTCTGAAGGATAGTGGCACATTTAAGATATTCCATTAATTTCACACACACACACACACACACAAAATATTTGCACTGGATATTTGTAATTCCATTGTGGATATCTGTCATGCAGGAAACTCACAGACACCTATTACTAATACCACACTTTGCAAATATAACAGATTTTATGGCAGAAAAACAAGCAGAGAAGTAGTAGAGTAGAAGAGTGGTAGTAGAGTACATGCAGGCATGTGGTATATGTGTATGTATACAGTGTGTACATATGTATACAGTGTGTACATATGTATACAGTGTGTACATATGTATACAGTGTGTACATATGTATACAGTGTGTACATATGTATACACGTACATATGAAAGGCTAGGGTCTTGAGAGAGCCAACAAGTTATATTCTGCTTCTCTATGTTCTAGTAGTACTGATAAAGAGAAATATTCGAAAACGTAGGGGTGCTGTCATTATAACTATGACGTTATGAGTATTGGGACTGTCAAAATGGTATCACCTCTTTCCTAACCACCGACTTTGGCCTTAGAACAACCCTCCCAAGGGTCGAGTTGACATAAGAGAAATCCCCAGTGATAGACCTACTGACTTGAGTGGGATAGTTTGAGAGAAAACAAATTCCTCTTACATAGGAACTTCTGAAAATATTATCTACACTCAATCAAGAATTTTAAATCATACTGTGTTTCGCGTGGACTTTCCGTATTCTGGCAGTTTGTGGAGTTCTCTTTATTGTGGAGTTTCCTCGCTGTGGGTGGGGTTGTACGAGTGGCTTGTCAAGGTTTGCTGGTTAGGGATGCTTGTGTCGATGTTCTGGTGGGTGGAGCTGGATTTCTTCTCTCTGGAGTGCAATGAAGCATCCATTAATGAGTTATGAGATGTCAATGGGTTTGGAGTAACTTTGGACAGCCTGTATATTGAAGCTCAGGGCTGTGTTCCTGTGTTGCTGGAGAATTTGCGGATTCATGTTGATGTGTGGCAGAACCAATACAATATTGTAAAGTAATTAGCCTCCAATTAAAATAAATACATTTAAATTAAAAAAAAAAAGAATTTTAAAGCATGATGTCAACTCACATTTTTCTTCTGTGAGTACAAGAAGAAAGTCAAGGGGCAAGAATATTTAGAGAATATCTCTTTTTATAGAAACTACGAATAAGGGTAAAACCCTTTCTCCCTAAGAACATTTTGCTGTCTTAACCATTTGAGTTTAACCATGTGGCTTCTCTGGTGGCTCAGCTCGTAAATAATCCGCCTGCAATGCAGGAGACCTGGGTTCAGTCCCTGGGTTGGGAAAATCCCCTGGAGAGGAGAATGGTTACCCACTCCAGTATTGTTGCCTGGAGAATCCCATGGACAGAGGAGCCTGGAGGGCTACAGTCCACGGTGTTGCAAAGAGTTGGACATGACTGAGCGACTAACACTTTCACAAGTCCAATGGTCATCCAGAAGTATGGCTGAATGCATAAGAAGACATTGGTGATCTCTCAGAATAATCCAGAATCAACCTTTTAGAAGCAACTCTCCAATGTCAACCATGTGGATGGCATAAGTTAAGGCCCCCAAAGATTCTGAAATGAATAAAAGTATTGTACTGAATTAAAACTTTCCAAGGCCACTCTTGACTAAAAATAAATTCTCTATTTCATTTCTATTCTATTATGGCTGGTTATTTTGTGCAATATAGCCTATGAGACCATGAAATCAGTGAAAACATTAAGAGAAGCTTTATGAAGACCTACCAATGATAACATGCTGATACCTTCCCTTATTAAATTCCCAAAGACGAATTAAATATCAGAAATAATATTGTTTTTACTATAATGGTAATTAAAGCCCAATATTAAATTATCTTACTTTGTGAATTCAGAGAAATTGAAAGCTAAAATCTACCCACTCCCTCTACTTTGTATTGTGCTTAGTCTTAGCTGAAATGTTTCTCAAAACCAAGTGAAATTGTGCTTTTCTCAGCAGTACTCTTGGCTGGCAAATCCCATGGATGGAGAAGCCTGGTGGGCTGCAGTCCATGGGGTCGCAAAGAGTCAGACACAACTGAGCGACTTCACTTTCACTTTTCACTTTCATGCATTGGAGAAGGAAATGGCAACCCACTCCAGTGTTCTTGCCTGGAGAGTCCCAGGGATGGGGGAGCCTGGTGGGCTGCCGTCTATGGGGTCGCACAGAGTCGACAGCAGCAGCAGTTGTAGCCTGCACTCAATTGATTTCAGCTTTCCATGACATGTATTCTTGCCTGGAATATTCCATGGACAGAGGAACCTGTCCATGGTGGGCTATAGTCCATGGGATTGCAAAGAGTTGGACACGACTGAGCAACTACCACTTTCACAGGCTTAACGTTTCAAGATTCTGAAGAACTAATCACCTCGCAAGATTGTCACTGCACTGGGCAACATCCACCAAATTTAGAAAAGAAACCAATCTGCATATCTCCTCCCCAGTCAGTCCAGGCAACAAAATGTTATTCCTAGAATACAATTAGGGTTGCTACAGACTCACTGCTATATGGCTGATAGAGGGTAGGCGGACAAAACATTTGTCATTAGCCTCAGCAGGATCTCAGTTAATCTATAACTGAGACTGAATGGAATCAACGACCTTGAAGTTATCCATCACTTTATGAGAGTAATATCCCAGGAGTAGATCAATTTCATACTCTGCCTATATCATGCCTCTGGGGAGGAACACTTCCCTTGGAAAGTAGCATTTAAGTCCCTCTTGCTTCTTAATTAGTTGAGAACCTTACTAGGCATGAAGACATGGGTTCTCAGCTCTAATCTGTAGTGTTTATCCCTAGCCCATATTCTGTTGTTTATCTCTAAGCATTGTCCGTCTCTTTTGTGACCCCATGGACTGTAGGCCACCAGGCTCTTCTTCCATGGGATTTCCTAGGCAAGAATACTGGAGTGGGTTGCCATTTCCTTTTTCAGGGGGTCCTCCTGAAGTAGGATTCAAACCTGCATCTCTTACATTGGCAGGTGGATTCTTTACCACTAAGCCATCAGGGAAACCCCTACACACTCTTTATTGAGGTCTTGATTTCTGTTTTTCTCCTTAACTCTTTGTTTTTGGCATTCAGCATTGAAGAGCATGTGAATTATTTGTGTGTCCAGTTCAGTCATCCAGTCATGTCTGACTCTTTGTGACCCCATGGACTGCGGCACGCCAGGCTTCCCTGTCCATCATCAATTCCTGGAGCTTGCTCAAACTCATGTCCATCAAGTCAGTGATGCCATCCAACGATCTCATCCTCTGTTGACTCCTTTCTCCTCCTGCCTTCAATCTTTCCCAGGATCAAGGTCTTTTCCAAGGAGTCAGTTCTTCCCATCCAGTGGCCAAGTATTAGAGTTACAGCTTCAGCTTCAGCATGAATATTCCAATGTTCCAATGAATATTCAGGACTTCCTTTACGAAGGACTGGTTTGATCTCCTTTCAGTCCAAGGGACTCTCAAGAGTTTTCCCCAATACCACAGTTCAAAAGCATCAATTTTTCAGTGCTCAGCTTTCTTTATACTCCAACTATCATATCCATACATCACTACTGGAAAAACCATAGCTTTGACTAGATAGACTTTTGTCGGCAAAGTAATGTCTCTGCTTTTTAATATGCTGTCTAGGTTGGTCATAGATTTTCTTTCAAGGAACAAGTGTCTTTTAATTTCATGGCTGCAGTCACCATCTGCAGTGGTTTTTGCAGCCCCAAAAGACAAAGTCTGTCACTGTTTCCATTGTTTCCCCATCTACTTGCCATGAAGTAATGGGACCAGAATTTTCCATAGTTTATTGTGATCCACACAGTCAAAGGCTTTGGCATAGTCAATAAAGCAGAAATAGATGTTTTTCTGGAACTCTCTTGCTTTTTCCATGATCCAGCGGATGTTGGCAATTTGATCTCTGGTTCTTCTGCCTTTTCTAAAACCAGCTTGAACATCAGGAAGTTCACGGTTCACATATTGCTGAAGCCTGGCTTGGAGAATTTTGAGCATTACTTTACTAGCGTGTGAGATGAGTGCAATTGTTCAGTAGTTTGAGCACTCCTTGGCATTGCCTTTCTTTGGGATTGGGATGAAAACTGACCTTTTCCAATCTTGTGGCCACTGCAGAGTTTTCCAAATTTGCTGGCATATTGAGTGTAGCACTTTCACAGCATCATCATTCAGGACTTGGAATAGCTCCACTGGAATTCCATCACCTCCACTAGCTTTGTTCGTAGCGATGCTTTCTAAGGCCCATTTGACTTCACATTCCAAGATGTCTGGCTCTAGGTCAGTGATCACATCATCATGATTATCTGGGTCTTGAAGCTCTTTTTTGTATAGTTCTTCTGTGTATTCTTGCCACCTCTTCTTAATATCTTCTGCTTCTGTTAGGTCCACACCATCTCTGTCCTTTATTGTGCCCATCTTTGCATGAAATGTTTCTTTGGTATCTCTGATTTTCTTGAAGAGATCCCTAGTCTTTCCCATTCTGTTGTTTTCCTCTATTTCTTTGCATTGATCACTGAAGAAGGCTTTCTTATCTCTTCTTGCTATTCTTTGGAACTCTGCATTTAAATGTTTATATCTTTCCTTTTCTCCTTTGCTTTTCGCTTCTCTTCTTTTCACAGCTATTTGTAAGGCCTCCCCAGACAGCCATTTTGCTAGACCACCTGATTTGCCTCTTAAGAAATCTGTATGCAGGTCAGGAAGCCACAGTTAGAACTGGTCATGGAACAACAGACTGGTTCCAAATAGGAAAAGGAGTACGTCAAGGCTGCATATTGTCACCATGTTTATTTAACTTATATGCAGAGTACATCATGAGAAATGCTGGACTGGAAGAAACACAAGTTGGAATCAAGATTGTTGGGAGAAATATCAATAACCTCAGATATGCAGATGACACGACTCTTATGGCAGAAAGTGAAGAGGGGCTAAAAAGCCTCTTGATGAAAGTGAAAGTGGAGAGTGAAAAGGTTGGCTTAAAGCTCAACATTCAGAAAACGAAGATCATGGCATCTGGTCCCATCACTGCATGGGAAATAGATGGGGAAACAGTGGAAACAGTGTCAGACTTTGTTTTTCTGGGCTCCAAAATCA
Source organism: Tragelaphus eurycerus (assembly GCA_935064755.1). Classification (NCBI taxonomy): domain Eukaryota; kingdom Metazoa; phylum Chordata; class Mammalia; order Artiodactyla; family Bovidae; genus Tragelaphus; species Tragelaphus eurycerus. The sequence continues at coordinate 42,946,204 of CAKXYN010000010.1, read as the reverse complement.
CTGCAGATGGTGACTGCAGCCATGAAATTAAAAGACGCTTGCTCCTTGGAAGGAAAGTTATGACCAACCTAGATAGCATATTCAAAAGCAGAGACATTACTTTACCAACAAAGGTTCGCCTAGTCAAGGCTATGGTCTTTCCTGTGGTCATGTATGGATGTGAGAGCTGGACTGTGAAGAAGGCTGAGCGCCGAAGAATTGATGCTTTTGAACTGTGGTGTTGGAGAAGACTCTTGAGAGTCCCTTGGACTGCAAGAAGATCCAACCAGTCCATTCTGAAGGAGATCAATCCTGGAATTTCTTTAGAAGGAATGATGCTAAAGCTGAAACTCCAGTATTTTGGCCACCTCATGCGAAGAGTTGACTCATTGGAGAAGACTCTGATGCTGGGAGGGATTGGGGGCAGGAGGAGAAGGGGACGACAGAGGATGAGATGGCTGGATGGCATCACTGACTCGATGGATGCGAGTCTGGGTGACCTCCGGAAGCTGGTGATGGACAGGGAGGCCTGGCGTGCTGCGGTTCATGGGGTTGCAAAGAGTCGGACACGACTGAGCGACTGATCTGATCTGATCTGATCTGAATGGGACCAGGTGCCATGATCTTCATTCTTTGAATGTTGAATCTTAACCAGATTTTTCACTGTCTTCTTTCACTTTCATCAAGAGGCTCTTTACTTCTTCTTCACTTTCTGCTATAAGGGCGATGTCATCTGCATATCTGAGATTATTGATAACTCTCCCAGTAATCGTGACTCCAGCTTGTGCTTCATCTAGTCTGGCATTTTGCATAATGTACTCTGCATATAAGTTAAATAAGCAGGGTGACAATACACAACTTTGATGTACTCCTTTCCTGATTTGGAGCCAGTATATTGCTCCATGTCCAGTTCTAACTGTTGCTTCTTGTGCTGCATACAGATTTCTCAAGAGGCAGGTCAGGTGGTCCGGTATTCCCATCTCTTAAAGAATTTTCCACCGTTTGTTATGATCCACACAGTCAAAGGCTTTAGCATAATCAATAGACCAGAAGTAGATTTTTTTTCTCTGGAATTCTCTTGCTTTTTCTATGATCCAACGGATGTTGGCAATTTGATCTCTGGTTCCTCTGCCTTTTCTAAAACCAGCTTGAACATCTGGAAGTTCACAGTTCACATACTGTTGAATCCTGGCTTGGAGAATTTTGAGCATTACTTTGCCAGCATGTGAGATGAGTGCAATTGTGCAGTAGTTTGAACATTCTTTGGCATTGCTTGTCTTTGAGATTGGAATGAAAACTGACCTTTTCCAGTCCTGTGGCCACTGCTGAGTTTTCCAGATTTGCTGGCATATTGAGTACAGCACATTCACAGCATCATCTTTTAAGATTTGAAATAGCTCAACTGGAATTACATCACTTCCACTAGTTTTGTTTGTACTGATGCTTCCAAAGGCCCACTTGACTTCACATTCCAGGATGTCTGGCTCTAGGTGAGTGATCACACCATCGTGGTTATCTGGGTCATGAAGATCTTTTTTGTACAATTCTTCTGTGTATTCTTGCCACCTCTTCTTAATATCTTCTGCTTCTGTTAGGTCTATACCATTTCTGTCCTTTATTGTGCCCATCTTTGCATGAAATGTTCCTTTGGTATCTCTGATTTTCTTGAAGAGATCCCTAGTCTTTCCCATTCTGTTGTTTTCCTCTATTTCTTTGCATTGATCACCAAGGAAGGCTTTCTTTTCTCTCCTTGGTATTCTTTGGAAATATGCATTCAGATTGGGTATATCTTTCCTTTTCACCTTTGCCTTTAGCTTCTCTTCTTTCTCAGCTAATTTGTAAGACCCCTTCAGTCAACCATTTTGCCTTTTTGCATTTTTTTTTTCTTGGGGTTGATCTTGGTCACTTCCCCCTGTATTGTGTGTTCATGTGTTCATTAAATAATTCAGAACTAAGAGAACTGCCTGCTAGAGAAGAGGCCATCATATCTTCACTTTGTTTCTGGAGAATCAACTACAGCAGATTCTGAACTGAAGCTGCTGTTGAAACTTATGAATCTGTGTCACTGGAAAGGTGGTAAAAACCAATACCTTTACCAGTCAGTCCTCATGATTCCTTTTCCTCAGTATCCTGATGCTCTAGTCCTTGAGTTTTCTCCACACACTAGACGGAGTGACTTCCAGTGGGTTATTTCCGGACATTGATCCTCTACTGGCCTTAGGAAGGCTTGGCTAGTTCATACAGTTACACTTACTTAACTCTGACTCTTTATTTTTCAGGATGAGCACTCTTTCCTTAGTCTGAAGCCCTTTTTAGGTTTTTGGTTCAGTTATGTTTTTATTAGCATTTTCTAGTAAATCCATCTTGTTGGGTTCCCACAGTTGTTGTTGTTCAGTTGCTAAGTCCTGTCCAACTCTTTGCCACCCAATGGACTGCAACAAACAGGCTCTTCTGTCCTTCACTATCACCCAGAATTGCCTCAAATTCACATTCATTGAGTCAGTAATACTATCTAACCATCTCATACTCTGCCACCCCTTCTCCTTTTGCCTTTAGTCTTCCCAGCATCAGAATCTCTTCCAATGAGTCAGCTCTTTGCACCAGGTGGCAAAAGTACTGGAGCCTTCAGCTTCAGCATCAGTCCTTCCAATGAATATTCAGGGTTGATTTCCTTTAGGATTGACTGGTTTGATCTCCTCACTGTCCAAGAAACTCTCAAGAGTCTTTTCTAATACCACAATTCGAAAGCATCACTTCTTTGGCACTCAGCCTTCTTTATGGTCCAGCTCTCACATCTGTACATGACTAATGGAAAAACCATACCTATGACTATGTGAATTTTTGCTAGCAAAGTGATATCTCTGTTTTTTAATATGCTGTCTAGGTTTGTCATAGCTTTCCTTCTAAGGAGCAAGCATCTTTTAATTCCATAGCTACAGTCGCTGTCTGCAATGATTTGGAGCCCATGAGAATAAAATCTGTCACTGAGAGATCTGAAACCATGAGTTTTGGGACTGCCAAAGGCATCAATATTCCAACATCATGACCAGTGACAGGTTTCAGATTCTGGATTGGTTAATCCTTTCCAAGCAATATTCTCTCATGTACATTATATTAAGCCAAATTTCAGACTTACACTATCATTGTCTTCCTTGCTTTTCTTTGTGTCATCATGCCCATGTTTTTCCTTGGAGTCCTAATTCCATACTTTTTCACAGTATATTTTCTCAAGACCCAAATGTTCACTGGGTATTTTGCTACACTATGCCACTTTGAATTGCAAAAAAAAAAAAAAAAAAAAAAAAAAAAATTGATTAACTGAAATTCAAGATCTTCTTTTCTCAAACATGTTCAGATATATTTTTTTCCATATAAATAGCACCCCAATCTTTTGAAAATGCTCTCCCAGTTTCTCTGATTATGGTTATTATTAATATTGCTAAGAAGTCAACTCTGGTTTTCTGATTTTCCTTTTCTGTTTTGTTGTTTTGATGATCAAGTGCCTAGAACAATACCTTGCACATGATTGTTCCTCAATTAATACTGACTGAATGAATGACTGATTATTTTACAGGCTTTATTCAAAATTAGTCTCTCCATGGGTTTATCCTTGTTGTTGTTTAGTTGTTAAGTTGTATCTGATTCTTTTGTGACCCCATGGACTGTAGCCCACCAGGCTCCTTTGATCTTGGGTTTTCCCAGACAAGAATACTGGAGTGGTTTGCCATTTCCATTTCCTTCTCAGGGGATATTCCCAACCCAGGGATCAAACCTGTGTCTCCTGCATTGCCAGGTAAATTCTTTACCACTGAGCTTCCTGAGAAGCTTCATGGGTTTAATTTCAGTTCAGTTCAGTTCAGTTCAGTCGCTCAGTCGTGTCCAACACTTTGTGAATCCATGAATCGCAGAACACCAGACCTCCCTGTCCATCACCAACTCCCGGAGTTCCCTCAGACTTATGTCCACTGAGTCAGTGATGTCATCCAGCCATCTCATCCTCTTTCTCCTGCCCCCAATCCCTCCCAGCATCAGAGTCTTTTCCAATGAGTCAACTCTTCGCATGAGGTGGCCAAAGGACTAGAGTTTCAGCTTTAGCATCATTCCTTCCATAGAAATCCCAGGGCTGATCTCCTTCAGAATGGACTGGTTGGATCTCCTTGCAGTCCAAGGGACTCTTAAGAGTCTTCTCCAACACCACAGTTCAAAAGCATCAATTCTTCGGCACTCAGCCTTCTTCACAGTCCAGCTCTCACATCCATACATGACCACAGGAAAAACCATAGCCTTGACTAGGCGAACCTTTGTTGGCAAAGTAATGTCTCTGCTTTTGAATATGCTATCTAGGTTGGTCATAACTTTCCTTCCAAGGAGTAAGCGTCTTTTAATTTCATGGCTGCAGTCACCATCTGCAGTGATTTTGGGGTGCAAAAAAATAAAGTCTGACACTGTTTCTACTGTTTCCCCATCTAATTCCCATGAAGTGATGGGACCAAATGCCATGATCTTCATTTTCTGAATGTTGAGTTTTAAGCCAACTTTTTCACTCTCCTCTTTCTCCTTCATCAAGAGATTTTTTAGTTCCTCTTCACTTTCTGCCATAACGGTGGTGTCATCTGCATATCTAAAAGGAATCAAATTAAAGGCAATCAAAGTACTGCCACTTTATTGGCCTAGAGTTAAAATTTTCCACAGAATCACTGAAATACAAGATACAGGATTTTTCTAATACAGGAAAGAATCGCTTTGCCACCTATGGCAATAAGACTGTGAATTCAAAAAAAATTCTGTTTTCCCTAGTTCCTTTGCTTCAGCCATGCTTGCATTCTTGGTGCTTGTTAAAGCTCCATGCCTTGCTTAAGGCCAGGGAATCTTCTGTAGATATGGGCATTCATTGCTATAAAAACAGAACCATACCTCAACAAGGGAAAAGTCACTCACAAAGTCTTCATTCAAAAAATGGCATTTACAATTGTTTTTTCTTTTAGTTTAGTCTCCAGAAACACCAACTGCCAGTTCTAATTCGAGATATCTTTTTTCCCCTCCATATACAAGTCTTAATATTTGTTTCCCTTTTGCACTGCTTGTTTTGGCTACAGGATTGTTAGAAACGAATAGAGTACCACCACCAGTTAGAGCCACTTCTTTCAGCAAGCCAGAATCCTTGACCTCTCAGTGTGCATTTGTCTCTAAAACTGTCCTCTGCCTTGTTTATCCCCAACGATTCCATCTGCATCCAGGTGACACACTTATTTTATATCTTATAAGGATTTTGTCGCTACAGTCACTCCTCAGATAATTTTACCAAAAAACAGCAAACCAAAACAGAATACTTAAAACTCAAGAGATATAAAAATCCATTCAATGGTTAAACTTCGGAAAAACCATTTAAAACCAATAAATAAAAATGATGTTAAAATACATTTTTGAAAAATTAAAGTGTGACTTTCATATAAATCTAACATGAAAGTGACAGTGAAGTCGCTCAGTCGTGTCTGACTCTTTGTGACCCCATGGACTGTATGTAGCTTATCAGGCTCTTCTGTCCATGGGATTCTCCAGGCAAGAATGCTGGAGTGGTTTGCCATTTCCTTCTCCAGGGGATCTTCCCGACCCAGGAATCGAACCCAGATCTCCTACGTTGCAGGCAGACGCTTTACCGTCTGAGCCACCAGGGAAGCCCAAATCTAACATGAAAATCTGTCAAAGATTATATTCAATTTTATTATTCAAGAGCTAACCAGTAAGATGATAAGACTAATTAAAGGAAGATTTGAGAACCAAGGGTTTATATAGTCAGTCAGTCAACAGACTCCTAAAAGGAACTGTCTAACAGATACAGAAGTGGTTTATGTCCTTTAAGTCCATACAACTGTAACATTTGCATTTATCTACTTCTACCAAACAAAAATCTTTAAGTTCACATGTAACACTAACAATTTTTAGGACTCAAAATTTTAAATTCTAAGTCAAGCACAGAGTTTTCTTTGATAAAGTTAAATAAGTTTTGGATAAGCCTGTTTTTTAGACCTAAAAATATATGCAAGATTTGTAAGTCCATCCACCTGTTATATTTCAAATTTGGATAACTTTTCTTAGCAAAAGAAAATCAAAACACAAAGAGAAGTTCTGCAGAGAAGATTTAACATTAGGTTAAGAGTTTAATCTGAGATTTTTTTTCTCTTTATAATTGAGCTGAGATACTAAGAAAAAATAGGAATACTTATTATAAGTAGCAACATCATTTTTGCCAAATGCAAGCATAGATTTTAAGAAGATAGTAATTCAAGTAGAAATAGCATACAGTTTAAAATACTACATATTCAATTCAAGCACTGGAAATAAAAGAAAGTTAAAATTAGAAGGATATGGATAACTTTGCTTTTTTAAAAAAAGAATGGGTATCACTCAGTAAAGCCTTTTTTTCTTTAATTGTGGAAGTTTCCCTTAGAGGCTTTCCCCATATGGAAAAATCATTATATCAACCTGGCACATAGGAATATAAGGTTCAGTGTACAGGGAACAGAAATTCATGTCTTTAATTTGGTAGTTCCATGTCAGGAAATAGTATTTTTTCCCTTTTATATACTTGTTTTCATTCCACTGAAGACTCATTTAAAATAATTACAATACCAGCCTCAGCATATAAGTAGGACCAGCAAGTCAGTCATGAACTTATGTTGGCACGATTTATACATGTTTTAAAACATACCATCACTTATTTAACAGACTAACAGAGTATTATGTTTTCCTGAGTGGGTTTTAAAAATATTTTCAGTACTTTATCCCTAGGACAAAATATCTTTTTATCCACAAGATTACACAAATATTTATTTGTCCACAGAAAAGTAAGCATAATTTGAAAACAAAATGAAATTTGAGAATGCAAGCACCAAATAATCATCATTTAAAAGTAATTCTTCAATAAAGGAAAAAGTCCTGTAGTAATTAGCAACATGCATATATATATGTGTGTGTGTATATATATATATACACATACACATATATACACAATGATTGCCATAAACTTACATGAAATAGTTTTAAAATATCATGTATTTATTTAATAATGATATGTCAAGTTTCTCAGCAGGATTTGATCTGTAATAAATATATTACTAGACAATTAGTTATGGATATTGAAAACCCATTAGTACAAATTACTGCTCACTTACCATCAGTTACATGCAGGGTCATGTAAAATATCCGAGTTAAAACTTTTAAGTGTGTAGTTAATAGCTTTCTCCCATTGCCCCCTAATCCAACTATTCATGCAATTAAATAATAAATACAAAATATACGCTATCATTATTATATCCTCTCTCCTCTACTTACTAACTGTACTATGTCACCTTAAGCACATTATTTATCCCCCTCACACTCCATTTGCCCATCCGTGTAGGGAGATGATGTTAATAGCGCCTACCTAAGGACATTGGTGTGAAGTTAAAATGATTTAATAGTACATGTAAAGCACTTAGTAAAGAGTCAAGTATGCTATAATCACGGAGAAGGCAATGGCACCCCACTCCAGTAGTCTTGTCTGGAAAATCCCATGGACGGAGGAGCCTGGAAAGCTGCAGTCCATGGGGTCGCTAAGAGTCGGACACGGCTGAGTGACTTCACTTTTCACTTTCATGCATTGCAGAAGGAAATGGCAACCCACTCCGGTGTTCTTGCTTGGGGAATCCCAGGGATGGGGGAGCCTGGTGGGCTGCCGTCTGTGGGGTCGCACAGAGTCGGACACGACTGAAGCGACTTAGCAGCAGCAGCAGCATGCTATAATCATGCAAAAATATTCAGATCAGATCAGTCGCTCAGTTGTGTCTAACTCTTTGTGACTCCATGAACTGCAGCATGCCAGGCCTCCCTGTCCATCACCAACTCCTGGAGGTCACTCAGACTCACATCCATGGAGTCAGTGATGCCATCCAGCCATCTCATCCTCTGTCGTCCCCTTCTCCTCCTGCCCCCAATCCCTCCCAGCATCAGAGTCTTTTCCAATGAGTCAACTCTTCGCATGAGGTGGCCAAAATACTGGAGTTTCAGCTTTAGCATCATTCCTTCCAAAGAAATCCCAAGGCTGATCTCCTTCTGAATGGACTGCTTGGATCTCCTTGCAGTCCAAGGGACTCTCAAGAGTCTTCTCCAACACCACAGTTCAAAAGCATCAATTCTTCAGCGCTCAGCCTTCTTCACAGTCCAGCTCTCACATCCATACATGACCACAGGAAAGACCATAGCCTTGACTAGGTGAACCTTTGTTGGCAAAGTGATGTCTCTGCTTTTGAATATGCTATCTAGGTTGGTCATAACTTTCCTTCCAAGGAGTAAGCGTCTTTTAATTTCATGGCTGCAGTCACCATCTGCAGTGATTTTGGAGCCCAGAAAAATAGGTGATTATAATTATAATTAATATTAATAGTACTAATGTGTTCTTTAAAGTCTCCTATGCACACTGATCAAAGATGTAAGTGACATTGAACTTATCCTCTTAGTCCAGTTCTTTTGAGACAATTTCAGAAATACAAAGCCATTGGTGATACACAGTCAGAAGATCACTAAAGTAGTTTTGGCTCATTTATTTTCTAGAAGAGGGATGTGTGTATGTGTGTCTATAAACCAAAACACATATGTATTCTAAATTTGCATCACTGTTACCATCTAAGCCTTACTATTTTGTCTTTCCTCTGTTAACTAAAAATAAACTTTTATTTAACTTCAGTTTTCATGTAGATACTCTGAAGTATACTTCCTACACTACCACATTGGTAAATTCAGTTTTCACCAAGGAACTCTGAAGTGTACCGCCTACTCTGCCATGTTGCTAAATTCAGTTTTCACCCATGCACCTGAAGTGTACATCCTACACTACCACGTTGAGTGCTCTGGAAATCCTTATGAGGCTTATATCTAACCTAGAGCAATTTTTAATTTATCAAATTAGAAAGAACAAGTGCAAATTAAGGTATACATTTCCTGACTTAAATCACTGGTATACTTAACACATCTTGTTAGAAAGAAATATTTTTTTACAGAATATGTTTCTATTAAACCATGTAACTGGTATATCTGTTTTGTTTTACTTTTAAAAATAAACAGTAGTATTCTATTTTAATAAGAATAATTGACACAATTGATTAAGTGACTACTCTGCAAAAACTCCAAAGTATTATGTATTTTGTAATATTGTACCAATTTTACAAATGAGAAAAGTGTGATTTAGAGAGGCACAGAACTTGGCAAAACCCACCTGAAAGTACAAAGGAGAACAATTAATTTACATCATGTCAGGATATATCCGAAGACTAAGAACTGTCTGCACCATATTAAGAATGAATTAATTTTGGAACGGAGGAGATATATATATATATATACTCTAAGAGAGAATAAAGTGGCAAAGAATCGTTAAATCTACTCTATAGTGATAATTGCTCTATTTAGTATTTTTCTTTAGACACAAATTGTTCCTGTATGGGAATAGGATATTTAAAATATTTTATGGCAAATTTACTGTCAGTTCTACTCAATGTAAGAAAAAAAAATAAGTATGATATGAAATTGCAACAGTATGTGTGATTTTTTAATATTGATACCTCAGAGAGTCTCAGAGAGGACAGATATTATTTTTAATCATTTGTAACATTAAAGCTATTCAGCATCTGGGAAAAAAGTTGTCTATAAAATGATGTATATAGCCACATGGTTAGTACATCTGCCACTGAATTGTTCTGTGGGGTATTTTTAATCACACCTGGAAAATACATATAATATATTACCATTAATATTAAACTTCCTTCTTTAAACATTTTTGATATATCAGTCTACACACTAATAGTAGATTGTTAAAATAAAAAATCAAGAAAGACTTGATAATAAATATATGGTATCTTTGTGTCAATTCTAAGGATTATTTTTAGGTCTTACCTATCTACTAAGATTTACATACATTCACAATGGTTCTGCAATAGAAAATGAATAACTATGAATGAACTTAATTCGTTTCTAGAATTTTAGTTAGCGATGTCTAAACTTTGAATCCATCCGATATGTAAATAAATGTTTCTAGAAAGGATGACACAAAAGATTTTAATATGAAGTTGAAAGGTTGAGAAAAGGTAGTCTCCCCATATTGTATCTACATTATATTTCTCCCTAGTGTTCTATAGCTGCTGTAACAAACTGTCACATTCTTGGTGATTTCAAAATTACCAACACCTATCATTTTACTGTAGTTCTGGAAGTCCAATGCAGGTCTCACTGGGCTAAAATTGGTGTCAGCAAAACTTCATTCCATTCTATAGTCTCTAGGGGAGAATCTGTTTCCTTGCATCTTTCCAGCTTCTAGCGGCTGATCGCACTCCGTGGTTAGAGTTCCCTTCCTCCATCTTCAAAGCCAGTGTCTCTGCATCTCTAGCATCATTCTTTCATAGATACATTGCTATCTGATTTTCCTCCGCTACCCTCCCTATTTCACGGATAACTGCTGCAATCATAATGGATCCTCCAGTATAGTCTGTCTTAAGATCAACAGGTTAGCAATCTTAATTCCATCTGCAAACTTTATTTTTCTTTGTCACATAACTCAGCATACTAGTAGGTTCCATAGTCATCTTTGGAGGCAGATATTCCTTGGCTCACCACACTCCTCACAGTGTTTTTACTGTGTTTGCTTTTAAATTATCAGCTACATTATTATCACATTCACATCCTCAAGAAACTCTTATGAAGAAGATATTATTCACTGGCTTAGCATACTATAATCCCCAAACAGCATTCTCCTTGAATACTCTGCTGTAGAGAATGACATGGTTTAAATGTGCTTCTGCAGCCAGAATCCTGACTAGGAATGGCTAAGTGACAGAGGGCTTCTAGTTTCCTTTTGCTTTAAAACGGTCAGACATAGCTGCCCTCGAATATTATTTATCCTTTCTAACTTGGTTGCATATATAATTCCTAATTATAGAAGAGCCACGTGGTTTGCAAGAGGAAAAGGTCAAGAAAATCACAGATATGGCAGCTTCAAAATAGATGGCCAGCAAACTAATGCTTGAAGCTGATTTTCTCATGAGTTTATCTCACGTGAGAAAAATCAGTATTTATTTGTGTATACGACTATTGGGCTTCTCAGATGGTGCTAGTGGTGAAGAATTTGACTGTCAATGCAGGAGACATAAGAGAAGCGGGTTTGATACCTGTGTCAGAAAGATCTTTTGGAGGAAGTCTTGACAACCCACTCAAGTATTCTTGGCTGGAAAATCCCATGGACAGAGGAGCCTGGTGGACTACAGTCCATGGGGTCTCAAAGCGTCCAACACTAGTCCACATGCACATGACTATTAGCAGTTTATCTTGTTGCTTGCAACTAAGTCCCATATGCAATTAATAGCCCAAAGTATTCATATCAAAATCACTGCAGATGGTGATTGCAGCAATGAAATTAAAAGACTCTTACTCCTTGGAAGGAAAGTTATGACCAACCTAGATAGCATATTCAAAAGCAGAGATATTACTTTGCCAACAAAGGTCCATCTAGTCAAGGCTATGGTTTTTCCAGTGGTCATATATGGATGTGAGAGTTGGACTGTGAAGAAAGCTGAACACCGAAGAATTGATGTTTTTGAACTGTGGTGTTGGAGAAGACCCTTGAGAGTCCCTTGGACTGCAAGGAGAACCAACCAGTCCATCCTAAAGGAGATCAGTCCTGGGTGTTCATTGAAAGGACAGATGTTGAAGCTGAAACTCCAATGCTTTGGCCACCTGATGCGATGAGCTGACAAAAGACCCTCATGCTGGGAAAGATTGAGGGCAGGAGGAGAAGGGGTCAATGGAGGATGAGATGGTTGGATGGCATCATCGACTCAATTGACATGGGTTTCGGTGGACTCCAGGAGTTGGTGATGGACAGAGAGGCCTGGCGTGCTGCGGTTCATGGGGTCGCAAAGAGGAGGACACAACTGAGCAACTGAACTAAACTGAATTCATATTAGGTTTACCTTGAAATTAGAAGCAGCATTTTAACCCTTTTTCTGAAGAAGAAGAAAAAAAAAAGAAATGTACTTAATCACTTCTGACTGTTCCTATTATTACCAAAAAAAATCCCAAAATTTTTTGAGCAAGTCGTAATGTATGTAGAATATTATGAAAGTAAAAAATAATAGAAGAACATAATAACTTTTCTTCTAAATTTCATAATGTCCTGTGCCAGTTATCAACCGAATGTCTCTTTCCTCCCAATTTACCCACCCTTAGCTGTTCTTCAAAAATGAATCTGGAACTTTAAATATAGTTTTCCTTTGCCAGTTGGCAGTAAGCTTTGCCAATGCCTTTGCAAGAGAAAGGGCTTTTCCTTCTGGCCCTCACTTGGAAGGCTCGTGCTTTACATCCATGCACTTGGCCTTTCCAGCACTGCTGTGGTCTAGGCGGCTTCTAGCTGCTCGAGTGTGTTCGGCTCTTAGAGGACACACAGCTTCTCCAGCGTCAGGCTGCTACAGCACACGCGCAACTTCCCTAGCGCCAAATTCCTGACATGTACAGCATGCCGTGTACTCAGCACCAAGCGAGTTCCCCCACAATCCCCTTAGGAAATGTCACATGACAGAATGTATCCATGAGACATCGTTCTGTGCACAGCTTTCTTCTAAACCATATAGAACTGATTTCCTGCAAGTTCAAGAGGGAAGAGTTCTCGCAAATTCCACCAGCACCTCATCACAGTGATATCTTGTCTGTATGGCCATGTCTGCTGGAAAAAGGTGTAGCTTTCAGCCCTGGCAGGATGGAGAGTGGGACTCTTCCATAGGGTTCTGGTAGTAGCGAACACACATCTGTTATTCCCATATACTTTAGAGTTTTCTTAACATTTTACCAGCCTTTACTGTTGTTATTCAGTTAGTAGGTAGTGTCTGACTCTTTGCGACCCCGTGGACTGCAGCCCGCCTGGCTTCCCTGTCCTTATACATCCCCAGAGTTTGCTCAAACTAATGTCCACTGAGTCTGTGATGCCATCCAACCATCTCATCTTCTGTCCTCTCCTTCTCCTCCTGCCCTGAGTCTTTCCCAGCATCAGGGTCTTTTCCAATGAATTGGCTCTTTGCATCAGGTGGCCAAAGTTCTGGAGCTTCAGCTTCAGCTCTAGTCCTTCCAATGAATAGTCAAGGTTGATTTCCCTTAGGATTAATAGGTTTGATCTCCTTGTAGTCCAAGGGACTCTCAAGAGTCTTCTCCAGCACCACAATTAGAAAGCATCAATTCTTCAGCTCTAAGCCTTCTTTAAGGTCCAGCTCTCACATCCATACATGACTACTGGCAAAACCAAAGTTTTGACTATACAGACCTTTGTTGGCAGTGATGTCTCTTGTTTTAATATGCTGTCTAGGTCTGTAATAGGTTTTCCTCCAAGGATCAAGTGTCTACCATTTCATTAATCTAATAATTAAACATTCTTTATATTAAATGTTCCCTCTTCAAATTACTGGGTAATTCTGTCTCCTGAGAAGACCCTGACTGATTCACATTCTTTGAAGCACTGTTATATTCAGTAACAATGACATTTAAGAAGTGGGTGTAGAATTTACCTTAATGCAACTTCTCCAAAAAATGTTTCTCAGAACCTACCACATGATGTACTCCAGGAAAAATGGGTCCCAAAGTCCTATAGTTTAAATAATTCTGTTTCAGTCAGAGATTCATAGAACCTATATTAGTTCTCCAAGATGTTTTGCAGCAAATATAATCAGACTTTGTTTAGCCATAATTTTCTGAATGGAAATGTCTTTGTAAACAGTTTGTTAGATAAAAACAACTGTAGCAATCTGTGAAATATCAGGATGGGAAACAATCTTGGAAAATGTCTTCCTAAAAATATCCTAAAAATACTACTCTGCTAGCAACAACAAAAAGCTTTTGAAGAGTACAGAAAACATCCTCCTGGCATTGTGTACCACTTTTAGACTCTCCCTTTGCAAATGCTAGGAACATTTTGACTGTAAGGAGAATTTTCCATTTTTCCATGAATGTATTACTATTCATTGTGGGTATAACCTGGCATAATTTTCAATAGATATTTAAGTTGTGAATAGCTAGGGGAAAAAAGGAGCTTTCAGTTCATGTTATCTCATGCTAATCTTCCGCATGTGTGCTATTGATCACTGTATTTGTTAAAAGACTTGCTCTTAATCAACAATAAATTCCTAACTGAAGTCTTGTTAGCCTGTCTTTTATTTAAAGAAGATTTAAATAGAAGAGTTGCTCTCTAACACTCCATATCTGTGGCTAGCCACTGCTGAGTGAGCTTAGCTAAAAGATCAACACTAACTGCTGTAATAAGGGAAAGATACATAATGTAATGGTGATGTGATTGTTATTTAAACTAAAACTGCAGAAATTGCCATTTTCCAAAGGCATAGCCTGATTATAACAAAATATCTAGTCTCACCATTCCCTTTTTATATAATAGCTCTGTGATGATAGATTACATTAAAGAACTCAAACTTACTGTTTTAAAAGAAGATATATTTTATAATTATACTGATTAAAAAGACACAGCAAAAAATATTTCAAATTTTTCCTCCTTAGTGCTTGAGATGTTTATCAAAAATTTGACTTCACATTGATGTCTGTGTCCTTTGGCTTATGATAGTAATTATTATAATACCTCTATTGGAATTTTTTTCATGATTTCTTGAAATGTTGATGACTTATTATAAAGTTCATGAGAGCAACATTATTCCTTACATTTTTTTTGCTCTGTGTACATAAGTAAATTCATAACATATAGTCACTCTTCAATAAATGATGAAGCCAGAAATCAACATAATATGTAATAAAGTAGCTAAGAGCTACAATTAAATGTTCAAAATGGCATTAATAAACTTTCTTTATGAAAGTTCTACATTTGAATTATTTCAGTGTTTACTCCACTGCTGCTGCTGCTAAGTTGCTTCAGTCATGTCCAACTCTGTGCAACCCCATATATGGCAGCCCACCAGGCTCCCCCATCCCTGGGATTCTCCAGGCAAGAACATTGGAGTGGGTTGCCATTTCCTCCTCCAAGGCATGAAAGTGAAAAGTGAAAGTGAAGTCTCTCAGTCGTGTTCGACCCTTAGTGAACCCATGGACTGCAGCCCACCAGGCTCCTCCATCCATGGGAGTTTCCAGGCAAGAGTATTGGAGTGGGGTACCATTGCCTTCTCCAGTTCACTCCATTAGTGCTTCTCAACTATACTGCAGGTAGGTGGTAAAATTTCTTGGTGCCTTACCCAGATCCTCTTTACCAGTTTGTCTCTACTGTCAGTGCTGAAACAAATGGCTTATAAATGTGACCTTCTCAGAAGGACTGCCCTTGGCTGAAGGGAGCCAACTTTCTTGGGAACAGGTGGGCAGTTACATCACCTTCTCTCCATTTACTGACCAATAAAATCATAGAAATTCTGTTCCTTAGCCTCAGGGTGATGCAACTCTTGTTGGGGTAATTCACTATTAAGGAATAGCCCTCATTCCCTGTGTGTACCATTTTTCCCTAGACTACTTGACTTCCTTCATTCTCTTACAGGATTTTCCTACAGAGCTCACACTCAATACACCATGCACACCTGAATCTTCATCTTAATCTCTGCTTCTAGGATATAAGAAGTGATCCCTAGGCAGCTGACTGTAGAATGGGATTCTGGTGTTGAAAATATGGTGAAGTGCTGAAATGCAGGCTCCATCTCAGGTGGTAGGTGGAAAATCGATGGTCCCTGGTCTGTTTTAAAATATAGTTTTTAACACTTTCACCCCTAGTGAATTTGGTTTATTTGCAGTTGAAAAGGGATGCACTGGTATTTGATATCTGATAAATAAAATGTCTCTCTGGTCTTTGGCTAGAGATATTTTAGAAACATGGCTATTATAGTAATAATAATAATTGAGAAATTAGATAGCTGTTGGTAAGCAACATTGGTACTTTGAAAAGAAAAAAATGACAAACTTGGGATAATCAAACATCAATTCCTATAATTCAAATAAAAATTTAAGAGAGTCAGTGCTTGCTTCGGCCGTACATGCAATAAAATTGGAAAAAGAAGAATATCATGACCCCTGCACAAGGATGACATGCAAGTTCATAAAGCATTCCATATTCAATTAAAAATGTGAGCCAGAGGCTTCCTTAACATTTGATAAAACAATTATTTTTTCTAGTGGGTGGACGGATCATGTTGAAACTGGAATAGAAGTTTATTTCAAGTATAAATAAACATAGAAGGAGGTTGAATGCTCATCTTTGCAAATCTCTTTCATGAAGCCTGGATCACACTTATGCAAGGATCCTGAGACGTGAAATGGGAAAATTAGGTCGAGGAAACAGAATACTATGAGGACTCAAGTCCCCCTGAGGCTTCTCAATCTAGAAAAGTAAATCTATATTTTATCCTCTTGCTAAAGGATAAAATATAACCCCATGCTTCAGAGCTATACAGAACTCTCAGATAAAGCAGGGCCTTTCCCAGTCAATGTCTGTCTTCTTCACCATGGGCTCCTATAACCCCCACATGCCTAACAAATCAATTATAAGCTAACCAACTGGAGAAGTGCTAGGCCTGCTAAGAAAGGAAAGGTTACATGACAGAGGAGCTGCCATATGACACAAATTTAAATCTTGACTTAGGCCCCTATAGCCAACTTGATTTTATTTCTGAGATGTGTCTTCAGCACTTTGAAATAAATAGACCATACAAAGTGTAGAAGGTGCTAGGACTGCCATGGCAGATTGCAGAGAAAAACAGCCATGCTTCATGTGGGAATTGTAGAATGAATTTTTTGTGAAGGACGATAAACGACACTGGCTGTCTCCCATCAGGAGGCCCGTGATTTGTCATTGGAAGATAAAAAGGAACACATTGTGAGTGGGCAACAGCCCTGATAAAATGTTCAGCCATGTCTCTTCTTTTTTAAACTAGGATTATTGTTAGAAGACGCTGTTATAGAACTGAAATCCCTAGCAACAGTGAGGATGATTGATCTCAATGGCAGAGGCCACAGGTAAGCAAGGTGACTATAGACACCATAAGGGGACAACAAGTTTGAAATGGTAGCCTGTGGAGCATGACCATGCATGACTAGATACAAAGATGTACTAAACAAATATGGTGGTTTAGGGCAAGAGACGTAGGCAGCAAACGAGTGTGTGTGTATATATATATATATATATAATTATACATTTGCATCATATTTTATGTATCTTCTTTATTATTATTATACTTAAATTCAATCAGCTAGTGTTAGTATCTTTCTGTTTGTACTTGCTTATTATTGATTTATCTATTACTCCTTGGTTTCAAAGTATCTTATTTTAAGTTGATGCTAGGTTGTTACTAATGAAGAGTCTTAGACAATTATACTGTTGTTACATTGTTTTGTGGAAACCTAATATAACAGTTTTGAAATTATGAAATGTATGCCTATATAATCCTTATACCCAAAAGCTGTATTTTAAATTTTTAAGATTCTAAAAAACTGATCTCAAAAGCAAATATACATCCTTAATGAATTTGGTAATAAACAATCAAGTGGAGAAAAGGAGGAAGACAGGAACTTCTTTCTACACCTACAAAACATTTGAGAAAGAAATACAAAACAAAAAAATTAGAGGAAGAAGTTAATATAGTTAAAATATAAAATTAATGAATAGAAAATATGAGAAACAAAATTTTTAAATATCTATGGGGGTTCTTTATTAAAAACAACTAGATTATCACTGCCCAATAGAGCTATTGATGATAGAAATATTCTATATCTCCACTGTCTAAAATAATTACATGTGACACTTGAAATGTGATGAGTGAAACTGAAGAAATAGATTTTCAATTTTATTTAATTTTATTTAACATAAATTTAAAGAACATGTGACTAGTTGTTAATAATACTAGACAGCACAATCTTAGATGAATAATTTTTCACAAGGATAATTCAAGAAAAAAAATTTTAATATCTTATGAATTAAAAAAATATATAACCAAAGTCACTGTACAAATAATAGATTTGTTTGGAAAAAATATATTTGATAAAGAATAGAGATGAAGGATAATGCCTATAGTATACAAAGAACCTTTACAAATTGGCAAAAGGGAATAAACAACCATACAGGAAACAAGTAGATATGAAGGAACAGTTCATAAGTAAATAATAAATAAGGCCAACTGTGACAGTCAAAGTTATAAGGTAGCCTCTGTAATCCCTGGCATCCATTCCCTTGCAGAAATGTGTTTTTTTTTTCTAACCAATAAAATATGGCAATGATAAAATGGTTAACATTGAGTTAATGAAATAGAAGATTGTTCTGGCTGGATCAGACCTAACCTTGAAGCAGTAGACACAAACTCTCTAAATTGCTGGTTCTGAAGAACAAAGGTGTCATGAGGAAATTGTGTGGCATGCAGGATTTTAGTTCAGTGGTCAGGGATCAAACCCACGTCCCCTGCAGTGGAAGCACACAGTCTCCACCACTGGACTGTCAGGGAAGTCCCTTGAGGAAATGAATTCTACGGACAACGTGAGGATTCTTGAAAATGGACTCTTCCTTAATCAAGCCTCCAGATGAGAGTGCAGCCTAGCCAACACCTAGATCAGCTTGTGAGAGTCTAAGCAGAGAATCCTTCTGAGCCACGCCTGAACTTTTGACTTCCAGAGTCGATGAGTATTGTTTTCAGCTGCAAAACTCGTGGTAATTTGTTATGCTGCAGTAGAAAACTGATACATGAACACAAAAAGATGCTGAAAATAAGTAGTGAGAAAAATGAAAATTAAAGAAATTGTGAATTATTTCTATTGTGATGGTTTCATGACTGGAAACTCTTTGAAATTCCTTCCAAAGGGAGAGTCCAATTCCCTGTGATATAAACTAGCCTTAGTGACTGATTTCTAATGAGTATAATGAGGTAGAAATGATGCTAAATGACTCTCCTGGAGTGCTGAGATTTCTTCCCTGGAATGCTTGCCCTTGGAGCTGAGCCACCATACTGCGGGGAAGCCAAAGAACTCTTGGAAAAGCCACATGTATGTATTCTGGCCACTAACCCCAACTGAAATCTCAGCCAACAGCCATCATCAACTTGCCAGATTGTGAGTGAGCAAGGCTTTGGGTGATTCCAGTGCACAGCCTTTAAACAAGCCCAACTGAAGTTGAATGAGACAAAGAACAAATTCTATCGAGTCAACCCACACTGCGTATACCTCAGCAGACGCTGTCAATATTTTGAACCACTAATTTGGGGTGGTTTGTTACATAGCAAAAAGACAATAGGATATTTTGCACTCATCTGATAGGTGAAAGTTTAAAAGAACAAGAACACCCAAGGCCTGAAGGGATGTTAGGAAAAAGCTAAAACAGGTGTTAGGCACTTGGTTTTTCCAAACAAACAAGTATAAACATCTCAAAATTGACCTTGCCTGGCCAAAGCTAGAAAACACAGCCTTCCATTGACAAGGTTGCACAGTGAATTGGATTGCTGTCTTGGAGCATTTACAGATGGTGTTTGTACGCAACAAGCTGCTCGAGCCCTGGCAGGGATCTCTATGGGAATAACGATAGAGGATCTGTGCTTTCTCCTCTTGTTGAACTCTAGAAGTTTTCTGAAGTGTTCCTGTGTGATATTGTAGAAAATACCCTAAAGTCTAGAGTCTGACTGCTAGCAAACATAAAGCTGCTGCTGCTGCTAAGTCGTTTCAGTCATGTCCAACTATGCAACTCCATAGATGGCAGCCCACCAGGCTCCCCCGTCCCTGGCATTCTCCAGGCAAGAGTACTGGAGTGGGTTGCCATTTCTTTCTCCAATGCGTGAAAGTGAAAAGTCAAAGTGAAGTTGTTCAGTAGTGTCTGACTCTTCGTGAACTCATGGACTGCAGTCTACCAGGCTCCTCCATCCATGGGATTTTCCAGGCAAAAGTACTGGAGTGTGGTGATATTGCCTCCCCCCCGCAATATGATAGGTAGTGACAATAAAAGCATTTCACGGTGCACGATATTCACTCAAATATTGCTGGCAATTGTTTAAAGCAGAAGTTCAACAGTAAATAGAAAACAAGCAAATGAAAATTGAAAACAAATATAAACACAGTGAAAAACAAAAATTAAAATACTTTTAATATCTATGGATAAAAGATAGTTAATAACATTATTGTATATCAAGGATGTGGAAAATAAGAACTCCCATATATAAACACTTTGTATAAATTAATTATAAATCATATATATATGTATATAATTCACTCTTTTGGTGAAAATGAGAAATGTGGAAGAATCTATACTAGGTGATTCATATGAAGAGGGTAGGTTCAGAAAAAGAGGAAATCAAAGCTGAATAACAAATAAAGAGATGGGAGTTGATGTGTGTCAAACTAAGTAGGCATCAGTTATTTTAGCAGGCCAGAGTTTATTACCTTGGGAATGTAAGTCACACCATGGGCTATTTCAGCTTCTCCTTAGACACTTCATTATTCAACAGCTCCAGATGGAAATAGTCACATTTTGCTCATTCTATCTTTTCTATTTCTGAGAAAAACTTTTTGGTTTTGATATTCAAACCCATTGTTAGAATAAAAAGCTGAATAATTGCATATCTCCTTTAAGTCCGAGAGTCTGCATTATTCTATAACTGATGCTATTTCAGAAGAGCAGTGTCCCAATCAAACAACTGTCTGGTTATTACTGCAGTTCCAAGATTCCTGAGAAGATGCTGGAAAGACTGAGGGATACATTTAACAGGAATCTTTGCATCTTCCTTTGCATTAGAAGTACAAGTAGAGTACATAAATCTGGTAAACGGCATAAAGGGAAAGAACAAACAGTGGGAGAGCTGAGTGATTGAGAACAAAGGCTCTGAATCACGGCTACTGAATTCCCAACCCTTCTACCATTTATTAGCTCTGTAAATTTGGGCCATTCTTTGTAAAGTATAGGTAATAATCGTACCTATTTCCTAGTGTTGTTCAGTTCAGTTCAGTTCAGTCGCTCAGTTGTGTCTGACTTTTTGCGACCCCATGAATCGCAGCACGCCAGGCCTCCCTGTCCATCACCAATTCCCAGAGTTCACTCAGACTCACGTCCATCGAGTCAGTGATGCCATCTAGCCATCTCATTCTCTGTCATCCCCTTCTCCTCCTGCCCCCAATCCCTCCCAGCATCAGAGTCTTTTCCAATGAGTCAACTCTTCACAAGAGGTGGCCAAAGTACTGGAGTTTCAGCTTTAGCATCATTCCTTCCAAAGAAATCCCAGGGCTGATCTCCTAGTGTTGTAATGAGGTTTAAATGCATTAATACCTTTAAAGTTCGTAGAAATGAATTTGGCATGCTGTAAGAGTTCAGTGGATGTCAGCTGATATTATTATAATTATCATTCTCAACAACTGAGCAGTCTAGTTTCAGAAGCAGCAAATAATTATTTCCTGTTATTTTCTAAATGGCTAAGGTGCTTTATTCCACCAATGATGACATTGTAGCAAATGCTGTAGATACCCCACCCACATCCCCTGGCCTTCCCACATCTATGCACTCTGCACCCTCCTGTAACTTGACTTCAAATGAAGTTGAAGAACTAGAGAACTAACATTCCTACCCCAAGAGCAGCTGTCAATCAATGACTTGACAACAGCTGGTGTCTAAATACCCTGGGCCCCCTTTCCCCTCAGAGAAGTAATTTTGAGACACAAGATTTACACCTTGACTAGAGTTCCTATGCTTTAAGGTGGAGTCATGGAGGTTTATTGGCTGTCATCCTTTCTTGATCCCCTGCCCTCCCAGGAGTACAGTTGAATCCTTATTTCAGGGTTAACGTTAACTGAGACAGACTTCTAGTTGAGAAACACAGTGACTTACTCTGGACTTCAAGTATGGAAAATATATTCAGAAATCCTTCAAACTGATAAATAGCATTACCTTTCCCTTATGAAGTGCTATAAAATATAACTGAAAAAATAATTAAATGAATAATGGTTAAGAGCTGACAATCCAGTGTCAGTCTGCTCCAACTCTTGTTCCACCTTGGCAATGTCACTTAATCTCTCTGTAACTGAATGTCTTCATCTGTAAAATATTAAAATATTACCAACCATATGGGCTTCCCCAGTGGCTCAGTAGTAAATAATCTGCTGAGCCACAGGAGATGGGTTTGATTCCTGGATCAGGAAGATTCCCTGGAGGAGGGCATTGCTACCCCAGAGTATTCTTGCCTGGAGAATCTCATGGACAGAAGAGCCTGGCAGGCTACAGTCCCTAGGGTTGTAAAGTAGCATGCATGCACACAAACCACATAGAGTTGTTATGAAGAACTAATATGCAAAGTACTCAGAATGTGATCCCTGCTATTATTAATAAACCTGAGTTGATAGTCAGAAGCTGAGTTGCCATGATAGAAAGTAAAATACTGATCTAAGTCTCTCTCCTTCTCAATCTAATGTCTTCAATATAGCCTACTCCCTGAGTAGGCTGCTCTCCCAACCCACTGCTCACCCCAAACCCACTCCAGGCGCCATGGTCTGTTCCACAGTTTTTTGCCCCACTTGCAACAAAAAGCAATTTTGGCTCAAATATTGCCCCACAAACTCCTTCATAATCATTGTCCCAGTCTCCAAACTCAACACTAAAACGTGATTATAAATTGGGCTTGATGTAGGGTTTTTTTTTTACTACTATTATATTCAAAAAAAAAAAACCAAAATTCTCATATCTTCATTGCTATATCATATCCATGGGTTGAAAGGAAAATTTCAGGACAAGTAGCATCAGGGAGAGCTTCCTGGCTAGCTCAGCTGGTAAAGAATCTGCTGCAATGCAGGAGACCCCAGTTTGATTCCTAGGTCAGGAAGGTCCCCTGGAGAGGGAATAGGCTACCCACTCCAGTATTCTTGGGCTTCCCTGGTGGCTCAGCTGGTAAAGAATTCACCTGTGATGTGGCAGAACTGGTTCAATCCCTGGATTGGGAAGATCTCCTGGAGAAGGGCATGACAACCCACTCCAGTATTCTTGCCTGGAGAATCCCCATGGACAGAGGAGCCTGGTGGGCTATAGTCTATAGGGCTGAAAAGAGTCTGACACAATTGAGCAACTAAGCACAGCACAACATCAGGGAAGGAACATCTCTACCCCAGTGTCCTAAAAAGCAGAAATAGGATGGAATCATCCAGTGATGTTGTGACTGAAGACAGGAACATTGAGATGAGTTATGAGAGACAGACTAACCTGGAGTAAGGTGGAAGTTAAAACCTTCTAGTGTAAAAGAGCACCATATGCTAAGGTACCGAAACCTACCCTCATCTCCCACTAACACCCTCAGTTCAGTTCAGTTGCTCAGTCATTTCCGACTCTTTGCAAATCCATGAATCGCAGCATGCCAGGCCTCCCTGTCCATCACCAACTCCCAGAGTTCACTCAGACTCACGTCCATTGAATCAGTGATGCCATCCAACCATCACATCCTCTGTCATCCCCTTCTCCTCCTGCCCCCAATCCCTCCCAGCATCAGAGTCTTTTCCAATGAGTCAACTCTTTGCATGAGGTGGCCAAAGTACTGGAGTTTCAGCTTTAGCATCATTCCTTCCAAAGAAATCCCAGGGCTGATCTCCTTCAGAATGGACTGCTTGGATCTCCTTGCAGTCCAAGGGACCCTCAAGAGTCTTCTCCAACACCACAGTTCAAAAGCATCAATTCTTTGGCGCTCAGCCTTCTTCACAGTCCAACTCCCACATCCATACATGACCACAGGAAAAACCATAGCCTTGACTAGACGGACCTTTGTAGGCAAAGTAATGTCTCTGCTTTTGAATATGCTATCTAGGTTGGTCATAACTTTCTTTCCAACGAGTAAGCGTCTTTTAATTTCATGGCTGCAGTCACCATCTGCAGTGATTTTGGAGCCCAAAATATAAAGTCTGACACTGTTTCCACTGTTTCCCTATTTCCCATGAGTGTTATGGAAATTGACATTCAGATGAGCTGAATCCCCACAGACTTTCCAATATCCCCTCTTCTGTAAAGGGAAAAAAAGCAAACATGTAAGAATATTTATTGTCTTTGTCAGACCATAATGCCTGAAACCCATATGTTTGCTCAGAAAACAACTGCAAGTAACATTTAAACAAGTGTCTGAAGATGGTATTGTTCCCTTCCTGAATACTCATCTTCACCAGCTTAGAAACTTGCTCCAAAGGTTACCTTTTGTTGGACACATCAGGTAGAATTCACCATTCCCAATATTTGTTGAATTGTAATCTCTCCTATGTTCCCTGACCCTATGTTATAAAGAAAATGAAAGAGGAGGAAGAAAGTGGAAGAAGGGAAGGAGGAAGAAAAAAGGAGAAAAGGGGAAGGGAATAAACAGCCCCTGGTGTTTTCCCATTTTTACCCCCTTATCTTCTCTCAGGCATGTTTTTCTCTTATTTCCTTCCTTTATTAATTCCCATCCAGATCCTTTCTGTTGTGCTCTCTAGAATGCTCACTTCATTTTTAACTGCCTCCTCTGAAATCTCCAAATTTATGCAGAATTTTTCTCTACATCCAACAGTAACTAAGTCATAGCTTTTGGATTTTATATCACCTGGCCCATTTGTGCTTTCCAGCTGGTGATTCAGCTGGTAAAGAATCTGCCTTCAATATGGGAGACCTGGGTTCCATCCCTGGGTTGGGAAGATCCCCTGGAGAAAGGAAAGTCTACCCGCTCCAGTATTCTGGCCTGGAAAATTCCATGGACTGTATAGTCCATGGAATCGCAAAGAACACGACTGAGCAACTTTCACTTCACTTCATTTGTGCTTTCACTCTCTGTAAATAATATCTGCACATTAGAATTCGCAGAGATACTTCAATAATTGCAGGTGCTTGAGCCTTACTTCCAGAGATGAGAATTTAATTAGCATGGGGTGTGTTCCTTTCATAAATGTTTATGGAAAGTGTCCGAAGCGATTCATGTGCAATAAGAGGTAAAAACCACTGCAGACTGAGTTATTCCAGAGTAAAGATTTTATCTTAAAATGTAATGTGGTTTTATCTTTAATATATAAACACAGATACATATTATCTGTGTTTTCTCATTCTTATACATGATATGGTCTCAATAAATGCTCACTGAATTCAAAAATCAAAATTTGCTGGGCTTGGACATTGTGACAGTTGTGAAGTGGTATCTCACTATGGTTTGGATTTGCGTTTCCCTGATGACTAGTGATGGTGGGCATCTTTTCATGTGCCTGTTATTCATCTGTATGCTCTTTTGGAAAAATGCCTATTGAGGTGCTTTGCCTATTTTTAATTGTCTTTTTAAAAAATATGAGTTATATGGGTTCTTTATACATTTTAGATATTAACCCCTTATCAGACATACCATTTGCAAATATCCTCTCCCATGGTGGCCTTTTGGTTTTGTTGATGTCCTCCTTTGCTAGTAAAACATGAAACCATAAAACTCCTAGAAGAGAACATAGGCAAAACACTCTTTGACATAAAGCATAGCAATATTTTCTTGGATTGGTCTCTCAAGACCAAAGAAATAAAAGCAAAAATAATCAAGTGGGACCGAATTAAACTTAAAAGCTTTTGTACATATAAATATACATATACATATATGCATACATATATATAAACACACATATATATATACATATATAGATATATAATGGGGTGTTACTATTACATTTACTATATATTGTATGTATTATATATGTGATGGAATATTAGTCATAAAAAAGAATGAAATATTTCCATTTGCAAAAACATAGATGGACCTTGAGAATATTATGCTTAGTGAAATAAATCAAAGACAAGTGCTATATATCATTTATATGTGGAATTTTAAAAATAATATACATGAATGCATATATAAAACAGAAACAGACTCACAGACATAGGAAACAAACCTGTGGTTGCCAAGGGGAGAAGGAATGGGAAGGGACAAATTGGGGGTATGGAGGTAATGGCACCCCACTCCAGTGTTCTTGTCTGGAGAATCCCAGGGACAGAGGAGCATAGTGGGCTGCCGTCTATGGGGTCGCACAGAGTTGGACACGACTGAAGCAACTTAGCAGCAGCAGCAGCAGCAGCATCAGGTAGCGAATACAAACTACTATACATTAAAAAGGTAAGCAACAAGGATTTACTGTATAGCACAGGGAATCCTGTCCAATATCCGATAATATCCTGTAACAACCTATAATGGAACATAATCTGCAAAAGGTGCTGAATCATTATGCTGCATACCTGAAACCAACACAATGTTGTAAACCAACTATTCTTCAATTTAAAAAACTTGTAAGTTTGAATAAAATTTTTGTTTATTTTGGCCCTTGTTTCTCTTGCCTAAGGAGACAGATCCAAAAAAAATATCTCTAAGACCTGTCAGAGAGTATCATATTTGTTTTCTTCTAGGAGATTTATGGTTTCAGGTCTGACATTTAGAACTCATAAACTCCCACTTTGAGTTTATTTTGAATATGGTGTGAGAAAATTTTCTAATTTTCTTCTTTTACATATAGAATCTAAGTAATAAAACGAATGATGTTACAAAACAGAAACAGATTCACAGATACAGAGAACACACTGCTGCTGCTGCTGCTGCTAAGTCGCTTCAGTCGTGTCTGACTCTGTGCGACCTCATAGACAGCAGCCCACCAGGCTCCGCCGTCCCTGGGATTCTCCAGGCAAGAACACTGGAGTGGGTTGCCATTGCCTTCTCCATTATGTGAAAGTGAAAAGTGAAAGTGAAGCCACTGGATCAGGTCCGACTCGTAGCGACCTCATGGACTGCAACCTACCAGGCTCCTCCATCCATGGGATTTTCTAGGCAAGAGTACTGGAGTGGGGTGCCATTGCCTTCTCCGAAAGAGAAAACACTACTGGTTACCAATAGGAAGAAAGGGAAGTAAGAGCAAGATAGGGGAAGAGGACTAATAAGTGCAAGCTACTAGGTATAAAACAGCAACGATACAAAGATACGATGTTCAGCACAGGAATTATAGCCAGTATTTCATAATATCTCTATATGCAATATGATAAATTTGCATATATCAAAATATATATGCAAACAAATAATTTTGCAAATATCAAAACAGTGATTTGATATTTTTATAAAAATGTCAAAGCACTATGTTGCAGACCCAGGACTAATCAGATCAGATCAGATCAGTCGCTCAGTCGTGTCCGACTCTTTGAGACCCCATGAACCGCAGCACGCCAGGCCTCCCTGTCCATCACCATCTCCCAGAGGTCACCCAGACTCGCATCCATCAAGTCAGTGATGCCATCCAGCCATCTCATCCTCTGTCGTCCCCTTCTCCTCCTGCCCTCAATCCCTCCCAGCATCAGAGTCTTCTCCAATGAGTCAACTCTTCGCATGAGGTGGCCAAAATACTGGAGTTTCAGCTTTAGCATCATTTCTTCTAAAGAAATTCCAGGATTGATCTCCTTCAGAATGGACTGGTTGGATCTTCTTGCAGTCCAAGGGACTCTCAAGAGTCTTCTCCAACACCACAGTTCAAAAGCATCAATTCTTCGGTGCTCAGCCTTCTTCACAGTTCAGCTCTCACATCCATACATGACCACAGGAAAGACCATAGCCTTGACTAGGCAAACCTTTGTTGGTAAAGTAATGTCTCTGCTTTTGAATATGCTATCTAGGTTGGTCATAACTTTCCTTCCAAGGAGTAAGCGTCTTTTAATTTCATAGCTGCAGTCACCATCTGCAGTGATTTTGGAGCCCAGAAAAACAAAGTCTGACACTGTTTCCACTGTTTCCCCATCTATTTCCCATGCAGTGATGGGACCAGATGCCATGATCTTCGTTTTCTGAATGTTGAGCTTTAAGCCAACCTTTTCACTCTCTACTTTCACTTTCATCAAGAGGCTTTTTAGCCCCTCTTCACTTTCTGCCATAAGAGTGGTGTCATCTGCATATCTGAGGACTAATATAACACTATAAATCAACTAAACTTCAATTTAAAAAAATTGGGCTTGAAAAAAAATTCCAAATTGGTAACCACCACAAATTCTATATATAAAACTATGAGAAAAAATTCCAAATAATGAAGACCTATTGTACATCTTCAGAGTCATTAAGTAACTTTCTAACCAAATTATTTTACCCTAAATTAAATATTTCTTCTCATTTGAACTTGAGAAAGCATCCAATGTCAGTAAAGACAAGTTATATTAACTTAAAATTGAGACTAAGTGCTAGGTCAGAATTGCCTGTCCAGTGGTGCTGTCTCCTGCAGATGCCCCTCTGGAGACTGAGTAGCCTCTGGAAGCTGACTGCTTATGCTAGTCTTTGCAGTATCAGTATTTGCATTCAAATCTTAACCCGCCTTTCCTCAATATCAGAGCCATCCATTTTCACCTACGGTCCCTCTGTCCTAGCTGAGAAATGGTCTGTCTTCATCATGTATTTTTTGAAATTTCAGTCTTCTGCCTTGATTCCTTCCCTTCCTCTCCTAAAGTCCAGACTTTTACATTAAGATTTCCTTTTTGCAATAAGGACCTTCATCTCAAGAAATGGATACCAAAACCCTAGTTGTTTTCTGATTTTGGGGGCGATGGAGTCATAGGAGAGACAGCAGAGTGGGTTATGTATATTATAAGCCAAAAGTTATATTCCATCAAAGTTATTTAGGGATTGTGTACAGAAACTTAATTTATTTATCTGTTTTGCTAACTACTGGAGAAGACAATGGCACCCCACTCCAGTACTCTTGCCTGGAAAATCCCATTGACGGAGGAGCCTGGTGGGCTGCAGTCCATGGGGTCGCTAAGAGTCGGGCACCACGGAGTGACTTCACTTTCACTTTTCACTTTCATGCATTGGAGAAGGCAATGGCAACCCACTCCAGTATGCTTGCCTGGAGAATCCCAGGGACAGAGAAGCCTGGTAGGCTGCAGTCCATGGGGTCGCTAAGAGTCGGGCACGACGGAGTGACTTCACTTTCACTTTCACTTTTGCTAACTACTAAAACTGATCAAGGTCAGAAGCCATGTCTCAAACACCTTTGGATGTATACACCTTAGCATGTTGCCTGGTATATTAGAAGACTTTAATATATGTTGCCTCTGTTGGTGGCTGAATAAATTTATGAGATGACAAAATGGGACAACACAGAGAGATGCATGTTGGGTGGGTGGTATTTGAAATTTGATCACAAACCTAGAGTAGACCACATAACTTTATGCTCAGAGGAAATTCCATTTTAGCTGGTTAGTATCAAGAACAAAATGCAGCTTGCTTGTACTACGGCAGACTAGAGCTGTTTTATCCAAAAGGGAAAGATAATGACCTCTCCTATGCCAATAAACACACACACCTAAAAAAAAAAAAAAAAAAAAAAATCCCACTGAGAAAAATTTTGATTTAAAAATAGAGGAAAACAAGGTATTAGTTGAAATAGGTTATAATAAGGCAATTTGTTAAGGGCTTAATTAACCACACTACCAGAGGAGGGTATGATGTTATGGAGGAGGAAGAAATCATAAAACTTAGCAGCAGGGGTTCATCTTCTTAAGTATTAAATATGTAATTAATCTTAACTGCAAGAGGCAATTAAGACTCACTCAGTAAAGTGAGGAATTTTAGGCTCATAGTCAAAGCACAACTTCAAGCCAAAGCAGGAATGGAAAAGGCAGGAGAGCAAAATAAATGACACCTGTGAGTACTTTTCTTTTGAAAAGTATATTAATCTTTATGTTGTTTCTGTATTAATCTGTATCACTTGGGAAAAAAATTAAGTTGCACTTGTGATAAAAGTTTATTTTATTTAGAAAAGAAGTCTGAATTTCCTCCTATTTTGATAATTTTTTTCTGCAGTTGCTAAAGGCATACCACTGTATGTGCCAAAAGTGCACCTCTGAAGATTCTACATGTTCTAGGAATCTACTGACAATAAATCTCTATAAATGCAAGTTGGGAGAAGCATGGTTAGTAGGATCCTTTATGAATACTTTAAAAAGTATATAAATTCTAAAAACAAAAGTTTTCATTAAAGTAAGAAAGCAATAATTTCACCCTACATAAAATATTAAGCAAATAAATTTGGAAGCATTTAACTAATATTGTCATTTTGGAGTAAGGACAGAATATATTCTGTTAATTTGCTAGGGTCACCATTATAAAATGCAGCAACATCTAAATTTATTTAAACCATAGACTAGTTGGTTTAAACATCAAAAATGTTATTCACTATTTTCTCAAGGGTCTGGAGGCTGGAAGCCCAATATCCAAGTGTCATCAGGATTGGCTTGCTGTTCTCCATTTGCTTGCTGGAATGTCAAGGGCTTCAACTGTCCACACAGGCCCCCAGTGCTTCTCCATAATCCTAATCTCTCCTTTTTAGAATGATACCAGTTAGGTTAGATTAGGACCCATTTTAACAGCCTTATTTTACTGTAATTACATTTTTAAAAGCCCTATCTCTAAATCCAGGCACATTCTGAAGTACTGAGATGTTGGGGTTTTAACATATAAACTCTTGCAGAGCACAACTCCATTCACAATATGTACATATAGATGTTTAAAAAGCATATAGAGAACAGCATCAAAATTCCAGTTGTACTTTCTTGCTTCATGATTTGAAGTCACCTATTTAAATCCAGTGAATAGGATTGGATCCTTTTTTTTTTTTTTAGTTATTTTTTTTTAATTTAATTTAATTTAATTTTTTAACTTTACAATATTGTATTGGTTTTGCCATATATCAAAATGAATCTGCCACAGGTATACATGTGTTCCCCATCCTGAACCCTCCTCCTTCCTCCCTCCCCATACCGTCCCTCTGGGTCGTCCCAGTGCACCAGCCCCAAGCATCCAGTATCGTGCATCGAACCTGGACTGGTGACTCGTTTCATATATGATATTATACATGTTTCAATGCCATTCTCCCAAATCATCCCACCCTCTCCCTCTCCCACAGACTCCAAAAGACTGTTCTATACATCTGTCTATACATCTCTTTTGCTGTCTTGTATACAGGGTTATTGTTACCATCTTTCTAAATTCCATATATATGCGTTAGTATACTATATTGGTGTTTTTCTTTCTGGCTTACTTCACTCTGTATAATAGGCTCCAGTTTCATCCACCTCATTAGAACTGACTCAAATGTATTCTTTTTAATGGCTGAGTAATACTCCATTGTGTATATGTACCACAGCTTTCTTATCCATTCATCTGCTGATGGACATCTAGGTTGCTTCCATGTCCTGGCTATTGTAAACAGTGCTGCAGTGAACATTGGGGTACACGCGTCTCTTTCAGTCCTGGAAATAGAACTGCCTTAGGATTGGATTCTTAAGCATAGGTGATCAATAAAAGCATTAATGTGGATGTTCTCCCTGATTTCCACCAGCCCCAAAGTAGAATCCTGTACTTGGATTTCAACTCCCTTCTCACTACAACAAACCTAGCCTCCTGTTACCACAGGTGTGTTTGTCTTTGTAAGACCAGTTACTGGATTTCTTGTCTGTAAGATGAGAGCTATAGAGTGCCTACTTCATAGGTTGTGACAATTAAACAATTGAATATAATAAAAGCTCATAAAAAATGCCTTTTCCCCTGAAAGAAAGGTCTACATATAAAAGATTGGAATTAACTACAGAGATCAAATTGCCAACATCCTCTGGATCATCAAAAAAGCAAGAGAGTTCCAGAAAAGCATCTATTTCTGCTTTATTGACCACGCCAAAGCCTTTGTGTGGATCAAAATAAACTGTGGAAAATTCTGAAAGAGATGGGAATACCAGACCACCTGACCTACCTCTTGAGAAACCTGTATGCAGGTCAAGAAGCAACAGTTAGAACTGGACATGGAACAATAGACTGGTTCCAAATAGGAAAAGGAGTACATCAAAGCTGTATATTGTTACCCTGCTTATTTAACTTACATGCAGAGTATATCATGAGAAAAGCTGGGCTGGATGAAGCACCAGCTGGAATCAAGATTGCCAGGAGAAATATCAATCACCTCAGATATGCAGATGACACCACCCTTATGGCAGAAAGTGAACAGGAACTAAAAAGCCTCTTGATGAAAGTGAAAGAGGAGAGTGAAAATGTTGGCTTAAAGCTCACCATTCAGAAAACAAAGATCATGGCATCCAGTCCCATCACTTCATGGCAAATACATGGAGAAACAGTGGAAATAGTGTCAGACTTTATTTTTCTGGGCTCCAAAATCACTGCAGATGATGATTGAAGCCATGAAATTAAAAGATGCTTCCTCCTTGGAAGGAAAGTTATGACCAACCTAGACAACATATTAAAAATCATAGACATTATTTTGCCAACAGAGATCCGTCTAGTCCAGGCTATGGTTTTTCCAGTAGTCATGTATGGATGTGAGAGTTGGAATCTAAAGATAGCTGAGCACAGAAGAATTGATGCTTTTGAACTGTGGTGTTGGAAAAGACTTTAGAGAGTCCCTTGGACTGCAAGGAGATCCAACCAGTCCATCCCAAAGGAAATCAGTCCTGAATATCATTGGAAGGACTAATGCTAAAGCTGAAACTCCAATACTTTGGCCACCTGATGCGAAGAGCTGACTCATTTGAAAAGACCCTGATGCTGGGAAAGATTGAAGGTGGGAGGAGAAGGGATGACAGGATGATATGTTTGGATGGCGTCACAGACTTTATGGACATGAGTTTGAGTAAACTCCAGGAGTTGGTGCTGGACAGGGAGGCCTGGCTTGCTGCAGTTCATGGGATCACAAAGAGTTAGACATGACTGAGCGACTAAACTGAACTGATTATGGCTACTAAGTATCAGAGATAATATATACAAAGTGCATGTGCCAGAGCTTATTGCATAAAGTTACATTACAGAACAATTACTTTTGTTAGTACTAGTGTTTGCTACAAGTGCGTGTTTATAACTACTGCTACTATTATAGTCATTATTTTAATTACTGCTATAACTGTTAACATCCACTGTTATTTATACTTAAACTACTGATATTTCTAAAAGTCTAAAATTCAAGTTGGAAAAATGTTACTGCCCTGATTTAAACATTTTAGTAACTGCCAATTGCTTTTAGGACAAAGCACAAACTCTTCTATGGCTCATAATTTTTTGAAGACTCTAACTTCTATGAGACTCATCTCTAGCCACTTCTTACCCACCACAGTATAGCCACACAAGTAATATTTCAATTCCTTCTGCAACAGCAAAGGGCCTGCCTAGAGTGAAAGAAGCACTCTTCTTGGCACAAGGACTATAGCTGTGGAGAAAACAGTCAAGATCCTTGCACTCAAGAAGCGTATATTCAAGGAGAGGACTGTGGAGGCAAATGATTAGCACGTAAACATATGAGCCAGTGAAACGTCCTTTGAGCAAAGTCAAACACAAGTCCACGAGAGAGACTGAATTGTGGCCAGCTTGGGATGAATCGCTTAGGGAAGATTTTGCTGAGAAATTGACATTGAAAGTGAGGTATGTAGGAGGATAAGAAGTACAGTGAACATTCCAGGCAGCGGGAGGACCACATGTAAAAGCTCTAAGGTGGAAATGCACTTTGTGAGTTCATGAAGCTGACAAAAACATGGAGTGACTGGGGCCCACTGTGCACAGTTGAGAAAATCACTAGATGAGATCCAATGGTTGGGAGCAGCCAGATCCTTCAGGCGCTAATCTGTGTGAGGACATTGGCTTTTATTATTTTAAATTAATTTTTATTGGAGTATAGTTGCCTTACAATATTGTGTTCATTTCTACTGTAAAGCAAATAAATTTTTTATATATATATATATATATATATATATATATATATATATATATATATGTATTATATACTTGCTTGTGAGGAAAAAAAGGGAAAAAAAAATATATATATATATATACAAACACACACCCCTCCCCTCTTTTGGACTTCCTTCCCATTCAGGTCACAGTACTGCTTAGGTAGAGTTCCCTGTGCTATGTAGTACATTCTCATTAGTTATCTGTTTTATACACAGTATCAATAATATATATGTACCAATCACAACAGAGGAATAGATAAAGAAGATGTGGTACATATATATAATGGCATATTGCTCAGTTATAAAAGGGGATGAAATTGGGTCATTTGTAGAGATGTGGATGGACCTAGAGAGTGTTACACAGAGTGAAGTAATTCTGAAAAAGGAATATTGTATATTAACACATATATGTGAAATCTAGAAAAATGGTAGAGATTGGTTTTTATTATCAGGGCAGTGGAAGCTATTAGAAAAACTCGGGCCTAATAAAACATTATCCATTTTACATTTTCATAAGACAACTTCAATTACTTTGTTTAGAATTAATTGGGAATATACAGTCATGGAGACTAATTAGAGGGCAATAGTGATAATCCACAGCTTCCCCGGCGGCTCAGTGTTAAAGAGTCTGCCTGCAATGCAGGAGATGTGGATTCGATCCCTGGGTCGGGTAGAGCCCCTGGAGAAGGAAATGGCAACCCACTCCAGTGTTCTTGCCTGGAGCATTCCATGGACAGAGGAGCCTGGCAGACTAGAGTGCACGAGGTCAAAGAGTCAGACACAACTGAGTACCTAAGCAGCAGCAGCAATGACAGTTCAGGTGAGGAGTGAGGGTTCTTGGCTTTGAGCAACTAGATGAATGGTGCAGAAGACAGGATGAGAAAGTTTTAGAGGGTAGCATGGAGACCTGTGTTCCATATTATGGCAAATACTGTTATTCTCTTTTTCCATTCTTTCCTTCATCCTTACTAGCAGAACGAGTTGATTTTTAACTGAGCTTGTGGCTACCTAGAAAGGAAAACAGTCTAAATTCTGAACAATGGAACATAGAAAGGGTTTGTGTAACATCACAAAGCTTGCTGAAAGGCAAGCCAATTTCTTTTTCACAGTTCTTGTTCCTTCTGTCAGATAGTGGACCAGGAGTAACCATATTAGTCTGTTTACCAAGGATGGTGGAGCAGCATGGTATCAAAGAACATAGATTACTGAGAGTTCATCTTGAATATAGATGAGAGAAAAATTATTTTTTATGTTTTAAACCCACTGTATTCGCCGGCGCCGCGAGCACCTCGAGGCACACTAATCTGCTGGAGCGGGGGCCCCGGGCGCGGATGAGGACTAGCAGCAGCAGCAGCAGCAGTATATCATTAAATATACAATTCAGGAACTCAGAGAAGTTGTCAGGGAAAGGTTTATGAATTTAGAACTCATTTGCTTAAAGATGATATCTAAAGCTTAACACTGGCTGGGATCATTGAGGAAGAAAATTTAGCCAGAGGAATTATCCACAAACTGAGCCCTGGGGCACTAGAGTTAGGGAAGAGAAGGAAGTTTCATTAGAATAATAAGGAGCAACCAACACGACTGTGTTGTCTTAAAAACTCACAGGACAAGACTTCACAGAAGGCAAGAGTGGTTAAATAATAGGTCAATCAATGAGGACAAAGGAAAACCCAGTGAATTTGCAGCAGCATGGTTGGCGACCTTGACAGGAACAATTTCACTTGTGTTGCATGGACATAAGCCCAAATTTAGTGAGTTGAAGAGAGAACAAAAGGGAAAAATAATAAATATGTGAGGATCACAGGACGCCCATCTGAGTTTTTTAGTGTGTTTTGTTTTTTTTGTCTTTTGTTTGTTTGTTTTACCCTGATAGAAAGTAGTATACCAAAGAGACAAAAGTGGAGGAGGGTAAAGAAGGTGAGTCAAGGAAGAGGAATTTTGCTTTGTTTTGCTTTGTTTCATGGCACATAATATATCTATTTATTCTTTTAAAACATCCCCAGCTCTTTCTTGTTGACTTTTCCCATGTGTTCTCTGCCTAGAGTAAACAACTTTCATTCACACTTTTCTCCTGGCTTTTCCATGCAGCCAAAATTAAATATGTCCTTTTTTGGTGCTCACAGTAAAATTCAGCCTAGAGAGAAATGTCTCTTCTTTGAGAGGCAGATGTTTACAGTAGAAAAGGCAGAATCTATTAGTCAAGTGGACCTTCTAAATCTGAGTTATTTAATACTGAAGTAGTTGCTTAACATTCTGTCTTAATTTTCTTATCTCTAAAAGAAATTATGCTTTTTAAAATTACTGAAAGTCTGCTGTAAAACCTCAATGAGATAATATGTAAAAGGCTTTTCATAGAACAGTGGTTCTTTTCATTGTGAGCCTGTCTGGGTTCCCCTTTTCCTCTTGTCACTTAATTTCTACAGATCCTTTCTGTGCTTCAGCCTATTTTTGTCCATTGCTAGACTGAGCTAGAATATCACTGCTTTTTTCAGTAGTTTTAATTATAAGGAACAGAGACACATTCGTGTCCCCTCAACCTGGGACATATAATCAGTTTTAAACTATTAAAAGGTAAAATTATGAAACAATTGGGGAAATATGAACACCAATTGGATATTCAATGATTTTGAGGATTTACTTTTCACTTTGGTGAATATTAACATGATAGAGAATTTTGAAAAAAACATTATATTTGGAACTAAAATATGTATGCATTAAATTATATGATGAATGGAATTTGATTCCAGGAAGAATGTGGAAAGAAATTTTGTAGTGGTGCAGAGGAAGCAATACTGGCCACTGATTGATGAGTACTGAAGCTGGGCCCAGGGAGATCCTTAAACTATTCTTTATATTTTGTATATGTTTGACATTTTCCTTAAAAATGTTACTTTTAAAATTTTTCTATTAATACTCTGGTCACTTGACCAGTAGGGATTTCCCTTTAGCTTACCTTTGCATGAGCTCTAGCTGTTTACCCTATTGGCTCAGCACTCTTTCTCTTCTATTGTATGCTGCTAAGTCACTTCAGTCGTGTCCGACTCTGCGTGACCCCGTAGACGTCAGCCCACCAGGCTCTCCTGCCCCTGGGATTCTCCAGGCAAGAAAACTGGAGTGGGTTGCCATTTCCTTCTCCAATGCATGAAAGCGAAAAGTGAAAGTGAAGTCGCTCAGTCGTGTCCGACTCTTAGCGACCCCATGGACTGCAGCCCACCAGGCTCCTCCATCCATGGGATTTTCCAGGCAAGAGTACTGGAGTGGGGTGCCATTGCCTTCTCCACTTAGGACATAAGTCTGGCATATTTCACAGAGCGAAAAAGGGCAACACATATGCCACTTCTATCCATTTCCCTTGTACCCTACAGAACCGGTCTAATTGTAGAACAGTATTATACCTAAGAGACCCTCCAACTGGCCACCGTTCGCCATCCTCCAATGGATACTGTGGCCATGCAGTATCACATAGGAAGACCAGGTGTGTCTTCTTTAAGCCCTGGGGATCAAATCTATCCCAGTTTTTCAGGATACAGTTCAAAGGAGTGAGGCTGCAATTGTTAGCTCTCATCTGTAAGAGAGAAAAAAATCGATCATCACCATTTTTCTACCAGAGGCATCCCTCCCTGCTCTAGATGGGGGTGTAGACAGACGTTACACCAAAAGCTTTTCCTTCCTGGTAGGACTTAGTCTGTCCCTCACCGATGCAGGCGCAGTCCACATCCCTCCTGGTTCTACCACCGAGATGGGGTGAGGATGTACTGGGGTAGACTAGAGAGCATCCCTATTTGACCTCCAGCTCTTCACCTTTAACCTTGTTTGTCTCTGATGTCACCCGGGGTGAATCAGATTAACCTTCCGGAATGCCTCCCAAGCTAAGACTACTGGGGAAAACATTCGTCACCTTTGTGCCTGTGCACGACCCTGAGTATTCACTGACTACAATACTGCTACTGCTGCTAAGTCGCTTCAGTCGTGTCCGACTCTGTGCGACCCCATAGACGGAAGCTCACCAGGCTCCCCTGCCCCTGGGATTCTCCAGGCAAGAACACTGGAGTGGGTTGCCATTTCCTTCTCCAATGCAGGAAAGCGAAAAGTGAAAGTGAAGTCGCTCAGTCGTGTCCGACTCTTAGCGACCCCATGGACTGGAGCCTACCAGGCTCCTCCATCCATGGGATTTTCCAGGCAAAAGTACTGGGGTGGGACTACAATAAGACCGACACAAACATGAAACTGAGATGTTCTTTCCAAGCATCACCACACCAGTATAATAGCCTCCTCTGATCCACTCAGAGCCGGTGTTACCAAAGAAAAAACCCATTGCAGTCTCAATCTGAGTAACCTTTAACTTCAGAGATGTTCTGGGAGCTAGAGCTCCATCTAGCTTCTGAACTTTCGATTTCTAGCAAGGCTAGGTGCTTTCTTGACTACCAATCCAAGTTTGGGACCTAAGCCACAGTACACAGTAACAGTATAGATCACAAGTCCCTTGGAAGTCTATGATCCGATAGATTAGGTTAGTACTTCTAATTCCCAAGGAGTTATGAAATGGTCAAAGAGACTGAAAAGTTTGACCGAGAAGGAGAGTTCGGTCCACATGCTTTGCCCATTTCTGGTCGGTTCCCAAAGGAGACCTTGGGTGCCTCTTGGCATTGGCAGGTCGGTATAACCCCCCGACAGGTTGCTGCCATGAGCTGTATGAGATCACCATGGAACCGCAGAGCA
The DNA here is from genome assembly GCA_935064755.1 of Tragelaphus eurycerus. Taxonomy (NCBI): domain Eukaryota; kingdom Metazoa; phylum Chordata; class Mammalia; order Artiodactyla; family Bovidae; genus Tragelaphus; species Tragelaphus eurycerus. Next base: position 42,907,764 of record CAKXYN010000010.1, on the reverse strand, counting down.
GGGCTCCTTACTTGCTTCACGCAGGGCATGCCATTCATTCACACAAGCACATAGTAGAGTTAGTAAAGCACAGCAGAAAACGTGTTCGCTAAGAGAACAAAGAACTAAAGCTCCAAGCATCCTTACCTTGTCCTGAAGGATCCCAGATGAGCCCCCAAGATGAAAGATTGTTGTTGAATCACGCGAAGACACGGGGATTCTTGGCCCCCGGAGGAGAATTCAATCCGGGGCCAGAGACGAGGCTTGATCGCTCAGAGCTTTTGTGTAATAAAGTTTTATTAAAGTATAAAGGAGATAGAGAAAGCTCCTGACATAGGCATCAGAAGTGGGTAGAAAGAGTACCTGGCTGTTTTTCTAGGTCTGTCTTACTGACCAGCCTTGCTCCAGGCACACCACTTGATTATCTCACTTACTTAAAGGAGAAGTTTATCTCCCAATCTCTTAAACCTAAATGGAAGCCTGCCTTTGGATCCAAAGGCTCACTAATGTGTTCTATTAAACTATGGGCCATCTACACCAGGTGTCAACCCTTAGCATCCCACACTGGCTTAAAATGTTGGGTGTAGACGATAATCTCCTTCAGATGAATAGGTTCTATGAGAAGAACAGAGCAGTAAAAATATTTTTATTTCTTCCATTGACTGAATCATGCAGTCACCTCCTCTTTCAATCACATTAAAAAGCAGAAAGGACTAAAATCAAGTTCAGTTATGCATGACTTTTTTGAAGTCCATCTCCATGACTAGCTTTTATTTTTATGTAAGATGTGTGTATTGCTTGAAGGAAATAACATTTTGAAATAAAATTGAAGGCAAGAAAATTCTCTTAGAATTTAGATGGAAATCAATTACTATGGAAAGTGAATGCATTGAATATTTCAGCAAATTTTTAGTGAAGCAATTTTGCATTTTAATTGCAATTTTCATCTTAATTTGGAGGAAGAGATAGATGTATAATCCATAAAAAGCCCCTGTAAGTCATTAATGAAAATTTTCGCTAAATTAGAATTGTATATTTTAACTCCACTCCCAGCTAAAGTTCATATATCATCTACTTCCATAGCCTTGATAGAACAACCTGCTCCACCCTTTCCACTCCATTCAAATTTTGTATTGAGTGTAGAATTTAGGACAGAAAATGAAAGTTAGTGAATTTCAACTGACTAATGAGTTTCTTTATTTTTTAAAATAAAATCAACCTTGTAAACCAGCTATATTAAAAAGTAAATAAATTAAATGAAGACAGTTTCACATATAGAATAATCTTCAAGAAAAACACACAATGTTGCCATACTCCAATGTAGTTAGTTGGGTTAAAATATAAGTTTTTACTTTCAGTCACGCCAAAGCTCTATTCATTGGTTACATTAGTTCTTTCACATTTAATAATGACCTAGAAAGCAGGTTTGTTCCAATGGATGACTGGAAATGTCAAACGTAAATGCTAATACCTTCTGTGAAAGAGCCCTAGTCTTACGTCACTCATCTTTCTGTTTCAAAATGAATAAACTATGTTCAGCAGGAATCTGAGATTAAATTGTTTCATACTGCTGGAACATGTCCTTATTTTATACTGAATCTCCACATCCTCTTCTTTCTTTTATAGCACAGCATTTGGGAGGGAAAAATCAATGATGTAGTAGTTGCTCTCTGAAATTATGTGTCTTAGACACATGGATTGCATGGGTCATTGCTTTTTTCACTAGTGGAAAATATAATGAAAACTGCATAATGGGAAGAACAATCCCAATGAGAGATGGTTAAACTGGTGCAGAATTTTAAACTTGAAATGTGAGGTATAGAATAAGTAGTAAGTTGACATCTCGGTAAAATAATAATTTCCTCATACAAAATACAATGGATTAAAAAGGACTTTTAAAAAATCTTCCTGTGATTAGAATCTTATTTCTCTACATCAAAAAATTTACTTTAATCTTACGTGAAGTTAACATCCCTAATGAATCTAAAACTAGGATACAGAAATTAAAAGGACCTAGTATGTGGAACAGGCAAGCAATCCTGGAAAGTGCACCCCTGAGGAAGTGTCATTTAGGTATTATTTATATGAGTAAATCCCTGAAGGAAACTGAGAAATGAGCAAACAGACTAGTCAGAGTTTTAGTTAGAATATGTATACATGGAAATGACAGGAATATTGACTATAAATTTGTTAAAGAGCAATATCTCAAAACAACTGAAAACTAGGACATGTTTAATGACAAAAATTCAAAAAGTGGCATGATATTCTTATCTCTTCCAAATGAAGGAAATCATCCATTTCCAGCCTGAATTGAGAATTTCTTCTCTATTTCTCCACTCCTCAAAAAAAACTTGAAATAATTCATCAGATCAGATCAGTCGCTCCGTCGTGTCCCTCTTTGCACCCCAGACTGGCCTCCCTTCCTCCCCTCTCGGGTCCCCCTCACATTCGTCAGTGTGCCTCCGCCATCTCTCCTCTTCTCCCCTTCTCCTCCTCCCCCTCCCTCCCCTCGTCTTCTCCAATGTCAACTCTTCGCTGGGGGCCAGTCGGTTCAGCTGCATCATTCCTTCCAAGTCCCAGGGCTGATCTCCTTCGTGGACTGGTGGATCTCCTTCAGTCCAGGACTCTCAGGTCTTCTCCAACACCCAGTTCAACATCATTCTTCGGCCTCACCTTCTTCACAGTCCACTCTCACATCCATTCACAGGAGACATGCCTTGACTGGCGAACATTTGTTGCGTAATGTCTCTGCTTTTGATATGCTATCTAGGTTGGTCATACTTTCCTTCCGGAGTAGCGTCTTTTAATTTCATAGTCATATTATTATATATAAAAGTGAATCAGGCTAAATTCAGAGCACTGTGAGAAAATAAATGTCTGTTGTTGAAGCAATTCAGTGTGTGATACTTTGTTAAGGTATCCCAGGGCAACACACACAACGTGTTAGCAAACTTTAGTATGAGAGATCTATTATGAGTCTGCTTTCACAATTCACCATTCTGCCTCAAGCAGATGAGTGGCAGAAGGGGGATTGTCATCAGATCACAAATTATAATGGCCAAAGCATTTTGGGGTATGAAAAAGGAGGAGGAAGAAAAGCCTAATAAGAATTTTACAAAGGAATGTCTTTACATCTTTCTATGAAAAGATGATAGCATTGAGATAAATTACAGAGGACAACCTTAATAATAAGATACAAAAGAAATAAGCCTCACATAAGGGAACTGGATAAGAAGATGGACAGAAAGGACCAAGCAGAGGGAAAGTTGACTCCAAATGCTATTCCTGCTCATTACAGAAGCACTAGTGAAAGTTAAACTATGCCAAACCCTTTGACTGTGTGGATCACAATAAACTGTGGAAAATTCTGAAAGAGATGGGAATATGAGACCACCTGACCTGCCTCTTGAGAAACTTGTATGCAGGTCAGGAAGCAACAGTTAGAACTGGACATGGAACAACAGACTAATTCCAGATAAGAAAAGGAGTACGTCAAGGCTGTATATTGTCACCCTGCTTATTTAACTTATATGCAGAGTACATCATGAGAAACGCTGGGCTGGAAGAATCACAAGCTGGAATCAAGATGGCTGGGAGAAATATCGATAACCTCAGATATGCAGATGACACCACCCTTATGGCAGAAAGTGAAGAAGAACTAAAAAGCCACTTGATGGAAGTGGAAGAGGAGAGTGAAAAAGCTGGCTTAAAGCTCAACATTCAGAAAACTAAGATCATGGCATCTGGACCCATCACTTCATGGCAAATAGATGGGGAAACAATGGAAACAGTGACAGACTTTATCTTTTTGGACTCCAAAATCACTGCAGATGGTGATTGCAGCCATGAAATTAAAAGACACTTACTCCTTGGAAGGAAAGTTATGACCAACCTAGACAGCATATTAAAAAGCAGAGACATTACTTTGCCAACAAAGGTCTGTCTAGTCAAGGCTATGGTTTTTCCAGTAGTCATGTATGGATGTGAGAGTTGGACTGTAAAGAAAACTGAGCACCGAAGAATTAAAGCTTTTGAACTGTGTTGTTGAAGAAGACTCTTGAGAGTCCCTTGGACTGCAAGGAGATCCAACCAGTCCATCCTAAAGGAAATCAGTCCTGGATATTCACTGAAGGACTGATGCTGAAGCTGAAACTCCAATACTTTGGCCACCTGATGCGAAGAGCTGACTCATTTGAAAAGACCCTGATGCTGGAAAAGATGGAGGGCAGGAGGAAAAGGGGATGACAGAGGATGAGATGGTTGGATGGTATCACCGACACAATGGACATGAGTTTGGATGAACTCTGGGAGTTGGTGATGGACAGGGAGGCCTGGCGTGCTGCAGTCCGTGGGGTCCCAAAGAGTTGGACACAACTGAGTGACTGAACTGAACTGAAACCCCTAAAGGAGGAAACTGGAAGAGGAAAGTTGCTTTTTCTACCCTATTAGATTGTTAAGACAGAAATTAAAATTTAATATCAAGATCTTACAATATGTCCTCGGTTAAATTCAGTATATATGCTTATTAACTGAATAACTAACAGTCCATTTTATGGCTGAAGCCATATTGGCTTCCTCAGATATTTACATATGATATTTATAGAATATTGAGGCAAGGAAACCCTTGGGATATTATTATGGAGAGATATAAGAAATATGTATATCTTAAATGGCTATTTCTTTTTATTTGATCAGAGTGGGAAATGTTTTGTTGTTGCCTTAAATGTTGATAATATTAAAAAGTTAAAATGAAAACAAAATGGATAGTGGGTTAGCTGTTACTAATGTGATTATCCATGAATTAAATTCTACGAAAGTAAACAAATTATGATGCAAAGTGAATGAAGATATAATGAACTGAAATATCAGAGGAACTGATAGATCATACAAAGAGAGATTATTTCATATTAAAATAACTTAATGTTGTCATTTTAATTATTACTAGTTAACATTATCCCTTCCATTCCAATAATATTATAAATTTCACAGGATGATTGGTTGGTTCTTCCTGGCATTTTAGTAGTAAAAGAAATATTATTTTATCATCTTTGTCAGAGACATTTATTAAATTAGAGATGGAGTATGTTGCACAATATGCCCCTTGAATGATTTCAAGTAATTGAGTTTATGAACAATGGATACCATAGTTATACTAAATACAAAGAGAAACATGAAATAAATAAGTGATGAACTATGTATCTTATCTCAGAACCGATATTCATCATAGAATTTGATTTTTGATGTTGCTCACGATAATGATGATGATATTTCACAAACTTAAAAAAGATAATATATTTATTAGCCATACTCAGGTAAAGTTTTTGTAAGTAAATGGAGTACAAAAAATGATACTCTAATTCTATCATTTTTATTTTGCTGAATAAAAACTTTTTTGAATACGTAATCTTTCAAAAGACAAAATGAGTAATTGCAAAGATGCAATTTGTCAATGAGTTACTTTCATGCATTTAACAAGGAGTCTATTAATCAACAAATAATTTTTTAAAAAATGCTTCAAAATTAACCAATTTATTTCTCAGCAATCCTGAAATACTTCAGTATGTAAAGTTCTTTATAAGGAAGAAATCTAAACAATGACATTATTTGACAAAAAGTGTTCTACACTACATTTAGGATAAGTAATTTGCAATGGTTTTGTTGTTTCTAGAGGGTGTCAATCTAATTTTCAGCAATTATTATTTTTTTATATATATAATTAGAATATGAGTAAAAGTTGTTTTGCTTTTTAAATAAAAAACATGACTGGTGCATTAAAGAGATATCCTGATAAAAACCATTTTGACATGAGATGAAAAAGTAGAGCTGTAAATAACTTCATAGAAGAAAATTCTTAATTTAAATATATCCATCAAAACTACAACAGCTTACTTATAGTTTAGTTATAATTCTTCATGATTAATGTGTGAATGTTCATTCAATAAATCTATACACATCACTCCTTCCATTTCATTACACTCATCAACATAAGTAACATTTTTATGTCATCTTGCAGCTGTATAAATTACTACCTATAATTTTTGATATTAAAAATTATTGATTTTTATTTTGAAAGTACTTCTCCCCTTTTCTACAATCAAGATTTCCTGATAAAACAACAGAATTCAGAGCTTTTTAAATTAGAGTGGACAACAAGTCTATCTAGGGAGAAGCAACAATTCCCAAGAGAACTGGGTTGATCATGGGCTTTGAGCTGACTTAGCTGCATTGCTAAAAGCTGACTTTTGCTCCCATGCAGCAAAATTACCCTGAGTCAGGTCTGGCAAATCTTCCAGCATTACCCCCAACAAATGTTACCAGAATCAGAAAGTCATATAGAGAACCATGAAAGACATAAGCCCATCAAAATCCTGAAGCTCCATATTTTCTAGAGAAATTTGTTTTTTCATGCAAGAGTTCCAAAGCAAATTTTAGTGTGAATGCATATATTTATGTGTGTGTGTAAAACTGTCTCCCTTTATTATTTTTCCACAGCCTGCCATTGTAATCTTCATAGTGGTTGTGAAACTGGTGTGCAGTTTACCGGAGAGAAACAACAATGTCAAAAGAGCTTCCTCAAGGTAAGTCTTATTGGTCTTCTGCCGGAGTATATATAAGAAATTATATAGAGATTTTATCTAACACCCAAAGAAGATGTGTCCTCTTCATTATAGGGGATTGGAAAGCTAAAACAGGAAGTCAGAAACTACCTGGGGTAACAGGCAAATGTGGCTGTGTATAAAACAAGTAGAGCAAAGGCTAACAGAGGTTTGCCAAGAGAACACACTGGTCATCACAAACACTCTCTTCAAATATACAAGGGAAGACTCTACTCATGGACATCAAATAAGATTGATTGTATTCTTTGCAGCCAAGATGGAGAAGTTCTATACAGTCAGCAAAAACAAGACCGGGAGCTGACTGTGGCTCAGATCATGAACTCTTTATTGCCAAATTCAGATTTAAATTGAAGCAAGTAGGGAAAACCACTAGACCATTCAGGTATGACCTAAATAAAATCCCTTATAATTATACAGCGGAAATGACAAGTAGATTCAAGGGACTAGATCTGATAGACAGAGTGCCTGAAGAACTATGGATAGAGGTTCATGACATTGTACAGGAGGCAGTGATCAAGACCATCTCCAAGAAAAAGAAATGCAAAAGGGCTAAATGGTTGTCTGAGGAGGGCTTACAAATACCTGAGAAAAAAGTGAAAAGCAAAGGAGAAAAGGAAAGATATAAGCATCTGAATACAGAGTTCCAATGAATAGCAAGAAGAGATAAGAAAGCCTTCCTCAGCGATCAATGCATAGAAATAGAGGAAAATAACAGAATGGGAAAGACTAGAGATGTCTTCAAGAAAATTGGAGATATCAAGGGAACATTCATGCAAGGTGAGCACAATAAAGGGTAGAAATGGTATGGCCCTAACAGAAGCAGGAGATATTAAGAGGAGGTGGCAAGAATACACAGAACAACCATACAAAAAAGATCTTCATAACCCAGATAATCATGATGGTGTGATCACTCCCCTAGAGCTAGGCATCCTGGAATGCAAAGTCAAATGAGCCTTAGAAAGCATCACTATGAACAAAGCTTAGTGAAGGTGATGGCATTCCAGTTGAGCTATTTCAAATCCTAAAAGATGATGCTGTGATAGTGCTGTACTCCAATATGCCAGCAAATCTGGAAAACTCAGAGGTGACCACAGGACTGGAAAATGTCAGTTTTCATTCCAATCCCAAAGAAAGGCACTGCCAAACAGTGTTAAAACTACAACATAATTGCACTCATCTCACCTGCGAACAGGAGAAGGCAGCAACGTGCTAACAGGAGAAGGCACTGGGGACCCACTCCAGTACTCTCACCTGGAAACTCCCATGGACAGAGGAGCCTGGTGGGCTGAAATCCATGGGGTCGCTAAGGGTCAGAAATGACTGAGCAACTTTGCTTTCACTTTTCACTTTCATGCATTGGAGAAAGAAATGACAACCCACTCCAGTGTTCTTGCCTGGAGAATCCCAGGGACGGGGGAGCCTGGTAGGCTGCAGTCCATGGGGTCACACAGAGTCAAACACGACTGAAGTGACTAAGCAGCAGCAGCAGCAGCACATGCTAACAAAGTAATGCTCAAAATTTTCCAAGCCAGGCTTTCAGCAATACATGAACCATGAACTTCCAGAAGTTCAAGCTGGATTCAGAAAAAGTAGTGGAACCAGAGATCAAATTGCCAATATCCACTGGATCATCGAAAAAGCAAGAGGATTCCAGAAAAACACCTACTTTCGCTTCTTGACTATGCCAAAGCCTTTGACTGTGTGGATCATAACAAACTGTGGAAAATTCCTTAAGAGATGTGAATACCAGACCACCTGACCTGCCTTTTAAGAAATTTGTATGTAGGTCAGGAAGCAGCAGTTAGAATTGGACATGGAACAACAGACTGGTTCCAAATCAGGAAAGGAGTATGTCAAGGCTGTATACTGTCATCCTGCTTATTTAACATATATACAGAGTACATCATGCGGAAGGCTGGGCCCAATGAAGCACCAGCTGGAATCAAGATTGTCGGGAGAAATACCGATAACCTCAGATATACAGATGACACATCTTTATGGCAGAAAGTGAAGAGGAACTAAAGAGCCTCTTGAGGAAAGTTAAAGAGGAGAGTGAAAAAGTTGGCTTAAAGCTCAACATTCAGAAAACTAAGATCATGGCATCCAGTCCCATCACATCATGGCAAATAGTTGGGGACACAATGGAAACAGTGAGAGACTTAACTTTTGGGGGTTCCAAAATCATTGCAGATGGTGGCTGCAGCCAATTCAAACTAGAATAGCCACTATGGAAAACAGTGTGGAGATTCCTTAAAAAACTGGAAATAGAACTGCTTTATGATCCAGCAATCCCACTGCTGGGCATACACACTGAGGAAACCAGAATTGAAAGAGACACGTGTACCCCAGTGTTCATCGCAGCACTGTTTATAATAGCCAGGACATGGAAGCAACCTAGATGTCTATCAGCAGATGAATGGATAAGAAAGCTGTGGTACATATACACAATGGAGTATTACTCAGCCATTAAAAAGAATACATTTGAATCCATTCTAATGAGGTAGATGAAACTGGAACCTATTATACAGAGTGAAGTAAGCCAGAAAGAAAAACACCAATACAGTATACTAACGCATATATATGGAATTTAGAAAGATGGTAACAATAACCCTGTATACGAGACAGCAAAAGAGACACTGATGTATAGACAGTCTTTTGGACTCTGGGAGAGGGAGAGGTTGGGATGATTTGGGAGAATGGCATTGAAACATGTATAATATCATATATGAAACAAGTCGCCAGTCCAGGTTCGATACACGATACTGGATGCTTGGGGCTGGTGCACTGGGACAACCCAGAGGGATGGTATGGGGAGGGAGGAGGGAGGAGGGTTCAGGATGGGGAACACATGTATACCTGTGGCAGATTCATTTTGATATAGGGCAAAACCAATATAATATTGTAAAGTTAAATAAAATAAAATTTTTAAAAAAGCAGAGACATTACTTTACAAACAAAGATCCATCTAGTCAAAGCCTTGGTTTTTCTGGTAGTCATGTATGGATGTGAGAGTTGGACTGTAAAGAAAGCTGAATGCCAAAGAATTGATGCTTTTGAACTCTGGTGTTGGAGAAGACTCTTGAGAGTCCCTTGGACTTGCAAGGAGATCCAACAAGTCAATCCTAAAGGAAATCGGTCCTGAATATTCATTGGGAGGACTGATGTTGAAGCTGAAACTCCAGTACTTTGGCCACCTGATGTGAAGAACTGACTCATTTGAAAAGACCCTGATACTGGGTAAGATTGAAGTCAGGAGGAGAAGCGGGTGACAAAGGATGAGATGGTTGGATGGCATTACTGATGTAATGGACATGAGTTTGAATAGGCTCCAGGAGTTGGTAATGGACAGGGAAACTTGGCATGCTGCAGTCCATGGGGTCGCAGGGTCAGACATGACTGAGTGACTGAACTGAACTGAACCAAACATCTATCCTAACTCACTTTGGAAAAGCTGACCATCATTAACTTGTGGAAAACTTTTTCAGGGACTAGAATATCCACTCAGCTGATACATGAGTAGAAACATGCAGTTTCTCATCCTAAGTCCAGAGTGGGAATATATTTGCCAGTGTAAATATATGTCATTTACAAAATTTAGTGATAAATCATGAGGGTGGTGTTGTGGGGGATAGACAAGGTACAATGGAGACATTGTCAACTTAGTGGAATAGAAGATATCTGAATTCACTTTTGATAAATGAATGGTAATTTACTCAGAAAATAAGGAAAAAGCCTTCCCTGGCAGGAAGAACTTTAAGAGCAATGATAAAAAAAAATAAAATAAAAAGACCAGGGTTTGTGTGGCATATGTGATAATCAAAAACTAGTATTCTTGAAGTATACACAGAACACTTGTAGAGTCAGACATAAAATAAGATAAGAAAAGAGGTCCTTAATCCTAAGTCATCCTGAATGCTATGCCACACAATTTAAATTTAATTTTGTAGATAAGAAATTTCTTTAAGAAATTTTGAGAAGAGTAGAACTGGAAGTAAAAACCAATCCTAGGCTGATAAAAGTCCAGAAGAGGAGCACAAGGCAGATAAAATAAAGTAACAGAGGAGGGTGAAGGAAATAAAGACTTCAGTTATTATTTAGGCAACTGCATGAGAAGAATTACAAGGATGAATGATGCTACCATGATTTTAAAGCATCTGGCTTGTGATAGTAGGTGAGTTGTAAGCTATTTAATTACATCAGATCAGATCAGATCAGTCACTCAGTCACGTCTGACTCTTTGCGACCCCATGAATCGCAGCACACCAGGCCTCCCTGTCCATCACCAACTCCCGGAGTTCACTCAGACTCATGTCCATCGAGTCAGTGATGCCATCCAGCCATCTCATCCTCTGTCATCCCCTTTTCCTCCTGCCCCCAATCCCTCCCAGCATCAGAATCTTTTCCAAAGAGTCAACTCTTCACATGAGGTGGCCAAAGTACTGGAGTTTCAGCTTTAGCTTCATTCCTTCCAAAGAATATCCAGGAATGATCTCCTTTAGGATGGACTGGTTGGATTTCCTTGCAGTCCAAGGGACTCTCAAGAGTCTTCTCCAACACCACAGTTCAAAAGCATTGATTGTTTGGCGCTCAGCTTTCTTTACAGTCCAGCTCTCACATCCATACATGACCACAGGAAAAACCATAGCCTTGACTAGACAGACCTTTGTTGGCAAAGTAATGTCTCTGCTTTTCAATATGCTATCCAGGTTAGTCATAATTTTTCTTCCAAGGAGTAAGCATCTTTTAATTTCATGGCTGCAATCGCCATCTGCAGTGATTTTGGAGCCCCCAAAATAAAATCTGACACTGTTTCCACTGTTTTCCCATCTATTTCCCATGAAGTGATGGGACCAGATGCCATGATCTTCGTTTTCTGAATGTTGGGCTTTAAGCCAACTTTTTCTTTGTGGGTGTATATGTAGCAATTAATGCCACAGGGTTAAATTCACCAATAATTTGACTCATCAGTAATTTTTCATAATATCACAAGTTTATTAATTTTATAAAATACTAAAGGAATAACAATATGAAAATAAAACCTAAATCAACACAAAACTCATTTTTACAATACAATCTCTATGCAATTTATCATTCATCTAACACGTGATATCTCATACACTGTCTATTTCTCAACACATGCAAAGTCAGAAATATATAACGAATCATCTAAGCACTTCCTGGACTTATAGTAATTCATAGAGAATATAACTATGTAGTTACACTCACAAAATCTGACTTTTCGTAAGCCACAAAGAGATGTTTTTGGCCTGACCATCAGTTGTTAGGAAGCTATTATAGTGTTCCTAACAAATAACATTTTGGTCTTACAGTAATGCATGACAAGGATATTGAAAAGAGAGCTCAGGCTAAAAGCATTTCTGTGGTTAAGAAAGAAGTTAGAGGCCAATTGAATACACTAGTAGTCAACTATTTTTTCCCCAACAACTAATTTTCACTTAATATTTGCTAGCCACCATTCTAAGCACTTTACATGTGTTCACTTATTTAATCCTCATTACAGTCCTATGAGATAAATACTATCATTGCTTCTATTTTATGGATAAATACCTGAAGTAAAGATAGGAATAAAAATTTGGACAGAATTTATACAAAAGGAAACACCTTTTAAAGACTGGTAGAGTACATTCAAATACATGCTGTAACCTGCTATGATGGATGTGTGGTCACTCCTAGCCTTTTGATATACTCTGCTGTGTTCCATGCAGCAGCATCATACATATTTATAATAATAACTTTATCATAAATGAAAAAACCTAATCCTTTTATGAATCCACATTGATAAACCTAAAGAGAGGTGGGCAAGAATTATATATCTGTTTATTCTGTCACGTGAATGTAAGGTCAATAAAGACAGAGATTTTTGCCTATAATGATGTTGTGTTCATAGCACCTGGAACTAAATCACGTAGTACTTTAAAAATGTCAAGTTAACAAATGAATAAAAAAATTAATTAAGCCGTAATGGTCTAAAATATGGGACAATAGTCTCTTATTTAAAGAAAAAACAAAAGGTTTTTTCTTTAAGAGATTACTGTGTAGAAAATTTGTTTAATATTATCAAGTGATTAGAAAAAACTAATACAATTTATTTGCCATATACCCCAAAACTATTGAAAGATTATCATTCATAATTTTAATATAGGGACTTGATTTCCTACTCTTTTTTAAAAATAACTTTGTAATTGTTATGACTATATACATTTTTGAAGGACTGCAGCTGCTGCTGCTGCTAAGTCGCTTCAGTTGTGTCCGACTCTGTGCTATCCCATAGACGCAGCCCACCAGACTCCCCCGTTCCTGGGATTCTCCAGGCAAGAACACTGGAGTGGGGTGCCATTTCCTTCTCCATTTTGAAGGACAAAAAGGGATAAATACAAAATTGAAAAAAATTTATAATGCATCATCCAGGAATAACCACTGTTAAACATGCAGGGTTTGAATATCTAATATCCACTCTATGATGTTATTCAGTTTCAATTTAAAAACTTGCCCTATGTATATTGTTTTATTATCTTCTTTTTTCTGTTAAGAATGTACTATCAGAATTTCCTCATACCATTAAATATTATTTGAAAACTTTAGTTTTAGGGATCCACATCATTCCATACTATGAATATATCACAATTAATCTGACTTTTGTGATTTCTAGTATTTTATTTTACTGATTTTTGTAAGTAGTACTGTATAGACATCTTACATGAAATACTTGAGCACATTTCTAATTATATTTAAGAATAATTAGGAAAACTTAGATTTAAGAGGTTAAAGGTGATTTCATTGTTAGAGCCTTAAGAATATTAAATTATAATACAAAAAGATGTGGGTTTTTGTGTGTGTGTGATGTTTATCTATTAAGTAAGAATGAATTGCATTATTTTATATAAATATTATCAGGTATAATTTCTATGCTTTATTTCTGCCATTATTTGGTATTTACAGAGACGTCTACTATGGATCAAGCAAATTGCTTGTCATAAGATAGAAAATTAAATAGCAATTATGTGAAAAGCTTTCATATATTTATTATCTTTATCTATGCATGCTTAAAATCAAGAAATTATTGATTTATGGAAGTGCTTTAAATAAAATTGGATCATTATTTTAAAAAGAATAAATGCATAGATTTGGAATCTATCTTTATTTTTCAGTTGAAATGACTATCAATTCACTACTCATTAAACATTGGTTTCAGTGTCATGTATTAATAAAATTGCCCACTTCCCTCAAATGTTCTCTAATTTAATATGTTTTCTTTTAATCAGCAAAATAATTACAGGCTCTATTGGTACAACCTAGAGTAACAGGCATTAATACTTATAAAACTTAAGTAAATAGAAGTTAATGATGATGATCAAATATTATTTCTATTAAGAGTAATAAACTTATGCTAAGAGGTTTAAATACTCTTTCATAACTGTTTGTTTACATTTAACGTTATACTGTTAAAATAATTTAGACACGATTTTTGATCCAAAATCAAATTTTACAACTGAACAAGCTTGCAAAAATCAGGATATCTTAACTCACAAATCTACGTAAAACCAAATAGCTTCCCATATAGATGTCAGAGATGACAATTTTACAGAGACCCTTTAAGAATAAACCCACTTATAAATTCTTATGTAAAATTCAACTGAATATTAATATCTTCACTTTTTTAAATTTAAAAGCAACACTTGTATTCACATTTTTACCCTGGAAATCATGATAAAGTCAGACAAGATTTCATCTTAGGAAATATTGTATGCATTCTAGGCACTAGGAGCAGCGAGCAGAGATTTTTTTGCATGACAGGAAAATTAAAGTCTGTTTTGTAACACTCAACTGATATCTAAAGTATTATTTTCTATTCCATTTGTCTGGTTTCTTATCTCAGTTGTGTGGAGCATTTTGAGAACTACTTATATGAATAATTTAATATTGACCCATAAGTCATCCACCATTGAGCACTTTTATCAGACATGTACCGGACTCAGTGTAAATTATTAGTTCTCACAAATGTCTGGCATAAAATGACCTTTTACATTTTTTAATATTGAAACTGTGAGAACTGAGGACATTGTAGCAAGGAAAGAAAAGGAAAAAAAAATAAGGACTTTAAGAAAAATACATAATAAACCTGAACCAAAATTCAGTCAAATTAAAATTATTTCAAAGACAATAGAAACAATAAAAGTGTCACTACTTTGTATTTTTGGTAAATTATCCATTGAATGTTGTTATAACTTTGAATTCTACACGTTTCCCAACTGCGCTATATAGACTATTAAAGCAGAGGTGTAGTGGTTAACACGGTAAAACAAAAATGAAGGAGAGATTGTTGAAGTTCTGTAGCCAAATAACTTGAGGGAAATATACAGAATGTTGGGGTTTCTCCTGTGGCTCAGCAGTAAAGAATCCATCTGCAGTTCAGGAGGCGCAGGAAATAGGGGTTCGATCCGTGGGTCTGGAAGATCCCCTGAAGGAGAGCATGGTAACCCACTCCAGGTTACCACTGGAGAATCCCCATGGAACGAGGAGCCTGATGGGCTACAGTCCATAGGGTTGCAAAGAGTCTAACACGACTGAGTGACTTAGCACATGTGCACCTTAGCACACATGCATACAGAGTGTTACACTTCCAGTTGCTTTCTATAGTTTATTTTCTTATAGTACTGTGCCCAATATACTTATAGTATAGTACTCAATATGCCATGGGTACTGTAAATTCTTAGGATATTTGTATCAGTTATTTCTTGATGTATAACAAGCCATCCCCAAATTTTTAATCTATGATTTTTGAGCAGCTCTGCTGACTGGACCAGGCTCCACTGATCTCTGGATTCATTCTTGCTTCTCTCATCAGTAAGCAGGTTAGGTAGGGCCCGGATGGTCTACTGTCCTCAGCTGGAGCAACTTGGCTCTGCTTCACATGGTCTTTCGCCCTCCAGCAGGCTAGCCTGAGCTCATTCTCCTACCAGAAGCAGAGTACAAAAGAGAGAAGGGAAGCATGCCAACCTCCCAAACCTACACTTAAAAAAGACAAACATCACTTTCACTGTGTCCTCTGGGCCACAGCAAGCCACAGGTGCAGCACAAATGTAAGGGGTAGAGAACTAGATTCCACCTTTTGATAAAAACACCTCTTACAAGTTATACTACAAAGGATGTGTACAAAGAGAAAATTGGAGTATGGAGAATAATACTGTACCATAGAGTACATAGAGTAATACCATAGAGTTTGACCACGAAACCCTTCTTTTTTTCACATAATATCTTTCAACATTGAATTTATAATTCATGTCTCGGAAATACTAACATATAAAGATTTTATCATCCATCTCATTCAACATATATTAATTGAGCACTATTTGAGTCCAGTTAGCAACTAAACTTTTGGTACACAAAGTAAGTTGAGAGCATGTTCTTTATCTACAAGATAATTCAGTGAAGTTTTCAATGTTTTCCCAGGTAGGTGGAGTCAACTATTGCATTGGTGTTTTCCAATAAACTGCACTTAGTGTTATTTACACTCCTGTGTTCCTCTTCACTGCTGACTCTCTGTTCGCCCATGTAATTTGCATGCCAGGGGAACATTAGTGGGTGTGAGGCAAGCAGAAGCTTGATAAGTGCTTGCACAGGCAGTTTGTCCTCTTGGGACAGTAGCTATTGCATCTCAGAGATCACAATCTATGAGAAAACTCAAGCTTGCCACATGGGAAAGCCAGTGGATAAGAATCAAGAAATGAAATGGATATCCAGATCC
This sequence comes from Tragelaphus eurycerus, assembly GCA_935064755.1. Classification (NCBI taxonomy): domain Eukaryota; kingdom Metazoa; phylum Chordata; class Mammalia; order Artiodactyla; family Bovidae; genus Tragelaphus; species Tragelaphus eurycerus. The sequence goes on along the minus strand of CAKXYN010000010.1, from coordinate 42,891,402 downwards.
AAGATCCCAGATATATGGTCCCAGTCAACCTACTTTATTCATCTCCAGCCATTCAAACTACAACAGTTTAGGCTAGGGATATTATGGAACTAATACCAGCTGTCTTCACTTTCCTCTTTCCTTGGCTGACATTTTGACCCACAGAATTATGAATAAATTGTTTCTTGCTTTTAGTTTGGGATAGTATGCTACATACCAATAGATAACTGTAAGAGAAATACCTGAAGAGTAGTTGCTGCTGTAACCAAAAAAAAAAAAAAAAACTAAATCCAATATTGGCCTTGACTCTTGAAAGCAGGCAAAAGTTTACATAAGGATGGCATTTCTTATGGAAAACAAAGACAGACTCAGTGCAGTTCAGTTCAGTTCAGTCCCTCAGTCGTGTCCAACTATTTGCGACCCCATGGACTGCAGCACACTGGGTTTCCCTGTCCTTCACTGTCTCCCAGAGTTTGCTCAAACTCATGCCCATTGAGTCAATGATGCCATCCAACCATCTCATCCTCTGTTGCCCCCTTTTCCTCCTGCCTTCAATCTTTCCCAGCATCAGGGTCTTTTCCAGTGAGTCGGGTCTTTGCATCAGGTGGCCAAAGTATTGGAGCTTCAGCATCAGCCTTTACAATGAGTATTCAAGGTTGATTTTCTTTAGGATTGCCTGGCTTGATTTCCTTGCTGTCTAAGTGATTGCTATGTGCTATACTTTTTAATATCAATATGTGCTTGAGTTTTTCTATTACTATCTCATCATTAAATAACAAGTATGTATAGGCAGAAAACTTCCCTTTTTAATTAATAGATATCTGAATTAGGTGGAGTCATACCTGAGCAGCTGCATCCAAAGAACTGTGTCTAAGGATCCTTATTTGCACATGAACCTAATTCAGATGACAAAATCCTATCTAAACCTGATAGCATAAGGAAATATAATATTGAGGATCTTGGGAGGAGTAAAATGTTCTTTGCATAAGGAAGAACTATGAATTATTAGATATAAAAATTTGGACTGAGGTAAACAATTACATCAGTTGCTGCCACAAGCCCATGCTTTTCAATATTCACACCCTTATATCATCTCCTCCCATTCTAGCTGACTCTAGAATCAGCTCTGCATCTTGCTTTGGCCAATGGAACATCAGAATGACACTTGATAGGCACCAACACATTGGTTTAGTCCCCATACAGCACATGCTCTTTGGACTCTTGAGACCACCGTTTTATTGGAAAGCACAAGCTAGCTATGTGGAGAAGTCATATGGGGGAGAACTGAAGAATGCAGGTAATCTCGACAACTGAATCTCCAGACATCTGGCATCAGCCTGAACTCAATCAGTAAACCTCAATTTGTTCAAGGCAGCCCACCTGAGATCCCAACATCATGGAATAAGATGGGTGATTTCCACTGTTCCCTGCTCAATTTCTGACTATAGAAACATGGACCAAGTTGTTACTATAAGTCACTAAGTTTGGGAATTGTTACGGAGAAGCAGATAACGACAGAGTATGCTGCAGGCTGATGGAAGAGTGAACATCACTGAGGAATCAGATGACTCAACAAGTATCAGCAGGCGTAACAGAAACATTACATAATGAAGAGTGCTGCTGCCTCACAGAGATGAAAAATAGATGATAAATGGATAGATAGATAGATGATAGATAGCCATTGGTATCTTCCTCTTATTGAGATAATTGGATAATGAAAACTATCTCTATGACACAGAGATTAAATTCTTCAAGTGCACCTAGCCCACGAGGTTATTTCACATTAAGTTATAAAATTTAATAACATTCTTACTTGTTAAGTATAGCCTTTATAAAATCTAGACAGTCATTTTATAAGCAAGTTATATATGCCTACTTTTATTTTAGCTGGGCTTCCCTGGTGGCTCAGCTGGTAAAGAATCTGCCTGCAATGTGGGAGACTTGGATTCAATCCCTGAGTTGGGAAGATCCCCTGGAGAAGGGAATGGCTACCCACTCCAGTATTCTGGCCTGGAGAATTCCATGGACTGTAGAGTCCATGGGGTCTCAAAGTCGGACACAACTGAGCGACTTTCACTTTATTTTAGTTAGTTTTACAATCTTAAAATAATTTAATGAAAATTGGCAAATAAAAGGAGATGGTCTTATTCTAAAGAAGTAGATGTAAATAGGGACTACACTAGAAAGGAAATTTTCCAACAAATTTAATATTAAGAATACCTATTATATGTAAGGCACAGCACTTATAATTGTGATATTCTAAATTGCACCTAAACCTATCTCAATCTGAGAACATGTTAATATGAAATATTATGTATCTAACAAGTTATTGTTTAGTTGCTAACTCATGTCTGATTCTTTTGCATCCCCATGGACTGTAGGCCATTAGGTTCCTTCTGTTCATGAGGTTGCCCAGGCAAGAATACTGGAGTGGGTTGCCATTTCCTTCTCCAAGGGATCACCCCAAACCAGGGATTGAACCCATGTCTCCTGCATTGGCAGGCACATTCTTTACCACTGAGTCACCAGGGAAGCCCATCTAATAAGTAGCCCATCTAATAAATAATTACTAAAAATTCCCATGAGTTTTAAAGTTTTCTATGATTTTATATTTTCTATTTCTTGAAAAAGTAACATTAAATTTTAATATTTTATCTTTATAAATTACTATTAACCTATATATACTTGTTAAATGATACCCCTGTAATACAAAGGAGGAAACACATTAAACATGTTTTCACTGAATACAAATCAGAAATCTTCATGTATAAAATATTGAATAAATATAAACAAAATAAGTTATATAATATTTCTGTGATCTATGCTGATTGAAGGGATGTTTTGTGTATGTTTATTTGTTTGTTTACTTGAAACTGTTCTATGAAAAATTAGGTTAAGAGCAAGAACGTTAGAGATCAACCTGCCAAGGTTCAAATACTCACTCTGTCACTTCATAACTGTATGATCTATGTCTCTGATCCCACAGTGTTAAAATGGAGACAATATTAAAGGCTTTTTCAGGGCATTGATATGAGCATCAAATAAGGTAATATAAATAGGCTGTCAGAGCAGTAATACCAGAAACAATATCATCAGTTCAGTTCAGTTCAGTCTCTCAGTCATGTCCGACTCTTTGCAGCCCCATGAACTGCAGCACGCCAGGCCTCCCTGTCCATCACCAACTCCTGGAGTTCACTCAACCTCATGTCCATGGAGTCAGTGATGCCATCCAGCCATCTCATTCTCTGTTGTCCCCTTTTCCTCCTGCCCCTAATCCCTCCTAGCATCAGAGTCTTTTCCAATGAGTCAACTCTTCACATGAGGTGGCCAAAGTACTGGAGTTTCAGCTTTAGAGTCATTCCTTCCAAAGAAATCCCAGGGCTGAACTCCTTTAATATCATACATGATACCTGCTACTGCTGCTGCTACTGCTAAGTCGCTTCAGTTGTGTCCGACTCTCTGTGACACCATAGACGGCAGCCCACCAGGCTCCCTCATCCCTAGGATTCTCCAGGCAAGAACACTGGAGTGGGTTGCCATTTCCTTCTCCAATGCATGAAAAGTGAAAAGTGCAAGTGAAGTCACTCAGTTGTGTCTGACTCTCAGCGGCCCCATGGACTGCAGCCTACCAGGCTCCTCCATTCATGGGATTTTCCAGGCCAGAGTACTGGAGTGGGGTGCCATTGCCTTCTCTGTATACATGATACCTAAGTGTAAGTTGTTGTTATTTTTTTAGCAGTTTAGTTGCTAAATTTCTCTTTAATTTAGGTAAATTGCCCATCCACATCATTTGTACCCCCTCTGAATTACTATTAATACTAATTTCTCCAAAAGGAAAATGAAACTAAAGCTTATTTACTTCCAGAAAATCTTTTAACAGCTTTACTCTTAGAAATAATACATTGATTGGTTTGATCATTATAGCCACCCCATGAAGCAGAAACTATCATCAGCCTCACTTTAGAAATACAAAAGCAAAGCTTCAAACAGTTTAAAGAGGCTGCCCAAGACGTGCCTCTAGTAAATGATGAAGCCAGAACTCAAAGTATTAGCACTCCAGAACCTGCAGTCTTAATTATTATATTAACTTACCTCTGAATTACATGATTTCCAATTTTTTTCTGTCAAAAATTGGGTCCTATGAAAATTACTTGGAGAAGGAAATGGCAACCCACTCCAGTGTTCTTGCCTGGAGAATCCCAGGGACGGGGGAGCCTGGTGGGCTGTCGTCTATGGGGTCACACAGAGTCGGACACGACTGAAGTGACTTAGCATAGCATAGCATGAAAATTACTGCCTATAGCAATCTTCTTCCAACATCTTTATCTTTGCATAAAAGACAGAGAAAGAAAGCAGGAGTGCATGAAAGAATCAAGGAAAAATCATATTGGTGAGAGAGACAGGAGTAAAGAACGAAGAGGTACATGAACCACTGCAGTGAGCACCTGTGTTGTTCTAGGAACTGTGAATACAGGAATGAAAGAAAAGAAAACCGGTACTTAGAAGTTCTTTGCCTGTGTGGAGTTTGCATTGATTCCAGAAATCTCTCATAGTGAAATAATAACAAAATTCAAAAATCAGTACAAGTTAAATATGTAATAAGAAGAAGACAAACCAGCAGAAGGGGAACCAAGGTATGCCACCCCAAAATATGCCACTTTGGCATATTGATTATTTTGAGCTAAAAGCAGTTGAGAAACAGCAGATATAGGAAAATCTCTCCATCTTTCCCTCTCTCTGCCTAAAAGCAGGACATAAATTTCCCATGAAAAAGGTGTCCTTCCTGTATCAAGAGAAGCGAGCACTCTTATCACTGGAGACAAAGAATCAATGTCAAGATGATTCTGCATAAGCAAACATTTCTAAAATAACACTTATCTTCCATTAGTTCCCGCCATATATTTCCTAGTCACTTTCCCACAGTTTGTTGGCTCTGGAAGCCAATAAACCTTTTCTTTTGTCTAGTCGCTTCTCTACAAGTTAGCACTCTCTGTTTAAAATCATGCATAAGCTGTCATCTTGTCTTCTGTCAGTTTAATTTGCAGGTGCCAGTGACTTAACCTAAAAAGGTAAAGGAAAAGGTTTTCTTTCCTTACAAGGACAATGACATAGAGAAATCAGGACATGCTATTTTGGAGACTGCACCAAGCAAAGCCTCTCTGAATAAACATCATTTGTATTAAGAATTGAGAAACTAAAAAGGTAGTTCAGTTCAGTTCACTCGCTCAGTCGTGTCCGACTCTTTGCAACCCCATGAATCGCAACACGCCAGGCCTCCCTGTCCATCACCAACTCCCGGAGTTCACTCAGACTCACGTCCATCGAGTCAGTGATGCCATCCATCCATCTCATCCTCTCTCGTCCCCTTCTCCTCCTGCCCCCAATCCCTCCCAGCATCAGAATCTTTTCACATGAAAAGGAGTCAACTCTTCACATGAGGTGGCCAAAGTACTGGAGTTTCAGCTTTAGCATCATTCGTTCCAAAGAAATCCCAGGGCTGATCTCCTTCAGAATGGACTGGTTGGATCTCCTTGCAGTCCAAATAGGAAAAGGAGTACATCAAGGCTGTATATCAGAGAAGGCAATGGCACCCCACTCCAACACTTTTGCCTGGAAAATCCCACGGACGGAGGAGCCTGGTAGGCTGCAGTCCATGGAGTCCCTAAGAGTCAGACATGACTGAGCAACTTCACTTTCTCTCTTCACTTTCATGCATTGGAGAAGGAAATGGCAACCCACTCCAGTGTTCTTGCCTGGAGAATCCCAGGGATGGGGAAGCCTGGTGGGCTGCCATCTGTGGGGTCACACAGAGTCGGACACGACTGAAGTGACTTAGCATAGCATAGCATAAGGCTGTATATTGTCAGCCTGCTTATTTAACTTCTATGCAGAGTACATCATGAGAAACACTGGACTCGAAGAAACACAAGCTGGAATCAAGATTGCCAGAAATATCAATAACCTCAGATATGCAAATGACACCACCCTTATGGCAGAAAGTGAAGAACAACTAAAAAGCCTCTTGATGAAAGTGAAAGTGGAGAGTGAAAAAGTTGGCTTAAAGCTCAACATTCAGAAAATGAAGATCATGTCATCCAGTCCCATCACTTCATGGGAAGTAGATGGGGAAACAGTGAAAACAGTGTCAGACTTTATTTTGGGGGGCTCCATAAAAGGTAGATCAGATCAGATCAGATCAGTTGCTCAGTCGTGTCCGACTCTTTGCGACCCCATGAACCGCAGCACGCCAGGCCTCCCTGTCCATCACCAGCTCCCGGAGGTCACTCAGACTCGCATCCATCGAGTCAGTGATGCCATCCAGCCATCTCATCCTCTGTCGTCCCCTTCTCCTCCTGCCCTCAATCCCTCCCAGCATCAGAGTCTTCTCCAATGAGTCAACTCTTCGCATGAGGTGGCCAAAATACTGGAGTTTCAGCTTTAGCATCATTCCTTCTAAAGAAATTCCAGGATTGATCTCCTTCAGAATGGACTGGTTGGATCTTCTTGCAGTCCAAGGGACTCTCAAGAGTCTTCTCCAACACCACAGTTCAAAAGCATCAATTCTTCGGCGTTCAGCCTTCCTCACAGTCCAGCTCTCACATCCATACATGACCACAGGAAAGACCATAGCCTTGACTAGGCGAACCTTTGTTGGTAAAGTGATGTCTCTGCTTTTGAATATGCTATCTAGGTTGGTCATAACTTTCCTTCCAAGGAGTAAGCGTAGAGGTAGAGGGAACTACAAAAGCTGTGGCCTAAGTGAAGGGAATGGTGGTCTGTTCAAAGCACAAGAACAAGGGGTCTAATGTGGATAGTGAATAGTAGCAAAGGTGAGAGAGGAGGAAGATGAGGTTCCAGAAGACAGAGACCCAGCTCAGGATTTGTGTGCCAGGCTAAGGAATTTAGAGTTTATTCTATTAATAGTTAAAATAGAAAGCCATTGAATATCTTTAAGCTGAGATTCCATTTGATAAAAGAATGTCTTGTGTCATTCATTCGTGGAGGTCACCAGGCATATCTCCCTGTGACAAATGCAAACCAGGATATGGAATCAGATTTGTTGTCTATTTTGTTAAGTGTTGAAAGGAAGCCTCTTACTGAAACAGATCTAAGGGTCCAACATAATATAGAATACATCTTCTGCATATCTTTAGGTCTTCAGTGGCCACTCAAACTTGTTATTAAACCTTGAATTCATTCTCTTCCTAAACTATTTTCTTTTCCATTTGTTTAAAATTGTAACCAAACGTCGTTTAGTCTTAATGATTTTAAAATGTAACAAGTGTAGTAAATGTGAAAATTACACTTGAGACATTTTTTATTAGCAAACAGTAGATATTTATACCATTACAGAGTGTGACTTTTAAGGTTGAATTAATAACAGATTGAAGCAATTAGAATACAGATATAAATCATAAACTCATAAGGATTTTATTAAATCTCTATAACCCTCCAACTATACTTCATTTTTTCTTGCTAATTAGCAAGCAACTGGGACATAAAAATGAAGGATTTTTCTCTCAGTCACTGTGGTCCCTCTGAAGTTGCTTCAAAATCTGAATAGTTCAGAAGCAAAGCAAAGTAGCTTTCAGTTAAATTTCTTATAAGGGTCTTTCCTGAGGGGGTATTTAGAGGTGTGCCATAATATTTGATTTTAATGCTTAAAAGAAGCTATTTGATTTGCCCAAGGTCATCAATTGTCACTATAAGAAGAGAGGGAAAAAATCCAGCTCTTTACATCACTCACGGCATCAACTATTTTATATCACTTTTTGTTGGAAATTTTATGCTGGAAAGCATAACAAAGCTTCCTGTTAGGTAAGTGAGTTTTCCTCTGTTTTAAATGAGATATAATTAACATACAACATTCGTTATCGGTGTACAAATGTAATAACTCAGTATTTGTTTATAAATTGCAGAATGATCACCACAATCTGTCTAGTTAAAACCCATTGCCATACATAGTTACAGTACTTAATTTTCACTTTTTACATGACTCTCTATGCAGATTTTGGTGTGCTACCCAGTGTCATGTACTAGAATGAGCACAATGGGTGAGGACAGATAATCAGACTTTTTATTGTCTCAGCTACAATGACTAGCTCTTCCACTTACTATTGCAACAGAACCTATCATCCTGATGCTCAGTGACTTAAAACAACAGCAATTCTTATAATACTATCACTCCAGTTCTGGGGGTTGATGGAATTCTCTTTGAGAATTTCTTAAACAGTAGCTCTCAGATTGTAGCTGAGAATAGAGTCCTCTCCAATGCTTCTTCACTTTACATGTCTGTTGATTGATGCTAGCTGTGGGCCATAATGTCCACAGGAGGCCTTTTCGCAAGGCTTGAGCTGCCTCACAGCATGGTAGCTTTTATAACCTAACTTCAGAAGTCACATAGCTTTAATTCCAGTCTAGTCAAGGGCCTGCCTAGCTGGGGGAGTGAGCATGGACACTTGCAGCTCAGTGGGAAGAATGTCAATGTCAGTGCAAGAAGAGCATCTGGGACTGGACAGGTTGTTCCCGCCATCCTGGAGAATAAACTGTGCATACTAGCTATGCTATCTAAATCAAGTTTCTGAATCCCTCTGTGCTTCCATTCTTCCCTCTATAAAATGCAAACTGCTTAACTTATTCTACATGGAATTATGAAATTCAGATATTAGGATGTACAAGAAAGGATAAAATAAACTTTCAAGCACAATAACTGAAAGATGTTACTGGGATATAAATATTCGTTAACTTATGTGACAAGGAGGAGAGAACAGAAGTGTTAGATTCAAACTAATTGTCTGGAATTATTTCTAGCTTGGCAATGAATTGCCCATACAAGATATGCAATCAAGTCAATATTAAAACAAAAAAGCAAGCCCTATAAAGCCAATTCCAAAAATTATGTACAAGTACAAACTTGAAAATTAATTGTCATAAGACTTAAAATGCTTTATTTATGATAATGTAGTGGTTCAATATGCAGTGCAATTGTCAAAATATTGAGAGCTTTAAATTGTAATTTTTCTAATGAAGTACTTGGTGCTTATGCATATAAATTTTCTGTGCTTCAGTTGTCTTCATCAGTAAAATTAAAATACTTTTTAATATGTACTATGTTAAATGATCAATTAGATAAAGTTTAAAATAATACCAACATTAGTAGTGAATATCAGTCAGTTCAGTTCAGTTCAGTCGCTCAGTCATGTCCAACTCTTTGCGACCCCATGAATCACAGCATGCCAGGCCACCCTGTCCATCACCAACTCCGAGTTCACTCAAATTCATGTCCATCAAGTCGGTGATGCCATCCAGCCATCTCATCCTCTGTTGTCCCCTTCTCCTTCTGCCCCCAATCCCTCCCAGCATCAGAATCTTTTCCAATGAGTTAACTCTTCACATGAGGTGGCCACAGTATTGGAGTTTCAGCTTCAGCATCAGTCCTTCCAATAAACACCCAGTTCATCCTTTAGGATGAACTGGTTAGATCTCCTTGCAGTCCAAGGGACTCTCAAGAGTCTTCTCCAACACCACAGTTCGAAAGCAACAATTCTTCGGCACTCAGCTTTCTTCACAGTCCAACTCTCACATCCATACATGACCACTAGAAAAACCATAGCCTTGACTAGACAGACCTTTGTTGGTAAAGTAACGTTTCTACTTTTGAATATGATCTCTAGGTTGGTCATAACTTTCCTTCCAAGGAGCAAGCATCTTTTAATTTCATGGTTGCAATCACCATCTGCAGTGATTTTGGAGCCCAAAAAAATAAAGTCTGTCACTGTTTACTCATCTATTTGCCATGAAGTGATGGGACCAGATGCCATGATCTTAGTTTTCTGAATGTTGAGCTTTAAACCAACTTTTCACTCTCCTCTTTCACTTTCATCAAGAAATTTTTTAGTTCCTCTTCACTTTCTGCCTTAAGGGTGATGTCATCTTAATATCTGAGGTTATTGATATTTCTCCCAGCAATCTTGATTCAGTACTATTGAAACTTGAATCTCAGTTAGGTTTGATCATATCACATAGAAAGTGTGAAATAATGACCAAATTTACCCCCTCCAAATATCCTAATCATTTAAGCATATCATGGGTCTTATATTTGGCTTTTTTCTTTGCCTATGAATCCTGATGATAACCCTATTTAGTTTTAGCTTTCACTAAAGATGTTTTCTAATGATTCATATGCAGAAAAAATAACAAATGTTATTTAACTAAGAAACTCAGAGAGTAGGATCATGGATCAATATGGGTATACTTGCCTAAGAAAACAAACTGAAGACTATATATATAGTTCATTAATTAACTGCCATTATTTTAGTGAACAATAGAAAGAAAATAATAAATATTATTTAAAAATAAAATTTAAACAATTATAACTTTAAAAGTAATTTTGATGAGCTATAAATAAAGTGCTATAAACAAAGAGCTATAAATAAAGCTATATATAAAGTGATTTATTTTTCTATCTAAAAAGTAAGTGCAAATCATTCTAATATAAGGAGATTGCATATTCTGTCACTTTTGTCAACTAAAATTTATACAAGCAATACAAACTTTAAAGATTTGGGGGAATACAAGTGATATAGTGGAGTGTGATTAAAGGCAGCAATTTTCACAGTTCACCTAAAAACATCACCCTTAGCCAACAGTGATTCATTTAAGAAATATTTACTGGGTACAATAGTTTTTATGTGTATGACATTTTCTTAGATCTAAGGAGGCAAAAATGGAAGAGATACAAGCATGGTCCTTAAAGGTCTTGAAATAAAGCAACATGATGAATTTCTATAAGGTAATCATGTAATTTAATTGTATAATCGCATTTTCAACTTCTGCCCTATGGCAGGGGCTAGTCTGTTGTTGGTGTTGCTGTGTTGTGTTGCACAGTCATTTCCAACTCTGTGATCCCATGGACTGCAGCCTGCCCAGGTCCTCCGTCCATGGAATTCTACAGACAAGGATACTGGAGTGGGTTGCCATTTCCTGGGGGATGTTTCCAACCCAGGGATTGAACCTGGGCCTCCTTCATTGCAGGCAGATTCTTTACCATCTGAGACACCAGGGAAGATTACTCTTTGTCAAACTAGTTGCATGTTCTTTTTGGATCTACAATAATCCACGTTTTTGTGAGCTCCATTTGCAGTTAAGTGTGGTCTTGTGTCTGAGTTTTAGTCAGGGCAATAATAGTGACAGTGAAATGTGCCACTTTCAGGACTAGACCATGGACTTCCTAGGACACTATTCGTGGCCATCCCCCACACACCTATTTGATAGAGAAAAACAATGAAACCTTCAAAGGTATGTGAAGATGATGTAAAACTCAGGAAGTGACCAAGATTATTTTAATATTTTCCTTTAGCTCTTGACTTTTTTAAAGATTTTTTAAATTTTTATTTATTTATTTTTATTTTTGGTTGTGCTGGGCTTTCCATGCTACACATGGGCTTTCTCTAGTTGCTGCAAGCAGGGACTACTCTTCCTTGCAGTGCATGGGCTTCAGTAGTTGTAGCACATAGGCTCAGTAATTGTGGTTCATGGGTTCTAGAGAGCAGGCTTAGCAGCTGTGGTGCACAGGCTTAGCTGCTCCATGACATGTGCAATCTTCCTGGACCAGGGATTGAACCCATGTCCCCTGCATAGACAGGCAGATTCTTATCCCCTGTACCACCAGGGAAGTTCAGCTTGACTAAACTCATTTAAAAATGTTTCTTCTTGACTATAGGCATCTGACCTCCCTTTTCTTACAGCATTTACTTTAGAATGTTTGCAGTCCAATACTTCTCCACTAGCTGACCTAGGCTCCCACCTTTTGTTTCAGTCACCTTGAATCCAGTCTCTCCTTCCTATTATAATAGGCTTGACCTTTATTGCCATAGACCACAATTCAGTCTCTTCCTTGCCAGTTTAACTTTTTCTGGTGCGTTTTCTTTCAACATAGGAAAACTAAGTTTCTATACCAATTCGTGGACTCCCACACAAGCTATACACTAATGCCTGTTTTGGATTTATCATTAGTGAAAATTCAGTTATCTTTATTGAACTGTGAAATTTGGAATTTGTTGCTTAGAAAAATTATCTTTCCCTTAATTAATATAATCCCAAAATAATACAAGCTTCTGAGGACAAAAATCCCTTTTTTCTTATTCATCACTGCTTTCCTATAGTTATGAGAACCCAGAAGAAGGGACAAGATCTAATTAGGGTGGTTCAGGGAAGTCTTCATATAAGATAATGTTTATCTGAAACCTTAGTGAGAAGAAATTGTCATGATTAATGCTCTCCAAAGAGTGATAAACAATATGAAACTCTAGTCGCACACGACTGAAGCAACTTAGCAGCAGCAGCAGCAGCCATAGAAGTAAGCATAATATAAAGAACCTAGTTTTTAGCTATAATTAGGTTATGTAAAGGCAAGAAGTTTGCAGTATTATTATATGATATGGATTTTAATATCAGAATCTGTCACTGAGTGATGAATTTTAAGATTCTGAAGGGATTTTCTTTAGACCAAGAATGAGAGAAAAAAAGGAAACGTTCAGACAACAAGAAAGTCAAAGGACTGAACAAATCCTTGAGGCTATTTGGGAATTTAATTTAAAACTCTGAAGAAATAATTAGGCCAGAAGCAAATACCAAAGCCAAGCTTAAAGAGCCAAGAATATATGAATCACAGTTGTTAGCCAGAAGAATTTAGCTGGTTACTACAGCAGTCCAGTGGAAGTCTGCTGCTGCTGCTAAGTTGCTTCAGTCATGTTGGACTCTATGAGACCCCATAGATGGCAGCCCACCAGGCTCCCCCGTCCCTGGGATTCTCCAGGCAAGAACACTGGAGCGGGTTGCCATTTCCTTCTCCAGTGCATTAAAGTGAAAAGTGAAAGTGAAGTCGCTCAGTTGTGTCCATCTCTTAGCGACCCCACGGACTGCAGCCTACCAGGCTCCTCCATCCATGGGATTTTCCAGGCAAGAGTACTGGAGTGGGGTGCCATTGCCTTCTCCACCAGTGGAAGTCGAAAACACCAAAATCTGGGGCATTATGGCAGAAGAATTTAACCTTTTAATTGAAATCTATGGAATTCTGTAATCAACAGATTTTGAGAAATTGTATAGAGGAAAGTCCACAGATTTTGGTTAATGGCTTCTGGTCTAATAGACTAAAAGATAATGTAGTCATTCACTGAAAGTAGATAAAAAGGGAGCAATTATTTTTTAGGTTGTTAAATTGTTGTTCAGTTGCTAAGTTATGTCCACCTGTCTGCAGTGCAATGAACTGCAGCATGCCAGACTTCCCTGTCCTTCACTATCTCCCAGAGTTTGCTCAAACTCATGGTCACTAAGTTGTTGATGCCATCCAACCATCTCATCAGATCATTTAGGATAAAACGAATTTTGAAATCTGTGTGGGATATCCAGGTGGAGATCAAATCTTAATTTGTCTGAAACTTGAATCATCAACTGGATACCCCATAAAGGTTTCAAAAAGAAAATGAAAGTTGTATTCTGCTGAAAGTTGCAGAGTTTGGAAGTTTTTTTTTTTTTTTTTTTTTTTTTTTTATGATGAAATAGGGGTGTTCCCCAGTGCCCCGGGTACAGAAGATTATTAAGAAGGTTATCAGTTGCAAATGAGTCAGTGACAGAGTGATAGATCAAAAGCAAAAACTCTGAACTTCAATGAGAAAGAACCAATGACTGCAGGTCCTTGAAGAGCCTGTGGAAATTTGTTTTAGATAAAAGTAAGTCATGTACTGCAAGGAGATTCAACCAGTTGATTCTGAAGGAGATCAGCCCTGGGATTTCTTTGGAAGGAATGATGCTCAAGCTGAAACTCCAGTACTTTGGCCACCTCATGCGAAGAGTTGACTCATTGGAAAAGACCCTGATGCTGGGAGGGATTGGGGGCAGGAGGAGAAGGGGACGACAGAGGATGAGATGGCTGATGGCATCACTAACTCAATGGACGTGAGTCTGAGTGAACTCTAGAAGTTGGCGATGGACAGGGAGGCCTGGCCTGCTGCGATTCATGGGGTCGCAAAGAGTCGCACACGACTGAGCAACTGAACTGAACTGAACTGATGTCATGTACTAGACGGCTTCCCATCTGGCACCAGTGGTAAAGAATCCATTGTCAATGCAGGAGACATGGGTTTGATCCTTGGGTCAGGACGATCCCCTGGAGAAGGAAATGGCAACCCACTTCCGTATTTTTGCCTGGGAAATCCCATGGATAGAGGCGGTGGTGGCCTACAGTCCATGGGTCATAAGGAGTCTGACACAACCAGGCATGCATGTACCCAGGCACTCCACAGGCTTGGATGCAGGGACACCTACTTGTGTGGCTAGTGTAATGAGGAACTTAGCCCAGATGTTACCCTTTTCACTGTCCAAAACTAACTCAACAAAGTTACATGTGGGATTAGCCTAAGTTGAAAAATTAATTATGATATTTTAAGTAAGATTTATGAGATTCCTGCAATCAACAGCAGGTAATAAATAGATTTTGAGGGAACAAAACAAAAAAATTTTTTGATTAACAGGGAATTTAAGGGCAGTTGATATTGGAGCACCAGGTATCTGAACCACAAAACAGTCACCAGTGATCAATACAAAAGTTATCTTCCATACTTGAAGATGTACTAAGAATGGACATAGGATGCAGTAAGTGGGGTGGTCATTGAACAAGGAGAGTACACACTTGACTTTTGTTAAGTTTGTTAATTAATAGTTGCTCTCACTTTGATGTGTTTTCCTAAAATTTAAAGAAAAATTTTACCTAATTTTTAAAACTCTTTCAGGGAGATTATCAAACAATGAGCTGTCTATAAAATTTTATCAGTGCTCTTTTACTACATCCATTATATACGCTTCCAACTTAAGATTTTTTTTCCTTTTTCCATTATTAATAAACAACCAAAACTTTGAGCACTATATGTGAACTATAAGATTCTTAAGCATTACATCGTAAGATAACAGAATATTTATTGGCCTCTGCAGAATTGCGTATAACTTGTTTGAAGTTTTTAACTGGAAAAATAGTAAGAATATTTTGGAGCCTTAATCATCACAACATCTTGTCAATAAATAGCTCTCCCTCGCTTTAAAGCCATCTATTGTTCTTCATTCAAGTGAAACAGTTTAAAGCAAAGTAAAGCACAAACATATGCACTAGAAAACTGTTCCACACTACAACGGGTTGTTTAATAAGGTGCTGTCAGTTTTGGAATGGGGTACATTACCACATTACCAGGAATGTTGGGAAGTAATTAAGGTGTCATTTTGTTTAGAAACCATTGCCTTATACAGTAGCCAATTTATTTTTAAATACACTGACTCGATGTATGTGAGTCTGAGTGACCTCCAGGAGTTGGTGATGGACAGGGAGGCCTGGCATGCTGCAGTTCATGGGGTCACAAAGAATCGGACACGACTGAGCGACTGATCTGATCTGATCTGATCTGATGCTAAGGCATCAAATATTGCTCAGGCGCTAAAAACAAGCAGACTGGTTTCAAATTCACTTACTAGCATGTGACTTTTTCCAGGCTCTTAAACCCCTGAAGCATTAGTTTTTTTCACCTTTAACATTAGTAAAATAATAATACATACTATACCATACTTACAGGGAGATTTTATTAAATAATGTACATAAAATATTTATAAAGTGTGAGTGTGCTCATTCGCATCCAACCCTTTGTAGCCTCTTGGACTGTAGCCCACCAGGCTCCTCTGTCCATGGGATTTTCCCAGCAAGAATACTGGAGTGGATTGCCATTTCCTCCTCCAAGGGGGTTATAAAGTACATATTGTTACAGCTTTTATTAGAACATGAGTACAACAAGGCAGAAGTAAGGGATAGGACCACAGTTAAAGTATTGCAGAGAGCACTTTAATCACTGTATACAATTATTTCTTTTATCCTAAAGAATATGGTCTGATTTATAACACTATACTATTAACTGACCCATGATCAGATAATTTTCTTATTTGTGAAGATCTGCTCAAATTGCTCCATGAAAAAGTCTCTTTTCTATGTTTTACTTTCTTAAACATTTTCCTCTAATTCACAGATAGTAAGCACCCGATTCATTGTCTTTTCTTAATGTGTACCTAGTGATTCCAAGGAGAGAAATGGATTCAGTAGCATAATCTTAAGATGATATCTGTCATCAAAGAATGAGTGTTATTTTGACAGCAATTCACCCGGTGGTTGACCATTTATCTCTGGTAGCACTGGAAATTCAAACTTGTCAGCAGCCACCAGTTAAATGGAAAGATTAGTAGAGCACATGTTCAACAAATAGGTTTACTCCAGAAAGATTCAACTGAGTCCTTATTTGGTTTTATACTTGCTCTATAAATTGTAGCTTTATTGACTCAAGAAGCTACATTGATTAAATAAAAATAACTAAACAATTTCTTCCATTTACACATTAGAAGTCAAAGAAAACTCTGAAGTGTGTAAGGATCTTGAGTTTATCCAATTGCAAGGTTAACATGAGGCTTCAAGATGAACATGTCAATCTAAATTTATGGAACTAGAGTGACAGTAGGGAAATTTGGGAACTGATTAGTCAGCAAAATGCTAGAAATAAAGGAAAGTCACAAGAAAGCAGTGCCCATTCATTGGTCAGCTTTTTAAATTTCTCTAGCAAGTAATAGAAAATATAATGGGAAAGCCCCACAGAGACTGAGGTGTGGAGTTTTCATCACAACAAATGAAGCTAAAAAGCAGAGTAAGAGAGTGTTACAGGCTGAGTTATATTCCCCCCCCAAAAAATAAATATTCTTACATTGGAAGTCCTAACCCCCAGCACTTCAGAACATAAACAGATTTGGAGAAAGGTCTTAAAAGGGGTAGTTCAATTAAGAATTGAAGTAATTAAGTATTAAGTCTTTAGGGTCTGTCCTAATATAACTAAAGTCCTGCTGCTGCTGCTAAGTCGCTTCAGTCGTGTCCAACTCTGTGCCACCCCATAGATGGCAGCCCACCAGGCTCCTCTGTCCCTGGGATTCTCCAGGCAAGAACACTGGAGTGGGTTGCCATTTCCTTCTCCAATGCATGAAAGTGAAAAGTGAAAGGGAAGTCGCCCAGTCGTGCCCAGCTCTTAGCGACCCCACAGACTGCAGCCTACCAGGCTCCTCGGTCCATGGAACTTTCCAGCCAAGAGTACTGGAGTGGGGTGCCATTGCCTTCTCCGAGACTAAAGTCCTAGTAAGAGCAAATCTGAACACAGACTTGCACACTCACAGATGAAAGATGATGTAAAAATAGATAAAGTGGCTATCTGTAAGTTAAGGAGAGAGGCTTCAAGGAGAAACCAACCCTGTATACACAGATATCTTGATCTCAGACTTCTAGCCTTCAGAATAAGGAGAAAATAAATTTTTAAGTCACTCCATTCTGTGCTTTGTTATGGCAGTCCTATCAAACTAATAAAGATGGAAAAAGAAGAGGGCCAGCTTGGGGAAGGCCGATATTCCACTTCCTCCAAGGTCATATCATGCCATCATCCCCATCCTTCCAAAGTGATCATTACCCAGTCTCTAGGAACCTAGATCTTCAAGAGGGTATTTGAGGTATAAACACTTTCTTGATCTCCTTGGTGGTCCTTATTTAAGTTTTTTGTACATTATATTGGAGCTAATCATTAACTCTCTTCCTGTTTCTTGACAATTTTTCTGCAATAATCCTCATTCAAAGGAAGAAGCCTTTGACCAGTTGAGTGTTGGCAAAAGAAGTCACGGGGGTTGACATATAGATTGACCTTCTTAGATCAACACATAGCTTGACCTTCTCAAATACATACGATTATGATTAAACGCTAGATATTCAACTGTATGTATTATTAAAATTTTTCAGTTGTAAATTAACTCGATAGAATCCAAGAACATTAATAAAACAAGATAACTTGTTGGAATATTAATGTTTGCTTGTTTTTTCTTTTCTTCTTTTTTTTTTTTTTCTTTTTTTGCTTCTCTGCCACTCATTATCTTCTACAAAAAGGGAGCCAGCCTTTGGAAGTCCAAGGATTTTGGTGGTGTAGAAAACTTCATAAGTAAGTGATACAATAAATTCTTTTTGTCTTTTGAGAAGAATAATGTTTAATTGGGAGCTGAAACTGACTGGCTGGAATGTTGACATAGTTAAAAATACAAAGTTCACAACAAGCCTCACCATTCCCTAATATGTTTAGTTCTGTTTCCATGAGACAAGTCAGCTCAAAACTCATGAGCCCTAAACAAGGTTTTGGAAAAGACTCTTGAGAGTCCCTTGGACTGCAAGGAGATCCAACCAGTCCATTCTAAAGGAGATCAGTCCTGGGTGTTCTTTGGAAGGACTGATGCTAAAGCTGAAACTCCAATACTTTGGCCACCTCATGCAAAGAGTTGACTCATTGGAAAAGACTCTGATGCTGGGAGGGATTGGGGGCAGGAGAAGAAGGGTACAACAGAGGATGAGAGGGCTAGATGGCATCACCGATTCAGTGGACATGAGTTTGGGTGAACTCCGGGAGTTGGTGATGGACAGGGTGGCCTGGCGTGCCGCAATTCATGGGGTCGTAAAGAGTTGGACAAGACTGAAGGACTGAACTGAACTGAACTGAACTGAAAACCAACAAAAAAGAAAAGAAAAGATTATGTTAGGTGTATAGGCAGAATTTACATGAGGGAGTATCTTTAAGAATCAAGGAGGCAAAAAGTAGATTACGGAATGGAAGATAGAATTTCTAAGTTCTACAGTAACGGGCATCTAAATACTTTTCCAGGGAAGTGCTGAACCAGGAAAGAGGACTCAGTGTTTTAGAAACTGGTTGTATGAACTATCTGTGCATGCTAATATGCTTCATTCATATCTGACTCTTTGTGAACCCATGGACTATAGCCTGCCAGGCTCCCCTGTTTGTGGGATTCTCCAGGCAAGAATACTGGAGTGGGTTGCCATTTTCTACTCCAGCAGATTTTCCTGACCCAAGGATTGAACCCGAGTCTCTTGCACTGGCTGGTGGGTTCTTTACCACTAGCACCACTTGAGAAGCCCCATGGTGTACCTAGGGAGATGCTATATCTGTTACTAAATGACAGAAAAACAGATCCAAAAGCTTAAAGAAAAGCAGTTTATTGGCTTACATGATTGAAAAGTTCAGGAATTATTTGATCACCATTGAAATGACACCCCAAGATACAGTTTCCTATTCTCTCTTTTAGTTCTATTCACTACATAATCAGTGCTATTATCCAGCGAACTCTCCTCTCTTGGTTTTAAGACAGCTTCAGTAGCTCAGACTTACATAATTTGAGCTTCATATTTTAAAGGAAAAATGAGATTATGTTATCCAGGATGCCCTCCCTAAGGTAAGATATCATTCATTTCATTAGCCCTGAACATGTCACACACATTCATCTATGAACCAATCACTGTAGCCAGAGGAATGTACTGTGCTAATTGGCCAGGCTAACATAATATGCATACTTCTAGGTCTTGAGCTTAAAATCAGTTTTACCCAAACCACACAGGATGAGATTGAAAAAAATGATAGTTTTCAAAGACAAAAATGGTTTCCAAAAATAGAATAGACAAGTTTTCTATATTCCACATCTAGCTTGAAAGCACAGACCTGCAGAACACCAAGGGAACACTGCAGACTTGACAACATAAATAAAAAAAAAAATTAGGATTAAATAGTAAACAAGAGCTTAGAAGTCATTATCTCGTTTGGTGGGATAGTGTCCAGATCTCCCGATTTCTGAAAGAGGAAGGGTGCTCCTATAATGATTGAGATGAAATTCTCATGCAGCATAGGAAAAGTACAACTTTGAGATCAATCTGAATTTATTTAATAATATGTACAAAGTAATATTTATTTTACACTTGGATTTATGCATTAAGTTTAATACCCTTTCATAAAGATCTTAGACTTGCTTGTAAATGCTGACCCAACAAGGATACTGAACTTAGAAGGTTAAATGATATCAATGAAATCATGAAAGGTCACCACAGAAATGCCAACATATACTTATATATGACTTGGGATAATGTCATTATGACTATTCATCAACTAATGACTATGTAAAACTATAGCCATCCATTTACTGAAACCTATCCTGAAAACTAGAGCATTTCTTACAAAGTTATCACATGAATTTAAGAAAAATGAGTAGAGTGGACAGAAAGGAATGTTTTACTTCAAAACAAAGCCTCTTTAAAAAAATAAAAATAAACAAAGAAAACAAAAACCATATATCACATTCTTCTTGATACCTCTCTGCTTTAACTCCTTTTTTGGGAAATATTAAAAATATACATCTGTACTTCAGAAAGAAGAGACCCTTTGGTTACCAGTATTAGGGTTGTGTTTTAATTTTTAAAAATAAAAACTATTTTGGACTCTGGGAGAGGGTGAGGGTGGGATGATTTGGGAGAATGGCATTGAAATATGTATAATATCATATATGAAACGAGTCATCAGTCCAGGTTCGATGCATGATACTGGATGCTTGGGGCTGGTGCACTGGGACAACCCAGAGGGATGGTAAGGGGAGGGAGGCGGGAGGAGGGTTCAGGATGGGGAGCACATGTATACCTGTGGCAGATTCATTTTGATATATGGCAAAACCAATACAATATTGTAAAGTTAAATAAAATAAAATTTTAAAAATAAATAAATAAATAAAATTTTAAAAATGAAAATTAAATATGGATTCAAACATAAATTATATGGAAATATGTCAAGTCTTGAAAACTTACATTTTTGCCCACATATTCCAGCAGAATAAATAATGAAACCAGATGACCTCCAGTGGTGACAGATGGGCTCAGCTTTTGACAATGTGATTCTTACACTCGCTCTAAGCTAGAACATCTTTAAACTTGATGAGGAATAAAATGAAAATGTTATTGCACAATATAAAATAAGACTCAGTCATATAAATTGCACATGAACCTGGAGCATTAATTTGCAATAACTTGAACACATGTAATTATACAAACATTTATTCTAAGTCAGTAAAGCAGAAGCAGTTTTACAATATAATAGTTCGGTTTCTAAGGACGGTGCAGGGTTGATAATTAGTTTCTCCTTTACTTCACAAGAATATTTGAAAATTAATTCATTTTATTTCCCTTTATAACTTGGCTAACTGAATGATATGTTTCCCCAAGAGATATCTTCATGCCAAAAGTCAGTACCTTTAAAAGCCTAAGAAGTTTTCTTATTTGATTTATTTATTTGTCTATCATTTAGAAATCAATTGCTCTCTATAGAAAGTTTATTTTATTATTGGGTTATATAGTATTATTTTTTCCTTCTAGTACCCAGAATATTTATTTTAGAAAAGTAGATTTTACTTTTATTACTCATTATGTTCTGAGTTAATAAATAATAAATCTAAAAAAATGTAAAGTTTTATTATTTCTTAATAAGAAATCCAAACTTATACAAAAGGTTATATAAAGTTTCTTTGTCTCCCTCAATATACTGAGATAAATTAAATGCCAACCATTTACATGTTTATTTCATGGCAAGGTACCAAATTTTCCTCCTTTCTTTCCCAAGTTAGGGTTAGCCAGGAATCTTTTCATTTTGATCTTAAATTGAATCAATGGGGGGCAAGTATGCCTTCATTTTAGAATATATCACAGAATGATTTTTCACTATAACTTTCCTTAGGGAACAATCTGCTATCAGATAAATGTTGTAGCTGCTTGCCATCAGATCATTCCAGTTATGGAATGCATAACTACTTTGACTCCTGTTTTTTTATTAGATTGGGTTGTAGACATTAATACCTAGAGTACATTTTTCAAGATGCCAAGTATAGTTAAATCAAGCATTTAGGGAAAATAGAGACCTTCCTTTGTGACTCATTTAAACAAATATACATGTAAAACAAAACTGTTGTTTAATTGAAATCTTTAAGGCAAACTCACCATTTTTCTCAGTTCTACTCTTCACCTTTGCCTGTCAAGGAGAAGCTGTATGCAAAGGTAAGTGAGAATACAGATTATTAGATAGGTAATCAGAAATTCTAAAATGATTTTCTTTCAAAATGCAAAACTACTCAATGTCCACAGGGCGATAATTATTGTATTCCACTTGACAAGATTCATATATTTCTATGGATATGAGTTATTTACTTTTCTGTCAATTCCCTACACCTTGGAGCTGTAAAAGTTTGACAAAGAAAGTCACAGATAACCCAGTAGGCTGAGTTAAACAAGATTTCTAGGCATCTTTTTTGCCCATTTCAAAGTTTTCCAAATTTTTTTCTTGACCAATAAAATGAATAAGCAGAAGTATATTAGTTGTTTGATAAGAATACCATGTTCCATCTTCTAGATAAAGAAAAAAAAAAAAAAAAAGGAAGAGAACAAGAAAGAAAGAAGATGAATAGAAAGATGAGGGAAAGGAAAAAAAAAAAAAAAGCTGGCAAATAGAAACTTCACAAACAAAAAGAGTCCAAAAAACAATAATCCGAATATGACACAACTAAAATATGACACAAAGTAAATGACTGAGGAATGTAGGAAAATGCAATCCCCTTGACCTTGACTCTAAGAACATTCTCTTTCAAGGAGCAATCCAGATTCCACCAGATGTTATCTGCAGTGGCTAAAACTCACAGTCATAATAATGGTATTTATCTTCATCCTTTGGAATCTGTTAAAACAAAAGTGAAAGAATAATTTATGGTTTACACAAAAATATGTGAATATGAAAGATATAAAATACAGTGCAGAAGAAACCAAATGTGTCTCAGCATTCCAAACAGAAAATAAAAGCAAACAATATGTTGTTAAGCAGTAAAAATAGCTAACATTTATTTAACATGGGAAACCACCTTAGTAAGCAGTTTACATTGATCATCTCATTTAGTCCTCACAAAACCACTATCAGTAGGGTGCATTTTTATTGCCAGTTTACTACTAAGGAAAATGAGGCACCAAGAAGTTTTGCAGCTGGTGATCGGATTACACAACGGAGTGTCAGAATCTGGACTTAAACCAGGCAGTTTGACACCAAGGTCAACACAGAAGAAATTGGAAATGAGTATTTCCAGAGCATATACTACAAATACACAGAAAACCAGTCATCTGTATTATAATTATTTCTATAGTGAGTATCAGAAAAAAATCCAAACTGGATGGGCACAAGGCAAATTTGTGGGTTAATAGATCTGAGAGGCCCAAGAGTATAAATCACTTCAATAGCAGCTTGATTCAAGGGCATACAAAATGCCTTTTCTCTCCGTTTGTAGTTAGATTTTCCATGGCTTCTATATTTAGGTTTCATTTGGTATCAAGATGGTTCTCAGCAGTTATAAATCCACATCTGCCAAGTTAAATTCCAAAGAGGAAAGGAAAGGGGGAAAAGGGAGAGATATACTTCCACAAATGTGCTAGCCTGTATCTCTGCTGAATCATAAAACCATCCTGAATCAATCAATGTGACCAGAACGATGTGAAGTTCTGCTTGGCCTAATATACATATCTATTCTGGACCTAGAATCTGAGCTAGAACAACCAAGTCATCATAGACTGATCTTGAGATGTGTTTCATTTCCTGTGGAAAAATTGGGAAGTTATTTACCTAAAAGGTAAATAATAATAATAATAACGGTAAAAATGAGATATCTAATATACATATATATGCATATCCTTCTTCAATTTGTAGGAGTTACAACTCACCTTATACGTACAACTATATTGGATTTTTTTTCCTCCAAAACTCTAACAGTATTGTAACTTCATTGTCTGAAACAGTGTGCGTAACTCTTAATAACTCAGCTGGTTTCTAGTAAAAAAATATATCTTATATATCTAAAAAATAAAAGGCAATGGGATAATATATCATTTGACTATAAGAACTAATTAAGGAAATAATTTTATTTTTATCAATTCTTCCCCCATAAAGCAGATACTCCAACTCCACAGTCTGGTAACATCTGGCCTCTAGTACTGAAACATTTGCCATGACATACAACATATTACAAAAGCTACGAACTTACCTTCACTGCTGCCTCCCACAGCTCTCTCATTCTTACATATGAAACGTGTCATCACTTTCAAAATGGTCTGTTCCTTCATTCTTTTATGTTTTGTGCTTTCTGCTTTTTTAAGACTGCTCTTTCCTGTCTACCTGTCTTCTCAACCAGATGAATTGATAATCATCTTTCATAACTATGGGGTTTCCCAGGTGGCACTAGTGGTAAAGAACCCGCCTGCCAATGCGGGAGATGTAAGAGGCATGGCTTCAATCCCTGGGTTGGAAAGATCCCCTGGAGAAGGAAATGGCAACCCACTCCAGTATCCTGCCTGAAAAATCCCATGGTCAGAGGAGCCTGGGGGTCTACAGTTCATGGGATCATAAGAGTCGGACACGACTGAGTGACTAAACAACAACAATATCATAACTAAATATCTATCACTTCTTGGGAAATTTTCCCAGACAAGTCCAGGTAAGTTTATATGCTCCTACAGAGTAGGGTCATTTGATGCAATTACATTATTAATTATATTTGTGTACCTGGTATATTTCTTTACCCAAATTGGCACTTTTCAGTGACAAGGATCATGTTTTATTCATGTCTCTTTCTAGCACCTACGGTAACACGGTGTCTAGAACATAGGAGGGACTCATAAATACCATATGTCATTAAATCTAAAATGACATGCATTTAAGATGTGAGATGCATTGTCACAGTATATACTAATAAGAAAGAACATAACTGCTTTAGCAATAGGGTTTTTATTTTATAATTCCTAATAGGCTTTATCATATAGTCCCGAAACTTCCTGAGTCTGAATTTAAGAAGCTTTTTCAACTCAGATAGATCGATACCTGTTTTTTCCACGTCAGCCTCTGTGCCTTTGTCAACATCGATGATGCAGCGTTTAATTAAAGGATTCTCAACAATTATTCAGAATTTTATTTCAAAGCGCTGACATGCTTTTATACTGGGCTTCCTTGATCTTCATATACCAAGGACTCATTTTCCACTTCAACTGTACTTAAATGAACTTAAGTACTTTACTGATGAAAATGTCAATAGTTTACAGTTGTCTTGTTTTATCATCAGTAAGAAGAATCAAGATAGTGCATGCTTTAAGCTGAACTATATTAAAAATGAATAACTAAAAGAAAATTTATATCCTATTTTTTTCTAACATATTATAATAAAAATTTTCCAACATGGAGAAAACCTGAAAGGTTTTTGCAGTAAATATCCATAGACATAGTACATAGGTGATACAATGAACACGTTGTTATACTTGCTTTATCACATGTATCTCATCAATTCATTTCATTTGTCCATCAACCTATATTACTTTTGATGAACTACAAGTTTAGCTGCAGAATTCAGACTTTTTCATTTTAGCCATCCTGGTTGCTTGGGGATTCCTGCAGTCTGCCTGGTTGTCAGAGGTGCCCCATCAGCATTTGCTGAGTGTCCTAGGAGTGGGGAGACAGGGACTCCGTGTCCTCCCTCTCTGCCATCTTGGCTCTGCCTCTATCTTTTTATTTTTGTGTTGTAGAAGGCTTGCATTATTTCCTGGTTACCAGTTCTTTGTCAGATGTAGGTTTTTACAATACCTGTATATTATATTTGTATTTCTTTGATGACATCTTTAAACAACCAAAGTTTTACTTGATGAGGTCTAACGTATCATCTTTTTATGGTAATTTCTTTTTAATATCTTAGCAAACCTTAGCTTACCCACAAGTTGTGAAGAATGTCTCCCTCCTCATGTTTTTTTGTGATTTATAATATGGTAAATATTCTCAGATTGTGTCTTGAACATTATAAATGAAATGATATAGAAGTTCTAACTTTCATGTTCCTCCAAACCTTCTTTTTTAACCAAGATTAAATTTACAGTTCAAATGAAGATACCTTTAAGCCCTTTATACATAAGTGTGTAACTCTCTGTAAATATAATAGAAAAATACGAAAATAATAGTATATTATGATAATAAAATCAATAAATAATACAAAAGTCTGCTAATATGGCACTATTGATTTTCAGATCTAGCCTCTTAGCAATTTTGAATATAATTCAGTACTGCTGACCATAGTCACCATGCTATGCATTAGATCTTCAGAAGTTACTCATATTCTTGTACTCTGTAAAGTGAAACTGAAAGTGAAGTCACTCAGTCGTGTCCAACTCTTTGTGACCCCATGGACTGTAATCTACTAGGTTCCTCTGTCCGTGAGATTTTCCAGGTAAGAACACTGGAGTAGGTTGCCATTTCTTTCTCCAGGGGATCTTCCCCGCCCAGGGATGGAACCCAGGTCTCTTGGATTGTAGGCAGACGCTTTACTGCCTGAACCACCAGGGAAGTCATTTAACAGCTCCCCAATTACCCCACCATTATTGATTTTAATACCTTGTATGAAAACATTGGGATAAATGTAAATGTATCAGTTGCCAATAATTTACCAAAAATAATCCATATTATCTAAGTTTATGAATGTTTTTAACATATAAAAGCTTTTCAGATTAGTTTTTGTAACAATTGCATCCAGCAGTCAGTATTTTTTGTGTATCTGCCTATACAGGTCTATACAAAAAAAAAAAAAATTAAAGAATGATATGCACAAGAAACAGAGCACAGCCATAAGAAAGAAAAACACAAATGCCATTATTAAAAAAAGATTAAGACTGGCATTTGGAAAGAATTAGAAATAGAAAATAGGAAGTTATGAGATTAAAAAGTTTAAAAGGTAAACATAATTAAATCCAAATCAGAACCAGCTTTGCCAGAGTGAACTACAAGTTAGAAATGGGAAGAATATTATGGTACATGTTTATAACAAACTGAAACTCCATCATAGGGCTGTGAAATCCAGCTGACATAAGGGCCTAGCAGGCAGATAACTGTAGTAACAATTGAAAAAAATGATTAAGGTTAAGTTTCATTAGAATGTAAGTTTGAAAGATACTCATCAAATAAAATAAAAGGTAAAGGATCTATAACAAATTTTAATAGATGATGCTTGAAACATATCACTTCCAAACAATACTATTTGGAATCTGACAATGCAAAAATATGTTTTCACTAGACATATGAAAGAATACCACTTTGACATTCGTTGATGAACTTTCCAAAGTTCATCCTATTGCAACATATTTATTTCCCCAGTCTCATGTATAAAATTTAAATGAATGTGTTTTTTATTTAGATATTCACTTTTTTATTCTCTGTGAGAAATTGTGGTTCAGATATATTTGGAATGGAGTTATGATTTTTTAGCCTGTGATGTTAAAGTTTTCCTTCCCAATCCTAAGAGAATTGAATGAAATGTTCTGTCTTGAATTTGTAGAAATGAATTGTCAAATGATAAAACAATAAAACAAAATGTGTTCCATTTTGAAAGAACTTTAGAGAGGTTTTGGTTCTCACATGAAAGAAATGATTGGCATTTATATCCTAAAATTTCCAAGTTACCACTGTCTACATCTGATTCATGGACCTGCAGCAGATTCCATTTTCTAAAGCAGATAAACTGTGTAATAAATAATCTAGCTTCATTTTCAGCATGATTTTTAGATAAGAAAAATATAGCAAAGAAAGATGGTAAGGTAGAAATTTTCAGAGAAAGAAATGAAAGTTGTATTTACTCCAAATGTTTTTATTCTTATAGTAACTGAAGTTATCACTATTATAGAAAATAATAAGAAAATTAAAATAATAAAATAATGTGTTTACAGTTAAATCAGTAAGTAGACTAACATTTTATTGCATATATATTGTGTATATATATATATATATATATTTGTGTATGTATATGCATTAAATATGACAAGTTACTTTGCATTCAGAGTCTTATTGAATGGAACTTTTAACCTTAACCAGGGATCCAGAAAGCCCATTTAGTATACAATTGCTGTGCTGATCACTAAATAAAAATCCTCAATATTTAGAGGCAATTTATGATTTTCCCAACCTGTAGCAAATGCCATTGCCTGGAACTGACTGTAATTATGACAGCATTAGACTGTTCTATAAACATATATAATACTTTCTGAAAGGTTAGTTCCAATTTTTTTGTTAAGTTGATGACTGTTCTGGGTTCTCTGTATTTGTGTGGTTGTTTTTCAATTAACAAAATAATCTGTAAGTCCATTATATACCTGGCAAAACAACAAAAAAAGAAAGTACAGCTCCTAACTTCCCAATAATCTGGGAAGAAAGCCTAAAAATCACTGGGAAGAAAGTCTAAGCTTTCAAAGAGAATAGAAGGCAACTCTCCAGCTATAATTCCTTAAAGGTTTACTTAGGAACTGGCTTTCAGGTTAAGATCTAAGATGAATAGAGGCCACTGAAGCAGAAGCCCAAAATTGTGAGAGAATGTTTTCCCCAGGTTCTTGGAGATCTTGAAAGGAACAGTCAAGAGAATCTCAACAGAGTAAAGAGGAAGATAAAGAAATGTTTCATTATCTCTATGTTGTAAAATGCACAAATATTCTTAATTTAAAAGAACCTAATAATTTACTCACTTTCCACTTACTTCATAATCCTATTAACATTGGTCTAACATGTTTCCAGTAGCTTCTTCTCAATCTTTTCCCTGCATTCATTCACTCTCATTCTACATAAGAAGCTTCAAATACTATTGCTGCCAAGCTCATTTACTTCCCAAAGTGGAACCATTTACCACTTTTCTAAATGTCTCCTATACGTGATCTAATGTGTGGCTATAACTTTCTCTCTCTTCATTTCTCGCCAGCCCTATAGGATAACTTGTGTGCTGGGCTTAGTTGCACAGTCATGTCTGACTCTTTACAACCCCAAGGACTATAGCCCACCAGGCTCCTCTGTTCATGAGGATTGTCCAGGCAAGAATAATGGAGTGGGTTGTCATGACCTTCTCCAGAGGATCTTCCCAACCCAGATATCAAACCCAGGTTACTTGCATTGAAGGTGGATTCTTTACCATTTGAGCCACCAGGGAACCCCACAGATTGACCCTACGCATCCTTAAAAGCCTGTTTCTCCTTCCTATGTCCTCTCACTAGCCCTGTGTTCCTTTTTTATAATGCCTCATGTCGTATTTTGTTATAATTTATTGTTACTTGTTCCATTTTTATATATTCTCTACCAAATTTTATGTTTAGAAGAATGTGAGCTTTGAAATGTGTTCAATAGAGATGTAACTTTTTAAATCACTTATTTAAAATTTTTAAAAAATTAAAATAACTCCAAAATCACTGCAGATGGTGACTGCAGCCATGAAATTAAAAGATGTTTGCTCCTTGGAAGAAAAGCTACGACCAACCTAGACAGCATATTAAAAAGCAGAGACATTACTTGGCCAACAAAGGTCCATCTAGTCAAAGCTCTGGTTTTTCCAGTAGTCATGTATGGAAGTGAGAGTTGGACTATAAGGAAAGCTGAGCACCGAAGAATTGATGTTTTGAACTGTGGTGTTGGAGAAGACTCTTGAGAGTCCCTTGGCCTACAAGAAGATCCAACCAGTCAATCCTAAAGGAAATCAGTTCTGAATGCTCATTGGAAAGACTGGTGCTGAAGCTGAAACTCCAATACTTTGGCCACCTGATGTGAAGAACAGACTCCTTGGAAAAGACCTTGATTCTGAGACAGATTGAAGACAGGAGGAGAAGGGGACAACAGAGGATGAGATGATTTGATGGCATCACCGACTTGATGGACATGAGTTTGATCAAGCTTAGTTGGTGATGGACAGGGAAGCCTGACGTACTGCAGTCCATGGGGTCGCAAAGAGTTGGACATGACTGAGCAACTGAACTTTCAAAAACATTTTTGTCAAATCATACAGTGTTTTTAAAATTCTTCAGATATATAAAACTTCATTTTTTTTATAATTTTAAAACTCCCCATTAACTTCCTGAAATTAAATTCATAGATAAAATTACTTACCTATGTATAGAGTTAAAAATAATTTCTCTAGTTGGCATTGGCAATATTAAATAAAATAATTTGTAATAAATCACAGCTTTACTTTCCTCTGTCAATACTCAAGCAAGTCTACACTAATTGAGATGAAGTGGCCAGAGGGTCATGGCTTTATGTAGAATAAGAGTAGGTTCATAACCATAGGACCTGATCCAAACTGTATACATTTGTTGTCTTAAATGTTATCATTGGGATTACTGTTATTTATTTTATTTCCTACAATATGAAACACTGTTAGTAAATTCTCAAACAGAATAACGGATAATCTTCCCTTGATTTATTCAATAGTACATGCCTACAAAATTGTGTCCATTAAAATTATGCAAAAATATCCTTTGTGTTTATATGTAAAATGAAAGAAGGGTCTATTCTCAAGTAATTATAAGGCAGTTTTTCCATTTGCAACACTGAAATATTTAGAAGTCTTTCAGTTCAGTTCAGTCGCTCAGTCATGTCCGATTCCTTGCGACCCCATGAATCGCAGAACACCAGGCCTCCCTGTCCATCACCAACTCCCGGAGTTCACTCAAACTCATATCCATCATCAGTGATGCCATCCAGCCATCTCATTCCTCAGAAAGAGGTACCCAAAACCATCACTATCCAAGATATAATGAAAATATTTCTTAGTGATGGGAAAGTGTTTGAAAAACTCACTCCTTCCTGTTCTCTAGGACCTAATTTTTAGACAATTGTTTATAGCTTTCAAATTCATGTTACACAGTATGTAGCTAATAATTGGTCAAACCAACTGTGTTTCTGTGCAGGTGTTATCTTTGGAGCACAAAATAAGTACCTTAGTAAGTATTTGTTGAATTGCATGTAAATTCATTACAATCACTACATGCATCACCCTTTTTCTGTTTTTGTTTTTTTTTTTAATATTTTGCATAATTAGAATTGAGTTTGCCCCCAAGTGCTTTGCCGAATACTGTGTACATTATAAGATTAAATAAAATTTCTTGAGTGAATTAATAAGTGAATGACTGAATAACTAACTGTTAGGCCAGAGGTTTAGCCAGAGATCTCAGATGATCCGCATTTAGCTTCTATCTTGTCAACTCTAAAATGATTAATTCAATTTTAACCATTCTTGTAATTTTAGAAAATATGACTATTGGATTTTGAAGCTGAGATTAGAGCCTCTTTTTCTTTCCTAGACCTACTTGTGTTTGCAGTTAAACCAAGAGTGACAAATACATAACCATCTTTGCATCTTTTGAAGGTGGCCTCCTGTGCCACATGCTATGAGTAAATGGACACAACTGGATGGCTTAGGTCAGGAACACTCAGAGGCCTGCTTCAAGGCTGTTTAGCCAACATACATCATATGCCCTGTCGGTGCAGGAAGCCTCTGCAACAGCAAGGTTGCTGAAGAGCTGTATAACGGAAAGTGTAGATCCTGTTGGATAAAAAGTAAACAACTATGAAATAGGGAGCTCTCGATAACCACAAGTGTATTAAAGAACAACATCCCACTGTGCGATGACTTTAGCCAGCTGTGTAAATTTGCCTTGGGCTGAACCAGACTTTTGTTGATTCCTCATTAGGAAAACTCTGGGTATGCACCTTTTGGAGTCAAGAAAATGAGACAGTGGTGGGAGTGTGGGAGAATCTGAGTACCTGGGTGCTTTGGGGCAAGCAAACTACCTGGATGCAATCATAATGTAAACTTTGCTAGATGAAAAGATCATGGAATAAATGTTGGGAATAAATGTCTCACTGATTTGTCTGCCCTTGCTCTCTTGAATAATAGAGCACTAAATCAGCTATCAACACCAGACAGTGTTTCTCTATCTAGAGAAATATAAAACAATAGTTATTTATTACCTTATAGCAATGCAGAGAGGCTAACATATCTTTATAGTACCCCCTTTTTTAAAAGAGTCAACAAATATTTATTACTTACATAATTTGTGTGAGGAGGTGTTATTTTTGTTTAGTACATACCTCTGAAATACTACCACTATCCTTAATTTATGTTCTAATAATAAATTCAAAGACATGAAAATTATGTATGTGTGGAAAGAGAGAAAGAGAAGGAGAGAGAACATAGGGAATATATAATAAGCTAGTATAGTAGTCTAGTGTGACACAGAGAAATGAAGATAGAAAGTTTGAAGATGGGTTCTTCTTTTACTGGGGCAGTCATAGAGAACCTCTCTGAAATGACTTCTGAGTTTATGTCTTTTCATTTATAAAATATGTGCTGCTGCTGCTGCTAAGTTGCTTCAGTTGTGTCCAACTCTGTGCGCTATGGTACAGGAATTTTCTATCAGTTTGCCAATATCTGTGAACAAAGATCCCCTACATCACTACCTTCCAGTTGATGGTAAAGAGGGAGTGAGAACAAAAATTGATTAATAAACATAATAAATGTGATAGAACATGACGTGTGCTTAGGGAAAAAATGATGCAGAGAAAGGAAGCTTGAAAGGGCTGATGGTAAGTTGTCATTTGAATAGGTGGTCAGGAAGCTTGTTGAGGAGGCAGTATTTGATCAAATATTTGAAAAGGTGAAGATACCTGCTAAGGATTATTTGGGATAAGAGTAATTCAGGCTGAAGAAATATCTATTTAAAATTTGGGAGTGGTTTGCTTAGGGATTTTCAGAAAAAAACCAAGAAAGTCAGTTACAACCAGAGCAGAGCTGGGGAGGGGAAGAGAATTAGGAAATGATGCCAGAGATTTCTGGGTTTAGTTCTAAATAATGAGGCTGTAACTATGAGTCAGCTTTGTATCTCACCAATGGGTGTTTCTCTATTTGAGAGGAAAGAAGCTTTGAGATTAGGAGGTGCACCTGCTCAGAATAAACTCTCCTTCTCTTTCTTGATCTGCAAAAATCTTGACCCTGAAGCCCCATCTACATACCTATACCCATGCGCATTCTTGGTAGAGAGAAATATTTGTCTAAGCCCATGGTTCACCACCCTGCCTGAGACTCAGAATCACAAGTGCAGCTTATTTAACTACATACATGTCACAGGCCCACTTGGTGACCCAGATTCAGATCTGGATTATGACATAAGCCTCTCTTTTGGTTGAAAATCTCCCCAAGGTTGCTTTGATAGGCAGTTATAGAATTCACTGCTCTGAATCTACTCAGTGTGGTCTGAGCCTGTGTTATATGGGAGTTTGTTAGTAACATAGAATCTCAGACCTCATCAGAGAACTATGAATCAGACTCTATGTTCTAACAAATTCAAGAGAGGTGTATAACATGTTCAAGATTGAGAGATACATCTCTACATCTTGCCCTACTTCTCTACTCTTTTACACTTAATCTGTGTAGATATACCCAAGCACTTTAAATCTATTTCTTAGAGGGAAATGAGTATAGGCCAAAGAAATAAATAATCTTTCCTCCCAAGAGAAATTCTTCCTGGGACTTCCAGTGTAAATCTGTTCTGCTTTCTCACAGTATTTTTATAACCTGGAAACAATTTGTAAAAAAGTATTTGTGGTCAGAAATCCATCATGCTAATTCTATGTTATTTGATATCATAATAATATAATTATTCATTAATTCATTGGTGAAACGGCTTTTATGAAGTTTTTTCTGAAGCATTCTTGAAATTGAAAACTCTTTTCTCTCAGCTTAAAAGGATGAGTAGGCTCTTCTGAATGTTTAAAATTTTAAAAATGATCAAATTCATACCAAAAAAATTTAGGGGGTACATTTTCAGGGTCTGGTAAACAAAGTAAATTTTCTTTTACATTTTGTTTTCTTTTCCCTCTTTGTTTTTAATGAGTAGACATGAATATTTACAGTTATGGGCTCAGAATTTCTTCATGTAAGTTTTTAAGAATAAATACTAGCCTATAATTGAAATAAAATATTTTTAATCAAAAAAATGGAAAAGGAAGTCTTTAGGATCCCTTCTTCATATATATGTGCATACATATATCGATGTTAAATGCAATGACATATCTAACAGAAATAATAAACTTAAAAACATATATAATTATGTCCATATAATTCCCACAGCTGCCTGAGTAATAATCTCACAAACTCCAAAACTACAAACAAAGAACAGATAAATATATCAGAGGATATTTTTCTCTTTAGGTTCATGACAAAGAAGATTTATAATTCAGATTCAATCATCACAGCTGAAAGTGAATATATTGCAGAAATAGAGCCTGTGATATTAGCTGTGGTTGACGATGAATTAAAGCCATTCCCAATGACTCATAGTTTTTTTTTTTTTTTTTCCTGTACTGGCAGCCAGTCGAAAAAGTGGTTAATCTATTTAATATATACTTTTGAAGCTAGGGATGTTGCTTCATCATTAAGAGCCCATGCTTTATGACATGGGAAAAATTCATTTAAAACTAGGCAAGTCTGGACTTCCCTGGTGGTCCAGTACTAATAGTCCCTGCTCCCAATGCAGGGAGCCGGGTTCAATCCCTGGTCTGGGAACTATAGTCCACATGCTGCAATCAAGAGTTCACATGCTGCAACTAAAGACTGAAGATCCCACATGCTCCAAATATGACCTGGCCTGGCCAAATAAAGAAATAAGTAAATATTTTTTAAAAGAAAAGCAAAAGGACAAGGCTGATTTGCTAAATGAAATTTAATCCAATTCTGTGTGAATATCGCCCTTTGGTAGGGTCATCATCGTGATGAAAGATCATTAACTGAGCCACAGATCAGCAAAATAAATCATTCAGGAGAGCAAAGTAAGTAAAATACTTTGCAAGGAACTTCAAAACACTGTCACAAGTTTTAACAGCTGGCTTGTATCTTCTAAAGCTTAACTTGACCTAAAACTTTGTCAGATAAAATACACCACATATAAAAGTGTTGTTGTTCAGCCGCTAAGTTGTATCTGACTCTTTAGGACTACATGAGCTGCAGCACACCAGGCGTCAGTCCTTCACTGTCTCCTGGAGCTTGCTCAAACTCATGTCCACTGAATCAGTGATGTTATCCAATCACCTCATCATCTTCCAACCCCTTCTCCTCTTGCCCTCAGTCTTTCCCAGCATCCAGGTGTTTTCCAATGAGTTGGCTCTTTTCATCAGGTGGCCAAAGCATTGGAGCTTCAGCTTCAGCATCAGTCCTTCCAATGAATGCTGTGCTGTGTTGTGCTAAGTTGCTTGGGTCGTGTCCGACTCTTTGCAACCCCATGGACTGTGGCCTGCCAGGCTCCTCTGTTCATAGGATTCTCCAGGCAAGAATACTGGAGTGGGTTGCCATTCCCTTCTCCAGGGGCTCTTCCCAACCCAGGGATCGAACCCAGGTCTCCTGCATTGGCTGGCAGGTTCTTTACCACTAGAGCCATCTGGGAAGTCCCTTCCAAACAATATTCAGGGTTAATTTCCTTTAGGATTGACTGGCTTGATCTCCGACTGTCAAGAGTCTTTTCCAACACCACAGTTCAAAAGCATCAATTCTTTGATAGCCTTCTTTATGGTCCAGTTCACACATCCGTACACGACTACTGAAAAAATCACAGCTTTGACTATACGGCCATTTGTTGGCAAAGTGATGTCTCTTCTTTTTAATATGCTGTCTAGGTTTGTCATGACTTTTCTTCCAAAGAGCAGTATCTTTTAATTTCATGGCTATAGTCATGGTCCATGGTGATAAAAGTGTTATTGTAAAACAATTAGCTGCATTATAAAAACAAAAGCAGGTAATAAGTAAGGGTTGGCTAAAAATTTACCAATATTTTATTTAAGTGCTGTTACTAGTCAAAGATTTAGATAAATTACCCTGTTTTTTTTCTATAAACTATTAAATCGAATTTGCTTTAAGCCTTTTATTATCTCAGAGATCAACCGTGCTGGCCACTAAGTGCAACTGGGCATCCTTGCCAGTGTCCTGTGGTAAACAGAATGATCTCAGGCAAGAAGAAAACCTCTCTGCTATTATTACACACCACACTTCATTATGTCATATTTATTCTTACTGGTCTTTCCTATGTGATTGTTTGAGAAATAAAGGAACAAAGTAAATGCTATAGAGATTTTAGGGCTGTTTAAAAAAGTTTATTAAAAACTTTTCCAGATGACTTTATGGTATTACGGGTGATTTTATTTACTTGTATATATATATATTTTTAGTATTTTCCAAGTTTCTGTAAGTATATATGAATTAACTTTCAAAATTTAAAAAGAAAGATATTTCAAAAATACACCAAATGGGTATTGTAAGTGGAATGAATATTATAATGATCAAGAATGCCTGCATGCTAAGTCTTTTCAGTTGTGTCTGACTCTGTGACCCTATGGACCGTAGCCCACCAGGCTCCTCTGTCCATGAGATTCTCCAGGGAAAAATACTGGAGTGGGTTGCCATGTTCTCCTCCAGGGGATCTTCCCGACCCAAGGATTGAACTAGTGTCTCTTACTGACCCCTCTGGCATTGGTAGGTGGGTTCTTTACAACTAGTGATACATGGGAAGCCCCAGTGATCAAGAATAATAGTACCAAAAAAAAAAAAAAAAAAAAAAGGATAGTAGGTTTACTCAGTGGCATGATAATATATTGTATTGCTAATCTGTGCCTTTTCACTCTTTTTAGTTTCTTTTTATTAAGTCATGACTTTGGACTCCTTTTCCTAAGAAGCAAACAAAAACTTCCTTGCAGCCCTCCTATCCTACCCTTGTCTCATAAAAAATTTTAGTTTATAGTGAGTATTGAGACTGAGGACTTGAGAGAAGAAGGAGGAGGCTAAGAAAATGTCTTTGCAACGAGAGAGAATAAAAGAAAGGCTGTGTGGTGGATTCAAGGAAGCCTGATTCTTTACACAGGTGTTTCACAGAAGGCTAAAGCTAAGGGCATGTGGTAAAGTTTGGACTTATGTGTGTATCTGAGCGGAATATTGCATATACTCACTAAACTGCTTGCTTCATGTAGTTACACTCCGTGGAAGAATATCTCTCACAGCAAATGGCACATGTCTTTTGTATTCAGATCCCCAAAAATCCATTAAAAATAATGTCAGTCACTGAGTCCTTCCCAGACTTACTGCATCAGAATTTCTGAGCAGGAGGCAGTCATTCAAATAAGCTTTCCCAGTCATTTTAATCACAGTAAAGTTCGAATACTATCATTATAAAGGCATAAATGAATATTTATTAAAGACTTCTATATTTAGAAATAAGCATTTATCATATCATTACACATATTAATTTTAACCCTGGGAACAAATCTCTCATAATTCTTCCCAAACAGAAAGTCTCCTTCGGTCCACAACAAGATGGGACAATGAGAATCAAGTAGTGACTATGTAACTGAAATACCATGCTCCTCCCTTTCCACACTCCTGACCCATCAAAGCAGTGACTGCAATGGGTAGGAGGCTATTAAGTCCTTATTTTACCATGTTCACTGGCATCCATTTGCTTTAAAGAGCAATATTGCATAGGAACCTGGAATGTCAGGTCCATCAATCAAGGCAAATTGGAAGTGGTCAAACAAGAGATGGCAAGAGTGAATGTCGACATTCTAGGAATTAGTGAACTAAAATGGACTGGAATGGGTGAATTTAACTCGGATGACCATTATATCTACTACTGTGGGCAGGAATCCCTCAGAAGAAATGGAGTGGCCATCATGGTCAACAAAAGAGTCCGAAATGCAGAACTTGGATGCAATCTCAAAAATGACAGAATGATCTCTGTTCGTATCCAAGGCAAACCATTCAATGTCACAGTAATCCAAGTCTATGCCCCAACCAGTAACGCTGAAAAAGCTGAAGTTGAAAGGTTCTATGAAGACCTACAAGACCTTTTAGAACTAACACCCAAAAAAGATGTCCTTTTCATTATAGGGGACTGGAATGCAAAAGTAGGAAGTCAAGAAACACCTGGAGTAACAGGCAAATTTGGCCTTGGAATACAGAATGAAGCAGGGCAAAGACTAATAGAGTTTTGCCAAGAAAATGCACTGGTCATAGCAAATACCCTCTTCCAACAACACAAGAGAAGACTCTATACATGGACATCACCAGATGGTCAACACCAAAATCAGATCGATTATATTCTTTGCAGCCAAAGATGGAGAAGCTCTATACAATCAGCAAAAACAAGACTAGGAGCTGACTGTGGCTCAGACCATGAACTCCTTATTGCCAAATTCAGACTGAAATTGAAGAAAGTAGACAAAACTACTAGACCATTCAGGTATGACCTAAATCAAATCCCTTATGATTATACAGTGGAAGTGAGAAATAGATTTAAGGGCCTAGATCTGATAGATAGAGTGCCTGATGAACTATGGAATGAGGTTCGTGACATTGTACAGGAGACAGGGATCAAGACCATCCCCATGGAAAAGAAATGCAAAAAAGCAAAATGGCTGTCTGGGGAGGCCTTACAAATAGCTGTGAAAAGAAGAGAAGCGAAAAGCAAAGGAGAAAAGGAAAGATATAAACATCTGAATGCAGAGTTCCAAAGAATAGCAAGAAGAGATAAGAAAGCCTTCTTCAGTGATCAATGCAAAGAAATAGAGGAAAACAACAGAATGGGAAAGACTAGGGATCTCTTCAAGAAAATCAGAGATACCAAAGGAACATTTCATGCAAAGATGGGCACAATAAAGGA
Organism: Tragelaphus eurycerus; assembly: GCA_935064755.1. Taxonomy (NCBI): domain Eukaryota; kingdom Metazoa; phylum Chordata; class Mammalia; order Artiodactyla; family Bovidae; genus Tragelaphus; species Tragelaphus eurycerus. The sequence continues at coordinate 42,852,929 of CAKXYN010000010.1, read as the reverse complement.
CAGAGATGGTGTGGATTTAACAGAAGCAGAAGATATCAAGAAGAGGTGGCAAGAATACACAGAAGAACTGTACAAAAAAGAGCTTCAAGACCCAGATAATCATGATGATGTGATCACTGACCTAGAGCCAGACATCTTGGAATGTGAAGTCAAATGGGCCTTAGAAAGCATCACTACGAACAAAGCTAGTGGAGGTGATGGAATTCCAGTGGAGCTATTCCAAGTCCTGAATGATGATGCTGTGAAAGTGCTACACTCAATATGCCAACAAATTTGGAAAACTCAGCAGTGGCCACAAGATTGGAAAAGGTCAGTTTTCATCCCAATCCCAAAGAAAGGCAATGCCAAGGAGTGCTCAAACTACCAAACAATTGCACTCATCTCACACGCTAGTAAAGTAATGCTCAAAATTCTCCAAGCCAGGCTTCAGCAATATGTGAACCGTGAACTTCCTGATGCTCAAGCTGGTTTTAGAAAAGGCAGAGGAACCAGAGATCAAATTGCCAACATCTGCTGGATCATGGAAAAAGCAAGAGAGTTCCAGAAAAACATCTATTTCTGCTTTATTGACTATGCCAAAGCCTTTGACTGTGTGGATCACAATAAACTATGGAAAATTCTGAAAGAGATGGGAATACCAGACCACCTGATCTGCCTCTTAAGAAATCTGTATGCAGGTCAGGAAGCAACAGTTAGAACTGGTCATGGAACAACAGACTGGTTCCAAATAGGAAAAGGAGTACGTCAAGGCTGCATATTGTCACCATGTTTATTTAACTTATATGCAGAGTACATCATGAGAAATGCTGGACTGGAAGAAACACAAGTTGAAATCAAGATTGCCGGGAGAAATATCAATAACCTCAGATATGCAGATGACACCACTCTTATTGCAGAAAGTGAAGAGGGGCTAAAAAGCCTCTTGATGAAAGTGAAAGTGGAGAGTGAAAAGGTTGGCTTAAAGCTCAACATTCAGAAAACGAAGATCATGGCATCTGGTCCCATCACTGCATGGGAAATAGATGGGGAAACAGTGGAAACAGTGTCAGACTTTGTTTTTCTGGGCTCCAAAATCACTGCAGATGGTGACTGCAGCCATGAAATTAAAAGACGCTTACTCCTTGGAAGGAAAGTTATGACCAACCTAGATAGCATATTCAAAAGCAGAGACATTACTTTACCAACAAAGGTTCACCTAGTCAAGGCTATGGTCCTTCCTGTGGCATGTATGGATGTGAGAGCTGGACTGTGAAGAAGGCTGAGCACCGAAGAATTGATGCTTTTGAACTGTGGTGTTGGAGAAGACTCTTGAGAGTCCCTTGGACTGCAAGAAGATCCAACCAGTCCATTCTGAAGGAGATCAATCCTGGAATTTCTTTGGAAGGAATGATGCTAAAGCTGAAACTCCAGTATTTTGGCCACCTCATGAAAAGAGTTGACTCATTGGAGAAGACTCTGATGCTGGGAGGGATTAGGGGCAGGAGGAGAAGGGGACGACAGAGGATGAGATGGCTGGATGGCATCACTGACTCGATGGATGCGAGTCTGAGTGACCTCCAGGAGCTGGTGATGGACAGGGAGGCCTGGCGTGCTGTGGTTCATGGGGTCGCAAAGAGTCGGACACGACTGAGCGACTGATCTGATCTCTGATCTCTGAATCTAAGGCAAGTGAATGTATTTTTTCTACCAGAAAGACTTTTTGTGGAAGAAGATACCTACAAAGACAGATGCTTGGAAAAAGCACAACAATGGACATTCTTTCTCATTGGCCTACAGCCCCCTGGATATGTTTTAGGGATTGGGAGGAGGATCACAGGTATGACTGAAAATGCTGGTATCTACATGGTTGGCAAATTAGCCTCGAGAGAATAGAGTGCATTTAGTATGAATCTGGACCACAGTCACCCTGAATTATCATTTGTCATGGTATATGTGCATATAAACATTTTACACAAATTTTCCACTAACAACCACCCATTTCCAGTCCATCCTAGTGATGAGTCCTCACGATACTGAAAATTGGAGTACCCAAATCTGAGCCAGACCTGTGAGCTACACCTAAATTCCCATGTCTCATCCCACAACAGTTCTGTTAAAGCTTCTTCTCCCCTCCCTATCTGCAGTTTGTTTTAAACAGAAAAACAGACCTGTGATATTTACTCAGATCCTTGTATTGAATTCCCTTGGTTGCACTAGTGGAGAGGTAGAACTGATTCTAGAACTATACTAGATTTCATGGAGTTTTTTTTCTTTTTTTTAAGTATAGTTGATTTATCATGTGTAAATTTCTGCTGTACAGCAAAGTGATTCATTTATACATATATAGGCATTTTATTTTTATGTTCTTTTCTATTTGGCTTATCACAGGATATTTACTACAGTTCCCTACGCTACATAGTAGGACCTTGTTTACCCACTCTGCATATAATAGTTTGCATCTGCTAACTGCAAACTCCCGATCTATCCTCCCCACACCGGCCTCCCACTTGGCAACCGCAGGTACGTTCTCTGTGTCTGTGATAGACTCATTTTTGAGTGAGTTTTCTAAGAGAGAGGTGTGGAAATGCAGCCTAAAGGGCAGTATCCAGGATATGGAAAAAGGAACAGGTTTTGATATAAGGGAGTATGACTAGTTTCTGAGAGTCTGCCCGTGCGAAACTGAATTCTTCTGAAAATCTTTCAGTTAAATAGCTTATAATAGCATGAATGTTTTCCTAACACGCATCATAAAAAGACATTTTTCCCTTATTCTCACAGGGTAGATATGTGATTAGGGACATCTAATTGTTAACAATTGACTTTAATATCTCCGTGAACTTCAACAAAAAAGACAAATTAAACATAATGCAAGCAACATACAATGAGTCCTTGCTATTTCAATGTTGTTCTTAGAGAATGGAGAGGGACCACCTGTTCACTGAATCCATCTCAATGAAGTGATATAATTGCCTTTTATCACAACCCATTGTTTATACCCAAGAAGAAGTAATAAAAGTGGCCAAAATCCCTCTCCACTTTGCCAGTGACTCATTGTAAACTAAACCTTCTGGGGAAGTTCAGCTCTGCACAGAGTTTTAGAAAAGGAGTGCGAAGAGAAGGCCTCATTTTGATTAGGACTAAGGGGTGAAACCAATGGGGATAGAACCTAAATGTGTTTAATATTATTTGAGGATAAAGAATAAGAGGCACCGTGGATTGGTCTCTGCTGCTGCTGCTGCTGCTAAGTTGCTTCAGTCGTGTCCGACTCTGTGCGACCCCAGAGACGGAAGCTCACCAGGCTCCCCTGTCCCTGGGATTCTCCAGGCAAGAACACTGGAGTGGGTTGCCATTTCCTTCTCCAATGCATGAAAGTGAAAGGTAAAAGTGAAGTCGCTCAGTCGTGTCCGACTCTTAGCGACCCCATGGACTGGAGCCTACCAGGATCTTCCGTACATGGGATTTTCCAGGCAAAAGTACTGGGGTGGGGTGCCATTGCCTTCCCCGGGATTGGTCTCTACCTTCATTTAAACTTTGTTTATTTTAAAAGGACCAAATTAAAATTATATGCTGTCTGAGATTTGCTTTAAAATACTGCATGAAAAAAATAGCTGTGAAGTAGATTAAACAAGATTGGCCAATCCTTTAAAATTATTCAATTGGGTCAATGAAATGCACCAGGATTTATTATCTCCTCCTTTTTTGTCTATGTATGTTTTAAAATTATATGATAAAAATTAATTGTGTTTTAGCCCAGAAAATGGCACCCTCTCTAATTTTTCCACATTGAGCTAGAATCAATGTGGGTTCTTTACCAGCAGGTGGGTTCTTTACCAGCTGAGCCACCAGGGAAGCCTGGAGTCTATTTTAGAACTGGTAGAGAGTAACTGGTAGACACACACACACACACACACACACACACACACACACACACACACACCTATGCTTAGGAAAGCATGCATAACTGCTACAGCACTTGTGGCTATATTTAGTGTGTAGTTCTGTATTTTTCTTCTATGCTTTTGGAGTTAAATTCCCTATTTAACCTCAATTTCTCAATAAAGCCTTATTAATTTATAGCCTTTGACATGTAACACAAAGATACAGCACAGTAAAGTTTGACCTTTTGCATATCAACTTTTCTTTTGAAAATATTGTAGCATTATCATGGACAGGAAATGGTCTGATGTTTAGGCTGTAATCAGAAGTTTCAGTAAGTGGTGTGCGTGCTCACTCAGTTGTGTCTGACTCTTTGAGACCCCTTGGACTGTGTTCAGCCAGGCTCCTCTATCCTGGGATTTTTCAGACAGGAATACTTGAGTGGATTGCCATTTCCTTCTCCAGGGGATCTTCCCAACCCAGGGATCAAACTCACATCTCTTGAATCTCCTGCATTGGCATGTGGGTTCTTCACCAGCTGAGCCACCAAGGAAGCCTGGAATCTATTTTAGAAGTGGTAGAGAGTAACTGGTGGAGAAGGCAATGGCACCCCACTCCAGTACTCTTGCCAGGAAAAGCCCATGGATGGAGGAGTCCGGTAGGTTGCAGTCCATGGGGTCGCTAAGAGTCGGACGTGGCTGAGCAACTTCACTTTCACTTTTCACTTTGATGCATTGGAGAAGGAAATGGCAACCCACTCCAGTGTTCTTGCCTGGAGAATCCCAGGGACAGGGGAGCCTGGTGGGCTTCCGTCTATGGGGTCGCACAGATTCAGACACGACTGAAGTGACGCAGCAGCAGCAGCAGAGAGTAACTGGTAGACACACACACACACACACACACACACACACACACACACACACACACACACACCCTATGCTTAGGAAAGCATGCACAACTGCTACAGCACTTGTGTCTATAAGTCATGAAGCCATAGTTGATGTCAGGCCCTGACTTGTAGCATTTGCTGCTTTTTGTGCTGTACCTACTTCCAAAGGCTGATTTCCAGCTTCCAAAGTGATGTCACAGATGCGAAGCTGACAAATGCAGCTCATAATCAGTTCTCAGGGGCCCATATGTACCTGCTTCTGCACATTCCTCCTTTGATAGTACCGGAAGTTGAAACTGTCCCTTGCTAGTTGGCACTTGGCCATTTTGCATTCCTAATGTCATTCAAACAAAAGCAAAGAGTATATCGTATCCTGGCTGGGGGGATGGATCCTCATAAACAAGGAGAAACTGGTTGTTGCTACATGGCAAGGAAACAAAACCTGTCAGGGACCTCTAGAAGTCTCCTAGAGCTTTTCTCAACACTTCCATCCCCAGCAGTAACAGTAATGAATAATTGGAACAGAACAAACATGAACAAACAAGTCAGCAAACAGATAAAGTAAACTCACTAATGACTCAGACCCCTCAACAAACCTTTCGATCACTACCAGGTGAAGAATGTCTTGACAGTAAGCAAAGGATAGATGGAATGTGCAGTCAATCAAGATCATTAGCTATTAATTCCTCCAAACCTAAGAGAGTTTCTGACACATTTATGTGCTCCACATATATTTGACAACTGAGTAAAACTTACCTACTGATACCTGGTTGGGCTTCCCTAATGGCTCAGTTGGTAAAGAATCTGCCTGCAGTGCAAGAGGCCTGAGTTTGATCCCTGGGTTGGGAAGATACCCTGGAGAAGGAAATGATTAACCCACTCCAGTATTCTTGCCTGGAAAATCTCATGGACAGAGGAGACTGGCATTGGGTTGCAAGAGTCAGACTCGACTTAGTGACTAAACCACCACCACCGCTGATACCTGGTTAATTATGCAAATTGTCTTTAAATCAAGTGTTGTTTCTGCTATTAACTAAATTATCAAATATATGAATGACTTTTGGTCTGAAACTCTATTGCTTCTTCCCCATAAATGTGTGCCCAAGTATAACAAAATTGACCAAATGAAATTTGCCATCCTAATAAAAATCTTCTGGGTCATCCTGATTAGAGATTCCCAGATTCCTCACTTTGCTTTACATTGTATTGACATAAGAAAAATTCTGGAGAAGTAAAGGCAAAATATGCTCCTTCAGCTGACTTTAGCAGTGGGCACAGAAAAATAACAAACCATTAACTTGGATACTGAGCTCAAAGAAAAGAAAACCTCACACCTGTGATCGATATCATTTGCTGGTTCTCGGTACCATCGCTGACCTTCAGATTTCTCTCAAAGAATGCGGGGGAAGAAAATGAAAAGCCATTTTCCTCAGGCCCCCCTTCACAGCTGGGAAGTAAAGAAGGAGAGGAGGAGTGAGTATCTTACTGCAGCTGCAGACAGGTATGTGCGTTTGAGCAGGTAAGCAGCAAATGAAGGGTATTGTCAGCAGCCACGGGAATTTCTCCTGAGTGTATCCATTTCATTGCTCTATGCCTTCCCATGGCTTTCCTAAGCCATCCTGAAAAGAACCCACTGGTACTTCGGGCAGCTAAGTTCACTGTGTTATTTCCCAGTTCTAACTTCATTTTCCCATATACCGAAAGTGTCTTTCCTAGTGGTCACATCCTCTGCCTTTGCAATGATTTGGAAAGCCTCTAGTTACCCATGTAAATACCTTTCCTCTGGGTGAACTCCGGGAGTTGGTGATGGACAGGGAGGCCTGGCATGCTGTGATTCATGGAGTCGCGAAGAGTCAGACACGACTGAGCAACTGAACTAAACTAAACTAAATATCACACTAATGTACAATCACCTCTGAATAATACAGTCCTATCCCATACTTTTTCCCTTATGAATGAGGTGATGGAGACGGATGAAGCAGAAAGCAGCAGCAAAAGAGAAGGCAGCAGAGATAAATGTTTGTTGATTTGTCTTTGAAACAAACACAAAGATTTCCTAGGCCCAGGCATCCTTAGAGATGGATTAAATGAATGTTTGTTGGAAAACACTGAAATACAGTATTGCTTTAGAAGTCACTTTTACAATTACTTAAATGCTACAATGTTGTAATCTATGAGCCATGTGTAGCAACCAACGAATGGGAGTTCTGAATTTTTATGGAATTGTTACCATATTACCTAAAATGTGATAGAATATTAGCAGTAATCACATTGATACCTAATGGTATCACTTAAAAATGCTTCAAGTTACAAACTTGCATAATTTCCTCATAAAACATTCACTAGAGAAGGCCTTGGCATCCCACTCCAGTACTCTTGCCTGGAAAATCCCATGGACAGAGGAGCCTGGTAGGCTGCAGTCCATGGGGTCGCTAGGAGTCGGCGACTGAGCAACTTCACTTTCACTTTTCACTTTCATGCACTGGAGAAGGAAATGGCAACCCACTCCAGTGTTCTTGCCTGGAGAATCCCAGGGATGGTGGAGCCTGATGGCTGCCGTCTCTGGGGTCGCACAGAGTCGGACGTGACTGAAGCGACTTAGCAGCAGCATTGAAGCTTTATCCTATAACTATGTTCACCTTTATAATTATTTTCAACTGATATTAAATTTATCAAGGAACATATATACAGTGAATATTTCTTATGCAAAACCTTATGCTAAGCAGTATTTTGGGACATATAAAAGTTATAATTTATGTGCTTCCTGATTTTACAGAGCATCTGAGTCATCCTTAATCCCTTCATTCAATCCATCAGCTTGTAGCTGTATGTTCTGACTCCAAAATATATCTCAAATCTATCTATTCCTTTTCATTTTTCTTATATGCAAGACCTTATGTTACACATGTACTTTGGGACATATCAAAGTTATAATTTACATGCTTGCTGATTTCACAGAGAGCCTGAGTCATCCTTAATCCCTTCATTCAATCCATCAGCCTATAGCTATATGTTCTAACTTCAAAATACATCTATCTATCTATTCCTTTTCATCTGTATTATAGTCACAGTGGCTAAGCAATCACGATCTTCCAGGAAACTACCTCCTCGCTCCTGCTTCTTCATTTCCTCCCCTCCTGTTTCACACCACAATCCAATCTACACTCAGCACACACATAGTTTTAAAGCATAAATCAGGTCATGTCAATTACCTGTTACACAACTTTCAAAGGCCTTTGGACACTGAAGCTTACAAAGTAACAGTTCCTGCATCCTTCTCAAACCTCATCTGGTGCATATCATACCCCTTTCCTGGCTGGGCTCAGCCACCTAGACCTTCTCTCTCTGCCTGCCTTCTCTGTTTTAGTGCCTCAGCCTTTGCTTGTCTTCTCTCCCTAGTAACCTCTCCCCTCTCCCCTAATTCTTTCGTTTTTTTTTAACTTTTGATTTTAAAATAATTTCAAATGTACATAAAATTTGTTGAATAGTATTAAGAGCTCCCATGTACCCTTTTTCCAAACTAGGATATTTGCTGTCATGATCACAGTAAAATGATGACAGTCAGGAAATTCCCATTGATCAAATACTGATTATCTAATCCATAAACCTCAATTAGATTTCACTGATCAACTAATAATTTCCTATAAAGTGCTGAGATCCAACACAGAACTTTATGATGCACTTAACTGATATGTTTCCTTAATCTTTTTAAATCTAAAACAGTCCCTCGATTCTTCTTGTCTTCAATAGGTTTAAAGAACAGAGGACAGTTACTTCAAAGAGTGTTTTACATTGATTGTGTTCTGCTCAATACACTGTATTAGAAAGTACACCATGGGTAATTGCCGTATAACTAGTGATAATGATTTTCATCATTTGGTTAAGATGGTACAATCTTTCTTCACTGCAGAGTTAGCTACTAAATACATTTATTAATGATAAAAGAAGTATTTTGTAGAAATATACTTTAACACTCCTCCTGTTAATTTTCTTTTGCACTCTTCAGACTTACGTTTTTTTAAGAATTTGTGTATCCCTCAATTTTAACAATTTTTTAAGACATTGTAAACTTATGGCAATGAAAAGTATTGCATACTTGTGAGTAGATTATAGAAGATAATGTGAGTAAATTCATTTTACCAGACTATTTCAAAAATATTCTATTTATTTTTTAATAATTCATGTAAAATATTCATGTATTTCTACACATACTACTCCACACACACATAAAAAATGCCTAAACAATGATGGAAAAATTGACTAATATATTTTAGCAAGTTTTATTTTAATAAAAGAAAAATATTTTACTAAAGTCCAAAATTGTTACTGAAATATCAATATATATTATAATTTTCTTGATAGTTGTTTTAATTTACAAAAACAAGATTTTTCATGGTTGTATATGTGTATTTTGTTTTGAAGAATCAATTGTTCTTTTTAATATTTTTATAAAGGTTTTAATTCTATCAAAATTTTAAAATTTACATGGTAATAGAGATGTAAAAAAGAAAGCCTTAAGCCATAAAAACAAAATTTTGACATAAATATACACCTTCGAAAGCACCAATTATTACTGTCAATTTACTTGGATATAATGTGAATAAAAACAGTTTGAAAATTTTCCATTGATACGGAAATGTAATAGCGCCCCCTTATGGAAAATACTTTAATGACACTCAGTGGTTTTATATGTCTCTTTTGAAGTGGAGAGAAATATTAACTATATTTTAAAAACAACAAAATGGCACTTAATTTTTTATTTGTGTAATTTTCCCCTTAATATTATCAATACAGAATTTCTATAAATTCCCTTCTCACATAGTATCCTTTGAATTTGTGTCAGAATGACAGTAATATGTCTAATGGAAAACTGAAATATAACAACTGACCATTTAATTTTGAGTGTGGGTAAGAATATTCATTTTAATATTAAGCTATTATTGATTAATATGTCTGATTAATCTAGATAGAACCGATAAAATAAGAAAATGTTGAAAATAGCTAACTTTATGTAACGATATATTTGATAAGCATTATTCTAGGTACAAAGCATTCTACATACATTAACCCATTGTATTCCCATGTCAACCTTATGAGTTAGGTATTGTTCAGTTCAGTCGCTCAGTCGTGTCTGACTCTGCGACCACATGGACCACAGCACGCCAGGCCTCCCTGTCCATCACCAACTCCCGGAGTTTACTCAGACTCATGTCCATTGAGTCGGTGATGCCATCCAGCCATCTCATCCTCCGTCGTCCCCTTCTCCTCCTTTCCCCAATCCCTCCCAGCATCAGGGTCTTTTCCAGTGAGTCAACTCTTCGCATGAAGTGGCCAAAGTATTGGAGTTTCAGTTTTAGCATCAGTCCTTCCAAAGAACACCCAGGACTGATCTCCTTTAGAATGGACTGGTAGGATCTCCTTGCAGTCCAAGGGACTCTCAAGAGTCTACTCCAACACCATACAAAACCATCCCGCATTTACAGATGAGGCAAAGGAGGCATAGAGAAGGATTTGAATTAGTCACTTGGATACAAAGTAGCAGAGCTGGCATTTGAAACAGGCAAACTGGTTTCCTGTTTTTAACTACAAAATGCTATTTTTCTATGATCAGATAATTTCTTAAAATATTTGATATATCTGTCTAAAACCCCTGAAAAATCCCAGAAACTGTCAGCTCATTATAAATTGGATCATTTTAGCTAACAGGTGGGTATATTAGTTTGGTCTAGAAGAAGCATGTGGATGTTTAGCAATGGCCTTGTTTATTCTTCTCTAATGATACTTCCACCTTCATTTTCTCCTTCTGACCTATTCCTACTTCCTTAAAAATTTTAAAAAAAGGAGAGAAAAAAGGAAAAATTGCATGTCTGTTCTGTGCCAAGCACTGTGTTTAAGGCCTGGAAAATACATTTCTGAATAAAACAAACATCTAACATTTGGAAGTATACAAGCTAAAGCAGAAAACAGAGAATTCGAGTATAGTGTGATTATGCAATTCCAAAGATAGAGTACATAGCAGGGCAAACAATTCCACGAAGGAAAATGTCTTCTAAACTGAAAGATGTGTTGATTCTAGCCAAAGATTAAGGGGGAAATGGGAAAGGGTGGAGAGCAATCTGGACACAAAGAACAGCATGTGGAAAGAAATGAATTAGAAGGAATTCAGAACATTCAAAATGCAAATACAGCATGTGGCTGGGATGTAGAATGTGCTAGGAAAGAGATGAACCAGAGGTGACGCAGAGATTGTTGAGAACAGCCAAGTCTGTCTACCATCAGAAGCAGTTTGAACTTTATCCTAAGGGATTTTTAAAGGATGAATCAGAGTGGAAGTACACTTTTGAATGCTCCACTTATCTTATCTCCACTTATCCATTTTTTCTCTAGAAATGAAGGATAATAGGGAAGTCTGTATTTTTTTTTTTTTTTTTTTTACTTTTAGCAGCATAAGATTTAGATCTACCAGTTCCAGTTCAGTTCAGTCACTCAGTCGTGTCCAACTCTTTGCGACCCCATGAATTGCAGGACACTAGGCCTCCCTGTCCATCATCAACTCCCAGAGGTCACTGAGATTCACGTCCATTGAGTCAGTGATGCCATCCAGCCATCTTATCCTCTGTCGTCCCCTTCTCCTCCTGCCCCCAATCTCTCCCAGCATCAGAGTCTTTTCCAATGAGTCAACTCTTTTCATGAGGTGGCCAAAGTATTGGAGTCTCAGCTTCAACATCAATCCTTCCAATGAACACCCAGGACTGATCTCCTTTAGGATGGACTGGTTGGATCTCCTTGCAGTCCAAGGGACTCTCAAGAGTCTTCTCCAACACCACAGTTCAAAAGCATCAATTCTTCGGCGCTCAGCTTTCTTCACAGTCCGACTCTCACATCCATACATGACCACTGGAAAAACCACAGCCTTGACTAGACCCAGGGAAGACAAATAAAAATGAACACAGCTTCAGTCTCCTCTGTTCATGGGCTCAAGTGTGTCTCCAAAAGTTATGTTGAAATCCTAACCCCAGGTACCTGTGAATGTGACCTCTGCTAGAAATAGGCCACTGCAGGTCAAGTTAAGCTAAGATGAGGTCATATTAGATCAAGAGGGTCCCAGTCCAATAACACAATTGTCTTTACAAAAAGAGAAGAGACACAGATGAAGGGAGAATATCATATGATGATAAAAGTAGAGGCTGGAGTGAAGCATCTTTATGTCTACAACATGGTTTGCCCAATACCACTGGGACTAAGAAAAAAGGCATGAAAAGACACTCCTCTAGAACCTTCAGAGAGCGCATGGCTTGATTTCAGACTCGTAGCTTCAGAACTGTGAGAGAATAGATTTCTGATGTTTTAAGCCAGCCAGTGTGATGCACTGTTATGGCAGCCCTAAAAAACTAATACAACATCCTGCCTAGTTCTGCCCTTGGACCTTCATAGCAGGTCACTACAGACCACTACAGAATTCAACACGTGATAGGCAGTTAGTTGGCTCATGAGAAAAGTCGTCGTTACATTTGCTAAGACGTTTTTCCATATTTTCCTCTCTCTGAATTTTCTATATGGATATGTGTTTAGGTAAATGCAGTAGTCTACGTACCCAAGGAGTTTCCTTAGTCTAGTGTCTTCCTTTAGCCCACCGAGATAATAGTGCATGAAGAATTACTTCCTAGCCAGGTAATTCTCAAGATTTTATATGGATGCCATGATGGTAGTAAGAGCAAATGAGATATTGCATAGAAATGTGGTAAGCTGTTGGCAGAATCTGGCCCCTAGAGTGTGTTGTTTCATCTTTATATGTATTTCCTAATTTTTTAAATAATCATTTTGAATGAACTTAGATATGGAGTCCACTTTCCAACTGTCCCTCCAGCTCTTTTGATTTTCACCTTTATTTAACTTGAAAGATCAGAGTTTGTCACTATACACTGTTCACTTTGCTTTGAATATATGTACCTGTCATCTGGCTACATTATGCCTGTAGAGGTCAAGGGGGGCATCTACTCTCATCTGGTTTCTCTAAGCCAATGGGACAAACTATTGTTACCCTCATATGAAGGAGATTTGAGTCACAGTCAAAGTCCTGGCCTCTCAGGTTTCATTCTTTCCTATGCTTCTTCAGATCAGATCAGATCAGTCGCTCAGTCGTGTCCGACTCTTTGCGACCCCATGAACCGCAGCACGCCAGGCCTCCCTGTCCATCACCAGCTCCCGGAGGTCACTCAGACTTGCATCCATCGAGTCAGTGATGCCATCCAGCCATCTCATCCTCTGTCGTCCCCTTCTCCTCCTGCCCTCAATCCCTCCCAGCATCAGAGTCTTCTCCAATGAGTCAACTCTTCGCATGAGGTGGCCAAAATACTGGAGTTTCAGCTTTAGCATCATTCCTTCCAAAGAAATTCCAGGATTGATCTCCTTCAGAATGGACTGGTTGGATCTTCTTGCAGTCCAAGGGACTCTCAAGACCCTAACCCTAACCCTATGCTTCTTAGTTCCCATTTATTCCCTGGGTTCCTGATTCTTTGGGCTTTGGGGATACAGTGTCTAATCTTCAGCCCTGCGTCCATTGGATGGATCTTATATTTGTCTTCGCCGATTTTACTGGAATTTGCATGTGGCATAGATTCAGAAAATACTGTTTAAATAGAACAGAACCATAATGTCTTGGCCATTTCTAAATCAAGAGACTAACTTGTCTTGACATCTCAAGGCTAGTCTTACAGTTACGAAAAATAGGAAGTACTTATATGTGGTTTGACTTTTATGGGGTCTGGAAAGCCTCAAGTTTGTAAAGAAGCATCTTCAGCTTTTGGAAAATTCCTGAGTATAATGGCCAGTTTATATGGGCTGGCAATTGTGCTGAGCATTTTATCCCATTATCTTCTCTAATTCTCATAATAGCTCTAACTGGTAGATACTGTTATTAATCCCACTTTACAGATTTGAAAACTGAGATTCAGGTTAGCTTGGTAAATTATCTAGAGTCACATGATATTACATGGTAGAGCTCATATGAAGAAAAATTTAAATTGCATCCCAGGACCAAAGTTTTATTATGTCCGTGTGTGCATGTGTGTGAATTTTGCATACTGTTTCTTGTAAATTTAGAATCAATTTTTTTACTGAAATATTACTCAACCTGAAAACAGAAAAAAAGTGATGCTGCTTTAGTTGAATAAAAAGGAAGGTAGAGTCAGTATAAAAACCTCATCCACTGCCTCCCTGAAGATTAGAACTCTGTGGGTTAAAGGGGGAATACATTTAAGTCTGTACTCTGTATTAAATAGTAGCTGCCACAGAGAGTGAAGCTAAACCCTAAAACTTTTGCTAGTCATTTATTCCTTGACTGGGACTTCCTAGGGCACACACACACGCATTCCTTGGCTAATGGATATGAATTAAAGAGAAGAGCAAGGAAAAGAAGCAGAACACTGCAGCCAGAAATGGACAAGGAAGGAGGGAAAAGTCAAGAGAAACCTGGCTAATATGAAGCTTAGGAATCCCCAGGTAAACCCTATATACACCCAGCTTAAAAGGTATTGATAAATAGTAGGGATGCAATAGATAACTCCTCTATACCTAGCCTCCCAGACCTCAGTATTAAGATCATCTCTTAACAGAAATGATCACATTTCACTGTTTCAAAAGTTTACAGTCTAATTTTCATTAACAGAGTCTCCAAATTATCTAAAGTATACACTCCTTAAAAGAGGAGTAATGTGTGAAAGCTAACTTTCCTAAAATTAGCATGGGTTATACTAAGCAATATCCTCTCCCAATTATTCCTTCTTGCTTTTTTAAGATGTGGCTGCTTTTACAGCTGCATTCAAGGTGACAGCTCCTAGTATTTCCTTTGTGTGAAACCAACTAGATGACCTGAAACCTGGACAGCACAAGGGTTCAGGCCAGCCTTGAGAGGTAATCAACAAGCGCGGGTGAGGCTGCCGTTACCTGGCTGATCAGTGAAGGATATCACACCCCGGCAAGGGAGCACAAGGTCCCACAGTCCACTCCTCTGTCTACTACACAGTGGTAAGTACTTTTGCCAGAAACATCTATGTATTTATTTCTGAACAGACCTGAACAGTTTTGTGTTTCTTCAGTTATATTGCTCAGACACTGTTTTTTTTTTTTTTCTATTAAAAGATAAAGACACATTCACAGATAAATTACTTCCCTTTCTGATGACTAGGACAATGACGTAAAAAACAGAGATTTATAATTTTCCTCAGATTATTATCAAATAATTACCATCACCATTTTATTCAGAAATAGGATCATTCAATGACAAAAATATCTTTCTATCCCCAAAGCATTGCTAACGGCCTTGCTGCTGCTAAGTCGCTTCAGTCATGTCTGACTCTGTGCGACCCCATAGATGGCAGCCCACCAGGATCCCCCGTCCCTGGGATTCTCCAGGCAAGAACACTGGAGTGGGTTGCCATTTCCTTCTCCAATGCATGAAAGAGGAAAGGAAGTCACGGCGACTCTTCGAGACCCCATAGACACAGCCCACCAGGCCCCCCGTGCCTGGGATCTCCAGACAAGAACACTGGAGTGGGTTGCCATTTCCTTCTCCAATGCATGAAAGTGAAAAGTGAAAGTGAAGTCGCTGAGTTGTATCTGACTCTTCACGACCCCATGGACTGCAGCCTACCAGGCTCCTCCGTCCATGGGATTTTCCAGGCAAGAGTACTGGAGTCGGGTGCCATTGACATTACCCAAAATTATTTGACCATAGTAAAAGAACATGTATGCCTTAATCATATACAACAGTTAAATTCCTATGAAACAAACAACTTGTGAAATATCAGGTACTTTTCCATTTAATCATGACAAAAGCAAAGTAATGTCTGAACTAGTGCTTGCCATCACTATGTGCATTATAAAGTTTGGTTTTGTAGTAAGAATACCAAAAAAGTAATGCTTCCATCAATCACCCCGCTTCTAGAGATGTTACGTTCACTCACCTGCCTGAAATAGAGAACCAGTTTTAACAGCCTAATTTGTTGGGAGTTTGTTTGTTTTTGACAAGAAATGTGCCACTGTGCACATTTTTGTTGTTGTTGTTGTGCTGCTTAGGGGCTTAGTTGCAGCACGTGGGACCTTCCCTGCATCATGCAGGATCTTTCCTTGTACACAGACTCTATGGTTGTGGCTCTCATGCTCAGTAGTTGTGACATGTGGGCTTAGTTGCTCTGCAGTATGTGGGATCTTAATTCCCTGACCAGGAATCGAACTCATATTCCATGCATTGCAAAGCAGATTCTTAACCACGAACTGCCAAGGGAGTCCCCTTAAAGGTCTTATTTGAAAAAGTTGAAAATGTGAAATTGAAAAACTCAAGGTTAAGATATGAACTATGGTATTTTTAAAGATTTGATTTAGGTCATACCTGAATGGTCTAGTGGTTTTCCCTACTTTCTTTAATTTCAGTCTGAATTTGGCAATAAGGTGTTCATGGTCTGAGCCACAGTCAGCTCCTGGTCTTGTTTTTGCTGATTGTATAGAGCTTCTCCATCTTCGGCTGCAAAGAATATAATCAATCTGATTTGGGTGTTGACCATCTGGTGATGTCCATGTGTAGAGTCTTCTCTTGTGTTATTTGAAGAGGGTGTTTGCTATGACCAGTGCGTTCTCTTGGCAAAACTCTATTAGCCTTTGCCCTGCTTCATTCCATATTCCAAGGCCAAATTTGCCTGTTACTCCAGGTGTTTCTTGATTTCCTACTTTTGCATTCCAGTCCTCTATAATGAAAAGGACATCTTTTTTGGGTGTTAGTTCTAAAAGGTCTTGTAGGTCTTCATAGAACCATTCAATTTCAGCTTTTTCAGCGTTACTGGTTGGGCATAGACTTGGATTACTGTGATATTGAATGGTTTGCTTTGGAAACGAACAGAGATCATTCTGTCATTTTTGAGACTGCATTTCGGACTCTTTTGTTGACCATGATGGCTATTCCATTTCTTCTGAGGGATTACTGCCCGCAGTAGTAGATATAATGGTCATATATAATGGCAAGAATACACAGAAGAACTGTACAAAAAAGATCTTCATGACCCAGATAATCACGATGGTGTGATCACTGACCTAGAGCCAGACATCCTGGAATGTGAAGTCAAGTGGGCCTTAGAAAGCATCACTACGAACAAAGCTAGTGGAGGTGATGGAATTCCAGTGGAGCTATTCCAAGTCCTGAAAGATGATGCTGTGAAAGTGCTACACTCAATATGCCAGCAAATTTGGAAAACTCAGCAGTGGCCACAAGATTGGAAAAGGTCAGTTTTCATTTCAATCCCAAAGAAAGGCAATGCCAAAGAATGCTCAAACTACCACACAATTGCACTCATCTCACACGCTAGTAAAGTAATGCTCAAAATTCTCCAAGCCAGGCTTCAGTGATATGTGAACCGTGAACTTCCTGATGTTCAAGCTGGTTTTAGAAAAGGCAGAGGAACCAGAGATCAAATTGCCAATATCCACTGGATCATGGAAAAAGCAAGAGTTCCAGAAAAGCATCTATTTCTGCTTTATTGACTATGCCAAAGCCTTTGACTATGTGGATCACAATAAACTATGGAAAATTCTGAAAGAGATGGGAATACCAGACCACCTGATCTGCCTCTTAGAAATTTGTATGCAGGTCAGGAAGCAACAGTTAGAACTGGACATAGAACAACAGACTGGTTCCAAATAGGAAAAGGAGTACATCAAGGCTGTATATTGTCACCCTGTTTATTTAACTTATATGCAGAGTACATCATGAGAAACACTGGGCTGGAAGAAGCACAAGCTGGAATCAAGATTGCTGGGAGAAATATCAATAACCTCAGATATGCAGATGACACCACCCTTAAGGCAGAAAGTGAAGAGGAACTAAAAATCCTCTTGATGAAAGTGAAAGTGGAGAGTGAAAAGGTTGGCTTAAAGCTCAACATTCAGAAAATGAAGATCATGGCATCTGGTCCCATCACTACATGGGAAATAGATGGGGAAACAGTGGAAACAGTGTCAGACTTTATTTTTCTGGGCTCCAAAATCACTACAGATGGTGACTGCAGCCAGGAAATTAAAAGACACTTACTCCTTGGAACGAAAGTTATGACCAACCTAGACAGCATATTAAAAAGCAGAGACATTACTTTGCCAACAAAGGTTCGTCTAGTCAAGGCTATGATTTTTCCTGTGTTCATGTATGGACGTGAGAGTTGGACTGTGAAGAAGGCTGAGCGCCAAAGAATTGGTGCTTTTGAACTGTGGTGTTGGAGAAGACTCTTGAGAGTCCCTTGGACTGCAAGGAGATCCAACCAGTCCATTCTGAAGGAGATCAGCCCTGGGATTTCTTTGGAAGGAATGATGCTGAAGCTGAAACTCCAGTACTTTGGCCACCTCATGCGAAGAGTTGACTTATTGGAAAAGACTCTGATGCTGGGAGAGATTGGGGGCAGGTGGAGAAGGGGATGACAGAGGATGAGAAGGCTGGATGGCATCACTGACTGGATGGACATGAGTCTGAGTGAACTCCGGGAGTTGGTGATGGACAGGGAGACCTGGCGTGCTGTAATTCATGGGGTGGCAAAGAGTCAGATATGACTGAGTGACTGATCTGATCTGATCTGATTTTTAAAGAACACAGAAAGATATTCTAAAAGAATACCACAAAAGGGATGACAAAATGTCTGTATTCCTTTTTCTATTGAAATTCATCTGTAAACATCAACAGGAAATATAGCTCAATTTACTTGTTTGGGTTGGGATTTGTTTGAATATAAATATTTTATGAAGAGGTGGCAAAAAAAATGAAAGTGAAAGAAGTTTTGAGTGAAAAAATGTTCTCTGTTTAATGGATATGAGCTCTGAGTATGAGTTGATAAAGTAAAAGTAAAGTAGGTAATGTATTTTATTTCATGATAATAAAATGCATACTATGTAAATAATTAGGTTTATTCCACTGAAGCTAAATCCTAGAACCAGTTTATCAGTGACCTCCCTTGGCTGAAAAAATGAGGGGTTGATATTTGTATTCAGAATGCCTGGTTGGCTGTTCATTTAGCTGTCTTCATCGACCTTGTATTACTTCATAGAGTAACTAGGAAAAAATGTATTGTGATATCAAATCTCATAAAATTGTTTACAAAAGAACTGAATGGAAATAATTGTACTTGGATTTTAAAAGTGGATTTTAAAAGTTTATAGCAAATAAATTTCTAGATGTTCTGTTTGGCAGAGAGATTGGGCCATCCAGACCCCCTCTTGCTCAGAGAAGATATCTTGTTCATTCAATCCTACCGGATAATGATATAACTGATCTCAAATAATCCCATACTGATCCTTTCAATATTTACTAAAATTAAAGCAAAGCTTCAAAATGAAAGGGGAAAAGTCATGAGACATACAATGTTTTAGATGAGTGAATATAAGCCAGGCATCTGCATCTATGAATTCTGCTGACCTCATCAGTAATAGGAGAAGGCAATGGCAACCCTCTCCAGTACTCTTGCTTGGAAAATCCCATGAATGGAGGAGCCTGGTAGGGTGCAGTCCATGGGGTCGCTAAGAGTCGGACACAACTGAGCAAGTTCACTTTCACTTTTCACTTTCATGCATTGGAGAAGGAAATGGCAACCCACTCCAGTATTCTTGCCTGGAGAATCCCAGGGACAGGGGAGCCTGGTGGGCTGCCGTCTATGGGGTCGCACAGAGTCAGACACGACTGAAGCAACTTAGCAGCAGCAGCAGCATCAATAATATGGGTAAATGCTGGTGATGAGTAGATCAAATGAATGTCAATTGGCTACCAGGTTTGCAAATTTTAAGTTTTACCAAAAACTTAAGTTGGTAGAAGTTAAGTTTTACCCAAGTTTTCAGATTGGGGTACAATGCTGTATAATGTTCTGCTTTTTTGCTTTTTGTAAACATTTATTTAAAGAACAGTGAACTGATATATTGTTGCAACTCTTTTAATGGCTTTTTGCTGAGAAAATTGTAGGGTTCAGGATGAGGAACTCATGTATACCTGTGGCAGATTCATTTTGATATATGGCAAAACCAATACAATATTGTAAAGTTAAATAAAATAAAATTAAATTAAAAAAAGAAATATAAATGTCTATCTCTTCTAAATAGCCTCTATGCAGCTGACTATCCAGTGAAAAGTTAATAAATTAGAAAAAGAAGAGCAGCTGAGATATCATCATTAGTCTACAAGGTATGGCTTCTTCTATTTACATGAAAGCAAATATAGAATTACATAGGCACCACAGGGTTTTTCTTTGTTGTTTATATAGATCAGGTGTTTTGGTGGTGGTGGTGGTGATGGTGATGGTGGTGTGTGTGTCTGTATGTGTGTGTTTTGATGGTGGTGCTGGGAGGACTGTGATATGTTAAAGTAATGGTAGAATTCAAAAGGCTTTGAATTTAGGACAGAGTACTGTCCTGGTTCCTTTTCTAGCTTAACCTCTTTTGATGGGCTTTATTAATGATTGAGATGAGGATTACAGTAGGATAACTAGATCAGTCAGTTTGGGAGTTAGTCTATTGAGGTAAATTAACATTTGAAACATTTTACATCAATCCTAAATTATGAAGGAAATAATATGCTATACTCAGTAAAGGATATTTTATTGTTGTTCAGTCACTATGTCGTGTCTGACCATTTGCGACCCCATGAACTGCAGCAGGCCAAGGTTCCCTGTCGTTCACTATCTCCTGGAGGTTGCTCAAGCTCATGTCCATCGAGTAGGTGATGCCATCCAACCGTCTCATCCTCTGTCGCCTCCTCCTCTTGTCCTCAATCTTTCTCAACACCAGTGTCTTTTCAAATGAGTCAGTTCTTCTCATCAGATGGCCAAAGTATTGGAGCTTCAGCTTCAGCATCAGTCCTTCCAAGGAATCAGGGTTGATTTCCTTTAGGATTGACTGGTTGGATCTCCTTGCAGTCTAAGGGACTCTCAAGAGCTTTCGCCAGCACAATTTGAAAACATCAATTCTTCAACTCGCAGCTTTCTTTATGGGCCAGTTTTCACATCCATACATGACTATTAGAAAAACTGTAGCAATGGCACCCCACTCCAGGACTCTTGCCTGGAAAATCTCATGGATGGAGGAGCCTGGTGGGCTGCACTCCATGGGATCGCTAAGAGTCGGACACGACTGAGTGACTTCACTTTCACTTTCCACTTTCATGCATTAGAGAAGGAAATGGCAACCCACTCCAGTGTTCTTGCCTGGAGAATCCCAGGGACGGGGGAGCCTTGGTGGGCTGCCGTCTATGGGGTCACACAGAGTTGGACACGACTGAAGTGGCTTAGCATCAGTAGCAGTAGCTTTCACTACATGGACCTTTCTTGGCAAAGTGATGTCTATGCTTTTTAGTATGCTGTCTAGGTATGTCATAGCTTTTCTACCAAGGAGCAAGTGTCTTAATTTCCTGGGGCAGCCATTGTCCACAGTGATTTTGGAGTCCAAGAAAACAAAATTTGTCACTGCTTCCAATTTCTCCCCATCTATTTTCAATGAAGTGATGAGACCAGATGCCATGATCCTCGTTTTTTTAATGTTTTTTTTTTTTTCCTTCTCTCCTCTTTCACTTTCATCAAGAGGCTCTTTAGATCCTCTTTATTTTCCACCATTAGGGTGGTATCATCTGCATATATGAGGTTGTTGATGTTTCTCCCAGCAATCTTGATTCCAGCTTGTGATTCATCCAGGACAGCGTTTCACATGCTCTCCATTCTGCATATAAGTTAAATAAGCAGGGTGACAGTATAGAGCCTTTTTGTACTCCTTTTCCAGTTTTGAACCAGCCTGTTGTTCCATGTTCAGGTCTATCTGTTGCTTCCTGTCCTGCATACACGTTGCTCAGGAAACAGGTAAGGTAGTCTGGTACTCCCATCTCTTTAAGAATTTTCCACAGTTTGTTGTGCTTCACACAGTCAAAGGCTTTAGTGTAGTCAATGAAGCTTACATTAGTTGTAATTTGCTTGTTTTTTTTCTGTCATCCAACGGATGTTGGCAATGTGATCTCTGGTTCCCATGTCTTTTTAAAATCCAGCTTTTACATCCAGAAGTTCTCAGTTCACGTATTGTTGAAGCCTAGCTTGCTAGATTTTGAGCATTACCTAGCTAGCAGGTGAAACGAATGCAACTGAGAGGTAGTTTGAATATTCGTTGCCATTGCCCTTCTTTGCCCTTCATCCCATTGCATTGGGATGAAAATTGACCGTTTATAGTCCTATGGCCGCTGTTTCATTTTCCAGATTTGCTGGCATAGTGAGTCCAGCAGTCTAACAGCATCATCTTTGAGGATTTGAAATAACAGCTGGAATTGCATCACCTCCACTAGCTTTATTTGTAGTGATACTTCCTAAGGTCCACTTGACTTCACACTCCAGATGTCTGGCTCTAGGTGAGTGATCACACCATCATGGTTATCTGGATCATTAAAACCTTTTCTGTACAGTTCTTTGTATTCTCGCCACCTCTTAATATATTCTACTTTGGTTAGGTCCTTAGAGTTTCTGTCCTTTATTGTGTTCATCTTTGCATTAAGTATTCCATTGGTATCTCTGATTTTCTTGAAGTGGTCTCTTGTCCTACTTCTACTTTATTGACATCTACTTCTGGAATCAAGATTGCTGGGAGAAATATCAATAACCTCAGATATGCAGACGACACCACTCTTATGGCAGAAAGTGAAGAAGAACTAAAGAGCCTCTTGATCTAAGTGAAAGAGGAGAGTGGAAAAGTTGGCTTAAAACTTAACATTGAGAAAACTAAGATCATGGCTTCTGGTCCCATCACTTCAAGGCAAATAGATGGGGAAACAATGGAAATGGTGAGAGATTTTGTTTTCGGGGGCTCCAAAATCACTGCACATGGTGACAGCAGCCATGAAATCAAAAGACACTGACTCCTTGGAAGAAAACCTATGACCAACCTAGACAGAATATTAAAAAGCAGAGACATTACTTTGCCAACAAAGGTCTGTCTAGCCAAAGCTATGGTTTTTCCAGTAGTCATGTATGGATGTGAGAAGTGGACTATAAAGAAAGCTGAGTGCTGAAGAATTGACGCTTTTGAACTGTGGTGTTGGAGAAGACTCTTGAGAGTCCCTTGGACTGCAAGGAGATCCAACCAGTCCATCCTAAAGGAAATCAGTCCTGAATATTCATTGGAAGGACTGATGTTGAAGCTGAAACTCCAACAGTTTGGCCACCTGATGCAAAGAACTGACTCATTGAAAAAGACTCTGGTGCTGGGAAAGATTGAAGGCAAGAGGAGAAAGGGACAACAGAAGATGACATGGTTGGATGGCATCACTGACTGGATGGACATGAGTTTGAGCAAGCTTCAGGAGTTGGTGATGGACAGGGAAGCCTGACATGCTGCGGACTATGGGATCACAAAGAGTCAGACACAACTGAGTGACTGAACTTACCATTCTTTCCCATCTATTGTTTACCTTTATTTCTCTGCATTGATCCCTTAAGAAGGTTTTCTTATGTCTACTTGCTATTCTCTGGAACTCTGCATTCAGTTGGGTATATATTCCCCTTTCTCCTTTGCCTTTTGCTTCTCTTCTTTTCTCAGCTATTTGTAAGGTCTCCTAAGACAACCATTTTGCTTTTCACATTTCTCTTTTGGGGGGATGGTTTTGATAACCATATCCTGTGCAATGTTATGAACCTCCTTCCATATTTCTTCAGGCACTCTGTCTACCAAGTCTAATCCCTTGAATCCATTCATCACCTCCACTATGTAATCATAAGTGATTTAATCATACCTAAATGGTCTACTGGTTCCCCTACTTTCTTCAATTTAAGCCTGAATTTTAAGGATTTGAGCCACTATCAGCACCATGTCTTATTTTTGCTGACTGTATACAGCTTCTCCATCTTTGGCTGCAAAAAATTTAATCAATATGATATTGACCATCTGGTGATGTCCATGTGTAGAATCATCTGTATGTTGTTGGAAGAGGGTGTTTGCTATATCCATCAATGGATAGCTTATACGAAATGTCAATTTCAGTAGTTCTAGTAGTTACCTAGAATTTTATGTCTTTTCCCTTTTTGACGCAAAAAAATCTACAACTAAAAGTTATGGAAAAGTTTTAGTTATGTAATTGCTATAATTAATAGTGATTTTATTCATATTCAGTTGGCATAGACATGTATATCTTTGAGGAGTGACCAGAAAATACAGTGACAAGAAAAAGAGGCAAAAGGAGAAAGATGTTTTACTTTACAAGTACTTTTTAATTATGAATTCCAAATTCTAACTACTTGAATTATTGTTCTCCTAAAATATTACAGTTACTATATCTTCATTTTTATTTTGTTTTATTGAAGACAGAATTAATAGACAGAATTCATATTCTACTTGATTTCCATTTTGATCTTCTTCATACCTATGGTTCCTAACCAAGAATGAATATTTGCTTTTGCTTTGCTATGTCACTTCAGTCGTGTCCGACTCCGTGTGACCCCATAGACGGCAACCCACCAGGCTCTCCCGTCCCTGGGATTCTCCAGGCAAGAACACTGGAGTAGGTTGCCATTTCCTTCTCCAATGCATGAAAGTGAGAAGTCAAAGGGAAGTCGCTCAGTCGTGTCCAACTCTTAGTGACCCCATGGACTGCAGCCTACCAGGCTCCTCCGTCCATGGGATTTTCCAGGCAAGAGTACTGGGGTGGGGTGCCATTGCCTTCTCCAAGAATGAATATTAGAATATGTTTAAAAAAATACTCATATCCTGTATCCAATCCTAAAAGGATTCAAATTTGGTAAGTTAGAACTATGTCTTTAGAAAGGTCACAAGTGACTCAAAATCATAATTGTAGTTAAGAAGTACTATGTATTATCTGAAATATTCTGGAATCAAACACCCATTTGAAGATTCAATTTAAAAAGTAACATCTACCTAACAATGCACATAAACAGAAGCACATGTAAAATGCAAATATACTTACATAAAATTATACCATAAGATGTCTTTTCACCAAGGTATTAGGCTTCCTCGTTATGATTCTAACACCTCAAAGTGAATACATTTTCTCTATCTCCTTTGACCCACTCTGAACACTCTAGTCCCTTGGATGGCAAGGAGATCCAACCAGTCCATCCTAAAGGAGATCAGTCGTGGGTGTTCATTGGAAGGATTGATGTTCAAGCTGAGAGTCCAATATTTTGGCCACCTCATGCAAAGAGTTGACTCTTTGGAAAAGACTCTGATGCTGGGAGGGATTGAGGGCAGGAGGAGAAGGGGATGACAGAGGATGAGATAGCTGGGTGGCATCACTGACTCAATGGACGTGAGTCTGGGTGAACTCCAGGAGTTGGTGATGGACAGGGAGGCCTGGCGTGCTGCGCTTCATGGGGTCGCAAAGAGTCGGACACGACTGAGCGACTGAACTGACTGAACTGAACACTCTACTAGCCCTCCTGTCAAACTCCCTGGACTGATTTCCATTTGGATAACCTTAGGCTCTGTCACATCTAGGTTGAGTTTAAGGCCAGAGTTTATAGAAAGAGTGGAAAGTAAGGCAAAAGCAAATTTCCGGACACTTCATACTACTATTTATTGACTAAATACTACACTGGCTGAGAAAAAAAAAAAAAAAAAAAGCGAGGAGGGGAGCTCCCAGGTAGAAGTGAGAAAGTTGGGAAAAGGTGAATTGTTTACACCTTAATTACAGTGGTTTCTCAGCTTAGTACTAAGAATAAGGCAGATTCTTGTGAGTAGATGATGAAAGAAAGGGTGAAGAAATGAACGAACAGCTGAAGAATTAACTGAATGAAGGAAGCAAAATTCATTTTACTTTTGTTTCCATGGCCTTAGTTTCCTCATCTGTCATATGAAGGCATTAGAAGGCATTCAGATTCTCTTCCATCTGAAAGGAGTCCTGCAAGTTTTCCTATTACTCTGAGAATAGAAGACACTATTCCCTGGTGCAAGGCATGTACCCAAATTATACGTCAGCAGCCCTCTTGTCAAGAGAGGGAGTGTAGAGGGATGTGTGCTACTTGGCCTTATACTATCATGTTAAGCTAAAGGTTGGCAGGGAACATAAGCATTTGCTACAACAGTTCTAACACTGGGATAGCTTATGGAAGACAACACTGTTTCAACATGAAAACAAACAAAATTTATATTACCTCAACTTCTGAAATAAAGAGGCAGATTTATGTGCCTTCACAAGAAACACTGTAGAAAATAAATTATTTCTTGACATAAGTAAGATTCATAGGGAAGAATGCAGAATGCTGTTATTTTATAAAGAGTATATGTTAAGCGTCTCCATATAGACACCTAAGAAACTGGTAATGGTGGTTGCCTTCAAGGATGGGAAATGGGTGACAAGGAGAAATTTTGAAGAGGGAATTTAATTTACACTGAATTATGACAATTTAAATAGATGGGGAAACAGTAGAAACAGTGTCAGACTTTGTTTTTCTGGGCTCCAAAATCACTGCAGATGGTGACTGCAGCCATGAAATTAAAAGATGCTTACTCCTTGGAAGGAAAGTTATGACCAACCTAGATAGCATATTCGGGAGAAGGCAATGGCACCCCACTCCAGTACTCTTGCCTGGAAAATCCCACGGATGGAGGAGCCTGGTAGGCTGCAGTCCATGGGGTTGCTAAGAGTCGGACACCACTGAGCGACTTCGCTTTCTTTTTTCACTTTCATGCATTGGAGAAGGAAATGGCAATCCACTCCAGTGTTCTTGCCTGGAGAATCCCAGGCACGGGGGAGCCTGGTGGGCTGCTGTCTATGGGGTCTCGAAGAGTCGGACACGACTGAGTGACTTCACTTTCACTTTCACTTTCATGCATTGGAGAAGGAAATGGCAACCCACTCCAGTGTTCTTGCCTGGAGAATCCCAGGGACGGGGGAGCCTGGTGGGCTTCCGTCTATGGGGTCGCACAGAGTTGGATACGACTGAAGCGACTTAGCAGCAGCAGCAGCAGCAGCAGATAGCATATTCAAAAGCAGAGACATTACTTTGCCAACAAAGGTTCGCCTAGTCAAGGCTATGGTCTTTCCTATGGTCATGTATGGATGTGAGAGTTGGACTGTGAAGAAGGCTGAGCACCGAAGAATTGATGCTTTTGAACTGTGGTGTTGGAGAAGACTTGTGAGAGTCCCTTGGACTGCAAGGAGATCCAACCAGTCCATCCTGAAGGAGATTAGTCCTGGGTGTTCATTGGAAGGATTGATGTTGAAGCTGAGACTCCAGTATTTTGGCCACCTCATGCGAAGAGTTGACTCATTGGAGAAGACTCTGATGCTGGGAGGGATTGAGGGCAGGAGGAGAAGGGGACGACAGAGGATGAGATGGCTGGATGGCATCACTGACTCAATGGATGTGAGTCTGAGTGACCTCCGGGAGTTGGTGATAGACAGGGAGACCTGGCGTGCTGCGCTTCATGGGGTCGCAAAGAGTCAGACACGACTGAGCAACTGATCTGATCTGATCTGATGACAATTTTTGAGTCTGTATAATGTGCATATATTGCCTATCTATAAAATATTATTGAAGTGAAACAAAATACTGTATTAGTGAAGATGCAAAAAAAAAAAAAAAAAACCTCTTAAGTTTTAGTCACCAGTGGAACTATATTTTAAATGCAGTGATATAGTCTGTTAGTATATCCATAGCAGATGAAGAATATTTGGCCAAAATATATCAATGGATACAGTGTGTACACTACTTCTCCTCTTTTGCTGCTTTATCCATCATTATTTTTAAAATATGAGCAATATAGTGGTAGGACAGTTAAATAAAATCTTTTTAACTAGATGACATTCAGTGGAGTTCTGCTTCATCCAACCTCATATATACAACAGTTTCATAGAAATCGTCATAACTTTTTTACACTTCAGAGACAATGCCGATCCAGCAAGCAGTTCACCTCTGCATGTGATTTCCTGGGAGCCTATAAGTATTTTTCCAAGAATTGTGAGACTACGTTGTTAATGTTGCTATTTAGTTGCTTGGTCTCATCTGACTCTTTCGTGATCTCATGAACTGTAGCTCACCAGACTCCTCTGGCCATGGGATTTCCAGACATGAATACTGGAATGCATTGCCATTTCCTTCTCCAGGGGATCTTCCCCACCCAGGGACTGAACCTACATCTCCTCAATTGCAGGTGAATTCTTTACCACTGAGCCTCCTGGGAAGCCCGTGAGACTACATTAAAACACCATTTAGCCATAATACTCTCCTTTTCTTTTGTCTCTAAAGTGGTGGTAACTCTATTAGTCAATCTATTAATCCCTCTTGGAATGTGATGATTAATTATTATGAAAAGCCTAAGTGCTGACAGAGGTGGAAGACAATCCCATTCAGGTAGCACAAGATAAATCAATGAGGGAAACAAACATCATTTTTGAACTTTATTTGTTGCTTAAAATGTAATGCCATACAGTTTTAACAATCACTTAAAAAAGGATTTATATTTGCATAAAACAGAAGCAAAACAGAAAGATATGAAATAAAATGCCATCTTGCTTCAAGTTTTCAAATCAGTACTTAGAGTACTAATATACAGCTATATACACTGCAAGTATATTATAGAAATATACTATGAGTAATCTTGAAACCACAATAAATATCAAGTAGGTTTTTAGGCACACGGCATAGAAAAATGCGGAGTCAGCATAATTCTTGAGAGTGCTGAGTGACTCATTCTTAGATCATTTTCACACACATGTATTTTACACAAAATATACAGCCATCACACACATGATCCCCAGTCACTTCTGAATCTCACCTTTCATCCAAGCATCAGTGCCTTCTTATTCTTTGATACTATTGCTCTATACAGCTATTACATAAGAAAATACTTTGCAGTTTTCTTCAACTAATAGCCTAAGAAGGTATCAGTTCTACCAAAATAAGTGCAGCCTATCTACATGATATGTTCATGGAAGTGTGCTGAGCAGCACAAGTTTACAGAACTGTTCATTTTTATCCTGGGGGTTACCCTGAAGGCAAACTCAATCAATTTTGAAGTATACCATTTTTGAGTTGCCCATAGCATGACAGCCAGAAATTGTTAGAAACTGAGGTAACACCTGTTTTTATAGAGATAGGAATCCCTGGAAAAGACAAATGCCAGAAGTATTTTTAAAACTTCCAACCAATGTGGACCTCAGTCAGTTATTGTATGCTTTGTCTGTGACTCTTTCTGTTCAAATGTAAACCGAAGAATCCAAAGGAATGGTCAAGCTGAATTCACCCTTACCATTAGGATTAAAGATCACAGCCACAGAACACCTGAGATCACCCTCTGATAAGCAAAGTCTGACGCTTTTCTTAGTAGAGCCAATGTTCATTAATAAAAATGAACCAAATTAACACTCACTGATTTCTGCACCCCTGCCCCCCACCTCCAGCTACAAGTCAGATTCCGGCATGTCTGGCATGTCGGCCATCAAGTACCCTATCCCATAGCGTCCATTGGGAGCCGTATCCAGAGTTGGCGATCCACTCTGTTTTCGATAAATATTTTTACCGAAATTTGGAGAGGACATCTCGCTTGATATCTTGCCATGAATGAGGCTTGCATCATCTCCCTCTAAGTTTATGGGCTCCTTCAGGACTCTTCCTCTCTTATAGGTCACAGATGCTAAATTACCAGAACTATCATCTATCAGGTTGCAGCGGCGGATGATGAAGACAACTGGGATGGGCAATATTGCCAGGACCATCAGAGAGATGCAGATTACCATCCCCCACGTTGGGTAGCTCAGAAACTTCTCAGATGCCTGTCAAAGTCCAAAAATAATTATTAATCATCTAGCATTCTCTTCAGGGACATGAAAAAAATTATATTTATCTCAGGTTTATAAGCAGAGAACCTGGGCTAGTCTTATGACTGATTAATAAATTGCTGTGGAAGTGACAGTAAGCAACTTCCAAGACAAAGCCTTTTTAAAAGGCTGATGATTTCTGCCTCTGTCTTAGATGCTGCCCTGAGCCCATAATGCCTGGAAAAAGTCAAGAACGAAAGCTCACACAGAGAGAGCCCAGCTCTCCAAGTTCAGTCAACTGCATGAGTTGATTCAAGCAAGACCCACAGAAGAATCATCCAGCTTATCCACAAAAGCCTAAGAAATAATAAGTCAGCCCTGCTTTCAGTCATTAAGTTGTGGGTCATTGTTACTAAGCAATGAATACCTGTTATATGTGCCACATCACCTTTCTACTGCTGCTGCTAAGTTGCTTCAGTCGTGTCCAACTCTGTGCGACCCCATGGATGGCAGCCCACCAGGCTCCTCTGTCCCTGGGATTCTCCAGGCAAGAATACTGGAGTGGGTTACCATTTCTTTCTCCAATGTATGCATACATGCTAAGTCGCTTCAGTTGTGTCTGACCCTGTAAGACCCCATGGACAGCAGCCCACCAGGCTCCTCTGTCCACAGGATTCTCTAGCAAGACTACTGGAGTGGGTTGTCATTTCCTTCTCCACATTACCTTTCTAGAATCTGAAATTAAATGTTGAACTACATTTGTCCCCAAGGGTTTTCATAAAGGATAGCAGACTTACTTTTTTTTAGAACAGTCATGAATTTAGTTGTTGTTATATAGAATTAGTGACCATAGAATAAAGGTCAGGGCTAGCTGTAAAAATTAAGCATTTTGATTTTCTAAAAGATAATATATATTCTGTGGCTGCACTACAAGATACATAGCAGCTTGAGAACAGAAACTGAATATTCACTGCTAATAGAAGGCAGTTATAGCAAAACTCTACTTCAATATTTATTTAAATTATGTTCATATGGTTGATGCATATTTTCATTGGTATAGAGTGTCTCCGATATGACTTCGTAAATTTATGCAGGAAAAATTATTTCTGGTAGTTTGATCAGTATGTTCTCTAGTGTCAAAAGGCTAAATAATTATTAGTCCATCTATGATGATGTGGATAAAATTAATGAGGTCTAAGTCAATGTTTCTTATGTACTAAAAATATTCACTACAAATAAAAAACATACATATTTGGGGCCAAACAAAACATAAATCTTAAGATCCCTGCATAAAAGCAGTACCACCCATTAAACAGAAAACTATGCTGAAAAAAGTGAAAGCCAAAAACCTCTAAAATGATATTTTGTGTATTATTTTATCTGACTTTCTTCTTTTTATTTTACCTTATCTTCCATCCATGCATTATAGCCAGGAGGACTTAATCCCATATTCACAATGCTAGCGATCAGCAGTGATAACAGCATTAGAGGAGATATATATTTCCACATATAGTAGTAATATCTATTGGGAGCAAAGCCCAGCATATCCTTTAGGTCTTCCATAAACCTAAATAGAAAGAAAGAATTTAATTATTCCTCAAGTTAAGGTAGCTATGTTAAAATATGCTAAATAAAATGTCCTTTAAAATGTCCATTATATCAATGGTTTGACCAGGGTTAAGCTTGATACCCTATGACAATTTATACTGAATCTAAAAGTCATACTGAAGATGACTTATCAATTAAGAACATTTATAATGTAAAATGGAACCAGTGTACTGTACTTTTTATTTGGAGGAAGTCCCCTTAAGCCAATTATTGGAAAGTGAAAGTGAAGTTGCTCAGTTGTGTCCGACTCTTTGCGACCCCATGGACTATAGCCTACCAGGCTCCTTCATCCATGGAATTTTCCAGGCAAGAGTACTGGAGTGGGTTGCCATTTCCTTCTCCAGGGGATCTTCCCAATCCAGGGATCGAACTCGGGTCTCCCGTATTGTAGGCAGATGCTTTACCATCTGAGCCACCAGGGAAGCCCATTTATAATTATTGGAAAGTCTCCTCCAACTGATGACCTTCCATGCTCCTGCTGCTGCTGCTGCTAAGTCACTTCAGTCGTGTCCGACTCTGTGTGACCCCATAGACATGAGCCCATCAGGCTCCCCTGTCCCTGGGATTCTCCAGCCAAGAACACTGGAGTGGGTTGCTATTTCCTTCTCCAGTGCATGAAAGTGAAAAGTGAAAGTGAAGTCTCTCAGTCGTGTCCGACTCTGTGCGACCCCACAGACTGTAGCCCACCAGGCTCCCCCGTCCCTGGGATTCTCCAGGCAAGAACACTGGAGTGGGTTGCCATTTCCTTCTCCAATGCAATCTTCCACGCTATGAACACAATATTTGCAATACATTAAAGTTTCCTTGTTTCTCTCTCTCTTTTTATTTAGAGATAATTAACTCACATCATCCAATCCAACTGATCCAAACTCTCATTTCTGCTTTCAGTCTGGTGTCATTTGATTGAAAGAGGGTCCACACATTATGATTCTTTGATTTTGTATATTTTTCTGAAGTCCTTTTTTCATCTCTGCTACGTGCCTCCTAACCTCTGTATCTTTTCTGTCATTCTTTATTCAAACGAGCTGGCACTCTGTCCCATAGCTTCCCACAGTTTAGATTTTGCTGTTAATAATTGCATCCCACACTGTTGGCTTCACAAGTGCATCTCATCCTCCTATTTCCTGTGAATTAGCACTGAGACTGAGTAATGATTAGACTTATGTGTTTGTTTTTTAAAGTCAAGTTATTGATACATTATTTACCTGAAATAAGATTTGCTTTTTCTTTTTTGGCTGCATGGCTTGTGGGATCTTAGTTCCCAGAACAGGGATCAAACCCAGGGCCCCAGAAGTGAGAGCGCAAAGTCCCAACCACTGAACCACCAAGGACTTGCACACATTCACACTTTACAGGCGTATGATGTTAACACTGTCAGGAGCATGTCGCCATTACATACTGGTTTATATCCCTTAATATTTAACTCGAGATAAAATATGTACTGCCTATCCACCAGTCTTGTACTAATGTTTCTGTAGACTTTCTGGTTGTCTAAAGCTAGTTCTCCAGTAGATTCTTCAAAAAGGGATCACAGAAACTATAATCCCTAATTTCTTGCATGTTTAAAATTATTTGTGGTCACTATATTTGAATGTCAGGTCAGCTGAATTTAAAATCTGTAGTTTACATTTTCTTTCTTCGAAAATCATAAATATGTCTACGTAAGATTGTTACAAAAATTTTGTTGACTATCAGATTTTTCTATTGTAAATAATTTGTTTGGTACTATTTTTTACCTGTATGCATGCTTTTTTTTTTTTTTTTTTGGTCTCCAAGTACCATCCTAGGCTTCGTCTTGGTGTCAGCCTTCATGTCTGTTTTTTCCAACTATATCATTTGCCCTTTCAACACTCAAGTTATTTGCTTTGGTGTGTTTCTTTAATTACAGTTTTCAGAGTTGTTTTCCAGCCACTGCATGTAGTGGTCCTCATTGCACAAATGTTGAATCATCTTTGCTTCACTGCTGTTTCTGTTCATTTTCTTATCCTTGGTGATTTCTTTTTGATTTTAAAAAGTATTCCTCCTTTCTAGCTTCTAATTCTTGAGGAGATATATATTGTACTTGTTGTTTTCGTTTTAATTTGACTCATTTATTAAGTGATTTTTCTGTTATACACAATTATTTCCTGAGTTCTATCACCTCTGTTTTCAAATCTTCCTTGTCTCTAATTATTATATTTCTCAATTTTAAAATAACTGATATATGCTATTCTTTTGTGGCTTCTATCATTTTTCGATACTATTTCAACTTCATTTTGAAATATTATTAGTTTTCCATCTGTTTTGCTTGTGTGGATTTGTTATCTGAAGGATATTATTCTGCTCCTTTCTGCTTTTTCTAATGACTTTTGTTTATGATTTAACCACATTTAAGTGAAATAAAATTTCCTGAATTTTGGAAAGGGAAGGATACATGGGCATTGCTTCTTTATTTTTTTATTTACTTATTTTTGGCTGCATTTGGGTCTTCGGTGCTGCCCAGACTTTCTCTAGTTGTGGTGAGCGGAGACTACTAGTTGCGGTGAGCAGAGACTACTAGTTGCGGTGTGTGGGCTTCTCATTCTCGTCTGGGAGCACAGACCCTATAGCATGTGGGCTCAGTAGCTGTGGCATACAGGCTTAGCTGCCCCATGGCAGGTGGGATCTTCCTGGACCAGGGACTGAACCTGTGTGCCCTGAACTGGCAGGCAGGCTCTCAACCACTGGACCACCAGGGAAGCCCCTCCTCTCTATTTCTGCAAAGTAATAAAAAAAAGGCAGCCTCTTAGTTTCTCAGTTTTTGTTTTTTTTTTAACCTCTGCTCTCTTTCTCGTATTTACTTGGACTTCCTTTTCCAACACCTCTACTACCTATCTCCTGCTCAGCTCAGCTTTTGCTCCTACCACTTTGCTCTTAGTTCAGAGCTTTATCTTGGAAGAGAACTTTGGGTTGTTCACTTCAAGATTTTAGAGACCACATTGTTCCAGCACTGATGATCTTGTTGCGTTTGGATCCCTCTGCTGCTGCTGCCGCTGTCGCTTCAGTCGTGTCCACCTCTGTGTGACCCCATAGACAGCAGCCCACCAGGCTCCCTCATCCCTGGGATTCTCTTCAATCTGCTAAATGAGGCCAAAGATACTACTTCTCCCAATTTAGCTCACTATCTTCAGGTTAATCAGCCTCCCACACATTGCAGGGAGGACCTGGGCGTGAGGAGAGAGCTGTCAGAGGCCCAGCTGTGTATCCGCTACCATCACCCACACGGATGTGATACAGCACAGCTTCCAGTGGTTTGTCTCAACCTTTCATATTTGAGGGTTCATGGGAATATCTTCTTTCCATGTCCATGGATATTTGGTTTTGCTTTCTACTCATTGTTTTTCTCCTTCATTTTAAAAAGGAAACTTGGGGAAATGCAATCTATGCAGCCATCACTCTCAGCATTACAGGATCTTCCTTCTCAGTTTCTCTCAATCGTATTTCTTCCTAATCTCTTAACCCAGGGATCAAACCCAGGTCTCCTGTAGTGCAAGCAGATTCTTTACTGACTGAGCTACAGGGAAGCCCATACAATATTTCTTTTTCTGCATTTGAATTTGCTATCTCAAACATTTAGGTTTTGGAAGGCTTCTTTCTCTCAATCCTGTTTCTAGAAATTTAGGTAAACATGGCAGATGATAGAGCAGAACTGAACTCATGACACCACTGTAGGTGAACAGGAGGAACATAAGATTCCTGCAGACAATTAAAGGAGGGAAAAGTAATTAAATAAGAGCATTTTAAATAAGAGAACTCCAGTTGTGCTCCTTGGACAAGATATGAGCTTTAGAGACCAACCGATCTGGTTTCAAATCATACCTCCATAATTTCTAAATGTATATCTTAGTCCTTCTGAACCTCATTTTTGGCATGCTCAAGAAAGATAATACCCATCTTGGAGAGTTATTCTTAGGCTCATAGACAACATATGCAAAGGGCACTATCTTAAAAACAGCAGAAATTTATAGATGCAAGTATTTTTAGTAGTATTATTCCTCTTGTTGTTATAATGATTATTATTTAGGAACTACTAAAAAGAAATATTTATCACTATGCCTATTTTAAATGATGAACAGTCTAAATGGAAAACTAAACTATGATCCTACTGATCCGTAGATCAGTCCAATAACAATATCAAATTCCAACACAGTGCAGGTGAGGAGTTGGCAGTAGCTCAATAGACTATTGGAGAAGGCGATGGCACTCCACTCCAGTACTCTTGCCTGGAAAATCCCATGGATGGAGGAGCCTGGTAGGCTGCAGTCCATGGGGTCGCTAAGAGTCGGACACAACTGAGTGACTTCACTTTCACTTTCCACTTTCATGCATTGGAGAAGGAAATGGCAACCCACTCCAGTGTTCTTGCCTGGAGAATCCCAGGGACGGGGGAGCCTGGTGGGCTGCCGTCTATGGGGTCGCACAGAGTCGGACACTACTGAAGTGACGCAGCAGCAGCAGTAGACTATAGAAATATCTGGTTTTGAAATTAAAGTTAAAAACCCTGGCTCTACAACTAAGATACTGTGTCCTCCTATACAAGGTGGGCCAATTGTACTTCTGTGATATGAGTAATATTAGTCACCACAGAATACTGTTACGAGGATTAAGACACCCATACAGCATTCCCCTGATGACTGGTGATGTCGACAACTTTTCATGTATCTGTTGACCATTTTTTCTACTGAGTTATAAGTCCTTATACATTGTGGGTATTAACCCCTTATTGGATATTTGATTTGCAAATATTTTTCTCATTCAATAGGTTACCTTTTTTTTTTGTTGATCATTTCTTTGTCTGTGCAGCCATTTTATTTTGATGTAGGAATACTCCATGGACTCGCAAGAGTTGGATATGGCTTAGCAACTAAACAATATACAGCTATTACTACCATTGCTATTTAGTACATGATCATTAAATGTAAGTTTTCCTACCTTTCCTTGCCTGGAGCTCTTTAGAGTAATAAAATATTCTCTAAGTTTTGTCACAAAGCTCAGTCAGTATAATAATGTTCTTTATGTTGTTGAAGAGGACTCTGGTCCTCATTCAGTGAACTTATTCCTGCATCAGAGAAACTTCTAATAAGCTTGATGGTCTTACTGCCTTAATCCATACATGCTAACTGAAGACAGCAAATTTAAACATTATTGGACAAGGTCTCCAGATATGTTTTTCTTCTGAGATTATTCTAATGCTTCATTTCACACAAGTTTATATACTTTTCAGATGAAGCAGGTATATAATTTAAAGATTTAGGCATCTAGCAAATTCAAGTCATGACTCCATAAATATGTATCAGATCAGATCAGATCAGTCGCTCAGTCGTGTCTGACTCTTTGTGACTCCATGAATCGCAGCATGCCAGGCCTCCCTGTCCATCATTAACTCCTGGAGGTCACTGAGACTCACATCCATCGAGTCAGTGATGCCATCCAGCCATCTCATCCTCTGTCGTCCCCTTCTCCTCTTGCCCTCAATCCCTCCCAGCATCAGAGTCTTCTCCAATGAGTCAACACTTCGCATGAGGTGGCCAAAGTACTGGAGTTTCAGCTTGAGCATCATTCCTTCCAAAGAAATCCCAGGGCTGATCTCCTTTAGAATGGATTGGTTGGATCTCCTTGCAGTCCAAGGGACTCTCAAGAGTCTTCTTCAACACCACAGCTCAAAAGCATCAATTCTTTGGCGCTCGGCCTTTTTCACAGTCCAGCTCTCACATCCATACATGACCACAGGAAAAACCATAGCCTTGACTAGGCGAACCTTTGTTGGCAAAGTAATGTATAAATATGTATAGTGAATGCTATATATATCTTGAAGCAGTGATATATATATATACTTCCCAAAATGGTCCTGCTACACAAAACATTGTGTAACATGATAAAATAAGGCATTTTATCAATCCTTCTTGTAAAACAGGTTCGCAACATATTTAGAAGTATAGACTTTAGAGTTAAGTAAAAATGGACTTTTGTGGTGGCTCAGATGCTAAAGAATCTGCCTACAATGGACCTGGGTTCAATCCCTGGGTTGGGAAGATCCTCTGGAGGAGGGCATGGCAGCCCACCCCAGTATTTTTGCCTGGAGAATCCCCATGGACAGGGGAGCTTGGTAGGCTACAGTCCATGGGGTCACAAAGAATCGGACACGACTGAGTGACTAAACACAGCACAGCACAAAAATGGCTCTAAATCCCAGCTCTGCGTCTGTTCAGGTGTGTGATGAGCAAGTCACTTGGTGTCTCACTAAGCCTGCATTTTCTTATGTGTGAAATGGAGATAACAATGGCTCAAAACAACAAGGTTCTTGGAACTTAGTCAATATACACAAGCTCTTGGAAGTTCCTATTTAATAACCAGAATTAAATCAAAGCTCCAGAATCCTAAACCTCATTACCATCTACACCATTCTATCTCATCACCTAATAAGGAGATGTACTTTCTTAAAACTGTTGAATGGAGAAGAGCCTGCATAAGATTTGAATTTTGTAGCAAGGCATATTTTCCTCCAGTCATTTTTCTCCTAAGTGAGATACATATCAAAGCAGAGATGTAAAATGGATGCATAAGAGAATATACTTACTTATCTATGCCATATACAAAGGATACAGCAATATTCTCCAAAATGACGACAATTAGCAGAGGCAGGGTTGCAGAATAGTCATCAAACATTGTAACAAAGTAGTTTCCAGAGCGTTGCACAAATATCAGACCAATACAAAATGCCAGAAGACAGCAGATAACTGAATAAAAGGAATAAATTTAAAAAATAAGACCTTGTCAGAATCAAGTTTTTAAACTGCATTATAAATTATTATACGCAATTTGTTTCTACTTTTTATAAGTTGTCAATAATATGAATAGGATACTTTTCCTGATACCATGGAATATATTGGGAATTAGTTACCTGAATTTAGCCCTGGATTTAATAGGAATTCATTGTAGGACAGTAACTAAATTCATCTCCTTGAGTCTGTGGAAACGTATGTACCAAGCCCAAATAACAAACGAGGCAAAACAGAGAAGATACTAGTATAAATCTCTATATGCATCTCATTATTAATAGAAAAGTGATCTTTTCAGGCAGCAAATGTTCAAAGGTCATTTCTACTTTTAATAATGTTTTCTAGTTTTGGAAGCAATATTGAAAGTTCAAATTAATCATGAGATGAATGTGCCTTATAAGACTATGATAACATATTTTTATATTTGATTGAAATATGATTATTTTTAAAGCATAACTGAAAAAAAAAAGCTTGACCCCTTAGCAATAACCCATACTCTACTGTGATATTGCCTGGGCAGATGAGTTGGAAATACAGTTATGACAGGTTTGGCCAACCAGATTCTCCAATTAATTACGAATAGTCTAAAAGGAGTTTCTGTAGGAATATTGCAGAAAGATGCAGAAACTTCCAACCAGATACCATTACCATAGAAATTTAGAGAGAATTCTGGAATCCATATACTATTCATATATTTTTGTTAGACTCTTTATTCTCTCATGCATGTTAGTAGAGAAGCCCTCAAAAATAAGAGATAACTGGGCTGTCTTTCTCAACTCCCTATTAGCAGAAGTGAGTAAAAATGGCAGAAATGGGGAAGGTGGAGGCAGTTCAGGAGAGAAAACAAGCATCCCTGGGTCCCCTCCAGTGGAGGCTCCCGAGCAATCTCAATAAGTATGGGTTAAATTAAGCCATTTCATTCATCTTGTGAGTGCTAGGCTAGCGGTATGAGTTACATCATCCATAGTAAATATTATATAAAATATTATATATTTTCTACATCAGGTAGAAAAGGAAAAGCATTAAGAGCATTCACTTGGAGTCTAACACATATTGAAATATTTAAATGCTTGTCACAGCAAATCATACTCAAAGTCTCAGGATGGAAGTAGCAGAGCTTAGATTTGAACCATGGCCTGTATCACACTTACTCTCACCTAACTGCATCATAGTATAAGTAGGAAGGGGGGAAGGCAATGGCACCCCACCCCAGTACTCTTGCCTGGAAAATCCCATGGACAGAGGAGCCTGGTAGGCTCCAGTCCATGGGGTCGCTAAGAGTTGGACACGACTGAGCAACTTCACTTTGGCTTTTCACTTTCATACGTTGGAGAAGGAAATGGCAACCCACTCCAGTATTCTTGCCTGGAGAATCTCGGGGAAGGAGGAGCCTGGCGGGCTTCAGTCTATGGGATTGCATAGAGTCGGACACGACTGAAGCGACTTAGCAGCAGCAGCATAAGTAGGAAGAAGGTGTACTCTAGGTGGTACAGACACTGAGAGCCTCACTGACAAAGTGAGAGGAATAGATAATAAGTAACTTAGATCTAAGTCCTACTGTCATATCAAAGCAGACAAAAATATTTGACAAACGTGATGGGGGAACATTTCCTCAAAGTAAATGACTTGAAGTAAAAGTATGATCCCAAAATACAGGTAAAGGGAGTAGATAGTATATTCCTCTTTACTCTGATCTACTAAGTCTTCCACTGAGAATTGGCAAATACGCCTATGTGTGTCCGCACCCCCCCACACACACACATATACACTGTTGCTGTTCCCTTAATTTTTCAAGCCCTCTTATATCAGGAGGGTTGAGATACAGGGAAAGATGAGGAAAGCAGCAAAGATGACAGTTATTTAGTCTGCATGTCAGAGGATATTGATAGCCTTAAAATAAATAGAAACTGCAGCAGCAGAGCGGGCCTTTCAGGAAAAGAAAGAGATACATTTCTCATTTGTATCCAACTGAATTAAAGAAATCTAGATGTAAGTATCTGATAAACTGCTGAAATTGTTTAGACTCACACTAAGCAGAGCAATGAGTGACAAGGGTGTATATGCATTGGAAAGTTATTGACACGTAAATGACTACTGAATCAGGCTAAAAAGAGAGCCTGGGGAGGAGCTTGTGCACCACTGGCCAGCATTCAAGATCATCTGTATATTTTTTTCCAATTAATTTTTGCATCACTTACCAACACCGTTGCTGCACTCTGGTCTGGCAGCTTCCTTGCTGCTTCCTTTGTCTCCGTTTGGGTGTGCTTATTAACTAAAACTATCCTCTAACCCCTGAGAAGACCCTTGCCTTTTCTCATTCAATTTCCATGCTTTCTGCTGACAGTTCCCTCATATATTTAGATGATCTTTGCTGCTTCTTAATTCGCAGAACATGTAAAGTCTTTATCACGCTGTCAGTATATTACATGAGACAAGTTTTATCTAACCATGTTGATTTTAATTATCAGTCCTATTCTGATAATTAGAGGAGAGGTTCTCCTATATGTCTGCATCTCTGCTGTAATTTCTCTTACATCCTTGGTATCCCTCAAATGCAAGGATGATGCAATACACAGCCAGTACTTTAATAACTGTTTGCAGATTGGACTTATTAACAACCGTCAATATTGATAAATCGTGTTATTATCTTTCCTTCCTAGATATATTAGCTCCTATCAGGCTACAATTGCTATTTCAAATGGAAACTAAATTTAGGTTTGTCAATGTCAGCTATTCACTTTTGAAAAATCCAACGATCTGAACTTTTTTTAAATAATTATTTGACTTGAATACAAAATTATACATGAACATTCTTTGACTTGGTTCTAGTACCAGCACTTCATAATGATATTACTACAAATAAAGACCAATATAATAAGTGATAACTAATAAGTAATTAATAATAATTAATATGATCTACATTAAGTTTTACTTGCCTATTACATAAATCCCTAAGTAACAAATACTTCTGAAACATATTAATAAGTGGACTTTAAAAATAAACTCTTTTCCTATTTCCATCTCTGATCAGTCACCAAGAGTAAAATGACCTGCTATCAGTTCAGTGAAAAGTCAAATGCACTCACCAGTAAGGATTTCTTTCCTCACTTTGAAAGTGTCCACAACGGGTGTGATGATCCCTTCAATGGTTCCAAACATGCTGCCAAGCCCTAGATTTACCAGCATGAGGAAGAACATCACTGACCAGAAGGGAGACGCGGGGAAATGTGTCATCGCTTCTGTAAAGGCAATAAAAGCTAAGCCAGTCCCCTGAACAGCCTGTAAGATACACAGAATGGCCACATTAGTCAGAGCCACGTGCAGCGCTGGCTGTGTGTATGAAAAGGCAGGGGAACTGAATAATGCAGGGCAGTTACTGGAAATAGGCACACTGATAGCATCATGCTATCTCCTGAGAAATGTGCCTCTAAACAAAATTCAGGGCGATCGTGTTATCTCATAAAGACCACGGATAGAGCCAAAATTTTAAAATTTAAGAGTAAGTTTGTATTTAAATCTTCCCTTATGGAATTCAAGATTGTTGTGTTAATGATGGCCTCATCTGTAACTTCCTGCACATGATTCTTTATGTTTAGTCTCAGGTACCTTTAGCTATCTTAAAGCAAGTGATTAATGGCCAATTTCTTCATTATATTTTCCTTTTTGGCAAAGTAAAGAGAGGGTGACAATTTATGCAAAGCTATTTATTCACATTCCCCTACATCATTTTTGTTCAAGTATATGACAGTGGCTAGAAAAAGGACTTAATCATGACTTAACAAACACAACTATTAAGATGGGAGATATCATTCATGTGTCCAAACAATTATGCAATATGCAAATGGTCATCATAATTCAAGTTTTGTGTTAAGTATTATACCAGCAAATGTATCTAATTTCATTTTCTATGTGAAAATCACTTTATTTATATTCATATTTTAAATTATTGTGGCTTCATCAGTGAAACTACTTTTTAAAGTAAAGCAAACCTTTCTGA
Organism: Tragelaphus eurycerus; assembly: GCA_935064755.1. Classification (NCBI taxonomy): domain Eukaryota; kingdom Metazoa; phylum Chordata; class Mammalia; order Artiodactyla; family Bovidae; genus Tragelaphus; species Tragelaphus eurycerus. The sequence continues at coordinate 42,811,023 of CAKXYN010000010.1, read as the reverse complement.
TTTAAGAAAATACGTTATCTGAAATAAAGATGAATTTTGAAACAGCATGCTCTTCGGCAGGCATTTTAAAGGTCCTTTTCCTAAAAGAAGTCTTCTGGGTAAAGCATATTTTAAGATAATGAGAATTGTTTTAGTGCTTAAACATAGACTACTAACTTTATTGAGCTCATCTTCAATTTGACAGGCGTTGAGATGAAGCACAGGAAACTCTTCTTCTTTCACTTTTTGAATAATGTCATAAACTAAGTCATAATCTTCTGCAGTAATAGCTGAAAAGTTGATATGATGGGGAATGATATCTTGACTAATGTTGCCCATTTTCACAAGTTTTATGATCATTTCTGAATTTCTAAAAAGTAAAACAGCATTAATAAACACTTGTGGGTTTGGGAAGGAATTTTTTTTTTTTCAAATACAATTATGCCATAAAATGTAAAGGAAATTAATGACCATACTCTGCAATGCATTTCTCATTTATGATATTTGCTTTGAAGCCCAGAACTGCAAACACCACTAGTGTTGCCAGGATAGAAGTAAAAAAATTGATGAAAGACACCAGGACGGCATCAAAGTGGCAGTTGTTGTCTCTCTTGTTGTAGCTTGAAAAAGCGATGACGCCACCGAATCCCAGACCTAAGGCAAAGAACACCTGAGCTGCAGCTTCTCTCCACACCTTTGGCTCCAGCATGATTTCAAGCTGTTTAAAATTAAACAGAACAGAAGTCAGCTGCAAAATATTATTTCTCAATAATCTACAAGGAATCGATTCTGTTGTTTAAATATATCATAATGACACACACCCAAAGATAATTCAAAACAGAGGATTATCTGTTCGTAAGGAGAAAGAACAAATTTTTCATTGAGGAATTATACAAGGAAAATGAATAAGAAAGGCCATAGAACCTTTAGATAGAGATGTTACTTACATGGAGAAAAAATCATATGGGAAATTTTAAATATCTTTAGAACAAAGCAAAGGACTACTTGAGGGAGAAATGAGCTATCTTCGCTTATTTCTATTTATGTCTTTGTTTTCTTTCCAAAGCAACATAAACCAGTTAGCCATAACAGTTATAAATTTTATTTAAGTAATGCCCTAAGTTTTGTGTTTTCTGGTGAAGTCTAACAGCCAAGGCAGGTATTAATTATAAGCTGGGTAGAGTTGAACAATTTGTACTTTGCATATTCACATAGGTAGTATTCTTTCATTTAGTAGTTTCCTGAAAGCTTTTCCTTTGAAAATTGAAGTAATTCAACCATATAATCTTTAAAGACGGTTTCAGATCCAAAGTTTTAAAGTTTGGAATCTGTGCTGAACATATTTTTCAAGTAACTCTGCTTTACTGCTCAAACAACTATCACTGTATGTAACTAAAACTTTTAAATGGAACAATTAATATTAGCCATATTGGGCAAAGACCTCAATAAACAGTTAACTTTGATTTCAGTAATAGTAGTACTTAAACTGGTATTTTATCTCTTTTCACCTTTGCAATGAGATTGCCTTTATTGGGAACAAAGCCAGATGTGGTTAAGGACATGACTTCCATAGACAGTCATTTCATAATCTAAAAATAGTGCATCCTAGGATAGGTGGCCTGTCCACTCTGAGTTTAATTTTCCTCAACTGAGAGTAACAAAGCATGTAAATACTACTCATCACATTGCCTACCGCACTGAGTCGTCAATGCTGCTGCTACTGCTAGGTCGCTTCAGTCGTGTCCGACTCTGTGCGACCCCACAGACAGAAGCCCACCAGGCTCCCCTGTCCCTGGGATTCTCCAGGCAAGAATACTGGAGTGGGTTGCCATTTCCTTCTCCAACGTATGAAAGTGAAAAGCCAAAGTGAAGTCGCTCAGTCGTGTCCGACTCTTAGCGACCCCATGGACTGGAGCCTACCAGGCTCCTCCGTCCATGGGATTTTCCAGGCAAAAGTACTGGGTTGGGGTGCCATTGCCTTCCCCGAGTCGTCAATAACTGCTAACATATGGACTATAGTAACAGCTACGCTGACAAGCACTGGAAAAGACCCTGATGCTGGGAAAGACTGTGGACAGGACAAGAAGGGGGCGACAGAGGATGAAATGGTTGAACGGCATTACTGACTCAACGGTCATGAGCAAACTCCAGGAGATAGTGAAGGACAGGGAAGCCTGGCATGCTGCAGTCCACGAAGTCTTAAAGAGTCGGACACAACCAGCAAATGAAAACCGAACTCATTCAACTGTCTATCTCCACTTTTCCCACTAGATGGCAGACAATACCTATTTACTAAAGACATTCTGATTATTTCCAGTTCAGAAACTGAATCTCCATTCACTGAGAATATTTTGTGTACTTATGTACTTTCTCCCTTACATAAACAACTTAAACTTAAAAGGAAACTGACAACTTTTTATTGTTATTATATTAACTATCACATCCTACAATGGCCTAATGCCAATCTTATCAATACTCCAAAGTGAGCTGAAGAAGTAATTCACTATATTTTAATAGTTATTTCCAGTTCTGGTTTAAAATGTTAACCAAGTATTGCATTTTTAAACATGGGGACCATGTAAAAGTGTCATATTCAACTATCTATATTCTAAAATATCTATTTAAATCAAATATTTAGAGTCATTTCACAAACAATTACCAACTTAGAGAAACGTGATATTCCAGGAATCCACACCAGAAAACACTTTTTTCTATATTTTAAAAAATAAATATTTGTGGTCACTAAGTATGGCCCATTTGTGGCTCATTTAAATGATAATATAGCTGAAATTCATAAATGTGAACTAATTATTCACTGAGAAATTCCAACAACCCTACAGGACTTTTGAACAACAGAAGAGAAGCAGATCACAATGTCAACATTTTTGCTACTTGAGAATGAACAGAACCCCACTTGGAACCAGATACTCAAAAAACACAGCCTCTTTTTCACAGGACCACGGCAGCTGCCAGGAGTGACAATTCCAGGGAGGCTAAAATCTTCTCCCCGAGTCTCTCAGCACGATGCTTGGTGCAGTCATCCCTCAGACAACTTCCAATTTCTGAACCAAATTGAGATTGTGTCTTTATAACTCATTGTCTGATTGTGATAGTGTTAGCATGCTAATTGAAGTATGATATCATTTCAGTGAATATCAAAATCTATATGCACCTCAAATATGTTTTTGACTGTTTCCTATCAAACCAACATGACAAGTCTCAATGAGCCCTACACTGAGGTCAACTCTAAGGTGAATGACAGAGTTTAAGTTCTGAGCCTTTCAGGAAACCTAATGGAATTTTCCTGAAATGCATATGCATTTATAAAAATTACAGAACTTCCTAAACACACTAATATAAATACTATTCTAGAAAATACAAAACCTCAAAACAAAACAAGAAACCTTGAATTTTTTTTCTAAAACAGGATTTCGAGTGCAATAGCATTCTTAATCTGGGTCCACGGACTTTAGGAATTCTGTCAACCTCCTAAGACACTAAGCAAATTAATATGTTCATTATTTTTTCTGGTAAGAAGATCCTATTATCAGGGTTTTTTTTTTCCCCAAAGGATTCCATGTTACAAAAGGTTAAAAACCACTGAAATAGAAGAGGAAGAGTAAAGATTGATAAGTTCTAAACTGTACTGGTATAAAAATGGGAAGTTAATTTATTGTAAAACAGGAACTTCTGAAGCTTAAATAGTGAAACTTACTCTGGATAAAGTGAGACATTTAAAAGTGGAGAGGAAAAAAAATAAAAGTGGAGAGAGTTGGATATAATTATAGATATCTAAAAGCTTTGGTTTTAATAGGCTGGTTAACATAAAAGTTATAATTTAATAGTTTAGTGTACATTGTTGTACGTAGGTTCAAACAATTATCCCTTAAATTTAACTGTGGGAATATTTTGACAACATAAAGCTTTTGTGATCATAAGCCTTAACTGGAAATACAGTACATACCTCAGGGGTAAACATGTGACGGATGCCATCAACTGAACCATTTAAAAGGAGTGCTCTGATTAGGAAGCATATAAGTACCACATATGGGAACAGAGAACTAAAATACATGATCTGCAAAGAAAGAAAGATGAAAATAGGTGAGACACACTAACAACTATATTCTTTCTCATACTTAAAGATTATTTGTGCTGCTCTATACTGTGCTTTCTTGGTGGCTCAGATGGTAACGAATCTGCCTGCAATGCAGGAGATCTGGGTTTGATCCCTGGGTCAGGAAGATTCCCTGGAGAAGGGAATGGCTACCCACTCCAGTATTCTTGCCTGGAAAATTCCATGGACAGGAGTCTGGCGGGCTGCAGTCCATGGAGTTGCAAAGAGTTCAGCACAACTGAGTGACTAACACTTTCACTTGATATCTTCATACTGTGAAAACGACCCTTTTATAATATAATCAATACTATTAGTACATTGTTTAGTCATCCTAGTAGAGCGGCTTATGAGTTTCAGTTCGGTGTGATTCATTAAGATCTATTTGGGATATAATGAAAAATGGGAAATCTTCCTCATTTAATCTCCTTTAAAAGAGTCCATAGGTGTGATGTAACTTGAATACTGTTGAATCCTCACAGTTCACACAGTTCACAAACAAGCAGCATCTAAGAGAAACAAAAAGGACACTAACTCCTTAAAGCAAAAGTCCTTTAAAAAAAATTAAGCAAAGTTCCATTATAATTCTGTAAATCTTCTAGACAGTGGTCCCTGTTAAGGCTCCTACAGAACTTGAATAATAAAGGTTTTACTTTCCACCTCAGAAGTCTTCATCATTAAACAAATGTTATTATAGAAAAGCAACTGTCCTTACCAGACATGTGCTGCCTCCTTGACATCTCCACGTGGTTCCTAAAACCCTGGATTTCCCCCAAAGCTGTTCCCACCACCCAATAGTCGTTAAGGTCAAACATCCAGAAGTGCTGCAAGGTTTCTAATTTCCTGGCTTCCAGACTACCACCTGGGCTATTTCATTCCCTGCTTACATGCTCTCCAGGAATCTCTAATACAGTAGGAACAAAAGGCAGATGGGTCTGTCCTGCAAAGCCTTACACTAGGCTGCCTACCTGCCTGCCCTCCCCCTCCTCCCTGAGCTCCAGCCCTGAGGGAAACCAAGCTCTCATCTTCATCTTTGCAAATCTTCATAGAACACTCAGAATAAGACTTTTTTTTCCCCATCCAATAGGCCCCCAAATGCCCTTCCCTATGTCCCATGAACTTTCAATGATATTATTTTGATTTGGTTTGATAGCACTTAACACTGCTGCAGATTTTCATCTGTGTTTACTTGTTAATTTTCAGTCTCCCTTACTGAAATATAAGCTCTGTGAAGGCAAGGACCTTTTCTCTCTTGCTCACTACCAAATTCCAAACATCTAACAGAGTGGTTAACACATATTAGTATATGATATGTATCTGTGGGGGACGGAATAGAGGGAAGGTGAGGAGAATGGAGGAAAAAACTGAAAAACTGCCATAGCAGAGGATAACTCAGGCAGGTCAGAGATACTGAATCCTATAATAATTGCAGACAGACAACAGAGATGTCAGCACAATAATTTGCACTTCTATTCTGAATACTTTGTAACTGTATTTCAATATTATTAAAAATATCACAAATAAAATCTCTGCATAATTAGGAAACTATATTTCTCTAAAAGTAATTATATTCTAATTTAATTACAAAGAAATATAATTTTTCAATCAATTCAGAATGGTGTAAATTTTAAATTGCATCCATTCATCCACATTTCCTGTTGTTTAAAAATCAGAATGCTTTCAGATGGAGTGCTTTTCATTCTTTCTGCCTACTTTTAGCATCCTTTAAATTTGTGGGTCTACAATATCTATTCAAGTAGCCTTGGTCTCACTTGAATTGCAGCTATTCCTTTTATGATTTTTCTTTCAAATTTTGAAGCTAACTAGAAGGGTGGATTCACTTCTGCACAATAGTTGTTTGTTTTTTTTTTTTTTTTTTTAACAGAACTCAAATTTGGTGCCTTTGGCAACCGACTCCAGTATTCTTGCCTGGGAAATCCCATGGACAGAGGAGTCTGGTGGGCTGCATGGGGTCACAAAAGAGTTGGACCTGAATAAGTAACTAAACAACAAAGTGACAAGGACTTCTATTAACTCATTTATTTTACGAGTGAAAATGAAGCCTGCACACTGCAATAATCTGGATAGTTTGGTAGTGATTTTTTTCCAATTGATATGATATACCTCGGTATATTTTTAACATAATTTCAAATTAGAAGCTAACAAAGTAAATGATTCTTCCTGGAGCTATATTTGCCCATGCTAACCAACTCTAAATCACCAGAATATGGCTCTTTTTCCACATCCCATAACCAACTGATGATTCCACGTTTCACGCAAGCCCCTTTGCTTTCATCCTCAATGGCGTGTCACTTCACTATCAGCTTCCTGCTCATTTTGCCTCTAGGTTTTCCCTCCAGCTCTCCTCTCCATCTCAGAAATTCATCACCCACACTACTACCAGAATGATCTTTCTAAAAATCTGATGGTGTTAATGAACTGCTAAAAAACCCTCAAATACTTCACACTGTTAAGTAACAGCCAGTCATTAGACCAGTGTCCGTAAATACTTTAATACCTGCAGTCAACTTAACCCTTCAAGCTTCACCTCCCACAAGCTGCACACACCGTATGTAAAAGTCACACAGGGTCACTGAGCAGGGTTTGGGCTTTGCACATGCTGTTTTCCATGCCTCTGGTGTCTTCTCTCTCAACTTGCTGGTGAACTCTTCTTCACCCATCAAACTCTAGCCCCAAATCTACCTCCTCTGTGAAGCCCTCCCCCAAATCCTGTTACTTTCAGTGGTGGCCTCTATTATTTGCAGCTCTTTATTGCATGTATTCTGCTGTAATTATCTGTCTCACCCGTTCGGTTATAGGTTCTATGTGAATAAAGGTGGGGTGGCCTATTATCCTTTGCACATTCTTTGATACTCAAAAATATTGTACATTAAGAGCCAATTCATAGGAAATTTTCCTTTCTGTACACATTCTCTAAAAAAAAGAAAACCCTCACCTTTATTCTATAGTACTTAAAAAAAATGATGTACTAATTATATGATCAGACAATTCAAGCTTCATTTGTTAATTCAGCAAGTATTTGAGTTCTTAAAGACACTCATCTGGCTTCAGTAATAAGATTCTTAGTTTCGTCCAAAGACGAACATGAAGCTTTCATGTTGGATATAACATAAAGAAAAGTGACAATCAAGATTTTAAACATGAAAACATTTAAGCAGTATTACGTAGGTCACACCTGAATTTTCTTCTTCTGTGAGCAGGTAAAAGAATAAAATATTTACTTATTATTATTTACTTATAAGTAAAATATTTACTTATTTAATATTTACTTATTAAATTATTTACTGTTCAACTTTTTATTTTATTAAATAAAAGCTTAATTTATTAAACATTTACTTTTATTTTATTAAAGAATAAAATATTTACTTTATTAATATTTACTTATTACTTATTAAATATTTACTTATTATTTACTTATTGAACATTTACTTATTAAAACATTTATTAAATATTTACTTATTAATTCTGAGATTTAAATATGCGTCTTACGTCAGTATTTTACAGACGTATCCATTCTGTGTTTTTAAAAACAAATTCTTCTCATTTAATGAGTCTCGGAATACTAAAATTGCCAGTTGCATAATATTATTAAAAACGGTTTAAATTCTACCTAATTGACTATATGTAAAACACTACCCCTCAAGCACCTTCTCATTTTTTGCATTGTTGCCTGTTAATATTTTATGATTTTTTGCCTGCCTCTTCCACTAGGATGGACATTCCATGAGGACAGGAATTTTTCTGCCTTGTTCACCGCTGAACTTCCAGAGTTAGATCAGTGCCCAGCAAATAGTAGGTGCTCAATAAACATGAGTTCAGTGAGTACATGAATTACTCTTAAGTATTTTTTTTAAGAACAGGGAACTAAAACAATGAAATATATTTCTTTGGCTGGTTTTAACACTCCCTGGGCCTTAAAAGTGCTCCCTTGTGGCTCAGCTAATAAAGAATCCGCCTGCAATGTGGGAGACCTGGGTTTGATCCCTGGGTTGGGAAGATCCCCTAGAGAAGGGAAAGGTGGCTACCCACTCCAGTATTCTGGCCTGGAGAATTCCAAAACTGAACTGCCTTTCACAGCAAGGACATTCAATAAAAGAGATAAGTTTACAAATCAAAATGTTACATGAAAATACTTTCATTCTACTCCAGTATGGAAAAACAGTAAACATATGAAATCATTTAGTTATTTTTCTCTTTTCTTATATTAAAATGTTTAAACACACCTTCAGACAGTCATTCTTTCTGAGGATTTCATAGCCCAGTTCTAGCTTTGCTACTTACCAGTTGTTTAATTCTATTTATTCTTCCTAAGCTTAACTTTGCAGTCAAATGGGGATATGAACATGTAAATCATCTGGTTGATAGAAAGATTAAACAAGCTAATGTATGCAGAGTGTTTACCTGGCACATTAGTAGTACTGATAGCAAAGCAGTACCAGTAGAAGACATTACCTTTAAAGATAAAGAAAGCCTGGAGCTTCTCATTTCTATCCATCTCCCTGGAGACAGGCATCCCCTTCACAGAGGATCCAACAAAGGACATGCAGCCATACAAAGTCCACTGGACCACCTCCGCTAGTGTGAGTCTCTACCACTGCAGACAACTAATTTCATTGTTAGCAGGCTTGATTCCCGAAAGATCTTCCATTTGGTGAAGAGTCACCACCCCCCCACCACTCTCCAGAATCCCCAAGATTTGACCATGTGACCACATGAGATAAGTAAGGCTTATTCCTTTTTCTTCAACTACTTGAAGATTGTGATTAAGAAACTAAGATAACTCTTCTCCATAACAAAGGAGAAAATAAGGATTTTGGTAAAGATCCAGTATTACAGGTATAATTCAATTGACTTGTGCCTACCTGACCTAAAGGAGAATGAGACTGTCATATTCCTGTCTTAATTCATGCAGTTTGAAATTAGCATTCTGTATGTGTGTGTGTGTGTGTGTGTGTGTGTGTGTGTGTGTGTGTGTGTGTGTGTTGTGTGTGTATTGGCGAAGACTTTTAGCTGCTAAATACTCTTAGTTGTTTTTTTCCCCACATACGAACCTTAAACTTCATTATCCTTAAACCATATTTCTCTATACTGCATCCGTGTGTTTATTCAGAGACTTTTTTGTTTGGCAGACAAATTGAGCTTTATATATATTCCTAATAAATTTCTTATTGTATTAAGCTCATTGGTTCAGAATGAGCAAATATACATTTAGACTTTCATAACTTTGTTCGTATTACTTATAGCTTTCTCTTATCTGTGCCTACTAAATTTTCTCTTTAAAATCTCCTGAAAAGCTAGCCTCTCCCTAAGCCTTCTCATTGAAATAATAAATCACATATAGTCTAGAAATTGTATTCGATTTTCTAGAAAAGTTATTTTACATAAGAAAAACATCCCAAATATGTGATAAAAAAAAAAAGTATGAGTATTTTCTTTAAATGGTAAGACACATACTCAGACAAAGAAAAAATAAAATGTGGTATTAAGGCTTGAGCAGAGGGATCTTTGGACATCCCTGGCTGGCCACAGTTGGTTCTTATTCTATCAAATGACATTATCTTAGGAAGCCTATAAATGTGGTTAGATTTGGCTTAGGAATCTATTCCTTTATTTCAAACCTGAGTATATTGGGGCTGTGACATTATAGAAGACCCACCAAGTGGAACCAACTAATTGAACTTCTTTAATCACAGAATACACTAACATTTATGAAAGAGCAAAACATACTCAGGTGTGTTATCTACCATATTCATTTCTGCAAAGGAAAATGGTAAAGAAATTCCATTAGGAAGCGAAATGTAAAATCAGCTGTGATTTACAAGCTGTAAAAACTGTCAAACATTTCTAATTAAATATGAACCAACAGGAAGCAAAGATGAAGTAGACACACTTTGCCTAAAAGAGTCCGCTACTTAGTGGGGGAAAGCTGTCACAGCGAGAGAGGGTATAGCATTGCAATTCAATAAAGTGGGCATTAGCTTCAGACAGAGCTAGGTTTGACCCCAAGTACCAACATTTACTAACCATTAATCTTTGGGCTACTTACCTGTTTCCACAAACTTGTTTTTTATCTGTAAAGCAGGTCTGAGAGTAACAATTACTTCTTAGAGGTTTTTGTTTTGGGTTTTTTTGTTTTTTTGTTTTTTCAGATTTAAATGGGATAAAGTACATGAAGCACTTTTCATAGTGCCTACTACAAAGTAAACATGTAATAAATTTTGGCATCTGTTATTGTTCTTGCTCTGATCACTGTCAGAATCATCTTCATAGTCATTTATTACCACTATTACTACTGCTGCTGCTGCTGCTTTTACTGCTGCTGACTGGTGCTATATTAATACAATTATTCCCACTCTTATTAGTCACTTACCATCATAAGATTACCATCTTATGATGGTAAGTGGCAATATATTAACCTGCAACGATACATGAGCAGATCTATACTTGGGAAAGAAAAAACAACAGAGATGGATGGCTACAGGGCAGAGAGAAGAACCAAAATTAATTCCTGCTGTGATCCAGACAAAAGAAATAGAGAGCTTTAAAACAATGGCAATGGGGAGAGGGGAATGTACTATGAAAGCAAAATAGTGAATAACAATTACTTTCCTAATGCATCCTTTTAAAAAATTATCTGATTGACTTCCTAGGGTATCTAGAACTCACTTAATGTCTTTCTCAACCACAGTCTCATAAAATTTTCCATTTGCCCTGGCCACATGCCCTTTAGTCTTTTATATTACTCTATGTTTCTTGTTGCGATTATTATAACTACCTAATGTTCAGATATTTAAGAAACACTCCACAATGGACTTTTAAAATCTCGTAAGCAACTATTCCCTAGAGCACCTATAGCAGAGGAAAAAAATGATATAACACAAATAACATAAACAAGTTCTTTATTCTACTACATTTCCCAATTTCCATGATTGGAACTAATCAGACAACTAAAACATTAGGTTCAGCTGAATACCAGCAAAACGAAAGGACTGTTAAGTGTTGACAAAAAAGTTCAAAACAGATATTGATAGAAGAGGGAAAGATTATAAACAACTTTAGATTTCATTATAAAAAACTTATATCTTTATTTGTGTCCTTTCCTTGGTCTAAACACATTAAAAAAAAAAAAAATACCACTTTTTACCAGTCTTTAATTAACTGCCTAGATTGAAGTGTTACTTGCAGCTTGCTCAGACAGATTTATTTATATGGGGTTGAGAGGGGCCAGGGGGTGGGAATAGTTCCCAGGAAGGGCGATTAGATGTTTAGCAGAAGCAGGAGGGTCTCTGACATACTAACTTTTCCAGAAGACTGAATGCCTTTGATCATAGCCAAGCACACCACAACCCAGGCAGCCAGCAAGCAGATGGTCATCTTCCAGTTTAAGCCACCACTTTCAGAAATGGAACTGGAAATATTCAGTGCTTCTCTGTACCAATAATAGGTAGTGGCGGAACTTTTTTCACATTCTGGCTCTACAACTGTAGAAAGAAAGGTAACACAATCATTTCAGACAAGAAAGAGTAACAAGGCTATTTTTCCCCCAGTAAACCTGTAAATCAATTCTTAACATTTCCTAGAAAAGTACTACTATTCTACAGAAGCATTTAAATTCACAATGAAATCTCCTGTGCAAAAATATGAAACAAACAAACAAACAAACAAACACAAATTCTCTTTGATGATTATCTTGTTACACATTTCTAAAATAGGAATGTGTGAGGCTTTTATCAGGGGCTTTCCCGATGGTTCAGCAAGTAAAGAATCTGCCTGCAATGCAGGAGACACGAGATGGGGTTCCCCTGGTTAGACCCCCTGGAGGAGGAAATGGTAACCCACCCCAGTATTCTTGCCTGGAAGATCCCATGGACAGAGGAGCCTGTCGGGCTATATAGTCCAAAGTGTCACAAAGAGTCAGACAAGATTGAGCATGAAAGCACCAGCTTTTATCAAGGTGATTAAAACATATCAGTTTTATAGCCCTTTTTGCCCCCAAAATTATCTGATTGACTTCCTGGGGGCATAGCCATCAAAAATGCTAGCTGCTTCACATATGTGACCTTAGAAATGAAACTAGTTTCAAGTGACTTGTGCTGTAAACATAAAATACAAAGGGGTTTTTGGAGACTTAGTATGAGAAAAACAATGTAAATTATTGCATTACTATTTTACATTAAATTTATGTTAGAATATTAATATATTAGATATATTGGATTAAATAAAATATTTCACCTGTGCCTTTTTACTTCTTGTAAATATGGCTACTAAGGACATTTTAGACTACATATGTATGTTACATTCGATATTTGCCGGACAGTGTTACAGAATTATTCTTTATATTCTAGGATATATAATTAAAAGATAAGAAAAACATAGAACAACAGAGCCCAAAACATAAAAACAATTTCTGCAATCTAAATTATTCTTTTTATCCTCTTTTTTATTTTAATGCAAATGTAAGACATCAATAAAGACAAACAAAATAAAATACTGTCTAAGTTTGTAACTGAAGGCTGATAATTTTTTATCCTAACATCCAGAGACACAATAAAATAACTTATAAAATAACACAATAAAAATAAAGAGCTAAATAAATGATGCCAAACATCTATCTTTCTGAGTATGTCAAGGAAAGTTTGTTATAATCACTTGTAAAGATTTTAGAAAAAATATCTTGAAAGCTCCCGGCTTTACTAACTTTATGATCTTTAGATACAAAAACTCTACATTGTAGATATCTTACAAGTGTGTGAAGCATTTTTCACCAAAGGACACTGATCCCAAGGCAGAGGCTGCTGAAAAGATTGAGAAAAATAAAACAGACTCCAGCCAATGATGACATTGTAGTAGAGAGCCACAAAAAAGCATACCTGCAAAATAAAACAGTGTGATTACATTAAAATTCTCCTGCTCCTACCTTTGAAACAATGAGATGAAATGCATCAAAGCCCACTTAATAATTTAAAAAAAAAAAACTTTTTAAATTTTTATTTGAAACACATTATCTTTTCTAAAATGATGACTCTCCTAGGCCTTAAGAAAATGCATTAACAAGATTATACCACATTCACATCACAGCATATTTTGGGTATTAGTGCAAGCTCCAGTAGTGGTTTATTTAACACGTGATTAAAGAGTTGAGTAGACAAATACACACTCCAAGGTTGCATTTAACTTCAGACTATATAATTACAAACCCTGTAAAAAATCATATGGCATGTACCATGCCAGGAAACTTACAACACAACTTGCAAATCCAATCCCTCCCAGTTGAGGGCTTATGTAATTCCACACACCAATGCTTCCTCGCCGAATTCTTTGACCCACAGAAAGTTCCAGGAAGAAAAGGGGAATACCTATTACCAGGAGTAGTATTAAATATGGCAAAAGATAGGCACCTATAGAGAGAAGAACAAATAAAATAGATTATATTTTCAACAGCCACAGTAGAGAATACACTAATTCTGATTATCTTATGAAAGATGACATTTAAACTTCCATAAGTATAATTATAAAAGACTTTAAAGAAAATGCAATTTCATTACTTTAAGCTTTCTGGTATCTGAAACCTGAATTTGACGGCTACCAAGAGTTTCTGATAAAAAATAATTATTAAAAAAAAGTAAGGATATCAATGAATAGCTTTAGTTTCATTTTATTGAAAAGGTAAAACAACTTTACTTTTTGTAAAAATAACTGATTCCTTAAAATATTTTCTCAAATAGGTTTCAAAGGCTCCTGAAAGTCTTATTCACAAAATGTTAATGAATTCATTTATTAAATTTTACTCAAACTCATCTAAATCATGCATTTCAAATCTGATAAATCAAAATGAATGAGATGTTATGGTACTAAACTGACATTTTCCCTAAGTAACAACAGGGAAGAAGAAATGCCTGCTTAGACTGAAAGAGAAGAAAAAAGAAAAAGAACATCTACCACAGACAAATGGCATTGTTTTCCCATATATATGTTATAGAAAAAAGTTCACTTCGGGAAATAAGTAATTTTTGGTTTTCCAAAACTCTGTTAAGGGGTAGGTAACAACAAAATCATTGCAGATGGTGATTGCAGCCATTAAATTAAAAGACGCTTACTCCTTGGAAGGAAAGTTATGACCAACCTAGATAGCATATTCAAAAGCAGAGACATTACTTTGCCAACAAAGGTCTGTTTAGTCAAGGCTATGGTTTTTCCAGTGGTCATGTATGGATGTGAGAGTTGGACTGTGAAGAAAGTTGAGTGCCAAAGAATTGATGCTTTTGAACTGTGGTATTGGAGAAGACTCTTGAGAGTCCCTTGGACTGTAAGGAGATCCAACCAGTCCATTCTAAGGGAGATCAGTCCTGGGTGTTCATTGGAAGGACTGATGCTAAAGCTGAAACTCCAGTACTTTGGCCACCTCATGCGAAGAGCTGATTCACTGGAAAAGACTCTGATGCTGGGAGGGATTGGGGGCAGGAGGAGAAGGGGACAACAGAGGATGAGATGGCTGGATGGCATCACTGACTCAATGGACGTGAGTCTGAGTGAACTCAGTGAGTTGGTGATGGACAGGAAGGCCTGGCATGCTGTGACTCATGGGGTCACAAAGAGTCTGACATGACTGAGCAACTGAACTGAACTGACTGACGCTAATTAAAAAAAAAGATAATTAATAGCTATTATAAAATATATGTGCTATTTTTTCATAGTAAAGTTTTCATACTTAAATATATATACATATTATTTTACAGCTAAATCTCAACTTAAGACATATTCCCAGTGACTTAAAAATGTACTAAATCAATTGACAATGTTAATATTAGACTCTATTATTGATAAAGTCTAATATGAAACCTGTACTCATATCTAAATGAGAATACATATGCAAATTATTCATTAGATAACCTTTAAAATGGACGTGCTAAATTCAAATTTCATGTCTGGAGTTTTTTCCAATCATATACTACCAAGTGGGGACTAATGCCCTTTTTAAAGTGGAGGCCATTCATTATATTTCTCTCATTAAAAAGAAAATGAATAATGGTATTGAATAGATTTTGGAAGCTGTTCAAATTGTTCTGGTACCTTTTCTGTTGAAGAAGTAAATATTAATGATTTTTTTTTCATTTATCTCAGTGTCTATACACCTCTTAAATTATTTCCATGTATAAGAATTTCCTTTAATATGGTGGTTGGTGAAAAGTCTCTACTCTCTTACAGCTGATTTTCAGACTTTGAGACATGAGTTGATTCTACAAAGGAGTATGTAATGTAAAGCATCGATGCACAAGATTATAAAACAGAATTATCAAAATTCAAACCCTAAGATGACTAACAGCATTCAGGCACTAATGATCTGAGAATGTTTCCCGAAGGACTGAAAATACACTTTAACACCTGCATGAAATCCTGGGGTGTGAATAGGTTTATGTGTGTGTGAATGACTAGGAGAAAAAAAAAAAAGAGAATGAATGAAGACTGGACTCATTGGGAACATTTTCACATTTATATGCACATGACATGTTATTAGATACCTAGCCATTTCTTCTGATTCAAATTACTCTACAGTCCTGGAAACTAAAATAGTCCTAGTTAAAATACAACTG
This sequence comes from Tragelaphus eurycerus, assembly GCA_935064755.1. Classification (NCBI taxonomy): domain Eukaryota; kingdom Metazoa; phylum Chordata; class Mammalia; order Artiodactyla; family Bovidae; genus Tragelaphus; species Tragelaphus eurycerus. The sequence continues at coordinate 42,795,321 of CAKXYN010000010.1, read as the reverse complement.
AGCATTTACTACTTGCCGGGCATACTTCTATCCATGTTACATGTAGTCACTCATTTATTCCTTACAAAAATCCAGTGTGGTAAGCACAATTATTGGAGAAGGCAATGGCACCCCACTCCAGTACTCCTGCCTGGAAAATCCCATGGACGAAGGAACCTGGAAGACTGCAGTCCATGGGGTCGCTAACGGTCGGACAGTACTGAGCGACTTCACTTTCACTTTTCACTTTCATGCATTGGAGAAGGAAATGGCAACCCACTCCAGTGTTCTTGCCTGGAGAATCCCAGGGATGGGGGAGCCTGGTGGGCTGCCGTCTATGGGGTCGCACAGAGTCGGATACGACTGAAGCGACTTAGCAGCAGCAGCAGCAAACACAATTATTACCCTCATTTTACAGATGTGGAAATGAAGCCAGAAATAGTAAGTTAACTTGTGAAAGATCACCTGTATAGTGAGGGAAAGAGCCAGGCTTCATAGTCAAATTGGCTTCAAAACCTGAGCTGGTAGTTTCTATAACACTTACTAAACAATCAGCGTTACCCTGGTCACTCGGATGGTAAAGAATCTGTCTACAATGTGGGAAAGCTGGGTCTGATCCCTGGGTCAGGAAGATACTCTGGAGAAGGGAATGGCTACCCACTTCAGAATTCTTGCCTGGGAAATCATTTGGACAGAGGAGCCTGGCAGGCTACAATCCACTGGGCAGCAAAGAGTCGGACATGACTAAGCAACTAACATTCTCCCTTTCACTCTCAAGCTTAATCATTGTGCTTTAAGTAGTATCTCCAGACAGATCAACTTACATTGGTCTATTACTTTTTACTCTGTTATTCATAAAGTACCTCAAATGATGAATAAGATTTACGCAAGTTGAGACTGTTTAGTCAAATACCTAGATGCTCAAAGCTATACTGCATGCATGGTACCACCCTTTAAACTCCAACAGCCATCTCAAAATGAGGAAGTTCATTGCTGTTTTATAATATCACTCTCTAGCACTTGTAATTAGAAGAGAGGGGACAATTCTTGGAAGGCATCTTGATTTTCTTTACATATAAAAGTAAGGAGCAAGAGCCATTTTTGCTAACTAACTATGAAACCCTTTAGAGTTTTCCACCAAGACTAATACTGCATTAAACAGAAAGCAACCTGAGTTTTCAGCCAAGATAGCCTCTTCCTTAATAGTATGGTCAACAAAGTGCATAAAGCAAAAGGTCTGAAAATCAGAATTCATCTTCTGCCCCTCTTGCGAATGGGATAATTTGTTGTGAAATATAAAGCAGGGTAGTACTTAGCTGCTTGTGGTGGATTTGATAAATAATTAATCTGTGATATTAAACACTAGCTAAGGAGCTTGCAGGTTCAGTGCACTGATGGGTAGTGTACCACCAACTCCATGTATTGATTCTTACCTCTCAGGTAGATTTATCACACAGGCTGTGTGTGCTGGGCTAAGTCGCTTCAGTCATGTCCTACTCTTGACAACCCCATGGACTATAACCCACCAGACTCCTGTCCATGGGATTCTTCAAGAAAGACTACTGGAGTAGGTTGCCATTTCCTTCTCCAGGGATCTTCCCAAGCCAGGGATTGAACCCACATTTCATGTCTCCTGCATTGGCAGGCAGGTTCTTTACCTCTAGCGCCACCTGGGAAGCCCATCACACATGCTGCTGCTGCTGCTAAGTCGCTTCAGTCGTGTCCGACTCTGTGCACTCCATAGACGGCAGCCCACCAGGCTTCCCAGTCCCTGAATTCTCCTACTTTTCCCCAAACCTGTTGGTCTTCCCCTGGTTGAATTAACTAAGCAAGACATTAAACGAATTTTGTCACCTGACACCTTAGCTTTTCATCTTAGTGACTAAAAGAAACCATTTCACTTGTTAATGGTTTTATTACTACAACTGATTTATAGGTTGGTAATTAAAAATAAAATAAAACCATGCTTTTGTCCTGTCACCAAACCTATCACAAACTGGAATCAAATACCAAAAGGGTCATTCTTTCCTTTACGTGCTGAAATGCCACATAATAGAACATATAGTATTTAAACACACTTGTTTTAACAGCTTCCATGGATCATGGAAAAAGCAAGAGAGTTCCAGAAAAACATCTATTTCTGCTTTATTGACTATGCCAAAGCCTTTGACTGTGTGGATCACAATAAACTGTGAAAAATTCTGAAAGAGATGGGAATACCAGACCACATGATCTGCCTCTTGATAAATTTGTATGCAGGTCAGGAAGCAACAGTTAGAACTGGACATGGAACAACAGACTGATTCTAAATAGGAAAAGGAGTACGTGAAGGCAGTATATTGTCACCCTGCTTATTTAACTTATATGCAGAGTACATCATGAGAAAAGCCGGACTGGAAGAAACACAAGTTGGAATCAAGATTGCTGGGAGAAATATCAATAACCTCAGATATGCAGATGACACCACCCTTATGGCAGAAAGTGAAGAGGAACTAAAAGGCTCTTCATGAAAGTAGAAAGAGGAGAGTGAAAACGTTGGCTTAAAGCTCAACATTCAGAAAACGAATATTGTGGCATCCGGTCCCATCACTTCATGGGAAATAGATGGGGAAACAGTGGAAACAGTATCAGACTTTCTTTTTCTGGGCTCCAAAATCACTGCAGATGGTGACTGCAGCCATTAAATTAAAAGATGCTTACTCCTTGGAAGGAAAGTTATGACCAACCTAGATAGCATATTCAAAAGCAGAGACATTACTTTGCTAACAAAGGTCTGTTTAGTCAAGGCTATGGTTTTTCCTGTGGTCATGTATGGATGTGAGAGTTGGACTGTGAAGAAGGCTGAGTGCTGAAGAATTTATGCTTTTGAACTGTGGTATTGGAGAAGACTCTTGAGAGTCCCTTGGACTGCAAGGAGATCCAACCAGTCCATTCTGAAGGAGATCAGCCCTGGGATTTCTTTGGAAAGAATGATGCTGAAGTTGAAACTCCAGTACTTTGGCCACCTCATGCGAAGAGTTGACTCATTGGACAAGCATTAGCTGGGAGGGATTGAGGGCAAGAGGAGAAGGGGACGAGAGAGGATGAGATGGCTGGATGGCATCACTGGATGTGAGTCTCGGTGAACTCCGGGAGTTGGTGATGGACAGGGAGGCCTGGCGTGCTGCGATTCATGGGGTTGCAAAGAGTCGGACACGACTGATCGACTGATCTGATCTGATCTAATGTATGTATATAGTAAAGATAGTAAAGAAAGTAAAGCAAATATTAAAGTTATTTTAATAACCCTAATGTTAGGTAATGTTCAGTTTTACTCAAGTGTACTATTGAGCCTGTATTCTATAGGAACTATCTATTCTTTTGTATATGTTTTTATTTTCTTGATTATAAGACAGTTTTCACTAAATAACCCTTGCAATTATACGCACAAATACAAATAGCTAAATATGCTGATGGAGATAATTTGTCTGAAATCAAAAATGCTAATTTCTTTACAGCATCTTAAGGGTGCTGATATCTACAGATGAGGACTATCTGGTATTATATTAATTATCTGGTTAAATTCTTTCTACGGGGATCTACAAAGTTCTGGTTGGCAACCGAAGACTATAATCATTCTAAATTATATGTAACTTTGTTTCATTGAAGAATGAAACAACTTAAAATTCAAAGTTAATACACTGTGGATAGAACATTCTCTCTCTTGTTCACCAATATTTTTTGTATCAGAAACTGGAGGATTTTCTCCAAAGTGAATAACTGACAGGAACAAGGAATGGAACACTGGTTAGAAAAGGCAGCAATTTAGAGATGTTAACAGGATCCACAGAAAGAATTTGAGACTATGACCTCAAGCAATTCTTGTGTGTTCATAGCAAGTCATAGGCTCCTATGGAAACCTAATCTGAAAACAAAGCTTAACTCCCTTTCAGCAAAGGCGTCTCCCTGGTTTTACAATGGAATTCATAGTTTCTAAAATACTGAGACTGCAGCAACAACGATTGCTATTTGACATAATCAACTGTAATTTACTCAGCAATGTATCACTCAAAAAAAAAAAAAAAAAAAACCCCACACAGAAAGGGCAGAAAACAGAAACTTACCGCCCCCGTTCTTCTGACAGAGGTATGGGAACCGCCACACATTCCCTAATCCTACAGAAAATCCAACCTGGGCCAGGATGTATTGTAGCTTGCTGTTCCAAGCCGGTCTTTCATCTTTGACTTCAGATCTTTCTACAATATCTGTGTCTTTCTCTTCTGGGACATCAACAATTAGTTCACTCTTCTTAAAAGCATCATCAGCTGAGTCTTCATTGGAAAGAAGGTCTTTGACAGACTCGATAACCTCATCGTCTAATTCTCTTTTTACCACCTTGCTATTCTTCGGCATTGGAAAGTGTGGGTAGTAGTAATTTTTTTTTTTTTTTTTTTTTCCTTTTGGCAAACTTCTTAATTCTTTTTAAAAATATGTTAGTTGATATGAATAAAAGATGGAGGAAGATATCAAAGAAATCTTTGATTCAAGGTGATAAAGTCTTATGGATCTTGGATCTGTTCAATATTCTGTAGGTACCTGTAAAATTTTAAGTTGAAAAAAATAGTATTTAATGAGGAAAAATATTTAAAATACCAAAGAATTTGTCTTCTTAGTTTTTGCGATGAAAACTCTTTCTGTATGGTATAAAATATATGCTTGTCCTTGACCTTTCAGAACTTAATATTCACAGAAGTATAAGAATTGTAAAGTACACAAGAGCTTCACACACATTTTCTTTTAGGTAACTTAACTTCTTCCTTCTTGCAAAAATCTACGTCAGCCTCAGATATACCCCACTGCATAATGGGGTTCATTTGTAAGTAGAATTTTGAAACCTTTCCTTAATTCCTTCTTCCCTCCCCGAATAAAGTACATTTTAATTTTATCACTTATACCATTACATAAACAATTGCATGCCATCCCTGTAAATTTGTCTTATATAGAATTTCTTCTGTTAGCATATTCGTCTACTCATTCATTTGCTATTAAGGGAAAAGTCATTAAGGGATATATTGCAGGAAGGGAAATGTCTCCTTTCCTCTCTTAAACACCCTTTGGTAGCGGATAAGTTTGTTTTCTGTTTGTGAGCCTGTTTCTGTTTTGTATTCGTTGTGTTATTTTTCAGATTCCACATATAAGTGATATCATTTGGTATTTGTCTTTCTTTGTCTTACTTCACTAAGCATAATATTCTCTAGGTCCATCCATCTTGCTACAAATGGCAATATTTCATTCTTTTTATGGCTGAGTAATATTCCCTTGTGTGTGTGTGTGTGTGTGTGTGTGTGTGTGTGTGTGTATACACCACATCTTCATAAGCCAACTGCCTGCTGATGGGCTGCCTCCCTGTCTTAGCTATTGTAGACAGTACTGCATTGAACAGTGGGGTTTATGCATTCTTTAAAAGTAGAGTTTTCCATTTTTCCAAATATATACCTACAAGTGGAATTGCTGGATCATATGGCAGTTATCTTTTTTAGTTTTTTAAAGGAATGTTGATACTGTTTTCCATAGTGGCTGTACAAATTCCCACCAACAGTGTATAAAGCTTCCCATTTTTCCACACCCTCTCCAGAACTTATTTATAGACTTTTTGATGGTAGCCATTCTGACCAGTGTGAAATTATCTGTTTTCAAAAGTAACTAAATGTATGAGAGCTTCTCATCAAAACTAGATCCGGAACCTAGAAAAATAACGTCCAAAAGAATTCTGCCATTCACTGCTAGAAAAAGAATGGAATTCTTTAATGGAACTGCTGTTAGGTTTACATTAAAAAAAGTCAGAGAAACATTCTCTCATACTTTATCTTATAACCTTAATAAAAAGAGTACTGGGTAACCAATAGAAAAACAAATTCTTTAACTTGATCACCTATTTGTCATTTTAAAATTTGGAGGTGTTTCACTGATTACAAAATTAAAATGTGTACCTCAAGGGAAAAACACTAATTTAGGACTTGGTAAATAATAAGAGAAAGACTGTGAAGAAGAAGAAGCATTCCCAAAATATTCTGAATAATAGAAACATCTCTAGAATAAGTGAAAAAGTTCTAAAGCTAACTATTTTAAAGAGGCCAACAAGGTTTGAATAAGGAAATAGTTTCATGAAGTTAGGGATTATGCCTGTTTAATTTGCATTATTTCCCTCTAAAGTTCAGTAAGTATTAGTTCAATAAATGAAAACATATGATCACTGAAAAGCTGAAAAAAGCTGTTTCCAAATAATTTTTGCTGGAAGAAGACAACCTGACATAAGAAAGTGTGATTTGTGAGACATAAATTGTCTAACTGTCTACATTTTTTGGATCATCTAATGATAAACCGTTGGCATAACTTTACTAATACAAGCATAAGGGCATTTGTTTTAATTTGACAAGTTTGGGGTTGTGTCCTAACCGTTTTACTCAGTTATGTAACTTCTCGCAGTTATATGACTCAATTTAATTTCCTCAGTAAACATTTATCTGTTATCCCTTTTGCTTTTTTTCCCATAAAATAGAAAGGAAAGGAATGTATTGAAGTTTAAAGTACTATTACACTAAAACTCTTCTTCATAAAGAAAAAAACTTAAAAAAGTGTTACTCATGAGTCTCCCCAAAATCAGTTATCTCGGAATTCTATTTCTTCTATATATTTCTCATCTTTGCATGAAAAAAAAAAGAAAAATAACATATTTAGCCACTGTTGCATGTTTTTCACATGGGCTTCCCTGGTGGCTCAGAGGGTAAAAGCATCTGCCTGCAATGTAGGAGACCTGGGTTTGATCCCTGGGTCGGGAAGATCCCCTGGAGAAGGAAATGGCCCAACAGATAATCATACCAGCTTTACATAGTATATCTTTTGGCAAAGTTTAATTTCAAAATTCCTATACAACAACCCAAAGTTCATATTTTCTATGAAAAAAATCAGTGTCTAACGGAAACAAAATTTAAATGCAATTTTATATTTTAAATTCCTAAAATATACTTAACTACATATACAGATTTATAATGCAATAATCTTAGGCAAACTTTTTAAAATTTAAAACTTAAAAAGGAATATTATATATTTGCATGCATTTACAGTTCCTTTTCTATTATAAGCAAAAACAAAAGTGATCGTACATTAATAATGTCACAAGTGAAATAATTTATGCTCTCTTTTTTCACTGTTTCTTACCCACCTCCTCCTCTTAGAGACTGCTACAGGATAATATGGGACAGGGATCACTATAGGATAATATGGGGTGGGGCTGCAGTTAACATTGAAACTTCCACAATAACAAGTGAGGTTTTCTGGGGGGAAAGTGTATCTCTTCTTCAATAGGCCATAATCTCTCCTTGGAGAATGACTTAATCTTCCCAATCTCACATTTTCAATGTTTAACTCTGTCAACTATATGAACTCAAAGTATGGCGAATTACATTGTATAATAACCACAAGTACTTTGCATTTATTACACATTTGTTTTTTTTGTTTTTTTTTGTTTTTTTTGCCTTTCACCCCAAGGCCCTATATTTACTGAGTCAGAGGCATTCCTTTCTTATACAGAGGCTGCATATAGTCAAAAAATGTAAATTGGGTTTCTGAGTGGAGTTATAAAAACAGTATATGAGACAACAATTTGTAAGTCAAATAAATTTCAAAATTTTAAGACCCAACTTTTTTGAAAGAGAAAACTTTTATGGATGCAAAAAGCTTGCCTGAAGAACTTAATAGTATGGCATAGATGAAGGTTTGAAAATGTAACTATCTCCAAAAGTGTATCACTGTTGCTTCAAATGTCCAGGAAGGACATGAAGTAGTGAGTGATAAAGTAGTGGTATCCTACAGGTCACATGAGCAGTAGGATAATCAGAATCAAGTAACTGCCCAGTCTCTACCACGCTAGCATCATCCCCTCCTGTGAGAGTCACATGGGCAACAAGCTGTCAGGACTGCTCTTTGTCTGTACCAAGCAGCTGCATTAGCTATCATCATTACCTGCTAAGAGCCTCCTATCTACAATGGAGCAACAGATAGTCAAGAGTTGGGTCAAAAATACTGCCTGTGGGTCCAATACAGCCCACTGTCTGATTTCGTAAAGAGAATTTTATTGGCACATAGTCATGCCCACAAATTTACATATCTCCCATGGCTAATTTTGTGCTACAACAGCTGAATCACTTTGAATGCATTGCAAAGCTTGAAATATTTACTTTTGAAAAAATTTAACAACCACTGTGTATGCTCAGTCCTGTCCGATTCTTTGCAGCCCCATGGACTGTAGCCCGCCAGGCTCCTCTGTCCATGGAAATTTCCAGGCAATATTACTGGAGTGGGTTCCCATGTCCTCCTCCAGGGGATCTTCCCAATCCAGAGATGGAACCCAAGTCCCTTGCATCTCCTGCATTGGCTCTTTACCACTAGCGCCACTTGGGAAGCCTGACAACCACTCTTTCAGAGATTAAATCTGAATTGAAGATGCAGAGTGCTCCTAGTAACTCCATATATGCTCCATTTTCATGACATAGTTTTTTTATCACATAGTATGACAAGATAGAAATCTCCTTATTCAAAGGTAAGATCATTTACTAAGTAATTATGAGATTAGTTGCTAAGAATGAATGAGTTTTATAGAGAAACAGAGTGATGTAGTTGAGGGTACATGGGTAATAGTTGAGAGGGAAACAAAAGCAAAAAACAAATGTAGTATATCAGGAAACAAAACTAATGAAACACAAAATAAAAGATGAAATAACAGATGTTTGGATAATACTAATTTCAAAAAGTAATGCAGAAGTGTCAACACTGAGAAGTTACTGAGATAAAAACTCCTAGGGATTTCAAGCAGAAGTAGAAAGGAGAAATAAAAAGACTTCTCAGGATATTCAGTCACTTCTATAAAAGTGAAGAGATAAAAATACTTGCTCTTCAGTTTTCATACTGAAGTATTTTATATTTCAATTATAAATGTCACAGGCAAATCGTCTAATCCATCAGAGATCTGATGAGCCCTACTTGGAGGGAGAGGAACAGGCTATATGATTGTGAAGCTTAGCCAACCAGGACAGAGACCCATGTTAAATAAAAGGAGTAAACATTAATTTAAACAAGGAAATAAGGTTCAAACATAGGAATTATATAGGGAGAAAAATATAAATATAATAAAAATTAAAATCCAAAAATAACTAACGAAATCAGGAATGTAAATGGAAGAAATAAAGAAAGGCTTGGAAACATCTTCATCTTTCACGGCAGAAAGCAAGTTAGGATACTGTCTAAATATGAGGGACTTCACTGGTGGTCCAGGGGTTAAGATTCTGCACTTCCAACACAGGGGACACTGGTTCCAGCCCTGGTCGGGGAACTAAGATCCCATATGCCGTGTGGCATGGCCAGAAAAGAAGAAAACGTAAATATGAAATTCATGTTCCAAAAGTGAGTTAATGACTGCACCTCTTCATGGTTTCATATAATCCTTCTTATTTACTACTTTTAATGGAATCTTGTAGGAATTAATTTTACTGGTATGAAAAGACATGTATTGGTGCCAAACATTTACATCTAGGATATAGAAATAGACTGAGTTTAAATCCAAACTCTATCACTAATGGTTTTATGACCGTGGCTGAAATAGAGTTAGCTAATAATAAAGAGCTTGGATAAATGCCAACACACTGAGAGTACTATGTTTTCTTTTATAGCCATGATAATAGTCCCTCTTATGTTTGCATTATATTACAAGTTTATTCTATTAAGGCTAATGTGAGTTCAAAGCAAATGCAACATGTTTCAGGTATTTTTACACCCCTTTTTGTTATGGAAAAAAAAAACCAGTTTTCTCTCTCTGCATAGTATATTACCTCAAAATTTAATAGCTTAACAAACAAAAACTGTATTTGCTTATGCCTTTGTGGGTTAGCAATTTACGCTAGGCTTAAGATGGTCAGTTGCTTTGTTTCACTTGACTTGGGTCACTTCTGCACTGTAGTCACCTTTCAACTCAAGTGGAGGACGGTGGTCCAAGAGGGTCGAAATCACATTCTGCAGGAGGCAGGAGATACCCTGTAAGTCCAGCTTCCCTGGTGACTCAGATGGTAAAGAATCCGCCCGCAATGCGGGAGACCTAGGCTTGATCCCTGGGTTGGGAAGATCCCCTGGAAGAGGGCATCGCAACCCACTCCAGCATTCTTGACTGGAGAATCCCATGGACAGAGGAGCCTGGTGGGCTACAGTCCATGGGATCACAAAGAGTCAGACATGACTGAGCCACTAAACCCATAAGGCAATGTGCTTTAGTCCTCCTACACACGGTCTCTCCAATGTGTGGAGCGCCAACCTGTTCCCATGACAAGCTCAGAGTTCCAACTCTAGCCAAAAGGGCTCGGCACACAAGCACTAGCAAAGCCTGTTTGAGTCATAATTGCTGATGTCTCACTGCCCAAAGCAAGTTACACAGCTGTAACTGGACGACTTGACCATAAATCAACTCTGGGTTTTGATGAAAGGAGCAATAAAGTGAATTCACTACAGTAGGTATGAGTATAGGGAAGACAGAAGTACTGCTATCACTTGGAAAATAATCTGCATTTATCCACTTAGATTTCCCTTCCCTGGATTTTGAATCTTGAGGACAGGAACAAAGAGATCAAAAAGTTGGCATCTCACTTAATTCCAAAGGCATTATGCCCAGGCTGTAACTACTACAGTAGTCATGGATCCTGCTTCCTGTCTTTCAGAACTGTTCTCATTCTTGCCCTTTCCTTTCTTATTGCCAAGCACCCCATTGTTTTTTTTAGCCCCTGTGACCCTGTCAATATTTCTTTTTCTTTCTTAGCCAGCATCAGTTTCTGCATCTTGCAAACAAAAAACCTCATTAGACACTATTCTAAATCACCTATTATAAATGTAAATAATATACCTATTAAAATAATACACCCATTATAAATGTAATGGGTATGTCATTACCATTTATCTATTCTATGTAAAGACTTATACATTACAATGTTTGAAATGTTACAGTTTAATTTGGACTTATCTTTACCTTTTTCTCATTCTCCTGTTTTTGTATTGTTTAATATTTTCATGTGTAACTTTTCAGAAAAAAAATCTATTTTAAACACTTAAAACAATATTCAAAATCTTTTAAAATCAACATAGTAAATGTTTAATTTGTGGTTCTCAGCCCTAACTATTTTAAATATGTTTTCCCTTTTTTAAGATTGTTTCATTGCCCCTCCACATAAATTCTGAAATCAGCTTGTCAATTTCTACCCAAAAAAACCAGTCTGCTGGAATTTTGAATGGGTTTACATTGACTGAGTCTATAGATCTATTGGGGGAACAGTGACATCTTAAAAAATTAAGCTTTCCAATCTATGAACCTAGTATAGCATTCCATTTATTTGTATCTGCTTTAATTTCTATCCGGGGGAAAAATGATTTTTTTAATATGAGGTTTCTATCCTGCTGCTGCCACTAACTCACTTCAGTGGTGTCTGACTCTGTAGCCCACCAGGCTCCTCATCCATGGGATTCTCTAGGCAAGAATACTGGAGTGGGTTGCCATGCCCGCCTCCAGGGGATCTTCCCACCCAGGGAGGGAACCCACATTTCTTGCAGCTCCTGCATTTGCTGTTGAATCACCAGGGAAGCCCTTCGTTTCCTGCAATAATGCTAATCAAGTTTTTATTTTTTAAAGATCATTTAGGATTTTTATATACATGCCATTGGTAAATATAGTTTTTCTCTCATTGCTTATCTTCTTTGTCTTGACTTATTTTCTGGCTAGGACATCTACCACAATTTTGAACAGAAGTGTTAAGAGCAGACTTCTTCATCTATGCCCTGATGTTAGAGGGGAAGTACTCAATATTTTACTGTTAGGTACACTGTTAGTGATGGATTTTTTTTTTTTTTTCATTGGGTCTTTTAACTGTTTAGAAGTTTCTTTTATTCATAGTTCAGTGATTTTTTTTTTTGAATCATGCATAACTGTTGACTTTTGTTATATAATTTCCTGCTTTTATTAAGATAATCACATAACTTGTTAATCTGTTCATGTAAATATTATATTGATTGGTTTAACACCTTTCATTATGGAATAAACCACACTTGGTCTAGATTTATTACCCTTTTTAACATATTATTGAATTAAATTGCTAATGTTTTGATAAGGATATTTTTCAACTATATTCATGGGAAAGTGGATCTGTAAATTTTTTTTTCTTACGCAATATATTTTCCTTCTCTGTTTTTTGTGGACCCCTAAAAAAGAGTTTTGAAATAGAGTTTTTATTTTCTGAGAGAGTATATGGAGGATTAGTTTTAATTCTTCCTAAAACGTTTGCAGCACTCACCAATAAAACCATCTAGGCCTGGAGTTTTCTTTTTTGCAATATTTGAAATCAAAAATTCAATTTATTTTGTTGATATACAGCTACTTAGGTTTTCTTTTCTTTTTTCACTGTTTTAGTTTCAGTTAGCTGTGTTTTTCAAAGAATCTATATTATCTAAATTATCAAATTTATTGGCAGCACAGAGTGACTCAAAATATTCCCTAGAATTATTTAATGTCTATAGGATTTGTAGTCTTATATCATTTGCATCCCTGTTATAGGTAATAGGTATTTTCTCTGCCTTTGTCTTTATTAGTCTTGCTAAAAATTTCACTGTAGAATTAACTCAAAATAGATATAATTCACTATACAATCAACACAATTCTTGCTCCCTCTTTTAAGACTTTTTAACTACTGTTGTTACAAAATCTTCTGAAATTATAGTAGACACTAATTAATATTTCCAGTGAAAATATGCAAAATCTTAAAGTAGGAGGAAGGCACTTGCATCCGGGATATGCATTAAACAAAAAGATAACCAAAAAATCACAGAACCAGTAAAAAGGAGGAGAATATTTTTACAAGTGAAATACAAAGTAACAACTTAAACTTGTTAATATATGTTTTACCCAAAAAGGCGGGCTACAACATATCTATCAGAGTGGCATAAATAAATAAATACATGATGACACCAACAATTAGTGAGGATGTAAAGAAACTAGATCAACCATACATTGCTAATAGAAATGTAAAATACTATAGCTACTCTAAAAAAATAGCTGCCAGTTTCTTTTAGCACTAATAATAGCGTTACCAGGGTGACTACCATTTTGTATTCTTAGGCATATATCCCAGAGAAATAAAAATTTATTTCCAAGCAGAAACTTATACATAAATGTTCATAAAAATCTTTACTTGTAATGGCCCAAAACAGAAAACTACCCCAGTGTCCTTCAACAGATGAACGGTTAAACAGACCAGAATACATCCACATCATGAACTATCAGCCATAAAAAGGAAAGAACTATTGATACATGCAAAACCCTGGATGAACTTCCAGCAAATGATGCTTAATGAGGGGCGTGGTGAAAGTATTATTCTCTCAGTCACGTCCGACTCTTTGTGACCCCATGGACTGTAGCCTGCCAGGCTCCTCTGTCCATGGCAGTTCTCCAGGCAAGAATACTGGAGTGGGTAAAATGGTGAGGGGAGCCAATTTGAAAAGGATGCATATTTCATGATTCAAATTATAAAGCATTTGTAAAATTAAATAATGACAGAGATGAACCACAGAGGTTCCTAGGAATTACGGTAGGGAAGGACAGGTGGGCGGAGAAGGCAATGGCACCCCACTCCAGTACTCTTGCCTGGAAAATCCCATGGACGGAGGAGCCTGGTAGGCTGCAGTCCATGGGGTCGCCAAGAGTCGGACACGACTGAGCGACTTCACTTTCACTTTTCGCGTTCATGCACTGGAGAAGGAAATGGCAACCCCCTCCAGTGTTCTTGCCTGGAGAATCCCAGGGACGGTGGAGCCTGATGGGCTGCCGTCTATGGGGTCGCACAGAGTCGCACACGACTGAGGCGACTTAGCAGCAGCAGCAGCAGCAGGACAGGTGGGTGTGCTATAAAAGAATAGCACGAGGGTATCTTGTAATGGTACCACTAAATGGTACCATTTAGTGTCTTCATGGTGATAAGGGTTACATGAGGATATACATGTGATAAAATTGCAAAGAACTACACATACATACACACACATATAGAAAAAAAGGGCTGTGTAATCCGGAAAAGTTCTGTGAATTATACCAGTATGCTGCTTTGATACTGTACTCTAATTTTATGTAAAATTATAAAGTGGGGCAGCCAGGAGAAAGATACACAGGACTCCCCTTTGCACCTTCCTGTGAGCCTGAAATTATTTCAAAGTTAATTGTAAAGTGATTTCTAGAAGCTTTAATGTATTTCTGTTGACTTCCATGAACCAAGCACAGATCGTATATCTTACTTATTAACTCTTTCAAAAAGTCTTTTAAACATTTTAAAAATATACAAGTCTTTTGAACATGTAAACTTTTATTAATATATTCAGGACACCTCAGATTTAGACACTGTATTCATTTCCTGAGGCTTCTGTAACAAAATCAAATTTCGTGGCTTGAAACAACAGAAATCTAATTTTTCAAAGCTCCTGGAAGCCAGAGATTCAAAATCAGCTTCAATGAGCCAAAATCAAGGTGTTGGCAGGCCTGCGCTCCCTCAGGAGGCTCTCAGGGGAAAATCTGTGCCTGGCCTCTTCTAACTTCTGGGGTGGCCTTTGTTGCTTCACTCACAGCCACACCACTCCAATGGACAGCTTCGTGCTCACAGTGTCGCCTCCTCTTCTGTGTGTGTCTTATCTACTTCTGCTTCTTTCATATAAGGACATTTGTAATGGCAAGGCATGTAGGGCCCGTCTAGACATTTGGGGATAATCTTTTCATCTGAAGATAATTTCTGCAATGACTATTTTCCCAGTTACGGTAACATTCACAAGCACCAGGAATTAAGAGGTAGACATATTTTTAAGAGTTATTAGTAGCCTATTATAGGCACAAAGCAGTCAATCAAAACTGGAGAAGGAAATGGCAATCCACTCCAGTATTCTTGCCTGGAGAATCCCAGGGACAGAGGAGCCTGGCAGGCTACAGTTCATGGGGTCGTAAAAAGTTGGACATGACTGGGTGACTTTCACAGTCAATCCTAAAAGGAAATCAACCCTGAAAATTCACTGGAAAGACTGATGCTGAAGCTGAAGCTCCAATAATTTGACCACCTGATGCAAAGAGTTGACTCACTGGAAGACCCTGATGCTGGGAAAGATTGAAGGCAGTAGGAGAAAGGGGCAGGAGAGGATGAGATGGTTAAATAGCATCACTGACTCAATGGACATGAATCTGAGCGAACTCTAGGAAATAGTGAAGCACAGGGGAAACTGGCATGCTGTAAAGAGGGGCTGCAAAGAGTCGGACATGACTTAGCAACTGAAAAAAACAATAGGCATATGTTATTGTACTACATTTATTCATATATTTGTATTTTCGTGCTTTATGGAAAAAATGAATTTGAAAGCATTTAACATGTTTTATTGTCATCATCCTAGAATGTCAAGTATGATCTTAGATATTTCCTATAACAGAAAACAAAAACAAACATTAAGAATTCTTCCCAATGCTGTATTATCCCTGTTACTCATTTTGTTAAAAGATGGAGTCTATTTCCTTCCTTTAATTCGGGTTGGACTTGAACTTACTTTGACCATTAGAATGCAGAAGTGACCCTATGCTAGTTACAAAGCTAGGCCTAAAGAAACCTGGCAATTTCTGCTTTGACTTCTTTGAAGCCAGACTCAATACTAAAAAGTCCATCTGCCCTGTTAGAAATCCCACATGGAGAGAGAGAGAAAGATAAATTCAATCAGTCACCGATTGTATCAGCCATTTGAGCTAAACCCACAGGGAGGAAAACAAAGATTCTGACATTCTAGTCAAAGTTAAATTGCCAGTTAATATCAACTAGAACAGATGAAGCAGCTAGCTGAGCCCAACAAACATAGAGAATAATGAGAAAAGATAAAACATTATTGTTTCAAGTCACTACAATCCCAGGAAGGTAACAGAAGGTGAAAGCTACTTTAAAAACCTACTTAAAAAAAAAATAAATTAAAAAAAAAGGATAGTTAGCTATGTAGCATATGTTCAGTTCAGTTCAGTTCAGTTGCTCAGTCATGTCCGAATCTTTGCAACCCCATGAATCTGAGCACACCAGGCCTCCCTGTCCATCACCAACTCCAGAAGTTTACCCAAACTCATGTCCATCAAGTCAGTGATGTCATCCAGCCATCTCATCCTCTGTCGTCCCCTTTTCCTCCTGCCCCCAATCCCGCCCAGCATCAGAGTCTTTTCCAATGAGTCAACTCTTCGCATGAGGTGGCCAAAGTATTGGAGTTTCAGCGTTGGCATCAGTCCTTCCAATGAACACCCAGGGCCGATCTGCTTTAGAATGGACTGGTTGGATCTCCTTGCAGTCCAAGGAACTCTCAAGAGTTTTCTCCAACACCACAGTTCAAAAGAATCAATTTTTCGGCGCTCAACTTTCTTCATGGTCCAACTCTCACATCCATACATGACCACTGGAAAAACTATAGCCTTGACTAGACGTACCTTTGTTGGAAAAGAAATGTCTCTGCTTTTGAATATGTTATCTAGCTTGGTCATAACTTTCCTTCCAAGGAGTAAGCGTCTTTTAATTTCATGGCTGCAATCACCATCTGCAGTGATTTTGGAGCCCCAAAAAATAAAGTCTGACACTGTTTCCACTGTTTCCCCATCTATTTCCCATGAAGTGATGGCACCGGATGCCATGATCTTCGTTTTCTGAATGTTGAGCTTTAAGCCAACTTTTTCACTCTCCTCTTTCACTTTCATTAAGAGGCTTTTTAGTTCCCCTCACTTTCTGCCATAAGGGTGGTGTCATCTGCGTATCTGAGGTTATTGATATTTCTCCTAGCGATCTTGATTCCAGCTTGTGCTTCTTCCAGCCCAGCGTTTCTCATGATGTACTCTGCCTATAAGTTAAATAAACAGGGTGACAATATACAGCCTTGATGTACTCCTCTACCTATTTGGAACCAGTGTGTTGTTCCATGTCCAGTTCTAACTGTTGCTTCCTGACCTACATATAGGTTTCTCAAGAGGCAGGTCAGGTGGTCTGGTATTCCCATCTCTTTCAGAATTTTCCACAGTTTATGGTGATCCACGCAGTCAAAGGCTTTGGCATAAAGCAGAAATAGATGTTTTTCTGGAACTCTCTTGCTTTTCAGTGATCCATCAGATGTTGGCAATTTGATCTCTGGTTCCTCTGTCTTTTCTAAAACCAGCTTGAACATCTGAACTCCTTATTTCCAAATTCAGATTTAAATTGAAAAAAGTAGGGAAAACCACTAGACCATTCAGGTATGACCTAAATCAAATCCCTTATGATTATACAGTTGAAGTGAGAAATAGATTTAAGGGCCTAGATCTGATAGACAGAGTGCCTGATGAACTACGGATGGAGGTTCGTGACATCGTACAGGAGACAGGGATCAAAACCATCCCCATGGAAAAGAAATGCAAAAAAACAAAATGGCTGTCTGGGGAGGCCTTACAAATAGCTGTGAAAAGAAGAGAAGCGAAAAGCAAAGGAGAAAAGGAAAGATATAAGCATCTGAATGCAGAGTTCCAAAGACTAGCAAGAAGAGATAAGAAAGCCTTCCTCAGAGATCAATCCAAAGAAATAGAGGACAACAACAGAATGGGAAAGACTAGAGATCTCTTCAGGAAAATTAGAGATACCAAGGGAAAATTTCATGTAAAGATGGGCTTGATAACGGACAGAAATTGTTGGGACCTGACAGAAGCAGAAGATATTAAGAAGAGGTGGCAAGAACACACAGAAGAACTGTACAAAAAAGAGCTTCATGACCCAGATTATCACAATGGTATGATCACTCACCTAAAGCCAGACATCCTGGAATGAAAAGTCAAGTGGGCCTTAGAAAGCATCACTACGAACAAAGCTAGTGGAGGTGATGGAATTCCAGTTGAGCTATTTCAAATCCTGAAAGATGATGCTGTAAAAGTGCTGCACTCAATATGCCAGCACATTTGGAAAACTCAGCAGTGGCCACAGGACTGGAAAAGGTCAGTTTTCATTCAAATCTCAAAGAAAGGCAATGCCAAAGAATGCTCAAACTACCGCACAATTGCACTCATCTCACATGCTAGTACAGTAATGCTCAAAATTCTCCAAGCCAGGCTTCAGCAATACATGAACCGGGAACTTCCAGATGTAGCATATGTAACAATTGATAACTGCCAAATGGGGGAGATAAACTGAATAGTCATTGAATTTAACTGAAAGTAAAAATACTTAACTAAATTTAAAATATTTTCCAAGGAACTATTCACAATGGGGTTACACCTGTGTAAAAAGGGTGTGGTTTAGGTTTTTAAACCCATGCAGTGATTTTCTTTTAACCACAATTTTAATATTAGCCTTGAAAGACACATTAATTATCCTAATACAAAAACTTGCTCAAAGTGAATCATGGAGTTAAATGTAAAACATCAAACTATAAAACTTAAAAAAAAATCATCAGAGAAGATGTTTGAAGTATAGAGCTAAGCAGAGAGTTCTTAGACATAACACCAAAAGCAGATTCCATCAAAGCAAAAATTTTAGTAAAATGGACTTCAAATTTTTTTAATCTGCTCAGTTAAACAATCTATTAATTGGATGAAAAAATAAGCTAAAACTTATTTTGCAAAGCTAAAATATTTGTAAACCATGACCCCAAAGGGGGAAAAAAACGTATTTAAGATCTATAAGAACTCATAAAACTCATCAATTAAAAATTACTCAGAAAACAGACAAGGGACATGAAGGAACATGTCACTGAACATGATGTATGAAAGGACATTTCACTGAATATGATGTATGGATGGCAAATGAACACGTGAAATATGGTTTGTCATTATCAGTTACCATTAGGAAATGGTAACTAAAACTACATTGCAATGTCACTGCATAGGTCGGGATGGGTAAAATAGAGTGAGGACCAAATTCTGCAAGGATACAGAGCAAATGGATCATTCATACCTGGAGAGTGGGAATGGAACATGGTGCAGCTTTCCAGACAACAATGTATGCAACTACCACATAACCCAGCAGTTGCCCTCCTGGGCATTTATACTGCAGAAAGGAAAAGTTAGGTTCCATAAAATCTATAAACAACTGTCTACAGCAGCTTTATTCATAACAGCCCTAAACTGCAACAACTCAGACGTCATTCAAAGAGTGAATGATTAAAGAAACTCTAGTAAATCCATACCATAGAATCAGATCAGATCAGTCTCTCAGTCATGTCCGAGTCTTTGCGACCCCATGAATCGCAGCACGCCAGGCCTCCCTGTCCATCACCAACTCCCGGAGGTCACCGAGACTCACATCCATCGAGTCAGTGATGCCATCCAGCCATCTCATCTTCTGTCGTCCCCTTCTCCTCCTGCCCCCAATCCCTCCCAGCATCAGAGTCTTCTCCAATGAGTCAACTCTTTGTGTGAGGTGGCCAAAATACTGGAGTTTCAGCTTTAGCATCATTCCTTCCAAAGAAATCCCAGGGCTGATCTCCTTCAGCAAGAACACTGGAGTGGGTTGCCATTTCCTTCTCCAATGCATGAAAGTGAAAAGTGAAAGTGAAGTCGCTCAGTCGTGTCTGACTCTTAGCGACCCCATGGACTGGAGCCTACCAGGCAAAAGTACTGGGGTGGGGTGCCATTGCCTTCCCCGCCTTGCAGTCCAAGGGACTCTCAAAAGTCTACTCAGAAAAGGCAAAAAAAAAAAAAAAAAAAAACTACCAATACACACAACAGCTTGGATGAATCTACAGACAATTATGCTGAATGGAAGAAACCAGTCCCAAAAGGTTCCATACTATATGATTCTATTTACACAACATTCTTGAAAAGACAAGACAACAAACATGAATAATAGATTAGTGATTACCACAATTTAAGGAGAGGTTAGGGACAGGAAAGAAGTGGTTGTGCTTAGGAAAGGGCCACACAGGGATCCTTACAGTGATGGAACTATACTGCATGCTGCTTTATCAACGTCAATATTCTAATTATGATTTGTAGTATAGTTTTGCAAAATGTTGCACTTGCATAAAACTGTATAAAGGGCACACAAGGACTCTCTGTATTGTTTCTTACAAATATATATTATCTTATATAATTATTTCTTAACAACTACATATGAATCTATAACCATCTCAATTTTTTCCTTAAAAATATCTGTCAACTCACTAAAATATGTATTTTTATACTGATATAACTAGTTAATTTTAGTGAATCCATTACACCCCATGTGCTCCCCTAATACAATTTTATTACTAAGGATACTGAATATAGGAAACTTCTTTAAATTTAGAAACTACAAAAATTAGAGTCGAAATATCCACTGACTTTTATACCTTACTCATTTGATGGCATCTGACGCCTAGACACTGTTTTCCCAAGAGTATCTTTTATTTGCTACTGGCTTCACTTAAGAATCGGAGAAGGCAATGGCACCCCACACCAGTGTTTTTGCCTGGAAAATCCCATGGTTGGAGGAGCCTGGTGGGCTGCAGTCCATGGGGTCGCTACAAGTCGGACAGGACTGAGCGACTTCACTTTCACGTTTCCCTTTCATGCATTGGAGAAGGAAATGCCAACCCACTCCAGAATTCTTGCCTGGAGAATCCCAGGGACAGGGGAGCCTGGTGGGCTGCTGTCCATGGGGTCACACAGAGTCGGACACGACTGAAGTGACTTAGCAGCAGCAGTAGCAGTCGCTTAAGAATATTTTAAAATCTATATTTAGAATAAGTAACATAGTAAACCATTTGCCTTTTTGCATATCTTTTTATTGAGGATCACCTTGATCACTGCCTCCTGTACAATGTCACAAACCTCCGCCCGTACTTCTAAAGGCAGTCTATTAGATCTAATCCTTTGAATCTATTTGTCACTTCCAATGTATAATCCTATTGACTATGCCAAAGCCCAACTGTGTGGATCACAACAAACTGAAAAATTCTTTAAGATATGGTAATACCAGACCACCTGACCTGCCTCCTGAGAAATCTGTATGCAGGCCAAGAAGCACCAGAACTGGACATGGGACAACAGACTGGTTCAAATTTGGGAAAGGAGTACATCAAGGCTGTATATTGTCACCCTGCTTATTTAACTTATATGTAGAGTATATCATAAGAAATGCTGGACTGGATGAAGCACAAGCTGGAATCAAGATTGCCAAGAAAATATCAACAACCTCATATATGCAGATGACACCACTCTTATGGCAGAAAGCAAAGAACTAAAGAGCCTTTTGATGAAAGTGAAAGAGGAGAGTGAAAAAGTTGGCTTGAGAAAACTAAGATCATGGCATCTGGTCCCATCACTTCATGGCAAATAGATGGGGAAATAATGGAAAGAGTGAGAGACTTTATTTGGGGCGGGGGGGTTCGAAAATCATGACAGATGGTGACTGCAGCCATGAAATTAAAAGACGCTTGCTCCTTGGAAGAAAAGTTATGACCAACCTAGACAGCATATTAAAAAGCAGAGACATTTATTTGCCAACAAAGGTCCATCTAGTCAAAGCCATGGTTTTTCCAGTAGTCGTGTAGGGATGTGAGAGTTGGACTATAAAGAAAACTGAGTGCCGAAGAATTGATGCTTTTGAACTGTGGTGTTGGAGAAGACTCTTGAGAGTCCCTTGGACTGCAAGGAGGTCCAGCCAGTCCATCTTAAAGGAAATCAGTCCTGAATATTCATTGGAAGGACTGATACTAAAGCTGAAACTCCAATACTTTGATCACCTGATATGAAGAGCCAACTCATTTGAAAAGACCCTGATGCTGGGAATGATTGAACTCCGTAGAAGAAGGGGAAGACAGAGGATGAGTGGCTGGATGGCATCTCCGACTCAATGGACAGGAGTTTGAGCAAGCTCCAGGAGTTGGTGATGGACAGGTAAGCCTGGCATCCATGTGGTTGCAAAGACTTGAACACGATCGAGCGACTGAACGGAAGTGAACAGACTGAACACAGTAAAATGGTAAGCATAGAGTGAAAAATGACTTCCCACTCTTTTTTTCAGAGCACATCTAGCCCCACCCCTTTCTATGTCACCAAATTCCTCCACAGATATTTGGTATATAATCAAGTTAATATGTACATTAAAAGCTACTATGTGTTTTCTTTCCATCTACCCATGTTTTTCTTTTTATATCACTATTACTGTATACTATATGTATTATTCTGCATCTTGATTTTTCACTTTTTCACTTTAAAGATCTTTTAAAACTTTTGCTCTCAATAGCTTGTGTGTGTGTTTTTAATGATCATGTGATAGCTCATGGGATGAGAATGTCATATACAGGTTAATTCTAAAAGTTTGCTTCAAATAGTCAAGCAACTCACTTTATGTATCTGATATTTATGTATCCGTAAGGCAATGGCACCCCACTCCAGTACTCTTGCCTGGAAAATCCCATGGACAGAGGAGCCTGGAAGGCTGCAGTCCATGGGGTCTCTGAGGGTCGGACACGACTGAGCGACTTCACTTTCACTTTTCACTCTCATGCATTGGAGAAGGAAATGGCAACCCACTCCAGTATTCTTGCCTGGAGAATCCCAGGGACGGGGGAGCCTGGTGGGCTGCCGTCTATGGGGTCGCACAGAGTTGGACACGACTGAAGCGACTTAGCAGCAGCAGCAGCAGAATAAATTCCTAGAAGTGGAACTGCTTGATCAAAAGGTATGTGCTTTTATCATTTTAGTAAAAATTGACAATCCACCCTTTAAAAAAAGCTGTCTCAATTTGTACTATCAAAAGCAAAGTATCATAGTGCCTGGTTCCCTCTGTCTTCTTCAGTAGAGTGAGTAATCTTTTTGATCTTATAGGTGAAAAAGCTTCCAAGTTAAACATTCTATTCAAAGATGGCCATCAGTTATGTGAAAGGATATAAGGGCACATTAACCACACATAAATAAACTGACCTTCAAAACTGAAAACAGTTCTATCCTACATCAACAGTTCTATAAAACAGTTCTATCCTATCATATAGGCTAGTCCTATCCTATATGCTTGTGTGGGTGCTCAGTCGCTAAGTTGTGTCCAATTCTTTGTTACCTTACAGACTTCAGACTGACAGGCTCCTCTATCCACTGGGTTTTCCAGGCAAGAATACTGAAGTGGGTTGCCCTGCCCTCCTCCAGGGGATCTTCCCAACCCAGGGATTGAACCTCCATCTCCTGTGTGTCCTGCAATGGCAGGTGGACTTTTTACCACTGAGTCACTTGGAAAGCCCAGTATATCAAGTGGTACTACCATTTAAAACTACCAGGTACCATACTCTAGGGCTTGCTGTTTAGCAAGAAATATGAGGCAATTATTATTGGTCTAAGTTAATGTATAAGCAGATAAATTTGTTTATTAAAAATTATTTACTCAATATATCCACAAGAGTAGTTAGGACTTGTTTTAAGATACAGACAAAACTGGAAATAAACCTAAGGATTCCTGCTATGTAACCTTGAATGTTTGCACACATGAGACTATGCTCATGGATTTTGTTAATAATGCCATCTGCTCAGAAACTATTTTAAATTGACTTTGCATAGGAATATATTAACACAGCCCATCATGTATATGTATGCAGTAATAAAGGGGTTAAAGAACTCTTCAAAAGAAGCTGAGAAGTAAATAAAGAAGTGAAAGTTTGTGGTGCTTTTCATCACCAAAAGTCTTAGGTCTATCATTCTAAGTCAATGATTTTTTAATTACCTGAATGATAACCCCAGAGTTCAAAGGAATGCAAATTTATTGTCATCTCAAACAAAAGTCTTATTTTATGACAGAGGAAGCCTATTTTCTAACATGTTCCCAGTAAAATTTGAACTGTGATCACTGGGTAAACTAATGCTTTTGAAGTTTAGGTTTTAATAATTATTTTTACTTAATTTAAAATTTCAATAACAACTAAGGCATCTCACCTGATTACTGGTATTTCAAATAGCTATCATCCAATTTAAAAATTCTTTACTATTTGCTATGGTTTGAATGTTTGAGTCCTCCCTCCATCCCATATATGTTGAAATTCTAACCTCAATGTGATGGTAGTAAGAGGTGAAGCATTTAGGGATTAATAACAGCCTCTAGAGAACTAACTAGCCCCTTCCACCATGTGAGAACACAGTGAGAAAGCATCCTCTATGTACCAGGAAGCAGGCTCCCACCAGACATGGAATCTGATGCACCTTGATCTTGAACCACCCTCTAGAACTGTGACAAATCAATTTCTTTTATTTATAAGCCATCCAGTTTATGGTAATTTGTTATAGCAACTTGAACTAGACTCCCAGTATTTCTGATTTATTTATTGGATGACATAGCACTTATTTCCTAAAATCATAAATACCTTTCTTAACACTATTAAAATACAGTATCAAGTTACATATATTGAAATATAAAGTGAAAGTTGCTCAGTCGTGTTAGACTGCCACCCCATCGACTGTAGCCGCCTGGCTCCTCTGTCCATGGAATCCTCCAGGCAAGAATACTGGAGTGTGTTTTCATTTCCTTCTCCAAGGGCTCTTCCAACCCAGGGATTGAACCCGGGTCTCCTGCATTGCAGGCAGATTCTTTACCATCTGAGTCACCAAATTAATTCTCAAATCAAGTATATAACGTGCAATCAGGAAAAAAAAAAAAAAACTTGTCAACAAACTATGAGGTTGTCTTCCTTGTAAAACACGTAATTCCTGTCTTTCTGGGGGAAAAAAACGCACGGTGCTCTTTTCACTTGTTGGCAAAGTCAAAGAATTCAGTAATATATTGATAATATATTTTACGCTAACCAATATAGATGGACCATTGATCATGTAAGAAGCAAAAGTCACTCATATTCACACACACACAAAAGACTATTTTGCTGGTTGAATATTTCATATTTAATAAGAGAAATCCACACACCCTCGAGTCCATCAACAAGTATTTATTAAACACCTACTACAAGTCCAGCCCAATACTAGGCGTTGAAGACAAGCTGGAGTGTGGTTCTTACAGAACTGAGACTAGACGATTGGGTTATTCGTCAGAAAATGATATTTCTTAAAGCAAACACATTGTTCCCTATGTTCTGGGACGACAACCAGGCAATGACAGGTATAAGACTGCTAAAAACTGGGAGACAAAAAGCCTAAACGTAGCACAGAACGCAACTTCTCCGTTCCTCTCCTGTTGCTGGGCAGTGAACCAAACAAACGGCGCAGCCTGAGCCTGAGTGGTACCTTTAAGACCTGGAGGGGAAAAGGCCGGTCCGCAGAAAACGGTCGCAGCCTCATTTGCATAAGCACCCAAACACTGCTGACGTCACCGCGCCGAGTGCGGACCCCGCCTCGTCCTACTCCACAGTTTCTCCCCGAAGTGAGAGAAAGGAACCGGGAGAGCTCAGCGCCAGAGAGCGCGAGCCCGGGTTCTGCGCTCGCTGTGAACGCGCCACGCACGTCGCTTCTCTGCTCAACGGAAAAGGATTCCCGCCGCTGGGGCCTCTTGAGAGCGGGTGGGTCACACCTGTCCCCAGGACAGGTCGGACGTTTTTGATCCATGTATATTTACAAGGCGCGTTCCGACGGAAAGTCTCAAAACGGTCCTCTTGCCCAGGACACGCACAAACCCGCCGAGTTCGTGAAACGTAGAAACGGTCCGGGTTTCCAATCTCTCCCATCCTCTCCTTTAAATCCCAGCACCGACACCCTCACCAACACCCTCTCCAATTCCTGGAGGCGCAGAAACCCACAAGCTGTGCTTTTCTTGGGGAGCCGCGCGTGCCTGAGAGAAAGGCCCCACTTTGGGACCATTTAATGCAGGATACCTCGGGCAAAAGAGAGCGGGGGTCACGTGAAACCACCCCGCCTTGGGTAGTCGCCTTCAGCAGTTGCAAAAGCCCCCCAAAGCGAATGAGGAATAAAATTGGCTCCTCTTACCGCCCCACCGCCCACCCGCACGAAGATCGGCTTCCAACTCACCTAGAACCTTGGAAGCGCCTTGCTCCAGCCCGACCCTGGCAACTTTCCGACTGGCCCAATCGGACCCCACCCTGCGGCCAGCCCTAATTTGACTTGGTAACAGCTAGTCTCTCGGGGATGCTGCGGTCACAAGAAGGAAGGATGGCGGCACGTTTCGACCCATGTGCTTCCCTGTTACGCGCCGCTCCTAGCCCCGACTCTCCACCCTGACTGTGCACAGGTGCGGGACGCAGAGCCCGAAGGGTCGCCCGCCCGCCGAGCGCAGCTTGGCCCTCCCGGGGCTTTGGAGCCGCCCTGCCTCCCCTCACCCCCCGGACACATCCAGAGTCCTTCCCAGCATCCAGGCATCAATTCCGCTCGCTTCCCGGGTCCCGGGCTACAGGGTGCCTAGTGGTGAGCCCCACCCTACCTAAACCGTGCCCTCAGTGGTAGGAGCGTGTCCTCACCCTCAGGGTGCCTTGGCCGGACGCCTCTGGGCTGTTTCCAAGTGCCAACAGTAGCAGCAGTGGCCAGAGAGTTGGGCCAGGTGGCTGTGACCCGCGGGCGCGAGGAGCCGTCTGGAGAGAAGGCGATGCTGGCCGAGGGCGGGCCCGGAGTCTGGGAGGAGGGGGGTCGCTGTCCTGCGGGCCGGGGCCAGAAGCGACTCGTGAGCGCCTGTGTGTCGGCCAGGGAGAGAGCACGGGATGCGGGCGCGCGGGTGCGTGCGCGCGGGTGTGTGTGTGTGTGTATGAGTGAGGGTGTGACGGAGGCTCCCACGTGCCCGGCCCGCCCGAGCTGCGGCCGCCGACAGGCTGCGGGGGAGGGAGAGGCTGCGGACGCCAGGGGACACGAGGCAGGTCGCCCGGTCGGGCGCCGCACCTCCCCGCCCCGCCGCCTCCTGACGCAGAGGCCGATGCGGCTGCCTCGCCGCGTCCCTCGCTGCGCTCCGGGCGGGGGCGGGATGGACTCGGGGAAAGCCGGCTGCAAAGCAAAACAAAACAAATCCCGCCCTGCCATCCCTCCCGTCCTTGCCCAACCCACGCAACCGAGAGGATGGGCACCACTTGCCCGGCCCCCTCCCCCACGACCACCCAGCCTTTGTCTCAGCCGGGATAACAATAGAAATGGTCCTACCTCACACCCTTTGAATATTCTCCGAACGTCGGCGACCGGACTGGAAGCAGTGAGTGACCCAAAGAACCCTTTTCCCTAGCTTTCTCTCCAAGCCGGTCATTTACATCTTTCACACAGGAAAACCCTCTGGGCATTTGCTTCTCCATCAGACGGTGGCTTGATAGCGCTCAGGGATTCTGGGCAAATTACGGCTTTTTAAAGGAGCCGGTGTTCACCGTATGTAGGTTCCTTAGCATCCTGTTTATTTCCAAGGGGTCTTATCATGAGATAAAGCCTGAATCATCTCTCTTAGCAATGAAGACATACTAATGAAGCCACGTGGAGAATTCCTAAAATATACATCACTGAGCACAAAAGCCTAGCCTACTTTTGAAAATGGCTGAATTTTCCCCTAGGCAGGACATATACTCTAGAGATTAAATTTTAGGTCCCTGAAACTTTAAAATTTGAAAGAAATGCAAAATGAACGTAAAATATGCTGCAAAGGTTTAGTGTCTTGGCGAAGGACATTTCCCTCTTCTAGGTGATTGATATCACCATTAAAAAGAAAAGAAAAGAAAACTTTGTGCACTTTTAGGCCTTCCAACAATCCCTCAGATTTTAACGGTTTATATCCAATTAAGATTGAATTAAATAATAAGGCCATTGCAGACAGGTTTCTCATGCAGTGAAAAATCTCCTGGAAAGAAATCACAAGACCTAAATTTCAAGTTAGAACATTGCTACTAATCCTCAGCTTTTAATGCAGCCAAGACAGCTGTTTCTCGGGCTCTTCCAAACCTACCTTTTTTTTTTTTTTTTTTTTAAGAAAAATTAAATTAGATTTGATTTTCTGGATGCCCTTCCTCTGACATGGATAAAGAAACACTCTGATAGATGCCTCACAGGAAAAGCTAAAAAGAGTTACAATAAAAATCTTACAAAACATCTTGCAAAATTTGCTTTTACTTCACATGTTGGTGACAGGCAAATATTTATGTTGATATATATCATATAATATATATATATATGTATATATAAATTGAAATGTAGTACAAATAATACCAATAACAACTGAGAAGAGTTTAAGAAAATAAATAGACCTATGTTCTACATAATCAGGACTAGGCATATCTATGGGAACCAAGTAAGACGGTAGGTCTTGCAAGAGGGCATCAGAGGGCAA
Source organism: Tragelaphus eurycerus (assembly GCA_935064755.1). Classification (NCBI taxonomy): domain Eukaryota; kingdom Metazoa; phylum Chordata; class Mammalia; order Artiodactyla; family Bovidae; genus Tragelaphus; species Tragelaphus eurycerus. The sequence goes on along the minus strand of CAKXYN010000010.1, from coordinate 42,767,062 downwards.
ATACACTGAAACCATACTCACAGAAAACTAGTCAATCTAATCACACCAGGACAACAGCCTTGTCTAACTCAATGAAATTAAGCCATGTCCCTGGGGCAACCCAGGATGGACGGGTCATGGTGGAAAGATCTGACAGGGTGTGGTCCGCTGGAGAAGGGAATGGCAAACCACTTCAGTATTCTTGCCTTGAGAACCCCATGAACAGTAAGAAAAGGCAAAATGATAGGATACTGAAAGAGAGACTCCCCAGGTCAGTAAGGGCACAATATGCTACTGTAGATCAGTGGAGAAATAACTGCAGAAAGAATGAAGGGATGGAGCCAAAGCAAAAAGAATACCCAGCTGTGGATGTGTCTGGTGATAGAAACAAAGTCCGATGCTGTAAAGAGCAATATTGCATAGGAACCTGGAATGTCAGGTCCATGAATCAAGGCAAATTGGAAGTGGTCAAACAAGAGATGGCAAGAGTGAATGTTGACATTCTAGGAATTAGCGAACTAAAATGGACTGGAATGGGTGAATTTAACTCAGATGACCATTATATCTATTACTGCGGGCAGGAATCCCTAAGAAGAAACGGAGTGGCCATCATGGTCAACAGAAGAGTCCGAAATGCAGTACTTGGATGCAATCTCAAAAACGATAGAATGATCTCCGTTCGTTTCCAAGGCAAACCATTCAATGTCACAGTAATCCAAGTCTATGCCCCAACCAGTAACGCCGAAGAAGCTGAAGTAGAATGGTTCTATGAAGACCTACAAGACCTCTTAGAATTAACACCCAAAAAGATGTCCTTTTCATTATAGGGGACTGGAATTCAAAAGTAGAAAGTCAAGAAACACCTGGAGTAACAGGCAAATTTGGCCTTGGAATACGGAATGAAGCAGGGCAAAGACTAACAGAGTTTTGCCAAGAAAATGAATTGGTCATAGCAAACACCCTCTTCCAACAACACAAGAGAAGACTCTATACATGGACATCACCAGATGGACAAAACTGAAATCAGATCGATTATACTCTTTGCAGCCAAAGATGGAGAAGCTCTATACAATCAGCAAAAACAAGACCAGGAGCTGACTGTGGCTCAGACCATGAACTCCTTATTGCCAAATTCAGACTGAAATTGAAGAAAGTAGGGAAAACCACTAGACCATTCAGGTATGACCTAAATCAAATCCCTTATGATTATACAGTGAAAGTGAGAAATAGACTTAAGGGCATAGATCTGATAGATAGAGTGCCTGATGAACTATGGAATGAGGTTCGTGACATTGTACAGGAGACAGGGATCAAGGCCATCCCCATGGAAAAGAAATGCAAAAAAGTAAAATGGCTGTCTGGGGAGGCCTTGCAAATAGCTGTGAAAAGAAGAGAAGCGAAAAACAAAGGAGAAAAGGAAAGATATAAACATCTGAATGCAGAGTTCCAAAGAATAGCAAGAAGAGATAAGAAAGCCTTCTTCAGCGATCAATGCAAAGAAATAGAGGAAAACAACAGAATGGGAAAGACTAGGGATCTATTCAAGAAAATCAGAGATACCAAAGGAACATTTCATGCAAAAATGGGCTCGATAAAGGACAGAAATGGTATGGACCTAACAAAAGCAGAAGATATTAAGAAGAGGTGGCAAGAATACACAGAAGAACTGTACAAAAAAGAGCTTCACGACCCAGATAATCATGATGGTGTGATCACTGACCTAGAGCCAGACATCTTGGAATGTGAAGTCAAGTGGGCCTTAGAAAGCATCACTACGAACAAAGCTAGTGGAGGTGATGGAATTCCAGTGGAGCTATTCCAAATCCTGAAAGATGATGCTGTGAAAGTGCTGCACTCAATATGCCAGCAAATTTGGAAAACTCAGCAGTGGCCACAAGATTGGAAAAGGTCAGTTTTCATCCCAATCCCAAAGAAAGGCAATGCCAAAGAGTGCTCAAACTACCGCACAATTGCACTCATCTCACACACTAGTAAAGTAATGCTCAAAATTCTCCAAGCCAGGCTTCAGCAATATGTGAACCGTGAACTTCCTGATGTTCAAGCTGGTTTTAGAAAAGGCAGAGGAACCAGAGATCAAATTGCCAACATCCTCTGGATCATGGAAAAAGCAAGAGAGTTCCAGAACACCATCTATTTCTTCTTTATTGACTATGCCAAAGCCTTTGACTGTGTAGATCACAATAAACTGTGGAAAATTCTGAAAGAGATGGGAATACCAGACCACCTGATCTGCCTCTTGAGAAATCTGTATGCAGGTCAGGAAGCAACAGTTAGAACTGGTTATGGAACAACAGACTGGTTCCAAATAGGAAAAGGAGTACGTCAAGGCTGTATATTGTCACCATGTTTATTTAACTTATATGCAGAGTACATCATGAGAAATGCTGGACTGGAAGAAACACAAGTTGGAATCAAGATTGCCGGGAGAAATATCAATAACCTCAGATATGTGGATGACACCACTCTTATGGCAGAAAGTGAAGAGGGGCTAAAAAGCCTCTTGATGAAAGTGAAAGTGGAGAGTGAAAAGGTTGGCTTAAAGCTCAACATTCAGAAAATGAAGATCATGGCATCTGGTCCCATCACTACATGGGAAATAGATGGATAAACAGTGGAAACAGTGTCAGACTTTATTTTTCTGGGCTCCAAAATCACTGCAGATGGTGACTGCAGCCATGAAATTAAAAGACGCTTACTCCTTGGAAGGAAAGTTATGACCAACCTAGACAGCATATTTAAAAGCAGAGACATCACTTTGCCAACAAAGGTTTGCCTAGTCAAGGCTATGGTCTGTCCTGTGGTCATGTATGGATGTGAGAGCTGGACTGTGAAGAAGGCTGAGCACCGAAGAATTGATGCTTTTGAACTGTGGTGTTGGAGAAGACTCTTGAGAGTCCCTTGGACTGCAAAGAGATCCAACCAGTCCATTCTGAAGGAGATCAGCCCTGGGATTTCTTTGGAAGGAATGATGCTAAAGCTGAAACTCGAGTATTTTGGCCACCTCATGTGAAGAGTTGACTCATTGGAGAAGACTCTGATGCTGGGAGGGATTGGGGGCAGGAGGAGAAGGGGACGACAGAGGATGAGATGGCTGGATGGCATCACTGACTCGATGAATATGAGTCTGAGTGACCTCTGGGAGTTGGTGATGGACAGGGAGGCCTGGCGTGCTGCAGTTCATGGGGTCGCAAAGAGTCGGACACGACTGAGCGACTGATCTGATCTGATTGGAAACAAAGTACTCTGTATGCTTCCATGGATAGTTTATGGTAGTACCAGGAAGAGCTTTTTTATCCTACCAGTATTCCCCTCCTCACACATTTACACTGATGTTTGACACCTATCACAAATGCAAAAAAAAAAATGATTGGTAATTTTATGTCTTGAAGCCAATGAGAAAGTTGGTATTGAGTTTCCCACTAAGCACTGGGGGGCTTTAAAATAGCTTATTTAATCTTCTCAATTAATTAATGAGGTGATTTTCCTAATATATCAATTAGACACATGTGATGCCCAAAGAAAAAAAAATGTATTGCAAAAAGTCACACAGTTAGTTCAATGGCAGAATAGATATTTAAACCCAGATCTAGCTGGCTTCCCCCTACCCCAAATAATAGAATGGAAAAGATGAGAGAATTCTTCTACAAAATTAGAGATACCAAGGGAACATTTCTTGCAAAGCTGGGCTCGATAAAGGACAGAAATGGTATGGACCTAACAGAAGCAGAAATTAAGGATAGGTGGCAAGAATACACAGAAGAACTGTACAAAAAAGATCTTCACGAACCAGGTAATTACGATGGAGTGATCACTCACCTAGAGCAAGACATCCTGGAATGTGAAGTCAATGGGACTTAGGAAGCATTACTACGAACAAAGCTAGTGGAGGTGATGGAATTCCAGTTGAGCTCTTTCAAATTTTGAAAGATGATGCTGTGAAATGCTGCACTCAATATGCCCACAAATTTGGAAAACTCAGCAGTGGCTGCAGGACTGGAAAAGCTTACTGTTTACTCCAATGCCTAAGAAAGGTAATGCCAAAGAATGCTCAAACTGCCACACAATTGCACTCATCTCACATGCTAGTAAAGTAAGGCTCAAAATTCGCCAAGCCAGACTTCAACAGTACGTGAACCATGAACTTCCAGATGTTCAAGCTGGTTTTAGAAAAGGCAGAGGGACCAGAGATCAAATTGCCAACATCCGCTGGATCATGGAAAAAGCAATAGAGTTCCAGAGAGACATCTATTTCTGCTGTGTTAACTATGACAAAAACCTTTGACTGTGTGGATCAAAATAAACTGTGGAAAATTCTGAAAGAGATGGGAATACCAGACCACCTGACCTGTCTGCTGAGAACTCTGTATGCGGCTCAGGAAGCAATAGTTAGAACTGGACAAGGAAGAGCACAATGGTTCCAGATAGGAAAAGGAGTCCCTTGGACAGCAAGGAGATCCAAGCAGTAGATCCTTAAGGAGATCAGTCCTGAATATTCATTGGAAGGGCTGATATTGAAGCTGAAACTCCAATACTTTGGCCCCCTGATGGAAGAGCTGAGTCATTTGAAAAGACCCTGATGCTGGGAAAGATTGAAGGCAGGAGAAGAGGCAACAGAGGATGAGATTGTTGGATGGCATCACTGACTCAATGGACATGAGTTTGGATAAACTCTGGGAGTTGGTGATGGACAGGGATGCCTGGCATTCTGCAGTCCATGGGGTCACAAAGAGTGGGACACGACTGAGCGACTGAACTGAACTGAGGTGGCTTTTTTTTTTTCCATTCATTTATGTAAGACTTTAGTGAATGTACAGATTTTAAGAGAAGGAAAATGTAGAATTACCACAGAGTTAGGCACCTTAGAAAGAACAAGTGGAGCAGGAGTGTAAAGATTGCAGAAGGAGATCCTGGGAACTGCAGTCATGGAGGTGAACAGTATCATTAAAAAAAATTTAACAACAAAATCCTTCAAAAATTTGCTGCTCGATTACTGGTGTCTTTTCACTAACAGTTATTGAGTGCTTTCTCTTGTCGTACAGTAGGAATATGACTACCCCATAGGATTGGTGTGAGAGGAAGAGGCAGCACACAAATGGGGATGAGCAGAACATGGAAGATTTCAACCTTCAGGTAAAAGGAGACTCATTTTTATGGCCACACTGTGTGCTTTTAATCATTCTATTTATTTACTTATTTATTGCTGGCTGTCCTGGGTCCTTGTTGCTGCAAGGACTTTTCTCTAGCTGCAGCAAGCGGGGGCTCCTCTCTAGCTGTGGAACCTGGGCTTCTCATGGCTGTGGCTTTTCTTGCTGTGGAGCACAGGCTCTAGGACATGCAGGTTTTTGTGGCTGCAGCATGTGGGCCCAGGAGTTTTGGCTCCCAGGCTCTAGAGCACAGACTTAAGAATTGTGATGCCCAGGCTAATGCTCCCAGGCATGTGGGATCTTCCTAATTGGGGATCAAACTCACACCACTGCATTGGCAGGTGGGTTCTTTACCCCCGAACCACCAGGGAAGCCCACCATTCTGTATTCTTATATATTGGTAAGTATTGATTTGATGTTGAGTATGTGCCTTTGGAATGTGTGGAATAATTAATATGCCTATTTTTTTAAACCCTTACACCAAGCTTATGATGTAGATACACTGCAGAAGAAAAACCTGAGACTTAGGTTGTCTAAATTCACACAGTCTGGAGGCATCTGCATAGATCAGATCAGTCCCTCAGTCGTGTCCGATCTTTGCGACCCCATGAATCGAGCACGCCAGGCCTCCCTGTCCATCACCAACTCCCGGAGGTCACTCAGACTCACATCCATCGAGTCTCAATAGCAACTCAAACCGATAAGCCGTTTAATGGCTTAACTAAGGATGTAAATGGTGTTCCATAAGATAGTGCAAAGGATGCAGTTCTCACAAGATTCATCCATTCATTCCTGAGGATAGTCCGAGAAATTAAAGATTTTCACTTTATAAAAGGAAACAATAAATCAAAGGAACATATTGAAATTAATTAACATCATAAGATTATATTAATCAAGCTCCTATTGTTGGGGAGGAAGAAATTTTTCTACCTTTCCAGATTTTTTAGCATTTTGTGGAAATTCTATTCTTCATTCTAATAAATATTTTATTCTTTACCCTCCATACCAAATGCTATTTGATATATAGTCTATGGTCTCAAAATGTTTATAAAATAAAGTCTGCACAATCCCAAAATACCTATTGAAAATTCTGTTGATCCTAAGTATTCATGACTGATGAGGGACTGAGCGGTAAAAAGCTAGGCAATTAACCAATTATCTGATCTCTATATGAAGAGAGGAGGGGCTAACTGAATTAATAAATGTCAAAGCAATCAAATCAAAATTTTTAAACAATTGCTTAAACAGTAGACAAGATCAAATTACTAATATTTCTGCATTTTGTAGATGAAGCCATAATGACTCTAACACCTGAAAAAACCAACAAACATTATCACTTTATAATTTTTTTTTCTATGGAATGTGGAATCTTAGTTCCTCCAGCAGGGATTTATGAATTCCTCCTGATTTCCTCCTCAGTGGAAGTATGGAGCCTTAACCACTAGTCCGCCAGGGAAGTCCCTTCAGTTACTTTTTAATCATACATTTCTTTTATATAATATTATACTTCTAAAATGGTATCAGATCAGATCAGTCGTTCAGTCGTGTCCGACTCTTTGCAACCCCATGAACTGCAGCACGCCAGGCCTCCCTATCCATCACCAGCTCTCGGAGGTCACTCAGACTAACATTCATTGAGTCAGTGATGCCATCCAGCCATCTCATCCTCTGTCGTCCCCTTCTCCTCCTGCCCCCAATCCCTCCCAGCATCAGAGTCTTCTCCAGTGAGTCAACTCTTCGCATGAGGTGGCCAAAATACTGGAGTTTCAGCTTTAGCATCATTCCTTCCAAAGAAATCCCAGGGCTGATCTCCTTCAGAATGGACTGGTTAGATCTCCTTGCAGTCCAAGGGACTCTCAAGAGTCTTCTCCAACACCACAGTTCAAAAGCATCAATTCTTCGGTGCTCAGCCTTCTTCACAGTCCAGCTCTCACATCCATACATGACCACAGGAAAGACCATTGCCTTGACTAGGCGAACCTTTGTTGGCAAAGTGATGTCTCTGCTTTTGAATATGCTATCTAGGTTGGTCATAACTTTCCTTCCAAGGAGTAAGCGTCTTTTAATTTCATGGCTGCAGTCACTATCTGCAGTGATTTTGGAGCCCAGAAAAATAAAGTCTGACACTGTTTCCACTGTTTATCCATCTATTTCCCATGTAGTGATGGGACCAGATGCCATGATCTTCATTTTCTGAATGTTGAGCTTTAAGCCAACCTTTTCACTCTCCACTTTCACTTTCATCAAGAGGCTTTTTAGCTCCTCTTCACTTTCTGCCATAAGGGTGGTATCATCTGCATATCTGAGGTTATTGATATTTCTCCCGGCAATCTTGATTCCAACTTGTGTTTCTTCCAGTCCAGCATTTCTCACGATGTACTCTGCATATAAGTTAAATAAACATGGTGACAATATACAGCCTTGACGTACTCCCTTTCCTATTTGGAACCAGTCTGTTGTTCCATGACCAGCCCTAACTGTTGCTTCCTGACCTGCATACAGATTTCTCAAGAGGCAGATCAGGTGGTCTGGTATTCCCATCTCTCTCAGAATTTTCCACAGTTTATTGTGATCTACACAGTCAAAGGCTTTGGCATAGTCAATAAAGCAGAAATAGATGTTTTTCTGGAACTCTCTTGCTTTTCCCATGATCCAGCTGATGTTGGCAATTTGATCTCTGGTTCCTCTGCCTTTTCTAAATCCAGCTTGAACATCAGGAAGTTCACGGTTCACATATTGCTGAAGCCTGGCTTGGAGAATTTTGAGCATTACTTTACTAGCGTGTGAGATGAGTGCAATTGTGCGGTAGTTTGAGCACTCTTTGGCATTGCCTTTCTTTGGGATTGGGATGAAAACTGACCTTTTCCAATCTTGTGGCCACTGCTGAGTTTTCCAAATTTGCTGGCATATTGAGTGCAGCACTTTCACAGCATCATCTTTCAGGATTTGGAATAGCTCCACTGGAATTCCATCACCTCCACTAGCTTTGGTCGTAGTGATGCTTTCTAAGGCCCACTTGACTTCACATTCCAGGATGTCTGGCTCTAGGTCAGTGATCACACCATCATGATCATCTGGGTCGTGAAGCTCTTTTTTGTACAGTTCTTCTGTGTATTCTTGCCATCTCTTCTTAATATCTTCTGCTTCCGTTAGGTCCATACCATTTCTGTCCTTTATCGAGCCCATCTTTGCATGAAATGTTCCTTTGGTATCTCTGATTTTCTTGAATAGATCCTTAGTCTTTCTCATTCTGTTGTTTTCCTCTATTTCTTTGCATTGATCGCTGAAGAAGGCTTTCTTATCTCTTCTTGCTATTCATTGGAACTCTGCATTCAGATGTTTACATCTGGCCTTTTCTCCTTTGCTTTTCACTTCTCTTCTTTTCACAGCTATTTGCAAGGCCTCCCCAGACAGCCATTTTGCATTTTTGCATTTCTTTTCCATGGGCATGGTCTTGATCCCTGTCTCCTGTACAATATCACAAACCTCATTCCATAGTTCATCAGGCACTCTATCTATCAGATCTAGGCCCTTAAATCTATTTCTCACTTCCACTGTTTAATCATAAGGGATTTGATTTAGGTCATACCTGAATGGTCTAGTGGTTTTCCCTACTTTCTTCAATTTCAGTCTGAATTTGGCAATAAGGAGTTCATGGTCTGAGCCACAGTCAGCTCCTGGTCTTGTTTTGCTGACTGTATAGAGCTTCTCCATCTTTGGCTGCAAAGAATATAATCAATCTGATTTCGGTGTTGACCATCTGGTGATGTCCATGTATAGAGTCTTCTCTTGTGTTGTTGGAAGAGGGTATTTGCTATGACCAGTGCATTTTCTTGGCAAAACTCTGTTAGTCTTTGCCCTGCTTCATTCTGTATTCCAAGGCCAAATTTGCCTGTTACTCCAGGTGTTTCTTGACTTCCTACTTTTGCATTCCAGTCCCCTATAATGAAAAGGACATGTTTTTTTGGTGTTAGTTCTAAAAGGTCTTGTAGGTCTTCATAGAACCGTTCAACTTCAGCTTCTTCACAATTACTGGTTGGGGCATATACATATGGTATATACATATATATATGTATATATATATATATATAAAATGGTATATACATATATATATATATGGACAAAGAATGTCACCTGCCATTTTAGTGAACAAAGAATGTGTGCCTGCTCAGTCAATAAATCGTGTCTGATTCTTTGGGATCCCATGGACTCTAGCCCATCAGGCTCCTCAGAATCCAAGGGATTTTCCAGGCAAGAATATTGGAGTGGGTTGCCATTTTCTTCTCCAGCGGATCTTCCTAACCCAGGAATCAAACCCACATCTCCTGTTTGGCAGATGGATTCTTTACCACTATGCCACCTAGGAAGCCCCAAAACAGAGAATATCACCTGCTAATCCAATAAACAATATATGTTGTCCACCATCCATCCATCAGTCTTTGCAGCAGCCCTCCAGTGGTGCCCCCAGGGGCAATTCAGGATAGAGGAAAATCAGGAAACATTCTATGCTGGATAGTGGCTCTCTGTAGTTGAGATGCATATCTAAATAATTCCAATGACCCCAGACTCTTGTGTCTTCCTATACATTGTTGTTTTCAGTCGATAGGTCCTGTCTGACTTTTTGCACCTCCATGGACTGCAGCACACAAGGCTTTCCCATCCTTCACTATTTCCCAGAGTTTGTTCAAATTCATGTCCATTCAGCTGGTGATTCTGTCCAACCATCTCATCCTCTGTTGTCCCCTTCTCCTGCCTTCAATCTGTCCCAGCATTAGGGTCTTTTCCAGTAAGTCAGCTCTTCGCATCTGGTGGCCAAATTATTGGAGCTTCATCTTCAGCATCAGTTCTTCCAATAAATATTCAAGGTTGATTTATCCTTTAGGATGGACTAATTTGATCTCCTTGTTGTTCAAAGAGACTCTCAAGAGTCTTCTTCTGCATCACAATTCAAAATCATCAATTCTTTGGCACTCAAGAGTTCTTTATGGGCCATGTACGTGACTCCTGGAAAGACCATTCCTTTTTCCAGGGAATCTTCCTGACCCAGGGATCAAATCCAGGTCTCCTGCATTTCAGGGAGATTCTTTACACTCTGAACTACCAGGAAGCTCCCTTTAACATACATGGAAAAACACTAAAAATCAGTAACTTGAGAAGTCTGTCTTTTGTGATTAGCAGTAATCTTTTGATGTTTGACTACAAGATGTTTTTTTCAGCAAAAACTCCTATATATGCTGGCTTTTTATCCTTTTGAAACAGTTCTTCACAATATCTGAAAAGCTGTCTCCCAGGCTATAGTGCTCTATGAAGTCCCTGGAAAAACATTAGTCAGTCAGTTCAGTTCAGTCGCTCAGTTGTTTCCAGCTCTTTGTGACCCCATGAATTGCCGCACGCCAGGCCTCCCTGTCCATCACCAACTCACGGAGGTCACTCAGACTCACGTCCATTGAGTCAGTGATGCCATCCAGCCATCTCATCCTCTGTCGTCCCCTTTTCCTCCTGCCCCCAATCCCTCCCAGCATCAGAGTCTTTTCCAATGAGTCAACTCTTCTCATGAGGTGGCCAAAGTACTGGAGTTTCAGCTTTAGCATCAGTCCTTCCAAAGAACACCCAGGGCTGATCTCCTTCAGAATGGACTGGTTGGATCTCTTTGCAGTCCAAGGGACTCTCAAGAGTCTTCTCTAACACCACAGTTCAAAAGCATCAATTCTTCGGCACTCAGCTTTCTTCAGAGTCCAACTCTCACGTCCATGCATGACTACTGGAAAAACCATAGCTTTGACTAGACAGACGTTTGTTGGCAAAGTAATGTCTCTGCTTCAATATGCTATCTAGGTTGGTCATAACTGACAATTTTAGGTTGTATGTTTTTCTTCAGTTGACAATATATGTCAGATACTGTGCCCAGGCATTAATTTGGGTTGACAGCTATGTAGTGATCTAAAAACAAAATATTTATAGTATTCATTTTGCATTTCATGTCTTTTCTGCTTTTTTCTTTGATTCATTTCAAAATGTCACTACAGATTTATTCAAATCTCATCATCTAATCTAAATTCTATATTATTATTTTAATACAATAACAATACCTGCTCATTAAATAAGTGTAAAAATATGAACACATAAATGGTAAGAAGTTAAAAAGTTAAAGCCCTTGTGTTTATGTTTTTTTTTTCCTTTCCATCATTTCTACAAGCTAGTAGTAAATATTGTTAACTACTTAATATGTATTCTTACAAAATTTCCTTTCCTGCTCTCCTGTCTCTTCCTCTCTTTCTCTCTGTCTATACATGTCTATATATACATATGATAGGCAAATATATAGTTTTGTTTATTTTTATTAGTGTTGTTGTTTTATAAAATTTGACAAATGACTGCTTTTCTCATTGAAACATAGCCAGGAAAACTCAAGAAGACTAGATCGGTGCAGGAATTCTATTAAATTAAGATGACAGTTAGGGCTTCCCAGATGGACACTAGTGGTAAAGAACCTGCCTGGCAGTGCAAGAGACACAAGAGACATGGGTTCGATCCCTGGGTCGGGAAGATCCCCTGGAGAAGGACATGGCAACCCACTCCAGTATTCTTGCCTGGAGAATCCCATGCACAGAGGAGCCTGGTGGGCTACAGTCCATAGGTTGCAAAGTCCATAGGGTTGGACATGACTGAAACGACTTAGCAAGATGACAGTTGAGTACTTAGGTCACCTATGCTAAAATCAGTTGTTCTCTTTTATAAAAGTAAATGCTTACAGTTTTCTTTTTAGCAACCCTTTATCCATTTTCTTTATTGTTTTTTCTTTATAAATGTTAATGGTTAGGGCTCTGTCCTTGGTCCTTATATCTTTTTTTCTTTCCACGCTCTCCCTGGATGATTTCACTCGCCTATATTTGCTTTCATCTTTGACTTAAATAATGGTGATATTAAAATATTTAATTTTCTGTGAGTAATTATCTATAATTGATTACTTCTGCCTCAGCCTCTTGTTCTAGGATTCTCTCATTGGTGTCTTATTCTTGAATAGATGTTAGCTGTGGCAATGGCACCCCACTCCAGTACTGTTGCCTGGAAAATCCCATGGACAGAGGAGCCTGGTGGACTACGGTCCATGGGGTCGCTAGGAGTCGGACACGACTGAGCGACTTCACTTTCACTTTCCACTTCCATGCATTGGAGAAGGAAATGGCAACCTATTCCAATGTTCTTGCCTGGAGAATCCCAGGGACGGAGAAGCCTGATAGGCTGCAGTCCATGGGGTTGCACAGAGTCGGACACGACTGAAGTGACGCAGCAGCAGCAGCAGCAATTCTTCTTAGGGTGAATGAAGTCAGGAACGACTTATGTTACCATCTCATTGTCATCACTTTCCTAAGTTACCTATTTCTTACTGAGTATATTTTGGTGATTTATTTCTTTTAAGTTGTTCTTTTTTTAAAAAAAATTTTTAGTGTGTTGTGATAAGTTTGTTAGTATTTTTAAAGTTTAAATTCTAGATTATACTTGTAGATATATATACTTTTCCTTAGTATTGTTTATTTCAACCTTTTCTTTTTCTAATCAATTTTTCTAAACATTTGTCTGCTAGTCCTTTCAAAGTGTCAACTTTTGATATTGTTGGCAATGTATTTTTATTGTTGTTGTTGTGATTTTTTCTTTTCCCACATTATTGACATATTTCTTATGTATGTCTCTTGCTTTTGGATTTCAACAACTGGTTATATTTTAGTTTGAAGATTGCTTCAGTATTATAATTTACTCTGTAAGTATAGCTTTAGTTACAAGCTACTAACAATTTGCATCTCAAGCAGTATAGCACATGCAGATTCCCAAATTCACAGAGAATTTAAAGAAGCCACTGCATTGGCTGTGTGAACTGAGTGTGGTGACTTCACCTTACTCTGTATTATTGGCAAACCATAAGAATCAGTATAAGGAAGGTGATTCTTAGAAATGAAGTGCTCACCCTTTTGTGGAAGTAATAGTGGTATCATATTGAAAACAGCCAATCCAGCACATAGCATTCCTATCCAAATTGAATTTTTTATGAGTTTCTTTCTCTATGTGTGATATTTTTGTTAGGTGTTATTATTATGGCTATGCTGATTTTACAAAGTGAATTGGGAAGATTTTATGTTTTGCTAAATTGTTGACTAGTATGAATATATCTCCTTGAATGTATCTCTTCTTTGAAAGGTTGAAATGAATCAGCTTGTAAAGCCATCTGGGCCCAATTATCTTTTAGAGGTAATTCTTTCACATTATTTCCTAGAGCTTCTAAAAAAATCTTCCTATGTAGGTTTTCTTCTTCATCTTTATTTACTTTGAGGAAAAAAAAATAGAGACTCTTCTTTATTTTAACTAAATTTTAAACAAGAGTTGTGCATACTAAAACAGTATTTATGGAGTACTTTAAAATCTGTTTTCTAGCTATGTTTGTGATAAAGAGTCTGCTGCACAACTAGTCATTCAGTAATGACACAACACGTGTTTATTTCTCACTCATATTACACTTCAGCAATTGCAGTTTGCTCCAGTCTGCTTGACTCTGTTCAGTTTTGCTCCATATGTCTTTTCATTCTAGGACCTTGCCCGAAGAAGTAAACCTTATATGGAATGCACCTGTTCTCTTAGAAAAAGGGAAGACAAGAGGCCAATGCAATTGCAAATAGAACTTCTGTTTGATGTGGTGTGTGTCACATCACTTACTTTTCATTGTCCGAAACAAATCAGCTGTGGCTCTTCTTGCTCTGGACATGCAGAGGAGGGAAGTGGTATTCCAGCCTTCCCCATGTGACTCAACACAAATCCAGCATATGATGGTGGAACAGGAACAAGACAACTATGATAAACACTGCCATTCAGAGTAGTCAGTAGTCCAGAGAAGTTCTGAAATCTCATTGGGGTAGCTTTGTAAAGTGTTCCTGGGCTCATTGAGAAAATTAGTGAGAGGTCATGGTCCTCCTCCTTAAAAGGCATGTCTTTGCCTTTGGTGCTCATGGCTTCTGAGTGCCCTGCTCTTTAATTAATGTTTCCTTTTTCAGTATCATCCCTGGTCACATATGAAATGAAAATTTTGGTGCCTGAAAAAGTCTGTCAACTTAATCAGACTGGTGATACTTCTAGAAGTATAGTTCTCAAAACAGTTTAAAAATTATTTGCTTCTAAGCCACTCTGTGTATAAATAGTCAAACACACAGTTCTTTTCAAGACATACCTTTCTCTTTAGATTTAATCATAGGTACTTTGAGTTTATCAGATACCTGTTGGATTAAGCCTTTTGGTCTCTTCTTCCAGAGATATTTTGTCCAACTTAGAGCATCTGATAGATGAAAGGCCAATTAATTATACTGAGTTGGCTCAACAGGTAAAGAATCCACCTGCAGTGTGGGAGACACAGGAGACATGGGTTCCATCCCTTGGTCAGGAAGATCCCCTGGAGGAGGAAAATGGCAACCCTCTCCAGCATTCTTACCTAAAAAATCCCGTGGACAGAAGAGCCTGGCAGGCTACAGTCCAAAGGGTCACAAAGAATCGGACATGACTGAGCAACTAAGCATGCACTAGTTTAAAACAAAAGGCAAGGTGATCATTCTCTCACTTTTTTCACTGAAGTTGCTCAAAGCATTTTTTGTTTTGTTATTCCATTTACCAGTTAGAGAAGGGAAAGTGCTATTGTGCTCTGTCTCTCAAGTTCTGGAATTCCTGAGCTTTTTTTTTTTTTTTTGGGGGGGGGGGGGTCTCTTCTTGAAAATAAGCCAGTTCTCTCCTAACTCAACTCTTCTTTGGCAGACAACTTATAAAATGCAACTAAACCAACAAACTCGTACCAATAACATTCTATTTTTAGAAACCCTCCCCCAGAACCCAGGCTCATCATATTATTTCTTTATTAAATGATGGCATGTGACAGTTTTGTCAAATTTTTTGCCACTGTAGACTGTCAGTTGCCACTTTCCAATCTCTACGAATGTTCTACTGTTCATCCACCATCTGATCCCAACTAAACCTATGCTGTATATGTTGGTTCTTTGTTGGTGGTGGTGTTTTGCTTTGTTTTTCATTGACAGATTCAATTGATTTTTTTTCAATTTCTTAACTTGCTAATTTTGGCTTTAATACTTTTGTTATATTCTCCTGTATTTATTGATCTGTTTTGTTTTTCTTTTTCTCATTTTTAAATTAATGCCCAAATAATATTCCCCCCCTTTTTTGAATAAGAAAAGGATCTCACTAGTTACAAAGTGATGCTGTCTTCAGCCTCTTTCTTAGTGTTGCTCCTCCGTGTTAGAGATTTTTCCCAGTTGCTCTTCTGCTTTCTGAAGTTGCTGTTTTCTGTATGACTTCCAGTCCAGCTGTTATCACATTTATACTGTTTCACTGTGTTAAAAAAAAAAAAAAAAAGAAAGTGATAAGCTCTATCCCTGTTCATTGAGGACTTCACTCCTTGCTCTGCAAATTAGTGTGTGTTTAGGAAGTTCTGAAGGGTATAGCTTTATTATTTTGAAGTGATGCAACATTTTTAAGGAGAAAAAGAGTATCATTTGTATCTTCCTTCATTATACCCAGTTAAAATTCTTGAGTTTTTTAAAAGTGTCTTTCTTTAGTTTTTGACTTATATTCAGAAACTCCCTCTTTGAGATTCCCTTTGATAATTGCAGTCGGATTCAAAAAGGAATAGTTACCTGTGTTCACATTGTTGACCAAAAAGATGCACAATGTGAGATTTGTGAGTGAGGTTTTATATGGGGTAAAATGAGGACTGCAGCCTGGGAGACAGGACCTCAGACAGCTCTGAAGAACTGCTCCAAAGAGTCAGTTACGGAAGGTCAATATACAAGATTTTGGTGAACGGAGAGCTCAATGCAATCAAGCACTCATTATACGAAGTATTTTTGCCAGTCCCGAGGAGCTGATGTCACCAGGAAGGGATTTAGTGCTTTTCTAGATCTGAGGAGACACAAGGATTGGAATCTTAAAATCAGTTTCTGAAAATTTCTATCTAAAGACCTATTTTACCAGTTTCCCTGGGGCACAAAGTGCCTCACTCTCCACCCTGAATTCCCTCAGGGAGTGTTGAAGGTCAGCAGCTGCAGCAGCAGAGGCAGGTGGCACATGCCCTTGTTGTTGTTCAGTCGCTGGCAAAGGCTCTTGGCAAGTGCCAATTAGCAGTTGACAGGCAAATGCCAATTAGTAGTTGACAGGCACCCACCAATTTGTAGTTGACAGGCAAGTGCCAATTTGTAGTTGACAACATCTACCCAGGAATCCTTCCTTGAAGATACTATACATGTATAGTATATGGCAGGTTTGAGCTATGTGTAATATATTAATGTTTTTTTGAGGCAGAGTCTTCACTGGTGGAGGAAAGTGATACAAATATGCAGTGCTGGAAGTCAAAGAAAACCAAAAAATGCAAAGAGAGTACCCTAATGTTTCAGTGAAATTGGTAGTATCAGAATTAACTAATCTTTAAATACATAATTTAAATATATTAAATTCATGAAATTCTACTGAAAGGGCCTAGAAGTAAAGACACATGTAGCAAAGAACACATCTAGAAATAAGGTCTCAGTTTCTAAATATTATTCTGCACTCAAAAGAATCAATGTTTCTGAAATGGCTAAATCTGAGACAAAATACAGGATGAGCTTGGAAGTATGCTGTGTCATAAGTGATCAAAAAGAGATAGGGACCTAGCAAAAGGAAATAACTATCTTAAAAGACTTCCAACTTGTTCAAACTTGAAAATTAATAATGACAGTCATGTAGTATAACAGTAAATAGAATGAGCCTACATAAATCCATACTTAAATAAAGCAATAATACGAAAGAAGAAACAGTTCTTTCTTATAGTAAAAGGCCAAATACTGAATGTACATGGAATAGGGACTTGGAAAATTACCATCTTGCAAATAGCATAGTAATAATTAGAGTAAGATGATTTCTAGAACTAGTAGTTAAATTTTTTCCAGTACTTATTATGAGAACTTCCAAATATACAAAAAGTCTGAGGAAACTTCTAGTGAATGTTCATATACTCACCATTTAGATTCAACCATTAACATTTTACTATAGTTGTTTTATCACAGATCAATTTATATTTCAACCATTCTACTTGTCCATAAATCTGTCTTATTGAAACATTTCAATATAAATTGTATACATCAGTACATTTTTCCCCTAAGCACTTCAGCATAGATGTGATTCATTGGGATTCAATATACATTTATAGTTCTTTTTTGTTCTTTTGAGATAAAACTTACATAAAAGAAAATTATGAAGAATTAGATATATCATTTGATGAGTTGTAACACAACCACTTGCCAAGACATAAAACACTGCAGAAAACATCACTCCAGAAAAATGACATCTTTTCCGGTAATATCTACATCACTCCTCCAAGCAACAGTTGTTCTTATTTTTTCCAGATCAGATCAGATCAGTCGCTCAGTCGTGTCTGACTCTTTGTGACCCCATGAACCACAGCACGCCAGGCCTCCCTGTCCATCACCAGCTCCCGGAGGTCACCCAGACTCACACCCATCGAGTCAGTGATGCCATCCAGCCATCTCATCCTCTGTCGTCCCCTTCTCCTCCTGCCCTCAATCCCTCCAAGCATCAGAGTCTTCTCCAATGAGTCAACTCTTCGCATGAGGTGGCCAAAATACTGGAGTTTCAGCTTTAGCATCATTCCCTCCAAAGAAATTCCAGGATTGATCTCCTTCAGAATGGACTGGTTGGATCTTCTTGCAGTCCAAGGGACTCTCAAGAGTCTTCTCCAACACCACAGTTCAAAAGCATCAATTCTTCGGCGCTCAGCCTTCTTCACAGTCCAGCTCTCACATCCATCCATGACCACAGGAAAGACCATAGCCTTGACTAGGCGAACCTTTGTTGGTAAAGCAATGTCTCTGCTTTTGAATATGCTATCTAGGTTGGTCATAACTTTCCTTCCAAGGAGTAAGCATCTTTTAATTTCATGACTGCAGTCACCATCTGCAGTGATTTTGGAGCCCAGAAAAACAAAGTCTGACACTGTTTCCACTGTTTCCCCATCTATTTCCCATGTAGTGATGGGACCGGATGCCATGATCTTCGTTTTCTGAATGTTGAGCTTTAAGCCAACCTTTTCACTCTCCACTTTCACTTTCATCAAGAGGCTTTTTAGCCCCTCTTCACTTTCTGCCATAAGAGTCGTGTCATCTGCATATCTGAGGTTATTGATATTTCTCCCAGCAATCTTGATTCCAACTTGTGTTTCTTCGAGTCCAGCATTTCTCATGATGTACTCTGCATATATCAATTTTTACTTCTCTAAAACTTTATATAAATTAAACTGTACTGTGCATGTGTGCTCAGCTGTGTCCAATTCTTTGTGACCCCGTGGATGGGGGCCTGCAGGCTTCTGTGTCCATGGATTGTCCAGGCATGAATACTGGAGTGGGTTGCCATTTCCACCTGCAGGGGATCTTCCAGAGCCAGGGATCAAAGCCCTGTCTCCTGAGTCTCCTGCACTGCATGCAGATCTTTACCCCAGAGCCACCTGGAAAGCCCAAATCACATCATAGTACTCTTTTTACTAAGCCTTTTTTTTCACTCCGAATAATACTTTTAAAATTCATCCATGTTATTGGAGTAGTTTATTTCTTTTTATTACTGAATAGTATTCTATTATATGAATATAAATGTATAATGATTATCCATACTCCTATTAATGGAGAGTTGGACTATTTCTAATTTTGACTATTATGAATACATTTGCTATAATCATTTTTCACACTGATTTTTATTGGCATGTCTTTTCATTTCTCTTGGGTAAATTTTTAGGAATAAAATTCCTGTGCCACATAGTAGGCATATGCTTAGTTTTATAGGAAACTGAATAAAAATTTCCAAAGTGATCTGGCATCAAAGTCTGTGTTCTTAACTACTATGCTGAAGAGTTGAAATGGGCCTTGCTGGAAAAATAGGATTTTTCCAAATAGAAAATTGAGGGAAGATATTTCTGATTAAGAGAGCAAACCATACACCTGTGAAGTGAATTTCACTCATGAGAGCGAATTGATGTATGTTTGATATATTAAAAGATTAAATTGGAAAGGTAATTAAGTCATGTCCTAGAGATCTGCTTGATCACAATAATAAGGATTTATGAATTAATGCCATAAAAGATGGAAACTCATAGGAGTTTTTTTGTGGAGGGGAGTAATCATTCATTCATTCATTCATTGATTCATTGTCCACAATAAACCTTTGCTGAATACTTAAGCATGCACAAGCACCTCAGTGGTCTTTGCAGTATTTTAATATGTGCTAAAGGTTTTAGATAGCACAATGTCAGGAAAGGGAAGAACATCTTCAAAAAACACTGAAAAGACAATTCCAATGGATTTTTTAGTTAACTGAACTTAGCTTCCTGAAAGTAAGAGCTTAACAGCAGTCAAAGCCTGGATAATTGGAAAATTTCTGTTGCTTTTAACCATGACAGAGAAGTTAAAAGACAGTCAAGTTAGTGCTACAAAGCTGAAAGCAGAATGATTTCTAAGCCAGGAACACAGTACTTCTGTTATATTCATAATACCAAGTATAGCATTCTAAATGTAACAGAATTTAAGTGTTCTTGACTTCTATATAGAAAAAAAAAAAAAAACTAACTTAAACTGCTCTGTAATAAGCATAGGACTAGACTATTTTAATTCTAAGTTGGTATACCATTTTCCAATTATTTTTATAAATTCTTAGTTTATAATTTCTTACAATAGCTTTGTTTGTTGTAGGAAATATAGCCAAGGAGTTTATATTTCCTTGGAGACTAATGAAAATCAATGATTTTTAACACGGATTTCAGGGCTTTTTATATTTAATAATGTATAAATATTGGTGCTTTTTTGGATTTAAGCCAAACTAATTTGCAGAACTTAAAGGTAGAGAGAGATACAATAGCATATCTTTCACAGAAAAGCAGGGTACAATCATATTTAATAATATAAGTTACTTTACTGTTATGCCAATGAAGCATTTAAGGTTGTGTGTAACACATGAGAATTCAGACTGAGTCAGAAGAGAATCTGTAGTCTTAGAACCACTCTACCAGCAATCTTTCTCTTCCATCATTTTCACACCACCTTATTCTGAGTCTAGTTGTCACATTGTAATCTCTTAGTTATTTGCACATACTTTTCTTATAATACTTGAGCATTATATTTCCAACCCATCTAAGTAGATTCTCATATTAAAGTCTGTTTTTTTTTTAATCATTTAGATTCTCTTTATATTTTATAACGCTGCTACTGCTAAGTCGCTTCAGTCGTGTCCGACTCTGTGCAACCTCAGAGATGGAAGACCACCAGGCTCCCCCGTCCCTGGGATTCTCCAGGCAAGAGGCAAGAACACTGGAGTGGGTTGCCATTTCCTTCTCCAATGCATGAAAGTGAAAAGTGAAAGTGAAGTTGCTCAGTCGTGTCCAACCCTCAGCGACCCCATGGACTGCAGCCTTCCAGGCTCCTCCATCCATGGGATTGTCCAGGCAAAAGTACTGGAGTGGGGTGCCATTTATAATGCTAGGGACCACCATTTAATGGTCCCTCTCCACCTCTGTGCACAGCTCTGTCAATTCCTGATTATGAAAAGTATGATAAAAGTCACAATTTGAAATTATAGCAAGGCAGGAATAAATGTGAGGTCCTGAGGAGATTGGACTAGAAGATAGTGCTAATTTTAAAATATAGTGCTCATTTAAAAATAAAATGAGGAGCACTGAATAAGCCAGTTATTGTCACAATGCTATAAACCCAAATCATTCCCAAGCCCAAGGGTTTAGAACTACAATTACCATCCTCATCACTTATCTAAACTGGCCTGGTTCTATCAGTTCTAAGCCTCATTCAGGTCTGCCTACATGTCTCTTAACCTACCTGGAACCATTATCTTCTAATGTATGTTCTTTTCATGGCAAAAGGGCCGACAGAAACTTGATGTCTCTTAAGGACAGAATTAGAACTGGCACACTATCACAACTGCCCACATTCTACCAAAGCAAGACACTTGGCCAAGCCCCATATAATGAAGCAGGGACACTTTATCTCTGTGTAAGATTGGAAAGTGAAAGTGAAAAAAAGAAAATTGGGGAAAGGACTAAATATAATGAACAGTAATCTAATACAACCCAAGCACTTAAGCAATCTAAAATGTTTTCTGTAACTAGACTTTTCTTTTTTGAGTTCCATACGTACATTATATATATTTACATACCTAGTTGTTCCCAGGCGTCTCAACTTCTATCTAACAATTCCAGTCTTGCCCAATGGCGTGTTTTAAGTATCTTTTTATTTGTAGGCACAGACTCACCCAGTCTCTGACTCATCAATAATGAAGGCAATTTATTAGTCATTCCATTTGTGTTGTTTTGCTATAGAAAGTAAATATCACTGTGCCTGGGCTGGGACCTATAGGCTTGCTGAAAGCATTTACTGTTTTATCTCCAAAACATGTTTCAGGAGATGGGTAATTTTTAAACTAGGATTCTGCATCAGTTTTCCTAAGTTCCTAAGTTCTTTTCCAAAAGAGATAGCATTAAATTTTATTATGAAGAATGCATTGTGTAGTATGGACATTTTAACAAGATGAATTCCAATCCATGAACTTAGAATACGTGTTCATTTATTTATGCCTTCTTCAGTTTGTTTCATCACTGTCTCATAGTTTTCAGTGTATGGATCTTCACTTCCTTGATTGTATTTATTCTTAAGTATTTTATTCTTTTCGATGCTGTTGTAATGGGATTTTTTTAAATTTCTTTTTTGGAAAGTTTATTGATAATATTCAAAAGCAGAGACATTACTTTGCCAACAAAGGTTCGTCTAGTCAAAGCTATGGTCTTTCCTGTGGTCATGTATGGATGTGAGAGTTGGACTGTGAAGAAGACTGAATGCTGAAGAATTGATGCTTTTAAACTGTGGTGTTGGAGAAGACTCTTGAGAGTCCCTTGGACTGCAAGGAGAGCCAACCATTCTGAAGGAGATCAGCCCTGGGATTTCTTTGGAAGGAATGATGCTGAAGCTGAAACTCCAGTACTTTGGCCACCTCATGCAGAGAGTTGACTCATTGGAGAAGACTCTAATGCAGAGAGGGATTGGGGGCAAGAGGAGAAGGGGACGACAGAGGATGAGATGGCTGGATGGCATCACTGACTCAATGGACGTGAGTCTCAGTGAGCTCCGGGAGTTGGTGATGGACAGGGAGGCCTGGTGTGCTGCGATTCATGGGGTCGCAAAGAGTCGGACACAACTGAAGCGACTTAGCAGCAGCAGCAGCAGGATTCATTTTGCTAGTATTTTGTTGAGAATTTTTGCGTCTATGTTAATCAGTGTCTCAAAACTGAAAACAAAATGTATATACATTTCTATACAACTGAACAACATAAATGAAATTAAAAGTCAGTGAAAAATGAAGATGCATTGTTAGTATAATGACAAGGAACAAAACCATTCTCATTATCATTTATTTAAGCAATACATATATATTGAGACTCTAACTTGTGCTAGGCACGTTCTAAATTCTAGACTTCAGAGGACTGAGAAAAACACATTTGGACAATAAGTTGACTTTGAATCTGGGAACAGAAGGAAAAACAAATGATAATGTCAGTAATAAAATAATTATGTTTTTATTTTTCAGTTTTAACATATCTACTCTGCAGCAAGTCCATATCCAAGTCTACAGTGTCAAAGTGCAGGTTTAAATAAAATCTATCAAAAATATCAAATTATGTTCATCTTTGAATATTAAGAATTTATTTAAATTTATTAGAATAAAAAGTTCCCATATACTTGGGCTTCCCTTGTAGCTCAGTCAGTAAAGAATTTGCCTGCAGTGCAGGAGACCTGGGTTCGATCCCTGGGTTGGGAAGATCCCCTGGAGAAGGAAATGGCAACCCACTCCAGTATCATTGCCTGGAAAAACTTGTGGACAGAGGAGCCTGGTGAGCTGCAGTCCAAGGGGCCGCTAAGAGTCGGCACTACTGAGCGAATAACACTTACATACTTGCCCTCTTATATACTTGGAATATTGGTGTTTTACAGTATATTAAATGCATGTTTGAAATGTCTGTGATATTAAATCATAGGTAAATTTTGCTTTATTTTTCCATTTTTAAATCCAAAATTTATCTCTAATTGCTTTAGAAATGCCTGAATACAAAGGTACAACCAATTGTATGATACTAATATTTTACAGGCTTCCCTGGTAGCTCAGCTGGTAAAGAATCGACCTGCAATGCTGGAGACACCAGTTCGATTCCTGGGTTGGGAAGATCTGCTGGAGAAGGGAAAGGCTACCCACTCCAGTATTCTGGCCTAGATAAGTCCATGGATTGTATAGTCCATATTTTACAGAAAAATGTATGCAGATCAGATAAAAAGTAAATACAATAATATACTTTATTCCATGTTTTAAACCTTATGCCAAAGTTGAATCCATTTTATTTTATTTTATTTAACTTTACAAAATTTATTGGTTTTGCCATATATCAAAATGAATCTGCCACAGGTATACATGTGTTCCCCATTCTGAACCCTCCTCCCTCCTCCCTCCCCATACCATCCCTCTGGGTCGTCCCAGTGCACCAGCCCCAAACATCCAGTATTGTGTTTCGAACCTGGACTGGCGACTCATTTAATGTATGATATTATACATATTTCAATGCCATTGCCCCAAATCATCCTACCCTCTCCCTCTCCCACAGAGTCCAAAAGACTGTTCTATATATCAGTGTCTCTTTTGCTGTCTCATATACAGGGTTATTGTTACCATCTTTCTAAATTCCATATATATGCGTTAGTATACTGTATTGGTGTTTTTCTTTCTGGCTTACTTCACTCTGTATAATAGGCTCCAGTTCACCTTTAAGGATATGTTACTATATTGTGGGGCATAAAATTCAGAAAGGAGGTCCTTACACATATAAATATAGCCATAGACCCATAAGCCCATCAATAATAAGAACTATCCTTTACTTTCAAAAGAACAGTCATTCATGGAACAAAAATAAAGTAGTAACTTATACTCTGTAAATAACTGGATACATTTAATAGTTGGTTACTTTGTGGTTTGCAAAAGGTTGACTCAGTCAATTAGAAGGAATAATTAGTTTCAGCATCAAAAGTAGCAAGTTTATTTTGTGATACTTCTTTGTCTTTCTAAAGAAATGATTAAATATATTGCATTTAAAGTGGTAATACAAAAATGTGGCAACCTTACTATATTAATGAAAGTTTATCATTTTGTAATAATATTAGTTTAAAAAATAAAATGTACCTTTCAATATAGCACATAATTAAACACTACACTTCCAGCAAAAACTTTTCTCTGCTTCATAGAAATAGTTCTCCAACATACTTTTTTTAAATATAATGGGATATAAGCAAAATAAATAAATTTGATAAAGCTTTTCTCTGTTTAAAAATAATTTACTCAAAAAATTTTAAATTTTAATTTTGTAGTTAAAAATTGATTAGGACGATCACTAATTTGCATAAAAACTGGCTCATTATCATACCAGCTGCTGAAAAATTTGTGAAACAAATTTCATGTTGGCAAGCAGAACTGCAGGCTGTCTTAGATGTAAAAATATCTGTGGGCATGAAAGATGTTCTATGCAATTTAAAGAGAAGTACAGACCCAAATTTCTGAGGATTTCTTTTGTGGATGATTTTCATTCTTAGTGAAGATGAAAAGTTATAAGGAAATGTTGCCTGACAAAGGTGGACATCCTGGAATTAAACTGATCTATTGTCAAATAAAAATATTAAAGGTACAGCATCATATAAGCTTAATGAGCTGGCTTGCTCTCAGATGTACATTTTCATTAAATAGTTTTCATAATAAACTGAAATCAATGGGTATTTCAGAATTTATTTCTATATCTTCATATTATTAATTTCTGAGATTGTCCAGAATTTTGAGAAATCTCCATGTGGTTCCACTTGAATTAATTTCCACTACATAGTGAAATAGTCAAAGATTATAATACCTTTATCTACAAAACTTTTCAGTTTTTAAAGTTTTTTATTATTATTTATTGGGTTCGCAAAAAAAATTTGTTCGAATTTTTCCATACCAGTGTAAAGAAAACTCCAAACAAACATTTCGGCCAACCCAATTTTATTTTTAATTTTTGCTTGCAAATTTTCGTAGGCGTAAAACAAACAAATAAGAAAACCCACCAGTATGCTGCTGAAATATTTTTGTGATTGCACCTTATTATCAGTTTGGTGGAAGATACTAAAGGTAATTTTTTTTTTGACTGCTTAACTGATTATAATAACATGACATGAAGCCCCTACACTTGATATAATAGTTATGCAAAATACATGGATGAATACTGTCTTCTTTTAAAAATATAAAATAAATAAGCAAGACGTGAAAATAGGCAAGTTTCCATTAAATAAACAAAAAATTTTAAAAACGTTTTGCTTTCCATTTCATTTGAAGAAGGGAAATTATCATTTTAAACAATATTCAAGTTTATTAAACAAATTTAAAAAAATTTATAAAATGTTTAACTTCCATTAGCTTAAAGGTTTATGTTACTTCCGAATTTTGCATATAACTGAACTTTGAAATCTGCTAACACCTGCTGAATTGATTCCACGCTAGATTCTAAGGCATCAGTTTCTTCTTGCAAATTTTTCTTGGCTTCTTCTAACATTGCTTGTGTTTCTTCTTGAGAATGACTAATGAAAACATCACCAATCTGATAAGGTATCATTAAGTAGTCGTCATCTGCAAGCATGATGTCCTCACAGGCATCTTCTAAATTCTGGAGTTGTTTCTTTTTTACTTCTATTTCTTCCTTCAGCTTTGTGATTCTACTTGTATTCCGTGCAAATTTGTTTATCTTTTGTTGATCCTCAAAAGTGACATTGACATCTTCTGCAGCTGCCTTCTTCATGGTGGCCGCCATCTTGGGACCGGTAATTATTTTTTATGAAAAAAAATTATAAAATTATCCAACAAACTTAGATTTTGGAATAACATATGCTTCAAAAGTACTTTTAAACTGGACTACTTATGTACATGAGGTTCTAAAAAACTTACTAATTATTTTATCCTATGTCCTAAATGTCTCCAATTTATCATGTATAGTTGCGATTATTTCGGGGAAGGCAATGGCACCCCACCCCAGTACTCTTGCCTGGAAAACCTCATAGACGGAGGAGCCTGGTAGGCTGCAGTCCATGGGGTTGCGAAGAGTCGGACACGACTGAGCGACTTCACTTTCACTTTTCACTTTCATGCATTGGAGAAGGAAATGGCAACCCACTCCAGTGTTCTTGCCTGGAGAATCCCAGGGACTGAGGAGCCTGGTGGGCTGCCGTCTATGGGGTCACACAGAGTCGGACGCGACTGAAGCGACTTAGCAGCAGCAGCAGCAGCAGCAGCAGTTGCGATTATTTAGCTAGAAAAACTCTGGTTTCAATTACATTGAAATTTAAATATTAACGTAAAAGTGTTTATAGTCTCAGATTTGTGTAGTCAAAGTGTGGTTATCTTAATAATGCAAGCAAGATTCTTTCTTTTATATCAATTAGATATGTTAAATTATTTTCTCCATAATTCTTTACCCCTTTTGATTTCTTGGATTATGTACCTTCACTAATATTATGGACTTTTAGATCAAAATAATAAAAGATTTTTAGATCAAAATAAAATAATAAAAGATCATCTCACATGCTAGCAAAGTAATATTCAAAATTCTCCAAGCCTGGCTTCAACAGTATGTGAACTATGAACTTCCAGATATTCAAGCTGGATTTAGAAAAGGCAGAGGAACCAGGGATCAAATTGCCAACATCTGCTGGATTGTTGGAAACGCAAGAGAATTCCAGAAAAAAAAAATCTACTTCTGCTTTATTGACTGTGCCAAAGCCTTTGACTGTATGGATCACAACAAACTAAAGAGATGGGAATACCAGACCACCTGACCTGCTCTTGAGAAATCTGTATGCAGGTCAGGAAGCAACAGTTAGAACTGGACGTGGAACAACAGACTGGCTCCAAATCCAGAAAGGAGTATGTCAAGGCTGTGTATTGTCACCCTGTTTATTTAACTTATATGCAGAGTATATTATGAGAAACGCTGGGCTGGATGAAGCATCAGCTGGAATCAAGACTGCCGGGTGAAATATCAATAACCTCAGATATGCAGATGACACCACCCTTATGGCAGAAAGTGAAGAGAAACTAAAAAGCCTCTTGATGAAAGTGAAAGAGGAGAGTGAAAAAGTTGGCTTAAAGCTCAACATTCAGAAAACTGAGATCATGGCATCTGGTCCCGTCACTTCATGGCAAACAGATGGGGAAACAGTAGAATCAGTGACAGACTTTATTTTTAGGGTGTTTCAAATCACTGCAGATCATGACTGCAGCCATGAAATTAAAAGATACTTGCTCCTTGGAAGAAAAGCTATGACCAACCTAGACAGCATATTAAAAAGCAGAGACATTACTTTACCATCAGAGGTCCATCTAGTCAAAGCTATGGTTTTTCCAGTAGTCATGTATGGATGTGAGAGTTGGACTATAAGGAAAGCTGAGTGCCAAAGAATTGATGCTTTTAAATTGTGGTGTTGGAGAGGACTCTTGAGAGTCCCTTGGACTGCAAGGAGATCCAACCAGTCCATCCTAACAGACATCAGTCCTGAATATGCATTGGAAGGACTGATGTTGAAGCTGAAACTCCAGTACTTTGACCACTTGATGCAAAGAAGAGACTCATTTGCAAAGACCCTGATGCTCACAAAGAGTGAAGGCAGGAGGAGATGGGCATGACAGAGGTTGAGATGGTTGGATGGCACCATGGACTCAAGGGACATGAGTTTGAGTAAGCTCCAGGAGTTGGTGATGGACAGGGAAGCCTGGCATGCTGCTGTCCATGGGTTCACAAAGAGTTGAACACGACTGAGCGACTGAACTCAACTGAATTGAATAAAAGAGAAAAAAATCAGGCTTAACACATTTAAATGAATTTTCACTTTATAAATACAAATTCTGGTTTGTATTGAATATTTTGTTTTTAGTTTAGGACAATATGTATTCCCCCAGATCAGTGTTGAAGTGTATATTGCCCTCAACAGAAAGTAAAAACAAGGCACATATATTTCAATTTGTTTTCAGATCTAGAAGCTGTATAATTGGTTTATCTCATTATAGCTTAAATTATAGAAGATTGGACATTATTTTCTACTAAAGACTGATAAATTTTTAAAAAACTGTAAAGACAATGGTAACTATATATATTGTACTAATTTTCAAGTCTTTATGGAAAAAAAAAACTGTATCAAAGCATACTGTTCACTGTTCCTAAAAATATCTCATTAACTTAAATTCACATCTCTTTCATGGACCACATTTAAGCTTAAACTAACATTTCAGTCTTTCAATCATTTTTTCACACTTCTTTTTCACCAGTAGTATCTTTTTATTGCATATTTGCATCAAGAATGTAAAGAATATTAAGTTTGTTCACCACAATAATATTATAATTGATGAAAACATTTAAGTGAATTAACATTTGTCATCACGCTATTTTATTAAAATAATCATGAACATTTATTATCATAAAACATGTTAGATCTCATAAGTTTTAATCACAGAAGAGTTAATGAACATGATAACTGAATAAAATTGGAAATTTTCAGAAAGCTTCTGCAAATCTTCATTTAGAAAACTAATCAAAGAATGGTAACTGAGTACTTTGTACAGTTAAGGTAGAGTAACATCCGCTGGATCATGGAAAAAGCAAGAGAGTTCCAGAAAAACATCTATTTCTGCTTTATTGACTACGCCAAAGCCTTTGACTGTGTAGATCACAATAAACTGTGGAAAATTCTGAAAGAGATGGGAATACCAGACCACCTGATCTGCCTCTTGAGAAATCTGTATGCAGGTCAGGAAGCAACAGTTAGAACTGGTCATGGAACAACAGACTGGTTCCAAATAGGAAAAGGAGTACATCAAGGCTGTATATTGTCACCCTGCTTATTTAACTTATATGGAGAGTACATCATGAGAAATGCTGGACTGGAAGAAACACAAGTTGGAATCAAGATTGCTGGGAGAAATATCAATAACCTCAGATATGCAGATGATACCACCCTTATGGCAGAAACTGAAGAGGGGCTAAAAAGCCTCTTGATGAAAGTGAAAGTGGAGAGTGAAAAGGTTGGCTTAAAGCTCAACATTCAGAAAACGAAGATCATGGCATCTGGTCCCATCACTACATGGGAAATAGATGGAGAAACAGTGGAAACAGTGTCAGACTTTATTTTTCTGGGCTCCAAAATCACTGCAGATGGTGACTGCAGCCATGAAATTAAAAGACGCTTACTCCTTGGAAGGAAAGTTATGACCAATCTAGATGGCATATTCAAAAGCAGAGACATCACTTTGCCAACAAAGGTTCGCCTAGTCAAGGCAATGGTCTTTCCTGTGGTCATGTATGGATGTGAGAGCTGGACTGTGAAGAAGGCTGAATGCCGAAGAATTGATGCTTTCGAACTGTGGTGTTGGAGAAGACTCTTGAGAGTCCCTTGGACTGCAAGGAGATCCAACCAGTCCATTGTGAAGGAGATCAGCCCTGGGATTTCTTTGGAAGGAATGATGCTAAAGCTGAAACTCCAGTATTTTGGCCACCTCATGCGAAGAATTGACTCATTGGAGAAGACTCTGATGCTGGAAGGGATTGGGGGCAGGAGGAGAAGGGGACGACAGAGGATGAGGTGGCTGGATGGCATCACTGACTCGATGGATGTGAGTCTGAGTGACCTCTGGGAGTTGGTGATGGACAGGAGGCCTGGCGTGCTGCAGTTCATGGGGTCGCAAAGAGTCAGACACGACTGAGCGACTGATCTGATCTGATCTGAATATATGAAATTTGCTCTCTATACTCAAGCAATTCACCATCCGTGAACAAGATAATGCAAATATGCCTGAAATGAGCAGTAATGTTTTTTTGAGTAAGGCTTTGAGTAAGTGTTTTAGCATTATGTGACTATTTTGACTGTCATCTCTAGCTAAGTTCTTATAAGAACAAATTAAACAAATTAAAACATTGTTAACAGAAACAGACTACTTATACTTTCTCTCCTTATACCTCCCTGATGTATTAATAAACCACCGTCTGTTTCTCACCTGTATTATTCCCATTGCCTCCTAACTTGTTGACCTAATACTAGTCTTGTTACTCTATATTTCATTTCTAATAGTAGTTGAATTAATACTTTGAGGATGGAAGTCAGATCCTGTCACTCCTATGCTTTAAAAAACTGAGATGGCTCCCCATTTCATTAATGGTAGAGTCAAATTCCATACGAAGTGAAGTGAAGTCGCTCAGTCGTGTCTGACTCTTTGCGACCCCATGGAATGTAGCCCACCAGGCTCCTCTGTCCATGGGATTCTCCAGGCAAGAACACCAGAGTAGGTTGCCATTTCCTTTTCCA
This sequence comes from Tragelaphus eurycerus, assembly GCA_935064755.1. Classification (NCBI taxonomy): domain Eukaryota; kingdom Metazoa; phylum Chordata; class Mammalia; order Artiodactyla; family Bovidae; genus Tragelaphus; species Tragelaphus eurycerus. Next base: position 42,736,419 of record CAKXYN010000010.1, on the reverse strand, counting down.
AATTCTTCCATGATCTGCTGTCCACCCCTTACCGCTCTGCACAAGCTTATGTACAGTTCTCCCTTTTCTATGCCCTTTGTTCATTCTGATTCTGCCATGTTGGCTTCCTTCTTGCCTCAAATACCTCAGGCATGCTCCACCCTTAACAGGGACTTCGCAGTGGCTGTTCCCTCTGTCTGGAACACTCTTAACTTCAAATATCTCTGCAAGTCAGATGGCCTAACCACCACCTCTGCTCCAGTATCCTTGACCATTCTCTCTTAAATTTTGTCTTACTTTTCAGCCTCGGCACTCTCAAGTCTCTTTACTCTGCTCTAGTTATTGTTAAGCTCTAGTTATTGTTACTGCATTCTAATAAACTGTAATTATTTCATTATTTATTATGTTTGTCTTTTTTTTCTTTTTGTGTCCATGAACCTAAAGGTCCTTTGCATTGCCCACTGGTATACCTCAAGCATATAAAGTAGTGCAGGACTCAAAGTGGGCACTTAATAAAAGTGTATGATATAAATAAATGACCATGGGAACAAATAGCAAATGCTAGGCTCTTATTTTTCCTAAATGTGCAGTTTCTATTAAAATGAAAGCTATGACTGAAGCAACTTAGCAGCAGCAGCAATTATATTGTATTTAGATTTTTATTTTTTATTATCTTATTTCCAATCATGAACTTTTTCTGGAAAAACTGAAGTACCATCACCAATGCATGTATAATAAGCAAAAATAATAATAATAATGTTAGGAAAATTATCAAGAATCTTCTCTTTATTGTTATTGATCAAATATAGTAGTTCAAAGTTAAAATCTAATTATTTGGGACACTTGCTATTTAAAGGAATATATCCCTTGTCATGCTAAGTTATTAGTCAGTTCTTTCAACAGGCAGATCAAAGTCTGAGCTTTGGGCCACTTTCAGAAAGGGGATACCATATGTAGGTTTAGGGGGAAAAAAAGATTAAATATATTCTCCCCTTTAATGAAATCAGACCTCTGCACACTTGCTTTATTCCCATTCCTCTTTCACTGGTGCTGACACTCTTTTCCCTGCCAGAATATATAGATATGTGCTTAAAGGTATACAAAGAATTATGTGAAATTCATCCTTATGTTAACTAAAGCTCTACTTATCTTCTACAGATAAAAGGAACATACTGGAATGCTAATCTGGTAAATAGTTTTATATCTAATCTCATTGATTTTCATACAAATGTTTCAAAATTCTCAAACATTGGTTCTTTGCCTACCTGTAACTACAAGGTAGTGATATAGAGTAGATGAAAAAGCAGCACTCAGTTTTGACATAGAATAAATATTTGCTAGAAGAACATAGGAGGGTGTTGGATTCAACTACTATATACTGGCAACTGACTTGAACTTGATTTATTCATTCATTCATTCATTTGTTCAACAGTTACTGAATTCCATGCCCCAGACAGTGTATTGTATAACTTCGTTCAAAGGTAAGACCTGGTCTTTGCTTTAAAAATGCAATGCAATTGTCAGCTAGTAAGAGATGGAAAGATTTTTTTTAAAAATAGGATGCAATGTATCAATTTCCCTGGACATGAAAACATATGCAAAGCTTCCATAGAACAAATAGAATGAAAATTTTTTCCTTCGTAGCCAATATTCACCTGTGTTAGTGTCTCAGTCCAACCAACCATCGATGGCATCACCGACTCAATGGACATGAGTTTGGGTAAACTCCGGGAGTTGGTGATGGACAGAGAGGCCTGGCAGGCTGTGGTTCATGGGGTCACAAAGAGTCGGACAGGACTGAGCGACTGAACTGAGCTGAACTGAGTCTCAGTCATGCCCCAACGCTTTGTGACCCATGAATTGCAGCCCACCAGGCTCCTTTGTCCATGAGATTTTCCAGGCAAGGATACTGGAGTGGTTTGCCATTTTCTTCTCAAGGGGATCTTCCTGACCCAGGGATCGAACCTGGGTCTCCTGCACTGCAGGCAGATTCTTTACCAACTGAGCTACCAGGGAAGCCCCATATTCAATGAAACTTAGCTTAATCAGTTCCCTATTTTGAGCATTCTATGATTTTGATTGTGTAATATCTTTTTGCCTTAAAATTACACAAGAATGTGCATTTATATGGAGAAGGAAATAGCAACCCTCTCCAATATTCTTGCCTGAAAAATCCCATGGACACACGAGCCTGATAGTCCATGGGGTCTCAGAGTTGGTTATGACTGAGCAACTTAAGCATGCATGTGCATTTATAAATTAAATCCCAATGTTGATATCAACATGGCATTTCTGTAATGTACAACTAATTATGTTTCTCTGTGCTTAAAGCCCTCCAGTACCCTCTCCCCCTGCCACTGACGACAGAGCCTTTCATAACTCAGGCCCAGGCTTTACCTCTCATGTTCTGCTTTCGCATTTTGCTTTTCTAAAATCAACCTTCTCAATGTTCCTTGCACGGCACTACTGTTTGATTCAACAGTGTGGAGCTTCTTATATCATCCTCAAAATCAAACTATGATTTTTTTATTCTTTGGAATATTTTTCACGCTGTTTTCCTTGCCTAGAATAGCATCACAACTTTTCCCTCTATTGAACTCTACTTGTCCTTTAACACTTTATTATATCCACATTCTGTGAAGCCTTCCCTGAGGCCTGTTATCCACTGCTAACTGTACCCTCAGAATTGCATTTGCATTTTCCTTTGTTACTTTTTTGGTGGTAAGCACTCTAATAGGGTATAAAGAAGTAGAAATAGAATATTTTACATGTGAAACTTACATAATGTTTCAAGAAAATGTTTCCTCAATACAAAATAAAATTTTAGAAAGTTTTCTTTTTGCATTTCCTTTGGTATACTTGTTAAATGTTTGCTGATTTCATTCTGTCTCTACCTGGCTGGAGCACTTTGAAATAAAAGACATAACATTCATTTATATTTCCATTTTATCTCTCACAGTATTGGTGATAGTAGATGTTCATAAATATTAATTAATTAAAATGAGTTTAATTTGGCCATTTTAAAAGTTACTGGTTTTTTTTTTTTTTTTTGGTTTGTGACAAATGGAAATGTTTTTTAAGAATATACAGTTTGCCTCTGAATAAGAACTAATTGGTCAGATTTTCCTAGCACAAACTAATCCATGATGTTATATTAGATTTATGTTAAAACAACCTTTAATACATTAAGATTACTCTTCAAAACAGGAAGCACACCTCAAAGAATATGATCTCAGTATAGCTAACTTATTTTTAAGCTCACAACCTTGACATTGAAATATGTTATGGACAGCTGACTCTTTTATTATATTTTCACTTGGAACCACTTTAAAACTATCAACATTTATCTAACTTTCATTCACACCTCCAGGTCAGGGAACTATGTATCTTTTTTCCCAATAGAGTAATTACTAGTTAACTATATGAAGCTTATGCATTTTTCAATGGTGGAGACTCAATCTGACAAAGAAAATCAGTTATTTTAAAAGGGAAACATTTCTATTTATTAGAAAGTGATATGGATACTTTAAATGGCATTTCAGGTCAAGTACCAATTATTTCAGATGGAAAGGGAAATGTAAAAAATTCAGTAATATTACAATGGAAGTTCATACTAGCGCTCCCTGTCTATTGGCATATCTCAGTGTATCACGTTTCTACACTGAAATAACAGATCGATCCAGGTTTGTGTATCTAACTTTTGAGAAATAGTCCCATAATGATTGATGGATATTATTTGAATTATTTATTAATATTTGGATAATTTACCTGTCATTGAGAAATATTTTTATTCTCAATAAGTCATCCTGGCAAAAAAATAAAAGTAATAATTAAATTAGAATATTTATTTATATGCCAGAAAGCTTCTCTAGTCATCGCAGTGATTTGTCTGTATGAGAATGGGGAAGATACATTTTAAGGAAGAATTATGTCCTTAAGGTCCACGCATTTTAAAATTTGGAAAAAGAAATCCTAATGTTCCTAAGTTATAGGCTAATTTTTAAAAATACAAATAAATAAAATTAGGATACTAGTAACATACAAAAGCTGTAGTTGAGTAGCAGTGTCATCAGCACCAAATCATAAAGACAGAGGAGTCAGCTCTAGAATAAATTTGAAGGTGATTTATTCTACACTAGTTTAGTTTGGAAACTTATTTATAAAGTTGGTAGAAATTATAACTTTTAATATACTTTTAACTCACCAAAGGACACATATGGACCTATGATAAAGGAATAGCAAATATTAGGACACCTTTTACCTTTAAAAGTAGTCACCTATGTTCTTGGAATTGAAAGCAATGTTTTGTGACAGTGAACGTGTGGTTGGAAATGAAAGCAGAGGACTGTGTTAAAAAGCCAGTTTAACTAATCAACATAATAGTACTAAGTACCATCTGGATCCTGTGATTCTGTGCTGTTTATATCATGACCTCTAAAGCTTCCTTCATGTGCATCTTCAATTCTCATCCTTTATCACTCAATTCCAATAAGACCTCTTGCATACTCTGTGTTCCTAACCTCATGTTCTAAACCCCAAACTAGAGTGATTTTATGATCCCGTCCTCAACACTGTTACTGCCTAAATCTGGACACTGGACAGTTTTATACACAGATGTTTATAGGTGGTACGATATGGAGATATTATTTATCTGGAAAACACAACAGTAAAAGAGTGATATAATATCCAACCTTGTTATCAGCTTTTAAGTCAGTATTAGAAAATACACATCTTCTTATATACCAACACAGGTCTCCATATCCATTGCTGCAAATACATCAGAGTCACTCTGGTTGGAATATGCATTGTCCATTAGAAATGTATGCATGTCTGCATGTGAACTCAGTCATGTCTGACTCTTTGTGACCCCATGGACTGAAGCTCACCAGTCTCCTCTGTCCATGGAATTTTCCAAGCAAGAATACCAGAGTGGGTAGTCATTTCTTCTCTAGGGTATCTTACAAACCCAGGAATCAAACCCAAGTCTTTTATGTCTCCTACGGCTTCTTCACCAGTTGAGCCACTGACTTTGTGAATGATATTTGCTGAAAACAAATTAGGTGATTAATAACTACCCAGGGATAAGGGATGTGGAGAAACATTGTTATAAATTTGTTGTCAAGTCCAGTATGAATTAAAAGATAGATTTATTAATAATACTTCCCTAGTGCCTTCTGCCATGATTATTTGTAGCGAAGATCTCCAAACATATTTACATGACCTACTGTTACTGCCTTAATAGAGTATTGTACTAAAGCAGCCAAATGTGTTCTCTATACACCGATGCTGGAAATATGGAAAGCATTTATAAACATGGTGAAAGTATGATAGCCTTCCTGATACAACATCAAAAAACTGACAAATACAGTTGTAATTTTAATTTTGAAAATCAGGCCACTCTTAAATCATGTACTTAAAATCCATTGCTAAGAACTTTAAGGTTTATAGAATACTTTGTATAATCAAAAATGCAAACTGATCAAATGAGCACACCATAAAACCAAATAAAACAATCTATCCATACAGTAACTTTCCATGTTTTTACCATTTATATTGTATGTTACATTTGAAATGATTGACCACGTGAGGAAGTGAAAAATATTACTGCAATATACATAACATAGACTTAAAATGGAGTGATATTTTGTTTGTCAGATTGTGCTGATACTTTTTTTCAGTTTAGAAATATCTTTAATTTTTTTTAATTAAGGCATAAACTCAACCTAAAAAATCTGATACACATTTATTTTAAAATACAAGTCAATGTTCCAGGCAAATTAGTATAAATTAAACCAAATTTTAGAAAGGATTAAAGCCATCCCTGGTGGCTCAGATGGTAAAGCGTCTGTCTGCAATGCAGAAGACCTGGGTTTGATCCCTGGGTTGGGAAGATCCCCTGGAGAAGGAAATGGCAGCCCACTCCAGTATTCTTGCCTGGAAAATCCCATGGATGGTGGAGCCTGGTAGGCTACAGTCCATGGGGTCGCAAAAAGTTGGACACGACTGAGCGACTTCACTTCACTTGACTAAAATTAGTTTAATATTCATATCCTATTATTTGGCATTTATGTGAAACAAAATTAAGATTTCTAAGTGATTTGAAATGTTCAAACATTCTTATGGTATCAGATCAGATCAGATCAGTCGCTCAGTCGTGTCCGACTCTTTGCGACCCCATGAACCGCAGCACACCAGGCCTCCCTATCCATCACCAGCTCTCAGAGGTCACTCAGACTCACATTCATCGAGTCAGTGATGCCATCCAGCCATCTCATCCTCTGTCGTCCCCTTCTCCTCCTGCCCTCAATCCCTCCCAGCATCAGAGTCTTCTCCAATGAGTCAACTCTTTGCATGAGGTGGCCAAAGTACTGGAGTTTCAGCTTTAGCATCATTCCTTCTAAAGAAATCCCAGGGCTAATCTCCTTCAGAATGGACTGGTTGGATCTCCTTGCATTCCAAGGGACTCTCAAGAGTCTTCTCCAACACCACAGTTCAAAAGCATCAATTCTTCGGTGCTCAGCCTTCTTCACAGTCCAGCTCTCAATCCATACATAACCACAGGAAAGACCATAGCCTTGACTAGGCGAACCTTTGTTGGCAAAGTGATGTCTCTGCTTTTGAATATGCTATCTAGGTTGGTCATAACTTTCCTTCCAAGGAGTAAGCATCTTTTAATTTCATGGCTGGTTGGTATAATTCTAAAATATGTCCTTTTCAACTTAATGTATGCTTGATATTATGAAACATTTATTTATAGTAATAGAAATCCATTCCTTTATTTATTCATCTATTAAGCTCATATTTATTCATTGCCTTCTTTCGCCGTACACTGAATTGTTTTCAGGAATGTGATATATAGTAAGCATCTGGCTCTTTTACTCTAGAAAGTATAAATTTCTTCGAGAAAAAGGACCATTTTTTATACTATGTGTTTCTGGTACCACAGAGTTTGAGTGCAAGATCAGGTCAACAACAACAAAAATGCTTCATTCCTTTACTCAGCTGATTTTGTTTTTAGGGTTTGATACAGATTCTAAGAGGGAGTGCAGAGCACATCTCTCTCTCTCTCTTCTCCTCCCCGCCCACCCCCCTACCCTTTACTCTCTCTTTCTTCATAGATGTTGTAAACTTGAAATTACTGTCTTTAATAACTGGGAAGCCTGCTTCAGAATGAAGTCTATCTACCCAGGGGTAAGTTTAGACAAGATGGGCACAAAGCAGTTACATCCACTGGAAGTCAGACAATATATAGAGTTTAGTCAAATTTGAACCTGATCTTGAGCAAAAAATGGACTATCAATAGCTATAGATGAACAAGAATTATATTTCAGGCCTGTTGTTTTTCAGTTGCTCAGTCATGTCTGACTCTTTACGACCCCATGGACTGCAGCACACAAGGCTTCACTGTCCACTAGCTCCTAAAGTTTGCTCAAATTCATGTCCATTGAGTCAGTGATGCCATTCAACCATCTCATCATCTATCGTTCCCTTCTCCTCCTCCTCCCCTCAATCTTTCCCAGCATTGATGTCTTTTCCAGTGAGTTGGCTCTTTGAATCAAGTGCTCAGAGTACTGGAACTTTAGCTTTAGCATCAGTCCTTCCAATGAATATTCAGGACTGATTTCCTTTAGGAATGACTAATGGGATCTCCTTGCTGTCCAAGGGGCCCTCAAAAGTGTTCTCCAACACCAGAGTTCAAAAACATCAATTCTTTCGGTGCTCGGCCTTCTTTATGGTCCAACTCACATCTGTACATGACTACTGGGAAAAAAAAAAATGTTTTGATTATACAGACCTTTGTTGGCAAAGTAATGTCTCTGCTTTTTAATATGCTGTCTAGGTTGGTCATAGCTTTCCTTACAAGGAGCAAACGTCTTTTAATTTCATGGCTGCAGTCACCAGCTGCAATGATTTTGGGGACCAAAAAAAAATCTGTCACTGTTTACATTTTTTCCGTATTTCCTATGAAGTGATGGGACCGGATGTCACTTAGTTTTTTAAAAGTTGAGTTTTAAGACAGCTTTTTCCTTTCCTCCTACATTTCTCTCTTCCTTCCCTCCTTCTTTCCTTCTTTCTCTCTATTCTTTTTCCTTTCCTTTCTCCATTCCCTTCCTTTCTCTCTCCCTACATTAAGCATTTTGAAAACAACAACTATAAACATTAATGGATATTAAGAATAAAGATTAAGATTCCCTATCCTTTAGGACCAGAGGGTCAAAATGTGATACATTTACATTTCTTTTATGGAAGTGAAAATTATTTTTACAAAAAACCCAACATTTTTTCTGTCCTTCTAATAATTCATATAATAAAGCAATTCTAGAAATATATATGCTTTTAAAAGAATAAACTTTATAGAAGGTGGTTTTATATCCTTAAAGTATGTCAAGAGAGCATAAATTATAAATTGCCTTAACTTTATTTGAACATAATAACTTAGATAAAAAGTAGAAGAAAAATAAATTGCTTTCTACAGTAAATATGTAAATTTGTTTGTAATTGTATAATACAATTAATAGATACTATCTGATTTCACTGCTATGCTATATGATATGCATATTGATTATAATGGTTTTAGAACATTATTAAAAAACTGTGCTGCTGATTATTTTCCATATAGCTCATAATTATCAAACAAAATTTGTGAGTACAAAATCAAATAGAAAGGCATTCTGTTTCCAAAAACAAAATAATATTTTTTTAGAGACAGAGGGGTAAAGTATAAATAAATTTAAAACTTATACACACACATAAAAACACACAGGAAAAGTGTTCTTACTTGTTAAAGGACAATTTCACCTTAATGTGACAAAATTTCTATTTCAACTAATTTTAATGATTCTGAGAAATTAAATTTATTTTTTAAAACAAGACTTCAAAACAGTGTAATATATATTTTTTTATATTGCCACCTTTGGAGCTGCTTACATTTTATAGCCAGAAAAAACTGCTGACAGATAATTAAAAATGTTAGTTTAATAGCACTAAGACAAAATGGAGAGTAGAGTTAAGATTTGAGATTCAAAGTTATTTCTGTTCAATGTGCTTTGCTTTGTTATTTTAACAATTTAATGTTGGGCTATGGCCAAAAGTATTTTTCTACTATTATAAGCTGTACCCTTAAGATAATTTCATAATTTTTGCCTCTATTAAAATTGAAAAATAAGGTTTCTCTATATGTTAGTCTAATTAATTAAATGATTTAAATTAGGGTAGTAAGATGCAAACTTTGCAATTATTCATTTTATTTAACATAGAATTTGCATAATATTATTTTGACAGATATTAATCCACACCGAAATCAGATTGATTATATTCTTTGCAGCTAAAGATGGAGAAGCTCTATTCAGTCACCAAAAACAAGACTGAGAGCTGACTGTGGCTCAGATCATGAGCTCCATAGTGCCAAATTCAGACTTAAATTGAAGAAAGTAGGGAAACCACTAGACCATTCAGATATGACCTAAATCAAATCCCTTATGATTATACAGTGGAAATGAGAAATAGATTTAAGGGACTAGATCTGATAGATAGAGTGCCTGATGAACTTTGGACTGAGGTTTGTGACATTGTACAGGAGATAGGGATCAAGACCATCCTCATGGAAAAGAAATGCAAAAAAAGCAAAATGGCTGTCTGAGGAGGCCTTACAAATAGCTGTGGAAAAAGAGAAGTGAAAAGCAAAGGAGAAAAGGAAAGATATAAGTATCTGAATGCAGATTCCAAAGAATAGCAAGAAGAGATAAGAAAGCCTTCCTCAGCGATCAATGTGAAGAAATAGAGGAAAACAACAGAATGGGAAAGACTAGAGATCTCTTCAAGAAAATTAGAGATACCAAGGGAACATCTCATGCAAAGATGGGCTCGATAAAGGACAGAAATGGTATGGACCTAACAGAAGCAGAAGATATTAAGAAGGAGTGGCAAGAACACACAGAAGAACTGTACAAAAAAGATCTTCATGACCAAGATAATCACGATGGTATGATCACTCACCTAGAGCCAAACATCTTGGAATGTGAAGTCGTGGGCCTTAGAAAGCATCACTACGAACAAAGCTAGTAGAAGTGATGGAATTCCAGTTGGGCTCTTTCAAATCCTGAAAGATGATGCTGTGAAAGTGCTACACTCAATATGCCAGCAAATTTGATAAAGAAAGCAGTGGCCATAGGACTGGAAAAGGTCCGTTTCCATTCCAGTCCCAAAGAAAGACAATCCCAAAGAATGCTCAAACTACTGCACAATTGCACTCATCTCACATGCTAGTAAAGTAATGCTCAAAATTCTCCAAGCCAGGCTTCAGCAATACGTGAACTGGGAACTTCCAGATGTTCAAGCTGGTTTTAGAAAAGGCAGAGGGACCAGAGATCAAATTGCCAACATCTGCTGGATCATGGAAAAAGCAAGAGAGTTCCAGAAAAACATCTATTTCTGCTTTATTGACTATGCCAAAGCCTTTGACTGTGTGGATTACAATAAACTGTGAAAAATTCTGAAAGAGATGGGAATACCAGACTACCTGCCCTGCCTCTTGAGAAACTTATATGCAGGTTAGGAAATAACTGTAGCAGATTCATGTTGATGTGTGGCAAAACCATATTAAGAAATAAAAATATTAAAAAAAAAAACAAAAAAATAAAAAGAAGAAGAACTAGACATGGAACAACAGATCAATTCCAAATAGAAAAAGGAGTACGTCAAGGCTGTATACTGTCACCCTGCTTATTTAACTTATATGGAGAGTACATCATGAGAAACGCTGGGCTGGAAGAAGCACAAGCTGGAATCAAAATTGCCAGGAGAAATATCAATAACCTCAGATCTGCAGATGATACCACCCTTATGGCAGAAAGTGAAGAGGAACTGAAGAGCCTCTTGATGAAAGTGAAAGTGGAGAGTGAAAAAGTTGGCTTAAAGCTCAACATTCAGAAAATGAAGATCATGGCATCTGGTCCCATCACTTCATGGAAAATAGATGGGCAAACAGTGGAAATAGTGTCAGACTTTATTTTGGGGGGCTGCAAAATCACTGCAGATGGTGACTGCAACCATGAAATTAAAAGACGCTTACTCCTTGGAAGGAAAGTTATGACCAACCTAGATAGCATATTCAAAAGCAGAGACATTACCTTGCCAACAAAGTTCCGTGTAGTCAAGGCTATGGTTTTTCCAGTGATCATGTATGGATGTGAGAGTTGGACTGTGAAGAAAGCTGAGCACCGAGGAATTGATGCTTTTGAACTGTGGTGTTGGAGAAGACTCTTGAGAGTCCCTTGGACTGCAAGGAGATCCAACCAGTCCATTCTAAAGGAGATCAGCCCTGAGTGTTCTTTGGAAGGAATGATGTTAAAGCTGAAACTCCAGTACTTTGGCCACCTCATGCGAAAAGTTGACTCATTGGAGAAGACTCTGATGCTGGGAGGGATTGGGGGCAGAAGGAGAAGGGGACGACAGAGGATGAGATGGCTGGATGGCATCACCAACTCGATGGACATGAGTTTGAGTGAACTCCAGGAGTTGTTGATGGACAGGGAGGCCTGGCGTGCTGCGATTCATGGGGTTGTGAAGAGTTGGACACAACTGAGTGACTGAACTGAACTGAACTGTATCCCCTTTACATTCTCTGTTTAGACAAAAGAGTAAAGCAGTTTTTTCAGATTTGAACTGGAAATTTTCTCTGAAGACTTAAGATAAAAATGACATTCATTACAGTAGAAATAAGCATTATTTTATTATTAGAGTAGAACAGGGCAAGTTATAAAAGTTACTATCTATTTTTTTTAAGTTGAATATTATGGATGTTGAATTTAGGCAAAAACATTCTGCTTTATTGAGATGATCATACTGTTTTTTATTCTTTAATTTGTTAATGTGGTGTATCAAAACATACTGTCTTTAATCAATATTCTATCATTTTGCTTGAAGTCTTGCAACTCTTTGGATAATTTCCAAAGTTCTGAACAGGTGTTTTTTAACATCAACATTTTTTTCACAGCTCTTATAGAGGAGTAGATTACTACTGTCCTTCCTGCATCATTCCAGAATACTATGTTCCACCAATTTGAAGGCCTGGTATCCATTCTGTTTATTGACTTTGTCTCCAATGGAAATTTTATATTAACACAGATGCTATCCCCTTACCCTTAGTGGTTGGAGCCTTTCCTGTGGTCATAACTGGGTCAAAATGAAAGATATGTATATAGCTGCTGGGGTCAGTTACAAAGAAGATATTAAAGATTATGGCATTAAATGTGCTGGACTATATATTGTTTAAGATTGCATTGGCAGAGAATTCATTTCTTGTCTGCTGATATTTTGGGGGAATAAGGAACTGAGATAAAAGGGAAATGTTATTTTTCAGAGAACATACATAAATCAATAATTCTAAATGACAGGATGCTGAACTCAAATGCTAAAGAGTAAAATGAAACCCCATATGATGTCATCAGAGCTCCATCCTTCTAATCTTAATGAAAATAAGCAGAAAAAAAATGTGAAGGGAGAGATCCACTTTATATCCATCATCTACAATACTCAGGGTCTACACCACACCACCTAATCTGCCTCTTGAGAAATCTGTATGCGCGTCAGGAAGCAACAGTTAGAACTGGACATGGAACAACAGACTGGTTCCAAATAGGAAAAGGAGTACGTCAAGGCTGTATATTGTCACCCTGTTAATTTAACTTATATGCAGAATACATCATGAGAAACGCTGGACTGGAAGAAACACAAGCTGGAATCAAGATTGCCGGGAGAAATATCAATAACCTCAGATATGCAGATTACACCACCCTTATGGCAGAAAGTGAAGAAGAACTAAAAGCCTCTTGATGAACCTGAAAGTGGAGAGTGAAAAAGTTGGCTTATAGCTCAGCATTCAGAAAACGAAGATCATGGCATCCAGTCCCATCACTTCATGGGAAATAGATGGGAAAACAGTGGAAACAGTGTCAGACTTTATTTTTCTGGGCTCCAAAATCACTACAGATGGTGACTGCAGCCATGAAATTAAAAGACGCTTACTCCTTGGAAGGAAAGTTATGACAAACCTAGATAGCATATTCAAAAGCAGAGACATTACTTTGCCAACAAAGGTTCGTCTAGTCAAGGCTATGGTTTTTCCAGGATCATGTATGGATGTGAGAGCTGGACTGTGAAGAAGGCTGAGCATCGAAGAATTGATGCTTTTGAACTGTGGTGTTGGAGAAGACTCTTGAGAGTCCCTTGGACTGCAAGGAGATCCAACCAGTCCATTCTGAAGGAGATCAGCCCTGGGATTTCTTTGGAAGGAATGATGCTGAAGCTGAAACTCCAGTATTTTGGCCACCTCATGCGAAGAGTTGACTCATTGGAGAAAACTCTGATGCTGGGAGGAATTGGGGGCAAGAGGAGAAGGGGACGACAGAGGATGAGATGGCTGGATGGCATCACTGACTCAATGGACGTGAGTTTAAGTAAACTCCGGGAGTTGGTGATGGACAGGGAGGCCTGGCGTGCTGGGATTCATGGGGTCATGAAGAGTCGGACACGACTGAGCGACTGATCTGATCTGATCTGATCTGACCTACTAGTTAACACAAATGACATAAAGAAATCATATAGCTGTAATAGCGTACAGGCTAGGAAGGCAGTTATAATAGGAAACTAATAAAAGCTTTCCCCAGGGTGTGCTTTGCTAAGTTGCTTCACTTGTGTCCGACTCTGTGCAACCCTATGGACTGCAGCCTGCCAGGCTCTTCTGTCCATCGGATTCTCCAGGCAAGAATACTGGAGTGGGTTTCCATGCCCCCTTCCAGGGGGTCTTCTCAACCCCGGCATCGAACCTGCATCTTTTACGTCTACCTGCATTGGCACTCGGATTCTTTACCACTAGTGCCACCTGGAAATCAATCCTGAGATTTGGACTAAAGTAAATAATAGCTGTATATATTAACAGAATAATAATGCCAGTTTCTGCAACAGACAGCCCTCCAGTTTTACAGGCTTACCATAAAAAGTGTATTTCTCATTCACATCGCATCCAGTGTGACTCAGGTGATACATTTACATGTTATGTACACACTGCCATATTTAAAATAGATAACCAAGAAGGACCTTCTGTAGAGCACAGGGAACTCTGCTCAATATGGGGAAAGAGTTTGGAAAAGAGTGGATATTTGTATATGTATAACTGAATCACTTTGCTGCACACTGAAACACACAACATTGTTAATCAACTCTACTCCCCTATGAGATAAAAATTTTAAAAAAGAATTCTGTTCTAAGTAATGACTGAAGAACCTAGGTTGTTTCCATCTTACAACTCTACCTTCTTCAAACTGTTTCCCACTCTAAGAGGAGAAAAGAGAATGAAGTGAAGAGATCTACTCATCTTTGGCTGCCTTAAACCAGAGTGACTCATCACTTCACTTCTTCTTCCTGTAAATTGGTGATAAATCACCACCTTTACCCCGTTAGACATATGAACTCTCTGAAGTATAAGGGAACACTTGGGTATCTGATGAATGCTAGAAATCTCTCCTAGACCCTTACAAGCTAAAAGCCAAAGAAAAACTAGTTGTGAAAAGAAGTCTTCTATTGTGTTCCTGATCTAGTTTTATAGTTCCAACTTCAACAAAGTCATTTCTAGCAGTTAGGGGCAGTTTCTGGAAGCTTTCTCCTCTCAGGGACTACCAAAACTTTAAAAATGCCTACTTAATTTAGCTTGTTCTTTATATATATATATATATATATATATATATATATATATATATATATAGGTGATGGTCAGAAATGCATGTCTAGTTTTACTCTATAAGAAAAGTTTATGGAAAGTAAGTTCTGTATGTGCGTACTCACTCGTGTCCTGCAAGCTGTGCAGGGTGGCCATAAAAAACAATGTTTTGTATTGAGTCTAGTTTTAGCACTGATACAAAACTGAATTGTAAGCCTTGAAAGGGCAATGATAGTATCTCTTAAGTTTTTTTTTTTTTTTTTTCACTCATGGTAAGAATACAACATGAGATCTTCATTTTTAACAAATTGAGTACACAAGACAGTATCGTTAGCTATGTATAAAAATGTCACTCATCTTGTATAAATGAAAATTTGCACAATTCCCAGCATCCCCCTCTCCCCAGCCCCTGGCAACCATGATGTTACATTTTGCTTCTGTGAATGTGACTGTTCTAGATACATACCATAAGTGGAATCATGCCAGATTTAGCCTTCTGTGTCTGGCTTATTTCACTTAGTTATAATGTCTTCCAGGTTCACGCATACTGTTGCATATGGCAAGATTTTCCTATTTTCTAGGGATCGTTCCTCTTTCTTTTGCCCTAAAGTTTCTTACATCTAACATAATGCCTACCAAGCAAAACTTATTCTGTAAATGCTTATTGAATAAATTAACTTTTGCTAGACTAAATAGGAACGCCACAGTCAGCTCTATTACTTTTTATGAGTGTTCTATTTCTCTTTTACAAATAAGATCATCTGTTTTTGCATCTGGAAAAAAGATCAACATTTTTCTAGATTCCACACATATGCATTAATATAAAATACTAAATTTGATATCAGGCAAATTTTAGATTTGCCTCATAGCAAACATGCCCTTTTTAATAAGTTACTTATTTTTCCCACTTAGAGCTCAAGTTTTATATATATGACATAGCTAGTTTGTACTGCTGCTGTGATGTTGAATAAGGCAAATAAAAATGTTTTAAAATATTAGCACAGTGCTAAAAGTTTAGCAGCCTTTCAACAAATGTAAGTAGTAATAATAATTCTTTAGGATTTCATCAGTAGGTTTTGGTTTTGCAATAGTAGGTAGGGGAAGTATTGTTCAGAATGATAAAATATCCATTCCCATAAGGATTATAACATAGTAATTCTTTCTGCAGTTGTCTTCATAACATAGTAATTATAACACAGTAATTCTTCTGCAGTTAAGTTTTATGGTTCAGTATCCTGAGTAGTCTGTTGTTAAATTTCATGGTTAAATAAATGGGTAGCATAATAGGATTACCTATTGTTGTATTATTTAATTGGAGTGGTACATTTTTATTTCAAGGAAGATGAATAAAAGATCCCAAGTAAGTTTGTCTTTAGATATGAAATGTTTACATGAATACATAATATTGAGTATACTGGCTCATCGCACTGGCTCCTATGGATCAACAGTGCATGTCTGGTTTTATTTCCATTGGTAATGTTATTTAATGTCACATTTCTACATATTTTTAAATTAAGAAAAAGGGCATCAAAAGGCCTTAATTCCATTTTATACTCCAAAAAATGCCAACAAAAAAGTCTGTTGTACTGGAAATAAGACATGTTTAACTAATAAATGCCACAGGATTTACTTCAAAACTATAGGCTAATATTCTGTTATGAATGTACACTTTGAGGATTAGTCTGTGGGTACAGGAAACAACATGTTCAAGAGATCTCCTTTTCAGAGCAATAAAATACCTAGAGCATTATGAGGCTTAATTGAATAAAAGTTCACCATATACACACATTTATAAGCTTACAACTCTTAACAAGTTAAAGCTTCACCAAGAATTCAACATCAAATAAAAATTAATTTCTACCAGCAGTGTTTGAGTGAAACTCTAATCCAGATAGGATGATAATACTAACATCTACACATTCTTGTCCAAGTCACAATTGCCCTATGTGAATTTATTTTTTTTATTCTTTTTTTTTTTTTTAACTTTACAATATTGTATTGGTTTTGCAATTTAAAAATGCATTTCTGTTTTCTTTCTTCCTAAAGGAAGTGTCATAAGTAACTGGCATGACATTCTCAAGACATTGTTTTCCAAACAATAAGACTTTTAAAATTCTATTTCCCTGGAAGGAAACTTATTTTAATCTAAAATAGTAAAACATACATACATAGCTGCAAAATATTCTTAGCGTCTCTTAAATTAGCCGTAGGAATGTAAGAGACTTTCCTCGTGACTCAGTGGTAAAAAATCTGCCTGCCAATACAGGAGACGCAGGTTCAATCCCTGGGTCTGAGAGATCTACTGGAGAAAAAGATGGCAATGCACTCCAGTATTCTTCTCTGGAGAATTCCATGGACAGAGGAGTCTGAAGGGTTACAGTCCATGGGGTTGCAAAGAGTTGGACAGGACTTAGTGACTAAACAGCAACAGGAATATAATAATAAGTATATTCAGTCCAGTTGAGTCACTCAGTCACGTCCAACTCTTTGCAACCCCATGAATCGCAGCACGCCAGGCCTCCCTGTCCATCACCAACTCCCAGAGTTTACCCAAACTCATGTCCATTGAATCGGTGATGCCATCTAACCATCTCATCCTCTGTCGTCCCTTCTCCTCCAGCCCTCCATCTTTCCCAGCATCAAGGTCTTTTCAGATGAGTCAGCTCTTCGCATGAGGTGGCCAAAGTATTGCAGTTTCATCTTCAACATCAGTCCTTCCAATGAACACCCAGGACTAATCTCCTTTAGGATGGACAGGTTGGATCTCCTTGCAGTCCAAGCGATCTCAAGAGTCTTCTCCAACACCCCAGTTCAAAAACATAAATTCTTTGGCACTCAGCTTTATTTATAGTCCAACACTCACATCCATACATGATTACTGGAAAAAACATAGCCTTGACTAGTTGGACCTTTATTGACAAAGTAATGTCTCAGCTTTTTAATATGCTGTCTAGGTTGGTCATTACTTTCCTTCCAAGGAGTAAGCATCTTTTAATTTCATGGCTGCAATCACCATCTGAGGTGATTTTGGAGCCAAAAATAAATAAATAAATAAAGTCTGCCACTGTTTCCACTGTTTCCCCATCTATTTGCCATGATGGGACCAGATGCCATGATCTCAGTTTTCTGAATGTTGAGCTTTAAACCAACTTTTTCACTCTCCACTTTCACTTTCATCAAGAGGCTCTTTAGCTTCTCTTCACTTTCTGCCATAAGGGTAGTGTTATCTACATATCTGAGGTTATTGATATTTCTCCTGGCAATTTTGATTCCAGCTTGTGCTTCTTCCAGCCCAGCGTTTCTCATGATATACTCTGCATATAAGTTAAATAAGCAGAGTGCCAATATACAGCCTTGACATACTCCTTTTCCTATTTGGAACCAGTCTGTTGTTCCATGTCCAGTTCTAACTGTTACTTCCTGACCTGCATGCAGGTTTCTCAAGAGGCAGGTCAGGTGGTCTGGTATTTCCATCTCTTTCAGAATTATCCACAGTTTATTGTGATCTACACAGTCAAAGGCTTTGGCATAGTCAATAAATAAAGCAGAAATAGATGTTTTTCTGGAACTCTCTTGCTTTTTCCATGATCCAGCAGATGTTGGCAATTTGATCTCTGGTTCCTCTGTCTTTTCTAAAACCAGCTTGAATATCTGGAAGTTCACAGTTCACGTATTGCTGAAACCTGGCTTGGAGAATTTTGAGCATTACTTTACTAGTGAGTGAGATGAGTGTGCCAAAGCCTTTGGCTGTGTGGATCACAATAAACTGTGGAAAATTCCGAAAGAGATAGGAACACCAGACCACCGACCTGCCTCTTGAAAAACCTATATGCAGGTCAGGAAGCAACAGTTAGAACTGGACATGGAACAATAGACTGGATCCAAATAGGAAAAGGGGTACGTCAAGGCTATATATTGTCACCCTGCTTATTTAATTGAAAAAGCAAGAGAGTTCCAGAAAAACATCTATTTCTGCTTTATTGACTATGCCAAAGCCTTTGACTGTGTAGATCATAATAAATTGTGGAAAATTCTGAAAGAGATGGGAATACCAGACCACCTGATCTGCCTCTTGAGAAGTCTGTATGCAGGTCAGGAAGCAACACTTAGAACTGGACATGGAACAACAGACTGGTTCCAAATAGGAAAAGGAGTACGTCAAGGCTATATATTGTCACCCTGCTTATTTAACTTATATGCAGAGTACATCATGAGAAACACTGGACTGGAAGAAACACAAGTTGAAATCAAGATTGCTGGGAGAAATATCAATAACCTCAGATGTGCAGATGACACTCCCTTATGGCGGAAAGTGAAGAGGAACTCAAAAGCCTCTTGATGAAAGTGAAAGTGGAGAGTGAAAAGGTTGGCTTAAAGCTCAACATTCAGAAAATGAAGATCATGGCATCTGGTCCCATCACTACATGGGAAATAGATGGGGAAACAGTGTCAGACTTTGTTTTTCTGGGCTCCAAAATCACTGCAGATGGTGACTGCAGCCATGAAATTAAAAGACGCTTACTCCTTGGAAGGAAAGTTGTGACCAACCTAGATAGCATGTTCAAAAGCAGAGACATCACTTTGCCAACAAAGGTTCGCCTAGTCAAGGCTATGGTCTTTCCTGTGGTCATGTATGTATGGATGTGAGAGTTGGACTGTGAAGAAGACTGAGCACCGACGATTTGATGCTTTTGAACTGTGGTGTTGGAGAAGACTCTTGAGAGTCCCTTGGACTGCAAGGAGATCCGACCAGTCCATTCTGAAGGAGATCAGCCCTGGGATTTCTTTGGAAGGAATGATGCTAAAGCTGAAATTCCAGTATTTTGGCCACCTCATGCGAAGAGTTGACTCATTGGAGAAGACTCTGATGCTGGGAGGGATTGGGGGCAAGAGGAGAAGGGGACCACAGAGGATGAGATGGCTGGATGGCATCACTGACTCGATGGATGTGAGTTTGAGTGACCTCCGGGAGTTGGTGATGGACAGGGAGGCCTGGCGTGCTGTGATTCATGGGGTCGCAAAGAGTAGGACACGACTGAGCGACTGATCATCATCATCATCACATCACGAGAAACGGTGGGCTGGAAGAAGCACGAGTTGAAATAAAGATTTCCGGGAGAAATATCAATAACCTCAGATATGCAGATGACACCACCCTTATGGCAAAAAGTGAAGAGGAACTAAAAAGCCTCTTGATGAAAGTAAAAGAGGAGAGTGAAAAAGTTGGCTTAAAGCTCATCATTCAGAAATCAAAGATCATGGCATCTGGTCCCATCACTTCATGGGAAATAGATGGGAAAACAGTGGAAACAGTGTCAGACTTTATTTTGGGGGGCTCCAGAATATCTGTAGATGGTGATTGCAGGCATGAAATTAAAAGACGCTTACTCCTTGGAAGGAAAGTTATGACCAACCTAGATAGCATATTGAAAAGCAGAGACATTACTTTGCCAACAAAGTTCGTTTAGTCAAGGCTATGGTTTTTCCAGTAGTCATGTATGGATGTGAGAGTTAGACTGTGAAGAAAGCTGAGTGGTTTTTCCAGTAGTCATGTATGGATGTGAGAGTTGGACTGTGAAGAAAGCTGAGCACCAAAGAATTGAATTGATGCTTTTGGACTGTGGTGTTGGAGAAGACTCTTGAGAGTCACTTGGACTGCAAGGAGATCCAACCAGTCCATTCTAAAGGAGATCAGTCCTGCGTGTTCTTTGGAAGGAATGATGCTAAAGCTGAAACTCCCGTACTTTGGCCACCTCATGCGAAGAGTTGACTCATTGGAAAAGACTTTGATGCTGGGAAGGATTGGGGGCAGGAGGAGAAGGGGACAACAGAAGATGAGATGGCTGGATGGCATGACTGACTCCATGGATGCGAATCTGAGTGAACTCTAGGAATTGGTGATGGACAGGGATGCCTGGCATGCTGAGATTCATGGGGTCACAAAGAGTCGGACACGACTGAGCGACTGAAGTGAACTGAGCTGAGTGCAATTGTGTGGTAGTTTGATAATTTTTGGCACTGCCTTTCTTTGAGATTGAAACGATAACTGACCTTTTCCAGTCCTGTGGCCACCGCTGAGTTTTCCAAATTTGCTGGCATATTGAGTGCAGCACTTTGACAGCATCATCTTTTTGGATTTGAAATAGCTCAACTGGAATTCTATCACCTCCACTAGCTTTGTTCATAGTGATGCTTCTTACGGCCCACTTTACTTCACATGCCAGGATGTCTGGCTCTAGGGAGTGATCACACCATCGTGATTATCTGGGTCATGAAGATCTTTTTTGTACTAGCAATATTAAAAATATTTTTATTTTTATTAATTCAGTGATGATTCAAAATCTCCTTTAACAAAGCATAGCTTATGGCTTACACAATCATTAAACATCAGCTGTGTACCTATTATGTGAAGTACATGTTGCTTTCTTATTTATCAAAAATATGGAGAGGATGGGTTAAAGCAGAACCTAATGTATTTGTTATAGATGGTAATTTTATAGGTTAAGGTTTTAGATACTAAGATATTTTACTCATTATTTATGATTAATGCCAAAAATGTATAGTAACTATTTTAAGATGGGTAATTATGAACTAAACTGTGTTGTACTTCATAAGTGCATACTGTTTTAGTTTAATAAGTGTGTACTCTGCCACCCAGATAATCCATGAGAAAGGAGATTTTAAATATATTCAGTTGTTTTTATCAAAGTGTTGTTCCCTGTTTGTTTCTGCCTTGATTGTGATTCAGTTTAAGATGACACATGCTGAGAAAATAGTTATTGTGACTTTATTTGTCTAACTTGTCAAATGATTTGAAGCTGAATTTAGGTTAGCAGCATTTAAAATTCCAATTGAACTGTGAAAAACTGAAGGATTTTTAAAGAAGGATGGAAAGAAATGAATATAGTCATCCTAGATCCACAGGAAAAAAAAAAAAAAAAAAACAAAAACAAAAACAGGCTATGAAAAGTGTCCCTATCTTCCTCATACTTTTTTCTTTTTCTTCTTTTCCACTTTAAAAATTTTTTTTTGATGTGGACCATTTTGTAAAGTCTTTACTGTATTTGTTACAACATTGCTCTCATTTTATGTCTTGCTTTGTTTTGGCTACAAGGTGTGTGGGGTCTTAGGTTCCTGATCAGGGATGATACCTGCACTGGTAGAGTCTTCCACTGGACTGCAAGGAAAGTCCCTTTTCTTTTCCACTTCGAAATCTATTCAAAAATACCATTCTTGCTTTTCTCCTTTGGTTTTTAGAAAGAACAGATCCCTTAACCTCTCAGTGCCTCACGTTTATCATCTACAAAATAAGGGAGCAGGATTAGAACATGTGATCCACGAAGTTCGGGGTAAGTAAGAACTACAACAGAGAGCATGTTAAAGAGTTCCCAGACCTGCATCAAAAATTCTCATTCTCTTGGACTGGGTAAACCTTTGAAATTTTTTTTTTTTTTAAATAAGCTCTTCAAGGTTTTTGGAGCAGATTGTCTTCAGACCCCACTGTGAAATGTGAACATAATGAAAATTTCTCTCTAAGCCTCTTCTCTCCTCTCATCAACCCCCTAAACATCATTTCCTTTAGATTCCATAGAAAGAATGAAAATTGATTTTCTGGCTTACAAAAGTGAAATAGAATTTTGTCATAATTAAAGTATTCCAATTCATCATTCAATTTGTTAACACCCATGTGGAGGTATTAAAACCTATGGAGAGGCCGTTCTCCAAGTCAGCAGAGCATTGCATGTGAAAGCTACCTCTGCACAGTGACCGTGTTGCCACTCAGGGAGCATTTCATTGAACATCACACAACTATACAGGGATGCTATCACACTGTCAAAGCAAGCAGTCAGTTTGCAAAGTGTGCTGATCTCTAAATAACTTCAAGGTTATGACAAAAATGAAATCAATATGCAGCTTATCTTTTTCATTTTGAATTTCAGTTTGTGTTGGGACATCAAGAGGAATCAAAATTACACAGTTTTAGCCTAAAGGAGATTCTAGATATTATTACACACATTTCTATTCCCTCTAAGGTGTTATGAGTCCTATTTTACAACTAGAAATTATGAGTCCTGTTTTACGAGTAATCAGGATATATTCCTGTTTGCATTCTTACTGCACTGACTCACTCAGATCAGATCAGATCAGTCGCTCAGTCGTGTCCGACTCTTTGCGACCCCATGAACCGCAGCACGCCAGGCCTCCCTGTCCATCACCAGCTCCCGGAGGTCACTCAGACTCGCATCCATCGAGTCAGTGATGCCATCCAGCCATCTCATCCTCTGTCGTCCCCTTCTCCTCCTGCCCTCAATCCCTCCCAGCATCAGAGTCTTCTCCAATGAGTCAACTCTTCGCATGAGGTGGCCAAAATACTGGAGTTTCAGCTTCAGCATCATTCCTTCTAAAGAAATTCCAGGATTGATCTCCTTCAGAATGGACTGGTTGGATCTTCTTGCAGTCCAAGGGACTCTCAAGAGTCTTCTCCAACATCACAGTTCAAAAGCATCAATTCTTCGGCGTCAGAGGGCAAATACACTAAAATCATTCTCACAGAAAACTAGTCAATCTAATCACTGACTCACTATAGACACTCAAAACTGTTCACTAGTGAATGAGGGAATACATGAATGGATTAGAATGAATGAATCCCGTTTATTGATGTCTGTGGTTACAGAGAAGCAAGTAAGGTACCTGACATCACTTACTTGTTAAGAAGCAGAACTAGGTGTAGAATTTATGTGTATTTCCTGAGTCCCAAGAGAGGCCTTTAAAAATTTGTGCTGTGGTTCTGTAGCACTTCCCAACTGGTTCTAGGGATAAAGAACCCACCTGCCAGTGGAGGAGGTGTAGAAGATGTGTGTTCGATACCTGGGTCGGGAAGATCCCCTGGAGAATTCTTGCCTGGAGAATCCCAGGGGTGGAGGAGCCCGATGTGTTATAGTTCCATAGGGTCACAAAAGAGCCAGACACAACGGACACACAGTGCTTCTGTAGACAGAGAGCTAGCTCTTAAGTTTTCACAAAATGGGTTGAAAACTGCCTCTTGCTTCTCCACTGCCACCTTAGACAACATAATTTGAAATACTCAGGTTAGTAAATTATACATAAAAAATCTTGCCCCTCACAGCCTGCCTAATTGGAAGAAACACAAGTTGGAATCAAGATTGCCGGGAGAAACATCAATAACCTCAGATATGCAGATGACACCACTCTTATGGCAGAAAGTGAAGAGGGGTGAAAAGGTTGGCTTAAAGCTCAACATTCAGAAAACGAAGATCATGGCATCTGGTCCCATCACTACATGGGAAATAGATGGGGAAACAGTGGAAACAGTGTCAGACTTTGTTTTTCTGGGCTCCAAAATCACTGCAGATGGTGACTGCAGCCATGAAATTAAAAGATGCTTACTCCTTGGAAGGAAAGTTATGACCAACCTAGATAGCATATTCAAAAGCAGAGACATTACTTTACCAACAAAGGTTCGCCTAGTCAAGGCTATGGTCTTTCCTGTGGTCATGTATGGATGTGAGAGCTGGACTGTGAAGAAGGCTGAGCGCTGAAGAATTGATGCTTTTGAACTGTGGTGTTGGAGAAGACTCTTGAGAGTCCCTTGGACTGCAAGAAGATCCAACCAGTCCATTCTGAAGGAGATCAATCCTGGAATTTCTTTAGAAGGAATGATGCTAAAGCTGAAACTCCAGTATTTTGGCCACCTCATGCGAAGAGTTGACTCATTGGAGAAGACTCTGATGCTGGGAGGGATTGAGGGCAGGAGGAGAAGGGGACGACAGAGGATGAGATGGCTGGATGGCATCACTGACTTGATGGGTGTGAGTCTGGGTGACCTCCGGGAGCTGGTGATGGACAGGGAGGCCTGGCGTGCTGCGGTTCATGGGGTCGCAAAGAGTCGGACACGACTGAGCGACTGATCTGATCTGATCTGATCACAAGAGCTCAAATTTGTATGATCCAGATCTGCACAGAATGCAGCCACACAGTTGAGGCAGTGTAATTCTGGGACAGAGTTTCCAGGCAAGTGGGATAAAGCTGTCTCGGCTCTCTCATCTGGCCACTGGCTTTGTATATGGCCTTGCTTGATAACAACATAAGTAACTAGATCTCCAACACATAATGAGGATTAAAGAACTGAATTATGCCCTTAGTAATCCCTGGATGTTCGAGGTCCTTCCTATAATGTTGAACAAGTGGGTGTCATGAAAAGGAATCAGAAAGTGGCTTTTGTTTTTGCCTCTAGGTGGAGAACATTCATGTCTCTAGGTGAAAACATGGGCAATCTGGTGATTTTACATCTTACCTAGAGGTCATTGAAACTGCCTTAAATAGACATCACAAAAGAGCATCAATTCAATGTTTAGAACATCTGTTTCTATGTAGTAGTAAAAGCTGTTGATTTAATTCACGGTTATAGCCAATCTCTCTCAGCTCTCCTTTTAATCATAGCTGTGCGACGTCAGGGTTCAAATAGAGAGTGAGAGGAGCAAGCCAGGTCTTCCGTGGCTGGTATTCTTGGTTCCCAAGTTCATTCTTTATGCCCGTCAGATCAGATCAGATCAGTCGCTCAGTCATGTCCTACTCTTTGCGACCGTATGAACCGCAGCACGCCAGGCCTCCCTGTCCATCACCAACTCCCGGAGGTCACCCAGACTCGCATTCATCGAGTCAGTGATACCATCCAGCCATCTCATCCTCTGTCGTCCCCTTCTCCTCCTGCCCCTGATCCCTCCCAGAAGACTCCCAGAGTCTTCTCCAATGAGTCAACTCTTTGCATGAGGTGGCCAAAATACTGGAGTTTCAGCTTTAGCATCATTCCTTCCAAAGAAATCCCAGGGCTGATCTCCTTCAGAATGGACTGGTTGGATCTCCTTGCAGTCCAAGGGACTCTCAAGAGTCCTCTCCAACACCACAGTTCAAAAGCATCAATTCTTCGGAGCTTAGCCTTCTTCACAGTCCAGCTCTTACATTCATGCATGACCACAGGAAAGACCATAGCCTTGACTAGGCAAACCTTTGTTGGCAAAGTAATGTCTCTGCTTTTGAATATGCTATCTAGGTTGGTCACAACTTTCCTTCCAAGGAGTAAGCATCTTTTAATTTCATGGCTGCAGTCACCATCTGCAGTGATTTTGGAGCCCAGAAAAACAAAGTCTGACACTGTTTCCACTGTTTCCCCATCTATTTCCCATGTAGTGATGGGACCAGATGCCATGATCTTCGTTTTCTGAATGTTGAGCTTTAAGCCAACCTTTTCACTCTCCACTTTCACTTTCATCAAGAGGCTTTTGAGTTCCTCTTCACTTTCTACCATAAGGGTGGTGTCATCTGCATATCTGAGGTTATTGATATTTCTCCCGGCAATCTTGATTCCAGCTTGTGTTTCTTCGAGTCCAGCATTTCTCATGATGTACTCTGCATATAAGTTAAATAAACATGGTGACAATATACAGCCTTGACGAACTCCTTTTCCTATTTGGAACCAGTCTGTTTTCCCATGTCCAGTTCTAACTGTTGCTTCCTGACCTGCATACAGATTTCTCAAGAGGCAGATCAGGTGGTCTAGTATTCCCATCTCTTTCAGAATTGTCCACAGTTTATTGTGATCTACACAGTCAAAGACTTTGGCATAGTCAATAAAGCAGAAATAGATGTTTTTCTGGAACTCTCTTGCTTTTTCCATGATCCAGCGGATGTTGGCAATTTGATCTCTGGTTCCTCTGCCTTTTCTAAAACCAGCTTGAACATCAGGAAGTTCACAGTTCACATACTGCTGAAGCCTGGTTTGGAGAATTTTGAGCATTACTTTACTAGCATGTGAGATGAGTGCAATTGTGCGGTAGTTTGAGCATTCCTTGGCATTGCCTTTCTTTGGGATTGGGATGAAAACTGACCTTTTCCAATCCTGTGGCCACTGCTGAGTTTTCCAAATTTGCTGGCATATTGAGTGCAGCACTTTCACAGCATCATCTTTCAGAATTTGGAATAGCTCCACTGGAATTCCATCACCTCCACTAGCTTTGTTCATAGTGATGCTTTCTAAAGCCCACTTGACTTCACATTCCAGGATGTCTGGCTCTAGGTCAGTGATCACACCATCATGATTATCTGGATCATGAAGCTCTTTTTTGTACAGTTCTTCTGTGTATTCTTGCCACCTCTTCTTAATATCTTCTGCTTCTGTTAGGTCCATACCATTTCTGTCCTTTATCGAGCCCATCTTTGCATGAAATGTTCCTTTGGTATCTCTGATTTTCTTGAAGAGATCCCTAGCCTTTCCCATTCTGTTGTTGTCATCTATTTCTTTGCATTGATTGCTGAAGAAGACTTTCTTATCTCTTCTTGCTATTCTTTGGAACTCTGCATTCAGATGTTTATATCTTTCTTCTTCTCCTTTGCTTTTCGCTTCTCTTCTTTTCATAGCTATTTGTAAGGCCTCCCCAGACAGCCATTTTGCCTTTTTGCATTTCTTTTCCATGGGGATGGTCTTGATCCCTGTCTCCTGTACAATGTCACGAACCTCATTCCATAGTTCATCAGGCACTCTATCTATCAGATCTAGGCCCTTAAATCAATTTCTCACTTCCACTGTATAATCATAAGGGATTTGATTTAGGTCGTACCTGAATGGTCTAGTGGTTTTCCCTACTTTCTTCAATTTCAGTCTGAATTTGGCAATAAGGAGTTCATGGTCTGAGCCACAGTCAGCTCCTGGTCTTGTTTTTGCTGATTGTATAGAGCTTCTCCATCTTTGGCTGCAAAGAGTATAATCGATCTGATTTTGGTGTTGACCATCTGGTGATGTCCATGTATAGTGTCTTCTCTTGTGTTGTTGGAAGAGGGTATTTGCTATGACCAATGCATTTTCTTGGCAAAACTCTATTAGTCTTTGCCCTGCTTCATTCCGTATTCCAAGGCCAAATTTGCCTGTTACTCCAGGTGTTTCTTGACTTCCTACTTTTGCATTCCAGTCCCCTATAATGAAAAGGACATCTTTTTTGGGTGTTAGTTCTAAAAGGTCTTGTAGGTCTTCATAGAACCGTTCAACTTCAGCTTCTTCAGCGTAACTGGTTGGGGCATAGACTTGGATTACTGTGACATTGAATAGTTTGCCTTGGAAACGAACAGAGATCATTCTGTCGTTTTTGAGACTGCATCCAAGTACTGCATTTTGGACTCTTTTGTTGACCATGATGGCCACTCCGTTTCTTCTGAGGGATTCCTGCCCGCAGTAGTAGATATAATGGTCCTCTGAGTTAAATTCACCCATTCCAGTCCATTTTAGTTCGCTAATTCCTAGAATGTCGACATTCACTCTTGCCATCTCTTGTTTGACCATGTCCTGTTTAGCTATGTGTGTGCATTCTTCAGAGGCTTCCTTAATCAGAGGTAGTTCCCTCAGTCTGAGCAATTGCTTCTCTCTTTTGTAAATTCTTGCTTTATTTTGCAAGCCCAAAGAATATAGTGCTATCTGTAACTTAATGCTGAGGTGCTTCTGCTCTTCTAAAATTATGCCGCTGGCCAAGACCTAATATTATCTGCATGTTAGCTTTCTTTTACATGTGATCCACACGTGACCCTCAAGAAACACTGAGACATCCTTTGCTCTTATAAGTACTGAGGGGGGAGTCAATCCTTGCCTGTGAGGCAGCCGCCCAGCCCATCTCCCCCATTTAGATTCACAGCTGAGAGCCTAGAACAAATCTAATATACTTCCTAACCTTAGGAGACATATTTCATATTTTCTGAGAGACTCATCAAAGCCTCTCCCTGCTCAGACTGTGGAGCTGGATTCTTCACCTTGAAGTTCCAACTTACTTAACTTTACTAGCTTGGTTTCCTCTTCTATAAAATGTTCTTTCCCAACTGGTATTAACGCTGCCTGCTTTGTAAGTTCATTGTGATGATTAATTAATTTAATAGTATAGGACACTGAAAAGAGTGGCCCAGAAGCCCAGACAAGAAGAATCTTGTTTTAACATCCTGTTAACATTCTCATTATCCCTGGAAATGTCAATCAAAAACATAAGAGAATTTATCTCTACAGAAGGTGTGTGCTTAGTCACTCAATTGTGTCCGACTCTTTGCAACCCCCTGGACTGTAGCTTGCCAGGATCCTCTATCCATGGGATTCTCCACTCAAGGATACTGGAGGAGGGTGAATACTAAGGATGTTCCAACTTTGACCCAAGGTTCTTTTAGCCAGGACACTTGATCAAAAGTTTAACACTTCCACTAAGTAACTAGTATGTATGTGAAAAGGTATTAGTTGCTTAGTTGTGTCCAACTCTTTGTGACCCTATGGACTGTAGCCACCAAGCTTCTCTGTTCATGGAATTCTCCAGGCAAGAATACTGGAGTGGGTTGCCATTCCCTTCTCCAGAGGATCTTTCCGACCCAGGATCAAACCTGGCTCTCCCAGGTTGCAGGCAGATTCTTTGTCCTCTGAGTCACAGGAAAGCCCAGTAACTAGTACTAGCCATAGAAATCCTTAAGTAACCTGTATGTTTGCTTTTCTCATCTGTATGTAAGAATTGTTCCCATTCTAGGAAATGAGACTTCTTTGTCAAGGGCAACTTATTCATTCAACAAATACTTACTTATTAAACATATACTATGTGCTAGATACTCTAGGCACTGAGGATACAGCAGTGAACAAAAACTAAAAAAAATTTAAAAAACCTCAGCTGTCATAGACGTCATATACGAGTGGCAAAATCCCAAAAAAAGTACAAAATATCTATTATATGTTGGAGCTGTCCCAGTGGCCTTACAACCACAGGGGAACTTGAGATGAGAGGAGGAGAATAGACAATATGGCCTCACCTTCTTGTCACAACAGAAGGATGCATAACATTGGGTCAGCTAAAAAGTTCGCTGAGGTCAGCAAGGGGTGGTCTCACATGGAGCACATGTTCTTCTGGGCTCCCTCTTGAATTCTGATGGAGTTCAGAGGCTGAGGGGAAAAATTCTTTATCCCCCTGTTCCTTTGTTATTTTTAGTACAAAAAACTTCTAAGACTGTGGTATCCTGCAGATGGGGACATAAAAAAAAGAGGAAAAAGAATCATTGGTTTCATAGGAGTGTTTGTGTCTTGGAATTTATTTTAACTAGAATGAAACACTTTCTGTGTCCTGTTAAAGAATAACTTAGGATTACAGGAGTCATTTTTAATATATTACAACTATCAGAATGTCTAACATTTATTTAAAAAAAAAAAAGGTTGGCAAAATCAAATGCGGATGAGAATGTAGACCGAACTCAGCCCTCGTACATTCTTGGTGGGAGTGGAGAGTGGTACAATCACATTCAAAAAGCTCTGGTAATATTTATAAAATTAAGTGTATACCTACCCTGTGGCCCTGAATTTACTCAAAAGAAATGAAAACATATGTTCACACACACAGAAAATATACAAGAATGTTTACAGCAACTTATTTGTAATAGCACAGAACTAGAAGCTGCCCAAATGCTCACCAATAGTACAATAAATAAATAACCTGGGGGTTATCTATGAGTGGAATACTACTCAGCAGTAAAAAATGCATAGGTAACATGAAGGACTCTCAAACACATACTGCCAAATGAAAGAAATCGTACACAAAAGAGCCCATACTATATGATCTATATGAATTTCTGGAAGAAGAAAAACAAATCTATGGGCAATGAAAGAATAATGATTATATCCGGGATGCTGGGAGCAAGGATTGTCTGAGGAAAATGAGAGAACTTTCTGAGGTTGTGGTCATCTTCTGTATCTTGAGAGGAACTTGGGATTACATTAGAGTATGCACTGTGAATGGTACATGAGTTTACTGAACTGTCCATTTAAGGTTTTTGCATTTCATTGTATATAAATTTTACCTCAAAAGGAAAAAAAAAAAATTACTCTGTAAAACTTTACTTAATGCTGTGATGTGCTTAGTTGCTTGGTCATGTCTGACTCTTTGCAACCCCATGGACTGTAGCCCGCCAGGCTCCTCTGTCCATAAAGATTCTCCAGACAAGAATATTGGAGTGGGTTGCCATGCCTTCCTCCAGGGGATCTTCCCAACCCAGGAATCGAACCCAGGTCTCCTGCATTGCAGGCAGATTCTTTACTATCTGAACCATGCATGCTTAAATATTTGGGAAACATACTGATGTCTGCAGTTTGTTTGAAAAATCATCAAAAAATAAGATGCTGAAGAGATGGCTAGTGGGATGGCTAGATGTGATCAAGCAAGAACAGTAAAAAGTTAATCATAGAATCTGGGTGGTGGGTGGGTATATGTTTTTTTACTATACAATACTTTTCTGTAAGTTTGATAATTTTCAAAATAAAGTTTCAGGGAAAGCAGTCTAGTTTGAGATGGAAATATGATCTGTTATTATGGTTTACATCAGATCAGATCAGATCAGATCAGATCAGTCGCTCAGTCGTGTCCAACTCTCTGGGACCCCCATGAACCGCAGCACGCCAGGCCTCCCTGTCCATCACCAACTCCCAGAGGTCACTCAGACTCACATTCATCGAGTCAGTGATGCCATCCAGCCACCTCATCCTCTGTCATCCCCTTCTCCTCTTGCCCCCAATCCCTTCCAGCATCAGAGTCTTCTCCAATGAGTCAACGCTTTGCATGAGGTGGCCAAAATACTGGAGTTTCAGCTTTAGCATCATTCCTTCCAAAGAAATCCCAGGGTTGATCTCCTTCAGAATGGACTGGTTGGATCTCCTTGCAGTCCAAGGGACTCTCAAGAGTCTTCTCCAACACCACAGTTCAAAAGCATCAATTCTTCGGCGCTCAGCCTTCTTCACAGTCCAACTCTCACATCCATACATGACCACAGGAAAGACCATAGCCTTGACTAGGCGAACCTTTGTTGGCAAAGTGATGTCTTTGCTTTTGAATATGCTATCTAGGTTGGTCATAACTTTCCTTCCAAGGAGTAAGCGTCTTTTAATTTCATGGCTGCAGTCACCATCTGTAGTGATTTTGGAGCCCAGAAAAATAAAGTCTGACACTGTTTCCACTGTTTCTCCATCTATTTCCCATGTAGTGATGGGAGCAGATACTGTAAATTAAAAAAAATAGTATCACATATCTTTGTTCTGGACCTCTTTCTGAGATAACAGATGATAAAATATGCATCATATGCTCAAATATTGCTCAATTATTGACTCATTGTTAGTCTTTAGTAAAATCAGGCACAATAGTCTGTTCTCACTCTTATATTCTAATGGAGGAAGGTAAGATATATATATAAGGTTTATGCTAACAAATAAAATGTCACTTACATTGGTAACAATAATTTTAAGCAAAATAATTTTCCTTTAAAATTCCAAACACTGATTATGTATTTTTATTTGAATATTTTCAAAAAAGAATTATAAATTCCTAGAAGGCAAGTTCTAGAATAGGCTTTATGGTACCTCCCCTACTGAACCAATAGTTAGCAAATTATCTCCAATTAACAGTCTTTGTGTAGAGTCATAAGATACTAGTTTCTGAAATTAATTAATCCAAAGTAAAACCCAGTTGACCAAGTAATCATTAAAAAGCATAATTTAGGAATTTTTTTTAAATAAAAAAAAATTTTTTTTTCGAAACACAGGCCAACAGCATCACAAGATTTGTCCTTAATACCTACATAATATAAATTATATCTGGCATGTCTCCTCACTAAAGGCACAATGCCCAGAAATAACTCAAGTAAATAGCTTTAAGCAAGTTAATTTATAATCTCATCTAGTGAGTGTATATGCAGCTGTTAAAAAACATTAGCTTTCTAGTTACTGACTTTAAATACAAATCCTATTATCTCTATTATAGCGAATGCTGAAAGCCAGTTTTGGACCAGCAAGACCTTAAGTTCAGTCTTTAGTCTTCTCTTCTTTCTCGTTATTCTTCTGTGAATTTACCCACCTTACATTTTATCAAAGCTTGTTTTAATTCTCAGCTATTTGAATACTGATAATCATTTTTAAATATTTACTGGCCATTGATACTTCTTCTTGTGAATTCCTGATTCATGTTGTTATTTTCTTTCTTTTCCTCTCTTTTTATATTGAAGTATAGTTAATTTGCCATACTGTTTAGTCCACTTCTTATTAGACACTTTGCCTCTGGCCTATTCATTTCACAATAGTTACACAATCTGTATGTCTGTCTTCAGCGTCTTAAAATTCTAAATACTATGTGCTTTATTTAAAATACATACATATATATATATATATAGCTAGTATGTCATTTGTTTATCCAGATGGTGAATTGCTCTCCATTTCCTACAGAATTGAGACTTTAACATTCAAGAATTCTAGTTTCTCTGAATACTCAGTCTACCCATAAGTATCGCCAATAATGTGTCCAGCACCAAGGACATGTTCACTGTTACTCTTCCCTAATAGCTCTCCACCTGAACCCTCTCTGTCCTGACTCATATCCTTTATAAACCTATTCACAGGAATCTTTCCTTTTCTAGTTTACTCTTCCATTGTGTTCCTGCCGAAAACCTGGGGGCCTTTCCTCATACTTTCCTCGTCTTTACCTCACATATGCAGCCCATAACCAAGGACTCTTACTTCTATTCAAATTCCCTTACTTATCTCTGCTGACACTGCCACTATCCTGATCATGTCTTCATTCTGCACTACACAGAATATCCTTCTTCACTACCTATAGTTTATTCTTAGTAGTCAAAATGGCATTGAAAAGGCAAATTTGACCACAGTACTTACTCCCCTGGTTAAAGCTCTGTCCGTACGTTTTTACCGCACTTAGGCTAGAATCCAAAACGCTGTGGCCGACAGCGTCCTGTGGAATCTGGTCACTCTTCATAATCATCTCTTACTCCTCCCTGCACCCTCACCCGGGATCACTAGGCTCCTCAAATGCCCTAATCCTCTTGAGTGAGTGAACTTGCTCAGTTGTATCTGACTCTTTGCGATCCCATGGACTGTAGCCTACCAGGCTCCTCCTTCCATGGAATTTTCAGGCAAGAATACTAGAGTGGGTTGCCATTTCCTTCTCCAGGAGATCGTCCCGACCCAGGGATCAAACCCAGGTCTCCCGCATTGCAGGCAGATGCTTTACTATCTGAGCTACCAGTGAAAGTGAAGTGAAAAGTGAAGTCGCTCAGTTGTGTCCGACTCTTTGCGACCCTATGGACTGTAACCTACCAGGCTTCTCCATCCATGGGATTTTCTAGGCAAGAGTACCGGAGTGGGTTGCCGTGCCCTTCTCCCAGGGAAGCCCTCTAATCTTCTTTAGACAGTGCTTTCCCATGTTCTTCTTTGTTTCATTTACTTCTCTCTTCTCTTTGTACCTACCAACTTATGTAACTTCCTCAACTTCTCCAAACTAGGTTGCTTTATTGCTGAGGCTCACAGCATATGGCACTTTGCAGCACTTATGATAATTTTAATCACTGCCTAATTCTTCAGGGAAGGCAATGGCACCCTACCCCAGTACTCTTGCCTGGAAAATCCCATGGACGGAGGACCCTGGTGGGCTGCAGTCCATGGGGTTGCTAAGAGTCGGACACGACTGAGCGACTTCACTTTCATTTTTCACTTTTATGCATTGGAGAAGGAAATGACAACCCACTCCAGTGTTCTTGCCTGGAGAATCCCAGGGACGGGGGAGCCTGGTGGGCTGCCGTCTCTGGGGTCGCACAGAGTCGGACACGACTGAAGCGACTTAGCAGCAGCAGCAGCAGCCTAATTCTTACAGTTATTTGTTTAATATTTGTTCCTTTTCACAAGGGCAAGTACTATCTCTGTTTGTTCCAGCATTGTATCCCAAGCATCAAGCACCATGCCTTGCAAAAACAAGAGACTCAATTATGTTTTTTGGCCTGGGGAAAAAACAATGAAAGTCTGATTGATCTTATGCATACATATTTATTTGTTGTTCTCCAAACGGTTCCTTTTTGTTTGTTTGTTTGTATTTTAGGATTTTTTTTTTTTTTTTTTTTGCTGAAGTATGTGAGATCTTATTTCCCCAACCAGGGATGGAACCCATACCCTCCTCCCACTTTGGGAGCTCAGAGTCTTAACTACTGTACCACAAGTGAAGTCCCTCCAAATTGTTCTGTGGTTAAATTTTATTTCCCTTAGCATATTTTATCTGTTTCAAGTGAAAAGCCTGCTGTATACTTCTCTGTAATTCCAATAGCAAAGAACAGGTCGGGAAAATAGCAGACATTAAATATACACAAGTTGAGATAAATGTGCAGTTGAATAGTTACAATACTGACCTTTTGAAAAGAAGTTGAGGGACAGATGGTCAAAACAAAATTTGGTACTGAGAGAAAACAGAAGAGGGGGATAAAACATCATCACTGAAGGTTGATTAATAATCAAATTATTAAATTGAGGATGTTCTTAGTTCTCAAGTTATTGTACGCTAGTTTTACTCTTCAGTGACACGAGGAAATTTATTAAAACAGAAAAATTAAATTTTCTTGAATGCAATTCAGATGAAAGATTGAATCATTTTAAAAATTGCCTTTTTCTTATACACAATAATAAGTATTACTAGCTTTTTTTCTTTTCTTTTTTTTTTTATAGTATTATCTGATCAGACGATTCTTTTAAGGATCAATTCAGTCTGGTAAATCAGTTCACTCAAATCCATTAAGCAGTGGGTGATAAGGTCAAAGAAATAATAATATTGTATTGCATGTTTGAAGCTTGCTAAGAGAATAAATCTTGTAAGTTCTCTTGACAAGAAAAAGAACTGATGACTTTATATGGTAATGGATGATAACTAGACGTATTATGGTGATCATTTCACAGTGTTTATGAATATTCAATAATTATGCTGTGAAAGTGTTAGTCATTCAGTTGTGTCTGACTCTTGGTGACCCCATAGACTATAGCCCGCCAGGCTCCTCTGTCCATGGAATTCTCCAGGCAAGAATACTGAAGTGGGTTGTCATTCCCTTCTCCAGGGGATCTTCCCAATCCAGAGATGGAGCCTAAGTCTCCGGAAGTTTGGGCAGATTCTTTACCATCTGAGCCACCAGGGAAGCATTATGCTGTACACCTAAATAAATATATGTCAGTTATACCTCAATTTAAAAAAAAATCAAATTTAAAAACAAAAATTAGTTAAATCTTGATTATTTAGTGACATCTAAACCCAGTTAGGACATAGGGAATATCAAGTACCATCTCACTGCCATAATTAAAAATAGGCAACAGCTGATGAGTGTTGCCCAAAAAATAAAGTCTGATACTGTTTCCACTGTTTCCCCATCTATTTCCCATGAAGTGATGGGACCAGATGCCATGATCTTAGTTTTCTGAATGTTGAGCTTTAAGCCAACTTTTTCACTCTCCTCTTTCACTTTCATCAAGAGGCTTTTTAGTTCCTCTTCACTTTCTGCCATAAGGGTGGTGTCATCCGCATAGCTGAGGTTATTGATATTTCTTTATTTTTGACATTTTTATTGATATTTCTACTTTATTTTGGGGAGGGCTCCAAAATCACTGCAGATGGTGATTGCAGCCATGAAATTAAAAGATGCTTACTCCTTGAAAGGAAAGTTATGACCAACATAGATAGCATGTTATAAAGCAGAGACATTACTTTGCCAACAAAGGTCCGTCTAGTCAAGGCTATGGTTTTTCCTGTGGTCATGTATGGATGTGAGAGTTGGACTGTGAAGAAAGCTGAGCCCCGAAGAATTGATGCATTTGAACTGTGGTGTTGGAGAAGACTCTTGAGAGTCTGTTGGACTGCAAGAAGATCCAACCAGTCCATTCTAAAGGAGATCGGTCCAGGGTGTTCTTTGGAAGGAATGATGCTAAAGCTGAAACTCCAGTACTTTAGCCACCTCATGTGAAGAGTGGACTCATTGGAAAAGACCCTGATGCTGGGAGGGATTGGGGGCAGGAGGAGAAGGGGATGACAGAGGATGAGATGGCTGGATGGCATCACCAACTCAATGGACATGCATTTGAGTGAACTCCGGGAGTTGGTGATGGACAGGGAGGCCTGGCGTGCTGCGATTCATGGGGTCACAAAGAGTCGGGCACAACTGAGCAACTGAACTGAACTGAACTGATGAGTGTTGATGGACAGCACTGAACAACCCAGACTGGAGAGTAACATCTCACTTTGGGAATCAAGTGGAGGTGTGACTAGTGAAAGGAATCCTGAGATATGGAGCTTAAGCTTCATCTAGAGCAGAAATGCCAGGGGCTAGCCTCCTCTCCTCATACTGTGAGGGGAGCCATCAGCATCAGTTAACCACAGATGGATTATTCAGTGTCTCTGGAGATGTGCTTCTCCCAGGGTCTGCTGTGTCTCAGATTGTAGCTCATCCTTTCCTCTTGCTCTCCACATCTAGGCATCAGCAAACGTTTTTATTTTATATTTTTAATATATGGATACAATGCAAATTCTTTTGAAACAATGTAGTTGTACACCTGCATAGCGGCAGTGAGTTCCTTGGCGAGTTTTGAAATTTCAAATTTTAGTTTAGGACCAAAGGGAACCTAATTCGCTCTTTGCACTTGAAAAGGAATCACACAATTTAGGAGGTAACTTTAGGGATAAGAGCTAGAGCCAAGCTAGGAAGAGAGGAAAGAGAGTGGGGTTTGGTGGAGCAGCTTGGAAGATTGTCACCTGTTCCAATGATGACTTTTTCTCACAAGTCTCTAGTTGAATGCCCTGAGGGCCATAGAATCTGCAGACCAAGTGGACTGCTTGTGCCAAGTATTGAAGGGGCCAAGACTCATGTCTAAAGTAACTTGAGATCAAACAGGGAGGGCAAAAGAGGCAGGATCCCTGCTAGAAGCAAGACTCTAAAGAGTGCCTCCTAAAGAATAGAGTGTTGTACGATCTTTAAACTTCTGAGCTTTACACTAAGTTTAGGTGGCTGCGCAGGGACCAGGTATCTAAAATTAACATCCCCAACTAAAATCTATGTCTCATCTCATCTGAGAGAAAGTTAGAGCATTTACAAAGGCGCTATGTAAGAGACGCAAAATAGAATCATCTAAATTATTTTCAAGGGAAATTTTTCTATAAACTATATCCATGCTCCATTGAAAAATTATGAATATTGCAGAAATATGAATTATAGTCCTATTTCTTCCAAGTCATTTCACAATCTTATTCAACCTACCTCATTTATAACTGTGACTGATAGTATTTGCAGTATATGACAGGGCTGGATGATCTCCTGAGATTCTCTCTCTCAAAAATATGATTCTCTGAATAACTGAATCAAATATTTAAATATATAATTTGTTCCCATTATTTGCAATTCAATTAGCTAAAACAAGCACATACTGATTAGCAAAATGAATGTTACCAAATAGTTCAATTTTCCCAATTTTAATTAAGTACTATTATGGAAAATGATATATGTGTAGGCAAGGTAAAATAAAAGTATGGACTCTGAGTTCTGAATGATATGATTATTCCCCATAAATCAATAATTGAAAAATTTATTGTCTTTATTTTATATACCATTATATAAAATTTATGAGATATATACATTTATGAGATCAGATCAGATCAGATCAGTCGCTCAGTCGTGTCCTACTCTTTGCGACCCCATGAATCGCAGCACGCCAGGCCTCCCTGTCCATCACCATCACCTGGCGTTCACTCAAACTCACATCCATCAAGTCAGTGATGCCATCCAGCCATCCCATCCTCTGTCGTCCCCTTCTCCTGCCCTCAATCCCTCCCAGCATCAGAGTCTTCTCCAATGAGTCAACTCTTTGCATGAGGTGGCCAAAGTACTGGAATTTCAGCTTTAGCATCATTCCTTCCAAAGAAATCCCAGGGCTGATCTCCTTCAGAATGGACTGGTTGGATCTCCTTGCAGTCCAAGGGACTCTCGAGTCTTCTCCAACACCACGGTTCAAAAGCATCAATACTTCGGCACTCAGCCTTCTTCACAGTCCAGCTCTCACATCCATACATGACCACAGGAAAAACCATAGCCCTGATTAGGCGAACCCTTGTTGGCAAAGTAATGTCTCTACTTTTGAATTCTTCAATTATGTATAAAAACAAATGTGAATATTTATCTTTTAGATAAAATTTCAAATTATGCTGTTAGGCAATATTTTTTGTTTCAAAACTCACATGTTGTTAATTTGTGTTTTTTTTCTCTGTTTTTTTTCCATTTTGCTCTGATTGGATTTTTTTTAAACGGATACTATGTTTGGTGAAGTCCTAAAACAATAAACCAGCAGTTAACAACAAGATGTTTATATAAAAATGTATCATTTAAAATTATATTTACATGTAAATGTTCCAAACCCCTTTGTTATTGTTTTATGTCAGCATATGAGGAAACTGAGACTCAGAGCAGTTAAACAAACTGCAATATCATTTTAGAGTCACAGACAGTGGAAGAGGAGAAATTCAAACCTGGATTGCTGATTTAAATCCATCTTCTTTTGACTTCACAAAAAAAAAAAAAAAAAAAAATGGAGAAGACAGGCATGATACAGACAGAGATAAATGGTACCCTAGCCAAAATCATTTTGTGTTCCCAGATAATCAGAAGTTTCAGATTCTGTTCTTTAGTAATATTAAGAATTCATATCTGCAGTAGTGATGTGAAACCAGGTAATGTCTCTGTGAGTTAGATTAGGTGATGTGCTTCATCTTCTCTTTTGAATTAGCTCAATAATTGCTTCTGCTTTGCAATTGTCTTTATCCATAGAGACTTAACTTGATATTCAACTTTCATTGCATGAAAATCACATTCAAATTTCTCCAAGAAAACCTGTTCAGTTCACCAAAATGATTGACCACTGTTTAGAAAGAACAAAATCTAGACAAAGCTAAGCACTGATAAACTGATCCATGAAGGAATAGTTTTTCACTCTCTCAAAAAAAAAAAAAAAGGGTTTATAATTTAATAATGTTTATATGATTTTTATATGTATATATTTATGTAATAAATGTCATCTGCTTATACACACACACACACATATATATATATGGATCTCCAATAATAAGTATTTTTAGAAGAACATGGGATCCTCAAATCTGAATCATTTTATTCAAAGTAAAATCAAAAGAAAACATACACAGTACAATAGACTTAGCAGAGATATGGACATTAGAAATTCAAATATAATATAAACTTGACAATATAAACTTTTTATACATAATCTTGTATATTACATATTCTATATGTTTCTTATTGTCTTTGAAATGAAGTTTAGCCGATTCACAAATGCAATTAATTGCTGTCACAATAACAGAGAGAAAGTCATTTTAGTTAACTGGATTCCACGTAGTATTTAAAGGTCGTGTGATCACATGGAATATAAAATCCTAACACTTATTAGAGGCAAACTGCCCTTGAAAGGTTTAAGCGGTTTCAAACCATCATGCGTCTGTGTGTGTAACATGTGATGTACAATAGCCAGTTTTTGCCATCTGTAGTGTTGCCCTTAGCAACAGAAAAACATGTGACTGTGCTTATGTGACTCTGCTGGCCTGCAACAATGTGTAGAAGGATTTAAGCAAAATGAAACAGACAGAAATATTGATCCAGGCAACTGGAGTTTTCAAGTGTGTTGTAATGATCCTGCAGATTGTTAAGGGAAGAAAAGAAAGAAGCAAAGAAAACAGAGAAAACTAGAGTGAGAGTAACAAAGAGGGGTATGTAGTATCAGAGAGGAGTATGTTTTCCAGAGATCGTTGTGAAATTGAATTTGAAAAGGTACGTGTAGAACAGATATGATCATTCTATTCCTTTGTCTCTATCATTTTATAGTTTATGGCTAAATCCTGTTCTGCCATGTGATGTGAAAAGGGGTAATTCTAGAATCACAAACACCTTCCTCTATCACCATCACAATTAAAAACAAGATTGAGAATTCAGTGAGATAACACCAAGTCCATTTAAAGACAGCTTAAATGATGCACTTTCAGAGATTCTTTTCTTTAAATTTTTATTTATTTATTTGTGGCTGTGCTGGGGTTTCCACTGTTCGTGGGCTTTCTCTAGCCGTGGTGAGCAGGAGCTCTTCCCCAGGTGCAGAGCACAGGCTCTGGAGCGCACGGGCTTAGCTGCCCCATAGCATGTGGGATCTTCCCCGACCAGGAATCACACCTCTGTCCCCTGCATCGGCAGGTGCATTCCTAACCATTGGACTTGTATGAAATAGCAGGACATAATCATGTCTACTATAAACCATATTTTTTTTACACATAATGTTTTTATTTGAGTTTGGGAAACAATAAGGAGAGTGAAGATTCTGTGATTCCTATTAGAAACCAACCCAGTTTACTCACTATATATTAAGAACTCTGGGCTTCCCAGGTGGCACAGTGGTAAAGAGTCACCTGCCCATGCAGGATACGAAGAAGACACAGGTTCAAACCCCTGGGTCAGGAAGATCCCCTGGAGTAGGAAACGGCAACCCACTCCAATATTCTTGCCTGAAAAATTCCATGGACAAGTGAGTCTGGTAGGCTACAGTCCATGGGGTGGCAAAAGAATCAGACATGACTGAGCACACACGCATTAAAAAAAAAAAAAAAAAAGCACATTAAGAACTCTGGCTATCCATATACCTTCAATCAGAAAGAAAAAAATGCAGATGCAACAGCATAAGAACCAGTGTTAGAACTGTATCACATAGACAAATATGCTTCTGGGTCATATCATTGTTCCATGTAAGTCACGATGCATTTGATAGTCTATTGTGAAGAGAACAAATCTCAAAAGGAAAAATATCTTCACTTTTACTATTTTATGTTTACTATTACAGAAAAGAAGAACTACATGAATTTTACACTGACCAGATAATTCAAATTTACCACAGTAAAAAGAAATAGGTAAGATTCATTAGAAGCTGTAGGAATTAAGAATTTAGAATTAAGAATATGTTTGTGTGTGTGTGTGTGTGTATATATATATATATTATATATAATCAACCAAAATGATAATGCAGGAGGCTGAAGGCTGAAGATTTCTTAAGTATTATTATGGATCTCGCACAGTATGAGGTGCTTTTGAAACCGCACCTCACATGAAGCTTGAACCCACAATCTTCTGATTGAAATTGCACAACTTGTCCAAAGATTTAATGAAGTTTAGGTTCTTTATGTCTCCTCACAGAAGGAATTTAGTGAGAGGTAAAGTGATAGGCAAGAAGTCTAAGAGGAACTAAAGAGCCTCTTGATGACGGTAAGGGGGAGAATGAAAGAGCCAGCTTGAAACTAAATATTTAAAAAAATACTAAGATTATGGCATCCGGCCCCATTACTTCATGGCAAATAGAAGGGAAAAATATAGAAGTAGGAACACATTTCCTCTTCTTGGGCTCTAAAATCACTCTGAA
This sequence comes from Tragelaphus eurycerus, assembly GCA_935064755.1. Taxonomy (NCBI): domain Eukaryota; kingdom Metazoa; phylum Chordata; class Mammalia; order Artiodactyla; family Bovidae; genus Tragelaphus; species Tragelaphus eurycerus. The sequence goes on along the minus strand of CAKXYN010000010.1, from coordinate 42,694,396 downwards.
TGGTGACTGCAGCTATGAAATCAGAAGATGATTGTTTCTTGGCAGGAAAGCTGTGACAAACAAGCTGAAACAGAGTGTTGAAAAGCAGAGACATTACTCTGCCGACAAAGGTCCATATCGTCAAGGCTATGGTCTTCCCAGAGGTCACGTACTGTTGTGAGAGCTGGACCATAAAGAAGGCAGAACGCCGAAGGATTGATGCCTTCGAACTATGATACTGAAGACTCCTGAAGGTCCCCTGGACAGCAAGGAGATCAAACCAGTCAGTCTGAAGGGAAATCAACCCTGAATACTCACTGGTAGGACTGATGCTGAACCTAAAGCTCCAGTATTTTGGTCATCTGATGCAAACAGACGACTCATTGGAAAAGTTCCTGATGCTGGGAAAGATTGAGGGTAGAAGGAGAAGAGGGCACCAGAGGATGAGATGGCTGGATGGCATCAACAATGCAGTGGACATGAACTGGGCAAACTTCTGGAGATGGTGAGGGACAGGGAGGCCTGGCGTGCTGCAGTCCATGGGGTCACAAAGAGTCAGACACAATTGGGTGACTGAACAACAGCAACAACAAGTAGATTTATTAATATAGGATGCTTGTGGAGAACATAAGTGGGCAAGCAAGAGGGCTCTGCCCTGAGAACTAACTGGGCTACGTTTTTATAATCAAAGGAAAAGTCATAGGGAGAGAACACCACCTTCTCCTCATTTTCTGAGTAGACATCAGGCTCACATCATGAGCTTCTCCTTCACATTGGGTGACAGAGTGCTTGACCCTATATGGGCAAACCTAGGACTGTCACAGAGCTTTTCAAATCAGTACAAAGGTGGGAACATTTACTCAAATATACTGATTAATCATCTCAGGTTTCCATTTAATGTGGATCTTCTACTTTGGAAAGGCTTCCCTGGTGTCTCAGAAGATAAAGAAGGGCTCCATCCCTGGTCCAGAAAGATCCCCTGGAGAACAGAATGGCTATCCACTCCAGTATTCTTGCCTGGAAAATTCCATATATCCAGAGCCCAGTAGGCAACAGTCCATGGCGTCACAAAGAGTTAGACATGACTGAGGGATTACTTTCTACTTTGAAAAGGTGACTTTTCCTTATATTCCTATCCTTGATACATGTAGAAGTGCATGACCAAAGGATCCTTGCATTGCTGATCTCCACCACCAGGATGCAAGCCTCATTTTTTCACTTAATGGCTTGGGGCAAATCTTGTGCTTTTATTTATGGCTCTATTGTTAGGCAAGCCTGCTTCATTTCCTGAAGTTCTGATAGTTTTCCTGAGTAACCATTAACTTACAGTGATCTCCCAAAGTTCTCTAAAGCTTCCTCTCCATTTATAATCCTCCCACTCCAGTACTCTTGCCTGGAAAATCCCATGGATGGAGGAGCCTGGAAGGCTGCAGTCCATGGGGTTGCTGAGGGTCGGACACAACTGAACGACTTCCCTTTCACTTTTCACTTTCATACACTGGAGAAGCAAATGGCAACCCACTCCAGTGTTCTTGCCTGGAGAATCCCAGGGACGGGGGAGGCTGGTGGGCTGCCGTCTGTGGGGTCACATAGAGTCGGACACGACTAAAGTGATTTAGCAGTAGTAGCAGTGGAATTTCTAAAACTACCTGTGTAACTGTACTCTAGCTGTATCATTTTTACATAATTTTATCTCTTTAATATTGATAATGATCCTAAAGGGTAGGTATCATTAAATCAAAATCTTAGAAGCAGAGAGAGGAAAAGGTCTTTATTTTTGTCCGTTCTCACACCAATTAAATGACTTATTTGAGATCCAAAGATAAAGTGTCCAGTTTCTAATTCTTTGCACATTTTATTACTATCTTGATTAAATCATTTGAATACTAATTTAAATATATATCTACTTAAATATCTATCCAACTCAAATATTTAATATACTTAATCAGAGGGTCCTGATTATGTCTCCTGACACAAACTTCTCCAACTTGCAGACTCTCCTAGATTTGAACAGATTTTTCAGAACAAAGGTGTGTTCACCTCTGCCTGTCCCCAGGAAGTGGCACTAACATTTACTAGTAAAGTGTTGCTGTGGCATTATAAGCATATAAAATATACATTTATTTATAAAATATACATTTATATATAAGCATATACAATTTAGATTTAGCCTTTCATAATTTGCTTTGTTCATAAGAAGAGGATATTTTGTACATTTGATGGCTCACTCTCATGTTTCTCAAATCTTATTTGGCAAGAAGTCCCATGACAAATGGCTTGTTGGATGCAAACCTAAGATGGTAGAAGAAGCAAAGCTTACTCTGTAGCAAGATTGTTTGTTTAAATCTCAGATCATTTTATTTCCTAAATTCAGGTTGTTTTGCAATTTGTTTCATGGCCCTGTGCCTCAATTTTCTCATCTGTGCACAGGGTACCAAGTATTAGAGGTATTAGGTATCAAGTATTAGAGCCTCAAGGTCTGGATAAATGCTAGAAACTCTATTAATCAAAAGTCACAAGCTTTTGAAAAACACCACAGACTTTTTTTTTTCTAAGTAGAAAAAATAATGGCTTGCATTCTCCTCAACAGAACAAAAAAATCACAAGTTATCTACTATATTCTTATCTGTCCATATTCTTTTGCATCTTATTATTTATTTTACTTCTTGCTAAAATAAAATTTGTTGTGAAGGATAAAGGAGATAATTTATGTAATTACAGTTGAAGAATATTCAAGATATAGATTGGTAAAATATCCAAAACTTTTTGAACCTTATTCTCACACAGTCATCATTCAATCTAGACATTTATTTTTCCCTTAAGAACAAGTATTAACTCATACTACATGGTTATAAACAAAAATTTTCAAATGAAGCAGCACTGTTAAAGACACATTTGTAAATGTGGAATACATTCCTAAAGTCCTAGGAACTTATTTTAAACTCTGGAGAAAGTTGAAAGCTCACATATAAAATTATACTTCTATACTAAACTTTCAGTTCAGTTCAGTTCAGTCACTCAGTCGTGTCTGACTCTTTGCGACCCCATGAATCGCAGCATGCCAGGCCTCCCTGTCCATCACTAACTCCTGGACTTCACTCAGGTTCACATCCATTGAGTCGGTGATGCCATCCAGCCATCTCATCCTCTGTCGTCCCCTTCTCCTCCTGACCCCAATCCCTCCCACCATCAGAGTCTTCTCCAATGAGTCAACTCTTCGCATGAGGTGGCCACAGTACTGGAGTTTCAGCTTTAGCATCATTCCTTCCAAAGAAACCTCAGGGCTGATCTCCTTCAGAATGGACTGGTTGGGTCTCCTTGCCGTCCAAGGGACTCTCAAGAGTCTTCTCCAACACCACAGTTCAAAAGCATCAATTCTTCAGTGCTCAGCTTTCTTCACAGTCCAGCTCTCACATCCATACATGACCACAGGAAAAACCATAGCCTTGACTAGGCTTTAGTGCTTTATTTATCTTTGTCTTAGCTTAAATTTTTAAAATACTAATTCTAAAAACTATATATACACATACACATATGCTGATAAACATGCACACACACAGACTATGTGTGAAATTAGAATTTTACTTAATATTTGGGGATAAGTTATTGGTGATGGTTAGAATAAAGACTAAACTCTGTAATAAGGGACTAAAAAACACAGTATCTTTAAAAATTCTTTACTTCTCTTTTAATTGGTAGTCTGTTTCTGTTCGAGAGCTGCTGTGCCATCTCCACTGTGTTAGAGACACAGATGTTTTCCATCTTGTTCCTCTCCCGCTGCTGCTATTGCTGCTGCTAAGTTGCTTCAGTTGAGTCCGACTTTGTGCGACCCCATAGATGGTGGCCCACCAGGCTCCCCCACCCCTGGGATTCCCCAGGCAAGAACACTAGAGTGGGGTGCCATTTCCTTCTCAAATGAATGAAAAGTGAAAAGTGAAAGTGAAATGGCTCAGTCGTGTCTGACGCTCTGCGACCCCATGGATTGCAGCCCACCAGGCTCGTCTGTCCATGGGGTTTTCCAGGCAAGAGTACTGAAGTGGGGTGCCATTGGCTTCTCCACCCACTGCTAGAATAATGCCCTTCTCCACAGAGCAAAGGGCTTCCTAGGTGGCACTGTTGGTAAAGAACCTACCTATAAATGCAGGAGACATAAGAGATGCAGGTTTGATCCCTGGGCCAGTATGATCCTCTGTAGGAAGGCATGACAACCCACTCCAATATTCTTGCCTGGGGAATCCCATGGACAGAGGAACCTAGCAGGCTACAGTCCATAGGGTCACCAAGAGTTAGACAGGACTGAAGTGACTTAGTATGCACAAACATGCACAGAGCAATAGGTAGTTCACTCCTTCACCTACACTCCATCCCTGAAAAGGGAAAATGAGTGATTGGGAAGGCATGAACTTTTCAGCTTTATGAGCTATGACTAGTTGTTGGAAATGTCACTTCAATTCATTTTCATTGACCAGAAACTAGTTACATCACCACCTTAGCTGCAAGAGAGGTGAGAAAATTTAATCTTAGCTGGGTAAACATGAGTGAGTCCAGTTAAGACTTATATAGAAGTGGAGATTTGATAGACAGAGTGCCTGATGAACTGTGGATGGAGGTACATGACATTGTACAGGAGACAGGGATCAAGACCATCCCCAAGAGAAAGAAATGCAAAAAAGCAAAATGGCTGTCTGAAGAGACCTTACAAATAGCTGTGAAAAGAAGAGAAGTGAAAAGCAAAGGAGAAAAGGAAAGATATACCCATTTGAATGCAGAGTTCCAAAGAATACAAGGAGAGATAAGAAACACTTCTTCAGTGATCAGTGCAAAAAAAATAGAGGAAAACAATAGAATGGGAAAAACTAGAGATCACTTCAAGAATATTAGAGATACTAAGGGAACATTTCATGCAAAGATGGGCTCAATAAAGGACAGAAATGGTATGGGCCTAATAGAAGCAGAAGATATTAAGAAGAGGTGGCAACAATACACAAAAGAACTGTACAAAAAAGGTCTTCATGACCCAGATAATCACAATGGTATAATCACTCACCTAGAGCCAGACATACTGGAATGCAGTCAAGTGGGCCTTAGGAAGCATCACTACAAACAAAGCTAGAGGAAGTGATGGAATTCTAGTTGAGCTATTTCAAATCTTGAAAGATGATGCTGTGAAAGTGCTGCACTCAATATGCCACCAAATTTGGAAAACTCAGCAGTGGCCACAGGACTGAAAAAGGTCAGTTTTCATTCCAACCCCAAAGAAAGGCAATGCCAAAGAATGCTCAAACTACCGCACAATTGCACTCATCTCACATGCTAGTAAAGTAATGCTCAAAATTCTCCAAGCCAGACTTCAACAGTACGTGAACCGTGAACTTCCAGATGTTCAAGCTGGATTTAGAAAAGGGAGAGGAACCAGATCAAATTGCCAACATCTGTTGGATTATCGAAAAAGCAAGAGAGTTCCAGAAAAAACATCTATTTCTGCTTTATTGACTATGCCAAAGCCTTTGGATCACAACAAACTGTGAAAAATTCTTAAAGAGATGGGAATACCAGACCACCTGACCCTCTTCCTGAGAAATCTGTATGCAGGTCAGGAAGCAAGAGTTAGAACTGGACATGGAACAACAGACTGGTTCCAAATATGAAAAGGAGTATGTCAAGGCTGTATATTGTCATCCTGCTTATTTAACTTACATGCAGAGTACATCATGAGAAATGCTGGGCTGGAAGAAGCACAAGCTGGAATCAAGATTGCTGGGAGAAATATCAATAACCTCAGATATGCAGATGACACCACCCTTATGGCAGAAAGCAAAGAAGGACTGACTAAAGAGCCTCCTGATGAAAGTGAAAGACGAGAGTGAAAAAGTTGGCTTAAAGCTCAACATTCAGATAACTGAGATTGTGTCATACAGTCCCATCACTTCATGGCAAATAGATGTGGAAACAGTGTCAGACTTTATTTTTTGTGGAGCTCCAAAATCACTGAGCTCAACGTTCAGAAAATGAACATCATGGCATCTGGTCCCATCACTTCATGGGAAATAGATGAGGAAACAGTGGAAACAGTGTCAGACTTTATTATTTTGGGCTTCAAAATCATTGCAGATGGTGACTGCAGCCATGAAATCAAAAGACGCTTACTCCCTGAAGGAAAGTTATGACCAACCTAGATAGCATATTCAAAAGCAGAGACATTACTTTGCCAACAAAGGTCCGCCTAGTCAAGGCTATGGTTTTTCCTGTGGTCATGTATGGATGTGAGAGTTGGCCTGTGAAGAAAGCTGAGCGCCGAAGACTTGATGCTTTTGAGCTGTGGTGTTGGAGAAGGCTCTTGAGAGTCCCTTGGACTGCAAGGAGATCCAACCAGTCCATTGTGAAGGAGATCAGCCCTGGGATTTCTTTGGAAGGAATGATGCTAAAGCTGAAACTCCAGTACTTTGGCCACCTCATGCAAAGAGTTGACTCATTGGAGAAGACTCTGATGCTGGGAGAGATTGGGGGCAAGAGAAGGGGACGAAAGAGGATGAGATGGCTGGATGGCATCACTGACTCGATGGATGTGAGTCCGAGTGAACTCCAGGAGTTGGTGTTGGACAGGGAGGCCTGGCGTGCTGCGATGCATGGGGTCACAAAAAGTCGGACATGACTGAGCAACTGAACTGAACTGAAAGTCACTGAAGATGGTGATTGCAGTCATGTAATTAAAAGATGCTTACTCCTTGGAAGAAAAGTTATGACAAACCTAGATGGTATATTAAAATGCAGAGACATTACTTTGCCAACAAAGATCCATTAGTCAAGGCTATGGTTTTTCCAGTAGTCATGTATGGATGTGAGCATTGAACTATAAGAAAGCTGAGTGCCAAAGAAAATATGCTTTTGAACTCTGGTGTTGGAGAAGACTCTTGAGAGTTCCTTGGACTGCAAGCAGATCCAACCAGTCCATCCTAAAGGAAATCAGTCCTGAATGTTCATTGGAAGGACTGATGTTGAAGCTGAAACTCCAATCCTTTGGCCACATGATGTGAAGTGCTGACTCATTTGAAAAGACCCTGATTCTGGGAAAGATTTTATGCAGGGGGAGAAGGGGACAACCGAGGATGAGATGGTTGGATGGCATCACTGACTCAATGGACATGAGTTTAAGTAAGCTCCGAGAGTTGGTGATGGACAGGGAGGCCTGATGTACTGCAGTCCATGGGGTTGCAAGAGTCGGACATGAGTTAGTGAATAAACCACCAACCTCAGAGCTCAGTTTGGGGGCTCAGGGTGGGAAGTTCCCTGGGTAGGGACAGCAAAATTTACTGTGGTCTTCAGGAAGAGGACATAGGAAATAATACTCAATGTCTTTTCAGTATTGATAACAAGCTTCAAAGTTTGTGTTATTTATGACCTCTTGCTCTCTTTCCTTTACTAAGACAACACCCCAAAGTTAAACAGCAAAGTCTAAAACAAATAATAAGATGCAAAAGAATATGGACAGTTAAGAATATAGTAGATAACTTGTGATTTTTTTTTTGTTCTGTTGAGGAAAACGCAAGCCATTATTTTTTCTACTTAGGGAAAAAAAAGTCTGTGGTGCTTTTCAAAAGCATGTGACTTTTGATTAATAGAGTTTCTAGCATTAATCCAGACCCTGAGGCTCTAATACTTAATAGAACAAAACAAAATAATGGTTAACCTTTTGAAAGTCTAGTATGTTTTTTCCAAAAGGTGTCATGTTTGCTTAGGATTGAGATGTTATAAATAACTGTATATTTGATCTTAATTTTAATTTCTTTTTAAAACATTTTAATTTCTTAATCTTTGATTAAAAAAAAAAATTTAGTGTCTGACGGCCTCTGCAGTCAGTGTAAGCTCTGGCTGCACTATCTGAAGAATGAGCATCTATGTGGCTGCTCCCCAGTACATCTTTCTCTTGGAGTCTGAGGAGGTAAAATCACATGCTGCAGAGACAATGGGGTTCCTCCTCCCCGTAAAACATGTGGGCACAGGGAAGAGCAGAACCAGTAATTAAAATAAAAACACCATCAGGGTGAAAAATAAGAGATTAGATACAGTTCAAGAAGATATTACTGAGTTGGCATGTCAGATTGAAGAATTATTTCAGAAGATATCAAGATACAATATTGCCATATTTTTTAAATAATAAAGAATCTAAAAGACATACAGGATAGAAATAGAAGTGCATTGGGATTTTTAGTATGGATGAATTATTAACTCGTAGGCAAGTAAGCCAAGTACATCTAAATGTATAAGTCATGAAAGTATAAAGCTGTGTTTATTTTTTATGGAAAAAAAGGGGACAGGAAAAGAAGATGATTTCTAAGATTATTGTTAAACATAAAACAAAAGTCAAGAGATCAACTAAATGGGTATTTTTAGACAGAAAAATATGTTTAAAGAATGACATATCAAATGACACTTGGGCAAGATTTGGAAAAGATTCATGACACTGTTTCAGAGAGGGTTTCCTTTCTGACCAAAGATAGTTGTCACACAAGAGAAAGAACTTGAGCGAAACTGAAGATGTGGTTAGCTTTGCACATGAGGCTACAATGAGTAATACGTTTAAAAGAAATTCAAGAATTTCTACAAATAATTTCTTGAGGCAACATGATGCAATAGTCACTACTACTGCCACTGAGATTCACTGTGAGTTGGTTTGGAAATTATATTTGCTTCTGAATAGACAATTGAAGCCATGAAGAGATGGCAACAGCTGACATGTTGCCATGGTAGCATTTCCTTCCCAGCTGAGGAAGCTATATACAAGAGAGGATATAGGTCAGAAAGCATTTACACTGACAAACAACTGCATATTAAAATTAAACTCTTTTGTACACGTCATAAACCAAAGGAGAATTGTGAGGACTAGTTTCAGGCTATTAAAAACGGACATCTTCAGGGTAATGTAGCAAGCTACACAGTGAGACACAGGACATTTGAGGTCAGGAGTACTCTCTTCTTTGCATATTGGCAGTTCAATTTCAAAAAATGGGGTCATGATAAAACTCTTTCCTATGGGTTTTATCTGAATTCCTTGAAATAGAGATGTATTCAACTGAAGAATTCTCCAGAAGGCAATTCATTTCACAATAAATTACTTCAGGATAAGAAGAATCAACTCTATGCTCAATAAATATCTGGGCCTTATTACTTCTGTACCCTCATTTATGACCAAAATTTCTGAAATGCAATTGAAGTCAGCTATAACTAAAGAAAAGGAGAAAATAAGGGTGAGAAATGAAGAAAATGATGGAGTAAAATTAGTCAAATCCCAGATTTAGAAAGAATTAAAGAAAGAAATAACAAAAGTGCAAAAGAAGAAGGAAAGATGGAAAGAAAAAGAAAAAAGGGAAGGGAGGAAGGAAGGGAGGGAGAAAAAGAAAGATATCAGAAAGTAACAGTCTCCCCAGTGAAGGATGAAGGTGGCATTTGTAAGACAAGAGGATGAAATGAAAATTCGTAGTTTGCCTTCACCATATCCATCAGTCCCCAAGCTATCAGACAAATCTAACTTTTCTTATCTGGTGAATTCACACTTTGTAGTTTTATTAACTTTGTATTGGATGAGGTTAACTGGATGTCTAGATCTAAGGGTAGTATCTAGTAGGCTTAAACTAGTAATAGATCTCATTCTTCACTGAACAAAGTGATTAATTAAGAGAGAGGCAGATGATCCAATCTGAGTCAGTACTTACATGTTCTTTGGAATTTCTAAGAAAAATTCTTTCAATATTCTCCTGGAGTGGCAGTATGAAGATTTGAGATCTCTGTAGCTGTATTAGGACCACTAGGAAAAAGCTTGAAGGTAGTAGAAGCCATCAGTTGAGACTGGGGATAGAGATACCCCAGAGAAAGAAGAACCAAGAGATTAATTGTGACATTTCAGCCTCAGAGCAAATCACAGCAGAAGGCAGAGCTGCCCATGGACTGTTTTGCAGGGACAACCATATTCTTGATTTTCCTAAGACAGTTTGAGTTGAGTTTGCCATTTCTTGTTTTGGAAAAGAATCCTGATAAAAATCCACTTGCTTCTCAAACCTTCCCCCTTATGAAGCCAAAGGAAGGTTACTGAAGTAAGTGAAGCACAAAATAATGATTGTATCCTTGGGTTCAGAATCCATAAAAATCCCTGGAATGTGCTTTTGCAGCCTCCCATATGCAAGGCGCTAGAAAGGATATGAAGATGAAGTCTGTTACATTCAATGTACAGAAATGAGCAGGAGACTAGGATAGTTAACAGATAATCAGCAATAAGTTAGATATTTTCATGATTTACAAATGAGAAAACCGAGGCACTGAATCTAAGAAACTGCCTCAAGACATGGTGAAAGGGATGCCGGATAGAGCTGTGAAGCAAGACACAGGAAGGAGCAGGATCCCAATAATTAATATTAAGTACTATGTGCTGTATGTATTAAATTCATATGCCATATATGCCATCTGTTAATTGTTATGTCTATTAGTAATACAAGCAGTGCAACTGTTGTTACCATTAAAGAATAGAGATGCAGACATGAACGATGACATGTGGGCCCATGGGGGAGGAGGAAAGTGTGATGAACTGAAAGATTAGGATTGACGGACATGGAACAACAGACTGGTTCCAAATAGGAAAAGGAGTTCATCAAGGCTGTATATTGTCACCCTGTTTATTTAACTTATATGCGGAGTACATTATGAGAAATGCTGGACTGGAAGAAACACAAGCTGGAATCAAGATTGCCGGGAGAAATATCAATAAGCTCAGATATGCAGATGACACCACCCTTATGGCAGAAAGTGAAGAGGAACTAAAAAGCCTCTTGATGAATGTGAAAGTGGAGAGTGAAATAGGTGGCCTAAAGCTCAACATTCAGAAAACAAAGATCATGGCATCTGGTCCCATCACTTCATGGGAAATATATGGGGAAACAGTGGAAACAGTGTCAGACTTTATTTTTCTGGGCTCCAAAATCACTACAGATGGTGACTACAGCCATGAAATTAAAAGACGCTTACTCCCTGAAGAAAAGTTATGACCAACCTAGATAGCATATTCAAAAGCAGAGACATTACTTTGCCAACAAAGATCCGTCTAGTCAAGGCTATGGTTTTTCCAGTGGTCATGTATGGATGTGAGAGTTGGACTGTGAAGAAGGCTGAATGTGGAAGAATTGATGCTTTTGAGCTGTGGTGTTGGAGAAGACTCTTGAGAGTCCCTTGGACTGCAAGGAGATCCAACCAGTCCATTCTAAAGGAAATCAGCCCTGGGATTTCTTTGGAAGGAATGATGCTAAAACTGAAACTCCAGTACTTTGGCCACCTCATGCAAAGAGTTGACTCATTGGAAAAGACTCTGATGCTGGGAGGGATTGAGGGCAGGAGAAAAAGGGGACGACAGAGGATGAGATGGCTGGATGGCATCACTGACTCTATGGACGTGCGTCTCAGTGAACTCCAGGAGTTGATGATGGACAGGGAGGCCTGGCATGCTGCGATTCATGGGGTCACAAAGAGTGGGACACTACTGAGTGACTGATCTGATCTGATGAGTAAAACAGATAATGGGAAGCTGCTTTATAGCACACACAGCTCAGCTCAGTGCTCTGTGAATGACTTAGAGGGGTGGGAAGGGGTGGTGGGGTGGGTAGAGGTCTTAGAGTGAGGGGATAAATGTGTACATATAGCTGATTCATCTTGTATAACAAAAACTAACATAACATTGTGAAACAGTTATACTAGAATTAAAGAAAGAATTAGATTATATTTTAACTGTTTCCTAGGAAACAAAATCCCTTGGTTTTCCTCAGTGATAGAAGTTCCTTGTTACTAATGGTGGGCCCTGATAGTTTATACTCATGACTTATGGTGCACCCCTAGTGAACTTATACTAAAAGATTATTTAGGGTGGTGCAAGACACCGTAGAGAGACCAGTCATGTGATTAAAGGGTTGGAGCTTTGAGCCACAAGCTATCAGCCAAAGTTGGAGAATGAGTTCATTCAGGTAGTCAGTCAATTGCATCTGTGTAATGAAAATACAGTGAAAGTTCTGGGATTGGAAACTCAGTGAACTTCCTGATTCATGAATACATTGATATCATGGGAGGTTGAGATCCTCTGATTCCATGCGAAGAGGACCTAAACGCTCACTGTTCCTTCCCGGAACTCACCCTCTATGCCTCTTCACTTGAGTGATCCTTTTTCTTTGTAATCTTCATAATAATACCATAATCATATGAACAGCATTTTTCTGAGTTCTCTAAGTTGTTCTTGAAAATTATTAAGCCTGAGAAGATCGTGAGAACCTCCAAATTTATAGCCAGTCAGTCAGAAGTGCATGTGGTTCCAACAACTGATTCAGTGTGGCTGGCATCTGAAGTAAGATCAGTCTTTTGGGGGACTATGCCCTTTAACTTATGGAGTCTTTGCTAACTTCAGGTAGTTTGTGCTAGAATTGAATTGCAGTACACCCAGTACTGCAATTTGGGTTTGAAATGAAACAGTAACATACTGTAATGAAACTTCTGGGCCTTTACTAAAGCTAAGAAAACACACTGTACTTCGAATCCAAGGGATATTTAAGGAAATACAGTAGTAGGGCTTCCAAGGTGGTGCTAGTTGTAAAGAATCTGCCTGCCAATGGCATGTTACATATCCATGCCAACAGGATATGTAACAGTCCTGTTTTTCACTCCTGGGTCAAGATTCCCTGGAGGAGATCATGGCAACCCACTCCAGTATTCTTGCCTGGAGAATCCCATTGACAGAAGAGCCTGGCAAGCTAGGGTCCATACAGTCACAAAAAGTCAGAAATGACTGAAGCAAGTTAGCATGCACATACACAATGGTATTTAAGGAAAAATACAAATGTCTACTTAGCTTTTTCTCCAGTAATGCATACCTGGGGTTTCTCCAGTAAGGCATACCTGAAGAGTTTTAGGGAGTGGCTGGAACTTTTAGGGAACAGTTTACTGAGAGACTTGGGAACAGGGTTTTCCACAGCTTCTGAATTAGAGCTACTTTGTTCACAGCTCATGATTTGAGCATGAAAACAAACATGAAATTTGACTTCACATGAAGGCAGCCAGATATGACTTTCCTTCTGCTCCTGGTTTTGTAATAGGGAGAGAGTGCTTTCCAGATATTTTGCTCGCTGTCACAATCATAATACCATAATGAATTATGAAGGAAGGAGCTTTTGAGGCTCAAGGGATTATGTGGCTCCAGAGTCTGTAAGAAGTAGATCCAGAGTTTATCTTCAGGTTACTTAATTCCCACTTCTTATTTTTTGTGCCATGGTATACTGATCTAACGTGAGCTTTTGCTAAATCCATAAACAGGGAACATTTATTTACATATTCATTATTTATGATCATTTTTATGGTGCCTTAAAGAGTACTTCCTCATTTGTCCTCCAGTCTATAATATTTTGCAAACAATCTTATTCCTCATGAGAAAAGGACTTTACCAGAAAACCAATAGCATTGCCAGGAAATAGAAAGTGCTGATTTAATGTCAGTGATTGTGATGTATAGTGTCCTGCACAGTCGTAATATTTTCTCCAGCAAACTTCAGGCACACTAGAGCCAGCACAGATTTGGATGCTGAGAGTGAGTGAGAAATAAGCGTGGTGGTAAAGAAGTACTTAGGAATCATGAATCTAAGTTTTAAAAAGGAGAAGAAAGGAGGTAGGTGTGAATAGTGAGGGTGTGGAGGGGTCCATGGACAGAAGGACTACAAGAGTAAAAGAGATGTTTTTATGGGGCACTTGTAAGGGCAAAGTGGCAGGAAGTGTGTGCAGATGCCAAGATATTGTTCTGGTCTCGTCTTAAGTCTTCTGAATCCCAAAGGCCTAGAAGCTCAGCCAGCTTGGTTGGATTTAGAAGAAAAGATTTCTAACTCAAACACTGGTAGACTCAGAAGTAAACACTAAAACTCAGTATATTTTAAAATCCTACAGACTGAAATGTAAACTATTTACCACTGTGACCATTTTGTTCACAATTTATTTTGAAGTTATTGGTAATATTAGACAAATTTTCATGTAACAATATATGCTGTATACTCAGTCATGTCAGACTCTTTGCAACCCCATAGACTTCAGCCTGCAGGGCTCCTCGGTCCATGGAATTTTCCAGATAAGAATACTGGAGTGGGTTGCCATTTCATCCTCCAGATGATATTCCAGACCCAGGGACTCGACCTGTGTCTACTGAGTCTCTTACATTGGGAGGTGGATTCTTTACCACTGAGCTACCTGGAAAACCCATGTAACAGTATACTAGACCTTTTAAAACAGTACTCCCCAAGGCATTCCTGAAGTCAGGCACAGAACAACTTACCCCATTCTACCTGTTGCTCCAAGAGATTGGAGGTCAGTTCAGTCATTTAGCAAGATATGCAAACCCTTTCCTCTCTGTCTGTTCTGTCACCCCCACTTGATGGTCTCAGCCAAGGGCACACCATGTACATTCCAAAAATCAAATAGGAAGCCAGTATAGTATATTCTTTAGATCTTTTATGAAGCCAGTGTAATTTGTTTTATAAATCTATGAATGGTGTTATTTTACAGTGTGCTACATACAGTTTTAAATATTGAATCATGTAATTCTAAATTAGTAGTACCTACTCTGTAGGTTCACTTTTCATTACATGCATTTTTCAAGTAAATTGAACTATAGAATTTACTATAGAACTGAGCTTTGCTCAAGGTTATAGCTAGTAAGTGGCATGCTTTAAGCCCAGACCATCTGGCTGCAAAACCATACACTAACCCTTTTCTTTCTCTCAGTGGCCCTTAAAAAATTAGGCTTCTGCCAGTGGGAGAGTTGGAAGAGGTACTCAAGAAAATGAGGACAGAATGGACAAACATATGGAGAGAAATAGATATTATCTGAAAATTTCAGTGTGTTCAGGTTTATTTGATGATGGAATGGAATAAGAGTAGAAATTGAAACTAGTTATGAGTAATGATATAAATTACTCTAATAACATGCAAAACAAATATTTTGGGAGAAGGTGAGAAATTTCTGTGTATTGACAGCATCCTTCCTGAAACTCAAGCCCTTGGCTAGAAATGAAAGTCCCCTTTCCAGGGAGTGAGCTGAGAGTCTCCAAGACCAGTCCAAGTTCAGCGATTCACTAGAAGGACTCCCATGACTCAGCATGTAATTTTACTCCGGGCTAAGATTTTTTACAGTGAAAGGATACAAAGCTTAATCAGAAAGGGAAAATATACAGAATGTAGGGGAAACCAGGAACCAAGTTTGGAGAATCTTTTACCTGTGGAGTCACACAACACACAGCTTATCCAGGAGAGGTTCAGTGTCCAGCAACCTTACTAAGGACTGGTTATATAGGAACTCTGTCTAGCATGTTTACAAATTCTAGAATCCTCAAAGGAGAGTAGGGTCTCAGCAAGAACCACATTGTTTGTACAAACTGTTTGGGTACAATGAGACACGCTTGTCACTTACCGAAGTTTCACATCCCTGTTGGGAACTGTTTATCAGCCAGGTTCCCAGGTGCAAGCTAGAGTCAGCCTTGCAAGCAGGATTTGCTGTAACTAGACAGACTCTTTCCGGCACAGAAGGTCTCCAGAGAATTTGTAAGGTAAAGAATATTGCCTTTTATTCCAAGTATGGAATCCCAAGTGAAAGATGCATCCATGTTCTCATTAAGAAGTTAATTTATTTGGTATATACTTGTGATATGATGGAGACACTAAATCATAGTACTCAAAGTGATCTATCTGTAGACACTTGTTGAGGCCTCGGGCTGAGAATAAATAGCTGCAAAACACCGTCACGTTCAGAAGTATAAAGTAAGCCATTTTGCATGTCTTGCAAAGAGGGTAGTGCAAGTAAACTGGGCAAACCTTAGCCTACACCCTACTTAAAGAGTTTACGGGGTGATGGTAGAAGGCTTAAGGAAACCCATATGCTCAGAAAAATGAGAGGACTCTTCCTTTCATCCTCATGATAACACATGAATTTCCATATAGAAACCTAGGGAAAGAGAAGGCCCACTAGCTATAGTTGTCATGCTGGGGCTTGTAGATTTTAATTTAGAGAAAATAAAGATAGGTAATATTTCTGTTAAGAGTTGAATTTTCTGATGAAAAGTTCACTTCTGACACAGTGTCTATAGAGTAAATGGAAAAATCAGAAATAGTATAGAAAAAAGGATTGATTGGCTTTAAAATACACCAAAACTGAAAGATGGAAAAATGATATGGACAGTATTTTAATGAATATTGATGAATATGTGATATGATAAATATCATATAATAATATGTGTAATAAATCATTATAATGGGATTTATTATCTGTTTCTTTTGTTTAGTAAGTATTACTAATGCACACTTATATCCAGGAATAATCCAAGCAGGTTGGATTTGAAAGAAAATGTCTTTACACCAGAAACTCAAACATCAATAGAAATAAAAGTATACACTAAAACTCAGTATCTTTATATCATAGAGACTTGAAAATAACACTCTCAATGTTGGGACTATTTTGTTTGTAACTCATTTTGAGGTTGTTGGTAATGTTTACCAAATTTTCTTGTATAAGTACTCCAGACCTTTCAAAACATGTTGTATTTTTTAACACAGAAGATATTATTATAATCTCAATAGATTTAAATTTGTGGCCCCTTGACATGCTGGCCATTTTTCATTCAGTGGTATTTACACACATTAGATAGTGATATGGGCGTCCCTGCTGACTCAGTGGTAGAGAATCCACCTGCCAATAGGAAATGGCAACCCACTCTAGTATTTTTGCCTGGGAAATCCCATGGACAGAGGATCCTGGTGGGCTACAGTCCATGAGTCGAAAAAAAGCTGGACATGATTTAGCAACTAAACAACAACAAGATAGTGATATGCTGTGTGCTTAATGCTCAGTCGCGTCGGACTCTGTGACCTCATTGACCGTAGCCCACCAGGCTCCTCCGCCCCTGGGGATTCTCCAAGCAGGAATACTGGAGCAGGTAGCCATTTCCTCCTCCAGGGATCTTCCCAACTCAGGGATCAAACCCAGGTCTCCCTCATTGCAGGAGGATTCTTTACCATCTGAGCCACCAAGGAAGCCCAGTGATATACTTAGTACAATGTGAAAGTTGCTGATTTGGTTGTTAAATTTGATTTTGTTGTTTAACTCTTTCCCAATACTTTGTGTTTTCTGATTTTTCAATAATAATGAAATACATTTCAAAATGAAAAAAATAGCATATCCTCTGGAGTTAAATAAAATAAATGAATTAATAGTAAAAAACTTACATTAGAATATCAGTTATAAAATCTGATTTACCCACACTATGTGCCAGTAAATTTTCTGTACTGTAGAATATTATCATGAAATGACTGATTTTTTTCATATAGAGTGTTCTTTCTAAATCTAATGCATATAATAATTTAAATGCTATTTATTCACATACATTTACAGATATAGTAAACCAATTTTCTAATTTAAAGAGATTCTTACAAACATATTCTCTGATCTAGTACCTTTCATACTTTTTTACAATGTGAAACTTTATTAATTAAAGAATTTAGCAGTTCTGAATGTTTAATTTCATAAACCTTTTCAGACGTTCAGGAGAATGTCTGTTGTACTTGAATGCAATTAGTAATAAGCTTTAATAATTTTCCACAATGATTATTACACACTTGCGTTTTCAAACTACAAATGCTCTTGTAAAAAATGTTTCCTTTTACTTTGCTCCGAATATTCAGAATACTAGCAAAAGCTTCATCTTAAGATAATTTGATTTGTCAAGGAATAACTTCTGCTGCTTCTGGTTTTATCATTTATATGGTACTAAAACCCATTTTCATTTGATGAATATTAATATATTTATTGGAAATATGTCATTATCCTCTTTCATTTAATGGGTGAGTTCGAAAGAAAAAGGAATAGACAAGAAAAATAAATAAAGGAGGTAAAACAATGAAAGATAACAGGTAGTGTAAAGATTTAAAGTGTTTTTTTTTTCCTTTTGTAGACTTATGTCAGTGAAAATGTTAGACTTTTGTGCTTTCTTCTTGCCCTGGGCTCTCATGTCCCTTAAAATCAGAGAGAGAAAATAAAGACACATACGCCTTAAACAAATATTGCGAACACTAAGTAAACAGAACTGTCTGTTTATTTAAAATTTCCTTTCAGTGGAATCCTGTTAAAGCAGTTTTTGTTCTGCCAACATTTCTCATTCAGGTGCCTTGGAGATAGGAGGTGTGGGTAGCAGTGACTAACCAAATGAACAACTATTATTTACCAAACAAATTTGGACAGATTATACTTGTGATCACCTCCTGAAGGAATCAAAACCACTGACTACAGTCAGACAATCTAAGAGGGCAGTAGGGTTTGTTTGTTTGGTTGGTTGGTTTATTGTTTTTAGCCACACCATGCAACCTGCAGGATCTTAGTTCCCCTCAGCAGGGATGGAACCCATGCCCCTGCAATGGAAGTGTGAAGTCCTAACCTCTGGACTGCCAGGGAATTCCCACTAGTGGGGTTTTAACTGGTGGCATACTAAGTAATCTGACCCATTAAAGCTCATTAACCTTTGTTGGCCATCTACATTGTGAAGTAATGAGCAAGGTTTCGGAGTTGCGAAGACTCCAAATACCCCCTAGCCTTGAGTTTCCTGCAGCCTAGTGTGGGCTGCAGACATAACATATCACTTTAGTAGGATTTTCAAGTGTTAAGTGTTAAACTTGCTTCTACCACAGTCTTTTCCATTTCTATATATGATTGCTCCATTCTTCCAGTTGAGTCATCTTTGACTCCTCTTTTTTCTCATATCTCTGCATTGAAGCTACAGGCAAATTCTGATGACTCTACCACAAAAAATGTGCAGAATCTGATCCCCTCTCACCAACTCCACTTTCTGGCCAAACCCACTATCATCTCTTATTTGGATTCTTAAATCCAATCTGTTTTCCCTGCTTCCATTTTTGGGCCTTGTAAGTGTATTTTCAACATGGCAACAAGATTGTTCCAATTAAAATATGTCTGATGGTTTAACTTGTACAAAACCTGCCAGTTGCTTCCCATTTCACTCAATACACTTCCCATTTCACTCCCTGCATTCCCCCCAGACTTCAAGTCTCCTCACTCACTCCACTCCCCATACTGGCTTCCTTGCCCTTCCTTGAACTCAACATGCTCACTTTCACCTCAGGTCCTTTCTCCCTTCCTATTTTGTTTCCTCTTGCTCATAGTGTTCTTTCCCCTTATCTTCTCATCTCCTTTGTGATTTTCTCCATGAGGCCACTTTAGCACTGTTCGGTTCAGTTCAGTTCACTCGCTCAGTTGTTTCTGACTCTTTGTGACCCCATGAATCGCAGCAGGTCAGGCTTCCCTGTTCATCACCATCTCCCAGAGTTCACTCAAACTCACGTCCATTGAGTCAGTGATGCCATCCAGCCATCTCTTCCTCTGTTGTCCCCTTTTACTCCTGCCCCCAATCCCTCCCAGCATCAGAGTCTTTTCCAATGAGTCAACTCTTCGCATGAGGTGGCCAAAGTACTGGAGTTTCAGCTTTAGCATCAGTCCTTCCAAAGAACACCCAGGGCTGATCTCCTTCAGAATGGACTGGTTGGATCTCCTTGCAGTCTAAGGGACTCTCAAGAGTCTTCTGAACACCACAGTTCAAAAGCATCAATTCTTCGGCACTCAGCCTTCTTCACAGTCCAACTCTCACATCCGTACATGACCACTGGAAAAACCAGCCTATCTCAAATTACAATCATCCTAATTCCCCAACACTCCTTATTCTACTTCGTGACTTTTTTTTCCTTTATAGCACTTCCCAACATCTGACATCATAATTTTGTTTATGGGTTATTTGGGTCTACTGAATTGAATGTAACTTTCATGACGTTTTTTGTTTTGTTTTACTTGATCCTCTTTCTCTAGCACTTAGAAGACTGCCCAACAGAAAGCAGTTGCTCAGTAAGTAACTGTTGAATGAGTGACTCTCTTTTTGAAATGCTGTCTGATTTTCTAAAGCAAACTTAGGCATTTCATAATTATTATAACAAACATGCAATTTATTTGTTCACATGTCAGGATATATGACTGACTCTTGAGTTTAACTACAGAGGCAGAGCTGGCTCCCTAATTTAGAGATCCAAGGGCAAAATGTAAATATAAATCCCTTGTTAAGAAATTAAGAATTTGAAGATGGCAACTGCCAAGTATTAAGTGTGGGCCTCTTCTAAAGATAGGTTATATGTCCCTGAAGCCAGCACTGAAAAGGAACTATACATGTTTCCATTCATCTTCATATCTCAAAACAGAGGAATGCCCCTAGCACATAGTTAGGGTCTCCATAAATGCTTGTTGACTGAATGCATGTATCTTTATCTGAAAGAAGAAAAGAAGACAAAAGGAATTTAAAAGTAGTTCACTTATATAGTACCATCACAAAATAGTTTTGGAAACATAATTAAAATGGGGAGCCTGAAGTAAGCGAAATATGTTTTGCAAGTGACAGGACAACCTCAAGGGGAAATCAAGATTGTGTGTTACTCTTAATTTGAATTCAGTGTTTCACTTTCTGATCCAGATTAATTTTCAGAACTTTCTAAGCTTTCTATTTCAGAAAAAAAAAAATCCAACAAGACAGAGATATGATTCTTATCTACTCTGTCTTTCCAAATAAATCTTTATTTTATTCAGCATGTAAAGCAACATCCTTTAAGACAATACTTCCTAAAATCATAAAGGTGATAGATTTGATCAGTGGTGCATATATCTTGTGATTTAACTGTAGTAACTGAAAATAGGCAATCTAGTATCTAGACATCTTTTTCATTTGCTTGATACAAATTATATATATCAGAATATATTTCTATAATATTTATTTGATTACAAATAAGTTGGTGCTCAACTCCCAAATAGGAGAGAGATTTTTTTATATCAGTGTGGTCCTGTGGCATATTTTAGAGAAAACAGGAATTTAAAAATGAGCTTTAAATCCCAAGAGAATGTCCCTTAAATTTAGAAGCCATGTCTATTTACAGATCACTTGAGAGAAAATGTTTACTCTATTTTCTTTTTCACTTACTTAAAAAAAAAAAAGAAGAAGAAAAGCCTGTAGGTCTGTGAAATCTGCAATGTACTGAATAGACATATGAAAATAGATATGATTGAATTAATAAATATAAAGAATTGTGAGCCTTCTATAGCAGCAGGAGCAATGCAGGATCTTCAGTTAATCTATTCTTTCTTCATTTCCTCAAATCAATGCAGCCTTTTCTCATAAAGAACAACAATGATACAATAACACCTCATGTCTGTACAGCAGTTTTTACTGTTTCAAAGTTTTTTTTTCTGTTCTCACAGTATCATTCTTAGGAAAATAGAACAGGTAGGTTATTTTTATATCCTTCAGAAAATTGTGTATGCATTCACTGAGCATAACTTACAAAAAAGGGAAAAATGAGAAGGTAAATGAGTATGAAACTTCAGTGAGTATTTAGACTAGATTATTTTTTCTATATTTAAAAATTCATGGTTTTTTAAAATATTTTCTTATTGCCAATTCAGTATATCCAAACTTATAAAATTGTAAATTTATTATCCACTTCTAAGTATTGTAAGAAGAGAGAAATAAAAGATTAATTCAGTGTAGAGATCAGTGTCATGGAGATTTTCATTCTTTCTTTGAAATCTATAAATCAGTGTTATTTACCTAAAATTTGTAAATGTAAAGTATATGTTATAATTGCTTACACAGTATTTTCTGAACATCATATAGGTATATTTTTCTACATATGACACTCAAAACATATGTGATAATTTACCATATATTGACATTAGTATATTCAATGATATCCTCTGAATTCAGAAAATGACAACGTACCGAACTGTAGAATTTGATATTAATAAAAATTTAATGGAATGATATTATATTCAATAGTTCTGTGTCATATATAACCACTGAGTTGATTAAATCTTTAACAATGAATGTAATTCAAAACTTTTCTTTTGGACTAGAAGAATTCAATATGATTATTTTATGAGTTAACTGGTTTCTTCCAGACAAATTAAAATCCAGTGATCACTTTTCTGCATATATTCTATTCTTGATGTGTCTGAAGTAAGAAACAGTTAATGAGAATTGCAAAACCTGGAAAAAAGGGAAATTATAAGATATTAAAATGTAATCAATAAGAATACTTTGTAAAGTTAACACAATGTAATCACTAAAATGTATTCTGCAAAGGGAAAAGGGAGGAAGGAGGGTGAGAGCATTTCTGAGTAAGGTACATATCATTGTGAATAAGAAGTCAGCAGAGTAAGTCTTGTAGGGTAGCCCAGATGTCACCAAGTTCATTTACAGAGAGGGTGAAGGAATGGACTACTCAATTTTAATTACATGGGCTATCACTGGGCTAGATGCTGTGATAAACTGCTGATGTTTTGTGTTCATCATTTTTCTAATGTCATCACTTCCAAAACAACTGCCTCTTTTTGTTACAGGATCATGAAAGATGGTCTGGAAAGAGTAGATGATAAACTGGATCACAATAATATCCCCCATTCAGTCTTACTTGCCTCAGGATGAATACAATATAGAATAAACATTTAAAAAGAGTATCAGTAGTTTAAAAAAATAAAAATAAAAATTGCATTATGTCTGGGCATGATGGAAAAAAAAAAACTATCAAAAAAAAAAAAACAGTATCAATGCTTATAAGACTGTCTTCTTTACCACCATCCTGAGACTAAATACTCTTACCAGTTGAAAAGCATTTATGGAACTTTAGGTGAGGGCAGTGGTTGTTGTTTAGTTGCTAAGTTGGGTCCTGGTCTTTGCCAGGTTTCCTTGCCCTTCACCATCTCCCAGAGTTTGCTCAAACTCATGTCCATTGACTTGGTGATGCCATCTAGCCGTCACATCCTCTGTCACCCTCTTCATCTGCCCTCAATCTTTTTCAGCATCAGGGTCTTTTCCAATAAGTTGGCTCTTCGCATCACGTGGCCAAACTATTGGAGCTTCAGCATCAGTCCTTCCAATGAATATTCAGGACTTATTTCCTTAGAATTGAGTAGTTTGATCTCCTTGTCCAAGGGACTCTCAAGAGTCTTCTCCAGCATCACAATTCAAAAGCATAAATTCTTTAGCATTCAGCCTTCTTTATGATCTAATTCTCACATCTGTACATAACTACTGGAAAATCCATACCTTTGACTATACAAAACTTTGTTAGCTAAGTGATGTCTCTGCTTTTTAAGACTCTGTCTAGATTTGTCATAGCTTTCCTTCCAGGGAGCAAGCATTTTTTAATTTCATGGCTACAGTCACTGTCTGTAGTGACTTTGGAGCCCAAGGTAAGAAAATATATCACTGTCTCCACTTTTTCCTCATCTGTTTGCCATGAAGTGATGGGACTGGCTACCATGGTCTTAGTTTTTTGAATGTTGAGTTTTAAGTCAGCTTTTTCACTCTCCTCTTTGACTCTCTTCAAGAGGCTCTTTATTTACTCTTTGCATTCTGCCATTAGAATGGTATCATCTGCATATCTGAGGTTGTTGATACTTCTTTGTGGATCAACATAAATTTGCTATCCTATTTTGGCCAAATCACATGTTATATATTTATTCTGTTATACTCTACACAATAATAATCTATACAGTCTTACAATTTCTTTGATTCCATACCCTTCACTAGCTTTTATTGGTTTTCACTGGGACTGGAGAATTAAGTACTATTTCTCAACCTCGATTTTGCAGTTGGCACCCTGGAAGTCAAGGAATATGTAGATTTTGCTTCCCATTGTATCTCTAGCATCTAGTACAGGACCTGACACATAGTAGATGTTCTTCCCCTTTCCAAATTTATTGAATGAATGAATGAAGCAATGAATGAAAGAGTGTATGCTGCTAAGTCACTTCAGTCGTGGCCGACTCTGCACGACCCCATAGACGGCAGCCCACCAGGCTCCCCTGTCCCCAGGATTCTCCAGGCAAGAACACTGGAGTGGGTTGCCATTCCCTTCTCCAATGCATGAAAGTGAAAAGTGAAAGTGAAGTCGCTCAGTTGTGTCCGACCCTCAGCGACCCCATGGACTGCAGCCCTCCAGGCTCCTCCCTCCATGGGATTTTCCAGGCAAGAGTACTGGAGTGGGGTGCCATTGCCTTCTCCGAAAGAGTGTATGATTGAATACATTTACTAATGTCAAACATCTGCCTAGATTTAAGACATATGCCAGTGTACACACTGCCAATCATGGTCAACTCACTGCCAAGATTGAAGTATATATATATTTTTTTAATCACTAAGAAACGAAATCACTACCTCCCAAGAGAACAACTTATTTTTTTATAAAGCCATTAAAAAAAAATCTGTTTATATTTTTTTGAACATGCCATGCAGCCTGTGGGATTTTAGTTCCCCAACCAGGAATCGAACCCAAGCTGCCTGTCTTGGAAGTAGGGTGTCTTAACCAACTGGACTGCCGTGAAAGTCCTGGATGACAATGATTTTCAGGCTCCACCCAGGCTGATCTAAGGATATTGCCTCCAGTTGGGACCTCCTGTGTGTGAACAGTTTCAGGGTCCTGGCTCCTATTGGACTAATTAGTCTGCTTCGGTCTCCATCTGGTTGTTCTACAGTCTATCCCATATACTTTATACTTAATTTTTTTAAATCTTTAAACATATAAACAAAAACTTACCTCTGAAGCCAAAAGTCCAAAGTTAATTCCAATTAATGTCAAAGCATTAGCATGATACCATGTGCTGATTTTGTTTTCACAACCCTAAGGAAAAGAACTTACTTAGATTGACTTGGAGATATAAATGGTTTTATACATAATTCCATTACAGAGAAGAGACAAAGAGATTAGTAATGTACAAAAGTCTAAAAAGCAAGTCAACATCTAACTGGAGACTGGACTTTTAGCCCAGAGAGCTTCCTACAATAGCAAGATGCCTCAGCTGCTACTTTTTAAGTTGCTAAGATGTTGCCAGGTAGTTGAAATCAGAAATTTATTAAGTTTTGAGAGGGAATTGATTTTCTGAACACTACTGAAATTCAGCAGGGCATATACTATTGCCTAACATGATATTTCCCAAAGAGAACCTTTCTTGGAGAGTCCTCCAAATGGAGATTCCTTAAATGGAAATTCCTTAAGTGGAGATTAAATGGAATCCTTAAATGGAGAATCCTCCATTTCTCTATGAATGAATGATGTTACTGAAAGACATCTTAAAATTAGAATAACATCAATATATAAACTACACAAAGTATTAGAAGTTATTGGATGGAAATCCCTAGTTTATCATGTCCTATATCTGTTGAGAGAAGTTGCTACAGATGAACCTCTTCTCTGGTTTCTGCTGCCTTTATGTGAACACCACCCTTGACACATCTGAGATTTCCTCCCTTAGTTTTTGCCAAGCCTCATGCCTCTTTATTTCTGCTGTTGCAGTTCCTTTACCAGTCCTATACAATGGAGATTCGCCAAAAGGATCTCCTCTGTCAAAAGATGGTTGCTGCTGCTGCTAAGTCACTTCAGTCGTATCTGACTCTGTGCGACCCCATAGACGGCAGCCCATCAGGCTCCCCTGTCCCTGGGATTCTCCAGGCAAGAACACTGGAATGGGTTGCCATTGCCTTCTCCAATGCATGAAAGGGAAAAGTGAAAGTGAAGTCACTCAGTCGTTCCCGACTCTTAGCGACCCCATGGACTGCAGCCCACCAGGCTCCTCTGCCCATGGGATTTTCCAGGCAAGAGTACTGGAGTGGGGTGCCATTGCTTTCTCCAAAAGATGGTTGAGGAGAGAACTGATGGAATCCCAAGTTCTAGGCACACTTAGATCACATAACCCAGAAAGTTTAATGACTTTGTTATGTAACTAATATAATCCACTTCATTGTGGTTTCATTAGCAAGGTGCTTAAGAACCTAATAACCATGAATGGCATTGTTTTTAATACAACAATTTGCTCAGGATTCTAAAATGACTTGCAAAAAAAAAAACAAAACAAACAAACAGGGTACTGTACACACTTGGAGAAGCCTTGGCTTATATTTACCTGCAGGTACGTTGCATTCAGTGGCTCATCACAAAACCACTTACTTAATGTAGAATTTGTGCAAGAACATGGCACCTGTTCTGAATTTTCTTTATTCTTATTCTTGGTCCAATCTGTATAATTTTTTTGGCCACAACACTGAAACTAGAAAAATGATTCTATAAGTTTCACTATAGAATATTCAAATGCAGTCAATTATATGACTCCTATGCTTCTCAAAGTGGTTTTATAATACATTTATTAATTTATTCTACATTGAAATATAACAGATTAAACAAATATATTTTTGTTTGTTTAAACAAAAATATTTTTGTTGCTGTTGCTGCTATGGTTGATATTAATCAGAATTAAAGATCTCTACTCATACAAGTGGGCTATGTTTGAATGAAATTGTTATATCTGAATTTACCTTAAAAAGTTCAGGATGAAAGATATACTTGACTTACTAAATCACGTTTAGAGCCAGAACATGGGAGGGAGAATCCCTTGAGCCATACCATCTCCTAACTATAACAGTTTTCTTTATGATTTATCCAAAATATGCTGCCATATGGGTTTAATATACATAGAGACTCAGGGTTATTTCTACATTCTTAGGGTTAATGTAAGATGTTAACCTGATATTTTGTATTGTGTGAAAAGCTGCCACACACACACACACACAAAAAAAAAAAAAACCAAAAAGATAATAAGGAAAAGAGTCATAGAAATGATCAAGCATCTATGAAATGTCTCATTTCCAATCCTATCAAGTTGAGTTGAAAGGATGCGAAAGAATCAGCTTATATATTTGTTACCTAGAAAATAAGAGAAAGTTAAAGTGAATAGATCATTATTTTCTAAATTTTCTAAATTATTTTCTAAATTTTCTGAAAGTTATAGCATCAGTACCACCTATGTTGCAATATGTGCCAACAATCTTGCCAGTCTTGGAAACGTCAAATGACTAACATAGTACTTTAGAGACTGGGTACTGAAAGTTAGTTAAGCAATCAAATCTACATATACTATCTCAATGCTCAACGATATTCATGGGTAGGAAACATAAGTTGGATTCTCATTAATGACAGTGATGTTATACACATAGACAAGTTTTCGTGATGCTGCTGCTGCGGCTAAGTCGCTCCAGTTGTGTCCGACTCTGTGCGACCCCATAGACGGCCTCCCACCAGAGTCCCCTGTCCCTGGGATTCTCCAGGCAAGAACACTGGAGTGGGTTGCCATTGCCTTCTCCAATGCATGAAAGTGAAAAGTGAAAGTGAAGTCACTCAGTCATTTTCCTGATTTATCAGTTAATGACCATAGGAAGGTTTGATACACTGCTATCAGTCATAATGCTATCTGAAAATGCAATACCTTTTCAGATCACATACACCAAAGAAAAAAATAAGGTGAATAAAATCATTTATAATACATTTAAATTCTCCTAATAAGCATTTCTGTTATTAAATATACTAAAAATGGTAACTGTTTATGTGAAACTCTGGTATAGCACTTGAGCACAAAATCTAGTATAGATTGTCAGGGATTGAATTTTGGCTGTGCCATCTATTAGCCATGTGGCACTTGGCTAAGTTATGAATCTCTCTACCATCATCTACAAAATGAAGATAATAGTTCTTATCTCATTGGATTGAGAGGACTAAATGAGTTAATATATGCAAAGCACTTAAAAGAGGACCTGGGGCTATGTAAATGTTTGCTTTTTTTTTTATCAAGCACTTATGATGTCCTTGTCCTGATCTATTCTTGTAGACTACACACATTCCCTTACCTTGCCAAGGAACATCTGAACAGTGAAATAATAATCCTAACAACATTAGCTAACAAGTATTAGTTGCTTACTGTGTCCCAGATCCAAGGCTTTCTATGTCTTACATATATTACTTCCTTTATTCTTGACAACCAGAGGTAGGGGTTATTCTGCCTATTTTGTTAATATGGTACCTGAAGTTAAGAAGATTTCTTATCTAGGATCATAAAGTTACCACATGGCAAACCTGATGTTTAGGCTCAAATGGGAACCATCAGGATACTCTGCTGCCAGCAGGGACTGGGCTTAGAATTTATCTCTCCCTAGATGCAACAGAGTAGATTACTGTTACACTTGGCAGAAGACTCCCAACACTTTTCCAGCTGAATCCAGGTTAAAATGACCAGACATCAATTGACCCAGAAAAGCAGATACACCTTACAAAAGAAAGGTAAAATGCAAGATCTGCAAGTTTAGACAGTCCTATCCTACCTGGAATTTCTTTAGAAGGAATGATGCTAAAGCTGAAACTCCAGTATTTTGGCCACCTCATGCGAAGAGTTGACTCATTGGAGAAGACTCTGATGCTGGGAGGGATTGAGGGCAGGAGGAGAAGGGGACGACAGAGGATGAGATGGCTGGATGGCATCACTGACTCGATGGATGCGAGTCTGAGTGACCTCCGGGAGCTGGTGATGGGCAGGGAGGCCTGGCGTGCTGCGGTTCATGGGGTCGCAGAGAGTCGGACACGACTGAGCGACTGATCTGATCTGATCTGATCTGATCCTACCTCATTTGTTTAGAAGAAATACAAGAACCTCTCACTCCTGTGCCCATCCCCTGTCCTTCCTTGTCTTCCCACTTCTCAGCTGTCACCTTTGGTGTCTAATTTTTTACTTTTATGCTAATTTCATCTTACTGTTTTCTGCAGAGCATTCAGAATCATCCACTTGGGTATTTCTTGAGGAAAATCTTCAGATCCATACTCAGAAATGATGGAATCAATTTTATCATGCCATGCTTGGTGAACCTGTTGAAAATTTTATTAAAAATGAAAATTTGATAGAAGCTTCCCTTATGGTTCCTCATAAAAAGTATTCAAACTCAGTTTGTTGTTTTCAACTTACTTCTAGGTGTTTTATTTTTCTTCCTATCATTAGTTTTAGCAATGAGCAAGTGTGAATACCTTTGGTATTTTACACTGTGATCTATAGGAAGACTACATTAGACTTCTTTTATGATTAGGAAGAAAGCTATGTGCTGCTCTCCTCAATGTTGAAAGGTTCTAACATTTCTTCTCATAATCTCAGGAAAAATTATGAAAGACTTATAAATGGAAAAGATGACTGAGGATCTTTTCAATGAAAACTAGGTTTTCTCTAGTATACCTTAAGGGTTCTCTGATTCTATGAGTCTGTACTTTTCACAGTTTTTGTTTTATTTTACAACTTTTTAAGTTGTGTATTTGTCAGTCTCAATCTCCCAGTTTAAATGATTCTTTGTTGGAGAGAACTGCAGATGAACTTTTCCTGGTGGGGATGAAATTGATCCCTTTCCTTTCCAAGTCAGTTTTTAATGTCAGTTTTTGTATCTATATAAATGTTTTCTCTTTGTACTCTTCTAATTGGTTTTTATATCTAGACTAGTTCCCACATTAATCAAGATGTTAAATAAAATTATTGATCTGAATCTACTGTATATTTTACAAGAATTACATTTTTAATTTAAAAATTATCTTTTCATAATGCTAAAGCAAAAATAATCATATCTGAAAGTTTGGGGGGAAACTTCTATTTTGTAATCTAGATATTGAATGGGTAATTTTTAATAGGAACTTATATAAGCATTTAAAAGTTTATATGGCTTTCATAACTAAGTCATAATTTGATCCTAAAAATAGTAAAAGGTTGAAATTCCAGACAGTATTTTCATTTTATGAACCATGATATAGATACTCAGAGAATATGATCATTTCCTTTGTTTACATGAGTGAAGAAGAGGAGTGACTTCTAAACCTAATTCATTTGAAATCTCGTCTAATACGTTCTCATTGTCATATGCTATCTTTGAATAATGAAAACTAAATAACTGGTTGGAATACTACAATAACTAAGACATCTGTACATGTTAAACTCTTACACACTTACATCTAAGAAGATTAGAATGATATGTGTTATTATATAATCTATTTCACATATTCTCTGAGTTAATTTTTATTCAGAATAGAAAATGATGCTTTTCTATTTTATACTATTGTGATGACAGGGAGACATATCCTCATTTACCTTTTAAAGCGTAACTTGGGAGATTGAGAGTGCCTATGAATCAAACTTTAGTATATGAGTTAAAATGATTTTCATATATAATCTAGGTTGCTACTATATGAATAAAATTCCCTCACACATATTCAATTTGAAAAATATCCAATGAAGCCCTAGTGCATCTCCAACACTGAGTCAGCATTGTAAATGACATAAAGTATTTAAAAGCTCATGAGAGCTCAATCCAGTTTGAACTGTAGAAGTCAAGGTGATATAAACTAAGCCGCTATCTCTAGGACTGGTTAATAAGTGTTAGAGTTCAGACTCTGTCATTTGGCCAAGATATATTTTACACATATATCTCTGCTCAAAACCTCAGTTTCTGTTCTAGAAAGCAGGACTTACAATGCATCTCTAGGATTTGTTACGAGATCAATAATATAGTGCCAATAAAGTGCCTATCACATTCTTTGGCACATGGTGGTTATTATTAAATGATAGATTTTATTATTCTTAAGATAGGTGGAGAGGAGTATCTGAATAATACTTAAATAAATATGGGTGACATTGATTAACTATATCCATGTGTTAAAGGCCCTTAAGTCTGATATTCAGGTTCTAATACCAGGTCCAAAATTTAGAGGATGATGTGTTGGGATCAAGACAGCTTTACAGGACTCACTTGACTGTGTGTGCATGCACACACACACATGCACACACATTTTTTCATGTGGAAAGAAGAAATTTTAGATATAAATGCCAAGTCATTAACAATAGGCCCTAGGTAATTAGATACCCAGGACAGATGCCAAGAACAAGAGAGCAAATGAAATTGGAAAGCAATGGTACTATATAGAAAAGATTTTGTTGAGGTTTGGCCATTAATTAAGAGTTTAGATATATACATATATATATCATTTGCTTTGATCATATATATATATATATATATATATATATATATATATGGAGAGAGAGAGAGAGAGTTTGAAGCCTAGGAACCATAGGAATTGCTCAGGGTCTCCTTCAAAATCAAATAAGGGAAGGACTTTCCTGGTGGCCCAGGGGTTAAGCATCCACCTGCCAGTGCGGGGCACATGGGTTCAATCCCTGATCTGGGAAAACCCCACATGATTCGGGGAAACTAAGCTTGTGCTCTGTGACTACTGAAGCCTGCATGCCTAGAGCACGTGCTCTGCAACAACAGAAGCCATCGCAATAAGAAACCTGTGCAACACAGTGAAGAGTTGCCTGTGCTCACCGCAACTAGAGGAAGCCTGCAGGCAGCAACAAAGACCCAGCACACCCAAAAAATAAATAAATAAAAATTATTGTTTAAAAGTCAAATAAGGGAAGGTAGAGAGCTGTCAATAGCTACCTTGTTACAGCGACTTTACAACTGTCAGTTAATGATAACTCTATAAGGTAGTAGACAAAGACATAGGTTTAAAGACTGACTTCAAGTCCATGCTCTTAGTGCTATAAGACAGTCTCCCAGGATACAAAAACAGACCTTGACTGCACTGAAATACTGAAGTTTCTTAAAGAATTAAAAGTAACTATAGGCTGTAAAGAGGTAAGTTGTGTTACCGAAAAGTTTTCAGGAAATTTATTATGTGTTTTTTTGAACTTAAAAAATATAAATCATCCGTTAATTTAATTGTGTCACCTATGGCCATAACTATACAAATATATGAATTATTCAGTACCTCTTATTTAAATGAAATTGTTAAATTTAAAATTAGTACTAATTAGTATCTTTAGAAAGTCTAAAGCTATTTCTTTACAAAAACAGAATATAGTACAGTGATGTGGTTACTAGTGATAGCCAGGGTTGGCTGAGGGGGCCAGGTTTGGATCCCCTACTCTAAGTATTATCTCCATTTCCTCCACATTTTTTGTCATTTACAACAACATTCTGCTTCTTCTGCAGAGTTAAGACATGAACTCTGTCCTCCATTCCAATCTGACCCTTGTCTCCTTTCCATTACATGATTCAAGTACTTCCATTTCATCCCTTTTCCCCTAAAGACATTTACTTACCTTTAGCTTTTAATAGGGAGAAGGCAATGGCACCCCACTCCAGTACTCTTGCCTGGAAAACCCCATGGATGGAGGAGCCTGGTAGGCTCCAGTCCATGGGGGTGCTAAGAGTCGGACACGACTGAGCGACTTCACTTTCACTTTTCACTTTCATGCACTGGAGAGGGAAATGACAACCCACTCCAGTGTTCTTGCCTGGAGAACCCCAGGGACGGGGGAGCCTGGTGGGCTGCCGTCTATGGGGTCGCTCAGAGTCAGACACGACTAAAGTGACTTAGCAGCAGCAGCAGCTTTTAATATAGGTTTAATATAGGTTCAGGTCTCAATAATCTACAACATCTGATTTTGCTATTTTTCAAATAGAAAGATGATGTTTCCATACCTCTTCTTTCTTTGCAAAGATGAGTGTTGAAAGTACAACCTGAACTCCAACAGCCCACATCAACAGTGCTGCATACTACGAGAAAAGAGACAGAGATGAGAACTATGCTCCTAATATATTTTTTAGGTACTACAGTGATGGAAAATGCACATCATATGAAATATGCAGTCTTAAAATATACATGGGTACTACTGAAGTTTCCTGTTCTTATATACATGAGTGAAATCCTTACATGAAAAGGCAAAAAAAAATCAATGAACATTCGGATAAGAGTAAGATAGAAAGAAATGATAATATTTCATGAGAAGTCTAACAGACTACTTGGTCTAATGGAGTTGATGATGATACCCTCTTCATTCAGATGTAAAACTCATAGAGGGGGATTTAAATATCTTGACTTCCACTTAACACCATTCCACTAACACTAGAGAGCTCACTAAATTGTGGTTAGACATAGACTATTCCATCATGCACAAAGCAACAACAGCATTAACAACAACCACAACAAAATAATGAGAAAGTAACAAGTCAGTAACGATAGTAGAGTCTATATGTATATTTGGACTATTGCTTTGAGAACTAAAACTACTTCAAGGCCAAAGAAAATGATTTTTGCACTATTTGACTATTTTATTGTTTCAAAACTTATGGCCACTGCCGTCTTCTTCACTATAGCAGCACAGTGTTACATATTATCTAGAATTCAAAATAACTTCTAAAGTAACTTGTCTGAATATTTTACTAAATAAAATACAAGAATGATTTAGTTATATTAGTTTTACATATTTTAAACATTTAATACTTTAAAACAGTCCATTAACATTGCTTACTCGACATACATTGTGTTTCCTATTTTCAGGGACAAAAATCGGTTTTTGTCTTTAGTACTGTTTAGAAGTTTAGGTTTTTAATACTTCTAAACACAGTACCTCACTTAATCTTCATTATCAAGAAATAGTGGTGAAGACAGGTAGAAACAGAAAACGTGCAAAACAATTTTTTTTTTAAGTTACTGGATTTCTTTTCAATGGCAAGCTGGCTGAGGTCTACTGGACTTTCCCGGGTTTCTGATTCAATGGCAGTATGAAATGTTACATTTTCAACTCTGTAGAAAGTCAATTTCCAGAACTCTGATAGTATCAATAATACAAAAGTCCCATCATGATGCAAATGATTACTATTCGTGAAAATATAAATGAATACAGTTTATAAAGAATATAAATCTCCACAAGTCTAATGCTCATTTAAACCAGTTGTTACTTCTTACTGGTGGTTCCCCTATTAATTAATTAATTATTTATTTAAATAAAGTCTCTGACACATATTCATTTTCATACAGGTTATTCATTATTTTATCCTTGAAAATTTTTATCTTTTAACCTCAGTCTACAGAAATAAGATTAAAACTTTCCTACAAGCCATTTCCGTCCCAGTTTCCATATTCAAAATCAGAAGGCCCATGAGAAAACTATGCTACAGGCCCTAGAATAAAAGAAAGAAAATTTGAGAGTTGAAGGTGTGCCTTTAAGAAGAATAAGAAGAGAGAGTGAGGTCTTTTTTTCCAGGTATTGCCAGGATAAGGTGGCAAGACCCCAGAGGGAAATGAAGGTGTGGTTTCCAAATCTGCCTAAAATGCTTCTGCCCCGGGTAATATTCAGATAACAACAAGTAGCAATTACTAACAATAGGTAGCAACTAATTCCTCTGCCAAAATCACTGCAGATGGTGACTGCAGCCATGAAATCAAAAGACGCTTACTCCTTGGAAGGAAAGTTATGTCCAACCTAGATAGCATATTCAAAAGCAGAGACATCACTTTGCCGACAACGGTCTGTCTAGTCAAGGCTATGGTTTTTCCAGTGGTCATGTATGGATGTGAGAGTTGGACTGTGAAGGAGGCTGAGCGCCGAAGAATTGATGCTTTTGCAATGTGGTGTTGGAGAAGACTCTTGAGAGTCCCTTGGACTGCAAGGAGATCCAGCCAGTCCATTCTGAAGGAGATCAGCCCTGGGATTTCTTTGGAAGGAATGATGCTAAAACTGAAACTCCAGTACTTTGGCCACCTCATGCGAAGAGTTGACTCATTGGAGAAGACTCTGATGCTGGGAGGGATTGAGGGCAGGAGGAGAAGGGGATGACAGAGGATGAGATGGCTGGATGGCATCACTGACTCGATGGACGTGAGTCTTAGTGAACTCTGGGAGTTGGTGATGGACAGGGAGGCCTGGCGTGCTGGGATTCAAGAGGTCACAAAGAGTCGGACACAACTGAGGGACTGAACTGAACTGAATTCCTCTGCCAGGCATGACTCCTTTAATTGCTGTGTCACTGGCAGGGTTGAATGCCTTGGGTCTCAGGGGAGGTAGACTGCAGGAAAGGAACTGAGGTAACTGTTCCTTACCTGTCCTTCACAAAAGAATTTCACCCATATGCCTGTACTGGTATATACTGGATGAAGAGCAGCCCTGGTTTGCTGCTCTAGGCCATTCAAACAGCAAATGCATAATCCTGAAGGAACCGCATCAGCTGGGAAAGGGAGTGCTTTCATGGTAACTGGTGTAGACTGATAACAAAATCCAGAGTGATTACCAGGACTTTCCAAGCTACATAAGAGTTAGGTATTCTTGGCAAGAGGCACAGTTGGCTACATTTGAATTTCCTGTCTGCATCACAGGAAAGTGCCTATGAATTAAAACTGATTTGAGGACTTCCTGGTGGTCCAGTGGCTAAGACTCTGAGTTCCCAATGCAGGGGTCCTGGGTTCCATCCCTGGTCAGGGAACTAGATCCCACATGAAACAACTGAAGAACCCACAGGCTGCAACTGAGACCTGATGCAGTCAAATAGTTGCGAAGTCACGTCTGACTCTTTTGCGACCCCATGGGCTGTAGCCCACCAGGCTCCTCTGTCCATAGGATTTCCCAGGGCAAGAATACTGCAGTGGGTTGCCATTTCCTTCTCCAATTTGATTTAAAGAAAATGTTAAAAGCTATATTTCATCTGAAGATATTAAGAAGAGGTGAAAAAAAC
Organism: Tragelaphus eurycerus; assembly: GCA_935064755.1. Lineage (NCBI taxonomy): Eukaryota > Metazoa > Chordata > Mammalia > Artiodactyla > Bovidae > Tragelaphus > Tragelaphus eurycerus. Next base: position 42,658,896 of record CAKXYN010000010.1, on the reverse strand, counting down.
ATACAGAAGAAATATACAAAAAAGATCTTAATGTCCCAGATAACCACAATGGTGTGATCATTCACATAAAGCCAGACATCTTGGAGTACATAGTCAAGTGGGCCTTAGGGAAGCATCACTATGAACAAAGCTAGTGGAGGTGATGGAATTCCAGCTGAGCTATTTCAAATCCTAAAAGATGATGCTGTTAAAAGTGCTACACTCAACATGCCAGCAAATATGGAAAACTCAGCAGTGGCCACACGACTGGAAAATGTCAGTTTTCATTCCAATCCCTAAAAAGGCAATGCCAAAGAATGTTCAAACTACTGCACAGTGGCATTCATTTCACATGCTAGCAAAGTAATGCTCAAAATTCTCCAAACCAGGCTTCAAGAGTACGTGAACCGAAAACTTCCAGATGTTCAAGCTGGATTTAGAAAAGACAGAGGAAACAGAGATCAAATTGCCAACATCCTCTGCATCATAGAAAAAAACAAGAAAATTTAGGAAAAACATCTACTTCTGCTTCATTGATTACTCTAAAGTCCTTGACTGTGTGGATCACAACAAACTCTGGAAAATTCTTAAAGAGATAGGAATACCAGACCACCTTACCTGCCTCCTGAGAAATCAGTATGCAAGTCAGGAAGCAACAGTTAGAACTGGACATGGAACAACAGACTGGTTCCAAATTGGGAAAGGAGCACATTAAGGCTGTATACTGTCACCTTGTTTATTTAACTTCTATGCAGAGTGCATCATGCAAAATGCTGGACTGGAGGAAGCACAAGCTGGAATCAAGACTGCGGGGAGAAATATCAATCACCTCTGATATGTAGATGGCACCATCCTTATGGCAGAAAGCGAAGTGTAACTGAAGAGCTCCTTGATGAAAGTGAAAGAAAAGAGTGAAAAGGCTGGTTTAAAACTCAACACTCAGAAAACTAAGATCATGGCAGCTGGTCCCATCACTTCATGAGAAATAGATGGGGAAACAATGGAAACAGTGACAGACTATTTTGGGGGGCTCCAGAATCACTGAACATTGTGACTGCAGCCATGAAATAAAAAGATGCTTGCCCCTTGGAAGAAAAGTTATGACCAACCTAGACAGCATATTAAAAAGCAGAGACATTACTTTGCCAACAAAGGTCCATCTAGTCAAAGCTATGATTTTTCCAGTAGTCATGTATGAATGTGGAAATTGGACTATAACGAAGGCTGAGTGCCAAAGAATTGATGCTTTTGAGCTGTGGTGTTGTAAAAGACTCTTGAGAGTTCCTTGGATTGCAAGATCAAACCAGTTAATCAAATCGGTCTTGAATATTCATTGGAAGGGATGATGCTGAAGCTGAAACTCCAATACTTTAGTCACCTGATGAGAAGAGAGCCTACTCATTAGAAAAGACCCTGATGCTGAGAGGGATTGGGGACAGGAGGAGAAGGGGACGACAGAGGATGAGATGGTTGGATGGCACCACTGACTCAATGGACAGGTGTTTGAGCAAACTCCAGGAGCTGGTGAAGGACAGGGAAGCCTGATGTGCTGCAGTACCTGGGGTCGACAAGAGTTGGACATGACCGAGTGACTGAACAACAACATAGTCCACCTGAATCTGTGGATTGGCATGTGATCCACACCATTGTCCTGAATGGCAAATGGCTCAACTTCAGATCTGTCTTCCTTATTATGAGTTATCTTTTCATGTATATGCCTGGGGAGAGAGTGTGTGCTAACCAGATGCCAGAGTCTGGCCCCCTCAGCAGTTATGTTTCTCTTTGTTAAATTATATATTGTGATCTCAACTATAAGTTAGCATCCCACATGGTACACCCACAGGGAGAAAATGTGCCAACTGCAGGCCATTGTTTCCTTTTTTCTCCTAAGCGTCAATGTTCATTGACTTTAACACATTTTATTCTGATTTTAGTCTTCATGTTTAAGTTTAGTTAGCTGTAGTTCACCTTAGGCAATGGATACATATTGACCCTGTGTTGAAAATTAATATCAATGTGTTAAGTGTTGAGGTCTGGATTTGGTCCACTGAAAACTCAGCAAGAAAATTCTGTCTAAGCAAAGATTCTTGGGAGGGGGCACTTCATTGCCTTGCTCCCAAGAGCCCATTTACTGCAGTGTTCCAGTGACATAAATCATTTTTGCTCACTTGTGTAATTTGAACACTGAAAATCAAAGCTACAAATTCAGACTATTGAAATTAAATACATACCAGAATTAGGAGCCACCTGATCTCATTGTGAATTCCCAAATAACCCAGAAGACAAAGAAGAAGAATAGCAGATCCAGTTCCAATCAAAATTCGAAAAATATACACTGTCAAGTGATTATTTTCATCTGTGGAAACCACGAAATAGCTATTATTAAGTGATATGTTTTCTATTTAATAATAAATGCAGCAACCCAAGGTTTCCCTAAGCAGCTGTTGCCAAATCACTAGGATTCTCTTTCTCTCTCTCTTTTTAATTTCATTCTAGCACCTCTTACTTATTCTTAAGGAGTTTTCTTCCTTTAATGACATGATAGAGAATTTCTTTAACCTCGGAAGGTCTCTTTAAGTTAACCTTGTCTTTAATGTTTTCTATGAAAGAACAACTTTTTCTTGAGTGAATTCTTCTATGTATAACATATGTCCAAACATTTACGTATTCATTCATTCATTCATCCAAAATAGTACCTAACATATGTGGGCTTCCTTAGTGGCACAGTGATAAAGAATCTGCCTGCCAATGCAGGAGATGTGGGTTCGATCCCTGGATTGGAAAGATCCCCTGGATAAGAAAATGGCAACTCACCTCAGTATTCTTGTCTGGGAAATCCTATGAACAGAAAGAAGCTGGCAGGCTACAGTCCATGGGGTCACAAAAAAGTCGGATATGATTTAGCAACTAACCAACACCCTAACATGTGGGTTAAGTTTTCCTTGTATGAGACCCTGAGTTTATTGCTAATGTGACCCCATTAAAAGTCTATTTTATTCTCTCCCAATCTAGACTGAGCTCTCTGAGCTAGAGACTATATATATTTATATAGTCAACAGAGTAACTGTTAAATGCTTAGTGCTATGGCACAGATGTGAAAGAAAAGTGAAAGTGAAGTCGCTCAGTCATGTCCAACTCTTTGAGACCCCGTGGACTGTAGCCCGCCAGGCTCCTCTGTCCATGGGATTCTCCAGGCAAGAATACTGGAGTGGGTAGTGCCTAACAAATACTTTTTTAAAGGGAGAATGAATACATTAAATATGCCCTAGGTTTTATGGGAGAAGAGTAGAGGGAGCAGGCAGTGGTGTGCTGGAACAAGATTGTTCTGGCACATAAAGCCAAGGGTTAAATTCTCACAAAATCTGAAGGCTAACTAAGTCCACATAGGCATATTAAAATCCGGCCATCCTGGGATTCTTTACACCACAGAAATCAGCATATAAAAAACAAACAAACAATACTCCATCGCAGAATACTTACTGGCACAGAACTGGGTAGAAAAGCAGCTAACCCAGTGGGAGGAGGAGGTGAAGGTAGGCAAGATTACTGGAGAAGGTAACATTTGAGTTCAGGCTCTGAATTATGATTGGAAATCTCTACGTTGGAATGGTGGAAGCATTCTGAGGCACAGAACGGTGCAATGTGTATAGGAAACTTAGCCTTGCTGGCAGTTAACAGTTTCAGGCAGGTGAGACTGGGAAGGTTTGCAGGAGTGAAATGATATGTTGTTTGCGAGTCTTCCTCCCTGGAATTAAGCTCCATGAGGACATGCCCTTTATCTTTCTTGTACACTACTGTATCCTTAGCTCATGGGATAGTGCCTAATGATATATACATATGTATGTATATATACATATCCTTTATCCACTCATGCATTCATGTTGTTTCCACATAGGGAATATTATATTTCTAACCACGTGATGGTGATAGGATATGGTAACTGAGCCGGGGTTTTTTTTGGCTGTGTTGGGTCTTTGCCACTCTGCTCAAGCTTTCTCTAGCTGTGAAGAGCGGGGACCACTCTCTGCTGCAGCTTGCGGGCCTCTCGCTATGATGACTTCCCTTGTTGCATAGCACAGGCTTGAGGCGTGTGCTTCAGCAGTTGCAACTCCCTGACTCTAGAACCCATGGGCTCAGTAGCTGTGGTTCCCAGGTCTAGAGTGCAGGCTCAGTAGCTGTGGTGAATGCGCTTAGTTCCCCTGCAGTATGTGGGATCTTCCCGGATCAGGGATCAAACCCGGGTCTCTTGCATTGGCAGGCAGATTCTTATCCACTGCGCCACAAGGGAAGTTCGGTTACTGAGTTTTAAAAGAGATTATTTAACTTGGGCAGTGAAACTATATTGATCTCCATTATCTTTTAACATTTATAAAATCTGTAAAAGTCTAGAGTTAGCAGAATCGCAATCCTCTATTTCTCTCATCTCTCTTGCCCAGAGTTTCTAGCTTTTTCTCTCAAAATTCTCTCTCCTTTATGATCTTGGATTTAAGACTTATTATTTAACAAGGCGTTTATAGAACCAACTGACAAAGACCTTCTGAGGAAAAATTGAATAGTACTTTATGAATGTTAGGGAAACACTGCCCCCTGCTGACTAAGTCACGTACTCAGTTGCTTAACATTGAATGCCTTATTTGATTTAGAGAAAGCAAAATAGATACATACCCAAAGCTGTGAAAAAATTATTTCCATCTAATAAAAGCCATGCACCAAATCCCATGAGTAAAAGTCCCAGAACCTACAAAAAAATAGCCAATACTTATTTTTTAACTAACTGCTAATAAAAAATGTACATCTTCTTTACTAAATAATTATGAAGAAACTTACCAAGAAACCTCCATTAACAAGATTAAGACAGTATTTAAAAATCACCTTTTTGTTTTTCCTTAACATTTTTTTCTCCACACATACTGATGATTCTGAAAAGATAAGCACAACTTTTACTATAAACACCACAGTAATAACTTGAAATAATTCTGCTTACTCATATCTTTTATTTGCATATTTTTCCTCACACCAGCAGTCAGTATAACATTCCTCTTTATTCTCCCGAATATAACAAAATATTGAAGAGTGTCTTGAAACTGTGTCTGTCTTTATCTGCATTTTTTGTCCAGGCAGTCGAGATCAAAGGGCATTTGTATAACATGTCAAGAGTTGCATACTGAATTTCCTGCAGTTTTCAGAAAGTAATATTTTATTTTGTTTCCAGTCATAACACACCTTGTTCTCCTTGCCAGAAATCTTTCCTTTACATCTGACTGCCTTCCTCTTTCCCAGAATAATGTTATCTCAGAAGCCTTTCCCTAATCTCAGTTTGTTGCCTATGTTCATCTTTGTCTCCCTTCCCACGTAGACTTAAGGGCCTTTACTCAGAAAGAATATATCTTGTATATAATAAACCCAAGTCTAACATATAGTGGGAACCATGTGTTACAAACACAGATTTGTTGAGTCAGTCAATCAACAGGTGAATTATATTATTACTTTGGTATAGAGTACAGTGAAAATAACTAACTTAAGGTGGTTTTTAAAAAAATGTTTTCCAGACACCCTATTTTCCTAAAATACTTATGGAAAAGTCAACACTTATCCTACTGACTTTGAGTGCTTGGTTTATTAGATATGTAGGTTTTACCTTTTTTTGGGTATATTCCTGGGTTTTCTTTTTTTCTTTCACTTTTCCAATTCCAGGTAGCTCATATTTTAAAAAGTACTGTGGTTTACAATGTTTCAACACATGCAGTGGATAATTGACTCAGTGACACTGTGAACGTGAAACAGCAATATAAGCCCCTGTGCCCCTTTGAAGAAAAAGGCTTTTGCTTTAGTCTCCCAGGCCTCCACTGAGTCTCAAAAGGCTGACTCAAGGCACAATGATTAGGAACTGTGAAGATGTAGAAACAAAGAATAGCTGTTGGGCTAGGGAACTGGTAACAATTTAGACTAGAAATCTGCCACACAGCAGAACCACTGAACTCATAGTTCCCGGAAAGATACAGATAAAGGCCTGACACATTCCTAAGTTGTTTTTATAAGAAACAGATCCCCACCAGATGAAAACTGCTGACCATAAGAACACATACCCTAGAGTGGCTGAAACCCAAGGATTGATGATGCTTAAGACTTCACCTTGATGCCAACCAATCCAAGAACTGTGTATGAGCTGATCACACACCCCCGAAACCGCCTCCCTCACTCTGCGTTTAAACCCTTCCCTGAAAGCCACCTAGGAGCGTGGATCTTTTGAGCATGCACAGCCTGTTCTTGCTTGATGCCCTGCAATAAACATTGCGCTTTCCTCTAGCACAACCCAGTGTCAGTGGATTGGCTTTACTGCATGTGAGCGAGTGGACCCAAGTTTGACTCAGTAACAAAAGCAGGTTTAGTAAGACTAATGTGAAGCTGCCTGTCCCTAGTTAGGAAAAAACCAATCCATTTGTTGAACTGAAAGATGCCTTAGAAAGTGGAAAGTAAGAGATGTGTTGGACAGCACCCACGCACTTTCCTCTTTACTTCATTCTAAGGCCATATTCCTCCTAAACACCTACCCCCCCCCCCCCCGCTCCCCCAGGGTGTTTCTCCCAGCTTCAGGAGCGTCTCCAGGCTTTATCTTCCACCCTCTGCCTCGACATCTTCTGCTGCTGTTTGGTTTCTCCACTTTCTGTCCTCGAGTCTTATTCGTGGATTTCCAATGCCTGGACTTCCTGGATGGGACACTCAGTGGGAAAGACTGCCCGATTTTTTTATTTCCAAGATGCTTTAGATCTACATTTTGGCTTCAGTTTTACTCACATGAGAAAGCTGTGATCCTTTTCTGAACAAGAAAGTGAAAAAGTTGCTGTCATGTCTGACTCTTTGCGACCCCATCGACTTAGTCCATGGAGCTCTCCAAGCCGGAATACTGGAGTGGGTAGCCTTTCCCTTCTCCAGGGGATCTTCCCAACCCAGGGATCAAAACATTGCAGGTCTCCCACATTGGAGGCGGATTCTTTACCAGCTGAGCCACAAGGGAAGCACAAGAATATCGGAGTGGGTAGCCTATCCCTTCTCCAGTGGATCTTCCAGATTCAGGAATCGAACCAGAGTCTCCTGCATTGCAGGTCGATTCTTTACCAACTGAGCCATGAGGGAAGTTACTCAAGCCCTAATTCCTGGCTTCTGTTTCTTTACAAATGAGAAAGAGAAAGAAAGAAGACTAATAAGTGAGAACTCTCTAGAGGGACTCTGGTGTGGAATGTTGAACAAGAGGCTTGACTGTTGATTTGACAGTAGTTAGCAAGTTAGAGTCAAGGTTAAAATGTTTTATCAAAGGACCCAAATACAAAAATAAACTGAAGTTTATTCTCTCTCAGTCCAAGATATGTAATTGGTTCTCTACTGGGAAATCATCCTAGAAATGTGGGGTTTTGCTCCAGCCTGTTAAAATATATGGCTCCCATTGAAAACAGTGGCTGACTTTATTTTTCTGGGCTCCAAAATCACTGCAGGTGGCGATTGCAGCCATGAAATTAAAAGACGCTTACTCCTTGGAAGGAAAGTTATGACCAACCTAGACAGCATATTAAAAAGCAGAGACATTACTTTGCTAACAAAGGTTTGTCTAGTCAAGGCTATGGTTTTTCCAGTGGTCATGTATGGATATGAGAGTTGGACTATAAAGAAAGCTGAGTGGCAAAGAATTTATGCTTTTGAACTGTGGTGTTGGCGAAGACTCTTGAGAGTCCCTTGGACTGCAAAGAAATCCAACCTGTCCATCCTAAAGGAGATCAGTCCTGGGTGTTCTTTGGAAGGACTGGTGTTGAGGCTGAAACTCCAATACTTTGGCCACCTCGTTCGAAGAGCTGACTCATTGGAAAAGACCCTGATGCTGGTAAAGATTGAGGGCAGGAGGAGAAGGGGACGACAGAGGATGAGATGGTTGGATGGCATCATCGACTCGATGGACATCGGGTTTGGGTGGACTCTGGGAGTTGGTGATGGACAGGGAGGCCTGGCGTGCTGTGGTTCATGGGGTTGCAAAGAGTCGGACATGACTGAGTGAATGAACTGAACTGAACTGAAATTTACTCAAGGTGCAATCCTCTACAGTCAGCAGGAAGGAAGAGGATGAGTAAACTTAGGTGAGCATCTTTTAAACATGTTAAGATGGAAGTTGCATACTTCTCTTCTGCTTATCTTCTTTGACACACAGCAGTTAGTCACATGGCAATTCTCAGCTGGAAGTGGAGGTACCTATATGCCCACGATGAAGGAAAGAAGTGAATTAGGGTGGGAAAAGCCAAACAAAATGCTCAACAGGAAATTGTGATATGAAAGATAATCAGAGAAAAAGACGGCTTTGACATATTTCAATGTGCTTTACTATGAATAAAAAAAGAATCAAAGATGATCAGAAAGATTTTTTACAATGGGAAAATAAAAGAATAATGATAATCACTGGAATTGTTTGAAAAAATTCATAAATTCTATTAATTTAATATTTAAAAATTCAGGTTGAATTGATAAAAGAAAACCTTGTGGTTAAGCACTGGAAATTTAGGGCAGGCATGTGGAGAGCATAGACAATATAGAATTGGGGGTCATCCATAGAGAGCTGATATCTTGGGAATAAATGAAGGACATGAGGGACTAACTATAGATTACAATAAGCAGAGGTTTGATTATAGAAAATGACATAATTATGAATTTGGATTTTATATTTTTATGTATGTATGTATTTACTTATTTAATTTTATTTTTTGGTCACACCTGTATAGCATGTGGGATCTTATTTCCCCAACCAAGGATCAAACCCATGCTCCATACATTGGAAGTATACAGTTTCAACCACTGGACAGCCAGAGAAATCCCTAGATTTTTAAAAAAATCAGACTATATGAAATGAGAAAACAATCATTTCCAAAATAGTGTTACATGAGACAGATGTCAAAGAGGGAGAGAATTCTGAACTCTCAAAGTCAGCTGACTTGGTTAAGGAGGGTGGTCATGGTAACTTCAAAACAGTAGAGCTTTAGTCCATTTAGACCATTTTCTATTAACTGTGTATGTTTCACCACCTACGTTAGTAAACTATTTTTTTTTTTGCCCCCTTCCCTTGCTTATTTAACTTCTATGCAGAGTACATCATGAGAGATGCTGGGCTGGAAGAAGCACAAGCTGGAATCAAGATTGCTGGAAGAAATATCAATACTTCAGATATGCAGATGACACCACCCTTATGGCAGAAAGTGAAGAGGAACTAAAAAGCCTCTTGATGAAAGAGAAAGAGGAGAGTGAAAAAGTTGGCTTAAAGTTCAACATTCAGAAGACCAAGATCATGGCATCTGGTCCCATCACTTCATGGGAAATAGATGGGGAAACAGTGGAAACAGTGTCAGACTTTATATTTTTGGGCTCCAAAGTCACTGCAGATGGTGACTGCAGCCATGAAATTAAAAGACTCTTACTCCTTGGAAGGAAAGTTATGACCAACCTAGATAGGATATTCAAAAGCAGAGACATTACTTTGCCAACAAAGGTTCGTCTAGTCAAGGCTATGGTTTTTTCCAGTCCATTCTGAAGGAGATCAGCCCTGGGATTTCTTTGAAAGGAATGAAGCTAAAGCTGAAACTCCAGTACTTTGGCCACCTCATGCGAAGAGTTGACTCATTGGAGAAGACTCTGAAGCTGGGAGGGATTGGGGGCAGGAGGAGAAGGGGACGACAGAGGATGAGACAGCTGGATGGCATCACCGACTCGATGGACTTGAGTCTGTGTGAACTCCAGGAGTTGGTGATGGACAGGGAGGCCTGGTGTGCTGCGATTCATGGGGTCACAAAGAGTCGGACACTACTGAGCGACTGAACTGAACTGATGTTGAAGTAAAAAGCTTGTTGAATAACTGGACTCTGAAAGTTTTCTCTCTCTTTAAAGAGAATAGATAGAAAAGAATGTGGTTGGGAGTGATGGTAAATCACATAATTGGATCAGAAATTTTAAAAAATTCCCCCTTTTTAGACAGTGAGTCAGTCTGATCAGTTGCAGAGTTATACTATTGACTGATGAAGGTTTGAAAGGTCTCTTTGCAGAATAATTTTTTTTTGTTCAATTATACATTAGAAAAATAAAATATTGGTTTGGGGATGTGATAAACATTTAGATATTTTTTCTTTTGGTAGTTCTTTCTCAATAATAAATGAACCACTTCTAAAAGTAATCACAACGATTGGAAAGCTTTTGTTCACAGAGGTTTGATAGTATAGAGAGGAAGATGATTACTTACTCACACCAGCCTGTTCTTTGTTTTCTTCACTTTAGGGAAAAAAATTATGTAGATACCACATGAAGATAGAGAAACAATTGTGGTAAGATCTTGAATCCTGTTGATATTTGAAAAGTGATAAAAGAGATTTGGCATTTGATAGTTATTTTTTTTTTGTTTCCAGAACGGACAAAAGCCCATGATCACACTAAGTTATCATTTAGATTTGTTTGCTTTTACAACTGAGACTAAGCCCCACCCCCTGCCTGTCCCGTCCATCACTTGAGACTTCACTTCCATTGTGTGCATGTTTGTTAGAGAGCAGGGTGTTAGGCTACAATATTTGTTTAACCTCCCTAAGAACTCTTCAAGGTATCTGTCCTGAAAGCTGCTAATTTATGGTCTAGCAGGCTTACATTATATGCAGATAGTAATTAACTGTGAATAAAAGAATGAGAAGTGTGACGTGAAGTAGCAAACTGAATGCTTCACCAGTAGCAACCCAGAACTGTCTCCCAGCCCTGCACCTTGTAGGGAGGCAGGCAGTTTTTCACTCTTGTGTTTTAAAAAGCTGGAACGGAATTGTGCCATATTTCCCATTGCTGCTGAAACCACCCATAGAAGACACGCTGCCTATGTGCACAGTCATGAATCTTAATGCCAGTCCTTTGCTTTACATGACATAAATAAGTTGGTGGTTTTGTTTTAGTGTGGTAGATATTTTTTGTTGTTGTTGTTTTAGTTTTGATTTTACAGATAGTAAAGAGTCTGCCTCCATTGTGGGAGGCTCGAGTTTGATCCCTTGGTCTGGAAGAACCCCTGCAGAGGGAAATGGCAACCCACTCCAGTATTCTTGCCTGGGAAAACCCCATGGACAGAGGAGCCTGGCAGGCTACAGTCAGTGGGATCGCTTAGGACACAACTGAGTGACTTCATTTTACTTTAGTCCATTTGGGCTGCTATAACAAAATACCAAAGACTAAGTAGTCAACAGAAATTTATTTCTCACAACTCTGGCAGCTGGAAGTCTGAGATAAAGGTGCAAAGTTTCAGACTTCTTTTATTCTCATATGGCATTGGGAGCTCTGTGGGATCTCTTCCATAAGATCACTAATCCCATTCATGAGGGCCCCACCCTCATAAACTAATCACCTCCTCTTAAAGGTCCCATCTTCCAACACCAGCACATTGGGTGTAAGGATTTCAACATGTGAGTTTTGAGGGGACACAAACATTCAGACTACAGCAAACAGTTCAAGTTAAAGAGAACACATCAAACCAGGTGTCTTAGCAACAAGCAAGGAAGCCCTAAACCATGTTTGCACAGAATGGTAAGAGATGGTTATGTGCTGATCTTTTCAGTTATAAGCCTCAAATACTAAAAAGGTTGTCAGTGAAAATGATTTGCTTACACAAAGGTACACAAGTTCGTGCAGTTCCTATGTAAATATTTGTAATGTGGTAGGCATATTTTATTTTGCTATAGACAAAGAACTTGTTTTTAACTTAAATAAAGTCCTGGTATGGTATTTCTTTGGTTTATTTCCCGATTCGTTAATAAATGGTCCAACAGCAGGGATTTTTTTTAATAGTACAAATGCTATAGGGAAGGACAATTTACAGTAACTCACCTATTCATAAGTGTCATTTTCCATTAGTTAAATAATACTCTAATAACTGTTTTTAAGTTCCTTCTAAGTGCCAGAAGATGGGAGCACACACACAAATGAATAAATAAGACAAGCCATTAGGGAACCAAATCTGTGGCCAACTTTGAATTGTGTGTTGGGGGTTCAGAGTCTGGGAATAAATGGAACTGGGAAGTTTCAGAAAGGAGATGAATTTGAGGTAATCCTTGAAGAATAGTTAAGAGGGCTCCAGTCAGACAAAAGGGGCTTCCCCAGTGGCTCAGTGGGAAAGAATCTGGTTGCAACATAGGAGACATATGAGATGCAGGTTCAATCCCTGGGTCAGGAAGGTCCCCTGGAAAAGAGAATGGCAACCTGCTCCAGTATTCTTCTTCCCTGGAGAATCCCAGAGACAGAGGAGCCTGGCAGGCTCAGTCCACGGGACTGCAATAGAGTTGGACAAGACTTAGCGACTAAACAACAACAACTTCCTAACAACTACATATCACTTATTACTGGAAAAGTCCCAAGGACAGAGGAACCTGGCAGGCTACAGTCCATAGAGTCACAAAGAGTCATACACCACTGAGCACAAAGACACATAGATAAAAAAAGGTTAGAAGAGGAAGTTTTCAATACAGATGGAACACTGTTGCCAGTCTTTGGAGTGAGGTGCATGAGGGCTTGAGTAGAGTAGCAAGAGATGACAGATAAGGCTGGAGAAGTAGACCCAGTAAAGATTGTGAGGGATCATGAGTGCTTTGCTAACAATTTGCAAACAGTCATAGACTATAAATCAATTGAACTTGAAACTATTGTTTAACTATGCAGCATTTAGCAAAAATCTATTTAATTGCACTCTTCCTAGAAATTATACCCTAAATGGATTATGTTATTTTTGTCCATAACCCTTTAACCTGAGTAGGTTTGTGTGTGTGGTTTGTTTGTTTTTAATAAGTAACTTGAAAGTATGAGTTGTAGAAACGTGTACCACAAATTAATCTTCAGAAGAACTTCCAGGATTCTTTTTTGCTATTAATTTGTTTGACAAGGTAAACATTAATAAGGAAAGAAATTCAAACAACATCTTCAAATTAGTTGTTTAAAGTCAGTTTTAGAAATTAATTGATTACTGATGGATTTTATATTCTTTAGGAAAAGCATGAATAGTTTTATAATTACAAATAAAATTTTAAGTTTAATGTGAATTGCAACAAAATATGTTAGTTCAAACATTTTAAATAAATAAAGAGTTTGAAAGTTTGTAAATCAGCAACAAAGCTAAACTTAAAAAAAGGAAAACTGTTACTTGCTGCTGCTGCTGCTAAGTCGATTCAGTCGTGTCCGACCCTGTGCGACCCCATAGACAGCAGCCCACCAGGCTCCCCCGTCCCTGGGATTCTCCAGGCAAGAACACTGGAGTGGGTTGCCATTTCCTTCTCCAATGCATGAAAGTGAAAAGTGAAAGGGAAGTCGCTCAGACGTGTCTGACTCTTAGCGACCCCATGGACTGCAATCCACCAGGCTCCTCCATCCATGGGATTTTCCAGGCAAGAGTACCAGAGTGGGGTGCCATTGCCTACTGTCTTTAATAATGAAAATATCCAAAATTCAATTCTAAAACCAGGAGTAGTTTATTTTGAAAATCATTTTCTTTGTTGAATGAAGAGATAATGTGTTTTTTTAATATCAAAAGTCTACTGATTTCTCATTCTGTCTTATTAGTTCTTAAGTTGACACAATGCATTTTATTATTCAATTGTTACCAGGAAACATGGTCTATTTTCTTTCAAAGACTCAATGATATTGTTTGATGTAGCTTAGTGTATATCAGATAGCTTCTACAATTACGCTTAACTACTTCCTTTTGGAATTTAATGCTTCATTTTCAAACTTTAAAAAAATGAAAATCAGTTGTATACAATATATTTTCTTCACCAATAATAGGAACTTTATGAATTTTTAAGTTAAAATTAAATGTTATGATATAAACTTAAAATTCAAATATCATATTAAAACAATGTGTGTCATGCTCAATGTTTTACAGTAAAACATATTCCAGAATATAATTTTTAAAATTTCTCACCCCACACATTCATTCACTTAAAAAATTTTGATAGTCATTGCTGATTGATTTTTTTCTATTTTAAAAGAAACTTGATGTCACGCAAGACAAACAATTTATTGGCTTTTCTTCTATACTTCCAGGTCTTACAAATCACTATTCAGGAGTAAGGTTTTGTGGAATGCACAATTTATACACGAGCAACTCAACATTCACAAGATGCACATAATAAAAACAGGTAGGTAAGAGACAATTTAAAAGTCAGGCTACCCCTAATTGGGTAGCTGTAACAAAGTGTCGTTTCTCTATTAATACTTTCCAAAATTAATTAAATATTAACATCTACCTGGAATAAAATGTAAGTTCCTCACCGAGCTCCTGAGATGAAGCGTTCGTTCTAGTTCGGAGTAGAGATAGTTTGTCCTGCTGGGGCACCTGTAAAGCCCTTCTTCCTTGGGATTGGCGGTTGCCGTGGTTACTCTTTGTTTGGAGGGCGGGCGCTGTTTTCCAACCTTGCTGGAGGATTCAGCCGCTGCTGGGTGAGCAAGCACCCCTCAAGACCCGGGCTGATGGAGCGGGAGGTGCCGCAAAGCTGCGGGAGCGCAAGTGGAGCCGGGCCCCTCTCCGCCAAGGCCAGGCTTGAGCGCGAAGAGGGGCCCCGCGCCCAGGGAATGCTGAGCCAGTCTGTAGGGAGGGAGAGGCTCTGTAGAGGGAGAGGCTTTCAGTTTTGAAAAATTTTGGTAGTTCACTCAGAACTTGAAGAACTATAATTGAAGGATGGGGTTCCTTAAAATTTCTCGTTTTTGACAACTGTATGTGCGTGCTCAGTCGTGTCCGGCTCTCTGCGACCCCATGGACTCTAACCCTCCAGGCTCCTCTGTCCTCTTCTGCCTGGGATTTCCCAGGCAAGAATATTGGAGTGGGTTGCCATTTCCTCCTCTAGGGGATCTTCCTGACCCAGAGATCGAACCCTCATCTCTTATGTCCCCTGTATTGTCAGGCGGGTTCTTTACCAGCTGAGCCACCAAGACTCCCCACTTTAGCCACTAAGACACCCCACTAAGCTCGCTTGTCACCTTTAGCCACCTCCAACTGATTATTATCAACTTGAAGTAGTTTACCTAGCCTCTTTGCAGTGGGATCGATCCAAGGCTGCTGTATCCAGTTCTGTAACCACTGGCTAGAGGTGACCATTGAGAGCTTAAATGCAGCAAGTCTGAATTGAAATGTGCTGTAAACGTAAAATACACGTCAGATTTTGAAGAATTATTAATGTACAAAACAAAGTGTACACTTTTTAGCTGGCTATATAATGAATGCTTTTCTGCTGACTCTATGTTGAAATAATATTTTGGATAATGGATTGAATTAATATATATTATAAAAAAATTCAACTGTTTATATTTTCAAAAATTGCCACTAGCAAATTTAAATCAAACATGTTGCTCAAATATGTCATTGGACAGGACTGATCTAAAGAGCCAGTAGATGAGCTGAGATGGACATATGATGGAAATGCCCCTTTCCTTTACCCTATTTTTCTGCCTTTCTTTCTATATAAAGTTTTGTGTATCTCTGAATTCTGCTTTATAGCCATTTTTAAAATCTAATTTTCCATCTAGCAAAGGGTTTTCTCCTTATATTCATTCAAAGCTTTTGAATTGCATTTTAAGTAAGTTAGATTGTGGGGTGGCATTTTGCACTGGTTCTGGTTTTGTTTTGGATGGAGGTGGTTATGAGTAAAATTGGGAAAATAAAAGCTGATTAGTACAGCATTGTTGAAACTTTGTTTTTTTACTTAGACCCACATTAAAACAAAAATTTGCATTGCATTTCATGTACAGGTGCATACATATACCTGTACTTATAATTGAAGCAAAGTTTTTTAAGCAATTTTTAATTTTAGTATATATAGTACACTTATAGTTTCTTTTCTGACCTACCCTAACTTTTCCTATGCTGTTCCATCATTTAATCTAGATGACCAAAAACTGCTAAATTAATTTCTTAATCCATGAATGGATTACCATCTGAAATTTTAAGTCTACTGGTTGTTCAGAAAGATTGCTGGGCAGATAATGAACTTGCCTAAGTTTGGATACCTTTGGATTGTGAAAAGAGCACTGACTTTGGATTCAAAATCTCTGAATTAGGATCCTACTCCCATTACTTTTTAACATGATGCTATGGGGAATTAACTAACCTCTTCCAGCCTTAGGTTTCTCATCTATACAATGACTGTAATGACCTTTAATCTGTGAAGTTACTCCAGAAATTATCAGTCACACAAGTGTCTACTAGAGCCTGGCTTGTCACAGGTACTTAATATACATGGAAGCTAATGACGGTAGTTAACGGTGATGATATGAAGATATTCTGCAATGTACTGCTTGACCTATATCCATTACAAGCCTAAAGATTTAAATGAAATTAATGTTGAACTTATACATCATATATTATTCATTATTTCATTGTTGTAGCTATCTGGTAGAATTGACAACTCTGATTTAATGAGTGCAAACTAGCCAAATGTGTCCCCATATATAGACTTAGGATGTTCTCTTGTAAGTATTTTAATTTCTGAATACTCAAGCTGTTGACAGTTATTTTGCCATTGATTATTACCATGAAAATGAATTTTAATATGAAGTTTCCTGATTCGGGAAGGTAAGCCAAACCCATTCCACATAACTTTTCCTTCAGCGAATTTAAAGAGTATCATTAAATTTGATCATTTTGTAGTCAAACACTAAAGAAATAATGGATGAAAATAGGGAGAAGGCAATTTTCTTTAATATATGCTGCTGCTGCTGCTGCTAAGTCGCTTCAGTCATGTCCAACTCTGTGTGACCCCATAGACGGCAGCCCACCAGGCTCCACAGTCCCTGGGATTCTCCAGGCAAGAACACTGGAGTGGGTTGCCATTTCCTTTTCCAATGCATGAAAGTGAAAAGTGAAAGTGAAGTCGCTCAGTCATGTCAGACTCTTCGTGACCCCATGGACTGCCACCTACCATGGGATTCTCTGTCCATGGGATTCTCCAGGCAAGAGCTCTGGAGTGGGGTGCCATTTCCTTCTCCATCTTTAATATATAGTATAGGCATAATAAGGTGTGATAAAACTTTGTTAAACTAAAGCATTTTTACATAGAACATGTTGGGTTGGTGTGGCACATTAAAGAACCTATAGTTTTTACTAGCATTTAGCCTCTTCAGTTTTCTCTAAATGGTTCTGTGTTTTATTATGAAGGATGATGGAAGGCAATGATGATGATGATATAAAGCTCAGCGAAGAAATAGAGGCTGAATTGGATAAAATCAGCATTTCTTCCTTGGAAAAATATGATTTTGATAGTGATTCAAAATCAGAAGCCCAGAGTGATAATAGTGATACAGTAAGTTTTGTGTTGTACTTTTGAGACTTTTAAGTAAGCTTTTTTAGGAGAAATACTACTTTTCTCAGTGTGTTTGTTATACTCCACTCATTTTTTTCCCCTTAGGGTGAACTTTAAACAATGCATATTAGTAGATATTTAAATATAAAAACTATATTGATAAATTACCTATAATTTCACATGTATACATGTACATTTTTCACAAAATTGAGATTTTATTATTCATATAATTATGCATACGTGTGTGTGTGTATATATATATATATATATATATATATATATGTTGTTGTTTAGCTCTAAGTCATGTCCAGCTATTTTGTGACATCATGGACTGCAGACTGTTCTATCCATGGGATTTCCCATGCAAGAATACTGGAGTGGATTGCCATTTCCCTCTCCAGGGGATCATCCCAACCCAGGGATTGAACCCATGTCTCCTACATTGGCAGATGGATTCTTTACCACCCAGCCAAGAGAAAGTG
Source organism: Tragelaphus eurycerus (assembly GCA_935064755.1). Lineage (NCBI taxonomy): Eukaryota > Metazoa > Chordata > Mammalia > Artiodactyla > Bovidae > Tragelaphus > Tragelaphus eurycerus. The sequence goes on along the minus strand of CAKXYN010000010.1, from coordinate 42,641,105 downwards.
AAAGTGAAAGTCACTCAGTCCTGTTAGACTCTTTGTGATCCCATGGACTATACAGTCCATGAAATTCTCCAGGCCAGAGAACTGGAGTGGGTAGCCATTCCCTTCTCCAGGGGATCTTTGCAACCCAGGCATCGAACCCAGGTCTTTTGCATTGCAGGCAGATTCTCTACCAGCTGAGCCTGGGAAGACACACATATATATTGGTATCCTGCTTTTTTACTTAATCATGAGTATATTGTTATGTGATTCAGTTCAGGTCAGTTCAGTTCAGTTGCTCAGTCATGTCTGACTCTTTGCAACCCCATGAATCGCAGCACGCCAAGCCTCCCTGTCCATCACCAATTCCCAGAGCTCACCCAAACTCATGTCCATTGAGTCGGTGATGCCATCCAGCCATGTCATCCTCTGTTGTCCCCTTCTCCTCCTGCCCTCAATCCCTCCCAGCATCATAGTCTTCTCCAATGAGTCAACTCTTTGCATGAGGTGGCCAAAGTACTGGAGTTTCAGCTTTAGCATCATTTCCTGCCAAAGAACACCCAGGACTGATCTCCTTCAGAATGGACTGGTTGAATCTCCTTGCAGTCCAAGGAACTCTCAAGAGTCTTCTCCAACACCACAGTTCAAAAGCAGCAATTCTTCGGCGCTCAGCTTTCTTCACAGTACAACTCTCACATCCATACATGACCAAAGGAAAAGCCATAGCCTTGACTAGATGGACCTTTCTTGGCAAAGTAATGTCTCTGCTTTTGAATATGTGATCTAGGTTGGTCATAACTTTCCTTCCAAGGAGTAAGCGTCTTTTAATTTCATGGCTGCAGTCACCATCTGCAGTGATTTTGGAGCCCCCCAAAATAAAGTCTGACACTGTTTCCACCGTTTCCCCATCTATTTCCCATGAAGTGATGGGACCAGATGCCATGATCTTCGTTTTCTGAATGTGGAGCTTTAAGCCAACTTTTTCACTCTGCTTCACTTTCATCAAGAGGCTTTTTAGTTCCTCTTCACTTTCTGCCATAAGGGTGGTGTCATCTGCACATCTGAGGTTATTGATATTTCTCCCAGCAATCTTGATTCCAGCTTATGTTTCCTCCAGTCCAGCATTTCTCATGATGTACTCTGCATATAAGTTAAATAAGCAGGGTGACAATATACAGCCTTGACGTACTCCTTTTCCTATTTGAAAGCAGTCGTTGTTCCATGTCCGGTTCTAACTGTTGCTTCCTGACCTGCATACAGATTTCTCAAGAGGCAGGTCAGGTGGTCTGGTATTCCCATCTCTTTCAGAATTTTCCACAGTTTGTTGTGGTCCACACAGTCAAAGGCTTTGGCATAGTCAATAAAAAATAGATGTTTTTCTGGAACTCTCTTGCTTTTTCCACGATCCAGCGGATGTTGGCAATTTGATCTCTGGTTCCTCTGCCTTTTCTAAAACCAGCTTGATTAGATATGCATAAAAATCAAAATGTATGTGAAATCTTTAGATCAAAGAAATAGTTACATGTTTTTGAAATCAAATATATATTCATTTGTGTATTTCCTCCAGTGTTTCAGTTCAGTTCAGTCGCTCAGTCGTGTCTGACTCTTTGCAAGCCCATGAATAACTGCATGCCAGGCCTCCCTGTCCTTCTCCTTTAGGATAGACTGGTTGGAGCTCCTTGCAGTCCAAGGGACTCTCAAGAGTCTTCTCCAACACTACAATTCAAAAGCATCAATTCTTCAGTGCTCAGCTTTCTTTATAGTCCAACGCTCATATCCATACATGACTACTGGAAAAACCATAGACTTGACTAGACGAACCTTTGTTGGCAAAGTAATGTCTCTGCCTCCATTGTTTATATACCTAGAAAATTTATTCATGGATTTATTCTTTTATATAAAAATTCTTAATCAAATGGAAACTTATTTTCAGCTATATTATAAAAAGTAAATCTAATTAAAATTTCCCTGCAATATTTATCAAATATCCCTGGTGTCACTTGTGGAATAATCCACCTTTTTTCAATTCACTTGTCGTATCTGCTGTATATACTTAGTTGTTATATACATATAATCTATCCAGGGTTATCTATTCTTTTCCATTATTCTGTTAATTTTTGCCCTATTCTGGTTTTATATTTTTAAGTGTAAAATGGGCCAAATTCCTTCAGTAGCTTTGCTGCATCAACTCTTTTCAACTAAGCTTTTTTTCCCAAGAAAACACATTTGTCAAGTTTCTTGAAACAATTATATTTTGATTTTTAATTAGGATTGCAATAACCTACATAATACTTTAGGAAAAAATAATATTTTAGTGTGTCTTTTTATCCATAGCTAACTTAAATAAGACAGAAGTTCTGAAATTATTCATTTGGGGATGAGTTCCAACAGAATCATGGATGCAATTTATAGCCATCTGAAAATGAAAAGCAAACTTTAACCAAATGTGTTTGTTTGGACTACGCTTTTTATATGAAGCTCTTTTACCTCATTCACACATTTTAGTCAAAATTTTGGCGTTTCAAAACAAATTTTGATGCATAGTTTTAGCAAATAATTTTACAGTTCCTTTTATTCTTCACGTTTTTAGGATTCGGATGAGCTACCTGAGTCTGTTCTTCACTGTATTAACATCATAAAGAATAAGAGTAAAACTGCTGAAGAGCTCATTCTTCAGGACTTGGAGGATACTGATGTTTTAAGTAAGTACAGTTTTCATCTGCTGGGTAGAAAAGTTTTCTGTAAGTATGAATAATTTATAATTTAGAAAATTAAACTGCTTGAAGTTATTTCTTCTCATAAATAGGTGCATGCATTTATTTCTAATAAAATCTCTATACTATATTGGTCTGTTCAATTTAGCTTACACATCTGTTTTAATTACTACCTTCCTTATATCTCCAATAAATACTAGTCTCTAATAATTTGTTTTACTAGTCCTAATTCGGAGAAGGCAATGGCACCCCACTCCAGTACTCTTGCTTGGAAAATCCCATGGACGGAGGAGCCTGGTAGGCTGCAGTCCATGGGGTCACTAAGAGTCGGACACGACTGAGCGACTTCACTTTCACTTTTCACTTTCATGCTTTGGAGAAGGAAATGGCAATCCACTCCAGTATTCTTGCCTGGAGAATCCCAGGGATGGGGGAGCCTGGTGGGCTGGTGTCTATGGGGTCACACAGAGTCGGAAACAACTGAAGTGACTTAGCATAGCATAGCATGTCCTAATTAAAGCCAGACATTCTGTTACGTTATGTCAAAGGAACCCAAGTGTGGGACTATTTTAGAATTATCAGTTTATATGTATTTTTGGAGAAAAATATAATTTATATAAAATCCTCACAACCTTTATTTGTCTCAGCTGAGCAAATTTATATCTTGCAATTATTGTAAGAATAATAGAATGAACAAATATTTAACTAGAAGTAATCCTAGCTTAGTTTATAATGAAAAATGGCAACAATTTAAATGTTCAACAGGACTTTGGTGTGTCTAACACTATAATCTTAAAAAAAATGAAAGACAATTTTAATAATATAAGTTTTATGGTATGCTATAAAAGTTATTATGAAATTCAGTGTCATTCATGCTTATATTGATATAAATTATGTGTATATTCACAGTTGTTTATACCAAAAATATTAGTGTGTGAAAGGATGTGTAGTAGCCACTGAGAATACAGCAGAGAACAAAACAGGCCAAGATCTTGCTCTGTTATTCTAGCGTTCCCATGTTGGGAGACAGATAATAAGTAAACACATAACATTTCAATAATGATAATTCTGTGAAGGGAGGATTTCAAGATAAGGGGATAGAGATTGAATTTTGCTATTTTAGATATGTGAAGTCAGGGGAGGCATTTCTGAGGAAGTGATATTTAAGTAGTGTCTGAAATGAGATAGTAAGCCAAGTGGGATATGCTGGTGAAGAAGTGAGTCACGTAGCTATCTAGAGAGCTGGTATTCCAGAAAGAAGGCATTGTAAAGGTCAAGACACATTCAGTGGGCTTAATGTGTTCAGAGAATAGTTAGCCTTTGTGGTTATATTCAAGCAAAGAAAGGGTCAGATATACAAGACTCTTAGAAATCCAAAGTGTGGACTTTGGATTCTGCTCTGAGTATATTAAGGTTTTTCAGAAAGGAGTGATGTATTTTGACGCAATCATTCTGGGAACTGTGTAGTGAAGATGCCTGGCGGTAACAAGAACCTGCAAGACTATTACAATAGTATGGTTAGAGATGATAGCGGTTTAAATACAAATGGTGAAAAATGCTCATATTCTAGAAAACACTTTTAAGTAGAAAGAACCAAAAATATTTATTGATGGATTGATGTGAAAGGAAAAGAGGAAACTGGCTCCAAGATTTTTGTTCTGACTATATGTGTGAAAGAATTTGTAAAGACTTTAACTTAAATGCAGACCCTTTAGGATTTAGCAGTGATTACTGTCAAGTTATGGTGAATTTTAGTAGTTTGCTTCTTTATGTTTACTAAGGTTTATAAAATGAAAATTTATTTTAAATATATTGGCAAGTATATAACCTGATTATGTAAAAATCAAAGGAAATACAGAAAAATTAGTTACATGAAAGATTATAGGAACTGAAGTCATAGCAGTGGTTTAGAAAGTTACAAGATCTCATGTGTATAGCTCTAACAAGCAGGTTTGATAGTCTCAAAGAGCAGACTAATTTTCCAAGAAAATTCAAATAATCAAAGTCGCTTGAAAAATCAAAAAACATGCTGAAATCAGTAATTTGGCAAGAAGGTAGAAAGATATATCTTCTCAAATGTCAATAGGAAGTAGGGATAACTTTGTAATTGAATTGTTCCAATTCATCAAGGAGCAGGAAATCTGCAGATTATATTTCATTCATTAAAAACTGCACATTTTAGCTACAAAACTGTGTAAGCATAGCATACACATACATAAGAGAAACTAGAGGCTAATTTTATTTGTAAATATGGATGTATTGATGAAAGCAGTCAATTGTATACAAAAACTATTTTAGCTACTTAAAGCAGTATGGTTTGGGGGGTATTTGTGTAAAACAAACTTAGAGGTTTAAAATAACACTGTGTTATCTTTGTATAGTTCTACAGGTTCACTAGGCTTTGCCATGTAGTCCTTGCTTGGATTTCTTACACATTGACAGTCAGATGTTGTTTGGGGTCACAGTCATCTGAAGTCTTTACTGGACTGGAATTCTAAGATGGCTCACTGACATGGCTTGCAGTTGATGGAATTTGTTGGCTGGGAATTAATTTGGGGCTGTCAGCTGAAGGAGGCACCTACATAGGGTCTCTCTCTGTAGCTTGCATGGCACCTGGATTTTGAGAAAGAGTATCGCATGAATAAATTATTAAGAGACTAAGGTGGTACCTTGTAAAGCTTCAGATAACATTCTCCAAAGTCATGCAACATCTTTATTACATCCTGATGGTTACACAGGGTCAGCACAGATTCCGTGCAGGAGGGGAGTACGCAGGGTATGCATACCAGGAAGTATAGGACTAAAATCTTTGGAGGCTATTAATAGTAACTACAATAAATAACAGAATTGTTAATAGAACTTAAAAAATCAGATTCTATGTTGAATAAAGTGTAGGAAAAAATACATGCATGCACACTGAAACTGTGCTGTAGCCGGAGCTGCTGATAAAATGAAGAAATTCAGAGATATTAATCCTCTTCTATACACTCCTATCTCCAACCCAAAGCTCCCTCTATCATAGTCTGAGACAGAAAAATGAAAGTATCTCTCTCTGCCTTTCTTCACACATAATATTTTTATGAAAGTAAAGACTTGCACAAACATATCAATTGGTAGAATCTAAATCAACCTTAGAAACATACCTTCAAAGGAATCTGGAGAATTTTTTTGTTTGTTTGTTTTTTGTTTTCAGCATCTCACATAGGAAAACATGCCAGAGAGATTGTGAATGGGTATTGAAAAAGAAAATCTATAATACTGGTCAAAGTACTTGTGAATCGTCAGTTAATTGGCAGAATAGTCATCTGTAAAAATACTTTACAACCAAGGAATAAAACAAGCTAATTGAACAAGAAAAATAAACATAACTACCTCTTTACAGATGATAAAAAGACACTAAAATTCAACAAAACCTCACAAAATTGGGAATGAAAGTTTCTTTCATGAACATGTAATGTTTTAAATTCAGACTTTTATTAAAGCATTTTCAGTGTCTTGTTCAAGATTATGTTGTTTGTGGCAGATAGACTTGAACTTTTGTTGATTTCTAGTCAAGGTGTTATTGTGATATTAAACACAGCATTATTCTGTATACATGGAAAGTGAACTTCAGTTCTAGAATATGAAAAGTGATGAGTGCTCTAAAAATCTGTTGCCTTTATTTTTGAATAAAGAGTACAGATTTCCCCTGTTCTTGGTTCTTCCGTATTTTTCTGTTGCTTTGATCAAGACTATTCTATGATAAAGAATTTAAGATTAAAGGATGATAAAATAGTTTGGGATTTTAACATGTGTCTTGCTTTAATATTTAAAAATGTTATAACTTTTTTCTCTTTATAGGCTGTGGTTATGGAGGGATTTCTAATAATCATATGCATTTAAGGATAGAATTACCAACTGAATGTAAAGAAAATCCAGAACAATTAATAAAGGTATATGTTGTTTGACTGAAAGTGCTCAATATTATATAGTTAGAAATTTTCCTTTTCATCTCACATAGGATTTAAAGTTCATTGTCTTAAAAATTAAATTATTTTAAGCAAATAATTGTTGGTTTTATTTTCTCTCCTGGCATAGAATATAAAACAATGCAAATTACAGTCTTTAAAATATTAGAAATGGTGATTTGAGCCAGCAATACTTGGAAATTTAATGTAAATAAGACCAGCATAACTATATTGGATGGTATTTTTTACCTAAAAAATCCAAGGAAAATAATGAAATATACTCTAATATTGTTACCTTGCTTAAGAATGTAGTATGATTCAGTGAAGTCTTTAAATACCCTGTAGAAACTTTAAATGTAGAAAGTCTTTTTTTTTTAAGGTAAAATAAAAACATCTGTAAAGAAGTGAGAGTAAAGGAAAGCCTAGGATTTGGGGGTAAAACTCCTAGAAATATATTTCAGAGAAAGTCTCTTCCACAGGCCCAGAATCTTGTTTATTTTTATTACTCATATTACATAACTCTAATTCTACCTAACTGTATTCTTGCTCTTTTTGAGGTTAGCAGAATTTGAAAAGTACTTGTATGTTTCTTACTCTATTTTTTGGTAACACTCAGTCCTGATATATTAATTTTGAATTATATTGTTACTTCATTGGAATAGATATCCTGTATTGATTAAGCTGGAGTATGATGAAAGTCTAATTATGGAAAAGTATGAATCAAAATTATAACTTGTATATATCTCAAGGTAAATTTGAAAAAATTGTTTTTAAAACATATTGAATATATTAGCAATTTGTGTATATGTGCAATTGTTGCAGAAAAGAAATATGAAAAGGTGTTAGGAGGAAAACACATACTAATAGAAACATTTGGACATGTTAAGCAGGTTAATTTTGAATATTGTAAGTAAATATCAGAAAGTAATTATAATTCTGAAATACATAAGGAGGGTAAAATATAATTTGCTTCCCTGGGAAAAGCATTTTTCTCCACCATAAAATAATAATTACCAATGTTCTATAGAATTGTATTTGAGAGCAATTTGAAGTAAATAATTTTCTAGATATGTGTGTATAAATAATACATTATTGAAATGATAACTTTACTCTCTGTTTTGTTTTCCTTTAATCATTGGGACTTTCTTTAACCTCTTAGATGTTATCTGAAATAGAAAAAGAAGAATTTCTAAGAAGTAAAACTCATCGTGGCAGTCCTGACTTGGTTCTGGAGTCTGAACTTTGTGATTTACCGTTGGATGAACGTGTTTTGCCAGGTGGACTAACTTGCTTGATGATACTTTTTTGATTATTTTAATGTGATTCACTTTAATTATTGAAAAACTTTGAACAGTTTTCTTTTGCCATTTAGAAGAAAATAGTCATGGTATTTGAAAAATACTGTACACTTATGGTTATTTAATTACGTTTCATAGTTTTTTCTTAAAAAAAAAAAAAAAAAAGATTCCTAAATCAACTTCATTGTGGCTCAGCTGGTAAAGAATCCATCTGCAACGGAGGAGACCTGGATTTGATCCCTGGGTTTGGAAGATCCCCTGGAGAAGGGAAAGACTACCCACTCCAGTATTCTGGCCTGGAGAATTCCATGGACTGTATAGTCCATGGGGTCACAAAGAGTTGGACACGACTGAGAGACTTTCACTTTCAATTTAACTTTATATAAGTATATGTGAAAATTTTCCACGTATAGAGCTGAATACAATAGATGTACCCAGACCTGCATTTTTTAAGTGTCTCTTAACTATGTTCCATATATATCTCTTAACTACACACATGAATGCACACACACACAGATACACATACATAGTTTTCTGGAATAGTTTGACAAGTTATAAAAGTTGGCTTAAAGCTCAACATTCAGAAAACGAAGATCATGGCATCCGTTCCCATCACTTCATGGGAAATAGATGGGGAAACAGTGAAAACAGTGTCAGACTTTATTTTGGGGGGCTCCAAAATCACTGCAGATGGTGACTGCAGCCATGAAATTAAAAGACGCTTACTCCTTGGAAGGAAAGTTATGACCAACCTAGACAGCATATTCAAAAGCAGAGACATTACTTTGCCAACAAAGGTCCATCTATCTAGTCAGGTCTATAGTTTTTCCCGTGGTCATGTATGGATGTGAAGATTGGACTGTGAAGAAAGCTGAGTGCCAAGGAATTGATGCTTTTGAACTGTGGTGTTGGAGAAGACTCTTGAGAGTCCCTTGCACTTCAAGGAGATCCAATCAATCCATTGTGAAGGAGATCAGCCCTGGGATTACTTTGGAAGGAATGATGCTAAAACTGAAACTCCAGTACTTTGGCCACCTCATGTGAAGAGCTGACTCATTGGAGAAGACTCTGATGCTGGGAGGGATTGAGGGCAAGAGGAAAAGGGGACAACAGAGGATGAGATGGCTGGATGGCATCACTGACTCGATGGATGTTAGTCTAAGTGACCTCCGGGAGTTGGTGATGGACAGGGAGGCCTGACGTGCTGGGATTCATGGGGTCACAAAGAGTCAGACACGACTGAGCGACTGATCTGATCTGATCTAATCTGATGATTTCTTTATTGACTGCAATGGAGTTTACATGTATTTTGCACATTAGCACATTGTCGCTTTCACTTTGGTAATATACTGACATTATTTCTTTATTTTGAAATTACTTTTAAATTTTATATTGGATCAGCTTTGACTGGTTTGATTTAAATTTTGTTCTCTTCATGAATACAGATGATGCTGATATAAATTTTGGATACTGTGAAGTGGAAGAAAGATGTCGGCAGTCCTTTGAGGCTTGGCAAGACAAACAGAAAGAATTAGAAGACCGAGAGAAAGAAACTCTCAAAGTTCAGAGGGATAGAGAAGAAAAGCAGTTTCAAGAAGAAGAAGAAAAAAGACATTGTTGGATGAAACAATTTGAAGTTGAAAAGAAGAAATTAGAGAATATTCAGAAGGTAAGTTTTCTTTTTTATTTTTCATTCTTTTTTTTTTTTTTTTGAATCAGTAACTCCTGAACAGTACTGACTTTTTGGATGATGGTGTGGTTCAAGCTCCATTCTATGGGTTTTAATTAGTCCTAATAATCAAAGCAGCTCACTGGGAATTAACAGTATTAATGTAGACCCCTTGCTTATTTTCCAGGAAACTCATTGTAATTTCAGGTACTGCTTTGGATTTTGAGATTCTCCCAGAGTCTATAAAGTTTCAGAGATTGTCCTAAAAAAGCTGACATTTACAACATAAATTGTTGCTCTTCTATACCCTTCTAATCATAGAAAAAGGCAACAGAATTTTCTCCATCACAAAAATGTCCTTACTATGTGATCTGATATCTAGCAATTATATAAAACGTATTTGGTTAAAGTGGTCCAGGCATGTAGGTAATAGTTGTGCTGCATTCCCATAAATGAGCTAATTTCTGGGACCAGAACATTTTTGGTATAAGGGAGTTTTGTGTTGTTTTCCTGTTTTCTCCCAGCTGCTCCTCAGGTGGTCCACATCCTCAGGCCACAGTAGTGGCATCTTGAGAAACTGGTGGATTTTTGGGACTCACTTGTGGACCATCAGGATCCTTAGACTGTATGGATAACAGGCAGGATTTACATCTGTTTTGAATTACTAAAGTTAGCTTATGAATTAGTCCCAATTTACTAGTTTTGAGTCTTCCATGTACAGAATATTATCATGTCATCACATAGGCAGTTCAGGGTATCCTAGCCTCCCATGTTGAGTACATTGCATTTCTGAATTATGTAGAAAGTAAATACATTAAAAACAGTGATAATATTGCAGAACCAGCTTGTCCGTGGCTTTTACTAATAATAAGCTACAAATCTGTGCTTCCTTTTAGTTCATATTTCCTTTCCACAGACTAGATGAGTTACTTTCAAAAGTCATAAGCTGTTTTTTTCCCATTCCAGAATAGAAGTTAATACAATGTAGATTATTGGAGTAGTGTTTCCTGGCTTGTGGCAAAATGTATCACTGCTGCTGATTGTTAGTGATATTTTCTAAAAAAACAGCTGAATTTTAAATTCTGTTTTCATTGCCATTTTTAGTTTGTTTTGTAACAAAAATTTACTGACAATTTCAAGGGCAAAACTTTCAGCTATACACTTGATGTTACAAAAGAAATTTAACGCCAGGGCCTTACCCTTGAATTATATCTTAGTTTTGGAAAGCAATTTGTACTTTATCATAAGTTTATGATTTAAAAATATATATGACATTAGTAAATTAATGAGTTTCCAAATGTGTGCTTCGTTTTACCTTGGAGCTTCAAAGTTTTCCACTGGGACCATTCCATAATTTTATAGTGATGGCTTCTAAATAGATAATTTACGCACTCAGCAATTCTCACCTGTGTCTTTGTTAGCTTCTTCTTCCATTTTCTAAAACTGCTATTATAAATTTCTTTCCTTAAGAGTTATATCCAACTCCTTCTTCCTTGTTATTAGCAACCGATCACATTTTTGCATCAATTACGAACTTCTTTTTCTTTCTAATCCCACATCTGCTAACTGCTAAGTCGCTTCAGTCGTGTCCAATTCTGTGCGACCCCAGAGACGGCAGCCCACCAGGCCCCTCCGTCCCTGGGATTCTCCAGGCAAGAATATTGGAGCGGGTTGCCATTTCCTTCCCCAATCCCACATCTAGTTAACATTAATTTTTGTGGTCACCTTTTTAGCTTTATTTTTTTGCGTTTGTTCTTATCTCCGTAAGAGATTAGGCTTCTTCTACCAAAGGCCAACTTTTCATTCTTTGCTCTATATTCTATCGTTTTCCAGTTTACTTTTACTTTTTCCTATGTGTTAAAATACTCCTACAACTTCTTCCTTTCTTATTGCTTATACTCATGTTCAATTTTCTCCTGTCCTAGAAATAAAACAAAACAGAAAACTCAGGTCACTGTTGTTTAAATATCTTTCTTTAGCTGCTCTTTAGCTTTACTTATCATAGACATGCTTCTTAAGGGGTGGTTATCTGTGCTCAATCCATTTCCTCATCTTTCATTAAAATCTAAACCTTCTAGCTACCTTCCACCTCCAGCCCAGTCAATTAAATTGCTTTTGACAAAAACAAAACAAAACAAAACGTCGTCTTCTAAGCTGACTTTGATAAAAATACAATGACTTCTGGAACCATACTCACAGGTCCTAGTAAAGTTGCTCAGTTGTGTCCAGCTCTTGCAACCACATGGACTGTAGCCTATCAGGGCTCCTCCATCCATGGGATTTTCCAGGCAAGAGTACTGGAATGGGTTCCCATTTCCTTCTCCAAAGGATCTTCTCTACCCAGGGATCGAACCCAGGTCTCCCGCATTGCAGGAAGATGCTCTACCATCTGAGCCACCAGTCAGTATTTATTTTTGCCTCTTTTCCTTTTTATGCCAGTAAAAATCTGTTGACCATTTCATTTTCCCTTTACTTCTGTGGGACCACACTACCTTGATTGTCTTCTTACATGTTTGGCCATTTTTCCTTGGTATCTGTTTTTAAGTTAATTTTTTTCTCCTTCTCCCTGAACGTGTCCTATGTCCTACCCTGGATTCCGTCTTTTGCTCTTTCTTTTCTTATTCTGTGTATTTTCTCTTATGATAGTCTCAAACACAGCAATGGCTGTTCAGAACCAAATCTATAGTTATAAAATAAAGTGAACTACATAACTGTTCCATACTCAGAACTTAGTGGATCTAAAACTGAATACATTGTCTTTCTGAGTCTCTTTCTCTGGTGTTCGTTAGTCATTATTTTGATGAGCTATGGTCTCATCATAGACTAAGCTATAAAGTTGAGTACCATTTTTGACTCTTCTCTCCCTTTTATGATCCTATCCTTCTAATAGTTACATTATCCACTGTCTCATCCATATGTCTACTGCTGCCCCATAGTCCAGGATGTCCTAATGTCTAGCTTGGGATATTTACTGTACTCTAATTGACCTTCCTACTTTTGGTCTTATATTCTGGAAACTCATGCACAGTAATGCAGTCAGAAGGATAATTATTTTCGAAAAAAATATTATTTCCATGCTTAAATGCCATTAAAATTTCCCACAGCTCATATGAGATAATTTCCAAAAACTTTTCCCACTTCCTTTGATTCAGTCACTTGGCAGTTGGTAGCAGTTTCATATCTGCATTGTGTTTGCATCTCTTCTGACTTCTGTGACCTCATCTGTAGAAGGCCTTCAATGATTCTCTCATGGACTTCTCTAATACCTTCTTCACTGATCTCCTTAGTGTTTCCTTGCCTTACTTTCTTATTAAACATGTTGGTTTAGCTGTTAAGTCATGTCCAACTCTTGTGACCCTGTAGACTGTAGCCTGCCAGTCTCCTCTGTCCATGGGGTTATCCAGGCAAGAATACTGGAGTGGGTTGCCATTTCCTTCTCCAGGGGATCTTCCCATCCAGGGATCGAGCCCAGGTCTCCTGCATTGCTGGCATATTCTTTCAGTTCAGTTCAGTTGCTCAGTCATGTCTGACTCTTTGCGACCACATGACTCGCAGCACACCAAGCCTCCCTGTCCATCACCAACTCCTGGAGTTCACCCAGACTCACGTCCATCGAGTCAGTGATGCCATCCAGCTATCTCATCCTCTGTCGTCCCTTTCTCCTCCTGCCCACAATCCCTCCCAGCATCAGAGTCTTTTCCAGTGAGTCAACTCTCCGCATGAGGTGGCCAAAGTACCGGAGTTTCAGCTTTAGCATCATTCCTTCCAAAGAAATCCCAGGGCTGATCTCCTTTAGAAGGGACTGGTTGGATCTCCTTGCAAGTCCAAGGGACTCTTAAGAGTCTTCTCCAACACCACAGTTCAAAAGCATCAATTCTTCGATGCTCAGCCTTCTTCACAGTCCAACTTTCACATCCATATATGACCACAGGAAAGACCATTGCCTTGACTAGATGGACCTTTGTTGGCAAATTAATGTCTCTTCTTTTGAATATGCTGTCTAGGTTGGTCATAACTTTCCTTCCAAGGAGTAAGCGTCTTTTAATTTCATGGCTGCAGTCACCATCTGCAGTGATTTTGGAGTCCAAAAAAATAAAGTCTGACACTGTTTCCACTGTTTCCCCATCTATTTCCCATGAAGTGATGGGACTGGATGCCATGATCTTCATTTTCTGAATGTTGAGCTTTAAGCCAACTTTTTCACTCTCCACTTTCACTTTCATCAAGAGGCTTTTTAGTTCCTCTTCACTTTCTGCCATAAGGGTGGTGTCATCTGCATATCTGAGGTTATTGATATTTCTCCCAGCAATCTTGATTCTAGCTTGTGCTTCTTCCAGTCCAGCGTTTCTCATGATGTATTCTGCATATAAGTTAAATAAGCAGGGTGACAATATATAGCCTTGATGTACTCCTCTTCCTATTTGGAACCAGTCTGTTGTTCCATGTCCAGTCTAACTCTTGCTTCCAGACCTACATACAGATTTCTCAAGAGACAGGTCAGGTGGTCTGGTATTCCCATCTCTTTCAGAGTTTTCCACAGTTTATTGTGGTCCATACAGTCAAAGGCATTGGCATAGTCAATAAAGTAAAAATAGATGTTTTTCTGGAACTCTCTTGCTTTTTCCATGATCCAACGGATGTTGACAATTTGATCCCTGGTTCCTCTGCCTTTTCTAAAACCAGCTTGAACATCAGGAAGTTCACTGTTCACATATTGCTGAAGTCTGGCTTGGAGAATTTTGAGCATTACTTTACTAGCATGTGAGATGAGTGCAATTGTGCAGTAGTTTGAGCATCCTTTGGCATTGCTTTTCTTTGGGATTGGAATGAAAACTCACCTTTTCCAGTCCTGTGGCCACTGCTGAGTTTTCCAAATTTGCTGGCATATTGAGTGTAGCACTTTCACAGCATCATCTCTCAGGATTTGAAATAGCTCCACTGGAATTCCATCACGTCCACTAGCTTTGTTCATAGTGATGCTTTCTAAGGCCCACTTGACTTCACATTCCAGGATGTCTGGCTCTAGGTCAGTGATCACACCATCGTGATTATCTTGATTGTGAAGATCTTTTTGTACAGTTCTTCTGTGTATTCTTGCCGCCTCTTCTTAATATCTTCTGCTTCTGTTAGGTCCATACCATTTCTGTCCTTTATCGAGCTCATCTTTCCATGAAATGTTCCTTCGGCATCCCTAATTTTCTTGAAGAGATCTCTAGTCTTTCCCATTCTGTTGTTTTCCTCTATTTCTTTGCATTGATCGCTGAGGAAGGCTTCCTTATCTCTTCTTGCTAGTCTTTGGAACTCTGCATTCAAATGCTTATATCTTTCCTTTTCTCCCTTGCTTTTCGCTTCTCTTCTTTCACAGCTATTTGTAAGGCCTCCCCAGACAGCCATTTTGCTTTTTTGCATTTCTTTTCCATGGGGATGGTCTTGATTCCTGTCTCCTGTACAGTGTCAGGAACCTCATTCCATAGTTCATCAGGCACTCTATCTATCAGATCTAGGCTCTTAAATCTATTTCTCACTTCCACTGTATAATCATAAGGGATTTGATTTAGGTCATACCTGAATGGTCCTAAAACTGAGTTGTAATCATTTTCCTAGTTCAAAAACATTTTAATAAATGCCTCAAATGTTTATTTAATCTCTTAAAAGCCAAGTCATTTCAAAAACAATCATTTATATGAAACTTTCATAATCCTCTAATTATTATACCTCTTCCTACTGTAATCCTTATAGTTCTTATCTTGTGATTAACTTATTCTTCTAAATTTGGGGTAATGTGTGAACATATGATAGCATTTTAGAATTACTAAAGGTAAAGTTTTTGAGGAAGAGGATTATATCTTACTGATCTTTGTTTATTTTTCAGAGCCTTAACAAACTAATGCTAATAATGAGTTAATGAAAGAAAACAATTACCCTCTGAGATTATTTATTATGTGAATTAAATGAAATAGTTTGGAGATAAAAAACCTGTAATGTAAAACCCATCTTAACATATATTATCATTTGTAATTTTTGCATTATCCAGGAGTATTTCTAGCTAGTGCATTTTATTATGTGAATAAATATACTCAAATTAATAAAACAGCTTTCCAAGATTACAGATATCTTCATGTGCTAATAGGAAACCTAGATATCATTTTATGATATTTTAAGTTGGGATTAAAGTTGTTATTCCAGTACTAATAACTGGGGGCCATTGGGTGAGTTGTTATCTTTAACCATTGTTTACTAATATATGTTGTAAGAGTCATACAAAATAAATATAATATTTTTGATATGTGAATATCATATTTCAATATTATCATATGTTCAGCAAGAACAGGACAAGATGAATGATGAACTTCATAAAGAGGAGAAAATATGGAAGGAGAGATTTAAACAGCATGCGGTATGTGTTTATTGTTTGTAAGCAGCACAATAATCATTCTCCATTTAAAATAAATTGCTATGCTTGGAGTGAATATTTTAAAATAATATTGCCTAGTTGGTATAGGATTTAATTTACTCAAGTTTTAAAAATACTTAGTCACTAGAAACTCTCCTTGAAATGAAATATCCTGACACAGAAGATAAACTGGTTCCATTATTGAACGTGTCTATGTAACACTGTGAATGTAAAATTTCTTCTAAGGCTTGAGGAAACATACTGTTATTTTTAAGGAAAAATTATGTATGAGGAAACATACTGTTATTTCATTATGATGGAGGATTCTTATGAAAGGTTACTGCATTTCTTTAATGCAACTAATTGAATGTGTTAAGTATCCCTTTAAGTTTAAGATGACACATTTATTAATTTTTAACTAATTTACACTGCAGTTTTTATATAAGATTAAGTAATTGCAAGTAAAAAGTAGATAAAATTTCCCATAATTCTGCAATGTAGTTAAAAATATTACCTTTCTTTGTATTTTTCCAAGTGTTTCTTTTTAAAGTTTATAGAAACACATTCCTGAAAAAGTAGGCATATCCTATCCATCTCTAAATAAAAAAGTTGGTTAGGCATATGAAGACACAGATTCAATATGAATGACAAGAAAAAAATGACAATAGTGAGTCACAGATAATCCAAACTTTGCAATTAGGAGGGCCATGAAATTCCCATAATTATTATATAGCAGCAAAATAAACAGGAGATATGAAAAAGTTAGAATCTTTAATATAATACCAAGTATATATTCTTCCCCCGGAGGAGGGCTTGGCAGCACTCGCCAGCATTCCCTGGAGAATTCCATGGACCAAGGAGCCTGGCGGGCTACATCTATAGGGTCACAGAGAGTTGGACACGACTGAAGCAACTTAGCACAACACAGCAGCACAAAGTATATATTCTAGACTTGAATAGTTCAATGTAAAAAAGTCAAATTTCAGTGGATAAATTTAACATTAGATTTGACAAAACAGATGAGAACATTATTAAAGCTAAAGGGAAGTCAATAGAAAATGCCCAAATGTAAGCACAGAGAGGACAAAAATGGGAAAAACAGAAAAGAGAACAAGAAATAGGTGATACATAATGAAAATGTTAAAAATGTGTATAATAGTACACATTTTTAATATGTGGAAGGAAAGGAGAGAATGGGGCAGAACCTATGGGTAAAGAGATAATAGTTGAAATGGTTTCAAATTGTTTTAGAAAATTCAACTTGAACATTTAAAGATGAGTAAAGATCCCCACGTTGAATCAATACAAAGAAAATCACACCTGGAGATTGAATAGTATAACTATTAAAATTTGAGATAAGGAGGGAAGATCTTAAAATCAGCCAAGGAAAAGGCTCATTACCTAAAAAGGAGCAACAGTAAACTGGCAGCTGATGTTCATCCTTACATGAAATGATAGAAAGAAGACAACAGAATAAAAAACCTAAGTGCTAAGTGTTAAAGGGTTTCTTTGATCATTGTTATTCAGTCAGTCGCTTAGCCATGTCCAACTCTTTGCAACCCCCTGGCCTGCAGCACGCAAGCCTTCCCTGTCCTTTACTATCTCTTTGAGTTTGCTCAAACTAATGTCCATTCAGTCAATGATGCCATCCAACCATCTCATCCTCTGTCATCCCCTTCTCCTCCTGCCCTCAATCTTTCAGGGTCTTTTCCAATGAGTTGGCTCTTCATGTCAGGTGTCCAAAGTATTGGAGCTTCGGCCTCAGCATCAGTCCTTATTTAGGGTTGATTTCCTTTAGGATGGACTGGTTTGATCTCCTTGCTCTCTGATTAGTGTTCTTTGAATCCTCAGTCTTCCTCTGCTTTCTGGACTCAGTTTTCCTTTCTTGGAGTATACAGCTAAACACTTGGCCAAAAGTATACTTTTGGACAGGAAATTTTCTCAATGTTTGTACAATTGAAAATGTTTTTATTTTGCTTTTAAAACTGAATGATTAGTTTTCTTGGATGCAGAATGGAGGTTTATTACAATTTAGTTTTAGCAATTTAAAGATATAACTCCATTACATGTTTATTTTTGCACATGCCATCTCTGGGCTTCCCCTGTGGCTCAGCTGGTAAAGAATCCACCTTCAATGTGGGAGACCTGGGTTCAATCCTGGGTTGGGCAGATCCCCTGGAGGAGGGCTTGGCAACCCACTCCAGTATTCTTACCTGGTGAATCCCCAAGCACAGAGGAAGCTGGCGGGCTACAGTCCATAACGTCTCAAAAGAGTCAGACATGACTGAGTGACTAAGCGCACACAAAGCATGTGCTGTCTTTGATCGCAAATCTGATGCTCATTTACTAAGTTCTTTTGAAGCTTTAAGATTTTTCACTTTTTGCACTCATCCACACATATTTGCTGGTTTTCTACTGTGTGCCGGGTAGGTACCTCTCTGTGAGTACTCAGGATACAGCAGTGAATAAAACGGAAATAATCCTTGCCTTCATAGAGCTTGTATTTCTTAGTGTTCTGAAATATTGTTAGTGTATACTATATGAGCCATCATTGTGTGTGTGTGAGTGTGTGTGTGTGTGTGTATGTGTGAGTGTGTGTGTGTGTGAAATGGACTCATCTGAAGGCCTTTGTTTTTGGTTTAGAAAACATTTTTCCCTGATTCTCTTCTCTTCAGTTTTTCTTTTTTTTTTTAATTTTGGAACTCCTGTTAGTCATATGTTGAAGTTTCTGTGTTGATTGCCTTTACACCTGAACTTTGTATATTTCAAAACTTTGTGTTACTTTGTGTTTTGTATATTGTTTTGGGAAACATCTAATTTTGAAGTTTTGTTTAGGCATTTAGCTGTTCAACCATTTTATCTTGATTTTTATTTGTTTGTTTGAGTGAGTCATATATTTTTATTTGGGCACTTGCATTTCATTTTTTTATATGAGATTCTTATTTAAACATTTTTTCTTAAAATTACCTTTAACTTTTACTTAAATAGTTTTCTCAGAAATTGGACCTTCCTTTTGCTTATTGAAGCGTTTTTGTCACTTCACATCATTTGTGATAGTTTTTCTAAATATTTGCCCAATTTTGTTGATCTATTTACTTTTGTTTTAGGAGTTTAGTGACAATGATATTCTCACCCAACTCTGAATTACCTCACTTGGTCCTTTATGGGCTTATCAGCTCTCCTAATAGACAGGATAAGATATATAACTTGACTTACATGTATCTACTACCTCCCCTTCCTTATCAGATCAGATCAAATCAGATCAGTCGCTCAGTCATGTCCGACTCTTTGCGACCCCATGAACCGCAGCACGCCAGGCCTCCCTGTCCATCACCAACTCCCAGAGGTCACTCAGACTCACATCCATCGAGTTAGTGATGCCATCCAGCCATCTCATCCTCTGTCGTCCCCTTCTCCTCCTGCCCCCGATCCCTCCCAGCATCAGAGTCTTCTCCAATGAGTCAACTCTTTGCATGAGGTGGCCAAAATACTGGAGTTTCAGCTTTAGCATCATTCCTTCCAAAGAAATCCCAGGGCTGATCTCCTTCAGAATGGACTGGTTGGATCTCCTTGCAGTCCAAGGGACTCTCAAGAGTCTTCTCCAACACCACAGTTCAAAAGCATCAATTCTTCGGCGCTCAGCCTTCTTCACCCTTCCTTATACTATAACTTAAAAACCATTCCTTGTTTCTGCAGCCCCTGTGCTGCTAGCTCTAGGGGTCTCTTTTATCAGAACACCCATCTTACAAAGTTTGAAGTCCTTTTCTCCTACACAAATTTTAGATTTTGGCTTTTCTCGCCTTTTCTCTGTGTCATTCTGACTGTATATGCTTTCTATCATCAAAGAATTCCTCAATTTCCCAATTTCAAGTACAGTCATAATATTAGAGTATCAGCTTACTAAATTGATGGAAACTCGTAAATATTTTTTAAAAATCAATATGCCCTTTTAAGTAAATTACTTTAGTTCCTCTAAGTAAATTTTATATTGATTTTATTATGATTTCAGTTTCAGTATTTGTTTTAATCTATATTTCATATGAAACTTTAGTAATATTTCACATTAAGCTTATGCTGACTACTATATATCTTACTTTATTTTAGGAATTTATTAGAAACTTACATTTACAAATGGAAGAAGAAAGAACAAAATTTAAAGACCTACAGGAAAAAGAAAAAATGCGTTTGTCAAAACTGCAGCATAATGCAGCTGTAAAAATTCAAGCTAAATATAAAGCATTTGTGGCCTACCAAAAATATGGCCCTATCATTAAGGAACAAATAGAAAGTAAGAAAAAGAAAGCGCAAGAGTGGAAGGAAAAGGAAGCAAAAATACGACAGATAGAAGAAGAAAAACGGAAAAGATTAGAGGAGAAACAAAGA
This sequence comes from Tragelaphus eurycerus, assembly GCA_935064755.1. Classification (NCBI taxonomy): domain Eukaryota; kingdom Metazoa; phylum Chordata; class Mammalia; order Artiodactyla; family Bovidae; genus Tragelaphus; species Tragelaphus eurycerus. The sequence continues at coordinate 42,620,724 of CAKXYN010000010.1, read as the reverse complement.
ATGGAAGAAGAGATAGAAAAGCAGATGCAAGAGGGAAGGAAAAGGAGAGAAAAAGAATATGTGGGAAAAAAGAACATCCTGAGACAAGAAAGGGAGCAACTACTAAAGATGGAAAAATTGATATTGAGAGAAGCTACAAGAAAACAGCTAATAATAAGTAGAGCATTAAAGAAGGGAGAATATAATGCCAGACATGTATCTACATCAAAGAATAAGGATGATGGAGCCAAAAGGCTGGGGGATGGAAAGTTTAAAACGTGGGAACATGCTTCCCCTTGGTTAGCTGAAGAGTCGGATAAGAGAAAAAGTGTCGATAGAGAGCTTAATTGTAAAGAATCAGTCCAAGTGCAATTAAAAGAATCTATGTCAAGCCAAGCAATTTTGGCAGCATTTAAAGTGGAAGAAAAAAATGAAAACCTAGCAGTACGATGTTCAGAAGAATTGGTCAAGCAAAAAAGGAATTATGAAAACAGAGATCAAAAAAATCAATTGGAAAACCTAAATCTGAAAGAAAATGTCAAAGAACAGTTTCAATCGCAAGAATTACAGTCTCAAGTTCAAAAGGAGGAAGTCTTGAAACCTTCCATAAATGAGACTATGAGACAAGAAACCCAAATGATATTAGGAAATAATCAAGAAATTGATGAAGTAAAAGACAGTGAATCACAGAAAATAATTGATGATAACCAACAGAATAAGATGCAAAAAGTAGAAAAAGAAATATCAGGAGAGTTAGGAACATTATATGAAGAAAATAATATAAAGGAAATTTCAGTGATTTCAATGAAACAAAAACCAGTACCACTGAAATTAGGAAAATCTGAAGATATAGGGGAAAATACATTACTACAAGAAGAAGAAATTGATTTAAAATCTAAAGAAGCAGAGGAGAACCCAAAAGGCAGTGCTCTGAATAGTGACTTGGTTTTTAACACTAATGATGCTGTGATAAATGTAGAAGGCAAAATAAACAAGCAAAATTATATTGTAGATGCTCCTTGTGAAGATTTGGATAGCTATAATGCAAAGAACTATTTGGTTTTTAAAGAAGTAAACTCTTTTAAGTCTCAGATTCAAGAAATTCCAGAAGAATGTCATGAAAATACAGCTGAATGTGAAAATACAGTGGCCTGCTCTATACAGCTAACACTTCTATCTTCTATTGAAGAAAAGAGGCTAGCTTGGATAACATCATTTAAACCTTGGTTTGAAATTTTCAAGCAAAATCAACAGAAGAAAATTGTTAAAAGAAGAAGACTTATAAAATGCCCAGTCAACATGATGCCCCCTTGAATACACTAGAAATTCTTCGGTGTGGTCCTTGGGATACTTTACAGCAGGTATGTTATAATACTTTTAACATACTGAATTTTAATTGGTTCTCTAAAATGTAACTTCAAAAATCTTTATATAAGGCAAATTTTATTTTTAATGGAAGTATAGTTGATATACAAAAGGTTACAGGTGTACAATATAGTAACTCATAAATTTTTAAAGGTTATACTCCATTTATGGGTTATTATAATATATTGGTTGTATTCCCTGTATTGTACAACATATCCTTGTAGCTTACTTACTTACTTACTCCCCACTTTCCTCTCCCCACTGGTAACCACTAATATGTTCTTTGTTTCTCAGAGTCTTCTTTTTTTTGTATCCAAGAATTTTCTCAGTCAATGAAGTTACTAATGAAATACTTACCCTATTTGAGAAGAGTTGTACTCAATTAAAATCATTCAGTGCATCGTCTTCAGTGAGGCACTATAAAGAGCTTTGATTTATATCTTGAAACCTATTTTCGAGGGGGCCTATAGCATTATTAGGCTTCTAAGAATGGAGTCATCTGGGAAAGAAGAGTTGAATTAGAGTATAGAAGTTGTGGCTTGATACTCAGCTTGGAGCTAGTTTGTTTTAGTCCTGGACCACAGCACCACCTAGTGGCTCCTTTTGTAATTTAGTCACGCGCTGTATAAACATGGAACATGGCTCCTCTGTCCATGGGCTTCTCCAGGCAAGAATACTGGAGTGGCTTGCCATTTCCTTCCTGACCCAGGGATCGAACTCAGGTCTCCCGCATTGCGGGCAGACGCTTTAACCTCTGAACCACCAGGGAAGCCCGAAATTTAAAGTAGCTGTCACCAACTGCTACTAATTTACTATGCTTTTTAAAACAGTTTAAATCAAAAATAAATAGAAACTAAAATATGTGTAGAAAAACAGGAAAGAAATATCAATAACCTCAGATATGCAGATGACACCACCCTTATGGCAGAAAGTGAAGAGGAACTAAAAAGCCTCTTGATGAAAGTGAAAGAAGAGACTGAAAAAGTTGGCTTAAAGTTCAACATTCAGAAAACGAAGATCGTGACATCTGGTTCCATCGCTTCATGGGAAATAGATGGGGAAACAGTGGAAACAGTGTCAGACTTTGTTTTGGGGGGTTCCAAAATCACTGCAGATGGTGACTGCAGCCATGAAATTAAAAGACGCTTACTCCTTGGAAGAAAAGTTATGACCAACCTAGATAGCATATTCAAAAGCAGAGACATTACTTTGCCAACAAAGGTTTGCCTAGTCAATGCTATGGTCTTTCCTGTGGTCATGTATGGATGTGAGAGTTGGACTGTGAAGAGAGCTGAGCGAAGAAGAATTGATGCTTTTGAACTGTGGTGTTGGAGAAGACTCTTGAGAGTCCCTTGGACTGCAAGGAGATCCAACCAGTCCATTCCGAAGGAGATCAGCCCTGGGATTTCTTTGGAAGGAATGATGCTAAAGCTGAAACTCCAATACTTTGGCCACCTCATGTGAAGAGTTGACTCATTGGAAAAGACTCTGATGCTGGAAGGGATTGGGGGCAGGAGGAGAAGGGGACGACAGAGGATGAGATGGCTGGATGGCATCACTGACTCGATGGACATGAGTCTGGGTGACCTCCGGGAGTTGGTGATGAACAGGGAGGCCTGGCGTGCTGCGATTCATGGGGTGGCAAAGAGTCGGACATGACTGAGCAACTGAACTGAACTGAGAAGGGATTTAAGGTTAAAGATTTAAAATTAAAATACACATGTTTAGGCCTTAAGCTCAAAATATAAAGTTTATTTGATTTCTTGATATAGGCAAGATACCTAGAAAAGGAAACATTAATGTTAATATGTACGCATTGTTTTATTCATTCACTCAGCAAACATTCATCTATCCCATATGATCAAGTCCATATTTATTGTTAGATTAAAGGGACAGAAACAAACCCATCTTTGCCCTTATGCTTCTGACTTTGGTAGGCAAAAAGGCATTACACAAATACGTTACTGTGGATTTTTATTTTTAACGTATCAAATGAGATCAGGGTTCTTATTTTCTTTCTGCCATTTACCGGCTGTGTCACCTTCCACTGGGTCACCTTCCTCTTTCTGAGCCTCAGCTTTGTCTTCAATCAACTGGGAAGAGAAATACCTACTTTATAGGACTGCTGAGATTTCAAATACTGTATGTGAGGAATTTGGTCTTGGACTTGTATATAATAGTCATTGTCAAATGTGGGTCTCAAACATCTGAAGAGAATGGCAATGAGCTTATGATTAAGCCTATTTCATCAAATAAGTTAGAACTTTGAAAATTCTGAATCATCTACTATATGGAATAGTACTCCAGAAGGATATGACTGAAGAGGAGTGATTATTGACAGCAAACATTTTTTTTTCCCTAGCAGAATGCTTTAACTAATTCATTTTTCTTTTGAGTATTTTGCTACTAATGGTAACTAGCCTTAAATAACAACTGAAAAAAAGGGGTATAGCTTAAGGATTTTTTTTCTGTGGCTTTACAATACGACATAGATGATGATAACATTTTAGGGGCTGATTAACTTTGAGGTCAGAAGGTTTCACTTCATTCAAGGAAGACTGTAATTAAGTGGTGTTGTGATGATGCATGACTTAGTCGAAATTATATTCTCATTCATTTAAGCCACTAATCATACCTCAGATTCAGTCTCTTTGCAGCTGATTTTTTAAACAATAGTATTTCTCCAGGTTGAAGAGATTTGAGATTGTGGCACAATCACAAATCGGTTAACACAAAGCATAGCACTCGTTGCTTCTGTTACTTTGGTAATTACAGTTTACCATAGATGAGTGGCACTGCTTGGGTTGAATTTCTCAAGTGCAATTGAGAGTGAAATCTATAAAAAATATGTGGCTCTTTTAGGTCATTTTTTTAATCAAAACTGTCAAGGATTTGGGGGAAATATAGATGATTAAGTGGAAAACTAATTTGTGATGTTTTATCAAGATGTAATGAACGAGTCTTAGGTTGCTTGGTTGGTAAAGAATTCGCCTGCAATCCCGGAGACCTCGGTTCAATTCCTGGGTTGGGAAGATCCTCTAGAGAAGGGCAAGTCTACCCACTCCGGTATTCTGGCTTGGAGAATTCCATGGACTGTTTTGGGCTTCCCTTGTAGCTCAGCTGGTAAAGAATATGCCCGCAATGCCGGAGACTTGGTTGGGAAGTCCTGCAGAGATCTGCAATGCCAGAGATCTCTGGGTTGGGAAGATCCCCTGGAGAAGGGAAAGGCTACCCACTCCAGTATTCTGGCCTGGAGAATTCCATGGACTGTGTAGTCAGTGGGGTCGCAAAGAGTCGGACACAACTGAGTGACTTTCACTAGGTTCTATGAGTCAGTTCATTTTTAAGTCATGAGAGACTGAAAATATTAGTTTTCCAAATATTTTTATATGACTCTTTGGTAATATGGAAACACAACTATGAATGTTATAAATATTTTAGTTTTGCCACAGGGCTAAAATAATGCATTTGTTCAGTTATTTGAGAAACATTTAGTGACCATTTACTATGCCCCAGTTGCTCTTTTATCAGGCTGATCATACACTGATGAACGCCTATGGGCATTAATTCTATATTGACCTTAATTTTTAGAGCATAAAGCAGTTTTATTTGTGTGATTATTTTCATGCATGTATCAAAATGATTGAACTTCCCTGGTGGCTCAGTGGTAAAGAATCTGCCTGCCAATGCAGGAGACGTGGTTTCAATCCCTGGGTCAGGAAGATCCCCAGGAGGAGGAAATGGCTACCCACTTCAGTTTTAATTTTCTTGCCTGGGAAATCTCCTGGACAGAGGAGCCTGGGGGGCTACAGTCCATGGGGGCCACAAGAGAGTTGGACATTACGTAGCAACTAAATTAACAACAATCAAAATTATTAGTGTAAAAGTTTATTTGAACTCATATGTTTGGGAAAATCTAGAGTGCAATAGAAAATACATTGCTGTATCAAGAGGAAATTTTTTTAATTTAACTTAACTTATTTTTGGCACTGGGTCTTCATTGCTGCACATGGGCTTTTCTCTGGTTGTGGTGAGAAGGGGCTGCTCTCCAGTTGTGGGGCACAGTCTTCTCATTGCGGTGGCTTCTTTTGTTTTGGAGCTTGGTCTCTAGGTGCACATGCTTAAGTAGTTACGGTGTGTGGGCTCAGTAGTTGCCACTTATGGGGCTTAGTTGCCCCATGGCATGTGGGATCTTCCTGGACCAGGGATTAAACCAGTATCCCCTGCATTGCAGGGTGGATTCTGAACCACTGGACCACCAGGGAAGTCCCATAAAATTTTTAAATGTTCAGTACAAGGGAGGAGGAAATACCGAAAAATACTGCATATCCAAAAGTAGACACCATCAACAAGTATACTGCAGCAGCTATCACTCCTATATTGCAATTAGAGAGGCTGCCACATTATAACTAGAACTTAATTGTGTTTATATGCTTGTAAAGTAATGTTCAAAATCCTTCAAGATAGGCTTCAACAGTACATGAACTGAGAACTTCCAGATGTTCAAGCTGGGTTTAGAAAAGGCAAAGGGACCAGGGATCAAATTGCCTAAATCCACTGGATCATAGAAAAAGCAAGAGAACTCCAGGAAAACATCTACTTCTGCTTCATTGACTATGCTAAAGCCTTTGACTGTGTGGACCACAACAAACTGAAAAATTCTACAAGAGATGGGAATACCAGGTCCCCTTGCCTGCCTGCTGAGAAACCTGTATGCAGGTCAAGAAGCAACAGTTAGAACTGGACATGAAACAACAGACTGGTTTAAAATTGGGAAAGGAATACTTCAAGGCTATATATTTCACCCTGCTTATTTAACTTATATGCAGAGTACATCATGTGAAATGCAAAGCTGGATGAAGCACAAGCTGGAATCAAATTGCTGGGAGAAATATCAATAACCTCAGATATACAGATGACACCACCCTTATGGCAGAAATTGAAGAGAAACTAAAGAGCCTCTTGATGAAGGTGGAAGAAGAGAGTGAAAAAGCTAGCTTAAAACTCAACATTCAAAAAACTAAGCTAATGCCATCTAGTCCCATCACTTCATGGCAAATAGATGGGGAAACAATGGGAACAGTGACAGACTTTATTTTCTTGGGCTCCAAAATCACTGCTAATGGTGACTGCAGCCATGAAATTAAAAAACTCTTGCTCCTTGGAAGAAAAGCTATGACAAATCTAGACAGTGTATTAAAAAGCAGACTCATCACTCTGCCAACAAAGGTCCATCTAGTCAAAGCTATGGTTTTTCCAGTAGTCATGTATGGGTGTGAGAGTTGGACCATAAAGAAAGCTGAGCACTGAAGAATTGATGCTTTTGAGGTGTGGTGTTGGAGAAGACTCTTGAACTGCAAGGACATCAAACCAGTCCATCCTAAAGGAAATTAGTCCTGATCACTGGAAGGACCAATGCTGAAGCTGAAACTCCAATACTTTGGCCACCTGATGTGAAGAGCCGACTCATTGGAAAAGACCTTGATGCTGGGAAAGATTGAGGGCAAGAGGAGAAGGGGACGACAGAGGATGAGATGGTTGGATGGCATCACTGACTCAATGGAGATGAGTTTGAACAAACTCTGGGAGATACTGAGGGACAGGGCAGCCTGGTGTGCTGCAGTCCATGGGCTTGCAAAGAGCTGGACACAACCGAGCAACTGAGCAACACCAGTGATAAGGCAGTATATTATTAAATTGGGCAGGAGAATATAGATGGTAGAGTAGCATTTGTTACTATAAAGCTGCAGCTGTAGGGTTTTCAGTTTTTAAGTGTTCGATTCTAGTGTGTTTAGTTTTTTAATGTAGAATCAGTTTTGTAATTATAGAATTTATAGTATCTCCTTTGGACAAATTATAGTGACATTACACAGCAGTTATCCTGACACAGGTAGGGAAATATGTTTCTTTCTGAAAAGTTATAAAAAAGAAATTTGTTTCAAAAGTTGTTTTAGATTATTGGTAATTGAGAAGTTCCTAAAGTCATTTTGAAACTAGAAAATTCATTCACCAAATGTTTAACAAATACCAGATATTGCTTTTGCTACTTAAAGAAAGGGGTAGACTAATCACTTCTCTCTGTTTCTATGAATGTATGATCTTCGCATTCACTTACACAAATATGTAAAGGTAGAACTTTATTGCACAGGAAATTTCCACATGAGAAGGAGTTGCACACTTAAGAATTTTATGCACATGTATGCCTGTGGCGGATTCATTTTGATGTATGGCAAAACCAATACAATATTGTTAAGTTAAATAAAATTTTTTAAAAAAGAAAAAAAAAGAATTTTATGCTTTCCCTTGCTTTTTTTTGAAGTAATAATGCTTTAAATTTCAATAAAACACTTAAAATGTCTTTTGCATGTGTTGTACCCTAATATATATGCTAGTATACACTATAAAGCTAATAATTTTTAAATTGCTGTTCAGTACATAGGAAATCTGGCCTTAGGACACCCAATGTGGCAATATGAAAGTATTCTTACTATAAGGCAATTTAGTTTATATATTTATTTCAGTACATAGACTCAATTATACTGAAGAAGCAACACATCATTACATTATTACTGTGCCAAGTTTACTTAGGTGAGAGATCCTGAGTTTAATACATGGAGTGCTTTTCAGTAATCTCAAAATATTTATATCTGGTATGTTCTTATAGAACTATAAGTGTAGTCCTTAATATACCTACCATAAAGTTCAATGCATTCTTTGATGTTGAATTTTCTTTAGTTGAAAAGACTTAGAAAAATTCCTTAGGAAAAAAACTTTATGAAGTAGTGAGTGCACGGTAATATCTCAATAATAGGAAATGTTGTAAGTGTATGATAATAAGTATTCATGATTTGTCATGCTGCAGATTCTATATGATCTGGGTATATTACATTATTCAATAGTAAAGGATGATTCATACTTTTATAATACAGAAGCATAATAGAATGTTGTTTTTATTGCATGGTTCAGTTACTTTTGCATGTTCCTACTTATTACAAGTTCTATAATATTTCTTCTCAGTTAAACTTGCTTCATTTTTAGAAGAGAGCCGAGGTATTCTAGTTGAAGCAAGGCAGGTTGGTTTTAAAATCTGTTCCTGATCTATTACAGCTTCTGATACTATCCAGGTATCCAGAAGATACGGTCAAACACAGATCTTAAACGTTTATATAGTGCAATCCTGAAAATAATGCCAAGAGACATGAAGAAAAGGAAAATGAATTTGATGAAAAGTCAAGGAGTAAACTAATGAATGATTATATTATTATTGCTTCTATGTTTATTACCTTTGAACTTGAGTTGGTCATGAACAATTACATCATTTTGCCTTTCTATGAGGGGAAGAAATGTGGCAAAATGGCCAGATAGCTTAAATGAAATTGAGTTGTTAATAAAAGTGGGTTTCAATATATAGCATTACTTTTTTTTAGATGAAAAATTTAAAACGATTTTTCAAGGTTAATATAGTTTGTCTTCATTATATTTAGATAATGATACACTCTGATTTTTTTGAATTCTCTAGGTTGAAACAATAACATTTCAAGATTTGCCAGGCTGTAGTCTCTCTACACTGGCAGAGTGTCCAAATCTTCAGTTTCTGTCTCTTCGACGCTGTGGATTAACTTCCCTGCACAGTCTGAGTAACTGCAAAAAATTGAAGTACATTGATGCACAGGTGAGTCCTACGTTATCATTATTTTTTTATGATAAAATGTAAAACAGATTCAGGTGTCTATTTAAGGAATTACAATTTTGAAGGAACATTTAATAAAATAGCCTGTAACTCAGGGTCTAGAGACATCAAGGGCCAAAATTTGTGAGAGCCATACAGGAAAGATGCTTAGGTGGTATGACCTGGGAAATTATCTTCATTCGTAGGTGACAGAGTTATTGTTTTGTTACTTTTTGCTGCATAACAAATGACTGCATTATTTAGTAAACTTTTTTAAAAAGCAGCTATTTTATTTTACTCTACTTCTGTGGGCCATAAATTGAGGCCAGACTTATTCTGGGCATTCCATCTGTTTCATACTGTGTTGCCTGGGTGTCTGATGTACTTTGCAGCTGGGGCTGGAATGTCCAAATACATTCTTTTATATATCTGGTGCCTTGGGAGATTGAAATTTCCTTCCCTATGTCTCACTCTGTCCCCACCACCACCTTGGGCATCTTTACAGGGTGAGCTTTCCAAAAAGACAATCCTAAATATTAGGGCTTATCAAGCATCTACCTGCATCATACTAGCTTATGTTCTGTTCACTAAACTTTCAGTTCAAGTGGGAAGGGACTGTATGTGTGAATACTGAGTTTTGAAGTTTATAGGAAACTGCTTACAAAATAATAATCTACTGCAATCTGCTTCCTTGTTCCTAATGAGTCGTATCTTTCCCACATGCAGAAGGACTCATGTCCCAAAGACCCCTGAGTCTTATGAACTTATGACATCAGACTTGGAATTGAAGAACAGAATCTTCTCATCTAAATCAGATCCAAGTAGAGATGATCTGCTCAGAGAGAGTTCTTTCAACTCAGAGATCTGTAAACTTAAGGGAAAAGTAGTCTTCTCTCACTCCCCAACATTAGTGCATGGTGGTGAGACAGCCAGGACTTGGTTAATTACAGGAGTCCTTATCCTTCAGTATGGGAGAGGACAAGAAGCTCATGGCAGTCCTTGGTCCATAGCTAAGAATGTAGCATTAGTTCTTAGTAAGGACTTGGTTCTGCTCCATGGGAATAGTTCTCTATGACTCTTGGTTCTGCCCAATAGTCTTTTAACTCCATTCTCAAGGCATACCTTCTTTTGCGTTGCAGCTGAGAATTTTTTTCAATCTGTTTTTTTCTCATAGAAGATTGGGGACAGGATGCTAGAGTTACATTTTATTTTTGATTCTTTTCATTTCAGACTGTCAGTGCTTCCACCAATATGATTTTCTTTTTAAACTTTGTGTTTCCTATGCTTATTAAGTTTACTCCAGTTAACAAAGACTATACTCATAGATATTTTTGAGAGAGTGTTGTGGGACTGTACCATTAAGATTCTTAAAAGCCCATTTATCTTTCTGAGAGTTTCCCTTGTGGCTCAGCTGGTAAAGAATCCACCTGCAACTCAGGAGACCTGAGTTCGATTCCTGGGTTGGAAAATCCCCTGGAGAAGGGAAAGGCTACCCCCTCCTTGGAGTGGCCTGGAGAATTCCATGAACTGTATAGTCCATGAGGTCACAAAGAGTCGGACACGACTGAGTGACTTTCACCTTCAAACTTTCACTTTATCTTTCTGAAATCTTAAAAAAGAGAATGCTGTTGCATCCCTGACATATGATCTTGACCTTGAGACCAATATTCTGTATTGCAGAGATATGTATATTTAGTAAAAGTATAAATCTGCATATACGATATATACCTAATTGATAGTATTGACATAGCAAAAGGAACTGAGGAAGGGAGATGGGTAGATTTCAAATTTTTCAGTGTTTGATTTCTTTAAAGTAAGTTTTTAGCGACTGTGACCAAATCGTTCACTCTTGTTCAGACAGTTTGAAATGTTGTATTATTGGTCCTCTATATTTTCTCTATTTTAAAAGATTATTAATAAGTTTAAATAAGTTAATTATTTGATTGCCTAATATTTTCATTCAGATAGTATAACATTCTACATAGTTATCTTAAAAGTTAGGGATTCAGATAATCATTTAAATTCAAGTATATCATCTTTTTTATTTTCTGAAAACTTTAAATGTTTCACTAGTAAGCCATTGAGATAAAACTAATTACGTTTGTTCTTTGTTTTAGGAAAACCATATTGAGACTATCAACTGTGAAAATTTGGAAAATCTCTGCATTGTTCTTCTTAATAAAAATCAATTGACTTCTCTTCATGGTTTGGATGGCTGCACTAATATCCAAAGTCTTGAACTTTCACATAATAAAATCACTCGAATTGGTGAGAACAATGGAATTTGAATATATCAACATTTATTTTTCATGATTATATATTGTTTCATTTATTCTTCTTTAAGAAAAGGACACAATCTCTAATTTACTAATTTTATCCAAGCCATACTTATTTAATCTTTTACCCAGAAGGAAACAAAACTATTTTTAATATATATAAAAGGAATATGCTCCTACCACTGGCAAATGGGTGGTCATTAGTAGCGCCTTAAATTAGTATATTTACCTCCCTGTTCCTTTTCTTATAACTAATAGTGATTTGAACTCTACTGGGGAATATATTGATATATATTATTATATATATATATTTGTTTGTTTGTTGCCATCATATTTTTATAGACCCTGTGCTTACTTATGGGCTTCCCAGGTGGTGCTAGTGGTAAAAAATCTGCCTGCCAAAGCAGGAGATGCAAGAGACGCAAGTTCGATCCCTGGATCAGGAAGATCTCCTGGAAGAGGGTACCAGAGCCCATTCCAGTCTTCTTGCCTGGGGGATTCTACGGACAGAGGAGCCTGGTAGGCTGCAGTCCATAGGGTCGCACAGAGTTGGGCACCAGTGAAATAACTTCGCACATACATGCTTACTATACTTCTCAGCAACTGTCATTACTGTTTCTTGATAGGACATTTCTCTCTTTACCTACATACATCACTTCTACTAACCTTTCCTTCTGTGTGCATGCATGCTGAGTTGCTAAATCATGTCTGACCCTTTGCAACTCCTTGGACTGCAGCCTGCCAGGTTCCTCTGTCTATGGGATTTCTCAGGCAAGAATACTGGAGTGGGTTGCCATTTCCTTCTTCAGGGGATCTTCCAAAGCATGTCTCCTGCATGAACTGGTGTCTCCTGCAATAGCAGGCAGATTATTTACCATTGAGCCACCTAGAAGCCCTTCTTTGTCTAGATAAGGCTGCTGCTGCTGCTGCTGCTAAGTCGCTTCAGTCGTGTCCGACTCTGTGCGATCCCATAGACGGCAGCCCACTAGGCTCTGTCCCTGGGATTCTCCAGGCAAGAATACTGGAGTGGGTTGCCATTTCCTTCTCCAATGCATGAAAGTGAAAAGTGAAAGTGAAGTCGCTCAGTCGTGTCCGACTCTAGCAACCCCATGGACTGCAGCCTAGCAGGCTCCTCTGTCCATGGGATTTTCTAGGCAAGAGTACTGGGGTGGGGTGCCATTGCCTTCCCCCAGATAAGGCTGCTAATGCCACATAAAAAGAAAGAACTTATCTGTTTGAATCTCCCTCCTCGTCTTTGTCTCTCTATCTGTCATTATGAGACATTACTTTGCCAACAAAGGTCTGTATAGTCAAAGCTATGTGTTTTTACAATATCTATATACCTCTGTATCAATAGCAGTTTCTACCCTTATTCTTTGTAATCCATAAAATTCAGTGATGAAAATGTCCTATTTTTAGGTGTTTTTCTTCTTTTGGGATCTATGTGGGATATTTTTTATAAAGTTTAAAATTAAGAAAAAAAAATTTTTTTAAATTTTGTATTGGGGTATTTTGCTGATTAACAATCTTGTGAGTTTCAGGTGAACAGAGAAGAGACCCAGCCATCCACATACACACGTATCCATCCTCCCCCCAAACTCCCCTCCCACCCAGGACACCGCACAACACTGAGCAGAGTTCCATGTGCTATCTAGTAGGTTCTTGCTGGCTATCTGGACATGCCTTTTCTTATTTAAGATCAGCCCTCCTGTTTTCCGTAAATGTCCCTGTCATTCTCCTCTGGTATATTCCTCCATCATTTATCGCCTTCCTCATGTCAGATTTTTCCTGTTGCCATTCATTTCTGCCACTGCCTCATCTCTCTTTCCCCTTGTTCCTTGTTGTCAAGTCTTGTGAAAGACTGTTCTGTTCTTGCTCTCACTTCTCATGTCTTACTACTCAACCTCCCTTTTCTGCCACCTGAAATTCAGCTTCTACTCACTTCTATACATTTTCAGTGGGGTAAGTCTAAAATAAAACTCTCATGTTTTTCACTCATGTTTGGCTTAAAATTCTCTGGGTTTTTGTTGTTATTGTGTTTTATTTTTATTTTCTATTGTTGTAGCTTTGAGAAGCTCAAGGGACTTGATAAGGGCTTGTTGTTGAGTCACTCAGTCATGTCTGACTCTTTGCGACACCATGGACTACAGTCCGCCAGGCTTCCCTGTCCTTCACTATCTCCCGCAGTTTGCTCAAACTCATGTCCGTTGCGTTGGTGACGCCATCCAACCATCTCGTCCTCTGTTGCCCACTTCTCTTCCTCCCCTCAGTCTTTCCCGGCATTAGGGTCTTTTCCAATGAGTTGGCTCTTCAAATCAGTGACCAGAGTATTGGAGCTTCAGCTTCAGTCCTTCCAGTGAATATTCAGGGTTGATTTCCTTTAGGATTGACTGGTTTGATCTCCTTGCAGTCCAAGGGACTCTCAAGAGTCTTCTCCAGTGCCTCAGTTGGAAAGCATCAATTTTTTGGCATTCAGCCTTCTTTTTGGTCCAATTCTCACATCTGTACATGACTACTGGAAAAACACATAGCTTTGGCCATACAGATCTTTTTCTTGGCAGAGTAATGTTTCTGCTTTTTAATATACTGTCTAGATTTGTCATAGCTTTTCTTCCAAGGAGCCAGCGTTGTTTAATTTCATGGCTGCAGTCACTATCCGCAGCAATTCTGGAGCCCGGGAAAATAATGTCTGTTACTGTTTCCATTGTTTCCCCATCTATTTACCATGAAGTGATGGGACTGGATGACATTATCTTAGTTTTTTGAATGTTAAGTTTCAAGTCAGCTTTTTCACTCTCCAGTTTCACCTTCATCAAGAGGCTCTTTAGTTCCTCTTCATTTTCTGCCATAAGGGTAGTGTCATCTACATATCTGAGATTATTGGTATTTTTCCCAGCAATGTTGATTACAGCTTGTGCTTCATTCAGCCTGGCGTTTCATATGATGTACTCTGCATGTAGGCTTCCCTGGTAACTCAGTTGGTAAAGAATCTGCCTGCAATGCAGGAGACCCCGGTTCGATACCTGGGTTGGGAAGATCTGCTGTAGAAGGGAGATAGGCTACCTACCTACTCCAGTTTTGTTGGGCTTCCCTTGTGGCTTAGCTCAGAATCTGCCTGCAGTGAGGGAGACCTGGGTTCGACACCTGTGTTGGGAAGATCCCCTGGTGAAGGAAAAGGCTAACCACTCCAGTTTTGTTGGGTTTCCCTTGTGGCTCAGCTTAGAATTCGCCTGCAGTGAGGGATACCTGGGTTGGGAAGATCCCCTGGAGAAGGGAAAGGCTACCCACTCCAGTATTCTGGCCTGGAGAATTGCATGGAATGTATATAGTCCATGGGGTCACAAAGAATCAGACCCGACTGGGCGACTTTCAGTTTCACTTTGCATATAAGTTAAATAAGTAGGTTGACAATATACCATCTTGACATACTCCTTTTCCAATTTGGAACCAGTCCATTTTTCCATGTCCAGTTCTAACTATTGATTCTTGACTTGTGTACAGGTTTCACAGGAAGGTAAGGTAGTCTGGTATTCCCATCTCTTTAAGAATTTTCCACAGTTTGTTGTGATCAACACAATCAAAGACTTATGGTCAAGCAGAAGCAGATGTTTTTCTGGAACAAAATTGCTTTTTCTATGATCCAGTGGATGTTGGCAGTTTGATCTCTGGTTCCTCTGCCTTTTCTAAATACAGCTTGTAAATCTGGAAGTTCTTGGTTCACACACTGTTGAAGCCTAGCTTGAAGGATTTTGAACATTACCTTGCTAGCATGTGAAATGAGTGCAGTTGTGTCTGAATGTTCTTTGGCATTCCCCTTCTTTGAGATTGGAGTGAAAACTGACCTTTTCTTAGTGAAAACTGACCTTTTCCAGACTTGTTGCCACTGATGAGTTTTCCAAATTTGTTAGCATATTGAGTAATATAATGGTTAAATATAATCTAGCCTTAAATAATAGTTAATCAATATTTTCAAAAAATTCTGAATTAGATAAAAGTATTACTTTGGTATACTACTAATGGCTTAAAATACTGTACCCCTACAAGGTACATTCTTTCCACCTTCTCTAACCTACATTTGTTAGGAAATGTGATATGGACTGAATTATCAGGGAATGAGATTGGAGCAAATGAAGGAGTAGAAGTAAGCCTGCTTTCTGTGTTTAGGCCTGATTCTACTTAGGCCTTCTAAATGCTAATTTTATTTGTTTGCTTATATTTTTTTTTCTTGTTGAAAATTTCAAACATTTACAAAATAAATACGTGGAGATTCCATGTACCATATTCAACATTTGGTACATCATTACTATTTGTTTTTCTTCTTCTTTTTTAAAACAAATCCCCAAATCAGAGAGTTTCATCCTTTCATACCTTAGGAGATTTTTTTAAATAATACAGTCCCTCCTTAGTTAACTACAGTGCATTGTGTCACCTAATAAAATTAATAATGATTCCTCTTTCAACTAATAATCCATGATGCAAGTTTCTGTATTTTCTTAGTATTATCAGGGTTTGTTTAACTCATAACCCAATGACCGCATATAACATTCACATGCGTGACTGAAGTTCTCTTTAATCTCTTGCAGTCCTTCCACTTTTCTTTGTCCATACTGTTGATTTTTTGCAAACCTATATTAATTGCCCTATACAGTCTGGGCAATTTCCCTAAACCTTTATTAATATGCCCTATTTTGGGTTTATCCATTTACTTCCTTTTAGTGTATTAAAATTGTTTCACTATGCTTGTAAATGTTTCATTTCCTGTTAATGAAAGCTAGTTAACAGGCTTGATTTAATTAAAATTTAGTCATTTTTGGCAGGAATTTTTCATTTGTGCTTCATAATGCCTTACATCAGAAGTCATACAGCGTTTATTCGCTTTTAATGATGCTACAATTACATATTGGGCATACTGGTAATAGCCTGAATCCTCCATTATAAGGTTCCCCACCCAACAAGCTTGTATCTAATGCTCTCATTTATTGATTATTGTGGCCTGAATCAATTATTAATGCAATGGGAAATACAAAAGTGAGTTTTCGAATTTGAGCTTTCCTTCCACATTTTTAAAGCTGGAATAATTTATTTAATAACTATTTGGTTACCTTGGAATCATCTGTAGAGGAAAGATAGGGATATGCCTATCTTTATATTAACAAACTATACAATAAGGCCTTATTAGTCCTTGTTACTTTCAGTGCTTCCAAGTGAATTTTGTTTTGCTTTGTTTTTTGCATTGTTTTGGCACTTGTTTTCGCTCTCTCCCTGCTTTCTCTCTTTCTTAGTATTCTTATGAACTCATATAATTTTATAATACAGAATATTTCAGTTTCTATTCTTATTATACTGTTTGACGCTCAAATTGTCCTGTCCTGTGAATTTGAGTAAAGACAGAAAATATTGATATCTCCAATTCAAGTTTACTTTTTGAACTTTATAGTTGTGTTCCTTCTCTGTTCCACTATCGTCCTTGGTTGATACTAACACTAACATAACCATTTGCTATATATTATAATATATACAAAATAGCTTTGAAACAACAGTGCCAATATTAGAAACATTCAGAAGAATTGAAAGGAAAGCTACTACATTAATTTTGAGATTTTTTTGCACTTCTTTTGGCCCTTGTACTTTGTTACCCAAAGAGGTATGCTTACTTGGAGTATTTTATCCTTGTGATTATGTTATGAATTTGAAATATAATTGCTTCACTTTTCCCATTTAATTCGATTTTACTTTTGAGATGTAAGGCAGATATATGTTTCTAGAGTCAAACTACATTTAAAAACTCAAAGAGGTTGTGCTTTCATGTTTGTTCTTTTCACTGTGTTCTCCCATCTGCTTTTGTATATAGATATATATGTATAATAATACATGTGTATCACATATATAATATGTGTTTATAAATATGCATACATAGATATATATAAGGAATATGTGTATATGCTAATCCTTTCTTTCACAAAATATAGAATACTTTAAGTACTATTTTTTATCTTGCTCTTTTTCATTTAATAACATATATGGAATTAATTCATAGTGTTCTTTTTCTATGGTTTGATAGTATTTGATTGTGTGCATTGACCAGAGTCTACTCCACTCATCTCTGGTTGACGGACAATGCATGGTTTACAGTCTTCCACACCGCTACAATGATTAACCTGATACCTAGGTCATTTCATACTTTATCAGATATATCTTTAGGTTAATCTCCTGATGTATATACTTTTGGGGACAAAGGACATCTTTAATCTAGGAACACAGTGCCAGATACACTTTATATGGGTTATAGGTTGTACCATTTTGCCCTCCTGCTAATTCATGTTAATACTGGGGTTTTGGTGGGGTTTTTGTTTGTTTTTCTTCTGTTTATTACGTTTTTCTTTTCAATTTTTACGTTAAATATACAATTCAATTACTCATTTTCATTTTTTCCTCTTGTTGACATAAGTACTTAGTCTATAAGTTTTCCTCAGAGCAGTATTTATTCTGCAATTGCTGATATATGGATATTTTCATTTGTTCTATAATTTAATGAAGTGTTTTATCTTTTACCTAAAAATTTAAGTTTCCATATGGAAAGGCCATTTTTGTTGTCATTTTTTTTCTAGTTTTATTGCATTATAGTCAGAGAATTATTTATGTTCTTATACCTGCTTTTTGAAACTTGTGGTTTTCTAGTATGTGGTTAATTTTCAGGAATGTTTCATGTGTACTTGAAGGGTTTTTTGTTGTTGGAATACAGAGTATATATTTTCATCTTTTAGCTCTACATTAGTGCTCTTTTATTTTTGGTTTTCTATGTCTACTTGATTCACCTTGGACTGAAGGATTTGAGCTAGTTTAAATGTATCTTAAAAAAAAATTTAATGTATTTATTTTTGTCTGTGCTGGATCATGGTTGCTGTGCGTGGGCTCTCTCTAGATGCAGCGAGCAGGGGCTGCTCCTCAGTGGTGGTGTGCGGGTTTCTGCAGCTGCGGCTCCTCGGCCCCGGTACACAGGCCCAGGAGTTGTGGTACATGGGCCTAGTTGCTCCATGACATGTGGGAACTTCCAGGTGGATCGGGGATGGAACCCATACCTCCTTCATTGTCAGGCGGACTCTGTCACTGAGCCCCCAGGGAAGCCCTAAACATATTCTTACTGAGCCTATTTCTTTATTTACATCCTTTGGTTTCTACTTGATGAATGTTGCTCCATGCAGTTACACAGACACTCTTAACTGTGTTATCTTTATTGTGGATTTTAGCCTTGAAAATTATAAGTTCCCTTCATTGTCTCTCTAATACTTTTTGTGACTGAATTCTACCTTGTCTAATAGGTTTCATTTTGTTTGTATTTGCCTAATCTAAAAAAAAAAAAACGTT
This sequence comes from Tragelaphus eurycerus, assembly GCA_935064755.1. NCBI lineage: Eukaryota > Metazoa > Chordata > Mammalia > Artiodactyla > Bovidae > Tragelaphus > Tragelaphus eurycerus. The sequence goes on along the minus strand of CAKXYN010000010.1, from coordinate 42,602,070 downwards.
TTAAAACTTTCTGAGTCACTTTGTTTTAGGTATGTACTTGTATTCAGCATGGATTGGGATTTTATTTACTGATCTGAGCTTAAATGTTTTTCTCTCATATACACTGTGGCAGATTGGATTTATTAATTTAATTCATATGCTTTGTTTCGGTACTGACCCCACTCAGGATGAATCTCTGTCTTTCTCAAGGGAGACTTTGCTGGTAGTAAATGGGTTCTTCCACCCCGGGACACCTTTATTTCTTACTTATCCTTTCAGTTTCTGTAGAATTTCCTTTATATATATATATATTATTTTTTTTAATTTAAATTTATTTATTTTAATTGGAGGCTAATTACTTTACAATATTGTATTGGTTTTGCCATACATTGACATGAATCCACCTCAGTTGTACACATGTTGCCCATCCTGAACCCTCCTCCCTCCTCCCTCCCCGTACCATCCCTCGGGTCATCCCAGTGCATGAGCCCCAAGCATTCTGTATCCTGCATCAAACGTGGACTGGTGATTAGTTTCTTATATGATATTATACATGTTTCAATGACATTCTCCCAAATCCTCCCACCCTCTCGCTCTCCCACAGAGTCCAAAAGACTGTTCTATACATCTGTGTCTCTTTTGCTATCTCACATACAGGGTTATCGTTACCATCTTTCTAAATTCCATATATATGTGTTAGTATACTCTACTGGTGTTTCTCTTTCTGGCTTACTTCACTCTGTATAATAGGCTCCAGTTTCATCCACCTCATTAGAACTGAATTAAATGTATTCTTTTTAATGGCTGAGTAGTACTCCATTGTGTATATGTACCACTGCTTTCTTATCCATTCATCTGTGGATGGACATCTAGGTTGCTTCCATGTCCTGGCTATTATAAACAGTGCTGTGATGAACATTGGGGTACACGTGTCTCTTTCAATTCTGGTTTTCTCAGTGTGTATGCCCAGCAGTCGTATTGCTGGGTCATAAGGCAGTTCTATTTCCAGTTTTTTAAGGAATCTCCACACTGTTCTCCATAGTGGCTGTACTAGTTTGTATTCCCACCAACAGTGTAAGAGGGTTCCCTTCTCTCTGCACCCTTTCCAGCATTAATTTCTTGTAGACTTTTGGATTGCAGCCATTCTAACTGGCATGAAATGGTACCTCATTGTGGCTTTGATTTGCATTTCTCTGATAATGAGTGATGTTGAGCATCTTTTCATGTGTTTGTTAGCCATCTGTATGTCTTCTTTGGAGAAATGTCTATTTAGTTCTTTGGCCCATTTTTTGATTGGGTCGTTTATTTTTCTGGAATTGAGCTGTAGGAGTTGTTTGTATATTTTTGAGATTAGTTGTTTGTCTGTTGCTTCCTTTGCTATTATTTTCTCCCATTCTGAAGGCTGTCTTTTCACCTTGCTTATAGTTTCCTTTGTTGTGCAGAAGCTTTTAAGTTTAATTAGGTCCCATTTGTTTATTTCCAATATTCTGGGAAGTGGGTCATAGAGGATCCCGCTGTGATGTATGTCAGAGAGTGTTTTGCCTATGTTTTCCTCTAGGAGTTTTATAGTTTCTGGTCTTATGTTTAGATCTTTAATCCATTTTGATTTTATTTTTGTGTATGGTGTTAGAAAGTGCTCTAGTTTCATTCTTTTACAAGTGTTTGACCAGTTTTCCCAGCACCACTTGTTAAAGAAATTGTCTTTGCTCCATTGTATATTCTTGCTTCCTTTGTCAAAGATAAGGTGTCCATAGGTGCGTAAATTTATCTCTGGGCTTTCTATTTTGATCCATTGATCTATCTTTCTGTCTTTGTGCCAGTACCATACTGTCTTGATGACTGTGGCTCTGTAGTAGAGCCTGAAGTCAGGCAGGTTGATTCCTCCAGTTCTATTCTTCTTTCTCAAGATAGCTTTGGCTAATTGAGGTTTTTTGTATTTCCATACAAATTGAGAAATTATTTGTTCTAGCTCTGGAAAAATAACATTGGTAGCTTGATAGGGATTGCATTGGATCTGTAGATTGCTTTGGGTAGTATACTTATTTTCACTATATTTATTCTTCTGATCCATAAACATGGTATATTTCTCCATCTATTAGTGTCCTAATAATTTCTTTTACCAGTGTTTTATAGTTTTCTATATATAGGTCTTTAGTTTCTTTAGGTAGATATATTCCTAAGTATTTTATTCTTTTCATTGCAATGATGAATGGAATTGTTACCTTAATTTCTCTTTCTATTTTCTCATTATTAGTGTATAGGAATGCAAGGGATTTCTGTGTTTTGATTTTATATCCTGCAACTTTACTATATTAATTGATTAGCTCTAGTAATTTTCTGGTGGAGTCTTTAAGGTTTTCTATGTAGAGGATCATGTCATCTGCAGACAAGTGAGAGTTTTACTTCTTCTTTTCCAGTTTGGATTCCTTTTATTTATTTTTCTGCTCTGATTGCTGTGGCTAAAACTTCCAAAACTATGTTGAATAGTCATGGTGAAAGTGGGCACCTTTGTCTTGTTCCTGACTTTAGGGGAAATGCTTTCAATTTTTCACCATGAAGATAATGTTTGCTGTGGGTTTGTCATATATAGCTTTTATTATGGTGAGGCATGTTCCTTCTATTCCTGCTTTCTGGAGAGTTTTTATCATAAATGGATGTTGAATTTTGTCAAAGGCTTTCTCTGCATCTATTGAGATAATCATATGGCTTTTAATTTTCAATTTGTTAATGTGATGTATTACGTTGATTGATTTGTGGATATTGAGGAATCCTTGCATCCCTGGGATAAAGCCCACTTGGTCATGGTGTATGATCTTTTTTATGTGTTTTTGGATTCTGATTGCTAGAATTTTGTTAAGTATTTTTGCATCTATGTTCATCAGTGATATTGGCCTGTAGTTTTCTTTTTTGTGGCATCTTTGTCAGGTTTTGGTATTGGGGTGATGCAGTAAGATCAGATCTCAATTACAGGAGAAAAACTATTAAATATTCCACCATATGGAGGCTGAACAACACGTTGCTGAATAACCAACAAATCATAGAAGAAATCAAAAAAGAAATCAAAATATGCATAGAAACGAATGAAAATGAAAACACAATAACCCAAAGCCTGTGGCACACTGTAAAAGCAGTGCTAAGGGGAAAGTTCATAGCAATACAGGCATACCTCAAGAAACAAGAAAAAAATCAAATAAATAACCTAACTCTACACCTAAAGCAACTAAAAAAGGAAGAAATGAAGAACCCCAGTGTTAGTAGAAGGAAAGAAATCTTAAAAATTTCCAATGAGTTTGGAATGAGTTTGAAAGTTTACCTTCTTCTGCAGTTTTGTCGAAGAGTTTGAGTAGGATAGGTGTTAGCTCCTGTGTAAATTTTTTGTAGAATTCAGCTGTGAAGCCGTCTGGACCTGGGCTTTTGTTTGCTGGAAGATTTCTGATTACAGTTTCAATTTCCATGCTTGTGATGGGTCTGTTAAGATTTTCTATTTCTTCCTGGTCCAGTTTTGGAAAGTTGTACTTTTCTAAGAATTTGTCCATTTCTTCCAAGTTGTCCATTTTATTGGTATATAATTGCTGATAGTAGTCTCTTATGATCCTTTGTATTTCTGTGTTGTCTGTTGTGATCTCTCCATTTTCATTTCTAATTTTATTGATTTGATTTTTCTCCCTTTGTTTCTTGATGAGTCTGGCTAATGGTTTGTCAATTTTATTTATCCTTTCAAAGAAACAGCTTTTGGCTTTGTTGATTTTTGCTATGGTCTCTTTTGTTTCTTTTGCATTTATTTCTGCCCTAATTTTTAAGATTTCTTTCCTTCTACTAACCCTGGGGTTCTTCCCCTTTCTAGTTGCTTTAGATGTAGAGTTAGGTTATTTATTTGACTTTTTTCTTGTTTCTTGAGGTATGCCTGTATTGCTATGAACTTTCCCCTTAGCACTGCTTTTACAGTGTCCCACAGGTTTTGTGTTGTTGTGTTTTCATTTTCATTAATTTATATGCATATTTTGATTTTTTTTTATTTCTTCTGTGATTTGTTGGCTATTCAGCAGCATGTTGTTCAGCCTCCATATGTTGGAATTTTTAATAGTTTTTTCCTGTAATTGAGATCTAATCTTACTGCATTGTGGTCAGAAAAGATACTTGGAATGATTTCAGTCTTTTTGAATTTACCAAGGCTTGATTTATGGCCCAGGATTTGATCTATCCTGGAAAAGGTTCCGTATGCACTTGAGAAAAAAAGGTGAAATTCATTGTTTGGGGGTGAAATGTCCTATACATATCAATTAGGTCTAACTGGTCTATTGTATCATTTAAAGTTTGTGTTTTATTTTGTTAAAATTAAAATTTTAATTTCCTTGTTAATTTTCTATTTAGTTGATCTATCCATAGGTGTGAGTGGGGTATTAAAGTCTCCCACTATTATTGTGTTATTGTTAATTTCCCCTTTCATACTTGTTAGCATTTGTCTTACATATTGTGGTGCTCCTATGTTGGGTGCATATATATTTATAATTGTTATATCTTCTTCTTGGATTGATCCTTTGATCATTATGTAGTGACCTTCTTTGTCTCTTTTCACAGCCTTTGTTTTAAAGTCTATTTTATCTGATATGAATATTGCTACTCCTGCTTTCTTTTGGTCTCTATTTGAATGGATTATCTTTTTCCAGCCCTTCACTTTCAGTCTGTATGTGTCCCCTGTTTTGAGGTAGGTCTCTTGTAGACAAAGTATATATGGGCTTTGTTTTTGTATCCATTCAGCCAGTCTTTGTCGTTTGATTGGGGCATTCAACCCATTTACGTTTAAGGTAATTATTGATAAGTATGATCCTGTTGCCATTTACTTTATTGTTTGGGGTTCGAGTTTATACACCCTTTTTGTGTTTCCTGTCTAGAGAATGTCCTTTAGTATTTGTTGGAGAGCTGGTTTGGTGGTGCTGAATTCTCTCAGCTTTTGCTTGTCTGTAAAGCTTTTGATTTCTCCTTCTTATTTGAATGAAATCCTTGCTTGGTACAGTAATCTGGGCTGTAGGTTATTTTCTTTCATCACTTTAAGTATGTCTTGCCATTCCCTCCTGGCCTGAACAGTTTCTATTGAAAGATCAGCTATTATCCTTATGGGAATCCCCTTGTGTGTTATATTTGTTGTTTTTCCCTTGCTGCTTTTAATATTTGTTCTTTGTGTTTGATCTTTGTTAATTTGATTAATATGTGTCTTGGGGTGTTTCACCTTGGATTTATCCTGTTTGGAACTCTCTGAGTTTCTTGGACTTGGGTGACTATTTCCTTTCCCATTTTAGGAAAGTTTTCAACTATTATCTCCTCAAGTATTTTCTCGTGGTCTTTCTTTTTGTCCTCTTCTTCTGGGACTCCTATGATTCGAATGTTGGAGCGTTTAATATTGTCCTGGAGGTCTCTGAGATTGTCCTCATTTCTTTTCTTTTTTTTTTTTAAGAATAGACATGTTTCATTTTTTTTTTTTTTTTTTTTTCCTTTGGTTCCCTCCACCCTCCCTCCCCATACCATACCTCTGGGTCATCACAGTGATCCAGCCCCAAGCATCCAGTATCGTTCATCGAACCTAGACTGGCGACTCGTTTCATATATGATATTATACATGTTTCAATGCCATTCTCCCAAATCATCCTACCCTCTCCCTCTCCCACAGAGTCCAAAAGACTGTTCTATACATCAGTGTCTCTTTTGCTGTCTTGTATACAGGGTTATCGGGGAAGGCAATGGCACCCCACCCCAGTACTCTTGCCTGGAAAATCCCATGGATGGAGGAGTGTGATAAGCTCCAGTCCATGGGGTCGCTAAGAGTCAGACACGACTGAGCGACTTCACTTTCACTTTTCACTTTCATGCATTGGAGAAGGAAATGGCAACCCACTCCAGTATTCTTTCCTGGAGAATCCCAGGGACAGCCGTCTATGGGATCGCACAGAGTTGGACACGACTGAAGCGACTTAGCAGCAGCAGCATACAGGGTTATTGTTACCATCTTTCTAAATTCCATATATATGCGTTAGTATACTGTATTGGTGTTTTTCTTTCTGGCTTACTTCACTCTGTATAATAGGCTCCAGTTTCATCTACCTCATTAGAACTGATTCAAGTGTATTCTTTTTAATGCCTGAGTAATACTCCATTGTGTGTATGTACCATAGCTTTCTTATCCATTCATCTGCTGATGGACATCTAGGTTGTTTCCATGTCCTGGCTATTATAAACAGTGCTGCAATGAACATTGGGGTACACGTGTCTCTTTCAATTCTGGTTTCCTCGGTGTATATGCACAACAGTGGGATTGCTGCATTTCTTTTAATTCGTTTTTCTTTTTTTTCTCTCTGATTCATTTATTTCTACCATTCTATCTTCTACTTCACTAATCCTATCTTCTGCCTCTGTTATTCTATTTGTTGCCTCTAGAGTGTTTTGATCTCATATATTGCATTATTCATTATATATTGACTCTTTTTTATTTCTTCTAGGTCCTTGTTAAACCTTTCTTGCATCTTCTCAATCCTTGCCTCCAGCCTATTTATCTGTGATTCCATTTTGATTTCAAGATTTTGGATCATTTTCACTATCATTATTCAGAATTCTTTATCAAGTAGATTCCCTATATCTTCCTCTTTTGTTTGGTTTGGTGGGCATTTATCCTGTTCCTTTACCTGTTGGGTATTCTTCTGTCTTCATCTTGTTTATATTGCTGCATTTGGGGTGGCCTTTCTGTATTCTGGCAGTTTGTGGAATTCTCTTTATTGTGGAGTTTCCTCGCTTTAGGTGGACTTCTATTGGTGGCTGTCAAGGTTTCTTGGTTAGGGAAGCTTGTGTCGGTGTTCTGGTGGGTGGAGCTGTATTTCTTCTCTCTGGACTGCAATGAAGTGTCCAGTAATGAGTTGTGAGATGTCAATGGTTTTGGAGTAACTTTGGGCAGCCTGTATATTGAAGCTTAGGGCTGTGTTGCTGGAGAATTTGCGTGGTATTTGTTGCTCTGAAACTTGTTGGCCCTTGGGTGGTGCTTGGTTTCAGTGTAGGTATGGAGGCGTTTGATGAGCTCCTATCGATTAATGTTCCCTGGAGTCAGGAGTTCTCTGATGTTTTCAGGATTTGGACTTAAGCCTCCTGCTTATGGTTTTCAGTCTTATTTTTACAGTAGTCTCAAGACTTATCCTTCTATATACAACACAGTTGATAAAACATCTAGGTTAAAGATGAAAAGTTTCTCCACAGTGAGGGACACCCAGAGAGGTTCACAGAGTTACATGGAGAAGAGAAGAGGGAGGAGGGAGTTAGAGGTGACCCGAATGAGATGAGGTGGAATCAAAAGAGGAGAGAGCAAGCTAGCCAGTAATGACTTCCTTATGTGCACTCCACATTCTTGACCACTCAGAGATGTTCACGTAGTTATACAGAGAAGAGAAGAGGGAGGAAGGAGACAAAGGTGGCCAGGAGGATAAAAGGGGAGAATGAAAAGGAGACAGATCCAGCCACTAATCAGTTCCCTAAGTGTTCTCCATCGTCTGGAACACACAGAGATTCACAGAGTTGGGTAGAGAAGAAGAAGGGGGAGGGAGAAGACAGAGGCGACCTGGTGGAGAAAAAGGAGAGTCCAAAGGGGGAGAGCAGTCAAGCCAGTAATCTCACTCCCAGGTAAAAATGGGTAGTGAAGATTGTGTTCTTAAAGGTACAAAATTGATAACAAATACCAAAAAGCAAAGATTATAACTGTAGAGTAGATGTTGGATTTTCAAAAATACAATATTAAAGAAAAGAAGAAGAAAAAAAGGTCACAAAACCCTGCTTATGAGACAGCAAAAGAGACACTGATGTATAGAATAGACTTTTGGACTCTGGGATTGGGAGAGGGTGGGATGATTGGGGAGAATAGCATTGAAATATGTATAAATCATATCTGAAACGAGTCAGTCCAGGTACGATGCCCGATAACAGATGCCTGGGACTGGAGCACTGGGATGACCTGGAGGGATGGTGGGGAGGGGGAAGGAGGAGGGTTCAGGATGGGGAGCACGGGTATTCTGGTGGCGGATCCATCTCGATGTATAGTAAAAGTAATACAATATTGTAAAATAAAATAAAATAAAATAAAAGTCTATCCATTTAAAAAAAAATAAAGTATCTTTTATATTTACTATAAAAAAAATAAGGTCTTTTTTTGAAAAGTAATAGTAGGTTATAAAAATGAAAATTAAAGGAGTAATAGAGGATTTAAAATTTTTTTAAGTTAAAAAAAAAAAAAAAAGAATGATCGTAAAAATAGTAAATATGTATCTAGGACTTTCTCTGGTGTTGTTGTGGGCAGTGTGGGATCAGTTCATTTTTGGATAGTTCCTTAGTCCGGCTTATATTTATCAAGATCTATAGGCCCTTTCCTATGTGGTCAGTACTAATGACAGGGTTTTAATCTATTGCACCTGTCACTTCCAAGGCAGTTCCCTCTGTTTTAGCTTCTTCTGTTTGCTGGTCTCTTCTGTGTCTGATTTCCACCCTGACACAAGGGGGTGGTGGTGGACACTTTTTTTAGGCTCATTTGTTCAGTTGCGCTATGGGGAGGGAGGGGCACTGCAAACAACACTGGTGTATGTTCGCTGTGTCTCAGCCACACTGGGCCTGCCCTTGCTCACGGCACGCATGCCCTCCCTGCCCAGACTGCTCAGGCTCTATGTTGCTCCACCAGGAACCGTCCGAGGCTGGCCCTGGGTTGCATGCACCTCCCAGGTCTAAGCCACTCAGGTTCAGGCACTTGAGTAGTCCTCAGAAGTGCAGACTCCCTTGGGGCTGCGTTTTGTGCCTTTCCCAGGTCCGAGCAGTCCAGGTGATGAGGTGTTTGGCAAGTGCGGTCGCTGCAACGTATCACCTCTCCCATCCCTGTTGCTTAGTTTTCTGGGTGTACAACCGGTGCACCTTCTCAGGCGGATGATGACTGTCCAGAACCCCAAGAAGTCTTAGTTAGCAAAGAAGCCTGCTTGCAGTTTGGTAGGTAATGTCTCTCTGGGGCTGCAACTGCCCACTTCTGGCTCTGGCTGCCTGTCACCAGAGAGGGATGGTCTGCAGCCAGCTAGTTCTGTTCAGTCCTTTGTTCTGTGTGTGGGTCTGGCAGTGTCTCCACTTCAGTTCAGTTCAGCCACTCAGTCGTGTCCAACTCTTTGTGACCCCATGAATCGCAGCACACCAGGCCTCCCTGTCCATCACCAACTCCCAGAGTTCACTCAGACTCATGTCCATTGAGTCAGTGATGCCATCCAGCCATCTCATCCTCTGTCATCCCCTTCTCCTCCTGCCCCCAATCCCTCCCAGCATCAGAGTCTTTTCCAATGAGTCAGCTCTTCGCATGAGGTGGCCAAAGTACTGGAGTTTCAGCTTTAGCATCATTCCTTCCAAAGAAATCCCAGGGCTGATCTTCAGAATGGACTGGTTGGATCTCCTTGCAGTCCAAGGGACTCTCAAGAGTCTTCTCCAACACCACAGTTCAAAAGCATCAATTCTTTGACGCTCAGCTTTCTTCACAGTCCAGCTCTCACATCCATACATGACCACAGGAAAAAGGGCTTTTCACATGGTTGCTATCCCACCCACGCCTCCCTGCCCAGCCCCTGCTTGCTAGTGGTGGGTGCAGGCATCTGCACTACTTCTCCATAGGGGGAGTTACCGTTGGGCACGTAATCTGTGGGGTTTAATTATTTATTTATTTTTCCTCCCAGTTATGTTGCCCTCTGTGGTTCCAAGGCTCGCCACAGACTCTGCAGCGAGAGTGTTTCCTGGTGTTTGGAAAGTGAAAGTGAAGTCGTTCAATCGTGTCCGACTCTTTGCATCCCTATGGACTGTAGCCTACCAGGCTTCTCCGTCCATGGGATTTTCTAGACAAGAGTACCAGAAAGGGTGCCTTTTCCTTCTCCAGGGGATCTCCTGACCCAAGGATTGAACCCAGGTCTCCCGCATTGCAGGCAGACGCTTTACCCTCTGAGCCACCAAACTTCTCTCTTTTTAAGACTCCCTTCCTGGGATGGAGCTCCATCCCTACCTCTTTTGTCTCTTTTTTTTGTCTTTTATATTTTTTTCCTACCTCCTTTCGAAGACACTGGGCTGCTCTTCTGGGTGCCTGATGTCCTCTGCCAGCATTCAGAAGTTGTTCTGTGGCATTTACTCAGCATTTAAATGTTGTTTTGATGAAATTTGAGGGGGAGAAAGTGGTCTCCCTGTCCTATTCCTCCGCCATCTTAGGACTGCCTCCCAGGATTTCCTTTGTAAAAGTGTGAATTCTGCCTGGATTGTGTTGATCTCAGATACTTATTACCCTACTTGGAAAAAAATTTAACTTGTGACCTCTTTGTCTCCCATTTGCAATGAAAGGATAGGTTGTGAGTATTTTGATTTCTTTGCTTCACTTTATGAGTTTCTGGCAGAGATTTGGGGAGAATTGAATCTAATCAGTCACCATCAACTCCCCCTTTTGTTGTTTAATAAGGGAAACATATAGTTGTTTTCACAAGGCAAGCTTTTGTTTTGTAAACATTCCAAGACACAATTTTTAAAATGTAGTGTATATTGCTCTTTAATATGTTTATTTGCCTGTGTATCCATGCTGCCTACTTTGGGACCATTCATGACTTCTTCCATATGTAAATACTGATACTTTTGATACAACTTTTATATTAAAATTTTAATTTAAAATGCATACAGAAATAATTTTGTTGTTGTTGGAATGAAAGCAAGTGCACTGATAATGTATGTTACTTTATTGGCAAGCACTAAAGCAAGTTTGAGAGAAAGAAAAAGGTTGTTTGTAAGAAGAAATGCTTGAACTTCCATTCACTTCATTTTCATTGCCAGCAGTTCTGTGTGGGATTTTTTGTAGTCAGTGAATTTCCTGGGACAGGATATCTGCAAGATTTATGTGAAAACTGCCATAGTATTAATTGATGTACCTGAGGTATCTCTGTGTAGTACACTTGAGCAAACAAGGTAAAAGACATCTTTGCTGTCTGTTGGATACCATGAAATGCTGTATTTATGGAGTGTGAGAAGAGTATACAGGAGAAAGTAGATTTTCTGAACCAGTTGGAGTCTGTTTTTCATCTTCAGGAACTGCTTATGGAGATTCTGGTTGAGCTAAGTGAAAAGCATAGATTTTGTCTTTCAATGATATATTGATGCCAAGAACTCTTATGAAGGGGCACAAAGATAGATTTGTGTTTATAAGTTAATAAGTCACTATTCCATACTATAATATTTCTTAAGGAGGTGAAATAAAATTGGAAGCAATACCACATATTCTGCACTTGTATTTTCGAGTTTAATTTGTTCCTAATTCTAACTACGCTATAATTATTACACTAGTTAATATGTGATATAAGTTCCATTACTCTTTTTATTAGAAAATATTGTACAGTTTTATTTGACTTTATTTGCATTTAGTGAATCAAAATAGTAACTCTGTTATTCTCTTTAAGACAGTTCATTTGAAATCATTTGTTGCTAAATATTTTCCATTCTAGTTGAACTAGCTAATTGTAGAAATAGAAACATAATGTGAACTATACTTTTTCAAAGTAAAAGTTTAAAATTTAATTCTATAAATAAAAAGTAATGAAGTTAACATTTTGTTTAAGCATGTTGTTGCTATGATTATGGAAATGAAAGTTTCTAATTGTTAATCATAGCTGAAATATTAATTTCAAATATAATTCAAAATTATATCCTTAAGATATGTTACATATTGAGGTACAGATTATTTTCTGGTCAAATGTAGCAAAAAATAAACTACTGTGTTGGGTATACATGGTCATATAAATTTCATAGTAATTTAATGATTACTTTTTTGATTTGGATTATTTTGCACGTCTTGAATGTGCAAAATTATTGCTTTAAGCTCTTTAAATTAACTTTAGATTGATGATTTTAAAGACAGATTTATTTTAATGGGAAAAGAGATTTTATTATACTTTTTAATTCTGAATAAAGTGTTATGTTTTTTCTTTAAAGTTACATGAATCTTTATCTTTTATAACTCACTTTAATTGAGGTGGACTTCAGTTTAAATTTTAAGGCTTGTTACCATCATTGTATTTCATGCTTTTTTTGCCTGAAATTTCCCATAAGAAAATTTCAGGCAAAATTGGTAAGATTTTGTTTCTATAAGTAATGTTGAGAAAAAAATGAAAGAAACTTTTCTTAAATGAATGTTGCCACAGTCATCATTAAAGCTGATAAAACTCATCTGTGGGGAATCTTTCATGTTTTATTTTTTTTAAATGAATAGCCAACACAAATGAAAAATAGGTGATTTGTAAATTATAATTCGTTTTCATTTATCCTCCAAAAATATGTTGTATTTTATTGACTTTCTAGCAGAAACATTTTAAAACTAATTTTTAAAATTCATGCTTCATGACCAAGATGTTTTATAGAACTTAGTATATAAATATAGTAATAGATAACTTTTTTTTTTTTTTACTGCCAACTGGGCATTTATTTTATGTACTTTATACATATTAACTCATTTGATTTTCACATAAGTGGTATGAGTTGGTTACTGTTTAATATTTTTTTTACAGATAAGAAAACTTAAATACAAAGTAAGTAAGTTGTCTAAAATCACACCATTATTAAGTGATAGAGCCAGGATTTGAAAATCACTTGTCTATGCTGATACCTGATTTTTTATTTGTTTCATCCTATTGCCTCTCATAAATATGCATTTAGTATAATTTAAGGTTATTACTGTTTTATTATACCATATTATAAACTCTTATGCTGAAACATATAATTTTAAGATTTATTCACTAATAAGTTTATTAATGAGCAAATATATTGAGCACTGACTATGTGTAAATGTTTTTCTAGGCATTAGAACAGAAAGAAAGAAAATAGGTGTAAATCAATATATTTTCTTTGTTGACTATTGGGTAAAAATGAAAATAAGTGTGTTGTTAATGTGTAAAAGCATATAATTGTTTTTGTTTCCTTATTCATGCAGCTTCTGTCTCTGGTATTTTAGTAAAACTTTAATCTGGAAAAATGGTTTCTTTAAGGCCAATAATTTATAAATCATTAATTTATAAATTTCAGGTTACACATTTGTAGAAAATATTATTGTAAGTAGATATACCAGGAGTTTTTTTGTTGTTGTTTTTTCTTGCTTCTTTATTTTCAGTTAATACTGCCTTCTGAAAAAAAAATGAAACTAATATTCTAAGTTTGAAATATACTGAATGAATTCAGCATTTTCACACAGGTTTGATTACTGTATTATGGCTCATGGAGAAATGTGCCTGAATTAATTCTTGCTGCCAAATATTGTCATTGGAACATTAGGAAAAAATAATGAAGTAAAATAATAAAGCTGTAGATATTTTGCTTGTAGAAATGTTTTTCATTATACACTTAGTGAATTCTCTGGATTCCACTAGATGGTGCTAGCTTACTAAATGCTACACAATGCCTTGTACAAAGCTGAAAGGGATTTTGCAGATCTGCCAGTCCAGGCTTCTTAGTTTACAGATGGAAAAACAGACCTACATAGTTTTCATCTAACTTCTGGCATAGGTGGGACTAGAATCCTCATTTCCTAATTCCTGTTTCACTATTCTTCTTCTTCTTCTTCCTTTTTTTTTCCTGTACAACCTGTATGATCCTGAAGGACTTCTGATGGAAATTGAAAATCTCATGTGTAACTCAGCACGTTTGTACATAGCTGTCAAACATAGCAGTCATGGAACAACTAAAGGAGGTAGACCTTACCAAATACTTATTTAGTGAAAACCTTCTGTCTAATTCAACATCTTTATTTTTGCTGTTCCTTAAAGGAAAGTTGTTTTTTTTTTTTTTTTCCCCACCTCCTGTGGCAGGAATGTTTTATTAGACCATTGGCTCATTTCTGTGGGAGGAATTCTTTGAAATAGATATTTATAACAAGTATAGCCAAATGCTAATTTTGCCGCAGGCAATGGCTTTTTGAGGGATAAATGTACTTGACTTCAGTTTTATTTTGTGGAACCTAGGAAACATTTAAAGGGCAACTAAGGAATATATTAAAGCTGTAGACTCAAGAAGATTTAAGCAATTCTGTATTATATGAAAGTCCTTTGAAAGAGACTGTTGAATTTTGGGGGGTTTTATTTGTTTTGTTTTGGATGGGTTGTAGAAGAAATGTCAGAAATTTTAACTGGGAGAGAATAATTTTCTTAGAGATGTTGAGGAAGTAATGATACACTAACATAAGTCTTGCTATAGGTCCGTTTTGCTCAATTCTCATCCTTTATTTGACAACAAAGAATTTCTAAGATTAAAAGAGGAAGGGGGTCAATTTATTCTAACTTCCTTCCCATCTAGATTCTGCCTTTTGATCCAGTGCATTGACTGGATCAAATTACTGTTTAATCAGTTGTGTATAGACATTTCTGAGTGTGTATTAATATCCTATTCCTTCTTCAAGTTTTAGCTTAAACATATCTCTTTGAAGCCTTATTTGGTCACTGCAGTTACAGTTTTCTAACTCCTTGTTTTTATGAGGATGATTGTTGGGAAACAATAACTATTACTTTTAGTATGAACATGTGAAAGTGTTATACATACTACTGAAAATATTTTTCTTAATCCTCCAAATAGTATGAAATCATTCCCATTCCACAAAAAAAAGGAACAAAGAATTAGAGAAGTTAATAACTTGTTTATATATATAGCTATTTTCAAATAGGCATGTGTTATTAAAATTCAGGGCTGCCTGCCTCAGGGCCTGTTCATTAGTGATATACCCTGAAGTGAAGTGAAGTGAAAGTTGCTCAGAAGTGTCGACTCTTTGCAACCCCATGGACTATACAGTCCATGGAATTCTCCAGGCCAGAATACTGGAGTGGGGAGCCTTTCCCTTCTCCAGGGGATCTTCCCAACCCAGGTCTCCTGCATTGCACGCGGATTCTTTACCAGCTGAGCCACAGAGGAAGTCCAAGAATACTGGAGCGGGTAGCCTATTCCTTCTCCAGCGGATCTTCCCAACCCAGAAATCGAACCGAGTCTCCTGCATTGCAGGCAGATTCTTTACCAACTGCGCTATCAGGGAAGCCTTAGTGATATATACCATACTGCTTGTTGAATGGGGCACTGGTCCTGTTAGCATAGTCCCAGAGAAAACATGATTTACGTGACTCCTGTGATGACTGTACATTGTAGATCTTTATTGTCATAGCTTTTTTTTTTTTTTTTTTTGCTTTAAATATTTTTACTGGAACACTGGAAAAACACAAATGAATTTTTTTGGACAATTCATTTTTGAGGCTATGCTATCTGGTGCACACGAATTTATAACTGTTATCAGTTCAGTCGCTCAGTCGTGTCCGACTCTTTGCGACCCCATGAATCACAGCACGCCAGGCCTCCCTGTCCATCACCAACTCCTGGAGTTCACTCAAACTCACATCCATTGAGTCGGTGAGGCCATCCAGCCATCTCATCCTCTGTCATCACCTTTTCCCCACTCCCTTCCAGCATCAGAGTCTTTTCCAATGAGTCAACTCTTCGCATGAGGTGGCCAAAGTACTGGAGTTTCAGCTTTAGCATCATTCCTTCCAAAGAAATCCCAGGGCTGATCTCCTTCAGAATGGACTGGTTGGATCTCCTTGCAGTCCAAGGGACTCTCAAGAGTCTTCTCCAACACCACAGTTCAAAAGCATCAATTCTTTGGTGCTCAGCTTTCTTCACAGTCCAACTCTCACATCCATACATGACCACTGGGAAAACATAGCCTTGACTAGACAGACCTTTTTTGGCAAAGTAATGTCTCTGCTTTTAAATATGCTGTCTAGGTTAGTCATAGCTTTCCTTCCAAGGAGTAAGCGTCTTTTAATTTCATGGCTGCAGCCACCATCTGCAGTGATTTTGGAGCCCAGAAAAATAAAGTCTAACACTGTTTCCACTGTTTCCCCATCTATTTCCCATGAAGTGATGGGACCAGATGCCATGATACTTGTTTTCTGAAAGTTGAGCTTTAAGCCAACTTTTTCACTTTCCTCTTTTGCTTAACTGTTATAGGTTTCTGTTAAATTGACCCATTTTATCATTTTTTAATGTCCCTTTTCAACTGTATCAGAGCTTTATTCCTTGGTCTTGTGTATCTGACAAAATCAAACCAGCTTTCTTTTGAACTCAGGACTTTTCTGACATTCTTAAAGATTATTGGGAACCTCAGTTAGCTTCCATTTATATGGGTCATATATATCAATATTTACTGTATTAGAAAAAACTGAGATGTTTGTTTTTATTTGTTAATTCATTCAAAGTGTAATAAAGTCTTTGCATTTGTAACAGTTTTAGAATAATAATTGTATTTTTAAACAAAAAAAAATACAGTGAGAAGAGGATCATTGTTACACATATTTGCAAATCTCTATAATGTCTAACTTAACACAAGACAGCTGGATTTCTGTGTGTCCTTCTGCATTCAATTTGCTACAATATCACACCTCATGTAGCCTCTGGAAAGCTCCACTATACACTCTTGAGCAAATGGGAATAGAAAAGACAAATGACCTCTTAGAATTATTATGAAAACAGGTTTAACTCCATGAAATCTTTAAAAAGTATCACTGGATGGGGACACTGGACCACAGTTTGAGAACTGCTGTTTTAGTATTTACATAATACATCTTTCTCTAACCTTTCACTTACAGTATTTCTACAAGTTCTCTTCTTAGAATTTTTGTACTATAACAGAAAAATGTGTTGTTTTGTTATTGTTTTATCTAAAATGCCTAACAAATTCAGTTTGTTTTGTAGCCTTTAAGTCCCTGATAGTGTAATCAATAATTAAGTACAATTATTGAGATATTTGAGATTCAATTATTCTATTACTATTTGATTCTATTTGTTCTTCCTTTTCTGCTTTTTTTCCCCCTCTTTTCTTGCCTTCTTTTGCTTTTGCTGAGGATTTAAATTATTCTATTTTTCTTTTATATTTTCAGTTTTATATTCTTTTAGTATTCTTTTGGCTTACCATAGGTGTTATATCATTCCTTCTTTCTTTACCAAATCTAAGTTTATTTACCACCTTCCTATTTATTCCAAGACAATTCTAGGATCTTAGAAAATTTAATTTATTCCCTCCCAACTTAATGTACTATCAGTGAGTTATTAACTCTGCATGCATATATGTCTATGTGTGTGTGTTCTATATGTGTGTTTTGAATGCCTGAAGACAACATTAATTTATGACATCAGTATCATTTGGATTTTCCAAATTTCCTGACATGTTGAGTGCAGCACTTTAATAGCATCATCATTTAGGATTTTAAATAGCTCTGCTGGAATTCTATCACCTCCATTAGCTTTTGGCAACAGTGCTTCCTAAGGCCCACTTGACTTTGCCCACTCCACAATGTCTGGCTCTGAGGAGAGACTACACCATCGTGGTTATCCGCGTCATAAAGATCTTTTTTTTGTACAACTCTTCTGTGTATTCTTTCCATCTCTTCTTGCTGTCTTCTGCTTCTGTTAGGTCTTTACCATTTCTGTTCTTTATTGTGGCCATCTTTGGATGAAATGTTCCTTTGATATTTCCAGTTTTCTTGAAGAGATCTCTAGTCTTTCCCTTTCTGTTGTTTTCCTCTATTTCTTTGCATTGTTCATTGTTTGTGCTAGTAAGGTTATGCTCAAAATTTTCCAAGCTAGGCTTCAGAATTACATGAACCAAGAACTTCCAGATGATCAAGCTGGGTTTAGAAAAGGCAGAAGAACCAGAGATCAAATTGTCAACATTTGCTGGATCATAGAGAAAGCAAGGGAATTCCAGGAAAAACATCTACCTCTGTTTCATTGACTAAAGTCTTTCACTTGTGGATCGTAACAAACTGTGGAAAACTCTTAAAGAGATGGGAATACCAGTATCCTGCATCCTGAGAAACCTGTCTGTGGGTCTAGAAGCAAAAGTTAGAATCCAGTATGGAACAACTGACTAGTTCAGGATTGAGAAAGGAATATGACAAGGCTGTGTGTCACCCTGTTTAACTTATACACAGAGCACATCATGCAAAATGCTGGGCTGTATGATTTACAAGCAGGGATCAAGATTGCTGGGAGAAATATCAGATAAGCAGATGATACCACTCTAATGGCAATAAGTGAAGAGGAACTAAAGAGCCTCTTGATGAACGTGAAGCAGGAAAGTGAAAAAGCTGGCTTAAAACTCAATATATTAAAAAAAAAAAAAAAAGAAGAAGAAGAAGTAAGATCATGACATCTGGTCCCATCACTTCATGGTAAATAGAAGGGTAAAGGGTGGAGCAGTGACAGATTTCCTCTTCTTGGGCTCTAAAATCACTGTGGATGATAACTGCAGCCATGAAATTAGATGCTTCTTGGCAGGAAAGCTATGACAAACCTAGACAGTGTTAAAAAGCAAAGGCATGATTTTGCCAACAAAAGTCTATATAGTCAATGCTATGTGTGATCTTTCCAGTAGTCATGTATGGATATGAAAGCTGCACAATAAAGAAGGCAGAGCACTGAAGAACTGATGCCTTTGAACTCTGGTGCTGGAGAAGACTCTTGAAAGTCCCTTGGACTGCAAGGCGATCAAACCAGTAGATTTAGGAAATCCACCTTGAATACTCTTTGGAAGGACTGATAATGATGCTGAAGCTCCAATAATTTGGCTACATGATGAGAACAGCTAACTCGTTGGAAAAGACCCTGATGCTGGGGAAGATTGAAGCCAGGAGAAGAGGGCAACAGACGAAAAGATGGTTGGATGGCATCAATGGACGTGAACATGGGCAGACTCCAGGAGATGGTGAGACAGGGAAGCCTGGCCTGCTGTAGTCCATGGTGTCATGAAAAATTGGACATGAGTGGGTAACTGAAAAACAACAATAAAAGTCACTTTTAAAACCTTTCCATTGATCTTTATTCTACCTTTGTCTGTGATATCCCTTTCCCCTGAAAAATATGCGCGCTCACGCACACACACCCACACACCGCATCTGTGTATGTATTTTCAGATAGACACCTACTTATCATTTGGTATGCGTTTGCTGCCTCGTGATTGCATCCTATTTTATTATGGTTTTCCTTGCCTAGGTTGATCAACCTAATTGTTGATCCTTGGAATAAAAAAATATTTCCCCTTTAAAGACTTTTTTTTGAGGCCTCTGTTTTCATCAGTTTACTCTGATATTCCTACTGTAGTGACGTTTGTATTCACCCTGCTTGAATCCACTGTACCTCTGAAATCAGTGGTTTGGCATCTTTATTGAGTCTTGAAAATTTCTGAGCTATCATTTCTTTATATAAATAATATATATATTTATATATATTATAACATATATATAATATATATATATAATACAGAGGGAATATATTTCCCTCTGTATTCTATAACCCCCTTTATGTTTTATAATTCTCTGACATTTCCCTTGCCTCTCTATGTGTCATTCTGGATGTTTCCTTGTGACTCAAATTATAGTTCACTAATTCTCTCTTTAGCTGTGTCTAATATAATGTGCGATCCATTCAGAAAGGCTTGTTTGCAGCTATATAGGTTTTCAAGTTTAAAACTTTTATTTGCTACTTTGGTTTAGAATTCAATTCACATTTTATAGTACCTCATACATAAGTTTTAAATTTTCTTTAATTGGCTCAGCAGAGTTTTGATAATTTCTGTGTCTGGTAACTCTATTATCTGGATACCTTGCGGATAGTTTCAATTATATGTTGTTTTCTGGCTCTGTCTTCACATGATGTTATCCCACTGTTTAGTTTTTTTGTTGTTGTTGTTAATTTACAGTCAGAGAATACTAAGAGAAACAAAACTACAGAATCAATTTGAGGCGATGATTTTATTATTTTTTT
Source organism: Tragelaphus eurycerus (assembly GCA_935064755.1). Classification (NCBI taxonomy): domain Eukaryota; kingdom Metazoa; phylum Chordata; class Mammalia; order Artiodactyla; family Bovidae; genus Tragelaphus; species Tragelaphus eurycerus. The sequence goes on along the minus strand of CAKXYN010000010.1, from coordinate 42,582,228 downwards.
TCTCCAGCGGTCTTTGCTGTTTAAAGCTACAAGCATTAGCAATTTCTGTTCAGCTAAATCCATATTTTGGTATTGATATTATTCAATCTGGGCTTCAGTACCTTGGGAACTATTCTATATTTGCATTAATGTGTAGCACATGGAGGTCCTAACCATACATAAGGTAGGGATTCTTATTCCTCTTTTGCTGAGAAGAGATGTGGGGTCAACTTTGATCCCCTGGTGCTACAAGCTTTCCTTTTTCAGATTAATCGATATCCTGAATGATATCCATGTTCTCACCTCTCTTCTGGAACTTAATCCTCTCATTCTCCACAATATCATTTATTCTTATGTGCCTTCAGCTACATTTATGTTTTTTTCTCATTACCTAGTCCATTGTTACTGTAAACAGAATGTCTTTGCTACATTTTCTATTTTCCCCCTTCTCCTCTCAGGTCTTCTTTTGACTTACTTGGTATTTCCCCCCTCACGTCCTCCTTTTTTCCTCAATTGTTTTATAGTTATATACTTTATTAATTTAGTGGTAACCAAAGAAATTATAAAATACACTCATTTTATGTTGTTAATTGATTTTTCAGAATTTTAAGTGTATTTTTATTGAACTCTTCAAGCTACACAATTATGGTTATTTTATACAGTCAATGTTTGCACATATTTGCCCATGTTTATTGCTTTTATGCCCTTTATTCTTTTTTTCATTTAAGATCTTGAATCACCTTCATTGTTCATGATACAGATACTTTAAAATTTTTTCTCTAAGAAGAGAACCAGTTTGTGGAAGATTCAGTTTTTCTATAAATGCATTTACTTAGTGTTTATTGTTGAATTATAATTTAACTGGGTGTATTTTTCTAAATGGAACTTCATTTTCTTTCAGTAACCTATAAATATTATTTTATTACTTTTTTACTTTCAATGTTACTTTAAGAAATCAGCTCTTAAATTTCTGAAACTTTGAGGATATTTCTCATGTCTTTTCAAGTATTTTTTCTTGTTATTCCTATTATGAATTTTTATTCTGATGTGTCTAGACGTCAGTTTCTTTTTAATTCATCCTGTTGGGGTCTGATGAAATTATTGAAGTTGTGGTTTTCACTTTTAAATTTTATCTGTTAGTCATTATCTCTTCAAAAGTTATCTTCCTTATTTTGTTGAAGTACTTCATATACACTAGATCTTCTGACTCTTGTCTCCACGTTTTCTATATTCTATCTTTCTGTTTTTCTTTACTTCCTCTAGCTAATTTCTATATGTTCCAATTAATAATTTCTAATTTACTGTTAATCTAGTCATTGAGTTTTTAATTTGAGTTAATTCTGATTTTCGTGTGGGTCTAGCTCTGCTGGAATTTGTTCTTTCTGATAACTCTTACAACATCTTATTTCTTTGTGTATTTCATGTACTTTTGGTTACCTGTTTCTTTCCCTTAGGACTTACACTTTGTGATTTTTCCTAGTTATGAGATTAAAGTTTGTTCTTTAGAGACTTTTTCAGATTCCAAAGGACAGAAACAATATAGACTTATTTGTGCTACATCTTTGGTGGAAGTTTTCTGCTCACCATTATTGTGAATTTGAGTTGCAAACCTATGGGAGAGTCAGCTTGTGTTTGTTATTTTAAAGGAAGGACTGTTTCCCCTTTTCACTGAATATTGAGGTTTTGAGATAGGTAGTTTAATTTCCTGTCTTCTGGTTGGGTATAGCTGATTGGGGTCCCAGTTTACTTGGGGTTGTCTGTCATACTTGCTTACTGTTGGTGAATTTTAAGTTTTGTTTCCTCAAATTGTGAGGCTATAGAAATTGATCTTCATATTCATTGGATTTAACAAGTTTTCTCACTCTGAAAACTGGCTTTGCCATTCTGCTTACTTCTCTTTGCCTACCATATCTATTCAGATTTTGGACTGAGAATTCTTCCTTAAGAGCTCATTTGGAAACACTTTAAAAAAAATGTAGTTGCTGTTTTTTGGTTATGTTCAAGGGTAAAGATCTCACTATCTGAACAGATATTTCTGGAAATGGAATTTTGTATCTTTTTCTAACTTTTAATCTACACAATCTTAAATTCTATAAATTATAATGTAAAATGATAAAATAACAACCCATATTCCCTCCATCCAGATATAGCCAGTATTGATGAACTTTCTAGATTGTTTTTTATCCATTTTAAAAATCACTACTGTAATATTGTTTTTAAATTAACTTTATTCACTTAACAATAAATTGTGAATAATTGTCCATGTCATATTTGTTTTAAATTCTAGTTGAATTTGTCAAGTAAATGATACTTGAGCAGATATTCTGTCTATATACATTTTCTATTTCCATGAGGACACAACACAGTCTTAAGACTGTACAAGAAGTTATGAGTTTTATATTACAAGTAAAGCTATTTTTAGAAAAACAGATTTTTATATTTCTAATAGGAATGTGAAAACTGTAATTTATATGTGTTAACGGAAAAGATATTTCATGCTTATTATTTCAGGAAATTAGGAAAAAACTTTCACATATAACTAATAAGAAAATAAAAACTGTAATAAGAATAGCTAATACCTGAATGGAGATTCAAAACTCTTTGAGGAATAGCAAATGTAAAATGGTAAACAAAATGACGTGCTTTATGAAGAAGATATGTTATATGAAAAAATGTGATCAAAATACAAAATCACGTGAATGAACACTATCTGTAACAATTCAGGCAATGATGCCTACTCTTTCTATGTAAATGAATGTACTTAGGATAAAGATTAAAGAAGGTTTAGATAATTAAAGTTTAATTAAATATTTAAAAATATTTAATAAAACCTGTGATTATTAAAGTATATGTAAAGAGATATGTTCTAGGCATATATTTTTTATTCTAATAGTGAAGTAACAGTTTACTGTTTTTGTTTAGTCCCTAAGTTGTGTCCAGATCTTTTAGAAGCCCATGGATTGTAGCCCACCAGGCTTCTCTGTCCATGGGATTTCCCAGGCAAGAATACTGGAGTGGGTTGCTATTTCCTTCTCCAGGGGAACTTCCCAACCCAGGGATCAAATCTGCGTCTCCTGTACTGGCAGGTGGATACTTTACCACTGAATGATCTGAGAAACCCTCATGGACATTGCTCCATTGCATTTTTTTTTTTTTTTTTTTTGCATTTTGATATGTTTGTTTCTGCGGTTAAACTAGAGGCTAACTTGATTTTACTCCTTCATAACTGGTTTCTGCTCAACTCCCTGAATAATATATCCTTTGTCCTTGATTAATAAATTCAGCAAGAACTCTTATTGTCAGTAAACTCACATAAGATTTTCTTAGAATATAATGTTTTTAAACTATAGATTTTTCTTCCTTGATTTCTGGAAATTTTTTTTTTTAATAAATTTGAAAGCTTTTTTGGCTTAGTTCTATTTCTCAATCATAGATGATCCATATTTTGGTTGACTGTCACGTCTGTTTTTATCTAATTAATGTAATCAATGTCATTTTATCTTTGCTTCTAAATATTTTATTCTCAGTGTGGCTATCTCTTCTTTGTAAGCTATCCAATCTTTAGCTCTCTGTCCTGTACACTGGTTTTTCCAAATGATTTATCACTTCTGTTATGGTGCTATTTTGCTCCATTTGTTTACCTACTTCTGTTATTTTAGTGTATTTGAATTCTCATTACATTAAATTTCTTTAAATGTTCTTTCCTAGCCCCAAACATTTTCAACATATTTTCTTCTTTCTCATGTTTTCTTCAGAGTAGGATCCTTACTGTATTAGTTATATATTTTTCTGAAGCAAAGTATCCCCAAATTTAGCAGCTTAAAACCACAGACATTTGTTACCTCCTGTTTTCTGTGGATTGGTTGGGTGGCTCTGGCTCAGGGTTTCTCTTGAGGTTGCAGTGCAGCAGGGTCACCGGGCTGCCAGCACCTCAAGGCTCAGTGAGGCTGAAAGGCCTACTTTCCATCTCACATTCACGTGGTTGTTGGCAGACCTCAGTACATATTTTTTAGATGATTTCCTTCACTTTAATTCATTAGGCATACACATGCATGCACAAATGCGCATCTCCCCCACCCTCCCACATTGTTAATAGTTAGGCCAGTGTTTTACACATCCTGCCAAATCTCTTTTGTCATTTCACTAAATTTCCTCTAAAATTTTGATCCTAAAATCTACTAGATATGCCCTCCTGTCTATGAACAGTGTTCCCACAATTTGGCTGTATAGCAAACCCTTGTAATGATTGATAGCATCAGTTTTTTCTCATTTTTGTTCAGCCCAACAACCACTTAGTGATAGTGGTAGTCAGAATTAAATATAGTATAACAATTCTATTCAGTACTTGCTCTGATTTTTAAAAAATATATTGTTTTTAAAATTATTATAGAATAAGTACATTCTCATTTAAGAGGAGAAGGAAATGGCAACTTACTCCAGTACTCTTGCCTGGAGAATCCCATGGACAGAGGAGCCTGGTGGATTACAGTCCATGGGGTCACACAGAGTCAGGCATGGCTGACTGACTGACACTTTCGCATTTAAGAATTAAAACCTAGAGAAATATGTAATGTATACAGTTTAACTTCTCTCTGTCTGCTTCTTCCATTCTCTTATTTTGAGGAGTAACCACTATTTACAGTTGCTTACAAATCAATCTAGGCCTTGTTCAATGTAATACAGTCATAGAGGTGCATATTTAATATAAGGTGTACTCAATAGCTAAAATCCTATGTATACAACTTGGATTTTACACACAAAATTACATCATGGGCATTCTTCTATGTTAGACTAGTGCATATTGAAGGTTATACATATTCATTTTATAGATACTCCATGATTTATTTGAGCTTCCCTTGTGGCTCAGCTGGTAAAGAATCCACCTGGGGCTTGATCCCTGGGTTAGGAAAATCCCCTGGAGAAGAGAAAGGCTATCCACTCCAGTTCTGGCCTGGAGAATTCCATGGACTATATAGTCCATGGTGTCACAAAGAGTTGGACATGACTGAGTGACTTTCACGTCATAATTTATTTTACTACTCCCTTACTGATAGACATTTAACTTTTATCCATTTCTTTGCTTTTTAAATAATATGGTAAGGAATCTCTCTATATGTTACTTCATAGTTGTGTGTGTGTTACTATATAATTGATTCCTAGAAGTAGACATGCTCAAACATTCCTTAGTATCTGAGGCTTGAAATCATGATAATTTCACCAGATTGGAATCTCTGATGGAATCTCTACAGACAAGTGTACCTTCTCTGTACATTGATAGAGAATCATGACATCTTAATATCTGAAATTGGCTGATTTGTTGTTGTTTGGCCACTAAGTTGTGTCCAACTCTCTACAACCCCAGGACTGCAGCACACGGGCTTCCCAGTCCTTCAGCATCTGCCAGAGTTTGCTCAGACTCATGTCCATTGAGTCCTTGATGCCAACCATGAGATCCAACAATCTCATCCTCTGTCATCCCCTTCTCTTCCTGCCTTTAGTCTTTCTCAGCATCAGGGTCTGTTCCTGTGAGTCATTTCTTCCCATCAGATGGCCAAAGTATTGGAGCGTCAGCATCAGCATCAGTCTAATTAGCTGATGAGCTTTAATTCTTCCTAGCCTAACATGTCACACCCTGATTGTTGTTTCTCACAAATTCAGGCAGCCCTGAGTGGTACGTTCAAGGAACAGCCAGGAGATCAGCTTGTTAGAATGAACCAAGGGATAGTAGAGGATTAGTTCAGAGATGGGGTATTGTGGGGCTTTTAAGGACATTTGAAGGGTCTTCTCACCATTATCAAATATCTAAAAAGTAGTCAACACTCACTGTCTCCCTTCCACTGCACTGTGGCTTTCCTTCTATTACTCCATGGGGACCTCTAGCCTTTTCTCCTCATTTGCTCACTCTGGCTCACACTGTCAACTGTATATACTTTAGTGCAAAAAGAAATACCTTTGATAATTGTAAAATGTATATTTATTCATCACTGCCATCAGCACCAGAGAAGGCAATGGCACCCCATTCCACTACTCTTGCCTGAAAAATCCCATGGACAGAGGAGCCTGGTAGACTGCAGTCCATGGGGTCGCTAGGAGTCGGACACGACTGTGTAACTTTCAAGTAAACAACCTGAGTGACTTCACTTTGACTATTCACTTTCATGCATTGGAGAAGGAAATGGCAAGACACTCCAGTGTTCTTGCCTGGATAATCCCAGGGATGAGGGAGCCTGGTGGGCTGCCATCTCTGGGGTCGCACAGAGTCAGACACGACTGAAGTGACTTAGCAGCAGCAGCAGCAGCCATCAGCACAGAATCTCATTTGCCTTTTCTTTTCCCAATTATTCTGCTTTGTGTGCTATTTCCTTTTAGCTTTTGTGCCAGATTATTGGCCTTTCTTCAGTGTGTAACCTAATGTTTCATACTTGGTTCTCCTCTTAGGTGACCATTGAAAAGTTTCACAAGTGCATTCCCTGGTCTAAATGAGCTAATAGAAAATCCTATTCTTGATTAGCTCTGAAAACTTAAGAGCAATGTGCATGGCTTTTAAAAATATTTAGCTTATGGAAGTAGATTGCTTAAGGCATTTAAATATTTGATAAATGACATTGTATTTTATAAAAATACAAATTAATATTAATTAACATTTCTTTTTTATTGAAATGACTTATTTGCTTGAGCAGGTTAATTGATGTTGTTCAATTTAGTTCAGTCACTCAGCCATGTCCGACTCTTTGCAACCCTATGAACCGCAGCACGCCAGGCCTCCCTGTCCATCACCAGCTCCCAGAGCTTATCCAAACTCATGTCCATTGAGTCGATGATGCCATCCAACCATCTCATCCTCTGTTGTCCACTTCTCCTCCTGCCCTCAATCTTTCCCAGCATCAGGGTCTTTTAAAAAAAATCAGTTCTTCACATCATGTGGCCAAAGTATTGGAGTTTTAGCTTCGACATCAGTCCTTCCAATGAACACCCAGGACTGTTCAGGATGCCAGGACTGGTCTCCTTTAGGATGGACTGGTTGGATCTCCTTGCAGTCCAAGGGACTCTCAAAAGTCTTCTCCAACACCATAGTTCAAAAGCATCAATTTTTCGGCGCTCAGCTTTTTTTATAGTCCAACTCTCACATCCATACATGACCACTGGAAAAACCATAGCCTTGACTAGACAGACCTTTGTTGGCAAAGTAATGTCTCTGCTTTTGAATATGCTATCTAGGTTGGTCATAACTTTCCTTCCAAGGAGTAAGGGTCTTTTAATTTCATGGCTGCAGTCACCATCTGCAGTACTTTTGGAGCCCCCAAAATAAAGTCAGCTACTGTTTCCATTGTTTCCCCATATATTTCCCATGCAGTGATGGGACCAGATGCCATGATCTTCGTTTTCTGAATGTTGAGCTTTAAGCCAACTTTTTCACTCTCCACTTTCACTTTCATCAAGACGCTTTTTAGTTCCTGTTCACTTTCTGCCATAAGGGTGGTGTCATCTGCAGATCTGAGCTTATTGATATTTCTCCCGGCAATCTTGATTCCAGCTTGTGTTTCTTCAAGCCCAGTGTTTCTGATGATGTACTCTGCATGTAAGTTAAATAAGCAGGGTGACAATGTACAGCCTTGATGTACTCCTTTTCCTATTTGGAACCAGTCTGTTGTTCCATGTCCAGTTCTAACTGTTGCTTCCTGACCTGCATATATGTTTCTCAAGAGGCAGATCAGGTGGTCTGGTATTCCCATCTCTTTCAGAATTTTCCAGTTTATTTTGATGCACACAGTCAAAGGCTTTGGCATAGTCAATAAAGCAGAAATAGATGCTTTTCTGGAACTCTCTTGCTTTTTCCATGATCCAGCGGATGTTGGCAATTTGATCTCTGGTTCCTCTGCCTTTTCTCAAACCAGCTTGAACATCTGGAAGTTCACGATTCATGTATTGCTGAAGCCTGGCTTGGAGAATTTTCAGCATTATTTTACTAGCGTGTGAGATGAGTGCAATTGTGCAGTAGTTTGAGCATTTTTTGGCATTGCCTTTCTTTTCCAGTCCTGTGGCCACTGCTGAGTTTTTCAAATTTGCTGGCATATTGAATGTAGCACTTTCATAGCATCATCTTTCAGGATTTGAAATAGCTCAACTGGAATTCCATCACCTTTGTTCATAGTGATGCTTCCTAAGACCTACTTGACTTCACATTCCAGGATGTCTGGCTCTAGTTGAGTGATCACACCATCCTGATTATCTGGGTCGTGAAGATCTTTTTTGTACAGTTCTTCTGTGTATTCTTGCCACGTCTTCTTAATATTTTCTGCTTCTATTCAGATCAGATCGGATCAGTCACTCAGTTGTGTCCGACTCTGCAACCCCATGGATCGCAGCACGCCAGGCCTCCCTGTCCAACACTAACTCTCGGAGTTCACTGAGACTCACGTCCATCGAGTCAGTGATGCCATCCAGCCATCTCATCCTCTGTCGTCCTCTTTTCCTCCTGCCCCCAATCCCTCCGAGCATCAGGGTCTTTTCCAATGAGTCAATTCTTCGCATGAGGTGGCCAAAATACTGGAGTTTCAGCTTTAGCATCATTCCTTCCAAAGAAATCCCAGGGCTGATCTCCTTCAGAATGGACTGGTTGGATCTCCTTGCAGTCCAAGGGACTTTCAAGAGTCTTCTCCAACACCACAGTTCAAAAGCATCAGTTCTTCGGTGCTCAGCCTTCTTCACAGTCCAGCTCTCACATCCATACATGACCACAGGAAAAACCATAGCCTTGACTAGATGGACCTTTGTTGGCAAAGTAATGTCTCTGCTTTTGAATATGCTATCTAGGTTTGTCATAACTTTCCTTCCAAGGAGTAAGCATCTTTTAATTTCATGGCTGCAGTCACCATCTACAGTGATTTTGGAGCCCAGAAAAAGAAAGTCTGACACTGTTTCCACTGTTTCCCCATCTATTTGCCATGAAGTGATGGGACCGGATGCCATGATCGTTTTCTGAATGTTGAGTTTTAAGCCAAATTTTTCACTCTCCATTTTCACTTTCATCAAGAGGCTTTTTAGTTTCTCTTCACTTTCTTCCATAAGAGTGGTGTCATCTGAATATCTGAGGTTATTGATATTTCTCCTGGCAATCTTGATTCCAGCTTGTGTTTCTTCCAGTCCAGCGTTTCTCATGATGATTACAAGGATTCTAAAATGAAATATTTTCTGTTTCAGCAGATTTTAAATTTGCTCAGTTGTGTCTGACTCTTTACAACCCTGTAATATATACAGTCCATGGAATTCTCCAGGCCAGAATACTGGAGTGGCTACTGGAGTAGCTGTTCCCTTCTCCAGGGAATCTTCCCAACCCATGGATTGAACCCAGGTCTCCTGCATTGCAGGCAGATACTTTTACCAGCTGAGCCACAAGGGAAACCCAGGAATGCTGGAGTGGGTAGCCTGTCCCTTCTCCAGCAAATCTTCCCAACCCAGGAATTGAACCAGGGTCTCCTGCATTGCAGGAAGATTCTTTACTAACTGAGCTATGAGGAAGCCTATATTGAAGCTAATATATATTATTGTATGTTATATATTATTTCTAATACCTTGAAGTAATAACATATGTTGCTTCATTTTAGTCAAATATCTTATAGGACAGAACTCCTTGATAACATCAGATAATAATTTTCTTTTGGTCATAATTGCTATTTTATATTACAGGAAAATACCAATACATTAATTCCAAATAATAATTTTAAAAAGTGCAGTTATTGTCTCAATTAAAATTTGCGTCTTTCTTTTGTTCCTTTGGATCTTCTGTGCCTTTTCCTGCTTCTCTTAGGTATTGCAAAATTTTTCATTATGTGAAAATTTATATTTTAGCATAAAATTTTTTATGAGAAATAATCATCCATAACATTAAGTTGCTTTATTTTACTCCAACAATTAGATATACTGTAATTAAAATTTTTTTTCTTAATACATATCTTTGTGAAGTATTTTTACAATATACTCAGAATTCAAGTTATTACACTGCCTGAATTTTTAAAAGATGATACACAGAATTAAGTTTTCTCATGAAATCTTGGTAATATTACTTGATTCTTCCTTTTATTTATCCTTTGTGAATATAAACAAACCATCTCCCCTTTCTGTAAATCACAGTATATAATAAAAAGAATAAATCTTGGATTAAATGCTTTGAATTCAGTCAGGAACAATTAATTACATATATTCCCAATTTTAATTTATATTCATAATTATGTTTCTTTTAAGGTGATCTTTTAATTTATTATCATATAACATTTTTGATAGAAAAACTATTTCATCATTTAATTGAAAAAGATATTTTGTGCAGACTTGACAAAAAATCAGAATGAGGTTCAGTTCTCTAATGTCTAGTTCAATGACTCCCATCTGCATGATACTCACAGAAGACATTCTGCCTACTAGTACTTACTCTAAACCTTAATGATATTTCAGTTTCTGGAAATGCTTATTTCATATAACAGAGTAGTAACTACAGAGAACTTATATAGTCGAATGTTCACTCTAAATAAATTTTTTAATATTTTTAATACCTTCCATGAAATTTTTACAGACTTCCTTAGCATCTCTTTCCAGGATGACTTATTTAAACAACCTTCTCAGTTTTTTCTTTATAGTCACTGAGCTATAGTCAAATCTAAGGCTCCTTTGATATTTTTTAGATGGAAATCTTTGATTTTAAGTTTGTTTGTGTAAAAAGAAGACCATTGTCACAATCTTATAATACCAGAGAAATATACTAATATTTTATTGATATTAATGTTATACATAATTCATTAGTGAATCTAAGGTAGATATTTCAATGGTATGAAAATTACATTCTATTAATATATAACCAACTTAACCAAACATTCAAAAGTCACAGACTCTGAAACTGAATTTAAAACTGTTATTTTTTCAATGAATACACCCCCTCCCTTGTTATATTTTCATTTGAAATACAACGTTCAATGCCCAATATATGACTTCTAGTATTTTGTTCAATTTTGAAGTGGTATATAATTGTCATTCAAAAATATGTCTCTTTGGTATAAGTTCAAATCATAATGCATTTTACTCTTACACCTATTTTTTCCTCAGAAAATTGAGCTAAGTCTTGTAATTAGGAATATTCAGAAATAAAAAGATGCAGTTATTTAGAAGAAAATTGAAACTCTAGAGTTTGGAAGAATGTATGATAAAGTGCCTGGAAAATTTTTCTTCCAGGTGGCTTAGAATCACTGAAAAATCTTCAGCAACTGATCGTGGACCATAATCAGTTAATTAGTACAACAGGTCTTTGTGATACACCTACTCTTATATACCTGGATTGTTCACATAATCATCTTACTGAAGTTGAGGGCATTGAAAACTGTGGATTGCTCCAAATACTGAAGTTACAGGGAAATTATCTAAGTGAGGTAATTGATTTGAATTAATTTGATTAACACAAAATTTTTCTTTTGCTGCAAATATCAACCACACATTTTAAAAGCAGTTTGTTTAATTTTTATTCTTTTTGCTTATCAACTGAATTTGATTTCCAGCTTAAACTATTATGTACTTTTCACTATTTAAAAACTATTCAACATTATTACAATATCTTATAAACAAATGAATTCAACATTAGTTTTTTATAATATTAAAATATAGATCATAACTTTTCAGTTATAATTCAGTGTATAAGTGGGACCAAATTTATCTGCAGTTGTAATTAAGATTTGTCATGAGGCCTTTTAATTAAAAATATGCTAATTATGAAAATAATTATTGGAATTTTATTTATAATAACACTCTCAAATATTATACTTTGGTTTATGATATGCTGTTTATCAGAATATATCTATTAGTTTTGGTAGGATTTATATTTTTAAATTTGGTTAAATGATAAAAATATTTTGCTTAATATAAGCTAATAACTCAACTTTAAATATAGCTTCCATTCTTGGGGAATCACGTTCTTCTCAGAGAATTGCACTTGGATGATAACAGCATTTCAACTGTGGAAACATTTTCTTCATACTGGCTGCCTTTACTGCAAATCCTGACTATCTCTCAAAACAGGTACAAGTATAATTTGCTTTATTAAGCTTAAAGGCAGTGAATGATTAATGTAAATGTATGAGCTTCATACCAAGTAGAAAAGCTGTTAGGTTTTTCCAATAATTCAAGGAATGTACATTATAATAACTTGGTGCCTAAATTATAAGTCTATCTTCAGGTATTGACATATCCTCAAATTTTAGTAGCATTTTAATTGTCACTGGTCTTACTCATTTTGTTCCTTCTCACTCAAAAATGTACTTATGGAAATTTCTCAGGGCAGATTTGTTTATATTTGTAAAGATACCCTCCTTGGAAAATATAGGAGGTAGTTAATTTAATTCAGAAGGATGTCTCATTCTCTCAAATGGTACTTATTAAGTCCTGGAAGAATGATTTTTAATCTGCTCTCAACTTGCATGTCTTTTTGAAACTGTTAAGACAGATTTAAATTTGATTTCCCTAAGGATATAAAGTAACACTTAAAAAAATACCTTAATATTAAATCGAGATGGGTACCTGCCACAGAAGATCCATTTGAAACCACCAAACATCTGGATCTTTGCAGAGAATAGCTGTCTAAAACTGAAACTGAAACAGGAGTACAAGATGTATATGCCTCCCTCTGTTTAATATTTCACTGAGGCCTATTAACTCTAATATGATTAATTTGGTCATCAAAGGCACACGAAGTAAGGGAAAGGAGCTATCTTTTACAAGAAGTTGTTTCTGTGAATGGTATAATTCTTGCAAAACAAGTGAACAAAGACAACTCATTGTTTTATATATACATCACCTGCCAAATATAATTTTCTTTCAATTTCTGTCACCATAGTGCTCATCCTTTGAGTCCTAAATGATTTGACTTCTACCCATTAAACTGTTCCACAATTTGACATGTCAAAAACTGAATTTGTGTTTTAAAATTCCTTCTAGTTGTTCTCATCATATCTGAAATATTAAGGTTGATTTGCCTTTAAAAATATTTATTCCTGAATAGCACTGTCAGATAATACTATTTAAGTAATTTGGACCATCACAAACTTATCGGATCTTTTCTCAGTATTTTTCAGGTTAGAAATACAATTTCTGTAGAAATACTCAGTTTATGCTTTGGACAGATGGAGTAAAGCACTCAGTTACTGACATATCTAACATTTTATAGAACTAGATTTCATGCCACATTGATGAGCATAATCGTCTTAAAGAATTTAGAAAATATTTAAGACATCAACATTTTTGAGAAATCATTCTGTTATTTCTTTGGACAATTTAAATTATCAAAGGAATATTCTGGTTTTAAATTTTAAAGTTAACACTAGCTAATAGACTTTTGTCCTATCAATATGATGTGTCTTCTTTCTCATATCAATTATAGACGACCAGGAATTATATAAAATGAACAATTTTAAAAAACTGTAGAGTTGATAACAAAAACTGGGATACTTAAACCAAAAAATCCTTATTTATAATTTTGTTTGCAGCAATTAGCTTCATAACACTTGGATATTCAGGTGGTGTTTCCTATATTGGGTGATACAAAACTGACATATATCCTTACCCTCAAAATCTCTTAGAAATGAAAGAACAATCTGGTGCACTTAGCTATATAAAAAAGTGGTAAAATTATATAATATATATTATTTTGCATTTTTAAACAATATCACTTATATTTGAAGGGTTTTTTTGTGTGTGAGTTTCTGAAAGCTTTTTGCTAAATAACTTACCATTTTGAAAAGATAAGTGAATAAGTCTTGAGAGCACCAGGGAAAGGTGATTGACAGAAATAAACATGTAAATTAGTGAAATTATCTCATAAAATCAGTGAAAAAATAATCTTGATACTAGATATTTTTCACCAGAAGCTAAAACCATTAACTGTAGAAATTACCCATATTATGTTAAGCTTTTACTATGTGAGTTGACTTTTTCAGAGCTACTTTAGGTTTGGTAAAACTCAGGATCAATAGATCTGGCTGGATTTGAATTCTGAATTAACGACTTACCTGTCAGTTGTCACTGACCAAATCTTTTCTCACTACCTGATTCTCAGTTTTTTCACATATAAAAGGTGTGGTAATACCTACCTTACCTATTTTACAGGATTTTGTGATTATTCAAAACAATATTGTATGTCAGTACCTGTTTCAGACCTGAGGAGAATTTTATAAATGTGATATTTGGATTTGTGGTTGGCATGTCGTTTAAAATGTACATATTTTTCTTTTAATTTTTGATAAATATTTTCATCACAAGGAAGAAATTATGTATCCATATGCTTTTTTTCCAACAAGTCAAATACATATAAAGAATGATGCTTACTGCTTATTGTTTGAAATACTTGTTTCATCCTGACTTCTGTTTTGAATTTTCATTAGGACATGTGACTGTTTTAAGTTTTTCTCAGTGGAGTTCTAACTGGAAGACTCTACAGCTTCATAAGTCTTTCCTCTTCCAGTGAGACTCTAAGTAGGAGCAGAAAGTGGAAACTATTTCCCATTGGCTGCTCATTGTACAAATCTTTTGCTTTTTGTCGTCTTTGAAATTTATATCTTTTTTATGCCCAGGGCTAATGTGACAAGGTCAGATGGTATTAGGTTTTCACTAATGTCCTTTGTCTTTCTGGTTTGAATTTTCTTGGAAAAAAATATACACAGAATGTCAGTAAAAGGAAAGTTATAGAGGTTAAAAAAAATGATTCTACTATTAGGTTTCTGCTATCCTAATGAATAGTCATAAAGGTGAATGAATAGCCAGTTTTCTTGATTAAAATTTCCAAAAAAAAAAAAAAAAAAAAAAAATATGATTCTAAAAGCATGGTTCTCTGAAAAGATAAAATTCTGATATTATAAGAAATATGTAGTTAAACCAAATATTTCTTTACCTGAAGAAATACTTTATTTTTGCAAAGAGAATTTTATTTTCAATTTTAAAACTTGATTGGTTATTTTTAGTTGATGTCTCTTATAACCTATATGTTACCAAATGTTGCCACATATAACTTATTGGTTAAAAACATGGGATATTCTGACAAAAGAGAAAAACTCAGTATCTATTAATCTTTCAAAATCCTTTTAGCATAAGGGCAAAGATTTAGTATTAGAAATATACTAAAGGCAAAACAAGTAAGAATTTTCTTTTAATAAATGTATTTATTAGAATTGTATTTTCACTTGAAGAACTTAAATTTCTTACTTGTAATAATGATCTAGAATGCCAGAGTAGAAAATATCATAAAATTAGAACTCAAATCCATTGATTATGTATTGAAAAAGTTTTACATTTCTTTCTTTGTTTTTTAGAATACATGTGATGTTTCAGTAAATTTTGCTATTAAGGAATGTATATGCAGATAATGAACCATATATACAAATGTAATGACCAATATTTGATCACTTTTTCTTTTATTACCTTGGATATTTTCCCCGTAATATTGTACTTAGGATTGAATATAATCAGAGAGATCTTCCAGTCTCCTTATTTAGTCTATTTTAACATCAGCAGCATCTTCTGTTTCTCTTCTAATGTAGAACAGGATAATACAAGAGAGGAGTTAAGCTCAGCACAAGGGTTGGCTTTGTGACATGAGGCTTCCAGTCACAATATTATCCTGTAAACTTCTGATCTTAGAATAATAGTACTTTTTTTTTTTTTTTTTGCTGTTGTTGTTTTTACCGTGGCAAGACGTTGGTAGGAATAAAGATGTAAAAATCTCTGCCAGGACAACTGGAGGGACATTATAAACACCAAGAAAGTAAAAGTAGAAGTTAACTTCTTTTTTCTGTTTGGTACCAGAGATACTCCTTTAGTAAAAGCTTATTCTGAACATGTATGAATCTTCAGCATTTATAGAGGGTACTAATTCAGAAGACTTTTTTATTTGTGATGAGAATATATTTTATACAAAGAAATTTTCATCTTTTTTAAAGCTTTAGATGAACTAGCTTATTTTTTATTGCCAAGTAGCTAGGGTAATGTGATGCTATATAACAAAGAAAGTGTAATCTTGTCTTAGTTTGAAATGCAAATCAAACTAAAATTAATTTTCCCTTCATAGCTTTTTTTACTAATACTGTGAATATTTTCAATATTACTTATGTTCCTTGTTTAAATGTGGGGTATTAATGATAGTTGTATCTTAAAAAATGATAAAAACTTTTAAAAGCCAGAGAAAAGTTTACTGTTATTAGAATTTGAACATGCTTATATTAATGAGTATGAATTTTAAATATTAGTATATGTTTGATAAGTTTAAGTATTTTATCAATAGAAAACATTTTTTATTATTATGTTCCTTAAATGCATATTTCCAATTTAAAAACAACCCCAGCATAACTTTTATACTTACAAGACTTATAATACTTTGAATCTAGTAAAGGAAACTTTTTAAAATTAAAAACAAAGTTATTGACTCTAATTAAAGTTATATTATTAATATGTAAAAATAAATAATCTTATGTGTTTTTTTTTACTTTTAATGGTTTGTAATATGTTTGAGCCAGAGAAAATACATAGAATTTATGAATTCTTTGTAAATTTAGTCATATACAAAGACTAAACAAAACAACAGAAAGCCCATTTATTCTTATTTTAATACCAAGTATACATTAAGCTTCCTGATATTTATTATTGATATTAGCAATTCCATGATCATTTCTCTTTAGAAATAAATATAAATATTTATATATTTACATATATTATTATATATTATAGAATAAATATTTAGCATCTTATAACTACTGTATTTTTAAAAGTACTTTTAGTTAATGGTACATTATTGTATTTTATTGTGAAAATGCAGCTGTTATGTATTTCTTCCAGAGTTATAATTTATAACATTATATTATTATGTTAAATAAATATATTATTGTATAATTACATCAATATATTAAGGACACTCCAATTTAAATTTTCTTTAAATTCCATTTTGGTTTTCAGCTTGACAAAAATTGTACCACTTTTTCATTTTGTTTCTTTGGAAAAACTGGATGTCAGCAACAATTGTCTTTCTGGTAAGTTTAAACATAGTTGTTTCTCAAATAATAGGCTTTTGGGTTTCTGTTCTAAATATGATAAGGAAATGTTCTGGGTAGATGTATATAATGTACCTATACCAAATGGTGTAGAGGAGGAAATTTTTCTTTTTTCTCAAACTGGGCCTGAGAATTAAGTAAGTCAGATAAATAGAAGGAAAAAAATACAAGCTTTTTTTTTTTTACATGTACATGAGAGTCCTCACAAGAAAATTAAGACCCCAAGAAGCAGTTAAGGTTGAACTTACATAGTGAGTTAGACAAAGAGTAGTAAATTGTGAAAATGAGAGGAAGCCGAGGGGCTTGGGCACTAAGGTAGTTAATTGGATTGAAAAGTGACTAGGAAATAAAGGCTAGTTTAACAAGCTTGTTTGCATACATATCTCTTGGCCTTAGCTTCCCATCCTCAAGACAAGAATGTCTCTTTGCTTCTGTTATAGGAAAATATCTTTCACATGGGAATTTAATTTCTTGCTTTTAAGAAAAAGAAGGAAGATTAGAAGACTCTTAAATTTGCTCCTTTTTTTAAGTGCATTTAAAGGTCCATCTAGTCAAGGCTATGGTTTTTCCTGTGGTCACGTATGGATGTGAGAGTTGAACTGTGAAGAAAGTTGAGTGCCAAAGAATTGATGCTTTTGAACTGTGGTATTGGAGAAGACTCTTGAGAGTCCCTTGGACTGCAAGAACATCCAACCAGTCCATTCTGAAGGAGATCAGTCCTGTGTGTTCTTTGGAAGGAATGATGCTAAAGCTGAAACTCCAGAATTTTGGCCACCTCTTGCAAAGAGTTGACTCATTGGAAAAGACCCTGATGCTGGGAGGGACTGGGGGCAGGAAGAGAAGGGGACTACAGAGGATGAGATGGCTGGATGGCATCACTGACTTGATAGACATGAGTTTGAGTGAACTTCAGGAGTTGGTGATGGACAGGGAGGCCTGGTGTGCTGTGATTCATGGGGTCTCAAAGAGTCAGACATGACTGAGCAACTGAACTGAACTGAACTTAAAATAGTCAAGATGCCAGAATGGCTTATTAGGGTGCCATGTATTCTAAACTCCTTTGAATGTGCGGTGAAATAATTTAAAAATTTCTTTATACTTTTAAACTCATATTACTTCCATATCTTTCTGGTAAACCTTGGAAAATGTGAGAATTATATTCTTATTTAAAATTAATATATCCTATACCTTTAAAGAAATTAGTCTAATGAAGATAAGTAAACACATTTGTCTAACTTGTTGACACCTAACCATTACAGAGGAGACATCCATCAAAAGTTTATTAAAAAATGATGTATTGATTTGGTTAAACAATCCCTCACCCTCAAACTTCACCATCCCCAATTTCAGTCAGTCCCCTTGTAGAGATAATCACAGTTCTAAATTTGTCACCATAGGCTAAATCTGACTTTCCTACATTTTTATATTAATGGAATCAAATAGTATGTTCTTTGTTGACTCTATGTTTTGGTTGGCATTCTTGGGATATCCCACCACATCAGTTGTTCAGTTGTTTGTATCAGCAATATGTTTTGTTTTGGGTGTTTTTTTTTCTGATTTGTGGTGTGAATACATCACAGTTTGCCCATTTTCCTGTTGATTAATATTTTGTTAGCTGTTTGGGGTCAGTTCAGTTCAGCTGCTTAGTGGTGTCCAACTCTGCAACCCAATGGACTGTAGCACTCCAGACTTCCCTGTCCGTCACCATCTCCCGAGGTTTGCTCAAACTCATGTCCATTTGGTCAGTGATGCCTTCCAACCATCTCATCTTCTGTTGTCCCCTTTTCCTCCTACCTTCACTCTTTCCCAACATTGGGGCTTTTCTAAAGAGTCACACCTTCGCATCAGGTGGCCAAAGTACTGGAACTTCAACTTCAGCATTAGTCCTTCCAATGAATACTCAGGACTGATTTCTGTTAGGATGTACTGGTTGGATCTCCTTGCAGTCCAAGGGAACCTCAAGAGTCCTCTCCAAGACCACAGTTCAAAAGCACAATTCTTTGGCACTCAGCTTTCTTTATAGTCCAACTCTCACATCCATACTTGAAAAACTATAGCTTTGACTAGATGGACCTTTGATGGCAAAGTAATGTCTGTGCTTTTTAATACGCTGTCTAGGTTGGTCATAGTTTTTCTTCCAAGGAGCAAGTGTCTTTTAATTTCATGGCTGAAGTCACCATCTGCAGTGACTTTAGAACCCTAGAAAATAAAGTCTGTCACTGTTTTCCCATCTGTTTGCCATGAAGTGATGGGACTGGATGCCATGATTTTCGTTTTTTTGAATTTTGAGTTTAAGCCAGCCTTTTCACTCTCTTCTTTCACTTTCATCAAGAGGCTCTTTAGTTCTGCTTTGCTTTCTCCAGGTGGTGTCATCTGCATATCTGAGGTAATTGATATTTCTTCCAGTAATCTTGCTTCCAGCTTGTGCTTCATCCAGCCCTGTATTTCACATAATGTGCTCTACATGTAAGTTAAATAAGCAGGGTGAAAATATACAGCCTTGATGTACTTCTTTCCCCATTTGGAAGCAGTTCCTTGTTCCACGTCCAGTTCTAACTGTTGCTTCTTGACCTGCATACGGATTCCTCAGGAGGAAGGTAGGGTGGTCTGGTATTCCTATCCCTTTAATAATTTCCCATAGTTTGTTGTGATCCACACAGTCAAAGGCTTTGACATAGTCAATAAAGCAGAAATAGATGTTTTCTGGAACTCTCTTGCTTTTTTGATGATTCAATGGATGTTGGCAATTTGATCTCTGGTTCCTCTGCCTTTTCTAAATCCAACTTAAACATCTGGAAGTTCTTGGTTCATGTTCCTAACTTGGAGAATTTTGAGTGTGTGATATGAGTGCAACTATGAAATAGTTTGAGCATTTCTTTTCTTTGGGATTGTAATGAAATAATGAAAACTGACCTTTTCCAATCCTGTGGCCACTGCTGAGTATTCCAAATTTGCTGGCATATTGAGTGTAGCACTTTCACAGCATCATCTTTTAGGATTTGAATTAGCTCAACTGGAATTCCATCACCTCCACTAGCTTTGTTCATGGTGATGCTTCCTAAGGTCCACTTGACTTCACACTCCAGGATGTCTGGCTCTAGGTGAATGATCACACACCATCTGGTTATCTCAGTCATTAAGACTTTTTTTTTGTATAGTTCTTCAGTGTATTTTTGCCACCTCTTCTTGATCTCTTCTGCTTCTGTTAGGTCCATACCATTTCTTTCGTTTATTGTGCCCACCTTTGCTTGAAATTTTCCCTTTGTATCTCTAATTTTCTTGAAGAGATTTCTAGTCTTTTCCATTCTATTGTTTTTCTCTCTTTCTTTTCGTTGATCACCGAGGAAGGCTTTCTCATCTGTCCTTGTTATTCTTTGGAACTCTGTATTCAGATGGATATATCTTTCCTTTGCTCCTTTAGCTTCTCTTCTTTTCTTACCTATTTGTAAGGCCTCCTCAGTATACCAGTTTGCCTTTTTGCTTTTCTTTTTCTTGGGGGTGGTTTTGATCACTGACTCCTGTGCCATGTCACGAACTTCTCTGCAGGTTCTTCAGGCACTCTGTCTATCATATCTAATCCCTTGAGTCTATTGCATAGTAGTAAGGGATTTGATTTAGATCATACCTGAATGGTCTAGTAGTTTTCCCTACTTTCTTCACTTAAGTCTTAAGTTGGCAATAAGGAGTTCATGATCTGAGCCACATCAGTACCTGGTCTTGTTTTTGCTGATATAGAGCTTCTCTATCTTTAGCTGCAAGGAATAAAATCAATCTGATTTCAGTATTTACCATCTATTTGGGGCACTCTGATTATAAAGTTCCTATGGAAATTCATGTACAAATACTTTTATAACATAAGTTTTCAGTTTTCTTGGATATATGTTTAAGGATGTAATGACTGGATAATAGAAGATGCATGAAAGTCAAAGTGAAAAGTATTAGTCACTCAGTCATGTCCAACTCTTTATGGCCCCATGGACTCTAGCCCTCCAGGCTCCTCTGTCCATGGAATTCTCCAGGCAAGAATATTGGAAGTGAAGTGAAGTCGCTCAGTCATGTCTGACTCTTTTCAACTCTGTGGACTCTAGCCCATCAGGCTCCTCCATCCATGAAATTTTCCAGGCAAGAGTCTTGGAGTGGGTTGCCCTTCCCTTCTCCAGGGGATCTTCCCAACCCAGGGATTGAACCTGGGTCTGCTGCATTGCAGGCAATTTCTTTACCATCTGAATGACCAGAAAAGCCCCTGTTAGTGCATGTTTAACTTTATAAGAAACTAATAAAACTGTTTTCCCAAATAGTTGTAGCATTTTATTTCACCACATTAGAGTTCCAATCACTCCATTCTATAGGGTTTTGGTATTGTATTATCTCGTTATGGTTTTAGTTTGCACTTCCGTGATGGACAATGATATGGAGCATTTTTGCATACCTTTATTGATGGTTTCTATATATTGTTTTGTGTATTTTCAAGTATCTTACCATTTAAAAAATTTGGCTATTTGCTTTTATTGGTTTGAATAAATTCTTAATGTATTCTGGATGAAATTCTTTGCCAGACATATGTTTTTAGGTGTTCTGTCCCAGTCTCTCTTTTACCTATTAATTTTGTTAAGTGTATCTTTAGATAAGCAGAAATTAAAATTTTGGTTTAATTTTTCCTTTTAATAATTTTTGCTCTCTGTGTCCTTTGTAATATTTTTCTACATCCAGAATGAGATGACTTTCTATGCTTTTTAACTTTCTTATAAAGGTCTTGTACTTAAGTTTTTACTTTTAGGTCTATGACCTACCTCAAATTAATTTTTACAAATGGTGTAGAGTCAAAGATGAGTTGTTGTTGTTGAACAACTAAACAACATTTAGTTTTTCCAGAAACATTTGTTGAACAAACTGTTTTCGTCAATGATTGACTTTGGTGTCTTTGTCAAAAAACTGATTTCCATTTGGTCCACCTTGATCTACCTTTTATCTGATTTTCTCTTAATGATAGATCATATTTTCCTGTTTCTTTTTAATGTCCAATACTTTGTAACTGTATGCTGAGCATTGTTCGTGCTATAGTTTACTGAGACCAGCTATTGTTATCTTTCTTTTAAAGTTAGTAAATTTAATTCTAGCAGGCAGTTAAGGTATTGATGGATAATTGTGTTTCTGTCAACCTTAATTTCATTCTCTCCTATGGCAAATCATTTTAATTTTCAACTCTCAATGCATTCCTCTACCCCTGGGCATTGTCTTCACTCCTAATACATGGTCTTTCTGAATTTCAGCTGAATCTCTGAGATGCTGTATTCGGTTAAGTCTTATCTGACTGGGCTAAATTCCAGTGTCTTTCCCTGGTGCACGAACTATAATGTCATCACTCAGCTCTTAGCCTAATAGCAGGTTAACTTTGTTAGGAGTTTCAGGATGTTGCCCTGTCTAGCACTCGTCCAAGGAGCTGTGGTAAACCCTACATACACTTTTTCCCCAATTCTCTTCCTACCAACATATACACACTCAGCTTCTTCTCAGTACTTTTCACCATAAATTCCAGCCTCATGTCTAAACTTTGCCTCATCACTCAGCAAAACAGCCTCTTTGCTTGATTTCCACTTACTTGCTCTAAAGTGGTTAAATACTTTTAGGCAAAAAAAAAAAAAAAAAAAAAATTGTGATTGTCAGCTCACCATGTGTGTTTGCTGTTTTCTCCCAAGTCAGACTTAAAAACAGGTGCTTCCTGTTTATTGTCCAGTTTTAAGATTGTTTTCTGTGGGAGAGCAATTCCAGTATAAATTACTCTTAATGTACCCTGGTTTGCTGGATTGACCTACTGTTTTTACTTTTGAAAGTATACATGTAATTCTGTTTAGGCAAATGTTCAATTTTTACCACTATCCGATTACTTTTGACTTTACTTTTTTATATGTTGTGTTAATGATCTGGCAAAGCTTGCTCTAAGCTTTTTACACGCTCATTTAATTCTCACCCTATGAGATAGATATAAACCTGAATTACCAAGCAATTGTATGATTTGCATAAATTCACACAGCTGCTAAATGGTAGAAATATGTATTATGATAGCAGAGTCTGTTCTTAATATTGTCTTTTAAAAACATATTCTGTAGAATAAATAATTTTTGTGCTTTTCTTTAATAGTCAAACATAAAATGGTCATTTATGTATAACTATTTTTCATTATCTGTAATGCCTCATAATAATTTTCATTGTTTTCTATAGATCTTACAAGTGCCATAAAGTGGTTTGATGCATGCTTTTCTCTCCATGAATTGTCTCTCACTGGAAACCCACTTCTTCAAGAAATAAACTGGAGGTAAATAAATATTGTTCAACCCTATGTATGTACTTTATTATAATTGCAGAGAACACAATTTGATGAAAATTGTTCTGTGTGTATTATTAATAATTCCCTGGGAAAAGTGAATAGAGAACAATTCAAAAGTTATTCTAAATAGAACAATTTTATAAAAGTAGTTTAAAAATACCTTCTGCCTAAAATAATTTTTTGTACATGTAAGAATTAATATAAATTTGAAATGATAATTCTGATCCATACCCCTGATTATATGACAATTTTAGTATGATGTTGACTTAGGTTTGTGTTTATAGAAAAGAAATTTTGGGGGAATTACTTTTTGAGTCATCTACATCCCATAGCTTGCCATTTAAAATTATTTCCTTTCTGGTAATAATTTGGTTTTGTTTTTATTTTCTGAAAAGAGAAAGTTGGTGTCTGTTAAAGTATGTATTATAAGCATGTGTGAATTCAGGCCTCTATTTGGAATACTGCAGTAAGTACCTAGATGTAAATGAAAAAATATACTTTGTGATTTTTTTTAATGAATTTTCTTTTTAAAAAGTTCTCTAATCTGAAATTCTCAAGTTATGCTAACAGCATTTTCCACAAGATAGCCAACATCTTTTTTGTAATCAGGTTTTTGAAGTAATTTACGTATAATAAAATTTATCAGTTTTATTTATGAATATGAATGTTGTATAGAAATCATCATAATCATTTTATCACCTTGAAAAATTACCTTATTCGTCTTGCTGGTTAGTCCTCTCTTCAAGTATTTTATAACCCTGTTCCAATACCTTTAAAATGTCTCTGTCTAATTTACTGGTCTTTTAAGAGCTCTTCCCATAAATTGTGATGCTGTAGCATGATGCTGAGTATCAGTAGCCCGAATGATAGTGCTTTTTTCTTCTTTTTGACTTGTGCAGGGCCTCCACCTCTTTTGGATCCAGGCATCTTTTCTGGATCTTGGCTTCCTTAGCTACCTGCTTTCCTTTGACTCCAAATCACCAGAGATGGTGTGTTGAGCATAGCACCTGTACTTAAAGGCTGCCTAGCACTCTGAGGAAAGCTTGATGATTATCTTCCTGCTCCACCCACCCCAAAAGCAGAAAACAACAAAGTCAATTATGTGCTAATTTGTCACTATGATTGGTAATGATTTAGTCCCTAAGTCATGTCCTACTCTTGGTACCCCATGGACTGTAGCCTGCCAGGCTCCTCTGTCCATAGGGTTTTCCAGGCAAGAGTACTGGAGTACTCAATTACAAGGATTAGTTGTACATAAATAGATTTGTAATGAGAGTAAGTACGTTATTCAAAAGCATGTATAATCATTGGAGGACTGATTTAAGAACTACAAAATACCCAAAGTAGAATTTCTATAATATCTAGTGGGGTTTGGGTTTTGTTTTGTTTTTAATGACTATTTGCAAGCTATCACTGTTAAATTCACGCACATCAGATTAATCTGAAAAACCATGTTATTCTTGGTTATGGTAGGACTCCTGTTATGGTTTGCAACAAGTGATGTAATTAATCTCTGCCTGGGTTTTAGTTTGTAAAATAAATACTAATATTAACCTACCTCAAAACTTGTTGAGGATCTGTGAAATACTGAGTAAATGCCAAAAATAAAATATTGTTATCTTTTTATTAAAAAAAAAAAGTCTCTCCACTGTCTTATGGCTTTCACTGTTTCTAAGGAGAAGTCTGTGGACATTCTTGTCTTCATTCCTCTGTCTCTGGGTACTTTTAAGATTTTTATCAGTGGTTTTCAGCAATTTGATTATAACGTGTTTTGATGTGGTTTTAGATAGATTTACTCTCCTTAGGATGTTTTCCTTGTTTATTTGCTTAGCGTTTTTCTAATTGCTGTAGATTTGTCTTACCATGTTGTGTTAGTTTCAGATGCACAGCAACATGATTCAATTATTTTTGTGGGTGTATTCTTGTCAGAATTTTTCTGTTATAGGTTATTATAAGATATTGAATATAGTTCCCTAGTTATGCAGTAGGTCCTTATTGTTTAGTTTATATGTAGTAGTAGATATCCGTTAATTTTGTTGTTATTCAGTCACTAAGTCATGTCTGTTTTGCAACTCCATGGACTACAGCCTGCCAGGCTCCTCTGTCCATGGGATTTCCCAGGCAAGAATACTGGAGTAGGTTGCCATTTCCTTCTCCAGGGGATCTTCCCGACCCAAGGATCAAACATGTGTCTCTTTTGTCTCCTGCATTGCTGGGCAGATTCCTTACCACTGAGCCACCAGGGAGACCAACTCCCAGTGCATCCCTCTTCCCTGCCTTTATTCTTTGGTAACCATAAGTTTATCTTCTAAGTCTGTGAGTCTACTTCTGTATTGTAAATGAGTTCATTTGTATCACTTTTTTGATTCCACACATAAGTGATATAATATGATATTGTCTTTGACATACCTCACTTAATATTGATAATTTTTAGTCCATCCATGTTGCGACTCTGCTTAGAATTTATTGAACCTCTTGGATATAGTAGATTTATAGTTTCCATAGAATTGTGAAAAATTTTGGCCATTATTTTTTAAGTATTTTTTTCTGCTTCCTTCTATCTTCTCCTACGAGAACTCCAACTTCACCAATATTAGACCACGTGATGTATCCTTGAAGTCACTATTGCTTTGTTCTTATATTTATTGTTTTTGTTTTCTGCCTATATTTCAGTATTACTAGTTATTGCTGTGGCTTCAAATCCCCTGATATTTTCTTCTTGTGTAACTGCTCTGCAGTTAATCCAGCTAAACTGTTTTTCAGTTCAGATTAAGAAAGTGAAAGAAAGTGAAGTTGTTCAGTTGTGTCCAACTTTGTGACCCCATGGACAGTAGCCTGCACCAGGCTCCTCTGTCCATGGGATTTTCTAGGCAACTGTACTGGAGTGGGTTGCCATTTCCTTCTCCAGTCAGTTCAGATTAGTTGTTATGATTTTCATTTCTACAAGTTTTCTTTATTTTTTAACATTTAAAGTTTCTCTCTTAATCATGTTCATATATTCCTGAATCATCTTGAACATATGGATAATATTTATAATAGCTGTTTTAACACCCTTATATATTAATTTCATCATCTACCTCATTTTGAGGTCTATTTTTATTAATTTTTTTTCTGATTCTGATTTTCCTACTTCTTGTATGCCCAGAAAATTTTGGTTATATTCTGGACACTTAAATTTTTCTACTTGTTGATTCCTCAATTTTCATCTTTTCCTTTACATAATATATGTTGATATTTTGCTTCTGACACGCACTATCTGTTTAATATGTATTTGGAATTAGTGAGATGATTTCAAAACTTCATTTTAAGTTCTGTTAGGGAAATCTCAAAGAAATTTTTATTTAGACTAGTACTAATTTAGCTCAACTACTACACCTCCAACTTTCTTAGTATTCTGCCTAATGTCTCTTCTGTGTATCCTTTCAACTTTGGCTGACAAGAATTATTCCTATTCTCCTGTGGGTTCTTGTAATATTTGCTGCCATTTGCTTCCCACTTGTTATTTCCCTTTGCTCTAAGTGATTTTTCTCTCACATATTCTCAGACTCATTTACCAGTTTTAGATGAATTACATCCTAGTATACGGAAAAACTTTACATATGCAATTTGGAATTTTCTAGTACTGATGATGTTTGTAGCCTGAACTCCTATCTCTTTTTATGTCCAGCAACATGCATTTGTTAAATGACTTAACATGAAATATTATAAATTTGACATTTGTATCATATCAGGACATGGGTATATCAAGGCAAAACAAGTCAAAGTGGACTGGGCTTGTAGCCTAATTTAGCAAGGTGGATTTGGCAACATGCTCAGTGTAAGGAAGGACAAACATTTATTAAAATACAGGTAGGAAAATCTATTTCAAAATCCTAATTTTGGATCAAGTTAGCAAGTCATATCAGAGAAGGCAATGGCACCCCACTCCAGTACTCTTGCCTGGAAAATCCCATAGACGGAGGAGCCTACTAGGTGGCAGTCCATGAAGTCGCTAAGAGTCGGACACGACTGAATGACTTCACTTTCACTTTTCACTTTCCTGCATTGGAGAAGGAAATGGCAACCCACTCCAGGGTTCTTGCCTGGAGAATCCCAGTGATGGGGGAGCCTGGTGGGCTGCCGTCTATGCGATCGCACAGAGTCAGACACGACTGAAGTGACTTAGCAGCAGCCGCAGCAAGTCATATCAGGTTGATCAGATAGTTAAATACATTTATGAATAAAATACAGAGAGGGAGAAATGAATAACTGAATAAAAGGTGATGTACATCTGATCCGAGGGTGGAAGCAGTTGACTTTTCACCCTGATTTGATTTCCCTGTGATGTATAGCCATAGCCAGAAAGGTCCTTGTTTTTCTGAGTATTTCAGAGGAATATAAGATATCTTACCAAAAAATCAAGGATCTGATTATGTTTACAATCCCTGTACCTGACTTAAGCCACCTGTAGAACAAGATAAAGAGTCTAGGGAGTGGTCACTGTTGTCTCCCTTGTCTAAGATCTCTGCAGACCTATGACATTCTCTTTTTAGATGTATTGGGTTCTTACATTTGTTCATTGACCTTTAGTTAAGAAAATAGCAGCTCTTTATACCAAGTCAAACACCTGTGTGATTTGCTGCTTACCAATAACTTAATTATCACAGAAGAGTTATTACTTTTTGCTAGAAAATCTATTTTTATTTGTTTTTGCTTTAAAGCTGAGTTTCCACATAAATTTCTAATGTTACCCTGTTTGATAGGCAAACCTGGTATGTTCCACATGTTTTAGAATAGAACCTGTCAACCTCTGGCTTAGAAGCATCTGCTTCCAAGTGCGATTTAAGTTGTGTAGCATGGAGGAAAGAGTATAACCCAGTGCATTGGTTCTTAAAGCAGTATGCCCCTTCATCATCACCTCTACCCAGATCCACCAAACCAGAAAGTAGCACATGATTCCCAGTAATCTTTGTAAAGCTTTTTGGGTGATTCGGGGTACACTGAAGTTTGGAAATCATTGTGTTTTTAAATAAGGACATCTTCTTGCCCCATGCTTTGTGATCCTGGGAAAGTAACTTAGCTTTTCTCACTGGTAAAATGAGGATAATAATTGTACCTATTCTTTGGCATAGCCACTAGATTTGAATGGGATAAAACAATATATTCCGTTGGTAATAATCCCTGGAATGTGGTTAGCACACAAAAATCTATTATTTACTATTACTAGGCCAACAGACTGTATATGCTGCTGCTAAGTCGCTTCAGTCGTGTCCGACTCTGTGCGACCCCGTAGATGGCAGCCCACCAGGCTCCTGCATCCATGGGATTCTCCAGGCAAGAGTACTGGAGTGGGTTGTCATTGCCTTCTCCAAGACTGTATATGGGTGCTTGTTAAATCACCAAGTATTTAGTGTATGCCTACTACATGTAGTCAGTGTCCCAACATGTTGGACATTATAAGGGAAATGCAATGTAACCCATGATTTCAAGTCATTTTTATAATCTTATTTGAGATAGAAAATGTATGCAAAAAATTATAACCACAAAAGCTAATGATAACAGATACTTATATAGCATTTACCTTCGCCCAGCACTGTTTTCAATTAATCCTCACAATATGATAATGAAATAGCTACCTCATTTCCCCACTTTATATCAGCAGAAAGGGCTAAGTCACCTACCCAATTTCACACAGCTAGCAAGCTGAAGACCCAGGATTCAAATCTTTATCATTCTAGCTCCAAAATCTACTCTTAACTCAAATTTTAGTACCTAATAAAATACAAGTGTCATATGATTATTGTAGACAGCAGATAGGCTTTAGAAATTTGGAAATATCTTAATTTAGACCAGGGGAACTGCCTGCACCTAAGAGGCAAACTTTGAGTTAATCCACCAATAGTTTGGTAATATTGAAATCAGAGAGTTGCCTGGCAATCCTGTGGTTAAGACTCCAAGATTCCACTGCAGGGTATATGGATTCAGTCTCTGGCTGGGGAACTAAGATCCAGTATGCCTCACAGTCAGTTCAGTTCAGTCACTCAGTCATGTCTAACTCTTTGTGACGCCATGGACCGCAACATGCCAGGCTTCCCTGTCCATCACCAACTCCCAGACTCTACATAAATTCATGTCCATCACGTTGGTAATTCCATTCAACCATCTCATCCTCCATCATCCCCTTCTCCTGCCTTCAATTTTCCCAGCATCAGGGTCTTTTCGAATGAGTCGGTTCTTCACATCAGGTGATCAGAGTATTGGAGTTTCAGCTTCAGCATCAGCCCTTCCAATGAATATTCAGGACTGATTTACTTTAGAGTTGAGTGGTTGGATTTCCTTGCAGTCCAAGGGATTCTCAAGGGTCTTCTCCAACACCACAGTTCAAAGGCATCAATTCTTTTGGCGTTCAGCTTTCTTTATAGTCCAACTCTTGCATCTGTACCATACATGACTACTGGAAAAACCATAGCTTTGACTAGATGGACCTTAGATGGTAAAGTAATGTCTCTGCTTTTTAATATGCTGTCTAGGTTGGTTATAGCTTTTCTTCCAAGAAGCAAGTGTCTTTTAATTTCATGTCTGCAGTCACCATCAGCAGACTGGTGCCCTATTTTGGAGCCCCCCAAAATAGTTTTTCACTGTTTGCATTGTTTCCCTATCTATTTGCTATGAAGTGATGGGACCGGATGCCATAATTTTAGTTTTCTGCATGTGGAGCTTTAAGGCAACTTCTTCATTCTCCTCTTTCACTCTCATCTAGACACACTTTAGTTCCTCTTCTCTTTCTTTCATAAGGGTGGTGTCATCTGCATATCTGAGGTTATTGATATTTCTCCCGGCAATCTTGATTGCAGCTTGTGCTTCATCCAGCCCAGCATTTCGCATGATGTACTTTGCATATAAGTTAAATAAGCAGGGTGACAATGTACAGCCTTGACATACTCCTTTCCCAATTTGGAACCAGTCTGCTGCTTCATGTCCAGTTCTAACTGTTGCTTCTTGACCTGCATACAGATTTCTCAGGAGACAGGTCAGGTGGTCTGGTATTCTCATCTCTTTAAGAATTTTCCATAGTTTGTTGTGATCCATACAGTCATAAGGCTTTGGCATAGTCAGTAAAGCAGAAATAGATGTTTTTCTGGAACTCTCTTGCTTTTTTGATGATCCAGCGGATGTTGGCAATTTGATCTGTGGTTCCTCTGCTTTTTTTAAAATCCAACTTGAACATCTGGAAGTTCACAGTTCACATACTGTTGAATCCTGGCTTGGAGAATTTTGAGCATTACTTTGCTAGCCTGTGAGATGAGTGCCATTGTGCAGTAGTTTGAACATTCTTTTGCATTGCCTTTCTTTGGGATTGGAATGACAAATGACCTTTTCCAGTCCTGTGGCCACTGCTGAGTGCTGAGTTTTCCAGGTTTGCTGGCAGATTGAGTGCAGCACTTTCCCAGCATCAAAATAAAATGGCACCCCACCCCGGTACTTTTGCCTGGAAAATCCCATGGATGGAGGATCCTCGTAGGCTCCAGTCCATGAGGTCGCTAAGAGTCGGACACGACTGAGTGACTTCACTTTCACTTTTCACTTTCATGCATTGGAGAAGGAAATGGCAGCCCACTCCAGTGTTCTTGCCTGGAGAATCCCAGGGACGGGGGAGCCTGGTGAGCTTCCGTCTGTGGGGTCCCACAGAGTCAGACATGACTGAAGCGACTTAGCAGTAGCGGGAGCAATATAATTAAAGGATCAAAGTAAAAAGCACTTCTGATAGAGGAAATATTCAAAAGAGGAGGGAATGTGAAAGATGAAGTTAAGCTCTGTAAAAGACCAGTGTGTTCAGGTAAAGTGGATATAGTGAGAAATACCACTGGAAAGAAGGAATTAATCAAGTACTTAGGCTTACCATGTGTCAAAGTGGGCTAAGTACCTGTACATGTTCCTTCACTTCACAGCAACTGAATTGGGTTCTGTAATTATCGTCCTCATTTTACAGAGTGTTTACTGAAGCTTAGATACCTTGTGATTTGCTCAGTTAGGAAGTAAGTGTCAAGGGTGTTATTTGAGTTCTGAAGCCTGGAATTTAAACATTGTGTTCTGCTTTTTCATGTGTTATGTTATGGCCAGACAGTAAATTTCATGGCTAGGATAAAAAGTCTCTCTTATCCTGAAAACATACACTTGAAACATGTATTTTTCAAGCCTTGTGAGTAAACTGCTCACTGCTGCTGCTGCTAAGTCGCTTCAGTCGTGTCCGACTCTGTGCGACCCCATAAATGGAAGCCCACCAGGCTCCCCTGTCCCTGGGATTCTCCAGGCAAGAACACTGGAGTGGGTTGCCATTTCCTTCCCCAATGCATGAAAGTGAAAAGTCAAATTGAAGTCGCTCAGTCGTGTCCGACTCTTAGCTCACAAGTAAATGTAAATGTGCATATCTAGCTCTACCACTCCTTAGCTGTTTGCCTTGCTCAAGTTACTTCGTTTTGCTATGTCTCTTCCTTCATCTGTAAAATGGGTATAATAATAGTACCTTTCTCTTAAGATAGATTCATTAGGGTAAAGATAGATAGGGTAAAGATAGATTCTCTTAAGATAGATTCATATAGGTTAAACCACACAACAGCAAACTCAGAAATCTATGTGGTTTCATCAATAGCAATGTTGTGTTTGTTCGCATTATGTCTGATGTGAGGTTGGCCTGTCTCTTCTAAGCAGATTCAGAAACTCAACCTGCTTCTGTTTTGTGACTCTGAGTCACAACACTTGAACATAACTTCATTTTTATAGGTAGTAGATTGTGGTGGGGGAAAATGACCACCAGAAAAACAACTAACATTTAACCACTCTGCCCTCCAAAGTGGCAGATATCACTTCTCTCATATTGTATAGCCTGTAACTAATCACATGGCCAAACTAACTGCAAAGAAACCCAGGAAACATAGGGAAGAACATGAGTATCAGAGTACAGAAGTCTCTATGAGAAGTAAATATATGTTACTACATGGTAGCACTTTATAGCCATTTGTAACAGAAACACACTTGATAATGCCAGCCTTTATTTTTAAGGAGTTATAGAGAAATTTTCAACAGTTATGTGAAAATGAAAACAGTGTTTGGGGAAGCTTCTTTTCAGCAGAAAACTGACAAGAAATTAAAGAGAAGTCAATGGCATCCCACTCCAGTACTCTTGCCTGGAAAATCCCATGGGCGGAGGAGCCTGATGGGCTGCAGTCCATGTGATCGCTAAGAGTCGGACATGACTGAGCAACTTCACTTTCACTTTTCACTTTCATGCATTGGAGAAGGAAATGGAAACCCACTCCAGTGTTCTTGCCTGGAGAATCCCAGGGACGGGGGAGCCTGGTGGGCTGCCGTCTATGGGGTCACACAGAGTCAGACACGACTGAAGCGACTTAACCGTAAGAACAGCAACAGCCAAATTAAATGAAAATGCTAGCATTAAAAATGGCTAAAATTAAGTAGTGGAAGTGGCCCCAACTATTGTACAGATTCTTATAGAGTCCTTGAATGACACCCAGATTATTTGTTGAAGGTACACATTACTAAATTTAATTACATTGTAATGTGTAAATCTGTAAAAAATACATGTTTCAGCCACTAATTTTTCTATTGAACTTATTCAGTTTTACTTTTGTGATTGACAATTTCATTTTCTCAATTGACAATTTATATTATTCTTGATTTCCAGTAATTTTCAGTATCTGGAGTTCTAAAATTGGAGTCCTCAGACTCCTTGGAGACCATAGTATTTGTGAAATTCTCCAAGTTTCCTGAGAAACTGATCTTAGGACAAGTTATTATAGGAAATGGCAACTGTTCAGTTCAGTTCAGTTCAGTCACTCAGTTGTGTCGGACTCTTTGCGACCCCATTAATTGCAGCACCCCAGGCCTCCCTGTCCATCACCAACTCCTGGAGTTCACTCAAACACGTCCATCGAGTTGGTGATGCCATCCAGCCATCTCATCCTCTGTTGTCCCCTTCTCCTCCTGCCCCCAATCCCTCCCAGCATCAGGGTCTTTTCCAATGAGTCAACTCTTTGCATGAGGGGGCCAAAGTACTGGAGTTTCAGCTTCAGCATCATTCCTGCCAAAGAACACCCAGGACTGATCTCCTTCAGAACGGACTGGTTGGATCTCCTTCAGTCCAAGGGACGCTCAAGAGTCTTCTCCAACACCACAGTTCAAAAGCATCAATTCTTCGGCATTCAGCCTTCTTCACAGTCCAACTCTCACATCCATACATGACCACAGGAAAAACGATAGCCTTGACTAGATGAAACTTTGTTGGCAAAGTAATGTCTCTGCTTTTGAATATGCTATCTAGGTTGGTCATAACTTTCCTTCCAAGGAGTAAGCGTCTTTTAATTTCATGGCTGCAGTCACCATCTGCAGTGATTTTGGAGCCCCCAAAATAAAGTCTGACACTGTTTCCACTGTTTCCCCATCTATATGCCATGAAGTGATGGGACCAGATGCCATGATCTTCGTTTTCTGAATGTTGAGCTTTAAGCCAACTTTTTCACTCTCCTCTTTCACTTTCATCAAGAGGCTTTTTAGTTCCTCTTCACTTTCTGCCATAAAAGTGGTGTCATCTGCATATCTGAGGTTATTGATATTTCTCCCAGCAATCTTGATTCCAGTTTGTGCTTCTTCCAGCCCAGCATTTTTCATGATGTACTCTGCATATAAGTTAAATAAGCAGGATGACAATATACAGCCTTGACATACTCCTTTTCCTATTTGGAACCAGTCTGTTCCATGTCCACTTCTCACTGTTGCTTCCTGACCTGCATATAGGTTTCTCAAGAGGCAGGTCAGGTGGTCTGGTATTCCCATCTCTTTCAGAATTTTCCACAGTTTGTTGTGATCCACACAATAAAAGGCTTGGCATAGGCAATAAAGCAGAAATAGATGTTTTTATGGAACTCTCTTGCTTTTTCCATGATCCAGTGGATGTTGGCAATTTGATCTCTGGTTCCTCTGCCTTTTCTAAAACCAGCTTTAACATCTAAAAGTTCACGATTCATGTACTGCTGAAGCCTGGCTTGGGGAATTTTGAGCATTACTTTACTAGCATATGAGATGAGTGCACTTGTGTGGTAGTTTGAGCATTCTTTTGCATTGCTTTTCTTTGGGATTGGGATGAAAACTGACCTTTTCTAGTCCTGTGGCCACTGCTGAGTTTTCTAAATTTGATGGCATATTGAGTGCAGCACTTTCATAGCATCATCTCTCAGGATTTGAAATAGCTCAGCTGGAATGCCATCACCTCCACTAGCTTTGTTCATAGTGATGCTTTCTAAGGCCCACTTGACCACATTCCAGGATGTTTGGCTCTAGGTGAGTGATCACACCATCGTGATTATCTTGATCATATCAGACAATGATCAGAAATTATAAGTATTTAAAAAATGTGTGTGTAGATGTGAAAAGACCACCTGATTATGTTTCTAGACATAGATACATTTTGCCAGCTTGGTGAAGGACTTTATCTTCCGGAATAGAAGCAGTCAAGGTCCCCATACAAGTGCACTAACTTGCAATCTAGGACTGCTTCTCTTTCATTGAGATTTAGAGCACTAATCCCCAAGTTTGTGTCCTCACTTCTCGAAACCCATTTAATGAGTGAAGTTATGTCTGAAGGACTGTTTGACAGGTGATATTATTTATTATAAAGATGTGTAATGGGTTGCTTCTAGAGAGATATTTTTATTTTCCCAAGTAACTATAGAGAATAAGTTATAGAATTGGCATACCATGACAAATCAAAATGGCAGTTGTGTACATTATTCAAAGCAAGGGGATAATGGTTTTACTAGTAGGTGTTGGGCAAATAGGGCATGAATTCTGTGGTTGATCTGGTATCAGTTACCATCTGAACTGCTGCCATGTTGCAAGTTGCAGCTTAAAGCAAACCTATGTCCTGAGTAATCTTTTATTTATTTTTTGTTATTTTGTTTGTAGAAAACACCAACACTTATTTAATTGAATAAAATATGCTTGTTGTAAAACCTACGATATAACCTATTGTAAGACATATATAAAGATAATATTCACAGTTTACTGAACTTAGTATATATACTTTATAAGTTTTTAAGAAATTAATTAGAAATAATGAGAGAAAATAGATTAGTATTTATACATACAATTATTTAGCTATTATATTGTCTATGTTTAAATTAATCTTTCTGAACTAGAACAATACCAACTTGCAAATTTTACCTATCAAATTTCATATAGATCCAGTTGCCCTAATACAGCTTTCATAATTTTAAGAAGAGATTCACTTATCTAAATAGTTTAAAATCTAGTGATCTATAAAATATGGATTTGTTAATGAAAAGATCAACTCAAACTTTTACTAGTGTGTTCCACTGAACTTTACATAACCCCTTGATACCAACAACGGGATTAGTTATAGATTTTCCCAATTGGCTTCTTACTTTCATGTCCAGCCAGTGATAACACGAACAAAACTGATGTACTAAAAAATCTCTTTTTAAAACTTAATCCACAGACTCAGTTTGGAATTTCCTTTGGGAATGTGTTACATTCGTGAATGATTAATAGAGCTTCTTAAGTGACAGAATATTCACCAGGAAGTTTTCACTAAATGAAATATTGATTCAGCCCTTGACTAGGAGGAGCCCAGCTGGAAAAACTAAGGCTGAGATCTCACAGTGTCCTTATACTTCATTTCGAACATGAATCAACTTGTTACAGCACTTTCTAACATATTTATCACAGAGTCTTTATAAGGCTGCACTTGATTTTAAAGCCAATCCATGCACTACTAATTTATACAAATCTGACTACTGTTTCTTCAAAAAAGATTCAAGGAAAAAAATTGTTGAAATAAAACATTAGCTCAAATCTGGATATTTATTGTGTGATTCACAGATTTCAAGACACTGTCACACTCTTCAAGATCCCACCAAGCTACATGTTTACATCCAAAGGTTCAAAACAGTCTAACTAAAATAAACTGGAAACTATTTTATGTAAAGGTGATGAGTGTAACATCAAAATATTCCAGACATAAAAATTCAAGGTCTGTTGTCCCCCATTCTCTAGAATTATTATGTGTAGCTAGAATATTATACCTAATGAGTCTATATCAGTAACTATTAATATGTCCAAAATATAGCGTTTGATGATAAAGCTATCACTTTTACCCGTACTGACCTGGTGTCAATTAATGTCTCAGTAGCCTCCACAGGATGACAGTTGCACCACCTAGAAACAACTCCACTGTCCTGTGTTATCTCTGAATGTACCTTTCATTACTTTGGTTGTCTGGAACATAAACATTTATTTTACTAAATATTTGTGGTAAAATATTAATCTGATCCTTAATTAGATAAAACAAATTCTAATTTTTTTGCCTCTTGAATGGTATTGGTTTATTTGGTTAAAATGGCTCGTCATTCCAACCATCCATTATTTCTGAATAGAAATAATTGCTCAGAAATATTCAGACACATTTCTGAATTGTTTCTTTATGTATTTGGTGTGTACTGTTGAATTTTAGAATTACAGGGATAGTTTTCTAAAAACACCTTCACACCATTTATATAATACTAATGGCAGTGTTAACCAGTGACATATCATTGGAATGTTACTGCCCAGAGACCACAGTGCCTCTTATTTTAGCAAATTCTTCTGATATCATTGATATATAGAGTATAAGTTTCCTTAAGAAAAATACAAGCTATTTTTTTAATTTAAGATAATTTATAAATGATTTGAGTTTCAGTTTTTTTTTTACTTCAAACTTGACCATATCTGATTTTAGCATAACATGCTGTAGTCTATTTTCTTCCCAATGTATTGATTTTATTCTTTAAAGTGCACAAAAAGACTGAATTTAAATATATATATATATATATATATATATAGAGAGAGAGAGAGAGAGAGATATCCCTGAACTTGTCAGTAGAGGTCTATGTGTAGCTGAAGACTCTACATTTCAAAAAACATCCCAATCATGGCTGAAGAAGTAGTTCAAGGACAAGCTTTTGAGAAACACTACCCTGGGGGTTGGAGAACCACAAAAAAATCTGCCTTGAATTCTCATCTCAATTAATTTAGAGAGTCACTAAGGCAAACACTTAGACTTCCCTGGTGGCTCAGATGGTAAGGAGTCTGCCTACAATAAGGGAGACCCGGGTTCGATCCCTGGGTCAGGAAGATCCCCTGGAGAAGGAAATGACAACCCACTCCAGTATTCTTGCCTGGAAAATCTCATGGATGGAAGAGCCTGGTAGGCTACAGTCCATGGGGTCGCAAAGAGTTGGACACGACTGAGCAACTTCACTTCACTTTAAGGCAAAGACAGAAGTGTTAGACCCTGAGGCTCTCATGTGAGCAGCATGAGCATTGCTTTCTTTTTACTGACTCCTCATTTAGCTGTATTGAGACCTGAAAGATGACTGCTCACGAGTGTCTCACAATTGCACTGTCACCATGGGTCCACCATCCTGGTGACAAGTTTTGTGTATACAACCACTTACTGAAATGATTATACCCTCAAGGAAAAGATAATTATCTTTACCTAACCCCTAAGAATGCAACTTATAATAATAAGATAATCAGTTCATTTCAGTTCAGTCACTCAGTCGTGTCTGACTCTTTGCGACCCCATGAATCACAGCACGCCAGGCCTCCCTGTCCATCACCAACTCCCAGAGTTCACTCAGACCCACGTCCATTGAGTCAGTGATGCCATCCAGCCATCTCATCCTCTGTCGTCCCCTTCTCCTCCTGCCCCAAATCCCTACCAGCATCAGAGTCTTTTCCAATGAGTCAACTCTTCTCATGAGGTGGCCAAAATACTGGAGTTTCAGCTTTAGCATCATTCCCTCCAAAGAAATACCAGGGCTGATCTCCTTCAGAATGGACTGGTTGGATCTCCTTGCAGTCCAAGGGACTCTCAAGAGTCTTCTCCAATACCACAGTTCAAAAGCATCAATTCTTTGGTGCTCAGCCTTCTTCACAGTCCAACTCTCACATCCATACATGACCACAGGAAAAGCCATAGCCTTGACTAGACGTACCTTTGTTGGCAAAGTAATGTCTCTGCTTTTCAATATGCTATCTAGGTTGGTTATAACTTTCCTTCCAAGGAGTAAGGGTCTTTCAATTTCATGGCTGCAGTCCCCATCTGCAGTGATTTTGGAACCCCCCCCCAAAATAAAGCCTGACACTGTTTCCACTGTTTCCCCATCTATTTCCCATGAAGTAATGGGACCGGATGCCATGATCTTCGTTTTCTGAATGTTGAGCTTTAAGCCAACTTTTTCACTCTCCACTTTCACTTTCATCAAGAGGCTTTTTAGTTCCTCTTCACTTTCTGCCATAAGGGTGGTGTCGTGTGCATTTCTGAAGTTATTGATATTTCTCCCGTTTCCCTTCCAAGGTATGATTATGTGTGCAGTTGCTTCAGTCATGTCCAACTCTTGAGACCCCAGGGGTTGTAGTCTGCCAGGCTCCTCTGTCCAGGCTCCTCTGTCCAAGGATAGTTATTCACTTCTTCACGGTATCTTCCTGACCCAGGGATCAAACCCATGTCTCTTAGTCTCCTGCAGTGGTAGGTGGGTTCTTTACCACTAGCGCCTCCTGGAAACCTGTTTCAAAGAGTGGAGCCTGTCACTGGCATAACTCATTTCATCAGCTAATCAGGTTCATTCTGGAAATCAAGGTATCAGTCTGATATTTGCTTGGTACCAAAAGAATTAGAAATGTTGCTATTCTTAAGAACTATTTCCACCAAGTTATTAAAAGCCTTTTACTTGCTCGTCTATAATTTAGGGGATTTAATTTTTTTAATTTACCAGTAATAGAAATAGAGCATTTTTAAAGCATTATGAACACCAGTATAGTCTTAACTTTCAATACTCTCTATTATCAACTCTCAAAAATCATTTTTTCACACTTGGCATTTTATAATTATAATTAAATAAGTTATTTTGACATCACAGTCATATCTTAAAGAAATCTGACTGGGTATTTTTATGAATAGTTAGAATACAATGTTGCTTTCTTAGTACTGTAATAAATTATTTGGTAGGATTGGATATTTCCTTGCTTTGATGAAAAAGTGAAATTGAAAGTCACTCAGTTGTGTCCGACTCTTTGTGACCCCCTTGGAGTTTCTCCAGAACAGAATACTGGAGTGGGTAGCCTTTGCCTTCTCCATGTGATCTTCCCAACTCAGGGATCGAAGCCAGGTCTCCCACATTGCAGGCAGATGCTTTACCTACTGAGCCACAAGGAAAGCCTTAGTTAAAGATTTCCTGTTATATTTAATATTGTATCTCTGAGGTGAATGCCTCTGCTTACCTTATCACCTGTGATGAATAGCTATTATCTTAAGGTAACGTTGTGCTTTTGAATCATATCTTCAATGACTCTAAGCAGAAACACAATATATGCCAGATATTTAACCCTTTGTGGTAGCATTATGGGTAGTTTTTGAATTGATAAACATTTCTAACTTCAAACCACCTAAAAAAGTTCAAAATAGTGCTAGCTTTGGCAGCACATATACTAAAATTGGAATGATACAGAGGTGATTAGCATGGCCCCTGTGCAAGGATGGCACATTAATTCACAAGCCAGTCTATATTTTGTAGCATATGTAAAATAGATAGCCAGGGAGGATTTGCTGTAGGACTCAGAGAACTCAAAACTGGGGCTCTGTGACAACCTAGAGGGGTGGGATGGGTTGGGAGATGAGTGGGAGACCCAAGAGGGAGAGGATGTATGTATAGCTAGGGCTGATCCATGTTGATGTATGGGAAAAACTAACAGAATATTGTAATTATCCTTTAATTAAAAATAAATAATTTTTAAAAGCTCAAAATATATGGGCTCAAATTTTTAACAGCTTAAGCTCTTTATTATTAGCAAAGCTTTTATCTGCTTCTTAACATTGTAAAACATTTGATAATTACCCTGAAGAACCTAATCTAAATCTAATTTTTTTTCTCTTATTTGTTATCTGTAAGGGGGAAATAAGGCAGTATTTCTGGAGGGGTTGGAGGAGTGTAGGGAGCTAGTCAACTGTGTCCCCAGGAAATGGAAAACTGTGGTATCCTTCTATTTTGTTTCATTGAAAAAAGATGTATTTGTACCTCTCTTATGATGACTTTTATTTAATACCAAGGCTACCAAGATCATAAACTATACACAGGATGCGTTATGACTTTGGTTAGCCTTATGCATTTTTGTCTTAATGGAGCACTTCCTCCATTAAAAAATAATTAAAATTATATTTTACAACTGTGTTTGCACAAATAGCTATATCAATCCTGACTATACAACCTAGATAGAAGGAAAAACAGTTATTAGGGCTTTGCCTTCTTAACTCTTAGCATTTTAGTACTCTTACCCTGCCATCCTTCATTTAATGTCTCATTTTTTAATTACCAAAATTCATTTTTAGAGCAATTTTAGGTTAACAGCAAAGCTGAGCAGAAAGTAGAGAAAGTTCACACACACACCCAGTCCCCACACATGTACAATTTCCCTCACTGTAAATATCCCACACCAAAGCAGTGTACTTTTATTTTCTGGCCGTGGTGTGGGGCATGTAGATCTTCCTTCCCTGACCAGAGATCAAACTGTGTCCCCTGCATTGGAATCATGGAACCTTAACCACTGAACTGCAAGGGAAGTCCAAAAGCAGTACTCTTTTTACTGTCAATGAACCTACAGTCACACATATTTATCACCCAAACTCCATAGATTTATATTAGAGTTCACTCTTGGTGTTTTATATTCTATGGGTTTTGAATGTGCTGTGACATGGATCCACCATGTGGTAATGTGTAGAGTCATTTTACTGCCCTAAGAACCCTCTGTGCTTTGCCCTTTCATCCCTCCCTCTACTTTAACCCCTTGTTGTTCTTGTTCAGTTGCTCAGTCGTGTCCAGCTCTTTGCAGCTCTTTGGACTGCAGCACACCAGGCCTCCCTGTCCATCACCATCCTCTGGAGCTTGATCAAACTCCTGTCCATTGAGTCAGGAATGCCATCCAACCATCTCGTCCTCTATCATCCCTTTCTCCTCCTGCCTTCAATCTTTCCCAGCATCAGGGTCTTTTCTAATGAGTCGGCTCTTGGCATGAGGTGGCCAAAGTATTGGAGTTTCAGCTTCAGCATCAGTCCTTCCAATGAATATTCAGGATTGATTTCCTTTAGGATATACTGGTTTGATCTCCTTGCAGTCCAAGGGACTCTCAATAGTCTTCTCCAGCACCACAGTTCAAAAACATCAATTCTTTGGCACTCAGCCTTCTTTATGGTCCAGGTCTTACATCCATACATGACTACTGGAAAAACCATAGTTTGACTAGATGGACCTTTTGTTGGCAAAGTGATGTCTCTGCTTTTTAACATGCTGTCTAGCTTAGTCATAGCTTTTCCTCCAAAAAGCAAGCATCTTTTAATTTCATGGCTGCAGTCACTTATTGCAGTGATTTTGAAGCCCAAGAAAATAAAATCTGTCACTGTTTCCATTGTTTCCCATCTATTTGCTGTGAAATGATTGGATCATAATTTGCCATGAAATGATGGGATCAGATGTCATGATCTTCATTTTATGAATGTTGAGTTTTAAGCCAGCTATTTCACTCTTCTACCTTCATCCAGAGGTTCTTTAGTTCCTCTTTGCTTTCTGCCATAAACATGTTGTCATCAGGATACCTGAGGTTACTGATTTTTCTCCTGGCAATCTTGATTCCAGCTTGTGCTTCATCCAGCCTGGCATTTTGCACGATGTACTCTACATTTAAATTTAATAAACAGGGTGACTATATATTGCCACGATTCACTCCTTTCCCAACCAGTCCATTGTTGCTTCTTGACCTGCATATAGGTTCTTCAGGAGGCAGGTTAACTAGTGTGGTATTTCCATCTCTTTAAGAATGTTCCACAATTTGCTGTGGTCTGTGGCACCCCACCCCAGTACTCTTGCCTGGAAAATCCCATGGACAGAGGAGCCTGGTAAGCTCCAGTCCATGGGGTCGCTAAGAGTTGGAGACGACTGAGCGACTTCACTTTCACTTTTCACTTTCATGCATTGGAGAAGGAAATGGCAACACACTCCAGTATTCTTGCCTGGAGAATCCCAGGGACAGCCGTCTATGGGATCGCACAGAGTCGGACATGACTGAAGCGACTTAGCAGCAGCAGCAGCAACACAGTCAAAGGCTTTAGCTTAGTTGATGAAGCAGAATTCTGATTTTCTGGAATTCTCTTGCTTTTTCTGTGATTCAGTGGATGTTGTCAATTTGATCTCTGGTTCCTCTGCCTTTTCTAAACCCAGCTTGAACAACTAGAATTCATGTACTGTTAAAGCCTAGCTTGGAGAATTTTGAGCATTTATTTGCTTGCTTTAACCCCTTAAAGCAACCATTAATCTTGTTGTCTACATGGTTTTGCTTTTTTTCCAGAATGTAGAACAATTGGAATTATACAATATATGCCTTTTTCAGATTGGCTTTTTTCACTCAGTAATATGCATTTGCATTTCCTCTATATCTGTTCATGGATGGATAGCTCATTTTTAATGCTAAATAATTTTATACTGTATGAATATATCACAGTTTATCTTTCAGTTCATCTACTGAAGGACATCTTGGTTGTTTCCAATTTTTGGCTGAAACAAATAAAACTGCTATAAATATATGTGGGCAGGTTTTTGTATGGGCATACATTTTCAGTTCATCTGGATAAATACCAAGGAGACTGATTGCTAGATCAAAAATAAAAATGTTTAATTTGGTAAGAAACCACCAAACTATCTTCCAAAATGTCTCTCCCATTTTTCATTACCACCAGCACTTAATTAGAATTCCTGTTTCTCCCCATCCTCACCAGCATTTGGTGTTACCAGTGTTTTGGATTGTGGACATTTTACTAGGTAGTAGTATCTCATTGTTGTTATAATT
This sequence comes from Tragelaphus eurycerus, assembly GCA_935064755.1. Classification (NCBI taxonomy): domain Eukaryota; kingdom Metazoa; phylum Chordata; class Mammalia; order Artiodactyla; family Bovidae; genus Tragelaphus; species Tragelaphus eurycerus. The sequence goes on along the minus strand of CAKXYN010000010.1, from coordinate 42,538,908 downwards.
TGCGATCCATTAATTAATGCTCGTTTGTCATATTTATATATTTTGGTAAGATGTCTTTAATATGTTTGGCTCACTTTTAAACCAAGACATTCATTTTCTTATCATTGAGTTTTAAGCATTTTTTTAAAAAAAATATTTTGCTGCTGCTGCTGCTAAGTCGCTTCAGTCATGTTCGACTCTGTGCGACCCCATAGATGGAAGCTCACCAGGCTCCCCTGTCCCTGGGATTCTCCAGGCAAGAACACTGGAGTGGGTTGTCATTTCCTTCTCCAATGTATGAAAGTGAAAAGTGAAAGTGAAGTCACTCAGTCATGTCTGACTCTTAGCAACTCCATGGACTGCAGCCTACCAGACTCCTCCATCCATGGGATTTTCCAGGCAAGAGTACTAGAGTGGGGTGCCATTGCCTTCTCCATTTGTATATTTTGGATAACAGTAATTTATCAGATGTGTCTTATGCAAATATTTTCTCCCAGTATATGACTTGTCATCGAATTGACAAGGTGTGTCCCTAGGTGTGGGAATTTTTAATTTTAATGAAGTTCAACTCATCAACAATTTTTTCATAGGTATGTCTTTGGTATTATATCTAAAAAGTCATCACCATACCAAGGTCATCTGGATTTTATTAGATTTTTTCCTTATAGGAGTTGTAGGGTTTTTGCCTTTTGCTTTAAAGTCTATGATCCACTTTGAGTTAATTTCTGTGAAGCTTAAGAGGTTTACATCTGGATGTTTAGATTCTTTTCTTTTTTTGCACAGGGGGATGCTCAGTTACTCTAGCACCAATAGTTGAAAAATGTTGTCTTTTCTCCATTGTACTGACTTTGTTGGTCTATTTCTGCATTCTCTATTCTGTTCCATCAATCTATTTGATTATTCTTTTGCCATTTAGTACTAAATTATCTTGATTACTGTAGCTTCATAGATTATGTTGAAGTCAGGTAATGTTAGTCTTCCAAATTTTCTTCAAAATTAAGTTGGCTATCTGCCTCTTTTGCCTGTTTATATAACTTTCAAATCAATTTGTTGATATCCACAAAATATCTTGCTGATATTTTAATTAGATATGTTATATCTCTAGATCAAGTTGGGAAGAACTGACTTTTGACAATATTGAATCTTCTTATCCACAGATTTATTTTCCCATGGGACATCTTTCCATTTATGTAGGCTTCTTTGATATCTTTTGTCAGTGACTTACAATTTTCCTCATAGGAACTGTTAGTTTTTTAGTAAGAAGTTTTACTCACTCAATAAGTTTAGTTTGCCCCTGTGACCATAAACAGCCTTGTGGAAAGAAGCCTACATGCTTTCTTGTGTAAAGCTTGGAAATTACTTTGAAGTGGCTGGGTTTGGTAGACTGCTTTTGCTTTCTGACCTGTTTTTTCATAGCATTAATCTTTTAAATTGATAGACTTTTGCTCATATTTTGGAGATTATTTATTATAATCCTTACCAAGATTCAAGGAGAAATATAATTTGGATTTTCCAGATCATGAAATATTGAGTAATCACCACCCTTTTTGTTTTAACCCTATTTTCAGTATATTTCATCAGAATTCACACCTACTTCTGAAACAGACAGTAACTTTCAGTTACATTGTCTTATTTTAGAAAGAGTGTACCTGATACTCTCTTTATCTTAACGCAGACTTTTATTTACTACTCCCAGCCCAAGATTCCAGCTGCTTGAATTGACCATTTATGGTTTAGACGAAAATGATTAAATGTGTATCAAGAACTCTGAAACTTACTTGATACATGACACGATACCATAATTTTAAAAAATAGAATTTTCTCTATAAAATCAATGTTTCAGAGATATATTCTCTGCTTATATTATTTAAATAATAAGAATATAAATTATTTTAGATCCATAATTTTAAAAAATAGAATTTTCTCTATAAAATCAATGTTTCAGAGATATATTCTCTGCTTATATTATTTAAATAATAAGAATATAAATTATTTTAGATATAAACTCTCCTTTTCAAGATTATTAATTTTTTTCCTATTTTTAATAGGCATTCTCTACTTAAGATATTACCTGCTCTAAGAATCCTCAATGGTGAAATGCTAACCGCTTGTACAGAAAGTCACACTGAAGAACACTATCTACTAGAATTAGAGCATTTCCGGGAACATTGTCAGTCCCAAATTAGAGAATTTAACTTACTAAGTGAAAAATATATTACTGGAGACAGGTAAGACTGTTATCTTCTTCTTGTAATTAAAAGATATAATGCAATTTATACATAGCATTAAAAATTTTTCTGATAAATACAGTGGTACTTTTTTGGGTTTTTACAGTGTGTTTTAGGAATATTTTCCTCTTTAAAAAAGAAATTTATGAGCATCATCTTTTATTATTTGAAATGTGTTAATCTGTATTTTGAGCATATTTTAATGGATAAAATTAGATCAAAATAAATGAAAGCATGAATATAGCTTCACATCAATATACAAATATTCATTCATTTGTTCATTCAGTTATTCAGTCATACATTTATTCATCAATTATTGATGGATGATGGACAAGACACATAAGAAGCTAAGTATTACATTTTGGCCTGAAAGAATTCATGATTTCATTAAGAGAAAGTTAGCTAAATAAGTCATTACAATGCAACAAGTCAAGTTTTATAAAACATTTAATATTTATTATATATCTATTATATAAAGAATAATATTACACATATTTTTATGTATTAAGTTATTATGGATGCATAGTAGAGAAAAGCAGTCAAGACATGCACATATTCAGAGGACAGAGGCTGAGAACAGAGTCCTAAAAATATATCAAAGAAAAAGAACTTCCTATCCCCCGCCCTGAATTCTGAATTCAGTTCAGTTCAGTCGTTCAGTTGTGTCCGACTCTTTGTGAACCCATGGATTGCAGCATGCCAGGCTTCTCGGTCCGTTACCAACTTCTGGAGCTTACTCATACTCATGTGAATCAAGTCAGTGATGCCATCAACCATCTCATCCTCTGTCATCCCCTTCTCCTCCTGCCTTAAATCTTTCCCAGCATCAGGGTCTTTTCCAGTGAGTCAATTCTTTGCATCAGGTGGCTGAAGTATTGGAGTTTCAGCTTCAGCATCAGTCCTTCCAATGAATATTCAGGACTGATTTCCTTTAGGATGGACTAGTTTGATCTCCTTGCAGTCCAAGGGACTCTCAAGAGTCGTCTCCAACACCATAGTTCAAAAGCATCAATTCTTTGGCACTCAGCTTTCTTTATAGTCCAACTCTCACATCCATACATGACCACTGGAAAAACCATAGCTTTGCCTAGACATACCTTTATTGGCAAAGTAATGTCTCTGCTTTTTAATATGCTGTCTACGTTGGTCATAACTTTTCTTCCAAGGAGTAAGAGTCTTTTAATTTCATGGCTGCAGTCACCATCTGCAGTGGTTTTGGAGCCCCCAAAATAAAGTCTGTCACTATTTCCATTGTTTCTCCATCTATTTGCCATGAAAGGATGGGACCAAATTCATGATACATGAATCCTGAATGTATTACTATAAATGAATTACAATTTGATATATTAAAACTCTATTTTATAATTTATATTACCCCAAAAAACACAAATGAAAAAGAAAAATTATTTTATATTTTCATATGATGTCTGCATTATAAATGGAACAATGAAATGTGCTTCCAAATGTCTAAACTTAATTACTAAATTACATATTAAATTTTTGCTATTTGTACTGTTGTACTGCTCATCCTATGTAAGAATTGGTTTTTTCTATTTAAATGGTTTTTTTAAATATAGTTTATTAAGATTATAAACATATCTTACAGCTTTAAAAGTAATTCCAATTGTTATGGATAGTTTACTTTGAATAAATAGCTTATTTTACATTTCTATTTTTGTAAATCTAAATTGATGGTAACCTACCATTTTTATGTAAAGATGACTCTTAACCCTCGTGTTGAAATTTAGTTTTACAGTTATTTTTAAGAATATATTGCTATTGCAATTAAGTGTCACTTTAGAATTGGAAATTGACCATTTTTATGTTAGATCATAAATGGTGGTGAATTCAACACTTAGCCATAAACAGTTGACATCCAATATTGAAGTGAACTTTTTATGCATTATTCACCAACAAAAAGGATATATTAACATATATTAGAGGAATCTATGCTAATGTCTCCATTTGTAAACATAGAAAGTGTCTAGCTCTACATTTTAGGAAATATAACTTTCATTTTGTTTGGAATACTTAAATCCAACAATTATTCAGAGAATCACAGCCATTTATGTCTTCAAGTATTTGAATTATCTTTGCAACAAATTTTTTTTTCCAGAGAAAAATGGAAATAAAAACTTTCCCATAATGTAAGTTATTTGTTTAAATGTCCAATACAAATATTTTGCATGGCAAAAGTCAGTGTACAAAGTACTTTTAATCTTGTTTCATAAATAACATCTCCAAATTTAGGCAGCCATGATTCCTTGTGTTTATGGCAGTAAAAGCATGGATTTTTCTCATTCACTTGTACCAAAAATACCTAGGATAAAAGTGATTCTAAAACTTCCAGATGTTTTATCTGGATTAATGGATTGAGATTAACTGCAGAAATATTTTCACTTTTTGTGAGTCATGAGATCAGTTTTTACAAAAACAATCAGATATCAAGTTTTAATGAATTTTGCAGTAAAATTTAATATTCATGTCAGGCCACACAGGGATATTTTCAAAATCTGTACAGGTGTAACCATTTGCTGATATAATTCTTTTTATTAAATGTCCTCATTATTTATTTGCTCAGAAATATATTCACCTTGGATGTTGCACAAAATCTCTGCTATTACTTTAAGAAATTGATGACACTTAGTGATGAATGTCGATGTATGCATGAACATGGGGAGGTAAGTATGATCAGGAGAGGTGAATCAGAAGCCCAGCAAAGTCATCTGCCTCCTACAGACAGGGATAGCAAACAGCAAAATAGAGTTCTTTACTCTTTTGCAAATGAATATAAACTGAACTCACCAGATACTTCTGAGAAATGGATGGACTCTGGCCCTAGTCATTCCTCATCAACCAACCCCTCCTTATGTGAAGATACTAAAGAAAGAAATCAGGAAGAAATAGTAGACCAGAAAAGAGAAGACAGCAAGAGAAGTAGTTTCCCCAGCAAAAGAATACCATTCGTTGAAACAGTAAGGACAAGGTTTCTCCTGGAGAACTGCCAGAATACTGAACATCATGAAAAAATGTAAGTTTTATAGATCATTTTTCTTTTACCATTATATTTTGTTGTTTTTATGGATAATGATAATTTGGTGAAGGATTTAAATCCTATCATATTTCTTGTTCATTTCCTTATGTTTTATGATATGCACAGATTATTAAATACAGTACAGATTACTTTGGTTGAATTTTGGCAGGTTCTCATTTAATCAACTAGTATTATTTAATTTAAGATGAGTAACTGTGAAATTATTTTTTCTGCCTTCTAATCTCTAAATAATTAAAAATAACTTTTAATAAGAAACAAAACAATCCCATTATTCTTAAAATACTCTAAAGACCTCTCATATGAGGGTCTTAGGGCATGCTTCTAGGGAAGGTCAGAAAATCCTTCCTGCACAGGCAAATCCCTTGAGCTTAAAATAGTCCCTGGTAGCTCAGTTGGTAAAGAATCCACATAGAATGCAGGAGACCCCAGTTCAATTCCTGGGTCAAGAAGGTCCACTGGAGAAGGGATAGGCTACCCACTCCAGTATTCTTGGGCTTCCTTGTGGCTCAGCTGGTAAAGAATTCACCTGCTCTGCAGGAGACCTGGATTTGAACCCTGGGCTGGGAAGATTCCCTGGAGAAGGGAAAGGCTACCCATTCAAGTATTCTGGCCTAGAGAATGCTGTGGACTGTATAGTCCATGGGATCACAAAGGGTCGGAAAATGACTGAGCGACTTTCATTTTCACTAAAATATTCAGCATACCAAGTATATTGGTATGTTTTGGGATAGTTTCAGCCAGGGTACCCTAGACATTACTTGTTTGAATCCTGTTAGCTCTAAACGGGAGAAGGCAATGACACCCCACTCCAGTACTGTTGCCTGGAAAATCCCATGGATGGAGGAGCCTGGTAGGCTGCAGTCCATGGGGTCGCTAAGAGTCAGACACACTGAGCAACTTCACTTTCACTTTCCACTTTCATGCATTGGAGAAGGAAATGGCAACCCACTCCAGTGTTCTTGCCTGGAGAATCCCATGGATGGAGAAGCCTGGTAGGCTGCAGTCCATGGGGTCGCACAGAGTCGGACACCACTGAAGCGACTTAGCAGCAGCAGCAGCAGCTCTAAACGCTCCAGACATTGTCTATTAAAATTTCAGATAAACAACATTGAGCTGTTTATTCATGGTAAATAAAATTGCCAAATAATAATAAGAAAGGATGAGGAACTGAAAATATAGATAAACCAAAGACCAATGAATAAAGGGAAAAGAAAATGTAAGCCCACTTGCTGAATCTTGCCATTCAGTGTTTCAAGGAGATTCATCGTCAGTTGTGCTGTTGTTTCCTAAGCATAATTTTCATATGTTCCTGTGCTAAGAGCATTGTTAGCATCATTGTTTTTTACTAAAAAAAAAACATGATGGTGATGATAGTAATAATATGAGCTGCTTTTCCCAACACGAGAGCACCTAACATTCAGGAAGCCCTAACTCAGCTTCTTTACCTTTTCCTGCTTTCTGTGTGGTGAAAAGCAGTCCCAGTGTTAATGTTACTGAGGAAAATATTCCTCACATACCTTTTTATTTTCTTCCTTGGGAAGTTTTAAAGATAGTGGGCTGAGGAATTCAGGCACTAAATGACTGGTCAGCTTTATAAGAAACTCAGGATTATGGTCTGTGAAATTTGCATGTATTTGTAGAGAAATATAAGGCACTGTCTCAGGTTAAATGTATTTTCTTACTAATCTTTCAACCTTTTGTTTTAAACAACTTTTCATTCTTTACCAGTTATACATTGCAAATATGTTTTCAGATTTTTTTTCTTTATCACCCCAATATGGATTGGTATTATTGTGCCTTAAAAGTCCTGAACTCATTTTTTAATCTTTTTTAAATTGTTTTATGTCGGAGCATATTTAATTAACAGTGTTGTGTTAGTTCAGGTGTACAGCAAAGTGATTCAGTTATACACATACATATATCTACTCTTTTTCAAATTTGTTAACTCATTTTTGTCCAAAAGATGAAGGAATGAATTAACAGCTGAATGATCAAATGTGAATTAATTCCATAGCAAAATTTACTAAGCTCTATTTACCCTGGTATTTTTGCCTGGAAAACTCCATGGACAGTGGAAGCTGGCAGGCTATCATCCATGGGATCACAAAGAGTCAGACATGACTGAGTACGCAAGAGCACCATTTACCCTAGAAGGAGGAAATGTTTTGTTGAAACATGGTTTTTCTTTGTATAATGAGTATGAGTAATTTATCTTAAGGCAGAAAGTTTTATCCACTAATTTAAATTCATAGAAAAATAGATTTAAGACTTCCACAGGCTTTACATAAAATGTTGGTGATGCTGATAACAATATTCATAACAACAGAAAATGATTACCTCATTCCATATTGAATGCATGCTGAGTTGCTTCATTCGTGCCTGACTCTTTATGACCCTATGGACCGTAGCCCACCAGGCTCCTCTGTCCATGGGGATTCTTCAGGCAAGAGTAATGGAATGGGTTGCCATGTCCTCCTCCAGGGGATCTTCCTGACCCAGGGATCAAATCCACATTTCTTAAGTTTCCTGCATGGGCAGGTGGATTCTTTACCACAAGCATCACCTCGGAAGCCATCGTTTCTGGCAATTTATTGCTTAATTCCACTTTACCTTAAACTCACTTTGTTTGAAACGAAAAAAATTTCTTTGGGCTCTGCAATTATAAAATTATTGAAAATTTTTTCAAGGAGCCTGGGAAAGTGAATGTGCATCAGTCACTTCTCCTTTATATGTCTTTTAAAACTGAACTCAAGGGTCTGAAAAGCGACTAAGATAATAGTTAGCACTTTGACTATACCATGTACCATGATAATATTTCTGCAGTAATCTGTGTGGGAAAAGGAAAGCATATCCAATGATGAGCATTAAATGATTAAGCAAACTGAGAACCCAATTACAGTCAACCTACATTGCTGTTAATTTTTTGCTTTTGTTGCTGGACAGCTTATGGGGATATGGGGAAAACACAGTGTTGATTGATGGAATGCCAGATAATAGCTAATAGACGTAGATTGGAAAAATGTTAGAATTTACTACTGGGCTTGTAAGAGAATGATTTATGTATTTGTCCATGGGCAGGGAGGAAAATGAAGCTCACAAAGACCCAATGAGTCCTTTCTCTGAAAATGAAAGAGGGCCCTTCTTCCTTTCAAAACCTAATCTCCCCACTGTGAACAAGATCCTATCCTCTCTTGCCAACTCAACACTGACTCACCTTTGTCCCCCTCTTTGCATCATCACTTTTCCCCCTTACTACTGGCTCAAATTCCCACTATCATACAAAATCTCGGTAGTATTATCCTCCTTAAAAGAAACAAAAGTCCCTAGGACTCATATCACTAAGTTACTGGCCCATTTATCTCCTTCAGATTTGAAGGTGTCTATATTATTTTTACTTCTATGACTACAGTTAAATAAAAGAGCAGGTCTTATTTTAAAATAATACCTTATATAGTCTAATTTACCAATAAATATAGCTTATGAGGATCTCTTATCTGCAGCTGTATATTATGGATACTAAAAATAATTTTTTCTTCTCTTAATAGTATGGCAGCTATGGTAATCCAGGCATACTGGCGTGGTTATATTGTGCGCAGGCAGATTCATTTCTCTGCAAAGCTACACCCTACTACAATAGGACCCCTGACATCCGAGCCAAATTCTTGCCTCGAAAACCAAACTATTTTAAAGGAAGAAAAAATTAAAAATACAGTGAATATCCAAGAACAGAAGGAGAAGGCTGCTATTCTTATTCAGGTTAGTTTTAGTCTTTGGGTGAAACAGTTAATCTTGAGAGATGTGTTAGTTTTCTTTCACTGGGTTGTTCTGTATAACAGGCAATCCCTGAATCATAGCAATTTACAAATAACTTGATTTATTTCTTACTCATGTGACATGTGTGCTGCAGGTGCCTGCAGGTTGACTGTGCCTCTACTTGGTATCTAGGCTGAAGGAGTAAGTCTGTAATTTGTAAATTTTTATGGTCAAGCCGAACCACACAATTGTATTAAAACTTATGCTCCGATGTGGCATTTGTCACATAGGCTAACATTTGATTAGTCGAAACAGTCTCTCTTGGCCTCATCTAGAGCTATTTCTAGAAGCATGTTTCAGTTCGGTTTGTTTGTTCAGTCGTGTCTGACTCTTTGAGACCCCATGGACTGCAGCACACCAGGCCTCCCTGTCCATCACCAACTCCCGGAGTTTACCCAAATTCATGTCCATTGAGTCGGTGATGCTATCAGGCATCTCATCCTCTTGTCGTCCCCTTCTCCTCCCACCTTCAATCTTTCCCAGCATCAGAGTCTTTCCCAATGAGTCAGCTCTTCACATCAGGTGGCTAAAGTATTGGAGTTTCAGCTTCAAGATCAATCCTTCAAATGAATATTAAGGACTGATTTCCTTTAGGACAGACTTGTTGGATCTCCTTGCAATCCAAGGGATCTCAAGAGTCTTATCCAACACCAAAGTTCAAAAGCATCAATTCTTCACTGCTCAGCTTTCTTTATAGTCCAACTCTCACATCCATACATGACTATTGGAAAAACCATAGTCTTGACTAGACGGACCTTTGTTGGCAAAGTAATGTCTCTGCTTTTTAATATGCTGTCTAGTTTGGTCATAACTTTTCTTCCAAGGAGTAAGCGTCTCTTTATTTCATGGCTGCAATCACCATCTGCAGTGATTTTGAAATGTTCTGCGCCCCCCCACAAGAAACAGTGTCTCATTTTTTCCGCTGTTTCCCCCATCTATTTTCCATGGAGTGATGGGACTGGATGCTATGATCTTTGTTTTCTGAACGTTGAGCTTTAGGCCACCTTTTTCACTCTCCTCTTTCACCTTCATCAAGAGGCTCTTTAGTTCTTCTTCACTTTCTGCCATAAGGGTAGTGTCATCTGCATATCTGAGGTGATATTTCCCCCAGCAATCTTGATCCAGCTTGTGCTTCATCCAGCCCAGCTCTTCTCAAGATGTACTCTTCATATAAGTTAAATAAGCATAGTGATAGTATACAGCCCTGATGTACTCCTTTTCTTATTGGGAACCAGTTTGTTGTTCCTTGTCCAGTTGGATGCAGTCTCAAAAATGACAGAATGATCTCTGTTCATCTCCAAGCAAACCATTCAATATCACGGTAATCCAAATCTGTGCCCCGACCAGTAATGCTGAATAAGCTGAAATTGAACGTTTCTATGAAGACCTGCAAGACCTTCTAGAATTAACACCCAAAAAAGATGTCCTTTTCATTATAGGCTACTGGAATGCAAAAGTAGGAAATCAAGAAACATATGAAGGAAAAGGCAAATTTGGCCTTGGAGTACAGAATAAAGCCGGGCAAAGGCCAATAGAGTTCTGCCAAGAGAACATACTGATCATAGCAAACACCCTCTTCCAACAACACACGAGAAGACTGTATACATAGACATCAACAGATGGTCATAAATCAGATTGATTATATTCTTTGCAGTCAAAGATGGAGAAGCTCTTACAGGCAGCAAAAACAAGACAGGGAGCTGACTGTGGCTCAGATCAGGAACTCCTTATTGCCAAATTTAGACTTAAATTGAAGGAAGTGGGGAAAACCACTAGACCATTCAGGTATGACCTAAATCAAATCCCTTATGATTCTACAGTGGAATTGGAAAATAGATTTAAGGGCCTAGATCTGATAGATAGAGTGCCTGAGGAACTATGGACGGAGGTTCATGACACTTACAGGAGACAGGCATCAAGACCATCCCCATGGAAAAGAAATGAAAAAAATGAAAATGGCTGTCTGAGGAGGCCTTGCAAATAGCTGTGAAAAGAAGAGAAGTGAAAAGCAAAGGAGAAAAGGAAAGGTTATACCCATTTGAATGCAAAGTTCCAAAGGATAATAAGGAGAGATAAGAAAGCCTTCCTCAGCAATCAGTGCAAAGAAATAGAGGAAAACAATAGAATGGGAAAGTCTAAAGATCTCTTCAAGAAAATAAGAGATACCAAGGGAACATTCCATGCAGAGATGAGCTCAATAAAGGACAGAAATGGTATGGCCCTAACAGAAGCAGAAATCATTAAGAAGAGGTGGCCTGAATACACAGAAGATCTGTATAAAAAAGATCGTCATGATCCAGATAATCACAATGATGTGATCACTCACCTAGAGCCAGACATCCTGGAATGTGAAGTCAAGTGGGCCTTAGGAAGCATCACTATGAACAAAGTTAATGGATTTGATGGAATTCCAGTTGAGCTATTTCAAATCCTGAAAGATGATGCTGTGAAAGTGCTGCACTCAATATGCCAGAAAATTTGGAAAATTCAGCAGTGGCCACAGGACTGGAAAGGTCAGTTTTCATTCCAATCCTTAAGAAAGGCAATGCCAAAGAATGCTCAAACTACTGCACAAATGCACTCACCTCACACGCTAGTAAAGTAATGCTGAAAATTCTCCAAGCCAGGCTTCAGCAACACGTGAACCCTGAACTTCCAGATGTTGTTCAAGCTGGATTTAGAAAAGGCAAAGGAACCTGAGATAAATCGCCAACATCCTTTGGATCATCAAGAAAGCATGAGAATTCCAGAAAAACATAAATTTCTGCTTTATTGACTATGCCAAAGTCTTTGACTGTGTGGATCACATTAAACTGTGGAAAATTCCACAAGAGATAGCAATACCAGATCACCTGACCTGCCCCTTGAGAAATCTTTGTGCAGATCAGGAAGCAACAGTTAGAACTGTTCAAGGAACAACAGAAGCATGTAAAAATCTACTAAAATAATTGTTGTGTGTGTTCTCAGTCACTAAGTCGTGTCTGACTCTTTGAGACCCCATAGACTGTAGTCCACCAGGCTCCTCTGTCCATGGGATTCTCCAAGCAAAAATACGGGAGTGGGGTGCCATTTCCTCCTCCAGAGGATCTTCCCAACCCAGGGATGGAATCTGTATCTCTGGTGTCTCTTACATTGGTAGGTAGATTCTTTACCACTGAGCCACCTAGGAAACCCATCTTAATTGGTAAAGTCTTTTAAACACTCATGTAACTTAAAAATTCAGAACCTCACCAAAACCAGATTTAAAAATGAAGTTCAATCTGATCACATTCATCCTTTATTTATTCATTCATCAAATAATTTTTAGAACATCCTGTTGTCAATCATTGTTTTAGGTTTAAGAAATACAACTAGGAACAAAGCATACAAGATCTCTTCCCTCTTAGAGTTTGTGTCCTGGTGGAAAAGGACAACAAGTTAATATTTAAAATACAGTCTGGAAATTTATGGTCCCACACCTAAATTGAATGCTAGTAACTAAAAAATGTAATGTTTCCCTTTATTCACTCATTTAGAGTAAATATTACTTGGCACAAAAATTTTACTAGCTTATATCCTGCTGGGATGTGCAGATAAGTAAGATAAGTGTATTAGACAGTGATAAGTACTAAGGGGAAAATAAATCAGGGAAGCAGGATAGGAGTTTCTAAGGAAAATTAATCATTTTAGACAGAATAGATGTGGAAGACCAGAAAAGGTGACAGTGCAGCAAGAGATAAACCATTAGGTATGTAGGGGAAGAATATTTCAGGCAGAGAAACATCAGATTCCAAGACATTGTTCTGGGAGCATACTCACAGTGTTTATAGAGCAGGAGGAAGCACTGTGATGGCAGAGGGGTGAAGGGAGAAGAGTAGGACTTATAAATCGTAAATCATTGTAAAGACTTTGGCTTTTACTCTGAATGACATGGGAAGATATTAAATGAATCTGACCAGAGGACTCACGTGACCAAAGTTACTTAGGTTGTGAAAATACTCTAGGAAGGCTATAGTGGAAGCAGCGAAATCAGGCAGCTATTGCAGTAATCCAAATAGTAGATAAAGGGGGCATGGACCAGAGCAGTGCAGAAGTGGTGAGAAGGTCGCATTCCAGAATATATGTTGATTTATATTGAGAGTAATACACACACACACACACACACACACACACACACACACACACACACACACACACACATACTTTGAAGGTAGACCTAGTGATATTAGTATATGGGGATGTGATTTTGAAAGACGGGGAGGAGTTAGAGATGCCTACAAGGTATTGGCATAAGCAACTGAAAAAAAAAATAGCCTTATAACTAAGTTGCTGGTTTTCATTATTAAAGGTATAGTTTTTCAAGAGAATTGTCTTTGCTATAGTACTAATGAATACGTTTAGTATTTTAGTTGACTTAATTTTTCTGGGCTGCATTCCTCAGGGCAATGCATAGACAAAGCTGTTGCTGATGCCTGAATGGCTTGGGAGGGGAGGGAGTGCAATGGATTCAAGGAAACTCTGAGGGAAAGAAATGAACCTCAGTTATGGTCTCAGAATATTGTTCTGTTGCATGAGGAATGAAAATGTCATGCAGTTCAAACTTCCTCTCATCAGTGGATGAGCAATACATTTTTCAATATTGATGGTGAATGCTTCATTCTATTCAATAAAGTAAAGTTCATTATTTGATGAAACAGTCTAGCTCAGTGACTACATTTGTTGAATGTCCTGTTAAGTTTGTGTCTGTAACAAAAGTAAGCATAATTCAGTCTTTCTTTATAACTTAGAATAAGTCTCTCCTGATTTACATCATGGTACTTAAAATCATTGAAGTCAACTCAACTTCATTTTATTTTCTCCTCAGTACAATCATCTAGTTTCTTAAACTATTCATCTTAAAAATACGAATTTGCAGAATGTGATATAGTAGAAAGAGCCTGGGCTTTAGAAGGTGCAAAATGAAGATTCATGAAGGATGTGGTGGAGACTGTTCACCAGAACCCAAGTTCTCCTCTTCCTCCTAGCATACAGCAGCCTAGGTTTTCTAGCTTCCCTTGCACTTTTTAGTATGGTCCCTTTTTTCTGTAGCTCAGACTTAAAGAGTCTGCCTGCAATGAAGGAGATCCAGGTTAGTTCCCTGGGTCAAAAAGATCCCCAGGAGAAGGGAATGGCTACCCACTCCAGTATTCTTGCCTAGAGAATCTCTTGGACAGAGAAGTCTGATGGGCTCCAGTCCATGGGGTCTCAAAGAATTGGACACGACTGGGCGACTATCACTCACAGAGAAGAAAAAGATGTCAGGTGTATCTAATATAGATAGGACTCTGAGCAGGGAATTGATTTGAATGTATGAGAAAGAAAGATTAATTTATCATAGATGAATGACTGTGGGAAAAAAGTGGAAACCCTTGACATGAATAAATAAGTTAGAAGAAGAATCTGAACACTGATTACACATTTATATTACCTTTATTTCCTATGGCTGGGACTTGAATTTCTGACCCTCCACTGATGCAGGAGGGTGGTATTTATATATGTCACAGGAGAAAAATACAGTTTAGAGCTCTGCAGAAATCCTATCCCTGAGAAGTTAGGCTGCATCCACTGTGAGACATGATGAATCAGTCCTTCCACTCTTGTCATTGAAGGTCTGTATTAAAGAATTCCCTTTATACTCTCTTTTCCCTAGAACTGCACCTAATCTTGGTATCTTAATGGTATAAGGGAAAAGGGGATGTTGAGGAGAGATAACTGAAGAAAAGATGATGTAGCCAAAAAAGAGAGAGAGAGAGAATCCAGGGAAAGAAAACATGTTTCCCTAATGCTCTTTACTTTGTTAGCACAAGATCAGGGAAGAAGGGATATGAAGGGTACCTCCCTAGTGGGATACCTCCCTAACAGGAAGAAATCACAGGCCCATTTGCCATACTGAGGCAAAGCATTTTGAAAGGTAACTAGATTCCCTATGTCAGTCACCCACAGTACATGATATACCTCGGTCTGTAATAATAACCCAGCTGCATGAGACTAAAAACAAGGGCAGAGAGCTGATGGCACTCTCCATATGGGTAAACTAAAACAAGGAAGTCCACTTTCTTAGGCAATACTTTTAAGCATGCTCCTCATCGCACAAAGATATCCTCTCTTCTGTTTCTACCATTCAATACTGTTCAAGTTCCTGATTCATACTGAGATCTTTTCCACACAAAAGAGTTTTGAACTCTCTTGAGAGGGCAATGGCAACCCACTCCAGTACTCTTGCTTGGAATTTCCCATGGACGGAGGAGCCTGGTAGGCTGCAGTCCACGGGGTCATGAAGAGTCGGACACGACTGAGTGACTTCACTTTCACTTTTCACTTTCATGCATTGGAAAAGGAAATGGCAAGAGAATCCAGGGACGGCGGAGCCTGGTGGGCTGCCGTCTATGGGGTCGCACAGAGTGGGACACAACTGAAGCGACTTAGCCGCAGCCGCAGCAGCAGAGAGGTTATAATTTATTCATAGCAAGTTAAAAAGTATTGGAATATTATTTCTATACCAAAATTCATCTTTATAGGCAAAATAATAAAAATTTAATTATACATTTTAAACTTTATGTGATGTTTAATATCACACTTTTCTTATTTGATAAACTAAGTAAATAGAATTTTTATAAAAAAGGGGACAAAGAAATTGGGAAAATAATATTTAACAAGAGCCTAGTATGTGACAATCATGTATTCGTCACTGTGTATAAATGTATATACATTTATCCCACACCCTTCCTCACCTTTGAGTCTATGCCAGAGGCAAATAATGATGGCTGACTCCCTTGCCATAGTCTGTTTTTTTCTCATTTATGCAGTCCTTGTTTCCACTATGTAAGTGCATGTGTGTAAACAAACACACAAACACACACGCACACATGCATACACCCTTGGCCAACTAGAAATGGGGCATCTTATATGATTGGTTCGGAAGTATGTTTGGCTATCTCTTATTGGTCCACTTGGTCCTGAGATAGAAATAGGAACAAAAATAGAGAAGCTGGCAGTCACTGACCAAGTCTTAACCATTCTTGGCTAACTGTTGCGGAGATTTGGCCTACTAGGCTGGTTGTCACAGAGATTGCGTGTTACTTCTATTGTCATAAATGTTCTGGCAATTATCTGTTTGTATATTCCTCTTCTCAATATATATATTTTACAGAATAACAATACCAGTATTATTGCTAACAATATAATTACTAAGATATATTGAAGGTAACTTTTGTAATTAAATTTACCTTTTGATTGCATTTCACTGAGTATAGCCAAATAAATCTATTTCAGAGTCACTTTAAATAACTTCTGTGTGGTTATGCCCATAGAATAAAATCTCTTTATATATTTTTTCAGGAGTTTCTTTTATTTCATATTTATTTGTTAGAATTTTCTTAAACATGTGCACAATTCCAAATTCAAATCTAAGCAAAGTGTATACTCAGAGACATCTGGCTTCTATTGCTATATCTTCCCCTCTGTTTTCTATATCTATAGGAAATAATTTTTGAAATTAATTTTATACTTTATGTTTAACTTTGTAGATACTAGCAATGACATATATTTAAATATATAAATTTATATAATATATATGTTTATTATATATTTATATGGGTTTTCATAGATAAATGAAGGTATGCAATACACACTTATTTGTACCTATGTTTTACACTTACTATATATCCTGGAGCTTACCCCTAACAGTGTATAAAGACACTAATTTTTTAAAAGCTCTAGTGTTCTTGGAGTTAAATTTAGGAAAGCTCCAAGATTCCTCCATGATTATTGAGGAATCTTAATGTTTTAAATTCTATTATCATGTGCTTGGTTTATTTAAAGATGAAATTAGTTAATTGCTATGGCCAGGATACCAAGTCTCTAATAGGGCCATTTATAAATGTTTAAGTTTTCTTTAATGCATGTTAGTTTATTTTATACATAATCATTTGAAAATTAACAGAATTGGTTTTCCTCTGTGTCTCTTTCTTCTTAATTTAGAATGGGTCCTGGAGGGATTGTCAGATAATTGATTGGTTGACCTACATGTTCAGTTGAGGGAGTTTTAAAGATTCTTTTCTGCTCACTAGGAGGAAAGTCCCCTGAGATTCAGAACTTTAGACACAAGCAGTCATTTAATTTATCTTGCAGTTTTAAATGTCACATTAAGTTCAAAAAACAGATTATCGAGCCATTAAACTAAGGTCTAAGATGTTTTATCTTCCTAATGGGATAACACAGAGAATCTGGTTTGGAGTTTGATCTATAACCCTGTATAACATGCTTTAAATTTTTGTTTAGGCAGTTTGGAGGGGATTTCTTTTGCGAAAGAAACTGACAACAGCTCTAGAGGCTATTAAGAATGAAGAATCTGAAGAAGAATATGAAGAAATAGATTTAGAAGATTTTACATTTAATGAAGTAAGTGCCAACTACAACATAAGGATATTGGTCTTAAAATATTGGTCTTTTGGAGCTAAATCAGTTTCTAAGGTTTTCATCCTATTAACACTCTGTTATGGATTTTTTTTTAATAGCACTTAAAAAATTATGCCTCTAATATTTTAACATCTTCATTTAGGATACAAGCTTGTATAGTGTGTAAATGTGATCATAGAATATTTACAAGAATTTTTATATATTCTTCAACCTGATTTATGCAGTGGTTTACCAATTATTCTTCATTAAATATAACTGAGCATATTTATACCCAGTTCAACAACTAATAGTTCTTTATTGCCTAGCAAAATGAGAACAACCTCCTTAAATTGTTTTTCATGGGTTCAATAATCAGGCAGCAAACTCTGCAGACATATTTACCACTTCCCATCCATGGCGTCCACATACTCTAATCACATTGAGCTCCCTCTTACCATACAGAGCACTTACCTTTTACATCCTTAGTCTTGCTCATTCTGTTTCCTCTATTTCTAGAGAGTCAAACTCACATATTTACCACTCAGATTAAGATAGAGAATGTATGGCTATACCCAGAAGACTTCCTCATGCTTCCATAGTATTCATACCCCCGTCATCATAGATGAGTTTTGCCTATTTCTGGGCTTCGAATAAGTAGAATCATCCAGTATTTACTCTTTTTTCACATAATATTATGTCTGTGAAATTCACCTATGTGGATGAGTATAGTTGAGTATATATCATTCTTTTGAATATAGAATATACTATTTTTAATCTATTATTGAATATACCAATTTTTAAAAATCTGTATACTGTTTATAGATTATTTGTTATGAGTTATCTCTAGTGTTGCCTATTATGACTAAAGACACCACGAACATTCTTGTACATGCTTTTTGATGTGCATATTCACCTTTCTTTTGAGAACTGAATTTCTGAGTCCTATCGTTAACCTGTGTTTAGTGGCTACTGTCTAACAGCATCTTAAGGTGATTGTATCAATTTACAGTCCTATCAGCAGAATATGAGAATTTCAGAGGAGCTTTATTCTCACCAAAACTTTGTATTTTCATGTCATTTTCTACCGATCCAGTAGGTTTGTAGTGGTATCTAGTTCTTTTAATTTGCATTTATCTCATAACTAATAATGTTAAATACCATTTCATTTGCTTATTGGCCATTTGGATATCTACTTTTGTAACATGATCAAGTGTTTGTGTGCTTTTTTAAGTTCAGTTGTACATTTTTTTCTTATTGACTTGTAGGAGTGCTTTTTATAATCTGAATACTATTCTGTTTTCTCTTGCAAAAACATTCTCTAAATTCTGAGATTTCCCTTTTTTTCTCTCTCTTTGTGGTTTATTTTGATGAACAGAATGTTTCTATTTTAAATTAAAAACAAAAGATTTTTGTTTTCATGACATTTAAGAAATCTTTGCTTACTCAGCTCATTAAGATATTCTATAAACTTTATTATCTTAACTTTCAGCATTTAAATCCGTGGTGCATCTTGAATTAAATTTTGCCTGCAATGTGAGTAGGGGGTCAAGTTCTCCTCCAAAGATACACGTTTGGTTGTCTCATTGACCCACAGCTATCTGTTGTATAAACCATACTTTTCACAAGAGATTACAGTGGAAGCATTATTTACATTCAGGAAGCTGTGCATGGGTTCTACTAATTTTCCTTGGCATTCTGTTACAGTTTATCTTTATATCAGTACTCTAATTACTACATGATTTATGGTAAATTTCATTATCTAGTTTTAAAAGTGCTCCGACTTTGTTGTTCTTCTTCAAGAAAGATCTACTCTGCTACTTTTGATCCATTTCATTTATGTACAGATTTTAGAACTATCATATCAATTTGCACAATAAATGTTCAAATTTTCTCTGAGATTGTAATAAATCTATAAGTCAATTTGGAAGAACTGATTTTTTTAGAATATTGCATTTTTACATTCATGAACATAGAATACATCCCTTATTTAACTTAAAATCTCTGCCCACTATACTCTGTATTTTCCTCATAGTGTTCTTATACATTTTGCATTAGATTTACTCCTACATATTTGACATTTTCTGATATTATTTTGTTTTTGTATACCAACCTTATATCCAGCCACTTTCTGAAATCACTTTATCTCTCAAGTCTTTTGAATATTCTGTACCCACAATCATATCACCTGAGCATAATAACAGTTTTCTTCTTCTTTTTTAAATTTTTCCTAATTCGTGTGCCTCTTGTTTATTTTTCTTGCTCTATTGTCCTGACTAGTGCCTTCAGTACAATGTTAAATAGTGGTGATTTTAGAAATCATCTTTTGCTAGTTCCTGGTCTCAGGGTAAAAGCTTCCACTACAAAGTCAGACGTTTAATATAAGTTTCTTTCAGAAACTCTATATTTGATTGGCTTAACCTCCTTAGCATCTCCTTACTTTTCCAAGAAGTTAATATATGATGATGTTGATGATTCTATACATGATTTGGCTTTTATCACTTTGCAGGCTTATGACATTGATTTTCAAGCATTAAACCATGTATTCCTAGAACAAATTGACTTAGCTATAATGTATTATTATTTTATATATCACTAAATTTGTTCTGCTAATTTTTTTTAAGGATTTTTGCTTTTGTACTCAAGAAGATGCTATGCCTGTAAATCTCTCTAGTAAAATTCTGTTCAGATTTTGATGTCAACATTGTGCCTATTTGATTAGGAAATGTTTCCTATGTTTCTGTTTTCTGTAAGAGTTTGATGTAAGATTGATGTTATTTGTTTCTTAAAATTTGTCTTAGCACATAATCTTTTGGGGATAATGTTCCACGTGCACTTGGAAGTGCATTTTATCAGGTGTTACGGCTACTAAAGCCTCAATTACTCTGTTTGATAGTTGTATTTTTAAAAATCTTTATTTTTAGTGATTTGGAGAGTTTTCTATAAGTTATTGACAGAAGAATGCTAAATCTCTTATTATGATTGTTTGTGAGTGTTTCCTGCTCAGTCATAGCCTACTCCTGGCTACCCCATGGACTGTTGCCCGCTAGGTTCCGCTGTCTATGAGACTCGCCAGGCAGGAATACTGGAGTGATTTGCCATTTCCTATTCCAGGGGGTCTTCCCAACCTAGGAATCGAACACAGGTGGGTTTCTCTAAGTTTTTAGTTCTGTCAAACTTGGCCTCATAGTTTGAGGATATGTATTAGGGCATACACATTTACAACAGTTAAATCATTGTATAATTAACCCTTTTAAAATAATAACATTTCACTCTTTAATTCTAGTTTCCCTCTTTACATATTGAAAATGGCTATAAAATTTTTTCTAAGAAAAACTAAGAGAGCATGGAATCTGATTTTACGATTAGAGAAGGCCTGCATAAGGTGAAATATTTTGATAGAGATGTGAAAATAAAGTGAAGGGATAACCATCAGATAATACTATACATGGCTAAGTGGTATGGAAATGAAAAAAGAAGGGATTTTTTAGTATACTAAAGGAACTCAAAATTCACAAGAAGTAGAACTGATTAGTGGGCTTCCTTGGTAGCTCAGCTGGTTAAGAATCCACCTGCAATGCAGAAAACCCCTGTTCAGTTCTTGGGTCAGGAAGATCCCCTGGAGAAAGGATAGGCTACCCACTTCAGTATTCATGGGCTTCCCTGGTGGCTCAGCTGGTAAAGAATCTGCTTGTAATGTGGGAGACCTGGGTTTGATCCCTGGGTTTGGAAGATTCCCGGAGGAGGGCATGGCAACCTACTCCTGTACTCTTGCTTGGAGAATCCCCATGGACAGAGGAGCCTGGCAGACTACTCTCATGGGATTGCAAAGAGTCGGACACGACTGAGCAACTAAACACAATACAGCACAGTACTGATTAGTAGTGGAGAATAACCTGAGATCAGGAAGAAACATAAAAATGATCAGGGAACAGTCCACATAAAGCCCATGATATGATTTCAAGAACTTTGAATTTTATTCAAATGTAATAGAAAATTATTACTTGGTTTTGAGCAAAGGAGTTAAATGTATTATTGTTTTAAATGGATAAATTTGTTTCTAATACAGAGATTATAGTTTAGGGGAGCTAAGAATTAAAACTAAATACCAATTAGAAAGGTATTGTTACTTTTCTTTCCTTTGATAATTTTTACTGTTTTTTTTTTTATTGCCATCACTTCATTTTCAAATAATCTTAACAACTTCAGATGACATAATCAAATTACCAAAGTGTCACTGCTTTTTTTGTGTTGTTCTTTCTTTCTTTTACTTTCCTATATACAAATGCAAGACTTATCTAACCAGTCTTATCTAACCAGACTTATCTAACTTCCTTTTCATCTTATTTAGGTCATAACAGTAGTTCCTTTGGATTAAGTCTATACTCTTCTTTACGATATCCCGAAAGAGTTGTAGTCATCTATTCAAACTGATTTTTCACTCTCAGCCAACAAATACTGAATGCTTACATATGGTGGGCACCATGCTTGGTACCAGCATATGTACATAGACAGATATGACACGGTCCCTAGTCTAGGAGATATCAGAAATATATTTGAATTTTACAGTGGATTACAATTGCTATAAAAGAAGTGAATATAAAACGGTCTTAATAAATTTGCCTCAAACAAAAAGCCTGGATAAGTCTGCCATGAAGTTTTTATATTGATTTGTTGCCTGTCTGAAATGTTTACATTTAACAAATGGTTAACCAAGGGAATACTGATAACCAAAATCAATTTATTTGGGTTTTTATTAAGCATGTGTGTGTGAATGCTCAGTCATGTCCGACTCTTTGCGACCCCATGGACTGAAGCCTGCTAGGCTCCTCTGTGCATGGAATTTTCCAGGCAGGAATACTGGAGTGGGTTACAATTTCCTACTCCAGGGGATCTTCCTGACCCAGGGATTGAACTCACATCTCCTACATTGGCAGGAGGGTCTTTACCACTAGCGCCACCTAGGAAGCCCATCAGTTCACTTCAATTCAGTCACTTGGTCATGTCTGACTCTTTGCAACCCCATAGACTGCAGCATGCCAGACTTCCCTGTCCGTCGCCACCTCGCGGAGCTTGCTCAAACTCACATCCATCGAGTCAGTGATGCCATCCAGCCATCTCATCCTCTGTTGTTGCCTTCTCCTCCTGCCTTCAATCTTTCCAAGCATCAGGGTCTTTTCTAATGAGTCAGGTGGCCAAATTATTGGAGCTTCAGTTTCAGCATTAGTAATGCCAATGTATATTCAGGATTGATTTCCTTTAGGATTGACTAGTTGGGTCTCTTTACATAAAGCCCATGCTGCTGCTAAGTCACTTTAGTCGTGACCGACTCTGTGTGACCCCATAGAGGGCAGCCCACCCATCTCTGGGATTCTCCAGGCAAGAACACTGGAGTGGGTTGCCATTTCCTTCTCCAGTGCATGAAAGTGAAAAGTGAAAGTGAAATCGCTCAGTCGTGTCTGACTCTTAGCAACCCTATGGACGCAGCCTACCAGGCTCCTCTGTCCATGGGATTTTCCAGGCAAGAGTACTGGAGCAGGGTGCCATTGCCTTCTCCAACATAAAGCCCATAGTTTGCCTTAAATTTTTAAATGCTGAGAAGTGAGGGATCTGAGATTTTATCCTGCATGCAATCTAACAAGGTAGGCTGCCACACTTTCAAGGAGGCTGGCAGAAGAAATGAGACATTTATTAATTGTCAGGCAGCAGAAATGTCATGCTCATATTTATTCCCCTTTGCCCTAAAGTGCCATAGAGAAGACTTCCCCCTTGGAAATTGGGAGGCCTACGAAACCCTACATTTTATAAGGACTGCAAAAAATCTGCTTGTTTTATGCTCTAGAGGAAGTCATTATTTTCTTATACCAGAACACAAACAAATTTTGCCTCTGCACCACAAGAAGATACTCAGAAACTATATTTTCCAAATCTGTTAGCTATAATATATTAACATCTTTGGAAAGATAGTCCAGAACAAAAGATGTCATAAATCACACAGAAGTGTTAAGAGACGTAAAGAAAGCTATCTCCCAACAATATGTACCCCTAGTATGTATGTGGCAGATTTTCTCACACATAGCCACTCCAATGGCCACTGTCAATAATCTGGCAGGGACTAGGACAAAATTCATTAGGCTATCCTCATGATACGTTTAATGGTTACCAGGCTTCATTAAAGGTTACCCAGTTGTAACCTTTATGATGGAAGTAAACTCCGATGCTATGAAGAGCAATATTGGATAGAAACCTGGAATGTTAGGTCCATGAATCAAGGCAAATTTGAACTGGTCAAGCAGGAGATGGCAAGAGTGAACGTTGACATTTTAGGAAACAGTGAACTAAAATGGACTGGAATGGGTGAAATTTAACACAGATGATCATTATATCTATTACTGTGGGCAAGAATCCCTTAGACTAAACAGAATAGCCATCATAGTCAACAAAAGAGTCCAAAATGCAATACTTTGATGCAATTTCAAAACAACAGAATGATCTCTGTTCATTTCCAAGGCAAACCATTCAATATCACAGTAATCCAAGCTTATGCCCCGACCAGTAATGCTGAAGAAGCTGAAATTGAACAGTTCTATGAAGACCTACAAGACCTTTTAGAACTAACACCCACAAAAGATGTCCTTTTCATTATAGCAGACTGGAATGCAAAAGTAGGAAGTCAAGAAACACCTGGAGTAACAGGCAAATTTGCCTTGGAGTACAGAATGAAGCAGGGTAAAGGTTAATAGAGTTTTGGCAAGAGAATGCACTGGTCATAGCAAACACCCTCTTCCAACAACACAAGAAAAGACTCTACACATGGATATCACCAGATGTTCAATACCGAAATCAGATGGATTATATTCTTTGCAGCCAAATAATAGAGAAGTTCTATAAAATCAGCAAAAACAAGACCAGAAGCTGACTGTGGCTCAGATCATGAACTCCTTATTGCAAAATCTAGACTTAAATTGAAGAAAGTAGGGGAAGCCACTAGACCATTCAGGTATGACCTAAATCAAATCCCTTATGATTATATAGTAGAAGTGACAAATATATTCAAGGGATTAGATCTGTTAGACAGAGTGCCTGAAGAACTATGGATGGAGGTTCATGACATTCTCCAGGGGACAGGGATCAATACCATCCTGAAGAAAAATAAATGTAAAAAGGCAAAATGATTGTCTGATGAGGCCTTACAAATATCTGGAAATAGTAGAGAAGTGAAAAGCAAAGAATAAAAAGAAAGATATACTCATTTGAATGCAGAGTTCTAAAGAATAGCAAGGAAAGATAAGAAAGCCTTCCTCAGTGATCAATGCAAAGAAATTGAGGAAAATAATAGAATGGGAACGTCTAGAGATGTCTTCAAGAAAATTAGAAGTACCAAGGGAACTTTTCATGCTAAGATGGGCATAATAAAGGACAGAAATGGTTTGGCCCTAACAGAAGCAGAAAATATTAAGAAGAGGTGGCAAGAATACACAGAAGAACTATGCAAAAAAGATCTTTGTGACCCAAATAATCACGATGGTGTGATCACTCACCTAGAGCCACACATCCTGGAATGCGAAGTCAAGTGGGCCTTAGAAAGTATCACTATGAACAAAGCTAGTGGAAGTGATGGCATTCCAGTTGAGCTATTTCAAATCCTAAAAGATAATGCTGTGAAAGTGCTGCACTCAATATGCCAGCACATTTGGAAAACTCAGCAGTGGCCACAGGACTGGAAAAGATCAGTTTTCATTCCAATCCCAAAGAAAGGCAATGCCAAAGAATGCTCAAACTACTGCACAATTGTACTCATCTCACACGCTAGCAAAGTAATGCTCAAAATTCTCCAAGCCAGGCTTCAACAGTACATGAACTGTGAACTTTCAGATCTTTAAGCTCTATTTAGAAAATGCAGGGGAACCAGAGATCAAATTGCCCACATCTGTTGGATCATTGAAAAAGAAAGAGTTCCAGAAAAAATATCTACTTATTCTTTATTGACTATGCCAAAGCCTTTGACTGTGTGGATCACAACGAACTGCAGAAAATTCTTAAAATGATAGGAATACCAGACACCCTGACCTGCCTCCTGAGAAATCTGTATGCAGGTCAAGAAGCAACAGTTAGAACTGGACATGGAACAACCAACTGGTTGTACGTCAACACTATATATTGTCACCCTGTTTATTTAACTAATATGCAGAATACGTCATGAGAAATGCTGGACTGAATGAATCACAAGCTGGAATCAAGATTGCCAGGAGAAATATCATTAACCTCGGATATGCAGGTGACACCACCTTTATGGCAGAAAGTAAAGAAGAACTAAAAAGCTTCTTGATGAAATTGAAAGAGGAGAGTGAAAAAGCTGTCTTAAAACTCAACATTTAAAAAATGAGGATCATGACATCTGGTCCCGTCACTTCATGGCAATTAGGTAAGGAAACAATGCAAACAGTGACAGACTTTATTTTTTGGGCTCCAAAATCACTACAGATGGTGACTGCAGCCATGAAATTAAAAGACACTTGCTCCTTGGAAGAAAAGCTATGACCAACCTAGACAGTATTTTAAATACAGAGACACTACTTTGCCAACAAAGGTCTGTCTAGTCAAAGCTATGGTTTTTCCAGTAGTCATGTATGGATGTGAGAGTTGCACCATAAAGAAAGCTGAGTGCTTAAAAATTTATGCTTTTGAACTGTGGTGTTGGAGAAGACCCTTGAGAGTCCTTTGGACTACAAGGGCATCCAACCAGTCAATCCTAAAGGAAATCAGCCTTGAATATTCATTGGAAGGACTGATGCTGAAGCTGAAACTCCAATACTTTAGCCACTTAATGGGAAGAGCTATATCACTGGGAAAGACTCTGATGCTGGGAAGGATTGAAGGCAGGAGGAGAAGGGGACGATAGAGGGTGAGATGACTAGATGGCATCACTGACTTGATGGACATGAGTTCAAACAAGCTCCGAAAGTTGGCGATGGACAGGAAGGCCTGGCGTGCTGCAGTCCATGGGGTCGCAAAGAGTCGGACACGAATGAGCGACTGAAGTGAAGTGAACCAGGTATTTCCTCTTTAAGCTTCTGCACTGAACTTCCTATTGGACTTCAGCTTTATTCTAGGTACAGCTGGAAGTCTTAGCTATTACAGAGACTATTTCTTGACCCTCAAAGAAGAATTCTAAGGCAATTCTGCCATCTAAAACAACACTGGCCAGTGAACTGAGACTTACTTGAATGCTTTCAAGGCCATAGTGGTGTTTTCTTAAACATTTGTAGGTGAACTATGACCAGGACACCTTCCAGGTGGCATCTGTCCACACCATAGGAAGACTGAGAATCCAGAGGTATTTTATGAGAAGGTGGAAGCGGGGACTGGTGCAAGATATGGGGCCATCACCCAATACCATGATAGACTTAGGAAAATGACTGTCACAGTGTAGTCACAGACTCCTGGAAGGGGGTGGCAGGCCCAGCTCTGAGTTCAATTTAAGGTGTTTGCACAAGCTTGGGAGGGCCCCCAAAGGACATTTTTCTTATTGTGGGAGGTTTCAAGAGTAGTTCTGAAGGACAGAAGATCATTAATGTCCTTCCCCTCCCTATACCTCTCAAAATCTGAGGTTTTCTTTTCAAAGATATGAGCAGTTCTCCTAGTTTAAGAAGCGATTCTAACTGGATTGTGTGTCCCACTTCAGTAGTTATAACTTCACATTTTTAATGTGATTAAAATGATTCTCTATTCACACCTAGACCTTTTGTCTGGAAGGGTTCAGAAGAGGAACAAGTGCATTTTTATAAAACTTAACCAGAATTAACTTTGTATACCCTAAGCCTCTTTTTGTCAGACTTCATCCTGAGAATGTGTCAATCGAGCTGGCCTGGAACTTCCTATTAGGGAAAGAAATATATTCTATGTCTAGGAATGATCAAGAGAAAATCCTGAGCTGTCAAAATAGGTCTGTGTCATCCTCCATGTATTTTTGCATAATTGTTACATAGGAAGTAGCTGCAAGGGTATGACCTCTTTCTGAGGACAGCCGCATGACTGATCAGATTGCCTTATCTAGGCATGTGGACAAATGGAAGTTAGAGTAGTGAAGTCAGTCTATCAGCTCATTGTTGAGTTAGCTTTTATAATTAAAAAGCACACAGCTGTCAGGGTCTAATGGTTCAGAAAACAGAAAAATTATACAGATGAATTCCAAGGGCCACAGCTATATGGCTGAAGTTAGCTGGTAGATAACTGAAAAGGTATCAACATTGATAATGGAAGGGAGGGTTTAGAAACTGTGTTTTGAGATTCGTAATGGGCCAAGTTTCCAAGTATTTTAAGGATTCTGAGGTGCAACAAAAGTTATCAAGAAGTGTTAGGATTATTTTGAAAATGGCATGAGTCAACTGGGCTAGAAGAGGAGGAAACTGTTGGGGCTCAGAGTCAGGGATTATAGAAAGAAAACAAGATCAAGACATGGCTTTAGAATCTGTAGGACCTGTTCAACTCTAAGTAACCTGTGGCTTAGAGCAAGTCTGATTCTAGTTTCATATGTTAAACGAAAGGATTATACTAGTTGGCATGAAAAAATTTAGATATACGTATGCAAATAAGCAATGCAGGAGACACCAGTTCAATTCCTGGGTTGGGAAGATCCGCTGGAGAAGGGGTAGGCTACCTACTTCAGTCTTCTTGGGCTTCCCTTGTGGCTCAGCTGGTAAAGAATCTGCCTGCAATATGGGAGACCTAGGTTTGATCCCTGGGTTGGGAAGATCCCCTGGAGAAGGGAAAGGCTACCCACTTCAGTATTCTGGCCTGAAGAATTCCATGGACTGTATGGAGTGAGACACAACTGAGTTTCACTTTCACTTTCATGCAAATAAGCATGAAGGTAACTCCCAGCTCTTCTGATAGCCTTATTTCATAGTCTTTCAAAGTTGGATTATAGGGTAAAAATTTCTTCTCTGATAAAAAGTCCAATGTATGTATATTCAAATGTTGTGAGTGCATGATAGCAAATTTATCTGAATTCAACCTTATGTTTTTCAGTTTCCCTGGTTTTATTTGTCCTCACATGTGTGTTTAATTCTATCCAGTTTTATCATGATATTATCATGTGTAGACTCATGTATCCACCACCACAATCATACAAAATCATTCCATCATTATAAGACTCCATCATGTTGCCCCTCTAGCCGCAGCCACCTCCCCAGTCCAGTCTCTTGCCATTGGCAACCATTCATCTGTCCTCCATTTCTATAATGTTGTCAGGTCAAGAATGTTATATAAATGAGTCGTGCAATTTGTAACATTTGCAGATTGTTTTTTCACTCATCTTAATTCCCTTGAGAGTCTTCCAAGTTGTGTGCGTCCATGCTGTGCTCTGCTTAGTGGGTCAGTCGTGACCTACTCTTTGTGATGCCACGGACAGTGGCCTGCCAGGCTCCTCTGTCCATGGGATTCTCCAGGTAAGAATACTGGAGCGGGTAACCATTCCCTTCTTCCAGGGAATCTTCCCAAACCAGGGATCGAACCTGGGTCTCCTGCACTGCAGACAGATTCTTTACTGTCTGATCTACCATATTATACTTATTTTTTTAAGTAGGTAAATCTAGATTTTTAGTTGGAGTTTCAATATCAAACTCTCAAAAATTAATAGAACAAATAGGCAGAAAAGTAGAAGGATATATTAGACCTGAAAACCACTGTGAAGTGATTTAACATAATTCAGATTATACAATGTTCACACAACAGCAAAATACAAATTCTATTAAAGTTCCCATAAACCAGGAGACACGAACAATTTTATTTTTAACATATAAATAAATTTTGATTTAGTCTTCTAATAAACAGAAAGCTTTCCAAATTCTCAGTTGTAAATTAAGGAATATCTGAGCAGAAGGTTTTTCTTAAGCAATAAGTGAAATTTGTATATGCCCAGCAGTAAGAAAGACATATTAATATACATTTTAAACAGTAGCATATTTATAATTATGACCAATTCCTCCTGATGTTTTGATTTTTTTCCTCAACATACTAGATACTATCATGTATATTTGATATTAATAAGCTTGAACTGATATAAATCAGTAGTCTTGGTAACAGTTTTGGTTGAGATTATATAATTACCAAGTATCTTTAGCATTTTATATTACACCTTCTATTTATGTCTCTAAAATTTTTAAAAGACTAAAGTTAAAGAATTATTCTAGAATCTTAAAAATGCCTGTCACTTATTATTAAAAACAAATTAAAAAAGCTATTTTCAAAGTTTTCTGCACTTTTAGATATCAATAGAACTAAAAATTTCCCCAGACTTTATGTAGCTTTTCCAAGGAAGAAACGTCTGTATGGTATCATCTATATGATATGGCCACTCACCTCTTTGTACCTCTGTGATCAGAAGCAACAAACCAAGGTCAATCACATATCTCCAATATTTGGAAGACAGCATCCTCATTGTCTACCCTGACCACTGCAAGCTATGTGCAACTTACTCCTAAAACACATGAACAACTGCCTGCCTCGGGGTTGGGGAGTGGAAGATAGGTAGCTGTTACTGTGCTAAGAGTTCACGTTGACCAAAATTAACCATTTTCTCCAGGGCATTACAAGCCTTCAGTCGACTCTAGGCTTCTAAAATGGTTATTCTGGACAGGTTCTGCGGCAGTTGTTGTGTAGGTTGGGAGACAGGTTCCTGGTGCTCCCTACTCCACCATGATGCCAGAATCCTCTGGCATTTTGCCTTTTGTAGTATTGTCTCCACATCTCTTCATTTTAGCAGTTTTACAGAATAAGAATATTAATTTAACTATAACTGATATGTCTTGAACCTTGATCTTTCCTGGGATAGACCTAAATTTTCCTTGAATTGTCATACAAAAGAAATAATTAAAAAATCTCAGCCATGCATACTGCTTGCAATTTTGCATTTAGTAGCCCCTCTTAAGTCAGATGGGGAAGGCAATGGCACCCCACCCCAGTACTTTTGCCTGGAAAGTCCCATGGACGGAGGAGCCTGGTAGACTCCAGTCCATGGGGTCGCTAAGAGTCGGACACGACTGAACGACTTCACTTTCATTTTTCACCTTCATGCACTGGAGAAGGAAATGGCAACCCACTCCAGTGTTCTTGCCTGGAGAATCCCAGGGACGGGGGAGCCTGGTGAGCTTCCATCTGTGGGGTCGCACAGAGTCGGACACGACTGAAGCGACTTAGCAGCAGCAGCTTAAGTCAGATATATATTCTTAAACCAAATATAACAAGCATATAACTGTGACATATGTTTTAATAATCTCTTCCCAGGTGGAACTGAACAATGTACTGGTGCACAAGTGTGTTCTTTTTACATAGGTATTCAGATAACATAAATTTGATTAGATTTCCTAAGAACTGAATGCTATAAGCAATGATCTGCCGTTGCACTGCTGGTCTGTAGTCCGGATGTCTTAGTCTTGCCTTTCCAATGGTCTTTCAAGAGACAGTCAAGAATCACTGAAGCTATATAAATGGAAAATTGAATTTAAGTCTTAGTTTATAGTCATTCCAGTTTTTAAAACATAAATATGTTTGATCATTTTAGAAACTTTTAAAAATCAAGTTCATTGGTATTCTGACCATCCTTTTTCCTTAAAGATTTTTTTAAAATTACACAACAAAAGAATATTACTTAAACCATATTAGATAAACAAAGCAAATAAAATTTAGATAATGATATCTTAATTTTTTTCTTATGATATCCTAAATTATACAATACTTGTATAACTAGCACAATTCCATTGTAGAAAGGTAAAAAGTTTGGAAATTACCTAAATGGAATAAAAATCTTATAAGATGAAGAGTGAAGTGACTTAAAATCATTTCAAATTTTATGTTTTTATCATTCAAAACTTTGAATTAGAGAATATAATATCAGGAATCATGTTCCATATATTGCCACAAAATACTTTTTTTTCCCATATATTCATTTTGAACTAAAATTAAGTAAAAGCTAACTTACAAATAGTATTTTCAGAAAAAGTGATACTAATATGTTAAAATAATATGCATTTTAAATAGTGAGGTTTGCTGGAAAATATTATAATTTGCATAATAAAAAGTTAAACGATTATGTCCTTCAGTTACATCTAGAGTTGGCTCAGAGTCCTAGTTCTCAAACAGTTAAATACACTGAACAATCTGTACTTCTCATTTTTTAGAACATGTGAGTACTCAAGGTTTTACTTTATTCTACTTGGGGATGAAAAATTTTATCCCATTTTTTTAGATTGTTTGCATTAAACAGATTCATAATGAGAGCAAGTAGCAAATTTTCCTCTAAGTAGAAATGCTGATATACTCTCTTAACATTGGTAGTGTGTAAGACAGTTTAAAAGAATCTTTATAAAAGTTATGCAAACTAAATTATGTACATTAATGTTATTATTTGTTCAGGCTGCCTTAGAGAAGGAATGGCTTGCTTTAGATTCCGCCCGCTTCCCTTCACAAACACTGTTTCTTCCAAACCAGCTGCACTGGCCAAAGGTAACATGTCATGGAAATCTCTTAGTGCTCGATCTCTGCTCATTTCTTAAGGTTATGCTATGCTGCAGTGATTAATAATACAATTTATTGACTTGAAAAACACAATCACTTTTAGAAGCCTCTGACTTCCTCCTCATCCCCAGATGTAATTTTTCATGTAGCTTTTCTTTCATTTGCTCCTAATTTTTTTTCTTTATTTTGGATTTCTTTCAACACTTTATTTCACAGTAGCAAAAAAAAAAAA
The DNA here is from genome assembly GCA_935064755.1 of Tragelaphus eurycerus. Taxonomy (NCBI): domain Eukaryota; kingdom Metazoa; phylum Chordata; class Mammalia; order Artiodactyla; family Bovidae; genus Tragelaphus; species Tragelaphus eurycerus. The sequence continues at coordinate 42,506,672 of CAKXYN010000010.1, read as the reverse complement.
AATATATGATATGCTTCAGCTGCATAAAATCACTAGTTGACAGCACTTTAAAAATACAAAAATATGCATTAAAGGGGCAACAGCTGAAGATTCTCAGTCAGAGGTCAATGAACTGTAATATCTGTTATTTATTTGATAATCTTTGAAGTTTTTGTTTTCTGAATTTTTTAATGATCTTTTCAATTAATCATTTTGTATATGCAAACTGTACAAAAAGCATACCTCTCACCACAGCAAGAAAGGACATTTGTATGTCTAGTCTATAAATTTCATTTTATTACAATTTTTAATTTTTATGTTTTTCTTAAACTATTCAGTAATATGTATGTAAAGTAATACAATATAAATGTTAGATTTTTTTCAATTTATTTTATATGTATGTACTTTTTTTTTCTGGCAAGTTCTCTGGAACCTTAAAATATGATGATACTTCACTTAATTTACCAAGTCATCCAGCTCAAGCATGGCTATGTAATGAGAAAGAAAATGTGCTTTCTTCAGAACACACACAATTTAATAGCAGGTAAGCTAAATTGCTCTTTTAGAGGATCAACCTTTAATGAATAATAAGAATATTATACTCCTTAAGAAAATTGTAAGATTATGAAAATATGTATGAATTTGCTTGTTTAGAACATGGCAGAGCATTTGTATTAAAAATTTAATGATTTTATGGAGTTTTCAGTGTAAGAAAAATGTGTGATGTATATTCATTAAAGCAAATACAAAGTATCAGTGAAATAATATTATTAACTGTTGTGTACAAATGGACTTTTAAATACTGCTATATAGGTAGAGATAAGAGTTAGAATAAAAATTCCAATGTTGTTTCTTTCCATAGTGGGGTTGAAATATGCTTCAAGTAATTGAAATGTAAACATTTTAAATTAATGGCTGACTTTTATTACTTTTCAAGATAAAGTTTTTTCTGTAACTTAAATATATTTTATTTCCAAGTGTGAGACAACATAAACAGCTTGTAGTTTTAAAAAGTGCTGATATTCTTGTGTTGATTCAGTCAAGTGTGGTTTTTGTCCTATTGCTAGATCAGAAAATAGAACTTTATCCAGACCACCTGAAGCAAAGACCAGCCGAAAGAGTCTGCTAAAGTCTGAAAAAGAAGAAAAAATTTCAGAAGAATGGTATGTAGTTCATTTAACACTAACATATTAAGAAATTTAGATACTTTTAAATATCCAAAACAGGTATTTTTCAAGATTTCAAGAATATTTTTATTAGTTTTTAAGAAACTATACCTCTGTTAAATTTAGATTCTTAAGTGGGAATTCAAATTTGTTTTGGTATGATATAATTCAGATATGTATGTTTATATGTATATGCATAATATAAATATAGTCTGAGGATTTTTGCCTTTATTAAATTTGATCTTTTAATAGGGGTTTTAAGGATATTTCTACTGCTCAGCAGATGCTGAAGAGAGCACAGAAAATGAAATCAAAGAAATTAAGGAAAAAATTAGGTGGGTAATCAATGCTCAATAACTGTGTATCTGACATTGAAAATATAATCGTTTAAACTATTTTTAGCGAATTGTATTTAATAAGCATAGAAATAAAATGCACAGATATGAGACTGTCTAAGGTAATACTCCATAAAAATAATAAGAAAAATGTAGAGAAATTTATTATATTACATTTAATGAGTTATTATACTCTTAAATGCTATTTTTACTTTCCCCTGTTTCTTATCTACTTTGCTATTGATTATTCTATCTATTGTGCACTGAGAATTATGCTGTAATTGCTTTCTAAACTGGTTCGTCGCAGCAAATGGTGATTCTAAAGAGAATCTGCTTCACGTGCTGATTCCTTTGTGTGTTTTTAAATTGCTTGATTATTCTATAAACTATTTCCGTACATTTATCAGTTCCATGAACATCAGCTTTGACACTTTGGGAAATGAGCACAGTGTATATCTTTAGTGGTTATGCTGAACTTGCAAAATGTTCAAAGGCATCTTTCTTCTGTCCCACTTGCCAGGCTTTTCAAGTCATTTGTCTTTATTTGGACACCTCTAGTTGTTTGATTAAAATTACTTAATATGTGGAGTAATTTATAGATATTAGAGCAAGAAATAGGTGGTTAATGAATTTATAGCTATAATTAAGACAGTTTATTTGAATATTTCATATAACTTTGTATTTACTCATGGACTCATAAGCTCAATATAAGTAACATGACATTCTTTTCTATCTACTTTCTCTCATTGATCAATTTCCTTTGTAAAAATCTTAATGTCAGTGAAATGTTTCCATAAAAGTACGATTACTCCTGAGACAAGCAAGGAGTCTATATTTATCCTATAGTCCTAGCTTATACCAGTATACAAAGAAACACTCAGATTAATTTTTACCTTTATTAATTTTCTATTTATTACTTTGTTCAATTCAATTCCAGAATTCTCAGAAATATGTGTGTGTGTGTGTATATATGTATATATATAATTTTTAGAAACAAAATAACTAAGATACTGTTTGTTTCTGAGGAATAACTGATATTTGTTAACAAAGCAGTTACTAGCCATTGATAAATTACTGATGACTCATTTTTATATTCATAAATGTTCAACTTTCCTTTTTTGGCCTTATATAGTGATATCTTAATTTTATCTTTTATCTTTTTACGATGTGTGATTTTTTTGTGTGTACTCAAAGATTTTTATGTTTAAAGAATTAAAATGTCAAGCCTTTTAAGAGAAAATGTCAATATTTGCTTTGTTGTCAGATTGTTGAGTGCATCCTGTACTCTTATGTTGTAAACTCTTACCAAGTCCATCCAGGCTCTGGGAACTGTAGTTACCCAGGGAAATAGAACCCCAAACCCTTAAAAATAGTTAGAATCTCCTTCAACCCTAGGGAAGTGGAATTCAGTGCAGTAATTCATGGTCATTTGATAATGTTGTACGGCTTTGATCGATATTTCTACTCATTTTCAACAGTATCAAAAGCAACATTTAAATAAACGTTTTGAGATTAATAAAAGTTACTGAAACTCCTGGAGCAAGTTCAAATACCAAAAGTGGCTTAAGAACTGATTCAGCAATGTACAACACATATTTATTATTTATGTTCAAGATCTAATTTTTTAAATTATTTACAGTATTTGCAATAGTCTGTGATAGTGAATTTAAGGAAAATTTTATCTTGTTAGACTCTATCTCTGGAAATATATGTCTTTCTTGCTATTTCTAATAACTGAGTTTTTTTTTAGGTTGAGTACATTTTTAATAAATCAGCATAGTAGGTAATATTTTTAGAAAAATTTTAATAAGGAATATATGCTCAACATAAAAATAAAAATTGTTGCTTCAGTGGCCAAAAATTAGACATAATATTATGAAGCAAAAGTTAAACTTCTTTTTATCTGTCACAAGGGGGCATGATAGGGTAACAAAAGAAAAAGGAAAACCAGATATTCAAGCTAACAGGTATATCTTAAATTTAGCATTTTGCCAGTGGTCATTAAGCATGACCTGTTAGGTAAAGATCCAAAATGGCAATCATATAATTTTTATAGAGATATTTACTCTAGTTACATGATTGTAAGCCAAATCACATTCTTATTACTGTGTGAGGTTTTGCATCTTTCTATTAAGCTTTTGTTTTGTTTCTCAAAATAGTATTTTATCAAAATACTATCAGATTGATGAAATTAAACCAATTTTCGAAACATTGCATTCTGATGTGTAAAACAAAATGACGGCCTTTAAATCCTTCTTACTTTTTCTCTACTACCCCTTCACCACATGTACCCAGAATAGGTATAGTCAAGGTAAGACTAAAGATGAAAAAGAAAATTTCGGGATTTTTCTTGTGGGAAAAATTGTGGGATCCTGTACAATTATATTTTAATCTTTAGTAGGTAAATGATGTAGCATTTATCTCTTTTTGCATATGTGAGCAAATAATTTAAGACTTTGTAACTCAGTCTTTCTTCTTATAGAATAAAATTTTTTCTAGTGTTAATGCAATCAATTAATATATGCAATTAATTAATGAGTTGTGATATGCTATTAACTAATTTGGGCTTCCCTTATAGCTAAGTTGATAAAGAATTCGCCTGCAATGTAAGAGACCCCAGTTCGATTCCTGGGTGGGAAAGATCCACTGGAGAAAGGATAGGCTACCCACTCCAGTATTCTTGGGCTTCCCTTGTGGCTCAGCTGGGAAAGAATCTGCCTGCAATGTGGGAGACCTAAGTTTGATCCCTGGGTTGGTAAGATCCCCTGGAGAAGGGAAAGGCTACCCACCTCAGTTTTCGGGCCTGGAGAACTCCATGGACTGTATAATAAAGAGTCGGACATGGCTGAGCGACTTTCACTTTCTTTGAGATTCACTTTCTTTCACTTTCAATTTCAATTTGACTCTAATGGCCATAATTTTAAACTTTTATTACTTAATACATTTAAATTATATTTTAAACATTTTAGTTCTGTTAAATACTTCAAATTTATTAGTAATTTTCAAATATACAGTTATATATGTGTATCTCTTACATGTCCAACTTGCCAGCTTGAAAATTTCAGGCCACCAGAGGGCAACATTGTTCATAAAACTGCAGGAGACTAACCAGCTCTGTGGGTGTAGTCACTCAACTCTGTCTGACTCCTTGTGATCCCATGGACTGTAGCCCACCAGGTTCCTCCATCCATGGAATTCTCCGGGCAAGGGGACTGGAGTGGGTTATCATTTCCTTCTTCAGGGGATATTCCTGACTCAGGGATTGAACCCAGGTCTCCTGCGTTGCAGGCAGATTCTTTACTGTTTAAGCCACCACGGAAGTCCTGTTTTTGTTTTTTCCCAAGTACTTGTTTAGTTTTCATCTGACACTTATTAACATTAATTTATAATCACATCTATTTTTTCCGGCTTCCTCTGTCCATGGAATTCTCCAGGCAGGAATACTGGAGTGGGTAGCTGTTTTCCTCTCCAGGGGATATTCCCAACCAGGGATTGAACCCTGGTCTCCTGGGTGTAGGGGGAGTGTCAGATGGGACAGTCAGAGAAGAGAAAATTAAATGGAATCCCTTCAGTCTAACAAAGCAGTAATCCTCAAGGCAGTGGAGCATAAATAGAGAAGTATGGAAGCATTAATCCAAATTTCACACTGAAAAATCTTGTAGCAAGTTGCTCAGTTGTTGATGCTCTTAAAAATATTTCCTGTTTGTATTTTGTACATATATTTATTTAACCAAGGATTATGTCAAAAATATTTGATTAAGATGAGAGTGAAAATAGGGCAAAAGGTAGGGGACTAGTTATTTGAAGAAAGTTTCAGATAGGAGCAAGGCAATGGCACCCCACTCCAGTACTCCTGCCTGGGAAATCCCATGGATGGAGAAGCCTGGTAGGCTGCAGTCCATGGGGTCACTAAGAGTCGGACACGACTGAGCGGCTTCACTTTCACTTTTCACTTTCATGCATTGGAGAAGGAAATGGCAACCCACTCCAGTGTTCTTGCCTGAAGAATCCCAGGGACGGGGGAGCCTGGTGGGCTGCCATCTATGGTGTCGCACAGAGTCCGACATGACTGAAGTGACTTAGCAGCAGCAGCAGATAGGAGAGGAATACCACTCAGGTTACTGATTAATGGAGAAACAAGGGGCTCAGAAAGCAAACAGTGTGGCAAGCCTTCAGAGGACTTTTAATATTGGTGACTTCCATTAGGATAAATAAGGTCATCTGCTTTAAGCAGAAGAGAGAGGATGGGGAGAAGAAGAGTGAGGAGGAATTATCTGAAAGCCACAGGATGGAATCTAAAATTGTGAGGAGTTACCATGATTTACTCAGTTTGGTATTGGTTTCTAATTGTTATCTGTAGTAAGTCATTGTTGCTCTTTCCCTCATGATGGACCTAGGTGTGAACCAGGGATGACTGATCTTGTGTTTTTTTGGGTTTTTGTTTTCTTGTCTTTTTGTTTTTACTGTCGCATCATGGACAAAAGTGATTTCAGAATTTGGTGATCCGGGTAGGAATTTAGCAGATACCCAGTGAAGTTTGGAGGTTAGTACTGCAGTGAAGAACATGATGTGTGAAGTGAGAGTTGCTGGTTGATTGAAAATCTAAGGGTCAATATCCTAAAGATATAACTGATATCTTTATATTAGTTTATATAAGATTTAACTCAGTTTTATCCTAAAGATAAAACTGAGATGAGCCAGATGGAGAAAGAGAGTGAGTGATTGGTTTTGATGTGGAGCTCTCTTCAAAGAGGAGAGGTCTGTGTATAAGGATTTTAGTGGAGAACCAATGGTAAGTTTAAGGGCTAAGAATGTAAGGATGAAAACATAACATGACTTTCCAACATTTATCATATTTATGCATATCAAATTTCAGTTAGAAGAAAGATAAACTGGATGAAGAAAAGAAGGTAATTTCATTATAAAGATAGAACTCCCATTAGGGATATTGGGCTTTCCAGATGGCTCAGTGGTAAAGAATCTGCCTGCAATGCAGACGACCTGGGTTCAATCCCTGAGTCAGGAATATCCCCTGGAGATGGTTACCCACTCCAGTATTCTTTCCTGGGAAATACTAAGGACAGAGGAGCCTTGTGGGCTACAGTTTATGTGGTGGCAAAGAATCAGACACAACTGAGCACACACACATGTGTACACACACGTTACTAGGGATAAGAATCATCTTGAAGCTGTTGATAATGCCTAGCACAGTGTCAAGTACATGGAAAGCATTCAATAAATATTTGCTGATTCCTTGTGAATGAAGAAAAAAGCTTGAGACTGTGTTGGCAACATTTAGTTATAGTCAAGAATTAAGCCATATAGAAAATAATAAAAGCTAACTTTTTAGTATGAATTAAGCCGTTCATGAGCTACAGCAAAGAGATCAGGTTGCAAAATGATAAGACAATTAAGATGTGTTAAGGAGGAAGGATCAAAAGGAAACAGCTTAGACAAAACTGACAAAGTGAAGTGCATTGCTGATTTATTTTGTTCACCTCAGTGATTTCCAAAAGGAATTTAAGAGAATTTTGATTAAATGTTACTCCATTGTGCTCTAAATAAAACAATAATAAAACTTATTTGAACACTAAAATCATGGAGGACTCAGTCTCCACTTGTTCCCCACCAAATTCCCTGAACCTATTACCGTAGTGGCGATTTAGTCGCTAGGTCATGTCCGACTATTGCGACCAGGTGGACTGTAGCCTGTAGGCTCCTCTGCCCATGGGATTCTCCAGGTAAGAATACTGGAGTGGGTTGCCGTTTTCTTCTCCAGGGGATCTTCCCAACCCAGGAATCAAGTCCAGGTCTCCCATATTGCAGGTAGATTCTTTACCAACTGAGCTATGAGGGAAGCCCTTATTTTATAGTCATTTAGTGTATTTTAGTGTATTTTAGAGTCATTTAAACACTATAGTAGATGTTCAATAAATAGCTGTTAAACAGATCAGCAGTAAGTTAGATAAACATCACTAAAGACATATAACTCCATGTATGTGTATGACTGTGTGTAGTTCATAGTTATGAAAAATATATGTTTATGTTTGATAAAAAGTGAAAGTCTTAGTCACTCAGTTGTGTCCACCTCTGCAAACTCATAGACTAGCCTACTAGGCTCTTGTTCATGGAATTCTCCAGGCAAGAATACTAGAATGGGTAGCCATTCCTTTCTCCAGGGGATATTCCTTACCCAGGGGTTGAACCCAGGTCTCCTGCATTGCATGCAGATTCTTTACCATCTGAAGCACCAGAGAAGCCTATATTTGAGAAAGAAAGAAAAGAAAGTGAAGTCGCTCAGATGTGTCCAGATCTTTTGCAACCCCATCGACTGTAGCCTGCCAGTCTCCTTTGTCTATGGAATTTTTCAGGCAAGGATATTGGAGTGAGTTGCCATTTCCTTCTCCAGGGGATCTTCCCAACTCAAGGATCAAACCCAGGTCTCCTGCACTGCAGGCAGACTCTTTACCATGAGAAAGCAAATTTAAATTCGTAAATAATACTTGTAATTAAATAATGAACTATAGTCATTCAACCTGAACATAAAACTTATTTTATAGTATTGCTCTGAATGGCACATGCATAAAATGGATAATAACCAGATTTTCAGATTTTCATGTATGTCATTAGTAAGATAAACTTGTGAGCTAAGTTTAGGATTAAAGAAACTGTAAAGAGATTGCTTAGGATCTTTACAGATTGAAATAAAATTATTTTATTTCATAAAATCTGTAAAAAGATTGAAATAATTTTAAGGATATTATAATACCTAAAGAAAATTGTTACTTAAATGAAGTAATGGATATAAAGTGTCAAGCATGGAACCACATACATAATGGAAACTCAGCTTACTTATTGTTGTTGTTCAATTGCTAAGTCGTATATGACTCTTTATGATCCCACGAACTGCAGTTTACTTATGGGTTTCTCTAAATAAATGACAAAGATGTATTTAAAATCTATTTCTCAAATACTGGGCAAGTCATACTGGGAGATACAAAAACTTAAAAAACAGCAACATAGATCTGCTGTTGATGATTGTTGCTGCTGCTAAGTCACTTCAGTAGTGTCCAACTCTGTGCGACCCCATAGACAGCAGCCCACCAGGCTCCCCCATCCCTGGGATTCTCCAGGCAAGCACACCCTTCTCCAATGCATGAAAGTGAAAAGTCAAAGTGAAGTCGCTCAGTCGTGTCCGACTCTTTGTGGCCCCATGGACTGCAGCCCTCCAGGCTCCTCCGTCCATGGGATTTTCCAGGCAAGAGTACTGAAGAGTAGAGTAAATGACTTTGGAGTGGTCTTTACAATATCCTTATCTACTGGCTTTCTTACTCACTTCTGTATTTTTTGAAGGTAGCAATGGTATCATTCATGGTGGTCTTTCCAGGGACCATTAGAATCAGGTGAATTTTTTTCCCACCTAGAATTACTATATTTTTAGTTTCTTATCATTATTCCTTGTTATTATTCCTTTGCAACTTGAATTATTTTAAACCCATTTAAGGTGATGTAATCAGAATGCTTTGAAATAAAAATATTAAAAATGTAGTATTATTTATGTGCTCTTGATGAATAAAATGATCTTACTAAGTAAAATTAGGGCTTCCCTGGTGGCTCAGACAGTAAAGAGTCTGCCTGCGGTGCAGAAGACCCAAGTTTGATCCCTGGGTTGGGAAGATCCTCTGAAGAAGGGAATGGCTACCCACTCCATTATTCTTGCCTGGAGAATATAGAACTAGACAACTCTTCTAAATATTTTATGTGTTGAATTATTTAATCATGGTAGTAGTGTGAAGAAAGTACTATCATTATCCATGGCTTACAAATTAAGAAATAAAGTCATGGAGAGTTTATTATTTGCCCAAAGGAGTACAAAAGAACTTAGAGAAGATCCATTGCTTTTATTTCATGTGCTATATTGAATTAAATGAAGTCAATTATGGATCGAACAGTCTGTTCCTTTATATACTACCTTATTCTAGTAATGATTTAAGATCCTTTTCAGGAAATGTTATTCTTTTTATGTTGTAATTATCTGTTTAGTAGCTGCCTTTTATTGAGTACCTACCTACACTTATGTCTTGATGCTTTGCACACAATTAATTCGCACAGTAATATTTCAAAGTTAATATTATTGGACAAAAAGGAAGCAGATGGTAGGACCAATTTGTCCAGAATCATACAACTAGTAAAAATTGGAGCTTGGATCTAACCCAGTTTTGTACAATTGTAGTATTTCTTATCTGGAAATACAAACAGATCAAATGAAAAGGCAAGAAAGGAGAATGTGTAGAAAAATTAAAGGTTATAATAAGGTATCATAGAATATGTAACCGATAGTAATCTGCCTTCCCTGACTGACTAATGCTCTTTTTTTATAGTGGACTTTATTTTATTATTATCATTATTATTTACTTTACTACAATATTGTATTGGTTTTGCCATTCATCAACATGCATCCACCATGGGTGTACACGTGTTCCCCATCCTGAACCCCCTCCTCCCATATCCCTCCCCATACCATCCCTCTGGGTCATCCCAGTGCACCAGCCCCAAGCTTCCTGTATCCTGCATCGAACCTGGACTGGCGATTCGTTTCTTATATGATATTATACATGTTTCAATGCCATTCTCCCAAATCATCCCCCGCCACCCTGCCCCGCCCCATCCCACAGAGTCCAAAAGACTGTTCTATACATCTGTGTCTCTTTTGCTGTCTCGCATACAGGGTTGTCGTTACCATCTTTCTAAATTCCATATATATGCGTTAATGCTCTTTCATTAAAACATTTATTTGTTTCTGGCTGTGTGGGGTCTTCTAGTTGGCGGCGTGCGGCTGCTGCCTTGTTGCGGTGCTCGGCCTTCTCACTGCAGTAGTCTGTCTTGTTGGGAGCCAGGGCTCTGAGTGCGCAGGCTCCCGTGGGTGTAGCTCGGGGGCTCTAGGGCAAAGCTGGGTAGTTGTGGCACATGGACTCAGCTGCTCTGTGGCATGCAGGATCTTCCCGGATTAGGGATCGGACCCGTGTCCCCTGCATTGCTAGGTGGATTCTTTACCACTGAGCCACCAGGGACGTCCACTAATGCTCTTTTTAACATACCATTATTTGTTTACTGATTTAAGTGATATATAGTACTTGTTCAATTGAATATATAGTTATTATTATTGATAATTCATATTGAATTCATATACAAGCACCCAACTCTTACCATACTTTGGTCGCTTACAATTATGAGATGTGTTGACTGATATTTCCCTAATCTGAAAAACAAAATCTCTCTGAAACGTGTGAATCACGCTTAGTAAGGGTAAATTATAACTGGAAGACTAATGGAAATCTTCAGTATACTCATACTTGAGAATAACTGCAAATACTCTTCTGCTTTTCTAATTCACATTTGAAAAAACATGCTACTTAACATTTAATTAAAATAAGTAATTTGGGTTTTATGATATTTTAAATCTCATTTTTCATTTAACATATTTACTTCTATTATACTAGATATTAATAGAAAATTCTTAAAGTCTCTTTTTGAAGATGATATAAAGGTATCAATAAAATGTAGACTGCTGAATTGTGGTTTTATGTTAGCCTACTTTATTTATTTTTTATTAAGGTATCACTGACATACAACATTATATCAGTCAGATACAACCTATCTTTTTTAAAGTATATTAACCTACTTCAAATACAGAACTTTCTACTCTTTATTACAGTTCTTCAACAAGCACAAACCTGTTGTCTTAATTAAACCACACCAAATCCCCAATTTCACATGCTTCAGAACCGTTTATTATCAATAAAAAAGTTATAGGGCCCTATTTTTACAATTATTTATTTTGTGAAATTAATAGATTCAGAATTCTCTTGGCTATAAAAATTACTTAGAATTTATATATCTTCATTATGTAAAATATCATAGATCAACACAAACCAGAAATCATTCATTTATCTGTAAAATCAATGAAAATTATATTTTATGTTTCTTATCTCATTTGTCTTGCTTCCATCTCCTATATCTTACCTTCTTATAGTTCAGAGAAGGAAAAAAGTAGGGTATATGGTTTTTCCTATGACAATAGCTTTTATCTATTTATATTTATGAAAAAATGTGTTCAAACAAAAATATCAGGAATTTACCAAAGGAGTTAAAAAAGTGAACAGTAAAACAACTCCATAAATAAAAAGTTGATAGCATAACTGGAAAATTTAAATGCAATTTTTTCTCATTATTAGTGTTTCTTCCCTGTGTAGTAAGTATTGGCTAGTTCTTAATCCGATAACCAAGAGTATATAGATGTTGGGTACTTTACTATATTCTAAAGATATTTTTAAAAAATCATAATCAATTTCACAGAATTTTATAGAATGGCTATTATTTTTAATATTAATATAGAAAATTGTTAGCAATTTGAGAGAAGGAAAGAACCAGAGCTGAACTTTTGTCTTAATCTCTTTTTATCTAGATCCCACTGTGCGCCTAGCATTATTCAGAAACAATGAAAATAAAGTTTCTGTTACAAAACCATCAGAGAAAGCACAACCCCAAAGAGATGGTTTCTTTGAAGGTATGACTTAATGACAGACATATATAAAAATTAAAAAGATGGAAAATTGTCTTTAAAGAAAAATTTTAAAAATCTTCATTAGTCCTAAAGTACAAATATAAAAAATTATATATAAAACATAACTAAGTAAAAGTCAAAATATGGTTCTTGGAGCTAAAATACTAACTTGGTATCTTGATTCATTAGCATGGTCGTTTAGTATTTGTTATTGTGGCATACATAAATTAAAATTCTTTGTATTTATGTGTGAAAATTATAATGTTATATCATAGTGTTACTAACTTTATTTAAATTTTACACTGACAGAATATGTTACCTTGTATCAATTGAAGTAAATACATGTTAAAATGATATTCTAATATACTTACTGCCAATATATGCAAATTGCATTTAAACATTATGAATTAAACTCTGGAATTTTAAATATTTTACTATATTTGAAGCTTGTCCAACTCACTTCTAGGTTAAAAAATCTGCATATATAAGTGCAGTGGCAGATTGTATTCCCTGTTTGTATTCAGAACAATTATGGACTTATTAAACAGGAATATTTAAATGTAATAGAACAGCAAATATGACTTAAAACAAGTTTTCTGTTGCTTTTTCTTTAATATTAAAATGGTAATAATTTTCAACTATAGTTTTATATTATAATTTCTAACAGGAAAAAATAGAGTCAAAATATTTTGCATGGAAGTGAACTACTCAAAAATCGTAATACTTTGTCTTCTGTATGTTTTACCACTAGCACCACCTGGGAAGCCCTGTCTTCTGTATGTTTTAATAAATCCTAAATATTATGTATCATCATAGCAGGATTAAAAATAGATACATCTATTGATACATGATTGAAAATGGATACATACATGATTGAAAATAGATAAAATTGATAATTTATGTTTCTATTCTGTAATATCTCAACTGAAGAAAAATGTGATAGCTACTAGTTTTATATTTATTCAGAGATGCCTTGCTAAGTCGAGGTTGAAGACATAGGGTCTAGAATTTCCTTTAAGCATATAGTAATAAAAATATACATAGATAGATAAAGCAAGTATAGCAAATCATGAAAATTGTTAGATCAGTAGATGATAGTATAAGAAAATTTGTTTTAACATCCAATTTTTTTAATAGTTGAAATTCCTATAGCAAAACATTAAAAAAGGGATAACCATTGAATGTTTAAAAATCAATATTATTTCAAAAATATTTATGGATTAGTGTTTTAATAGAACTAAAATATACTTTCAATATAAAACAAGACCAGTTTTAATCAGGGTTCATTTCTTTGTAACAGTCTCAGCTTCACTATTTTTGAAAGAAAGAGTAGAAATTCTGCTAAAATAAATAATAACTCCATAGATCTTACCTGTTAAGTAGTGGCATCATTACTTTAGGAAGGATATGCCTAGGAAGAAAGATAATTAGGGCATTTTTGCCCTTTAAATTAACATGTACTTCAGAGTCAGAAAGAAGGAATCTGTCTCAACCTGTTCTGCGACATATGAAAGGTGAAGAAGATTGTTACTATCAAGAATGGCATATAAGTATACACTGTATTTATTGACATTTGTACCATAGTAGTAATAGAAACAAAATGGGACATTGCCAAATATGCTTTCTGATATGATGTGCATTTTTGTTTTCTTTCCTCAGTACGAAATGTGTTTAGTTTACTTGCTTCTTTTTAAACCTCAAGTATATTTGGGAGCATGTCATTCATTTCACTGAATGGTCTTTATGTATGCAGCTTATATTCTAGTGACTAATAGTTACTTTAAGGCTTTTTTTTTTTTTTTTTTTTTAGAATGGGCTTGGCAAAAATGTAAGTAGCAGAAAATTATTTTCCCTAATGTTTATTTCTGCCTCTTTTTTTAATGGGAAAAGAGTGAGGCAAAGATTATTTAATCATTTCCACCCAGGTTGAACACCATGTTATCTTTAACTGCTGCTCTGGCCTCACCCACCTCCTAGTCTCACATTCTGTACTTTCTGGCTGGTTAGAAGCCAGGCAGCTTCCAAGTTAGCTACCTGACTAACCACCGCTTCCCACTGGAGGGCGCATTTTTAACCAGGTGTTCCTAGATACAATTCAGAGTGTAAGATGCACCCTTTCTGAACATGATTTGATAAATGTCAATATATTTACAGTTACCCAACAGAAATATAATTTTAATCTAATAAGTATCACCACAATATAATTTTAAAACATGAGAAAAACTGCTTTCCCTTAAAAAAATTCAAATAAAATTAATTGGATATCTTACCCCCGAAAAGTGAGGGAGATCAGAATTAAATTTTACTGTAGATTTAGATTGAATGATTCTATGTGGAACAGTTTCTCAGTAGAGGAATAGTTGCATGCTGGCACTGTAATAATTTCATTGGCTTTGTTGGAATTAAATGATAGTATTATTTGAATTTTTTCTATAATATATTTTATAAAACATCTGATTTTGTAAAAAAAAAAAAAAAAGTAAAAATACGTATCTACTTTTCAGTATTGCCTATGTGGGGTTTTCATGATTCATCTTATAAATTTTACTAAAATGCTTTGACTATTTTTGTTGCCTTTATCTGGAGGTCACTAGCAAGACAGAGTGGATAGTAGTTTTACCCTATTGGTCTGGGATTTAAAATGTGCTTAAATTTAGGGAATATTTAACATGAAATGTCGTTATATTAAATGACATAAGGTCAATAATTGTACCCTATTAACAGACCATGTTTTATGAAATGTCCTTATATTTTGCTTTGTTCATGAGTCGTTAGCAATTTTTGCCTAGCTGCCAGATTTAGACCCTTGACTCAGACCTAAAGGTTGAAGAATTTTTAACCACACCTGTTCTGAGGATAACTATGTGTCAGATACCAGTTAGTTTTTCCTATGATATGAAACTAAGAGCCTGAGCATTTTGTAGATTCAACATTGATTTGCTTGATTTATTTGCTTATTTTTATTTATATTAATATCATGTCCGGTACCTGTCTTGGTTTATTCTATATCACCTATGATTTCTACTTAGGTTTCAATATCTGATCTTGCCTTAAAATTGGAAAAACTTTCTTAATTATTGCCTTAAATATTTCTCACCAAGTTTCCTTTTTTGTTTGTACACTTAAAGTACACATTATAGATACATAGTGGGTGCTCAAAACTTGTAATCTTTGGCAACAGTTACTTTTAAAATATAAGTGTGGGGCTTCTTTTGTTTTGTTTTACTTGCAATTACTAATATTTATTGCATTTCTTACTGGGTACTGTGCTAAGAGTTCTACTTAAATTCTCTGATTCAGTCTTCCCAGAAGCTCTTATATATTATGACTATCAATATTTTACAGAGAAAACTGGTTTTGAGAGTTTGATAAGTAACTTGCCCAAGATGACACAAAGAGTATATGCCTAAAGGGAAATGGACATAATTTCTTTTTTTTTTTTTTTTTACTTCTTATTTTTTTTTTTTTTTGCTTAACTTTACAATATTGTATTGCTTTTACCATACATCAAGATGGATCTGCCACCAGTATACACGTGCTCCCCATCCTGAACCCTCCTCCCCCCCCCTCCCCATACCATCCCTCCGGGTAGTCCCAGTGCGCTAGCCCCAGGCATGTGTTATCAGACATTGTATCTGGACTGGCGACTCATTTCAGATATGATACTATACATATTTCAATGCTATTCTCCAAAATCATCCCGCTCTCTCCCGGTCCCAGAGTCCAAAAGTCTGTTCTATACATCAGTGTCTCTTTTGCTGTTTCGTAAACAGGGTTATTTTTACCATCCTTCTAAATTCCATATTTATGTGTTAGTATACTGTATTGGTGTTTTTCTTTCTGGCTTACTTCACTCTGTATAATAGGCTCCAGTTCCATCCACCTCCATAGAACTGATTCAAATGTATTCTTTTTAATGGCTGAGTAATACTCCATTGTGTATATGTACCACTGCTTTCTTATCCATTCATCTGTGGATGGACATCTAGGTTGCTTCCACGTCCTGGCTATTGTAAACAGTGCTGCTATGAATATTGGGGTACACGTGTCTCTTTCAATTCTGGTTTCCTCAGTGTGTATGCCCAGCAGTGGGATTGCTGGATCATAAGGCAGTTCTATTCCCAGTTTTTTGAGGAATCTCCACACTGTTCTCCATAGTGGCTGTACTAGTTTGCATTCCCACCAACAGTGTAAGAGGGTTCCCTTTTCTCCACACCCTCTCCAGCATTTATTGCTTGTGGACTTTTGGATCGCCGCCATTCTGACTGGCGTGAAATGGTACCTCATAGTGGTTTTGATTTGCATTTCTCTGATAATGAGTGATGTTGAGCATCTTTTCATGTGTTTGTTAGCCATCTGTATGAAGAAAGGCAATGCCAAAGAGTGCTCAAACTACCGCACAATTGCACTCATCTCACACGCTAGTAAAGTAATGCTCAAAATTTTCCAAGCCAGGCTTCAGCAATAAGTGAACCGTGAACTTCCTGATGTTCAAGCTGGATTTAGAAAAGGCAGAGGAACCAGAGATCAAATTGCCAACATCCGCTGGATCATGGAAAAAGCAAGAGAGTTCCAGAAAAACATCTATTTCTGCTTTATTGACTATGCCAAAGTCTTTGACTGTGTAGATCACAATAAACTGTGGAAAATTCTGAGAGAGATGGAAATACCAGACCACCTGATCTGCCTCTTGAGAAATCTGTATGCAGGTCAGGAAGCAACAGTTAGAACTGGTCATGGAACAACAGACTGGTTCCAAATAGGAAAAGGAGTTCCTCAAGGCTGTATATTGTCACCATGTTTATTTAACTTATATGCAGAGTACATCATGAGAAATGCTGGACTGGATAAAACACAAGCTGGAATCAAGATTGCCGGGAGAAATATCAATAACCTCAGATATGCAGATGACACCACCCTTATGGCAGAAAGTGAAGAGGAACTAAAAAGCCTCTTGATGAAAGTGAAAGTGGAGAGTGAAAAGGTTGGCTTAAAGCTCAACATTCAGAAAACGAAGATCATGGCATCTGGTCCCATCACTACATGGGAAATAGATGGAAAAACAGTGGAAACAGTGTCAGACTTTATTTTTCTGGGCTCCGAAATCACTGCAGATGGTGACTGCAGCCATGAAATTAAAAGACGCTTGCTCCTTGGAAGGAAGGTTATGACCAACCTAGATAGCATATTCAAAAGCAGAGACATTACTTTGCCAACAAAGGTTCGCCTAGTCAAGGCTATGGTCTTTCCTGTGGTCATGTATGGATGTGAGAGTTGGACTGTGAAGAAGGCTGAGTGCCGAAGAATTGATGCTTTTGAACTGTGGTGTTGGAGAAGACTCTTGAGAGTCCCTTGGACTGCAAGGAGATCCAACCAGTCCATTCTGAAGGAGATCAGCCCTGGGATTTCTTTGGAGGGAATGATGCTCAAGCTGAAACTCCAGTATTTTGGCCACCTCATGCGAAGAGTTGACTCATTGGAGAAGACTCTGATGCTGGGAGGGATTGAGGGCAGGAGGAGAAGGGGACGACAGAGGATGAGATGGCTGGATGGCATCACTGACTCGTGAGTCTGAGTGACCTCCGAGGGCTGGTGATGGATAGGGAGGCCTGGCGTGCTGCAGTTCATGGGGTCGCAAAGAGTCGGACATGACTGAGCGACTGATCTGATCTGATCTGATCTGATGTCTTCTTTGGAGAAATGTCTATTTAGTTCTTTGGCCCATTTTTTGATTGGGTCATTTATTTTTCTGGAATTGAGCTGTAGAAGTTGCTTGTATATTTTTGAGGTTAGTTGTTTGTCTGTTGCTTCCTTTGCTATTATTTTCTCCCATTCTGAAGGCTGTCTTTTCACCTTGCTTATAGTTTCCTTTGTTGTGCAGAAGCTTTTAAGTTTGATTAGGTCCCAGGAAATGGACATAATTTCTGTATCAAAACAAAGCTAGCAAAAATCAGACAAAATGAAGACATTAAGGAACACAGGTTATTGGGTTATCCTGTAATGTATACAAGTTTAGAATCAAAATATTTAAGAAAAAATTTAAAAACTATTATATTAGCCAAATCTCTGGGAAAAAAATAATTTTTTTTATTCCTTTCTAAGGGAATGGCTACCCACTCCCATATTCTGGCCTAGAGAATTCCATGGACTGTATAGTCTGTGAGGTTGCAAATAGCTGGACATGGTGGAGTAACTCACTTTCACTATAGCTTGCATTAATATAAATTAAGAAACTGTTTAGTGTCAAAATGGTGATAAATATGTTTTGGACCTGTAATTAGCTATCTCATCTAGTTTCATTATGATTACCTAACATTATTAAGTACCAAATCTTTTAGATTCTAGGAGTGATCATATTTTCAAGAACCTATTCTAATTTTCATATAGATGAGAACTTCTCCATACAGACCAAAAGATAACACTATATTTTTGTTTTATTTATTCCTCTTTTTCTAGTCATAACTGACATTTTGATATTATTTTAATCATATTGAATACATTAACTTACTTTACTGCTCTAGTCTGCTAAAACTTAAATTTGCTACTCCTGAAGCCAGTGCCAAATTTGGACTTCTGGTTTTGGCCAAGAAAGGAAGCTAGTCAAGCTAGGGAGGAAAAAAAAATTGGATCTGGCCCAACAGCCTTCAAAAGGAGGCAGGTTCAGTCTTAGTTCCTCCAATCCCTAGGACAATTTCACTTCACTTTAAAGTCAGACTTTCATAATTCCCAGTTTGGTGCTGTCATCACTAACATGCTTTCTATTTTTCTTTAAAACTGAAGATTCACACATACCATATGTCTTTATATATCATAGAAGTTCAAATATTTTTGTATTACATTTTTGAGTATTGAAGTCATTAAAAGACTTTGGTGTCTATAAAAGAAAACTACAGGCCAATATCACTGATGAACATAGATGCAAAAATACTTAACAAAATTCTAGCAATCAGAATCCAACAACACATTAAAAAGATCATACACCATGACCAAGTGGGCTTTTTCCCAGGGATGCAAGGATTCTTCAGTATCTGCAAATCAATCAATGTAATACACAACATTAACAAATTGAAAAATAAAAACCATATGATAATCCCAATAGATGCAGAGAAAGCCTTTGACAAAATTCAACATTCATTTATGATAAAAACTCTCCAGAAAGCAGGAATAGAAGGAACATACCTCAACATAATAAAAGCTATATATGACAAACCCACAGCAAACATTATCCTCAATGGTGAAAAACTGAAAGCATTTCCTCTAAAGTCAGGAACAAGACAAGGGTGCCCACTTTCACCATTACTATTCAACATAGTTTTGGAAGTTTTGGCCACAGCAATCAGAGCAGAAAAAGAAATAAAAGGAATCCAAATTGGAAAAGAAGAAGTAAAACTCTCACTGTTTGCAGATGACATGATCCTCTACATAGAAAACCCTAAAGACCCCACCAGAAAATTACTAGAACTGATCAATGAATATAGTAAAGTTGCAGGATATAAAATCAACACACAGAAATCCCTTGCATTCCTGTACACTAGTAATGAGAAAATAGAAAGAGAAATTAAGGAAACAATTCCATTCACCCCTACAACGAAAAGAATAAAACACTTAGGAATATATCTACCTAAAGAAACTAAAGACCTATATATAGAAAACTATAAAACACTGGTGAAAGAAATCAAAGAGGATACTAATAGATGGAGAAATATACCATGTTCATGGATTGGAAGAATCAACATTGTGAAAATGAGTATACTACCCGAAGCAATTTATAGATTCAATGCAATCCCTATCAAGCTACCCACAGTATTCTTCACAGAGCTAGAACAAATAATTTCACAATTTGTATGGAAATACAAAAAACCTCGAATAGCCAAAGCTATCCTGAGAAAGAAGAATGGAACTGGAGGAATCAACCTGCCTGACTTCAGGCTCTACTACAAAGCCACAGTCATCAAGACAGTATGGTACTGGCACAAAGACAGAGAGATAGATCAATGGAACAAAATAGAAATCCCAGAGATAAATCCACATACATATGGACACCTTATCTTTGACAAAGGAGGCAAGAGTATACAATCGATTAAAGACAATCTCTTTAACAAGTGGTGCTGGGAAAACTGGTCAGATCAGAGATCAGATCAGTCGCTCAGTCGTGTCCGACTCTTTGCGACCCCACGAACCGCAGCACGCCAGGCCTCCCTGTCCATCACCAGCTCCCGGAGGTCACTCAGACTCGCATCCATCGAGTCAGTGATGCCATCCAGCCATCTCATCCTCTGTCGTCCCCTTCTCCTCCTGCCCTCAATCCCTCCCAGCATCAGAGTCTTCTCCAATGAGTCAACTCTTCGCATGAGGTGGCCAAAATACTGGAGTTTCAGCTTTAGCATCATTCCTTCTAAAGAAATTCCAGGATTGATCTCCTTCAGAATGGACTGGTTGGATCTTCTTGCAGTCCAAGGGACTCTCAAGAGTCTTCTCCAACACCACAGTTCAAAAGCATCAATTCTTCGGCGCTCAGCCTTCTTCACAGTCCAGCTCTCACATCCATACATGACCACAGGAAAGACCATAGCCTTGACTAGGCGAACCTTTGTTGGTAAAGATAACTAGTCAATCTAATCACACAAGGACCACACCCTTGTCTAACTCAATGAGATTAAGCCATGCCCCAGGGGCAACCTGGGATGGGCGGGTCATGGTGGAGAGATATGACAGGGTGTGATCCGCTGGAGAAGGGAATGGCAAACCACTTCAGTATTCTTGCCTGGAGAACCCCATGAACAGTATGAAAAGAAAACTGGTCAAACACTTGTAAAAGAATGAAACTAGAGCACTTTCTAACACCATACACAAAAGCAAACTCAAAATGGATTAAAGATCTAAACATAAGACCAGAAACTATAAAACTCCTAGAGGAGAACATAGGCAAAACACTCTCCGACATACATCACAGCAGGATCCTCTATGACCCACCTCCCAGAATATTGGAAATAAAATCAAAAATAAACAAATGGGACCTAATTAAACTTAAAAGCTTCTGCATAACAAAGGAAACTATAAGCAAGGTGAAAAGACAGCCTTCAGAATGGGAGAAAATAATAGCAAAGGAAGCAACAGACAAACAACTAATCTCAAAAATATACAAGCAACTCCTACAGCTCAATTTCAGAAAAATAAATGACCCAATCAAAAAATGGGCCAAAGAACTAAATAGACATTTCTCCAAAGAAGACATACAGATGGCTAACAAACACATGAAAAGATGCTCAACATCACTCATTATCAGAGAAATGCAAATCAAAACCACTATGAGGTGCCATTTCAGGCCAGTCAGAATGGCTGTGATCCAAAAGTCTACAAGCAATAAATGCTGGAGAGGGTGTGGAGAAAAGGGAACCCTCTTACACTGTTGGTGGGAATGCAAACTAGTACAGCCACTATGGAGAACAGTTTGGAGATTCCTTAAAAAACTGGAACTAGAACCGTCTTATGATCCAGCAATCCCACTGCTGGGCATACACACCGAGGAAACCAGAATTGAAAGAGACACATGTGCCCCAATGTTCATCACAACACTTTATAATAGCCAGGACATGGAAGCAACCTAGATGTCCATCAGCAGATGACTGGATAAGAAAGCAGTGGTACATATACACAATGGAGTATTACTCAGCCATTAAAAAGAATACATTTGAATCAGTTCTAATGAGATGGATGAAACTGGAGCCTATTATACAGAGTGAAGTAAGCCAGAAAGAAAAACACCAATACAGTATACTAACGCATATATATGGAATTTAGAAGGATGGTAACAATAACCCTGTATATGAGACAGCAAAAGAGACACTGATGTATAGAACAGTCTTTTGGACTCTGTGGGAGAGGGAGAGGGTGGGATGATTTGGGAGAATGGCATTGAAATATGTATAATATCATATATTAAATGAGTTGCCAGTCCAGGTTTGATACACCATACTGGATGCTTGGGGCTGGTGCACTGGGATGACCCAGAGGGATGGTATGGTGAGGGAGGAGGGAGGAGGGTTCAGGATGGGAAACACATGTATACCTGTGGCATATTCATTTTGATATATGACAAAACCAATACAATATTGTAAAGTTAAATAACATAAAATTAAAAAAAGACTTTAGTGTCTATAATTTTTACTCCAGAGTATTTCTAATCAAACCATGTTCTCTTATGGTATTTTTACTGTATGATTACAAGCATTTTCTTCTCAAGCTTTCCTCCTTTTAATACCAGTTTAGAGCACAAAGTCACATTATATATATTCTTTATTTGTAGTTCTTGTGTTAACAAAGCTGTATAAAGTACTTGCTAATAATGCCAACACAATTAGGTATTAAGAGCTGGTAAGTTAATGCCACATAATTAATGCAGGTAACCGAAGACTACCTAGAATGTATGCGCCTAAGAAGAGACTTGCTTATAATTAAAACTCCCTAAATATATTTTAGGCACTATCATACTATTTTGTAGTATAAGGTTTGGAATCACTTCAACTTTCTACAGGAAAAAAAAAATGTGATTAGAGATTTCAGTCTAGTGAAGCATAAAACAAACTGCAGTTTAAAAAAATATTTGTCTGTAGATAAGTGGAATTTTTGGAAATGGCAATCGATGACCAGAGAGAAGCTAATTAAACCTTCCTAGGATTTCCTGGGGAGAAGGCAATGGCACCCCACTTCAGCACTCTTGCCTGGAAAATCCCATGGATGGAGGAGCCTGGTGGGCTGCCGTCCATGGGGTCTCTGAGAGTTGGACACGACTGAGCGAATTCACTTTCACTTTTCACTTTCATGCATTGGAGAAGGAAATGGCAACCCACTCCAGTGTTCTTCTCTGGAGAATCCCAGGGACAGGTGAGCCTGATGGGCTGCTGTCTATGGCATCACACAGAGTGGGACACCACTGAAGCGATTTAGCAGCAGCAGCAGCAGGATTTCCTGGTGGCTCAGACAGTAAAGAATCTGCCTACAATGCAGAAGACTCAGGCTTATTCTCTGGGTTGAGATCTCCTGGAGAAGGGAATGGCTACCCACTCCAGTAATCTGGCCTGGAGAATTCCATGGACAGAAGAGCCTGGTAACCTATAGTCCATGGGGTTGTAAACAGTTGGACATGACTGAGGGACTAACACTTTTTTTCACTTTCACGAATATATCTAAGTAATTCATTTATTACTTACATATATCATATATAAGTATATAATATACATATATAATTGACATATAGGCTATATATATATTTCATGTATATGATGTGTATATGGATAAAAATGGAAAGGGATTTCAGAATCTTTAGAGTTCTTTGAAAGGAACTCTGATATATAGGCTGTTGGATAGTATTAGTTTATTTTTTTACTTAAAAATACAAGAGGGTTTCCACTTCTGGTAATAGAGGATTATTTAATTCAAACCACTTCTCCTTCTGAGAACAACTTTAAAAGCTGGAAAATGTAGTTAAAAAAAAAACTAGTTGAAGTCATTCAAGAACTAACAAGTAAGTTAAGACTTATAAGTCAAGAAGGACATCTCAAGAACTAAGAAACGGAGCAAAACTTTTGATGTCACTACTCTTGGTGAACTGGGACTTTCCTGCTAACCTGTTGCCAGAAACAAATATAAACCATGTCCCAAAACGGATAACATCATCTCAGGCTTCGAATTATCTCTACATTTTTTTCCTGTATAATTTTTGGCACACGCTAAAGAAAAAAAGGCATAGAAGGAGAATGAAACATCACTGAACACCATGAGAAACAAACAACAGAAATTGAGCTAAGGAGATTTCAGATAATGAAGGCTTTAAAATGAATACATATAATAATTCTAGGGGTATAGAATAAAAAATTGAGAATTTCAGTATACATGCTAAACCTATAAAGATATCTGAATGGAAAGTTGATAACTTAAAAGTAGCATAACTGAAATAAAGAACTCAGTGTATGGGTTTAACCACAGATTAATCAAAACTGAAGAGAGAATTATTGGAAGGACAATAGCCATGAAAAAATATTAAAGTTGAAGCACAAAATAAAAAAGAATGGAAAATACAGAAAAAAGAGATGTGAGATGCAGCAAAAATAACTAACACACATGTAATTATAGTTCAAGAAAAAAGTGAGAGAGAATGATATAGAAATAATATCTGAAGAGTTAGTATTTGAGGATTTACTAAGGTAAGGTAAAACCTCAATTTATGGATTCAAGAAATTCCATAAACTACAAACAAAACATATACAAGGAAAACCACACTGTAGCACACTACAGTAAAAGCACTAAAAACCCAAAGACAAAGAGAAAAAAAAATTTCAGATCCATAAAAAAAAGTTTATTATACATGAAATGATGCTCAACATCACTCATTATCAGAGAAATGCAAATCAAAACCACTATGAGGTACCATTTCACGCCAGTCAGAATGGCTGCGATCCAAAAGTCTACAAGCAATAAATGCTGGAGAGGGTGTGGAGAAAAGGGAACCCTCTTACACTGTTGGTGGGAATGCCACTATGGAGAACAGTGTGGAGATCCCTTAAAAAACCGGAAAAAAAAAAAAAAAAAAAAAAACGGAAATAGAACTGCCATATAACCCAGCAATCCAACTACTGGGATACACACCGAGGAAACCAGAATTGAAAGAGACACGTGTACCCCAATATTCATCGCAGCACTATTTATAATAGTCAGGACATGGACGCAACCTAGATGTCCATCCACAGATGAATGGATAAGAAAGCAGTGGTACATATACACAATGGAGTATTACTCAGCCATTAAAAAGAATACATTTGAATCAGTTCTAATGAGGTGGATGAAACTGGAGCCTATTATACAGAGTGAAGTAAGCCAGAAAGAAAAACACCAATACAGTATACTAACGCATATATATGGAATTTAGAAAGATGGTAATGATGACCCTGCATGTGAGACAGCAAAAGAGACACAGATGTAAAGAACAGACTTTTGGACTCTGTGGGAGAAGGCGAGGGTGGGATGATTTGAGAGAATAGCATTAAACGTGTGTATTACCATATGTGAAATAGATTGCCAGTCTAGGTTTGATGCATGAGACAGGGTGCTCAGGGCTGGTGCACTGGGATGACCCTGAGGGATGGGATGGGGAGGGAGGTGGGAAGCGGGGTTCAGGATGGGGAACACATGTACACCCATGGCTGATTGATATCAATGTATGGCAAAAACCACTACAATATTTTGAAGTAATTAGCCTCCAATTAAAATAAATAAGTTATTTTTTTAAAAAAAGAAAAAAAAAGTTTATTATCCTCCAAGTAGCAATAATAATGAAGCTGGTTTATTAATGGAAGTTAGGAAAGTCAGAAGACAATTGTTAAATATCAAATGCTCCCCAAAATCAAGGGTAGAAGCTCTAAATCTCAATCTGACTTTGGAGAAAAGGCCTTTTAAGGAGTTAATTGAGATTTAATGAGGTCAGATGAGTGGGGCCCTAATCCAATAGAACAGATAATTTTATTAGAAGAGGAAAAGACACAAGGAGTGTATACATACTCACAGAGGAAAGGTCATGTGTGGACACAGCAAGAAGGTGGCCATCTGCAAGCCAAGGAGAGAGGCCTCTGAAAGACTCAAGTTCCCAACAACCTTGATCTGGGACTTCTAGGCTCCAAAACTGTGAGAACATATATCTCTGTCTAAGTACTCAGTCTGAGGTATGGCAGCCCAGGCTGACCAATATACAATGTGATGATATCTTCAAAGTGCTAAAAGAAAGTAAGTTTCACCATGAAAGTCTATACACCACAAAACCTAAAGCAGAAGCAAGAGACACAGATAGAGAGAACAAGTATATGGATACCGAGGGCGAAAGAAGGCGGGTGGTAGGAATTGGGAGATTGGGATTGACACGTACATATTATGTATAAAATAAATAACTAATGCTTTCGAACCACACCGTGGTGCTGGAGAAGACTCTTGAGAGTCCCTTGGACAGCAAGGAGATCAAACAAGCCACCACTCCTAAAGGAAATCAACCCTGAATATTCCTCAGAAGGACTGATGCTGAACCTGAGGCTCCAATACTTTGTCCACATGATGTGAGGAGCTGACTCACTGGAAAAGACCCTGATGCTGCAAAAGACTGATGGCAAGAGGAGAAGGGGACAAAAGAGGATGAGATGGTTGGATGGCATCACCGACTCATTGGACATGAGTTTGAACAAGCTCTGAGAGTTGGTGATGGACAAGGAAGCCTGGCATGCTGCAGTCCATGGGGTTGCAAAGAGCTGGACACAACTGAGTGACTGAAGAACTGAGAAACTAACACATCATTGTAAAGCAACCATAGTCCAATAAAAATTAATTTAAAATAAATAAATGGAAAAAAAAAAAAAAAGACAGAAAGCAGGGCACTCATGCCACCCAGCTCTCTACCTGCTGCCTTGTGCAGTCATAAGGAAAATAAGGATGATGTCTGGATTCCTGAGCCAAAACTTTAGAGACAAAATGGGGGAGGAGAGTGGCTCTGGCAGAAGCTCATGGCACCCTTTATCTGTGTTGTCCCTTGTTCCCTGAAAGAATCCTCTCTGTCCATATGTCAGCTGCCTATTTACTTGCTACCCTGGACACTTCCTGTATTTCTGGGATAGCTAATAATCCTATCAAGGTGTCAGATTAATTATTACCGTATCCTAGAAAGTTCATCATCGAGGACTGCAGTCTTCTATCTAAAGAAGGCTACATGAGATAATGAAGTAACAATGGATTTGGACTGAGAAGACTCCAGTATGAATCTTGCATAAATACTCACTGGCCGTATGCTCCATGTCTTTGCTTTCTTCTGTAAAGATTGAAAGCACCAATCATTACTTCTCCTGATGTTTTGAAAACTAAATGGTAATCTAAGGTCTTCCAGGTAAAGGTAATTGTCTGAAAACCCTCACCAATATATGATTCACGTAAGTGACCCTGAAATGATTGACATCACACACTTGTTTTATCCTCCCAATGAGTTAATTTACAGTTTCTTATCAGTTTTATAGGCCCTCTAGATGTAAGCACATAAATGAAGATTCTTAAACATTTGAATTTTTGAACTGTGGTGTTAGAGAAGACTCTTGCGAGTCCCTTGGACTGCAAGGAAATCTAATAACCAGTCCATCCTAAAGGAAATCAGTCCTGAATATTCATTGGAAGAACTGATGCTGAAGCTGAAACTCCAATACTTTGGCCACCTGATGCGAAGAACTGACTCATTAGAAAAGACCCTGATTCTGGGAAAGATTGAAGGTGGGAGGAGAAGGGGACGACAGGGGATGAGATGGTTGAATGTCATCACCGACTCAATGGACATGAGTTTGAGTAAACTCTGGGAGCTGGTGATGGACAGGGAGGCTTGGTGTGCTGCAGTCTATGGGATCGCAAAGAGTTGGACATGACTGAGCAACTGATCTAAACTAAACTGAAACATATGAAAGAAACTTTTAAGAAAAAGTAACAAACACAGTCAACTTCAGGTGAAAAAAATCTTCAAAAATACCATGAATATTTTTAGAGACAAGACAATATTGCATCCATGAAATAAGAATGAGATGCTATGATAAGAAAGAGGGAGTTCAGAGAACTAAAAAATCTCTTTGAAAATAAAAATGTGGTACCAGAAATGAAATCTTACAAAAGATAAAGTTAGCAGATAGTATTAAGGAAACTTCCTAGAAACTGGAGCAAAAATACAAAGTGACAAGAAACATGAAAGAGAACATAAAGAAAAGAGACTTAGTCCAGAAGGTCCAGCCTTAGTAATTGATAGACGTTCCAGAAGGAACACAACGACAGATTGAAGGAAGCTGTCAGAAAAATCATTCTCCCCAATTCCCCAAACTAAGGGAATTTCCAGTTTCCAGATCATGTTAGGAAAATGAATAAAATTAAAATCACCTTTGTAGCACATCTTAGAAGATGTCATTAAACCAGGGACAAAGGAAAGACTTTAAAAGTCCTCCAGAAAGAGAAACAGATCTTCTGCAATGGATCAGTTATCTAAAAGGCATTGGACTTCCCCACATTCATCTTGAACTCTAAAGGATGAGGGAACAGTATATTCAACATCCTTGGGCAAAGTTATTTTCAACCCATAAATCGATAAGTGAAAAAAAAAACCAAAAAACAGTGAGAGTACTAGCTGCCAAGTCGTGTCAGACGCTCTGCAACCCCATGGACTGTAGCCCACTAGGCTCCTCTGTCCATGGAATTCTCCAGGCAAGAATACTGGAGTGGGTAGCTATTCCCTTCTCCAGAGGATCTCCCCAACCTAGATCTCCCTCACTGCAGGCAGATTCTTTACCGTCTGAGCCACTAGGAAAGTCCATAATTCTGTAAACAGGCAAATTATTAATAAAATTTAAAAATATAAAAGCATATCAAGTCTTAATGTATCTCCCTTGCAGCCTTGATCTGGAAGCTACTGAAGGAACCACTCCACAAAGATGAAGAGGTAAGCCATGAAAAAGAACACATGAGATCTAGTGAGAGAAACAAAGGGATGGCGAAGAGCAATCCCAAGATGAGAGCACGCACAGGTTCAAGAGTAGATACTCTAGGCTGACAGACAACATCTCCGAGGAGCAAAATTTTCTTTCATTGTCCGTCATGTGCTCCAACATATTCAATAGGAGATGAAGTCCTCAGGAAAAGAGTTTGGGAATGACCTATAGATATGTGTGTGGAGGCTTCCCCGGTAGCTCAGCAGTAAAGAGTCTGCCTGCCAATGCAGCAAACACTGGAAACTCGTGTTCGATCCCTGGGTCAGAAATATCCCCTGAAACAGGAAATAGCAGTGCACTCTGATATTCTTGCCTGGACAATCCATGGATAGCGGAGCCTGGTGGGCTACCATCCGTGGGGTCGCAAAGAATTGACACGAGTGGCTGAGCATGTACATGTGGGTATGTGTGTAGAATGCTAATTCGTGAAGCTGTGGTAGACGTACCCTTCTAACAGAGAATTTGAACACTGATGACCGTACAAAGAAAACTAACTAGATGTAAAAAACTGGTTAACTACATGTGAAGAAAATCAGTTACACAAGGAAGGAAATGTAATCCGTAACTGTTATGCTATTTTTTTTTCCCTATTAGAAGCCGTGTGTTTTGAATTCAAATCAAAACTTAAATGAATGAAACGTAATAGGCTTCACACAACACTAAGGAAAGACAGAGGAGAAGAGACCTCAAAACCTGTTGAGTATAATGGGGACACTGTGACGTCTAGGCACAACCCATGGTGTCCTAATCATTCCATTTGGCACTTAGCAAATGTGTGGGCATGAGAGTCGAGTCAAGTCTGTGAGTGTGTAGGTAAACTGAGTCAAAGCAATGCATCATCTCTGATGATCCCAGCAGATTTTGCTGTTCTTTAGTCATACCATCTTCTCAGGTGTGTGATCAGCTAGTAACCCAGGGCAGTGGTGGGTGTATAGCTAGAGTTCAATTGCATTTTATCCATATTGGTTACTTAGAGCTCAGTAAACAATCTCAATAATGAGGCCTTGGTCTGGTACAGCTAAATTCTCATTTGTTGGATTCAGTAGAGATTAAATTCTAACAATTACTTTACTGGGGAATTAAATCCTCACGCTTCCGTGCAACTATAGGGAAACCATAGAACTAGCTATTAAGCCCTTCCTGGGCTTCCCCGATGGCTCGATTCTTAGCCCCGATGGGTTAAGAATCCAGAATCTGCCTACAGTGCTGAAGACACAGGAGACACAGATTCAGGCCCTGGGTTGGGAAGATCCCCTGGAGGAGGAAAATGGCAGCCCACTCCAGGATTATTGCCTGAAAAACCCCACTGATAGAGGAGCTTGGTGGGCTACAGAGGGTCACAGAGTCAGATATGACTGAGAAACTAGCACATACAGCACCCATGGCTCATATTTAAGGCTTGGTTATAAATGATATTTACATTGTCATAAATAGTTAAATGCCAAACTGTGATCCAGCCAAAAAAGTATTATTTGTCTAAGAAATGGGAAAATGAAGTATATGTGTTAATGGTAGACGTGTTATAAAAGGACTAAATCTTTATCTTTTATCTTGTGAGGCCAAAAGGTAATACACAGAAATTTCAAAAATGAAAACATCAAGATATATGCCGGCCAGCAGTGGAATAAAAGACCAATGTGATTGAACATAATTGCCTTTAAAGTATAAATTGAGAATGGAACTCAGACTTATTTCCTTGTCTTTCCTATTTAACCTAACAACACATCTTTATTGAATATCTATCACATGCTTGGCATTGTGTAAGGAGGTGAGAATATAGTGGTGAATGAAATAAACAAAGGCCATAAGTAATGGGGTTCACTGTCTGACAGAAGCAGGGAAGACGGTGACATTTATTAACATTCATATAAGTGTATAAGTGCCAACAAACGTCCTTCTAGTCAAAGCCATGGTTTTTCCAGTAGTCATGTTGGGGGTAGATCACCAGTACATCCTGAGGGAAATCAGTATGGTTTTTCCAGTAGTCATGTATAGATGTGAGAGTTGGACTATAAAGAAAGCTGAGCGCCAAAGAATTGATTCTTTTGAACTGTGGTGTTGAAGACACTTAAAGAGTCCCTTGGACTGCAAGGAGATCCAGCCAGTACATCCTGAGGGAAATCAGTCTTGAATATTCATTGGAAGGACTGATGCTGAAGCTGAAGCTCCAGTACTTTGGCCACTTGATGTGAAGAACTGACTCATTGGAAAAGACCCTGATTCTGGGAAAGATTGAAGGTGGAAGAAGAAGGGGATGACAGAGGATGAGATGGTTGAATGTCATCACCAACTCAATGGACATGATTTTGAGCAAACTCTGGGAGTTGGTGATGGACAGGAAGGCCTGGCATGCTGCAGTCCATGGGGTTGCAAAGAGTCAGACACGACTGAGTGACTGAAGTGAACTGAAGTATATAATAACACATCAGAATAAAGTTCTATTGAGGAAAAGTAAGGGAAACTCATTATGAATTTAGGGAAGAAATGACACTAGAACTGAATTTGAATACTGGATAGGAGTAACTAGACAAAGAGAGAAGATGTGGATAAAGAGTGTTCCAGGCCAAAGTGTGGGCCTAATGAAAGACTTTGAAGATAGGCTAGCCTTGGCCATTAAAGGAATTGAAAGAAGGCTGGTTTGGCCTTCAGAGAACAAGAAGTCAGATGAAGCTGGAGAAGTTGACAGGGGACAGAGCAATTTTATATCTTAAGTTTTTGGAGGGGAGGTATTAATCTTTTTATTGGAATAGCACCACTGACTCAATGGGCATGAATCTGAGCAAACTCTGGGAGATAGTGAAGGACAGGGAAGCCTGTGCAGTCCATGTGGTCACAAAGAGTCGGACCCAACTTGATGACTGAACAACAACTGCTGTACAGTGAAGTGAATCAGATATATGTATTCCTATATCCCCTCCCTCCCTGAACCTCCCTTTCACAGCCCACCATCTAGGTCACTGCAGAGCACTGAACTGAGTTCTCTGTGCTAAACATCAGGTTCCCACTAGCTATTTTATCCCTGGTAGTGTAAATGTCAGTGTAAATCAAAACTCCAGTGAGGTACACCCTCATACTGATGAGAATAGGCATCATCAAAACATCTACAAACAATAAATGCTGGAGAGGGGGCAGAGAAAAGAGAACTCTCTTGCACTGTTGGTGGGAGTGAGGACAGAGAAGTTTTACTTTGTCCTTGTTAGTCCATGTCAGGGATTTGGCTTTCTGTATTCCAAGAACAATAGTCATTATAAGCAGACGATGAAATGGTCAGATGTGTTCTTCAAGTAATGACTATGAAACATGTGGTATGGAGAGCAGATAGAAAGGAAACAGGAGTGAACATGATGAGAAAAGTTAGGAGGTCAGTGCAGTAGTCCAGCATGGAGATGGTAGCCTGGAGCAGGCTGAACACGGCAGACATGAAGATGTAAGGGGAAAGTAGAGAAACAGCAATCACAAGGTAGGAGTGTGTTTTAAGTTGTGTGCTCAGTCGTGTCTGACTCTTGGCAGCCCCATGGACTGTAGCCTGCTGACTCCTCTGCCCATGGAATTTTCCAGGTGAGAATACTGGAGTGGATTGCCATTTCCTACTTCGGGCGATCTTTCCTACCCAGGGACCAAACCCACGTCTCTTGCATCTCCTGTGTTGGCAGGCAGTGGCACCACCTGGGAAGCCTGTGTTTGAGTTACTTCTCTCCTACTGAATGAAAAGAATAATACTCACCCCATAGAGCAGTTGTGAGGAGCCAAACCGTTACTTAGCCCAGTGTTCAGTATGTGGCAGTAATCATTTTTATTCCCACTGACATTCCAAACTTCACTATAACTCTCTCCTTAAATAGTGGTCTCGCTTTCTTTCCAAGGCTAAACTTTTCATCCTTGCTGTGGATGTTATTCTGCAGATCCCGTGATGTTCTCACGTTTAGTTGTCTTCTGCCTTGTTTCTTAAATTTCTGCCTGTATTATATCTATTGCTTAAAGTCAGCCTATGAATAAGCTGCATCTTTATTATTGAAAATATGATGCTACCTCCTTTTCGAGCCACTACCCCATCCATCCATCTCTCTTTTTTATCAACCTTCTTAGGCAGTCTAATTAGTATCTTCATTTCTCACCTTCTGTTTATTGAGCATTTTTTATTCTCTAAAAAAAATCCCACAAAAACCCATTTTTAAGCTTCTGCTTTCTTTTATTGTACTTGAGGCTGGAAGCAGAAGTAAAAATCAGTTCTTGATTTAGAAACTCAGCCTAACAAGAGACAAACTAATAAACTGAAATTTATAATCTCACATACAGTCTTTTCATAAAGCAATGCAGAGTGTACATTCTGGTCACATTCTCATCATTGTACTCAAACCACCTTCATTACAGGAATCAGTGTTAACCTCTTAATTGCTGAACTCAGGAACCTCTTTTCTACCCTCTTTCTACTTGGCATTTCTTTGGGATTTCTCTCTCTAGAATTTTTCTCCCATTACACCCTCCTTCCAGTTCTCTCCTGGTTCTCCTAGTTATCTTACTACTCCTCTTTATTTGTCTTCTCTCCCTATTTCTGTTCCTAAAAGAGAAGTATCCCTTAGAGTTTTATGTGTGTCTCATGTTATTCTATACTCAATCCACGTATTTATTTACAAATACAACAGATATTTGCTTGGCCAGACATTATAGTAGGTGAGGGGATACAAAGATGAGTGAGGCATAATTTTGCCTTTAAAAAACTACCCTCGAGTCCAGTTGATGAGACATATAAATAGGCAAAAGAAAACATCATGGAGGTACAAATCAGACCTATTCTCAGGGTGTGATGAAAAGATCAAGAATATAACACCTAATTCTCTCGTATAACTTATCTTTACAGGCAGTGACAACTAAATCTCTCCCTCCATCCTTCACCCTTTGATTATTTCCTGGGCACTTGAAACCCAGTATGTCTGATATGATGTGTGTATGTGCATTCCACTCCACCCACCTGTTTGATCCTTTTTGCTGTCTCTGTTAGGAGCATCAGCCGTCATCCACTCACTTAACCTAGATAAATGAGAATCATTCTTAATTCTGTTCACATGTGCGTTTGTTAAGTGTAGGCCCTACCCCTGCATCAGCAATGGCCTGCAGTCTCTCTTGCCCTGAAACATTGTCACGGTCACCTTTATAATATTCACACATCTCTTAATGTTATCAATGCTGTCTTCTGTACTTGCATAGCAATGACTTTCTAAACTGCTATTATTCACACAGCACACCCCTGTTTAAAATTCACAGCGTCTTTCTGTTTCCCCTAGTACAAATTCCAAGATCTTAGACGTACAATACCCTTTACATACTGTTCCCAGCATACCTTTCCACCTTGTATCATTTCTCCCCCAAATACTCTGTAACCATATTGAACTACTTCAGTATATCCCCAACTATAATAGAGTGCTTGTTCTTTCCAAAAAATGCCCTGCTCTTCATATTTTCATGCCACTTTCTTTATCTTTAATGCTTTTCCTCACCTTTCTAGTTTCAGACTTTTACTTATCCTTCATGACTCAGATAAATAAATGTCATTTCATCTGTAAGGCATTCCTAGTAACACCAAGCTTCCCCACAGGCCTCTGTCATGTCTGCTTAATACTCTCCTATAACTATATGTTTTTGTCTATTTCCTGCACTGACTATAAATCTTTTTAAAGCCAGGGATCAAGTTTTAGTCATATTTCTGTTTCCCCCCATCTCCAGAACCTAGCAACATTATTAGATCCATCTATACTAGGTATTCAGTAAGTATTTGTTGAATTAATAAGCAGTTCTGACTCTGAAAAAGAAATATCTTTGGAGTCTCAGAAACACTCTTGCTGCCAATTGCTATTACTCAAAGTCAGATACTGGCCTATTCCCAAGTTAAACTTACAACTCATTTAGTGTTCACATCCAGGCTTTAGGTCCCACTGTCTCAGCCACCCCTTAGATCTACTTAGCACACTTTGGAATTCATTTAATCATTTCCTACTTAAGCTCCACCAGCTGTGAAGTTTTGGATTTTGAAAATTTCCTCGTTATAAATAGCATCCTTTCATTTTATGGTTTCATAGTTTTTGAAACATTTTCTAGAAGAGATGGGTAATAAAGTCACTATTTGTTTTTGTGTCTAAAGAAAACTAAATGATTTCTATGTTCCACTGATATTTTATAGCAACTTAATAAAACAGTGGGATCCTATGTGTTTTCCCCAAAGCTTCATTATCTTCCATAAAACTTTTTCAAATCATTATTTTAGTTTAAAAACAATACTCAACCTAACGGTTAACAGAATGACACTGTGGAGCAGACTCTCTGGGTTTAAATTCCAACTCTGCCCCTTGCTACAGGTATGACTCTATCACACCCTCAATCTTTCAGTGTCTGTTTCCTCATTTATGAAATTGGTATAATAAAGTAAATAATGCAGAGTTCACAGAGTTGAGTAAATAAATCAGTACATATAAAATGCTGGGAATAGTATCTAATGCATAGTAAGCTCAATACACGTTAGCTATTTCTATTATCAGGAGCAGTAGTCATTTACAATGAAATCTGTACAAATTAGAATTTGATTATAGTAACTCCATATACTTTGAAACATTATATTTTAAAATATGGTGTATGTGTATTGGGTAAATTTATTATTCTACTTAGCTGATCATTTTTCCATGGAAAGGGATTTTTCAGGTGAAGGTAAATGTATATACCTGAATAGACAAGACACAGATTCTGGTCAATAATCCATTCTACTCTAAATTTTAGCTGGACAAATTTGATAGGCAGCTTTAATCCAGATTTTTTAAAGTCATGTCAGTCAATCAATCAGTCACACTTCTGGCATTAACCTCCCACCCCCAATGTATATGCTATCCCTTGTCATTACTTTTCTTCATTCTGTAGAAGGTCTTGAACTTGGGTAGCCCATTGAAGCATGAATTAAAGAAGAAACTGATATCTTTAAACATTCCAGTAATAATCTAATTACAAAAACTAACTTAGCTTTATCCTCCACTTAGAGAGAAAATATTCTCAAATATTGATATATATTTTGTAAAGATAAAGTTTATTTTGCAACTTTATTCAAGAAGAGTAAAAAGACTAATATGGAGCATGAATTAATTTCCTATAATTCTTGTGATTCTAAGATTTGTCATTTTGACAATTTTGCAGTGTTTTGTCCATGTGAGATGGAAGTAAAATTATCCCTTGAAGTTTTCTAAAATGTGTCCTATGGTTCTTTGCACCAGTAACCTTAAATTATGTAAGAGATTTTCCTAAAGAGAAAAGATTATATCAATTACTATTTGTAGATTAGTTTTCTGAATTACTATCGGAAGTGATATTTGGACTTAATCCTGAGAAATTAAAACTTATTTACCATAGAGTCAACATTTGTCATCAGCCAGATGCTAAACTCAAAGTTTTGATAAAACTCAAAGTTAGCTCCCAGAATTGCTGCTTATAAATGACACGCTTATGTTGAAATGGAATTATCTGCGTTTGTGGTGCTGTAACACTTGGAAGCTGCTTTCCAATCTCATGCTGTGTTCGTGTCCATTCTCATGTAGTTGCACGTATACCTCTATACAAATTTCTATCTCATGAAATGAGTTCTTATTCTTGGCATGAGATGTTACATTCAAATTTATACATTTTTTCCTTAAACTGCTTGTCTTATCAGACAGTATATTGAAACCAAGGCTTTACATTTTAAATGTCCCCCAAATTTAACTTTATGTCTTTTTCCTTTGATACATTTCTATTAATTTTAGAAGAATGAATGTTCAGATATGTTATTTAGTAAATATTTCTATTCCTATGCTTAATTTATATATTTGAGTGTCTTAATATTTAAAACATTTCTTTAATATGTTTAAAGTAACTCAAATGTTCATAATGAAAATCCTGTTTCATTTGGAACCTTACATCATCCTAACAGAAAAAAAAAATTATTAAAAAACTATGAAAATTTGACCTTTTTGCACTGTTTCTTCAAAGAAGAAAAATGTCTTTTTTTAAAAAAAAGTATTAATAGTCATCTCTAAAGAAGTCATCCAATCACCTCTTAGTTTAAAATATTTTACTTAGAGAAATATATAAAAACACCTGGATTATTTTCCTACAGCTCATCTCACCCATGATAAGAAAATGCCATTGATATAGAAACAATGACAGGGATTGGCATATAAGAAGGAGAATAAACTCTTCTATATATTTTTATTTGACTATTAACTAAACTGTGTATGCCAAGATTTAGGTTAGTTGAAACCCCCTACAAACTGGGCTTATGGAAACAGTAACTGATCCTTCTAACATTGTGTTTTTTAATACACCACAAGAATGCATTTCCCTAAAAGTAGAAGATCCCTATCTTGAGATGTGTTGAAATGCTTTAAAAAATTCTATACTAGAGGAGAAACATCTTTCTTAAAATTTTAAATCATACAGTTAATATGAACTTACACAATAGAGCCCAGCACACTGACACACTTTCTCATTTTTTAAGGGAATTAATGGCTCTCCACCAGTACTTTAACATGTAAAATGAGTAAGTTACTTGTGTCCAGTACATCCAAAAAAGAGCCAGGATAAAATAAACATAAGGGGTTGGATATCTTGGAAAAAATCTGTCATGGGTTTGGGTTAATCATCTCCAGAAGAAATTCAACTTGATGCCTGAAATGTTAGACTTCTTGGAGAAAGCAGAAAGGCCTGAGGCAGTGTTGATCTGAAGGAGTGCTCTCCATGGGTCAGAGCTGCTCTGCTGGCAGAGTGCAAACCCAGTTCACAACCGAGGCCTCTGAAAAGTTGTAAAAGACTGCAGGGGCCTTCCAGTGCACGCACTCCAGCTTTGGTTACATAGTTTTAATGGCCCAGTTTCTTATTATAAAATAAAACTTAAAAATAAAATCTGTGCCTAATTTTCCAACTTTCTGTCCATCAGTGATAGGATAGCTTCCTTTAACATTTCTGGAATACAACATCTATTTCTTAAAGTTTTAGTGATCATATGGAAAAGTTATGTAAATATGGAATACCTTAATTTGGTACAGTTTTCATAATGTCCTTTTCTTATTCTTTAAAACCTTAGAAAATGAGTTATACAGGCAATACTTCAGCTTAATTCTCTTCCATCACCTTTCATACATTAAACTTCTTTTATTCCAGCCACAAACTTCTTTTTACATAAAATCCCTGACATTGCTTGCCTTGGAAACTGTGCAAAATGATCATTTTGATTTCTAATAATAGTCCTGAACTCTAGAGAAGCTGATCCAGTGCTAAATGATATATCAAGTATATACTCATTTTGCCCCAACTTCTATTTTGCCTATTTCTGTCATTGGAGATAGATTGTATTCACTTGAAGTAACATCAGGTGAATATACAAATAGGCTTATGTTAATCATTATAATACAGGAATAATTGTATGATTTTATCCTGTATGATAGTCAAGCGTGCTGCTAAACAGTATGGCATGTTATTAGTCTATTCTAGAAGAAAAACAGCATAGAGAGATAACATTTATGTTCCCTTTGCTTTTATCCCATTTTGTTGCACTCAAATGCCAAGGAACTTATATTAGCCTTGGACTCAGATATATTGTTAATTAAAATATCTGTGCATATCCTAAAGACTGGTACTTTTTTGTGAATGTATAAGGCTGTTCATTTATACTCTTACATATATTTATACCCTGTAGATTTTTCTTAAAATTGCTGTGATCACATAGGCATAATCTGACTAGTTCCAGTAAAGAAACTTCAAGCTTTAAACAACATAGAAGTCAATCATTTCGATGAGTGGAGGCCTAAGTGCTGAAGCATTTCAAATCCTTTTCGTTTGACCACTCAGTGACCTGATAACTATTTCCTGTCCCTAAATAAGGTTGTGACCCAGGTCCTAGAGTGCGAAACTCAGATAATTTTAGAAACAAGTCAAATGCCATAGGATTTAAAAAAGTAGAAGACGGTTTAACTGAAGTTTTTCCCTTTTAAAGTGAAATCATGTATCTTAAATATGAACGAATCAAAATGAAATGTGCTGTCTTATTGTTCATCATGTTTAAAGCAATCAAAATTATTGATTTTATTGTCTATTAGGATGGAAAATCACCAGGTGTCTCTAAAAAAAGATGAACTGTAGTACAGTTCCTCAGTTCTACTCTTTTAAGGTGATTCAGATTATAAAATAAATAAGTAAATAAATCAAAACTAACAGTGTTTCAGTGACTCACCAGAATAGTTTGAGAACAGGGATGTTAAAATTAATTCCAATTACATATGCACATGTGTGTGTGAATAAGTGTGAGTAATCTTTTTCTATTAGTATTTATAGCTTTAGAAAGGGGAAACCATAAAAGAATAGCAACAACAACAAAACCCTGTATATTTCAGAAATCATGGCAGAAATGTTTCTAACCACCTATTTCAGCTGCTAAAGTGCCTTTGGCAATTGGATTAGGAGAAGAAAGACCCTTACAAGTGCATCTTACTGATCTGAAAATGTAATTGACTGTAGTTTGTTTTGATAATTTTTTTTTGCTTTTTCATAACTTGGATGTGAAATATAATGTTATGAAACGTTAATTATTTTAATGAGGTCAAGAAGTGTTTCCTTAAAATAACAGTTTTAATGTTTAACATATGTTTGATACTTCTTCTCCTTGTACAGTTAATAAACTTATGTATTAAAAATATATTAGAGCTAAACTTAAAATATACTTTTAAAAGAGTAAATATGGAAAGAAATCTCTGAAACTGACACTTAATCTGAGCTGTTTAAACTAAGCTGAGATTTACACTTCTCACAGGGATATGCAGTTTATCAAACTACATTCTCAGTTTTGATCTAATACATTCTTAAGAATCATTATAAAATAAGCAACTAAAAGCTATAGAATTAATTAAACAGTGAGAATAGTATGATTTTAGAAGCTAGTTTAGAATGTGATATGTCCTATTACTTATAGGACCATAGTTTTCTATTGAAAATATGCTAATTATGCAGCTGGAAAAAATAGACTTTCAGTCTTATGCACTTGAATATTGAACTATTGCCAGTTTTAATCTTATAGTCTTATATTTAGTTTATTGACTATTTCACTTGGAACTATACTGTGAGGTTGTGTGGTGTGTGTGTATATTTGTGTATAATTTAAACATTAAATATAAGCATTTTCAAATTGAAATATAACATAAGGTAAAACCAGGAATCAAACTCTTGATTTTCTTACATCTTAGAATTTATATGAACAAAAGAGAGCTCTAGAATATACAGTTTTCCAAGTGTGATTTGTGAAAAATATACAAAGCAGTAAGATTTTATAGTAAAAATAATAAACTCTCAAGGATTTTTATTTAAATTAAGCCATAACTAAAAGAATAGGGCAACTAAAGATGTTTTAAATATTTGTCATAAAATTAAAAACATAGACCAAAATTAAAAATAAATATTGATATGTGATTTCAGTATAATTCATAAATTTCAAATTACATTGAGGAAAATGTGAACTAATATTGCACATCATATATCTCATATAAACCTAAATGCAACCCTATTCATATATATTTTATTTTCCCTATTTGATTTAAATACATGATTCAGCTACTTATTTGTAAATATACCTTTTGTTACATTTTAATTACTATTTGTAAATTTCACACCTTTTATATAAAATTGCTATTTGGAATTTAGTTGCTTTTATATAAATGATACATGCAGTGATACATAAATGGTATTAAAATTTGAGATTCATAAATTTTAGTATAAGATTATTCTTATTATTTTAATTATAATACCCTATATACACTAAAATATGAAGTTTAAATTGTGATTGTTGTCATTAGTCAGAATTTTAAAATTACATTTGGCAGCAAATAATAAAATGGAATTAAGTGACAAATGAATGCATTTAAATGAAAGTTTGCTCTTGTTAAGATCAGAAAACAAAAATAAACTTATTAAGCATTTACTTGATCAAAAGAAAATTACAGTTGTAAGTTTAAAAATTATAAGAGATTAAGACTAGAAAGTAAGTTCTAAGTACTAGGAAAAAGAAATGAGATTTAACCCACAGATGACCTGGACTTGTTTGTTCAGATGACAATTCTAAAAGTGTGCAGGGAATATTCCTGTTTAATACAATTATTAGCCGCAAGCCTTGACCTCAGTGACTGTCAGGGACCAGATCTGAATTGGCCCATTCTCTGATATGGTGACATTGCTTCTGTTGCCTCGATTGTGACCTCTGATTGCATGGTACCCTTGAGAGTTCTATGTAACAAGCGTAACTCCTGGTTCTTAGCCAGAAAGGTTAGTCTGCCTACATAGATTTGTCAGCCCTCTTAGTCTCAGCTACATATGCTATCTATCCTGTCATGGTAAAAAACTATGCTAATTCTGTGTATATGCATCTCTCTGAGTACTTTAATAGTCGCATTTCACAACTAGTGACATATGCAAATTTTTTCAAATAAGACGTTTGTGTGATCTATTAATTTCTAGAACAAATGCTCATTTGTTTTCAAGCAGGTTTATTGTTTTAGTGAATTGTTAAAGTGATACATGTAACTATTTCTTTCATACATCCCTTTGCCTACCTCAGAAAAGCACATAGCTTCCCATGTGCTTCTAATGTAACCATATCTAGGTTATAGAAAGTTGATGTAGAGAGGTGGCATGACTGAAGATAAGTACTAGAGAATACTACTGACTTTAAATCAAGCTTCACCACTGTCACCATGAAAAATTACTTAATTATTTGAACCTCCTCACTTTAAAGATAGGGAGCATCCCTCAGAGTTTTTATAAGAATTAAATAAAAATTAATGTAATGTGAAGGCCATGTCAAAACTCCTAGCATATATTGCCATCCTTATTATTATGGTGATATGCTTTTTTTATATACCTTACAAAGAAGGAAGACCAAGAATATTCTGACACATAATAGATACAGGAGAGTTCCAGAATTCTTGTAATCACAGCATGCGATGAAGGCTGTTCCAGGCACAGCAGCCCAACTAGAATGATTTGCATAGCTTTCTTCACAGTTTAACTGAAAACTAGGATCAGAATCACTTGGAATCATTTGTTTGTCAGTCGTGTGTTTAGACGTGGTTTGGGTTATTTGAAGTCAAATTATAAATGGGCAGTAGAGTTGGAAATTTAATTTAAACATTTTCATGCTGAAATTCATGCTTTGTCCACCAGATCAGTGGTTTTCAAACTTTGTTTTAGCAGAAAACCTCTTTCTCCAAGTGAAATATTACCCCAAATGCAATATAGTGTGTAAAATAGCTGAGTACATCTGCTCTGGTTTAGGAAGTGGGTCTGATCTCTTGGCTACTTCCGATAACAGCCACTGAGATGCATTTGCAAAGTCTCCTAGGCCTCCTCAAAGCACAACATAAAAATAGTGTACCTAATAGTAGTCCGATTAGACTTTACCAAAGAATAATTCCCATCTTATATATTCCCACTGAACCCAGGACAGACTTGCTTGCCTTTAGTACTTATCATATGCAGAGGTGTATGTTTCATAGCTATAACTAAAATGTCTTTATTCTGTATGCTGCTGAAATTCAGTATTCTATCAGTTCACGACTAGATCCCCACCAATCAGAATAATACCTGGCGATAGTCAGCACTTGATAAAAAAAAAAAAAAAATGAGGCAATCTGTGCAAAATATATCAAATTTATATTAGAGTAACAATCAAATATCATGTGGTGTTCTTGTTCTGGGTAGGCTAGTTTAATGATCCAAGATTTACCATTAGGGATAATTGCATTTCATATTGTAGAATACAGTGAGCTAATAAAAATAGTAATAATTTGTTCACCTTATTTTATTGATGCCAAGATATGCACTTTTTTTTTTTACATTTTATCCTCTCTGAACTCAGAATGCTTTTGGTAATAGACAGAAGCTTAGAAGATAGCCTTCCCAGGTGGCTCTGGTGGTAAGTAACCCACCTGCCAGTGCAGGAAATGTGAAAGACCCAAGTCCGATCCCTGGGTCAGGAAGATCCCCAAGAGAAGGACACATGGCAACTCACTCCAGTATTCTTGCCTGGAGAATGCCACATTCAGAGGAATCTGGGAGGCTAGAGTCCATAGAGTCACACGGTCTGACAAGACTGAAGCAACTTAGCACACAGAGCCATCACTCAGGTGGCAGTCGACCTAGTGTGTGAAAACCTCCAATGGTCATTTTCCAGCAAGATCAAGATCAAAGCATCATAGACACTATGAAATAGCATAATGCTCTAGGCTTTTTTTAAAAAATTTAATTTTATTTAACTTTACAATATTGTATTGGTTTTGCGATGTATCAAAATGAATCTGCCACAGGTATACATGTGTTCCCCATCCTGAACCCTCCTCCCTCCTCCCTCCCCATACCATCCCTCTGGGTCTTCCGTGCACCAGCCCCAAGCATCCAGTATCGTGCATCAAACCTGGACTGGTGGCTCGTTTCATATATGATGTTATACACATTTCAATGCCATTCTCCCAAATCATGCTCTAAACTTTGGAAAGCACTTAAATAGAGCTGATATAAGACTGGCATATTCAAAATGACTGGAACAGCTAGTTAAAGTGTTGAAATACATCCTTATCTTAAGGCACTGTGACAGCTTTAGCTGCTCCCCTGGAAATCCCCTTCCAAGTTGCTGATATTCAGTAACTAAAAGATTCCTAACAGTCGAGGCCTTCCAGAACTCTGTCCCAGTTCAAAGACACGTCCCTCTGATTGATGAACACTCATGTCATAAAGCTTAAAAAGGTTCTTCTATTACCACTAGTATACAACAATTTTTTTTAATGTGATTTAACTCAGAGAGTAAGGCAAAAGAATTGTTATGATCCCTTCATTTTACAGGTGAAGAAATAAGGCTCAGCAAGGCAACATTACCTTTCCATCTCTGCAAACCTCATCCTGAACTGATGCTTTAAGTCATAAAGACAGAACAAGGTGGAGAATCTCAAATCCCAAGCAAGTACAGGCCCAAAATTTGTGGGTTTGAAATATCAAGCTAAAATTAGCAAAATCCAAGTAAAAGATAAACATAACTATTTCAAAGACATTCCCTCAGCCAGGGAAAGCCAGAGTAAGCTTCCTGTTTAGTGAAGTAGCTCATGTCCAAAATGGCAAGCGTGGAGCCTACAGATGGAAGAGCAAATGGCTAGACTTCATATAGAGAATACATTGAGTATCAGCACTCTCTCACCAGCCCTGCCATTACTCAATGAGTGGCATGATCCCTCCAAGAGGTGCCTTTATAGACTGGTTTTCATCTTCTTTCACTGTTGTCGAAAATGTTGTCTGTATTCTTGCCATAATATGAGCACTGGGAAAAAAATGGAAGGGCAAGTGTAACTGATGTAGGGAAAAACAGATGAGTAAAGTCAAAATATCAAGTAATTGAATAATTAAGAGACATATTGAAAAGCAGAGCAACAAAAGTATATGGGTTATGATATCAAATTAAGATATGTAGAAGTGTGTCCACCCAACGCTATCTAGCTTCAGAAAGACACCATGAAATGTAGGGAAAATATGTATAGTGACTATATCAAAAATTAGTTTTTGGTAGAAATTTAAAGTACTTCCTGACTCCCAAATTCTACATATGAAGGTAGATAAAACTGAGACCTGGACTTTCTTTCCCTGGTGGGGATGTAAAAACATTATGATTGTATTAGTTAAAAAATATTCTGGTAGGAGCTTCAGATTAATTTAAATTTCCTAGCTGTACCACTTACTGTGTATTGTTATATGTAACCTCTCTGGGCTGAAACATTCT
The DNA here is from genome assembly GCA_935064755.1 of Tragelaphus eurycerus. NCBI lineage: Eukaryota > Metazoa > Chordata > Mammalia > Artiodactyla > Bovidae > Tragelaphus > Tragelaphus eurycerus. The sequence goes on along the minus strand of CAKXYN010000010.1, from coordinate 42,462,270 downwards.
TATCTTTAAGATGGCAGTAATGCTGTAGACTTCTGGGATAATGTGAGATATGTGTCTGTTATGGTGTTCGTCACTCAGTTGTGTCCAACTCTTTGCAACCCCATGGACTGTAGCCTGCCAGACTCCTCTGTCCATGGAATTTTCTAGGCAAGAATACTGAAGCGGGTTGCCATTCCCTTCCTCAGGGGATTTTCCCCCCACCCAGGAATTGAACCTGGGTCTCCCATGTTGCAGGCAGATTCTTTACCATCTGAGCCACCAGGGAAGCCCCACTGTGAGATAATGTACTGGAAGTGTGTGACCTCTGCTGGGCATGTAAGTCCTCGGTAGAAAACTATAACTGTTTCTACTGCTAAAATCTTATCTCTACCTCCAAATATGCCTCCAGCTATATCTGACATGTACTTTCTCACTACAGTTTATCATCTATTAGTCTTGGGCTGTTGAGCTTCTGCTTCCATGGTAATTGTTAAGAGATTCCTATTTCAGGCAGTGTGGTGAACTAAAACCTTTACATACAGCTTGCCTAAATGGGACTTCCCTGGTGGCTCAGTGATAAATAATCCACCTGCCAATGCAGGAGATGCAGGAGACATGGATATGATCCCTGGGTTGGGAAGATCCCCTGGAGTAGGAAATGGCAACCCCTTCCATTATTCTTGCCTGGAAAATTCCATAAACAGAGGAGTCTGGTGGGCCATGAGGTTGCAAAGAGTCAGACATCACTGAACATACGGGCAACTAAGATGCTAATTTTAAAACAATGTTTTAAGTATTATAAATAAATATTTTAAAGTAGTTTAGGCTTATGGCAAAATTGAGCAGAAAGTACAGAAGATTCCCATACACCTCACACATGCACGGCCTCCCCCACTATGACTGTCCTCTACCGAAGTGGTATGTTTATAATAATCAGTGGCCACATTGACACATCATTACCCAAGGTCCGTAGTTTGCCAGGGTTGATTCTTGGTGCTGTACATTATATAGGTTTGGGAGAATGTTTAATGGCACATAAACATCATTATGTTATTATGCAAATAGTTACACTGCTCTAAAAATCCTCTGTTCTCCACCTCTTCATCCCTCTCTCTGCTTTTAGCCCTAGCAAACACTGATCTTTTTTTTTAAAACTGTATCAATAATTTTGTCTTTTCCAAAAAGTCACATCGTTGGAATCATGTAGTAGGTAATCTGATCAGATTAGCTGCTTTCACTTAGTAACGTGCATTGAAAATTCCTTCATACCTTTTTATGGCTTGATAGCTGATTTCTTTTTTTTGTTATTTTTCCATTTGTTTTCACCAAATAATATTCTGTTGTCTGGATGTGCCACAATTTATCCATTCACCTACTGAAGAATATCTTGGTTGCTTTCAAACTTTTGCATTTATAAATAATGCTGCTATAACTTCTTATATAAGGTTTTGTGTGGACATGAATTTGCAACGCATTTGGGTAAATACCAAAGCATATGATTGGATTATTTGGTAAGACTCTATTTCATTTTGTAAGAAACTGAACTCTCTTCCAGAGTGACTGTACCATTTTGCACTCCCACAAACAATGAGAGTTTTGTTGTCTTGCATCCTCATCAGCATCTCGAGTTGACAGTTCTGGACCTTGGGCATTCTGATAGGTGTGTAGTGGTATTTCTCTGTTGTTATAGTTTGCATTTCCTTGATGACATAGGATGTGAAGCATCTTTTGATATGCTTATTTGCCATCTGTATATTTTCTTTGGTGAAGTATGTGTTAAGGTCTTTGGTTCATTTTTTAATCAGGTTATTTTCTTCCTATTGAGATTTAAGAGTCTTCTGTATGTTTTGGATAGCAGTCCTTTATCGGATAAATGTTTTACAAATATTTTTTCCCAGTCTGTTTTCTGTTGACATTATCTTTAGCAGAACAGAAACTTTTTTTTATGGAAAAACCAATACAATATTGTAAAGAACAGAAACTTTTAATTTTATTGAATTCCAACTTTATCAATTATTTCTTTCATACATCCTGCCTCTAGTGTTGGATCTAAAAAGTCTTAGCCATATCCTAGGTCATATAGGTTTTCTTCTGTGTTATCGTCTATGAGTTTTAAGAGTTTTGCATTCTACATTTAGGTTTGTAATCCATTTTGAGTTAATGTTTGTGAATGGTATAATATCTGTGTCTAGATTTATTTTTTTTTTTGTATGTGGATGTCCACTTGTATCTTTGCTCCATTGTATTGCCTTTTCTCCTTTGTTAAAATCAGTTGACCATATTTTTGCGGGTCTATTTCCAGACTGTTTACTCTGTTTCATTGATCTCTTTGTCTATTCTTTTGCCAATGCCACACTGTCTTTGTTTATAGATTTATAGCAACTCTTGAAGTAGTGTCGGTCAGCTTTGTTCTTCTCCTTCAGTATTGTGTTGTCTATTCTACATCTTTTGCCTCTCCATATAAGCTTTAGAGTCAGTTTGCCAACATCCACAAAATCATTTGCTGGGATTTTGTTGAATCTGATGAAAGTGAAAGTGGAGAGTGAAAAGGTTGGCTTAAAGCTCAACATTCAGAAAACGAAGATCATGGCATCCGGTCCCATCACTACATGGGAAATAGATGGAAACACTGTCAGACTTTATTTTTCTGGGCTCCAAAATCACTGCAGATGGTGACTGCAGCCATGAAATTAAAAGACGCTTACTCCTTGGAAGGTAAGTTATGACCAACCTAGATAACATATTCAAAAGCAGAGACATCACTTTGCCAGCAAAGGTTCGCCTAGTCAAGGCTATGGTTTTTCCTGTGGTCATGTATGGATGTGAGAGCTGGACTGTGAAGAAGGCTGAGCGCCGAAGAATTGATGCTTTTGAACTGTGGTGTTGGAGAAGACTTTTGAGAGTCCCTTGGACTGCAAGGAGATCCAACCAGTCCATTCTGAAGGAGATCAGCCCTGGGATTTCTTTGGAAGGAATGATGCTAAAGCTGAAACTCCAGTATTTTGGCCACCTCATGCGAAGAGTTAACTCATTGGAGAAGACTCCGATGCTGGGAGGGATTGGGGACAGGAGGAGAAGGGGACGACAGAGGATGAGATGGCTGGATGGCATCACTGACTCGATGGATGTGAGTCTGAGTGACCTCCGTGAGTTGGTGATGGACAGGGAGGCCTGGCGTGCTGCGATTCATGGGGTTGCAAAGAGTCAGACACGACTGAGTGACTGATCTGATCTGATCTGATAGATCAAGTTAGGAAAAACTGAAATCTTGCCAGTGTTGAATCTTCAAATCCTGAATATGGAATATTTATCCATTTATTTAGTTCTTTATTTCATAAGAGTTCTGTAGTTTTTCCTCATCTAGATCTTGTATATATCTTGTTAAATTTATCCCTAAAACCCTTAATTTTGAGGATATCAATTTAAGTAGTATTGGTTTTCAACTTCAATTCTACTTATTTGTTGCTGGTGTATGGGAAAGTGATTCACTTCTATATATTTCCTTAGATCCTGCAACCTTGCTATAATCACTTTAGCTTCAGAAGGTTGTTAGTTATTTTAGATTTTCTGTATAGATGATGATTAATTTTTTCAGATAGAAATAGGCCTATTCAGACTGTTTATTTATTCTTATGTGAGCTATGGTAATTTGTGTCTTTCAGAAATGGGTCCATTTCTTCCAGGTTAACGAATTTGTGGAATAGAGTTGTTCATGGCATATTTTTATTATTCTTTTCATGTCTATGGGATTCGTAGTGATGTCCACTCTTTTATTTCTGACATTGGTAATTTGTGTTCTTTGTTTTCTTAAATTTCCTAGCTATTATTGATTTTATTGAGTTTTTCAAAGGACTAGCTTTTGGTTTCAGTGCTATTCTCCATTAATTCCTTGTTTTCAACTTCTTTAATTTCTTCTCTAGTTCTTACTATTTCTTTTCTTCTGTTTACTTTGAATTTAATTTTCTCATTTTTTCTCATTTCCTAAAGTAGAAACTTAGATTACCGATTATAGATCTTTCTTCTTTCCTAATATCTGGAGAAGGGCACGGCAACCCACTTTAGTTTTCTTGCTTCGAGAATCCCATGGACAGAGGAGCCTGGAAGGCTACGGTCCATAGGGTTGCAAAGAGTCAAACACGACTGAAGTGACTTGCCGTGCTTCCTAATAAATGCATTCATTACTGTGAATTTCCCTATAAGTACTGCTTTCCCTGCACTTTACAAATTTGATAAGTTTTCATTCTATTTTCATTTAGTTCAGAGTTTCATTTAGCTCACAATATTTTCGAGTTTCTCTTGAAATTATTTCTTTGACCTATGTATGATTAACAGTGTTGCTTAATCTCCATGTATTTGGGGACTTTCCAGTTATCTTTCCAGTATTGGTTTCTAATATATTACCATTGTGGTCTGAGAAGACACCATATATTATTTTTGAGGTTATATTATACTCTTAAAACTAAAAGTATTTTTATCTTCTTGATCAAATGAACTTTTTCTCATTTTGAAACAACACTAATGTTTAATGATGTATAAGAGTCAGACACAACTGAGCACCTGAGCACAGTAAATATTTAGCAAATTTAGGGAGTTTTTGTTTGTTTTTGCCCAAAAGTCTATTTTGTCTTATGTTACTATGACAACACCAGCTTTCTTTTGGTTAGTTTTTTTTTCGTGATATCCTTTCACTTTCACTCCTATTGCACTTTTGTAATTTAAGTTTGGCTCTTGGATTTTGTTTTGTTTTAATTTAGAAACAATTATTATATGCTAACTGAGTTATTTAAATATTTATGTGTAATGTAATTACTGATATATTTGAAGGAGTATTTTATCTTCTCTTTCTATTAGCCTTTACTGATATATTTGAAGGAGTATTTTATCTTCTCTTTCTATTAGCCTGAATACCCTGTATTCGTTTTCTTTACTTTCTTTGTTTCATTTTGGATTAAGTCCCTCTTTTATTTCTATTTTCTTATTTTTACTACTGTAGAAATAATATTATCCATATATTTTCCTCTTAGATTTTACTCTGGAAACCTTAACATATGAAGTTAACATCACCTTTTTGTCTTTCTAGGGAATATAAAAATCATAGGACATTTTAACTTACCTCAGCTCAATTCTAAATTATATATTAATATTTCTCTATTTTACTTGTGACATAATTTAACTTTAAAGATGTTATTGTGCTATTTATACTTTCAATTTATGTTTGATTTTACCAACATACTTCATATTTATGAATTTTTTCTTCTTGCAACATGGATCTTTCATTTGAAGTTTTCTTGTAGAAATATAAAACTCAATAGTTCTTTTTTTGCCCAGAAGTATTTCTGTACTTTGTTTCGCCAATTTTACCTTTTCTTTTCCTTCTAGGTACTCACTATAAGCATCTTTCCTAAAGTCAAGGGATCTTATACAACTGAAAGATTTTCAATATATGGGAAAGAAACAGTAACCAGAGTTGGTTTTCAATGTATTTTACTGTGTTGGAAAAATACATTGCTAAAACATTGCCTATCATTTCTGAATGATACAAATTTAGTATAGCTTAGTGTGGTAAGGCAAGAATTGAATTAAGAAGCAGAAAATTTGTTGTTACCTCTTTAACATCTCAGTTTTATCAGTTATAAAATGGGAATGATGTATTTCTTGCCAATCTATGAAGCAGAATTATGAAATCCTTTGAGTATTGTAAATAAAAATGATTACTACCATTTCTTGTTTCTGATGGATACAAACCTTTGAAATGACAATTTTGATATTTGAGCCAAAGTATCCATGATTTCAAGACTTTTTTGTTTATCTCTCTGCTTTAGAAAATGTTTCTTGGCATAAGGTTTGTTTGTGCTAATTCACATAACAGTTGTCTTAAAATCATAGCCACAGCCAGGCAAACTTGACACATTATTAGTTCTAGAATATTGTAAGTTAAGTATTCCTTAAAACTCCTGTAAAGCTAAAAAGCAATAATTGTACACTTGTGATTACTGACTACATTCCCACTAAAAGAGTCAATCAAAAGAGTGGGATAAAAGTACACACAAGCTTAAGCAACATTTCATAAAGCAGCAAAGATTCATTATATAGTTAAATATACCCATTATTGGTAATTCTTTTTAGGTTGTAAAATTTAAATTTCTCTGTGTCAGCAACTCTGAGAGTTTGAGGTTTGATCCTACTTTCAAGTAGAAAGTTAGCGTGACATCATATTGTGAATGCTGGCAGAAGATACAAGATTCCTAGGTCAGGGACAAAGGACTTTATTATTCACAACAAGCAGCCTGAGCACTAGATTATTTATGTTGGTTCCCTTTGCCCCTAAATTTCCACGGGACTAAAATGAAGGCGTCCAGGTGGATACTGAGCTCAAGGTAGGTTTAGGTCACAACTGAGAAAGTTTAGGAAGTTCAAATACTTTAAAATGATTTGCAAATTAACTTGCCTTTTGTACTGTTGAGAAAAACATTATCTTATACTGGACACCCAGAAAATCTACCCTTTGCTTCAAAGGAGACACTGTCACTATCTTCTAAGGCTGTTGGGTATACAAATGTTTTTGAAAAAATATTGTTGTGGTTGTTCTGTCGCTAAGTCATGTCTGAGTCTGTGATCTCACAAACTGCAGCAAGCCAGGCTTCTCTGCCCTCCACTATCTCCCAAATTCATGCCCTTTGAGTCAGTGATGCTATCTAACCATATCATCCTCTGCCACCCTGTTCTGCTCTTGCCCTCAATCTTTTCCAGCTCAGTCTTTTTCAATAAATTGGCTCTTCACATCAGGTGACCAAAGTATTAGAACTTCAGCTTCAAATAGTCAGGAACAAAAGGCTAGTTAGTTAGTGCCACACTTCAGGGATGTTCAGAAGTGGAGAACTGTCTCACAACAGTACCACCTGGTCAGTTTTAAATGTGAAACCAATGATTTACTTCTCCTTTCCTTCTACTAGAATTCAGACTAAAGCCGCCCTAGAGATACGGTCAATCTAACCAAATATTATGTCCTGTTACTATGATTTTGAGTGTTCAACTTGTAAAAGTTTTCTCTTTACAAAATTGTTTTCTTAACTGAAAAACAAATTCAAACACTAAGCTAAACTATTCACATTTAAGTTTAAAAGGACAAGACAAAAAAAGGAGGCATCAATAAGTTCTAGTACCTTTAGGTCAAAATATGTTGTTTTATAATTCTTTTGTAGCACAGAAACACATGAAGCTGAAAATTAGTTTTTCAGAGAGCATAGACAAAAACTATGCTTTAGATAGTCACAAATTTATTTGTTCTTCAAGTGTGTGAAAAAACTATTCTTCATAAAGCATTAATGATAGGAAAAGTATAGCATTATAGATTACTGTGTTTTTTGGCCAACTCATTTCCTATAGCTAGAATGTCCATTGTTCTTTTTTATCCCCATAATTTAACATTTGAATAGGTTTAGAAGAAATTGACAAATTCCTCAGAGACAAAATATGGAAAATTTTATTTCAAAATTATTCCTTATTTTCCAAAAGCTATCCACAAGAGAAAAAGAAATTCTGTGTTATTTATTACAGCTGGTATATTAAGACCATTTTAAATGTCACTTATTTCCATATTCAGAAATCTGACATTAAGGGAAATTTCATGGGAAAATATGGCTTCTTGATGAAGTGGAAACACTGTGGGCTTTGGAGTCAGCCAAATGTAGGTTTAAATTTATATGACTCTTACATAAGCTCAAAACTTTAGTTTTATTCTCCAGAAAAAGTGAGGGGGGTAGATAATTATAGTTTTCTTCCCAGAATGTTGTGAAGACACAATGAGATACAGGAAGTCCTTAGGGAGTACTCTGGTTGCCCAACAAATTACATTCTGTCCTCTTTTCTCCTTAGGCAGCTCTGCGTAATATTAAGAATAGATCTTAGATATCAATTTCTTAGTATAGAGATTTACTAGAACTCTTTATCATATTTTTTACTAGCCGAAGGATAGGGAATTAGTCTTTATGATTTTACTCTTAACTACATTCAGAGATAAATTCACAAATGAAAATGCATCTCTTTCATAACAAAAAGGAAACACACATCATTTTTTAAGGAAGAAAACTGAAATTCAGAAAAGTGATTTTCTGAGGATGCAACAGCTAGTTAATGACAATCAAGACCCTTCTGCCAAGTCGATTCTTGTGCCCTAACCACTATATTGCTAAGGCAACTGATGAGTTTAGAGTTGTTTGAGACCACAGTTGAGTGCTTTCCGTGTTCATAGGGGTTAAGAATGCCCACTAATATACTATTTTGAGTTATAGAGCCAGAAGACAAAAGAATTTCTTAAGTCTCTACAGAAAAGGCCAGTACTTTGGATCATGTGAATTCTGAGTAAATCTCAGATTTATAACACTAGGTAACAATCAAAAATAGTGTGTGTTGTCTTTGGAATTTAATAGCTAATTTTATAAATAATGCTTAATGACAGTAAACCAGGTTCACTAACTTTTTTTCAGTCAATCTAATTTTATGTTTACTCCATCTGTGAAGTTTGTAATGTCAATTATAGTTATGATTTTATCAATCATATTTCATTTCTAGAATTGCTACCAGGTTTTTCAGAGCTTACTATTTTTACTCACCTCTTATTGCTTTAATGCCTTTTCTGAACTATTTTATGTATATGGACACATGATATTTTGTGTATTTTATCAAATTAAAGATTTTTTTTTATCCTATATCTGATAACCTACTACCTACATGATGCAATGGACAGATTCTATGGTTTGTTTTCTCTGATTCTATTTCCAAGGTGTTTAATGACTTTTATTATAATTAGTGTTCTTTAGCTCCAAATTAATGGGAAATTTTTAGAGGTGTGAGTTTAACCGGTCCAACTCAGATTTTTGACTGCTTCAGCCAGTTACTAAAGCACTCTTTCCCCCTTTACCATGAGAGATAATTCCTATGCAGTCACTTGCTACACTTACAAATTTTCTTTTTGTATTTTTTCTAATTTTTTAACATTTAATTTTAATTTCATTTCAATAAAAATTATATATATATATATATATATATATATATATATATATATATTTAAGGGGCTTCCCATGTGGTGCTAGTGGTAAAGAACCCACCTGCCAATGCAGGAGACATAATAAGAGACACAAGTTCGATCCCCTGAAGGAGGGCACGGCAACCCACTCATTTATTCTTGCCTGGAGAATCCCATGGACAGAGGAGCCTAGTCGGCTACATTCCACGGGGTCACAAAGAGTCGGACATGACCCAAGTGACTTAGCACGTGTCCTCACAGGGATATATAAAGTATTCAGTTTGTTGATTTGGTATACATTTATAGAGACAAATGTGTACAAAACCAAGATAACTATTGTATCCTCATATAGTTACTATTTTGTACGTGTGTAGTGGGAGCAACCTGAGAAATTTACTTCTTTAGAAAGTTTTCAGTATTCAGTGCAATATTTTTAACTATAGTTTATTATGTTGTGCAGCAGACCTCTAGATTCATTCATTCTTATATTTGTGTTTTGTCATCATTTCTCACTTCTGAGGATTTCTCTACCTTTTTTTTTAGCAGCTCAGACTTTCATTTTAAAATACTTTTTGAAGCATTGATGTTACCTAACTTCAAGACTTATTATAAAGTCACATTAACAAAGACAGTGTGGTATTGGCAAAAGAATATACAAATATATCAATGAAACAGAAAAGACAAGTGAAAAATAGACGCAGACAAATATAGTGAACTGGTCTTTGATAAAGAAACAAAGGCAATACAATGGAGAAAAAAGTCCGTGCCAACTGTTGGTGCTAGAACAACTAAACTTCCACATGCAAAAATTAAAAGAAAAAATATAAAGAGTAGGATCTAAACACAGACCTTATACTTTCACAAAAATTAACTCAAAATGGATCATAGACATAAATGTAAAACTAAAATCTCCTAGGAGATAACATATTAGAAAATCTAGGTGACCTTGAATTTGGTGGCAAACATATAGATATAGCATCAAATGCATGATCCAGGAAATAAATAATGAAAAACTTCTGCTCTATAGAAGACACTATCAAAAGCATGAGAAGGCAAGTCACAGACTGGGAGAAAGTGTTTGCAAAAGATATCTGACAGTTATCCAAAATATACCAAAAACTTTTAAAACTCAACAATAAGAAACCAACCAACCTGATTTTAAAAACGGAGACGAAAAAATTAAAACAACACTGGGATAAGACTACACACCTACTAGAATGGCCTAGATCCAGAGCCCTGAAAGCACCAAGGAAGACACACAAACTCATGAAGCTCCACAGATCAATAAGTGTATAAATAATTTAAAGCTAAAAGTTAATTTTATAGGGAAGACCCGTAATCTCTACCTTGACTTCTATTTCCACTATGCCAGGAGTGCATCAGCAAAGCTTTTCATGAATGGAAGCCATGATTCATTTACAAATGCAATTCTGCTACGTAAAATAAGTTCTGTCTTTCTAGGATAATATAATAAAAGAAAAAAAAATCTTTCATTAATGAGTATCCATTTAGAAAATTCTTAAATCTTCAGCAGGCAATGGGATACTTGCTTAAGTTATTACCAATGGAAAACAATAAGTCTGTGTCCAGGTTTATTAGTCTTTTATATGTTGTCAATCAAATTGGGAAAGAAAGTTATTTTTACTTATAGTTTTTTTTTATAATGCAAGCAATACTTTTTAATACATATTCAGTATTTCATATGATGTTATCTATACCTCTAACAGAAGCATATCTGTATTCTTAAGGCAAATACTGAAATCATCAGATGCGTAAAATGATTAAATAATCAACAAAAAACATATAGGAATGTATTATTGTTGTTCAGTCACTAAGCTGTGTCTGACAATTTGCCACCCCATGAAGTGCAGCACGCCAGGCTTCTCTGTTCATCACTATCTCCCGGAGTTTGTTCAAACTCATGTCCATTGAGTCAGTGATGCCATGCACCCATCTCATCCTCTGTTGCCACCCTTTCCTTCTGCCCTCAATTTTTCCCACCAAGAGAGTCTTTTCCAGTGAGTCAGCTCTTCACATCAGCTGGCCAAACTATTGGAGCTTCAGCTTTAGCATCAGTCCTTCCAATGAATATTCAGGACTGATTTCCTTTAGGATTGACTGGTTTGATCTTGCAGTCCAAGGGATTCTCAAGAGTCTTCTCCAACACCACAGTTTGAAGGCATCCATTCTTTGGTGCTCAGCTTTCTTTATGGTCCAACTCTTAATCCGTACATGACTACTGTAAAAACCGTAGCTCTAACTATATGGACCAATGTTGGCAAAGTGATTTCTCTGCTTTTTAACACATTGTCTAGGTTTGTCATGGCTTTCTTCCAAGGAGCAAGCGTGTGTTAATTTCACAGCTACAGTCACCATCTGCAGTGATTTTGGAGCCCAAGAAAATAAACTCTTGTCACTGTTTCCATTGTTTTCTGATCTATTTGCCAGGAATTGATGGGACTGGATGTCATGATATTCATTTTTTTTCTTTTTTTTTAATTTTATTTTATTTAACTTTACAATGTTATATTGGTTTTGCCATATATCAAAATGAATCTGCCACAGGTATACATGTGTTCCCCATCCTGAACCCACCTCCCTCCTCCCCTCCCCATACCATCCCTCTGGGTCATCCCAGTGCACCAGCCCCAGGCATCCGGTATCAGGCATCGAATGGAACAAAATAGAAAGCCCAGAGATAAATCCACGCACATATGGACACCTTATCTTTGACAAAGGAGGCAAGAATATACAATGGATTAAAGACAATCTCTTTAACAAGTGGTGCTGGGAAAACTGGTCAAACACTTGTAAAAAAATGAAACTAGAACACTTTCTAACACCATACACAAAAATAAACTCACAATGGATTAAAGATCTAAATGTAAGACCAGAAACCATAAAACTCCTAGAGGAAAACATAGGCAAAACACTCTCTGACATACATCACAGCAGGATCCTCTATGACCCACCTCCCAGAATATTGGAAATAAAATCAAAAATAAACAAATGGGACCTAATTAAACTTAAAAGCTTCTGCACAACAAAGGAAACTATAAGCAAGGTGAAAAGACAGCCTTCAGAATGGGAGAAAATAATAGAAAAGGAAGCAACAGACAAACAACTAATCTCAAAAATATACAAGCAACTCCTACAGCTCAATTCCAGAAAAATAAATGACCCAATCAAAAAATGGGCCAAAGAACTAAATAGACTTTTCTCCAAAGAAGACATACAGATGGCTAACAAACACATGAAAAGATGCTCAACATCACTCATTATCAGAGAAATGCAAATCAAAACCACTATAAGGTACCATTTCACGCCAGTCAGAATGGCTGCTATCCAAAAGTCTACAAGCAATAAATGCTGGAGAGGGTGTGGAAAAAAGGGAACCCTCTTACACTGTTGGTGGGAATGCAAACTAGTGCAGCCACTATGGTGAACAGTATGGAGATTCCTCAAAAAACTGGGAATAGAACTGCCTTATGATCCAGCAATCCCACTGCTGGGCATACACACTGAGAAAACCAGAATTGAAAGAGACATGTGTACCCCATTTTTTTTAAATGTTGAGTTTTAAGTCAGCTTTTTCACTCTCCTCTTTCAGCTTCATCAAAAGACTCTTTAGTTCTTCTTCACTTTCTGCTGTTAAAGTGGTATCCTCTGCATATCTGAAGTTGTTGATATTTCTCCTGGCAGTCTTGATTCCAGCTTATGATCATTCCAGCCCTGCATTTCTCATGATGTGCTCTCTCTATATAAGTTAAATATGTAGAGTGACAATATACAGCCTTGACATACTCCTTCCCCAATTTTGAACCAGTTCATTATTCCATGTCCAGTTCTAACTGTTGCTTCTTGTCCTGCATACAGGTTTCTCAGGAGGAAGGTAAGGTGGTCTGGTATCCCCATCTCTTTAAGAATTTTCCACAGTTTGTTGTAAGAGGCTTTAGCATAGTCAATAAGGCAGAGGTAGATGTTCTTTGGAATTCCTTTGCTTTTTCTATGATCCAGTGAATGTTGGCAATTTGATCTCTGGTTTTTCTGCCCTTTCTAAATCCAGCTTGTACATCTGGAAGTTTTCAGCTCACCTACCATGGAAGCTGATGTTGAAGGATTTTGAGCATAATCTTGCTCAAATGAGTGCTCAAATGAGTGCTCATTTCACTTGTGTGAAATGAGTGCAGTTGTACAGTAATTTGAACATTCCTTGGTATTGCCTTTCTTTGAGATTGGAATGAAAACTGATATTTTCCAGCCCTGTGGCAACTGCTGAGTTTTCCAAATTTGCTGGTATAATGAGTGCAGCACTTTCACAGCATCATCTTTTAAAATTTGAAATAGCTCAGCTGGAATTCCATCACCTCTACTAGCTTTGTTTGTAGTAATGCTTTCTAAGGCCTACTTGACTTCACACTCCAGGTTATCTGGCGCTAGATGAATGATGACATCATTGTGGTTAATTGGGTCATTAAGAGCTTTTTTTGTTCAGTTACTATTTGTATTCTTGCCACCTTTTCTTAATCTCTTCTGCTTCTGTTAGGTCTGCTGTTTTTGACCTTTATTGTGCCTAACTTTGAATCAAATGTTCTGTTGGTATCTCCAATTTTCTTAAAGAGATTTCTAGTCTTTCCCATTCTATTGTTTTCCTCTGTTTCTTTGCCTTGGTCACTTAAGAAGGCTTTTTGTCTCTCCTTGCTATTCTCTGGAAGTCCACATTCATTTCTTTGCCTTTCTCTTTTGCCTTTCACTTCCTTTCTTTTTTCAGCTATTTGTAAGTCCTCCTCAGTCAAGCAGTTTGCCTTCTTGCATTTCTTTTTCTTGGGGATGATTTTGGTCATCGCCTCCTATACAATGTTATGAACTTATGTCAATAGTTCTTCAGGCACTCTGTCTACCAGATCCAGTCCCTTGAATCTATTCATCACCTCCAATGTATCATAAGGGGTTTGATTTAGATCATACTTGAATGCCCTAGTGGTTTTCCCTACTTTCTTCAATTTGAGCCTAAATTTTGCAATAAGGAGCTAGTGATCTGAGCCACAGTCTGCTCCAGGTCTTGCTTTTGCTCACTGCATACAGCTTCTCCATCTTTGCCTGCAAAGAATATAATCAATCTGATTTCGGTACTGACCATCTGGGGATGTCCATGTGTAGAGTCACCTCTTGTGTTGTTGGAAGAGGGTGTTTGCTATGATCAGTGTGCTCTCTTGGCAAAACTCTGTTGGCCTGTGCCTTGTTTCATTTTGTTCTCTAAGGCCACATTTGCCTGTTAGTCCATTACTTTGCCAACAAAGGTTCGCCTAGTCAAGGCTATGGTCTTTCCTGTGATCATGTATGGATGTGAGAGCTGGACTGTGAAGAAGGCTGAGCGCTGAAGAATTGATGCTTTTGAACTGTGGTGTTGGAGAAGACTCTTGAGAGTCCCTTGGACTGCAAGGAGATCCAACCTGTCCAATCTGAAGGAGATCAGCCCTGGAATTTCTTTGGAGGGAATGATGCTAAAGCTGAAACTCCAGTATTTTGGCCACCTCATGCGAAGAGTTGACTCATTGGAGAAGACTCTGATGCTGGGAGGAATTGGGGGCAGGAGGAGAAGGGGACGACAGAGGATGAGATGGCTGGATGGCATCACTGACTCGATGGATGTGAGTCTGAGTGACCTCCAGGAGTTGGTGATAGACAGGGAGGCCTGGTGTGCTGCTATTCATGGGGTCTCAAAGAGTCGGACACGACTGAGCAACTGATCTCTCTCTCTCTCCAGTTATCTCTTGACTTCCTACTTTTGTATTCTAGTCCCCTATGATGGAAAGGACATATGCTTTAGAATACTTCTGTTTTATAGCTATTCAAAAACAATGATTACAAAGAAAATTAACCATCAACTTGGCCCTCAATTAATCAATATACATAAATTAGAGACATCTTTTTCCCAAGGAGTAGGAACTTTTAGATATAGCGGGGAACTGAAGTCTAAACTATATAAAAAAAAATAACAACAAAAAAAGGAAGCAGTAATATTTATGTAGCCATTATAACCATGTTATTTTGAAAGCCAACCTACTTACATCATCAGTTTCATCATTATTCTATTGGGTGGGCCCTGGTTTGGATGACCTACTATATTAACACTCCCTGAGGGAGTCTATGTTGGATAGAGGAATATTTTCCAAGGATAATTAAATTGAGAGAGTTAAACAGGAGAGAATCATGTCAATGGAACCTCCTTCATGGTTATTACTGAGAAATTGCTGAAATTATTTGAAATAACTTCAAATCAATTAGGACAGTGTACCCTTCTTATCTTTTGGAAATTAATTCTTCTGCATTAAAGACACACTAAGATCTTCATTTATTATGACATAAAATACATTTTAAAAATACTTGTTGCAGGCTTAGAATTCTGGAAAGAGGGACTTCCTGGACTGTCCCAGAAAATTGTTCAGTCTAGTTCTGTGGTTAATCCTAGAATCTTCCCCCCTGACAGCCATCCCCTGGAACCTTGATCTTAGCGTGGATTTAGAAACTTGTATGGATAGTCCCACCTACAAGGTAGGTAAGACTTAGCTTGTGACAGTTGAGAGAATATCAAAGCTATGCATAACAGAGCTGATTTCACTTAAAGAAAAATGGCTACAGTTATTAAATCCATACTAAATGTGTGACCTGATATATATTTTCTTATTTTATATTGTTATTATATCCATTTTAAGAGGAGAACACTGAGGCAGAGACAGCATAAATAATTTGCCCACCATGACACACAGTAAGTGAAAGGTCAGCTGACTCTGTGCAAATCAGTTGCTATGTAGATGGAAAGATGGGTGATGTGTAGCTTTGCTTTATGAACTGGATGACTTTGTAATTATTTTCTTATATATGGTAGATCCAGGGCCTGGCCTAGTGGAAAATTCAGTGGTGTGCCTGATTCATGAGAAATGGTAGAAAGCAATCTTAGACAATGGCTGTGGGGTAGGTCTAAAAACAATATCCTGTTGATACCTTTCTTAGTATTACTTAGAAATGGGTACATCTGCCAATACTGTGGCAGAGAAGGGTCAGCACTACTGACTTACCCTTTCGCCTCAGGCTCCGATACAGCTTGGCACAGCACTGGTAACAGATTCTGGCATTTAAAATTTTAATATTTTGTTCATCATGGGTTTTTGTGCTAATTTTGCTTTTAAAATATTATTTATCTTGATTACTGATTTTTCGGCACTCCCTTAAATTTTGTACCTAAGGCAAGTGTCTCATTTGCCTCAGTTGCCTTATCCTAACCTCAGCCCTGGTTAACAGCGAACATGGAGACACATTACATGTTAACAAACCTGCTATTTTCTTGAGTTATGTGACTCTCACGGAAGAAACCAAAGAACCACTCTTCATGTAGTATTAGGGACTCTACTATAAAGACATTAATGAGGAAGTACAGCTCAACTGAACAATCAAATGGGAAAACATATCCTATAAAGTCAGTACAGAACACATAACTGTTTAATAAACACAACTATATCCACTTTGTAGAAGAGTGACTCTGTTATGCTAGAGGGATTTACTTAAAGCTAGCAGTTCCATAGTATTAAAGTTATATCTTACAAAATCCATGTATTTTAAACTGTATAATTTAGTAACTCTTATTTTTCTTTGCTTTTATAAATTCAACACCCCCAAAGAGATGAATTTTGAAAAGTAATTCAAATGTCAGAAACTAGCAAGTATTTTTTATTCCTAGTACGTTTTTGCCTTCTCTGCCATAAAATATAGTGAAATATGTAAAGGAGTGATTAGTGCTGCAATTAGCCTTTGACCCTTACATATAGTTTGGCTCTGTTCCCAAGATTTCTGTTTTTAAGCTCTCGGACTAACAGTCCTCCTCTTTGTTCATACAATCATTTTTCCTTAGTGATCAATTACATATATATTTAAATATATTTTAAAAGAATAGAAATGTTGCTTGTCATACACAAGTGGCTCTTAGAGAGTTATTGGTTTCTTGCCAGTGCTGTCAACTTTCCAACAACAGATTGGATTGGTTAAGGAAGAAGCCATAAACAGCCTATCAACAAGTATTTATACAGATGTTAATGAATTTAAAATTCTGTTTATGCCAAACTCCAATTGTATTTGTCCTTTATTTGTGAGGTATGATGCAATAACTGCTCTTAACAAACACATGCAGACCACTTATACTTTATAATGTAAATCATGTTTTTTACTATTCCTAGCATAAGATACATAGAATCAGCCATTTATCAAAGTTACCAAAAATATTTCTTTCATATGAAACATTTTGCTCAGCATGCCACCAAGTCCTCCAAAAGCTTGTGGTAAAGAGATGAACTCATCTCCATCCATGAAACCAATAGTATTTTATTATTATATTACTGAGAAAGGCTATTAAAAGAAAAGAAAATAGTTATGGGAAAGTTACCATAGGTATTAAAAATATAAATCATTAGCTTCTTTTTGTGTGCCGCAAATGATAATTGAATCCTAATCTTCCTCTGTATAGGATACTATGCTATGTTGAAAATTTAGGAAACTGATTAATTTGAAGCATATGAGTTTATAACACTTATCTTGCTTTTTCATGAAGAAAAAAATATTTTTATTAATTTAAAAACGACTAATTCCTTTTGGAGAACTCTTTTAAGCTGAACTGCTTTTCTATAGGATTGTATACATTGTCAACATTTTATAAAGTAGCCATTTATATATATATATATATATATATATATATATATATATATATATACACACACACACACACATTGTTTTTAATTTGCTACCTTTGATTGTCAGTTTTATCCCAATCTAATTCCAACTTTCAGAGCTAAAGTTTCTATTATAATAATAAAGTTAATCACATTTAGACATGTTATTCTCCAGAATATACACAGGTTTGTCTGCATGCTAAAAATCTAAATTCCGTTTCTCAGAGAACATTAATCAACTATGACAATCATTCCTTAATCTTACCAATATTTGCTGAACATCATCCTACTATGAATCACTTATAAAATGTATATTCTAGTACATAAAACTGACACATGAATAGAAGAGTAAATTGTGATGTAATAAATGCTATCGTGAAGTCTCTATATTATCCATGGAGGACATGTCTAACCTAGTTTGAATAAGGAATGACATGTTAGAAGATCAGGAGCTTACTCTGAAGAATGTAAGTTCCAAAGCAAGACCTGAAGTAAGAACACCATTGGTAAGGTTATATAATCCCAAACACAATGTCTATAGGCAAACGAGATCATTTTGAGTAATTAAAATACATCTGGGTGGTTGAGGGAGGAACTTAATAGATGTGTCTGAAGGGATAAGGAACACCTGTATGCCATGCAAAATGTTTTGAACATTACCCAGACACAGTAGAGAACCAAGAATTCAACCTATGAAAGTGCAAATTAAATGGGTTCTTTAGAAAGACCGTTTGCAGTTGGAGATATATAAGTGGGAACAAGGTCAAAAGCAAAAAGGCCAGTGAGAATACTGTTACAGTAACTGAGAAGAGATGATAGTGGGCCGAATTAAAATGGTGACAATGCAAATACCAGAGATTTGACAGAATGAAAAGAATTTAGGAGGTAAAATCTGCAGTTAAAGTGTGAGGAAGAATACTGGTTTAGTACAGCACTCGGGTTTCTGAGTTTTATACTGACAATGATGGTAGAATTATAGGAATTTGGAAAAGGTGGGAATAAAGCTTGAGTTTAGCTTTTTACATAGTCTGTTTAAATTGTCTGTAGGATACCCAGTAGAGAGGCTTTGGATAAAAACTTTTCAGAAAGCGATAGAAGAACTTGAAGGAATATCCTCTGACAGGAAGCTTATAACCAAAGAATAAGATGGGGCTAAGACGTTACGCCAGGGAAGAAACCTGAGATTGGAAGAAATCCCAAAGGAAGAGGAACCCTTGAAGGAAACTGAGCTTTAGACAGTAGGGCAGAGAAAAACAGGACAAGTGTAACTAAGCAAGAGTCAGAGGAAACAAGCCTTTTGTGAAGGAAGAAGTGGACGATGTATAATATTAGAGGAGTCAGTAAGAACTTCAAAAAGTCCCAAAGGTCTAGCAGTGTTAATGATCTTGGTGTGAACAGTTTTAGTGAAACAGTACAGGGAGGAAGCCATATTGTAGTGAGCTGAAGCACACATGTCAATTAGTCAACAGAGACTCTCACTCCTGCTCAAAATGGAGCAGCGGAGATGAGAAGGAGGAGCCAGGTATTAGTGACATAACTGGCAGGGAGGCTAGATCTAATTCTGGATTAGATGTCATTACATAAGGAGTGAACAGCCAAGGACAACTCAAGAATATCTGGTCTGAATGACTTGGGGAGTCAGGAGAAAAGGCAGACTTACTAGGATGATGATGAAAACACTGTGATTCTGGAGTTCAGCTGGATCTGAGAGCAGGAACAAAGTAGAAGTTGGTGATATCCAGTCCTCTAAGCTGCCACCCCCATGAGGCAATAAACACTCTGTATCTAGTTATCTGGCTTCCCTTGTAGCTCAGTTGATAAATAATCTGCCTCTAATGCAGGAGACCTGGGTTCGGTCTTTGAGTCAGGAAGAAATGGCAACCCGCTCGAGTATTCTTGCAGGAAGAATATCATGGACAGAGGAGCTTGGCGGGCTACAGTCCATGGGGTCACAAGAGTCAGACATGACTGAGCAACTAAACCACCTCCATACCATCTAGTTATCCAGTTGACTGTCACCAAAGGCCAGCACAACATTAGGCATGGAATGAGGTGGTGAGGGTAGGGTGCTCCTAAACTCTATAGACTAACAAGCATCAGCATCTGCGGGAGTGTATGCAAAGGAGCCAGAAAGGAAGCACTTGAAGTCTGATGTTCCAAAGTCTCACAGAGAAGAGAGTTTTAAGACAAAGAAAATGTTGTGTGTTATTGAATTCAGCAGAGAGGCCAATGAAGATAGGGAATAAACGTGCTTGGTAGATAAGGTGGTTTAAGGTCCTCAGTGTAAGGATAATTTCAATTTGACAAAATTGGATTGCAGTAAATTAAGGAGGGAATGAAAAAGGGAGACAAAGTAGACTGAGAGAGTTAGAGTTCTCTTAATGGAATTTTGTTAACCAATATATTTTAGTGTAAAAGACAAAATATTAGAAGAGTGTAGTTGTCCCTGAAATCTTAGGTATCATATTTGACAAATTGGAAGATACAACCTATAAATTATGAGAGGAAAAAGGTTTATAGTTTAGAAGATATTTAGCAAATAGATAAATTGGTATGCCTAGAGAAAAATATGCCCCTTTTGAAAATAGAGTAGAAATTAAAATCAAACAATGGGCAGGAGAAAATATTTGCACCAGTGGTAACAGATAAAGGATTTTGAATGGTCAGTTGAAAGCAAAAATGGAAATACTAGAATCCAGTAGATAATTGGGAAGAACAAGAAAGATACTTTATACTTTATATATTATTGATAAGAAATCATATGGAACCACTTTAAATTTTGCCAGCAGTAGAAATATATAAATTAAGACTGTATTAGACAATATTTTTCTCAAAGTATCAACAGTTTTAAAATATTTAATATCCCAATGCTGACTAGGGACTTAGTGAAATGATTAACCTCATATCAGATCAGATCAGATCAGTCGCTCAGTCGTGTCCGACTCTTTGCGACCCCATGAACTGCAGCACGCCAAGCCTCCCTGTCCATCACCAACTCCCGGAGGTCACTGAGACTCACATCCATCAACTTGTGGTAAATTGGTAAAGGTTTTGTAAACTATTTGATGATATAGATTATACCATGTTCCTCAAAATATTCTGAAATTCAGACATGTTATCTAGTTCCACCTTAAAAATGGATTAAATAGAATAATTAAAAACCTTCATGTAATAAGTTGGTACATCATAGGGTATAACCCCTAAAAGCATTAGCAGGTTTAGATTTGCATTACATAGAATTCATTTGTCATAGTACTAATGGAAAAATGCTATAAAACAAATCTATGGGAAAAAGAACTACAAAGAAATACCTTAAAAGTGTTATTCAGTGGTTATCTTTGAATAGTGGGCTTTTTGTAGATTTTCTTTTCTTTGACTTTTTACTTTTCAGTATTTTTAAGGTTAACTATTGTGAAAATATGTTATTTATATAGTAAAAGAGTTAAACAATTTATTTAAACAAAATTAATAGAATGTGTGTCCTGAAGTAAAAACAGCATATATAGACTGTAGTAACTAGGGGAGAGCATGGATCAAAAAGAGAACTTTTGTCTTAGGATGATGGTACAAGAAATTAATGAAGACCTAGAAAAATAGGAAAGAACAGTAGGTAGGTAGTAGATTGCGTTTTACAGGCAGAAAGGTGTTTCTTTTAAAATCAAAAGGATTTATTGGGAAGTCTAACTAGAAAAATTCCACAAAAAATCTGCTTCTGCTTTACTGACTATGCAAACATAGTCATAGTCTGTGTGGATCACAACAAACTGTGGAAAATTCTTAAAGAGATGGAATACCAGACCACCTGACCTGCCTCCTGAGAAACCTGTATGCAGGACAAGAAGCAACAGTTAGAACAGGATATGGAACAACAGACTGGTTCCAAATCAGAAAAGAAATACATCAAGGCTGTATATTGTCACCCTGCTTATTTAACTTATATACAGAGTACATCATGAGAAATGCCAGGCTGGATGAAGCACAAGCTGGAATCAAGATTGCCTGGAGAAATATCAATAATCTCAGATATGCAGCTGACACCACCCTTATGGCAGAAAGCAAAGAACTAAAGAGCCTCTTGATAAAAATGAAAAGAGGAGAGTAAAAAAGTTGGCTTAAAACCCAACATTCAGAAAACTAAGATCATGGCATCCAGTCCCATCACTTCATGGGAAATAGATGGGGAAACAGTGGAAACAGTGTCGGGGGCTCCAAAATCGCTGCAGATGGTGGCTGCAGCCATGAAATTAAAAGACACTTACTTCTTGGAAGAAAAGCTATGGCCAACCTAGACAGCATATTAAAAAGCAGAGACATTACTTTGCCAACAAAGGTCCATCCAGTCAAAGCTATGGTTTTTCCAGTAGTCATGTATGGATGTGAGAGTTGGACTATAAAGGAAGTTGAGCACAAAAGAATTGATGCTTTTGAACTGTGGGGTTGGAGAAAATTCTTTTGAGAGTCCCTTGGACTGCAAAAAGATCCAACCAGTCCATCCTAAAGGAAATCAGTCCTAAATATTCATTGAAAGGGACTGATGCTGAAGCTGAAACTTCAATACTCCAACTCAAACTGACTCATTTGAAAAGACCCTGATGCTCGGAAAGATTGAAGGCTGGAGGGAAAGGGGATGACAGAGGATGAGAGGGTTGGATGGCATTACGGACTTGATGGACACAAGTTTGAGCAAGCTCTGGGAGTTGGTGATGGGCAGGAAAGCCGGGCATGCTGCAGTCCATGGGGTCATAAAGAGTCAGACACGACTGAGCAACTGAACTAGAAAATGACAAAGGTCTGTAAGTAAACCTGGCACCATTATTCTTCCTAAACAAAATGCTAAAAGCAAGCTTCAAGAAGTAAATCCTACTTTCTCCTCAGTGACAGGGGTAATCCTGAAATGCTATTGCAAAAGTCATTTGCCAGAATCATTTCCTGCAGCATTGGAATGGCAGTATGCTTGGATCTATCTAACCAATGTCACCACTATGCTAGTTCTCTTTTTACACTGAATTCATGCCAATCTACCAATCCATGCCTTCAGGTTAAAAGAATTAATATGAGTTGGACTCTTACAGTGAAATCTCTAATCTTTACTTGGGGATGATTATTGAGAAACTGGACTGAGTCTGATGTAAAACCACTTAGTGTTTATGGAGTGTTACTGTAGAACTGAGGAAAACTTTTCAGAATAAGCACTTTAAATGGGGGCTATTGCAAGTATATGTCTCTATTTTCAAAAGCAGAAAGACGCAAAGATTATTTTTAGCTAAAAGTACACTTGCTACATATCAAGAGTAGGTAAAGTTCCAATTGTGGGTTCAGTTGATTATCAGGGTCACTGATTCCTCTCTGTCATTCCCTTCTGTGATTGCACTCATGGGTTCACCATTTGGTCTGATCAACCAAGAAAGGCAGATAAAACCCTGGGACACTGCTGGAAAAGAAACTTAGTGCTTAATGCAGTAACTGGGGTGGCAAGCCCAAATCTTCCCTTTGTTTGAGTCTCTCTTAGTTTCTGTATAAAGAAGGTCGTTTATTAAAATGGTGTCTGCTCATGAATTCAGTGGTCAGCCCTTGAATGCAGAGCCATTGTTCCTTCAGTACAGCAACTATGGAGAAAGTGAAAATGAAGTAAAACAGTTGTGTCAGACTCTTTGCGACCCCATGGATTGTACAGTCCATGGAATTCTCTAGGCCAGACTACTGGAGT
Source organism: Tragelaphus eurycerus (assembly GCA_935064755.1). Lineage (NCBI taxonomy): Eukaryota > Metazoa > Chordata > Mammalia > Artiodactyla > Bovidae > Tragelaphus > Tragelaphus eurycerus. The sequence continues at coordinate 42,438,839 of CAKXYN010000010.1, read as the reverse complement.
GGGTAACCTTTCCCTTCTCCAGGGAATCTTCCTAAGCCAAGGATTGAACCCAGGTCTTCCATGTTGCAGATAGATTCTTTACCAGCTGAGCCACAAGGGAAGACCAAGAATACTGAGTGGGTAGCCTATCCCTTCTCCAACGAATCTTCCCGGCCCAGGAATTGAACCAGGGCCTCCTGCCTTGCAGGCGAATTCTTTACCAACTGAGCTGTCAGGGAAGCCCTGCAACTATGGAGGGATTGGCTTAAATTCAAGAAGTCCAGGTGGTGCTAGTGGTAAAGAATCTGCCAACAGATACACGGGTTTGATCCCTGGGTCAGGAAGATCCCCTGGAGAAGGAAATGGCAATCCACTCCAGTATGCTCGCCTGGGTTAGGCCATGGACAAAAGAGCCTGACTACAGTGCATAATGTCACAAAGAGTTGGACATGACTGTAGGAACTTAACATGCATGCAGGAAACAAGGGATATGACCATTTTAGAAATGAAAGATGTCATGAGAGGTTAACAGGAAGTTAAGTAATGTAATTTAGAGAAATAAACATCTTGACTTGTAGCTTTTCTGAGAACTGGACCTTGTATCTCTTTGGACTGAAAACTAGTCATTTCACTAGTACCACAGCAAATTTTAAGAAAAAAAAAAAAACAAAACAAAACACGATGAATGTATCACCTTAACATAGTCAAAACAATAGATGCTGAGTTGTGCATGCATGTGTGAATGTGTCTCTGCCCATGCACCTAGCATTCAAAATAAACTTCACAGTGTGTCTCATTTGTCCTTCAAACAACCTGCAAATAAAAGATTACTTTCTATGTTTGAAGATCTATAGTGAAAGAATTGTTCATCCGCTAAGACATGCCTGAGTCTTTGCAACCCCATGGATTGCTGCACACCAGGCTTCCCTGTCCATGGCTATCTCTCAGAGTTTAGTCAGACTCATGTTCATTGAGTCAGTGTACCATCCAACCATCTCATCCTCTTTCATCCCCTTGCCCTCCTGCCCTCAATCTCTCCCAGAATCAGGAGTCTTTTCCAATGAGTCGGCTCTTCGTATCAGGTGGCCAAAGTATTGGAGCTTCACCATCAGTCCTTCCAATTAATATTCAGGGTTGATTTCCTTTAGGATTGATTCGTTTGATCTCCTTGCTGTCCAGGACTCTCAAGAGTCTTCTCCAGCACCACAATTTGAAAGCATCAATTTTTTGGTGCTCAGCCTTCTTTTTGGTCCAGTGTTCACATCCATACATGACTACTGGAAAAACCATAGTTTTAAACAGACCTTTGTCAGCAAAGTGATGTCTCTGCTTTTTAATATGCTGTCTAGCTTTGTCACGGAGAAAGCAATGGCAACCCACTCCAGTACTCTTGCCTGGAAAATCCCATGGACGGAGGAGCCTAGTAGGCTGCAGTCCACAGGGTCACTAAGAGTCAGGCACGACTGAGCAACTTCACTTTCATGCCTTGGAGAAGGAAATGGCAACCCACTCCAGTATTCTTGCCTGGAGAATCCCAGGGACAGAGGAGCCTAGTGGGCTGCTGTCTATGGGGTTGCACAGAGTCGGACACGACTGAAGTGACGTAGCAGCTTTGTCATAGCTTTCCTTTCAAGGAGTCAGCATCCTTTAATAATATGGCTGCAGTCACCATTTGCAATGCTTTTGGAGCCCAAGAAAATAAAATCTGTCAGTTTCCAATTTTTCCCCATCTATTTGCCATGAAGTGATGGGACTGGATGCCATGATCTTAGTTTTCTGAATGTTGAGTTTTAAGCTAGGTGAAGCCAGTTGAAAGAATAGTTCAAATTAATAAACTGATGTTTTAAATACCAGATTTTAAATTGTAGATTTCTTGTGAGTTTAATTACCATGAGTTAGTTTCAGTAGGTACCCCCTCTGGTGTACTGTCAGTGAACCCTACAAAGCTAACATGTCCCTAAACATGGTGATGGCACCAAAAAACAAGCCATCTAAAAAATCAAGTCCATGGAGAAGTGCTCTAGAACAACAGGTATTCATTGTAACTCAAGTGTGTGGCATTGATGTGGCAGCAATGTCTGCGGATCTTTTTTGTTGTTGTTGAATAATATAAATACCTATACTATATTTAAGTATAGCTATAGGGTTGGATTTTTCTTTTTCTTTTTTTTTTAAACTATTTTATTTTCCTTTATATTTGTTACCTTGTATTCTCACCTGGTGTAATTTTCTCCTTTTGCATAGTTTCCATACTCATCTTCATTGTTACCCTTTCCCCTTTCCATCTTTGAAATCATTGCTATGGCATTAGCACAGGTTTCCTAAACCTAATATGAATGATTTTCCTAACTTACATATTGTTCTAGCTTATATAAACCAAGTTTTGTTTTATACTAAATTACAAATCTGTTTTGAGTATCCTCAGTATAAATTATAAATTCTTCATATGAATAAGATTGTATGAGTACAATTAGATTTTAAATTCTGTCTACCAAAAATAATTATTTCTATTTTGTAACTAAAACACTAAAAAATAAGCCCTATAGGATATTGGTTTCATTAAAACAACTCTGCTTTTCAAAATAAGTGGGTTTGAAACTCAAACAGGAAAAGTACTTAATCTATAAGTGACTGACAGTATTTTTCTTACAGATGATTTAGCTCCCACGACCTGTCTTGTTTTTCTCTTTCTTGTGATAAAATTGTTAGCCTAGACTAAGCTGCTTGGCCAAAATTTGATTTCTTTAAAAAAACAAATAATATTTGCATATTTTTCCCTAGATAAGGAAGAAGAATGTATGCCTAAGGATACCACTGCAAATGAAAAATTAGAAAGGAGTAAAGAATATACATACCAATGGCTTCATACACAGGTTGGGGTTCTTGAAACGACTGGTTCCAGAAATATGAAATGGTGAGGTCATCTCCCTTAAAACAGATTTTTGTATTGCAAACACATATTGAAAAGTGAAACCTAGGTTAATTATACTAAAACAAACAGGACTTTATATAGCCGAAGGCCAATATACGACATTTCCAGACTATAAATGGTCTCTTAGATAGACTGGATTTGATCACTATATTTTTCACTGTAAAATATTCAAGAGCTTAGTTTCTGCAATGCTTAAAAATCAACACAAATGATTGATGGTGGTGATGAACCACACACATGATTCTACTTTATAAAGTAAAATGCATGGTGTCTATTAACTGTTTATAAATATCATCTGTATTGGTGATTGTAGTATTTTATTTTTTGTTATTTTTATTATCATTTATGTTTGGCAGTTAAAATTAAACTCAACCCCGATCCTGCCACTTTACCAGTCATGTAACTGATTTTTGGTGATGTCTCAATATTTTAGTTCCTTCCTCTTTATTTTTTTTTTTTTTTTTTATTTTTTGCAAGGGAAAATGGACAAAGGAAAGGATCAATGAGGGTGGGAGGGAAATGGGAAGAAAGAAGGGGAGTGATGGTGGGGAGGAGTATATGTAATTTCTTAACCAATGGCTTTCTGTTTTTAATCACAAAGAACACTTAAAAAAAAATGTTGAATTCATCCTATATTAGGAGGTTTGTTCTCGAAATGAAAAGTTCAGGAAACAAAAAGTCCAGTTTGGGTGTCCTCATCTTCAGGCACATCTTGGTATTTTGTATCGGTAGGTCTGTCTTTACCACAATATATTATTTAGGACAGGATCACATTTGTCACCTCTTCCTCCCTACTACCCAAAGTGGTACCAAACCCATAAAATAGTCAATAAAGCTTTACAGAGTGAACAAATAAGTCTTTTTTTTTTTTTTTTTTTAAACTCTCCTGAGTGAACTGAATTTTTTGAGGCTCATAAGTAAATATGTTTTGCTCTTTACTTTGTCTATTACAGCCAGATTATATGAGTGGGGTATTAAAGTCTCCCACTATTATTGTATTGCTGCATATTTCTTCTATCATATTAATTAATGTTTGTCTTAGATATATCAATGTTCCAATGTTGGGTGCATATATATTTATAATTGTTATAACTTCTTTTTGGATTGTTCCTTTAAGTCGTTATGTGTAACCTTCATTTTTACTTTATTGTTTTGGGTTCGAATTTATACACCCTTTTAGTGATTCCTATCTAGAGAATGTCCTTTAGTTTTTGTTGGAGAAATGGTTTAGTGGTGCAAAATTCTCTCAACTTTTGCTTATCTGTGAAGCTTTTGATTTCTCCTTCATATTTGAATGAGATCCTTGCTGGATACAATAATCTAGGCTGTAAGTTATTTTCTTTCATCCCTTTAATTACGTCTTGCCATTCCCTCCTGGCTTGGAGAGTTTCTATTGAAAGATCAGCTGTTATCCTTATGGGAATTCCCTTGTGAGTTATTTGATGTTTTTCCCTTGCTGCTTTTAATATTTGTTCTTTATATTTAATCTTTGTTAATTTGATTAATATGTGTCTTGGGGTGTTTCGCCTTGGGTTTATCCTGTTAGGGACTCTCTGGATTTCTTGAACTTGAGTGGTAATTTCCTTCTCCATTTTAGGGAAGTTTTCAACTATTATCTCCTCAAGTATTTCCTCATGATCTTTCTTTTTATCTTCTTCTGGAACTCCTATGATTCGAATGTTGTAGCGTTTGATGTTATCCTGGAGGTTTCTGAAATTGTCCTCGTTTCTTTTGATTCGTTTTTCTTTTTTCTCGTCTGATTCATTTATTTCTAGGATTCTATCTTCTAATTCACTAATCCTATCTTCTGCCTCTGTTATTCTACTATTTGTTGCCTCCAGGGTGTTTTGGATCTCATTTATTGCATTATTCATTATGTGTTGACTCTTTTTTATTTCTTCTAGGTCCTTGTTAAAACTTTCTTGCATCTTCTCAATCCTTGTCTCCAGACTCTTTAACTGTGATTCTATTTTGATTTCGAGATTTTGAATTAATTTCGCTATCATTATTCGGAATTCTTTATCAGGTAGATTCCCTATCTCTTCCTCTTTGGTTTGGTTTGGTGGGCATCTATCCTGTTCCTTTAGCTGCTGGGTATTCTTTTGTCTCTTCATTTTGTTAAAATTGCCAAGTTTAGAGTGTCCTTACTATATTCTGGTAGTTTGTTGAATTCTCTTTATTAAGGCGGTTTACAGGTCTTTTCAATATCTGATCTCTGCCTTGTTACAGAGGGGGCGGAGATGAACACCCAAATCTAAACCGGCCAGGTTCAGGCACTTGGATAATCCTCAGAAGCACAGACTTGGTTGAGTCTGCGTTTTATGCCCTTCCCAGATCCGAGTAGCACAGGTGATGAAATGTTCAGCGAGCGCAGCTACTGCGACTTATCGCCTCTCCGCCGCTCAGTTTTCTGGGTATACAAACAGCGCACTTTCTCAGGCAGATGTTGACCATCCAGAGCCCCAAGAAGCGTGAGTCAGCACAGAAACCTACTCACAGTTCCGTTAGACAGTGTCTCTCTAGGGCTGTAATTGCCCGCTTCCGGCCCTGGCTGCCTGTCACCGGAGTGGGATGGCCTGCAGCCGGCCAACTCTGTGCAGCCCTTTGTTCCGTAGGTAGTCCTGGTGGTGTCTTAAGTTAGGGCTGGCTTTTGATGTAGTAGATAACCGACAGTCTGGTCATTTCGCTCAGATAGCGCCCGAGATAGCCAGGCCAAATCCCTTCTCAAAGCAATGCAGGCCTCGCCGCTCCTCCTAGCCCAGCCCCCACTTGCCAATAGCAAATGCTGGTGTCCGCGCCACTTCTCCGCAAAAGGAGTTACCGCAGGGCTCGTTTTCTCGTTTTGAAGACAATGAGTTGTCTTTCTAAGTGCCTGATGTCCTCTGCCGGCATTCAAAAGTTGTTTTATCGAATTTATTCAGCATTCAAATGTTCTTTTAATGGATTTGTGGAGGAGAAAGTATTCTCCCCGTCTTACTCGTCCACCATCTTAGCTCCTCCTCCTCCTTCCTCTTTATAGTGAGATGATATCTCTCTTTCTCACAAGATAGAGGTGAGTTCTCAAATTGAGGTTATCAAATGTTGATGTCCCTTAGCAGCAAAGAAAGGTGCCTTGAACTTAATAAGTAATCAATTAATTTTTGTTATATTAATGTATGTATTAGTTTTCTAGGGCTACCATAACAAAATACTAGATTGCACAGCTTAAAGCGCAGAGATCTATTTTCTCACAGTGTTGGAAGCTGAAAGTCCAAGATGAAGGGGTCCGCAAGTTTGATTTCCTTGGAGGTCTGTCTCCTTGGCTTGCAAATGGCTCCTTCTCACTGGCTCCTCACATGACCATCCTTCCACCTGTGTTGCTGCTGCTAAGTCCCTTCAGTCGTGTCCAACTCTGTGCGACCCCACAGACAGTAGCCCACCAGGCTCCCCCATCCCTGGGATTCTCCAGGCAAGAACACTGGAGTGGATTGCCATTTCCTTCTCCAATGCATGAAAGTGAAAAGTGAAAGTGATGTCGCTCAGTCGTGTCTGACTCTTAGCGACCTCATGGACTGCAGCCTACGAGGCTCCTCCGTCCATGGGATTTTCCAGGCAAGAGTACTGGAGTGGGTTGCCATTGCTTTCTCCGTCCACCTGTGTTACCTGTGTTCTAATCTCTTTGAACAAGGACCAGTTGTATTTGATTAGGGCCCACCTCTTTGAACTCGTTTTACCTTAATTGTCTCTTTCAAGGCCTTGTCTTCATATAGTACTTTTCTGAAGAATTAAAGATTAGGATTTGAATGTATAAATTTTGAGAAAACAAGATTTGAACATATAAATTTTGAGGGAACAAGATTCAGTCCAAACAATACTTAACATAAAACACTTATGTACATAACTACTACATCAAAATTTTAAAGAAATAAAAGTCTGGAGATAATATTTTTGAAATCTTTTTTTGTTTAATTAAAGTACAGTTGATTTACAATGTCATGTTAGCTTCAGGTGTAGAACACATATATATTCTTTCTCACATTCTTTTCACTTATGTGCTCAATCGCTTCAGTCATGTCTGACTCTTTGTAATCCCATGGACTGTAGCCTGCCAGGCTCCTCTGTCCATGGGATTCTCCAAGCAAGAATACTGGAGTGGGTTGCCATGCCCTTACCCAGGGCATCTTCCCAACCCAGGTCTCTTGGATCTCCTGCATTGAAGGCAGATTCTTTACCTACTGAACCCTTTTCCTTTATAGGTTATTACAGAATACTGAGTATTTAGTTTCCCATATTATACAGTTGTCATAAATTTTTATGACTTTCACTGTAGTTATGTATATCCACAAAACAATTTTCAAAAATACTACTTAAGCATTTTCAAATATATAAACCAGTAAGAATCTAAATATAGATGACACTTCGGAAACATTTCCAGGGGTTGTGGGTATTAATTATTTAAATGAGAAACAAAGAAAACAGTTATGAGGTCTAACAATTGTAAAGTAAAAAAAATAATAATAATAAATAAAATGCTAAAAAAAAATTTTCAAAACCTGGGTTGTTGTATCCTATTTCACTCAGAGCAAAGAAAGTAGGAATAAAGCAATCAACATTTGTGGCTTTTTTTATTTTGCTGAGTGTTCCTATTGATGCAAGTACAGTTTATTTTATGCTGGTATTAATTGATTTAGCATAATTCATAACAAGATATTTTCAGGACTATAACCAAATGTTGCATAACTCATAGCTTACCATCTATATTAACCAGATAAAAGAGGTCTTCTTTAGAGATTTAAAAGCATCTGTACAGATAATGTGAAAAATACAAACAAAACATTTCAGGATGTATTTTTTAAGATACTTAAACATTTAACAGCATCGGTTACTACTTAATTAGTTATATTTAAACATATAATGCAACAGGCAATTCTTGATGGATTTTCTCCTTTGAAAATATAATATATAAAGGAATATATAAGTAATAATATTTTAAGAAAATTTTTTTCTAAAACAGAAGTTCTTTAAAAGCCAAATATCAATGCTCTAGCCTTAAACATAAGTTAATTGTGAGCATAGCATTAATGCATTAAACATACAGAGCTATAAACATACAGATAATGCATTAAACATACCAGAGCTATTTTAAAAATAAGTACAATATTTATCCCTTCTATAATTTATTAGCTAAGGTTATTGGTACTTTCAGATCTTTCTGTGTATGTGTTTATGTTTGGAAAATTTTAAATTTATGTCAAATTGAATATTAAAGTAACTAAATTTGTATATATCTTTGCATTCACCTAGTTTAAGAAAACAATTGTTTCCATTTTGTATATTATTGATTTTTCCCAAACTTTTCATTGGGGATGTTTTTTATAGTCTTCCTCTAAAGTAATATAATAATATGATTTCTCTTTTTGTCATTATGCAGCAATCACTTCTTGCCTGAGTTAGATCCAGATGTACTTAATGGTGGAAGAGTTCAGCTTGTGGTAAGAAATGTGTTTAAAGTTCAGAAAAAGTGTTGTGGACAACAGTACTCAACAGATGGCACTTTAAGATGTGTTAATAAGTAGTATAAATTATGAAAATACCACAACTGTATCTTTTGGGGATAATCTCAAAATATTAAATATTAAAATACTACCATGTTTTCTTGGCTTATAATATGACTTTAAAATATGATGTCGCCCTAAAATACTTAGTTTATCTGGTAGATTTTAAAATAACAAGATGCTACTATATTTTAAAAGATACTCTGGGCAAGAAATTATAAAACAATACTATTGTCTAGACTATTTTAAAAGGAGGATACTTGAGGGAAACAGCAAAGCACCCTCATGACTCAAAAAATCAAACCAGGTAAAAATTAAAAAGTAGTTTTGTATTCAACCTTTGTAAGTAATAAAGTGTAAATGGTTGGGGTGTTAGGAACAACCAAGTTCTAACATGGTGACCAGAGTGTGGTATTCTAGAGAATATAACTCACGTGCATTTCAAAAGTCAGCTGAAATATATGCTGTCAGAAGGAAGCCTATGTTAACAGGACAATAGCCAATATGGAGTCTGGAGAAATAGAGTCCCCAAACAAGAAATGTTAGTGTTTCCAGAAATTTCCAGAAAAGAGGGTACCCTGACCATTGACAGAAGTGCGTGACCTCCTTGGCATGTGAAAATGAAGGGCATCAAATAACCCTAACTTTATGACACCTTCCATTTATATCAACCAATGAATAGTCCTTGCTCAAACTCTACATTCACCAAGAAAACTGATTATAAGTTTACTTACCATGTAGAATTTAGTATTTAAAAAAATGTATTCTCTAATGGGAAATAATATTATCATATCCAGAGCAGTTATATTCATTATTCTCATGAATTACTCATTCAAGGAGTTTTTCTGAAAGAGGGGAAAAATTAGGACAATAGTTAAAATTAATGTGCTTATGGAAATATTTATAGAAGGATGCACATATTTGAAATAATCACTAAACAAATATTTTCTTGCATTTTAATAGAAATCCCTCTGGCAAGTGACATGAAGATTACCCTAGGAAAAGCGGTACCTCAGGCTATTAACACCCTACATATTATTGACTAACACTCTCACACAGATTTTTGAGTAGCCATTTTGGAGCAAAAATCAGGAATATAAAGTGCCGAGGAATGCCACAATAAAGGAAGGGATATGACATTTAATTATTATACTTCTAAAATGAATGAAAACAGATTGGGTAGATTACTAATCAAAGTGGTTCTATAAGATTAACCCTTTGACATTAATCTCCTTCCTCCATATCCCATTATATCACACTACCCACAAATGTATGACAAATACATATAGCAATGATAAATACTTTTTTAAAAATATATTGAAGAACAGCCGAACACAAAATGAAGACAAAACAAGGTAAGTAGTAGTAGTAGAACAGACTTTTTTTTTTTTTTTTTTTTTTGAGTCAAGATAGGGGAATGGATCAAGGATTTACACTAAGAGAATACTGGGATAATTGAAAGCCAAGTTTGGTGGAAATCTTGCAGGGTGTTGGGGAATGAAAACACCCTACTTGTAGGAAACTTGTGCAGATAATTGTACAACTGGGACCAGGCCATAACTAAGGAAAATCTTGAAATGTTAAAAAGCTGCAACAGCTGCTACTATAACATCCTCAAAGACATAAAAATACCACCCATAATAAAAAGGCAGAAAATAATTGAACAAAAAATGATCAAATTTTAATTAGAGGGAGATGGATATGCAAATAAGGCCATTATAAATTCTGAAAATAAAAAATAATATCTTTGAAATGAACCCTGGATTAGACAGCATAAAAAAATTAGTGAAAGTTTATCTACAAAAGAACAATAGATTGACAGTTGACATCATATCAGAACAAGGCATACCAAAAGACAGTAGAGTTATTTCTTAATATAGGGATAAATATAAATATCATCTAGAATATTTTGTCACTGAGCTTCAAAAGTGAGGACAGAATTAGACATAATCAAACATTCAAATGCTAGGTTTTGAGGAAGCTAATAAATAATATCTCTGTCTTCCAAACAAGATTAAAGTTATTGTATGACAGACAAGAATGAGAAAAATGCAAACAAGACATTATTTTACTTCCAAATATATATCAGAAGGCATGTCATAGATCTAGACAATTGCATTGCTTATTAAACTTATCCTCCCAAAATGCTAACATTTTCCTGCAGGAGACACTCATAGTTCAATTTCTCCAGAAAATGTACTCTGAGATCTGATATTTGAATGTAGGATGTTTACTGGGGAAGGCTCTTAGGAACAACTCCTTTGAGGGAAGAAAACAACAGGATTAAACAGAAGGAGAAGGTGTACTGCAGTAGAGTTAAATCACAAATGTTAACATTAACATGTGCAAGGCCCTTACAATTATAACCTATCAAACATTGCTTATAAAAAATCAAAGACGTATACCATATGCATGAATTGTTGTTTAGTCAATAAGTTGTGTTGAACTCTTTGCAATCCCATGGACTGTAGTCCACCAGGCTTCTCTGTCCATGGAATTCTCCAGGCAAGATACTGGAGCAGGTTGCCACTTTCTACTCCAGGGCATCTTCCCAACCTAGAGATTGAACCCACATATCCCTCATTGACGGGCAGCTTCTTTACCACTGAGCCACAGAGAAGTCCCTATGAAGAAGGGTACAGCCATTGTAAAAAAAATAATAAAATACTGTCAATTTCTCATGAAGTTAAATATATACTTAATTGACTCAGCAGTTTTGCTCCTGAGCACTTTTTCTAGAGAGATGAACTTATGTTCAATCAAAAACTTATACATAAGTGTTCATAGTAGTTTTATTTGTGATAGCTAAAAATATTGGAAATGACCCAAATCTCATTCACTGAGTGAATGGTAAACAAATGGTGGTACATACATACAATAGACACACAAAAAGGAACAAAAAGCAACAAACAAGAATAAACTTCATGGTGTACACAAAGACATTCATGGATCTCAAGAGCATTTTGCTAAGTGAAAGAGAACAATTTCAAAATGTTCTTTACTGTGTGATTTCATTTACATAACATTCTCAGAACTATATATTATAGTGATGGGGAATTTATTAGTGGTTACCAGTTATTAGATTAGGGGGAAGGTACTGTGAAGAAGGCTGAGCGCCGAAGAATTGATGCTTTTGAACTGTGGTGTTAGAGAAGACTCTTGAGAGTCCCTTGGACTGCAAGGAGATCCAACCGGTCCATTCTGAAGATCAGCCCTGGGATTTCTTTGGAAGGAATGATGCTAAAGCTGAAACTCCAGTATTTTGGCCACCTCATGCGAAGAGTTGACTCATTGGAGAAGACTCTGATGCTGGGAGGGATTGAGGGCAGGAGGAGAAGGGGACGACAGAGGATGAGATGGCTGGATGTCATCACTGTCTCGATGAATGTGAGTCTGAGTGACCTCCGAGAGCTGGTGATGGATAGGGAGGCCTGGCGTGCTGCAGTTCATGGGGTCGCAAAGAGTCGGACACGACTGAGCGACTGATCTGATCTGATTACTAAAAGGGAAAACAAAGAGCTTGTTTGGAGAGATGGAATAATTGTCTATTCTGATTGTGGTGGTAGTTATGTGAATTTATACATGTGATAAAATGTCATAGAAGCATAAACAAACCAAAAAAAAAAAAAATAGTGTGTGTGAAAACTGGTGAATAAGGTCTATGGTTTAGTAATAGTATGGTACCAATGTCAATTTCCTGTTTTTATTAATTGAACTTGAATTATACAAGATATCATTTGGACAAGCTGTGTGGAGGATATAAAAGTCACTCTTAGTACCAATTTTTGCAGCTTCTATGGGAGTTGTAAATCGAAAAGAAAATTTTTGAAAATGATTGAACTTCATATTTAAGTTCTGTACCTTTTATTACATGTAAATTATAGCTCTATAAAACATTTAAAGTGCCTTCCATGCCCACATATGTTATATAACAAGGCCTCTGTCTTATTATATCAGAGAAGGGGTTTGCACAATGATGACAATGTACTATGAATGGAGGGGTATGCATACCTCAGCTTTCTGCAAAGAGAAAAATATTTTTAAAACACTGGTATTATGTCTAGAAATAGTACAAATAATGATGTGGTATGTTCATAGCATCTACAGTAATTTTGCAATAATTTGCATATTATTCAAACAGTTAAATGAACTAGATCTGTATTTCACAGATGCAATGTACACTGAAAGAAGCAAAATGCAAAAATAAGTTAGATTAATTTTGAAATAATATTCTAAAAACTTTTGAATATGTTTATTCAAAACATATGTAGAAAAACTGAAAAGCATACAAGTGAATTCTACTTTATAATATTTTATTTCTCTTTTTAAAAACTACCTGCATAATAAGTAAATAGGTATGTATTTTATGTGTGCTGTTTGTCTTCTAAAAATACAAACTTTTAAAATAAATATTTAATAAAATCTTGTTTGTGAAAAATCAGAAGAAAGAACTGACTGTTCTTTATTAAATGGAAGAGATTCTCTATTTTAAATTAAGTAGCTTGGTTTGGAGGTGAAACAGGATCCACTTGCTTAGAAGTCATGTTCTAGAATTCACACCACTCATTTCATTGTGAAAATATGGGAAAAAAGAATATTACAAACTTTGTAGATGAGGCTACAGACATGACATGATCAGAAGTCAAAGACCAACAAGAGCTCTGCAAAATCACTATTTAATTTTTTTTTAATATTTGCTATTGCATTGCACATAAGAAAATTCTGATCTGACACAAACTGTTTATCATATTATAACTGTGAAGAATGTTTAATATTACAATGTTTGGGGATTAAACATACAGTTTCGTAGAACAAGTATTAAAAGCAAGGTCAATTTTATTCTGTTTTGCATGTATAGTATATCCATTTTGCATGACATAGAAGAAAAGATATATTTTCTTTATGATTTCTCTACTCCTTAACAGTAAGAGGAAGGATGATGTTCAATTTGAAACCAGTGTTTTCACAGATAGAGTTTGAATATAAATACATGTGTGGCTGAGTTAAATATGCTGCTAGACATGGAACTAGCCTCTATGAAATGTCTAGGTTTGCATTTAAGCTGTGAGGTGGCACCATTGTGAAAGGGTGTGTTATTGTTAAATTTCACTTTTAAATTTGATTCTGTTATAATCTGGCTTAGTTGATAACCTATATTCTGTTATAATCTGGCTTAGTTGATAACCAAAACCGATGTTCTGTTTTGGAATAAACAATCTTTTGGATGTTAATGGCTTAGATGATAACAAGACTTTTGGAAGACACGTTCACAAATACTTTCTTGACATGTAGGTATAATCTTGACTGGAAGAGGGTGAGATTTCTGCCTTTTAAATAGGTATAGTGAAATTATGTCATTAAATTGAAGCAAATAAGACCTGATTTTAAAATCCTGAGGCTTACAGTTAAAGCTTCTTTAGTCAGCAGGAGGGTCTCTTATGTGGTTAGCATGTCTTTCCTTATTTTGTACTGATGTCACCAAAATCTTGGTATTGCTTTGATCAGTCAGTTAGTTCAGTTCAGTCACTCAGTCGTGTCCAACTCTTTGTGACCCTATGAATTGCAGCACGCCTGGCCTCCCTGTCCATCACCAATTCCTGGAGTTCACTCAAACTCACGTCCATCGAGTCAGTGATGCAATCCAGCCATCTCATCCTCTGTCGTCCCCTTCTCCTCCTGCCCCCAATCCCTCCCAGCATCAGAGTCTTTTCCAATGAGTCAACTCTTCGCATGAGGTGGCCAAAGTACTGGAGTTTCAGCTTTAGCACCATTCCTTCCAAAGAGATCCCAGGACCAATCTCCTTTAGAATGGACTGGTTGGATCTCCTTGCAGTCCAAGGGACTCTCAAGAGTCTTCTCCAACACCACAGTTCAAAAGCATCAATTCTTCAGCACTCAGCTTTTTTCACAGTCCAACTCTCACATCCATACATGACCGCTGGAAAAAACACACAGCCTTGACTAGACGGACCTTTGTTGGCAAAGTAATGTCTCTGCTTTTGAATATGCTATCTAGGTTGGTCATAACTTTCCTTCCAAGGAGTAAGTGTCTTTTAATTTCATGGCTGCAATCACCATCTGCAGTGATTTTGGAGCCCAAAAAAGTAAAGTCTGACACTGTTTCCACTGTTTTCCCATCTATTTCCCATGAAGTGATGGGACCAGATGCCATGATCTTCGTTTTCTGGATGTTGAGCTTTAAGCCAACTTTTTAACTCCCCCTTACTCCTGATTGGTTTTTGTGATGTCTCAGTGTTGATGGAGCTATAGTAATGTGACCATTAAATACATACACTTGTGCACTAATGAAATAAAATCCAGAAAGAATGTATAACATTTTTCATCCTAAAAATCACAAGTGTAAACTGTGAGCCAGTCGTCGTTTCACTTGAAACGGTTCTCTACGGAGGTTTTTTTGATGAAACAATGGTATCACTTACCCAGGTACATTTTAAAAAGTGACTAATACCCTAGAAGGGTTTCTCCTCTGAGTTCACCAATACCAAACTTGCTTATTTAACAATGAGAGAAGGTGGGAGGGGGGATGCAGACATCTGAATTTGAAGGAAGATGGTCTTTGGGTTCTGGTTTCATGAGTTTTTGTAGCACATCATATAGGAATAGCTATGTAACCACAGTGATGGTTTTATGGTTTTATTTTACTCTAAATTTTTCTCACATCAAATGTTAAGGACAAAGCTTTCTCACAGGATTTCAAGCATCCTGTGGTTTGGATGAAGTTCCAGCTACTTTGAGGCTGCTTTGCTTTCTTCTATCATGGCATTTTTCTCCCATTTAGGGACCAAATCCCGATAAATCCTTACTTAATGATATTAGACATTGTGTAAAACAATATTTATAGCCAAGAGGTGATTCTTTCAACTCTTCAGTTCAATCCAAAATAGTAATGAAAGTCCAGAGAGTAATTTTAGATGAAATAAATTACCTAATACATATGTCCTTAAAATATCTTGAAATTTCTATATGTCTACCCTTACTCCCAAATTAGACTTAACATATAGTATTTCACATTAATAATGACTGTAGTGAGAAAGTAGAGATCTTTCATGGCTTTGTAGTATAGAAACATGGGATGAAAGGCATTTCAGGGAATTTTATAAGTGGTAAAACATGAATATTGCAGAAAATAATCCAATGTGACATTTATAACATTCAATTAAGAATTAAATAATATCCTTGGTAAATAAGTGATGTTAAGCTATTTAAAGTTTCATCAGTTGCCTTTAAGATTGATTTTCATCAAAATTACTGTACTGAAATGTTTTCTTTTGTTGTACAGACTCAAATAGCAAACCTCAATTTTAAAATCGGCTCTTATTTGCAAAAAATGCTTTGACATAGTGCATTTGTTCTGCCTGGGCAGCAATAAAGGATTGTGGTATCATTTTGAAGAAGGTTGTTTGACAGAGCCTGTTTGTTTATTTGGGGTAATGTGAGCTGCATTCAGAAAATGCCATATTTTGTTTCATGATTGTATACATTCTCCCCCATTGCTCCCAGGCAAGACTTGTAAGCAGAGAAGACACGGATTTAGACCTTTTTTCCATGACCAGTGGAAGTGCTTTGTCTGTGAAGAGAGAAAAAAAAATTCAGGCACACAGACACTCAGCGGGATCTTCAAGTAAGTTGTGGTTTCCTTCAGAATTAATTTCAAAATCACAAATGAATTGATGGAAACTAATGCCAGCAAGCATTCTTTTACAGATAAGGGGGTAGGATGCCAGCAACCAGAACTGCCCAAAACTATCCATTTGAATTTTTTCCTTCTTTGAATGTCTTTTGATATAAACAGAATTAAATTATTTCTAAAATTAACAGCATCGGTTCTTATTTTAATTCTATTCTGTGACTCCGTGATTTACTCCTCTGCGCCCCCATGGATCATATTGAATTCTTTGATCATTTAGTTCTAAAAGAGTTTGTTTAGGTTAATTGTAAAACGTTGGATTTATATATCAAAGTAATGTGTTTCAGTCTTTTGTCATTAATTTAATATATAAGTAAAATTTGTTTTGAAGGAATTTTTTTTTAAATAGCAGACTGTAGATAATAACATTATAGTGTCAAAATCATGCTCTTAAAAACTATTTCCACTGAATAGATGACAGTTTGTATTTACTAGTGATGACTTTTTACATTTGAAAACGTCACACAATTATTAATTTGGTGATATAACTGTATATATATATCATGGTTCAACAAGAATTACAAAGCAATTCTTAACTCTGAAAAGAATGTAAGCATTTAAAAACTATCTGTATCTCAGGGTATGTAAGACTAAGAAAGCCTAATTTTTTCAAACTCTTCATTTAACACACTGTAAGTTATCAAAACATTTTATAGAGTGTTATGGTATATTAATACAAAAGATGGTTTATTTAATATAATATTTTGTTAATTTTGTGAAAGTATAGTAAACCTTAGAAATCCACATATTAATTTACACTTCATTTTAAGTAACAGTTACTCTAAAAAGATTTATTACTCATTGATTGTATGATTATATACACACAAAGTCAATATTTATTTGAATATGAACAATTCAACAATCCAGATAGTGCTCTTCAGATAAGTGAAAACATTGAAATGATTTCCTGACTTTTCTTCCAGATGCTTGACGTTATTAGATTCCAATCATTTAAATCCATTTATATGTAAATTTATTTTAATGAATTTTAATTTCATTTTAAAATAATTTTAATATATCTAACTTACAAATATTTCCCAGAATCTGGTCATGAAAGGTTGCTCTGGTCAATATGGTTAAGAAATATTTTAGGTTAGTTCACCTATGTAAAATTATTCTTTTAATACAAATTTTCTACAGCAACAAACTATGGTAATAATATCAGATATTATATATATATATTTATATATATTATATATATTTATACATTATATATATTTTATATATATATATAAAACATTTCAGAAGGAATCAACCTGTGCCACACATTATAGTGAATAATGCCATACCCATTTTAAGCATTGCATATTACAAACTCATATGATATTGCTTTGAAGTAGTATGGGTAAAAATAAACAAACCTAATAAAATTTTTACACAAATTGCCTACAGAATATCAAAGCTTCTGTTTGAAATGTACTATCTGAATGTTAAAACATAAATAACTCAGTCAGTCAGCAACTATCCTGAAATGCACAAGCTTCATCTTTCACTTACATAAAACTGAGTTATAGATTTTAGAGTATGTAAGATCTGTATAGAGAGTTCATTTCTTAACACTTTCTCTAAGAAACTGTAATAAGGCCATTCACACTGTGGTTTCCATTAGTTGTCAATCAATGACATTATTTCAAACACTACTAATGACGAAATGTTCATTAGGTGACAATTTAAGACAAGCCACTTTAGGAAATATTTTTTATTAAATAACAGAATGAATATGAATAATTACTACTTGCCAAATTCTTATCATACTAGTTTACTGTAACATCCATGTAATATAATGGTGAAGGATATAAGCTCTGACACCAGGTTGCCTAGATTTGTATCATAACTTAGTTTTCTCATCCTTAAAATAGGAATGATACATACCTTGTAGAATTGTTTTAGGATCAAATATAGTGTATTCACTTCCAGTGGTCATGTATGGATGTGAGAGTTGGACTAAAAGAAAGCTGAGCGCCAAAGAATTGATGCTTTTGAACTGTGGTGTTGGAGAAGACTCTTGAGAGTCCCTTGGACTACAAGGAGATCCAACCAGTCCATTCTAAAGGAGATCAGCCCTGGGTGTTCTTTGGAAGGAATGATGCTAAAGCTGAAGCTCCAGTACTTTGGCCACCTCATGTGAAGAACTGACTCATTGGAAAAGACCCTGATGCTGGAAAAGATTGAAGGCAGGAGGAGAAGGGGACGACAGAGGATGACATGGTTGGATGGCATCACCGACTCGATGGACATGAGTTTGAGCAAGCTCCCGGTGTTGGTGATGGACAGGGAGGCCTGGCGTGCTGCAGTCAGTGGGTCACAAAGAGTCAGACACAGCTGAGTAACTGAGCTGAACTGAACTGATAGCACATTCAGAATGGTATCTGTCTCAAAATAAGGGCTTACTAAAGGTTCTTTGTAATTGTTGTAACAAAGAAAAATCAGTTGAGGTAAGATATTGAAGTCTGTAGTATCTAGTCACATGGCTAACTAGCTCAGCTTAAAAGAAATGTCCTCTTAATAGTTCTTTAACTGAAAAAAAAAAAAAAAAATGCCATAGCTTATTATATATAGAAATCTTTAAACTGTCAGAGTCTTTGTGTCCTAGGCCCCCATGGCCCTGGGCCAACCACTTAAAGTCTCAGTATTTTGAAAGCTCTTTTTCTCCAGCTTTCTCTCAAAATCTTGTCACCTTATTAAAGCTAAAATATTTCTTTCAGCTTCGCAAGCCAAATCTAGAGAGTAGTTTATGGGTTACAGCTATAAAACTTTTTCAGCCTTTGAACTTTTCTAGCTATTTCTCTTTCAATGTTGCTATATTATTTGGAACACATATTCGTTAGAAATAGATACATTCAGGTTTAAAATCCCCATTCCACTATCACGGATAAGTTGTGTGACCTTGGATAAATTATCTAACCTCTAAGAATGAGTTTACTCTCTCCAAAATGGAAGTATAATGTCTATCTCATGAAATTTTAGTGAGGAATAAATCAGTAAAAATATAAGTAAAGTATGGTGATGCATTGCCCAGTAGTAAGTAAAGACAAAGTATTGTTCTTGTTGTTTATATTGTTTGTTATTGTTGTATGTGTTGTTACTGTTGTATTATTTTTAAACAATTTCGAAGTAGGGTTGTCTTCCTTTTCTGTGTATCAAATAATAGCAGAACCATGCCATCCATATAAACTAACAATGTCTTTTCTTAGAGAATTTCCTAAGGTTTCTGTTTTTATCCGTTTAGGTCTTACTGCCCTCTTACACCGGGGAAGGCAATGGCACCCCACCCCAGTACTTTTGCCTGGAAAATCCCATGGATGGAGGAGCCTGGTAGGCTGCAGTCCATGGGGTCGCTAAGAGTCAGACATGACTGAGCAATTTCACTTTCACTTTTCACTTTCATGCACTGGAGAAGGAAATAGCAACCCACTCCAGCGTTCTTGCCTAGAGAATCCCAGGGACGGGGGAGCCTGGTGGGCTGCCATCTATGGGGTCGCACAGAGTCGGACACAACTGAAGCGACTTAGCAGCAGCAGCAGCAGCCCTCTTACACGAGGCCAAGGAAACCTGCTACCAAATTTTCTAATCTATATTATGATTTAAAAATAGATGAAACATACATATTTTAAAATGTGCCATTATGAAATGACTAGGCAAAAAAATTCCTGATTTAGACAATATTTATTTAAAAATATTTGATATCCTTCAGTGATTTTGGTTTCCTCAATTCATTTCCCTCTTAATACTTAAAATAAAGGATGCATTACAATAACAATAACTCTATTGCTCTAGCAATTTAGAGTTTAGCCAATTTCTTTTAAATGTCTATTCTGACTTATATAATTATTTTTCTTTGATAAATAATATAAGTGAGACTTAGAGTGTTTATTTATTTGAATGTTGGCGCAAAAAAACTTGGCAAAGTAAAGCAACAACTTGAAATCCATCTTTTCTCATTCCAAATTCAGTGCTATACTGTCTTCTGTTCTTCCTTGGGCTAAAACATGTATCTTAGTAAGAATATAGTTTTTCTTATCCATTCATTCTTTCTGGAGCCATTTATTGATGTATTATTGCTCACTATACACCTAGTTTTGATTTCCAATTGTCTTCTTCATATTATCTCTGTGTTTTCCCAGGCATTTTCCATTTTCAAAGTTAGCCAGAGACTGAAGATCCAAAATTCCTCTGTAATAGTGTGTGAGTTCAGTTCAATCACTCAGTCATGTCTGATTCTTTGCGAACCCATGAACCACAGCACAAGAGGCCTCCCTGTACACCAATTCCCAAAGCCCACCCAAACCCATGTCCATTTTGTCAGTGATGCCATCCAACCATCTCATCCTCTGTTGTCCCCTTCTCCTCTTGCCCTCAATCTTTCCCAGCATCAGGGTCTTTTCCAATGAGTCAGCTCTTCACATCAGGTGGCCAAGTACTGGAGTTTCAGCTTCAACATCAGTCCTTCCAATGAACACCCAGGACTGATCTCCTTTAGGATGGACTGGTTGGATCTCCTTGCAGTCCAAGGGACTCTCAAGAGTCTTCTTCAAAACCACAGTTCAAAAGCATCAATTCTTTGGTGCTTAGCTTTCTTCATAGTCCAACTCTCACATCCATACATGACCACTGGAAAAACCATAGCCTTGACTAGATGGACCTTTGTTGACAAAGTAATGTGTCTGCTTTTCAATATGCTGTCTAGGTTGGTCTTAACTTTCCTTCCAAGGAGTAAGTGTCTTTTATTTAATTTCCGGGCTGCAGTCACCATCTGCAGTGATTTTGGAGCCCCCCAAAATAAAGTCTCTCACTGTTTCCACTGTTTCCCAATCTATTGGCCATGAAGTGACGGAACCGGATGCCATGATCTGTTTTCTGAATGTTGAGCTTTAAGCCAACTTTTTCACTCTCCTTTTTCACTTTCATCTAGAGGCTCTTTAGTTCTTCTTCACTTTCTGCTACAACAGTGTATGAAAGTGAAAAGTGAAAGTGAAGTTGCTCAGTCGTGTCCGACTCTTTGCAACCCCTGGACTGTAGCCTAACAGGCTCCTCTGTCCATGAGATTCTCCAGGCAAGAGTACTGGAGTGGGTTGCCAGTTTCCTTCTTCTCCAGGGGATCTTCCGCATTGCAGGCAGATGCTTTAACCTCTGAGCCACCAGGGAAGCCAACCCCAAATTCACTTCTTCTCTGAACATGTCTAAACTCTCATGAAATGTAAGCCCTTATAATATGTAGTCCATGGGGTCGCTAAGAGTTGGACACGACTGAGCGACTTCACTACTTTTCACTTTCACATAATATGGTACTGAATTTACTGAATGTGGAAAAAACTATTTTTCAAAAGCAAAGTTGCTAATGTTTTTCAAATGAAAAAGGCTTCTTGGAGGCAGTATCAGATCAGATCAGATCAGTCGCTCAGTCGTGTCCGACTCTTTGCGACCCCATGAACCGCAGCACGCCAGGCCTCCCTGTCCATCACAAGCTCCCGGAGGTCACTCAGACTCGCATCCATCGAGTCAGTGATGCCATCCAGCCATCTCATCCTCTGTCGTCCCCTTCTCCTCCTGCCCTCAATCCCTCCCAGCATCAGAGTCTTCTCCAATGAGTCAAATCTTCGCATGAGGTGGCCAAAATACTGGAGTTTCAGCTTTAGTATCATTCCTTCCAAAGAAATCCCAGGGCTGATCTCCTTCAGAATGGACTGGTTGGATCTCCTTGCAGTCCAAGAGACTCTCAAGAGTCTTCTCCAACACCACAGTTCAAAAGAATCAATCCCTTGGCACTCAGCTTTCTTTACAGTCCAACTCTCACATCCATACATGACCACAGGAAAAACCATAGCCTTGACTAGATGGATCTTTGTTGGCAAAGTAATGTCTCTGCTTTTGAATATGCTATCTAGGTTGGTCATAACTTTCCTTCCAAGGAGTAAGCGTCTTTTAATTTCATGGCTGCAGTCACCATCTGCAGTGATTTTGGAGCCCAGAAAAATAAATTCTGACACTGTTTCCACTGTTTCTCCATCTATTTCCCATGTAGTGATGGGACCAGATGCCATGATCTTCGTTTTCTGAATGTTGAGCTTTAAGCCAACTTTTTCACTCTCTTCTTTCACTTTCATCAAGAGGCTTTTTAGTTTCTCTTCACTTTCTCCCATAAGGGTGGTGTCATCTGCATATCTGAGGTTATTGATATTTCTCCCGGCAATCTTGATTCCAACTTGTGCTTCTTCCAGCCCAGTGTTTCTCATGATGTACTATGCATATAAGTTAAATAACCAGGGTGACAGTATACAGCCTTGACGTACTCCTTTTCCTATTTGGAACCAGTCTGTTGTTCCATGTCCAGTTCTAACTGTTGCTTCCTGACCTGCATATAGGTTTCTCAAGAGGCAGGTCAGGTGGTCTGGTATTCCCATCTCTTTTAGAATTTTCCACAGTTTATTGTGATCCACACAGTCAAAGGCTTTGGCATAGTCAATAAAGCAGAAATAGATGTTTTTCTGGAACTCTCTTGCTTTTTCCATGATCCAGCAGATGTTGGCAATTTGATCTCTGGTTCCTCTGCCTTTTCTAAAACCAGCTTGAACATCTGGAGGTTCAAGGTTCACGTATTGCTGAAACCAGGCTTGGAGAATTTTGAGCATTAATTTACTAGCGTGTGAGTACCCAATACCAGATGCCAGTACCCAACAGTACATGGGGATTGAAAGAGTAAAGGCGGCAGCTAAAGTAAAAAATTTCAAAGAAGACCATTAACATTTATTTCAAATTTACTAAGTACATTCCATTAACATAAAGTTTGTAAGCTAAGAATTATTAGCATGTTATATATTCATGTATGTCTGTGCATATTTATGTACATATATGGTATCTAATTTGTACATAGCTATAGTATATATATATATATATATATATATATATATATGCATTTTTAATCCCTCACTGAGTAAACTTAAGATGTAAATAGTATTGCATATATCTGTGGGTCATTATATAAACCTCATCATGGATACATGCCAAAGAATTGACGCCTTTGAATTGTGGTGCTGGAGAAGACTCTTGAGAGTCCCTTGGACTGCAAGGGGATTAAACCAGCCAATCCTAAAGGAAATCAATCCTGAATATTCATTGGAAGGGCTGATGCTGAAGCTGAACTCCAATACTTTGGCCACATGATGTGAAGAACCAACTCACGGGAAAAGATCCTGATGCTGGGAAAGATTGAGGGCAAGAGGAGAAGGAGATTACAGAGGATGAGATGGTTGGATGGCATCACCAACTCAATGGACATGAGTTTGAGCAAACTCCAGGAAATAGTGAAGGATAGGGAAGCCTGGTGTGCTGCAGTCCATGGGGGTCACAAGAGTTGGACATGACTTAGCAAATGAATAGCAACATTGTGAGTGCTAGCAGCCGCATGCCTGCAATAAGTAAAGCATGGTACAGAATCATTAAGCAAGTACAAAGGTGCAGAGGTACAAGACTTAGAATAGCCAACACAGTGTTGAAGGAGAAGAACAAAGTTGGAAGACCAAGACATCCATGGGAAAAGCAAATTAAAATGAGATACCACGGTACACCTATTACCAATAGAATAGCCAAAATCCAGAACACTGACAAAACCAACTGCCAGCAAAAATGTATAGCAACAGGATCTCTCATTCATTGCTGGTGGAAATGCAAAATGGTACAACCACTTAGGAAGACAGTTTGACCCTTTCTTACAAAAGTAAGCATACCCTTACCATATGATCTAGCAGTCATGCTTCTTGGTATTTATTCAAAGAAGTTGAAAACTTACAAATACACAAAAACCTGCATATGGATGTTTATGGCAGCATTATTCCTAATTGCCAAAATTTGGAAGCAACCAAGATGTCCTTTAGTGAGTGAATGGCTAAATAAACTGTGGTACATTTAGATAATGAAATATTCCTCAGTGATTAAATAAAAGAAAGTAGCTACTAGGCCTTGAAAAGACATGATGGAAACTTAAATGCATATTCAGCTCAGTTCAGTTCAGTCGCTCAGTCGTGTCCAGCGCTTTGTGACCCCATGAATCGCAGCACACCAGGCCTCCATGTCCACCACCAACTCCCAGAGTTCACTCAAACTCACGTCCATCGAGTAGATGATGCCATCCAGCCATCTCATCCTCTGTCGTCCCCTTCTCCTCCTACCCCCAATCCCTCCCAGCATCAGAGTCTTTTCCAATGAGTCAACTCTTCGCATGAGGTGGCCAAAGTACTGGAGTTTCAGCTTTAGCATCATTCCTTCCAAAGAACACCCAGGACTGATCTCCTTCAGAATGGACTGGTTGTATCTCCTTGCAGTCCAAGGGACTCTCAGGAGTCTTCTCCAACACCACAGTTCAAAAGCATCAATTTTTCAGCGCTCAGCTTTCTTCACAGTCCAATTCTCACATCCATACATGAAAAACCATAGCCTTGACTAGACGGACCTTTGTTGGCAAAGTAATGTCCCTGCTTTTCAATATGCTATCTAGGTTGGTCATAACTTTTAGTGAAAAAAAAGTCAACCTGAAAAGAGTACATAGTTTATGATTTCAACTATGTAGCATTCTTTAAAATGTAAAATTATGGAAATGGTAAAAACATCAAAGGTAGTAGGGGGTTGGATGACAGATGAATAGGTTGAGCAAAGGGGATTTTTAGGGCAGTGGAAATAATCCCTATGATACCATATGCATACTGCCATTCATTATACATTTTTCCAGACCTATAGAATGTACAAAACTCAAACCTGAGAGTGAACTATAATGTAAGCTATGTACTTTGGGTGATTATATTTTGAAAATTTAATTTCATCATTTGTAATAGGTACCTTACTGGTAGGGTTGCTGATAATGAAGGAGACTATGCGACTTCACTTTCATTTTTCACTTTCATGCATTGGAGAAGGAAATGGCAACCCACTCCAGTGTTCTTGCCTGGAGAGTCCCAGGGATGAGGGGGCTGGTGGGCTGCCGTCTATGGGGTCTCACAGGGTCGGACACGACTGAAGTGACTTAGCAGCTTGCATGCGTATGTGGGACAGAAGATATATACGAAATCTGTGTGCCCTCCTCTCAATTTTTCTGTGAATGGAAATTACTCTTTAAAAAAAATAGTCTTAATAAAAACTGAATGGGAAAAAAGAAAAGGAAAACAAATGAGAAGCTCAGAAGGCTGTTCCTCACCACCTATTGCCTGAGATTTACTTTGAAATAGGTGGGATTTAGCTTTTAATTGTATAAATAAATTGCCCAGAGCTAAGGAGGCTAAAAGTTGTAGAGCTGAGACTCAAATCTGGGTCTTGTGATTGATTCCTAGTGTAAGGATATCAATTGCTTCCCATCCAGCTTCTTGGCATCATAAATGTTTTGGTTCTATCTATCTCAGTGTACAGATGGAACATAAAAGACAATATCATAAATTATAATTTATTTTTTGAAAAGTACAAAGATGAATTGCATATGATTAGCACATAGAAAACACTTCAGAGAACAAATGAACTTATCAACCATTATTGCTTTTCTCCTCTTATCGTACATTCATGTAACCATTAAATGGATATTGTCTTCTCCAGAATAAGGGAAACCATTTCCATTAACATTTTATGGTCTTCTCTCTAAATTGTCTGTATGAGATTTATCCTAGTTGTTGCTGTTCTTTAGTCGCTCAGTCATGTCCAGCTCTTTGAACCCCGTGGACTACAGCACACCGGGCTTCCCTGTCCTTTACTATCTCCCAGAGTTTGTTCAAACTCATGTACATTGAGTTGATGATGTTATCCAACCTCCTCATCCTCTGTCATCCCCTTCTCCTCCTGCCTTCAATCTTTCTCAGCACCAAGGTCTTTTCCAGTGAGTTGGCACTTCACATCAGGTGGCCAGAGTATTGGAGCTTCAGCTTCAGCATCAGTCCTTCCAGTGAATATTCAAGGTTGATTTTCTTTAGTATTGACTTATTTGATCTCCTTGCTGACCAAGGGACTCTCTCAAGACTTTTTTCCAGAACCACAGTTTGAAGGCATCAATTCTTCAGTGCTCAGCCTTCTTTATGTTCCAACTTCCACATCTCTACATGAATACTGGAAAAAACCATAGCTTTGACTATAAAGAGCTTTGTCAACAAAGTGATGTCTCTGCTTTTTAAAATACTTTCTAAGTTTGTCATAGGTTTCCTTTCAAGAAGCAATCGTCTTTTAATTTCATGACTGTAGTCACCATCTGCAGTGATTTTTGGAGCCCAAAACAATAAAATATGTCATTGCTTCCATCGTTTTTCCATCTATTTGCCAGGAATTGATAAGACTGGATGCCATGATCTTAGCTTTTGAATGTTGAGTTTCAAGGCCAGCTTTTCACACTCTTTCAACCTCATCAAGAGGCTTTTTAGTTTGTTTGTTTGTTTGTGTTTGTTTTTATTTTTTAACTTTACAATATTGCATTGGTTTTGCCATATATCAACATGAATCCACCACAGGTATACACGTGTTCCCCATCCTGAACCTTCTTCCCTCCTCCCTCCCCGTACCATCCCTCTGGGTCATCCCAGTGCACCAGCCCCAAGCATCCAGTATCAAAAGAGACACTGATGTATAGAACAGTCTTTTGGACTCTGTGGGAGAGGGAGAGGGTGGGATGATTTGGGAGAATGGCATTGAAACATGTATAATATCAAGAGGGTTTTTAGTTCCTTTTTACTTTCAGCTATTAGAGTGGTATCACCTACATATCTATGGCTGTTAATATTTCTCTCAGCAATCTTGACTCCAGCTTGTGATTTATCCAGTTCAGCATTTTGTGTGATGGATTCTACATATAAGTTAAATTAGCAGGGTGACAATATACAGCCTTGACATACTTCTTTCCCAGTTTGGAACCAGTCCATTGTTGAATGTCCAGTTCTGTTACTTAGAAATCACTGAAGATGATGACTGTGGACAACATATTAAAAGATGCTGGTTCCTTGGAAGAAAAGCTATGCCCAACCTAGACAGCATATTAAAAACAGAGACATTACTTTGCCAACAAAGGTCCATCTAGTCAAAGCTATGCTTTTTCCAGTAGTCATGTATGGATGTGAGAGTTGAACTATAAAGAAAGCTGAGTGCTGAAAAATTGATGCTTTTGAACTGTGGTGTTGGAGAAGACTCCTGAGAGTCCCTTGGACTGCAAGGAGATCAAACCAGTCCTGAATATTCATTGGAAGGACTGATGCTGAAGTTGAAACTCCAATACTTTGGCCACCTGACGTGATGAACTGACTTATTGGAAAAGACCCTGATGCTGGGAAAGAATGAAGGCAGGAGGAGAAGGGGACGACAGAGGATGAGATGGTTGGATGGCATCACCGACTCGATGGACATGAGATTGAACAAGCTCTGGGAGTTGGTGATGTACAGGGAGGCCTGCTGTGCTGCAGTCCATGGGGTTGCAAAGAGTCAGATATGACTGAGTGACTGAACTGTTGCTTCTTGACCTGCATACAGGTTGCTCAGGAGACAGGTAAGATGATCTAATATTCCCATCTCTTTAAAAATTTTCCATAATTTGTGATCCACACAGTCAAAGGTTTAAGCAAAGTCAACGAAGCAGATGTTTTTCTGGAATTCTCTTGGTTTTCCTTTTTCTATGATCCAGCAGATGTTGGCAATTTGATCTCTGGTTCCTCTGCCTTTTCTATATCCAGCTTGAAATTCTGGAAGTTCTTGGTTCATGTGCTGCTGAAGCCTAGCTTGAAGGATTTTGAGCATTACCTTGCTAACATATGAAATAAGTACAGTTGTCTGGTAGTTTGAACATTTTTGGCATTGCCCTTCTTTGAGATTGGAATGAAAACGGATCATTTCCTGTCCTGTGGCCACTGCTGAGTTTTCCAAATTTGCTGGCATATTGAGTGCAACACTTTAACATCATAGTCTTTTACGATATGAAATAATAACTCAGCTGGAATCCTGTCGCCTCCACTAACTTTGATCGTAGTGATGCTTTCTAGGGCCCACTTGACTTCACAGTCCAAGATGTCTGGTTCTAGGTGAATGACCACACCATCATTTTCGAGGTCCTTAAGATCTTTTTTGTACAGTTCTGTGTATTCTTGCCACCTCTTCTTAATCTCTTCTGCTTCTATTAGATCTTTACCTTATTTTTCCTTTTCTCCCTTGCCTTTTGATTCTCTTCTCTCAACTCTTTGTAAAGTCTCCTTAGACAACCACTTCACCTTGCATTTCTTCTTCTTTGGAATGGTTTTGATCACCACCTCCTGTATAGTGTCATGAACCTCCATCCATATTTTTCAGGCACTCTGTCTAGCAGATCTAATCACTTGAATCTATTCATCACCTCCACTGTATAATTAATCATAAGGGATTTTATTTAGTTCATACCTGAATGGCCTAGTGATTTTCCCCATTTTCTTCAATTTAAGTCTGAATCTTTCAATAATGAGTTTTTGATGAGCCACAGTCAGCTCCAGGTTTTATTTTTGCTGACTGTACAGGGCTTCTCCATTTTTTACATATATATGTATATAAACATATATACAAATATGTGTTATATATTGAGTCTTTTATAATAGAGATGATATCCAATTCAATTAAATATCAAAATTCTAAACTTTTTAGAAGTTAACTTCTGTACCTTATAATTATATATAATATAGAAAATATTACAAATATTTTAAAAAGTGCAGCTTAAATGTCTTTTCAAAAATCAAAAATTAAAAGTTTTATTATTTTGGTATTTTAAAAACATGAACAATATATCTCATGTGAAGGAGCTTTGGTTTTTCTCTCTGAAAGTATTAATAATGAATTCTAGCCAATGCAAAGATTTGCTAGTGAATTTCAGTGTTAATTTTTAATGTGGCTGACCCACATCAGCCATCTCTCTCCACTTCCACAGTAAGGAAACTTGATTGGGTGAATATAGTCATAAATATAAATGACTTTATTTTATGAATATAATACTGCTCACTGGTGCTTCACTCGTGAATTCACTTCCCCATTTTGTCATCTTGCTGCTCTCCAACCCTTCTGCCACCCTACTCCTAACCTGTATCTCCTTTGAAATTGCCCTTTTCAAGGACCCACACTCTCTAACTAACATTTTGACCCTTTTGGCAGCTCTGCTACTTCCAACTGATTCCCTGCATTCCATAACTTAAATTTGCAAATCAATTATTTCCTCATTGGAAGCTTAGAAATGTGTTACCTTTAACTTAATTTTCTGTCACGAAGAGTGGTCAAAAGATGTGTGAAAGTTATGTTTAATTATGTCCCTGTGCTTGCTACGTTGCTTCAGTCATGTCCAGCTCTGTGTGATCCCATGGACTGTAGCCCACAAGGCACCTCTGTCCATGGGGATTCTCCAGGCTAGAATCTGAACTAGGTTGCCATGCCCTCCTTTAAGGGATCTTCCCAAACTATAGATCTAACCCATGCCTCTTAAGTCTCCTGCATTGGCAGATGGGTTCTTTACCACTAGCACCACCTGGGAAGCCCTATTTATGTCCCTACTTGCGTATTTTTTCAGTATAGACTGAAATATATATATATATATATATATAAAATAAATAAATTGAGTTTTGGTTCAACTGTCTGCTAAATAGTATATTGATTTTACTTGTATCTAGCCTTTTTAAAAACTCTAGATAGTTATGTAATTCTAGTGCATTTTCCTCAGATATTTTATTTATTTATTTATTTATTGGTTGCACTCGGTCTTGATGCTTTGTTGCTTCCTGGGCTTTCTCTGCTCGCAGTAATAAACAGGGACTACTCTTCATTGCAATGTGCAGGTTTTTCATTGAGGTGAAGTGAAGTGAAGTCAAGTCGCTGAGTCGTGTCCGACACTTTGCGACCCCATGGACCGTAGTCTACCAGGCTCCTCTGTCCATGGGATTTTCCAGGCAAGAGTACTGGAGTGGATTGCCATTTCCTTCTCCAGGGGATCTTCCCAACCCAGGGATTGAACCCGGGTCTCCCTCATTGTAGACAGACGCTTTACCGTCTGAGCCACCAGGGAAGTCCATCACTGCGGTGGCTTAATCTTATTCCAGAACACAAGCTCTGTGTGTGCAGGCTCAGTAACTGTGGTCCACGGGGCTTTAGTTGCTCCACGGCATGTGGAATCTTCCTGGAGCAGGAATCAAACCCGTCTTTCCCGGATTGGCAGGCAGATTCCATCAACTGTACAACTAGAGAAGTCCTTCAGATATTTTCTTAAAGGAAAAAATATGTAGTCTCCGGTATCCCATGAATGTTTTATTACTATATGTGCTCATGTAATTCAGTCAAAATCATTGAAATATGGGAGTATTCTTTGAACAGCTTCAGAAATTCTGGTAGTACCTAGAAGATCTTGATGGGTAAACAGAAAGGCAGTGACATGACTGAAAAATAAAATTGCCTGAAAAAAAATTTTGATAAAGTAATTCTTAAAAAATCATGTTAAGGGTTATCATATCATATATAGATACAGGTATATAGATGGGCTTCCCAGGCAAATCAGAGGGTAAAGAATCTGCCAGAAGACCCTGGTTTGATTCCTGGGTCAGGAAGATCCCTGGAGAAGGGATAGCTACTCACTCCAGTACACATGGGCTTCCCTGGTGGCTCAGATGGTAAAGTGTGATGCGGGAGTCCTAGGTTCAGTCGCTGGGTGGGGAAGATCTCCTGGAGGAGGGCATGGCAACCTACTCCAGGATTCCTGCCTGGAGAATCCCCATGGACAGAGGAGCCTGGTGGGCTATAGTTCATGGGGTCTCAAAGAGTCGGACATGACTGAGCAACTAAGCACTGCACAGCACGAAGTATAGATATGGATACGGATCAAGAAATATCCTTCTCTTGTGTTTCCTCAACTTACAGAAATTAAGGATGATATTGTTTTATAATGGACAGTTTTTTCCATTGGAAGCAATGCAAAAAAATATATTCATCTCACATTTGCTGCCTAATGATTTTCTTTATGATACCATTATATTAGAGGTATTCTGTATTTCTTAAAATTAAAAATGATACTGTCTTCTTTTTAATAAACTTAGTCATATAAAGTCAAGTTTCAAATATGTTACTGTCACTTACTTTTGGGCAAAAATTTTAACTTCATTGCCTTGATTTCCTTATCTTTAAAACAAGGGTGATAATGTATCGTGCACAGCTATATTGTGGATTAAATGAGATGGTGAATACAAAGTGCCATGCCAGGGCCTGGAACATAAGGAACTCCTAGATCCCTGCTACTCCTTCAAGATATGACATTTTGAGGTCATGAGTAAACTAA
Source organism: Tragelaphus eurycerus (assembly GCA_935064755.1). Classification (NCBI taxonomy): domain Eukaryota; kingdom Metazoa; phylum Chordata; class Mammalia; order Artiodactyla; family Bovidae; genus Tragelaphus; species Tragelaphus eurycerus. The sequence continues at coordinate 42,407,409 of CAKXYN010000010.1, read as the reverse complement.
TATTGGCAGAATTGAAGATAAATGTGTGATGAGAAAATGCAGACATTGGCACATACTAGTCTTTTAATAGACTTGATAGTAAAAAGTTGAGTGATTTTGTACAGTGCAAACTTTTATTGATGCTAAATGCACAATAAAGAAATTGTTTAAAATGTGCACTCTAGAAATACTTTTAATTAACTGACATAGTTGTAAATGATGGCATTCAGTCTACAAATTCTTCTAATAAAATAATTCCACAATACCATTGTCTATGCCAACTGTTGTAAAATTCATTGTAGAGGTAAAAACTCTCAAACTTCTTAATCAAAATATTCAAACTTTAATCCTGACATTGATATTATATTTTTTCCACAGATAAAAATAAGGTAAATAAGATTTTTATAAACAACTGTGGCCAAGTTAAACTTTTTTCTTCTATGTATAATAAAATCTGGCATTGTTTATCCTCTTGTTCTTATCTGAAATGTTTGATTTAAAGAAACATGTCAATAAAGAAGCTTAGAGCTATATCATAGAATTATTATTTTTAAAAAAGTTTGTTTAGCAAGAGCTGGTCTCTAACAATATAAAATTTTTATTTTAAGGCTTTTATTTTATTATTGCTTAAACCATTAACTCTGATTTTTCTGGATCTCAAATTTTTTTGGCAGGACCTTTAAGAACACAGATTTGTTAGGTCTTAATATTGTGTCCCTGAATAAACAAACACGTTAACATTAATACTTCAACCCTAAAAATATTCCTGTAACCAGATCTGGATAGTCAAAATTAATTACTATTATACCACGCTCATGTTTACATGGTTGCTGGAAACATCTAATAGACATATATTAAAAGTCTAGCACAGAGTAGGCACATAATAAATAGCTATTGATTTAATGTCCTTTAACAGCCTGATACAGCCTGTTTCCAGAATCTGAGACAGTCTAATGAAACAGTCAATGATTCCAGACATAGTTAAATATAACAGTTATTAGTAACCACAGAATAATATTTACAGATCTAAAACAGTGGTTTCACCAGCAGTTGATATTATCCAGAGGAAGACAAATTTCAACTGTACTTTTGTGAGAGAGCTAGTTATACATATGTCAACTACATTTATTCTTTGTAATAAAAAAACAACTTACACACATTTTAACATTTTTGAGGACAGGATCTATGTATGCTCTATTGATAATATATTAAAGCATCATGTTTCTAACTGTAGTATTTTAGTTTTTACCCCTTTCTCTCATAAATAAACTGACTGCTTTTTTTTTTTTTGGTTATTGTTGTCACTTTCAAACCGATTTCTTACACTAGCTTAATGTGCAAAAATAAATGGGTATGGTCAAATGTGAAATGCATTTGTCAAATGAATGAAACTAAGTGCAATAATATAATAAATCCTCAGGCGAGTCATGTTTATTGTTGCCAAATGTCTCCCTGCTAAGAACTAATAAGCATGAAAAGGGATAATGAAAGTTTCCATGAAAGTTTTTGGGAAACCTATCCACAAGTCTTCACTATCTGGGAATGTGGAAATACATATTTGTTTTATACAAGTTCCATATGAGGATTGTAAAGATGAAATTATGAGAATAGAGTAAAATGGAAAGCAACTGTGGAATGATGGTTACTAATATTACTTGGCACATGGAAGTATATTGACAGAGGAGCTTCATTGAAAGGCAGAAGAGAACAGTGCCTGCTACATAATAGGCACTAAATAAATACATATTGAATGAATGTGAAAATAAAAGGAAGAGTTTGAGCTCAAGCTTTCAAAGACTCTAAGTGATCTTGAAAATCTAATTTAGGTTTTAAATATTTAAATGCCAAAAGATAACTGTGCATTGATAAAACATTTGGGAATTGACTTAAAATGCATATTTTTTTGCTAAATTTTTACTTTTGGCAAAATTAATTAACATGGGAAAAAGTGCGAAGACAAAGAACTGGGTTGTTTCAAAAGAATATGCATATGACTTAAGTGTAAAAAATACTCTCAATTATTAGCATAATTCATGCCATTACTGTTTAAATACAAATACTTATGGGCACTTAGTTATAAGTATGAAAAACAGAGTAGTGCAGAGAATATTTTTAGAATGATTAGAGAATCTAGGAACAGACTTTTTCTTAATTGACAAGAATAATGGAACTATGACCTGATTTTTAGAATCAACTGTATATAGAAGGAAACAGATGCCTAGATAATTTATAGATTGTTAAATTTCATCCTTAATTCCTTATTGAGTTATACTTTTTATTACCTAGTCAATTTATTAGTAGGAGTCAAATACTCAATAAGCATCTAGTAGTTTGGTGGGAAGCCAGAAACACCAGGAAAGAAGAGTTATTTAATGGTCACATGACAGAAAGCTAATCTAATTATGAAAAAAAATCATAAAACCTGTTTAGATCTTATAACCAAAAATCACTGAATCATTAAAAAAAAAATTCCCACGGGGAAAAAAATGAGAATAACATTAAACAATATAAGTACAATAAACAGAATTTAAAGAAACTAGATAGTATTTTTAGCACCATATTCTAGCCACCCTTGTCTATGCAAACACATCTCTAAGAAGAAATCAACACAGCAGTGTGTTGAAAATAATAAAACCCAGAAACAGTGCATACTATAGGGAGGCCTCAAAGATTCTAGATCAGATATGAATGGTAGCTATTATAAAAGATCAAGAAATGCACAAAATACAAAAGTAAAAATCTATGCTGTATATCGGGATACCCCACCCTCTATGATATGTATTAGATTTTATGCACATTAGGAATTGCCTTTTTAAAATAAATGTACATAGACAAAGCAAATTATATGTGTCATGTTGATTTAAAAAGAAACATCAGGAATCATGATTTTTAGCAACAATAACAAATACCATGGGTAGTCTGTGGCTATCAAATGTACCAAACATAACTGGTTTTCTTTTTTATATGTCTCTTAAATATTGGGTAAGAAGGATAACTGTAAATGTCATTGTCCAGTTGTGGTTTCAATAAACAGGAAAATGTTATTGGTATTTTTATGTCATAGAGAAAACTTTTATTCACTGAAAAACCTTGAAAACAATTTCAAAACAAGCAAAATCACCATGTTATACGGAGGCAATCTAAATATGATATAAACAACCCCTTTATTTGTTTTATTTTCATTCTTAGTGTTAGACTTTAAACTATCTGTAAATGATCGTTACAACTCAAAGTTGGACATAGCAATAGCCCTTAAAAGCAACTGTTACTTGAACACTCTAATATCTACCTCTACCTCAAACTTACCCAGTGTAACTCACTCACAGCACTTAAATTGATGTAAATGCTTTGCTGCTAAGAATTTGTTCTGGTCACTTTCATTAAAATGTTGAATTTTTTTTCCTTCATGCTTTACTTCTGCTGTTTCTGCTGTTAAGCAGTACAATATGAGAAGGACTTTGAAATGATTTTTATGTCCACACACATAGTGTTTCAACGAAAATCCAATGACGTATTACTATACATCATGAAATTTCTACTTTAACCTGTTTAAGGAAGTTTTTCTTATACATACCAGGAGCGTCATTCAAAGCATTTTACATATTAAATTACTTATCAAAACACAGCATATATAGACCTTGACATTTGTTAAAGAACCAAGGATTTAACCCAAAAAAATTTTAAAGGACCAGAACAAATCTTTAGCAGAACACAGATTATGTGGCAAAGAAGCGACATACTGGAAGATAGATCATACTTATCAAGACATACTTTCAGCATATATGTAAGAGACTGGTTGGTTGATTTGTATGGTCACCTGCAAATATCCAGCAGACTGTTGTCAAAAAATAGGTAAAATTTTTAACAATAATGTGCAGAAAAGAGAAAAACTGGCAAAGATCCTTTAGTTATAATTTTTTAATTCCAGGAACCCATCAGTAGTCTAGTTCTAATATCCATTTTTTTGAGGTAAAATCTCTCACTATTGTATTTTTATGTGAGTATGTAATTTCAGAATGATTATACATTGACTTATTAAATTGCTTCTTTATTTTCTTCTTTCATTTCTAGAGTAATCATAGGACAAAGTAATAGCTTTACAATGAATGCCAGTATGTGGTTCCTTCGTAGATGTCTTGCTTTACTCCTCAATTTATTTCTGTATTTCTGGTGGTTCAAGAATTTATATGATAACAAAGGCTCTCACTAAATGCAATGAGAGAATAAGCTATATTGATTACTGCTCAAATTGCTTATTTATACATAGCAAAATAATGAAATGCAAGCTTAATCACATCTAAAATATTTTAAATATATATATTCACATAAGTGTTTATGTAATTTTAAAGACTAATTTCCTATAGAATTTTCATTCCATTCCATTTGAAGAAAATGTACTTCAAAATTGTTATAAATCTATTTTGTAATATCACACAATATGTTTTTAAATTATAATTATTGCTGAAGGAATTATACTAAACAATGAAAAATTACAAGCTGCCTTTTAAATAGAGGGTTACAGTGTAGACAAGTACAAAAGGCATGAAGATTCATCAACAGCTTCAAAATACTGAAGACAACAGAACATTATTAGGAAAAAAATGTACCGTACATAAATCTGTAGTCAATAGAAAAATTTTTAGAATTCAGAAACACTGTTCAGAATCAGGATTTGGTCTACAGAAAAGCTATATTGTAATGCAATTCATTTTATTTAATTTTGAAATAGTTATTTTATAAATACATGAAATTATTTTTAAACATTTCAATACTTCATAAAGAAAGTGCCACCATTCTTACACGTTATCTGCCATATTTGATGAAAAGCTTATGTTAAGAATAAAGGCATTAAATAATACATCTATATACTATTAAGACACTTTCATCAAAAATATTTAACCAATAATGAACTATGTTAGCAAATTGTATTTTAAAATATATACTTATTTCTACTTATTAGCTTGAATAATGCTGGTAAGGAACTTTATTTAGCTTTCTCTATAGGAACAAAACATTTGTGTTAAGCCATTTGTGGAAATAGGCTTACCCTTTTATCAAGCTCAATTTTTTATCTTAAATAAATGTACCTGAATTCTAAAAATGTCCCATTTCTCAATCCTGCAGGCTACACCTTCCATCAAGCCCAGGCATTCTCCCTTACTGATGTGCTCTCATAAATAGATACTTGTTATCCAACAAATAGTTTATTCATCAAAGAATTTTTACTGCTAGGGCAAGTCATTTGCTGTTACTGTTATTGTTGCTGTTTTAAATAAACCAAAGTGGACGTTCCATTTAAAATATATATACATATATTTCCTATTTGGAGCTAGTAAATAGAGGACAAGCTTTGAGGATGCTTTCTTAATTTTTTAGGTCACTATTTTATCATTAGGAAATTCTTGCTTTTGTGCAGCAGTAACATCCTGTTGCTTGAAAGAGTTCTTGCAGCTTCACAAAGGATACTGACTAACTTACCAGGGATAGTTTAACGCAGGCTAAATCTGGCCAGCACACAGAAGCCAACTTCACTTGGCATTTCTCCTTTGTCTCTCTGCTGAGATTGTCTTCACAAGTGGCAGCTGTGAAGGCCTCTTAAACTGCACTCCATTCTAACTCCATCACAGACTTCTGCCTATAGGCATAAGCGTCAGCCTTTCCATTTCTAGAATATCATTTCCTAAAACAATAGCTTTTCACTTTTTTTTCCTTGCCTTTTAGTAAGATTTTCTTTGTGGACTAATAAAATTTGCTCCTTTTACAGAGGCTCATTAACACTTTTGAATTTATTTTACTAGTCACAATTCTAAGATTAAAAATAAAAAAGCAATACTCTCTTTTTAAAAAGCTCTTAAGTATAAGGTAGACTTTTACAATCAATTTTACCCCTCACGTTGTACCAAATCTGAAATCACAGGCCAAATTCCACAAATGGTCTAATAATTTCAAATTTTTCTGTTTGAACTCATACTTTAAAATATTTTATATTTAAGTTGGAGAAGTATTAATATTGAAAAAAATTTGATATATTTCCCTCTAAACTTAAAGACAAAAGCATCGTAATGAAGAAGAATCAAGTGGTTTGAACCTTTGCCTCAAACCAGGACTGAGGGAGCTCTGGAATGCCTCACTCTGCTGCGTCTCAGGCCGTTTCCCCCCAGAGACAGCCCTCTGCACTTGTTTAATCCTCAGGAGACGTGAAGCAGAAGATCATAATTCTTTACTAGTGTTCTTGATAGGGTATCTCAGGTTCTTGCCGAGTAACATATTTCTAAAATGCTATCCCATTCTTATAAGACTATATACTTTGCACCTCACAATTTTTGTTACTTTTCTCTGGCTAAGTTCTAACTTGTTGAGTGTAAATGGTCATTTCTTCCACATTTATTACACCTGTTTACAAAGCACTCTCCCAGGTCTAACCACCTTTGCAGTATACTCAGGAAGTTCATCCTCACAACAGCCCTGTAATGCATAATCATTCCCTCATTTATAAACCAAGACTGAGAAAGGCTGCGACCTGTCCAGTCATAAAGCTGTGTTTTATGCAGCCAGACTAGAGTCCATGAATATTAGAGTCTACATCTAATATACTTTCCCCCAAAATTTGCCAAGCATTATTTTTTTCTGAAAAAGTTCTTAATTCAATAGGACCACTTCTAAAACTAATTTTAATGTACTCATTATTTACAAAATATAAACAGTTATAAAAATTTAAATTATGAAAACATAAGCAAATATACTAGACTTAGAAGACATATCTCATAGTGTTGAAATACCAGGGACATTTGGATTGTAGATAGAAGGAATTGTTATATCTATTTAACTTTTAAAGTCATTTTCTTTCATTTAACCTAAATATAATTTATACTAAATTTTGATTATATTGCAAACAAAAAGGAAACATACTTTCTTTTAAATTCAAGGAGCACGTAGTTCTAAAATTAATGTGTTTGGCAAATATATTTCTTAGTTTTAAATATAATTTTACTTGGATCAAGTTAAGTGAATGTGTACATTTAATATCACTGTCTACACTGTCTAGGTTGTTCAATTGAGGGAATATTTGCACCAATGATAACAAATACAAGATCTTCTAAGAAAGAACGTATATCATTCCGTGACAATCCTGTACAACTCAGTGGTGGATGGGGAAGTGGCAAAAAGAAGATGAAAACTTCAAACTAATTCTTCAAGCTTCAGCATTCAAAACATATGGCACATGGCTTCAAGAGATCTGTGGCTATCTGGTCATGTTACCAACTGGATACAATGCTTTAGAGTAATGTATTTAATTTGTATTAATATACTTATTTCACAATTCTGTTTCCTGATGGACTTCTCTTATTTTCCATCTGTAAAATACAGTTTTGCTGTTGTTCCTGTGTTCGTGTGGGATGACTTCCAGAAGTTAATTCTTGAAATATTGTAATGGAATTTGCATATCCAATTTCTTTTTTATTTAAAATGTTTATAACACATGTACTAGAGATGATGTTTGTTACCAACAATAAATTGTAATACCATAAATATATCATAAGAAAATATAGCTATATTTTATTGGAACATTTATAGTATTAATGAGTTGTTAATATATTAATAAATTTTATTTGTATTATTATAATTGTATATTTCAAACATAAATTTTTATATAAAATAATTCAGAATAGAAAATGAAAATAGCTTTCTTATTTGTCATCTTAAAATAGATTAGAGTTATGGTAAAAATATATATGTTCTATTTAAATTTAGATGACACATATTTAAATATTAATTTAATGAATTGGATATTTTATCTGTAATGTTTCATTCTAATCATTTATTAAGGGTAAATGCTCATTCAAGTTCATTAATAATATTCTTCTAATTCAAAAGTACTCTAATTTTTTTAAGTGCCTTAAAATAATTATTGTTAAAAAATCTTTCCGATTTTTTAAACCCTGGTCTTCTAATTTTATAAGGTTAATATATCTTCTAAAACTGCAGATGAATTTTATTAAACTGTTACTATGGTGTGGTTAATATTCTGTGATATCTTAGCAAGTACAATATGCAAAATGCTGCGTGTATCTCTCTATACCCCTTAGGATCTTTAACTCTCCTGAGTTTGGAGCTTTTTTTCATGCAGCTAAATTCTCCAGTGACTTTTCAGTCTGTTGCTGTGTAATAGGATCCAGTGAACTTTTGTTTTGTTTTGCTGCTTTCCTTATTCTTTATTGAAACACTTCATTTTGAAATGATTAGCAGATTTAGAGATGCATTCATTTAGTTTGCATCCCTCATCTACTTTTGGAGCTCTATTGCATCTCAAGCCTGTAAATGCCTTTTAACTTGATTGAGATGGAAATGTTAATGAGCCTTGAGCTGTCGACTGATAAAGAAAACATAAATTCATATGTTGTGGCCTAGAAATTGAGGCTTTGGAAGTAAGCTCCATGCGTACTTGTTTTGTGAACGATGTTATGTCATATTTTTACTAATAGCATCCACAAACCAACATAATGTAATGATGGAAAATATTTTATCTCAGCTTAATGTGAGCCCTACAAGAGAAAACCACATTAAAGCTGATATTGATGGGGTTTTATGGTTCGTATGTGCAATCAATAAAGTGGAAAGGCTGGTATGAGAAGTGAGATGCTTATGATTAAACTGCTTTAGAGCCTAAAATAATTTAATCTCTAGTTTTCTTATTCTGTGATCTGTGTAATTGTTTCAAAATATTAATTTTGAGGAAGATGATGGGTGCTGATGCTCCTTAAATTTGTAGGTTATGGCTGATTTATTTGTCAATAAAATAGTTTCCTAATTATGGAGTTATATTGGAAGTTCTTTGCAGCATCATTTATTGTGTCCAGCCCTACAATGGTCATTGAAAAAAAATCTTTCAAAGTTAAAAATTATCTTTTTAACACTAATTCATTTGTGCTTATGATAATAAAAAAGGTAAATTTTAAAATAGAATAAATTTTAATTAAAATTTTTCTAATTTTAAAAATTTAATAAAACCTCAAAATAAATTAAAAGAAGCGATACACTTTCTCCTGTTTTCTTGATGAGATATTAAGACAAATATTTGTCTTTAAGATTGGGAAAGTAGAAATATAAACTTACCTTGTCACTTAATTGATTGAATTTTGAATTGACAGTAATGGGCTTAGGAAATGCTACTATTCAAATGAATGTCTCAAAATGGCATTGTGTATGTTGCTGCGGCCTATGATTTTTGCCCAGCCCCCATTCTCAATTCTCACCTTCCTACCTGGCTGCCTCCCTCAATGCTATCACAATCATCACCAATCACTTCTAATAAGAATGACAAAGCAAATCTCTGATCACAAAAAGGCTGCTAGGATGTTTGGAGATTCCAGAATGTCTTAACAGGTGAATTAATGATATTGCTTTATGGATCTTACTAGGTGCTGTGGGAAGCAATTCAAATCCTAATTTCTTATTGTGCTTATGCGTTAGTGTTACAGCACTCACATATTTCCTACCAAGTGCAGTTTCCATCATCTTTAGAGGCAAGAAAATTTTTCACCATCAAGATTTATGATTCTCATGACTATACTGGGGGCAAGTGAGTTATCTACCGTGTATGATTTAATTTAGGGGAAGAAGATCCTTAAACTTTCTACAGAATATTGTCTGTCAAAGCTAAGTTTTAACTAATCACTAATAGATGTAATCTTACTCTTCTAGTATAGGATGAAATCCATTACCTACCATGATATTTTTGCCTATCCAGATGGAGCTGTTTTTACATTAATTTGTGAGATTCAGAGAAAGCTTCTTTCCAGCAGATAAAGAACTATAATTCAAATCTATGCTGTCCAAAATGTTAGCTATTAAGCCACAGGTAGGTACAGAGTCCTCTTAATACGGTTAGTCTACCGCTAAGTCACTTCAGTCGTGTCCAACTCTGTGCGAGCCCATAGACGGCAGCCCACCAGGCTCCCCCGTCCCTGGGATTCTCCAGGCAAGAACACTGGAGTGGGTTGCCATTTCCTTCTCCAATGCATGAAAGTGAAAAGTGAAAGTGAAGTCACTTAGTCGTGTCTGACTCTTTAGTGACCCCATGGTCTGCAGCCCACCAGGCTCCTCCGTCCATGGGGTTTTCCAGGCAAGAGTACTGGAGTGGGGTGCCATTGCCTTCGTGGTTAGTCTAAGTTGAGATATAAAATACACGGCAGATTTCAAACAGTATGAAAAAAGAATGCACAGTTGCCCCATAATTTTGTATTGACTATGGTTAAAACAATAGTATTTTGGATTAAATATGTATTATTAGAATGATATCATTTGGTTTAAAAAATTGTTAATGGGAGTACTAAAAATGTTAAGTTGCTGCTGCTGCTAAGTCGCTTCAGTCGTGCCCAACTCTGTGCGACCCCATAGACGGCAGCCCACCAGGCTCCCCCGTCCCTGGGATTCTCCAGGCAAAAACACTGGAGTGGGTTGCCATTTCCTTCTCAAATGCATGAAAGTGAAAAGTGAGAGTGAAGTCGCTCAGTCGTGTCCGACTCTTAGCGACCCCAATGGACTGCAGCCTACTGGGCTCCTCCGTCCATGAGATTTTCCAGGCAAGGGTACTGGAGTGGGGTGCCATTGCCTTACATATATATTTAACATTGCATTTCTATAAGTTACCACTAACCTAGACGCTATCCTGTGAAGTAAGTGTGTTGCTCAGTCGTGTTGGACTCTTTGCAACTCCATTGACTGTAGACCACCAGGTTCTTCTGTCCATGGAATTCTCCAGGCAAAAATACTCGAGTGGGTAACCATTCCCTTCTCCAGGGGATCTTCCTGACTCAGGGATCAAACTAGAGTCTCCTGCAATGCAGGCAGATTCTTTACCATATGAGCCACCAGGGAATCCCTCTGTGAGATACTTAGGTACAATGTATTGTTGCAGAAAATAATAGATAAAAGACAGTATCTACAGGACACTGTAGTTAAAAAAAAAAAAAAATCCCAGTTTATAAGAAAAGGAAACTTTGATTCTGCTAAACATAGTGAATATTATTAAATAAAAATGAAGAGCCCTCCATTGCAGTTCTAGACTTTAATATGGCATCATTGCATTTAACTCTGGTTTATTTAATTTAACTCTCACTTGGTTATGTGTTTATATTTGTTTATTTTAATTTGATTTTAATAAGGGATGATCTTATAAAGTCAGGTTGAAGTTACTGGTGGTAAGATATAGAATTTGTATTCACATTGTAGTCGATGTTATATCAGTCTTTCCATATGTATTCAGTTCAGTTCAGTCACTCAGTCGTGTCTGACTCTGCGACTCCAGGAACCGCAGCACGCCAGGCCTCCCTGTCCATCACCAACTCTCAGAGTTTACCCAAACTCATGTCCATTGAGTCGGTGATGCCATCCAACAATCTCATCCTCTGTCGTCCCCTTCTCCTCCTACCCTCAATCTTTCCCAGCATCAGGGTCTTTTCAAACGAGTCAGCTCTTCACATCAGGTGCCTAAAGTATTGGAGTTTCAGCTTCAACATCAGTCCTTCCAGTGAACACCCAGGACTGTATAGCTGTTAATTTTTCAAATGGTATGATTTGAAAGGTGACAGAGATTGGATCTCTTAATGGGAGCCGTATTATATTTGGCATCATATTATATTATAAATCCAGTTTTAAGACCTAAAACATAAAGGTTGTATAAATGAATAGAATGGATTTGAAAATAACAATTGTAGTGTGTTTATAATGCATGCTTTATGCAGTACAGTCTGACCACCAGTCTTCTTTCACTCCAAATATCATGCAATTCATGTACTGTTTCTAGGATCCAGAATTTTACCAAAGTCAAAAATTTAGCGAAGTGAAAGGTTTCATATGACTTTTCATTTATAACTTGTATCCCTGCCAGCACTTAAGGGCCAGAGTCCTCTGCAGTAGATCTGGAACGGCTACTAGTAGGAAGGGGCCACGAGGACCCTTTCGAGCTCCATGAGGAAAGGTGCAGGAAGCGGCAGGGAGGAATGCCATAGTTGGCTGCTTCTGCTTTAGCACTGAGAGCTCAGAGTGAGGGCTTCTCTGGTGTTTGCATCCTTGCTTTTGGATAATAGCTAAGCAAGGCACTGCAGAGAGACAAATCTTTTCTATGAAGTTTTAGAGAAAAGTAAACCAATTGAATTAACATTACAAAAGTTTGTTTATACTATGAGTGTAACTTGCATAGCATCCCTACATTTTAGGAGGTCTTGTTATAACCACTTTTATATCATAAGAGCAACGGTGAGAAATTACTTCAAGTCCATGCTTCCCTTATAAAGGCCTGAATACACCTACCAGTGGTAATAATTTAATAATAATAATTTTAATATTAAAATTTTTAATAAAACATTTTTAATTCCAAAAGTTTTTTTGAATTTCTAAAAAGTTATTTTCTCCTACAAAGGCCATACTAGAAACTTTCAAACTTGTTTTATAATTTTCATAGAATTGGTCTAAATCAGCATTGTACAATACAAATATAATGTGAGCCACATATGTAATTTTAATGTTTCTAGTAGCCACATTACAAATGTAAACAAAAATTGATAAAATTAATATATTTTATTTAAATCATATGCAATACATTTTTTAAATTAAATGGAACTATAAAAACATTATCTTACAAGAGAAAACTTCAACTCTACCAGTCTCTAAAAGTTCTTATCTTGGAGAAAAAATTTAAAAAGTATTAAAAACAGGATGATTCCTGATTAGATATCTATAACAATTAGTAATATTCATCCGTACACATTCCAAGTCAAATAAATAAGTGTTTACTGTTTCGTTCGTTGACATGGATTTGAGATTTTCTCCCACAGTTATTCAAGATTTCTCTCCCCAAATTCATGTATCAACAGAGAATTACAAGAAGGCAGAAAGGGTGGTTCTGTTTTTCATCTCTCTCTGCATCATTCAGATTTGGTCTAACCATAGAGGTTCTATTAACTTCAAAATGAAACCATCATTTAGAATAAGTTAGTATAATATATAGTACAAAGTAGAAAATCAGCACATCAATTTTATTCTGCTCAGTACATATTTTGATATGACATATATGGAAGAAAGTGGGAACACGTTTTTTGGGTAATCCAACTGTCCTGTATTCTAACCCACACTCTGATACATTACCTTGGACAAGCAGCAGACTCTTGAGTTTGTCTGCTTACCAGTAAATTAAAACTACAACTCATGGGGTGCAGTGAGATCAAGTAACAAAGTAGATGAGAAGCCCCTGGCTCAATCCCTTGGGTATCACAAGCACTCAACAAGTGGTGACTTGACACAGAAAAGCTTTCCAAACCAATCTTCCAAAGTTGTAAACCCCAAATTGGATCAATTCTGCATACTTTATTTAGGAAGTATTTCCATGAAATGACAAAATATTTTTAAAAGATCTTGAAAACCAACTTTTCAATATTTGCCTTGAAATAGAAGTGGAATTTCAGTATTCTTGCCTTGAGAACCCCATGAACAGTATGAAAAGGCAAATGATAGGATACTGAAAGAGGAACTCCCCAGGTCAGTAGAAAACAAGATCATGGCATCTGGTCCCATCACTTCATGGGAAATAGATGGGGAAACAGTGGAAACCGTGTCAGACTTTATTTTGGGTGGCTCCAAAATCACTGCAGATGGTGACTGCAGCCATGAAATTAAAAGACACTTACTCCTTGGAAGGAAAGTTATGACCAACCTAGATGGCATATTCAAAAGCAGAGACATTACTTTGCTAACAAAGGTCCATCTAGTCAAGGCTATGGTTTTTCCTGTGGTCATGTATGGATGTGAGAGTCGGACGGTGAAGAAGGCTGAGCACCAAAGAATTGATGCTTTTGAACTGTGGTGTTGGAGACTCTTGAGAGTCCCTTGGACTGCAAGGAGATCCAACCAGTCCATTTTGAAGGAGATCAGCCCTGGAATTTCTTTGGAAGGAATGATGCTAAAGCTGAAACTCCAGTACCTTGGCCACCTCATGCGAAGAGTTGACTCATTGGAAAAGACTCGGATGCTGGGAGGGATTGGGGGCAGGCGGAGAAGGGGACAACAGAGGATGAGATGGCTGGATGGCATCACTGACTTGATGGACATGAGTCTGAGTGAACTCTGGGAGTTGGTGATGGACAGGGAGGCCTGGTGTGCTGTGATTCATGGGGTCACAAAGAGTTGGACATGACTGAGCGACTGAACTGAACTAAACAGAAGTGGAATTTAGTGCTCCACCATAGAAAGTGTGCAGAACACTTTGGAAATGTAAAAGGCATACTTTGCTAATAGCATGTTAACTTATTTATTCACATGGACAAATGAAAAATATATTTCTAGAAAACATATGGAAAAGTCAGCACACAACTCTGTAGGCAACTCTCTACACTCCAAAATAGACCCAGAAAATATTTCCACTTCCAGGTCCCAAAGGGAATGCCATGTAATTGGCTAGACTGGCTCACAGTTTCCTGTCCTTTCAATTCTCTACTTCCTATGCCTTCTCTTCAAAGGAAAATATTGGCTCATTATCTCTTTAGGGAGATGAAAAAAAAAATCCATCCCTTTATTTTATTTCTTTCAATTATTTATTCAACTTTTAAAATTGAGAACAAAAACATATCTTTTATTATCTTCACAAATACAAAGTAATTTTAAAAAGATGAGTACACCAATAAACAACTCTACAAGAAACTTTCATTTTTGTATCATAAAGGGGATTAAAAAATATTTGGGGCATGGAATTCCCAAGTAAGAATGGACAGGGAAAAGGTGTTTACTTAACTGACCTTGAAAGATTAATTGATCCTGAGGACAGCATTTTAGGATACAGTCTGAATAAATACCAGGAGACAGTAGCAACATGTACAGGGAATGGAGAGTAGAGCAATTCAGGGACTGGACAGAACTGAAAGAGCCTGCTGAGGGACGGAATTAGTAGGGAAAGGGATTGTAAAGTAGCTCTGGATAAAGTGCCTTGAGACCTGTCCAGTCTAGAGACTTTAGGTTACATGTGTGGTCTCTAGGTGGAAAATTGCTATGTGATAGTTTTCAAAAATAGGAAGGTGTTAGTATTTTCAGATGGAGAAGGCAATGGCATCCCACTTCAGTACTCTTGCCTGGAAAATCCCATGGACAGAGGAGCGTGGTAGGCTGCAGTCCATGGGGTCGCCAAGAGTCCGGCATGATTAAGCGACTTCACTTTCACTTTTCACTTTCATGCACTGGAGAAGGAAATGGCAACGCACTCCAGTGTTCTTGCCTGGAGAATCCCAGGGACGGGGGAGCCTGGTGGGCTGCCGTCTATGGGGTCGCACAGAGTCGGACATGACTGAATCGACTTAGCAGCAACAGCAGTATTTTTAGATAATATTATTACCAACAAGTACTGGTTAATTTCAAAATAATAAGAAAGATGATTATGCAAATCTTTCCCAGGTAGAGCGAGTGGTAAAGAACCCACCTGCCAACTCAGGATATGTAAGAGATGCAGGTTTGATCACTGGGTCAGGAAGATCCCTAGAGAAGGAAATGGCAACCCACTCCAGTATTCTTGCTGGAGAATTCCATGAACAGAGGACCCTGTGGGCTACAGTCTATAGGGTTGCAAAGGGTCAGACATGACTGAGCAGAGGCAAAATACTAATTTTATTCAAATACAAAGCAATAAAGAGTATGGTTGCCTATCACAAAGTCTCTGATTTATGGGTACACTGATTTTTTTTCATTTTTTAAAAAAATTCATGTTAAGTGGGAGAAAACCGAATGACCAAGAGGCATTAGTCTTTCAGAGTCTGTTGAGATTTGATTTCACATATGCTGATACTTCTTAAATCTGAGTGAAGCTGCTTCCAAGTTTAGACACTGGCAGAACTCTTTGTAAATATTTTCCTCACAAGGATATTGTTGCACACAGTGACATCCTGAACAAGCTGCTCTACCCCAGGGACTGAGTCCATGAGGCTCTCAGGAGCACCATTCTGAGTCCTCTAATTCCAGAAATGGTTGGAAAAAGCTAGAATTTCTAATATTTATGTGGAGTATATTAGAATCAAAGAATTGGAAGATCTCTGTCCCAGTCTGCTTGAATTCCTCTAATGGAATACCATAGACTGGGTGGCTTAAACAACAAATATTTCTCACAGTTCTGAAATCTTGAATTCAGAGATCAGTTCTGGGGAGGGCCCTCTTCCTGGCTTACACTAGGGCATCTTCTTACCATGATCTCACATGGCAGGAGAGAGACCCATAGCTCTTCATTCCTTCAAAAGAGCATTAATCTCATCATGAGGGCTTCACTCTCATAACCAAATATAACTCTATCTGCAAAAAGCCCCACCTCCAAAGGCATCATATTGGGGATTAATGTCTCAACATTATGAATTTGGGGATGACACAACGGTTCAGACCATAGCAGCCTCCTAGAGACCAGATAGTTGAATTGATAAGAATTATATTAATAACTTCAATATAGTCTGTTTTTTTTCAAAACATGATTAACAATGGGAATATCTTAACAAGACAAGCTGAGACCTTAACAGGTAATTCTATTTGTTTTACATTATACAAATTGATGGTTAATAACAGAGCAGGGAGGAGGATCCAAGTCTACCAAGTCACAAAAATCTTGGAAAATTTGTTAGAGCAATTCCTGTGCATACAGCCTAAATGAGTAGTCATCTTGGGCAAGCACATTTACCTTGCACTAGTACGAACACCTCAGGACATAGAAACTTCATGGAGATTTGTTTCTGATATGTAACCCTTTCTCCTCTTTCTAGTTCTTAAATAGCCATAATTATATATTGCATTTTCTTAATTTAAATAATTGAATTTCCTGTTTTTAAAATCACATTTTACTATTCAGCAACATTAATTTATTTTTACTATCTCCATAAGATTTATTTGGTGTCCCTGGTGGCTCAGTAGTAAAGAACCTGTCTACCAGTGCAGGAGACACAGGTTCAATCCCTGGGTCAGGAAGATCCCCTGGAGAAGGAAATGGCAACCCACTCCAGTATTCTTCCCTGAAGAATCCCACAGACAGAGGAGCCTGGCAGGCTACAGTCCATAGGGTCACAAAGAGTCAGACACAACTGAGTAGCTAAACAACAACAAATTTTTATTAAAAATGCTTAAAAATAAAAAATATTTTAATTTTTATTTAACATAAATAATAAAACTTTTGCAAACATTTTTTTAAAAAAATATTAAAAATGCTTCCGCATTCTGAATTTTAACAATCATAATAATAGTAAACATTCAGTGCCTATAATATGGCCAGGCATTGTCTCTAAATACTTTATATACATTAACTCCTTCTGTATTTACCCACCTCCTCTGACACAGATACTACTCCTAGTTTCATGGTACAGAAGATGACACTGAATCTTTAATGGGTACATACCTTTCTCAGGATCACACTGTCAGCAGCTGTTGGACAGAGCTGGACCCAAATCATGGGTGAGTCTAGTTTGTAGTTTGCAGTATTTTTGATGTTATAAACAGAAAGGTCTATATATACATTATGCTGCTGCTGCTAAGTCACTTCAGTCGTGTCCGACTCTGCGTGACCCCATAGACGTCAGCCCACCAGGCTCTCCTGCCCCTGGGATTCTCCAGGCAAGAAAACTGGAGTGGGTTGCCATTTCCTTCTCCAATGCATGAAAGCGAAAAAGTGAAAGTGAAGTCGCTCAGTCGTGTCCGACTCTTAGCGACCCCATGGACTGCAGCCCACCAGGCTCCTCCATCCATGGGATTTTCCAGGCAAGAGTACTGGAGTGGGGTGCCATTGCCTTCTCCATACATTATGCTAGAAGTTGATAAAGTTATCTAGATAAGAAAAATACAAGCAGACCAAAAGAATACTATGGCTGTTTGACAGAAAACACCTGGTTTCTAAGTGTAGTCTTTAATTTTAGCTCATAATTAAGGTAAAATCTGATACAAAGTTAGTTTTTCTTACAGAAAAGACTAATCCTAATTTGGAACTTGGTAGTACAGGAATGTGTTGTGAAGTGATGCTAGTGTAGGCATTAAGAGCATGATTTGGAAGCTTTGATTTGGGAGGTACTTAGATAAGACAGATTTCTGTAACATCTCTTGTCCAGCAGCATGCAGCTTTGATCATCAGCCTGCTTTAGTCACAGAGAACTATCACTGTTTAAGAAAAAAGTTTGCTTCTTACATAAAAACAAAACAAAAAACTGTTTTCTAACTGACCTTGATCCACTTAGTTCCACACTGGGGCTAAACTGAATAAATTTAATTACTCTTTTGTAGGTCTTAGCTAAAAAATCACTAACTCCTTTAGCAATTCTTTCCAGAACATGGTTTCCAAATTCTCTTTGACTTACCCCCTGTACACTAGCAAAGCTCAAAATTATTATTTTCTCTCAATAAAAAGTCTCCAGAGCAATGCTCTGTTCTCTAGATTTCTGCATAATACAGTGTGTAGTGAGGACCTGATCTTTCTTCATATGTGACTGTTTCACTTTTATTAATGCAAATAAGCTAAGTTTGAGGCTGCTACCTTAGCAACTAAGTCACACTGTTGTCTCAAAGTGTCTTCAGATCTTTAATCTATGGGCCCCTTATAATAAAGCTTTGCTGCCTTTTTCCTGTATATATATATATATATATATATATTTTAATCTTAATTTGGAACTTTATATTGATCTTCACTGGTTTAATTTCACTATTCTACCTTCTCCAAACATATTTGCCTCCCAATTTTTCTTTTAGTCTAAGACTTTAACTAGCCCTCCTAAGAAATTATACTTCATAAAATTTTGTAAATTAAATAAATATATGTGTTGATGAAAACACTAAATAGAATTAATGCCCACCTTGAATAGATCATACTTCAAGGCAGTTTTTAAAAATGCTTTACAAGATTATTCAGTGTTCACTTCTAGAGCCAAAAAGTTGCATGAGAGACTTTAGAGAGGCTCTTATATCCTACGTGGTTTGCCTCCACTGTGATCCAGCATTTAAAGATGCATTAGGAAGCTCATGTAACTCAAATAAAACATTGCCCACAGATCTATTTTATTTCATGAAAAATAAAAATTACATTAATAAAGTCTTTTTCCTTTATTTTGCCAAAGTTTATACTTCTTTTTAAACTCTAAGACAACATCCAGAGTTGTATTAACATGAAAAAGGATACAAGATTAAAGGGCATTCTTACTAAACACAGAATAATCAGTTACTTAGATTTTCTTTAATTCAATTGCATTACTGAGCAATTCTTACTGTAGCATAAGAATAATTGCATCTCCCTCTCCCCAAAAGCAGGACATGTGAATCAAATACAGAGTAAAACAAATAATTTAATTAATGTTAACCTGAATTTATTGGAAATATGGGGGTTCCCTATAAGTTACTGCATTAAAGAGATTTCCCTTACATTTTAGTTCTTTCTAAAACTAAAAGTCCTCCAGAACTCAGCTTATATACATATACATATATATGTATGTGTATATATATATACGGACACACACATATATTTGGTATTGCACAAGTGGTTGAAGTCTGATAAAGAATCTAACATAAATGAATTATTTAGAGCCATTTTTTTCCCCTTTTGGAGAACTTGAAAAAGAGTTGCCGAAGGATTTGGTAGAACAGCAGTAAATAATTGCTTCTTATATTTGAACGTCATTAATAAATTGTGCGTTCATGACTTTTGTAAGAGCAAACTGTGAACCTAGAAAAGCATTTAACTGATCTGACTCTACAGCAAACTTCCTTGGGG
This sequence comes from Tragelaphus eurycerus, assembly GCA_935064755.1. Lineage (NCBI taxonomy): Eukaryota > Metazoa > Chordata > Mammalia > Artiodactyla > Bovidae > Tragelaphus > Tragelaphus eurycerus. The sequence continues at coordinate 42,387,671 of CAKXYN010000010.1, read as the reverse complement.
GCGTCTGCCAAGGGGAGTTAAGAAATGACGTAATCCACTAGGTCCAGGGGATTCCTTCTTGGTAGACATCTTCCCAGGCGGCGGGCGCCACCCTGCTAGAGGTAGTGCGTCATTGTAACAAAAAGGACTTTTTTTGTTTTTTAATCCAGTAAAGGTTAAGAAATCTTTACTGCAAAGCAAGATCTTAAGACCGGACCGTTGCCTGGCATTGAACCCACCCACTAGGAACCTCTTGCCATCAGAACGAAACCTGGCTTTCCCCCATTGCAGAGGGGCTCATTCCCCGTGGAAGGCAGGGAGAAGAGTGAGTGTGCGCGCCACTTCACACACTCACGAGCATACGTTACTGTTAAAGAGAATGACACGTCTTCTGCTTCATCCCCCAAATCAGCAGCAGTGTGTGATATGGATTAATGCCGATTGCCAACTTGTGAAACAAAAAGTGCCCTGTCCTGACTAGGGGACGGTTGGATGATCTATTTGCCAATATCAATATTTGGATGGAAAGCTTAAAATATGTCGTTTTCCCAAGAGTTAGCCATTAAAGGAGGGAGAGCACCACTGATGAAACAGTAGCAGCAAATCGGTTAACCACTAACTTTTTTCTGTAGTCTTGGAGGCTCTTTTTAAGTTTTCGGGAGAAGCGAAACTTCATTCTCTTTGCTCAGAATAGAGATTCCTCCACGTATGCTCTCTTAACCACAGCGTCGTTCTCGCCGGTAGGTGACTTCGCCTACCGCTTTGAGGTCAGCTCTAGCGGCTTTTTAAGACTCAACCCTCACCCCAGAGGCGCGCTCGGGCGGTGCCCTGCGGCTCCCCCGGCCGGTAGCCGGCAGGGTGGTCCTACCCCCCCCCCCCCCCCACCTAAGGTGGGCACCAGGTGGCGACCCACGGGGGCCAGAGATTGCGGCGGCCGGCCTTCGGAAGTTTGCTCCGCTCGCAGCCTTCTCCGGTTCCCGACTGGAGAGCGCCGGCGTGGGGTCGACCGCGGCTGCGGGGGAACCGGCGTGCCGGCTCTGGGATGCGGGTTCGCGCCGCCGGCCGCCGCTCGCAGCCCCGTGTCCAGTCTGCGTCCAGGTGAGGGGTGTCCCAGGAGCTCCGCTCTCCGAACGCGAGCCACAGAGACATTTTCATTCCGCATCTCTGCTTAGGGCACTTTACAAGTTAAAGCTCCCTTATAAAAATTCACAGCAGAATTGTTGGGGGTGGGCAGGAGAGGTTGCAAAGAAGTGAATAAATATTAACCTTGAGTTTTCTCTAAAGTTCTTTAATGATTTTTGGAATGAAGGAGTTGGAGCTCTCTCCCATACCTCCCTCCCCACTCCCTGGCTAATCCTTGTTGTAATAAACGCGTTTTTCTTCTTTCTGTCGAATTTATAAAGCACCGCGGCAAAGAGGTTAAACTAGATTACGAATGGCTTTCAGCTACATATGGTGAGGTGAGTTCTAACCGCACCTCCTCTGAACCCACACCGTTTTCTTGATTCGAGGCAAAAGGTTTTCGAGGGCGAGGGAGGGGCACAGTAGCCGGAGGGGTCTAACGGGAGGAGAATCTGCTTCTCTCAGTTTGGATCTGCCTTGATTATGTCTTTTGGCCCTACCCTGGCCAGATTTGTTTAATGACCATGGATTTATATATAATTCCAGTCCAAAGGAGAAACATTCGTCCTGCCATTTGGCTTCTACCTATATTGCAGTGTTAAGTCTCTCCCAGAGACTGGAAAACTAAAATAAAAAAAAAAAAAAAAAGTGCACAGCATCTTCTTGACAGTAAGTTCTGTCTTTAAGACATATCTAACAAATCAACAGGAAAAAATGTATTGAAAACACAGTGGATAGAAGTTTAAATAATTCACATCTCAAAATGGTGGAAGACGTTATAGGTAAGCGATTAATAATATGCTAGTGAAATCTGGATTTAGGAATTGAATACAGCTTAATTATACACTATACGAAAGTGTATGTGTCATAGAGATTTAAGTTTAACTTTATTTTTATTTTATTATATTCACAACTTCCTGGAGCAATGACGAGAGTCATAATGAGAAATAAAGGTAGATTATCACAGTTGAATGATGATTTTTTAATATTTGTAATAAAGTACATTTCTATAGTAAATGATGACATGTTAGATAAGTCAAATATTTGCAAGTGGGGAAAATAGTCATCTTAGACTTTCACATTTAAATTAGATCCTTTAGGAGAGCAGAAATTAAGTCCATTTCTCTCTTTAAGAAAAGGGCAACTTTGTAAGTAACTATTACTGAAACAAGTTGAAATTCAAAAACAAGCATAGGTCTTTGAAAAAGCCTATGGATTTCTAAAATGCCAAAATATTTACTATGATTAAAATCACAGGTAAATTTAATCTATTGGAGAGCTTCATTAAGAGCACACTTGAAAGACTGTGATGGGAATCATTAAAATTCAGGCCACTGTTATTTTTTTTTTTTTTAATTAAAATACAGAAGCTTCAAAAATATGACAAAGTTATACGTTAATCTGTAGGAGTGCTTTCCAGAGTAGCTGATGCTGGATTGGGACATATATTTTATGGAAAAGCTTAAATGTTTCTTCGGGTTTGTTTATATACATTATTTTGATGAAAACTGCTTGAGCTGCTTCAATGCAAAATACATTTCTGTATCTATTATGTCTGTAGAGCTGTGGGAAGGATGAAGATGAAGCCAGGGAAGGAAAACAGCAGCAGAGCACACACAAAACATGAGGCCAGCTGGCTTCTTGCCATCATACATGACATTCAATTATTTTAGTACTTTTTCATGAGAGTTTTCCCTCTACCCAGCTTCCCCTCCCCTCTCCAGACTTTTGCTTTTCTACATTTGTCATAGTTCATCTAATTCAGCACGCATTTTTTCTAGCTTTACTTACCAATATGCCTCAAACTCTTTCCGAAAAAAGAAAGGGCTAAGATGAGAATTCTTGCAACCCTATCTTGACATTCCCACTATTACTATATAAGTGTGATATTTCTCTCAATAAGTTGAGAAAGGAACCATAGTGGTATACACAAAAACTGTTGCTTTGATGCATGTACTCAAAATATTTTTCATTTCCCAAAATATATTCTCATGGGGGAGGGGAGCATCAAAAGCAGCTTTCAGACTGTGAGAATTTTTTTAAATGTAATAAGTCAAACTGGCAGCCAATCCTTTATCTGAACTTGACTTAGCTGAATTACCTTTGTGTGTGGGGCAATGGGGGTTGGGTCAGCCATTTCGACAGACTTTTTATCTAGTTTGAGTTTACTCAGATACTTTAATTCTAGACTCTAAAGGGAGCTAAATAAAGAAGACTTTAAACACACCCCAAATTACTGTGTTTGGGGAGCTGGCACCTAACAACAGCAGCAGCAACCGCAAACTGGTTGCAAGAATGTTAAATGTAACTTCAAATGGGAACATCAGAGTCACTTCACAAAATAGCCTTCCCACTGTGTTAGCATCCTTGGTGCCAAAGGAATAAGAAAACAGTGTTGCAAAGAGGCTGAGATTAGAACCTGAATGTTAACCCTCATTCTTTTCCTTTCCGGACTCTGCACATTCCTTCCTGACTTACTGTGCCCCAGTTTTATCAAGGAGAGATGAAGAAGAAGCATCAATAGCTATATCCAGGGATCTGAAAGCCCTGGCATCCTAGAATGTCATAAATTTTATTAGGATTTAAAAGAAATGGATGTCTCCCCATCTCTGTCTCCTACATCCCCTCTCCTACTCCACTTTTACCCCATTCCCACCACCTCCTGCAAGTGCTTTCAGCCAGGTAGATTTCCTAATATGAAAGATGGGGAGCTGAATCCTGAGTTTGGAACCCAGGTTCCAGGCATGGAAAGTGATGAACAGTTCTCTCCAAGGCAAAATAGAAAGGTGGGGGAAATAAGGGAATGGTAGCCTGAGAATGATGACTGAGTGTGCTGAGACAAAATCCCTGTGAGAATGTGGTTTAATAAACTGTCTCTTTTGCCAGCCATGATTCCTTAAGTACTGGCCCCTGGAGCCCTAGCCATGCTAACTGGTTGGAACTGGGGAGGGCTCGGATAAGGAATGTGGATTAGAAGCAGGTTTTTAAAGCCTGTTGAAGAGGAAAGCTCAATGTCCGCTCTGAATAGAGTAGTTTCACGTATTTATCAAAGTGCTATGGTCAATTTCTAAGGTTATCTTCAAAGCACCGGGCAGAAAATGTCCAGGTAGATCTAAGGGGGGATGAGACAGACTCCAACCCAATCAGCCTCCAGTTTCTTCTCCCTTCCTATGACTTCCAGAAATCATTTAATTATTGCTGTTTTAATTAGTATTATTTTAATTTTATTATTTAAAGCTCCAATGGTTAGAGCTGTGACGTGACCATAACCTGCATCTCAACCTATCAGAATCCATTTAACCTAGCTCTTGGCAATCAAAGACCCAGCTTCTTGCCAGAAACTGCAGATTATGCATTCGTTATGGGAGTTTGTCATTAGCTGTTCCCTCTGTTTTGGGCACATGCACCCAAACATACGGGATTCTGTGTAATAGGTTTGCATTTCCAAGAGGCTTCAGGGATATTAAGTGGGGCTGGTGACACCTTGCACCCATCCTATCAACCACTACCATCAAAAGTGGGGTTGAGGTGTCTGATGGAAACAGCTTTCCTATGCAGCTGTCGACCCTGGCTCTCCTGTAGTTTCCTCTGTGAGCTGGACCTTTATTGGTTTATAAGTACTCTAGAGCTTGCATCATATGTCTTTCATTTAAGAGACATAGAATGTTTTTCAGGGAATTTAGGGCTCTTAAGACGCATATTTATAAACAAGCTGACAGAGCTCTACGATGTAACTAAGTTTATAGCTAGGAGTTGTTTGTATATTTCCTCAAATCAGCAAGGCGTTGTTCTTGCTGCTGTGAATTTCTGAAAAACCTATTAAACGACCATTTATCTTACCCTCCCCTTGTCTATTAGAGAAAGTACTTTCAGAACATCTGAAGGTAAGGTACAGAAGGGGCTAGGAGAGAATAAAAAATCATCAACCCGCATAAGACTGAATAGATAACATCCAATGTTCCTACAGGGGCGGTCCAGGATCCGCTAGCAGGAGCTCAGGAAGCGCACAGCTTGCTTCTCCGCCTTAAGCATGGACAGGATGTTCCAGGGTACTTTCTCGCCAGCTTTTCCTTGGTATTGCCCTCCGGCCCACTCCCGCCACATTCGCCCCCTCCTCCCATCCCTGGATGCCAGGCTAGGAGTTCGTGCGCCTTGGTGCAATCTGGAATTCTCCCTCACCGCAGTCCCTGAAAGCTTTTCTTTGCGCCCCTTGGCGCAGATTTAACAATTAATGGCTGGTGTCGGCTGCCTGGCTTTGGAGATAGTAATAATAATACAGGAAAAGTTGCATCATTCAGCAATAGTGTCGACTCGCAGGAACCAGAGTGCGCGCTCAAGACCAGGCCGGGCGCGGCGCCACGTGAACTAACCGATCTCGTGCCCCTGCTCCGGAGAAGCGTCCCAAGAGAGCGAGGCTGCGGCTCCCGGTCGCCTGTTCAGGTTCCACTCCGCCGGATCTGGGTTGAAGACCCGCCGCTCTTCCAGAGCAGTGTTGAGGCGCAAGTCTGAGATGCGGAGCGCTCCATCATTGTTCTTGCCCGGCTGGGCGGCACATTGTGGCCTCGAAGAGGGTCTCCAGTGAGTCCTAGGTCAGCCAAGACCCTGGAGAATATGGAGATTCCCGAGCCCTTCCGGAGGCTCGCCAGAATTGGGCTTGGCCTCGCCACGCCAGGATAGGGGGTGCCCGGCGTGCCCAAGGCTGCGGGGTTGCTGCCCCGCTGGCCTGGGGAGACGCCATCGGCGCGGCTAGGGCCTGTACGAGAAAGGCTGTAGGGCGGAGGCCTCTCGTGGAGGGCGCAACCCTTAATGCCCAACTTGTGGGAGTTTTCACCAAATTTGCCAGTTTAAGAGGCCTGTTGCTAATGGCGGCCTTTTCTTGCCCAAGGCACTGAACGCTTTTCCCTCCGAAGCGTCGGGATCCTCGGAAACCAAAGGCCTCACAGAGGGGCTTTCCACCCCGTAGCGCAGCTCTGCCCTCAGAGACCAGCCAGCTCCCCAACCGCCTCCCACCCCCTCGGGCGGGAGTAGAAGCCCCGGCCCACCCAGCGCCGGGACGCCGCCTCGCCAGTGCGCCCAGCTCCGCGCGCGCCCGTCGCTCCCCGTACGCGCTTTTCCAAACTCCACCGCGACTCTTTAAAAGTAAAATAATCATCTTTTAAAAACCACGATGAAGGCCTTCCTCTTTCATAAACCCCTTCGTGTAACCCCTCTGGCCTACAGAAAGGACCCTTAGGAGGCACTTTTCCTATCGGGGTTTGTTAAAATAATCTGGATCTAATGATAAAATCGTGGACCAAGGGGAGGGCGGGAGAGGGTGGAGAAATGAGGTTGATAATGGTATAATGGTTTCAATGCATTGCTCGGTCTCCCTCTCCCATTGCCACCACATCCACACGCCGCCGCATTCCAGAAAGAAAGGAAAGGCCACGGGTTCTTAAGCGCCGAGAGCGCCCGGACGCCGAACTCCTCGGGATTGGAAGAAGCAGCGGCCCCTCGACCACGGCCAGCCCAGTTAATAGCTGCCCACGTATCCGGCTTCTTGGGCTTCGGATTAATGTGGATCTTCCACATAAACGATTTACGGATGAAATAAAAGCCCTTGAGAGCATTACTTCCTTTCAAGTTCTTAAGACGCCTCTAAATCTTTCTGGTAGTGAGTGGCCGGCGTGGGGGCGGGGTGGGGACCCGGTGCCGGGCGGGTGGCCCCGGAGGGCGCAGAGCGCGGGGAGTGGAAAGTTAACTGCCTTGCGATCTCACCAAGCTCTTCCGAAATGCCAGTCCACTGTCGCGGCGATAATGTTTCTGAGTGTCGTGGCCTCGTCCCTGCTGGCATTTGTCTGAAATGGAGCTGTCTGTCTAACCTAGGCCTGGACGCGCCCTGCCCGGGTAAGTGGGGGGAAGATGGGGGTAGGGTGGGGGGCGGAGGGGGGGGCCCGGGGTGGAGTTTAGTCGTCTGCCTATTTTCATATTCATTAGATCTGGGAGGTTGCCCGAGGAGCCCAGCTGCGTTTCAAGATATAAAAGCAACTTCGGGTGCCCCCTTTCCAGCCGGGACGTCTTAAAGGGCTCGGAGCCGGGCAGCTACAGGCGCCGCACCGCTCGCTTCCCCTTCCCTCCTCTCCGGCCCTCCCTCCTCCCGCCCACTCGCTCCCTCCCCCAGCGCGCTCCAGCCCCCCGAGCTCCCGGGAGCTCAGCGACAGCTTTCCAGGATTATGGAGTTTCTGAGCGAGAAGTTTGCCCTCAAGAGCCCACCGAGTAAAAACAGTGATTTTTACATGGGCGCAGGAGGCGCGTTGGAGCACGTTATGGAGACGCTGGACAATGAGTCCTTTTACAGCAAAGCGTCGGCGGGCAAATGCGTGCAGGCCTTCGGGCCCCTGCCCCGCGCCGAGCATCACGTGCGCCTGGAGAGGACCTCGCCCTGTCAGGACAGCAGCGGTGAGTCCCCCTGCTCCAGGGGGGTCGCGGAAGCCCACCCGCAAATCCGAGGGCGGGGATCCGTCGGGACCGGGAGGGAGGGAAGGACGGAGGGAAGGAAGGAAAACAGGAAGGAAAGAAGGAAGGAAAGGAAGGGGGAGCGGGAGAAGCTGGAGGGCGGAGGAGGGCGGTGGAACAGTGCTGGTTTTAGGAAGCGGAGTTTGGGCTGCTTCAGACTTTGGCTGGGGGGAAAGCCAAGGAAGGAGCCCGCGCCCCTGGGGTGCATCCTCGTGGTTCTTTTGCTACCGAGTCGCGTTTCTCACGGGCCCTGGAGTCCCCTACCCAGGACCCAGGCGTAAACTGATAGGGCGCTAAATACAGCGTAATTGAGTCGAGACAGCGCTCTTTCTCTGCGAGCCCGCCGCGCTGCCCCGGGCCGGGGGAGCTGAAATCCATCACAGCTCGTTAGAGGACGTCACTGCCGTCACGAAGAAGAAAATTTAGGTGAAAAACCTTTTTTTTTTTAAATTTTTCAAGACGCAACGATATCTTTGTAAAGTTAGAGGCTTACTAGATGAGTTTCTGTGGATTTGTGATTTCTGCTTCTTCGGGTTTGCTCTACAACAGCATAAATGTTTGTTAAACGCCAAATCACTTTACATAGCTTCGGGCAAAGAATCCCCAATATATAATCACTCGCGAATTCCGCATTGTCTGATTTTTCTGACTCCACGGTAGAAGTCGCCTAAGAAGCCTTTCGGAATGCTTCTGGGTGAAGTCTTCAACTTTGGATGGCCAAGTATCTCAAAGTCAAAATGTTATCAAAACAAGCCATCTATCTTTTCTATCTTGTAACCCAATACAAACCTATTTTTTTCAGATCGCGACAGCTAAAGCAAGTTTACAATTCCAAGAGGACTTTTCCTTATCATTGTATATATTCCACAGTTAAGCTGTAAGGAGCGAGTTGCTTTAAAATAACAAACGAATTAAGTGTGAAATATTTACAACAAGCCTCCCGCCCCCTATTTTAATGGAGGTTCACAATCTGGCGAGCCACTGGCTCATAGTAGCTTCTCTTCTAAATACTTGGTACGCAATAAGCTTAACAAAAAAAAGGCCTCGTATATTTTACTTATTTTGTTCAACGTTGCAAGTTACTTTTGACTTGTAAGGTTAAATAAAAAAGGAGCAAACAATAGAGAAAAATTGGTTGTTAAATTTATTTAGAAAGACGCGAAAAAATAATTTTAATATACTCAAGTTTTGACTTTCTGTCTGTATTTCAGATTGCAGTATTTATATTTTGGAATTTTAAAGTGTATCCATAAAGTTATTTCCATGGACAGGATTTGTTTTTAAATGGTTCTGAAATGTCCTCTGTTGACAGCTGGATAAGAATCATAATATTTTATTTAAATTGTCGGGATTCCAAAAATAAGAGAAATAGGTGATTTTTGATATTTTATAAAGTTTTAAAAGAACATCACACTGTTAGGATGGATTTTAATAGGAAGGTTTTAAGTAAGGTGAATGTGGGCAACAAGGAGTCCGCTAAATTTAGGAAAGTTCCTGCCTTTTTCCTGAGATGCCCTTACCCTCACGCCTGTTTCCCCTCCCCCATCGCTAATTACCGCAGTTCCCCATTAACTCTGCCCACGGAGACAAAACTGTATTGTTTGTTAATCAGTCAAGGCTGTCTTTTATATTTAGTTTTACATCACATATTTTTTTGCCTAAAGGCAGTTGGGTATTTGATTTACCTAGGTACTAGAGTTCAATACATTTGTATAACGACTAAAGTAAAACTAAAATACATTGTAAAAAAAAGCTAAAAGTACATTGTAAGAGAGAATTTAAAAATAGACAAAAACGAAAAAATAGAGCAGTTCATTGGAAATCATTGTTATGGTTGAGCCGACTTAAATGTTTCCTATTTCGTTATGTGTATCCATTACATTTGTGTGGGGGGCACAATCGAATCTGGAGGAAATCACTGAAATTAAAACACCCCTAAACAGAATGCAGATGATATCCTTTGTAATCTTCTAATAGATGTTTTAATTTCTGTGCTTTACGGAAAGGAAGAGTAAAGCTTTCTATCTTAAGACAATTTCATGTTTTAAAAGAGTTAAGCATAAATTTGACATGTTTAGATAACTACAAGTGAGTTTTTAAGCTAAAGAAGTCTACTTAAATCTTATACTTTTCTGTAAAAACAGTTTTAGAAACTGATGAAAAATTCTTTTTTTGACTTAGTAGGTCACTTTTTAAAATTAAAATGTTAAGTGTGGACATGATATGCAGTTGAAATATTGGAAATATAGTAGAAACAATGCCATTTCTTAAATTTGTAGTCCATAGATTTTGTGTGGAGGAGAAACATAACTTTGAGAAGAGTATGGATTTTGGTTTACAGACAGTATTTAAAATTGAAATGTCCTTTTTGAGCCCTGTTAGTAGCTTACTTTTGTCTGCTGTGAATAAATAAGACATGTGAAATTTGGCTTACTTTTCAAAAATTATGGTCATTTAGTTTTTTTTTTTTTTTTTAACCAGAGCATCTTTTAATTTGACTACTTTGATTATAAATTATCAGGATAAATATTACATTAAACCTGAGAAACAGAACTACATGTGATGCTGGCAAATATTAATATAAGTTCCATGTACACATTTTTAGATGATTCTAAACTTGCCCAAAGTGAATTAATAATAATAGATAAAGTGAAAGTCACTCAGTCGTGTCTGACTCTTTTCGACCCCATGGACTATGCAGTCTGTGGAATTCTCCAGACAAGAAATCTGGAGTGGGTAAGCCCGTTCTCATCTCCAGGGGATCTTCCCAATCCAGGGATCGAACCCAGGTCTCCCACATTGCAGGCGATTCTTTACTAGCTGAGCCACCAGGGAAGCCCAATAGTAGATAATATGATGATAAAATCAATACTGGCACGATAAATCATAAGACTACCTGCCTGATGCTCTGTATCACTTCAACTTAATTCTTTCATCAAGGTGTTTTGCAATGCTGAGAACTGTTTTTCCCCCTCTCTGGGTGCAGTGAACTATGGGATCACTAAAGTAGAAGGACAGCCTCTTCACACCGAACTAAATAGAGCTATGGACAACTGTAACAGTCTCCGGCTGTCCCCCGTGAAAGGGATTCCAGAGAAGGGAGAACTGGATGAACTTGGGGATAAATGTGACAGCAACGTATCCAGCAGTAAGAAGCGGAGACACCGAACCACCTTTACCAGCCTGCAGCTGGAGGAGCTGGAAAAGGTCTTTCAAAAACCCATTACCCGGATGTGTATGTCAGAGAACAGCTTGCTCTGAGGACAGAGCTGACTGAGGCCAGGGTCCAGGTAGGAGCCAATGAAGGCTGGAGGCTGTGTGTGTTTGGAGCAGGCAGGTGGTTGGGGGGTAGTGTTAGAATGATTCCATAGTTGCCATAGAGTTTTACCACAAAGTTTATTCCAAAGTTTTATTTACCACAAAGGCAGAAACTGATTCTCCTGCTGAAGATAGAGAACCGTGTAGCAGAGGCATGTAAGTCTACTAAAATTACTTTTTACTTGCAAACGATTTAACAGCTCACACACAAGCCTAAGAGGAAAGAGCTTGACTTATTACTTTGGCATAAAAGCTAATGATTATTTTAAAGTAACAGAATATGATAACAAATCTCTGATTTCAAAAAGTGATCTTTAAAGGACAAAAACACAGAACCATAACTGTCCAATTTAGTAGTTCATGTATTTTATTTTTCTATCAGCTGTCAAAGCTCTTTTTGGGTTATATACCTTAGATTTGTAAGTTATTTGTATAATGGCCCATAAGCATCTATAATTTTACCGAGGTTGGAGTTATAATAAAACAAAGAAAAAAACAACAGTCTCACAAACTCTCAGCTGTTAGGTATACAGTAAACTATTTTCACTATACATAATTAAAAGTTGTATAAGCACATATACAATTTTCTAGTCCCAGCAATTGTCAATACATGCCTTCCATTGTAATTTTTAAAATCTGGATAACTTGCATGATTTTTTCAGAAGCAGTAGGAATAATAATCTTAAAAGTAACTTTTAAATGTATTAATTCAATTGCTATATCTATAAATCGTGTTCAAATTATCAAATTAGATGATTCAGTACACTAAATTTTTTAATAATTTGAAAAAACAAAAATAAAAATACTGGGTAAAATTGTACCTCTTAAGCATATTTTATTTTTCCTAGCCTTGATATTTTTAAACAATTTTCTTAGTTCGCAAGTAAGAATAATTCAGGAGAATGACCTTTTTCTTTTTGTGTGTTTTTACGACTCTAAAAAAAAAAAATACTGAATTTTGCAGTTTCCATAAACCACTAGAATAAAGAAATAAATTTTTGTTCTGAGTGGAGTAATAGTATTCCTTCTGAAGACTGAGCCATTGTAAGTCTCTTACATTGTTAAAGACAACATCTGGTGGTGCAGGAGTAACAAGCAGCAGATTTTTGCTTTGGTTTATCGAGACAAATGGTTGTTTTATCTTAGTTTAGGAAGTAAATATGCAGAAAGTCAGTACTAAGAAAGAATTTGAGAATTGTCATGTGTTAACACAAACCCCACCCGTGTGTTTTTGGTCTTGTGTTCATATATTTAAATTAGTTATACTCATAACCATAGAAAAATATGTTTACACATAGATGATCAGCTGTGCACAAAGTGTGTTTTCCCCTTAACATTTCACCAAGTGCTGGTTAATTTTGGTCTAAGATAGGCACAGAGAGCCAGCCTGAACCTAATTTACTCAGGTAGTTTCTTTGCTTTTTGCATAAGAGTGGTAATCGGCACCTATTTTAAGGTGATTGTCAAGGTTTTCTTCTAAAGAAAAAAGGCCTCATTACTAAATTCCCTTAGTATGCTCTTGGTGCCTGTCTATGGAGAAAACAAAAATGTGTTTTGGTTTGTTTTGTTGTTAATGTTGTCTTAAGCCCTGAATATAGTGGGTAATACCCACTTGCCAGCAGTGTTCTAAGAAAACATCTGAACAGGTAGCTCTCTTTGCCTTCTGATAACTGTTCAAACTGCCATCTTAAATTTGCAATACTTGCTTACACTCCAGACTGAATATTAACATTCTCCATAAGTGTGAAGGAAAAGATATAAAAGAGTAGAATTGAATACAAAAAAGAATAAAAAGCTCAAATAAATTTTAGGGAAATGCTTTTTTACAATGTGCATTTTTATAATTCATTTCAGCTTTTTTCCTAAATATTTTGTATTCTGAAGATAGTTCTCTGAAGGCTAAGCAGCTTTCAGAAAGCTGCTCATGTAAATTATATGTCAAATTATACATGTTTAATTTAATTTTCTGTATAACCTTTTAACACCTAAAATATTAAAATGAAGATTCTGGAGATCTTACAAGTGTGAACTGGTTAATATGTAACCTTCTGAGGAAGACAGATGATAGATGTTTCTACTATATAATTAGTTAGAGAAATTTGGAAAATAGTTTAGGAACTGTGTGGAGGCCATACTAATACACAGGCTTTCTTGACACTTGATTATATCTGTCCTATTTCTTTTAAAATTTATATTATCCATAAGTATTTTAAATTGGAGAAATTATCTTTAAGATTTTGTGAGCACTTTCTATAAGAGAAAATAAATCTTATACGTGAGACAATTTATGTTATAAACAATTTGTATATATTAAAACCATAGTTCATCTTCAGATGATACCGTTTTACCCATAATCTTTATCATACTCAATATAACATGTAATCCTACCCATTTGCAATAAATAATCATTGTATTTCTGCTGGTGCCATATGTTTTAGATGTAATGTGTTTGTTTACATTTTTCTAAGTTTTTGTAAGTCTGGGTACAGCCCAGAAGACCCTCCACTTCGTGACATGTTTTAAAGATAATTGTTTTGACAGACTTAGATATTAATTTGGTTATAGATTGGCTGAGTTCATGTTATATACATAACCCCAAATTAAAAAGTTATGAGTGTCTTTCAGACTTGCATTCTCTGAGAGAGGATTATTATCTATGATAATTTGGAGATATAAGGAATCTTCATATAATCTAATTCTTTTTTATTTTCCATAAGTAAAAAAAATAGAGGCTCAGACATATTAAATAAAGTTTTGAAAACATCTTGTCTCATTTTGTACTTATCATCTCGGGGTGAAATAAAATAGAAAGTAAAACTTGTGGATCCCTTTCTAATATAAAAACATTTCTGCTTTTGTAATTTTCTTGACCTGGTTTACCTTTCTGATTTAACGTCTTTGACCATCATATTTGCATTACCAGCTATTCCTTAGCTGAAATTCTGCTTTTTTAAAAAATTAGGTTTGGTTTCAAAATCGAAGGGCCAAGTGGAGAAAAAGAGAACGTTATGGCCAGATCCAACAAGCTAAGAGCCATTTTGCTGCCACCTATGACATATCGGTTTTGCCAAGAACTGACAGCTATCCACAGGTATGGTAAATTACACAGAACACTTGAGATACACAAGTGTGGTTTGTATATTCTTAAAAGGGCTAGTGTAAGCTTTATCATGTCTAATATAATCATTAAGAATGAAAATTTTAATCTCCAAAAATTGTTTCCATGTTTGTTGGATGTTTATTTTGCTAAAATATTTATTTTTATTTATTTTTTCCAGAGCCATTCATTTTAAATATTTCATGGTCTCTTTGAAACATCGCAACAACTTAAGTAGCATCATTCAATAATATGTCTCTTAATTACTCTGCATTTTAATAATTCAAACTCACTCCCTTTGCTAACTTTTAAAGTACATAAAACATTGCTAGGCGCTGTGGCTCTTTTTTTATGAATTGTACCATAACTTACTGTTAAATGTGGCTGATGAAACCTTCAGTTCCACTTAAAACTATTTTTTCTCCTATGTTGTCTTTTCACCTTTGAAACTGCTTACTGTTTCAAGGAAACATTTTATCCCTTTGTGACTTAAAACATGTATAGAATTAGTTCTGGACCTAATTTTTAAATTGTATCACTTAAGAGTATTTAGAATTTTTTTCCTCTAATTTTTTCTTTTAATTTAGAGAGGGTTGTTTTTTCATACTTTGTAATGCACATAAACATATTTTGTCTTTGTAATTGGATATTAATTTTTCCTGCTACTGAATTATAATATTCAAAATTGTATTTGCTACATAAAGAATATGTGTATTATAAGGAACAAGCGATCTGTTATTTAATTCCTTATTGTTTAATGATACATGTTGATATGTGTTGTGAGAGACTACTTTGAAAATGAATATGTAACACATATACTGATGGAATATTTTGATAGTCCAGTAAACAAATCATCATAGCTCCAAACTTAAGGATATTCATTTTCTTCAACTGTAAATTCATACCTTGTGAGCATAAATTCAGTCCTTTAATTTCATGCTGTCTTTGTGTTCTTGTACCTTTCTTGATTTTTTGAAAACCTATCTTGAGACTTTTACTCCTCCAGGTAAATTCATGAAATTTATTAATGTAATATTGTATGTGAATAAGAACCTTAAAGATCACCTTAGAGATCCTTCATTTTAAAAGTCAGGAAACCAGACCCAGATGAATTAAGAAAGAGAATTGGTCCATGATCACAGGAGTGGTTCCTTACAGGGCGGTCTATAAAGGGCTGCTACAGCTAAGCCTTGCCACTGCAGTTTCCTTAAAGACCAGTGATATGGGTACCTTTTGAATAAAGGCCCATACCTTAAGAGGAATCTTATTTCCCTTACTTCAAAACGTTTACCTTAAAGTAGTTCCTTTATATTTTTTCCTATTTTAAAAATATGTGTATCCCCCTGGTTACTTATCATCAGCACATGTTTTGAGTATCCTAATTGAGTTCTGAGCAAAATGCTGCAAGGATGTTTCTCCTCTAGGCGGAAAGTTCCGAGGAGCAGACACTGCAGTTTTCCTAGTTGTTAACAAGACTAGAGCCCTCTCTGTCAGTCACTGTTCTAAGCAGTGTACATTTATTAACTCATTTAGTCCTTGCAGTGACCTTATGCAGTAGGTGATATTAATTATTCCCATTTTTTATATGTGGAAACTGAGGCACAGAGGGGTGAGGTATTTATTGCCACTAATAAAAGTGAGATATCTCACTTTTATTAGTGTAGTAAAGCTTAGATTTAAGTAGAGACACTGTGGCTCTTAAGGGTAAGTAACATGATTAAATGATTAATAGCAAAAGAGCGTAGGACTTAAGTTGCATTATTCAGATCTGCAGTTCAGTTCAAGGGAGCAGAAAATGTTCACTGCCAACCAGTGAAATAACAATAGAAAAATATAAGAGATGGCATATACTTCACATAGTTTTAAACTACTTGTGATGACTTTAGAAATAATAAACTCACAAATTATGAACTCTATTCAAGTAGACTTTAAGCAGTCTTACTGCTAAGTCTATCTCACATACTTGACTACAGCGTACCTTTTTTTCACCTTATTATTTCAGTCTTCATTCCTTTCATTGTTCCTATTTCTGTTTTCCACTTTTCTGCTTTTAGTTACCTTGTTGCTAACCCCCACTTTCTTCTTTAGAATATCGTAAAATGTGTAGAATAGGACCTTGCACCAATTAAGCTCTATATAAATCAATATAACAATACACTCTAGCTAGTCACCCTTAGTTTTAGTCACCCCCTAAAATTATCTTGCCATTATGTTATTGTGCCTCATAGCTTTCAATATTAGTAATTAGCAGAATGAGGTCATCTAGTAGCTCAAGCAGGAAAGGAAGTGGTATAGTCAAATTATACATTTGATGGTCTTTTTCACGCCAACAAAGGATTAGTTAAAAAAAATTCCCCTCAGAGATAATAGAATTTTGCGCTAATTTCTCTTTGTGGGTTCTCTATAATTTTTATGTATATTTGGTTATGCCACCTCATAATTTAAATATGGGAACACAGACATCATATGTTGAAGTTATTTTGACAGTGCAGTTCATCAACAATGGTAAAAATCAATACTGTCAAATCCACAGTACTTTTCTGTATTGCTAAGTCATTTAATGTTTGGTTACCAAAAATTCTGAAATCAAGTGTCTCCCACTCTCCACTCTAGATATTGAAGAAAGTCAGGGGAAAATTCTGTTTCAGTTAAAAATATGTGGTTGACTTTAGTTTGTTTGAAAAAATAACTATGCCAAAGTCATGTCTCAAGACTCAGCCTAAGGAAACTGCTTTTTAAAAAGAAAAAAAAAAAAATCATGTGGCTTGAAAATAGTTTATAGTGGGAAAAATACGAATTGAAAGAGTCTAACCAACTCAGTGCAGTAGGACATTGAATGTGGTTACTGTTACTAATTACAGAAAAAAAATTATTAATTACAAAAAAGTTGGAACTAGAAAAAGTTGGCGGCAGGACAGAAATAAAGAATTAGCAATTTGGCAGGGAAGCAAAAGCATACGCAGAAATACTTCAAAACCAGAAATGGTTTAGAAAATGATCTCCTTCAGCCCACTCGTAATAGTAAGCCTTTGTATCATAATCTTACCTAGCATAAAGTATCTATATATAACATATAATGTTTATTTATGAATAGTAATTAATACTTTCTAAAATGTTATAAATACTTTGTTTTCACTGGTCTTCATTACACTGTAGTAACAACAGCTGTAACAGTAAAAATAGTAACTACCCGTTGAGGGCTTGTTGTAAAGCCAGGCTGCCTCCTTATAGCCATTAACTCATTGAATTTGAGCCCAAGTGTTTTGAGTTCAGAAGTCCCAGGCTCCTTATGCAACATTTTCTCCTTAAACCAACACTGAGTCTTGATATAGTTCAATTTTCACCCTGAAACATTGCCTTACTTTGGAAAGGAAAAATGCCCAAATAATAAAACATTTTAAAAATGTAGATACTTCTTAGACTAAGATACTTTTTTTAAAAAAAACTTGCTCATGTTTGAAAGCAAACAAAAAAGGAGTACTGTGATGTCAGTAGTAATTAAAGGTAGTATATTTTGATGTAGTGAGAATAGTAGTGTTTTTTATTAAAGCTCTATTTTGGGTCACAATATCAGTTGCCATTTGTCAATACAGTATGGCTAAATTAAATTATTCAATGTTCTCCATTACATGATATTTTAGAAGAGTCTCATTGCTTGTGCTAAATCTGTTTCCCTCTATCTTGAATTCCCTTTCCCTCACCTGAACCAGGAAGCCTCCTCTCAATTTTCGCTCAATCAGAGCGTCACTTTCTCACCGACCTTGTGGTGGATTGTGTAAAAATGTCTGCCACACCATTTAGGATGTAAAGTGTTTAAAAGATGATTCAGTTCTTACTCACACTGTATCATCACAGTGTTAAGCAAATTATATATACACCGAATAGATGTGAAAAAAGTTCTGGTTCACTTCAGTTTTCAGGAGTACCTTATAAAACAAAATTAGTCTATTTTTAATAAAACAGCTGGTTTCCGAATCTCTGCTCTCAACCAGCTCTGTGGTCTTAAGCAGCTAACTTTTCCTCTTTGAAAGGAATAGACTAGAAAGATTTTGCAGACCCCTTTCAGCTTAATTCATTTTCTTCCAGAGTTTTATCATTTTATAGTTTTGCATTTAATCAAACAGATACATACTCGGTCTTGTTTTAGGCACAGAGGTTATACAGATGATCCAGAAAAAAATCTCCTGCTTTCTAGACAGATTGCAAATTAGATATTACAAATTCTGTAAAAATTTCTTGATGCAGACTATATCTAGCACACCAAAAGAGACTTACATAATTTTGTCCTTGAGTTTAAGAACTAAGCAAGTATCTATCAACATTAGATTCTAATGTGTTTCTAATTTATTAAAACCAAAGCATCTTTAAAATAATTATTTTTGGTGAATAAAATATTTTTGTTAAGTTGTACATATTTTCTAGAAAGATTATGGACTTCTCCTGTGGCTCAGCTGGTAAAGAATCCGCCTTCAATGCTGGAGACTTGGGTTCGATCCCAGGGTTGGGAAGATCCCCTTAAGAAGGGAAAGGCTACCCACTCCAGTATTCTGGCCTGGAGAATTCCATGGACTGTATAGTCCATGGGGTTGCAAGGAGTTGGACACAACCAATCAAAAGATTGTAGCCAGCCTTGATACTTAGAAGAAGTGTTCATTTTGTATCATTAGGTTTAGGTCAGGTTAAGTTTATATTAACTTGATCATTTACTAGCTAGGTGACTTTGAAAAAGTCTATGGACTTCCTTGGTACTAGAGTTGGTGGTCTTAGTATAGATGAAGATATTGATGATACTTTTTCTCTTATGGAGAGTATTAAAATGATTTCTAAATAGTCTGTGGAACTAAATCCTGGGATTTGGGGTGGGCCGTGGATTAATGTATGACTCCTGGCTTCACAATCAGGTAGCTGTGGGTTCAAATCCTGACTGTGCCACTTAATAGATTTTTAGACCTTTGGCAAATAGATTAACTGCTGGGAACATTTCTCTTCATTTATAAAATGGTGATAGAAGTTCATATGTTATTTGTGAGAATTAAAATAGTTTATGCAAAGTATTTCCTAGTACATAATGAGGGCTCAATAAATAGTCATGATTCTCTAATAGCTAGTAGTCATTATTAATTTTTTTTCTGCAGTAGAGAAGTAGCTAAGTGGTTTGAATGCCGTTTTTTGTTGCAGTATTTAAATAAATACATTCTGTGAGTAAATTTACTATTTGGGGATCCCAAGGAAAGAACAAGTTCAGTTAAATACACTTTCTTCTTTAAATTAGGATGACCAAATAAATATGGTAGCTTTAGGAAAATTTGAATATATTCCTAATCCATCAGAATTATTTTCTCACTTAGAAAATATTTTTTTCATCAAAAATTGCAAAAGAAAGGTTGAAAGTTTTCCTGCCAAGATTTTCAGTAAGGTTTTACTTAGTAAATAGTGGAATCATAATTATATCTATTTTCCAAATGTACAAAAGGACCCATGTAGTATTTTTGCTTTCTGTTGTCTAATTGATGCCTTTAGAAATATATGCCACTTGGAGTTTGAACCTAGCAAACGTTGGATTCACGTTATAGGTAATTTGTAGTCACTAAAATAATTTTAAAAACAGATGAAAAGCTGTAAAGTATTTTTAGCTTAACATATACTATTTAAAATATTGCTATACAGTTTTTAAAAGGAAATTTTAAAGTTTCTGTAAAATAGTGATTATGAAGATATTGTTTACCTTACCTTCTTCTACCAACAAGTTTCTCTCCTAATCTTGAAGTTTGCCTTTACTTTAAGCTAAATAAAGAATATGAAGCTTGTTTCCTTTAACCACTGTGGTTTAGTGATTTAAAGGCACCTGGAGTAGTTTTTACCTTTAGAAAAAGTATCATTTTTGTCACTGTTACCCTTCAGTTTTTTCCCCAAGTATTTGAAGTAAACAAAGACCCCAAGATCTTTTAAAAGTGTTAATAATGTAGCTATACATGATACATTGTGTAATGAGTAGTTCCATACCTTTCAAACAACCAGTGAGATGCTCATATACTGTAGTACCGTATATAACACTGTACAGTATATGTACAGTATATGACACTTCCTTTATGAATGGAGGGACAAAATATTAACAGCACTAGGTCAACAAGTGATACGATTTATCACTGATTGTAAGCACAAATATTTACAGTTATAGAAGGATATAATTTATTCAATTCAATATAGTTTTTACAATGGATACCATTCCTAATTTAATTAAATATACATATTTATATAAAAACATATAAAGTCTTTCACATATAGGTATATGTTAAAACTAAGTTATGTGTAGCAGGAGGTAGATTTTGTTAGTATTGATTAAGTAAAGGAACAGCTAGACACAGACAGTGAATAATTCTTCTATTTGGTAAAAGTAATCCTAGATACTTTAAAGAAGTAAAGAATATCTTCTAGAAGAAGTAAAGTGCTTTCACATTGTTGATTATGAAAATAGACTTATTTTTGAAATGTAATATTCACATTTAATGTGATTTAAAGACTTTACATAGTAGTAATAACTTAGCTATTTTTTTTTAATTTGTTTTGCTTTTAGTTAAGTGTTGTATTTAACTGATTTGGGTGTACATATTTTGTATTTTAAGAGGAAAGAGTAAATCAGTAAATTAAGTAGATTATCAAAATAATAAAAAGGAAAAATTAAAAATATAAAAATAGTTCATACATATTAAAACTACCTTATGGAAGAAAGAAGAGGGAAATTAAGCATCAAAGTCTGAGAAGTCTATGAGAACGTCTGGATTAAAACCTGCAGTTTAAACCATTATTGTTAGTGTGAACCTCAGGATATACTTTAATCCAGAATTGTATGTGCACCACATTTATTAAACCACATGCATCTGTGAGTTTTCATTCTTATTCTAAATTATGGAGCATTAAATAGACTTTTTAGTGCAAATGCATAGTTGATTTTAAAATAACAAAATAAAATTCCAAATTAGAGTTAAATATAAGATGAATATAATTGATAACTTGACTCAGGATTTTAAGAATAAATTGCAAGCTTGTATATGACACCTTGTGAAACACTCTTAAGATTAAAAATATACTGTATAAATATTTTGTGTTTTCATACGTGATTTACATTTAGGTTAATAATTTACAAAGAAAACTTATAATTTTTGTTTCTTATAATTCTGAACTTTTTAAATAGTTGAATGCTCATTAAAAATGAATTAGGCACTCATGAATCAACAGTAGTTAGCATGCATGCATTAAAATAGGTGAAAAATAAGGTGACAAATAATTGGAAAATACTTCAAATGATAATTGCTGCTGTATAACTGTTTTAAAAAAATAGCAAATGCCAAGTGCTATGATTTCATTTTAAGGTATGTAGGGTGAGATTTCCTATAAAAATTTTTTATAACGATCACAATTTAAAATTTAAGAACACATTCGACAGTAAGGGTAAAGAAAGATGTTCTTGATGTTTCCTATATCTTTTATTTAGAGCATATTTTGAATATTACTTGAATAATGCAAAATTTAAACAACATTTATATGATATCATTTTGAAAATTTACAGATATTAACATTGCTTATGAGACTAATTGAGATAGTCTTTGAGTTTTACGCTAACAAGAGATACACACTTTTATTTTTCTGTATAGCAAATTTCTTTACAGTTTGTTAGTCTCTTGTGACTATTACATCTGATAGTGTTCTTTTTTTTAACAGAAAAGGCATTCCTCCTGTTTGAAATCCATATATACATTTCTAAGATGAAATTTCATTTAAGAACTCAAAGTAGCAATGAACAATTAACATGTGATCCTTTTCTGATGAATACTTTATGACCACTTCAACTTAGTAATACTATGTTTTTAAAACACATTTTAAAAAATTTTGAAATTAATTCCTCAAAAATCTTAGTATTTATATATATATATATTTAGTTAAAATTACATCTAATAAGAGGGCACTGATGAAAACGTACCCTCATTTCTATTTCAAGTAGTACCTAAATGTGCTCAGATTTATCTTTTCACTGTGTGATTAATTCAGCTTGGGATTTTTTTTTCCCCAGGTACACAAAGTCTCAGTGTATGTTATTTATTCACTGGTAGCAAATTCACTGTTTAGAAAAACACCTATACCCTTTCTCTCTGCCAGAAGCCTACTGATGTAGTTACTAGAAAAGTTAATGGGACCCTAAGGTCCCAACAGCTAAAAATATCTGCAAGTTAATAAGCATATGATTCTTATTAATACTTTATCCCTCTGAATTTTTAAAGGAGGGGATATGCTAATAAAGACTATAATGGTCTCTTAAAAAGTCAAACTACTTTTGTAAAAAGTGATGTTTGCCTTTTTAAAGAGGCCATATAAAAATCTGGTAAATTAAATTCTATAGTGATAATGTGGTAATAAATCTTTATAGTAAATATTGAATAATACTCAGAGTAGTCAATAAAAGTAAGCATTCTGTCAAACAGGAAAAGCCAAAATCAACTTTTTGATTTTAATGGAAAGAAACTATTGCTATAACATCATCACAAATACCTCTTTGTGAATCCTTGCTGTCTGTTTTTTCACAGCAGCCTTTGAACTCCCACAGGGAACTGTTGGGGCTGTGATGTGAAGGTCGTATGAGTATAGGATAATACGTGTATCCTGGTGTGTTTGTGTGTCTCATGTACATATAAATATTGGTGGCAGAAAGAAACAATCTATATGTAGAGGAGGAGTAAGATTAAGTAAACTTATTTTAGTAGGAAAAAAAATTACAGATGCTTTAAAAGATGCTTTTTAAGAATGCTCTAAAAAAATTACTCCTATATTCTCACATTTTTTCAGTATTTCTATTAAATCCAAATTACATTCCATAGGCCAATATCTCCATAAATATCATAACATTGAGATATAGAGTATATAAATCAGGACACTGTTTGGTATTTTTTTACACATCATGCTATTTTATAACTAAGGGAAGGAATAATAAACTGAGATTAAGAGGTTTTTAGAAGTATGAATAACTCCCCACTACAGTAAAATCAGAAAATACATTAGAAATATATACCACATTTAGCATACTAAAATTTTCTTTCTAGCTTTGGTTATGTAAAGAATATATCTATATCAGGTTTCTAAGGTGAAGGTAAATGAGATTTATGATTTCCTATCCATGATTTACTCTGTTCCATCAATTCATGACATACATAGATCCAAGTGAAGAACTCTTATATATGTATGTACACTTAACACTTAACATACACTTAACCCTCTCCTTCTAGCTATTATTGCTTTTAATTCCTTGGAAGGAAGGTGAACATTAAAGGATTTCAGTTTGGAAAGAATCAGACAAAAAAAAAAAATTTCATCCAAAATTCAAAGCTGTGGAATAATTAAATATATAAAGTTTTCGTTTGATTAGAAAAACATTAAGGGACAAACATTCAAAGTGGAGAGTAGTAAGTTAGCTAAACTTTCTTTCATGCTCATGGGAGGCAGTTGGCTAAATCCTGTGGACAGTGCTTTGAACATACCCCCAGAACTTTAAAAAATGCTGTGAACCACATTAAAACATGAAATATTTTTAGATTATCCACTCCTTTTAAACACAACAAAGAATAAAAAATGTAAAGACAGACAATCTTTCTTTTTCCGTTTTTCTTTTCTTTTTTTAAAGCACATATAAAAAGAATATGGACATTCAATAATATTGCTCCTGGTTGTAAATCTCTTGCATATTATACAGTTAGAAGCTTACAAAAATTTATTTGGTGCTAGTGTCTATGACGGAGAAGGCAATGGCACCCCACTCCAGTACTCTTGCGTGGAAAATCCCATGCACAGAGGAGCCTGGTGGGCTGCAGTCCATGGTTTGCTAAGAGTCGGACACAACTAAGCAGCTTCACTTTCACTTTTCATTTTCGTGCACTGGAGAAGATAATGGCAACCCAGTCCAGTGTTCTTGCCTGGAGAATCCCAGGGACTGGGGAGCCTGGTGGATTGCCGTCTATGGGGTCGCACACAGTCGGACACAACTGAAGTGAGCAGCAGCAGCAGCAGCAGCAGTCTATGAACTAGTATAAAAAATATCAGAAAGATAAGTAGTGATCTTAGAAAAAATACCGTTCCTTCATTTCAAAATTTAACAGCAAATATAGTATATTTCTTTTAATAAGTCAGAGACTAAGATTTTTGTATGACTTCTCTGTTGTTAAATACGTAGTTTTAGACAATATGACTTACAGATTCTAGCACGTCGTTTTAAAATGACCACTTAGAAGAATGGAATGAAGGAGACGTAGAAGGAGCCCGCCTGAACAGTGGTAGATTTATTAAACTACAAGCTCAAACAACTTTGTTGTTTAACCACATTACTTCTTCAGACATAGAAGTAGATGATCTAGAACAAAGATGATACCTGCTAGATTATCCCCACAGTGATCAGACAACATCTAGAATATTTTGTTGTCAGTGCAGGATGTTTATAAGAGTGAAAGGGCATTGACAACCTCCAACACATCCAAAGGAATGATACTGTCTGGAAATCAATATGAAGAATCCTTAGAGAAGAGAGACTTATGATTGTATAATAATCTCATGATGATATTGGAAGATTTTCTCATGTAAGAAGGATGCTGCTTATTCTTTATAAGGAACAGAAATAGAAGAAATAGAGGAAAATTACACCTTTTTACAGAGCTCCCCAGGGGGGAATGGAATATTTTTTTTAAACAGGATGAGCTTCTTATCACAGAAATTGAACATAATTGAAAATGTACGAGAATTTTTTGCATTTGGAAGGAAGTTGGACTTCAGTAGTGTTTCTTTATCCTAAGTGATGTTCTGAATTGCTTTTGTGTCTTACCATCTTTAGGGATTGAGCTCACGTCTCATGTGTCTCCTGTATGGGCAAGTGGGTTCTTTACCACTGTGCCACCTAGGAAGCCCCATTATCATCTTTGCCATTATTTTAGTAGAGATCCCTCAGCTACACTACGGGCTTAATGAATCAGGATCTCCAGAAGATAAGATAAT
Organism: Tragelaphus eurycerus; assembly: GCA_935064755.1. Lineage (NCBI taxonomy): Eukaryota > Metazoa > Chordata > Mammalia > Artiodactyla > Bovidae > Tragelaphus > Tragelaphus eurycerus. Next base: position 42,362,632 of record CAKXYN010000010.1, on the reverse strand, counting down.
ACATGTTTAACAAAAAAGAAAAAAGATTACCTTCCTAAAGATACAGGGTCAACAGGGTCTCTAGCTGTGTAATTTTCATGATTTCTGTTAAGATTGTGTAGTATGGTGATTCTGGCATTCAAAGCATGAGAAAAAAATTTAGATATGTTAGCATAAATTGTCCACAAAATTTTGATTTTATCTTCAAGATGAATCAGTCCATATTTCATATTCTTAGAGATTTTCCAGTATTTAATAAATGTGTACTAAGGATTTATCGTGTACTGTGTCAAGCCTGGGGATGAGAAACAGTTGTGAGTGATCATTGGGAATTTTAGTTTCAAAAAGTGGAATTTATAAATACATACAAATTTAGGATTGTGAATAAGTAAATAATTTCAACTGATAAGACTAGTTTTTATGTCATTGTAGCATTTCATAAGATTTCCGGGGTTCAGATTTGACCTCCTCCCTGGGAGTTACCCAGTTTTGGTGAGATTCTTAAACTCTCTGTTTTATAGTTTTACCTTTTATGAAATGGGGATGGTAAAAGCACATACCTTTTGTGTATTGGAACGATTCAGAAGTCATCATGCTTTTAATCAAAATGCTTGACACATGGCCATTGATAACTGTTAGATATCATGAGCATGGTCTTGATTGTCCTCATCAGATGTTTGACACCTCCAGAGGAAATGCTTCCAAGGAAGCAAGACCTCTGTTCACTGGGGGTATTATTTTTTTATGATTTGCACCCAACTGTAATATAGAAACCATCTAGATCCCCAATGTCAAATGAAAATATGCCAGAAATTTGAAAATCAAAGAAAGGGAAGAGATGAGAGACAGAGATGATGGAAACTGGGCATATCAGTAAAAGTGTGTGACAGCTTCACTGGTCATGAAAACTAAAGTATTGCTGTTAATAACTTGCTTTATTAATCTGTTCTGTTCAGAAGACCTTTCTGTATGTTCTGTATGTTCTGTGTGTATGTTCTGAAAAATAATGCATTTAACTTGCTTGATCATGTTGAGGTAAGAAGTTTTGATCAAAATAACAATATTTGCTTATGTCGTAGAAAATGGAGAGATTTTCCTAAATTCATTTAGGGTGAAAATACTTATTTAAATTCATAGATCACCTTCCTTGCTTCCCCTTATTATTTTTTTTTTACCTAGTTGTTAAGTATATTTCTGTGCATTTGGAATACAAGTAGATGAGTTCAATAATAATTTCTAGCAACACGCTTTGTAAGCTGAGGAATCCTTTAATAAACATAAAGCCTAAATAATCTTTCTCCACTACTATCTTGCATTTATTTTTCAAAAGTAAGCAAGCAAGTTCACTTTCATTTCCTGAAAGCCCTTTTGTCAGACATGTGACTGTGGTTTTTCAGTGTAGCACAATGTTTGATTGAATGTCAGGAAAATCACCCGGATCAAGTTAGAAGAACTAGTTTGACAGAATAATGACATTAACAGCCCCTCCTGTTGGTTTGAGATACATAGCTCAGCAATCACTGACACCAATCATCATATTTTGGGTAAAGTGGGATACATATAGTAGGATGAGCCAAAATTTAAACAGCATAGCCCATGGCAATTTAAAGATTCATAAAGTATGCAAATCATGATGGACAGCTCGTTAGATAGCTAGATAGAGGTCTACAGATCTCTCTCACAGATTTGGCATATTTAAAGCAGCTTAGAAAATACTTACATAAAGAACTGTTTTAAGAACAACACTAAAATGGGCATCTTGCCAATCATTGAAGCCCCACCTGAAGGATGATATTTGTTCAATCCTGAAAATGGCTAAGTGGCCCTTTCAGAGTGACAGAGTAATGTCTCTACAATGTAATCTAGAAGATTGACTAACATATTTTGGATGTTAATTGAAAATAAGTTGTCTTTAAAAGTATGGCTTAAGCTTGAGTTTTGTAAGAGTATTACCAGAGGCTCCAGTAGTAGACTGAAATTTCTATGTAAAAAGAAATATAAGAAAATTATTCTTCTATATGTGTTAAGTAATTGATTATTGTGTTCTAATCATGATTTTAAAAAAGAAAAAGAAAGCCAGATTGGATAAACATATATACTACTGTTACGTTTTAGTATAAGTCTAAATCTAGTGTAATAATATTGTAAAAGGCATAAATTTTCAAATTTCATATTCCAAGGCTGTGTCTCTCCGCTGTGCTATACCAAGCAGCATTTTCCTTGCTTTTTCCCAGCTCCTGCCATTTGTCACGATTTTCTCTCTGCTTCTCAGTAGTACATGTGATCACTTTCCTTGCTCTTGTTTAAATAGCTGGTCTAAGATGCCTCCTATTTAAAATTCATAGTATACAAATTTGATTTAGTGTTTCTTTTGTATGCTAGTAACTTCAAAGAAATTTGTGTTTGCTAATAATACTGCACAATATGGAAATGTTTCCTATAGGGATTTAATATGATGATTGTGAACTTCTTGGGCACAAGTGATAACTCAGTTTTTCATCTTATGTAAGTTGTTACCCTGTACTTAATTTTTATTCAGATAGTATTTTTGCTAATTCTTGAGTATTTTTTCTCAGTTGTTCTTCCATTATTGGGTATTGGTCAAATTTTAGAATTATAAATATGCTTTACAGATTATAAATCTGCTGCAACCTCATTATATCATATATAAATCATAGACCAAATATTTAAAATATGTATATAATTGTCCTATTCACAGAGATATTCAAGACTAGAGGGAATGAAAAACAATGAAACAGTAAACATTTTCCAAAATGAATTTTAATTAAAAATATCTCTAAAGAACAACCAGCCTTGTATCAGCATTGGTTTCCAGCAAAACATACCACACTGAGTCAGCTATGAAACTTAAAAAAAATGCAATTCTGTAATTTTCTTTAGAAAAATGAAAACTATATTTAAACAATCATATTTTAATCACTTTTCTAAACACATGAATTGATAAAAAATAATGATTAAATCAGATTTCATTTTAAAAATCATGACTGTAAAAAGAATCCTCAAGAGACTGGCATGTATTGAGAGTATTTTATGTGGTCAGGTATGTGGGTTTTGGTGATCCATTCCAGTATAACAAACTAGAAGAATCTTTCAAATAATTATTTTTCAGTAATTGCTTGATGTACTCAGAATGAAATTATAGACCACCCAATAGGAGCAGACAAAGAACAGCTAGCAAAACTTTGTAAATTCAGTTTCCCAAAAGTAAGGAACAAAAGTGAGAACGCATAAATGTAATATTTGTTGTTTTATATATTCCAGATTCAGAACAATTTGTGGGCAGGAAATGCAAGCGGTGGTTCTGTGGTTACTTCATGCATGTTACCACGTGACACTTCCTCGTGTATGACACCTTACTCTCACTCGCCTCGGACAGATTCCAGTTACACAGGGTTTTCAAACCACCAGAACCAGTTCAGCCACGTGCCCCTCAACAATTTTTTCACTGACTCTCTTCTTACCGGGGCTACCAATGGACATGCATTTGAAACAAAGCCAGAGTTTGAAAGGAGGTCCTCCAGTATCGCTGTTCTTCGAATGAAAGCCAAGGAGCACACTGCCAATATTTCATGGGCCATGTAACATACAGTACTCCTTTTCTTTTTCTCTTAATGGCAAAGTAAAACATTCTTATTTCTCCTATTTAATGGATACCACAATAAGCTGCTGTGTGTGGAATTGCTAAAGGTCAAGATATACAGTGAGACCAGCTTAAATGAATAGTTGTTATTATTTAACATTAAAATCTAAGAATGAACCTCTGAAAAGACTAAATAGGTTTACCATGCACCCATCTCCACAAACTCTGTTTTAGTAGTAAGATTTTTCTTTCTATTGTATGAGTCAATGAAATATGATCATGCAACTTCTTAAAAGAATAAATGTATTAAACAAATTCCTCTGTTATAGATTGATTTATGTTAGTTCTGTATAACAAGAAATCCCTTGTAAAATAATATCTGAAAAAGGAGGAAATGCACTGGGGAAAATGTCAAGATACTGAAGCTGTCAGGTAAATATTGAAGCAGGGTATTTTGGGGAGTTAACTGCCCTTTTTCCATCTCTGGCTCCAAGGCATAACGGGCATATCCTCTGTTGCTGAGAATTTATCTATGGGCTTCGAAGATTTTTTACCTCTAGATGTTTTAGTGAATTTCCATGCAATGAAAAAAGAGCTCTTCAGAAATGACCAGCATTTGCATGAAATATTTGGACATCACCTCCTGAAACCATGTGGCTAAAGTTGATAACTGAAATATCCTGATATGATTAAAAGTACAGTTTTGAGAACAGTTTCTATAAATAGTATCTTTTCTAATGAACAAGCCAGCATGGTCTCAGTGATTAGTTATCACACACAAGAGAAAAAGAAAGTTGCAAAATCTGCTGTTGCATTTAAACTAGAATGGTGCCGGTGAAACTACACACAAACATCTAATAAATACACTCAAATAAATATTCACTTAAAGGAACAGCAAATTGGAATGTATATTTGTAGCATGAGTATGTCCAAGTGCACGTGCGTGTGTTTGTTTTTTGACATAGAAGCTGTACACATTTTTTGCTACTGTGGTTTTGCACGGAATTAAAATGTCAGAAGTCTCTCAAATTTCTGGTGGAAAAGAAGAGAAGAAAAATACATTGCATCTGGAAAACTGCTAAGCCCTTTGATTTACTTCTCCTCCCTTTCCCCTGTCACATTCCAGGCTTTTTCAGATGAGTGAAATGTCAGCCTCCTTGAAAGACTCTTAAGTTCATAAAGGCAAAGTAAATTAATTGAAATGAAGATGACTTCCATGGCTTGGATCAGAGCACCATCTGCTCTTTGTACTCAGAATCTTCCTTGTGGTTCCTACAGTCTTTAGGGATATGAATGGAAGCCCTAAAGGCTAAAGGACAAGATTAACTGATTTTTAAAAATTAAATTCAGAAAAAGTACTTAAATTTGGTAAGTGTCTCTAGTAGGAAAATATTTACAGCAGTTAGACATCTTATGTAATAAAATTTTAAATTAGGCAGATGATAGAGATGAGTGATGTCCTAAACAAACATTCCTTGACTTCATAATCACTCTGTTCTTTATGACTTTTGTGTTCTCTCTTTTTAGTTTTGTTCCCAAGACAAACTTGTGCAACTTTGGCCCTGAGAATTATGCTTACATGCAGGAGCTTTTGTTCAAGGATTGTTTAGGCAGCTGTTAAATATCCTTCGTGTTTTAGAAGAGAATGACTTCTAATATACACATGTATGTGGTCAGTAGAAATTTGTGAACTAAAACTTAGAACTAAAATGTAAAATTTTCTTTTCAGAAATTTCCCCACTCAGTGGTGTCCATGTTCATTTTTTTCAGCTTTTTTTCCTCAATTGAAAATTAGGGTCCCTTGCCTAATTAAAGTGAGAGATAAAACTCTTTTAAATCAGGTTTGAATTTCACTTCATGTCTTATTTTTTCCTTCTCTAAGTTTTTATCCTCATTATATTCTAATAATTAGTTGGAGCTTCTGTAACTCAATTCTTTTCAATTTAACAGTATGTTTTTAGTTGAAGTTCTACATCAGTTCTTGTATAAATTTAATTCAATCAGCACGGGGTTTTTTTTTTGACACCTGCAGTGTGTGAAGTACTATTTGGGATAATAAAATAAGTAACGGATCCATAGTTCTTGTTCTTGATGAGTTTGTAGTCTTTGTGGACAGACACGTGCCTAAAGTTTGTACCCTCAATCATGCTTCGCATTTTATGAAGGCAGTAAGAATTGCATGAGTTTTTTGGAGTTAACATTCCAAACTTTGTTTTTATTGGCTGAAAATTTTATTATGTATTTAAGTTGCTAAAATATAATAAAAGTTAACAAATATAATTACTTCTGATTTGTAATAAGACAAAGCTAAAATAAAGAGTGCATAGACTCACTTCCTGAATTTTCCCTTGCTCTATCTGAACTTAGATTAAAAATTTTATATATACTAGAATTCATAACACTCACAAAAATGTTGAATTTACACATTTAAGAAAGGAAAAACTTAGGAGCATTTCAGTTTTATTTGGGGTCAACAGTATTGAAATTGGATATCTTTGTTCATCATATAGTTGATCCACTTGGACATTTGTCCCTGTAAAAATCTGATCCTCTATTTGTCCCTTCCACACTTTTCTTGCACAGATGGTTTAATAGATGATTCCTATACTCTTTTTTTCTTTTTTCTGAGTGGGTTGAGGTTTGAACTTAAGGTAAGAAGCAAATTTAATGGAATATTAGCTAAAGTTTGGTGTTTCTTTGAAAAACATTAAATTTCAGAAAATGGTTTATGGAATTTTTAAAATATTTATTTCTTATAGATGGTAAGTACTGATTATTTTCTTCTTATGTAACTTTTTATGAAAGCAGGGAAAGAAAGCCATTGTAATCCTGGCCCTTAGTCCTGACAACATATCTTAAAAGAATAACAGTTTCCTTAACTGGAATGACCTTAAGGAAATTCATGAAATCGTGTGTATAAATTACTGGAGTGTATTAGTTTCATCATTTCAGTTGGCCGTTGATTTTTTTTACCTCCAAGGAAGGGGTAAGGGACAGACCAGTGCACTTCACACAGTTTTCACAAAGATGACGTGTTACTGTTCCTTCTAGTATCTGTGTTTTCAGTTCAAGGACTGGGTCCTTATTTGACTTCCATAGTACCATTCATTCCTCACCTCCCTGTGTTTTATGTAATGCTGTATTACATGTAATGCTATAGTTTTTAGTTTATCGGTAACTAAACAATTCCTTGGCTAAAAATAAGAAGTGAATAGATCAACTACAGTGTTTGTATAAGCCTTTTGAAATTTTCAAAGAATTTTCTAAACTTACCAATGACCCTGACTTTTGTCTTTCAGCATTTAAGTCAAATAGTATTGTAAATGATGAGTGATTATGTTAGATACATATTTATTAAGAATAATGACCACATTCCACTGCCAAGTATTTTAGGAAAAATATGGAAACCATCTTATTATTAAGCGGAGAAGGCAATGGCAACCCACTCCAGTGTTCTTGCCTGGAGAATCCCAGGGACGGGGGAGCCTGGTGGGCTACCGTCTATGGCGTCATACAGAGTTGGACATGACTGAAGTGACTTAGCAGCAGCAGCAGCTTATTATTAAGATCCAACTTGGGTTGACTTACCTTTTTCCTGATTAGACTATAAAGATACATGGGTGTGCACATGCGTGCTCAGTCGCTTCAGTTGTGTCTAACTCTGCAACCCTGGGACTGTAGCCCACCAGGCTCCTCTGTCCATGTGATTGATTCTTCAGGCAAGTATACTGGAGTGGGTTGCCATTTCCTCCTCCAGGGGATCTTTGTGACCCAGTGATTGAACCAGTGTATCTTTCCTGCACTGGCAGTCAGAAGTTCTTTACCACTAGCGATAACTGGTTAACGTCAAGCCATTTCTACTTACAGAAATTAGGCATCTAAAATTCAATAGATACCTTATAGCTATTGATATTCTGCATTAAGGTAAGTATGACTTTTGTGAGGGAATTTAATAAAATGTTATATATTAAGTTACACTTTTGTTTTTATCATATATTACGTGTGTTTTATACAACCCAGGCAGTAATGTCCCTAATGATGCAAATGAAAACAAAATCAGAAGTAAAATGCCTAAAAGTAGTAGAGTCGGCAGTTATGGCCCAGAATCTCAAAAACAAATGTGATACTGGTTTTACAGTGTATAGTAAATGCTAGAATGAGATTTTGTTCTATTTGAGTAACTACTTTTTAAATAAACATACTGCCATCATTTATCTTGGAAATATATTGCAAACATGGTGAGCAAGACTCCAAGGCAAGGTCTAGCTATTTCTTCAATTTTACTGCATAAAACAGTAGAGAATTGACAGGAGTTTTTCTTAAGAGTTGTATACCACTTTGCATTTTTCCAAGTTCAAGGGACAAATAAATGACTTGAGCATTTCATCGTTTGGGTTTTTTCAGCATTCTATTAAACATTTTATAGCAAGTCTGGCTTTAGGAAAGAGACACTACATCCTGAAGGTTTTCACGCATCTTCATATAATACATACTATACTTGTAATATTTTCTTATCCATTTAATTTGACATACACTTTAAGACAATAATTCAGAACAATTACCAGCATTGTCAAAACATAAGTTTTTGGTGGAAGGCAAAAGGAGCCCCTTATAGGTTACTTATAAAAACAGTTCCCTTGTGGCTCTGCTAGTAAAGAATCTGCCTACAAGGTGGGAGACCTGGGTTTGATCCCTGGGTTGGGACGATAACCTGGAGAAGGAAAAGGCTACACACTCCAGTATTCTGGCCTAGAGAATTCCATGGACTGTAGAGTCCATGGGGTCACAAAGAGTCAGACATGACTGAGTGACTTTCACTTTCACAGGTTACTTATACAATCCAGTTAGAGAATATGAAAATATTCAAATGCTCAAACTCTCCATACAGAATTCATAAAGTAGGGAGAGTGGATTTAAGAGGGTGTATCTCTGGATAGAACTCAGAGGATCCATAAACTGTGATAGAAAAATAATAGGTCTTTGTTTCAAATAACACCTACAATGAAACATAGCATTTTATTTACAAATATGGACAACAAATCTGAGTAGCTTTAGCAGTACCTGCACTTTGTCACCAATAGAACAGATATTTGCATACAGTATTGATATCTTGAATTAATGGTCTATCAAGTTTATCATGATTAGAACAGTTTTCAAACTATTTCAAAATTAGGGTGATTTTTATCTCTTTTGCTGAATCTTGTTATATATCAACAAGGATGCACAGATATTACTACATCCTAAAATTAGTTTTGTAAGTATTTAGACTCCTGTATTTTGATATAATTGCTTTCTCTCTTAAGCCTATGCATTTTATTTATTTAAAACATCTGTGAAGGAGTTTACAAGCTCACTAAACTACCAGAGGGAGTCCATAAGCACAAAAGCTACCCTCAAAATACCCTTTTGATGAACCAGGGTCATTTCTCCAGATTAAGTAATTTTTACTCTAGAGGATGGTCCTATGTTACGGAAAGAGTATAAAAGAGTGCATAAAACCTAATCAGATTATCTGAATGGAGGATTGAAAGAGAACAGGACTTTTTAAAGCAGGCAGTCACAGTTGAATGAATGAATGAGGCATTCTAGTGAGGGTCACGGAGGAACCGGGACACAGCAGATGGGTGCTAGGCATTTGCTGTTCACCGTTAAGTAGCTTAGATGTGTCTGACTCTTTTGCAACCCCACGGGCTTTAGACCGCCAGGCTCCTCTGTCCATGGGATTTCCCAGGCAAGAATGCTGGAGTGGGTTGCTGTTTCCTTCTCTAGGCATTTGCTGGGCATTTGGGAAGAGGCAAATGGTTTGGGCAAAACAGTGGAAGGAGTTTGGCTTTATGGATCCTTATTCCCCCACATTTTAGCTTTAAAGTCTTGAAGGTTATTCAATTCCTCTGAGCCTTCGTTTTCTCCTGGTGATTGAAAGAGTTATATAAAACTTTGAATTAACAACACACTTTCATATTTCTTTTCCCCAACTTTGATCGTTTTGTGACAAGTGAGTATTATCACCTAAATTTATGGTCAGTATAAGGAGCTTCTAAGTCCAACAACTCCTGTCTTCTTCTTCTACATGCTTTCCCTAAAGCTATGAAGAAAAATAATTCATCAGTGTCTCTTTTGCTGTGTATAGAACAGACTTTTGGACTCTGGGACTGGGAGAGGGTGGGACGATTGGGGAGAATAGCATTGAAATATGTATAATATCATATCTGAAACGAGTCAGTCCAGGTACGATGCCCTATAACAGATGCCTGGGACTGGAGCACTGGGATGACCTGGAGGGATGGTGTGGGAAGGGGGGAGGGAGGAGGGTTCAGGATGGGGAACACGTGTATTCTGGTGGCGGATCCATCTCGATGTATAGTAAAAGTAATACAATATTGTAAAGTTAAGAAAAATTAAAATAATAATAATAATAATAAAATAAAAAAAGAAAATGAAATTAAAAAAAATAAATTAAAAAAAAAGAAAAATAATTCAAATATGCATTTGAGAACACTTTGTCATAGTCTGTGAAATATGTAATTGAAATATGGTTTTTCACAGACTAATTTTTCCTCCTATTGTCAATGTTAATTTTTTTCTGAATTTTTAATATTTAAATTCAGTTTTACTCAAGCTAAATTTATCATTTATTGAGAACTCCCCTTGTGCCAAGACCTTATAGAAACTACTTGCTTGTTGTGGAGATGAAAGAGTACAATAAATAATTAAAGTATGGCTTGGAAGAGGCGCAAGCAAAATACTGTTGAAAAACATGTAACAAAGCAATTAATCCAACCTTTATAGTCATAGAAAGCTGTAGAGAAGAAGTGACATTTGAGCCACATTGAAGGATGAATAGAAACTTGTAGGAATACAGCATTTTATCTATTTCTCTGAAAGAAAATCCAAGTGTGTCTTGGAAAACCATGTCCATACTAAAGTATTTCCAAACTTCTTTTAATGTACATCATACCACAACTTTTCTCTAATTTTAGATGTTTCTTTTCCTTATTATTTTATTAACTAGATTGAAGTTCTCAGGTTCAGCAGAGAGACTGTTTTATTCAATAATATTTTTCAAGTTTTTTTACTCTCAAAAAATTTAGTGAATATGTGCCGAGCTCATAATATTACAGTGTGCTATGCTAGCCATGGAGGTTTTGAATAAATGCAATCATGACTTTTGTCTTCAAAGAAGAGTCTGTTTAGTTGGATAGATGACTGTAACTTACCTAATATGAAAATACAGCAAACTTACTTCAGTAAGATTTTATATAAATGTATAACAGAAAAAAAGGAAAATTTGTAAGTGCAACTTCAAAACACACACTCAGAAAGTTGATAGAAAAATTTGATAAGAAAGTTTCACCCTGGTTGTACCCCTTGATCTCTGACCAAGAAAAAGACAGAAGATTCTGAGGTCATTACAGGAAAAATACTCCCTACTCCATGAGAGGGAAAAGAAAAAGAAGTGCAGCTGGGTCTTGCTTTTGTGTCTTTAATTTAACTCTTTGACTGCCTCAACGTGGTCAAAGCTTGTCTCATTTTGTGCAAAACTCTTGCCTACATTTTATAAACAGAGGTTTAATGGAAGAATTGCTCTTTCTCTCATCTAGATCTCTCCATTCTCAGCTGTGAAACTGATTGATGTTTTTAGAGCCCTAAGAAACCTCCCGCTTGTAGATATGTTTTCTGGTTCAAAGGAAAGGGGGGAAAAAGGCAGGAGAAATTATTCAGGGAAATATCTTAGGAAAAAAATAATGACCTAGGAAGAGATCTATATAGCTAGAGGTTATGAAGAGGAAAAACTCTGAAATTAGTCAATGTATTAAGAGTGAAAATACATGGCAAGAGAGAACTTCCTAGGCTCATATAGCTACATGACTCACAGTGACATTTGTAGCTGTGTGAACATTTTCTTAAACTTCTTCATATAATAGTTCCATTGGCTTTAGCTGGAATCACTGTTTGGCAGAACAGAATCAAGATGCTGATCCCAGATGTGTCACTGATGGTCAGTGCCACCTCACCTCTCAGTTCTCAGAGTTCAGTTCAATTCAACAAATATTTATTGAGTGCTTATTGTTGCTGACTTTCCTAAGTCAGAGAAAAATAATGAGATGTTAGTAAAATGTGACATGTCTTAGGCGAGACCAGGTTGCATATAGAAAGTTGTTATCATCATTGGCATTTTAAACCAGAAGTTCGATTTGATTGCGTCAATAACACCAATAGTGTACCTTGCTTTGAGCGACAATAATTTCCACACTGGATTCTGATTTTTATCTGCACGAGTCACTGGATACAAACCACAGTCCCCAAGGATTGACTTAGAAGTAAAATAACACCATCCCTGGTCTAGCGTTCGTTATACATGTCCCTAATAGCTCAGCTGAGGGACAGCATTAGCCCATTATATAAACTAATTGGGTTAATTCTGCTCTGGAATTTAGGCAAATAATGTAACTGAGATAAACAGAAGGTCACTTATGCGTCTACTTGTACACATTTATCTACACTTCTTATTTATACTACTAAATGCTTAAAACAACACTAGGCTATAAATTTGCCTTTTCTTTCTGATTCTCTTGGCAGAGTTTCTTACATGCTTAACTTTTAAAGAGTGGAGTTCGGTCTCCTCTCAAATAAATAAGAGAGCACTGGGAGGAAAAAACTGCAGCTACAAAGTAGTTCTAACCCATTAAACGCAGATGGCTCACAGGGGGTTTAATCATCGGGAGCGGACACACATCATGCTGAAATATAGAGCTGTTTTCTATCACTTGTTACCATTTGAATGTCCGTCTCAGGAAAGTGAATTCCATATATCTTTCTGGCCATCCGTTGCCCTTTGAATACTCCTCTCTCTGATGTAGTTAGATTTCTCTTCAGAACTTACTGAGATGAATGAGCTCTTGCCACACATAGAAGTGAAAGAAAACATTTCTTTCTCTGCCAGAACAGATGAGATTCATCATTAGGAGAATGGATTTGACCTTGTAAAGTGGACTAAAGCAATTTACAAACAAACCCCTTTGGGGAAGATTGCCTTTATCTTGGTCCACAAACAGAAGCTTTTTTTTTTTTTTTTCTTTTTGGATGTGCTCTTAGCTTTGCTGTGAAGACTGCAGAATGTGATCACCTGAAAAGAATCTAAAACATAGGATAAGAAATCCTCTCTCATTTAAGCCTTCTCATGCAAAGAGAATTTCATGGACACTTAAAAAAAATCATATGGATTTATCCTTCGCTATCATAAGTCAATCACAATCATCAATTAGATTGATCAGAAATCATTAAAGAAATCCATAAAACCAGTTTGATGGCAGCATGTACAACAAAACTATAGAGTTCAGCATTTAGAGTCAATTATAAAAATAGTGAAGATCTCAATTTGAAAACTTAAGAAAAAAGATTGATTGCACTCTCTCTCTCTCCAGCTCACTGTATGAGCTTGTTTAATTTACTTATCTCTTAATTTGTGTTCTTTCTTCTATAGTTGCTTTCCCTGACTCCTTATCTATCCCTTCTTCTTTTATCTATTCTCTCTTTTCCTGGAGCCCATACCTAGCCAAAACCCATTCTTCAAGTCTGATGCCTTAGGTGACATTTGAGGAAAGAGCAGTTCCCAGTCCCTGGGACAACACAGCAACTGTAAGAAAGAATTTTCTTTGCCTAAAGTGCACGTTTGGCTGGTGCTATTAAGGTGAATGACATAATCTTGAGTAAACCCAGCTGATAAACCACATGGACGCAGCACAACTACCATGGACCTGCCACACTTCGGTCTTTCTCTTCACTTGTGTTCCTTAAGCAGTATGTAACCATTCAAATAGTAGACACTTAGTTACAAATAAGTTATTGTTTTATCCCACAAATAATATAATCAGTTTAGGACATTTGTGGGCTTCCCTGATAGCTCAGTTGGTAAAGAATCCGCCAGCAATGCAGAAGACCCTCGTTCGATTCTTGGGTTGGAAAGATCCGCTGGAGAAAGGATAGGTTACCCACTTTGGTATTCTTGGGCTTCCCTTGTGACTCAGCTGGTAAAGAATCTTCTTGCAATGCGGGAGACCTGAGTTCGTTCCCTGGGTTGGGAAGATTCCCTAGAGAAGAGAAAGGCTACCTACTCCATTTTTCTGGCCTGGAAAAGTCCATGGACTGTATAGTCCATGGGGTCGCAGAGAGTCGGACACGACTGAGCAACTTTCACTTTCTTTTATTTCACAATATTTGTAGAGAGCCATTCCTTCTAAAACTTTTCTGCATTTGTTGTATTTATCTTATTTTTCACTGGGCAAGCTCTACCTTTTGAAAAACAAAAAAGCCGGTTAGGGGAATGATATGCAGTCAGCAAAAGATCAGACATCTCTTTGTATTTTTAAAAGTTCAGAAACTTGAAAAAATTTATTGAGGAAAATAGTAAATCCACCTATTATTATTTTTTACCAGTAGATGGCACTGCACAGGTGTAAGAGATGTCTACAAGAGAGGCTCATCAACCGCATGGCTGGTGTAAAAGGCCCACCAGTAGAATTCTGTCTCAGTGTTAAAGTATTACATCCGGGAATCCCAACAAGTTTATGTGAGGGAAGAGCATAAATTCATTAACACTCATTTTATTTACCAAACACTTAAACAGTGCTTATTATATGACAGATGAGCAAGTCCTTCAATTTCCTCTTTTTGATAAGAAAACTGAAGCACAGAGAGGGTAAGGTTATTTAATGTCACACAGCTATTTAAGTGGTAGGACTAGGAATTGGCCCAGACATTTGATCTAGTGTATGTCCTCTCTGCTTTGCTCTGGTTCAATCCACTGACATGAATCACTCATTTATCTAATCAACAGTTTTAAAGAGCTGACTTGAAAGTCTAAGGTATTAAAACTGACAGATTCCAGTTAGAGAACCAGAGAAGTTTTAGGAGCACAGAGGTAATGTTGGAGAAAGCAACGAGGTCTTCAAAGGGGAGGGAATGTGTAGATCTGTTATGGGGGAAAGTAGGGCAAAGGAACAGTAATAAGAAGCACCAAGAAAGAGAAAAGGATGCTAATGCATAACATTCACCAATTTACAACTTTGTTTAGAGACAGGATGCTGAATAAATTTTTAAGGTAAATATATTTTTAATATTGTTCAACTATATTTTACATTCTGGCTGATGTAGAAAATACTTTTAAAACCTTTAGTAAGCAGATTACAGCTTGTTCAGTGTGTTGCAACATCAACTCCAGTAATTGTTGCCTCCCCTTTCCTTTAGGCATCTCTGTCCCTAGTGACAGCTCAGAGCTTCAGATTACCCAAAATTGTGCCATTCTTAGAAATCTGAGATTCCACCTTCCTATTCTTGGGCAGGACCCTACACCATTCACAAATTTCAGCTTTCTTCAATGTGTCTGTTATCTGACCCCATCACATCCTCCCGTCCCTCGGCCTCGGCATTTTCTCTGACGCTCCCTTGCATATCTACATTTTTCCTCTCCAGCTTACACATCACAGCCCATTCTTTCACTACTCTTTGGCCAATCCCTTCAAATGCCTGCTGTTTTCCTTTTATCACACCTGCTTCCACCTGGGCTGATCACTTTAAAAGAAAATCAGAGTCACCAGTCCAGGTTCGATGCACGATACTGGATGCTTGGGGCTGGTGCACTGGGACGGACCTGGAGGGATGGTATGGGGAGGGAGGAGGGAGAAGGGTTCAGAATGGGGAACACATGTATACCTGTGGCAGATTCATTTTGATATATGGCAAAAATAATACAATATTGTAAAGTTAAATAAAATTAAATTAAAAAAATAAAAGAAAATCAGAAATATAAGCAGATTATCTCCACTAAAAGAATGTATATTAATTCCACTAAAAATGAGGGCCTTTGGTCCCAAAGGGACCCTCCATATGCCTGAGCCAGTCACTCCTTCTTCCCATTTTCAAACATAAACCTTTCCAAGCTTGTCCACTCTTCAAATCCTTTACCTGAATGCTCCTCTGCATCTTCTTCATGAGACAAAAAAGAAAAATCCCCTGGGAACTCTGTCAATTTCTTGCTGCTGTATCTACAAACATACCTAAATCCGTAAGTATTTTTCTTCTGGTTTATTTTAGAGAAAGAGATACTCTGTTTCTAATTCTAATCCTTGTTCTGTATTGCATCCCTTTCCATCTTGTCAGAGTTTTTACAATATGTCCTGTCTGTTTAAACTTTCCTTTCTGCCATTCACCTAATCTCATTGGTTAAAAATAATAAGCAATAATAATCATGGGAAAAAAATCTTCATGGCCATTCATTACTTCCTGTAGTGAAGATGTGCCCCAAAACTTCCTGTGAAGGTGCATCTGCCCTCAATATCTTTTTCACTTAGCATTTACTATTCAAATCTCAGTAACTAGGTTTTTATTTCTACCAATCCATGGAAAATACTGTGGGATTTTTCCCCCATCATCCAGTTCTTTTTTAATACATTTACATTCTATACACATACTTTTAAAAATAGGTTTATACCCTATTTAATTTCTTGTAACTTTCTTTCTTCACTTAGCACCTATGTCTTTTTGACAACAGGATTTTTAAGGGCTGCTAAGTATTCTACTGTATTGATACAATATGCTTAAGTGATCTTTAACTTGTTAGTATTTTTTTATAATGTCATCTTTTTAGCTAAATGTTTTTGGACAACCTTAATTCTTTTTTTTTTTAATTGAATTATAGTTGTTTTACAATATTGTGTTCATTTCAGATGTATGGAATAGTGTGGAAAGTACATTTTCAGATCACCAACCTAAATCCAGTGGTCACTTTGTTGATCAATTCTGGGCTGAATTGTGTCCCCCAAAAGTCCTAACCCTCAGTGCCTGTTAATGTGACCTTATTTAGAAATAAGGTCTTTATAGCTGTGATCCAGTTAAGATAAGGTCATACTGGTTGAGGATGGATCCTAATCCAATGACTGCTGAGCTCATAAGAAGAGAGAAATAATATTCCCTCCCTGTCTTACAGACAGGAAGATAATACCATGTGATGATGAAGGCAGAGACTGGAGGGGCATGTCTGTGAGCCAAGCAAGGAACACTAAGGATTGCTGACAGTCAGCAGATGCTGGGAGGCTGGGGGGCAGGTTCTCCCTTGGGTTCTCTAGAACTGCAGTGCCTAATGCTTTTATTTCAGGTCAATCGATCCCAGTGGTTTTAAGACACCCATTTTGCGGCACTTTGTTACAGCAGCCTGCAAAAACTCATACAAGTTCTCAGAGCCACTTGGCACATCTAATTCTGACTGTCCCTTCCACCTCAAAGGCACGCTTCTGTGTTGGCTTCCACGGCATCCCAGTCACCTAGTCATCCTCTTCCTCTCCCTATTCTCCCCAGGCCACGCTTCCTCTGTGTCTAAATGGTAACGATTCTGGGCGCTTGACTTTGTTCTCTTCTTTTCTCACTCTCGATATTTTTTGCAGGTGTTTCTGCTGCAATAACTATATCCTTGACCAAACACCAGATCTCTCTTCTGAGGAGAGGTGTGTGTATATATGTGTACCTTAATATATACATATATACTCATAGATATGAGTTTATTTTTTGAGGGAAGGTTTAGGTTCACAGAAAAATTGGAAAGAAAGTACAGAGAGATCCTGTATAACCCCTTGTCTAGTATTAGCATCTTGCAAGTATAAGCATCTTGCATTAGTGTGGTACATGTGTTACAACTGATGGGCCCATTTAGACATACTTTTATTAACTAAAATTCATAGTTTACATGGGCGTTACTCTGTGTTGTATATTCTATGAGTTTTGACAAATGTATCCATCATTACAGTAGTATATAGAATAGTTTTGATGCCCTAAAAATCATTTATCCTCTGCCTCCTTGTGCGTCCCTCCACCTTAACCCCCGGAAATCACTGATCTTGTTACTTTTCCCATAGTCTTGCCTTATTACTTTTCCATAGTCTTGTCTTTCTGGAATATCGTATAGGAAACCATGGAACCTTTTCATATTGGTTTCTATCACTTAGCAAAGTGCATCTGAGTTTCCTTATGTCTTTTAGTGGTTTGACAGCTCATTTGTTTTTGTCACTGAATAATATCCTATTGTATGGATACATGTACCACAGTTTGTTTATCCATTAACCTAGTAGAGTATATCTTGCTTACTTCAAAGTTTTGGCAATTATGAATAAAATTGTTGGAAGCGTTCATATGTGGAGATTTCTGTGTGGTCGTAAGTATTCACTTTGGGTAAATATCAAGGAGCATAATTGCTGGATTGTTTAGTAAGAGTATGTTTAGTTTTGTAAGAAATTGACAAACTGTCTTCCAAAATGATTGTACTACCTGCACTCCTACTACCAATGAATGAGTGTTCCAAATTTTCACAGTATTTGATATTGTCAGAATTCTGGATTTGGGACATTCTAATAGGTATATGCTACCGCCGCTAAGTCGCTTCAGTCATGTCCGACTCTGTGCGACGCTATCGATGGTAGCCTACCAGGCTGCTCTGTCCCTGGGATTCTCCAGGTAAGAGTAATGGAGTGGATTGCCATGCCCCGCTCTTAACAGGTATCTAACGGAATCTCACTGTTGTTTTAATTTGCGATTCATTGATGACACGTAATGTTGAGAATCTTTTCATATATTTATTTGCCATCTGTATATCTTCTTTGCTGAAGTGTCTATTCAGACCTTTTGTGCATTTCAAAAATGAGATTTCTTTAATTCAGTTTAAGAGTTTTTGTGTTTGTCAGATGCAAGTTCTTCATCAGATATATGTTTTGTGACGATTCCCTTCCCCCATTCTATATCATGTTTTTTTTCATTCTCTTGATGGTGTCTTTCACAGAGCAGAATATTTTAATTTTATAGAAGGCCAATTTATCTATTTTTGCTCTCATGAACCTTGCTTTTGGAGATGTATCTAAAATGTACCAAACCAAAGGCCACCTAGATTTTCTTTTCTGTTATCTTCTAGGAGTTTTATAGTTTTGGCTTTCACCTTTGGGTCTTTGGTCCATTTTCCATTCATTTTCATAAAAAGTATAAGGTCTGTGTGTAGATTTGCTTTTTTTGCATGTTGCTGCCCACCTGTTCCAGCACCATTTGTTTAAAGATTATTCTTTCTCTCTCTCTCTCTCTCTCTTTTTTAAGTCAGCTTAAAGAAATTATTTAGTTGCTTGCTCCGGGCCTTATTTGTAGCATGCGGGATCTTCAATCTCCATTGCGGGATGCGCGTTCTTTAGTTTCAGCATGTGAACTCTTAGTTGCAGAATGTGGGGTCTAGTTCCCTGACCAGGGATCCAACTCAGGCCTCCTGCATTGGGAGTGTGGAGTCTTAGCCACTGGCCCACTAGGGAAGTCCCTATCCTTTCTGTCTTCAATCACCACTGCTCTGTTGTCAAAGATCAACTGAATATATTTGTGTGGGTCTATCTCTGGGCTACTGTGAATTTTATTCCTCTCTTATTCTAACTTCCCAAAGAGAACTCTGAATGGCATTCTTGATTCCCCTCTCTTTTCTGTCATGGCCAGTCATAGCTGATTAGCAACCAAGTCCTGTGTTCAGCACTTCACATGTGTTACTTAATGTAATACTACAATAATCTTATATTATTATTTAGGCTTATATCAATAGTAAAAACCTGAGCTCAGAGGGGACTCTATATATAGACTGAAACATTTTTTATTCTTAACCCCCATGGTATATTACCAGACACAGATCACAAGCAGCAAGGCAGTTTGACTTCAGGATATAAACCCCAACCATGACACTAGTTTCTAAATATATCTTGAAGTCATTCATATCTCTTCATCCTCATTATCACCATATTAATTCAGGCACCGTCACCTTTCAGTAAGTTTACTAACAGCACTCTCTTAATGGCTTTCGTGCATCCATTCTGGCCCTATTCCAGACTGCTGTATCTAAAGCACAAATCCGATAACACTAAACATAAAACCATCTCATGGCCCCCTATCACCTATAAAGAAAACAGACACTCCAAAATATGTTTACAACTTCCCTGTTCCCTTCAAACCTCTAAGTCTACCATCCTGACCTGAACTTCTCTGCAGGCAGCGTGCTCATACTTAAATCTGCGTCTTTGTACATATGGGTCCATTTGCTTCTGTTGCTCTTTTTTCTTTCTCCATTTGACTCTTCCTTCAGTTTGCAACTTCAACATCATGTCCTAGTTGGAGTTGTCAGATTTAGCAAATAAAAACACAGGGCGCCTAGTTACAAATATTGCATGGAACATATATTCAGGAATTATTCATTGTTTATCAGAAATTCAAATGTTACTGGGCATTCTCTATTTTTTTTTTTTTTCTGGCAGCCCTATGTCCTAGGGAAACCTTCTCTGAAACTGCACCCCTAGGACTGGTCAAGTGCCCCTCTGATATGCTCCCATAGCCTCCTATGCTCATCGCATCACAGTATTCTCTTCTGTTATTCGTGTAATACATCCATCTCTCCTACATTCCTTAAGAACAGAGATTGTATCTTTTCCAACAGCATGTCTCCAGCATCTAGATACCCAATATTTTGTGCTTAACAAATATTTCTTAAGTGTTTTTAAATGAATGAATATGACACCTTTAATTCTAATACTTTGCTGTTGTAGGTTGCTATTAGATGAACTATTAAGATATATTTTGCACCTATTTTTTATGTGTTTATAGAAATTCCTTTTTGTATTTAACTTTAAAGCTCTTGGTTTAGAATTTTGTGAAGCTAGATAAATTATTTTCAGTTAATTCCTGGCCAACCTCAGCTCCTTTAACTGCAAAGACAGAGGTATGCAAAGTTCAACGGTAGGCTGTTAAGTATGTAACTGACCTAGATTGTAGCAAGAGATTGGAATTTCTTTCCTTTCCACAGGCTGGACATGACAGGTCAGATGCCACATATTGTTCATTTACCCAATCTAAGAGAAAAATGATTTATATTAGTCATCTGAATTAATATTTTTTTTCTCCATAATATGTCTCAAGGAACTTTTTTTTCTCCATAATATGTCTCAAGGAACACTAGTTCCTCAGATTGATAATAGGCGTTACTCAAATGAAAACACAAAAGTTTATCAGCTAGGCAACACTAGTTTAAACAGATTTCTGCCCTGTAGGAATTTTCAGAACTTTAACATGTTAATGTGAATCTCTAGGAAGTGATGTATAATGCATGGAATTGTTCTAGTCTAATTAATCACAGAATTTCTTTTGTTAGTTAACACCTAATTTAGGAAATAGGAATATAGATTTCAATGCTCTCCTCAGGGTAAGAGAGTATATTGACTGGACTTTATATTGTTAAAAACAGATTTTTGGAATGCCTTATTCAGAGATGTGATCACATAATTTATCAAACAAATGCAGCTTCATTGGGTCACAGTCATCTGTTTTGAAATAGAGCACCAAAGAGTTTCCAAAATAAATGTCTTTGGGATTTAGTGTATATAAAATAAAGTTTGTATTTGACACAGAAATTCGTAAGCCCGTAAGGAGGTATGTAAAATCCTAAAGCAGTTATATATAATTTGGATGGCTGAATATTTAGTATTATTGGATTTAAAAACAAGAACTTCAAAGGTAAAATACAATTCTCACTAATGAAAAGCACATGTGATATGGCTGAAGCCCCAAAGGCAACAGTCAGTCAGGGCAGGCCTGCTTTGTGATCAGAGTACAAGACTGGGCCCCTGTGAGTTTTGAGAGTTCTGAACCACAGATTTGACTTCCAAATCGTGCTTCTCTCCATCATCTGAATGAGGCTGAGTGTCACCCATGAGTTAATATACAATGTGTTGCATCTGAAAGTGACACATCGCCTATTAACCTAGAGGTGAGGCTGTGTTTGTTCCTATTATTGTTAAATGCCTTAGCACTAATTTTTTAATGATTTCATTTACCCACACATGTTAAGTACTGTGCCAGTTGCTTCACCTGTTGATGGTGACAGTAGCTTGTCTTTGTGAGTGCTTTGTGTGTTGCACACAATGTGAAGTTGTCGACTTGCTTTGTTTCATTTAGTTATCTCAACAGCCCCTTGAAGTCAGCCTCACCATTTATAGCCACTTTGCAGATGATGACAACTTAAATGACTTACTCAAGAGGCATAGTATGGAGCTGAGAAGTGCTTTGACATGATCTCTGTCTGACCTGTGAAGCTGCAGTCTTACCCACTCTGCTATGATAATGCCACAGTTTGGTAGATCTCAGAACACTTGATATGTAGGTATCCTTATAACTTCTCACCATGGGAGAAACCAAGGCTGAGGACATAGATCTGCTTTGCCCAGGGTCTTGAGAGAATAGGTACATAGGTTTCACTATGGGAAAATAAAGGTATGATTTGTGTGAAACTACCATGTAGAAGCATCAAATGTAAGGTCCTGGACAATAAAATGATGCACACTTCTTGGAGAGGAGGTAAGGAAAAGGAGGACCGAAAATGAAGTAGGATAAACTGCAAAGAGCAAGTTGGCCTTCTGAATAATTCTGTTTTATACTTTAAGGAAAACTCTGGCTGTTTAAAGTTGATTGGTGTTTCCTATCTAATTTATAAACTATATAAGTAATAAAATAGGTTTGAATGTAATATGACTTTTTTTTTTTTTTTTGCTGCTAAAAGCATTAGGAAATAGACCACTTGAGGTCAGGGTAACACCAAAAAGGATTTTCCAGCACTAAAATGAACCACACTGCAAACTCTTCTAAGTGCTTAGCAATGTCCTGAAATGGCTTCATTTATGTGAGCCTTGAGAAACGAAAGGGGCCTCTTGTGAACTTTTCAACCACAGAAAAGGGTATGCTTTAAGAAAATATACTCAAAGTGATATGACAAGAGCTAGATATAAGTTGGTGGGTCTCCTTACTTAAAAACAAGTGTGAGTAAAAGACATTCTTCCTGTTGAAAATCAAAAGAATTCAATCTTGAAAACTTGTTTCTGAAGACCATAATAATGAAATAGCATATACTTAATATTCTTTATATTCCATAATTGGTTTTTAATTATTTTTCTATATATATTTTTTATATATGTAGTAGCCCATTGAAGTGGAAGTGAAAGTTGCTCAGTCATGTCCGACTCTTTGCAACCCCGTGGACTGTACAGTCCATGAAATTCTCCAGGCCAGAGTACTGGAGAGGGTAGCTGTTCCCTTCTCCAGGGGATCTTCCCAAACCAGGGATCAAACCCAAGTCTACCACATTGCAGAGATCTCATAATTCTTGCATCTTATTGAATGACAAGGTAATAGATATTGATGTTACTAAAAAATGGACATTTAGTGGTATCAGATATTCTGCTAAGAGGTTTTGGAATATAGAAACAAATGATTTGTTAAGGTGATTTTTTGATTTCAAACAATATCCTCATTCAAGAAAACTTCTCCTGGAGAAAAATGTTGGTTTTAGCTCTTACAGCCCAAATGGGGGTGAGATTATTAAAAATGGTCGATATATTACAAAGGTTAGTAGAGCTAACTAGTATCCTGCTAAGCACTTCATCAACAAGCTTCAAAATCACTCTGTGAGGCAGGTACTGCTATTCTCCCTACTTTATAGATGAAGAGACTGAGGTTTAGAGAGTAATTTATCCAAAGATGCACACTCTGGCAACCAGGCTGCACAACCATCATGGTCTATGTGGAAAGGGCATTGTTAGGGAACCAGTTCTGACACAGCTCTGTTTTTAATTTCTGTGTCTTGGACGCCTCATCTGTAAAATAAGGCCAAATCTAGTTGAGTCTTAAGATTCATTGAAGATCTAATGCCCTGTGATTCTAATTGTCCTAGAAAAACTTGAGAGACTGACTACTTGCGCAGTGTCTGAAGTGGATTCTATTATACGTGGAAAATCCAGAGAGAATGAATAGTGATTTATGAAAGAAGTTAAAATCATACATATTAATAACTTATGAAGTACAGTGGACTCATTTAGTGTTCCCTGTACATATGAAAAAATTACTTTTACAGATGCCTTTGGCAAATACATACCTAACTAAAACCTGGAAAACATTCATTCTGGAGGATTTTGTCTTACGTATTTGAATTCATACAGCTAATATAGAGTACTCTTTTTCTTAGATAAATTCATAATTAATAGTAAATTAGAAAAATTTTGCCTCGGACCTTTTAACCCTCTATTTCCAAAATATGCTTGTCTGACTTTCTTGGGTGTGACCGAAGAACTTCGGTCTTTGTTTGTATTTTCAAGTGAACTTTTCCTCTTTGTAACTCCATCTTCCATTTTTATTAACCAGTCAAGCATGTTTTACTTTACACTGTGATAAGGGGATCAGAAACAGCTTTCCCACATCTAAGGCGATCTTAATCAGTTGCAAGGAATATATGAGTGGCATAGTGTGGAAGCTTCCTGCCTCAAGGAGGAAGAGATCCCTGGATTATTAATTTTGATTCCATTGATAGAGGGAGAAAATTAGGTAACCTTGCAAACAAGGTACTTTTGACTGTGAGCCATTTTGAAAGGACAGAAGGTGAACTGTCACCCCCTCTTGACCTTCCACTAACCTTTCACTTTTAACATATGTTTTGAAGTGCCAGCCATGTTGATTTCCATGGCTGTTTGGGTACAAGTTTCAGAGAAACCTACTGCCCCCAAGTCTTTAATCACTTTTTGAACTTTGAATATAAGCCTTTAAGATGCTTTTAGGTCCCATAGGAGACTGGCTGACTAGTACTGACTTCACAACACACCCCTCCACAAGTTGTGTTACAGAGCCCCTCATTCAGACACCTAACTGTGAAGTCTTATTACTCAGGATGCAAAATGAGCAGGGTAAGCTCACTGTGGATATAGTGGTGAAGTGGTGATTGAATCCTGGAATCTAGTGGACATCCTGAATCCCTGTTTGTGGCACAGCCACAGGAAGTCGCACTTGTTTCTGGGGCGTTTTCCAGCTTGTATCACTGAATCAAGCTTTTGTGTGCTGATATTTCTTCTTTCAAAGCCTTGAGATATATATGTACAGTTAATCTGGGAGCAGACTGACACAGCAAACAGAAAAGCAGAGTATCAAGGGTTCATTTTTGGCAAAAGCTCTTTACTATGGAGTCATCAAAAAGTGTAAATGTACAATTAATCACAAGCGTGCATATAATACGGCCCTCACAAGAGCAGGATAGTGATAAACGAACTGAGTGCTCTCACTTTGGCTTCTGTAAAACAACTTTAATTCCTTCTTCTACCGTCTTTGCTATCAATGCTCCCACCTCTGAAAAACCTACCACATTGGTTTTTTTTTTTTTTTTTAAGTACGGTCACATGAATGGAATGAAAATCAAGCCTCACTAATGTCCAGGGCAGGGGCTGGCAGCCTTCCAGAAGTGCTTTTCCAAAATACTGGCCTCAAGTTTTCATTGTTGAAGGGGGAGGGAGAGAGGAAATTTTGGAACACTGAGAACCTCTGGGGATTATCGCTGGCTCAGACACCTCATTACACACCTTTGGAGGCCAAGTGACATGAGAGCCCTGGAGGCCAGGGTGATCCTGGAGAAGAACTTCTTGAAAGTAGGTGTGTAGAAAGGAAAAGAAAAGAAAGGATAAAAAACAACATCTTTCATTTATGATATTAATGGTGTGAGCTGCTGCCAATTTATGTGCCACCAAAAATCACCTTCTGTGCAAAATATTTCTAAGGAAATAATCAGTACAGCATGTTAATTAAATAAGGTAATAGTGATAGTCTTGCCCGGGAAATCCCATGGACAGAGAAGCCTGGTGGGCTGTACTCCATGATGTCACAAAAGAATCAGGTACCACTTAGTGATTAAATAATAACAAAATAAAAATTAATGTAAAATCATATGTTGTCTTTGCCTCCTATTCTATATCAAATTTAAAAAAAAATTCAGTGTTGTTTTATCTGGTTATAATAGTAATACCTGATCAGAACAGAAAATTTTCCAAGTATAGAAAAAGATAAAGAATTGAAAAAGTTTTCGTAAATCTATTATCACAAACTATTTTACAATACTACCTTAGTCAGAGCCCATTTTTATGCATGCTTGAAATAATAATTGAAAGTGAAAGTGAAGTTGCTCAGTCATGTCCGACTCTTTGCGACCCCGTGGACCGTAGCCCACCAGGGTCCTTCCCCACGGGATTCTCCAGGCAAGAATACTGGAATGGGTTGCCATTTCCTTCTCCAGGGGATCTGCTCGACCCAGGGATCGAACCCAGATCTCCCGCATTGCAGGCAGACACTTTAACCTCTGAGCCACCAGGGAAGCCCGAAATAATAATTACTTTATAATAAATATAATTGCACACCTATATTTGAGAATATAATTTTATATTTTATTTTCTGTTGCTTAGCATTGTTATGTATCTTTTTCTCATGTTATTTTAACACTTCTTTTAATATGCATAAAACCTAAAAAAAATAAGGTGATAGGATTTACTGATGAGCAGTAATACATTACATCAGGAATAGCACATAGGAAGTGCTCAATAAAATTTTGTCGAATTAATTTAGGGTCAGATATGGACAACACAGTTGTCAAACTTGAAGGTATACTTTGTGTTAAGTATCATGGAGGATATAGGAATGCATCCTTAGACATAGATTCTGCCCTCTGGGGTTTATAGTTCAACCGTGATCATAAAAATATTTAAAGTCTTATGTGATGTCAGTTCCATTAAATTGACTGTGAGTGAATGAAAAAAAAAAAAAATCCCACTTTAAAAGTATTTTAATATTGGACTTTCCATTGCCAGGGATAGATAACTTTAGCTCTTTAAAGAACTCAT
Source organism: Tragelaphus eurycerus (assembly GCA_935064755.1). Taxonomy (NCBI): domain Eukaryota; kingdom Metazoa; phylum Chordata; class Mammalia; order Artiodactyla; family Bovidae; genus Tragelaphus; species Tragelaphus eurycerus. The sequence goes on along the minus strand of CAKXYN010000010.1, from coordinate 42,336,298 downwards.
GTAACTCCTAAGAAACTGAAGTTTCACTATTAAGTATGCTAGTACCTTACGGAAGAATTCAGTCAAATAAAGACCCTATTTCCTTGGCTTCCCTGGTGGCTCAGTGGTGAAGAATCTGCTTCCCAATGCAGGAGACATGGGTTTAATCCCTGATGTGGGAAGACCCCACATACCACGGAGCAACTGAGCCCTTGAACCACAACTATTGAGCCTGTGCTCCACTGAGCCCACCTGCTGCACCTACTGAAGCCTGCATGGCCTTGATCCTGTGGTCCACAACAAAAGAAGCCACTGGGATGAGAAGCCCACGCACTGCAACTAGAGACTAGCCCAGGTTTGTCACAACTAGAGAAACCCCATGTGTCCGACTCTTTGCGACCCCGTGGACTGTAGCCCACCCAGCTCCTCTGCCCATGGGATTCTCCAGGCAAGAATACTGGAGTGGGTTGCCATTTCCTTCTCCAGGAGATCTTCCTGACCCAGGGATCGAACCCAGGTCTCCCGCATTGCAAGAAGACGCTTTAACCTCTGAGCCACCAGGGAAGCCACCAATGAAGAAGCACATAGCAAATAATAAATAAATATTTTTTAAAGGGGAAAAAGTATAAGCAGTGACAGATTTTATTTTCCTGGGCTCCAAAATCACTACACACTGAGACTGCAGTCATGAAATTAAAAGATGCTTTCTTCTTTCAAGGAAAACTATGACAAACTAGACAGTGTATTAAAAAGAAGAGATATCACCATCATTTTGCTGACAAAGGTCTGTGTATTTAAAGCTATGGTCTTTCCAGTAGTCATGTACAAATGTGAGAGTTGGACCATAAAGAAGGCTAAGTGCTGAAGAACTGATCCTTTCAAATTGTGGTGATGGAGAAGATTCTTGAGAGTCTATTGGACAGCAAAGAGATCAAATCTGTCAACCCTAAAGGAAATCAACACTTAATATTCATTGGAAGGACTGTTGCTAAAGCTGAAGCTCCAATACTCTGACCACCTGATGCAAAGAGCTGACTCATTGGAAAAGACCCTGTTGCTGAGAAAGATTCAAGGCAAAAGGAGAAGAGGGCAACAGAGGATGAGATGGTTAGATAACATCACTGTTTCAATGGACATGAGTTTGAGCAAAATCCAGGAGACCGTGGAGGACAGATGAGTCTGGTGTGCTACTATCCATGAGGTTACAAAGAGTTAGACATGACTTAGTGACTGAACAACAACAGTTCCCTTTACTAAAATAGCTGTTCCTAAATATTCCACATAAAACAAGGGAAAAAAATTAAAAATTCCACATGGTAATAAAAATGTAATCTATTCCCTGTGTCTCCCTGAATTCCTGCATCTCTGATTCTTGTCCTATCTGTCACAATCCATAACCCAGCTCTAAAGTGCAATCAGGTATAAAACTCACATCTTATGTCAAGTCACTTTTCTGCTTCAAACTCTTCAGTGTCTTAAAGTGCCTTAGATTGAGGTCAGAATCCTGTAACATAGTTGATAAGGATTCTGTGATTTGGCATCTGCTAACATCTCTAGCTCATGGCCAATTGTTGTTCAGTTCCTGAATGCACTCTATGCTCTTTTTGATCTTTAGGGTTTGGGTGTTTTGTGTTTTTTTTGAACAACTGACTGTCAATTTATTAAGTAGACTGATTTAAGCATCTGCAATGGTGACTTCAACCTGGACTCCTGGTCAGTACTGATGGAAGTAATCTGCTGACTATCTCAGAAAGATTGTTTAAATCAGCCAATCAGTTGTAGATCCTGATCTGAAAATGACCCCAAATCTTAGAGCCTGCACCACAAGGAGTATTCCTCATAATTAGTCTTAGAGTCTCGGTGGAAGAACCATTTGAACTGATCCTTCTTTTTGAGATTCTTTTCTACTGTGGATAACGTGTTGTTTTTCTCTCTCTTTATCTAGTTATCCTCTCACTCTTTGAGTTCTGCCTTAGAAGTCATTTATAGCAGGAGGTTTTTCCTGACTATTTGCGGCATTGATCTTAGGGTTCTGCTCAAAGTCACCCTTCACCTTCTGTTTCCCTGATTATAGCAATTATTGTACTTATAGCTATTCCTGTGTTTATCTCCTCATTGCACTATCACTTTTCACGAACATAGGGACGATGTCCTTTTTGTTCAGAGAATCTGGAACATAACAGAAATGCAGTATTTATAGAATTCACTAGTTCATTCATTCAAGAAATATTTATTCATCAATGCTAGACACTGTTGTAGGTCATGCTATATAGCGGTGAATAAAATGAGCAGAATTATTTGTCCCCGTGGAGATTGTATACTAAAAAATGAGTGAAAACATGGTATGTTATAAAGTGCTCAGTTAAAAAAAAAATGAAGAGGAAAGAGAGGGTAGGGACATGGAAAAGGGCTATGCTTATAATTGAGATGGTCAGGAGACACAAGCAGTGACACGGAGGAGACGACTGCAAGATCCCAAGGAGGATGGTCCCCACTCTGTGAAGGCAAACATGAAGGAGATCGGTCACTAAGGTACTTTGGGCTACTGTAAGAACTTGACATTTTTACTTTTTATTTTGAAATGTTAGATGGACAGAAGAATAGAAAGAGAATACATAGTATTCTCCTACACTCTGATCAGCTTCCTCCAACGTTGACATCTTTCATCAGTGTTAGTTGCTCTGTCGTGACCGACTCTACAACCCATGGACCGCAGCCCACCAGACTCCTCCATCCATGGGATTTTCCAGGCAGGGATACCGGAGTGGTTTGCCATTTCCTTCTCCCAGGGATCTTTCCAACCCAGGGATTGAACCCCAGTCTCCTGCACTGCAGGAAGATTCTTTACTGACTAAGCTATCAGGAAATCAGGGAAGCCCTGACATTTTTCATACCATTGTACATTTTCCAAAATGTATCCATTACCATTGGTATTGTGTTGTTGCTCTGTAGTCGTTAAGTTGTATCTAACTCTTTTGAGACCTCATGCACTGTAACCTGCCAGGATCCTCTGTCCATGGGATTTCCCAGGCAAGAAGCGAGTTGCCACTTCCTTCTCCAGGGGATCTTCCCTATCCAGGGATTGAACCTGCGTCTCCTGCATTGGCATGCAGATTCTTTACAATTGAGCCACCTGAGAAGCACTCTGGTCTATATTATTAACTAAACTATAGATCCTACTCATATTCATTAGTTTTTCTACAAATATTCTTTTTCCTCCAGTTCCCATTAAGGAAACTCAGTTCAGTTCAGTTTAGTCACTCAGTCGTGTCCGACTCTTTGCGACCCCATGAATCGCAGCACACCAGGCCTCTCTGTCCATCACCAACTCCTGGAGTTCACTCAAACTCACGTCCATCGAGTCGGTGATGCCATCCAGCCATCTCATCCTCTGTCGTCCCCTTCTCCTCCTGCCCCCAATCCCTCCCAGCATCAGAGTCTTTTCCAATGAGTCAACTCTGCATGAGGTGGCCAAAGTACTGGAGTTTCAGCTTTAGCATCATTCCTTCCAGAGAACACCCAGGACTGATCTCCTTTAGAATGGACTGGTTGGATCTCCTTGCAGTCCAAGGGACTCTCAAGAGTCTTCTCCAACACCACAGTTCCAAAGCATCAATTCTTTGGCACTCAGCCTTCTTCACAGTCCAACTCTCACATCCATACATGACCACTGGAAAAACCACAGCCTTAACTAGACGGGCCTTTGTTGGCAAAGTAATGTCTCTGCTTTTCAATGTGCTATCTAGGTTGGTCATAACTTTCCTTCCAAGGAGTAAGCATCTTTTAATTTCATGGCTGCAGTCACCATCTGCAGTGATTTTGGAGCCCCCAAAATAAAGTGTGACACTGTTTCCACTGTTTCCCCATCTATTACTCAATGGCACTTAATTATCGCACTTCCTTAATGTACTCCTGTCTGTGACAGTCTTTCAATCTTCCTTTGTTTTTCCTTTTCTTAAAGTTTATAAAGAGGACTTGTCGGGTATTGTGTAGAATGTACCTCAGTTCGGGTTCATCATTTTTGTTTGTTTGTTTTTACTTATGATTCAAGTGGGGCTATGAGATTTTGGAAAGAATACCTTCAGAAGTGCAATGCCATTTCCATAATATTATATATCAGGGGTACATAATGTCAACATAGATTACCACTGGTGAGCTTAGTCTTGATCACTTGGTGAAGGCAGTGTTTGACACGATTTTCTCCACTGTCAAAGTTACTATAATCTTTACCAAACCATATTCTGTTTGGGAGGGTAATTAAACTCTACCTCCTGGGAGGAAGAAGATCAAAGGATTTGTGGACATACATTAAAACCACCACATAAATTAATAAATATTGGAGGAGGTACTTTGAGGATATACAAATATCCTGTTTTTCCTTAAAGTTTCATCTCTAATTATAGTGTTCATTCATGGACCCTGCCTGTAGTCATCATTACTGTGGTGTTCTAGCGGTGAATTTCTATTTCCTTCATTTCTCCTACACTTATTATTTGGAATTCTTCTGTAAAGAGGTTTAACCATATACATATATTTAAACTGTATTTATCTTTTCACAGTAATTCCATTTCTAGCTTTTTAAGGCAAAATTATCTTTGCGCATTTTAAAGGGAATTAAAAGGTAGATAAACTGATGGAAAGCTGCTATTTAGCACAGGGAGCATAGCCTCCTCATGCTCCGTGATGACCTTGAGGGGTGAATTGGAGGGTGAGGATGGGCGGGATATCCAAGAGTGTGGAGATACACACACACACACACACACACACACACACACACACACACATATATATATAGTTATGATTGACTCACACTGTTGTACAGCAGAAACCAACACAATATTATGAAGCAAGTATCCTCCATTTAAAAAATAAATCAAAAAATTTTAAAAAGCAGTTCGTATTCCACATCTGAAGTTCTCAGTTGGAAGTATGTGCACTGACATCAACTCTACCAGGTCTGGAAGCAGGAATAGAACAGTGCTCTCTATGAATTAGCGTGTATCTGTTGAATGCCATCTAATGTTACATCAGTTCAGTTCAGTTCACTCACTCAGTCGTGTCCGACTCTTTGCAACGCCATGAATTGCAGCACGCCAGGCCTCCCTGTCCATCACCAACTCCCGGAGTTCACTCAGACTCATGTCTATCGAGTCAGTGATGCCATCCAGCCATCTCATCCTCTGTTGTCCCCTTCTCCTCCTGCCCCCAATCCCTCCCAACATCAGGGTCTTTTCCAATGAGTCAACTCTTTGCATGAGGTGGCCAAAGTATTGGAGTTTCAGCTTTAGCTTCAGTCCTTCCAATGAACACCTAGGACTGATCTCCTTTAGCATGAACTGGTTGGACCTCCTTGTAGCCCAAGGGACTCTCAAGAGTCTTCTCCAACACCACAGTTCAAAAGCATATTCCTAGAATCTTGACTTTCACTCTTGCCATCTCCTGTTTGACCACTTCCAATTTGCCTTGATTCATGGACCTGACATTCCAGGTTCCTATGCAATATTGCTCTTTACTGCATCAGAGCTTGCTTATATCACCAGTCACATCCACAACTGGGTATCGTTTTTGCTTTGGCTCCATCCCTTCATTCTTTCTGGAGTTATTTCTCCATTGATCTCCAGTAGCACATTGGGCACCTACCGACCCAGGGAGTTCCTCTTTCAGTATCCTATCATTTTCCCTTTTCATACTGTTCATGGGGTTCTCAAGGCAAGAATACTGAAATGGTCTGCCATTCCTTTCTCCAGTGGACCCCATTCTGTCAGACCTCTCCACCATGACCCGCCTGTCCTGGGTGGCCCCACACGCCATGGCTTAGTTTCATTGAGTTAGACAAGGCTATGGTCAGTGTGATCAGTAACATAAACATTGTCTTTTGAAGAGCGCTCCCAAATCTGTAAATTTTGATATTTTGCTGATTACACAGTAGATGAGCTTAGTAGAAAATAGTCCTTGAAAATAATGGCACATATTCTAATTTAATGATTATTATATCAAATTCATTTTATGTCAAAATACCAAAAAAATAAAAAGGCAACGTTTCTGTAGCTCATTTATGAATACAGGTAGAATGCTCTAGGTCGGAGAAGGCGATGGCACCCCACTCCAGTACTCTTGCCTGGAAAATCCCATGGACAGCGGAGCCTGGTAGGCTGCAGTCCATGGGGTCGCTAAGAGTCGGACACGACTGAGCAGCTTCACTTTCACTTTTCACTTTCATGCATTTGAGAAGGAAATGGCAACCCACTCCAGTGTTCTTGCCTGGAGAATCCCAGGGATGGGGGAGCCTGGTGGGCTGCCGTCTATGGGGTCGCAACAGAGTCGGACACGACTGAAGCGACTTAGCAGCAGAATGCTCTAGGTAGGGTACAATTCTGAAAAAAGAGGAGCGATAAATTCTATGGGACTGAAATAGGCTTGGCCATTGGCAATTCACTAGCTTGTTCAAATGGCACTATTTTTCATTCCTTATCATCATAAGCCAGAAGACAACAAACTTAAGATGAGATAGCTTCCTTCAAATTTTTTTGTTAAACATCTTTATGTGGTTCATTTTTATTCAAGATTTGTATGTGCATTTTCAATGGATAATGGTAATAGAAATTTTAAAGTGCTTAAACCATAGAACTTGTCTTTCCAAAGGCTTCCCAGACTAGCATAAATAAACAGAAATTTTTTCTAGAAACACACAATCAAAGACAACATTTTTGTGTGAGCACTGTTGTCTGTGGGCATAAGCTCACCTGTTCTTCCCTCTTCCTCAACACATAGCACTTAAAGATGGTCACCTGCATCTTTCCTCAGTATTTCAACATGTTTCTCTCTGTGCTGATTGATATACATTTTCCCCTCCCTCCCTCCTTGTTCTTTCTTCTTTACTGCCTTCCTTTCATTTTGCCAAATCTTGCTTTTCTTCAACCTTTGACCCTCTGTCTCTCTACCCCTAACTGTATAATTCCTCTCTGTATTTCCTTAGCAATAATAATTCTATTTTTCCTTTTACCATTTTCATCTCTTTTTCAGGGGCACTGCAGGGTAAAGAGCAATCTGATCCTTAAATACATTACCATATCACTTCTGTCACTTACACGATCCTCTTGTGCAATGGATACACAGATGCACACTGATTATGCATGCACACCAGGGTACTGTTTTGTCTGTACCAGTCATGTCAATCACAGAGTACACCCTTCTCTTTTTCTCGTGACCTGACTGATTAAGTCAGTCAAAACATCAAACTGGTTTATATGACTAGACAGCATCACTCTGTGTCTTGTTTGTTATGACATGCCATGGTTCCCTGACATTTTTGTAAATTTCAAGTTATGACATTTTCTTTGAAATCAGCTGCTACTGTTTCTTAAAAAAGATATCTGTGAAGTCTCCAGCTTTTCAGCCTCCAGTTGGAACTCCTCGCTGTCTCTCAAATGTTCCCGCTACACTTTGATCATAACTCCATTACTTCATGCGTTAGAGTTAGCCGAACAAGCAAATGTTTCCTTTGCTGGATTATACATTCTACAGAGAGTATTTTTAAAAATACTTTGAGCATTTCATAGAATTCTTTTTATTTAGGACGGGTCTAGGAACATATTCTATAAGTAGGTGAATGTTTGCATTCTGATTTCAAAATTAAATTTTTGAGTTAAGAGTAACAAAAAAAAAAATCATAAACAAATGGCAGCAAGAAATCTGATACCTGATTACAAAGGAAAGTGTTATGACATAACTATATTAATGATTAGTTCTTATGTTAGGTTAAACTTAGCAAAAATTGAGAATAGCTCGTTTTTAGCCTATTCCCCTCCCTGACTTTATAGATCTAAGGAAAATATAAATATAGAAGAATTCTATTTTCTATTTATGGAAAGTATTTTTTGCCTTTTTCATTGAATTAAGGGCAATGTACATTTCTCATAGGCCAACAAGCTTTGAAGATTTTACTTAGATTTAAGTTTATGTAACTTTTAATTGGTAACATGTGCTCTCTGGATGTCTATATATATCACTGTATACACACTACACCTATGAATATAGATATAAAAATGATACAGATCTTCCTTATCTATTTAAATGCTTACACTTTACAACTTCTAAAATATACTAAATCCATCTAAGTACTCTAGTAATTTGATAAGTAAAAACCATCTAAAAGTGTATTTAGGTATTGATCTATTGATCTATCATAAGTACACATTTGCAGGCAGAGTAAAGAATAGAATGAAAGGAAGAAGAGAAAAAGAGGAAAGAAGTATGCATGTGAGTGGATGCATTTGTAGGGTAGCATGTTTATGTTTGTGCCTCTGGCAGGAGATCTGTGAACACTGGAGTTTATGAACAATTATATTTGTATCTTTATACTTACTCTCTATGTATTCATATCTATGTAATCTGAATATCAAAACTTTTTGCATATGTATATATTCTAATTTTTAAATATATTCTGTTACCCAAAGTAACAATTAAAAATTGCTATTAAAAATTAGAATGCCAATAAATGAATGACAATTATATAGATAATGCAAAGTTTTAGTATTACAAATGTGGGTATTTGATGAAAATGTAAATACAAGGAGATATTTCCATTTCTAAGAAATTTAAAAATTGTATTAATTTGCTTTCTAAAAAAAAGAGTGAAATATCAAGTTGGGCTTCCCAGGTGGCTTTGTGGTAAAGAATTCACTTGCCATTGCAGGAGACTTGGTTTTGATCCCTGGATTGGGAAGATCCCCTGGAGAAGGAAATGGTAACTCACTCCAGTATTCTTGCCTGGAAAATCCCATGGAGAGAGGAGCCTGGTGGGCTACAATCCATGGGGTTGCTAAAAAGTCAGACACAACTTAATGACTAAACAATAACAACAGAATATCAAATTAGGATAATTGTTTGATTAATTTAACCAACTCAGGTTTTTATTCTTAGCACAGATTATGCAATATGCCTGCATAACTTAAGTGAAGAAATAGCTCAAAAATTTAAAATTTTTGTTATATGAAACATTTATTCAGTGTAATTATTATTTTTTCAGTAATATGATTTCATATTATATGTGAAAACGCAACTTTGTATATTATTTGCAAAGCATAAAAAAACCAAACATTTTTTCCCAAACAGGATATGGAAAAATTAAAAATATCATAGATTATTTGGTAAAGAAGCTTATTCAAAAAGCAATCCTTATCTTTCCTTTTTATTCTAATTCTGAATGTTTCCTCTCGTCAGTAGTTCCACATTGTATTTGCTTATAAAGAATTATCACTGAAATCTCTAGGGTAATCTGGCTAAGTTAAAAATTTGTGATTCCTCGATACATATAATCAAATAGCAAAATATTTGTTTCTGTGCCTATGGAAGCATACATGATTTATTAATAATATAAATATGGACATTCAGTTTCAGTAAATTAACTAGAATTTGTCAGCCTTGAGTATAGTATAAGGAACGCTTTTGTTGAAGAGCACGTGGAAGAAAGAATGTCTATTTTAGCTGGAATATTTAGCTGTTAGTCTGAAAAAGATTCATATTGCTATAATTTTTATTCTGATAGCATTTAAAGGATGTGAAATAGTAGATGTCATGAAAATAAATAATCGGGTCTTTGTTTTCTGGGATTTTTAAAACCTGAAGAGGAAACCTTAGTCCCAGCTTCATACTGATGAGTATGAAGCTCATTTCTTTTAGCCTTTTTCAAACCAAATTTTTAAAGAGTTTAAGCATTCCCCCAATTAAAAATAAATTAAAAATAAGCAATTCAAAAAGTTTAGGCAAATAAGTAAGTCTGATAATAATCAAGCAATAAACAAGGTTACTACTAATTTTTTTTTAACTGAATTCAGTAATCTTCAAAACTTATTTTGTTTCAGAATAAGGCTGGGGTAAATTATAAGAAAAAAATATTGTCCGCAAGCCGTGTGCTATGTATATTTATGAATTAACCGTCTATCAGCTTTTTTGGTCTAATTTTTTTCAGTCTAATTATTCACTGTAGACTCACTGTTTCTTCACAATTTTCGTACATAAACATACACACAAACACAAGCACATATGTATTTATTTTATTGTAGGGACTGAAGAAAGAGAAAACTCAAATCCTTATTTTAACTTGTTAGCATTTCTGGTGAGAAAGAGGACACTGAAGAAGAAAATAAAACTATACATTCACTAAAAATCAGGCTTGGGGAGTTAAAAAAATTGCCTTCAAAAATTGACTAGACAGCTACCCACTCCCCCGGTTTAGAACTAAGACCATAATGAATATACAGATATTTGCAGTTTTTATCTGCATGATGACACCTGTGTTTCATTCTAGCGATTCTGATTTTCAGAGTTTCATGGTCTTCATTGAGTTTCTCCCTTCTGTACTCTCTTTCCTTCCACCATCCACCCTCTTTCTTCTTTTAGAAAGGGAGATCAGAGAACAGTGATTTAAATACAATGGGTGAGGTTCAGAGTTCCAAAGTTAAAAGTGAGACGAAGGGACAAGAAAGAGAGAAAGAGACTTGTCTTAGGACACTAAGTGATAAGACAGGTGTGAGGGTAAGATGGCTACACATTTTTATTTCATTTTCTCTGTTTTCTCTTTCCCTCTTTAAGACCACTTGAATATTTATAGTTATGAAGTATACAAAGAAGCACTGATGGATTCAAAGCACATATCTATTTCAGAAATGTTCCCATGAGCAATGAATTCAGTATTTGGAAGACTATTTTTAAAAGTCTACACTGAAGAATGGGACACAGCTTTCGTATAATCATCTAATCAATTATACTTTTCAGATGATTCATCTTTTGTTTCTTTTAGAGTCCCTACTGTGAATATAGGGAGATCTGTTTCAATTGTTTCAATGCTGTTCAGATCTGTTTCAATACTTTCAATACCTTGAAAGTATTTCATCCAAGGCTTTCTACTATACCATATATAATATATGACAGTTTCTAATGACATTCTGTTCTAAAAACATCATGATTTGGTTAATTGGAACTTAATAACTCCAGTAGTAAATAGTGTTAAAAATGGTGGTTAAGATCTTAGAATATTTCACAAAGATACATCTAGCCTGACTGCAGCCCAGCTTGTTCTTGTACACACGTGTAAGAAACATTCCCCAAGAAAGAAAGATGTGCCTAACTTTCCAGTCCCCCCAGCAGAGGTGAAGCAGTTAGATTCTACCTTCTTCTGTAAAGCATCTTCTTTTCATTTCTCCCTTCTTCTCCTCCTCACTTTATCTCCTTCCTCTTGCAAGATCACAACTGTGGGACAATGACCAGCACATGAAGAGGACCTTCTCAGCCACAGAGTGAAGTCGGTTTATATCTGTCAACTTGCCTTAGGCAGGGAGTACCTGACCAAAGTACCAGGGTGGAAGAGAACCAAATGATTGCCTTATTCCTCAAATTACAGATTTTATTTCATTATGGGAGTTTTCATTTTTCTTTAGATTTTCTTAGGCAGCTCTTTGTTATTGTGTGGGTTATGCCAAATAAAAAAATTTTTTTTGACTGTACTGGCTGCATAGATCAGGACATTTTGTCACATGAATAACAGTGTTGAACATGCCGCTGTACTTCTGAAGAATATTCATAGTGCATCTACTCATGGTTTTGCACACTGATATAGGACTGGATGATAACCATTTTTATATTTTTCTAAAGGCAGCATTCTAGAACTGCAAACATTTTCATTTTCTCTTTAGGTATTCTGTAATTCTTGTATGAGAATGATGATCTGTTTCATGTCTTTAAATTTCATTCGATTGCATCCTCAGTTTAGGCTCAGATTCATTCTGTGTGTGTTTAATATTACAGCTCTAGATCTGGTCAAGATTTCCCCTGTAAATCTAAAGGAAATAGTTGAAAGGAAAAAAAAAAAACCCCAGAATATAATGTCTTAGGAAGACTCAGACTTGGTCTGGCTATGTTTAGATTTCTTCCAAATTTTGGCTCGGTTGTAAGCTTTATTGGCAGACTCATTCAGAACTGTGGCTTTGTCCTTTTTTTTTTTTTTTTTTCATTTGGCTAATATGATTTGTTAAAACATTCTGTTTATTTCTTCTTGCTTAACATTTTTCCACACAGCAGGCATAATGAATTTTTGTTTATGATGGGGTGTGCTGCCTGAATTATGGTATGGAATCTGGATTTGGTTTCTTTGGAAAGGTATTTTATTGCTCTTGTGAGGGGATTTTTGCTGCTTCTGGTGTTCTCTTAGACATGAGTGTTTCTGGAGTTGATTGCTTACATTTTATTCCTAAGGAGAACTAGGCAGTGTCTGCTGATAACCACAAAAATTTCTTAGAAATAGATTTCTTGGTATAGGTGTTGTCATATTCTCTACCAAACTATCTTTTAAATTGTGCAATCCATGAATTTTTAAAAATAATATGCACCTTTTTTAAAAGTTGAAATTCAGTTGATTTACAACATTGGGTTAATTTCTAATATGTACAGCAAAGTGATTCAGTAATATGTGTATATGTATTTTTTCTTTTTTATATTCCTTTGCATTATTATTTATCACAAGATATTGAATATAGTTCCCTGTGCTATACAATAGGACCTTGTTGTTTATCCATTCTATATATAATAATTAGCATCTACTAACCCCAATCTCGGGGAAGGCAATGGCACCCCACCCCAGTACTCTTGCCTGGAAAATCCCGTGGACGGAGGACCCTGGTGGGCCGCAATCCATGGGGTCGCTAAGAGTTGGACACAACTGAGCGACTTCACTTTTTGCTTTCATGCATTGGAGAAGGAAATGGCAACCCACTCCAGTGTTCTTTCCTGGAGAATCTCAGGGACGGGGGAGCCTGGTGGGGTCGCACAGAGTCGGACACGACTGGAGCGACTTAGCAGCAGCAGCAACCCCTATCTCCCACTCCACTCCATCCTTCCCCCACCTCATGTCCCCCTTGACAACAAAAGGTCTGTTTTCATTGTCAGTGAGACGTTTTCTGTTTCATACATAGGTTCATGGATGTGTGTGTGCTGAGTCGCTTAGTCATGTCTGACTCTCTCCAACCCCATGAACTGTAACCTGCCAAACTTCTCTGTCCATGGAATTTTGCAAGCAAAATACTGAAACAGGTTGCCATTTCCTTCTCCAGGGGATCTTCCCAACCAAGGAATCAAATCTGAGTCTCCTGCACCTCCTGCATTGGCAAGTGGATTCTTTACCAACTGTGCCATTGAGAAACCCAGAGAAGTTCGTATGATTTTGTGCTTGTCTTTCTCTTTCTGACTTACTCCATTTAGTATGATAATCTCTAGATCCATCCATGTTGCTGCAAATGGCATTGTTTCCTTTTTTGTGTGTGACTAATATTCCATTGTATGTGTATCTATCTATCTATGTATACCACATATTCTTTATTCATCTGTTGATGAACATCTAGGTTATTATAAAAAGTGCTACTGTGAACATAGAGGTGGATGTATCTTTTCAAATTATAGTTTTGTCCACACATAGGCCCACAAGTAGAATTTCTGGGTTATATCAGTTCAGTTCAGTTGCTCAGTCGTGTCTGACTCTTTGCGACCCCATGAATCACAGCACACCAGGCCTCCCTGTCCATCACCAACTCCTGGAGTTCACTCAAACTCACGTCCATCGAGTCGGTGATGCCATCCAGCCATCTCATTTTCTGTTGTTCCCTGCTCCTCCTGCCCCTAATCCCTCCCAGCATCAGAGTCTTTTCCAATGAATCAACTCTGCATCAGGTGGCCAAAGTATTGGAGTTTCAGCTTTAGCATCAGTCCTTCCAAAGAACACCCAGGAAGGATCTCCTTTAGAATGGACTGGTTGGATCTCCTTGCAGTCCAAGGGACTCTCAAGAGTCTTCTCCAACACCACAGTTCAAAAGCATCAATTCTTTGGTGCTCAGCTTTCTTCACAGTCCAACTCTCACATCCATACATGACTACTAGAAAAACCATAGCCTTGACTAGATGGACTTTTGTTGACAAAGTAATGTCTCTGCTTTTGAATATGCTATCTAGGTTGGTCATAACTTTCCTTCCAAGGAGTAAGTGTCTTTTAATTTCATGGCTGCAGTCACCATCTGCAGTAATTTTGGAGCCCCCCAAAATAAAGTCTGACACTGTCTCCACTGTTTATCCATCTATTTCCCATGAAGTGATGGGACCAGATGCCATGATCTTTGTTTTCTGAATGTTGAGTTTTAAGCCAACTTTTTCACTCTCTTCTTTCACTTTCATCAAGAAGCTTTTTAGTTCCTCTTCACTTTCTGCCATAAGGGTGGTATCATCTGCGTATCTGAGGTTATTGGTATTTCTCCCGGCAATCTTGATTCCAGCTTGTGCTTCTTCCAGCCCAGCATTTCTCATGATGTGCTCTGCATATAAGTTAAATAAGCAGGGTGACAATATACAGCCTTGACGTACTCCTTTTCCTATTTGGAACCAGTCTTTTGTACCATGTCCAGTTCTAACTGTTGCTTCCTGACCTGCATATAGGTTTCTCAAGAGGCAGGTTATATGGCGACTCAATTTTTATTTTTTTAAGGAACATCTGTACTATTTTCCATAATGGGTGCACTAATTTATATTCCCACCTGTAGGGTAGGAGGAGTCCCTTTTCTCTACACCCTCTCCATCACTTGTTATTTATAGACATTTTTACGACGGTCATTCTCACTGATATGAGGTGGTGCCTCACTGTGGTTTTGATTTACTTTTCTGTAATAATTAGGCTTGTTGAGGGTCTTTTCATCAGGATGTACTTTTTAAACTGAGTTCATCATAGCTCTTAAGAGTGTCATATGCACTGGAGCTGGTTGATGCTGATCAGCTACAAAAAACATGCTGAAATATACTTTTCCTATAAAGAGCTAGGAAGACCATATGTCTGTGTATAAGGGATCTTTATATGGGCTACATTTTGAAATAAATAGTACTTGGTTTGTTGCTCAAGAAATGATTATGCCTCCTTGAGATGCCTCATTGTAAATTCAAATTTTATAATATAAACTCTTAAATCAATCAAACCACAATTTCCCAGTTTATGTGCCACAATATTGTATAAATTTGTTACAGTTTTCTGAGAGAATATTTATTAATTCACTCATTTTTAAAATATATACTGGAGTGGAATGCATATTTATATCAACTATTATGGCATTTTCCTTGAGATACAAAAAAAAAAAGAAAGAGGAAAAATTCCAAAACCCTTATGTGGAATATTGATGCTTCTGGCCTGTTTACTTGTGAAATCGTGATGCAAATATCCGATATCCTGTAGAATACAGAACACATACTTTCAGGCTGGCCTGATCTCATTTGAAATAACTGCTCTACCTCTGAGTAAATTATTAATACTAAATCTGTGCTGAGTCTATTTCCTCATCTGTAAAATAAACTTAAGAATACAGAACTTGAAAGCCTGTGGCACAGATCAAATGATGTAATGAATGCAAAATGCCTAGTATTACATCTGGCAGATATTATGTTTTATAAGTAGTAGCTACTATTACTATATTATTATGCATTCAATGGAAGTAAGTGTTTCTTGAAAGGCATTTTGAAATGGAAAGATGGGTGTCTGTGACATATTTTCTAAAAATATAAACTTTGTATTTAATGACTGGCAAAATATGGATCAGCAACATAGAAATGATATGTTTAAAGACAATACAGATATAATATTGTTGGGTTAAGCAGTTTTTCTCTGATGCATTTTCTTTTAGAAATTTTGGAATCAACCACTCAGAATCAAAGAATTCAAAGAGAATTTCAGTGGGGATCCAAAAAACAATTAAGGTAATAACAAATGAGGGATTCCCTGGTAGCTCAAATGGTAAAGAATCCCTCTGCACTGCAGGAAAGCCCAGTTCAATTCCTGGGTTTGGAAAATCCCCTGGTGGAGGGTATGGCAACCCACTCCAGTATTCTTGCCTGGAGAATCCCCATGAACAGAGGAGCCTGGAGGGCTGCAATCCTTAGGGCTGGAAAGAGTCGGACACGAAAGAGCGACTAAGCACAGCACAGCAGCAGTGACAAATGAGACGCAGGACAAACGAAATGAAAGAAATGTTAGTGGGTATTTTTGTTTCCTTCAGATCAGATCAGATCAGTCACTCAGTTGTGTCCGACTCTTTGCGACCCCATGAACTGCAGCACGCCAGGCCTCCCTATCCATCACCAGCTCTCGGAGGTCACTCAGACTCATATCCATTTGTTTCCTTAGGTTGAGAATTACTGCATTGTTCCTGTAATATACTTGTTAAGAGCATAGGTTCTGAGGTTAGATTGTCTGGATGTGACCTACTTCTTAATTTTGTGATCTTAGACTAGTTGCTCTCCTTTTTACATATATTCCCTTCATAAAATAAAAGCAAAAGATAAAACGTGAGTGGATCTATACTATTTTATTTTTCTTATTTACATATGTAATTTTTATAAAACAAGCATATAAAATAGTAATTTTTATTGATTTAGTATGAATACTTACCTATATATGTCAGGGTGAGTTGGGTTATGCTGTAATAATAAACAATATCCAAATATATTGACTTTGAAACAACACATCCACTATGGTTTGGTGTAATCACTCAAGAACCTAAGCCGGTGGACTATTTACCACATCAAATACCACTGGCTGTCATGCTAGAAGGGCAAAGAGCTATGGACAATCTCACTTTAACAATTAATAGTTGAATTTAGAAATGACACACATCATTTCCACTCACAAGCAAAACTAGCCACATGGCTTTTCCCAATCAGAAGAAGTACAATCCTACTCTGTGCCTGGAAGGGAAGAGGAATGGGCATATATTTGGTAAATAACACTAATGAGTATCAAACTGTTTTACTTTAGAAATATAATGGTGATTACAGGATCCAGTCCCTGAAACTTGGATGTGCTCTTATAGATTACGTATCATAGGACCACATCATTTTTCTAAAATCCAAAAGATTTTGGATTCCATAAAGACAAAATTTCAGATATGGAGTTAAAATTGGGTAATACTAAGTTGAGCTTTAGGGATCTGAAGTAAAAGAAGATGACATGTTATTTATTTTCATAGAACTCACAGTCCAATGAGGGAGACAGACAGGTAGCCATAAACTTTCAATGAAATGCAGGATGTGTTCCATTAGAGATTTGATGAGAGGACAGAGGAGGGAGGGAATCAGTTCAATTCAGTCGCTCAGTCACGTCTGACTCTGTGAGACCATGGACTGCAGCACACCAGGCTTCCCTGTCCATCACCTATGCCCGGAGCCTGTTCAAACTCATATCCATCGAGTTGGTGATGCCATCCAACAATCTCATCCTATGTCATCCCATTCTCCTCCGGCCTTCAATTCTTCCCAGCAAGGTCTTCTTCAAGGAGTCAGTTATTTGCATCACATGCCCAAAGTATTCGAGTTTCAGCTTTAGCATCAGTCCCTTCCAATGAGTATTCAAGACTGATTTCCTTTAGGATTGACTTGTTTGATCTCTTTGCACTCCAAGGAACTCTCAAGAGTTTTCTCCAACACCACAGTTCAAAAGCCTCAATTCTTTGGCACTCAGCTTTCTTTATAGTCCAACTATCATATCCATACGTGACTACTGGAAAAACCATAGCTTTGACTATACGGATCTTTGTCAGGAAAGTAATGTCTCTGCTTTTTAATATGCTGTCTAGGTTGGTCATAGCTTTTCTTCCAAGGAGCAAGTGTCTTAATTTCATGGCTGCAGTCACCATCTGTAGTGATTTTCGAGCCCCCCAAATAAAGTCTGTCACTGTTTGCATTGTTTCCCCATCTATTTGCCATGAAGTGGTGGGATCAGGTGCCATTGACCTTCATTTTTTTAATGTTGACTTTTAAGCCAGCTTTTTCACTCTCCTTTTGCACTTTTATCAAGAGGCTCTTTAGTTCTTCTTTGCTTTCTGCCATAAGGGTGGTGTCATCTGCATATCTGAGGTTATTGATATTTCTCCTGACAATCTTGATTCCAGCTTGTGCTTCATCCAGTCTGGCATTTCGCATGATATATGCTGCATATAAGTTAAACAAGCAGGGTAACAATATACAGCCTTGACATACTCCTTTCCCAATTTGGAATCAGTCTGTTGTTCCATGTCCCGTTCTAATTGTTCCTTCTTGACCTGCATACAGATTTCTCAGGAGGCAGATAAGGTGATGTGATATTCCCATATCTTGAAGAATTTTCCACAGTTTGTTGTGATCTACACAGTCAAAGGCTTTGGCATAATCAATAAAAAGGAAGTATATGGTTTTTTGCTATTCTTTTGCTTTTTTGATGATCCAAGAGATGCTGGCAATTTGATCTCTGGTTCCTCTGCCTTTTCTAAATCCAGCTTGAACATCTGGAAGTTCGTGGTTCACATACTGTTGAAGCCTGGCTTGGATAAGTTTGAGCATTACTTGGCCTTGTGACATGGCTCTGTCATGGTGTATGTGGGACTAAAGTTCACCAACCAGGGATGAAACCCATCCCCCATGCATTGGAAGCCTGGAGTCTTAACCACTGGACCACCAAGGAAGTTCCCAGGGAGTGAATAGCCTGGACTAAATGGAATGGTTTTAGATAGAGGTTGCATCTCACCCTATGTGTGAAGCATGGCTAATAGGTGAGTAAGCATTAGAGAAAATGATACACATTTCTGATAGATTTTAATAAAAAATATATTTGTTGTTGTTGCCAGACACTTTGCTCTTACACAGTATATACATAATTTGATTGCATCTGCAATGTTTCGGGGTATAGTAAATACAATGATGATTCTGCCATAGCGAAAAGTTAAGAAGTAAGTCTGAATAAAAATTCATATTGATCATAAAGGGTTTGGGGTTGTTTTAGTAGAGCACTATTAATCTTATCTATGGGAAGCAGAAGTAATCAATAAAAGTTATTGGAGCATGAAATGTTTCTGTTATTAAAAAGATCCTCTTGAACCAAAAGGCTCTTCCCTACAGGCTTCCCTGATAGCCCAGTTGGTAAAGAATCCACCTGCAATGCAGGAGACCTGAGTTCCATCCCTGGGTTGGGAAGATCCCCTGGAGAAGGGAAAGGCTACCTACTCCAGTATTCAGGCCTGGAGAATTCCATGGACTATATAGTCCATGGGGTTGCAAAGAGTTGGACATGACTGAGCGATTTTGATATTCACTCTCTTGAACCAAAGGATGAGATATAGGAATATCAAACTCACTGGAAACGGTGATTTGTGAAAAGAGAAGTAAATCTTGCAATTTTACATTTCAGTTTTTTAAAATAATGTCTTTTCAATACCAAGCAGATATTCAATATTAAACCTAACTGGAAACTAAAATCTTAAACATCTTTACACTCATTTGAGCAAAAGGTCATATAGGCGTATTCCCTATATTTATGTTTTGACTTGGTTGACTTCAACTTTTCCTTATGTAGTTTGCATTTCTGGAGTCCTATTTGGTGTCAAATGTATTTGCCATTGTCATTCTTATTTTAATTCATGAAGTATGTGACTATAATAAGATGGATGAACTCTTTGTGCAAGAAGTGGTGTAAACACCTCCTTAAAAACCACAGCTGCACTCACGTCAATCCTTGAAGTGAAATTGCAGGAAAATCTCTGAAAGTGAGGAAAACATGAAAAAAATAAAGCAGTTAACATTTATAGAGGAAACACTTCATTTGGAGAAAAGTATGGAATATTTGAGAAATATGGAGGTCCGAATTTATTATTATATGTTGCACACTTTATATAATTATAGCGTTTATAAAAGGTATAGTCTAGTAGGATCATATGTTATTAACTTAAGGAGAATATTACAGAATATATACCCAGTTTATATTTTTTAATAGTTTATAAAGTTTAAAGTACTTTTCCATACATTAAATTCAGTTACCAAATGCTAAATTCATTGAAGTGGTAAAAGTGAAAACTATGTTTTATCCTCATCAAGTAGATATCAATTGAGAAGCTTATCATATTAATCAAATAAAATTAACCAGTATTAAAAAATATAATGATGTAACTTTTCATTATATTAAAAAATTATTGAAGACTTTCATTTTATTAATAAAATGTCACCTTAGGGAAGACAGATTAATAATTTATTGTCTATAAAATACAATTTCCTTGTTATTTGCTCCATCCTATAGACCAACATGGAATAGAAGAGTGGAATGAACTGGAATTTTGATTGAAGTAGGTAGGGATTAAAATCCAGTTTTGCTATTTATTAACTCTCAGATCTGTAGTTTTGCACATGTAAGTTGAAGATCATGATATCTAGCCTATCTGGCATGAAGAGTCAGGCATGTGAAAGAAATGATGCAAAGTCAATTCAACGCAGAGGAGCCACGGCACCATGAAAAACACTGTCGTACTATTCAGATTTCACTGTTAATTGGCCTGCTACTTCCTCTCACAGAAACCCCACCTTCTTGATGTTGCTGCTGCTACTGCTGCTAAGTCACTTCACTCGTGTCCGACTCTGTGTGACCCCATAGACAGCAGCCCACCAGGCTCCCCAGTCCCTGGGATTCTCCAGGCAGGAACACTGGAGTGGGTTGCCATTTCCTTCTCCAATGCATGAAAGTGAAAATCAAAGTGAAGTCGCTCAGTCGTGTCCGACTCTTAGCGACCTCATGGACTGCAGCCTACCAGGCTCTTCCGTCCATGGGATTTTCCAGGCAAGAGTACTGGAGTGGGGTGCCATTGCCTTCTCTGTCTTGATGTTTGTCTTCCTTTAAGTAGAACAAAACCTTACTTTCTAAGAAGTTTGGAATAAAAATACACCAAAGATAGGTATCACATTACATTGTTTTTAATAAAAATCAGTTACATATCCAGTGAAGTAAGTTGTATTACAAAGAGGAAAAGGGAGTATCATTGGAAACATTAGAATGCCATGCAGATGGACAGAATACGAGTTTACAAAAAACAAACAAACAAAAAAAAACAGCCTGAACTTGATATCTGTGATATTGTGATTAATAATAAGAAATATATATTTGGTCTTCTACCTAGTTTCTGGCGTGGAGCTTCTAAAACCCTTGGAACCTCTTGTGATAAGAACAGTAAAAATATCTTTTGTTATGTTAATGAGGCAACCTTTGGAGAGTCCCTAGGTAACATACCACTATTAGGCCAGTTTTGGGCTTCCCAGGTGGCGCTAGCGGTAAAGGCCCTCCTTGTCCATGCAGGAGACATAAGATGCAGGTTCGATCCCTGGGTTGGGAAGATACCCCGGAGAAGGGCATGGTAACCCACTTGAGTATTCTTGCCTGGAGATCCCATGGACAGAGGAGATTGGCAGGCTACAGTCCATAGGGTTGCAGAAAGTCGGACTCAACTGAAGCAACTTAGCATGCAGGCGATACATACCACTAGGTAAACCTAAGGATGGGGGCTGGTTGCTAGGGGAACCATGTTGATCAGAGGGTTGAAATTTTCAGTACCACACCCGCAACCCCCAACCCAAGAGGGAAGAAGTGCTGGAAGGTGAATCAATAGCCAATATCCAATGATTTAATCAATCCTGACTTTGTAAAGAAACCTCTGTAAAAACCCAAAGGGAGAGTGTTCAGAGACCTTCTGAGTTGGTGAACAGAGGGAGAGTCTTCGAGAGTGGTACTCCTGGAGAGATCATGAAATGTGATTGCCCTTTTCCCAGACCTTGCTTTATACCTCTTCCACCTGGCTATTCTTGAGTTATATATATCCTTTCAGAATAAACTGGTGCTAGTGTGCAAAATGGGGGAGGGCAATGGCACCCCACCCCAGTACTTTTGCCTGGAAAATCCCATGGGCAGAGGAGCCTGGTAGGCTCCAGTCCATGGGGTTGCTAAGAGTCGGACACGACTGAGCGACTTCACTTTCACTTTTCACTTTCATGCATTGGAGAAGGAAATGGCAACCCACTCCAGTGTTCTTGCCTGGAGAATCCCAGGGACGGGGGAGCCTGGTGAGCTTCCATCTATGGGGTCGCACAGAGTTGGACACGACTGAAGCGACTTGGCAGCAGCAGCAGCAGTGTGTAAAATGTTTTTCTGAATTCTGTGAGCCTCTCTAGCATACTAACTGACCCAGAGGAGGCAGTTTTGAGAACCACTGATTCATAGCCGTTCCTTTAGAAGGACAAGTGACAATCTGGACTTGGCTACTTGTGTCTAAGATCCAAGGAGGAGACTGTAGAAACCTCTGATCTGTAGCTGGTCAGTTAGAAGGACAGGTAACAATGTAGGCTTGCAAATGGCATCTGAGATGGGTGGCAAGGGGGCTGTCAGTCTAGTAATTCTAACCCCTTAACTTGTGGACTCTGATGCTAACTCTAGGTAGATAGTGTCAGAATTAAGTTGAATCATAGGAAACCAAGGCAATGGCACCCCACTCCAGTACTCTTGCCTGGAAAATCCCATGGACAGAGGAGCCTGGTAGGCTGCAGTCCATGGGGTCGCTAAGAGTCTGACATGACTGAGCGACTTCACTTTCTCTTTTCACTTTCATGCATTGGAGAAGGAAATGGCAACCCACTCCAGTGTTCTTGCCTGGAGAATCCCAGGGACGGAGGAGCCTGGTGGGCTACCGCCTATGGGGTCACACAGAGTTGGACACGATTGAAGTGACTTAGCATAGCATAGCATAGCATAGGAAACCCCGCTGGTGTCTAGAACATTGCTTGTTGAAGGTATGGGAAACCTCTTCCCTCGCTATCTCAACCCCACAGTGGAGTTAGGTCCTGAATCCGATTTAATATGAAAACTTCAAATCAGAAAGGTCCATAGAATCATTAATACTTTCAAATATATATGCTTCGAGTTGATATTCTCTTCCAATCTATTTTCCAGCCTAACACCTACATGTTCCCATTCAAGAAATTTATGTCCATTCAATTATGGACACTTTTCCCCCTGCGTTGGAACCTGCTAATAACTTCTTTCCATCCTGATTCTGTTTTTAACCTTGAGTTCTATGATGCCACAATCTTCTGGTCCTTCTGATACTGCACTACTCATCAGTATCAGAAGTATGCTCAGTCCTCATAAGTATTTTCCTTCTGAAAGCTTTGTAATTCCCAGGATGCTATCCTCTCTACTTTCCTCCCATTTTCTGGGTGTGCATCTAGTTTCATGGTTTTAACTGTCACTTACTTACACGTTTCTTCCTGGGACGTGAATCTGTGTGCCTGTGCTAGTTCCCTACAGCTGTTATAAGGGTCATAAGCTATAATGGCTTAATGCAACACAAAGTTATTCTCTTATAGTTCCAGAGGTAAGAAGTTTAAAGTCAGTTTCATTGGGCTAAACTCAAGGTGTTGGTAAGGCTTGTTCCTTCTGTAGGCTGGAGGGGAGCATCTGCTTCCTTGCCTTTCCCACCTCTTCTTCCAAGTCTGCATTCCTTGGCTTGTGGGCCCTTCCTTCATATTCAAAGCAAGCAGCGTAGCATTTTCTCTCCTTTCTGATCTTTGCTTCCATCCTCTTATCTTCTCTCTCTGGTATCTTCTTTTTTTTTTTATTATTTATTATTATTATTATTTTTTTTTTTAATTTTTCTTAACTTTACAATATTGTATTACTTTTACTATACATCGAGATGGATCCGCCACCAGAATACACGTGCTCCCCATCCTGAACCCTCCTCCCTCCCCCCTTCCCACACCATCCCTCCAGGTCATCCCAGTGCTCCAGTCCCAGGTATCTGTTATAGGGCATCGTACCTGGACTGACTCGTTTCAGATATGATGATGCCACTCTGTTCATTGGATTATTTTGGGTAACCTAGGATGATCTTCCCATTTCAAGCATCTTAATTTATTCCTATCTGCAAAGTCCATTTTACCATGGGAATTAGCATAAAAAGTCTTTTTTACCATGTAAATGTCAGGCATTGAGGTGTAAGCATATCTGGGGGCTATTTGCAGTTTACCACTGTGCCTAAGATTCAAATGAATATCTCCAGCTAAGTGTTTCACAGGCATGTCAAACTAAGCTTTAAATAGAATTCACTCTATTATCCTATGTCCTCGATCAAATTTCCCTTCTGTATTCCATACTTTGTTATTGTTTGTTTCTGTTGTTTAGTCACTAAGTCATGTCTGATTCTTTTCAACCCCTTGGACTACTGCAGCCTGCCAGGCACCTAGGTCCACGGGATTTCCCAGGCAGGACTACTGGAGTGGGTTGCCATTTCCTTTTCCAGGGGATCTTTCCTATCCAAGGATCAAACCCATGTCTGACTCCTGCACTAGAAGGTGAATCCCTTCCCAAATTTGAGCCACCTGGGAAGCCTCATTCCATACCTTCGTTGTTGGTAAAGTGATCCCCTCACTTAGTCAAGTCAGAAACTTAGTCATCTATGCCTTTTCCTTCCTTCTCCTCATGTAGTAAATTTTCACTTCTTACTTTTCATTTTTTCTTTCCGTTCCACTTACACTTTTCTATTTTAAGTCAAAATTTTCTGTTTCCCTCTAGTCTTTTGCTCTCAAGTACCTCATGATTGCTGTTCTGAATGATACACATAGAAGTCAATCAGATCATGCCATCCCATTAATCAAATGCTCCTCCCTTTCCTATGTCTCCAACACCTACAAAATAAAAATCGAAGTTTCTCTTACCAATGTACTTTTCAGTATAAGCCTACTAAAATATAACCACCTCGAAGGCCAAATGTGTGATTTATTTGCCCTCTACTACCGAATATAGTATCTGGCTATGCTCAATAAATGTTTGTTGATTGGAACTGAAATTTATCATGAAATGAAAGGTTGTCTATGATGGGGCTGTTCCCCTCTTTCTCATTGAACTTTATTCCACAGCAATACAGAGTTTATATACTTTGGCAGACACCACTAATGTGTGCAGGAAAATAAATTTTTCCTTCAAAAAACACTATATATATATATATATATATATATATATATATATATATATTTAAGTCCCAGCCTCTCTTGCAGATAGGAGTGGCCATGGTGTTCTAAGAAAATGGAACTAAGGTCAGTTGGTTCCAGCACTGAAAGGAAACTTGTGTAGGTTTTCTTATCCTTTTTTCAACCTGAAAAGAAAAAGTTTGAAGACTTTGGAATCCACACATTGATGATGGTGGAGATTTAATGTGGAATGATCCTGGGTTCCTAAGTCATCACCTTCAGGGGCACTTACTTTGATAGCACAAGCATGAGAAAAATGAAATTGAATTAGGTTTGAGCCAATATACATTTTCAGGTTGGTTTGTTATAACAGTTAGCATGACTTTGACTAATATACATGTCATCCAGTATCAGAATTCTATGACTTTGTTCTGGCAGGCTCCTCTGTCTCAAAAATCACAGTATCACCATTGTCATCACTCAAGATTCAGTAAAGACATTCCTCTTCCAGAAAAACTTCCTTAGCACCCACATTTTTGAGTAGAAGCTTCTTGATCCCACAGAATTTTGATTAGAAGCTTCTTAGTCCTACTAGTATGATTCAAAATTATATTGACATTATGTTTACCTATCTTGTTACCAACCCCTTCAGTTAAGATTGATGTTTCAAAAAGGGCAGAAAATAATCATTTTGTATCTTCAGCCAGGAACATAATGCCAAATTGAAGATACAAAGTGGTTGCAATAACCTGGCAATAAATTCTTGCTCTACTAACCTCAGTGTAATTTCCTCACCTAGAAATGTAACATAATAATTCAGACCCATATGGTTACTATGATGATTAAGTGAGGCAATATATGCAGAGCACCTGGCACAGAGCAGGTGCTTACCAAGTGTTCTTTTTCATGCCTTCACAGAGCCTTCCTTAACTACTTTAGTTCATAGTTTCATCTTTTTAATTCTCTCCAGTCAGGATTATAATTCATCTCAGTTATTTGATAATTATTTTATGTAGTGTTCTTGCCTGGAGAATCCCAGGGACGAGGAAGCCTGATGGGCTGCCGTCTATGGGGTCACACAGAGTCGGACACGACTGAAGTGACTTAGCATAGCATAGCATATATTATAATGTGTTCTTTCCTCATCCAAATTGCAAACTCCTGGACACAACTATATTTTGCCCTTCTTTCTAGCCTCGTTGCACCTTGGACAGAGAAGGTGTTCAATATTCACTTTTTAAATTGGCTGAGATCTCTTTATATGTATTCTATTATGCTGCATTAAAAACAGCTCCAAAGCCTGGTCTCCATGACAGGAAACAAATCTTTGGCCAAGAAATAAGCTAGTGCATAAAACACGCTGTCAACTGGGCTTTCGTACTAACCTATGCAGGTGTGTCTATGTTTAGGGAGTAGAATATTATGGAATATCAGTGCCAATTTAGAGGGAGCAGGAGTAGAATGTTTTTCTGTGTATGTTACAGATAATCTGTAACATGTAAAGTTTTCTATTGCGCGGGGAAAGCAATGGCACCCCACCCCAGTACTTTTGCCTGGAAAATCCCATGGACGGAGGAGCCTGGTAGGCTCTAGTCCATGGGGTCGCTAAGAGTCCATGGGGTCGACTGAGCCACCTCACTTTCACTTTTCACTTTCATGCATTGGAGAAGGAAATGGCACCCCACTCCAGTGTTCTTGCCTGGAGAATCCCAGGGACAGGGGAGCCTGGTGAGCTTCCGTCTATGGGGTCGCACAGAGTCGGACACGACTGAAGCCACTTAGCAGCAGTAGCAGCAGCAGAAACCATTTACTGAATTTACTGGCTGTATTTCAGGAGCATATATACATACGCACTGGCTCTAGAACCATACGTAGTTTTGTCATGACTTGACATACAGTCAGGTATCTCCCTAACTGACATATTCTAAGCTCTTCCAAGAATACATATCCTCCTACACTCACCTCTCTATAACAATATTCTGCATTCATTAATTCAATTTATGCGTATTGTCAGAGTTGCAACACTGAAGAAATTCTGGGAACTGGTCCAGCTTACTGAGAGGAGTGATGAAAAGAATGGATGTTCAGGGTTGAGACAGAGATGAGCTAAAGGTAATCTCACAAGTAGAGTACAAAGAGTAAGGACAGGGACTCTGGAATCAGATCACTGGGTTTCAGTTCTGGTTCTGCCTCTGGCTACATGAGGCAAGTTTGATCAAACATTTAAAAAGTATTTGTTAAGAGCCTAGTATGTGCCAGACCCTGTGTTAGGTACTCAGGAAAGAACAGTGAACAACATAAACAAAAAATCCTTCTGTCATGAACCTTACATTTTAGTGGGGGAAGGTAGGCACACTGAATAGACAACAGTAACAAAAACACATACAAGTTAGTGAAGTGCTCTGAGAGGAAAGAAGAAAGGAGACAGATAAGGAATGCAGGGATACATGGAGGTGAACTTTTGACAGGGACATTAGGAAAGATTCTGCTGGGAATATAGCATTTGGAGGAGAAGGTTTACAAGTATAGAGGAAAGACTTTTTAAGACAGGTGTTCAGTTCACTTCAGTCTCTCAGTCGTGTCCGACTCTTTGAGACCCCATGGACTGCAGCATGCCAGGCCTCCCTGTCCATCACCAACTCCCAGAGTTTACTCAAGCTCATGTCCACTGAGTCAGTGATGCCATCCAACCATCTCATCCTCTGTTGCCCCCTTATCCTCCTGCCTTCAATCTTTCCCAGCCTCAGGGTCTTTTCAAATGAGTCAGTTCTTCGCATCAGGTGGCCAAAGTATTGGAGTTTCAGCTTCAACATCTGTCCTTCCAATGAATATTCAGGACTGATTTCCTTTAGGATAGACTGGTTGGATCTCCTTGCAGTCCAAGGGACTCTCAAGAGTCTTCTCCACCACTACAGTTCAAAAGCATCAATTCTTCAGCGCTCAGCTTTCTTTATAGTCCAACTATCACATCCATACATGACTATTGGAAAAACTATAGCCTTGACTAGATGGACCTTTGTTGGCAAAGTCATGTCTCTGCTCTTTAATATGCTGTCTAAGTTGGTCATAACTTTCCTTCCAAGGAGTAAGCATCTTTTAATTTTGTGGCTGCAGTCAACACCAGAGTAGCAAGTGTAAAATTCCTGAGTAGTATAAGAGCAGGAGAAAGAGGGGATCTTAAAGGCCCCTTAAGTGGCTTCTGGGACCAGTTTTATTTGAGTGTGTTTTGAAGCAGTAAAAGTGATTTGAGCAGAATTGTGGCCTGATTAGGACTTAGGCTCTCATAAGATCATTCTGGTTGCTGTGTTAAGAGTAGTTTGAAATGAGGTGAGGAAAGAAGAATGAGACCTGTTAGGAAGTTATTGCAAAAATTCACCAAGAGTTTAAGAAAAGCCTTTGGCCAGATGGTAGAAATGGTGATAGGAATAATAAGTCAGATCTGAGAATATATTTTGGAAAATAGAACTCTTAAGCTTTGTGAGAGAATTGCTCATGGGGAATATAATTATGGATAACTCAAAGATATCTTGTCTGATTAAGCAGAAAGTAAGGGTCCACATTAACTGTGCGGGGAAAGGCTATGGTGCAAATTTTATTGAATAGGATAGAAGCTAGTTCAGTTTGTTAAATTTGAAAAACCTATTGCTCATCCAAGGCAGTGAGATACATGAAGGTTGAGTTTAGATGGAAAAATTTGAACTGGAGATATAAATAAGGAAGTCAGTTCAGCATATTAATTGTGCTAAAGGAAGAAGAGTAGATGAAATCAGTATGTGAATATGTGGGTAGAAAAGTTCAGGACTTGTAAAATATGCAAGTAATGGAACCTACCTCGGTGGCTCATTGTAAGAATGCTTAGGGCATTGTCTAGTACATAGTCCTTAGTGAATATTAAATGTGATTATTTTACTTCAAACATAGTGAATGAGACAGCCTTCTTCAGATATAGTGAGCCCCAAATCATGCTGTTAAATAAAGACTATATTATTTGACAAGACATGCTTCTCCTATATAGTCATCTTGCAAGCATATTTTTCTGTAGCAGTCTCATAAAATAATAGAAAATGATTGATATTTAATATTAGAATTGGAATGGAGTGAGGATTTTATTTATTCTGACATTTCAGAAGTGGTAGTTGTTGAATGTCTCTGTCCTAATATTCTTCGTGGCATCATGATACCTGAGTGTGAGTCACCCAGTCATGTCTGACTCTTTGTGACCCCATGAACCCCGTGGACCATAGCCCACCAGGCTCCTCTGTCCATGGAATTCTCCAGTCAAGAATATTGAAGTGGATAGCCATTCCCTTCTCCAGGGAATCTCCCTATCCCAGGGATGAAACCCAAGTCTGCAGCTTTGCAGGTAAGTTCTTTATCATCTGAGCTACCAGGGAAGCCCATCTTGATATATATCTCTTTTTTTATCTCCATATATCATAAACTGAATTTTATCCACTAGATTATGAAATCCTTGAGAATACAGATATGTCTTATTTACCTTTATAGTCCCAGTGCATATTTTATGCCAAGGACTCAAACATTACTGAATAAAGATTTGGTAAATGAATGGAATAGATGATGGATATCAACTATGTTAGGCATGATTCTGGGCTCTTTGATGGGTTGATTCATTTAATCCCTACAAGAGCCCTGACTAGACTGGTAATACTGTGTGTGTGCTCAGTCAGTTGTGTTTGGCTCTTTGGGATCCCATGCCCTGTAATATGCCAGTCTCCTCTGCCAATGAAAATTTCCAGGCAAGACTACTGGAGTGGGTTGCAATTTCCAGGGGATCTTCTTGACCCAGGGATTAAAACCATGTCTCATTAAAATGTTACTAGTTATTTCAACCATGTCCATCATAGCACAAGAAACAAATTCAGAATCTATGTGTTATATTTTGTTATCATTTCACTGTGACAGGGAAAGTTGCTCAGTCATGTCCAACTCTTTGTGACCCCATGGACTATATAGCTCTCCAGGCTTCTCTGTCCACAGAATTCTCTAGGCAAGAATACTGGAGTGGGTAGCCTTTTACTTCTCCAGGAGTTCTTCCCAACCCAGGTACTGAACCCAGGTCTCCCACACTGCAGGTGGATTCTTTACCACTGAGCCACCAGGGAAGCCCAAGAATACTGGAACGGGTGGCTTACCCCTTCTCCAGGGGATCTTCCCGATCCAGGATTTAGTTTTTTCATTATGGAACAGTTCCCCCACATTTATGATCATGATACTTTGGAAGATTACAAGCAATGTATTTAGTTGAAAGGTCTCTAAAATTGGATTTGTCTAATGTTTTACAATTAGATTCAGATTTTGCATAATTAAAATATCATTGGATTGTCTCATTGCACCCTATTAGGTGTTATACAATTTCTGTTAGTTCTATTCTGATGATACTCATTTTGATCACCTGACTGAAGTAGACTTCACTGCAAAGTTAAATGTTTGTTTTTTATAATTAAAACGTATTTTGTATTCATGATGTCAGTATTCCATTCCTCAACAAAAGTTCAGTTAGTGTGTTTCTATTGTAATATGGTCTCAAGGTTCTGCTTTTTGTGGGAAGTGGGCGGGCAATGTGTTATAACCAGTTTCTATCAATTATTTTGATATTAAAATTTTTAGAGATTTGGTCACTGGTAGCCTCTTTCAACCCACTCCAGTGTTATTGCCTGGAGAATCCCAGGGACTGGGAAGCCTGGTGGGCTGCCATCTATGGGGTCGCACAGAGTCGGACACAGCTGAAGCGACTTAGCAGCAGCAGCAGCTCCTTTCAAGATGATTCCTGTATCATTTTAACATGTTTTTATCATTTATGATGCACCTTCTGCTTACTGGTATAAGAAAATATCCTAGTCTCACTGGTATTTTCCCTGTTCCAGCCTGAATTAAAAAAAGAAAGAAAGAGAAGCAATAAGAAACAAGGAAGACCAGAAAGTAATCTTAAAAATCAAAACATATATGCTCATTTCCAGTTTATCATTTAAAAATTTCTTAGAAAAGGTTTTTCTTTATTCTAGTTATGGTTCAGATTTTCAGTTCAGACTTAGAGCAAAAGTTAGGGACAGGACCAGTTTCCAGAGTTCTCTTCACCTCACAGGTGCAAATGTGTTTGCGTTATTTCATTGTGTATCCAAACATGGAAGCAAAGAATTTTGGGGTTAAAAGGGGTCCTACAGGCTGTATTTTCCCTGCGCTCTCCCTTTGCAGAAGTTATTTATTTATTTGGCTGCATCAGGTCTTAGGTCTGGTACACGGGCTCTGCACTGTGACACGGGCTTCTCTAGTTGTGGTGCACAGACTCAGCAGCTGTGGTGTGCAGGCTTAGTTGCCCCACAGCATGTGGGGTCCTACTTCACCACCCAGAAATCGAACCTGCATGCCCTGCATTGGAAGGCAGATTCTTAACCACTGGACCACCAGGGGAGCCCCTCTCTAGATTCTTGACTGACTCCAATCCAGTTTCCTTAAGTCATTACAGAGATCTTTACCATGTTTTGATATTATCTTTCTCCATGATCAACAATTTTGATCTTCCTAATTGAATAAAAATTTCTCTGACTCCTACTCATTGTTACTATTTCGACTCGTTGGTACAATACAATGGATATATCACATTTTCTACCATTTAAATGATGATAAGAAGCTTTGGTGTTTACCTAGCTGGCCTTCAAGTCTTCCTTGCATGCATGCTAAGTTGCTTCAGCAGTATCTGACTCAT
The DNA here is from genome assembly GCA_935064755.1 of Tragelaphus eurycerus. NCBI lineage: Eukaryota > Metazoa > Chordata > Mammalia > Artiodactyla > Bovidae > Tragelaphus > Tragelaphus eurycerus. The sequence continues at coordinate 42,304,767 of CAKXYN010000010.1, read as the reverse complement.
TGCAACCCTATGGACCATAGCCCACCAGGCACCTCTGCCCATGGGATCCTCCAGGCGAGAATACTGGAGTAGGTTGCCATACCCTTCTCCAGGGAATCTTCCTGACCCAGGAATTGAACCTGTGTCTCGTAAGCCTCCTGCACTGGCGAATAGTCTCTTTACCGCTAGTGCCACCTGGGAAGCCCCAAGTTTTTCTTGCTCCTTGTTAAATATCTCTAGTTCCTCATTCTTCACAGTATACGTTTTCCTGATTCCTCCTTTACTTCTACCGTACAAGTAGATTAATCTACTAAGAAGATAGAAAATATCTCCAGAACTACAAATCTTCTGTTTAAATTTAATAATATAAAACTGCCATTTTATATTTGAAATATTTAAGAAACCAGTTCACTGGGTTATTTCTGTGGGAAAGAATCTCAGTTGAAATTGGGACTTGCAACAAATTCAGTCATTTCTTGTGCTGCAACTGACAGGAACTAGAAAGTCTACAGTCCAATATCTGTATACAAATATATTGTAACATGGGTATTTATTTTAGTATTTTAATACTGAGCTACATTTTACGTTCTATATTTCCAGTAGTTCATCTATTTTAAGTATGAACATAATTCATTTTCCCATGTGATATTGAATATTAAAGAGTTTCCTTGAGAGAAATTTTTAAACTAATTCCCAGATACAGGGGAAAGAAAGAAAACTGAGAACATTTCAGGCCACTAGAACTTTAATTAAATTCCGCAGACCCATGAGCCCTCTGCTGAGAAGAGCTTACTCTTGATCCCTAATTTGAAGCCTTGGGCTTTTAGGGGAAAAAAAAAAAAATGTTATTCAGTTCCACTGCCGTGGAGGTCCAGAAGGTGACTACAAGCTATGGTGAGAAAGAAATTATGATACCATCTCAAAATGAAATGGTGTCTAAAACATTCTGAAAAGAGAATGTCTTTAGGAAAACTGAATGACATCAACTTATGATCTTTTTCTTTAAACCAGAAAGATCCTTAAGTAATTATGAGAAACCAGTGTATATTACTTTAAGGCCTGATTTGATACGTGACTTTTTAAACTGTGATTGAGAAATAATTGCACACTTTAGGGTTTCTTTGACTAGAATGTATTAATATTACTGAGACTCGGCCAAAATTTTTACTAGTTTGCCACAGTAAATTTTAATTGTGATGTTTATGAGGTTTTAAGTTGGCTTCTAGTCTCTGAATTAGGAGATATATATATATATATAGATATATAACATTATATATAATATATATTTCCCTTTTGCAGAGGAAATGAAGAATAAAATAATAAAATGATGAAAACTTATCAAAGGCATTGTTGCTCTAAACTATTTATATTTGTTAAAAAACGAGGGAACAGATGCATCACTCATTTCCCTATAGAGGTAATTCCATGCGACAACTGTGGACTCAATTACTTAATTCAAGGAAAAAAATGCAGACTCTAGCCATTTCAGATGGGCAAGCAAAAGATTAATTTTTAAGTACATAACTTAAAATTTTGCAACATGTTTTGATGTATTTATCTTTTTTTTCTTTCTAAATGATACTTTTAAGTGACATTTAAGTAAACATCTCCTAAAGGAAAGATTTTTCTCAAAGTGAGAAACCTACTTGTAAATGGAGAGAGGATGGTAGTGAGATTCAGGTTATTTCATTTTATAATTCTTGATGATGTAGCTTAATTTTGTAGTTTAAATATGTTGTGATTAAAAGTTTTGATACTTTTCCAAAAATAAGTGATACTTATATAGGAGTACAGAGAAGGCAATGGCACCCTACTCCAGTACTCTTGCCTGGTAAATCCCATGGATGTAGGAGCCTGGAAGGCTGCAGTCCATGGGGTTGCTGAGGGTTGGACATGACTGAGCGACTTCACTTTCACTTTTCACTTTCATGCATTGGAGAAGGAAAGGGCAACACACTCCAGTGTTCTTGCCTGGAGAATCCCAGGGATGGGGAAGCCTGGTGGGCTGCCGTCTATGGGGTCACACAGAGTCGGACACGACTGAAGTGACTTAGCAATAGCAATATAGGAGTAAGGTTTATTTTAGCTTATTCAACATAAAATTATTTCATGGATGCATATTTGTCCTACCTTTGCTTAAGATTTTAATTTGACAATGGAAGTAACAAAACAGAAAGTATTTCTTAGCATGTTTCGTAATGAACACTCATATCTTTCTAACTAAAGAATAGTTTTTCAAGATTGTTCCTATATGACTAAGTCACAAGAATAATTAGAGAAATATAAGACCAAACAGAGAACAGATACTTGGTGGTGTGCTTAAACAGAAATGCTTAAAAAACCTATTACATTGATGGTGAGCACATTTTTTCCCTGATTATGTCTTACTAAGAGAACCAGAAGTTCATGTATCAAAGGGTTTCAAAAGACAGATTTTATTTAAATTTTAATTTTAGTACTACGTTTGCAAATTTCCACCTTCATTGAAAGTAGATTTCAACATAAAGGATTTCGAAGTTTAAGTAAATCTAACAACATATTATTAACTATCAGGGAAAAGTGAATATTTAAATATCCTAAAGATCGATTTAGGAGGCAACTGTGAATAAGAAACAGATTTGTTGGCATAAGTGTTTTTCTTATCAATGATTAATCTTTAATCTCTCACTGTTAACAGCTTAAAAATTTTAATTCCAAAACATATCAGATGCTGAAAAGTAATACCACATGATGATAAACATTTGATATAGTAAATTTTGTTCTGAATAATTGAAAATATACTGAAGGAGACATTTTAAAATTTCATGGATTTAAAGTTTAGTGAGTGTGTGTGTGTGTGTGTTTAAGTAGTGCCCAGTTCTGCTGTATGTCTCCCGCCATTTGTGTGGTGGAGATATCCAACTCTCTTTCTCTAATGAAATGCATTAGTCAAGAGCTCAGTGACCTCTGACAAGGCTCAGTGTGGGATTATAGCCTGACAGGAGGCAGCTGGAAGGAATACTTGACAATTCACACTTAGAGTAATCCCTGAAAATTGCAGGGCAGTTATGAGGAAGTCACAATTTGGCTCCCTTGTGAAAAAGAAAATTTCAAGTAGAGTTTTGGGACACTAACTATAGTTTCTAAATTAAAACTAAATGATCAAGTTCTCTAAGCACCAGTCAATAAAGAACACAGTCTCTTGAATAGATTCAATCTACAATCTTATTTCCAGCAGCTACCACTTTAGTCTGTTGATAGAAGCCTCATTTAGCCAATGGATTAGCTATAATTGACTAACTTCTTTAATAGAGTTTTAACACATCTCACATATAAAAGCATTTCAGTGAGGGTTCAGAGGATAATAGCTGTAATCAAATATAAAATGGTCATTCTCTGTAAAAATTATCACAATAAATCAATAATAATTTTTATACATTGGCTTATTTTTTCTAACATGCTCTTTTATCTAAAAATGTATAGTTTTTCAAATAACTGCTCTGCTATAATTTTGCCTAAAATCCCATTGTTTGACAGCAAAAATACTTTGCAAAAATAACTATCAAAGAGTAAATATGCTGCATAATTTTAAATTATCACATATTACAACATATTATATAACATATAACGAACCATACACATATACTTTTTAAAAAACAGACAGCTTACTTTCTCTAGGTACCTCTTCCTCTGAACCTCAGAATGTCGAGTTTCTTCTATCTGCTAATATTTTCCAATAGTGGTGACTCATCCCATAACAGAGAAATGAAAATATTAGGATGCAATTTCCTAGGAAAATTTACTGTTTTATCTGATTTTTTTTTTTTTGCAATTTTACTCATGATGGTATGTATATACCTAGCTGGCACTCAGTAAATGTCTGATGGATTAAACTGAAGTAATTCATCAGCATTGTTCTCATAATTGTTCAAGCTATCCTGAAATTGTTTTCCCAGGTCATTCAACAAATATCTGATATCGACTATGTGTCCACCACTCTGCTAAAGACTGAATTCTTACTCAATGTCTTCAAAACTTTTCATCTGCTGAATTACTGGTTTAGCCTCTAAATTTACTGTTTATAAGTTTACAGTGCATTAAAAAAAGAAAAAAAACCTGGATAACTAGTTTTAATTCTCCCTGCATGCTTAGTGTCTAATTTATGCATCTTTTTTTTTTTACTATTTGTTCTCTCAGAGCTTATCAGAGAACTTGCTTAATTATGACTCATGAATTGTCTATCACAATTTAGGCCGAATGTCTAATTAACTAGGTTTGCTTTTTTTTTTTTTGGTAACCTGAAGATGGACAGGGATCAAGACCATCCCCATGGAAAAGAAATGCAAAAAAGCAAAATGGCTGTCTGGGGAGGCCTTACAAATAGCTGTGAAAAGAAGAGAAGCGAAAAGCAAAGGAGAAAAGGAAAGATATAAACATCTAAATGCAGAGTTCCAAAGAATAGCAAGAAGAGATAAGAAAGCCTTCTTCAGTGATCAATGCAAAGAAATAGAGGAAAACAACAGAATGGGAAAGACTAGGGATCTCTTCAAGAAAATCAGAGATACCAAAGGAACATTTCATGCAAAGATGGGCACGATAAAGGACAGAGATGGTGTGGACCTAACAGAAGCAGAAGATATTAAGAAGAGGTGGCAAGAATACACAGAAGAACTGTACAAAAAAGAGCTTCAAGACCTAGACAATCATGATGATGTGATCACTGACCTAGAGCCAGACATCTTGGAATGTGAAGTCAAATGGGCCTTAGAAAGCATCACTACGAACAAAGCTAGTGGAGGTGATGGAATTCCAGTGGAACTATTCCAAATCCTGAAAGATGATGCTGTGAAAGTGCTGCACTCAATATGCCAGCGTATTTGGAAAACTCAGCAGTGGCCACAGGACTGGAAAAGGTCAATTTTCATCCCAATCCCAAAGAAAGGCAATGCCAAGGAGTGCTCAAACTACCGCACAATTGCACTCATCTCACACGCTAGTAAAGTAATGCTCAAAATTCTCCAAACCAGGCTTCAGCAATATGTGAACCGTGAACTTCCTGATGTTCAAGCTGGATTTAGAAAAGGCAGAGGAACCAGAGATCAAATTTCCAACATCCGCTGGATCATGGAAAAAGCAAGAGAGTTCCAGAAAAACATCTATTTCTGCTTTATTGACTATGCCAAAGCCTTTGACTGTGTGGATCACAATAAACTATGGAAAATTCTGAAAGAGATGGGAATACCAGACCACCTGATCTGCCTCTTAAGAAATCTGTATGCAGGTCAGGAAGCAACAGTTAGAACTGGTCATGGAACAACAGACTGGTTCCAAATAGGAAAAGGAGTACGTCAAGGCTGCATATTGTCACCATGTTTATTTAACTTATATGCAGAGTACATCATGAGAAATGCTGGACTGGAAGAAACACAAGTTGGAATCAAGATTGCCGGGAGAAATATCAATAACCTCAGATATGCAGATGACACCACTCTTATGGCAGAAAGGGAAGAGGGGCTAAAAAGCCTCTTGATGAAAGTGAAAGTGGAGAGTGAAAGGGTTGGCTTAAAGCTCAACATTCAGAAAACGAAGATCATGGCATCTGGTCCCATCACTGCATGGGAAATAGATGGGGAAACAGTGGAAACAGTGTCAGACTTTGTTTTTCTGGGCTCCAAAATCACTGCAGATGGTGACTGTAGCCATGAAATTAAAAGACGCTTACTCCTTGGAAGGAAAGTTATGACCAACCTAGATAGCATATTCAAAAGCAGAGACATTACTTTACCAACAAAGGTTCGCCTAGTCAAGGCTATGGTCTTTCCTGTGATCATGTATGGATGTGAGAGCTGGACTGTGAGGAAGGCTGAGCGCCGAAGAATTGATGCTTTTGAACTGTGGTGTTGGAGAAGACTCTTGAGAGTCCCTTGGACTGCAAGAAGATCCAACCAGTCCATTCTGAAGGAGATCAATCCTGGAATTTCTTTGGAAGGAATGATGCTAAAGCTGAAACTCCAGTATTTTGGCCACCTCATGCGAAGAGTTGATTCATTGGAGAAGACTCTGATGCTGGGAGGGATTGGGGGCAGGAGGAGAAGGGGACGACAGAGGATGAGATGGCTGGATGGCATCACTGACTCGATGGATGCGAGTCTGAGTGACCTCCGGGAGCTGGTGATGGACAGGGAGGCCTGGCGTGCTGCGGTTCATGGGGTCGTGAAGAGTCGGACACAACTGAGCGACTGATCTGATCTGAAGATGGCTAAAGGAAAGAGAATATGTGCAGAAACATCACCGATGGATGAACTCCTGATTCCTTTCTCCAATTCTGGACTTTAAGGTGTGCTAACTGCAATGGCACCCCATCCCAGTACTTTTGCCTGGAAAATCCCATGGACGGAGGATCCTGGTAGGCTCCAGTCCATGGGGTCGCTAAGAGTCGGACATGACTGAGCGACTTCACTTTCACTTTTCACTTTCATTCATTGGAGAAGGAAATGGCAACCCACTCCAGTATTCTTGCCTGGAGAATCCCAGGGATGGGGGAGCCTGGTGAGCTTCTGTCTATGGGGTCGCACAGAGTCGGACACGACTGAAGCGACTTAGCAGCAGCAGCAACTGCTTGAGTATAGGCTGGGTTCGGGTCCTGCAGCAGTGCATTGGACAGGAATGGCTGTGCAGCAGCTGTGGAATAAGCTGGCTGGTTGAAGGCTCTCCTGGGTCTCCTCTGGCCTGTGTATTAAGAGGTACTGATTTAGACCATGTGTCTCTTCAGTAAGAGAACTACTTGCTAGATGATCAAATTCAGAGTTGTTATCTTCGGTTTAATGTTACCCAAGGGGATGACAAAATCTTGCTAAATTTAGTTTTTCACTTCCCCATTAACTTACATTCTATTGGAAAGTGTTAAGAAGATCTGTTCTTTATTTAGTGATTTGTATTTATTGAGACTCTTTGAGAAGAGTATCTTGCCGACGGGGCTGGGCGCGGTGGGGGCTGTACTCCGAGGAAAACAAATAGGGTATCATGCTGTTTCTCATTCTTGCAAATTATATTAGGTGATTTGCCCTCATGGATTGTTCATTTTGAGTTTTGTTTTGTTTTTTTTTTTTTTTTAAAGGACTGATATTTTTCCCATTCTTGAAGAGATATTTTTCCCTATCTTGATGAGATTCTCAGTTACCATGTTAAATGAGTTAGTGTACTGGACTTTGCATAGTAAAACCCTAACTCTGACACTTGTTAAACATTTGACCTTAGCCACTAGCCTAGCTCCCTCAAGGCTGGCCTATTTTCCTCATTGGTAAAATTGAGATTAAAACTCCATAATTCTTACTATTGTAAAAGTTAAATGAACATCACATATTTTGTAAAATTGAAGACTTCACAGTCATTTAAAATATTAAATTCCATTTTACTTATTTCTTCCTTTCATCTGCTTTTTAAAGCTGATATATGTAACACAACTGAAGCTGGATTATATTTATTTTCCTTCAGAAAAGTATAGGTATAATACTATCCAGAAGACATTTCCTATGATTTTGAAAAAGAAAAATCACCCTGAGAAGTTAGTTTTTTTGGATTTGTGGCTATACACTCTCTCATACCCACTCACAGTATTTCCTCTCTGGAGGTATGTGTGGCTAAATATAATGATAAAGAACCACAGGTATGTATTTTTTCCTGTACTGAGAATATTCACTACGTTATAGAGTTTTTGTATAAAGCTGATGGTGTTGCTTTAATGTTAAGGAAATAATAAAATACAAAAAGAGACTCAGAAATTCGGAGTTGCATTTAATATTAAGCAAATGGACATTTCAAAACTAATAAGAAGGGCACATCTGATTTTCAGCTACTGTTTCATAACCTATTTTTTTTCTAGCCTCACTTTCAAAGTGCTTATGCTTTATTTTGTTATGCAAAGTACCAAAAATGTGAAATCAGGCTTAGAAAACTATGTATGCTCAGCTTCAGTTTCAGTTAACACATTTTCCCTCTCAGATGTAGTAAAACATTCCATGGTTTAATTGCTCAGTGATGAGAACATTTCTTCCAAAATGCACTCAGCATTTCTCAGGGGTGAGGACTGTTGCTGTGGAATACCTCTGAAAGTAGAGACTGCTGGTGCAACTTAGAGTGACCTTCTCTTCAAACCAGTCAATGTTTCCTTTTGCCTAATTAATTGGCTGTTAGAGACCTCATGACACTTAATGCAGCAAAGTCATAATTAGTAGCTTGTCTATGTGAGTAAGATTGAATATTTCATGTCATGTTTTTGTGGAAAAAGTGTATTTGAGGTTTCCTAGCAGGTTTTATTGTGCTATCTTTATTTATGCTATCTTCTCTTGGTGTCCTTTTTGTATTTCCAAACTCACTAAGGTGGATCCACTTTCATGCATTGGAGAAGGAACTGGCAACCCACTCCAGTGTTCTTGCCTGGAGAATCCCAGGGATGGCGGGCCTGGTGGGCTGCCGTCCATGGGGTCGCACAGAGTCGGACACGACTGAAGGGACTTAGCAGCAGCAGCAAGGTGGAGCAGCAGCAGCAGCAGCAGCAGCAGCAGCAGCAGCAGCAGCAGCAGCAGCAGCAGCAGCAGCAGCAGCAGCAGCAGCAGCAGCAGCAGCAGCAGCAGCAGCAAGGTGGCTCAGACGGTAAGCGTCGGCCCGCAATGCGGGAGACCTAGGTTCGATCCCTGGGTGCGGAAGATACCCTGGAGAAGGAAATGGCAACCCACTCCAGTACTCTTGCCTGGAAAATTCCATGGACCGAGGAGCCTTGTAGGCTACAGTCTATGGGGTCGCAAAGAGTCGGACACCACTGATCGACTTAACTCACTTACTCAAAGTAACCAAGGGCTTTCCTGGTAGCTCAGATGGTAAAGAATCTGCCTGCAATGTAGGAGTGAAAGTGAAGTCGCTCAGTCGTGTTCGACTCTTTGCGACCCCATGGACTGTAGCCTACCAGGCTCCCTCTGTCCATGGGATTTTCCAGGCAATAGTACTAGAGTGGATTGCCATTTCCTTCTCCAGGGGATCTTCCCGACCCAGGGATTGAACCCGGGTCTCCCGCAGTGTAGACAGACGCTTTACCATCTGAGCCACCTGAAAAGTCCAATGTAGGAGACTTGGGTTCAATTCCTGGGTCAGGAAGTTCTCCTGGAGAAGGGAATAGAAACCCACTCCAGTATTCTTGCCTGGAGAATTCTATGGACAGAGGAGCCTGATGGGCTGCAGTCCACGGGAGTCACAAAGAGTAGGACATGACTGGGCAAGTAAGCACACATGCCCAGCACAATGTAACCAGAGTTGATGACACTGGTGTTCCAACTCATATTGTATGTAGCACCAGCCTGTCTCCTTTAAATGAAAGTTAGCATGTATATGCAGGAGTGAGAAATAAATCATTCACTTAATGCATCTTATAGAAAACTAGATGGAAAGAATGCTCACCCTCAAGATTAGAGACCATTTTAATTATTTTGTGTCTCTTAGTGTCTACTACAAAGTTTTACTTGGGGTAATTCTTGATACATGTTTGTAGAGTGGTTAACTGTTGTACTTAGAGGCTAGAGTTGTTGAGCGAGATGGTGGCTTATCACCTCTGTACGGTCTTTACCTCTAGCTTTCCAAATCTCATGCATTATTGCTTTCCTCAGGTGATTATCTTCTGAGCCTCACTACTCTTAGCATTCTCTAATAGCCTCTCTAATTTGACTTTAGAGAGTGTTTGTAACCTTTCGTGAGATGGCCATCTGCTTAATGTACTACAGACCTGGACAAAGACTATATCATCTATTTTTAAAACGTGACCAACCTAAACTTTCACATTTATTCCAAATTCCTTGGGAACCATGTAACATGGGTTCTATTTATAGGTAATCCAGCGCATGGCAAGATTTTTCTCTTTTCAATGGATGAAGGACGAATACCTCACATTTATAGAATATTTTCACATTCAACTCATGTGACTCATTTGCATTCATGAAAAATAGATAAGGTAGCACAAATTTCATAAAATTCTGTTAAATTGTGCATGCAAGTATTTACATGACAAGGGGTGTGATATCCTATTTTTATTAGATTTTCAAATTGTTTCCTGGCTCCCCCACACTTTCCCCTGGCTCCTCCAAATTTAGGATCATTGATATTGGAATTTTCTTAATAAAGAAGCAGAGCAAAAGGAACTTCTAGCAAAAAGTGTAACATGAGTAGAGCCCTTCATGTGAATGAGAATAGGATGTGTTAAAGAGTTTCACGTAATTTGGGGGCAGTTGGAGCAGTGGGTACAATGGGGAACACCTGAAGTTGATGCTGCAGAGATATCTGTGAGATACTGTCAAAGGCCCTATGATTTGAGCATGAATTTAAGCTGCATTTTGTGACTGCTGCTGCTGCTGCTGCCAAGTCGCTTCAGTCGTGTCCAACTCTGTGCGACCCCATAGACGGCAGCCCACCAGGCTCCGCCGTTCCCGGGATTCTCCAGGCAAGAGTACTGGGTTGGGGCAAGAACAATGGAGTGGGTTGCCATTTCCATCTCCAATGCATAAAAGTGAAAAGTCAAAGTGAAGTCGCTCAGTCGTGTCCGACTCTTAGCGACCCCATGGACTGCGGCCCACCAGGGTCCTCCGTCCACGGGATTTTCCAGGCAAGAGTACTGGGGTGGGGTGCCATTGCCTTCCCCGCATTTTGTGACTAGTAAGAGGAAATTACAACATTTGAAGCAGGAAACAAGAATGGGTTTTTTAAAAAAAGTTGTTTGATTTTTAAAATTAGTTTATTGTTTATTTATTTTGGCTGTGCTGAGTCTTCGTTGCTACACAGGGCCTACTCTTCGTTGTGGTGCATATGCTTCTCATCGCCAGAAGCACGGGCTCCAGGCGCACAGGCTTCCGTAGTTGCAGCGCCAGGTTTCGTTGCCCTGCGGCATGTGGACTCCACCCCCTGGATCAGAGATCGAACCCATGTCCCCTACATTGGTAGGAAGATTCTTAAGCACTGGACCACCAGGGAAGTCCTACAGTGGATTTTTTAAAAGACAAGTAAGTAGGAAAGGTGCCTTGTTGTGGGAGCAACAAAAGGTGGTGGGTAGCAAGGAGGGTATTGTAATAGTTTAAGAACTGATGATTGGGCTTCCCTGGTGGCGCAGCTGGTAAATAATCGGCCTGCAATGTGGGAGACCTGGATTGGATCTCTGAGTTGGGAAGATCCCCTGAAGGGGGCCATGGCAACCCACTCCAGTATTCTTGCCTGGAGAATCCTCGTGGACATTGGAACCTGGCGGGCTACAGCCCATGGGTCGCAGAGAGTCGGACATGACTGAGCGATTAAACACACTGCACACCCAAGAAGTGATGATTAGCTGAACTAAGAGAGCATCATCAGTAAGAATAATATAGAACCGGTAGAGCCGAGTGCTGGGGGAAATTCTTGAAAGCAAGGGAGCAAGCAGAGCTCAAGGAAAAGGGGAGAAAAATGAAGTACAGGACCTAGGTGAAAGCGGTGTCATGGAATCTAAAGGAAGCATTTTCCCATTTTCTGACACATACAAAACATTCAGTAAAGGTTAAGCAAATTACCAAATGCTCTCTTTAGGAGTATCAGATATCCCAGAGAGGTCAAATTGGTTAAGGACTTAGACTAACTAAAGGCTATTAATGAAGTCACTGGTGACCTCTCTGAAAGCAGATACAGGAGATGTATGAAGACAGAAGTCATATTCGAGAGTAATGCAGAATAAATTTGACTTGAAATACTTTCATGATGATTACAAACTGCTCCTATAAGAAGTTTACTCCAAAAGAGAATAATTCAACTCAAGAAGTATTTATTGATCATTCATTTTGTGTCCAGTTTCCTGTTAAGTACTGAGTACTTAATGGAGTATAGAGCCTGGAGGAGTAAACAGGTATTTAACAAGTAAGTTGACTGTTAAGAAAGGCTAAGGACAAGATGATATGGGCTAATATAATACAAGAACTGACCTACTTTAGATCAAGGAAGACCTCCCTTGGAAGAAACAACTAAGATGAGACTCAGAATATGAGTTGGAATTAACCATCAAACCTTGGTGGGGGGGCATAAGAAAATGGAAAGAAATGGCTGAGAAATATATAAAGGGATAGAAACAAGTCAGATCAGAGTTTTTAAATTGTGAAATAGATCATACCCATAAAAATTCAATATAACTTTCATACACTTAACCACCTCACCTCCTTATTGGAAATAGAATATTACCAATCATTTTGAAGCAGTCTGTGCTTTATTCTTGTGTATCTTTCCCCCTTTCCTCAACACACACACACACACACACACACACACACACACAACACATATTCAATATTTATTATATATGTAATTACTATTATGAATTTTGTGCATGTTATTTACTTGTCTTGCTTTCTATTATTAATATATGTACGAAAAAGTGAAAGTTGTTCAGTTGTGTCTAACTTTTTCCAACCCCATGGACTGTAGCCAACCAGACTCTATTCATTGAGTTCTTTGGCAAGAATACTGCAGTGTGTAGCCATTTCCCTCTCCAGGGTTTCTTTTCCATCCAGGGATCAAACCTGGGTCTCCTGCATTTCAGGCAGATTCTTTACTATCTGAGCCACCAAGGAAGCCCATTGTAAGTATGGGTGCATGCATGCTAAGTCGCTTCAGTCGTGTACAAATCTTTGCAACCCCATGGACTGTAGCCCGCCAGGCTTCTCCGTCCTTGGGATTCTCCAGGCAAGAAGAGTGGAGTGGGTTGCCATGCCATCCTCCAGGGGATCTTCTTGACCCAGGGGTTGAACCAGTGTCTCTTATGTCTCCTGCACTGGCAGATGGGTTCTTTACCACTGCCACTGTTGCAGGAATTGAGACCCGTTCCAGGGTCTGAAAGTGGACTCTTGTCTAACACATGGAAATGTGTTGTTTGAGGAGACACACAAGCTTTAGTTTGTACATTGTTAATTTTTGTTAGTTTCTGAATTGTATATAAATGCAATCTTATTACATATATTATTTCATGATTTTCTTTTATTTCATTCACCATGTTTTGAGAGTCATTCAGGCTTATTCTTGCAGCTGAGGTCAATTAATTGTTATTACTGTATAGCTGTCCAATGTAAAAGATATCAAAATTTCTTTATCCATCTATTAGACATTTGTATTGTTTACAGAATATTTGCTTTACCAATATAAAAATTCTTATATGTCACCTGTTGCCCAAGTGTGAAAGTTTCTCTGGAGTATTTAACCTGGGGGTGGAATCCTAGGTCATTGGATAAGAATATGCTAAGCATTCCATGTAGTACCAACATATTTTTGATGACCATAGTGTGTTTGGGGAAAGAATTTGAGGTTGTTAGAGAGAGACAAGATGGTAAGACAAGATGAGGAGATAAGATCAAGGAAAAGTTTTGTTAGTTTTTGCTTGTGAATATGTGTGTTGGTTTGTATGTTTTCAGCAAAGGAGACATATAAACATATTTAAGAGAGGACATGGGGAAAAACCAATAGAAATAAAGATTCTAAAGACTAAAGTAAAAAAGTGCATAACCACACAAGTTCCTAAAAGAGAGGAGGAAATATAAGTTCAAAATCATAGGTACAAGGAGAAAAAATGAAAGCCAGGTAACATCAAGTGACTAGAGACCACAAGGCTAAAATGGGAGAACTCTTAATAAAAATAGAGTCTTTGAGTTATGCTGCCCAGGATTTCTTTCCACTGGTTAAAACTGATAACAAAACAAAGCAAATAGTTGTAGTGCAACATATAAACAAATACATTATTCCTTCATAATTTAAAGCAAATGCTATTTTAAATAAAGTGAGAGGGTGTGTGTTTTATAGTTTTTCCTATATACTGACTTAACAGCAGGTAAAAATGTGAATGAAGTCTATCAATACAGAATAAATGTTAAAAGCTAGTCTCTTGAAATTATCCCTTGAAAAATATCTCTTGGAATTAAGCTAGTCATCATTGTTCACAGGCATTAAGATGATTCAACTGATTTTTAAAAAAGTAACAGAGCTATATTATTCGAAATAATACATGTCTGGTTGAATATTCTTTTTCTTATTGCTTTTATTACAACTATAGTCAAGGGAGCTATATCTTGACTATTACACTGAGCATTACCAGCACAAGGACGAAGCTGGAAAAAATTCAAACATATGAGATGTCCATGGACGGCTACTTGGGTCAGCTGGAATAATTGTGTCAATTATCAACTGCTTATACAAGTGTGCATGACAGCTTTTACATTTTTTGGCCAAAATACATGTGAGTATATATATATTTAAATAGCATATGCTGGATATATATTATATTTAAAAGTGAAAGTATTAGTCACTCAGTCATGTTCGACTCTTTGAAACTCTCCAGGCTCCTCTGTCCGTGGAATTCTCCAGGCAAGAATACTGGAGTGGGTAGCCACTCCCTTCTCCAGGGAATCTTCCTAACCTAAGCTTTGAACCCAGGTCTCATGCACTGTAGGCAGATTCTTTACCTCTGAGCCACCAGAAAAGCCTCATTATATTTAAAGGTATATATAAAAAAATTTTTTAAATGCTTAGACTGTTGGGAAAAGCTAATTTTTCTGAAGCTGGAATATGAGCTTCAGGATTCAATCTTTTGTCTCAAGAAATGGCTTTAGAGGCGTTATTTTAAAATGAACTGAGAGGTAAAAATTAATCAACGGAGAGATAGATGATTCTAAACTTTTGCTACTGTTTGCATCTAGGCTAGACAAGCCTATTTCAGTTTATCGTTATTCTACTCTGCCTAATTTTAATTGTGTGTAATGACTCTACTACATGTGTCTGTTTTCTGTTTTTCAAACACTTAATTGTCTACTTGATTTGTCCCAGAGGAACTTTTTATTTACAGATGCAACATAAATATATATGTTGCTCCTTTAGTATTTAATATCCCTTGAGGATAATCTCACTGGAAAATACTTCCTGCTCTCTTTCTTGGAAAGTCAATATCCATGCCTTGCTTTTGTTGCTATCAGAGGTCAAAACAGCAAAAGTTCCACAGCCAAGGCTGGCTGTAGCTTTAGTTAAAAGCAGGCAGCTATAAGTTTGGAAAGCCTTGTGTAATTTATATGGTGTGGGCAATATCTTTAGCATTCTGCCTGCGAGAGGTTTCCAGTAAAGAGTTGCTGGTCTTCCACTCTAAGGTAACACCTTGATATCTCACATGAGGTCATCAGAATCACATGTGCATTTATTCCTTCGGAAAAACTACCACGTGAGTAACATATTGAAGCGCGACATGATTTTTCCATTGCTGCCAGCTCTAAGGTCACAAACATCTGTAACCTCAACTGGAAAGATAGCATTTTATTTCTTATGGTTTTTTAAGAAGGAGGGTTTCTGTTTTCTTTATAACCCACGTTACCTCAGAAAAGATTTGTGATTCCTATTTGTAAGAGTGTTTTAGCTTCTGGCCCAAAGTCCTGATTTTTACACCGGTTTGGTTTCAGCATCTGTTCTGTCTTTTGCTCCCAGTGGGGTACAGAGAGCTACAATGCAATACAAATTGGTACTTTTAAATCCTCACTTCCCCACTCCATATATACGCTTAAAAATAGAAGCTATATTAAAAATATAAGCTATGCAAAATACATGTGTCCAGATTTATAGTGGAATTCTGGAATGATCCTGTTGTAAACTGAAAAGTCATAAGCTGGCCTCCCGGTGCTAGTTGCTGATAACCTGCTTCATCTGTCTTATGTCTGAGAGTTGAGCTTAACCTGGAGATGGGGCAACCTTTCCAATTCCAAAGTCAGCATGAGAAGAAACAGTGATGTTGTAGGTAGGAGATGATTTATATGCCTCTGCTCCTCCCCAGACACCCATGGAAAGATTGCAATGACCTCTGTGCCCAGAATAGCTTTCCTTTATTTCTTGCAGTAGATTAGTAACTATATTGACTCTAGGAGCTTGTTTTAATGAGTTCATTTTTTATAATAGTGTGGAAATAATTTTCAAGGTATGTTTTCAATCACTATCTCATTTAGCTACATTAGATCATTGCAATTTAAACAGACTAAATAAAATTACCCCATCTTCCTGTTGAAAAAACTGAGGTCCAGTGAATTTAAAAGAAACTTCTCAAAGTCTCATGATTAAGAAATTATAGAGGGGAATTCTAGATTCCTGAATTTTAATCCAGTACTCTTTTTTCTGTGTACCCTATATTATATTGAAATATGGAGCATTCTTCTCAATTCACATTCAGAACCTTATTTTGACATACAGTGTTTAATATCTTTCCTGGTTAGAAGCACGCTTAGACAAATTTGCTTTAACCAATTCATGACTGCATAAAAGTCCTTTTATCTGTGTTAGTATAAATCAATTAACCTCCTTTACTTTCAGCTGAAAGTTCTAAACTTTTAAATGAATTGCCCATTAACTTTGACACTGTGCTCAGCATACTAACAACAATAAAAGCACACATCTATATTATGTGCTGAATGTGCTATTATTATCAATTCCATTTTTTTATACATTCCTTAAAGAAAATCTTCTGAAGTTGGTCCTGAGATATTCTATTGTGACAAGGTTTTACTGTTAGAGATGTTGATATGAGTGACCCCATTGCAAGAATGAGTATGATCATTTCAAATAGTTTTTAACTAGCATTTTTCTAACAATAATGTATAAGAATTTCAGCATTCTGTGTGCCAAATATGTGCATATTCACTCTGCAGTTCTCACAAGTACACAATGGGAAAATAAACCAAAAATGCAGTATACATAGAACTTTGCAAATGATTTATGAAGCTTCACTGTTTTTTTTTTTTTCCTTATGAATTAAGATAAAATAATTAAATTTATTTCTCTGAACAGAAGAGACCATCTAAAGCTGTTTGAGGCAGTTATAACTAAAATAAAAGAACAAGAATTCATGTCATTACAGAGTTCCAAAGAAGACATCTTTATAGTTTTTATTCCTTCCTTCCTTACACCTTCTTTCTTTCCTTCTTCCTTCCTTCTTTCCTTCCTTCCTTCCTTCCTTTCTCTTCTTCCCTCACCCTCTGTTTTTTTCTTTCTTGATGATGAATGAAATACTTACTTTCAAATGTAACCTGTCATAGTTTTATGAAGTCCAGAGCATAGTACATAAATAGATAACTGCTTATACTTTCTCCATTTTTTTTTCTCCACTTTTTGGCTCCACTTGAGTAACCACCCTAACATATCACATGTTGTATAACATGATCCTTCTATCTATACCTAATCTGTAGTTCCCAGCATATGCAACTTACCACAATTTCCACAGAAACTGAGTTGGCCTCCACCCTATTCCAGTAGACCAGTCTCCTGTTCAAATGCTTATATGTCACAGGAATAACAAATGCTCCAGGAAGTGTCTAAATGCTTATGTTTAACTTCTGAACTTCTCCAAGGATTTGTAACCAGCCATTCACTGACCAAGCCATGATCATGTCTTCCCTGGCCTTTACCACTAAGTCACTTTACATTTGGAGTTCTGTCTTCTGTGGCTTTCTTTTAATAAAGTGTCCACATATAAGCCAGGATGATCTTTTTAAAATTTAAGCAATCCAATAATTCCTTACTTAAAATCCATCACAGGGTTCCCCTTGCAGTTAATGGTAGTCACACTTGGATGACATGAGGAATTTACATGCCTTGGCCCCTGGCCATCTCTCCTATTTAATTTCTTTCTGTGTTCCAACTTGTCACTATGGCTCCCTTACTTGGTTTGCTTTATGTGAGAACTTCTGTGCCTGCTCCTTCCTCAGCCTGAAATGCCTTTTTGCTGCCTCCTCCTATGACTGAATTCTGCTCATCTCTAGATAAGGATGGACAAAGTTCTGTAAAGGGCCAGATAGTAAACATAACTTGGCTTTTGGATCCTATAGTCTCTGTTGCAACTGTTCAGTCATTGTAGAACAAAAGCTTTAAATGAAAGAGCATTGTTGCAATAAAACTTCATTTATGGATTCTAACGTTTGAATTTTATATAATTTTGCTGTGTAATGAAGTATTCTTTTGTTCTTAAAAAATTTTAATGTAAAAAAACTTGCTTAATTCAGGGTACATCAAAACAGGTGGCATAGTCTGCAGACTCCACCTTCTAAATTTTAACCTAAATGTCATTTTATAAAGACTTTTTCTAAACTTTTGTTTTATCTAATTAAGTCTATTCCTTACCTCAACACTCTGTTATTTTAATTTATATTTCTTTTTTTTTATTAAATTTTATTTTGCTTAACTTTACAATATTGTATTGCTTTTGCCATACATCGAGATGGATCTTCCACAAGTATACATGTGTTCCCCATCCTGAACCCTCCTCCCTCCTCCCTCCCCATACCATCCCCCCGGGTCACTCCAGTGCACCAGCCCCAGGCATCCACTATCAGGCATCGTACCTGGACTGGCGACTCGTTTCAGATATGAGACTATACATATTTCAATGCTATTCTCCCAAATCATCCCACCCTCTCCCATTCCCAGAGACCCAAAGTCTGTTCTATACATCAGTGTCTGTTTTGCTGTCTCGTAAACAGGGTCATTGTTACCATCTTTCTAAATTCCATATATATGCGTCATTATACTGTATTTGTGTTTTTCTTTCTGGCTTACTTCACTCTGTATAATAGGCTCCAGTTCCATCCACCTCATTAGAACTGATTCAAATGCATTCTTTTTAATGGCTGAGTAATACTCCATTGTGTATATGTACCACAGCTTTCTTATCCATTCATCTGTGGATGGACATCTAGGTTGCTTCCAAGTCTCGGCTATTGTAAACAGTGCTGCTATGAACATTGGGGTACACGTGTCTCTTTCAATTCTGGTTTTCTCAATGTATGCCCAGCAGTGGGATTGCTGGATCATAAGGCAGTTCTATTCCCAGTTTTTTGAAGAATCTCCATTCTGTTCTCCAAAGTGGCTGTACTAGTTTGCATTCCCACCAACAGTGTAAGAGGGTTCCCTTTTCTCCGCACCCTCTCCAGCATTTATTGCTTGTGGACTTTTGGATCGCAGCCATTCTGACGGGCGTGAAATGGTATCTCATAGTGGTTTTGATTTGCATTTCTCTGATAATGAGTGATGTTGAGCATCTTTTCATGTGTTTGTTAGCCATCTGTATGTCTTCTTTGGAGAAGTGTCTATTTAGTTCTTTGGCCCATTTTTTGATTGGGTCATTTATTTTTCTAGAATTGAGCTGTAGGAGTTGCTTGTATATTTTTGAGATTAGTTGTTTGTCTGTTGCTTCATTTGTTATTATTTTCTCCCATTCTGAAGGCTGTCTTTTCACCTTGCTTATAGTTTCCTTTGTTGTGCAGAAGCTTTTTACGTTTAATTAGGTCCCATTTGTTCATTTTTGATTTTATTTCCAATATTCTGGGAGGTGGGTCATAGAGGATCCTGCTGTGATGTATGTCAGAGGGTGTTTTGCCTATGTTTTCCTCTAGGAGTTTTATGGTTTCTGGTCTTACATTTAGATCTTTAATCCATTGTGAGTTTATTTTTGTGTATGGTGTTAGAAAGTGTTCTAGTTTCATTCTTTTACTACCCAAAGCAATTTATAGATTCAATGCAATCCCCATCAAGCTACCAACGGTATTCTTCACAGAGCTAGAACAAATAATTTCTCAATTTGTATGGAAATACAAAAAACCTCGAATAGCCAAAGATATCTTGAGAAAGAAGAATGGAACTGGAGGAATCAATTCCTGCCTGACTTCAGGCTCTACTACAAAGCCACAGTCATCAAGACAATATGGTACTGGCACAAAGACAGAAATATAGATCAATGGAACAAAATAGAAAGCCCAGAGATAAATCCACGCACATATGGACACCTTATCTTTGATAAAGGAGGCAAGAATATACAATGGATTAAAGACAGTCTCTTTAACAAGTGGTGCTGGGAAAACTGGTTAATTTATATTTCATTTCCTTTTCTCTGAGTGGTTGTTTTCTAATTGTTTATTTATTCTGTCTTTTCATGCAATTACAAGGTCCCTGATCTTGGCTATTTCATTAATCTCTATAAACCTACAATTAGAATGCCTGGACGTGGTAAATTTTCAGTGTTTGTTGGCTAAATTAATTAATTCTGTAAACTCATTTCATTGTAGCACAAAATGCTTTCAAAAGTGAGCTATGTCAAACTGTTTGTTTTAGGAGATTTAAAATATTATGAGAACGGAGCTTACTCAACATAAATGTCCTGCTATCTTCTTCACTGTATACTATCTTCAAATTAAATTTGAGAGAATATTTACTCTTAATTTGCTCAATGTACAAATAAGGCATAACAGGCATGACAGCGCAAAAAAAAAAATACTTTTGTATGGTCACACTGTGTAGCATGTTGTGTTTATAAAAAGATCATACAAAGAGACAAGGCATCCTTATAAGTCTTAAAAAAAGACTTTTATTTGATGTTCAAATTACAGTCATTATCACAGAAATGGATTCCTGTGGTGTCATTTGTGAATCTCACGGCTTGTCTTTTTTGGATAAAGAACCAGAAAAAGCAAAATAGTTTTAGCAGTCACTGTGGATGTCTGTCCATCTGTCATCCCACTTTCTCCTCTCCTTTCTCAGTGGAAGAGCCTTAACCTAGTGTGCTCGTGAATCCAGGAAAGTTGACCCCACTTTAGCCCCAGAATGAATGTTGGTACATCTTAGCCAATCTAGACAGTTCCATCCCTCTTGCTAATGGAATCACCAGGCAGGGGCCAGTTATACCCCAGAGGTTTGCCTTTGGGGACTTTGTGAAAGATATTCCTCCCTGTCAAAAAGAGACACAAAAAGAGAAACCACTCTTTCTGTCTTTGAACAAGGTCATGTGAAGGCATGATGTCCAGAGCTGTGGCAGCCTTTCGGGAACATGAGTGAGAAGCTAAGAAAATTAGACAGATGTTGTCTGGGAAGCTGCAACCTACCTTCCAGTTCTGTCAAATAGTGAACTATTTCATTGATCAGGTCAGTGATTCTCAAGTTATAATATGCATCTGAATCACTTGGGAGTTTTGTTAAATTTAAGATTATAATTCAGTAAGTCTACATGCTCCCTGGCGAGATTGATGATGCTGGTCCGGACTTTCATTTTCAATAGCAAGACTTCGTGTGTGCTCAGTCACTTCAGTCCTGTCTGACTCTTTGTGACCCCATGGACTGTAGCCTACCAGGCTCCTCTGTTCATGGGATTCTCCAGGCAAGAATACTGAAGTCAGTTGCCATACCCTCCTCCACAGAACAAAACTTTAGCCCTCTGTTAATTTTGTAGCAGTTAGAGCTGGAAGCACCTTAACTGTTATATTATGCAAACCAAAACTGCACAGAGAATGAGAAATTGATTTTTCTCTCTCTATTGCCATATGCCTTAGTCATACTAACAAGTATAGATTGTATAACTTCTTCACATTGCTTTAATTAGAAAAAAAATCATGTTATTCTGTCTTCACAATGAGTTTGCCCTCTCTGAAGAAGTATTCAAATCCATAGAGGCCATTTTACTTGATATCACTATCTATGAGTTATATAAAAACTGAAACCTTATTTTGAAACTTAGTATTGTGTTGAATTTCAGTATTATGAAATTTAGTATTGTGAAACTTTAGTTTTGAAAACTAGTTGAAACTTTAGGATTGTGTTTATGTTTGATAGGGATATAATTATTTTCACCATAATGTTTCAAATATTATACATGCTGGAAACAGATCATATGAATTCACAAAGAGATATTCACCACTATATATGTTCATTTGAAAATTAAATCAGGTAAGATTTTGCTCAATTAAAATTTTAAGTAGGCTTGTAAACCACTATTTTTTTTAAATTACACAAAAATATTTTTTGAAGTATTGCTTTGGACATATGTCAACATAGACTGAAATAGATCAGAGACAAAAGAATCAAGATAGTGAAAAATTAAAGAAGCATCTAAAACTTAGAAAAAAAATGTGATTTAGGCCTTTCATTTAAATATGTTACAGGCATTGCCTACCTGGAATAATGCAAATGATATAAGGACACTGTTATGAAGTGAGCTGCTGCTGCTGCTAAGTCACTTCGGTCGTGTCCGACTCTGTGCGACCCCAGAGACGGCAGCCCGCCAGGCTCCCCGTCCCTGGGATTCTCCAGGCAAGAACACTGGAGTGGGTTGCCATTTCCTTCTCCAATGCATGAAAGTGAAAAGAGAAAGTGAAGTCGTATGAAGTGAGCATAAACAATAAATGAAATTTCATCAGTACAGAATTAACCTGGGAAAATATGAATGATGGTTTGAGGATGAAAACTGTTTGAGTCCCCTGGTAAACACAGTATGGCTTCTCTGATGATTGCTTATTGCCTACAGGAAATGGATATTCTTTGTATATGTTGTGATTGTTGCTGTCAACCCAATAATATTTGTCTAATGTGCTAAAAATATGTTTTGGTTAACAAAAGTAATGTTGCAAAGAAATCTAATTACATCACACTTTTAAAAGTATTTCTCAATTCAAAATAAAGGTTATGTCAAATTAAAAAACTTCATTTTTTTCTGAGAATGAGTCACTATCTAGATTAGCAGCTGACCCAGATGCAAGGCCATCCAGTGGGTCACAAAACGAGTCCAGCAATCCAGGAACATCATGTTGATTTTGGCCAGTCCCTGAAGAATGTCCATACAAATATTCAGGGTGGAGCTGACTTTAGTTGTTCTTTCTGCTAGCAGGATGCTTAAAATGAAAACTGCAAATCTTCTTAGTGAGTGTTTATTCTCTCATGAAATTATAAAGGAAGGTTTTTAAAAATTTCATGAATTTTATAGATACTTAATCAGATTCATTTCTACAAATTCATTCATTTCTATTGTATAAAAAATATAAGGAAATGCTTATATCTTATCCAGGCCCCAATTTTTTAGGCAAATTGTTATTAAGGGCAGACTTATGTTTCTCTGGTCCCATAGAATCAACTCCATCTTTCCCCTCTCTGAATTATAGAATCCCTCAAATTGCTAACTATCTGCAGACTTTGAGTGCTACAGATTTATAAACAGGGTTAGCTAATGCTGTGTTCAGGGATTACTATGCTCTTTGCTTTTGTGTTGCATAATTTGTTTATGTGTTTTACATACATAGTTCATGCATACCTTTTACATTCTGTTTTCAGTATTAAATTATAAGTTGAATGATCTTAAGATTTACATAGAAATCTGATTTAATTCTTTAATAATTTTGGCCATTTATGCTCACAAGGGAATAACATTTAGTATAAAATAAAACACAATTTAAAGAATTATTTTATAAATATTATTAAATAAAAAGTTTAATAAAACATTTAAGAAAAAGCATGTATCATCACAAATGTACCAACCATGAACTGGATTGGATGCTAAAATGATTGATGAGTGTGTTAAAAGAGGTCATTTTCATTTAAAACCTGTTTAGATGTGCTTCCTGGTACTCAGTTCATGGGAGCAAACAAAGGTTTCCAAGCCAAGTAATATATTTTGGGCCCCATTGTATAATCTCATATTGGGCTATGTTTCCTGTAGAAGTTAAAAAAAAAAAAAATGAGTGTAACGAAGTAAAGATACTAGAATCAAAGATTCTACTCTTCCACTTAGATACCAGTATTTCATATCATTTCATAACTTTTTCAAATTTCTTTTAAAACTTATAACTCTAAGTTTTATCTCTCCAAAATATTGAACATTTTATCATAAATACAAGTTATTTTAAAATATGGCAAATTGATAGTGTGACAACTTAATCAACAGCCTATATTTAGAAAATATAGAAAAAAATTGATAATATATGCATGTTTTAACCAAAATCTTATTTTCAGAGTCTTCAGCTGAAATTTACTTGCAGTTAGAGTCTTTGCTTTCTTATAGTAAAAGAGCAAGTGAACAAATCAATAGATCTTTATTTTAAGTTTTAAAAGATGTCATGTGGCATTGTTAAACTCTAGGTTACTAAGGCTATTGCAGAAAATTAAAATTATATGATGCTGTTTTCTTTTTAAAAAAATCAATAAAAAGCAATTTTATTGGAGCTGTGATTTTCAAAATTATAACCTACAGATTTAGATTTGTTCTACAACCAATTCAGTAATGAATAGAATATTATCATTAGGAAAGCTTTTCCAGAATGGACTGTTTAAAGAAAAAGGAGTTTCGACATAACAGATAGCCTGTATACATTTTGCTTTCTACATTTGAAGAGGCATAAGTTAAAATAATAATTTAAAAAGTCTGTAGTGCTGCCCCTTTCATGGAATAGTATTTTCTGGGATAAAAGACTCTATACTGTGTACCAGGTATAGAATTAACCCTGATAGTAATGTCACACTAAGTACTCACTATGGGGCAGGTGCCATGCCAAACACTTGGTCTGCATGTCACCTCATACCATAGTTCAACAGCTCCTAAAAATAGATACTTTTTTTTTTGTTTTAAAAATCTGAAAACTGAGGCTTAAAGTGATAGAATAACTTGCTCAAATTCAAATCATTAGCAAATATTGGTACCCAGATTTGAATACAAGCAGTCTAGGGGTCAGGAACCATGGCTTATTCATCTTGGCATCCTTGAGTCTTTGTGCCATGCTGGCTCCTAGTAGGCTTCTGAGCCTTAAGTGCTTTAAAAAGAAGTCAGTCAACAGCTACGTGGAGCCCCAGGGCAGCCAATTAGCTTTTGGAGGCCTTGAGAAAGTAAAAGGAAAGGTTGAATCCTGGTATAATGTCCAGGCTCAGCTGTATGAAAGGCCCGTCACTCTGAATCATTCCAGCACAAATTACAGGCTTTAAAAATGGTCTGTGAATGTTACATTTTTGAGTTTGCTGCACTGGACGATATCTTAAATTTCACTCCCTTCTCTTGACAGCATTTGTTCTGACTGTGTGTTGGTTTGTTGGCTGAAGTGGAGAAAGCCAGGTTTGAAAACAAACCATGGATACAGGTTGCTTTTCTACTCTGATTCCCCCTTTGTTTGTGTTTAGCACAGTGTCCGAAGTAGGATGCCTTTAGAGATATGTGCAGATAGGCTACCAGGAATGAAATTTCAATTCCAGTTTGGCACTCAGTAAGCTCCTCTCCCAGATGTCTTCTACAATGTGCTGACTGTAATACTTTGACCAGAAACCGCTGGTAATAGCAAGAAATTAGGCTCTGGTTAGAAACATGTTACTGCATTGCCAAATCCTTCTGTGGAATTCAACTACTACATATTTTCAGGTTAAAGAAAACTAGATCTTCTGTACTTCAGCCAAATCTGACTTTGGTTTCAAATTACCTCGGAGAAGAACTTTTAGCTGATAATTCACTTTATATGGTTTGTTTCAAATGGAGATATATTCCCAATGTATTTGGTTAGTAAACCTCTTCTATTAAAAAGGCTATACTTACTAAATAGAAGTTCTCAGTGGAAAATATGGGTTATACTTGGAGGTGGGGGTAGGGTGCGTGGATAGGTAGTATGAAATCTTAGATCACCGGAAGCCAGGAAGTCAGGGTTTGAGAAGAGAAATAAAGTCTGGGAGGGAAGAAAAAAGGGACTCTTGAGAATACCAGAGAAATACCTGGAAAAGTCTAGGACTTTATTCTGGAGGACATTCCTGCTAGGTTGGCATCAAGTTCTTTAGATATGACTGGCCTGGGTTGGTCTTTACTCATGTCATACATATATAGGTTGTACACACAGACATTTTTCATTTCTCTTGGTTAATTTCTCCTCATTCCTCTTATCTTGAAAGATGAAGCAATGAAAATATATGGATGAAGAGACTTCCTGGACTATCTCCCCTAAACTGCATTGGGGAAGATAACTAAGTGAAGTAGATCTGCATTTCTCTAGTAACTTGCTTCCTCAGCCTTTTTTAATTGAGCACATCAGGAACACAAATGCCTCAGAAAATAAATTAGGATTTCTAAAATGCAACGCAAAACATTTCTAGGGCAACAATTGATGACAAGGAGACACTTTATTACTTATTCAACAAACATTTATTGAGTGCTTACTGTATGGACGTACCTGAAAGTAATAGCTTTTTTTTTTTTTTTTTTTTAGGCATTGTAACTCATAATACTTTCCCCAGAAGAGCTTATTTTGGAGCAAAAGTTTCCAATTTGACATTTTGAAATTACGAGTTTGCTGAGAAATTCTAACTCCCAAATTCCAATAGAGATTCTTGTTTGTGATAAGCCCGACGCCTGGCCTTTCTAAGTTTTACTTACTTGGCCAATTTTATAATTGATCTTAATGCAGATTTTCTTATTTTTCAGATCCTCCCAAGTCATTCCTGACCATTAATTTTACTAACTGCTAGCCCTAATCCTCTAAAGTGATTTGTGTCTCCTTGTTCTGAGCTTGTTGTCAATCTAAGAGATTTTAATGAGCAATAGTGACTATATTCTTAGCAAAAATGACTCATTTTATTTATCTAAATAAAATACCTTTGTTTTAGTGATAAAACCACCAAAATGCTCATCCATAATTTTTCTTTAGTTTAAAATTTTCGCTTGCATTTTAGGAATGAAAAGTTTTACTTCATGATTTATATTCAGTTCAATACAGTCGCTCAGTTGTGTCTGACTCTTTGCGACCCCATGAATTGCAGCACGCCAGGCCTCCCTGTCCATCACCAACTCCCGGAGTTCACTTAAACTCATGTCCATTGAGTTGGTGATGCCATCCAGCCATCTCATCCTCTGTCATGCCCTTCTTCTCCTGCCCCCAATCCCTCCCAGCATCAGGGTCTTTTCCAGTGAGTCAACTCTTCACATGAGGTGGCCAAAATACTGGAGTTTCAGCTTTAGCATCATTCCTTCCAGAGAACACCCAGGACTAATCTCCTTTAGGATGGACTGGTTGGATCTCCTTGCAGTCCAAGGGACTCTCAAGAGTCTTCTCCAACACCACAGTTCAAAAGCATCAATTCTTCGGTGCTCAGCTTTCTTCACAGTCCAACTCTCACATCCATACATGACCACTGGAAAAATGAAAATAAGCCATGACTTATATTAAGGAGTCTTAAAATACAAACTTCAGTCACAATGTTAAGGAGGAAGAAATTTTCCTCTACCCTTCTAGGTTCTTCTGATTGGTCTAAGAATTAAATTGACATGGGGCAGATTAACAGGAGAAAATTGAGCACAGTTTAATAACATATACACATGGGAGAGACCTAGGAAAATTGAGTCACTCACCAAAATAGCTGAAATACTCACCTTAAATATCATTTTCATCTGAAGACCAATGAGAAATTGGCGGTGGTGGGGGTGGGGTAGACAGGTAGTGGTTTGGGACTTTAGAGAAGAGGAAAGTAATTCTCATGGTGATGGGAAAGCAAATGTTTCAATCAATCAATTCAGTGGCTCAGTCATGTCTGCCTCTGCGACCCCATGAACCATAGCACACCAGGCCTCCCTGTACAATGTTTAGTAAACAAGTATTCACTGGGCGATGCAGAGACTGGGACACAGAGTGGACTCTGATCACCATACATAGCCCATATTTCTTATAGATATCTCAGTGATAACTCTGTTCTGGCCCTTTGCTTAAATTCTTTTAGGCAGTGAAGGGGAAGATAAAAGGAAGACTTTCTGAGTCTTATGTTTCTTAAAAATAATCAGCCTGAATTATTAATCCTCATGCCAAAGGGACACATTTTGGGATGGCAAATTTACTTCTGTACAATAGCAATTATGGACTTTCCTGGTTGTTCAGCTGGTAAAGAATCCGCCTGAAATGTGAGAGACCCTGGTTCATTTCCTGGGTCAGGAAGATCCCCTGGTAAAGGGATAGGCTACCCACTCCAGTATTCTTGGGCTTCCTTTGTGGCTCAGATGGTAAAGAATCTGCCTGCAATGAGGGTGACCTGGGTTCGATCCCTGGGTTGGGAAGAGCTCCTGGAGAAGGGAAAGGCTACCCTACCAGTATTCTGGCCTGGAGAATTCCACGGACAGAGGAGCCTGGCAGGCTGCAGTCCATGAACTCCTGAAGAGCGACTTTCACTTTTACAATAGCAATTGCAGTGGTTTCTGCTTATTCCAGTTTTAAAAATGAACACAGAACAAAAACATCGGCTTCTTTGGACTAACTAGCATAGTCATATCCAGTCATAGACTACATTATATATATATATAAAGTGATATCATTTTTTAAAAAATGTAAAGGTTTTAAGTGTCGAATTCTTTCTCCTCCTTCCTTTGTTTGGAAGCAAATGTTTGATCAAAATAACCTAGTTTCCCTAAATTTGAGGTACAGTTTCTTTTTTTTTTAGAGAATTCAGAAGCACTCTTGGATGATACATTATGAAGGAATATAAGGTCTCAGTTCAGTCACTCAGTTGTGTCCAACTCTTTGCGACCCCATGAACCGCAGCATGCCAGACCTCCCTGTCCATCACCAACTCCCGGAGTCCACCGAAACCCCTACCCATAGACATATTTACATTGCTCAGGAGGAAAATTTCCAGTCCTTGAGATCATTCTCCTTTTGCAGGTTTTCCTCAGCTCTGTATAAGGGATAAACACTGTGCCAAATGTGAAGAAACTAATGGTAATCAGTCATGAGGATTTATCTTTTTGAACACTCCTTGGAAATAGACATCTTCTTTGAGGGTAGTCATTTTATTAATTAACAGATTGATGTCAGATGGCCTTGGCCTGCAACGGCTTGGAGGAGGGCTTAGTTCCCAACCAGAGACTGGGCTGGGTTGTGGCGGTGAAAGAACCAGATCCTAGCCACTGGAACAGTGGTCCGGAACAAGGGCCCTGGCCCTTTGGCTTTGCAGAAAGGAATTTCCACAAAGACAGAAAGTAATGAAGCATGTGAAGTGCTTATTAGGAGGAAAACGAGTACAGTAGCTGTGGATAGACTCAGAGTGAGAGTCCCTGAGTTGCTGAGTAGCAGTTTGAATTACTTTTATGGGGTATTTCCTCTGGGTTTCCTGTGGCCAATCATTCTGATTTACCTGGTTCACAGTCATCTGCTGTATCTCAGGATCCTCCCAGGGCTTCCCTCATAGCTCAGTTGGTAAAGAATCCACCTCCAATGCAGGAGATCCCAGTTTGATTCCTGGGTTGGGACGATCCCCTGGAGAAGGGAAAGGCTACCCACGCTAGTATCCTTGCCTGAAGAATTCCGTGGACTGTATAGTCCATGGGGTCACAAAGAGTCAGACACGACCGAGCGACTTTCACTTCACTTCACTTCAGGATCCTCCCATGTGTGCGCACATATCTCTTAGCCAAGATAGATCCTACTGAAAAGGCGTCTGGGTAGAACATCCCTTGACATGACTCCGCTTTGGCTTCCAAGGAGCATTTTCTGCACATGTATGGTCTAGGATGTCTTTTGACTTTGGGAACAAGAAATATGTGGTCTGTGCAAGGTCCAGCCTCCTCCCTTAATTGCCCTGCTATTTCTTTTTTTGCCACTTTATTTTTGATTGAATGGTAATTGTTTTACAGAATTGTTGTTTTCTGTGAAACATCAACAAGAATCAGCCATAGGTATACTCGTGTCCCCTCCCTCCGAACCTGCCTCCCATCTCACTCCCCATCCCACCCCTCAAGGTTGATACCGAGCCCCTGTTTGAGTTCTCTGAGTCATACAGCAAATTCCCATTGGCTATCTATTTTGCATATGGTATTGTAAGTTTCCATGTTACTGTCTCCATACATCTCACCCTCTTCCTCTTCCCCTCCCCCCAAGTCCGTAGATGTGTTCTCTATGTCTGTTTCTTTATTGCTGCCCTGCAAATAAATTTATTAGTACCATCTTCCTAGATTCCATTAATCTTGGAGTTTTGGTCAAAAGAGAATGAATCTCCAATGGCTTTACCCTGCTGGGCCCATTTGTTTCCTGCCTCAAGTTGATTTTACCTACTAGGTACAAGAATAATAATAAAGAGTTGTAGCATATTCAGTAATATATTTAGTCATGCTGCTACTGCTACTGCTAAGTCGCTTCAGTCGTGTCCGACTCTGTGCGACCCCATAGACGGCAGCCCACCAGGCTTCCCCGTCCCTGGGATTCTCCAGGCAAGAACACTGGAGTGGGTTGCCATTTCCTAAACATGATCAAATGTTTCAATTCATATATCAGCCTATGTATAAATATTAATGTAGTTGACTTACTGAGGTATATGGAGTTTTCAGGTGCAAGTTCAAATGATTTAGACTACAAAGTCTGTAAGGA
The DNA here is from genome assembly GCA_935064755.1 of Tragelaphus eurycerus. Lineage (NCBI taxonomy): Eukaryota > Metazoa > Chordata > Mammalia > Artiodactyla > Bovidae > Tragelaphus > Tragelaphus eurycerus. The sequence goes on along the minus strand of CAKXYN010000010.1, from coordinate 42,274,624 downwards.
TTGGTATAGTGTCGCCAACAAACACTAACACTGCAATCAGGAGATGTGTTCCAATTTATATTCTGCCAGGAAAAGCTGTGTGACTTTTGGCAGATTATTTTAGTTCCAAAAGCCTTGATTTCCTTCTCTGCTGAGTTTCCAACACTCAGTGATTTCTTAAGGTTGAGTGCCTATAGAGAGATAAATAATCTGGTTTGAATAAATTTGATGGTTTTAAATGATTACCTGCTTTTGAACTGTGGTGTTGGAGAAGACTCTTGAGAGTCCCTTGGACTGCAAGGAGATCCAACCAGTCCATTCTGAAGGAGATCAGCCCTGGGATTTCTTTGGAAGGAATGATGCTAAAGCTGAAAATCCAGTACTTTGGCCACCTCATGCAAAGAGTTGACTCATTGGAAAAGACTGATGCTGGGAAGGATTGGGAGGAGAAGGGGATGACAGAGGATGAGATGGCTGGATGGCATCACTGACTCGATGGATGTGAGTCTGAGTGAACTCTGGGTGTTGGTGATGAACAGGGAAGCCTGGCGTGCTATGATTCATGAGGTTGCAAAGAGTCAGACATGACTGAGCGACTGAACTGAACTGAACTGACCTGACTTTAACTTTATCTTTGCAATTCCTTTAATGAATTTAACATTTTTGTTTTTATTTGTTTTGTTTTTCATAGCATTACTGCTTATGATTGTTGCCGTTCAGTTCAGTTGCTCAGTCATGTCCGATTTGTGACCCCATGGACTGCAGCACACCAGACCTCCCTGTTCATCACCAACACCCAGAGTCCACCCAAACCCATGTCCATTGAGTCAGTGATGCCATCCAACCACCTCATTCTCTGTCATCCCCTTCTCCTCCTGCCTTCAATCTTTCCCAGCATCAGGGTCTTTTCCTGTGAGTCAGTTCTTCGCATCTGATTGTTTAACTGCTTTCTATAATTTGACATAGGTCCTTGATTACATAACATATTTTATTCAGGACAGGTACAAAGTACTGATAGAGATAGCAAAGATGAGCATAGAAATTCATGAGCAGGATTGTGTGCTCAAAGTAAAGCACTGAAAAGATATTGTGTTCATTTTTTAACCTCTTTATCACCATGTAAAGTAATTGGCCTGTCGTCTCTGCCATTTCAAGCATTTAGTTACTTATTCAGACACTTAGGATTACTATTCAGCTAACTAAAATCTTAATTTTTTCCTGAAATTGCTCTTGCTTCCCTGTGCTGCTCGGTAGCTCAGTCATGTCCAACTCTGGGACACCAAAGACTGGAGCCCACCAGGCTCCTCTGTCCGTGGAATTCTTCAGGCAAGAATACTGGAGTGAATTGTCATTTCCTTCTCCAGGGGATCTTATTGACCCAGGGACTGAACCCAAATCTCTTGCATCTCCTGCACTGACAGGCAGATGGTGCAGTGGTATAAAATCCACCTGCCAATGCAGGAGATGCAAGAAGAAGCATCACCTTTCATTCCTTATTTTACTTGATCTATGCATGATATTCACATTCCCTTGAACCCCTCCACATCTCCACTGCCTCCTCATTTGAAAACTCTTCTCTGACCATTTTGATTTAGAATTCTTTGCCAGCTCATCATATGGTCAGGCCACTCAAAATGGCTATTATCTTGCTTTTTATACAGCCCTGCTTGACCAGTCACTTACTTGACTCTCTACTCATCTTAATTATAGGCATTAATCAGTAAGTACCTTTGTGTTTACCCCAGCCACTGGTTTCCCTGGTAACTGAGGGGCCAGGGGATGTGAATTCCCCTTATAAGTGGTATCTTCTTTCTCCCTGGAGTAGTGATGCTGCCATGTCCTTACCACCGCCTGCTTACACAGCAGGGTGTTGTTTCAAGACACTTTGCTTCACCCAGGTAAGACCCTCTGTCCAGTCAACCAGGGATGTTGTTGTTTCTAGGTTGTTTCTTTGCTCTCCAGGCTGGGCAACTATAAGGCTTGTAGGCCTTCAGGGTACAGTCCAACAGTCACCTTCCTCTGTCTACACAATACTGATTTAAATCCCTAGCTTCATTCTGGAAACTTTTCTGACTCCACTCACTCTTGGGTGAGTTTATGACTTCAGTACAATGCCCTCCAAATATCTATCTCATTTTCAACCCTCTTTCTGGCTAAAATTCCTGTTTCTAAGAGCAGTCTACTCCACTGATCTGCAAGACCCCCAAATAGAACAAGAAAAGAATTAAATTTAATTATCTCTTCCCTCCACTCCCATCATGCTCTTTCTCCTCAAGTTATATTTTTAATACTTGCACACTATCCATGGAATCATCTAAGAGAACATCTAGGTCTCATGTTACTCCGTAATTTCCATGGTTTTCTTAGTTATGAAGACAAGACTCTAGAGTCCTCATTTGAATTTGAATTTCAGCTTGACAGGGCTTCTACTTACTATTGGTATGAGCCTAGGGAAGATACTTGACTGCTCATTGCCTTAGTTTCCACATTTGAAAAATGGAAATAAAAATTGAATAGACACCTTGGGGTTATTATGAACACTAAATATGCTATATATAAAGATCTTAGAATGTTACCTGGCAAAGAGTGAGCACTCAGTGTTAGCTTTTACTGTCGTGATTATCACCATTGTTGTTACTTTCAGGTGATAGCTCCAGATCCACTGCTATTGCCTTCTGGGGCTTCATAATCTCCACCTTGGAACAATAAGCTAAAGACTCTTCAATATTTTCTTGTCTAACTTCAGTTCAGTTCATTCACTTAGTTGTGTCCCACTCTTTGTGACCCCATGAATTGCAGCACGTCAGGCCTCCCTGTCCATCACCAATTCCTGGAGTTCACTTAAACTCATGTCCATCGAGTAGGTGATGCCATCCAACCATCTCATCCTCTGTCATCCCCTTCTTCTCCTGCCCCCAATCCCTCCCAGCGTCAGGGTCTTTTCCAATGAGTCAACTCTTCACATGAGGTGGCTCAAGTATTGGAGTTTCAGCTTCAGCATCAGTCCTTCCAATGAACACCCAGGACTGATCTCCTTTACGATGGACTGGTTGGATCTCCTTGCAGTCCAAGGGTCTAGCAAGAGTCTTCCGCAGCACCATAGTTCAAAAGCATCAATTCTTCAGTGCTCAGCTTTCTTTATAGTCCAACTCTCACATCTGTACCTAGCCACTGGAAAAACCATAGACTTGACTAGACAGACCTTTGTTGGCAAAGTAATGTCTCTGATTTTTAATATGCTGTCTCAGATCAGATCAGTCGCTCAGTTGTGTCCGACCCTTTGCGACCCCATGAATCGCAGCACGCCAGGCCTCCCTGTTCATCACCAACTCCTGGAGTTCACTGAGACTCAGGTCCATCGAGTCAGTGATGCCATCCAGCCATCTCATCCTCTGTCATCCCCTTCTCCTCTTGTCCCCAATCCCTCCCAGCATCAGAGTCTTTTCCAATGAGTCAACTCTTCACATGAGGTGGCCAATTCCTTCCAAGGAGTAAGCGTCTTTTGATTTCATGGCTGTAATCACCATCTGCAGTGATTTTGGAGCCCAGAAAAATAAAGTCAGCCACTGTTTCACTGTTTCCCCATCTATTTCCCATGAAGTGATGGGACCAGATGCCATGATCTTCGTTTTCTGAATGTTGAGCTTTAAGCCAACTTTTTCACTTTCCTCTTTCACTTTCATCAAGGGGCTCTTTAGTTCTTATTCACTTTCTGCCATAAGGGTGGTGTCATCTGCATATCTGAGGTTATTGATGTTTCTCCCAGAAATCTTGATTCCAGCTTGTGCTTCTTCCAGCCCAGCATTTCTCATGATGTACTCTGCATATAAGTTAAATAAGCAGGGTGACAATATACAGCTTTGACATACTCCTTTTCCTATTTGGATCCAGTCTGTTGTTCCATGTCCAGTTCTAACTGTTGCTTCCTGACCTGCATACAAATTTCTCAAGAGGCAGATTAGGTGCTCTGGTATTCCCATGTCATTCAGAATTTTCCACAGTTTATTGTGATCCACACAGTCAAAGGCTTTGGCGTAGTCGCTAAAGCAGAAGTAGATGTTTTTCTGGAGCTCTCTTGCTTTTTCGATGATCCAGCAGATGTTGGCAATTTGATCTCTGGTTCCTCTGCCTTTTCTAAAACCAGCTTGAACATCTGGAAGTTCACAGTTCATGTATTCCTGAAGCCTGGCTTGGAGACTTTTAAGCATTACTTTATTAGCATGTGAGATGAGTGCAATTGTGCAGTAGTTTGAGCATTCTTTGGCATTGCCTATTTTTGGGATTGGACTGAAAACTGACCTTTTCCAGTCCTGTGGCCTCTGCTGAGTTTTCCAAATTTGCTGGCATATTGAATGCAGCACTTTCACAGCATCATCTTTTAGAATTTGAAATAACTCAAGTGGAATTCCATCACCTCCAGTAGCTTTGTTCATAGTGATGCTTCCTAAGGCCCACTTGACTTTATATTCCAGGATGTCTGGCTCTAGATGAGTGATCACACCATCATGTTTATCTGGGTCATGAAGATCTTTTTTGTACAGTTCTTCTGTGTATTCTTGCCACCCTGCCACCTCTTCTAATATCTTCTGCTTCTATTAGGTCCCTACAATTTGTGTCCTTTATTGAGCCCATCTTTGCATGAAATGTTTCCTTGGTATCTCTAATTTTCTTGAAGAGATCTCTAGTCTTTCCCATTCTGTTGTTTTCCTCTATTTCTTTGCATTGATCACTGAGGAAGTCTTTCTTATCTCTCCTTGCTATTCTTTGGAACTCTGCATTCAAATGGGTATATCTTTCATTTTATCCTTTGCTTTTTGCTTCCCTTCTTTTCACAGCTATTTGTAAGGCCTCCTCAGACAGCCATTTGGCTTTTTTGCATTTCTTTTTCTTGGAGATGGTCTACCATCAGTCCATCTTAATTTGTGCTTTGCTTTGCCACCTTAGTGAAACTACATTTTTTTTTTTTTTTTTTTAACTTTTATTGGAGTATAGTCTTAAAATGTGTTGAACATCTTTTCATGTGCCTACTGGCCATCTGTAGGTTTTCTTCAGAGAAATGTCTGTTTAGGTTTTCTGTCCATTTTTTGACCGGGTTGTTTGTTTTGATGCTATTCAATGTCTTGAGCTGTTTATAAACTTTGGAGACTAGCATCGCTAATTATTATTAGAGAAATGCAAATCCAAACTACAGTGAGATATCACCTCACTCTAGCCAGAATGGCTGTCATCAAACAAATCCGCAAACAATGAATGCTAGAGAGGGTATGGAGAGAAAGGGACCCTCCTTCACTATCAGTGGGAATGTAAATTGAATAGCCACTATGGAGAACAGCATGGAGATTCCTTAAAAAGCTAAAAATAGAGTGAGATACTGGAATCCTACTCCTGGGGAAATGTCTGAGGAAAAACATCTGAGAGCATATGTGCACCCCAATATTCATTGCAGCGCTGTTTACAGTAGCCTAGACATGGAAGCAACATAAACATTCATTGACAGAGGGACAGATAAATCAGATCAGATCAGATCAGTTGCTCAGTCGTGTCCGACTCTTTGTGACCCCATGAACTGCAGCACGCCAGGCCTCCCTGTCCATCACCAACTCACGGAGGTCACTCAGACTCACATCCATCGAGTCAGTGATGCCATCCAGCCATCTCATCCTCTGTCGTCCCCTTCTCCTCCTGCTCTCAATCCCTCCCAGCATCAGAGTCTTCTCCAATGAGTCAAAACTTCACATCAGGTGGTGAAAGTACTGGAGTTTCAGCTTTAGCTTCATTCCTTCCAAAGAAATCCCAGGGCTGATCTCCTTCAGAATGGACTGGTTGGATCTCCTTGCAGTCCAAGGGACTCTCAAGAGTCTTCTCCAACACCACAGTTCAAAAGCATCAATTCGTCGGCGCTCAGCCTTCTTCACAGTCCAGCTCTCACATCCATACATGCCACAGGAAAGACCATAGCCTTGACTAGGCGAAACTTTGTTGGCAAAGTAATGCCTCTGCTTTTGAATATGCTATCTAGGTTTGTCATAACTTTCCTTACAAGGAGTAAGCGTCTTTTAATTTCATGGCTGCAGTCACCATCTGCAGTGATTCTGGAGCCCAGAAAAATAAAGTCTAACACTGTTTCCACTGTTTCTCCATCTATTTCCCATGTGCTGATGGGACCAGATACCATGATCTTCGTTTTCTGAATGTTGAGCTTTAAGCCAACCTTTTCACTCTCCACTTTCACTTTCATCAAGAGGCTTTTTAGTTCCTCTTCACTTTCTGCCATAAGGGTGGTATCATCTGCATATCTGAGGTTATTGATATTTCTCCTGGCAATCTTGATTCCAACTTGTGTTTCTTCCAGTCCAGCATTTCTCATGATGTACTCTGCATATAAGTTAAATAAACATGGTGACAATATACAGCCTTGACATACTCCTTTTCCTATTTGGAACCAGTCTGTTGTTCCATGACCAGTTCTAACTGTTGCTTCCTGACCTGCATACAGATTTCTCAAGAGGCGGATCAGGTGGTCTGGTATTCCCATCTCTTTCAGAATTTTCCACAGTTTATTGTGATCTACATGGTCAAAGGCTTTGGCATAGTCAATAAAGCAGAAATAGATGTTTTTCTGGAACTCTCTTGCTTTTTCCATGATCCAGCGGATGTTGGCAATTTGATCTCTGGTTCCTCTGCCTTTTCTAAAACCAGCTTGAACATCTGGAATTTCACAGTTCACTTATTGCTGAAGCCTGGCTTGGAGAATTTTGAGCATTACTTTACTAGTGTGTGAGATGAGTTCAATTGTGCGGTAGTTCGAGCTTTCTTTGGGATTGCCTTTCTTTGGGATTGGAATGAAAACTGACCTTTTCCAGTCCTGTGGCCACTGCTGAGTTTTCCAAATCTGCTGGCATATTGAGTGCAGCACTTTCACAGCATCATCTTTCAGGATTTGAAATAGCTCCACTGGGATTCCATCACCTCCACTAGCTTTGTTCGTAGTGATGCTTTCTAAGGCCCACTTGACCTCACATTCCAGGATGTCTGGCTCTAGGTCAGTGATCACACCATCATGATTATCTGGGTCGTGAAGCTCCTTTTTGTACAGTTCTTCTGTGTATCCTTGCCACCTCTTCTTAATATCTTCTGCTTCTGTTAGGTCCATACCATTTCTGTCCTTTATCGAGCCCATCTTTGCATGAAATGTTCCTTTGGTATCTCTGATTTTCTTGAAGAGATCCCTAGTCTTTCCCATTCTGTTGTTTTCCTCTATTTCTTTGCATTGATCACTGAAGAAGGCCTTCTTATCTCTTGCTATTCTTTGGAAGTCTGCATTCAGATGTTTATATCTTTCCTTTTCTCCTTTGCTTTTCGCTTCTCTTCTTTTCACAGGTATTTGCAAAGCCTCCCCAGACAGCCATTTTGCTTTTTTGCATTTCTTTTCCATGGGGATGGTCTTGATCCCTGTCTCCTGTACAATGTCACAAACTTCATTCCGTAGTTCATCAGGCACTCTATCTATCAGATCTAGGCCCTTAAATCTATTTCTGACTTCCACTGTATAATCATAAGGGATTTGATTTGGGTCATACCTGAATGGTCTAGTGGTTTTACCTACTTTCTTCAATTTCAGTCTGAATTTGGCAATAAGGAGTTCATGGTATGAGCTACAGTCAGGTCCTGGTCTTGTTTTTGCTGATTGTATAGAGCTTCTCCATCTTTGGCTGCAAAGAATATAATCGATCTGATTTCGGTGTTGACCATCTGGTGATGAAAACTAGTCAATCTAATCACACCAGGACCACAGCCTTGTCTAACTCAATGAAACTAAGCCATGCCCGTGGGGCAACCCAGGATGGGCGGGTCATGGTGGAGAGATCTGGCAGGGTGTGGTCCGCTAGAGAAGGGAATGGCAAACCACTTCAGTATTCTTGCCTTGAGAACCCCATGAACAGTATGAAAAGGCAAAATGATAGGATACTGAAAGAGAAACAGATAAATAGTGGTACATATATACAATAGAATATTACTCAGCTGTTAAAAAGAGTGACATAATGCTATTTGCAGCACCATGGATGCACATAGAGAGAGTCATACTGAGTGAAGTAAGGCAGAGAAGGAGAAATATATGACATCATTTATACGTAGAATCTAAAATCAAATGATACAAAAGAAGTTATAAAACAGAAAGAGATTCACAGACCTAGAGAACGAACTTATGGTTGCTGAGGGGAAGGGATAGTTAGGGAGTTTGGGATGGACAGGCACACACTGCTGTGTTTTAAATGGATAGCCAACAAGGACCCACTGTATAGTACAAGGAACTCCGCTCAATATTACGTGGCAGTCTGGATGGGGCAGTGTTTTGGGGGAAGAATGGATATGTGCATATCTATGGTTGAGTCCCTTAGCTGTTCACCTGAAATCGTCACAACATTGTTAATTGGCTATACCCAATATGAAATTAAAAGTTCAAATGAAAACAAAAAAGAAAATAAAATACTGTTAGTTTCTGTTGTTCAGCAAGATGAACAGTTATATGCATCAGTTATTCATACACATATATCCACTCTTTTTTAGATTATTTCCCCATATAAGTCATTACAGAGTTTTGAGAAGAGTTCCCTGTACTAACAGGTTTTGTTTTTTTTCCCATATACTCTATATTCTATTCATATTGTTTGTATGTTGCCCTACTTGACCAATATTCATCAGGAGAACAAGAATATCCTTTGGATTTTTCTTTTTTATTTACTTTATTTTTTAACTTTACAATATTGTATTGGTTTTTCCATATAGTGCTTGGCATAAAGCTAAAATATAAATCTTTCTTAAACTAAGTAATGAATGAATGCTCATTTATTTAAAACTATGATGTAATGGGGGCTTCCCAGGTGCTGCTAGAGGTAAAGAACCTGCCTCCCAAAAGAACCTGCCTGCCAATGCAGGAGACATCAGAGACATGGGTTTGATCCTTGGGTCAGAAAGATCCACCGGAGGAGGGCATGGCCACTCACTCCAGTATTCTTGCCTGGAGAATCCCTTGGACAGAGGAGCCTGGTGGGCTACAGTCCATGGGGTCACACAGATTTGTACACAGCTTAAGAGACTTTGCATGCACATATGCATGCGTGATGTAATACAAAGCCTAAAATTTCATGGTCATCATATTATTGCATTTATTAAACAGAGTCTTGAACAGATGGAAGAAAAAAATAAATGTTGCTGTTCTGGTATACTTAAAATAATTAGTAAAACTTTCATGAGTGTGGGTGCACAGAGTGAGCTTGTGTATCTAAAATATTGTGTTAGGTTTAAACTCCACACTCAATTTAGAAAAATTTCACATAAATTGTTGTAGAAAGTTTCCAGGTCTAATTTAACCCCTTTCTGTCTAAATAGACTTCTTCTCATCAATCTTATACCCTTGCATGAGGCCAATTAGAAGCCACTTTAAATTGTTTTCTTAGAGAATTAAAAATCTATGATAGAAACTCTCTAACTAACCCTGCTAGGGAATTCAAGAATTTTAGGACTGTTGAGCCTAGCATTAGGTGAAAGACAAATATTTGACTCCCTCCTCTTTGCCAGGGTGCCCAGGACAATATGATGGGCCTCTCACATTAGATAAGATATAAGTTAAAGCCTACAGTTTTTCTGGTTAGTCAGCATCCCATTGACTGTTAACCTTTTGAGAAAATGAAAGTGGTGGGAACCTCTGAAGCTATGACCTGCTATTTTGAAAAACACTGGGATTAAAGAATAATTTCTTTTGAGTTCTGGCTGTGCCAAGGGATTCATTAATTCAATCAGTATAAGCATTAAATTCAAATCATTCTGGGAAAAATCATCAGTTAATTCAACAATAATTTATTTTACTTCAAATTTAGACATGACTATAAAGTTATACTCAGAGCAGCAATTCTGAAAATTGACTAAATGATAGGTTTGATTGGGCTTGACAATCAATTACGGCTATCTGAAAGCAGAATTGTATATTTTTCTCCGGTGAATTACTGCCTGAGATTGAAGAGTCAATTTTAAATGCTATGGACATCTATTTATAGATATATAAAAATTTATGCATAACTACTTGGAGAATTCCGTGGACAGAGGAGCCTGGCAGGCTACAGTCCATGGGGTCACCAAGAGTTGGACGTGACTGAGCAACTGTCACTCACACACACACACACCCCCCCTTAATTACAAATACTAATTTAAAAGTATAATTCATTTTGTATATTACTCAAATGAGAAATAGTTTTTTCTGAAATCATTTTATCATTCAGTTACTATATTAGAATTTAGTTTAGTTTTTTTTTTGTTTTTTAATCTATGCTTTAGTTCTTTATTGAATTACACACACACACACACACACACACACACCCTTTGGAATCAAGAACTGCCCTGGGGCTTTGTATTATCTTTCTGTGATTTTTTAAAAACATACTGGATATAAAAAAATAAATAGCCAAAGCTTCCATTGGTATATAAATTTACCATTTATACAACTTTTAATTCACAAAGCAACTTTATGGGATAAGTGCTACTATGTATATTTTATAAGTGAAAAATCACAGGTTCATGGAGTTTAAAGATAACATCACTTAGTTTCATCTGGGTAGAAAATATAGAGGGTGAGAAGACCCATGACTCTTTCCACCATATCATACTGCATGGCATATTGATAATTACTAAAAACAGGCCCTGAGAAGTCCCAGATAAATCTGGTTAAAAGTTACTCAGCTGAATAACTGAAAAAAAAAATTTCATGGAATTTGGTAGAATGTCCAAGATAAGTTAGAAGACTTCTAAGGAAGACCAGGAAATAAGGATTTGTAATAGCAAATGTCAGAACTTAGTATGAATCTATAGTAAATAAGATGGTATAGTACTGGTTCATGGTTCATGCAGAGAAAGAAAAAAGTGGCTAACAGATTTCTTTGTAAGATCTCAGAAAGACACCCATTTTGTGACTGTTTCCCACAGTTTATTGCTTAGAGTAACATTTTTGAAACTTTCATTCATTACACTGGTTCAATCTTTACCCTAGTTCAAGGGCTGATTCACACTCCTACACATAATCTTTTTCTAATCACCTTAACTAAAAAGGGTACTACCTTCTCTGCACTTCTGTGATACCTCCTCGTGCTTGGCAGCTCAGTTGTGTCTGACTCCTTGTGACCGCATGGGATGTAGCTCTCCAGTCTCTTCTGTCCATGGGATTTTTCAGGCATGAATAATGGAGTGGGTTGCATTTCCTTCATCAAATCCACAGCTCCTTTGTTCTGTGCATTGCATGTGGATTGTTTATCTGCTCAGCCAACAGGAAAGCCCCTTACCTAGTCTTTAAAAGATCTTCTGTAGAAGAATGCCACAATATTTAAGCTTCAATTTAAGTAAATCATCACAAAAATGTAGTATTCCAAGGTTGCTGCCTTGGTTGAACATTTTATTAACATGCCATATTAATATATAGAATAGGGTTTATTAAACTTTGCTCTTTAAGATATTAATAGGTGCTTTCAGAAAGAAAGAAAAAGAGGAAACTAAATTTGGATACATTGGGCACATGCTGTCAAATATTACCTACATATTGGTTACTTACAGCAATAACTATCCTACAGAATTCTTTGAAATACCTGGAAGTAAAGAATTCCTCAATTGTTTAAGCTAGTCTTTTCCATGTTTTTTGCCAACAGAACATACTTTTCTTCCAAAGTTCTTACATTTCATTGCATTTAGAGTAGAAAATTCTTATGGTGCTTTCCGTCATTCTTCTTAAAATTTAGTGTAATTTTTTGTATAAATATCCATATGGTTCAAACATCAGAACAGTACAGAAATAATACATTTATATTTATCTTTTCCATCTGTTTCTGTCCATTGCTGTCATGATTAGCCACTTTTTTAGATTCCTGCATGTGCTGCCAGTGTTTCTTCAAATACAAGGCAATTAAAACACAGATATATATTTTATCTTTTTAAAATTAAAGCTAACACAATATATTACGTTGTTCTATAATTAATTTTTTCACTTAAATATATCATGGGGTTCTTTCTACATTAGTATATAAAGGGCTTCTTTATTGTTTTTACAGTTGTATAATGTTCCATTGAATGAGCATGTAGTAGCTTATTTCATCACTTCTCTGATGCTGCTGCTGCTGCTAAGTCGCTTCGGTCTTGTCCGACTCTGTGCAGCCCCATAGACGGCATCCCACCAGACTCCACCATCCCTGGGATTCTCCAGGCAAGAACACTGGAGTGGGTTGCCATTTCCTTCTCCGATGCATGAAAGTGAAAAAATAAAGTGAAGTCACTCAGTCGTATCTGACTCCTAGTGACCCCATGGACTGCAGCCTACCAGGCTCCTTCATCCATGGGATTTTCCAGGCAAGAGTACTGGAGTGGGGTGCCATTGCCTTCTCCCCATCACTTCTCTAAATATTGGTAAAGATACTGTTTTAAAACTTAACGCTGTTACCAAAAAAAATGCCATAATGAATAAACTTGTGCATAATTTCATATGGGTGCTAGTATATCTGTTGGATAAATTCCAAAGATTAGTAGGTTAAAGAGTGAATACATTTGTAACTGTTAGAAATTACCAACTTACTTCTAATAGAAATCTCATTCTCCTCTCCCATAACCTGTTTCACTGTAGACTCGACAACAGAAAGTGCTTTCAAACTTTGAATTTTGTTAAAGTTATAGTTGGAAAATGAGAATTAATTTATATTTTCTCTTACTATTATTTAGGTTGCTGGGAGAAATATCAATAACCTCAGATATGCAAATGATACCACCCTTATGGCAGAAAGTGAAGAGGAACTAAAAAGCCTCTTGATGAAAGTGAGGGTGGAGAGTGAAAAGGTTGGCTTAAAGCTCAACATTCAGAAAACGAAGATCATGGCATCTGATCCCATCACTACATGGGAAATAGATGGAGAAACAGTGGAAACAGTGTCAGACTTTATTTTTCTGGGCTCCAGAATCACTGCAGATGGTGACTGCAGCCATGAAATTAAAAGACGCTTACTCCTTGGAAGGAAAGTTATGACCAACCTAGATAGCATATTCAAAAGCAGAGACATTACTTTGCCAACAAAGGTTCGCCTAGTCAAGGCTATGGTCTTTCCTGTGGTCATGTATGGATGTGAGAGCTGGACTGTGAAGAAGGCTGAGCGCCGACGAATTGATGCTTTTGAACTGTGGTGTTGGAGAAGACTCTTGAGAGTCCCTTGGACTGCAAGGAGATCCAACCAGTCCATTCTGAAGGAGATCAGCCCTGGGATTTCTTTGGAAGGAATGAAGCTAAAGCTGAAACTCCAGTATTTTGGCCACCTCATGTGAAGAGTTGACTCATTGGAGAAGACTCTGATGCTGGGAGGGACTGGGGGCAGGAGGAGAAGGGGACGCCAGAGGATGAGATGGCTGGATGGCATCACTGACTCGATGGACATGAGTTTGGGTGACCTCCGGGAGTTGGTGATGGACAGGGAGGCCTGGCGTGCTGCAGTTCATGGGGTCGCAAAGAGTCGGACACGACTGAGCGACTGATCTGATCTGATCTGATTATTTAGGTAGAGCATTATTTCACATGTTTAAGGATCACATGTATTAATTTTTTCAGGGAATATCAATTTACATCCTTAGTCTATTTTCTTTTTGAGATTCATTATTAATGAGATAGTATTTATGAGATGAGTCCTTTGTGTGTAATGTGAGCTCCAATTGTACTCTCTGCTTGTCATTTATCTCCTGATTTTGCTCTTGATAATTTTTTTTTTACCATGTAGAAATTCTTAATATTTCTTTACTCAAAAATGTTTAATCTTTTTTCTTTAATTTTGTTGTTGCTTGTTTGTTTCAGAATTTTTTTTTTCTGGAATATTGTCTTTTCCTAAACGATCACAAGATCTTCCATCCCACACACTCTTCTTACAACATGACTGCATTGGTTTGCTAGGGCTATAATAGAGTACCACAGGATGGGTGGCTTCAACAAGTAGGAATTTATTGTTTTACAATTCTGGAGGCTAGAAGTTAGATGGTGTTGGCAGGATGGATCTCTTCTAAGGCCCCTCTCCTTGGCTTGTAGATGGCTGTATTCTTTCTCTCTCTTCAGATGGTCTTTGTCCTAATTTCTTCTCATAAGAAGGCTGTTTATATTGGTTAGTGCCCACTCCTATGACTCACTTAACCCTAATTTCTTCTTATAAAGGACATATCTCCAAACACAGTCATATTCTGAGATGCTGAGGATTAGTGAATTGAAGGTTCAGGGGACACGATTCAACTTATGACTGTGAGTTTCACATTTCCTACACCCAAGATTATAAAATTACCTTAAAACTCAACATTCAAAACACTAAGATCATGGCATCCGGTCCCATCACTTCATGGCAAATAGAAGAGAAAAAGCAGAAGCAGTGACATGTTTTATTTTCTTGGGCTCCAAAATCACTGCAGACAGTGACTGCAGCCATGAAATTAAAAGATGCTTGCTCCTTGGAAGAAAAGCTATGACAAACCTAGACAGTGTATTAAAAAGCAGAGACATCACATTGGTAATAAAGGTCCATCTAGTCAAAGCTATTTTTTTTTCCCTAGAGAATTTTATTCTAGTGAATTTTTCTCATGTTTAATTTTAACTTTTTTATAACTTTAACTTTTTCTTTAACTTTGTATTTTTTTAAAATTACCATTTAACCTTTATATTTAAAAGAGATGGATTTATCTGGTTAACTATGACCAGATGATTTCTATGTGTGTGTGTTTGTGGTGGTGGTGAGTTGTTGCTGGAATGGGAATGCAAGGAAAGGGCCAGAATAGCTTTCAAATTTACAGTCTTGGATCCTTGTCCCTTTAAGTATTGCAGGATTCTTTCTGTAACTCATTTAAAATCTATGGTCTCTGTATAATTTTTCTTATTTCACTGGTTTGTTGTAAAGAAAAAATCAAGCACAGTTCTGCTTATATAATGAACATACAGAGTATGGAAATTCTCTTTCTAGCTTTTCTCTGACCTGATTTGACTGTTCTATAGAAGTTAGAAAATGGATGGCTTCTCTTGCTGCATACATATAAACACAGAAAGCAAATAAATGTTGCAGTTTGAATAGCTAAAACCTTGCCTCAATAATTCTGTGCACTTTTCTTGGCCTCAACCTCATTGACTTGAACAGAAAGCAGATAGCAATTTTGTCTTGCTCCATAAGGAAATTCTTTTATATTTGTTAATCTTAAAGAATGGAAATTTAAAGATGCTCGAAGAGAAATGGAGGAATATCATCTTAAAAATATCAATCATCAGAGATAACACAAACACGACCTTTGGCTTTAAGTAATGAACAATTCTTTTGATGTTGAGCCCTTTTAGGGAAGAGTTACTGATCATGTGTTGTCTTTTCACTATGACAGTTTTGTGGACAATATTAGTACAGTTATCATATGATTAAAAATTACACATTTTTGACTAATGTATGAAATCATTAATCATTCAAATGTATCCCTGTAGTTAAAAACATATTTGCATACATTTAATAGATAAAAGGATTTTTTAATATTTTATGTTCAAATAGCTTAGTTACACCAATAAAAATAAAGGAAATATAAATTAAAACTGTAAATTTTAAAATACATGTAAACATAAAATAAACTTGTACAATATAGTGGAAAAAGTTACTTTTCTTTATTGAAAAATAGATTTTGAAATATATCTAAAACTTCATTCTAGCTCACATATATAATCATGTGAAAATATTTTATGTATCTGTTTAGTTCATCATGTAGAAGTGTGTCATCTTGATATATTAAGACATAAGACATTTGTTAATAAACTTTATTAATAATCTATATACACTTTTAGGAAATATCTTCCAGTGTACACTTTAGAAAATTGGGGTAATTTATGAAATTGAACTTGGCAGCTCACAAGACAGAATGAAAGCCAAAATTTATGTTCTCTGGCTACTGTATTTCAGTAACTTGCTTAAGAAATAGCTATTTTATTTAAATAATTTTTCAAGGAGACAAACTTAAAATCTAATTTCATTGTCATTTGTTGGAAATAGAAACATAAATATTTGTCCAAACATAAAGTGGATTTATTTTTTGCCTTTTGAAACTGAGGTTAAAAGCTTGGTGAAAATGAACTTCCTCTTCAAAGATTTATAATTCTTCATTTTTTTTTTCCATGGGAACAGAAATGCTGAAATATCATTTTCCCTTTAAGAGTACAATATTTGTGTTTCAGAGCCACACCAAACTAAAGCCATCTGGGAATTTGCCATTCCTCACTGAGTGGCAATGGTGACCCCCAGCTCTTATTGTTTTGGCACTTAAGTTTATCTCAACAACTGCTGCATGAATTTCATTCATTTGCCCCTGTGATTTTTATCTATATTATTTGCAATTCATTTTCTATAAGTCTATCTTCTGATCCAACAATAAGATCTTGACCATGTGTAATTTTTTTTTAAACTTATCTCAATTCCTAATATGGTGCCAATCACACAATATACATGAGTAGTTACCTGTGGATTCCATGGAAAGTGATGCTGACCTATAAGACTTAGAAGATTTCAGCTGCTAAGTCTAATAAAGAGCATTTAAAAACATCTTATTTTAAAATTCTTATTGTGTATTGCTGAAACTACACAGCACATTATTGCAAAAATTCGTGTTCTTGTTTTACAGGTTTTCTCCAATTTGTGCTTAGTCTAGACCTAGATACCCCAGAGAGATGATTAGTCAGAAAGAGAGTGGTTCTTCCTTCATGGAAGTCCAGTCACTTAGAAATGATAGACTAAAATAGTAGTCAAATAAATAAGAGTTAAACATTGTGATAAGTGTTCAGTCGCTCAGTCGTGTCGGACTCTTTGCGACCCCATGAATTGCAGCATGCCAGGCCTCCCTGTCCATCACCAACTCCTGGAGTTCATTCAGACTCACGTCCATCGAGTCAGTGATGCCATCCAGCTATCACGGAATAAACTGAGAACCAAGATAGAAAGTAAGAGAAGACCTACTGTTGACTGGGTAGTCAGAGAATTTTTCTCGGAGGCGGAAATTAAAAGTGAAAGATGAAGAATGAGGAACCAGACAAGTGAACAGACAGAGCAGAGGTACATCGTGAACTTCAAAAATTTCAAGATGGCATATGTCTTGAATATTCCATTTGTGTTTACTTCTACTAATAAAAAGATAATCATTTATATAATATGTTATTTACCACTTATTTTGTGCCAAGCACTGTTCTAGTTCCTTTATTTGAATAGTTTCATTTAAAATTCACAACCTATTGGGGATATTATTGGTGGATTACTACAATAATTTTTATTTTACAATTTGAGAAAGCTATTGTCCAGAAAGAGTAAATACCTTGCTCAAATTAATTTCAGTTAGTTACTTCATAATGGGGCAGCAGTAACGAAAATTTTTTGATCATCAATTTTTGTGAGAAAATAATTATTTTTTATTTAAGATTTTTTTTTTTTTTTTTGTATGTAACCTTAGTTATCTTAAAGTAAATTACACATAAACATTTGACTATCCTAACTTCTTCAATGCAATTTACATACTTATAATCACATAAGATAAAACATCTTGGAATTGAAGTCATCTTTAACTCCACAATTGCCTCCTACTACAGATCCAATCAATAGCCAAGATATATTGGTTTTACCTCTTTGTAGTCTTTAACCTTAGTGTCTTCCTTTTTATTTCTATGGTCTGCACTATAGTTGCTGCTGCTGCTAAGTCGCTTCAGTTGTGTCCGACTCTGTGCAACCCCATAGACGGCAGCCCACCAGGCTCCCCCGTCCCTGGGATTCTCCAGGCAAGAACACTGGAGTGGGTTGCCATATCCTTCTCCAAAGCATGAAAGTTAAAAGTGAATGTGAAGTCGCTCAGTCATGTCTGACTCTTAGCGACCCCATGGACTGCAGCCTACCAGGCTCCTCCATCCATGGGATTTTCCAGGCAAGAGTACTGGAGTGGGGTGCCATTGCCTTCTCTGCCACTATAGTTATTTTCTCATAATATTTTTAACCACTCTAAAAACTTCCTAATTAGTTTAGTGTTCTGTTTTTCAATTTGTCCCCAGGTTAATTCATCAGTAACAATGCTTTCAGATAAATCTTCTTGAAGCACAGCCACAATCATGCAATTCACAATTTCAAAACTCTTCTAAAACTCTATCTTACCTATTGGATTACATCCTTGTCCCTTCTGTTTGACATTCAAGAACTTCTACAAGTTTTGCGGCCAATAGAGAAAGCTTATTCCAACTCCCAAGAGTGAATATTAATCTTTCAACAATATTGTTAGCAAATTGTCAATCAGCCATTAAAAGTAAATTATATAAACTTATAATTAAAAGTCTTATTAGAAACAAAGGTAATAAATACTAAAGATTCATCACATCTTAATCATTTTACTGTATTTTACCATTATGCTCTTGAGGTTATTTGCATATATTGTATCTAAATAGTGGAAATACTGATAATGCTACTTTGCATCTCTTATTAACTGTGCATGTAAGAATGTGAACTTGGTAGATTTAAATCACCATTGTGGGAGTATTTACACCCTGAAAATGAGAAAACAGTACAAAGCAGGGGTCAAAATGTATAGTTTTGTTGATTGTCTAGAGCCAAGGTCAGCAAAATATAGGCTGTGGACCAGCTTTCTGGTTTTGTATTAGATTTGGGACTTGTTCCTTTGTGTATTGTCTATGACTGCTGTTGCACTGAAATGGAGACTGGTTTTGACAGAGATGGTTGGCTCCCACGCATAAAATATTTACTCTCTGGCTCTTTAAGAAAATCAGGGGTTGGCCATTGAAGCTGAAAAGCAGCTAAAGCTAATAGGGAAGAAGATGGGTCTGGCTCTACCTCCTAATATTATCACTTTGGGGATTAAAATTTCAACACAGGTATGTTGTGGAGACATGCATACTCAGAGCATAGCATTCATGGATTTCTCTCTTCTTACCTGACTTCCAAGTTGAAGATTCAAGTTGGTTTCCATCTCAAGTAGGTAATATTCCCTCAAAACAAAAGCAGAAAGAGAGTTTCTTTATCAGAACTTCAGTGTGTTTCGCTTCTCCTGTAACCTTCCTAAATCTTACGTGTACAATGGTACCCCACTCCAGTACTCTTGCCTGGAAAATGCTATGGACGGAGGAGCCTGGTAGGCTGCAGTCCATGGGGTCGCTGAGGGTTGGACACGAAAGAGCGACTTCACTTTCACTTTTCACTTTCATGCATTGGAGAAGGAAATGGCAACCCACTCCAGTGTTCTTGCCTGGAGAATCTCAGGGACGGGGGAGCCTGGTGGGCTGCCATCTATGGGGTCGCACAGAGTCAGACATGAATGAAGTGACTTAGCAGCAACTGGAGGTAGGTTTCTTGAAGAAAGGAATTATGTCTACCTTATCTTCAAAAAGCAGAGTATTCCCAAAGCACTCAGGATAGAGCCTTGTGCTCAGATACTGAAAATAGTGTTTCAAGAATGAATAAATTTCTCATAAGTCTCTGTATTCCCTACAGTGCTTAATGGTGCTGAACACATTGTATTCACTCAATAAATAGTTGTTGATTGATATGTTAATTAAACATGAAAGTTGAAGAGTATTTGAAAATTAGACTTATATTTTATTGAATTGTAATAAAACTGTCTTCGGTTTCTAAGTATTTTAATGCTTTCAACTGTTGTTTCATCTTTCTGTCACAGCCAAATTTTTATGCAATGTCATGAGGCTGTTGTCTGATCAAGTTTATAAGACATTTAAAAATGCTCAGGCCCCATAGCAATGCCAGGATCTAGGGAATCTGCAGTCATTTATGATTAACGATGCTCTGTGTTTTATGAGGGATTATTAAAAACAGAAGCCTATGACTTCACCGTTTCTGACAATAACTTTGAACACAGGGTCAGTCCTTCAATTTTAACATTTCTTTGTGAGATTAAAAGAAAGTAAAAACAATAGCATTGGGAGCTTTACCCAGATGTGACAGAATAGGAGACACAAGTTTTCAATCTGCTTCTTCCAATGAAATGCCATCTCATTCACAGAATATTGATGATGAGCAAATGTTACTGAGGAGTCAATCTAGTCATCAGAAAAACATAGAGTTCAGGACTTTCTAAGGCATCACATGGTCAATTCATAGAAGATGTTAACCAAAAGACTTGAGAGCAACTTAAGAGCTGACTCATAACGAATGTAGTTTAATATTTGCATTTCCCTTCGGATGAGTAATTGGAACAAGAATTATCAAGTTGAAAAATATCAAAGTACTCGAGGTTCTATCAAAAACGTAAGCAAGTAATGAATGTTTCCTGAAGAAAAATATCATACAACATACGGACCATTTTTATTCAATTACTGAAAAATAATAAGCATGTGAGTCAGCAAATAAAAGGAACAGGAACAACACAATAGTTTGCTTTTAAATGGAAATTCGAGGTTCAAGAACATACATAGTTCTCCTGCTATCTTCTTATTCACTAAATATCTATAGGTAAATGTTAGTCACCCAGCTGTGTCTGATTCTTTGAGACCCCATGGACTGTAGCCCACCAGGCTTCATAACTTGCCTATAATTATCTATGCTAAGTTATTTTGTTGTAATTATTAATATTTGAAAAAAAATGCATGCTTTTACAAAAATAAATTTAAACTTTTCAATTCTGCTTACTGGCAAAACTTCACAATCCATAGGAAGTAAAAACTAACTTAGAAGAATTAGTGCAGCTATCAAAACTCCTCTTGGAACCGAATAATTTCTCTCCTAGCATCTTAGAAACATTCTCTAATTGTCAGGTAACGTGGTGACCATATTCAGAGGAGCTGCCTGGTGTGTAACTTTTCATGTGTTACAAGCACCTCACTGGTTGCTAGGCCACAGTCTGACCTTAAATTTGTATGAAAAATTAAGTGGAAGACCAAGGATTGAGTTGTGGTTTTTCTCAGTTTAATATGAATGCCCTGGAGTCTGGCAGGGGAAGAAAAAACCAGCTGCTTGATAGGAATTGTCACTTTCCAGTCCTTCAGTGAAACAGCACTAAAAAGGATTTAGTTGGAGCCAGCTTTCAGGCAATCCTTCTTCCTGAAAATGTGATGATGTGAGGATAGACAGGCCTAAGGACAGAATAAACGAAAAAATTTCTTCCTCACTTTATTACTACAACTTAACTTCTAGGGTTTTTTTTCTTCTTCTCTTTCTTTTTAAATGGCTTCACTTGTCCTCTTTGCTTCAAAGCAGTAAAATGACGTGTCAAAGCTACACAGTTAAATTAAAGTCGTGGGCCATAAGAACAAAGATCCTACCATGTCATACTTTCAGTCATTACAGTAAACCCAATGTAAGATAATCAAACAGGCAACATCGGAATAAAGGGTGCTCAGTCTTAATCGTGGAATTTCAAACCTTCTTTTCTATTAACCTGAACAGGATTTGTGAATTACAGGGTGTTGTAACATGTGCTGAAATGAAACTCTTTGCAGTTAATGTCGAAAAGGAAGTGAGTTATAGGTTTTGTAATAAGACACCTTTTTCTTTAAATAATGAGTTATGGTGTTGCTTTCTACTATAGGGAAAGCAGTCCTCAATTTGTGGATTTTTTTTTTTTTTTGGTTGTTGTTTATTTTAATTATATGACCTATCCTTGTATCCATACCTTCAGTATTTGACCAATAATTTTCAAAATACTGTACATTGTAACTAGACCAAAATGTTCTGGATGTGGATACCTAAAAATGTTGGTTAAGCTCCAAGAACTGGAAAATACAAATAATTGGCTCAAAGAGATTGTTGTATTTCTTCTTTGCATTTTGTGGGTCAAATATGTTTGAAACAAGTAATAGAAATGTAAAATATTTTGCTGTGTTTTGAAATTGTCCCAGACCTACAGAGTGAATCAGCAACATACTTTGTCCCCTCCCACTACAAAAGAACGTGGTTTTTAAAAATTCCCTATGAGAGTCCCCTGGACTGCAAGGAGATCCAACCAGTCCATTCTGAAGGAGATCAGCCCTGGGATTCTTTGGAAGGAATGATGCTAAAGCTGAAACTCCAGTATTTTGGCCACCTCATGCGAAGAGTTGACTCATTGGAAAAGACTCTGATGCTGGGAGGGATTGGGGGCAGGAGGAGAAGGGGACGACAGAGGATGAGATGGCTGGATGACATCACTGACTCGATGGATGCGAGTCTGAGTGACCTCCAGGAGTTGGTGATGGACAGGGAGGCCTGGCGTGCTGCAGTTCATGGGGTCGCAAAGAGTCAGACACGACTGAGCGACTGATCTGATGCCCTCCTGGCTTTCATTCATTCACTTCTTTATAGTAAATGTCTATTGAGCACTTAACATACTGAAGCATTATGCTAGGTCCTGAAGACGTAGTAGTAAAGCAGGCATGAACCCGTTCTCATGAAGCTTACACATCTAGTGATGTGAAATTGATTGTAAACAAGCACATTAGAAATAATGAAAAACATTAGGAAATGATATGTCTCCCTGTGGAGGTGAGTTTTTAGTTGAGATCTGAATGACCATATGTAGAAGATTATCTGTACAGAAAATTCCAGGCAGAGAGTGCAGAAGCTCTGAGGGAATAAACTTGATGCGTGAGAAGCTGAAATTAAGATACTCATGGCTAGATTCTAGTAGGAGGGGGCAGAAGAGGTGTGAGAAGGCCATTTTTTCGGGGGAGGATGGGCTGTGCTGTGTGGCATGTGGGAGTCTTAGTTCCTCAACCAGGGGTCAAACCCATGCCCCCTGCAGTAGAAGCGAAGATCTTCGTCATTGGAACACGAGGGAAGTCCCAGAGGTGTGAACGGAGATGGGAAAAAGTAGTGGGGCTAGATCACGTACTGCCTCACAGGGCATGGAGGTTGGAGTTTCTTTAACTGTGATGGAAAGCCATTAGAAGATTTTAACTCGGGGGTAATATAATTTGACTTATGTTTTTAAAAAGATCCCTCTGTCTGTTCTTGAAGAGAACATATTGTAAGGGAGCAACACTTGAGGTTGACTTCTAATCACTCTTACAGCTGTAGGGGAGACTATGTCAGACAACCTTGAATAGGAAAGTGGTTTGTGTATCTAATGGAATGCTGATAAACTTATATATATATTTTTTTGGTAATCTGTCTTTCATGTATGCTGTGAACACTGCCTTGCCTCTGGTCCCTGAGATGCTATTTTTCCCCTATTCCCTACTCTTCTGTATCTACAAGCTATATATATCTCCTTTATGAAATCTTCCTTTATCATAATAAATATTTATGGAAATAAATATGCCTTCAATCACAAATCTTAACTTGGATGAAATGGTTGGATGGCATCATCCACACAATGGACATGAGTTTGAGCAAGCTCCGGAGACGGTGAAGGGTAGAGAAGCCTGATATGCTGCAGTCCATGATGGTGAACAGTAGGACATGAGTTAGTGACTGAACAACAACAATAGGAATAACAATAGCTAGAGAAAGAACTATTAGCCACAATGATATTATAATAATAATTGGGGCAGATTCAATTCATCTTAACAAAAGGATGAAGCAAAGTCGAATGTTCTCATTTACAAATTATAAAGGGAAGTCTCCAATGGAGTCAGTAAGTTGACCAACTGCTAAGTAGGGAAGCCAAGATCTGAACCACAGCCTTTCTAACAAAAAAGTTTCTGTTTTACTATTCTAAACTGTCCTTTTAGCCACGAATTTATTCTTTCTGCCAATTACTAGGGATCTTTGCCGACATCCACATCAAAGACAAGAATACTCCTGTATATGCTTGCAAGGACAGACAGAAATACCAATAGGTAGATGTTACTATTGTAACCAGTGATGACATCCTCACTCTTAAAAAATACAATAAAATATGAACATGAAATATCAGATCTTATTTCAAGAGACCACGAAAGAAAGAAACACAGCGTGATGGTTAATAATATGCTGTTGTGTTCCTATTCATGTGTACCATGGATCAGTTTGGTCCAGTTCAGTCACTCAGTGGTGTCCAACTCTTTGCAACCCTCTGGACTGCATCACACCAGGCTTCCCTGTCCTTTACTAACTCCCGAAACTTGCTCAAACTCGTGTCCATTGAGTTGGTGATGCCATCCAACCATCTCATCCTCTGTTGACCTTTCTCCTCCTGCCTTCAGTCTTTCCCAGTATCAGGGTCTTTTCCAATGAATCAGTTTGTCGCATCAGGTGGCCAAATACTGGGGTTTCAGATTCAGTATCAGTCCTTCCAATGAATATTCAGGACTGACTTCCTTTAGGATGGACTGGTTGGATCTCCTTGCAGTCCAAGGGATTCTCAAGAGTCTTCTAAAACACCACAGTTCAAAAGCATCAATTCTTCAGTGCTCAGCTTTCTTTATAGTCCAACTCTTACATCCATACATGACTACTGGAAAAACCATAGCTTTGACTAAATGGACTTTTGTTGACAAAGTAATATCTTTGCTTTTTAATAGGCTGTCTAGGTTGGTCATAGCTTTTCTTCCAAGGAGCAAGTGTCTTTTAATTTCATGGCTGCAGTCACCATCTGCAGTGATTTTGGAGCCCTCCAAAATAAAGTCAGCCACTGTTTCCATGGTTTTCCCATCTATTTGCCATGAAGTGATGGGACCAGATGCCATGATCTTCGTTTTCTGAATGTTGAGCTTTAAGCCAACTTTTTCACTCTCCTCTTTCACTTTCATCAAGAGGCTCTTCAGTTCTTCTTCACTTTCTGCCATAAGGGTGGTGTCATCTGCATATCTGAGGTTATTGATATTTCTCCCAGAAATCTTGATTCCAGCTTGTGCTTCTTCCAGTCCAGCATTTCTCATGATGTACTCTGCATATAAGTTAAATAAGTAAGGTGACAATATACAGCCTTGATGTACTCCTTTTCCTATTTGGAACCAGTCTGTTGTTTCATGTCCAGTTCTAACTGTTGCTTCCTGACCTGCATACAGGTTTCTCAAGAGGCAGGTCAGGTGGTCTGGTATTCCCATCTCTTTCAGAATTTTCCCCCATTTGTTGTGATCCACACAGTCAAAGGCTTTGGCATAGTCAATAAAGCAAAAGTAGATGTTTTTCTGGAACTGTCTATCATTTTTGATGATCCAACCAATGTTGGCAATTTGATCTCTGGTTCCTCTGCCTGTTCTAAATCCAGCTTGAACATCTGGAATTTCATGGTTCATGTACTATTGAAGCCTGGCTTGGAGAATTTTGAGCATTACTTTGATAGCATGTGAGATGAGTGCAATTGTGCAGTACTTTAAACATTCTTTGACATTGCCTTTCTTTGGGATTGGAATGAAAACTGACCTTTTCCAGCCCTGTGGCCATGGCTGAGTTTTCCAAATTTGCTGGCCTATTGAATGCAGTATTTTCACAGCATCATCTTTCAGGATTTGAAATAGCTCAACTGGAATTTCATCACTTCCAGTAGCTTTGTTCATAGTGATACTTCCTACAAACTTGGAGGCCTTGAATTCAAGGCCTACTTGACTTCACATTCCAGGATGTTTGTCTCTAGGTGAGTGATCACACCATCGTAGTTATCTGGGTCATGAAGGTCTTTTTTGTATAGTTCTTTTGTGTATTCTTGCCACCTTTTCTTAATATCTTCTGCTTCTGTTAGATCCATACCATTTCTGTCCTTCATGGTTCCCATCTTTGCAGGAAATGTTCGGTTGGTATCGCTAATTTTCTTGAAGAGATCTCTAGTCTTTCCCATTCTATTGTTTTCAGCTATTTCTTTCCATTGATCACTGAGGAAGGCTTTCTTATCTCTCTGTGCTGAAGGCTGTCTTATCTCTCCCTGCTGTTCTTTGGAACTCTGCATTCAAATGTGTATATCTTTATTTTCTTCTTTGCCTTTTGTTTCTCTTCTCAAGTACCATGGATGCTACATGCTTAATAACATGCAATTTACATTAGCACCTTCTCAAACAGTATAAGTCTATAGATAACAGCTTTGCACCCAGTTTTTGAATACAGTGTGGTTTGTAGTAGTCATTATCTCCTTTATTTACAGTAAATGATATCCATAGAACCATACAACTGCCAAAGCAGAATGAATCAGATAATGAACTGATCCGGTCTAACAATATCCCTCTTGATCACCTGTTCCTCCTTGGCTACATAAGATAATAAGATAATAAGAGCTTAAGAAAATAATGCACATAAATAATCTATGAAGACCAATTTTGACACACATCCCGAAATTAGAGTTCTTGAAAATCCATTGTGCATTTTCTTTGTTGCATTATGCCAGGAATCACTTTAAAGTTAAAGGAAAGAAATTATGATACCTAATTATCCTTTTGGCTGGTTAGATTCTAATTATGATCTTAGCTCACTGAGGTAAATAGACATTGCTTCTAAATCAACAATTTGAGATTGATTTTCATAGGGAAGCTGTAAGGATGCTCATCAGCCAATACATTTATAAAACTGAGTTATATAACTAAGAGGTTATATATAACTAAGAGGTTAACTTTGTTTTGTATTAGCATGTAGCAGAAGAATTAATGCCTGATTTCAAAATAAATTTCACTTTAAACAGAGAAAGGCTGAAGAGTATAACCACTTTAGATAGCTTAAGGGGAAAAAAAAATGGGCTTCCTTGGTGGCTCAGATAATAAGAAATCACCTGCAATGCAGGAGACCTGGGTTTGATTCCTGGGTGGCCAAGATCCTCTGGAGAAGAGCATGGCAACTCACTCCAGTATTTTTTGGCTGGAGAATTCCATGGACAGAGGAGCCTGGAGGGTTACCCACCATGGGGTTGCAAAGTGTCAGACACAACTGAGTGACTAACACTAAAGGTAAAATTAAAAATATAATACTTCGCCTATATAGAAAAGCAGATTACATTGTAATTAACCTTTAAAAGGATGGGAAAAAGGGGATGAAAAATTATGCTTTGTTTTGAACTGCAGAATGTAATTTCTATTTTCTTAAAATTTCATTATCAATTTCCTACTTTTGTTACTTGAAAGTTATATACCTTAGATTCAGTTAAATAACTTATATTCAGTTTTCAGAAACACTTATCTGATGTTTAAAAAAGCTTATGAGCTTTTTGATACATGTTATGCAAAATCTGAAAGCTGTATTTTTGCACCACTTTAAAGCTGGGTTCACATTTGGAAAGATGAGTTGGTTACTCTAACAAAATAGACACATCTTTATGGTATGATTACTCACAGTCTGTCCAGATTCAAATAAATTGAATAAAATAATTTGACTTCAGTGTAGCGGTTTTGCACTACAGAGAAATTCATGTTTATGAAATACATACTTTGATTTACAACTGTTAAACTACTATGGGATTTTGGAAAATAAATTAAATAGATGTATCTTTTAAAATAATTATGTGAAAAATTGCATTTCAAAAGAAAACTTACTACTTTTCCACATGAAAATGGAAAATTCAGTCATCTAAGTGTTTGGACTATATAATAAATATCAAGCTATTAAGCAACATTGACATTTTCAGATCAGATCAGATCAGTCGCTCAGTCGTGTCCAACTCTTTGCGACCCCATGAATTGCAGCACTCCAGGCCTCCCTGTCCATCACCAGCTCCTGGAGGTCACTCAGACTCGCATCCATCGAGTCAGTGATGCCATCCAGCCATCTCATCCTCTGTCGTCCCCTTCTCCTCCTGCCCTCAATCCCTCCCAGCATCAGAGTCTTCTCCAATGAGTCAACTCTTCGAATGAGGTGGCCAAAATACTGGAGTTTCAGCTTTAGCATCATTCCTTCTAAAGAAATTCCAGGATTGATCTCCTTCAGAATGGACTGGTTGGATCTTCTTGCAGTCCAAGGGACTCTCAAGAGTCTTCTCCAACACCACAGTTCAAAAGCATCAATTCTTCGGCGCTCAGCCTTCTTCACAGTCCAGCTCTCACATCCATACATGACCACAGGAAAGACCATAGCCTTGACTAGGCGAACCTTTGTTGGTAAAGTAATGTCTCTGCTTTTGAATATGCTATCTGTCAAAATGATAGAATTTTATTGTACTTTTTACTCAGATGTTGGTTATCTTTAGAAACAGTATTAAATTTAAATTCAGCTAAATATTTTTTTAAACAGCATTATTTATTTATTTTTAATTTTTTATATTGTGACAGTATGATAACACATTTACAGGAGACATAGAAAATACAAAAAAAAGTTACACATAGTTCTACTATATATTTCAATTGTTTTATTAAGTAAATAAATTAAGATTTTTAGTTGGAGTTTCAATATCAAGCTCTCAAAAATTAATAGAATGAATAGAGAGAAAAGTAGAAGGATATATAGTAGACTTAAAAAGCACTATGAATCAATTCAACATAATTAAGATTTATACAGTTTTCACACAAAAGCAGAACACAAATTCTATTCAAGTGTTCCCATAGACTATAAACCAGGAGACACTGGAACATATCTAGGGACATAAAATAAAGTGTAAACATTTCATGCTTTAAAGATTTTGAAATCATACAGAATCTGTTCTCTTATCACTGTTGAATTATGTTAGAAATCAGTATCCAAAGGTATTTGAAAATAACCCACATATTTTAAATTGCAGTGTGACATTTACCAAGAGAGATCTTTACTTAGCCTTTGAAAGCCTCAGTAAAGTTAAAAGACTGAAAAACACAGAGGGTGATTGAAGAGAAGGAAGCATTTAAGTGAGAAATTAAATTTATCAAATTTATCAAGAAATTTCTCAAAATGATAAATTAATATCAAAGATATTTTAAAAACCCCGTGTATTTGAAAATTAAATGTCCAATTTTTAACAATGGATATATCTAAGAAGCCATAACAAGGAAAATTAGAAAATATTTGTAGCAGAATCAAAATGAAAAAAGAATTTATCAGAATTTGTTGCATGGAGCTGAAGCTGTTCAACACAACTAAATACAATGTAGAATCTTGAATAAGGTTATGAAAACCATGGACTCTAGAATAAAATTTTGTGAAATTTGAGCAAAATCTGTGTGTTAGTTAATAATACTATATTGTATATTAATTTCCTGAAAAAAAAAAAAACAAACAAACACATTATTTAAAGTGAACAGCATAGTTCTTTCTTCTTGTTTGAACAGAACAATGGTTTTCATTGTGAGTTGATTTTGTCCCCAAGGGAATGTGTGGTAATATCTGGAGACATTTTGGTGGTTGTCCATAGTATAAATTTGAGAAACTCTGGAGCAGAGAAATATTAAGGAACCTTAATATGAGAGAGTGCTTTAAAGATGAAATAAGTTAAGCACTAGGAAGTTGGAGCCTAGGTCTATCCAGCTACTAACTGTCTTATACAATGTAGAACTTCATAAATATTTGTGGACTAAATACATTAACAAACAACAGTGTTAGTTGCTCAGTTGTGTCTGACTCTTTGAGATCCCATGGACTGTAGCCCACAAGCTCCTCTGTCCAAGGAATTCTTCAGGCAAGAGTATGTATTGGAGTGGGTAGCCATTCCCTTCTTCAGGGCATCTTCCTGGCCCAGGAATCGAACCTGGGACTTTTGCATTGCAGGCAGAATCTTTACCATCTGAGCCACAAGGGGAGTTCCATTAATTGTCTTATACACTGTAGAAACTTGGTAAATATTTGTTGAGTAAATACATTAACAAACAGGTAAAATGCAATAATTGTTCCTGAAGCCTCCTTTGGTTTTTCTGTATGTAAAAGAACACGCATAGTTATTCTTTTCTATACCAAAACTGGTTAGTAATCATCGCTGTAGGGCAACGTATCCTATTTAATGTATGGGAAACATATTTAGGATTATGTTTATGACATACTTCAGAATGTATGTAAATGAAGAGTTGAAATATGTTCTTGCTCTTTCTAGTATACAGGACATATTAAGATGGATGTGGAAATACATACATGTAGCCATTTTATTATACGGTGAAATTACTGCTCATTCTTATGGAAAAATAAAATTTGTGAAAAGGGCCTTTTTGCAATTTTTAGTCATAAATGATAGAATTTTTATATACCCCAGGCAGTAATATTACTTATAAATTTATACCATACACCACTTAAAATTTTTTTTTTTTATTAAGAGGAGTGATCAGAGTCAAAACCATATGCTGTGGCTTTTGCCTTATGGAACTTTCAAATATACTGCAAGAATAATTATTCGTACTTAATGGAGTTACAGAAGAGAATGTGGTGCTGGATGGTAAGACGTACGTAATCTAATGAAAACCCTCTGTAAACTCTCTAAGGGCGTATGCTAGGAGTTTTGAGTTTTGTGGGTTTTCTCTTATTAAAAGACTAAATAGCAGTTGAAATCTCTAGGAGAATAAATGGATGTTAAGCATTTAAAAATTTTCCCTCTCAGAGGATTCCATCGTAAGTGAATAATAAAGAATACAGTCCTTTGGGAAATCAATGTCTTTATGAGAAAGAGAGAGGAAGAGACAGAGGGAGGGAGAAAGACTTTTAATTTTTATTATAGTTCTCAAAAATATGTCAGGTTGAACTTTTCTTTATTTGGAAAGTAAAACATGAATGTGGACCCTCGTCATTTTCTTTTGATTAGTCTCCTCAGTGTTTTTTTGCTCAGCCTCTTTCCGTCCAGCCCATTCTTCAGAGCTTTGCCTGTTTTATGTTTTCAAAAGTGCAGATCTGTAGGTGCCTGTCCCCAGACTCAAGATACTTGACCCCCTTAACATGGCAGAAAAATTCTTTTAAAATCCACCCCTTACTCTTCTTTCCAACTCTGCTCCCAGGACTCATTCACTATGCGTCCATGCCTTTACCTGTCTCTATAAATGCTGAGATCTTTTGTATTTGTGCTTTTATGTCTTCGTTTTTTCTTCTTTTCTAGCTGGGTAATGTCAAGGTATCTGTCAAATAGCAAATCTCTAAAAGTCTTCCCTAAACTGTCTTTGACTTCTCGTCCCTATGTTCCTGAAAGAATTTCTACATACCTACATTAAAGGATTTACCACATACTAAATTTATGTTTATTTATTTTCTTATTGGCTGCCATATCTGTGAAAGAAGGAGTATATATCATTAATCTTTGTATCCCTGCTGCCAATACTTGGCATATAAATTAAAAAAAAATTCAAAGGTGAACCACCTATGAGAATGGATGAAATTTAAAAACTAACCAAATCAAGTCAGTCAAGGCAAAGACGTGGAAGAACTGGAACTACTACTGATAAGAATGGAAAATAGTTTGGAGAATGGTTTGGCAGTTTCTTAAATAATTAAACATATACTTCCATACAACCGGGCCATTCCATTCCTAGATGGTTACTCAAACATATGTCGATACCAAAACTTGTACATCAATGTTCATAGCAACTTTAATACTCCTCAGGGAGAAACAAGCCAAATTTACATCAGCAGGTAAATTGATAAACTGGTATATTCACACAAAGGAATACTACTTACAGCAATATGAGTAAAATATGGAGAAATGCAATAATGTGAATAAATCTCAAAATAATCATGCAGCCAGATAAAAAAGAACATGCTTGAGTCAATATTAATTTGCTGTTAAAATGCAAATTCTCCTACAGTGACAGAAACTAGCCTTATGATTGCATGGCTGGGGTTGGGGTGAGTACTGGAGTTGAAGAAAGAGTCAGGAAGGAAGGGTTGAGGAAAACTCTGAGTGTGATGGATATATTCACTATATTGATTTTGGTGATGGTTTCATGTTTGTAAACATATGTAAAAACTTGTATTCTAGATATATGCTGTATGTTCGGAGTCAATTATAGCTCAATAGTTTTTTTTTTTTTGAAGTCAAAGAATAAGAAGGCAAAATCTTGATGAAAAGACATTTTGCAAGGACTTTACAAGGTAGATGCTACTGGTTTTCTTAGGATGTATCTGGGTTGTGTTGTGCTTAGTCATTCAGTCGTGTCCTACTCTTTGCGACCTCATGGACTATAGCCCACCAGGCTACTCTGTCCGTGAGGATTCTCCAGGCAAGAATACTGGGATGGGTTGCCATGCCCTCCTCCAGGGGATTTTCCAAACCCAGTGATCAAACCCAGGTCTCCCACTTTGCAGGCAATTCTTTACTGTTTGAGCCACCAGGGAAGCCCAAGAATACTGGAACAGGCAGTTTATCCTTTCTCCAGGGGAGCTTCCTGACCCAGGAATCGAAACGGGGTCTCTTGCATTTAGGTGGATTCTTTACCAGCTGAGCTACCAGATTTTATATATATATATAAAATGACATTTATATATGTAAATTTGACAATACATATTTCCTTTTTTCAAGGACAGAATTAAAGATTTGGGATAGTACATAATCAAGCACTATTCTTCTCCATTAAAAATTTTTAAATTCTTCTCTGTTAATAAAATATATGATTATTTAATATCTATATTTACTGTTATGTCGGAGAAGGCAATGGCACCCCACTCCAGTACTCTTGCCTGGAAAATCCCATGGATGGAGGAACCTGGTGGGCTGCAGTCCTTGGGGTCGCTAAGAGTCGGACACGACTGAGCGACTTCACTTTCACTTTTTCGCTTTCCTGCATTGGAGAAGGAAATGGCAACCCACTCCAGTGTTCTTGCCTGGAGAATCCCAGGGGCAGGAGAGCCTGGTGGGCTGACGTCTATGGGGTCATGCGGAGTCGGACACGACTGAAGTGACTTAGCAGCAGCAGCAGAGTAGAAAAAATAAACTGAGCATAAGTCTAATAATTCTGCTAAGATCATTATGTGCCCTTCAGTATGTATCTCAAACTCACTGGGCATCAGCACTTCGTTTTGAAAATAAGGCTGGTGGTGTAGTGTGAATGGGTGTGTTGCGTGCGCTTAGTTGCTCAGGCCTGTCTGATTCTTTGCAACCCCATAGGCTGTAGCCGGCCAGGTTCCTCTGTCCATGGAATTTCTCAGGCAAAAATACTGGAGCGGGTTGCCATGCTCTCCTGCAGGGGATCTTCCTGACTCAGGGTATCTTCCCTACCCAGGGATCCCAACCATAGTCTCCTGCATCTTGTGCATTGCAGGCAAATTCTTTACCGCTGAGCCATCAGGGATTACAGTTCAACAAATATTGAGGTTACAAAAACACTTAGGAAAGGCTGTTTAAAAATTTTTTTTTAGGTCCCACTGTTCAACATGTGGGATCTTAGTTCTCCCGCTAGGGACCAAACTTGGCACCCCTCTGCAGTGGAAGCCAGGAGGTTTAACCGCTGGATTGCCAGGGAAGCTCCAGAAAGGTTACTTTTTACAAAGACACTTAGGAAAGTGGTGGAAGTGTTAAAAGATAAACCAAGGGGGCATTAACACGTTCAAGTTTATTTGAACATACACAGATAGAAATCCCGTGGCAGCAAACCGGAAGTAGCTAGGCCTGGGGCGTGTACTACTCTGGTCGGAACCAGCAAAGGCCTTTATGGAGAACTGCTGGCGGGAAATCTCAGGCAGCTTCCCGGGTGAAATCTAAACCAGACCGCAGCACAAGGAGGGCAAGGAGAGCTAGAGGCAGCCACGGCAGACTGGTAAGTGGCTGGTTTAATAAGCGAGGGAACTTACCTTGGAGGCTTGTCTTGGCGCTGCTCGCTGAGGGTGTGGATCGCTGCTTCCTTCCCACCTGCCCGCCAGTGTTCTACCATTTTGTACAGAGGTTCAGTCTATATCAGCCACAAGATCTCAGAACTCAATGCTCTCTCAAGGCTGAGACTTTGAAAACGCCTCCAGCCACTGTCATGGTGAGAAGAAGATGCATTCCAAGGACCGGGGAGGGGTCCCAGCACCTGCTTGGATCTACCTCCCACATCAACTCTGAATCGTATCCTCTAGATCAGGGATCGCCAACCTCCAAGATCTAATGCCTGATGATCTGAGGTGGAGCTGATGCTGTGGTAATGGAATTATAGTGCACAATAAATGTAATGCTGTTCAATCATCCAGAAAACATCCCATCTCCCTCCCTCAATCCTCCCTTTAAAAATTATCTTCCAGGACACCTGTCCCTGGTGCCAAAAAGATTGGGAACCTGCTGCTCTAGATCACCTCCTACAAGTAAATGCAGGATAAAAACAAGGAAATTATTTGACTGGCTGTAGCTTAAGTGGTTGCCTATTTGGAAGGCCTGATTGGCTCTTTGTGCTTGAGTTATTCTTAAATTTTGTCCTCTCCAGTGCAGGTGCCTTCAGAGGAATTGGCTCTGGCTTAGGTTTCAGTTTGCTTCTGAGGGTAGGAAAGCTTCAGACTTAGTCTAATGGCCTCTTTGTTTAATTACTTAGACAGTAGATGAAATTCAGGGTCTCTCAAGAAGTTTAAGCTCTGGAAGGGAGATGAAGGCATGCATAAATCAATTTAAAGGCCTGCTAGGTACAAGTAGGACATACTATATGCAGTATAGGAGCCAAATCCTCTGAGAGGACAGGGAGATCCCTGCTGACTGGAGAATGGGAAGCTTGAGAAGAACACCTCATTGGATTCAGCCTTTGAGGGGTGGGTTGTCTTCCAGTAAGGTGGGGCCTGCTGTTGTGGCAACACATAGTCTAAAGATAAAGGGACCAAAGTGAAAGTGAAGTTGCTCAGTCATGTCCAACTCTTTGCGACCCTATGGACTGTAGCCCATCAGGCTCCTCCCTCCATGGGATTCTCCAAGCAAGAGTACTGGAGTGGGTTGCCATTTCATTTCCTTCTCCAGGGGATCTTCCTGACCCAGGGATCAAACCCGGGTCTCCCGCTTTCCAGGCAGATGCTTTAACCTCTGAGCCATGCCTGTTGTACCTCAGAGGGACCAAACAGATGGGGAAAAGATAATCTAAACAGAGGTGACCTGGCAACAGTACACAGAGTGGGTTTGATGGCACTGGAGCAAGCTACTAAAAACAAGAGAGGGTTTGGAAAGATTCAGTGTAAACCCCGGGTGGTCTTGAATGCCATCGTTAAGAAGTTTGGAATTTTGTTATAGAATCACATTTCAGAAAGCAACTTTATGAAACTCTGCACTTAAGCCCAAATGATGGAGTAAATATGAAATACCTTTTTTGGAAGTTAATTTTACTCTATCTAGCCTGGAGAACACTGAAACTGAAGGCAAAGTCAAGGACACAAATGGATTATCTGGTTGACAGGGAAAGCAATTAAACTCAAGTTTTACACATGTTGAATTTAAGGTGCTAGTGAAACAATCAAATACAAATGGCCATTGGGCAATTGATACTAATGGGAATTTGCTATATGGCTAAGGAAACTCAAACAGGGGCTCTGTATCAATCTAGAGGGGTGGGATGGAGAGGCAGATGGGAGGGAGGTTCAAAAGGGAGGGGATATATGTATACCTATGGCTGATTCATGTTGAGGTTTGACATGAGAAAACAGCAAAATTCTGTAAAGCAATTATCCTTCAATAAAAACTAAATTGATTAAAAAAATGTTTAGAATAAGCCTAAGGTCAGAGGTTACAGTGAATGAAACATGTTTTATTTATTGATGGCTTATGGTATACAAGGCATTTTTGGAAGGAAAAAACAAAACAAAACAAAAACAGGCTCCACAATTTTATATAGCCTTTCAGTTCAGTTCAGTCACTCAGTCATGTCCGACTCTGTGACACCATGAATTGCAGCACGCCAGGCATTTCTGTCCATCACCAACTCCCCGAGTTCACACAAACTCATGTCCATCGAGTCAGTGATGCCATCCAGCCATCTCATCCTCTGTCGTCCCCTTCTCCTCCTGACCCCAATCCCTCCCAGCATCAGGATCTTTTCCAATAAGGCAACTCTTCACATGAGGTGGCCAAAGTATTGGAGTTTCAGCTTTAGCATCAGTCCTTCCAAAGAACACCCAGGACTGATCTCCTTTAGAATGGACTGGTTGGATCTCCTTGCAATCCAAGGGACTCTCAAGAATATCCTCCAACACCACAGTTCAAAAGCATCAATTCCTTGGTGCTCAGCTTTCTTCATAGTCCAAATTTCACATCCATACATGACAACTGGAAAAACCATAGCCTTGACTAGATGGATCTTTATTG
Organism: Tragelaphus eurycerus; assembly: GCA_935064755.1. NCBI lineage: Eukaryota > Metazoa > Chordata > Mammalia > Artiodactyla > Bovidae > Tragelaphus > Tragelaphus eurycerus. Next base: position 42,238,636 of record CAKXYN010000010.1, on the reverse strand, counting down.
GCAAAGTAATGTCTCTGCTTTTCAATATGCTATCTAGGTTGGTCATAACTTTCCTTTCAAGGAATAAAGATCTTTTAATTTCATGGCTGCAATCACTATCTGCAGTGATTTTGGAGCCCAGAAAAATAAAGTCTGACACTGCTTCCACTGTTTCCCCCATCTACTTCCCATGAAGTGATGGGACCAGATGCCATGATCTTCGTTTTCTGAATGTTGAGCTTTAAGCCAACTTTTTCACTCTCCTCTTTCAGTTTCATCAAGAGGCTTTTTAGTTCCTCTTCACTTTCTGCCATAAGGGTGGTGTCATCTGCATATCTGAGGTTATTGATATTTCTCCTGGCAATCTTGATTCCAGCTTGTGTTTCTTCCAGTCCAGCATTTCTCATGATGTACTCTGCATATAAGTTAAATAAGCAGGCTGACAATATACAGCCTTCAGTTCAGTTCAGTTCAGTCACTCAGTTGTGTCTGACTCTTTGCAACACCATGAATCACAGGACGCCAGGACTCTCTGTCCATCACCAACTCCCGGAGTTCACTTAAACTCATGTTCATCGAGTCGGTGATGCCATCCAGCCATCTTATCCTCTGTCGTCCCCTTCTCCTCCTGCCCCCAATCCCTCCCAGCATCAGAGTCTTTCCAATGAGGCAACTTTTCGCATGAGGTGGCCAAAGTATTGGAGTTGCAGCTTCAGCATCAGTCCTTCCAATGAACACCCAGGACTGATCTCCTTTAGGATGGACTGGTTGGATCTCCTTGCAGTCCAAGGGACTCTCAAGAGTCTTCTCCAACACCACAGTTCAAAAGCATCAATTCTTTGGCCCTCAGCTTTCTTCACAGTCCAACTCTCACATCCATACATGACTACTGGAAAAAATCATAGCCTTGACTAGATGGACCTTTGTTGGCAAAGTAATATCTCTGCTTTTCAATATACTATCTAGGTTGGTCATGACTTTCCTTCCAAGGAGTAAGTGTCTTTTAATTTCATGGCTGCAATCACCATCTACAGTGATTTTGGAGCCCCGAAAAATAAAGTCTGACACTGTTTCTACTGTATCTATTACAGTCTTGACATACTCCTTTTCCTATTTGGAACCAGTCTGTTGTTCCATGTCCAGTTCTAACTGTTGCTTCCTGACCTGCATATAGGTTTCTCAAGAGGCAAGTCAGGCGGTCTGGTATTCCCATCTCTTTCAGAATTGTCCACAGTTTATTGTGATCCACACAGTCAAAGGCTTTGGCATAGTCAATAAAGCATAAATAGATGTTTTTCTGGAACTCTCTTGCCTTTTCCATGATCCAGCGGATGTTGGCAATTTGATCTCTGGTTCCTCTGCCTTTTCTAAAACCAGCTTGAACTACTGGAAGTTCATGGTTCACGTATTGCTGAAGCCTGACTTGGAGAATTTTGAACATTACTTTACTAGCATGTGAGATGAGTGCAATTGTGCGGTAGTTTGAGCATTCTTTGGCATTGCCTTTCTTTGGGATTCCAATGAAAACTGACGGTTTCCAGTCCTGTGGCTACTGTTGCTGCTGCTGCTGTTAAGTCGCTTCAGTCATGTCCAACTCTGTGGGACCCCATAGACGGGAGCCCACCAGGCTGCCCCATCCCTGGGGTTCTCCAGGCAAGAACACTGGAGTGGGTTGCCATTTCCTTCTCCAATGCAGGAAAGTGAAAAGTGAAAGTGAAGTCGCTCAGTTGTGCCCAGACTCTTAGCAACCCCATGGACTGCAGCCTACCAGGCTCCTCCATCCATGGGATTTTCCAGGCAAGAGTACTGGAGTGGGGTGCCATTGCCTTCTCCGGTGGCCACTGCTGAGATTTCCAAATTTGCTGGCCTATTAAGTGCAGCACTTTGACAGCATCATCTTCCAGGATTTGAAATAACTCATCTGGATTCCATCACCTCCACTAACTTTGTTCATAGTGATGCTTTCTAAGGCCCACTTGACTTCATGTTCTAGGATGTCTGGCTCTAGGTGAGTGATCACACCATCGTGATTATCTTGGTCATTTGAAGATTTTTTGTTTGCAGTTCTTCTGTGTATTTTTGCCACCTCTTCTTAATATCTTCTGCTTCTGTTAGGTCCATACCATTTCTGTCCTTTATACCCTTTAGCTTATGTAAATTCTCACAATATCCTACTGAGACACTTTAGGTCTGCTTGACTAATTTTTTTTTTCCCTTGACTGACTTTAATTCACATCCCTGACCTCTAAACATGAGAAAGAATGCTCCAAGGCTTAAGCTTTGACCCTCTTTTCTAATTACGCTTGCTCCCTAAGTGATCTTGCATCCACTCTTGTCTTGAAGCACAATCTTCATTAAGTTAAATGTACTGGACTAGACATTTCCTGAAGTTTGTACTCCTAATAGATATATTGAAGTTAATATAGCCAAAGGTGAAGTCTTGATTTCACTTTTGTCACCCCCATTTCATTCTGCTCTTTCATATCTATCCAGTTACTGAGGCAAACAAAACAGGAGCCACTCTGATTTTCCTCTTACACTTTACAGCCAATCCATGATAAATCCAGTAAGCTCTCCCTTCAAAATATATCCAGAATTCATCTATTTGTCATTACCTTTACACTGGTGTAAAGAAACATCATGCCTCACTATATTAATATAATTATTATTGATATACATTAATACACTGTATTAATACAATTACCTCCTATATAGCCTTTTTCCACTTTTGCCCCATTTTAGCCTATCTTTCCATATAATTGTCAGAGTTGTTCCTTTAAAGCATGTGTCATATTATTCCACTCCTTTGCTAATAATCCTCAGAATAAAAAAAGCCAAAATCCTTTTACCAAGATGCTTAGTGAGCTTTCTAACTATAACTTCTCTACCCCTGGTTCTACCGAGGGGTTCATATCATGCTATTCCTGAAACTCATGAACAGAATTTACCCTCAAGAAATTTATACTTGCTGTTTATTCTGCCCTGAATTTATACTTCTAAGGATCACCCCTTGTCTACTTCTAGGTCTCTACTTAACTGTTCACTTGGTCAAAGTGATCATGCGTAACCATGCTATATAAAAACAAACCAAACTAAGCCTCTTATTTTCATTAGTGACACATAGTAGGTGCTCAAACATCTTTTAATGAATATTTAATATTTCAAAGAATCATAAAGTCTCATCTGTATGTTGAAAATGAATACCTTGCAGCTTAAACAAATTTCTCAAAGGGTTTTAGGGCTGGAATTTGTATCAAATTCTTTTTGACTCCAAAAGCTCAGTTATTTTGTGGGTATTTAAAATATTATGAATATTTGAATGCATGCAAATCTTCTTTAAAGAGAGATATTTGAAACTGTAGGACGAGATGGAATTGTATAGTGGTAGATTGTATAGATGGACTTAGGAGAGACACTAGGGTAGACATTCTTATTCTTTTTCAGGCCATGGATTCCTCTGAAAATCTAATGATACTTTGGCCCTTGTTCCCTAAACCACATGTAAGCATTTACCACAGTCTTGCATAATATTGCATGTAATTTATAACCTCTATCTTATTCTGCAGTTGAAAGGGACAGAATATAGTAAGAGAGGATGGTTTTGGAGATAGTGTGTGCAGACTGGTCTTTTGGGAATTTTGAGAGTAAATGTAAAGAGAGGGAAGGTGGGCCTTCCAGATCTAAAGGCTATGATTCTGACTTCTCTGTTTATGCCAAAGTCATTCAAACATCATGATCTCATAGAGTCAAGACAAAAGGGACAAAAGAGATCATTTAACACCATCATTTTGCATGTGAAGCAGGGAGGCAGGGCAGATGGCCCAGTGGATTGCCTGTGTACATCCAACGGGCTCATAGCAGAACAGGGACTAGATTCCAGGTATCATGACTAAGGCCAAAGCTCTTTCTGCTATACCATGCTGCCTCCTCAGAAGTGGATTGTCCTGTGCTTCTGAGCCCTTCCCAAGGTGCTTCAGCATAAAGGATATTGGTGTTTTCAGTATCAAAATGTATATTGAGTACTGAGGATGGACAGAGATTTGCACTAGAATTATTCTTTTCTATAACTGAAACATGTCAAAAAGTCACTTTGTAACTAACTCAACCTTTGAGCAATATAGTGGGTGGTTATAACATGAAAGGCTTTGGCATAGTCAATAAAGCAGAAATAGATGTTTTTCTGGAACTCTCTTGCTTTTTCCATGATCCAGCGGATGTTGGCAATTTGATCTCTGGTTCCTCTGCCTTTTCTAAATCCAGCTTGAACATCAGGAAGTTCATGGTTCACATATTGCTGAAGCCTGGCTTGGAGAATTTTGAGCATTACTTTACTAGCATGTGAGATGAGTGCAATTGTGAGGTAGTTTGAGCACTCTTTGGCATTGCCTTTCTTTGGGATTGGGATGAAAACTGACCTTTTCCAATCTTGTGGCCACTGCTGAGTTTTCCAAATTTGCTGGCATATTGAGAGCAGCACTTTCACAGCATCATCTTTCAGGATTTGGAATAGCTCCACTGGAATTCCATCACCTCCACTAGCTTTGTTCGTAGTGATGCTTTCTAAGGCCCACTTGAGTTCACATTCCAGGATGTCTGGCTCTAGGTCAGTGATCACATCATCATGATTATCTGGGTCATGAAGCTCTTTTTTGTACAGTTCTTCTGTGTATTCTTGCCACCTCTTCTTAATATCTTCTGCTTCTGTTAGGTCCATACCATTTCTGTCCTTTATCGAGCCCATTTTTGCATGAAATGTTCCTTTGGTATCTCTGATTTTCTTGAATAGATCCTTAGTCTTTCCCATTCTGTTGTTTTCCTCTATTTCTTTGCATTGATTGCTGAAGAAGGCTTTCTTATCTCTTCTTGCTATTCTTTGGAACTCTGCATTTAGATGTTTATATCTTTCCTTTTCGCTTCTCTTCTTTTCACAGCTATTTGCAAGGCCTCCCCAGACAGCCATTTTGCTTTTTTGCATTTCTTTTCCATGGGGATGGTCTTGATCCCTGTCTCCTGTACAATGTCACGAACCTCATTCCATAGTTCATCAGGCACTCTATCTATCAGATCTAGTCCCTTAAATCTATTTCTCACTTCCACTGTATAATCATAAGGGATTTGATTTGGGTCATGCCCGAATGGTCTAGTGGTTTTCCCTACTTTCTTCAATTTCAGTCTGAATTTGGCACTAAGGAGTTCATGGTCTGAGCCACAGTCAGCTCCTGGTCTTGTTTTTGCTGATTGTATAGAGCTTCTCCATCTTTGGCTGCAAAGAATATAATTGATCTGATTTCGGTGTTGACCATCTGGTGATGTCCATGTATAGAGTCTTCTCTTGTGTTGTTGGAAGAGGGTATTTGCTATGACCAGTGCATTTTCTTGGCAAAACTCTGTTAGTCTTTGCCCTGCTTCATTCCGTATTCCAAGGCCAAATTTGCCTGTTACTCCAGGTGTTTCTTGACTTCCTACTTTTGCATTCCAGTCCCCTATAATGAAAAGGACATCTTTTTTGGGTGTTAGTTCTTAAAGGTCTTGTAGGTCTTCATAGAACCGTTCAACTTCAGCTTCTTCAGCGTCACTGGTTTGGGCATAGACCTGGATTACTGTGACATTGAATGGTTTGCCTTGGAAATGAACAGAGATCATTCTGTCATTTTTGAGATTGCATCCAAGTACTGCATTTCGGACTCTTTTGTTGACCATGATGGCCATTCCATTTCTTCTGAGGGATTCCTGCCCACAGTAGTAGACATAATGGTCCTCTGAGTTAAATTCACCCATTCCAGTCCATTTTTTTACTATGCCAAAGCCTTTGACTGTGTAGATCACAATAAACTGTGGAAAATTCTGAGAGAGATGGGAATACCAGACCACCTGATCTGCCTATTGAGAAATCTGTATGTAGGTCAGGAAGCAACAGTTAGAACTGGTCATGGAACAACAGACTGGTTCCAAATAGGAAAAGGAGTACGTCAAGGCTGTATATTGTCACAATGTTTATTTAACTTATATGCAGAGTACATCATGAGAAATGCTGGACTGGAAGAAACACAAGCTGCAATTAAGATTTCTGGGAGAAATATCAATAACCTCAGATATGCAGATGATACCACCCTTATGGCAGAAAGTGAAGAGGAACTCAAAAGCCTCTTGATGAAAGTGAAAGTGGAGAGTGAAAAGGTTGGCCTAAAGCTCAACATTCAGAAAACGAAGATCATGGCAACTGGTCCCATCACTACATGGGAAATAGATGGAGAAACAGTGGAAACAGTGTCAGACTTTATTTTTCTGGGCACGAAAATCACTGCAGATGGTGACTGCAGCCATGAAATTAAAAGACGTTTACTCCTTGGAAGGAAAGTTATGACCAACCTAGATAGCATATTCAAAAGCAGAGACATCACTTTGCCAACAAAGGTTCACCTAGTCAAGGCTATGGTCTTTCCTGTGGTCATGTATGGATGTGAGAGCTGGACTGTGAAGAAGGCTGAGCACTGAAGAATTGATGCTTTTGAACTGTGGTGTTGGAGAAGACTCTTGAGAGTCCCTTGGACTGCAAGGAGATCCAACCGGTCCATTCTGAAGGAGATCAGCCCTGGGATTTCTTTGGAAGGAATGATGCTAAAGCTGAAACTCCAGTATTTTGGCCACCTCATGCGAAGAGTTGACTCATTGGAGAAGACTCTGATGCTGGGAGGGATTGGGGGCAGGAGGAGAAGGGGACGACAGAGGATGAGATGGCTGGATGGCATCACTGACTCGATGAATGTGGGTCTGAGTGACCTCCGAGAGCTGGTGATGGATAGGGAGGCCTGGCGTACTGCAGTTCATGGGGTCGCAAAGAGTCGGACATGACTGAGTGACTGATCTGATCTGATCTGATAACATGAAAGAATATCTGATGGTTAATGGCAACTTTAAAAATCTAGACAAGCCTTAAAATACAAATGCAAGAATTTCATTATCCAACCCACTTAATATGCAATTTGATTTTCATTGTGGAGACAGCTGAAAGAGTAAAGATTGGGACATTGTGGTCAGTCACACAATTACGAGCAATGTTACACGTTCCAGATCTCTGTAAAAAATGTCCTTCACTTGGAGAAGTTTAAATAATATTTAAAATCTTCAAGATCTGATAGTAATATTGAAGAGTAATTCAAGGAAATGGCCCATGTATATTTCTATTTTACTCTCCGCTATGCATTTATCCATGGATTTGAAAAGAAAGGGTTTTGCCAATAAAGTAGAAATCCTCCTGCATTATTTACGAGCTCTCTCAGAGTGACTGACAAGACTACCCAGAGTTCTAAGTTTCCTCTCTGCTCTAGCTTATCAGTGAACTAGTGAAATTTAACACGAATGGTGTCAGCTTTATATTTAGAGTGTAACTGTATAAACAGAAGCCACTGTGAGAATCTTGTTTTAGAGTTTTCACCTTATTTAAATTCTTAATTTGTCCCTTCAGTTTTGAAAAGGCTATTGCAGAGTGTGGTCCTGCTTCCAATTAATGAGCTTCAGGAAAGGATTAGGTTTGCCTCACTCAGCTTTGCAAAATAGGCTAACCTTGAGTCACACGAATCTGAAGAAGAGGTAAATAGTCTGTCTGATTCAAACTAACTTCGACAGGGATGACAGTCTTAGGCTGTTTATTTTATTATAGCCTGAGCTAAAAGTCCCAAAGTTTTACAGTTGATAAAAGACTTTTTTTTTTTTGAAAGTTAAAAAAAAAAATGTTAGTTTTCTTCCGTATTTCACTTATCTAATACTTTGTTTCTAGTCATTCAATAAATAGTAGCAGTAACTGATAGCTTGTATCAGTGTCATGAAGTCCAAAATGTTTGGGTGATTTTGTTATTTGAAGTTAAATCTTGAGGAGCTTGTGCCAAAAAAACACTCCTATTAAATACGTTAAGCATATTGTGAAATTATAAAGGGAACATAACTGTGTATATATTTGTAAGGTCACTTTAAAGACATTTATTCCCCTATAATGACTTTGGTGATTTCATAGAAATCATGATTTCATTTGAAATCTAGCTCCCACTCAAATCTGTCTCCACACTCATATCTGAGAGTAGAGACTACATGTGAGTGAATGTAAGATGATATCAGTTTCTTAGTCCATCTTTGGCAATATTTTTGAATGTACTTCTGCCAGAGTCTGATTTATTTATTCCTGAATTCTTTGACTTTGAAAATATTCTGATCATATTGACAAGCACAGATATATTCTGGTCCCTTCCAAAGGTAAAATTAAACTTATACTTTATTTACATAAAGGGGACATAATAATCTGTTGTCCTTTAATTACTAAAGATGATGTTTTTAGAAGCAGAGATATTTTTTTAGGAGCAGAGAAAGCAACAAGAAAATTCATTGATTAAGGTCAAATTATTCGTGTTGTTAAAAATATAGAATTTAGAAGTCAAATGCACTATCCATTGTGCCATGGAGCCAACTAAAGACATAGATTTTTAAAGTTTTGTTTCACATAAATTTCTCAGCCTAGGTTAAAGCAATCAACACAGCTGTAAATGAAGATATGTTTGAATTAAAACAATTAGATTTGATTTTTTTGTGTCTTGCAACTCACAGCAGGTATTCAAGCACAGCCAAAACTTGGATGTGCTGACACCTGTAATCAACACAAAAGATCTCTTTTAAACTAACAAATCATCCCTCCCAGTGGAAGTATAAACAAAGCCCTAATTGCAGATTCTGCTAACTATTCTCCCCTGCTGTGAGGAATAATGTCTAGTGTTTAAGCTGTAACCTCAACTATGATTTATAATTGGCGGAAGATAAGGGCTAATTCTCTAGATTCAGTCAATGTTACTATGTGTTCTTAAACTGAGTCTATACCAATCAATGATTTCCTAATTACCAGCTAGTATCAAGTATATTGAAATGATTTATTAATTGCAAGGAGAAAAATAACAAAACATATAGTGGTGATAAAGTGCTAGACTGTCAAACACTTCCGTTTTTGTTTTTAACTTACTTCACAGAATACATTAATGAATCTTCACAGAATACATTTGCGGTAGATACTAATATTATTCCCACTTTACAGATGAGGGAATTGTGGCTTTATAGGAGTTTCTCCTAAGCATCACAACTATGAAGCAGTGGAGGTGAGATTTGAATTCAGGCTAAAGCTGTTTGGGGTCTGTAGCTTGCCTTTTCCACTAAAAGTAAAGATACAAATAAAAATTTAACTGCTGTTCCATTTTAGATAAATAAATCAAATATTTCTGCTAAAAAGATCTTTCATGAAAGCTTCCTTGGTCTTATGTGTCATCTACGAGAGGGGTTCATGATTCTAAGAACCGTAGTTTGCAAGTCAAGGCACAGCTTTGATTAAAATAATTTATTGGGAGAAATAAATGAAATATAAGTACACAATGAACGAAAACCCCTATCTGTTTCTCAGTGTGGCTATTAACATGCTTTACAGCTAGAATCTCCTGTTCCCCAAAGTATTCTTAGACCACAAATTAAAAACTTTTGAAAGTATCATTAACTCCTTCAGGTATTAGTGTAATCAGTTTAAATAGTGTCACAGATCAGATCAGATCAGATCAGTCGCTCAGTCGGGTCTGACTCTTTGTGACCCCATGAATCACAGCACGCCAGGACTCCCTGTCCATCACCAACTCCTGGAGTTCACTCAGACTCATGTCCATTGAGTCAGTGATGCCATCCAGCCATCTCATCCTCTCTCGTCCCCTTCTCCTCTTGCCCCCAATCCCTCCCAGCATCAGAGTCTTTTCCAATGAGTCAACGCTTCGCATGAGGTGGCCAAAATACTGGAGTTTCAGCTTTAACATCATTCCTTCCAAAGAAATCCCAGGGCTGATCTCCTTCAGAATGGACTGGCTGGATCTCCTTGCAGTCCAAGGGACTCTCAAGAGTCTTCTCCAACACCACAGTTCAAAAGCATCAATTCTTCAGTGCTCAGCCTTCTTCACAGTCCAGCTCTCACATCCATACATGACCACAGGAAAAACCATAGTCTTGACTAGACAGACCTTTGTTGGCAAAGTAATGTCTCTGCTTTTGAATATGCTATCTAGGTTGGTCATAACTTTCCTTTCAAGGAGTAAGCGTCTTTTAATTTCATGGCTGCAATTACCATCTGCAGTGATTTTGGAGCCCCCAGAAAATAAAGTCTGGCACTGTTTCCACTGTTTCCCCATCTATTTCCCATGAAGTGATGGGACCAGCTGCCATGATCTTCGTTTTCTGAATGTTGAGCTTTAAGCCAACTTTTTCACTCTCCACTTTCACTTTCATCAAGAGGCTTTTTAGTTCCTCTTCACTTTCTGCCATAAGGGTGGTATCATCTGCATATCTGAGGTTATTGATATTTCTCCCGGCAATCTTGATTCTAGCTTGTGTTTCTTCTGGCCCAATGTTTCTCATGATGTACTCTGCATATAAGTTAAATAAGCAGGGTGGCAGTATACAGCCTTGATATACTCCTTTTCCTATTTGGAACCAGTCTGTTGTTCCATGTCCAGTTCTAACTGTTGCTTCCTGACCTGCATACAAATTTCTCAAGAGGCAGATCAGGTGGTCTGGTATTCCCATCTCCATTGCCAACATCCACTGGATCATGGAAAAAACAAGAGAGTTCCAGAAAAATATCTATTTCTGCTTTATTGACTATGCCAAAGCCTTTGACTGTGTGGATCACAATAAACTGTGGAAATAGTGCCTCAATTTTAGTCAAAGCCTCAGTTCAGTTCAGTTGCTCAGTCGTGTCCTGTGCTTTGCGACCCCATGGACTGCAGCACACCAGGCTTCCCTGTCCATCACCAACTCCCGGAGCTCACTCAAACTCATGTACATAAAGTTGGTGATGCCATCCAACCAAACCATCTCATCCTCTGTCATCCCCTTCTCCTTCTGCCCTCAATCTTTCCCAGCATCAGGGTCTTTTCTAATGAGTCAGTTCTTTGCATCAGGTGGCCAAAGAATTGAAGCTTCAGCTTCAGCATTAGTCTTTCCAATGAATATTCAGGACTGATTTCCTTTAGGATGAACTGGTTTGATCTCCTTGCAGTCCAAGGGATTCTCAAGAGTCTTCTGCAACACCATAGTTCAAAAGCATCAGTTCTCCTCACTCAGCTTTATTTATGATTCAACTCTCACATCCACATATGACTACTGGAAAAATCATAGCTTTGACTAGATGGACCTTTGACTAGATGGCAAAGTAATGCAGTAGGCTTTTTAATATGCTGTCTAGGTTGGTCATAACTTTTCTTCCAGGGAGCAAGAGTCTTAATTTCATGGCTACAGGCACCATCTGCACTGATTTTGGAGCCCAAGAAAATAAAGTCTCTCAGGGTTTCCATTGTTTCCCCATCTATTTGTCATGAAGTGATGGGACTGGATGCCATGATCTTTATTTTTTGAATGTTGAGTTTTAAGCCAGATTTTTCACTGGCTTAAAACTTTCACTTTCATCAAGAGGCTCTTTAGTTCCTCTTTGCTTTCTTCCTTAAGGGTGGTGTCATTTGGTTTTTCATTTGTTTAAAGCTTTGATGTTCTCATATGGCTGGTCAACCACATACACTAGCATCAGTGGGGACTTGTTAGAGATGCAGAATCTCAGACAGCAAATCCCAGACTTATGAATCATAATATGCTCTTTTACAGGATAACTCAGGTGATTTTTATGCAAATACTGTTTAAAAACAAGGAAATTTAATCACTCCATTTAAAGAGGAAAAAAGGGGAGGAGCTAAGATGGCAGAGGGTTACGATGGGGAAAACACTTTCTCCTCCACAAATTCATCAAAAGGACTTCTAAACGCCGAGTAAATTCCACAAAACAACTTAGGAATGCCGGCAGAGGACATCAGACACCCAGAAAAGCAACTCATTGCCTTCTAAAGGAGGTAGGGAAAAAATATAAAAGGCAAAAAGAGACAAAGAGGGAGGGACGGACCTCTGTCCGGGGAAGGGAGTCTTAAAAAAAAAAGAAGTTTCCAAACATCAGGAAACACTCTCACTGCAGAGTCTGTGCCGAACCTAGGAAGCACGGAGGCCATCATAACAGGGAGGAAAACAAATAAACAATTAAAACCCACAGACTACGAGCCCTATGATAACTTCCACAGCGGAGAAGCATTGCAAACGCCTGCATCCGCCATCAGCATGCGGGGGCTGGGCAGGGAGACACCGCAGGCCGCTCCCCCGCTGCCCGCTCCCGCCTCCCCCCCACCCCGCCCCACCGCGGGCAGCTCCCCCCGCCGGCTGCTCCCACGGGCTGCATTGGCCTGAATATCCCGCGGGCCGCTCCCCCGCCGGCCGCTCCCACGCGGGCCGCTCCCACGGGCTGCATTGGCCTGAATATCCCGAGCGCTACCTGATCGGAATAATCTGGGCCGGCAAACCAGACTGTGGGACACCTACCACACGAAAAGCCGGCCCTAACCCAAGACACCGCCAGGCCCGCGCACAGAACAAGGACTGTACAGAGATAGCCGGCTGCGGTCTGTCCCCGTCCGGTGACAGGCAGCCAGAGCCGGAGGGAGGCAATCGCAGCCCCAGAGAGACATTATTCACAAAACTGTAAGCAGGCTTCTTTGCTAACTAAGACTTCTTGGGGCTCTGGTCGGCTAACATCCGCCTAAAAAGTGCGTCGGTACAACTAAAAAAACCGAGTGGTGGGGAGGCGATAAGTTGCAGAAGCCGCGCCTGATAAACACCTCATTACCTGCGCTGCTGGATTCTGCAAAGGGCACAAAACGCAGGCCCAACCGAGCCCTGGCCTCTGAGGACTACCGGAGTGCCTGAACTTGAGCGGCTTAGACCTGGGAGGGGAAAGCAGCCCCGGGCCGGTAGCGGATGGTTCTGGCGGGGAAACAGAGCCTAAGCAGAGAGGGCAGGGAGGCTACACGCTCCGTGAGCGGGGGCAGTCCCAGTGTGGCTGAGCCACTGCGAGCACACGCCAGTGGTATTTATTTGCAACCTCCCTCCCTCCCTGCAGTGCGAGTGAACAAGTAAGCCTTAAAAAAAAAAAAAAAAAAAAAAAAGGGTGTCCACCACTTCCCCCTTTGTATCAGGGCGTAAATCAGAAACTGAAGAGACCAGCAAACAGAAGAAGCTATAACAGAGGGAACCGCCGTGGAAGCGACAGGCAATAAACTAAAACCCCATGGTTAGTACCAACTACAGAGAAAGGGGCCTATAGATCTTGAGAAATTTAAGCCGGAACAAGGAACTAGCCAAAAATGAACTGAACCCACAATACCCACAACAATAATAGAGAAACTCTTATATATATTGTTACTATTTTTACCATCATTATTTCTTTTTTTTTTAATATATTTTTTTATTAAAAAAAAGGAAAACAAAAATTTTTTTCTTTTTTTTTAAATTTTTTTTTCTTTCTTTTATTTATTTTTTTTTTATTCTCTAGTACTCCTTTAATTTCCACCTTTAGATATAACTTTTGCAACCCTTTTTTTTTTTTTTTTTTTTTTGTCTTTCCTTTTTTCTTTTCTTTACTGATTACTGACTGGATGTGTCTCTCTCCTTTTCATTCCCTCCTTTTATCCTCCTGACCACCTCTGTCTCCTTCCTCCCTCTTTCCTTCTCTGTATAACTCCGTGAATATCTCTGAGCGGTCCAGTTGTGGAGTGCAGTATAAAAGAAGAAGTTTTTGAGACTACTGTAAAAATAAGACCGATAACTGGAAGCAGGAGGCTTAAGTCCAAACCTTGATCCCACGAAACATTAATTGACAGGAGCTCATCAAATGCCTCCATACCTACACTGAAACCAAGCATCACACAAAGGCCAACAAGTTCCACAACAAGACATGCCAAGAAAATTCTCCAGAAAAACAGGAACACAGCCTTGAGTTCCAATATACAGGCTACACAAAGTGACCCCAAAATCATAGACATCTCATAACTCACTACTAGACACTCCATTGCACTCCAGAGAGAAGAAATCCAGCTCCATCCACCAGAACACTGACACAAGCTTCCCTAAACAATAAACCTCGACAAGCCACCTGTACAAACCCACATATAGTGAAGAAACGCCACAATAAAGAGAACTCCACACACTGCCAGAATACAGTAAGGACACCCCAAGCTCAGCAATTTAAACAAGATGAAGAGACAGAAGAATTCCCAGCAGGTAAAGGAACAGGATAAATGCCCACCAAACCAAACAAAAGAGGAAGAAATAGCAAACCTACCTGATAAAGAATTCCGAATAATGATAGTGAAATTAATCCAAAATCTGGAAAGCAAAATGGAATCATAGATAAATAGCCTGGAGAAAAGCATTGAGAAGATGCAAGAAAGATTTAACAAGGACCTAGAAGAAATAAAAAAGAGTCAAGATATAATGAATAATGCAATAAATGAGATCCAAAACACTCTGGAGGCAACAAATAGTAGAATAACAGAGGCAGAAGATAGAATTAGTGAATTAGAAGATAGAATGGCAGAAATAAATGAATCAGAGGAGAAAAAAAGAAAAATGAATTAAAAGAAATGAGGACCATCTCAGAGACCTCCAGGACAATATTAAACATTACAACATTCGAATCATAGGAGTCCCAGAAGAAGAACACAAAAAGAAAGAACATGAGAAAATACTAGAGGAGATAATAGTTGAAAACTTCCCTAAAATGGGGAAGGAAATAATCACTCAAGTCCAAGAAACCCAGAGAGTCCCAAACAGGATAAACCCAAGGCGAAACACCCCAAGACACATATTAATCAAATTAACAAAGATCAAACACAAAGAACAAATATTAAAAGCAGCAAGGGAAAAACAACAAATAACACACAAGGGAATTTCCATAAGGATAACAGCTGATCTTTCAATAGAAACTCTCCAAGCCAGGAGGGAATGGCAAGACATACTTAAAGTGATGAAAGAAAAGAACCTACAGCCCAGATTATTGTACCCAGCAAGGATCTCATTCAAATATGAAGGAGAAATCAAAACCTTTACAGACAAGCTAAAGCTGAGAGAATTCAGCACCACCAAACCAGCTCTCCAACAAATACTAAAGGATATTCTCTAGACAGGAAACACAAAAAGAGTATATAAATTCGAAAAGTGAAAGTGAAGTTGCTCAGTCATGTCCGACTCTTAGCGACCCCATGGACTGCAGCCCACCAGGCTCCTCCATCCATGGGATTTTCCAGGCAAGAGTACTGGAGTGGGGTGCCATTGCCTTCTCCGCAGGTTACCCTTGGAGCTCACATAATCTTCCTGGTGATGTGATTCTGCTAAAAGCCAAACTTCTTGACCAAAGACTGATTTGGCAAACCAAATCCTAGCCTGGTGCTTGCCCCTTCCCTAGGACATGATTCAGATCCCGATGGAAACACCGCTAGAGTAGCTAAGGGAATCAGAGCGCCAGGCTCTGTGACACAAAAGTATGGAGATGACATTCTTGATTCATCTCACTTTCAGAGGTTGTGGTCACTAGAAAAGTGCTTCAGAACACTTCATTCCTTCCTACTAAATGCAGACATGTGCTGAGACAGGCATCGCCAGCAACCTTTCTTGTTTTTAAACGTTTAAAAACCAAAGGGATTTCCAACCATAAGCCAATCTGCATGCATCCTGCATCCCCTAAGAGGGGGGTGAGGGGTGGGGGACCAAGGCGAAAAACACAGACAACTACAAAATATGCCCTAGAAAAATATAAGATCCTCATAAAACCAACATCTCACCAGATACCCTGTTAAAGCACAGAGTGTTGAAGGCTCATGAGAACAAAATGAGTATTGTGGTTGAGCTTGAAATGCTGAACATGATTTCGAATGATCCTTTTCACTGCTCCGAGAGGAGGGTCGTTCCACTCCAGCAAAGGAAGAGTCAGGAGTCAGCAGCCGCTCTTCCCTTTCGGTAGGCACACCAACTCTGACTTGCGGATCAGAGAATTAGGCTGTAAGGATTCAACGCTAATTGCAATTGCTCTGCACTGAGGGACGTTGGCCAGAATTGCAAACCGTCATGGGGCTGACCCAAAGCTGAGTCCACCTTTGTGGCTGGAGAGGTTTTCGTAACCCTTGCAGTCCTCTGCTCCACACCTGCTTCAGTCCTGCGCCTGCCTGAGAAAGTGGCCAGTCACAAAGCACCACCCTAGGGTCCTTTCCTTGCCACCCTCCCTGCAAAGCACACCTCGCCCGCTCTGAGGTCTGTGTCCTTTCCAGAGAGGGTCCTGGCTGGAAAGCAGAAAAAGAACTCTGAAGAACAGACTTGGGGAAATAAGTCTACACGGAAAGGTAAAAACCTATCCAAGGTTTCCAGAGTGACGATTCTCTCAGAAGACAAGGCTCCAGGAAGAAAGGGTGTGAAACACCGGAGCTCAGGCGTGGTCCCCATGGCAGGGTCTGCTTCCTGCTGCCCCTGGGCAGGGGTGGGGGCCAGGGACCCCAGGGTCTTTTGCTGGTTCTGCACCATCCCCCCTTGGCTGGGTTGTACATTCACTGGTTGTCAGGAGTTTCTGATGCTGCTGGGGGCGGGGATGGAGGGGAGGACTGGCAGAACGTCCTGCTCAGCTCGCTAGGCTCTACACGTCGTATCGGTTCAAAGTATATGAGTTTGGGTAGCTCGGCCGGCCGTACTGGAAGTGATCTGTCAAGATGTTGTTGCGGCCGTACTGGTAGTCACTGTGCGGGGGGAAGAGCGTGCCGTTGTGGGGCTTCTCCAGGGGGCTCCGGTGGTGCTCCTTACTGCTCAGGTCCCCTGTTGTGACGGGGAGGAGGTGCTTCCGGGCTTGCTGGTTCGCGTCATACTTGGTCTTGTTGTACAGAAAAACTCCAAGGATGGCCGTCATCATGCCCAGGACATTGGTGCTGGTGACAGGGTTCCGCAGCATGATCAGGGACACTGTGATGACCATGATCCTCTTGGTGGCATTGGCGACCGAGTAGCTCAGAGGGCTGATGGGGTTGAGGATGCTAAAAGCAATGACGTTCTGGGCAAAGTTACAGAAGCCGATGACAGCCAGGAGCAGGAGCGTCCAAGGCCACTGGGACACATAGGTCAGGTCGCTGCTGACCAGGAAAGCCAAGAGATCTACCAGGACCCACGCAGGGATCATAAAAAAGACAGCATGGCAGCCCAAGATGTTCAGCAGCCGGAGATGGTGGATCCTTGAATCTCTTAATACCTTTCTGGAGAAAATGTTCTGAAGCGAGAAGCACAGCGTGGCCGCAAGGGCACTGACCAGCCCCCACATGTCGAAGGACAGCTCGGTGACAGTGGCCAGCAGGACGCCGCTGATGATGGGGATGAGGGACAGGTACACCTTGGTGCTCTGTTTCTCCTTCATGATGATCCGGGACAGGAGGACCACCCAGATGGGCATAAATTCGAACCCAAAATAACAAAGTAAATGGCAACGGGATCATATTTATCAATAATTACCTTAAATGTAAATGGGTTGAATGCCCCAACCAAAAGACAGAGACTGGCTGAATGGATACAAAAACAAGACCCCTACATATGTTGTTTACAAGAGACCCACCTCAAAACAGGGGACACATACAGACTGAAAGTGAAGGGCTGGAAAAAGATTTTCCATGCAAATAGGGACCAAAAGAAAGCAGGAATAGCAATACTCATATCAGATAAAATAGACTTTAAAACAAAGGCTGTGAAAAGAGACAAAGAAGGTCACTACATAATGATCAAAGGATCAATCCAAGAAGAATATATAATAATTATAAATATATATGCACCCAACATAGGAGCACCGCAATATGTAAGACAAATACTAACAAGTATGAAAGGAGAAATTAACAATAACACAATAATAGTGGGAGACTTTAATACCCCACTCACACCAATGGATAGATCAACTAAACAGAAAATTAACAAGGAAACACAAACTTTAAATGATACAATAGACCAGTTAGACCTAATTGATATCTATAGGACTTTTCATCCCAAAACAATGAATTTCACCTTTTCTCAAGCGCACACGGAACCTTCTCCAGGATAGACCACATCCTGGGCCATAAATCTAGCCTTGGTAAGTTCAGAAAAATTGAAATCATTCCAAGCATCTTTTCTGACCACAATGCAGTAAGAGTAGATCTCAATAACAGGAGAAAAACGATTAAAAATTCCAACATATGGAGGCTGAACAACACACTCCTGAATAACCAACAAATCACAGAAGAAATCAAAATAGAAATAAAAATCTGCATAGAAACGAATGAAAATGAAAACACAACAACCCAAAACCTGTGGGACACTGTAAAAGCAGTCCTAAGGGGAAAGTTCATAGCAATACAGGCATACCTCAAGAAACAAGAAAAAAGCCAAATAAATAACCTAACTCTACACCTAAAGCAACTGGAAAAGGAAGAAATGAAGCACCCCAAGATTAGTAGAAGGAAAGAAATCTTAAAACTTAGGGCAGAAATAAATGCAAAAGAAACAAAAGAGACCATAGCAAAAATCAACAAAGCCAAAAGCTGATTCTTTGAAAAGGTAAATAAAATTGACAAACCACTAGCCAGACTCATCAAGAAACAAAGGGAGAAAAATCAAATCAATAAAATTAGAAATGAAAATGGAGAGATCACAACAGACAACACAGAAATACAAAGGATCATAAGAGACTACTATCAGCAATTATATGGCAATAAAATGGACGACGTGGAAGAAATGGACAAATTCTTAGAAAAGTACAGCTTACCAAAACTGGATCAGGAAGAAATAGAAAATCTTAACAGACCCATCACAAGCACGGAAATTGAAACTGTAATCAGAAATCTTCCAGCAAACAAAAGGCCAGGTCCAGACAGCTTCACAGCTGAATTCTACCAAAAATTTAGAGAAGAGCTAACACCTATCCTACTCAAACTGTTCCAGAAAATTGCAGAGGAAGGCAAACTTCCAAACTCATTCTATGAGGCCACCATCACCCTAATACCAAAACCTGACAAAGATGCCACAAAAAAAGAAAACTACAGGCCAATATCACTGATGAACATAGATGCAAAAATCCTTAACAAAATTCTAGCAATCAGAATCCAACAACACATTAAAAAGATCATACACCATGACTAAGTGGGCTTTATCCCAGGAATGCAAGGATTCTTCAATATCCGCAAATCAATCAATGTAATACACCACATTAACAAACTGAAGAATAAAAACCATATGATTATCTCAATAGATGCAGAGAAAGCCTTTGACAAAGTTCAACATCCATTTATGATAAAAACTCTCCAGAAAGCAGGAATAGAAGGAACATACCTCAACATAATAAAAGCTATATATGACAAACCCACAGCAAACATTATCCTCAATGGTGAAAAATTGAAAGCATTTCCTCTAAAATCAGGAACAAGACAAGGATGCCCACTTTCACCATTACTATTCAACATAGTTTTGGAAGTTTTGGCCACAGCAATCAGAGCAGAAAAAGAAATAAAAGGAATCCAAATTGGAAAAGAAGAAGTAAAACTCTGTTTGCAGATGACATGATCCTCTACGTAGAAAACCCTAAAGATTCCACCAGAAAATTACTAGAACTAATCAATGAATATAGTAAAATTGCAGGATATAAAATCAACACACAGAAATCCCTTGCATTCCTGTACACTAATAACGAGAAAATAGAAAGAGAAATTAAGGAAACAATTCTATTCACCATTGCAATGAAAAGAATAAAATACTTAGGAATATATCTTCCTAAAGAAACTAAAGACCTATATATAGAAAACTATAAAACACTGGTGAAAGAAATCAAAGAGGACACTAATAGATGGAGAAATATACCATGTTCATGGATTGGTAGAATCAATATAGTGAAAATGAGTATACTACCCAAAGCAATGTATAGATTCAATGCAATCCCCATCAAGCTACCAACGGTATTCTTCACAGAGCTAGAACAAATAATTTCTCAATTTGTATGGAAATACAAAAAAACCTCGAATAGCCAAAGCTATCTTGAGAAAGAAGAACAGAACTGGAGGAATCAACCTGTCTGACTTCAGGCTCTACTACAAAGCCACAGTCATCAAGACAGTATGGTACTGGCACAAAGACAGAAATATAGATCAATGGAACAAAATAGAAAGCCCAGAGATAAATCCATGCACATATGGTCACCTTATCTTTGACAAAGGAGGCAAGAATATACAATGGATTAAAGACAATCTCTTTAACAAGTGGTGCTGGGAAAACTGGTCAAACACTTGTAAAAGAATGAAATTAGAGCACTTTCTAACACCATACACAAAAATAAACTCAAAATGGATTAAAGATCTAAATGTAAGACCAGAAACCATAAAACTCCTAGAGGAAAACATAGGCAAAACACTCTCTGACATACATCACAGCAGGATCCTCTATGACCCACCTCCCAGAATATTGGAAATAAAATCAAAAATAAACAAATGGGACCTAATCAAACTTAAAAAGCTTCTGCACAACAAAGGAAACTATAAGCATGGTGAAAAGACAGCCTTCAGAATGGGAGAAAATAATAGCAAATGAAGCAACAGACAAACAACTAATCTCAAAAATATACAAGCAACTCCTACAGCTCAATTCCACAAAAATAAATGACCAAATCAAAAAATGGGCCAAAGAACTAAATAGACAGTTTTCCAAAGAAGACATACAGATGGCTAACAAACACATGAAAAGATGCTCAACATCACTCATTATCAGAGAAATGCAAATCAAAACCGCTATGAGTACCATTTCACGCCAATCAGAATGGCTGCGACCCAAAAGTCCACAAGCAATAAATCCTGGAGAGGGTGTGGAGAAAAGGGAACCCTCTTACACTGTTGGTGGGAATGCAAACTAGTACAGCCACTATGGAGAACAGTATGGAGATTCCTCAAAAAACTGGGAATAGAACTGCCTTATGATCCAGCAATCCCACTGCTGGGCATACACACAAGAGAAAACCAGAATTGAAAGAGACACGTGTACCCCAGTGTTCATAGCAGCACTGTTTACAATAGCCAGGACTTGGAAGCAACCTAGATGTCCATCCGCAGATGAATGGATAAGAAAGCAGTGGTACATAAACACAATGGAGTATTACTCGGCCATTAAAAAGAATACATTTGAATCAGTTCTAATGAGGTGGATGGAACTGGAGCCTATTATACAGGGTGAAGTAAGCCAGAAAGAAAAACACAAATACAGTATATTAACGCATGTATATGGAATTTAGAAAGATGGTAACAATAGCCCTGTTTGCTGCTGCTGCTGCTGCTAAGTCGCTTCAGTCGTGTCCGACTCTGTGCGACCCCATAGACGGAAGCTCACCAGGCTCCCCTGTCCCTGGGATTCTCCAGGCAAGAATACTGGAGTGGGTTGCCATTTCCTTCTCCAATGCATGAAAGTGAAAAGTCAAAGTGAAGTCGCTCAGTCGTGTCCGACTCTTAGCGACCCCACGGACTGGAACCTACCAGGCTCCTCCGTCCATGGGATTTTCCAGGCAAAAGTACTGGGGTGGGGTGCCATTGCCTTCCCCTAGCCCTGTTTACGAGACAGCAAAAGAGACACTGATGTATAGAACAGACTTTTGGACTCTGGGATCGGGATGGGGTGGGATGATTTGGGAGAATAGCATTGAAATATGTATAATATCATATCTGAAATGAGTTGCCAGTCCAGGTACGATGCCCGATAACGGATGCCTGGGGCTGGTGCACTGGGACAACCCAGAGGGATGGTATGGGGAGGAAGGAGGGAGGAGGGTTCAAGATGGGGAACACATGTATACTGATGGTGGACCCATCTCGATGTATGGCAAAAACAATACAATATTGTTAAGTTAAGCAAAATAAAATTTAATTAAAAAAAATAAAGAGGAAAAAAAGCTGAGGTTTCAAATCCCATAAAGTAAGTTCTAAAGAATTTTCATGTATTTCTATCTCTCTTCTCTTTATACAAAAGAAAAGTAAATAAATATTAGCAGAAAATAAATATGACACCATAGGCAGTTGGATTAACCAATGATATTCTCAATTTATTTATTTATTTATTTTTTGTTTTTCTTCAGAAATGTGAAGTTGGAGTAGGCTAGTTAGACTTGAGGTGTCAACTATGTACAATTGTGGTTTTAACTTGTCTGTGGTCCTTTTCCTTCCTTAAAACCCACTTCTTTCCAATTAAGTCTTTGTGGTCCATGGGAACTAATCCCACATCTCCAGCTCTAAGTGTAGGTTCCAGACCCAGGCTCTGCCAATAAGCATCTATAATGATTGGTCCAGGGATGACACGTAATCCCATATTAACCAATGAGATCTTTTCCCAGAGCTCTCCCCTCCCCCTCCCCACCACCACACACTATAGGGGAAAGGTCATCTCTATTTATTGAGATGAGGAGCAGTAAGGGCCAAGGGAACCTGGAGTTTGCATCTACCATGTTTGCCATTCTGAAGGCAGTGAACCCTGCCCGAGAGTGAAACTGACAGAGAAAAAAGTAGACAGGAGACAGAGTGATGCTTCTTCCACTGTCAGATGCCTGGATCCAGTCACAGCTTTGGATTTCTCTCATGAACTCTTCAGGTATATGTGAGTCAATTTCATTTTTAAAACATTGAGATATAATTGACCTAACATTATATTACTTTGAGGTTGTCTTGCTGTATCTCATGGTGCACACTGTAGAACCCATGGTAGGCCAGGTGCAAGCAGAAAAGCTGGAAAAAGATGAGGAGCCGTAGAAACTGCAAACATGTTTATTCTGTCCTGACTGGCACAGCAGCTGTAGCAGCAGACAGGCTGTAAGCTCGCCTCTTGCAGTTGACCCAGCGGACATAGCCATAACTCAGCCTAATGGCCATAATGTAGCCACAAGGGCCTTTTCAGGGGGAGCTTATATATGTTTACAGAACAAAAGTAGCCCATGTCCAGGTGAATACTTTATGACACACATGTGCAATGCCCTAAGTGAGCTGAGCTGTCGCATAATCATTATTTACAAAACGTGAGGGGAGAGCACGAGGGCTTGGGGTGAGAGAGCCTGACCACTGCCATCTTGACTAATCTGCTCTTTCCCTAATGAGGTATACAATGTAATGATTTGATATTTGTGTACGTTATAAAATAATCACCACAGTTAAGTCCAGTAAACATTCATCACCATAAATGTAGTTATAATTTTTTTTCTTACGAGCTTTTAAGATTTACTCTCAGAAACATTCAAATGTACAATTTGTTGTTCAGTCACTAAGTTGTGTCCAACTCTTTGTGACCCCATGGACTACAGCATACCGGACTCCTCAGTTCTCCACCATCTCCCAGAGTTTGCTCAAATTCATGTTCATTGAATTGTGGATAACATCCAACCATCTCATCCTCTGCTGCCCCCTTCTTCTTTTGCCTTCCATCTTTGTCAGCCTCAAGGTCTTTTCTGATGAGTTAGCTCTTCACATCAGGTTGCCGAAGAATTGAGGCTTCAGCTTCAGCATCAATCTTTCCAATGAATATTCAGGGTTGATTTCCTTTAGGCTTGACTGGTTTAATCTCCTTGCAGTCCAAGGAACTCTCAAAAGTCATCTCCAACACCACAGTTTGAAAGCATTGTGTAAATTACATCCCCATGAATTATTTGTTTTATAACTGGAGGTTTGTACCTTTTGACCTCCATCACCCCTTCACCATGAGCTTCCCAGATGATTCAGTGGAAAAGAATCATATACCAATGCACGAGACTCAAGAGATGCAGGTTTGATCCTTGGGTCAGGAAGATTCCCTGGAGTAGGAAATGACAAACTGCTTCAGTATTCTTGCCTGAAAAATTCCATGGATAAAAAACTTTCCTGGAAAATTCCATGGATAAAGGATAAAGGAGCCTGGTGGAATAAGATCCATAGAGTCACATCGAGTTGCACACACGCAGGCACACTTATTCCCTACCGCTCTCCCTATCCCCTCACCACCAACTTTTTCCTGTATCTATGAGCTCCCCCCCCCCCTTTTTTAGATTCCACATGTAAATAAGATCATACAGTATTTGACCTTCTTTGTGTGACTCATTTCACTTAGCATAATGCCCTTAAGGTCCATAGATGACACAAGTGGCAAGACTTCATTCTTTTTTATGCTTGAATAATATTCCTTTGTGTTTATATACATATATACACACATATATGTATTAATATATACACCACATCTTCTTTATTTTCACTCGTTTGTTGATGGACAATTGGAATGTTTCCATATCTTGGTTATGCTGCAGTGAAAACAGATGTCTTTTCAGTAGTTTTCAGTCTTTTCAGTAGTGTTTTTGTTTTCTTTGGATAAATACCTGAAAGTAGACTTTCTGGATCATATGGTATTTCTGTTTTAACTTTTTGAGGTACTTGCTTACTGTTCTCCATAGTAGCTGCACCAGTTTAAATTCTTACCAAATGGTGCATGGAGTTCCCTTTTTTCCACATTCTCCCCAACACTTTCTTATCTTTAGGACACTAGCCATTCTAACAGGTGTATGTTGATATCTCATTGTGGTTTTGATTTGCATTTCTCTGATTATTGATGTTGAGCACCTTTTCACAGACCATGTGCTGTCTGTGTGTCTTTAAAAAATGTCTGTTCAGAGCCTTTGTCCATTTTTAATCTGATACATTTTTTTTTTGCTATTGAGTTATATACATTTTTTATATATTTTGGATAGTAACTTCTTTTCAGACATATGACTTGAAATATTTTCTCCCATTTAGTAGGTTGCCTTTTACTTTTGTTGATGGTTTCCTTTGCTGTGGAGTTTCATTTACAGTTCAGTCACTTAGTTGTGTCTGACTCTTTGTGACTCCATGGACTGCAGCACACCAGGCTTCCCTGTCCATCACAAATTCCCAGAGCTGGCTCAAACTCATGTCTGTCGAGTCGGTGATGCCATCCAATCATCTCATCCTCCGTTGTCCCCTTTTCCTCCTTCCTTCCATCTTTCCCAGCATCAGGGTCTTTTCCAATAAGTCAGTTCTTTGCATCAGGTAGAGCTTCAGCTTCAGCATCAGTCCTTCCAATGAATATTCAGGACTGATTTCCTTTAGGATTGACTTGTTTGATCTTCTTGCAGTACAAGGAACTCTCAAGAGTTTTCGGCAACACCATAGTTCAAAAGCATAAGTTCTTTGGTGTTCAGCCTTTTTTTATGGTCCAACTCTCACATCCATACATGACTACTGGAAAAACCATAGCTTTGACTAGACAGACCTTTGTCGGCAAAGTAATGTCTCTGCTTTTTAATATGCTGTCTAGGTTGGTCATCCTGGAGAAGGAAATGGCAACCCACTCCAGTATTCTTACCTGGAGAATCCCACGGACAGAGGAGCCTGGTGGGCTACAGTCCACAGGGTCGCAAAGAGTCGGACACGACTGAGCGACTTTACTTCACTTCACTTTAGGTTGGTCATAGATTTTCTTCCAAGTAGGAAGCGTCTTTTAATTATTTTTCATTTTAAAATGTGGCTATTTTCTAATTTGTAAAAGTAATTTTCTCCATTCCCAAACCTATTTATTTAATTGGCCATATGTCTGTATTTTGTTGTTGTTCAGTTTCTAAGTCATGTCTGACTCTTTGCGATCCCATGGACTGTATCCTGCTAGGCTCCTCTGCCATGGGGTTTCCCAGGCAAGGATACTGCAGTGGTCTGCAATTTATTTCTCCAAGGGATATTCCCAACCAAGATATTGAATGCATATCTCTTGCATTGACAGGTGGAATTTTTACCACTGAGCCACCTGGGAAGCATTGTGTCCATATTTTAGTTTGTTAGGACAAAAAAAAAAGTTTAAAGTGACTTACTAAGACACCAACATAACGTGAGCTTTAAATCCAAAACCATGCTGCCTAGATTTGTAGTCTTGCTTCTTATTGTAGTATTGCTTCTTATTCAAGTTAAGTGAACTTGGTCAAATGACATTGCTTTTTCCTCTCTTAATTTTCTTAGTGTACAAAGTAGATGCTACCATAATCACATATCAGTTCAGTTCAGTTGCTCAGTCATGTCTGACTCTTTGCGACCCTGTGAACCACAGCACACCAGGCCTCCCTGTCCATCACCAACTCCTGGAGTTTCCTCAGACTCATGTCCATTGAGTCGGTGATGCCATCCAACCATCTCACCCTCTGTCCTCCCCTTCTCCTCCTGTCTTAAATCTTTCCCAGGGTCTTTTCCAATGAGTCAGCTCTTCACATCAGGTAGCCAAAGTATTGGATTTTCAGCTTTAGCATCAGTCCTTCCAAAGAACACCCAGGACTGATCTCCTTTAGAATGGATTGATTGGATCTCCTTGCAGTCCAAGAGCCTTCTCCAACACCATAGTTCAAAAACATCAGTTCTTCAGTGCTCAGCTTTCTTTATAGTCCAACTCTCACATCCATATATGACCACTGGAAAAACCATAGCCTTGACTAGATGGACCTTTGTTGACAAAGTAATGTCTCTGCTTTTTAATATGCTGTCTAGGTTGGTCATAGTTTTTCTTCCAAGGAGTATGTGTCTTTTAATTTCATGGCTGCAGTCACCATCTGCAGTGATTTTGGAGCCCAGAAAAATAAAGTCAGCCACTGTTTCCATGGTTTTCCCATCTATTTGCCATGGAGTGATGGGACTGGATGCCATGATCTTAGTTTTCTGAACGTTGAGTTTTAAGCCAACTTTTTCACTCTCCTCTTTCACTTTGATCAAGAGGCTCTTTAGTTCTTCTTCACTTTCTGACATAGGTGTGGTGTCTTCTGCATATCTGAGGTTATTGATATTTCTCCCAGCAATCTTGATTCCAGCTTGTGCTTCCTCCAGCCCAGCGTTTCTCATGATGTACTCTGCATGTAAATTAAATAAGCAGGGTGACAATATACAGCCTTGATGTACTCCTTTTCCTAGTAGGAGAAAGTAAAATAGGATTAAAAATGAGAATGTGTCAGATGTAAGTTAGAACATAAAATGTGTGCCACAGAGGCCTGCACATGTGCCAGAAACAATCCCAAATTTTGGTTCTCAGCTTCTAAGCTGCCAAATTGGAGACCATCAGT
Source organism: Tragelaphus eurycerus (assembly GCA_935064755.1). Taxonomy (NCBI): domain Eukaryota; kingdom Metazoa; phylum Chordata; class Mammalia; order Artiodactyla; family Bovidae; genus Tragelaphus; species Tragelaphus eurycerus. Next base: position 42,211,629 of record CAKXYN010000010.1, on the reverse strand, counting down.
TACTTGATTGGTAAAAATTCTTGCTTTGGAGCAATTCATTTGTGCCTAATTTTTACATGAACCAATCTTACAATTGAAATATTTTTGTGCATAGCTTTTTAATGTGATTAGCATAATTTATTTTTGATATATAACCAAAATTGAAATTGAGATCAGAAGGTTTAAGCATTTAAAGCTTTTTATAAAACATAGTATACTTTTAAAAATTGTAAAGAGTGTACAATATACAGAAATGTTTGAATCAATCAGCCCATCAGTAAATTTTGATTTTTAGGTAATTAGCTATGAATATACTTGTTAATACTGAAAATATTTTGTATTTTAATTTTTATATTTGGAGACATTGTGTTGCTATATCTATCCTATCACTAGGCAAATCAGAACAGGTATTTTACCAATGTCAATCCAACAAAATTAATTTCTAACATGAAAATTTTCTTTTAATACACATGAAAATATCATTTACTGAATACACTTTATTTAGAAGAGTTTACATGTATAGCTTTTAGTTTTAGACAACTTTAGTAAATATTTAAAAAGAAATACATAAACAAATTTAAAAGTTTAGTTGGTTAGCATAATAATTTTTATTTTACTCACCTTACGATCCCATGTAGGTATTTTTGGTTGGGACTGAGGAGTCCCTCTCTTTTACTCAGTGTAGTCAAGGACTCAGGCTCATGGAAGCTCTGATCTATTTAACAATAACTTCCACAGTCATCTAGAAATCAACATTCACTTAATGAGTTGGTGAAAGAGAGGGTGGAGAAGACATGCCCATTTTGTTCCCAAAGTGATGAATCACTTTTCCACTATTCCATTAGCAAGTTGCCTAAGCAACTTGCAGGATGTTCATTGAGCTTGCCTAAGCTCAATGTAGGGCTTCCTAGGTGGTACTAGTGGTAAAGAACCTGCCTGCCAAAGCAGGAGACATAAGAGATGTGAGTTTGATCCGGGGTCTGGAAGATCCCCTGGCAGAGGACATGACAGCCCACTTGAGTATTCTTGCCTGGAGAATTTCATGGACAGAAGAGGCTGGCGGGTTGCATTTCATGGGGTCAAAAAAGACTCGGACACGACTTTGCAAGCTCAATTTGTACAGCCTTGGGAATGTTACCTAACTTTCTAAGCTTTAATTTTCCTATTTGTAAAATGGGGATAACAACAGTGATCACCTCATTTGGTAACTGTGAAGGTTATTGAGCTTGGTGTCTAATTCATACAGAGGACTTAATAATACTACTTATTATTATCATCTTTTTAGTATTAGAAAAGGCATACAACTAGATATAGATTATAAAAATATTTTAGGTTTGTATTATTACCCATGTAATAATTCTTAAAAGAAGCCTAGGAAACAGGGAAAAAGTTCTCTACCAAAAAAAAAAAAAAAAAGAAGTGAGTCTTGGCTCAGTACTGAAATACCAGGAAAAAAGAGAAAGAGAGTAAAAATGTTGTGGTCAGAAATTTGATCACTGGATTAATGTATAAGGCATGTTTATATGTGTAGTTATATGGAAAATATAGTATTAATTCTTCATTTAGAAAAACACATGAAGATATGCTTTGAAAAGTTGAAGTTAAGCATGAAGAAGACATTTGATAAAAAGGACAGTGATAAATTCTAACTTTTTGAGTTAAGTCTAAGCATTATTACAAATACTAGTCCAAAATAATCCAAAGATTAAGAAAAGCTATTGTAAGATAATGTGTGTTGTCAAATTAATGAGATAAATTTGAAGCATAAGATTATTAAAGGAGAATTTGAGGGAAGACACAATGAAGGCTTCCGTGAAGAGAATGAGGGGGAGGGGAGAGGCTTGGAATGAGGCTGAGGTGGCCACAGGGAGCGAAACAGGCAGACCCTTTATCTGTGTTGTGGCCGTTTGTATATGTTGGAAAGTAGGGATACATGATGAGACTTGAACTTTCAGAAAATTAAAAAAAAAAAAAAGAAGGAAAATCACTCTGGATGAATTTTGGTGAATGGACTGGAAAAATCTAAGTGTGGATGTGGTAAATCCAGTTAGACTATTAAGCTTAAGAAAGGCAGAGTGAGGTTTTTGGCAATAGAGTACAGAGAAATTGCTACATTTGAGAATTTTAGGCCTGTAAAAATGGTATTAATAAAACTCAGTAATGGTTTGGACATGTGGATGAGATATGAAGGTGACTCTGAGTGCCTGACTTGTGACCCATCTAGGGACCCATGCCTGTACTTGCTCAGTCATGTTCAACTCTTTGCAACACCGTGGACTGCAGCCTGCCAGGCTCCTCTGCCCATGGGGTTTTCTGGGCAAGAATACTGGAGTGGGTTACCATTTCCTCCTAGAAGGGATCTTCCTGACCCAGGGATCAAGCCTACATCTCCTGTGTCTCCTGCATTAGCAGGCAGACTCTTTACCACTGAGCCGCCTGGGAAGCCCATGACCCTAGACAGGGGTTAGTAATGCCACTAATGACTAGGGTTGTGGATTTTTCGGAGAGACCTTGAAATTAGTTTGCAACAAACTGAGTTTGAGTGACTTTGGGACATGAGAGATGTAAGGTTATATAGACCTTTGGATATATAGATCAACAATTTAAAGGAGCTATTTGTAATAAATCATTACTGCATAGTTATGTAGGTGGTATAAGTGAAGTTTAAATCAATTTCTTGGCCTTGACATGACTGACACTTTAGGCCAGTAGCTCTTTGTTGTGTGGGGTGTACTGTGCCTTGCAGGATGTTCAGATCATCCCTAGCCTCTACTCATTAGATGCCAAGTAGCATCTCCCCCACCCCAGTCATAAAAACCAATAGTATCTCCAGACTGTGCAGATGTTCCATGAGTGTGGGGAATCAACCCATTGAGAAATACTGGCCTAAATGATAGTAACTAACAGAATACAGAGTAAGAAGACAAATATATAACCCTATTGAGACCAATAATTTGGCTCTGAAATACAGGCAATTTTCTTTAATTGGAATAATTGTTCTGCGTGGGTGTAAGAGTAGATAACAAGAACACAGTGCATTTGTACGTGCTATTATAAGTCAAAGTAGGATCCAAAGTAGATGGAGAAATGAAGCCAGAAGGATTAGAAAGTTCAAAATGGTATAAGATGAGATTTACCAGATATAAATGTGTGAAATAGCTATAAATTCTAAACTGACTGTCGTATAGCATCTTAGTGTAGTTGGTTAATCCTGTGTATCCATGCATAGGCTTAACTGAGAGACAGTGTTCTTGCTGGTCCCATTTTCAGAAAAAGCAGGACAAGATTGTATCTCCAGTGTTAACATGGACATTGATCAGACCAGAATCTCTCCCATTTGAGTTTTTGGTCCTGTTTTTTGAAAATGATTTAATTGCTCCACAGAGAATCCTAATATCCTTGAGAGTTAGTAGAATATTAGGACTTTGCTGAATCCTGATTTTTTTAGTTGTTAAGTCATGTTCGACTCTTGTGACCCCATGGACTATAGCGCACCAGACAACTCTGCCCATGGAATTTTCCAGGAAAGAATACTGGAGTGGGTTGCCACTTCCTTCTCTAGGGGATCTTCCCAACCCAGGGATCAAACCCAGGTCTCCTGTTTTGGCAGGCAGTTTCTTTACCACTGAGCCAGCAGGAAAACCTGCTGAATCCTGTAGGGTAACATTATTAGCTACATGGTACTATTAACAGTAGTTTTAAATGGTTTTTATTATATGCATACATTTAGATGATGAATGTTAGAAATATTTGTGTTATTTCTCTGATTATTTTATTGGTGAGTATACTTTTATTCCTTCACAAATATATAAATACATAATCATTTTATAAAAGGAAACTAGTGGAGCCTAAAGTACAGTTAAATTGTACAATATCTGTACTTTTTTTCATTAAAATAATTTTCTTCATTTACAGATAGTTAACAGTATTTCTTGAAGTACTTGTGTTTAACTCTCACTTCATTATTTGTACTATAGAATGCTTTTGATATAAACTTTAGAGTTTCTTTGCTGCTTTACTGTGATCTGGAATACTCAGTTTGGCAAGTTGTAATTTGCTTGCAATGGCCAACTCCTTTGAAAGTGAGAATGAAAAAAGAAATATCTTTTAAAATAATTTAAAGATCTCTCCTTTTTTCCCCCTTAATGACCAGAAATTTCTAAATCCTGGTTTCTAAAAACCGTACCATTTTGAAATTTATCTGGCGGACAGCACTACTCTAGTGTATTACATGTGGTTGATGTTAGTCACATCCTTGATGTAACATAACACAAGCCAGCTAAGGTAATCCGATGTGACATATGACAGCATTTTTGAGCCAGCCTGGGATATTTGAAAATATGCCATCTTTCAAAGACCCTGGACAGATAGCATGGCAAGCCAAGATTATGAACTCTGTTACTTTCATTTTGAACAGCCACAAAGACAAGGTTCTGTGATACTTAAAAGGTGAATTCCAACCTGGTCGACTCTAAGAAATACTAACAAACGTATAATTATTTCCTTGCTGGTGAGTTTATACTTGAACCCACTTAAATCACAAAGGGATGTTGATTAAGCATTGTTATAGGTATGTGAAAAAAAAATGCAGAAATGAGCCAGCAGTATCTGGTAATATATAAAGAGGGGACAAGTTGTCATTTGGTATCTAGTTATTTGTTCAAAGTGCTCAGATCAAATCAAGTATCATTTTATTAGCTTGAGGAAAAACAACCTAGAAACATGAGCACCCAGGCAAAAATGTAAGTTCTCTACACATGTTGTTGCGTTTCTCTGTAAAAAGTCTCTCTGTCCTCAGTCTAATTTATTGTGCAGGCTGTGGAGAATTTAAAAACATGTTTTCTTCTAGGATTACTTCAAGATCAGCTCCTTTGGTTTTAAATTTGTTTCACATTTGCTTGAGCAGAAAATACTAGCACTAATAATACCTGATGAATAGTGATGAATTACAGAAATGAAAATAACCTAGACACTAAATTTGATAGAGGATGGAAAAGGAAATTGAACATAATAAGAACATCTTAGAATGAAAAGGTAAAATTGAATTACAAGGTAAATGATCAGAAAAGCTGTATTTTTTATGTGTGTGTGTGTGAGATTTACAACTGAAAGTTGTAATATGAGATTGTCTTACTCAATTATGTTTTAAAAATACCCTTAACTCATACAAAGCCTTTCTTATCTTCTAATGTAAGTCATTTCCATTTTAAGAAATCATTAAGTAATTCCTGTATCAATCTATTAATAATATGATTTAAGTAAATACAGAAAACAGTTCACTTTGTTTCAAATTAAAAACATATCATATGTGCATATATAAATATATATGTAAATATATTTTTCATTACTGTTTGCATGCATAATATATTTTTAGAATACTGGGATTTAATTGGTGAGATGATATAGGGCATTGGGAAAAAAAGGCTGTTTTTAACTTGGATGCAACAGGAAAAATTCTCAGAACTTTAATATCACTCTAATAACAACGATTTTCTAATGCTTCCTCATTTGAAACTCAAAAATACTTGTGTATCATTAAAGGTAGACTGTTTTATCCATTTAACGGAAAAGAAAATTGAGACTCAAAATTGTTCTAGGAATTGGTAGATTTCTGATTTCAACCCAGGTTTTGAACTTGTGGCCTACTATTCTTTCATTTTATGGTTCTTATAAAATTAAACGTTTGTTGAAGTGACCCAAGACATAATGACTGATGCCCTAACTTAATGTAAAGATAAACAGTTTAGCAGTAAGTAAAGAATGGATCTGTCACCCTGAATTTATTCTTAAAGAATATTGAAAATGCTGACAGAAATTACCTTCCAAATTCTGATAATTAGATTTTAAAAAGACTGTAGCTAGAAACTGTAGTAGTTTGCATTTTGTGTTATAGGATGTACTGGAATAAAGACATAAGAACGTCCAATGGAATCTAAAACAGAAGATCTGATTTTTTTGATTTAATGGAAACAAAAATATTGCTAAACTTACTGCTATTATAAAATAATCTAGAAAGCTCATTAGAAAAGCAAAGCAAAAATAAAAAAAATTGTCTCTTTGGAGTTCACTAAAGATTAAAAGGTATAAACTAAAGAAAATTAAGGTCAAGCAAATTATTTCGTTTGCTAGTTTGATTTCAAAAATGTTATTTGAATATTTTAAGGATCCAGCTATGGATGACTCCTTACCAACATTCTCTAGAGAGAATGTTGCCTTACCAGAAGGAAAGAAAGGATATTAGAAACAAGTTTTAATGCTTGCTATGTGCCTGCCATGACTACATTTTTTCACAGATTATTCTCACAGAAAGACTGTGAAAAGATGTTATCCCATTATATATACAAAGAGTTGTGGTTCACAGACTGACTCATTCATAGCAGAATAGCTAATATGTGGCTGAGGAGGGACTGAGCCAATTATAGAGTTGAGATGCTGAAAGTATTAAAATTATGTGTGTTAATCTTGGAAGAACTGTAAGCAGAAGATAAATGACAGAGAGCAGAAAGGAAAGAAAAGAGAAGGAAGTAGACTTTCCAACTGGTGGTCTAGCATTGGTAAGGCCCTACCCAGGGAGAGTTGTGCCATTAAGTTGGATAACGATAATTCAGTTCAGATATCTAGTTGAATTTGGAATCGCCTGAATAATGAGTTGGCATGCGTTTTGCCTTCCTAAAATACTGTAAGGTAGAACATGGGATACAGAGCTGGACAACTCTGAATTCATTTCCTCCTTGTTTAGTTTGTTATCTGTGTTTCTTTGGGCATCATTCTTAATTCTGCTGATCCCTAACACATCCCTCTGCAAAAGGAGTATTTGCGTTACTTACCTGCATTCTGTTAAATTACACTGTGACAACAAACATTGTCAAATCCGAATGGCCCACAACAACAAAGGCCCATTTCTTGCTTGCACTGCAGCTCTTTTTCTGATCAGATACAGTTCTGCGCCCTGATTGCTGTCTACTGGTGGGAGGAACTGCCCCCTCTGGCATGTGTTTGCCTCTTGGCAGAGGAGAAAGAGCTGCAGGAATCATGGGATGGCTTCAGAAGGGTCTGTTTGATGGTTTGTGCATCACGCTCACTGACCTTCAAATGGCCCAGAGGAAGTCACATGCCCAAGCATCTTGCCTATGGGGAAGGAAGGTGTCATTGTCTCACAAGAAAGGGCAATGAGCGATCGGGAACAATCCTGCAGTCTACCATGAGGCTCACAGGATTGTTGTGGTGGATTAAATGAGAAGGAAAGGGAAGCTTCTGGCTGAGTTCCAAACACATAGTGTGTGCTCTTGAAATTTAATTTCACTTTCATCCCTGTTTGGGATCCGAAGTCAAACTGAACAAAGGCCAGACTCATGAAATATTTCAGCTGCATTAATAAATTTCCAGTGTCCATTTTGTCTACAACCTTTATTATAGTAAATCAGAGAATTACAAATAAGTAAATTATTGTGTTTCTCATTAGAGACTAGGAATTAAAAAAAAGAATTAAAGTCATAATTTATCCTTTTAATTCTTGTAAAGAATCAAGAAATTAACACCTGGCTTCTAAAAGTGCATTCTTCTTAGAAATTCCTAACTTCTTAGTAACACACCACACACACACACACACACACACACACACACACACACACACACACACACACACACACACGAGAGAGAAATATATGGAACACTAGTGAGAACTATTAGCAAAAAAACAAAGTTTCAATTGAAAGGTAGCATTTGGGAGACCAGATGAACATAAATTTTGGTGAGGACTATATTCCAGTAAAAAAAAACAAAATTCTCTGGAATTTTTCAAATTTTAGCACCAAAGGAAAATTCACTATTGAATGTTTCTGAAAAGGTCTCTTCTCTATGTCATGTGGTCAACTCCAGGAAAGGTTTTGTATGAGTAATGGATTTGGTCTTGTAGATTTTTGGATGAATCCTTGAGGAAAAAGCCAACCAGTCTTGCCTTTGCTCTAAGAGATCAGAGACACCACTGTATTTTTGGTATGAAAAGGGTTCTTACCATAGTTGCCAAAAATATGCTGTTTTCCCATCATCTGGGTAGTGGCCATGTGCTGATTGACAGCCCATGTAGCCTCTACAGGGTGGCTTCATTTCAGCTTAATGGTAGTGCTTAATTTGAAAAGCACTTTTTGAAAGTCCCTTTTGGATAAAAATTATAACAGTATAAAAATAGTACTTCCCTCAGCTAACAGTTAATTAACAACACTCAGTGTGTGAGGCACCAGAGAAGGCAATGGCACCTCACTCCAGTACTTCTGCCTGGAAAATCCCTCGGACGGAGGAGCCTGGTAGGCTGCAGTCCATGGGGTCGCTGAGGGTCGGACACAACTGAGCGACCTCACTTTCACGTTTCACTTTCATGCATTGGAGAAGGCAATGGCAACCCACTCCAGTGTTCTTGCCTGGAGAATCTCAGGGATGGGGGAGCCTGGTGGGCTGCCATCTATGGGGTCACACAGAGTCGGACACGACTGAAGTGACTTAGCAGCAGCAGCAGTGTGTGACGCAGCCCTTCAGGGATTCAGAGAATAGATTTCTGTGTGGTAGACCAAAGTATTCAGCTCTGGTGATATACCTGCCTCTATTTTTAATAATAAATTTAATGGAGAAAAAGTTTTAGATGAAGACTGTTTCATGCTTCCACAGAGACAAATATTTGAGAATACTTTTGTGGGAAAGTGTATAAGAAAGTCATATGCCATTCTTCAGCATAAGCTATTTAAAAATGGAAATTTATCACATGATTTTAGATATACAATACATTGAGACATATCCTCTTATATAGCATATACCCAGTACATTCTCACAGGCAATGGGCAATAACAGGTGGGATTAATCATGTCTTATCAAGTGAGTCCCATAATATGTAAACTGCACATCGATGTTACATATATGAGAAAATTTTTGCGAATCCATTTATTTGTAGTTTATCGTGCTTATTTTTTTTAAATTTCAAGGTGACCAATATATTTGCAAAATTAAATAACAATAAATTAGTAAAAAGTAAACAAATTAACACAGATTGATTAAAAGCCCCTATCTGTCACTTGTGGAAGAGAGGAAGGGTATATGGATAAATAAGCTGCCTCTTAAAGGAGCATGCCCTTTGAACCAAAGTTCAATCTATATGAGAGTGCAGAGTCTAGCTGATTCAAAAGTATAAATCCCGCAGAGCATCCTCTACCAGGAACTATCTTACACTGGTATTTACAATCTTCAGATTTGTAGCATTCATTAGCTTTTCCATGAATCTCAGGCCCAATTAAATGAAGTAATATGGAAAAAAATCTTACTGCTTTATGCTCCAAATCATAAGCCTGAGGATATAATATCTTGAATGATTTGGACTAACTGATGACCGCTTATAGAGGTCAAAATCATGGAAATCTACCTGACATTTTGTTTCAGTTAGCAGATACTATTTAAGATTAGAGGTATAAAAAGATTGCATGGTGTGTTAATTGATACAAGAGTGTATTTTCTGCTCACTTTTGATGCTGTAAAATTAAACGCAGCAGTTTGCAATGCAGACTGCAATGAGAGGTTCCATAGGTGTAGCAGCTCACAGCCTAAACTACTTTTCCCTGTGCCAGTAAGCATGCATTTGTTCCACCTCTGATATTTGGGTCTTGTGCTAGGAGTACTTTTGAGAAAAAATAAAAACGTCTGTGTGAAAAGTTAATAAAGTGCTCTGTTTTGAAGAGTTCATTGTCTCAGATTATATATTTCATGAATTCTGTTTCATCTCATTTTTCCAAGTTACTATCTAATTATGTCCACTTCAGTTTTTATAAATCCTCTCCAAAATATTCTGTTGCCTTCAGGGGATGTTTAGGTTTGTTTATATTCTGTAATGTCTTATTTTTTAAGTCTATAATACATAGTCAATTCATGCTTTAATAGTTTTATTAAACAGTACAACAAAGCATTTAATTGAAATTCATGAAAACATTAAAAAACCCACACTAAATCTGGAAGTTCACTTAAATGATGTTAATTTTATTGACAAATTATTCTACTTTTAGTAATAGTGTTGGAGTATATGTATACATGCATCTTTTCTAAAATGAAAATTGATAGACATCTTCTTTTTTTTATTTCCTGCTGTGCAAATGTCCAGGATATGAAAAAAAAAAAAAACTTATACTCTCCATCAGAATGATGTATGACAGAGAAACAAGACATGTTCTTTGGCAGAAATACATGCAGCAGACTTAAACTGTTAGATTGTTTAAATATTTGAATGATGGTTATCTATAACCCAATCTCTTCTGATGTTTGAACTGGCCTTATCATTACTGCCTGGATCATTATCAGGAAGTGCCCTTTTTAAAAGACTTTTCTAAATTGGGAAGCTTTTAATCAGTTTGCTCCTTGTTTTATGAAATAAAATCCTTCCATAGACAGTAACCAAAATTAATAAGGTAGAGGCTTTTATTCTTAACAATGTATTTATCTTTAGACTAGTGCTATTATTTGGTGTCAGAAATTAATAAAATCTACCAATACTAACAAGGTAACCAACACCTTTAAAATATGCTTAAGTGAAACTGAACCCATTTGGTATTTAAATTCCTGAAGCTTTGATTGAATCTTAATACATATCATTCAGCTGCCCTGAATTCATTTGATGGAAACACTTGATAACTGTTCACTTTATCATCCATATACCTTTTCAGCGCTCTCTACTTACTATTCCTTGTAAAAATAAACTCAAATATCAAAGTAAAAAAAAAAATTAAACAGCAGTCTGAACACTGAATAAAAAATGTAGCATACACTGAAAAATAAAGAGAGAAATCTCTAAAATAATGTTTTATTTATCACATACAAACCTGTTTTCCGAAGAATTGTTTCCAGTAAGGGTCACCATATGGAAGTAGATAGCCATTATAGGAATAAACTAAGATGGTTTGTATCACCTGCATAACTTGTTTTGTTCTATGCCTCCAGGCTTCAAAATCCGCTTCCCATATTTTTTTCCTTTCTTTAAAAATAATGTACATCAGTTTAATTTATCCCAGGTCCTGACAGAAGGATCGGATTTTAAGCATTTAATGCTGTGGTTTCAAATCCAATTTCTCAGTGTTCATCGTTTCAAAAGTGGTAGAATTCAGTTTTTGAAAAGGTTCAAGAACTTGGGAAGGACTGACATACTTTCTAAAGTCCCACAGTGATGTTAAAGGCAGCTCTGTACGGTAGAGAGCAGCTTGGGCTGAATTTTTCTATAGTGCTCCAGGAAATACTAAACCCTTTGCCCACTCCAACAAGAGTCCCTCTTAATAGTGTCAACCTAGAAATATTTTTTAAACTTATAAAGCATATTGGATAAATAACCTATTTACAGACTTCCTGAGCTCGGACACTGATTGGTTGGTGCATTTTCCTAAAAGGAGGGTATCAATATTTCTGCTTACGGCTTGATTCCACCACATGTGTTGGGAAGTGGCTTTCCTTGATACCAATAGGATTTTTATCCATTCAGATGCTGAAGCGCTAGATCTTAGCACAGTAAATTCATTGTAGGCTCTCTTTATTGGTGGTGGGGGAACCTCAAAAGGTCAGGAGTCCAGATTGCTTCAAATAAACATCCAGAATCTCCGATGCTTTTTTGAAATGGACCCAAGTTTATTTGAACCTCTTTTCTGGTTTGGAAATCAGGCTGAAAATTTCACAGAAACAGATTTTCTTGTGAGATCTCAGAATGTTGTGGTTTAAGTAAAGTAATAAACAAACTTGAAAAATGAAAGGCAAAATTGGCTCAAACTCACCTGGTTTCATTCTATTAAATGCCTGAAACTGAGTGGCATTGTGCAATCTTTGGAAAAAAAAAAAAAAAAAACTAGTTTGGCTATGGCTTAGCCCAAAATCCTCAAACATTCCTCCTGATGAGGTCTAAGAGAATTTTCTGTCACTCTCTCCTCATGTTTCAATAACTTTTAATCTTTTTGTTTTTCTTTATTTTCGGTTTGGGAGACTTCAGTATTGGTCTTCCAATTAACAAATTAATGAAGAGTAATTCTTTGATCCTCTTTTGAAGATCCATCATTTCCACTTATTTACGGGTGTGATCTCCTTGAGATGTGTGTTATTGTATTTGTATGGTATATAAAACATGAAAAAGAAGGTGGAATTTTTATTTGAATACTTATTATTAAATACCAAGCTTGAGAGTATAAAACTTTTACACATGTCATATTATTTTCAGAGCAAAACCCTTAAGCAGGTATTGTTCTGCTTATTTTGTAAGTTATAAAGGAATGGTTTATGAAGTTGTGGTAACTTGCCCAATTTTGTATACTAAGTTATTTATAGCTTGGAAGTGGCAGAGGAAGGGTGGACGTCCAGGATGTCTGTCTTCAAAGCCCATAAGACTTTACTACTACTTTACGAAATTTCCTGTATAGTTGTTGAGGTTTTCCTGAGATTTTTTTTTTTTTTTAATGCCCATCTATCCTTTATTAATGATTCTAAACCTAACCACGGTATGTAATGGCATTCTATATTACATACTAGCAGGAAGGGGTATTTATTTTGTAACTCTTAGATGTGAATAGGAAATTTCTATAGTTAAGAAAGCCCGTTTTAATGATAGTGCCTTAGATTTGTAAAGCACTGTATACAGAGACCTTTTGTGCAAACCAGGAGGTAGGCAAATAAGGTACCCCGATCCACTTGTACCAATGAAGGAAACCGAGGCTCCATGAAATTAAGATATTCTCTCAAAGCCATGAAACTAAGAGACACCCAGAAAAAAACTTCAAATCAAATCTTTACTTGTGTAAATTGCTCTTTGCAAATCAACACTTCCAAATTCCATTCTTCGATCTCCTGTTATTCGCCTCTTGCTTTACTTCCTTACTCTTCCCTCTTTTCAGTTGCACTGTATTTTCTCCACCGTACTTTGGCATATTCCAGTCTGCACAGATATTGTGCTTCTGATAGAAAGCACTCTCCGTTAACTGATAAAATCCAAACAACTTCTGCAAAGCCCAAAATAGTCTGGACACATGATACCAAAGCTGTTCTTGTGCTACCCATTTAAGTTATGTATCAAGTCTAAATTTAATCAAGGCCACATTTTATTTATACATTTCATGCATTAAACTCATTTAAACTTTTAGTCAGATTTCATTAGAAGAAATACTACCGTGCACATCATGCAGTAGTAAAGCTAATGTGCTTCAGGAATTTGAAAGGAGTTAGAGATCGGAGGTCTGATTTCAAAATTTCTCTTTCTTTCTCTCCTCAGAGCTTGTGGCAGGTCTGCGACTGAGTTGCACCGTTTGTTTCCTAGGACTCTAATACAGTCAGCATGCTCACTACAAATGTGTAAACACAGACATTCCCTGTAATCAGGGAGGTTGGTGTCTTAAGGCAAGATTATGTTTTTTTAGGAAATGCAATTTATGTTCAAGATTGAATTTCGCTCACAGACTGATAACGTCGGAGGTTCAGGGAGATGATGATAAGTATTGTGTCCCAACTCCCTACTCTACCTCTGAAGTCTTGAATCAGTCTTCCCTGGTCACCTTCATTATCCTGAGCCCATGTAAAATTATTTAGATTCTTCGGTTCTTAGAAAGATGAGAAAAATAAATGATATGAAAATACAAAACACATTTCTAAGAATTTAAAGCTTCTGTAAGCCTCATTGGTGGGGGTGAGGAATAAGCCTCATTGGTGGGTGTGAGGAAATATAGGGGGACAGGAGGAAAAAATAAAGATGACACCAGGGCTAACATCCTTCTTTGCAAATCAGGAAATTTAAATTTATGTTGGGTACTCTGGTATTCTTGAGGTTGAGGTGGGGTTGGGTAGCATGTTAGACATGAATCTTAGAATGTAATTATTTTTGTCTGTTTGTGGCTTGGCCCTAATACTATAAAACAAATTAAATATATGACAAATATTCTTTCTCTTTTCAAATAAAAGTTGAAATAAATCCACCCAGAATATCAAGTTAGCTCTTGCTCTAAATCCTTCCATCAAAAATCCCCTAACTATTCTATTTCTTTTACAATCTAGCAAAAAAAAAAACAAAAAAAACTTTTCACAAGTTAAAGAACAGTTTCCATGCCAGAAACACACAATTTTTTTGGCCTAATACTACAGTCACGGGTTTTCTTTTTCTGCTTTCTTCTTTCTTATTCTTTTTTTAATCTTCAGAGTTAGGAATCTGAGGTTCTCCACCCCATTTTAAACGGCAAATTGCAGATCGTGCAAAAGAGAACTTAGGGCGTTGATCAGACAGTTGAGTTTTCTCCATCTTTAAAAAAAAAAAAAAAAAGGGCTTTTCCCCAAATGAATTGAGTATGCAGAATTGGGACTTTTCTGACCACAAGGAAGACTGAAGTGCTTTTTTATCAGGGTAACAGGTACTGTTGGGCAGAGGCCTCACCACAGAAACCTCAATCTGCCTCAGTCGTGACTTTGAGAGTGAGAGTGACCCCAGGCAGGCTGAGGAGGGCATTTGTTTGTTTGTTCAAACATATTTTCTGAATTACTTGCTTGTGTCAATTAGGATAGAACTGGAAAATGCTGCTTTGAGTGGATTTTTCAGAGTAAAATCCTTGTGTAGCTTTATAGTAATCTGAATAACTCGATAGGTTCTTATTGGCAGGGAGTCAAGTCTGGCAGAGGGGCTGGACTAGCTCAATATTCTGACTCCTCCTATTTTCTCAAAAGGTATTAAAAAAAAACCACACACATATCATAATTTAGAAAAAGAATTCCTTTATCCCTTCTTCTGTTTGTTTCCACTTCCTCCAAAAGCAGAATATTATGATGCTCAATCTAATTTCTGTTCAAGACCATTTATTTAATAAGAATGGTCTCCTGGCCTGAGATGCAATATAACTAAATATGTATTTTTTAATAGAGTTAATGTTTACACCAGAGGTCTCAAGCACTGAAAATAGGAGCTGAACTGGCAGCTCTGACATCCCTTTAGCAGCAGGCCTGCTGTCTAAATGGGAGAGAAATATTAGCCCTCGGCCAACCTACCTTTTCCATGAGGTGTAAAAAGCACCCTGTGTAAAGGCAGACTGTGAAGCCCAGAGCTAATGTGATTGCTTGCATGTTATTCATATACGTGGCCCTGGTTGTAAGCGGGTGCTAGGTGAACCCGCTGATTCTATCCATATGAGGCATGCAGAAGTGCATTGAGGTTTCCTCTAGGGTGCCCGGATGGTGTCCTACTGGCTTCCCAGGCTTCAGAAAAAATGAAAAAAATCTGAGTTCTCCCATTATGAGATTTCATCCAGATGTTCATGAGGTTATATATTTAAATAGCGAATCTTGGACTTAAAGGAAAATTACCGCACGCACCGTTTTAAAACTTGGCTGACTATGTGCGTTTCTCCACTGGGTGGCGCCAGAGGACATAATACTGAAGACCGCTTAGCCTGGACACTGAAAATCTAATTTTTAAAATGGATTAATTTAAAACTATTCTTCGGATCATATTTTGAGGTTACAGTGTCACATACACTCGGACTGTACTTGTTCCTCGTGCTACATGGTCGATAAGAATCCTACTTCACAGAGTGCATAGAAACTTTTTTTTTTGAGATACAGAGTTTAATTATCTATGCTGGTAAACTGAAATTTTTGAAAAATAAAGATTTCTAATCAATATATGAATAGAATGGTCAGATGATCACAATAAATTTTATACAAGTAAGTTTATTTTTTCCCCCAATGTTTTTCAGTTTTTAAGGAAGATATTTCTTGTCCCAAGCATCTTTCAAAATTTCAAGATAGTATCATTTCCCTTAATAGTACTTTGTGACTATGGTCCATTTTTTAAAAATTTTTTATTGGAGTGTAGTTGATTTGCGATGTATGGTCCATTGTAACAGCTCTTATAAACGATCCTGATTATTTCTGGAGCTGGAATTTTGGGGACTATATAGCACATTCATTTCAATTTAAGAATGTTCAGCTGCTGTGTGCTATATAAGCCATTGAATGTAAACGGGGAATCTTGTGTAGAGGTTTAGATTCTAATGGAGTGTGGCTGAAGTTCCTATTATATCTGTACTTCAATTTTTAGCCTACCAGGTGTGGTGTTTTCTTCTTCATTCTAAGTATCAGTTTCTCTGTCTTTCTGTGTATCTACTGTGCAAATTCTATTTTAGGTATTTCTTGGCTATTGCAACAAACTTCATTACTAGGGTAGGTAGGGCACCCCAGGGCACACTCTTGCTGCCTCTGCTGCTGCTGCTGCTGCTAAGTCCCTTCAGTCGTGTCCGACTCTGCGTGACCCCATAGACGTCAGCCCACCAGGCTCTCCTGCCCCTGGGATTCTTCAGGCAAGAAAACTGGAGTGGGTTGCCATTTCCTTCTCCAATGCATGAAAGCGAAAAGTGAAAGTGAAGTCGCTCAGTCGTGTCCGACTCTTAGCTACCCCATGGACTGCAGCCCACCAGGCTCCTCCATCCATGGGATTTTCCAGGCAAGAGTACTGGAGTGGGGGTGCCATTGCCTTGCTGCCTCTAGAACCTTTTATTATTATCCAGAGCCAGATATTGGAGAAGGCAATGGCACCCCACTCCAGTACTCTTGCCTGGAAAATTCCATGAAGGGAGGAGCCTGGTGGGCTGCCGTCTATGGGGTCGAACAGAATCGGACACGACTGAAGCGACTTGGCAGCAGCAGCAGCAGAGCCAGATATATACACAACTGCGAAGTAGGTGATACTGTTTTTGAGTCTCTTTCTCTGAACTTACTGCACATCACATGTTGTATAGTTGAGAGAATAGGAATATGGGCATAACACAGACTTGGCTTAGAAAGTTCGTGCTACTATTTATAGATTGTGTGATATTGAATAATTTACTTACCATCTCCATATTTCCATTACCTAATTTGGAAAATGGGAATAGTGGTAACTGTAACTGGTGGTTTTATATTAATATATTAAGTTAGATCAAGCATACAAAGCCCTTCATGGTTCACTAACTTCTCAGTGTTGTTGTTCAGTCACTAAGTTGTCAGTTGACTCCTTGCGACTCCATGGACTGTAGCCCACCAGGCTTCTCCTTTGTCCAGGTGATTCTTCCGGCAAGAACACTGGAGTGGGTTGCCACTTCCTTCTCCAACTTCTCAATAGATGGTGGCTGATGTCACCAGGGGTAAGCATTTTAAAAACCTATTTGTATGGCATTGTGATAGATTGAGTTGAAAAGATAGTGAGATATGCTGCCCTTTGATCTCTGCAGTTTAGTCAGGATAATTATTTTTTCATTATTCATTAACAAATAATTAGTAAATACCCACTACATGAAAGGGAGAGTTTTGATGGTGATAGTATAGCAATGAACATAAGAGGAATGAGTCTTGCCTTCATGGAACTTATAGTTTGGCGGGAGAGACAGACTCTAAACAAAAACACATTACTTGAATAATTTACAAATTATATTGATAAGTATCATTAACAAAAAATACAGAATAATGGCATTCAGACATAATCAGGGGTCACCTTTACCTTTTGAGTTAAAAAGAAATATTGATTCCAATCTCTTTTATCAGGTTTTCTACAAAAATATATATCTTAATTATGGCTGTACAGATTTCCTCCATATTTTTGATAATCACCTTTCTCTGATTTCTTGTTCCTGTGAAAATCTTTCTCTGCGATTTTAACTCATATAATGTTTTTCTTCTCCCCTATCATGAATTAACACTGATTACCCAGCTTTTCTAATGATAACAAGCATTTTTTTTAAAAGATCTCTAATACTGAAATTGACACAGGTAACTGCTATTTATTAATGGCAATAATGATGCAACTACAGGATTATGTAGGCACTCTCCTACCTTTTTTTCTGAAAGAGGAATATTTTTATTTTTCTATGTTATTATGAACTAGCATTGATTTTGGTGGATATAATACTAAATGATAATGATGGTGATATGAATGTCTATATGCTCTATAGGTAGAATATTAAAAGGAAAAATAAATAACACAAGTCTTTTCCCTTAGACGTATATAGGGATATGAAAGTAGTCCAAAATATTTTCCTGTGGTTAAACTTCATTTTTTTTTTTTTTTTATTCCTGGAGCTAAGTATCAGCAAGCGTATTTCTTTTGACTTCATGTCAGCAAGTAAATAGCTTGTTTTGGGAAGTTAACTCATATATTTAGTTGTGAGAGAGTATGTGCTTATGGGTCTTAGTTATACTCTTCAATATCCTACTCTTGTTCAGTTCAGTTCAGTCCTGTCCAACTCTTTGCGACCCCATGAATTGCAGCACGCCCGGCCTCCCTGTCCATTACCAACTCCTGGAGTTCACCCAGACTCACGTCCATCGAGTCAGTGATGCCATCCAGTCATCTCATCCTCTCTCGTCCCCTTCTCCTCTTGCCCCTGATCCCTTCCAGCATCAGAGTCTTCTCCAATGAGTCAACTCTTCGCATGAGGTGGCCAAAGTACTGGAGTTTCAGCTTTAGCATCAGTCCTTCCAAAGAAATCCCAGGGCTGATCTCCTTTAGAATGGACTGGTTGGATCTCCTTGCAGTCCAAGGGACTCTCAAGAGTCTTCACCAACACCACAGTTCAAAAGCATCAGTTCTTCAGTGCTCAGCCTTCTTCACAGTCCAGCTCTCACATCCATACATGACCACTGGAAAAACCATAGCCTTGACTAGACGGACCTTTGTTGGCAAAGTAATGTCTCTGCTTTTTAATATGCTATCTAGGTTGGTCATAACTTTCTTTCCAAGGAGTAAGTGTCTTTTAATTTCATGGCTGCAATCACCATCTGCAGTGATTTTGGAGCCCCCAAAATGAAGTCTGACACTGTTTCCACTGTTTCCCATCTTTTTCCCATGAAGTAATGGGACCAGATGACATGATCTTGGTTTTCTGAATGTTGAGCTTTAAGCCAATTTTTTCGCTCTCCTCTTTCACTTTCACTAAGAGGCTCTTTAGTTCTTCTTCACTTTCTGCCATAAGGGTGGTGTCATCTGCTTATCTTAGGTTATTGATATTTCTCCCGGCAATCTTGATTCCAGCTTGTGCTTCTTCCAGCCAAGCGTTTCTCATGGTGTACTCTGCATGTAAGTTAAATAAGTAGGGTGACAATACAGCCTTGACGTACTCCTTTTCCTATTTGGAACCAGTCTGTTATTCCATGTCTAGTTCTAACTGTTGCTTCCTGACCTGCATATAGGTTTCTCATGAGGCAGGTCAGGTATTCCCTGCCTACCTTGTGAGATTGGTCTGATATTCCCATCTCTTTCAGAATTTTCCACAGTTTATTGTGATCCACACAGTCAAAGGCTTTGGCATAGTCAATAAAGCAGAAATAGATGTTTTTCTGGAACTCTCTTGCTTTTTCCATGATCCAGTGGATGTTGGCAATTTGATCTCTGGCTCCTCTGCCTTTTCTAAAACCAGTTTGAACATCTGGAATTTCACAGTTCACATATTGCTGAAGCCTGGCTTGGAGAATTTTGAGCATTACTTTACTAGCGTGTGAGATGAGTGCAATTGTGCGGTAGTTTGAGCTTTCTTTGGCATTGCCTTTCTTTGGGATTGGAATGAAAACTGACCTTTTCTAGTCCTGTGGGCACTGCTGAGTTTTCCAAATCTGCTGGCATGTTGAGTGCAGCACTTTCACAGCATCATCTTTGAGGATTTGAAGTAGCTCCACTGGAATTCCATCACCTCCACTAGCTTTGTTCATAGTGATGCTTCCTAAGGCCCATTTGATTTCACATTCCAGGATGTCTGGCTCTAGGTGAGTGATCATACCATCATGATTATCTGGGTCCTGAAGATCTTTTTTGTACAGTTCTTCTGTGTATTCTTGCCACCTCTTCTTAATAACTTCTGCTTTTGTTAGGTCCATACCCTTTCTGTCTTTTATCGAGCCCATCTTTGCATGAAATGTTCCCTTGGTATCTCTAATTTTCTTGAAGAGATCTCTAGTCTTTCCCATTCTGTTGTTTTCCTCTATTTCTTTGCATTGATCGCTGAGAAGGGCTTTCTTATCTCTCATTGCTATTCTTTGGAACTCTGCATTCAAATGGGAATGTCTTTCCTTTTCTCCTTTGCTTTTTGCTTCTCTTTTCACAGCTATTTGTAAGTCCTCCCCAGACAGCCATTTTGCTTTTTGGCATTTCTTTTCCATGGGGATGGTTTTGATCCCTGTCTCCTGTACATTGTCATGAACCTCTGTCCATAGTTCATCAGGCACTCTATCAGATCTAGTCCCTTAAATCTATTTCTCATTTCCACTTTATAATCATAAGGGATTTGATTTAGGTCATACCTGAATGGTCTAGTGGTTTTCCCTCCTTTCTTCAATTTAAGTCTTAATTTGGCAATAAGGAGTTTATGATCTGAGCCACAGTCAGCTCCTGGTCTTGTTTTTGCTGACTGTATAGAGCTTCTCTATCTTTGGCTGTAAAGGATATAATCGATCTGATTTTGGTATTGTCCATCTGGTGATGTCCACGCGTAGAGTCTTCTCTTATATTGTTGGAAGAGGGTGTTTGCTATGATCAGTGCGTTCTCTTGGCAAAACTCTATTAGCCTTTGACCTGCTTCATTTTGTACTCCAAGGCCAAATTTGCCTGTTACTCCAGGTGTTTCTTGATTTCCTACTTTTGCATTCCAAAAAAGGACATCTTTTTTGGGGTTCTAAAGGGTCTAAAAGGTCTTGTAGGTCTTCATAGAACCATTCAACTTCAGCTTCTTTAGAGTTACTGGTTGGGGCATAGGCTTGGATCACCACGATATTGAATGATTTGCCTTGGAAATGAACAGAGATCATTCTGCTGTTTTTGAAATTGCATCCAAGTACTGCATTTCGGACTTTTTTGTTGACCATGATGGTTACTCCATTTCTTCTAAGGGATTCCTGCCCACAGTAATAGATATAATGGTCACCTGATTTAAATTCACCCATTCCAGTCCATTTTAGTTTGCTGATTCCTAGAATGTCAACGTTTACTCTTGCCATCTCCTGTTTGACCACTTCCAATTTGCCTTGATTCATGGACCTGACATTCCAGATTCCTATGCAGTATTGCTTTTTACAGCATCAGACCTTGCTTCTATCACCAATCACATCCACAACTGGGTATTGTTTTTTGCTTTGGCTCCATCCCTTTATTCTTTCTGGAGTTATTTCTCCACTGATCTCCAGTAGCATGTTGGGCCCCTACTGACCTGGGGAGTTTCTCTTTCAGTATTCCATCATTTTCCCTTTTCATCCTTTCATGGGGTTCTCAAGGCAAGAACACTGAAGTGGTTTGCCATTCCCTTCTCCAGTGGACCACAGTCTGTCAGACCTCTCCATCATGATCTGCCCATCTTGGGGGCCCCACATGGCATGGCTTAGTTGAAAATGCCCACAGTATAGGTGAAAGTTTCCTGACCTATTACTGGAACAAGTGTCCTTTTCCCAAGTATAGGCTTGAAAGCTAGTGGTGGCAAACTGCTTTTGGTAAGTAAGTCAAAATGATGTCCTTGGGAAGGGAGAAGCGTTTAGACCAATAAACTTCATGATTTCTGTAGTTTAGTGCTTGGGTTCAGTGAATTGTATTTTATCTGAAATTTTTCACATGTCTATTGACATATCAAATTGTGTCAGTTTTTTTCTGAACTTATTTGACCTATGCCTGCTAAGCCGATTCAGTTGTGTCTGACTCTTTGTGACCCTGTGGCCTATAGCCCACCAGGGTCCTCTGTCCTTGGAATTCTCCAGGCAAGAATACTGGAGTGGGGGTTGCCATTTCATTCTCCAGGGGATATTCCTGACCCAGGGATGGAACCCAAGTCTCTACCATTGCCAAGTCCTGCATTGGCAGGTGGGTTCTTTACCAATAGCACCACCTGGATAAAAGAGCTTAAGAATTTAGGTTCTAACTCTGAAGCTCTGAGTTCATTTGGAGGATTTCAAAATGGTTTCTATATTCTCTACTCTCCACAATCTCTCATTCTAACAGGTAAAATATGAAAATGGAATATACATAGATGATAGTTCTCCAGAGATTTGGGGAGAAAAGATGTGCTATTAGTGACGAAATGACCTTTTAGTAGTTTGCCCTCAATCTTTTTTTGATCTCACTGATTTTTCTTCCCTGTAAATATCAATATATGATTTATCCAGAAGAAGATTTCTCTATGAGACACATTCATTAGAAATAGAGACCAAAGAGCGATATTTTATGTAGGAAGTTGCTGGTCATCAATATTTCTTTATTTTTTCAGGCATTCTACTCAGCACTCATCTTTCTTACCATGTGGTATACTTAATCTTTATAACATCTCCCCAAACTAGCTAATCTCCCCTACTAATTCCATTCTTCACCACCAGCTCAGTTTAGTTTTCTTCTCAATACTTACAGCTATTTGAAATTGGTTATTTGCTTACATTTTGTCTACACCCATTAGAATGTAAGCTCCCTTCCAGCTGTTTTCCTGATAACAATTCACTCTTTATATGTCTTTTTTTCCTCTTGTCTACATTTGACTACTCTTTACTTTTATAAGAAGAAATGCAGATGTCCTCAATAGATTGGTTAAGGCAAAATACAAATTAAGAAATTTATTATGAGCAATGAGCTTCCCTGGTGGCTCAGATGGTAAAGAATCCATCTGCAATGCGGGAGACCTGGGTTCAATCCCTGGGTTAGGAAGATTCCCTGGAGGAGGGCATGGCAACCCACTCCAGTATTCTTGCCTGGAGAATCACCCTGGACAGAGGTGCCTGGCAGGCTACAGTCTATGGGATCACAAAGAGTTGGATACAACTAATGCACACATTACGAGCAAATTGTGTAGCCCCTTATGATTTTGTGTGTATTGTTTATAACCCTATGCTTAGTATCAGGAATAGTGACAGACATACAGTGAGACACTCAACAAGTATTTCTTAACTGAATATATTCCCAACTTATTAGACTAGATACAAGAAAATCATGCTGTTGTCTAAAAGCAGACCTGAGATAGGAATACAAACTTGCTGAGCCTACAAGCTCATAAATTTTCCTATGCCAATTTGCCTCTGAACTTCATTTTTAACAACAACAGTTGATGAAGTAGAATTTAGCCGAAACTTAAAGGGAAAATTACCATATTGTATGAGTTGACTCTAGCCAAAGAAGTCCTAGCAAGAAATGGATACCCGATTTTACACAATAGGATTTCCCAAAAGTTCAAATATGTTTGAAAAATTGGCCTGAGGCCCTGAAAGAAAAAATGGCTGAAAAGAGATGGGAGGCCTTCAAAAGCATGTCATATGTGCACTTAACCTTGACAAACCATTCCACTGCACTCAGTATGTCTTCTTTCCTCCTCATTTTCTGAGAGCAGTGTCTCATAACTCCCCCTCTGAACAAACTTCTAACAGTCTTCTCACTCTCAAATGGTGATCTTAACTCATATTTAACTGGAAAATAAAACAAGATTGATCAGACTCTAGGAATACAACTGTCTTCAGAGATTTCTAGCTCCATCTGATGGATGGTCCAGTGGGCTGATCTGGGCTTAATAAAAGTTGCAAGGAAACTAAGTTTTGTTTACCATGTCAAAATGTGCTGAGATGCTTGTGAGTTCTTAGTGAAGTTCTGGGAGGGAGAAGCTAGGCACTATGCTTCTGTGCTCCTGTGTATGAAAAAGACCTGGATTTGTTCTGTTGTGCTTGAGTTTGAAACTACATTTGACACTTGCCTGGGGCTTCTGAGGTAGTGCAAGTGGTAAAGAACCCACATGCCAGTGCAGGAGACATAAGAGGCTTGGGTTCGATCCTTGGGTTGGAAAGATCCCCTGGAAAAGAAAATGGCAACCCATTACAGTATTCTTGCCTAGGAAATCCCATGGACAGAGATATGTCTCTGCTTTTTAATATGCTGTCTAGATCAGTCATAACTTTTCTTCCAAGGAGCAAGTGTCTTTTAATTTTATGGCTGCAGTTATCATCCACAGTGATTCTCAAGCCCCCCAAAGTGAAGTCTCTCACTGTTTCTGCTATTGCCCCATCTATTTGCCTGAAGTGATGGGACCGGATGCCGTGATCTTAGTTTTCTGAATGTTGAGTTTTAAGCCAACCTTTTCACTCTCCTCTTTCACTTTCATCAAGAGACTCTTTAGTTCTTCTTCACTTTCTGCCAGAAGGATGGTGTCAACTGTGTATCTGAGGTTATTGCTATTTCTCCCAGCAATCTTGCTTCCAGCTTGTGCTTCATTCAGCCTGGCATTTCGCATGATGTACTGTGCATTTAAGTTAAATAAGCAGGGTGACAATATACAGCCTTGACGTACTCTTTTCCCAATTTAAAACCAGTCTGTTGTTCCATGTCCAGTTCTAACTGTTGATTCTTGACCTGCATAGAAATTTATCAGCAGGCAAGTAAGGTGGTCTGGTATTCCCATCTCTTAAAGAATTTTCCAGTTTTTTTTGTGATCTACACAGTCAAAGTGAGCTATGGACAAAAATAACATAGAGAATGGGAGTTAAATGTGTCTGATGAGGATTACAAGTTTACATAAAGTAGGAAGAGAGTGTGACATTTAAAGGAAAGACTGGGAATGGGGATGAGGGAAAAAAGAGGCATAGGAAGTGGTTAAGCATACAGGTGTGGGGGAAGAGTATCCTCACAGAAGGTACAGTAAATGCAGATCCTTTAACTAGGGCTGGCTTCATTGGTGTGTGGTCAGGGCTACTGCACAAGACCCTTTGCATAAGACACACACCATCTTGAAATTATTGATAAAGTTTGAACAAGAGGGCCTGCATTTTTATTTTGCCACTACTGTCCTTAAGGCGCTGCGGGGGAATAGTAATGAAGTATCCATCGTTAGGGAGGAGTGAGCAGGACGGGGAGGGGGTAGAGGTCACGGATATACCGAAGCAATACACCTTGTATGACCTTAAATGACCTTGAATAATGTTTCAGCAGGATCGTTCTAACTACTGTTTAGAAAACAGAATGAAGGGACCAAGGGTAAATTGATCACAGGGTGATCTCAGTAAGACTTGATGGTGGGGTAACATCTGTTCCTAAACTTAAAGTACCATTGTATCATCCTGTTTTTAATTAAGGGCTTATAGTTTTCAATGCATTTACATGACATTTTATGGACCAAAGGGAGAAAACCTTGTTAAAAAGTGTCATTTGGTTATAGGATGCAAGCCCAGAAAAAGATTGTCTCATGTTGATGCATGACTTATAATCTAAAAGCCTCATGCATAATTTTAAAAATGCCTTATAAACTCTATGAAGTTATTATCATATTATAACGGGGGAGTTTGAACTTGATCTGTAAAGTTTCCTTCCAATTCTCGTTTTCTTTACACTTTGTCTTTTGCCATTTAATACTATCTGAAATCTGAATTCATTTTGCTGACTCTGGCCCCAGACAGGTGGGGTCTATTTTCAATTCATGTTAAATGTTGAGGGTTGTACAGTTGTCAGAGTTTTATATTTTTATATATCATTATATATATATTTCATTAGAATCAAATGAGATAATGTATATAAAATTACTTTGGAAAGTCTAAATCACCCTCTAAATGCAAGAGACGAAGTATAATATTAGGAAGATTGTACTTTGAATCAGTTTGAAATAATTTGTTTGAAATCTTGCTTACATTTTCCAGCAATCTGAAAGAACTATATACTCGTTTACTATTACTGAGACATAGAACACGCTTTCATTTTATTAAATTAAAATTTTGGAGATGGATTAACTAGCAATTTTCTACATACTGTAAAGATTGTTCTTCTGATATTGGCACTTGTAGGCTGTTTAGAATAGTCCTGCCAAATATGCAGTTTCTTGAGTTTTTTCAGTTGGTGGGAGAGAATTTTCTGTGCTCATGCTTGTTTCCAACTTTAGACTTCTATTTATAGGCATGAAAATACACTTTTTTCCCCTTCTAAAATGTTAAGTTAGAGTACTCATTCCCAGATTAAGTTTTTGGCAGTTAAATTTTTTTGCTTACAAATTATCTATGTTTTATGATCCAGACAGTGATGCAATTTTAGATATACTTCCTTAGAAAGATGGCCATCTCTGCAAAGGTCAAATCCTCCGTAATTGCTCTTGATCCCAGCTTCAAACATCAAGTATCAGCTCTTACTAAGATCTCCCTTTCCAGTCCTCCCTAAATTCCCAGATTAGGTCACACTCCTTTACTGCCCTCTACTCTTCCTCTAGGACATTTATCATGATTAGGTTGATATATATTTTTGTTTATCAACTGTCTCCCCCACAGATTCTAAACTCATTTGGAGCTAAGACTGCCCTTATTCTCCCAATCCTATAACGTTACTTGGCAAATAGGTTCTGTGCGTCTGTTCACTGAGTAATTAACTCAGGTGCCTCCTTCAAGTGGGACTACAGTACTAAAATTTTTCAGAATAAGATAATATGTAAAAGATATTAAGATCCATGGGATGAATAGTGATGATGTAGCAAATGAGTTTATTAGAAATATACCATATTTTACTGTTTTACTTTACTGTTTAATTTTTCACTATTGGCTAGATTATGCTGCATTACACATCTGTCTCCCAAATGTTAATGCATCTCTCATGAGATCATTGAGGTCATTGCTCTAGATCTGCAGTCCCCGACCTTTTTGTCACCAGGGCCTCGTTTCACGGAAGACAGTTTTTCCATGGACTGGGGCTGGTGGAGGTGGTTTTGGTTTTACCTGTCACTCATCTCTTGCTGCGGAGAAGGCAATGGCACCCCACTCCAGTACTCTTGCTTGGAAAATACCATGGGCGGAGAAGCCTGGTGGGCTGCAATCCATGAGGTCGCTAAGAGTCAGACACGACTGAGCGACTTCACTTTCACTTTTCACTTTCATGCATTGGAGAAGGAAATGGCAACCCACTCCAGTGTTCTTGCCTGGAGAATCCAAGGGACGGAGGAGCCTGGTGGGCTGCCGTCTATGGGGTCGCACAGAGTCGGACACGACTGAAGTGACTTAGCATAGCATAGCATCTCTTGCTGTGTGGCCTGGTTCCTAACAGGACAGGGACTGGCACCATCCCATGGTTGAGGGACTGGGAACCCCTGCTCCAGAAAGTTACACAGGGACTCCAGGTGACTTCTCCCACTCTACTGGGACATACCATCTCAAAGCTTGGTTTCCAGGGTGACTCTGCAGGGAAAGAGAGAGGGCATGGGGACCTCACAGGCACTGTTAAAAAGTATGGGCTGGAAATGACAAGACATTGACAACGACTCACAGCCATTTGGCCAATACTTGTCCCATGGGCCTGTGGGGTGCGTGAATGTTGTCTTTGATGCAACTGAAAAAGAGGCAAAGTACATGTGGTGGGGACTAAACAATTTTACCATTAAGTAAAAATTTTATACTAGGAAGTGTTTATTTCAGCTGTTAGAATGAAAAATTACATATGTGACAGTAAATAGGTAAGTAGAGAGCCCCTTCCTATAAAAGAACAGGGCTTGATCAGAGAATATCATCTTGAAGGCAAAGTGTCTTGAATTAACTTTATTAGCCTAACCCCAGCCATCAGCCGTCGGTAACGTTGCCAAATTATTTAAGACCGTTTCTTCCTTCTTCCCTCCCTCCTTCCCTTCCTTCCTCTTTCCCCCTCTTTGGAATGATCAATTTGAAAGCTTGAAATTTATAAATAGCAGTATAGGTCACTAAAAACAAGTATAAAATCAACTCTAGTTTTTTTTTTTTAACTTTAAAAACTTTCACAGTTTAAAGCATAAATAGCAAATTTATATTAAAATTATGAACTGACAATACTTGATAAAATCATTCAGTCACCCTGCTGAAATAATGATAACTCTCATAGTGAAGGATGTGACTAGGATTATGAAAGTGGGGGAAAAGTGTTACAAAGCAAAGTTACACATAGAGATGTGAAGACAAATTTTTATAAAGAGCCTTGCTCTGAGTCTGCATAATTTATTTTGACATTTTAACTAATTTTCAAGCTTACAAACTACTTATTTTTCAATTTAGTCAGATAACTTACTAATAACAAGTATGCTTAGCCAAAGTAGTTAGTAAAACTAAGAAAAATAGTCAAACTGGTGGAACAGATAGTTTTAGCTTCATATCATATCTAACAGACTGTGACAGAATTGAGTGCGACCAAAAGTTGTTTTGGTTTGGACTCCCTAGCCCCATTTTTGGTGTAAATGTTAGAAATCGCATATTCTGGAACAACTTCTCACAGGGACGTCTTACTGAATCAAACAGACTGACTTTTTTAGCCACATCTGATTCCACCACAATTACACATGTGCAGCCTAGGCATAAAAGCCATATTCAAATGTTCTCACATAAAAGCCAAAAGCTGGTCAGTATACAAATGTGTATGCATTTATTAACATGCATTTATGTTATAAAAAGATACTTTCTGGGAAACATAGTTTGGCTTACTGCATCCTCCTAATGTCTTGTCTATAAGGAAGCTGTATATCAAACGACAGCATGTAATGTCAAGGGACCGTTTGCAAACTTTAGCAATGCCCATTCTGGTTAATGTTTAGCCATTTATTGAAAGTATGTCCTATATGATAGGTTGTAAGTAAATGTCTTTTGAATTAAGATTAATACCAATTTAATATCAATTTGACGCCTTACTTAGTTTTTTTTTTTCATATTTCTATATGAAAAACTTCCTGTAAACAGCAGAGCAAATTTGTTTTGATCGAACTGTTGTTTTTGGGTCGCTAAGTTGTGTCCAAGTCTTTGTGGCCCTATGGACTGCAGCACGCCAGGCTTCCCAGTCCTTAACTATCTCCCCAGTAGGAGTTATTAATGTCTAGAGTACGGTTTATTCATTCAAGTGTTTATTGAGCACTTACCAATACCACTATGCTAGAACTTTGGTTTAAATTAATTAAACAGGATTTCTGTTCTCATAAACATGGGGAGAAACAGATATTAACAATGTTAAGTAAAAAGTCTTTGTAGTGTGCTAAAAACAAGCGGCAGGAAAGTACTAAAATGTGGCTGGGCCAGATTAGACCTCGCTGAGAAGGTGCCATCTGAACAGCAGCTTGAAAATGTAGTGGCAGTACCTGTGTAATAATTTGCAAAACATCATTCCAAGTAACAGGAAGAACAGAGAAGAGAGGCATGACTGCGGTGGGTCTCCTGCGTTTGCAGAGAAGCAAGGCGGCTCATGTGACCTGAGCCCAGTAAGAGAAGGGGGAGCTGTAGGAGCTGAGGTGCAAGGGGATGAACTGGGAACCAAGAATAAGTTTCAGCCTGAGTGAAATGGGGAGACTAGGTTTTGAGCAGGACAATGACATGATCTGAGTGGTAATGAAACCAGTGACTAGTGGCCAGATCAAGAGGAAACTGTAGGAAGGAGGGCAGTTGTGTGGTGCGGTGGCTAAGACGACGAGCGCCATCTGGGTGTGGAGAAGTGGATTCTGAAAATACATTGAAAATAGAGTCAGTGGGATTTGCTAACGGGGTGAATGGAGCTAACGGGGTGGGGAGAAGAGGGGAGACAGGAAGAGTGAAGAGAGAGAGGACAGAGCAGAGGGGCAGGTAGAAGAAGGTAGTGAGGAGGAAAGAGAGAGGACAGAGGGAGAAATAAAAAAAAAAACAGAGCAGTGAGTTTGAGTCCAAGGATATTTGCCCAAGGAAAAGATGCAATAGTTCCATGAAAGCTTGGTGGGAGGGCAATGAAGAGGATCAAGGGTTTAGTTTTGGACTTGAATTTGAGATGAATTTGAGATGATGTTTGTGTGGAACATTGAGTAATTAGTTGTGTATAGGAAGCTAAAGTATCAGCAAACAGACTTATTCTAATAAAAGACTATTTGGAGAAAGCAAAATGTTAAGAACTGTTTTAGAAGCATTTTCATGATTTCCGTTGAATAAAACTATTTCCCCTCTGTCCTGCCTGTATATTGTATTTTATAGCTCTGTGTGTGTGTGTGTGTGTGTGTGTGTGTGTATCTCACATGACTGTTTATAGGCTTGCTGGTGGGAAAACAGCACCATCTTGTGGGTAATAATATACACACATCTTTAGAAAAATCTATGTGAAAAATGCAGGGTTTTTGTTCCCTGGTGGCTCAGAAGTTAAAGCGTCTGCCTACAATGTGAGAGACCTGGGTTTGATCCCTGGGTCAGGAAGATTCCCTGGAGAAGGAAATGGCAACCCACTCCACTACTCTTGCCTGGAGAATCCCATGGACGGAGGAGCCTGGTAGGCTGCAGTCCATGGGGTCGCTGAGAGTCAGACACGACTGAGCGACTTCACTTTGACTTTAAAGAAATTGAATTCTGAAATAATTTACTGATTCTTTGAAATCTCACACAAATTTTGAGTGTTTTTTGATAAGACTGTGTCTATGGGTTCCAGAATAACTGATGAAACTTGTAAGTCAGGCAATTGGATAATTCAAATAAATATCAATTGAATCAATTATCTCTATTTTCTAAGACTTCTGAGTAATTATATAAATTATACTGTAAACAGTAACTTTTAAAGTAAGAGATGGAGTGACTATATATGCATATATGATTAGTTTATTAAACAATGTAAATTTTGCAGTCTGGACAGACTTCTATTTATAATTCACTCACATATCATCCTTCCAATAGCTTTTAAAAACATTTTCATTATATGCTTAATTATACCAGGCTCAATGAGAAACCAGAGAAATTATATAAATCAATATCTCAATCTTGAGGAAATTTATTACCTAAATGAACTTATTACCTGTTAAAATTTAAGGAACATAAACATTAAGGAAGATATTAAGAAGAGGTGGCAAGAATACACAGAGGAACTGTACAAAAAAGATCTTCACAATCAAGATAATCACGATGGTGTGATCACTGACCTAGAGCCAGACATCCTGGAATGTGAAGTCAAGTGGGCCTTAGAAAGCATCACTACGAACAAAGCTAGTGGAGGTGATGGAATTCCAGTGGAGCTATTCCAAATCCTGAAAGATGATGCTGTGAAAGTGCTGCACTCAATATGCCAGCATATTTGGAAAACTCAGCAGTGGTTACAGGACTGGAAAAGGTCAGTTTTCATTCCAATCCCAAAGAAAGGCAATGCCAAAGAATGCTCAAACTACCACACAATTGCACTCATCTCACATGCTAGTAAAGTAATGCTCAAAATTCTCCAACCCAGGCTTCAGCAATATGTGAACTGTGAACTTCCAGTTGTTCAATCTAGTTTAAGAAAAGGCAGAGGAACCAGAGATCAAATTGCCAACATCTGCTGGATCATCAAAAAAGCAAGAGATTCCAGAAAAACATCTATTTCTGCTTTATTGACTATGCCAAATCCTTTGACTATGTGGATCACAATAAACTGTGGAAAATTCTGAAAGATGGGAATACCAGACCACCTGACCTGCCTCTTGAGAAATTTGTATGCAGGTCAGGAAGCAACAGTTAGAACTGGACATGGAACAACAGACTGGTTCCAAATAGGAAAAGGAGTTCGTCAAGGCTGTATATTGTCATCCTGCTTATTTAACTTATATGCAGAGTACATCATGAGAAACGCTGGAAGAAGCACAAGCTGGAATCAAGATTGCTGGAAGAAATATCAAGAACCTCAGATATGCAGATGACACCACCCTTATGGCAGAAAGTGAAGAGGAACTAAAAAGCCTCTTGATGAAGGTAAAAGAGGAGAGTGAAAAAGTCGGCTTAAAACTCAACATTCAGAAAACGAAGATCATGGCATCTGGTCCCATCACTTCATGGGAAATAGATGGGGAAACAGTGGAAACAGTGTGTCAGATTTCATTTTTTTGTGTGTGGCTCCAAAATCACTGCAGATGGTGACTGCAGCCATGAAATTAAAAGACACTCCTTGAAAGAAAAATTATGACCATCCTAGATAGCATATTCAAAAGCAGAGACATTACTTTGCCAACAAAGGTCTGTCTAGTCAAGGCTATGTTTTTTCCAGTGGTCATGTATGGATGTGAGAGTTGGACTGTGAAGAAAGCTGAGTGCCGAAGAATTGATGCTTTTGAACTGTGGTGTTGGAGAAGACTCTTGAGAGTCCCTTGGATTGCAAGGAGATCCAACCAGTTCATTCTAAAGGAGATCGGCCCTAGGATTTCTTTGGAAGGAATGAGGCTAAAGCTGAAACTCCAGTACTTTGGCTACCTCTTGTGAAAAGTTGACTCATTGGAAAAGATTCTGATGCTGGGAGGGATTGGGGGCAGGAGGAGAAGGGGACGACAGAGGATGAGATGGCTGGATGGCATCACTGACTCGATGGACGTATGTCTGAGTGAACTCCGGGAGTTGGTGATGGAGAGGGGGGTCTGGCGTGCTGCGATTCATGGGGTCGCAAAGAGTGGGACTAGACTAAGTGACTGAATTGACTGACTGACTGACTGAAACTTTGTAACTCAGTAACTGAGTAATAATAATACAGCAGCTATTTATGGGTCAACATATTTGTTTAAACTAGTGATTTTCATATTGAGTTCGTTGGGTTTGCTTTAGGCATTCATCAACATTTTGTTAAAAGATAAGTGTGTAAAATTTGTTTTTGTTGTGTACATGAGCTTGGATGACATATTATTTGATATTGTATTAGGATACAAAACTTAACAACAATTTGTTCTCATCTTTCACTTTAGCTTTTTGTTATACTCGTATTTGCCTTGTATAGAGAATATTTATCTCACTACCTACATCTAATAATTTTCCTTATAAGCATTTTTAAAATGCTAAAACAAACAAACAGCATACAACTTACCAAACATCATGTAGCCAATCCTGGCTCTTAGTGCTGGAAAAAAGAAACCTGAGAAAGATAAAGCAGAAATGAATGAAATATTTGCTAAGAGGAGAGTGGAAGGGAAAGAGCAAGGGGATGAGACTTCAGTGATTATAACTTTTTATGCAGTTTTGATTTTGAACTATGCAAACACTTTCCAAATTTTAAAACTACTAAAAAATAACTCCATAATTGACCTTTGATCAGAGGAGAAAAAAAATAACTACACTACATTGTTGAACTACTTGGGGATATTTCTAATGTTAGATGATTATTGTTGCATTAGTGTTCAATTTCTTATGTTTGATAATGTTACTGTGATTATACAGGACAATGTCCTTGTCCTTAGGAGGTAATGAGTTAAATGCTTAGGGATAGAAAGACTCACTGTATCTCATTGTCCTGTAATTCTCAGATTTTTCTGGAGAAAAAGGCAAGTCTCTATCTGTATGTCTGTCTATGTCTATATCTATACTTGTATCTACATTTATATCTATATATGAAGCAAATTTTTATCTAATTGGTGAATTTAAAGATGTGAGAGTTCTTTCAGCCTTTTAATAGATCGGATATTTTTCAGACTAAAGAAATTATAAATTTTCTCATTTATCTCTTTTTAAAATAGGCTATAAAAGTACACTGATCATTGAAACCAGTATCATAGAGAGCCGTGTTATTTACTCAAACTGACAAAGTTAAGATACAATGGAGGCAGGATGCAAATCCATACTCAACTACCAGTCCTCTGTCCTTGCCGAGTTCTGGTTTTGCTTTCACAGCATGATTAATCACAATCTTCCAACTTGCTTGGGGAATACTAACTCCATTTCTTTAATCTTCTGACCTCATCCCTCTCCTGGCTTTAATTTCTGACTTTAACCAACTTTTTGACTTTATCAATTCTCAGGGCACTTTTTAGTTCTTAAAATAAGATATTTGAATGGCATGAAAGTTCAGGCTTTAACTGCTTCTAAGATTTTAGGCTTTCACTGACTTTAAATATTCATCTCAAGTACAAAAAAATAAGATGTGATATAATCTGTAAATGTGGTTCATAAATCTGAAAGACCATAACATGCCTTCTGAATAACAACATATAAATTTAAGTTCACTAAGATTTTATAGTATACACAATGAGTTGTACACTATATCCAAATCCTTAATTATTCCAGAAATTTTTACTTTCTTTGTGCTTTTCTCAACGGGAATATTGAAAATAGATGAATTCCATCATTGGAGTTAAACATTGATATTTAAATTTTTATTTAAATAATTCAGGAATTTCCAAATTATTTTCAAGTAATTTATCTGTGCATAGATTTCTTTCCACCTTCCTGATTCCTAACCTCTATCTATACTTGGCAATGAAAGTCTCATTCACTAGTAGAGAAAATTCTGCAAGCATTTACTTTGTTTTTTCTTGCTAGGATAGCTATTTCCTCTGCATTAATTAAATTCAGCAAACCTGCCTTACATTCCACCTTGCTGTAACAGAAGAAAGCATTGAGGAGTGGTAAAAGGAGGGGAAAGATAAATGTAAACAATGAAAGACGTCCACAAATGCAATCAAGTAGGAACACAGATATTTTGATATAATAAACTGAGATCAGTCTAATTTGGGTGAGGGAAATTTTATGGACTTTGTAAAGCGAATAAGATTTATGGGACTATGTCGAACAAATTCCAATGCAAAATTTTCTCAGCATGTAAAAATCTAACTCAAAAAAATTTAATGGAGCCAATATTCAGAAAACAGAAAAGCTGTTGGCTGGTACTAGGAAGCAATTAAAATTATATATGTTTATTTATTAGATAGGATTCATATCTATATTGCAGCTATATCTATATATTATATTTAGATATACTTAACAGAATATTCTCTATCAGGCTGAAAAATATATTTAATAAAACAATATGTTTTATATGTTCACTTGATATTTATTCAGCATTAGCTATGTACCTAGCATTGCCCTGCATAAGTTGATATAAAATAAATGAAATGACCCTATTTATACAACAAAATGGGAAAGAGAGATTTTATCAAGCTACATGTATTGGGGTCTTACCTTCTCCTACTTCACAGATTGTGAGCTTCCTCATCCCTCTGTCAGCCACCAGAGTTCTCTCCCTTGCAGCTGTGTGAAAAATCTGTGCATGTGCTCAGTGATGCCCATCTCTTTGTGACCCTATGGATTATAGTCTGCCGGGCTCCTCTATCCATGAGATTTTTTCCTGCAAGGATCATGGAGTGGGTTGCCATTTCCTCCTCCAAGGGATCTTCCTTATCCAGGAATCAAACTTGTATCTCCTCTGTCTCTTGCATTGGCAGGCAGATTCTTTACCACTGTGCCACTTGAAAACTACTGTCTGTGATACTGTCTGTGAAAGCCAGCCATTTCTGTCATGTTGGAGCAAAAAAGGAATTGAGACATTCTGGTTATTATGTACTTTTTAAAAACAGAGTTCTATTATGTTCAGGTGTCCCATGGGAACCCATAATTATGGGTGTTTTAATCATATACTTAGATAGAAATGGATTTCAGACTTCTCTTGATGACAGCTTTGCTCTTATAATTCTCAGATGTGACCTTTTAATCCAAGCTCCAATGTAGAAAAAGTGAAGTTAAAAAGTATTCTTGGTAATAAAGCCACTTCCACTTTAGCCTACTTCCTGTTCCCTTTCCTAAAGCAGTCAAATTAATTTTTTTAAAGAAGTAGCAGATAAATAGCAAGATATGTAATATGCAGAAAATGAGAGAAACCTTGACATAGGAAGGCCTTTCCGAAAAATAATTCAAATAGGTATTTAACAATCCTGGTGGCACAATTATGCCTTTAATACTGTGATTACAGCAAGTATATTAAGCAAAACTAGGCAAATGGATTTGAACATAAATAATTCCTGGAAAGACCATATGATTTTTGCCCTCTTATTTTTCATTTACACAAATAAGTTTCATGCCATTTTAAAGTACTTAATTTCTTGACAGAGTAATTTCCTTCTGTTTCTCTGACCTTTTCTGTGGCATTCCAGTCTAAGGGATTAAATTAAAAGCTTGACAGTTTTTAAGTGTCCTCAAGGGGTTTCAAAGTAAACCTTCCTAAAGATCCAAAATCAAAGTGCTGTGATTATAAGTCACTATTGCCATTTATTCAGTTTCCAACAGTATAATTAGAAAGAGGTTCAGGTAGTTTAGTTGCATATTTAATGGCAAATAGTCTCAAGAAAAATAATCTAAGAACTCTTGAAAGATGCAAGATGAATCTAAAAGCAGTACCTAAACAATAGCTCATTTATCTTCTTTGTTTCCTTCAAGTGAGGGGGCTTCCCTGGTGGCTCAGAGGGTAAAGCATCTGCTTGCATTGCAGGAGACCTGGGTTCAATCCCTGGGTTGGGAAGATCCCCTGGAGAAGGAAATGGCAACCCACTCCAGTATTCTTGCCTGGAAAATCCCATGCGGTCACACTCTTGAAAGACGCAAGATGAATCTAAAACCAGTACTTAAGCAATAGCTCATTTATCTTCCTTGTTTCCTTCAAAGATACTGTCTCTATCCCATTTTGGTTATGGCTTTGCTTTCTGGGATGGGCAAAATTATTAACACATATGCATTTATAACTCCAGTCTACTCTGGTCTCTAAAGAGAATGGATCCTGTTACCACTTTCTTTGTTGTACTGAGTGATGGATAGAGAGGCAGTAATAATAGAATGCTAGAGAAATGCTGGATAGCTCTTCATCAACAAGAGTCTCCTGGAGAGATGGAAATTCCAAATGGAGAGAGAGGAAAGGTCTAGATTTAGCAGACTTGAGAATGTTTTGTGAGAGATCTTGGCAGCTCTGTCCCAGCCCTTCAACCTCACAGCTCCATCAGGCCAGGGACAACTTGGGCTGCAAGTGCTTGGATAGAATGAAAGTTTTTTTATTGGTCACATGTTTTCCTTCATATGTGTTTATATTTTTATGCATGCTCAGTTGCTCAGTCGTGTTTGACTCTTTGAGACCCCATGGACTGTAGCCAACCAGGACCCTCTGTCCATGGAATTCTCCAAGCCAGAGTACTGGAGTGGGTTGCCATTTCCTTCTCCAGGAATCTTCCTGACCCAGGGATCAAATCTGCATCCCCTGCATTGGCAGGTGGATTCTTTACCACTGAAACACCTGAGAAGACCAAGTCCTGATTTAAAAATAAATAAGCTTGCTGTATTCTTTTTAGTTGTAGGCATTCTTTTGCCTACTGAAGCTCTCTCTCTGGGTATTATTTAGGACCCTGAAATTCACTGGGTGCAACACAACTCGTTGCTTTTTGTTCGCATACAATCCTCCTTTAGGAGAAGGCGATGGCACCCCACTCCAGTGTTCTAGCCTGGAGAATCCAAGGGACGGGGGCCTGGTGGGCTGCCATCGATGGGGTCACACAGAGTTGGACACTGAAGTGAGACTGAAGTGACTTAGCAGCAGCAGCAGCAGCAGCAACCCTCCTTTAGTAATTTGAACGCTTGCAAATAGCGACATTTAGCTAGTTGTGAAAGCCAAAAGTTTTTGAATCTCTTTGGATCTTCCCTCTCCCTAATTCTGCAAGTCCAATTCATGACCATCCTTATAGTTTTGCCTCCTACATCTCTTTTCATCTGATGACCACTGTCTGACTTTAGACCATCATCTTCTCTTACCTGGACCATTTTACTAGGCTTATATTTGGTCTTTCCATTTTGGCTGTCTACATTACCACTTGTTTTCTTTCTAAAGCAAAGATCATATTCCCCTCCAGTCCAGTTATAGTTCAGTCACTCCGTTGTGTCCGACTCTTTTGTGACCCCATGAATTGCAGCACGCCAGGCCTCTCTGTCCATCACCGACTCCCGGATTTCACCCAAACTCACGTCCATCCAGCTGGTTATGCCATCCAGCCAGCTCATCCTCTGTCATCCCCTTCTCCTCTCGCCCCCAATCTCTGCCAGAATCAGAGTCTTTTCCAATGAGTCAACTCTTCGCATGAGGTGGCCAAAGTACTGGAGTTTTAGCTTTAGCATCCGTCCTTCCAAAGAACACCCAGGACTGATCTCCTTCAGAATGGACTGGTTGGATTTCCTTGCAGTCCAAGGGACTCTCAAGAGTCTTCTCCAACACCACAGTTCAAAAGCATCAATTCTTCGGTGCTCAGCCTTCTTCACAGTCCAACTCTCACATCCATACATGACCACCAGAAAAACCATAGCCTTGACTAGATGGACCTTTGTTGGCAAAGTAATGTCTCTGCTTTTGAATATGCTATCTAGATTGACCATAACTTTACTTCCAAGGAGTAAGCGTCTTTTAATTTCATGGCTGCAATCACCATCTACAGTGATTTTGGAGCCCCCAAAATAAACTGTGACACTGTTTCCACTGTTTCCCCATCTATTTCCCATGTAGTGATGGGACCAGATGCCATGATCTTTGTTTTCTGAATGTTGAGCTATAAGCCAACTTTTTCACTCTCCACTTTCACTTTCATCAAGAGGCTTTTTAGTTCCTCTTCACTTTCTGCCATAAGGGTGGTGTCATCTGCATATCTGAGGTTCTTGATATTTCTCCTGGCAATCTTGATTCCAGCTTGTGCTTCTTCCAGTCCATCATTTCTCATGATGTACTCTGCATATAAGTTAAATAAGCAGGATGACAATATGCAGCCTTGATGTACTCCTTTTCCTATTTGGAATCAATCTGTTCCATGACCAGTTCTAACTGTTGCTTCCTGACCTGCATATAGGTTTCTAAAGAGGCAGGTCAGATGGTCTGGTATTCCCATCTCTTTCAGAATTTTCCACAGTTTATTGTGATCCACACAGTCAAAGGTTTTGGCATAGTCAGTAAAGCCAAAATAGATGTTTTTCTGGAACTCTCCTGCTTTTTCGATGATCCAGGGGATGTTGGCAGTTTGATCTCTGGTTCCTCTGCCTTTTCTAAAACCAGATTGAACATCTGGAAGTTCAAGTTCATGTATTGCTGATGCCTGGCTTGGATAATTTTGAGCATTACTTTACTAGCATATGAGATGAGTGCAATTGTGCGGTAGTTTGAGCTTTCTTTGGCATTGCCCTTTTTTGGGAGTGGAATGAAAACTGACCTTTTCCAGTCCTGTGGCCACTGCTGAGTTTTCCAAATCTGCTGGCATATTGAGTGCAGCACTTTCACAGCATCATCTTTTAGGATTTGAAATAGCTCCACTGGAATTCCATCACCTCCACTAGCTTTGTTCGTATTGCACTAGCTTTGTTCATAGTCATGCTTCCTAAGGCCCACTTGACTTCACATTCCATGATGTCTGGCTCTAGGTGAGTGATCACACCATTGTGATTATCTTGGTTGTGAACATCTTTTTTGTACAGTTCTTCTGTGTATTCTTGCCACCTCTTCTTAATATCTTCTGCTTCTGTTAGGTCCATACCATTTCTGTCCTTTATCGAGCCCATCTTTGCATGAAATATTCCCTTGTTATCTCTAATTTTCTTGAGGAGATCTCTAGTTTTTCCTATTCTGTTGTTTTCCTCTATTTCTTTGCATTGATTGCTGAGGAAGGCTTTCTTATCTCTCCTTGCTATTCTTTGGAACTCTGCATTCAAATGCTTCTATCTTTCCTTTTCTCCTTTACTTTTTGCTTCTCTTCTTTTCACAGCTATCAGTTGAGCTATTTCAAATCCTAAAAGATGATGCTGTGAAAGTGCTGCACTCAATATGCCAGCAAATTTGGAAAACTCAGCAGTGGCCACAGGACTGAAAAATGCCAGTTTTCGCTCAAGTCCCAAAGAAAGACAATGCCAAAGACTGTTCAAACTACCACACAACTGAGCTCTTCTCACACACTAGCAAAGTGATGCTCAAAATTCTCCAAGTCAGGCTTCAACAGTATGTGAACCACGAACTTCTATACGTTCAAGCTGGATTTAGAAAAGGCAGAGGAACCAGAGATCAAATCGCCCACATCCATTGGATCATAGAAAAAACATGGGAGTTCCAGGAAAACATCCACTTCTGCTTTATTGACTATGCCAAAGCCTTTGTCTGTGTGGATCACAACAAACTGTGGGAAGTTGTTAAAAAGGTGGAAATACCAGTCTATCTTACTTGCTTCCTGAGAAATCTGTATGCAGGTCAAGAAGCAACAATTAGAATGGGACATGGAACAGCAGACTGGTTCCAAGATGGGAAAGGACTACGTCAAGGCTGTATATTGTCACCCTGTTTGTAACTTACGTGCAGAGTATATCATGTGAAATGCTGGGCTGGGTGAAGCACAAGCTGGAATCAAGATTGCTGGGAGAAATATCAATAACCTCCGATATGCAGACGACACCACCCTTATGGCAGAAAGTGAATAAGTAAAGAGCCTCTTGATGAAAGTGAAAGAGGAGAGTGAAAAAGTTGGCTTCGACCCGGAGGGATGGTACAGGGAGGGACGAGGGAGGAGGGTTCAGGGTGGGGAGCACATGTATGCCTGTGGCAGATTCATTTTGATGTATGGCAAAACCAATACAATATTGTAAAGTTAAATAAAATAAAAAATTTAAAAAAAATCATCATCAATAACAAAAACTCAACATTCAGAAAACGAAGACCATGGCATCTGGTCCCATCACTTCATGGCAAATAGATGGGGAAACAGTGGAAATAACAAGAGACCTTATTTTGGAGGGCTCAAAAATCACTGCAGATGGTGATTGCAGCCACAAAATTAAAAGGCACTTGTTCTTTGAAAGAAAAGCTGTGACAAACCTAGACAGCATGTTAAAAATCAGAAACAGTACTTTGCCAACAAAGGTGTAGTCAAAGCTATGGTTTTTCCAGTAGTCCTGTGTGGATTTGAGAGTTGGATTTTAGAAGGTTGAGCATCTTCTAAAGAATTGATTCTTTTGAACTGTGGTGTTGGAGAAGGCTCTTGAGAGTCCCTTGGACAGTAAGGAGTCAATCCTAAAGGAAATCAGTCCTGAATATTCATTGGAAGGACAGGTGCTGAAGTTGAAACTCCAATAGTTTGGCCACCTGATAGAAAGAACTGACTCATTGGAGAACAACCTGATGCTGGCAAAGATTGAAGGCAGGAAGGCAAGGGGATGACAGAGAATGAGATGATTGGATGGCTTCACCGACTCAATGGACACGAGTTTGAGCAAGCTCCAGGAATAGGTGATGGACCGGGAAGCCTGTTGTGCTGCAGTCCATGGGATCGCAGAGTTGGATACGACTGAGCACCTGAACTGAACTGAATTCAACTGACCTTAGAGAGATGCTACTCAGTCTACCTGAAGTACATATTATTAGCC
This sequence comes from Tragelaphus eurycerus, assembly GCA_935064755.1. NCBI lineage: Eukaryota > Metazoa > Chordata > Mammalia > Artiodactyla > Bovidae > Tragelaphus > Tragelaphus eurycerus. The sequence goes on along the minus strand of CAKXYN010000010.1, from coordinate 42,170,583 downwards.
TTCCCTCCAGTCTTGACCACTCTTCAGCCAGACTAAATTTACACAATCGTTTTCATTAATCTGTACAATCTGTTCCTCAAACGTGTCTACCCATGTTCCCTACGCTGGGTCTTTGCACTTGCCTGCCTCTCTTTCTTGAATGCATTTGTCCCACATACACTGTCTGCACACAGAGTGCTCTCACTTCAGGCACCTTCTCAAATGCTGCCTTATTAGAGAGGCCCTCCCCAGCTGTACTCTCTGAAATAGCAATCCTCCCTAAGACACTCTTTATTCCCTTAATGTTTTCTTTTACTCCGCGGCACTTCAGGGCTCTTCTCAGCAACTAACATGTTGTGTTTTGCTTATTATCTTGTTTCTTTTCCTCTGCTAGAATTTAAGCTCCTTGACAACAGGGACTTTGTGTTCCATCCCTGCACCACAAACAGTTTACCATTGTGATAAGTGCTCAAAACACATTTGGAATGAATGCATGGATTACCATCTTTTCAATAAACTGAATGTGTTCTTCCCTCTCATATGTCCGAATGATTTGTTTTTTTCTAATCAGGCAAAATTCAAATTCATTTTTACTAAAAAACCATTTATTTTACTAGAAATATCTAACGACTCCATCTTCAAAGTTACTATTGTACTTTGTAAATAACTATCTCAACACATTGTTTATAGATGTTTGTTATATTGAATTTTTCCCATTGCTGACTAGAATGTAAAATATTAGAGGCCACGTACTGGGGATTCAAAAATACTTGACTGATTAGGTCAATTATTGAATGGAGTGGGAATTAAAAACAAGTTCTACACATAAGGGCATCCTAGGTGGGGCTAGTGGTACAGAACCCCCCTGACAATGCAGGTAACAAGAGTCGTGGGTTCAGTCCTTGGGTTGGGAAGATCCCCCAAAAGAGGACATAGCAACCTACTCCAGTATTCATGCCTGGAGACTCCTATGGATGGAGGAGCCTCGTGGACTACAGTCTGTCAGGCTGCAAAGAGTCGGACACAACTGAAGCAACTTCATACGCAAGCAGTACATATAAAAAAAATTTAAATATTTTCTTTCTTTGAAATATTAAAAAGATTTCTTTCTTTCTCTCTAGTTAATCAGAATCACTTTTAGGGCACGTATACTTACCGTGTTAAACACAGAAATACTAAGGGGCACTGGGCAGCTGGGCTTCTTCCTAGCTTGACCTGTCCAGTTAATCCATTCTTCAGGATATAGGGAGATCTACCTTCCTTAAAAGATCTCCATTGCCAACAAACAATTATACTGTCTTTCTGGATCTGATTGAAATTTTTTAGAGTTAAAACAGTTTCATCTGGAGCTTGAAATTAAGCTTTTCTTCTAAATTGTTAAATTGGTCAGGAGAGCACCTTCTGAAGGATTTTAAATAACACAATTACCTGACCATCACTTTGAACACACTGAACAATTTACTTCCACTGAGAAAAAATCCAGTACTTGAGGAAAAACTCACTAAGCTATAACATACTGGAATAACAGTACAAAAGCATAATTGCCAGAATTCTTTTTTTTTTTTCTCTGACTTGCCAAATAATCTAAATAAACTGCAGTTTTCATCTGGCTAAAATCATAGAAAAACCTTAATTTTCTTCATGGTTCTGTAGATCACAAATGTAGACCCTAAGGGAATGGAGTCATAAAGAAATGACTTCTTCTCTTATAACTTTATTGTTTAGCTCATAGGCTTAAACTCAGATCCCCAATATTTCTATTGGAAATTTTTAGAGCAGTATCTGTGGTCCCCACTGACATCCTGCTGCTGCTGCTGCTGCTGCTGCTGCTGCTGCTGCTAAGTCGCTTCAGTTGTGTCCGACTCTGTGCGACCCCATAGACGGCAGCCCACCAGGCTTCCCTGTCCCTGGAATTCTCCAGGCAAGAACACTGGAGTGGGTTGCCATTTCCTTCTCCAATGTATGAAAGTGAAAAGTGAAAGTGAAGTCACTCACTATGGACTGCAGCCTACCAGGCTCCTCCACCCATGGGATTTTCCAGGCATGAGTACTGGAGTGGGTTGCCATTGCCTTCTCCTACTGACATCCTAGTATGACTCAAAATTTTACTTGTTTCCTAAAACTGAAAGTCCACCTCAGCCTGTGGGTTGGCGTTTCTATGACAGTTGACGGATGTGTTTCAAGTCTTCTCTTGGTAGTAATTAGTGCTTAGGCACTGTCTCCAGTGCTCCTGATTAGGGGCAGTGCCTTAATTTGTCACAGTGTTTGGAGCACTTACCTTCACAGGCACTTGGTTGTGAAAATTTTAATGTTAGAGATAACCACTTTTTCACCTCTCTCTGTCATATGGAAATTAAACTCGAATTCCACCATCATTAACAGTTGCTCTTTTGTGGCTTAAGTTCCCCTCTGCTGTCAAACTGAAAAGAAGGGTTGTCAGAATTGATTCTTATTTGGTCCTTCATTTCCCAAGCTTCCAATAGGTAAATGGAGTGATATTTAAAAGTAAGTCACTTATTTTCAATTTTGGAAGTTTTTTTTCCTACCCAATTGATGAGTCAAATCTAAAATAAACTGTAGGTGTAGAAAACAGCATTAAATTAGTTGTAGTTGTAAATAAGTAGTTTTGTGGCTATTTTCATTGCACTGAGTGAACTTTAGACTTAATAAAAATTATTTTTCTGATATCATGATAATTCGAATGCCAACAACAATAATCATTGACATTTATGAGCCCTTAGGACTTACCTGGTGGCTCAGATAATAAAGAGTCTGCCTCTAATGTAGGAGACCCAGGTTCAATCCCTGGGTTGGGAAGATCCCCTGGAGGAGGGCATGGCAACCCACTCCTGTATTCTTGCCTGGAGTATTCTGTGGACAGAGAAGCCTGATCGGTTATAGTCCATGGGGCACAAAAGAGTCAGATACCACTGAGCGACTAACACTTAAGAGCACTTAGCATTTGTTAGTAACTATGTTACATATTTTAGGGCTTCTCAGTTGGCACTAGTGGTAAAGATCAGATCAAATCAGATCAGTCGCTCAGTCGTGTCCGACTCTTTGCCACCCCATGAATCGCAGCATGCCAGGCCTCCCTGTCCATCACCAACTCCCGGAGGTCACTCAGACTCACATCCATCGAGTCAGTGATGCCATCCAGCCATCTCATCCTCTGTCGTCCCCTTCTCCTCCTTCCCCCAATCCCTCCCAGCATCAGAGTCTTCTCCAATGAGTCAACTCTTCGCATGAGGTGGCCAAAATATTGGAGTTGAACCTACCTGCAAATGCAGGAGATGTAAAAGATGTGGGTTCAGTTCCTGGGTTTGGAAGATCCTCTGGAGGAGGCATGGCAGCCCACTCCAGTATTCTTGCCTGGAGAATCCCATGGACAGAGGAGCCTGGCAGGCTACAGTCCATAGGGTTGCACTGAGTCAGACATGACTGAAATGACTTAGCATGCACGCATGCATGTTACATATTCTATGTCCCTTATTTCAATATAACAACTATGACATAGCCCCTATGATTACCATTTTATAGAAAATCTTAACATTTATAGAGATTTTATAATTTTCTCTTGTTCATACATTTAATAAGTAGTAGATTATAATTGAGATTTCTCATCCCATTCCATAAATTTTTTATATTTATCAATAACATTCATAATAATGCTAAATTATAATGTCAAATGTATTTGAAATTACTGTGTCATAGTAGATGTGTCAATTGTTCCGTAAACAAATATGGAAGAATTAGGCAGACTTATCTCAAAAGGAGAACTGAGATTGTTCAAACATTTAATTTACCAAAGTTGTGTAATTTCATTACAAGCTTTAAAAAAAATCAGAAAAATAGTACCATATTAAAAGTATGGATTTTTGTTATAAATTCTTATTACAAATTATCAAATTGTAATTATCAATTGCAATTTTATCAAGACAATAGTAATAATTTTGTTTGCAATTGTGAAGAGTTTTAGTATATGATTTTGTTTCATTCTTTAATAATATTAAAATAGTAGTAGGAGATGATAATCTTTCTTTGTTTTAACTTGAGAGTCCCTTGGACTGCAAGAAGATCCAACCAGTCCATTCTGAAGGAGATCAATCCTGGAATTTCTTTGGAAGGAATGATGCTAAAGCTGAAACTCCAGTATTTTGGCCACCTCATGCGAAGAGTTGACTCATTGGAGAAGACTCTGATGCTGGGAGGGATTGAGGGCAGGAGGAGAAGGGGACGACAGAGGATGAGATGGCTGGATGGCATCACTGACTCGATGGATGCGAGTCTGAGTGACCTCCGGGAGCTGGTGATGGACAGGGAGGCCTGGCGTGCTGCGGTTCATGGGGTCGCAAAGAGTCGGACATGACTGAGCGACTGATCTGATCTGATCTGATCTGAATCTTATTTTAACTCAATAGTTATTAAAGATTCTGTTAAAGGATCAGACCATACCAGTGACATAAGTTTGATTTTATCATGTAGAGGGGAACAGCAATATATGTGAAAAACAGTGTGAAATCATTTTGGTGAAATGAATAAATGATTTGGGGGAAATCCCTGATTTGAAGCTATATATATTTCAATACCAAAGATCATAGGGCTGTAATATGTAATTCATCAAACTGGGAGACTCTTTTAGGTCTCTTGCAGCTTTCAAAAAATAAAAAGGAATGTTTAAATGGTTAGCAGGAGAGAGAAGTTTATTTCTCAGTTTCACCTATAAGTAAAGCAGGAAACATATCTCAGCAGATCTTAGGGGAAACTCAAATGTGAGTCAAGGTTCAGGATCATTCTGGAGAATGGGTTCTTCCTTGACAATTCCTGCTGTGGTCTCAAGTAGGTTTCTGGTTTCTGTTATTCCCTTTAAGAGCTCTGCTACTGTGGGCAAGTGCTTAGCTTCCCTCATGCCTTGGCTTTCAGTGTTACTGCTTCTACTGCGGAGGAGCCCTTGCTGGCTTTTGTTCTGTCCCTGGCTTTGACTCACTCATGACTTCTCTCTCTGAATGCTACCATTCAGCTATGGTAGCATTGACTTTTGGGGCCGAATGATTCTTTGCTGTTAGAAGGAGGCTGATCCTATGCTTTGTAGAATGTTTAGCAGCATCCCTGCCTCTGCCCACTAGATGCCAGAAATACTCAAATTGTGACAACCAAGAATGTCTTCAAACATTGTGAAATGTTCCCTGAGACACAAAATCATCTCTTGTTTCAACCTCTGACTTACATTTGAGAGTGTCTCCCTATGTGCTTTGTGTCACATTCTCTCTCTGGCTCCCCCTTTTTCTCCCTGTGCCTTTCCTTACTGTCTCACGTTAAACTCACTTCCATAGAAAGAGCTTCCCAGAAAGTGACATATGCCCAACCAACGTGCTACATAGTCTTTCCATTAAATTTAAGTCATATCTTCATTCTAAGCTCTCAACGGATGCTAAATAAACTAAGTTAGAGTCACAATTTCCCTTTATACTACTAATGTTTATAATGATTTATTTTTATAAACTTAAGGGATCTTGCAGAAATAACATCTTTAGTGAAGGAAAATTTATTTAAAGTTCAATGATTCCTTCGTGCCTGCTTCTGTTTATATATTTTTAAATCCAAGTAAAATAAAATTGACTACTTTGGAAATGTGACTTTAATGTGGTTACATTATTTTGCAAAAGAAATTTTATCTTTCTACCAGTATGTACATATAGATATTATACTGAAATGTATAATTTATATTCCAGAATGCCAAGGGTAAAATTCAGATTGATGCTTACTAGTTGTATGATCTTGGGAATTTACTTAATCCTTTTATACCTTAATTTTCTTATTTTTAAGTGGGGATAAAAATAATATCAACTTCTTAGGATTTTAAAGGTAACTGCAAGAGTTCCTGCTACTGCTGCTAAGTCATTTCAGTCGTGTCCGACTCTGTGCAACCACATAGCCGGCAGCCCACCAGGCTCCCCTGTCCCTGGGATTCTCCAGGCAAGAACACTGAAGTGGGTTGCCATTTCCTTCTCCAGTGCATGAAAATGAAAGGTGAAAGTGAAGTAGCTCAGTTGTATCTGACTCTTAGCAACCCCATGGACTGCAGCCTACCTAATGTTTATTTATTTATTTATTTTAGCATTTCAATTAAATTTAATTTTGCTTAACTTTACAATATTGTATTGCTTTTGCCATACATCAAGATGGATCCGCCCTCACAGTCAAAATAACGATCATATATATTATCTTCAAAATTTTATTTAATATCATTAGATAATGATTGTGGTGACAGTTTTATGGGGTGTCTTCACATAACAAACTCATTACTTAGTATATTTTAAATAATTTCACTTTATTGTGTAATAATTATACTTCAGTTCAGTCTCTTAGCCATGTCCAACTCTTGTGACCCCATGGACTGCAGCACACCAGGCTTCCCTATCCACTACCAACTCCTGGAGCTTTCTCAAACTCATGCCCATCGAGTTGGTGATTCTATCCAACCATCTCATCCTCTGTTGTCCCCTTCTCCTCCTGCCTCCAATCTTTCCAAGCATCAGGGGCTTTTCAAATGAGTCAGTTTTTTTGCATCAGGTGACCGAAGTATTGTAGTTTCAGCTTTAGCATCAGTCCTTCCAATGAATATTCAGGACTGATTTCCTTTAGGATTGACTAGTTTGATTTCCTTGCAGTCAAAGTGACTCTCAAGAGTCTTCTCCAACACCACAATTCAAAATCAATTCTTTTGACACTCAGCTTTCTTTATAGTCCAACTCTCACATCCATACATGATTACTGGAAAAATCATAGCCTTGAGTGCTGCTGCTGCTAAGTCACTTCAGTCATGTCCAACTCTTTGTGACGCCATAGACGGCAGCCCACCAGGCTCTGCTGTCCCTGGGATTCTCCAGGCAAGAACACTGGAGTGGGTTGCCATTTCCTTCTCCAATGCATGCATGCATGCATGCTAAGTTGCTTCAGCTGTGCCCAATTCTGTGCGACCCCATGGGCAGAAGCCCACCAGGCTCCTCTGTCCACAGGATTCTCCAGGCAAGAACACCCCAGGAGTGGGGTGCCATTCCCTTCTCCAGCCTTGACTAGATAGACCTTTGGGCAAAGTAATGTCTCTGATTTTTAACATGCTATCCAGTTTGGTCATAGCTTTTCTTCCAAGGAGCAAACATCTTTCAATTTCATGGCTACAGGCACCATCTGCAGTGATTTTTGAGCCCCCCAAATAAAGTCTCTCACTGTTTTCATTGTTTCCCCATGTATTTGCCATGAAGTGTTGGGACCAGATGCCATGATCTTAGTTTTCTGAATGTTGAGTTTTAAGCAAACTTTTTCACTCTCCTCTTTTCACTTTGATCAACTTTTATTTGAGAGCCTCAACTAAAGAGGCTCTTTAGTTCCTCTTTGCTTTGTGCCATAAGGGTGATGTCATCTGTGCATCTGAGGTTATTGATATTTCTCCCAGCAGTGTTGATTCCAGCTTGTGCTTCATCCAGCCCGGAATTTCACATGATGTACACTGTATATAAATTAAATAAGCAGGGTGACAATATACAGCCTTGTTGTACTCCTTTCCCAATTTGGAACCAGTCTGTTGTTCCATGTCCAGTTTTAACTATTGCTCTTGACTTTCATACTTCAATGAAGATGAAAATTTTATGTATACTAAATAAGTAGAAGCATATTTATAATGATGTCCACATAATGATAAAAGTGGTTATTTCTAGATAGTGGTAATCTATGTGGCTTGTTTGCAGCTTAAAGTGCAATTAAATTTAATTAAATTCTTGTTTTCTGCATGGTTTATATTTTTTTTAAATGAGGATATAAGAATGAACACAAACTGTTTATCATAATTTCTTAGAGGCAGCATTTTAATTATAACCATGTATTCAATATTCATTTAATTCTTCACAATTTGTCACTCTCTGAGGCTACTGATATAATATTTTTCTTCCAAATCTCTGAGCTCTCTTATCTGTCTTTTTACATTTTAACAGGCATACATCTGAGATAACTTTGCCCTGTCTAAATACAACTATGAAAACTCATCACTTAACTTCCCCATGTTTTGTATTCTTTTCCTGTATTCTGAAACAACTCATAGAGTAAATGAACCTTTCCATCAGATCAGATCAGATCAGTCGCTCAGTCGTGTCCAACTCTTTGCTACCCCATGAATCGCAGCATGCCAGGCCTCCCTGTCCATCACCAACTCCCGGAGTTCACCCAGACTCACATCCATCGAGTCAGTGATGCCATCCAGCCATCTCATCCTCTGTCGTCCCCTTCTCCTCTTGCCCCTAATCCCTCCCAGCATCAGAGTCTTCTCCAATGAGTCAGCTCTTCGCATGAGGTGGCCAAAATACTGGAGTTTCAGCTTTAGCCTCATTCCCTCCAAAGAAATCCCAGGGCTGATCTCCTTCAGAATGGACTGGTTGGATCTCCTTGCAGTCCAAGGGACTCTCAAGAGTCTTCTCCAACACCACAGTTCAAAAGCATCAATTCTTCAGTGCTCAGCCTTCTTCACAGTCCAACTCTCACATCCATACATGACCACTGGAAAAACTATAGCCTTGACTAGACGAACCTTTGTTGGCAAAGTAATGTCTCTGCTTTTGAATATGCTATCTAGGTTGGTCATAACTTTCCTTCCAAGGAGTAAGTGTCTTTTAATTTCATGGCTGCAGTCACCATCTGCAGTGATTTTGGAGACCCCCCAAAATAAAGTCTGACACTGTTTCCACTGTTTCCCCATCTATTTCCCATAAAGTGATGGGACCAGATGCCATGATCTTCATTTTCTGAATGTTGAGCTTTAAGCCAACTTTTTCACTCTCCACTTTCACCTTCATCAAGAGGCTTTTTAGTTCCTCTTCACTTTCTACCATAAGGGTAGTGTCATCTGCATGTCTGAGGTTATTGATATTTCTCCTGGCAATCTTGATTCCAACTTGTGTTTCTCCCAGCCCAGTGTTTCTCATGATGTACTCTGCAAAGAAGTTAAATAAGCAGGGTGACAATATACAGCCTTGGCATACTTCTTTTCCTATTTGGAACCAGTCTGTTGTTCCATGTCCAGTTCTAACTGTTGCTTCCTGACCTGCATACACATTTCTCAAGAGGCAGGTCAGGTGGTCTGGTATTCCCATCTCTTTCAGAATTTTCCATAGTTTATTGTGATCCACATAGTCAAAGGCTTTGGCAGAGTCAATAAAACAGAAATAGATGTTTTTCTGGAATCTCTTGCTTTTTTGATGATCCAGCAGATGTTGGCAATTTGATCTCTGGTTCCTCTGCCTTTTCTCAAACCAGCTTGAACATCAGGAAGTTCACAGTTCACACATTGCTGAAGCCTGGCTTGGAGAATTTTAAGCATTTCTTTACTAGCGTGTGAGATGAGTGCAATGTGTGGTAGTTTGAGCATTCTTCGGCATTGCCTTTCTTATGCTGCTATTTAGGTGCATGGTTGCTTCCTGTCTACATAACACAACCGCTACTAGCCAATTTTGGCCTACCAGTTTTTCACAAAGAGGAAGCGCTAAATTCTCAAATTTCCTTTTAGCTCCTCTGTGTAAGATTACTCTTGTTTCTCCAGGCTTGTTTCTTTTTGTTTCCATAAGCTCTACACGAACATGCCATTTTTCACTGAACTGTCTCTGACTGGGCCAAACTTAATAAATTTCTGTGGCATAGTGATGAGAACCTTTCCCTCTGCCTTTTTCAAATACACACAAAGTGATCCTTTTATCCTTGAAGCTATGGGCAATTTGAAAATATTAAAAATGAGACTATAGCCTATAGGAAGACTTCTTTGGTGGTTCAGATGGTAAAGAATCTGCCAGAAAGAAAAACACAAATACAGTATACTAATGAATATATATGGAATTTAGAAAGAGGGTAATAATAACCCTGTTTACGAGACAGCAAAAGAGACACTGATGTATAGAACAGTCTTGTGGACTCTGGGAGAGGGAGAGGGTGGGATGATTTGGGAGAATGGCATTGAAATATGTATAATATCATATTTGAAACGAGTCGCCAGTCCAGGTTCGATGCCTGATACCAGATGCCTGGGGCTGGTGCACTGGGACGACCCAGAGGGATGGTATGGGGAGGGAGGAGGGAGGAGGGTTCAGGATGGGTAACACATGTATACCTGTGGCGGATTCATGTTGATATATGGCAAAACCAATACAACATTGTAAAGTTAAATAAAATAAAATTAAAAAAAAAAAGAATCTGCCTGAAATGCAGGAGACTTGGGTTTGATCCCTGGGTTGCGAAGATCCCCTGGAGAAGGGAATGGCTATCCACGCTAGTATTCTTGCCTGGAGAATTCCATGGACAGAGGAGCCTCGTGGACTATAGTTCATGGGGAGGCAAAGAGTCAGACATGGCTGAGCGACTAACACTTTCACATTCATAGTCTGTAGGGCAAAATATTTTACTAATAACAGTATGGTTTCCAGTGGCCTCATGTACTTCAACATTTTAATTAATGCTTATGCTAAACACTCACTTTTTAAAGTGACTTTTATTTTTTGTTACAAAATGCTCGTTAATTATAAACATTAAGACAATGCAAATAGTTATTCGGTTTTATTCTTTTCCTATAATATTGGCAATACCAGTGCTTGCTTTTGCCCTGAACAGAGTATATGAGGACCAGAAGTACAACTGATTATAAGAATCTACCCTTTATTTATGAGATAAGCAAACACAGAACAATCTTACATTTCATTTCTTTTCTTTTTTTTTTTTGCCTTGGGAGCAGCTTATAACCAGCATATTACAATCTTATTTTATGGAACTATGTGTGTTCAGTTCAGTTCAGTCACTCAGTCGTGTCCGACTCTTTGCGACCTCATGAATCGCAGCACGCCAGGCCTCCCTGTCCACCACCAATTCCCGGAGCTCACCCAGACTCATGTCCATCGAGTCAGTGATGCCATCCAGCCATCTCATCCTCTATCATCCCCTTCTCCTGCCCCCAATCCTTCTCAGCATCAGAGTCTTTTCCAATGAGTCAGCTCTTCGCACGAGGTGGCCAAAGTACTGGAGTTTCAGCTTTTGCATCATTCCTTCCAAAGAAATCCCAGGGCTGATCTCCTTCAGAATGGATTGATTGGATCTCCTTGCAGTCCAAGGGACTCTCAAGAGTCTTCTCCAACACCACAGTTCAAAAGCATCAATTCTTCAGTGCTCAGCCTTCTTCACAGTCCGGCTCTCACATCCATATATGACCACTGGAAAAACCATAGCCTTGACTAGATGAACCTTTGTTAGCAAAGTAATGTCTCTGCTTTTGAATATGCTATCTAGGTTGGTTATAACTTTCCTTCCAAGGAGTAAGCATCTTTTAATTTCATGGCTGCAGTCACCATCTGCAGTGATTTTGGAGACCCCCAAAATAAAGTCTGACACTGTTTCCACTGTTTCCCCTTCTATTTTCCATGAAGTGATGGGACCAGATGCCATGATCTTTGTTTTCTGAATGTTGAGCTTTAAGCCAACTTTTTCACTCTCTTCTTTCACTTTCATCAAGAGGCTTTTTAGTTCCTCTTCACTTTCTGCCATAAGGCTGGTGTCATCTGCATATCTGAGTTATTGATATTTCTCCCAGCAATCTTGATTCCAGCTTGTGTTTCTTCCAGTCCAGCATTTCTCATGATGTACTCTGCATATAAGTTAAATAAACATGGTGACAATATACAGCCTTGACGCACTCCTTTTCCTATTTGGAACCAGTCTGTTGTTCCATGTCCAGTTCTAACTGTTGCTTCCTGACCTGCATACACATTTCTCAAGAGGCAGGTCAGGTGGTCTGGTATTCCCATCTCTTTCAGAATTTCCCACAGTTTATTGTGATCCCTACAGTCAAAGGCTCTGGCAGAGTCATACATTTTCCCAAAACATATCCTTTGGCCAACTAGCCCTTTGCACAGTACCCTTCATCACTGATACCCTTTTGATTCCCTGTGTAATTCTCTTCATTTCCTTTCCACAGCTTCTTCTTTGACATGTGATTCTTTCTGTTATCCTCTAATTGTGTCTCTCCTACTGTCTTTTAAATTTGCTTTGTCAGAATTGCTATGTTGACTTTCCAAACTCCTCCTGATCTGGTGTCTATCTCTGACATGGATCTCTATCCACTTAGATTAAGTCTTTTGGTTGTACGGACCTGCCACACCAGTCACTGTTCTCCATTTTTATTTTGTGTTATTTATTTTCTTCAATGTTTGGATATCTTCCTGGTCTTTCTAGGACATTTCCTGGAAACTACTTTTGCTTTAAGGCCCATTTCAAGTTCTGTTTTCTCTCTATATCCCCTGAAAACACATTTGTTCTCATCCTACTCTAATTACCTTTAAAATCTTAGAATTTAGAAGTGGAAGAACTTTTAAGAGATCACTTGGTTCATGTTTGTGGTGAAGTCTGAGGAGTTTAAGTGAAATTGTCATTGTCAGCTGATGACTGCAGAGCCGTGATGAGAATTTTGCGTCTCCAGATTTTATAATACAGGACAGTGCTCTTTCCTCAGTAACTGTAGTTTTGTCTTGATATTTAATCACATACTGCTTTTTGGTAGCATTTTGGTATCTCATTGCACGAGTCTTCCTTTCCGGTTTGGTCGAAACTTCTTGAAAATTAGGCTCATACTTGTGTATTTTGCAAATTCATGGCCCAATCTGAGTTATTAGGTGTGCGTTCTCTCTCTCCATCATCTTTTCTACCCCCACTTTCTTTATTCTTTCTTGATCTCTGTGTGTATGATACCCTACTTCCAAGTTTTACTTAGTAGATGGTTTGTTTATTTTTTACTAAAGACTTTATTTTTAAGAGTAGTTTTAGTTTCACAGTAAAATTGAAGCAGTAAATACTAAGTAAATCAGAAGAGAAAGACAAATACCATATGCTATTGCTTATGTGGAATCTAAAACATGACACAAATGGACATATTTATGAAACAGAAAAAGACCTATAGACATAGAAAACAAGCGCAACAGTTACTAACGGGAGGGGAGGGTAGCGGAGGGATAAGGTAGGAGTTTGGAGTTAGTAGACACAAACCACTATATATAAAATAGATAAACAACAAGGTCCTACTTATGGTACAGGGAAGTATTTTCAATATCCTGTAATAAACAATAATGTAAAAGAATACATATGTGTATATATATGTGATCCAACCAGTCCATTCTGAAGGAGATCAATCCTGGAATTTCTTTGGAAGGAATGATGCTAAAGCTAAAACTCCAGTATTTTGGCCACCTCATGCGAAGAGTTGACTCATTGGAGAAGACTCTGATGCTGGGAGGGATTGAGGGCAGGAGGAGAAGGGGACGACAGAGGATGAGATGGCTGGATGGCATCACTGATTCGATGGATGTGAGTCTGGGTGACCTCCGGGAGTTGGTGATGGACAGGGAGGCCTGGCGTGCTGCGGTTCATGGGGTCGCAAAGAGTCGGACACGACTGAGCAACTGATCTGATCTGATCTGATCCACTATTGTGGGCAGGAATCCCTCAGAAGAAATGGAGTAGCCATCATGGTCAACAAGAGAGTTCAAAATGCAGTACTTGGATGCAATCTCAAAAATGACAGAAAGATCTCTGTTTCCAAGGCAAATCATTCAATATCACAGTAATCCAAGTCTATGCCCCAACCAGTAACGCTGAAGAAGCTGAAGTTGAACGGTTCTATGAAGACCTACAAGACCTTTTACATCTAACACCCAAAAAAGATGTCCTTTTCATTATAGGGAACTAGAAGGCAAAAGTAGGAAGTCAAGAAACACCTGGAGTAACAGGCAAATTTGGCCTTGGAATACAGAATGAAGCAGGGCAAGGACTAATAGAGTTTTGCCAAGAAAATGCACTGCTCATAGCAAACACCTTCTTCCAACAACACAAGAGAAGACTCTATACATGGACATCACCAGATGGTCAACACCGAAATCAGACTGATTATATTCTTTGCAGCCAAAGATGGAGAAGCTTTATACAGTCAACAAAAACAAGACAGGGAACTGACTGTGGCTCAGATCATGAATTCCTTATTGTCAAATTCAGACTTAAATTGGAGAAAGTAGGGAAAACCACTAGACCATTCAGGGAAGACCTAAATCAAATCCCTTACGGTTATACAGTGAAAGTTAAAAATAGATTCAAGGGATTAGACCTGATAGAGTACTTGATGAACTATGGACAGAGGTTCGTGACATTGTACAGAAGATAGGGATTAAGAACATCCCCATGGAAAAGAAATGCAAAAAAAGCAAAATGGCTGTCTGGGGAGGCCTTACAAATAGCTGTGAAAAGAAGAGAAGCAAAATGCAAAGGAGAAAAGGAAAGATATAAGTATCTGAATGCAGCGTTCCAAAGAATAGCAAGAAGAGATAAGAAAGCCTTCCTCAGTGATCAATGCAAAGAAATAGAGGACAACAACAGAATGGGCAGACTAGATATCTCTTCAAGAAAACTAGAGATACAAAGGGAATATTTCATGCAAATATGGGCTCAAAAAGGACAAAATTACATGGACCTAACAGAAGCAGAAGATATTAAGAAGAGGTGGCAAGAATACACAGAAGAACTGTACAAAAAAGAGCTTCACCACCCAGATAATCACGATGGTGTGATCACTGACCTAGAGCCACACATCCTGGAATGTGAAGTCAAGTGGGCCTTAGAAAGCATCACTATGAACAAAGCTAGTGGAGGTGATGGAATTTCAGTTGAGCTATTTCAAATCCTGAAAGATGATGCTGTGAAAGTGCTGCACTCAATATGCCAGCAAATTTGGAAAACTCAGCAGTCCCCACAGGACTGGACAAGGTCAGTTTTCATTCCAATCCCAAAGAAAGGCAATGCCCAAGAGTGCTCAAACTACCGCACAATTGCACTCATCTCACATCCTGGTAAAGTAATGCTCAAAATTCTCCAAGCCAGGCTTCAGCAATACGTGAACCATGAGCTTCCAAATGTTCAAGCTGGTTTTAGAAAAGGCAGAGGAACCAGAGACCAAATTGCCAACATCTGCTGGATCATGGAAAAAGCGAGAGTTCCAGAAAAACATCTATTTCTGCTTTATTGACTATGCCAAAGCCTTTGACTATGTGGATAACAATAAACTGTGGAAAATTCTGAAAGAGATGAGAATACCAGACCACCTGATCTGCCTCTTGAGAAATCTGTATGCAGATCAGGAAGCAACAGTTAGAACTGGACATGGAACAACAGACTGGTTCCAAATAGGAAAAGAAGTATGCCAAGGCTGTATATTGTCACCCTGCTTATTTAACTTATATGCAGAGTACACCATGAGAAACACTGGACTGGAAGAAACACAAGTTGGAATCAAGATTGCTGGGAGAAATATCAAGAACCTCAGATATGTAGATGACACCCCCCTTATGGTAGAAAGTGAAGAGGAACTAAAAAGCCTCTTGATGAAGGTGAAAGTGGAGAGTGAAAAAGTTGGCTTAAAGCTCAATGTTCAGAAAACGAAGATCATGGCATCCGGTCCCATCACTTCATGGGACATAGATGGGGAAACAGTGAAAACTGTCAGACTTTATTTTTGGGGGTCTCCAAAATCACTGCAGATGGTGACTGCAGCCATGTAATTAAAAGACGCTTACTCCTTGGAAGGAAAGTTATGACCAACCTAGACAGCATATTCAAAAGAAGAGACATTACTTTGCCAACAAAGGTCCATCTAGTCAAGGCTATGATTTTTCCAGTGGTCATGTATGGATGTGAGAGTTGGACTGTGAAGAAGGCTAAGCACCGAAGAATTGATGCTTTTGAACTGTGGTGTTGGAGAAGACTCTTGAGAGTCCCTTGGACTGCAAGGAAATCCAACCAGTCCATTTTGAAGGAGATCAGCCCTGGGATTTCTTTGGAAGCAATAATGCTAAAGCTGAAACTCCAATACTTTGGCCACCTCATGCAAAGAGTTGACTCATTGGACAAGACTCTGATGCTGGGAGGGATTGGGGGCAAGAGGAGAAAGGGACGACAGAAGATGAG
This sequence comes from Tragelaphus eurycerus, assembly GCA_935064755.1. Lineage (NCBI taxonomy): Eukaryota > Metazoa > Chordata > Mammalia > Artiodactyla > Bovidae > Tragelaphus > Tragelaphus eurycerus. The sequence continues at coordinate 42,154,575 of CAKXYN010000010.1, read as the reverse complement.
ATGGATGGATGGCATCACTGACTCGATGGACGTGAGTCTCAGTGACCTCTGGGAGTTGGTGATGGACAGGGAGGCCTGGCGTGCTGCGATTCATGGTGTCAGAAAAAGTCGGGCATGACTGAGGGACTGGACTGAACTGAACTGATATATATATACACACTAAATCTGTACAGCAGAAACAAGCACAACATTGTAAATCAACTGTACTTCAATAGATAATGGAGGGAGAAATTTCCCATTAACCTCCCCCCACCCATGCCTAGCCTTGCCCATTACACCCCCAGTACAGCAGTACATTTGTTACAATTGGTGAACTTATATTGACTCATTATAATCACCCAAAGTCCATAGTTTACATTAGGACATCAGGGTTCACTCTTGATGGGATGTCTCTTTTTAAGAGCTTTTATCATAAAGTTTTTGTATACCCAATATAAATTCTGCTAAGGAATTTTATGCATCCTTACAAGTGTTGGCTTCTGTGCTTAATTGCTCAGTCATGTCCAACTCTTTGCAACCCCATTGACTGTAGCCCACCAGGCTCCTCTGTCCATGGGATTCTTCAGGCAGAATACTGGAGTGGATTGTCATACTGTTCCTCCAGAGGGTCTTCCTGATCCCAGGGATCAAACCTGTATCTCCTGTGTCTCCTTCTTTGCACGCGGATTCTTCACCCACTGAGCCTGGGGAAGCCCTTATAAGTGTTTAGTTTTAACCAAATGTTAGATCATAATAACATATTGAATGATTTTCTGACTCTCCTCTGCCACCTGAATTCTTATGATTCAGACCCATCACCTTTCTTCCTTTTGCTTTCCTTGGTGGTAGGAAAGGCAGTCATATGTATGGGACAAGTTCTCACACCTCCTACATCAAGATAAATCTCTTAGAGAGGCCAGTGTAACAAAACTTTTTGCATGCTTTTAGGATCTACCTCCTTTTTTCCCTAATCCATTACATCTTGTTAGTTTAGGGTTTTTTTTTTTTTTGTGTGTGCAGGTTGCGAAATTATGACAAGCAATACTCACTATATTCATTATACAAGGCACATTTGTATACATCCATATGTAGGAATTTAGTCACTCTTCTGACAGTCTCACCACAAATAGAAAAGTAAGTCTGTAAGACAGAATGTGTGTATCTGTGTGTGTGTGTGTGTGTGTGTGTGTGGTGGGGGTTGGATTGGGAAGTAGCTACTATTAAGATAGTTGTCTGTAAACCACACGACCGAGTCATAAAATGCACTGCATGAAGAGAGACGAGGTTTGAACGTCAGGAAGTCTTCCAGTGAATTGCTCTTTCACAAGAGCAGTCCCTTTGGAACATCAAGTTAGTAATCTAAACTATACTTTACTATTAAAACTACTCAGGCTTAAAATAAGTTGTCTTAGTCATTAATGAAATCATAAAACCACTGAATAAACTAACTGACATCTTTGTAAAATGGGGATTTAATTATAAACTTGAATCTTGGCACTGCTGCTTGAATGAAACTTAAAACTGTGACTGTAAATGTGTATACTCAATAAAATGTAACCTTTCCACTTATTAGCAGCACTTCCCTCTCTTAAGGGGTTTCCTTTTCTTAAGCTGTTGGCACATTTGACCTACTCTCCAATTTATAAGGTACTGCTTTAAATCTGGAGACGATATTCAGAAGCCTTCAAATAACTTATGACTTGAAAACTTATGTTCAGTAAGAATTTCAATTTGGGGAAATAAATGTTAAATAGCAGCATGATATTCCTTTTCAACTGTAATTTAATTTTTTCCCTTTATTATGAGACTATAATGTTTATTAACTTTAGCAAAAGTGAATTAAAGAGAACTCTTGCTTGCCTGCTATGATATTCCTTCACTGCACTCTTTGCTGGGAAATGTACTGGCTTAGAAGAAGTACTTTCACACTGAGATGCATGCTCATCCCTCGGACATCTTCCTTTGATTTAGAAGAATTATTTTTGGCTGCGTAGAGTCTTTCTTGCTGCTTGTGGGCTTTCTCTAGTTGTGGCGAGGGAGGCTACTTTCTCTGGTTGAGGTGTGTGGGCCTCTTATTGCAGTGACTCCTTTTGTTGCAAAGCACCGGCTCGAGGTGTGTGGGCTTCTCTAGTGGTGGCTCATGAACTTGAGAGCAGGAGCTCATTAGTTGTGGCGCACAAACTTCGATTTCCTGCAGCATGTGGTATCTCAATGAACCAAAGATCAAACCTGTATCCCCTGCTTTGGCAGGTGGACAGGTAACCGTTGGAACACTTGGGAAGTCCTTGGATATTTTCTTTTACATAAAGTTCTAGAGTTTTATAATGCAGCCTGTCCTAGGGAATTGTTTAAATTAGTGAAATAGAATAAGTTAGCTATTAGCAATGGCACCACACTCCAGTATTTTGCCTAGAAAATCCCATGGATGGAGGAGCCTGGTAGGCTGCAGTCCATGGGGGGTCGCTAAGAGTCAGACACGACTGAGCGACTTCACTTTCACTTTTTACTTTCTTGCATTGGAGAAGGAAATGGCAACCCACTCCAGTGTTCTTGCCTGGAGAATCCCAGGGATGGGGAAGCCTAGTGGGCTGCCGTCTCTGGGGTCGCACAGAGTCAGACATGACTGAAGCGACTTAGCAGCAGCAGCAGCAGCAGCAAAGACTATAATCGCTCTTGCACAATACTTACATAGATCACCTGCCAGATGAGTGATGGGATAGGATGTACTCCTCAGTGGTCATCCAGGCTTCCAGGTTCACAGAGTTTCTTTCATCTTCAACAAATGTTTCTGAGGATACGCTACGGGGCCACCATCCCCATCAACTTGAAGGGAAATGTACATTGATTGTGTGGTAAATGTTCATGGACTGGTCTTGGGCGTAGTGCATATAATTTCTGCTTCCCTTCTATTGGTTAAAACTCCATCACATGGCTAAACTTAAGTACAAGGGAGGCAGGGAAACATGGTCTGGCTCTGTGTCCAAGAAGAAGAGTGCTCCTAGATTTGGTGAGCAACTGGCTATTTCCACCACACCCATTCAAGCTCATCCAATTCCCACTGGCACAAGAAAGGAGTATCTTATCCTCAGATCTTAAGAGACCTTTGATCTTCCAAGGGGAAGTCTAGTTAGGCAGTTTCCTAGGATTTAATTCAAGAAGGTAGACATGGATTTTCTCAGTGAAATTGAGGCTATTGCTATCAAACACATGTATCTTTAAATAGATATAATTTGCAACAGAGAATTTATATAATTTATAACTGTACTTTTTGTTTTTGGAAAAAGTCAAGCACTTCTATCCTTGTCTTCTATCATATTCTTTACTGACAATTTTAGGTCTAGGTAAAAAAGTCAAGGTCTATAAAACTGACTTGAACTGTTAAGTCTCAAAACTTGCCATATTTCCTAATGAGATTTTTGGGCTTCCCACGTGGCTTAAGTGGTAAAGAATCCACCACTTGCCAATGTAGGAGCTGCAGGAGATCGAGGTTTGATCCCTGGCTTGAGAAGATGCCTTGGAGAAGGAAATGGCCACCCACTTCAGTATTCTTGCCAGAATAAAATCATGGACAGAGGAGCCTGGCAGGCTACAGCCCACGGGGTCACAAAGGCCTGAACATGACTGAGCATACAGGGACCACACTGCAAAACTGGGAGGAAGAGTTAATTTGTTTCTGGGATGCAAAGGGACGACATGTTAATGGAATTGGAGGTTTCAGAAGACTTCACACCAAGTTCAATTCAGTTCAGTTCAGTTGCTCAGTTGTGTCCGACTCTTTGCAACCCCATGAATCACAGCACGCCAGGCCTCCCTGTCCATCACCAACTCCCGGAAGTCACCCAGACTCACGTCCATCGAGTCAGTGATGCCATCCAGCCATCTCATCCTCTGTCGTCCCCTTCTGCTCTTGCCCCTGATCCCTTCCAGCATCAGAGTCTTCTCCAATGAGTCAACTCTTCATATGAGGTGGCCAAAGTACTGGAGTTTCAGCCTTAGCATCATTCCCTCCAAAGAAATCCCAGGGCTGATCTCCTTCAGAATGGACTGGCTGGATCTCCTTCACACGGAGTTCAGTCTTACATTATTCAAATCAAAATGCGTGGCTTTCCTAATAGAAGTTTATACCAAATTCATTGCCTCTCTACCTTTTATTGTCTGTTGATTTTACTGATTTGCAAAAAAAAAAAAAAAAAAAAAGTGGGGTGGGGAATGCTAAAGCTTTAAAAAAGTTGGTTCTAGCAGGATAGGTCATTTACTGCTCCTGTGATCGCTCCAACCGGTGAGCACTCTGCATAGCAGCTCTTTCCTATTATTAGCAAAGGCAGCTGCTCCAGATGGACTTTTACTCCTCATATCGGTGTAACTTCTCACAGTCGGTAAGGTTCTCAGTGTATATGACTTCAAAAGGCCCTCCTGTTCTTTGCCGAGCTTGCTTCTGGTAGCTACCCTTGTGTACAAACAACTCTTTGAAGATGGTGTATTCAATGAGGAGACCAGCCATCTCAGTTTGCTTGGAGCTGCAGGTTCTCCCGAGGTGTGGCAACTTCAGTCCTAAAACTGGGAAATCCCAGGCCTTCCCTGGTGGCTCAGTGGTAAAGAATTTGCCAGCCAAAGCAGGAGACACAGGTTCATCTCTGGTCTGGAAAGATCCCACGTGCTGTAGAGAAACTGCGGCCAGGGCTCCCCAACTACCTAGCCAGTGCTCTGAAGCCCACAAGCCACATTTACTGAGGCCACGTACCACAGTTACTGGGGCTGTCACCCTGCGCCTGTGCACTGCAGCAAGAGAAGCCACCGCAATGAGAAGCCCACGTATGCAACTAGAGAACAGTGCCCACTCACTGCAGCTAGAGAAAAGACTCCTCGTAGTAATGAAGACCCAGCATAGCCCCAAATAGTAAATAGATAATAAAATGGAAATCCTGGGTGTTGGGTGAGACTGTCCACTTAGAACCCGATGGTCTCCTAGGACAGCCAGGTAAGAGCAGCAGCACAGACTGCACTTCACTGTCTCTCGGTGTTAGTTTTGCTTCCTTGGAGGCAGGAAGTATTGGCTCACTTGGTCTTGACTCAGAAGGAAGTAGTTCTTAAATATAGTCCCAGACAACCTGTAGCAGAATGGGGATGGTACTGCAAATCCCAAAGTTCTACTTCAGATTAATCCCCAGAACTCAGTAGATGAGGCCTGGAATCCCTCTTTTCTAAAAAGTACCCATAAGATTTAGATGTACTAAGATTCGGGCTCTATTTCCTTATGGAGTCTATTTATAGAGTAGCTCAAGACAGCCCCCTCTTCTACCAAGTTTAGGTAAAGACAGTGTTCAGCAAACGTCTTTCACTTCTTTTTTAGTGTACTCATCTTTATTTAGGAAATATAGGCATTCGGAGAAGGCAATGGCACCCCACTCCAGTACTCTTGCCTGGAAAATCCCATGGACAGAAGAGCCTGGTAGGCTGCAGTCCATGGGGTCACCAAGAGTCTGGCACGACTGAGCGACTTCACTTTCACTTTTCACTTTCACGCTTTGGAGGAGGAAATGGCAACCCACTCCAGTGTTCTTGCCTGGAGAATCCCAGGGACAGGGGAGCCTGGTGGGCTGCCGTCTCTGGGGTCGCACAGAGTCGGACACGACTGAAGCGACTTAGCAGCAGCATGCCAATAAAGACCGGCTTCCCTGGTGGCTCAGACAGTAAAGAATCTGCTTGCAATGTGGGAGCCTCGGGACTATGTGGGAGGCACGGACACTTTGACTTTCATGTTAATAAAGAGCCAAGTTATAGTTATACACAGGGGGCTTGCCAAACTCCTTCCCCTAGCAGGAATCTTAGCGGTGGAACTGGAATTCCAATGATCTTTGTCTCTGCACTCCTCTCCTTTCCCACCCCCAGGGCAGTCTTTAGACTTCCAGGCTCCCATTAGGCTGCCTTTCTCTTGTACAGTCCCTAACAGCCATAATTAAAATTCACTTTACTACTGCCATATCTTCACTACTGTTAATTTTTCTTGAGGGAGTTGCATTTTTTTTCCCAACCCCTGGTTATTTTCTGTCATTTCTTCTGTCTCACAGTAGTCACCCCAGTGAGACCATTCCCTCCCTCCTGGGAATCTGAGCACAAGCATGTACAACTCTTTTGACATACAGCAGGCCTCTTCCTGCTCTTTCATTCCCTCTAAGCCAGGGAGTAGTTTTTTTTTTTTTTTTTTTTTTAAGAGAAGAGAGAAAAGGAAATGCTAACCATCATCTCAGGCTCTAGGTTTCAATTTCTCTCCTTAGTTGCCAGGTATCAGCTAGGACTTTTCTGGACAGCAGGCTCTCCTCCAATTATTCTCTTGTTTTGAGTAAAGCCTGGGTAAGGTTGGTGGTGCAGCAGGAAAAAATTCACCTGCCAATCTAGGAGGTGCAAGAGGCCAAATTCGATCCCTGGGTCGGGACAATCCCCTAGAGAAGGAAATGGCAACCCACTCCAGTGTTGTTGCCTGGAAAATTCCATGGGGAGAAGAGCCTGGCAGTCTGCAAACCATGGGGTCTCAAAGAATCAGGCAGGACTGAGCACAGCACTGACTGCTAAGTCACTTCAGTAGTGTCCCACTCTGTGCGACCCCGTAGACGGCAGCCCACCAGGCTCTGCTGTCCCTGGGATTTTCCAGGCAAGAACACACGTGTAGAAAAAGTTAGTAGCCTGTTGTGGTCATACTAGATTCCTCCACTAGATGGCACTCTTAGGCTAATTTTGTTTTCAGTTTCCTAGGTGGTGGTGGATTGATTTTCACCTTGCAGCAAGAACAGAGCCATGATTTATGTTTCGTGATTCATTTGGCTGATTACAAGGACTAAGATATTTCACATTGTTTTGGAAATTGAGCTGTGCATTGTAATATTGAATCTGAGATAATCTGAAGTAATCATATAGTAATACATTGGAGGGGGCACATTAAAATGTAGGCCAACAGTAATAAGCTGGTGAATGCTTCCATTGGGCTCCCCAGCTCTTTGCTGCAGCAGACCAAAGAGACAGAAAGAGCAGAGTGACTCTTGCCATAAAGATGGAACTTGTTTCCTTTTCTTTATTTCTGGCCATTTTATGGGATTCTAAATTCCCACCACCCCTAAAACCAGGCAACTTGATAGTGTACGTATCTTCAACAAGAAACGGTAACTCTAAAATATAGGCTTGAGCACTCAAATGAATCCTCCGTGAACATGCCCTCCAAGTTGACAGTGGACTTAATGGCAATTTATGGAAGCAAAATTCTTTTTATCTAGTTTATTAATTTGCTGAGTAAATTTTAAAAATCATTTACTGGAGTCAAGATAAATGAGCACTGAAGCTAAATGGATTCAGAGTTCTAATCTATAAATTTTATGGAGGCCAGAAGTCAGCAGAAATGGAGAAAGTGCAAGGAAAAAAGAAATTCCCTAAACTTTAGTTGTCTTGAATGAGTTTTTGCAGAGCTATGAAAAAATATGAGAAATGTTTTACTGTTATGGTTTAAACCTTTAAAATGTCAGATTTAAAGCAAATGAGAGAATGTAGATAGTAAAACTAGAAAGAACCTTTCTAGTTTATCCTAGAGAAGGTTGTAATTTTTGCTGAGTGCAAAATTAGTATTGATGTTTCTTTTCTCCTGGAAACTTTGCCAGTAACTGCCAGTAATTGCACGTTCCTTACAGTTTGGGTATTAAAGGCTGGACTACTTACAAAAATGATTAATAGTGGAGACAGTTCTCCAATTTTCAGTTTTAGAGATAACATTAAAAATAAAAGTATAAATATTAATGAGCACCAAATTTACATGTAAGCCATAGTGTAAATAAAACTTTTAGAGAAATATGAACAGTTACAAACATTTGATATCTTTCTCCATATTCATTTAAAAAATGTCTTCTAATGTGCCTCTGTTTTTCACATTGCAATCCTAAATTAAATGCTAAATTTAATAAGGCTGGTTTAATATTTATTTTTAATATAAAAACTTTTACGGCTTCATACTTATGTCTAGATCGATCTCATTAACCTTCAAGATAGTATGTATGTGTAGTCCTTATTTTATTAATTTTGCATAGCCATCTGCTTAGAAGTAGAGAAAGGAGGGTAGGAAGTAGAAAGGAAGGATGGAAGGAAATAACAGTATAAAAGAGAAGTATGAAAGGAAAAAAAGGAGAAAGGGAGGGAGGGAGAAGAAAGGACATGTTGATCTCTGTTATTTTCACATCCTCCTTGTCTCTCATCTCTTGGTATGTGAGTGTAGAAAGAGACCTTTGGTTTGAATTGGACATGTCAGTTAACTGTCAGCTTACTTATCTAACACAGTAGCAAGCTCTTCAACATGAGGTCTATTTATGTAACATGATTCACGAGAGTGTTGCATAGATGAATCATAAGCATAATTAAACCACAAACACATAACTGCTGTTGATTTATTGTTCAGTCGCTAAGTCGTGTCTGACTCTTTGAGACCCCATGGAATGCAGCACGCCAGGCTCCTCTGTCCTCCACAGAGGACACGATCTGTGTCCTCCAGTATCTCCCAGAGTTTGCTCACATTCATTTCCATTGAGTCGGTGATGCTATCTGACCATTTCTTCCTCTGCCACCTTTTTCTCCCATTGCCCTCAATCTTTCCCAGCATCTTTTCCAGTGAGTCGGCTCTTCACATCACGTGGCCAAACTTCAGCTTCGGCATCTGTCCTTCCAGTGAATATTCAGGATTGATTTCCTTTAGGCTTGACTGGTTTGATCTCCTTGCATAAAATATGCCTTGTATTATATAGGGAATTCTCTTGGAGAAAGAGATTGATTGAAAGGATAACCATGCTTCTCTGTACCCCTAGTATCACTGTGGAAGAAAACACTGTCTAGGAGCACTGTGGTAGATATTCCTGAATTCTTGACTAGTAGCCAAATTACACTGTTTGATAGCTTCTAAATATTTTTCTCTTCAGCTCAATTTTTCAAAAGAAAGTTTTCATATTTAGAAGAGCATGAACCAACAGAAATTCTGAACCCTTTCAGAGTTGATTCCTTTTAAACATAATAAATATTCTAAAAACAGTGCATACATAATACATCTCATTAGCAAACATAATTTAAAGATTATTGTTGTTCAGTTGCTCAATTGTGTCCAACTCTCTCTGTGACCCCATGGCCTGCAGCACGCCAGGCTTCTCTGTTCTTCACTGTCTCCTACAGTTTGCTCAAACTCATGTCCATTGAGTTGGTGACGCCATCCAACCATCTCATCCTCTGTCACCCCCTTCTCCTCCTCCCCTCAATCTTTCCCAGCATCAGGGTCTTTTCCAGTAAGTTGGCTCTTCACATCAGTGGCCAAAGTATTGGAAGACAGCCACTGTAAAGGGTAGCCAGCTCCAGGTTTCTCATCATCACGGCTCTCGAGTCCAAACTTGCTCCCCTGCGATATCACAGGTTGGCCTCTTTCAACAAGCTCCCGGACCAAAGCAAGACTGGCATTGTTATTGTTAGACTGGCATTACTATGGATGTGAACACTATTTGTACTTCCTTGGAGCTGTATATATACTACTTAAATATTAGTAGGCTGCCTAAATTAAAAATTCCTTAGATAATGGAATGGAAGTTGTTGCTAGACCCCAAAACATCACCAATAGAGAGGTGGGTTGTTATAGTAGCTTAGAGTCAGATAAATCTGTTTTCAAATCTCAACTTTGAAAATCACCGAATGTTCGATACAGTGCTAAGTCACTCTGAAGTTTCCTGTGTGTACTTCATGGGGCTGTCTTGAGGATTAAACAAAACCTAACTAGTGGAATCTAACCTTCTTCATTCATTCTGTTCTCTTATAAAATATCCCAGGAACAGAAATAGAAAAAAAAAAAACAAAACACTAAGAGGATGTGATGATGGGAAACAGAATTAAAAGGAGAAGTAAATTTTCTCAGGAGAGAAGAAACAAAGGAAGAGTATCAAATTAAATCCCCCTCTAGGGAATCTTTCCAACCCGGGATTGAACCCAGGTCTCCCACATTGCCAGGGGTAAAGGATTCCTTACCATCTGAGCCACTAGGGTAGGCAGCCTATCCCTTCTCCAGGGGGACTTCCTGACTCAGGAATCGAACCAAGGTCTTCTGCATTGCAAGCAGATGCTTTACCAGCTGAGCTACCAGGGAAACCTTATCAAATTGAACAACAGGTGATAAATTGAAGACCTAACTCCACTTTCAAAATTAAGATTTTTTTTTTTTTTTAATTTGTTGAGGCAAGCAGTAACTAGAACCGTTGATTATATGAAGGGGACAAGAGAAAGGTCATTGTTCTCATTACTTAATATTTAAATTTGATGCGTATTGCCCCTCCCTTTTTAAATGTGCCCCACTCACTCACTGGGCTCTGACTCTTCATGATGCCATGCACTGTAGCCCACCAGGCCACTCTGTCTATGGAGTTTTCCAGGCAAGAATACTGGAGTGGGTTGCCATTTCCTACTCTAGGTCCCTTTTAAAATAATGGGCCTAAAAAGAGTAATGATATATGAGAATACTTTTTTGTTAGACTGGCATTACTATGGATGTGGAAACATTTTGCAATATCTAGTTAATCTTAAATTTCACAATTTATAACTGACACACTAAAAAAAAAAAGTTATTTTCTGGAAAGAAAAGATTAAAATCTCATGATATTATAAAAATAAACATATTGAAATTTAGACTTGCATTTAAAAAATTATGTAAATCAAAAATTAATTCTACCTTAACAATAATAGTTAATCTTATTCCCAAATACAGTTTGGGCGTACTAGGAAGGTAACCCTTGTTGATTCATTAACTCATTTATCTAAAAATTTTCTTAAATTTCTACTTTAGATTAGGTTCTGTGATAAGTGCTGGGAATTCAGTGATGAGTAAGATTATTATAAGTTTCTACAAGGAGGTAACATTCAGTGCTAAGTACAGTCTGTTTAGAATCATATATGAATGGATTTTTACATGTAATTTACTCACATAGGCATACTTTCTACTGCTTTTCCAATTTTGCTTTTTGCATTTTGTACCATTCCTATGAAGACTAACCATAAAATTCCTTTAGTTACTAAAATTCATTAAAAATGAAGAAGCTTCAACTCACAGAAATGAAAATAGTTTGAGGTAGTTTCTACAAAGGCCTTTTTTTTTTTTTTTCTCCCCCAGAACCAGAAAGTGAAATTGCCAAGTAATTTGCCATGTGCAGTGATCTTCAAGGGGAAATTGTCACAGCAGTATACACATTTTTTATGGATCACAGTACAAAATAATTCCTATTAAAGTTATCAGGAAATTTTAGACTGTCCAAAAGCCTTCTTGGAAATCCATGCTTTTAAGTGTTAGAATATCACACTGTGATGACTTACAATGAATAAACCCTGAGGTCTTTTAGTTGAATTTTACTCTGATGCTTGGAACTAATGATTCACTCCAGTGGGTATAGTTAGAAATTTAAGGCCTTTAAATAAAAATGAAGTATGATTCTATATCTCACCTTGAAACTCACAGTCACCGCGTCTCACGCTCACTCCCAAGCCAGAGCAGTGATTTAGATGTGACAGGTTCCTGAGAGATTTGAAATTTTCAGCTGACTAGTTTTAAGTGGCAAATTTAGTTTTACTGTTTGCTTGAATTCTGAAAGAATTTCATGTTGATTAGCTCATGGGGAACTTAATTGGAAATATACTAGAAATCATAGCTTTGTTCTCAGTAGAGTAGTAGATACCTATTTATTAATTTCAACAAAAACCAGCATTTCAGGAAATATCCAAGAGATAAAAATTGGGATTGGTATAAAAATAGGAGCTTAAATTCACATGAAAATGGTCTACAGTATATACTTGTTTCTAGAAAAGTTACTGTTCATAAATCCGTTTCCTTCTGAAGAGGCCCTGTAAAGTGACCTCTTATTACATGTCCTAAAATATATTACCAGGTCTATTGGATATACTTACTCATCTTGACAGTATTATTGAAGTCTCACTATATATTGAGTTTTCCTGGTGGCTCAGACAGTAAAGAATCTGTCAGCAATGTGGGAGACCTCGGTTTGATCCCTGGGTTGGGAAGATCCCCTGGAGGACGACATGGCAACCCACTCCAGTATTTTTGCCTAGAGAATCCCATGGACCGCAGAGCCTGGCAGGCTACAGTCCATGGTGTTGCAAAGAGCTGGACATGACTGAGCGACTAAGCACAGAACTATATGTTCCCAAAATACTTGTGATATGATCCTTGTCTTCAATTTAGTCACAGTCGAATTGACGAGAGGAACAGATCTATCCATTGACGCCAACATGAAACAAAGACTTCCCTCTCTATGTGGATCATATGTGAGCTACAAAAGCGCCATCTTTCTTAGCTCTGAAAAGGCAAGGTTTATATACCCATGTGTGATTTGACTCATAAGACATTTTCAGCCAAAACTATAAAGTGTATCCTTTAGCTTTGTTATGACAAACATTGAGAAATGGCCGATGTTTATTTTTCTTATATGCTATGGTCCAGTTCATTTACCGTTTTTTTTTTTTTTTTTTTTTTTGATGTTCTATGTTATGGACTTAAATTCTGGCTGGCAAGAAAAAAAAAAAAAAAAGAAAATAGGGCCATAGGATGTAGAACACTTATCTGGACCTAATTTAGAAGATCAGAACTCATTGTTAAGAATTAGTCCAACTGATTCAACTTAAAAAGAAAATGTGGTGCTTTTGGGATTAAAAAAATACTATTCATTAATTTGGCTCCCTTATCTTTGGTATTGATATGTACACTATATACAAGTATTCATAAGAAGTAAGTTAAAAACCAACTAAGTAAGTAAGTGTGCAACTGAGCACACGCATTAAGAAGTCTGAGATTTGTTCAGATGTGCACTCGTCTTCAGTCATGCCGGCCACTTTGTGACCCCGTGGACTATAGTCCGCCAGCTCCTCTTGTTCATAGTTTTCTAGGCCAGAATACTGGAGTGGGTTGCCATTTCCTACTGCAGAGGAACCTTCCCACCCCAGGGGTTGAACGCATGTCTCCTGCATCTTCTGCATTGGCGGGTGGATTCTTTACCGCTAGTGTCAACAATGTGTCAATATTTGGTGCAGCCATTTTATGAAATATAGCAAAAATACTGTTATCATATGGGAAGTTGAATTTAAAATATAGCAAAAATACTATTATCATATGGGAAATTGAATTTTACTTCCTAACTTTTTGCTTTAATGAACACATGCAGAAACACAGGAGGATATTTCAAATATGTGACAGAAATCAGAGGGTAATTTGCAGTAATGTATCTTTTCTTACAGAAAATGCTTGCCTTTGATACATTGCTAGTTGTACCACTAGATGGAGCTCCGTATTAGAAAGTCACCCATCTCTTCAAAGGAACTACTTGAGGGAAAAAAATAATGTATTGTTTATTCATTATATATTTCTTTAGAAATATTAAAACATATTAAACTTTAAGATGTAAACTAAATGTGTAACAAAATTTTCCTAAAGTTGATTAACCTATCTGGGAGTGACATTACATGTAAGTATTTGAATACTAACACATTTCAGAAAATTTCCAATTATCCTTTAATGAAAAGTGTGACTCAACCCTCAGAAAAATCATCTCAAAATTTTGGGTCCTACAGAACATCTCTTACCAATTAATAGATAATGATACTGTCATGGGTATCCAGATTGTATATGTTCCATTCTTATAAAAGTACCCTCTAAAAAATGACAGATTATAATAACAGACTGTAAGGAGATGGGTGAGGACGTTTCATGAAGACTGCAGTTAAAAGCATACGCAGGTAATCAGCACAATTATGAGCAATAGGGCACTATGTTCTCAATACTGAGAAGTCTGGTAGAGAGATATGCATTGATCTTTGTTCTAGTTCTTTGCATATGTTACTGCAATTATCCTGTGACCAAGAGATATCATAAAAATATAACCTAATAGAAGGGAGTAATGAGTTAAGGTGGACTTTGAGGTCAAGATGTTGGTGCTAAGCAAGACTGCTCTAATTTAGAAAATGCCTGTGATCATAGGCTTACCTTCATCTGCTCAGGCAAGGAGTGAACCCAAGCCCGTAATGAGCAGAAAATAGGCCTCATCAGCTCACCATTTATTTATCTCTTCACCCAGCCCAGCCATGGTATCATTGAGGGCCTATTGTGTGGAGGGCATCATGCTATTAATAGTTAATGAAGATGACAAGAACTATTCACTATAAATTCCACACTGGAAATATGATTCTGATGAAATAGAGAAGGGGTTGATAAAAGGTGCCCAGATTGGTAGTAAAATGCTTTGTCAAGAAGGGGATATTTGAACAGGCTTTGGAAGCATATTTAGAGATATTAGTGATAAAGGTGTTACTGAAAAAGAAGAAAACAAATTATGTCCCATTGAATTGCATATAGGTATAGAGATAAGTGAGATTGAATACAGTGAGGTATGAAAGTTAAAATGTGTGCCTTACTTATCATGTCATCTTTATGAGATCCTAGTCTGGATATAACTACGTAGAAGACTTGCTGGTGAGAATTCTAGGGTGGGAGAACTCCGGGTTGCCTCTCTTTAACCTACAACTTGTTCTTCACAAGTGTTTGGGGCTATAGCCTCTAAATCTGAAGTGCTTTTCTCAGAAAATCATAGCTGTCTGAGTCTTTTATTCTTACACACTCATGATATATTCAATGATAAGATAGGAAGATATGAAATAAAAAAATAAAAATTTGGAGAATTCTTTGGGACCACCATTTCATGTCCACATAAGCCGGTCATATAGCTTGTCTCCATTTGGGAAGAATTGAAGGGCATGGGAAAATAGTCACCAGGAAAGCAGTCATTGGTTTTGGCTCTAGGAGAAGACTCTTGAGAGTTGCTTGGACAGCAGGGAGATCAAACCAGTCAATCCTAAAGGCACTCAATCCTGACTCCTCATTGGAGACTGAAGCTCTAATACTTTGGCCACCAAATGGAAAGAGCCAACTCATTGGAAAAGCCCCTGATGCTGGGAAAGATTGAAGGCATGAGGAGAAGGGAGCGACAGAGGATGAGATGGTTGGATGACATCACCGACTCAATGGACATGAGTTTGAGAAAACTGCGGGAGGTGGTGAAGGACAGGGAAGCCTGGCCTCCTGCAGTCCATGGGCTCTCGAGGAGCTGGATCCAACTGAGCGACTGAACAACAAAAATGACACCTAGGAACCCAGAGCAGAGAGGAATAGGGACAAGGACAGCTCTGTTAATCCTTCTAGTGTAGACCATTGTGATGTTTCAAATAATAATAATTTAAAAAAGACTCAGAAATATCTTTGTTTTTTGTCTACTATGGTGGGAAAAGTACACGTGTTAGAGGATCTGGTGGCAGTTATGAGATGAACTAGGAGCCCCTCAAGTGTCCTAGAAAGGTATTGTGCTCTGTTAGTGGATTTTGAGGAGGCTTTTGACAGAGAAATTGGGCTTCGCAATTCCAGGATGATGAGGGAAAGTCTAGGTAAGGCAGAGATTTGGGAGAGGGACAGAGAAAGGGGCAATGAGAGAAATGGCAGTAAAGTAGAACTTGGTTTTGTCTATCTTAATGCTTTGCTTCAAGTCCAGTACTAAAGCCTAATAAAATATTTGATACTTCCGGCTCCAAAACCAATGCTGTTTTCATTAGTACACTGAGTGAGAGAAAGACATCATTGCAACATAGAAAGCAAAGGAGAGAATAAAGATGTATCTCACATTGTCAGAGGAACTGGCTATGTTAGAACTTTAGATTGGAGTATCAGTGATTCAGAACAAAACCCAGGCTTTCTTCCTTCATTCCATGACTGCCCTCCAAATATTTGTCAAGTTGTCCTAAAATAGTTCTAGGAGCTAAGCTTCATTCATCCATTATCCACTGTTCACTGAGGCATTGTAGCAGATTCCTTAAGAAATCTAGTCTGAACATGATTCTTTTGGCTTGAAGTGTTTATGAAAATTATCCATTTATGTGCTGTCCCAGGAGGAAATAACATGAACTCTTTGATTATTCCTTTGCTGTATATTAATTCATCAAACCCAAGTATTTTCAAGTGGAAATCACTCATTTCTGCTGTGTTGATAAATCTTCTATGTAACCACGCTTTGAACTGCAATTGTATAACAAAGGAAATGATCTTTGAATTAATATGTTAGAAAAGCATATGATAAAAAAATTTCAGCCACATACAGCTATCATAATTTTTAACAGAGGAGAAAAAGAAATACGCTTCTCTAATGAGGGTTGTTTAGATGACTCACAACTTCCTTCCTCTTCTTAGACTCTCCTCTATGACAATATAATATATACATGGGGAATGGCATGAGATCTAGCTCCTACACTATGAGGCAAGCTGATCAGCCTTTAATAAAATAAATAAATTTTTATTCTATCCAGAATCTGAAGAGTTGAGAACCTCCAACATGGAAACTAAAGAATAATAAGAAAAAGAAAGGTGAACTAGGGCCTAACCAGTGGGATTTATGGGTTAAATCTAGAGATCTTAACTCACTGTTTTGGGGATCTCAAAAATGCGTTGTCTCTTTAGATAAAAAGTTAGCAAATAATCTTTCATATTGCTTATCTAATTCATTATCTTTTTTAAAATAATGAAATTACTCTTTGACACCCCTTCCAATTAAGATTATCTACTTATCTGAAATATTAGAATCTCCAGCTAGGGATCTAAGATAATTTGAATACTGACAAGAACATTTTTTGATATAGAATAAAGCTAGTTTGTATTTGATAGTAGAAAATCCACAATTATTTGGAAACTCATCACTGTAACAACTGTTGGACAACAGAAAATGTTTATTAATAATGACCCTACATAGCTAGGGTACTAAATTAATACTGAACCAATCAGCCATCCAGTTAAAAAAATTACAATATTATTTTCTTGCATTTTTAATAAAATTTGAAGCCATCAAAATTAGGTGGAACCTTGGAATTAAAACATGTTACACAAATATGTTCGGCTGAGACCAATTTATACAGTGGAAGTGGACAGGAAGCAAAAAACATCTATAATGCATAGCTATTCTAAACTGACGACAGTGAACTGCTGCTGCATAGAAATTGAGAAGTGATGCTGTTTAATGTCAACAAAAGAGGAGCCAGAAACATTCTTTACATAGGCGAGAAAGAAATAATTTGCCATGGAAACCTTACCCAATTTCAGACAAACCATGTTTTTCCAGTACAATCAGAAACCCTATGACATTCTAATTCTTTGTAAAGTGTGAGAGAGGTCACATGCCTGTCTTTATTTCTTATCTTAATTTTACCAAAAACTTGAGTGCTTATTGTGTATCAGGTACTTAGCTAGATGATAGGCATATCCTTGACTTGAAATACTGTGTTGGACACACACACACAGAGGAAAAAAGAACACATAGAGTTTCTACAGAAAGCTCTGTACAGTCAGCAAAAACCAGACTGGGAGCTGACTGTGGCTCAGATCATGAACTCCTTATTGCCAAATGCAGACTTAAATTGAAGAAAGTAGGGAATATCACTAGATCATTCAGGTATGACCTAAATCAAATCCCTTACAATTATACAGTGGAAGTGACAAATAGATTCAAGGGATTAGATCTGATAGAGAGAGAGCCTGAAGAAATATGGATGGAAGTTCGTGACATTGTACAGAAAGCAGTGATCAAGGCCATCCCCAAGAAAAAGAAATGCAAAAAGGCAAAAAGATTGTCCGAACAAGCTTTATAAATAGCTGAGAAAAGACAAGACACAAAAGGCAAAGGAGAAAAGGAAAGATATGCCCATTTGAATGCAGAGTTCTGAAGAATAGCAAGGAGACATAAGAAAGCCTTCTTCAGTGATCAATGCAAAGAAATAGAGGAAGACAATAGAATGGGAAAGACTAGACATCTCTTCAAGAAAATTAGAGATACCAAAGGAATATTTCATGCAAAGATGGGCACGATAAAGGACAGAAATGGTATGGACCTAACAGAAGCAGAAGATATTAAGAAGAGGTGGCAAGAATACACAGGAGAACTATACAAAAATGTCTTCATGACCCAGATAACTATGATGGGGTGTGATTACTCACCTAGAGCCAGACATCCTGGAGTGTGAAGTCAAGTGGGCCTTAGGAAGCATCACTATGAACATAGCTAGTGGAGGTGATGGAATTCCAGTTGAGCTATTTCAAATCCTAAAAGACGATGCTGTGAAAGTGCTGTACTCAATATGCCAGCAAATTTGGAAAACTCAGCAGTGGTCACAGGACTGCAAAAGGTCAATTTTCATTCCAATCCCAAAGAAAGGCAATGCCAGAGAATGCCCAAACTACCACACAATTGCACTCATCTCATATGCTAACAAAGTAATGCTCAAAATTCTCCAAGCCAGGCTTCAATAGTACATGAACTGTGAACTTCACATGTTCAAGCTGGATTTAGAAAAGGCAGAGGAATCAGAGATCCAATTGCCAACATCTGTTGGATCATCAAAAAAGCAAGAGAGATCCAGAAAAACATCTACTTCTACTTTTAAATAACAAAGCCTTTATTTATGTGGATCACAACAACTGTGGAAAATTCTTCATGAAATGGGAATATCAGACCACCTGACCTCCCTCCTAAGAAATCTGTATGCACGTCAAGAAACAGCAGTTAGAACTGGACATGAAACAACAGACTGGTTCCAAATAGGGAAAGGAGTACGTAAAGATCTAGATTGTCACCTTGCTTATTTAACTTATAAGCAGAGTACATCATGAGAAACGCTGGGTTGGATGAAGCACAAGCTGGAATCATGACTGCTGGGAGAAATATCAATAACCTCAGATATGTAAATGATACCACCCTTATGACAAAAAGCGAAGAAGAAATAAAGGGCCTCTTGACAAAAGTGAAAGAGGAGAGTGAAAAAGTTGGCTTAAAACTCAACATTCAGAAAACTAAGATCTTGGCATCTGGTCCCATCACTTCATGGCAAATAGATAGGGACACAATGGAAACAGTGAGAGACTTTACTCTTTTGGGCTCGAAAATCACTGAAGATGGTGACTGCAGCCATGAAATTAAAAGATGTTTGCTCCTTGGAAGGAAAGTTATGACCCATCTAGATAGCATATTAAAAAGCAGAGACATTACTTTGCCAACAAAGGTCCATCTACTCAGAGCATCCGTACATGATGCTTTGGATGTGAGATGTATGGATATGAGAGTTGGACTATTAAGAAAGCTGATCGCTAAGGAATTTATGCTTTTGAACTGTGGTTTTGGAGAAGACTCTTGAGAGTCCCTAGCCAGTCAATCATAAAGGAAATCAGTCCTGAATATTCATTGGAAGTACTGATGTTGAAGCTGAAACTCTAATACGTTGGCCACCTGGTTGGAAAAGCCCCTGATGCTGGGAAAGATTGGAGGCAGGAGGGGAAGGGGATGTAGAGGATGAGATGGTTGGATGGTATCACTGACTCTATGGACATGAGTGTGAGTAAGCTCTGGGACCTGGTTATATATTGAAAGCCTGGTATGCTGTAGTCCATGTGGTCACAAAGAGTCGGACATGTCTGAGAGACTGAACTGAACTGAGACTTTCTACATCCCATCTTTCCATTGATATTTCATTCAATAAAATGCCATTGTTTTAGGACACATCATTGTATGCAGAGTTAGGAAAGAGAAAGTATTGCTAGTTAAACGATGCCAATCTAAAGTTTTTAAAGCATGCTGCAATTTTAGGAGAAGTGTTCCTCTTTAATGGGGAAAAACTGAATCATGGTTTCTTTCCCTCTCATGAGTGACACAAGGGCTGAGTATATTTGTGTAGTTAACAAACCCAGCATCTTCTCTGGAGTATTCTATGAAACAAGTAGCTATGCAGAATTTGAGTTTGTGTATCTGAGAAACTCAACTGCATAGAAAACAAAATATCCCATGCTCAAAGAAATTTGGGAAATTATAAATGAAACAGCATTAAATTCTATTATAAGATATCCTAATATCTTTATTTTCATAGGACACATGATGGTATTAGAGCTCATAGAAAATATGAATGCATTTGGAATTTATTGAAACCAAGTCCAAATTTGTGTCAATTCCTTCTCTAATTTTTAGGTTTCTAAGAGCTACAACAAAGGCAAGATAGAAGTAAAGTACACACTCTCTCTTCCTTGGCAGTATGTCTGTGCCTCATGCAACTTTCCTACTCTATTAACATGATTTGGGCAATAAGGAGAACTCAAAGATACCTCTTTGTTCTTGAGCAACACTTACAAATATTTCCCAACCTCTTGTTCCCTGGGAATCAATTTCCATTAGAGTATACTCCTCTTCCTTGCTCAGCTTCTTAGTCATTCCTTTTCACAGGGAAGCATGTGTTTTCTCCACAGATGGGAGGTTGGATGGTGTTCCAAGTTCTGGACTGAGTGTCAGCAAGCCTATTTGGCCACATACTTAAGCAATGTAGTCCAGTCCAGATTTTATCTGTAATAAGCATCCAATTTCATCTCCAACTCCCTTGTACTCTTTGTTGGTTCTTAATTATGGCATAAAAGTCTTATTGCTTAAACCCCAAAGCCCTACAGTTTTTTTTTTTTTTTTTTAATGTCTTTACATTGAAAGTGCCTGGGAGAGTCAGACCCAAGCAGATAACTCTTTATGACATATCCTCTAACCTTACACAAGCATCTCCCAGTCTTCAAAGAATATGTTAAATTAAGACACATCTTAATTTAAGAGGCATTATAGAAGCCCATGAATCCAAAATCCCATACAAAAACTCTTAAAATAGCATTAATGTGTTAGTCACTCAGTCATGTTTGACTCTTTGCAACTCCATTGACTACAGCCTTCAAGGCTCCTCTGTCCATGGGATTTCCCAGGCAAGATGCTAGAGTGGGTAGCCATTGCTTTCTCCAAGGCAACTTCCCAATCCAAGGGATTGAACCCAGGTCTCCTGTATTACAGGCAGATTCTTTACCATCTGAGCTACCAGGAAAGCTTAACTCTACACAAGTTTTCGTAGAATGATCCATTCATTCCTGCTGAGGCCTCAAAAAACACCTTTATTTCATTATTTTTTTTTTTTTTGCTCTTTTTATTTTGCACTATATAAAACAACAGCAACAACTGTCACATACTGCTCCTCTTCACATTTGTATGAATTCTAAGAAATTATTGTCTTTTTCTCTGAAGAAATAATCCACAGACAAAAAAAAAAAAGTAGTACTGCATTGTGAAATCTGCGAACCCCAGAAGTCAACAGTTGGACAATACCCCCAGGGCAGGGGAGAAAACGACTGTTGGAAGAGATGAGATAAGCTGGGGAACTGATCATCTCAATGCCACTGACCTAGATAGTAGGTACCTTTCCCCCCTGGTACCCACTGCTACCACCTCAAAGGGATGATTTTCAGTCTATGATATGCACTCTTTTCAAATGATGTATGTGTTGCTTTGAGGAGAGGTGCAGTGAGAAATGTTCAAGTATGAAGGATCAGAAATCAGGAAAAGAATCCACAGTGAAAAGAAAGCCCAGAAATATCAATGTCTTGCTCTTCAACCAGTGCTTTCATTAGGCCCCAAAGAGAATCTCAAAAACATTTGAGAGTTCTAGTCAGCATACGTTGCACATCCCTCCACCCTGCAGGGACACTTTCTGACTAGATGCTGGATCCAGAGATAGATGGAGTTGAACATTCTCTAGTTGTTTTAGTTCTGTAATATCTGATGCCGCTCAAGCCACTTCCTCTGTGAGAAAATGGCAATGATAGGGAATAGGATGGGTGTAACCCATTCATTTCTTCACCTTCCTTCCTGGAAAGCCAGCATTTTTAGGAAGAATGAGGACCCTCTCTCCTATCTTTCCATTTCTCTCCAAAGCTTTGCAAGGTTGTTGGTCCAGAAGAATTTTGATAGCTCAAAGTAAGCTTCTCTTATTGTGATAATAGAATTCTTAGGGACAGTTATATTACAGCTCATTTTTACTTGCTGAAACTTTTAATTCTTTCCCTTCAATTCTTTGTGTGTAATATCTATTAAAGGTGAGAATAGTAGATAAAAAATATTTCAGCCTTTCTTAATCGGTATAAAAGTCTAAAATAACTTTTCTCTTTTGCCTCCTTTTCTTTTTTCTCCTTTGAGAAGGAGATTTCTGGCAAATTTTGGGTTGGAAAACTTCAGTCATTGTCACAAAATCTAATTGTAAATCCAGTGATTACTTTTCAAAGGCGATTGCAAAATAATAATATAACCCTCTAGGAAAAGTTCAGTCTTGACTGAGTCTTCCTCATGCCATGCTGTACTTTGAAGAGAATTCCTTATCAGGTTATTGACATTCTCAGTATTGGAAAATTACTAAAGAGGAACATTATAAGCTGTTGACATTTTCTTTTGGGGATTTTGCCCAGGATTTAGGAAAATGAATGAGGCATGTGAGAAAACATTAATAGGTAATGTTGGCATATTGTAGAAATTTAACTGTGTGCTATTTCTTAAAACTGTACAACAAATTTTGTAAAGTGGAGACTTCAAAAGATAAAGGTCACTGTAACATAAGGAACAGTAAGAACATGTTGCAGATTCCAAGCAGACTAAGAAACCAGAATGGAAAGAACAATTTTCCTGTCATGAAGGAAAAATGGGCCATTTTTTGTCAATCAGCTCTGCCTCTGTGTCTGCCTCTGTGCTTCTTTGGCCTTAGAAGGGGATTAGAATCCCTCTCCTTTCTCCTTATATGGGATCTGAGGAGAATTGGAATGTCTGGGGCATATGTTTCCTTGAGAATGTAACCTGTAATAATTTATCCTAGGGCCAGATTCTTGTTAAAACACAGGGCAGAGATGTTTTGCCAGTAATTTCTGAGTCATTGATTATGTTCTGCAATCTGTCCTGCTTCTGTGGGATAAATTTGAAGGATGATAGAACAGAATGTATTTCTATGCACCTTGCGTCACCTCCATTGTCGCACTTGTTTTGGAGCTCAAAGAAAAAAAGTAGACTCTGTAAACAAAATACAGAGCATCTTTTTTTATTTCTAGCCTGTTAAAGCCCTGAGAAGTCAGTGCTCCATGTTTGAGAGATTTAAAATCAAAGCTGGTAAATATGAGATTTTTAAATATCCACACGTAAATGCATTGATGAAGTTTCAGTAACTGATCAATGGGATGCCTAAAAAGAACTGATCAAGTATTGAGAGTATCTCTATAATTCATATAAGTGTGTTCATAAATCAATGATTGGCACAGCTTCTCTGTCCAAATCATTCTTATTTCCTGAGTTATTTTCCCTGGTGTTGCAACATTCCTCCATTTCTTCGTCACAGAAAAGCTCAAACCAGGAGTTTCTAGCCTTTCTTGGGAAGTTTGCTATTGTTTGGTTACTAAATTGTGTCCAACTCTTTTGCAACCCCATGGACTACAGCCCTCCGGGCTCCTCTGTCCATGGGATTTCCCAGGTAAGAATACTAGAGTGCATTGCCATTTCCTACTCCAGGGTATCTTCCCAACACTGTGTCTCTTGTGTTTGGCATGAGAGTTCTTTACACCAAGCCACCTAGGAAATCCACTTCTTTGGAAATAGACATGTTTAAAAGTTGTATAAAGCTCTGGATGTTCTCCTTTGATCCCTCAATGCATACACAAGTACAAAAACAGTGTTTAGACTATTTCAGAATATTCACTGGTCCCCTGAAAGCATAGCCATATAACTGGTTTTCCCAGGACAGTCCCAGTTTTTTCCTGTTCCTAGTGTTCCAAATGTCTTTAGTAGTTTCCTCCTCAGGACAGCAAATCACAGGACTCCCTACCTAAAAAAGCACAATTAGGTTAAAAATGTGAAAATAAATAAAAATGAAATCAAGGCTGGTAAATGTAGCATCTCAAATTAGCCTATGCAAACACTATATACTTGTTCAGATTAATAAAAGATTCTGTTAGGAAAACTTCAGTTCCTCAGGAAATGGTCATCTTATTTATAGCATCATTTCATTTAGAATAAAAACACCCAGACGTTCTTTGTAGGATTGTCTGTCTAAGGAAATTCAGTTTTTTCTTTCACTGTTCACATGAATTATTGGTCTTGACATTCTAAAAAGTCTGGACTACAAATCAAGCTGCCATTATGTAAAGAATTCTCTTTAAGCAAAAATTCTTCCATTTCTCACTTGTAATAACCAAAATACAAATGACTGAAGACTCTCTGAAGAGCTCCAGTCACCGCAATTCAATGTGGCTATCAAGGGAATATCTGAACATAAATTTTATAAAGAGCTTTAAACCAAGAGAAACTTTTTTTTTTCTACAAAAGTCTTCAGAACATCTCCAAGGAGACAAATTATTGGACATAGGTCTATTATCACTTTCAGAATATGACATAAGATCAAATTTTATTCTTTTAGAGTTTACAAAACGATTCTTTTTCCCAGCTCCCTTCACAGTTTATTCTCCTGTAAGCCTAAGTATATCCTGTATATTGTTTAGTTTATATAACTGGCCATTAGATGACATGAACTATAAATCACAGTATGAAATAGCTTTTTTTGGCCAAATGGAAGGGGCAAGAAAGAGACAATAACTGCCTTTATTTCATTTTACTCCAGATTGGTGAAAATTTTATGTAATGAAGTTTCCAAATCTAAATGGATATCGTCAAACAAAGATTGCATTGAAATCTTTTTTATCAGAGGATAAAACTGATGAAAAGCACATTTTATTATTAGGAGATTTCCATTCCTAAATGCTAAACCTTTTAAAAAATTATAAACTGTGTAAATACATTGATAAATAATAACTATCGCTAAGAAGATGTTTACATTGTAGTGGCTAAGTGGACATGGAGGCAAAATTATAAAAGTCCTCCAGTTGACTATGGGTATGTGCAACAAGACACTTTATAGACAGTGGATACAAGATAAGAAACCATCAATTTAGAAAACAGAGAATGAGATACCCTCTTTTGTTATTGTTAAGTTGCCAAGTTGTATCCAGCTCTTCATCACTCCATGGACTGTGGCATGCCAGTTTCCCCTGTCCAGTATCTCCTAGAGTTTGCTCAAATTCATGTCCATTGAGTCAGTGATGCTATCTAACCATCTCATCCTCTGCTACCCTCTTCTCCTTTTGCCTTCTATCTTTCCCAACATCTGCATCTTTTCCAATGAATCTATTCTTTATATCAGGTGGCCAAAGTACTGGAGCTTCAGCATCAGTCCTTCCAATGAATATTCAGGACTGATTTCCTTTAGGATGGACTGGTTGGATCTTCTTGCAGTCCAAAGGACTCTCAAGAGTCTTCTCCAATGTCACAGTTCAAAAGCATCAGTTCTTCACCACTCAGCCTTCTTTATGGTCCAACTCTCATATCCATACATGACTACTGGAAAAACCATAGCAATGACTATACAGACCTTTGTCAGCAAAATGATGTTTCTGCTTTTTAATACACTGTCTAGATTTGTCATAACTTTTCTTCCAAGGAGCAAGCGCCTTTTAATTTCTTGGCTACAGTAACCATCCACAGTGAATTTGGAGTCCCCGCAAAATAAAATCTGTCACTGCTTCCACTTTTTCACCTTCTATTTGCCATGAAGTGATTGGACTGGATGCCATGATCTTAGTTTTTTGAATGTTGAGGTGTAAACCAGCTTTTTCACTCTCCTCTTTCACCTTCATCAAAAGACTCTTTAATTCCTCTTCACTCTCTGCCATTAGAGTGTTGTCATTTGCATATCTGAGGCTGTTATTTTTCCTGGCAATGTTCAGTCCAGCTTGTAATTCACCCTGCCCAGCATTTCACATGATGTACTCTGCATAGAAGTTAAATAAGCAGGGTGACAAAATACAGCCTTGTTGATCTCCTTTCCCAGTTTCGACACAGTCTGTTGTTCCATGTCTGGTTCTAACTGTTGCTTCTTGAGATAAGTAAAGTAGTCTGGTACTCCCATCTCTTTAAGAATTTTCCAGTTAGTTGTGATCCACATAGTCGAAAGCACAGCATGGCTTATACCTTCATTGGGTTAATTGAGCCCCTTTACCACAATAAGAGTGGAGATCCATAGTGGGGAGATACCGTCTATTTAAAATCAACTAATTAAATGGACAATGTTAGGAAGCAGACTTTTCCTTCTCACTTGCCTACCTCACCCATGGACAGAAATGAACTCAGGGTACAGAGAATTGGAGTTTTGTCTATGGTAATTTAAGTCATAGAAAGTATAAGAAATATACAGTGGCACCTGAAGCACATAATTTTTAGGGGGAAAGCTTCTTTACATGTAGTAAAAAATAATTGTCTTCATTGGTAGAGCTCATGACTTGACTTACATATTTTGCTAGGAATGAATTTTATTAAATTATAGTTTTCAGTGATCATTTATTAATAAAAACATCTCATTAGGCAATTTGGTGTGCCTAACAAGTACTGTGACTAAGACTATGATTACATTCAAATTAAACATAAACACTAGGAGATATTCATCTAAAATGACTTAATCACAATTTAATTACTATATACCAAAACATACCCATAACATAATTCAGAGAGTATTGACCAAATATAGATTACAAATATAGTATGATCTTATAAGACTGGATAATAAATTCATTTATACAATGTTCAAGAAAATATTTTAGGAAAAGATTCTTAGGGAAGTTGTGGTGAAGAAAAGAAATCCATTTATTTTTCAAGTTTAGATTCTTTATTTTCCAGACTCATTTTTCTAGTTTGATGATCAATCAGTTAAAAACCAATTGCACAGTTGACTTTCCTAATACAAATAGAAACTCATGGCAACATATCTTGACTCTCACATGTTTAACAGTTACGTATCTAATATCCTCTTCTATGACATAAAGTTAAGAAGAAATGGAGCAAAATATTTTTATTTCTCAATACTTTAAACAAAAAACTTTATGGTGGGAAGAGCTCATCTGCCATCGGGGAAAATCAGCCCCCAATATTCAAGATCCCATCTCAGTTCTTCTCAAGACAGTAAATGGTTTGAAACTCACTTTCTTAGAACAATCAAGCTGTGGGATAACAGAACTCTTGTGTTAGAATGGGATTCCCAGGTGGCTCAGTGGTAAAGAATCTGCCTAACAATGAGCGAGACTCAAGAGATACGGGTTTGATCCCTGCATCGGGAAGATTCCCTAGGGAAGGATTTGGTAACCCACTCTAGTATTCTCGCTTGGGAAATCCCATGGCCAGAGGAGCATACTACTTCCCTGGGCTACTGTCCACGGGGTTGCAAAGAGTTGGACATGACTGAGCAACTGAGCACAGAGGAACATGTTAGAATACAGGTTTAAATATGTTTAACACTGGACTGTTTTAACATGCATGTGTTTTTTATTGGGATTCCCTAGTGATTCAGTGGTAAAGAATCTTCCTGCCAATGAAGGAAATGTGGGTAGGGAAGATCCCCAGGAGAATAAAATGGCAACCCACTCCAGTATTCTTGCTGGGAAATCTCATGGACAGAGGAATCTGGTGGGCTATAGTCTATGGGGTCACAAAGAGTCGAACATGACTTAGAGACTAAACAACAACGTTGTGATTTCAGTAAGAAACAATTTTGAACTAAGCTCATACTTTCCAATTAATTCCACAAATACTGCTTAAGCACAGTACTGGAGATTAAAGTCAGGTCCAGGCACAAACTTAAGAGACCTTGTGATCTTTCATAGTGAAGATTCTCCTTAAGTTGAAGCTTACTTTATGAAGGTCACAGTACATGGAAATTTAAGAACAAAGGGAACTCCAACTTGAAAAATCAGAGACATGGATCCATACTGGTCTTTGTACACAATCTAAATTTTTTTTTATTTTCAAGTGTATGTTACTCCAAAATCTGGTACCCCAATTATCCACTGCAGATGGTGACTGCAGCCATGAAATTAAAAGACATTTACTCCTTGGAAGAAAAGTTATGACCCACCTAGACACTATATTAAAAAACAGAGAAATTACTTTGTCAACAAAGGTCTGTCTAGTCAAGGCTATGGTTTTTCTAGTAGTCATGTATGGATGTGAGAGTCAGACAATAAAGAAAGATGCTGCTGCTGCTAAGCCACTTCAGTTGTGTCCGACTCTGTGCGACCCCATAGACGGCAGCCCACAGGTTCCCCCATCCCTGGGATTGTCCAAGCAAGAACACTGGAGTGGGTTGCCATTTCCGTCTCCAATGCATGAAAGTGAAAAGTGAAAGTGAAGTCGTGTCTGACTCTTAGCAACCCCATGGATTGCAGCCCACCAGGCTCCTCTGTCCATGGGATTTTCCAGGCAAGAGTAAAGAAAGATGAGTGCTGAACAATTAATGCTTTTGAGCTGTGGTGTTGGAGAAGACTCTTGAGACTCCCTTGGACTACAAGGAGATCCAGCCAGTCCACTCTAAAGGAAATCAGTCCTAAATATTCATTGGAAGGACTGATGTTGAAGCTGAAACTCCAATACTTTGGCCACCTGATGCGAAGAGATGACTCATTTGAAAAGACCCTGATGCTGGGAAAGATTGAAGGCAGGAGGAGAAGAGAACGACAGAGGATGATATGGTTGGATGGCATCACTGACTCAATGGACATGAGTTGAGTAAACTCTGGGAGTTGGTGATGGACAGGGAAGCCTCCAGTGCTTCAGTCCATGGGGTCCCAAAGAGTGGGACATGACTGAGCAACTGAACTGAACTGAACTGAATTATCCATTTGTCAGCTTTCCGATATCTATCTATTCCTTCCCTTTTTCTTCATTATTGCTTTCAACAATCTTCCCTAAAACCCCTAAATTGACCAAATCTTTTCTTTACATGGTTCATTCCATCCCACTTGGCAGCTGGAAAAATCCTACCTTCATTTTAAGATCCAGATGAGGTAATTGTGCTGTTCTCAGATGCTCAGTTGTGTCCAGCTCTTTGCAACCCTGTGGACTGTAGCCCAGTAGGCTCTTCTGTGCATGAGATTCTCCTGGCTAGAATACTGGAGTAGGTTGCCATTGCCTCCTCCAGGGGATCTTCCCAACCCAGGGATTGAAGCCGAGTCTCTTACATTTCCTGCATTGGCAGGCAGGATGAGTCCCCCCAACACCCAGAAGAACTCATGCTCCCATGGAAAGACAAGGGTGGAATGAAACAAAAAAACTGTAACACAACAATAAGAGCTAACTTTTATTAAGTCATTACTGTATACCAAGAATTGTGATAAAGTATTTTCAGGAATTATCGCAAAGATACTTTGTGGTAACCTTAGAAATAGTTGTTATTATTGTGTGTGCTGTCGCTTCAGTCATGTCCGACTCTGTGTGACCCTATGGACTGTAGCCTGTCAGCCTCCTCTGTCCACAGAATTTCCAGGCAAGAATACTGGAATGGGTTGCCATACCCTCCTCCAGGGGATCTTCTTGGCCCAGGGATTGAGCCAGCATCTCTTATGTCTCCTGCATTGGCAGGCGAGTTCTTTACCATTAGGATCAACTGGGAAAGTGAAAGAAAGTGAAAGTCCCTCAGTCGTGTCCAGCTCTGTGACCCCATGGACTATACAGTCCATGAAATTCTCTAGGCCAGGATAGTGAAGTGGGTAGCCTTTCCCTTCTCCAGGGGATCTTCCCAACCCAGGGATCGAACCCAGGTCTCCCACATCGCAGGCAGATTTTTTACCAGCTGAACCACAAGGGAAGCCCAAGAATACTGGAGTGAGTAGCCTATCCCTTCTTTAGGGGATCTTCCAAACCCAGGAGTCGAACTGGGGTCTCTTGCATTGCAGGCAGATTATTTACCAACTGAGTTATAAGGGAATCTACTTGGGAAGCCCATTGTTATTATTACGTCAATTTTATAATTTCCTATGATCGCTTCTCACATAATATTGATATTTATTTGTTATTTATCAACCTACCCATTCTAGATTATAAGCTTTTTGAAAAATAGACTGTATCTGACACTGTTTCACTCATAACATCTGATGCATCTACCAGCTAACAGATAATTAAAACATTTGTTAATGTATGTGTTAATGCATTCATACATGGTTGTAGCACACATTTACACAGTGCTTATACTGTTCTGGGGACTTCCCTGGTAGCTCAGATGGTAAAGAATCTGCCTACAATGTAGGAGACCCAGGTTCAATCCCTGGATTGGGAAGATCCCTTGGAGAAGGAAAGGGCAACTCACTCCAGTATTCTTGCCTCTGAAATCCCACGGACAGAGAAGCCTTGCAGGTTGCAGTCCATGGGGTCCCAAAGAGTTGGACATAACTAAGCAACTAACACTATACTGTTCTAAATATTTCACAAATATTAGTTCATCAGACCTTCACCACATCCTATGAGCTAGCTTCTCTCATTGCAAACTGCAGGTAATGTTTTATAGGTGAGAAAACAGAGGCAGAGATAGGTAAGTCAATTTGGCCAAGACCATAGGGCTAGTTATCTATTGTGAATGCTGCACTTTAAAAAAAATATTTTTGTTTTAAAATTTACTTTGTTGAAATATAGTTGACTTACAATGTTGTGTTAATTTCTGCTGTACAGCACAGTGATTCAGTTATGTACATACACACATTTGTTTTCATATTCTTTTCCATTATAGTTCATCACAGGATACTGAATGTAGTTCCATGTGCTACACAGTAGGATCGTGTTGTTAATCCATCCTCTGTGTAATAGTTTGCATCTGCTAACTCCAAACTCCCAGTCCACCCTTCTCCCGCCCCCTGCCGTTTGGCAATCACAAGTCTGTTCTGTCTGTGGGTCTGCTGCTGTTTCATAGGTAAATTCATTTGTGTCATATTGTAGATTCCACATATAAGTGATTTGGTATTTTAAACTTGAAACTCAGCATTCAAAAAACTAAGAGCATGGTATCCAGTCCCATTGCTTCATGGCAAATACAAGGGGAAAAGGTGGAAACAGTGACAGATTTCATTTTCTTGAGCTCCGAAACCAATGCAGACAGTGAGTGCAACCATGAAATTAAAAGATGCTTGCTCCATGGAAAGGAAGCTATGACAAACGTAAACAATGTATCAGACAGCAGAGACACCATCTTGCCAACAAAGGGTCATATAGTCAAAGCTGTGGTTTTTCCAGTAGTCATGTACGGATGTGAGAGTTGGACCATAAAGAAGGCTAAGCGCTGAACAATTGATGCTTTCTAATCGTGATGCTGAGAGTCCTTTGGACTGCAAGTGGACCACTTCAATCCTAAAGGAAATAAACCTAGAATACTCATTGGAAGGACTGTTGGTGAAGCTGAAGTTTCAATACTCTGGCCACCTGATGCGAAGAGCTGACTCGTTGGAAAAGACCCTGACGCTGGGAAAGATTGAGGGCAAAAGGAGAAGAGGGCAGCAGAGGACGAGACGGTTATGTAGCATCACTGACTCAGTGGACATGAATTTGAGTGAACTCTGGCAGGTAGTGGAGGATAGAGAAGCCTGGTGTGCTGCTGTCTATGGGATCACAGAAAGTCAGACATGACTTTGTGACTGAACAACAATGGTATTTTGTCTTTCTCCTTCTGACTTACTTCGCTTAGTTTGGTAATCTCCCTGGGTCCATCCACATTGCTGCAAGAGGCATTATTTCATTCTCTTTTGGGCTTCCCTGGTAGCTCAGCTGGTAAAGAATCTGCCTGCAATGCAGGAGACCCCCGTTCGATTCCTGGGTTGGGAAGATCCAGGGAGAAGGGATAGGCTACCCACTCCAGTATTCTAGGGCTTCCCTGTGGCTCAGCTGGTAAATAATTAGCCTGCAATGCAAGAGACCTGGGTTCAATCCCTGGATTGGGAAGATCCCCTGGAGAAGGAAAGGCTGCGTATTCCAGCATTCTGGCCTGGAGCATTCCATGGACTGTATATATATATCCATGGGGTCACAAAGAGTCAGACAGGACTAAGTGACTTTCACATTCTCTTTTATAGTTGAGTTGGATGCTGCTCTTAAAGGTGAACTAAGATTAAAAACCTAGACTGTAAAATCAAACATAGTAATTTACTGAAATGGGTAAGCTAGCAAGATTGTAATAGATTTAGGTAATTCCATAATCTTACCTGGTAAAGCCCTTATCCTGTCCTGGTAGTTTCCCTTTATGCTGGTTCAAACCTGTATTATATGCTTGGTTTTCCTTTATTGGTGCAGGTAATGTGCTCTCTGAAAATTGTTCTTTCTGTATTACTGTGTATGCTTTTCCCTCAAACTGCTCCTTAAAGAATAGAATCTTGGTTACAAGTACCCAGATTTTAAAGCCTATATTACAATTTTATTTCAGTTTCTGTTCCTAATTACTATTGCTCAAATTTGTTTATAGTATAATTGCAGGAAATGTGGTCTTTTTTCAGATGTAAATATGGCTTTAATGATAATTAGACTAGTGGATATTTTAGATCTTTGCAGTTCTAAATAGGGGGAAGGAAGTCTTCCATACAGATCTTCCACACTGTTCAAAATTTCTTTTTCCAATGTGGTAGTTTCCAAATTATTGCACCAGTGTCCCCATTTTAAAGGAACTATTTCAAAGGTACCCAGTGTTCAGCTCAGTTGAAACAATTACCCATCCATTATCATGTATGTTTATTAACATTCCTCTCCTATATACTGTACATCTATTTTGTGATTACATTTTCCTATGTACATGGACTCACTTTTCAAACAGCAATGATCATTGATTTATTATTGGCAAAATTGGTTCCTAGAGGTTATATGTAATTTAGAGAGGGGTCCCTTGGTGAGTTGTAATTGCACATTAATCACTTTTTCTACACTAATAACACATGATACAGAAATTTAATTGCTCTCAAAGGAATGCTACTATAGAATAAGAAGATATTTTAATGAATATTTAAAAATCATTAAGACCAAAGGTTAGAAGGTGTTGACCATATAAGAACATTACCCATTTTTGTAACTTGGAATTAATTTTGAATCTATAGAAGCCTGAATGTACTATTGTCACTGCTTAAATAGTCCTTGTATTTGTTT
Organism: Tragelaphus eurycerus; assembly: GCA_935064755.1. Classification (NCBI taxonomy): domain Eukaryota; kingdom Metazoa; phylum Chordata; class Mammalia; order Artiodactyla; family Bovidae; genus Tragelaphus; species Tragelaphus eurycerus. Next base: position 42,121,642 of record CAKXYN010000010.1, on the reverse strand, counting down.
TCTAATGCTGGATAATAAATTTTCACAAATTTAAAACAACACTCATTTATTAGTGCATAATTTTTCTACATCAAAATTACAAGAAGATGGGGCTAGGTTCTCTGCTCACATATGAGGCTGAAAACAAGTATTCTTCAGGGCTGATTTCTAATTAGGAGAAGCTGGGGAAGAATCTTCTAGAAACACATCTAGACAGTTGGCAGAGTCTAGCTCCATGCAGTTTCTAGTCTTCAATCCTGAAGTTTTTCCTCCTAAAGAATTTCTAGAGGCCATCCTCAGGTCCTCTCCATATGACCACCTCCTTCTTCAAGTTAACATTGGGGTTTCAAACCTCTCACGCTTCTGTAATTAGCCAGTGGAAACTTTTTGGTTTTATATTTAAAATTTTTTTATTGACCATATAGTTGATGTATAATATTATATTAGTTTTCTGTGCACAATACAGTCATTCACAATTTTTAGGTTATGTTCCATTTATAGTTATTCTGAAATATCAGCTATTATTCTTGTGCTGTACATTATATCATGTATCTTATTGATGTTATACGTAGTTGTTTGTAAAAGCTCCCTGTTAATGGTGCCTTTGGGTCTCATTCATTCTTATACTTGAATTAATGACATTTAAACAAGAAGGTAACCATTCCTGCTTTTCGTTTCTTGACCTTTGTAATGTCTGACTTTCTGTGACGCTATAGCTCTGTGAGCTGTAGCTCACAGGCTTCTCTGTCCACTGGATCCTCCAGGCAAGAATACTGGAGTGGGTTGCCATTTCCTTCTCCAAGAGATCTTCCCGACCTAGGGATTGAACCCACATTTCTTCTGTCTCCTGCATTGGCAGGCAGGTTCTTTACCACTAGTGCCACCTGTGAAGCATGGCCGTGCCCACCAGAGCAAGGCCCAGTTTTCCACATAGCCAGTCCCTCTGATCAGGCAGCTCGCACAAGCCTCTGTCCTCATCCATTAGAGGGCAGACAGAATGAGAACCACAATCACAGAAAACTAACCCATGAACAGTGTGAAAAGGCAGAAAGATATGACACTGAAAGATGTAACCCCACCCTCACCTCCTGCCCAGGTCAGTAGGTGTCCAGTGTGGAGAAGAGTGGAGAAATAACTCCAGAAGGAATGAAGAGCCTGAACCAAAGTGGAAATGATGCCCAGTTGTGGATATGTCCAGTGGCGAAAGTAAAGTCCAATGCTGTAAAGAACAGTACTGCATAGGAATGTTAGGTCCGTGACCTAGGTAAATTGGATGTGGTCAAACAAGAGATGGCAATAGTGAACACTGACATTTTAGGAATCAGTGAACTAAAATGGATGGGAATGGGCAAATTTGATTCAGATGACTATTATATCTTCTACTGTGGGCAAGAATCCCTTAGAAGAAATGGAGTATCTCTTATGACCAACAAAAGAGTCCAAAATGCAGTACTTGGGTGAAATCTCAAAAATGACAGAATGATCTTGGTTCATTTCCAAGGCAAACCATCCAATATCATAGTAATCCAAGTCTATGCCCCAACCACTAATGCCAAAGAAGCTGAAGTTCAAGGGTTCTATGAAGACCTACAAGAATTAACACCAAAAAAAGATGTCCTTTTCATCATAGGGGACTGGAATACAAAAGTAGGAAGTCAAGAAACACCTGGAGTAACAGGAAAGTTTGGCCTTGGAGTACAGAATGAAGCAGGGCAAAGGCTAACAGAGTTTTGCCAAGAGAATTCACTGGTCATGGAAAACCAACAGCACAAGAGATGATTACACATGGACATCACCAGATGGTCAATAGTGAAATCAGAATTATATTTGTAGCCAAAGATGGAGAAGTTCTATACAGTCAGCAAAAACAAGACCCGGAGCTGACTGTGGCTCAGATCATGAACTCCTTATTGCAAAATTCAGACATAAATTGAAAACAGTAGGGAAAACCACTAGGCCATTCAGGTATGACCTAAATCAAATCCTTTTTGATTATATAGTGGATGTGACAAATAGATTCAAGGGATTAGATCTGATAGACAGAGTGCCAGAAAAACTATGGACAAAGGTTCATGACAGCGTACAGGAGGCAGTGATCAAGACCAACCCTAATAAAAAGAAATGCTAGAAGGCAAAATGGTTGTCTGAGGAGGCCTCACAAATAGATGAGAAAAGAAAAGAAAAGTGTAAAGCAAAGGGGAAAAGGAACGATGTACCCATCTGAATGTAGAGTTCCAAAGAATAGTGAGGAGAGATAATGAAGCCTTCCTCAGTGAACAGTATAAAGAAATAGAGGAAAACAATAGAATGGGAAAGACTAGACATCTCTTCAAGAAAATGAGAGATACCAAGGGAACATTTCATGAAGAAATAGGCACAGTAAAGGATAGAAGTGGTATGGACCTAACAGAAGCAGAAGATATTAAGAAGAGGTAGCAAGAATACACAGAAGAACTATACAAAAAAGATCTTAATGACCCCAATAGCTATAATGGTGTGATCACTCACCTAGAGCCAGACATCCTGGAGTGTGAAGTCAAGTGGGCCTTAGGAAGCATTACTACAAACAAGGCTAGTGGAGGTGATGGAATTCCAGCTAAGCTATTTCAAATTCTAAAAGATGATGCTGTCTAAGTGCTGCACTCAATATGCCAGCAAATTTGGAGAATTCAGCAGTGGCCACAGGATTGGAACAGGTCAGTTTTTCATTCCAATCCCAAAGAAAGGCAATACCAAAGAATGCTCAAATTATTGCACATTTGTACTCATTTCATATGCTAGCAAGGTAATGCTCAAAATCCTTCAAACTAGGTTTCAACAGTATGTGAAACAAGAACTTCCCGATGTACAAGCTGGATTTAGAAAAGGCAGAGGAGCCAGAGATCAAATTGAAAACACCTGTTGGAGCATAGAAAAAGCAAAAGAGCTCCAGAAAAACATCTGCTTCTGCTTCATTGACTACATTAAAGCCTTTGACTCTGTGGGTCACAACAAACTGTGGAAAATTCTTCAAGAGATGGGAACACTAGACCATCTTACCTGCCTCCTGAGAAACCTGTGTGCTGGTCAAGAAGCAACAGTTCGAACTGGACATGGAACAACTAAGTGGTCCAAAATTGGTAAAGGAGTACATCAAGGCTGAATATTGTCACCCTTCTAATTAAACTCCTATGCAGAGCATGTGATGCAAAATGCTGGGCTGGATGAAGCTCAAGCTGAAATCAAGATTGCTGGGAGAAATATCAATAACCTCAGATATGCAGATGACACCACCCTAATGGCAGAAAGCAAACTCATTGGAAAAGACCTTGATTGCTGGGAAAGATTGAAGGCAGGAAGAGAAGGAGACGACAGACAAAGAGATGGTTGGATGGGCTCACTGTTTCAATGGACATGAGTATGAGCAAACTCCAGGAGATAGTGAAGGACAGGAAAACCTGGTGTGCTGCAGTGCATGGAGTTGAAAGAGTTGGACACTATTGAGACTGAACAACAATAACAACAAATTTATAACTTAATCCCCTACCCGAATCTTCTTCCTCCCCAGTTCCTCTCCCCACTGAAAGTACGGGTTTGTTTTGTATATCTGTGAGTTTGTTTCTTTTTTGTTGTATTGATTAGTGTGTTTTATTTTTTAGATTCTACATGTAAGTTTTAATATAAAATATTCTTCTTTCTCTGACATTCACTAAGCATAATTCTCTCCAGGTTCATCCCTATTGTCTCAAAAGGCAAGATTTCATCTTCATTCATGGCTAAGCAGTAGAGTCTTGCTTTTTTAAATTCAGTTGGATACTCATCCTTTTACTTGGGACATTTAGTTCATTTGAGCTTAATGTAAAAAAAAAAAAAAAGTAATTTGGACAAAACTTGAATAAATGCATAGCAAGGACAGGAAAATTAACACAGGCACATCATGAGAAGACCGTTTAGAGAACTGAATTTCTGAATTAGAATGAATACTTGGACTGTGGAAACAGTTTATGAAGATGTCTAGTTCTTTCTATACTGGCAGGTGTCTTCATAGGAAATCTGTTTAAAAATGGTTATTGATTGAAATGCGAATGAATGAATGAACATATAAACAAATAGTTAAATATATTATGTAGAGGTTTAAAAATGCACCCAATAATTTAGATTCAATGGGACAAAAAGGGAATTTTGTGAAATTTTAAACAGAGAAATATGTTTGTATAATAATTTTTTGGATAAACTCAGTTCCGGCAACTCTTTGAAAACTTTATAATGTTCACACTCCTCTGCAATGTGAAGGTCTAAACACACACTTTTCCAAGGGAGGCTTTCTTCTACTGGTATTTGGAGGAAAGCTAGCCATCAGTTCACTGGTCTCCAGGCTTTTCTGCTCTCTACCGACAGAACTCTTGAATCTGAGGCTTTTCTCTCTTTATACCAATTTGAGATCTATGATTATTTCTGCAAATGACCACCAACTCAACACTGCTGTATATATATACGGCAGTGTCATATATATATATATATATATCAGATCAGATCAGTCGCTCAGTCGTGTCCGACTCTTTGCGACCCCATGAACCGCAGCACGCCAGGCCTCCCTGTCCATTACCAACTCCCGGAGGTCACTCAGACTCGCATTCATCGAGTCAGTGATGCCATCCAGCCATCTCATCCTCTGTCATCCCCTTCTCCTCCTGCCCCCAATCCCTCCCAGCATCAGAGTCTTCTCCAATGAGTCAACTCTTCGCATGAGTTGGCCAAAATACCAGAGTTTCAGCTTTGGCATCATTCCTTCCAAAGAAATCCCAGGGCTGATCTCCTTTAGAATGGACCGGTTGGATCTCCTTGCAGTCCAAGGGACTCTCAAGAGTCTTCTCCAACACCACAGTTCAAAAGCATCAATTCTTCGGCGCTCAGCCTTCTTCACAGTCCAATTCTCACATCCATACATGACCACAGGAAAGACCATAGCCTTGACTAGGCGAACCTTTGTTGGCAAAGTCATGTCTCTGCTTTTGAATATGCTATCTAGGTTGATCATAACTTTCCTTCCAAGGAGTAAGCGTCTTTTAATTTCATGGCTGCAGTCACCATCTGCAGTGATTTTGGAGCCCAGAAAAACAAAGTCTGACACTGTTTCCACTGTTTCCCCATCTATTTCCCATGTAGTGATGGGACCAGATGCCATGATCTTTGTTTTCTGAATGTTGAGCTTTAAGCCAACCCTCTCACTCTCCACTTTCACTTTCATCAAGAGGCTTTTTAATTCCTCCTCACTTTCTGCCATAAGGGTGGTGTCATCTGCATATCTGAGGTTATTGATATTTCTCCCAGCAATCTTGATTCCAACTTGTGTTTCTTCCAGTCCAGCATTTCTCATGATGTACTCTGTATATAAGTTAAATAAATAGGGTGACAATATACAGCCTTGACGTACTCCTTTTCCTATTTGGAACCAGTCTGTTGTTCCATGTCCAGTTCTAACTGTTGCTTCCTGACCTGCATACAGATTTCTCAAGAGGCAGATCAGGTGGTCTGGTATTCCCATCTCTTTCAGAATTTTCCATAGTTTATTGTGATCCACACAGTCAAAGGCTTTGGCATAGTCAATAAAGCAGAAATAGATGTTTTTCTGGAACTCTCTTGCTTTTTCCATGATCCAGCAGATGTTGGCAATTTGATCTCTGGTTCCTCTGCCTTTTCTAAAACCAGCTTGAACATCAGGAAGTTCACAGTTTACATATTGCTGAAGCCTGGCTTGGAGAATTTTGAGCATTACTTTACTAGCGTGTGAGATGAGTGCAATTGTGCAGTAGTTTGAGCATTCTTTGGTATTGCCTTTCTTTGGGATTGGGATGAAAACTGATCTTTTCCAATCTTGTGACCATTGCTGAGTTCTCCAAATTTGCTGGCATATTGAGTGCAGTACTTTCACAGCACCATCTCTCTCTCTCTCTCTCTCTCTCTCTCTCTATATATATATAGTCTTTTATGGAAAAATTTGGGGAAAGCGTAGAATTATAATAAGAAGATATAATTTCAAAAGTTAATTCCAGGCATGACATTTCATACAAATTCATGAGCTCTCTACACAAAGTTTCCTATAGGTGATTCTCTGCTAGCTCAGATGGTAAAGAATCTGCCTGCAATATGGGAGACCTGGGTTCAGTCCCTGAAGGGATGGCTACCTACTTCAGTATTCTTGCCTAGAGAATTCCAAGGACAGAGGAGCCTGGCAGGCTACAGTCCATGGGGTCGCCGAGTCGGACATGACTGAGCAACTAACACTTTCCTTTCATAGGTCCTGGTTTAGGCCCATCACATTCTTACAGATTTTTCTTTTACCTGTCTCTATGTTGTAGATCCTTCTCCTCCTTTTCTCCCTTGGTTGGTTGAAACCAACATATTTTCCCTTTCTGTTATGCAGAACAAAGACATGCTCTCCTTGTTTCACCCTTGTCTATCTGTGATAAACAGTTTCTTTTATTCAAAAAATAGGCCCATCAACTCAAAAGTGGAATTACATCACTCTTCTAGAAGGCATATTCTGCTATACTTGGTTTGCTTTTGTTTTGTTCTGTTTTTTATTCCTCTTACAATATAGTAAACGAATTTTTTCAAATTTAGTCTTAAGTGATGTGCAAGATACTTTGAAAGGATGATGGTTCTGTATATAGGATGAAGAGCATAGATTTATAGTTAGGACTTTTGACTTAAACTATGCTTCCTTCATACTGTAATTCAAGAATTCAGCCATCTTATTCACACGTAAGATGGGGTTGTGGGCTTGCTATGAGGATTTTTAGTGGCAATGCTCAGAGTCTGATGCATAGTAACTTGCAGCAAATCTGAAATTCTGAAAGGTCTGTTTATTTTTGGACCAGGGAGTTCTGCTAGGTAGCTCGTATAGTCAGTCAGGTGAGAGGAAACTAGATCCCAGACAGGGAGAGCAGAGTGATGGAAATGAAAAGTATAAATGGAGATGTAGTTTTGGGGAAGAAATGGCAGAAGTTTGGGGAGAGAGGGAATAAAGTAAAGGAGAGAGTGTTATATCAAGGAGAACGGCAATACCAATGACAAGTCAGCATGTTTTCCAATATAGATTCTATTTGATTTTTTAATTAAAAAAGGGAGAGATCAGTGAAGCTATTTGGCATGCTTGTGGAGGAAGAATGATTTTCATTGTGCAGAAAAACTAAATAAAAATAAAATAAGTAGAAAGTAGGGAAGGGGAGGCACATTAGAAGTAAATATGCATCATCATGGGGGTGATAATTGGTAAGGTGAGCAGAGAAAGGCTACAAACCCACTTGAAGTGATGGGTTCATATTGTGAGTCATAATATGATTGGCAGGGAGTAAAGCAAATTGGGCAATTATTACCCATGTCCCTCCAATCAGTCTCCAGAGCCTATTATGAGTCCATTTTAAATGTCTTTCAGATTTGCTATTCCCATCTCCCATTTCTTTGTTTAGAATGTCCCTTGTCACCACCAAGCTCTGTGTATTGTGAAATGTTCTCTTAACAGTTCTCTCTTAACCCCCACCCAGGAATTGCTCCCTTCCCCAATCCTTGCTGTGTGCTATGTCACTCAGATCAGATCAGATCAGATCAGATCAGTCGCTCAGTCGTGTCCGACTCTTTGCCACCCCATGAATCGCAGCACGCCAGGCCTCCCTGTCCATCACCAACTCCCGGAGGTCACCCAGACCCACATCCGTAGAGTCAGTGATGCCATCCAGCCATCTCATCCTCTGTCGTCCCCTTTTCCTCCTGCTCCCATCCCTCCCAGAAACAGAGTCTTTTCCAATGAGTCAACACTTTGCATGAGGTGGCCAAAGTACTGGAGTTTCAGCTTTAGCGTCATTCCTTCCAAAGAAATGCCAGGGCTGATCTACTTCAGAATGGACTGGTTGGATCTCCTTGCAGTCCAAGGGACTCTCAGGAGTCTTCTCCAACACCACAGTTTAAAAGCATCAATTCTTTGGTGCTCAGCCTTCTTCACAGTCCAACTCTCACTTCCATACATGACCACAGGAAAAACCATAGCCTTGACTAGATGGACCTTTGTTGGCAAAGTAATGTCTCTGCTTTTGAATATGCTATCTAGGTTGGACATAACTTTCCTTCCAAGGAGTAAGTGTCTTTTAATTTCATGGCTGCAGTCACCATCTGCAGTGATTTTGGAGCCCAGAAAAATAAAGTCTGCCACTGTTTCCACTGTTTCCCCATCTATTTCTCATGAAGTGATGGGACTGGATGCCATGATCTTTGTCTTCTAAATGTTGAGCTTTAAGCCAACTTTTTCAGTCTCCACTTTCACCTTCATCAAGAGGCTTTTTAGTTCCTCTTCACTTTCTGCCATAAGAGTCGTGTCATCTGCATATCTGAGGTTCTTGATATTTCTCCCAGCAATCTTGATTCCAGCTTGTGTTTCATCCAGTCCAGCGTTTCTCATGATGTACTCTGCATAGAAGTTAAATAAACAGGGTGACAATATTCAGCCTTGACATACTCCTTTTCCTATTTGGAACCAGTCTGCTGTTCCATGTTCAGTACTAACTGTTTCTTCCTGACCTGCATACAGGTTTCTCAAGAGGCAGGTCAGGTGGTCTGGTATTCCCATCTCTTTCAGAATTTTCCACAGTTTATTGTGATCTACACAGTCAAAGGCTTTGGCATAGTCAATAAAGCGGAAATAGGTGTTTTTCTGGAACTCTTGCTTTTTCCATGATCCAGCGAATGTTCGCAATTTGATCTCTGGTTCCTCTTCCTTTTCTAAAACCAGCTTGAACATGAGGAAGTTCACGATTCACATATTGCTGAAGCCTGGCTTGGAGAATTTTGAGCATTACTTTACTAGCGTGTGAGATGAGTGCAACTGAGCATTCTTTGGCATTGCCTTTCTTTGGGATTGGAATGAAAACTGACCTTTTGCAGTCCTGTGGCCACTAAGCTCTGTTATCATCTTGTCTTTTGATATGATTAGTCACATCCAGGATGTAAGTGGCAACAGTGAACTAGGGCCAGAAAGCCAAGGAAAACCATGAGAACATCTTGAAACAATGTACACAGCCTTGAGGATATCAAAAGTGCTTGCTACATGTATAGAGTAGAGATAAGGATTTCTTAAATGCATTTGACTTTTAAAGGTCCTGCTCACCAATTATGTCTGTTGAAAAGTACTGTTTAGTTCAGTGTCTGCTCACCTTAAATAAAAGGGCCAATGTACAAAATATGCAGAGCTTTCTGTGGTTTTCTGTTACAGAATACAAGTAAGGATCAGTTCAGTTCAGTTCAGTTTCTCAGCTGTGTCCAACTCTTAGCGACCCCATGAATTGCAGCACACCAGGCTTTCCTGTCCATCACCAACTCCCGGAGTTCACTCAAACTCACGTCTATTGAGTTGATGATGCCATCCAGCCATCTCATCCTCTGTCGTCACCTTCTCCTCCTGCCCCCAATCCCTCCCAGCATCAGAGTCTTTTCCAATAGTCAACTCTTCGCATGAGGTGGCCAAAGTACTGGAGTTTCAGCTTTAGCATCAGTCCATCCAATGAACACCCAGGACTGATCTCCTCTAGAATGGATAGTAAGGTGTTAAAATTTTACTAACAAATATATCACAGCATCTAAAATGAAGTAAGACCACAAAGATTTTAAATTGATTAGGACCAAATGAACAAGGTTATTTCTGTCAACTATTTTTGGAAGGCAGTGGTAGGCAAGATGGGAGAAGAGTTTAAAGATTATTATATATATATAAATAGGTTTATAACATATTTAGAACACGACTAAGCAATAATTAGAACTGTATATATAGCTGTTTAAAGCCTGTTTTTTTGTCTCTCTCAGTGTGCTAAGGATTTTCAGTGTGTTCGTGGGAAAAAAAAAGTTAATATAACTTATATAAGTGAACACAGGGACCCTGAATTTAGCATACCATTTTTTTATTTAAATAAAAATTATGTTATACAATTTATAAATGATTTAAAACCAACATTTCTCTTGAGAATACAATATTCTTTCAATGAAATAATTACTGGATTGGAAATCAGCTCCAGGTACCTTCACTGATTTTATTGCATTACATTTTATCCCCCATCTGTAAATGTGAATCTGCTAAACTACTTAGGGATAAATTGCTATTATAGTTGCTTTATACAATAATATCTTTGAGTTTACTAGAAGGAAAGAAAACCACTTTTTACAATCTCTACACCTTTTTAATATATATATATATATATATTTGAGGATGTTTATCTTTGAGGGTCTTTAAACAAAGCACAGGCAAGTTTTAGAGTTGGTTTCAAAATATAAATTGTGGTTTTATTAGTTACTAAATAAAGAATACTTCTCTGTATTACTTCTAAACAGTTGTTGTCTTGTAATATCATTTGTTCCCCAAAGCACTGGAGTTGACTCAGTGTGGAGGTGTTCACTAATGATTTTTTGAATCATCTGCTCCTCCATAATTTTTATCCCTGTATATTAGGAAGCTTATAACATATTGCTAATTTCACTAATGAAATGTAATGAATTGTATGGGTTTCCAGATTATTAAATGAATGACCTTTAAGCTGATGTTTCAGTGTATGCTCCAAACTCATAATCCATAATTGCATGGAGATATTTTTTTTTTTTTACAATTTTGTGGTCTCTTAACTTAATATCATACTTAATTGCACCACCTGCTATTCCAATTTGGCTGGTTAATTGTCATCAACATATAACACAACTATCTTTTTAGCTGTGTATCATACAGGTATAATGGAAAGATAAAATTATCTCTCAACTAGCATATCTTAATTATTCTAAAAAAATAAGTAAACACTCTTAATTAAGACAGACTACCTCAAAGCAGATATATATATATTGATTTACAATTAATTTCATATTATCTATTTTTCTAATTTCTGCTTTAGTTCCTTTATTGCATTTGTTACACTCTGAAACTACCTTGTTTTATTATTGGCTTTTTGTCTCTCTTCCTCACTGTAGCATCTGTAAGCAAAGGGAAATTCTGTCTTGTTTCATGCTGTATTGTCAGCGCATAGACCAGCATGTGTCAAATCATAGACTTTTAATAAATAATCACTTGAAATATTCTGTCATTGAGTGCTAGATTTAAAGCTATGTTTAATCGCAACATCTAATAGCTGTCTTCAAAAAAAGTATAGGAACATTTTATTAATAATAAAGAAAAAAATGGGCTTCCCAGGTGACCCAGCGAGTAAAGAATCCACCTGCAATGCAGGAGCCTCAGGAGACATGGGTTCAGTTTCTGGGTGGGGAAGATGCCCTGAAGGAGGGCATGGCAACCCACTCCAGTATGTCTGCCTGGGGAATCCTATGGACAGAGGAGCCTGGTGGGCTACATTCCATAGGGTCACAAAGAGTTGAACATGACTGAGCGACTAAGCATGGGCACAGCACAGATAATATATTTGCTGACTAAACTATGAATATACTAAATCATTTTTAAGTTAAATGGAAATGTATTAATTTAATTAAAAACAATTTCTAAAAATTCAGCTCATCACGGGGTTAGAATAAGAACCAGACCTTATTTCAAGAATATATTCCTAAAATAAAAGCAGTTTTGTTTTTTTTTTTTAATCAAAGAGAATTAAGAAGTTAAGAACAAGCAGAATGCATGTTCAAATGGGAAGCTATGAATTGCTTTTAGAAGGCATATTAAAATTTTTACGTTTATTTCAGTTCAGTTCAGTTGCTCAGTCGTGTCTGACTCTATGTGACCCCATGGACTGCAGCATGCCAGGCTTCCCAGGCATGAGTAAACTCTGCCAACTCCCAGAGTTTAATCAAACTCCTGTCCATTCATTTGGTGATGCCATCCAACCATCTCATCCTCTGTTGTCCCCTTCTCTTCCTGCCCTCAATCTTTCCTAGCATCAGGGTCTTTTCAAATGAGTCAGTTCTTCGCATCAGGTGGCCAAAGTATTGGAGTTTCAGCTTCAACATCAGTCCTTCCAATGAATATTTAGGAGTTATTTCCTTTAGGATGAGCTGTTTTTGAATCTCCTTGCAGTCCAAAGGACTCTCAAGAGTCTTCTCCAAAACCACAGTTCCAAAACATCAATTCTTCTGTGCTCAGCTTTCTTTATAGTCCAACTCTCACATCCATACATGACCACTGGAAAAACCATAGCTTTGACTAGATGGACATCTGTTGGCAAATTAATATATCTGCTTTTTAATACGCTGTCTAGGTTGGTTATAACTTTTCTTCCAAGCACCAAGCAACTTTTAATTTCATGGCTGCCATTACCATTTGCAGTGATTTTGGAGTCCAAAAAAATAAAGTCTCTCACTATTTCCACTGTTTCTCTATCTATTTGCCATCAGGTGATGGGACCAGATGCTATGAAATTAGTTTTCTGAATGATGAGTTTTAAGCCAACTTTTTCCATCTCCTTTTTCACTTTCATCAAGAGACTATTTATTACTTCTTCACTTTCTGCCATAAGGATGGTGTCATCTGCATATCTGAGGTTATTGATATTTCTCCTTGCAACCTTGATTCTGGCTTGTGCTTCACCCAGCCCAGCTTTTCTCACGCTGTACACTGCATACAAGTTAAATAAGCAGGGGACGACAAAGGATGAGATGGCTGGATGGCATCACTGACTCAATGGATGTGAGTCTCAGTGACCTCTGGGAGTTGGTGATTGACAGGGAGGCTTGGGGTGCTGTGATTCATGGGGTCGCAAAGAGTTGGACACGACTGAGCGACTGATCTGATCTGAAGCAGGGTGACAATATACAGCCTTGACGTACTCCTTTCCCTATTTGGGACCAGTCTGTTGTTCCATGTCCAGTTCTAACTGTGGCTTTCTGACCTGCATACAGTTTTATCAAGATGCAGGTCAGGTGGTCTGGTATTCCCACCTCTTTAAGAATTTTCCACAATTTGTTGTGATCCATACACAGTCTTTAACATGGTCAATGAAGCAGAAATAGATGTTCTTCTGGAACTCTCTTGCATTTTTGATGATTCAATCAGATCAGATCAGATCAGATCAGTCGCTCAGTCGTGTCCTACTCTTCGCGACCCCATGAACCGCAGCACGCCAGGCCTCCCTGTCCGTCACCAGCTCCTGGAGGTCACCCAGACTCACACCCATCAACTCAGTGATGCCATCCAGCCATCTCATCCTCTGTCGTCCCCTTCTCCTCCTGCCCTCAATCCCTCCCAGCATCAGAGTCTTCTCCAATGAGTCAACTCTTCACATGAGGTGGCCAAAATACTGGAGTTTCAGCTTTAGCATCATTCCTTCTAAAGAAATTCCAGGATTGATCTCCTTCAGAATGGACTGGTTGGATCTTCTTGCAGTCCAAGGGACTCTCAAGAGTCTTCTCCAACACCACAGTTCAAAAGCATCAATTCTTCGGCGCTCAGCCTTCTTCACAGTCCAGCTGTCACATCCATACATGACCACAGGAAAGACCATAGCCTTGACTAGGCGAACCTTTGTTGGTAAAGTAATGTCTCTGCTTTTGAATATGCTATCTAGGTTAGTCATAACTTTCCTTCCAAGGAGTAAGCGTCTTTTAATTTCATGGCTGCAGTCACCATCTGCAGTGATTCAATAGATCTTGGCAATTTGATCTTTGGTTCCTCTGCCTTTTCTAAATCCAGCTTGAACATCTGGAAGTTCATGGTTCATGCACTGTTGAAGCCTGGATTGGGGAATTTTGAGCATTACTTTACTAGCGTGTGAGATGAGTGCAGTTGTGTGGTAGTTTGAGCATTCTTGGGCATTGCCTTTCTTTGTGATTGGAATGAAATCTGACCTTTTCCAGTTCTGTGACCACTGCTGAGTTTTCCAAATTTGCTGGCATATTGAGTGCAGCAGTTTCACAGCATCATCTTTTAGGATTTGAAATAGCTCAACTGGAATTCTATCACCTGCACTAGCTTTGTTCATAGTGATGCTTCCTAAGGCCCACTTGACTTCGCATTCCAGGATGTCTGGCTCTAGGTTGATGATCACACCATCGTGGTTATCTGGGTCATGAGGATCTTTTTTGTATAGGTCTTCTGTGTATTCTTACCCCTCTTCTTAATATCTTCTGCTTCTGTTAGGTCCCTACCATTTGAGTCCATCTTTGCATGAAATGTTCCTTTGGTATCTCTCATTTTCTTGAAGAGATCTCTAGACTTTCCCATTCTATTGTTTTCCTCTATTTCTTTGCACTGATCACTGAGGAAGGCTTCCTTATCTCTCCTTGCTATTCTTGGAACTCTGCATTTCAAATGTCTATATATTTCCTTTTCTCCTTTGCTTTTTGCTTCTCTTCTATTCACAGTTATTGGTAATGTCTCCTTAGGCATTCATTTTGACTTCTAGCATTTCTTTTTCTTGGGGTTGGTCTTGCTCACGCTTCCTGTACGCTGTTATGAACCTCTGTCAATAGTTTTTCTGGCACTCTGTCTATCAGATCTAATCCCTTGAATATATTTGTCACTTCCACTGTATAATCATAAGGGATTTAATTTAGGTCATACCTGAATGATCTAATGGTTTTCCCTATTTTCTTCAATTTAAGTCTGAATTTGGCAATAAGGAGTTCATGATCTGAGCCACAGTCAGTTCCTGGTCTTGTTTTTGCTGACAGTATAGAACTTCTCCATCTTTGGCTGCAAAGAATATAATCAATCTGAGTTTGGTATTGACCATGTGGTGATGTCCATGTGTAGAGTCTTTTATTGTGTTATTGGAAGAGGGTTTTGCTATGACTTATGGATTCTCTTGGCAAAATTCTATGAACATTTGCCCTGTTTCATTCTGTACTCCAAGGCTAAATTTGCCTGTTACTCCACGTGTTTCTTGACTTCCTACTTTTGCATTCCAGTCCCCTATAATGAAGAGGACATCTTTTTTTGGATGTTAGTTCTAGAAGGTCTTGTAGGTCTTCATAGAACCGTTCAGCTTCAGCTTCTTCAGCATTACTGGTCAGGGCATAGACTTGGATTACTGTGATATTGAATAGTTTGCCTTGGAAATGAACAGAGATCATTCTGTTGTTTTTGTGATTGAGTTCAAGTACTACATTGACTCTTGTTGACTATGATTCCTACTCCATTTCTTCTAAAGGATTCTTGCCCACAGTAATATATATAATGATCATCTGAGTTAAATTCACCCATTCTAGTCCATTTTAGCTCACTGATTCCTAAAATATCGATGTTCACTCATGCCATCTCTTGTTTGACCACTTCCAATTTGCCGTGATTCATGGACCTAACATTCCAGGTGCCTATGCGATATTGCTCTTTACAGCATCGGACTTTACTTCCGTCACCAATCGCATCCAGAACTAGGTGTTGTTTTACTTTGGCTCCGTCTCTTCATTCAGAGATAAATTTGAATCAATCAGCCTCCGATCTAGTATATAGAAAGGAGCTCTGAGAAGCTATACAAAATTAAAGAATTTTGAAGGCAGAAGGAAGCAGGAACCAGAAAGTTAGACTAAGCAAAAGTTGATTGGTTACTGCAAGGTAACTTTCCTTCAGGGGTTGGCTGGGATCTTTTGCGCAGATTTCCTCACTTCTAATCAGGAGATTCCTAATTGACTGGTATAACATTCCATTTCTGGGAGAGCTGAAATTGTAAGTACATCTTGGTTTGGTCATGTGCAGCTTAGCATAAGTGACTCCAGCTGGAGCCTATTGTCTTATTTTTAACAAGGGGAAAGGTAACTAAACGATTTTTGAAAATATCCTAGCATGTGTAAGTAATCTGTAAGTAAAAACAAAGTGGAACATGCAAAAAGGCAAGAGGTGCTGGATGCTATTGAATGCATTGGAGAATTGGGTTTGGTTGGAGTTGTTTGGCAAATAAGATTAGAAAAAAGGTTTGGGTGTTGCTAACCAAGCTTTCCATTCCATTTAAAAAAAAGATGTTTAATTTATTAATAAACAGAATCGTTAAATGTTTCTAATGATGGGTGTGAAATTGTAAGAACCCTGCTTTTGTGTGATTTGTGTAACCAGGATTAGTTATTGTGATGGAATGAATGTAGTGTGAGGCAGGAGAGTAGGTTGTGAGTGTCTAAAATTGGTCAGAGAGTTACCAGGCATTGCTGAGATTGAATAATGGTTCTGGGACTTGACAGCATATTTAAAAAGAAAAGGGGCTTCCCTGGTGGCTCAGATGGTAAAGACTCTGCTGCAGTGCAGGAGACCCAGGTACAATCCCTGAGTCAGGAAGATCTCCTGGAGAAGGGAGTGGCTACCCACTCCAATATTCTTACCTGGAGAATTCCATGGACAGAGAAGCCTGGTGGATTGCAGTCCATGGGAGATACAGAGAGTCAGCATGACTGTGCAACTAACACTTTCATTTTTGAGGAGACAAAGTTAGGAATCTCTAGGACTTAGATGAGGGTAAGCTAGTAAACTAGTTCCGGACTATGATCCCCGTGCTGATTTTGATCAGTTCACCAATTGTTCTAAAGAGGAAGCCCTTACACACATCCTATCTGTCCCATTTTTTGTTAAGCCCTAAAAAAAGGTAGTGGAATATAAGATTCATTTTGGGGGCCAACCACTGCTTTTGTACAAAACCTAAATTAAAAATTTTATCAGTATTCTCATTTTTTGTTTCATATATGTAAAATAAATATTAAACCTGGGAATATCAACAGAGAATATCTGTCCCCATATTCTACTGTATTTTGCAAATACACTTATTTGTAACTTATTAGGAATTTTAATGATTATCAAAGATGTATTTGGTAGCATTGAGCCGTATAATATGAAAAGGACAGGCAATTCTTTTTCTGTTAAACCTCCAATTTCCCATCTCTCAATTTTTGTTTTTGTAAATTGTATTATTTATAGTGGCTGAGCTTAAGGTGAATTTCTTCAAGAATACTACCTCCCAGGATGGTATGCCTCCTCCTTCTTACGGAAAAACGTATGGGGTCATATGTTTCTGTTCTATGTACTACTCTTCCAGACTTTGTATACGACTTATGCTCATCTTAAGTTTTAACTTTAATACTTTATTCACTTTAAAACTTCCAATATAGAGAAAATACTGGAAGATTTTGCTTAGGAGCTGAGAATGTACCTTTCTTTCTTTTGGGATCCTCATTTTCCCAGTCTTTTCAAGTATTTTATTTCATCACTTTTTTTGTAAAGTTAAAGTAGCTTTCTGATTCTTCTATAGAGCTATCATAGCAGAACAATGGGAGATTGTCATGCCAAAGTACTCCATTAAGTCACTGAAATACCAGTGATTCTCTAGGTTATCTCAATTTACTCTCTTCCCAGGTTATTGAAAGCTAAACACTTCTTTCTTAGACATGAGAACATTCTTTATTTCCCCTGAGGCATAGTCTTACCAATTTCAACACAAGGCCACAGGCTCTTGGTCTTTTATAATTAGCCACATTTCTCCACTGGATTCCCTGAGTTCTGAAATTGAATAAGAAAAAAAGAATCCAAATGAGGATATTAAACTATAGAATACTAGCAAGACTTTTCATCTTACTGTATAGAATAAAGTTTAGAAAAAAGCCTGTGATATCAAATACCTCAATGTAATACTCTTAACAGATTATTTAAATAAAATGACTGTATTCTTTTAATGAATAACCAGGTGAAAAACAACATTGAGTTTCTAGTGGCATTTTGGTGCCATTTGGGGTGAAGCATAGCACCTATTGAATTCTAAAGATTTGTATCACCTAATTAACTAGAAAACTTTAGACACACTATTTGTGTCTTTTTTCTGTTTAAATCAATATAAGCAGTAATTCTAGCCTGGGTATCCTTTTGTGGGATTGATATCTAACTTTGGAGGTATTGTAGGTAGTGTTATTACTGTTTTGTTTTTTGACGTTGAAACATTATTATGGACCAGAGAGTTTGAGTCCGTGGAGCAAAGTGTGCAGGAACCACAAAGGCAGGGCGACCACATGTATCTGTTTGTCTGAGTCTCAGTCAGTTCAGTTCAGACCAGTTGTCCTCAAGTGATTAGTAACTCTGTCTTTCACTTTCAAAGTGTCTTAGTTTAGACCATAAATTATATGTCAATTATAAGGCACAGGTTAAACATTTCTTGTCAGCTAAAATCAACACATTCACAGTTGAAAGATGAGACTGGAACTGTGCAACGGTCAGGGAGGAGAACAGCAGAATGAAAAAAGTAGTAAACAGATCAGGGTTTACTTACATAAAGGGTATAATCAACAAGTCATTAGGCTGTATTGCCACACATTAATTTTTTTTAGGTCTAATTCCATTTGACTAAGCCTATATCACCAGTGATTTCTTTGGAAGAAATGATGTTAAAGCTGTACTTGGCCACCTCATGCGAAGAGTTGACTCATTGGAGAAGACTCTGATGCTGGGAGGGATTGGGGGCAGGAGGAGAAGGGGACAACAGAGGATGAGATGGCTGGATGCCATCACTGACTCGATGGATGTGAGTCTGAGTGACCTCCGGGAGTTGGTGATGGACAGGGAGGCCTGACGTGCTTTGATTCATGGGGTCGCAAAGAGTCGGACACGACTGAGCGACTGATATGATCTGATCTGATCTGATATCACCAGTGACTAAAATATTCTTTGTTGAAAATTTGGCTAAATGACAAGTGGAGAAAATTGTGTTGATAATGGTCGTCAGCCAAGTAAAGCCCATTGTTTGAGGAGCAACATTAATTTGCAACATTTCTTTACCAGAATAGAAATACTTACTGATTCAGTGACAGAATAAGAAATAGAATGTAAAGTTTTAATTCGAGGCTCTATTAAACTACGCTTATGGTTGTGAACACAAAGATAAATAATATGAAGAGAGTACTAGTAGGTACTCTCTTGTAAAACAGACACCAGTTGGGGTAGTAAGTGCCCTAAAAAAATAAAGGCTATTCCATTTTAGAAATGAAATGTTCAGTATGTTATATAATTATATAGTTCAATTGAAAATACCTAAAAACATTACCCATAAAATAAGCATTTTTCACAAAGAGAGAAATTAAACAGGTTTGCAGTGATGTTCTTGAAATCTTTGCAGAATTTCTAGGCATGATATATTAGATCCTAATGGGACCATACTGTAAAAAGAAAGGAGTCCACAGTTTCATGTTTATGCTAGTATCTTCCTTTCTCTAATAGGGATAACATTGGATAATGTCAAATCCTACTTATTACCAGTGAATAAATTTTTGTAATTTATTTCATTAATTTTGTATTTTTATAAGCCTATTAGAAATAATTAAAATGTCATGAAAATATAGATTTTGGTTAGTTTTATGACTTATAATTTCGCTATGGTTGACTTTTTATAACTGTACTCAATTCTGGTTTTTTGATTCAACTGTTACAAAACTCTGGGAGATATTTTATACAATGGTGATACGTGTGTTCACGAAACAAGTATAATGAAAAAGTGATATCAGCCATCAAAGAAGTAAAATTTGCTATAGCAAATAGCTTTCCTTCCTTTTTTTAAAAAAACTATTTATTATGCAAACAAAATCCAAAAAATTACTCTCTTTAACTTCATGTATTCATTTTTCCATGTCAAATGCATATGCAGCTTACAAGAATTTAACCAAGGTATGTAGTCATTTTTGTTCTTTTACAGTATGTAATATCAAATAGAAAATAGTTTTTATGCATATACAAAGTTTTTGAGATTTACTTCATAGCAATTTAGTTGGTCTTGGATAACAAAAAGTTTACTGACCATATGCCTAGTACTAGAAATTTAATTTCTACTTGTGTGCTATATAATGACAATCAATATCTTTAACATATACACTTTTGCATCTTCTCAATTATTTCCTTAATAGAAATTCTTTTGATTGAAATAACTAGATCAAACATAGGAGCTATATAATTTTAAATTTGGCCGCATGCCTGCACATAATTTATAGTGCCACCTAAGCAGCAGAAGAGTTTTTGTTTTAGTGCAACTCCACAAGAATTCTTTTATTAATTCAGTTCAGTTCAGTTCAGTCACTCAGTCATGTCTGACTCCTTGCGACCCCATGAATTGCAGCACACCAGGCCTCCCTGTCCATAACTAACTCCCAGAGTTCACTCAAACTTACTTCCATCGATTCGGTGATGCCATCCAGCCATCTCATCCTCTGTTGTCCCCTTTTCCTCCTGCCCCCAATCCTTCCCAGCATCAGAGTCTTTTCCAATGAGTCAACTCTTTGCACGAGGTGGCCAAAGTACTGGAGTTTCAGCTTTAGCATCATTCCTTCCAAAGAACACCCACGGCTCATTTCATTTAGAATGGACTGGTTGGATCTCCTTGCAGTCCAAGGGACTCTCAGGCATCTTCTCCAACACCACAGTCCAAAAGCATCAATTCTTTGGTGCTCAGCTTTCTTCACAGTCCAACTCTCACATCCAAAGTAAGTCTAAATGGTCAAATTTTGTTTAATTAGTGATTTTTTTTTAAAATTTCTAAGATGAATAGATAAGTTTTCTCAATGTTTGTTTAATATGTGTATACTTAGAGTGTGGAGAGGGGTTGTGGAGTTTGGAAGGAAAAAGCACTTAGTTTCTGTTGAAGTTAGTAACAGATACATCATTGCTTTACTACAACTTTATTATAAGACTAATTTCAAATTAAATGTTGACTCTTCACTCAAGTCCTTAACTGAGTGAAGTTAAGGACTTCACTCAAGTCCTTAACTGAAGATAATAGCAGATGTAGGTAAGATGATTTGTGGGAAGAAAAATATTTGAGCCCTTCTTTAAAATTAATTGGCAGTCAATGATAAATATATTCAGGGTACTCATTGAATCATTACTAAGCCAAAAGATTATTTCTGTATGCTCATTCTCTGAATACTGACTTTTTAATTAAGGCTTTAATAAGATGGAAATTGGAAGTAAAGTCATTGAAGTGTAAGTGTATGATAGAATTATATTTTTCTTGAGATACTCTGTTTATGTTTATTATAAGGCAAATAGTATTTAACATTAAAATTTTCTTTACTTCTGTCAAATTATTAAGCCACCAGTTCTTTTTTGAAATTTGACTTACATTTTCACTTATATGTTGATGAGTGAGAAAAAGAAACAAAACTAAGGATATTTACTTCTTTGAATTGCCAGTTATATATAAAGTAAGTGTAAATGTATGCATGACTGTGAATCAATGGGAAACCGATAAACTGACTGTGTACCTAGTTGAATTTATTATGTGATTGAAAGAGACAAAACAACATCCATTAAGTTATATACATAATCTTAACTTTTGGTGAAAAACCATTACCTTCAGAAATATAATTTTTAACATTTTGAAGAATATGACTCTTACATAATTTTCTGCTTCTATTTTATTTTATTTTATAAAATGTTTTCCCCAAAATTCAATTGCAAGCCTTTTAATGTTCACAGAGTCTTTTAAGTTAATATAAGTAATTATTTGCATAATGATTATACCTGAGAGAATCATAAATGTTTCTTTTTTCTTTTTCCCTTGTTGTGCCTCAGCAGTGGATCAAAAGCAAATTGCAATAATTATTTAATCAGTTAAAGCTCAAAAAAATTCAGAGAAGAAAAACCTTTTCACCTTTTTGTAACCATTGTTCTTTTAGCACAGAACAATAGGAAAATCTGGCTGACAATAGATTTTCTGTAATAAATCATAGCATTGCCAATGGTGACACAGGCAGGCATTATGCACTTACTATCATGGTACAAAATATGGTACACAATATCATGTGGGGTATTATTATCAAAAAATGTTTAGTCTGAATCTGATCAAGTCTTGGGTATTATTTTCAGTTTATGAGAGATAAAGAAGATAGAAGAAAGTTAAGAAAATTCCTTTGTCAGATACTGAATATCATTGTATATAGCAAAACATGTATCATTAAATTTGATTTGTTATTATTTTACCCTTTTCTCACCCATTGCCAAGTATAATGCTTTATAAAATATCACCATACTAAAAATCGATGACTTCAATTTTTATGGAATTTAAGGTTTGCCTATGTCATCCCATTTGAAACATATCACAACCTTGGAAAACAGAGAAAGCTGTGCTCAGTTTAAAGATAAATCTGACTCTGGAAGAATATCAGTGCTCTACTCCTAAAATACACTGCACTTGTTAAACATAGCAACATTCCTGAGGAACTGCTCAAGTAGCTGGGGATGGGAACATGTTGCAGTGCTAGAGAGTTCAGTGTTCTAGGAGAAAGATCATTAAACTGTTTAATTGGCATCAGTTATATGAAATAAATTTCATAGAAATTTTTGAATTCATTTAGTTGGTTTGAACATCATCTTTAAGAATTCATTCACATGTCTCAACTATATACCAGTTATTGAGGTATAGAGGAAGTAGCAGTAAATAAAATGCCCCTATCTTTATGGACCTAACATTCTGGTGTGGAGGAAAGAACCTTAAACTACTTTTTAAAAGTGGGTGTAGAATTTCTCAAAAACTAAATACATTTTATCAGTCGTGTTTGACTCTTTGCAACCCCAAGAACTGTAACCCACCAGACTCCTCTCTTGAAGGGATTTCTCAGGTAAGAATGCTGGAGTGGGTTGCCATTACCTTCTCCAGGGGATCTTCCCAACCCAGGGATTAAACTTGGGTCTCTTGCATTGCAGGCAGATTCTTTACCACCATCTTCCCTGGTGGCTCAGACGGTAAAGCGTCTGCCTGCAATGCGGGAGACCTGGGTTCGATTCCTGGGTCGGGAAGATCCCCTGGAGAAGGAAATGGCAACCCACTCCAGTACTCTTGCCTGGAAAATTCCATGGACGGAAGAGCCTGATAGGCTACAGTCCATGGGGTCGCAAAGAGTCGGACACGACTGAGCAACTTCTTCACTTCACTTCACTTCTTTACCACCAGAGCTACCACAGGAGCTCAAAATACATTTTATAGAGAAAAATAAAGCTAGGTGACTGAGGGAATCAATAAAGGGAAATGCAGAGCAGAGCTGTATTATGCAGGTGACTATGGAAATCTTCAGTAGCATATTGGGCCCCTACTGACCTGGGGAGTTTCTCTTTCAGTATCCTATCATTTTGTCTTTTCATACTGTTCATGGGGTTCTCAAGGCAAGAATACTGAAGTGGTTTGCCATTCCCTTCTCCAGCGGACCACACCCTGTCATCTCTCTCCACCATGACCCACCCATCCCAGGTTGCCCCTTGGGCATGGCTTAATTTCATTGAGTTAGACAAGGGTGTGGTCCTTGTGTGATTAGATTGACTAGTTATCTGTGAGAATGGTTTTAGTGTATTTGCCCTCTTTCAAGACCTATGGTCTTACTTGGGTTTCTCTTACCTCGGGCGTGGGGTATCTCATCCCGGCTGCTCCTGGCTGCTCCCGGCCAGCGAAGCACAGCCATCGAACCTTACCTTGGACGAGGGGTCTCTCCTCACCGCCGCCCTTCCTGACCTCGGTTGTGGGGTAGGGTCGTGGGGTAGCTCTTCTCCGCCGTGCTTAGTGCGCTGGCCCTCACCGCCGTCCTTCCTCGGTCGTGGGGTAGCTCCTCTCGGCCGCGCTCTTAGTGCGCGACGCAGCCAGCGGGGCGCTCTTAAATAGTGCGCGACGCAGCCAGCGGGGCGCTCTTAAATAGTGCGCGACGCAGCCGGCGGGGCGCTCTTAAATGGCGCGCCGGTCGCGGGGAGGTGAGGTCGCTCTTAAATGGCGCGCCGGTCGCTCTTAAATGGCGCGCATATCTCCAATATGCTACTGGAGATCAGTGGAGAAATAACTCCAGAAAGAATGAAAGGATGGAGCCAAAACAAAAAGAATACCCAGCTGTGGATGTGTCTGGTGATAGAAGCAAAGTCCGATGCTGTAAAGAGCAATATTGCATAGGAACCTGGAATGTCAGGTCCATGAATCAAGGCAAATTGGAAGTGGTCAAACAAGAGATGGCAAGAGTGAATGTTGACATTCTAGGAATTAGCGAATAAAATGGACTGGAATGGGTGAATTTAACTCGGATGACCATTATATCTACTATTGTGGGCAGGAATCCCTCAGAAGAAATGGAGTGGCCATCATGGTCAACAAAAGAGTCTGAAATTCAGTACTTGGATGCAATCTCAAAAATGACAGAATGATCTCTGTTCGTTTCCAAGGCAAACCATTCAATGTCACAGTAATCCAAATCTATGCCCCAACCAGTAACGCTGAAGAAGCTGAAGTTGAAAGGTTCTATGAAGACCTACAAGACCTTTTAGAACTAACACCCAAAAAAGATGTCCTTTTCATTATAGGGGACTGGAATGCAAAAGTAGGAAGTCAAGAAACACCTGGAGTAACAGGCAAATTTGGCCTTGGAATACAGAATGAAGCAGGGCAAAGAGTAACAGAGTTTTGCAAAGAAAATGCACTGGTCATAGCAAATACCCTCTTTCAACAACACAAGAGAAGACTCTATACATGGACATCACCAGATGGTCAACACCGAAATCAGATCGATTATATTCTTTGCAGCCAAAGATGGAGAAGCTCTATACAATCAGCAAAAACAAGACCAGGAGCTGACTGTGGCTCGGACCATGAACTCCTTATTGCCAAATTCAGACTGAAATTGAAGAAAGTAGGGAAAACTACTAGACCATTCAGGTATGACCTAAATCAAATCCCTTATGATTATACAGTGGAAGTGAGAAATAGATTTAAGGGCCTAGATCTGATAGATAGAGTGCCTGATGACCTATGGAATGAGGTTCGTGACATTGTACAGGAGACAGGGATCAAGACCATCCCCATAGAAAAGAAATGCAAAAAAGCAAAATGGCTGTCTGGGGAGGCCTTACAAATAGCTGTGAAAAGAAGAGAAGCGAAAAGCAAAGGAGAAAAGGAAAGATATAAACATCTAAATGCAGAGTTCCAAAGAATAGCAAGAAGAGATAAGAAAGCCTTCTTCAGTGATCAATGCAAAGAAATAGAGGAAAACAACAGAATGGGAAAGACTAGGGATCTCTTCAAGAAAATCAGAGATACCAAAGGAACATTTCATGCAAAGATGGGCACGATAAAGAACAGAGATGGTGTGGACCTAACAGAAGCAGAAGATATTAAGAAAAGGTGGCAAGAATACACAGAAGAACTGTACAAAAAAGAGTTTCAAGACCTAGACAATCATGATGATGTGATCACTGACCTAGAGCCAGACATCTTGGAATGTGAAGTCAAATGGGCCTTAGAAAGCATCACTACGAACAAAGCTAGTGGAGGTGATGGAATTCCAGTGGAGCTATTCCAAGTCCTGAATGATGATGCTGTGAAAGTGCTGCACTCAATATGCCAGCAAATTTGGAAAACTCAGCCGTGGCCACAAGATTGGAAAAGGTCAGTTTTCATCCCAATCCCAAAGAAAGGCAATGCCAAAGAGTGCTCAAACTACCGAACAATTGCACTCATCTCACACGCTAGTAAAGTAATGCTCAAAATTCTCCAAGCCAGGCTTCAGCAATATGTGAACTGTGAACTTCCTGATGTTCAAGCTGGTTTTAGAAAAGGCAGAGGAACCAGAGATCAAATTGCCAACATCCGCTGGATCATGGAAAAAGCAAGAGAGTTCCAGAAAAACATCTATTTCTGCTTTATTGACTATGCCAAAGCCTTTGACTGTGTGGATCACAATAAACTATGGAAAATTCTGAAAGAGATGGGAATACCAGACCACCTGATCTGCCTCTTAAGAAATATGTATGCAGGTCAGGAAGCAACAGTTAGAACTGGTCATGGAACAACAGACTGGTTCCAAATAGGAAAAGGAGTACGTCAAGGCTGCATATTGTCACCATGTTTATTTAACTTATATGCAGAGTACATCATGAGAAATGCTGGACTGGAAGAAACACAAGTTGGAATCAAGATTGCTGGGAGAAATATCAAGAACCTCAGATATGCAGATGACACGACTCTTATGGCAGAAAGTGAAGAGGGGTAAAAAGCCTCTTGATGAAAGTGAAAGTGGAGAGTGAAAAGGTTGGCTTAAAGCTCAACATTCAGAAAACGAAGATCATGAAATCTGTTCCCATCACTGCATGGGAAATAGATGGGGAAACAGTGGAAACAGTGTCAGACTTTGTTTTTCTGGGCTCCAAAATCACTGCAGATGGTGACTGCAGCCATGAAATTAAAAGACGCTTACTCCTTGGAAGGAAAGTTATGACTAACCTAGATAGCATATTCAAAAGCAGAGACATTACTTTGCCAACAAAGATTCGCCTAGTCAAGGCTATGGTCTTTCCTGTGGTCATGTATGGATGTGAGAGCTGGACTGTGAAGAAGGCTGAGCGCAGAAGAATTGATGCTTTTGAACTGTGGTGTTGGAGAAGACTCTTGAGAGTCCCTTGGACTGCAAGGAGATCCAACCAGTCCATTCTGAAGGAGATCAATCCTGGAATTTCTTTAGAAGGAATGATGCTAAAGCTGAAACTCCAGTATTTTGGCCACCTCATGCGAAGAGTTGACTCATTGGAGAAGACTCTGATGCTGGGAGGGATTGAGGGCAGGAGGAGAAGGGGACGACAGAGGATGAGATGGCTGGATGGCATCACTGACTCGATGGATGCGAGTCTGAGTGACCTCCGGGAGCTGGTGATGGACAGGGAGGCCTGGCGTGCTGCGGTTCATGGGGTCGCAAAGAGTCGGACACGACTGAGCGACTGATCTGATCTGATCTGATGGAAATCTTCACTATAAGAGACTTGAACTGTGTCTGAAATAAGTGGGAAGTTGAGCTATGAAGATACTTAGAGAGACATCTGCACAGACAGAGGGAAGAGAAATGGAAGAAAAATGATGCAGACATGAGCTTGCCAAGCTTGAGAAAAAGCAAGAACTTACAGCTGGAGCAGAATGAATGAACTAAAGGGTAAACAGAAGGAGACAGAATTAGACAAGCAGCTGGTAGCTAGAGCATCATCATGAACTTTGGAAGCCACTGTGAACACTTTGAGTGATATGGGAAACCAGTGGAAGGTTTTGTCAAAAGAATGATGTGATCTGTATCAAGTTTGGTGCATTTAAAACATTTTTGTTCCTGATTCAGTTCAATTTAGTTCAGTCACTCCTGATTATCAGATAGTAATGGTGACGGTGGAGGCCTAAAGCAGTAATAGCCTCCCAGAAAGAAAATTTAGTGGCTTGGATGAGGTGATTAGTGGTTGAGGTGATAAGAAATAGCTTCCAAATGCATTTCAAAGACATAATCTAAAGAAACTTACTAATAAATTGGATATATGAAAGGAAGCATGAGAGAAAGAGTTAAGCTAAATCTCTTAAGTTTTCAGATTAGGCACATGGAAGGATGAAGCTGGCATGTACTGAAATGTGGAAGTCTATGAAGAATATGGTTTTGGCTGGAGGTGTCAGGACAGAGAAAGAAATAAACAGCATGATGAATATTATGACAGCAGAAATAGATGAAGCTACGTAAAGTAAAAATAACTCAGTCTGATTTCATTTTAATATGAGTTGTGGCTCTACCATGTAGGCAGAATGTGGTAGACATTGAAAAATAAAACAAACAGTAAAAACCTCAACCAAAAGCAAAACAACAACAAGAAATTGTAGAAGTGTGTGCCCTCCAGTGAGAGGATGTAATCAAGAAATTACAAAAGAATGACACAAATAACTACCAAATAACATTAGTAAATCTTTATAGACATAAGAGAGGCATGAATGTTTTAAGAGAACCAAAGAAATGCAAATGAAGCAGACAAAAGAAATGGAAAAAAGACCTCAGACTTCTCTGAGTAAAAACTAAAAGAATCAGGTAACAATTTGGCTTACATTAGGACACGGACTTTATTTTATACGTTTTAGAGACATAATTTGTGTGACCAGTAATGGGCTCAGCATGTGACTTTAAGATCATAGACAGAAAAAAATCCTATGATGTGAACAGAATTTTTAATGGTTTATATGGAGGCTCAGTGCATTAGCATAGAATTTCTAACTTTCACCGATTGGGATATTTTTAGAAATATTTAGAATAAGTATGAAAAGTGAACGTGTTAGTCACTCAATCATGTTCAACTCTTTGTGATCCCATGGACTATAGCCTGCCAGGCTCCTCTGTCCATGGAATTTTCCAGGCAAGAATACTGGAGTGGGTTGTCATTTTCTTCTACAGGGAAGCTTCTCAACCCAGGGATCAAACTTGGGTCCTCCTGCATTGCAGGCAGATTCTTTACCATCTGAGCCACCAGGCAAGAATAAGTATAGAAATTATAAATTAAATCATATTTATGAAACTGTGTTTTTTTACTTATGGGAGTAATATGTACATATTTCATATTGTAAATGTAATTAATGTTTGAGAGAATTTTTTTTGTAACTTTTTATTTATTTATTTATTTTTTTGCAGGGGAAAATGGACAAAGGAAAGGATCAATGAGGGTGGGACGGAAATGGGAAGAAAGAAGGGGAGTGATGGTGGGGAGGAGTATATGTAATTTCTTAATCAATGGCTTTCTGTTTTTAATCACAAAGAACACTTAAAAAAAATCATGTTGAATTCATCCTATATTAGGAGGTTTGATCTGGGAATGAAAAGTTCAGGAAACTAAAAGTCCAGTTTGGGTGTCCTCATCTTAGGCTCATCTTGGTATTTTGTACTGGTAGGTCTATCTTTACCACAATATATTATTTAGGACAGGATCACATTTGTCACTTCTTCCTCCCTACTACCCAAAGTGGTAGCAGATCCATAAAATAGCCAATAAACCTTTACAGAGTGAACAAATAAGTCTATTTTTTTTTTTTTTAACTCTCCTGAGTGAACTGAATTTTTTGAGGCTCATAAGTGAATATGTTTTCCTCTTTACTTTGTCTATTACAGCCAGATTGTATGAGTGGGGTATTAAAGCCTCCCACTATTATTGTATTGTTGCATATTTCTTCTATCATATTAATTAATGTTTGTCTTAGATATATCAATGTTCCAATGTTGGGTGCATATATATTTATAATTGTATATAACTTCTTTTTGGATTGTTCCTTTAAGTTGTTATGTATAACCTTGATTGTCTCCTTTTCAGGATCTTTAAAGTCAATTTTATCTGATATGAGTATTGCGACTCCTGTTTTCTTTTGGTCCATATTTGCATAGAAAATCTTTTTCCAGCCCTTCATTTTCAGTCAGTATATATCCCCTATTTTAAGGTGGTTCTCTTGTAGACAACATATATAGGGGTCTAGTTTTTGTATCCATTTGACCCATTTTAGTCTTTTGGTTGTCTCTTGTAGACAAGGTATGTAGGGGTCTTGTTTCTGTATCGATTCGGACAGTCTTTGTTGATTAGGGCATTCAGCCCTTAAACGTTTAAAGCAATTATTGATAAATAAGATTTACTTTATTGTTTGGGGTTCGAATTTATACACCCTTTTAGTGATTCCTATCTAGAGAATGTCCTTTAGTTTTTGTTGGAGAAATGGTTTAGTGGTGCAAAATTCTCTCAACTTTTGCTTATGTGTGAAGCTTTTGATTTCTCCTTCATATTTGAATGAGATCCTTGCTGGATACAATAATCTGGGCTGTAAGTTATTTTCTTTCATCACTTTAATTATGTCTTGCCATTCCCTCCTGGCTTGGAGAGTTTCTATTGAAAGATCAGCTGTTATCCTTGTGGGAATTCCCTTGTGAGTTATTTGATGTTTTTCCCTTGCTGCTTTTAATATTTGTTCTTTATATTTAATCTTTGTTAATTTGATTAATATGTGTCTTGGGGTGTTTCGCCTTGGGTTTATCCTGTTAGGGACTCTCTGGATTTCTTGAACTTGAGTGGTAATTTCCTTCTCCATTTTAGGGAAGTTTTCAACTTCCTTCTTCTTCTCAAGTATTTCCTCATGGAAATACTTTCTTTTTATCTTCTTCTTCTGGAACTCCTATGATTCGAATGTTGTATCATTTAATGTTATCCTGGAGGTCTCTGAGATTGTCCTCATTTCTTTTGATTCGCTGTTCTTTTTTCTCCTCTGATTCATTTATTTCTGGGGTTCTATCTCACACGCTAGTAAAGTAATGCTCAAAATTCTCCAAGCCAGGCTTCAGCAATATGTGAACCGTGAACTTTCTGATGTTCAAGCTGGATTTAGAAAAGGCAGAGGAACCACAGATCAAATTGCCAACATCCGCTGGATCATCAAAAAAGCAAGAGAGTTCCAGAAAAACATCTATTTCTGCTTTATTGACTATGCCAAAGCCTTTGACTGTGTAGATAACAATAAACTGTGGAAAATTCTGAGAGAGATGGGAATACCAGACCACCTGATCTGCCTCTTGAGAACTCTGTATGCAGGTCAGGAAGCAACAGTTAGAACTGGTCATGGAACAACAGACTGGTTCCAAATAGGAAAAGGAGTACGTCAAGGCTGCATATTGTCACCATGTTTATTTAACTTATATGCAGAGTACATCATGAGAAATGCTGGACTGGAAGAAACACAAGCTGGAATCAAGATTGCTGGGAGAAATATCAATAACCTCAGATATGCAGATGATACCACCCTTATGGCAGAAAGTGAAGAGGAACTCAAAAGCCTCTTGATGAAAGTGAAAGTGGAGAGTGAAAAGGTTGGCTTAAAGCTCAACATTCAGAAAACGAAGATCATGGCATCTGGTCCCATCACTACATGGGAAATAGATGGAGAAATAGTGGAAACAGTGTCAGACTTTGTTTTTCTGGGCTCCAAAATCACTGCAGATGGTGACTGCAGCCATGAAATTAAAAGACGCTTACTCCTTGGAAGGAAAGTTATGACCAACCTAGATAGCATATTCAAAAGCAGAGACATTACTTTGCCAACAAAGATTCGCCTAGTCAAGGCTATGGTTTTTCCTGTGGTCATGTATGGATGTGAGAGCTGGACTGTGAAGAAGGCTGAGCGCTGAAGAATTGATGCTTTTGAACTGTGGTGTTGGAGAAGACTCTTGAGAGTCCTTGGACTGCAAGGAGATCCAACCGGTCCATTCTGAAGGAGATCAGCCCTGGGATTTCTTTGGAAGGAATGATGCTCAAGCTGAAACTCCAGTATTTTGGCCACCTCATGCGAAGAGTTGACTCATTGGAGACGACTCTGATGCTGGGAGGGATTGAGGGCAGGAGGAGAAGGGGACGACAGAGGATGAGGTGGCTGGATGGCATCACTGACTCGATGGATGTGAGTCTGAGTGACCTCCGAGAGCTGGTGATGGATAGGGAGGCCTGGGGTGCTGCAGTTCATGGGGTCGCAAAGAGTCAGACACGACTGAGCGACTGATGTGATGTGTGTGTGATCTTCTAATTCAATAATCCTATCTACTGCCTCTGTTATTCTACTATTTGTTGCCTCCAGGGTGTTTTGGATCTCATTTATTGCATTATTCATTATGTGTTGACTATTTTTTATTTCTTCTAGATCCTTGTTAAACCTTTCTTGCATCTTCTCAATCCTTGTCTCCAGACTCTTTAACTGTGATTCCATTTTGATTTTGAGATTTTGGATTAATTTCACTATCATTATTCAGAATTCTTTATCAGGTAGATTCCCTATCTCTTCCTCTTTGGTTTGGTTTGGTGGGCATCTATCCTGTTCCTTTAGCTGCTGGGTATTCTTTTGTCTCTTCATTTTGTTAAATTTGCTAAGTTTAGAGTGTCCTTACTATATTCTGGTAGTTTGTTGAATTCTCTTTATTGAGGTGGTTTACTGGTCTTTTCAATATCTGATCTCTGCCCTGTTACAGAGGGGGCGGAGATGAACACCCAAATCTAAGTCGGCCAGGTTCAGGCACTCGGATAATCCTCAGAAGCACAGACTCGGTTGAGTCTGCGTTTTATGCCCTTCCCAGATCCGAGTAGTGCAGGTGATGAAATGTTTAGCGAGTGCAGATGCTGTGATTTATCGCCTCTCCGCCGCTCAGTTTTCTGGGTATACAACCGGTGCACTTTCTCAGGCAGATGTTGATCATCCAGAGCCCCAAGAAGCGTGAGTCAGCACAGAAACCTACTTATAGTTCTGTAGACAGTATCTCTCTAGGGCTGTGATTGCCCGCCTCCGGCTCTCGCTGCCTGTCACTGGAGGGGGACAGCCTGCAGCGGGCCATCTCTGTGCAGTCAGTCCTTTGTTCCATACGTAGTCCTGGTGGTGTCTTAAGTTAGGGCTGGCTTTGGATGTAGTAGATAACTGACAGTCTGGTTATTTCGCTGAGATAGCGCTCGAGATAGTCAGGCCAAATCCTTTCTCAAAGCAATGCAGGTGGCGCCGCTCCTCCTAGCCCAGCCCCCACTTGCCAAAAGCAAATGCTGGTGTCTGCGCTGCTTCTCCGCAAAAGGAGTTACCGCAGGGCTCGTTTTCTCCTTTTGAAGACAATGAATTGTCTTTCTAAGTGCCTGATGTCCTCTGCCGGCATTCAGAAGTTGTTTTGTAGAATTTATTCAGCATTCAAATGTTCTTTTAATGGATTTGTGGAGGAGAAAATATTCTCCCCGTCCTATTCGTCCGCCATCTTAGCTCCTCCCCCTCTGTTTGAGAGAATTTTACATCTCATACTAACTAACACATTTGTCTCATAATTTAGTGAATGATTCTGATTTTTAATTTTAGTTTGGAAGACATAAAAGGTTTAACCAAGTCTAAATGATGGAATACTTGTTAGACAATTGAAATGCTAAAAGACTAAAATTTAATATTAGCTTATAAATAGTTTACTTGAATAGTCAAAGTATAGCCTCTGAATCATCTTCTGTAGACCAAACTAATCCAAAAACATGAGAAATATGGATTGCTAGGTCTTTGAAATCAAAGATCTATTAACCTAGCAGCTCTGGGAGTTGGCAATGGACAGGGAGGCCTGATGTGCTGTGATTCATGGGGTCGCAAAGAGTCGGACACGACTGAGCGACTGAACTGACTGAACTGACTGTACGGCATATACGGGCTTCCAGGTTGGCTCAGAGGTAAAGAATTTGCCTGCAATGTAGGAGCCGCAGGAGGTACATGTTCAATCCCTGGGTTGGGAAGATTCCTGGAGGATGGCATGGAAACCCACTCCAGTATTCTTGCCTGGAGAAGCCCATAGACAGAGGAGCATGGTGGGCTACCATCCATATGGTCACAAAGAGTCAGACATGGCTGAAGCGACTTAGCACGCATGCATAAGGCATATAGAGGATGCCCATTAGACATTTTTAAATGAATACTGAACCAAATAATGAATAAATGTGAAACTGTTAGAATTATGTTTGAAAAGTGAAAGTGTTAGTTGCTCAGTTGTGTCCGACTCTCTGCGACCCTATGAACTGGGACCCACCAGGCTCCTCTGTCTATGGAATTCTCCAGGCAAGATTAGTGGAGTGGGTAGCCATTTCCTTCTCCAGGAAATCTTCCCAACCCAGAAATTGAACCCTGGTCTCCCACATTGCAGGCAGATTCTTTACTGTCTGAGCCACTAGGGAAGCCTGAAATTATATTTAGTATTGATATTCAATAACATTAGAAATGCTTATGAAAAAAGGACCAAGAAAAGTTGAGTACACACCTATAATCTAACATGACTTTGATTCTAAAAAGATTTCTATCTATATTTAAATATATATATATATTATATATAATATATATAGTACAATATGAATGCTCTTAGTGGAAATTAAGCCAAACTTCTTATTTTTTTTTAACCCATAGGAGAGCAATGTGTAAAAACTCTGCCTTCTAAACTATAAGCTTACTCTCTTCCAAGAAGTGAAGATGTGAATTACCTTTGGGAAAAAAATGTCAGGGGGAAAATTTTTTTTTCTTTATTTTCAGAAATATAAAACTAGTACTATGCATTACTCATAGTGAAAATGCAAGATTCTATTTTTGTGTCTTTTTAATTGTGTTAATTGCGTGTAGTTTGTGTCTGGGATGAGACTCTGCAGGCTGTTGGTTTTTGTGAAATGAGGAAGAATGTTTATTTTAATGTATTAAAACAACAGTGTGCATCTGAAATGTAGTTGGTTTCACTCGTGCAGAGTGAAGGAAATTAGCTAGTGTTTGAAATACAGGATATACACGTACTAGTTTTGGGGATAGACCCAGGAAACCTTGACCTGGCTTTCTGTGCTGCTCAACCTGGAATTGAGGGTCCCTGCAAAAGAATGGGAAAGACTAGAGATCTCTTCAGGAAAATTAAAGATACCAAGGGAATATTTCATGCAAAGATGGGCTCGATAAAGGACAGAAATGGTGTGGACCTAACAGAAGCAGAAGATATTAAGAAGAGGTGGCAAGAATACACAGAAGAACTATACAAAAAAGAGCTTCACGACCCAGATAATCACAATGGTGTGATCACTCACCTAGAGCCAGACATCCTGGAATGTGAAGTCAAGCGGGCCTTAGAAAGCATCACTATGAACAAAGCTAGTGGAGGTGATGGAATTCCAGTTGAGCTCTTTCAAATCCTGAAAGATGATGCTGTGAAAGTGCTGCACTCAACATGCCAGCAAATTTGGAAAACCCTTCAGTGGCCACAGGACTGAAAAGGTCAGTTTTCATTCTAATCCCAAAGAAAGGCAATGCCAAAGAATGCTCAAACTGCTGCACAATTGCGCTCATCTCACATGCTAGTAAAATAATGCTCAAAATTCTCCAAGCCAGGCTTCAGCAATATGTGAACTGTGAACTTCCAGATGTTCAAGGTGGTTTTAGAAAAGGCAGACGAACTAGAGATCAAATTGCCAACATCCGCTGGATCATGGAAAAAGCAAGAGAGTTCCAGAAAAACATCTATTTCTGCTTTATTGACTATGCCAAAGCCTTTGACTGTGTGGATCACAGTAAACTGTGGAAAATTCTGAAAGAGATGGGAATACCAGACCACCTGATCTGCCTCTTGAGAAATCTGTATGCAGGTCAGGAAGCAACAGTTAAAACTGGACATAGAACAACAGACTGGTTCCAAATAGGAAAAGGAGTACCTCAAGGCTGTATATTGTCCCCCTGCTTATTTAACTTATACGCAGAGTATATCATGAGAAATGCTGGGCTGGAAGAAGCACAAGCTGGAATCGAGATTGCCGGGAGAAATATCAATAACCTCAGATATGCAGATGATACCACCCTTATGGCAGAAAGTGAAGAGGAACTAAAAAGCCTCTTGATGAAAGTGAAAGTGGAGAGTGAAAAGGTTGGCTTAAAGCTCAACATTCAGAAAACAAAGATCATGGCATCTGGTCCCATCACTTCATGGGAAATAGATGGGGAAACAGTGGAAACAGTGTCAGACTTTGTTTTTCTGGGCTCCAAAATCACTGCAGATTGTGACTGCAGCCATGAAATTAAAAGACACTTACTCCTTGGCAGGAAAGTTATGACCAACCTAGATAGCATATTCAAAAGCAGAGACATTACTTTGCCAACAAAGGTCCATCTAGTCAAGGCTATGGTTTTTCCTGTGGTCATGTATGGATGTGAGAGCTGGACTGTGAAGAAGGCTGAGCGCCGAAGAATTGATGCTTTTGAACTGTGGTGTTGGAGAAGACACTTGAGAGTCTCTTGGACTGCAAGGAGATCCAACCAATCCATTCTGAAGGAGATCAGCCCTGGGATTTCTTTGGAAGGACTGATGCTAAAGCTGAAATTCCAGTACTTTGACCACCTCATGTGAAGAGTTGACTCATTGGAAAAGACTGATGCTGGGAGGGATTGGGGGCAGGAGGAGAAGGGGATGACAGAAGAGGATGAGATGGCTGGATGGCATCACTGACTCAATGGACATGAGTCTCAGTGACCTCCGGGAGTTGGTGATGGACAGGGAGGCCTGGCGTGCTGCGATTCATGGAGTCGCAAAGAGTCGGACACAACTGAGCAACTGAACTGAACAGCCTGGTAGGCTACAGTCTATTGGGTCACTCAGAGTTGGACACGACTGAGCGACTTCACTTTCACTTTTCACTTTCATGCATTGGAGAAGGAAATGGCAGCCCACTCAAGTGTTCTTGCCTGGAGAATCCCAGGGACGGGGAAGCCTGGTGGGCTGTCATCTCAGGGGTGGCACACAGTCAGACACGACTGAAGCGACTTAGCAGCAATAGCAGCAGACCATGAGGTCGCTCAGAGTTAGACACGACTAAGCAGCTTCACTTTCACTTTTCACTTTCATGCATTGGAGAAGGCAATGGCAACCCACTCCAGTGTTCTCGCCTGGAGAATTTCAAGGATGGGGGAGCCTGTTGGGCTGCCGTCTATATGGTCACACAGAGTCGGACACGACTGGAGCGACTTAGCAGCAGCAGCAGCAGACCAAGTCTCGGATTATAGGACTCTGAGTATCTTGAATGCTATAGGTTGTGTATTATGTTCTGATATTAATTGTTTTGATGAGGCCAGAACCAAAGATCCCAGTCTTGTGGTTTCCCTGCAGGCATGGAGCATTTCCATTCTCAATCATCTTGGAGAAGGCAAACCTTCAAAAAAAAAAAAAAAAAATGAGGGCTACAGAGAACAGACTTTAAAGTGATGTTAGGTGATGGGACCTGGGAGCGTGAGCCATTTCTTAACTATGAATCATGCTTGGCTCATTTCTGGTGGTAGTTATGGGGAGAGGTAGGGGTGGAAGGTAACATAAATGTTCTAATTCTGTAAATATGCCTCAAGTGAGGCTCAGAATCTATGTTAGTATCAAGCTCTCCTTCCCCCCACCTATCACCCCATGATTCTGATGAAGATAGCTTGTGTACTATACTTTTAAGTAATAATAAACTTTAGAAAATTTAGCATATAAAGTTAAACACATAATTGAACAATAAAAATAGCCTTTAAAAATACACCATTTTGTCATGTTCAAAAATGCATAAGTAGTTTATGCCAACACTGTCTGTTAAAAATTTGTTAGAGCTCTATCCAATCAAAAAATTATGGCTGCACTCTTCTATTTGAAATAGCTGCCGTGCTGTTTTATAAATGTGGCTGATATGATGAGCTTCTTTCTCAAAGTCATCTGGGATCTTTGTTATCAACTTGGCCTGTGGGAATCAGAATATGCTGAAGTGAAATTCATTGCCCTTGGTTGTACCTGTGGTATGGAAAGTAACACCGGTCTCATGATGACCAACTAAGGAATGATTAAGTGATATCAGGGTGCACAGAGTGAAAAAGGAAGGATGTCCACAGACTTCTCATTTTGTACATTTACACAGTTCACATTCTGGCTCAAAAATAAGATGTAATGGTCCTACTATATAATACACAGAGGCAGTCTTCAGTTTGATTACCAATTAGTTTTAAATGTACTTTTCTGTTAATAAATGACAGCTAGTAATTATTGATTGCCTTGTGTCCTCAGATGCATACAAGCAATTTTAAAGTAAATGCATCAATATCACTCAACAATGATAAATATCACAGAAACAACAATTATCACTTTATTCTTTCTCGAAAATATTTAACCATTTTATTGGTTGTATATCATGGAGATAAAAACATTTCCAGAGTAATTATTTACTTTAGGTTAGAAATAACAATGAAGTTTTTAAAAAGTAAGTCCAACACTCAGGCTTATTGCATTAAAATTGGTACTTTTCTCTGGAAAACAGATGTGGGTCAAGATATATTTTGGAACTCCTATTGAAACCACATCTTCAATAAAAACTGCCCCCAGAGTAGAAATTTCTTCTCCAAAGGCAGGTCCAAGTAGTCATTTTTGCCTTATTTAATACTCTCACTTAACTTTAACAGGAGAGGATTAAGGCATGATAGGACTATCAATTAGAAGATGAGGAATGTACTGTGTTTTCTCTTTGGGAATTTCAGGAGTAAGTTGATGCTTGTGACTTCTAAAATGGAAACAATGTAAAATCAGACTTGAGTTTATACTGACGGTAAACTTGATTTTGGGAAGTAGAAACTATCAGTAAATAGAGTAGACCAGCAATCAAGAGAGGGTAAGGGAGATGTAGAGAGAAAAAAGAAACAAAAACACAAGAGAAAGAACCCAAAGCTGGCTTTCTGGAAGTGGAATCTGTTTAATCACATGGGACCTCCCATACAGAAGGGCCCTGCCCTTGGTTTAATGCTCTGCTGTCACTCATTTGAAATTATTCCTTGTTGTGAACAATGGATACTGATTTTCATTTTGTGTTATACCTTGCAAATTATGTAACTGATCCTGCTTGTTCCCATACAATTTCTTCTCTACGGGGCAGGCAGATGAATCTTCTAAGCTATAAATCAATCATGTACTCCCCTACACAAAACTCTTTATTTTTCACCTGCCAAAATTTTAGAATAAAATCCTTATGCTTTAGAGAACCTCCATTATACGGCTCCAGCCTAACTGGCCCACCGCTCTGTTGCACTGCTCACGCGTGCCCGGTCAGCCTTTACGCTCTTCCCACAAGCCAGACTCTTACCCCAGGTCTCTGTGGTTTCAAATCTTCAGTTTAAAACCTTTCCTCCAACTTTCCTCCTCCTCCAAGAGTTTGTAAAATAGTTCGACTCTTACCTCCCATGTTACGCTGTTAGTGAGGCATCACCTAAGTTTTTGGTAATGATCTTCCGCATTTCTTTCATTTGTACATTTGTTTCTTTGATTTTCATCTGTCTCCTCAGCCAGCACTCCCCAACCTCATCCATCAGTGTCCCTTCCGTGAGGGTGAGGATGTCGATGGCTGGTGTGCAGTTGTATCCCCTGCACCTCAACCAGGGTAGGGAATACGGTCATTGCCCAAAATTGTTTCCTGAACAAACAAATGAAAGGCATTAGAAGTCCTGGAAATGGGAAAAACAAATTTGATACAGTTCAGTGCTCAACGTACTTGTGAATATTTGCTCCAATGTGTGCTAGTCATCAGTCATGTCTGGCCTACCAGGCTCCTCTGTCCATGGGATTCTCCAGGCAAGAATACTGGAGTGGGTTGTCATTTCCTCCTCCAGATCTTTCCAACCCAGGGATTGAACCTGGGTCTCCTGCATTGTGGACAGATTCTTTACCATCTGCCTATTGGCTCCGGTAAAGTGCCATAGCATTGTTCATTTGGTCCAAAACTAAAGAGAAAAATAAGAACATAGAGTATAGATATGAACTGCTTAATATAGACATAATGTTTATCAATAGAGAATACAGTTTAGTTCAGTTCAGTCGCTCAGTTGTGTCCGACTCTTTGCGACCCCATGAATCGCAGCACGCCAGGCCTCCCTGTCCATCACCAACTCCTGGAGTTCACTGAGACTCATGTTCATTGAGTCAGTGATGCCATCCAGCCATCTCATCCTCTGTCATCCCCTTCTCTTCCTGCCCCTAATCCCTCCCAGGATCAGGGTCTTTTCCAATGAGTCAACTCTTCGAATGAGGTGGCCAAAGTACTGGAGTTTCAGCTTTAGCATCATAAATCTGCTATCAGTCATTATCCAAGATTATCAGGAAAGTTTTATTGATTTTACCTAAAGTCATTTTTTAAATTAATGTTTGTGAACACCTGGAACTAGTAAAAAAATCAGAGATAGTGCACGTGTGTTTATGCTTTGAATATTTCTCATGATGAGTAATCTGGTATTACTTGTATGTACACACTTGTGCAATGACCAAATGTGATTCAAAATACAGTAATGTTCCAAGAATATGTTATTAATAATATACTTTTATGTCAGCACGTTTTCACTGAACTAGCCACACCTCAGAAAGGGTGGATGTTATAATGTGTTCTGACACTTTGTGTTCAGTGTTTCCTGTGACAATGCATTAAACTAGTGTTTTCCAAGTGGTGGGTCACGAAACTCAAATGAACTGCCTGGGCAGGCATATCTGGTGTGGCTGATAGCTTCCCAACCTTCTCTCCTGGAACTTGTAATTGATCATTAAATCTGGGAAGGGAGAAGAAAAGCAAATTTTACATAATAGCTTTCATATATGGAGAGCTTACTATGTATTTTACATATTTGCAATCTCACAGCAAACCGATAGAGTAATTACTCTATCTTCATTATGTGGAGTGTAATATATGAGGGACTGAACATATGCCATACTGTATAAATCTTCAGGACTTTATGCAAGAGTTAATATCATTCTCATTTTATAAGTAAGAAAAATGAGGTTCAAGGATGGTAAAGAATTTCCAAATACACATAACACGCTTGTGGAAAATCAAAGATTGTAACACAACTCTAACACTGAATTCTGCTAGATCCAGAGGATCTTTGTCTAAAAGACTTTAGACAATTTAACATTTCAATTCTTAGTGAATGTTGATGCTCAGTCACTTTAGTCATGTCTGACTCCTGCAACCACATGGATTGTAGACAACCAAGCTCCTCTGTCCATGGGATTTCCCAGGCAAGAACACTGGAGTGGTTTGCCATTTCCTTTCCATCTTCCCGACCCAGGAATCAAATTTCAGTCTCCTGCACTGCAGGCAGATTCTTTACCAGCTGAGCCTCCGGTTCTATTAGCTCCTCCAATACTATTCTGCATGTTCCTTATGACTCTTAAAACTGAACGTCCTGTGATGGAAAATTGCCGATCTGGGTCAAGGAATCTTCCTTAATATTACCTCCTCTCTTTTTTGATTTCTTCTGTGATTTGTTGGTTATTCAGCAGCGTGTCCTTCAGTCTCCATATATTGCAATTTTTAATAGTTTTTTTTTACTGTATTTGAGATCTAATCTTACTGCATTGTGGTCAGAAAAGATGCTTGGAATAATTTCAATTTTTTTGAATTTACCAAGGTTAGATTTATGGCCCAGGATGTGATCTATCCTGGAGAAGGTTCCGTGTGCGCTTGAGAAAAAGGTGAAATTCATTGTTTTGGGGTGAAATGTCCTATAGATATCAATTAGGTCTAACTGGTCTATTGTATCATTTAAAGTTTGTGTTTCCTTGTTAATTTTCTGTTTAGTTGGTCTATCCATAGCTGCGAGTCGGGTATTAAAGTCTCCCACTATTATTGTGTTATTGTTAATTTCCCCTTTCATACTTGTTAGCATTTGTCTTACATATTGCGGTGCTCCTATGTTGGGTGCATATATATTTATAATTGTTATATCTTCTTCTTGGATTGATCCTTTGATCATTATGTAGTGACCTTCTTTGTCTCTTTTCACAGCCTTTGTTTTAAAGTCTATTTTATCTGATATGAGTATTGCTACTCCTGCTTTCTTCTGGTCTCTATTTGCATGGAAAATCTTTTTCCAGCCCTTCACGTTCAGTCTGTATATGTCCCCTGTTTTGAGGTGGGTCTCTTGTAGACAACATATATAAGGGTCTTGTTTTTTGTATCCATTCAGCCAGTCTTTGTCTTTTGGTTGGGGCATTCAACCCATTTACATTTAAGGTAATTATTGATAAGTATGATCCCGTTGCCATTTACTTTATTGTTTTGGGTTCGAGTTTATATACCCTTTTTGTGTTTCCTGTCTAGAGAATATCCTTTAGTATTTGTTGGAGAGCTGGTTTGGTGGTGCTGAATTCTCTCAGCTTTTGCTTGTCTGTAAAGGTTTTGATTTCTCCTTCATATTTGAATGAGATCCTTGCTGGGTACAATAATCTGGGCTGTAGGTTATTTTCTTTCATCACTTTAAGTATCTCTTGCCATTCCCTCCTGGCTTGGACAGTTTCTATTGAAAGATCAGCTGTTATCCTTATGGGAATTCCCTTGTGTGATATTTCTTGTTTTTCCCTTGCTGCTTTTAATATTTGTTCTTTGTGTTTGATCTTTGTTAATTTGATTAATATGTGTCTTGGGGCGTTTTGCCTTAGATTTATCCTGTTTGGGACTCTCTGGGTTTCTTGGACTTTGGTGATACACTGTTGGTGGGAATGCAAACTAGTACAGCCACTATGGAAAACAGTGTGGAGATTCCTTAAAAAACTGGAAATGGAACTGCCTTATGACCCAGCAATCCCACTGCTGGGCATACAAACTGAGGAAACCAGAATTGAAAGAGACACGTGTACCCCAATGTTCATCGCAGCACTGTTTATAATAGCCAGGACATGGAAGCAACCTAGATGTCTATCAGCAGACGAATGGATAAGAAAGCTGTGGTATGTATACACAATGGAGTATTACTTAGCCATTAAAAAGAATACATTTGAATCAGTTCTAAGGAGATGGATGAAACTGGAGCCTGTTATACAGAGTGAAGTAAGCCAGAAAGAAAAACACCAACACAGAATACTAACGCATATATATAGAATTTAGAAAGATGGTAACAACCCTGTATGTGAGATAGCAAAAGAGACACAGATGTATAGAACAGTCTTTTGGACTCTGTGGGAGAGGGAGAGGGTGGGATGATTTGGGAGAATGGCATTGAAACATGTATAATATCATATATGAAATGAGTCGTCAGTCCAGGTTCGATGCACAATACTGGATGCTTGGGGCTGATGCACTGGGAAGACCCAGAGGGATGGTATGGGGAGGGAGGAGGGAGGAGGGTTCAGGATGGGGAACACATGGGGATGCATGTTGATATATGTTAAAACCAATACAATATTGTAAAGTTAAAAAATAAAATAAAAAAAAAAAATATTACCTCCTCTCTGTCATGATCACTCAGACAAATCGGTTCCTCCCTTTTCAGGTCAAGTCTATCACCTTCCATGTCTGTGTTAGCTAAGATTCACATCCTTGGCCTTTCCATGAATTCATCTTTTCTTGAAATAGCTGAAAATCTACTTTCTCTCTGTACTAGTTTCTCAGGGCTGCCACAACAAATTATTATGAACTGAATGGCTTGAATGAACAGAACTCTATTCTCTCAAAGGTATGGAGACCAGCTGTAGAATAACTAATCCTGCCCCAATTATACAAATGAGAAAACAGATACAGTACAGGGAAGCTACTGTTAATGATCACTAATCATTTAAGAACAGATTTGAACTCTGGTTTGCCTGAGTTCTTAGTCTTTTATCATGAGCTCTTAGTCATGATACCTCATGACAACCTAAATTTGTACTGCTCTCTAATTTAAAAATTTGTACTGCTCTCTAATTTAAAAATTTAATTTAAAAAGGCAATATTAAAAATAAGCTTTATGTCATTCTTCTACTCAGTATGTCCTGCCAGTGTTAAGGTGTGATGTTCATATCAACTCAGAGAACCAAAGTTCATTCATCCTTAATTGCAGTCTGCATTAAAAGGCATCTTTACACTTAAAAAAAAATGTGAAAGTGAAAGTCGCTCAGTTATGTCCGACTCTTTGTGACACCATGGACTATATAGTCCATGGTATTCTCCAAGTCAGAATACTGGAGTGGGTAGCCTTTCCATTCTCTAGGAGATCTTCCCAACCCATTCCAATCCTACCACATTGCAGGTGGGTTTTTTTACCAGCTGAGCTACAAGGGAACTGTATAGTCCATGGGGTTGCAAAGAGTCAGACACGACTGAGCACAGAGACTGTGATAATTGTGATTTTTAAATATGTTCCTAGGAAATTTTTGGTTTTGCCACACATACACAAAAAATCAAACTCATAGTTCTTTAGCATTCATCAGAC
This sequence comes from Tragelaphus eurycerus, assembly GCA_935064755.1. Taxonomy (NCBI): domain Eukaryota; kingdom Metazoa; phylum Chordata; class Mammalia; order Artiodactyla; family Bovidae; genus Tragelaphus; species Tragelaphus eurycerus. The sequence goes on along the minus strand of CAKXYN010000010.1, from coordinate 42,078,227 downwards.
TATTGAGACAATAAAGTTCTGTGGTCATTTTATTCCCAATTTTTTTTAAATTTAAACTTAAGCCAGATACTGAAGGAAATGGCAACCCAATCCAGTATCTTTGCCAGGAGAATTCCATGGACAGAGGAGCCTAGCAGGCTACAGTCCATGGGGTCGCAAAGATTTGGGCATGACTGAGAGATTAATACTCACTGAGCAAAATAAGCATTATAAATTGCAGGGAAGCCCCAGTTCTGACACTTGGAAGGCCCCATCGCTAAATGCCCTGAGGGGTTCAGATTTATCTGCTTCTGAAGCAGGGTTCACAGGGATTTGATCACAGCATGGCAACCTGAGTGATATGGGATCTACCTTGGGTCAAGTCAGAGCTTTCCCATCAAAATTGTGTGCTTTTAAGCAAGTTACTTAATCTCTCTTAAATAATCATTTTTATCCATTACAAAATCTAATATAATCTCATCATGTACTCTAGTCAGAATTTTTGTGAAGTTTGCTATAACAGGGGTATGGCACCTAGCACCCACCTTTGAATACATATAAAAATATTTTTCCTCCTTAAATCCCTATTTAATAGGGGAACAAAAAAACCCTCCTTTTTTGTTTTTCTTTAGTCAGTGTACTCCATTGATAATACTTATTGTTGTTCATTCATTCAGTCATGTTCAACTCTTTGCGACCCCAGGCTTTTCCCTGTCCTTCACTATCTCCCAGAGTTTACCCAACTTGTATCCATTGAGTTGGTAATGCCATCCAGCCATCTTCTCCTCTGTCGTCCCCTTCTCCTCCTACCCTCCACTTATTAAAAGGCATTCTACCTATTTCTCTCTTAAACCTCATGCGTGCTGTCGCTTCAGTTGTGTCCGACTCTTTGCAACCCCATGGACTGTAGCCTGCAATTGTGGCAAATAAGTATCTGTTATGCAGAAGTGAATTTATGCAAAACAGGTAAAATAGGATAAAGATCTGATCCCTACTATTGCACTTCCTAAAACATATTTGTTTCATTAATTTCAATAATTTATTACCCCATTAAAACCCCAAACTCCAAGTAAAACCTGGAGAAGGGGCCTCTCTTTATTAAATAGAAAATTATTTCAGAAAACAGTCCTTGTAACTTTAGTGCTTATTAGTCTAGGTTTTTTTTTTTTTTTTTTTTTTTTAGTTTAGGGGTTTAGAAATGAATGTGATTAGATTAAAGGAGAAAACTGACTTGTAGATTCTGAGACAGTAGGATTTTTATCATAATCCTTGTGGACAAGATTTGGCTTGAAAAATATGTCCAGATTTTTCCCCAAATCCTGTCAATGCCAAGAAAGATTAGACTTGAAATTTCATTTTTCCCTTTAGCTACTTGAAGATTTGTGTGAAAAATACCAACTTTGTAATTATTTTACAAAATATAATTTTTTTCCCAAATGAAAAAAAAATGAATTTTCCCCAGACTACCTCCAATGTATTGTTTGGATTTTGTACCTGGTAAAAATTAATTGATAAAATATTATTCTTTCCAACAACTAGAAATTTTAAATCATTCTTTATCAGATTAGTCTTTTATGAAATTTGACTATGAGAATGTATCCAACTTTTAAAAAAATTTTTATAAAATTTTTTTTTCATGAGAAGCAATTTCTATGTATAATTTAACACCCACTTACCTTTCAAAAAAAGAATCAAAAGTATTTAGGAGCATCGTTAAACTGCTCATCTTCAAATATGACTAATTAGTTTAACATCACCCTTCAGGCTTTTCTTTAAATGACTCCGGAAAAGACCTTAATTGTGCATTTCCATCCAAGTGAACTGAGAAAACAATGTAAGACTGGCAGTGGGTATAATAAAATCATTTTGTTGATAATTTGACATCAGTACAATAATAAAGAGGAAGTTTTTCTTTCTTCCTTTTTTTTTGCTGTCGCCAAGACTACAATCATATTTTTAAAAATATTTTCTGTAAAAGGTTCAAGCCTTTTCTTGCTTAGCTTTCTGAAAGATAATTCAGTTGTGGACTTGGATCCTGAGAAATTGTCAGACACTAAAAGTATGTTTTTCAGTGAAGGATGAGACCAGGGATCATTTAACCACCTTTTTTTCCTTTCCAGAAAGAGGGATTGGGCTGGTCCTAAGAGCTTTTCCCTAGAGGGGCCCCAAGAAATAGGACACTCAAAGATGGTGCACTGGGACAACCCAGAGGGATGGGATGGGAAGGGAGGTGGAAGGGGGCGTGCGGGATGGGGGACACATGTACACCCGTGGCTGATTCATGTCAATATATGGCAAAACCAGCACAACATTGTAAAGTAACTAGCCTCCAATTAAAATAAATTAATTAATTTAAAACAATATCACAACTAAAAAAAAAAAAAAAAAAGTAGGCACACATTCCCAGAGTCTCTGATCTCTTGTTAAATTATAAACGATTATGACCTATAGATCCCTTCTCAGAGGCTCCTAAGTGAGTTTGTATGTTGGGAGTATCTTTGTGGATTAAGGAATGCTAGACACACCAACCACTCCAGTGTTCTTGCCTGGAGAATTCCAGGGACAGGGGAGCCTGGTGAGCTTCCGTCTATGGGGTCGCACAGAGTCGGACATGACTGAAGCGACTTAGCAGCAGCAGCAGCAGACACACCAACAACATACACTTTTGTTAGCTGAAATCCTTGACCTGCTAGATATTCTGCTTTCAGAGTAGGTAGTGGACTTATACCTTCATACTCACAGCTCATCTTTTTTCCTGGTCACAGGGCTACATGCCCTGAAAATATAAAGTAGGTGAAAGAGTCCTGTGCTGGTTGAAAGGGTAGGGGTAAGCTCAGAGTCCACCTCAGTCTATTCAGAAAGCTGACTAGCTCCCATGTTGCAATCCCAGCCTCACACTCCAGGAGCCCAGGTACCTTGAGCGGCATAGTATTGGAACCAGCTGATATGTTCTTCTGCCTTTTTCTAGTTATTTTCCAGTCTCCTCAAAATTTATTTCAGACACAATCATGGAATCCACACTCCTCCAGGAAATGTTCTTTTATGAGAGCAAAGTTTACAGCTAACACAGAACAAATTCTAATATGACGTAGATATAATAGAAATATTATATGTTCTTGCCTTTTGCCTAAAATTTCTCTACCATCATTGAAGTGATTCATTCATGTATTCTAATAATTTTGATTAGATGTGTAACACTGGAGTTAGGTCTTTATTCTCACTGAATGATTTGAATAAATAAAAACCTTCAGTGGCATGTAAATTATGTGCATATGAACAATGTTGTATGCATCTGTAATGTAAGAACATGTATACATAAGCCCAGGTAACTGTGAACTCTATAAGGCAGCAGTTAAGAGGGTATGCCCTGGAGATGAACTTTCTGTTTCAGATACCTAGGGAAATTTTTTAACCTCTCTGTGCTCTCTCTCCTCATCTATTAAAATAAAGAGAATAATATTACTCATTTAAGGGAATTATTCAGTTAGTGTTCTCCTGTCATGTAGTTAGGCTCTATACATATATGCTAGTAATATTACAAACAAGCCTGGAAGATTTGGGGAGTAATGAAGGCTGAATAATGAAATGTCTTCTTTGAGGATTATTGCTGAAGAAGCAAATACAGTTGAGTAAGAGAACTGACACATGCTTTTCGAATATGTTAAGAAGCACCCGGCTGCTGTCTACTGTATGGTTCTGTTCATTTTCCATCTGAAGGGGTCACTGAGAAGTAATATTCAATCCTGGATTAGTACACAATAGAGAAGGAAAAGCAATTCAGTGCTATTAAACTCTGAAAATTGAGATGAAACAAAAGCATCTTTCAGTTTCCAGGAATAAGAAAACTAAATTGTATTTTATTTAGCTTTTCATATGGGGAATTGATTGCTGAAGTTTGAAGTCTTCTTTAAGTAAAAACACTTTGGTGATGCATTTCTCTCTTCTAAGGCTTCATTAAAAGTAGTGAAAGTATATGAAATCATTCAGTGCCTAGTATTTCAGTTTGATATTGCAGTATAGCTAGCTTGCCCTCATGTTATCTTCTTATTTCTCATGCCATTACCTTTGAAGAAAGATCAGTTGGCAATTTAATGCCTTACATTTTTGTCTAAAATATACTGAATTCCTTGATTAATAATCACATCTAATATTTTACTTACTTGTTAGACATGTCATCTTTTTACTTTATTGTCCATGGAGATGAGAGGGATGGTTTGCTGTCCCTGGTGAACCTATGAAAGTCCTCTACCCAGTCCGCCAGCCCCATACAAATCTTGCTCATGGTGACCCATGTGGTTGTAATCCAAGGCCTATCCTCTCATTCCTATGGTGGCCTACACAGCCCCACAGGCCTATTTCTACAAAACTCAGGAGTCTCCAAAAACTGTACTGCATATGGTAAGAGACCAAAGTAAGTTGAGGTTGGTTTCCTTGACTCCCCCAGCCCTCCTCCCTCCTGGGAGCTCTACCGATGCCTCAAATGGGACATCTTCACCAAATCCTCTGACTGAAACCAGGCATGTACTATGTCTACACAGGTATTTCTTTTCCAAAGCAAAGGGTTGTTGTGAAAGTGAAAGTGAATTTGCTCGGTCGTGTCCGACTCTTTGACCCCATGGACTGTAGCCTACCAGGCTCCTCTGTCAGTGGGATTTTCCGGGCAAGAGTACTGGAGTGGGTTGCCGTTTCTTTCTCCAGCAGGTCTTCCCAACCCAGGGATCGAACCCAGGTCTCCCGCATTGGAGGCAGACGTTCTACCATCTGAGCCACCAGGGAAGCTCAGGTTGTTGAGTGCTATATAATTCAGTGACCTGATCTTTATAATACTCAAAATTAAGTTCTTATTTTCGTACTCAATTTTTTATTTTTTTGCATTTTAGTTTGACCCAAGACTAAGCTATGGAATATAGATTTATATTTTATAAATACATACTATTTATAGCATTGGCAAAAATATAATATAGCACTGATAGCACCCAGGAAATTTTCAAAGAAATTTAGGTCTTTAAAAATATTAAGCGAGATCATGTAGTGTTGTTCAATATATTTGGTACATTCATTAATCCAAAGTCTGGAGATGTAAAACAATAAAACCCATATATTCTTTGGGTCAGAAATTCTGTCAGGGCAATGTTGGAGTGATGTTTCTGTTTTCCAATATCTTGGATCTTAGGCAGGAACGTTGAAGAGCTGGAGGCACTGAAGATTTCCAGAATCATTTAGAAGCATTCCGTTCAGTTCAGTTCAGTCACTCACTCGTGTCCGACTCTGTGACCCCATGAATCGCAGCACACCAGGCCCCCCTGTCCATTACCAAATCCCGGAGGTCACTCAGACTCACATCCATCAAGTCAGTGATGCCATCCAGCCATCTCATCCTCTGTCGTCCCCTTCTCCTCCTGCCCCCAATCCCTCCCAGCATCAGAGTCTTCTCCAATGAGTCAACTCTTCGCATGAGGTGGCCAAAATACTGGAGTTTCAGCTTTAGCATCATTCCTTCCAAAGAAATCCCAGGGCGGATCTCCTTCAGAATGGACTGGTTGGATCTCCTTGCAGTCCAAGGGACTCTCAAGAGTCGTCTCCAACACCACAGTTCAAAAGCATCAATTCTTCAGCGCTCAGCCTTCTTCACAGTCCAGCTCTCACATGACCATACATGACCACAGGAAAGACTATAGCTTTGACTAGGCGAACCTTTGTTGGCAAAGTAATGTCTCTGCTTTTGAATAGATAACTTGGAAGTAATAGGGATTCATTTCCTTCATAGCCTATTGGTCAAATACAAAGATGCCTCTACTCAAGGGAAAGGGTCAGAGACAGCACCTCTTAAAGGGAGTAATAACAAATAATTTGCACACTTTTTTGAAGTTCCACAATCTGTACCCTGGCTACAAAGTATATATAATCTGCTTAAGTGTAAAATATATTTATTATCTTCAAAGACACACCCAAAGCTTCATTTTATTTTAGCATCAGACTAAAATAGAGACCCAAAATTTTATCATTTAAACTAGATTGAGGAGTAGATGAAACACCTCAGTGCCAATTCCTTGGGAACATTTTTTTTTTTTTTGTCAATGGGAAGACCTGTTAGCTACTCCACAAGCACCCAGTAAATGTGGTTAAATAGGCACAATATAGCTGTAATGTTTAGATCATTGTTATTGTTATTCTTTAGCCACTAACTCATGTCCAACTCTTTTCCGACCTCATGGACTGTAGCCTGGCAGGCTCCTCTGTTCATAGGATTTCCCAGGTAGAATACTGGAGTGGGTTACCATTTCCTTCTCCAAGGGATCTTCCCGATCCAGGATCAAACTCATGTCTCCTGTATTGGCAGGTGTATTCTTTACCACTGAGCCAGCAGGGAAGCCCCCAGTATTTAAATACTTCCATTTAAAAAGAAGGGCATTCAGCAAACAGATTCAGAGCACTTCTGCAATCCAGTGAGGTACATGTTGTTGTTTCCTTAATCATAGCCCAGTGGTGTTCTTAGAACTGATTCCCCACAGGTCTTGACTATGCCTCTTGGACTCTTCCTCCTTCTAAGTCATTTCTCCTTAGCCTTTATTTTTGGCTATGTAGTTTTCTCGGTTGGTTCCTACCTGTAGAAGTTGAGGAGTCCAAAGACCCTCTTTTCATTTTGTACTGTTCCTAACCTTTCCAATGCAAGCTAATATGTTAATCCTTTGTAGTTTCTGTGAGTTTTAATATTCATCCATTGGTAATCCACTACACTAGACAGTGGGAAGCCCCTCCCACAAATCTCCTTGAGGTAAGTCCTCTTCTACCTTGGGTGTCTTGTGCAGCTTCTCCATCTTGTGGGTCTAATGTTTCTGTTTTCCTTGTGGGCACCCTGGTTCTGGAGTTGATGAAACATGATTCTATGCTATACTTAATGCAGAAATATTTTAGACCCTGTGACTCGATTCAAGATTGAATCAATTTATGACCTATAGGGTGAGGAGAACATCACTAGAAACAGAAGGACTGATGACTTTTTATAGTGAAAACTTTTTTGATATCTCCCTAGTGCGTTTAATTTTATTTTTATGAAATGAAAGAGAGCATATGCTTATCTTGGAAGGGATATACAATAGAGCATGCTAATCAATTGTGTTTTTTAAAAAATCCATGTCTGGTTTCTTTTTTTTTTTTTTCTTATATATTAAGGGTAACAAATTTCATGTAACTAGAATATAAATATTAATGCCATTTTGACTAATCATATAAATTGTTGCAAAAATTGCTAAAATTGATTAATAGAATGATTGAATATAATAGCTTATCACTGATTCAGAATCACACTCTATATTTATGAATTAAGCTTGATGGGGTTTTATGGCTTAGCAGATGGATAATTATCCTCAAGTGTCTCTTTCTAATACATTATGTATTCAAAACTTGTGTCAATGGGTAATTACCAGAAATTACCATTTCAAAAATTGATGCTCTGGATCAGAGTCATCAGCCATATCATTGGAAATGTTCAGCTCTTGTTTGTGAGTTACCTAAGTGCCAGGGATGTCAGGTGCCTGGGGATTAGGTGATACTTTCAAGTTCAGCTCACATTCTCCTAGGAAGGTGAATAAAGTCATGTTGCTGGTCATACATCCCCTTGACAGTTTTCACTACTAAAATGTACAATTTTATCTTTTCTAGCACTTATTTCCAAATTTTTCATATTTAAAATGGTTTTTAAATTTAAAGGCTTCAGTAAGAAATGTAAAGATTTTCTTTATTATTTTATTTTTTAACTTTACAATATTGTATTGGTTTTGAATATATCAACATGAATCCACCACAGGTATACACGTGTTCCCCATCTTGACCCCACCTCCCTCCTCCCTCCCCGTACCATCCCTCTGGGTCTTCCCAGTGCACTAGCCCCAAGCATCCAGTATCCTGCATCAAACCTGGACTGGCGACTCATTTCATATATGATATTATACATGTTTCAATGCCATTCTCCCAAATCATCCCACCCTCTTCCTCTCCCACAGAGTCCAAAAGACTGTTCTATACATCAGTGTATCTTTTGCTGTCTTGTATACAGGGTTATTGTTACCATCTTTCTAAACTCCATATATATGTGTTAGTATACTGTGTTGGTGTTTTTCTTTCTGGCTTACTTCACTCTGTATAATTTCTGTTTTGAAACAAGGACTTGAAGATCCCTTCTAGAGTCTAAGTGCTGAGTCAGCCACTTGTCACAAAAGATAAAAGTCACTAAGCCCAAGACAAATAAGCAGCTGTTGTTAACTGTACATGTCTTCCCGCATTCTCTGAACCACACATTTTATCAATTCATTATTATATAGTTCATTCTTGTAAATGATTTGTGTTTCCCTGCTTATGGAATTTTAGCCTCTTGAAGACAAAAGCCATTTCTTATACCCATTTTAAAAATTATTTATTTTAATTGGAGGTTAATTATTTTACAATATTGTGGTGGTTTTTGCCACACAGTGTCATTAATTTTTGTACATCCATAATCTCTCCTTTTCTCTGCACTTATATTGAAATGATGAAGCATTTAAAAAATTTATTATTGTAACATGTCCATGTTATTATTTATGTTATTACTAATTCCAATTACCTGACTAAGACTTATATATTTTTTATTTATAGTAATGATTTGTCTTCTGACAAAATAATCAATACTGTCTGCTGCAGAAATGGACAGATAAATCACCAGAGAAGATAGACAACTGCATGAATATTGATGATGATTCCTGGTATTAACATTTAAAAGTTAGTAAATATTGCATGCTGTTCAATTTCATCAAATTACCCTTATCTGTTTTATTTTTCTTTTAAATGCTAAAAATAGTTGAAAAGTAAATGTTTTCATGAAATCATAATGCTAAAAAGGACCTTAACAGTTTTACATTTCCCTTTGCATTCCAATGGATTTTATTGAAGACTCTCCAAATAGTTACACACTAATAGATATAATTTGTAAACATATTTATATGTATTTATATAATTTTATAATTCTTTATAACTAATAAAATATATTACAATTTTTTCCTATTTCAATGGAAATTCTTATAGTTGCTCAAAAGAGTCAACATTAATGGTTATAATCTTGTGTAGATGATGGTAGAATGACAAGTTATATTGCTCCAAGATTAAAATATCTAGTAGTAATTACAAAAAACCTGTAAAATGCAGACAAGAGAATTATTTATATGTGAAAATAAAACTTATTTCAGAATAATTTCCCTTAAAAGCTGATTTTTTCCAGCTTTTATTATTTTACTGTAAAGCAGCAGTTTTTTATTAAAATAATCTTGCTGCTATAACATAGTTCACTATTTTATGAATATTGTGTGACCCTGAAAAAAATTACCAAACCATCTCAAATATAGTTTTTCATCTGCGAAATGGAACTAGTAAAGATCTAATTTAGAACTTTTCATAATGCCAACAACCAAATAATTCCAAATCTTTTCCATTACATGTCATGGGATTGATCTTCCTAGTCCCCTGGAATCTAGTTGGGACTTATATCTTATTTTGGTCAACAAGTAGAAGTGATGTTTGACACTTCCACTTAAAAGCTTTAAGAACCTGTGTATAAATGGCCACACTCAATGTTCTTGGTAGTGTATCCTCTGTCAGCCTGGTTTGAAGTGTCAGGACAAGATGAACAGAACACCTAACCAAACAATAGCATATATGTAGAAAGAGCAAGAAATAAATTTTGTTGGTTTAAACCACTAAGATTTGGGGATTACAGATTAATACAGTATAATTTAGTCAAAGTCTGAGAAAATGCACACAAAGTATAGGCCATACTGTTCAGCACAGGTATTATTAATAATATTACTATGAACGTTTCATATAAGACAAACATAAATCAAGTGAAAGGCATTATTAGTAATATTACTATGAACGTTTCATATAAGATGAACATAAATCAAGTGAAATGTGAACACTATAACCAGTTAGAACACATAAAACCTAAATACTGAGGACTGATTATATTCCTTAGTATTGGATTGTAATAGGGGAGAGTGGTATATTCTCTTTCATCTTTGGTGCTGAGTCTTTTCCAATAATGGTTAATATAGTTATTATAAAATCATAATTTATAGGAAGAAAGCTTCAGTGTTTTGAAAGTATTAGCTCAGTCATGTCTGACTCTTTACAACCCCATGGACGGTAGCCCAGTAGGTTCCTTTGTTCATGGGATTTTCCAGGCAAGAATATTAGCGTGGTTTGCTGTTTCCTTCTCCAGGGGATCTTCCTGACCCAGGGATCGAACCTGAGTTTCTTGCATTGCAGGCAGATTCTGTACCCTCTGAGCTACCAGGGAAGCCTTCTCAGTGTTTTGAGAGAGTAATTATATGTAAAATTACTGATACTTAAGAGAATACAGAAAACAGAAGTATCAGAAAGGCAACATATACATTTGTTTACTCTCTTAACAATTCATTAAAACTGTAACTCTAGCATTTGGAATAATCTCTGGTCTGTATACATTTATTGAATATATGAATGAGTGACTTTGATAATCCATACCAAAATGTTATTCTTTTATCCTCACTTTCAACTTTATGTGTGTGTTTCTGTTAGTGGAATTTAGTATTTAAATTTTTTCTCTAATAGCAGGGCCATAACTTTTGTAAATATTAAAAAGATATCTTCCGTGATTTTACATATTCTTCATATCTTTATCTAGCTATATAATCATACCTACAAATTCTTATCAGTGAAAACTGAAAATGCATTTATAGCTTGTCCATTCAGGTAATATGCTTTCATTACTCCTGAAATAGTTCTTATCATATAGAAATTGTAGAAGGTAGTAAGAAAAGTAACTTAGGAAAGCTAAACTTATAACAGAATTAATTAAATAGATTAGACTCAGCAGCAATTTGGACAGAGGTAAAAATACAAATAGAATAAATCAGAAAATTGTCACCTTTAATTACCAATAAGCCTCTATTAAGACTAGGAAAATAAAAAATGAAAGTATCAGTTTGAGATGAGAAGAGTGTTTTCTCTTACCTAAGTTGCAAGTAGTTATTAATGGTAACTGAAGTTAATACATCAGGGAAAAGAAAAATGAGCTAAGTTTCTGGAGTTATGGGTTAAACACCAGAATTAATTAAAAACAAAAACCACCACTATGGCAAATGGTTAGAAAAGGTTATGTGAGGAGAGGGAAAGAACAAAATTCAAAACCATTGCTTCTCACCATAAGCTCTTATGAATTACTTGATAACCTGTGTAAGTGTTGTTTTGACCTAACTGTCTACTTGACATCTCTCAAATGTATCTCAAGAGGAACAACATCCAACCATGAATTCGCCGTCTCCATCTTCATTCACTGTGTCTTCTGTCAGTTAATGGCATGAATCCATTTATCTAATCATCCTGGACATATCCCCCTCCCTCATTGTTCTTGTCCCATTTCTCACCGAGTCTACAAGCACTGATCTCTTGACTACCCCTAGAATATATAGATTTATCTTTTTCTTCATGGCTTCCTTCATGCTCTGGTCTTTGCTGCAGTACTGTAGTAGCTTCTTAATGGTGCTCCCTAAATCTATTCTGAGTTCTCTCATCAGAACTTGAGTGATCTTTTCAAACCTCAAATCTGACTGTGTTTCATATTCTTGGTCAAAGCACACTGGTGACGTCCAGCTGCTCTCACAGAATAGCTGTACAGAACAGCTCCTTCTCCTCACATGATCTAGGAGGCTCTGCAGGGTGAAGCTATAATACCATTTTATACCATGTGTTTCACTCTCAGTGCTCTCATCCACTTTAACTTTTTAGTATCTTTACTGCTTATTTTGCTTTTATTTCTTTTTTTGAGTCTTTTAAAGAATTGAAATATAGTTGATTTACAAAGTTTTGTTAGTTTCTGGTATACAGAGAGTGATTCAGTTATACATGTATATGTATATTCTTTTTCAGATTCTTTGCCATTATTATTACAAGATATTGAGTATAGTTCCCTGAGTTACACTGTAGGTCCTTGTTGTTTATCTATTTTATATAGAGAGTGTGTACCTGTTAATCCCAAGACTTTAACGTTGTAAAACTCACATAATCTGTCTATTCACAGAACCTTTGCCTATGTTCTCTTTCCTGCCTTGTGTAACTGCCCTTACTGCAACCCACCTTCACTCTGTTCAATCTTAATCATCCTTCAGAGCTCAGCTAAAAAGACCAACTCTGCCACACTGGTCCAAGTTGTGGTCCTTTATCATGTTTTCTAAAAGAGTTATACTAATTGGAGAAGGCAATGGCACTCCGCTCCAGTATTCCTGCCTGGAAAATCCCATGGACGGAGGAGCCTGGTGGGCTGCACTCCATGGGGTCGCTAAGAGTCGGACACGACTGAGCGACTTCACTTTCACTTTTCACTTTCATGCACTGGAGGAGGAAATGGCAACCCACTCCAGTGTTCTTGCCTAGAGAATCCCAGGGACATCGGGGCCTGGAGGGCTGTCGTCTATGGGGTCGCAGAGAGTCGGACACAACTGAAGCGACTTAGCAGCAGCAGCAGCAGCAGCAGCAGAGTGACAATATTTGTCTCTTTTTGGTTGGTGTTGTTGTTTTTAACCCAGTGTCCACCTTCTCTGAATTCTTAATCGAATAAGAAAGTAACTACATAGATTTCTGCTCACTATTACAAGTATAACAATTAATATAGTTAACTGGCAAGTTGTAAAAAATCAAAACATTTGTTAAAGAATTAATATATGGCCCACTGGTCACTTATTCCAGAAATAATGCAAACTTTCTCAGTCTTCCAGCAATCGGACCCTTGTTTCTATTCTTAATTGCTGTCGGACAATTTCATACAATGCTGAGACAGCAGTTTACTTTAACTGTAAATGAACTCTACCCTGGAAAAATTTCTGCTACTTGGCATTTGCTAGACCTTTGTACATATAGGAAAAAGAAATAATTTCTTTCTCATTTAGTGCTGATCATATTTTTCTTGTTTCTCCAATGTTTTTATTTTTGGTCATTTTCTCTATGTTATATATTCCTTGCAGAATAAATAAATACCTATCTCTTTAAATACATTTAGCCAATTAAACTAATTTTGATATTTATATATTTTCAGATAATTATATGTAGGCTATTAAGTTTCCATAGAGAGAAGCTGTCACATTTACTTCTAAACCATAACTGAGGTCATTGTCAAGAACAGAATATTATGTTCTATGAACTAAGTACTGTTTTATAAATTATTAAATAAATAAAACACAAGATCTAAAGACAGATCAATTGATTAATGAAGATTTGCTTAACAGAAGAAAATTACATCTTTCTTGAAGAGGAAAATCAAATAGAAGTAAGCGTTAATGATGCTTGTGGAGTTGTTCCTTTGTTTTGGGATCATTGAAAAAGCAAGAGAGTTCCAGAAAAACATCTATTTCTGCTTTATTGACTATGCCAAACCCTTTGACTGTGTGGATCACAATAAACTGGGGAAAATTCTGAAAGAGATGGGAATACCAGACCACCTGACCTGCCTCTTGAGAAATCTATTTGCAGGTCAGGAAGCAACAGTTAGAACTGGACATGGAACAACAGACTGGTTTCAAATAGGAAAAGGAGTATGTCAAGGCTGTATATTGTCACCCTGCTTATTTACCTTATATGCAGAGTACATCATGAGAAACGCTGGACTGGAAGAAGCACAATCTGGAATCAAGATTCCTGGGATAAATATCAATAACCTCAGATATGCAGATGACACCACCCTTATGGCAGAAAGTGCTGCTAAGTCGCTTCAGTCGTGTCCGACTCTGTCCGACCCCAGAGACGGCAGCCCACCAGGCTTCCCCATCCCTGGGATTCTCCAGGCAAGAACATTGGAGTGGGTTGCCATTTCCTTCTCCAATGCATGAAAGCGAAAAGTGAAAGTGAAGTCACTCAGTCGTGTCCGACTCTAGCGACCCCATGGACTGCAGCCCACCAGGCTCCTCCGTCCACAGGATCCTCCAGGCAGAAAGTGAAGAGGAACTAAAAAGCCTCTTGATGAAAGTGAAAGTGGAGCGTGAAAAAGTTGGCTTAAAGCTCAACGTTCAGAAAACGAAGATCATGGCATCTGGTCCCATCACTTCATGGGAAATAGATGGGGAAACAGTGGAAACAGTGTCAGACTTTATTTTTCTGGGCTCCAAAATCACTGCAGGTGGTGACTGCAGCCATGAAATTAAAAGACACTTACTCCTTGGAAGGAAAGATATGACCAACCTAGACAGCATATTGAAGAGCAGAAACATTACTTTGTCAACAAAGGTTTGTCTAGTCAAGGCTATAGTTTTTCCTGTGGTTCTGTATGGATGTGAGAGTTGAACTGTGAAGAAGGCTGAACACCGAAGAACTGATGCTTTTGAACTGTGGTGTTGGAGAAGACTCTTGAGAGTCCCTTGGACTGCAAGGAGATCCAACCAGTCCATTCTGAAGGATATCAGCCCTGGGATTTCTTTAGAAGGAATGATGCTAAAGCTGAAACTCCAGTATTTTGGCCACCTCATGCGAAGAGTTGACTCATTGGAAAAGTCTCTGATGCTGGGAGGGATTGGGGGCAAGAGGAGAAGGGGACAACAGAGGATGAGATGGCTGGATGGCATCACTGACTCGATGGATGTGGGTCTGAGTGAACTCTGGGAGTTGGTGATGGACAGGGAGGCCTTATGTGCTGTGATACATGGGGTCTCAAAGAGTCGGACACGACTGAGTGACTGAACTGAACTGATGGTGAGGAAACACTTAGCATCCTAAATAAGAGACAGGGAAAGAGTGTATGAACTTATACAATTAGCTTCTCTATTTTCAAGTGGGCCAAACAAGGACAGTATAAAGAGATTTTTAATTGTCCAAGGTAGTAGTATATTTAAAAATTAAAAAAAAAATACGACATTCTTGACTACTCTATATTGCGATACACAGCAGTTGATTCATCAAATTGGCAGTCTTAACATTTTATGTGTGTTACCAATTGTTAATCAATCTTTCTAATTCTAAGGAAAACTTATGGATTAATTCTGATTAAATATAATTGTTCCCAGGAGAGAATTATAGAAGTAAAACTAAAGTATGTTATGTCAAGATTTTTTGTTAAATTTCAAATTGAATAGAGAAAAGACAAGGTTTCCTTAGTTTAACAGACATGGTATTTTGACTTGGATAGATGAAAAAGATCAAAGAGTTAGAGATAAATTTCCACTTTCTCCTGACTTCATCAAATTGCACTAGAGTTTGACATGCTCTTTTCTTTTACTAACTCCCACATCATAAATTTGAGCTGAGAATTCTCAATAAATGTCAAAGATGCAGGTTGTCTCTTAGTTTTCCTTACATGAACAACCCAATGAGGCATTTTCCAAGCTAAAGAAAAATTCTATAATCTAGTTATAAATTAAGAGGCAATTATATTGTAGAGATAGTTCCAAAATGATTGCTGGAACCTGTTATCCATGTTGCTTTAATTCTCTGGAGATTACAGGACTTTCTATGCAGACAGATATCATTCCTTGAAATATTATTGAAAGTTACATTTTTTTTAAGACAAATGCTAAATGTTGTTCATGTATTTGAGGTGTTCATGTATTTGATGTGTTCATGTATATGATGTATTTTTTATTGCTTCCATTAGAAACAGATAAAATAAAACAACCTAAAGATTAATATATAACTCTCTAGCTACATGTAAAAATCACATTTCACTAGTGTATACTAGCTTTATATCTAATCAAATAAAAATGTCCTATATTTGGCCTACTTGTTAAGAATTAAATAAAGGAATATTTTACTGCAGTTATTTCTGCTTAAATTATGAATGTGACCAGTCATATGTCTAATTGTATTTTATTTGTTTTTTATAGGTTGGATTATGAAAGAATAATTTCATTTATCTTAAAGCATCCAAACCCCTGTAAATTAAAATAAATGACACTTTCTTCACTAGAAAGTTTGAACTGATCCTTCTGGTACTTACCTTTCCTTCAGAGAGATCCTTCACAGAGAGCTATAAAATATCTACTGGCAGAGACACACAATTTTAGTGTGTTTTTTTTGTTGTTGTTGTTTATTTTAGATTATCATATTATTATTGACTATATTTTCCACACTGTACATCCCTGTGACTTATTAATTTTGTAGGTAAAATTTTGTACCTCTTGAAACCCTCACCTTCATTTGAAAAGACCCTGATGCTGGAAAAGATTGAAGGCCGGAGGAGAAGGGGATGACAGGATGAGATGGTTGGATGACATCACTGACTCTATGAACATGAGTTTGAGTAAGCTCTGGGAGTTGGTGATGGACAAGGAGGCCTGGCATGCTGCAGTCCATGGGTTCTCAAAGAATCAGACACGACTGAGTGACTGAACTGAACTGATTTTTCTCATCTCCACATGCTCCACCCCTCTGGTAACCACCTGTTTATTCTCTATATCTATGTTTTTTTCTGCTTTCTTATGTTTGTTCATTTGTTTTGTTTTTTAAAACCTACATATAAATGAAATCATATAGTATTTGTCTTTCTTTGTCTGACTTAATTTCATTTAGCAGAACCCTCTAGGCCCATCCATGTTGTTGCAAATGCCAAGATTTCATTCTTTTTTGTGGCTGAGTAATATTACATTATATATATACACACACACATACCTCATCTTTATGATTCGCCCTCAGCAAAGAATTGATACTTTCAAATTGTGCTGGAGAAGGCTTTTGAGAGCCCCTTGGACTGCAAGGAGATCAAACAAGTCAATCCTAAAGGAAATCAACCCTGAATATTTATTGGAAGGAATGATGCTGAAGCTGAACCTCCAATACCTTGACTACCTGATGTGAAGAGCTCATTCATTGGAAAAGACCCTGATGCTGGGAAAGATCGAAGGCAAAAGGAGAAAGGGGTGGCAGAGGATGAGATGGTTAGATAGCATCCATGAATCTGAGCACATTCTGGAAAATATTGAAGGACGGGACCCCAGTGTACTGCAGTCCATGGGATCACAAAGAGTTGGACACAACTTTTAGCAACTGAACAACAACCCCTTTTACTGCCTTAATCTGAAGATAGAAGATAGAATTAAATATCAGAAATTTCTGTGAAAGTGAGAGAAGAACAAAACCTGTTCCTCTCTATCTCTCAAAGAAGAAAGGTTTCCTTTAATCACATAAGTTCTAAATCCATTTATTTGTGTTTTAAAGCATAACTAGATAACTCTGGAAAATCTAATTGTTGCAGTAGAGTGATCTTCCTTGATGGGCTGATACTAAGACTGTGGCTTCCATAAACCTCATGTATGCATTTTAAGGACAAATTTCTTAACTCAGTATTTAGTTTTCTGTTATACTAAAAAAGAAGTAAAGCAAAGTTCATGAACTCCTATCAATATGGTGAGAAAATTCCTGGGAAAGACTATTATATAAGCAGGAGTACTCTCCCTGGTGTTGGGAAACTCTGAGATCAGGAGAAAACTGTTCAAATTTCTAATCTAGAAGAAAATAAAGACTCAGAAAAATTCCACTTAAAACAAATTGCTACATTCGAGCCATCCAGGAAGCCCCCGTGTTAGGGGAAGCACACTGACTAAAACCACCCACCAGGCCAGGCACCATAGTAACAATTTGCATGAGTTGTTTTATGATAGGAGGTCCTGTTAAGGAACACTGAACTAATAAGCCTCCACTAACTGGAAGAGTTCCGGAAAGGTCAAAAGGAGACAACACATGTCCGACCACCTCCCAGAATCCTTCTCTCTGGCATCCATCTGGGCTGCACCACCAGGAAGGACTCTGAGACAGAATGATTAGCTAAAGACAATCTGGAAACTAATCCCATCACCATAAAACCCAAGCCACGTGGCACAGCGGTTCTTCTGGGTTCCCTTACCCTACTGCTCTCCACCTGGGTGTCCTTTCCCAATAAAATCTCTTGCTTTGTCAGCACATGTGTCTCCTTGGACAATTCATTTCTGAGTGTTAGACAAGAGCCCAGTTTCGGGCCCTGAAAGGGGTCCCCCTTTCTGCAACACCTACATAACCTTATATACTTAGGAATAAGCCTGAGATGGAAAGAATAATGATTTAACAAAAGTCAGCAAAACAGCTGGAAAGAAGAGAGTTATTTTTGTGGGATTTTTCACCAAACTCTGAAGAAGAAAGAACCTCAGCATGGCAAAAATAATTAATGTGTAAAAGCAAAAAGAATAAGAAAGCATTATGAAACCAAGTAGTTTGACCATAAATAAGCTTTTAAAGTAGAATAGGATCAGGAGATAGACTGGGATTTGATAAATTGACAACATTGAATTTTTACTATAATACTGGAGATTGGATTGAATGTGAAAGAATCAGAAGTTGAGCTTGAATAAACAAATTATAGCAACCAGATGAAACAATTTTAAGTATTCTAAATTCCAAATAATATCCAGAAACTTTTTTTTTTATTGTTCAGTGGAAATTATAATAAGCTGCGGTTCAATGGGTCCTCTCAGGTCGGACTGAAAACAACTTTTCTCTCAATACTAATGATGAAAACACATATCTAAAGTTAAATTTTTGCTATTATTAACTAAAAGATCAGTGACCATGAACTCAGAACTCCTGGGGCACGGTCTTAAAAAATCATTGTTAGTAAGATATTGATAATGATGACTTGTTTGATAATTTGTGATGACAGTGCTAACTATTGCATCACAATATTTGTTGGCAGCTATTTTATTTTTTTTAATTTAATTTAATTTTTTAACTTTACAATATTGTATTGGTTTTGCCATATATCAAAATGAATCTGCCACAGGTATACATGTGTTCCCCATCCTAAACCCTCCTCCCCCCTCCCTCCCCATACCGTCCCTCTGGGTCATGCCAGTGCATCAGCCCCAAGCATCTAGTATCGTGCATCGAACCTGGACTGGCGACTCGTTTAATATATGATATTATACATATTTCAATGCCATTCTCCCAAATCATCCCACCCTCTCCTTCTCCCACAGAGTCCAAAAGACTGTTCTATACATCAGTGTCTCTTTTGCTGTCTCGTATACAAGGTTATTGTTACCATCTTTCTAAATTCCATATATATGCATTAGTATACTGTGTTGGTGTTTTTCTTTCTGGCTTACTTCACTCTGTATAATAGGCTCCAGTTTCATCCACCTCATTAAAGAAAGCAATATTTTGAGTGCAAATTGGAATGTAAATTATATACAGCCTAGATTGCCTGTGAATAATAGCACTCAAATGCCCCATATTAGCATAAGTATTGTTCTTTTCCCAGTCATTTTTAACCTTTCAGTGAAAAAGATCCTCTTATAGCATAGTTTAAGCCAGCCTTCTTTGTAGGTCTCCTTACTTTTCCAAACATGTTTAATGCTGGTATTTTTTCTTAATTCTCTTGGTTACTACAGATATAGGGTTGTTTTGTCTGCAAGCCTTGGAACTCATTCCTAACTTTAGTTTGCTATATACCATCTTAACACCATGCAAATCCACTTTAGCCATATGTCCCTGACTTCTGATCACGGACATGTTTTGAATAGGGTACTTTTTTTTTTTGTCCTGGGCTTATGCGCTCTGTTTAATAACTGAATGATTTCATATTCTTGCTTTGCTGCTGCTGCTAAGTCTCTTCAGTCATGTCCAACTCTATGTGACCCCATAGACGGCAGCCCACAAGGCTCCCCCGTCCCTGGGATTCTCCAGGCAAGAACACTGGAGTGGGTTTCCATTTCCTTCTCCAAAGCATGAAAGTGAAAAGTGAAAGTGAAGTCACTGAGTCGTGTCGGACCCTCAGCGACCCCATGGACTGCAGGCCACCAGGCTCCCCCGTCCATGGGATTTTCCAGGCAAGAGTACTGGAGTGGGGTGCCATTGCCTTCTCCGATTCTTGCTTTAGTACCTTCTTTATCTCCTTCATTCCCATATGACTTGTGGCTTGGCTTAATTGTCTCTTTGAAATTTGATTTCTCATCTTCATTAATGCCCTCCTCAACCTACAGAGGATTATCACTAACCTTACTAGACTCACCTCTTCAGCCTACATATTCTAATTATGATAGTGGGAAAGATGAAAGTTTGCAAGGGGAAATCAATTTTTATTTTCTTTTTTTCCTAGAGGAAGATTATTTTAAGTATGCTTTCAGGAAACTTCTCTTTGTAACAGAAACATGACATCCCAAAAAAGAGAGGTTAGGAAAGTGAACCCAGAGTAAATGCACAGAATGCAATGTAACCAAAGTATTTTCCTACACTTTAAAAAAGTATGTCTTGTATTATATCGAGCCAATGGTATAGAATTGGAAAGTTAACCCGTGCTATATCCAAACAATTATGAAAAGGTCAGCATGAAGCATAATTTAAAAACTTAAGCATGCCTGATGCTTTATCTTAGCATTTTGAAGAAGGATTAGTGACAGGTAACGACATATCTCTCCTCAGACAGCCATTTTGCTTTTTTGCATTTCTTTTCCATGGGGATGGTCTTGATCCCTGTCTCCTGTACAATGTCACAAACCTCCATCCATAGTTCATCAGGCACTCTATCAGATCTAGTCCCTTAAATCTATTTCTCACTTCCACTGTATAATCATAAGGGATTTGATTTAGGTCATACCTGAATGGTCTAGTGGTTTTCCCTACATTCTTCAATTTAAGTCTGGATTTGGCAATAAGGAGTTCATGGTCTGAGCCACAGTCAGCTTCTGGTCTTATTTTTGTTGACTGTATAGAGCTTCTCCATCTTTGGCTGCAAAGAATATAATCAATCTGATTTTGCTGTTGACCATCTGGTGATGTCCATGTGTAAAGTCTTCTCTTGTGTTGTTGGAAGAGGGTGTTTGCTATGAGCAGTGCATTTTCTTGGCAAAACTCTATTAGTCTTTGCCCTGCTTCATTCCAAATTCCAAGGACAAATTTACCTGTTACTCCAGGTGTTTCTTGACTTCCTACTTTTGCATTCCAAAATATGCAGGTCAGGAAGCAACAGTTAGAACTGGACATAGAACAGCAGACTGGTTCCAAATAAGAAAAGGAGCACGTCAAGGTTGTATATTGTTACCCTGCTTATTTAACTTATATGCAGAGTACATCATGAGATACGCTGGGCTGGAAGAAGCACAAGCTGGAATCAAGATTGCCAGGAGAAATATCAATAACCTCAGACATGCAGATGACACCACCCTTATGGCAGAAAGTGAAGAGGAACTAAAAAGCCTCTTGATGAAAGTGAAAGTGGAAAGTGAAAAAGTTGGCTTAAAGCTCAACATTCAGAAAACTAAGATCATGGCATCTGGTCCCATCACTTCATGGCAAATAGATGGGGAAACAGTGAAAACAGTGTCAGACTTTATTTTTTTGAGCTCCAAAATCACTGCAGATGGTGACTGTAGCCATGAAATTAAAAGACGTTTACTCCTTGGAAGGAAAGTTATGACCAACCTAGATAGCATATTGAGAAGCAGAGAAATTGCTTTGCCAACAAAGGTCCGTCTAGTTAAGGCTATGGTTTTTCCTGTGATTATGTATGGATGTGAGAGTTGGACCGTGAAGAAGGATGAGTGCCAAAGAATTGATGCTTTTAACTGTGATGTTGGAGACTCTTGAGAGTCCTTTGGATTGCAAGGAGATCCAACCAGTCCATTCTGAAGGAGATCAACCCTGGGATTTCTTTGGAAGGAATGATGCTAAAGCTGAAACTCCAGTACTTTGGCCACCTCATGCAAAGAGTTGACTCATTGGAAAAGAGTCTGATGCTGGGAGGGATTGGGGGCAGGAGGAGAAGGGGACGAACAGAGGATGAGATGGCTGGATGGCATCACTGATTGGATGATGTGAGTCTGGGTGAACTTCGGGAGTTGGTGATGGACAGGGAGGCCTGGCGTGCTGCTGATTCATGGAGTCTCAAAGAGTCAGACACGACTGAGCGACTGAACTGAACTGAACTGAACTGAAGGACATATCTTTGTTACACATATTGAAATTAATTATATGTGTGTATCGGTCAGAATGTCAGAAGGAAACAGAATTCAATTCAGATGGTTAAACTGAAACTACTTTGGAAGAGGACTATGTAAGTTGATGTGGTTGTTGCCTAAGAAAAAAAAACAGAGTGATGAGATACACAGAGAGTAGCAACACTGGGCAGCTGCTACCATCCTGAGGCAACTAAAACAAGGCAGGCACAGTCCCTTGCAGAGAGCCAGTCACGGAGGGATAGACACTGCCAGAGATGCAAAATCGAAGAGGGAAGGAATATCCCAATGTTCCACAGTCCCTTGCAGAGAGCCACTCATGGAGGGATGGACACTGCCAGAGATGCAAAATCGAAGAGGGAAGGAATATCCCAATGTTCCTTATTTTCTACTCTCTGGTTTTCTGTCGGTGTCTCCTCTTCGTCAGTTCCTTCCTCAAGCTGGTCAACGGATAAACCTAATGTAAACAGGTCATCCTTAGAATTCAGAATATTTAGGCATGGAACACATCAGCGAATCTGAAAAAATGGGTGTGAGTGGAGGAAACACCTAGTAAATTTTGAACCTTTTTTGACTCTTTGGTAAATTTGTGTGATGGACTGACTCATTGGTCCCATATTAGTCTTATACATCCATTTCAAGTTCACCTTTCCACTTTTTCACTTTGAGCTTGGCCAGTGTTAGCAACTGTGGTACAGAGGCTTAAACATTCTTGCACAGTTTCGCTTGCCCCCTTGTACTATTGCTGTTGCCAGGACATTTTAGCTTGGGTCCTCTGCCATCCTCTCAAAAAATGACCCATGGAGCAGAGTCCCCCAACCAACTCACAGACCTACAGTCTGAAGCAAAGCTTTTCTAGTTGACCTGTAAATGTGAAAATAAATTATTACTTTTTTAATACACTGAATTTTGCAGTGGTTTGTTACACAGCAGTTCTGCATAGCTGACCAATATAGTATGCATGCTGCTCACTCCATGTTCAACCCTTTAAAAATTCTGAGTTATTAAAATAGTACTTCACATAAATGGAAAGATAGAACTATCTGAAACTGAGAGAGCCCAAGTGCTTCTATGGTCATTATCTAGTACTATTCTGGTGTCTACTCTTAAGAACTGACTTTAATTCAGAAGATGGGATGCTAAATAGTATAAAATCATTGCCCCAATACAGACTTGTCTTCCATGAATTATTGGAGAAATGTTTTTAATACTTTTTCTACTTAATATGCATGTACTATGCATGCATAACAGTATAATGGATTCCTAGACCACCTATTCCCAGTGCATATAATAGAACATTTTATCTAAGTATTCCCCCCTCCCCCATTCTACTGTTTTTCTGATTCACGAAATTGATATCATACTGGACATAGTCTTTGGATGCTTTAAAAAATTTGTGTCTAAGATTGATCGATAGTATTTCTTATTGTATTTCTAGAATAAGATAGTATATCTTATTACTATCTAGAATAAGATAGTATTTCTTACTACTCTATTCTTTTTTGTTGTTGTATAATATTCAGTTGGATTTATATGTTGTCCTTTATTTGGTAGTTTTCTTGTCAATGGATATTCCCGAACTCTACCTTCTGTGGACATAATGTTCTATAAATGAGTATAGTCATATGACAAGAAGAGGTATAATTAAATTTACTGGTTAATATCATTCCACCACAATGTGCCAAATTTGGTTACCAATTTCAGGAAATGTGAATTATTCTAGTAAGAGTTCTTGGATTCATTTGACATTGATTTTGAGTACCTTACTCTCTCAAGTTATGAGAAAATCTAATAAGATTGCTATCAGAAGCAGATTTTAAAAATCTAGCTTTTGAAAGATTAGCTACATTTACCAAATGAAATAAACTGGCATCTATTTAACATTTACTAGGTGCACAGGACATTAAATTTACCCCTGCTGTGATGAAAGACTTTTAATGAGTATAGAATACATATTAATAGTTAGACAATTCATAGAGCTGTTTTCAGCTCGTATTTCAAAAAACATGACCCTTTACACAAGGATTTCTAATCACTGTTTCAATGGAATGCAACACAATGGAAAGTGAAATATAGATACTTTATAGAAAGTTCCAGCTCATTTTAAAATGAGACACAGTGAGCCACTACAGAACTTAACCATTTCTATTAAAACCAGCAAGACTGATATTTTGAACAGCAAGTTAGAGTAAAATCTTCAGTAGAGATGAGCTGATACAAATTCAGAAACAAAGACTCCGTATGAGGTAAATGCATAAAAACTCTGTTGTTAACTGAAAAGGGCCCTGAAGTACTAACCATGATAGTTTGGAGCAAGATAATATGGGACTCTCCAAAAAAGAATCTTTTTGTGTTCAATAATAAGAAAAAGAGTGAAGTTCATGCCAAAAAATTTTCAATAGTTTTTCATCTGATGGAAGCAAGATTAACATTGTAATCCTTCCACATATTATTTATTCATTATAGTTTGCCATTCATATACATACACACATATACTTTAATTAAAAAGATCAAGTTCAGTCTCTTCTCAAAAAACACTTTAGTCTAATTCATAAACACCCAAGTTAAAAAAAAAAGTCTCTAGATATTAAAAGATAAACATGTGGATAGACTGTGTGAACACATCTTATTGGAGTTGAAGTTTTGGTGCTCAGTATGGGTGTACCATCTATGGGGTCACACAGAGTCGGACACGACTGAAGTGACTTAGCAACAGCATGGGTGTCCATAAGTAAGTATTTCATCTTACACAGTAACATTCCTATGCAGCTTAATTCTCTTAGAAGTATTACAAATAAGATTGTTGCATAGCTAGTCAGGAGCAGAAGCTACAGAGCTTCAAACCATTAGGTTTTTTCCTTTCACATCTTTCTGCCTGAATTCCCATCCCCATTAACAATATTTTCTAAAAATAAAATGTTGAGTCCCTTTACTCCTAAATCTATTTGTCCATTTACCTTAAGTAGCTTGAATGATCACCATGCTAATTAAGATAAAGTTACTTCCAAAGAGAATGACTGTACTTTAACCCAAGCTAGCTACCTCTAAACTTTATACTGTTGGTCACAACACAGATGGAGTAAGAGATTATGAATGGATGAGAGCACATCCACAGTCATTAAAGTAAAACCAACTCTAATGCATTCATATTGCTGTTAGACAATCTGTATCATCTTTGTATGCAGACTTGTGTATTACATTCTAGGACGATCTATGCCAAAGACAATTAAAAGTCTTAAGTATATGAGGGGTTATTATACCAAGGATGCTATTAAGTTGCTAGCCATCTGGCAGTGATGAGATGAGCTTAAATTTTAGTGGATGGGATTTAGGATGCTCCTGATCATAGCTGATATTGATGGAACATTCCTGGAGTATGGATTGGTGGATAAAAAATGTAGGAAAACATACTGCTGTGAGATTAGAGGCCCTGGCACTGTAACAGGTTTCCCAGGGAGGCTTGTAAATCTCCTTTCCAGGAAATTGTTGATAGACGCCTTCCAGTCTGGCCTAGTGAAAATCTGTCCTGCCTCCATCAGAAGTGATGATCTCATGTCTAGAGGTCCTTTCCAAGCCTATGACAGAGAACTAAAGACAACACAAAGAACAAAGCATTGTGTCAAATAAATTTTTTGTATCCTCCTTAAAGCTTCTCTATTACCTGTGGCAACAGATGACTCTGAGTACCAATTATATGAATACAACAAGTCATCTCACAATTAACTATGGTGTACATTGCATGTAGTGACCTTGACAACTATTATCCTTGTCATTTAATCATAATTTAAACTAGATTTTAAAAAGAAGAAAAACAGCTCTGGTAGTAAAATCTTGTTGTAATGATCACAGTGTTTTTCTATGGGCCACTGTGGAATGATAGTGATGATTTTACAGGATAAAATATTGGTCTGGGGAGTTCTTGACACATGAAAGAGTAAGCACATAAGACTTCTCTAATAAATCTTTCCCTTCCCTGTACTTGATTTACTATGCGGGTCTGGTTCCACTCTTATTTTGGCATCACATTTCATGCACCATAGAAACCTGAACAGCAGCCCTTTTAAAGAAGCACTCACACCGCAAGCTGCTTTGCTCTCCCACTGCTTACCCCTCAACTCAGATCTTTCATTGTTTCCTTTCCTTTTGAGTGCTTTGGTTCAAGGGCTGTTTTTATCACCTTGAAAGCACATTATATCACCTGGAAAACAGGTACCCTGCTGACTCCACTTCTGCTGAAATGTGCTATATTGCACTTCCTGTGCATCTCTTCAGCAAGACACGATGCTATGAAATCTCCTTTCCTGTCACTGTTTCAAATAAACCTTTGCAACCACAGATCAAGACTTTTAAAGTTCACTCCCTGATTTGTAGCCGCTCATTGAATGTTTTCCAGGCTTCAAACATGCTGTTGCAAAGGAACAGTGAAGCTTTTAATGTTTAAAAAGCAGCAGGGATTCACTTCTTTAATGGAGAAAATTCAAATTTGCAGATCCAAGCTTGGCACTGTGGGGTGTCACATTTCCTACAATCTTGTGCGGCCAGCAGGTGTAACAACCCTTCCACATGTCTAAATGAGCACGACTGCTCCTTCTATGTGCCGCAGAGTTAAGAGTTTATCTCCTTCTTTCCCATTTTCTTGCTGCAAATCATTTTCAGAAACCCACTTAGAAGGCTGGACTGCGATTCAGCATTTCTATTTTGTTTTTTTCTGATTGTGAATGTCCTGATATTCCTGACCGTTCACAGAAGAACCAAGTATCATTCCTATGCTTTGAATAAAACTGTATCACATTTAAACACAAGCCAGAAATCAAATCTCAGCTTTCAAGAGAATACTACAGATACAGTTTCTTTTAACTCACCACTGTCTGATTTTTAACCTCTCATCTAAGCTACACAGGAGATAGTAAGGCAGCAGTACAAACAGGATGTTTAAATCAGAAGACTGAGAACCTGCTTTTTGTGTGCTTTTGCTCTTAGCTTCCTAGCTTTTTAAAGCTTCTGTACTCTTCTCTGCAAAATAAGACACATTAGTATGAGAAATAAAAGAAATTATGTTATTTATCTGTCCAATGAGCCATTCAGCAAACATTTATCAAGGACCAATTCACTCTATGGATCAGATTAATGGGTATAACAATAGATAAGACAAAATATGGATCCAAAGTAAAAACCATTATGTTAATCATAAGACATTATATTTTTTTTCAGATGTCACTTTTACAACCTAAAGTGGGAGTTTAGAACTAGCTAAGTAGTCAAGAAACAGTATTGATAATCTTACAATTTGTAATCATAGACAATCAACAGGTACCGATGGAGAAACTATAAAAGTATGAGAGTTGGAGAAAATTGTTATCTCTCGTGTAGTAGAAATTCTGCAAAGGGTCTGATGCAAAAAAATAAAATAAAATAAATAAAAATAACCCCAAAACAAGCAACATTTTTTTTTGTTTCAATCCAAAAAAAAAATACTGAGGAAAAAAAAAGTTTATGTGAGTCAAATTATTGTTCATAATGGCAGATAATGGTTACAAAATTGCATCGTTGCCTTATTTTCAATGTGGGTAAAACAGCCTAAATTTATCAAGTAAATGGAAAGAAAATGTATTTTCAATCTTCAACTGTATCAAAGGAAATTTTAATGTAATTCATCTTTATTCCTTCACAAAAAATCAAGGCAAACTTATAAACAACTGTTGGACTCAGTCTTGTACAAAGCCTTGTGGGGGGATAGCAGAGGAAGGAAAGGCCCAAATTTTACTTTTTGATAGTTTACAAGCTATTTGAGAGAAATAGGTTTGACCTATATGAAACAACTAAAACATGTTGCCTATTAAGATAGTACACAAAACTCATTAGATTGTAATCTAAAATGCTTATACAATAAAAAAATCATTTTAAAATAGAATTTCAAGGAGCTTCTCTAACGGATAAATTCTATAAGCAGTTCAAACACAGAGCCAGTGTTTTTGTCCCCTTTCTTTCTCTTAGAATTAGGTTCAAATATATGTGTGTATTTCATATATATATATATATATATTAGCATGAATAATGGAGAAGGCAATGGCACCCCACTCCAGTGTTCTTGCCTGGAAAATCCCATGGATGGAGGAGCCTGGTAGGCTGTAGTCCATGGGGTCACGAACACTCGGACGCGACTGAGTGACTTCACTTTCACTTTTCACTTTCCTGCATTGGAGAAGGAAATGGCAACCCACTCCAGTGTTCTTGCCTGGAGAATCCCAGGGACGGGGGAGCCTGGTGGGCTGCCGTCTATGGGGTCGCACAGAGTCGGACACGACTGAAGCGACTTAGCAGCAGCAGCAGCAGCAGCAGCATGAATAAACCTCAAAAACATGTTAAAGATCACATATAATATGTTGACTTCTTATAACATGGAAACATTAATAAATTCTATGTATTAATATATATATGTATGCTCAGTTGCTCAGTTGTGTTCAACTCTTTGCGATCCTGTGGATTGTAGCCCACCAGGCCCTCTGACCATGGGATTTTCCAGGCAAGAATACTGGAGTGTTCGTCCTGTAATATATATGTATAGTCAGTGTATAAGCCTGCAAAGAATGGCATATGCCAAATTCAGAAGAGTAATTAATGACCTCTACTCTTGAAGGAAATTGAACCTGGAAGCAAGTATATATAGAGGTTTACATTTTGTCAGCAACTATTTTTTCTTCTGTCAGGTAGTAGATAACGATTTGTAAAAATACTGTCATCTATGTTTGTATGTTACTTAGTTTATAATTCCAAAAATAACAATGCCATAAGGAAAACGATGCTTTAAAAATAAAAGATGAACCTGTTATACAGAATGGATTTAGTGGGAGTGATAGGAAAAAAGACAGGCAATAAAGATGCCTTTTAGAGGTTGCTGTCCAGATTTCCTTTATTGCCACTGGATTTCCTGCTGTTTCTATGACCTTCCTAAACAATGCTTTGCACAGAACTTAACTTGAAGTTAATTGTCAGCAGAGCATTTTTCAACAGTTTATATAAACTTAAATTCATTGACTTTACTATATTAATAATTAGCCCCATTTAGTAGAAATTGCTTGTTTACGTGATAAAACTGGCAATGCTTAATATCTTAAGGAAGATGGAGAGAACGTGGTTGGGGAACAGGTAAAAAATCATACTTGATTCTATAAAGTTATTTGAAGATAATAAATAAAATACTATCATTATACATTCAATAATTTTTCTCTACTTTGTCATGTCCAGTCAACATTATCAAAAAGTATCTTCACTTGTAAAATTAATTTATTCTTAATGTGTGAGTTATATTATTGATATTCTGAAAACTAATGAAATAAGCAAGACATGTAAGCATTGCTAGGACAAAATGAAATATTTCACCCAATGAATATATTAATTGTAATTTTTAGGTTTTTCTGCTATTATGCTTTCCTAATTAGTCTCATTTATATCTATCAATGGTTTTTACATATTGATAAATATTATATAGTCAGTTATCAAAATTCAGTAATTTAAACCTTTTCAGAAATTAATAAATAATGAAATCAAACAGATAATTTTAAGTAACTGGTTTATATTCTGGCTTCTTGTCATTTAGGACTTCTTTATCCATATCAACTTCTCTGTGTTAAGCCAATGTCCACATCATGGAAAATCACTTTCTCTTCTTACTGACTGTTGTTGAAATGGGTTGTGGTGTAATTTATATTTTAAGCCTATCATACAGAGTACTGGAAAAGCAAATTTAGTGTTATATTTAGGGCATAAACCTGATGCAATTCAGCATGTAACATAAATTACTTTGGAACCATCAGCTCTTTGGAACAAATTGCAGAGTAGAGTTGTTTCCCTATTTAGTTTTCCTCTGTGATTTTAGAAAAAGTCCGAAGTGGTGATGATATATGTCAAAGTAATTTCCATGGTGCCTAAAAGCAAGTGAACACTTCAAAACTTACTTTGATGTGACCAAGTGAAATACAGTTAAGATGTAATGAAAAATGTTGATGATGGTAATGATAATGATGACCTGAAAGTTTTAACTGAATTGATACTTGGATATCCAGACCAAATTAAAGATAAACTGAACTTCAGACTTTCCCTTGACCAACTGCTTAATTATCTATATTAAAAATAATTTAGATAACTGTGCATAAATAATGAGATTTAAGTCTCATACTAAGAATAACATGAAGATAAAAAGCAAGGGCGTGGGGACCAGACCACCAGCGTTCAATCCTAGTTCTGACAGTGAGGCTATATAACTCTTTACCATCTATAAATCTCTTTACCATCTATATAACGCTTTACCATCTGAGCCACCAGGGAAGTCCCTATATAACTCTGGGCATGTTACTCAGCCACCTCACGTCTCAGTTTCTTCATATGTAAAAGGAGGTTAACAATAACACATCCCATATAAACTTGATTTGAGAATTAAATGAAAGTATTTGTAGAGTACTTAAAACAGTGTTTTCCATGTTCAGTTCAGTTCACTCACTCAGTCGTGTCCAACTCTTTGCAGCCCCATGGACTGCAGCTTTCCAGGCCTCTCTGTCCATAACCAACTCCGGGACTTAACTTAAACTCGTGTCTATTGAGTCGGTGATGCCATCCAACCATCTCATCCTCTGTCGTCCCCTTCTCCTCCCACCTTCAACCTTTCCCAGCATCAGGGTCTTTTCAAATGAGTCAGTTCTTTGCACCAGGTGGCCAAATTATTGGAGTTGCAGCTTCAACATCAGTCCTTCCAATGAATATTCAGGATTGACTTTCTTTAGGATGGACTGGTTGGATCTCCTTGCAGTCCAAGGGACTCTCAAGAGTCTTCTCCAATACCACAGTTCAAAAGCATCTGTTCTTTGGCACTCAGCTTTCTTTATAGTCCAACTCTCACATCCATACATGACCACAGGAAAAACCATAGCCTTGACTGATGAACCTTTGTTGGCAAAGTAACGTCTTTGCTTTTTAATATGCTATCTAGATTGGTCATAACTTTTCTTCCAAGAAGCAAGCATCTTTTAATTTCATGGCTGCAGTCACCATCTGCAGTGATTTTGGAGCCCAAAAAATAGTCTGACACTGTTTCCACTGTTTCTCCATCTATTTCCCATGAAATGATGGGACCAGACGCCATGATCTTAGTTTTCTGGATGTTGAGCTTTAAGCCAACCTTTTCACTCTCCACTTTCACTTTCATCAAGAGGCTTTTTAGTTCCTTTTCACTTTCTGCCATAAGGGTGGTATCATCTGCATATCTGAGGTTATTGATATTTCTCCTGACAACCTTGATTCCAGCTTGTGCTTCTTCCAGCCCAGCGTTTCTCATGATGTACTCTGCATATAAGTTAAATAAACATGGTAACAATATACAGCCTTGAGGTACTCCTTTTCCTATTTGGAACCAGTCTGTTGTTCCATGTCCAGTTCTAACTGTTGCTTCCTGACCTGCAAATAGGTTTCTAAAGAGGCAGGTCAGGTAGTCTGTTATTCCCATCTCTTTTAAGAATTGTCCACAGTTTGTGGTGATCCACACAGTTGAAGGCTTTGGCATAGTGAATAAAGCAGAAATGTTTTTCTGGCTGGAGAACTTTGAAGCCTGGCTTGGAGAACTTTGAGCATTACTCTACTAGTATGTGAGATGAGTGCAACTGTGTGGTTTCTGAGCATTTTTGGCATTGCCTTTCTTTGGGATTGGAATGAAAACTGACCTTTTCCAGTCCTGTGGCCACTGCTGTGTTTTCCAAATTTGCTGGCATATTGAGGGCAGCACTTTCACAGCATCATCATTTAGGATTTGAAATAGCTCAACTGGAATTCCATCACCTTCACTAGTTTTGTTTGTAGTGATACTTCCTAAGGCCCACTTGACTTCACGTTCTAGGATGTCTGGCTCTAGGTGAGTGATCACACCATCGTGATTATCTGGGTCATGAAGATCTTTTTTGTATAGTTCTTCTTGTATACTTTCCACTTCTTCTTAATATCTTCTGCTTCTGTTAGGTCCATACCATTTCTGTCCTTTATCGAGCCCATCTTTGCATGAAATATTCCCTTGGTATCTCTAATTTTCATGAAGAGATCTCTACTTTTTCCCATTCAATTGTTTTCCTCTATTTCTTTTCAGTGATCACTGAGGAAGTCTTTCTTATCTCTCCTTGTTATGCTTTGGACCTTTGCATTCAAATAGGTATATCTTCCCTTTTCTCCTTTGCTTTTATTCTTTTCTTTTCTCAGTTATTTGCAAGGCTTCCTCAGACAACCATTTTGCTGTTTTGCATTTCTTCCCTTGGGGATGGTCTTGATCCCTGTCTCCTGTACAATGTCACGAACCTCTGTCTGTAGTTCATCACATACTCTATCAGGTCTAATCCCTTGAATCTATTTCTCACTTTCACTGTATAACTGTAAGGGATTTGATTTAGGTCATACCTGAATGGTCTAGTGGTTTTCCCTACATTCTTCAATTTAAGTCTGAATTTGGCAATAAGGAGTTCATGATCTGAGCCACAATCAGCTCCCAGTCTTGTTTTTGCTGACTGTATAGAGCTTCTCCATTTTTGGCTGCAAAGAATATAATCAATCTGATTTTGCTGTTGACCATCTGGTGATGTCCATGTGTAGAGTCTTCTCTTGTGTTGTTGGAAGAGGGTGTTTGCTATGACCAGTGCGTTCTCTTTGGCAAAACTCTGTTAGCCTTTGCCCTGCTTCATTCTGTACACCAAGACCAAATTTGCCTGTTACTCCAAGAGTTTCTTGACTTACTGCTTTTGCATTCCAGTCCCCTATAATGAAAATATTGTTAAATATATACTTGTTAAGTAAATTTGCAGTTAAAATATGAACAACTAGTCTGAATAAAACTGTTGTTAAGATTGTAGCTCCTGGTGTTCAGTAGGCTGCTGAACTCCGTTTCCATTTTTCATTTGTTTTTATGCCTTCCCTCATTTTCCTGCTTCTCCCAGTTTGAATGTAAACTTAATAGATTAGCAGTAGATGATTTTAAAGGCTAAATAATACTATACAGCCAAGTGGGCTTCCCAAGTGGCACAAGTGATAAAAATCTGCCTGCCAATGTAGAAGATGCAAGAAATGCAGGTTTGATCCCTTGGTGGAGAAGATCCAATGGCGAAGGAAATTACAACCCACTCCAGTATTCTTGCCTCGAAATTCCATGGACAGAGGAGCCTGGTGGGCTGTGGTCCATGGGGTCACAAAGAGTCAGACAAGACTAAAAGTTTGAGCACATACACACACACCCTCACCCCACTCCCAACACACACAGCTAAATACCTCTTGACTTATTCCAACATTGGTTTCTAGGAAGCATAATTAAGAAGTTTATTCTCCTTTCTCCATCATATAGTATGTAATTAACAACTGGTATATTGCATTTCTTATCAAGTGGGAACACTATTATCTTCTTAATTGTATTAAATAAAAATATCATTAAAATTGTATTGTCTTTAACAAAGTTTCCCCTTCTACACATAAAAGCTTATCACATAGATATGTCCTGTTATACTTGGGATAACAAGGGAACTTATGAAATCAGATAGAATGGCCTATGTTGCCAAGTTTATGCTAACAAACTGACTCTCTTAATTTGGCATCATGAATGCCTTATTCTTAGCACTTAGATCTTATGTCAGGATTTGCAGGAATGTCACCTGATAGCTTCTCCTATGGCTTCTTCAGCTTCCCCATGAATATATGCTATGAAAACTATGCAGTCATAGTAAATGTGCCAGTTGCTGTGTTTAAGTATTTCACGTACATTAAATTATGTTCATTTCCACAGAAACCTTTTAAAATAACCTTTATTATTCCAATTGTACTCATGAAAAAATTGTGACAATGGCCGTGTTAAGTAACTTGTTCAAAATCATGGAGAAAACAGTGGATCTGGTATTTTTAATCTAGGCAGTTCAGCATCAGAGCTACGCTTTTAACCATTAGAGTTTCCTGTCTCTTCCACACTTCATGCACTGGAGGGAGAGGGAGAGAGAGAGAGAGAAGGGACAGGAAGGAAGGGGAGGAAAGGAAAAGAAAGGGAGAAGAGAGGGGGGTGAAAGAAACAGAAAAGGGGGAGAGAGTGCAGAGATAATAAATTAAGTTTTGTGAATTTCTCTGCACATTTTTTTCTCTATTCACTTTTAGGAAATAAAGGATAATGGTGTTGAAACACAGTGTTTACCAAGTCACATAAAACTAATATCGGTATCAACAACAAAGATGCAACTAGCAATACAAAAACTAGCTTTTGAAGTGGTTGCCCCAAAGGCCAGCTTTGGGAGGGAAATGGGAGCACTTGGTCGAAAGTAGATGTATAAAGTTACTACCCTTCCTAACATCATAAATACAGGCATCTGGTCTTGTAATCATTGTATTTATTTTTTAATACAAAATAGTAAGTCAGGCTTGAAAAATGGTAGATAAGCATACTTAACATGATATTTTCTTTCAAATATCTTTCACATTTCATATTATTGATCCCTAAGATACTATACCATCTTTTACAAGCCTAATTTTATTACTTTAAAAACTTGAGGACATACATTTTATTCCATTATCAATAAATATTGAAAGTCATAACAGTGTTTTCTTTAAATGAGTAAGGCAATCAAGTATCTATAGTGGGAAGTATTTGAGACATTGTAGATCACAAATTTTTAAATGTCTCAAAAAATTTTTTAGAAACATCTTTATTACAAGTTTTAAAAAAATACTTTATCACATGATTATGTATATTAAAGAATGAAAATAACTTATAAGCTTTTATTGACAACTGGCTCTTCTTTTAATATATATTTTCTTTAACTTGGCGTTACTGTTTCTTCAGTATTGACCCATGCCAAAGCATAACTTGGCAAAATAATTAATATTTCTTATAATAACTTATTTTTGTTCTTGGAAAGAACTCTATTATGTGAAAGACAATGCTATCATTTAAAAATACACCAGATATATTCCATACTAAGAAGTTTTGAAACATGTTACCTTTTTCCCTTTTCCTTATTTTTGTGGGCTACGGTTTTAAGCTTTTATATAGTTTAAAAACTGAAAGTGACCAAAGTTACCTAGTTTAATCCCCTGATTTTTTGAAATAAAGAAACTGAGTTCTAAATAGATTAGAGTATTTCATTGAAAATGAAAGACTTCATTGATTGACTTTCTTCTCTAATATGCTCATGCTTAGTCGGGGAAGGCAATGGCACCCCACCCCAGTACTTTTGCCTGGAAAATCCCATGGATGGAGGAGCCTGGTAGGCTGCAGTCCATGGGGTCGCTAAGAGTCAGACATGACTGAGCGACTTCACTTTCACTTTTCACTGTCATCACTGGAGAAGGAAATGGCAACCCACTCCAGTGTTCTTGCCTGGAGAATCCCAGGGACGGGGGAGCCTGGTGGGCTGCCGTCTATGGGGTCGCACAGAGTCAGACACGACTGAAGTGACTTAGCAGCAGCAGCAGCAGTCGCTTCAGTTGTGTCCGACTCTTTGTGACCCTATGGACCGTAGCTTACTAGGCTCTATTCATGGGATTCTCCAGGCAAGAATACTGGAGTCAGTTACCATGCTCTTCTCTAGGGAATCTTCCTAACCCAGGGATCAAACCCATGTCTTTTACATCTCTTGCATTGGTCTCTGAAAGTCAGGAAATTAAAACGTGTTTTGGAATAAGATGAAAACAATTTGGAATAATCAAAGTTTTCCTAATAACCTTGGAAACAGCTCAAAGAAAGTAATCTTAAAATATCCTGAAGCAGATCAGATCAGATCAGATCAGATCAGTCGCTCAGTCGTGTCCGACTCTTTGCGACCCCATGAACTGCAGCACGCAAGGCCTCCCTGTCCATCACCAACTCCCGGAGGTCACTCAGACTCACATCCGTCGAGTCAGTGATGCCATCCAGCCATCTCATCCTCTGTCGTCCCCTTCTCCTCCTGCCCCCAATCCCTCCCAGCATCAGAGTCTTCTCCAATGAGTCAACTCTTCGCATGAGGTGGCCAAAATACTGGAGTTTCAGCTTTAGCATCATTCCTTCTAAAGAAATTCCAGCACTGATCTCCTTCAGAATGGACTGGTTGGATCTCCTTGCAGTCCAAGGGACTCTCAAGAGTCTTCTCCAACACCACAGTTCAAAAGCATCAATTCTTCGGCGCTCAGCCTTCTTCACAGTCCAGCTCTCTCACATCCATACATGACCACAGGAAAGACCATACTGTTGTGTTATAGTAAAGACTGTTCTTATATACCATGAAACAATATTCATTATAAATATTTTTTCATATGAAATATGCAGCCAGAAAAATTTATTCCCATTAGTGAGTATAAATAAACACAGTATTTAATTTTACATTTGACACATTGTGTTTTTCTCTAATTTTAAGAATAATTTTCTGTTTGTGATAATAAAACAATTGTTAAGTCACTAATTAAAATAATTCCATAAGAAAAAATTTTATATGTTTGATTTTTGTGGAATGTAAACTTTTTTTTGAGGAAAGACCCCAAATAAGCAAAGTTCCATAGTAATATATCCCCTATGTATGTACTTAGGCATTCTGGAAAGTATTTAAAGAAAAATCATAGTGACATTCTTTCACTTTTGGCTTTGTAAGACACATAACGAGTACTGGAGTCATATAAAAATATCAAGGAA
This sequence comes from Tragelaphus eurycerus, assembly GCA_935064755.1. Taxonomy (NCBI): domain Eukaryota; kingdom Metazoa; phylum Chordata; class Mammalia; order Artiodactyla; family Bovidae; genus Tragelaphus; species Tragelaphus eurycerus. The sequence continues at coordinate 42,041,618 of CAKXYN010000010.1, read as the reverse complement.
CGATTAATAACACATCAGAAGTAAATGTGAAAATTCTATCTGGTATATAAAAATCAAAGGATTATGAAGGAATTACTCAAATATAACACTTAGGAAAGATCCTTCATCAATTGAGATATTTCTGCACCATAACACTTAAATCACCAAAATTATTGAGTAAAAGTATAATTGTACTTAAGTCAAGGGGAAGAAAAATAGCCTCTAAGAATACTTTTAGAAGTATATGACATTGATAACTGGGACAAAGTATTGATTTTTTGGGTGAAAATCTAAAAATCAAACTGGATTGGATTTTATTGGCAGATGCATCTTTTATTGGCAGATGCTAATAAAAAGAAAGGACCAGAAAAGGCAACAAAGATGGCAAAGACATTAGGAGACACAGTGTGATTTTATATAGTGTGGTTTGAAGTATAACCTAATCTGCATAGAAAATTATAATAATGTCAGTTTGCTTTAAATGTTTAGCAATTGTTCAGTGATTTACTGAATTTAAACTGTGAATTAACTGGAAGTAAGTAAGCTGAACTATAAGCTGTAGAAGTAGACAGTGAATACCATGTAGGAGTTAGTCACAGTGAAATGATCAGTTTCTTATCTTTTATTGGGTGAATATATTATGTATATAATCTACATGTGACAGTGTTATGCTTTGTAAAGATAATTGAATTTTCCTTAAAACAGAAGCTAAATAAACATATAAAGGTAAGTTGACTCTTTCAGTCTTAGAAACTGAAAGTCATTCAATATTGTTAGTTTTTTTTTAATAAGTATAGTTTCAGTGATTTGAAAGATTACAAAATGTTTGATTTTTAACTAAATATTTTAAATGATTGTCTTTTTCTCCAAGGAGGGAAACTTTTGCACAGGAAACATTCTTGTGAAATCATTATGATAAGACAGTACAATACAGAGTAATTTGTCTGGGAAAGGTCAAGAGTAGTGAAAACCCCAGCTGGAGCTGCATGTGAGTTCTCTGGGAATGCTTCAGGAATTTGGCACACATGAATAAAAAAAAAAAAAGATCGAAATATGTAATACCCTATTGGCAAGAGGGTCAGATAATTGTGATAATGCCCAAGTGATCGGAAAATGCTGCCTCATATCCTCATTCAGAGATGAATACACATTTTTCAGAAAGTTCAAGCTTAACTGCTTATAGGACAGTTGCTTAATGTGAGATGTGTCATAGCTTGGAGAACAAGTAGTACTCAATGAATGAATAAAGAGAGAAATACTAGATGGTGAGTAATATTGGGATTATTAATGCCCATTTCTTTGTGCTTTTCCTTTGTATTTTTTCACCATTAGAGACACCACATCTGTCATTGTGCCACTAATGTGCTGTGTTAACCTCTTTATCACAGAAATGTTTGGGGTTTGGATAATTTCACTTTTCACATCTAGCTAGTATTCATCATTACATGTTAAGTAACAATCTAGTCCTTGTCTTCTTTAGTTTTTGAGAAAACTCTGATAAATAAAATAATAGTTTTCTCTCTTCTTATTAAACTGAGAGATGGGCATATTATATACTCAGTACACTCTATGAAAGATGCCATCTATATTTAATGTTCAAAAATAATGTTGAAACCAAGCTAATTAAGTCATAAGAGTTGAGTAAGACAATCATGGCTAAGTTGTTTTTCAATATGATAAAAAACAAACAAAAAAGATCTTCTGTAGGTAGCTATAGCCTAATTTTTAGCTATTAGTTTTCCATTTCAAATGACTTTCTGACTCCCATTTTTTTTATTGTAAGGTATATCCTGTCATTTTTTTTTTTTTACCTAGTATTAACACTACTCCTGATTCTAGTAATAGAAGACTGATTTTTCTTTACATGCATTATTGATGGAACATCTTTTCCAAGACTGTGTAGCTGAATGGCGCTGCCAAACAGAGATCACTTTCTCCAACCAAGGTGTGGTCAGATTCTGTCTCCTGGAAATACAATCGTCGAGCCAAATGTAGATTTCAGGATCAACCATTTTGTTTCAGTGAGATTTCCTAGTATTTCCTGCTACCAGGATCTCAAGAGTCATTCTAATTCCAGCATTTTCGTTTTGTATGCTATTTATCTTAGAGTGTTACGTGAAAGAACATAAGGCATTTTTAGTGCCTCTAAAATTTTAATTTAGACCAACTTGTAACTTAGGTTAAGTATTATGGATTTCGCTTTCTGCCATAAAGGTGATGTCATCTGCATATCTGAGGTTGTTGAAATTTCTCCTGGTAATCTTGATTCCAGCTTGTGCTTCATCCAGCCCAGCATTTCTCATGATGTACTCTGCGTATAAATTAAATGATCATGATGATGATATACAGCCTTGATGTACTCCTTTCCTGATTTAGATCCAGTCTGTTGTTCCATGTCCAGTTCTAACTTCTTGACCTGCATACAGATTTCTCAGGAAGAGAGGTCAGCTGGTCTGGTATTCTGAAGAAGAACTAAAGAGCCTCTTGATGAAAGTGAAAGAGATGTGTGAAAAAGTTGGCTTAAAATTCAACATCCAGAAAACTAAGATCATGGCATCCAGTCCCATCACTTCCTGGCAAATAGATGGGGAAACAATGGAAACAGTGACAGACTTTATTTTGGGGAGATCCAAAATCACTGCAGATGGTGACTGCAGCCATGAAATTAAAAGACACTTGCTCCTTGGAAGAAAAACTATGACCAACCTAGGCAGCATATTAAAAAGTGGAGACAAAAGCTATGGTTTTTCCAGAAGTCATGTACGGATGTGAGAGTTGGACTATAAAGAAAGCTGAGCACCAAAGAATGGATACTTTTGAACTGTGGTGTTGGAGAAGACTCTTGAGAGTCCCTTGGACTTCAGGGAGATCCAACCAGTCAGTCATAAAGGAAATCAGTCCTGAATGTTCACTGAAAGAACTGATGCTGAAACTGAAGCTCCAATATTTTCGCCCCCTGATGAGAAGAACCGACTCATTGGAAAGGACCCTGATGCTGGGAAAGATTGAAGGCAGGAGGGAAAGGGGACTACAGAAGATGAGATGGTTGGATGACATCAATGATATGATGGACATGAATTTGAGTAGGCTCCGGGATGGACAGGGAAGCCTGGCGTGCTGCAGTCCATGGGGTCACAAAGAGTAAGACATAACTGAGCGACTGAACTGAACTGATTATGAATTTCAACTTAAGATCAATGGGAGCCATTAAAAGCCTTTAAGCAGGGAAAATATATGATGTGATATTAATTTTGGGAAACGACTCTGGTTTCCACATGGAAAAACAGATTAGTGAGAAACTTAGAAGGTGAAGAGGAGCAAGATATGACTTAGGGGTTGTTGCTATCATTCTCCTTTAAAGAGATGATGATGGCCTAAAATAAAGATGTTCCAGTTGAAATATAAAGAAATGGACAAAGAAGTATTGGGTTGGCCAAAATTTTTGTTCAAGATCTTTTTGATCAACCCAATAGATTAGAAAACCCCTAGTGATTCACTGTATATGGAAAATAATTGGGAAAATAGAGGCTAGTATGACTCCAACATTTCTAAGTGGAACAAATTGTATGGACATCTTCACTACATAGGGAGCATGAGAGGAAGAAAAGCAGGTTTTGAAGGGGAAAGAGTTTGATTTAACATACTGAGTCTAGTTTGCTTTTAGATGTACATGTAAAGATAATAAGTAAGTTCACTGGCTACACCGGAAGAGAAATCTGGACAAAATTTGCTGTATGACACAGCCTTTTTAAAATTAATTATTATTAAATTTATCAAACACATAATATGTATCAGGAATAAAATAGATGCTCTTTAATCTTCACAAAACCAACATGGTATTGCTATTATTACTACTGTTACTATTGTTGTTGCTGCATTATTAGTGACATACTAAAGATTGGAAAAAACCCTGATGCTAGGAAAGATTGAGGGCAGAGGGTAAAGGGGTTGCCAGAGGATAAGATGGTTGAATGGCATCACCGACTCAATGGAATGAGTTGGAGCAAGCTCTGGAGACAGTGAAGGACAGGGATCTCTGGCGTGCTGCAATTCATGGAGCTGCAAAGAGTGGGACAGGTCTTAGCAAACTGAACAACAACAAAGATATATACATTATGTAACTTACCAAAAATATTGAATTTAGAAATAAATGACAAAGATTTGATTTAAGCATCATATTTGTTTCCAGAAGTAACACTCTTAATGTTGATTCAAACAGGCATAATATGAGAAATGGCTTCCTTCTAGGCTAAAGGAAATAATTTAGGGGAGAAAAGTCAGGCAAGATCTTCTCACTTCAGGAAAGCAAATTTTCTAATTGTTTTGCCCATGGTGATACAGATTATCAAGACTTTAAACACTTCTAGTAAGTGAAGCAAAGAGTAGAATAGGTATAAATGTAATCCCTGTAAATCTACCAAAATATTATCAATTTAGATTTGATGAAATCTTATTGTGCTGTGGATACTTTCATACACTATCCATGAATTTGTCCAAATTAGCTGATACGGGGGGGAGGGGAGGGGGAGAGGGAGAGGGGGGGGGGTGAGGGGTGGGATTGAAAACAGAGAGAGAAAGGAAGAGGGGGAGGGGGGGAAAGAGGGGGGGGGGGTGGGGTGCGGTTAGGGGGGAAAGAGCGGAAACAAACGACTGATCTGATCTGATCATCTAATAGACTTTATCAATCCAAACCATGAGTGGTGATGGTTATTTTTACCATTTGTGAGCACATCTAATTCAAAGTCTGTAGTTAATAAAGTAAGGGTAGTAAGTATATGACATAATGATATAGTATCTGTAATAATGATATTCTCTTGGATTGGTATGGCAGATCAGTTTTCACTAAGATTTTCCCATGGGAACAGAAAAAAGAAAGTTTATTTAAACATAGTAAGAGGAAAATAATCATCCTTTTTTTTTTTTTTTTTGTCACTAAAATTGAAACAGAATGTATTGGGTGCTAAGTACTACATTTATGTGTAAATTATATAGAATATTCTCATCTCCACTTTCTGTCCACTAGCATGATTTTAAAGTGATAATGACCATCAGTTATTAGAGTTGTGATGAGCGTAATTGTTCCCCATCCTCTTTGCTCTGTAGACACTTTTAGAGTGATCCACACCATTAGGTAATAGGCAGCTTTCTTGTTATATATGCTTCACAGAGTGGATGATATGATTAAGTGGAAAACTGCATGCCTCGACTTGGGCCAACATGTAAATGAGCTATTGGAACTAAAACTCAAATGTAGGACTCTCTTGCCATCAAGAGAAAAATAGCAAATTGACAACTCATAAGAATGATATCTTCCTTTTACATCAAGGTTTGGAATTTTGATATTTTTATTCATATTTTAGATCTGATAATTCTTCATGGTGGAATATTCTCCTCTGCATTGCAGACTGTTTAGCAGCTTCCCTAGATGCTAGTAGTACTGCTTCAGTTGTAACAAGAAAAAATGTCTCTAATAACCATCCCTTGAGGGATGAAATTGTTTCTGGCTGACAACTGTGACTTAAAATGTCCTAAATTATTATAAGACCCACAATTTACTTACTTACATTTTTTACTTCATTTATTTAGCATCATTATCAAATCAGTTGTCAAGGACCTATGGAATATTTATGGGACATAGTTTGTCATTAAATAGGGTGAGATTAGTGAATATCAGATATACCAAATATATAAAGTTTACTTAAGACACTAGAATTGCGCCATACGACATTTTTTATTGGAGTATCATTGCCTACAATGCTGTATTCGTTTCTGCTTCACAACCAAGTGGATCAGCTATACAAGTACATATATCCCCGCCTTCTTGAGCCTCCCGCCAATACCCCAATCTCATACCATATGAAATTCTGACATGTGCTTTAATAAAATAATTTTTGAGAATTTTTTCTTTCTGTATAAAAATTTACCTTCAGGTAGATAAAGTTAGATGATATATGTACAAAAAATGAGGGAATAATGAAGTTAACAGAGAAATGAATATTTGAAAGAATAACTGCAAAGGATAAAGAAAAAATGATTGGGAGTTGGAGACAGTAGCTCTCAAAACCACTTTTTTGGAGGAAAAAAATAGTATATGAACTCACTTCAGAGGAAATTTAACTAAGTTATATATGATGGAATAGACCATTTTTGATTCACACAGATTGATTGTTCTACTCTGGATCAGACAAGAAAATTACACAATCATGTTGAGCACTTAGATTACTTGGAGTACATGGCAGCAAAGTTTTACTAAGATAAGAGAAATCGGCTAACATGATAGACAATTTTAGTTCATTAATATAAAAACTCTACACAAAAACTAACGCTAAAACATATTCAAATTCTGGATAAACTTTTTGAGATGAAAGAGAAAGAGCAGTTGGAATGATATAATCATAATTTTTAGCAGACTGAAGTTAAAGCTGCTATCACAGTTTTAAATTACCAAATGAAAATCTCTGCATTTCAGGGAACTAAAATGCAGTGAATATAAGACATAATTATGTTGAATTACTTTTTAAAGGCATATTAATTTCAAACATGTTTTCACAAATTTTTCTGTGATAATTTTAGAGCAACTCAAAAGGGTTTTTTTACCTGAGGAGTATTTAATCTTTATTACTAAAATTCACTTGCAAGAGCACTTTTGTAGGCTGCAGTGAATCCAGCTTTAGAATTAGAGGTGGAAAATATCCCATGAGCAAGGAATATGAAGCCAGGAACACTGATTACTACTGCACTTGCACTTTCATAAAATATTCTATTACTTTTTAATTGTACCTTTGTACATTATTTTGATTTACTTATTTGAAGCATTTAATGTGTGTATATGAAAAGACAAGTTAGAATTAATAAGCAATAGCTTACCTTAGTAGTATAATTATAATTATGCTTATACTTAAATTATAATTATGGCATACAGTACAATATTTTATATGTAGTCTTATATAACTCTTACAGGTGACCTTGCAAGAATAACAGGAAAAAAATTTATTGCAGTTTTGCAGATGTAAAATGTCATGCTTAGCTATATTAAATGATCATTTAGAGTTAGTAATTAGAAGAGTTTGATTCTGGAATCCCAAGCAAGTGAGTGATGTCTTTAAAGTACACTAAAATTTATACTTACAGATATTAGTGTTACTTTGATCTCAGCAAGCTTTGTAAAGTCTGTTTCAGATAAATTTTATGATTTTTATAAACCTTCTGTGTTTAAACCTTTCTCTCTCTACCTTTTAGTGTGCTTTTGTTTTCATATAAAACATATTCCCTTCCCCCCTTTCTCTATATCTCTTCCGGACACATGTAAGTTGCAAGATCACTATAAAATTTTTTGAGCAAAGCTTGGAAATATCTTTCCACTCACTTCCTAGAGCTTTTAGAGTCATCATGCTTGCATCTAATTACATTGCATACTGTTATTTGCTGTCAATTTAAGTATGTTTTTCTTACCTTTAAACTGTATTGTAATTTGAGAAAAGGAAACATATGTTCATAGTTCTGTTTCTCCGTAATTTAATGCATAATATATGTTTAGATGCTCAATTTTATATTGGTCTTTAGTTGTTCTCTTTGGATACCTTGAAGATAAAATATTACATTCATCACTTATTTACTGACATAAACTGTATTAAGCATGGTGGGTTGACCAACCATTTAATCTACTGCTATTAACCTTTCATTTTGGTGACAGGTTTTATACACATACATACACACTCTCTCATATTCACACATTCACACATATATAGTAGTCTCATGCTCCAAGCCCATGTCCTCAAGAAATTGTTTTCTGCTGGTTGGCCATAAGAGCACTACTGTATTTTTCACTCTGGAATTTTTTTTTAAATTTGGGCAACAAAAAGATATGCATATTGTTTACTGTTTCAGAATAGAAAGGAACAGAATTTACTAGCCATGTTACAAGGGCAGGGTTTGGGAATTAAATTGGTTTCAGAGTTGTTGAGCTTGAATGACCTCTGAAAAAATAAGTTATCAATGCTCACAGGACAATAGATACCATTTTCCAGTGAAAGAAACCAGTACTCCTTGAAGATGTGGCTGCTTGTAGCACTAAGGCACATCATGTGTATAGAGCCAGAGACTGAGGAAAGCTTAAAAAAAAAAAAAAAAAAGGATGAGGTGTATAATGTAACACAGGAGCCAAATTAAAAATGCTCTGGATGATCAAAACTAGGCTGGTTTTAGCAACAAAATCAGCCAAGCAGTATTAGATAAATAAATAGATAAGAATGGCCACCTCATGCGAAGGGTTGACTCATTGGAGAAGACTCTGATGCTGGGAGGGATTGAGGGCAGGAGGAGAAGGGGACGACAGAGGATGAGATGGCTGGATGGCATCACCAACTTGATGGACGTGAGCTTGAGTGAACTCTGGGAGTTGGTGATGGACAGGGAGGCCTGGCGTGCTGCAATTCATGGGGTCGCAAAGAGTCAGACATGACTAACTGATCTGATCTGATCTGATACATTTATATAAATGAAATACTGATTAAATCCATGAATGGGAATATAGGACAAATATTTCTTATAGACGAATGCCCAATGGCGTGTGTGTGTGTGTGTATATGTATATATATATATATACTTTTGTCTCTAATAGAGAGCTTAGAAATAGACCCATATAAATATAGCCAATTAATAAAGGAGCAAAGACAACACAATGGAGAAGACTATCCTTTCAACAAATGATGCTGGAACAACTGGACGTCCACATGCAAAAACAATGAACATAGACACAGGCTCTACAGCCTTCAGAAAGATTAAGTCAAAGTGGATCTTAAAACTGTAAAATGTTTAGAAGATAACAGGGAACAGGGAAAAATCTAGATGACTTTGTATTTGGTAAGGACTCTTTAGAAACAACACCAAAGGCATGACATATAAAAGAGAGAATTAGTAAGTCAGACTTCATTAAAAAGAAAAACTTTTTTCTCTCTGAAAGATACTGTCAACAGAATCAGAAGACAAGCCACAGACAGAAAATATTTTAAAAAGACATATCTGATAAATGTTTGTTATCTAAACTATACACGTGAGTGAGTGAAGGCGCTCAGTTGTGTCTGACTCTTTGCGACCCCATGGACTGTAGCCTACCAGGCTCCCCTGTCCATTGGATTTTCCAGGCAAGAATACTGGAGCGGGTTGCTATTTCCTTCTCCAGGAGATCTTCCCAGGGATTGAACCTGGGTCTCCCGCATTGTAGGCAGACGCTTTACCATCTGAGCCACCAGGGCACAAAGAAATCTTAAAACTCAATTATAAGAGAACAAATAACCCAGTTAAAAATGGGCAAGAGACCTGAACAGACACTTCACCAAAAAAGATATACAGATGACAAATAAGCATATGAAAAGATGTGTTGACATAAAAACCCTCACACAGATGTTTCCAGCAGCTTTATTCATAATTGCCAAAACTTGCAAGTAACCAAGATGCCCTTCAATAAAATTAACTGTGGTGCATGCTAGGTAATAGAATAGTACTTAGTGGTAAAAAGAAATGAGCTATGAAGTCATGAAAAGACCCATAGAAAATTTAAATACCTATTACTAAGCTAAAGAAGCCAATTTATAAATACTATATACTGTATGACTCCAACTATTTGGCCTTCTGGAAAAGAAAAAACTATGGGAAGAGGGTAAGGATCTGTGGTTGCCAAGCGAGACTGAGGAGGGAAAGATGAGGGAGGGAGGCAGAGCACAGAGGATATCTAGGACAGTCAAACTCTGTAGGATACTCTGTATGGTTGACACATGCTATCATACATTTGTAAAACCCATTGAATGTACATCCCAAGTGGATGCCAGTGTACACTATGGACTTTGAGTGATAATGAAGTGTCAATGTATGTTAATCAGTTATTACAAATAAACCACGTGGTAGCCAGGAAGACTGTGCCTGTTTAGGTGCAGGGGATATGGGAAGTCTTTATACCTTCTGCTCCATTTTTCTGTGAATCTAAAACTTAAAGTGTTTTTAAAAAATGGGATACAGCTTATAATTTAGTTAATAATGATGTTTCAATGGTAATTTCCTGTACCAAGGGAAGGCAAGATGTTAATATTAGATTGTTGTTCAGTCACTCAGTCGAGTCCAGCTATTTGTGACCCCATGGACTGCAGCATGTCAAACTTCCCTGTCCTTCACCATATCCCTGAGCTTGCTTAAACTCATGTCCATTGAGTCGGTGATGCCATTCCACCATCTCATCCTCTGTTGTCCCCTTTTCTTCCTGCCTTCAATCTTTCCCAGCATCAAGGTCTTTTCTAATGAGCTGACTCATTAGTCATTTTGCCTCAGCTGGACAAAGTATTGGAGCTTCAGCTTCAGCATCAGTACTTCCAATGAATATTCAGGATTGATTTCCTTTAGGATGGACTGGCTTGATCTTGTTGCCGTCCAAGGGACTCTCCGTCTCACTTCAGAGCAGATGAGGAGCCTAAGATAACAGATTAGACTTTCTGATCCATCCTGTTTGATGATTTTTTAAATTCCTGTGAATAATTATATTCTTTCTGTCATGGTAAATTATTCTCTACTCATGCATACTGCATCAAATTATTCCTGGGTTTTATTGTTCTCATCTATCTAGACTTCCAAAATCTCATCCATCTAAATCTCCTCCAACACCACAGTTCAAAAGCATCAATTCTTCGTCACTCAGCCTTCTTTATGGTCGAACTTACATCTCTACATGACTACTGGAAAAACCATAGCTTTGACTATATGGACCTTTGTTGTCAATGTCTCTGCTTTTTAATATGCTGTCCAGGTTTATCACAGCTTTTCTTCCAAAGAGCAAACATCTTTTAATTTCTTGGCTGCAGTCACCATCTACAGTGATTTTGGAGCCCAAGAAAATATCTGTCACTGTATCCATCATTTTTCCATCTATTTGTCATGAAGTGATGGGACCGGATGTCATGATCTTAGTTTTTTTAATATTGAGTTGTATGCCAGCTTTTCACTGTTCTGTTTCACCTTCATCAAGAGTCTCTTAGTTCCTCTTTGCTTTCTGCCATGAGGGTGGTGTCATCTACATATCTGAGGTTATTGATATTTCTCCCAGCAATATTGATTCCAGTTTGTGCTTCATCCAGCCCAGTGTTTCTAATGATATACTCTGCATATAAGTTAAATGAGCAGGATAACAAGGTTAATATTAGGGGAAATAGGTAAAGGGCCTGCCTGGGTGAATTCCATGTATTATGTTTGCAACTTTTCTATAAATCTAAAATTATTATACATAATGTATAAATCTAAAATTGTTACAATATTAAAAGTTTATTTTTTAAAAAGAGTCAATTAACTACATGTGATTGAAAGTCAGAGAAATGCGATTGGTTATGCTAGGTATTGTCCTACTTGCCCTGGTTATCTCTGATCATATTTAAATATATTCTTGAAAACTAAGATCTTGGGGACCAGAGAGTATCTTTTGAGGGATAAATCCTAACTCTGAGACTTCATTTGGCAAGTTATTTAACCTCTCCTTAGTTCCTCATCTGCAAAATGGAGATACTATGTCTCTATTGTATAAGACTACTAGAAGAATTGAGATCAATTAAGAACATCACCTAGGACAGACTCTATGTCTAATAAATGTTAGCTATTGTTAACATTATTGTTATTGAATACATATTTATATTTCTTCTGTGCTTGACAATCCATAAAGCCAAATTATCCCTTATCCAGTTAAATCTTGTGAGTATATGCAGGTTTTCTGTGGAATTTATGCTTCGTGAAGGCCCCACATGGTAACAGCAACATGAGTCAACTTGCAGCATTATAAAGGAGTATCATATTTTCATAGGACTCCTGATTAGACCCACTCCACGTGGAGAGAATTCTGGCTCCAATGCACTGGCTTCTCTGTTGAGTCAATGACTGTCAGAACCTCCCGTCTCACTTCAGAGCTGATGAGGAGCCTAAGATAACAGATTAAACTTTCTGATCCATCCTGTTTGATGATTTTTTAAATTCCTATGAGTAATTATATTCTTTCTGTCATGGTAAATTATTCTCTACTCATGCATACTGCATCAAATTATTCCTGGGTTTTATTGTTCTCATCCATCTAGACTTCAGAAATCTTCTCATCCATCTAATTTCAAAAATCTTCAATAGCTCACCTGCTATTTGCACAGAATTGTGGTATTACATCTCATCTTGAATTCTTGCCATGTGACCTAAGATGGAACAGGGAGTATACTGCTACAGGCATGGTTTTAAAATAGGCAAGCGCCTACAAGTTGTGATACTTAGGAATTCTGGGATAATCCTGACCTGGAGCCAAGCTATGTTGGATGTTGTGACTTTACAGCTGTTATTTGAAGGTAACAAACTTTCACTTTAGGGTTTCTCAGGTATACTAATATATGTACATAAGTGTGTGTTTATATTTGTGTAAACATCATAAGTAACTGAAAATAAATATTTAAACATTTAGATTTTAGGTTCTATATAAAAACTGTGGGCAATAACACTTTTATAATGATCTCACTATAGTCATGTTTTAGCATATTTCCTGACTATAGTATTAGTTTCCTATTGCTATATAACAAATTATCTCAAATAGTGATTAAAATAGCACATATTTATTATCTTATGGTTTACATGGAATAGTCATAATAGTCATAAGTTGCTCAGTCGTATCCGACTCTTTGCGACTCCATGGACTGTAACCTACTAGGCTCCATCCATGGGATTTTCCAGGCAAGAATACTGGAGTGGGTTGTCATTTCCTTCTCCCAGGAGATCTTCCCAACCCAGGGATTGAACCCGGGTCTCCCACATTGTAGGCAGACGCTTTACCATCTGAGCCATGATTGCAAGGCTGCAACGAAGATTTTGCCCAGTATTGCATTCTCATCTGAAGCTCAGTATCCTCTTCTAGGTTCATTCAAGTAATTGGCAGAATTCAGTTTTTAGGACTGAGGCCCTTAGCCTCTATATGCTGTCCTCTCCATTGGTGGCTCAAAAAGTGCTTGTTGCTTCTTCAAGGCCAGCATTTCTGCTGTTTTAAGTATCTTCTTTCAAGGAATATTCTGTTTTAAGGGGCTCACAATTTATTAGATCCTATGTACCCCAAGTGTCATGAGTCTGGATCCTATGAGATGGGCCACCAGGCCTTTCGGGCCCATGATCCTAAGCTAACTTGTACTTGTATCCCCAGACCTGTCCCCACTGCTCACTGTCATACACCCGTCTCACTTCATGTTCCAAGATATAAATAAGAATTTCAATGTAGAGACAGCAGAGCTTCAAACCAAGTTCAGGGCTCTTCTGGGAGCAAGAGCATTGCCTACTATATCTGTGTCTGCTTTTTAAAGTAAAAGACTGGAATTATGTCTGCTTTGTAGGTTTGTGATGATATTAAATGAGAAAAAGTATATGAAGAATTTATAACAGAGTCTGTTACATAGAAAACATTCAATAGATGTTATTCTTTATATTACTATGACAGAAGACTCGCTCAACCACTCAGAGGTGTCTAGTTAGAGAGACAGGCATGTGAGCAGCTTATTATAATACAATAAATAAAGGCACTAGGCACCAACTCGATGGACATGAGTTTGAACAAGCTCCAGGAACTGGTGATGGACAGGGAAGCCCAGCATGCTGCAGTTCATGGGGTCGCAGAGTGGGACACGACTGAGCGACTGAACTGAACTGAGGCACTGAGAACTTAAAAATGCACTGTTTACAAGGGATTTATAGAAGTGAAACTGATAGATACATAATTATTGTTCAATATGATTAGTATGATTTCCAAATCTACTTTGTTACGGGAGGAGGAGAGCCCTCTAGTTTCACATCAAGCAGTTCCAGTTCAGTAGCTTAGTCATGTCCGACTCTTTGCGACCCCATGGACTGCTGCACGCCAGGCTTCCCTGTCCCTCACCAAATCCCGGAGCTTTCTCAAACTCATGTCCATCGAATTGGTGATGCCAACCAACCATCTCTTCCTCTGTCATTCCCTTCTCCTCCTGCCTTCAATCTTTCCCAGCATCAGAGTCTTTTCCAATGAGTCGGTTCTTCCCATGGAGTTTCAGCTTCAGCATCAGTCCTTCCAATGAATGTTCAGGACTGATTTCCTTTAGGATGGACTGGTTGGATCTCCTTCTGCTTAGTGATCTCACACTAAGCAGGAAATATTCAAAAACCCACCAATTGTCATTGATATTTAGGCCATAACAGAAAGCTGTCAGTAAATGGCAGCAAATCTCAACCAGGCCCTGGACAGGTCGTGGATTTTCCAGCTGGACTACTGGACTGTCCATCTTTCTAGACCTGCAGCTTGGCCAGAGTTATTTCATTAAACTTGTCATGCTGCAACTGTCTTGTTGTTCAGTTGCTAACTTGTGTCCTACTCTTTGTGACCCCATGGGCTGCAGCATGCCAGACTTCTCTGTCCTCCACTATCTCTCCGAGTTTACTCAAATTCATGTCCATTGAGTTGGTGATGCTATCTAGCCATCTCATCCTTTGCCACCCCCATCTACTTTTGACTTCAATCTTTATCAGCAACAAAGTCTTTTCCAGTGAGTCAGCTCTTTGCATCAGGTGGCCAAAGTATTAGAGCTTCCGCTTTAGCATCAGTCCTTCCAATGTTGATTTCCTATTCAGGAGTTTTCATTTAGGACTGACAGGCTTGATCTCCTTGCAGTCCAAGGGACTCTTAAGAGTCTTTTCCAGCCCCACAATTCAAAAGCATCAATTCTTCAGTGCTCAGCATTCCTTATGGTCCAACTCTCACATACATATATGACTACTGGAAAAATTACAGCTTTGAGTGTTTGGGGATTTGTCAGTAAAGTGATGTCTCTGCTATCTAATGTACTGTCTAAGTTTGTCATAGTTTTCCTTCCAAGGAGCAAGCATCTTTTAATTTCATGGTTGCAGTCACCATCTGCAGTGGTTTTGGAGCCCTAGAAAATAAAATCTGTCACTACTTCCACTTTTTCCCCTTCTATTTGCCATGAAGTGATGGGACCAAATGCTATGATCTTAGTTTTTTGAATATTGAGTTTCAAGTCAGCTGTTTCACTCTCCTCTATCTCCCTCATCAAGAGACTCTTTAGTTCTTCACTTTTTGCCATTAGAGTGGTATCTGCATATCTGAGGTTATTAATATTTCTCCTGGCAACCTTGATTCCAGCTTGTGATTCAGCCAGCCCAGGATTTCACATGATGTATTCTGCACAGATGGAGAAGGCAATGGCGCCCCACTCCAGTACTCTTGCCTGGAATATCCCATGGATGGAGGAGCCTGATGGGCTGCAGTCCATGGGGTCGCTAAGAGTCGGGCACCGCTGAGTGACTTTACTTTCACTTTCATACATTGGAGAAGGAAATGGCAACCCACTCCAGTGTTCTTGCCTGGAGAATCCCAGGGATGGGGGAGCTTGGTGGGCTGCCATCTATGGAATCGCACAGAGTCGGACACGACTGAAGTGACTTAGCAGCATGGCAATCCACTCCAGTGTTCTTGCCTGGAGAATCCCAGGGATGGGGGAGCCTAGTGGGCTGCCGTCTATGGGGTTGCATAGAGTCAGACATGACTGAAGCAACTTAGCAGCACGGAAGTTAAGTAGGCAGGGTAACAATATACAGACTTGACGTACTCCTTTCCCAGTTTTGAGCCAGTCCCTTTTGTTCCATGTCTGGTTCAAACTGTTGCTTGTTGGCCTGCATACAGGTTTCTCTGGAGACAAGTAAAGTAGTCTGGTATTACCATCTCTTTAAGAATTTTTCCACAGTTTGTTGTGATCCACACAGTCAAAGGCTTTAATGTAGTCAATGAAGAAGCAGTAATTTTTTTTCTTGAACTCCCTAGCTATGATTCAACGAATGCTGGCAATTTGATCTCTGGTTCCTCTGCCTCTTTGAAACCCAGCTTGTTTGGAACCTGGAAGTTCTTAGATCATGTACTGCTGAGCCTAGCTTGAAGGATTTTTGAACATAACCTTGCTAGCATGTGAAATTATTGCAATTGTATGATAGCTTGAACATTCTTTGGCATTGTTCTTCTTAGGAATTGGACTGAAAAGTCACCTTTTCCAGTCGTGTGGCTACTGCTGGGTTTTCTATATTTGCTGACGTATTGAATATAACACTTTAGCAGCAGCATATTTTAGGATTTGAAATAGGTCAGCTGGAATTTCATCATCTCCACTGGCTTTGTTTGTAGTAATACTTCCTAAGGCCCACTTGACCTCACACTCTAGGATGTCCAGGTCTAGGTGAGTGATCCCATCACTGTGGTTAATTAACATTAATGTACTTTTTTTTTTCTTAAGTACCATCTGCCATCATGACAATGAAATATTTTTTCTTCTTTCCATTTGTTTCCAAAACCACCAATTCCAAAAATGGTATTACTTGAGAGATGTTCTATATGTATGACTGCTTGGGAGGAAGAGAATACATATTACTCACATACACATACTACTTTAAGATGAAATAAATGTCCTGGTTCAATTTTTCAAAAATAAAATCTTAAATTACGGTGGTACACAAGAAACGAGAGCATAAGGAAGCTTTGAGTGTAGTTTCTCATGTCCTCAGGGATCCTGATGGAACACAATATTATCACTGACAGCACAAACACGGTAGTATTTGCTGGATATGGAAAATTCAATCCTTGCTTTATCATGGATTGCCAAAGAAGGATGGCTGTCAGATATGGCTAATGTAAGTACATTTTTCTCTTTTCCTGTGGTCATGTATGGATGTGAGAGCTGGACTGTGAAGAAGGCTGAGCACCAAAGAATTGATGCTTTTGAACTGTGGTGTTGGAGAAGACTCTTGAGAGTCCCTTGGACTGCAAGAAGATCCAACCAGTCCATTCTGAAGGAGATCAATCCTGGAATTTCTTTAGAAGGAATGATGCTAAAGCTGAAACTCCAGTATTTTGGCCACCTCATGTGAAGAGTTGACTCATTGGAGAAGACTCTGATGCTGGGAGGGATTGGGGGCAGGAGGAGAAGGGGACGACAGAGGATGAGATGGCTGGATGGCACCACTGACTCGATGGGTATGGGTCTGGGTGACCTCCGGGAGCTGGTGATGGATAGGGAGGTCTGGCGTGCTGCGGTTCATGGGGTCGCAAAGAGTCGGACATGACTGAGCGACTGATCTGATCTGATCTGAAGTACATTTTTCTCTTTGCAGAACTTTTTACTTTTAGAATGCAGTGATGATCTTGCCTATATTGGCATCACACTGGAGATTGCAGGATGGTAGTTTGCTTATTCTTTTATTTCCTCTCATTTTAGCTTGGGTCTAAGAGAAAAAAACACAATTACACAACACAAGCCCACTGGTTTAACCTGATATCACATCAATTTAGAAGTTACTAGGAGAAGAAAAAGAAATATTTGAGTTGAAAGATATATTTTAAAAAATAAAACCATTTCTCATTCTTTTTGATGAGTTTCCAGCAGGTAAGAGTTTACCTTTCTTGTTCTCATTATTTTGTTGGTAGTTTGATGTCTTAAATAAACCTAGTGAGGCTGGTTTTATTTATTAGATTTCTTATCTTGACCTGTAAGGCTCTGTATGATTTTGTCCTTACTTGACCCCCCAAATTATTCTACAGTTCTCTCTGGTAATTAGCACAGTACAGCTGCACTTGCCCCTTTTTATTTCCCAGGCACAAATAGCTCTGCTCAACACTTCAAGGAATATTGTCGTATGAGTTGTTTCTTCTTGTCTTTCATTTCTTAACCTAAGTGCCCTCACCAAAGCCAATACTTCACTGACCTTTCAGTGTAAAGAAGCTGCTGCCTGCTCTATATTAACAGGACCCTTCTTAAAAGCCATTATAGTGCTGGTGATGCTTCCTTTATAGCTCAGTCGGTAAAGAATCTGCCTGCAGTGCAGGAGACCTAGGTTCAATTCCTGGGTTGGGAAGACCCCCTGGAGAAGGAAATGGCAGCCCACTCCAGTATTCTTGCATGGATAGAGGAGCCTGGTGGGTTACAGTCCATGGGGTCACAGAGTAGGACACAGCTTAGTGAGTAAACCACCACCACCACTAACACCCTGGTGACATCTGATTTCATTTTCCTTTGGTAGAATGTAAGTTCTTGGAGAGTGGGCATCGTGGCTATCTGTTCCTCACTGTATCTTGCCACCTAGATTAGGGTTGAAAACAATGTTTTTGAATGAAAGAAACACCTCTGATTTTACATTTTCCAAACTTTTATCTTTCCACTGTATTTAATAGGTATAAAATATTGATTTAAAATTGCTTTGGGTAATGGCAAGGAAAACTTGGCTTAATCCTTGTACTAAGAAATGTGATATGTGTGTATGTGTGTGTGTGTGTGTGTGTGTGTGTGTGTGTGTGTATGCATGTGTATGTAAATATCATGATGAGATACTAACAAGGCAATTATAGGGTCAAATTCCAAAAGAAAAGAACTAAAACCTAGAGATGTGAACTTACTATTTCGCTGTACATTTCCTTTAGAGGACCTGCCAATACTGGAAGAGGCAATTGAGAGGCCAAGAAACTGATAAGAAGAGTTTTTGAAAGATTTACAGAAATAAAATTTCAAGTTGGATTCAAGGCTTGCCAGGGATATTGATAAATCATGCAGGATTCTGATTAAGATGCTTATGGTCTACACTCCCAAATAAGGGTGAAAGGCACTTGCAAGGATTGAAGAAGTGTGACTTCTAATTCAATCACTGGTAGAATTAAGGCAACTCTAGTTTGCTGAGGACCCCATCTACTTTCCTAAGCAAATGATAATCTGTTCCAGTGAGGGGAAAAAACTTTCCTAGACCTTAAATCCTCTTTCCCTAGTTGTATAATGAACCCTATACTGTATACATCATATTCTGTATACTGTATGAAGTATACTGTATACTTCAGATTCAGACTTAAATGGAAGAAAATAGGGAAAACCACTGGAGCATTCAGGTATATGACCTAAGTCAAATCCCTTACGAATATACACTGGAAGTGACAAACAGATTCAAGGGATTAGATCTGATAGAGTGCCTGAAGAACTATGGATGCAGGTTTGTGACACTGTAAAGGAGGCAGTGATCAAGACCATCCTCAAAAAAGAGAAATACAAAAAGGCAAAATGGTTGTCTGAGGAGGCCTTACAAATAGCTGAGAAAAGAAGAGAGGTGAAAGGCAAAGGAGAAAAGGAAGCACATACCCATTTGAATGCAGAGTTCCAAAGAATAGCAAGGGGAGTTAAGAAAGCCTTCCTCAGTGAACAATATAAAGAAATGGTGTGGCCCTAACAGAAGCAGAAGATATTAAGAACAGGTGTAAGAATACACAGAAGAACTGTACAAAAAAGATCTTCATGACCCAGATAATCATGATGGTGTGATCACTCACCTAGAGCCAGACATCTTGGAATGTGAAGTCAAGTAGGCCTTGGGAAGCATCAGCACAAACAAAGCTAGTGGAGGTGATGGAATTCCAGTTAGGCAATTTCAAATGCTAAAAGATGATGCTGTGAAAGTGCTGCACTCAATATGCCAGCAGATTTGGAAAACACAGCCAGGGCCACAGGACTGGAAAAGGTTAGTTTTCATTCTAATCTCAAAGAAAGGCAATGCTAAAGAATGCTCAAACTAGTGCACAATTGTTCTCATCTCACACCCTAGCACGGTAATGCTCAAAACGCTCCAAGTGAGGCTTCAACAGTACGTGAAACCGTGAACTTCTAGATGTTCAAGCTGTATTTAGAAAAGGCAGAGAATCAGAGATCAAATTGCCAATATCTGTTGATCATTGAAAAAGCAAGAAAGTTCCAGAAAAACATTTACTTCTGCCTTATTGACTACACCAAAGCCTTAGCCTGTGTAGATCACAACAAACTGGAAAATTTTTCAAGAGATGGAAATACCAGACTACCTTACCTGCCTCCTGAGAAATCTGTATTCAGGTCAAAAAGCAACAGTTAGAACTGGACACAGAACAGCAGACCTGTTCCAAATCGGGAAAGGAGTATGTCAAGGCTATATATTGTCACCCTGCTTATTTAACTTACATGCAGAGTACATTATGCAAAATGCTGGACCGAATGAAGCACAAGCTGGAATCAAGATTGCCAGGAGAAATATCAATAACCTCAGATATGCAGATGACACCATCCTTTTGGCAGAAAGCAAAGAACTAAAGAGACTCTTGATGAAAGTGAAAGAGAAGAGCGAAAAAATTGGTTTAAAACTCAACATTCAGAAAACTAAGTCATGGCATCTGGTCCCGTCACTTCTTGGGTAACAGATGGGTAAACAATGGAAACATTTAGTGACTTTATAATTTTGGGCTCCAAAGTCACTGCAGATGGTGACTGCAGCCATGAAATTAAAAGATGCTTGGCCTTGGAAGAAAAGCTATGACCAACTAGACAGCATATTAAAAAGCAGAGACATTACTTTAACAACAAAGGTCCATCTAGTCAAAGCTATGGTTTTTCTAGTAGTCATGTATGGATGTGAGAGTTGGACTATAAAGAAAGCTGAGAGCTGAAGAACTGATACTTTTGAACCGTGGTGTTGGAGAAGACTCTTGAGAGTCCTTTGGACTGCAAGGAGATCCAAACAGTCCATCCTAAAGGAAATCAGTCCTGAATATTCATTGGAAGGATTGATGCTGAAGCTGAAACTCCAGTATTTGGCCACCTGATGTGAAGAACCAACTCATTTGAAAAGACCCTGATGCAGGTAAAGATTGAAGGCAGGAGGAGAAGGAGACAACAGAGGATGAGATGGTCAGATGGCATGACTGATGCGATGGACATGAGTTTGAGTCAACTCCGGGATTTGGTGATGGACAGGGGTGCCTGGCCTGCTGCAGACCATGGAGTCTCAAAGAGTTGGACACGACTGAGTGACTGAACTGATACTGAACCCAGAAAGAACAACCAGGCAAACGAAGAAATAGATAATGTTGCAGGAAGCAAGAGAACCAGAGAAATAACCAACTCCAGGAAACAATACTCACAACAGAAACTTGCTACACGCTCTTCAGGAGCAATGCATACACTGAATGCTGAATCATCTCACCTTCACGAGCCTAAAAATGAACTCTTCATTTTTCCCCCTACTCTGCTCCATGCTGGCCTTATTTATCTCTGTTGACGGCAACTCCATGGTTCTAGTGCTGAGCCATGACATTACTGATTTTTTTTCTTTTTGTCATACCCTATATATGATTGGTGAAGAAATCTTCATTCATATTTAAAAATACAGATAAGTACAGAATCTGATCATTTCTTATGACATTGACAGCCACAAGCTTACTATCCTGTTCTTAATGAATTGCTTGTGTCTCTGTTTGCCCAATACAGGAATCAGGATGATTCTGTTAAAGCATATATCCAACCAGATTCTCTTCTATTCAGAATTTAACAATAGTTCACCCTTCTACTCAGAGCAAAAGCAGAAGTCTTTAAAATAAAACCCCCCCCCCCTCTTATTTATTATTTTAAAAAAATAAATATACCTTTAAAATATATTTTAAAGGTATATTTAAAATCCTTTAAATATACAGGATTTTATACCTATACCTTTAAAATCCAAGTCAAGGCTTTAGAGCAAGTTTTATATCTGTACAATAAAAAATTGATCTCACTCAGATTTTTATAGTGTAATGTGCCATAGGATGTCAGCTGTATTAATTTTCCTGTAATATACATACATTGAGCCAAGAAATTTTGGCATTGCTAAAACTTGCAATGAAAACTATTTCCTGGAAACTTATATTAATCATTTTTTAAACTCATAATTTTGGTAGCAGAATTAGGGTTCAGTCATCATAAACGAAGATTATCTTACATTGTTAATGAGTTTTGACTGCTATTGTAACAATACAAAAAATATCTTCATCTAATACAAATTTATTTTTGCATGAGTTCATCTTATTTCTCTGATCATTTTTCTTTAATATAATGTTTTCTGATTAAAGTAATCTTTCATGGCACATTAGATTTTTTTTTATTAACCTATTTTAATCTACCACTGTGGGCAAGAATCCCTTAGAGGAAATGGAGTAGCCATCATAGTCTACAAAAGAGTCCTCAATGCAGTACTTCGATGCAATCTCAAAAATGACAGGATGATCTCTGTTCATTTCCAAGGCAAACCATTCAATATCAGAGTAATCTAAGTCTATGCCCTGATTAGTAATGCTGAAGAAGCTGAAGCTGAGTGGCTCTATGAAGACACTACAAGAACTTCTAGACTAACACCCCAAAAATATGTCCTTTTCATTATAGGGGACTGGAATGCAAAAGTAGGAAGTCAAGAAACACCTGAAGTAACAGGCAAATTTGGCCTTGGAGTACAGAATGAAGCAGGACAAAGGCTAAAAAAAGAGTTTTGCCAAGAAAATGAACTGGTCATAGCAAACACCCTCTTCCAACAACACAAAAGAAGACTCTACATATGGACATCACAAGATGATAAACACCGAAATCAGACTGATTATATTCTTTGCAGCCAAAGATAGAGAAGCTCTATACAGTCACCAAAAACAAGACCGGGAGCTGACTGTGGCTCAGATCATGAACTCCTTATTGCCAAATTCAAATTGAAGAAAGTAGGGAAAACCACTAGACCGTTCATATCAGATCAGATCAGTTGCTCAGTCGTGTCCGACTCTTTGTGACCCCATGAACTGCAGCACGCCAGGCCTCCCTGTCCATCACCAACTCCCGGAGGTCACTCAGACTCACATCCATCGAGTCAGTGATGCCATCCAGCCATCTCATCCTCTGTCGTCCCCTTCTCCTCCTTCCCCCAATCCCTCCCAGCATCAGAGTCTTCTCCAATGAGTCAACTCTTTGCATGAGGTGGCCAAAATACTGGAGTTTCAGCTTTAGCATCATTCCTTCCAAAGAAATCCCAGGGCTGATCTCCTTCAGAATGGACTGGTTGGATCTCCTTGCAGTCCAAGAGACTCTCAAGAGTCTTCTCCAACACCACATTTCAAAAGAATCAATCCCTCGGCACTCAGCTTTCTTTATAGTCCAACTCTCACATCCATATGTGACTGCTGGAAAAACCATAGCTTTGACTAGGCGAACGTTTGTTGGCAAAGTAATGTCTCTGCTTTTGAATATGCTATCTAGGTTGGTCATAACTTTCCTTCCAAGGAGTAAGCGTCTTTTAATTTCATGGCTGCAGTCACCATCTGCAGTGATTTTGGAGCCCAGAAAAATAAAGTCTGACACTGTTTCCACTGTTTCTCCATCTATTTCCCATGTAGTGATGGGACCAGATGCCATGATCTTCGTTTTCTGTATGTTGAGGTTTAAGCCAACTTTTTCACTCTCCACTTTCACTTTCATCAAGAGGCTTTTTAGCCCCTCTTCACTTTCTGCCATAAGGGTGGTGTCATCTGCATATCTGAGGTTATTGATATTTCTCCCAGCAATCTTGATTCCAACTTGTGTTTCTTCCAGTCCAGCATTTCTCATGATGTACTCTGCATATAAGTTAAATAAACATGGTGACAATATACAGCCTTGACGTACTCCTTTTCCTATTTGGAACCAGTCTGTTGTTCCATGACCATTCAGGTATGACCTAAATCAAATCCCTTACAACTACACAGTGAAAGTGAGAAATAGATTCAAGGGATTCGATCTGATAGACAGAGTGCCTGATGAACTATGAACAGAGGTTCGTGACATTGTACAGGAGACAGGGATCAAGATCACCCCCAAGAAAAAGAAATGCAAAAAGGCAAAATGGCTGTCTGAGGAGGCCTCACAAATAGCTGTGAAAAGAGAAGTGAAAAGCAAAGGAAAAATGGAAAGATATACTCTTTTGAATGCAGAGCTCCAAAGAATAGCAAGGAGAGATAAGAAAGCCTTCCTCAGTGATAAATGCAAAGAAACAGAGGAAAACAATAGAATGGGAAACACTAGAGATATCTTCAACAAAATTAGAGATATCAAGGGGCCATTTTTTGCAAAGATGGGCATAATAAAGGACAGAAATGGTATGGACCTAAAGGAAGCCGAAGACATTAAGAAGAGGGGGCAAGAATATACAGAAGAACCATACAAAAAAGATATTCATGACACAGATAATGATTATGGTGTGATCACTCACCTGGAGCCAGACATCCTGGAATGCAGAGTCAAGTGGGCCTTAGGAAGCATCACTATGAACAAAGCTGTTGGAGGTTATGGATTTCCAGCTGAGATATTTCAAATGCTAAAAGATGATGCTGTGAAAGTGCTGCACTCAATATACCAGCAAATTTGGAAAACACAGCCATGGCCACAGGACTGGAAAATGTCAGTTTTCATTCCAATCCCAAAGAAAGGCAATGCCAAAGAATGCTCAGACTACCACACTGTTGTACTCATCTCACACGTGAGCACAGTAATGCTCAAAATTCTCCAAGCCAGGCTTCAAGAGTATGTGAACCATCAACTTCCAGGTGATCTCTAGCAGATCTAGAGATCAAGTTGCCAACATCTGTTGGATCATTGAAAAAGCAAGAGAGTTCCATGGAAACATCTATTTCTGCTTTATTGAATATGCCAAAGCCTTTGACTGTGTGGATCACAACAAACTGTGGAAAATTTTTAAAGAGATGGGAATACCAAACTACCTGACCTGCCTCTTGAGAAATCTGTATCCTGGTCAAGAAGCAACTGTTAGAACCAGACATGAAACAATAGACTGGTTCCAAATTGGGAAAGGAGAACATCAAGGCTGTATACTGTCACCCTGCTTATTTAACTTATATGCAGAGTACATCATGAGAAATGCTGGATTGTATGAAGCACAAGCTGGAATCAAGATTGCCAAGAGAAATATATGATATGACCTCAGATATGCAGATGATATGATATGCCATAAGGCATAAAGTGAAGAAGAACTAAAGAGCCTCTTGATGAAAGTGAAAGAGGAGAGTGAAGAATTTGGCTTAAAGCTCAAGATTCAGAAAACTAAGATCATGGCATCTGGTCCTATCTGCTGCTGCTAAGTCGTTTCAGTCATGTCCGACTCTGTGTGACCCCATAGATGGCAGCCCACCAGGCCCCCCTGTCCTTAGGATTCTCCAGGCAAGAACACTGGAGTGGGTTGCCATTTCCTTCTCCAATGCATGAAAGTGAAAAGTGAAAAGGAAGTCACTCAGTCGTGTCCGACTCTTCGTGACCCCATGGACTGCAGCCTACCAGGCCCCTCCGTCCATGGGATTTTCCAGGCAGGAGTACTGGAGTGGGGTGCCATCACCTTCTCCGTCTGGTTCTATCACTTCATGGCAAATAGATGGGGAAACAGTGGAAACAGTGAGAGACTTTATTTTGGGAGGCTCCAAAATCACTGCAGATGGTGATTACAGCCATGAAATTAAAACACACTCCTTGAAAGAAAAGTTATGACCAATCTAGACAGCATAAAAGCATAGATATTACTTTGCCAACAAAGGTCCGTCTAGTCCAAGCTATGGTTTTTCCAGCAGTCATGTATGGGTGTGAGAGATGGACTATAAAGAAAGCTGAGTGTCAAGGAATTGATTCTTTTGAGCTATGGTGATGGAGAAGACTCTTGAGAGTCCCTTGGACAACAAGGAGATCCAACTAGTCCATCCTAAAGGAGATCAGCCCTGGTGTTCATTGGAAGGACTGATGCTGAAGCTGACACTCTAATATTTGGCCACCTGATGCAAAGAACTGATTCATTTGAAAAGACCCTGATGCTGGGAAAGACTGAAGGTGGGAGGAGAAGGGGACGACAGAGAATGAGATTGTTGGATGGCATCACCGACTCAGTGGACATGAATTTGAGTAAACTCCAGGAGCTGGTGATGGACAGGGAGGCCTGGCATGGTGCAGTCCATGGGGTTGCAAAGATTTGGACATGACTGAGTGACTGAACTGAACTGAACTGAATTGAATCTACTGATAGTCTAAAGATAAATAAAATTTGATATATAGGACTAACTTAGCCATAACTTTTTTCTTGTTGTTTGTTTTTGTTTTTGTGTAACATTTCATGATTAAAGAAATCCCACTGGACTCTAATTGTCTCTTTTACTAATCTATTTAAATCTAATGATAGTTGAAAGATAACTAAGCTTCAGTTCAGTTCAGTCGCTCAGCTGTGTCTGACTCTTTGTGACCCCATGGACTGCAGCATGCCAGGCCTCCCTGTCCATCACCAACTCCCAGAGTTTACTCAAACTCATGTCCATTGAGTCAGTTGATGGCATCCAACCATCTCATTCTCTGTCACCCGCTTCTCCTCCTGCCTTCAATCTTTCCCAGCATCAGGATCTTTTCAAATGAGTCAGTCTTCACATCAGGTGGCCAAAATACTGGAGTTTCAGCTTCAACATTAACCCTTCCAATGAATATTCAGGACTGATTTCCTTTAGGATGGACTGGTTAGATATCCTTGCTGTCCAAGGGACTCTCAAGAGTCTTCTCCAACACCACATTTCAAAAGAATCAATCCCTCGGCACTCAGCTTTCTTTATAGTCCAACTCTCACATCCATATGTGACTGCTGGAAAAACCATAGCTTTGACTAGACGGACCTTTGTCAGCAAAGTAATGTCTCTGCTTTTTAATATGCTATCTAGGTTGGTCATAACTTTTCTTTCAAGGAGTAAGTGTGTTTTAATTTCATGGCTGTAATCACCATCTGTAGTGATTTTGGAGCCCCCCAAAATAAAGTCTCTCACTGTTTCCACTGTTTCCTCATCTATATGCCATGAAGTGATGGGACTGGATGCCATGATCTTAGTTTTCTCAATGTTGAGCTTTAAGCCGACTTTTTCACTCTCCTCTTTCACTTTCATCAAGAGGCTCTTTAGTTCTTCTTCTCTTTCTGCCATGAGGGTGGTGTCATCTGCATATTTGAGGTTATTGATATTTTTCCCGGCAATCTTGATTCCAGCTTGTGCTTCATCCAGTCCAGCATTTCTCATGATGTAGTCTGCATATAAGTTAAATAATCAGGGTGACAATATACAGCGTTGATGTACTCCTTTCCCGAATTGGAACCAGTCTGTTGTCCCATATCCAGTTCTAACTGTTGCTTCTTGACCTGCACACAGATTTCTTAGTATTAAATTTTTTTTTGAAGAAACCAAATTCTATGTTCAAATATCATCTAAATAAGCTTGGATGTAAGTAAATTTTGATGCAAAGTGCATGAAGCAGAGATGCTAAAATCTTGAAGATAGCCCTAATTATCATTTAGTAATTTCTTTTGTCCATACGGCTAAATTTAGAGCTAAATTTAAATACATGATTGTTAAATTTTGAAAGTTGAAGTTTTAATAGACATAGTTTCCATTGTTCTTTCAGGTATATGTGTGTGTGTATATATATATATATTTATATATTTTTTTTCCCCTTTTTTTTTCCTTTATCTGCTGCTGCTGCTAAGTCACTTCAGTCGTGTCCGACTCTGTGCGACCCCATAGACGGCAGCCCACCAGGCTCCCCCGTCCCTGGGATTCTCCAGCCAAGAACACTGGAGTGGGTTGCCATTTCCTTCTCCAATGCATGAAAGTGAAAAGTGAAAGTGAAGTCGCTCAGTCGTGTCCGACTCTTAGTGACCCCATGGACTGCAGCCTACCAGGCTCCTCCATCCATGGGATTTTCCAGGCAAGAGTACTGGAGTGCGGTGCCATTGCCTTCTCCACCTAAGTATAAGTTATAACTACTGTTTAACTGTATTCTCCGGATTCAATCAAATTAGATTATATAATTGAACTAAAATCAGAATAATAAAACAGAAGTTAAAGCAATGCTGTACGCCCATTTCATATCAACCTTTTTAGCAGGATGACTAATACATTAATAACTCTAACAACTTTGGTTACTGTCACCGTGACCTGGACCCTCCTAGTTTACATCCTGAGTCAGGATCTCAGACGTCACCCAGAATGGAACTTGTGACCTGTCAGTGGAAAAATGTAAACCACATTTAGATATTCAGTTCTGGGGAGGAAACAGTTTGGCCAAAAACAATTTACTTTGTAATTTTTCATTTCAGTTATCTGCAGCATGATGGCTAAAATGTGTTTTCTTCTCTTTTGTTCTGATTTGGTGAGGAAGCACAGATCAGTCTACACGGCCACCTGAACACAGCTGCCAAGACTGTTCCTTAAATAGAGGATTATTTCTACACAATAGGGAGTGCAAACACATTTCCTGCTCCTGTCAAAATTCTATCTACCTTGGAATAGGAAAATATACACCATTCTGCTTTTCCAAATAGATAGTATTAAATTTTTTTTAAAGAAGGCAAATTATATGTTTAAATATCCCACATTATAAGACAAAGTACTTAAAATTTACCTTGATAGTAATTCTTATTTTTACAAAAATGCTTTTTAGACATAAACACATCTTAGTCTATATCTTCCAACTGTGTACTTCTTTTAGTACGTCTCTTAGTAATTACTTTTTTGGTTACATGCCTACAAAAGGGGCTAACTTTAGAGTTAATAATAAAAATATTTTAACTTATAAAAATCAAATATCTTAGAAACATTTAAACAAATTATTTCATCTATAATTTTCTTTCACAAAATAAGGCAATATAGCTGTTTTATATAGAAGATTTATATTCCTACAGTATTCTTATTTATAAGATTAATATTCTCAAGTATTCATATAGTCTTACTAAAATTCTTATCTCTATGCACTTCTAAGGTATTTGGTACTTAATTTCGGGCAATACTGGTATATATTGCATTAGACTGGATTCAAAATTCTGAAGTTTAGATATACTTTGTCAATGGCATCTTTCATTTTAAAATCTTGTTTTCTTAAAAAACACAAAGCAATCTGGGACCCTTTATAAACGTATTGTTACTTACTTCATTCAATAAGTCTTGATTGGGTGCTGACTTTGCATCTAGAAAACCTCAGTAGTAATGACACAGCATAAAAAAGGAGGAAACTTCCTGCCCTCAGATGACTTAGGGCAGTGGGTATAATTAAATGGAAAGTGTCCATTGTTATGGAAACGTATCGATTTCCTCTGTACCTTGGACTTTTACTCAAAGTGATTAAGTGTAATTCTTAAATGTTTGAAAGCAAACATATGATCTTTTTTCTGAAGATGTCTCTTTTTTCATTATGTAGACAAAACATGGAATATGTAGTTTACAATTCACAGAACTCATTGTTTTCGTTCTCCATTCCTCTTTGACAGTCTGTTTCAAGGTCAGTGCAGAATACATGTACAATCCCCATAACCTGTGAACAAATATAAAAGTCAGGTATGTGTAAAATACTTATTTTTCTATTGGCTTGAAATACTGATATGACTCCCCAAAGACAGTGCCAGATTAATTTTCAACAATCATGGCATCATCTTTATTTTTTTGCAGCATGTTCAGTTCACATACATGCAATGAATTGCATAACTTGCTTATACATTCTTTACCTTCTGACTCATTTTTTTTACCTTTTTCAGTTAAAATTTTCCTAAAGTCAAAGAGCATGCTTTATTCATCACTTTAAATTTATATGGAATCACAAAAGACCCAGAATTGCCAAAGCAAATTCTGAAGGAAAAGAACAAAGCTAGAGGTATAACCCTTCCAGACTTCAGACAGTACTACAAAGCTTGGATCATTTGTAGAGATCCACATGGATTGATCTAGAAATTGTCATGCAGAGTGAAGTAACTCAAAAAGAGAATATCAAATATGGTGGATTAACACATGTACTTAGAATCTAGGAAAATGGTATAGATGATCTTATTAGCAAAGCAGAAAGAAAGACATAGATTCAGAGAGAAAAAAATAGACATTATGGCTATAAACAAGGGAAAGGGGAGTGGAAGGAATTGGGAGATTGTGATTGACATATATCACATCTATTGATACTATGTATGAAATAGATAAGTAATGAGGATCAACTGCATGGCTCAGGGAACTCTGCTCAATGCTCTGTGGTGACCTAAATGGGAAGACGATCCAAAAAAGAGGTGTTATTGGACAGAGAAGCCTGGCCAGCTACAGTCGATAGGATTGCAGAGTTGAACACGACTGAAACAACTTAGCAGGCATACACATGTATACATATAGCTGGTTCACTTCGCTGTACAATACAAACTAACAAAACATGTAACACAACTATACTCCAATAAAATTAATTTAAAATAGCTTAAAAAAACCAGCAGGATGCAAAAGCAGACATATAGATCAATGAAACAGAAGAAAGAGTCCATAAATCAATCCACACACTTATGGTCAATTAATCTACAACAAAGGAGGCAAGAATATACAAGGGAAAAAAGACAGTCTCTTCAGAAAATTGTGTCGGGAAAGCTAGAAGGCTGCATTTAAATCGATGAAATAGAACATGTCCTCATTTTTATGGATGAGTAACATTCCATTGTGTGTATGTACCACATCTTTATCCATTCATCTGTTGATGGACATTTAGGGTGCTTCCATGTCCTGTCTATTGTAAATAGTGCTGCAATGAAAATTGGGACACATTTGTCTTCTTGAACTATCGTTTTTTCAGGATATCTGCTTAGTAGTGGAATTCCTGAGTAAAAAGGAACGAAGTTCCATCATTTGTAGAGACATGGATAGACCTAGAGTCTGTCACATGAATGAAGTAAGTCAGAAAGAGACTCTGTGGATATCAATGCACATATCTAGATTTTCTAGAATCTAGAAAAATGGAAGAGATAAACCTATCTGCAGCATAGAAATAAGATGCAGGCATAGAGAATGGATGTGTGGACACAAGTTGGGGGAAGAAGGGTGGACTGAATTGGGAGATGGGAATTGACATATAAACACTGCTGCTAAGTCGCTCAGTCGTGTCCGACTCTGTGCGACCCCATAGACGGCAGCCCACCAGGCTCCTCCGTCCCCAGGATTCTCCAGGCAAGAACACTGGAGTTGGTTGCCATTTCCTTCTCCAATGCATGAAAGTGAAAAGTGAAAGCAAAGTCGCTCAGTCGTGTCTGACTCTTAGCGACCCCATGGACTGCAGCCCACCAGGCTCCTCCATCCATGGGATCCTCCAGGCAAGAGCACTGGGGTGGGGTGCCATTGCCTTCCCCATATATACACTACCTTGTGTTAAATAGATAGCTAGTAGGAACCTGGTGAATATTACAGGGAGCTCATCTCAGTGCTCTGCAGCAACATGCATGGGTTCAGTGGGTGGGGGGATCCAAGAGAGAGGGGATATATATGTATAAATGCGTGACTCACAGTTATATAGCAGAAACTAACACAACATAGTAAAGCAATTGTGCCTCAGTAGGAAAAGAACACTCCCTCACACCATATACAAAAATAAACTCAAAATGGCTTAAAGACTTTAAGTAAGACAAGAAACCGGAGAAGGCAATGGCACCCCACTCCAGTACTCTTGCCTGGAAAATCCCATGGATGGAGGAGCCTGGTGGGCTGTAGTCCATAAGGTCGCTGAGAGTCGGACATGACTGAGCAACTTCACTTTCACGCATTGGAGGAGGAAATGGCAACCCACTCAAGTATTCTTGCCTGGAGAATTCCAGGAACGGCAGAGCCTGGTGGGCTGCCGTCTATGGGGTCGCACAGAGTCAGACAGGACTGAAGCGACTTAGCAGCAGCAGCAGCAAGACAAGAAACAATACCACTCCTAGAAGAGGACAAAGGCAAAACATTCTTAGAAATTTAGACTTATCTAAACTTTTAGATTAGTCTCACAAGGCAAGAGGGATAAAGGCAAAAATAAACAAATGGGACCTAATCAAACTTAAAAAGCTTTTTCATATCAAAGAAAACCATCAGCAAAATGAAGGCAAACTATGGAATAGGAGAAAATATTTGCAAATAATGTGACTGACAAGGGAGATAATATCCAAAGTATATAGCAACCCATGAAGCTCAATATCAAAAAACAAACAACCCAGTCTTAAAATGGGCAGAAGATATACATAGACATTTCTCCAAAGAAGGCATATGGATAGCCAACACACATTTTAAAAATGCTCAACATTGCTAATGATTAGAGAAATGCAAATCAAAACAACACTGAGGTATCACCTCAATAGTCAGAATGAGCTTTTGTTCATAAAAGCTTATGAATCATATTAACAAATGCTGGAGAGAGTGTGGAAAAAAGAGAACCCTTCTCTACTTTTGGTGGAAACGTAAATAGGTTCAGTCACTATGGAAAACAGTATGGAAATTCCTTTAAAAATTAAGACTAGAGCTACCATATGATCAAGCAATCCCACTCCTGGATATATACTTGGAAAGATGAAAAGTTTTATTTGAAATGATACATATACCCCAATATTCATCAGGTCAGTCACTCAGTAGTGACCAACTCTTTGAGACCACATAAGCATGCCAGGCTTCCCTGACCATCACCAACTCAAGGAGTTTGCTCAAATTCATGGCCATTGAGTCGGTGATGCCATCCAACAGTCTCATCCTCTGTCGTCCCCTTCCCCTCCCACCTTCAATCTTTCCCAGCATCAGCATCTTTTCCAGTGAGTCAGTTCTTCGCATCAGGTGGCCAAAGTATTGGAGCTTCAGCATCAGTCCTTCCAATGAATATTCAGGACTGATTTCCTTTAGGATTGACTGGATCTCCTTGCAGTCCAAGGAACTCCCAAGAGTCTTTGCTAACACCACAGTTCAAAATCATCAATTCCTTGGCTCTCAGCTTTCTTTATAGTCACATCCAAACATGACTACTGGAAAAACCATAGCTTTGACTAGATGGACCTTTGTCAGGCAAGTAATGTCTCTGCTTTTTAATATGCTATCTAGATGGGTCATAACTTTCCTTCCAAGCAGCAAGTGTCTTGTAATTTCATGGCTGCAATCACCATCCACCGTGATTTTGAAGCCCAATAAAATTGTCTATTACTGTTTCCAAGTTTCCCCATCCATCTGCCACAAAGTGACGGGGCCAGATGCCATGGTCTTAGTTTTCTGAATGTTGAGTTTTAACCAAATTTTTCACTCTCCTTTTTCATTTTCATCAAGAGGCTCTTTAGTTCTTCTTTGCTTTCTGCCATAAGGGTAGTGTCATCTACATATCTGAGGTTATTGATATTTCTCCCTGCAATCTTGATTCCAGCTTGTGTTTCATCTAGCCCAGCATTTCACACGATGTACTCTACATATAAGCTAAATAAGCAGGTTTACAACATACAGCCTTGACATACTCCTTTCCCAGTTTGGAACCAGTACGTTGTTCCATGTCCAGTTTTAACTGTTGCTTCTTGACCTGCATACAGATTTCTCAGGAGGCAGGTCAGGTGTTATGGTATTCCCATTTCTTTAAAAATTTTCCAGTTTTTTTGTGATCCACACAGTCAAAGGCTTTGGCATAGTCAATAAAGCAGAAGTGGATGTTTTGCTGGAACTCCCTTGCTTTTTCTATGATCCAGTGGATGTTGGCAATTTGATCTCTGGTCTTATGCCTTTTCTAAAACCAGCTTGAACATCTGGAAGTTCTCAGTTCACATACTGTTGAAATCTCACTTGGAGAATTTTGAGCATTACTGTGCTAGCATGTGAGATGAGTGCAATTATGCAGTGGTTTGAGCATTCTTTGGCATTTCCTTTCTTTGGGATTGGAATGAAAACTGACCTTTTCCAATCATGTGGCCACTGCTGTGTTTTCCAAATTTACTGGCATATTGAGTGCAGCACTTTCACAGCATCACCTTTTAGCATTTGAAATAACTCAACTGGAATTCCATCACCTCCACTAGTTTTGTTCATAGTGATCACTATGAATAAAGGGTCTTTAGTTCATAGACCCACTTAACTTTGCATTCCAGGATGTCTGGCTCCAGGTGAGTGATCACACCATCACAGTTATTTGGGTCATGAAAATCTTTTCTGTATAGTTCTGTGTATTATTGCCACCTCTTCTTAATATCTTCTGCTCCTTTTAGGTCCATACCATTTCTGTCCTTTTTTGTGCCCATCTTTGCATGAAATTTTCCCTTGGTATCTCTAATATTCTTGAAGAGATCTCTTTTTTCCATTCTATCATTTTCCTCTATTTCTTTATATTGTTCATTGAAGAAGGCTTTCGTATCTTTCCTCACTATTCTTTGGAACTCTGCATTCAAATGGGTATGTTTTTCCTTTTCTCCTTTGCCTTTTGCTTCTCTTCTTTTCTCACCTTTTTGTAAAGCCTTCTCAGACAGCCATTTTTCCTTTTTGCATTTCTTTTTCTTGGGGATGGCCTTGATCACTACCTCCTGTACAATGTCATAAACCTTTGTCCATAGTTCTTCAGGTACTCTTTCTATCAAATCTAATTCCTTGAATCTTTTTGTCACTTCCACTGTATAATCATAAGGGATTTGATTTAGGTCATACCTGAATGTTTAGTGGTTTTTCCCTACTTTCCTCAATTTCAATCTGTATTTTGCAATGCTAAGTCACTTCAGTCATGTCCGACTCTGTGGGACCCCATGGACGGCAGCCCACCAGGCTCCCGCGTCCCTGGGATTCTCCAGGCAAGAACACCAGAGTGGGTTGCCATTTCCCTCTCCAGTGCATGAAAGTGAAAAGTGAAAGTGATAAGGATTTCATATCTGAGCCACAGTCAGCTCCTGGTCTTGTTTTTGCTGACTGTATAGAGATTTTCCATCTTTGGCTGCAAAGAATATAATCAGTCTGATTTAGGTATTGACCATCTGGTGATGTCCACGTGTAGAGTTGTCTGTTGTGTTGTTGGAAGAGAGTATTTGCTATGACCAATGTGTTCTCTTTGCAAAACTCTGTTAGCCTTTTCCCTGCTTCATTTTGCACAGCAAGGCCAAATTTGCCTGTTACTCCTGGTATCTCTTTACTTCCTGCTTGTACATTCTAGTCCACTATGATGAAAAGGCCATCTTTTTTTGGTTAGTTCTAGAAGACAATGGCAACCCATGCCAGTACTCTTGCCTAGAAAATCCCATGGACAGAGGAGCCTGGTAGGCTGCTGTCCATGGGGTCGCTATGAGTTGGACATGACTGAACGACTTCCCTTTCACTTTTCACTTTCATGCATTGGAGAAAGAAATGGCAACCCACTCCAGTGTTCTTGCCTGGAGAATCCCAGGGACAGGGGAGCCTTGTGGGTTTCTCTATATGGGGTTGCACAGAGTCAGACACGACTGAAGTGACTTAGCAGCAACAGCAGCATAAGGTCTTGTAGGTCTTCATAGAACCATTGAACTCCCAATTCTTCAGCTTTATTGGTTGGGGCATAGACTTGGATTACTGTGATATTGAATAGTTTGCCTTGGAAACGAACAGAGATCATTCTGTCGTCTTTGAGATAGTCATAGTAGTACTATTTACAATAGTCAATATATGGAAATAAACTAAGTGCCCATTAACAAGCAAATGGTTTAAGAAGATGTTATATATATATATATGATGGAACATTACTTAACCATAAAAAATGAAATATTGACATTTGTAACAACATGTATAGACCTAGAGAATATCATACTTAAGTGAAGTAAGTTAAAAAGAGAAAGACACATAATATGATGTCATTTATATATAGAATCTAAAAATTAATGAAAATGAATATATATACATATACAAAATGGACACAGTCTCACAGACATAGAAAGCACACTTAGATTACTAAAGGGGAAAGGAGGATGGGAAGGATAAATTAGGAGTATGGGTGTAACAGCTACAAACTACATAAAAGAGATAAGGAACTAGATTTTACTGTATAGCATAGGGAATAATATTCAATATCTTGCAATAATCCACGATAGAAAATAATTTTAAAATAAAATATACATATATATTAACATATAAAATATATGTATGTTTAACTGAATCACCTCACTATACACCTGAACCTAACACAATATTGTAAATCAACTAGACTTCAATTAAAAAATAAAGATAAAATGAGAGAATCCAACATAAAGGAAGTACAATAGTAGTTAAAGAATTCATACTTAACTCCTTCTGAATTATTTGGTGTTAACTGTGTAACTAAACCTTGGGGAGGTGCAAGCAGGGTTGTGCCTTCAGGTGAACTCAAGGGAATCACTTAACAAATCAGAGTGAAGAATTGCCAGTTCCACACATATGAAAGCTAAAATAAGTGCATCGGAAATTCCTCCAGGTCTTATTCCCTGACTGCTCTTTCCCAATGGCCGCACTGCTCACACTCTCCCCCTCTTAATCTGTGCCTGTACCTGTGCATGCTCAGTCATGTCCAACTCTTTATGGAAGATCCCCTGGAGATCTTTAGACTGTACCTCTTCTCTATCCTCCCTTAATGTTCTTTTATTTAACAGGTGGTTTGTAATGGTGAGTTACTGCTCCACAGAGACAATGAACTCTTTGAGGGCAAGGAGTATGTTTTGTTCTTTGTAAAGTTTTAACCTAGTATTTTAATAGTTTGAGTTAATTAATATATCTCTATGCTATGGAATGTTGGTCGAATGAATTGAGTAGGTGAATGAATGAGATGGTCACTATTTTAGCTGGGTAGTTTTTTCCTTCAGATAACCCAGTCAACTCTCCAGGATGGTTTTCATTCTACTGTCTACAAGCTGGTTTTGTTTTCTAGCCTGATTATTTAATAGATAATATACATTTGAAGTAGCCTTCCCAGATGGCTTACTGGTAAAGAATCCACCTGCTAATGCTGGAGACACAGGAAACCCAGGTTTGATCCCTGGGTGGGAAGATTCCCTGGAGAAGGAAATGGCAACTCAATCCAGTAATTTTGCCTGGGAAACCCCATGGACAGAGGAGCCTGGTGAACTATAGTCCAGGGGGTTGCAAAAGAGTCGGACAGGACTTAGTGACTAAAACAACAATTACTACAAATCAGAAACAGAGACACTAAGGCTATTGATATAGAAGATCACTCAGCAGAGCTAAATCTACAATTTCAGATGTGTCAAAGGAATGAGACAGGCGGCCTAGTGGCTGAAAGTATAGTCTTTTGTGTTAAAAAAAGAAAAAAAAAAAAAACGCAAAACAAAACTCAGAGTATGGATCCTCTTGTTGATAGGGTATCCTTAGGAAGTGGACCTAATTTTTCCAGAGCCTCTGCTTTGACTAATGCCTATTTCACAATATTGCTGTGAAATAACTTTGAATCAATCCTTAGCATATATTAAACATAATAATTTCATATATATTTTAAATATGACTTTTAAGCAATAATAATAAACGGATTAAAAATATAAAATAAACACACAAAAAAGACTCATGGGAGTCCATATGACAGAGTGTACTAACATAACTCCTGGAGTTAAAGACAGTAGGAGGTAATTTTGTGATGGGGTAAATATATTGGCCAAAAGAACTGTGGCCCTAGTGAGTAAATATCCATTTGTGAACAGGATAGACCAATTTATGATTCTTGTATTTAATTACTAATGGCTCTCCATTTCGCTTTCACAATACTCAGGGTTTGGACAATTAATTGTGAGGTTACTCTATGATGGTGCATGTGCTGATCTGGAACATTTTAGGAGGAACTTTTTGCACTATCTACTAAGCACTGATTGCAGCCATGAAATTAAGACGCTTACTCCTTGGAAGGAAAGTTATGACCAACTTAGACAGCATATTCAAAAGCAGAGACATTACTTTGCCAACAAAGGTTCGTCTAGTCAAGGCTATGGTTTTTCCAGTGGTCATGTATGGATGTGAGAGTTGTACTGTGAAGAAAGCGGAGCACTGAAGAATTGATGCTTTTGAACTGTGCTGTTGGAGAAGACTCTTGAGAGTCCCTTGGACTGCAAGGGGATTCAACCAGTCCATTCTAAAGGAGATCAGTCCTGGGTGTTCTTTGGAAGGACTGATGCTAAAGCTGAAACTCCAATACTTTGGCCACCTCATGTAAAGAGTTGATTCATGGGAAAAGAATGATGCTGGGAGGGATTGGGGGCAGAAGGAGAAAGGGACGACAGAGGATGAGATGGCTGAATGGCATCACCAATTCAATGGACATGAGTTTGTGTGAACTCCAGGTTGACACTGGACAGAGAGGTCTGGCATGCTGCAATTCATGGGGTTGCAAAGAGTCGGACACGACTGAGTGACTGAACTGAACTGAACTGAATAAGCATCATAAACTGAAAATCTGCACAAGCATGTATAGGGAGAGTTTCATCTTCAGTATACAAAGATATGGGTTGGTCAACATTTCTATTCTTTCCAAATAGTCAATTTTTATTTTATCCAAATACATATTTCTCTTTCTCTGTCTGACTCACTTCACTTAGTATAATTATTTCTAGTTGCATCCATCTTGCTGGTAAATAGCATTATTTCATTCTTTTGGGGGGCTGAGTAGTATTTCATTGTATATCTGTATTACATCTTTTTTGACATATCTTTATTTTAAAAGCTACCCATCTTCCAGCTATTAGGCTCATTTAAAGTTTTGGATCTTTAATTTCTCTCATATTACAAAATAGATATACATTTGTTGACTTTTTTAAAACAAGCTGCAACTCTGGCTTATACTATATGACACTCTACTACATAGTCAATCTGTGCAAACCAACTTTTCACAGAGGCCTAGAAATATTCAAAATTCCAAACTGAAATTATCAAAGAGTTGAAGTTACTCTATACAGTCAGCAAAAACAAGACCAGGAGCTGATTGTGGCTCAGATCATGAACTCCTTACTGCCAAATTCAGACTTAAATTGAAGAAAGTAGGGAAAACCACTAGATCATTCAAGTATGACATAAATCAAATCCCTTATGATTATACAATGGTAGTGAGAAATAGATTTAAAGGCCTAAATTTGATAGAGTGCCTGATGAACTATGGAATGAGGTTCGTGACATTGTATAGGAGACAGGGATCAAGACCATCCCTATGGAAAAGAAATGCAAAAAAGCAAAATTACTGTCTGGGGAGGCCTTACAAATAGCTGTGAAAAGAAGAGAAGCGAAAAGCAAAGGAGAAAAGGAAAGATAGAAGCATCTGAATGCAGAGTTCCAAAGAATAGCAAAAAGAGATAAGCAAGCCTTCTTCAGTGATCAATGCAAAGAAATAGAAGAAAACAACAGAATGAGAAAGACTAGAGATCTCTTCAAGAAAATTAGAGATACAAAGGGAACATTTCATGCAAAGATGGGCTTGATAAAGGACAGAAATGGTATGGACCTAACAGAAGCAGAAGATATTGAGAAGAGGTGGCAAGAATACACAGAAGAACTGTACAAAAAAGAGCTTCACGACCCAGATAATCACGATGGTGTGATCACTGACCTAGAGCCAGACAGCCTGGAATGTGAAGTCAAGTGGGCCTTAGAAAGCATCACTATGAACAAAGCTAGTGGAGGTGATGGAATTCCAGTGGAGCTATTCCAAACCCTGAAAGATGATGCTGTGAAAGTGCTGCACTCAATATGCCAGCAAATTTGGAAAACTTGGCAGAGGCTACAGGACTGGAAAAGGTCAGTTTTCAATCCAATCCCAAAGAAAGACAATGCCAAAGAATGCTCAAATTACCACACAATTGCACTCATCTCACACGCTAGTAAAGTAATGCTCAAAATTCTCCAAGCCAGGCTTCAGCAATATGTGAACCATGAACTTCCTGATGTTCAAGCTGGCTTTAGAAAAGGAAGAAGACCAGAGATCAAATTGCCAATATCCGCTGGATCATGGAAAAAGCAAGAGAGTTCCAGAAAAACATCTATTTCTGCTTTATTGACTATGCCAAAGCCTTTGACTGTGTGGATCACAATAAACTGTGGAAAATTCTGAAAGAGATGGGAATACCAGACCACCTGATCTGCCTCTTGAGAAATTTGTATGCAGGTCAGGAAACAATAGTTAGAACTGGACAGGGAACAACAGACTGATTCCAAATAGGAAAAGAAGTACATCAAGGCTGTACATTATCACCCTGCTTATTTAACTTATATGCAGAGTACATCATGAGAAATGCTGGACTGGAAGAAACAGAAGCTGGAATCAAGATTGCTGGGAGAAATATCAAGAACCTCAGATATAAGGGTGGCACATGACACCACCCTTATGGCAGAAAGTGAAGAGGGGCTAAAAAGCCTCTTGATGAAAGTGAAAGTGGAGAGTGAAAAGGTTGGCTTAAAGCTCAACATTCAGAAAACGAAGATCATGGCATCTGGTCCCATCACTTCAAGGGAAATAGATGGGGAAACAGTGGAGACAGTGTCAGACTTTATTTTTTTGGGCTCCAAAATCACTGCAGATGGTGACTGCAGCCATGAAATTAAAAGACGCTTACTCCTTGGAAGGAAAGTTATGACAAACCTAGATAGCATATTCAAAAGCAGAGATGTTATTTTGCCAACAAAGATCCATCTAGTCAAGGCTATGGTTTTTCCTGTGGTCATGTATGGATGTAAGAGTTGGACTGTGAAGAAGGCTGAGCACCGAAGAATTGATGCTTTTGAACTGTGGTGTTGGAGAAGATTCTTGAGAGTCCCTTGGACTGCAAGGAGATGCAACCAGTCCATTCTCAAGGTGATTAGCCCTGGGATTTCTTTGGAAGGAATGATGCTAAAGCTGATACTCCAGTACTTTGGCCACCTCATGCAAAGAGTTGACTCATTGGAAAAGACTCTGATGCTGGGAGGGATTGGGGGCAGGAGGAGAAGCGGATGACAGAGGATGAGATGTCTGGATGGTATCACTGACTCAACGGACATGAGTCTGGGTGAACTCTGGGAGTTGGTGATAGACAGGGAGGCCTGGCATGGTGTGATTTATGGGGTCGCAAAGAGTCGACACAACTGAGCAACTGAACTCAACTGAACTGAACTGAAGTTAATGGTGGACCAAGATTTCTAGTGTTGCTCCATTTCTTTTTTTGGATTATTCAAGGCATTGAGGCTTAGTATACACAGTGGGATAAACTAGGATGATTGTGAAGTACTAACATGAGATATGCAAAAAAGCAAAATGGCTGTCTGGGGAGGCCTTGCAAATAGCTGTGAAAAGAAGAGAAGCGCTAGATTTATGGCCCAGGATGTGGTCTATCCTGGAGAAGGTTCCGTGTGCGCTTGAGAAAAAGGTGAAATTCATTGTTTTGGGATGAAATGTCCTATAGATATCAATTAGGTCTAACTGGTCTATTGTATCGTTTAAAGTTTGTGTTTCCTTGTTAATTTTCTGTTTAGTTGATCTATCCATTGGTGTGAGTGGGGTATTAAAGTCTCCCACTATTATTGTGTTATTGTTGATTTCTCCTTTCATACTTGTTACTATTTGTCTTACATATTGTGGTGCTACTATGTT
Organism: Tragelaphus eurycerus; assembly: GCA_935064755.1. Classification (NCBI taxonomy): domain Eukaryota; kingdom Metazoa; phylum Chordata; class Mammalia; order Artiodactyla; family Bovidae; genus Tragelaphus; species Tragelaphus eurycerus. The sequence continues at coordinate 42,000,384 of CAKXYN010000010.1, read as the reverse complement.
GGGTGCATATATATTTATAATTGTTATATCTTCTTCTTGGATTGATCCTTTGATCATTATGTAGTGACCTTTTTTGTCTCTTTTCACAGCCTTTGTTTTAAAGCCTATTTTATCTGATATGAGTATTGCTACTCCTGCTTTCTTTTGGTCCCTATTTGCATGAAAAATCTTTTTCCAGCCCTTCACTTTCAGTCTATATGTGTCCCCTGTTTTGAGGTGGGTCTCTTGTAGACAACATATGTAGGGGTCTTGTTTTTGTATCCATTCAGCCAGTCTCTGTCTTTTGGTTGGGGCATTCAACCCATTTACATTTAAGGTAATTATTGATAAATATGATCCCATTGCCATTTACTTTGTTGTTTTGGGTTTGAATTTATATATCCTTTTTGTGGTTCCTGTCTAGAGAATGTCCTTTAGTATTTGTTGGAGAGCTGGTTTGTTGTTGCTGAATTCTCTCAGCTTTTGCTTGTCTGTAAAGATTTTGATTTCTCTTTCATATTTGAATGAGATCCTTGCTGGGTACAATAATCTGGGCTGTAGGTTCTTTTCTTTCATCACTTTAAGTATGTCTTGCCATTCCCTCCTGGCTTGGAGAGTTTCTATTGAAATATCAGCTGTTCCCAGTTTTTTGAGGAATCTCCATACTGTGCTCCATAGTGGCTGTACTAGTTTGCATTCCCACCAACAGTGTAAGAGGGTTCCCTTCTCTCTGCACCCTCTCCAGCATTTATTGCTTGTGGACTTTTGGATCGCAGCCATTCTGACTGGTGTGAAATGGGAAACGAGTCGTCAGTCCAGGTACGATGCCTGATAACAGATGCCTGGGGCTGGAGCAGTGGGACGACCTGGAGGGATGGTGTGGGGAGGGGAGAGGGAGGAGGGTTCAGGATGGGGAACACGTGTATACTGGTGGCGGATCCATCTCAATGTATAGTAAAAGCAATACAATATTGTAAAGTTAAGCAAAAAAAAAAAAAAAGAAAGATCAGCTGTTATCCTTATGGGAATTCCCTTGTGTGTTATTTGTTGTTTTTCCCTTGCTGCTTTTAAAATTTGTTCTTTGTGTTTGATCTTTGTTAATTTGACAGCAAACATTATCCTCAATGGTGAAAAATTGAAAGCATTTCCTCTAAAGTCAGGAACAAGACAAGGATGCCCACTTTCACCATTACTATTCAACCTAGTTTTGGAAGTTTTGGCCACAGCAATCAGAGCAGAAAAAGAAATAAAAGGAGTTCAAATTGGAAAAGAAGAAGGAAAACTCTCACTGTTTGCAGATGACATGATCCTCTATGTAGAAAACCCTAAAGATTCCATCAGAAAATTACTGGAACTAATCAATGAATATAGTAAAGTTGCAGGATATAAAATTAATACACAGAAACCCTTGCATTCCTGTACACTAATAATGAGAAAATAGAAAGAGAAATTAAGGAAACAATTCCATTCACCATTGCAATGAAAACAATAAAATACTTAGGAATATATCTTCCTAAAGAATCTAAAGACCTATATATAGAAAACTATAAAACACTGGTGAAAGAAATCAAAGAGGACACTAATAGATGGAGAAATATACCATGTTTATGGATTGGTAGAATCAATATAGTGAAAATGAGTATACTACCCAAAGCAATTTATAGATTCAATGCAATCCCCATCAAGCTACCAACGGTATTCTTCACAGAACTAGAACAAATAATTTCTCAATTTGTATGGAAATACAAAAAACCTCGAATAGCCAAAGCTATCTTGAGAAAGAAGAACGGAACTGGAGGAATCAACCTGCCTGACTTCAGGCTCTACTACAAAGCCACAGTCATCAAGACAGTATGGTACTGGCACAAAGACAGAAATATAGATCAATGGAACAAAATAGAAAGCCCAGAGATATATCCATGCACATATGGTCACCTTATCTTTGACAAAGGAGGCAAGAATATACAATGGTTTAAAGACAATCTTTTTAACAAGTGGTGCTGGGAAAACTGGTTGAACACTTGTAAAAGAATAAAACTAGAACACTTTCTAACACCATACACAAAAATAAACTCAAAATGGATTAAAGAGCTAAATGTAAGACCAGAAACCATAAAACTCCAGGAGGATAACATAGGCAAAACACTCTCTAACTTACATCACAGCAGGATCCTCTATGACCCACCTCCCAGAATATCGGAAATAAAATAAAAAATGAACAAATGGGACCTAATCAAACTTAAAAAGCTTCTGCACAACAAAGGAAACTATAAGCAAGGTGAAAAGACAGCCTTCAGAATGGGAGAAAATAATAGCAAATGAAGCAACAAACAACTAATCTCAAAAACATACAAGCAACTCCTACAGCTCAATTCCAGAAAAATAAATGACCCAATCAAAAAACGGGCCAAAGAACTAAATAGACATTTCTCCAAAGAAGACATACAGATGGCTAACAAACACATGAAAAGATGCTCAACATCACTCATTATCAGAGAAATGCAAATCAAAACCACTATGAGGTACCATTTCACGCCAGTCAGAATGGCTGCGATCCAAAAGTCCACAAGCAATAAATGCTGGAGAGGGTGCGGAGAGAAGGGAACCCTCTTACACTGTTGGTGGGAATGCAAACTAGTACAGCCACTATGGAGAACAGTATGGGGATTCCTCAAAAAACTGGGAATATAACTGCCTTATAATCCAGCAATGCCACTGCTGGGCATACACACTGAGAAAAACAGAATTGAAAGAGACACCTGTATCCCAGTGTTCATAGCAGCACTGTTTACAATAGCCAGGACTTGGAAGCAACCTAGATGTCCATCCACAGATGAATGGATAAGAAAGCAGTGATACATATACACAATGGAGTATTACTCAGCCATTAAAAAGAATACATTTGAATCAGTTCTAAGGAGGTGGATGGAACTGGAGCCTATTATACACAGTGAAGTAAGCCAGAAACAAAAACACAAATACAGTATACTAATGCATATATATGAAATTTAGAAAGATGGTAAAAATAACCCTATTTACGAGACAGCAAAAGAGACACTGATGTATAGAACAGACTTTTGGACTCTGGGACTGGGAGAGGGTGGGATGATTTGGGAGAATAGCATTGAAATATGTATAATATCATATCTGAAACGAGTCATCAGTCCAGGTACGATGCCTGATAACAGATACCTGGGGCTGGAGCACTGGGACGACCTGGAGGGATGGTGTGGGGAGGTGGGAGGGAGGAGGGTTCAGGATGGGGAACACGTGTATACTGGTGGCGGATCCATCTTGATGTATTATAAAAGCAATACAATATTGTAAAGTTAAGCAAAATTAAAAGAATAAATAAAAAAAAAAAGAGAGAAGCGAAAAGCAAAGGAAAAAAGGAAAGATATAAACATCTGAATGCAGAGTTCCAAAGAATAGCAAGAAGAGATAAGAAAGCCTTCTTCAGTGATCAATGCAAAGAAATAGAGGAAAACAACAGAATGGGAAAGACTAGGGATCTATTCAAGAAAATCAGAGACAGTAAAGGAACATTTCATGCAAAAATGGGCTCGATAAAGGACAGAAATGGTATGGACCTAACAGAAGCAGAAGATGTTGAGAAAAGGTGACAAGAATACACAGAAGAACGGTACAAAAAAGAGCTTCACGACCCAGATAATCATGATGGTGTGATCACTGACCTAGAGCCAGACATCCTGGAATGTGAAGTCAAGTGGGCCTTAGGAAGCATCACTACAAACAAAGCTAGTGGAGGTGATGGAATTCCAGTGGAGCTATTCCAAATCCTGAAAGATGATGCTGTGAAAGTGCTGCACTCAATATGGCAGCAAATTTGGAAAACTCAGCAGTGGCCACAAGATTGGAAAAGGTCAGTTTTCATCCCAATTCCAAAGAAAGGCAATGCCAAAGAGTGCTCAAACTACCGCACAATTGCACTCATCTCACACGCTAGTAAAGTAATGCTCAAAATTCTCCAAGCCAGGCTTCAGCAATATGTGAACCATGAACTTCCTGATGTTCAAGCTGGTTTTCGAAAAGGCAGAGAAACCAGAGATCAAATTGCCAACATCTGCTGGATCATGGAAAAAGCAAGAGAGTTCCAGAAAAACATCTATTTCTGCTTTATTGACTATGCCAAAGCCTTTGACTGTGTGGATCACAATAAACTGTGGAAAATTCTGAAAGAGATGGGAATACCAGACCACCTGATCTGCCTCTTGAGAAATCTGTATGCAGGTCAGAAAGCAAGAGTTAGAACTGGTCATGGAACAACAGACTGGTTCCAAATAGGAAAAGGAGTACGTCAAGGCTGCATATTGTCACCATGTTTATTTAACTTATATGCAGAGTACATCTTGAGAAATGCTGGACTGGAAGAAACACAAGTTGAAATCAAGATTGCTGGGAGAAATATCAATAACCTCAGATATGCAGATGACACCACCCTTATGGCAGAAAGTGAAGAGGGGCTAAAAAGCCTCTTGCTGAAAGTGAAAGTGGAGAGTGAAAAGGTTGGCTTAAAGCTCAACATTCAGAAAACGAAGATCATGGCATCTGGTCCCATCACTACATGGAAAATAGATGGAGAAACAGTGGAAACCGTGTCAGACTTTCTTTTTCTGGGCTCCAAAATCACTGCAGATGGTGACTGCAGCCATGAAATTAAAAGACGCTTACTCCTTGGAAGGAAAGTTATGATCAACCTAGATAGCATATTCAAAAGCAGAGACATCACTTTGCCAACAAAGGTTCGCCTAGTCAAGGCTATGGTCTTTCCTGTGGTCATGTATGGATGTGAGAGCTGGACTGTGAAGAAGGCTGAGCGCTGAAGAATTGATGCTTTTGAACTGTGGTGTTGGAGAAGACTCTTGAGAGTCCCTTGAACTGCAAGGAGATCCAACCAGTCCATTCTGAAGAAGATCAGCCCTGGGATTTCTTTGGAAGGAATGATGCTAAAGCTGAAACTCCAGTGTTTTGGCCACCTCATGCGAAGATTTGACTCATTGGAGAAGAGTCTGATGCTGGGAGGGTTTGAGGGCAGGAGAAGAAGGGGACGACAGAGGATGAGATGGCTGGATGGCATCACTGACTCGATGGATGTGGGTCTGGGTGACCTCCGGGCGTTGGTGGTGGACAGGCAGGCCTGGCGTGCTGCAGTTCATGGGGTCGCAAAGAGTCGGACACGACTGAGCGACTAATCTGATCTGATTTGAATATGAGATAATAAAGGAAGCCTCCCTTCTAACTGATCTGTCATCCAAAAAAGTGTAATTCAAGAATAAAAATAATTATAAAATATGCTACAGTCTTCCAGAGTTACCTTTACAAAAAGCAAGTCTTACTCTGTATCTTCCCTTCATAAAGTGAAAACTGGCTTCCAGCTCCCTCTTCAATCTGGTTTCACACCTTGTTCTCCATCAAACTTGTACTATAGGCACATAAGAGATTTTATTCCTTTATATTTGCCATGATGCATCATGTTACCAAAAGATAACCTTTACCAATATGCTTTTCTCCCCCTTCTCTCACCTGCTTATCTGCTACTCATCCTTCAGATATCAGTTGAGGTGGTACTTCCACAGGGAAGACTTCACTGACCTTTGGGGTGAGGTCAGTTTCTCAGTTTTCTAGCACTGTGTACCTCTTCTACAACATTTTTGGAAGTTGAAATTCACCATTATTTCTGTGATTATTTTATTGAAATCTGTTTCCTCCAGTAGAGAAGACTCAGTTCAGTTCAATTCAGTCACTGAGTCATGTCCAACTCTTTGTGACCCCATGGACTGCAGCACACGAGGCTTCCCTGTACATCACCAACTTCCGGAGCTTTCTCAAACTCATATCCATCGTGTCGGTGATACCATCCAACCATCTCATCCTCTGTTGTCTCCTTCTCCTCCCACCTTCAATCTTACCCAGCATCAGGGTCTTTTCAATGTGTCAGTTCTTCATATCAGGTGGTCAAAGAATTGGAATTTCACTGATAATGAGTGATGTTGAGCATCTTTTCATGTGTTTGTTAGCCATCTGTATGTCTTCTTTGGAGAAATGACAATCCAGAGGGATGGTATGGGGAGGGAAGAGGGAGGAGGGTTCAGGATGGGGAACACATGTATACCTGTGGCAGATTCATTTTGATACATGGCAAAACCAATACAATATTGTAAAGTTAAATAAAATAAAAATAAAATTAAAAAAAGAATTGGAATTTCAGCTTTAGCCTTAGTCCTTAAAATGAGTAATCAGGACTGATCTCCTTTAGGATGGACTGGTTGGATCTCCTTGCAGTCCAAGGGACTCTCAAGAGTCTTCTCCAACACCACAGTTCAAAAGCATCAATTCTTTGGCGCTTAGCTTTCTTTATAGTCCAATTCTCACATTCGTACATGACTGCTGGAAAAACTTGGTTGATGCATGCAGGATCTTCCATCTTTGTTGCGGCACACAGGATCTTTAGCTGTGGCATGTGCAATCTAGTTCCCTGATCAGGGATAGAACCTGTGCCACCAATACTGGGAGCATGGAGTCTTAGCTACTGGACCACCGGGGAAGTCATGTAGAGAAGATTAGAAGGAAGCAAATGTGGTATCGGCTTTTGGAGCTAGTGCAATGCCTGGCTCAGTAAGCATTAGTTGAGTGAATGCATGAAAAAACTCAGCTTAACATGTTTTATACAGACGGGAGAGTTTGAGCTGTGCTGGTTGCCTAGAGAAACTGGAGTATTTTTACCTTTTGAGTCTAGAGATGAAATGATGAGAAAATAATGTGCTGCTAAATGTAAAATTCCCAAGTTGCTTGGGTAGGTATAAATACAAAAGTGTCAGACATGCAGAATAAGGAACAGTGGCCACCTGCAGCTTAAAGAGAATGCTAACCATCCAGAATTGTTCCTGTTATATTCTGGGGTAAAATAAATTTTCTTTCTAATTTACCCATTTTTCACTTTAATTAATCCTTAACTTTCTGGGTGACCCATGACATTTTGTACAGATCCACCCCAGATTGTGTGGGTCTTAATATTGCTGACAGTTTCTGTATACCACATTTCTATACAAGAGTTTTATACAAGAGTATCTGTGTGTGTTTGTGCATTATGGTTGCCATGGTTAGGAAATATTTCCTGAGAATGGTCTTTTAAAGTAGCTATCAAAGTCAGGTAAACAGCTGTTTCAAAGTTGATAACGGTGAGCATGTAGATAACATGCAGACTTTGTTGCCAAGGACTGCAACAATCTCAGGAGATTATGAATATTGTATTTTCAGTGAGATAACTGAAAATACCAAGCAGATCAATCTCTAAGGTACATGTTAGTAATCCTATAAATTACAGAAGCAAAAGCACACCCCTAAAAAATCAAAATTATATTCAGATATAATAAAATTTGTTGGATGTTTAAAAGGAAAGTTTAATGAATAAAGAAGAAGAGAGAATAGTGGGAAATGAAGGAAATGGATGGGAAAAAATCCAATAATTAGAGGAAGATAAGAAAAAGAGAAACTTTCATGTCATGAAGAGAGTTCATTTCAAATTTAAAAAATAAATATGTGAGCACATTTCTTCAGTAAAAGAATAAAATTATATTTCCAAGTACTATAATTATGCCTTGATTAAATCAGTCTATTCCTCTCTCAAGTGTAAAATTGATGACAAAATTCCAGTTATTAAAGGATAAAGTGGTTTAAAGATTTGTACGATCTTCACAGAATATATAACTCAGTATATTACAAACGTACAAGGTTTTTAAAAGTTTTAACAACCTCAGCCTTTTAAAATTTAAAATGTATAATCTTAATTTAGACACAGAATTATAAACCAAATACCTCATATAGTAAGCTAAATTAACCTCATCATTTTCCCTTAAATGTAGTCATTAGATATTGTTTATATATACATTATATTAATACATGTAATAATTAAATTTCTTGCAATTTGAATGTATTTACAGTTCCCAGTGTTTTCTGTTTCGTGTCCAACTCTGTGCAACCCCATAGATGGCAGCCCACCAGGCTCCCCGGTCGCTGGGATTCTCCAGGCAAGAATAGTGGAGTGGGTTGCCATTTCCTTCTCCAATGCATGAAGGTGAAAAATGAAAGTGAAGTCACTCAGTTGTGCCCAACTCTCAGTGACCCCATTGGACTGGAGCCTACCAGGCTCCTTTGTCCATGGTATTTTCCAGGCAAGACTACTGGAGTGGGGTGCCATTGCCTTCTCCTGAGATATTTAATATTCAGGCCTCACTTATCTTTATCAGAAAATTACATACAGTTGACCCACAATGTCAGTTTGAATTGCTAGTTTCCACTTCGTGAAGTTTTTTCCCATAAATATGTACTATAGTACTGCATGATCCATCTGTGGTTGGTTGAATCTGAGAATATGGAGCTGTGGTATGAAAAACCAACTGTGAAGTTTTTAAAATTTATTTGTTTTTAATTGGAGGATAATTGCTTTACAATATTCAACTGCAAACTTATCCTTGGATATTTTTCCTTTGCAGGGGTTGATGTCCCTAACTCCTGCCTTGTTCAGGGGTCAACTGTATACTCTTATGGACTGAATTGTGAACCCCAAATCTATTATACTGAAGCCTTACACTTTAATGTGACTGTTTTTGGAGATAGGGCCTTCAAGGAGGTAATTAAAGTTACATGAGGTCATAGAGGTGGGGCCATAGGCCCATAAAACTGATAATATAGAAGAAGGAAAAAGAAAACTGATAAGAAGAGGAAGAAGCACTAGAGATCACTCTCTCTTCCCACACACACAGAGAAAAGGCCATGTGAGAACAGAGAGAGAAGGCAGCCTTCTGCAAGTCAGGACGAGAGGTCTTACCAGAAACAGACTTTTCCAACACCTTGATCTTGGGCTTCTAATCTCCAGAACTATGAGCAAATAAATTACTATAGTTTAAGCCACTCAGTCTATGGTATAATATTACAGCAGCCCTAGCAGTCTAATACACAGTTGAACAAGAGCCCTATTGTTAGATCTACCAATTTTATTTTATAACACACTTGAACAAGAGCCCTATTGTTAGATCTACCAGATTTAGCGTAGACATACATACGTAAGCAATCAAAGAGATAAAATAAAACTTACATTATCTGATAATATGGCACATGTGTTTCATTGTTATTTTGTCACAAAGATATATTTTTCTATTTTATGATATAGCAATATCATAAAATAAGATACAGAAATTGAAGATGTTTAACATTTTTTAATTAAACATTTTAGTTTCTTTGAAGAATCTCTGGGTTTTTGGAAGTGTTTTCTATCAAAATATCTTTAAGTATATTAATATCTATGTACAACATTTGACTGTCATCCCTCATTTAGTATTTGGGCAATATCCTCAGGAAAGTGATGAGGCAGAATGGTGAGGAATAGAGACTTAAAGTATATTAAGTATCTGTACTATAATCGATGAAGATTTTCCTTAAAAAGAAAAATCTTATTACAATAATATGTTAAAGTAAATCATAGCTGATCCTTTAACAACATAGGAGTTGGGGTGCTGACCCTCCACATAGTCAAAAATCCAAATACAATTTATAGCCTTATGTATATATTTGTTGTTCTTTCATATCATCTATTTCACATCCATAGATTCAGACAGCTGGCGATCATGGAAAGCTTCAATTACTTACATCCAGACAAGAATATCTTTTAATATCTTCTCCAGGTAAGAATACTGGAGTGGGTTGCCATGACCTCTTCCAGGGGAACTTCCCCACCAAGGTATCGAACATGCATCTTTTGTGCCTCCTGATTGGCAGGCAGATTCTTTACCACTTCTTTAGGGGTTACAGATGTGAAAGATGGAGAAGAAACAGCCAGAGGTAACAGGTAAAAGCAGAATATATAAATTCTATGGAAGACAAATAAGGAGGGTATCTCAAGGAGAGAAGTCTCTTAGGACCTTCAACTTCTCATAGATGTTTACCCTTCAACCTGAAACAACTAAATCAAGACGAAATAAATGAAAGAACAGTTTGCAAGATTTTGAACATCAGACAACAAAGGGCAGTGATCCCTGGCTAGGGGATTCCCAGGTGGCCCTACTGGTAAAGAACCCCACCTGCCTATGCAGGAGACGTGAGAAGCAGATTTAATCCCTGGGTCAGGAAGACCCCCTGGAGGAGGGCTTGGCAAAGCATTCCAGTATTCGTGCCTGGGAAAGCCCGTGGACAGAGGAGCTTGGTGAGCCACACTCCCTAGGGTTGCAGAGTCGGACACAACTAAAGTGACTTAGCACTCAGCACATCCCTGCAAAGATGAGAAGCAAATGAGTCTTATGATTAGCCCAGCTTACTACATTTGAAGAGACTCCAGGCTGCTGCATGGAGGAGACGATCAGGTGATACCAAGAAATGAGATGCAACTGAGAGTTTGAGGAGAACAAGGTGGCTAGAATTCACAGGGCAGAGAACCAGAGAGGAGAGAGCTGTGTGTAGAGAAAACTCTAAACACTTGCAGAGGCTGTCCTTGAGCATTCAGAGCCCTGCTCAGTACTCCTGGAGTACAGAGCCCTGCTCAGCACTCCAGCTCACACAGCTCGGGCTGATGTACCTGAACCAGTTACAGGAAATATCACTTGAGACTCACACAGGATGGCAAATGAATGCCTGTCCTCATCAGCCAGACTGGGAAGCCTAGTAATTCATGGGACTTTATGGGGTACTCAGAAGGCTTTGCCTGAGTAGTAGGAATATTTAGTCCAAAAGGCTGCTCCTGTCTAACACCTTCTGAAAAGTAAAACTAAAAATAACAAATTGTTTTCAACTAATTTAACTTTATTTCAGAAGAAAGCTCAAGAATTGTAGTACAAATTTTTAGTTTCAAACTAGGTAAAATTCACAATGACCCAGGCATTGAACGCAGTCCTCCTGCATTGCGGGCGGACTCTTTACTGACTGAGCCACCAGGGAAGCCACCTTAAACCTATACAATGTTTTATGCTAATTATATATCAGTAAATCTGGAAAATATTATAGATTTTGAAAAATTAATATTTTGATTTTATGTAGAAGATACCTATCTGCTTATCTCTATACAATTCATGATGATGGCATTATCTCTTCCAGTCTCTACCTGAATACAGTAATGATAACTTAAGGAAATGGATAGTGATTAAACACTGAAATCTGTTTTTATTTTTAGGATATTGTATTCTCTAGTCTTAAAATATTGAAAGAGTATATTAATGATCACTACATACAATACACTGCCCAGTTATAATCTGTTGGATTTGCAAATTCTATTTTCCTTGTTTATTCAAATAGTAGGAGATCTGGATTTGATGTTCCTTAGAAACAGTTGTTGATTCAACTTATTCGTCTCCTTAGAGAGAGAAATCAATTTTTATAGTCATATAAAAATGCCATGAAGACATCGGTTCACTTCATTTTCAGAAATAGTACACCATAGATAGAATAAGTGCATTTTATATTTCCTGTATTGATATTAAAAAAAGAATCCCAAGAATAGTACTTGTAAAAGATAAATTCAGTCAGGTGAATACCTGAAATCTATATCACCAGGATGTTTACTCACTCCTTCAAAAAATTTTGCATTTTTGGTACGCATCTCTGAAATATAAGAGTCACTAATTTTGCTTGTGCTGTGAAGGAAACAAAGAAAGCAGGCAGAAGGATAAGTGATATTCTTATCTGCAGCAAACCCATAATCTACTAGGATTGTTGAGAAATCTCCATAGTAAACTATAATGAAAGGTCACAAGGAAGTAATGGTAATAAAAGAGATATAACCGGTAGTTTATAAGAACCAGTGTGTACCAGTGGATTCAAAAATGATTTCACACTATAGCTGACATTTACATTGGAATATCAATAACTTCAGATATGCAGATGACACCACCCTTATGGCAGAAACTGAAGAGGAACTAAAAAGCCTCTTGATGAAAGTGAAAGAGGAAAGTGAAAAAGTTGGCTTAAAACTCAACATTCAGAAAACTAACATCATGGCATCTGGTCCCATTATTTCATGGTAAATAGATGGGGAAACAGTGGAAACAGTGTCAGACATTAAATTAAAAGATGCTTACTCCTTGGAAGAAAAGTTATGACCAACCTAGATAGCATATTCAAAAGCAGAGACATTACTTTGCCAACAAAGGTCCATCTAGTCAAGGATATGGTTTTTTCTGTGGTCATGTATAGATGTGAGAGTTGGACTGTGAAGAAAGCTGAGCACCAAAGAATTGATGCTTTTGAACTGTGGTGTTGGAGAAGACTCTTGAGAGTCCCTTGGACTGCAAGGAGATCTAACCAGTCCATTCTGAAGGAGATCAGTCCTGTGTGTTCATTGGAAGGAATGATGCTGAAGCTGAAACTTCAATACTTTGGCCACCTCATGGATGAGTTGACTCTTTGGAAAAGGCCCTGATACTGGGAGGGATTGAGGGCAGGATGAAAAGGGGACAACAGAGAATGAGATGGCTGGATGGCATCAGCAACTCGATGGACATGAGTTTGAGTGAATTATGGGAGTTGGTGATGGACAGGGAGGCCTGGCATGCTGCAATTTATGGGGTTGCAAAGAGTCGGACACGACCGAGCAACTGAACTGACCTGATGATAGGTTAACCGTGAACAGGCAGAGATCATGAAGAACACTAAAGCTGTGAGGAAAGTGATCAAATTTAAGGAAGAATATTTGAAGGAGAATACTTTGTTTCTATATAGAACTTTATATTCCCTTGAATAGAAAGTGTTTGCTGCTGCTGCTGCTAAGTCGCTTCAGTCGTGTCCGACTCTGTGCGACCCCACAGACGGAAGCCCACCAGGCTCCCCCATCCCTGAGATTCTCCAGGCAAGAACACTGGAGTGGGTTGCCATTTCCTTCTCCAATGCATGAAAGTGAAAAGTGTAAGTGAAGTCACTCAGTCGTGCCTGACTCTTAGTGATCCCATGGACTGTAGCCCACCAGGCTCCTCTGTCCATGGGATTTTCCAGGCAAAAGTACTGGGGTGGGGTGCCATTGCCTTAGAAATGCTTAAATTTATGTACAGTATCGTTGTTCAGTCACTCAGTGGTGTGTGACTCTTTGTGACCCCATGGACTGCAGCATGCCAGGCTTCCCTACCCTTTACCATCTCCCACAGTTTGCTCAAACTCATGTTATTAAATTGATGATGCCATCCAACTATCTCATCCTCTGTTGCCCTCTTCTTCTCCTGTCCTCACTCTTCCCTAGCATCAGAGTCTTTTCCAATGAGTCGGCTTTTCGCATCAGGTGACGAAGTATTGGAGCTTCAGCTTCAGCATCAGTACTTCCAATGAATATTCAAGGTTGATTTCCTTTAAGATTGAATGATTTGATCTCCTTGCTATCCAAGGGACTCTCAAGAGTCTTCTCCAGCACCACAGTTTGAAAGCACCAGTTCTTCGGTGCTCAGCCTTCTTTATGGTCCAACTCTCACATCTGTATATGACTACTAGAAAATACATAGCTTTGACTATATGGACCTTTGTAGGCAAAGCCATGTCTCTGCTTTTTGATCAACTGTCTAGGTTTGTCATAGCTTTTCTTCTTTTAGGAGCAAATGTCTTTTCATTTCATGGCTGTAGTCACTGTGCAGTAATTTTGGAGCCCAAGAACATAAAGTCTGTCACTGTTTCCATTGTTCCCCCATCTATTTACCATCAAGTGGTGGGATCAGATGCCATGATCATAATTTTTTGAATGTTGATTTTTAAGCCAGTATTGTAGTTTATGAGAAACAGGGAAACATTATCTAAGGTAATAATGTTGAGTTGGAGATACAAATAATCCATTAAAAAAATAGCTAACAATATAACATGCATCAGGTCAAACCACCCCCAGATCATTTTACTGCTCTCAGGCCTGACTTCCTTAGTCTAATAATTTATGTTGATAGATTCTGAGATAGAAAGATCCAGTGTTAAAGCACAAGAAGAATTGGAAGCTGCTCACTACAGTAAAGAAGTAGAGATGTTCCCCAAGATCTGTAATCCAATGAAAAAACGACTTGGTAAACATGCACTTAAATAGGATCTCTATCTTTGAAAATATATCTCACAAGGGAATATTTCTCTAATGTCATATTTCCTCAAATAAAGGACCCATATGATCTGTTTCCCAATCTGTTGTGAAAGTCTCACCAATGGCTAATTCTAAATGGAGTGATAAAATTTAAAAATAAGAGAATGTCTCCTCAACAATGATTTTATACCTTTCCTGTGCCACTTAAACTTTATACCACTTTCAGCTGATAACCATCCTCATCTGTAACTGTAAACACAGACATCATCAAAAAGGAATTTCCTTCTTTTCCCATAGGAGCAAATTTTATCTGCACTTCATCAATCTTCTCCAAGTTCCCATCTCTTATTTTGTCAGTGCTGGTGTGTACATGCTCACTTGTATTTAACTCTTTGCAGTCCCTGGTCTGCAGTCCACCAGACTCCTTTTTCCATGGGATTTCCCAGGCAAGAATACTAGAGTGGGTTGCAATTTCCTTCTCCAGGGGATCTTCCCAACACAGGGATAGAGCCTGTGTCTCCCACATTGACAGGCATGTTCTTTACCACTGAACCACCTGGAAAGCCCTGTCAATGCTGGTAGCAAAGCTAACTGACCCCATTTGCATCCTTTTTCGTATTGACTCTAAACTTCTCAAGAACTTCTTTTCATTATTATACCCCTTTTCCTGAGTTCTCAATCTATCGTTCATTAATCATTTATTTTATTAACATTCAACCAATCTCTACTATTTTCCATTTAAAAAAAGCTCCTCTTGACCTTGCATCTTCTTGTAGTTAATTTCTCTGTTACCCTGAATTTCTAAAGCTTCTGAAAAAACAAGCATCCATCTCTCTGGGCTTATGGCATATATATGAAGGACATGATTTGTTTCAAATCAGAGAGTACCACTCACTTTAATATACAAAAATTATCATTTAGAATAAAATCAAGAAGCTTTTCTTAATGTAGAACTGGCTAGATCCCTTAATCTTTCTTTGCCTCTCTTTTTTTCATTGAGAAAATATGACTAATAATGTTCATTCTGTCTAATTCATCAGAATGTCTTGAGAGAATTATGGGTTAAATTTCTGAGTTCTTATCAAACTATAAAATATGTTAAAATATGAATTATAACCATGGCCATTTCATTATAATGATAATAGCAATAACACTGAATGCTTTCCAGATTAAAGGTTTTACCTATTTAAAAATGCCTTTGTCATTACTTATGCTTTATTATTGTTTTCAAGTATAGTCGGAAACTGCCTTCAGTCCTTTCTAAGACATCTTTAATGTTGAAAATTCAAATCAGTCTAAACAGCTAATTTGAGCATGCATATGCTATGGAAAGGGAAACTTTATTCAATACCCCTATTTGGTTGAGATTTTTGACTACACGTTGTCATGATAGTCAAATTAGATAGCACTAGTCTAGATGATGCTAGCTCACTTTAGAGGATGTTTCTGTGAATTTGACAAATAGCAATTGCTGAGCACAACACCAACAGTGATAAATACTCCAATTTCAGCCTGTCAAAAATGAACCGAAGAACTGAGGAAACACATGATAGGAAACATCTGGTCCCTTTCAAGCCTGCTGAGGGAAGATGAGGACTGCCTTTTGACAATAAATAAATACATAAATCATAAAATAAAACCCTAAAAGGCAGAGTTTTTTTTTTTTTTTTTCACATTACCTTGTTGAACTAAAGAGTGAATGTGATTTTTAAAATAAGATGGATGTAGCGACTTAGCAGCAGCGGCAGCAGCTCAATGATTAAAACACATGGAAAAACCTTCGAGCAATTTTATCTCCATATTTGAATGAGAAATAGATTAATAAGAAACTGAAGATAAACCTTTAAAGGCAAAAAAGGAAGTTGTCAAGGTATATCAAGTAGTAATAAGATTCTTACCCAATATCTGGTGACTTCTTTATTTTTTTCATTTATTAGGAACACTTTCATGTGCAAGGTAAACTTAGGCCTTGAAAGATATTTTTACTGAAAGTTCAGTTATTTTTACATCTTCCATATGAGAGCAGAAAACTGTATGTAATTGGTATTCAAATGAAGAAAGATTGGAATTGTGAACTAATTCCTTTCTGCACGTACATGTGCTAAGTTGTTTCAGTCGTGTCCCATTTGTTGTGATGCTATGGACTGTAGCCCACCAGGCTTCTCTGTCCATGGGATTCTCTAGGCAAGGATACCGGAGTGAGTTGCCATGCCCTCTGCCAAGGGATCTTCTCAACCCAGGGATCTAATCTGCATTTCTTACATCTACTTGCATTGGCAGCAGGGTTATTTACCACCACTGCCACCTGGGAAGCCCAACTCCTTTCTGCCCCCCAGCCCCAACAAAGTAAAGGTGCTGAAGGTTTTCTTTTCCACGTCATATAGGCCTCTTTTGTACTATCACTGGCCTTCGAGGTATCCAGACTTTCTGTTTGGCAGGAGGTGCATGACTGGGAGTGGAAAGATTCAATAATAATCTGGCACATTAGCAGAGAGATTGATGATATTGGTGGTTCCCGCAGGGTAGGGGTGGATATCACTCCTGTTTATTAGCTGATGATATGCATCACTTAGACATACAAGAAATCCTATGTTCTCACCTGGGAGAGTGTGTTATACTCACCAGCTTGGTGATGGGATGGGCTCCCGAGGCAATCTCAGTTTACACAGGACTCCTTGGCCAGTCTCATGTAGAGACTTGACAGTTGTCAGTGTTGATGATCAGGATTTTCAGGTTGGGTCCTCTTACCACAAACCCTTCCCCTTGGTCTCATCTCTTCTTTTCTCTCCTTGCCTAGCTTGGGTAGCCCTTAGGTTGAAAGATTTGGCTCTTTTATTATTGCTCTTGTAATATGTTGCATTTGGCATAATATTCATGCTCTGCTCCCATCAAGACTTAGTCTTTTGAGTTCCAAAATACTCAGTTCTTACAAATGAGAAATTAATATTCAAGATAGTTATCTCTATGCTTTAAAAGTCTGTTTTGGCATCCAAAGCTAGATTTTGAGTATTCTCAATATGCACACCATATCGGAACTCTGTATTTTCTATTTCAATAATTAGTGTTAATAGAGGGAAAGCCTTGTGGTAAAAAAAATAAATAAATAAAAATAGTAATAATAAAAGAGATTAGAGGGATAAATTGGTTAATATGTCAAAAATATTCTCCCACTACACATAATGGTATACCTTAGAAACGTGTGTGTGTGCTCATTCAGTTGTGTCTGACTCTTTGCAGCCCATGGATTGTAGCCCCGCCAGTCTCTTCTGTCCATGGGATTTTGCAGGCAAGAATACTAGAGTGGGTTGCCATTTCTTACTCCAGGGGATCTTCCCGACCCAGGGATAGAACCCATGTATCTTGCATCTCCTGCATTATAGGAGGATTCTTTACCACTAGGCCACCTGCTGCTCCTGCTGCTGCTAAGTCGCTTCAGTCGTGTCCAACTCTGTGTGACCCCATAGACAGCAGCCCATCAGGCTCCCCCGTCCCTGGAATTCTCCAGGCAAGAACACTGGAGTGGGTTGCCATTCCCTTCTCCAATGCATGAAAGTGAAAGGTGAAAGTGAAGTCGCTCAGTCGTATCTGACTCTTCGCGACCCCATGGACTGCAGCCAACCAGGCTCCTCCGTCCGTGGGATCCTTTAGGCAAAAGTACTGGAGTGGGGTGCCATTGCCTTCTCTGACTAGGCCACCTGGGAAGCCCCAAACCTTAGAAAATGAAATAGCAAAAAAAGATTAAACAAACAAACAAAAAAATCCCTAAGTATCAATAATTCAGGGGATCAATTGATGCTATTAATATTAGCTCACTAATTGTTGACTTTCTTGGATAGTATTTAGTTATTATTTTCAATTTTAAAATATAGTTCTTCCATAAACCTCAATATATTTTAAATGCAAAGGAGAAAACTGAAAAGAATTTTGAGCAATATTCAAAATGAAGGAAGTAATCTTTACTATTTCACATATTTAAATAATAAAGTAGTAGACTTAATTTCTTTGCAAATTGTCTAAAAATTTTTGTACCTCAATTTTTGGCAGATTTGATGGGTTATAAACAGAGTGTATGTCACAACATTAACACCATGAATAGATGTGTATGTACAGAACAATCAAAGGATAATTGCTTTCATGTTGGAGTGAGGTCCTGGGGCTCCTAATGTGCCAAGCATTACCTTTATAGTTGCTGGATTGAGAAAAGTCCAAGAATTCCAGAGAAGTGGAACCTGAACCAGGGTAGCTGAGGCAGTGGGAAGTAAATGTGCTCGGCTTGGCAATGCAGGTGTCTATTCAGCTATTTATTTACAGCCCAGACTGTTGGCTGACCATCAACTTTGGGTATCAACCTGTGACAATATGAATTTTCTTCTCAGGCTCAGATATTAGCACTATCACATGGCTTCACAATTCTAAATCAGAAATACCAGGCTCAGAGAACTCTGCTCAGTGTTATGTGGCAGCCTGAATGGGAGGGCAGTTTGCGGAGAATTGGTGTTCTAATCACATGTCTGACTCTTTGTGACTCCACAGATCGTAGCCCACCAGGCTCTTCTGTCCACTGGATTTCACAGGCAAGAATGCTGGAATGGGTTGCCATTTCCTCCTCCAGGGGATCCTCCCAACCTAGGGAATGAATCCGTGTCTCCTGCATTTCATGTGGCCTCCTAAATTACAAGTGTATTTTTTAGGGACTGAGACACCAGGATATCCTGGCTGGGGAGAATGGATACATGTATATGTCTGGCTGAGTCCCTTTGATGTCCACCTGAAACTATCACAACATTGTTAATCTGTTATACTCCAAAAACAAATAATAGGTTTCTAAAAAGTAATAAAATAAATATCAAGCTCCATCCCACCAGCTCTTGCGTTGGGCAGGAAGTTCACTTCACTCTCTGTGTATGTGGGGGGGGGGGAAGGGATTTCTTCTGTTTAGCCTACTTAAGGGGTTTCCCAGGTTGCTCAAGTGACAAAGAATCCACCTGCCAGTGCAGGAGACCCGGGTTCAATCCCGGGTTGGGAAGATCCTCTAGAGAAAGAAATGGCAACCCAGGCCAGTGTTCTTGCCTGGGAAGTCCCATGGAGAGAGGAGACTGGCAGGCTACAGTCTGAGGGGTCACCAAGAGTCAGGCACAGCTGAGCACGCAGGCACATATGCATTCTCTTCTCTCCCCAACTCCCCCAGTCTTCTCTCTCTAGAATCTGCATAACTTTTGTGGGTGGGAGGTAGCTAATTCTATTTGGAGTGGCTGCCACGTTGTGAAGCATGGTGTTGAAATGATGCTTTGGTTTCCTCTACTGTTTCCCTCTTGTGGATTTTAGCTCACAGAGTAGGGCCACTTCCATCCTGTACCTTGAAGCCCAGCCTTTCCTTCTGCCTTCTGGGAGCATTCAGCTTTACTCTTCCAGCAGTGGACCCATAACAAAAGATTATTACTCACTGGGGTAAAGATTTGGAGTTAGCTAGTGCTTGCAGTGTTCAGACTTTTGAGGGACTCGATACTAATAGATATGGGGAAAGGAGACTCTTTAAGTTAGTGAAAAGAAAAAACAAGATATGAGAAAAAAAATATATATATATATTTCTATAATTCCCCCAACTACCCAATAACATCCTAGTAACTAAGCTCTTAACCTTCAAGATCAAGGATTGTGCTTTATTTATGTGTGTCTTCTTGCAGGTTTGCCTCACATAGGTGACATTCAGAAAATATTTATTGAATTAGTTACTAAACAGAAAAATAATTTTAGCCTAAAACTCCTAAATATTTTATTTCCTGGCAATTGTGGGCATTTAATCAGCTGCTAATTTTTAAAAGTAGTCATTAAAGTTGTTTGCAAAGGTTTGTTTGATAAAAGAGAACTAGTAATTCTAAAACATTAGCATTATAATAAACAGCATTATTGAAGGTCTTTTTCACCCAAACTTTGAACTGAGTTTAAATGACTCACATATTCCTAAAAAGAATCTCTAAATAAGTAGGCACTATGATTACTGTCAGAGCCCTTCTGGTATTATCAGATAACTGTTAATGAACGATAAGTAACTAGCACATGATTACCCAATTTACATTTAGTCCCCTTCATTGTCCTTGTTATTTTCCTTAAACAGCAAGGAAACTGAAATTTAAAAAACAAGTAATTATTTGAACAACTCAAACATTAAAGGCTCCACTATTTATTACTCTTAAACATGTTTTCATTTATTTATTATCATGTGTTTGATAATAGACAATTTTTAGTCTGCAAAACACTTTCAATTCAGTTCAGTTCAGTCGCTCAGTTGTGTCCAACTCTTTGCCACCCCATGAATCACAGTAGGCCAGGCCTCCCTGTCCATCACCATCTCCCAGAGTTCATTCAAACTCACGCCCATCGAGTCGGTGATGCCATCCAGCCATCTCATCCTCTGTCCTCCCCTTTTCCTCCTGCCCCCAATCCCTCCCAGCATCAGAGTCTTTTCCAATGAGTCAACTCTTCTCATGAGGTAGCCAAAGTACTAGAGTTTCTGTTTTAGCATCATTCCTTCCAAAGAACACCCAGGGCTGATCTCCTTTAGAATGGACTGTTTGGATCTTCTTGCAGTCTAAGGGACTCTCAAGAGTCTTCTCCAACACCACAGTTCAAAAGCATCAATTCTTTGGCACTCAGCTTTCTTCACCATCCAACTCTTACATCCATACATGACCACTGGAAAAACCATAGCCTTGACTAGATGGACCTTTGTTGGCAAAGTAATGTCTTTGCTTTTCAATATGCTATCTAGGCTGGTCATAACTTTCCTTCCAAGGAGTAAGCGTCTTTTAATTTCATGGCTGCCATCACCATCTGCAGTGATTTTGGAGCCCCAAAAATAAAGTCTGACACTGTTTCCACTGTTTCCCCATCTATTTCCCATGAAGTGATGGGACCAGATGCAAAACACTTTAGTATCTTTCTAATATCCCTCCATCTTCTACCTCTGATAGCTTAAGTTGGCTTATGGAATTTATAATCAGACTTAAATAAAAGGAATAGTGTAAGGGATTTTATAAGTATAGATATGGATTTTGAGTTTCCTTAATGGAGAGTAAAGGAGAGTGATTGAGGGAAATACTGGGAGTTGGAAAGTTTCCTGGGAATGCCCTAGGATTTGCAAAGTGACAGCAAACTGAGTCTAGAAAACACAAATCAATTACCCAGAGAAAGTTCAGGAAGAGCCTTATATGTATTAAATCAGCACTGTCCCAAAGAGATAGATTTCAAACCAACTAAAAACAATTAAATATTTTAATAGTTACAATAAAAGAAGTAAAAAGAAGCAACAGATGTGTATTTTTATGTCTAGCTCTGTATGTTCCAAATACTATCATTTCTCTATATAATCAATATAAAATTATTAATGAAATATTTTGCTTTTTTATACTAAGTCTTTGAATCTGGCATTTATCTTTCACTTATAGGCCATCTCAAATCAGACATTAAGTTTTTATTAATGTTCAATGTCATAAAATGTACAGTCAAAAAGTATATTCATATACCTATGTTGTTCCAATAGTTTTCCAATAACTGAAGTATTCATATTCATGAAAATAAACATTTTGGTTTTCAGTAGCACTAGCTGTGTTTCAAATGTAGAATAGCCACTTGTGACTAATGGTTCCCATACCAGTTAGTGCAGCTCTAGACTGAGAAATTTGAAGCGACAAAGGCAGCCTTAGAAAGAAACATTATGAAATGCCAGGCAGATAGAGAAAGGAGCAGGGCGTGTAATATTTACAAGCCAGGTAATCAGATACTGAATAACCCAGTGTTGACTCTAAGATGTTCTTGTTCAGTATTGCCCTTTCCAGTTATAATGATATTTTTATCAAGAACAGAGTATAATTTGAAGAAAGTCTTCAAATCATTTAAAAATGCTAGTGCAAGACCACAAAGAAATCTTAGGTATCATCTAGTCCAATTTATTTTATAATAGTGAAACACATCCAAAAATTATTATCCATTTATCTGAGTCTCAGTCAGTTCAGGCCAAGGCAAAGCTAGAATCTAGACCCAGATTATGTTGGTTTTTTTCTTCTATATCAAGCAAGACTTTAGTATGATATTAATATTGATGGATAATCTGCTAATATAATTTTATTCCATTTACCTTATACATAAACCAGTTTTTAAACAGCTGAGCTATTCTTTAGTTGATAGTACTTTAGTTATACCATATCAACTCTGCTGGTGTAAAAGGGTAGATCTTACACTAAGTGTTTTTATCAAAAAATAAAAGTAACAAAGAGAGCAGAGGGATCCTTTTAGAGGTGGTGGACATGTTATTTGCTTAGATAACAGTGATGGTTTCATGAGTGTATACAGAAAAATGAACTCTACTGGATAAAAGACAAAAATTAAATGGAAAACAATATATTAATAAGTTTCTTTAGTAACAATGAGAAAAATACAATTTGGAAATAAAACTTCAGTTTTGAACCTAACAAACCAAGCATCATGTAAATCATATGTAAGAAAATTAAATTTAAAATGATGCATTTAATAAACCTGTGAATCCACTGTCATCTCCTGAACCAAGGTAAGGAAAAAATGTACTTTGCCTGGTCTCTGTGGATTGAATGCATATGTGACACCTTGTAATTACTCACCAATTACTTCCATACTTTGTGTGTAATAGAATAAAATGTTGCAGCTATTTCTTGTCTTTACAGAATAATCATTGGTGCCAAACTGAACATGTTCATGCAACTCAATTATTACTCATCATTGAATATGCCCTATGCTATCTACATTATCTCTACATATAAATGAATAAAGGCTATGTAAGTTTAGAATTGTAATAGATTATTCAACAGTTACATCTATTGAGTGCTTATGGTTGCATAGATCCAGCTATTAGAAGTAAAACCTAGAAATGGTCACTGGTTTTTAGGAATTAATCCTCTACTTAGCTCTCTTACACAAAAGGTTTGTGTAAGAAGAGGTAAAGTTTATTTATTCAGAGCAAGAGGCAACTACCATCACTGGTGTTTTGACAGAGACTTGAAGGCAGAGAGAGGAGTGGGAAAGTTTTGTAGAAAAGAGAAGGCTCCAGGTGTGCCTTGACTGGGATAGTCTTTGGCAGGGGAAGCTACAGATGGGGTGCCTAGAGACTGCGTATCCTATGTGATTGGGTGAAAGTGAAAGTCGCTCAGTCAAGTCTGACTCTTGGCGACCCCATGGATTATACAGTCCATGGAATTCTCCAGGCCAGATTCCTGGAGTGGGCAGCCTTTCCCTTCTCTAGGGGATCTTCCCAACCTAGGGATCAAACCCAGGTTTCCCGCATTGCAGGTGTGTTCTTTATCAGATAAGCCACCAGGGAAGCCCATGTGATTGGTTCAGTTCAGTTCGGTCGCTCAGTCGTGTCCGACTCTTTGCGACCCCATGAATCACAGCATGCCAGGCCTCCCTGTCCATAACCAACTCCCGGAGTTCACTCAGACTCACGTGCATCGAGTCAGTGATGCCATCCAGCCATCTCATCCTCTGTCGTCCCCTTCTCCTCCTGCCCCCAATCCCTCCCAGCATCAGAGTCTTTTCCAACGAGTCAACTCTTCGCATGAGGTAGCCAAAGTACTAGAGTTTCAGCTTTAGCATCATTCCTTCCAAAGAAATCCCAGGGCTGATCTCCTTCAGGATGAACTGGTTGGATCTCCTTGCAGTCCAAGGGACTCTCAAAAGTCTTCTCCAACACCACAGTTCAAAAGCATCAATTCTTTGGCACTCAGCTTTCTTCACAGTGCAACTCTCACATCCATACATGACCACTGGAAAAACCAAAGCCTTGACTAGACGAACCTTTGCTGGCAAAGTAACGTCCCTGCTTTTGAATATACTATCTAGGTTGGTCATAACTTTCCTTCCAAGGAGTAAGCGTCTTTTAATTTCATGGCTGCAGTCACCATCTGCAGTGATTTTGGAGCCCAGAAAAATAAAGCCTGACACTGTTTCCCCATCTATTTCCCATGAAGTGATGGGACTGGATGCCATGATCTTCGTTTTCTGAATGTTGAGCCTTAAGCCAACTTTTCACTCTCCACTTTCACTTTCATCAAGAGGCTTTTTAGTTCCTCATCACTTTCTGCCATAAGGGTGGTGTCATCTGCATATCTGAGGTTATTGATATTTCTCCCAGCAATCTTGATTCCATCTTGTGGTTCTTCCAGTCCAGCATTTCTCATGATGTATTCTGCATATAAGGGGTGCATATTTGGCTCTCTCTGGTTGTTCTTAAATTGGAAGTGGAGATACAAATTAAGGAAGCTGTTAGTTATTAACCAAGTCCTGGCCATTTTAGACCAATTGATACAGGAGTTTAGCTTCTTAGATGATGGTCTAACTTCCCAGAAATCCAACTTATAGATAGCAGGTTGACTGATTACTGTAGAGAATGGATTGGTTTCCTGGGCTTTTTGCTGCAGATTATGGATTTGAATTGTATTTTTGTATAATTTGGCTATTGTCCATGTGTATATTCAGTCTTTCAATCTCTAAATAATAATGGCTCACTGTGACACTTTGGAGAAGGCAGTGGCACCCCACTCCAGTACTCTTGCCTGGCAAATCCCATGGATGGAGGAGCCTGGTGGGCTCTAGTCCATGGGGTCACAAAGAGTTGGACACGACTGAGCGACTTTCCTTTCACTTTTCACTTTCATGCATTGGAGAAGGAAATGGCAACCCACTCCCGTGCTCTTGCTTGGAGAATCCCAGGGACGGGGGAACCTGGTGGGCTGCCATCTATGGGGTCGCACAGAGTTGGACACGACTGAAGAGACTTAACAGTAGCAGTGACACTAACATCAATCAACTGAGAGACAATTTTCTAAATCAAAGACATTCCTTTTCTTCTTACAGTAATTAAATTTGTATTTATTGTGCTTTTGTTTTGTTATACTGTTGCCCTGAGGCTGTGTGAACTGCTCAATTTGTGTTATATTTTTTTACAAGAGAAAAGAACAAGATACCTGCTTGAACATCATTTTCTAAAATTACCAATCATAATCAGACACTTCTTTGAGTTTTTCGGTTATTTAAGACCAAGAAAAGAATTTGAAAGTAGGATCAGATCAGATCAGATCAGATCAGTCGCTCAGTCGTGTCTGACTTTTTGCGACCCCATGAATCGCAGCACGCCAGGCCTCTCTGTCCATCACAAACTCCCAGAGGTCACTCAGACTCACATCCATCGAGTCAGTGATGCCATCCAGCCATCTCATCCTCTGTCGTCCCCTTCTCCTCCTGCCCCCAATCCCTCCCAGCATCAGAGTCTTCTCCAATGAGTCAACTCTTCACATGAGGTGGCCAAAATACTGGAGTAGGATAAACCATGTAAATAGAAGTGCAAACAAAATGCTTGGTCAAGAAATTAAGTGTAATTTTAAAAATTTAGTTTATTTTCTTTTTTGTCACAAAAAAGGAAGCACTGTGATAAAATTTTCTTTCATTTAAAGAATTTGATTATTTCAATAATATAAGCCCTCAGGACTGAAAAATTATGTGAAATGTTTAAAATTCAAGCACAACATGATGGTTCACTGCGGGTAGCCGTTCCCCTCTCCAGGGGGATCTTCCTGCCCCAGGGATCAAACCTGGGTCTCTAGCATTGCAGGCAGATTGTTTGCCATCTGAATCACCAGGGAATGATTAAGCAAAGAGAGGAGATAACCTAGAAAATGAAGCATATATAACAATTCAGACAGTTGAACAGACATTTTGTTTATTGCTGGACTATTTTAATTGCAAATTTTAGGCTTCTAAAACTAGAGATTTTACTTATTTGTTTATTTACTTAGCTTTTTCTTTACAAAAATATTTGAAGTTAATGACAACAAAGTACCACACACTAGGCAGCTTAAAACAATAGAAATTTACTTTCTCACAATTCTGAAAGCTAAGCGTCTGAAATCACAGTGTCCATCCTGTTCCCTCTGACTGATCTAGAGACTATTTCCTTGCCTCTTCTAGCTTCTGATGGCTGCCAGCAGTCCTTGACATTTCTTTGTCTCACCATAATTTCAATCTTCTCCTTTGTCTTTATAGGACCCTCTTCCGTATGTCTCTATATGTCTCCATGTCCACATTCTCTCTTCTTAAAAGGACACCAGTCATTGAATTAAGACCTGTCCTAATCCATATAAGTTAATCTTGGTAACATCTGCAAAAACTCTATTTTCAAATCAGGTCACATTCACAGATACAGAAAGTTAAGACTTCAACATATCTTTTTTGGAGCACACAATTCAGTAATATTACTCAAAGTCTTAACATGCTTCTTATTAGATTTCGCAAATAGTTTTATCTTTTTAGCTTAAAGCTCACATCATGATCAACTTTCTGGTAGTTAGAAAATTTTCAACCTTAGAAGAGCCCTCAGAAACATAGGTAGGTAAATAAACAGATGTTGTTGTTCCGTATCTCAGTTGTGTCTGACTCTTTGCCATGGATGGCAGCATGCCAGGCTTCCCTGTCCTTCACCATCTCCTGGATAGATAGATAAATGGATAGATAGATACCTGTACCATTCTCCATTATACTTACTAAATGACAGACACTGTTCTAAGCACATTTATGTATATACATATTTCATTTAATTTTCACAAAGCCTATATCTGTTTATTACTATTACTACTCCATCTTCTTATAGATGGTAACTGAGTATTATGAACTAAACTAAATCAATTTGATTGTTCAAAATCATTATATTGTTTTAGGTAGTTATAGTTAGATATTGGATAATCAACTTTGCTGCAGGTGGCATGAATTATAATGAACTCAAGTCTCCAAGTGAATTTGCCTCACATTTAGCAGCAAGAAAGTACAAAAATAACCATACCACCTGTTCTGTATACTTGATGAAATTCTAGCTCTCTATTATTTTAAGTACTCTGACAGCACATATCATGAAAGGTTCATTCCAGGCAAAAGCAATGTTATTAAAGGCAGAGTAGCAGAAGTCAGCTAACCTAATTGAAGTCAAATGAAAAAATACTCCAGTAAGTATTTAACATAATACCATCAGAATTCTGAACCTAGGACATCATCTCGACAAAAACAAAATTCAACACACACAAAAACAAGACGGGGACTTAAGGAAATTTGCCCAAAGTATGCAAAAATCATTTAATGGAGATAAGATTTTTAAACTACCAAGCTATAGTACCTATTTCAAAAATAAAAATACAGTGAATATGGAAAAATAGTTTTCAAAAATAGCTTTATTTGTAATAGTCTCAATCTAGGGAAGAAAACACAAAATGTCTATCGAAAGGTAAATAAACAGCATGTGGTAAACTATATGCATACAATGGAATTCTCTTATAGGTAAAAAAGAAACAAACTTTGATATAACCAAAATATGGATGAATGTCAAGTTCATTATGTTTGGTGAAAAAAGCAATACAAGACTACATACTCTATTATCCATTTACATAAAATTCTAGGAGTTACAAAGTAATCTATAATGGCAAAAAGTAGATCAATGATTGCCTGTCATGGTCACAGAATGGGACCAAGGTGAAATGAGAGAGGAAATTGCAAAGGGGCATGCAGGTACTTTTGTGGGCGGCAAGCAGTTTTGCTATTCTGACTGTGATGATGGTTTTAAATGTATAGATATAAGTACATGTGTTGAAGCTCATCAAATGGTACTCTTTAATAAGTCATTTTATTATATGTTAAAAAAAAAAAAAAAAACCTCAGTCAGTTCTTTAAAAATGTAATTACTGTGAGTATTGTCTCAAAACCTGAGAAGAGAGGATCCCCAAGGGAGCAGAGGAAATCCTGCAACTTCATTTCAGATTGAACTCAAGACGTACCTGAAGAGGCATCATTCTTCCCCCACCAACTTGGATCTTATTCCTATGAGTTAAGAAACGTCTCTCTTTTGCCTCAGCCATTTGGGACAGGTACTATTACTTGTAACAGAGAGAATCCTACCTGCAACAGAAATATTGCCTGTCACTCAGTTCTAGCAAAGATAAATAAAATGTTTATGCTAAACAGTGGAAACAGTGCCAGACTTTATTTTTGGGGGCTCCAAAATCACTGCAGATGGTGACTGCAGCCATGAAATTAAAAGACGCTTACTCTTTGGAAGAAAAGTTATGACCAACCTATATTGAAAAGCAGAGACATTACTTTGCCAACCTATATTGAAAAGCAGAGACATTACTTTGTCAACAAAGGTCCATCTAGTCAAGGATATGGTTTTTCCAGTGGTCATGTATGGATGTGAGAGTTGGACTATAAAGAAAGCTGAGCACTGAAGAATTGATGCTTTTGAACTGTGGTGCTGGAGAAGACTCTTGAGAGTCCCTTGGACTGCAAGGAGATCCAAACAGTCCATTCTGAAGGAGATCAGCCCTGGGATTTCTTTGGAAGGAATGATGTTGAAGCTTAAACCAGTACTTTGGCCACCTCATGCGAAGAGTTGACTCATTGGAAAAGACTCTGATGCTGGGAGGGATTGGGGGCAGGAGGAGAAAGGGGATGACAGAGGATGAGATGGCTGGATGGCATCACTGACTCAATGGACGTGAATTTGAGTGAACTCTGGGAGTTTGTGATGGACAGGGAGGCCTGGCGTGCTGCGATTCATGGGGTCACAAAGAGTCAGATGCTACTGAACAACTGAACTGAACTGAATTTAAAATTTAATTATTTTCAGTGATTGGGCTTCCCTGGTTGCTCACTGGTAAAGAATCCACGTGCCAGTGCAGGAGATGTGGGTTCAATCTGTGGGATAGGAAAATCCCCTGGAGAAGGAAATGGCAATCTACTCCAGTATTCTTGCCTGGGAAATCTCATGGACATAGGAGTCTGGTGGACTAAAATCCATGGGGTTGCAAAAAAATTGGACTGACTTACCAAGTAAACAATATCAACAAAATTTCAATGATTAATGTGTCATGTATCTGCTTATCACTTACTAATTACCAAGTAGATAATTCTGTCAAAGGTTTAGATTATCTTTGGGGATTTGTTTATTCTCCAGTAGGTTCCAACCAATGTTCACTACTGGATTTTGAGATGAGTACCCTGACGTGAATCTCCTTTTGCCTAGAAAAAGAGGACTTGTGTCTAAGAAGGTTTAGATTTTAACACACTGGGTCTCAGTATAAAGTAATTCCTACATGACAGCAGTTGGCAGTTTTGCCTTGAGAAAGTAAAAGATTCTCCTCAAGGCCCAAATGCCACTTGTTCTGTGAAGCTTTTATCTTTTCAACCTTCTGTTCCTACTCTCAAGAGAATGCAATTTCCCTTAATAGTGATATTTATTTTCCTTACTTCTCCTCAAACTCTGTATTTTTCCCTAAAGGCTTAGTTATTTAGCAAGGCAGAAACTGAAGAGGAACAAAAGAGCCTCTTGATGAGGGTGAAAGAGAAGAGTGAAAAAGTTAACTTAAAACTCAACATTCAAAAAGTGATGCCAAAAATGGCATCCAGTCCTATCACTTCATGGCAAATAGAAGAGAAAAAGGTGAAAGAAGTGATAGAATTTATTTTCTTGGGCTCCAAAATCACTGCAGAGGGTGACTGCAGCCATGAAATTTAAAGATGACTACTCCTTGGAAGGAAAGCTATGACAAACCTAACAGTGTATTTAAAAGCAAAAACATCACTTTGCTGACAAAGGTCTGTCTAGTCAAAGCTATGGTTTTTCTGGTAGTCATGTATGGATGTGAGAGTTGAATCATAAAGAAGGTTGACCACAAAGAAGGTAGTCATGTACGGATATGAGAGTTGGATCATAAAGAAGAACCATAAAAAAGCCGAAGAACTGATGCTTTTGGATTATGGTGTTGGGGAAGACTGTTGAGAGTCCCTTGGACTGCATGAAGGTCAAACCAGTCAACCCTAAGGTAGATAAACACTGAGTATTCATTGGAAGTACTGATGCTGAAACCAAAGCTTCGATACTTTGGCCACCTGATGCGAAGAGCTGACTCATTGGAAAAGTCTCTGATGCTGGGAAAGATTGAGGGCAAAACAAGAAGAGGATGGCAGAGGATGAGGTGGTTAGTTAGATAGCATCACCAGCTCAACTGGACCTGAGTTTGAGCAAACTCTGGGAGACCGTGAAGGACAGGGAAGCCTGGCGTGCTGCAGTCCATGGGGTCACAAGGAGCTGGACATGACTTAGCAACTGAACACACAAGGATCATTTATTTTTTAATTTCTTTTTATTTGGAGCGTAATTGATTCACAATGTTGTGTTGATTTCTGCTGAACAACAACATGAATCAGCCATAAGTATGCATGGGTCTCCTCCCTATTGAGCCTCCCTCCCACACCCCCTGTCCCACCCCTCAAGGACATCACAGACCACTGGCTGAAATCCCTGTGTTATACAATTTCCCACTAACAATCTGTTTTACACATGGTAATGTATACATGCCAATATTACCTTCTCAATTCTTCCCACCCTCTCCTTCCCCTGCTGTGTCCACAAGTCCATTCTCAATGTGTGCCTGTCCTGAAAATAGGTTCATCAGTACCATTTTTTCTAGATCCCATATATATTCTTTGATACACGATATTTGTTTTTCTCTGACTTCCTTCACTCTGTATAATAGGTGTAGGTTCATCCACCTAGTTCAGTTGACTCAAATTTGTTCATTTTTTTTTTTTTATGGCTGTGTAATATTCATTGTATATGTGTACCATGACTTCTTTATCCGTTCATCTGTTGATAGACATTTAGGTTGCTCCCATAACTTGGCCATTGTAAACAGTGTTGCAATGAACATTGGGGTGCATGTGTCTTTTTGAATTTGTTTTTCTCAGGGTGAATGCCCAGTAGTGAGATCGCTAGGTCAAATGTACACTGAAGATAATATTATTTTCTAGGGCTCCTATAACAAAATACCACAGACTGTTGACTCAAACAACAGAAATGTATGTTTTCACAGATCTGGGAGCTAGAATTCCGAGATGGAAATGTCAGGATGTTTGGTTTCTTTCAAGGCCTCTCTCCTTGGTGTGTGGCTGGACAGCTTCTTGCTTTTTTCTTGTACAGTCCTCCTTCTGTCTGTGTTGTGTTCTAATCTCTACTTAGAAACACTCCAGTCATATTACACTAGGGCCCACCCCAAGAACCCCATCTTAGCTTAATTACCTCCTTAAATGCCTTATCTCCAAATATAGTCATATTCTGAGATCTTGGAGCTTCCACATATGAATTTTGGAAGGAGATAGTTCAGTCTATAACAGAAATAATAATCCATGTTTTCTGCTCCTTATTCTTCTCTTATAAACTGAAAGCTCTGAGAGAATGAACTTCAAATAAATAAATATTTTGAACTTACAATGAAACCGGGCAAGCATATTTGCTTTGGAATTAAATAATCAAGTTATTAAAGATAATCTTATGTCAGGTTGAAGTGCCTGAACAAATGTATCTTATAAACCACACTGCATTACACATGTCAAAGTCATTTGATTGAGCTAAATTATAAATGCTTATCTTTATATTTTCCCACATGATAAATTATCAACCTGATCAAATAAAGTATCCCAACAGAGAATGCCCTCATCTGGTACACCTCCTCACTCAAGTACTTAACCAAATATGTACATATTCTTCAGGGTTTCCCTGGTAGCGCAGATGGTAACGAATGTGCCTGCAGTGTAAGAGAACTGTGTTTGATCCCTGGGTCAGGAAGATCCCCTGGAGAAGGGAATGGCAAAGCACTCCAGTATTCTTGCCTGGGGAATCCCATGGACAGATCATGGAGTTTCAAAGAAACGGACATGACTGAGCGACTAACACTTTCACTTTCATACATAGTCCCCACTGTTTGTGTGTTTGCTTTATTCTGCTTCATGTACAATCAGGACATTATGCCATCTGATATTCCTCTTAGCTTCATGACCTTCCGCTTTGCAATATGCAATAGAAACCTCCTTTGAACTTACCTTTTAGAGTTTTCTTTGCTGAGTTTCCCTGTTGCCCTCTGATTCCCACTCTTCTCCAAGAGGGAGAACATGTCTTTGTCTCCTACTTATATAAGAGGATAATCAGTGAAAGATTCCTTGCTAGGCCATTGCCATTTCTGCCATTGAGAAAACTGAGTAACTGCCAGAGTACGATGACACAAAAGTATGCGGACATTCAGTCTCTTCCTGAAACTGTGCACCGGATATGCTCTGACTCATATCACGCTCAGATCTGTCAGCCTATCATTTTTATGACTGACCTATGTCAAACTGTACTGAAGCTGGAGTTCCGAGATATTCATAGGACAATCTCAGCATGTGTCTCAAGTCTAAGAATGTTTTCTAAAATATCTGTAGCTGTAGCAAAAAGCATGGATAGAAGATAAAAGATTAGGAGTGATAACTCCCATAAAGTATTTTTCCTCTGGGATCAAGATTGCAAGACTAAGCTGTTACTTTTTTCTTTGCCACTCACTGTCTGAACAAGTTTTATGCCTCAGTTTCCTCAAATAAGGTATTAACATTCCTGAAAGTGTGTGTCACACGTAACTAATGATGATAATGACCTTGAATATATGAAAGCTTATTATAAATCCTGTGTGCATTCCACACACTACTGAAAATAATAATTACATTATCTGTTAAGGTTCCTACCATACAGAATCTCCAAAACAATTATAGTTCTTAGAGCCAGAATCTGTGGGAGGCAATTTCAGTGTAAAGAAAGATAAGTAAATTAAGCCAGGAGTCAGGGGCTGAAATGGCAACCCACTCCAGTGTTCTTGCCTGGAGAATCCCAGGGACGGGAGAGCCATAGACGGCTTCCGTCTATGGGGTCGCACAGAGTCGGACACGACTGGAGCGACTTAGCAGCAGCAGCAGCAGCAGGGGCTGAAATGTTTTAACTGTTGAAAATTTTTTTAACTGTTGAAAATTTTTTAACTGTTAGTTTCTTTATCTCTGGAATTGGCTATCTTTGTCTAGTTCCCCAAATTTTCATAAAATAATTTTAATCAAATTGGAGCATTTTTATAGTTGACATTTTATGTAACAATACATAGAGTAATTCACTAGACAGAGTCACCCATGTAAAGGATTCTTCGGCCATATTCTCTACTTTTTCCCTTCTTCCGCAGGTGTTTTAGGCAACAGGAAGAGCAGATCAATAAGACCTTGAAGAAAATATCTTCAGGATATTTAGTTCATTTACTTCTAGAAGCCTGGAACACCCATTTTACGTACTGTTTTATGTACTCTTTTATGTATGTACAGTGAAAACACTGTTTCCAAATTTTATTTTTCTTATTGTGACCTTTTTGAAATATAACATAAACACTTTTCATATTCACAAAAGATATCAAAATTGAAAGATATACTATTCTAAGTGTCCAAAATCATGCTTGGTTAATTAGCATGCTGTTAATACCATATTACTTAAAAGGTGACACAGTTGAATTGAATTGCAGTGTGCAAACTATTTCACTAATTTGTATAACCTGAAGTCAGGATATAAAGCCAGTCTTTGGTAGGAACTGTAATATCTATACAAATTCAATTGTATTTATAAAAGATTAATATGATTGTTTTGCAAGAACTTTTAAACACTACTGGGAAAAGTACGATTTTTTCTGAGAGTAAAATTTTTTCTTCGTACACCTGATTTCAATTTCTGTATAAATCTAGAGAGTAGAGGAGTTAAGAAAGTACACTTTAAGGAAAATGCAGTAATTTGTTAGGGCTGCCTGGCAGTTTCGGTGGTTTATTCAGTCTCTCATCCTTCTATACTATTTCATACCCTTTTCTCCTTAAACCTGAAATATTTCTTGCCACTTATTCTATGCTGGTGATATAAGTTCCTTTTCCATTTGAAACATGGAGAAGTCAGAAGAGAACTATTTTATGCTTCAGCATCTGCTAGCCTGCATCCATCTGCTTCCATAGATTCTCTAGTTCCCCATAACCCACAGTCCAAGGAAGAGCCAGTGCTCTTATCTAAAGCCGGGCTCTCTCTTCATGGCAAGCTTCTCACCCCCTGAAGGGCACTGCTCTAGTACTGTCTCCCTCTATCTCTTCCACAATCAATCTTATTCAGTTGGCCCAAAAATTCATTCAGATTTTTCCATAACATCTTACTGAAAAACCAGGGCAAAATTTTTGTCCAACCCCAAACATCCCTCTAATAAATCATTCCTATTGAAATTAAATCATGCCATATTATATCCACTTAAAAAAAATAACTTGTTTTCATAAAAACTCATCACCCTACCTTTCTCTTCTATTCCTTTTCCTTATCCCTCTAACAGTGAAACTTCTCAGCAGGGTTTCCTCCCCTCCTCTCTCCCCTACTATTCATTTTATTCTTCCTCGGACTCACTATAATCAGGTCCTTATTGCCATCACTCCTTTGTAACAGTGGTTCACACCATTTGGTCTATTTTATTAATTATTCAACAAAACTTGTGAGCACTTGCTATGTGCCACATCTCTCTTCAAAGTGCTGAGCGGAGAACCTCAGAATGATATTTTTATTTCCTTCTGCTCTAGAAGTAAAGTTTTATACTCTCTAAGGGTAGCATAGCTGGATAAATCTTGGTACACTTTCAGGAAAATCACACAGTTGGGCAAATCCTGTCCAATTTCCTGTTTGTCAGAGGAGATGGGATGTACAGCCACCCTAAAACAGACCCAGGGCATCTGTAGCAGTGAGTACATTCTTCTGTGCACTGGTGATCTCGGCTTGGCCCAGACAGTCACACTCTAAGTCTGGGTCCCACAAGCAAAGTCTATAAATTACACAGACTCCAACATGCAGAGAATCTCACTGCACATATTCCTTTTAATCACCTTTATCTTCATGACTGTCCCAGCCTCTAAGACAGCATACTTAGATACTAGATGGCTTCTAGACATCTAGTGTTCTCTGTGATGTGACTTTTTTTTTTTTTTTTCACTTCTACTTTCAAGTGCCTTGACTATATAGACTCCAGAAAATTCCCTGATGAGCTTGGCTTCCCTTTTAATATTTTATTACTTTTCTTGAAAACCCTCATCAAAAACCTCTCGGTGGCTAGTGTAGAGAAAGGAAGCAATTTGGTAATTGTCTCTGGGTACTGGTCTCTGTCTCTGGGCTGCTTTAGGAAGATATCACTTACTTTGTCAAAGACTGAGTTTATCAAGGCATTTATAAAGTGGAAGATAGAGGGCCACTTTTTTTCTTTCTGCTTTTCAAATGGGTAGCTTTCGGGACTCTCTGATGGTCCAGTGGCTATGACTCCAGGCTCCCAGGGCAGAAGGCCTGGGTTCATCCTGGCAAGGGAACTAGATCCTGACAAGCAAAGACCCTGTGCAACCAAATAAATAAATATTTTTTAAAAAGGATAGGACATCTTTGTCTCAGATATACTTTAAACAATGGAAATCACCCATCAACTCTTTGGTAACAAGCAATTTGAGTTCTAAATTTCAAATAATGTTGTCAATAATAAACTGAAATGATTACTTTTATACTCCTAACCTCAAGTAACATGTACCCTGCAGTTCCACTGACAGAAGCGTGATCTAAAATGTTCCAAGTTCCTAAGAAAGGCATCCTCTTGTATTTGATGAATGGTATATCTGAAGTGCATCCTCCTTTTAAAGATTACCAATTTAAACCATTTATTAATTTTACTGGTTGTCTCTAGTTATTAACAAAGAACAGAATTAGAAGCTGCTTTGTGGAAATAGCAATAGACCTAACAATAGGATGTTACATGAAGCAATCAGGAAGAACTGCTTGGATTAAAATTATGAACACACAAAACTAAACTTACAGAGTTCCTTGTATTGTATAACTCCAGAGCCTTATAACAATAATAACAACACATTTCCAATGAGGTACAGATCTCTAGGCTGGACACCTGTAGGTCTTATGGTCAGTGTTTTTCAATCCTGGTCCTTTTAACATTGCTTAAATAAAAATAAGTCAAGCGTTTGATATAAAGCCACCTTTAGGATTCTTTAAAACAGGTTTTCTCCTCTGTAGTGTAGTAACAGATTTGCATCTTTCTAACATACCTCTAACAGTTTATGCTGGCAACAATGCAATTTCAAGCAGCAGATGGTTACTTGCATATCATAGATAAGAAGGGGAAAAAGCGAGTGATACACCAACTGGGATTGTAACTCTGGGAAAGCTTGCATATTTCAGCAAAGCCTACAGAGATTGAATGTTTATGAGCAATAAAGAAAGGAAAAGTGAACAGGAGGCATAAACTTTAATAGAAAAAAGGGAAAGGTTAACGGGGCAGGTGGTATGGGCCTGTTACTCCTCCTTGAGCAGAAAGCAAGTGCCTTTGATAATGCTGTTGTGGCATAATTTGTACACCATCAGAAGAACGCAACATGGACACCAAGTTCTATAATGAAGAAGATAGGGACTCATGCCCTCACCATCTTAAGACCATCTTAACACTGTCTGACTTCTCTGCACACACGGTCAAGCTCCTACTTGTAGTCTCTTTTCGTTTCTTATCTGTTGATCCTGGTTTTTTTTTTTTTATCTCATCATTAATCTATATCAATTATGCCAACTTGCTAATAAATTTATCACCTCTGTAGTGTGTGGTGAATGCTCTAATTTGCTCACAGCTTTAACAGAACATTCTGATATATTGTTACCAAACCCAGGTCCAGTTGCTTGCTGCTCAAAAACCAATAAAAACCCAGGCTGATGGAAAGAAAAGTTTGCTTTATTTTGGATGCTGGCAATGGCGGGTGTTTGGGGAGGGGGCAGATGCCTGTCCAAAAGCCGACTCCCACCCCCCCAAACCCATCAACAATCAGGGTGTAAGAACTTTTATAGATAGAGATAGGATTGTACACACAGAATAGCACAGTCAGCTCTGACAGTCACCCTGAAATCGGTCATTGGTGGTCTGACCAGTATCATCTTGTTTGTTTTAGGTACAGTTAATCTTCAGGTCCCTGAAGTGCTGCCATCCATGAGGTCCCAGAGAGTCAGAAATGACTGAGCAACTGATCAATGACAACAATCATCAGTTCCAGAGTAGGTTTATTTTTATTTCTCTAAGGCGAGTTTTTGGGATTATGGCAGCTTATGTGATAGCTGCAGTCTGGTGATCATGTAGTTAAATTCTTTTATCTGGTGGGAGTTCAGGCTTCCTAGGTGGCACTTGTGAAGAACCCGCTTGCCAATGCAGGAAATGTAAGAGATGCATATTCAATCCTTGGATCATAAAGATCCCCTGGTATCAGATCAGATCAGTCGCTCAGTTATGTCCGACTCTTTGCGACCCCATGAACTGCAGCACGCCAGGCCTCCCTGTCCATCACCAGCTCCCGGAGGTCACTCAGACTCGCATCCATCGAGTCAGTGATGCCATCCAGCCATCTCATCCTCTGTTGTCCCCTTCTCCTCTTGCCCTCAATCCCTCCCAGCATCAGAGTCTTCTCCAATGAGTCAACTCTTCGCATGAGGTGGCCAAAATACTGAAGTTTCAGCTTTAGCATCATTCCTTCCAAGGAAATTCCAGGGCTGATCTCCTTCAGAATGGACTGGTTGGATCTCCTTGCAGTCCAAGGGACTCTCAAGAGTCTTCTCCAACACCACAGTGCAAAAGCATCAATTCTTTGGCACTCAGCCTTCTTCACAGTCCAGCTCTCACATCCATACATGACCACAGGGAAGACCATAGCCTTGGGATAGGGCATTGAAACCCACTCCAGTATTCTTGCCTGGAGAATCCCATAGACAGAGGAGCCAGGTGGGCTACAGTACATAGGGTCACAAAGAGTCAGATACGACTGAAGTGGCTTAGTGCAAGTGTGCCCAAGACAGCTCACAGAATATAGCTCAGAGTATCATCTATAGCCCTTGAGGAGCAACTAAAGGTTCTTGACTTTGACTAATGACTAAATTGTTACCATTTGGTCTCCTTTATTTTCTTCTGTGATTGCATGTTCTCAGGTCTCCGATTAAGCTTATTCTTTGGCTAAAGCTTTTCTACAAACAAAAGGCAGGCAGAGGACATGGGGGCAAGGACCATAGGGTCCTGGTACTTTTCAATCGGAATGAGATTTGGAACACATCAGAACATACTGACTGTAGAGTTCATTGGGTTTCAGAGCAGTCCAGAAAAAATTTCTATAGCTCATTTGATAGCTGAGGCCCATTTTGTTATTTATCTGTATATTTCCTCATTTGCAAAAGGGGATACTTCCAGTACCTACCACATAGGTTTGCTATAAGGATTTAATGAGTAAACATAAAGCACTAGAAGAGCAAGCACTCTGTTGGTTACTCAATGATACTTTTAGTGTTATCATGTTAATATGATTTGCAGCATGTGGATAACACTGCTGCGGAGTTACTGCGGACTTTTCTCTAAGAATTCCAATTATCCTCCAGTGCAGCAGATGATTTGCCAAATAATTAGAGCTAACCTTTAGTGTCTCTCATGTATGAGGCACTATTTTGAGTGCTTTCTATGTGTTAACACAGATAATGGTCACAACCAGCTCAGTTCAGTCGCTCAACCATGTCTGACTCTTTGTGATCCCACAGGCTGCAGCAGTTCAATCTTGCCTGTCCATCACCAACTACTGGAGCCTACTCAAACTCACGTCCATCGCATTGGTGATGCCATCCAACCATTTCATCCATCCTCCGTCCTCCCCTTCTCCTCCTGCCTTCAATCTTTCCCAGAATCAGGGTCTTTTTCAATGAGTTCTTCACATCAGGCAGCCAAAGTATAGGAGTTTCAGCTTCAGCATCAGTCCTTCCAATGAACACCCAGGACTAATCTCCTTTAGGATGGACTGGTTGGATCTCCATGCTGCCCAAGGGACTCTCAAGAGTCTTCTCCAACACCATAGTTCAAAAGAATCAATTCTCTGGAGCTCAGCTTTCCTTATAGTCCAACTCTCACATTCATACATGACCACTGGAAAAACCACAGCTTTGACTAGATGGACTTTTGTTGCAAAGTAATGCCTCTGCTTTTTAACATGCTGTCTAGGTTGGTCATAGCTTTTCTTCCAAGGAGAAAGTGTCTTTTAATTTCATGGCTGCAATCATCATCTGCAGTGATTTTGGAACCCCCCAAAATAAAGTCTCTCACTGTTTCCATTATTTCCCCATCTATTTGCCATAAAGTGGTGGGGCCAGATGCCATGATCTTAGTTTTCTGAATGCTGAGTTTTAAGCCAACTTTTTCATTCTCCTCTTTCACTTTCATCAAGAGGCTCTTTAGTTCTTCTTCACTTTCTGCCATAAGGGTGGGTGGTGTCATCTGCGTATCTAAGGTTATTGATATTTCTCCTGGCAATCTTGATTCCAGCAATAGTGCTATGATAAAGATACTAATACCACCCCTATTTTCTATATAAGAAAATGAAGGCACAGAGAAGTAAAACCCTATTGTCCTGAGGCAACTGGCAGAGTTCAGCTTCAGACTCAGACTGTCCATCTCCCAGGCCCACATCCTTGGCCACTTTCCTCATGCCTATCTACGTTTATTCTCATGTTATCCTACCTCTGTGTCTCATGCTTTCAGTCCCTAACTCAGCTGAGCTTCTCACCTGTTTTTTTTATTTTTTATTATTAATTTATTTTTTACTGAAGCATAATTGCTTTACAGAATTTTGCTGTTTTCTGTCAAACCTCAACATGAATCAGCCATAGGTATACATATATCCTTCCCCTTTTGAAACTCCTTCCCATCTCCCTCCCCATCCCACCCCTCTAGTTTGATACAGAGCCCCTGTTTGAGTTTCCTGAGCAATACTGCAAATTCAAGTTGGCTATCTATTTTATATACCGTAATGTAAGTTTCCATGTTACTCTTCCCATACATCTCTCCCTCTCCTCCCCTCTCCCCATGTCCGTAAGTCTATTCTCTATGTCTGTTTCTCTATTTTTGCCCTGTAAATAAATTCTTCAGTACCTCACCTGTTTTTTCACTTCATGATTTCCCATGTTTTGCCCAGCAATTGGTAATTCTCTCCTCCTTTGAAGTATTTTCATTCTCTTCTATATCATTGATTTTTTAGTTGCTTTCCAAACATCAGTTTTCCATTTTCTTAAAATAAGTAAACACAACTCTTAGGTTAATATCATTGTGTCTAGAGATATTCAAATTTCTCCCTTTTAGTCCATATTGAGCAGCACAAAACAAGTAACTATATTCTATGTGTTCTTTCCTCATCTACTGCCACCATTCCCCTCACACTGCTCTTTGAGTTTATTGTGATCCAGGCAAATCTAAAGATTTCTTTTGGTTCACCTCTTATTGGAGGCAGGAATGGGCCTTTGGAAATAGAGACCACAGAGGTAGTTATTCCAGGCAATGAATGACTTAGGGCAACAGAGAAAATAGTATAAAAGTCTTCCCTAAAAAAAAACAAAACAAAACAAAACAAAACAGTGTTCGGGCATCCCTGGTAACTCAGAGATAAAGAATCTGCCTACCAGTTCAAGACACACAAGTTCGTTCCCTGATCCAGGAGCATCCCACATTCCACAGAGCAACAAAACACGTGTGCCACAACTACTGAGAACATACTCGAGATCCCAGGAGCTGCAACTACTGAAGCTCAAGTACCCTAGAACCTGTGCTGTGCAATAAGAGAAGCCACAGCAATGAAAAGCCCGCACACCACAGCTAGAGACTCATCCCCACATGCAGCAAATAGAGAAAAGCCCATGTAGCAATGAAGACCCAGCACAGCCAAAATTAAATAAAAATATTTTTGAAAAGAAATCCAGTGTTCTTTTTTTACTTCTATTTACTAGCTCTTCAGGAGCTACTGTTGATTACTTAGTATTTAAATTGCTCATTCTTACCAATATCTATATGTTTGGGGATTTTTTGTTTTTGTTGCTCATTCTTTTGACTTTCCTTTGAGTTAATTGTTCTGTTATCCCAAACTAACAACCTCACAAAAACTTCTTACAAAATAATTAGATAATTAGCGTAATAATGTCTGTGACTTTCTATTTCTTAAAGCGATTGACACAAGAAATAGTAGAACAGCTTGTCGTTAAACTGCAATAATTACCTATGGACTTTGCAGATAATTGTTAATTTAAAAACAGTCATGGTTTGACACTGAGTGTTGTTTAAAAAGAAACATTAGCACATGCTTAAACTATTTATCATTTGAATCTCAGTAAAATTCCCACGGTTCCAAAAGAAGATTTAAATATATGTCTATCTGTCTACCTGCTTAACATCTGTTTATCCATCCCTGACATAACTTGAGAGCTGAAACTCTGAGTTTTTAATCTGTCTACCTGCTTAGCATCTGTTTATCCAGATGTTAAAATCAGAGTTTTTAATCTGTCTACCTGCTTAACATCTGTTTATCCATATTTAACATAACTTGAGAGCTGAGACTCTACCTGAATTTTTAATTCCAGAGGTTTGTTCATTCAGGAATTGTAATAATCATATTTTAATGATGCTTATTGACTATGCCAAAGCCTCTGACTGTGTAGATCACAATAAACTGTGGAAAATTCTGAAAGAGATGGGAATACCAGACCACCTGATCTGCCTCTTGAGAAATCTGTATGCAGGTCAGGAAGCAACAGTTAGAACTGGTCATGGAACAACAGACTGGTTCCAAATAGGAAAAGGAGTACGTCAAGGCTGTATATTGTCACCATGTTTATTTAACTTATATGCAGAGTACATCATGAGAAATGCTGGACTGGAAGAAACACAAGCTGGAATCAAGATTGCCGGAAGAAATATCAATAACCTCAGATATGCAGGTGATACCACCCTTATGGCAGAAAGTGAAAAGGAACTAAAAAGCCTCTTGATGAGAGTGAAAGTGGAGAGTGAAAAGGTTGGCTTAAAGCTCAACATTCAGAAAACGAAGATCATGGCATCTGGTCCCATCACTACATGGGAAATAGATGGGCAAACAGTGGAAACAGTGTCAGACTTTGTTTTTCTGGGCTCCAAAATCACTGTAGATGGTGACTGCAGCCATGAAATTAAAAGACGCTTACTCCTTGGAAGGAAAGTTATGACCAACCTAGATAGCATATTTAAAAGCAGAGACATGACTTTGCCAACAAAGGTTCGCCTAGTCAAGGCTATGGTCTTTCCTGTGGTCATGTATGGATGTGAGAGCTGAACTGTGAAGAAGGCTGAGCACTGAAGAATTGATGCTTTTGAACTGTGGTGTTGGACAAGACTCTTGAGAGTCCCATGGACTGCA
This sequence comes from Tragelaphus eurycerus, assembly GCA_935064755.1. NCBI lineage: Eukaryota > Metazoa > Chordata > Mammalia > Artiodactyla > Bovidae > Tragelaphus > Tragelaphus eurycerus. The sequence continues at coordinate 41,958,161 of CAKXYN010000010.1, read as the reverse complement.
AGGAGATCCAACCGGTCCATTCTGAAGGAGATCAATCCTGGGATTTCTTTGGAAGGAATGATGCTAAAGCTGAAACTCCAGTATTTTGGCCACCTCATGCGAAGAGTTGACTCATTGGAGAAGACTCTGATGCTGGGAGGGATTGAGGGCAGGAGGAGAAGGGGACGACAGAGGATGAGATGGCTGGATGGCATCACTGACTCGATGGATGTGAGTCTTAGTGACCTCCGAGAGCTGGTGATGGACAGGGAGGCCTGGCGTGCTGCAGTTCATGGGGTTGCAAAGAGTCGGACACGACTGAGCGACTGATCTGATCTGATCTGATCTGTCTTCTTGGACCTACTTGATTTTAATCAGTTTATGTTATGCACTTGTGCTATGTCATTCTTTCAAAAGCTGTGCCCTGCCCGCTTCCCGCCTGTTTCATGCTCTTTTCCTGAGCCCCGTCCAGGCCCACAATGTTGCCTCTATAATCATCTGGAGGGACAACCAGAAAATAGCTGGGCCTTGGGAGGGAAATACTGTATAATATCAAATCCCTCTAGAATTCAGGCCTTCATCTTCCATGTTTCCTATAGCATGTGCAACAACAGCATCTCTTAGTGAACCCACTAGGGATGAATGACAGGCACACAATGTTGATGGGATCTGTTGATCCATCTGTTGATGGGATCCCTTCAAGGGCAATTGGGCTTCCAGGGATAATGTCTTCCACTTTTGGAGTTAGCCCTGCAGGCAGTTTGGGCCCAAACCCTTGCCACCCTTCTCCTAAACTTACAAATATACCCTTGGATCAAATCTCCACTCTACTTTTATGGAACATTTGCTCTGTTGCCTCTTATGAATTTGTTCTTAAGTCACTTACTAACTCCTATAACTAGGACCTTGCCCCCTTGTAGGTAACATTGCTCCCCCAGCTTATTATTAAAATACTCTTAATGCCCCTAACAGGACCAGATAACCCACTCCTTTATCATTACTTCTAGTTTTACCTAAAGTGTGTCTATGACAATGAAATGTTTACCATTGGAGACACTCTAAACTGCCCTTATGAAAAACTAGGGGAGGAAATCAGTGACTTACATTCCCTAAGAGCAATAAGAGGATAAGGCTTATGGCTATTTGCCCAGGTCCCCAGCCTCAGGGCACAGACTTGGACTGCTTTACATCATGGTATCTATTCCCATCTGCAGTGGACAAACCAGCAATGAGTTAAGATTAAAACTCCTTAATCCTACCCAGCACTGGTCATACTGGAGACCTTGGGGATGCCCAACTCCTGTCTGAGGGGTCACAGGAGGTCAACCTTCCTCAACCTGCCTAGGGATCTGGTCCTCAAAAGGTTGTCGCACCTCAACCTGCTTGGGGATCCACCAGTCTAGGGATCCCAGGAGGTCGACATGCCTCAATCTGCCCAGGGACACAATTCTTGGGAGGCTGACCTGCCTCAACCTGCCCAGGGATTTGATCTCCAGGAGGCTGTCACGCTTCAGTCTGCCTGGGTATCTGCACCCTGACTCGGGGACTGCGTGGCTCTCAGGTTGCAACAATACTGGGTAGGTTAAGCTTCAGAAAGACTCACCCCTAAGGAAGTCCACCCATGGAAAATGAAGGAGGACTATTAGTTGTGGGACTGTGCCCAGTCTCAGCAGTAACTCAGGACCCTAAAGACAACTCCATTGCCTTTCTGGAAAGGCTAAAAGAGACCCTCCAAAAGTTTAACAATCCGGACTTAGACTCTTAAGAGGGACAGGTGATTTTGAAGGACAAATTCCTGTCCCAGTGTGCATCAGACATCAGGATAAAGTTACAGCAGCTACAGCAGCAGGACCCTTCTGCCTGTTATAGATGAGATGGTCCAGACAGCCACCAATACCTTTTATAGCAGAGAACAGGAGAGGAAGGCCAAGGCCTAGGAAAGGGAGAAAAGGAAAGAGACGAGGCATATCCAGATCCTGGCCACCCTCCAGGGAAGCCCTGTGGCAAACCCTGAGTCTTTAAAGGACAAGGCACGAGGCAAATGCCTAATCTGTAGATAGGTAGGATATTGGGCCAAAGAGTGTCCAAAGCATGACAAGTCTAAAACAGCTTGCTACAAATGCCATCAATTGGGACATTGGTAGCACTCTGCCCTTGGGACCCAAGAGCCTCAAGGTCAAGTACCAAGCCTTCCCTCATGACGGTTCAACAGGACTGAAATGGCCTGCTCCAGCCAGCCCGCCTGTCACAGATAACCATCACGGGGCTGGAGCCAAGGGCGCAACTGGATGTGGCAAGTAAGTCCAAGAATTTCTTGGCTGACACAAGGGTTACCTATTCTGTCCTGACCTCCTACTCTGGAGCCTTCTCCTCTCAAACCATTTTGGGTGTTATAGGAAAAACAATTACAAAAAGATTCTCCCAAGCACTTCTTTGTTGCTGGGAAGGAGAAATATTTTCCCACCAGTTTCTGGTGATCCCTGACTGTCCTTCTTCCTTCTTAGAAAGATATCTTTCCCTTCGAAATCTTGAAGCTATAGGAGTCCTGATGGAAAATGCTTTAAAACTCTCTTTTGGGGTAAACTAACTATTTTTACCAGCCACCAAGTGAAAAGCTTCTAAATGGGAGAGACCATTTATGGATGTCTGATCAAAGAATCCTCAGATAGCAAGTAGTGCTGCTGGAATATTTAGGACTGACTATATCCCTTTGTGAGGTTCTTTTTTTATTTTTTTCTGTATCTTTTTTTTTTTAATTTTTAAATTTTATTTTACTAGGCTTTACAATATTGTATTAGTTTTGCCATACATCAAAATGAATCCGCCACAGGTATACATGTGTTCCCCATCCTGAACCCTCCTCCCTCCCCATACCATCCCTCTGGGTTGTCCCAGTGCACCAGCCCCAGGCATCCGGTTTCAGGCATCGAATCTGGACTGACGACTCATTTCAAATATGATATTATACATATTTCAATGCCATTCTCCCAAATCATCCCACCCTCTCCCTCTCCCAAAGTCCAAAAGACTGTTCTATACATCAGTGTCTCTTTTGCTGTCTCGTAAACAGGGTTATTGTTACCATCTTTCTAAATTCCATATATATGCATTAGTATACTGTATTTGTGTTTTTCTTTCTGGCTTACTTCACTCTGTATAATAATCTCCAGTTCCATCCATCTCATTAGAACTGATTCAAATGTATTCTTTTTAATGGCTGAGTAATACTCCATTGTGTATATGTATCACTGCTTTCTTATCCATTCATCTGCGGATGGACATCTAGGTTGCTTCCACGTCCTGGCTATTGTAAACAGTGCTGCTATGAACATTGGGGTACACGTGTCTCTTTCAATTCTGGTTTTCTCAGTGTGTATGCCCAGCAGTGGGATTGCTGGATCATAAGGCAGTTCTATTCCCAGTTTTTTGAGGAATCTCCATACTGTTCTCCATATAGGCTGTACTAGTTTGCATTCCCACCAACAGTGTAAGAGGGTTCCCTTTTCTCCACACCTTCTCCAGCATTTATTGCTTGTAGACTTTTGGATTGCAGCCATTCTGACTGGCGTGAAATGGTACCTCATAGTGGTTTTGATTTGCATTTCTCTGATAATGAGTGATGTTGAGCATCTTTTCATGTGTTTGTTAGCCATCTGTATGTCTTCTTTGGAGAAATGTCTATTTAGTTCTTTGGCCCATTTTTTGATTTGGTCATTTATTTTTCTGGAATTGAGCTGTAGGAGTTGCTTGTATATTTTTGAGATTAGTTGTTTGTCTGTTGCTTCATTTGCTATTATTCTTAACCCAGCTACCCTCCTGCTTACTCCCGAGGGCTCTGTCCCCTTTCACTCTTGCCTAGAAACTTTGGACCATTGGACAATCCCTTGAGAAGGACTGTCAGAAGATCCTCTGACCAATCCTGAGGAAATCTGGTACACTGATGGAAGCATCTTTGCCTTGGATAGAAAAAGAAGAGCTGTATATGCAGTAATCTCCAATTTTGGGACCATAGAGGCTAAACCTTTGCCACCAGAACTTCAGCCCAATTCAGTTCAGTTCAGTCACTCAGTTGTGTCTGACTCTTTGGGACCCCATGAATCGCAGCACGCCAGGCCTCCCTGTCCATCACCAATTCCCGGAGTTCACCCAACCTCATGTGCATCGAGTTGGTGATGCCATCCAGCCATCTCATCCTCAGTTGTCCCCTTCTCCTCCTGCTTCCAATCCCTCCCAGCATCAGGGTCTTTTCCAATGAGTCAACTCTTCTCATGAGGTGGCCAAAGTACTGGAGTTTCAGCTTTAGCATCATTCCTTCCAAAGAAATCCCAGGGCTAATCTCCTTCAGAATGGACTGGTTGGATCTCCTTGCAGTCCAAGGGACTCTCAAGAGTCTTCTCCAGCACCACAGTAAAAAAGCATCAATTCTTAAGCACTCAGCTTTCCTTATAGTCCAACTCTCACATCCATACATGACCACTGGAAAAACCATAGCCTTGACTAGATGGACTATTGTGGGCAAAGTAATATCTCTGCTTTTTAATATGCAGTCTAGGTTAGTCATAGCTTTCCCTCCAAGAAATAAGCATCTTTTAATTTCATGGCTGCAATCACCATCTGCAGTGATGTTGGAGCCTCAAAAATAAAGCCTGACACTGTTTCCAGTGTTTCCTCATCTATTTCCCATGAAGTGATGGGACCAGATGCCATGATGTTAGTTTTCTGAATGTTGAGCTTTAAGCCAACTTTTTCACTTTCCTCTTTCACTTTCATCAAAAGGCTTTTTAGTTCCTCTTCACTTTCTGCCATAAGGGTGGTGTCATCTGCATGTCTGAGATTATTGATATTTCTCTCAGCAATCTTGATTCCAGCTTGTGCTTCTTCCAGCCCAGGGTTTCTCATGATGTATATAAGTTAAATAAGGAAAATGACAATATACAGCCTTGACATACTCCTTTTCAGCCCAATTAGCTGATCTCATAGCCCTGACTCAAGCTTTAGAGCTGGGAAGAGGAAAAAGAGTAGCCTTTTACACTGACTCCAAGTATGCCTCTCTGGTTGTACATGCACATGCTGCTATTTGGAAAGAGGCCACTTGAGCACCCGAGGGTCCCCAATCAAATATGGTAATCAAGTCCTTAGGCTCTTGGTGGCAGTACATCTTCCTGCTGAGGTTTCAGTCTCCCATTGTAAAGGACACCAAAAGGGGAGCACAGAAGTGGCATGAGGGAACCAAGCAGCTGATCAGGCAGCTGACAGAGCAGCATTACAGAACAGTAACCTAATAGGGATTGCCACCTTAGTTCCACAGACTAATTTACCTGAAACTCCTTCATATACTGAAGGTGAGACTCTTAAAGCTAAGAGTGAGGGCTTTCAAGATCACATGGGGTGTTTCCAAAAGGAGGGACTCCTTTTTCTGTCTGGGAACCTTAGTGGAAGTTGGTTAACTTCTTACATGCCACCACTCATTTAGGCCCTCCAAAAATTTCTAGAACGGTCCTTCAGAGGAACAAGCCTCCAAACAACTATAAGGCAAGTGGTCTCCTCTTCTTCCACTTGTCAATTAAACAATGCCCAAGGAGCTCAAGGACCCTAGCTGGCCCAGTCCATCCAATGGCATGGGACCTACCCAGGAGAGGACTGGCAGATGGACTTCACCCATATTCCAGTTTCTCAAGGGTATAAATACATATTAGTGATAGATCCACTCACAGGATGGATTGAAGGCTTTTCCACTCAGACTGAGAAGGCCAAAGAGGTGGTAAAAAACTGCTCCATGAATTTATTCCAAGATTTGGTCTGCCCAGGTCATTACAAAGTGACAATGGGACATCATTTACTTCTAAGTTCACCCAAGGGGTCTCTAAAGCACTGGACATTACTTATTATTTCCATTGTGCCTGGAGGCCTCAGTCTTCAGGAAAAGTAGAAAGGAACCAATTCTTAAAATTGTTAAGAAAAAGTGATAAAAAAGATAACCCAGGAGACCTCCCTGGGATGAAGGAGGCTTTACCAGTAGCTCTCCTTTGCACCCCTATTACCCCCAAGGAACAAGTTGTTCTTAGTCTTTATGAGATGCTATATGGGAGACCTTTTGTTTATGCCAATTATCTCTTTCTAGATCTAGAGGCTCAGACCTACTGATTTTATACTATGGCCATTGGGCAATTCCAACAGGATATATGTTTGTGGGTGTCAAGCAGGACCCAAAAGATCCTGAAGAGCCACCACTATATGCTCCAGGAACTCATGTCCTAATTAAAGTTTGGAAAGATGGGTCCCCAAAGGCTCAACTTCAGCCCACATGTAAGAGTCCCTACCCTGTAATACTTTCTATCCCCACAGAAGTCAAGGTACCAGGACATGACTCCTGGATTCACTACTCATGAGTCAAGCCATGGAAGAAAACAGAAGAGGACACTCAATCCACCTGTGAGCCCCTGGGAGATCTCAGATACCTATTTGGAAGGACAAATGAGTGCCATTCTAATGAACACCCCCAAAATTAAGTTTCTAGGGATCAGACTTCTCAGGATAGGTCTAAAGAGCCAACACAGCTTGGCAGAGACAACACAAAATAGACAGGAGATAGATTTCCTGATCCCTAAACAAGGAGGGACTTGAGCCATCTTTAACAAGACATGTTGTTTCTGGGTAAATACCTCCAGCCAAGTTAAAAAAGTCTCACGGTCCTCAAGAAAAACATTCAGATCCTATGCTGCTGCTACTGCTGCTGCTGCTGCTAATCGTGTCCGACTCTGGATCTCAAAAAAATGAGCTGGAGATTTCTCAGGTGGCTATAATCTCTTTTGGGGGATCCTTGTCCTGGCAAGGGAAATTTGGAGTTGGCTAATGCCCCTATTAATCCCTGTCATAACCATATTGATGCTGCTTATGATTGCTCCATGTATTATCAATTGTCTAACCCATTTTGTTTCTTCCCAGATTAACAAGCTACAACATGCAGTGCCAGTTCAACAAGGATATATAAAACTACACCCAACAATGGGAAATATCACTCACCCTTAGATGGACACCACTTTAAAGACTCTGAGGCTTGAGACTAAGAAGGGGAAGCCCAATTCCCCTCGCTGTCCCAGGTCAGCAGGAAATAGCCAGAGAGGAAATGCCCCTGTTCCCAAAGAATTGGGCCTCCATCTCTTGAGGGGGAATGTTAGGTAGTTAGAATAGGAAAAAGGAGTCCATAATGGTGGTGGCTAAAAGAGAAAGAAAGGAAAAGCCTGCAAACAGAACAAAGGAAGGTCCAAGGACCTGTGTAAGAACCTCAGGGAAAACAGACAGCCCTCCTGGCTGTCCAATTTACATTAGGCAGGCTCAAGGGGAGGAGAAAAAACATATATAAAAAAAAAAATATAGAGAGGAGTCAAAACTGAGCTGGGGGCTTCTCTCTGTGTCTTTTGGGTCAGCTTGCTCTCAAGCCTTGAGGGTGTATTTTCCTTTGCTTGTCAAATAAAACTGAGCTGTAGTTCTGGTCTGTCCGTCACTTCAAATTTTTGCTGTGGCAAGACAGAACTGAAGAAATTACAAACTACTCTGACAGCAGGAAACAATAGTTACATAGTCATAATAATGCAAATGCTGGGTATTGATTTAAAAAATTCTGCGAAAACTACATTGAAATCTGTATTAATCAGGGTGCTCTAGAGAAACAGAATCAATAGGATAGATATCTATCTATACATAGTTACCGATACAGATATTCTGTGCTGTACTTTGTTGTGTCCAACTCTTTGTGGCCCCATGGACGTGAACCCCCCAGGCTCCTCCGTCCATGGACTTTTCTAGGCAAAAATACCGGAGTGGGTAGCTATTCCCTTCTCTAGGGAATTTTCCCAACTCAGGGACTGAAACCGGGTCTTTTGCATTGCAGGTAGATTCTTTACCATATGAGCCACCAGGGAAACCCAGTTATAGATACAGATGTAGATGTAGACAAATATAAACACTTATATTTATCCAGGAAACAACAGTTAGAACTGGACATGGAACAACAGACTGGTTCCAAATAGGAAAAGGAGTACTTCAAGGCTGTATATTGTCACCTGCTTGTTTCACTTATATGCAGAGTACATCATGAGAAATGCTGGGCTAGAAGAAGCACAAACTGAAATCAGGATTACTGGGATAAGTATCAATAGCTCAGATATGCAGATGACACCAACCTTATGGCAGAAAATGAAGAAGAACTAAAGAGCCTCTTGATGAAAGTGAAAGAGGAGAGTGAAAAAGTTGGCCTAAAGCTCAACATTCAGAAAACTAAGATCATGGCAACCAGTCCCATCACTTCACAGCAAATAGATGGAGAAACAGTAGAAACAGTGGCTGATTTTGGGCTCCAAAATCACTGCAGATGGTGACTGCAGCCATGAAATTAAAAGACATTTACTCCTTGGAAGGAAAGTTATGACCAACCTAGATAGCATATTCAAAAACAGAGACATTACTTTGTCAACAAAGGTCCATCTAGTCAGGGAGTTGGTTTTTCCAGTGGTCCTGTATGGATGTGAACTGAACTATAAAGAAAGATGAGCAATGAAGAATGAAGAGATCCAACCAGTCCATCCTAAAGGAGATCAGTCCTGGATGTGTATTGGAAGGACTGATGTTGAAGCTGAAACTCCAATACTTTGGCCACCTGATGCAAAGAGTTGACTCAGTGGAAAAGACCCTGATGCTGGGAAAGATTGAGAGCAGGAGGAGAAAGGGACGACAGAGGGTGAGATGATTGGATGGGATCACTAACTCAATGGACATGAGTTTGGGTAAACTCTGGGAGATGGTGATGGACAGGGAGGCCTGGTGTGCTGCAGTTCATGGGGTTGCAAAGAGTCAGACATGACTGAGTGACTGAACTGAACTGAAATAAATATTTTTATAAGGAATTAATTCACGCAATTATGGAGACTGGTGTGTCTCAACATTTGCAGAGTGAGTCGGCAAGGTGGAGCACTAGGATACCCAATGGTTTAGTTCTAGTCAAAAAGTTACCTGATTGAAGACCCAGGAGGAGTCAATACACAACTCAAATATTAAAGCAGGAAAAATCCAGTGATCCAGTTCAATTCAGTTGCTCAGTCATGACAACTCTTTGCAACCCCATGGACTGCAGTACGCCAGGCTTCCCTGTCCTTCACCAACTCCCGGAGCTAACTCAAACTCATGTTCATTGAGTTGGCAATGCCATCCAACCATCTCATCCTCTGTCGTCCCCTTCTCCTCCCACCTTCAATCTTTCCCGGCATCAAGGTCTTTTCCAATGAGTCAGTTTTTCACATCAGATGGCCAAAGTATTGGAGTTTCAGTTTCAACATCAGTCTTTCCAATGAATATTCAAGACTGATTTTCTTTAGGATGGATTGTTTGGATCGCCTTGAAGTCCAAGGGACTCTCAAGAGTCTTCTCCAACACCACAGTTTAAAAGCATGAAAGCCATCAGAGAGTCCTACTTCAAAGGGTTAGCCTTTTTGTTTTATACAGACCCTTAATTGATTAGATGAGGCATACCAACATGAGGAAAACCATCCGCTTTATGCCGTCTACCAAGTTGAATGTTACTCACTCCCAAAACACATTTATAGAAATACCTAGAATAATGTTTCACCAACTATCTGGGTGCCCTATTGCCCAGTCAAGTTGAGACATCAAACTAACCATTGCAGTTGCTCTCAGATTGTAGTATATGAGGGACAGGAGCTAAGCACATGGCATGAGGAGGGAGGAGTAAGAAATCTAAACAGTTGTTAAGCAAATAGGTAATTCGAAAATATACAGATCAGAAGCTAGCAGTGTAAGACTATTTGAAACTCTGTATTAGAATTCTTTATAAATATGAAATAGAATGTGTTTAGAACAATACCCAACATACCATAGCACTCAATACATATTGTCTTATTTCTCAAATATTAGGATTCTTAATGGTGTACCTTGCCCTACTTTTAATATTATTTCTATTAATATTATTTTTATATTATTAATATTATTTTTAATTATTATTTTAAAAATTATTGTTTTTAAATAATATTAAAATTAAATATAATATTAAATATTAATTTCTCAAGAAATATTAATTTCTCAAGTAGTCTCAGTTTTCAATATTTAATAAGTAATTTTTCATATAATAGTACTGAGAGTATGACACTCTATGAAGAGGTAAAAAGACTTACAGTCAATTCCTACCAAAGAACTGTGGTGAACTCTAAAAATGTGAATTTTGAGGTCATGCATAACCATCAAATATTAGACTCATCTTTTACTAATGCAAGCTCATACTCATGATATTCCACATATAGGACTTTCAGTTTGTGAAATAAAGTAATAATACCTAAATCAGAAGTTGCTGTATGGTATAAATGAGTCTTACATGTGCTATACTCTGCATACAGAGGCAGGATAAATTAAGAGAGTACTAATTCTTCTTATTTCCTCTGAAGACTGAACAGACAGATTAACAATACAGATGTTCTAGGTTGATCTAGGGCAAGTAATTCAGTCTCTGTGTGCTTCTGTTTTCTTATCTATTAAGTGAGGTTAATAATAGTGTCTTATTATTATTGTAACAATGAGTGTTGTGAGGATTAATGGGGTGAAAATTTATAGTGTGTAAAAAGCCCTTGGAGTAATCCTGGGATCAATGGAAGCTATTTGTGTGATAATAATAAAACAATAATAATAATTACTGTGATATTATTTGCCCCCAGAAATGGTAGTATTAGTTACAACTAAAACACATAACAACTATTATATTTTCCAAAGTCTGGCTTTTAAATTATTCATTTTCCAACTAGTCTTACACAAGTTCAGGCAAGGTGCTAAGGAGGCACTAGAGGGGTCAGGAGTCTATTCTTATAAGAAAGGCCTAAGAAAATGACCTTCGATGTTGACGGTAAGGAATTTTGTGGTAAGTTTGCCATTATGTTTACATTCTATTTCCCTTCCCATGCCCCTAAAGCAAGGGACTCTAAGAGACAAACTCTAAAGGTTTACATAATGTTCCTGAACTTAAGGGAACAAATGATGGTACGTAAAATCACTCCCCCAAAGCATTTTCAAAGAAAAGGCCAGCCAAAGAATCCTGAGGGAGAAATATATGGAGTCAGTACACTAACGCATGTATATGTAATTTAGAAAGATGGTAACAATAACCCTGTATACGAGACAGCAAACGAGACACTGATGTATAGAACAGTCTTTTGGACTCTGGGAGAGGGAGAGGGTGGGATGATTTGGGAGAATGGCATTGAAATAAGTATAATATCATATATGAAACGAGTCGCCAGTCCAGGTTCGATGCATGATACTGGATGCTTGGGGCTGGTGCACTGGGACGACCCAGAGGGATGGTATGGGGAGGGAGGAGGGAGAAGGGTTCAGAATGGGGAACACATGTATACCTGTGGCAGATTAATTTTGATATATGGCAAAAACAATAGAATATTTTAAAGTTAAATGAAATAAAATTAAATTAAAAAAATTTTTAAAAAAGAAATATATGGAGTTGGAGTAATGTGCTGGTATATGTTTACCAATTGTCATTTGTAGGACTTGCTGATTACCATCATATAAGTATGTGCACTATGGTATGGTGGATTTCAAGTTACCACCATGAAGTTACTGAACACTGAATTGGAAATTGATGCTATCAGCTTTCATGAGCCCTAGGAGCAAGCTACATTCCTACAGAAAGCATTACTTTAACAGTTAAAGTTCTAGCAAGTGAGACTATCAGAAGAAACTGCTGAAGCATTCTACAAGAAAAACAAAGCCACCATCGTCACTAATACAAAAAGACTTAACATTAAGTTACAACTGAACCAAACATGTAAAGTCTTTCTTACCCTTTCACCACTTCTCTATTCCCCTACACCTTGTTCACGTTTAATGGTGGCACCAGTAGTAAAGAACCCGCTTGCCAATGCAAGAAATGTAAGAGTTGTGAGTTTGATCCCTGATTCAGGAAGATCCCCTGGAAGAGGGCCTGGCAACCCACTCCGGTATTCTTGCCTGGAGAATCCCGCAGACAGGGGAGCCTGGCAGGCTACAGTTCAGTAGGATCACACAGTCTGACAGGACTAAAGTGACTTAGCACACACAGGCAACAAGCAGAAACCTCAGATAAACCGAGAGACCTGGAGGAGGAGCTCTTATATCCTGTGACAGTAGCAGAGGCCAGCAGAGAAGAACAACATTAACACTTTTCTTTCTTGGAAGGGAGCCAGTCAACGAAAAACCAAGAACTCCTTATTTAGTAAGCCCTCCCAACTTCCTTTTCCTCTCTGTAAGAGCACGTTCCTTCTCTTGCTGTGCAGGGGGATCTGCACATGGCTTACCATGGTTGCAGACTCCAAGTTGCAATTCTCAGTTAATCCTGAATAAACCCATCAATGCTGGAGAAATATCTGGCAGTCTATTTGCTTCGGGTCTGTTAGTCTGACACTATAGAGAACAGAAATGTGAGATAAGAAGTGACAGAGCATGAGGTAGGAAATACATCAAGAGAAAAAAAGTGAAGTCAACTATGACATTTTTTCCCAGTACAGCCTGTGGCAGTCTTGAGCAGATGTTGGAGAGAAGTTTAAATTGAATAATGGTCTATATTTTTATGTGAAAAATCTAGATTCTTTTGTGTTATTTTAAACTTTTCTAAAAACTATGGAGTCTACCTAACTTCTTTTAGAAAAAGGAAATGACAACAACAAATCTTCAGATGATATGCAAAAGATAGAGGTGAAAAAAAGAAAATAAGAGTTGCATTCTGCCTTTGACCAACCTAGTCTAGCTGGTTCAAGATATTGATTCTAAAGTAATATAGAGGGCTTTCCCAGTGGCTCAGTGGTAAAGCATCTACCTTCAATGCAGGGGACATAGGAGATATGAGTTTGATCCCTGGGTCAGGAAGACCCCTGGAAGAGTTCACAGCAACTCATCCTAGTATTCTTGCCTGGAGAATCTTCATGGACAGAGGAGCCTGGCAGGCTAGTCCATAGGGTCACGAAAGAGTTGGACATGACTGAAGCGACTGAGCATGCATAAGTAATATAGAAGTCAATCGAGAATGAATGCTTCATAAAGATATAAGTTTAATAAAGAAGAGTAATGGTCACAGTGAAGCCCAGTCTTACCTGGTTAGCCCCTGCTATTCATTTCAGTTCAGGCACTCAGTTGTGTCCGACTCTTTGTGACCCGATGAATCACAGCATACCAGGCCTCCCTGTCCATCACCAACTCCTGGAGTTCACCCAAACTCATGTCCATTGAGTCAATGATGCCATCCAGCCATCTCATCCTCTGTAGTCCCCTTCTCCTCCTGCCCCAAATCCCTCCCAGCATCAGAGTCTTTTCCAATGAGTCAACTCTTCGCATCAGGTGGCAAAATACTGGAGTTTCAGCTTTAGCATCAGTCCTTTCAATGAACATCGAGGACTGATCTCCTTTAGAATGGAGTGGTTGGATCTCCTTGCAGTCCAAGGGACTCTCAAGAGTCTTCTTCAACACCACAGTTCAAAAGCATCAATTCTTTGGCGCTCAGCTTTCTTCATAGTCCAACTCTCACATCCATACATGATCACTGGAAAAACCATAGTCTTGACTAGATGGACTATTGTGGGCAAAGTAATATCTCTGCTTTTTAATATACAGTCTAGGTTGGTCATAACTTTTCTTCCAAGGAGTAAGCATCTTTTAATTTCATGGCTGCAGTCACCATCTGCAGTGATTTTGGAGCCCAAAAAAATAAAGCCTGACACTGTTTCCACTGTTTCCCCATCTATTTCCCATGAAGTGATGGGACCAGATGCCATGATCTTAGTTTTCTGAATATTGAGCTTTAAGCCAACTTTTTCACTCTCCTCTTTCACTTTTATCAAGAGGCTTTTTAGTTCCTCTTCACTTTCTCCCATAAGGGTGGTGTTATCTGCGTATCTGAGGTTATTGATATTTCTCCTGGCAATCCTGATTCCAGCTTGTGCTTCTTCCAGCCCAGCGTTTCTCATGATGTACTCTGCATATAAGGTAAATAAGCAGGGTGACAATATACAGCCTTGACTTTCTCTTTTACCTATTTGGAACCAGTCTGTTCCATGTCCAGTTCTAACTGTTGCTTCCTGACCTGAATATAGGTTTCTCAAGAGGCAAATCAGGTGCTCTGGTATTCCCATCTCTTTCAGAATTTTCCACAGCTGTAGCCCCTGCTCTTATAGTCACATTATTAAAATTAATCACACTCTTTAAACCCCAGTGAAGGTTATTCTTCCTATGAAGTTCTTAGCACAATCTTTCTTTTATTTTCTCTTAACTACTGAATGTCCTCTGACTGTGAGTACTTGGGGGTTGGAACCACGTGCTGTTTTTCTGTACAGCATAGAACACAGTCCATTTTTTCACCTGTCCATAGCTGTGTGCCATCATGTACTTGGTAAACATGTTTTCCTTTAGTAGATTAAAAATATTCCTTGTTCTTTGTATGGAATTAATTTTCTCAACAAGTCATTTTTTATCCAAAATGTAAAGATCAATTTAATCCCAATTTTGGTCAATAAAATGGTATACTCCACTCATCTAAAATGAAAATTAATGGTATTTTATCATCCAGTGGGCAGGATTCACAGTGCCTACAAACCTGAAGAATCAGCAGACATTGGAAAAAGCACAGTTACATGGTGGACAGAATGAATCCTTAACACCAACACCATAAAAGTATCTAACTCTTTTGATGAGTGTCTTCCCTTTGGAATTTTGTGCCATAAAAAGAATAACTTCTTAATTGCGTGTGTAATATTGTAGTTAAAAAAGAGAAATGTTAGACATCCTATAAATTTATGTAAATCAACATAAAGAAGAACACCATCCTTTTCTAATACATTGGAACAAAATCTGTTAGCTCTTGCTCACATCCTTTCTGTGGTCTGAAATGTATGTATCATCTCACCTATGTAATGGGCTTATCCTCAATCATATTTATTTTGGAATTTCCTAATTTTCATTCTTGTTGTATTTTCCTCCCAAACTTGTTACATGCACAGCTTTCCATAGTTTGTTTGAAAGTAGCTCTATCAGCTTATAATTGTTCTGGTCAAAAAGCCTTAGCATCGTCTATGACCCTTTTCTTTTTATCATACTCTACACTTATTTTGTCAGGAATCCTGCTAACTTAACTTCCAAAAATATATGGAATCTGACTCATTTTATTGATCCAAACTGTCATCTGAAATGATCATAAGCTGATATTCCTATTTATATCGTGTCTCTTTTCTCTTACAGTGAACATTACATTCTTTAAAAAAATATTAATCACTTTTAATTATTTAATTCCTCTATTCTCTCTATTACAATGTGAGGTCCACTAGGCAGGCATCTTTCTCTGTTATGTGTCCACCGATATATCAAGGACACTTTATACAGTATCTGGCATGATGCAGTAGGCCCTTAAGCACTTTTTGAGTGAATAAGTATTTGGCCTAACAGATATACTTGGATAATATCTCTATTTTTACATGTATGTATGTATATACTATATATATTATATGTGTTATCCACACATATGTATATACGCACATACATGTATCTGTATATATGTATTTGGATAGAAACTATTATATCCATATTATTTGGATAGAAAATTTATTATTCTGGTAGAAAGAATGCAAATATATGTATTTTGGATCTTACTAAACAAATTTGTTTTTTTCAAAACTCCATTCTACACAAAGATTATGACTTACTTGTTCTATAAAGTTTAAATCAACATTTTGAATGTGGAATGGAGTTCCTCAAACAGACTATAGAGAAGATATTAAAGAAATGGGCTTATGTCATTTATGGATGTATCTATAAAAACAGCATGTTGCGTGTCTTATTTAACAGAAAAATGGCTGAACTTTTCACTTAAAAATATTTCTCTAGGATATAGTACTCTTGCCTGGAAAATCCCATGGGGAGGAGCCTGGTAGGCTGCAGTCCATGGGGTTGCTAAGAGTCGAACACGACTGAGCAACTTCACTTTCACTTTTCACTTTCATGCATTGGAGAAGGAAATGGCAACCCTCTCCAGTGCTCTTGCCTGGAGAATCCCAGGGGCAGGGGAGACTGGTGGGCTGCCGTTTATGGGCTCGCACAGAGTCAGACATGACTGAAGTGACTTAGCAACAGCAGCATATCTATTACTGTAAATAGTGTTTTTTTTTTTTTAAAGCACTAAAGTGAATGAGAGACCTGGGCATTGCTCTTAGGAATCTAATAAGTTTAGAGTTTTATTTAATATTAAACTAATTATAACATGTGAGTAATAATATAATTATTGTCATTCCAGGGGCATACATATAGTGTTATAGGCACTCAAAGAAAGAAAAACTAAATATGAAGTTTTGTGGTTTTATTTCCTTATTGTATTGATGTCATAGAGAACAGCAAGGAAACTTATCAAGTTGGAGAACTTCCCTTCTTCTTTGAAATGAAATATCTACAAAAGCTTATTAAAATATCATGCAGCAATTAAAGACATTTTGAAAGCATTATCTTTTTAAAATTTCAAAACTCTTACACTTTGAAATGTGGGATGGTTAAATTTTTATAACATGAAAGACTACAAGAGCTTTGTTTTTATGGAGCATTGTAATATGGCTATTTCAGCACAAACATCCAAGTTAGGCACTAATTAAGTATATATCAAAAGGATCACCCATATAAAAAAATCTTAAATACCCCTGGAATTAAGATAATTTATGTTTATGATTAAATGTAAGAATAATTAGTCCACTCATAAATTATGGAATGAAGAATATAAATTTGTGTTAGAAACAACAAACTCCTATAGCATTTACTTTTAGCTATGAAGTAGATAGACAGTGAAAATATTTTTGCATTTTTGAAAGATAGTCTGATTTCTTAAACTCAAAATTTGTAGTTATTCCATTCTGCAGTTTCTGGGTATAAATTTTACTCATTGACTCCTTAATATATCCATCTCTAAAGGAAAGAAAAAAGCAGATATTTCTAAGATGTAATGCTTTTCTCTCAACAAAGGGAACTCTCACAAATTCAAAATATTCAGAAAATTCTCCCTAGTTCTATATTTTCCTATTCCCACAGAATATAATCCATCCCCCTAGTATTTGCTCTTACCATTTTACTTCTAAGTCCCTTCACAAATTTCCCTGACTTTGATAACCATATTTATTCCTCCTGTTTCTTTTTAAACTCAGTTTATATTCTTCTACATATTAATAAACCCTAGGGTTTTAGATTTGAAAGAATGAAAACTCTTAATCATTGCACTGACATCATCTATAAAAACCCTGTAGTATGCAGGTAAACTAGCTCTCAGAAGGAAAAAGTAAAAATCCTGATTTATAGTGTTTGCCAATATCTCTAGTGTAAATATTCCCAAAGTTTACTGATTTTAAGATACCAAACCAACTGGAAAAATTCCTAAATATTTAACATTTGTCTTTCATAACTGGTGGGCGATAACTCAAGCACATGTTGTAAGTGTTCAACTCTATTTAGAATATTTTTTGTGACCTGCATCTACCTCACAAAGAAGCCCATGTACTGATAGACTTCAAGTTTTAAAGAGATCTCCCTCAAAATGCTTTGCTATGAAATTTACCTCTGAGTTGCAAGGAGATTCAACCAGTCCATTCTGAAAGACATCAGCCCTGGGATTTCTTTGGAAGGAATGATGCTGAAGCTGAAGCTCCAGTACTTTGGTCACCTCATGCGAAGAGTTGACTCATTAGAAAAGACTCTGATGCTGGGAGGCATTGGGGGCAGGAGGAGAAGGGGACGACAGAGGATGAGATGGCTGGATGGCATCACTGACTCGATGGATGTGAGTCTGAGTGAACTCCGGGAGTTGGTGATGGACAGGGAGGTCTGGCTCACTGTGATTCATGGGGTCCAAAGAGTCAGACACAACTGAGCGACTGATCTGATCTGATCTGATCTGGCATTAATCACAGTTCAAAAGCTACACAATATAGAAAGAAACTTTTTGCCATATGATAGTCAAAGACTTTAAGGTAGCTTCTACTTCTATTAATGTTTTCTTTCCCATGTTAACCATGACATTTTTTTCTAACTCTATCTCATATCCATGGTTTCCATAGACCTTAACAACCACTTATGTTCTTGGGGTGTACTATAATTGTCAACTGAGTCTAAAAATTAACAAATAGCTCCAGATGTGGTCTGGGCAAAGCAAAGAGCCAGAGAATTATTACTTTGCTTTCCCTAGGTATTAAAATTTTGCTAATGCAGTTTGAAAATTCATTAGATAATTTTGGCTGCTGTATCACACAGTTGGCTTCACAGAATTCTAAAACTGACTTTATTCAGACAAGTATTTTTTTTAAAACTAAAATGCAGTTAAGCCAGTGTGTGTGTGTGTGTGTGTGTGTGTGTGTGTGTTTAATAGAATCATCCTGTACTTGCCCAACTAATTTCTGAAAATAGGTGTAGGAAATTACGTTAATATCTCTGGCATTTCATCCTATTAATTCAGCTTTTCTTTTCAAACAACAAGGCAATTGAATTCATAGTCTGTCAACTTCTTTTATCTTTATGTTTGTGGTATTTTCAGATACAAAAGTATACGTTCACTGTTTGCATCCAAATACAAAATAATATAAATGATAAAGTGGCAAGAGTGGATGGAGAGCCTTCCTATGGGAAGCAGCATATGAGAAAAGCCTGAACTTTAGATCTATTCATTTTTCTCCTGAGATGGTCTCTTTTCCTTCTCTGACATCCCTCATTCTCAAATGAGGAGCTATAGCCCAGAAAGTACCATCAAAACTTTTGTATCATCTGCATGGTCTCAATTCCAAATGCTTATTTGTCTTCAATATGCAGTGTTCAGTTAGATAAAAGGATGACAGCTCCAACTGTACAATCCAAATCTCCTGCTCCCAAACCTTCAGACTTCAACCTAAGACTTCAAAGTAACTGAAGATATCATTCATGTTCCTTTCTGATATATCACTTACTTAATCAAGACTCAGCCAGCAGGAGAAGAAAGTTATTTGGGCTTTTGAGAAGTTTTGGCAAATTCCTTCTTGCCTTAATAAGAATTTCTTGGAAGATAACACCTTTCCCAATTATCTATGTGCATGCTCAGTTCCTCAGTCCTGTACCATTCTAGTGACCTGCCGGGCTCCTCTGTCCCTGAGATTTCCCAGGCAAGTATACTGGAATGGTTTGCCATTTCCTACTCCAGGGGATCTTTCTGAGCCAGAGATCAAGCTCACGTCTCGTGCATTGCAGGCAGATTCTTTCCCACTGAGCCTCCTGGGAAGTTCAATTAGCTATGGGGAATCTTTATATAACCAACTCTATATACTTCAAGAGAAAATCATTGGTGCTTACTGTACATCTTTCCTCCAGGAAATTATACCATTCTCTCTGTGCTTATTTATACAATCTATTTATTTTGCATATATCAATGTGAATATATCATTGTATCAGCCTATGTTGTCATGTACTGCTTATATCACTTCTTAAAATCAGCATCTGTTTTAATTAATTTATATCTCACAAGGCACTGAAATTGCTTAATAATTTTTATTAATAAGCTTGCTATGTGTCTTAAGTGAGAATTTTCTCAAAGACTAACTAATGTAGTAATATGACTGTAAGATTGATTAAAATCTTCCTAGGATAAAAGTGAAAGAGGAGAGTGAAAAAGTTGGCTTAAAGCTCAACATTCAGAAAACTAAGATCATGGCATCCGGTCCCACCACTTCATGGCAAATAGATGGGGAAACAGTGGAAACAGTGGCTGACTTTATTTTTCTGGGCTCCAAAATCACTGCAGATGGTGATTGCAGCCATTAAATTAAAAGAGGCTTACTCTTTGGAAGGAAAGTTATGACCAACTTAGACAGCATATTAAAAAGCAGAGACATTACTTTGCCAACAAAGGCTCTTCTGGTCAAGGCTATAGTTTTTCCAGTGGTCATGTATGGATGTGAGAGTTGGAATATAAAAAAAGCTGAGCACCGAAGAATTGATGCTTTTGAACTGTCGTGTTGGAGAAGACTCTTGAGAGTCCTTTGGACTGCAAGGAGATTCAACCAGTCCATCCTAAAGGAGATCAGTCCTGGGTGTTCATTGGAAGGACTGATGTTGAAGCAGAAACTCCAATACTTTGGCCACCTCATGTGAAGAGCTGATTCATTTGAAAAGACCCTGATGCCGGGAAAGACTGAGGGCAGGAGGAGAAGGGGACGACAGAGGATGAGATGGTTGGATGGCATCACTGACTCAATGGACATGAGTTTGGGCAAACCCCAGGAGTTGGTGATGGACAGGGAGGCCTGGCATGCTGTGGTTCATGGGGTTGCAAAGAGTGAGACGTGACTGAGTGACTGAACTGAACTGAACTGAAAAACATTGCTATTTCATTATTGAAATAATAACAGCAACAACAAAGTTTTATGCATCATTCCCAAGTGAATTAGACACCCCCAAATAATTTTATCTCTCATTTTTATTTTCTCTTATTTTAACAACTCCACTCCTCTTCTCACATACAACTTGATCTTTCTTGCTTCTTGGTTTTATTGCTTTGACTTGTCATGGTTTATTCTGTGCTTATTTTATCTACTCATGTCTCTCATATCAAATCTGAGATCTAAGCAAGGCTTTTCTAGGAGACCTGTCCTTAGTAGCCATGCCTGACCTTCATCAACTCTTTCTATGCATCCTCTCAAGCCCTGATGTACATACTCAGTGTGAAGCACACTAAACCACACTTATTAATATGTCACAAACATATTACCATTCATCATTTTTCCATCTTTGTCACATGCATCCGCACATCCATAACATCCTCTGCCTGGGTATGGATGTTGTCAATTTAATATACCTCCCTGCTCAGAGCCCTTCCAGGCCCTCTGCTATAAAGCTAAAATTTCTTTGAACAAAATATGAAGCTTCTGACTGCTGTTCATCCTCTGGGCTCAACAGTTGATATAAACAGCTCCTCACATCTAAGTCTGAGTTGCTCCATAAAGTTTCTAGAAATTCTATACATTATCACCCAGTGTGCTTCTGCTGCTTCATGAAATGACTGAAACTATATCCTGATTAGAAGAAAATGTCTTTAGGCATCAGGTTCGGCTCAAGTACTACTTTCTTGATGAAATTCATCTTGTGTTCATAACCATAAAAAATGTTCCACTTTTCCACTCAACTATCTTTTCCACTGATGGGGTTCTATAGACAAGAGTCAGCACAAGCTTTATAGTCACATAAACCCAGTGTGAATCCAGTATATTCTTTAATAGAAAAACATGAACAAAAACTAATGACTTGTCATTTTCTGATATAGCCCATACTGTGTATCCTCTAAGTTCCTTCTAGAATGTCCTTTGTCCTCATCTCTACCCTACTTTTTCTTACCATTATGTTTAATTTGTATATCTCATAGACTCATCTCTTAATTTTATATGATAGACATTGTTAAGAATTGAAAGGTGATTACAAATAAAATCTAGTTGAATTTTCTCAAAATGGGTAGAAAATAAGAGAAAAGACATTTCTATTATTTTTCTCATATCACATGAAACTGAATAACACGTTTTTAAATAAAAGTAAAACTTCAGATGGCATTAGCCTATAATCATGAATTTATTATTTTGCTTCTCCATTATAGAAAGTTTTGCATCCAAGTATCTGTCATGCTGAAGGATTTTCCAGATTTAGCTCTTTCTCAGATTGCACTGGCATTGTCATGAGTTACTCTCATTGTATTTTCACTATGGTGAAGCAAGTTTATAGCAACAGTACATTCTTGTTTGCCTTGTGTCCAATGAACTCTATTTTTCCTTCATTGTAATTACCTTTTAACAGTTATCATCAGAGTCTTCCTTTTAAATGAATTTTTAAAATAATATTTGTTTTTAGTTTTGACTTAAAAATTAAAAGAAAAAAAATCACTTGAAATGATTCTAAATTCTAAACCTATATTACCAAACAAAGCAATGTCCTCTGACAAGGTCAGTTCCACTTAGGAAAGTACCTGTCCTCTTGCTTTGGGTATTTATTTTGCCACTTCATTCACTGGAGCACTGGAATGAGTTCCTAAAAAGTACTGATGTTTAATTCACAAGATATTGGTGGAGTCTCTTATTTTCTGAATTTCTTTTATTAATTTGAATGCACATTTTAAAGAAAGAAATAAATATCATCACTACATTATTTCCAAAAGCATATCAATTAATCATCCATAAGTGAGAGGAAGGTATATTAGGATTATTATATTCTACCATGCATTCTATTTATAATTATGCACTTCATTCTCTCCTTGATTTGGAAATCCTGTAGGTAAAATGCCTACCTTCTCTATTCCATTTAGCACTGAAAAAGTCAAATACATTGCCTTTTTAAGAAGAGTGCTGTTGCTGCTGCTAAGTTGCTTCAGTCATGTCTGACTCTGTGCGACCCCATAGACGGCAGCCCACGAGCCTCTGCCATACCTGGAATTCTCCAGGCAAGAACACTGGAGTGGGTTACCATTTCCTTCTCCAATGCATGAAAGTGAAAAGTGAAAGTGAATTTGCTCAGTGGTGTCCGACTCTTCGCAACCCCATACACTACAGCCCACCAGGCTCTTTGTCCATGGGATTTTCCAGGCAAGAGTACTGGAGTGGGGTGCCATTGCCTTCTCCTTTAAGAAGAGTAAGTGCATTAAAAATGTTGAATCAAACTGCATTTATTAAATCTAATTACTGGATTGGAAAGATCCCCTGGAGTAAGAAATGAAAACCCACTCAAGTATTCTTGCTTGGAAAATTCCATGGATGGATAAGCCTGGCAGTCTAGAGTCTATGGGGTCACAAAGAGTCAGACATGACTGTGAGACTGAGCATGGAGCACAGTTACAGGATAGTTATTTTGAGGAGAGGGGAGGTCTATTTATGTATGTTGTTGTTTTGTGATTGTACATGGCAACATTCAATAAAAGGTTCAAACAATTTAAATTTTAAAAATGTGTACTGCAATCAATGTTAATCTTTATCACAAAAATTCCTCTTCCAAAATCCCACCTCTCATCAAAAATGTCAAGTCTCATTGCTATTAAGAAATGAGATGTTCATGTAGAAATCAAATGATAAAAAATATTCAGCACCTGCTGCCTTTAGGCAAATTCTAAATTAAAGTTTTCCATGTTTAGAAATACTACACATCTAGATAGCAAAAGTATAAAATTTTGTTTGGCAAGATTTTCTCACTTCAACTTTTTGATGTGTAGATATTTATGTGAAATAATTCAATCACCACTTATTGGTTATGTGACAAAACCTTCGTACTCTTATTATCAGAGGATTCATTGAATTAGTTGATTGGTCTTCCTAGGATATTCTTTTGACTATAACATTACTAAATTATAATTTTCAGAAAGATAAAATTATGACATATAAAATAAACATGGGCCAAAATTTTATTTAATTCATTAATTAATGGGGAAATCAGTAAGATGTTATAATCAATTCAAAGGAGAATTTGACAATCAGGCCTTCAGAAAGCCTGATTGAAATTAATTCTTCAAATTAATTTGCTAATAGATTTAAAATTCTTTAATCTTCCATGCAACATTAGGTCATATTTGATGTCATCTTTTCCATGGGGCAAAAATCAAGTTCCTTTCCTCCCTGCACCATATTTATTTGCCCTATGATCCTTTTTTGAATAAGTTATCATCTACTCTTACAGTGATATAAAATGACCTAATTGAGAGAAAGCCAGTAATAGCAACACAACTTTATGTGCTAAGTCGCTTCAGTCATGTCCGATTCTTTGCTGCACCATGGTCTGCAGTCCACCAGGCTCCGCTATCCATGGGATTCTCCAGGCAAGAATACTAGAGTGGATGCCCCAGGCGTGTTCCAGACCCAGGGATCAAACCTGTGACTCCTGTGGCTCCAGCATTGCAGGCAGATTCTTTACTACTGAGTCACTGGGGAAGCACACCTTTCTAGAATCAGATAAAACCCAGAAGATAAAAGTGTATCCAATACTCTCCTTTGTAAATTTGGGCATTTTTTTTTAAATGAAAGAATATCTAATTTTGGAATGTGATCTTGATATTTAATCTTTTCTAGGATTTTTTTCAGTAGTGGAGCCTATTACAGTTTACTTTAATGTTATTCAACAGTATGATTAATTTTTTTTTAAGGATATAAACTTTTCATGGCCACAGACTGGTTCAGAATTTAGCTAGATACCAGAATTATTTAATATAGGCAATGACTCAGGAATTTCTCATTCTGTGACTTTTTTGAGCTCAACCCTCTTAAGTTGAAGCTTTACATTATTTTCTCTGCTTCTCTAGCTTCTAAGGTCTGATTTAAAATACAGGTCCAAATTAAGTTCAAAGCTATTTCCAGTTCCCAAGATCAGAAACTCATTCTATTTTCTTCTTAACTTCCATATCCAGAAGATCTTTGAGTCCTATTGTTCTCATGCCAGGATAAGTTTCTTTGCTGTCAAATAGGGCTGAGTGGAGAAAAAGAGGGGTTCAGATTTTCTCTACCATGGTCTCTCAATGGATCACTTATTCTTTGTTGAAAGACAAAGAATACTTGTTGGGATAGTGGTGGGGGCTAAATAAATGCCTTAGAACCACATCTTAGCCAAAGAGAGAGTGATAACACTTCAAAAAAAAAAAAAAAAAAAAAAACACTTCAGAAAGCACCTTTCCACTGCAAGTCATAGAGTTAGATTTCCAAGGAATCAGTTTGTGGGAGAAGAGCTATGCAGGTGATGAATTTGTTATTTTAGAAACTAATCATATTCTATACTTGGTGACCTGAAGAATGACATGCCAAACCATTTGCCAAGTATAAGAACATAGTTTTACTCCTTGAAACCATCTTTAAATAGTCAAATCACACTTCATTTGTATAAATGAAATATGCTTTCATGTTCTATTACTTAGCAGTGCTATCAAAGGTGAATTAATGATAGGTAACAATGAAGACAAGGAGCCTGATTAAATGGACATTTCAATGGTCCAAGTAAGATTTAATGATAGACTGAAATGAGGGTAGTTGCAATAGGAAAGGAGGTGGTTCAAAAGCATAATTATCAGAATTTGGTGACCCAAGTGTGAGGGAAAATGTAGGCTATAAATTGGCTTCATTTTTTGCTCAGAGTTTTATTAGCACAAATACAATATGCACACAAACCATCTATTCATTTCCTTTGCTGCACAGACTGGCATTGGAACTGGAGACTCTGGTGGCCAGCTGGGCTGCTCTTTCCACAGTGGCTTTGTGGTTCTTGGAGCAGACATAGTGTCCTCTCAGCATAGTAAGATTCATTGCACATCAGTAGCACTTTACGGACTGGAAACTTCTAGAAGCCACAGAGCAGCAGGTGCTTTGTTTTCATGTTGCTCCCATAACCCATGTTGAGAATCAATATTTCCATAGACAGAGAAATCATTAATTGAGGTTTATCACCTAAATAGTAGCTGTAGGAAATAAGAGATGCTGTGACATTTGACGTTGATGATGTTGAGTTTGAAATTTTATTAACTGTTCTGGAAAGTAGTTCAGGATCTGGAAACTGGAAATACACAACTGAGGTTATTGTGTTTATAGGCTTTAGTTAAACCGCAAGTGATGATATGGCCAAAGAGAGTGTATGCATGGAAAGAAAAGACTGATCATTAAGAGAATGAAACCTGATAATCGAACCAAAAAGGAAACTAAGAAAGTTAAGTCAAGATTTTGTTGAAAAACTGTGGATAAGTTGGTGTCAATTACATTATTGGAAGAATTGAAAGCCTTGAACATATACATATATTCATACATTTATATCTATAGCTGTACCTATCCATCCTGGGCATAGACCAATAGAAATCAGGAGAAGTTAAATATTTAGGAGAAAGAAGATAAACTTGTTGGACAAAGATCCTGGAAGAAGAATATAAAAGCATCTGCAGATATGAATTGTTTTGTACAAAATAGGCAGGTGGTTGATATGGTTCATGCCTGATGACCTCAATTTTATTTAAAAAATGCAGGTAAACTTGTTAAATATGTCAGAGTAGGCTTTTAAAAAGATTCTAAAGAATATATGTATTCTTTATGTATATGTATACCAGATTCACTTTGCTGTGTACCTGAACTTAATCAGATCAGATCAGTCGCTCAGTTGTGTCCAACTCTTTGCTACCCCATGAACTGCAACACGCCAGGCCTCCCTGTCCATCACCAGCTCCCGGAGGTCACTCAGACTCACATCCATCGAGTCAGTGATGCCATCCAGCCATCTCACCCTCTGTCGTCCCCTTCTCCTCCTGCCCCCAATCCCTCGCAGCATCAGAGTCTTCTCCAATGAGTCAACTCTTCGCATGAGGTGGCCAAAATACTGGAGTTTCAGCTTTAGCATCATTCCTTCCAAAGAAATCCCAGGGTTGATCTCCTTCAGAATGGACTGGTTGGATCTCCTCACAGTCCAAGGGACTCTCAAGAGTCTTCTCCAACACCACAGTTCAAAAGCATCAATTCTTCGGCACTCAGCCTTCTTCACAGTCCAGCTCTCACATCCATACATGACCACAGGAAAGACCATAGCCTTGACTAGGCGAACCTTTGTTGGCAAAGTGATGTCTCTGCTTTTGAATATGCTATCTAGGTTGGTCATAACTTTCCTTCCAAGGAGTAAGTGTCTTTTAATTTCATGGCTGCAGTCACCATCTGCAGTGATTTTGGAGACCCCCCAAAATAAAGTCTGACACTGTTTCCACTGTTTCGCCATCTATTTCCCATGTAGTGATGGGACCAAATGCCATGATCTTCATTTTCTGAATGTTGAGCTTTAAGCCAACCTTTTCACTCTCCACTTTCACTTTCATCAAGAGGCTTTTTAGCCCCTCTTCACTTTCTGCCATAAAGGTGGTGTCATCTGCATATCTGAGGTTATTGATATTTCTCCCAGCAATCTTGATTCCAACTTGTGTTTCATCCAGTCCAGCATTTCTCATGATGTACTCTGCATATAAGTTAAATAAACATGGTGACAATATGCAGCCTTGACGTACTCCTTTTCCTATTTGGAACCAGTCTGTTGTTCCATGACCAGTTCTAACTGTTGCTTCCTGACCTGCATACAGATTTCTCAAGAGGCAGATCAGGTGGTCTGGTATTCCCATCTCTTTCAGAATTTTCCACAGTTTATTGTGATCTACACAGTCAAAGGCTTTGGTATAGTCAATAAAGCAGAAATAGATGTTTTTCTGGAACTCTCTTGCTTTTTCCATGATCCAGCCGATGTTGGCAATTTGATCTCTGGGTCCTCTGCCTTTTCTGAACTTAATACAACATTGTAAATAAACTACACCCCAATAATTTTTGTTAATTCTAAAGAGAAAGATAAGTATATGAGAGGTATTAAAAATAAAGGGAAAAAAAGTAACTTACCAAGAAAAATATAGGGATGGTTGAGTGTTTCTGTAGTCCAGCTGAAATGGGATTCCATTAATTTATAGTGATTTAAGTAACAATATAACACACTAAATCTAGGCAACCCCATGATTTTCTTCAGTAGTGGCAAATCTGTGTATTAAGAGATTGAGAATACGTGTTAGAATCAGGTTCAGTGATTAACCAAACATCTAGGCACATCAGAGAAGAAAGTTCAATTGAGAATAATATACTGGGAAGAAAAGGACCAGAAGTCAAAGAATAGCTTCTGAAAATGAGGGTTTGAGAAAACAGGAATTTTAGGAGATGAGAAATTTGAGATTTATGGTTAGAGAAATGGAATTGACTCAAAGTTAACTGAGTTTAAAGAAATAAGAATCTGTGAAATTAGGCCTATAGATAGGTCCTTCTTTTGGACTTTGAAATCACTACAATTAATTATAGAACACTGAATAAGGAAAAATACTGATTCAGATACCAAAACCTTTCATCAATATGAGATAGTGACTAAGTGTTTTTAGATTATTGTAAAAAGGGTAAATAGAGAATGATGTATTCAGAAGTTGTGAATTTCAAATAAAAAGAAAATACTGCATGAAAGTAGAGAGTAAAAGTTTGGAAATTAGTAGTAGAAATCACCCACACAAGGCCTAATGGTATGTAGGAAAACAAATATTTACTTTTTTTGAAAAATTGAAGGGAAAATATAAGGGAGGTGGAAAGCAAGTATAAATATTGTTAAGAAAGTATTCTTTTTTATTTTATGAATATTTTAAAATACTGGACTAGTAATTCATTAGATCTATTTTAAAGTGCAGAATAGAGGGTGAGAAAAACAGTTGTGTGTGAGAGGCGATCAGGTAGTAATATATAAAAGAGAGATTTCCATAGTGAATGTTCAGCAAGATGTAAGGAGCAAAGTTGTAAAGGGTACTCTAATGTTCTGGCCATAGAGTTTGGAACTGTAATGTCAACTTGGCCACAGCTTCCTGGTGTCTCAGAAAGGGAGAGTCACATGGAAGCCTAAGGCTTTTGGAGTGAGAGTTGATGAAGTTGGGGTCTAAACTAGAGCATAGCATCTGCCTTTATGGACAATTTTGGGATGTTCCTCATTGCCCCATTCATTATTTTGTGAATTTTTTTTTTTTTTTTACTTTTGGGGATTTTTCTTGTTGTGTTTTTATCCCACTCCCCACTCTCCTTTTTTTTGACAGCACCATAGGGCATGTTGGAGAGACACATGTCATGTCATGGTGGAGAGACATGACAGGGTGTGGTCCGCTGGAGAAGGGAATGGCAAACCACTTCAGTATTCTTGCCTTGAGAACCCCATGAACAGTATGAAAAGACAAAATGATAGGATACTGAAAGAGAAACTCCCCAGGTCAATAGGGGCCCAATATGCTACTGGAGATCAGTGGAGAAATAACTCCAGAAAGAATGAAAGGATGGAGCCAAAACAAAAAGAATACCCAGCTGTGGATGTGTCTGGTGATAGAAGCAAAGTCCGATGCTGTAAAGAGCAATATTGCATAGGAACCTGGAATGTCAGGTCCATGAATCAAGGCAAA
Source organism: Tragelaphus eurycerus (assembly GCA_935064755.1). Classification (NCBI taxonomy): domain Eukaryota; kingdom Metazoa; phylum Chordata; class Mammalia; order Artiodactyla; family Bovidae; genus Tragelaphus; species Tragelaphus eurycerus. Next base: position 41,929,162 of record CAKXYN010000010.1, on the reverse strand, counting down.
TTGGAAGTGGTCAAACAAGAGATGGCAAGAGTGAATGTTGACATTCTAGGAATTAGCAAACTAAAATGGACTGGAATGGGTGAATTTAACTCGGATGACCATTATATCTACTACTGTGGGCAGGAATCCCTCAGAAGAAATGGAGTGGCCATCATGGTCAACAAAAGAGTCCGAAATGCAGTACTTGGATGCAATCTCAAAAATGACAGAATGATTTCTGTTCGTTTCCAAGGCAAACCATTCAATGTCACAGTAATCCAAATCTATGCCCCAACCAGTAATGCCGAAGAAGCTGAAGTTGAAAGGTTCTATGAAGACCTACAAGACCTTTTAGAACTAACACCCAAAAAAGATGTCCTTTTCATTATAGGGGACTGGAATGCAAAAGTAGGAAGTCAAGAAACACCTGGAGTAACAGGCAAATTTGGCCTTGGAATACGGAATGAAGCAGGGCAAAGACTAATAGAGTTTTGCCAAGAAAATGCACTGGTCATAGCAAATACCCTCTTCCAACAACACAAGAGAAGACTCTATACATGGACATCACCAGATGGTCAACACCGAAATCAGATCGATTATATTCTTTGCAGCCAAAGATGGAGAAGCTCTATACAATCAGCAAAAACAAGACCAGGAGCTGACTGTGGCTCGGACCATGAACTCCTTATTGCCAAATTCAGACTGAAATTGAAGAAAGTAGAGAAAACTACTAGACCATTCAGGTATGACCTAAATCAAATCCCTTATGATTATACAGTGGAAGTGAGAAATAGATTTAAGGGCCTAGATCTGATAGATAGAGTGCCTGATGAACTATGGAATGAGGTTCGTGACATTGTACAGGAGACAGGGATCAAGACCATCCCCATGGAAAAGAAATGCAAAAAAGCAAAATGGCTGTCTGGGGAGGCCTTACAAATAGCTGTGAAAAGAAGAGAAGCGAAAAGCAAAGGAGAAAAGGAAAGATATAAACATCTAAATGCAGAGTTCCAAAGAATAGCAAGAAGAGATAAGAAAGCCTTCTTCAGTGATCAATGCAAAGAAATAGAGGAAAACAACAGAATGGGAAAGACTAGGGATCTCTTCAAGAAAATCAGAGATACCAAAGGAACATTTCATGCAAAGATGGGCACGATAAAGGACAGAGATGGTGTGGACCTAACAGAAGCAGAAGATATTAAGAAGAGGTGGCAAGAATACACAGAAGAACTGTACAAAAAAGAGCTTCAAGACCTAGATAATCATGATGATGTGATCACTGACCTAGAGCCAGACATCTTGGAATGTGAAGTCAAATGGGCCTTAGAAAGCATCACTACGAACAAAGCTAGTGGAGGTGATGGAATTCCAGTGGAGCTATTCCAAGTCCTGAATGATGATGCTGTGAAAGTGCTGCACTCAATATGCCAGCAAATTTGGAAAACTCAGCAGTGGCCACAAGATTGGAAAAGGTCAGTTTTCATCCCAATCCCAAAGAAAGGCAATGCCAAGGAGTGCTCAAACTACCGAACAATTGCACTCATCTCACACGCTAGTAAAGTAATGCTCAAAATTCTCCAAGCCAGACTTCAGCAATATGTGAACCGTGAACTTCCTAATGTTCAAGCTGGATTTAGAAAAGGCAGAGGAACCAGAGATCAAATTGCCAACATCCGCTGGATCATGGAAAAAGCAAGAGAGTTCCAGAAAAACATCTATTTCTGCTTTATTGACTATGCCAAAGCCTTTGACTGTGTGGATCACAATAAACTATGGAAAATTCTGAAAGAGATGGGAATACCAGACCACCTGATCTGCCTCTTAAGAAATCTGTATGCAGGTCAGGAAGCAACAGTTAGAACTGGTCATGGAACAACAGACTGGTTCCAAATAGGAAAAGGAGTACGTCAAGGCTGCATATTGTCACCATGTTTATTTAACTTATATGCAGAGTACATCATGAGGAATGCTGGACTGGAAGAAACAGAAGTTGGAATCAAGATTGCCGGGAGAAATATCAATAACCTCAGATATGCAGATGACACCACTCTTATGGCAGAAAGTGAAGAGGGGCTAAAAAGCCTCTTGATGAAAGTGAAAGTGGAGAGTGAAAAGGTTGGCTTAAAGCTCAACATTCAGAAAACGAAGATCATGGCATCTGGTCCCATCACTGCATGGGAAATAAATGGGGAAACAGTGGAAACAGTGTCAGACTTTGTTTTTCTGGGCTCCAAAATCACTGCAGATGGTGACTGCAGCCATGAAATTAAAAGACGCTTGCTCCTTGGAAGGAAAGTTATGACCAACCTAGATAGCATATTCAAAAGCAGAGACATTACTTTACCAACAAAGGTTCGCCTAGTCAAGGCTATAGTCTTTCCTGTGGTCATGTATGGATGTGAGAGCTGGACTGTGAAGAAGGCTGAGCGCCGAAGAATTGATGCTTTTGAACTGTGGTGTTGGAGAAGACTCTTGAGAGTCCCTTGGACTGCAAGAAGATCCAACCAGTCCATTTTGAAGGAGATCAATCCTGGAATTTCTTTAGAAGGAATGATGCTAAAGCTGAAACTCCAGTATTTTGGCCATCTCATGCGAAGAGTTGACTCATTGGAGAAGACTCTGATGCTGGGAGGGATTGAGGGCAGGAGGAGAAGGGGACGAAAGAGGATGAGATGGCTGGATGGCATCACTGACTCGATGGATGCGAGTCTGAGTGACCTCCGGGAGCTGGTGATGGACAGGGAGGCCTGGCGTGCTGCGGTTCATGGGGTCGCAAAGAGTCGGACACGACTGAGCGACTGATCTGATCTGATCTGATAGGGCATGTTGGAGAAAGTAATGGCAACCCACTTCAGTACTCTTGCCTGGAAAATCCCATGGATGGAGGAGCCTGGTAGGCTGCAGTCCATGGGGTCGCCAAGAGTCGGGCATGACTGAGCGACTTCACTTTCACTTTCACTCATTGCCCCACTAAACATCTTCAAATGGCATGATTTTCCTTTATATCCTCTTTTGAGCAAGCTCTGGCTTCCTCAGTGTTCTTAATGTGGTACCCAGAAATAGTGTATACACTTACGTTCTGACCTAAACACAGAAGAGAACTAAGATACTCCCAATGCACACATGAGTGTAAATGCAAGGGAATATTGTGTTAGCTCACTGGACACTATTGTACTATTGTTAAAAAGCAACTTCCAATGTCGCCCAATACTTTTTTCTTTTAATATGATATATATGTATTTTAGATTTGCTCAGACTGTAATTGTTATTTAACATCATGATTTCAATGTACTGATTTTCCTTCCCAATATGGTGATTTGAAAATTTTAGTAAGTTGGAATCACCAATGTTGATTACAAATATGAAATAAGGCACAAAGATACAGCCTGTGGCATGATATTAAAGATCTCTTTTCAGGTTGACATCCTTCACCTGTCGTGGTTTGTTCACCTAAAAGCCACTGAACCATAAACTATTATCATATTTTCTACATTTGTGTATTATAAATGAGTGCACCATGGAAAATGTTGCAGGCAGCTTAATTAGCACTATGCAGCCTAAATTTATAAAAAAATAGGGGGAGGGGGGGGGGGGGGGAGGGGGGGGGAGGAGGAGGGGGGGGGTGGGGGGTAGCATAAAGGAGGAGGGGAGGCCGCGAGAGGGGGAGGGGGAGGGGGGGGCGGGCGGTGGGGGGTGTGGGGGGTGGGAAGAAGGAGAAACGACGAGCACGATCTGATCTGAACTGATCTGAGTCTCTTTGTGTGTGTTTGTTGCTCAGTCGTGTCCAACTCTTTGTGACCCCATGGACCATAGCTACCTTGGTCCTCTGTCCATGGTAATTCTCCAGGCAAGAATGCTGGAGTGGGTTGCCATGCTCTCCTCCTAGGGCGATCTTCCCAACCCAGGGATCAAATCAGGTCTCCCACATTGCAGGTAGATTCTTTACTGTCTGAGCCACTAGTGAAGCCTAAGAATACTGGAGTGGGTAGCCTATCCCTTTTCCAGGGGAACTTCCTGACCCAGGAATTGAACCAGGGTCTCCTGCATTGCAGGCGGATTCTTTACCAGCTGAGCTACCCAGGAAGCCCTACAGTCTCTTTACTTGACACCAAAAATTCCATAAATCAGCACTTCCTAGAATTTATGTGGTGTGGTGAAAGTATCTTGGTAAATCCATCCTCTGAAGGCTTTTGCTCTTGTTTTCCTATTCCCCCAATTCTCCTTGATACTTCTCAAAACTCTACATCTTTGGTCGGTTAGTTTTCTGAGACAAGTTTGTTTTTTTGTTTTGTTTTGATGGCACTGCGTGCCATGCAGGATCTTGGTTTCCCAACCAGGGGATAGAACCTGCGTCCCCTGCAGTGGAAGCGTGGAGTCTTAATCCATGAACCACTAGGGAAGCCCTCTGAGACAAGTAGTTTAACTAAAGATTGTAATACAAAGTGGTAACAAGTGTAAATGATATGAGAGTGTATAAGACTTGAAACAGGTGCCTGCTGGAACCTAGGTCTAAAAAATTTCATAGTGTTCTCAAATTAGTACCATTTATATAGAGTTTTGTCTGAAACTTTTTTCATTACATGGAACATCCTATTTTGAGGCAAACACTTGAAGGAGGCATTTTGTCAGATCAGTCTTGGCCCACCAACATCGAACGGCTGCCCACACCTATGTTCATCCACTAGCTCTCTTAGATGTACGTTTTTGTTGTCTCCGTGGGGTCAGTAAAATATAGTCAGAGCATCCCTGAGCATAACTCAGAATGCTGATTAGCAATCCATTTCAGTTCCTATTTCACACGAACCTGGGGTGTTTCTCCACACATATTGTTTCAGATCAGATCAGATCAGATCAATCGCTCAGTCGTGTCCGACTTTTTGCAACCCCATGAACTGCAGCACGCCAGGCCTCCCTGTCCATCACCAACTCCCGGAGGTCACTCAGACTCACATCCATCGAGTCAGTGATGCCATCCAGCCATCTCAGCACAAAGTTAAAGAAAATTAATTCATTGCTTTGTGGATGAGAAAGCAGGCCCAGGCTTGTTGATATCTATGGCTTCTTTCCAAGTGCTTACTTTCAAAAGCCAGATCTCCATTCTTTTGTTGAGCTAAAAAATCAAGAACAACAAAAAAGCTATAGGAAACTTTCTTTGTGGAGGAAGAAGCCATGTGTGAAAAATTGTCATCCACCGTGCACTGTGCATGTTCCTAAGTACTGAGAGCACTGCCTCATGATTAAATCTGCATACCAGTGATTAAGGCCATAAATTACATGCAGAAAATGAGCATACTGCTAAAATAATTGCTCTAACATTAATTCCACCCTGTTACATCTTGCTAAGAATTCTTTGCCATTTATGTAGTCCCATCATGTTTTTTGCAATTTTCAAGCCTGGTCTAATAAGATTCCCACCCACCCCCCAACTAAATCCTACTCCCTTCTTGTCTTTAAGTATCATAAGAACTGGATAATGAAAACTTTAAAATTACTCTGCAATTCTTGCTTACAAGGTAGTTGAAACTACCCAATTTTATTAGTACATTAAAAAAGCCATATGAAAGAATTAAATTTATATGTTTTTATGCTAGCAGCCCTATTACAATATTCCTTTCAGTTTCTATGAGAGGCCTTTCATCCTTAGAACTACAAAATTAAGAGACATTCTGCAATGAAATAAGGTCCTTTTATGTTTTAAGTGTCAGAGTGATTTACGACTCCCCATTGACATGAAGGTGCTCAAATTATTCCCCCCCCATCTTTCTTTTCAAGTTCAAGATGAACAAGTGAATTTGTCTTTGGTGTTTTATAATGTCAATGAATTTTTTAAAGCTTTTGAACAAATAATATTGCCTATGCAGCCACCTGGGACAAGATCATCACTTGATCTGTGTTTCTATTCAATTGAAACTGTCTCACTGATTCAGACAGGGCTCCATAGCGTGAGTGCCTTGGGTGCCTTGGTACTTTGACCACTGCCAACACCATTCCCAGAAAACTTGCCCAGCTGGGCTTTCCTTGAAGACCAGTTCTCTTATCCTTTCTTGTGAAGAAGAATTACTACTAGCAGGTGGCCTTACCACTACAGGTGTGATTTGGCTCCTCCTTCAAGTGAAGTCTCTACCTTCTCAAATAAATCTCTTACTAAGGCTCCTTGGTATACATGAAATTTTCACAAGACCTCTGCTAAGCCTTATCCTTTTACACTAGCATGGCTGCCCACCACTCATGTCCCATTCAAATTAGAAATTCTCATTCTCCTTTCCTCAGACTTCAGTGGATTTACACATAACCACACTACTTTTTTCCAGGCTTTCCTGGTGGCTCAGCTGGTAAAGAATCTGCCTGCAATGAGGGAGACCTGGGTTTGATCCCTGGCTTGGGAAGATCCCATGGAGAAGGGAACAGCTACCCACCACTCCAATATTCTGGCCTGGAGAATTCCATGAACTATATGGTCCATGAGGTCGCAGACTCAGACAAGACTGAGCAACTTTCACCTTCATGCAACTTTAGTTGCTCTACAGTTAAACTGACTTTGATGTCCAAAAGTTGAAGCTTGCACATGAAGACTCTCAAAGCTTGTGACTTAATTCACTGAACAGGGACAGAGCCTGACTAGAATAAAAATAATAGTTCTTTTCAGTTCTGTGGTATTATTAGCTATCACAAACAAAGCAGGCTTGGATTCACATCTCTCATGAATGACAAGCCTTGAAATAAACACATGCTACTTCGTGAAAAGTGTTGTTGAATCTTGGGGATCATACTTTTTTGTAGGAGTGATATTATTTAGAAAAACTAGAATAGTGCTCTCTTGAAAGGCTTAGCTATTTATAGGCATGTCATCTTAAAAGTTTCTTTTCATAATGATGACTATAATAAGCATCTCTGAAAAGGTACATGCCTCTATAAACAATTATGCTCAAAGTAGTTTTTGAAAGTTAAATGTAATTTACTCAGGCAACTCAAATGTTATCATTCTGAATTTTCCTAACATAATTAGATACCGGAGAAGGCGATGGCACCCCACTCCAGTACTCTTGCCTGGAAAATCCCATGGATGGAGGAGCCTGGTAGTCTGCAGTCCATGGGGTCACTAAGAGTTGGACACCACTGAGCGACTTCACTTTCACTTTTCACTTTCATACATTGCAGAAGGAAATGTCAACCCACTCCAGTGTTCTTGCCTGGAGAATCCCAGGGACAGGGGAGCCTGGTGAGCTGCCGTCTATGGGGTCGCACAGAGTTGGACACGACTGAAGAGACTTAGCAGTAGCAGTAATTAGATACAATTTTTCTTGCCCAGCAATAGTATATTAGTTTTTTAGCCATCATTAAATTATTTTAGACCTGAGTTCAATCCCTGGGTTGGGAAAATCCCCTGGAAAAGGGTATGGCAACCCACTCCAGTATTCTTGCCTGGGAAAACCCATGGACAGAGAAGCCTGGGTCCATAGTCCTGAGCTATAGTCCATAGGGTCACAAAGAGTTATAGTCCATAGGGTCACAAAGAGTTAGACACTGCTGAATGACTAACACAACACAACAACAAAAACTCTTTTATCATGCTCAATTTTTAATGCCAATAATCATTATCTAATTAGAGTCTGAAAGAAATTAGATTTGCATACTGCATATTTGAAATAAATGAATTGTATTTTATTATAAATAGTCTATTAAATTGTCTTATATGCCTTTAGGTAGTTATATACTAATTTGTGGAAACTTTAGAATGCTCTGACAGTACTTTTTAAATGTAATATGGTTATAAGTATAACTAGAATGGTTTGTTAACCTATTTTCAATTATATCTTATTGGACATGCCAATAAGATATTGGTATTTTACAATATCATTTTCACAAATAAGCATTTTCACAAATATTTTCACAAATAAACATTTCTTCTTGAGTCCAAATAAGTGCTAAACACACTTAGGCTGAAATCTAAATTGTCATGATTGAATTCCTAAATTATAGTCTTTAAGAACTGTGCTAAACAGAAAGGTATTTCAGTTAACAAAAGGTCATGACATTATTAGGGAGAAAAATAATTTTCCTCTACCCTTGTAAGTTCTTCCTGTTGGTCTAAGAATTAAATTGACATGAGGCAGATTTAACAGAAGAAAATCAAATAAGATTTAATAACATGTATACTTGGAAGAAATCCAGGAAAGTTGAGTAACTTATCCAAGAGGCTGAAAATCTCACTTAAATATCATCTTTAGCTAAAGACAAAAGAGGATATTGGGGGAAGGGGTTTGGGACTTCAAAGAAGAGGAAGACAGTGAACACAGAGTTAGACAAATATTTGGTAAACATATGTTGCTGGCCATATCGAGACAATGGGACACTGAGTGAACTTTGATCTCTAGGGAACCTTGCTTCTGCTCCCTACCACACTGAGCTCATATTCTTTGCAGATAACTCTGGTGATAGCTCTATTTCAGAAACATGCCCTCTAGCTAAAATTTTTCAGAGACAATTAGGGAGAAGGTCAAACTTTATTTGTTAGTTTTTGGGGCCTTGATTATTTCTAGCTCCAAATAATCCACACATTTGGGGGTAGCAAATTTTGTTGCCCTATAATGTACCCCTGAATATGTATACTCTTATACACCTTAGATTTTAAAATTGTTTCCTACTATTAAAAGTAGCAGGGGCTTACCTAGTAGCTCAGTGGTAAAAGAATCTGCCTGCCAATGCAGGGCACTCAGGAGATACTGGCTTGATCCCTGGGTGGGCAAGATCCCCTAGAGGTGGAAATGGCAACCCTCTCCAGTATTCTTGCTTGGAAAATGTCATGGACAGAGGAGCCTGTCTATGGGATAGCAAAGAATCAGACACCACTGGGCAACTGAGCATTCATGCACTCAATAGCCCAGATGGTGAAATTTCAGTATTCCCCCCAAACTGGCCCTGATCCTTATATTTACTTTTTCTTCTTATTTTTAACACAAGCAATATTGCATAGGAACCTGGAATGTCAGGTCCATGAATCAAGGCAAGGAAGGGATCAGACTGAAACTGAAGAAGTAGAGAACTACTGACATTCAGGTGACCTATCATCCCTTATGAGTATACAGGAGTGAGAATAGATTTGGGCGTCTGATAGATGGTGCCTGATGAACTTGTGGGTTTGCTTGTCCAGAGGATCAGCACCCCGAGAAATGCAAGGCTGGCTGTCTGGGGAGGCCTTACAATAGCTGTGAGAAGAAGCGAAAAGCAAAGGAGAGGAGATATATTTAATGAGAGTTCAAGAGAAGGGGGCCTTCTTAGTGATAGGCGATGAGGAAAAGAGGCGTCTCGGCGAATTGGGGACGCGGGGGGTGGGCGAAGACTGGCAACAGTCTCCTTGTCATGGCGGGGGCCACAGATGGAAAAGGTCAGTTTTCATCCCACCAGAAGGCAATGCAAGGAGGCTCAAACTAAAGCACTCTCACTAGGAGCTCATTCGCAGGCCAGGCGGCCGAGTTCAGCTGGTTAGAGGAGAGGAACAGAGATCAGCAACATCCGCGGATCAGGAGCAGGGCAGATCTTTCTGCTGACTGCAGCCTAGGGAACAACTTGGATCTGAGGAGGACCACGATCTCCTCCTGTGAGGTCAGGAGCAAAGAGACTGGTCAGAAAAAGACTGGTTCCAGGAGGAGAGAGGCGCAGTCACAGTACAAGGAATAGAGGATGAGAGAAAGAGGGAATCGAGCGGGAATCAACCAGACAGAGACACACTCTGGAGAAAGTGAAGAGGGCTAGCCTGAGAAGTGAAAGTGGAGAGGAAAGGTGGCTCAACAGACGGATCATGGCATCTGGTCCCATCACTGCATGGGAAATAGATGGGGAAACAGTGGAAACAGTGTAGACTGTCGGCTCAATCACGAGAGGTGACTCAGCCAGAAAGACGCTGCTCCTGGAGGAAAGAGACACCTAGAAGCATACAAGCAGAGAACTGCAACAGGTTCCCATCAAGGCTATGTCTTTCCTGTGGTCATGTGGATGTGAGAGCTGGACTGGAGAAGGCTGAGCGAAGAATGATGCTGAACTGTGGTGTTGGAGAGACTCTGAGAGTCCCTGACTGCGAGATCCACCAGTCCATTCTGAGGAGATCAATCCTGGATTTCTTAGGGATGATGCTAAGCTGACTCCAGTATTTTGGCCATCTCAGCGAGAGTTGACTCATTGGAGAGACTCTGATGCTGGGAGGGATTGAGGGCAGGAGGAGAGGGGACGACAGAGGATGAGATGGCTGGATGGCATCACTGACTCGATGGATGCGAGTCTGGTGACCTCCGGGAGCTGGTGATGGACAGGGAGGCCTGGCGTGCTGCAGTTCATGGGGTCGCAAAGAGTCAGACACGACTGAGCGACTGATCTGATCTGATCTGAGTCTGTTGATGGCATTTTCATTCAGGCTGATGGTGTTATTATTTTCTGAGATTATATAGGTGTTTTATGGAGTTCTTTATTGCAAGGACAGCCAGTTAACAAGCTGAATTGGGTTACAGTGTGCTACCAGTTGGAAGCAGGAGGTGTTCGCTTCAAATTTGTTTTCTTCCCTGTGTTAGAGAACATATGTGTACTTATAAAAATATCATTAATTCTTGAAAACATTTATTAAGCTGGACAATGTTTCTTCCCCTGTTACATGTGCAGTTTATGGCTTTCTAAAACAGAGATCAAGACGTTCCCCAAGTAAATATTAATAGAGGTACATCACATTTAGGGAATGAAAACAAAAACATAACAACAAAAAGCAGACCTACTCAACTGAGTTAGATATGGAAAATTCAATCTAGAAATGAATATATGTAGAATTAAATAAGAATTCTGAATACAAATATATGGACCTAACAGAAACAGAAGATATTAAGAAGAGGTGGCAAGAATACACAAAGGAATGTTGAAAAAAATGTCTTAATGACCCAGATAACAATGATGGTGAGATCACACACCTAGAGCCAGGCATCCTGGAGTGTGAAGTCAAGTGGGTCTTAGAAAGTATTATTATGAACAAAGCTAGTGGAGGTGATGGAATTCCAGCTGAGCTATTTCAGATCCTAAAGGTGATGCTGTTAAAGTGTTGCACTCAATATACCAGCAAATTTGCGAAATTCAGCAGTGGCCACAGGACTGGAAAAGCTCAGTTTTCATTCCAATCCCTAAGAAGGGAAATGCCAAAGAATGTTCAAACTACCTCACAATTGCATTCATCTCACATGATAGCAAAGTAATGTTCAAAATCCTTCAAGCTAAGCTTCAACAGTATGTAAACCGAGGATTTCTAGATGTACAAGCTGCATTTGGAAAAGGCAGAGGAACCAGACATCATTGCCAACATATGCTGGATCATTGCCAACATATGCTGGATCATAGACAAACAAGTGAATTCCAGAAAAACATCTACTTCTGCTTCATTGATTATGCTAAAGTCTTTGTGTGAATCACAACAAACTGTGGAAAATTCTTAAAGAGATGGGAATACCAGAAGAGCTTATTTGCCTCCTGAGAAACCAGTATACAGATCAAGAAGCAACAGTTAGAACGGGGTATGGAACAACAGACTGGTTCCAAATTGGGAAAGGATTATGTCAAGGATGTATATTGTCACCTTGCTGCTTTAACTTATATTTAGAGTACTTTATGCAAAATGCCCGGGGAAGGCAATGGCACCCCACCCCAGTACTTTTGCCTGGAAAATCCCATGGACGGAGGATCCTGGTAGGCTCCAGTCCATGGGGTCGCTAAGAGTCGGACAGGACTGAGCGACTTCACTTTCACTTTTCACTTTCATGCATTGGAGAAGGAAATGGCAACCCACTCCAGTGTTCTTGCCTGGAGAATCCCAGGGACGCGGGAGCCTGGTGAGCTTCCGTCTATAGGGTCACACAGAGTCGGACACGACTGAAGCGACTTAGCAGCAGTAGAAGTAGCATGCAAAATGCCAGGGTTGATGAATCTCAGGCTGGAAACAAGGTTTCCAGGAGAAATATCAATAACCTCAGATATGCAGATGACACCACCCTTATGGCAGAAAGCTAAGAGGTACTAAATAGCCTCTTGATGAAGGTAAAAGAGGAGAATGAAAAAGCTGGTTTAAAACTCAACATTAAAAAAACAAAGATCATGGTATCTGGTCATATCACTTCATGGCAAATAGAGGGGGAAGCAAAGGAAAAAGTAACAGACTTTATTTTCTTCAGTTCCAAAATCACTGCGGACAGACTACAGCCATGAAATTAAAAGATGCTTGCTCTTTGGAAGAAAAGCTATGACAAACCTAGACAGCATATTAAAAATCAGAGACATCACTTTACTGACAGAGGCCCATCTAGTCAAAGCTATGGTTTTTCCAAGATTCACGTACGATGTGAGATGAATCATAAAGAATGCTGAGTATCAAAGAACTGATGCTTTTTATTGTGATGCTGGAGAAAACTCTTGAGATTCCCTTGGACAGCAAGGAAATCAAACTAAATCATAAGGGAAATCAACCCTGAATATTCATTGGAAGGACTGATGCTGAAGCTGAAGCTCCAATACTTTGGCCACCTGATGTGAAGAACTGAATCATTGGAAAAGACCCTGTTGCTGGGAAAGATTGAAGGTGGAAGGAGAAAGGGATGACAGAGGATGAGATGGTTGGATGGCATCACCGACTCAATGGACATGAGTTTGAGTAAACTCTGGGATCTGATGATGGATAGGGAAGCCTGGCTTGCTGCAGTCCATGGGGTCGCAAAGAGTCAGACATGACTGAGCGACTAAACTGAACTGAGCATGGCCCCACCGATCAGAACAAGATCCAGTTTCCCCCACAGTCAGTCTCTCCCATCAAGTAGCTTCCATAAGCCTCTTATCCTTATCCTTACCAAAGGGAGACAGAATGAAAACCACATTCACAGAAAACTAATCAAACTGATCACACAGACCACAGCCTTGTCTAACTCAATTGACATGCATACACTGCTATAATTAAAATAGATAACCAACAAGGACCTACTCTGTAGCACAGGGAACTTTGTAATACACTAAATGAGAAAAGAATTTGAGGAAGAATAGAAAGAAGGAAGGAAATACACTAGTTTCATTCAGTGTATCATGCAAAATGCCAGGCTGGATGAAGCACAAGCTGGAATCAAGATTGTCAGAGAAATATAAATAGCCTCAGATATGCAGATGATATCATCCTTATAGCAGAAATCATAAAAAAACTAAAGAGCCTCTTGATGAAAGTGAAAGAGGAGAGTGAAAATGTTGGCTTAGAACTCAACATTCAGAAAACTAAGATCATGGCACTCGTCCCATCACTTCATGGGAAATAGATGGGAAAACAGTGGAAACAGTGAGAGATTTTAATTTTTTTGGGGCTCCAAAATCACTGCAGATGGTTACTGCAGCCAGGAAATTAAAAGATGCTTGCTCCTTGGAAGAAAAGCTATGACCAACCTAGACAGCATATGAAAAAGCAGAGATTACTTTGCCAACAAATGTCCATCTAGAAAAAAGCTATGGTTTTTCCAGTAGTCATGTATGGATGTGAGAGTTGGACTATAAAGAAACTTGAGTGCCAAAGAATTGATGCTTTTGAACTGTGGTGTTGGAAGAGACTCTTGAGAGTCACTTGGGCTGCAAGGAGATCCAACCAGTCAATCCTAAAGGAAATCAGTCCTGAATATTCATTGGAAGGACTGATGCTTAAGCTGAAACTCCAATACTTTGGCCACCTGATGTGAAAAATTGACTCATTAGAAAAGATCCGAAGCTGGGAAAGATTGAAGACAGTAGGAAAAGGGGACAGCAGAGGATAAGATGGTTGGATGACACCAACTCGATGGACATGAGTTTGAGCAAGCTTCAGGAGTCGGTTATGGACAGGGAGGCCTGGCGTGCTGTGGTTCATGGGGTTGTGGTTGCAAAGAATTGGACATGACTGAGTAACTGAACTGAACTGATTCGGTGGAGAAAAGATATTAGCCAAATCTATACCTGGTAGAAAGGAAATACAGTCACAAAGTGGCAACTGGGGAGCAGTTCCCATGCTCTATTTAGAGGATTTTCCTAAAGGACTCATGTTTGATAGAGTCAAGATAATCTGAAAAATAAATTGTTTTCACTCTATTACATTCCCTTAGAGGAAGCAGGAATATAATGAAACCTTTTAATATTTGTAGACTGAGCATATTTATAAAGTTGTGAAGATTTTAAAGATAAACTATTTCAGATCCTTCATTTAGCAGAGACAATTCTAAGGCCTGAACAAGAATATAATCTTCCAACCAGAGTTTAGTGTAAGAAGTAGAAATCAGATCTATGAACTTCCTCCCAACTGCAAATTCTACAGTAAAAAAAAAAAAAAAAAAACAACAACCCAGTATTTACATTTTTATGGCACCAAATTATAAAGAGGACTAAGCTGACTAAATAGAAAATGGAGGAAAGTCTATGAGGAGGTAATGCTGGAATTTCCAGCTCAGAGAATAAAGAGATGGAAGAATTGTATGGTTAGAGGCAAGGTGAGCCTACAATCCAGAAAGAAACCTGACACTTGAGTCAAGATGCCCTCTAAACAGAATGAGATGTGGAAATGACCTAAAGAAAGAGGGGAAAGTCCAATGAGGAAATGGCTAATGAAGTTTTATGTGCTAAAGCCACAAAAGCAGAAGGACCCGCAAGAAAAACTAATTGAGTTTAACAGCTAAATTTTTTTCCTGCCCAATATTTTTTATCAGTAATTCATTTATTTATTGGCATGTTAGATAATAAATAATAAAGACTATGATGATATTGGGAGAGGGCAATGGCACCCCACTCTAGTACTCTTGCCTGGAAAATCCCATGGACTGAGGAGCCTGGTGGGCTGCAGTTCATGGGGTTGCTAAGAGTCGGACGCTACTGAGCGACTTCACTTTCACTTTTCTCTCTCATGTATTGGAGAAGGAAATGGCAACCCACTCCAGTGTTCTTGCCTGCAGAATCCCAGGGACAGGGGAGTCTGGTGGGCTGCCGTCTATGGGGTCGCACAGAGTCAGACACGACTGAAGCAACTTAGCAGCAGCAGCAGCATGATGATGTTGACTTACACATGTTAAGATAAAAGAGGTGGTACCTTTTTGGGACTTCCCTGGTGGTCCAGTGCAGTGGGCCTAGGTTCAATCCCTGGTCAAGGAACTAGATACCACATGCTGCACAGCTAAGTGTCCTCATGCCACAACTGAGTTCACATGCCTCAGCTAAAGATCCCAGATACCATAAGGAAATTCAGAGATGCCCTGTGCTTCAACTAAGACCCAGCACAGCTAAATAATTAAACTTAAAACATTTTTAAGAGATGATATCTTCTAAATAGTAACTAATCAGCTTATGCTGCTGCTGCTAAGTCACTTCAGTCGTGTTCAACTCTGTGCGACCCCATAGATGGCAGCCCACCAGGCTCCCTCGTCCCTGGGATTCTCCAGGTGAGAACACTGGAGTGGGTTGCCATTTCCTTCTCCAATGCATGAGAGTGAAAAGTGAAGGTGAAGTCGCTTAGTTGTGTCCGACGTTCAGAGACTCCATGGACTGCAGCCTTCCAGGCTTCTCCATCGACGGGATTTTCCAGGCAAGAGCACTGGAGTGGGGTGTCATTGTCTTCTCCAAATCAGCTTATAGAAAACTTTATATTTAATATCTAACAACATAATGATTTCATTTCACAGGTTATATAATTATGTACATTTTGCCTGAAAAGGCAAGTATGTTATTATGGAAATTGTACTAAAATTACAATAATTTACTGCTGCTATAGCAATAAACTTGGGTCTATGTTTTTTGAAAATTTTAGACCCTTTGGCTGGTACTTTAAAGTTTATTTTAGAGTTTGTGAAAATATACTTTTGTGACGATTGCTTAATCTTGGCTCTAATAAAGTATAATGCTTTAAAAGTTGTGGGCAGGCAACAGAATTACCACTGATACTTTAAAAACAAGTATTTTCTTTACAGCAAGTAACAAAATAATCACTGATAATTAAAAAACAAGGCATTTAGTTTAGAAAATCATTCCCTTTCAATATTTTATTCTAGGAATGAATTCAAAAATTCAAAAGTAATTCAGTGAATTCAAAAAAAGTAAAATAATTCTATCTTAGGATTTCTGTACTATAAGATTTAAAAATAAAATTTAATATAAATTGTGATAGGCACAGTACTGCTCTGTTGGCTTTGTGCTGTGCTGAGTCGCTTCAGTCATGTCTGACTCTTTGCAAAACTATGGACAATAGCCCACCAGGTTCCTCTGACCAATGAATTCTCCAGGCAAGAATACTGTTGGCTTTACTTGTGTGATAGTTCTAGAAAAAGGTTCTGAGAATAAGCAGAAGTCTATGATCTTAAGAAAAAGACCCATTTTTTACTCTACTGAAATGGTGAGCTAAATCACATCTAAAGCAGAGACTCACCCAAACCAAGTGTTTTAGAGTTCTGGCAAGAATTCTTATGACCTTAGGCAAATAAAATAATGGTCAGCCTTAATTTAAGAATGTTTTAATGTCTTAGTGTAGAATGTTGTAATCTAGTTAAGTAACATTTGCCACAATAAATTATATGGTTCTTTTATTACATGTGTGGTTTCCCTGAGGTGGAATAAGGCAAACCATCAAAAACATGATATGAACAATGACTAAACCAGAGTAACTGCAGTGAAAAGATATATGTGTCCCCATAAGGGAAATGTTATTTTTCGACATTTGTACATATCCTGTGTTACCTCTCCATTGAAAAAAATAATTTGAAACTCATAATTAGTAAGGATAATAAAATTTTACTTAAGGGAGTCCTGGGAGAGATGGAAGAGGGAAGAATACAAAGACTATTTCAGAGGGAAAATGAAGAGGTCATGTAGTTTAGAATCTACTGGATCTCTAAAACTTTTCAAAGTGTCTAAAACTTCTACAAGCAATGTAGGCTTAATGTTTCACTGCATATTAAGTGACTGGATTCTAAGAGGAAGATTTAAATTACTGACCCTTAACAAATAAATTCAAAACTCACAAACAAAAAGAAGGAAGAAAAAAGTTCCTAACCCCTTTAGAGATATCATTTCATTTACTTGGGAAGTCAATACTGTGCAGATAATATTATTTTTCTCATTTTATTTATAAATATATATAAAATACATATATAATTTGTATATATTGAAGTAAAAAGTATAGCATAGTTGAGTATAGTTGACTTACAACGTTTCAAGTGTACAGCAAGATGATTCAATTATACACATACACATATATTGATTTTGAAATTATTTTCCATTATAGCTTATATAAGATATTGCTATAGTTCCCATTGACTATAGTTCCCTGTGCTATACAATAATGTATGGATATGAGAGTTGGACCATAAAGAAAGCTGAACACTGAAGAATTGATGCTTTTGAACTGTGGTGTTGGAGAAGACTCTTGAGAGTCCTTGGACTGCAAGAGTATCAGATCAGTCAATACTAAAGGAAATCAATTCTGAATATTCATTGGAAGGACTGATGCTGAAGCTGAAGCTCCAATACTTTGGCACCTGCTTCAAAGAGCCATCTCATTAGAAAAGACCCTGATGCTGGAAAAGATAGGCAGAAAGAGAAGGAGATGACAGAGGATGAGATGGTTGGATTGTATCACCAACCTGAGAGACATGAATTTGAGCAGGCTCCAGGAGTTGGTGATGGACAGGGAAGCCTGGCATGCTGCAGTCCATGGGGTCGCAAAGAGTCAGACATGACTGAGCAACTGAACTGCTTTTTTTTGTAAGAAATATTACTTAGGTTAATGAAGATCACTTTGAAATTTTCAGTAAGATTTGTCAAAATGAAAGAATCATGTTCTCAGTGGTGCAGGGACATGTGTAAGACTGAACCCTTAGTAGCCAATCAGCCTCATTTGTATGCCTGAGCTATGATTACTTTGTTATGATTTCAATTTGCTGTCATATTATACATGAAATAACATTATGGATATGTAAAAGAGAAGGATACCTACAAGTTTCAAAACTTGTAGGATTGGGAGTTTCTACTCTTTCCTTAATTTTTCTAAAAAGTTTATTCAAGTATAGTTGAATTACAATGTTGTATTAATTATTGCTCTATAGCAAAATGACTCAATTATTCTTTTTCATATTCTTTTCAATCATGGTTTATCACAGGATATTGAATATAGTTCCCTGTGCTACACAGTAGGACCTTGTTGTCTATCAATTCTATATATACCAGTTTGCATCTGCTAATCCTATGATGTAGAGTTGTATGAGCTGTTTATACATGTTGGATATTAATTCCTTACTGTCAAATCATTTGCAAATATTTTCTTGCATTCAGTAGTTTGTCTGTTTATTTCTGGGCTCTGTAGTCTGCTTCATTGATCTACGTGTCTGTTTATGTGTCAGTGCCATACTGGTTTGACTACTGTAGCTTTATAGTATAGTCTGAAGTCAGAAGCGGCATGGTTCTTTCAGCTCTAGTCTTCTTTTGTAAGATTTGTTTTGGCTATTTGAGGTCTTTTGTAATTTATTGAATCTGTTTTTTAGTTCCAACTAATTTTTGATAGGCTATTTAGCTTTTCTACATGTAATAAAAATGTATTTCTTCTTTTCTGACTTGGATGCATTTAATTTCTTTTTCTTGATTAATTACTTTGGCTATAACTTTCAGTACTATATTGAATAAAAGTGGCAAGAGTGGGCATCCTTGTTTTATTTCTGTTCTGTGAGGAAAATCTGTGAGTTTTTCATTGTTGAGTATGATATTAGTTGAGGGCTTTTCATATATGGCCTTTATTATGTTGAGATAAATTCATTTTATACCCATATTGTTCAGAATTTTCATCATAAAAGAATCTTCAGTTTTGTCAGATCCCTTTTAATCAGTTGAGATAATTTACTCTTCATTTTGATAAAGTGATGTATCACATTTCTTTATTGATTTGTGAATATTGAATCATCCTTGCATCTTTAAAATAAACCATGCTTGATCATGGTATATGAATTTGTGTCCCAAAGTGGAGGATCACATTCAGCACCTAGAAAATGCTGCTAAGAAGCTGAAATCTCAAGCAACATCTGGTAGAGAAGAGTAGCTGGGAGATGAAGGGTTTTGCCTGTTAGCTCTGTACTGGGCCTGGGTATATAACCAGGGGAAAGAGGAGACAAATCCTCCTGTACCTGTTAAAAATTGCTCTGCTTGCTATAGTCCTGTGGGAATCATGAAAGCAAGCACCACTGATTATCAGAGCCATAAGATCTGGGGATCTAACCTCAGGCAGCAGTCCATACACTGGGATGCAAACATGTGTTTGAACTCCTTCTAGGGAGATGCTGCCAACTGGAAGCAAACTAATGGGGGACAACAGGTAAGGTGTCCACTGTTTCCCTGGTCTCTAGGGAGGATCATAGCCAGCCCCTATACATGTGCTAAACTTGAAGTCTGACCCTCAGCTTGCAGGTTTCAAAGTTTGCCAATGGACTTCTTTCAGAGAAAGACTTAGACTTGTGCATTTTTGCCTGTTATCTCTATGTTAAGCCCTGAGGGGATATATGTAGCAAGTGCTTGTATATCTGTTAAAGTGTCTGTCTACAATGAGGGAGACCCGGGTTCGACCCCTGGGTTGGAAAGATCCCTTGGAGAAGGAAATTGCAATCCACTCCAGTACTATTGCCTGGAAAATCCCATGGACAGAAGAGCCTGGTAGGTTACAGTCCATGGGGTCGCAAAGAGTCGGACATGACTGAGCGACTTCACGTTCACGTTCATACATGTCATGGGGCTTTCCTGGTGGCTCAGATGGTAAAGAATCTGCCTGCAGTGTGGGAGACCTGGGTTCAATCCCTAGATTCGGAAGATCCCCTGGAGAAGTGAATGGCTACCCACTCCAGTATTCTTGCCTGGAAAATTTCACGGACAGAAGGCCTGGTGAGTTATTGTCCATGGGGTCATAAAGAGTTGGAAAGGACTGAGTGACTTATATTCACTGCTTTTTATAGGTATCATAAGCATAGCTTCTGGTTTATGGAGCTAGTTGTCTTGAGTACCTGTACCATGGGTGGGAATCTTAAAGGCTGGGGTACTAAATATGGACTCCAAGCCCTTTACTCCTCAGGGAGAAGCTGAGAGTTAGGAGTTCCTTCCTGACTGTATGGAACTGTGTGTGGTGGGGTGGGTTTTGTGGTGAGAGTGTGTCTCAGCCTTTCCTATCCCTTCCAAGGTGGACATTTGTTTATTTGCTGAATGTGTAGGAGTCACTCAGCTAGTTTCAGAATTTCTTTCAGAAACAATTGCTCCTTGTTGCATATTTGATGTGTCTATAGGATGATGGGAATTCAGGGGCTTCTATGTCATCATCTTGGTTGACCCTTCTTCATGATTTGTTATATCCCTCTCCCTCAGGGAAATCATTAGGTCAGTGGGAATTATAACTATGAAGGGAATTTGACTGAAAATTTCTTGGAATCATATATAATCAGCAATAAAGTTACTAATTGTCCTCTTGTTCCATGCATATAAGAACACAAAAATGAAAGCAAAACAGAATTAAAAAACAAAATAAAATACAGATTTTGTTAACTATTAAAATAAATAGCTTAGATACATAGTTCAATGCAATGCATTATCTAAGAAACATTCAAGCAAAATTCCTAATCTCAATTAGATCCTTGGTAACATGTACAAAAAGTGAGTATTTCCTTAATGAGGGTTCCATTATGGTATGTAGATAACAAGGAGAGGTGATTGTTATAGATATTGGCTATATTAATCAAATATGTTAATTCTTCTTTATTGGAGAATTTTTGCTTTATAGTGTTGTATCTGCTGTACAATGAAGTAAATTAGCTTTATGGATAAATTTATCTACCTCTATAAACAATAGGAATTGTCTTTTAATAATTTGAATTACCACCTTATTTAGCATATTTTCCTTTTAATAATATTTTCCCACAAAGTCTAAGTTATTTAAATTTATTTGAATAACCTTCCAAGAAATACAGAATTGAACCAAGTTGCTTCAGTCATGTTTGACTCTTTGCCACCCCCATGGACTGTAGCCAGCCAGGCTTCTCTGTCCGTGGGATTTCCCAGGCAAGAATACTGGAGTGGGTTACCATTTCCTCCTCCAGGGGATCTTCCTGACCCAGGGATTGAGGGCACATGTAAAGAAGTAGAATTGATAATAATGTGCTTACATTTTAATGTTCATTATGGAAAGATTCAATTGAAATGTATTAACATCTGTGTTTATGTTCTTATAGGAAACTGCCTACTTTGATGCTTATAAATTTTCCCCCTGTATCTTTACTCTATTGGAAATAAGCCAGTCCTTTTGAAAATACACATTCACATGTGAGTAATCAACACATTTTTTTTTAATGAGAACATTAGTCATCAAGGTTATGGATGTTTAAAATGCTTTTTACAGTTACTGAAATCCAAAGTTATTTTATGCTTTTGAAATAAATACACCAAGATTACCACAATTGAAATGTTTGAAGAATATTGTCTGTTCACTTTCAGATAAACTTGCTTCTGAAGCATGTAGCTTTCTTTTGTGATAGCCTCATGAAAGGGCAACTCCCTTCTGGGTTTCTCTAATGTTGTTATGCTCTGTGAAGCTGGACTTGGGGCAGTTCCATTAGTTGCTCAGTGGCCTGGCCTGGACTTTCACTGGGACTTTGGAAGAAGCTTATCAACATGGTTTTAGAAAGGGGTAATGTTATCATGCTGTTTCAGTTCCTTTGCTCTTGAAGGTGGGGAATTCATGACAGAAACCAGTCTAAATCAAGGTCATTACATTTTCACTTTACTAGTCTTGCCAAATCTTTTCTACTTGCTGAGTTCTCACACCAAGGAATTCTTCTGAATGATGAATAAAGCTTTTATTTGCTTTTTCCATAACATACCTCCAAGTAACCCTCTAATTATCTCATTTCCTTCCCCAGTGAACAACCTGTTCACTAATTCATCAGATCAGATCAGATCAGTCGCTTAGTCGTGTCCGACTCTTTGCGACCCCATGAATCACAGCATGCCAATTAGTGCTAATAATTTTATTTTGGAAAGATTTACTTATCTTTTGTTTATACATGAGTATTGCACAAAAATATTGGGAAGTGATTTCCTATGTATTCATCAAGGGAGATGGTAATCAAAGTGTTTTAGGGTTTTAGATACCTCTGATATCATAAATATCAGATATTGTATTCTCAGGACATTTTATACTTTTATCTCAATGTAAAAGATAGTTTCAGTTTCAGTTTGTGATTTATTACCATAGACATTTTTTAATTAGGTGAAAAATGGAATGGTATACTGATTTTTTTTAATAGTTCATGACACTTAAATCTATCATAGAAAGTGATCATATTAATACAGGGGTTTTATGCCTATATTCCAAATGACTGACAGTCTGACATCTAATTTCTTAGGAAATGCAGATATGAAGAATGTCTCACACAAAATGGCAGTCTATTTTAGGTGATCCTTCAGACATTAGTCTCCTCATCCCCCCAAAACATATATGTGAATGTAAATGTCTTTATTGTCAGAGAAATTTTAAATGAATTCATGTAATTGTGTTATACATCTTTGGTCCAGGTGATAATTATATTAAACAGAAGCCATATTAATGGCCAAGTTATGTAGGTTTTAGACTAGAAAGAAATGCTGAATAATTTTGACCAAAGTGATCCACTTCATTACCTAATTATGTTGACGAATGATTATCTCAAATAAAATTATCAGATTACTGAAATTTTTTTTCAGTATTTTGATTGGAATGAAAATGAAAATTTGAGGGAATTTTATTGTCCTCTAGTTATTATATCTGAATATGCAATATGATTTGACTAACTCAGTTGCTATAAAATATTAATATGTTTTATGTAAATGTTGATTTCTTCAACGAAAATCTTATTTAAGAAATGTTTTCCTAAATTATCCAGAGTAAATCACTTCAACTATTAAATACTAAATGTATTTGAATCAGGAAATACTTTGGGAAGAAAAAGTGTGGGTCATTACAATAATAAAATTCTGCTAGTATGGGACTGGTATATATTCAATCTCTACTGATACCTTTTCCAATAGAATCACTTGAAATGCTATACCAATTAGTAACAAAGACTTATTAATAAAAACTAATGAAGAGCTCAGTTTAACTTTCTTCTGCTCTTCCAAAAAAGCTATTGAAAGCCATCCAAAAGGTGTTGGGCAGCTAATTCTTCAGTCAGCCAGCACTATTTATCTCCTCATGTTTCTTGGCCTTTGAAAAATAGTGCTGTGTTTAAAATATTCACACTGAGTTGAAATTTCTATCTGTGTCCTATTTATGTAACCTACAAACTGATACCCTGCAACATTTTGTTGATCAAAGAGTTAATTCATCATTGAAAAAGTTAAATGTTTTTGCAAGTTCAGCAATAAACATGAAACCCAAGACTTTCTAAACTATGTTAATTATTTTTAAAAGTTTAGTTTTATAATTTGTTTCCAAATTCTCTCAAAATTAATAACACAGATAAAAAGGCAGAAACAGTTTAAAATTAGGCCTTAAGATCAAAATATGTTTCCAGTCCTCACTAAATGGCTGAGTTAAAATACTGATAGTATTTTGAGAGCTGAACAAATAAGAGATGAATGTAGTTGACATTAAAAAGTCTTTGCTGAGTAGATCTCATTATTGATTTCATCCAAATAAGCTAAGTGTTGCAAACTCTGCTGTGTTTTCTATAACTTTATCTTCTTCTCCCTCCCCTCTTGAACAATGTAATTTGCTTGTCAGATAAAAAATTAACACCAGGTAGGGAAAGAAAAATACAAATTTGATCTATTAATCAATTAAGGCCCAGACAGTTTCCTAGGGAAATATGTATTTAAATACAAGATTCAAAATTTAGAAATTTAAATCCAGTGTGTGGTGCTAAATCACTTCAGTCATGTCTGACTGTTTGAACTAGCCATGGACTGTAGCCTGTCCATGAAATTCTCCAGGCAAGAATAATGGAGTAGGTTGCCATTCCCTTCTCCAGGGGATCTTCCTGACCTAGGGACTGAACCCAGGTCTCCTGCATTGCAGGTAGATTCTTTACTTTCTGAACCACCAAGGAAGCCCAGATGACAAACTGAGGGGACATTAAAAAAAGTTAGAACATCAAATATTGTGACGAAGAGACAAAAGCACAATTTTCTCAAAAGAAAGATATTTGAGACTTAAGTGGGTTATTTGGAATGAAATTCATCTTGTTCCTTCAGGTTCTCCAGTCCCTAGCTGAAATGAGATTTCTAGCTCAGTTTTTAAGACAGCATTAGAGAAATACAGTCTTGATTTGCCTGTTGATTAGAAGATGCTTGGGCAAGTAACATGTTGTAGAAGCAGATGACATAGTTCCTGTCCATCCTTTGGTTTCAGGGTATAGACCACTTTGGTGAGGTCATTTCTGACTCACAAAGACTTATTTACATACCTCAACATATGTGCTGTTTACTTTGTACTAACTCATTGTCCATTTGTTTTAACCACTGGTTCATATCCATTGACATATCTTTCTGCATGATTGGTTGTATGTCAACATAACCTTAGTGTTTCTGCATAAAGTTAGCAAAGAAACACAATTATGAATCAAATAATTTCAGAATTAAATCATTCCAGTTTACGTATCTGTGTATAGCCTGATTAGTAAACCACATTAAGATGGTTTCCAAGAAATGTTCTCTGAACTGCGCTGAAGAAAAGCTGCACTAGTTGTAGGCTCCAAATGACAAGGTAAGACATAGCTCCAGAGAGCAAGAGTCACGTGACCTCACTCAATTAGGAAGGAAAAAGAAAACTCAGTATGTGTAAGTCAAGTATTTTCTTAATTTGATTCCCAGAGAGAGAAAGCCTGATGCCAGGCTTTCCAGTTTAAGAAAACATTCTGATACTTGGCAGTCTCATTATTAATAGTTGGGATTTTGAAAAGTGTTCAGTTCAGTTCAGTTCCATTCAATCGCTCAGTCGTGTCCGACTCTTTGCAACTCCATGAATCGCAGCACGCCAGGCGTCCCTGTCCATCACCCACGCCCGGAGTTCACTCAAGCTCATGTCTATCGAGTTGGTGATGCCATCCAGCCATCTCATCCTCTGTCATCCCCTTCTCTTCCTGCCCTGAATCCCTCCCAGCATCAGGGTCTTTTCCAATGAGTCAACTCTTCGCATGAGGTGGCCAAAGTATTGGAGTTTCAACTTTAACATCAGTCCTTCCAATGAACATCCAGGACTGATCTCCTTTAGAGTGGACTGGGTGGATCTCCTTGCACTCCAAGGAACTCTCAAGAGTCTTCTCCAGCACCACAGTTCAAAAGCATCAATTCTTCGGCATTCAGCTTTCTTCACAGTCCAACTCTCACATCCATACATGACCACTGGCAAAACCATAGCCTTGACTAGATGGATATTTGTTGGAAAAGTAATGTCTCTGCTTTTGAATATGCTATCTAGGTTGATCACAACTTTCCTTCCAAGGAGCAAGCATCTTTTAATTTCATGGCTGCATTCACCATCTGTAGTAATTTTGGAGCCCCCAAAATTAAAGTCTGACACTGTTTCCACTGTTTCCCATCTATTTCCCATGAAGTGATGGGACTGGATGCCATGATCTTCGTTTTCTGAATGTTGAGCTTTAAGCCAACTATTTCACTCTCTTTCACTTTCATCAAGAGGCTCTTTAGTTCCTCTTCACTTTCTGCCATAAGGGTGGTGTCATCTGCATATCTGAGGTTATTGATGTTTCTCCTGGCAATCCTGATTCCAGCTTGTGTTTCTTTCAGTCCAGCTTTTCTCATGATGTAATCTGCATATAAGTTAAATAAGCAGGGTGACAACATACAGCCTTGACGTATTCCTTTTCCTATTTGGAACCAGTCTGTTGGTCCATGTCCAGTTCTAACTGTTGCTTTCTGACCTGCATAAAGGTTTCTCAAGAGACAGGTCAGGTGGTCTGGTATTCCCATCTCTTTCAGAATTTTCCATTGTTTATTGTGATCCACACAGTCAAAGGCTTTGGCATAGTCAATAAAGCAGAAATAGATGTTTTTCTGGAACTCTCTTGCTTTTTTGATGACCCAGTAGATCTTGGCAATTTGATCTCTGGTACCTCTGCCTTTTCTAAAACCAGCTTGAACATCTGGAAGTTCATGGTTCACATATTGCTGAAGCCTGGCTTGGAGAATTTTGAGCATGACTTTACTAGCATGTGAGATGAGTGCAATTGTGCAGTAGTCTGAGCATTCTTTGGCATTGCCTTTCTTTGAAAAGTGTAATGAACAGTAATACCGTTTACATCTAACTTATGGCTCCTCTCCAAGTATACAAAATATTGAGTTAGTTCTCTTTTATAATAAAAAAGAAGGCTGAATTTTAATGAGATGTAGCTTAATTGTAGTACAGAATGTCTTTATATTTTTAATTCACTTTTGCCATGGTATCTTGACTACAACAAAAGAAGGCTCTTAATTAAAATCAATAAAATCTACTTCCAGGTTAACTTTTACCCAGATTGTAAATCATTTCAGCCAGTAATTTTGTACACTTCTTTGATACATTTATCATAATTTTAGCTTTGTCACAATCTACAATAAATTTAGATAGAAACTTGAGAAGGTACTTTTACTTGCCAAAATTGACCTAGCCGAACAGACAAATGCTTGGCTACATTACATGTCATTAAGATCATGACATATCATGTACTTTATATAACAAAGTAGCAGTTAATGACAAGATATAGGTTGACACATTTTTAATGGAACTAAAATAATCATGATTAATTCTACCACTAACAAGCAAATTCTAAAATGGAAGCTTAAATGTTTTGTTTAAGATAAAGTGGAAGTTTTTCCATGAGAATAATCTAGAAAAAAAAAAACAGAATAAAACATAAATTTACATTTATAAATAGACTTTATGATATTATCATCTTAATAATTAGTTGGAAATTTATAAAAAATATGCTTGCAAATTTTCCCTTAAACTATGTTAAATAACAATGTACTGCTGCTTCTGCTAAGTCACTTCAGTCATGTCCGACTCTGTGCGACTCCGTAGATGACAGCCCACCAGGCTTCCCCGTCCCTGGGATTCTCCAGGCAAGAACACTGGAGTGGGTTGCCATTTCCTTCTCCAATGCATGAAAGTGAAAAGTGAAAGTGAAGTCACTCAGTTGTGTCCGACTCTTAGCGACCCCATGTACGACAGCCCACCAGGCTCCTCCATCCATGGGATTTTCCAGGCAAGAGTACTGGAGGGGGGTGTCATCCCCTACTCCACACAATATACTAGTGACCCTAATATGCAATGAGATAGCTTTACATAAATAAAAAGTTGACATTACTTCTATGCCTATAAATTATTTTGAAGTTTATAAAATTACATATTTCTAAATAACTCTAATCTAATATTCTATCTCTTATTCAGAATTTGGCAAACACAGAATTCTTTGAGAATTCCTGGTGATACAGTGGGTAAAGAGTCTGCTTGCAATGTGAGAGACCTGAGTTTGTTCCCTGAGTTGAGAAGATCCCCTAGAGAAGAAAATGGCAACCCATTCCAGTATACTTGCCTGGAAAATCCCATGGACGGAGAAGGAGCCTGGCAGGCTACAGTCCATAGGGTCAAAAAGTGTTGGACATGACTGAGTGAATTCATTTACACTTTCACTTTTAAATATTTGCTTTAATCCTTATCAGATCAGATCAGATCAGTTGCTCAGGGGTGTCCGACTCTTTGTGACCCCATGAATCACAGCACGCCAGGCCTCCCTGTCCTTCACCAACTCCCGGAGTTCACTGAGACTCACGGCCATTGAGTCAGTGATGCCATCCAGCCATCTCATCCTCTGTCGTCCCCTTCTCCTCTTGCCCCCAATCCCTCCCAGCATCAGACTCTTTTCCAATGAGTCAACTCTTCGCATAAGGTGGCCAAAGTACTGGAGTTTCACCTTTAGCATCATTCTTTCCAAAGAAATCCCAGGGCTGATCTCCTTCAGAATGGACTGATTGGATCTCCTTGCAGTCCAAGGGACTCTCAAGAGTCTTCTCCAACACCACAGTTCAAAAGCATCAATTCTTCAGTGGTCAGCTTTCTTCTCAGTCCAACTCTCACCTCCATACATGACCAGAGGAAAAACCATAGCCTTGACTAGATGGACCTTTGTTGGCAAAGTAATGTCTCTGTTTTTGAATATGCTATCTAGGTTGGTCATAACTTTCCTTCCAAGGAGTAAGTGTCTTTTAATTTCATGGCTGCAGTCACCATCTGCAGTGATTTTGGAGCCCAGAAAAAGAAAATCTGACACTGTTTCCACTGTCTCCCCATTTATTTCCCATGCAGTGATGGGACCAGATGCCATGATCTTCGTTTTCTGAATGTTGAGCTTTAAGCCAACCTTTTCACTCTCCACTTTCACTTTCATCAAGAGGCTTTTTAGTTCCTCTTCACTTTCTGCCATAAGGGTGGTTTCATCTGCATATCTGAGGTTATTGATATTTCTCCCAGCAATCTTGATTCCAACTTGTGTTTCTTCCAGTCCAGTGTTTCTCATGATGTAATCTGCATATAAGGTAAATAAGCAGGGTGACAATATACAGCCTTGACATATTCCTTTTCCTATTTGAAACCAGTCTGTTGTTCCATGACCAGTTCTAACTGTTGCTTCCTGACCTGCATACAGATTTCTTAAGAGGCAGATCAGGTGGTCTGGTATTCCCATCTCTTTCAGAATTTTCCACAGTTTATTGTGATCCACACAGTCAAAGGCTTTGGTATAGTCAATAAAGCAGAAATAGATGATTTTCTGGAACTCTCTTGCTTTTTCCATGATCCAGCGGATGTTGGCAATTTGATCTCAGGTTCCTCTGCCTTTTCTAGAGCCAACTTGTACATCTGAAAGTTCACGGTTCACATATTGCTGAAGCCTGGCTTGGAGAATTTTGAGCAATATTTTACTAGCGTGTGAGATGAGTGCAATTTTGCAGTAGTTTGAGCATTCTTGGGCATTGCCTTTCTTTGGGACTGGAATGAAAACTGAACTTTTCCAGTCCTGTGGCCACTGCTCAGTTTTTTAAATTTGCTGGCATATTGAGTGCAGCACTTTCATAGCATCATTTTTAAGGATTTGAAATAGTTTAACTGGAATTCCATCACCTCCACTAGCTTTGTTCGTAGTGATGCTTCCTAAGGCCCACTTGACTTCGCATTCCAGGATGTCTTGCTCTAGGTGACTGATCACAACATCATGGTTATCTGGGTCATTAAGATCTTTTTTGTAGAGTTCTGTTTATTTTTTCCACCTCTTCTTAATATCTTCTGCTTCTGTTAGGTCCATATCATTTCTGTCCTTTATTGTGCCCATCTTTGTATGAAATGTTCCCTTGGTATCTCTAGTTTTCTTGATGAGATCTCTAGTCTTTCCCATTCTATTGTTTTCCTCTATTTCTTTGCATTGATCACTGAGGAAGGCTTTCTTATCTCTCCTTGCTATTCTTTGGAACTCTGCATTCAGATGCTTATATCTTTCTTTTCGCCTTTGCATTTAGTTTCTCTTCTTTTCACAGCTATTTGTAAGGCCTCCTTAGACAACCATTTTTTCTTTTTTTTCTTGGGCATGGTCTTGATCATTGCCTCCTATCCAATGTCACAAACCTCCATCCATAGTTCTTCAGGCACTCTGTCTATCATATCTAATCTCTTGAATATATTTGTCACTTCCACTGTGTGATCATAAGGGATTTGATTTAGGTCATATCTGAATGGTCTAGTAGTTTTCCCTACTTTCTTCAATTTAAGTCTGAATTTGACAATAAGGAGTTCATGGTCTGAGCCACAGTCAGCTCTTGGTCTTGTTTTTGCTGACTGTATAGAGCTTCTCCATCTCTGGCTGCAAAGAATATAATCAATCTGATTTTGGTGTTGACTATCTGGTGATGTCCATGTATAGAGTCTTATCTTGTGTTGTTGGAAGAGGGTGTTTGCTATGACCAGTGCATTTTCTTGGCAAAACTCTATTATAGTCTTTGCCCTCCTTCATTCCGTATTCCAAGGCCAAATTTGCCTGTTACTCCAGGTGTTTCTTGATTTCCTACTTTTGTATTCCAGTCCCCTATAATGAAAAGGACATCTTTTTTAGGTGTTAGTTCTAAAAGGTCTTGTAGGTCTTCATAGAACTGTTCAACTTCAGCTTCTTCAGCGTTACTGGTTGGGGCATAGACTTGGATTACTGTGACATTGAATAGTTTGCCTTGGAAACGAACAGAGATCATTCTGTCGTTTTTGAGAGTTCATCCAAGTACTATATTATAGACTCTTTTGTTGACCATGATGGCTACTCCGTTTCTTCTTAGGGATTCCTGCCTGCAGTAGTAGATATAATGGTCATCTGAGTTAAATTCACCCATTCCAGTCCATTTGAGTTCACTGATTCCTAGAATGTCAACATTCACTCTTGCAATCTCCTGTTGACCACTTCCAATTTGCCTTAATTCATGGACCTGACATTCCAGGTTCCTATGCAATATTGCTCTTTATAGCATCAGACCTTGCTTCTATCACCAGTCACATCCACAGCTGGGTATTGTTTTTGCTTTGGCTCCATCCTTCATTCTTTCTGTAGTTGTTTCTCCATTGATCTCCTATAGCATATTGGCACCTACCGACCTGGGGAGTTCCTCTTTTAGTATCCTATCTGATACTGATAGAAAGAAGAATGGTATCCAATGTGGACAAGTAAACTTTCAAATCTCAGTCTGTCTAAAGATATGCATTGAATGTGCAGTGACTCAGGAAGTCATCAGTATTTGAGAAATTTTTGTCTTCAATTTTTTATTGATTTATAATTTAAATAACAGTAATACCATATATCTTTTGTGGGATGAATTTTAGATGAATATATGTACCCATGTGAAAGTGTTAGTCACTCAGTCATGTCTAATTATGTGTGAGCCCATAGACTGTAGCCTACCAGGCTCCTCTGTCCTAGGGGTCCCCCAGAAAAGAATATTGGAGTGGATAGCCATTCTCTTCTCCAGGGGATCTTCCCAACCTAGGGATGGGAACCATGTCTCTTGTGTCTCCTGCACTGTTCTTTAGCTCTAGTGCCACCTGGCAAGCCCTTGTTCACCCAAGTTCATGTCCATTGAAACAGTGATGCCAAGGGCCACCTGAAGCGAACAGTTGACTTGTTGGAAAAGATCCTGATGCTAAGAAAGATTGAAGGCCAAAGGAGAATAGGGTAGCAGAGGATGAGATTGTTTGATGGCATCACCAACTTAATGGACATGAACTTGGGTGAACTCCAGGAGATGATGGCCTGGCATGCTGCAGTCCATGGGGTTGCAAAGAGTGGGACATAACTTAGCAATGAATAACAAGTCAGCTCCTCAATTAAGACAGAGTTCCCTCATGCTGGTTTCCAGTCAGGTCTCCCTAATCCCAGCACTGAGCCTACCATGGCTTCTTTCACTACAAAAGTGTCTTCATTGCTCTTGAACAGTATGTGTGTGTGTATATATATATATATATATATATATATATATATATATATATACACATATATATATCAGATCAGTCCCTCAGTTGTGTCCAACTCTTTGAGACCCAATGAATCACAGCATGCCAGGCCTCCCTGTCTATCACCAACTCCTGGAGTTCACCCAAACTCACGTCCATCAAGTCAGTGATGCCATCCAGCCATCTCATCCTCTGTCATCTCCTTCTCCTCTTGCCCCCAATCCCTCCCAGCATCAGAGTCTTCTCCAATGAGTCAACTCTTCGCATGAGGTGGCCAAAGTACTGGAATTTCAGCTTTAGCATCATTCCTTCCAAAGAAATCCCAGGGCTGATCTCCTTCACAATGGACTGGTTGGATCTCCTTGCAGTCCAAGGGATTCTCAAGAGTCTTCTCCAACACCATAGTTCAAAAGCATCAATTCTTCGGTGCTCAGCCTTATTCACAGTCCAACTCTCACATCCATACATGACCACAGGAAAAACCATAGCCTTGACTAGATGAAACTTTGCTGGCAAAGTAATGTCTCTGCTTTTGAATATGCTATCTAGGTTGGTCATAACTTTCCTTCCAAGGAGTAAGCATCTTTTAATTTAATGGCTGCAGTCACCATCTGCAGTGATTTTGGAGCCCAGATAAATAAAGTCTGACACTGTTTCCACTGTTTCCCCATCTATTTCCCATGAAGTGATGGGACCAGATGCCATGATCTTCGTTTTCTGAATGTTGAGCTTTAAGCCAACTTTTTCACTCTCCACTTTCATCACGAGGCTTTTTAGTTCCTCTTCACTTTCTGCCATAAGGGTGGTGTCATCTGCATATCTGAGGTTATTGATATTTCTCCTGGAAATCTTGATTCCAGCTTGTGTTTTTTCCAGTCCAACGTTTCTCATATATATATATATGTATATATATGTATATGTATGTATGTATATATGTGTATATGATTATATATAATATGTATATATAATAATATATATATATGATTACAGAGTATGTACCCTTTTGAATCCATTTTGTTTTCATTCAAAGTTATGTTCAAGTGGTTTATCCATACTGTTGCACATAACCGCAGTTAAGTCATCTTTATTGCTCAGTTTGTTCCACTCTATGACTACATCCCAATTTGACTATGTCCTAGCTGAAGAATATTTGGGATGCCTTCAGTTTTTATTTATTACAAGTAAGCATTGTATGTATTTATTACAAATGAGCATTCTATTAAGATCTTTGTACCATCCTTTATTCAAGTCCCAAAGCATGGTGGTAAGAAATAGTAACATTCTGAATATCTTTTGAAGCTAGAGTTAGTAGAATTTGCAGATGGACTAGAAAAAGGATTAGGTATAAACCACGTAATCAGTCAAAAATATGAATCAGCATTGCTTAGCTTGCAGGTATTTCAAAATGAAATAAAATTAAAATTGCAGGTATTTAAAAAGTTAACTACTTTTAAGTTGATCCAGGACCACAGGTTATACCTCTAACTCCTGCAACTGATCAAAACATCATGCATAGAAGACAGAAATGAATCAGATTGTTCAACTCCATCACAAGAAAAGCAATAAAAGCATTTTTGTTCTGTTGACTTCTTAAGACCGTAGTTCTCAATGTCATTTTCTCTACACATTTGTAACTTGCTACAAATTATGGTGCATATCATAAACATTTTGTACCAACTAGAACTGTTGTATTAGTACCAACTAGAACTGTTGTATTAAACTGTAAATAATTCTTAAGTAATTTTATTGTAGCTCCAAGTTCATCCCGTACCATAATACATTATTCTTATTTACATCTTTTCAATATTCCTCCTTGAATGAGAGGGAAGCTAGTGCCTTGTAGCGAGAACATAGGATTAAAATGACTGAAGTGTATTCAGTAGAGGGGGACATGACCAGATTTGCTTTCAGGCAAGAACACACTGACTCTTTCTCCTAGGCAAGGAAGTGGTATTCTCTGAGATATCAGCATAACTGAAGAAGAGTAAAGTAAGTGAAAGAGTAGAAGATGAAATCAGAGATGTACAGGGTTTGCAGGGGACAGATCATACAGGATCTTATAAATAATGGCAAGATTTAGGTTTGTATTCAGAATTAGAGGGGGAAGCACTGAATCATTTGAACATAAGCATGATATGATCTGACTTATTTTTAGTAAAATTACTCTGGCTATTGTATTGACAATAGACTGGTGGAAGGAAAGAAGGAGAAAGGTGGAAAAAGGCTCATCAATTAGGGAGCTCTTGGAATAATCCAGGTGAGGGACAATGATGTAATCCATCAGGAAGATAGCAATGAGGTGGTAAGAAATAGTGAGATTCTGAATATCTTTTGAAGCTAGAGTTAATAGGACTTGCAGATGGACCAGAAAAAGAAGTGAGGAAAAGAGATCAGCAAAAAATTTGTCAAGGGTATTGGGTTAAGCAGTTGGAAGTCAAGAAATGGAGGCTTTCATTCAGCCCACTATAAATGAATATCCTTTGTAATGCAAGAATCAAGTGAACATTTCTGAAAACTGTACTGAAATTATTAAGCTACACCTATTAAACAGGATTACTTAGATGGGGAGATTATTATTGACAAGGAAAGAGTAATGAGATCTGGGTAGAGAATAAGCTACTGATGCCTCTAACTGAACTTTCCCTGTTTTAAATGTGACATAATAAACAGATCACTACCTGGCCTTTGTTACTTTGGCTATGGATAGAAATATTATTAATAATAATTTGTATTTGCAAGGGACCACATTAAGTTATGTACATGCAAAAATATTACAAATTTATTTTATTTTATTTTATTTTTATTTAACTTTATAATATTGTATTGGTTTTGCCATGTATCAAAATGAATCTGCCACAGGTATACATGTCTTCCCCATCCTGAACCCTCCTCCCTCCTCCCTCTCCATACCATCCCTCTAGGTCGTCCCAGTGCACCAGCCCCAGGCATCTGGTATCAGGCATCGAACCTGGACTGGTGACTCGTTTCATATATGATATTATACTTATTTTAAAAAGAAAAATAATGCAAGGCATTTTGTTATATTGTATATTATTACATAATGTTATAGAATATTCATCTGTATCTACTGTGCTTTTTTTATCTTTCTTTTTTTTTTTTAAATCAAGAATCTCTTTTATTGATTATCAGAGACATTACAAACATCTAATATGAACAAATTGTAACATGACAGTATTTAGTTTGAACAATTAATACATTTCAGATATAATATTATACATATTTCAATGTTATTCTCCCCAATCATCCCACCCTCTCCCGGTCCCAGAGTCCAAAAGTCTGGTCTATACATCAGTGTCTCTTTTGTTGTCTCGTAAATAGGGTTATTTTTACCATCTTTCTAAATTCCATATATATGAGTTAGTATACTGTATTTGTGTTTTTGTTTCTGGCTTACTTCACTCTGTATAATAGGCTCCAGTTCCATCCACCTCCTTAGAACTGATTCAAATGTATTCTTTCTGGTGTAGTCTTTTATTACCTCTTCATATAGGCTTTCCAAGTGGTGCTAGTGGTAAAGAACCCACCTGCCAATACAGGAGATATAAGAAACATGGGTTCGATCCCTGGGTTTGGAAGATCCCCTGGAGGAGGGCATGGAAACCCATTCCAGTATTCTTGCCTGGAGAATTCCGTGGACAGAGGAGACTGGCAGTCTATGGTCCACAGGACCATAGCAAAGAGTTGAACACAACTCATAGCAAAGACTTGAACACAACTGAACCAACTTAGCACACATACATCTCTTCATACAACCACAGTTTTGAAACATCTTTTTCTATAGAGTCAGTATAAATATAATGTAGTCTTTCTTTAGTTAGTCACCCAAATATCGTTTTTTATCATTGAGAATTTGAACAATTTTTTTATAATTTTTAACCATCAAAGGTTTTAAGTTGCCCTGTGATATAATAAAATAGTTAACATTGTGAAACTCTGCTGGTTCATTTTTTTTTTCTTCAGTTTATGTGTCTGGCTTTCACCAGAATACTTTTTGTCATATATAAATTTTGGCAAGATTAATAGTTGGGAAAAAAAAATGTAAAACCTAATCTGAAATTTTGGCCTACTCAGGAGCATTTCAGATGCATGTTTTAATTGTCTCTGTGTTGTATTGAGCCACTCAGTTCTGTAAACAAATGACTCTTACAGTACATAGTTTAAATTATTGACAAATGTGTAGGAGACATCACTGGAACACTTGTTTCTTCAGGCTGTTTGAAACATTGGTGTCAGTTTTACACATCATTCTACCTGAACCTGCTAGACTCTATCAAGACAAAATGTGTTAGATAGACTAAGCCTTGATCCTTATACATAAAACATGAGAATTCATGTCCAGACATACTTGGGATTTGTTATACTGCTCTCAGCAGTACCCATCCTACCAATATAATAACTGATCATTTCCATTTTGTACAATTCTCATTAAATAAAAGAATTTGCACATATAATTTACTGCTTAAGTGAATATACAAAACAGAACTTCTGTGTTTGCTAGACACGGGAATAACTAAAATCTACTGCTTAATATTTTGCACATATAATGACTAGAAGAGTTTGCTACAGAGTAGTTATGATTCCGGTTCTGTATATTTCAAAACTTGTTTCTCCTCTGCCACCCACATGCTTCTGGTTATCACCTTTATGAGTTCATGTGTTGCACCTACCAAGTCAGTCAGTGTGGTAAAGTGATTGGAAGTCTTTCTGAGGCTATTCTAACTGTGACAGACAAGAACTTAATTCTGGCAAGAAATGACTATAAATCAAAGAATAATATCAGCGTGAAGCCAATTAACTGTCAATTCAACTCAATTGCCCTTTATAGAGATCCAAAACTATGCCTGTGACTACTATCAAAACTGAAATGTGATCAAGGCAAGATCAATATAATAGGATGTATGAAATTGTAAGCATATTATACATCAGCTATACCAAGATAAATAGTAATACATAAAACATGTGAGTTCACACACAGATGAATTCACCATTTGTAGCAGTGTTTATGTCCTACAAATATAGGAATTCTGGTTAAATGTAGCTTGTGTATTTCCATAAAAAGGAAAACACATTGCATTTATAATTTATAATTATAGTTCTAAGTATGTAAGAAATAATGTGATCATACTGTGATTATGCCCAGCCCTGGATTTCACAATGTCAGGTGAATCTGAAAAATCCAATTTGCATTCAGATAAAGTATAAAATTAAAAATGCTACAATATGACATCTTTTCACAACATGTGGTACTATAGATATTAAACACAAATTTCATTCTTTTTTAGTCCCTAAATAGTACCAGAATCCAGATGGAATCCATGTAAATAGCATATTTTGACCTATTTTTAATAATTCGGTGACAGCAAAATTAAATATTTATGAAGGTAGAGTTTATTTTTAAATATATTATTCACAGGCCAATCTCTTTCATATAACCAAAGCTCATAGAAAACATCAACCAAGGATCATGACTCTATCCACCATTATTTATTAAACCCTAAACAGAACTATTTTCTACAAAAGGATGTTTCATATTATGATTGATTGCCAAGTGAGATAAACTGATTCAAAAATTGACAGCCATTTCAGTTTCTGATATACCAGAATTAATTTGAACAGATCCTTTTAATTCAAAGCAAAGCAATATAGAGTCTGGCCCCTTTCCTTTTGAAGTTCAACATTATTAAAATATCTTTGATGAAATGAGAAGGCTTGCTTGACTGAGGTCATCTTGTAGATGTGGACAGCAGGTACTCATAAAGTGGAATTTACTGAAAGGATCGAAAACTATGTATTTAGGACCTGGGCTCAAAACCAATTTTTAGAATACTGGGTGGTTGAGATAAGATTCCCCTTCTGATCTAGCCATACTCATACTAATATGGTACCCTTCAGGTAAATGCAACTTGTAAGCTCAAATTTACAAATGTGATCTAGAACTGTTATAGAAGCCTGCCTGTTCTTTATGGTGGTGTTAATGAATGCTCAGTTACTGCAACGTAGCCCACCAGGCTCCTCTGTCCTTGGGGATTCTCCAGGCAAGAATACTGGAATGGGTTGCTATTTCCTTCTCCAAGGGATCTTCCCAACCCAGGGATTAAATCCAGGTCTCCCTCATTTTGCAGGCAGATTCTTTACCATCTGAGGCACCAGGGAAGCAGAAAATAAAGTCAAGTTACAGCTTTTAACTACCAGAAGCAAAGTGGGTGCAATTATTATCATTGGCAAGTATTAAATCAAAGAAGTCTGACCCACAGAGACTATTCAGGTAGTTAATAGAATGAAACCAGGAGCAAATTATACAATGGAGTCCAACAAATGTGAAGTTTAATTTATAAACTAAAAGAAATCATCATGGATGCTCAAAAGGTAGAAGGCAGCCATCCCAATAAAAAGCTATATTCCCTTGCTCAGTTTCTGGAATTAAACCAATCACAACTCATGGAACTGTACACTGCAAAAATAAAATTTACTATGTGTAAATGTAAACCTTAATTTAAAACTCACCTGGGCTTCTGGATTCAGAAATAACAATTGAGAAATTTTTTTAAGTTTTTGAGAATAAATGCACTGTGTTAATTGAAAATTTATGACACTTTTTATTGCAGTATAATTGATTTAAAATATTGTGTTACTTCCAGGTGTACAGCACAGTGATTCAGTTCTTTTCCAGGTTCTTTTCCCTTATAGGTTATTACAAATTATTGATTGTAGTTCCCTACACTATACAGTAGGTGCTTGTTGGTTATTTGTTTTTCATGTGTGAACTGTGCTGAGTTGCTTCCACTGTGTCCAACTCTTTGTGACACTATGGACTATAGCCTACCAGGTTCCACTATTCATAAGATTCTGCACGCAAGAATACTGGAGTGGATTGCCATGCCCTGCTCTAGGGGATCTTCTGGGCTGAGGGATTGAACCGGCATCTCTTATATCTCCTGCATCATCAGGCAGGTTCTTTACCACTAGCGCCACCTGGGAAGCCCATCTATTTCATACAGAAGTGTGTATATGTTAATTCCAAGCTCCTAACTTTTCCCTCACCTCTTTTCCCCGTTTGGTAACCATAAATTTGTTTTCTGTGTCTGTGAGTCACTATCTGTTTTGTAAATAAGTTCAGGGTTAATCTCCCTTAAGATTGACTGGTTTGATCTCCTTGCTATCCAAGGGACTTTCAAGAGTCTTCAGCACCACAGTTGGAAGGCATCAATTCTTTGGCACTCAGCCTTCCTTATGGTTCAGTTCTCAGAGCTGTATGTGACCACTGGGAAGACTATAGCCTTAACTATACAGACCTTTGTCAGCAGAGTAATGTCTCTGCTTTTCAACACACTGTCTAGGTTTGTCATGGCTTTCCTGCCAAGAGGCAATCGTCTTCTGATTTCATGGCTGCAATCACTGTCTGCGGTGATTTTGGAGCCAAGAAGAGGAAATATATCACTACTTCCACCTTTCCCCCTTCTATTTGCCATGCAGTAATGGGGCCAGATGCCATAATCTTAGCTTTTTTAATATTTAGTCTTAAGTCAGCTCTTTCCCTCTCCTCCTTCACCCTCAGCAAGAGGCTCTTTAGTTCCTCTTCACTTTCTGCCATTAGAATGGTATCATCCACATATTGGGCTTCCCTCGTGGCTCTGCAGTGTGGGAGACTTGGTTTCAATCTCTGGGTTGGGAAGATCCCCTGGAGAAGGGAACGGCTACCCACTCCAGTATTCTTGCCTGGAGAATTCCATGGATGGGAGCCTGGCAGGCTACAGTCCATAGGGTTGCAAAGAGTTAGACACTACTGACTGACTAAGCACAATCAACATATCTGAAGTTGTTGATGTTTCTCCTGCTTCTCTTGATTCCAGCTGAAACTCATGCAGCCCTGGCATTTCTTATGATGTGCTCCATATATAGGTTAAACAGAATGACAGCAGATAGCCCTATTGTACTCCTTTCTCAATCCTGAACCAATCAGTTGTTCCATACATGGTTGTAACTGTTGCTTCTTGACCCACACACAGGTTTCTCAAGAGACAGGTAAGATGGTCTGGTATTCCCACCTCTGGAAGAGCTTTCCACAGTTTGTCATGATCTACATAGTCAAAGGCTTTAGTGTAGTCGATGAAACAGAGATAGATGTTTTCCTGAAATTCCCTTCCTTTTTCTATAATCCAGCAAATGTTGACAATTTGATCTCTAGTTCCTCTTCCTTTTCTAAACTCAGCTTGGACATCTGGAAGTTCTTGGTTCACATAATGTTGAAGCCTAGCATGCAAGATTTTAAGAATGACCTTACTAGCATGGGAGATCAGTATAACTGTCTGAAGGTTAGTGCATTCTTTGGTACTACCCTTCTTGGGAATTGGGATGAGGATTAATCTTTTCCAGTCCTGTGGCCACTGCTCGGTCTTCCAGATGTGTGGACATAATGAATGCAAAACCTTCATGGGTCCCTCCTTTAGGAATTTGAACAGTTCTGCTGGAATTTCATCACACCCACTAGCTTTATTAGCAGCAGTGCTTCTTAAGAAGGCCCACTTGACTTCACACTCCAGAGTATCTGGCTCTGGGTGACTAACCACACCAACTCCGTAATCCAGTTCATTAAGATCTTTTCTTATACAGTTCTTCTGTATATTCGTTTCACCACTTCTTGATCTCTTCAGCATCTACTAGGTCTCTATGATTTTAATCCTTTATTGTGCCCATCTTTGGCTTGGGCAGAACGCTCCCTTGATGATTCCAATTTTCCTGAAGAGATCTCTAGTCTTTTCTTCTATTATTAAATATTGTTCATTGAAGAAGGCCTTCTTGTCTCTTCTAGCTGTTCTTTGAAGCTCTGCATTTAATTGGATGTACCTTTCCCTCTCTCCCTTGCTTTCTGCTTCTCTTCCATAATATTGTATAGGAGATGGTGAACAAAACCATCCCAAAGGAAAAGAAAAGCAAGAAGGCAAAGTGGCTATTTGGGGAGGCTTTACCAATAGCAGAAAAATGAATAAAGAGACTCCAAGTTATCCATCATTAAAATTTTCCTCTCTTCCAGAAAGAAGCCAAGTAGTATATTTTGTCTTGTGATCGTGCTCAGTTGTGTCCAACTTTTTGTGACCCTCTGGACTGTAGCCCAGTGGTCAT
This sequence comes from Tragelaphus eurycerus, assembly GCA_935064755.1. Lineage (NCBI taxonomy): Eukaryota > Metazoa > Chordata > Mammalia > Artiodactyla > Bovidae > Tragelaphus > Tragelaphus eurycerus. Next base: position 41,888,502 of record CAKXYN010000010.1, on the reverse strand, counting down.
TTATGGATGTGTGGGTTGGACTGTAAAGAAAGCTGAGCACCAAAGAATTCTTTTGAACTGTTGTGTTGGAGAAGGCTCTTGAGAGTCCCTTGGACTGCAAGGAGAGCCAACCAGTCCATCCTAAAGGAGATCAGTCCTGAATACTCCTTGAAAGGACTGATGCTGAAGCTGAAACTCCAATATTTTGGCCACCTGATGGGAAGAACTGACTCATTTGAAAAGACCCTGATGCTGGGAATGATTGAAGACAGGAGGAGAAGGGGATGACAGAAGATGAGATGGTTGGATGGCATCACTGACTTGATGGACATGAGTTTGAGCAAACTCTGGGAGTTGGTGATGGACAGAGAAGCCTGGTGTGCTGCAGTCCATGGGGTTGCAAAGAAGAGGACATGACTGAGCAACTGAACTGAAATGGACTGTAGCCCTCCAGCTCCTCTGTCCATGGAATTTTTCAGGCAAGAATACTGGACTGAGTTACCTTGCCTTCCTCCAGAGGATCTTCCTGACTTAGGGATCAAACCCCTATCTCCTGTGTCTTCTGCATTGCAGGTGGATTCTTTACCTGCTGAGCCATCAGGGAAGCCCCCAAGTAGTTAGTATTTTATCACAAATTTCCTGAAATTCATTATTTCTGGTACCATTTAGTTTGAGTGTCACTTTGTCATATGGTGAGTTAATGCCATTGAAGGAAGGAAGGTACCATTCATGGTTACTAGGAAAAGGAAGCCAGAGCAACTCTACCCCACTTCCGATTTTGATTTTCTGATTCACTCTTTTCCTGCTGTCCATAAGCATTGCCTTTGTGAATCACAGTGCCCTTTCCTTTAGACTCAAGACATCAGGGCATTTTCTCCATAAGCACTGCCTTTGTGAATCACAGTGCCTTTTCCTTTAGACTCAAGACACCAGGGCATTTTCTCCACAAGCACTGCCTTTGTGAATCACAGTGCCCTTTCCTTTAGACTCAAGATACCAGGGCATTTTCTTACATTGAAAGTTTAGCAAGAAGACGATTTGTAATAAGGGTTTTTTTTTGGTCTCGGGTTTTTTTTTTTTTTTGTTTTTTTTAAGAATACATACATATATTTCTCCATTTATGAGTTCCTGCTCAAAGTCAGGGAAGTAGTATTCATGATATGTAATATTATTGCTGTGATTCTAATTCTCTGTTTAGATTATACACAAAGGTGAATATATATGTATTTTCATTTACCCTGCATTATATCCTTTCCTCACAGTTGAATAATGAAGGTAATTTTCAGGTACAATAATTTTTTTAAGAATGCTTGGCAATTATTTTGCCATTCGAATCTACTTAACTGCAAACTGTTGCTTTGTTGTCCCTAGGATGTGAAACCAATTCACTTCTGGAGGAGGGTTCAGGATGGGGAACATGTGTATTCTGGAGGAGGGTTCAGGATGGGGAACACGTGTATTCTGGTGGCGGATCCATCTCGATGTATAGTAAAAGTAATACAATATTGTAAAGTTAAGCAAAATAAAAAAAAAAATTAAAAAATAAATAAATAAATAAATAAATCTGAATATTACTCTGGAAGGAAGCGTAAGTACAAAATAATGCCATAGGCAAGATTGTGCGGCAAGTGAAACAGCTCTCTCACTGAATGCAAATGTATTCACGAAGAGTATAATGTCTGCACAACAAAATCAGAGCTCTGGCCAGCACTTTTTCAGTGGGAATGTTCTTAGTGACCATTTAGGTAGTCAGAGAATTGTTGTTTAGTCTCTAAGTCCTATCTACCTCTTTTGTGACCCCATGGACTGTAGCCCACCAGGCTCCTCTGTCCATGGGATTCTCCAGGCAAGAATACTGGAGGGGGTTGCCATTTTCCTTCCAGGGGATCTTTCTGCCCCAGGCATCAAATCTGCATCCTCTCCACTGGCAGGCAGATTCTTTACCACTGAGCCACTTTGGAAGCCCATTCAGAGAACAGTCTTTTTCAAAGCCTGATAATATCCGTGAGGTTAGAATACTTCTGCTTGATAAAAAATTACCAAGATTTTCAGATAGAAAAATGTGCTTTCTTTGGACCTATATTACATAAATCATCATCTGTATCAGGATTTTTCACCCGTAGTATTATAGCCATTTTGGACTGTCCTTTGCTAGAGGGGGCTTTTCCCGGCATTGCAAGATTTTTTACCAGCATCCTTGGTGTCTACCCAATAGATGCTAGTAGCAAACCCCCCTTAATTCAATAGTGGAGAAATATCTCCTGGCATTGCCAAATATCCCCTGAGGGACAAAAGTACCCCTATTTGAGAACTAATACTCTTGCCTGGAAAATCCCATGGGCGGAGGAGCCTGGTAGGCTGCAGTCCATGGGGTTGCTAGGAGTCAGACACGACTGAGCGACTTCACTTTCACTTTTCTCTTTCATGTATTGGAGAAGGAAATGGCAACCCACTCCAGTGTTCTTGCCTGGAGAATCCCAGGGATGGGGGAGCCCGGTGGGCTGCCATCTATGGGGTTGCACAGAGACAACTGAAGCAACTTAGCAGCAGCAGCAGCAACAACATAAATATATGTCTGCCGGAAGGCAATGGCACCCCACCCCAGTACTTTTGCCTGGAGAATCCCATGGACAGAGGAGCCTGGTGGGCTCCAGTCCATGGGGTCGCTGAGAGTTGGACACGACTGAGCGACTTCACTTTCACTTTTCACTTTCATGCATTACAGAAGGAAATGGCAACCCCCTCCAGTGTTCTTGCCTGGAGAATCCCAGGGACAGGGGAGCCTGATGGGCTTCCGTCTATGGGGTCGCACAGGGTCAGACACGACTGAAGTGACTTAGCAGCAGCAGCAGCATTCTGTGCACTTTATACCAAAGGTGTTTATTTTCAAACTATAATCAGACATTTTCCAGTGTTTGCATCATTTCTGGATGCTCAAATAGTAAACGGACTTTAAGTGAAGTAATGCAAGTAGTCTTTGAAGAAAGTGGCCATTACTAGAAAGTCTATAGGGACAAAAATAGTTCTTCCATTAGTAGAAAGGACACACTTGGGATAAGGATTTGTCTTTTCTATGCAGATCCAGAGGTGAATTAGGAATGTGAATGGAGATTACAGGTAGAAAGATTATAACTGTGTAGAATAATTTAAATAGCACATGCTGCTTTAGTTTTTTTTATTTTAGTTGCTATTGAATCTATACATTTCTAATATCTATTGATCATATATTACTTTACCTTGTAAAGTAATGAAAATGTAAAGTAATATAAATATAAAGTAATATAACTGTAAAGTAATGTAAATGTAAATTTACAACGTAAAGTAAATGTTTATGTTCTTTGTAATTTTACTATTGTGGTATTTGTATTTTCTTTTTAATTTGTAAGTGCTTTTGTACAAGAAGACTGTTAACTTTTGCCTGCTATGTAGCTATATATTATTACTATCTTTTTGAAATTATTCTTTTTATTTTTGATATACAGTTCTTAAAAAATTGTGTACTCCAAACCATTAATTTGTTGCTGTTGCTTCTTCATTTGCTTTTATATCTAGTAAGCTCTTTCTCATAATTAGGAAAATAAATACATTAATTTATGCATGAATTTTTATGTTATATCTGTAAATTCTGAAAGATTTTTAATGCCAGGCTAATGTATTTTGGAAAAAGAGGGGAAAGCAATCTAACTGAATTGTTATATTGTCAGTAAACCAATCTAAAGTTTACTGAGTGCCTATAGCAAGCCTGACACCATGCTAGTTGGCTTATAGACTGATCATAAATGTAACACCACTATTAACACTTTATCATTATTATTATGCTTGCTTTATAAATAAGAAACTGAAGCCCACAAAGTATAATAGCTTGATCAATGACACCCAGTTTGTAGGTCTTCCCAGGTAACTCAGTGATAAAAGAACCATCAACCAGTGCAGGAGCCACAGGAGAGCCAGTTTCAATTCCCTAGGGCAAGAAGATCCCCTGGAGAAGGGAATGGCTGCTGCTGCTGCTGCTGCTGCTAAGTTGCTTCAGTTGTGTCCCACTCTATGCGACCCCATAGATGGCAGCCCAGTAGGCTCCCCCGTCCCTGGGATTCTCCAGGCAAGAACACTGGAGTGGGTTGCCATTTCCTTCTCCAATGCATGAAAGTGAAAAGTGAAAGTGAAGTCGCTTAGTCATGTCTGACTCCTAGCAACCCCATGGACTGCAGCCCATCAGGCTCCTCCATCCATGGGATTTTCCAGGCAAGAGTACTGGAGTGGGGGTGCCATTGCTTTCTCCGAGGGAATGGCTACTCCTATTTTTGCCTGGGAAATCCAATGGACAGAGGAACCTGGCAGGCTACAGTTCATGGGGTTGCAAAGAGTTAGACACAGTTGAGCAGGCACACACATGCACCATCCAGTTTATAAGTCAGAAATTTAGATGATTCTCTTTGACCTATAGCCCATGTTCTTTCTATATTCTATTAGCAATATTCTATAATTAACAGTGAGGCTCTTGGACTTTTGAGTGGAAAATAACATGGTCAGAATTGGGCTGTAAGAAAATCATTTTAACAATGGCTGAGATGGGAAATTTTTGTTAGCAAAAGGACATTCTGGAAGCTATTGAAGTAGATCAAGTCAAAGATATTAAAATCCTTGTATCTGAATGTAAGTAGTAGCTAGAAACTGCAGAGGAAGGAATAGAGAAGCGATACTAAGGAGATAGAATTGACAGGACATGGCAATTGGATGTTGGGGAAAGAAAATAGATGTATAAAGATGATTAGGAATTTTCTGGCAAGTCATCTTGAAAGAATATTGGAGTAGTTTTTCAAATATAAAGTTTTTCTAAGGAAGATTAGAAGGTTAATTTTGTGTAACCTCAAGTGACAAATGAAGAGGGTTAGTCCTATGTAATGGTTTAAACTAGGATTGCACCTTGGGACAGGTAAAATCGGGTTAAAATTGAGTTGGGAATCAACTGCACTGATACACGGAAACTGAGGTTACTAAGGTTACAAGCTGAAAGGAGAAGAATCATGGGAATATCTGTATTTAAGTGGTGGGAATAGAACAAGAAAGTGGATACAAAAATAAAGTAGTGTGGCAACATGGATGGACCTAGAGATTATCTTACTGAGTGAAGTTAAGTCAGACAGGGAAGGACAAATATATGCTATCGTTTATATGTGAAATCTTAAAAAAATAAAAGTAAAAGTGCAATTGAACTTATTTACGAAACAGAGTCACCAGTGTAGTAGAAAACAGACTTGTGGTTACCAGGGGATGGGGGTGGGCGGGTAAACTGGGAGATTGGGATTGACATATACACACTACTATATATAAAATTCTGTCCTTTATCGAGCCCATCTTTGCATGAAATGTTCCCTTGGTATCTCTAATTTTCTTGAAGAGATCTCTAGTCTTTCCCATTCTGTTGTTTTCCTCTATTTCTTTGCATTGATCACTGAGGAAGGCTTTCTTATCTCTTCTTGCTATTCTTTGGAATTCTGCATTCAGATGTTTATATCTTTCCTTTTCTCCTTTGCTTTTCACTTCTCTTCTTTTCACAGCTATTTGTAAGGCCTCTCCAGACAGCCATTTTGCTTTTTTGCATTTCTTTTCCATGGGGATGGTCTTTATCCGTCTCCTGTACAATGTAACGAACATCTGTCCATAGTTCATCAGGCACTCTGTCTATCAGATCTAGTCCCTTAAATCTATTTCTCACTTCTACTGTATAATCATAAGGGATTTGATTTAGGTCATACCTGAATGACCTAGTGGTTTTCCCTATTTCCATGCTCATAGGCCCTCACACTAACCAAATTAGCACATGGCTATTGAAATTCCTACTTCCAGGACCTGCTCTCATCACCAGAATCTACCATCTTTGCTCACACTACACTTATAGTGTCAGAGGATTTCTTTCCAACCCCAGCAACTCTCAACCAATTGATGTGACTTTGGGCTTCCCAGGTAGCTCAGCTGGTAAGGAATTGGTCTGCAGCAGAGACCCTGGTTCAATTCCTGGGTCATGAAGTTCCCTTAGAGAAGAGACACCCTTCTCCAGTATTCTTGGGCTTCTCTGGTGGCTCAGACAGTAATCTACCTGCAATGTGGGAGACCTGGGTTTGATTCCCTGGAGGAGGGCATGGCAATGCACTCCAGTATTCTTGCCTGGAGAATTCCCATGGACAGAGGAGCCTGGTGAGCTACAGTCCATACGATCACAAAAAGCCAGCCTCGACTGAGCGACTAGGCACAGCACAGCACGGTGAGTGTATAAATACTCCAGCTCCCTTAGTCTTTGAGAGGATGCTGCCGAGGCACCTCTTCCATACTGACTATGCCATTTCCCCAGCATGCTTGACTTTAAGTTGTTCTCAGGGGACATTTTATTGATTATCTTATCATTGCCCCAGTAGTATTTCATGGAATCATTTAAGAATGTGTTCTCAAACTCAAATCTACTTCAGGACCTTCTGGAAGAACACAAGTGAAAACAGAACAAGAAAAATGATCAAGGATGCTATTCTTAGGGTCAGAAAGGACATTGATGACTTCAGGGACAGCCCTCACAGGTGAGTGGCAAATAAACTGGATGTAAGAAGACTGAGAATGAGAGAATGCTTGGAGATGCCAGGTAATCTGAGGTGATGTCGAGGGAAGTTGAGAGGATTTGATCTTGGTCTGAGTTGAGAATGGGTTTGAGCCTTGCTTCTCAGCCTAGAGTGAGATGAAGGGAGATATTGAGGTTTTAAGAAGAGCAGATGAATCCTAGAATAGCTGCTGCAGATAACATGATAAGCCATCCATCAAAATTAAAAATACTTTAAGATATCATATAATATTAGTTAATGAAAAGAGCATTTGTTCTTAGTCAGACAGACCTGCATAGGTATTCTGGCCTTACCACACCAACTGTATAACATTTAACTTCTCTGGTCTCATTTTTCATCTGTGGAATAGGGATTTGTTATTGTTCACTCAGTCGTGCCCAACTCTTTGTAATCCTATTGTGAAATAAGGATAAGATTCATCAGTCAAATGTTTGTGAATTAAAGGTAACAATGTTTAGGGTATCCTGGTACATACTAAACAGTAAATGTGAGCTGTTACCCTATCTGAGGGATGAAAAGACCCCAGTTGCAGTGTGATTGTATGAGTTCAGAGTGGCAATATTCAGCTTGGTGTTATGCACCTTTAAAAAATAAAAATGTTTATCTCTACTACCCAAATCTTTAGATAAGAAGTACCTATTGGTTCAAAGTTTTCCTTTCCCAGGGGTTCTAATAGACTCACAGGTCCTGTTTTGATAACCTACTACATTTGTATGGCATGTACTTAAAAAGATAACAAAAATAATGGTTTACTTCAGCTTTAGCTTTATGGATATTTTACATGGGTATTATTTTTCATGCAATGAATGGTATCTGATTATTCTGGGAATATCAGTCTTGACTTGAGGTTTCCTTCTTCATTTTATTTACAAATCAAAACAATGTACTGAATACCAAGTAAAAAAGAGTTTTTCAGCCACATTGCTATGTCCCCAAAGGAAGCAATAATCTCAAGTGAACTTCCTTGTTCTTATTACATATTCTATTTTTTTAATTTTCTCTTTTAAAAGTAGATTTTATATAGTTTGACATTCTTTTTATTATTAGGATTTATTATTTATGGCATTACATCAGAAAACACTATTTCTATAGCTATGAATCAATCATGTGAATTTTTTGAGCACTATACTTTCTAAAAAGCATGGATGAGAAATAGTCACATAATCATTATACTTTAAAGTTTATGGGGTCAATTACTCTTATTAGACACTAGCAAGTAGGAAGCAAAATGTTTGTGTCAGCTATGATGCTTCTGGCCTTAGAATATGTATATTCCGGGATTCTGTTTGCAGATGGCAAGGTTTTTTTTTTTTTTTCTCTTTACAGATCCAGATTAAAGTAAATTTCAATAAAGAACAAATTTAAAGTTATCAGAAAGCATTTTGGCAGCATTGAATTGCACCTGAAATTATATTTAAAATATGCCAAGAAAGTTTATTTGGGTAATTACAGTAGAATATGGATTTATACCCTGTGTTAATTTAAATTATTCAACATTATCTTATTGAAATTATTGAAACTTGCCAGTTCATATGTTCATTACTAAACACAAAAGTCACAAAAATGAAAAACTCACAGTGCCATCTCTCAAGAATTTTAAACATCCAGGGAAATTATTAACCTGTTCACTTCCCTTTTATGAATATAAATTACAAAAATGGGATTTCTTTAGCCAGGAATTCAGGCAGTATAATAGTATTTTTTTCTTCCTCTGATTTTGTGGCTTCCAGAATTTTGGTACCAATATAAACCTTGAATTTAGCCATCCATGCATATAGCCCATAATACTAAAATAACTTTCTAATCTGCACTGGAATAATTTTAGACATCTTAAAGTTAATGCTCTCTCCAAAGCCTTCTCCTGTCCAAAATTTTTCCATTCAATAATGTGCTTAGACCCAAAAGCTAGAAATCATCTTTTATCCCTTTCTTACACCCTTAATCCAATACATCAGCAAGTATGCCAGTTTTAACCACTTATCGTTTCTCCCATTTACCTAATTCAAACATTATCATTTCTCATCTTGGCTAATACAGTTGCTTCATAAACAGTCTCTTTATCACCACTCTCACCCCTATGTCCACTCAGCTACTAGAATAACTTTTAAATTATGTAAATTGGTTATATCCCACAAAATACAATTATATATCATATCCTCTTCCAACTCTGCCAAGCTGCTGCTAAGTTGCTTTAGTCATGTGAGACTAAAGTTGCTTTAGACTCTGTGAGACCCCAGAGACGGCGGCCCACCAGGCTCCCCCGTCCCCAGGATTCTCCAGGCAAGAACATTGGAGTGGGTTGCTGTTTCCTTCTCCAAATCTAGTCCTGCTTTAAATACTCCAGTGGCTTCTGTTCCAATTAGAATAACATTTAAACGCCTTACAACATCTCCCTGGGTTGGGAAGATTCCTTGGAGGAGGGCATGCAACCCACTTCAGTATTCTTGCCTGGAGAATCTCCATGGACAGAGGACCCTGGTGGGCTACAGTCGACGGGGTCGCAAAGAGTTGGACACAACTGAACGACTAACCAGAGCACAACACAGCATCTCACAATGTGAGACCTCATCCATCTTCTTTCACTCTTCCATTTATTCATCCTTCTTCCCTGGTCTTACTTTTCTTAAGAATGCCATTGCTTTTCTTCTTTTTTAATATAAACTTTTCAGCTATAATTTTTTTTTCATTAAGCACTGTATTAGCTGCATCCCATAAGTTTTCATATGTTTTGTTTTCACTTCCAATCATCTCAAAATGGTTTCTAGTGTCCCCTGTGATATTTTTTCTTTGACTCATTGGTTATTTAGGAGTGTGTCATCTAGCTTCTACAGAGTTGTGACTTTCCCAAATTTCCTTCTACTGTTGAATTCTAACATCGACATTCCCTGGTCATATAACATATTAATACTTTGTGTAATTTCAGTCAGTTTACATTATTGAGACTTGTTTGATATAGTCTGTACTGGGGAATGGAGCCATTTTGCAGTATGCACTTGGGTCTAAAGTGCTAGCTGGGAGGCTTCTGGGCCCAGCCTCCTTATAAGCCAATGAAACAAGAAAGCACAAAGGAGAAAAACCAAAAGAGGAGAACAAGATGGCAGAGGAGCAGGTGGATGTGGAGTACATCTCTCTCCATGGATACATCAGGAATACACCTTCAGGCACAGAAGTACATGCAGGACATCAGCTGAGAGTGGACAGGAGTACCTGACCAGGGAAAAGAATATACAGAACCACGCAAAAGTCAAGGTCAAGCCCTGAGTCTTTGGAGTGGGAGCACTGACTCAAAGATCCTAGACTACCAGAGAACTAACCCTAGGGAGCATCAAATAGTGAGAATCCACACTGAGCAAACCACTGGAATACGAGACCTGGCATCACCCAACCACCAGTAGCACCCTGTGCAGGATGCCTCATCTAAACAACAAACAAACCCAAAATACAATCCCAATCATCAGCAGACAGGATTACCACGTCACTCACTCTTGGCCATCAGAGGAAAAACAAACAAAACTCAGCACAAATCTCACCCTATACAAAACTTACACAAATCACTAGACCAACCTTAGGAGAGCAGAAACCAAAAGGAAAAAAGAATTCAACCTTGAAGCCTGGGAAAAAGAAACCTCAAACACAGTAAGTTATTATATATATATATATATATATATATATATATATAGTGTGTGAAATGAAAAGGCAGAGAAATACTACACAAGTGAAGGAACAAATTAGAAACCCAGAAGTCCAAATAAATGAAGAGGAAATACACAAACTACCTGAAAAAGAATTTAGAATAATGATAGTAAAGATGATCAAAAACCTTGAAAACAAAATGGAGAAAATGCAAGAATCAATTTAAAAAGAACTAGAAGAATTAAAGAATAAACATACCAAGACAAACCACACAATTACTGAAATTAAAATATTCCAGAAGGAATAAATAGCAGAATATTTGAAGCAGAAGAATGAATCAGTGAGTTGGAAGATAAAATGGTAGAAATAACCTCTGAAGAGCAGAATAAAGTAAAAAGAATGAAAAGAACTTAGGATAGTCCCAGAGACCTCTGAGACAATATCAGACACACCAACATTTGAATTATAGGGTTCCAGAAGAAGAAGAGAAAAAGAAAGGGTGTGAGAAAATTTTTAAAGAGATTATAGTTGAAAATTTCCCCAAGAAGGAAAAGGAAATAGTCAATCAAGTCCAAGAGACACAAAGAGTCCCATACTGGATAAACCCAAGGAGAAGTAAACCAAGACACATACTAATCAAACTAACAAAGACTAAATACAAAGAAAGAATATTAAAAGCAGCAAGGGAAAAGCAACAAATAACATACAAGGGAAACCCCATACGCTTAACAGCTGATCTTCAGCAGAAACTCTGCAGGTCAGAAGGGAATGGCAGGATATATTTAATGTACTGAAAGGGAAGAATCTACAACCAAGATGACTGTACCCAGGAAGGATCTCATTCAAAATTGATGGAGAAATAAAAAGATTTTCAGACAAGCAAAAGTTAAGAGAATTCAGTACTACCAAACCAGCCTTACAACAAATGTTAAAGGGACTTATATAGTCAAGAAATCCAAGAGAAGGAAAAATATTTACAAAATCAACCCCAAACAATTAAGAAAAAGGCAATAGGAACATATTTATCAATAATTACTTTAAATGTAAATGGATTAAATGCTCCAACCAAAAGACATAGACTGGCTGAATGAATACAAAAACAAGACTCATCTATATGCTGTCTACAAGAAATCCACTTCAGACCTCAAGACACATATAGACTGAAAGTGAGAGGATGGAAAAATATATTCCATGCACATGGGAAGCAAAGAAAGCTGGAGTAGCAATCCTCACATCAGACAAAAAAGACCTTAAAGAAGATTACAAGAGATAAGGAAGGACACTATGTAATGATCAAAGGATCAATCCAAGAGGAAGACATAACAACTGTAAATATCTATGCACCCAACATAGAAGCACCTCAATACATATACCAGAGAATGTTCCATGTGCAATTATAAAGAATACATAGTCTACCTTGTTGGATGGAATGTTCTATAGATGTCTATTAAGTCTACTGGTTTAGAATATTGTACATGTCTTATTTTTTCTTATGACTATTCTTTCTGCTAAGTCGCTTCAGTCCTATCCAACTCTTTGCAACCTTGTGGACTGTAGCCTCCTAGGCTCCTCTGTCCATGGGGTTCTCCAGGCAAAGATACTGGGGTGCAATGCCATTTCCTCCTCCAGGAGATCTTCTTCAACCCAGGGATCCAAAAGGCATCTTTTATGTCTCCTGCATTTGCAGGCAGGGTTTTTTTCATTTTTTTTTTTTTTTTTTTTACCACTAGTATCACCTGGAAATCTTCTTTACAGTGGTTCTTTCTATACTGAAACTGGGATATTGAAGTCTCAAATTATTCTTCTTAAACTTTCTATTTATCTTTTTAATTATATAAGTTTTTGCTTTATATATTTTGGGTCTCTTTGTTAGTAACAATGTTTGTCTTAAAGTCTATTTTCTCTGATATTACTTCATCTGGTATTAATATCAGATCAGATCAGATCAGATCAGTCGCTCAGTCGTGTCCGACTCTTTGCGACCCCATGAACCGCAGCACACCAGGCCTCCCTGTCCATCACCAGCTCCCGGAGGTCACTCAGACTGGCATCCATCGAGTCAGTGATGCCATCCAGCCATCTCATCCTCTGTCGTCCCCTTCTCCTCCTGCCCTCAATCCCTCCCAGCATCAGAGTCTTCTCCAATGAGTCAACTCTTCTCATGTGGTGGCCAAAATACTGGAGTTTCAGCTTTAGCATCATTCCTTCTAAAGAAATTCCAGGATTGATCTCCTTCAGAATGGACTGGTTGGATGTCCTTGCAGTCCAAGGGACTCTCAAGAGTCTTCTCCAACACCACAGTTGAAAAGCATCAATTCTTCGGCGCTCAGCCTTCTTCACAGTTCAGCTCTCACATCCATACATGACCACAGGAAAGACCATAGCCTTGACTAGGCGAACCTTTGTTGGTAAAGTAATGTCTCTGCTTTTGAATATGCTATCTAGGTTGGTCATAATTTTCCTTCCAAGGAGTAAGCATCTTTTAATTTCATGGCTGCAGTCACCATCTGCAGTGATTTTGGAGCCCAGAAAAACAAAGTCTGACACTGTTTCCACTGTTTCCCCATCTATTTCCCATGCAGTGATGGGACCAGATGCCATGATCTTCGTTTTCTGAATGTTGAGCTTTAAGCCAACCTTTTCACTCTCCACTTTCACTTTCATCAAGAGGCTTTTTAGCCCCTCTTCACTTTCTGCCATAAGAGTGGTGTCATCTGCATATCTGAGGTTATTGATATTTCTCCCGGCAATCTTGATTCCAGCTTGTGTTTCTTCCAGTCCAGCATTTCTCATGATGTACTCTGCATATAAGTTAAATAAACATGGTGACAATATGCAGCCTTGACGTACTCCTTTTCCTATTTGGAACCAGTCTGTTGTTCCATGACCAGTTCTAACTGTTGCTTCCTGACCTGCATACAGATTTCTTAAGAGGCAGATCAGGTGGTCTGGTATTCCCATCTCTTTCAGAATTTTCCATAGTTTATTGTGATCCACACAGTCAAAGGCTTTGGCATAGTCAATAAAGCAGAAATAGATGTTTTTCTGGAACTCTCTTGCTTTTTCCATGATCCAGCAGATGTTGGCAATTTGATCTCTGGTTCCTCTGCCTTTTCGAAAACCAGCTTGAACATCAGGAAGTTCACAGTTCACATATTGCTGAAGCCTGGCTTGGAGAATTTTGAGCATTACTTTACTAGCGTGTGAGATGAGTGCAATTGTTCGGTAGTTTGAGCACTTCTTGGCATTGCCTTTCTTTGGGATTGGGATGAAAACTGACCTTTTCCAATCTTGTGGCCACTGTTGAGTTTTCCAAATTTGCTGGCATATTGAGTGCAGCACTTTCACAGCATCATCATTCAGGACTTGGAATAGCTCCACTGGAATTCCATCACCTCCACTAGCTTTGTTCGTAGTGATGCTTTCTAAGGCCCATTTGACTTCACATTCCAAGTTGTCTATAGCTGCTCTCTATCTCTTTTGGTTACTTCTTATGAGATATGTCTTATCCGTCTTTTTACTTTCAATCTGGTGTACATCTTTGAAGTGGAATCAATTTTGAAAATCCATTGTGTCAATCACTGCCTTTCAACTGAAATGTTTAATCCATTTCATTTAATGTAGTTACTGATAAGATAGGATTTATCTCTGCCATTGTCTTCCATTTGTGTTACATCATTTTGTTGTTTTTTCTCCTTACTATTTTTATTTTTTGTTGTTGCTGTTAAGTAAATAGTTTCAAATGCACAACTTTAATTCCCTTGTAGTTTCCTATATTAGACTTTTTGAGTCATTTTCTTAGTGATTGACCTGGTAATACAATTAAAATTGTAATTTATAACAATCTAGTTTGTATTAATACCAACTGACTTCAGTAGTATACTAAAGCTTTGCATCATTCCCTCCCCATTCCTTTGTCATCTATTTGTCATAAAAATGACATCGTTATAGATAACATGCCTATGAATATAGATTTATAATTATTATTTTATGCAATTGTGTTTTAAACTTAGGGGATAAAAATTATAGACAAAACCACATTTATACTATCTTTTTACAATTTTCTATGTAGCTAGCTACTTCTTCTCTGGTGCTCTTTATTTCTTCATGTCAGTTTAAAGTACTGGATTGTTTCCTTTCATTTCAGCCTGAAGAACTCTTTTAACATTTATTACAGGTCAGATCTACTAGTGAAAATTTAGCTGCTATTTCTTAATCTAGGAATGTCTTAATTTCTCTTTCATTGTTGAAGGGTAATTTTGATAGATATAGAATTATTGGTTGACAGACTTTTCCTTTCAGCCCTTTGAATGCCTTCTGCATTCCAGGTTTATGTTGAGAAACCTCAATTAATCTTATTGAGCATCTCTTTCATGTGATCAGTCACTTCTCCCTTGCTACTTACAAGACCTCTTTTTCTTTGCCCTTCAACAACTAGATTTAATATGTATATGTGTTGATCTTTTTGTGTTTATACTCATTGTTACAAAGCTGGGGAGGGTAGAATGGGAGAGGGCAAGTTAAAAACACCACAAAATTTACTGCATTTTATTAGATCTGGCCATTTATTTTGAATAAATTCTTCTGGAGAGCTTCAAGCTTTCAGCTAACTTTTAGAGTTCTCCAAAAATTGATTTTAACAATTTTCTCATTTCTCAATTTTCTCATTTTTCGTTCAGATCAGATCAGATCAGATCAGTCGCTCAGTCGTGTCCGACTCTTCCCGACCCCATGAACCGCAGCACGCCAGGCCTCCCTGTCCATCACCAGCTCCCGGAGGTCACCCAGACTCACATCCATCAAGTCAGTGATACCATCCAGCCATCTCATCCTCTTTTGTCCCCTTCTCCTCCTGCCCTCAATCCCTCCCAGCATCAGAGTCTTCTCCAATGAGTCAACTCTTCGCATGAGGTGGCCAAAATACTGGAGTTTCAGCTTTAGCATCATTCCTTCTAAAGAAATTCCAGGATTGATCTCCTTCAGAATGGACTGGTTGGATCTTCTTGCAGTCCAAGGGACTCTCAAGAGTCTTCTCCAACACCACAGTTCAAAAGCATCAATTCTTCGGCGCTCAGCTTTCTTCACAGTCCAGCTCTCACATCCATACATGACCACAGGAAAGACCATAGCCTTGACTAGGCGAACCTTTGTTGGTAAAGTAATGTCTCTGCTTTTGAATATGCTATCTAGGTTGGTCATAACTTTCCTTCCAAGGAGTAAGCGTCTTTTAATTTCATGGCTACAGTCACCATCTGCAGTGATTTTGGAGCCCAGAAAAACAAAGTCTGACACTGTTTCCACTGTTTCTCCATCTATTTCCCATGCAGTGATGGGACCAGATGCCATGATCTTCGTTTTCTGAATGTTGAGCTTTAAGCCAACCTTTTCACTCTCCACTTTCACTTTCATCAAGAGGCTTTTTAGCCCCTCTTCACTTTCTGCCATAAGAGTGGTGTCATCTGCATATCTGAGGTTATTGATATTTCTCCCAGCAATCTTGATCCAACTTGTGTTTCTTCCAGTCCAGCATTTCTCATGATGTATTCTGCATATAAGTTAAATAAACATGGTGACAATATACAGCCTTGATGCACTCCTTTTCCTATTTGGAACCAGTCTGTTGTTTCATGACCAGTTCTAACTGTTGCTTCCTGACCTGCATACAGATTTCTTAAGAGGCAGATCAGGTGGTCTGGTATTCCCATTGTTAGTGCTTTCATTAACTGAATAGGCTACTTTTGAGTCTCATCTTAACAAAGAAATTACAGTAAATTCAGTTTTTAATCTCCTTTTGTTTTGAACAGAAAAAGCTTTTCAGCAATCTGTAAAAGTTTTGACATGGTCCATTTCAGACACATTGCTGCTACTGCTAAGTCACTTCAGTCGTGTCCGACTCTCTGCGACCCCATAGACGTCAGCCCATCACCTGCCCCTCCCGGCCCACCTGCCCCTCCCACTACCCCACCTCCCCACCCAGCCCCGCCCCGTCCCAGGGATTCTCCAGGTAAGAACACTGGAGTGGGTTACCATTTCCTTCTCCATCTCAGACACTTTAAGCTATTTTTAATCAGATCAGATCAGATCAAATCAGATCAGTCGCTTAGTCATGTCCGACTCTTTGCGACCCCATGAACCACAGCACGCCAGGCCTCCCTGTCCATCACCAGCTCCCGGAGGTCACCCAGACTCACATCCATCAAGTCAGTGATGCCATCTAGCCATCTCATCCTCTGTCGTCCCCTTCTCCTCCTGCCCTCAACCCCTCCCAGCATCAGAGTCTTCTCCAATGAGTCAACTCTTCGCATGAGGTGGCCAAAATACTGGAATTTCAGCTTGAGCATCATTCCTTCCAAAGACATCCCAGGGCTGATCTTCTTCAGAATGGACTGGTTGGATATCCTTGCAGTCCAAAGGACTCTCAAGAGTCTTCTCCAACACCACAGTTCAAAAGCATCAATTCTTCAGCACTCAGCCTTCTTCACAGTCCAGCTTTCACATCCATACATGACCACAGCAAAGACCATAGCCTTGACTAGGCGAACCTTTGTTGGCAAAGTGATGTCTCTGCTTTTGAATATGCTATCTAGGTTGGTCATAACTTTCCTTCCAAGGAGTAAGCGTCTTTTAATTTCATGGCTGCAGTCACCATCTGCAGTGATTTTGGAGCCCAGAAAAGTAAAGTCTGACACTGTTTCCACTGTTTCCCCATCTATTTCCCATGTAGTGATGGGACCAGATGCCATGATCTTCGTTTTCTGAATGTTGAGCTTTAAGCCAAACTTTTCACTCTCCACTTTCACTTTCATCAAGAGGCTTTTTAGTTCCTCTTCACTTTCTGTCATAAGGGTGGTATCATCTGCATATCTGAGGTTATTGATATTTCTCCCAGCAATCTTGATTCCAACTTGTGTTTCTTCCAGTCCAGCATTTCTCATGATGTACTCTGCATATAAGTTAAATAAACATGGTGACAATATACAGCCTTGATGTACTCCTTTTCCTATTTGGAACCAGTCTGTTGTTCCATGACCAGTTCTAACTGTTGCTTCCTGACCTGCATACAGATTTCTCAAGAGGCAGAGCAGGTGGTCTGGTATTCCCATCTCTTTCAGAATTTTCCACAGTTTATTGTGATCCACACAGTCAAAGGCTTTGGCATAGTCAATAAAGCAGAAATAGATGTTTTTCTGGAACTCTCTTGCTTTTTCCATGATCCAGCGGATGTTGGCAATTTGATCTCTATTTCCTCTGCCATTTCTAAAACCAGCTTGAACATCAGGAAGTTCACGGTTCACATATTGCTGAAGCCTGGCTTGGACAATTTTGAGCATTATTTTACTAGCGTGTGAGATGAGTGCAATTGTTCGGTAGTTTGAGCACTCTTTGGCATTGCCTTTCTTTGGGATTGGGATGAAAACTGACCTTTTCCAATCTTGTGGCCTCTGCTGAGTTTCCCAAATTTGCTGGCATATTGAGTGCAGCATTTTCACAGCATCACCTTTCAGGATTTGGAATAGCTCCACTGGAATTCCATCACCTCCACCAGCTTTGTTCGTAGTGATGCTTTCTAAGGCCCACTTGACTTCACATTCCAGGATGTCTGGCTCTAGGTCAGTGATCACACCATCATGATTATCTGGTATGATGAAGATAATCACACCAGATAATGAAGATGAAGATCTTTTTTGTACAGTTCTTCTGTGTATTCTTGCCACCTCTTCTTAATATCTTCTGCTTCTGTTAGGTCCATACCATTTCTGTCTTTTATCGAGCCCATCTTTGAATGAAATGTTCCTTTGGTATCTCTGATTTTCTTGAAGAAATCCCTAGTCTTTCCCATTCTGTTGTTTTCCTCTATTTCTTTACATTGATCTCTGAAGAAGGCTTTCTTATCTCTTCTTGCTATTCTTTGGAACTCTGCATTCAGATGTTTATATCTTTCCTTTTCTCCTTTGCTTTTCGCTTCTCTTCTTTTCACAGCTATTTGTAAGGCCTCCCCAGACAGCCATTTTGCTTTTCTGCATTTCTTTTCCATGGGGATGGTCTTGATCCCTGTCTCCTGTACAATGTCACGAACCTCATTCCATAGTTCATCAGGCACTCTATCTATCAGATCTAGACCCTTAAATCTGTTTCTCACTTCCACTGTATAATCATAAGGGATTTGATTTCGGTCATACCTGAATGGTCTAGTGGTTTTCCCTACTTTCTTCAATTTCAGTCTGAATTTGGCAATAAGGAGTTCATGGTCCGAGCCACAGTCAGCTCCTGGTCTTGTTTTTGCTGATTGTATAGAGCTTCTCCATCTTTGGCTGCAAAGAATATAATCGATCTGATTTCGGTGTTGACCATCTGGTGATGTCCATGTATAGAGTCTTCTCTTGTGTTGTTGGAAGAGGGTATTTGCTATGACCAGTGCATTTTCTTGGCAAAACTCTGTTAGTCTTTGCCCTGCTTCATTCCGTATTCCAAGGCCAAATTTGCCTGTTACTTCAGGTGTTTCTTGACTTCCTACTTTTGCATTCCAGTCCCCTATAATGAAAAGGACATCTTTTTTGGGTGTTAGTTCTAAAAGGTCTTGTAAATCTTCATAGAATCGTTCAACTTCAGCTTCTTCAATGTTACTGGTTGGGGCATAGATTTGGATTACTGTGACATTGAATGGTTTGCCTTGGATACGAACACAGATCATTCTGTCATTTTTGAGATTGCATCCAAGTACTGCATTTCGGACTCTTTTGTTGACCATGATGGCCACTCCATTTCTTCTGAGGGATTCCTGCCCGCAATAGTAGATATAATGGTCATCTGAGTTAAATTCACCCATTCCAGTCCATTTTAGTTTGCTAATTCCTAGAATGTCAACATTCACTCTTGCCATCTCTTGTTTGACCACTTCCAATTTGCCTTGATTCATGGACCTGACATTCCAGGTTCCTATGCAATATTGCTCTTTACAGCATCGGACTTTGCTTCTATCACCAGACACATCCACAGCTGGGTATTCTTTTTGCTTTGGCTCCATCCCTACATTCTTTCTGGAGTTATTTCTCCACTGATCTCTAGTAGCATATTGGACCCCTACTGACCTGGGGAGTTTCTCTTTTAGTATCCTATCATTTTGCCTTTTCATACTGTTCATACTGTGTTTGAGCAAAAAGACAAAAATTATCAGACCTATATTGCTGCTGCTGCTAAGTTGCTTCAGTATTGTCCGACTCTGTGGGACTCCATAGACTGCAGCCCACTAGGCTCTGCCATCCCTGGGATTCTCCAGGCAAGAACACTGGAGTGGGTTGCCATTTTCTTCTCTAATATCAGACCTATGAAAAAGTCAAAAAGAGAGAAATATATCTCTGTAGTTAGAGTAAATTGGCTGCGAGGAAAAGGAAAGAGAGAACATACATTAATTGAAAGAAATTTTTTTAAAAATATAATGAAAAAAGGACAAAGTGTTCCAACAAAGGACCGATAATAAATGGCATCAGGATACGTCTGAGAGGCATAATTAAATTCATAATTGTCCAAGGGAACATTGTTACATTAGATAATTTACCTGTTCAACTTTCTCTAGACGTGCATGCATTATTTTCATTTATATCTTTTTAAGTGAATTTGTACCATAACTAAATCCAGGAGGATTGAAAATGGAATAGACACTGTTTATTTCAGATTTCTTCCCTTGGTTAAACATTACAAATGCAGGTACTTAAGAGTACAGACTTTAGGACAATATAAATCTAATTTCAATTCCTGCCCCATCTATTTAATAGTCCTTTGACATTAAACAAGTTACTATTTAGAAAGATCATTTTCTCCCTATGAAAAATGTAGAGCTTATGAGAAATAAATTAAATAATGTATGTAAAGGTCTTAGCTCAGCTCCTAAGTTATAATGAGTGCTAAATAAATGGCAGCTATGATTAGTGCATTGCCTGTATTAAATATCTTATGCCTATAAAAACGACTTCTCTGATCTCAGCAACTTTCATAATAACATAATTTTAAATAATGTCTAGTCCACATGTGAATGTAAACTACATACAACTTGATCAATAGTTAATGTGTACAGCACAATTTGTAAGAAAGTATGGCTCTATCACACCTACTCCCCTGTGTTATTCGGGAAAATAATCCAGAGCTATTTAAAGTGAGAGGATGGACATCTAGGTTGCTTCCACGTCCTGGCTATTGTAAACAGTGCTGCTATGAACATTGGGGTACACGTGCCTCTTTCAATTCTGGTTTTCTCAGTGTGTATGCCCAGCAGTGGGATTGCTGGGTCATAAGGCAGTTCTATTCCCAGTTTTTTGAGGAATCTCCATACTGTTCTCCATAGAGGCTGTACTAGTTTGCATTCCCACCAACAGTGTAAGAGGGTTCCCTTTTCTCCGCACCCTCTCCAGCATTTATTGCTTGTGGATTTTTGGATCGCAGCCATTCTGACTGGCGTGTAATGGTATCTCATAGTGGTTTTGATTTGCATTTCTCTGATAATGAGTGATGTTGAGCATCTTTTCATGTGTTTGTTAGCCATCTGTATGTCTTCTTTGGAGAAATGTCTATTAAGTTCTTTGGCCCATTTTTTGATTGGGTCGTTTATTTTTCTGGAATTGAGCTGTAGAAGTTGCTTGTATATTTTTGAGATTAGTTGTTTGTCTGTTGCTTCATTTGCTATTATTTTCTCCCATTCTGAAGGCTGTCTTTTCAGCTTGCCTATAGTTTCCTTTGTTGTGCAGAAGCTTTTAAGTTTGATTAGGTCCCATTTGTTCATTTTTTATTTTATTTCCGATATTCTGGGAGGTGGGTCATAGAGGATCCTGCTGTGATGTAAGTCAGAGAGTGTTTTGCCTATGTTTTCCTCTAGGAGTTTTATGGTTTCTGGTCTTATATTTAGCTCTTTAATCCATTAGATGTCCATCCACAGATGAATGGATAAGCAAGCTGTGGTACATATACACGATGGAGTATTACTCAGCCATTAAAAAGAATACATTTGAATCAGTTCTAATGAGGTGGATGGAACTGGAGCCTATTATACAGAGTGAAGTAAGCCAGAAAGAAAAACACAAATACAGTATACTAACGCATATATATGGAATTTAGAAAGATGGTAACAATCACCCTGCTTATGAGACAGCAAAAGAGACACTGATGTATAGAACAGACTTTTGGACTCTGGGACTGGGAGAGGGTGGGACGATTGGGGAGAATAGCATTGAAATATGTATAATATCATATCTGAAACGAGTCAGTCCAGGTACGATGCCCTATAACAGATGCCTGGGACTGGAGCACTGGGATGACCTGGAGGGATGGTGTGGGAAGGGGGAGGGAGGATGGTTCAGGATGGGGAACACGTGTATTCTGGTGGCGGATCCATCTCGATGTATAGTAAAAGTAATACAATATTGTAAAGTTAAGAAAAATTAAAAAAATAATAATAATAATAAAATAAAATAAAAAAATAAAGTGAGAGGATGAATAATTATGTTCATTATCTCACTCTTTCATTTCTCTTATTTAATTTCTTCATAAGTCTGAATTGTTTTTAGTGCAACAGAATTTTTTTCCTTCTTTTTATGCGACGCTTGTGTATACTTTCTCTAATTCCAAACAGAAACAAGCATGGTATAAAAAGAAGGAAAAAAAAGTCTGTTGCATTAAAAACAATTCAGACTTATGAAGAAATTAAATAAGAGAAATGAAAGAGTGAGATAATGAACATAATTACTACTGTAGCGGAGAAGGCAATGGCACCCCACTCCAGTACTCTTGCCTGGAAAATCCCAAGGACGGAGGAGCCTGGAAGGCTGCAGTCCATGGGGTCGCTAAGAGTCAGACACGACTGAGCGACTTCCCTTTCACTTTTCACTCTCATGCACTGGAGAAGGAAATGGCAACCCACTCCAGTGTTCTTGCCTGGAAAATCCCAGGGATGGCGGAGCCTGGTGGGCTGCCGTCTATGGGGTCACAGTGTCAGACACAACTGAAGTAACAGAGATACTTCTGTAGAAAAGTCTTGCTGTCATTAAACTTGACTTCTGCATCATTTGTCTCTCAAACTCGAATGCATAATTTATATCTGCAGGATTTCTATTGATATAGCTATTTTTCTTAATTTCTATTTCACAGATCCACAAAATACTATATTATCTTCTATAATAGCAAACATAATAATCATCACTACTATTCGTTGAAGATTCTCTATGGACTAAACAGTCTTAAAAATCATAATACTAGTGTCTACTGTTTATTGAGAAAAGGTGTATGTATATCTCAATTTTTATAACATATATTAAGGAATTATTATTCTTATTTTATATATAAGAAATTAAATGTACTCTGGTGTCAGTTCATCCTCATCACAGTTCAGGAAAAGGTATCATCACACAATTTACAATAATGTCATCAGTCAAGAGTGAAGTAATGTTCATATACTTTGGTTTTCTTCCTTATAATTAATGATGAAAGAAGGTAGGGATAACTTATTAGCATAGCCATCTTATTTGCTTCCATACAAATAAACAGGCCATTTCTATTCAAGTTCACATTTTTTGAGTGGATCTGATATAAAGCATGCTTTTGGCAGTCATCAAATTACTCAGGTTAGTGAAAAGCACTTTAACAGTGTAGAAGGTGTTTTCCATGTTATATTTTCTGTCCCCAAATAATTCTGAATTCTGTATACTCTGCCCATAAAGAACTAGAAAAATATAGTAAAATTTTAAAAAAGTGGCAAGCTGTGACTTATAGAAAATTTGTAGTGACAATCTGATTTAAAATTTAGATAATTGTGTTTAAAATAAGATAAGGCAGAAGTTGTTTAAGATATTTATATGAATCTAATTTTCTAAATTTTTTAACCTAGAATTAGAGTCTATGTTTTTAACAAGGTCAGTAATATTTGATATTATATTCTTCAGTTCAGTTCAGTTGCTCAGTTATGTCCGATTCCTTGCAACCCCATTTCCTTCTCCAGGTGATGTTTCCCACTCAGAAATGGAAGCCCTCTCTTCTGCATTCCAGGCAGATTCTTTACTGACTGAGCTATGAGGGAATCCCATGTATCTCTGATTGTCCCTAAAAAATTTGTTTCAAAGATTATACTATGGTGCTTTTTTAAAGCAAAAATTATTGTGTAAACCAATGTTTCTCTGTTGCAAGCCTAGCAAGTCAGTTTAGGAAGTAGAAATAACTAAGCCCTTTTAGACTATCAGAGATTTTACAAAGCTTGGAAAGATTGAAGATACATTGCTGTGTCACGAAAAGGATCACTCAAGCATTGAACAGGTATCTGTCAAAGGCTTCCAAATGACATTTAAAGAGAAGTTGTTTAATTTCTGGCATTGAAAAAAAGAGGATGGGGGTTTACTAAAGAGAAAATGCACATAAAATTCTACAATTCTTTGATATACTGTAAGATGATAATTCTTCAAGCTGCAAGTAATTTCAAGATCTTGAACATGTAATATCAAAGTAGAAATCACCGGATGTGCATACTTTTGACGGTGACTCAGAAGAGCATTAACACTAGATAAGGCAGACATTTAAACTCTTGATATTAAAGTTCAAGATGGTCCGTAGTTACATGGAAGCACATGCTCTGTTGCAGTTGTCATTTTAAATGATTTTTTTATTTAAGGTAACACTTTGTTCTTCTCACTGAGCTTTCAGAAAATGGATGATGTGTCTTACAATTAATAGAGTCTATGAACTGAGGAAATATGATCCTTATATTCACAAAGCAAAATCTCAGCTCAAGTAATATTTTACTAGTAAGACTGGTTCCAAATAGGAAAAGGAGTATGTCAAGGCTGTATATTGTCACCCTGCTTATTTAACTTCTATGCAGAGTACATCATGAGAAACGCTGGGCTGGAAGAAGCACAAGCTGGAATCAAGATTGAGGGGAGAAATATCAATGACCTCAGATATGCAGATGACACCACCCTTATGGCAGAAAGTGAAGAGGAACTAAAAGGCTTCTTAATGAAAGTGAAAGAGGAGAGTGAAAAAGTTGGCTTAAAGCTCAACATTCAGAAAACAAAGATCATGGCATCTGGTTCCATCACTACATGGCAAATGGATGGGGAAACAGTAGAAACAGTGACAGATTTTATTTTTTAGGGGCTCCAAAATCACTGCAGATGGTGATTGTAGCCATGAAATTAAAAGACGCTTACTCCTTGGAAGGAAAGTTATGACCAACCTAGATCAGATCAGATCAGATCAGATCAGTCGCTCAGTCATGTCCAACTCTTTGCGACCCCATGAACCACAGCACGCCAGGCCTCCCTGTCCATCACCAGCTCCCGGAGGTCACCCAGACTCACATCCATCAAGTCAGTGATGCCATCCAGCCATCTCATCCTCTTTCGTCCCCTTCTCCTCCTGCCCTCAATCCCTCCCAGCATCAGAGTCTTCTCCAATGAGTCAACTCTTCGCATGAGGTGGCCAAAATACTGGAATTTCAGCTTGAGCATCATTCCTTCCAAAGAAATTCCAGGATGGATCTCCTTCAGAATGGACTGGTTGGATGTCCTTGCAGTCCAAGGGACTCTCAAGAGTCTTCTCCAACACCACAGTTCAAAAGCATCAATTCTTCGGCGCTCAGCCTTCTTCACAGTCCAGCTCTCACATCCATACATGACCACAGCAAAGACCATAGCCTTGACTAGGCGAACCTTTGTTGGTAAAGTGATGTCTCTGCTTTTGAATATGCTATCTTGGTTGGTCATAACTTTCCTTCCAAGGAGTAAGCGTCTTTTAATTTCATGGCTACAGTCACCATCTGCAGTGATTTTGGAGCCCAGAAAAATGAATTCTGACACTGTTTCCACTGTTTCTCCATCTATTCCAATGTAGTGATGGGACCAGATGCCATGATCTTCGTT
This sequence comes from Tragelaphus eurycerus, assembly GCA_935064755.1. Classification (NCBI taxonomy): domain Eukaryota; kingdom Metazoa; phylum Chordata; class Mammalia; order Artiodactyla; family Bovidae; genus Tragelaphus; species Tragelaphus eurycerus. Next base: position 41,863,385 of record CAKXYN010000010.1, on the reverse strand, counting down.
TTCTGAATGTTGAACTTTAAGCCAACCTTTTCACTCTCCACTTTCACTCTCATCAAGAGGCTTTTTAGCCCCTCTTCACTTTCTGCCATAAGAGTGGTGTCATCTGCATATCTGAGGTTATTGATATTTCTCCCAGCAATCTTGATTCCAACTTGTGTTTCTTCCAGTCCAGCATTTCTCATGATGTATTCTGCATATAAGTTAAAAAAACATGGTGACAATATGCAGCCTTGACGCACTCCTTTTCCTATTTGGAACCAGTCTGTTGTTCCATGACCAGTTCTAACTGCTGCTTCCTGACCTGCATACAGATTTCTCAAGAGGCAGATCAGGTGGTCTGGTATTCCCATCTCTTTCAGAATTTTCCATAGTTTGTTGTGATCTACACAGTCAAAGGCTTTGGCATAGTCAATATTCAAAAGCAGAGACATTAATTTGCCAACAAAAGTCCGTCTAGTCAAGGCTATGGTTTTTCCAATAGTCATGTATGGATGTGAGAATTGGACTGTGAAGAAAGCTGAGTGCAGAAGAATTGATGCTTTTAAACTGTGGAGTTGGAAAAGACTCTTGAGAGTCCCTTGGACTGCAAGGAGATCCAACCAGTCCATTCTAAAGGAGATTAGTCCTGGGTGATCTTTGGAAGGAATGATGCTAAAACTGAAACTCCAGTACTTTGGCCACCTCATATGAAAATTTGACTCATTGGAAAAACTCTGATGCTGGGAGGGATTGGGGGCAAGAGGAGAAGGGGACGACAGAGGATGAGATGGCTGGATGGCATCACCGACTTGTTGGACGTGAGTCTGAGTGACCTCCGGGAATCGGTGATGGACAGGGAGGCCTGGCATGCTGCGATTCATGGGATTGCAAAGAATCGGACACAACTGAGCAACTGAACTGAAGTGAGTAAGTGCTTTTACTCAAATGATTGATATCACATGTGCTACCTTGAAAAGACAGACAATTTTCATATGACTTGTTATCTATTTATTTGTGTAGCAAAACAAGACATGGGTAAACTTTTATTGAACTTCATCTTTATCTTATTATTACTAATTCAGTAAGATATTTTCTTTTTCTATTTCTCTAGATGCATCCCTCAAGTTATGAAACCTATATTATTCTCTGTTACTATATATTTCTTATTGTAGTAACTGGGCCACATTATAACCCTTTTAGAAGTTCTCAACCTCAGCACCAATAACATTCTGAATCAGATAATTCTTTGTTGTAGAGGGTTGTCCTGTGCATTATAAGATATTTAACAGTGTGTCTGACTGTGTGGATCACAATAAACTGTGGAAAATTCTGAAAGAGATGGGAATACCAGACCACCTGACCAGCCTCTTGAGAAACCTACATGCAGGTCAGGAAGCAACAGTTAGAACTGGACATGGAAAAACAGACTGGTTCCAAATAGGAAAAGGAGTACGTCAAGGCTGTATATTGTCACCCTGCTTATTTAACTTATATGCAGAGTACATCATGAGAAACGCTGGGCTGGAAGAAGCACAAGCTGGAATCAAGATTGAGGGGAGAAATATCAATGACCTCAGATATGCAGATGATAGCACCCTTATGGCAGAAAGTGAAGAGGAACTAAAAGGCTTCTTGATGAAAGTGGAGAGTGAAAAATTTGGCTTACAGCTGAACATTCAGAAAACAAAGATCATGGCATCTGGTCCCATCACTTCATGGCAAATAGATGGGGAAACAGTGTCAGACTAATCTTGGGGGGCTCCAAAATCACTGCAGATGGTAATTGCAGCCACGAAATTAAAAGACACTTACTCCTTGGAAGGAAAGTTATGACCAACCTAGATAGCATATTCAAAAGCAGAGACATTACTTTGCCAACAGAGATTCATCTAGTCAAGGCTATGGTTCTTCCAGTGGTCATGTATGGATGTGAGAGTTGGACTGTGAAGAAGGCTGAGCACCGAAGAATTGATGCTTTTGAAGTGTGGTGTTGGAGAAGACTCTTGAGAGTCCCTTGGACTGCAAGGAGATCCAACCAGTCCATTCTGAAGGAGATTAGTCCTGGGTGATCTTTGGAAGGAATGATGCTAAAACTGAAACTCCAGTACTTTGGCCACCTCATTTGAAGAGTTGACTCATTGGAAAAGACTCTGATGCTGGGAGGGATTGGGGGCAGAAGGAGAAGGGGACGACAGAGGATGAGATGGCTGGATGACATCACCGACTCGATGGATGTGAGTTTGAGTGAATTCTGGGAGTTAGTGATGGACAGAGAGGCCTGGCATGCTGCAGTTCATGAGGCTGCATAGAGTTGGACATGACTGAGTGACTGAACTGAACTGAACTGGCCTCTACTTGGACTTTCTAGAAGGCTCAGTGTTAAAGAATCCACTTGCATTGCAGGAGCCATAGGAGACATGGATTCAATCCCTGGTTCATGAAGATCACCTGGAGTAGGAAATAGCAACTCCAGTATGCTTGCCAGGATAATCCCATGGACAGAGGACCTGGTGGGTTACAGTTCATGGGATCTCAAAGAGTTGGACACTACTGAGCAAGAAGGCACACATGACTGGCCTCTACCCACTAGATAGCAATAGCAAATTCCCTGCTTCCCAGTTGTGACAATCTGAAGTATCGCCCCACATTGCAAAGTGTTCTCTTGGGAACAAAATTGTTCTGACTGAGAGTCTCTGATCTATTGTAATGCTTAAAGACTGGATAAAGTTCACCAGTGGAACTATGATTCAAAACCTGGATTTATCCATTACTTATAATGTATGTGATATTGGGCCTCATTTTTATAACCTCTGAAATATACATAATACATTTTTTATAGAATTATTAGAATTTTATGGAATAATATATGTTTTAAGATAACAATTCATACCTTTTACTATAAAGAAGATTTAAAATACTAAAAAACAAAAGGAAGCAAGGTCATGTTAAAATGTTTGTATTTATTATTATGTCAGCTATTGAGCTGAATTTAATTTTGAAAATTATTTGGCATATCTCAAAAGTTATTTTCAGTGTATTTTTCTCCCACCTCTTGCTTTTTTCATGAATTTCTTCAGACCTGATACTTTGAAAAGATATAGAACATTTGGCCCTGTCTTTTTTTGTACCTCCTCATGTAATTAAGTTGAATTCTTGAGTCCAACCTCACATCTACTGTAATAATACTCAATTATGCATATTAGTTTACACTTTTATTATCCATTCTAACTACTAATCATTGCTTTCAACCAGGTATATTTCTATTCATGCACTGGCCACTAAAATTTACTCCTGCTTAAATTGGGGACTAGTTAGAAATTAGGAATAGTATCTATGTTGCTGTATCTTAGCTCTTAAAGGTCAATATAACTTAAGCCTCTCAAGTGCTTATTCTCACTAGTCTTAAATATCATCCAAACTTTGATGGCCTACCTTGACTCAGGTGTCCTGGAAAGAATGGAAGCAGAGGAAACTATTAGACGACTATTTCAGTAATCTGTGCGAATAATGAGATTGCAATGAAGAGATGGATATAAGACGTATGTAGATAAAAATCTGGTTAAATGTTATTGGTGAGCAAAATTGTGGCATCTGAAGTAATTGAAATTTTGTGGGACAGCAATAATTTATTTGATTAAGGAATTGTAAGAGTAAAGACAGCAATAAATGAAGAGGTATTCAGTTTAGAATAAGCTAAGTTTGAGAATTAAATGGAAAACCCAGACCCAAATATCTAGTAAGGAGTTAGATTAGATCTACAATATATGGAACATAGAATTTTTAGCCAAAGCTAAATATTTGGATATATATATTAACATATACATATATAACCAATTATATATCCAATATAATGTGTGTATATATATATGTATATATGCATATACACATATGTGTGTGTATGTATGTACAGTAGTTAAGGCATAAGATGGACCATAAAAAAATCACATTCTCAGGCACTGGAATTACTAGTATCAAGTTAAGTCCTCTCTGATAGACCTAGGAATTTTTTTAAAATCTCAAATAAAAGAATGTTACTTGTGGAAAAAATACCAGCCATCATATGATTGCAAATGACAAGAAGATGACAATATTCTCAACACATGTTACTGTAGTTCACAGACCATGACTTTGTGACAGCTGTGTAATTTTAGTGAAATTACAACGTAGAACAAAGCATTGTAATGTTGGAGAAAACTGCTTCAAAATCAGTCTTTGAACTGAGAGACCTTATATAATAACATGGTTGCTACTGACAAATACTTTCCTCTCGATTTTTTTTTTTTTTTTTAGTAAAAGGAGCTGTCATATATTTCTTCTCACATATTAATTTCTAACTTCATTTATACTAACACAACTAATCGTATTTTAATTTCTCACCTGAACTTACTGCTCCTTATTTCATACCTCTCAAAATTTACTTTAAATAGTTAAATTGAAAATTCAGACTCTTCTACCAAAGTTCAATTTAATCCAACATCCTTCAGCTATTTTTCCTTCCATTGGTCTCTTTCACTAATTGGAGAAGAGTTTGTGAAAAGAACTCACAGAAACGTTTTCAAATAATACCTACATTTGATGATCTAACACAGTGAAACTTCAAACATCAGTAGGATAATGAGTTTGCTTTCAATAGAAGCAAAGAATATGACATTTTGAAAGATTATTTTAAATTAAAGGAGATTTCTCATTCCATTTTATAGCTTGCCTTTACATAATGTAATCATGTAATTTATGAATTAGTTCTATGGAAAAAAACTATTAATATAAAATACAATTTATGTAGCTGTAATATGATGTATAGATACACACACATATAATAAGCTCATAGAACTTATTGTATGAATTTAAATAAAAGTTTATCTTTAAATCTCACAGTCCCTTTGAATCTGCCTATCAGAGAGATTTTTTTCCCTTTCCTAGGGTAAAAAGAAGGACATTTCCATAATATTCAGCTCAATATCATTAATGAATAACAGAGTCCTACACTATTACTTAACTCACTAACATGACCTCACTTCAGTAATAAAAGTGACCAGTCTCATGTCATAATGAAAACTTTGAACTTGCTTTAAAGCTAAAACTTCTTTCTCATCTAAAAGAGGCTTCTACTAATGGAAACAGGAGAAAGAATACAAGGTACTTCTTTCACTTTTTTCCTTAGTTTAAGTTTCTATCATTCCTCTTCTGTCAGGGACACTTCAATTTCTGACTTGTCTGTAGATAAAGCAACAAGACATTAAAAAGCAAGAGAATGAAAGTTTATTACTGTAGTTATAGTGTTTGTAAGATGACAGTGTTCTCTGTGTCTGGTAGAAGTTCTAAGCTGACAGATTTCAAAGAAGACTTTTTCCCCTCTGACTTATTTTTTATTTTATTTAAAATAGCAAATGAATGAAATTGTATATATTATTTAATAGATAGTGCAAGCATAAGTCCTTGCTATATTATTAGTACTTTCGTTTGTCTATTAATTTTTGTACAAGCCCATTCATCTTTTACTCATTTTGAAGTATTTGAAATTCACAAAACAATCCCAAAGTAAAAGAAATGCAAGAAGGCAAAGTGGTTGACTGAGCAGGCTTTACAAATAGCTGAGGAAAGAAAAGAAGCAAAAAAAAAAAGGGAAAGAGAAAGATATACCCAACTGAATGCACAGTTCCAGAGAATAACAAGGGGTGATAACAAGTCCATCTTACATGAGCAATGCAAAGAAGTAAAGGAAAACAATAGAATGGGAAAGACTAGAGAAAATTGGAAATATCAAGGGACCATTTCATGCAAGGATGGGCATGATAAAGGACAGAAATGGTAAGGACCTAACAGAGGCAGAAGAAATTTTGAAGAGGTGGCAAGAATACACAGAAGAAGTATCCAAAAAATTCTTAATAACTCAGATAATCATGATGGTGTTCTCACTCACCAAGAGCCAGACATCCTGGAGTGTGAAGTCAAGTGAGCCTTAGGAAGCATTACTGCGAATAAAAGTAGTGGAGGAAATGGAATTCCAGCTGAGCTATTTCAAATCAACAACCTCAGATATGAAGATACCACTCTAATGGCAGAAAGTGAAGAGGAACTAAAGAGCTTGATGAGGGTGAAAGAGGAGAGTGAAAAAACTGGCTTAAAACTCAACATTCAAAAAATGAAGATCATGACATTGAGTCCCATCACTCATGGCAAGCAGGTAGGGAAAAAGTGGAAGCAGTGACAGATTTTATTTTCTTGGGCTCCAAAATTACTGCAGATGGTGATTGAAGCCATGAAATTAGAAGATACTTGCTCCTTGGAAGGGAAGCTATGACCAACCTAGACAGCAAATTAAAAATCAGAGACATCGCTTTGTTGACAAAGATCTGTCTAATCAAAGCTATGGTTTTTCCCGCAGTCACGTATGCATGTGAGAGTTGGACCATAAGGAAGGCTGAGCACTGAAGAATTGATACTTTTTATTATTATTATTATTATTTTTGTTTGTTTCAGCATTTTTTTAAAATATTATTTTGCTTAACTTTACAATATTGTATTGCTTTTGCCATTCATCAAAATGAATCCACCACAGGTATACATGTGTTCCCCATCCTGAACCCTCCTCCCTCCTCCCTCCCCATACCATCCCTCTGGGTGGTCCCAGTGCACCAGCCCCAGGCATCCGTTATCAGGCATCGTACCTGGACTGGCGACTCATTTCAGAAATGATATTATACATATTTCCATGCTATTCTCCCAAATCATCCCACCCTCTCCCTCTCCCAGAGTCCAAAAGACTGTTCTATACATCAGTGTCTCTTTTGCTGTCTCTCGTAAACAGGGTTATTGTTACCATCTTTCTAAATTCCATATATATGCGTTAGTATACTGTATTTGTGTTTTTCTTTCTGGCTTACTTCACTCTGTATAATAAGCTCCAGTTCCATCCACCTCATTAGAACTGATTCAAATGTATTCTTTTTAATGGCTGAGTAATACTCCATTGTGTATATGTACCACTGCTTTCTTATCCATTCATCTGCAGATGGACATCTAGGTTGCTTCCAAGTCCTGGCTATTGTAAACAGTGCTGCTATGAACATTGGGGTACACGTGTCTCTTTCAATTCTGGTTTTCTCAGTGTGTATGCCCAGCAGTGGGATTGCTGGATCATAAGGCAGTTCTATTCCCAGTTTTTTGAGGAATCTCCATATTGTTCTCCATAGTGGCTGTACTAGTTTGCATTCCCACCAACAGTGTAAGAGGGTTCCCTTTTCTCCACACCCTCTCCAGCATTTATTGCTTGTGGACTTTTGGATCACAGCCATTCTGACTGGCGTGTAATGGTACCTCATAGTGGTTTTGATTTGCATTTCTCTGATAATGAGTGATGTTGAGCATCTTTTCATGTGTTTGTTAGCCATCTGTATGTCTTCTTTGGAGAAATGTCTATTTAGTTCTTTGGCCCATTTTTTGATTGGGTCATTTATTTTTCTGGAATTGAGCTGTAGGAGTTGCTTGCATATTTTTGAGATTAGTTGTTTGTCTGTTGCTTCATTTGCTATTATTTTCTCCCATTCTGAAGGCTGTCTTTTCACCTTGCTTATAGTTTCCTTTGTTGTGCAGAATTGCAGTGCTGGAGAAAACTCTTGAGAGTCCCTCGGACTACAAAGATAGCAAATCAGTCAATCCTAAAGGAAATCAACCCTGAATATTCATTGGAAAGACTGATGCTGAAGTTGAAGCTCCAAAACTTTGGGCACCGGATGTGAAGAGCCAACTCATTGGAAAAGTACCTGATGCTGGGAAAGCTTGAAGGCAAAAGAAGAAGGTGGCAGAGGATGAGATGGTTAGATAGCATCATTGACTCTCTGGACATGAATTTGGGCAAACTCTGGGAGACAGTGAAGGACAGGGAAGCCTGGTTGAAGCAGTCCATGGGGATGCAAAGAGTAGGACACAACTTAGCCACTAAACAAAAGCAACAAACTTAGATTTTCATCCTTCCTCCCATGCCTATAAAAGATGTCTATAAATTAGACAACAAAAAGTTTTAACTGTTACTCCAACAGCCCAAAATACTTTTAAGTGACTCAACAATTATTCCAAGTTATGATTCACTGTTTTTGAATGCTTCACTGTTCCATCACTGTAAAAGGTTTAGTATATTTTCTGTGGAGTAGTGATGAATTTTCTTCCTAATGGATGCCCTATGTCAACATCACTAAGAGTCTTACTGGCAGGACTCTCATCATTCTAAATGGTGCTCTTGGGCTGAATTAAAAATGATTATGAGCTGGCTCTCTCATATAGCACATATTTAGAAAACACTCATGCATTCTTTTCTCCCACCACTCTGTGAGTAAGCCCTACCAAAACATCTCAGTCCATTTCTACCTTCTGGATTTTTCTATCCATGATCTACAGAAGAGTCCATTGTGTCTCCCTAACTCCAAGAGATATGTGGCAAGCCCTCTAATTTGAAGCTTTGCTGCCTTGATCTGATGTAAAAAGTGAGCAACGTGTACTATCAATCTCTCCATAAAAGAGAGAGCTATTGAAGCACAGATTATTGCCAAGGAATTTCTCATCACAGACTTTCTCCCAATTTCCTATAACTTGATGTGGGTGAAAGATCAAGACTAATGAAGCAAATACTTAGCCCTCCTTTGGAAACCTTCCTTTGGAAATGTGCTTTGTATTCTGTCTTGTAATCTGATATAGGGAATGCCTTATAACAATGCATCAATCAATATTTCTAGCTCAACATCTTGCTCTACATGTTATACAATGAGGCAAATGGCTAATTGACACATAATTTCTTCATTCTTACAATTACAGGAGACAATTTTGCCAAACTTTCTGCCACTACATATCACAGATTTCCCATTCTCTGGTTTCTGATAATGTGTTCCTCATTTTTATTTAAAGAGTCAATGGCTTAAAATCTTGTCTCCATTAATTATATTCATCTGAAATTCCAGACCTTTTAAAATTTCTATGTGGGTATGGGGTTTTCTTCAGCTTAATTTTGTGACCAAATATTAGTATTTAAACTGCATATCTTGCCATCATGGCAAATCCCACAAAATAAAATAAAACCACAGTCAGAATTTTTTGTCAGCTTGGCTCTGATTACTGGATTAGTTCTTTTTGTTAATGATACTAGCACTCTCATACATTCAGTAATTTTTACGTGTTAGTTTGTCTCATTTTACTCCATTATTTTATTCCTGGAGCCGAGCTATTATAGAAGATACAAAAAAAAAAAAAAAAAAAAAAAAACAAATGAACTTTGAATCTTGTTTTAGGTGGAAGACTACTCACCAACTAGCCAGACGTGTAATGCTAAATGATAGATTCTCTAGTTATGGTATGAAAAGCATGCAAAGGATGTATATAAATGTCTAACAGGAAACTGAATTAGAGGGTCATAATTTGCCTTGAGAACCCCATGAACAGTATGAAAAGGCAAAATGATAGGATACTGAAAGAGAAACTCCCCAGGTCAGTAGGGGCCCAATATGCTACTGGAGACCAGTGGAGAAATAACTCCAGAAAGAATGTAGGGATGGAGCCAAAGCAAAAAGAATACCCAGCTGTGGATGTGTCTGTGATAGAAGCAAAGTCCGATGCTTTAAAGAGCAATATTGCATAGGAACCTGGAATGTCAGGTGCATGAATCAAGGCAAATTGGAAGTGGTCAAACAAGAGATGGCAAGAGTGAATGAATGTTGACATTCTAGGAATTAGCAAACTAAAATGGACTGGAATGGGTGAATTTAACTCAGATGACCATTATATCTACTACTGCGGGCAGGAATCCCTCAGAAGAAATGGAGTGGCCATCATGGTCAACAAAAGAGTCCGAAATGCAATACTTGGATGCAATCTCAAAAACGACAGAATGATCTCTGTTCGTTTCCAAGGCAAACCATTCAATGTCACAGTAATCCAAATCTATGCCCCAACCAGTAACGCTGAAGAAGCTGAAGTTGAACGTTTCTATGAAGACCTACAAGACCTTTTAGAACTAACACCCAAAAAAGATGTCCTTTTCATTATAGGGGACTGGAATGCAAAAGTAGGAAGTCAAGAAACACCTGGAGTAACAGGCAAATTTGGCCTTGGAATACGGAATGAAGCAGGGCAAAGACTAACAGAGTTTTGCCAAGAAAATGCACTGGTCATAGCAAATACCCTCTTCCAACAACACAAGAGAAGACTCTATACATGGACATCACCAGATGGTCAACACCGAAATCAGATCGATTATATTCTTTGCAGCCAAAGATGGAGAAGCTCTATACAATCAGCAAAAACAAGACCAGGAGCTGACTGTGGCTCAGACCATGAACTCCTTATTGCCAAATTCAGACTGAAATTGAAGAAAGTAGGGAAAACCACTAGACCATTCAGGTATGACCTAAATCAAATCCCTTATGATTATACAGTGGAAGTGAGAAATAGATTTAAGGGCCTAGATCTGATAGACAGAGCGCCTGATGAACTATGGAATGAGGTTCGTGACACTGTACAGGAGACAGGGATCAAGACCATCCCCATGGAAAAGAAATGCAAAAAAGCAAAATGGCTGTCTGGGGAGGCCTTACAAATAGCTGTGAAAAGAAAAGAAATGAAAAGCAAAGGAGAAAAAGAAAGACCTAAACATCTGAATGCAGAGTTCCAAAGAATAGCAAGAAGAGATAAGAAAGCCTTCTTCAGCGATCAATGCAAAGAAATAGAGGAAAACAACAGAATGGGAAAGACTAGGGATCTCTTCAAGAAAATCAGAGATACCAAAGGAACATTTCATGCAAAGATGGGCACGATAAAGGACAGAAATGGTATGGACCTAACAGAAGCAGAAGATATTAAGAAGAGGTGGCAAGAATACACAGAAGAACTGTACAAAAAAGAGCTTCACGACCCAGATAATCATGATGGTGTGATCACTGACCTAGAGCCAGACATCCCGGAATGTGAAGTCAAGTGGGCCTTAGAAAGCATCACTACGAACAAAGCTAGTGGAAGTGATGGAATTCCAGTGGAGCTATTCCAAATCCTGAAAGATGATGCTGTGAAAGTGCTGCACTCAATATGCCAGCAAATCTGGAAAACTCAGCAGTGGCCACAAGATTGGAAAAGGTCAGTTTTCATCCCAATCCCAAAGAAAGGCAATGCCAAAGAATGCTCAAACTACTGCACAATTGCACTCATTTCACACGCTAGTAAAGTAATGCTCAAAATTCTCCAAGCCAGGCTTCAACAATATATGAACCGTGAACTTCCTGATGTTCAAGCTGGATTTAGAAAAGGCAGAGGAACCAGAGATCAAATTGCCAACATCCTGCTGGATCATGGAAAAAGCAAGAGAGTTCCAGAAAAACATCTATTTCTGCTTTACTGACTATGCCAAAGCCTTTGACTGTGTAGATCACAATAAACTGTGGAAAATCCTGAAAGAGATGGGAATACCAGACCACCTGATCTGCCTCTTGAGAAATCTGTATGCAGGTCAGGAAGTAACAGTTAGAACTGGTCATGGAACAACAGACTGGTTCCAAATAGGAAAAGGAGTACGTCAAGGCTGTATATTGTCACCATGTTTATTTAACTTATATGCAGAGTACATCATGAGAAATGCTGGACTGGAAGAAACACAAGTTGGAATCAAGATTGCTGGGAGAAAGATCAATAACCTCAGATATGCAGATGACACCACCCTTATGGCAGAAAGTGAAGAGGGGCTAAAAAGCCTCTTGATGAAAGTGAAAGTGGAGAGTGAAAAGGTTGGCTTAAAGCTCAACATTCAGAAAACGAAGATCATGGCATCTGGTCCCATTACTACATGGGAAATAGATGGAGAAACAGTGGAAACAGTGTCAGACTTTCTTTTTCTGGGATCCAAAATCACTGCAGATGGTGACTGCAGCCATGAAATTAAGAGACGCTTACTCCTTGGAAGGAAACCTAGATAGCATATTCAAAAGCAGAGACATTACTTTGCCAACAAAGGTTCGCCTAGTCAAGGCTATGGTCTTTCCTTTGGTCATGTATGGATGTGAGAGCTGGACTGTGAAGAAGGCTGAGCGCCGAAGAATTGATGCTTTTGAACTGTGGTGTTGGAGAAGACTCTTGAGAGTCCCTTCGACTGAAAGGAGATCCAACCAGTCCATTCTGAAGGAGATCAGCCCTGGGATTACTTTGGAAGGAATGATGCTAAAGCTGAAACTCCAGTACTTTGGCCACTGCAAAGAGTTGACTCATTTGAGAAGACTCTGATGCTGGGACAGATTGGGGCCAAGAGGAGAAGGGGACGACAGAGGATGAGATGGCTGGATGGCATCACCGACTCGATGGATGTGAGTCTGGGTGACCTCTGGGAGTTGGTGATGGACAGGGAGGCCTGGTGTGCTGCAGTTCATGGGGTCGCAAAGAGTCGGACACGACTGAGCGACTGATCTGATCTGATCTGATCTGATCTGAATATGCCTTTAAGTCCAATCTGTATGATCTCAGAAAAAAGGACAACTGAAACTAATTAACAAATTTTGTTTGAAGTTTATATGTTATCAGCAAAAAGGGTATGGGAAAAGAAAGAGCTCCTCTGTCAGATGCAATAGCAATTATAAAGACATGAAGTCACTTGAGCATGAAACATTCTTAACCTAATTCCTACTCTTGCTTTTCCTTCCATAATCAATTTGTCACAGAGTCTTCTACTCTGATCTCAGAATATTCCTCTCACTTTCTCTATTTCCTTTGCTACAGTTGAATTTTATTTACTCTCATCTGAATTTATCTCTTTGATTCTTAACTGATTTTCCCACATTTCCTCTCTTCTGATTCTAACTCATCCTACACTCCAAAGTCAGATAAATATAATTATGTTAGAAACATGAACAGAATTTTGTTTTAACATCTGAATTAGAGCTTGTCACTATTCTAATTAGAGAATGGATGTTTGAGTCAGTCTGTAAAATAAAAGACACAAGAAAAATAAAATGTGGTGTCTTTCTAAGGTAATATAGCCTAAAGAGATAGATAGATAGGTGATAGATAGATAAAATGTAGAACAGAGACTGTTTCATAAAGAAAAATCAGAAGGGAAAGTTTGTTGCCTTCTGATTTTCAGCAAAAATCACAAATAGGAGCTTCCATTTGAAAGACAGTCTCATACATTACTAACATATATGTGACAAGGCTTAAATGTATTAAGCTATATATGTTGTTTCTTGATGAGAAGACAATATTTAAAAGCTGATGCCAATTCTACATAAATCATACTATAATATGAAGCTAACATGACAAAATGATTTTGGATTGAATGCTTATGAATAAAAAATTGTTCATCCTCCTCAAATGACTTGCAACATTTTCTGAGGGTTTCTCAGGATGAAGAATTCTTAAAGCAGTCTCTTTCTTTCTTCCTCCCAAGCCTTCTTGGTACTCTCAAGCTGACTGTATTGCAAATAAAGCTCAGTGGCACCCCACTCCAGTACTTCTGCCTGGAAAATCCCATGGGTGGAGGAGCCTGGAAGGCTGCAGTCCATGGGGTTGCTGAGGGTCGGACACGACTGAGCGACTTCACTTTCACTTTTCACTTTCATGCATTGGAGAAGGAAATGGCAACCCACTCCAGTGTTCTTGCCTGGAGAATCCCAGGGACGGGTGAGCCTGGTGGGCTGCCGTCTATGGGGTCACACAGAGTCGGACACGACTGAAGTGACTTAGCAGTAGCAGTAGCAGCAGCAGTCATCTCTCTGCAGGACACAACTAAACTGAGCTGGTGACTGCCTCTGTGACCACCATTCTGGCCTCCACACGCTTGCTAAGTCACTTCAGTTTTCTTCAACTCTTTTAGAACCTATGGACTGTGGACTGCCAGGCTCCTCTGTCCATGGAATCCTCCAGGAATACTGGAGTCAGTTGCCATGCCCTCCTCCAGGGGGTCTTTCTGGCCCAGGCTGGCCTCCAAGAAGATAATAATCACCTTTTTCATTCTGTTTCATGAAGAAGACCAGAACTTGAGTTCAATTGAATGATTTACAACTGCTTCTGGTGGGTTACAGTCCATGGGATCTCAAGGAGTCAGACACAGCTGAGTCACTAACACACACACACACACACACACACACACACACACACACCTCATCCAAAAGTCAGGCTGATGTTCTTTAACCAACCAAAGTAATCCATATCTCCATACTGTAGAATCCAGAAAAAAGTTTCACCTACTCTTAGAGAGAGAAGGATAGTGGATTAATTTTTATTAATTTCAAGTGAATATTTATCACCTATTAATTAATAAATACTATTTTATCTGAATGGACTCAAATAATATTCTGTAAAGAACACTGAGAGATAGAAAAGCAAAAGTGAAGATTCTGTCTTTAAAGAATTGAAAGATGAAATTAACATATAATTACACCTAAAGAAAAATGTGTACAATATATAATTAGTTGCTAAATTGCATGGTATAAGTGCAAGAAAAGAAATTGGGCAGGATAATTTCTAAGGGGCTTGACAGTCCATCAATGTATGGCTTCTGACATTGGTGTACAGATATTTTAAGGGTCAGAAATGACATGGAGTTTGAATATTTAATGTTAATAAAACCATAATTTTCTAAATCTGTTTCAAAATGTATTTTCTTTCAATAATATTTTCTTTAAAGTGCCTTTTATGGAAATCTGATTGATTATCCCCATCTTTTGCTGTACAGTGTGCAGAATCCATGGTGATTCTAATCATGTGTTAATGCAATGCCCATTATCACCTATATCATTACATACAATCTTCTAAGCTGTAAATTACTATCTTTACTTTGAAATTATTGAAAATGAACCCAGGAAGTTAAAGTAGTTTACCTGATCACACCATCAGTTCAATTCAGTCACTCAGTCATGTACGACTCTTTGTGACCCCATGGACTGCAGCATGCCAGGCCTCCCTGTCCATCACCAACTCCCAGAGTTCATCCAAACTCATGTCCATTGAGTAGGTGATGCTATCCAACCATCTCATCCTCTGTCGTCCTGTCTCCTCCTGCCCCCAATCTTTCCCAGCACCAGGGTCTTTCCAAATGAGTCAGCTCTTTGCATCAGGTGGCCAAAGAATTGGAGTTTCAGCTTCAACATCAGTCCTTCCAATCAACACCCAGGACTGATCTCCTTTAGGATGGACTGGTTGGATCTCCTTGTAGTCCAAGGAACACTCAAGAGTCTTCTCCAACACCACAGTTCAAAAGATTCAATTCTTCAGCGCTCAGATTTCTTTATAGTCCAACTCTCACATCCATACATGACTACTGGAAAAAACATAGCCTTGACTAGATGGACCTTTGCTGACAAAGTAATGTCTCTGCTTTTTAATATGCTGTATAGGTTGGGCATAACTTTCCTTCCAAGGAGTAAGTGTCTTTTAATTTCATGGCTGCAGTCACCATCTGTAGTGATTTTGGAGCCCCCCAAAATAAAGTCAGCCACTGTTTCCACTGTTTCCCCATCTATTTGCCAAGAAGTGATGGGACCAGATGCCATGATCTTCGTTTTCTGAATGTTGAGCTTTAAGCCCACTTTTTCACTCTCCTCTTTCACTTTCATCAAGAGGCTCTTTAGTTCTTCACTTTCTGCCATAAGGATGGTGTCATCTGCACATCTGAGGTTATGATATTTCTCCCAGCAATCTTGATTCCAGCTTGTACTTCACCCAGCCATGCATTTCTCATGATGTACTCTACATATAAGTTAAATAAGCAGGGTGACAATATACAGCCTTGACATATTCCTTTTCCTATTTGGAACCTGTCTGTTGTTGCATCAGGGAAGGCAATGGCACCCCACCCCAGTACTCTTGCCTGGAAAATCCTGTGGACAGAGGACCCTGGTGGGCCACAGTCCGTGGGGTCGCTAAGAGTCGGACATGACTGAGCGACTTCACTTTCACTTTTCACTTTTATACATTGGAGAAGGAAATGGCAACCCACTCCAGTGTTCTTGCCTGTAGAATCCCAGGGACAGGGGAGCCTGGTGGGCTGCCGTCTATGGAGTTGCACAGAGTCGGACATGACTGAAGCGACTTAGCAGCTGTTGTTGCATGTCTAGTTCTAACTTCTGCTTCTGACCTGCATATAGGTTTCTTAAGAGGCAGGTCAGGTGGTTTGAAATCCCTGTCTCCTGAAGTATTTTCCACAGTTTATTGTGATCCACACAGTCAAAGGCTTTGGCATAGTCAATAAAGCAGAAATAGATGTTTTTATTTTTTTAACTCTCTTGCTTTTTCAATGATCCAACAGATATTGGCAATTTGACCTCTGG
This sequence comes from Tragelaphus eurycerus, assembly GCA_935064755.1. Lineage (NCBI taxonomy): Eukaryota > Metazoa > Chordata > Mammalia > Artiodactyla > Bovidae > Tragelaphus > Tragelaphus eurycerus. The sequence goes on along the minus strand of CAKXYN010000010.1, from coordinate 41,847,117 downwards.
TTCCTCTGCCTTTTCTAAATTCAGCTTGAACATCTGGAAGTTCATGGTTCACATATTGCTGAAGGCTAGCTTGAAGAATTTTTAGCATTACTTTACTGGCGTGTGAGATGAGTGTAATTGTATGGTAGTTTGATCATTCTTTGGCATTGCCTTTCTCTGGGATTGGAATGAAAACTGACCTTTTCCCGTCCTGTGGCCGTGGCTGAGTTTTCCAAATTTGCTGGCATATTGAGCGCAGCACTTTCATAGCATCATCTTTCAGGATTTGAAACAGCTCCACTGGAATTCCATCACCTCCACTAGCTTTGTTCGTAGTGATGCTTCCTAAGGCCCACTTGACTTCACATTCCAGGATGTCTGGCTCTAGATGAGTGATCACACGATCGTGATGCACAAAACTGGTGTGAGTTCCTGGAATACTCAGTAAATGTCAGTGAATAGGATGCTGGGGTAGGCTTAGGCAGGGAAGGGTAAAAATTGGTTATCAAATGTAAAACATCTCTTTTGGAAAGTAGAATAAGTATGCTAGAATAAATTTGAGTTAGAAGAATCAGAAAAATAAATGTTTCATATTAAATTTTAAGAAAGGAAAAAACAGGGTTTTCTGGTGGCTCAGTGATAAAGTTCTGCCTGCCGATGCAGGAAACACGGGTTCAATCCCTTGTCCTAGATAAATCTCACAGGCAGCGGAGCAACTGGGCCTATGCATCACAACTGTTAGGCCTGTGCTTTAGAAGTCTGGAGCTGCAACTACTGAGTCCACATGCCTTGGAGCCTGTGCTCTAGAACAAGAAAAGCCACTGCAACGAGCAGCCCATGTGCCTCAACTAGAGAGTAGCATGGGCTCACCACAACTAGAGAAAAGCCTGCACAGCAACAAAACCCCAAACCGACATAAATCAAGCAATCAAGAAACAAAGTTATTTTTGAAAAAGAGAAAGAAAGGAAAAACAAATGATGAGAAGTTCATCTTAAAGAAACAAAACAAGATAGAAGATCAGATCAGATCAGATCAGTTGCTCAGCCGTGTCCGACTCTTTGCGACCCCATGAATCGCAGCACGCCAGGCCTCCCTGTCCATCACCAACTCCCGGAGGTCACTCAGACTCACATCCATCGAGTCAGTGATGCCATCCAGCCATCTCATCCTCTGTCGTCCCCTTCTCCTCTTGCCCTCAATCGCTCCCAGCATCAGAATCTTCAATGAGTCAACTCTTCTCATGAGGTGGCCAAAGTACTGGAGTTTCAGCTTTAGCATCATTCCTTCCAAAGAAATCCCAGGGCTGATCTCCTTCAGAATGGACTGGTTGGATCTCCTGGCAGTCGAAGGGACTCTCAAGAGTCTTCTCCAACACCACAGTTCAAAAGCATCAATTCTTCGGTGCTCAGCCTTCTTCACAGTCCAGCTCTCACATCCATACATGACCACAGGAAAGACCATAGCCTTGACTAGGCGAACCTTTGTTGGCAAAGTAATAGGTCAACTTAAAAACCATAGGAAATAGTACTGTAAGAGGGAAGATAACTCATTTAATATCTGGTCACATCTTATCTCCTCATCTGTATTTCTTCCCACTTCTCTTCCCAGATACTGTAGTCAAAGTGAGCATTTTTTATATGTCTTGCAAATTAAGAACTCTCTAGACACTGAATTTTTTTACTTGTTCTTTTTTATCCAACACCATCCTAGTCATACTTGTAGATAGTTATTCCTATCATAAAACGGCTATGTTATGAATAGGGAAGATCAGATTAAAAGAAAGCATTTTTATATATCAATAATATACTCACAGAAATAAAAATTACACTCAAATATTAATATTCACACTTACAACTTTTAGTCCATGGTGCATCAAAGAAGGGCTTCTCTGGTGGCTCAGACAGTAAAGAATCCACCTACATGAGGTGGATGGAACTGGAGCCTATTATACAGAGTGAAGTAAGCCAGAAAGAAAAACACAAATACAGTATACTAACGCATATATATGGAATTTAGAAAGATGGTAACAATCACCCTGCTTATGAGACAGCAAAAGAGACACTGATGTATAGAACAGACTTTTGGACTCTGGGACTGGGAGAGGGTGGGATGATTGGGGAGAATAGCATTGAAATATGTATAATATCATATCTGAAACGAGTCAGTCCAGGTACGATGCCCAATAACAGATGCCTGGGACTGGAGCACCGGGATGACCTGGAGGGATGGTGTGGGAAGCGGGGAGGGAGGAGGGTTCAGGATGGGGAACACGTGTAATCTGGTGGCGGATCCATCTTGATGTATAGTAAAAGTAATACAATATTGTAAAGTTAAGCAAAATAAAAATATATATATATAAAAATAAAAATAAAAAAATTTATTAATACATTAAAAATTAATATTAAAATTAGTATCAAAAAATTCTTGATTTACTTTAAATAATTCCCCCAAACAGGGAAATACAGACAATGCATTTATGTATATTAGTTATGCAAGAAACCTGAGGTTGATTTCAATACACAGATTCAAATAATAAATCATAAAATAATGTTTAAACCCTATATCAAAAATTGGCAAATAAATGTACAGTTGTATGTTTTAGATTAAAATAATATGTGAAAGAGAAAAAAAAAAAAAAAAGAATCCACCTACAAGGCAGAAGACCCAGATTTGATCCATGGGTTGGCAAGATCCCTTGGACAAGGGAATGGCAACCCGCTCCAGTATTCTTACCTGGAAGAATTCTATGGACAGAGGAGCCTGGCAGACTCCCTCACGGGGTCACAAAGAGTCAGACACGACTGAGCAACTAACACTCCATATTGCATCAAAGAGACAAAGGAACATTGTCAGGAAAACCTGAATTTCCAGACTAAAAGAAACTACTGAGTTCTCAGTAGAGTCTGAAATTTTATCCTGAGGAAAAAGAGAAGACTCTAAAAGCTTAAGAGAGAGAAAGAGAATGAAAAAGGTGGTATACAAAGGTGAATGAATGGGTAAGTTATAAGGTTTCTGATCTGCCATATCAGGAAAATAATGCTTTCAAAATGCCAAAAGAAAACTACTGGCAACCTAAAATTCTCTAGCCAGCCTATCAGTTGAGAAGACTATAATGAAGACATTTGCAAACATATATTAATTTTTTGATTAAAGATATTGCTTTTATGAATATACAAAATACATTAATGATTTTATTTCATCCATTGTTGTTGTTCAGTCACTAAGTCCTATTTGACTCTTTGCAGACCCCATGGAATGCAGCACCCCAGGCTTTCCCATCCTTCATTATCTCCTGGAGTTTGCTTAACTCAAGTCCATTGAGATGGTGATGCCATCCAAACATTAGCTGATGTGAAAACAAATTCAAAGGAGAATTTGAATATATATTTAATAGAAATGATAAAATTAATTTGCAGTTATACAAATTATTAATACTTATACAGCAATATGAGATAATGCTTGAAATCATCTTTTCTTTAAGGCAAAAATCAATTGTATCTTTATATACTAGACAAAACTCATTTGAATTATTATGGAAAAGATGATTTGAATGACTATCAGTTTTCTGCACCTTGGCTTATACCCCTATACAATTGTAAAACAATTTAGCCAAAGAGAATATTATAAAGGAAATACACTCGTCAGTCCCTAAAGGTTTTGCAAGCAGATGCCTAGAACGCCACTGAAAGGACACTCAGTAACCTTCTTGTCCATTTCTAAATCTCTGACTTTTTTTCCTGACATGAAAGAGAACTCTCAATTTTAAATTCTTAAGCATTTAGGAAGCCAATGAAAAATAACCTGAAAACAGGGAATAATCCAAGAAAAAAATAATATATGTGTCAAGAGGATAGGTGATTCTTCCAGTTCCAGGGCTCAATTGCTGCAGGAAAGCAGAAAAGCTCCAAGATGATGGCCAAGCATCAGTCAGCAGGAAACCAATCATTAAAAGCAATGTGAAAAAAAAAAATAAATGCAGTTATATGTTATGTATATATGGGATCTCTGGAGAAAATTATTCCTATATTTTAACATATCTGCTGCTGCTACTGCTAAGTCGCTTCAGTCGTGTCCGACTCTGTGCGACCCCATAGACAGAAGCTCACCAGGCTCCCCCGTCCCTGGGATTCTCCAGGCAAGAACACTGGAGTGGGTTGCCATTTCCTTCGCCAATGTATGAAAGTGAAAAGTGAAAGTGAAGTCGCTCAGTCGTGTCCAACTCTTAGCGACCCCATGGACTGGAGCCTACCAGGATCCTCCGTCCATGGGATTTTCCAGGCAAAAGTACTGGGGTGGGGTGCCATTGCCTGTATTTAGAAAAGCAAAAAGCAAAACAAACAAAAACAGAAAAAAAAACCCAGTATATACCTAGAAAACTAAAATTAAAAACTGCAATTATTTATGCCAGGGGAAAACACTATTTTATAAGAAGATAAAAATAATTGCAATACAGTGTTGGATTGATAATAAGACAGATAACTATACTGGACTATTGGATGTTGGGGCTATTGGATGCTGAGATGTGCTGAAATAAAAGAGCTAAAACCATTGTATGGTAGAAAGCTAACAAATTATGTCAAAATTTGATAGATTAGAAAAAAATACCGTAGAACATTACTTTTAAAAAATATACTATTTTTAAATGTAAATAATGAGTGAAACACTTGAAAATTTGTAGGGGAGAGGATCTAGGTTGAGTGAGAAACTGAAGAGTATGCTCTTAGTTTTCACGAAAAGTCTTTTAGTTTTATTTGATTTCTCAACTATGTGTATTTATTTATTTACTTATTTTTTAAAATTTTATTTTATTTTTTAACTTTATGATATTGTATTGGTTTTGCCATATATTGAAATAAATCCGCCACAGGTATACATGTGTTCCCCATCCTGAACCCACCTCCCCCCTCCCTCCCCATACCATTCCTCTGGGTTGTCCCAGTGCACCAGCTCCAAGCATCCAGTATCATGCAATGAAAAAATATAAAATGATTTCAAATAAAGTGAACGAAGATGTAACTGCACAGTGTGTGTGTGTGTGTGTGTGTGTGTGTGTGTGTGTGTGTGTAGTAAACCAGGATTAATACACGTAGGTGAAGTTAGGAAATTATTCTTAGTTGAGATTAAGATTTGATTTGCTATCTTTTGAGATTCAACATTTTCTTGATGGAAAAGAGAAGTAAAGGTTTTTTAGTATAGAAAATATTATGTGAGCTGGTCTCTACCATTCAAATAAATTTATTGAGTTATGGATATAACTGAGTTGTGAATGTAATTCTCTATTCAATTACTTCTGACATTTCCAGGCTACTTACATAAAATGTATATCTATATATAATGATGGAGAAGGCAATGGCACCCCACTCCAGTACTCTTGCCTGGAAAATCCCATGGATGGAGGAGCCTGGTAGGCTGTAGTCCATGGGGTCGCAAATACATTAAAATTACATAAATGTAATTCCTTGTATTCTTGCTTCATGTGTGTTACATAGATTTGTAAGTGTCTTTGCTTTTCTGATGTTCTAACTTGTTCAGGAGAGAACAAAGGGGAAAATGAATTACATGTGGATTGACATGAAGAACTTCCACATTCTTGTACGGAAAGCAAATCTTTAATATATGCAAGCATATATTTTCTTATAAGCAGATGTTGACATTACGAAATAACAAGTAACTGAGCGCAGATGGTGTGCTTGGCATACTAAAAATGCTTAAAGGAGAGCACTTAGTAGAAAGCACAGATTTTCTTTTCAGTTAGGATTCTTTTGGCTTTAAATATTCCAGATTTCTTTCTCAGTTAATGCCTTTTTGCAAAGGGAGTGTTCTGAACCAGAATGAAAAAAGTAATATGCTGACTATTAATGATAGATATAAAAGTGTTTTTTATTCCAAATCAATCTCATGAGAATGATGGTATATAGCTTACAGATAAATGGGTAATTAACATTAATATTATGTATAAACTACCTTTATATCTTTTATTTCCAATTTTTATTATACCGATATGACTATTACATTCATTTGTATTAGTCACCAAATAAATTAAGTTAAAACATCCTGTGATAATAGCTTAGTACTTTTGATAATTGCAGTGAATTAAACCTGCAGCAGAATAAAATAATGTCTACTTTCTCCTATTAATGTTTCCTGTTGAAATGTGTGTAACTACTTAACCAAAATACTAATGATGGTAATTGAAGAAGGAAATGGGAAAAAAACAAACTTTTAATTCTAACTAGGAGACAGATAATGGTTTCAAATTAGCATTGTGTGAAGCAAAATAATGCTAATTTTCATTTTAAAATATAATACCAAGACAGCCACACCATGTTCACAGCACTGACTTTTAAACATATTAAAAGATGTATTTGAAGTTGATTTATCCTTATAAAAGAGGAGAGAAGGCAGACTCTATCACAAATTTCTGGCTGGTGTCCACAAATTTTTATGTTCAACTGAGAAAGAACTTGCATCATTTTATGCCCCAAAGCTATTTGTTCCCTTACAAAGGTTTTACCATTGACTTCAAAGTAGGAGCCACAGGAGGGCATATTAACATTGAAATGGATGAAAAACAGATTCAAGTGTTTGAATGAGCATAGCAAATTGGAAGGCATCTCGTAGAAATAATCAGCAAATCAGTTACTCTGACAGACCATTTGAATCTCTATTAAAGTCAAATGAAAAAGATGAACATACTTTTTGCTTTGAATGTGGAAAATCTGACAGTCGAAATGCATATTCACAAGACAGGGAAGAGGAAACATTAACTCCTTAGATGCAATGAGCTGTGACAAAGAAGCACGCAGGATACTTTATTTTTCGCCTCTCATGCTAAATCTCAGGATACACAGGGATTTGGGTGACTTAACAGTTCTTAGTCATTCTCACAAAGAATTTTTAAAAAAATAAAGACCCTAGAAGAGTTAGATAATCTGATATTCTCCTGAGCATGAGGAAAGATTGAAGGCAAAAGGAGAATGGGGCAGCAGAGGATGAGATGGTTGGATAGCATCACCAACTCAATGGACATGAATTTGAGCAAACTCTGGGAGAGAGTGAGGACAGAGAAGCCTGGCATGCTACAGTCCTTGGGGTTGCAAAGAGTCGGACATGACTGAGTAGCAACAAGAATAACTATGTGTTAGGAATCGGTCTAGGTGCTGGGGATTCCCCAGAGACCAAATGGTAAAAGATGTCTACTTGGGAAGTTTTATCGAAAGTACTGACTTCTGGGTCCTGCAAAAATCAATTGACTCAGACTACCTGTGGTGACCAGCCTGAAGACTGGTACTTTGTAAGGGCTCTGCATCTAACCTAACAATGCCACCATGGCTAAGAAACACTCTTAGGAGATGGAGCCATATTGCTTTATCATCTATCCTTCTTAAATAGTTCTGTTTCCATGACAGTAAGAAAGAAGACAGTAACTGTTCACAATGGATTTTAATATACACTTTAATGATCACTATTTTGCAGTTGGTACTGTATCAGTTGACTGAACTTTAAACTTACCTTAAATTCCACTGGGTGAAATCCTTCACTTATTCTTGGTGCCTTCAACTGCAGATTCCTCTGTTCAGTTTTAAGAATTTATCCAATCTCATTAATTATCTTTTTGGAGTTTTTCAAAATTTTTCTTCTGTTAATGCCATTCTTTCTGCTCTTTGTATTATAATGGCCTCAAATTTGCTGAATAAAACTTTTCCTTTGATTATTCTGCAACAACTAGTTCACTAGCATAACATAGTCAATAAAAATGTGATGAGTCAAGTTAATTAGTAATTCTTTACCTCAGAGTGAAAAGAAAATTTTGAAATGTATAGAAAGAATTTTAATCACAGCTTCCCAAAGTAAATTGTCCATGGTATCTATCCTCTTGACTCTTAAAAGATTCATATGAGGCAAATCTTCTCCAAAAAAAATCTTATGGGACTGTCGTTCAGTCATCAAGTCATGTCCAGTTCTTTGTGACCCTATGGACTGAAGGCATGGCAGGCTTCCCTGTCCTTCACTATCTTGATCGAATTCATGTCCATTGAGTCGGTGATGCTATCACATCATATCATGCTCTTTTGCTCCTTCTCCTCCTACTTTCAATCTTTTCCAACATCAGGTCTTTTCCAATGAGCCATCACTTCTTATCAGGTGGCCAAAGTATTGGAGCTTCAGGTGCAGCAACAATATTTCCAATGAATATTCAGGGTTGATTTCCTTTCAGATTAATTGATTTTATCTCCTTGCAGTCCAAGGGACTCTCAAGAGTCTTCTCCAGCTGTAGGTTCAATCCCTGGTCAGGAAGATCCCTTGGAGGAGGAATGACAACCCACTCCAGTATTCTTGCTTGGGAAATCCCATGGACGGAGGATCCTTGTGGGCTACAGCCCATGAGGTTACGAAAGAGGCAGACACAATTTAGCAGCTAAATAACAACAACACATAGTAGGAAGTGAGCAAATGTTGGCAGAATGAATGGATAAATGAATGAGAATCAGATTGTCTTTAGGAAAAATATTAATAACCAGATAGTTGTATATAATTGGAAGATAAGATTGCAGTTCTAAAGATAAGATAACAGGGATATATAACAATAATCTAGATTATAAATAATCCTAGGTTATAAATAATAATATATATAATGTATAAATAATAATATAATTTAATAATCTAGGATCAAGTGATCCTAGTATTTTATACAGTATTTTATTACACAGTATTTTATTGAATGAGCAATAAAATGTTAGGAAAAAAACAAGCATGTTTAGAAATATGCATACACAATTTACTACTAAAGCAAACATGGAAAAGCATGGCTCAAGGTCATACCATAAAAAGAAATCCAAGAATTAGAGCCCAGGATATAAGTAGCATTTGAGTATAGCACAGATGTAGTAAGTAAAATCTGAAATCAGTTCATTTCAGTCAGTGGTTCAGTCATGTCCAACTCTTTGCAACCTTATGGACTGCAGCAGGCCAGGCTTCCCTGTCCATCACCAACTCCCGGAGCTTGCTCAAACTCATGTCCATCGAGTCAGTGATGCCATTCAACCATCTCATCCTCTGTAATCCTCTTCTCCTCCTGCCTTCTATCTTTTCCAGCATCAGGGTCTTTTCCAAGGAGTCAGTTCTTCACATCAGGTGGCTGATGAAGTATTGGAGTTTCAGCTTCAGCATCAGTCCTTCCAATGAATATTCAGGACTGATTTCCTTTAGGACTGATTGGTTTGAGCTTGCAATCTAAAGGATTCTCAAGAGTCTTCTCCAACACCACAGTTCAAAAGCATCAATTATCTGGTGCTCAGCTTTCTTTATAGTCCAACTCTCACATCCATACATGACTATTGGACAAACCATAGCTTTTTTTTTTTAATTTTTTTTTTTGTCAGAGTAAATTCAGAAATAGCATTGAAATATGTATAAAAAAAACCCCCATAGCTTTGACTAGACAGATCTTTGTCAGCAAAGTAATGTCTCTGCTTTTTAATATGCTGTCTAGGTTGGCCATAGCTTCTCTTCAAAGGAGCAACTGTCTTTTAATTTCATGGCTACAGTCACCATCTGCAGTGATTTTGGAGTCCCCCAAAATAAAGTCTTTCACTGTTTCCATTGTTTCCCTATTTATTTGCATAAAGTGATGGGACTACGATGTTCATTTTTTTTAATTATTTTTTTTTATTGAAGGATAATTGCTTTACAAAATTTTGTTGTTTTCTGTCAAGCCTCAACATGTGTCAAATGTTGAGCTTTAAGCCAACTTTTTCACTCTCCTCTTTCACTTTCAAGAGGTTCTTTAGTTCTTCTTTGCTTTCTGCCATAAGGGTGGTGTCATCTGTGTATCTGAGGTTATTGACATTTCTCCTGGCAATCTTGGTTCCAGATTGTCCTTCATCCAGCCTGGCATTTCACATGATGAAATCTGCATAGAGATTAAATAAGCAGGGTGACAATATACAGCCTTGTCATACTCCTTTCCCAATTTGGAACCAGTCTGCTGTTCCATGTCCAGTTCTAGCTGTTGCTTCTTGACCTGCATACAGATTTCTCAGGAGGCAGGTAAGGTGGTCTGGTATTCCCATCTCTTTATGAATTTTCCACGGTTTGTTGTGATCCACATAGTCAAAGACTTTGGCATAGTCAATAGTAGTAGATGTTTTCTGGAACTCTCTTGCTTTTTCTATCATCCAATAGAAGTTGGCAATTTGCTCTCTGGTTCCTCTGCCTTTTCTAAATCCATCTTTAAGAGAACCCAGTAGACTTTGCAACTTGGAAGATTCTAAGTAGTGCAGGAAACTGCGTTAAGATCCCATTTTCTTTTTTTGATCTCTAATCACACTACTGGTTTTACAGTGAACAATTTTATAAAGAAATTTTAAATGCTATTTATTATATTTGAGTTCCTTGAATCAAACCAAGCCATAAATATTTAATAAAATGACCAAATAAAATATAACTGTTAACAGCTGCAGTGTGAAATATATTTGGTCTTTGTTCCTGGTTCCACACAGAAAGTCCTAACTCTCTTGAGATTCTCTGAGTGATATGAATATCTTTTGTTATTCTTAAGGAACCTCATTTGATCACACTTGCTGTTGTTGCTGCTGCTGCTGCTGCTTCAGTTGTGTCCAACTCTGTGCAACCCTATAGGCGGCAGCCCACCAGGCTCCCCCATCCCTGGGATTCTCCAGGCAAAAACACTAGAGTGGGTTGCCATTTCCTTCTCCAATGCATGAAAGTGAAAAGTGAAAGCGAAGTCGCTCAGTTGTGTCTGACTCTTTACTACCCCATATGGACTGCAGCCTACCAGGCTCCTTGATCCATGGGATTTTCCAGGCAAGAGTACTGGAGTGGGGTGCCATTGCCTTCTCCAGATCACACTTGAGTGTATGCTAATGAGATGACTAAGAAGATGGGAATCCCTAGATAATCTCCAGATGGTGGTGGTCACCAAAATAAATAACAGTAGGGCTAGAATTACAGCTCCATCCATCAACCTCCAAATATGAGAGGGGCTGGAGATTAATTTTTATGAAAGCTCCTGAACAAAGCATTTGTTGACCTTACATTTTCACATGCTTGCTCCTGTGCTGGGAACCCTTCCAGACTCTGCCCTATGTACCTCTTCATCTGGCTGTTTATCTGTATCCTTTAAAATAACCAGGAAATAAAGTGCCTCTGAGTTCTGTGAGCTGTTCCAACAAATTATTAAACCTTAGGATAAAGTTGTGGGAACCCCCTATTTATAATGGATTTATAGCAGTACTTCAGTAAGAAGTATGTGGGCCAAGACTTGTGACTGGCATCTGAGATGGGGAGTCATATGTGAGACTGAGCCCTTAAGTTGAGCCAGAATTGAATTGAATTCTTAAACACCCATTTGGTATCAGGTGAATCAGAGGATTGATTGTTGATTTTGGGACAATAGCCTTAAAAATTTTAAAGTAAGAAAAAGTGAAATATTAAAAGGAGAATGGAGGATTAGAAAAGATATACATAATTGTAGCACTTTATGAAGTGAAGTTGCTCAATCATGTCCGACATTTTGCGACCCCATGGACTGTAGCATACCAGGCTCCTCAGTCCATGGGATTTTCCAGGCAAAAGTACTGGAGTGGGTTCCCATTTCCTTCTCCAAGGGATCTTCCCAACCCAAGGATCGAACTGGGATGTACCGCATTGTAGGCAGATACTTCTACCATCTGAGCTACTGGGAAGCCCTCATTAGTGTGCTGCTGCTGCTGCTAAGTCGCTTCAGTCGTGTCCGACTCTGTGCGACCCCATAGACGGCAGCCCACCAGGCTCCCCAGTCCCTGGGATTCTCCAGGCAAGAACACTGGAGTGGGTTTCCATTTACATACTAATTAAAGTGGATTTATTATAGAATGTGAATATAAATACAGTAGTTAATATGATAAATATTGCCATAGAAGACAAAATATGGGCTTTCCTGGTGGCTCAGATGGTAAAGAATCTGCCTGCAGTGCAGGATACCTAGGTTCAATCCCTGGGTCAGGAAGATACCCTGAAGAAATGGCAACCCACTCCAGTATTTCTGCCTGGATAAAGAATTCCATGAACAGAGGAGCCTGCTGGGTTACAGTCCATGGGTCTCAAAGAGTCAGACATGACTGAGTGACTATCACTTTCGCTTTCATAACCTGAAATTATTGTAGGAAGGATGATGAAAGACCTGTATCCATTGCTCAGTTTTCATAGCGGACAGCTGATAGATAGGAAAATTGAAATAATAAATAGAAGTGTAACCTCTAAATTATATGGACAGCTGTCAAAATAAAAGCAGAAACTCTTTGCTTGTTAAAAGTAATAGCCTCTATGGTGGTGTGTGATCATAGAGTTTTTTCTTTGTTCAATATTCTTATGTCCTATTATGAAATTTTTGCAAGTACCACTTCTGTAATTGAAATGCTTAATTTAAAACATGCTATCAACTACAAAAGAAATCACCATTATCTATAATAACAAACAATCCAGAGAAATGTCTAAATGTTAATATTTTATGAATATGACTTATAAAATGCACATATTTGAAAACAAAAGACATATCCCTGTGTGGTTTTTATCATACAATATATCCCCTGGAGGAGGGCATGGCAACCCACTCCAGTATTCTTGCCTGGAGAATCCCCATGGATGGAGGAGCCTGGTGGACTATAGTCCATGGGGTCACAAAGAGTTGGATATGACTGAGAGACTAAGCACACACTATATATGCAATACACGTTATACCTATTATATATTATAGAGCTGCTAACTTGTTAAAATATTACCTACCTATTTCAAGTATATAGATGATTATTTGACCTACTTTTTAAAATACGTTGGGGCGATAAATTTTATAAAAACTTCTTTCTTTTTAATTCTGTTCTAACTCCTTCACAAACTTTGCTTGGATTATAGAGTTATTCATAGAATATTTCAGAGTGTAGTGCTATCAATTCTTGGATTTTTTTTGTCTTTTGTAATTTGCTTCTTTGTATTTAAAGAGTTCTTTTCTAATTTTGTGGAAGTCTTAAAATCATAGTTTTAGGAAAGTTGCACAGTGTGAGACTAAATTAATTAAGGGCCGTTAGTGTGCTACAGTGAGATACTGAATATGAGATCTTCAAAAACTACTTAGGGCTTAATTAATTTTGATTTATAGCACATCTATATCAGAGTGACTATAGCACTGACCTGTCAGGACTTAAATATGAGAAATTTAAGGGAATAAGGTTGGAAAGTACTTTGATAATGTTTGCCCATTTATACTTGAACTTGTCTTTGTGAAATTTGCCCTATTTATGTGGGCATCTGCTTTTAGAATGCAGTTTCCCTCTTTGTGAGCTCAATGAGATGGTTTAGTTGCTAAGTTGTGTCCTATTCTTGCGACCCCAAGGACTTTAGCCAGCCAGGCTCCTCTGTCCATGGGATTTCCCCGTCAAGAATACTAGAGTGGGATTGCCTCTTCCATCTCCAGGAGATATTCCTGATCCAGGGATTAAACCCCAGTCTCCTGCACTGCAGGTGGATTCTTTACCTAGTGAACTATCCGGGAATCCAAACTAGGTGCTGGGAAACTCACTCCAATACAAATTTATGAGGACAGTCTTACTTAGATTCAGAAGTCACTCTTCTATGAAAGAATCTTTGTTTCCTAAACTAATGTGCCTGAAAAAAGGAAATGTATAAAGAAATTAAAATGAAACTAATAATACACATAAATGATATGAGTGAGTTTACTTAAGCTAATTGATTACATTTAATATCTCAAGTGTAATAGTTCATTAATCTGAGAAGGCTTTGTATTCATCAAATATTTTTTTTAATCTACAGATTTATTAAATTGCAGAATAGATTTCCTTTGGAACTTAATCAGTGTCCATTTTTCAGTGTCCATAGTTCAAAATTGCTGCTCACTTCTTCAAGGTTACTCTTTAAAAGCATGACTATACATTGTTCTTTTTCGGTTTTGTACAGTTTCATGTTGACTGACCCCTCCCTCATCTGTTTTGTTACTGTGGCTCTTTTTTTTGCCCTGCAAATAGCTTTCTAATTTTCTCTTTAGCCATACTTGTGCTACTATAATTTAGGGCTATATGATCACTTCAAATCTGCTTTTAAAATTGTATTTATGCCTCCTGACTCTATTCTTGGGAGGTTTTATCTTCTTCCTATCAGAAACCATGGACATGAGGTGCTGCCTAATCAGTAGATGGTCACAACAAAATCCCACTTCCCTCTCAAAACACAATATAAACATCCTCTTAATGATGCTTTCTGGCTTCCTCCCTTTAAAGCATTGGCTATCAGAACTAGAAAATAGTCAAGCATTTCAACACCCAACTAGAGTGATTAAAATATTTGTACTCTTTCTGTTCAGTATTTACGAGCTACATCACCATGAGCAATCTGGTTAAAAAGATATGACAAGTTACATTTTCCTTCTCAGTATTTCACTTTCCACATCTTCAAACATGAAAATAACTGTCCTTACATTTAGACTTTATTCTAAGATTAAATAAAATCAAAACATGTTAGCACAAACTCCCAGCACAAGGTCTTATACAGAATAAGTTCCTTTAGAGATCTTGAAAACCATTTCTCCATAAGTATTTAACAAAGGCTTTTGTTCTGTTGTTTTAATTCTGAAAAAGGAGATTTATAAATTGCTAACAATCTGAATATTTTCTTCAGTTCAGTTCAGTTCAGTCGCTTAGTCATGTCCAACTCTTTGTGACCCCGTGAACTGCAGCATGCCAGGCCTCCCTGTCCATCACCAACTCCCAGAGTCCACACAAACCCATGTCCATTGAGTCGGTGATGCCATCCAGCCATCTCATCCTCTGTCGTCCCCTTCTCCTCCTGCCCCCAATCCCTCCCAATATCAGTCTTTTCTAATGAGTCAACTCTTCATATGAGGTGGCCAAAGTACTGGAGTTTCAGCTTTAGCATCATTCCTTCCAATGAACACCCAGGACTGATCTCCTTCAGGATGGACTGGTTGGATATCCTTGCAGTCCAAGGGACTCTCAAGAGTCTTCTACAACACCACAGTTCAAGAGCATTAATTCTTCGGCACTCAGCTTTCTTTATAGTCCAACTCTCACATCCATACATGATCATTGGAAAAACCATAGCCTTGACTAGACGGACCTTTGTTGACAAAGTAATGTCTCTGCTTTTTAATATGCTCTCTGGGTTGGTCATAACTTTCCTTCTGAGGAGTGTCTTTTAATTTCATGGGTGTAGTCACCATCTTCAGTGATTTTGGAGCCCAGAAAAATAAAGCCAGCCACTGTTTCTCTATTTATTTGCCATGCTTAGTTTACTTTAATTGAAGCTATGATATAGTGCTAGGTGCACCTGCTGTTTTTATACTCCAGAGTTTAGAAAAATAAACAGAGACAATAAAACTAAAAATGCTTTCAAGGATCAGGCATGGCTGAAATAATGTGACCCAAATGCAGTAGTTTTTGTTGGATTTGCAGGGAAGCCTACTACCATCATCGACTTCACTTTCACTTTTCACTTTTATCATTGGAGAAGGCAACGGCAACCCACTCCAGTGTTCTTGCCTGGAGAATCCCAGGGACAGGGGAGCCTGATGGGCTGCCGTCTATGGGGTTGCACAGAGTTGGACACAACTGATGTGACTTAGCAGCAGCTACTACCATCAGTATAGGCTTGCATGCCCACATGCCTTTTGAATTATAATTTTTTGATTACTCAGTTTGAAGAGTAAAGCCATAGCAAATTAACAGGAATAAATTCAACCAGAGTTCTGTCATAGCTATGGAAAATCAATAAACTATTATTTTATCTCAACTTCTTCATTTTTACTACACTGTAGTGTGGGTTTTTATACCACATGTCAAACTATGAACAAAGCCCAGAGTTGGAAAAATAGAAGGATATATTATATTAAGGTTCTTATACTGTATACAAAGTGGAAGCTCTTAAAAAACTAAGTACTCATCTCAGTTCAGTTCAGTCGCTCAGTCATGTCTGACTCTTTGCACCCCCATGGACTGCAGTAGGCCAGGCCTCCCTGTCCATCACTAACTCCCGGAGCTTTCTCAAACTCATGTCCATTGAGTCAGTGATGCATCCAAACATCTCATCCTCTGTCATTCCCTTTCCTCCTGACTTCAATCTTTCTCAGCATCAGGGTCTTTTCCAAAGACTCAGTTCTTTGCATTAGGTGGCCGAAGTATTGGAGTTTCGGCTTCAGTATCAGTCCTTCCAATGAATATTCAGGACTGAGTTCTTGACTGGTTTGATCTCCTTGCAGTCCAAAGGACTTTCAGGAGTCTTCTCCAACACCACAGATCAAAAACATTAATTTCTTTGGCACTCAACTTTCTTTATGGTCCAAACCTCACATCCATACTTGATTACCGGAAAAACCATAGCTTGGTCTAGATGGACCTTTGTTGGCAAAATAATGTCTCTGCTTTTTAATATGCTGTCTAGGTTGGTCATAGCTTTTCTTCCAAGGAGAAGCATCTTTTAATTTCATGGCTTCAGTCACTATCTGCAGTGATTTTGGACCCCAAGAAAGTAAAGTCTATTACTGTTTCCATTCTTTCCCCATCTATTCGCCATGAAGTGATGGCATTGGATGCCATAATCTTAGTTTTCTGAACATTAAGCTTTAAGCCAACTTTTTCACTCTCCTCCACTTTCATCTAGAGGCTCTTTAGTTCTTCTCTTTCTGCCATAAGGATGGTATTATCTGGATATCTGAGGTTATTGATATTTCTCCGGGCAAAATTGATTCCAGGTTGTGCTTCATCCAGCCTAGCATTATGCATGATATACTCCGCATAGAAATTAAATAAGCAGGCTGACAATATACAGCCTTGAGGTACTCCTTTCCCAATTTGGAACCAGTCAGTTGTTCCATGTCCTGGTTTTAATTGTTGCTTCTTGACTTGCATACAAATTTCTCAAGAGGCAGGTCAGGTGGTCTGGTATTCCCATCTCTTTAAGAATTTTCCAGTTTATTGTGATCCACACAGTCAAAGGGTTTGGTGCAGTCAATGAAGCAGAGAAAGATGTTTTTCTGGAACTCTGATCCCAGCTCTCAGAGGAGAAAGCAGGCAGCACCAGAAGCAGCCAGAGAGATGGGAGATGGGGGTAAGGATGGGCCCAGGGGCTGCCCAAGCACAGAGTGCCCACTGGCAGCAGCAGGATTTGTGGAAGAGGTGCAGGAGCCCAGCGCTGTGCAAGAAGGGGTGGAAAACCATGTCCTGAGGTGAGGAGGCTGCAGGGATGCCCAAGGCAGGGGGATCCTGTTCTGGGATGGAGGGCACAGGCTCCAATGGAATATTATTCAACCATAAAAAGGGAAATCTTGCCATTTGTGGCACCGTATGTAGACCTTCAGGGCACTATGCTAAGCTTAATAAGCCACACAAAGAAATATAAATATGGTATGATCTTACTTATATGTATTCTTAAACAAACAGATACTTCATAGATTTAGAGAAGTAGGGGATCTATCCGCCTACTAAAGTCACCAGGAAATCACTGATCTGCTTTCTGTCAGTATAGCTTAGTTTATATTTTCTAGAATATTGAAAGTGAAAGTGAAGTCGCTCAGTCATGTACGACTTTTTTCAACCCTGTGGACTGTAGCTTACCAGGCTCCTCTGTCCATGGGATTTTCCAGGCAATAATACTGGAGTGGATGGCCATTTCCTTCTCCAGGGGATCTTCCCAACCCAGGGATCGAACCCGGGTCTCCCACATTGCAGACAGATGCTTTACTATCTGAGCCAATTGTATTATACAGAATGTATTCTCTTTTTTTGAACGGGCTCCTTTCATTCAGCATAATTATTGTGATACTCTTAAGTATAATAGTATGTATCAATAGTTCTTTCCTTTTTATTGCTGCGTACTGCTTATTTTAGGGATATACAATAATTTATCCATTTACCTGTTGGTCAACAGTTAGATTATTTCTCATTTGCGGCTTTTACAAATAAAGCTGCTTTGAACATTCTTCTGTAAGTCTTTGTATAGTCATGTGCTTTCACCTCCTTTGGATAAATACCTAGGAGTGGAAAGTCTGGATCATATGACAGCTGAATGTTTAACTTTTTAAGAAATTGCCAAACCATTTTCAATTTTGTATCCTACCAATGGTGTATGAGAGTTTTAATTCTTTTGCATCCTTGACAATACTCACTATAGTCGTGTGTATGTGTGTTTAAGTTTAGATACTCTCATGAGTGTGTAATAGTATCTCACTGACTCTAATTTGCATTTTCCTAATCATTAGTATTGCTGAGCAGTTTTTCATATCGTTATGTTGTAAAGTTCTTTATCTTCTTTGATAAAGTGTCTGCTTAACTAATTTTGTTTTTTCTTCTTAATTGGATATAAAGTAGTGTTTTAAAAATTCCCCTCAGGTGCTTCAAGTTCTTGAGAAGAACTTTTTAATTTTGTGCTTTCATTCCATTAAAAATTAGTGCAGTTTCATTATGTTTCATCAGGATAACAATGTATAACAAAACTGTGCCAAGCCATTTCAGCTCCTGCATTTCCATTTGTGTGCAGAATTATCCAGTGCTACCTAGAAGTGAATAGTTGCCTATTTAATACTTTAAATATTTGTGCATAATAACTAATGCCAAGCAATTCACAGCATATTAGTGCTTTTACACTCTGAAATCTTAGGATTTTTGCATCAGTTTTTCTCTAATCAAGCAATTCATATAAGTAAATTGACTTTGATATTCTGTTTTTTTCCTAGATTTTTCTTCCTTATGTGTCAATATCTTCATTCTGCTTACTGCATTAAAAAAAAAAAAAAAAAAAATTATTTTTTTAAAGTCTCTTCTTACTAGCTTAGGATAAAAACTTCTCTTCAGAACTACATCACTTTTGCTTTATGATCAAGGAACATGAAAGATTTGCAACATTTCCCACATTTATTTTTGTCTTTTTAAACATAGAACCACAAAATTATTAACATGAAAAAGTAGCACCATTTTGTTTACGATGATATGTTTTGTTACGAACACCTTTTTTTTCCCCTCTGTGTCAATATTGGCACATTATTGCAAATATTTTAAACCACCCTTCAGCTGAGGTAAAGAAAGGAGAGGTGAGAAAGGCATATACATTTGTAGCAAATTTCTCTCTCATTCCAGCAAAATGCAAACTCTTAACCGAGATTCATAGCAGTGTATTTAAAGATGTAAAAACAAAAGCAAAACCTCAGCTGTTCTTATTATTTTTTATAGTTTTAATAAATCATGTTTCAATAAAAATGATCACTATATATTTAAAATGTATAAAGAAAAAATTATTTGTTTTTTCACTCAAACAATAACAATTCCATTGAAGTAGGACAAATTATTGGTTTGAAATATTTTACTGTTTATAGAGAAGTTTTTATATTCCTGTATATTGCAAAAGCCTTATGGAAGAAAAGTGATTCATTTAAAAATTTTTCTTGAAAATAATTACCAAAAATGATATTAACACTCTTATTCATTAGATTTCTTTCTTAAGGATTCACAGAATGCTGATTTAGAAAAGACAGTTTTATAATGAAGTATTTTACCAGAGATTTTTAAATGCCTCAAACTAGTATAGTACATTTATCTTGTGATGAATGAAAATTAATCTTATCCTATTGCTTATTTTCAAGAGCACTTAAAATTCTAAATTGCTAAATTACATAAATTACTTTCTTAATAAAAGTGAATCACTTTCTCATTATCAAGATGATAAAAGAGCTCTCATTTATCATTGTTACATTTGTTATGATAACGATGCTGTCTGAAATGCTTGGCTGATTTAAAGTGGTACTTTCATTTTTTTGTGAAATTAAAGTAAAATCACCAAATTTTACACACCACCTCTTAATATCCACCTTTACTAAGTCAGAACACTTTTTTGTTTGATCTTTTTATTAAGTGTATCATAAGTCTCTCAGTAGGTAATTATGAGTAAGAATGATTTAGTAAAAGCATCTTAATTACAGATTAGAAAGTTAAATTTTTTAAAATCTCCATTTACTCTTGGAAACATTTTAAAAAGTTAATAAATCATTGTTGAAACCTTTATATATCTATTTCACTAAAACTTGTACAATAACAATGAGAAAGATACTTTTGTCAGTGTTTAATATTTCCATTTATATGATAGCACCCAAATATCTTCTTTCACATCAAGTAGTTTTCAACTTTTTCTTTCTATACTACTCACATTGAAGTCTAATGTAGATACTATTTCTCATCTAAGACAGGACAAGAGTGGAAATCAGAAATGAGATTGATGGAAACTTGTTAATCATAGGATAAGGACAAACAAGAAGAGAGGGAGTAAATCATTTACCTGTTCATGTATTCCACAATTATATGTTTAATATTAGGTGCTATGCTACATGCTGGTGATATTAAGGAGAAAGAAGACATGGGCCTGGCTTTGGTAGAACTTTACTTGTCTACATTTTCCAGGCTACTTGTATTTGTACAGTTTGTAGATGCACTAACTGTGAGTAGATAATTCCCTTGTTTTGGCTAATCAGGAGAGAAATACTAGAGAGTCGTCTTTTTTCTCTGCCTAGAGATTGGAATTTGGATCATTACAGACTTAGAGTACACTGAGAATGTCAAGAACACTTAGAAACAATGTGTGTGTGCTTGTATGCTCAGTCGTGTCTGACTCTTTGCAACCCCAAGGATCAAAAACGTGTCTCTTGCATCTTTTGCACTGGCAGGCAGATTCTTTACCACTTGTTACCATTTGATTAAGTTCACATATTTATTTGCAGTGACAAAATTTTATTCAAGATTAGTATATTTTCCTGTATCATGGCATAAAAGAATGGACTTAGCTAATTACATCATCATTTATATATCTTCTATTTTCTTATATATTTTAAAGGAAGAAGGGAAAAGGCTTCTTTGTTATATTTATGTAATCAAGAGTTGTTAGGTAATTATTTCTGGTATGATTTCATATGTATTGTTATTTATGCTTTCCATTTGTTGCTTTCAGTTCAGTTCAGTCACTCAATCGTGTCTGACTCTTTGCGATCCCATGAACCGCAGCACGCCAGGCCTCCCTGTCTATTACCAACTCCCGGAGTCCACCCAAACCCATGTCCATCAAATCGGTGATGCCATCCAACAATCTCATCCTCTGTCATCCCCTTCTCCTCCTGCCCCCAATCCGTCCCAGGATCAGGGTCTTTTCCAATGAGTCAACTCTTCACATCAGGTGGCCAAAGTATTGGAGTTTCAGCTTCAACACCAGTCCTTCTAATGAACACCCAAGACTGATCTCCTTTAGGATAGACTGGTTGGATCTCCTTGCAGTCCAAGGGACTCTCAAGAGACTACTGCAATACCACAGTTCAAAAGCGTCAATTCTTCTGTGCTCAGCTTTCTTTATAGTCGAAATCTCACATCCATACATGACAACTTGAAAAACCATAACCTTGACTAGACAGACTTTTGTTGACAAAGTAATGTCTCTGTTTTTAAATATGCTGTCTAGGTTGATCATAACTTTCCTTCCAAGGAGTAAGCATCTTTTAATTTCATGGCTGCAGTCACCATCTGCAGTGATTCTGGAGCCCAGAAAAATAAAGTCAGCCACTGTTTCTCCATCTATTTACCATGAAGTGGTGAGACCGGATGCCATGATCTTAGTTTTCTGAACGTTGAGTTTTAGGCCAACTTTTTCACTCTCCTCTTTCACTTTCATCAAGAGGCTCTTTAGTTCTTCTTCACTTTCTGCCATAAGGGTGATATCATCTGCATATCTGAGGTTATTGATATTTCTCCCATTAATCTTGGTTACAGCTTGTGCTTCTTCCAGTCCAGCATTTCTCATGATGAACTCTGCACATAAGTTAAAGAAGGAGGGTGACAATATACACCTTTGACGTACTCCTTTTCCTATTTGCAACCAGTCTGTTGTTCCATGTTTAGTTCTAACTGTTGCTTCCGGACCTGCATACAGGTTTCTCAAGAACTTTGAGGACTTTTCTTTTTAATAGAGGAAATTCATTAGAAATTAAAATTTAAGGAAAGTTTTCAGTAAATATAGTAAGCCAAATGAAAACCCAACATTTGTAGAAAGGTGGCAAAAAAGCAAATCATCCTTTTATTAAAAAAATGAAAGTACTCTGTATATTAGAGATAATAGTACATTATAACCATTTTAATCAAAGAAAAAAATGTAGTAGTTGCTTTGAGGAAGCAACCATTGTCTAGAAAATTTCACTTACAGGCTTCTTAATATAACTTTTTACCTTTATTCACAGATTTATAATATTAACTCCTCTCCAGTCACTCTCCACTGTTTAATTTCCTCTCCACATGCCTTTATTGCATAGGCTTAACATTCCTTAAGTATTTTTATAATTCCATGTACATTTTGCCAAGCTAAATTAGGTAATCTAACATCATCTCATTTTTTTTTCTTAATAAATCTAAGTCTAATATTATCAGGATGGTGTGATCACTCACCTAGAACCAGACATTCTAGAATGTGAAGTCAAGTGGGCCTTAAAAAGCATCACTATGAGCAAAGCTAGTGGAGGTGATGGAATTCCACTTGAGCTATTTCAAATCCTAAAAGATGATGCTGTGAAAGTGCTACTCTCAATATGCCAGCAAATTTGGAAAACTCAGCAGTGGCCACAGGACTGGAAAAGGGCAGTTTTCATTCCTATCCCAAAGAAAGGCAATGCCAAAGAATGCTCAAACTACCACACAATTGCACTCATCTCACACGTTAGTAAAGTAATGCTCAAAATTCTCCAAGCCAGGTTTCAGCAATACATGAACCATGAGCTTCCAAATATTCAAGCTGGTTTTAGAAAAGGCAGAGGAACCAGAGATCAAATTGCCAACATCTGCTGGATCATCAAAAAAGCAAGACAGTTCCAGAAAATCATCTATTTCTGCTTTATTGACTATATCAAAGCCTTTGACTGTGTGGATCACAAGAAACTGTGGAAAATTCTGAAAGAGATGGGAATACCAGACCACCTGACCAGCCTCTTGAGAAACCTATAGGCAGGTCAGGAAGCAACAGTTAGAACTGGAATAGAACAACAGACTGGTTCCAAATAGGAAAAGGACTATGTTGAGGTTATATATTGTTACCCTACTTATTTAACTTATATGCAGAGTATATCATGAGAAACGCTGGGCTGGAAGAAGCACAAGCTGGAATAAAGATTGCCGGAAGAAATATCAATAACCTCAGATATGCAGATGACACCACCCTTATGTCAGAAAGTGAAGAGGAACTAAAAAGCCTCTTGATGAAAGTGAAAGAGGAGAGTGAAAAAGTTGGCTTACAGCTCAACATTCAGAAAATGAAGATCATGGCATCTGATGCCATCACTTCATGGGAAATAGATGGGGAAACAGTGGAAACAGTTTCAGACTTTATTTTTTGGTGCTCCAAAATCACTGCAGATGGTGACTGCAGCCATGAAATTAAAAGATGCTTACTCCTTGGAAGGAAAGTTATGACCAACTTAGATAGCACATTCAAAAGCAGAGACACTACTTTGCCAACAAAAGTCCATCTAGTCTAGGTTATGGTTTTTCCAGTGGTCATGTTTGGATGTGAGAGTTGGACTATAAAGAAAGCTGAGTGCCAAAGAATTGATGCTTTTGAACTGTGGTGTTGGAGAAGACTCTTGAGAGTCCCTTGGACTGCAAGGAGATCCAACCAGTCCATTCTAAAGGAGGTCAGTCCTGGGTGTTCTTTGCAAGGACTGATGCTAAGGCAGAAACTCCAATACTTTGGCCACCTCATGCGAAGAGTTGACTCCTTGGAAAAGATTCTGATCCTAGGAGGGATTGGGGGCGGGAGTAAAAGGGGATGACAGAGGATGAGATGGCTGGATGGCATCACCGACTTGATGGACATGAGTTTGGATGAACTCAGGGAGTTGGTGATAGACAGGAAGGCCTGGCCTGCTGCAGTTCATGGGTTGCAAAGAGTCGGACACGACTGAGTGACTGAACTGAACTGAGGTCTAATATTGATAATTGGTTGAGATCTTCCAGTCTCCTTCAGTAACAATATGCTTATAAATTAGTATAGAAAGAAATATATTTAATGTGATTTTTATATTTAATAAGACCTTGGGCCAAGAACATGGAATAAAAACAAAAATATGTGTTGAGCATGACTGTGGTTTACATCCTTGGTAACTGAGACCCTTATATTTAGAGAACTGAAGAGGAACTAAAGAGCCTCTTTATGAAGGTGAAAGATAAGAGTGAAAAATTGTATTAAAACTCAAATTTCAAAAAACTTAGAATATGGCATTGGGTCATATCATTTCATGGCAAATAGATGGGGAAGCAATGGAAATAGTTTCAGATTTCATTTTCTTGGGCTCCAAAATCACTGCAGATGGTGACTGCAGGCATGAAATTAAAAGACACTTGCTTCCTTGGCAGACTAGCAATAACAAATCTAGATAGTGTATTAAAAAGCAGAGACATCACTTTGCCAACAGGGGTCCATCTACTCAAAGATATGATTTTTCTAGTAGTAAAGTATGGATATGAGAGTTGGACTACAAAGGAAACTGGGCACTGAAGAATTAATGCTGTCTAACTGTGGTGCTGAGAAGACTCTTGAGAGTCCCTTGGACAGCAGGGAGATCAAACCAATCAATCCTAAATGAAATCAACCCTGAATATTCATTGGAAGGACTGGTGCTAAAGCTGAAGCTCCAATACTTTGGCCACCTGATGTGGAGAGCTGACTCATTGGAAAAGCCCCTGGGGCTGGGAAGGATTAAGGGCAAGAGGAAAAGGCGGCAACAGAGGACAAGGTGGTTGGATGGCATCACTGATTCAGTGGGATATAAGTTTGAGCAAACTCTGGGAGATAGTGCAGGACAGGGAGGCTCGAAGTGCTGTAGTCCCTGGGATCACAAAGAGTTGCATATGACTGAGCAACCAAACAACAACAACATCTGGAGACTGGGGAAGGGTACAAGTAGGTGATTGAGGAAAAATATACATAGGAGGAATAATAGGGGTGCAGGTGCACATAATGAGAGTAGATTCAGTTTGTTAAGCTTCAGGTGTCTGCTTCACGTTCATGTGGTAATGACTAGTAGGTAGTAGGAAATATAAGTGTAGCAACAGGGTGATGAAATAGATTTGGTAAGACTTAGCTGAAACTACTGGATTGGATGAAATCCATTCAGAGAATGCTAAAAAAAGGAAGAGGAAGGAAGGGAGAAAGAGAAAGGAAGGGAAGAAAGAAGGGAGAAAGAGGAGAGAGAGAGAGAAGGAGAAGGGGGAAGGAGGGAGGGAAGTAAAACAGTGAATAGCTCAGGAATCTGACTGCAAAACTAGGAGTCAGTTATTTTAAGGCCATATTAGTAAGCATAAGCCTAAAGGGGGGCACAAAATAAGATATGTAATCCATGAATAAAAACATTATATAAGCCTGATTAATAAAATGCAGAGGAACCAGAGATCAAATGGCCAACATCCATTGGATCATTGAAAAAGCAACAGAGATCCAGAAAAATATCTATTTTTGGTTTACTGACTATGCCAAAGCCTGTGATTGAGGGCAGGAGGAGAAGGGGATGACAGAGGATGAGATTGTTAGATGGCATCACCGACTCAATGAACATGGGTTTGGGTTAACTCCGGGAGTTGGTGATGGACAGGGAGGCATGGTGTGCTGCGGTTCAGGGGGTCACAAAGAGTTGGACACAACTGAGCAACTGAACTGAACTGAAAGCCTTTGACTGTGTGGACCACAACAAACTCTGGAAAATTCTTTATGAGATGGGAATACCAGATCACCTGACCTGCCTCTTGAGAAATCTGTATGTAGGTCAGGAAGCAACAGTTAGAACTGGACATGGAACAACAGACTACTTCCAAATAGGAAAAGGAGTATGTCAAGGCTGTATATTGTCACCCTGCTTATTTAACTTATATGCAGAGTACATCATGAGAAATGCTGGACTGGATGAAGCACAAGCTGGAATCAAGACTGCTGGGAGAAATATCAATAGCCTCAGATATGCAGATGACATCACCCTTACAGCAGAAAGTGAAGAACTAAAGAGCCTTTTGATGAAAGTGAAAGAGGAGAGTGAAAAAGTTGACCTAAAGTTCAACATTCAGAAAACTAAGATCATGGAATCTGGTCCCATCACTTTATGGCAAATAGATGGGGAAACAGTGGAAACATTGACAGACTTTATTTTGGTGGGGGAGGCTCTAAAATCACTGCAGATAGTGACTGCAGCCATGAAATTAAAAGACGCTTGCTCCTTGGAAAGAAAGTTATGACCAACCTAGAGAGTATATTAAAAAGCAGAGACAGTACTTTGTCAACAAAGGTCTGACTAGTTAAGGCTATGGTTTTTCCAATAGTCATGTATGGATGTGAGAGTTGGACTATAAAGAAAGCTGAACACCAAAGAATTGATGCTTTTGCACTGTGGTGTTGGAGAAGACTTTTAAGAGTCCCTTGGCTTGCAAGGAAATCCAACCAGTCCATCCTAAAGGAAATCTGTCCTGAATATCCATTGGAAGGATGGATGCTGAGGCTGAAGCTCCAATTCTTTGGCCATCTGATGTGAAGAACTGATTCATTAGAAAAGAGTCTGATGCTGGGAAAGATTGAAGGCAGGAGGAGAAGGGGATGACGGAGGATGAGATGGTTGGATGGCATTATCGACCTAATGAACATGAGTTTGAGTAAAGTCCGGAAGTTGGTGATGAATAGGGAGGACTGGCATGCTGTGGTTCATGCGTTTGCAAAGAGTTGGACACGATTGAGTGACTGAACTCAACTGACTGATAGCTTTTGAACAGAGTCTGAGACTTAAGTTTTCTATTCCCAAATGTAGGAGAAATGATTCACAAATGTTCTCATGGACTGCTGGGCCATCAAGCTTATCTTCCACAATTGCCAACTATCTTTTGAATTTAGGATCAAGAATTCCAACTAATGAGTGCACTCAGATAGGAGATAGTAAACTCAGTAAAAAGAAAAAAAAATATAAGAAGAAGCTTAGATAATAAGGACTAACTATTAAAATCAGCTTCACTCGTGGCTCAGAAGGTAAACAATCTGCCTGAAATTTGGGAGACCCAAGTTCAGTTCCTGGGTCAAGTAGTCTATCCCCTGGAGAAGGGAATGGCATCCCACTCCAATATTCTCGGCTGGAGAATTCCAGGGACAGAAGAGCTTGACAGGCTACAGTTTATGAGGTCGCAAAGAGTCTGACACGACTGAGCAGCTAACACATTAAAATAGCGAAATTGAAGTTCATGTGCTAGAATTAGTTAATAAGAAACTCTAGTGCAAAATAACAGCAGCAGGAGTATCTATAAAATCACTGCTTATTCTCAGAATTTTGCTTTTTGCCTAGGTTGGGGATTTTTAAAGCAGAGATGAATAAAAAGTCATTACAGCTGAAGTCAATGGAAGTGGGAAATGAGTTCCCTAAAATAAGCTTCCCTAAAAATAAGAAAGCAGACCATGCAGGCTGACCAGGAGATCAGGAGTAGGGTCTCAGTCACAACTCCTTTCAGGGACTCCAATCAGATTAGTTACCCTTTGTTCATGGAGTAGGATTGAAAGGCAAAGATTGCAACTCCCAGAAGTCCCTCCAGGTGGAAACAGGAGGATTGAGAATAAAGCGAGCTCTTCTAACAAAGCACTGAAGGTTTGTACTCCCTTCTTTCAGAAGTTGTTGCTAATTAAAAAATTGCTCTCATTTCTCTGGGTACCTTCTTTTAAAGACCTCTCTTCTCTCTTCCTCTCTCTCTGCTCCCCTTCCCCTCCACTCTCCATTCCCTTTCCTCTCCCCTCTTCCTCATCATTCTCTTTCATCTCTTCCCCCACTTCTTTCCCATCTCTCCCTCCCTGCTTTCTCCCACTCTGTCTCTCCTCTCTCCTCTATCTATTATACCACAGATATGCCTCCCTGTTTTGGCTCCATTTCAGAGTACGGTGCTTTGCTGTCTTCCACAGTAGGGCTAAGAACAGACCAAGGCACTTAAGATTTTGATGAGTAAGAGGTTGCATCTTGCTACTCTGCCTTAATAATTCACTAGAACAGTGATCCCCAACGTTTTTGGCACTAGGGATTGGTTTCAGGATGGTTCAGGCAGTAATTTGAGCCAGCAATGGGGAACAGCAGATGAAAAGTCCCTTGCTCACCACTCACCTCCTGCTGAGGGGCCCAGTGTTCCTAACATATTGCACTAGAATATGCCAAAGAAAAGGTTATTATTAGCAATAGAACTGCTCATCAAATAGTTGTTTCATTCTGATAGTAGAGTAGAATTGTCCCGTTTTCTTCATTATTACTTTCTAAGCATAAAATCTGAAAAATATGATAACTTTCCTTCAGCCCAATAGAATGGGGAGTGGGGTGTAAGCAGATGACTGAGGGTCAGCCTCAGGGGGGAATTGGGCTGGAGTTTCCTATCCTTCCAGACTCCCAGGTATAATTTGTTTATATCTACATCTGCCAAATCTCCTCTCACCAGAAAAAAGGTTAAGTCCACTCCCTAGGGGCTTCTCTGGTGGCTCAGATGGTAAAGCATCTGCCTGAAATGCGGAAGACCTGGATTTGATCCCTGGGTTGGGAAGATCCCCTGGAGAAGGAAATGGCAACCCACTCCAGTACTCTTGCCTAGAAAATTCCAAGAATGGAGGAGCCTGGTAGGCTACAGTCCATGGGGTTGCAAAGAGTCAGACACGACTGAGTAACTTCTTTCTTTCTTTCTTTCTTTCCACTCCCTATCCTGTAATTATAGGTTTTGGCTCTGAATTTTGGATTGAGACCCCCATATAGACTTTTCTAGCTGACAGATCCCTTCCTACCTAGAGCTTTGGGTGGGTCCATTTCACTATGTTGGAAGTACTTATCCTATCTTTTTGTTGTTTGTTCCTTTAGCAGCCTTCTCAGCAGCTCTGTTCACTTTAAATAGTATCAGGAAAATTAAAGAGAATATCTTTTCAATATGAAAAAACATTGTAGAGAAATTTTGAAAATGTTATTGAATTTAAACTCAGTGTTCTAGGCTGATTATTTTTTAGTTTTCATATGTAGCGTTTTATTCAGAAGTCTAATAAAGTAGCTAGGCTGTTAATATAATAATTCAAGAAATTAAATCAGAAGCCTGAGACATTTTCTTCTGCTTCATGCTTCTACAATTAGTCCTTTATCAGCTTCATCATTTATGACTAGTTTTTTCACAGTCTTTTAAATTTTTCCTTTAGAATGTTGGTTTCCTTCTTTGTAAGCTTCTTTTTATTTTTAATAATATAATTTGCTTGCTGTGTTTTGGAATGACTCCATACCAACTGAAAGTATCTTATTAGGCAAGAATAATAAAAGCATATTTTATTGTAAGTTATTGAAAAGGTTCATAGGCAAATGGAAATGATGATCAAATACCATTTTTGCATTAAGAAATGTAAGTTTTACAAAGGAGATAGTGAAAATAAAATAAACACCTATTAAAGGATATAGACTTAAATGAACCAAAAGAAAAATATGTAAAAATTATATTATCTGGTCTTATTTCACATACATATGTTAATATTAAATGATGTTCCTTTATTTTTCACCAAACTCAGTGCTTTGCAATGATTGCCTCTATTGTTTTGATATTGTCTTAGTGCTTATAGCATTTAGGATTGTATTTGTTTATGTATCAGATCGATCCACAGTGGCTAAAACAAACAGGAGTTCATTTTTTTCAAGTAACAAGAGTCAAAAAAATGGGCAGTTGAGGTCAGTGCAACTGCTTAGGGAAGTTATCAAGGACTGAAACTCATACTAGCTTCCTGATCTACCATTCTTAGCATATAATTTTGTACACTGCTCCACTTCCAGGGAATGTGATATTATTTCAGGCAGAAAAGAAGAACAAAAGGCAGGGCAACTCAATACATCCTTTCAAGGGTCCGCTACTTATAACCTTGGCTAGAAAACAACAACCCCGTTGCAACTATTTTTATCTGTGTGTTTTAGCCAAATAAAAGCTGGGATCTCTTAGTTCTTCCTCAAAAAAAAAAAAGAGAAATCTCAAATAAACAACCTAACCTACCACTTAAAAGATGTAGAAAAAGGAAAAGAAAAACCTAAAATGAGTAGAAGGAAGGAAATAATAAAGATCAGAGAGCAAATAAATAAAATAGAGATTTAAAAAAAAATAGAAAAAGTCAGTAAAACCAAGAACCGGTTCTTTGAAAAGATAAACAAGATTGACAAACCTCTGGCCAAGTCCACAAAGCAGTAAAGAGAGAGAACACAAACAAAATAAGAAATGAAGAACATAACAACTGATACTGCAGGGAAAGAAAAAATACTGTGAACAATTATATGCTAATAAATTCGACAAGCTAGAAGAAATGGACAAGTTCTAGAAACACACAACCCACCAAAACTAAATCAAAAATAAGTAGATAATTTGAGCAGACTGATCATGAGAACTGAAATAGAATCTGTAATTCTAAATCTCCCTACAAACAAATGTCCAGGATCAGATAGCTTCACAGGTGAATTCTCCTAAGCATACAAAGAACTTGTACCAATTCTTCTCAAACTCTTTCAAAAAATTGAAGAGGAGGGAGCACTTCTTAGGACATTCAATGAAGCCACCGTCACCCTAATACCAAAACCAAAGATACCACCAAAAAAGAAAATTACAGGTTAAAGTAGGACTCTCTTTTCATGGTAAGAAAATAATATATTTGCCTTTGTACTGCTTTCTGCTTTTTGACAGAAATAGTTTACAACACTATAAAGGTCGCAGAAGTTTTCAAAATTAGAATGCTTAAGATTCATCCAGAAAGTTTATCAGAGATGGATTTCAAGTTCTCGAAAGTAGAAACTCATTTACCAAGGGAGATTGCTGCTGCTAAGTCGCTTCAGTTGTGTCCGACTCTGTGCGACCCCATAGACAGAAGCCCACCAGGCTCCCCTGTCCCTGGGATTCTCCAAGCAAGACACTGGAATGGGTTGCCATTTCCTTCTCCAATGCATAAAAGGGAAAAGTGAAAGTGAAGTCGCTCAGTCGTGTCCGACTCTTAGCGACCCCATGGACTGCAGCCTACCAGGCTCCTCCGTCCATGGGATTTTCCAGGCAAGAGTACTGGAGTGGGGTGCCATTGCCTTCTCCAACCAAGGGAGATTAATTTCAGTTAATTCTAATACAGACTGCTCACAGACCATTCTTTGAGAAATAGTAGTAACAGAGTACATCATGAGAAACACTGGGCTGGAAGAAGCACAAGCTGAAATCAAGATTGCTAGGAGAAATATCAATAACCTCAGATATGCAGATGACACCACCCTTATGACAGAAAGTGAAGAGGAACTAAAAACCTCTTGATGAAAGTGAAAGTGGAGAGTGAAAAAGTTGGCTTAAAGCTCAACATTCAGAAAACAAAAATCATGGCATCTGATCCCATCACTTCATGGGAAATAGATGGGGAAACAGTGGAAACAGTCTCAGACTTTATTTTTTGGTGCTCCAAAATCACTGCAGATGGTGACTGCAGCCATGAAATTAAAAGACACTTACTCCTTGGAAGAAAATTTATGACCAACCTAGATAGCCTATTCAAAAACAAAGACATTACTTTGCCAACAAAGGTTCGCCTAGTCAAGGCTATGGTTTTTCCAGTGGTCATGTATGGATGTGAGAGTTGGACTGCGAAGAAAGCTGACCACCAAAGAATTGATGCTTTTGAACTGTGGTATTGAAGAAGACTCTTGAGAGTCCCTTGGACTGCAAGGAGATCCAACCACTCCATTCTAAAGGAGATCAGCCCTGGATGTTCTTTGGAAGGAATGATGCTAAAGCTATAACTCCAGTACTTTGACCACCTCATGCGAAGAGCTGACTCATTGGAAAAGACTCTAATGTTGGGGAGGATTGGGGGCGGGAGGAAAAGGGGATGACAGAGGATGAGATGGCTGGATGGCATAACCGACTCAATGGACGTGAGTTTGAGTGAACTCTGAGAGTTGGTGATGGACAGAGAGGCCTGGCGTGCTGCAGTTCATGGGGTTGCAAAGAGTCGGACACGACTGAGCGACTGAACTGAACTGAACTGAGTAACTTCTAACAAAGTTCATTGAAGACCATCTCCATTATGGTTAGTGGAGTTCAAAGATAATTGGTATTCTAATTTATTTGACCCTTATGCATCATCTTCTTATAATTGTATTCTTTATTTTCTTCAAATATCAATATGTCCATCTTTTCCTTTCTTTATTTTTTATGTGAGACTGTACTATCTTATTGCAAACCCTGTCATTTCTAATTATAATACTGCTTAAATGAACTTAATAATTTTTTTTACTGTCTTCATTGATTCTTAAAATATAACCAGTCTGGAAGCTGTTATATGGTTTTAGGAATAAAGTGTAGATCCATTACATAAGGTAAATTTTCAGATGCATTTAAATATGGCAACATAATGAGAATTTTTCAAGTTTGAGAGTATTCAAGCTTCAAGTCCCCAAAACAGCTGGTGAAATAAGAGTCCTTTTCTGTCTCCTCCCTTGATTCTGGTACTGATTTTAGCAAATATCTTTCCTGGCTTTCCATTGACTAGAATGTAGTCTACCTTAGAGGAAGCAAAAGGGCTTAGTAGTTGTAAATTACTAAGCTGTTCCACCCTCCTTGCTCATATTTAGTAATGAGCTGAATCAGGCTTGTGCCTGTTAATTAGAGCCAAGTGTCAACATCTATTCCCAACTTCATTTTCCATGATGTCAGGTTGGTTGTTTGAAACTGGCCTTTGTGCGTATATTTTACACTACAGAAATCAGCAAATGCTACAAATTAGCTTTTGTTTTGCTTTGTTTTTACTAGAACAATTATTTATATTGCTTTTAAATTTACTCAACTTTTCTCAGCTTCAATTCCTTAGAAATTTGAGTCTTCTTTTACATATCTAAGAAGTAGATGTCAAGGGAAAAGAAAAGAAAAATGAAGAAAGGAAACTAGGAGAAAGGAAGGAAGGATAGCAGGAAGAGACAGAGAGAGACTTGGTGAAATCAACCAAAATTTTGGCCTGCCTTGTTCTCAGTTTCATTAAAAATTAAAAAAGAAAAAAATGAATTGGAGTCAGATGATCTGAAGTAGAATCCTTCTTCATAAAATAAAATAAAAAACTTTTTTTTCCCCCAATGTCTTAACTAGTTTCCATGAAAAAAAAAAAAACTCTTGGTTATGTTAAAATTGTTATACTTATCCATCTCCAAATGAAGAATCTAGGAATTTTTGAAGGACGAGATAGGAAGAAAGGTGTGGAATAAGTATAGATCAGTGAGTCATAGAAATCATTTACTGTGTTCTGTAGGCTACAAATCATGAGTTGCTGAGGTCATCACAATGGAAAATACTGATTTGCGTATAAGAAACTTGAAAGTCAGAACTGAGTCAACCCTCAAAGAACACTATAGAATGATTCCCTATAAAATTCTACAAAGACAAGCTGCATTGTTAGACAGCCTCCATACAACCTAGTTTTGCAAGATGCCCTTGACTGATACACAGAGTCAGCTATCCTTAAATCAACACAGTATGGTACTAATAAAGAAATCATTTTATAATTGCTTTTGGAGGGGAGTAGTTCTACAGAATTGTCAAGGCAAATTGCATACTTTAAAATGGCATAAACTACTAAATTACTCCTCCAAAAACAGCAGTCCCACATAGGTCATTGATAAATGACATACAATACATACAATCTGGTTAAAAGTTTGTGTTTTCAAGTCAATCTAAATAAAACTGGCACACCATGTAGTAGAATTGAAAAAGACCTCAACTAAGGATATGAAGTTTCATAAGACAGATATGCCAAAGAGACATTGTAAAGAATGAAGTCACCATTCCTTCCAAAATAATCCAACATTATCAATCATTAAAGGTTATTCTCCTTAGCATGCCCAAATGGACTAATTGCAATGTTAGTTTAAAATAACAGAAAGACTGAAATAGATATTTTATGAAGAGACAAAGCAGTCATAAAAATCTATAACTGTGTATACATACCTATTAAATTATATTGATTCTATTTTTTAATAATTATTTTATTTTTATTTATTATTTTTTTACTTTACAATATTGTATTGGTCTATGTCTGGTTTCATTCACTTTCATCTATACATACTATGAAAGACATTTTTCTTATTGGTATTGATGTTTTAATATTATCAAATGTTCTTCTAAAGAATTATATATCAAATTATTGAATTAAAAGTAATTAATCCACCAAATCACAGTGTGTATTAAATATTCACTTGGCAGAAACCTAAATCAAAGTAGAGAAATCTTAAAAATAGGCCAGTCTCACAATAACTAAGAAGGATAGATGTAGAGGTGACAAAAGCTAAGAGTGGATCTAGGATTCACATATTGTCCTTAGAACTCTTTCTACCTGCTTACTCTGCTTCTCTGAGTTTTTGGCCTTATTCTCTGTTAATGCTCAGCTGGTAAAGAATCGTCTGCAATGTGGGAGAACTGAATTTGATCCTTGGGTTGGGAAGATCCCCTGGAGAAGGAAATGGCACCCCACTCCAGTACTCTTGCCTGGAGAATCCCATGGAGGTAGGAGCCTGGTAGGCTACAGTCCATGGGGTCGCCAAGAGTCAGACATGACTGAGCGACTTCACTTTCTTTCTTTTTTTCTTTCTTTAAATGCAATCAGGTTTCCTCCATGTGGTGGGGAAAATAGGCAAGGCCAGCATTTAAATATACTTTCTGCACTGTGACTCCAGAAGTAAGAAAGTAACTTTTAATCCTCCTAACAAAGAAAGAATTTCCCACTTTAGTCTAAAGTATATGCTTCTTTTTGAAACCAGTCACTGTGGACAGGACAATGAATCAGTCAGAAGGCCTAGATGAGAACCTAAATCATATCCTTTCCTAAATCTGGGAGTAGTTGAGGTAATTTATTTCCTATGTATATAATTTATTTCATATTGATATATACACATATAAAATTTATGATATATATTATAATATATATATTATATATAATTTATTTCTGCTGCTGCTGCTGCTAAGTCGCTTCAGTCGTGTCCGACTCTGTGCGACCCCATAGATGGAAGCTCACCATGCTCCCCAGTCCCTGGGATTCTCCAGGCAAGAACACTGGAGTGGGTTGCCATTTCCTTCTCCAATGCATGAAAGTGAAAAGTGAAAGTGAAGTTGCTCAGTCGTGTCCTACTCCTAGCGACCCCATGGACTGAAGCCTACCAGGCTCCTCTGTCCATGGGATTTTCCAGGCAAAAGTACTGGGGTGGGGTGCCATCTAGCTTCCCCAAAAAGTAAGCAGAATTTTTAAAACAGTCCACACAGGAATAGCTTATGAACATACATAACAATATTCAGCTTATAATTTTTTTCTTCAGAGACATCATCATGATTGCTTCATGTAATTTGAGTAGGTTTTTGGCATTTGTTGGGCTTCCCTTGTGGCTCAGCTGATAAAGAATCCGTCTGCAATGCAGGAGACCTGAGTTCGATCCTTGGGTTGGGAAGATCCCCTGGAGAAGGAAAAGGCTACCCACTCCAGTATTCTGGCCTGGAGAATTCCAGGGACTTTTATAGTCCATGAGATCACGAAGAGTCGGACACAACTCAGTGACTTTCACTTACTTGGCATTTGTTGTTGAGAAATGGAATTTACAGGGTGCAGTGGACTTGGTTTTGTACATTTAGTTCAATTCCTTACAGTTATAATTATTCCAAATGAGAAAACTGAGATTTAGAGATGTTTTTCAAGTACCCAAGGTGAATAAGGATTCTATTTCAGAATTTCAGACCTCAATTTATGTTTCTCTTCTTTTGTTTTTGTTTTTCAATTGTGAATGAAATTGCAAACAAAGTAGGTCCAGATATTGATACATTTTATCATCTTACTTATTTATGTAAATTTCTGTGCTATCATTAGCCTGTCTTCTGAAGCCAGCTATATCCCAAAGCCAGTAAAATTCCAAATGTGACTCATTTCAATGGACACTTATGAATTACTTTTTGGTGAATGAGAAACAATGATTCCATTTACAATATAAGACTTCCTAGTTCTTGATGAAATTGCTAATTTGTATCAATAGAATTAGAAAAAAATCACCTTGGTTCTTACAACAATACTGTTAAGTGAGCATATTTCTTAATTTTCTGTTCATTTTGTGGAAAAAATTTGAGCACCATTAGCCTAAGGCTTTATTCAAAAATACTGGACACAAGAATGTTCACAAGCATTGTCATGAAGAAGGAACGAAAACTGTAACTGAGTTTTATTTAGCAAGGTCATTCTACACAATTGAGCTAATTTTGGAAATAGTTGGTTTCAAAATCATTTCTAGGAACAGGGAGAAATTGTTTGGCAGACTGGTAATTTATTTGTTGGTCCATTCGAATTTCTCAAGACGTATACAGAGAAAGAGTTAGCGACTAAGGTCATGGGTCAGTAGGCTGGGAAGAAACAGCTGTGTGAGACAGGGACCTGCCTTGATGGAAACTGTCAGTCTTTCCACTCTCTTACAATTCTATTCTAGTTTATGGAGTGTAGACTCATCTCCCTTCATTTATGTTTAGCTAACATTGTCTATCTGCACTGCTATTAACAGAACTCTATTAATGTACCTCAAGATTTATTTATAAGAAGATTCAGCTTTTTAAATTCCTTTTTAAAATGAGTTACTTGGGGACCTCCCTGTCAGTCCAATGGTTAAAACTCCCTTGCCAGTGTAGGGAACTAATCATGGATTAGGTAACTAAGATCCTACATGCCCTGTGATACAGCATAAATAAATAAGTTATTTGTACTTAACCTAATCAAAACCCCAAATTTAACTAAAATAAAACAAATATTTAAAATCCTCTTTCACGCATTGTCACTCAATGTTTTTAAAAATATTCCCTTGATAGCTGTGATCTGCATTCTAATATCAGCTATAATTGGACAATAAGAAACAGCTAGGGCTTGCATAATACATGAATAAAATATTATACATAATTTAACACAGTAGTTAAAAGGGTGAATTAATATACCTTAAAGTAAGCTAACATTTGAAATCTGTATTGCTTAAATGTATTACTTGGAAAATAACATCAAAAATTCTGTTCACTGGAAACCATATAGTAGGGGTCCTGAAAATGTATGAGAACTAAATAACATTCATTATGTAAATTCATTTTCTAAGAACATATCAGTGCAGCCCCTTCCATTGTATTAATATAATATGCTCAGCTGATTTACAGGGCACCTTCTTATGTAAAAGTTATCAGGTCACACATAGTTAATAATTCAATTTACCAGCCTAATTTGAAATAACTGACTGCTTTATTGAGCAATATAATTAAAATATGTCCAATCTATTTTGCATTTAACTTATTAACATGGTGAAAAAACATTTAAAGGTTCCCAGTCATCATCACAAAAAAACACGGAAGGAAGAGCAAAGAAGCCAAGAGGTACCTGTTTATGCACAGTGTGTTCATTGGACTGATTGTATCTTTGGATGAGACTGATTTTGAAAACAGAGTGTTTGTAAAAATAATAAATACAGTTACCACAACAGAGAATCTCTCTGTTTTGAGAATAATAAAAAATAAAGTATATCAGTTGCATAATTTCTTCCACAACATTGCTGTAACCTGGGAAGCACAAATGTTTCACCTTGTCAATATTTCATTGTCAGTATGGAGACCAGCCCTGAGTGTTCATTGGAAGGACTGATGCTGAAGCTGAAACTCCAATACTTTGGCCACCTCATGCGAAGGGCTGACTCATTGGAAAAGACTCTGATGCTGGGAGGGATTGGGGGCAGGAGGAGAAGGGGACGACAGAGGATGAGATGGCTGGATGGCATCACTGACTCGATGCACATGAGTTTGGGTAAACTCCGGGAATTGGTGATTGACAGGGAGTCCTGATGTGCTGAGACCCCGATTTATGGGGTCTCAAAGAGTCGGACATGGCTGAATGACTGAACTGAACTGACTGACACATTTTAAACAAATATTAATATAATACATATTGCCTTTGTACCTGTAATGCATAGAAAACCATTTCCATAAATCCAGTAATTAATGTTACTCAAGCACAAGTTCCTAGCATTTGATTAAATTGAAAATATATAAGAAAATTAACTGAAGCTTGGACCAAAGAGTTAATTTCTTGTGAGTAAATTTAAATGTAACTTCTCTCTTCACTAAGATCTTCCCAGGAATAAATGTAGAAGATTAGATCGGATCATATCAGATCAGTCACTCAGTTGTGTCCAACTCTTTGTGACCCCATGAAACATAGCACACCAGGCCTCCCTGTCCATCATCAACTCCCAGAGTTCACTCAGACTCACGTCCATCGAGTCGGTAATGCCATCCAGCCATCTCATCCTCTGTCCTCCCCCTTCTCCTCCTGGCCCCAATCCCTCCCAGCATCAGAATATTTTCCAATGAGTCAACTCTTTGCATGAGGTGGCCAAAATACTAGAGTTTCAGCTTTAGCATCATTCCTTCCAAAGAAATCCCAGGGCTGATCTCCTTCAGAATGGACTGGTTGGATCTTCCTGCAGTCCAAGGGACTCTCAAGAGTCTTCTCCAACACCACAGGTCAAAAGCATCAATTATTCAGTGCTCCGCCTTCTTCACAATCCAACTCTCACATCCATACATGACCTCAGGAAAAACCATAGCCTTGACTAGGTGAACTTTGTTGGCAATGTCTCTGCTTTTGAATATGCTATCTAGGTTGGTCATAACTTTCCTTTCAAGGAGAAAGCATCTTTTAATTTCATGGCTGTAGTCACCATCTGCAGTGATTTTGGAGCCCAGAAAAATAATGTCTGACACTTTCCACTGTTTCCCCATCTATTTCCCATGAAGTGATGGGACCAGATGCCATGATCTTCGTTTTCTGAATGTTGAGCTTTAAGCCAACTTTTTCACTCTCCACTTTCACTTTCATCAAGAGGCTTTTTAGCCCCTCTTCACTTTCTGCCATAAGGGTGGTGGCATCCGCATGTCTGAGGTTACTGATATTTCTCCCGGCAATCTTGATTCCAGCTTGTGTTTCTTCCAGTCCAGTGTTTCTCATGATGTACTCTGCATATAAGTTAAATAAGCAGGGTGACAATATACAGCCTTGACATTTCCTTTTCCTATTGGAACCAGTCTGTTGTTCCATTCCAGTTCTAACTGCTGCTTCCTGACCTGCATACAAATTTCTCAAGAGGCAGGTCAGGTGGTCTGGTATTCCCATCTCTTTCAGAATTTTCCACAGTTTCTTGTGATCCACACAGTCAAAGGCTTTGGCATAGTCAATAAAGCAGAAATAGATACTTTTCTGGAACTCTCTTGCTTTTTTGATGATCCAGCAGATGTTGGCAATTTGATCTCTGGTTCCTCTGCCTTTTCTAAAACCAGCTTGAACATCAGGAAGTTCACGGTTCACATAGTGCTGAAGCCTGGCTTGGAGAATTTTGAGCATTACTTTACTAGCATGTGAGATGAGTGCAATTGTGTGGTAGTTTGAGCATTCTTTGGCATTGCCTTTCTTTGGGATTGGAATGAAAACTGCCCTTTTCCAGTCCTGTGGCCACTGCTAAATTTTCCAAATGTGCTGGCATATTGAGTGCAGCACTTTCACAGCATCATCTTTCAGGATTTCGAATAGCTCAACTGGAATGCAGTAGATGAATAACATTAACTGCCTCACACCAAAATAAAGTTTAAAGTGTATGAAAACTGCCCTACACTGTTGCCCCCAGGCTTCCACCTCTGCAGAAATCCAGTGACATTAAAGACTCTTGCCTGCCTAAGAGGTTAGAAACATAGAGATTCTAGAGATAACTACTTGGGTTTAGACTTTGACTCTCCCACTCACTGTCTTTAGGACTTAGACAAACTGCTTAAATTATCTACTTTAGTGGCTTTTCAAATAAGGGAAATAATAAATTAAAACCTATCTCACAGCATTGTTGTGATTGTTACATGGTTGGGTTAATGCAAAGCACTTTAAAACAGTGCCTGTTTCATAGTGTGACCTGTGTACATGTGAGTTCATGTTACTGTTTAGCTCCATCCTTGTTCTAGATGTCCAGGGTGTTATTCTGTGAGGGAAATGACTTTAAATAAATATTAAGGCATAACTCTGAGCAGAGACATGAGGTCTTCCCAGGTGGTGCTAGTTGTAAAGAATCTGCCTGCCAATGCAGGAGATGCAGGAGACCCAGGTTCAATCCCTAGATAGGCAAGATCCCCAGGAGATGGAAATGACAACCCGCTCTAATATTCTTCCTCGGAAATCCCATGGTCAGAGGAGCCTGGTGGGCTACAGTCCATGATGTTACAAGAGAGTCAGACTTGGTGAGCACAAGCACATATATAGAAACTGAGCAGAGACATAGAATTTGGGTGACTAATGACTAACTTGAGCATCCCAGAAAAGTGGAATCAATTATAATTTCCATCAAAATTCAAACTTTATGGCAAATCACTTCAGTACTCTTGCCTTGAGAATCCCATGAACAGTATGGAAAGGCATAATGATAGGATACTGAAAGAGGAACTCCCCAGGTCAGTATGTGCCCAGTATGCTACTGGAGATCAGTGGAGAAATAACTCCAGAAAGAATGAAGGGATGGAGCCAAAGCAAAAAAAAAAAAATATCCAGCTGTGGATGTGACTGGTGATAGAAGCAAGGTCCGATGCTATAAAGAGCAATATTGCATAGGAACCTATAATGTCAGGTCCATGAATCAAGTCAAATTGGAAGTGTCAAACAGTAGATTGCAAGAGTGAATGTCGACATCTTAGGAATCAGCGAACTCAAATGGACTGGAATGGGTGAATTTAACTCAGGTGACCATTATATCTATCACTGCAGACAGGAATCCCTCAGAAGAAATGGAGTAGCCATCATGGTCAACAAAAAGAGTCCGAAATGCAGTACTTGAATGCAATCTCAAAAACGACAGAATGATCTCTGTTCGTTTCCAAGGCAAACCATTCAATATCACAGTAATCCAAGTCTATGCCCCAACCAGTAACACTGAAGAAGCTGAATGGTTCTATGAAGACCTACAAGACCTTTTAGAACTAACACCCCCAAAAGATGTCTTTTTCATTATAGGGGACTGGAATGCAAAAGTAGGAAATCAAGAAACACCTGGAGTAACAGGCAAATTTGGCGTTGGAATACGGAATGAAGTAGGGCAAAGTTTTGCCAAGAAATGCACTGGTCATAGCAAACATCCTCTTCCCACAACACAAAAAAAGACTCTACAAATGGACATCACCAGATGGTCAACACTGAAATCAGATTGATTATCTTCTTTGCAGTAAAAGATGGAGAAGCTCTATACAGTCAACAAAAACAAGACCAGGAGCTGATGTGGCTCAGATCATGAACTCCTTATTGCCAAATTCAGACTAAAATTGAAGAAAGTAGGGAAAACCATTAGACCATTCAGGTATGACCGAAATCAAATCCCTTATGATTATACAGTGGAAGTGAGAAATAGATTTAAGGGCCTAGATCTAATAGAGTGCCTGATGAACTATGGAATGAGGTCCGTGACACTGTACAGGAGACAGGGACCAAGACCATCCCCATGGAAAAGAAATGCAAAAAAGCAAAATGGCTGTCTGGGGAGGCCTTACAAATAGCTGTGAAAAGAAGAGAAGCAAAAAGCAAAGGAGAAAAGGAAAGATATAAGAATCTGAATGCAGAGTTCCAAAGAATAGCAAGAAGAGATGAGAAAGTCTTCCTCAATGATCAATGCAAGGAAATAGAGGAAAACAACAGAATGGGAAAGACTAGAGATCTCTTCAAGAAAATTTAGAGATATCAAGGGAACATTTCATGCAAATATGGGCTCGAAAAAGGACAGAAATGGTATGGACCTAACAGAAGCAGAAGATATTAAGAAGAGGTGGCAAGAATACACAGAAGACCTGTACAAAAAAGATCTTCATGACCCAGATAATCATGATAATGTGATCACTGACCTAGAGCCAGACATCCTGGAATGTGAAGTCAAGTGGGCCTTAGAAAGGATCACTATGAACAAAGCTAGTGGAGGTGATGGAATTCCAGTTGAGCTATTCCAAATCCTGAAAGTTGATGCTGTGAAAATTCTGCACTCAATATGCCAGCAAATTTGGAAACCTCAGCAGTGGCCACAGGACTGGAAAAGGGCAGTTTTCATTCCAATCCCAAAGAAAGGCAATGCCAAAGAATGCTCAAACTATCACACAATTGCACTCATCTGACATGCTAGTAAAGTAATGCTCCAAATTCTCCAAGCCAGGCTTCAGCAATATGTGAACCGTGAACTGCCTGATGTTCAAGCTGGTTTTAGAAAAGGCAGAGGAACCAGAGATCAGATTGCCAAGATCCGCTGGGTCATGGAAAAAGCAAGAGAGTTCCAGAAAAGCATCTATTTCTGCTTTATTGACTATGCCAAAGCCTTTGACTGTGTGGATCACAAGAAACTGTGGAAAATTCTGAAAGAGATGGGAATACCAGACCACCTGACCTGCCTCTTGAGAAATTTGTATGCAGGTCAGGAAGCAACAGTTAGAGCTGGACATGGAACAACAGACTGGTTCCAAATAGGAAAAGGAGTATGTCAAGGCTGTATATTGTCACCCTGCTTATTTAACTTATATGCAGAGTACATCATGAGAAACGCTGGACTGAAAGAAACACAAGCTGGAATCAAGATTGCTGGGAGAAATATCAGTAACCTCAGATATGCAGATGCCACCACCCTTATGGCAGAAAGTGAAGAGGAACTAAAAAACCTCTTGATGAAAGTGAAAGTGGAGAGTGAAAAAGTTGGCTTAAAGCTCAACATTCAGAAAACGAAGATCATGGCATCTGGTCCCATCACTTCATGAGAAATAGATGGGGAAACAGTGTCAGACTTTATTTTTTGGGGCTCCAAAATCACTGCAGATGGTGACTACAGCCATGAAATTAAAAAATGCTTACTTCTTGGAAGGAAAGTTATGACCAACCTAGATAGCATATTCAAAAGCAGCAACATTACTTTGCCTACAAAAGTTCGTCTAGTCAAGGCTATGGTTTTTCCTGTGGTCATGTATGAATGTGAGATTTGGAATGTGAAGAACGCTGAGTGCCGAAGAATTGATGCTTTTGAACTGTGGTGTTGGAGAAGACTCTTGAGAGTCCCTTGGACTGCAAGGAGATCCAACCAGTCCATTCTGAAGGAGATCAGCCCTGGGATTTCTTTGGAAGGAATGATGCTAAAGCTGAAACTCCAGTACTTTGGCCACCTCATGTGAAGATTTGACTCACTGGGAAAGACTCTGATGCTGGGAGGGATTGGGGGCAGGAGGAGAAGAGGACCACAGAGGATGAGATGGCTGGGTGGCATCACTGACTCGATGGACGTGAGTCTGAGTGAAGTCTGGGAGTTGGTGATGGACAGGGAGTCCTGGTGTGTTGCGATTCATGTGGTCGCAAAGAGTCAGACACGACTGAGAGACTGAATGATCTGACTGAAAGTTCTGGTCACTATAAAAAATAGATTTCTTTCCTATTTGTGTACTTATGTTTATCCAACAGAGAGTAAATCAATAGTGAAAAACAGAGTGAGTCTGTCAATATGACACTCCAGGATCCATGCTGCTGCTGGTGTTAATTCGCTTCAGTTGTGTCCGTCTCTCTGCGACCCCATAGACGGCAGCCTGCCAGGCTCCCCCGTCCCTGGGATTCTCCAGGCGAGAACACTGTAGTGGGTTGCCATTTCCTTCTCCAATGCATGAAAGTGAAAAGTGAACGTGAAGTCGCTCAGTCATATCCAACTCCAGCAACCCCATGGACTGCAGCTTACCAGGCTTCTCCGTCCATGGGATTTTCCAGGCAAGAGTACTGGAGTGGGGTGCCATTGCCTTTTCCCCAGGATACATAATTGATTCTTAAACTTTTTGACATTTGCCCTAAGTATATATTGAGCATCATTCATCAAGACTTTTAAAAATTTTTTTAGTTTATTATAAATAAACAGTGAAAGTTGAGATGAAGCAGTCTTACAACATTTTCTGTGAGATCAGCTTCTCACAGATTACTTAGTGTGAAATGAAATATTTCAGAAATATTTGTAAATGTTTTAGTGTTAAAGCTATTAAAAATTCTACATCAAAGAGCTTGTGAAATTTAAAAAGGCAAAATTCTTTTTTTAGTACAAAATATTATTTCCTTTAAGAAACCTAGCTTAACCTGTTTATAGGAAAATTTCATCAGTAATATTAGGGATTAATTTTATGTTTAATTAAGTATCTGCAAAAAAAGAAAAAGCACAACTTCCTTTGTTTTACTTTTATACCACATCTAATTTTTTAGTAAAAAGTTCATCACACATCAAAGTATACCCCAAATTTGGTCCCTTTTCACCACCTTCAT
The DNA here is from genome assembly GCA_935064755.1 of Tragelaphus eurycerus. Classification (NCBI taxonomy): domain Eukaryota; kingdom Metazoa; phylum Chordata; class Mammalia; order Artiodactyla; family Bovidae; genus Tragelaphus; species Tragelaphus eurycerus. The sequence continues at coordinate 41,802,677 of CAKXYN010000010.1, read as the reverse complement.
TTCTGTCACCCTAATTTAAGCCACTATTTCACACCTGAACTGTTTCAGTGGATTTTTACTATCCTGTATACCCCAGGTCCAGCTTTCTGTTCTATATACAATATTCATAGGGATCTCTTTTAAGCATAGCTTTAATTTTGTGCCTCCCATATCTTCCCAGTTTACCCAGAGAAATGGTAACCTGTATGATGACCTGCCAGGCCTATACAATATAGGAAATCCTCTCAGATTTCCTCCTCACCATGCTTCTAACCATCCTCTCTTCTTTTCTGTTCTGTAAAAATATCATACATGCCCACAATTCAGGTTATGCACCACCTCTTTTCTCTAAAGTGCTCTTCAACCTGTTATTTTATAATACATTTTGCTTATTTCCTTCCTTCAAGCATCTGCACAAATGTCACCTGTTCAGGGAGACATGGATTGACCATTGTACATAAAATTAAACATACTTTTATAACTTGCATTTCTTTTTTTATAGCAAGTTACACTAGCTAATATATTGAATATTTTTCTATCTCTATTAACATAAGTTGAATAAATGCAGGGACATTGTTTTGCTCACTGATGTATTCTCAGAAACAAGTGAGGGTTCAAAAATAGAATGTGACAGAAAAGATAAAAAATCAATGAATCAGTGAATGAACAGAGTAATAGCATCTAAAATCTATATTGAGACATTTGAGAATGTTTTGTTTCTAACTATTGTCATTGCTTCAATCATTTTCATTTCAAAGTTTGCAATTTTTATTCCAAATAATTTGGACAGATTCTACAGTTGAAGTTAGATGTGTGACTTTAAGGTAACTAAGACACGTATTTCTTCCAAGTTAGTGCTTGAGGGCATAATCCCTCCTAATTTGAGCCTTCAGATGAGACCACCTCGATCACAATCTTGTGAGCACTTTTGAAGAATACCTAGCTCAGCTGTTTCTAGGCTGCCAACCTACAAACACTGTGAAATTATAAATTTTTATTGTTTTTAGGCTGCTAAACTTTGAGATAGTTTGTTATGTACCAATAGATAAATGATCGTATTAGGTAATTTTATGTGAATTTCTTTGTGCATAGAACTTGAAATATTAATATAAAAGTTTCTGGTGTGTTCTCTAGACATTTTTTGTTCTTTTGGCAGTACGGTAATTTATCATTAGCAAAATATACCTTCTTCATCACTCAGCTATAATCACTGAGGTCTAAGAATAATCAAAACTTCTTGAACTTTTTCAATTTTTTTAGTATAAAGGAGCTGTTAGAAATTTCCCCGGTGATCAAGTGGTTAAGACTCCACACTTCCAAAGCAGGGAATGCAGGTTTGACCCCTGGTTGGGGACTAAACATCCCACATGCCTTAGGGTATGGCAAAAAAACAAACAAGCGAAAAGAGATGTTAAAGAAATTACTTCATCATATGTTATATGTAAAGATTAAACGTGCTGTGATTTATTTATTGTGCTCAGTTTGTTCCTTACATATTCTATTCTGTTGTTTCTAAAGAAAGTTGCTTGCCTGTGGAATTTTCCATTCCATATCTCTCGCAGAGTCTTGCTTATTTGCTTTTTGATTTTGGCACATCTCTGAGACTTTTCTTTGACTACATAATCTGTCACCTAATTTTATGACCAATTTTTTTCTTTGTGACTCACTACCATTTTTTTGATTTATTTTATTTTTTTTCCTCACAGTGATATATTAACATTTCTTCTTTCACTTTATGTAATTAAGAACTTGTATTCAAACACGACAAACCAAAACAAACAACAACTAAAACAAATAAGCAAAAATGCCACAAAGACCATAAAGGCTTTAGGTTACTATTATACTTCAACAAAGCAGGTCAGTATATTTGTGTTACGACACAGTAGCAGATCATTTGTAAAAACAAGAGCAGCTTAAAAAAAAATAGTTGAATGTAGCTAAAGTTAATAGAATTTAGAAGTCATAAAACCAGCATTATTAACCTAGAAGTTCTGTCTCTAAACCTTCATGAAAGAAGTAGGTGGTCAATATCTTGACTAGCAAGAGGGTCATGGGGTCAAATAAAATATGCTCAGTTTTCAACAGATGAGGACTTAAACCAGAGAGAATCTTATTATTTTAAGACAACTTCATCCTAGAACGAAAGAAATTACTTTGCCCTTTTCTCCTATTGGTGAGTTATATTATATGTCTATATAATTAAACATTTACTGTAATTTGGTCTAAACCCTTCATCTCATTGTTTACTTAGTTGCTCAATCATGTCTGACTCTTTGTGACCCTATAGATGGTAGCCTTCCAGGCTCTTATGTCCATGGGATTCTCCAAGCAAGAATACTGGAGTGGGCTGCCGTGCCTTCCTCCAGAGGATTGTCCCAACCCAGGGATCAAACCCAGGTCTCCCTCATTGCAGGTAGATTCTTTACCATCTGAACCACCAGTGAAGGCTATCATCTCATTAGATTCCTGCCCATTACTTGTAATATATGTTTCTGTGTATAGCTGCAACCTATAGCTTAATTATGTGTCTTAAATATAGTACAAATCAAACTATTAACTATTTGTCCCTGGAAATCCTTTCCATCAGATACAAGGAAATAAGAAAAGGAAAACAACAGAATGACTTTTCAATCCTAAAGAGCAAAAATACTTTCTATTTTCAGTTCATTTTCTCACAGGAACTACTCCTCAATTCAGTAGATACATTCTGTTGTAAATGATTAACCTTCTGATTGTAGGCATGTTCAAGTGTTAGTTTGAGACAAATGAATTTGAATATTTTTTAAGTGAAAAATAGTTTAATAACAGTAACTTTATATTGCTTTACCTAGCAGGGTACCTGATGTTCAATTATTTTTTTAAGAGAGGTTAACCTAAGTTTGGATTATTCTTCACTTGAAAGGAGTAATTCTTTCCCAAGTTGCTTTTAAAATCCATTGAACACCTTTGCAAGTGAGATTTTATCTTTCCCACACTCATTTATAATCATATTTTTCAGCATATGTCTAGATGTGAGACACCACAGTATTACATATAATACCACTAGATTACCTCTCGACCCAGGTGTGGACCGGCACTGGTACAGGCTTACATTTGTGATTCAGTTGTCTGTAATTTTCTATGAGAATGTGAAAGAGCTTTTTAAAATCCAAACTGAATTTCTCTTGTGATCAGTGGAGCATTTGGTCAAGGAGTTTTTTGTGTTTTTTTTTTTTTTTGTAGATATAGTATATGCTCATGGGAAAAACCTTAGAATATATAATTGGACCAAATGGAAAAAAAATTGAAACCAGTTTCTCTAGAGTACAGTCCAAGGGTTTGCAAAGAGTCAGACACTGTTTGTGGGTGACTGAGCACACACAAACACACACATACACACAAACATACAAACTACTATTCTAATGTATGTTTGTTTAATTTTTCTTAAGCCTATGTTATATTTACATGAATCAATATATGTACTATCATCATATGTTTTTTGTATGTTTATGGCATGCATATATATACAATTGCATGGAAAAAAATAAATGGTTGATGAACCTGTTAATATGTTCTTCTTATGAGTTTTTATTATTGTGGTACCCTCTATTCCTCTGTATCTACAAACATTTTGAGGCCAACACTAACATATTAGTAATAATTAATAATTCTTTCATATTGTTTTAGAAATATGAATATTTATATATTCCTATAATACCAGAGTTCCAAAGAATAGCAAGAAGAGATAAGAAAGCCTTCCTCAGCAATCAATGCAAAGAAATAGAGGAAAACAACAGATTGGGAAAGACTAGAGATCTCTTCAGGAAAATTAGAGATACCAAGGGAATATTTCATGCAAAGATGGGCTTGATAAAGGACATAAATGGTATGGACCTAAGAGAAGCAGAAGATATTAAGAAGAGGTGGCAAGATTACACAGAAGAACTATACAAAAAAGAGCTTCACGACCCAGATAATCACGATGGTGTGATCAGTCACTTAGAGCCAGACATCCTGGAATGTTAAGTCAAGTGGGCCTTAAAAAGAATCACTACGAACAAAGCTAGTGGAGGTGATGGAATTCCAGTTGAGCTATTCCAAATCCTGAAAGATGATGCTGTGAAAGTGCTGCACTCAATATGCCAGCAAATTTGGAAAACTCAGCAGTGGCCACAGGACTGGAAAAGGTCAGTTTTCATCCCAATCCCAAAGAAAGGCAATGCCAAAGAATGCTCAAACTTCCACACAATTGCACTCATCTCACATGCTAGTAAAGTAATGCTCCAAATTCTCCAAGCCAGGCTTCAGCAATACATGAACCATGAATTTCTAGATGTTCAAGCTGGTTTTAGAAAAGGCAGAGGAACCAGAGATCAAATTGGCAACATCCGCTGGATCATGGAAAAAGCAAGAGAGTTCCAGAAAAACATCTATTTCTGCTTTATTGACTATGCCAAAGCCTTTGACTGTGTAGATCACAATAAACTGTGGAAAATTCTGAGAGAGATGGGAATACCAGACCACCTGATCTGCCTCTTGAGAAATCTGTATGCAGGTTAGGAAGCAACAGTTAGAACTGGACTTGGAACAACAGATTGGTTCCAAATAGGAAAAGAAGTACTTCAAGGCTGTATATTGTCACCCTGCTTATTTAACTTATACGCAGAGTATATCATGAGAAATGCTGGGCTGGAAGAAGCACAAGCTGGAATCAAGATTGCCAGGAGAAATATCAATAACCTCAGATATGCAGGTGCCACCACCCTTATGGCAGAAAGTGAAGAGGAACTCAAAAGTCTCTTGATGAAAGTGAAAGTGGAGAGTGAAAAGGTTGGCTTAAAGCTCAACATTCAGAAAACGAAGATCATGGTATCCGGTCCAATCATTTCTTGGGAAATAGATGGGGAAACAGTGGAAACAGTGTCAGACTTTATTTTTCTGGGCTCCAAAATCACTGCAGATGGTGACTGCAGCCATGAAATTAAAAAATGCTTACTTCTTGGAAGGAAAGTTATGACCAACCTAGATAGCATATTCAAAAGCAGCAACATTATTTTGCCAACAAAGGTCTATCTTGTCAAGGCTATAGTTTTTCCAGTGGTCTTGTATGGATGTGGGAGTTGGCCTATGAAGAAAGCTGAGCACGGAAGAATTGATGCTTTTGAACTGTGGTGTTGGAGAAGACTCTTTAGAGTGCCTTGGACTGCAAGGAGATCCAACCAGTCCATTCTGAAGGAGATCAGCCCTGGGATTTCTTTGGAAGGAATGATGCTAAAGCTGAAACTCCAGTACTTTGACCACCTCTTGCGAAGAGTTGACTCACTGGAAAAAACTCTGATGCTGGGAGGGATTGGCGGCAGGAGGAGAAGGGGACGACAGAGGATGAGATGGCTGGGTGGCATCACTGACTCGATGGACGTGAGTCTCAGTGAACTCTGGGAGTTGATGATGGACAGGGAGGCCTGGCGTGCTGCAATTCGTAGGGTCGCAAAAGTCAGACACGACTGAGCGACTGAACTGAACTGAACTGAACTGATAACACCAGTGCACAAATGTGTGCTTCAATGAATGTAAAATCAAATATTCAATAGAAGCTTCAATAGAAATGATGCTTTGTTTACTGAGTTAAAGACAAAAGAGAAATTAGCTGGCTACTTATTTTAATAAAGTAAAATTAGAAAAACTAAAATATTCCAGAATAATTTACTTCCTAATGAATGTGAAAATATAATTGCTAAGACTACAATTTAATTTGCACTAGGCAAGCCATTCAGAGAAGGCAATGGCACCTCACTCCAGTGTTCTTGCCTGGAAAATCCCATGGACAGAGGAGCTTGATACGCAGCAGTTCATGGGGTTTCTACGAGTTGGAGATGACTGAGTGACTTCACTTTCATGCATTGGAGAAGGAAATGGCAACCCACTCCAGTGTTCTTGCCTGGAGAATCCCAGGGACGGGGTAGCTTGGTGGGCTGCCGTCTGTGGGGTCGCATAGAGTTGGACACGACTGAAGTGACTTAGCAGCAGCAGGCAAGCCATTGTTTCCCCAAATGTCTCATAAAATGCTACTTTAGTGGATGCTTTATAGATGTACAGAAAAAATAGAGTTCAGAAACCAAATAATCTTGGACATAGTTATCTTAAATGAAGCAGGTTATTTGTTACTGTGTTGTTCTTATTGTGTATTTGTGTTTGTTTTTAACACAGATATTCTCAGATATTTTAACATGCTTATATGCATTGCAAATAACCAATAATAGTAGGATACACTATTTCCCAAAATATTGGACCATGGGACTCCCCCATTTCTTTTCTTTTTTAATAACTGACAAGTGTTTCAGTGAAAAATCCCTGCTTAATGCTTGTGTAAAAATGTCAGAAATGATTTTTCTTGAATATTTAGCATGTCATTTTTTTTAGTAGCTTCCACTTAGTGGTCTATGTAGACTAGATTAGAAATGTTGTGCAATTTTTTTTACACAATAGTCTCACAAGCTTTCAAACTCTTTAAACTCAGTGATCTTTATTCTTTTGACTCTTTAGTCCTCAAGGTATTTGGATATTAATTTCCTTTTTTTTTTTTTTTTTTTTTTTTTGGCCATGCTGTGCAACATGTGGTATCTTAATTCCCTGATTAGGGCTCGAACCTGTACCCTCTGCCTTGGAAGTGCAGAGTATTAACCACTGGACTCCCAGGGAAGTTCCTTCCATGGCTTAATCTTAAACTCTGAAATATTTTTCTCTTATCATCTCCTCTATTATACTTCTTTACTTACCTGAGCAAATTTCCCAATTATTAGACATCACAGTCAGTATTTCAATGAACCTCTTCCTTCTTTCTCCTACTTTGGTTTTATCAATATAATCATCAGAGCTCTTCTTAAAATCATTATAGGGAATAGCCAAGGCTCAAGGCTTGGACTGAAAGGAGATCCAACCAGTCTATCCTAAAGGAAATCAGTCCTCAATATTCATTGGAAGGACTGATGCTGAAGCTGAAACTCCAATACTTTGGCCACCTGATTGGAAGAACTGACTTACTGGAAAAGATCCTGACGCTGGGAAAGATTGAAGGCAGGAGAAGTAGGGGATGACAGAGGATGGGATGGTTGGATGGCATCACCAACACAATGGACATGAGTTTGAACAAGCTCCAGGAGTTGATGATGGACAGGGAAGCCTGGAATGCTGCAGTCCATGGGATTGCAGAGTCACACACGACTGAGTGACTGAACTGACTGAAGGCCACTGCTCCATGAATTTTCTCTTAGTGATAGCAACGGATTTTTAAATTCTAATGAAACCTCAAAATCAGCAAATCAGAATCTTTTATTTTTTAATCTACCTTGGTTCTGCTAAGTCCTACTCAATTTACAGTTTTATGTATGTTTTGTCTCCTTCCTCAACCATAGCCCAATATTTCAAACACTTTCCTACAGTTAATATCCTGAGTATCTCTCCTGTTTTTCTCTCTATAATCCCAATAGCAGCCACCCTTTAGTACTTCATTCCCTCTTAACTACATTTTGCTATACCATCTATTCGTTTATCCTTCCAGAATGATAATCTCAAAAAAGTTCTGATGATGTTATTGCCAATTTATTAACTATTTAAATTAAATACAAACAAATGCAACATTTGTTTATCACTTTTCCCAAGTCTGTTTCCTTTAGCCAGGCTAGACTATTCAGATCTCTTTCTCATTCCTTAATCTTTGTATTCCTTTGTTTACATTTTTTTCTCTCTACCAACTAAGACTTCCCTAAGGATAAAGAGTCCGCCTGCCAATGCAGGAGACCCTGGTTTGATCTCTGGGTAGGGAAGATCCCTTGGAGAAGAACATGGCAGCCTATTAAGTATTTTTGCTAGGGAAATCCCATTAACAGAGGAGCCTTGCAGGCCACAATCAATGGGGTCACAAGAGTCAAATGCAATTTAGTGATTAAATAACAACAACAACTTTCCAAGTCCTTCGGGGTCCAAAATAAGATGTTTGGCATCAGGCACTTAGTTTCAAATCTGACTGTATTATCATGGGAAATATGCTTATTCTCTTTTAGTCTCAGAGTTTTTTGTTTGTTTGTTTGTTAATCTGGATGGTTGAGATGATAATATCTATCGCAGGCTTGTGCAATTGAAATGAGATAATGATTGCAAAGTCCCGAGTTAAATGTGCTGCTGCTGCTACTAAGTCGAGGCAGTCAGGTCTGACTGTGCGACCCCATAGCCCTGGGATTCTGCAAGCAAGAATACTGGAATGGGTTGCCATTTCCTTCTCCAATGCATGAAAGTGAAAAGTGAAAGTGAAGTCGCTCAGTCCTGTCCGACTCTTAGCAACCCCATGGACTGCAGCCTACCAGGCTCCTGCGTCCATGGGATTCTCCAGGCGAGAGTACTGGAGTGGGGTGCCATCGCCTTCTCCGCTAGTTAAATACAGAGCCTCAAAAAGTGTTAAGTTTCTTTCCTAACTGATTTTCCCTTCCCTACAAATTTTCTTTAAAATTCTGCCATGTTACTTTTTAATTATAATCATCACTTCCTCTCTTTTCACGGCTGTATGTCTGTCTTGCTTTGAGACTGTACCCATCTTGAATCATACTTCTTTTGTCTTCACCACAGTACTAAGCATGTATTGCTTTCATTGTTAGGATCATCAAATATTAGTTGAATGGATTTTGCTAAATAAGTTATACATTCTTCCATTGAAGTATAATCTAAAATCCTGAAAATTTAAATTGTGAAGAATTTCATGGGTGCTCCTAATCTGTAGATTAAAAAAAGCCATCTAACTTTTGGTATTTAAAAAATGAACACAAAGAGAGGAAGGAAGAGAGGGAGGGAGGGAATAAGGGAGGAAGGAAGGTCAAGAAGACCAATTAAAATGTGATTTTTAAAAAGTAAAATGTGTATACAGTTTAAGATAAGAAACTGATATGAGAGAACTAAAAGACAAATTTTATTCTCTGCCTACCACCTTGGAGGATAATGCTTGGAGAAAAATACTTTGATGTGCTTTTGTTTTAGCATCTGTAAAATGCAGTAAATTCACTTACCTCTCTTCCATGTGAATTATGATGGTAGGATGATATCATATATGGAAATCTTTTGAGATTTTTGGAAAGTTTCAATTACTGCTATTTATAAAGTGGGGTCATCATTGTGTATACAATAAATATTGTGTAGATGTAATTCTTCCAGATTTATAATATTAGTTTATTTTTATAATTTCTTCTTATTAGTGATGATTTCATGTTTACTTAGCATTCATTTTACCTGATATGATCTACTCTTCCTTCCCTCCCTCTCTTGCTGAATATGTTCCCTGAAACTGGGACCTACCAAAGTTCAGCTTCTTCAGTTATCCCTAAAGATTGTGTACCTTAAGTTTTAGGCTAAAGCTCAAGATGTTTGTTATTATAATTAAAGAACAGTAAGCTCTCAATTATCTATGATAATGGGTTACTGGGAGAGCCTATATAAACAGATTGGCTTGGAGGTTTTTCACCTTGAGTAAACTCTCCCAGGGTGTCCCCTGGGAGTGGCAAGAAGGGTAGGGTGAGAGGACTCGGCAGGCTGACTCCCCACATTGACTGGAACTCCAGAGGGTGGCTTAACAGATAACTTCTGGAATGTTCCTGTGTCATTTATCCTTGCAGGATGAAAGGACTGACAAAACTGAAAGCCTTTAGCAAGAAACATTTGTTGAGTAAATGAGTGAGTGAGAGGATTTACTTGGTGTGGCTCCAGCAGAGAAATCTCTTCTTTTATTTCCATCACAAGTTTGGAGTAAATAAACGCATCCGGGGAAGAAAGACTATAGCTGTGCAGACTCTTGTCTCAGGAAGGTACACTCCAACAAGAGACACTCTGTCAGCCTTTCTGCAAAATATATTCACGGCAACAAAGCAACAAATAATATGAAATATTTTAAAATCTGCTAAATGTGAAATAGCACTTCTTTAAAGATTGTCTAATACTTATGACATTCAGAAACAATATTTATTCTGCCCCTTTGGAAACTGCTGCTGATTTTCCTGTAGTTATTTTTATTCAGTCACAAAGTCATGTCCAACTCTTTGTGACCCAGTGGACTACAATAGCATGCCAGGCTTCCCTGTCCTTCACAATCTCCTAGAGTTTGCTCAAACTCATGTCCATTGAGTTGGTGATATCATCCAACCATCTCATCCTCTGTCACCCTCTTCTCCTCCTGCCCTTCAGTTTCCCAGAATCAGGGTCTTTTCCAATGAGTCAGCTCTTCACATCAGGTGGGCAAAGTATTGGAGCTTCAGCTTCAGTGCCAGTTCTTCAAATGAATATTCGAGGTTGATATCCTTTAGGATCAACTGGTTTGATCTCCTTGCTTTCCAAGGGACTCTCAATAGTCCTGTAGTAGATACTTTGAAAAATATTAACTGTTTACTGAGATAGGGAGAAGGTACATGTCTTTGAATTATATAACCAGTTGTATAAAATGACTAGTTCATTTGAATTCAACCAATATTCATGAAATACTTGTCAGGTCTAGCATTTTCTAGTAATTAAGGATGAAAAGGTAAACAAAATACTGCAGTTGTCCATTTGTTGCTACTGTGAGTAGTATGTGGTATGAGTTACAGAGGGCTTTGGTCCCTGACTCTAAAGTTCTAGGGCTTCATGAGACTTCTGTATTAATACTTCTTTTTTTTCCCCCTCAAAGAAAGAAAAGACACTAAGATAAATATTCTTAGAATATTAGAATTGGGACAGTAAATGGTAGGTTAATACAGAGACTGCAGATAATCTACTTTCCTAAAGGCAACATGAAGAAAGGGAGAAAAGAGAGAGGTCTGAATCTCAGTTATAATTCTGCCACTAACTGACTTCAAAACATCAGGTGTCTGGAATTTTGTTCATAATATGAGAAACGTGAAGTACAGGAACTCTTAAATTTGTATCAGGCCCTAACTGCAATAGTTGTGTCTGACTCTTTGCGACCCCATGAACTGTAGTCTACCAGGCTCCTCCCTCCATGGGATTTTCCAGGCAAGAGTCCTGGAGTGGGTTGCCATTTCCTTCTCCAGGGGATCTTCCCAACCCAGGGATCGAACCCAGGGCTCCAGCATTGCAGGCAGATGCTTTAACCTCTGAGCCACCAGGGACGCCCCTAACTGTAATAAGACCATAATAAATATGGGATTTTTGAGAACTATGTAGATGACCAAAATAATGGATCATTTAATGTGAGGATTTGATGTAGTGAAGAGTCTAAGGAGTTACTGAGGGTTCCAATTGGATAACCTATGTCTGGGTAAAGGTTTTAGAGAGGTTAGTTAACTATTAACTCCTTTCTAATACACCTGAAATGAGAAGGAAGCAGCAGCCAGGGTGATTCATATACTTGACAATTGAGCACTGATTGCCTAAGAAAACTATAATCAATCTTTTTTTCTTTTCCTTTCCCTGACTTGCATGTTCTTGTTCTACCCATCTAGAAAAATTCCCCTGGCGTATGCATTAAAAATTCATAACTCACTTAGCATAGAGTAAGCATACACTCTTCAAGCCTCATTTAATTTGTATCTACAAGGAATGATGAATGCTAAGCAAGGGCTATAATTATAATTTTAAGATAGTGGAGTAAAACATAAAGAAATGACCACCCATGATCCCAGTTAATGGTAGTATTAAGTACAATAAGGTGGAGACGGAGAGTTACAGAGGCAGTTTCAGCTGAGCTTCCATGGTGACTGAGGCCTGTACACAGTGCTTATAAAAGTCTATCTGGGATGACGCATCACTGCATCAAGGCTTTAAAGTATTCAACTCACTTCACATCCTTCAATTCCATTATATAAAAGAAAGTTTCTTATTTATGTGTGTATATATGAAAAGACATAAGATTTCAATTGAAAATAAGTATATATTTTATCTTTTTATAGCATTTTGGGATTCTTCATCTTTAATCATTATCGATACTTTGGTTATATTGTAACAGCCACATAATTTTTTCCTGTAGTATTTTTATTACTTGAATCTCGAAAATAATTGATACTAATTGCTAAAGTAATCTTTTCTTTTTGTTAATGTGACATGGAGACAGAGATCGGAGTTGGTCTCTTTCCAGCTGTTTCCAGCCGTTTCATAACTATCATCTATTTCCTCATGTGCCGAAGTCACATACTGCCTCCTCCCTAGCTCAACTAAACTGAAGTAACATTAGAGAAAGGTGGTCAGCAGCCTTTATTTTTTTGGAAATTGGGGTTTTGATTATGTCTTTCTTGATGTTATCTGTTATGAAATAATAGTGGTAAAGTAAAATGTACTATACATAGAATAATGTGTATTTGCTCAGTAATGTTTTTTGAGGAATGAAAGAAACACTACATGTTATAACATTATTGGCTAACCATTGTATCACTAACTTTTCTGTTATAACAAAAGTGCAGGTCAGTCTTCCTCTTAAGAACTCCTAAATTGTTCTAAATCACAAAGTATTTACAATTATGGCTACTTCATATGTAACTATGGATAAAGCAATGGCAACCCACTCCAGTACTCTTGCCTGGAAAATCTCATGGCAAGAGGAGCCTGGTAGGATACAGTTCATGGGGTCACTAAGAGTCGGACATGACTGAGCAATTTCACTTTGACTTTTCACTTTCATGCACTGGAGAAGGAAATGGCAACCCACTCCAGTGTTCTTGCCTGGAGAATCCCAGGGACGGGGGAGCCTGGTGGGCTGCCGTCTATGGGGTTGCACAGAGTTGGACACAACTGAAGCGACTTAGCAGCAGCAGCAACATATGTACATAAAACGATGGTTTCATAACAAATATTTATGAACTTGATCTCATTAACTTGAGAAATAGAGAATGTAAACACTCTGTAATAGCTTGATTCCTTAATGTAATTGAATATTATTGGAAATTAATTTTTCCTAACGATCAATCAGATGTTTTTGAAAAATTGTCATTTGGTGTCTGAGAGATATTCTACACCATACATAATTTACTCATACCAAAATTTCTTAACTTTGAAAATTTTGTGGTCTATTTTGAGATTCTAGGCAATTTTTGCTGCCTTTAATTGTATGTTCTGTGAATACACAATCCCTTCATAATTGTCTCAATGACCAAGTGTAGTGCAACTTTATCTTATAATTTCATTAAAGTTTTGGTTATTGCTTCAAATTAAGTATAAAAGTAGTCATTCTCCAAGAAAGGATATATATATATATATATTGCTAATAAAAGTTGCATTTATATTTCAATTTATAGCTCTACTACCATTCTTTATTTTTCATACAAAATTTTAATTTTCATGCTGGATTGTAGTCCGGTATGTTAAGTGAAATTTTATGGTGTAGTACAAACTGTGTAAATACATAGCTGAAATGGCAAGTGGGATGAATAGATGGACACTCTGTAAATAATCCCCCAAAACTGACGGCAAAAACTGTAACATAACCTACTTTTCAACCCAATGGGCATTTAACTTTTTTTGACATAAATGAAATGATATATGATTATTTCATTATCCTTAACATATCAAAAAGTAATAAGATCGAGAACATATTGTAGTAATACTTGCTGCAATTAAAAAAGGCCTACAGGTGCCATGCTCGGTATTTTTCGTGGTACATCATTTATCCTTAAAGCATTACAAAAATTCACATACTGCTATCTCAATTTTTTAGTTGAGAAAATTCTAGCACAAAATGCTTGAAAAATTTAACTAAAATCATGTAGGAAAACAGCCTGAAATCCAAATTGAACAGAATTGACCTGGCTTCTTGAGTGAAAACTTTTAGCTATTTTATGATAGAAGAAATCATATTTAATTTGGGCTAATAAAACACAACAGGTTGGATACTTTATTATTCTCAATGTGCAAACCTACTTACTCGCCTCTTTGAGAAAAAAAAAAGAGTATGAGACACACAAAAAAGTACCTGCAGTACTTATATGTCAACAGCAGCCCCCACAATAGTCTAATTTCTTCTATCATTTTCACCTCATATTATATGCCATTTGAAAGTTATACAATAAGGGTTCTGTCCTTGGGCACCTGCCATCTCTGGAGTTGCCTTTTAACAAATTTAGTGTCTGTTTTCAGATTGCCTTTGGCTTCAGACCCTAAAACTGTTTACATCTTTCCTAAGCCAATGATCTCTCTTAGTTTGAGAATTCTTGCTCCTCACATCCTTTATTTTAGCATAGCAAAGCCTTCAGTTACTCACCAGCTCTGCTAGAATTAATAAACCACAATTGAATGTTGTTGCTTTAGAAATATTAGGGTAGCTGTTTAACAGCACAAAAGTTGGGGCTACGATCTAGACCTCCTTTAGTCTAATTCTCCAGGGTGAAGTTAAGGAATTTTTAACAAGCACTCTTTGTGAGTCTGTTGTGGAGATCGGTTTGGGGAATTACTGCAGAAAGCTTCACGGCTCAGAATGCCTAAAAAGTTAACTCTCCAACTCAGGGCATGTTCCTCCTAAGTTTGACATACTTTTGAATTATAAATCCCAGTTAGCATTACATGCTTCATCCCAGGGAAACTGCCGTTCCTCTCAGGATTGACATTTGTCATGATATAATCCTTTGGAAGATTATAACCCAGGAGTGGGTAGTGTGAGTAGATGCTGAAAAGGGGGGAGTTAGCTTTTCTGTCCATCTTTGGGCTCTTTCTCCTTAAGGTAATTTAGCTTTTTGTCAATACTTGAAAAATCAGAAAAAAATATTGGCAAGAAAATCAGAAAAAATATTGGCAATCACTATGTCAAATACTTGCACTTGCTAGAAGCGTGATTCATGAAACTCATATACACAAAAGGTAATGCTAGGAAGCATTTCAAAGTCTTAGTTTCAGTTTTGAAATGGTATAAAACTCTCTCCATTCTCTTGTGTGAGGTATGACAAATGCTACTTAGAATGAAAAATAAACTTTAAAAATAGAACTCAGAAGGGAAAAACCTTACCTTGAATGTACCTCTGTATAAGTGCCAGTGTATTTGTACTGAGTGATAGACAGTTATGATATAATCTTTCCAAGATACTTAAATTATAATAAGAAAATTATTGGATAGAAATTTCACTTTTTGCATTACTTACAAACTAACAGTTAACATTTATAGAACAGCTTTTATGGTCTAGGAACTGTGCTAGAACTCTTAGTTACACATCTGATTTTACTAAAAATTTTTTGGTAAATACTAGGTGCTAATATCTGTTAGATTCTGGAGCAACATAAATATAAATAATCCAGGCTATTTTTCTCTCCAACTCTATTTCCAGCATAGTTTTTCTGTTCTGGAAACATAAATGATGTTCTTTTTCCCTGGCCATGTATTGTTTAACTAACATAACCATGACTCCTTTGTCCACCAAGGGCCATGCTAACAGCCCTACAGCCCTGTCTTAATTAATTTGGAAAGAAATAAGAGTGAAAATATTGGGAAAGGCAGAATTTTTAGTTTTAACTCCTTCTTTCATCAATGGGTTACTTTGGTTTAACCTTGCATAGCTGCTGCCAGAGATAAAAGAGAACAGAGCCAAAAACGAGAACTATGTCTAGTGTTTGTCGTCATTTACCAAACCATTGAATGTATTATCTTACATAATTTAATCAAGCTAGAAAGAACCATTGCTCTTGTTTAGTTGCTACGTCATGTTCCTCTTCTTTGCAAAATGGACTCTGGCTCACAGGCTCCTCTTTCCATAGGATTTCCCAGGCAAGAATACTGAAGTGAGTTGCAATTTCCTTCTCCGGGGGATCTTCCTGACCCAGGGATCAAACCTGTGTCTCTTGCTTTGGCAGGTGGATTCTTTACACTCAGCCACCAGAGAAGCCAAATGTGGATTAGCTAATTTATTTTTTTAACTTTTCATTTTCTTTTGAAAAGTTATTTTATAGGTAGGAATTTCATATCAGAAGGTGTGCTTATAGCATTCAAGCTCTCTGTTCCCAGTTGGTTAATCTTATCATTATTCATCACTCTAGCTGTTTGATGTACATGAAAGTCTCTAAGAAGTCTCAGAAAAAAATATAAGGAAGTCAGAGGGATATTCTATTATGTACAGAAAACACTTTTAATGTCTTAAGTTATGATGTGTATATATGAAGTATATTGTGAACCAAATTTTCACCTTAATACAAAAACTTTTAGCAAAAAATATTCATCTTCATTTTTATATGAATTTGCTATTTGGTATGCATTTTTTAAAAAACAGAATTGGTCGATATACATTTTGACAACATATCAAAAAACAGAGACGTCACTTTGCCAATAGAGGTCCGTATAGTCAAAGCTATGGTTTTTCAAGTAGTAATATATGGATGTGACAGTTGGACCATAAAGAAGGCTGAGTGACAAAAAAATGATGTTTTCAAATTGTGGTGCTGGAGAAGACTCTTGAGAGTCCCATGGATTGCAAGGAGCTCAAACCAGGCATTCTAAAGGAAATCAGCCCTGTACATTCATTGGAAGAACTGATATTGAAATGGGTACTCCAATACTACTCCAATACTTTGGCCATGTGATGGGAAGAGCCAGCTCACTGGAAAAGACCCTGATGCTGGGAAAAATTGAAGGCAAAAGGAGAAGAGGGTGGCAGAGGATGAGATGGTTAGATAGTACCACCAACTCAATGGACATGAATTTGAGCAAACTCTGGGAGATAGTGTAGGACAGGGGAGCCTGGTGTGCTGCGGTCCATGAGATCACAAAGAGGTGGACATGTCTTAGCGACTGCAACAACAACAATGCATGTTTTTGTTTTTAAACAGAATTGGTCACTATACATTTGTAATTCCATTCTTTCAAACTAGATTTCTCTGTTGTATGGTCTTATAAAAACATCAGTATTAATGTTTATAAATTTCTCACACAAGTAACACCTCAGAATTTGGGCTTTTCATTTACTATTATTCATAAAAACTTGATAAACACTTGAATGTATATGTGTTTTCACAAATTTTGAAATATTTGCTTGCCATTTATTATGAAAAGTAGGAGTACTGACTGAAAGCTGTGAATAATTGGAGTTGTTGATAGATATCAGTATTTCCAAGTTACTTTCTAATGTTAGTTATAGCAATCACCAGGTAAAGCGCAAATTCTAATAAAGTACACATCTAAATCAATGGAATGCTATAGAAAGTCCAGAAATAGACCCAAAAAACATACCAGAGATTGGTTCACCAAAAAAAGGTGGGACAGATTTATTTAGTAAGTGATGAGAGATAACTGGTAACTATCAAAATAATTCTCTTTCTAGTAACTATCAAAAAAATCATCTTTCTACTTTTGAACATTGTGGTAAACTCAATTTCAGATAGTTCAAGTGTTTAAAAATAAGACATGAAACAAATATAGCATACAGAAGATATAGAAACAGTTTTAAAATCACTTATTATGAAATGGAAAGGCAGTTTTAAAGAATAATCCCCCCTCAAAAAAACCCCTCATGTGTTATTAATGAGGAAAATCCATAAATTCAAAATAAAATTTTTTTTAAATGTTTACTTTCAAATACACAAGCAGCACACACTGTGGAAGGAATGAGTATGTTTCCAATTCAGTTCTTAAAGAGTTAATTTCCTTAAAGAATAATTAACAATGTTCATTAAAAATCCATTTTAAAAATCCATTTTTCATTCTTTAACACAGTATTTCTATATCTAGCAATCTAGCCTAACAGAAATGCATGGATGAGATAACAGTAAATGATTGTTAATAATACTAAATGATTGCTGCTGTTGCTGCTAAGTCGCTTCAGTCTGTCGGACTCTGTGCGACCCCAGAGACGGCAGCCCACCAGGCTCCCCTGTCCCTGGGATTCTCCAGGCAAGAACACTGGGGGGGGTTGCCATTTCCTTCTCCAATGCATGAAAGTGAAAAGTGAAAGCGACGTCGCTCAGTTGTGTCCGACTCTTAACGACCCCATGGACTGCAGCCTACCAGGCTCCTCCGTCCACGGGCTTTTACAGGCAAGAGTACTGGAGTGGGGTGCCGTTTTGGAATATACCTAAATGTCCATCAGAAGAGGACTAGTGAAATAAAATTATGATTGATATAGTGGAATTCCCTGCTACCATCGAACTTCTACATGAATAATGTAGGAATATATGTGTGTGTGTGTATATACATATACATATATATATATATAACATGCTAAGTCACTTCAGTTGTGTCCGACTCTGTGCGACCCCATAGACAGCAGCCAACCAGGCTTCCCCGTCCCTGGGATTCTCCAGGCAAGAACACTGGAGTGGGTTGCCATTTCCTTCCCCAATGCATGAAAGGGAAAAGTGAAAGTGAAGACATTCAGTCGTGTCTGACTCTTGGAGACCTCATGGACTGCAGCCCACCAGGCCCCTCCTTCCATGGGATTTTCCAGGCAAGAGTACTGGAGTGGGGTGCCATTGCCTTCTCCGATATATATGCATAGGTTATCTCTAAAACAATAAATAACAGTGATTTTTCTGAGGAGGATATCTGGATAATTAAGTCATGGGATAGAAGGGAGACTTACTTTTCCTGGTACACATTTTTTGATATTTGAATTATAGTAATTATTTGAATATCATGTGTCCATTTTACTTGAAAACAAACTCAATGGTATTACATACACATTATATATATACATATGTGATGTAGGGAGAGACTTAGTAGTCATCTATAAAAAGGTGTCTGATATTTGTATTTAGGAAAAATTCAATAAATTCTTATTTTAAAAATATGAAAGCATTTGGCTTTTCACTTCCTGATATGAAACTATTCATCATGGACCTTATAAATTGTGATTCTCAATTCCAAGAGTTATTGAAAATACAAGTTAATTTTAAGTTAAGAAAATGACTACTGTGTATTTTCTCACTATTGAGATACACTAAAACAATGTTAACTTATTTCTATGTCACTACTAAATATTATATACACTCTTTTAAGAGCAATTTCATGGTCATTTATAAAGTGAACAAATGAGTTTCCTTATTTTCCAAATCATTGAGTTATTTCCAAAAATAAAGGTAATTAAAATTACTGTTGTTTGAGAAATAAGGGTAATGACAAACTGAATAATAGCAGGGTAGATATATACTTGAGTATTTTTATTTTTAACTGTATTTCATTATAGAATGTAAGATAGCCATCTAGTATCCATCTAGTATAAATCCAGCCATCTAGTATAAAAGCGAGGACATTCGTTCATAAGTTGAAACAAATATGTATGAAACCCAAAACAAAAAGTTTTGTTAGATCATTTTGATCTATATTAATACTGTCATGAAACGATGCCTGATATTAACTTGTGTGAGTCAGCATGACAATTATATAATTTCAACTGAAAAAAATCTATTTTTAATAGACAGGTAACACACCCAAAAAGACAAACAATATCACACGAAAGTATGCAACTATTCCTTTTATTATTTTGGACCGGTTACACTTGAAGAAATTGTTTGTATTTTGCACTTGTCACATCAAGTTATTAAACCAATCAGGTAGTATGAAAAGAAATAGACTTAATATTTAAAAGAAATCTATATCATATTAAAAGGTATTCCTTTTGTCTCAAGAAAAATACATTTCAATTAAAATAATAATCCCACCTTGAAAAATTATAAAATGCAGCCACAGATATATATTTTGTCATGTACAGTAAATGTTTAAATAAATATAAAAATAAAATTTTAATGGATTAAAATAGCTTCTACACACCAATGAAAGGCCATTTATTTATATTTTTAATGAAAAAGAGAAAATAAAATAGTTAAGATCTTTCAAAGTTATTTTGTGTGTCTACCACTTAAAACCTAGCTCTATAAAATATTTTTTATTAAATGCAGGGATGCAGTGAAAAACATCATAATATTACCACTGATGCCTTTATAAAGAAAATATTCCCATTGCTTGTAATCAGTAACTCTGTGAATTAAAAATAAAATAGAAAATAGTACGGTAACATTTTTTAATAATGACACTAAGACGTAGTCTCTCTGCCAAAGGATTTATAAGTAGAATTGTTAATATTTTAAGTTTGCTAAAATGCATATTTATGTATAAAATGCACCGGTATCATTTATCATGGATAGAAAAAACTTTTTTAAAGTTATAATCTTCTAAAATTTAACAATTCAATTCCAGAATTGAGTAGGGGCAAAGAGATTGATTAGAGGCAGTAAGGTTAACAAGACAGACAAGTAACAAGACAATAAAAATATGTTGAAGGAGGGAAGTTAGATAAGTACATATATAAATACATGCTAAGCCAGAATATAAATGCTCCTTTATGAAAAATACACCTAAAATAATTGTGGGTTCAGAGATAAATTATTACAATGGTTGAATAGAAAGACATGTTTCATAGCAAGAGATAACACATTGAAAAGCTTGAAATGGATGGTATTTCAGTACATAGCAGATGGAAGAAAAAAAGAGACATTTCAAGTGGGAGAATGAACAAGACACAGTCTGTGAAAATCTGTCTTGTTACACACAAAAAGAGTCAGGTTTTGTTTGCTATTTCTAGCTTCATATAACAATTTCATAGTTAATCTGTTAGGTTACTCAAGAATTTATAAACATTTTATTTTAAAGCTTCTATAAATAATTAAAATACTAAAGTTTCTATCAAATTCTAAATTTAGAATATACATTCTCATTTAATTTTGTATAGCTCAGTATCCAGAGATGAGAGCCCTGCATTTTAGTATTTTTATTTGTATTAATATATTATTCTAAATTAGAGATTCACCATGGTAATTGATGATTTAATACTGTAATGAATCAAAGGCACAAATACATTTGTATAACAACAGAACAAGTTGAAATTCTAATGTGATTTTAAAACTCAGTGGGTCTTGCTTTCTGACAAAAGTTTTTAACATTATTTACTGAATAAATAGAAGAACTGGCCCTTAGAATGCATCACTGTGCTTAATTGTATAAAATCAGGCAAAGTTTCTAAAATGCCATTATCTAACTAGTTCTATTTCTTATCAGATTTGGATTCAGATAATTAATCAAATTATATAGCAGATAAGTGTTCTCATTATTTTCTCACTAAAGAGTAATCCACAGAGATTCAGAGGTTACTTTTGAAAAACAATTCTACAACTGTTTTTTGTTTGATGATGATCTTCTGAGTTTAATCCCCAGAAGAGAATAATAAATAAGTCAATAGCTTTCCAGAGTACTGAATGATTAATGAGATATTAGGCAGATAAACTTTCCTTTCTTAAATGACTATTTAATTCCCTTCCTATTTCTGTCAAATTAAACCCATGTTTGTGTTATTACTTATTATCATACTTTCCCTACAGTGGAAATTCCTACTTTTCTTACCATGCAACTTCAGATAAGGCATTTACCATGCAACTTCAAGTAAGGCCTTCAGCAGAATCTTAGTATGAAAAATGGTAACATTAGATACTCCCCAAAACTGAAATATTAAGAAAATTTTAAATATCTTCCCAAAGGTTGGCAAAATGTCTAGAGGATGGAGAAATTTTAAAAAAAGATTAGGAGACTGAATTAAAACATATAGTACAGTAAACATAAAGATAAAAAGGAAAGAAATGAGAAATACTGAGAATCTTGACCAATATCCACGTATTAAAACTAAGTAAAATAATCTTTCTATCTACTCACATATGAGAAAGATGTTAGCTAAAGGAAAAATGAACTGCATCTGTATTCATGCAATAGTACAACAAAACAGTTTTTAATGATTATGTCATGTGTTCAATAGCAAGAAATAAGGCAGGGAAGAAGGAGATAAGAGAAAGAGAAAGAAAGGAACTTCCTAACTAAAAACCAAGCCAAACCAAGCCTCTTCTGGCACTATAATGATTGTCAGTCAAGACAGAATCTAAATCATCTATTCAATTTGTTGGATATTTACTTTCATGCTTGAGAGTGGGATAGAGTAGAGCTACTTTTTTTTTTTTTTCAGTTTGCACCTTAAATGAAGGACCATATAGACAATCTGAATTATAGTGTAGCAGAATAAAAGGTTTTTGTTCACATGAGTCCCTATCTCTGTTTTCAGAGGGAAAATACGAATATTTATGGGTGTTCTTTTTGTGTGTGCCAAGTTGCTTCAGTCATGTCTGACCCTTTGTGACCCTATAAACTATAGCCCTCCAAGTTCCTCTGTTCATGGGATTCTCCAGGCAAAAATACTGTAGTGGGTTGCCATGCCCTCCTCCAGGGGATACTTAAGGTACATGGAGTTCTGTTTTACCCACACAAAGGACCCCAAGCTACATCCCTTCAACTTTTTTAGATAAGGTATAATCAAATATGACCCTGTGATTTTTCTCTGTAACCCACACCATATCTCACTCAAAGAATGAACCTGCATAGATGACTGGTTTGATCTAAAGGCTTGCATATCAGATAGAGAAAGCGCATACATATCTCTTATTAATTTTCAGCTTCTTTAGAAAAGTTGCTGTTGTCTGCAAAACTTGGCTTTTCTTATTTATACCCCTGTCTGCTCCACTGATGGTATTTGTACATGTTCCATTAATGACCCTTCCATCTCCTGTAATCTAAACCTAAACAGGTATAGGGGTTCAGGAAGTAACAGAGATGATATACATTCTAAATAGCAAAGAAATGAACAACTATTTGAATTAACAGTTACAATATAAGAGTTATCATACACTTTACAGATTATAAACCACCAATGATACAGTGTTGAAAACTCTGTAACAATACATCTTAATTTTACTTGTTCACATGTAGTTTCAATATATTGATGTCTAATATTAAGAATTAGTTTGAAGTTTGAATAAATCACTTCTCATAGAAACAGACTATAATTTACATCAAATTATTTCTCTGTTATATACCTACAAGCTATTTTTGCTGCATTCCTAATAAACAGCTCATTGTTTGAACTGGTAATAATTAGATAACACTGGAACTCTTAAATCAAAAACAAACCAACATACAAAATTCTCTAGTTCTTACTAGCTACTAAAATCCTTAACATTATTTACATTTTTATCCAGAGTGGAATATTTAAATTTTCCTATTAAATTAAACAAACACAAACAATATTAAAGTAGGTCAGAGTGAAGCCACTTAAATTACGTTGACAACAGCAGCACATCTCCTGCAGTTGTTTCCGAGTCCTGACTGTGGTTAGAGCTGATACCAGTGTCTGAGTCTGTATCATTTGTATACATATTAAATATTCTTTGAGTAAAAGGAGAAACCACCCCATTGCTGGTGGGCACCTCAGATTCCTTTCCTCTGTTTTCCTTTAGCTGGCATTCATCTGCACTGCTGATATGAAGGGAATTGAACTCCTTGGCGAGGAGCTCATATTCCTTAGCTTTCATCTGAAGCAATGAGTCACTGTATTTAATCTCTTTCTGGATGCCACTCAAGTGAGAGTGGATTTTCAAACCAGCTTTCATGCTTTTCTCCAAATCACACTTAACACTCTCTAAATTAGAGCTTTCAAGTTCACTGGCAGCTGCCCCTTCTGCATCTTCATTTATCTCCATGCAAACACTTTTTACTTCTTTTTCTATTTCGGCAGAGAGCTTATCAATAAGCTTTCTGTAGTAGGTCAGTCGTTCCTCCAGCTGTACAATTCCATTACTTTCTCCCAGGTCCTCCAGAATCTGCCTTTCATCATATTCCAAGCCTAGCTTTTGCTCAACTTCACTGAAACTGGGCATCAAATATGCATCCTGGACATAATTTTCTCCATTATTTTCTACCCGATCAAGATGAAATTTAGCTTCACACTTTTCAATTTCCAGATCCAGCTCTTTCATTCTCTTGACTTGTTGATTAATAGTGTGATCCTGGGAAATAATCAAATGTACTAATGTCTCCATACTATCTCGCTCTTGGGAAAGTGTGTCCTGCTTAATTTTAGCCAGTTTCCGGAAAGTTTTCCTGACTATTCTTTTTTGTTTATCTGGTGGTAATGTCTTCATGTAATTTGCCGGGCTGAGCTCCCACAGTTTTTCTGTGTTTTGCACTAATTTGGCTTCAGCTGTCCGCCACAAGGGAACTGGAAGAAAAGCATCTGCTTTAACCAAAACAAACTGCATATTAGGCTGCTCGTCTCCCCATGCTTTCCAAAGCTTCAGAATTCTAGTTAGGGGAGGAAGAACCCGTTCAGAGCCTCTCCACTTTTCTATGATGCAGTAATCACTGGGCTTTCCCAGAAGAAATCGTTTCTCCCCAAATGTAGTCTCGTGTTCCTCAAGCAAAGCCTGGATGACGTCGGCAGAGGTGGTGCGTTTGGTTAGCCCACAGACAATCTTCTCTTCTTGGCAAACCCAAACCACAATTTCCTTCTCTTCTGAATCCATTTCTTTAGTTGGAGATCTAAAAGAAAAACAAAGTACATTATAGTACTGTCATCACTCGTATAAACTCAGAAAGATGGTTTAATTTTAATACCCTCTCTAAATCTTACCCTTAGTGAGAGGTGCATTTTGAAGGGAGACTACATAAGAATCAGACGCTTTATGGTAATAAAGAAAATTTAAGACCGTGAAAAATATCTTAGTTTTCTTTTTAACTCCTGTTGGGCTCTGGAACAAGCAAATTGTCGCCAAAGATAATGGAGGCTATTTTGTCTTTAGAAAGCCAGACACAATATAACTGCAGTTAGAATTACCAGAGTTAAGACAATAATCAAAGTGGTGATGAATAAGAGGTAGAATAAGACTATTCTGGGGCTTCCCAGTGTGGTGCTAGTGGTAAAGAACCTGCTTGCCAATGCAGGAGACATAAGAGTTGCCGGTTCAATCCCTGGGTCAGGAAGATCGCTTGGAGCAGCATGTGGCAACCTACTCCAGTATTCTCTCCTGGAGAATCCCATGGGTACAGGAGTTACAGTTCATAGGGTCATGAAGAGTAGGACACAACTGAAGTGACTTAGCATGCACACACAAGACTATTTTGCTGGAGACATAGGACTAGGGAATAACCATGGAAATGTAAATGAATGTTAGTAGAGTAAAATAATTGAAAATAGTCCATTATTGAAATTAGTGATTATTTCATCCTGCAAATATTTACTGTATGTCAACCGTGTGCCAGATATGTCTAAAGATGCTAAAGATGTAGCAATAAGCAAAGGAGACAAGGACATGGACATAAATGTGTAATTAATATAAGACAGCGGTACCGGGGATTGGGGAGCCTGATGGGCTGCCATCTATGGGGTCGCACAGGGTTGGACTTAGCAGCAGCAGCAGTGGTAAATGCTAGGAAGAGAATTAAAGAGGATGAAGTGATAGAGAATGACTTGGAAGAGAAGAGGTCTACTTTATTTAGAGAGCTCAGGAGAGATTTCTCTAAAGTGACCTGTGAATAGGAACAAAGTCACACAATTAGTAGTGACAAAGTGAAGATTCAACCTAAGCAAAAAAGCTGACTGGAGTGTACTTTTAATTGATGCACTGTAAAAACAAGTTTATGAGTTTAATGGCTTAGACATGTGGATTAAATTGGAAGAAAAATCATAAACTACTTCTTAAAGAGCAACTTTATCACATAAATTAGCCTTTGATAGCAGTGGAACCATAGTGCCTCATTAGAGCACCCAACTGGTCAAGGAAGGACATTTCCCAATAGCCAGCCATGGAGAAAAGTATGTGGAAATGTATTACCTTCTATGCGTTTATCTTATTAATCTTGTTCCTGCTTTCATACAGCAATAAAGGATTTTGACTGGCCTGGATGCCTCCCTTAGCTGACAAAACTCTCATAAATAAAAGCCCTACTGCTAACTCCTTAGAATAATCCTTACGTCCTGTTTCACTTTCTAGATGGGAAACATCAGTTCTGGGTCTGTAGCTAAGGATGACACATGACTTATAAACGCTTCAGCTCTACACTGCAGCTGTGAAGAAGACTGGAAAACAGGTATCAGGGAGTCTTTATGTACGCTAGAATAATAATGATGTACATGAGAATTCCCCAGTTCTTCCATGATCCCTGCTCTAATTGGGATTCTCTTGTTTTGGAAGGAGCAAGTGCTTATATGTTATGGCTTCCACTAGAGACCTGATAGTTTTCAGCTCATGTGGATGATATAACCCTAACAGTCATTATGCACAATCAAAAAAGATATTATTATTTCCATATTATATATGAGAAATTGAGTGCCTTTATTAGTAGTCTCACAAGCTAACTGGTTTCAAACACTTTAAAAAAAAATTTGCTCTAAAAGTCCTTTTATTTTCTTGAGTCAGTCATTCTGTAAATATTTTGAGGAATTTTTATTATCATCATTCAAATCAGGTAATTTTCAAAACTTCTGCCACTTGACTGAGCATGTTTAAAAGTATTGACCATTGTTCACTGAATGTAGGCAGTAAATCTTCCATACCTAGTATAAGCTTCATTATGTTTAATTCTACTTTGTAGCAGGCTTAGGATTTTGCAAATGATGCTTTTTTTTTTTTTTTTTTTATAGTGTGGCTCCAATCGAGTTTCTATTCACTCATTCATTTGACAAATATTTGCTGAGCATTTCTTCAGTGGTTGATACCATCATGGAAATGTGGATCACAGAAATATTTGTATGATTTATAAAACATTTGCTGTTTAGTTACTAAGTCATGTCAGCCTCTTTTACCACCCATGGACTGTAGCCCGCCAGGCACCTATGTCCATGGGATTTCCCAGGCAAGAATACTGGAGTAGGTGGTCATTTCCTTCTCCAGGGGATATTCCTGATCCAGGGATAGATTTGTCTTTGCGTCTCCTGCATTGGCAGGTGGATTCTTTTACTACTGAGTCCCCTGGGAAGCCCAATATATAGTATACTGCATCTATAATTATGTAGTATGAAAGTGTGTTAGTTGCTCAGTCGTGTCCCCATGGACTCTTTGTTACCCCATGCATTGTATGTTGCTTGCCAGGCTCCTCTGTCCATGGGATTTCCCAGGCAAGAATGCTGGGAATTGCTATTTCCTCCTCCAGGGGATCCTGACCCAGGATTGGAACCAGGTTTCCTGCATTGCAGGTGGATTCTTTACCATCCAAGCCACATAGGAAGTCCTTATTATTATATATACAATATATACTACATAATTATTTAGTATATATTATGACCTTTCCCATACATACTTTAAAAATTATATATGTATTTTACACTTTATTAAATTTGACATTATTGAATATATCTGAAATTTCTAATTAAGTATTGTTTTGTTTGGGATCCAGATTGCTGGGAGAAATAGCAATAACCTCAGATATGCAGATGACATCATCCTTACGGCAGAAAGTGAAGAGGAACTAAAGAGCCTCTTGATGAAGGGGAAAGAGGAGAGTGAAAAAGCTGGCTTAAACTCAACATTCAAAAAACTAAGATCATGCCATCCAATCCCATCACTTCTTGGCAAATAGATGGGGAAACAATGAAAACTGACAGATTTTATTTTCTTGGGCTCCAAAAATCACTGCAGATGGCAACTGCAGCCACGAAATTAAAAGACGCTTGCTCTGTGACCAACCTAGACAGCATATTAAAAAGCAGAGACATTACTTTGCTAACAAAGGTCCATACAGTCAAAGCTATGGTTTTTCCAGTAGTCACATTCTTGGCTGGAGAATCCCATGGGCAGAGGGGCCTGGAAGGCTACAGTCCATGGGGTCATAAGAGTCAGACACGACTTAGCGGCTAAACCACCGCCACCATGTTTGGATGTGACAGTTGGACCATAAAGAAGGCTGAGTGCCAAAGAATTGATGCTTTTGAACTGTGGTGTTGGAGAAGACTCCTGAGAGTCCCTTGGACTGCAAGGAATTCCAACTAGTCCATTCTGAAAGAGATCAGCCCTGGGATTTCTTTGGAAGGACTGATGCTAAAGCTGAAACTCCAGTACTGTGGCCACCTGATGCAAAGAGCATTAGACAAGACCCTGTTGCTGGGAAAGACTGAAGCCTGGAGAAGGGGATGACAGAGGATGCCATGGTTGGATGGCATTACTGACTCAATGGACATGAGTTTGAGCAAGCTCCGGGAGATGGTGAAGGACAGGGAATCCTGGCATGCTGCAGTCCATGAGGTCTTAAAGAGTCGGACATGACTGAGAAACTGAACAACCACAACATGCTCTGTTTATGTTTTCAAATAGTTTATAACCACAAAATAAGCTTAAAAATTATTTACATATATAAAAGAAAATAAAAAACACTCATAGTACCACAGTCCATTTTTATCTGATGTTTTAAATTCTTTTTTTCCTTCTGAAACATTAACAAGATTTATTTGTAAAGATTTACAAAAAAGGAATAGTAGGAACAATACTTGATAGTTTAAAATATGATTTCATCTTAATTTTCACTAACAATTCATTTTCACTAACTAATTCATTTTGAATTCTGATAAATTATTTTAATGTATGGAATTTATTTATAAATTTATTTCTGAATTTATAATTTGAAAAATTATAAATTTTTCTAACCTTTTGTACTCATCATTGTAATACTGCAATATATATATATATATATATATATATATATATATATATATATATATATCTGACTCACATTTCTCACAAGAGTGCTTCAAATATCAGATAAGAGAAAGAAGAAGAGTGCTTTGAAAATTGTGGAAAATGTACTGGGTAAATATAGGTTATTAACACTAATGGTAAAATTACTGTTATTATTACTTAATGCTGAGAAAGGTGTGGTATTATTCAGTAACATTATTGAGCTTGCTACAGTAGTTAACGGTTTTATTTTCAAAATATTTTCCAATCTATCCCACAATATTTTTTCACCTGTGTTCAGCTAGTCAGTATTTTTGCATGTACACTTCCAGTATAACACAACTGTTTATCTAATAAAAGATGTTTAAAAGGATCATTAATATAATATTTGGATCACAGATGAGCTGAGAATCCTTTTAATCTTTCTCTGATTTATAACTCTCTGATTTTAACACTGTGGTAATGAAGTTTATTACACTGAAAATAAATCTATACTCATATTTGTATTTCATCTGACTACTCTTCTATAACTATTATTCAGTTTTTGCCTTTTAGAGTATCTTCCTCAGACAATTAAGAAAATTTATATGCCAAATGAAACTCTTCAGCAACATGTGTTAGCCTCACAAGTACTTTTCCAGATTTATTCTGAAACAGAGTGAAAATTATATTTGAGAATTTTTGCATTTGCCCTATATTCAATCATGAACTTAAAAATGTCTCCACTGATAATTAGTTTTAATACCACAAAACACACAGAATTAAGATGAGTTGGGTTGGAATTACATATGCAAATTCATACAACTAAACATTTCTTCAACACGTTTCCATTGAGTAACTATGGTGCATAAAGCAGTAGGGAATAAATCAACTATTTAAATCTGGAAATCTTAAGTATTAAATAAGACATTTTAATGTCAAATTGAAGATCCACAACATAAGTATTTACAGAAAAAGGATTAAGTGTGAAGGCAGAGAAAAATAAAGATAAATAGATAATATTTGGCTATCTTTAAGTTGTACAAAAAAAAATGAACTTGGGGTCCAGGAGAATAATTCAAAAAATGACATTTCTTCCTAGTATGGTAGACATTGAAGTTTAATTGAAATTTGATGTATAAAATTTATCAGGACAAATATTTCATATTGAGCCCTACTTAAAAAAATAAGAATCATTAAAGTGAGAAATTATTAAGAATAATTACATTATAAGATATGCTAAAACCCAGTATATGTAAACTAGCAATCCATGGTATTTATAAAAAATATTTAGATCTCTGAATGCATTTTTCCAAAGAATCTACATTATAAATTTTTATTTCCTAGGCCAGCCTGGAACTATGATACTAACATAATCCAGCTGCCATATATAGGAGTGATTCTAAGTGAAATGCTCTTATTGCTCAACTCTGCAGAATCATATTCCATGCTTGGAAATCAAAAGTTATACTTTTATCAGTTTCAAGCAATTGGTGAAACCTCTGTCTGCAAACAGTGATGGAAGTCTCCAACAGATTGAAGGATACAGACCTGTGAAGCTTTACGGGCATGTTGGACGTATCTCTTAGTGTTGCCTCATTGCCCAAAGACTGTTCTGTTTCTTTTTATTATCACTGCTTATTATGTAAACTGAACGCTCTCCTTCTAAACCAGTGGTTCCCTACCAGAGATGATTTTGCCTGAAATGTGTGGGGACATTTCAGGTTTTCACATTAGGGTCTGGGGATGCTAGGAGCATGGGAATGATCCAGCCTAAAATGTCAACAGTGGTGCTGTTGAAGAACCGTGCATGCATGCATGCGTGGGCTCATTGCTTAGTCATGTCCGACTCTTTGTGACCCGGGGACAGTAGTCCACTAGGCCCCTCTGTCCATGGGACTGTCCAGGCAAGAATATGGAGTGGGTTGCCATTTACTCCTCCAGAGGATCTTCCCCACCCAGAGATTGAATCTGCATCTCTTGTGGCTCCTCAATTGCAGGTAGATTTTTTACTGCTGAGTCACAGAGGAAGGCCTTTGAGGAATCCTGATCCATATATACAACAAAATATACTTTCATCACAGCTTTGTCTGTTTTTTCTTACATCTTGTGGAGAATCTAACAATAAAATATATTAACACAAAAATAACAAATAAGTGAGACATTTGCAAAATAAGTGATGCAAGTTGGTATTCTACTTAATGGATTGCCAATGGGACTTTTTCTCCTTTCACCCTCATAGCCAGTCTTTATGATTATTATTATTAATCCTGCCCAGCTGGACTTCCCTCTGTTAGTCCCAGAATTGGTCCTAAAGAATACTGATAGCTGCATTAAGATGCTATAGAAACACAAGTATTCAGAATAGGATTAATTTTAGTTCAGGGGAAAAAAAAAACAAACAAACTTCCATTCATAGATTTCATTAAGAAATAGTACATCTTCCTTCTTCATTAAGAAATAGTATTTGAGTATCTGACCATTAAATGGGGAATGGACAGTAGGAAGAAAAGATGTGGGAATGAAATGACAGGATAAAAGTTACCAAGGAGACTAGGGCAGTGCCAGAGGCATGGAGAGGGTTGGAAGTCAGCAGAAAGGGTTTCATTGTATTTCTCCCTTACTCTTTCTTTGCAGGTTTATTCTGCCCTGTGACAGAGTGGAGAACCAAAGATCAGAATTAGGAATGAACGTTTTGAGACACCTTCAGTTTAGGAGAAGAAGTAGTCAAGATAATATCTGCAGTCTTTACAGGACCAAAGGGAAATTCTCAGAGATAACCAGGAGAAATGAGAAAAACATATAAATCTATCACTTAGTTAAGGCTGTGGAGTACAGGCATGTACGACATGCCTAGACAAGTTAGAAAGTTTCTTTAAAAATACCTTAGCAATAAAACTACACTGAATATAACAGTGTCTTGCTTTGGTTATTCAAAGGCACCCTGGAATATAATACTGTCTTGAAGTCACATTATTCAAATGAATTGGAATACAATACTGTATTTTTAAAAATCTGGTTATTTGTGTTTTTCTGATTGCTGAATACAAAACAAAGGTTGCTATTATTCTATATTTTATCAGACTTTTAGCCAAACTAAGATATTGTCTTAGTATTTTTTTTTACATGTAGTTCAAATTAAATGAATTCTTTCCAGTCAAACTTCTCATTCTATAGAGAAATATGAATTATCTCCTTAATATTTCCCAACACATAGTAAAATTAATTCCCTTTGAAATTTTGATTAAACCTCAAAATATATTTAAACTACTCAAAAGACAGACATTTGCTTTTCCCTGATATCATCATGCAGTTCAAAGCCATAGCAAGGACCACAACCAGAATTAACACAACATATGTTATTCATTTATGTATCCTATAATAAAAATAAGAATACAGAGAAAAAAAATACATGTTGCACTGAGATTCTGATCCAGCACAGAGAACAGATTTCAATGCTTCATAATAGTCAGATTTTTCCATGGAAAACATAGATGCCTGTGGAATTATAAAAATCCTTCTTATGAAGTCTGTTCTCAAAATATTTTGATCAAATAAACTATCACAGGGAATTAGATCCAGTCTATAGAACTCTTCAGTGTATAACCCACTACATGTGGCACTCATATTTAAAACAAGTCAGTAAATAACACATGGATACAGACTAACTCAACAATGCAAGATTCAGAACTAATGATTAGGAATGGCAGCTATAATACAGTAACAAAAGAAATTCAATTTCAGGATATTCATCTCAGGCTCAAATCTAAAATTACCTTGTAGAAGTTTACATTGTCTTGAATAAAATATAATTAAAGAATAAAGATAGGTGAAGATAAAGGGCAAGTTTACTAAATCACATTCCATACGAAAGATTATAAACTGGTATTTTAACTTACAAACCCAGCTCTATACCAATTATGAAGTTTAAAATACTTAGGGATGCCATAAGTAATTAGTTTGGGTAGTCAAGGTTTAAATTACATGACACATCTCTTTTCAAACTAAAAGGTCAAGCTCCCAAATTTAATAGCATCTTTTCCCAATAATCAAAATTATCACAATACAAATACTGGTTTGGCCATAACATCTTACAGAAAAACTCAAATGAACATTTTATCCAATTCAATACAATGACTTTAGCTAATTAATTAGTTAACATCACTACTATTATGGAAGATAAAAATTTATATTTTGTGTACTATAATTGGGTGGCTTTGTAGTAAGAGAAAAAGAATGACCAAAACAGAAATTTAAGACAGACTCTGGTAAAGATAAAAGTTTAAATATATGATTTAAAAAAGATCTATGTAAATCAATTAAATCTATTCTAATGGCAACCCACTCCAGTACTCTTGCCTGGAAAATCCCATGGATGGAGGAGCCTGATAGGCTGCAGTCCATGGAGTCACTAAGAGTCGGGCATGACTGAGTGACTTCACTTTCACTTTTCACTTTCATGCATTGGAGAAGGAAATGGCAACCCACTCCAGTATTCTTGCCTGGAGAATCCCAGGGACAGAGGAGCCTAGTGGGCTGCCGTCTCTGGGGTCGCACAGAGTCAGACACGACTGAAGTGACTTAGCAGCAGCAGCAGCAGTAACTAATGTTAGTTATTTCCCAAATAAATTGTCCATTTTGAATTATAGCATACATATTTTTATAACTTGATTCAAGATTCATTTCTTAACACATTACTGACCAGAGGCATTAGTTTCTGCAAAACATCCCCTGGTCAATAATGTGTTAACAGAACCATGATTTTAATAAATGTGAATAAACAATGAGGGTAAAATTCTATAGAAGATAAGATGATCTTTAAGTTCAGAAATGCATTATATAGCTAGGGAAGGACAAAAGATATGTTTAGAGAGAAAAAGATTTAAAAAATTCAAGATCATCTTAAATATTATTGGAAATCATGAGATATTAACATATTCTGTATAAAAATGCTACAAAATTTTTTAAAAAGCAATAATAATCAAAGTTATGCTATGCTAAGTCACTTCAGTCGTGTCCGACTCTGTGTGACCCCATAGACGGCAGCCCACCAGGCTCCCCCGTCCCTGGGATTCTCCAGGCAAGAACACTGGAGTGGGTTGCCATTTCCTTCTCCAATGCATGAAAGTGAAAAGAGAAAGGGAAGTCGCTCAGTCGTGTCCGACTCTTAGCGACCCCATGGACTGCAGCCTACCAGGCTCCTCTGTCCATGGGATTTTCCAGGCAAGAGTACTGGAGTGGGGTGCCATTGCCTTCTCCAAATCAAAGTTAGGTAATATGTAATAAACCATAATAAGACATAGAAGTCGACCCCAATGTCTTCAAGACATTCTCAATTCCCATAACCCTTTAAAGTCAAATTAGGTAAAAGAACCTCATGAGATTTCATTTGGGACAGGATCTTGGATCCTGGACCTAAGATCCTTAGATCTTATCTGTGAGGAGGACTCTTTCAGTTTATTACTTAATATGATGATGTTTAGGCTTGGTGGTTAAGGAACAGATACTTATAAAATAAGTAAGGTGACTGGGGAAAAGAACAGTGGGGTGTGTGCAGAAGGAGATATTAGATAACAATAGCTCACATTTATTGCATGCTTAATATGTGCCAGGCATTGTTTTAAGTGCTTAAAATATATAAACTCATATAATTTTCATCGCAACCCTAGCAGCTATGTCCTGTAATCAAATTCATTACAAGGATTAAAAACCTGAAGCACAAGAAATTAAGAATTTGTTCAATATCACTCTCAGTTAGTAAGTGGGAGAAAATACAGACAATGTAGAAATAAGGAAAATAAGAATAATTTGGATTAAATGAGTTAGAATTGAATTCGTATTGATGAACTCCCTATTGCCTAATACAATAATCAACATATTTCATTAAGTTTTCTCTCACTGGAAACAAGATACTAAATCTGAGTCAGATAAGTCATCTACTGAAGAGGGAAAAAAATTGCGATATTATGATAAAAGTATTTTATATATTTACTTACTACCTGCTTCTATACATTGTCAATACATACAGGATCATCTATCAATGTGATATTTAATGACTGACTTTCTTGGAAATCTGGAAGCTTGTCAGTACATCGACTCTTAATTCTTTCACCTGTTTAAGAAGCAACTATAAAATAATTTTATAGTTCCTCTAGTAGACATCTGGGTAAAATGCTGAATTGCCCATTCAATTCAGATTTTTTTTTAAAGTACTTTATTCATCCCAGCAACTAGAGAGAATAAATATTTTTTCTATACATATACTACATTTTTGGTAAGTTCTAAAGCATGACATGGTCTCTAATCATTTAAAAGCTATACTGAGAACGTCCCTGGTGGTCCAGTGGTTAAGAATCCACCTGCCAATGCAGGATACACAGGTTCAATCTCTGGTCTGGGAAGAGTCCACGTGCCACAGGGAAACTGAGGCTGTGAGCCACAACTGCTGAGCTGGCGCCCTAGAGCCCACACTCCACAACAAGAGAAGTCACCACGATGAGAAGCCCACACACCACAACTAGAGAGTCTGTGTACAGCAATGAAGACCCAGCCTGATCAAAACTAAACACATTTTTAAAGCTATATTGACTTTTAAAATCTATTTTGTTTGGGCTATTTTCTGTACTTAAATATTGATCACCTTAATGCACCATGAAGGCATGCGAAGTAAAGCAAATATACTATTGATGGGATTCAATACATGATACTTCAAAATATGGTACCTTGAGTATTTTAAGCGGAAGGAATTCTAGAAAATGGGAAAAATGGGGAGTTCACTTGGATATTCCATCCAAGCCTCTCCCCTGAAAGTGATCCTAGCATCCTCAGCTGAGAGATGCCCTTCCTATATTGGAAGGAAAGGAGCACTCTTATCTCTGAATACAAAGTGAAGAGAAGAATCCAGACTCCAGTTCTCTCAGTTTACTATACTTACTTTGTATTCTTTGACCTATCTACCACACTTCTCCATGACTGTGCATTCTTCATTAACCTAGCATAAAAAAATTGGGATTTAACCATTTCTTTAGATCTTCATTTCCTTAAGAAGGCTCCTATGTCATGTAAAACTTACAATAAATCAATTTGAACGATTTTCTCTTGTCAGTCTGTTTTTGGTCAGTTTAATTTTCAGAACCAGGCATGGAACTTAACAGGGTCAAGGAAAACATTTTATTCCCATACACTACCCATACAATTAAAAAAAAAAAAAAAAAACTATTAAGTGACAATTTTGACTCTTTCTGTAATGTTTACATACTTCAGTTCAGTTCAGTCGCTCAGTCGTGTCCGACTCTTTGCGACCCCATGAATCGCAGCACGCCAGCCCTCCCTGTCCATCACCAACTCCTGGAGTTCACTCAAACTCATATCTATCCAGTCCATGATGCCATCCAGCCATCTCATCCTTTGTCATCCCCTTCTCCTCCTGCCCCCAATCCCTCCCAGCATCAGAGTCTTTTCCAGTGAGTCAACTCTTCGCATGAGATCGCCAAAGTACTAGAGTTTCAGCTTTAGCATCAGTCCTTCCAATGAACACCCAGGACTGATCTTCTTTAGAATGGACTGATTAGAACTCCTTGCAGCCCAAGGGACTCTCAAGAGTCTTCTCCAACGCCACAGTTCAAAAGCATCAATTCTTTGGAGCTCAGCTTTCTTCATAGTCCAACTCTCACATCCATACATGACCACTGGAAAAACCATAGCCTTGACTAGATGGACCTTTGTTGGCAAAGTAATATATCTGCTTTTTAATATGCTATCTAGGTTGGTCATAACTTTCCTTCCAAGGAGTAAGCATCTTTTAATTTCATGGCTTCAATCACCATGTGTAGTGATTTGGAGCCCCCCAAAATAAAAGAATGGTTTACACACTTAGACACACACAAAACAAAGTCTGAACACAATTAAAATTAATGAAGCAGACAAATGGTGAGGAATCTCTCTGCGTCCACATGCTAAAATAATGGTTATTTTACCCAGAGAATAATGCATGCCCTCTGAAGTAACATTTTTGAGATCATAGTACTGCAGTCTCAGGAAGAGATAATCACAGGTCGAGTCAGTCACAAATAATACAAGTCTTTGCTTAGGCTGCTATGCAAATTTGGATTACTGCTTTGATAGATGAAGCATGAAAATAGTGCTATCAAATAGTTTTCATTAAGCACAAACTATTTATTTTATTCATATTTTATTCAAATAGTTTTAAAACTGTAGTCCTTCAGAAAATTAATCATTCTATGAAAAATAGGGGCAGCAAATATTAAAACTATCTTGAAAATTAAAATTTTATGTATACATATACATAGAAAAAAATCACTAGTTCTATGCATTACTAATACCAGTTTTAATTTTCTAGGGTGTAATAATATAAGCCAGTCATATAAGATAAGAAAAACCCTAAACATTCCATCACTGCAGAGTCTTATAATACTATACATAATTCCCATAAACAGAGAAAAGGGAAGGGGATGTGTAAAGAATGCGTATTGGAGATTACTGGGGGTTAAGTAAACTAAACTTATAGTTC
Source organism: Tragelaphus eurycerus (assembly GCA_935064755.1). NCBI lineage: Eukaryota > Metazoa > Chordata > Mammalia > Artiodactyla > Bovidae > Tragelaphus > Tragelaphus eurycerus. The sequence continues at coordinate 41,765,740 of CAKXYN010000010.1, read as the reverse complement.
AGATTCCGGAAGTTGATTATACTCAAAATGTAAATATTAACATGTAGTGTTTACCAGATGAAATGCTGAGAAAATATCTAATCTTATTGGAAATTCTAGGGCTTACTTCCAAGTGTTACCCATGCTTCACAAATACCTAAAGTTTCCTTATTGATTTGTACTTTGTAAAGAAATATTTCATAACAACAGAGCATATTCATTAAAGGAAAGTTACCCAGCCTGAATATTTAGTTTAACAATAGCTGTAGTTATGTCAACTACTAACATTCCTTTTCCTTTTGGCAGCTAAGCCCATAATTGGTTTTGCCTTCTTAGTGGAAGCTGTTTTCTAATGACGGTGATTTTCAGCTTGTATTTGCCTGCAGCCACCTACTCATCCCTCTCTAAATGTGTTCTGAAATATGATGGTAGATTTGAATGGCACTAGAAATATATAAGAATTTGAATTATCCAGTAGGAGAGCTGAAAACATAAGAGGAGCTCCTTTATTCCTGATTTCTACATTCTGAATATGGTCTATAATAAACAGTAATAAACTGTGACTTCCAACTGGAAGTTTTATCTAAAATAATCATCTCTTCACATTAGTCACAAATCAATTACCTAAAGAGCAACAAGTAAATTACTTGTAGAAATAAGAATATACCAGGGCCTCATGCCATTTTTTTAAAGAGCTACTTGATAAAGCTACTTGTTATCGATAAAAGAAAAATACTGGTCATCTATATGAAAAGTATCTTACATCCATTTACCTTCTCAAAGCTTTTAACTCTTTAATAGCCTCTGAATGTCACTGTCTCCACCTCCTTTAGGACTTTGCTTCATAACTTATCCCTTCTTTTATAATGTTTTAAAATAACTTCATTTTTATTTATTTGGCTGAGTGGGATCTCAGCTGCAGCACATGGGATCTTCATAGCATCATGTGAGATCTTTTGTTGTGACACACAGAATTTTCTAATTGTGGAGCTCAGGCTGAGTAGCTGCAGTTCAGGAGCTCAGCTGCTCCGGGGCATGTGGGATCTTAGTTCACCAAGTAGGGCTAAAACCCCTGTTTCCTGCATTGCAGGGTGGATTCTTAAACACTGGATCACTAGGGAAGTCCCAGTTTATCCCTTCTTGCTTCCCTGGTAGCTTGGACGGTAAAGCGTCTGCCTACAATGCAGGTTTCGATCCCTGGGTCGGGAAGATCCCCTGCAGAAGAAAATGGCAACCTACTCCAGTATTCACGCCTGGAAAATCCCATGGACTGAGGAGCCTGGTGGGCTACAGTCCATGGGGTCGCAAAGAGTCGGATATGACTGAGCGACTTCTCTTCACTCTTCAAACTCTTTATATCTTCTATCTTTACTTCTGGTCCTTCCTAAAATCAGGTCACACAATTTGACCACACACACACCTCAACTATCTTTCCTTCACAAACTCAAATAATAACCCACAGTCACTTTCTCCAATTCACCTCTTTCCAATAACAACCACTTTAAAGTGACTTCCACCACCACACACCCAGAGCAGACACATTTCTTCCTAGCTTTATCAAAGATGTAATCTCTAAATCCAATTGCTATTTTTGGAACTGATCTGACTTGACTTCTTTGTAAGATTTATGTTGTGACCTTTTCCTCTCATTTTTGCAGTAGTCTGTTCCCTTGACTTCATAACTTTACTCTTTCCTTCTTTCCCTTTCTAACTTCTTTTCAGTTCTGACGTGACCCTTGTTTCTGCATATTCAATAAATGTAGATGTGATGCAGGAGTGGTCACTAATTCTTTGCAGCTTTTTCCATTCAAAGATGGAATCTATTTCTTTTTCCTTGAATAGACCTTGGGACTAAGTATGGCCAATAGAATGAGATGAAAACCACATGTGCACGTTCTAGAGTCCAGGCTTCAAGAAATCTTGCAACTTTGCCTTCTTCCTCCTGGAATGCTGTTCTGAGACTTGCTGTTTAATGAAAAAACTTGAGATGAAAGACCACATGGAAAGACAGGGAGAGCCAGCCATCTCAGTTGACCAGTTGACCCACTGGACCCTAAGCCTTGACTAACTCACTGTTCATGAGAGCTCAAGTAAAAACCAGAATAACGATCCCAGTTTACCCAGAAAATCAAAGCAAATAATGCATTGCCAGAACTTTCCTGGTAGTCAATGGCTAAAACTCCATTCTCCCAATGCAAGACACCCAGGTTCGATCCTTGGTTGGGAAACTACATCCCACATGAGGCAACTAGACCCCACATGCTGCAACTAAGATCCCATGTGGCCAAAAACAAAAAATGTTTTCAGCCACTAATTTTTATGATGCTTTTATTATCACTAAATAATAACTGATACAATAGGCATTTCCAGCTTTTTAATGACTCATTTCTTGTCTCACTATATACACAGGACTGGAAAAGGTCAGTTTTCATTCCAACCCCAAAGAAAGACAATGCCAAAGTTGTTCAAACTACTGCACAATTGCACTCATCTCACACACTAGTAAAGTAATGCTCAAAATTCTCCAAGCAAGGCTTCAGCAATATGTGAATGTTGCTGATGTTCCAGATGTTCAAGCTGGTTTTAGAAAAGGCAGAGAAACCAGAGATCAAATTGAAACATCTGCTGGAACATCAAAAAAGCAAAAGAGTTCCAGAAAAAGATCTATTTCTGCTTTCCTGACTATGCCAAAGCCTTGACTGTGTGGATCACAATAAACTGTGGAAAATTCTGAAAAAGATGGGAATACCAAACCACCTGACCTACCTCTTGAGAAACCTGTATGCAGGTCAGCAAGCAACAGTTAGAACTGGACATGGAACAACACTGGTTCCAAATAGGAAAAGGAGTACGTCAAGGCTGTATATTGTCACCCTGCTTATTTAACTTCTATGCAGAGTACATCATAAGAAACGCTGGGTTGGAAGAAGCACAAGCTGGAATCAAGATTGCTGGGAGAAATATCAATAACCTCAGATATGCAGATGACACCACTCTTATGGCAGAAAGTGAAGAAGAACTAAAGAGCCTCTTGATGAAAGTGAAAGTGGAGAGTGAAAAGTTGGCTTGAAGCTCAACATTCAGAAAACTAAGTTCATGGCATAGATTTTGGAACTATCATCATACAGTTGGTTGATAAGGCTGTAGCTGACATTGCATTACATTACATTACTGTAGCTGACATTACAGTCACCCATAAGATATGTATCAGTTCAGCTCAGTTCAGTCACTCAGTCGTGTCCAGCTCTTTGCAACCCCATGAACTGCAGTACGCCAGGCCTCCTGGTCCATCACCAACTCCCGGAGTCCACCCAAACCCATGTCCATTCAGTCGGTGATGCCATCCAACCATCTCATCCTCTGTCATTCCCTTCTCCTCCTGACTTCAGTCTTTATGGCAAATAGCTGGGGAAACAGTGGAAACAGTGGCTGAATTTATTTTGAGGGGCTCCAAAATCACTGCAGATGGCGATTACAGCCATGAAATTAAAAGATGCTTACTCCTTGAAAGGAAAGTTATGACCAACCTAGACAGCATATTAAAAGCAGAGACATCACTTTGTCAACAAAGGTCTGTCTAGTCAAAGCTATGGTTTTTCCAGTGGTCATGTGAGACTTGGACTATAAAGAAAGCTGAGTGCTGAAGAATTGATGCTTTTGAACTGTGGTGTTGGAGAAGACTCTTGAGAGTCCCTTGGACTGCAAGGAGATCCAACCAGTCTATCCTAAAGGAGATCAGTCCTGGGTGTTCATTGGAAGGACTGATGATGAAGCTGAAAGTCCAATACTTTGGCCACCTGATTCTAAGAACTGGCTCATTTGAAAAGACCCTGATGCTGGGAAAGACTGAAGTCAGGAGGAGAAGGGGATGACAGAGGATGAGATGGTTGGATGGCATCACCGACTGAATGGACATGGGTTTGGGTGGACTCTGGGAGTTGGTGATGGATCAGGAGGTCTGGCGTGCTGCAGTTCATGGGGTCGCAAAGAGCTGGACACGACTGAGTGACTGAACTGAGCTGAACTGATATGTATTTTATGGGTGACTGTAATGTCAGCTACAGTAATGTAATGTAATGTAATTGTAATGTAATGTCAGCTACAACCTTATCAACCAACTGTATGATGATAGTTCCAAAATCTATTATTTTTTCCTTTGAGCTCTAGACCAATATTCCCAATTTTGTATTTACATGTTTACTTGATCTTTATATTATAGCCACCTCAAACATGGCCCATCAAAATGAATTCACCATTTCTTCCTCCCATATCTCAAACTCTTCCATCTCTTGATTCCCCATTCTATCAAATGGGAATCACTATGACCCTGCCATTTCATTCAGGTTTGCAAATTGGGAGTCTTCCTAGATTTTTTCTCTATCTCATCCCCCTTTAACACAGTCACCATGTCTACCTAAGTGTTCTTTTATTTTTTATTTTTTGGAGCATGAGTGGTGGAAGGGTTTTGAGGGAGAAATAAATAAAAGGAATTTTTCAGTCAACTGGGACCTGCTGGTTATAACTATCCACTCCATGTAAATAAAAATTTGTTTAGGTACAGTCACACCCACTTAATTCTGAATTGTCTGTTTCACACCACATGGACAGAGTTGAGTGATTGAGACATTATGGTGGGAATAACCTAAACATTTGTTATATGACCTTTTACACAAAAAGTTTACCAACTCCTGACCAAGATGATTTACTTGCATCAAAAATCTAGATATTGTTTATTTAATTACTAAAATATTATTTGAACTCTGATATCTATACAATAATTCTATGTATTATTCTTTAGGAGATAAGAAAGTAAAAATAGTGTGAGGGAGGTTCAAGAGGAAGTGGATATATGTATATTTATAGCTGATTCATGTTGTACAGCAATTATCCTCCAATTAAAAATAAAAGAAAGTAAAAATAATCTGGTCTTTATACAGTAGAATGCATAATCTCGTGGAAGTCATGACCATGTTTGGAAGTAATTTCAACCAAAGGCAGTGAGTGGAGGCTTATTAAGACGATGGCAGTGAGATGCTGTATGAAGACTGAGTGGGTTTAACATAGGATTAGTCAGCTTGAAGGTCTTGGCTGGGAAACTAGTGTGTTTTGCCTTTAAAGTCCCATTCCAGGTGGAGTATGTTCCGTACTAATCAGTCCCATATGGGTGTCAGGCAGGATGGGAGTAGGCTGGATGAAAGGCTGCTTTCAATGTGCAGTGTGTCCAAACACCAGGTGTTTGGAGGTGGAATATTTGGTAACATTCAAAGGACACCTTGAATTTTTTTTACTCTTCACCCTCATGTTCTTCCCTCCCTCAAATTACTCTTGCCATTTTTTCTTTTCTTTATGATGATACAACTATATTCCTATTTACTCAGAGCCCAAATTATAGTTATCATTGATTGGTTTTTTCCCATCCTGAGACTTTCTATCACGCCCTTCCACTCAGTTTTGAATTCTTGTAAGTTCTGTCTCTATCGTGATTCCTATAACTGTAATCTCTACCTCAGATTTCTTGTTCATTTATTTTTTTGCTTACTGTCTGCCTGTCCACCACGGCACTATAACCTCAATAAGAATAGAGAGATTGACTGTCTTTCTCACTTTTTTATCTGCAACACATAGAAAAATGTGTGGCACACATCTTAAGGTAAATAAATATTTTTGTTGAAAGCATAGATTTTATTATGATGTTTTAAAACACCTGCCTATATTTTAATTATTTAAAGTATGTCTGTGTGTCTACCAAGCAACAATTTCCTTAAAGTAAGGTCCAGTTAATCTTATTAATGCCCCCAAGGAAAGGGGTTCATTTGATATTTTTGAATTTTTAAAAATCATCAAATAACCATTATCTTGAGTCCAAATAAGAGAAATATATACAAGTAGATACCAAATCTGATAGAGTGGGAGAGTTGAGAATGTTTTATTTTCAGATGCTAAGGTAGATGATAAAGCAATACTATTATATGCTGAGACTACATAAGGCATTACATACCAAAAGCTGCCATTTTACGTAATTCTCTAAACTGCGATTAAGCAAGTTCTCCTAACTAAAAGTAGAACCAGTAAAAATGATCATTAAAAAAAATAAACTTAGTCTAAGTTCCATGCCTATTATTAGTAATTCTAAGAAAAAGTTCTTTGACTTTCACTATCAAAGCAGAAGAACAAGCAGTCAAGAAATTAAATCTAATACTTTGTGGTTGCCTGCTATAAAGTGCTTGACTTCCTGTGCATTAAAAATGGTAGAACTCAAAGGTCCACTATAGTTTCATAAGTGCTTTTGCTAATTGTGTACAATTCTTTTCTTCTTATGAGATTGTAGTTATTATATGTCTACTCCATGGAAACATCATGGTTTTTCAATAGCATCTCTCATAGCTTCCAGACAAAGGTAATTATTGCAGAGCTAAAAATACACATCTGCAAGTTCTACTCTCAAGGTCTGTGGGGGTGTGCATGCTAAGTCACTTCAGTTGTGTCTGACTCTATGCTACCCTATAGACTGTAGCCCACCAGGCTCATTTGTCCATGGGATTCTCCAGGCAAGAACACTGGAGTGGGCTGCCATGCTCTCCTCCAGGGGAGCTTCCCAGGGATCAAACCCATGTCTCTATTGTTGCCTGTGTTAGCAGATGGGTCCTTTAGCACTAGCGCCAGATGGGAAGCCCAAGAGGGTCTGTAGTCTCCCCCAAGCCGATTCACTGCTAATAGTTCTTACATACCTCCAGTTAATCATAACTGCAGGGAATTCTAGAAAGACGGAAAAAAATCAGAGTAAATGAGCATAAGAGTAAACGAAGACATCTTAGGTGGCTATAATATATCTCAGTCATTGGTTGAGACCAAGTATATACTGTGTAGTACATCAGTAAAATCCAGACACAAAATTCCTACCAATTATATACCATAATTAGTGAGAATGAAAATTTGTTGAAATTGGACCACTATCTGCATTCAGTTCAGTTCAATTCAGTCACTCAGTCGTGTCCGACTCTTTGTGACCCCACAAGTCACAGCATGCCAGGCCTCCCTGTCCATCACCAACTCCCAGAGTTCACTCAGACTCATGTCCATTGAGTCAGTGATGCCATCCAGCCATCTCATCCTCTGTCATCCCCTTCTCCTCCTGTCCCCAATCCCTCCCAGCATCAGAGTCTTCTCCAATGAGTCAACTCTTCGCATGAGGTGGCCAAAATACTGGAGTTTCAGCTTTAGCTTCATCCCTTCCAAAGAAATCCCAGGGCTGATCTCCTTCAGAATGGACTGGTTGGATCTCCTTGCAGTCCAAGGGACTCTCAAGAGTCTTCTCCAACACCACAGTTCAAAAACATCAATTCTTCGGTGCTCAGCTTTCTTCACAGTCCAACTCTCACATCCATACATGACCACTGGGAAAACCATAGCCTTGACTAGACGGACCTTTGTTGGCAAAGTAATGTCTCTGCTTTTGAATATGCTATCTAGATTGGTCATAACTTTTCTTCCAAGGAGTAAGCGTCTTTTAATTTCATGGCTGCAATCACCATCTGCAGTGATTTTGGAGCCCCAAAAAACAAGTCTGACACTGTTTCCATTATTTCCCCATCTATTTCCCATGAAGTGGTGGGACCAGATGCCATAATCTTTGTTTTCTGAATGTTGAGTTTTAATCCAACTTTTTCACTATTCTCTTTCACCTTCATCAAGAGGCTTTTTAGTTCCTCTTCACTTTCTGCCATAAAGGTGTTGTCATTAGTAGAGCTAAAATTTAAAAGATCCACAAAATAGTAGAACAACTCAATTCTATAAACTGATAGACTGACCAGTTTAACATGATTATTAGAATAAACATCAGTCAATTAAAGTTGACTGTAAGTCTATTACTGTTATATAAACACATCCTTAACATTTTTCTCAATTGTCAAATATTGTTTTCACCAACCCAAGCAAGATTCTGGATTCTTGCCAAACCAACCCTATTTCTGCGGGCTTCCTGAATTCTTCTCTTGATCATCCTGAGTCATTCCTAGCTTTGTGTGATTCAGCCCCCTCCTACCTCTCTTTATATACCTTGCTGTGTTACCTTCTCTTGTCCAAGCCTGTCACTTAACTGTGGGAGTTTAATAAACACTATCTAATTATGATGATGCTCCTTTTATTTTTATTTTTCTCCATTTACTTCTCTGTTATGTATTTCTATTTAGAGTCAATTAAAAACATTTAGTGAGCAGCTACTCTACAGAGGAACAGCCTTCCTCAACTCTGAAAGATTATACTTTCATTTTTTTTAATTGTAGTATAAAGATTATGACTTTATTTACCCTGTCAATGATAGTTCCCATGGAAGAGTGATTTTTAAAAAACAATTTCATGCATGGGCTACTATAGTGCTGTTTTCTCAATTAGGAGTTTAATCTCTTAGGAATGAGGTTGTGTCTTTGCATGTTTGGTACAATACGAAATACACTGTTTACCAGTCCTGAAGAAATAAAATAAAATGATAGCAATTCCTAATATTTTTACATTTGTGCTACTAAACTTAAAATTGTGCTTAGCAAATACTCAATAATTCTTAGATATTATAATTTATAAACTAATCGTGTCTCTTTATAATTGAAAATAAACCGTTTGACTGTTACCATAACGTTACCTTTCATGGTGGAGGTTGTGTGGCAATGCATGAGATGTTTAAGTAAAATAAAATTACAAGAAAAAAATCTTTCTTTCAATTCCATTTTTAAAAGTTTTCTTGAAAAGGCATAAAAAGCAGGACAAGAGAATTGAATTATATTCTGCAGAGGGAATTTTAAAATCACAGAAGCTTGAAACATGAAAGACACCTTAAGTATCCAACTCAGTCTCTCATATTATTAAACAAAGATAATACTAAAATATTCAAATTATGTATCATTTCGTTTTAGTTAAAAGTTCACAGAGGCACATAAAGAACTGTCTCTTAAACCATGCTGAGCATTGCTGCATGCTAAGTCACTTCACTCGTGTCTGACTCTTTGCAACTCTATGAACTGTAGCCCACTAGGCTCCCCAGTCCATGGGATTCTCTAGGCAAGAATACTGGAGTGAGCTGTCATGCCTTCCTCCAGGGGATCTTCCCTACCCAGGGATGGAACTCATGTCTCTTACGTTCCCGGCATTGGCAGGAGGTCCTTTACCACTAGCGCCACCTGGGAAGCCCTATGCTATATATTGCAAAATCATTCATCGTCTCATAATTTTGCTAAGATGAGGTGTGACAATTAAAGGTAAAACTGTCAGAACTGAAATATTTCATCAAGATCCAAAGTTAGTACTGTGCAACATTTATATACTTATTTCTAATTACATTCGGTCATTTTTGATGTTACCTCTTTGTATCTAGGGAGGAAAAGAGATCCGTGGTGATTAGGAAAAGAGACCAGAGTTCTAGTGAGTCAAGGTTGAAATTTTGAAGCCCAAAATATCATGTCAAGGTATTAAAATTTTAAGATATACTTCATAACATATTTAATCCAAGAGACTTGAACAAGGAGTGAATATTTACTGAATTTTTACTGTCCTAGCACTGTGCTAAGTTTTTATTTATATTCAGATTTAATCCAAATTCTTGATGGTTTAGGATTAACCCTGTTTTAGAGATGAGAAAACTAAATACTAAATAAACCATGCAGAGTAATGGTTAAGAGGATGGATTCGAATTCTGTCTCTGCCACTTAATACTTGTTGCACTACTCTGGGTCTTAACTGATTAATGTATGAAACAGGGGAAAAAGTCATACCTTCTTCACAGGGCAATTTTAAGTATTATGTAAATTACTTAGTGCACATAGTAAGTGTTTTAAGATGTGTTATAAATGGATTTACTCTGAATCTAATGAAGTTGAGGCATAAGGGCTTCCTCATTTGCACAATCACATTCCGAGGCCCCATAATGACTTTAGTGTATTATTAATCATAACTGTGTATTTCCTCTACTTAAAAAGCAACCCCTTCAACTGTTAAACTTAACATTTTGCCTTTGCAGGATAATTGCTTTATAGAATTTTTCTGTTTTCTGTTAAAAAAAAAATTGCCTTTGCTTGCTCTTGTTACTGTCATTGTTGCATTAGAAAGATAAAATAGGGACTGCCCAGGTAGTCCAGTGATTAAGACTTTGCCTTCCAATGCAGAAGGTTTGGGTTCCATCCCTACTCAGGAGAGAAGATCCTATGTGCCTTGAGGCCAAAAAACCAAAACATAAAACAGAAGCAATATTGTAACAAATTCAATAAAGACTTTAAAAAAAAAAAGATGCACACAACCAGTGACGGCAAATCCGAGATAAGACCTAAACTTCAGGTGACTAAAGAACTGGAATTTTCAATTAAGATTACTTTCTGACTATTTCTAGCATTTCCCCATTGTCTCATAACTGTAATGGTCTTATACAAAGAGCATAAATTCTCCTTTCACGTGAGAAAACAGTTACCCAGCTGTATTTCCCTCTTGTCTCCACAGAAGGAGGAAATGTTCTACATTCAACAGTGGGGTCTAGAGTAGCCAGCTACCATCACCCGCCAAACCTCACTCACATACATACATGGCTACACTCAAGGAGCATGAGTGGAAGTGAGAGCATCCCTAGAGCAGAATGAATCACCTTGTGCCTTGGTTTGTTTTTTACCAGGAGTCCAGTAAAAGTCTCTTACAGCATCTATTTCTCATAGATGGCCCTTAACCATCTGAAGGCAAGGACTTGAGCCTAGAAGGAGGGATGATGAGAGGTCAGCCATGAATTTATGGATTCATTCTTTGACTACACATGAATCTGTTCACCACAAATGTACAACTCTGATGCAAATGCTTTATGGGGACCAGCTATATTTGGGGAGTATATGAATTCATTTATTCAATCAACAAGTTTTATTGAGCACCTACTCAATTTTATCTAGAAAGAAACAAGATAGGAGAGGTCCCTGATCTCACTAAGTGTATACTCTATGAGAATTTTTTATAGATATCTTAAGTCATTTTACTTATAAAAACAGTGGGCATTCTAACCTGCAGATATAAACCATTGAGAGTAATTTGCCTTGTCAGTCAGCATATTTAATACCCATCACTCATTTTTGTTCTTGAAATAGTTTACTGATCACTGCCAATGCTAAACATCTCCCCAAGACTCTATTTCATTCACACAAGTAATTATTAAATACTTTGCTGTTGGGTGACCATTTGCATTAGTAATTACTTCAAATTACAATCAACAGATATGCAAACTTTCTCTAGAAGGTGTAGCCTTGCAATAGTCTCCCCAATAATTGAGTCAGAATCCATTTTTTTAAAAAAGAGATAGAAAGAAATCAATGTTGTATGTGTTATGCATGTTTTGCCAAATGGATATCTTTTAAAACTCCCAGGCAAGTATACACCAAAGAACATTATTACGCAGAAGTATGCTGAATGTTTTCCAGTCATGTGTACACAATGCAGATGGCATGTTGCCTTGTTTAAGAAAGCCAATATGTTACTAAGAGATTTCTTATCAAGGACTGGCATCCACATTTACCTGGAAGAGGTAAACTCATACTACTACTTCAACTTTCTTCCATTTTTAGAAATAAAATCAAAAGAGAGCCATAGTTTTGTGAATTACTTAGAGCCATTATCAGATCTACCCAAATATATACCAATCAAATACCATCAAAACTTTCTAACTTTCTGCTAACTTTTATTAGCTACAATCTAGCTAATAAAAAGGCCATATAAATAAAACTGTTAACCAGCTACAAACTCTTAAATACTTAAAAAAAATCCTAAAGATTTTCATCTTTACATGTTTCACGAATTGATACGGTGCATAATAAAGCATCTTATGTACTGGGCTCTAAGTTGGCTTCTAGTTTTTTGAATAACAATTCAAGATTTAACCTAGGGCTCAATTTCACCCCAACCACTGCTCTCAGGGTTTTTTTGCCAGGGTTAGAGCATTCCAATCATTGTTCCTAATGCACTGTCTGCTGCCAAGTAATAACTACTTAAGTTACCAGGTATCATCAGGGGAAATCTCTTTCAGGAACACCTGGGAACTGAAAAGATGTACGTACTCAAATATCTGGCATTTCTCAAGTCAGTTTCAGGGGCATTTCAAATATTTACTGGAGGTTAGACAAAATAGTACATGATAGTTTCCTGTTTCACAGAATTCATAAATTACCATACTTCTAATTACAAAGAGAAAACATCCGGCTTGCCAGCAATTTCTATCATGAGCACAAAACTTAATTCTTCCTTCTGATGAAGTATTTGTGGCATGCGGAGCTTCAAAGAGCAATATGAGGCACCTGGTTTTAGAAAACTTGGTTAGATATGTTTTCATTCATTTAAAAGCAAATTTTAATGCAAATTATGTCAATCATAAAACAATATAGCTGTGTTATTTACTACTACTAATTTTTTTTACAAAATGTTTGGAGACTTTTGATTTCAAGTTGATATTAGGGCAAAGTTTGTTATCACCTCTGATATAGGTATAGAAAAATGCCAAAGGAAAGACAAGTTGTCTGAATACTGCATCCATGCATGCTAAGTCACTTCAGTCATGTCAAACTCTTTACGACCCCATGGACTGTAGCCCATTAGCCTCCTCTGCCAGTGGGATTCTCCAGGCAAGAATACTGGAGTGAGTTGGCAAGGCCTCCTCCAGGGGAATCTTCCCTACCCAGGGATCAAATACATGTCTCCTGCATTGGCATGAGGGTTCTTTACCACTGGCCCCACCTGAGAAGCCCAGCTGAATGACACCGAACAATAATTGTAAGGTCTTATTCACACAATTAGACTCTTTCATAATCATTGTTAATTTTCAGTGAATCACCTGAAAAAAGTATTCTAATTTTATATTTCCAACAAATGTATGAAGTACTGCTTTACAATGGCAATTTTTTGCTTCTAGCAAGGTGTGGTAAAAAGTCCAACCAATTCTCTGCCCCCAAATTTTATTAAACACCAAGGAACTGTAGGGATTTCCCAGGTGGTGCTAGTGGTAAAGAACCCGCCTGCCACTGCAGGAGACATAAGAGATGCAGGTTTGATCTCTGGGTTGGGAAGATCCCCTGGAGGAGGGCATGGCAACCCACTCCAGTATTCTTGCCTGGAGAATTCCATGGACAGAGGAGCCTGCCAGGAGTCTACAGGATCAAAAAGAGTTGGACACGACTGAAGTGACTTAGTACAATACAAAGATAAGCACACTCACAGATGGAACTTACGTGAATACCTAAATATGTTAATAATCTAAATTTAATTATTGAATGCCCATTTGAATATCATTGAATTCACACTTCATTATTTGCTTCTCTGGGTTTTCTATGAGAAACAAAAGCCACCTAGTGACTTTTTAAAAACATTTTCATAAACTTTAATTGTTCATTGAAAAGAAAATATCTAGACTCTCCAACATTTTTATTCTTTATGTGAACAAAAAGTTGCATAAGAAAGTAATCCTCAATCTTTAGGATTCAATCACAGGACATTCTAATTATTATGGAGACAAAGTAAACTATCCACTTCCTGAGACCAAAGGGTCTTCTGAAAAGCCCACTCTTCCTGTTAAATACTATAACGATCAGAACGTTGTAAAACAATTATTCTGATTGTAAGCATAAAGATTTTAGATTGGCTCCATTTCTTTTAAATATTTACATGAAAGTTAGAAATGAAAAGCATAAAATGTTTATGTGTCCAAATAAAATTGCTTTGTGACCAAGCATTATCCTGAAGACTATTTTCCAGTTTTTTGAATTGACTAATTCTTAACATTTAGAAAATATGTTCTGGTAGGGTAGGATTAGCTTAGTGTTCAAATCCATATAATTTTTTTGTCCGTCTCCTGGTTTTTGGATTGCATCAATTGTCAACCAATCCTTTATAGAGTAGTCACATTTATATAATACCAGGTGATATCAGATGATGACGAGAGAATAGAATGTTGCTGTGTTTTTTCATTTGAGTACAAGTAACAATTTTAGTTTAAAAAACTACATAAACAACTGTACTATATAAGTCCATCACATGTCGGGCACTGTTCTGAGAATTAGAACCAATGGGGACTAGACAATGGTGATGGCTGGTGATGGACAGGCAAGCCTGGCGTGCTGCAGTCCATGGGGCCGCAAAGAGTCAGACATGACTGAGCGACTGAACCGACTGGGGACTAGACAGATATGGCTCTACCCTCCTCAACATTTACAGGGCATGTTTTCTAAAAGTTTTTATGCTTCATACTTTGAAGCTTCATTTGTTTTTCATCTGTCTTTAAGATTCTCAAATATCCATGTATTATGGGACTACTGACAGAACTACCTTAAGAGGTTCAATCTTGGGTGATTAAATATCATTCTATTAATAAGAGTGAACAAAACTGAAAAGAGAGAGAACACGATGCAGAAAACTTCAATAAACAAACTTTCTTCAAATTTTATATCTCAAAAATCCTAATATTCCCTCCAAAAATCCTCATTTTTTCCCTGCTGACAAAGTACAATAATCTTTTAACTGCATACATTTTATATCACAGTGTATACAGATACATTGCTCAAATTCTTCCTTTACTTTTTACAAGGAATTTTATACTATGTACTTGAAGAATGCATTGGCTGTTATCAGATAACTGTTTTATCATCAAAGAATGAATCCATCAAAGGATGAATCACCTGTCATTTAAGGAAAGTTATTTGGTTTCTATGTTTTGGAGTATAATTATTTAAATCATTATAGAACTCAGGAACTGAAATTGATAAACTTAATCCTGTAACTAAATTTCACTTGTAGTTTCACCTTTGAGAATATGGAAAACAAAACAGACAAAACAAAAAAAAAAATCTCATCTATAGCAAAACTAAACCTTGAAGAAAACAAATATACATTAATTCTCTTTCAACACACCACGTGGCTTATTTATCTACTTAGTTGGAAATATCCACAGTTTTATGTCCCAAGTCACTTCTGTGGTTTAAGTGTTTCTTAAGGATCAGAAAAATACAAATCTTTAATAACACTGTTATTACAGTCATTACAGACTATTACCACTTTCACCAAAATACATGTTCATAATAAAGGTATCAATTGCTTCAATACCATTCCATTTTCTCAGAGCAACTTAAAATACTATTAAGCTTCCCCATCTTTCATTGTCTGCTTCCACTTTTTCATAATTTTGCATAGAAAAAGTCATATTAAAATGTTCGTATACTCACCTCCCTGAACAAAAGCCAGTTGTATGGGTAGATGTTGAAGAGTCAATTTGAGGCAACAGAAGTACACATGGGAGGGAAACTCCCAGGGGTGTACCCAGATTTGTTGTACTGTTATTTGGCGTACCAATGACAGAATTCTTGAATTATTTAAAACACACACACAAATACAAAACAACTCTGATCTACAGGGTGCTATTCAGAAAGATCACTATGCCAAAAACATAACTTGTTTCAAAATACCATGAACTTTCCCAAAGTAATCTTTATATATCTTTACAGCATTAAACAGACTTCAGAAATAATGGTACTGAAATACCCTTCAAAAAGCATAAGGATTTTCTTTTGGCAAAGGGAGTTGTTTGAAATAATTTTTAATGCATCAGCAGTACTAAAATACAAGCCTATTTTTGATAACTATCACTACCATATTTTTAAAGACTACCCTGGTAGCTCAGACAGTAAAAATTCCTGTATACTGTGCAGAAGACCTGGGTTTGATGCCTGGGTTGGGAAGATCCCCTGGAGGAGGGAATGGCTACTCACTCCAGTATTGTCTGGAGAATTCCATGGACAGAGGAGCCTGGAGGGCTATAGTCCATGGGGTCACAAAGAGTCAGACACTGAGTGACTAATACTTTCACTTTCTTTAAGATACATTTAACATACACATAGTCTCATTAACTATCAGAAATATTTGTGATACATATTCAAATTTTTAGAAAATAAAACATATTTAGAAAGTTTGATAGTACTGATTATTGCTGCTTTCATTTCTTAAGTTAATTTAGTCAACTAAATCATAAAGACACTTGGAAAGAGATAATGACAGTGTTTTTCAAGTAGACATTCAGGCCCAAATTAAAGTCTAGAGATTGACTTTAAAGTTGTACCACTATAATGTCATACAGACCCTCTAAAATAATCATATCATTTCCTGCCATGTAATTATATGCTTTCAAATTTATACTAAGTAAATTATGACAAGTACAAACAAGCGTGTTTGAGAGAAAAGTTGTGGAAAAGCCCTTGTGTCAAAATATATTAAAAAGGTAAAGCCCATCTCTACAGTTACCCTCACATTTTTTTTAGGCATAAAAATGTGGTATTTGAGTTAATAAAATATTGAAAAGGACTGACACACACATAAATACATATCAAGAAAAATTTGTATGTATGTGAAATACATTTATTTGCATATGGGCATTGCTGGCTTGAAAAATGGCGAATCATATCAAATAGTAATTATAAGGATTAAGGAGGACATCTGTTTGAATTCTTTTTTAGTGCCTAAAATCACCTAACGTTCTCAAAGATTTTCAAAAGAATGAGTTCACAAAAAGTTTCTCTACAGAGAATTTTCACTTTGGGAACTTTTCAGGTTTCAAGAATGCCCCACTGAAAGGGGAGCCAAAGCATTGTTTCCAGGTTGTATCAGCAGTTCGGTTTTTTTTTTTTCTAATTAGTAGCTAATAAATTGTAGTTCTATCTTCATCTAATACACTAAAATCCTGTCTGACACAAAATAAAACTTGCCATTCCACTACTAGCAAATAAGCAAGGCAAGTACAAAGAGCGGGATGCTAGTGGTGGAACCAGCAGTTGCCAAAGGAAGAAAAAAAGGAGTTAAAAACATCATTTTTCATTTTCAGAGATCCTTCAACTGCGGTCACGGCAGTTACTGTGACTGGAACAATATCCTTACCAGTGGAGTACAAATACAAGACCTAACTTTCCAGGACTTTATTCCCCCAAGAGCATTTTTAATCAGAGTCTAACTACCACAGAACACATACTTTCACACAGAAGCTTCCGAACACACACACGCTGAACTTTTACCTGTTTTTATGCCGAGTCTTTAGCAAGTTTCTTCCAAAGGGAGCCATGGTCCGCCAGGCCAGCGAACAGCAGGGATGATATCTTAAAGTTCTCGGGGTGAGAGTGCGGGTGGGATGGGGGGGGGGGGGGGGGGGGGGGGGGCGCGGTGAATTTGTAGAGTGGAGGGAGGAGATCTGGGAGCTTCCTCTTCACCTCCTCAGATGCTTCTGGTTTCTTAGCTCATTAGTAGCCGCCTAAAGAGAGCGGCTGAAAGTTGTGCAACTGCTGCTTAACTTTGAACTGCGGGATTGTTGTGACTGCTGCACCTTTGGAGACCTGCCCAGCTTCAGCCTCCAAGAAGGCGTTTGGAGGCAGGAAAAGGAAAAAAAAAGAGAGAGAGAGCTAGAGAGAGGAAGGGAGGGGGACTGTATTGTGTTCTGTAGTTATTTACAGACTTGCTAAACTTTAAAGAACTGCCAACCCCACAGGCATGATAATACCCACGAATGGGAATTTCACTAGATTTGGAAACCCCCTCTCCCGCTCTCCACACCCAACCACACAAGGTGTAGTGAACACATACAAAAGATTTAAAAGTAAATACCCCCCACCTCCCAACCAGCTCTAGTCTGTGAAAAGTAATCTGACCGAGGCCAGAAGGAGTGAGGGTCAAGAATTCTTTGCCTACCGATTCGCCACAAAAATCCCTGCCTGGGGTTTCAGACTTAGAGGAGCGAAGCTGGAGGCTGGGTCTTGGTGGACTCGAAGACCACCTCGGAATCTGAGCCCCCCGAGTTCAGGAGGTTAAGAGGTTCCCAGCTCCTCCACTCTTCCAGTTCATCTTTCAAAAGTTGGAGGACCTGAAGGACCAAAGGGCTCCAGGACTGAAAGATCGCAGCACTGGCCCAGGAACCCGCCAGGGTTTGGGGTCTCGACCCCGCCCCATCTTTGTCATTGACTAGCCCTTTTAGAGTGTGAAGGGAGAGCCAACTGCTTGCTCTCACCCCTGGACGAGTAAATTGAGATAGGACGCGCCGGGCGGCCTTCTGGGAACGGAAGTGTGTAGTGCTGGTCGAGGAGCTGGGGGCATCTCCCGGTCCCACGTAGGCTCGAACCCGGGACCCCGGCAACCCGCGGGTGCGGGGCGGGCGGAGCTCGCCTGCGCGGAGACACCGTGAGAAACAAAGCTCTGTCCAGGGGCGAGGCCCTGCAGAATTTTCCCAAGACATTTTTTTCTCAAATTTCATTTCCACCCCTCTCCTCCGACTCCCCTCTCGTCTACCACCTCCTCGCGCCACCTCCTGCCCGCCCCCAGCCCCGCCGCTCTTCTGATCTTTGCTTGGAGGAAGGGAGGGGAAACAAAATCAAAGGACTGTGGCTTCAATCTGAGTAACACTTCAGGCTAGTGGATCTCAAGTCTTCAGGGAAGGACATGAAAGGCTCATACTTTCTTTAGGAGCACACTCCTGACCCTCAACAAAAGCACACCGAAAAAAAGGGTGATCTCAAAATTTTCTATAATTTTTATATGCACTGATTTATACAGAATTCTACAGAGCTCAAAAAACTCATTTTTCCAAAATTTATTATCATAATTCTTACCTAGCCCTCTGTGCTGTATATACATATATGTATTTTATATAGCACTATTACTTAAAATTTATTATTTGTAATTGTACATAAGTATTACAAGCCACATATATATCCCCAATTGTTATAAGTTAGCTCATTTATTACAATAGGCAGTGCTTTAATTCCATTCAGTTGAGTTCAGTCACTCAGTCATGTCCAACTCTTTGTGACCCCATGGATTGAAGCACTGATAGGCTTCCCTTACCTTTTATCTACTCCTGGAAGATAGGACGATTTTTAAAAAATACAGTCATCTTTTAAATGCCTCTGTGGCAACGATGCCAGAGAAATCTTTAAAATACTAAAAGTAGTATTAATGACATATTTTGTTTTATATGTTTATATATCAGATCAGATCAGTCGCTCAGTCGTGTCCGACTCTTTGCGACCCCATGAACTGCAGCACGCCAGGCCTCCCTGTCCATCACCAGCTCCCGGAGGTCACTCAGACTCGCATCCATCGAGTCAGTGATGCCATCCAGCCATCTCATCCTCTGTCGTCCCCTTCTCCTCCTGCCCCCAATCCCTCCCAGCATCAGAGTCTTCTCCAATGAGTCAACTCTTCGCATGAGGTGACCAAAATACTGGAGTTTCAGCTTTAGCATCATTCCTTCCAAAGAAATCCCAGGGCTGATCTCCAGAATGGACTGGTTGGATAGGAAATAGAAGAATTGATGCTTTTGAACTGTGGTGTTGGAGAAGACTCTTGAGAGTCCCTTGGACTGCAAGGAGATCCAACCAGTCCATTCTTTTTTATTTATTTATTTTATTTTATTTTTTTATGTTTATATATATACATATTAATTTATACCTGTAGGGGGCTTCCCAGGTGGCTCAGTGATAAAGAATCTGCCACCCAAGCAGGAGACTCAGGTTTAATCCCTGGGAAATGGCAAGTCACTCCAGTATTCATGCTTGGGAAATCCCACGGACAGAGGATCTTGGCAGGCTACAGACCATGGGATCACAGAGTCAGACACGACTTAGTAACTAAACCACCACCACCACCATACACATGTATGTGTGTATATATGTGTGTGTGTATATATATATACACACACACATACACACTTTACATGCAACATAAATAAAACAATCTTGGATATAATTCAGTTTCAGTCCTTGACTTTATTTTACAAGCACAATCCCCCCAAATGATACTATCATGGAAACTTGCCCAGTTATTCTAAGTTGTTCAAAATAGAATCCCCTAAAGCTATGCTGTTCACTTATTAACAATAGCTGCAGCCAAGTTGGAAAGAATTTTGCATTTACAAATATCCCTGCGTTTCCTATAGTTTCAGTCCTCGACCCCTATTAACATTATTTATATATGTAGTTTTCATATAAAACAATTTTTAATAGAGCAGTTTAATGGAACACAAGGAAACAACATTATATCTTTATTAGCATAATCATGTTGAGTTTCAAGTTAGCACAAATGAACCTCAGTTAGAATGTAATTATTCCTCACATAAAATATTCTATTAATACTATTTATGACAAGCTCTTTGATGTATGAGAATTAAACACAAAGGATTAATATCCCTCAGATATTAAAAGCTGAAAGGAATCAAAAACATGGTCACTTTTATCTAAATAGAAATGCAAGCAAACAATAATTTGAAAGAAAATAACAAAACCATGTTTTAAAAAAAACAGCTATTAACCAGATATTATGTAGATAAATTGAAATGAGATTTTATTTTTCATCTACCAAAATGCCTGACTTTTAAAATGATAATGCTCAACTCTGTCAGTTGATGGTCAGAGTATTCTACTCCACATGAATAGTACAGATTGTCATATCCCTAATAGAAATGAATTTGGCTATGTACATCAATAACCTTTAAAATATTTGAACTCTTTTAATCCAAGTTTTTTCTCATAAGAATTTTTCTTAAGGAAATATTCAATTTCATAAAAAGGCTTATGCTTATTAATGCTCTGTTGAGAACTAAATAAAAAATTACTCATCAAGTGTTGACACAGTATTAGACAAGAAACTGGGTATTTTTCTTTATTAGGTAGAAACTAGTATAAAAATTATCTCATATTGAAAATAAGGCAAACTAACAACTGCATGGCCTTTCAGTGATATAGTGGGACTTTTTTCTAACAGTTTCTCTCAAAGACTATCCAGTTCCCTGGAAGAATTAGATTTTTTGAACTTACTACTGATTAGTCGCAAATTCTGTGAAATAAGGGCTTAAGTTGTATAAGAAAAAAGAAACAGAAGAAAAGAAAGATTCAAGTAGAAAGATAACTCAAAAGATTATAGTTTTATTGCCCTGTGAGACATCAACCAGTTTTACATCTAACTCAGAACTATTTCAGCCTTCTTTCTTTAATTCACTAACTATTAATATATACGGCAGTCTTTCCTATCCACTTTTGGACCGGCTTTACAATTCTGTTGAATTCCTCATTAATAAGTTAATCATTGACACTTGCACACTATATATTAATATTTGTTTGCGATTCATACAGTTCAGGTTTTTGAATAATACACTTTAGAAAAACCCTGAGCATGCATCTGTCCTTTTCTGAACCAATGGGAAATCTTCATAGCAAAAATAGGCTAACTACCTGTACAATCCCTATCTTTATTAAAAGATAAAACGTGTAAAATGTGCTTTGATGGTAGAAAATGGAATCTTCCTTCAATCATAGTTAAGTGTGCAGCTCAGCCAAAATAAATAAAAATAGTATATTTCCTTATATATTTAAATTAAGATGAAAATCAACAAGGAAGATGCTACATTATACTTGATAATAGAAGAATGAATGTTCTCCTGAATCTGTGGTTAAGCTGTTATCAGAAGCTAAACAGTGTTAAAACATGTATTCTGATAGAAAGGCCTGTTTTAGAAGGAGGTATAACAAGATATATGTACGAATTTGGGGTCCAGTTTATTCATAGCCTCTCTTCATATTAAGAAGTTTTTTTTTTTTTTTGGCTGCACCATGCAGTATCTTAGTTCCCTAACCAGGGATCTAACCTGTGTTCCCTGAAGTGGAAGCATGCAGTCCTAATCATTGGACCACCAAGGAATTCCCTAGGGAGTCTTTTTAAAACTGAATTTTTCCAGTTTTATTGAGATGCAATGGACATATATCACAGTATAAGTTTAAAGGGAATGGCATAATTGTTTGACTGACATGTATAGTGAAGTGATTACTACAATAGGTTTAGCCAGCATCCATTTCATAGATACAATAAAAAGAAAAAAACAAAAAAAGAAAAAAAAATTTCTTGTGAGAACTCTCAGGATTTACTCTCTTCAAGTTAGTGTACCTTTTGAAAATGAAAGTGTTAATCGCTCAGTCATGTCCGACTGCTTGGGACCCCATGGAGTGTAGACCACTAGGCTTCTCTGTTCATGGAATTCTCCAGGCAAGAATACTGAAGTGGGTTGCCATTCCCTTCTCCAGGGGCTCTTCTCGATCCAGGGATCAAACCTAGGACACCTGCACGCAGGCAGATTCTTTATCATCTGAGCCACCAGGGAAGCCCAATGTACTTTATACACCAGTGTTAACTACAGTTATTGTGCTGTTCATTGTATCCCCAACACTTATTTATCTTGTAACTAGAAGTTTGTACCACCTACCTCCAATTCCCCCTCCCTCAACCCTGTCCACACTTCTGCTCAACTTTTTATTATATGAATTTGGCTGACTTTTAGCTTTAGCAGTGATACTTCATTAAAAGGGTAGTAGATATGAGTACAGCCTTCCCAGGTGGCACTAGTGGTAAAGAACCTGCCTGCTAATGCAGGAGACGTAAGAGATGTGGATTCAGTCCCAGAGTCAGGAAGATCCCCTGGAGGAGGGCATTGCAACCCACTCCAGTATTCTTGCCTGGAGAATCCCTTGGACGGAGGAGCCTGGTGGGCTACCGTCCATGTGGTCACGTGAATGAGCGGCTAATCACTCCACTCCATATGGTAATCTGTGAAGAAATAGCATACTATATGTTATTACATTTTACTAAATATAACAGCTTGTTATAATCAATTAGTTTACTGATTTACTAAAAATGCCACTTTCAATTAAGGGAAAAATAGTAAGACAGAGAGGGCTTCTCAGGTGGTGCTAGTGATGAAGAACACACTTGCCAATTCAGGAGATGTAAGAGACTCAGGTCTGATCCCTGGGTTGGGAAGATCCCTTGGGGGAGGGCGCAGAAACGCACTGTGGTTTTCTTGCCTGGAGAGTCCCATGGACAGAGGACACTGGCAGACTACAGTCCATGGGGCCGCAAATAAGGACGCAATTGAAGTGACTTAGCACAGCACAGCAAGACAGAGAACCTGTTTTATTTGGACAATGAAGAACTCAGAGATAATTAAAACTAGCCAGAAGAGTGGAATCCAAACTTGGATGAGAATCTTTGGACAATCAAGATGTGGCAAAAGGGCACCATGTTTAAAGCAAAAGGTAGAAAATCTAAAAAAAAACAGTGAGTGGAAGATGTGGTTAAACGGAATTCCAGAGCTATTATTACTGTTATTATTATTCCAATAAGTGTCTATCTTCTAAAATTCTTTCCTTGCTTAAGGGTGCTCATGGAAGTAGAAAGCATGTCTAAAAAGGGGAATGGATGTACTTTTTCCTCACAGAATCTTTTAAATAATGGATGTGTTATGGGTTATGAAATAACCTCTCTAAAAGTTTTACCAAGGAAGATATAACAATCTTGAATGGTTGAGGAAAAGCCCAGAAGCACAAGTTCATTTCAGTTCCAGGATTCTACAGTGGCAATGCTCTTTTGATTCTCCCAAAAGAAAAATTTTAGAATGGCACTTTGAAGCTTTTGAAAGTTTTACATAAGCACATGTCTAGTTAGTCATACAGCTTCAATAGGTGGCTTCAAGCTTTTAATTGATTAAACAGTATTTGAAAAGCTGGCTTGCTGGGTGTTGGCCAGATACCTGTGTCCTAAATAAAAGGCCAAATTTCTTCCCTTAACAGCCATGGCTATTATTAACCCTAAATGAGATTAAGTGACAAATCCACATAAGGAAGGCTGTTCCTAGAAATTGATCAACTTCAGTGATTATGTTGTGAAACATAGATAATTTAATAAAATAAAATGGGCATATATGAATATATAAGCATCCTCAAATATACATTCACCTGTTATATGAAATAATAGAATTATAACATTATGTTATAAGAATAGAATTCAATAATAATAGAATTATAACATTTGTGCTTTACACAAAGCATTTATATGCTTGATCCCAGTATGTTCAGCAGAAGAGAAAATATTGTTTTAGTTTTATAAATAAGGAAAACTGAGGTGTAGAGCCATGTGATGGTTTAACTATTATTCAAGACAAAGAACAAAATGTAGAGTCAAAATTACTTTAGTATAGGTAAGAAGCATAGATCTATCCTCTACTTCAAATCTCTCATTATGTAAATGAAGAAGACAAGACTCAGATATAAATGCACTTGCTCAAAAAAATGTGTTAGCATGAAGTAGAACCGAGAACAGACCTTGTTGGCTATATTAACAACTCAAATACAGCTTTTTGATTAACATTAAAATAGAACAAAATAAAAATAATCAGCCTAAATAGCATAATTAAAAACACGGACCTTAGAATTCATCTGTGCAAGGGCGCATTTTACTGCTTAAGTGCAGAGGAGAGTAGATTTCCAAATTTAATGCAGTAGTAGGCTTGAAACACAGTTCCCCCAATTCAGTATTCTTGTAAAATTATATAACTGTATGTCCTTAATCTATTTTCAAGCATTTGAATAACCAGTTCAAATCTCATAGACCTAAATAACCTCTATTTCATAGTTAATAAAGAAGGAAAACTATTTTAATTCAGTGACAGGAATTTTTACAAACTCATGAAGCACTAAGAGTTTTTGCTGCAAAAATTATGTCTTATAGAGACATGTGATGTGTTTATTATGAGAAATTTACTATTCAAGTTTTAATATGCCAGAAGCTAACAATTTTAACATTCAGAACTCTCCTTTAGCAAATATAATATGGAATGAATAAGAGAAGGTAATACAATATGTTTCCTGTAAGGAAATTAAACACTACTTTAGGTAGTTCAAGATAAGTGAGGTTTGATGCAGCAAATTGGTTACAAAGGTGTTGGAAAGAATGGAGAACTATAAGCTGAATACCAGGAAGTTGCTACCATGATTGTACTGAAACCCATGAGCTAGCACCAGATTCTCAGCTTCTGGAGAAACTTCTTCAACTTCTTCCACTTCTGTTTTAACTATTCCCAGTGAAAATCCTGAAGTGTGCATTCCAATAGCATTGGGTCAATATTTGCAAATCTCTCAGCTTCTCCAACTTTCCAAACTCTGTCTGCATTTCTCAATGTTAGAACTTAAGAGAAAGTTGGCACTGAAGCCACTAGCTTGGCAAGTTCAGTTCAATCACTCAGTCGTGTCTGACATGACTGAGCTTGGCAAAGCATCTCATAAATATAGTTTGCAGGCTTCTAACCCTGTTGATGTGGGGAAATAAGAGAATGATATGCAATCAAGAACATCATACACAATTTGACATTTGGTAAATAGTACTTCAGTGTAGAGCTGCCAAGAAGATTTCAGAGACAAAAGACATGCTTTCTGTGTATGAACTAAATGAGTGGAAAAAAAATTCTATAACATGGTCCAAAGAGCCTGAGTAAACAGTCAGACTGTTGGTATGGCCCATCTTATAACTGATGTAAACAGAAAACTATACAGTGGGTGCTCAAGATTTGGTTCATACTATTAATGGAAGCTCCCAGTCAACATTCCCTTCTCTAAGAAAAGGGTCAAATGTTCTAAGAGAGAGAACTATGGTCAGGTAATATAATTTCCTAACTAATTTCAAATAGAATCTATACCTAATGTGACTATTATGAAAATTAGTATAGTAACAGAGATAACATTAAAAGTACGTTATACTTGATTAATAAAAGTCAGCTCCATAAACCTGTAGTCCCTGCCACTCTGGGTGTGTATGTTCAGGTCAGTTCAGTTGTTCAGTCGTGTCCAGCTTTTTGCGAACCCATGAACTACAGCATGCCAGGCCTCCCTATGCATCAGCAACTCCAGGACTTTACTCAAACTCATGTCCGTTGAGTTGGTGATGCCATCCAACCATCTCATTCTCTGTTGTACCCTTCTCCTCCTGCCCTCAATCGTTCCCAGCATTAGGGTCTTTTCAAATGACTCAGTTCTTCGCATCACGTGGCCACAGTAATGGAGTTTCAGCTTTAGCATCAGTCCTTCCAATGAATATTCAGGACTGATTTCCTTTAGGATGGTCTGGATGGATCTCCTTGCAGTCCAAGGGACTCTCAAGAGTCTTCTCCAACACCACAGCTCAAAAGCATCAGCTCTTTGGTGCTCAGATTTCTTATAGTCCAACTCTTACATCCATACATACTACTGGAAAAACCATAGCTTTGACTAGATGGACCTTTGTTGGCAAAGTAATATCTCTGTTTTTTACTATGCTGTCTAGGTTGGTCATAACTTTTCTTCCAAGGAGCAAGCATCTTTTAATTTCATGTCTGCAGTCACAATCTGCAGTGAATTTGGAACCCAAGAAAATAAAAGTCTGTCACTGTTTCCATTATTTCCAATCTATTTGCCATGAAGTGATGGGACCAGATGCCATGATCTTCATTTTCTGAATGCTAAGTTTTAGGCCAACTTTTTCACTTTCCTCTTTCACTTTCATCAAGAGGCTTTTTAGTTCCTCGTCACTTTCAGCCATAAGGGTGGTGTCATCTGCACATCTGAGGTTACTGATATTTCTCTTGGCAATCTTGATTCCAGCTTGTGCTTCATCCAGCCCAGCATTTCTCATGATGTACTCTGCATATAAGTTAAATTAGCAGGGTGACAATATACAGCCTTGATGTACACCTTTCCCTATTTCGAACCAGTCTTTTGCTCCATGTCCAGTTCTAACTGTTGCTTCTTGACCTGCATACAGATTTCTCAGGAGGGTCAGGTGGTCTGGTATTCCCATCTCTTTAAGAATTTTTCACAGTTTGTTGTGATCCAAAGGTTTCGGTATAGTCAATAAAGCAGAAATAGATGTTCTTTTGGAACTCTATTGCTTTTTCAATGATCCAGCGAATGTTGTCAATTTGATCTTTGGTTCTTCTGCCTTTTCTAAATCCAGCTTGAACATCTGGAAATTCATGGTTCACATACTATTGAAGCTTGGCTTGGAGAATTATGAGCATCACTTTAATAGCATGTGAGATGAGTGCAATTGTGTGGTAGTTTGAGCATTCTTTGGCATTCCTTTTCTTTGGGATTGGAATGAAAACCAACATTTTCCAGTCCTGTGGCCAATGCTGAGTTTTCCAAATTTTCTGGCATATTTAATGCAGCACTTTCCCAGCATCATCTTTTAGGATTTGAGATAGCTCAACTGGAATCTGGAATTCCATCCACTACCTTTGTTCGTAGTGATGCTTTCTAAAGCCCACTTGACTTCACATTCCAGGATGTCTGGCTCTAGGGGAGAGATCACACCATCATGATTATCTGGGTTGTGAAGATCTTTTTTTTGTACAGTTCTGTGTGTTCTTGCTACCTCTTCTTAATATCTTCTGCTTCTATTAGGTCCATACGATTTCTGTCCTTTATTGAGCCCATCTTTGCATGAAATGTTCCCTTGGCATCTCTAATTTTTTTGAAGAGATCTCTAGTCTTTCCCATTCTATTGTTTTCCTCTATATCTTTGCATTGATCACTGAGGAAGGCTTTCTTATCTCTCCTTGTTCTTCTTTGGAATTCTGCATTCAAATGTGTATATCTTTCCTTTTCTCCTTTGTTTTCACTTCTCTTCCTTCCACAACTGTTTGTAAGGCCTCCTCAGACAACCATTTTGCCTTCTAGCATTTCTCTTTCCTGGGGATGGTCTTGATCACTGCCTCCTGTATAATGTTTGACTCAGGCCCAAATTATCCTGTTGGATGGATTGTTCTTGGACAGAATTGGAGTCACCTCTTCTCTTCTCACTTCCTCAACCACTCACACATGA
Organism: Tragelaphus eurycerus; assembly: GCA_935064755.1. Classification (NCBI taxonomy): domain Eukaryota; kingdom Metazoa; phylum Chordata; class Mammalia; order Artiodactyla; family Bovidae; genus Tragelaphus; species Tragelaphus eurycerus. The sequence continues at coordinate 41,738,056 of CAKXYN010000010.1, read as the reverse complement.
AATTGATAGAATTATTACTAGCGAAAAATTAAAGTTGGTTGTCAATCTTCAGGTTTGACTAAGTTATAGCTATTATTAGTAAATATTTAAAAAGAGTTAACTTTTATATGTTGAAGATGAGAAATAATTAGACTATTCTTCAATCAGAGCATTTAAAAATGTTACAAAGGGCAATCACCTATTGGTTTAAGATTCTTGGATTGCCTCAAGTTTACTTATACCCAAAATTAAAACCTTAAATCTGGTTTTATTCTCTGAAATACATTTTGTGAGTGAAAAATTCAAATTAATTTGTGGTAATTTGCAGAGAATTTTAGAGAATGGCAAATTCTGATGATTTTTTAACAAAGGTTAAAAACAGTTAAATTATTAGTGTTAAAAAGATATAAGCATAATCTTAATACATTTGCTAATTAGTATTTCTGCGGCAGGCGCGCTAAAGAGCAGGCGGCTGCAGCGGGCGCTAAAGCAGGGCCGAGAAGAGCCAATCCACGTCCAAGGTCAGAGGCAGAAGCCGGGAGGACCCCATGCCCGAAGGACGGCGGCCAAGAGGAGTTACTCCACGTCCGAGGTCTAAGGCAGCAGCCGAGAATACCAGACTGCGACAGCACAGGAACTGCGGAGAGGAGTTACCCACGTCAGAGGTCAGGGGTGGCGACGAGAGGGGTTACCCCCATCTCCGAGATCACGAGCGGAAGCCCGGAGGAAATATCCCACGTCCCAAGCCCGAAGCGAGGGGAGGCAGGCGGGAGGAGCTACCTCACGCCTGAGGCCAGGGGTGGTGGCCGGGAGGACCAACCCCAAGTCCAAGGACCCGTGGCTGCGCGGGCGCAGGAGGGCCTAGAGGAGCTATCCCACATTGAAGGTCAGGAACGGCTGCGGTGAGGAGAGACCCCTCGTCCAAGGTAAGGAGCAATGGCTGTGCTTTGCTGGAGCAGCCGTGAAGAGATATCCCACGCCCAAGGTAAGAGAAACCCAAGTAAGATCGTAGGTGTTGCAAGAGGGCATCAGAAGGCAAACACACTGAAACCACAAACACAGAAAACTAGTCAATCTAATCACACTAGGACCACAGCCTTGTCTAACTCAATGAAACTAAGCCATGCCTGTGGGGCAACCCCAAGATGGGCGGGTCATGGTGGAGAGATCTGACAGGTTGTGGTCCACTGGAGAAGGGAATGGCAAACCACTTCAGTATTCTTGCCTTGAGAACCCCATGAACAGTATGAAAAGGCAAAATGATAGGATACTGAAAGAGGAACTCCCCAGGTCAGTAGGTGCCCAATATGCTACTGGAGATCAGTGGAGAAATAACTCCAGAAAGAATGAAGGGATGGAGCCAAAGCAAAAACAATACCCAGGTGTGGATGTGACTGGTGATAGAAGCAAGGTCTGATGCTGTAAAGAGCAATATTCCATAGGAACCTGGAATGTCAGGTCCATGAATCAAGGCAAATTGGAAGTGGTCAAACAAGAGATGGCCAGAGTGAATGTTGACATTCTAGGAATCAGTGAACTCAAATGGACTGGAATAGGTGAATTTAACTCAGATGACCATTATATCTACTACTGCGGGCAGGAATCCCTCAGAAGAAATGGAGTGGCCATCATGGTCAACAAAAGAGTCTGAAATGCAGTACTTGGATGCAATCTCAAAAACAACAGAATGATCTCTGTTTGTTTCCAAGGCAAACCATTCAATGTCACAGTGATCCAAGTTTATGCCCCAACCAGTAACGCTGAAGAAGCTGAACTTGAACGTTTCTATGAAGACCTCCAAGACCTTTTAGAACTAACACCCAAAAAAGATGTCCTTTTCATTATAGGGGCCTGGAATGCAAAAGTAAGAAGTCAAGAAACACCTGGAGTAACAGGCAAATTTGGCCTTGGAATACGGAATGAAGCAGGGCAAAGACTAACAGAGTTTTGCTGTTGGGAGCCGGTTTTTGGATTAGTGCTCTGCCCATGACAAGGGTCGTGAGGAAGGAGGCTCAATGACGCAAGGGCAAGATTGAGCCTCAGGAGCCCCTTGGAGGTTCTCGAGCATCTACCCCCAAAAAAGCCAGAGTCTGCCTACTTTCTGCTTTGTGTTCTTGCCTCTGACTTTACAGGGGGCTGTCCCCCACTACCTTTCTCTGAAAAAAGACCTAACTTACAGCTCCAGTTAATAATTCCTGAGTGTGACAGTGTTTCAGCCTACAAACTCCTTTTGGAAATCCTCTAGCCTGCCTGAATAGGTTTTTCCCGGCCACATGTGATTGCTCAGATCCTCCCAACTGTGAGAGGCATGAGATGTTCTAAAATTTCTAAACACAGATTCCTTTGAGCAGTTAAAAGATTGATTAGAAATTGTATTGGTGAAGGGTTTTTCACTTGTTGGGCCAATGTTTGCTGCTAAGTCTCCATATCCCTTACCTACTGTGTCCTTGGCAGTGTATTAAAATGTAAGTAGTAGCCTTAATGTTTGTAACCTGGGACCCTTGAGTACAACCCACCACAACTTTGTCCTATAGATATGCAACACCAATGCTTTTGGAGGGTGGAGCCTGACTTTAAAATAATCACCTTTAGAGAAAATAAGTTCCTTAAAATGTTAATAGGGCTCTGGGCCAGAAGATGATGTAACTCACCTAAACTTTTGCGTGTGATAGGTTTGAAAGCCTGGCTCAGGGACTGCTGTCCCTGCATGACTCCACCCCTTCCCTCATTATCCTCTATGCATAACTTAAGAGATAAAAACTACTTTGAAAAGTAAAGTGCGGGGCCTTGTTCACCGAAGCTTGGTCTCCCCATGTCATTCTTTCTCTTACCTTCTGGCTGAATTATTCAGCCTCCTCTCTCCACAAAATGTTCTCACTGAATTTCCTTCTCACTGAGCTATCATTTCATCCCCTTGTCTTCACTGAATTTCCTCCTCACTGAGCTATCCTCATTTCTATTATTCTTTATATCTTTAATTAATATTTTAATTAGCTGTTGTTTCCTGATCGCCTATGCTGTCTCCCCTTCGAAATCCCTGGATCCACCGGGGCTGGACCCCGGCATTTTGCCAAGAAAATGCACTGGTCATAGCCAACACCCTCTTCCAACAACACAAGACAAGACTCTACACATGGACATCACCAGATGGTCAACACCAAAATCAGATTGATTATATTCTTTGCAGCCAAAGATGGAGAAGCTCTATACAGTCCGCAAAAAACAAGACCAGGAGCTGACTGTGGCTCAGACCATGAACTCCTTATTGCCAAATTCAGACTGAAATTGAAGAAAGTAGGGAAAACCACTAGACCATTCAGGTATGACCTAAATCAAATCCCTTATGATTATACAGTGGAAGTGAGAAATAGATTTAAGGGCCTAGATCTGATAGATAGAGTGCCTGATGAACTATGGAATGAGATTTGTGACATTGTACAGGAGACAGGGATCAAGACCATCCTCATGGAAAAGAAAAGCAAAATGGCTGTCTGTGGAAGCCTTACAAATAGCTGTGAAAAGAAGAGAAGCAAAAAGCAAAGGAGAAAAGGAAAGATATAAACATCTGAATGCAGAGTTCCAAAGAATAGCAAGAAGAGATAAGAAAGCCTTCTTCAGCGATCAATGCAAAGAAATAGAGGAAAACAACAGAATGGGAAAGACTAGGGATCTCTTCAAGAAAATCAGAGATACCAAAGGAACATTTCATGCAAAGATAGGCTCGATAAAGGACAGAAATGGTAAGGACCTAACAGAAGAAGAAGATATTAAGAAGAGGTGACAAGAATACACAGAAGAACTGTACAAAAAAGATCTTCATGACCCAGATAATCACAATGGTGTGATCACTGACCTAGAGTCAGACATCCTGGAATGTGAAGTCAAGTGGGCCTTAGAAAGCATCACTATGAACAAACTAGTGGAGGTGATGGAATTCCAGTGGAGCTATTCCAAATCCTGAAAGATGATGCTGTGAAAGTGCTGCACTCAATATGCCAGCAAATTTGGAAAACTCAGCAGTGACCACAGGACTGGAAAAGGGCAGTTTTCATTCCAATTCCAAAGAAAAGTAATGCCAAAGAATGCTCAAACTACCACACAATTGTACTCATCTCACACGCTAGTAAAATAATGCTCAAAATTCTCCAAGCCAGGCTTCAGCAATACATGAACCGTGAAATTCTTGATGTTCAAGCTGGTTTTAGAAAAGTCAAAGGAACCAGCTATCAAATTGCCAACATCCGCTGGGTCATGGAAAAACCAAGAGAGTTCCAGAAAATCATCTATTTCTGCTTTATTGACTATGCCAAAGCCTTTGACTGTGTGGATCACAATAAACTTTGGAAAGTCCTGAAAGAGATGGGAATACCAGACCACCTGATCTGCCTCTTGAGAAATTTGTATGCAGGTCAGGAAGCAACAGTTAGAACTGGACAGGGAACAACAGACTGGTTCCAAATAGGAAAAGGAGTACATCAAGGCTGTATATTGTCACCCTGTTTATTTAACTTATATGCAGAGTACATCATGAGAAACGCTGGACTGGAAGAAACACAAGTTGGAATCAAGATTGCTGGGAGAAATATCAATAACCTCAGATATGCAGATGACACCACCCTTATGGCAGAAAGTGACGAGGAACTAAAAAGCCTCTTGATGAAAGTGAAAGTAGAGAGTGAAAAAGTTGGCTTACAGCTCAACATTCAGAAAACGAAGATCATGGCATCTGGTCCCATCACTTCATGGGAAATAGATGGGGAAACAGTGGAAACAGTGTCAGACTTTCTTTTTCTGGGCTCCAAAATCACTGCAGATGGTGACTACAGCCATGAAATTAAAAGATGCTTACTCCTTGGAAGGAAAGTTATGACCAACCTAGATAGCATGTTCAAAAGCAGGGACAGTACTTTGCCAACAAAGGTTCGTCTAGTCAAGGCTATGGTTTTTCCTGTGGTCATGTATGGATGTGAGAGCTGGACTGTGAAGAAGGCTGAGAGCAGAAGAATTGATGCTTTTGAACTGTGGTGTTGGAGAAGACTCTTGAGAGTCCCTTGGACTGCAAGGAGATCCAACCAGTCCATTCTGAAGTAGATCAGCCCTGGGATTTTTTTGGAAGGAATGACGCTAAAGCTGAAGCTCCAGTACTTTGGCCACCTCATGCGAAGAGCTGACTCATTGGAGAAGACTCTGATGCTGGGAGGGATTGGGGGCAAGAGGAGAAGGGGACGACAGAGGATGAGATGGCTGGATGGCATCACTGACTTGATGGATGTGAGTCTCAGTGAAGTCCGGGAGTTGGTGATGGACAGGAAGGCCTGGCGTGCTGCGATTCATGGGGTCGCAAAGAGTCGGACACGACTTTGCGACTAATCTGATCTGTTCTGATTTCTTCTCATTTATGTTTGATTCTTATTTAAGAAGCACATTGCTTAAGGCTAATAAGTTCTTTGACAGAATAAATGTTTATTAGACTACTAGAGTATGCAAGGCACTGAATTAAAAGTCTGCTCGTAAAAGGTGAGAAGGCTGTGTTCAGGTTTTCAAAGAGTTTGAGTTGAATGTGAAAAACAATGATAATACAAAGCATCATCCTTTGAATTAAGCTGTGCATAAAACACAGTGGTGATATGGGGGAGAAACAATTAAATCTATTAAGGCAAGATAGAAGAAAATCATAATAGCTCTGAGAACTAGGTATCATTATTTCCATTTTATGAATGTTTGCAACAATAATAATTTAGAATTATAATATAATCACTTAAGTGATCTTTGGAAAATTTTCCTCACATGATACTTAATAGATATGTTATTAAGTACATTTGTGACTGTTTCCTTTTTTAAACCTAGGAAAGATTTTGTGAATGTAATTTTAGTTCACCACACTAAAGAAAGATGGTTGTCTTTCTTTATGATGTGTAGAATGTACTAACCTCATATGTGTCAAAGCACTAATATCAATTGTTATGGACAGAATTGTGTCCTCCCCGAATTAATAAACTGAAGCTCTAACCCCCAGTGTGACTGTATTTGAACAGATGATATTTGGGGAATTACCTAAAAGAGGTTAAATGAGATAAGTGTGGAGTGCTGCTCCCACAGGGCTGGTGTGCTTATAAAAAGAGGAAGAGGCACCAGCACTTTCTCTCTCTGTAGGAAGTAAGGTCATTAGGACACAGAGAGAAGCCAGCTGTTTATGAGCCAAGATGAAAATCCTCATCAGAAGTTAAATTTGCCAGCACCTTGGTTTTGAGTTTCTAGCTTCCACAACTCTGAGAAAATGAATTTCTGTTGCTTAAGTAACCCAGTTTGTGATATTTTGTTATGACAGTCCAAGCAGATGAATATACCAATAATATGAAGCAGATACATTTGGACTAATCTCTCTTGGGGAAGAGCAAACCAGAATTTTTTGTCCCAAGGAAAAAAGCCCCTTCCTTTAATATTCCTTGTGTCTTTGAAGAAGAGGTGCAGGAGTTTGCACTTTGATCTGGGAGCCTCCTGAGAAGGGCAGGGGTCTCAAGCCACATCTTCAATTAATATTAAAGAATTTCTAAGTGAATAAAGGTGCCATTCTGGACCAAAAAGATACCAGGGTTGCCAAGGGTGATTCAAGTTCAACTTGAAAGAAGTTTTCAGGTTGAGTCTTTCTCACTAGTGTTGTATCAAAAAACTCTAGCCTGTGAGGGAGGACTTATTCTGGAAAACTATCAAAACACAGTCGCCATAGACTTTCCAATTCTACCTGTGTTTGTTAGTGTAGCAGATGATGACTGCAGCTGTGAAATTAAAAGACGCTTACTCCTTGGAAGCAAAGTTATGACCAACCTAGATAGCATATTCAAAAGCAGAGACATTTCTTTGCCAACAAAAGTCCGTCTAGTTAAGGCCATGGTTTCTCCAGTGGTCATGTATGGATGTGAGAGTTGGACTATGAAGAAGGCTGAGCACCAAAGAATTGATGGTTTTGAACTGTGGTGTTGGACAAGACTCTTGAGAATCCTTTGGACTGCAAAGAGATCCAACCAGTCCATTTTGAAGGAGATCAGCCCTGGAATTTCTTTGGAGGGAATGATGTTGAAGCTGCAACTCCAGTACTTTGGCCACCTCATGCGAAGAGTTGACTCATTGGAAGACTCTGATGCTGGGAGGGATTAGGGGCAGGAGGAGAAGGGGACGACAGAGGATGAGATGGCTGGATGGCATCACTGACTCGATGGACGTGAGTCTGAGTGAACTCTGGGAGTTGGTGATGGACAGGGAGGCCTGGCGTGCTGTGATTCATCGGGTCACAAAGAGTCGAACATGACTGAGCGACTGAACTGAACTGAAATGAGGAAGAAATATGTGACCTTCCAAGTTGCCTTTTCTGCACTTGCTTTTTAGGGCAGTGGACACAGATCTGACTTTGTGTTTCCAGTTTTTGTGAGTGAAACCTTGTGAGAGCGATAGGGACAAGGACAGTTAAAAATCTAGAACTGCAAGTAAGTTCACATTTGTAAAATTTCCTTCCCAGTATTTTCTGTGAGCAGGATTGCTTTGTTTTTCCAAAGAAGGAAGAAAGTAAAGGAAGAGGGAGAGGTGATACTAGATTTCCTCATAAATATAGGCATTTACTCAGGTGATTGATGGGAGAGATATGTTTTTAAAATGTGACTCTGTTGCTACTCCAATCTTGTGGCTTACAATTTGTAGATTCTCAGATACAGCAGTCCTAAAACCTATGACTTAAAAAAAAAATGGTCATGTTTGTAAACAGAAAATTCATAGAAAGTTTAGAGATATCCAGTGTTGAAGTGTTAAAAATATTTCCACAGGTTCTTTGATGCTCCTTCCTTCAATAAGATGAAGCTTAATTCTCCTCCCCTTGTGTGTTGACTGGTCTTAGAGACACACTTAATAGCCATAGATTTGACTTAGTGACTTTCTTCTAACAAATAATGGCAGATGAGACCATATGGCCAATTTATTATAAAAGGATATAATTCGGGAACAGCCAGATGGAAGAGACATCCAAGATGAGGTAAGGGGACAGGACGCAGAGCTTCCACGCCCTCTCAGAGTGCTCCAGTCTCCTCCCAGTTCCAAATCCAGGTGCTCTCTGAACCCCATCCTTTTAAAATTTTATGGAGGTGCTGTTACATAGGCATGATTGATTTAATCATTCGCTATTTGTGATTGAACTCAACCTCCAGCCCCTCTTCCTTCCATGGAGTCAATGGGGGGCAGGAGACTGACAAGTGCAACCCTCTAATCAAATGGTTGGTTCTCCTGGCAACCAGACCCCCATCCAAAATTCACATCATTTACATAAAAAAGACAGACATCATTATCATTCTCACTTAGTAAATTCCAAGGGTTTTACAACCTCTGTGCCAGAATTGGGGATGAAAATCAAATAAATATTTATTATAAATCACAATATTACACAATATTATATGGTTAAATAACTATTATAATCAAACTTACTAGATACCAGAGAAACGCTAAATAAAACAAAAAAGTCAAGTAATTTTTTCAACATTACATTGGCCAAATTTTAAAAATAATATTTACCAGGGTATACACTTTTTGTGGGTATTTAATCAAAATGATCTGTTTGGGGAATAATTTTCAAGTGTACACTCTATAAAAATGTAAAGTATACATATCTTTGATTCAGTGATTCTGCTTCTAAAAATCTAACCTAAAGCAGTATTTGTAAGTGTCCAAATGGTGCACTATTGTATCATTGTGTGCAATAGTGAAAAACAAATTGTGTAATGATCACATTATATGTTAGCACTTTCCTTAATTCTTTTGAGAGTCTATGCGGTAAGCTCATTTTTTACATAATTCAGTTCAGTTCAGTAGCTCAGTCATGTCTGACTCTTTGCAACCCCATGGACTGTGGCACGCCAGGCTTCTGTGTCCATCACCAACTCCTGGAGTTTACTCAAACTAATGTCCATTGAGTCTGTGATGCCATCCAACCATCTCATCCTCTGTCGTCCCCTTCTCCTCCTGCCCTCAATCTTTCCCAGCATCAGGGTCTTTTCAGATAAGTCAGCTCTTCACATCAGGTGGCCAAAATATTGGAGTTTCAGCTTCAACATTTATATAATTATGTCATAGATAATGGAGACTGGAATGTGCAGAAGTTAAATAACTTCCTTGAGGTTGCAAAGCTACTAACAGCAGGACAGAGAAGCAAAGCTATGTTCTTACAAATTACGATAGGCTGCCTCTCATAAAAAGAAACATTTTGAATACAGTTTAATAAGAAAGTATTTAAATAGATCAGATCAGATCAGTCGCCCAGTCGTGTCCGACTCTTTGCGACCCCATGAACTGCAGCACGCCAGGAATGTACTCCAATTTTAGACAACTCTATTAAAAATAGTAAGTTAGATCTATATACAGTTTGATTTCTTAAGAAATCTGTATGCACGTCAGGAAGCAACAGTTAGAACTGGTCATGGAACAACAGACTGGTTCCAAATAGGAAAAGGAGTACGTCAAGGCTGTATATTGTCACCATGTTTATTTAACTTATATGCAGAGTACATCATGAGAAATGCTGGACTGGAAGAAACACAAGTTGGAATCAAGATTGCCGGGAGAAATATCAATAACCTCAGATATGCAGATGACACCACCCTTATGGCAGAAAGTGAAGAGGGGCTAAAAAGCCTCTTGATGAAAGTGAAAGTGGAGAGTGAAAAGGTTGGCTTAAAGCTCAACATTCAGAAAACGAAGATCATGGCATCTGGTCCCATCACTGCATGGGAAATAGATGGGGAAACAGTGGAAACAGTGTCAGACTTTGTTTTTCTGGGCTCCAAGATCACTGCAGATGGTGACTGCAGCCATGAAATTAAAAGACGCTTACTCCTTGGAAGGAAAGTTATGACCAACCTAGATAGCATATTCAAAAGCAGAGACATTACTTTGCCAACAAAGGTTCGCCTAGTCAAGGCTATGGTCTTTCCTGTGGTCATGTATGGATGTGAGAGCTGGACTGTGAAGAAGGCTGAGCGCCGAAGAATTGATGCTTTTGAACTGTGGTGTTGGAGAAGACTCTTGAGAGTCCCTTGGACTGCAAGAAGATCCAACCAGTCCATTCTGAAGGAAATCAATCCTGGAATTTCTTTGGAAGGAATGATGCTAAAGCTGAAACTCGAGTATTTTGGCCACCTCATGCGAAGAGTTGACTCATTGGAGAAGACTCTGATGCTGGGAGGGATTGAGGGCAGGAGGAGAAGGGGACGACAGAGGATGAGATGGCTGGATGGCATCACTGACTCGATGGATGCGAGTCTGAGTGACCTCCGGAAGCTGGTGATGGACAGGGAGGCCTGGCGTGCTGCGGTTCATGGGGTCGCAAAGAGTCGGACACGACTGAGCGACTGATCTGATCTGATATACAGTTTGATGAAATAATATCAGAAATGATTTCCTTCAAGCTAAGCTACATATCAAGGATTGCTAAGGAAAGTACCTGAAAGTTGTTAATAGCTGATGCTAATGAATATAGTGCCCTGAACAGCTCTAGCAGATTGGAGCTACGTGGAATATGAGTCCATTGGAGCTATGCTGTATGTGACTCTGTATTGCCCTGTAGCAAAGCAGTTGAGAACTTGGGCCCTTGAGCCAGATACCATGTTGAATGCCAACTCTACCATTTGATAGGTGCTCAATCTTTCTGTGAGATAGTATCTCTGTTTGTAAAACAGGGACTATAATCGTATGTACCACTTAAAAACACTGTGAGAAAATAACGGCTGAATAAATATTAGCTATTATTACTGTGCAAGCGAAGTATTAGATTACCAGAGCCTGGTGCCAGAAACCATTCTTATCATTTAGCAATCTTTGTGCTGATTTCATTCTCACAAAACAACTCTTGATTATAATAGACTTGTATCAAATGAAAGAATGTTTTGGACTGAGGGTGTGGCAGCAGACTTTGAGGGCAACCCACTCCAGTGTTCTTGCCTGGAGAATACCAGGGACAGGGGAGCCTGGTGGGCTGCCGTCTATGGGGTGGCACAGAGTCGGACACGACTGAAGCGACTTAGCTGCAGCAGCAGGATTTGATTATATCTAAAACTAAGACATGGTCAGTTTTCTGGATCCTAAATCATGCGAATTCACTAACATAGATACTGCTAAGTCACTTCAGTCGTGTCCAACTCTGTGCGACCCCATAGACGGCAGCCCACCAGGCTCCTCCGTCCCTGGGATTCTCCAGGCAAGAACACTGGAGTGGGTTGCCATTTCCTTCTCCAAACATAGATACTAACCAAAGAGAACTCTTGGTATCTAGGCAGTTGAAATGTTCTATTTTTTTCCCACTGTGAGATTTTTCTTTAAGGCTTTCTCTCCTAAAATTGAAATAAAAAATTATGTCTCTCTTCTTCATTGTTTAATTCCTAATCTTTAACCCTGTTCTTGACAAAAAGTCACTGTTCAAGTCTTTTGGACTCTGGGAGAGGGAGAGGGTGGGATGATTTGGGAGAATGGCATTGAAATATGTATAATATCATATATTAAACGAGTCACCAGACCAGGTTCTGTGCATGATACTGGATGCTTGGGGCTGGTGCACTGGGACAACCCAGAGGGATGGTATGGGGAGGGAGGAGGGAGGAGGGTTCAGGATGGGGAACACATGTATACTTGTGGCAGATTCATTTTGATATATGGCAAAACCAATACAATATTGTAAAGTTAAATAAAATAAAATAAATTTAAAAAGTCACTGTTCAATAAATATAAATGGAACGAGTTAATTTAAAATGAATCAACAATTAAAAATCAATTTTCTTTGCATCAGATGGTTTGTTGCCATTTACCTTGTTTCAATCCAAGTGTTACTGTAGTGAATGATTTCTCGTTCATTGAGAGTCCCTTTTAGTTGAGTTCCAAGTATTGAGTATTTTGCTGTGTCTTTTACAATTGGAGCAGGAATTGGAGAGTGGAAAATGAGGAATGAAAGAAAAGAAAAACAATGAGCTATTTGAGAGAACATATTTCATTCCTTTGAGGGTAAGAGTTTGCAATAATGATTTATATACACAGCCAGTCCTGGCCACAGCAGAATACTGAATGTCAGGTTTATCTTTCTGCCATAAAAAATGAACAAAATAGAATAAAATATATGAAACACCTTTTTAAGCTTTGAGAAAAAAACGCAGTATATAATCATAATTCATGGAAGAAGGATAACTCCAGAATTGAGTCCCACATTCCCTTCGATTTTCTACCCGGGCACATTCAAACTGCTGCCTAAGGATGAAGAACTCCCAGAGAAGAGAGCAAAGCTGTTGATCAAAGAGAACAGTGATTCTATTTTGTTGCTGCTAGAGCTGCTATATTCTGTGGCATAGGCTGGACATATGAGGGAGAGACACAGAGAAGGAGCCTCAGAAATATGCATAGTGGCCCCTCCAGATATCCAACTAAAGAAATTCGTGGCAATGCCCTGCAAGACCTGAATCCACGAACAGGCACACAGTAATTGCTCAGAAAATGAGAGCAGAGATTCTGGAAGTAGCCCAGTATTGGAATAAATTGGGTTTCCAAACTACTAGAGAGAAGAATCTTCAGAAAGGCCATCCTTGGAGAATAAGGACCATGCCTGAGCGCAGTCTTAGCGTCATTTGGGAATTTGTTGGAAATGCTGATTCTGTGACTCCAACCTGGTCTACACAATAAGGACTTTTCAGGGTGGAATCCAGCACTCTGTGGATCAGAGAGAAAACCTGAGAGTAAATTAGATAATGTTTTTAAATAAATGGTAGTGAAACTGCACCTTAATAGAAATTAGTGAGAAACAGCTAAAACCATGATCTGATAAAACAATTTATATGTTTAAATGTTTATATTAGGGAAGAAAAAGAAGAGGTTTGAAATTAATGTTCTAAACCTAACCTTAAAAAGATAGAGAAGGAAGAATAATTTAAGCCAAAAGTAAGAAAAAGGAAATAGGAGTAAAGGTAAGACTGAAAATCAATAAAATAAAGATCAAATGATGGAAAAAATAAAGACAAAAGTAGCTTTTTTGGAAAGGTGAATAAAACTAAAAATCTGTCACAAAAATTGATCAAGAAAAAAATGAGAAAAGAGAAGCACAAGCAATATCAGCAATGAAAAAGAGAATGTTGCTGTAGAAACTCTCAGACAATAAAAAGATAGTAAAGAAAATTTACTAAAAATGGTATATGAATAACTTTGATAATTTAGACAATTTAATAAAATTTATTAGGATACCAACTAATAAGAAAAGAATAATTCAATCAGGTCCCATACATGCATTTTAAAATAGTGAAATACTGAGATAGCATCTCAAACTGATTGTGATCATGTTGTCAGATTAGTAGACAACTTCCTAAGATGACATAATGAAAGACAATTATTGAGAAGTGTTGGTGTTAGCATTTATGTTCATTTAAACTGTTGGTTATCCATACCTTAAATAGTTTATGATGTTAGAGAAATTTACTGGGAATGCGTGCCTGTGCGTGCTAAATCACTTCAATGGTGTCTGACACTTTGTAACCCCATGGACTGCAGCCTGCCAGGCTCCTCTGTCCATGGGATTCTCCAGGCAAGAATACTGGAGTGGGTTGCCAGTCCCTTCTACAGGTGATCTTCTCAACCCAGGAATCAAACCCAGGTCTCCCACATTGCAGGCAGATTCTTTACCATCTGCATCACCAGCTGCTATGCTAAGTCACTTCAGTCGTGTCCGACTCTGTGCAACCCCATAGATGGTAGCCCTCCAGGCTCCGCCATCCCTGGGATTCTCCAGGCAAGAACACTGGAGTGGGTTGCCATTTCCTTCTCTAATGCATGAAAGTGAAAGTGAAGTCACTTCAGTTGTGTCTGACTCTTCGCCACCCCATGGACTGCAGCCTACCAGGCTCCTCTGTCCATAGGATTCTCCAAGCAAGAATCCTGGAGTGGGTTGTCAGTCCCTTCTACGGGGGATCTTCCCAACCCAGGGATCGAACCCAGGTCTCCCACATTGCAGGCAAATTCTTTACCATCTGCATCACCAGGGAAGACTGCAATTATTATTTTTAGTTTACAGATGATAATACAGGCTCAGAGAATTAAAGTCTAAAGCCACAGGGAGAAAGTTATTGGAATAGGACTGAAACCAGGGAGTAGGAGAATAGTGGATCTCGAGGCTGAATTCAGTACACAGACATTTCAGTTTGCTTGGTACTGCAAAAGAGAAAATTGAAGAAAATATTTGCATTTAAAGATTGTGACATTTCCATAAGAATCTAAAATTTTGGAAAATACTGAAAAAAATTGAAAATTTGCCTTCTGGGGTCTATGTTTCCATATGGAAAAAAATCATCTGAAGCTCGGTACCAAGCAGAAAGTGAATGTTAGTCGCTCAGTTGTGTCTGAGTCTTTGCCAGTACACAGACTGTAACCCACCAGCCTCATCCATGGGATTCTCCAAGCCAGCATACTGGAGTGGGTTGCCATTCCCTTCTTCAAGGGATATTCTTGACCCAGGGATTGAACCTGCACTGCAAGTGGATTCTTTACCATCTGAGCCAGCAGGGAAGTCCCAGTATCAAGCAGATGGTCTTCTTAAATAGGACTTAAATAGGACAAGTCACTTCCTTGTCCTTAAGGGCATTTGAGGCTCAGTGGTAAAGAACCCATCTGCCAATGCAGGAGACGAAGGAGTCTCAGGTTTGATCCTTGAGTTGGGAAGATCCCCTGGAGGAGGAAATGGCAAGCCACTCCAGTATTCTTGCCTGGAAATTCCCATGGACAGAGGAGTGTGGCAGGCTACAGTTCATAGTGTTGCAAAGAGTGGGACATGACTGAGAAGTCATGCACACACCTAATTTATGACCATGTTTTTCTGAATTCAGGGCCAGAGAAGACATAGGGGAAAAGGTCATATTACACTGTGAATGGGGGGGACAAAAGATCATATGAGTAAGGAATCTATGACTTAGAAGCTAAAGGATGTGTTTACTGAAAGAGAGCAACAAAACCTGATAATACCCAAAGCAAGATATTATATAAAAGAACAAGACAAAAAAACAGACCTGTCCAAAGTAAAAGTCCATTCTACAGTGACTAATACCCATTGGATGCTTTCCAGCTTGTTATGAGGATGCTAAACTGTAACAGAGAGACTCATAGAAGATAAATTAATTTCTCAAAATCACTTGACTGATATTGAAGAATAGCCTTCCTCTGGGATAAGAAGTGAAGTTAGACTCTGTGCAATCATGACCAATGTGATGAAGAATTGGAAAATAGACGAGATTTGTAACTCATTTAGGATGTCTAGATCTGTATTCCCTTCTCTAAAATTTAAATATGAAACTGCTTATTCATAACAGCCTTTTTCAGTTGTGACATTCTTTGGCTTCATGAATTAAGATGACATTAAAATATGACCTGATTCCCTAGAGTGCTTGTGTGGTGTTTTCCTACTATACATACAAGTGCCTCCACCCAGAGTCCGAAGTGGGAAGTGTCCTCCTTTTCAGATCACTCACTCCAACTCTGCACAAGCTGGAACCTCACTTAACTTCCTGATTCTTCTTCCATACTTTCTAATTGACTACCCCAGTTGAAACCATTCAATGCATGTAGAGCCATTGAGATGCACCATAGCCCTTATAATGAACCCTGCTTCATAGTAGGCTATATCACGTGAAATCAAATTAATTTGGCACCGTACTTGTCACAGAGTAGATTTTCAATAAATAAATTTCAAGTTTAATCTTTAGATTACTCTGAGGTCTATGGTATTGGTTATGGTGGTTGTTTCTAGACTCAGAAGAAGAGGATTCCGAGATTATTTTTATGATTATTTATTGATTTGTTTAATATGTGCAACACATCTAAACCTGAAAAGGGAGAAAAACAAGGCTAAGCTGATGACTTGGAACCAATTTGAAAATAAAATACAATCTGACTTTTACTAAACATCAGATCAGATCAGAGTCGCTCAGTCGTGTCCGACTTTTTGCGACCCCATGAACCGCAGCACGCCAGGCCTCCCTGTCCATCACCAGCTCCCGGAGGTCACCCAGACTCACACCCATCAAGTCAGTGATGCCATCCAGCCAGCCCTTTATTTGGCATAGTATTTTCTATAGCATGTTAGTACAAGATTTTCTTTGACTTGTGCTTGGATCCAGCATTAACATTACAAAGATTAGTTGTTGCTTTAGAAATGAAAGCCTTGTTCAGTCCTATCCAAGTTCTACTTAATAAGTCTCCTTCTCCTTATTTAAACTCACTATGGCCTTAGTTTTTTTAAACAAACACAATGGGAATAATATTCTGTGAACCCTGCTTCATAGTATGTTATGTTACATGAAATCAAATTAATCTCACACGGTGTCTATCATAGTGCAGATTTTCAATAAATACATTTCAAGTTTAATCTTTATATTACTCTGAGGACTGTGGTATTGGTTACGGTGGCTGTTTCTAGATGCAGAATGCTATATTGTTGGCTGTAGGCCTCTGCCTCTAACAACTTGTCCCTCTATATACTTTCTGTACAAACTGACTCACCAAATTGGAAACATCAACCTGTGCTTTTAGGACCACCATACTTCCACTTTTCCTTAAGGATAATTTGCAAAATATTAATTGCAATTAAAAATAACATTCAAGACTCCCCTGAAGGGAAGCATTCTTTTATGTCATTTGAGTAAAATTCTCTCCAAAAGAAATTTGCTACCTGGGTTTCATTGTACACAGACTGCAGAGTGAAAATGTCTTTGTGAGAGATGAAGGAGAAATAGCCACCTTAAAAACCATCAGGGATGGCTACTAAGAATTTTGTTAGTTCATTAATTCATCCAATTAACAGTATTTACTGAGTCCCTACCATGGAAAAGCATTATTTCATGTTCTGGTAATATGAAAAATATGCGCCCCCCCCCCAAAAAAAAAAAAAGTCCTGCTTTTAAGCACAAAAGATGAAAATAAGTGGACAAATAGAGACTATAGAGATTGAATCAAGTAGCAGTGAGATAAGTTTTAAAATAGATGGTTGCTTCAGTCAACCATTGCTGTGAAAATGCTGCATAACAAGCTACCCTAAAACTCAGCTACTTAAATAATTTAATTCTCTTTGTATGCTATGCTAAGTCACTTCAGTCGTGTCCGACTCTGTGTGACCCCATAGACGGCAGCCCACCAGGCTCCACCATCCCTGGGATTCTCCAGGCAAGAACACTGGAGTGGGTTGCCATTTCCTTCTCCAATGCATGAAAGTGAAAAGAGAAAGTGAAGTCGCTCAGTCATGTCTGACTCTTAGCGACCCCATGGACTGCAGCCTAACAGGCTCCTCCATCCATGGGATTTTCCAGGCAAGAGTACTGGAGTAGGGTGCCATTGCCTTCTCTTTGTATAGCTGTGAGTTAATCAGCAGGACCCTGCCTGAGGCTCAGGAAGCTCGGCTTCACCATTGCAGTTTTGCAAGTTGACTAGCTTTGCTTGATATTGACTTTGCTTTGCTTGATGTTTCTTCTCATTTTGGGGTAAAGCAGGGAAAGTTCTTGTGGCAGTGGCAGAAAAGCAAGAGGGCAAGTCCCAAGATGCAACTGGTATTAAGTCTTTGTTTTCCTTATGTGTACTAATATCTCCTGTCTACTAATATCTCCTTGGCTAAAGCAAGCCTCATGGCTGAAGTCATAGTCAAGGGTATGGAAGTATATTCTACCCACTCTGGGAGGGTGCACAAGATGAGTATTTGCTGAATGAAGGTCACAAAGAGTCAGACAGGACTGAGTGACTACCACTTTCAGTTTCTTTCTATCTAATTCCAACATTTATTGAAGATCTCCGAAGGAAAATGTTGGCTTTCTTTTGGGAAAGTCAGAAGTCCAGTATGCTTGAAATATACAGACAGAGAGGGAATCAGAGGCCCATTCAGGATAATAAAGGTCACAGTCAGAAGTTCCTCCTAAATACCGCAGGAAACCTTTAGAGAGTTTTAAACAGAGAGTAATAAGAATAGATTTACCTAAGAAAGAAAGAAAACAAAAACAGCAAAAAACAACAAAAAACTTCTCTGTATGGTGACTAGATTGAAATGCATTAAGACTGTTGGTAGGTGTACTAGGTAAGTGACTATTACTGCAGCCCAGAGGAGCAGTGGCGGCTCAGGCCTGAATGGTGATAAGAAGATGATAGCTTGGAGCTGAATGGTGATGATGGAGTCTGGAAAAGCACTGGGACTTGGAATATTTTTGGGTGGCAGACCTGCACCCTGGGGAGATCTGATAACTTGGAAGTGGTGGGGGTGCAGCAATTGTAAATGACTTTCAGTTTTTGGATCTGTGCAATTCAGTGAATGATGCTTCTAATTGTTGAAATGGGGAACACTAAGGGAGGAGGATATTTTGAGAAAGGTGTTCGAAGGACTCAAAAGTTTTATTTTGGGCATGTCATGGCCTCGGGTGGAAACCCTGACACCCTGGAAACAGAAGTGAGTCTGTCTGAAGGCCCTTGACTGGACCCCAGGTCCTGGCAGAGGGACTTATCTTCTTGGGCCAGTGGAGGGTCAAGAGCAAGGAGTGTCTTTTGTGAAGTGTGACAAGGGCAGCCCCTGTGCCTCACCGGTGGTGCTCAGCTATCCTGAACTCAAGGTCCTCCAGGAAGCCCTCCTCATCCTGCAAGACCAGGAGTCCTCCCAGTGTCCCCTCATTTCTCTTCATCACACTGGAATGGAACTCACCTGTTCAACTCTCCTGCATGCTAAGTCACTTCAGTCATGTCTGACTCTTTGAAACCCCAGGGGCTGTAGCCCACCAGGCTCCACTGTCCTTGGGATTCACCAGGCAAGAATACTGGAGTGGGTTGCCTTGCCCTCCTCCAGGGGATCTTCATGGCCCAGGGATTGAACTGAGTCTCTTAGGTCTCCTACAGTGGCAGGTGGGTTCTTTACCACTAGTGCCATCTGAGAAGCCCTCAGCTGCCCTGCTAGAATATAAACCCTATGATGGGTGATAGGAACCATGCTGTCTTGCCCACCAGCTGCAGCTTTAGCACCTCACACAATGCCTGGCACACAGAAGACACTCAAATAGACACATAATTCATGAACTTTGCAGTCAGCAGCTCAGGCAGACTTGGCTAAAGAAGAGCTTGAGGAGGAAGCTTCAGTGTTTCCCATCCCTGCTCCCCTGCCTGCTCCCAAGGCTGCCATCCCCCTGCCTCGGTGTCTCTGTCAAAGTTACACTAGCAGAAGTGAATTGATACCCCGCTGACAGTTTGGTGAGGATTAAATGAGATCACACAGAAAGCAACTTAGCATCACGAGGCTGTGGTAAGCACTCAGTGAGTAAATGGACGGCTGCTGCTCAGTCGTGTCGGACTCTGTGACCCCCACGGACTGTAGCCCACCAGGCCCCTTTGTCTATGGGGTTTTCCAGGCAAGAATACTGAAGTGGGTGGCCATTTCCTCCTCCAGGGGATCTTCCTGACCCAGGGATCAAACCCGGGTCTCTTGCATCCCTGCATTGGCAGGCGGATTCTTTACTACTAAGGCACCTGGGAAGCATGCAAGTAAATGTAAACCCCTATTAATTCTGAAGGTGACTTCTTGCTTTCCAAGACACAATTCCCTTGTTCCTGTCACTCGGTCCCTTTCTCTAGCAGCGGAATTAATCCCCTTGTCATCTGTGTCCTAGGCCTCTTTCTTACTTGTGTGCTATTACGGTACCTCTCACACTCTATTAAAATTACTAGTTTAGGAGATACTTGCTTACCTTATGACCTGTGATCGGAGCACTCTCCCTATTACAAGAGTCCTCCATTTACTGTAATAATTATTTTTAATAAAGTCTCTCCTTACCTCAAAAAAAAAAAAATGTTGTCTTTTGGACAGTAAGTATACTTTAAGTAGAGCTGCTGAAGATGTGATTGGATATGGAATTTGAGAAGTTGGAGATGCAAATTGAGGGGATATTAGGGAATAGATAAGATTCACAGCCATGAGATTTAATAAGATCAGTAGGGAAAGAATCTAAGTTGAAAAAAATAATAAGACAAAGGAGTAGTAATAATATAGACCATTATATTCCAAATTGAGTGTCTAATATAGTCTTCCGATAAAGAAGAAAAAAGTTACTGAATCTGCTTCTCGTAAGTAGGGACTCAAGTACATTTGTTCAGTTTTCTGTGTTACAAGTGACAGAGAAATCTTCTTAGATTTTATAATAAAAAAAGAGAGAGAGATGGTTTTCTTTAAAATAAAACTCATTTATCTCATTATTTACTCAAAATAATTACACTCTAATTTGTAAACCTAAAAAATAAAAAAAGAAGATTGTTAAGAACGTTTCCTGTAATTCTTTCATTTTGATCTTGTCAGGCGAG
The DNA here is from genome assembly GCA_935064755.1 of Tragelaphus eurycerus. Lineage (NCBI taxonomy): Eukaryota > Metazoa > Chordata > Mammalia > Artiodactyla > Bovidae > Tragelaphus > Tragelaphus eurycerus. The sequence goes on along the minus strand of CAKXYN010000010.1, from coordinate 41,717,710 downwards.
TGTATTCTCCTTGGTTCTGTCTGGTCTCAACAAAGATTTGGACTGACAGACATTAAAGCCCTTGGCGTGTCATAGCTCTCAGGTCTTGGATAGACCTTGTTAAAGCTCTCAGGTCTTGAAAAGACCGTGTTATAGCTCTTAGACAGATCAGTGTTACAGCTCTGTGTTACAGCTCAATTTTATTTAGAAAATAGCAGGAAAATCCATCCTTAAGGCGTGAGGGCATGCCGACCCAAAGACGCCAAGGGAAGAGAGTGCGGGAGTGCACCAGCGCGCAGGAGAGAGAGAGAGAGCCCCGGTCCTTTGGCCCCTCTTTTTATATGTTTTTTTCTCCCTGGGCCTGCCCTATGTAGATTGGGCTCTCCAGGAGTGCTGTTTGTTCTACCTGAGGTCCTCACTCTGGTCCTTGGACCTTCCTTTGACCTCCTTTTTTCTATTTTCACGGGCTTTTCCCTTCCTTGTCTTTCAGCCACTGCCATTCTGGACTCCTGTTTCCTATTCTAACGACCTAACTATCTTACTCAAAAAGAGGGCTTATAAGGACAATTGCTGGAACACCACATATAGAGGGGAGTGATTTTTGTGAACATATCAATGTTTTCTTTGATATGAGAAATGAGATTATGTGAGATCAGCAGAAACTACAATATGGAAAATCCTTAGTCAAATATGGCAACTCATTAACATGTGAATCCCAGGCAAAGCTTGTGTTATAATTGGAGTTCAAGTTGCAAAATATGCTTTGGCTGCAGAAATCCATCGTCAAGTTTTCCAAGTTAATTACCTCTACGGATGCAAGAGCACAGACAGGAAGAGCCAAGGAGAAAGAAGCTGGGAATTTATAGGGATTACGGGCAAAGGATGATTACACATAGATTGGAAAATTGGACATTTGGTTTACATTTACTTAACTCTCCAAGGACTGGATTATACCTGCTGTGTGTGTCCAATAGTATATGTGGGTGTGGGCCTGTGAATGCATTTAATTGTCTGTTTGTTTAGAAAATGGACCTTAATCGAACAGAAAAATCAATTGAGTTTACAGAGAGATTGGCATCATTGTTTGTTCAGAGGAATCACAGTTTCAGTTCCTAACCAGAGACTTATTTAGAGGAATGGAGTAAACGTGCAATTTATTCACTCAACTGGTGAATGCACATGACCCCAGGTTGTGTGTCTTAAATATACTTTTAAAGTTGACTTCCCCAGTCAGGGAAGACACTAATGACTAGAGTGAAGTCTGAGATAATTGACCTCATTATTAAAAGCTCATATCAAATATTAAGATTAGTGATAAGAAGAGTTCTCAGTCATTGAAATTAGAATTGTGGCTGAAAGAAATGTCACAAAAGGAAATATGGAAGAACAAGTTAGAAATTTAAAATAATCAGCATTTCAATTCAATTTAGTGATTGCGTATTGAGTACTTACAGATTGTAAACCTTGGAAGAAGGGAATATATAATCATGTGTGAGCATCCTTTTTTTCTAGAAGTTTACAGTTGAGTGTGTGTGCTTAGCTGCTCAGTTGTGTCTGATTCCTTGTGATCTTATGAACTGTAGCCTGCCAGGCTCCTCTGTCTATGGGATTCTCCAGGCAAGAATACTGGAGTGGATTGCTGGTCCCTTCTCCAGGGGATCTTCCCAATACAGGGATCAAACCCAGGTCTCCTGCCACCTCCTCAGAATCTCCTCAGATTCTTTACCATCTGAGCCACCAGTAAAGCCCTATTACAGTTGTATGGGAGGGGAAAAAAAAATTTTCCCCTCTACCCTTCCAGGTTTTCATTGAGATCCCCATTCCCACTCTTTGCACCACAATAACTGATTAACAGTTTACAAATAGGAGTTTAATACCAGATACACTTCCTGTACACATGGGAGATACTCAGGAAAACTGAGCTGCTCCCCAAAATGGTCCAAGCCACCATAATAAATATCATCTTCAGCTAAAAGCAAGAGAGGTCTTGGGGAGGGGCTTGGGGAAGGCCTGTTAATGGGAGATTATCAGGGAAAGCACAGTAAACCAGGATGTAACTGTTATGCCTTCTCCACTGGGGAGAATTTTCAGAGATGCAGTCGTCCTTCCCTTCCAGGTATAGTTTAGAGAGGAAGATAACCTTAGAAGTGGAGATTCTCCTTATTAAAGTAAAGGTCCCTTAAAAACGGGGTAACTTCTACTCAGTTTTCAGAACTTCTCTTGTCTTGGCTGTGTCTTAAAAATAACCAGCTCAAGATAATCAACACAGCAAAGAGGCATATTTTGGGAGTGCAAATTCTGCTTCCCTTCACAGCTGACCACAAACAGCAAGCAGAAACTGGAAGGAGTAGAAACAGATGAGACTTTCAGGATTCAAATTTGGAAAAGTTTACTTTGATAAGATCATAAAATACAGCCTTTTTAAAATGAAAGATAATGTCAGAAAGTGAGAGACAGAGAGATCACAGAGAAGAAGGAAGGAAGATTCCAGATGGTAGAAACACTACACGGTGAATTTTAGGTATTAAAGTATAAAAAGTTTGGAGAGTCCAGGAAGCTCTATGTAAATGGGTTACTGGAACCTCCAAAGGTAGAGGAAGAAATCACCTGAAAATGAAGAAACACTATTTATTAAACAGTTCCTGAGCTTTCCCATCTCCAAATTAAATATGTTTACAGATGACTCTTTGCAGTTGCCAATATTTCAGGCATTTCTGTTGATTTTTAAAAATCAATAATCAACTAATACAGGTCTGAATTAAGCCATAGTAGAAACTCAGAAATCTACCTACAGTAGAGATATTATCGTCTGTGCTTAGTCGCTCAGTCGTTTCTGACTCTTTGAGACCCCATGGACTGTAGTCTGCCAGGCTCCTCTGCCATTGGAATTTTCCAGGCAGAATACTGGAGTGGGTTGCCATTTCTTATTCCAAGGGATCTTCCCAACCCAGGGATTGAACCTGTGTCTCTTGCATTGGCAGGTGCATTCTTTTACTACTAGTGCCACCTGGGAAGCCCCTTAAACCTATTTAGATAAACCTATGGAAATGGCAGTTCACTCCAGTACTCTTGCCTGGAGAATCTCATGCACAGAGGAGCCTGGTGAGCCCATGGGGTACCAAATAGTTGGACATGACTGAAGTGATTTAGCATTCAAATATTCAAGCATTTGCATAAATAGATAAAACTTGTTTAGAATTAGCTGCTCCATGATGACCTCAACCTGGAAGGCCACAACAAATAAAGATTGTACTCAATCACTTCAGTCGTGTCTGACTCTTGCAAACCCATGGACTGTAGCCTGTGAGGCCCCTCGGTTCATGGGATTTTCCAGGAAAGAATACTGGAGTGGGTTGCCATTTCTTTCTCCTGGGAATCTTCCTGACCCAGGGATGGAAGCTGGGTCTCCTGCATTGCAGGGAGATTCCAACTGAGCCACTAGGGAATCCCAGGGTAATGTTCAAACTCTTCACTAGTATTTCAAGAGCTAAATAAAAATTAGGGTTTTAGGCATAAAATCTTTAGAATAAAGATATTTCACCCATCTCCATAGAAAGGAGCCTGAAATCCTGCATAAAAGGCATCATTGTAGTACTTCTTAAAATACTTTTAAAGGCAAATATCTACACATAACTTTCCTTTTCTTAGAACATGATAATTTAATTGGCTTTCCATAGCTTAAAGGCATTGGGGCTGAAAAACAGACTTTTTTCAGATGTAACAGACTTTTTAAAAATACCATTTCAAGGTCAAATAATGTTTATCTATATCATAATTTTACCACAAAAGTCACATACTTTCTTTTCCCCACAAAGAAAAATAGTGTATACAATCTATCTGATTTTGAATCATTTGACATTTGTTTATACATTCCCCCCAATTCTTTCAGTTTATCATATTTAATATAACTTCTACACTGACAACTAATATTAAAGTGGTACATGGAAATGGCAACCCACTCCAGTATTCTTGCCTGGAGAATCCCATGGATGGAGGAGCCTGGTGGGCTACAGTCCTCAGGGTCGCAAAGAGTCGGACACGACTGAGCGACTTCACTTTAACTTTCACTTTCACTTAAAACAAGGAGAGGGCAATGGCAGCCCACTCCAGTACTCTTGCCTGGAAAATCCCATGGATGGAGGAGCCTGGTAGGCTGCAATCCATGGGGTCGCTAAGAGTCAGACAGGACTAAAAGACTTCACTTTCACTTTTCCCTTTCATGCATTGGAGAAGGAAATGGCAACCCACTCCAGTGTTCTTGCCTGGAGAATCCAAGGGACTGTGGAGCCTGATGGGCTGCCGTCTATGGGGTCGCAGAGTCGGACACGACTGAGGCGACTCAGCAGCAGCAGCAGCAGCACCATTTAAAACAAATTAAATTCCCATTATCCATTCTCCCCATTTTTCAAATAACTAATTATGAATAAATTTTGCCAACATTTCCCTGAACCTCATGTATTAAAGAAATCAGTTGAGATAAATAAGAATCACACTTACTTTTTACAATCTGGCTGCTATCACACATTTGAAAAGATTAGTTTTTATATTTGCAAGTCAGAAGCTCATAAAATGACTAATTTAAATGTGATGCAAAGAATACAAAATTTCTTGCTATATTTATTAAAGTGCCCTTAAAGTATTCTGTCACAAAGATGCTCTAACAGTGAGAAGAAAGTAAGCATAATGCTCAGAATTCTAATATGATCAGTTAAGTGAAAATAAAGCTTTATAGACCTCTATCGCGCCCCCTAGTGGCGGGAAAGCAAAAATTCAGAGTGCATATTTCACATTTCTTTGCTAGTTAATTACACTGTATACACAAAACTTTCCTCAAGTGAGTCGTGTTCAATGCTGTGTGGCATGTAGACCTGTAAAACTAACTAAAAGTAGTAAAAATATCAGCCATTGTTAAATTCCTAAATATTAAATTACATGAATGACTATTTTAAATTATTATCAAAAGTTGGAAATTAGTCCTTCTTCTTAAGTCTAGGGTAAAACAGAGTAGCCAATCCCATAGACATATACTATAGGGAATAAATCAACTCTCTTTAGTAATCAAGACTTCTTTTCTAGATTGTTACTGATATGTTTCAGAAGTGAGCAAGTCTCAGTCCCCTCAACCTCAAATATTCACATTTTTAACAGTACCATCTTTTCAGATCATGTCATATATCCTGAAATACTTAATGCAAGAAAAAAAACTTCACTCCAAAAAACATTTTGAGCAATTTTCTACTGAGAACCCCGAGAGGGAATGACTGTCATTGTAACTCATGTGAAGACGCTGTCTTAGAAACATGACCGGTGGGCAGTGGTTATTTAGAATTGTCTCCTTTCCAGAAGCGCAGTCTCATTTTTGTGACTGTCACGGGGCAAGAAATCTGATACAATGGTGAGAGTCAGTGAGAAGGGGGTTACAGACTGAACAAAATGTGGCAGCAAGAATTGATGTAAAAGGAGCAGAGCAATGCAGACAGAAAAAGAGGAAAGTATCAGGAAACAGTAGTCAGTGATGCAGCAATACATATTTCTGACTGCTAGCACATAAATGATTTAAAGTTGGATTTTGTAAACATCAAATTATTTTTCTAAAACATTCAATCATAAGTCAGCATATGTAATTCAATCATCCTTCCAGTTACTTATATACATTTTACAATTTGTTCAGAAATAATACTCTTAGAGCTACTAGTCTCCCTTAAAATTGGTTTTCTCTCCTTTCTCTAAATTCTCTTACTTAACCTAGTATTATAACTGATTCTCTGCTTGTCTTCCACCTCCTTTCTTCTTCCAGAGTATTGGCAACAGTATATAGCAGAAGTATATTATTCCTGAAACCACAAAACACTTGTTCAAAAGTGTGGGTTATCAGAAAAGAATCTTAACTTTTTAACAACTTCCAAACCTAAAGAATTACTGACTAGGCATTCATCCTGGAGATTTTGCTCACACTAGAAATAACAGATCTTATGCCTCACGAATCAGAATGGCAACTTCTTAGAGTCAGAGAATGAGAGGAAATGGGGGAAAGAATAGTACTGGAAGTTCTTTTCCAGTGTGCTCTATATGAAATTGCTTTTGAATGACTCCTTTTGTGCGTCATTAATCTGGAGCAGCAGTGGCAATTAGGGAAGATGTCACTGTTCCTGGAGGTTCGGAAGTGGGGGTGAGGTGTGAGGGGACAAAGGAAAAGGGGAGGAGGAAGTGGGGTGGGTTGGAGATGAAGGGTACATCGTGAAGAGATAATCTCTGTATACTCATGACATCATCTCCTGCATATATATATAGGGAATGGTCAAAGCATCTCTCAGAGTTCAGTACTTCCAAAGTCAGCTGTGCTAGAGAGCCCCCTTCAGCCTGTTCCTGACGTTTATGAACTTGGCTTGCTAGAAGGCTCAAGATGATGGCAGGAATGAGAATCCAGCTGGTGTGCATGATTCTCCTGGCTTTCAGCTCCTGGGGTCTGTGCTCAGGTAAGCTCAGCTGCATTTCACAACTCCCTGAAATGATATCTTTTTCTGTTTTTGCAATGTGTTGTTACTAATGCTAATGTATCCGGGGAGAAGAGTTTCTCCCTTATTCTGATATGCTTTTTAGTGATAGAAACTGGATATTTTCTTTCTCTGTCTTTATGATTACAAGACTGAAAATTTTCCCTTCCCTTTTTAAATTTTCTAGGTAGTAAAAGGGATTTCAATGAGACACTTCATGTTCCAGTTGGCAATGTAATCACTAGGAAAAAAAAATGTAAAACTTAAATCAAGCTTATCTAATGAAAAGTGCAGAAGTGGTGCCTGTCAAAATGCAAACTCATAACTCAAACTGATTGTATTTGAAATGGTTTATATCATCTTCATTCATTTTCTTAAGACATGATGGCTTCTCCCTCTCAAAAATTATTTTCTTCATAGTGTGTGTATAAAGATAAAATGAATATTGATGTTTAATGAATCAACTGAATAAAGCATTATTTGTAGAAAATGATCTCTAGGAAAATACAAAAAAATGCCAAGCTTTTTTTAAGAATATATTTTAAGTAACTTTTTTCTGTGACAAGTAGACATATTACAAATTTCACTATTTTCTTGCATGTCATTTAATACATAAGGTAACTAGAATACAATTATTCTTATATTGATAAAACTTATTTCCCTATAGTGTATTTTGCATGTGATAATTAAGAACAAATCATACATTGTTAAATATCTATCAATAGCTTTCCTTGAAAATAAATTTAAAATTTTAGAGAGTAATATGAAATATAATGATTGCAATATGCTACAATTAATGTTTGAAAAATAATTGAATGATCACATCAAGGTGGAAAAAAAAGGGATAAGTGTAGCAGAAATCATTTAACCTGTTTTATACTGTAATTTCATAAGTATGACACTGAAATGTTTAATTCAAATTCCTGCTCTGATTTTCATTATAGTGTCCCATAGCTTTATTTCTATTACCTTATGTATTTTCCAAGTTTTTCTTCTCTGTGAAATATTCATTAGTGGAAACTGAAAAGATGTTCTAAAAAATATCACAAGTCCATTTTCAACACTTTTGTACATGTGTTGGTGGACATCTCTGCTTTTGCTTAAATGATTTTTTAATAGCCTGTGATAAAATTGCCAGGTACACATAACTCTAAATTGTTGCTTAATATAGAGAAACAAATCTTTCAAAGTGTGTTTTGTAAAAGAGCATCTCAAATAAAATAAATCTCAGTGTCTTTCTTATTCCGAAATTATCAATAAGTAACTTCCTTTGGTTTTGTCTTTAAAAAATGTCTTGTACTTACCTTTTCATTATCTTGCTTTGAAAATATCAATATGTATATAATCTGTGTATATGTAAACTACTGCCAGTAAAAATTAACCAGCATATTTGATGACATCTTTGTAGTATAATCAGGTTTTATTATCCTGAGATTCAGAGATTAAACAACTCCAAATCATCGAGACCTCTTAGCATAAAATCATGTGCCTATTTTCGTAAAAGTGCTTCTATTTTTCTATTCTGTTAGCCTAAAATAAAACTATAATTTTTTAAATGTTATTATAAGGAGAACAAATACATAGCAAAGACAATAAACTTCTAAGACAAAGTTTTTTGAAATTAATCTTAAGTATTCAAGTTATATGATACGTGGTTATATAGTAAACATGTGGTTTTGATTTTATTCAGATTCAGAAGAGGAAATGAAAGCGTTAGAAACAGATTTATTGACCAATATGCATACATCAAAGGTAACTTTTTCTTTCTTTCTAAACCAAAGACTGAAAACATATAAACTCTTGTTATAAACATGGTGTCCTCTTCCTATAGTAATAGCTTCCCACTGAGACCAAAAAGCTCATTGGGAGGCATTTCCTTTTGGGGGAAACTGTTCCTTAAGTTCAAAGGTCTTAAGGGTATTGATGTGACAGGGACAGAAGTTTAGTGATATCAATCACTACACTGCAAATTTAATTAAGTAGTCACATATTATTCATGTGGAAATCCTCTCTCCATTTCAATCACATTGTATATGATGAAAGATGCACTGACTTCAAGTTAAATACATAAATGAAAATTAAGTGACATTTTTGCCTTTTGTTTTTGTATTGGAGAGAGTGAAATGGAGTTCCTAAATTAAGAATGAAAGTTTGTGAAATCCATGAAAGAAATGTGACAGAAAGTAAAGATCAAAGACCGGCAAACAGAAACTTGGAGATCTAAGCCTGCAACTGTGCCTTGTGAACAGTATGATCTTAAGCAAGGGGGCTAATTAACAATGCTTGCCTTTGCATCCTCATTTTCAAATGTTGGGCTGGGAGTTTATGATCTCCTAGTTGTTGTTGATTAGTTGCTAAGTCATGTCCAATTCTTTTGGGACCCATAGGCTGTGCCTGCCAGGCTCTTCTGTCCATGAGATTTCCCAGGCAAGAGTACTGTAGTGGGACATTTACAGGAAGTCCTCCTCTGGATTTAAATCCTCCCCATAACATAACTGTTATTGGAACCTGTGTATTGTTTGTATCAAATCAGATAAAACTTTGTACTGGACGTTGTTATTCTTCTCTTGGGATCTTGAAAGCACGGTTTTTAGACCCCAGCCTATACCTAAGAATAAAACTCAATTAGAATATGCCCAGGTACCACGCTACTACACAACTTTGATTTACTCAGAATGAAATAATCAGAATATATCTAAATGTAGGGTTAGAGAACAGGGTTTCCAACCAAAGGATGTTTCTCAACAAAACACAACCAAAAATCAAAAATATATTTTGAAGTGAGGCAGTCACCCTGTGTAATCTCTGTTGTAACACGGGTCCCAAAGTTGAAGACTCCAGATTCCACAGGTGCTGTGATTAGAAAGGAGATGTTCAGATTTCCTCCTGCCACCTCAGGTCTTCCCTAATTAGATGATGAAAGATAACTGGGCAGATATCCAGGGCAATACCTCTAGCATATAAGTAGAATTATGTACAGTAGCCGATGTGAAGGGGAAATACCATTTGTATGTGTGTTTAAGATTGTGAGGCATTATTAGCTGAAAGCTAACAGATATATTTTCTACTATGGTCCTTAAAAGACATTTTGGTATTTCCACAATTGACCAGATCTATAAAAGTTGAACACATTAAAACCAAATTCTACCATAACTTGTTAGACTTCCTATCACAATGATCAAATTTTATTTAGTCATTAAAACTCAGCGACCAAGTATATTTAAGAAAATGGATCCTTTGTTTAATATTCAGTCAGAATAACCATGACTACCTTCACTTCAACTCATAAATAGGAAGACAAGTGAAGTCAACAGTCTTATTTAAATAATGAAGCAGATTAGTATGTCTTAGTGTCTTCATAGAGATTTTACCTTTATGATTTCAAGTTTAAATTGATAAATAAAGGTCCTAAGTAATCTCCAAAATGTGTTATGCTTTGGGGAGTGCTAGCTACTTTGCAAAAATGTGGGAGTGATTATGATTCCTTCCCTGATGAAGATACTGCAAGGGAAAAGCAATTCCAGTGTATGGTGTGGTTTAGTTTTATTCTTAAGAAAAATACATAGCAAAAGTGTAGACACAATTATATATTTCTCTTTCATTCAGTTATGGAATATGTCTTTAAAACAGATCATGGAAGAAAATTTGAATCCCATTGCCTCTTTGAAATAAGTAAAATACAGACTACTATGAGGAAGCACTCAGAAGCATAATTATCCCAATTTTGGTGCTAAAATGGGACCAAAAAGCTCATATCTTGCTTTGTACAAAACTAGTACCACTTATTTCTCTCTGATTCAATTCATGTTTGCTGTGGGTATTCTATTCAAATAAGAACTCTAAACTTTTGGCCATTTTAAGCAAATTGCTGTATTTCAATTTTTAAAAGGATAGTATTATAAGACTACTTATTAATTAGTAATACTATTAATAATTTCATATTAAAAGCTTCCAAAACCTCCAGCTTTCCTCTTTCCACTCTAAAGGTAAAATACGTGAGCAGTTTCAATTTTAAAGTAAAACTGTTTAGACATCAAAACGTAGCAACAGAAAGTCAAGAGAAATGGCAAAGTTTGATGAGAAGTGGAAGATAAAGGAATTTTTCTCACAATGCAATTCTCTTCATTACTGATCCTAATGTTTTGGTATAGTTTTATTAAGAAAGAGAACTATCCACAGTATGCAGAAAGGTCAAGTTCAACTCCAAATACAACAAAGACAAGTGTGGATTTCCAGCCAAGGAGCCGGGCTGGAGTGAGGGGTGGGGGGTCAGTGTATGGAAAATTACTAAAAGGAAACTCTAAATCTAGGAGGATTCTTGCTAGACTATTCAGCAGAATTCTGGGATGATCAGATACCAACAGTGAGGCATTTTTACAAACTTGACTTTGAAGGATTCTTGCTAAAATTGGACTGAGTTGGATGAAGAACAAAGACCAAGGTCGGGACCTTGTCAGGAAGAGGGTTCAGGGGAGCTTGACTCAGATTTCATCAAAGAGAGAGTCTTTGTCATTTTCTTGAGTAAACCTCATAAGAAGTGTTCTCAAATATTAATGCCTGTCTATTTAGACACCATATGGTCCAAAGTGCTCTCTCTGCTGTGCTTCCAGAGTATGACAGGGGCTAAGGTGATATTAAATAGTACTACTAAGTGTTATAGTGACTGTTTTATCTGGCAGAAGAGAGCAAGATGCTTTACTGTTTACTCAACCAACAATTAATCAGACAACACAAGTCCTGACAAATAATTTATGAATAAAGCATTCTGTGGCTAATTAGTTTGAGGAGCACTGGATATTATGTTGACACTATTGAAAAGTTGGCTTCCCTGGGGGTTCAGATGGTAAAGAATGTGCCTGCAATGCAGGAGACCTGGGTCTGATTCCTGTGTGGGGAAGGTACCCTGGAGAAGGGAATGGCTACCCACTCCAGTATTCTTGCCTGGAGAATTCCATGGACAGAGGAGCCTGACTGGCTGCAATCCATGGGGCTGCAAGTAGTCAGACATGACTGAGTGACTAACATACACACACACTGAAAAGTTTTAATGAATATTTGCAAGCAAAACATTCTGGGGATGCTAAATTCAAGAATCTTTTAAGTTTCCTTTAAACTCAAGTTTTCCAGTTTACTTCACAGCAAAACTCCTTTTTAAAAACAGTGAGTACAAAGCTAGTGTTCTAAGGAACATATTCAGATGATCTCTAAAGAGCTTTCTGGATATAAAATTGTAGCGTTGCCTTAACTGGCAAGACATCAGGTGTTGCTGCCACAGAGTGGAGCTTGTTGCCTCTTAAGTTTCCCATGGCAGAAAAATTGAAGCAGTGGGCTAATAATCATGTTCAAGGGGCATAGGTGAAAGGGTTTCCAAACTGGTTGAAAACATTATAGTGAATATCTTTGTACTTAGAGGTTTTCATGTCCCTAGGATAAAATCTTAATCAAAGGAAATGCACATTTACAATTTTAATACATATTGCTAAAAACACTTTTCAAGAAGTTATTGCAAAGTTTACTCAGACCAACAAATATTTAGAAGATAAAGTGGTGTTTCTCCATATCCTCATAAGTACATCGAGTGTACTTATACTTTTAGGGTCCTTGATTTGCTAGTAGCCAAGCTGAATGTCATTCTACATATTTCTGTTACATATTTCTTCTTTGATGAGTGATTCTGTGCCTGTCTGCTCATATTATTTGCCTGAAGTTTAATATTTTTTATGGAGTATTCCCCAGTTTCTTTTTGAAGAGCTCCTCCTATGTTAAGTATATTAGCATTTTGTGACAGCTTTTACACTATATCTTGCTTTTGATTTTAGTTCAGGCTGTTAGCTTTCTAGAGATAATTTACAAATTTATGCATGTAAAATTATCTTTTTCTTTATGGATTCTGGTTTGGCTATTTGATTAACAATATTTTTCCAAATTTATAAAATAAATTCTATATATTTACATATTTTTATTTTTACTCATATTTAACCCAGCTGGATATTGTTAGACTATGATATATCAATAAAATTATAATTAGATCTAAATCCAGATTTCCCCTGAACCAATTGTCTCAAGGACTTCAAATGCACACTTTGCTATGTGCTTTTCAATCATATGGACTTGGATCAAATTTTGGACATTATATTTTCTTTTGAGTTTAATATTTATTCTTACTCTATTGATTTACTCTTTGATTCAGTCCAGTTCAGTTCAGTTGCTCAGTTGTGTCCGACTGTTTGCGATCCCATGGACTGCAGCACGCCAGGACTCCCTGTCCATCACCAACTCCCAGAGTTTACTCAAACTTATGTCCATTGAGTCGATGATGACATCCAGCCATCTCATCCTCTGTCGTCCCCTTCTCCTCTTCCCTTCAATCTTTCCCAGCATCAGGGTCTTTTCACATGTGTCAGCTCTTTGCATCAGGTGGCTAAAGTATTGGAGTTTCAGCTTCAACATCAGTCCTTCCAATGAACACCCAGGACTGATCTCCTTTAGAATGAACTGGTTGGATCTCCTTGCAGTCCAAGGGACTTTCAAGTGTCTTCTCCAACACCACAATTCAGAAACATCAATCCTTCAGTGCTCAGCTCTATTTGATTGCTCTTTGATCACTCTCTGATCTCTCTCTGATCACTCTCTGATCACTCTTTGATTACTCTCTGATCACTCTCTGATTACTCTTTGATTGCTCTCTGATCACTCTTTGATCACTGAGCTCTAAGATATCTTTTAATATCTGGCAGAGTAAGTCCTGGCTCATGACCTTTTTATTTTCCTAAATTTTCTTGGTTCTTACACATTCATACTTCTAAATTAACTTCATAATTATTTCCCTACACTCCCTCTTCTTCCAGTCTCCCCATATTTTCCAGATTTGCAATTGCACTGCATTTGGAGAATAATTCAGAGAAAATTGACACCCATAGAATCGGTACTAATATTTTTAAGTCTTCTTATCACAGTTTTGTGTTCACTACAAAACATTTTTATGTTCTTTAGAAAAAATTGATGCTTTTCTTCATCTGTGTCCTTTGAGGTTTATTAATTTTTATAAGTTATTTCACATTTAGTTTCTCTTAAAATTGACAAATGAGAAGGCTGTTTACTATGGTAATAATGGTTTCATACAGGGTCTTATTAGAAAAGGATAGTTATTTTAGAAAATATTATAATTTTCAGATAAATAAATTAGTGAGCTTTGATGCTACCTATGACAACTATTAACATGTGGAATAGATTTGTGGTCTCGCAATACTATAATTGCCAATATTTATTAGTATAATCATAGTTGCTGTTCCATTAGACACTAACCTGAAGTATAATAAAGAGAGAGTGGTATTTGAATATTTTCACCTGCGATGTATACATATATATTTATGCATTTCTACTTATTGTAATTTCTATTTTCTTTCTTGCGTTGCTTGTGTATGTGTGTGTGTGTGTTTATGTGTGTTAGCTTTATTGCCTTTGTTAAATAGAGAATATGGAGTATTTGGAGCTATTCAATTTTGTGATATGAAGTTACTAAGTTAATAACAGTGTTAAGCTAGAGTAACAGTTAGATCCTAAAAGGTAATGGCTTAGCACAGTAGAAATTTATTTCTAACTCATACAACATAAGGTTAATTACAATAGCTATTTCTTTCTACATTTCAGATCAGTAAGGCAAGTGTTCCCTCATGGAAAATGAGCCTGCTGAATGTCTGCAGTCTTATAAATAACCTGAACAGCCAAGCTGAGGAAACAGGAGAGTTTCATGAGGAGGAGCTCATTACAAGAAGGAAATTTCCTGCTGCCTTAGATGGCTTTAGCTTGGAAGCAATGTTGACGATATACCAGCTCCGAAAAATCTGTCACAGCAGGGCCTTTCAACACTGGGAGGTAAAGCAAAAGAAAAATATGAATATGATTATGGTTATACTAGTTAACTCTCATTTATACTGATTGTTTTAATCCTGGTAATTATCATAACAGGAAGACTTACAAATATTAAGGAAGAATAAACCCTGTGTTCAGGTTAACATTGCTTCATATCTTTAAAGTGTTTTGCAAATATTTGAAGTTTAGCAAAATATCTTATCTTCAGGCAGATTTGATCCACAGGCTTTTATTATGGATGGCATGCTTAGGCAACTTTTGGTGCTAGTGGTGGTAGTGGCATACTGAAGAAAAAATTTAGGAAACTCAAAATGTTTTCTTAGAAACACTAAATCCTATGTGTTTGTCTATAAATAAACATAGAACACAAAAGACTTCATTTGTATTTGAAAATATTAGATAAATAAAACTGGAATGATAAGAATATATATATATATATATAATATATATATATTTCCACTTATACTTCTATTTCTATTTTAATTGAGTGTGTGGATTTCAATCATCCTTAGAAGCTGAATTAGATTCAGCTAATTTTATTAGGCTAATAAAGCCAAATTTCACTATACAGAACTACAACGAAGGAATGGATGCATATTATACAGCACATGTGTAAAATAGATATCTTGTGGGAAACTGTTATATAACATGGGGAGCCCAACTAGTGCTCTGTGATGACCTAGAGGGGTGGGATGGGGGTGGGTGGGATAGAGACTCTAAAGGGAGGGGATATATGTGTATACTTATGGCTGATTTGCATTGTTGTATGGCAGAAACCAATACAATATCATAAAGCAATTCTCCTCCAGTTAAACATTTAAAAATGAAATTAAAATAAAAAAAAATACTACACTGGTTACTCACCACCTTTGGTTTGAAAATATTTGGAGGAGAAAAGGAAGATGAAAATGCTTTAAGAAAAGCATTTCTTTCAGATTAACCCCTAAGAGAAATTTACTTCATGTTTCATATTCTGGGTTTACACCAGCATCAGGGATCTGAGGGTCTGAGGGTGCCTTTCCTGCTAATATAACCATCTCTATAACATGCTATCACAGAGATACCCTGTAGAAAAGAGGAAATGCAGTGCAGAACTTCTAGTATTTATTCTAACTTGTAAACAAAAAAAGTATTTTCCAGATTAAAATAAAATGAAAAAATTTTTAATTTTTCTTGCTGGATTGTTTATCCTCTAATTCCAATTCCAGTTAAATGATTTTCTCTTAAGAATATTATGTCAATAAAACATGGAAAATTGGGAAATGTCAATTATGTGCTCTTTATTCAGAAAAAAACCCTTAATAAACTATAATACACAAAAATCAGGTGCACATAAGATTAAAACTTTTGCTATTTGAAATGTTACAGAGTGATTTAAAATGAAATGATGATATTACTCAGAGTGTGGTACAAGTAATTACAGACTATGTGCACAGAGAAACAAAAGATTAAGGAACTAGATTGTCTGACAGGAGCTGTTTTTCCTTTTCTGAAATTGAATAGCTGTGGGTTGAAATAAAGTATTTGTGACACGATTCAATGCATACAGATTATGATTAAAAACTTAGTCTCCTATTAGTACTAGTTATAGTCACCCCAAAGTTTAGAAGACAATCACAAATATGAATATAATTCTTATCTTGAGCATTAGCATTGATTTGTTTAAAAATCTTATGTAAATCATGTGCAAAACTCTGGGAAGAGTTTCTAAATATTTTATGCTTGTTGAACATTTTGAATCACAGCAGTACTATCTGAAAAAGTGTTTGGAACTAATTTTAGAATACAGTGTGTTCAATGAGATATTAGGCAAGATTCTACATGAATATTAACTCCCTTGAGTTTTTGAATGTGAACTTGATTTTAAGAATTAAAGAAGCACAAACTAAAGATCTTTAACACTTAAACAGAGCCTTCACACATGTTAATTCTAAAATAGCTGAGCAAGTAGGCAGAACAAGCATTCCTCTCTCTATGACTGAGAAATGGATCTCTAGAATGGCTTTCAATTCAAATCATTAATTAACAATGGAATATAAATTTCTATTGACCTTTGAGGCCAAACTTGGTTCACTATATTTAGATCTCTATATTTGTTGTGACTTATGATATATTTCCATCTTTTGATCTATCATATATTGAAGAAAAATACTGAAAGTAACATTAAGTGAGTTTTCTTCATTTGGAGGTAGTAATATGGCCTTGACAAATAAAAAAAGTTTAAAGCTAGCTTGATGAACTAGGAAGAACACTGAACAGAGAATAAGAAAAATCATGTTTTCATCCTCTCAGCTACCTGATATCTACTTGTCCTCAAGCAAAACACTTAATTGCTATGAACCACATCATCCACATATGTCTTATGTCTGAATGCAAATGAGATAAAAGGTAGATGAAACAGCTTGAAATGGAAGACTTTAATGCATGTAAATTTGATTCATATTCTGTCTATCTTGCAGTTGATTCAGGAAGACATTCTTGATGCTGGAAATGACAAAAATGAAAAGGAAGAAGTGATAAAGAGAAAAATTCCTTACATTCTGAAACGGCAGCTGTATGAGAATAAACCCAGAAGACCCTACATACTCAAAAGAGGTTCTTACTACTACTGAAAGGATAAATATTTTATTTACATGTGATTGTGATTTCTTTTAATGAAATATCAAATTATATTTGTGTGGAAATGTGACAGAGCACAATTATTTTGTCTCTTCTACAGTTGTGGTTTATTAGATGTGATTTTTTCTGCATTACTGTTTTAAAATAAATCTAGATCTTGAGCATGAAGTGTTGTGTATAATTGGAGTAGATATTAATTAAGTCACATAGAATGTTCTGTCATTTTGCAAAGCACTGAATGGGTTGTTGAAACAGTTAAAATGTTTGCCATTCTAAACCAAATTAAGAGATTAGAACAGTTTTACCGCAAAGTCTAGCCTACCTGTCATTAACCCAGAACAAAGTAACACCTGTTTTATTATTTGAATGTTTCACTGAACTAAAACACATGCTCTGTTCCAAGACTCACTCATTAATCTCAGATATGGGGAAGGTAATAGACGTAAAATAGGACCATCTTCAAAGAATGATTAATGAATTATTGTTAATTATGCATATCTTAATGAATGATCTTAGACTGAATTGGTTTTTCTGTTAAATGAACTTAATAGCTAATAAAAAGACAACAGCCATCAGAACTATGTTTCTTTGCAAATTTACTTCCATTAGAATCGTTACCCTTATCCACTTTTCCCCCTCACATTCAGTGAATGATAGCTTTATTTTTAACTTCACTGAGGAATTTGTATGACTAATATGTTTCCCACTTAGGAGAACATTTTTGAGGCAAAAGGAATACTTTAAATAACTCCTCATAAATTTCCTTTAAGACTGTAGTTATAGTCTCCTAAACCCTCATAGTCCTTCCAACCCACCATTAACAGTGGTCTCCTGGACTGCTGCTTTGACCAGTGGCCTATGAGGACCTCTATTTACAGCACTGCAACTAAGTTCCATAGTCATCTATGAAGGAGGATAACCAGGTTTTGAGTTATTCTGGAACTAAGGAGTTTTGAGAACTCTATGTCCTTTAGTTGCGAGCACTCCCTCCCATAGGCTAAACTCCACTTAGTAGGATTTAAGTGTAGCTGACCAATCTCTGAGTTTTTTTTTTTCTGGCAAAATCATGATTTCTCATAACCACCTCTCCACCATCCTTTACAATCCTGTCAGCTTCAACATTAAAAAGTGCCCAAGGAACTGATCCTAAAAAGGAAATTATTCCATAGTGATTAGGAGTGTCCACTCTGGAGTTGGGATGCCCAGCTTCAGCCCCACTGTTCACTAGTAGTCTTGGACACCTCTCTCTCTCCTCAACTACAAAACATCAGAGCTGGGTGAGGGCAAAGTGGTCTGATATGGCATAAAATGCTTAGAACAGTGCCTGGAATATATTAACCACATACATTTAACAGTTCTAGCCACTTTCATACCGGTTTTCCTTTCTCCTTCAAAAAACCACAGAGCATAACACAATTTCATGGTCTAACCCTTGGCGTTTTGAACAACAGCTGATCTCCTATTACTTGCTTCATTCGTTATCCATGAGGAGTTTCACCTACATGGGGAAAATCCGTCCACAATCGCTCTCCTCAGTCCCTGACATCTTCACTTCCAATAATAAACATTTTAACCATTTCATCTCATCCCATCATTTCCACAGTCCTACTATAGAACTTATTATACTCTCAATAAATTCAACTTCTCCAAATATCTCAATTTCAAACACTCTGCTCACTCTATCCACATCATCTTCTCTTTTCAGTTCATATAATCTATGATTCTCACTCTACCATTTATGATCTTACTTAATCTATTGCCCACCTCTGTTCACTTTTCAACTACTAATCACACTTTCACTTTGCAATTTACTTAGCTTAGATTCTATCATCCAAAACTAAAACCACTATCTTACTACCCTCAACATCCCGTCCTTCCATCTTATATGAGCCTGTGGAAACACCATTAGCTAAACTGAAATCTCCGTTTGATTCTGACCTCACCTGAGAAGCTGAACATAGCTGGAGAAAAACTCCCAACTTGTTGATGAGATACACTTCAAATTTGTGATCCCCAATCTCAAGTGGGTCCTTAGTACTGCCCAATATCCCTATTTCCTTTGCCTGATAAATTTTGCCTCTAATTCTCTCTACTGGTTGTTTTATATCTTATCTTTTTCCTTGAATTGCAACTCTCATCCTTCTCCTCACATTTGTCAGATGCTTTCTAATGATCTTGCCTAAAATTCAAAGCAATAAGGAGAAAATTATATCATTTCCCTACAACTGACTGTTACAATCTCCTAGCATTTCCCTTCACTCTGTTCCATTTCAATGGAGGACCTGTCTCTTCTCTTCTGAGGTTCACTGCTTCATTTCTGTTTGTCAGTAAATGGTCCCACCACCTGCTGAGGTTAAAAAAAAAAAAAAATCTAGTCATGATTCTTAACTCTTCTCTGTAACACGCCACCACCCAAGTGGCTCAGAGGTAAAGAATCTGCCTGCCAAGCAGGAGACATAGGTTTAATCTCTGTGTGGGGAAGATCCCCTGGAGAAGGAAATGGCAACCCACTCAGTATTCTTGCCTGGACAAACCCATGGACAGAGGAGCCTGGCAGGCTACAGTCCATGGGGTCTCAAAGAGTCAGACATGACTTTGTGACTGAGTATGCACACATACACTTTAATACGAACCTGGGATTTCATCTATTAAGAACTTTTGCTGCTTTGCATTCAAAAGACATCTCATATCTGTCTGTTTCTTGCCACATCATCCACCATTATTGCCTTAATTTGCAAGTTTCCCCCTCTTGCAGGACTGTGACAATTTCTTCCTAACCACTTTCCCATTGTCTTTCTATTTATCTACATCCATATAGTAGAAGAATAAGGTTTTAAAAATATTAATTAGGCTATGCCATATGTCTCTTCTCAACCCCCCCCCCCCCAAATGTCTTTCCATTTCACTTTGAATAAAATCAAATGTTGTCTTGAAAGGCCTGAAATGCTCTGGTATTTGTCTATTCTATTGAATTCCACTCATCCTCCTCTGGTCTCAGGGCTTCCCCTGGTGGCTCAGACGGTAAAGCATCTGTCTGCAATGCGGGAGACCTGGGTTCGATCCCTGGGTCGGGAAGATCCCCTGGGGAAGGAAATGGCAACCCACTCTAGTACTCTTGCCTGGAAAATCCCATGGGCGGAGGAGCCTGGTAAGCTACAGTCCAAAGGGTCACAAAGAGTCAGGCAGGACTGAGAGGCTTCACTTCCCCTGGCCACACCGGCCTTCTTGTCATTCCTTTAACATATCCAGTTTGTTCTCCAGAGCCTTTACAGATGCTGGAACTTCTTTTCTGGAAAGCTTTTCTGGTTAAAAATCTTTTTTCCTGTACACAGAACACCCACTAAAAGACAAGCCTCCCTTTTCATAGGAATGCCTAAGTTAAAGCCAACAGATAATGGGTAGAAAAAAATGTAAAAATATAACTCGTGGGTCTATTATAACTTTAAGAGAAACTTCATTCTCTGAACTTTGACTTTTTCCTTATGTTGGTTTTTTTCTTGGTCTTAAATGTGAATTTATTTTAACCACACAAATGAATACCATTCTCTTGAAGATGACATTGATTGATAGAGGCTTAAATCCTTTAACAATTCTGTGGACCAAATCGGCCTCACCACCCTGGATCAACCAGACTGTTACTTGAAAGAGAAATGTATTTCTAACTTATTTCAGGCACTGCATTTTTCAGCCTCCTTGCTATGCCTAAACCATTATTTTAATTGCTACAGTCTTCTCCAGAGTTTCTCATAGTTTATTTTTCACATCATTTAGATCTCTGCACATGTGATATGCATACAGTGAAGAATTTTCTTAAATTACCTTTATCCCTGAGTCAATATCCATCCAACTTTCTTTATTTGTCCACGGCCATACTTCCCTGAATGCGTTCCATCTCATTTCATCTAACTTACTTTATTTTTCTTCATATGTAAAAAAGAAAAGAAAAGGAAAGCAGCCACTGACGGCAATCAACTGGGAGTTGCCCTGGCACCAGCAGCGAGGCTATGGTGCCCTCCTGTTAAATGATTTCACAGTATAAAACTTCGGACAGGGTCATTCTAACCCTGATGGTGAAAGACAATAAACAAGACCACTCTGTAATTCTGTCTGAGCAAAATCAAAAACAAGAACACCACAAACCACAGAAATGATCAAACATCTTCCTTTCCACGTAATTTGATCGAGGCCACTTTAACTAAGCTCTATTTTTCTACCTCTAGCGTAAAACCACCATCATATCTAGTCAAAAAATTACCCACATTTTTCTGAAAACACCCAAAGCAGAGTAAAACCACACTTTCAGAATACTCCTCAAATCACAAGTCTAAATCCTGTATAAAAAGAAAGTGTTAGTAGCTCAGTCATGCCCAGTTCTTTTCGACCCCATGGGCTGTAATCCGCCAGGCTCCTCTATCCATGGCATTCTCCAGGCAAGAATACTGGAATGGGTTGCCATTCTCTTCTCCAGATGGTCTTCCCTACCCAGGGACTGAACCTGGGTCTCCTGCACTGCAGGCAGATTCCGTACTGTCTGAGCCACTAGGGCCCATACATATACCCTCTTATTGGGATCCCATGATTTTCCGTTGAATGAGGTTTCCAGCACTGGCAAACTCAATTTTGTGGGAGTGTGCTTTCTGTGGTGGAGAAGGCAATGGCACCCCACTCCAGTACTCTTGCCTGGAAAATCCCATGGATGGAGGAGCCTGGTAGGCTGTAGCCCATGGGGTCGCAAAGAGTTGGATACGACTGAGCGACTTCACTTTCACTTTCACTGCATTGGAGAAGGAAATGGCAACCCACTCCAGTGTTCTTGCCTGGAGAATCCCAGGGATGGGGGAGCCTGGTGGGCTGCCGTCTATGGGGTCACACAGAGTCGGACACGACTGAAGTGACTTAGCAGCAGCAGCAGCTTTCTGTGGTCTTTGGCTCGTAGGCATCAGCAAAGCACATTTCGTAACCTGAAGTTATATAGCCATTTATTTGTTTACTCGTATATAATTTCTCACCTCCACCCAAATGTATAATCTTTGTGAGGACAGAGATTTTGCCTTTCTTCTTCACAGTTGAATTCCCAAAGTTGAGCACCAGTCCTGCTAAGCATTAGTAAGGATTTGTTAACAAATGAATAAATTAGCAGCAAGAGGGTTTTCCTCTTATACTAATGTGACCTAACTCAGGCCAGCTGCTCACTGCTCAAAAGCCAATAAAGAGTCCAAGCTTGTGGAAAGGGAAGTTTGCTTTATTTTGGATATCAGCAACTAGCGGAGAGAGGGAGGCGGACCTCGGTCCAAAGGCTGCTCCCCCCAACTGACAATCAGTGGGCAAGAGCTTTTATAGTCTGAGGGAGTGGGATACATGCAGAGACAGCACAGTCAGCTCTGACAGTCATCTCGAAATTGGTCATAGGTGGGCTGATCAGCATCATTTTGTTTTAGGTACACTTTATGTTAAGTTCCAGGGTCAGTGTGTTACCATTTCTTTGAGGCCAGCTCTCAGAACTGTGGCAGCTTTTGTCATGACCAGAGTTTTATCATCGTGTAGTTATCTTCTCCACCTAGTGGGGGTTTCAGTATCTATAAGACAGCTCCCAAGTTATGGCTCAGAATATTATCTATAGCACCTGAGAAGGAACAAAAGATCCTTGACGATGCTTAATGACTACACTAATATTATTTGGTCTTTTTTGACTGTCTCCCCTTGTTTCTGCATGTTCTCATTTCTTTGCTTAAACTCATTCTTTGGGTAAAAATTTCCATAGACAAAAGGCAGGCTGAAGACATAGTGGGCAAGGACTACGGGGTCCTGCTCTATTTCAGTTAAGAGGTTTTCCACATAGCTTCTACATATTTTTAAGCCCCAACTTAATGATTCCACTTCAGAGGGACAGGTTATGAGCTCAGGTATCTATACAATGTCCCTGATTTTATGTGAAACAACACAGAATCTAGGTAAAAACGCACCTTCATCAGTGGCAGCCTGGGAAATGATGCCTCAATTTTTGTCTCTTAGATTCTGTTCTGAGAAGGAAATAAACAAAAATGTCAAGTGAAATTGACAGTATTGTTGGTCTTTGAACAACATGGGGGTTAGGGGGCACTGACTCCCTGTATAGTTGGAAACTCATATATAACTTTATAATCAGCTCCTCATTTACTGCATCCTCAGGTTCAACCAACAGGGATTGTGTAGTACTGCAGTATATATTCATTTTAAAAAATCCATATGAAAATAGGTCTGTGTGGTTCAATCTCATGTCATTCAGGGTCAACTGTAGTTAAAATGCGAAAGAATAGATTTGTGAAATACAAAGAGAAAGAACTACTTTAATGTGGAGGAAATAATGCAGGAATGTTCTCAATTATTTTGAGATGTAAAGTCAGGAAACTCACTCTGTATTTGTGCTTTTTGAGATTTCCCAGTCACTGTTGGGTTAATTTGAGCTATGTGAGACTTAAATTTAAATCCATCCCCTGCCTGAGGTCCACCATGATGACAGCATGGAAGGCTCCTGAACTCCTTCACCGGAAGGCATGCCAAATTTACAAGCATCCATGGAGAAGACTCTTGAGAGTCCCTTGGACTGCAAGGAGATTCAACCAGTCCATCCTAAAGGAGATCAGTCCTGGGTGTTCTTTGGAAGGACTGATGTTGAAGCTGAAACTCCAGTACTTTGGCCACCTGATATGAAGAGTTGACTCATTGGAAAAGACCCTGATGCTGGGAGGGATTGGGGGCAGGAGGAGAAGGGGACGACAGAGGATGAGATGGCTGGATGGCATCACTGACTCGATGGACATGAGTTTGGGTGAACTCCAGGAGTTGGTGATGGACAGGGAGGCCTGACGTGCTGCAATTTCTGGGGTCACAAAGATAAGGACAACACTGGGCGACTGAACTGAACTGAACTGATGGAACCATTCCCTCTGAAAGAAATCAAGAAACTAGTTGAGCAACTCCTACACATTGGGCAAATGAGAATATACCATGTTGAAACACGTAAGAAAAGCTGAGACATGCCTTGGCAATAGAACCCAATCTTGGCACTGTGGCATACAATTGGGAGGGAATACCCAACTCCTACTGTCACCTTCAGAAGCAAAGGATTTGGACTGCACATCTGGTGCCCCTACTTTTTACACTTCCACTTGAGGGACAGGCCCCCCTCCCCCCAACACTCAGTCCTGAAAGCCAACATGGTTTATGTCCATGAGACCTAGAAAACTACAGCAAACAGAGGAGCGGTTCTTAACAGGCATGCTCACACTTGTGCAGTGTTGAGTATTGGTTTGATATGACTCAAAATCCACTTGTTTTCTGTTCTAATGAAGTTGTTTACACTGAGAAAGCTGTGTCAGGATATCCTCATTAGCATGAACACTCAGTAGCTCAGCTACTGACAGGCACAGCTGGGAGCTTATTGATAAGCACTTTGGGGACTTCCCTAGTGGTCCAGTGGTTAAGAATCCATGTTGCAATGCAGGAGATATGGGTTTGATCCCTGGTCCAGGAACAGCCCACATGCCATGTAGCAACAGAGCCCATACACCACAACTACTGAGCCAGTATTCTAGAGCCAGTGAACCTCAACTACTGAGTCCATGTGCTGCAACTCCTGAAGCCTGCCACCTAGAACTCATGCTCCACAATAAAAGACGCCACCACAATGAGAAACCTGTGCACCAGAATGAAGAGTAGCCCGCACCCACTGCAACTAGAGAAAGCCTGCGAGCAGCATCAAAGACCCACCACCGCCAAAAAATTAAGTAAATAAATCTTTTTTTTTTTTTTTTTTTTTAATAAAAGAACTCTTGTGAAAGAGTGACTCTGGCTAGAGGATTTTAAGCTTTAAATATTAAGAGGTTTGCCCAGCAACTGATAAGTGTTTAGCCTGGGGAAGGCAACTTTTCCTTGCTAATCAAAATAGCTTTCCAAAGACCTTGGGGCACTAGCTCCTGGCCGGGCAAGGCGATTCTTTGCTGGCAGTGGTGAAAACCATGCAGAGACCCCAAGAAGAAAACCATCTTTCCCATCAAAGCTGGGATCTTTGCACCCTAGCAACGACCCTAGCAAAAACAAATTTTTGCTTTTGCACCAGCAGTTGGACATCTGCTCACGGTTAGCTAAGCCAACTCTCCCAAGAACAATGCATAGAAAGGTACTCCCCCACTAAATTTGGGCTTTATTCCTTTTATCTCCCCTTGCCTGAAACAATATTGTAATTAATCTGTTGATGGTTTGGAGTAGATTATTTCTTTATTGGCTTATTAAGAGACATTATCCTATATACTATTGGCTTGTGAAATTATTACAATTCCTGCAGTGAAACTGTGCTAGACAAGTTATTGGCAAAGCAGTCTCGGTGTCTGAACATAATTTGCTGGCAGATGAAGCATGTATTAATACTACCTATTCCCCAGGGCTCAGTAGAGGTAGAGTAGGCAAAAACTCTCATCTCTGTCTTTTCCTACAAGGGGTCTACCTTCATATCCTACAAGCTCTGCCTGAGGATCTGACTTCTAATTTTAGCACACATCTAGGGCCTGTCTGTGATCCTCCCCAGAGAACAAAAAAATGTGGACATTTTCTTTATCTTATCCTTCTGGCTTTCTATAGTGATGAAATGAATATCTCCCTAGAAGGAGCTTACTCACACATCTGGTGCCCCAGACTTTGTAGCTGCTGCCTGAAGGATAGGTTCCCCAAACTACACCCAGGTCTATCTCTATTTTGGAAGTCAGAGATAATCTTCGACAAAATTGATAAGTGTTCTTTTTCCTATTTACCTTATGCCACCCAACTTGTGCTGTGCTGTGCTGTGCTAAGTCACTTCAGTTGTGTCCGACTCTGTGTGACCCCAATAGACGGCAGCCCACCAGGCTTCCCCATCCCTGGGATTCTCCAGGCAAGAACACTGGAGTGGGTTGCCATTTCCTTCTCCAATGCATGAAAGTGAAAAGTGGAAGTGAAGTCGCTCAGTCGTGTCCAACTCTTAGCGACCCCATGGACTGCAGCCTACCAGGCTCCTCCATCCGTGGGATTTTCCAGGCAAGAGTACTGGAGTGGGGTGCCATTGCCTTCTCCAGCCACCCAACTTGGTGGTACCTAAAGAGTTGGCAGCTCTCATAAACATTTTCACATTTTCAACATGTATAATATTTATCTTTTCACTTTGATAAAATAAGAACGTTTCTAAAGCACAAAACTCTTTGCATATATCTAACCACTCCCTAAATAATTCCAACCAAAGCTTAGCATACCCAAAGGCTAAAAATTCTAAGAAACAGATACAAGAATATAATTCAGAATGGAGACTGAATTAATGGTCTGGTACTTAGTATGTTGGGGGCTTCCCAGGCGGCACAGTGTCAGTGCAGGAGATGAAAGAGATGCCACTGGGTTCAGTCACTGGGTCAGGAAGATCACTTGGAGTAGGAAATGTCAACCCACTCCAGTATTCTTGCCTGGATAATCCCATGTACAGAGGACCCTGGTGGGTTACAGACCATGGGGTCACAAAGAGTCGGCCATGACCGAAGCCACTGAGCATGCATGCATTTTATTGATGGAGACTTATTTTCCACCTGACAATCTGTTTGACTTAATTAGACTTTCTATGTATCAAGTTCCAGCTTAAGAGGACTTCTGTGGTGGCCCAGTGATTAAGAATCTACCTTGCAATGCAGGGAACACGGGTTTGATCCCTGGTTGGGGAACTAAGATCTCACACACTGGGAAATAGTGAGCTCACATGCTCTGGAGCTTGCAAGCCACAACTAGAGAGTCTATGCATCACAAGGAAAGGTCCAACATGCTCCAACTAAGACTGAATGCAGCCATAAAAAGTTACAGGTTAAATTAAAAACTTACTATTGCCTCAAGTAAGGAGACATGATAAACTAAAGTTGCCTTAAAATTCCCTAGTCTTTCTTATAGGGTTACAAAAATATATATACTAGAAACTCTAAAATAACTAAATAAACTTTTATTATGCTACCCTCCATTACCATTCATACATGTAAGTAAGTTGAGGAGGGAATGGAGGAACCCATTTTAACTTATCTGCCCTGGTTTTTTACTCTGCCCAACTCCACCTCACACTAAGATGGGAAATCTGATGAGGTGCCACATCTGTGGCAGAATTTCTTTCTGGTAACTGCTTCAGTTTTCATCTGAATGATTATTGATGGCATAGAAGTACTCTTGAAGTCAAAAGAACTTGATGTAATGAATCCTTCATTTCACAGGATCAGAATATTGCAAGGTTTTAAAGTTATGCCACTGATACAATTTAAAACTATATTGAAAATGAGTCTGAACTTTCCTTCTGCTCTGAATTCACTTGAGTGTAAAAATACATCTAAATAAGACATCCCGCATCCAACATGGCATACACTAACACTTTGTATATGACCAGTCTCTCTGGCTTCATCTTCCCTCAAAGTCACGCTCTGTGTGTTTACTTCAAACCACTTTGTGATTTGTGATTTTTCTCTTGTGCTTTTTGCCCCACACTTTCTCTTGTTATTTATTCTACTAACATTTACTTCTTGGCTTGTCCAACTGATTATGTCCCATTCTTTTTGAGATTGAGATGAAATCCCACTTCTTGGAAACAATTTTAACCTACAAACTCACCACCCAAAGTTTAGTTAGGTCTCCTCTGTATTTGTCCCAATAATAAGGGATTATTGCTATAATCCCTTGTGTATGTTCCTGTTAGTACATTTCCTGCATGTATAATAATAAATTGTGTGCTCCTCTGAAAATAGTTCAAATTTTCTTAAATTAGATATTATGCGTTGTTCATCTCTATGTCCTGATGCAGATACTGGTACATTTAAGAAGATCTTTGTTGATGAGTAAACCACTGTTTAGCTGAGATAGGCAGTGATTGTAATCTCTTACTCTCATCTCACTCCTTTGAGGATAACCCTCTAGAAAGATGCCACAGAGAAAGAACCAAATCTATCCCCTTGTAGATTCAACTATAACATTCTCTATGGATACAGAGATTCTACTTGTATCAGTCATCATGTTCTTATTTCACAAGGATCACGGAGCTCTCCCCAAATTTGGAGTGTCATTAGCCTCTTAATGAGCTAGTGGCTACAGGGATTGACTTACCCAGCTTTGTGTGATAGTTTAGTTCAGTTCAGTTCAGTTGCTCAGTAAGTGGCATACAAAATGAAGTCCTCGAGAGAGAGCAATCCTACCTGTCTGATATTCATCCAGGAAGCATCTCTGACCCATCAGGAAGCATTGAAAGTTTGCTATCCTCTTATAGAGCCCAGCTACCTGGACAACAAATTGGCTCCTTCCACCAGGGATTGCTACCCTGATCAAGACCAACACAAACCAGTTTTTCCTCTAATTAAGAATAGCAGCCTAAATATAGTTAGGCTTTCTGTGATAGGAAATTTCAGTGCTTTGAAGATTTTTGCAAAGCTTCATTAGATTGCATCTGATTTTACCTTGTTCCAATTTAAATTACTTCAGACATTTATAGGGCATTCAGTATATGGACTTTGACTTTAGGAGAAGAACTCAGATGAATACTGAAATACTAGCAGCTGGAAATATGTGTAAATGAATCTAAGTAAGAGTTTTTGAGTATTTTCAGCAAGGCCCTGGGGCAGAAGAAAGTGAGGGAATTTCAGCCATTTCTTGTGATATTGGTAACTTTTAAAGGAGGTGTGAAATAACACAGTGTGTGACTGCATTTACCATGACACATCCTCATGAAGACAACACATCTGGCATTTACAAGAGAAGACTTAATGTTTCTTGATTTAAATTCAATAAGTGTTAAGATACCCTCTGGGTCGTGCTTGTAAAGCTTAATTTCTATTCATTTAAGAATTTCCCACTTCCTTAGTAGATAGAAGCCTGCTGCTTAACTGTCTTGAAGGAAGCAATCTGACTCACTGTTGCTAACCAATTTTTAATCAAGAGAAAGCTGCCTACAGACAGAGCAGTTCAGAGATGTTAGGTATTTATTTCTTCCTGAAATGTCTTCCTGGTATCTAAAATGTGCCGAAATGAAACAGACATAGGACTGCCAAAATATTTTCATGAAATACCTGGGAAACAGTCACAAAGATGCTAGAGTGAATTCCAAGTCCATATCAACTTTCTGAGACCATCATTC
The DNA here is from genome assembly GCA_935064755.1 of Tragelaphus eurycerus. Taxonomy (NCBI): domain Eukaryota; kingdom Metazoa; phylum Chordata; class Mammalia; order Artiodactyla; family Bovidae; genus Tragelaphus; species Tragelaphus eurycerus. Next base: position 41,688,595 of record CAKXYN010000010.1, on the reverse strand, counting down.
TTTCAGATTTGAAGTTTTAGATTTTTTCAAAAATTTCCCCAAGATTTCTGATTCTTATTTTATCAGAGTTCAGTTGATAATTTGGTTACTCTTTTAATTAACAAGTATTTCCTCAGTATGTACTCCCTGAGGTACTGTGCAAAGCATTGGGACACCAAGTTAAAGTCATGCTTCCTACTGTGTAAAAATACATGCATGTGTGCGTGTTCAGCCGTGTCTGACTCTTTGCCACTGCGTGGACTGTAGCCCACCAGGCTCCTCTGTCCACAGAATATTCCAGGCAAGAATACTGGAGTGGGTTGTCATTTCCTCCTCCAGGGAATCTCCCCTCCAGATCCAGGGATCAAATCCACATCTCCTGTATTGGCAGGCAGATTCTTTACCAGCTCTCCACCTAGGTACAAATAATATATTCCCAAATCACATGCTATGTTGATGTGACTGAGTTGGCCGTTGGGATACAAGAGGAAGAGTTAACATGACAACTTCCTAGAATCTCCTTGAACATACAACTGACACACAATCTTTGTACCTTGTATTTGATCTCTTCTCCATCCTGCCTCCTGGGATGTAAATACCATCTTGGACTTTAATATCTAGGGCAACACACAAAGTGTGGCATGATGACCTAGAAGGAGTTCAAGTCCCTGAGAAGCAGAGCCAACTGACCAGCTTTGAATTGTGTACTTTCAAATTTGCAGTTGAGAAATGCTATGAACACTGGGGGCACATGCATGTTTTCATCTTTTTCAGGTTTATATCCAGGGATAGTATTGCTGGGTCATATGGTAGATCTATTTCTAGTTTCTTGAGGAACCTCCATACTGTTTTTCATAGTAGTTGCACCAATTTATATCCCCATCAACTATGTAGAGGTGCTCCCTTTTCTCCACATCCTCGTCAACATTTGTTCTGTGTAAACTTTTTGATAATTGCCATTCTAACAGGTATGAGGCGATACCTCATTGTGGCTTTGATTCCCATTTCTCTTATGGTTAGTGACATTGAATATCTTTTCATGTGCCTGTTTGCCATCTGTATATAGTCTTTGGAAGAATGTCTATTCAGGTCTTCTGTCCATTTCTTGGTTAGGTGGGGTTTTTTGATACTGTTTTGATACTGTATGTGCTGTTTATATAGTTTGAATATTAATCCCTTATTGGTAAAGTGATGCAAATATTGTCTCCCATTCAGAAGATTGTCTTTTATCAATGATTCTAATTAAGAAGTTTAACAAACTAAAAAAAAAGAAAACTTTTACAAACTGTAGAATATATAGGTAGTGAAGATAAGAATAATAAAAGTGTTTTTAAAATGAGTCATAAGGAATTGTGGGAGAAGGCAATGGCACCTCACTCCAGTACTGTTGCCTGGAAAAAAAAAAAGTTAATTGGCACTGATTACATTTACATGATATATCAGTTAAAATTGAGACACTGTCAATATATTTTCACCCCAAATATCCAGTTAATGTATATATATTGGACGAGAAGGTAATGGCACCCCACTCCAGTACTCTTGCCTGGAAAATCCTATGGATGGAGGAGCCTGGTAGGCTGCAGTCCATGGGGTTGCTAAAGGTCAGACATGACTGAGCAACTTCACTTTCACTTTTCGCTTTCATGCATTGGAGAAGGCAATGGCAACCCGCTCCAGTGTTCTTGCCTGGATAATCCCAGGGATGGAGGAGCCTGGTGGGCTGCCGTCTATGGGGTCGTACAGAGTCAGACATGACTGAAGAGACTTAGCAGCAGCAGCATAAGGAATTGGGGCTCACATCTTTGGACTTCAAATAGGTGAGAGAATTTTATGCATAAGAAGTCTGGATTATCTTGATTTGCTAGTGAGTGGAGACAATGACTCCTAGGATTCCAGCCTGAGGAATTAAGATGCACTAAAAGACAGTCATGTTGTTTCATTTGTTTTCTGTTCAGTGGTTACTATTGAGTTCAGGGAGTGGGTAGGTAGATGTACCAGTTTCCCAGGGCTGCTAGAACAAAGTATCGTGAATTAAATGGCTTAAAGAGCCATTTATTGTCTCACAGTCTGGAGGCTTGAAGTCTTAGCTCAAGATATCTGCAGGATAGGCACCTTCTGGGGGCTGTGAGGAAGAATCTGCCTCTTCTGTAGCTTCTAGTTGTTTGTTAGCAATTGCTTGCCTTCCTTGGCTCATGGAAACATCAGCTCAAGCTCTGCTTTCACCTTCACTGGCATTCTGTGTGTGTGTGTGTGTATGCGTGTGGGCAAATGTCCCCTTTTATAAGGACACCATCACACTGGATGAGTGGCTCACCTTACTTCAGTATGACCTCATCGCAACTTATTACAATTAAATGAAGTGTTAGTTGCTCAGTCATGTCCAACTCTTTGTGACCCATGGGCTATAGCCCCCCACCTTCCTCTCTTCATGGAATTCTCCAGGGAGGAATACTGGAATAGGTTATCATTTTCTTCTCCAGGGGATCTTCCCAACCCAGGGATTGAACTGACGTCTCTTGCATTGCAGGCAGACTGTTTACCACTGAGCAACCTGGGAAAGTTTATTGGCAATTGCCTTATCTCCAAAAAAGCTCACATTCTGAGGTACTGTTGTTAGGACTTCCACATAGGATTTTTGAAAGGACACAATTCAATCCACAACAATAGGGAAGTCACAGTTCAGGAGTTGACCTTGGCTCATATTGGGTTTCATATATGTCTGAGACATCCTTCAATATTCCCAAATATAAATTGTCTGGTAAGTGGCTGAATAAAGGAGATAGAATTTTAAGGAAAGGTCAAGCTGGAGGTACAGATTGTGAAATTAAAAATCATAATTATATAGATAGTATTTGATGGCCTATGTATTACTGATATTAATTAGTGAGCAATAACAGAGAAGAGAACTTAGGACTGTATATTGAACTTTGTTGAAGAAAAATGAGAAGAATCACATTCATTCATATTATTAACTATCTGTAAGGGTATCAGATCAGATCAGTCGCTCAGTCATGTCCGACTCTTTGCGACCCCATGAACCGCAGCATGCCAGGCCTCCCTGTCCATCACCAGCTCCAGGAGGTCACTCAGACTTGCATCCATCGAGTCAGTGATGCCATCCAGCCATCTCATCCTCTGTCGTCCCCTTCTCCTCCTGCCCCCAATCCCTCCCAGCATCAGAGTCTTCTCCAATGAGTCAACTCTTCGCATGAGGTGGCCAAAATACTGGAGTTTCAGCTTTAGCATCATTCCTTCCAAAGAAATTCCAGGATTGATCTCCTTCAGAATGGCCTGGTTGGATCTTCTTGCAGTCCAAGGGACTCTCAAGAGTCTTCTCCAACACTGTAAGGGTATAGGGAAGTACTATATGGAAGACAGTCATGAAACTCATTAAAGGAAATGCTACAACATCCTCACCTTTCAGAATAAAATATGAAAGTGACATAGGCTGACCTTCACCCTGTTATGCCACTCTCTTTCTCTCATTCTCTCTCATTCCAGTAACAATCAATTTAAAAATCCATTTCCTATCTAACACAGTGTGCATATTTCTATGTCAGACTGACTGGAGTTATAGAGGGCAAGATTTGGAATAAGGGTATTTTGGATGGAAACTTTAAAAAAAAATGTTTAGATTGAAGAACTGCTAGAGTTATTCCAAACTAATCTTGTTTTCCACCAGCCACCGATGACCTTTTCATTTTTAGCTCAGTTTTTCAATCCTAGTTTGGGAAATCATGTAATAAGTTAACGTGCTGAGACCAGAGTCAGAATCTCTCTATATTTATGGACAAAGAACCAACATATATTTTGGACATTTCTGTGAACTACAAAGGAGCATGATGACTTCAAAAAATCTATGATTTGATGCAAAGGGACTACTGTGAATCTTATTTTGCCCTCTTCTCAGGAACCTAAACAGTCTTTGAAATAAGTACACAGTTCTATTTGGATCCTTCAACAAAATGCAAAGATGAAAAGTATCCAGTACATCACTGCCTTGCTCTTTGAAAGGAATCTCTCATCTCTTTGTGGTGGGCTATACTTCGACCTGGGTCATTCCTCTGCTTTTGGCAATAGATGATTTCTGAGAATCATTCTCACTGTAGCTCTTATTGAAGCAATCAGCATGCTGCATCAATTCCGAGGAATTATGTGTAATGATGCAAAACCTTCCATTGCCGCCATTATTTGTGACTAAAAGCTAGAGAAAATAGCTCCTAGAAGCATTCTGCCTCTGCAGCAAGGTTACACTTATTAACTAAGGGGTAGAATAATAAGTTCAGCCAAATGCTCTGGCCTAGGAGTCAGAAAGATTGCCATAAATACGTAAAGGAAAATAGCCTCTGGGATTTCATAAGGGAGTAGAGAAATCAATGCCAATTTGGGAGTGATGGAATAAAGCCTTTCTCCTTTCTACAGCTCAGTGACAGAAAGTGATGAAATGGCTCAATCTTGCAATATAAGGGGAAAAGTTAATGAAATCCAAAATTTTGTATATCTTGAAGATTTTTTCTCAAATAATAAAAAGTGAACCAATTTTTACCTCCAGGTCAGGATGGCCTGAAAAGTATCAAGTTAATTGGCACTGATTACATTTACATGATATATCAATTAAAATTGAGACACTGTCAACGTATTTTCACCCCAAATATTCAGTTAATATAGATATATTGGATAGAGAAGGTAATGGCACCCCACTCCAGTACTCTTGCCTGGAAAATCCCATGGATGGAGGAGCCTGGTAGGGGGCAGTCCATGGGGTCGCTAAGAGTCGGACACCACTGAGCGACTTCACTTTCACTTTTCACTTTCATGCATTGGAGAAGGCAATGGCAACCCGCTCCAGTGTTCTTGCCTGGAGAATCCCAGGGACGGAGGAGCCTGGTGGGCTGCCATGTATGGGGTCGCACAGAGTCAGACACGACTGAAGTGACTTAGCAATAGCAATAGCAATATATATTGGATTGCATAGCCAAGTGTTTTTAAAATATTTACATGTAACACTAGTTCCCTGGGATATGAATGTTTTTTTTTTTTTAAAAAGGTTTTCAGACACTGCACATAAACAATTGTGCATGTCCTGCGACTGCTCATTACACTCTAGGTTTAATAGAATGCCACAGTTTGATGCCTGGTCATATTTATAAGCAGTTTTCTATGGATGGGGCTATAGGGAGCAATTTTATCCTAAGCTTGGATGTGAAATCAAGGAGCTTCAGCTTGCAAAAAGTAACTTTTGCACCAATGTAAGGTGATTATGCTGAAGTTTCATAGTGACATGTAAGAGGCTTGAAGAACACCAGAAAGATCCCTACAAGAGCAAGCAAAATAGCATCATGAGCTATTCCATTGTGTCTTGCAGGAGGAATTGGAGACTTGGGAATTCAGGTCCATGAAACATTTCCACAATCTGCTAAGGCTTGTATGTTTTGCTGAGTCTGCCATGACTTCTTTAGGATTTGTTTTTCAGATTGTTTATTTTTGGCAAGATTCTGGCCTGCTACTCACAAGAAATGTATGACACAAAATTTGTAAAACGCTCCGCTAAGCAATGTTAAACAACTCATTTTACTTCTGGATTCTGAGGGCATCTCTGGTAGCTCAGATGGTAAAAATTCTGTCTGCAATGCAGGGGACCCACATTCAATCCTGGGTCAGGAAGATCCCAGTGGAGAAGGGAATGGCTATCCTCTTTAGTATACTTGCCTGGAGAAATCCATGGATAGAGGAACCTGGTGGGCTACAGTCTATGGGGTCACAAAGAGTTGGACACGACTAAGCAATTAATACACTCAGCCCTTAAATGTCACCATGAGGAAATGTAAGGTATATGATTTCCTAAAGTTATTGAAGCAGAGATCTCCTTTTCATATAATATTTCTTGACATTGTCCATGTACGCATTTCAAAATATATCAACTGCACCAACACTAACTTACTTCATGTACTTCTATTACATTCCAGACAAGGTTGTAAGTGCTAGAAATCCAAGGAGAATAGCTATTCAAGGCCACTGCTCTTAGAAGTCTCATTTCTCATTCTAGAAATGAGAAGACTCATTTCTATTTATTATTCAGAGACAATAATAAATAAGGAAAAAAATGAACTAACAAAATAATTTAACTCAGTAAGCAGGACTAAAAAATAAAACAAAATTATATGGAAAATTACATGCATCACTTTAGGATGGACGATCAGATCCACAGAAAGACATGAAATGGCTACTTCCTGGGTTAAATTTTCAACTTTAGATTTCACATAGACTTGAATTAATTATTTAAATCTTTGAAAAATCTTTGGTAGAGTTTTTGACCAATTTCTATTTTCCTTGATAAGTGGAATAATACAGAGCAAAATGAGAATAAATGTATTAAAAAATCCCAAATTTCTTCTCTGACAGACAGTTCAGTTCAGTTCAGTCACTCAGGTGTGTCCGACTCTTTGTGATGCCATGAACCGCAGCAGGCCAGGCCTCCCTGTCCATCACCAACTCCTGGAGTTCATTCAGACTCACGTCCATCAAGTCAGTGATGCCATCCAGCAATCGCATGCTCCTTCATCCCCTTATCGTACTGCCCCCAATCCCTCCCAGCATCAGAGTCTTCTCCAATGAGTCAACTCTTCACATGAGGTGGCCAAAGTACTGGAGTTTCAGCTTTAGCATCATTCCTTCCAAAGAAATCCCAGGGCTGATCTCTTTCAAAATGGACTGGTTGGATCTCCTTGCAGTCCAAGGGACTCTCAAGAGTCTTCTCCAACACCACAGTTCAAAAGCATCAATTCGTCGGGGCTCAGCCTTCTTCACAGTGCAGCTCTCACATCCATACATGACCACAGGAAAAACCATAGCCTTGACTAGACAAATCTTTGTTGGCAAAGTGATGTCTCTGCTTTTGAATATGCTATCTAGGTTGGTCATAACTTTCCTTCCAAGGAGTAAGCGTCTTTTAATTTCATGGCTGCAGTCACCATCTTCAGTGATTTTGGAGCCCCCCAAAATAAAATCTGACACTGTTTCCACTGTTTCCCCATCTATTTCCCATGAAGTGATGGGACCGGATGCCATGATCTTCGTTTTCTGAATGTTGAGCTTTAAGCCAGCCTTTTCACTCTCCACTTTCACTTTCATCAAGAGGCTTTTTAGTTCCTCTTCACTTTCTGCCATAAGGGTGGTGTCATCAGCATATCTGAGGTTATTGATATTTCTTCCGGCAATCTTGATTCCAGCTTGTGTTTCTTCCAGTCCAGCATTTCTCATGATGTACTCTGCATATAAGTTAAATAAGCAGGGTGACAATATACAGCCTTGATGTACTCCTTTTCCTGTTTGGAAGCAGTTTGTTGTTCCATGTCCAGTTCTAACTGTTGCTTCCTGACTGGGATACAGATTTCTGAAGAGGCAGGTCAGGTGGTCTGGTATTCTCATCTCTTTCAGAATATTTAACAGTTTATTGTGATCCACAGAGTCAAAGGCTTTGGCATAGTCAATAAAGCAGAAATAGATGATTTTCTGGAACTCTCTTGCTTTTTCTATGATCCAGCTGATGTTGGAAATTTGATCTCAGGTTCTTCTGCCTTTTCTAAAACCAGCTTGAGCATCAGGAAGTTCACGGTACACGTATTGCTGAAGCCTGGCTTGGAGAATTTTGAGCATTACTTTACTAGCGTGTGAGTTGAATGCAATTGTGCAGTAGTTTGAACATTCTTTGGCATTGCCTTTCTTTGGGATTGGAATGAAAACTGACCTTTTCCAGTCCTGTGGCCCCTGCTGAGTTTTCCAAATTTGCTGGCATATTGAGTGCAGCACTTTCACAGCATCATCTTTCAGGATTTGGAATAGCTCAACTGGAATTCCATCACCTCCACTAGCTTTGTTTGTAGTGATGCTTTCTAAGGCCCACTTGACTTCACATTCCAGAATGTCTGGCTCTAGGTCAGTGATCACACCATCGTGATTATCTGGGTCATGAAAATCTTTTTTGTACAGTTCTTCTGTGTATTCTTGCCACCTCTTCTTAATATTTTCTGCTTCTATTAGGTCCATACCATTTCTGTCCTTTATTGAGCCCATCTTTGCATGAATGTTCCCTTGGTATCTCTAATTTTCTTGAAGAGATCTCTAGTCTTTCCCATTCTGTTGTTTTCCTCTATTTCTTTGCATTGATCACTGAGGAAAGCTTTCTTATCTCTTCCTGCTATTCTTTGGAACTCTGCATTCAGATGCTTATATCTTTCCTTTTCTCCTTTGCTTTTTGCTTCTCTTCTTTTCATAGCTATTTGTAAGGCTTCCACAGACAGCCATTTTGTTTTTTTGCATTTCTTTTCCATGGGGATGGTCTTGATCCCTGTCTCCTGTACAATGTCAGAAATCTCATTCCATAGTTCATCAGGCACTCTATCTATCAGATCTAGGCCCTTAAATCTATTTCTCACTTCCACTGTATAATCATAAAGGATTTGATTTAGGTCATACCTGAATGGTCTAGTGGTTTTCCCTACTTTCTTCAATTTCAGTCTGAATTTGGCAATAAGGAGTTCATGGTCTGAGCCACAGTCAGCTCCTGGTCTTGTTTTTGCTGACTGTATAGAGCTTCTCCATCTTTGGCTGCAAAGAATATAATCGATCTGATTTTGGTGTTGACCATCTGGTGATGTCCATGTGTAGAGTCTTGTCTTGTGTTGTTGGAAGAGGGTATTTGCTATGACCAGTGCATTTTCTTGGCAAAACTCTATTAGTCTTTGCCCTGCTTCATTCCGTATTCCAAGGCCAAATTTGCCTGTTACTCCAGGTGTTTCTTGACTTCCTACTTTTGTATTCCAGTCCCCTTTAATGAAAAGGACATCTGTTTTGGATGTTAGTTCTAAAAGGTCTTGGAGGTCTTCATAGAACCTACAACTTCAGCTTCAGCTTCTTCCACTGGTTGGGGCATAGACTTGGATTACTCTGATATTGAATGGTTTGCCTTGGAAACAAACAGAGATCATTCTGTCGTTTTTGAGATTGCATCCAAGTACTGCATTTTGGACTCTTTTGTTGACCATGATGGCTAGTCCATTTCTTCTGAGGGATTCCTGCCTGCAGTAGTAGATATAATGGTCATCTGAGTTAAATTCACCCATTTTAGTCCATTTCAGTTCGCTAATTCCTAGAATGTCAACATTCACTCTGGCCATCTCTTGTTTGACCACTTCCAATTTGCCTTAATTCATGGACCTGACATTCCAGGTTCCTATGGAATATTGCTCTTTACAGCATCAGATCTTGCTTCTATCACCAGTCACATCCACACCTGGGTATTGTTTTTGCTTTGGCTCCATCCTTTCATTCTTTCTGGAGTTATTTCTCCACTGATCTCCAGTAGCATATTGGGCACCTACTGACCTGGGGAGTTCCTCTTTCAGTATCCTATCATTTTGCCTTTTCATACTGTTCATGGGGTTCTCAAGGCAAGAATACTGAAGTGGTTTGCCATTCCCTTCTCCAGCGGGCCACATCCTGTCAGATCTCTCCACCATGACCCGCCCATCTTGGGTTGCCCCACGGGCATGGCTTAGTTTCATTGAGTTAGACAAGGCTGTGGTCGTAGTGTGATTAGATTGACTAGTTTTCTGTGAGTATGATTTCAGTGTGTTTGCCCTTTGATGCCCTCTTGCAACACCTACCATCTTATTTGGGTTTCTCTTACCTTGGGTGTGGGATATCTCTTCATGGCTGCCCCAGCAAAGCGCAGCCACTGCTCCTTACCTTGGACAAGGGGTATCTCCTCACCACCACCCTTCCTGACCTTCAACGTGGGATAACTCCTCTAGGCCTTCCTGCGCCCAGGCAGCCATCGCTCCTTGGATGTGGGGTTGGTCCTCCCGGCCAGTGCCCCAGGCCTCGGGAGTAGGGTAGTTCCTCCTGGCCACCGCCCATGGCCTCTGACGACAGCTGCTGCTAAGTCGCTTCAGTTGTGTCCGACTTTTTGCGACCCCATAGACAGACAGCAGCCCGCCAGGCTCCCCTCTCCCTGGGATTCTCCAGGCAAGAACACTGGAGTAGGTTGCCATTTCCTTCTCCAATGAATGAAAATGAAAAGTGAAAATGAAGTCGCTCAGTCGTGTCCAACTCTTAGCGACCCCATGGACCGCAGCCTACTAGGCTCCTCTGCCCATGGGATTTGCCAGGCAAGAGTACTGGAGTGGGTTGCCATTGCCTTCTCTGCTGACAGACAGCACCAGCAGGTAAAAACTATAGGGATTTCTCTGTAAATCATACATTCATAAGACATTATTAACTTAACAAGTGAGAAAGCTTCTGATGTATTTTCTGTAACAATAGCCACTTCACAGTGTAAACAGGGACTACCAATGTGTTCACTTAAAATTCCAGAAGGAAGGCACAATTTGGCAAAACAAAAAATTTCTTTGGATTCTAAAGTTAAGTGCCATTATTGAAAGGCAGACTTGAGAACAGTCATGATCCACTCTTAAACATAGAGGGGCAAAGACTTTTCCACCGAGAAACGTGAGTCTTTCTCCTTCCTTGTTAAATCCTCAAATGTAATGCTTTGTTGTCTGCTTAATATCATCTATATAGAAAGGGAATTAAGAAAAAAAGGAATCACAACAATATCTTGAACTTCCAGCTGCTTCCACCAATACATCAACTCTTAGGTTTCCCACAGGTTCTAGGAGCACTTCAGTTCAGTTCAGTTCAGTTGCTCAGTCATGTCCGACTCTTTGCGACCCCATGAATAGCAGCACGCCAGGCCTCTCTGTCCCTCACCAACTCCTGGAGTTCACTCAAACTCACGTCCATTGAGTCAGTGATGCCATCCAACCATCTCATCCTCTGTTGTCCCCTTCTCCTCCTATTCCCAATCCCTCCCAGCATGAGGGTCTTTTCCAATGAGTCAACTCTTTGCATGAGGTGGCCAAAGTATTGGAGTTTCAGCTTCAGCATCAGTCCTTCCAATGAACACCCAGGACTGGTCTCCTTTAGGATGAACTGGTTGGATCTCCTTGCAGACCAAGGGACTCACAAGAGTCTTCTCCAGCACCACTGCTGCTGCTGAGTCACGTCAGTCATATCTGACTCTGTGCGACCCCCTAGATAGCAGCCCAACAAGCTCCTTTGTCCCTCGGATTCTCCAGGCAAGAACACAGGCTTGCCATTTCCTTCTCCAATCATGAAAGTGAAAGTGAAGTCGCTCAGTCGTGTCCAACTCTTAGCCACCCCATGTACTGCAGCCCACCAGGCTCCTCCATCCATGGGATTTTCCAGACGAGAGTACTGGAGTGGGGTGCCATTGCCTTCTCTGCTCCAGCACCACAGCAATCATCAAATAGGAAAACAAAGACTAATCACTTCAAAAATGACACATGAATGAGGTAGATAAATTAAAGCTTTCACATGTAGTACTTGCCTGTTGCAATGTGGTAGCATTCATGCAATACCAGAAAGGAAAAAAAAAATTCATAATCATTTGGCATTAGTCACAATCAAGGGGATTTTAGTACAAATCAGTACATGTACTTACTAGTATATATAATAAGAAAAGACACTCTTCCTTGAGTTTCTTTCTTCAAGAATGGACCCCAGCTCTTCAACAGGGTAGGTACTGGCGAGCTAAGCTACATCACCTGAGATTCCCTGCTCCAGTGTTCACCTCTCCTGGTTTTAGGAAGAAGAAGGCATCTGGAAAGCATCTGGAGGATCTTGACCCTCTTGGGGTACCACCTGAACTGTGTTTAAATAAGCAGCAACACTCACACACTGACTCTCTAATGACTAAAATCAGTCTACTTGAAAGCAGCCTATTTAAGGTTTCAAAGTTGAAAAGAATTTTGGAATTCTACAACCTTGGCTTTAAAAAATAGTACTTTCAAAAAACAAAAGAAAACTGGGTTCGGGGTTGGAAGAATACAAAACAGGTCCCTAAATAGACCACACGCTGTGTCCACTTACCTGCATATGAGTCACAGCAGAAGTAAGTAGAGAGTAACCCCAAGTCAGCTCACTCCTCAGAATCTCTCTTCTGGGACTAACCCCAAGGAGCTCATGGATGGCACACTGCCTAACCGCCTGTACTCCAGGCCTTCTCCAGAAAGTGAGGACAGATTCATCCTATCGGATGGAACCAAACCATAATTCCCCAAGGGTTGGTGGCTTCCAAGGGAATGGGACACCCAAGCTAGGGTCAGAGACTCTGAAACTGCAGCAGCAGGTGGAGAACATCCACAAGACCACCATCAACATCAACGAATGTCTCACTTGCCACCCTGTCCTAAGCTGCGAAATCTCCCTCAAGAGGCGTCTCTGTACTCATACCGGGGAGAGGCCGTTCCAGTGTAAGATCTGTGATTGGGCCTTCTCCACCAAAGGCAGCCTGAAGTTGCAGCTCGGAGTCCACTCAACCAACATGCGGGTAAAGACGCAGCATTAATGCTGGATCTGCCGGAAGAAGTTTACCAATATTTGAATGCACATGGGCAATCAGATTCTCAGATGCCTCTGCTGGAGAATCCCTGTAACTTTATGGGTCCTGAGCCAAGGATGATCAGGGGAAATGGCGCCCTCTGTCCTAGGGATGTTGTTGAAGTCATCGATGTAGATGAAGTATGCGCCCAGGAGGCCCCTGGGAGCTCCTCGAAGGTCTCCAAGCGGCTTATTGGCATCTACTTGTCATCACCTTCCTCTAGGGTTGGCCACGGTGGCGTCCCTAGATGCCCCAGTGAAGGCGGGTCTCGCTACTCTTGTCCTGACGCTGCAGAGCAGCAGAGAAATGGGTTCTGTGGAGAGCAATGGCTTAACCAACGACTCTTCCTCCATAGTGATGGGGGACAAGGAGGATCCAGTATCTGAGCCGGAAGTCCAAACATCCTGGTGACCACATCCTTCCAGGAAGTCTTCCTGGCCAACAGCCAAGGGGAGAGTGTCAAGTCCAAGTCTGCTGATGCTGGCGGCAACGCAAACAGCTCCCAGAACAGCTGCACTGAGACTATGGAAGGTTGGAGCATTGTCCCTTCGACATGTATCCGAGCCCAGCCAACCTATGTCAAAGTTGAAGTTCCTGGTGTTGCTCATTGATCCTGACACAATGTTTCCACGGATGACAACTTACTTAGGAGCCCAGGCAAGCAACAGGGCTCAGCACCCATAAAGTCACAGGGACTCTCTTGCAGAGGCATCTGGGAATCTGATGGCCGCAAATATCATTCACTCTCCGCTTGATGGACATTTGGATTCTTTTTGTTGTTGTTGTTGTTTTGCACTCTAATCCTAAGATTATTCAGTGCAATTCTTTTACTCCACACAACAAAGTACAAACACAACATTATCTAAAATATTACAAAATTACAAAACTCAAAGCAGAAAATTTGTAGTACTGACTGTATATTAAAAGCCAAAAAAAGCAATGCACACGTTGCCAAGGTAATCTGCAGGACCACTATTAATATCAACACAACAAGGGGTTCTGTGATGATCCTACAGAGCTGTCAACTTCCCAGTTTCAGGGTGGAAGGGAGACATGGGTGTGTGTGTGTGCGTGCACAGGAGTACATGTGAAAGGAACCATTTGGGCAGGCTGGGACTGTATCACACCATCTGGAATCCTTTGCTTATCTCTGATGGCTTTGCTACTAACCTGGCTTTCAGGAACTAGAAATATAGAAGCTTTCTAGCAGAAAACTGGAGGGCACCTTTATAAGCAGGACTCCCAAACCAGCAACTCCTGCAGCCGGAACTCTGCTGGCTTGAAAAGTGACAGAAGTGAATTGGATGGGATACAAGTCACAGGGGCAGACCTTGGGTGGCCCTGCTTGTGGAGGGGAGGAGTTGGAGCTGGAGAGGCTCCTGTGCCGGTGACTGGGGGAGGGGAGTGGGATCTCCAGCCCCCAGGGGGCCTGTGGCAGCTCTCTCCCAGCAGAGCCGAATCGCCTAGGGGGATGGGGAGGCAGGTAGGGAGGGTGGCTGAGGCCAGGGGGTCAGCACCTTGGTGTCAGTGATCTGGCCATTGACTTGTCCTCCATCCATGCACTTCAGCACCTTCTTGGCCTCATCTGGACGCTCAAATTCCACATGTGTGGAGGCTATATAGACAGTTGCGGGTTCATCCTTTCTATAGGCATGTCAATCATATGAGTCTTCCCATAGGTGGCGCTACCGGGGCTTCCCTGGTGGCTCAGTCAGTAAAGAATCTGCCTGCAATGCAGGAGACCCGGGTTCGATATTTGCATTAGGAAGATCCCCTGGCAAAGGAGATGACAACCCACTCCAGTACGCTTGCTTGGAAAATCCCATGGACAGAGGAGCATGGCAGGCTACATACAGTCCATGGGATCGCAAGAGTCACACATGACTTAGTGACTAAACCACCACAAATAGGTGAAGAATATCTCTATGATGTGAGCCTGGGTCACACTCCTGGTGAGCCTGCCAGTGTGGGGAAGGGCTTGGCCTCTACCTTATCTCTTTTGGGACTGAGGCTTGCGGCTGCTGTGACCATGGGAAGTGCTGTGCCTCTTTCAAGTTTTATCCCTGCTACTAGCTTTCTTGCGTGACTCATGCAGTTCAGTTGCTCAGTCGTGTCTGACTCTTGGAGACCACATAGAATGCAGCATGCCAGGCCTCCCTGTCCATCATCAGCTCCTGGAGTTTACTCAAACTCATGTCCATTGAGTTGGTGATGCCACCCAACCATCTCATCCTCTGTCATTTCCTTCTCCTCCCTCCTTCAGTCTTTGTTAGCATCAGGGTCTTTTCAAATGAGTCAGTTCTTTGCATCAGGTGGCCAGAGTATTGGAGTTTAAGTTTCAACATCAGTCCTTCCAATGAATATTCAGGACTGATTTCCTTTAGGATGGACTGATTGGATCTCCTTCTCCAAGGGTTGGTGGCTTCCAAGGGAGTGGAAGGGACTTCCAAGGGACTCTCAAGAGTCTTCTCCAACACCACACTTCAAAAGCATCAATTCTTCGGCACTCAGCTTTCTTTATGGTCCAACTCTCACATCCATACATGACTGCTGGAAAAACTATAGCTTTGACTAGACCGGTCTTTGTTGGCAAAGTAATGTTTCTGCTTTTTAAAATGATGTCTAGGTTGACAAACTAGCTTTTCTTCCAAGGAGTAAGCGTCTTTTAATTTCATGGCTACAGTACCATCTGCAGTGATTTTGGAGGCCAAAAAAATAAAGTCTGTCATTGCTTCCACTGTTTCCCTATCTATTTGCCATGAAGTGATGGGACCAGATGCCATGATCTTCGTTTTCTGAATGTTGAACTTTAGGTCAACTTTTTCACTCTCCTCTTTCACTTTCATCAAGAGGCTCTTTAGTTCCTCACTTTCTGCCATAAGGGTGGTGTTATCTGCATATCTGAGGTTATTGATATTTCTCTTGGCAATCTTGATTCCAGCTTGTGATTCATCCAGCCCAGCATTCCTCATGATGTACTCTGCATAGAAGTTAAATAAGCAGGGTGACAATATACAGCCTTGATGTACTCCTTTCCCTATTTGGAACCAGTCTGTTGTTCCATGTCCAGTTCTAACTGTTGCTTCCTGACCTGCATACAGATTTCTCAAGAGGCAGATCAGATGGTCTGGTATTCCCATCTCTTTCAGAATTTTCCAGTTTGTTGTGCTCCACACAGTCAAAGGCTTTGGCATAGTCAATAAAGCAAAAATAGATGTTTTTTTTTCTGGAATTCTCTTGCTTTTTCAATGATCTGACGGATTTTGGCAATTTGATCTTTGGTTCCTCTGCTTTTTCTAAATCCAGCTTGAACATCTGGAAGTTCACGGTTCACGTACTTTTGAATCCTGGCCTGGAGAATTTTGAGCACTACTTTACTAGCATGTGAGATGAGTGCAATTGTGCAGTAGTTTGAGCATTCTTTGGCATTGCCTTTCTTTGGGACTGGAATGAAAACTGACCTTTTCCAGTCCTGTGGCCACTGCTGAGTTTTCCAAATTTTTCTGGCATATTGAATGCAGCGCTTTCACAGCATCATATGTTAGGATATGAAATCACTCAACTGGAATTTCATCACCTCCACTAGCTTTGTTCACAGTGATGCTTCCTAAGGCCCACTTGACTTTGCATTCCAGCTTGACTCACTGGTGACCCCTTTATCTTTAGAGTGATCCTTGGACATCTCATCAGAGTAGTGTTTTAATTTAATAGGAGAAGGAGCCCCAGTGCTGGACTTTTTATTATTTTCTTAGCTTCATAGCAAGCTCTTCTTTTTCTCTCCTGATAAATCTCTTCTCTCATCCTGTGGTGTTCAAAGCAGCAATGGCAGGCTCACTTATCTGAACTGTCATTTCTATCTTGAGTTTGAGAAAGGATCCCTCATGATTTGCAATTTACCTAAAGTGCAGCGTCTTCCCATGGCCTTGACCTCCTACCACTCTCCTACACTTTTGGACTTGTAAAAATCTTTTATTGGGATTTTGCCAGTGGTTAAATGGCTAAGACTCCTGGCTTCCAATGCAGGGGGGCACAGGTTCCATCCCTGGTCAGGGACCTGGAGATCCCACATGCCAGAGTGGAGATTCTCAATGGGGCAGATTCTCTAATAGCTGGCACAGCCAAATTAATTAATTAAAATGTTAGAAAATAAAAATAAAACCTTTGTTACTACAAAAAAATGCTGCCACAAATATTTTTAAGTGTTTTTGGTGCATACACAATTATATATTCATCTGAGCTAGAGGAGTTACTGATTTTAGATTAATGTATTTCTTCAGTTTTCTACAGAAACCTGACTGCTTTCTAAACATGTCATACCAATTTATAAACCCAACAGTAATGTATGAAAATTCTGCATTCTCACCAACATTTATTAGCCTCAGTCTTTTTGAATTTTGCCATTGTCGTGTATACATAGTAATACTAAAATTTGCTTTTAGTGTGCAGTTCCCTGATGAATAATGAAATTGAAGACTTTTTTATGTCTTACTATTAAAAAATCCTCATTTTGGCATTAATTACTTATATATATGTTTGTGTGTGTGTATATATATACATATATATTTATGGCATGGTACTGTAAGTATCTTTTTAGTAGAATTTCTAGTGCCTTTCATTCTTATAATAGTGTTTTAAAAGAAATAACTATTTTTCATTAATTTTAAATTATTTTTATTAACTTTAATTTTATTTTAGTTACAATTGTAAATATTTTCTTTACTATTAATCCTGCTTATGTTTAAGAAATATTTGACTATCTTGCAAATTTTTTGGTAGTTTTCTCTTTTATATGGATATTCATTTTTCCTAACATTTGTTGAATCTTTGCATCCCCTACTACTCTAAAGTGCCAAATGTTAAGAATTTAGTATTCTCTTATGGTCTGAAATCTCTACTGTGTTCTCTTGGTCAATCTGTGGCTCTTGAAGCAATATCACACTGTCGTAATTACTATAACTTTGTTATAGCTCGTTAAGCAAATCCTTATTTTTCTTCCTAAAGAGGGTTTAGAGTTTTCTACATATAATATCATGTTGCCTGCAATAGGATTGTGGAATCACAACAATTTATCCTAAACAATTTTCTCCAAAAAATTGGAGAAAATTTACCATTTTCTCCAATACATTTCTACTAGTGAAACTGGGCTAAAGTGAATATTCATGAACAATTTTTACCCTTTAATAATAAGTACTTAATAATTAAGTAAATAATTTAATAATAACTAAATAAATAATCAAAGGTAATTTGAGGAATGTTGGTGGATGTGTGACAGGTTATCTAAGCACATCTACCTAGTGGGTTTAGAGACTTAATGTGTTTAAAAGCTTTGAGCTCCTGGACAATGAAATTCATCCATGCTTCTCAGTTGATTGATGTTCTCAGTCATTGTTAATCTCAAGACCTAATTCACATGTATCCTGGAAGGTCTCCAGGATCCTCTTTTATTTTTTTTTAATTAAAAAATTAATTTATTCATTTATCTATTTATTTTTGACCTTGCTGGGTCTTTACTGCTGTGAGCCAGCGTTCTCTGGTTGTGGAGAGTGGGGTCTGCTCCCTAGTTGCAGTGCTTGGGTTTCTTATTGTGGTGGCTTCTCTTGAGGCAGAACATAAGTTCTAGGGCACATGGGCACAGTAATTGTGACACATGGGCCGGATGGCTTTTCTTGCATGTTTAATAATTTTAAGAATGTGACAGGAGGAAAAAAAGATACAAAGATGGGTGCATAGATGATAGGATTTTATTACTATTGAATTAAAGATAAACTTCAGGGAAGCTGAGGGACATATTAATAAGATTATTTATGAAAAAAGTCAATCTAGAAATTCTTTTTTAAGCTATTTTTTTATTTTTTGCAATATAGTGTCACCTAATGGTGACAAGTGGTATGATGAGCAAAGCATTTATAACACCTAGATGTCCTATCATAGTCAATAAATATTGAAAATGGACAAAAGGTAAATATAATGTCAGTATCATTTGGTAGATTACTCTTAAATGAATTAAAGAGTGGTTTTAGATATATGCATATTGGTTGCAGGACTTCCCAGGTTGCTCAGTGGTAAGGAATATGTGTGCAATGCAGGAGATCTGGATTTGATCCCTGGGTTGGGGAGATCCCCTAGAGAAGGAAATGGCAGCCCACTCCAGTATTCTTGCCTGGAGAGCTCCATGACAGACGAGCCTGGTGGGCTACAGTCCATGGGGTCCCAAAACAGTCGAACACAGCTTAGTGACAAAACAGCAACAATGTTGGTTGAAGCACTATTTGATTTTAGGCCACTCACATATTTATGAGTATGTTATTGTGCTCCCCATTCTTTTTTTTTAAAAATTTTATTTTATTTAACTTTACAATATTGTATTGGTTTTGCCATACATCAAAATGAATCTGCCACAGGTATACATGTGTTAATTGACATATCGTAAAACTGGACCTTTAGAATCTTGACCAGGAAAGGGATAGAGGTATTCTAGAGGAGCTGAAAACAGGGTCAACTTTAAGACTCTTTCTTCTTCCTTCTGGAAAAAATCACTTTACTGAAAGATCGTCAATTACTGAAAGAATTGCTGTCAACTCTTCTATATTGTGGTGAAGAATAAAATGCATTTTCAGAAGAACTCAAGCATTTGGTTGAAGAGCTTATTATTAAAATTAAAATTTGACTAATCAAAATTCTGTTAACTATTAATAATTGTATTATTTTCAAAACAAATATTTTCAAGACAAAAGAGGACATCAGAGAATGAGACTTAACAGTTACCCAGGCAAGAGATTCTTTCATTCTCTATTGGGGTTTCTGAGCTCCCCCAGGCTCCAGGAGGGGAGGTTCTGCCCCAGCTGATGGAAGTGAGCACTGAGTCTGCCTGCCTCAAACTCACCCACACTGAACTCTGAAAGAGACAGAAAAAGTCCTTCAATGAAGGGTTAACTTGAGTACTCAAAAATCACCCAGAGTAGAACTTGCCATCTTATTGAGATAATGTATATGCTTGTGCTGCTCAAGTGTGTATAGGAGAGGGTAGGAGAAAGAAGAAGTGAGCCATGTTACTGATGAACTAAAGGGCTTCATGTTTATGGATATTCTCTTATTCGTTTAATTTTCCCTCTCCTCCAAAACTCATTCAACAGCATTTCTCACAATTCTTTCTTTAATTCCATCATCATCCACCTGAAGACGTCATCACATTTCACATGATAATGGAAATTGCCTCATGGCCCTTTTTGTCTCCTGCACATTTTATTTATTTTTTAATTAATTTATTTTTTAATTGAAGGATAATTTCTTTACAGAATTACGTTGTTCTCTGTCAAGCCTCAACGTGAATCAGCCATAGGTATACATATATCCCTTTCCTTTTGAACCTCCCTCCCATCTCCCTTCCCATCCCACCCCTCTAGGTTGATACAGAGCCCCCGTTTGAGTTTCCTGAGCCATAAAGCAAATTCCCATTGGCTGTCTATTTTGCATATGGTAATGTAAGTTTCCATGTTACTCTCTCCATACATCTCACCCTCTCCTCCCCTTTCTCCGTGTCCACCAGTCTATTCTCTATGTCTGTTTCTCCATTGCTGCCCTGCAAATAAATTCTTCAGTACCATTTTTCTAGAGTCCGTATGTATGTGTTAGAAAACAATATTTATCTTTCTCCTTCTGATTTATTTCACTCTGTATAATAGGCTCTAGGTTCATCCACCTCATCAGAACAGACTCAAATGTGTTCCTTTTTATGGCTGAGTAATATTTCATCGTGTATATGTACCACTTCTTTATCTATTCATCTGTTGATGGACATCTAGGTTGCTTCCATGTTCTAACTATTGTAAATAGTGCTGAAATGAACAATGGGATACATGTGTCTTTTTCAACCCTAGTTTCCTCAGGGTATATGCCTAGGAGGGGGATTGTTGAGTCATATAATCAGTCCATTTTAAAGGAGATCAGCCCTGGGTGCTCTTTGGAAGGAATGATGCTAAAGCTGAAACTCCAGTACTTTGGCCACCTCATGCAAAGAGTTGACTCATTGGAAAAGACTCTGATGCTGGGAGGGATTGGGGGCAGTAGGAAAAGGGGACAACAGAGGATGAGATGGCTGGATGGCATCACCAACTCGATGGACGTGAGTGTGAGTGAACTCTGGGAGTTGGTGATGGACAGGGAGGCCTGGAGTGCTGTAATTCATGGGGTCACAGAGTTGGACACGATTGAGTGACTGAACTGAACTGAACTGAACTGATGGTGGTTTTATTCCTAGTTTTTTTTTTTTTTTTTAAGGAATCTCCATACCATCTTCCATAGTGGCTGTATCAATTTACATTCCCACCAAACAGTGCAAGAGCATTCATTTTCTTAAAACCATCTCCAGAATTTATTGTTTGTAGACTTTTTGATGATGGCCATTCTGACTGGTGTGAGGTGATATCTCACTGTAGATTTGATTTGCATTTCTCTAATAATGAGCAATGTTGAGCATCTTTTCATGTGTTTGTTAACCATCTGTATCTCTTCTTTGGAGAAATGTCTGTTTAGGTCTTTTCCTTATTTTTTGATTGGCTTGTTTGTTTTTCTGGTATTGAGTTGTACGAGCTGCTTGTATAGTTTGGAAATTAATCCTTTGTCAGTTACTTCATTTGATATTATTTTCTCCCATTCTGATTGTTGTCTTTTCATCTTGATTATAGTTTCCTTTGCTGTGCAAAAGCTTTTAAGTTTAACCAGGTCCCACTTTTTTACTTTTGTTTTTATTTCCATTGCTCTAGGAGGTGGGTCATTAGAGGATCTTGCTTTGATTTATGTCATTGAGTGTTCTGCCTATGTTTTCCTCTGAAAGTTTTATAGTTTCTGGTCTTACACTTAGGTCTGTAATCCACTTTGAGGTTATCTTTGTGTATGGTGTTAGGAAGTTTTCTAATTTCATTCTTTTACATGTACTATCCAGTTTTCCCAGAACCATTTATTAAAGAGGCTGTCCTTGCCCCATTGTATATTTTTGCCTCCTTTGTCAAAAATTAGGTGCCCATAAGTACATGGGGTTTTTTTTTCTGGGCTTTCTATCTAGTTTCATTGGTCTATATCTCTGTTTTTGTGCCAGTACCATACTGTCTTGATTGCAGTATCTTTGTAGTATAATCTGAAGTCAGGAAGGTTGATTCCTCTCAGCTCCATTCTTCTTTCTCAGGACTGCTGTCTATTCAGGGTCTTTTGTGTTTCCATATGAGTTGTGAAATTTTTTGTTTTCATTCTGTGAAAAATGCCGTTGGTAATTTGATAGGGATCACAATGAATCTGTATATTGCTTTTGGTAGTATAGTCATTTTCACAATATTGATTCTTCCTACCCAGGTACATGGAATATCTCTCCATCTCTTTATGTCATCTTTGATTTCTTTCATCAGTGTTATAATTTTCTCTGTACAGTTCTTTTGTCTCCTTAGGTAAGTTTAATCCTAGATATTTAATTCTTTTTTGCTGCAATGGTGAATGAGATTGATCCTTTAATTTCTCTTTCTGATTTTTCATTGTTAGTATATTAAAATGCAAGTGATTTCTGTATTGATTTTGTATCCTGAAACTTTGCTAAATTCACTGATTAGCTCTAGTAATTTTCTGCTACTATCTTTAGGGTTTTCTATGTACAGTATCATGTCACCTGCAAACAGTGAGAGCTTTGCTTCTTTTCTGATCTGGATTCATTTTATTTCTTTTTATTCTCTGATTGCTGTAGGTAGGACTTCCAAAATTATGTTGAATAATAATGGTGAAAGTGGACATCCTTGTCTTGTTCCTGATCTTAGGGGAGATGCTTTTAGTTTTTCACCATTGAGGATAATGTTTGCTGTAGGCTTATCATATATGGCCTTTACTATGTTGCGGTAGTTTCCTTCTATTCACATTTTTTGAAGAGTTTTAATCATAAATGGGTGCTGAATTTTGTCAAAGGCTTTTTCTGCATCTACTGAGATTGTCATATGGTTTTTATCTTTCAATTTGTCAATATGGTATATTACATTGATTGATTGGCATATGTTGAAGAATCCTTGCATCCCTGGAATAAACCCAACTTGATCATGGTGTATGAGCTTTGCGATGTGTTACTGATTCTGTTTGCTAAAATTTTGTTGAGGATTTATGTGTCTATGTTCATCAGTGATACTAGCCTGTAGTTTTCTTTTGTTGTGTTGTCTTTGTCTGGTTTTGGTGTCAGGGTGATAGTGGCCTCATAGAGTGAGTTTGGAAGTGTTCCTTCCTCTACAATTTTTTGAAAGAGTTTCCAAAGGACAGGCATTAACTCTTCTCTAAATGTTTGATAGAATTCTCCTGTGAAGCCATCTGATACTGGGCTTTTGTTTTTTGGAAGATTTTTGATCACAGCTTCAACTTCAGTGCTTGTAATTGGGTTGTTTATAATTTTTATTTCCTGGTTCAGTCTTGGAAGATTGAACTTTTCTAAGAATCTGTCCATTTCTTCCACACTATACATTTTATTGCCATATAGTTGTTCATAATAGCCTCTTATAATCCTTCATATTTCTGCATTGTCTGTTGTAACCTCTCCTTTTTCACTTCTAATTTTGTTGATTTGATTCTTCTCTCTTCTTTTCTTGATGAGTCTGGCTAAAGATTTGTCAATTTTGTTTATTTTCTCAAAAAACCGGCTCTTAGTTTTATTAATCTTTACTATTACTTCTTTCATTTCTTTTTCACTTAGTTCTGTTTTGCTATTTATGATTTCTTACCTTCTACTAATTTTGTTTTGTGTGTGTGTGTGTGTGTGTGTGTTCTTCCCCATACAATTGTTTTAGGTGTAAAGTTAGGTTGTCTATTTGATGTTTTTTTGTTTCTTGAGGTAGGATTGTATTGCTCTAAACTTCCCTCTTAGGACTGCTTTTGCTGCATCCCATAGGTTTTGAGCTGTCGTGTTTTCATTGTCATTTGTTTCTAGAATTTTTTTGACTTCCCTTTTGATTTCTTCAGTAACCTGTGGTTTTTTAGAAATGTATTTAAACTCCATGTGTTTGTGTTTTTTACAGTATTTTTCTTGTAATTGATCTAATTTCATAGCATTGTGGTCAGAGAAGATGCTTGATATGATTTCAATTTTCTTAAATTTACTGAGGTTTGATTTGTGACCCAAGATGTTTCCTATCCTGATGAATTTTCCATGTGCACTTGAGAAGAAGGTGTATTCTTCTGCATTTGAATGGAATGTCCTGAAGATATCAATGAGATCCATCTCATCTAATGTACTCATTTAAGACTTGTGTTTTCTTATTAATTTTCTGTTTTAATGATCTGTCCATTGGTGTGAGTGTGGTGCTAAAATCTCCTACTATTGTTGTGTTACTGTCAATTTCTCCTTTTATATCTGTTAGTGTTTGTCTTCTATATTGAGGTGCTCCTATGTTGGGTGCATAGATATTTACAATTTTTATGTCTTCCTCTTGGATTAATCCCTTGATCATCATGTAGCACCCTTCCTTATCTCTTTTAATATTCTTTATTTCAAGGTCTATTTTATCTTATTTGAGGATTGCTATTCCAGCTTTCTTTGGCTTTGCATTTGCATGATGTATATTTTTCCATCCTCTCACTTTCAGTCTGTGTATATCTTTAGGTCTGAAGTGGCTTCCTTGTAGACAGCATACATATGGATTTTGTTTTTGTATCCATTCAGCCAGTCTGTGTCTTTTGGTTGGAGCATTTAATCCATTTACATTCAAAGTAATTATTGATATGTATTCCAAATAGGAAAAGGAGTACGTCAAGGCTGTATATTGTCACCATGTTTATTTAACTTATATGCAGAGTACATCATGAGAAATGCTGGACTGGAAGAGACACAAGCTGGAATCAAGATTGCCGGGAGAAATATCAATAACTTCAGATATGCAGATGATACCACCCTTATGGCAGAAAGTGAAGAGGAACTAAAAAGCCTCTTGATGAAAGTGAAAGTGGAGAGTGAAAAGGTTGGCTTAAAGCTCAACATTCAGAAAACAAAGATCATGGCATCTGGTCCCATCACTACATGGGAAATAGATGAGGAAACAGTGGAAACAGTGTCAGACTTTATTTTTCTGGGCTCCAAAATCACTGCAGATGGTGACTGCAGCCATGAAATTAAAAGACGCTTGCTCCTTGGAAGGAAAGTTATGACCAACCTAGATAGCATATTCAAAAGCAGAAACATCACTTTGCCAACAAAGGTTCGCCTAGTCAAGGCTATGGTCTTTCCTGTGGTCATGTATGGATGTGAGAGCTGGACTGTGAGGAAGGCTGAGCGCCGAAGAATTGATGCTTTTGAACTGTGGTGTTGGAGAAGACTCTTAAGAGTCCCTTGGACTGCAAGGAGATCCAACCAGTGCATTCTGAAGGAGATCAATCCTGGAATTTCTTTGGAGGGAATGATGCTAAAGCTGAAACTCCAATATTTTGGCCACCTCATGCGAAGAGTTGACTCATTAGAGAAGACTCTGATGCTGGGAGGGATTGAGGGCAGGAGGAGAAGGGGACAACAGAGGATGAGATGGCTAGATGGCATCACTGACTCGATGAATGTGAGTCTGAGTGACCTCCGAGAGCTGGTGATGGATAGGGAGGCCTGGCGTGCTACAGTTCATGGGGTCGCAAAGAGTCGGACATGACTGAGCGACTGATCTGATCTGATTCCTATTGCCATGTTCTTAATTGTTTGGGGTTGACTTTGTAGTTATTTTTTTTTCTCTTGTATTTCTTGACTATGTAAGTCCTAACATTTGTTGTAAAGCTGGTTTGGTGGTACTGAATTCTCTTATCTTTTGCTTCTCTGAAAAGTTTTTTATTTCTCTATCAATTTTGAATGAGATCCTTGCTGGGTACAATAATCTTGGTTGTAGATTTTTCCCTTTCAGTACTTGAAATATATCTCGCCATTCCCTTCTGGCCTGTAGAGTTTCTGCTGAAAGATTAGTTGTTAAATGTATAGGGTTTTTCTTTGTATGTTACTAGTTGCTTTTCCCTTGCTGCTTTTAATATTCTTTCTTTCTGTTGCATCTTTGTTAGTTTGATTAGTATGTGTCTTGGCATGTTTTTCCTTGGGTTTATCCTGTATGGGACTCTTTTCTCCTCTTGGACTTGATTGACTATTTCCTTTTCTATGTTGGGGAAATTTTCAACTATAATCTCTTTAAAATTTTTCTCATACCCTTTCTTTTTCTCTTTTTCTTCTGAGACCCCTATAATTTTAATGTTAGTGGGTTTAATATTATCCCAGAGGTCTCGGAGGCTATCCTCAATTCTTTTCACTCTTTTACTTTATTCTGCTCTTCAGAAGTTATCTATACCATTTTATCTTCCAGCTCACTGATTCATTCTTCTGTTTCAGATATTCTGGTATTGATTCCTTTTACAGTATTTTTAATTTCACTACTTGTGCTATTTGTCTCTGTATGTTTAATTCTTCTAGATTTTTGTTAATTGATTCTTGCATTTTCTCCATTATGTTTTCAAGGTTTTTGATCATCTTTATGATCATTATTCTGAATTCTTTTTCAGGTAGTTTGCCTATTTCCTCTTCATTTATTTGGACTTCTGTGTTTCTAGTTTGTTGCTTTATTTGTGTAGTATTTCTCTGCCTTGCCATTACTTTTTTTTTTTTTTTTTTTTTTTAACTTATTGTGTTTGAGTTCTCCTTTTCCCAGGCTTTAAGGTTGAATTATTTCTTTTTGGTTTATGCTGTCCTAAGATTGGTCCAGTGGTTTGTGTAAGCTTCGTATAGGGTGAAATTTGTGCTGAGTTCTTATTTTTTTCTCCCTGATGGGCAAGGCTGAGGGAGGTGGTAATCCTGTCTGCTGATGATTGGGTATATATTTTTGTTTTGTTTGTTGTTTAGATGAGGCATTGTGCACAGGGTGCTACTGGTGGTTGGGTGATGCCAGGTCTTGTATTTAAGTGGCTTCCTTTGTGTGACTTCTCACTATCTGATACTCCTTGGGGTTAGTTCTCTGGTAGTCTAGAGTGTTGGAGTCAGTGCTCCCACTCCAAAGGCTCAGGGCTTGATCTCTTCATCTAGGACTGATGAGATGAAAGTGACCTCTTTGTTTTTCAGATCATCTGTTGTAGTTATTTCCAAAATCTGGCTGACTACATCTGGGAAATTTGATGGACAGAAGAGCCTGGCAGGATGTAGTCTTCAGTTTCTCTGCATCCCAGGTCATCACAATCTTAACAGTAGTCTAGATAAACCTGCACTGGCTTAGTGCCCTCCCGGTGTGAGTATTCTAGGCCTGGTACACTTCCTTTGTCTCTCGGGTATCTCTGACGAGACTGAGGCAGAGCATAAGGATAGTAGGTATGCCAGCAGCCATCCACAAGAGGGTCCCCATCCACGCTAGGGATCCTGCTCCTGGAATAACCCACACTTCCCTCTGCAACAAGCACCTGCTGCCGAGAGCCAGGATTTTGAAGGAGAAGTCTGTTTTTTGTTGTTGTTGTTGTTCATTAGAAGCTCTATACAATCAGCAAAAACAAGACCAGGAGCTGACTGTGGCTCAGACCATGAACTCCTTAGTGCCAAATTCAGACTGAAATTGAAGAAAGTAGGGAAAACCACTAGACCATTCAGGTATGACCTAAATCAAATCCCTTATGATTATACAGTGGAAGTGAGAAATAGATTTAAGGGCCTAGATCTGATAGATAGAGTGCCTGATGAACTATGGAATGAGGTTCGTGACATTGTACAGGAGACAGGGATCAAGACCATCCCCATGGAAAAGAAATGCAAAAAAGCAAAATGGCTGTCTGGAGAGGCCTTACAAATAGCTGTGAAAAGAAGAGAAGCAAAAAGCAAAGGAGAAAAGGAAAGATATAAACATCTGAATGCAGAGTTCCAAAGAATAGCAAGAAGAGATAAGAAAGCCTTCTTCAGTGATCAATGCAAAGAAATAGAGGAAAACAACAGAATGGGAAAGACTAGGGATCTCTTCAAGAAAATCAGAGATACCAAAGGAACATTTCATGCAAAGATGGGCTCGATAAAGGACAGAAATGGTATGGACCTAACAGAAGCAGAAGATATTAAGAAGAGGTGGCAAGAATACACAGAAGAACTGTACAACAAAGAGCTTCACGACCCAGATAATCATGATGGTGTGATCACTGACCTAGAACCAGACATCCTGGAATGTGAAGTCAAATGGGCCTTAGAAAGCATCACTACGAACAAAGTTAGTGGAGGTGATGGAATTCCAGTGGAGCTATTCCAAATCCTGAAAGATGATGCTGTGAAAGTGCTGTACTCAATATGCCAGCAAATTTGGAAAACTCAGCAGTGGCCACAGGATTGGAAAAGGTCAGTTTTCATCCCAATCCCAAAGAAAGGCAATGCCAAAGAGTGCTCAAACTACCGCACAATTGCACTCATCTCACACGCTAGTAAAGTAATGCTCAAAATTCTCCAAGCCAGGCTTCAGCAATATGTGAACCGTGAACTTCCTGATGTTCAAGCTGGTTTTAGAAAAGGCAGAGGAACCAGAGATCAAATTGCCAACATCTGCTGGATCATGGAAAAAGCAAGAGAGTTCCAGAAAAACATCTATTTCTGCTTTATTGACTATGCCAAAGCCTTTGACTGTGTAGATCAAAATAAACTGTGGAAAATTCTGAAAGAGATGGGAATACCAGACCACCTGATCTGCCTCTTGAGAAATCTGTATGCAGGTCAGGAAGCAATAGTTAGAACTGGTCATGGAACAACAGACTGGTTCCAAATAGGAAAAGGAGTACATCAAGGCTGTATATTGTCACCATGCTTATTTAACTTATATGCAGAGTACATCATGAGAAATGCTGGACTAGAAGAAACACAAGTTGGAATCAAGATTGCTGGGAGAAATATCAATAACCTCAGATATGCAGATGACACCACCCTTATGGCAGAAAGTGAAGAGGGGCTAAAAAGCCTCTTGATGAAAGTGAAAGAGGAGAGTGAAAAAGTTGGCTTAAAGCTCAACATTCAGAAAACGAAGATCATGGCATCTGGTCCCATCACTACATGGAAAATAGATGGAGAAACAGTGGAAACAGTGTCAGAATTTATTTTTCTGGGCTCCAAAATCACTGCAGATGGTGACTGCAGCCGTGAAATTAAAAGACGCTTACTCCTTGGAAGGAAAGTTATGACCACCCTAGATAGCATTTTCAAAAGCAGAGACATTACTTTGCCAACAAAGGTTCGCCTAGTCAAGGCTATGGTCTTTTCTGTGGTCATGTATGAATGTGAGAGTTGGACTGTGAAGGCTGAGCGCCGAAGAATTGATGCTTTTGAACTGTGGTGTTGGAGAAGACTCTTGAGAGTCCCTTGGACTGCAAGGAGATCCAACCGGTCCATTCTGAAGGAGATCAGCCCTGGGATTTCTTTGGAATGAATGATGCTAAAGCTGAAACTCCAGTATTTTGGCCACCTCATGCGAAGAGTTGACTCATTGGAGAAGACTCTGATGCTGGGAGGGAT
Organism: Tragelaphus eurycerus; assembly: GCA_935064755.1. NCBI lineage: Eukaryota > Metazoa > Chordata > Mammalia > Artiodactyla > Bovidae > Tragelaphus > Tragelaphus eurycerus. The sequence goes on along the minus strand of CAKXYN010000010.1, from coordinate 41,659,658 downwards.
TGAGGGCAGGAGGAGAAGGGGACAACAGAGGATGAGATGACTGGATGGCATCACTGACAAGATGGATGGGAGTCTGAGTGGCCTCCGGGAGTTGGTGATGGACAGGGAGGCCTGGTGTGCTGCGGTTCATGGGGTGGCAAAGAGTTGGACACGACGGAGCGACTGATCTGATCTGATCTGATTAGCTTATGGAGGTGAGTACTGGTCCTGTGGAAGGCAATAGGGGAAAGGTTTCTACCAGCTCACTGACAGTGAATGTGGCTCAGCTTCTACTAAATTACTTCATTAAAATCATGCATATACCACCACCGTGAATTTTACTGTCTTTACAGAGAATAGACAGTATTTAATAAATATATGTCTTCTATTAAATAATCCAGCTTTCTTTCTAATGGAGTATTTATCTTACTCATTACAAGGAACCTTCATATTGGCTGAGAATTCTGCTAGGATGCAAGAAGAAAAATGGTACTAATATCAAATACTATACCCTGTCTTGAAATTTCTCAATTCATATGAGAAGAGGGGAAATCTATCACACTCAGTTCAGTTCAGTCGCTGAGTCAAGTCCAACTCCTTGCGACCCCACGAACCGCAGCACCCCAGGCCTCCCCGCCCTTCACCAACTGCCGGAGTTCACTCAAACTCATGTCCATTGAGTCGGTGATGCATCCAACCATCTCATCCTCTATTGTCCCCTTCTCCTCCTGCCCTCAATCTTTCCCAGCATTGGGGTCTTTTCAAATGAGTCAGCTCTTCTTATCAGGTGGCCAACGTATTGGAGTTTCAGCTTCAACATCAGTCCTTCCAATGAACACCGAGGACTAATTTCCTTCAGGATGAACTGGTTGGATCTCCTTGCAGTCTAAGGGACTCTCAAGAGTCTTCCCCAACACCATAGTTCAAAAGCATCAATTCTTTGACACTCAGCTGTAATATTATGGGTAATAAAATTTGATTGAATGTGTGCTGACTATAAATCACACGATATAGGTTACATTTTAAAATATGAGTATTACTATTTGTTTCTTTCTTTGCGTGGATATCTCACATTTAAAATTAAAATAAATATTTCCATTTATTATAAGTTTTTGTACAAAATGCATTATAAAACCACCATCTTGGAGTTGTTAACTTGTTACCTAATAGTATATAAATTTCTTGTATTATATGTATGATTCTCTGATGCTTAGTGGAGAAAGAAACCCTGGAAATTATAATATACCTAGAACATCTGGTATGTGTCCAGAGAAGTAGATCTTGGTAACACACAAAGAGTCTTTATTACATATTTATTAAATAAGTGAAAGAATGACTAAATGAATAAATAAAAGGCTGGCTTGATTGGTGGAGTGGCAAACATCTTTAAAGTCTTCCTCTCCAGGAATTTAAATAATAGTCATTTAAAAATTCTCACGACTTTCCCATGAGTGGAACGATTTTTAAAAATTACCCTTGCTTCTATGAAAGTCCAATCGTGTTCCTCCTAAGAATTTCTTCGGGAAGGGTATCCATTTAAAACGGTAGTTATTCCTAACAGCCCACCCTGATAATTATCTGTATATTGGGCCACCCTGGAAATATGGCAGATTTCTCTTATAGACCACTGTGATAAGTCAAATATCACAATAAAGTAAATCATACAAGTTTTTTGGTTTCTCAATGCATATAAAAATTATGTTTATACTATGCTAATAGTCTATTAAGTGTGCAATACAGTAGCATTATATCTTAAAAAACTGTACCTAACTTAATCTAAAAATGCTCTTGCTAAAAAATGCAAACCATCATCTGAGCCTTCAGTGAGTTAGAATGGTAACGCCACATGTCAGCAGTCACAGATTGCCATAACATATATAATAATAATGGAAAGCTTGAAATATTGTGAGAATTACCAAAGTGTTACACAGAGACATAATGCAAACAAAATGCTTTTTGAACAATTGTGCCCATGACGCTGAACACACTGCTGCCACAAACCCCAACATATAAAATCTCAATATCTGTCAAGAGCAATAAAGCAAAGTGTAATAAAACTAGGTATTTCCGCAATAACCTGATAGCAAAAACTGAAATATATAGTTTACTATAAATATATATTTATAATTATGGATGCTATCTATATGAACCTCAGAGCAGTGGAATCCTCCCGTGACCGATTCTGCCCTGGGACGTGGGAGCCCCATGCCATCTGCCTTGAATCCTGGAGCAAAGCCTGCAGGACCAGCCTTTGTCAGGGGAAGAGATTGATGTTCAGTACCCTTTGTTGTGACTTAGGATAAACGTATTGATTAAAAGCCTTAAAAACTGAAGAATGTACTGGTAAACATCTAAATTTTTGTAAGACAATTTTAAAAAGTAAAAAAAGAACAAAAAGAAAAGAAGAAGAATGAACAAAAGCTCTCTGTGGATGGTTGGCTTTATTAAGTGGTCTTTGACCAGGGAGGTCATTATTGGTGCTCTACAAAAAAAAGATACATAAATATCCAATGGCCTGTTTTGCTGAGAAGCATACAAAGAGAAAATTGTTACAAGAGCTTTAGGTTTCAAAGGCGATAGTGGTGGTATTGATGGTCTTGGTGATGGTGTGGGTGAACTTATAAGCTTCTTGATGATCATTAGTCACTAAGTCATGTCTGACTTGCTGGGACCCCATGGACTGTAGCCTGCCAGGCACTTCTGTCCATGGGATTTCCCAGGCAAGAATACTGGAGTGGGTTGCCATTTCCTTCTCCAAGGGATCTTCCAGACCCAAGAATCAAACCCACATTTCCTGCATTAGCAGACAGATTCTTCACTGCTGAGCCTCTTATTACATCTTTCTTAAAACTATTTCACAGTACCTTCTTAATTTACTTTATTCTCTAATCCTGGCAAGCATTCTCGGTGTCCTGGTGTTCTCTTTATCCTTCTGAAAGTTTCCTTGTTAACCTGGACATTTTTTTTACAAGGTGGACTACAGTATACAATAGAAAGTGAAAGTGATAGTTGGTCAGTCGTGTCCAACTCTTTGTGACTCCATGGACTACACAGTCCAAGGAATTCTCCAGGCCAAAATACTGGAGTGGGTAGCCTTTCCCTTCTACAGAGGATCTTCCCAACCCAGGGACTGAACCCAAGTCTCCCGCATTGCAGGCAGATTCTTTACCATCTGAGCCACAAGGGAAGACCACAGTATACAATAAGGGAAGGAAAAAAACTGGCAACCCCACCATGGAAGGTGGACCCCAGGCAGGTAAGCTATTTCCTGTAGATACATGATGCTAGGAAAGCATTTGGAGGCCCTCCCAACCCAGGGATCGAACCAGGCTCCTCCTGCATTGTAGGCAGATTCTTTGCTATCAGAGCCACCTGGGAAGCCCACCAAATGTACCTGGTCACATCACCATGGAATTTTCCTGGCAAGAATACTGGAGTGAGTAACCATTCCCTTCTGCAGGGGATCTTCCCAACTCAGAGATCAAACTCAGGTTTCCTGCATTACAGCAGATTCCTTACGTTCTGAGCCACCAGGGGAAGCCCCCACATTAATGCGGCCCTTTTAAGTAGCATATGTGAAGATAACTCTAAGAGTTAAATGGAAACTTCTGTCAACATTTCTTCTAATAAGCCACACTAATAGAGATCTAGAATTTCAACATTAAAAAAAAAAAACTTTTAGGAAAATACTTAATAAATGTCTATGTTCTTAAAACTACTAATGACAAAGCATCAAAATCAATTCAGAACTAAAATTCTTACTGAAATCACAGGGCTATTCTGGTTCAGATGAAAACTGTCATTGTTCTATAAATCGCAATTTGTAGCAAAATATTTTCATAAGTTTTCTATTGCTGCTGTAGCAAATGTCCATGAATTCAGTATCTTCAAACAACACGATGGTTCCCCTAGTGGTTTAGTGGTTAAGAAACACTTAGGGGGACTGCAGGGGGTCAGGGAAGTTCGACCTGCCATCAGGTGTGGCCAAAGAAAAAGAAAAAAAGAAAGGAAAAAAAATGAATTGCAAACTTAAAAAAAAATACAAATGTTGTTTCTTTGTCTTTTCAGCCTCAAGTGGTGGCTTATATTCCTTGTGTGTATAGTTGTGTAGCCCTTTCTCTCATCTTCAAAGCTCATCACCCCAGCTTCTGTATCCCACGTCATGTTACCTTCTCCGCTGCCTCTTGCTTTACCTGTCACCCTCTTATGACACCTGTTGCAATGACACTGGACTCACTCAGTTAATCTAAGAGAGTCTCTTGATGGTACAGTTGTTAACTTATTCCCCTCTGCAAAGTCCCACCTGCCATATAAAATAACATTTGCAAGTTCTGGGAATATGACATGGAGATATCTGAGAGGTATTTTTCAGCCTATCACTGTTCCCGGGTAGCTAAACTAGATAGCTATGAATATTTATTTTAACGACAATGATTTGGAGGTCCATTGACAACTTAATGATTATAGAGATATTTATGAAAATTTATAGGTATCAATATTAATCTCCTATTTAAATGCTCAAAAGTCAAACAATAGGCGGTACTTACATTTTTATGCATTTTTGTTTAAACCTTACTCTCTTTTACATTTCATTTTTTTTATTCTATCAAAATTGACTAAATCACAGTGCAAATTAAAAATATTCAGTTGACCATTGAAATACATGGATTTGAGCTATGTGGATCCACTTACATACAGATTTTTTTTTTCAGTAGTAACTATGATTACTATTACTACATGATCTGTTAGACGAATGCACGAATGCAGACGTCTGGATACAGAGGAACTGAGCATATGGAGGCCAACTATAAATTATATTAGGATTTTTAACTGTGTGGAGTGCCCATGTCCCTAACCCCCCACATTGATCCAGGTTAACTGTATAATGTTTTCACATATTCTCTTGTATTTCTGCCATTTCATTTTTTGAGCAAATAAGCCCTCATGGGTTTAAAATACTTTACCCTTACTTTTATTGAAAATTCAAAACTCTAAATGATAAAGAAAGAATATGCTCAAGGGAAATAAAGTGAAGAAGGAAGAAGCAGATATGAAGCATCTACATTAAGGAACAATTAGGGAAGTGTACTGTTTTTGGTGGTGTACACGACTGAGCGACTGAACGCCTGAACACCAGCACCAACATTGTTTTGTTGACTCAGCTGGCCAAGAATCTGCCTGCGCTGCAGGAGACAAAGGAGATGCACGTTCGATCCCTAGGTCGGGAAGATCCCCTGCAGGAGAACATGGCAACCCACTTCAGTTTCCTCCCTGAAAAATCCTATGGGCAGGTGAGCCTGCTGGGCTACAGTCCAAAGGTTTGTAAAGAGGCAGACACATCTGAGCAACTGAGCACACCGCACATATGCTGCTAAGTCACTTCAGTCGTGTCCGACTCTGTGCGACCCCATAGACGGCAGCCCACCGGGCTCCTCTGTCGGTGAGACTCTCCAGGCAAGAATACTGGAGTGGGCTGCCATTTCCCTCTCCAATGCATGAAAGCGACGACCCCATGGACTGCAGCCTACCAGGCTCCTTCGTCCATGCGATTTTCCAGGCGAGAGTACTGGAGTTGCCATTTTGACCACTGGGTGGTGCTCGTAATCCACAGAACTATAATGCGAAAGCTCTCTAATGATCTCATTCCTTTCAGAACTTAGGTGGTGGTGATTTAGTCGCTAAGTCGTGTCCGACTCTTGCGACCCCATGGACTGTAGCCAGCCAGAACTTTAGCCATTTTATTATCTGTGGCCTAATTTCTAATGAAAGATTTAGATCAACCAGTGGTTTCTGACTTAGTACCTTGCCATTGAATTTCAATATCACATGCACGTATTTTACTTTATGCAATCATGCTTTTTAAATGAAGGAATAGAACAGTTTATGGATCATATGCTTAGTTGTTCAGTTGTGTCCGACTCTTTGCACCCCTACGGTCTGAAGCTCACCAGGCTCCTCTCTTCATGGTGATTCTCCTGGCAAGAATACTGGAGAAGGTTGCCATGCCCTCCTCCAGGGGATCTTCCCAACTCAGGGATGGAACCCAGATTGCTCTCTGAGCCACCAAGGAAGCCCTGATAGGTGATAGTTCGTCCATTTAAAAATTTAATATAATTTCTGAATGGAAGTACCATAAAGTTAGTGCAAACCAAAAGATAGTTAGCCACTCTTTCCTTTGAGGGTTCAACCAAGCATCAACACCAAAAAATTAACATTTTCAGAATAATAATATGTATTATATATGCTCAGATTTCAATACAGTTAAATAATTGAACCACCACCTACTTTTGGTGTTCCAGATAAATAATACTTTAAACCAGATAATAAAATATATAATATATATTTACAGCTCTAACATAATACAGGGCCATCGTATACAACTGACCTTTGTGCTACTGTCAGAGCACTAAATATCACATTTATATTCATATGTCTTCAAAGTATAAATTTCTACAGCAATGTCAGCAGCACTACGTTCTTTAGACCATGGTGAGTGTTATCATCTTTGCCAAAAGTAAATACTTGTGAAAATACAATTACAGATATTGTCTTCCTACTTTTTTTTTTTTTTTTTTTCGACTGTGCAGAGTGGGATGCAGAATCTTAGTTCCAGACCAGGGATTGAACTTGTGTCCACCGAAGTGGAAGCCTGGAGTCTAAACCACTGGACCACCAGGGAAGTCCCTGTTTTTTTTTTTTTTGTTTTTTTTTTTTTTGATGATATAAGGACACACAATTCAAAAATCTTAAAAAAATTATGTGCTATTTTTTTCTGATTCAGTTTTGTCTTTTAAATACATTGAGATGTTTTTAGCTCAAGTAGGAGACCAACAAGGCAACTGTGAGTGATCCTGTCCTGAAAATGGTTAGAAACACTGGAACATGAAAATAAAAAGTGACACTGATGTATAGAACAGACTTTTGGACTCTGGGACCGGGAGAGGGTGGGATGATTGGGGAGAATAGCATTGAAATATGTATAATATCATATCTGAAACGAGTCGTCAGTCCAGGTACGATGCCCCATAACAAATGCCTGGGGCTGGAGCACTGGGATGACCTGGAGGGATGGTGTGGGGAGGGGAGAGGGAGGAGGGTTCAGGATGGGGAACACGTGTATACTGGCGGCGGATCCATCTTGATGTATAGTAAAAGCAATACAATATTGTAAAGTTAAGCAAAATAAAAAAAAAATTAAAAAATAAATAAAAAAATAAAATAAAAAGTGTGGAAGAGCTAATATTTCAGTGAAGGCTTACAAAGATTCAGAAGAAAGAAACCTAGAAAAGTGAGCTTGATTTTGAAATTATTTCATTCTGGGGATTTTTTTCCCCCTTTTATTGCTACCCAATCCCTGGTAAATACCCCAGACATTTGTTACTCACCCTGAAGGACCACACACCGTAAGAGCAACTTAAAAGTGAGCTTGAAATAGGCTCTCACACGGATTGAAGCTCAGTTTAGAAACATCTTGGTGTCTTGTAGGTCTGAGAGCTAGGATTCAGAGACCTTTTGCATTATACAAACAAATACAAATCCTCTTTAGGGAAAGATAATATCATTCTAGACCTCAAAATGTGAAGTGAGGTGAAAGTCGGTCAGTTGTGTCTGACTCTTTGTGACCCCATGGACTGTAGTCTGTCAGGCTCCTCTGTCCATGGGGATTCTTCAGGCAAGAACTCTGGAGTGGGTAGCCGTTCCCTTCTCCAGGGGATCTTTCCAACTTAGGGATGGAACCAGGTCTCCAGCATTGCAGGCAGATTCTTTACCATCTGAGCCACCAAGGAAGCCCAGACCTCAAAATAGCTCTGGAAATTTTCATATTCGATGCCTATCATGCAGCATATATTAAGAAAGCACAGAAAGAAGAGACCTGAACAATAACTACTAGAAGCAGATACAAGGAACACAGCAGATCCTGATAAGAGAACCATCACAGAAAGTTTGAAATAAATGTGTTAAGTTCCAAAAATAATAAATTAGATTGAGAATTTCAGCTTGTTTTGTTGTTCCAGTTGCTAAGTCATGTCCAAATCTTTGTGACCCCATGGAATGCAGCATGCTAGGCTCCTCTGCCCTCTAATATCTCCTCGAATTTGCAAAAAAATTTATGTCCATTAGTCTATAATGCTATCTAATCATCTCATCCTCTGTTGCTCCCTTCTTCTCCTGCCTTCACTCTTTCCCAGTATCAGGGTCTTTCCCAGTGAGTTGGCCCTTTGCATTGGGTGGTCAGAGTATTGGAGCTTAAGCTTCAACAACAGTTTTTCCCATGACTATTTAGGGTTGATTTCCCTCAGGATTGACTGGTTTGATCTCCTTGCTGTCCAAAGGACTCTCAAGTCTTCTCCAGCACCACAAAAAGTCTGTAAAAAGAAGTTTTTGTAAAAAAAAGAAGTTAACAAACATTAAAAAATAGAACTCAAATTACAATAGGTGAAATAAAAGTACAATAGATGGTTTGTAAAGTAGATTAGAAAAAGCTTTAGAGTGTAATCACAAAATTAAAAATGGGTCATAAAAATATTCCAAATGAAGTACAGAGAAACAATTTTTTTTTTTTTTTTAGAGAAACAAATTTTTGAAAATTATAGAACAGGGCAAAAGAGACACAGAGGCTACAGTGGATGTGTTTAAATATCTATTCACTAGGAGTATTTGGAAGAGAGTAGAGGAAAGGGGAAAATGCCAGAGTTCAATACAAGTGGTAATGCTTAATATTGTTTCAGAAAACTTGTGTTTCTGCTTCATGTGTCTGCTATCAATTCGCTCTATTGAGACAATAGATGGCATTCTGAAAACCACTATGTTAGATTATGTCATTCATGATAGCAGATCCTAGATCTTTTCCAAAGATATTGTTTTCATTCCTCTTGGCAGGATTCATGCAGGAAGCATTTCCAGTGGACCTGAAATTCCTTGAACGTGAGGAAATGTGATACAATGTCAGGAAGACCATTTGAATATCCTGTATGTTTGAAATGCAATAAAATGTAAATGTTTCTCAGATTAATAGCTGCTTGTGTACCAACTTGCAATAACTGCAGATATACCACCCTAATAACAATAACTTGTAATAGAGCCTAAAGAGATATTTCAATTGTTATTTTAGCAGCAAGGTAGGCATCTTCAGACAAATTCATCACACAGATTTATCATTTGGTGTAAGCGTGTGTATGTGTGTGCACTTAGTTGATCAGTCATGTCCGACTCTTTGTGACCCCACAGACTGTAGCCTGCCAGGCTCCTCTGTCCAAGGGGATTCTCCAGGCAAGAATACAGGAGTAGGTTGCCATGCCCTGCTCCAGGGCATCTTCCCAATACAGGGATCAAGCCCAGGTCTCCCACACTGCAGGTGGATTCTTTATGGTCTGAGCCACCAGAGAAGAGTGTGAAGTCTGATGATCAGGAGGCTGAGAGAACAACAAAATCATTCTTCAGTGGCAACTGCTCCATGCGTGCTCAGTCGCTCAGTCATGTCCGACTCTGCAACTCTGTCCCACATCTCTTATGTCTCCTGCTTTGGCAGGCAGGTTCTTTACCGCTAGCACCACCTAGGAAGCCCAGTGATATCTGCTGCTGGATTTCAAATCTCTCACTCACCATCTTGAACAAATCGTAAGATTTTAGGTGCGGGTTTTGCTCAGCATTATGAGTTTTGTAGTTATGGGCATCAGAGATTGTTAAAAAGATGCCAATGGCCAAAATTGGACTGCCTTTCAACAACAGAGCTCTTTGATACATAGCCATCTCTTTTCTGTGGACCTGCTTCAAAAGTCACTTTTTATATGCCGACCCTATTTAACTTTGAGTTCCACCGTAGTCACTCACAACTGGAAAGGGCGCTAATGATGGTCCACTGTTTCTCCTTCCCTGATGGTTTCCTTAACCAGAGGCATTCCTGGACCCACTTCTCCACTAAGAATCCACATTCTACCCACTGCATTCATTCCCCCAGAGCTTTCACTGTCCATGCGTAATTGATTCCTTTAGTTGGAACTTATCCATCATAGTCTAGTTTCCTAGAGCCATCTCTAGATTTTTAGTGTACTTTTAATTTTTCATGGTTTTCTGGATTTTTCTATTTTTAACAAATGAAATTTTGGAATAAAGGTTTACTATTTTCTTCTAGATTTATTCTGTTTAAATATAAGCAAAATAAATTTTGTAGTTTTAGGATAACTCTTTTTACAGAAAATGTGGTCACTATCCTCATTGGATGATCTGATTTGTAGATTTATGCCTGTTTAAGAATTAAAGTTAATTTCTAAATGTGGCCAGGGAAACTTCTCAGTCTACTATAATATGGAGATAACAATGTCTTTATTTACAGGGTGATTGCAAAGTGGTATTATAAGGGCTTTGTTGGGCACAATTCTATGAAATTATAAAAAAAAATTATAGTAATTATAGAAGTAATATTACTAGGCACACTGAGACTAGAGATAATAAAAAGTTTTTCAATTGAGTATGTATATTTTATATTCTTTGAAAACTGTACATTCTCCTTTGCTAGTACCAAATAAGATCACAGCGTGATACAACTGGAACAGATGTTATTTTCCAGATGGAAAGTGAGGCCCAAGGAGATAATATGACTCCCTCATAAGTGGCAAAGACAGAATTGGACTCAGATCATTAAATCCTGGAATGGGGAGGGGAAGTAAGGGGGGATTGTTCAGAATTTTCACTAAGAATCCCAGATCACTATTTAATAGTTATGACACTCCAAACCATTTTTTCATTTATAAAATTAGAACAACACTATTTTATACCCATGTTAAGAATTAAACAATAGTTCAAAAATAGAAAAATAAAAATAGAAGAAACTAAGACATTATCATCATATAATGTCTTTAAGTAAATCAATTTTTTCCTCTTCTCCTTCCCTTCCCCCTTCCTTCCTCTCTCCCTCACCCCACCTTCTTCTTTTTTTGCTATTTAATTTATCTTGCATATTCTTAGTATCCTGTTTAGCCTACCACTTTCAAGGCAGACTTTGTTCATTTTCTCTGCTGAAACACTTGACAAAGTGATAAGGAATTCATTCTGAAAGCTGTTGTGGGAGAATTTGGATGAATATTTCTGACTTGGGTGGGTTTCCTTTCATTGTGATGTAAATATGAATAAATCTTAAATTCTTTCAAGCTAAGATAGCAAAATAACAGTAACAAAAAGAATCTGAAGCAAAATCATGTGGTAAAGTAATTCTTTCATTGGTTGACTGGTTAGTAAACCAGATAATTTTGCATCATAGGAAGCTGTAGTGATCCTTTATGTAGTGCTATATTTTATTTAACAACAAAATGTTTGACAATTTCCAGAGGTATTTGCAATTCTAAAGGAAATCAGTTCTGAATATTCATTGAAAGGACTTATGTTGAAACTGAAGCTCCAATACTTCGGCCACCTGATGTGAAGAACTGACTCATTGGAAAAGACCCTGATGCTGGGAAAAATTGAAGGCAGGAGGAGAAGGGGATGACAGAGGGTGAGATGATTGGATGGTCTCACCGACTTGATGGACAGGAGTTTGAGCAGACTTTGGGAGTTGGTGATGGATAGGGAAGGCAATGGCAACCCACTCCAGTACTCTGCCTGGAGAATCCCATGGACAGGGGAGCCTGGTGGGCTGCAGTCCATGGAGTCACTAAGAGTCCGGCACGACTGAGCAACTTTACTTTCACTTTTCACTTTCATGCATTGGAGAAGGAAATGGCAACCCACTCTAGCGTTCTTGCCTGGAGAATCCCAGGGATGGAGGAGCCTGGTGGGCAGCCGTCTATGGGGTCACACAGAGTCGGACATGACTGAAGTGACTAAGCAGCAGGGAAGCCTGGTGTGCTACAGTCTAGCAAAGAACCGGGGTTGCAAAGAATCGGATATGACTGAGCAACTGAACTGAACTGATGCATTTGTGAAATACATAAAGTATGTATTCTGTTCCTATTCATACAGAAGTAAATTTAGTTACTCCAATATAACTCCAAGGAGTTTCTTATGGCAAATTGGAAAGGAATATTTTTACAGTTTCCTAAACATCACAAGACTTAGAATGAAAAACTGTGAGCAGATACTGGTCTTCTTTATGATTTTCATTAGCATTTTAGTCCTGCTAAAGCCAGATTTTTTTAAAAAAAAATGTGATGTGTGATATGTAACTCCATTATTTTATAATCGTTTATGAAACCAAGAACAGTATGGATCATATATAGCATCTTAGTATCCCCCATCTCTATTTTTAAAATCAGTCTTATTTTAGGAAGAAATAATAGTAAAGGAGAAAATTCTCATTTTAAAATATATGACCTAAAATGAATATTCAGGTATATTTCTTTTGTTATTTCCATTTATCAGGATTGTTGGAGAATTTAAGGACTAAGGGTTCAAGACAATGGATGGTGCTGGTGGATACTGGGTGTAGTGGTCATCATTGGGAGCTAGAGCAGATATCTCACCTCCCAGATACTTGGGGCACTGGTAGATTTCCAGGGAGACCTGCTCTTGGTTAAATGAGAGTATCCTTGCCTGGTAACACCATCACATCTCAAGGATCCAGAAAAGCAGAGGACAAGTAGCAGTGGGACCTCATGGTGGGACCCACTCCCAGGTGTGATTTTTGCTAGAGCTCCCCCCATGGGATCAAGCTGAGGCTCATTTTCATTTGAAATCACAAGCCCATTTCCCCTGCTTTTCTCATTTTTTCATGAAAATCACTTCTCAAATAAATTGCTTGCTTAAGCACCCCCATCTCTGCTTCTAGGAAACCTGACCTAAGACAGTGAGTACCAGGAATTGTTCTAAGAAGCAGAGTCTAAAGTTGGTATTCTGGAGAGGAATCAGAGGAACCAGCTGGCCAAATGGTAAAAAGAACTCCTTTAAGAGTAGTAGGTAGAGTATCAATAATCCCAGGCAAGCTGCAGCAAAGGGATGATGCTGTTGTTTGGTTCCTAAATCATGTCTGACTTCTTTTGTGACCCATGGACTGTAGCCCTCCCAGCTCCTTCTGTCTATGGGATTTCCCAAGCAAGAATATTGGAGAGAGTTGCCCCAGGGGATCTTCTGCACCCAGAGGTTGAACCTGTGTCTCCTGCGTTGGCAGGTGGGTTCTTTACCCTTGAGCCACCAGGGAAGCCCATTTATAAACAACCAAGTTCTCTAGATTATTTACCTTATGTGAGACACACTCTGGTAGAACAGTAAAGACAAAAGAGCCCTCACAGGGCAGAAGCAGGGAATCCACCACAACTGTTGACATTTCATTCTCAACCCCTCTGCACACCTTTACACACACCCTCAGTACATCGACTAAGTTCTTCTTCTGTCACCAAAATGGTCCCAGGCACCATGCCACTCTCTGGCATCTCTGCTGTATTTAAACATCGGGGAAGAGGAGCTAACACTGCCTGAAGTACTTTCCTGCCAGTTATGACCATTCCCTCCACATGGTTATAAAGCTAGTGGTGGCCACTCTCTGAAATTGCTGTGCTGTCAAGCTGTCTGGAACATGAAATATGTCCCAAATCTGGAGGCAGATGCTGCTGCTGCTGCTAAGTCGCTTCAAGTCGTGTTCGACTCTGTGCGACCCCATGGACTGCAGCCTACCAGGCTTCTCCGTCCATGGGATTCTCCAGGCAAGAACACTGGAGTGGGTTGTCATTTCCTTCTCCACTGGAGGCAGATACATCTATAATAATCCTCTGCTGAACGAGACTGCTGGGGACCAGAGGCCAGAATCCCTGCAGTCAGGGCACATGCCTTCCATTTGGCAACTATCCCCTCAGCATCATTCTCACCAGGCTCCCCCACACCTGCTCCTTCCAAAATGCCCCAGACTACTGCTGGAACAACACTGGGTCTTCTCAACCTTTCAGACAGGAGCCACCCACATAGATGTGGGAGCCAACCTGGGGCCTGGCACCTAACGTGAGTCTTCCCATCAGTGCAGGATTTGGATGTTCCTCCCTGGTGGATAAGTCATTCCTGGATGGCTAGTGGTTGATACACTTGATCCAAGATGTCTCTCAGGGCCTTCTTTGATTGTGCTCTTTCCTCCTCAGTGGACACCTCTTCCTCAGGGTTCTACCGTGTCTTCCTGGACCATGTCCTCCGCAGAATCCCAGCTGGTACGGACCTACAGTGATAGCCCCCAAATGCGTGTGCTTAGTCACTCAGTCACTTCTGACTCTTGCGACCTCATATACTCCTACCAGGCTCCTCTGTCCATGGGATTCTCCAGGCAAGAATACTGGAGTAGGTTGCCATTTCCTTCTCCAGGGGATCTTCCTGACCCAGGGATTGAATTCAGGTCTCCTGCATTGCAGGCAGACTCTTTCCCGACTGAGCTATGAGGGAAGCCCCAAAAGCAGGATCCCCAGAGACACAGGCTGAGCAACACTGAGGAGGGCCTTGTAGTTCCTGTCCAGCCCTGGGGTGCACTGAGGGCAGCACTGGACACATCCCATGTCCTGAACGAGGGCCTCACACTCAGTTCTGTTTCTCAAAGGGACTCCAGCACCATGCAGGAGATAGGGCCAGACCCCCAAGGTCACTATAAACTGCAAAACTGATTGCACAGTCTTTCTCTTTGAGACCCTAAGCATATGTGGGATCAGGAGCAGCTTCTGGTCCCAGCTCGAGGGCCTAGTTGTCCCACAGCATGTGGTATCTGAGTTCCCTCACCAGGGATGGAACCCACTTCCCCTGCATGACGAGGCAGATTCTTAACCACTGCACCATTGGGGAAGTCTGGAGAATGCATTCTTCCCTGAATTTCTACCACTGTTTCAACTAGGCCTTCACACTCTTTGTCCTTTGATTTCAAGAGATTTCTTCTGATGTTTAAGGAGGGTCTCTGCCTCCCTTGTGGCTCAGCTGGTAAAGAATCCACCTGCAATGAGGGAGACCTGGGTTCAATCCCTGGGCTGGGAAGATCCCCTGCAGAAGGGAAAGGCTATCCACTCCAGTATTCTGGCCTGGAGAATTCCATGGACTGTATAGTACATGGGGTCACAAAAAGTCAGACACGACTGAGCAACTTTCACTTTCACTTTTTTTTTCTGATTCTCAAAATTTGCTTAAATTTTTAATAGATGGGAATCTGTCATTTTATCTCTGTTTAGCAGCATGCACCCAATCATGTAGTCTGTATAGTTACTCTTTCCTTCATGTCTATCAAATAGCAGATGTTGCAGTGGTTAGGGCATCCCTTTCTTCTTTGTATTTGTCAAAATTTCACCCCAATGAAAGTCTTATCAATATAAAAAGAGTGAAGGCCTGCTTGAACTTCGATGAAGAATCCATTCTTGGGATTTCCTTGGTGATCCAGTGGTTAAGAATCTGCCTTGCAATACAGGGGACTCAGATTTGATTCCTGGCCAGGGAACTGAGATCCCACATGCTACGTGGTGACTAAGCCCTCAACCTGCAGCCACTGAAGCCTGTACCCCTCAACTAGAGTCCCTGCAATGCAAAAGATCCTGCAAAGCACAACTAAGACTCCATGAAGCCAAATAAACTGTTGGCAAGAATTGTTCTACCCCATAATTAGAGCTCTAATAGGGAAGGATTTGAACCCTGAAACCTGGTTTGAATCTTGAAATCAAGTTTGGTAGATGCACTTGAGATCTCTCAAATTCTTCTGAATCTTCCTGTCTGTGGAAGTGTCCAGAATTCCTCTAGAAATACACTCTGTTAGTACACTCAGAGACCTCAAAAGTGACATGTGCCTTAGAAGTCAATGCCTGCCTTCAAGATCTGTCCTAACCTCTTTTCTGACCATCAGGTCCATGTGAGCAAGCTCAGTTGCCTAGTTGTAGCTGACCCTTTGAAACCCTATGGACTGTAGCCCACCAGGCTCCTTTGTCCATGGGATTTTCCAGGCAAGAATAATGGACTGTGTTGCCATTTCCTCATCCAGGGGATCTTCCTGACCCAGGGATCAAACCCAAGTCTCCTACACTGGTAGGCAGATTCGTTACCACTGAGCCACCTGGGAAGCCCCATCAAGTCCATAACTATGCTGAAAACTCAGCAAAGTCTAACTGGGAGAATGCCGAGCCTGCTAAAGGAGGACAGGGATGTTACACCAAAGTAGCTGCACAGTCTGACTCACAGTGGACAGGCAGGAGCTGGAGAATACGCCTAGAAGTAGTCCCTGGGGGTGTGGCATCAGGGGGTACGTTATATAAAGCTGATGAGAGAGTTTAATTTTGTAGGACTCTCCTGTGACAGAATTAACATCTTGACGAGAGCCCTGTAAGTTGCTTCTAATTTTTTGGTTCTGGGATGGTTCTTAGAAGTATGGAAAAAGTCATGGCTTACATAAATGAAGCACAGATGCCAGAACTGCCATGACAGATTAAGGAGAAAGGAATGAAAAGGCTCAGAGAAGGGAGCATGCAGAAAGGAATCTACTCCCTATGATTAGAAAGCTCACCAGATGCTATATTCCTTGAGATGGTGCAAAGGAGATATATATTTATCAAAAAGGTAAGAGATATTGTGATTATGGTGGCAGAGCATTTTAGCAGAATCTTAGAAGTTCAGTGTCAGCTGATCATAGAATGTGCTGTTACCATATCTAGGCTCATAAATAGCAATGAGTATGAGAGGATCTAGGAATAGCATAGGCCAGGTGGTACCACTTAAATATTAGCAAAATAACTGAGTGAAATTCTTGTAATAATCAGCAGCCTGGAGTGGTGCTCAGAGGGCCACATATCATGCTCATATATGAAATACATATGGAATGTGTACTGGTTCCTAGGGACAAAATAAACATGCAGCCCAAAGATGTTACTTAATATATGCAATCATGGGACTTCCCTGATGGTCCAGCGATTAAGAATCTGCCTGCCAATGCAGGGGACGTGAGATTGATCCCGGGTCCAGAAGATCCCTCGTGCCCCATAGTAACCAAGCCCAGGAGCTGCAACTACTGAGCCCGTGTGCCTAGAACCCCTGCTCCACAAGAGCAGCCACCACAGTGAGGAGCCTGAGCAGCACAGCTAGAGTGTGGCCCACTCTCTGCAACTTCAGAAAGCCTGAGTGCAGCCAAAAAATAAATGAAACAAATACAATTTAAAAATATATGCATATGATAAAAAAAGATTTAAAAATAGATGCGAGCAGAGGCCTGAGGTAAGATTTCACAATAGAAAGTCATCTTTCCATACCTAGCTTCTAGACCTGGGTTACTGATTGGACCCAGTTATCAGAATCGAGCAACTGGATAAAAACTCTGCTGCAAATGGAAAATGTATATAGTCCATCCTCTTTTTCTCCAAAGGGCTTCCAGCCATTTTCTCAGACAACTGTATTCTGGGGAAACAGAATACCTGTCTTCTAAGGGTGATGTGGCACAAGTTCTAATGTGATTATGTCCTGTGAAAATCCAAGGAACTATTACACTTTCCCTTGTTAGATAAGGGATGTGCAGAGGTCAGGTGTAATTGGAGTCCTGGCCGAACACTGTGTCATAATGGATCCAGTAATTCTGTAGAGCTACCCAGTGGTCATTTCTTAAATTCCTTAATAATTGTAATGGATATACTTTATTGTTGGTGTAATTCTCATATTGGTCTCTTGCTCATTAGAGTAGGAGCTACTATAGCAGTAAAGCCCAGTGCAAACTCCTGAATCTGCAACAACAGGTCAAGATGGTAAATCAAAAACAATACTGGATCCAAACAGGAATGACAAAGAGTATAGTACCACCCTTAATATCATAAAGGATGCAAGAGTGGTGCTTCTCACTCTGTGCGTGCATGCTAAGTCGCTTCAGTTGTATCCAGCTCTTTGCTACCTATGGACTATAGCCTGCCAGGCTCTTCTGTCCATGGAATTCTCCAGGCAAGAATACTGGAGTGTGCTGCCATGCCCTCCTCCAGGGGATCTTTCTGACCCAGGGATAGAACCCCCATCTCTTATGTTTCCTGAATTGGCAGTTGGGTTCTTTACCACCATTGCCACTGGGAAAGCCAGTTCTCTCCATAACTTTCATTTAATTCAACAGTTATATCCATGTGAAAACTGAATGGTTCATGGCATATGACGATGAACTATCACAGGCTCAACCAGTTTGAGATGGCTTCAGCTGGAACTGCAGGGCGGGATGTGCCATTGCTGTCTTTCAGTCCCCAGCATCAAGGTCTTCTCTTCGCAATACTTTGGCCAAAATATTGGAGCATCAGCTTTAGCATCAGTCCTTCCAATGAATATTCAGGGTTGATTTCCTTTAGGATTGCCTGGTTTGGCCTCCTTGCTCTTCAAGGGACTCTCAAGAGTCTTCTCCAGCACCACAATTCGAAAGCATCAATTCTGCAGTGCTCACCCTTGTTATGGTCCAACTGTCACATCCATACATGACTACTAGAAAAACCATAGCTTTGACTATATGGACCTTTGTCAGCAAAGGAATGTCTCTGCTTTTTATATGCTGTCTAGGTTTGTCATAACTTTTCTCCCAAGAAGCAAGCATCTTATAATTTCATGGCTGCAGTCACCATAAAGTAAAGTAAGTATTTGAGAAGAGTGTTTTTTATGTTTGTAGAACATTTGGACAGTATTTAACTTATATGCAGAGTACATCATGACAAACGCTGGGCTGGAAGAAGCACAAGCTGGAATCAAGATTGCTGGGAGAAATATCAATAACCTCAGATATGCAGATGACACCACCCTTTTGGCAGAAAGTGAAAAGGAACTAAAAAGCCTCTTGATAAAAGTGAAAGAGGAGAATGAAAAAGTTGGCTTAAAGCTCAACATTCAGAAAACTAAGATCATGGCATCTGGTCCCATCACTTCATAGCAAATAGCTGGGGAAACAGTGGAAACAGTGGCTGAATTTACTTTGCGGGGTGGGGCGGGGGCTCCAAAATCACTGTAGATGATGATTGCAGCCATGAAATTAAAAGATGCTTACTCCTTGAAAGCAAAGTTATGACCAACCTAGAGAGCATATTAAAAGCAGAGACATGGGAAATAGATGGGAAACAGTGGAAACAGTGTCAGACTTTATTTTGGGGGGCTCCAGATCACTGTAGATGGTGACTGCAGCTATGAAATTAAAAGACTCTTAGTCCTTGGAAGGAAAGTTATGACCAACCTAGATAGCATATTAAAAATGAGAGACATTACTTTGCCAACAAAGGTCCGTCTAGTCAAGGCTATGGTTTTTCCAGTGGTCATGTATGGATGTGAGAGTTGGACTGTGAAGAAAGCTGAGCGCCAAAGAATTGATGCTTTTAAACTGTGGTGTTGGAGAAGACTCTTGAGAGTTCGTCCCTTGGACTGCAAGGAGATCCAACCAGTCCATTTTAAAGGAGATCAGTCCTGGGTGTTCACTGGAAGGACTGATGCTGAAACTGAGAGTTGACTCATTGGAAAAGACCCTGATGTTGGGAGGGATTGGGGGCAGGAGGAGAAGGGAACGACAGAGGATGAGATGGCTGGATGGCATCACTGACTCGATGGACGTGAGTCTGAGTGAACTCTGGGTGTTGGTGATGGACAGGGAGGCCTGGCATGCTGAGATTCATAGGGTCGCAAAGAGTTGGACACGACTGAGCGACTGAACTTATTCATCTAATCATGGATCAAAAGGAATGAGATGGAATTTTTTAGCCATTGACGTAAAGTATAATAATCCTATAAATTGATATCCGGAGCAACATATATGTCATTTTCTATATTTCAAGATAAGTGTTAAGTTAGAAAATATATAGTAAACGATAGCACATAAGGTGCTACAAAACCATGTTCTTTCTCTTCTACTCATGTATCTTGGCATTTAAATGTCTGTTTCACTTATATGTGTGTGCTCAGTAGTTTAGTAATGTCTGATTCTTTGCTATCTCTGGTTCTTTTATTGTCCTTTACATTTGTGAGTGAGTGATACAATTGTACAGATCTTTGAGGATTTCACAAACAACACTGGATTAATAAGAAGAGTGATACAGTTTATACTTGTAGATACATTTTTACCTTCTAAAAATGTATACTTCAGAAGCTACAGATTAAAAGTTCTAAAATATTAGCATTATCATTTTCAAATTAATCATATCTACCCAGTCATTGTGACTAAAAATATATACTCTACATTTTAAATTTTCCTTTGATGTATACATGCTTGCTGAGGACATTTGTAAAGGAGTAATTTTAAACATGAGTTTTGTCAGTTTCAAATTATAAAAAGCAGAAAGTGTTTTATAATAAAAATCTCTATCATATATACCATTAAAATAGATGACAACTTTTCGTGTATGCAATGTCATTGTAAAGCATTTGTAATTAATATTAAAATTTTAAATATTATGCAAGAAAAAAGAAAACAGTAGAGATTTCAGTATTCTTTATTAACATGCTAAAGATCACTAAGCTAAATAAACTTCTTGTGCTCCATAGTGGGGAAATCAGATGCTTGGGTTTGAAATTTACACATCTCAGACAAAGAAAAAACAACTTGTGTCAATTCATAACGTTTAATTTGATTTTGCTTGTCTCATAGGAAAAGCCTTAATTATCAAGGATTTCTACTTTTTGAGTTAAGAGAATCAACTTAAAAAAAAGCACACAGAAATGCCATTAGGTATATTTGTTTTTAATTCAACTGTCAAAAATACATTTAAGTTTGATTTGAAGGAATCAAATTTATGAAGAAGTATATTCTATATGGAAACTAAAGAGTGTTGTATTGTAAATATCCAGCTTTCTGTTGATGCATTCAGAATATAAGTTTTCTTGTGGCAGTCATTTTGAGGCAGTTATCTAGGATTTACTAGATGCAATAGTGGTTATCTGGAAGTATACACAAAAACAAACATTAAATAATGGGTCATATAAAATCTGCATTATGACAAGAATTTATGTATTTAGATGGTCAGTTGTATGTGAAAATTTATTGATAGCATGGTAAAACTGCCTTGTGCAATTTCTTCTACATGTGTAGAACTTTATATAGCAAAAATAATCGAGGTAAGAATTTAAATAGATGCAATGTTTTTAGAGATGTAAAGATCTGGAAGTTCAAGTATAATAGGAAATATTCTCCAAATACAAATGAATGTTACCAGTCAATTGTAACTTTGATAGCAACACATGCCAAATATTAGTATTTAGTTTCTCAAAACAATCCCCACTGTGTCTCCCTAATAACAAAACAGCTAGTTACAAGGTGAAAATCAACCCTAAGGCGTCTGAGTGTTTTCTCATTAGAGACGCACAATAAACAGTACACTGTTTCCTGTGTGGTATTTTGAGTATTACTATTTTAATATCTGTTTTGGATTATGAAAAACCTGTGGTTATAAGAAATTATTGAGAGTACAAAGGAGAAGCAGACGAGACTTCTGTAACATTACATTATGGTCTAGTCTCTGTCAATAAATATTGCATGCACATTTATTTACACAACAAAACATATGTTAAAGTTTGTGAGTAGAATTTCTATCCACCACCTTCGACCTTGCCTCCTCAATCAACGATAAGGATGGATGTGACGTAACTAGGACATCATAAAGCCATGGTCCTCAAAATTAGCTTAGTAGGCTTGCTTCATATGTGACTTATGTATGTCACAGTGCATCTTTTAGAATATTCAGGATTAATATAATACTCAATACTGTGATTCATCGAAGGTTTATATTACTGCTCCCTGCAACTTTAACTTATTGCTGGAGACTAATGCAATGACCGAAGAACAGAAATCATGTATGTCTATAGGGCCACCAAAATGCTAAGAAACGACCATGGGCCTGGGAATCAGGAATATCCTTTAGGCTCAGCCCTAAAAGAAATTTCTTTTATCTCTACACAAATGCAAACTTCTTGTTCTTTTTTTTTTTTTTTTTTTTTACTCTATAGAGGATGTGGAGCACAGGCTTTGAATTAATTACCCATTTTACCTCCAATAAAACATAAAGTATCTCAAGATAATTTGAGTCATATAATCATATTAATATGAATACAAAACTAAAAATCAATGATGGTCTTAATAAAAAGTGTAAACATTTTCTGAAATAATTAGGTATATATCAACTTCCAATTTAACTTCTTATTTACATTCTTCACAAAAGCTAAATTGACCAAGTGGGGAATCATTTAAATGTTTTTAAAACTACACACAGTATCCATTTTTACGCATCCACTTTATTCTGTTCTGCTTTATTGAAACACATTGAAGATTTGTGGTAACCCTATATTGTCAGATGATGGTATCTTTAGTTACCACATTCAAACTAATGGTCACAGCATGTGGGGTCTATTTCCCTGACCAGTAATGGAACTCGGGCCCCCCTGCATTGGAAGAACAGAGTCTTAGCCAGTGGACCGCCAAGAAGTTCCATTATTTATAGCAATAATTATTTTTAAATTGGGTTTCCTTGGTGGCTCAGTGGTAAAGAATCTGCCTGACAATGCAGGAGATGCAAAAGGCACGGGTTCAATCTCTGCATTGGGCAGATCTCCTGCAGAAGGAAATGGCAGCCCACTCCAGTATCCTTGCCTGGGAAATCCCATGGACAGAGGAGCCTGGCCGGCTACTGTCCATGGGGTCGCAAAAGAGTCGGACACTACTGATCACAATGCACAAAGTACTCAGAAAATGTTGTTATTGTGAATACAGACTCAAATAAAGAATATTTTTTAAATTAATACAGAATAAGTTGTCCCCCTTATAAAAATCTTATTCTTTCATATTACTTTTTAACTCAAAAATACACAAAATTGAGTTCAGTTTTTAAAGAACAGAAGTAAACTTTTCTTTACTTTTGAGTAGGTTTCTTTGTCCAGTAATTTAGGGATATACGCCCACTACAGTCAGGGATTTATCATTCAGGAGAAATTCCATCAGAATAAGAGCTGTACCATTAAAAGTTACTTTATATTAAGATGAAGGCTGATGATTACACTTGATTGTATGGAACTTCAGAATAAAGGATAATAGATTTTACTTTTCTTATGGCTAGTTTCTACACTGTTTTTATTCAGTAAGCTCATGGTGACTTTGGAGGCATAAATATTTCAGAAAGAAATCAATGTAGAGATTTTCCTGTAAATAAAGGTTCTTTGTGACTTGAAAGTGTCCTATAAAGTAAAGTTTATAAGGATCGTAACTGTCTCATGAGCTTTTGTTCAATTTATATATCAGATGTGATGTCATTTTTACTTCTATACTTAACCTGAAATAATAAAAATAATATTTAAAAACTCTAGATTATCTCTAGGTCATGTATCATGCTTTTTATCTATTAGGAAAAGACAGAGGAACACTGATTGACCACATTGATCTTATTGACATAGTGGGTTTTTCATAGTACTTACCTGGGTTGGGAAAAAATGGGGAAAATTAGAAATAAAAATCACCTTTGATCAGTTGCTCTAACGTGCTATCAGTGTCTATAATTCATGGCTAGTAAAATTCTTTCTATATGTGCTAGTTTCAGTGGCCATGAATTAACTGACTTTTGATAATCACATGTAGGAGTCTCAGTACCAAGGCCTGGGAATTAGAGATACTATACAAGCATCACTGACTCAATGGACATGAGTTTGAGGAAGCTTGGGGAGATGGTGAAGGACAGAGAAGCCTGGCATGCTGCAGTCCATGTGGTTGCAAAGAGTCGGATATGACTGAGCGACTGAACAACACCAACAAATACAAGCATTACTCAATAGAAAGGCCTAGATTGCAAGATTCAGGAATCTTAGAGCTTACACTAACAAAGTGCATAGACAGCTTCAGGCAACCTTTCGCCAGCAATTCCATCAGTGGGGGTTTCACAGCAAGTAAAGATATTCCACAACTAAAACTAGAACAGAAGGACTGATTGAGATTTATACGGTTGACCTGTGGTTAAACCTAATCTTTACAAAGACACATAAAATTGTGAATGGCACATAATAGATGCCTAATCAGTATGTTTAATTAACTGCTCCAGTCCATGGGGTCGCTAAGAGTCGGACACGACTGAGCGGCTTCACTTTCACTTTTCGCTTTCATGCATTGGAGAAGGAAATGGCAACCCACTCCAGTGTTCTTGCCTGGAGAATCCCAGGGACGGGGGAGCCTGGTGAGCTTCCGTCTGTGGGGTCGCACAGAGTCGGACACGACTGAAACGACTTAGCAGCAGCATATATATATATATTTTACCATCTGAGCCACCAGGGAAGCCCAAATAAAACATTAATAAAAATCACAATATAACCTGCTTACCATTGCTTCATTACCACCACCACCTCCAACATCCATTGTTTTGGAACAAACTGACTTCTCCAACATCTTTGGGGAAACTAGAGCTCTGAAGAAGTCCTGCTTTTATGAGTAATCAATGAAAATAGGAAAGAAGCATCCTCTTTCACAGGTTTTCATAGTCTTTAATGCAAGAGTTCATACATGATAATCTAAAGAATGTCTCTTCTAATGTTATATTGTCTTCAAACTCTTACCTGAGGAATTATTTGGTAAGGGAGCAGAAGCAATAGTGTGATTTTTGTTGTTGTCATTTTTTGTTGTTGTTGTTTTGTGTATCTAAGTTTTGTATCTAAGTTTTATAGTCATATATGGCTTTCCAATCAAGAATTATCTAGCTCTCATGAACTCATCAATAAGAGTCAAAAGGCAAGCTCAGAGACGGTAAATAAATATTTATCAAATAAAAAAGACAGAATGCTGAAATGCAGAAGACAAACTGAACACTTAATCTGTAAGAAAAAAAAAAACACCATATAAAAATGGACTGAAGACATATAGCCACTCAAAAAAGAAGATACATGTTGGGAAGCCAAGATGGTAAAGCAGGAAGACTCTGTACTCACCTCCTTTCGCCAGCACACCCGAATTATAGGCATTCACAGAGCAACTAAGAGAACTACATGAAGACTAGCAGAAAAGATATTCCACAACTAAAAACATAAAGAAGGGATGATCCCCTGGAGGAGGGAAAGGCTACCCACTCGAGTATTCTGGCCTGGAAAATTCCATGGACTCGCATGGGGTCCATGGGGTCGCAGAGAGTCCAACACGACAGAGTGACTTTCACTTACACAATACATGGGTAGAAGGAGCAGAGATATGATATGGTCAGCATCCATATCCCGGGATGGGTGACCTACCAATGAAACGAATACCACAGTTGGAGAGATCCTACCCGAGAAACCTATAGTGGACTCCTCAGCCCAGGTGTTCTGTATCAAGAAGATGAGCTCCGGAAGATCTGGCTTTGAAAACCAGATGGGTTTCTGTTCGAGAAAACCAGAGGCTTATAGAAAACAGAGGTGCCTCTCTTAAAGGGTGTGCAGAAAATCTCACACGCCTCAGGTCCCAATGTAGAGTTGGTAGTTTATAAGCAGCTTGGATAGCTCAAATGGTAAAGGGTCTGCCTACAATGTGGGAGATCCGGGTTTCACCCCTGGGTTGAGAAGATCCTCTGGAAAGGGAAATGGAAATCCACTTCAGCACTCTTGCCTGGAAAATCCCATGGATGGAGGAGTGTGGTAGGTTACAGTCTACGGGGTTGCAAAGAGTCGGACAAGACTGAGTGACTTCGCTTTCACTTTTAAGCAGCTAGGGTCCCATTCACTTGCTGATCTGGGAAAGCCTCCCAGGGAGGCATAAGGCACCTGGGACTCCCTTTGGGGATGGAGATGTTGGGGACAGAGGAGCTGGCAACAGTCATTTTGGACAACTCATTTTGTCATGTTGTCAGTGGTGCTGGCAAGGGCCAGTTTGGAGTTCTCCCTCTAGCATATAAGTTGATGGGGGTTACCCACCTTCCAGTGGGCTGACACCAGCCCAGCCTGCTTGTATTGCCTGCTCTATCCTCCAGGCTAATTCTAAAAGCTTATGAATAATTCCTAGATACATTCTAGCTCTGCATCTATGTTAGATTAAGCAGAATGATACACTCAGCTGGGTACTGTCTATATCCTTAATATCAGAAAAGAAGTCCTAAATTTAGAGAGAAATAGGAGTCTTTACGGTTTTACAAAGGAAATGAAAGAATTTGTGTCAATGCAGAAATGTGAAGGAAGGCAGCATTTACTTCCACTTCTGTGTTTCAATGAGAGAAACTTTATGTGTCAAAACTTCTTATCAAAAGGAAAATTGAATATTTTTTACATTCAAATAGTACATTCTGGACTATTTGAATATTTTGTAAAAAAGAAAAAGTAACTCAAGTTTTACCTCTAGATTGGTGTGACCTGATAATTTGCTGACATTGATCATAGTTGCAAAATAATTCTGTGACAAGTAACGCATTCTATCAAATACAGTTTTACTTTTGAATGTTGACAAAACTTCATTAAATTGATAAGTTCAGTCAGAAACAGAGTCCCACAGATACATTGGCTATACAGCCTAAGCCGCTTGCCAATGTAGGAACCATAAGGGATGCAGGTTAAATCCCTGGGTTGGGAAGATCCCCCGGAGAAGGAAATGGCAACCCTTTCCAGTATTCTAGTATGCAGAATCCCATGGTCAGAGGAGCCCGGTGGGCTACAGTGCATGGGGTCCCAAAGAGTCATACACAAGTGAAAGTGACTTAACATGCATGCATGCATTAGAGTTCACATGATAAATATATATATATATTTTGCAGCGCTGCATCCTGCTTTATTCAAAGTGTTGATATATAGTCATTGTGAATTTTTGCAATAATTTTGACTTTTAAAAAGATCGCTTAACTTCGCTGTGGGAAGGAGACATATTCTCGTCTGGATAATCCCATGGGCAGAGGAGCTTGGGGGACTACAGTCCATGAGGTTGGAAAGAGCCGGATGCAACTGAGCACAGCACAGAGCACAGCATTAACCAAACGCATTTGACCACATACCTCTTCTTCAATGGGTTTCTTCCAACACCAGTGTGTGGCTGACCACACAGGACCCATCCCTGCACTACTGTCTCTTTTTTAATTCCCTCACTGTCCTAACTGTGACTGTTTGAACTACTCTTTGGAAGGTCCAGGAGGCTGAAAGCCTTTTCTTACAAACAAGAAATGCGGGACCCAGGAAGGCTTTCATGCCCAGGAGGGTCCCATAGGGTCCTGCTCTCTATCAATCCCCCGTTTTCTTTGATTCTCCTCAATGTTAAGGAGACGAGGTATCAGACACACAAAAAATAACATTTTGGATGAAGAAGTTAATCGTAAACTTGGCAGAGGAACTCAGTTTTAGGGAGATTGCACGCATGAATGTGGGTTCTATCAAGAATGCAGATATTCTAACATAAAGTTATAAGGATGGCACAAGTTAGATTTTTATCTTCTAGCATGTTTTTAATGCCTATATTGTTGTTTCTGTTCAGTCACTAAGTTGTGTCCTACTCTTTGAGACCCCATGGACTGCAGCAGGCCAGGCTTCCCTGTCCTTCACTGTCTCCTGGAATTTGCTCACACTCATGTTCACTGCGTCGGTGATGCCGTCCAACCATCTTATCTACCTACGTGGCTCGGTCAATGTTTTTATGAGCTCTTAGAGAAACATACAGAATTGGTCCAGGGAATTCCCTGGTTGTCCAGTGGTTAGGACTCATAGCTCTCAAGTCTAGGTTCTGGAACTAAGATCCCACAGCCTGTATGGCACAATCAAAAAAAAATTTTTTTTTTTTTGGTTTAGTTAACAGTTAAGTGCATGCAAAAAGCTACCAAATGAATTCTTTCCATCAAGATCCTATTTCCATTAGTAGCCTATGGAATCCAATAAGGTACTTTAAGAAATGACCCTATATTTTTAAAAATATGTTGCATTTTTTGGTTATAGAAAGACTAGTTTCATATATTATACTGGGATAAAGAATTTAAATGGAATTACATACAAATTAATTTAAAATGATTACTTCTAGTGTTGGCAAGTTTGAACTTGCACATCTTACAGAACAGCCATAATTCTCTGAATTATTGGATCCATTATGGACTGTCCTTATTTCATTGGAAGCTTTTGTTGATTGCAATTCATAGGGCTCATTTTGGTTTTATTGAAATGCCAGCTAACTATATACTACCTGTAGATATCAGGTGCTTCTCATGACCTGAATATATGTGTCTGATGTGTGGGAAACTTTACGAGTTTCCTCATCTGTCATGTAGATAGTTATATATGGATATGTTGCCAAACTGGCCTGGGTTCTTGGACTCTTTATACAATGGAAATCTAGAGGAGGAATTCAGGCAATGCTTTACTGGGACTCATGCTGCAGCATGAGGTAGCAAGAACAAGTAACAGGTCCCTTACTTGCTCTCAGAGGGGTGATGATATGGTCCATTAAAGGGGTAATAGTGGAAGTAGATCTGTGCATTGGGCTGGAGAGGTGGCGTAGGTGAGCAGCCCACGCCTTTTGTGGTGCTTGTGCAAGGGGCATGCGCAGTTCCCTGCTTTTTCTCCAGACACCTTCCAAATGGTAGTTGGGTTTTGGCCTTTCTGTAGGTTGTTGATTACTTGCTCCAACTGCACACACTTGCAGTTAACTTTAGTTCCTCAGTGTCTTTGTATTTTGTAGCTCAAAGACATGTTTGTCTAGGAGTAAGCATTGCATTAAAGGGTTTCAGGTCCCAGCCTGTCTCAGATATAGTAACAAAAATAAAAAGAGTGAGGTTTTTATTCTCTTTGACATGTATATTATCCCTGTATGTTGCATGAATAAAACATTTCCCTTATTTCTATCAGAGTAATATACTTGCTTTAATTCTTAAGCATAGTGAACATGATATAAATATATATGCTGAATTATTTGAGAGTAGCACATTTAGAGCTAGTTTAAATGCGCTTTTATCTGTAAGGCATTGCTTGTTAAGAAATTGGTTGTTATCCTTACGGTTCTAATTGGATGTAAAAGGTGTTCTTAAGAATTTGCAGGTACTTCAGATTTTCCAGATTGAATGAGAGAGCATTTTATAACCATCCTGCTGTTTCTTTAGTGCAGTACAATACAACTCTGAAATGTTAACAAAAAAGGAAAAGGTGGGTGCAACATGGTGTTGTGTTTCCTACACTCTAATTGGAAACATTTTATACTACTTATAAAAATAGGTATTTGTATATAAAAAGTTTCATCTGAGTGAACCCAAAAAGTGATTGGAAAACTTCCAATTCTGCCTCACTTTCCCAAGGTATATACAGATAAGTTCCAACATGCATGTGTGTGTGCTAAGTTGCCTCTGTTGTGACACTGTAGCCCGCCAGGCTCCCCTATCCATGGGATTCCCCGGTTAAGAATTCTGGAGTGGGTTGCTCTTCTCTCTTCTAGGGGATCTTCCCGACCCAGGGAAGGGTCTCCTGTGGCTCCTGCACTGCAGGAGGATTCTTTACCTCTGAGCCACCAGGGAAGCCCCAAGTTCCAACATAAATAAAATTATTTTCCAAACAACTTAATATCAACAGATTTTAAAAATATTTTGAGCGTTTATTGTTGTTCCTTCAAGATAAATATCAATAAAGGCTAAAAAGATAACAGAAATGTAAGCATAGAATAAAATAGATTATATTTTGTGTATTAAATGAATTACCTGAGTAACAGTGTAAATCAGATAATGTTATACTGTGATGTTGTTACCGACAGTGTCCAGCTGCTCACTGCTCAAAAGCCAATAAACAGGCCAGATTGGTGGAAAGAAAAGTTTGCTTTATTTCTGATGCTAGCAACTGGGGGTGGGGGTGGTGCAGGGTGGCAGACATCTGTGCAAAGGCGGACTCCCCCCTCTCCCCAACAAGCAGGGGGTGAGAGCTTTTATAGACAGAGTCAGGGTAGTCGGGGTAGTACTACTACATGCAGAAATAGTACAGTCATCTCTGACAGTCATCTTCACACTGGCCATCAGTGGTCTGCCCAGAATCATCTTGATTATTTTAGGTACAGTTAATCTTCAGTTCCAGGGTTGGTGTATTCCAACTTCTTTTTGGCCAATTCTCAGAATTACGGCAGCTCATATGCTGGGTACAGTCTGGTTGCCATATAGTTAACTTCTTCCACCTAGTATGTTAGTATCTATAAGACAGCTCATGGGATATGGCTCAGAATATTATCTATAGCCCATGAGAAAGAACTGAAGGTCTTTGACTATGCTTAGAGATTACATTATTATTATTTAGTCTCCTGTGACTGTTTTCTTTTGTTTCAGTGTTTCTTACTTCTCTGGTTAAACTTATTCTTTGATTAAAATTTTCCACAGACAAAAGGCAGGCAGAGGGCATGGTGGGGGTGAACTGTGGGTGGGGGGAGGACTGTAGGGTCCTGCTCTGTTTCAATGTGAATTGGAGCATATATTAACATTTTATTTTGAGCACAAATTAGAAGCAACCTTTTCTTCATCAACATATTTAATATCTGCTATGTGCCATGTACAATATATAGAAATATAGATAAGCTAGAGCCTCTGCCTTAAAAGAGTATATTTTGAGGAAATAGACAATGAAACATTGTTTTAAAACCTATAATGAGAATAAGTAAAAGTATGGTGAGGAGTGTGGAAGAAAGACACAGGGCAATGAGAATCCAAGTTTTTAAGAACTGATTTGTGTACTAATTCACTGACTCCGCATAATTATAATTTAAATATTATCATTTCAATTTTTACAGGTAGGCAAAATAGAATCCTTTAATCTCAAGAATGAGAAACTTGCCCAAAGTCTTATGTCCAGGTTTCCCTGGTGATTCATATAGTAAAGAATCTTGAGTTACTCAAAGAATTTTGAGTAACACAAAATTACCCAAAGAGACCAACAATTCTACCAAATCATCAAGATGTTATGTAATTTGATGAACTTCATAATACATTGGTACTGTTGCAAACAAAAATAAAATTTAACTTCTGTAAATGTTGGAAAATGTTCTGTGTACATTGTAGATACTACAGACAAAACATTCTTTCCACAGTGGACAAGCTGTCAATCTAACGTCAAAAAATGCAGAATTATGAGGAGATACAAGACCCACAATACATAAAAATGTTTAATTTATTCTTCCAAATGTGAGTCTCTATTATTGCTTATGCTTTATCGCCTTTCATTTTCTAAAATCAGCTATATTTATTGTTGTTGTTATCCAGTCACTAAGTCATATCCAACTCTTTATGACCCCATGGACTGCAGCACGCCAGTCTTCCCTGTCCATCACCAACTCCTGTAGTTTACTCAAACTTATGTCAATTGAGTCATTGATGCCATCTAACCATCTCCTCCTCTGTCATCCCCTTCACTTCCTGCCTTCAATCTTTCCCAGCATCAGGGTCTTTTCCAGTGAGTCAGTTCTTCACATCAGGTGGCCAAGTATTGGAGTTTCAGCATTAGTCCTTCCAATGAATATTCAGGACTGTTTTCCTTTAGGATGGACTGGTTGGATCTCCTTGCAGTTCAAGGAACTCTCAAGAGTCTTCTCCAATACCACAGTTTGAAAGGATCAATTCTTCAGCACTCAGCCTTCTTTATAGTCCAACTCCCACATCCATACATGACTATTAGAAAGACCATAGCTTTGACTATATGGACCTTTGCTGGCAAAGTGATGTCTCTGATTTTTAATATGCTGTCTCAGTTCTTCATAGCTTTCTAAGGAGCAAGAGTGTTCGTTTCATGGCTGCAGTCACCGTCTGCAATGATTTGGGAGCCCAAGAAAATAGGATCTGTCACTGCTTCTACTTTTTCCCCTTTTATGCCATGAAATGATGAGGCTGGATGCCATGATCTTAGTTTTTTTTAATGTTGAGTTTCAAGCCAGTGTTTTCATTCTCCTGTTTCAGCCTCATCAAGAGGCTCTTTAGTTTCTCTTCACTTTTTACCATTAGAGTGGTATTGTCTGTATCTGTTCACTCTTGTCATCTCCTGCTTGACTATGACCAATTTGCCTTGATTCATGGACTTAACATTCCAGGTTCCTATGCAATGTCATTCTTTACAGCCTAGGACTTTGCTTTCACCACCAGACACATACACAACTGTGTATGTGTATGTATTCTGCTTTGGCCCAGCTGCTTCATTCTTTCTGGAACCTTCCACAATAGCATATTGGACACCTTCTGACTTGGAAGTGGTGTGGGGAGGGTCATCTTTTGATGTCATATCTTTTTGCCTTTTCATACTGTTCATGGTGTTCTTGAGGTAAGAGTATTGCAGTGGGTTGCCAATCCCTCCTCCAGTGGACTACATTTTGTCAGAACTCTTCGATATGACCCATCTGTCTTGGGTAGCCCTGCACCAGACGGCTCATAGCTTCATTGAGTTACCCAAGCCCCTTTGCCATGACAAGGCTATGATCCACTTTGTCTGACCCTTTGCGACCCCATGGACTGTAGCCCACCAGGTTCCTCTATCCATGGAATTCTCCAGACAAGAATACTGGTGTGGGTAGCTATTCCCTTCTTCCATGAATCTTCTCAGCCCAGAGATTGAACATGGCCTCCTGCATTGCAGGCAGATTCTTTACCATATAAACCACCAGGGAAGCCCTGGTTATATTTATCAGCATGATTTTTTGGAAAGATCATTGAAATGTGTAGTAATTCACCCTGTACAAATCTCCTGGATTTTTCTGAATACTCAAACCAGTGAATAAAGTGAAAATGAACATTCAGGGAATATTTTGAAGAGAAAATAAATAGCATAGATATATTTTTAAGACTGTGTGGGTAAACCAATCAGTTTATTCAACCCTCATTGCATGGGGCAGGGTGGGAGCAGGATTTATGGGAGGAGGAGCTCACTGACTATGGAAGCCTTATTCCATAAGGCTACAACCTGGCTACAGCCTGCCTTATTCAACTGGCTACAGCCTGCCTCAGTATCCTGTCTGAGATCCA
Source organism: Tragelaphus eurycerus (assembly GCA_935064755.1). Lineage (NCBI taxonomy): Eukaryota > Metazoa > Chordata > Mammalia > Artiodactyla > Bovidae > Tragelaphus > Tragelaphus eurycerus. Next base: position 41,626,890 of record CAKXYN010000010.1, on the reverse strand, counting down.
AACCCACAATTCTCAAAGCATTTGTCTCATAGAAATTGCATTTGGAATTAGCAAAGATAAAATCATATTTGGTCGGTTTTAAGCAAAGGATATTCTCCCATTCAAGTATTAAGCAGGCCTGACCCTGCTTAGCTTCCAAGATCAGACAAGATTGGGTGTATTCAGGGTGGTATGGCCATGGACAGAAAAGGATATTCTTACTCTATTTATTTTGAAAAACAGACTCTATATGGTAACTCAAAAAATGCATTTTATTTTTCAAGAAGAGTCAGATATAAATTTTTTCTGTAACTCTAGTACACATTATGACTATTCTTTGGGTTATATATGATGTTGAGATTAATAATCACAAATATTCCTGTTGTGATCAAGTAGCTAGAAAATATTTTTTTGTGTACAAGATAATGTTTTCTATATTTTAGCATAATAATTTAAAGGACTTGATGGGGATGATAAATGTTAATAACAGGGTCCAATTTTTGAGTGAAACGTGTAGATTTAAAGAAAACATTGTGAGAAAATAAAAGCTAGAGAAATAATTCACCAAGTAAAATTAGTCCTTTCATTTTTGTCTGGCTTATATTAATAAGGAGAAGGAAATGGCAACCCACTCCAGTGTTCTTGCCTGGAGAATCCCAGGGACGGGGAAGCCTGGTGGGCTGCCGTCTATGGGGTCACACAGAGTCCGACACGACTGAAGTGACTTAGCATAGCATATATTAATAACTTGCATTATATTGCCATCTAGTGGTTAATACAAGTATTAAAAATAAAGGTGTTAAAACATCTCATCATCATAGGGCCAGTATATAATCAAGAATGTAGATTTAATATGAGATAAGAATATAATGTATGGTATCAGTTTAAGTCCAGGATCCTAAAGTAATATTTTAAGAGTGTAAAGAGGAAGAAATTCTTATGCACAAAGGCAGTAAAGCTACAAGCAAAGTCCCTTATCAGTTAATCAAGTATTTCCTGTTTCCCAAGTCTTTAGGGTGCTCAGTTCTTAGTGTTTATTCAGTAGCAGCTTCTCTAGCTTGGAAATGTTGTCAAATCCAGGCAGAGCCTGCTTAAATTGAATAGGAGAACTTTGAACACGGGGATTCCACTTTAAAGCTTCATAGTTTGATTAACTGTGGGAAAGCCTCACTTCTGGCAAAACATTAACAATTAAATAAAAGAAACAGTTCTTTACATTGTCTTTTTTCAAGTTATTGTGCAATTACATAATAACACAAACCTTGTTGGATGTGTTAGTAGGAGGTATTCAAATTACAGTTAAACTTTAAAAAATCTCCTTTGTATGGGAAAATTATAAAATAATGTAGTCTAGTTATCAAATTTTGTCTTAATTACAAATTAAATTTATTTTGAGGCCTTAAACTTTGTTTTACAAAGTAAAATTTTGTATCAAGTATGCTATGCTATGCTATGCTAAGTCACTTCGGTCGTGTCCGACTCTGTGCGACCCCATAGACGGCAGCCCACCAGGCTCCCCCGTCCCTGGGATTCTCCAGGAAAGAACACTGGAGTGGGTTGCCATTTCCTTCTCCAATGCATGAAAGTGAAAAGAGAAAGTGAAGTCACTCAGTCATGTCCGACTCTTAGCTACCCCATGGACTGCAGCCTACCAGGCTCCTCCATCCGTGGGATTTTCCAGGCAATAGTACTGGAGTGGGGTGCCATTGCCTTCTCTGGTATCAAGTATGTGAGAACTCAAAAGCATTGTTGGTGCAGTAGTTGGTCAAATTTTGGTTGAATGTGCAGCAAGCCAAAAACATGAAATAAAGAAAGTTGAATTTATGAAGACAATCCTTTCTATTGCAAGCACAAGTTCGTGTGCATCATGTACAGTGAGGCCAGATAAACTGACCTGGTGGAGTCTGGAGTACAGAGAGGTTTACTGCAGGAGGATGATATGAGGTTGGGAGGGTGGTTCCTGCTCAAAAACCCTGAAGAGTTTCAGAAAAAGCACTTTAAAAAGCCAGATAAAGCCAGTTCTCTAACTGGCTGATGGTGAGGTAATAGGAGTACCAGTGGTTATATTATCAGTGTTTAGGCCTGGGGCAGTGTGCTCACAGTCATCAGGTAGTCAACATCTCCATTTGGTGGGAGGAGTTTTCACAGGTGCCGAACAACTCAGGAAACGTGCCTCCAATACTATTATTTGAGTACTTCAGTTCAGTTCAGTCGCTCAGTTGTGTCCGACTCTTTGTGACCCCATGAATCACAGCACGCCAGGCCTCCCTGTCCATCACCAACTCCCTGAGTCCACCCAAATCCATGTCCATTGAGTCGATGATGCCATCCAACTATCTCATCCTCTGTCATCCCCTTCTCCTCCAGCCTCCCATCTTTCCTAGCTTCAGGGTCCTTTCAAATGAGTCAGCTCTTCACATCAGGTAGCCAAAGTACTGGAGTTTCAGCCTTAGCATCAATCCTTCCAAAGTAATCCCAGGGCTGATCTCCTTTAGAATGGACTGGTATGATCTCCTTGCAGTCCAAGGGACTCTCAAGAGTCTTCTCCAACACCACAGTTCAAAAGCATCAATTCTTTGGTGCTCAGGTTTCTTTATAGTCCAACTCTCACAACCATACATGACCACTGGAAAAATCATAGCCTTGACTGAGTACTTCAGAGAACAGCTAAAGCAGAGGATGTGGGGGAAGGGCTGTTCCAGAAGGCCCCAGGCTTCCCATTTCTTACCCTATTAGCCCCTTGTTTGTATTTTCTTTCTGAAAATTTGATTTAAATCAGATCAGATCAGATCAGTCGCTCAGTCGTGTCCGACTCTTTGCGACCCCATGAACCGCAGCACGCCAGGCCTCCCTGTCCATCACCAGCTCCCGGAGGTCACTCAGACTCGCATCCATCAAGTCAGTGATGCCATCCAGCCATCTCATCCTCTGTCGTCCCCTTCTCCTCCTGCCCTCAATCCCTCCCAGCATCAGAGTCTTCTCCAATGAGTCAACTCTTCGCATGAGGTGGCCAAAATACTGGAGTTTCAGCTTTAGCATCATTCCTTCCAAAGATTTAAATAATTTAAATTTATTGATTTAAATAAGAAAGCTTAAATTTGATTAATATTTATTTTGTTGCTATCATATGATTATATCATGCTATCATATCTCCCTCTTTGGGAAAAAAACATGCAAACACATCACAAGTTGAGGAATTCAGTACTATTAAGGGAAAACCTGACTGTATGCTTACCCTAGCAATGGCTCACGCTCACACTTTCCTGAACCTCATTTTGACTGTTTACACAAGTTAGTTCTTTGAGACTATGATAACTATTATTTTGTCTTTTACTGAACTAAGCAGTATTGTTTATAGTTTTCTACATAGTAGTGCGATTTCCTTTAGTCTAATGTATATTTGCTTTTGTTGATTGTTGGTTCATTTATTGACTTGATCACCCATTCATTGGTAACCACTTTCAGCACTGTAAAACTATTGAGAGTAGACAATTTTACTTCAAAATATTTAAGGCTGTGTTCTTAGCATCTACCAACATATTTGTTGTTTAGTCACTAAGTTGCATCCGACTCATATTTTGAGACCCCTATGGACTGTAGCCTGCTGGGCTCCTTGGTCCATGGGATATCCCAGGCAAGAATACTGGAGTGGGTTGCCATTTCTTTCTCCAGAGGATTTTCCTGACTCAGGCGTTGAACCCATGTCTCCTGCATCTCCTGTATTGGCAGGCAGATTTTTTACCACTAAGCCACTAGGGAAGACCACCAACACATTTAGACCATCCTTAACAAAATGTACTTGAATATCATGTATGGCCTTTGGGATAGTCAATCTTTCACATTTTTGTTGTTGTTGCTGTTTATGTGTTTTGTTTTGGTTTAAACTAGCATGGCTAAATGTAACTTGCGGTCTAGAAGAGCAACAACACATAAAATGAGAGTAAGTGACAAAAGGTTATTATGAGGGAGTGAGACTTTAAGGGTGTGTTTATATGCGTATGCATGTGTGTGCATGTCCTTTTGTCTTTCTCAGAACCAGCTTTGATCCCGTTTGCTGATTTCAGGAAGAAACTGTTCCCTCTCATGGGCCTCAGAGGTGCAGGAGTCCCTGAAACTTTTCCTAATTTTTCTGATTGGTCTCATTTGTTGGAGCAAGGAATCCTTGTGGGCTATATTTAATGAGTCGTACTCTGAAGATAATACGATAAAAAATAGACTAGAGATGCCGAGCATTCTAGTTAGGTAGAATCTGCATCATTGGGCCATTTCTTTGTGGAACAGGCAAAGAAAAAAGTGGAAGAAAATTTTAGTCATTAAGAGAGATCTTTCTGTTATTATTTCATATTAGTAAATAATTGGAACTTAATGAAAATGTCTTAGTTAAAATACATATGGACATTTACTTTTTCTTCTGGAATTCTAGAAATTCAATTTATCCTCTAATTTAAAATGCTGCTAAAAGTTTAGATTCAATATTTTCTGCTCCTTATAGCTATGTGGGGCTATTTCAACAATAACAAAAACAATCCACAGTTTCACAGGAGGGTAGTCTATGACTTGCAATAAAGCTACCATATACTTTAAGTAAAATTACCTATTATTATTATTATCTAGAGAATAAAAAACTCTTTTTCTTCACAAAGAGTCAGCTTTCTCTTTGTGAAGCATGATGATGTTTATGATGTTTGATGAGACAATACTATTCATATTAAACTCCATTAGTGTTTTCATTTATAAACTTTGAGTATCATTGACTGAATGTTGGATGCTTTTACATTTTAGTATGCAAGTTTTTCATGTCATATTCTTTTACATCTTTCTGTTTTTTCTAAAATAAATACTAAAATGGTAAAACAAAGAATGGAACAAAATAAAATTCTTTTTTTATATGATGCAATTGTTGATTTATGTACTTATGTTTTTCTTTTTCAAAGGAAATCTTGGTTACGGGGTTTGAATACTTTTCAGATGCTTTCAGAAAAAATCATAACTTATCAAATGATAAAAAGGATATTCAAAGTAAAACACCAAGAAGAGAGATCTATGGACATTTATAGTGGGAGTTTGAAATTTGACCACTAGATGGTGAACCTAATCCAAATATCTAATTGAATAGGTCTCATAAGATCTTAACTTTTGGAAACAAGAGTCATGTTTCAGTTTTAAGTCAACTCTTTTTAATTGCATAAAACATTTAACCCAACATATTAGCCATTTATGGTTATATTTTCCATCAATATTACTCTCAGACAGGAATTTTTTGATTTATATACCCACACAATTTAGAATGAAAGAATAGAAATAACAATATTCTCTTCCCATTTCGGTTCATAAGATTCTCTTACAGATTACCGTAAAATTAAGCTTAAGACAAATGACAGCTTTTTTTTTCCTTTTGAGTATTAGTACAAGATTCAGTTGATGAAAACAAATTAGTATAGAAAGCGTGTACAGTGATTTTATGTGGTTCAGTCTTCACAGTTTTGAGCAAATCTCAATTTGCTGCTTCAAATGAATATTAAATCGTAAGCACAGGTATAAAAACAGCAAGCATCTACTCTATTATGTTACAGAATTTAAAAAATATGTGGCACATATTTACAATTAATTGTGCTACCTAATGAAGAAAGCATCTAGATCATTAGTTTTACATATTTTATACAGGTATACATTTTGACCAGTGAATGTTGACTGTGAGATCAGTGTGACACTCTTTAGGGTACAATAAATATTACTATCTATGATGAAAATAAATCCATGAACACAGTGGTTAAAAAGTAGAGGTTTTTCAGTTAGCTTAACAGAGTGTGATTTTTAAAAAACCGGTTTCATGGGGGGAAAAACACAAATAAAACCTCTCTTTTAAACAAAAAATGATAGATCTAAATCAGAGGTCCCAACCTCCAAGCCACAGACTCGTACCTCCCCTCATACCAGCAGCAGCATTAGATAAGATGTAAAATTCACAACAAATGTCATGTGTTTGAATTATCCTGAAACCATTCCTCTTGCACCTTCTGTGGAAAAATTGTCTTCTACAAAGCCAGTCCTTGGTGCTAAAAATGTTGGGGAACCCTGAACTTTAAGTGGCAGATAGTTTTGATGAATTGGATTTTAAAAAATTGGACATAATCTTCAACTTTGTGTGGCGAGTACAGTGGGAATTGAAATAATTTTTTGAAAACTCTCTTTGGCTATGCAAACATATAAGCATCACATTTTTATCAAGACACTTGGCTACCATCTGTGACACTGGCAGAGAAAGGAAATTGTGGATTACTCTATTACTCAGTTTTGTAGAAAAAAACTGTTTATGCTAACATGAGAATTCTTTCTCTGTAGCTTTGGTATTCTGTTCATGCCGAGATAACAGAAATAATATATACATTATGCTTGCATTTCAAACACCTCAATGTTAAGGTTTTAAAATTGCTGAAGCACTTTGATAAACTTTCCACAATATGATTTCAAGACTTGAGAAAGTTAGTCTGTAGAAAAGATCGAACTCAAAGAGCAATATGTTGTTTAAAAAAAACAAAGTGTCATTAAAATTTTAGTTTTCAGCTTGTCATGTAAGATTTAACCCAAACCCCAGGGAGCAAACCACATAGTTAGATAATGAAGCATGAGACCCCTTTCTATCCTCAGCCAATGCTAATCATGCAAAAATGAAACAGAGCCAAAGACTAAGAGAAAACATAATTTGTGACATGAAGTTAAAAAAAAAATCTAAGTGTACAGTATTTTATTTTTGTTTTCCATCACCCAAATTATTTTTGGGATAACCTTGCATCAGAAGCTTTATTGAGTGAACAGAAAAAATAGAAATAAACCCTGAAGCAAATACCAAAGTCAATTTTGAAATAAGTTACAAACTTCTCAGTGGAGGTCTTCTTTTCATGAAAGCGGATTTCATGATTACAGGTCTTTCAAGCAGGTGCGGAATCATTGGTCAGTCAGACAAAATGATGTCAGAATCTAGGTGAAAGCACTTTGCCAGTTTTAAAGCTTAAAGAGTATAATCTGTCATTTTGTTTTTATCTACATTTCCTCAAAGCAGTCCACTTAAAGACTGTCATTCAGGATTCAGTTATTTATCAAAGAAATGGTGTTAACCTCCTACTTGACTCAAGGCAAGGAAATGAACTAAGCCTATGCTTAATTTATACATATTTTTTGTTTTCTGAACAATGTTTATGATTAGAATTTATTTTCACTTTTTGTTTTCATCTGTGCATAAAGGCATATTGTTTGTGAAGGACCCAAATCAAAGATCTTTCAGACCTTTCTGTAATGAGGCCATGCCACTTCATGCATTGCAAAATTTCAAAAGTTAAAAAGAATAAGAATTAGTCATTAAGAATGTGCCTGTCCCCGAACCCGCAGGGGACACAGGTTCGATCCCTCGTCCAGGAAGATCCCACGAGCGGTGGAGCAGCTAAGCCTGTGCACGGCAGCTATTGAGCCCATGTGCCCCGGAGCTCGTGCTTGGCATCAAGAGAAGCCACCGCATTGAGGAGCCGCACACGGCAATGAAGAATAACCTCCTCTGGCCACAATTAGAGAAAGCTGGAGAACAGTGACACAGACTCAGCACAGTCAAAAATAAAATAAATGAATAAAGATTTAAAAATTAGTCATATTTAGGTCTTTTTGAAGGGCATGGATCAGAAGTACATGTACAGAAATTGCCATCCAGCCTTCCTGTCAACCATACACATGAATTCCAGTTGTAGCTAGAAAGGAATGAAGAGTTTGGGAGGCTGGGCAATAGTCCTTAAAAGATACTATTAAGTATCCTGCAAAATAGCAGTAAGGTCTGAAGGAAGAAGAAAACTGACCTTTATCCTAGTTTCCTTCTTCTGAAGATAGTTGAAGATAGCTCAGTTGTGTCAAAGAAAACCACGGATTTTCCTTTTATTGCAGAGTTGAACGAGAAAGCAAAAACCTATCAGTCATGAAGAGTGAGTCCAGACAGATCATATAGTAAAAATACAAACTGAAATCCTCCAGCTAAGGTTTTCATCCATTCAGCAGAGTTCAGATGGTACAAGACATTTTAGGATATATGAAAGTAGATCCTGGGTAACGGGGCCACCATTGTGTACTGACTTTAGTTGCTTTTTTTCATATACATTTGCAACTTGTTTACTTGGTCCAAATTATTTCACATGGACTATGTGTGGGACTTGTCCTTAACTTATAGCATAATACACAACTCAACATTTTCCCAAATATGAGACCTAATTAACTGTTCATATTTTTGGAATGCTTCATATCATGCACCTTTAAGAAATCAAATTTTACTCATGTCTGAAATTTATTTAACTTCTCTAGAGATCAGTCTTTTTAATTCCTTGGAGATAGAAATTATCATAATACTTCACATTAAGTGTCTACAATTGACTGTATATTGTGAAGAACAGAATTACATGTGAGGAACAGTTAATTCATATTTAAAAACTCCCTGGGAAATCCCAAGTTATTTGACTGTTAAGTAAGCAAGAATAATTCTACTATTTGTCCAGTGAGTATGGGGAGGGTACTAATTAATCTTCAAAAATTTATTTAGAACTATAAATTTTAAAGATGCTTATTATAAATTGAGCCTCCTTCAAGAACTGATAAGTATATCATAGGGGTAAAAACCTACGATGGCAATGGCATGGATATTCAGTTTAGTCAAGCTCAATTAACTATTGCCCAACTAATTGGCAGATGGCTAAATTGTACGTAACCTCACAAAAATCTATGTTTGGGCATATACCTATCTTCTTCACATTTTAAAATAAAAACACAACTGAATTGAGCAGAAGAGAAAAAGTTTGATTATTTTGCTATGTCACTAAATCTCTGTGGTTTAATCACTAAGTTGTGTCTGAGTCTTTGGGACACCCTAGGATTCCCGGGTGGCTCAGTGGTAAAGAATTCTCCTGCCAATGCAGGAGACCCAGGTTTGATCCCGGGTTGGGAAGATCCCCTGGAGAAGAAATGGCAACCCACTCCAGTATTCTTGCCAGGAAAATCCCATGGATAGAGGATCCTGGTGGCTTCAGTCCCTGGGGTCACAAAGAATCAGATACTACTGAGCATGCATGCACAGCACAGAACTGGCTCCTCAGTCTGTCCTGCCAGGCTCCTTTGTCCATCAGATTTCCCAGGCAAGAATACTAGTTGTTGCTTGGCCGCCAAGTCCTTTCTGACTCTTTGCAACCCCATGTACTGCAAGGTACCAGGCTTTCTAGATGGTGTTAATGGTAAAGAGCCCTCCTGCCAATGCAGGAGACATAAGAGATTCAGGCCCAAACCCTGGGTTGGGATGATCCCCTGGAGAAGGGCATGGCAACCCACTCCAGTATTCTTGCCTGGAGAATCCCATGGACAGAGAAGCCTGGTGGGCTACAGTCCATGGGGTCACAGAGAGTCAGGCACGACTGAGGCCACTTAGCACACAGCACACAGTGGGACTGGAGTGTTTTGTAACTCATTGAAGCTATGAAGCCAGTGCCAGGTAGGCCACCCAAGATAGATGGGTCATAATGGAAAGTTCTGACAAAATGTGACTCACTGGAGGAGGAAATGGCAAACTACTCCGGTATACTAGCTGTGAAAATCCTGTGAGCTATATAAAAAGGAAAAAATAAATGGAAAGAATACTGGAGTGCATTGCAATTTCCTTCTGCAGGGGATCTTCTTGACCCAGGAACTGAACCCACATCTCCTGCACTGGCAGGCAGATTCTTTACCAGTGAGCCATCAGGAAAGCCCAATTAAATCTCTACTAACTATTTAATTCAATATAAACAGACAGTATCTAAACTTTATTCCTCAAGCTTTAGTTCATAAAATGGTAGAATAAAGAGAATCTTCTTCATAATTTTGTTTAATTATAATCATATGTTCATTTCCAGGCAATGAGACATCTTAGGTAAATTGCAATGTTAATATAAAAGTCAGAAAAACTGGAAAATCTCATGAGGACTAGATGATTTATACTACCATGAATTTCTTTCAATTTTTTGAGGTATGCTAATAAAAGATGTATGATATGTGAAGTTTGGCAAGTGTATTAAATCTTTGTTTTTCAGGTTTCAAGTTACAAATTTCTCTTCTCTTTACCCTCTTCCTTCCTTTCTCTCTCCCTTTCCTTCCTCTTTCCCTCCTTGCTTTTCTTTTTTTTCTTTCCTTTTTCTTTCTTTTATTTTTCTCTCTCTCTTTCCTTCCTATTAATGTTTGCAATTTCTTCTCCAAAGCTCCTATAATTTTAAACCTTGAATATTTAATTGGATTTAAGGAGGGAAATTCATATCCAGCTTTATTCTAAATGAATTTTGCTATTTTAGACAAATAGAGGAAACTGTTTTTAAGCCCTACACCAACATGAGTAAATACTCTTAAACCTTGCTGCAGTTTCATGGAGCAACTTCTGTTCATCACTCACCTTAACCATTCCTCATGGCTTCCGGATTTTTCTATTTTTACTTGCTGAATTTGAGATAAATATTAAGTTTTAAAGTTAACATTCCTTAAAGTTAACTGAAACACTGAAATTACTTTTAAGTAAAATGTTGGTGTTGATTTATTAAATTTACTATAAATTATATGCTTATTCAAGTATTAAAATATATCTCTAAATCAAGTATACTTCAATTTAAAAAAATAAGAGGACATCCAGTCATCTCATCAAAGGAAAAAAAAAAAATCAATGCTAAATCCCTTTTGTTCATGACCAATATTTTACTAAACTGAATATTTTACTTCTCTATAAAATTATAAAAATAATATCATGCTTTCCTTATCTTGCAGTTTCACTGTGATAATATTAGAACAAGACTGCTTTTTCTTGCACAAGACTGCTTTTTCAAGCTGCAATTCAGTTTCAAAGGAAATTGCTGCATTGATTACACTGATTGGGTTCTGATGTTCATGAGATATAGCTTATTTCAGTTATTTTACTGCCTTTGGTGGCCATAGTACCTCGCTAGCTAGTTCTAGGCAGACTTACAAAGGACTACAGTGTTATACTACAACTGGAATATATTTTCAACAAACATCTTTGTTCTCTTTCCATATTACACAGACAAATATAGGACCAGAAAAGAAGTGACTTTCTCATTGAATAACAAAATTAGAACCAACAGCTAGGACTTCTCACTTCAGTTCATTTCAGTTGCTAAGTTGTGTCCAACTCTTTGTGACCCCATGGACTGCAGCATGCCAGGCCTCCCTGCCCATCACCAGCTCCCAGAGTTTACTCAAACTCATGTAAATTGACTCAGTGATGACATCCAACCATTTCATTCTCTATTGTCCCCTTTTCCTCCCATCTTCAATCTTTCCCAGCATCAAGGTCTTTTCCAATGAATCAGTTCTTCACATCAGGTTGTCAAAGTGTTGGAGTTTCAGCTTCAGCATCAGTCCTTCCAATGAATATTCAAGACTGATTTCCTTCAGGATGGACTGCTTGGATCTCCTTGCTGTCCAAGGGACTCTCAAGAGTCTTCTCCAACACCACACTTCAAAAGCATCGAATCTTTGCTGCTCAGCTCTCTTTATAGTCCAACTCTCACATCCATACATGACTACTGGAAAAACCACAGTTTTGACTAGACGGACCTTTGTTGGCAAAGTAATGTCTCTGCTTTTTAATATGCTATCTAGGTTGGTCATAATTTTTCTTCCAAGGAGCAAGCGTCTTTTAATTTCATGGCTGCAGTCACCATCTGCAGGGATTTTGGAGTCCCCCCAAAAAAGTCTGTCACTGTTTCCATTGATTCCCCACCAATAAATGGGGACATCCCAGCTTTGGGGAGAAATTGACAGACGGAGGGTGCTGAATCTTCATGTCTGAATACCAGTTCTATTACTAAATATTGTGTCCTCATTGGCTTGAGTAAGGATAAATAACTTACCACATAAATTTGTGGTTTGAATTGAGTGACAGAAATAGATGGGAAATCTAGAAAAAGGATAAGCAGAAGGCAAGCTCAGCAAATCAGTCCACTCTTGTTTTCTGTCCCTTCTTTAACCTTTAAACTGATTTGGTTGATGATTACTGTTTTGATGCAGCCCATAATTCATGGCTCAGCTGGTAAAGAATCTGCTTGCAGTGCAGGAGACCTGGGTTTGATCCCTGGGTTGGGAAGATCCCCTGAAGAAGGGAAAAGCTACCCACTCCAGTATTCTGGTCTTTAGATTTCCATGGACTGGGGGTCGTGTCAGGAGGGTGTCCATGAAGTCATAAAGAGTTGGACATGACTGAGCAACTTTCACTTCATAATTCATAGGTAGAATGAGCTGTACAGTTCTATATTTGCAAATACTTTGCAAACTGAATAGGGAAAATTCTCTGAAGCTTGCATTGAATGAATTGAATGGCTGCCTTTTTTTTTTCCGGCTGTGCTGTGTATGAGATATTAGTTTCCTGACCAGGGATCAAACTTATGCTCCCCACATTGGAAGCTCAAGTCTTAACCACTAGACAACCAGGGAAGGCCTGATGGCTGACTTTTGATAGTGTTTCTTTGCCTATGACATGAATGGGCCCATATCATGTACCATTATTAATCTGAATTTCCAAAAAGTAATAATTTGATGTGAAAATCATAAGTTGAGATAATTTCCTCCTATCGAGAGTTTGATTTTTACTGGATCTGTAAATATTTATTTATATAAGATATGACACTTTATTTTATAAGACTATATCTCACTTAAAAGGAATCATTTTATTCACACGAATTTACAGAGCTGTACACATTTTTTAATACCTATTTAAAGAACAGGTATTAGTCACTTTGTCACTTAATCACTCCAATGACTTTTTGACCATAAATTAGAAAACAATATTCTTTCTGTAATATATGGCCACAAGGGCAAGAATTACAAATTGGGATCATGTAAGGAAATGGCTATTGACTGTCATTAGTATTCTAGTCCTGGCTCAGTCAGATTTACAAAGTGTGACCCATAGCATCTAACTCCTTCATTTTATAATAATTCTTGAGGCTGTCAAGTGTAAAGGCATTGTTTAGCAAACTCAAAACACTGAGATTTTTACTGTCTTATTTCAGAGAAAAGCCAATTAAATGATAAAAATAAACTTTTATGAGCTCAGAAAAAAATGCCTAACATGAACATTTAGACATCTCCTTTTTGTTATTTCCATTTCAGAGAGTGAGAAAAGTTAAGAAACAAAGGGAATGTGTCTGAGGATGGTACTAGTAAATAATGAAATTACATGATTTAGATTGTAATCAGAAGAATTACATATATTTATATATTACATATAACATATGTATAGTTTAGTTTCTAATTTACAGTCAGCCTCCATAAAATAATTTCTTCTATATTGTCTTTTTTCTATGTCTTACTACCTCAGGAATATTTCATGTGTTTGTCTCTATGCAAACTACCCTAAAGAAATTTCCATACTAGACACAATATAAGCAATAGATGAAAACAACAAAACACAATCTTCTATTTTCTTGAATTCATTTTTTGAACCTGATCTTGCTTATGTGAGAGTTCACACTCACTTCATACTATATACAAGCAAATTTATATATAGTATTTGTATACTATATACAACAAACTCTTCATTGACCCTAAAATAGTGGGACAGCTCAGATTTGGCAGCATTAAATTCAATTTGAAGTTCCAGGAATTCAGTAAGATTTTAAAGTTATTCTGTGATGATGAAGCTTAAACAGTATGAATTTATTACCCATTGTCAAAAATCACTCTCTATCATCAGAACAGAATAGTAATGACCTATGTCCAATTTTTTTCCCCACTCTTTTTGTCTATCTCAATGAGATGTGTGAAAACATAACCATAGAATATACTTGTGGTCCCATTAGCAACTTTTAAAACTGTAATTACAAATACCATCTGAAGACTTTGAAAGTGTCATTTAGGAAAGAATATGTTTCCAAGTCAATAAGCCTTATATGCATTGTAGTTAAACAAGAATTTTATGATAACACTGGCTGTAGAATCATAGAATGCTACTCATGGAGAAAATTAAGTGACTTTTCTTTTCTTTTTTTTTTTTTTAATACCTGGAGGAACTAATAGTTGGGACTTGTCAGGTGGCACTTGGAGAAGGAAATGGCAGCCACTCCAGTATTGTTGCCTGGAGAATCCCATGGACAGATGAGCCTGGTGGGCTACAGTCCGTGGGGATGCAAAGAGTCAGACACGGCTGAGGGATTAACACTTCCTCAGGTGACACTAATGGTAAAGAATCCATCTGCCGGTGCAGGAGACATAAGAGATGTGGGTTCGATCCTGGGTCAGGAATATCCCCCAGAGGAGGGCATGGCAACCCACTCCAGTATCCTTGCCAGAAAAATCCCATGGACAGAGGAGCCTGGTATAGTACAGTCCATACGGTTGCAGAGGGTTGAACATGACTGAAGCGACTGATCACACATGCACACGCAAACTAACAGTATTCTATTTCAGAACCTTAGACAATATCCATTATAGGAGAAAGTTATCTTGATTAAACTATGCTTTTAACCATAAAGGGGAATCCAAGTGATGGAAATTGATTTCATGAGGGTAATTATATTTACTGATAAAGAGAACATTAACTATTTATGGAAGATAGCACACCCTTATCTCCTACATAGGCCAGAGAAAACTGCAGGTCCTGTGAAAACTGCAGTTATTTTCTCCCAATATTGTAGCTTAGTTTTAAGGTCTCACCTACTGTTTCTTCTGACACTTCAATGGTAAAGGAGAAACTATTATCAGTAGCAATAATTTTTTTCCCCCTACGGAGTCAGCCATATGGAAAAGTAGAATTAGTTGTCACCTAGGTAAATGTGATTTGATAAAAGTCCTCCATCCCAAAATAGATACCCCATCTGTGGACCGATGCCTGGAATTCCTATTATTATACTGACTTTTTAGGTATGCTAGTAAGACTCCAGAATGCCCTTGTGAAATGTAAATGTACTATCACTGATCTCCCTAGGATTATTATGTGGAGCTTGGAGTCTTTTATTTTCTGCCAAATGTGGAGGTCAATCATGAATCCTTCCTGGCACCTCGGCTGAAAGCTCATGAAATCTGCATTAACCTCTGTAGACATATTTTCTTTAAATGAAAGAGATTTGTTGAATGTTCAAGGAAGATTCTTTATGAAATCCATTGGTCTTAACATTTCTTGTTACTTCCTAACTGCTAATGAAAATTGTGAACTTGGAAAAAGGACATTCTCAACAAGTGGATGAGAACCAAAATGAGAGCAGGAGAAGAGATAATTATGAACAAATATGACTTTCATATGTGAACATTGGAAGCAGAACTTGTCTTGTACTCTGAATGATTACAACTTTCAGCTATGCATTAAATTTACTTAAAATTGGCATGTTTTGTCCAACTGTGTGACATGGTTCATGCCAAATCTAGAGATGTAAAATTATCAGATTAATTACCTTCTCAATTATCTGAACTTTTTTAAAGTTTAAAAATAGACAAAATTTCATACAATATCTCTAATAAAGGTGCACAAAACTGATTTCCAAGGTTATGCTAAGAAAGGGATACACTTAGAATGCAGTGAGTTCTCACTAAATAACTGATAAATAAATGATATTTAGCCACACTGAGTAATTTTATCAGTGCTTTTTTCCCCCTATTATCCAGAAATTTTGCATTATCGTTATATTATGTGTGATTGTATCCAAAATAATTTAAGAGGCATTAAGTTCTACATTATCAAAAATCTAAATAATAATAATAATAATACCAAGATAGAAAAAATGATGTCCTATCACTTAATTATTAATTTGAAGGCCTTTCTTTAACTGATCATTCATATTTATCCCTATCTTATTTGACAGCATTCTCTCAGTTTTTTTTATTCTTATTAAGTTTATGGAAGAAGCTAAAAGTTACTTTTTCTAAAACTAACAAAACTATCTCTATCTACCTACCTACCTAACCCAGTACCATCATCTACCTAGTTTGAAATTTCTAGTATATATGAGGGTATTTGGACTTCCCTGTGGTACACTGGATGAGAATCTGCCTACCAGTGCAAGGGACAGGGGTTCAATTCCTAGTCCTGGAGGATTCCACTTGCCACAGAGCAACTAGACCCGTGAGCCACAACTACTGAGCCCATGCTCTAAAGCTCATGAGCTGCAATTACTGAGCCTGCATGCCACAACTACGGAAGCCTGTGTTCCTAGAGCCGGTGCTCTGTAACAAGAGAAGCCACCACGATAAGAAGCCTGTACACCACAACTAAGAGTAGTCTCTACCTGCTGCAGCTGAAGGAAGCCCACACACAGCAGCAAAGACCCAGGATAGCCAAAAATAAATAAATAAAGATGCCACCTGCCTAAATAAAGCTTTTTAAAAGAGAGTATTAGCATATTTAATCAAAATAATCATTTTATTATTTGATAGAGAAACTCTTAAACCCAACTCTTTCATTCTACTGTGCACCCCAAGTGCATCCCAAAGGTAATCTTTTTTTAATATAGTTCTGTGAATACATTATAAAGAAAGTTGAGCACAGAAGAATTGATGCTTTTGAACTGTGGTACTGGAGAAGACTCTTGAGAGTCCCTTGGACTGCAAGGAGATCCAACTAGTCTATCTTAAAGGAAACCAGTCCTGAATATTCATTGGAAGGACTGATGCTGAAGCTGAAGCTCCAATACTCTGACCACCTGATGCGAAGAGCTGACTCATTGGAAAAGACCCTGATGGGAAGGATTGAAGGTGGGAGGAGAAAGGGACACGACGGAGGATGAGATGGTTGGATGGCATCACTGACTCAATGGACATGAATTTAAGTATGCTCTGGGAGTTGGTGATGGACAGGGAGGCCTGATGTGCTATGGTCCATGGGGTCACAAAGAGTTGGACACAGCTGAATGACTGAACTGTGAATGCTTCTATATATGTTTTTGAATATTCAAACTTGATAAATCACAGACAGACCATTAGATTCTGAAGAAACACTGATTTGTGTTGTCATCTTTGGTAGTAACAAGGAGTAAAACTTTTAATAAATTTGTTAAACTTTCTAGCACTTCAGATTCATAATCAATCAGATCAGATCAGATCAGATCAGTCGCCACCCCCCCCCTCCCCCCACCCTCCTCACAGACTCTGGGACGCACCACATAGTCTGAGGCGCCGTGGTGCCGCGAGCTATCTGGTTGGTCACTTTCTCAGGAGCTTGTCACCATCTGAGTGATGGAAGAAAGGTATTGAATTATAAATCATTTGATTTACATGATGTTTGACAAAGAACAAGTTTCATTTCCTCTTAGAGGAAAATGTTATTCAGGGCTTCCCTGATAGTACAGCTGGTAAAGAATCAACCTGCAATGCAGAGACTCTGGTTTGATTCCTGGGTCAGGAAGATCCACTGAGGAAGGGATAGGCTACCCACACGAGTAATCTTGAGCTTCCCTTGTGGCTTAGCTGGTAAAGAATCTGCCCTCAATGCAGGAGACTTGGGTTCAATCCCTGGGCTGGGAAGATGCCCTGGAGAAGGGAAGGCTACCCACTCCAGTATTCTGGCCTGGAGAATTCCATGGACTGCATAGTCCATGGGGCCGCAAAGAGTTCGACATGACTGAGTGACTCTCACTTTTCACTAATCAATGGAGAGTTTAAAGATAAAACTGATCTTTGTGAGACTATCAAATAACTATGAGAAATCTCTCTACATTTTGTTCTAAGTATATGGCATCCCTAAGTTCAAGCTTAGTATCTGACATTGCCAGTAATATTTGCAAAGGGCAAATAAGTAATATGAATGAGTGCTCCAGAAACTCTAATTTTAGGTAGATCAAATCTGAAAATCCTGTGAGTCCAACATAAAAATTGACCTCAGATTATTATTTATGATATCTCCTCATTCATAAAATATTTCATTTTAACTAGAAACCCTGTGGAAGAAAAATTACATTTTTGAATAAAACAAAACTTCAACATATTAATGCATGATTAGCCTCAAAAAAGATTAAGTGACTAGATTTTTTTTTTATCAGTGAATTTAATTATACTTGTTCTCTTCATCAGATAACACTGAGAGTTTGTGAGTTGAAATTGATGTATCAGATTCCTTGTAACTACGTGTGAATGTATGTATAAAGGTATGTATGTGTGTGTGCATAATTCATTCTATTCATTGCCTTTGATTTTTTTGGCTCAATCAGCCATCATCAAGCTTTCTGATACTTTATAAATATTTGAGTAAACACTTTAATTTTTCTGTTGGAATATATATCAAGGCTTATCTCAAACTCTTTAGACATTCAGAGCAAGTCAGTGTTTCTCTATTACCTGAAATTTGAAAGTTTAACAACTACATCTTTAGAGTACCTGGTTCCTAGAAAAAGATAACCAAATAAGTTCCAAATTTGGATAATATGGGCTATGACAATATGAAGAAAGACATAAATGTTGACATTTGGAGAATTTATGAAAAAAAGTCCACTCTTGAAAAGATGAAACAAAGTTCAAGTAAGTGGTAGGTTTTCCCCCTTCTTGAATAAGTTTACTTTACTTATGGAAAGAGGAAGGTATGCCAGGTTACATTAAATAAAACCACATTCTTATATTTTAAAAAACTAAAAAGATGACATCGTTATATTTTTGTATTAAAACGATTCTTAGTTTTTAATTTAAAAGCTGTATAGGTCAAGACCGATATAAAATTATGCAGTTTAAAAAATCTGTTAATATGATCCCAGATTAAATAAAAAGTGAAGTATGTTGACCTCTATAAACCTGACAAGGCAACAGGAAGTTGGCTGGAACTTGTATTTTTTAATCCAATTATAACAGTGTTGGAAT
This sequence comes from Tragelaphus eurycerus, assembly GCA_935064755.1. Taxonomy (NCBI): domain Eukaryota; kingdom Metazoa; phylum Chordata; class Mammalia; order Artiodactyla; family Bovidae; genus Tragelaphus; species Tragelaphus eurycerus. Next base: position 41,608,077 of record CAKXYN010000010.1, on the reverse strand, counting down.
AACTGCAAAGACAGGGAATAATAAAGGAAAATGTACACCTTCTATCTCATTTCCTAATCTATGGCCTTCCTAATGTAGATAAATGAGAAACTGGAATTTTACTGAGGTGTGTGTGTGCCTCCTCAATTGCTTCAGTTGCTTCCCATTCTTTGTGATTCTATGGCCTGTAGCCCCACCAGGCTTTTCTGTCCATGGGATCCTCCAGACAAGAATACTGGGGTGAGTTGCCATGCCCTCCTCCAGGGGATCTTCCGGACTCAGGGATCCAACCTGGGTCTCCTGCATTGCAGACAAATTCTTTACTGCTGAGCCACTGGGGAAGCTCTTACTGAACTACAGTGATTTTTGAATCATTTCCCATTCTGGCTCCACATTAGAATTGCTTAGGAATTTTTTTTTTTTTTTTTTTTGAATACTGATTCCTGGAAACCACAGATCACCTATGATTGACTCTCTGGGAGTGGAACTCAAAAGTGAGCAAAATAACTTCCGTTGTGATGTCAATAAGCAGTTAGTTTTAAAAGTTACTAATTTTGTAAATATAAGTGAATAATACATGTTCAGAAGAATTGGGTTTATGATTTCACTAACAAAGTCAGAATTTTGATCCACCTGGACTGTGTGAGCATCAGCAAATTGCATAGTTCTAAACTGAGATATCATGCGGGGGACTGACCCGGGAAGGGTTAAGTCCTGGGAGCTGCCTCGCTGTGTTATCTCGGCTTGAGGCCCGTCTTCTCCAGCTCTCTGTCCCGCCTCCCTCAAGAATGTTGTTTACAACCTTATGACTCCAGCGAGTCTGGCTTGTGGCTACACTTCAAGGAGCAAAAACCTTTTGTATTGTTAAAATAAAAATCAGGCCTAAAGATAAGCAAGAGTCTTGTATGTCAAATGTCACGTCCCACGTGGTATAAATATGAGTATCAATAAAGACTGGCATCGGTCCAGTGTTGTCCGATCCTCTCAACCCCATCTTGCTTTCACTCTTTTCTTCTAAGCTCTTCGACAGCAGGGTTCCTGGGGGTTTCGCCTTACAAGCGCTGGCCGCGGCAGGTGGCGCCCAACGTGGGGCTCGAGCTGTGAACGGAGCCACTACTCGGTAATCTCGGTAAACGTGAGTATATGTTCGATTGTGACATTGCGACCGAGTATAATTGAGGAGTAGTAAGGGTTATAGTTGAGAGTATAAATATGGGGCAAACACATAGTCGTAGTCTGTTTGTTCATATGTTGTATATAATGCTGCACCACAGGGGAGTGACAGTCTCTAAGTCTAAGTTAGTTTCTTTTCTGTCATTCGTGGAGGAGGTATGTCCGTGGTTCCCCAAGGAAGGCACTGTAAATCTAACTACTTGGAAAAAGGTGGGGGAACAGATTAAAAACCACTACACCCTGTTTGGCCCAGAAAAGGTTCCCATAGAAACTCTGTCTTTATGGACGCTGATTAGAGACTGTTTAGATTTTGACCATGAAGAAATTCAGCGTTTCAGCTCGCTGTTAAAAGATAATGGGACCAATAACAGAGAGTCTGAAGTGCCTCCCCCGGGGGAACACGAATATGCTGTCCCTGAAGAAACTCCCTTAAAGCAACCTCCCCTTTTAGAAAATACAATGCAAAATGCTCTCTTAACAGAATCTCAGCCGAAATCAGGAAATGAACTATCTCCTGATGAGGAGTCTTTCCTCGATGAGGAGGCGGCTAATTATCACAAAGAAGATTGGGGATGATATTCTGTTAGCTCATGCTGATAATGTCTTGTTACCTGAAATATTTTGTTTTTTGAGATCTCAGCTACAGAACCATGGATTAATCATTGCCAGAGACAAGGTGCAAGTACATCATCCCTATTCTTATTTAGGTTTTCAATTATATCCCCGAACTTTTACCACACAAAAACTTACACTGCGAACTACTCATCTACGTACCTTAAATGACTTTCAAAAATTGTTGGGGGATATAAATTGGATTCGCCCTTATTTGAAACTCCCGACAGACGTTTTGAAACCTTTGTTTAACATTTTAAAGGGAGATCCTGATCCGACATCTCCACGTCAATTAACCCCTGAGGCTCGCTCAGCCTTGTCCCATGTAAAAGTTGCTATTCGTGATCAACAAATTACCTACTGTGATTATTCTAAACCATGGGGCTTATATATACTGCCTTCTCCACATTCCCCTACAGGCGTTTTGTTTCAAAATGATCCACTGCGTTGGATTTATTTAGCCTCTATTCCTTCAAAAAATTTTGCCCCCTACCATGAGTTGGTAGCTAAAATTATTGCTAAAGGCCGCCTGGAATCTATTCAATATTTTGGAAAAGAACCTCATTTTATTTGTGTTCCCTTTGCTTTGGAACAACAAAAATGGTTATTTAAATTTTCAGACAACTGGGCACTTGCCTTGGCAAATTTTCCTGGCCAACTTTTACATCACTACCCTTCTCATAAACTTTTACAGTTTGCTAAATTTCATCAATTTATTTTTCCAAAGGTGGTACGACAACAGCCTATCTCCAATGCTACTAACATATTTACAGATGGGTCCTCCAATGGTAGGGCTGCCTTGATTATTAATAATGCTGCTTATTTTACAGACACATCCTATTCTTCTACACAGATTGTGAAATTGTTTGCTGTTGATCAAGCATTAAAGACAGTATCTGATGCTCCTTTTAACTTGTTTACTGACAGCCAATATATTGTTCGTGCTCTCTCCTGTATTGAAACTGTTCCTGCCATTCATAATGATTCGCCTATGGTCTTTCATTTATTCTCTTCCATACAGGCCACAATTCATAAACAAAATCATCCATGTTATTTCAGACACATACGGGCGCACACATCTTTACCCGGACCCTTAACTAAAGGCAATCAAACAGCTGATCTGCTAACCCGAGTCTTTCTTTCACAATCTAATATCCCTTCCTCTATTGAACAGACACGGGCTTCTCATACATTACATCACCAAAACAGTCACTCATTGCATTTACAATTTCAGATTTCTAAAAAAAGCCGCTAGAGAGATAATAAAGGCGTGCCCTTCGTGTCCTCAATTTTTTGTTGTGCCTCATTATGGAGTCAACCCCCGTGGTCTGCGCCCCAATGATCTCTGGCAAATGGATATTATCCATATTTCTAAATTTAAAAAACTTAAATACTTACATGTTACTATTGACACTTTCTCAAATTTTTTGTCCTGTTCATTACTTTCAGGTGAGTCCTCGAAACAATGTATACGTCATTGTCTTTACTGCTTTTCTATTATGGGAATTCCTAAAGTGATCAAAACTGATAATGGTCCTGGTTATACTAGTAAATTATTTCAGACTTTTTGTGCTCGCTTCTGTATCCAGCATAAGACTGGCATTCCTTATAATCCACAAGGACAGGGCATTGTCGAGCGCGCTCATCAACGCATCAAACATCAACTTTTAAAGTTAAAACGGGGGAATCCAGCTGACTGTTACCAAGTTTCACCTCCTAACTTGTTGAATCATGCACTTTTTACTCTGAATTTCTTGTCTCTTGATGCAAAAGGTTTGTCTGCTGCTCAACGATCTTGGGGAAAGGAGATCAATGAGAAAAAACCCTTAGTAAACTGGAAAGATCCCCTTACAGGCCAGTGGCATGGCCCTGACCCCGTTTTAATTTGGGGTAGAGGTCATGTATGTGTGTTCCCACAGGATGCCGAGGCACCGCGCTGGTTGCCAGAGAGGTTGGTACACACGATGACACAGAGCTCTGAACTGGCAGATGCAATGCCTGACCCTGCGCAGTGAGGACGACAATTTGCCCACTCCTCAGCAAGTGGAGGCGCTAATACAGAGAGCTTAGAATACAGCACATGCGCAGGCTAACATTTCCCCTACTAATATTATTATGATATTACTCATGCTATTACAACAAATCCGTAGCAGTAGTTCATCTGTTTATTGGGCTTATGTTCCAGATCCTCCACTTATCCAACCGGTTGAATGGGAGCAGGAAGTCATCCCTGTATATGTTAATGATACTATCTTATTAGGGGGACCCTCTGACAGCCACATAACACCTCAAAAGGCTAACATGTCTTACTATGGACTGACTATGGAATATCCCATGTGTTTTTCTTACAGCCAGACCATCCCTAATTGCATCACGGTGGCCCCCGCTGTGTCATATCGTCAGACAAGCTTCCCCGGAATAAACAACATCACGGGAGCAGCAATTACGGTACACAATGGTGCGGGGCCACGAGATGTTCCCTTTTGTAGCTACAACTTAGCGACTCCTCTAGGGATAGTGCTTCCATGGACTCGATGCCGTTCGACCACTGCTACAGTTTACAACCTTAACACCACTCAACTCTGGGACTGGGGTCCACAAGAGCCTAGCGTTTGCCCCGAATGTCGAGGGTTACATCCTCCAATATTGGGACTTAAATCAGAAGGGACATTTCAGACAGAGATTTGGAAGCTATTAGCCGCTTTTGGGACCAGCGGCCCCACGCTATACAGACAACGGCCAAACACTGCACATCACAAGTATGCAGACGTGGAAAATCTGGGTTGCCATTACCCGAGAGCTTGTCTTCCCTTCCCTTTTATGCTTTTGGTAGGATTGACTGAAATATCTTTGGCTAACAATGAATACCATATAAAATGTGATAATTGTACACTCACTAACTGTATTAGAGGGGTCCCAATTGGACAACAAGTAACAGTTGTAAGGCAACCTGCATTTGTCATGCTGCCAGTAAAAATTACGGGAACATGGTATGATGAAACTGCTCTAGAACTTATCCAGCAAATTAATACCGCCCTCTCGCGTCCAAAAAGGGGGATTGGTTTAATAGTGTTAGGAATTGTATCCTTAATCACTTTAATTGCTACTGCTGGTACCGCTTCTATTTCGCTTGCTCAATCGGTACAGGATGCTGATGCTATTGATTCTTTGTCTCATAATGTAACCAAAGTATTGGAAACCCAAAAAAAACATCAACAAAAAAATTGAAGATCGCTTATCAGTTCTTTACGATACCGTACGAGTCATTGGGGAGGAAGTTCAGAGTCTGAATCTACGTACAAAAATTCGGTGTCATGCTAATTATAAGTAGATATGTGTTACTAAGAAAAAATATAATCAAACTGATTTTCCTTGGTATAAAATCAAAAGACATTTAATGGGAATTTGGCATGATTCAAATGTATCTTTAGATTTATTGCTACTCCACAATGAAATTTGACAGATAAAAGACATGCCTAAAGCTACCTTGAACATTGCCAAGGAAACTGAAGATTTTGTGAATAATCTTTTCTCTAATTTTCCAAATTTACGTTCACTTTGGCATGGTATGTTGGCACTAGGTATAGGCTTAGCAGGGATTTTGCTCCTGATGTGTTTAGCTCCTTGCCTTATTCGCAATCTCTTTCAGGAGATTCTTTCAGTTAGAGCTATGGTGCATAAAAATACCTTGCATCATAGACGATTAGTGGAGCTTTTAAAAAATAAAGAAGAGGGAGCTGCGGGGGGACTGACCCGGGAAGGGTTAAGTCCTGGGAGCTGCCTCGCTGTGTTATCTCGGCTTGAGGCCCGTCTTCTCCAGCTCTCTGTCCCGCCTCCCTCAAGAATGTTGTTTACAACCTTATGACTCCAGCGAGTCTGGCTTGTGGCTACACTTCAAGGAGCAAAAACCTTTTGTATTGTTAAAATAAAAATCAGGCCTAAAGATAAGCAAGAGTCTTGTATGTCAAATGTCACGTCCTACGTGGTATAAATATGAGTATCAATAAAGACTGGCATCGGTCAAGTGTTGTCCGATCCTCTCAACCCCATCTTGCTTTCACTCTTTTCTTCTAAGCTCTTCGACAGCAGGGTTCCTGGGGGTTTCGCCTTACAAGCGCTGGCCGCGGCAATATCACATCTGTAAAGTAGGAATAACAGTTATTCCTACTGGCTAGGGCTGTAAGGATTTAATGCAGTATTTCTGAAGGGAGTTCCTCTACCACCTGCATCACTGTTAACTGAAATACACTGAAAATAATACCAGTTCCTAAACCCATATCATATCTACTGTAAGAATCTAATAATCTGTTAGGTATTTTCAATGAAATACTCAGGTGATTCTTTTCCATAATGACTTGTAATAATCATTATTTTAGTGAAATAACAGAAGTACCTATTAGGATGAATATTCCACACATACTAGGTAACTATTACATGTAAGCCCTAAGCAGATAACGGCAACTTTAAAGTTTGTTGGCATTTTCTAATCTTTACGAAGTATCTGCTGAAAATGGAAAAAAAAAAAAAAAAAAGTCAGTTAATCAAAGACATTCCACATATATAGCCAAAATACCAGTTAGGCAGATTTGGGGTTAGAGTTATGAAAGACCATCACAGAATGCACTAAATGAACTTTACAACTTTGGGAGTCCTTTAATGTACCGAGTCAGAAGTTTTGTTTCTTTCTCAAATAACTGGAATTAGAATATAACAAAAAAAAAAAAGTTAAAAAAAAAAAAAAATCCAGAACCTTGGACTTCCAGGTTGTGGCTGAGTACAGTAAATAATTTGTAGAAACATCTTAGATGTTCAAATTTTTTTTTTAAATGAGAAAAACATTTCATATGAAAGAGGTGATATACAATAGTAGTTAAGAGCATGGACTTTTGAATCACACAAAAGAGAGATAGAATCTCTTTTCCATCATACATTATTGATAGTTACATAACTATCAACAAGTTACTAAACTTCAATTTCCTCATATGCTGTTAAGTTTAGTAGTAGCTATCATCTTATGTGATTGTTTCACTTACTAAATAAGATAATGAAATGTATGTGAAGTCATTGCACCATGTCTCTCAGTTGCTCAGAGTGTGTTATTTATCTGTAAGCACTGTTTTAGGCAGAGACTACAGAAATTATAAATTAAAGAACATTTGTAAGCTTTGTTTTTTTTTTTTTTTTTTATTAGCCCAGGTGTCTTTTCTTTGGAACCCAGATAAGTTAGTCTCACTCTCTGGCTTCCTCTTTTCAGTTCAGTTCAGTTCAGTTGCTCAGTCGTGTCCAACTCTTTGCGACCCCATGAACTGCAGCACACCAGGCCTCCCTGTCCATCACCTACTCCCGGAGTTCACTCAGACTCACGCCCATGGAGTCAGTGATGCCATCCAGCCATCTCATCCTCTGTCGTCCCCTTATCTTCCTGCCCCCAACCTTCCCAGCATCAGAGTCTTCTCCAATTAGTCAACTCTTCGCATGAGGTGGTCAAAGTACTGGAGTTTCAGCTTAAGCATCATTCCTTCCAAAGAAATCCCAGGGCTGATCTCCTTCAGAATGGACTGGTTGGATCTCCTTGCAGTCCAAGGGACTCTCAAGAGTTTTCTCCAACATCACAGTTCAAAAGCATCAATTCTTTGGCACTCAGCCTTCTTCACAGTCCAACTCTCACATCCATACATGACCACAGGAAAAACCATAGCCTTGACTAGACAAAAGTAATGTCTCTGCTTTTGAATATGCTATCTAGGTTGGTCATAACTTTCCTTCCAAGGAGTAAGTGTCTTTTAATTTCATGGCTGCAATAACCACCTGCAGTGATTTTGGAGCCCCCCCCCCCCAAAATAAAGTCTGACACTGTTTCCACTGTTTCCCCATCTATTTGCCATGAAGTGATGGGACCAGATGCCACGATCTTTGTTTTCTGAATGCTGAGCTTTAAGCCAACTTTTTCACTTTCCACTTTCACTTTCAAGAGGCTCTTTAGTTCCTCTTCACTTTCTGCCATAAGGGTGGTGTCATCTGCATATCTAAGGTTATTGATATTTCTCCCGGCAATATTGATTCCAGCTTGTGCTTCTTCCAGCCCAGTGTTTCTCATGATGTACTCTGCATATAAGTTAAATAAGCAGGGTGACAACATACAGCCTTGACGTATTCCTTTTCCTATTTGGAACCAGTCTGTTCCGTGTCCAGTTCGAACTGTTGCTTCCTGACCTACATATAGGTTTACCCTCCAATAAATATGAATTATTAACATCATGATTTAATGACACAGCTTGTAAGGAAATATTAATTTGTTAAATTTAAGTGTTAACAGATGAAACTGAATGCCTTTCCATTGTCACTCAGAACTTATTAATTTGGGATGAAATTCAATAATTCCTATAGGGACGTGGCTTGCATAATGACAACAGAAGATTTTTTTTTCTTATATATTTATTTTTCTCTAGCAGACTGATAGGCAATTTTATCAAGGGATGAATCAACTGGTAAATTTTGAATTATATGGTATATTAACATAATTAACCAATTCTATCAAAACCAAACCTTTGAAATTGAAAAAAATAGGTTTTTTATTGTTATTTCTTAGAATTATAACCTCAATTGTTGGGTTAAGTCAGTGAAAGCTGTTAAAGTGATATGAATGTAGACACATTACTTAATTCCTCTCGACTACTTTAGAACCTGTGAATGCTTTGTCATTATGCTTCAGTTTTAAAATGACCAAGTATTCCTTGTTATTTTTAAGTCTATGTAGGCGTAACTAACTTCCTTGTGTGTATTCATTTTAATAAAGTGCCTGTCTTGAATACTATGAAAAAAATTACTGATTTAACAAATTGAATTTACTATTTTAAGACTATTTCAAATTCCTAGTGCCTTCATAGTCCAGATACTATTTTGTTTGAAATCAAATAGATAAACTATAATCAATTTAAATAAAATGATTTGTTTTACATTACATTTTATATAGTAAGAGCAATAAATTGACTAATTTACAATGCTGACATATTTTGTAGAGCTAGTTAAATAGCTCCTTTACCTGTGCAATCATTATCTCTATCATTCCTGAAACATGAGTGGCTAAAAAAGCAAAGTTAATCACATAGATTATGAGATTAAAATAGAGTAAAGCAGTGGCATAGGAATTGTTATTTATGTTAAATAAAAGTGTGCCTTGTAAAATCTTTTATATATTGTGAGAGTGATGTATAAATTTCATTGCAGCAGTTATTAAATTTACTGATGAAAATCAGAAAATGGTAAAAATTAATGTATTTATAATAAATTTATTCATAGCAATATAATTTACATTAATCAGATCAGATCAGTCTCTCAGTCCTGTCCGACTCTTTGCGATCCCATGAACTGCAGCACGCCAGGCCTCCCTATCCATCACCAGCTCTCGGAGGTCACCCAGACTCACATTCATCGAGTCAGTGATGCCATCCAGCCATCTCATCCTCTGTCGTCCCCTTCTCCTCCTGCCCTCAATCCCTCCCAGCATCAGTCTTCTCCAATGAGTCAACTCTTCGCATGAGGTGGCCAAAATACTGGAGTTTCAGCTTTAGCATCATTCCTTCCAAAGAAATCCCAGGGCTGATCTCCTTCAGAATGGACTGGTTGGATCTCCTTGCAGTCCAAGAGACTCTCAAGAGTCTTCTCCAACACCACAGTTCAAAAGCATCAATTCTTCGGCGCTCAGCCTTCTTCACAGTCCAACTCTCACATCCATACATGACCACAGGAAAGACCATAGCCTTGACTAGGCGAACCTTTGTTGGCAAAGTGATGTCTCTGCTTTTCAATATGCTGGTCATAACTTTCCTTCCAAAGAGTAAGCGTCTTTTAATTTCATGGCTGCAGTCACCATCTGCAGTGATTTTGGAGCCCAGAAAAATAAAGTCTGACACTGTTTCCACTGTTTCTCCATCTATTTCCCATGTAGTGATGGGACCAGATGCCATGATCTTTGTTTTCTGAATGTTGAGCTTTAAGCCAACCTTTTCACTCTCCACTTTCACTTTCATCAAGAGGCTTTTTAGTTCCTCTTCACTTTCTGCCATAAGGGTGGTATCATCTGCATATCTAATGTTATTGATATTTCTCCCAGCAATCTTGATTCCAGCTTGTGTTTCTTCCAGTCCAGCATTTCTCATGATGTACTTTGCATATAAGTTAAATAAACATGGTGACAATATACAGCCTTGACGTACTCCTTTTCCTATTTGGAACCAGTCTGTTGTTCCATGACTAGTTCTAACTGTTGCTTCCTGACCTGCATACAGATTTCTCAAGAGGCAGATCAGGTGGTCTGGTATTCCCATCTCTCTCAGAATTTTCCACTACATTAATAATAATATAAATATATTTGAAAGAATAAAATTCAATACAATATTGTAAAGTTAAAATAAAATTAAAAAAATAAAAAAGTAAATAAAATGAAAAAAGAATTTAATAAATGTCACTTTCTTCTTATAAAAATACTTAATGTTAGAGTGACACTATAAATGATATTTATTATAGCTATTTTTGTCAGTGCATCATATTAGAGCTTATTAAGTGCTTGCTTATTTGGTGATGTGTTGATTGATATTGTGTTGCGTTACATACATTAAATTGATTTATCCAGTTGAAGGATTTTTCAGGAAAGAAAACATTGCAAAGAATCTTTTTATTTTTCAAAGATGATCATTTTAGGTTGCTTTAATTAGAAGGGCATATACTTTTTATCAATTTTGTGGGAAGCACATGACTCAAATTCATCATTGCTCAAATTAATTTGGACAGCCTGTTATAGCATCCCCTAGCAGAAAAACATGTATCCATTTTATAAAATGGCAATGAAATACAGCTTTGAGTCTAATTTGGAATTTTTATTTCATTAAGAATGAGTTTGATCTATTTGGTCAAGTAAGTGAAAACACGAGATTTAACACTTACATTGTCTTTGACCTCATTCAAGAATCAAATTTTGATTTGCCTGCTCAAAACTTTGAGGAGTATTGTCAACTAAAAAGCTGAGCCATGGTAATTTTGTATCACCAGGAGGAAAGATAAAAACTTGCCTTAGGCAAAATCATGAGGCAAAGCTTTTCAATCTGAATCCTTCTAGCTCCTGTATGCGGTATTTCCTGTCATGATTTTTACATTCTTTGGTTGCCCAGGAAACTCCTTACCACAATATTGAAAGGATTATCTTATCAATAGTCCAAGTTAATAGCAAATCAGTTATTAATATCACTCATTTGATAATTTAATATGCTAGAGAATGAGTTCAGTTCAATCACTCAGTCATGTCCAACTCTTCGTGACTCCATGGGCTGCAGCACAGACAACAGGCCTCCGGGGTCATCATCAACTCCTGGAGCTCACTGAAATCCATGTCCATCAAGTTGGTGATGCAATCCAACCATCTCAACCTCTGGCATCCCCTTCTCCGTCCACCTTCAATCTTTCTCAGCATCAGGGTATTTTCCAATGAGTCAATTTTTCACATCAGGTAGCCAAAGTATTGGAGTTTCAGCTTCAGCATCAGTCCTTCCAATGAATATTTAGGACTGATTTCCTTTAGAATGGACTGGTTGGATATCCTTGCAGTCCAAGGGACTCTCAAGAGTCTTTTCCAACACCACAGTTCAAAAGCATCAACTCTTCAGCACTCAGCTTTCTTTATGGTCCAACTGTCACATCCATACATGACCACTGGAAAAATCATAGCTTTGACTAGATGAACTTTTATTGGCAAAGTAATGTCTCTGTGTTTTAATATGCTGCCCTGTCTATGTTGGTCATAGCTTTTCTTCCATGGAACAAGAGTCTTTTAATTTCATGGCTGCAGTCACCATTTGCAGTGATGTTGGAGCCCAGAAAAATAAAGTTTGACACTGTTTCCTCTGTTTCCCCATCTATTTGCCATGAAGTGATGGGACCAGATGCCATGATCTTAGTTTTCTGAATGTTGAGTTTTAAGCTAATGTTTTCACTCTCCTCTTTCACTTTCACCAAGAGGCTCTTTAATTCTTCTTTGCTTTCTGCCATAAAGGTGGTATGATCTGCATATCTGAGGTTATTATTATTTCTCCCAGCAATCTTGATTCCAATTTGTGCTTCATCCAGCCCAGTGTTTCTCATGATGTACTCTGCATATAAGTTAAGTAAGCAAGGTGACCATATACAGCCTTGATATACTCTTCCTGATTTCAAACCAGTCTGTTGTTCCATGTCCATTTCTAACTGTTGCTTCTTGGCCTGCATACAGATTTCTCAGGAGGCAGGTCAGGTGGTCTGGTAGTCTCATCTCTTTAAGAATTTTTCACAGTTTGCTGTGATCCAAGCAATCAATAAAGCAGAAGTATATGTTTTGTTTTTTTTTTTTTTTTTTTTTTTTTCAGGAATTCTCTTGCTTTTTCTATGATCCATCAGATGTTGGCAATTTTATTTCTGGTTCCTCTGCCTTTTCTATGTCCAGCTAGAACATCTGGAAGTTTGCCGTTCATGTACTGTTAAGAATATGCTACAAAATACCTTAATAATTTTTAAAAAATGACTCTGTATGAGAATGGTAATAATTAATCAGCAGAAAGTTACAGGGTAGAAATAGGCACTTTGGTTCATGAGTTTTAATGGAAAAAATCTCCAACCATTATATTACAGAGTGACTCAGATGGCAAAGAAACTGCCTGCAATGCAGGAGACTTAGGTTTGATCTCTGGTTTAGGAAGATCCCTTGGAGAAGAGGTGACAACCAACTCCAGTATTTTTGTCTGGAGAATCCCCATGGACAGAGAAGCCTGGAAGACTATAGTCTTTGGGGTCACAAAGAGTCAGACATGACTGAGCGACTGAATACATATACATATACACTTCAAACACACACTTAACTCTTAGAAGTCTTCTTGACTATAAGTGACAAATTTTCCAAGTATTTTTCCAATTGTTTTTTTTTTTTTTCTGAGAGATTTTTAAAGACACTAATAAGGTCATGATTGTTATCAAATTATGGTGGATGGATAGGGAAGCCAGGCATGCTGGGATTCATGAGGTCACAAAGAGTCGGACATGACTGAGCAACTGAACTGAACTGAACTGAATAAGCAAAATTTTTGTGCTCAGTTACATATGATTTAGGGCTTCAGAAATGTTGATAATAAAAGTTAAAATTATATTTACAGGAATCAATCCAAGAGGAAGACATAACAATTGTAAATATCTACGGCCCCAACATAGAAGCACCTCAATACATAAGACAAACATTAACAGACATAAAAGAAGAAATTGACAGTAACACAATAATAGTAGGAGACTTTAACACCCCACTCACACCAATAGACATCACATCAAAACAGACAATAAAGAATCACAAGTCTTAAGTGATACATTAGACGAGATGGATCTCATTGATATCTTCAGGACATTCCATCCAAATGCAGAAGAATACACCTTCTTCTCAACTGCACAGGGAACATTCTCCAGGATAGACCACATCTTGGGTCATAAATCAAACTTCAGTGAACTTAAGAAGATTGAAATTGTATCAAGCATATTCTCTGACCATAACACTGTGAGACTAGATATCAGTTACAAGAAGAAAACAGTAAGAAACACAAACACATGGAGATTAAACAACATGTTTCTAAATAACCAACAGGTTACTGAAGAAATCAAAAGGGTAATGAAAAAAATTCTAGAACAAATGACAACGAAAACACAACAACTTAAAACCTATGAGATGCAGCAAAAGTTGTCCTAAGAGAGAAGTTTAGAGCAATTCAATCCTACCCCAAAAAACAAGAAAAACATCAAATAGATAACCGAACTTTACACCTAAAACAACTGGAGAAAAAGAACAAAACACCCAAAAATTAGTAAAAGGAAAGAAATCATAGAGGTCCAGGCAGAAATAAATGAAAAAGAAATGAAAGAAACAACAGTAAAGATTAATAAAACTAAAAGCTGGTTCTTTGAGAAGATAAACAAAAATGACAAACCTTTAGCCAGACTCTCAAGGAAAAAAGAGAGAAGAGTCAAGTTAACAAAATTAGAACTGAAACAGGAGAGGTTACAACAGATAATGTAGAAATACAAAGGATTATAAGAAACTATTGTGAACAACGATATGGCAATACAATAGACAACCTGGAAGAAATGGACAGGTTCTTAGAAAAGTACAATCATCCAAGACTGAACCAGGAAGATATAGAAATTATGAACAACCCAATTACAAGCACTGAAATTAAAGCTGTGATCAAAAATCTCCCCAAAAACAAAGGCCCAGGATCAGATGGCTTCACAGCAGAATTTTATCAAACATTTAGAGAAGAGCTAATGCCTATCCTTCTAAAACTCTCAAAAAATTCCAGAGGAAGAAACACTTCCAAACTCAATCTACAAGGCCACCATCACTGTGACACCAAAACCAGACAAAGACAACACATAAAAAGAAAACTACAGGCCCAAAACACAGACAAATGTAGATGCAAAAATCCTCAACAAAATTTAAGCAAACAGAATTCAGCAACACATCAAAAAGCTCATACACCATAATCAAGTTGGGATTATTCCAGGGATGCAAGTATTCTTTGACATAAGCCAATCAATTGATGTGATACACCATATTAACAAATTGAGAGATTAAAAACCATATGATAATCTCAATAGATGCAGAAAAAGCCTTTGACAAATTTATGATTATATAAAAGGAATTTACTTCAACATAGTAAAGGCCATACATGATAAGCATACAGGAAGCATTATTCTCAATGTTGAAAAACTGAAAGCATTCCCCCTTTCCACTTTCACTACTATTATTCAACATACTTCTGGAAGTCCTAGATAGAGCAATCAGAGAAGAAAAAGAAATAAAAGGAACCCAGGTCAAAAAGGAAGTAAATCTCTCAGTTTGCAGATGACATGATACTGTACATAGAAAGACCTAAAGATAGTATCAGAAAATTACTAGAGCTAATCAGTGAATTTAGCAAGTTTGCAGGATACAAAATCAACACACAGAAATCACTTGCATTTCTATATACTAACAATGAAAATTCAGAAAGAGAAATTAAGGGATCAATCTCATTCACCATTGAAACAAAATAAATAAAATATCTAGGAATAAACTTATGTAAGGAGACAAAAGACCTATACACAGAAAATTATAGACACTGATGAAACAAATCAAAGATGACATAAAGAGATGGAGAGATATTCCATGTACCTGGGTAGGAAGAATCAAAACTATACTACCAAATGCAATCTACAGATTCAATGTGATCTCTGTCAAATTACCAATAGCATTTTTCATAGAACTAGAACAAAAATTTTCATAATTCATATAGAAACACAAAAGACCCCAAATAGCCAAAGTAGTATTGAAAAAGAAGAATAGAGCTGGAGGAATCAACCTTCCTGACTTTGGATTATACTATAAAACTACAGTCATCAAGACAGCATGGTACTGGCACAAAACAGAAATATAGACCAGTGGACTAGATAGAAGCCCAGAAATAAACCCATGCACCTGTGGGTACCTTATTTTTAACAAAGGTGACAGGAATATACAATGGGTCAAGGACAGCCTCTTCAATAAATGGTTCTGGGAAAACTGGATAGCTACATGTAAAAGAATGAAATTATAAAATTTCCTAACACCCTACACAAAGATAACTTCAAAATGAATGAAAGACCTAAATGTAAGACCAGAAACTATAAAACTCTTAGAGGAAAACATAGGCAGAACACTTAATGACATAAATCAAAGCAAGATCCTCTATGACTCACCTCCTAGAGTAATGGAAATAAAAACATAAGTAAAAAAGTGGGACCTTATTAAACTGAAAAGTTTTTGCTCAGTGAAGGAATCTATAAGCAAGGTGAAAAGACAACCCTCAGAATGGGAGAAAATAATAGCAAATGAAAAAACTGACAAAGGATTAATTTCCAAAATATACAAGCAGCTCATAGAACTGAATTCTAGAAAAACAAACAACCCAATGAAAACATGGGAAAAAGACCTAAACAGACATTTCTCCAAAGAAGACATAGAGATGGCTAACAAACTCATGAAAAGATGCTCAATATTGTTCATTATTAGAGAAATGCAAACCAAATCTACAATGAGATATCACCTCACACCAGTCAGAATGGCCATCGTAAGAAAGTCTTCAAACAATAAATGCTGGAGAGGGTGTGGAGAAAAGGGAATGCTCATGCACTGTTGGTGGGAATGTAAACTGATACAGCCACTATGGAAGACAGTATGGAGATTCCTTAAAAATCTAGGAATAAAGCCAGTATATGACCCAGCAATCCTATTCCTAGGCATATAACCTGAAGAAACCAGGGTTGAAAAAGACACATGTATCCCATTGTTCATTGCAGCGCTATGTATAAAACTAGAACGTGAAAGCAACCTAGATGTCCATCGACAGATGAATGGATAAAGAAGTTGTGGTACATATACACCACAGAACATTACTTAGCCATAAAAAGGAACACATGCAAGTCAGTTTTGATGAGGTGGATGAACCTAGAAACTATTATATAGAATGAAGTGAGTCAGAAAGAGAAAGATAAATATCATATTTAAATTTTGAAAATTCAGCAATGGCCACAGGACGGGAAAATGTCAGTTTTCATCCCAATCCCAAAGAAAGGCAATGCCAAAGAATGCTCAAACTACAGCACAATTGCACTCATCTCACACGCTAGTAAAGTAATGCTTAAAATTCTCCAAGACAGGCTTCAGCAATACATGAACTGTGAACTTCCTGAAGTTCAAGCTGGTTTTAGAAAAGGCAGAGGAACCAGAAATCAAATTGCCAACATCCTCTGGATCATCGAAAAAGCAAGACAGTTCCAGAAAAAATATCTATTTCAGCTTTATTGACTATCAGATCAGATCAGTCAATCAGTTGTGTCTGACAATTTGCAACCCCATAAAGAGCAGCATGCCAGGCCTCCCTGTCCATCATGGCTCCTGGAGTTCACTCAGACTCACATCCATCGAGTCAGTGATGCCATCCAGCCATCTCATCCTCTGTCGTCCCCTCCTCCTCCTGCCCTCAATCCCTCCCAGCATCAGAGTCTTCTCCAATGAGTCAACTCTTCGCATGAGGTGGCCAAAGTACTGGAGTTTCAGCTTTAGCATCATTCCTTCCAAAGAAATCCCAGGATTGATCTCCTTCAGAATGGACTGGTTGGATCTCCTTGCAGTCCAAGGGACTCTCAAGAGTCTTCTCCAACACCACAGTTCAAAAGCATCAATTCTTCGGTGCTCAGCCTTCTTCACAGTCCAACTCTCACATCCATACATGACCACTGGAAAAACCATAGCCTTGATCAGGCGAACCTTTGTTGGCAAAGTAATGTCTCTACTTTTGAATATGCTATCTAGGTTGGTCATAACTTTTCTTTCAAGGAGTAAACATCTTTTAATTTCATGGCTGCAGTCACCATCTGTAGTGATTTTGGAGCCCAGAAAAATAAAGTCTGACACTGTTTCCACTGTTTCCCCATCTATTTCCCATGCAGTGATGGGACCAGATGCCATGATCTTCGTTTTCTGAATGTTGAGCTTTAAGCCAACTTTTTCACTCTCCTCTTTCACTTTCATCAAGAGGCTTTTGAGTTCCTCTTCACTTTCTGCCATAAGGGTGGTGTCATCTGCATATCTAAGGTTATTGATATTTCTCCCAGCAATCTTGATTCCAACTTGTGTTTCTTCCAGTCCAACGTTTCTCATGATGTACTCTGCATAGAAGTTAAACAAGCAGGGTGACAATATACAGCCTTGACGAACTCCTTTTCCTATTTGGAACCAGTCTGTTGTTCCATGACCAGTTCTAACTGTTGCTTCCTGACCTGCATACAAATTTCTCAAGAGGCAGATCAGGTGGTCTGGTATTCCCATCTCTTTCAGAATTTTCCACAGTTTCTTGTGATCCACACAGTCAAAGGCTTTGGCATAGTCAATAAAGCAGAAATAGATGTTTTTCTGGAACTCTCTTGCTTTTTCCATTATCCAGCGGATGTTGGCAATTTGATTTCTGGTTCCTCTGCCTTTTCTAAAACCAGCTTGAACATCAGGAAATTCATGATTCAAGTATTGCTGAAGCCTGGCTTGGAGAATTTTGAGCATTACTTTACTAGTGTGTGAGATGAGTGCAACTGTGCAGTAGTTTGAGCCTTCTTTGGCATTGCCTTTCTTTGGGATTGGGATGAAAACTGACCATTTCCAATCTTGTGGCCACTGCTGAGTTTTCCAAATTTGCTGGCATATTGAGTACAGCACTTTCACAGGATCATCCTTCAGGATTTGCAATAGCTCCACTGGAGTTCCATCACCTCCACTAGCTTTGTTCGTAGTGATGCTTTCTAAGGCCCACTTGACTTCACATTCCAGGATGTCTGGCTCTAGGTCAGTGATCACACCATCATGATTATCTGGGTCGTGAAGCTCTTTTACACAGTTCTTCTGTGTATTCTTGCCACCTCTTCTTAATATCTTCTGCTTCTGTTAGGTCCACACCATTTCTGTCCTTTATCGAGCCCATCTTTGCATGAAATGTTCCTTTGGTATCTCTGATTTTCTTGAAGAGATCCCTAGTCTTTCCCATTCTGTTGTTTTCCTCTATTTCTTTGCATTGATCGCTGAAGAAGGCTTTCTTATCTCTTCTTGCTGTTCTTTGGAACTCTGCATTCAGATGTTTATATCTTTCCTTTTCTCCTTTGCTTTTTGCTTCTCTTCTTTTCACAGCTATTTGTAAGGCCTCCCCAGACAGCCATTTTGCTTTTTTGCATTTCTTTTCCATGGGGATGGTCTTGATCCCTGTCTCCTGGTCAATGTCACGAACCTCATTCCATAGTTCATCAGGCACTCTATCTATCAGATCTAGGCCCTTAAATCTATTTCTCACTTCCACTGTATAATCATAAGGGATTTGATTTAGGTCATACCTGAATGGTCTAGTGGTTTTCCCTACTTTCTTCAATTTAAGTCTGAATTTGGCAATAAGGAGTTCATGGTCTGAGCCACAGTCAGCTCCTGGCCATGTTTTTGCTGATTGTATAGAGCTTCTCCATCTTTGGCTGCAAAGAATATAATCGATCTGATTTCGGTGTTGACCATCTGGTGATGTCCATGTATAGAGTCTTCTCTTGTGTTATTGGAAGAGGGTGTTTGTTATGACTAGTTCATTTTCTTGGCAAAACTCTATTAGTCTTTGCCCTGCTTCATTCTGTATTCCAAGGCCAAATTTGCCTGTTACTCCAGGTGTTTCTTGACTTTCTACTTTTGTATTTCAGTCCCCTATAATGAAAAGGACATCTTTTTTGTGTGTTCTAAAAGGTCTTGTAGGTCTTCATAGAACCATTCAACTTCAGCTTCTTCAGCATTACTTGTTGGGGCATAGACTTGGATTACTGTGACATTGAATGATTTGCCTTGAAAACGAACAGAGATCGTTCTGTTGTTTTTGAGATTGCATCCAAGTACTGCATTTCGGACACTTTTGTTGACCATGATGGCCACTCTATTTCTTCTGAGGGATTCCTGCCCACAGTAGTAGATATAATGGTCATCTGAGTTAAATTCACCCATTCCAGTCCATTTGAGTTCACTGATTTCTAGAATGTCGATATTCACTCTTGCCATCTCTTGTTTGACCACTTCCAATTTGCCTTGATTCCCCCCCTTTGGGGGGGGGGGGCCCCGGGGGGCAAAGCACACGACAGAGCGACTTCACTTTCACTTTATGGACCCGACATTCCAGGTTCCTATGCAATATTGCTCTTTACAGCATCGGACCTTGCTTCTATTACCAGTCACATCCACAGCGGGGTATTTTTTTTGCTTTGGCTCCATCCCTTCATTCTTTCTGAGTTATTTCTCCACTGATTTCCAGTACCATATTGGGCACCTACTGACATGGGAAGTTTCTCTTTCAGTATCCTATCATTTTGCCTTTTTATACTGTTCATGGGGTTCTAAAGGCAAGAATACTGAAGTGGTTTGCCATTCCCTTCTCCAGTGGAACACATCCTGTCAGATCTCTCCACTATGACCCGCCCATCCTTGGTTGCCTCATGGGCATGGCTTAGTTTCATTGAGTTAGACAAGGCTGTGGTCCTAGTGTGATTAGATTGACTAGTTTTTTGTGAGTATGGTTTCAGTGTGTCTGCCCTCTAATGCCCTCTTGCAACACCTACCATATTACTTGGGTTTCTCTTATCTTGGGCGTGGGGTATTTCTTCACGGCTGCTCCAGCAAAGCACAGCCATCGCACCTTACCTTGGACGAGGGGTTTCTCCTCCCCGCTGTCCTTCCTGACCTTCAACGTGGGATAGCTCCTCCTTTTTGACTATGCCAAAGCCTTTGACTGTGTGGATCACAATAAACTGCGGAAAATTCTGCAAGAGATGGGAATACCAGACCACTTGATCTGCCTCTTGAGAAATCTGTATGCAGGTCAGGAAGCAACAGTTAGAACTGGACGTGGAACAACAGACTGGTTCCAAATAGGAAAAGGAGTTCGTCAAGGCTGTATATTGTCACCGTGTTTATTTAACTTATATGCAGAGTACATCATGAGAAACTCTGGGCTGGAAGAAACAAAAGCTGGAATGGAGATTGCTGGGAGAAATATCAGTAACCTTAGATATGCAGATGACACCACCCTTATGGCAGAAAGTGAAGAGGAACTCAAAAGTCTCTTGATGAAAGTGAAAGAGGAGAGTGAAAAAGTTGGCTTAAGCTCAACATTCAGAAAACGAAGATCATCGCATCTGGTCCAATCACTTCATGGGAAATAGATGGGGAAACAGGGGAAACAGTGTCAGACTTTGTTTTGGGGGGCTCCGAAATCACTGCATATGGTTACTGCAGCCATGAAATTAAAAGATGTTTACTCCTTGGAAGGAAAGTTATGAGCAACCTAGACTGCATATTCAAAAGCACAGACATTACTTTGCCAACAAAAGTCCATCCAGTAAAGGCTATGGCTTTTCCAGTGGTCATGTATGGATGTGAGAGCTGGACTGTGAAGAAGGCTGAGAGCCGAAAAATTGATGCTTTTGAACTGTGGTGTTGGAGAGGACTCTTGAGAGTCCCTTGGATTGCAAGGAGATCCAACTGGTCCATCCTAAAGGAGATCAGTTCTGGGTGTTCGCTGGAAGGACTCATGCTGAAGCTGAAACTGCAACACTTTGACAGCCTGATGTGAAGAACTGTCTCATTGGAAAAGACCCTGATGCTGTGAGGGATTGGGGGCAGGAGAAGAAGGGGATGACAG
The DNA here is from genome assembly GCA_935064755.1 of Tragelaphus eurycerus. Classification (NCBI taxonomy): domain Eukaryota; kingdom Metazoa; phylum Chordata; class Mammalia; order Artiodactyla; family Bovidae; genus Tragelaphus; species Tragelaphus eurycerus. The sequence goes on along the minus strand of CAKXYN010000010.1, from coordinate 41,587,024 downwards.
AAGATGAGATGGCTAGATGGCATCACCGACTCGATGGACATGAGTTTGAGTAGACTTCAGGAGTTGGTGATGGACAGGGAAGCCTGGCGTGCTGCTCTTCATGGGGTTGCAAAGATTCGGACATGACTGAGGGAGTAAACTGAACTGAACTGAACATGAACATACATATACAGAATCTAGAAAAATGGTACTGAAGAATTTATTTGAAGGGCATAATGGAGAAACAGACATAGAGAATTGACTGATGGACATGGGGAGAGGAGAGGAGAGGGTGAGGTGTATGGAAAGATTAACATGGAAACTTACATTACTGTATGTCAAACAGATAGCCAACAGGAATTTGCTGTATGACTCTGGAAACTCAAACAGGAGCTCTGTATCATCCTAGAGGGATGGTATGGGGAGGGAGATGGGAGGGCAGTTCAAAGGGGAAGGTATATGTGTGATTCATGTTGAGGTTTGACAGAAAACAAAATTCTGTTAAACAATTATCTTTCAATAAAAAATAGGAAAGCTTCTTCATTGTAGTTCTATAAAAAGCTAGGTTTATAGATATTTTCCGGAGAAGGCAATGGCACCCCACTCCAGTACTCTTGCCTGGAAAATCCCATGGATGGAGGAGCCTGGAAGGTTGCAGTCCATGGGGTCGCTGAGGGTCGGACACGACTGAGCGACTTCACTTTCACTTTTCACTTTCATGCATTGGAGAAGGAAATGGCAACCCACTCCAGTGTTCTTGCCTGGAGAATCCCAGGGACGGGGGAGCCTGGTGGGCTGCCTTCTATGGGGTCGCACAGAGTCGGACACGACTGAAATGACTTAGCCTAGCCTATAGATGTTTTCATTTAGGGAAAGCCATCATCCTCATTCTATTAGGAGAGATCAGCTTGCCCTTTTGAAAATAACTGACTTAGGTTGATTTGTGAATCAAAGAAATTCGGTTTTAGGGAATTATTCTTCTTAATTTATCCTTTATTAATGGTATATTTATTTGTAGGTATTATTATAATGGTATGATTATATAAGTGTGGCTTGTTCTTTTACTTCTCATCCAGTTTCCATGGAAATTTTTGTTTTGGAGTTTTGCAGCAGAAACAGGCTTCTTATTCCTGTGCTGGGGGGATCAATAGGGTGGTAGGAGTAAATGGTCTGATTAAAAATAAAAATTCTTGAATTGCATTCAAGATATAAGAAGACTTCATTTGTAACATTGTCAGTTATACATAACATATGAATATATCTTGAAGGCTGAAAGAATAAAATTTATGTATAGTGAACATCGAGTGTAATCTTAAACAGTCATGTCAGCCTACCCATAACATACATAGAGACAACAATAACTTCTGGGAATTTATAAATTAGGGAATTAGTTTCTTAAGGTTTAAAATTCATGATGATTTCTCCCTTTGCAAAATATAAAAACCAGTTATTTCTAGTATTTGATCATTAAGATACAATGTCAGGGACTTTTTTCATTAATCATTACATACCTGATATCATCCATCCGTATGTTCTGATGTATCACTGATCTTTTATATATTATAAATTTTACTGTATTGTATTTGAAAGCATAGCATAATACATGCAAAATATATGCAGGTTATAAAGCATAATGAACAAAAGAACACTTGCAAACCCAATGCAATCTTTAAAAACTAGAACATTATAAATAATTTTGAATCAATCTTTTCTGGTGGTCACATCTTTCTGCATTCTCCCAAGATGTAACCATCATCCTGGGTTGTTTTCCATTTCTTCTTAAAAATAGTTTTATTACATGTGCATATATCTTTAAACAAGAGTACTTAGCTTTAAAAATAATATAAGATGCATGTGTATTTGTCTGCAATTTTTTCTATTTGATTAAGACTCACCCTTATTATTGTATATGACTATAGCTCATTCAGTTTCACTTCCATGTAACTGTCCATTGTTTGACATACTAGAATTTGTTTCTCTGATCTCCTGTGGGATATTTTTTTGAGATTTTTAAAATTATAAAATAATCTAGAATTTATACATAGATATAAAATTATTAATTTTAAAGCAAATTTTTAACTTAAGATGCCAAATTATGTTCCACAACAGTTATATCATTCCTTTAACTTTTGTCCCAGTTTTTCTCACTTTCCTCTTTGTGTTTAATTTTATTTTTATTTTAAAATTAGAGAAACCACTTTGAAAGTAGTAGGGTTTCCCTTCCCACTTCTAGCATAAAATTTCCACTAAATGCCCATATTTATCACTTTATATTTTAAAATTTCCTTACTATACGTTTGTTCCATATTTGTTGTATACCACTGTAAAACATGGCTTGTCTGGTAGCTCAAATGGTAAAGAATCTGCCTGCAATGCAGGAGACCTGGGTTCGATCCCTGGGTTGGGAAGATCCCCTGGAGAAGGAAATGGCAAGTCACACCTGTATTTTTGCCTGGAAAATCCCACAGACAGAGGAGCCTGGCCGGCTACAGTCAATGGGGCTGAAAACAGTGGAACATGACCAAACGACTAACATGCACAAACACATTTCTAGGTAAATTATTTATAGGTAAGGAATTATAATTCAAGAATATATTCAAAGCATTTAAAAAAAAAAAAGATGCAAATCCTCAATACCTTTCAATAGTGTTATTCATTGTTAAAATGATCTGATCTGATAGCTTGTTAAAGAGTTTAATTTCTAATATGGGTGAATAATTTCTACCAACTATTGATACTATCTTCTGTAGTCCTGTAATGACCAATAACACACAGTTGTAAGATCATAGAAGCAGTTTGAAGTAAAAATCAGATTCCTTTAAAAGAGACAAATTTGTTAGAAGACTTGAGATCATTATTTTAAGTGTCTAGAAAAATACTGTCACTCATTGATAAAGTAAAAAAATGTGAAATAATAGTGTGTGGAAGAAAAGAAATATATTTAAAAATTGGAGGGAACTACATCAGATCAGATCAGATCAGATCAGTGGCTCAGTCATGTCCGACTCTTTGGGACCCCATGAACTGCAGCACGCCAGGCCTCCCTGTCCATCACCAACTCCCGGAGGTCACTCAGACTCACATCCATTTAGTCAGTGATGCCATCCAGCCATCTCATCCTCTGTCGTCCCCTTCTCCTCCTGCCCTCAATCCCTCCCAGCATCAGAGTCTTCTCCAATGAGTCAACTCTTCGCATGAGGTGGCCAAAATACTGGAGTTTCAGCTTTAGTATCATTCCTTCCAAAGAAATCCCAGGGCTGATCTCCTTCAGAATGGACTGGTTGGATCTCCTTGCAGTCCAAGGGACTCTCAAGAGTCTTCTCCAACACCACAGTTCAAAAGCATCAATTCTTCGGCGCTCAGCCGTCTTCACAGTCCAGCTCTCACATCCATACATGACCACAGGAAAGACCATAGCCTTGACTAGACGGACCTTTGTTGGCAAAGTAATGTCTCTGCTTTTGAATATGCTATCTAGGTTGGTCATAACTTTCCTTCCAAGGAGTAAGTGTCTTTTAATTTCATGGCTGCAGTCACCATCTGCAGTGATTTTGGAGCCCAGAAAAAGAAAGTCTGACACTGTTTCCACTGTTTCTCCATCTATTTCCCATGTAGTGATGGGACCAGATGCCATGATCTTCGTTTTCTGAATGTTGAGCTTTAAGCCAACCTTTTCACTCTCCACTTTCACTTTCATCAAGAGGCTTTTTAGCCCCTCTTCACTTTCTGCCATAAGGGTGGTGTCATCTGCATATCTGAGGTTATTGATATTTCTCCCGGCAATCTTGATTCCAACTTGTGTTTCTTCCAGTCCAGCATTTCTCATGATGTACTCTGCATATAAGTTAAATAAACATGGTGACAATATGTAGCCTTGACGTACTCCTTTTCCTATTTGGAACCAGTCTGTTGTTCCATGACCAGTTCTAACTGTTGCTTCCTGACCTGCATACAGATTTCTTAAGAGTGAATGTTGACATTCTAGGAATTAGCGAACTAAAATGGACTGGAAGGGGTGAATTTAACTCGGATGACCATTATATCTACTACTGTGGGCAGGAATCCCTCAGAAGAAATGGAGTGGCCATCATGGTCAACAAAAGAGTCCGAAATGCAGTACTTGGATGCAATCTCAAAAACGACAGAATGATCTCTGTTCGTTTCCAAGGCAAACCATTCAATGTCACAGTAATCCAAATCTATGTCCCAGCCAGTAACGTCGAAGAAGCTGAAGTTGAAAGGTTCTATGAAGACCTACAAGACCTTTTAGAACTAACACCCAAAAAACATGTCCTTTTCATTATAGGGGACTGGAATGCAAAAGTAGGAAGTCAAGAAACACCTGGAGTAACAGGCAAATTTGGCCTTGGAATACGGAATGAAGCAGGGCAAAGACTAATAGAATTTTGCCAAGAAAATGCACTGGTCATAGCAAATACCCTCTTCCAACAACACAAGAGAAGACTCTATACATGGACATCACCAGATGGTCAACACCAAAATCAGATCGATTATATTCTTTGCAGCCAAAGATGGAGAAGCTCTATACAATCAGCAAAAACAAGACCAGGAGCTGACTGTGGCTCAGACCATGAACTCCTTAGTGCCAAATTCAGACTGAAATTGAAGAAAGTAGGGAAAACTACTAGACCATTCAGGTATGACCTAAATCAAATCCCTTATGATTATACAGTGGAAGTGAGAAATAGATTTAAGGGCCTAGATCTGATAGATAGAGTGCCTGATGAACTATGAAATGAGGTTCGTGACATTGTACAGGAGACAGGGATCAAGACCATCCCCATGGAAAAGAAATGCAAAAAAGCAAAATGGCTGTCTGGGGAGGCCTTACAAATAGCTGTGAAAAGAAGAGAAGGGAAAAGCAAAGGAGAAAAGGAAAGATATAAACATTTATATGCAGAGTTCCAAAGAATAGCAAGAAGAGATAAGAAAGCCTTCTTCAGTGATCAATGCAAAGAAATAGAGGAAAACAACAGAATGGGAAAGACTAGGGATCTCTTCAAGAAAATGTAATAAAAGTATTTTAAAATGTATGGTTTGTAACAGAGTTTGAAACCTTGGAGACTGACAATGGGATTGCCATTTATCTCTATGTGATACTTCAGGTACTGTATTTCCTCGACACAGCATGAAGTGAGGGAGGAGGTAGGTAAGAGAGAAAAATTATTGACATCTCTTTCAGACCTTTCAGTATAATATAAATTAAATATTTTAAATATTTTTTCTACAATTAGCTTTCAATTAAGAGTGCTAACAGCCTCTATTACTTTATCTCTCCTTTGATTTAATGATTTTTATACATTGAAATTGTATTTATTTATAGGTAGGCAGAATGATTGTAGGTTATGTTAGCTATTGTAGTTTAAGTTGTATTAACAAACTTATTGTATTTTGAAATTATAAACTGAGTTTCTAAATATTTTTTATTCATTTTCATTGTTTACCTGTTAAGGTGTTAATATCCTGTATGTTTGATTTAATAAGCATATGCCTCATGAAATTTTTCATTTAATAGAAACAGTATGGAGAAACTTATACTGTATCTTTGATTCAGATATTTTAAAGAGCTAGCTATTTAGGGTATTGTTTGTTCCTCCTATAAGACATGAAATTTGAACATTCTATACTTTTAGTATGATTGTATTTTTCTATAAGCATATAAAATTTACGTGTTTTCTCACATAGTGAATTTTACTTTTGAGTAAATCTCCAAAGAGGATATCTAGACAGAGCGAGATGGGAAGCTGAAGCAATTTTTCAAATAAAAAACTGCTTTGGCCGCCAAAATGTATGTTTTTCAGAATAGATGTCCATAACCAATCATCCAGAACATGGCCTCAAATCTAACATTTCAATCTCAATGTTAAAAATAGATCAGCCAAACATCTTAGAAGATTTTGCAGTTAATGAAGTGATTTCTACTTTGGACTTAAACTGGAGTTACCTTGATAAGCAGATTAATAAGGTATAAGGGACTAGAACTTTAGGAATGTATGACTTTGTTACTAGAATATCTTTGTAGTTTGGAAATACAACACCTTGCAACTAATGTTTTAATCTTCAAATGTTAAATAATTTAAACAAAAGAATAAGGAATTTAAAGAATCTAAAAGGTTACACAAAATCTCCAATGAGCTATAATTTTCAGAGAATATCATGTACAAAATATGTGGTAAGGACATGTAACCAAAAACCAGTTTGTCTACTTCGTAGTGGATGGGATGGGGAGAGGGGTAGGAGGGAGGTCTAAGAGAGACCTATATATGTATATGTATAGTTGATTCACTTCTTTGTACAGCAGAAACTAATACAATATTGTAAAGCAATTATGCTCCAATTAAAAAATAATAATAAAACAAGTTTAGAAGGGGAGCATAACCAGGAAGACAGTGTGTCAGGAAAGGTGAAGCCAAGATTAAGAGGAAGTGTGGAAGCTAAAAATAATGCTAAGGATACATATCTCTCTTTCAGCTACATAAGTACACATGTATGCAGACAAATACATACACAGACACATATAGATGTATTCATATATAAGCATGTATAGGTTTGTGTGTATACCTACACATAAAATATATAGAGAGAACAATCATGAGAGATAGGTAGATATACACATATGAAATGAAGAAATGTTTTTGGAACATATAAAATATAATAAAAAAAAGATGCTTTCTCTGGGGGCAGATAAATATAGTTAAAACCAATGGAAAAATAAAAATTAAGAACTAATATAAATATATTTTATTTCAGTCTTTTCCTTCTAACAAGAATAATTCTGGGGGGAACTGTCCTAAATGGCAGAGGAATAGGATGGGGAGACAACTTTTCCCCCAACAAATTCATCAAAAGATCATTTGAATGCTGAGCAACTTCCACAAAACAACTTCTGAATGCTGGCAGAGGACACCAGGCACCCAGAAAGACAGTCCATTCTCTTCAAAAGGAGGTAGGACAAAATATAAAAGACAAAAAGTGATACAAAAGGGTTATGGATGGAGACCCATCCGGGGATAGAGTCATGAAGGAGGAGAAGTTTTCAAATACCAGGAAACCCTCTCACTAGCGAGTCTCTGAGGAGTTTTTGAATCTCAAAGGACAACATAACTGGGAGGAAAAAAAAAAAAAAAACAAAATAGAATATGGGCCTAACCACAACTACCAGCGAAGTAGCCCAGACACATCCGCCATCAGCAAGCGGGGGCTGAACAGTGGGGTACAGGCTACATGCTTAGGGTAAGGACAGGGCCTGAATGCCCTCTGGACAATCTAAGGGAGCTAACATGAGATAGCAATCAAACTGTGGAATAGCCAGAAAGAGGAAAAAAAGGAGAGAGAGAGAGAACTTTCCTGTGAAAAGTTCTAACCTAAGGTGTAGCCTCGCCTGCTCACAGAACAAAGGATTGAGTGAATACAAAAGGAGAGCTAGCCAGCTGCGCACTAGCCTATCCCCTAACCGGAGGAAGAGAGGCAGGCCGGTGACAGCCAGAGCCGGAAGGCCGGAGCAATCTCGGCCCCAGAGACGGCATCCTCCATCAAACTGTGAGCAGGCTCCCAGTTCCTAACCAAGTCTTCCTGGGATCCTGGATGGTTGACATCTGCCAGAAGGGTTGCAGCCAGAAACCAGTTCCCCAGAGGAGACACACAGCACAATTGAGACAGTGCTCTTGTGGTGCACCCAGGAAACTGAGCGGCTGGGACAGGGGAGGTGATTAAGACGCACGGCCCACCTGGGACAGTGCACTCGCCAAGCACCTGGTCGCCTGAGCTGCTCGGACCTGGGAAGGGCACAAAATGCATGCCCATCCGAGTCTGAGCCTTTGTGGGTACCTGAGAACCTGAACAAGAGCAGCTTAGACCTGGGAAGTGCATACAACCTAGAGCCCACCTTGGACAGTTCCCCTGCAGAGCAATCTGGAGCCTGAGTAGTGTAGACAGGGAGAGCACAGGTGCCATGAGCTGAGGCAAACCCAGTGTGGTCCATACACTGAGACCACTCCCCACACATGCCAGTGATATTTGTTTGCAGTGTTCCTCCCTTCCCACGGCACAACTGAACAAGTGAGCTTAAATAAGTGACCACATTTGCCCCCCTGTGTCAGGGAGGAAATTGGACACGGAAGAGACTTGCAAACAGAGGAAGCCAAAATAAACAAAGAGGGAACCTCTCTGGAAGTGACAGGTTTAACAGATTAAAATCCTGTACTTAACATTGACTAAGCATTGGAAGAGGCCTATAGACCTTGAGAAGAAGTATAAGCTGAAATAAGGAACTATCTGAAACTGAAATGACCCACACTGCCCTCAAGCGCTCCAGAGAAATTCCTAGATATATTTTTACTATAATCATTTTTTAGTTAAAATATTTTTCATTTTAAATTCTTTATTATTCCTTTTAATTTTCATTTCCATAACATACTATTACCTTGCCAAAAGTGACCCTATTCTTAAAGAAAATTTCATATATATATATTTATAATTTTTGTGATTGATTTTGCTCTGTATTTTTAATGTTGTATTTTTGAGCGTCTATCCTACTTTAGACTTTTAATCTGCTTTTTGGTATTTGTTATCAATTTTGTACCTTTAAGAATCTAATCCTCAGTACCCATTTTTACTTAGGGGTGTGATTACTGGCTTGATTGATCTCTCTCTTTTTGACTCTCCCTTTTCTCCTCCTGGTCACCTCTATCTCCTCCCTCCCCCTTCGCTTCTCTACTTAACTCTGTAAATCTCTCTGGGTATTCTGGGCTTTGGAGAACACTTAGGAAACTGCTTACTGGCTAGATTGCTCTCTCCCCTTTTGATTCCCTCTCTTCTCCTCCTGGTCTCCTCTATCTCCTTCCTCCCTCTTCTCTTTTCCATGTAACTCTGTGAACCTTTATGGGTGTCCCTCCCTGTGGAGAATCTTTTCACAATTAACCTAGATGTTTTATCATCTGTGCTGTATGGATGGAGAAGTCCTGGGCTACTGTAAGAATAAGACTGAAAGCCAGTGGCAGGAGGCTTAAATCCAAAACTTGAAAACACCAGAAAACTGACTCCAGGGAACATAAATTGACAAGAGCTCATCCAAAAGCCTCCATACCTAGCCTGAAAGCAAGCTTCACCCAAGAGCCAACAAGTTCCAGAGCAAGAGAGACCCTGCTAATTCTCCAGCAATGCAGAAATATAGCCCTGAGCATTGAAATACAGTCTGCCAAAAGTCACAGCAAACCCACAGACACCTCAAAATTCACTACTGGACACTTCATTGCACTCCAGAGGAAGAGATCCAGCTCCACCCACCAGAACACCGAGGCAAGCTTCCCTAACCAGGAAACCTTGACAAGCCACTCGTCCAACCCCACCCACAGGGAGCAACCTCCACAATAAAGAAGAACCACAAACTTCCAGCATACAGAAAGGCCACACCAAGCACAGCAATCTAAACAAAATGAAAAGGCAGAGAAATACTCAGCAGTTAAAGGAGCATGATAAAAACCCAACAAAACAAACAAATGAGGAGGAGATAGGAAGTCTACCTGAAAAATAATTCAGAATGATAATAAAGATGATCCAAAGTCTTGAAAACAAAATGGAGTTACAGATAAACAGACTAGAGACAAGGATTGGGAAGATGCAAGAAATGTTTAACAAGGTCCTAGAAGAAATAAAAAAGAGTCAATCAATAATGAATAATGCAATAACTAAGATCAAAAGCAATCTGGAGGAAACCAACAGTAGAATAACTGTGGCAGAAGATAGGATAAGTGAGGTGGAAGATAGAATGGTGGAAATAAATGAAGCAGAGAGGAAAAAAGAATGAAAAGAAATGAGGACAACCTCAGAGATCTCTGGGACAATGTTAAATGCTCCAACATATGAATCATAGGAGTACCAAAAGAAGAAGACAAAAAGAAAGGCCATGAAAAAATACTTGAGGAGATAATAGTTGAAAACTTCCCTAAAATGGGGAAGGAAATAGCCACCCAAATGCAAGAAATCCAGAGAGTCCCAAACAGGATAAACCCAAGGTGAAACACCCCAAGACACATATTAATCAATTTAATGAAGATCAAACACAAAGAGCAAATATTAAAAGCATCAAAGGAAAAGCAACAAATAATACACAAGGGGGTTCCCATAAGGATAACAGCTGATCTTTCAATAGAAACTCTTCAGGGCAGAAGGGAATGGCTGCTGCTGCTAAGTCACTTCAGTCGTGTCCGACTCTGTGAAACCCCACAGACGGCAGCCCACCAGGCTCCGCCATCCTTGGGAATGGCAGGACATACTTAAAGTGATGAAAGAGCAAAACCTACAACTCAGATTACTATACCCAGCAAGGATCTCATTCAAATATGAAGGAGAAACCAAAAGGTTTACAGATGAGCAAAAGCTGAGAGAATTCAGCACCACCAAACCAGCTCTTCAACAAATGCTAAAGGATCTTTTATCAATAATTACATTAAATGTAAATGGGTTGAATGTCCCACCCAAAAGACAAAGACTGAATGGATACTGAATGGCTGAATGGATACAAAAACAAGACTCCTATATATGCTGTCTACAAGAGTCCTGCCTCAAAACAAGGGACACATACAGACTGAAAGTGAAGGCCTGGAAAAAGATACTTCATGCAGATGGAGACCAAAAAAAAAAAAAAAAAAAAAAAAGCAGGAGTAGCAATAATCATATCAGATCAAGTAGAAATTGAAATAAACGCTAGAAACGAAACACAAAAATGATACAATGGACCAGTTAAGCCTAATGGATATCTATAGGACATTTCACCCCAAAACAATGAATTTTACCTTTTCCTCAAGTGCACATGGAACATTCTCCAGGATAGATCACATCCTGGGTCATAAATCTAGCCTTGGTAAATTCAAAAAAATTGAAATCATTTCAAACTTGTTTTCTGATCACAATGCGGTAAGATTAGATGTCAACTGCAGGAAAAAACTATTAAAAATACAAATGTTTGGAGGCTAAACAACACACTTCTGAATAACCAACAAATTATAGAAGAAATAAAAAAGGAAACCAAAATGTGCATAGAAATAAATGAAAATATGACAACCCCTAACCTACAGGATTCAGCAAAAGCAGTGCTAAGGGGAAGGTTCATAGCAATACAAGCTTACCTCAAGAAACAAGAGAAAAATCAAATAAATAACCTAACTTTACATGTAAAGCAACTAGCAAAAGAAGAAATGAAGAACCCTAGGGTTAGTAGAAAGAAAGAAATCATAAAAATTAGGGCAGAAATAAATGAAAAAGAAACAAAGGGGACTAAAGCAAAAATCAACAAAACTAAAAGCTGGTTCTCTGAGAAGATAAATAAAATAGCCAAACTATTAGCCAGACTCATCAAGAAAAAAAGGAGAAGAATCAGATCAACAAAATTAGAAATGGAAATGGAGAAATAACAACAGACAACACAGAAATACAAAGGGTCATAAGAGACTACTATCAGCAACCATATGACAATAAAATGGACAACTTGGAAGAAATGGATGAATTCTTAGAGAAGTATAGCCTTCCAAAACTGAACCAGGAAGAAATAGAAAGTCTTAACAGACCCATCATAAGCACAGAAATCGAACTGTAATAAAAAATCTTCCAGCAAACAAAAGCCCAGGATCAGATGGCTTCACAGGTGAATTCTATCAAACATTTAGAGAAGAGCTAACACCTATCCTACTCAAACTCTTCCAGAAAATTGCAGATGAAGGTAAACTGCCAAATTCATTCTATGAAGGCCACCATCATCCTAATAGTAAAACCAGACAAAGATTCCAGAAAGAGAAAAGTACAGGCCAATATCACTGATGAACACAGATGCAAAAATCCTCGAGTCAGTCCAGGTACGATGCCCTATAACAGATGCCTGGGACTGGAGCACTGGGATGACCTGGAGGGATGGTGTGGGAGGGGGGAGGGAGGAGGGTTCAGGATGGGGAGCACGTGTATTCTGGTGGTGGATCCATCTCGATGTGTAGTAAAAGTAATACAATATTGTAAAGTTAAGAAAAATTAAAAAAATAATAATAATAATAATTAAAAAAAAATTTTAGCAAACAGAATCCAACAACATATTAAAATGATCATGCATCATGATCAAGTGGGCTTTATCCCAGGGATGCAAGGATTCTTCAATATTCACAAATCAATCAATGTAATACACCACATTAACAAATTGAAAGATAAAAACCATATGATTATCTCAATAGATGCAGAAAAGCTTTTGACAAAATTCAACATCCATTTATGATAGAAACCCTCTAGAAAGCAGGATAGAAGGGACATACCTAAACATAATAAAAGCCATATATGATAAGCCAACAGCAAACATTATCCACAGTGGTGAAAAATTGAAAGCATTTCCCCTAAACTCAGTAACAAGACAAGGGTGCCCACTCTCCCCACTATTCAACCTAGTTTTTGAAGTTTTGCCCACAGCAATCAGAGAAGAAAAAGAAATAAAAGGAATCCAGATTGGAAAAGAAGTAAAACTCTCATTGTTTGCAGATGACATGATCCTCTACATAGAAAATCCTAAACACACCACCAGAAAATTACTAGAGCTAATCAATTAATATAGTAAAGTTGCAGGATATAAAATTAACACACATAAATCCCTTGCATTCCTATACACTAACAATGAGAAAACAGAAAGAGAAATTAAGGAAACAATTCCATTCACCATTGCAATGAAAGCAATAAAACACATAGGAATAAATCTACGTATAGAAACAAAAGACCTATATATAGAAAACTACAAAACACTGATGAAAGAAATCAAAGATGACACAAATGGCTGGAGAAGTATACCATGTTCATGAATCAGAAGAATCAATATAGTGAAAATGAGTATGCTACTCAAAGCAATTTATAGATTCAATGCAACCCCGATCAAGCTACCAATGGTATTTTTCACAGAACTAGAACAAATAATTTCTCAATTTATATGGAAATACAAAAAACCTCAAATAGCCAAAGCAATCTTAAGAAAGAAGAATGGAACAGGAGGAATCAACCTGCCTGACTTCAGAGTATAGTTGCAATGCCACAATCATCAAGATTGTATTGTATTGTCACAAAGACAGAAATAGACATCAATGGAACAAAATAGAAAGCCCAGAGGTAAATCAATGCACCTATGGACACCTTATCTTTGACAAAGGAGGCAAGAATATACAATGGGGAAAAGACGATCTCTTTAACAAGTGATGCTGGGAAAACTGGTTAGCCACTTGTAAAAGAATGTGACTAGAATACTTTCTAACACCATAAACAAGAATAAACTCAAAATGGATTAAAGACCTTAATGTAAGACCAGAAACTATAAAACTCCTAGAAGAAAACATAGGCAAAACACCCTCTGACATAAATCACAGCAGGATCCTCTATGACCCACCTCCCAGAGTAATGGAAATAATAGCAAAAATAAACAAATGGGACCTAATTAAAACTAAAAAGCTTTTGCACAACAAAGGAAACTATAAGCAAAGTGAAAAGACAGCCTTCAGAATGGGAGAAAATAATAGCAAATGAAGCAAGTGACAAAGAATCTCAAAAATATATAAGCAGTTCCTGTAGCTCAATTTCAGAAAAATAAACAACCCAATAAAAAAATGGGTCAAAGAACTAAATAGTCATTTCTCCACAGAAGACAGATGGCTAACAAACACATGAAAAGATGCTCAACATCACTCATTATCAGAGAAATACACATCAAAACCACAATGAGGTAACATCTCACACCAGTCAGAATGGCTGCTATCAAAAAGTCTACAAACAATATATGTTGAAGAGGGTGGACAAAAGGGAACTCTTTTACACTGTTGGTGGGAATGCAAACTAGTATAGCCACTATGGAGAACAGTGTGGAGATTCCTTAAAAAATGGAACTAGAACTGCCATCAGTTCAGTTCAGTTCAGTCGCTCAGTCATGCCCGACTCTTTGTGACTTCATGAATCGCAGCACGCCAGGCCTCCCTGTCCATCACCAACTCCCGGAGGTCACTCAGACTCACGTCCATCGAGTCAGTGATGCAATCCAGCCATCTCATCCTCTGTCGTCCCTTTCTCCTCCTGCCCCCAATCCCTCCAAGCATCAGAGTGTTCTCCAATGAGTCAACTCTTTGCATGAGGTGGCCAAAGTATTGGAGTTTCAGCCTCAACATCAGTCCTTCCAATGAATACCCAGGACTGGTCTTCTTTAGGATGGACTGGTTGGATCTCCTTGCAGTTGAAGGGACTCTCAAGAGTCTTCTCTAACACCACAGTTCAAAGGCATCAGTTCTTTGGCGCTCAGCTTTCTTTACAGTCCAACTCTCACATCCATACATGACCACTGGAAAGTCCATAGCCTTGACTAGATGGACCTTTGTTGGCAAAGTAATATTCTTGCTTTGTAATATGCTATCTAGGTTGGTCATAACTTTCCTTCCAAGGAGTAAGTGTCTTTTAATTTCATGGCTGCAGTCACCATCTGCAGTGATTTTAGAACCCCCAAAATAAAGTCTGACACTGTTTCCACTTTTCCCCATCTATTTGCCATGAAGTGATGAGACCAGATGCCATAATCTTAGTTTCCTGAATGCTGAGCTTTAAGCCAACTCTTTCACTCTCCACTTTCACTTTCATCAAGAAGATTTTTAGTTCCTCTTCACTTTCTGCCATAAGGGTGGTGTCATCTGCATATCTGAGGTTATTGATATTTCTCCCAGCAATCTTGATTCCAGCTTGTGCTTCTTCCAGCCCAGTGTTTCTCATGATGTACTCTGCATATAAGTTAAATAGGCAGGGTGACAATATATAGCCTTGGCATACTCCTTTTCCTATTTGGATCCAGTCCTAACTGTTGCTTTCTGATCTGCATATAGGTTTCTCAAGAGGCAGGTTAGGTGGTCTGGTATTCTCATCTCTTTCAGAATTTCCACAGTTTATTGTGGTCCACACAGTCAAAGGCTTTGGCTTAGTCAATAAAGCAGAAATAGCTGTTTTTCTGGAACTCTCTTGCATTTTCCATGATCCAGTGGATGTTGACAATTTGATCTCAGGTTCTTCTGCCTTTTCTAAAACCAGCTTGAACGTCTGGAAGTTCATGGTGCATGTACTGCTGAAGCCTGGCTTGGAGAATTTTGAGCATTACTTTACTAGCGTGTGAGATGAGTGCAATTGTGCGATAGTTTGAGCATTCTTTGGCATTGCCTTTCTTTGGGATTGGAATGAAAACTGACCTTTTCCAGTCCTGTGGCCACTGCCATACAACTTAGCAATCCCACTGCTGGGCATACACACCAAGGATACCCGTATTGAAAGAGACACGTGGACCCCAATGTTCATCTCAGCTCTATTTACAATAGCTAGAGTCGGACACGACTGAGCGACTTCACTTTGACGTTTCACTTTCATGCATTGGAGAAGGAAATGGCAACCCACTCCAGTGTTCTTGCCTGGAGAATCCCAGGGACAGGGGAGCCTGGTGAGCTTCTGTCTATGGGGTCGCACAGAGTCGGACACGACTGAAGCGACTTAGCAGCAGCAGCAGCAGCAGGACATGGAAGCAACTTAGATGTCCATCATCAGACGAATGGATAAGAAAGCGGTGGTACATATACACAATGGAATATTACTCAGCTATTAAAAAGAATGCATTTGAATCAATTCTAATAAGGTGCATGAAACTGGAGCCCAGTTTACAGATTGAAATAAGTAAGAAAGAAAAACACCAATACATTATATTAACACATATATATGGAGTTTAGAAAGATGGCAATGATGACCCTATATGCGAGACAGAGAGAGACACAGATATAAAAAACAGACTTTTGGACTCTGTGAGAAAAGGAAAGGGTGGGGGGATTTGAGAGATAGCAATGAAACACGTATATTACCATATGTGAAATAGTTCACCAGTCCAGGTTTGATGCATTAGACAAGGTGCTCAAGGCTGGTGCACTGGGATGACCCTAAGGGATGGGGTAGGGAGGGAGGTGGGAGGTGGGTTCAGGATGGGGAACACATATACACCCATGGCTGATTCATGTCAATATGGCAAAAACCACTACAATATTGTAAAGTAATTAGCCTTCAATTAAAATAAACAAATTAATATAAAAAAGAAGAAGAATTCTGAAATAAACACAGAAGAAATTCAAAGCAGTAGAAATACAAGCACATAAACTCACAGTAGTCAAAGAGATAAGCCACCTGTGTCCTAAGTTTGAACATCACTGCCTGTGTAATTTATCAGTACACTGGTCGCTTTTGCCAGCAATGGAAAATAAGCCAGAAAACAGGAAGTCAGCATTAATTTTTTTTTTAAATCATGTTTCTATGAGCTTAATAAAGATTCTGAGAATAATTTTAGAAATGTAAAAAGCCTTTTTTTTATTTTTCAAAGTAAATTAATTTAGGTTTCTTAAAAAAGCAATGCTCATTAATATTTACAGTGGAAATGTTAGGAACAGATGTTACAAATTTTGAATAAGATCTCTAAAATCATAGATTAGAATGACAGGAATATAATATATTTTGATTTTTGGAAGGCATTTACATAATCCTACATGACATTCTTTTGGACATAATATAAAAAGGGTGGAACATTTTTAATGGGTAGTGAAGTTTATGATTCCTATTGATCAGAGTGAAGGCCTATGGTAGAGTGTAGAAGGACCAAATCCTTTTACACTTATATAACATGGCTAAACAAAAAAAGGAAACATTAGTTTCTTGATGAGTTTACATTATCTGATCACCAGCTCTAACACCCTACAAGGTAAAATTATTCCAATTTCACGGATGACGGAACTGAATTTCAAAGAAATTAAATAACTTTTCTCATATCTAGAAGTTAGTAATTGCAAAACTGGGTGTCAAACTCAGATCTCCCCAACTCTTTCACTGTATCTCCTATGAGGACAAAAGACACATATTAAATTTGTAATAGCATACATTTGAGAGATTATGTTAAAATACTGAATGACAGAATCAAGAGCAGAAATGTATGGGATCATGGCCAGAAGAAACAACATGAGATTCTTTTGAAATTAATATTGAACCTTAAAAGAAGTCTTCAGAGAATCAGTTGTTATGTTTTATCAGTAGATTATGTAACAAATATCATAAAGTTTGAGTGCAGACTCTGTTAGTCAGTAGTAGATAACAGTGTTGAATTAGTGGATATATTGATAAGGCAAACGTAGAGAATTACATTATTATCTTCAACTGTAGGAAGAGATTGCAAGTAGTGTTTGCAATGTTAATTCTAGGTGCCATGTTCTAAAGGGCATGTTGCAAGCTGACAAATATTGAGAATGTGTCATATGAACATCTAGAAGAACAAATGCTTTCCCTGTCATATCTTATATTTCATGTTTGTTTCATTTATATATGATTATTGTACAGTTTTGCTATGATAGGTTTATAAAAATTCCCAAAGAATATTGCTCAGTAAGAAATGGAATGTCCCAGTGTCATAAGTGCAGCTGTATGACAGAAATAGTTCTAAACGACATATTGGTATCCAAATTATATTTTATAATTGGAAAACATCTGATTTATAAATTGCACAAGGTTACCACTTTTCAATGAGAATGTAAAAGTGCTTGCATGACACGTTTTATGCATTTTTTATATCCACTTTTATTATTGCTGCTAAAATATGTATTTTCTAAAAATGTTTATTCTCCAATTTGTATTGTGCTTTAACAAGATGCTTTTCTTTGATTTTCATAAATACTGAAAAGACTCTCTTAAGAATTTTAAACATAAGTAATGTTTCAGTCAGTTTAAAGCATACAAATCAAGATTTTTTTTTTATGGTCATACCATGTTTTGTGCTTGAAACCTGTCAGTATCTTATTTTATAGGAATTAAATAACTCAATGATTCATGTCACATTTCAGTCTTTTTCAATCGACATTTGAAAAAAGAATTTGATGTAAGTGTTTTAAAAATTACTGCAAAGAGAGAGATCACATAATGCTTAATGACATAATATAATTAAACTTCCCTTTCTTGCTTTGTGTTTCTGAGACAAGATTACTGGAGTCTTATTCATTTTAAAACATAGGATTGCACCTTGAACCATGTAAAGATAAAGAATGTTTGGTCAGATATTTTTTGAAAGAGAAAGGTTATTTGTACCACTGATCCATAATGGAGAAGCTTTCTTTGTCAAAGTCTTTTCCTTAGAAATTTGACCCATAGTCAACCTGTAATGAAAACAGAGACATTCTTAGGTGATTGATCAGCTTAGACAATCCCAGTTTTAGTAATGAAAAGCTCAAATTTAAGATGAAATGTGACCTTAGTAGTTCACATTTGCATTTGTAATTTTCCAGCAAAACTCCATTTAAGTAATGTTTCTTGAGGTATTTTCCAGAATTTAATGTCAATGGTTGGCCTTTGTGAACACTCTCAGAAGAGTATGTAAAAGTTAACAACTCACCTCATGGAGTCTACCTAGGTCTTGGTATTATATGTCTCTGTTGTGTACCTTTTATCCTTGTAAGTGCAGAGAAAAGGTTATTTCTAATTTCTAAGATATGTGTAGAATACTATACAGTTAGCCAGGTCATAAAAGAGAGAAAAGTCAAGAATATAGAGTATCTTTAAGTATCTGACAAGCATCCTCCAAATCAAAACAAAGATAATAGTTTAGTGGCAGGCATGTGTGTTAAGTCTCTTCAGTAGTGTCCTACTCTTTGTGACTCTATGGACCATAGCCCACCCAGCTCCTCAGTCCATGGAATTCTCTAGGCAGGAATACTAGAGTGGGCTGCCATTTCCTTCTCCAGGGGATCTTCACGACCCAAGGATCCAACCTACATCTCTTATGTCTCCTCCTTGGCAGTTTAGTGGCAGTATTTTTCTTATAACTTTGACACTTAAATGTGCCACAGAATATTATACATTCATTGTTTTCTCAAATACTGTAGCAATCGTGTGAAAAGAAAGTACACATTAGCTATTGTATCAATAAAAAAATTCTCAATAATTTTATCTGAGTTTCTAATTTAACTTATTTGAATATAATTAATAAAATATTTTCCAGTCTTTTCTTGGACTTTATCATACAAGTGATTCCTAAGAATTTTGTTTCAGGTTGGAAAGAAGAATAAGAGGAGTTCCTTATGTCTCCTCATTATCCCAAGTCTGGTATTTCATCTATCTCTCCGTATTGTGTATGTTTGTACATTGATCTATATAATAGTATATTTATTTGTCTTCATGAGTTTGAGTTAACTCTGGGAGATTGTGAAAGACATGGAAGCCTGATGTGCTGCAGTCCATGGGGGTCACAAAGAGTTGGATACAACTTAACAACTGAACAACAATAAACAATAAATCACTTCATCTTTGCTGTTTGTTAAAAAAGAAAAGGATGAGACAAGCTCAGGACATTCTGAAAAAACAATGATTTTAGGATGCACTAATGTAGGTGTCCTGAATTGCTTTAATGACTCTATGGTGTGGATACTATAGTGAAGTCCCTCACAGTAAAATTTAGACAAGTTTGCTTACTATTTGGGTGCATATATCACAAGAGTATCATTTAGGACATTTTAGGATTATTTTACGGAATGACAACATGACTTATGGAAGAATTATGCAAGCTATTTTCAGATAGAATAACTTAAACTGAGACTCATGTACCAGAGAAACAAAAGCATAAATTATGTGAAGACCAATCTCTACATAAGAGAAAGAACATAGTCTGGATATTAAAACATTTGATCTCTCATCCTGGACTTGCTATAAGTGTAGAAAAAATGACCGATTTCTGTTTCTTATGTTCTTCCTTCATAAAATGTCCATTTGAACTCCAAAAAAGTATATGATAAATCACAAGGATTTTAAGCATATGAATTTTAATACAAACATATAAAATCAATTTCAAAAATTTTCTGCATATACTGAAAATGTTCATTAGGAATGGACTAACCATAAGCCTTCTCTATTTTTTTTTCTATTAAATGCAGGTACCCAGTGGAACCTGAAAATACTGAGCATAACCTTTATTTTCGCAAAAGGGAACCTGGAAAAAGACTGCTTCCCACAGAAAATTTATTGACAGTAGGTGTTCAAATTTTTATACATTGAATAATTTCCCCTCCTATATAAATAATCAAGGGAGGATATTTTTAAGTTTTTTTCTTCTTTTCATCACCTCAGAGACACACAAAGTTCTGTTGTAAAGACATCACTTCTATGAGGAGGTATTCATTGTAGATGTACAGAAGTCTATGGAAACCTAAGTTTACAAGAAAAACAAGACAGATTATCCTTCTAACCAACTGCATAGTCACCAGATGCTTAATAAAATTTATCTGATGATATAATGAAATAAATTCTTGACTAAGTGCATACAGTGGGAACTATCTTTCAAGATTCACCATTGAACAAACCACATTTTCTCATTTTAAATCCTTCATGTCACCTTTTTGACATGCAGGTGAAAGTAATACAATAACATTAAAATATAAACAGAAGTATTATTAACTATGAACTGATTCTCAGCTTCAAAAGTTAAAATAAATGTGTGCATAAGAGTAAAGTATGCTCACAATGAGCAGATCAAAACTGCCAAAATGATTGACTTTTTAAATATCCAATCCATTGCTTTTCCTCTAAAGGACAAAGGGAGCAAAAGAGAAAGTAGCAAAACAGGAAACAAGAAGACCTTCTTCAGTAACTGGACATATTGATTTAATTGGCTAAGAAGTCCAAATGCTAATACTTCTAATAATCAGCCATTCCTTTTGTGTTTTGGTAACATATATCCTCATACAATGGATATCAAATGGAATTTTTGATTTACATCAGATACTTCAAAGTTTCCATTTCTGAATTCTCCTAGTTTAATATAAGTAACACATTGTCTATTTTGTTTAAAATATCTAATATTCCCCCCAACATCTAGAGCTCCATGATGCAAAATATCATTTTGTCGATCTTCTGTTCCAGTATTCACTTTAATTCTTTTGATTACAATTGGTTTTTCAAATATAATCACAAAGACATCTCCTGTTGAAGGTGGTTTCCCCCAGAAGTAGTCATCAACACTACTGTAGGCTTTGCTTGCATCATAATTTTCAAAAACATTCATGTTGGTATATAGACTTGCAGGAGGGTTATCTGGGAGGTCAAATGGCTCCTCTTCAAAATCATCATCCTTCAACTTATTCTCAGTTCCTTTATATGATGAATAATAACCCATGTGCTGAAAGAGAGATGGTTTAAAACGAATCACATTTTTCTGAGCTAACAGACTCCGGAAATGAGTCAATAGCCAATCACAAGGCATTTCTTGATAAAACATTAATAAAAAATGTGCCAAACGTGGGAGATCATGAGAATGATAAAGTTTTCCAATATAGCCAAGCTTAGAGAACTCAAGCGTTACCCAGTAAGTTCCTTCTAAGGATGCAATGACTTTCTTGATGGCAGTTAAGAAATTTTTTGAACAACGAACATCATCTTCAAGCATTACATAATAGTATGAAATATTGGCACAAAAGTTGAGCAAAAAAGCATAATCTACATTTTGTTTGGAACGGAATCTGACTCTATCTTCTGGATCATTGTAATTTCTTTTAAGGCCACTCAGGATTGGGTAATATTCCTCTGGAGCATGTATAACCATTAACCTTCCAGCAATAATATGGTGGGCAAATTTCTGTGTAATATCTTGCAGTATGACCTCACGCCAGGATGAGTTAAAGTCAGCTAGATGAACCACCACTGAAAGTTCCTTCAATTCTTCATAGCTGGATTGCTCAAAAATTGACTTGATTGTCTCAAGTAAATAGCTTCCTTTTTTTCGTCTTACTGATGAAAGTCCAATTGTAAGAAATCCTGAACAAAAGAATCCAGAATGAAGACAAATTAAAGGCAAAACTGGGTTTTGAATAACGTAGAAAACAGAAAAAAAAAAGTTCTTTTCCCCTTAGGCCCTCTACTCTATTAAGTACATCTAAGTGAATGATCATATATAGAGCATTTTGTGATTAAAGAAATATGCTAAATATACAAAAGCTTCCCAGGTGGCACAGTGGTAAAGACTGCCTGCTAATGCAGGAGACACAGGAGTAACTGGTTCAATCCCATGGTCAGGAAGATCCCTTGGAGGAGGAAATGGCAAGATACTGCAATATTCTTGCCTGCTCTTACTTTCTGTTGGAGTCTGGAAGGCTACAGTCCATGGGATCTCAAAAAGTCAGACACAGCTGAGTGACTGACATACACAAACTCTCTGCTTTATGTTGCCTCTTTAGTATAAAGCAGTTGGTATACATGCCAGCACATGTTTGTAAGGGATTAGTAATGTGTGAACAAAGGTGGTACAATAGATGGAGATTTTAAAAACTAGTGGCAGCCTTTGAAATTAGGAGGAAGTTTAAGAGAAGTAGACATTTGAAATGGAAGAAAAAAGATCTAAAGAAAGCTAAACTATTGCAAATTTTCCTCAACCTGGTGATCACAAACTCACTTGCGTAAACAATTCTTAACAGGGAAACTCAATTTTTGTGGGATCCACACCATCTACCAAGAAGTTCATGATATCATTGTGTATCACTTATTCTAAAACATATTTTTCACACAGAAATATTTTAAACTCCAGGTTGTATATCACAACTGATAGCATCTTACCACTTAAACTTGATGATGCTTGTACTTTCTTAGTGGTACATCAATTAAATCATGATATTTTCTTTAATTTATAATGTCTTGAAATCCATGAAATGTAGTATGTTACTTCTTGAAGCAAAATGTCTGTAGTAGATTGAATAACTGCCTCCAAAATTTCATGTCTACCTGGAACTTTAGACTGTGACCTTAAGATGCAATTAGTTAAAGATCTCCAGATGAAATCATATTGGATTTAGATTGGACAATAAATTCAATGACTACTGTCCTTATAAGAATGGGAGAGGAAACAGAGAGAAAAAGAAGGGCCATGTGGGGAGAGTGGCAGTGATTGCAGTTTTGCTACAACTAACCAAGGAATGCCAAGTGCAACTAACACCTGAAAGATGCAAGGAAGGGTTCTCTTCTAGATGGAGTCTGGTGCTGCCAGCATCCTGGTTTCTGAATTCTGGCATCCAGAAATGTGAAAGAATCAATTTCCATTGTTTTTAAACCACCTAGTTTGTGATCATTTGTTATGACATCTTAGGAAACAAATACAATGACTTTCACTACTTAGAACTTGTGGCATGTCATAAGACCAATGTTTGAAAATGTATCACTGTGGGAATAATGATTTTTGAAAGCTAACTTAAAAAAGTTAAAGTGAATTGTTTTTTCCTAGTCTCCCTACATGAATTCTATAGAAAACTTAAAAACTTCACAATTAGGCATTTAATTTTTTTGGTGTTGTTATTAATGAAATTGGATTGATGAATAACTGAATTTGTGAAGAAACACAATGTTTCCCAAAATATATATTATGTTAGTAAAGCCCATAAATTTCTTGTTATACAAATGAAGCATATTATGATTATTTTAAAACAAAGCATTTTATTGTTCTTGATTTTTAAAGTATAAATATACTTTACTTACGCTTTCTTTGTAAAGGCATGACAGCTAAGTAGCGATAGGTGACATTGAGGGCTCCTGAGAAATTGGACAAATCTTTGAAAGTATGCATGTAGTGTTCTGGACTCAGCTGATGTGTAGACGTTTCCCTTAAAATCTGTTTGTCTCCTTCCTGAATGCCAAGAAGGAAGAAAAGAGAAATAACAGATGGTCATGGATTAAATAAACTTTTTCCTTACACAATAATAATAATAATATATATGTATAATGGGTATACATATCTGATATACAATATGTTGTTGTTCTTCGGTTGCTCAGTCGTGTCCAACTCTTTGCAACCCTATGGACTGCAGCACACCAGGCTTTCCTGTCCTTCACCATCTCCCACAGCTTGCTCAAACTCATGTCCATTGAGTTGGTGTTGTGATGCCATCTACCCGTCTCATCCTCTGTCGTCCCCTTCTCCTCCTGCCTTCAATCTTTTCTAGCATCAGGGTGTGGAGAAGGAAATGACAACCCATTCCAGTACTCTAGCCTGGAAAATCCCATGGATTGGGTTGCCTGGTGGGCTGCTGTCTATGGAGTCTCACAGAGTCGGACACAACTAAAGTGACTTGGCAGCAGCAGCAGCAGAGTTTTTTTCCAATGAGTTGGCTCTTTGCATCAGGTGGTCAAAGTATTGGAACTTCAGTTGTAGCAGTAGTCCTTCCAATGAATATACAAGGTTGATTCCCTTTATGTTTGATCTTCTTGCAGTCCAAGGGACTCTCAAGAGTTTTTAATATGGGTATTATATAAATAGCAATTACTGGCATTAGAAGCTGTAGATAATTATTTTTCACCTGAATTCTAGATTCTGTTCACTATTTTCCACTTTTTATTTTATGCTTACAGTTGCTTTTCTAAAGCATACATTAATAATGGCATTCTCTTGATAAAAAAAAAAAAAAAATTGAAAACTCCCACTGCTTTCATGTTAAAATTCAAATTATTTACAAGAATCTTCAAACTTGACAGTGATCTTTACAGTTTCATGTGAAGCTAATTCTCATTAGATTCCCCGTATCTGAATCATATTAAACTACTTTTCTTCAAGTCTTGTCAAATAAAAGACCACACATTATTTCTAAGATTTTGAAATTTTAGGAATGATTAGAAGGATGCAATAGTGAAATGATTGGCATTTTAATAACTTATTAATCAAGAAATGTTAGTCAGTCCTTTATGTAGCCACTATAATTGAAGGTTATTGAGAATGGACAGCCATGGTCTCTGCGAAATGATAGTATTTTTTACAAATATCTTCAAGATATCTTGATTAGGAGACATTAGTACCAAATGTTCAAGGAAATGTCTTTAGACCTTGTACAGGTCTTTCCCATGATGTTTGCTCGTTGTTTGTGAGTGTAGAGGAGGAGAGGGAGTGTCCTGATGAAAGTGAAGTTTAGATCTTTTATATTTAAAAACTTTAGTATCAATTTGATCATGGAATTATGTCATACAATCTTCAGGATGGTTTATATTCAAGAAGATATTCCTATTCAGCTTAAAAATAGTTGCAGATTTTGATTATCTAATCATTTGAACAAGCCTCTATTAGTTATATATTACTAGCAACATGATGACCTGCTTGGCTTTTGTATACAGTTTATTATCACTGGTAGAATATTAGGACAACCTAATTAGATTTTTTTTTTCTTTTCTGGCAAAGTATCTACTGTGCTGTGTGAGTTCTGTGGATATTTCGACTGTTCAGTATAGAATTGGCAGGTCAGGTATGAGCAATGCCATTAAGACAACAGAGAAAGTGAATGTATTAAATAAATTTGGTCCTCATACTATTGGACTGTGGTCAATAAAACTTTAATCAATTAAACATTATCCTAAAATACTAGAAAGAATTAAAATACAAATTTTACTTTACATTTACTACTTTATTTCAAATTCAAATATCAATGGAAAAGGTGACTAACTCAAAGTTTTAAATCTATGGCCAGGCTGAAATTGTCTTAGAATAAAAGTTGAAATAGTGAACATTGACTGGCAAGAGCTTTCAATCTGGTCCTTGATAAATGAATATGCATTCTGTATATCTTTTCTGTATATGAATTATGTTTATGAGCCTATGTTTGCTTTTTAATAGTGTATTTCTATATTTTATATTGCCTTGGTAGTTTGGACAAAGAAAAATACTTTATTCTGATTTATAATGTGTTTGTCATCTATAAGTTACAGAATTTTAAAATAATGACATTAAACTTGGGAGGCTAGTTGTATAAATGTACTAATTAATATGCATTGAATTCTGATTATTTTAAATTAGTTGCATATAAATATTTTCATCTTTGTATTTCTGAAAACTTAAAAAAATCATGAAAGTTTTAAAATGAACAAATTTAGGATTTTCAATAGGTAATTGGAGACTCAATTTTGCATTAGCTACTTTAATAGTAAATATGATGTCCATATTTAATGGGATCTAGAAAATGTATTTCGGAGAAGGCAATGGCAACACACTCCAGTGTTCTTGCCTGGAGAATCCCAGGGACGGAGGAGCCTGGTAGGCTGCAGTCCATGGGGTCGCTGAGAGTCGGACACCACTGAGCGACTTCACTTTCACTTTTCACTTTCATGCATTGGAGAAGGAAATGGCAACCCACTCCAGTGTTCTTGCCTGGAGAATCCCAGAGATGGCGGAGCCTGGTGGGCTGCTGTCTAAGGGATCGCACAGAGTCGGATACCACTGAAGAGACCCAGCAGCAGCAGCAGAAAATATATTTATAAAAATCAGGCAGTAGTCACAATACTGAATTCATTTTACCATTCTGTTCTTATGTGATGTCACATTCTAAAGGAAGTGTAGGATACTGAATATCTCTTTAAGAATTCTATCTTGAACATGTAAAAGTCCAGACCTTTGCTGTGATAAGATAGAGTACATTCATCTTGATTGAATGACATAACAGAATATAAGATGAAATGAGACATATGAAAGCACTTTATTAAATTCTCAAGAACATGTCTTTTCACTTTTCAGCATAAATAAATAATGTAACTTTCACCTGAGTCAGCCTTGTTGGCTGCTTTCCAGAAGCATCTACCTGAACAGCCAGGCTCTCCCTGGATACCTTCTTTCTAAAGCTACTATGCTGTAGTGTATTTTTCAATAACAAGACAAAGCTTTATGACAATCATTTTCTGGATGGGAATGAAATTCAATGGACTAGCTACAGGCTAAATATATACCCTAGTGGCTACTTTGAAGATGCTCACAGCTGAGAGGCTAAGTTGATTGGGCATGCAGTGTCTCTTCTACTTAGTTTGCCTTGTAATACAATTTGTCTATTACACTGAACTTGGCTTCCTTTCCTACTGAAAGGCACATATGCATCTATCATGTAAGCAATACACTAAGCTGTTATACACCCAGGATTTGGGGCCATTGATGGATTTTCTAGCAAGAAGAGTAGAATCCATGTGCTAAATAACCCTAGAGGTCTTATTGCTGTAATTGTTTATCTGAGTTCTCTGAATTATAACTACAATTTCCTCCTGATTTAAGAAAAACATGGAACTTCCCTGGTGGTCCAGTGGTTAAGACTGTGCTCCCAGTGTAGGGCTCTAGGGTTCAGTCCTGTATCAGGAAACTAGGGCCCTCGTGCCCCAACTACAAGGCCAGTTTTCTACAGATATTAACATATTGCTTAAAATTCTCCAGGCCAGGCTTTAAATAATATGTGAACCGTGAACTTCAAGATGTTCAACCTGGTTTTAGAAAAGGCAGAGGAACCAGAGATCAAATTGCCAACATCTCCTGGATCATTGAAAAAGCAATAGAGTTCCAGAAAAACATCCAGATTTGCTTTATTGACTATGTCAAAGCCTTTGACTGTGTGGATCACAGTAAACTGGAAAATTCTGAAAGAGATGGGAATATCAGACCACCTGACCTGCCTCTTGAGAAACCTGTATGCAGGTCAGGAAGCAACAGTTAGAACTGGACATGGAACAACAGACTGGTTCCAAATAGGAAAAGGAGTATGTCAAGGCTATATATTGTCTCCCTGCTTATTTAACTTATATGCAGAGTACATCATGAGAAACGCTGGGCTGGAAGAAGCACAAGCTAGAATCAAGATTGCCTGGAGAAATATCAATAACCTCAGATATGCAGATAACACCACCCGTATGGCAGAAAGTGAAGAGGAACTAAAGAGCCTCTTGATGAAAGTGAAAGAGGAGAGGGAAAATGTTGGCTTAAAACCCAACATTCAGAAAACTAAGATCATGGCATCTGGTCCCATCATTTCATGGCAAATAGATGGGGAAACAGTGGAAACAGTGTCAGACTTTATTTTTCTGGGCTCTAAAATCACAGCAGATGGTGACTGCAGCCATGAAATTAAAAGACGCTTACTCCTTGGAAGGAAAGTTATGACCAACCTAGATAGCATATTAAAAAGCAGAGACATTACTTTGTCAACAAAGGTCCGCCTAGTCAAAGCTATGGTTTTTCCAGTAATCATGTATGGATGTGAGAGTTGGACTATAAAGAAAGCTGAGCACCGAAGAACTGATGCTTTTGAACTGTGGTGTTGGAGACTCTTGAGAGTTCCTTGGACTGCAAGGAGATCCAACCAGTCCATTTTAAAGGAGATCAGTCCTGGGTGTTCATTGGAAGGACTGATGTTGAAGCTGAAACTCCAGTACTTTGGCCACCTCATGCAAAGAGCTGACTCATTTGAAAAGACCCTGATGCTGATAAAGATTGAGGGCAGGAGGAGAATGGGTTGACAGAAGATGAGATGGTTGTATGGCATCACCTACTCGATGGACATGGGTTTGGGTGGACTCCGGGAGTTGGTGATGGACAGGGAGGCCTGGCGTGCTGTGGTTCATGGAGTCACAAAGAGTCAGAAATGACTGAGCAACTGAATTGCACTAACACATTGTAGAAGAACAATTTTAATGTAATTGTACATGAATGACAATGAATATTTAAAAGTTTATACATATTAAACCTTGGGATAAAATTTAGTCAAAATGTAATTTAGGTAGAAAACATCCTCTAGTAAAGAATGAATATTTAAACTAATAAAAATATTGTCACTAAATTTTCAAAATGGGGGGATGCTTATATTTATCATCCATTTTAATTCACTTTTTCTAACATAAAGTAAATATTTAAAAAATAAATTCAGTTTTTTTGAGCTGAGAAGTAATCTCTTCTCTGTACTTGGGACCATTTGTAAATCTGATTAGATATATATGGGCTTCCCTGGTGGTATATGGCTAATGTAACCAGATTTCATTGAGAAAGTACTCTTTAGTAAGAGCTACTTCATTAAATCACACTTTTAAATAATGTGGGTAGGACTGATGTTTAGACAGAAATGTATAAACAGAGCAATAGCATTTGATCTTATGGGTCTGTACTCTATTGCTTCTTATACATTTTATGATGAATTTGAAGTGGTTCTCTTCCAAAAGACATAAAGATGTTTGCTGCATATAATAATATTTTGTCTACTTAAAATTAAATATTGAAATTGCACTTGAAAGAGTCTTATCACCACTAAATGCAACAAGCATCCTACCAATACCATGTTTTTGATTTAAAAGACATGATTTACTTTTACCAGTCATACACAGAGATGCAAGAAATAAATGTTTATTACAAAATTAAATCATTAATCAAGAGCTCCTCTAATTAATTTACAATCTTCAATTCTCTTAATTAAAAAATAGCTGGATAACCTAGGTCTTGCTCTATTGTCCTTAAATTTCATAAACCTAATAGTCAGGTTAAAAAAGTCTAAAATGCAAATCACTAGTAAGTCTTTGCAGTTTGCTATGTTTAATTAGATCATGCCTAGTCAAATTCTGTTAACTGTGGTACCTTCAATATGGTGAATTGACTAAGGATGGTAGAATTAAACCTATACTTGAAGGTAAAAGCCCACAATATTAAACCTATAATTGAAGGTAAAAGACATAGGCTGAGTCAAGATCTAGGAATGTGACAGAATTTCACCATCAAAGAACAATGCTAAGGGAGGCAAGATGCTTTACAGAAGACCTGCTAAGAAAATCTGTACCAACTAAGATCATTTGGTTGGCTTGTAGGATATAGAATAGTATCTGGCAAGTAACTGGTAGTTACTAAATCATTTTCAATTAATAAAATAAAACATTTTACTAGGAAATCATCTTTGAAGTTGTTGTCAGAGTCTCTCTAGTTAAGATATTAACTGAAACTTTTCAGCATGCTTGTATGAAAGAAAGTACTTTCCAGTCCTCTGTGTATTCAAAGGCTTTGGTTTTCTGAAATATGTAAACAGGAATCATTGCACAAGTATAAAAATTTTCTCAGACATTTTAACATCAGTTATGATGGAAAAAAGTAAATAAGAAATTATGTCCATAATTATTCTCATTAGACATGAATTATGTGACAATCATAACAAAAATAAATAATAGAGACATATTGAGTTCTCACAATTAGTCAGAATGTGTCTTTTTGTATATACTTTAATAATCCACTTAAAATTCATTCAGGGAATTTCCCTGGCAGCCCAGTGGTTAAATCTCTGCTTCCATTGTAGAGAGCATGGGTTTGATCCCTGGTCAGGAACTAAGTATCTATAATTGTGTGGTGTGGTCAAAAAAAAAAAGAAAAGAAAACTATCCCCCCCAAAAAAAAAAACCCCATAAAATTAGGGACTCCCTTGTATCCCAATGCATATCATTAGTAAGTTTCTTCAAAGGTTAAAATTCCACACTTCCTTTGTAGGGGGCATGGGTTTGATTCCTGGTTGGGGACTTCTCAGGTGGCTCTAGGGGTAAAGAACCTGCTTGCCAATGCAGGAGATGCATGAGATAAGAATTTGAGCCCTGGGTCAGGAAGCTCCCTTGGAGGAGGGCATGGAAACCTACTCCAGTATTCTTGCCTGGAGAATCCCATTGCCAGAGGAGCCTGGGTACTCTGTAGAGTCATAGAGTCAGACAGGACTGAAGCAACTTAGCATTCATGCATGCACAGGGGACTAAGACACCTGCATGCTGCCAGACACAGGGGGACAAATCTACTAACTTACTAATGTTATCTTTTTTAAACTATTGAATAGTTTTCACATTCCTATCTTTAGTTCTTGACATTCTTTATTACTTTTCAGTGACTATAAGGGTAAAACATGGTGGTCATGTACAGCTATTCAAGATCCAAATGAGACGTCACACATTATTAAAGCATTCCTTCTTAACAAAATAGCACACTTAGTATCATTAATTAGACAAGAGGATTTGAAAATTTTTGATAATATAGAAAAGAAAGTAAGGAATAATACCTATAAAAATTTGTTTATTTACAGGTGACTGCCCAGTTCCGCTTATAAGTGTACTTTTTTCAATAAATATGTAATATGCTACTATGAGCTTCCCTGGTGGCTCAGTGCTAAAGAATCTGCCTGTCAATGCAGGAGATATGGGTTCCATCCCTGCGTCAGGAAGATCCGCTGGAGAGGGAACTGACAACTCATTCCAGTAGTCGTGCCTGGAGAAGCCCATGGCAGAGGAGTCTACGAGGTCATAAAGAGTTGGACACAACTGACCGACGAAGCACACACACACACAAACAAACACACACACACACACACACACACAGAGGCATACAATTAACTCAGATAGGGATGACAGCTAACTTATTTGTAAGTAGATGTGCATATTTGCATTAAATATAGCATATAGCATTAAATAAAGCATTGCAACATGAGCCAAAACAATGATAACATTGACAATATATAATTGATAGAAAAAGTAGCTAGATGGGAAAGATATATGTTATAATTTTGCTCAGACTAAGGCTATTTCAATATCCTGGGACTGAAGTTATGCTGCAAGTGGACTGTCTTGTTTGACTTAGGCCTTACTTTGAACAAAAAGTAATCAACCTCCAAGACTTACCATAACATAGCTATCTTCAATGTACAAGTTCATAAACAGAAGGAAAATGACAAGAACTCCCAAGAATGAGACAGTAGAACGTTTTCGCAGGCATCGCATTTTATCTAGTATATCAAAAATATGTTTCACTTGGTGAAATTTAAGCATTCTCTCCTGTGGAAAAGAGGCACAGAATTACTAACAATTAATTATTCATGTAAATATTTCCTCACCATATCAATCAATAGGCCTTTATTAAATTTTACTCTCCAAATATTTGAACCAAAATTGTTTATAGTTTCACAATAAAAGTTGGCATAATTTACTAATACATTAACATAAAGATAATACAGTGGTTTATCTTGATGTAGTGTAAGTAAAAGTGAAAAGCACAGTTATTTCTGAACAAATAAATATTGGTAACAATAATGTAAGAAAATAATAGTCCCCACTGCACATGGTGAATGCAGCCATGAAATTAAAAGATACTTCCTCCTTGGAAGAAAAGCTATGACCAACCTAGACAGCATATTAAAAAACAGAGACATTACTTTGCCAACAAAGGTCCATCTAGTCAAAGCTATGGTTTTTCCATTAGTCATGTATGGATGTGAGAGAGTTGGACTATAAAGAAAGCTGAGCTCAAAAGAATTGATGCTTTTGAACTGTGTGGCACTGGAGAAGACTCTTGAGAGCCCCTTGGACTGCAAGGAGATCCAACCAGTCCATCCTAAGCGAGATCAGTCCTGGATATTCATTGAAAGGACTGATGCTGAAGCTGAAACTCCAATATTTTAGCCCCCTGATATGAAGAACTGACTCATTTGAAAAGACCCTGATGCTGGAAAAGATTGAAGGCAGGAGGAGAAGGGGATGACAGAGGATGAGATGGTTGGATGGCATCATCAACTCCATGGACATGAGTTTGAGCAAGCTCCAGGAGTTGGTGATGGACAGGGAAGCCTGGCGTGCCATAATCCATGTGGTCAGAAAGAGTCAGCCATGACTGAGGGACTGAACTGAACAGATGAGAAAGAATGGAAATAAAAGAAAAGCAAGCATTAAGGTAACATCTACCTCCCCATATTATAATGTAATAAAAATAGAAGACACTAGAAGTTTGGGGCTAATCCTGATCTCAGAGTAGGTCCACTGAAAAGAAATATAGGGAGAAAATTTGAGTGAAAGAAAGAAGTCACAGAGGAAGTTAGAGTTTTGGGGGTGAGTCTACACAAAAATTCAGTTATAATTGCTTTGTTTATTTTCCCAGTAATTCTTGCTAAATCAGTGTAAATCCTGGAGTGACATATCAAAATTGCCTTGCTCAATCTATTGTTTATAATGGTTTATGGACTACAAAAAGCCAAACTGGAGTTGGTAGGGTTAGTGGAAACCTAATTATTCTCCATTTCACTCTTCTACATTGTGTGATCCACTACAATTATAAATTCATTTAGATTACTGATATTTTTAAAAATTATATAGAAAACCTAGAATGATCAAAAGGTTAGTGAAATCATATTTTGTCTATAAATAACAATTTTTGGAAATTATGCCTTGTTGAGTTATATACTATGTCTTCTTGGGTTCAGCTTTAGGATGAAATATTTATGGGCATAAAGAACTTCAGGAGGTGAAAAAGGCCTGTACCCCAACCTTTACAACAATGTCTAGAATACATCCAGATAACAAGGTCTCTTCCATGAATTAATGTAAGAAAGCATTTCTGAATCTTTGAAAATTATAGGAAAGAAGATGAGGAATTGGGAAAAAGGAATGTTAATGAAAGCCCATTTTCTTTGGCCATATTCTTCTTGAGAGTTATTTTTTTTATTGATTTTTAGCTATAAATATATGTGTAGAGATGGACATATATATTTTTTTATAATGTTTAAAAAAATCCTTCCCTATCTTGATGTCAGATGAGTGAGTGAGTGAGTGAAGTCGCTCAGTCATGTTCGACTCTTTGTGACCCCCATGGGCTGTAGCCTACAAGGCTCCTCTGTCTATGAAATTTTCCAGGCAAGAGTACTGGAGTGGGTTGCTATTGCCTTCGCCAGGGGATCTTCCTGACCCAGGGATCGAACCCAGGTCTCCCACATTGCAGGCAGACGCTTTACCGTGTGAGCCACTATGAGTCAGATAGACAGTCTCATTTATTTTCTTCTGTGTTTGTTTGTTTGTTTGTTTTTTTGCTTGCTTTAATAGACAGACTTCTGTTAGTACACCTGGAATTTATCTTTGTGTCTCTTATGAGGTGAAAGTGAAACAATTCATCTCTTCCATATGTAGAGCTGAGCAGTTCACTGGCAAAAGTAATAATAGTATTACCACTCTAATTTCAAGGGGGTGGGGAGGTATAATCTCCTGTGTACTGAGAAATAAAGAAAACCTGGATACTGGAAAACAATAATGAATTAATGAAACTATGAGGCATGCCATGTAGGGTCACCCAAGACAGATGGGTTATGGTGGAGAGTTCTGACAAAACGTGGTCCACTGGAGAAGGCAATGGCAAGGCACTGCAGTATTCTTGTCTTGAGAACCTCATAAGTAGTATGAAAAGGCAAAAATATATGACACTTAAGGATGAACTTCCCAGGTCAGTAGGTGGCCTGCTACTGGAGAAGAGTGGAGAAGTAAAACCAGAAAGAATGAAGAGAAGGAGCCAAAGTGAAAACAACAGCCAATTGTGAATGTGACTGGTGACAGAAGTAAAGTCGGACGTGGTAAAGAACAGTATTGCATAGGAACCTGGAATGTTAGGTCCATGAATCAAGGTATATTAGAAGTGGTCAAACAGGAGATGGCAAGAGTGAACCTTGACATTTTAGGAATCAGTGAACTAAAACGGACTGGAATGGGTGAATTTAATTCAGATGACCGCTATATTTACAATTGTGGGCAAGAATCCCTTAGAAGAAATGAAGTAGATATCATAGTCAAAAAAAGAGTTCAAAATGCAGTACTTGAGGGAAATCTCAAAAATGACAGAATGCTTTCTGTTAGTTTTCAAGGCAAACCATCCAATATCCCAGTAATCCAAGTCTATGTCCCGACCAGTAATGCTGAAGAAGCTGAAGCTGAATGGTTCTGTGAAGACCTCCAAGATCTTCTAGAACTAACACCCCCAAAAGATGTCCTTTTATCATAGGGGACTGGAATGCAAATGTAGAAAGAGCTACCTGGAGTACCAGGCAAATGTGGCCTTGGAGTACAAAATGAAGCAGAGTAAAGGCTAGCAGAGTTTTTTGCCAAGAGAACGCATGGGTCATAGCAAACACCCTCTTCCAACGACACAAGAAAAGGCTCTATACATGGACGTCACCAAATAGTCAACACCTAAATCAGATTGATTATATTCTTTGCAGCCAAAGATGGAGAAGCTCTATACAGTCAGCAAAAACAAGACCAGGAGCTGACTGTGGCTCAGACCATGAACTCCTTATTGCCAAATTCAGATTTAAATTGAAGAAAGTAGGAAAAACCACTAGACTATACAGGTATGACCTAAATCAAATCCCTTATGATTATACAGTGAAAGTGACAAGTAGATTCACGGGATTACATCCGATATCAGATTCCCTGAAGAACAATGGATGGAGGTTTGTGACATTGTACAGGAGGCAGTGATTAAGACCATCCCCAAGAAAAATAAATGCAAAAAGTCAAAATGGTTGTCTGAGGAGGCCTTACAAATAGCTGAGAAAGGAAGAGAAGCTAAAGGCAAAGGAGAAAAGGAAAGATATAATCATCTGAATGCAGAGTTCCAAAGAATATCAAGGAGCGATAACAAAACCTTCTTCAGTGATCAATGCAAAAAAATAGAGGAAAACAATAGCATGGGAAAGGCTAGAGATCTCTTCAAGAAAATTAGAGATACCAAGGGAATATTTCATGCAAAGATGGACTCAATAAAGGACAGAAATGGTATGGACCTAACAGAAGCAGAAGATTAAGAAGAGGT
The DNA here is from genome assembly GCA_935064755.1 of Tragelaphus eurycerus. Lineage (NCBI taxonomy): Eukaryota > Metazoa > Chordata > Mammalia > Artiodactyla > Bovidae > Tragelaphus > Tragelaphus eurycerus. The sequence continues at coordinate 41,551,578 of CAKXYN010000010.1, read as the reverse complement.
AGCAAGAATACACAGAAGAGCTATACAAAAAGAATCTTCAAGACCCAGATAATCACGATGGTGTGATCACTCACTTACAGCAAGACATCCTGTAATGCAAAGTCAAGTGGGCCTTAGGAAGCATCACTACAAACAAAGCTAGTAGAGGCGATGGAATTCCAGTTCAGCTATTTCAAATCCTAAGAGATGATGTTGTTAAAGTGCTGCACTCAATATGCCAACAAATTTGGAAAACTCAGCAGTGGCTATAGGACTGGAAAAGGTCAGTTTTCATTTCAATCCCAAAGAAAGGCAATACCAAAGCATGCTCAAACTACCATACAATTGCACTCATCTCACATGCTATCAAAGTAATGCTCAAAACTCCAAACCAGGCTTCACCAATACGTGAATCGTGAACTTCCAGATGTTCAAGCTGGATTTATAAAAGGCAAGGTAACCAGAAATCAAAATACCACCATCTGTGCTGGATCACTGAAAAAGCAAGAGAGTTCCAGAAAAACATCCACTTAAGCTTTATTGCCTGGAAAATCTCATGGATGGAGGAGCCTGATAGGCTGCAGTCCATGGGGTCGCTAAAAGTTGGATATGACTGAACGTCTTCACTTTCACTTTTTACTTTCATGCATTGGAGAAGGAAATGGCAACCCACTCCATCCAGTGTTCTTGCCTGGAGAATCCCAGGGACGGGGGAGCCTGGTGGTCTGCCGTCTATGGGGTCAAACAGAGTCGGACACAACTGAAGTGACTTAGTAGCAAGCTTTATTGACTATGCCAAAGCCTTTGACTGTGTGGATCACAAGAAACTGTGGAAAATTCTGAAAGAAATGGGAATACCAGACCACCTGACCTGCCTCTTGAGAAACCTGTATGCAGGTCAGGAAGCAACAGTAAGAACCGGACATGGAACAATAGACTGCTTCTAAATAGAAAAAGGAGTATGTGAAGGCTGTATACTGTCACCCTGCTTATTTAACTTATATGCAGAGTGGTGGTGGTTTAGTTGCTATGTAGTGTCCAACTCTTGCGATCTAATGGTCTGTAGCTCACCAGGCTCCTCTGTCCATGGGATTTCTAGGCAAGAATACTGGAGTGGGTTGCCATTTCCTTCTCCAGGGGATCTCCCCCAGGCAGGGATTAAACCTATGTCTCTTGCTTGGCAGGCAAATGATTTACCAACTGAACTTTACATCATGTGAAATGCCAGGCTGGATGAAGCACAAGCTGGAATCAAGATTTCTGGGAGAAATATCAATAATCTCAGATACGCAGATGACACCACCCTTATGGCAGAAAGTGAAGAACTAAAGAGCCTCTTGATGAAAGTGAAAGAGGAGAGAGAGAAAGCTGGCTTAAAACTCAACATTCAGAAAACTAAGATCATGGCATCTGGTCCCATCACTTCATGGCAAATAGATGGGGAAACAATGGAAACAGTGACAGACTTCATTTTCAGATCAGATCAGATCAGATCAGATCAGTCGCTCAGTCGTGTCCGACTCTTTGCGACCCCATGAACTACAGCACGCCAGGCCTCTCTGTCCATCACCAGCTCGCGGAGGTCACTCAGACTCGCATCCATCGAGTCAGTGATGCCATCCAGCCATCTCATCCTCTGTCGTCCCCTTCTCCTCCTGCCCTCAATCCCTCCCAGCAGCAGAGTCTTCTCCAATGAGTCAACTCTTCGCATGAGGTGGCCAGAATACTGGAGTTTCAGCTTTAGCATCATTCCTTCCAAAGAAATCCCAGGCCTGATCTCCTTCAGAATGGACCGGTTGGATTTTCTTGCAGTCCAAAGGACTCTCAAGAGTCTTCTCCAACACCACAGTTCAAAAGAATCAATTCTTTGGCGCTCAGCCTTCTTCACAGTCCAGCTCTCACATCCATGCATGACCACAGGAAAGACCATAGCCTTGACTAGGCGAACCTTTGTTGGCAAAGTCATGTCTCTGCTTTTGAATATGCTATCTAGGTTGGTCATAACTTTCCTTCCAAGGAGTAAGTGTCTTTTAATTTCATGGCTGCAGTCACCATCCGCAGTGATTTTGGAGCCCAGGAAAATAAAGTCTGACACTGTTTCCACTGTTTCTCCAACTATTTCCCATGTAGTGATGGGACCAGATGGCATGATCTTCGTTTTCTGAATGTTGAGCTTTAAGCCAACCTTTCCACTCTCAACTTTCACTTTCATCAAGAGGCTTTTTATTGCCTCTTCACTTTCTGCCATAAGGGTGGTGTCATCTGCATATCTGAGGTTATTGATATTTCTCCCAGCAATCTTGACTTTATTTTGGGGGGCTCCAAAATCACTGCAGATGGTGACTGTAGCCATGAAATTAAAAGATAAATACTCCTTGGAAGAAAAGCTATGATCAGAATAGACAGCAATTAAAAAGCAGAGACATTACTTTGCCAACAAAGTTTCATCTAGTCAAAGCTATGGTTTTTCCAGTAGTCATGTATGGATGTAAGAGTTGTACTATAAAGAAAACTGAGCACTGAGGAACTGATGCTTTAGAACTGTGGTGTTGGAGATGACTCTTGTGAGTCCCTTGGTTTGCAAGGAGATGAAACCATTCAATCGTAAAGGAAATCAGTACTGAATATTCACTGGAAGATCTGATGCTGAAGTTGAAACTGCAATACTTTGGCTAACTGATATGAAGAACTAACTCACTGGAAAAGACCTTGATTCTGGGAAAATGGAAGGCAGGAGGAGAAGGGGATGACAGAGCATTAGATGCTTGGATGGCATCACTGATTTGATGGACATGAGTTTGAGCAACCTCTGGAAGTTGGTGATGGACAGGGAAGCCTGGTGTGCTGCAATTCATGGAGTCGCAAAGAATCAAACACAACTGAGTGACTGAACAGAAATGAAACATTTATAATGTATAAACTGTTAGTCACCCGGTCATGTTCGGCTCTTGTGATTCGTGGACTGTAGCCCACCAGGCTCCTCTGTCCTTAGGATTCTCCAGGCTAGAATACTGGAGTGCATAGCCATCTGTTTCTCTACCCAGGGACTGAGCCCTGGTCTCCTGCATTACAGGCAGATTCTTTGCCGTCTTGGTCATCAGAGTAGGCCTAATACCAGACCATATATTAAATCATCTCATCTTTTGGTTTGTGATGTCAGTTTTAGAATAGGGTCAGTTTCTAATTTGCATTTATGTGTCAAAAGTGTGTCACCAGACTCATCATTTATCTTTTCCAATAAGAAAATTCATACATACTACTTTTGAACCAAAACATTGTTAAGTTAAATTCTCTTGTCTCATTCTAAAATCTGAAGTATACTGTAACGTGGTCCTCAATATACAGATAAAATATTCTGCTTGTAAAAGGTTTTTTTTTTTTTCTGGATTTGGGTAAGATAAGATGCCTTTTCATGTCTACTGCAGCAGTAACCAGCCTAAGTTTGTCCAGCAAAGATAAGAAGCAAGATGAATACTATAGACTCTCCATCTGTGGCTCATTTCAAGAGAATGATACTCTGGTAGGGCCCCAGGCCCCAAGGACCTGGAGGGGCTGCCTACAGGGTACAGAGTCTGGATACAGCTGGGGTCTGTTAGCATAAATGCTTGTGAGTCTGGATGCTTGAGGCAGAAGTCTCAGGGTCACCTGAGAAGGACTATTTTGAAGTAGGGTCTGGTGAAAGACTTATCTGTTTATATTCAGTGGCCAGTCTCAAAACTCTGGTGGTGGTGTTGTTCAGTTGCTAAGTCGTGTCCAACTCTTTGTGATCCCATCGACTACAGCATGCCAGGGTCCTCTGTCCTCCACTTTCTCCTGGAGTTGGCTCAAATTCATGTCCATTGAGTAAGTGGCACTATCTAACCATCTCATCTTCCACTGCTACCTTTTCTTTTGCCTTCAATTTTTCTCAGCATCAGGAAAAAGACATCTCAGCGTCTTTTTCAATGAGTTGGCTCTTCCCATCAGGTGACCAAAGTATTGGAGCTTTAGCATCAGTCCTTTCAATGAATATTGAGAGTTGATTTCCTTTCGAATTGACTGGTTTTATCTCCTTGAGGTCCAAGGGATTTCTGAGAATCTTCTCCAGCACCATAATTTGAAAGCATCAATTCTTCAGTGTTCAGCCTTCTTTATGGTCCAACTCTCACATCCATACATGACTACTGGAAAAACTGTAGCTTTGACAATACAAATATCTGTTGGCAAAGTAATGTCTCTGCTTTTTAATACACTATTTAGGTTTGTCATAGTTTTCCTTCCAAGAAACAAGTGTCTTTTAATTTCATGGTTGAAGCACAGAACTCTAGTGCTTCCCTCTATATTTTAGGATGTGCCTGATTCAGGTCTAGGAGAGGATGCTCCAAGAACACTGAGGGTGTACACTCATGAGGGTTTGGGTTGAAGGAAAAGGTGGAATTGAGGTGTTTCAGGACCCATCCTGGGGGATACCATGGGTTAGTATAAAGTTTATGTTACACATTCTGTTTCCAGAGAGGGCTGAAATATGGACTCAGATCTGTTGACATGAATATAAAAGCATTGTAGGACTTCTCTTGTGGTCCAGTGATTGAAACTCCATGCTCCCAATACAGAAGGTGTGGGTTTGATCCCTTGCCAGGGAACTAGATTTCACATGCTCAACTAAGACCTGGCCTATTTAAATAAAAAATAAAAGTATTGTGGGTGGACGGTCCAGGACTCTTGGTTGGTTGAGACTAGGTTAAAGGTGTATATTCTGAACCTGGGCATGTCTTAACAGCATTGAGAGAGAAGATTTTTGCAGAAAAGTTGTTTGGGAGGGATTTTCAGCCTCGGAGTCTAGTTCTGTGAAGAATAGAGGTAGTCGCTGAATGCAGCCTTGAGTGTTAGCTAGGAGCAAGGCTTTCAGAACCCATCAACTATGTAGCAGACCTGAGTCCTCAAGACAAGGCACTACTGGAGGAACCTTGGCCTGGGAGCCTGTGCCTGAACTTCTATCCTGGCCCACAGCTATCCACCTTGGTGCATGTCTTCCCCTCCAACCAGGTTCATCTCACCAGAGGCTCTCAATATGGGCATCAGAGCTTTTAGAACCCCAATTTCACATTGCTCAAGGATTTTTCTCATGGTTTGTCATCAGCATACACGTGGAGGTGTTTTTATTACAAATTTGAATGAAAACCAACAAGTGAAAGTAGAGAAGATGCTTCAATAATTTGTAGTGTTAATAGATTGAAGCCATTCACAATGTAGCCCTAAATTCACATCTGATGGTATTCAAAGGAACTTATGAGCAAGGTTAAGTAATAAAATGGGTTATTACAACACAAAAAGATTTTTATCTGAATTTGAAATGACAAAGAATTAGAATCTAATCACACACAAGTGACACAATATTTCTAAATGTCAATTTGGGAAGACGACAATAGCATGAAATACATTTATTCCCCTTAACTCAGCAATTATACTTCTAAAAATCTTTTCAAAGATAAAACAATTGCATTTATGAGCCAAAGTCTTACTATGGTATAGCAAAGCAGGCATGTCTATAAAACAAATTGGAAACAATCTATAAGATGTTAACTCATCATCTCACGGAGAAGGCAATGGCACCCCACTCCAGTACTCTTGCCTGGAAAATCCCATGGACAGAGGAGCCTGTTAGGCTGCAATCCATGGGGTCGCTAAGAGTCAGACACGACTGAGCGACTTCCCTTTCACTTTTCACTTTCATGCATTGGAAAAGGAAATGGCAACCCACTCCAGTGTTCTTGCCTGGAGAATCCCGGGGATGGCGGAGCCTGGTGGGCTGCTGTCTACGGGGTCGCATAGAGTCGGACACGACTGAAGTGACTTAGAATAGCATAGCATCATCTCAATGTAGCAGAATGATCAGGAATTTTCAATCTTCTTTTTACTTTTCTAAACTTTCCACATTTTTAAAAGCACATATATCATAATACTGGATGCTTGGGGCTGGTGCACTGGGATGACCCAGAGGGATGGTACAGGGAGGGTCGAGGGAGAAGGATTCAGGATGGGGAACACGAGTATACCTGTGGTGGATTCATGTTGATGTATGGCAAAACCAATACAATTTTGTAAAGTAATTAACCTCCAATTAAAATAAATAAATTTATATTAAAATATTTTTTTTTTTACTGATTGATTCATCTATTTTTATTTTTTTAATTTTTTTTTATTTTGCTTAACTTTACAATATTGTATTGCTTTTATAATACATCGAGATGGATCCGCTGCCAGTATACACGTGTTCCCCATCCTGAACCCTCCTCCCTCTCCCCTCCCCACACCATCCCTCCAGGTCGTCCCAGTGCTCCAGCCCCAGGCATTTGTTATCGGACATCGTACCTGGACTGACAACTCGTTTCAGATATAATATTATACATATTTCAATGCTATTCTCCCCAATCATCCCACCCTCTCCTGTTCCCAGAGTCCAAAAGTCTGTTCTATACATCAGTGTCTCTTTTGCTGTCTCCTAAATAGGGTTATTTTTACCATCTTTCTAAATTCCATATATATGCGTTAGTAAACTGTATTTGTGTTTTTGTTTCTGGCTTACTTCACTCTGTATAATAGGCTCCAGTTCCATCCACCTCCTTAGAACTGATTCAAATGTATTCTTTTTAATGGCTGAGTAATACTCCATTGTTTATATGTACCACTGCTTTCTTATCCATTCATCTGTGGATGGACATCTAGGTTGCTTCCACGTTCTGGCTATTGTAAACAGTGCTGCTATGAACATTGGGGTACATGTGTCTCTTTCAATTCTGGTTTTCTCAGTGTGTATGCCCAGCAGTGGGATTGCTGGATCATAAGGCAGTTCTATTCCCAGTTTTTTGAGGAATCTCCAGACTGTTCTCCATAGTGGCTGTACTAGTTTGCATTCCCACCAACAGTGTAAGAGGGTTCCCTTTTCTCCGCACCCTCTCCAGCATTTATTGCTTGTGGACTTTTGGATAGCAGCCATTCTGATTGGCGTGAGATGGTACCTCGTAGTGGTTTTGATTTGCATTTCTCTGATAATGAGTGATGTTGAGCATCTTTTCATGTGTTTGTTAGCCATCTGTATGTCTTCTTTGGAGAAATGTCTATTTAGTTCTTTGGCCCATTTTTTGATTGGGTCATTTATTTTTCTGGAATTGAGCTGTAGAAGTTGCTTGTATATTTTTGAGATTAGTTGTTTGTCAGTTGCTTCATTTGCTATTATTTTCTCCCATTCTGAAGGCTGTCTTTTCACCTTGCTTATAGTTTCCTTTGTTGTGCAGAAGCTTTTAAATTTGATTAGGTCCCATTTGTTCATTTTTGATTTTATTTCTGATATTCTGGGAGGTGGGTCATGGAGGATCCTGCTGTGATGTAAGTCAGAGAGTGTTTTGCCTATGTTTTCCTCTAGGAGTTTTATGGTTTCTGGTCTTACATTTAGCTCTTTAATCCATTTTGAGTTTATTTTTGTGTATGGTGTTAGAAAGTGTTCTAGTTTCATTCTTTTACAAGTGTTTGACCAGTTTTCCCAGCACCACTTGTTAAAGAGACTGTCTTTAATCCATTGTATATTCTTGCCTCCTTTGTCAAAGATAAGGTGACCATATGTGCGTGGATTTATCTCTGGGCTTTCTGTTTTGTTCCATTGATCTATATTTCTGTCTTTGTGCCAGTACCATACTGTCTTGATGACTGTAGCTTTGTAGTAGAGCCTGAAGTCAGGCAGGCTGATTCCTCCAGTTCCGTTCTTCTTTCTCAAGATAGCTTTGGCTATTCAAGGTTTTTTGTATTTCCATACAAATTGAGAAATTATTTGTTCTAGCTCTGTGAAGAATACCATTAGTAGCTTGATGGGGATTGCATTGAATCTATAAATTGCTTTGGGAAGTATACTCATTTTCACTATATTGATTCTACCAATCCATGAACATGGTATATTTCTCCATCTATTAGTGTCCTCTTTGATTTCTTTCACCAGTGTTTTATAGTTTTCTATATATAGGTCTTTAGATTCTTTAGGAAGATATATTCCTAAGTATTTTATTGTTTTCATTGCAATGGTGAATGGAATTGTTTCCTTAATTTCTCTTTCTATTTTCTCGTTATTAGTGTACAGGAATGCAAGGGATTTCTGTGTGTTAATTTTATATCCTGCAACTTTACTATATTCATTGATTACTTCTAGTAATTTTCTGGTGGAATCTTTAGGGTTTTCTATGTAGAGGATCATGTCATCTGCAAACAGTGAGAGTTTTACTTCTTCTTTTCCAATTTGGATTCCTTTTATTTCTTTTTCTGCTCTGATTGCTGTGGCCAAAATTTCCAAAACTATGTTGAATAGTAATGGTGAAAGTGGGCATCCTTGTCTTGTTCCTGACTTTAGAGGAAATGCTTTCAGTTTTTCACCATTGAGGATAATGTTTGCTGTGGGTTTGTCGTATATACCTTTTATTATGTTGAGGTATGTTCCTTCTATTCCTGCTTTCTGGAGAGTTTTTATCATAAATGGATGTTGAACTTTGTCAATGGCTTTCTCTGCATCTATTGAGAGAAGAGCTAACACCTATCCTACTCAAACTGTTCCAGAAAATTGCAGAGGAAGGGAAACTTCCAAACTCATTCTATGAGGCCACCATCACCCTAATACCAAAACCTGACAAAGATCCCACAAAAAAAGAAAACTACAGGCTAATATCAGTGATGAACATAGATGCAAAAATCCTTAACAAAATTCTAGCAATCAGAGTCCAACAACACATTAAAAAGATCATACACCATGACCAAGTGGGCTTTATCCCAGGAATGCAAGGATTCTTCAATATCCACAAATCAATCAACGTAATACACCACATTAACAAACTGAAGAATAAAAACCATATGATTATTAAAATATTTTTAAATGTTACTTTTAATTTTCAAAATTCTCTATTGTCTGTCAGAAAATAAAAGACATTTTATTTCCTGGACACAGAAGCATAAACAGTAAACTTTCTTTCAAGAAAATAAGATAAAAAAATACATAATACTTTATAATTATGTTTCTGAAAGTTGAATATTTTAAGTTCAATATAAATGCTAAGTGAAGAAGAATTCCATCCTAATTTTACTCTTTTGAGACAAAGCGAAAATGCAAATGATGTGACACAAATTGCATTTGCAAAGTTCAAATGTAGATAATTATATATAAAGATAATAAGCATATCTACTAATATATATTAAATATTTCTAAGTGCTGGGTGATATACTTTGCATAGGTAGCTCATTGAATCTTCATACCAATGCTAAAACTTTAATACTACTATTAGACCAATTTTACAGTTTAAGAAAAACAAAGCTTTCTTGAGGTGTCTCCATAAGCTATGATGCCTACTTTCAAATCTTAGAATTATCAGAGTCTGCTCTATTAACTACTATTGGTATACAGTTTATTAATTAGGCTTCTTATGATATTTAAAATATATTGTTACCAATAGACAATTAATAACTTGTGACATTGATCTGTTGCACAAAATAAAAATAACATAATAAATATAAATATAATTTTCTTGGCAGCAAAATTTTGATTAAATCTATTTAACTTAAAATACACATAAATATATAATATGATACTGCTGCAGCTGCTAAATCACTCTAGTCAGGTCTGACTCTTTGTGTCCCTATGGATTGTAAGCCTTTCGGGCTTCTCTGTCCATTGGATTTTCCAGGCAAGAGTACTGGAGTGGGTTGTCATGCCCTCTTCCAGGGGATCTTTCTGACCCAGGGATCAAACCCACATCTCATATGCCTCCTGCACTGGCAGGTGGGTTCTTAACTACTAGAGTACCACCTGGGAAGCCCCTATAACATGATGAGGTGGGTCATATATGATATTCCAAGTAGTATTGTTTGTCTTCTTTGATGAGTGCATGTATGTGTATTCAGTCATATCTGACTGTTTGTGACCCCATGGACTGTAGCTCACCTGTCTCCATTGTTCATGGGGTTTTCCAGGCAAGAATACTGGAGTTGGCTGCCATTTCCTCCTCCAGAAGATTTTTCCAACCCAGGGCTCCAACCCACGTGTTCTGTGTCCCCTGCAATGCAGGTGGACTCTTTATTGCTGAACAATAAGGGAAGTTTCAACTGGTATAAGAGGAAAATATAAAGTTTTGAAGATAATACACTTGTGCATTTTGCATTAATGCAAAATAAGACAAAAAAAAAAAAAAAAAAACCACCAAAACCTTGTAATATAATTCCAAGAGTTAACAAAAACAGAAATAAAGTCCTTAAAGAACAATGGTAGTCACCTAAATTCTAATATCCAATCCTCCAACTTATAATCCTCCAAAGTTCATTCAAAACAATCAAAGCACAAATATACCTTCTGTAGTATATACCCTCAGCACAACCAAGAGAAAAATAAAATAACACAAAGTCCAATTTATATGTAAATAAACGCAATAACATTAAGGACAAGGAGAATTGGCTGAGGAGCCCAAACTAGAGGTCAAGAGACAGACCAAATATGTGTAATTTATTAAACAACATTAAACTATACCATAATAAAAGATTAAGAAAGATAGTAATCTACCCAAAGTTCTCTCTCACCTCAAACACAGAATTAGATGATTCCAGGAAAAAAACAAATGAATATTCAAGAACAATAAAACATAAAAACAGCAAAAAAAAAAAATTCAGACCAAGATCAAACAAATTTACTGAGAAGAAAACTGAAATATCTGAAGGAACTCAGATATTTGGCTTTTGTTGTTCCATGAAGCAAGAAATCTCAGAGGTTAGTGGGGTCAGGGAGAATAACTTGAGAAGGTTTATATTGAGAAAACTTGGGGAAAAAACAGTAATCAAAAAAATGACTCTGATAGTAAAATACTGAATTAGTATAAATTCATGATTATATTGTGATAATAAAAAAAGAGAGAAAGTAAGAAACCTATTTGCTACAATTGGATGTGACCACTGCACCATCATCTGATCCCCAAATCAGTAACTGAAAGAAAAGAACTAAAGTTTCCCCACTTTCCAGGAGGAACTGTATTTCATCAACAGTTGATGATTTTTTTTTTTTTTTTCAGATATTGGCAGTATAGAGCAATGATCCTTAAGAAAAAAAGAAACAAAAGAAGTAAGACACATAATTTCTACAGTTTGCTGCCAGGAGGCAATTTTTAAAAGGCAGGGCAGAATATTGATGCAAGAAATTGAAGAAGACACAAATAAAAAGATATTCTTTCTTAATGGAACAGAAGAATTAATATTGTTAAAATGACCATATTACTCAAAGTGATCTATAAATCAAATATGAACCCTTTTAAAACAACAATGGCAGTTTTGACAGATTTAGAAATAAAGCCCTAAAATTTGTATGAGCCTACAAAGACTTTGAGACCCCAAAATAATCCTAAGAAAGCAGAACAAAGCTAAAGGCATCACACTTCCTAGTTGAAACTATGTAACAAAGGAAAAAAGGAAAGATATACCCATTTGAACACGGAGTTCCAAAGAATAGCAAGGAGAGATAAGAAAGCCTTCCTCAATGATCAGTGCAAAGAAATAGAGAAAAACAGTAGAATGGGAAAGACTAGAGATTTCTTCAAGAAAATTAGAGATACCAAGGGAACATTTCATGCAAAGATGGGCTCAATAAAGGACAGAAATGGTATGGACCTAACAGAAGCAGAAGATATCAAGAAGAGGTGGCAAGAATACACAGATCAGATCAGATGAGAACAGTTGCTCAGTTGTGTCCGACTCTTTGCGACCCCATGAATTGCAGCACGCCAGGCCTCCGTGTCCACCACCAACTCCAGGAGTTCACCCAGACTCACGTCCATCGAGTCAGTGATGCCATCCAGCCATCTCATCCTCTGTCGTCCCCTTCTCCTCCTGCCCCCAATCCCTCCCAGCATCAGAGTCTTCTCCAATGAGTCAACTCTTCGCATGAGGTGGCCAAAATACTGGAGTTTCAGCTTTAGCATCATTCCCTCCAAAGAAATCCCAGGGCTGATCTCCTTCAGAATGGACTAGTTGGATCTCCTTGCAGTCCAAGGGACTCTCAAGAGTCTTCTCCAACACCACAGTTCAAAAGCATCAATTCTTCGGCGCTCAGCCTTCTTCACAGTCCAGCTCTCACATCCATACATGACCACAGGAAAGACCATAGCCTTGACTAGGTGAACCTTTGTTGGCAAAGTAATGTCTCTGCTTTTGAATATACTATCTAGGTTGGTCATAACTTTCCTTCCAAGGAGTAAATGTCTTTTAATTTCATGGCTGCAGTCACCATCTGCAGTGATTTTGGAGCCCAGAAAAATAAAGTCTGACACTGTTTCCATTGTTTCTCCATCTATTTCCCATGTAATGATGGGACCAGATGCCATGATCTTCGTTTTCTGAATGGTGAGCTTTAAGCCAACCTTTTCACTCTCCACTTTCACTTTCATCAAGAGGCTTTTTAGTTCCTCTTCACACAGAAGAATTGTGCAAAAAGATCTTCATGACCCAAATAATCACAATGGTGTGATCACTCAACTAGAGCCAGACATCCTGGAATGTGAAGTCAAGTGGGCCTTAGGAAGCATCATCATGAACAAAGCTAGTGGAGGTGATGGAATTACAGTTGAGCTATTTCAAATCCTAAAAGATGATACTGTTAAAGTGCTGCATTCAATATGTCAGCAAATTTGGAAAACTCAGCAGTATCCACAGGCCTGGAAAAGTTCAGTTTTCATCTCAATCCCAAAGAAAGGGAATGCCAAAGAATGCTCACACTACCACACAACTGCACTTATCTCACATGCTATCAAAGTAATGCTCAAAATTCTCCTAGGCAGGCTTCAACAATACATGAACTGTGAACTTCCAGATGTTCAAGCTGGTTTTAGAAAATACAAAGGAACCAGAGATCAATTTGCTAACATCTGTTGGATCATAAAAAGGCAACAGAGTTCCAGAAAACCATCTAACTTCTGCTCTATTGACTAGGCCAAAGCCTTTGACTGTGTGGATCACAATAACCTGTGGAAAATTCTGAAAGAGATGGGAATACCAGACCACCTGACTTGCCTCTTGAGAAATCTGTATGCAGGTCAGGAAGCAACAGTTAGAACTGAACATGGAACAACAGACTGGTTCCAAATAGGAAAAGGAGTACATAGAGGCTGTATATTGTCACCGTGCTTATTTAATTTATATGCAGAGTACATCACAATAAATGCTGGGCTGGAGAAAGCACAAGCTGGAACTTAAGATAGCCGGGAGAAATATCAATAACCTCAGATATGTAGATGACACCACCCTTATTGCAGAGAGTGAAGAAGAACTAAAGAGCCTCTTGATGAAAGTGAAAGAGGAGAGTGAAAAAGTTGGCTTAAAGCTTGACATTCAGAAAACAAAGATAATGGCATCTGGCCCATTTACTTCATGGCAAATAAATAGAGAAACAGTGGAAACAGTGACAGACTTTATTTTGGGGGGGCTCAAAAATCACTTCAGATCGTGACTGCAGTCATGAAATTAAAAGACACTTACTCCTTGGAAGGAAAGTTATGACCAATCTAGATAGCATATTAAAAAGCAGAGATATTACTTTGTCAACAAAGGTCTGTCTAGTCAAGGCTATGGTTTTTCCAGTGGTCATGTATGGATGTGAGATTTGGACTATAAAGAAAGCTGAGCACCAAAGAATTGATGCTTTTGAACTGTGGTGTTGGAGAAGACTCTTGAGAGTCCCTTGGACTGCAAGGAGCTCCAACCAGTCCATCCTAAAAGAAATCAGTCCTGAATGTTCATTAGAAGGACTAATGCTGAAGCTGAAACTCCAATACTTGGCCATCTGATGCAAAGAGCTGACTCATTTGAAATGTCCCTGATGCTGGGAAAGATTGAAGGCGAGAGGAGAAGGGGACGACAGAGGATGAGATGGTTGGATGGCATCACCGACTCAATGGACATGAGTTTGAGTAATCGCTGGGAGTTGGTGATGGACAGGGAGGCCTGGCATGCTGCATTCCATGGATTCGCAAAGAGTTGGACACGACTGAGTGACTGTATTGAATTGAAATGAATAAAGATATAGTAATTAAACTACTGTCACAAAAACTAAAAGCTTCTGCACAATAAAAGAAAATAATCCAACACAGGAGGATAGAGCCCTATTCCTTGAAAGAGATATGGTGGTCTACAATAGTAAGGTGGAAATAGGATGGCTAGGGGAGAGATTTAAAAGCAAGGTAGTTAGATAGCAAGATAGAGTTACTGGGTAGCCGTTGAAACTTAGATTTAATCCACAGACACTAGAAAAATATGTCCATCAGGTCACAGTATAAAAAGACAGCATGTTGTTAAAAGCTACTAATAATACTGATTATCTATAGAAAACCACTAAATCAAACAAGACATACACAAGTTCACCTTCCTTTAAACTTCAATTGTTATAAAAAGTAAAAATTTGGTTTCAAATTTTTAAGCAGGGGACCATATCCTGATAATATACATACACTTACATATAGAATGTTGCTACTTGAAAATATTAGTCTCACAAATGAGCATAAGTTACTTGAAGAGTATTTGGTTCCACATTCAAACAATGTTTTATTTGTTAGAAATTTACCATTTTGCCTTAAATAATTTCAGAAAAGTTTGAAAGTGTTATTCAAAGGTAATGGGTTGATTGCTACAGATTAGTATTTTTTAGAAAAACAAGAACTTTTATTGTCATGGCTTGAGTGAATTATTTTCTCAAGTTGATATATCATTTTTATATACCCTAAATGTCACCAGAGATTCATCTGTTAACAACATATGTTACCATATACTTTATCTTTTGTATATACGATGGGAAATACTGAACACATTTTGTTTAGCAGATTTATGGCAAGTGTTTTCAAAAACAGTCCCTTTGTCACAAGTTTCTAATACAACACTACTGATTTTGAATACAGTTATGGAAATATGAGGGCTTCCCCAGTGGTCATCAGTAAAAAATCTGCCAGCAGTGCAGGAGACTAGAGTTTGATCCCTGGGCAGAGAGGATCCCCTGGAGAAGAACATGGCAACCCACTCCAGTATTCCTGCCTGGAGGAACCCATGGACAGAAGAGCCTGGGGGGCTATGGTTCATTGGGTTTCAAAGAGTTGGACACAACTGTAGCAATTGTGCAGGCACACATACATGGAAATAAGAATGTATATTAACCCTATGCTCTACCCCAAATGTATGTAAAGTTGGCACATCTGGTTCTGTAAGACTTCATTGGTCTTTGCTTATGGAAGAATCACATTCCCTTTGGAAGACCCAGGTGATAAATATGAAACTACTACAACAAAACATCAAATACACAAATGTGTAAATTATTTTGATGTGTCACCATACCAAGTAATTCATTCTTAAATAGAAAGCAATCATTTCTATAATTCCCATCATCATATATAAGTACATGGATAAATATACTTACATATAAAATGTGTATCATATATTCATATATCTCACAAAGAATTTTGAAATTATAATGTGGCATATACTCCTCTAGATTATACACATAATTATACATATATAAATATAGCTGTATTCACTAACAATTAAACAGGTACATCGGTGAGAAGGTACTATTCTTTCTCACTATTTAAAACTGATACTATCCCAGTTTGGTCTTCTCAATTTACAAACAATCAGCAAGGGCTTCCCTCATAGCTCAGTTAGTAAAGAATCCACCTGCCAATGCAGGAGACCCCAGTTGGATTCCTGGGTTGAGAAGATCCTCTGGAGAAGGGAAAGGCTACCCACTCCAGTATTCTGGCCTGGAGAATTCCATGGACTATACAGTCCAAGGGGTTGCAAAGAGTCAGATACGAAGAGACTTTCACTTCACTCACACCAAGATATACAGGATTGTCTTAATAATCATCTTTCCCTTCTGTTAAATTCTTTCTCACTGCTCCATCTAACCTTCTCTTCTTGTCTCCCTTTGCAAACTTTTGACATTACATAACCTCTCCTACAGACATTTTTTGAGCAAAATTAAAAATTTAAATTCTCAGGTAGTACTTCTTCCTGAGCCTAATTCCAATTTTTCATTAAGGACTATTACCTCTAAGTATATTTTCCTCTGCCCACTCAAACACTCTGGTGGCTCAGATTGTAAAGAATCTGCCTGCAATGCAGGAGACCTAGGTTCCATCCTGGGTTGGGAAAATCCCCTGGAGGAGGACAAGGTGACCCACTCCAGTATTCTCACCTGCAGAATTCCATGGACAGAGAAGCATGGCAAGCTACAGTCCATGGGGTCACAAAGAATGGGACACAACTGAGCAGCTAACACACATACACTCAAACACCAGGCATCTAAAACTATAGCTGATTTTCCCTTCCAGCCTGCTCCACCTATCTGTCTCATTTTTGGTATACCTAGCTTTTTAATCTCCTAGTCAAATTATCTGGAAAAAAAAAAAAGCTCCTAGTGTCCCATAGTCAGAGAACCTCCTCTCCAGACCTCAATTTCTCTCTCACAACCTGCCACAGTTTCTCCCATTCAGTTTGTACTGTCATCATCAAAGTTCAGGTTAATACTTTAACTTTGGAAACAGCAATAGATTACTTGATGGTTTTTCCTACCTTTTTACTATTTAGCATGTTTCTAAAGTATCAGAACCTAAGCTAGAAGAGGATTTGAAAGTACCAGCTCCTAAACCAGGTGAGATGGTGCGGTAGTGATGTCAGGATGAGTTTCCAGTCCTGATGTGTTAAAAAGATGCTTGCTTGGTGAGGTTATTAGAAAAAAAAAGCACCTAACAACAAGGTCCTGATGTGCCCCCAAGCAAGCAGAAGTCCAGAAAGCTGCCTGCAAATCACCTGTGTCATCACAATGATAAAACAATGCCCCATTGGGTACCTTGGTTATCAAGGAGGAACAGCCGGCCCTGCACAGAGCTCAACCAGCCGGTGCATTCAAACACGAACAGCCCCACACTACTTAACCCCAGAACATACACAGTGGAAACTGTCTGCAGAAGCCAAATTCAGTTGATCTGTTTCAGTAATGCGCTTTGGAAGAAATCTGGAAGAACCTAATGCCTCTTTCAGAATGAGTTTATGTATTCATTTTTCAAGTTGTAGAATTAGCTGCATTTTAATTTTTTTATATTATTATTATTTTTTTTTAATTTTTCTTAACTTTACAATATTGTATTACTTTTACTATACATCGAGATGGATCCGCCACCAGAATACACGTGCTCCCCATCCTGAACCCTCCTCCCTCCCCCCTCCCCACACCATCCCTCCAGGTCATCCCAGTGCTCCAGTCCCAGGCATCTGTTATCGGGCATCGTACCTGGACTGACTCGTTTCAGATATGATATTATACATATTTCAATGCTATTCTCCCCAATCGTCCCACCCTCTCCCAGTCCCAGAGTCCAAAAGTCTGTTCTATACATCAGTGTCTCTTTTGCTGTCTCATAAGCAGGGTGATTGTTACCATCTTTCTAAATTCCATATATATGCGTTAGTATACTGTATTTGTGTTTTTCTTTCTGGCTTACTTCACTCTGTATAATAGGCTCCAGTTCCATCCACCTCATTAGAACTGATTCAAATGTATTCTTTTTAATGGCTGAGTAATACTCCATCGTGTATATGTACCACAGCTTGCTTATCCATTCATCTGTGGATGGACATCTAGGTTGCTTCCACGTCCTGGCTATTGTAAACAGTGCTGCTATGAACATTGGGGTACACGTGTCTCTTTCAATTCTGGTTTTCTCAGTGTGTATGCCCAGCAGTGGGATTGCTGGATCATAAGGCAGTTCTATTCCCAGTTTTTTGAGGAGTCTCCATACTGTTCTCCATAGTGGCTGTACTAGTTTGCATTCCCACCAACAGTGTAAGAGGGTTCCCTTCTCTCCGCACCCTCTCCAGCATTTATTGCTTGTGGATTTTTGGATCGCAGCCATTCTGACTGGCGTGTAATGATATCTCATAGTGGTTTTGATTTGCATTTCTCTGATAATGAGCGATGTTGAGCATCTTTTCATGTGTTTGTTAGCCATCTGTATGTCTTCTTTGGAGAAATGTCTATTAAGTTCTTTGGCCCATTTTTTGATTGGGTCGTTTATTTTTCTGGAATTGAGCTGTAGAAGTTGCTTGTATATTTTTGAGATTAGTTGTTTGTCTGTTGCTTCATTTGCTATTATTTTTTCCCATTCTGAAGGCTGTCTTTTCACCTTGCTTATAGTTTCCTTTGTTGTGCAGAAGCTTTTTAAGTTTGATTAGGTCCCATTTGTTCATTTTTGATTTTATTTCCGATATTCTGGGAGGTGGGTCATAGAGGATCCTGCTATGATGTAAGTCAGAGAGTGTTTTGCCTATGTTATCCTCTAGGAGTTTTATGGTTTCTGGTCTTATATTTAGCTCTTTAATCCATTTTGAGTTTATTTTTGTGTATGGTGTTAGACAGTGTTCTAGTTTCATTCTTTTACAAGTGTTCAACCAGTTTTCCCAGCACCACTTGTTAAAAAGATTGTCTTTACTCCATTGTATATTCTTGCTGCCTTTGTCAAAGATTAGGTGACCATATGTGCGTGGATTTATCTCTGGGCTTTCTATTTTGTTCCATTGATCTATGTTTCTGTCTTTGTGCCAGTACCATACTGTCTTGATGACTGTAGCTTTATAATAGAGCCTGAAGTCAGGCAGGTTGATTCCTCCAGTTCCGTTCTTCTTTCTCAAGATAGCTTTGGCTATTTGAGGTTTTTTGTATTTCCATACAAATTGAGAAATTATTTGTTCTAGCTCTGTGAAGAATACTGTTGGTAGCTTGATGGGGATTGCATTGAATCTATAAATTGCTTTGGGTAGTATACTCATTTTCACTATATTGATTCTACCAATCCACGAACATGGTATATTCCTCCATCTATTAGTGTCCTCTTTAATTTCTTTCAGCAGTGTTTTATAGTTTTCTAAATATAGGTCTTTAGATTCTTTAGGAAGATATATTCCTAAGTATTTTATTGTTTTCATTGCAATGGTGAATGGAATTGTTTCCTTAATTTCTCTTTCTATTTTCTCGTTATTAGTGTACAGGAATGCAAGGGATTTCTGTGTGTTAATTTTATATCCTGCAACTTTACTGTATTCATTGATTAGTTCTAGTAATTTTCTGGTGGAATCTTTAGGGTTTTCTATGTAGAGGATCATGTCATCTGCAAACAGTGAGAGTTTTACTTCTTCTTTTCCAATTTGGATTCCTTTTATTTCTTTTTCTGCTCTGATTGCTGTGGCCGAAACTTCCAGAACAATGTTGAATAATAATGGTGAAAGTGGGCATCCTTGTCTTGTTCCTGACTTTAGAGGAAATGCTTTCAGTTTTTCACCATTGAGGATAATGTTTGCTGTGGGTTTGTCGTATATAGCTTTTATTATGTTGAGGTATGTTCCTTCTATTCCTGCTTTCTGGAGAGTTTTTATCATAAATGGATGTTGAACTTTGTCAAAGGCTTTCTCTGCATCTATTGAGATAATCATATGGTTTTTATTCTTCAGTTTGAAAAGAGACAAAGAAGGTCACTACATAATGATCAAAGGATCAATCCAAGAAGAAGATATAACAATTATAAATATATATGCACCCAACATAGGAGCACCGCAATATGTAAGACAAATACTAACAAGTATGAAAGGAGAAATAAACAATAACACAATAATAGTGGGAGACTTTAATACCCCACTTAAACCAATGGATAGATCAACTAAACAGAAAATTAACAAGGAAACACAAGCTTTAAATGATACAATCGACAAGTTAGAACTAATTGATATCTATAGGACATTTCATCCCAAAACAATGAATTTCACCTTTTTCTCAAGTGCACACGGAACCTTCTCCAGGATAGACCACATCCTGGGCCATAAATCTAGCCTTGGTAAGTTCAGAAAAATTGAAATCATTCCAACCATTTTTTCTGACCACAATGCAGTAAGAGTAAATCTCAATAACAGGAGAAAAACTATTAAAAATTCCAACATATGGAGGCTGAACAACACACTCCTGAATAACCAACAAATCACAGAAGAAATCAAAAAAGAAATCAAATTCTGCATAGAAACGAATGAAAATGAAAACACAACAACTCAAAACCTGTGGGACACTGTAAAAGCAGTCCTAAGGGGAAAGTTCATAGCAATTCAGGCATACCTTAAGAAACAAGAAAAAAGCCAAATAAATAACCTAACTCTACGCCTAAAGCAACTGGAAAAGGAAGAAATGAAGCACCCTAAGATTAGTAGAAGGAAAGAAATCTTAAAAATTAGGGCAGAAATAAATGCAAAAGAAACAAAAGAGACCATAGCAAAAATTAACAAAGCCAAAAGCTGGTTCTTTGAAAGGGTAAATAAAATTGACAAACCACTAGCCAGACTCATCAAGAAACAAAGGGAGAAGAATCAAATCAATAAAATTAGAAAAGAAAATGGAGAGATCACAACAGACAGCACAGAAATACAAAGGATCATAAGAGACTACTATCAGCAATTATATGGCAATAAAATGGACAATATGGAAGAAATGGACAAATTCTTAGAAAAGTACAACTTTCCAAAACTGGATCAGCAAGAAATAGAAAATCTTAACAGACCCATCACAAGCATGGAAATTGAAACTGTAATCAGAAATCTCCCAGCAAACAAAAGCCCAGGCCCAGACGGCTTCACAGCTGAATTCTACCAAAAATTTAGAGAAGAGCTAACACCTATCCTACTCAAACTGTTCCAGAAAATTGCAGAGGAAGGTAAACTTCCAAACTCATTTTATGAGGCCACCATCACCCTAATTCCAAAACCTGACAAAGATCCCACAAAAAAAGAAAACTACAGACCAATATCACTGATGAACATAGACGCAAAAATCCTTAACAAAATTCTAGCAATCAGAATCCAACAACACATTAAAAAGATCATACACCATGACCAAGTGGGCTTTATCCCAGGGATGCAAGGATTCTTCAATATCCGCAAATCAATCAACGTAATGCATTTTAATTTTTACACTGCATTTCATGAGAAAGTGACACTGGGAAGAGCCAAGGAGGTAGAAGGTCTGAGCAGTTCTTCTGAGTCAAAGCTCCAATTTCTTATCCATCCTGTTGGACTTCTACTTCCCACTCCTGAGCTAAAATAACCAAAGTTCATCCTATTTTGTGATGAGTGGTCTTTATCATTAAGCGCCTGACTTTTTGCAACCCCTGTTCTTGTAAGAGTAGTTTTATATTGAATTGAAAAAAAAATTCTTCCCTATAGGAAATAACAAAATAATTGGGGTCCAGTATGGTGGTGGCTCCAGTGCTTCAGGCATTGTCTCCTTTTGCTGCAAGCTGTGTGTGCTGAGACCATGAACAATCACCTAGAGTTCGATGAGGAGTCAAAGGACCAGCAGAGAATATGTCACAGGATAGCATCCCCTTTTTGGACTGTATGGAAAGCAGAAGTCTGACATCTTTTGCTTGAGGACATTGAAATTTATACACTTTGTGATTTTGTCCAAAGTCATCTAACTGGAAGAAACACACTGAAAAGTTGCCACCACAGTGTAGTTTGGATTGCTTGAAACTGGAGCTTCAGCAATTGCTGCAATAACTGGAGGAAGAAATACTTTGAAACCTTACTAGCTTTATCCAGAGAATTTCAGTATGGCAACCCAAGTATCAGGCTGCCAACCCCAGTGTCCTCCCTTTGACTTTTAAAGAAGTTAAACTGCTTTCTCATAATGTTTCACTTGTACACAATTCACACCTTTTAAAAATGCAAAGCAAGTGATCACGAGTCTATGGCTCAACTAATTTTGAAGTCCTACAAGGTTGACCATCTCTATAGTTTGGATTTATCAGACTGTGAGTGGTTGTGGGCTATACCACTTTCTCATATATGCAACCCTTAAACTACTGTAACTCTACATTGAACACTAGTGGAATAATTCTGATTCTTTTGGACAGTTCAGAAAAAAAGATCCAAGGAATTAATTTCCCTGGATGATGGATGGGTGAAAAGGAAGGATCAAGTAAAAACTTAACCATAATAACCCTTTCTGGATTTGGGTTCAAAATCTTTGATGAATTACCATGCAGTTATATCAGTGGGATGGAGAACAGTTATTAAAATAGGACAGTACATTTTAGAAAAAAAAAAAAAAGTTCGTACATTTATTGGAATTTTACATCCAACAAGTCTGATGCTCCTGTGTCTTCAAGTTTTGTCACAGGCTTAAAATTACCTACTTCTGAAAAATTTCAGAACCAGAAGATTTTTGAAAGTCCTGCTTGAATCACGGCAAGATGGTTTGGTTTTACTAGGACTTTGGTTGAGACAAGACCCAAGCTACTGAAAGTCGTATTGTGAGCCGATAGCGGAGTCCCAGGGGACCTATACAATTTCCAGACACAGAAGTGTAACTGGCCCTGGGGAAGATGAAGATGGCTCCAGGGGAAAAGAGCAGACCTTCATGTAAGGTCTGTCAGATCATCTTTTGGAACTCAACACTGAATGTCATCAGTCTTCCATTAAAGGTTAAATTAAGTCACATAGAAGTGAAAACCAATCTGTGTTAGTTCTAGAATTCTTGCTCCTAATTAGAAAAAATTAGGGATTGAACTATTTAGAAGTACGTAAGACCAAGAAGGATATCGTTTGGTGCAACACAGTTTTTTTATTTCTCAAAGGCCTTACTATAAATTGTTATGTATGTGGATGTGCTTTTGTACATAATACCTTTTCCTCCTGAAACTCAGTGTATTCTAAGCATTAGCTTAAGAAAAGGACCAATCTCCACATTGCTTTTCATTTAATCTTTATGGATTTGCTCTCTTCTCTTACCAGTGCTCACATTTTTGGAATTTAATTTCACATCACCGTGATGGTACTTTCTTGATAAAGACTTCTCTGAATCTCATTTTTGGTCAAAAATTGTTCATCAATTTTTTAAACTCTTACCATTATATCTATATGTCTCTTAATCAACTTAATAGTTTCTGTTTCTTCATATTGTATTTGTAAGTCTTAGGTCCTGTTGGATTCTGAGCTTCTTATATGTAAAACATTGTTTTGAACTTCTATCATTGTATTTGATTACTTAATGGAGGTTTTTGTTTTTTTAAGATTGTAAACAATCTTCCCTAGACTTCCCTGGTGGTCCAATAGCAGTTAAGACTTCCACGTCCAAAGCAAGTGATGTGGGTTCAATTCCTTGTGAGGGAGTTAAAATCCCACATACCTCACAGCCAAAAATCCAAAAGGTAAAATAGAAGCAATATTGTAACAAATTAAATAATGAAGACTTAAAAAATGGTAGGTGGCTCGGGCAGTAAAGAATCTGCGTGCATTGTAGGAGGCCTGGTTTTGATCCCTGGATCAGGAAAATTCCCTGGCAAAGGGTATCTTCTCCACTCCAGTACTCTTGCCTTGAGAATTCCATGGACATAGGAGCCTGGTGGGCTACAGTCCATGAGGTTGCAAAGAATCAGAAATGACTGACTAACACATATATATATACACGTCAAAAAAGTCTTAAAAAGAAAAAAAGCAAACAGCTACTTTTTGTTGTGTGTGTGCATTTTTGCTTATGGAAGAAACTACCAACATGTGAATATTTACATTTCTTTCTCACAGCACAGCACTCAAAAAAGGTTGTTAAAGCGCTTCCCTGCCATGACCTAGACCTACAATGTAATCTCTGGGCTCTTTGGTTGCAGAAATGCAAATGAACACACTAAACATAACCTTGTCCATAAAAAGAACCAGACTCTTTAATGCTTGTTTGCTTTTATAATTTATTTGAGAAATGAAGATAATGACATTTGCTAGTTTTAATATTTAATGGATTAAAATATTTTATATGCAAGATAAATAAAAGTTTTGGGGGACATTTAATGTAGCAAAAAAAAATTAATCTCAACACTGTGAACCAGTAGCAAAATAAATGGCTTGTGCTCGGAAGCCTCCAACAGATGTATTCTGATCTGTTGCTTATCAGAATTCAGGTACGGTACAAAGTTTTAGAAGCCATGCAATTTGGAAACTGATATTCATTGGACCTATGGGACTATCTATTTATCTTTACTACTTCACATGGGGCTTCTGTGGTGGCCCAGATGGTAAAGAATCTGCCTGCAATGTAGGAGACCTGGGTTCAATACCTGGGTCAGGAATATTCCCTGGAGAAGGGAATGGCTACCCACTCTAGTACTCTTGCCGGGAGAATCCTATGGACAGAGGAGTCTGGTGGGCTACACTCCATAGGGTCACAAAGAGTCAGACATGACTGAGTGACCAACGCACACACTTCACATATCTGCATACATATGTATAGGAATAAAGATTCTTTGTGACATTAGGAATATCTATTACTGACCTCAAATCATTGCTCATGGAGGCAGGTAAAGTGTTGATTGTACAAAACTTCCTTACATCTCTTCTTGGGAAGATACTGTGGGGGAATCTTATGTTAGTTTTTATTAATTTAAGAAAATCCTTTCATTTGGTAAAGAATTTACACTGATACAAAGTGACAAGTGAATTATTACACAGTAGAACCATTTGCTTAGAGGGCATATGCTTATGCATATTATCATGTTTCTGTAGTGTTACCTGGATTATATTACCTGGACATATTACCAAATGTTAATGAGTTCAGTTCTCTCCCTCCAGTTATTTAGGGTAAAATCATGCTTCACAGTGCAAACTATTCCATGGTTCATAAATAAAAAGATGGAAGAAAGCAAAACCATATTCCCACCTATCTGAATGAATGTGACTACATTAATCTACCCCAGGGCACTAAGCTTATAATTTATATTACATTTAATAGTCTATTTTAAAATCAACAGAATGTTAAAGTAAATTACTTTCTTCACATCACATGGGCTTGTATCCAATACTTAACCTCCTGTCAGCAAACGTGAAAGTCTTGCAGTCAGCTGTTCCTCTGTCTGATGTGTGCCACAACGCGCCTCTGACTTGCTTGGCTAGCCTTGTTTAATGTGCGCCCAGTTTGTTTCCCGCATTGCTTTGTGGACGGCTGCACATGCCCTTAGGGCCGTATCCAATACTTTCCAGTGTACAGAAGAGAAGGTTGCTGACAGAGCAAAACTTCAGTACCCCATGAAAATGAAAAGGGTCTTATAAAACATAATTATCATGTTTTGTACAAAAGGTTCAGCTATTCTGATACTGATAGGAACAAATTTAATTGTTTCTTTCATTTAAACTTTTTTTTTTTTTTTTTAACAATCCCAAGTTTTACTGTCCATGTGTAGCTATAGGTGGTAGTGGAGTGGAAAATTACAGAGGCTAGACGATTCCATAGGGGTCACAATGATGACCAGCAAATTTATTTTTTGGTTCCTTTAAGCTTCAGTGCAGATAGAAAATGAGTAACGCTGATAGGCTGAAGGTTTTCTGCCACTAAATATAAAAATAGCAAAACTTGAGATTCGAAGATTGGGAAGAAAGAACAGTCATTTTCAACACTGAAGCTAAGACATGTACTTAATTTACCAATGTCTCTTACAGATTTCTAATTTCTTTCCAGTGAGCTAGAAACGGTCTGGCTAGAGTAGAACCAATAAAAACAAACACTTAACTACTTTAGAGAGAATGCAGGAGTTAGTGCTAAGGAATGGTATAGCTTTGAAAGGTGTTTTAAGACGCAGTGAGGAAGAAAGAATAATGATAATGATGGTGATAAATAATTCATTCAGAGAGTTGTGAGGTATATTGCATTTAATCTTCCACAAAATTCATGAGATAAATAAGAATATATTTACAGTCATTCTCACATTTCAAATAAGGGAAATGAGGATTAGATAAAGTCCTATGTCCAGGTACACTATTGAGAAAGTATGCTGTATGGGTATGATAAACGATAGATCTTCTTTCTAAATCTGTAACGTTTTATGCTTTCCAGTCTGCTCAAAGGGTTTATCTGAGAGATGAGTTCAGTTCAGTTCAGTTCAGTCGCTCAGTCGTGTCCGACTCTTTGTGACCCCATGAATTGCAGCACGCCAGGCCTCCGTGTCCACCACCAACTCGAGGAGTTCACCCAGACTCACTTCCATCGAGTCAGTGATGCCATCCAGCCATCTCATCCTCTGTCATCCCCTTCTCCTCCTGCCCCCAATCCCTCCCAGCATCAGAGTCTTTTCCAATGAGTCAGCTCTTCTCATGAGGTGGCCAAAGCATTGAAGTTTTAGTTTTAGCATCAGTCCTTCCAATGAATACCCAGAACTGATCTCCTTTAGGATGGACTTGTTGGATCTCCTTGCAGTCCAAGGGACTCTCAAGAGTCTTCTCCAACACCACAGTTCAAAAGCATCAATTCTTCGGCACTCAGACTTCTTCACAGTCCAACTCTCACATTCATACATGATCACTGGCAAAACCATACCTTGACTAGATGGACCTTTGTTGGCAAAGTAATGTCTCTGTTTTTTAATATGCTATCTAGGTTGGTCATAACTTTCCCTCTAAGGAGCAAGCGTCTTTTAATTTCATGGCTGCAGTCACCACCTGCAGTGATTTTGGAGCCCCCAAAAATAAAGTCTGACACTGTTTCCACTGCTTCCCCATCTATTTCCCATGAAATGATGGGACCGGATGCCATGATCTTCGTTTTCTGAATGTTGAGCTTTAAACCAACCTTTTCACTCTCCTCTTTCACTTTCATCAAGAGGCTTTTGAGTTCCTCTTCACTTTCTGCCATAAGGGTGGTGTCATCTGCATATCTGAGGTTATTGATATTTCTCCCAGCAATCTTGATTCCAGCTTGTGCTTCTTCCTGCCCAACGTTTCTCATGATGTACTCTGCATAGAAGCTAAATAAGCAGGGTGACAACATACAGCCTTGACATACTCCTTTTCTTATTTGGAACCAGTCTGTTGTTCCATGTCCAGTTCTAACTGTTGCTTCCTGACCTGCATATAGGTTTCTCAAGAGGCAGGTCAGGTGGTCTGGTATTCCCATCTCTTTCAGAATTTTGCACACTTTGTTGTGATCCACACAGTCAAAGGCTTTGGCATAGTTAATAAAGCAGAAATACATGTTTTCCTGGAACTCTCTTGCTTTTTTGATGATCCAGTGGATTTTGAAAATTTGATCTCTGGTTCTTCTGCCGTTTCTAAAACCAGCTTGAACATCTGAAAGTTCACAGTTCATGTATTGCTTAAGCCTGGCTTGGAGAATTTAGAGCATTACTTTACTTGTGTGTGAGATGAGTGCAATTGTTCAGTAGTTTGAACATTCTTCGACATTGCCTTTATTTGGGATTGGAATGAAAACCTACCTTTTGCAGTCCTGTGGCCATTGCTGAGTTTTCCAAATTTGCTGGCATATTGAGTGCAGCACTTTCACAGCATCATCTTTCAAAATTTGAAAGAGCTCAACTGGAATTCCATCACCTCCACTAGCTTTGTTCGTAGTGATGCTTTCTAAGGGCCACTGACTTTGCCTTCCAGGATGTCTGGCTCTAGGAGAGTGATCACACCATCATGATTCTCTTGGTCGTGAAGATCTTTTTTGTACAGTTCTTCTGTTCATTCTTGCCACCTCTTCTGGGTATCTTCTGCTTCTGTTAGGTCCATACAATTTCTTTCCTTTATAGAGCCCATCTTTGCATGAAATGTTCCTTTGATATCTCTAATTTTCTCGAAGAGATCTCTAGTCTTCCCCATTCTGTTGTTTTCCTCTATTTCTTTGCATTGATCACTGAGGAAGGCTTTCTTATCTCTCCTTGCTGTTTGTTAGAACTCTGCATTCACATGCTTATATCTTTCCTTTTTGCCTTTGCTTTTCGCTTCTCTTCTTTTCACAGCTATTTGTAAGGCCTCCTCAGATAGCTGTTTTCCTTTTTTGCATTTAGGTGCTTCCAAATCAAGTTAAAATTTGGATAAAGTAACACTCTTGAGGAATATTAATGATCATATTCCTGTCATTAATACATAAGATGATTATTTTTCCCCTAAAGGAATTGTACAAACATTTATACACTGGTATAGTGTAAAAGACTGTAATATGTTGTCTCAGTAAAATTGCCGTACATTTTTGTATGCCAATGTTCCAGGTAAACTTTAACTTGAATTTAGTAAGATCAAATACCAATTTGAGTAGATAACAATATATATAATATATGGTAGATTTCCAGGTGATTCAGTAGTAAAGAATCGACCTGCCAAGCAGGAGACATGAGTTCGATCTCTCCATCAGGAAGATACCTTGGACAAGGAAATGGAAACTCATTCCAGTATTCTTGCCTGGGAAATCCCATGGACAGAGGAGCCTGGTAGGTTACAGTCCATGGGGTCACAAGAGTTGGACATGACTTAGCAACTAAACAACAACAACAATACGATATATGGAGAAATCATTTTATTTAAATAATACTCTGTATTAGAAGAGCAATTGCTTTTCTCTTTAAGTAAGAATTATTTTTATTAAGGTTGTTATTAAATTATAAAATCAGAATGATTAAGTATATTATACATAATTCATCACCAATTTATTTATCCTTTCAAACATGGAGTTCAGTTAAGTACCAGGGACCTATACTAGGCACAATGACTGCAATTTCATATCTAGCTTAACTAGAACAGAAAACAAAACAAAACTGTACAGAGGGAAATACAATAAAAAACATATGATGTGGTTAGAAATACTTTCCTGACAGCTGGTATCAGGAATTTGTAGAAACATCACTAAGTGATTGTTTCATCTGTGTTGCCCTGAAAGTGAAAGTGAAGTCGCTCAGTTGTGTCTGACTCTTTGCGACTCCATGGACTGTAGCCTGCCAGGCTCCTCTGTCCATGGGATTTTCCAGGCAATAGTACTGGAGTGGATTGCCATTTCCTTCTCCAGGGGATCTTCCGGACCCAGGGATTGAATCTGTGTCTCTCGCACTGTAGACAGACACTTTACCGTCTGAACCACCAGGAATGTTAAACATTGCTTTGATCTTTCAGCATTTATTTATATTTCAATATGCATATGACATTGTGCTAGAAAAAAAGGTTAATATGCCCATGTTTTTGCACCACTCTTTAAGGTAAATGGAAGGAAGACGTGCCAAAATTCAATCCATAAAGTATTACACGTATGACTTTAGAAAAAAGTTGCTCAGTTGTGTCTGACTCTGTGGTTCCATGGAATGTAGCCCACCAGACTCCTCTGTCCATGGAATTTTCCAGGCAAGAATACTGGAGCCAATTGCTATTTCATACTCCAAGGGATCTTTCCTCTCTGGGGATCTAACCTGCATTGCTTTTGTCTCCTGCATTGGCAGACAGGTTCTTTACCACTAGTGCCACCTGGGAAGCCCACGACTTTAGAAATGTGCACAAATTATGGTAGAGACACAAGAGAGGGAAAGTAGGGAGAGTTTCTGTTTACTTTGGAGTGGCATCTTCAGGAAATATCCCATAGAAGAGGTGACAGGTAACAGGATAAGGGTGGGGAAGATTCCAGGAAAAGGCAGAGCAGAAAGCAGCTTGTAGAGTGTAGTATTTCTGTTTCATGAAGTTCTTTTCCTTTTATAAAAAATAACTTATTTATTTATTTTTGGCTGTGCTGGGTATTCTTTGCTTTGTGTGGGCTTTAGTTGTTCCACGATATGTAGGATCTTCCCAGACCAGAGAGGGAACCCGTGTCCCCTGCACTGGCAAGTGGATTCCTAGCCACCTGTGCCACCATCCCACTGCACCACCAAGGAAGTCCCTGAAGTTGTTTTCTTTTTTCTTAAAATTTTACTAACATCTTCCCTGGTGGCTCAGTGTAAAGAATCTGTCTGACAATGCAGGAGATGCCAGTTTGGGAAGATCCCCTGGAGAAGGAAGGTAGGAAAGATCCTCTGGAGAAGGAAATGACAATTAATTCCAGTATTCTTGCCTGGGAAATCCCACGGACAGAGGAGCCAGTGGGCTACAGTTCATAGGGTTGCAAAGAATTGGACAAGACTTAGCTTTAAACAACAATATTCACATTGACTTTAAATTTGAGCAATGAAGTTGGACTTTATATTAAGTACTACAAAACTCAGTCCCTCTTTTGAACCTTTGGATTTTCTAGAATCAAGAAATCTGCTTATAAAACTGTACCCAATGTTCAAGTAGGATGTTACCTGTTGTTTATGGCCACTTGGAGCCATAACTGGATTTTTTTCCAGTTCATGAACTTGTTTATGATGGTTTTAACTTTAACGCAGTTTGGAGTTTACAAAGGTAATTTCCAGTGAATTTTGGTTCTTGTTTATACCCATCTGAAAGTAACTTAAAGGTCATTTCCTTGTCAAGAAATTTAAGGAAAGAAAATTTTGTTTCTGTATCTTAAAAACTCTTCCTGAATGAAAATGTCCTATATCATGTGTCAATAAGTCACCTATTATCTTGTATAATACTATCTTTCACCTAAGATCTGTAAATACTCTTATTTATTTACTGTTCTTAAATACACATAAAACTTTAACTTAAAATGTATAGAGAAAAATATTAAAGAACTATAATAAAATATTAATACTAGCTGTATACACTTCATATAAATTATGTATGATTGTTATTTTCTTCCTTATATTCTTCTATATTTTTCAGTTTTGTTAGTAGGCATATATTTAAAATAATATATTTGTTTAAAAAGCACCTAAAATTCTACATATATTTTAAAAATTATGCAAAAGAGTGTGAAGCAAAAATACTGGATGGAATTAGTTCTAATGGCAAAGGTTGAATGCTTTCTGAGCCTAAGAATGTTTTGATTCTTATTTCTCTTTTCATATTGTAACATTACTGCTCATATATGAATTTTATGGAACATACAATTTTCACTTTTATCAAAACTTATTACTATAGTCCAGTACCTAAAAGGACAACTGAGACCTTAAGTTTCTATATCACACAGATTGATAAATAATTTCAGGTTGACTAAAGTGATAATGTAGATATAAGAAGACAAATATATTTGTCCTATATTAACTGTCCTGTAACCTGATCATGGTGAAATTGACAGTCATTTCCATAGTTAAATTCTCAAATGGAAAACCTGTGTCTATGCCCTAGGGATATTTCTATCCATGGTATAACTGATATTTTAAAAAATGTATTTTAAAGTGTCAATTCCCTTTATCCACCTTGTTGTCAGAAGTCTTAAAAATTTTTAATGTATCAGTTTATTTTTTCGATTCCCAGACCCTTAAAGTAAAGATTAAGTGTAATAATATTAACAGTTGTATGACAATCTTGGTTCATTTGATTTACTCTCGCATGGAAACAGAATCAAGACTTTGTCTTTTCCTCTCAGTTACTGATTTCTTAAAGTAGATTGTTAGGTAATTAAAAAAAAGAAGTAAATGAGTTTAAAAATAGCCATGTTAACTTAGATTCATTATCAGTTCCTTAAATATAATTTTTATACCAACTTCTCAGTCTTCCCTCTTTTTTATTCTCCCATGGTATGAATTACTTTATTGATTAGGAAGCTACACCCTGAATACATAATGAAAATTCACATGAAAAACATATTTTAGAAAGAAATTAATAGTTTGAATAGTAAAAACCTAACTTTCCTGTGTTCAATCTTGTCATCTTTTCTCATTATTTTCCACATGTAGTCCAAAGATTACTGATTCTTAGAACTGTGCAGATAATCAAATAAAATGAAATAATTATATAAAATATGTTTTTTCAAGGCTAATGTCTAGCTCTCTCATATTAACTTTGAATATGTACTATTATTAAAAAATTCATTCAAAAATGTTTTCATATGTTGTTTCAGAAATTATATACTTTATTGTAAAGCTAACAAAAAGCACTAAAAGAATTCTAAACTTTAGGGAATTATTATATGATAGGCAATGTGCTACAGGACTTTCTACAAGCATTATCCATTTTAATCCTTCTAAGATTCTAGTAAGTGGATACCATGATATTCATTTTTCAATCAAGAAAAAAATCAGGCTTTAAGAAATGTTTGATAAACTTGTCCTGGGTCACATGGTTGCTGAGAATCAAGCCAAAGGTCTATCTGACTTTATGTATTATGCTCAAACATTATATTATTTTTTCTCTCTTCATAGAGAGAGAGTGATTCATTATCAACTAGATTCTTGTACAAAATAAAGTGTACATTCATATGACAAAAGATACTTATGCATAAATTTCACCTGCCAAACTAAACTATGTTAGTAAATGGCAATGATTAATTAGGAGAAATAATGTGCTGCAGTTATGATGGCATGTTTATGTCACTAGTGCTGAAATTTCATGTTTTTGCTAGTATAAGGATAAAAACAGGAGTTCCCTGGTGGTACAGCAGGTAAGAATCTGTCTACCAATAGACCTGGGTGCAATCCTCGGTCAAGGAAGATTCCACATGCCATGGAGCAGCTAAGTCCATGTGCCACGCTGCTTAGCCTGCCCTCTAGAGCTGGGGAGTCAAAACTAGTGAATCCATGCACCTAGAGCCTGTGCTCTGCAACAAGAGAAGCCACTGCACGAAGAGTAGCCCTTGCTTGCCACATCAAGAAAAAGCCCATTAGCAGCAATGAAGACCCAACGCTACCAAAAATAAATAAATAAGTAAAAATAAATCAAAATAAATTCTAAAATATTATAATAAACAAAGGAAATGTTCAAGTCCCAGCATAAGAAATGGGGATAGAAAGAGAGCCTTTCATTTTTAAATGAGTACTTTCATTTTTAAATGATGCAGATAATGCAAGGATATACACAAATAGAAGCAGTGAATGCCCTCCTTTACCAGGCCCCTAAATTCCTGCTAGAGATAACCATTCCCCCGTCACCAACCCTAACCAGGTAAGTTAATTTTCCAGGGTCTTTTCTACAAACACACACACACACACACACACACACACACACACCCCTACCTTCTTCTTAAAATAACACATATATTGAGTCATTATATGTACTAACTTGTTTTTTTTAATCTCTTCATATATGCTGGAAGTTCTTTCATATTCAGTTCAAGTAGGGTACTTTTTTTCTTTTATATAGCCTACCAGTCCAGTTGAAACACTTAATTATATGACCCTTGCCTTATAAATATATTTGTTAGCTATTTCCAAATATTCTCTATTCTAAAAAAGTGCTACAGTAAATAAAGATTTGGGTTATATACTTTTGTGCGTTATTTTTGGATATAATCTTATAAGTGAAATTCTGTGTCAAAGGGTAAGTGCATTTATGATAGATACTGCCAACTTCCTTTAACCTTGTAATATATTTTTGTGTATTAAATATAACACATTTAGAACTGGTTCTGTGTTTAATATCAGCATTTCAAATAGACCTCACCACCTCCTAATAAATTCAAGCAGATCTGTGAGATTGTTGTTGACAGCTTAGTTAAATAAGCTTTCTTAGCTCTTCCAATCTGTGTGATTTTAATTCCTCCAGAGCCAGAGACATTACTGAAAGGAGTCCTTTTAATTAAAGCAGCAACAACAATGCATTTGTGTATGGTAGCATTTATTAAGTAGACTGATTTTTCACAGAAAATGTGCATGTTTCATAAAACAGTTCAGAATTTTTTGATGTCTTTACTATAATTTTTCAGAGGTTTGACTAATTCTAAAATTCATCTCATTTTGCTAAGCTTATCTTTGAAATAATAGTTTAGACTTTAATGCACTCATTTTTCCTAGAAATATATTATATGTGTGCAGTAATAACTCATCAATATAAAATATTATAGATATGAATGACTTATAATTAATGTAATATTTGATTTAACACATTATCCAATGACTTAAAATATTTAAATTTTCCAGCCTTTGAAAGTTAGTGTATCTAGTCCAGAAACCATTAAACACACGTTGTTAAAACTGATCCATCAACTGCCATCTTTAAAGAATGTCTTGTGGTTTTCATATCACTTTCCACACTCCTTTTTCTCATCCTCCTTTAAAAATTTTTTTTTATTTTAATTGGAGGCTAATTACTTTACAATATTGTAGTGGTTTTGCCATATATTGACATGAATCAGCCATGGGTGTACATGTATCCCCCATCCTGAACACCCCTCCCACCTCCCTCCCCACCTCACCCCTCAGGGTCATCCCAGTGCACCAGCCCTGAGCACCCTGTCTCATGCATTGAACCTGGACTGGCGATCTGTTTCACATATGATAATATACATGTTTCAATGTTGTTCTTTCAAATCATCCCACCCTCGCCTTCTCCCACAGAGTCCAAAAGACTGTTCTATACTTCTGTGTCTCTTTTGCTGTCTCATATATAGGGTCTTCATCTTTCTTAAAACAGATTTGACCATATCACTCCCAAGCATGAGATGGTTCATTACTTCATTTGCTGATGATGCAGAGTTCACATTTTTTTTTTTTTTTTTTTTTCAGTTTATTGAAAGATCTTGTCACTTTCTCTGGCCCTTCTCTACAGTTGACAGCATTGCATCTTATGACCATGTACTACATCTGTTCAAACATTTTTCCTACTCCCCACCCCAGCAGCTCAAGTGATGCTTCCCCTATGAAACAGTGTGAGATTCTTCCCTCTTTTAGGTAGAAGTAGTCAGAACTATCTACGGGTCATCTGTGAAATTAATGTACCTTATCCATTATATCACATTTAACATTTCATTGCAAGGATTTCTTTACATAGTATTTTTTTCTAACAGATTGTGGGTTTCTTCCAGTCAAAGAAACTGTCTTTATATTTACTTTATTTAGAAAAATGTATACCTTAGAAACATTCCCCAACATTTTAGATGGATTATTAATAAATGAATTTGCCATTTGAGAATGCAGACAAAAACATCTCTAAAATTTGAATAATCCTTGGTGAAACTTCAAGGAGTATGGTTCTAACTATAAGACACTACTTTATTATTCTGTTTACTATGCTGTCTCCAAAATTATGGGTGGGAATTTGATCCCACTAGGAGATTCTGGAGGTTAGGAGTTAAGATCATTGCATTAAAACAAAAGCTGCAGTAAAGGAAATAAGAAAAAAATCCATATCATAGCTAAAAGAAATGACCAAAGACTTTTCACTGCACACCCTCATTTATGTATATTTGTACTTTTCATGTAATTATTATGAAAGTTTGCTGTTATTATACCTTACATCATTCACACTGGTGTATCAAACACTATATTTTCAATTTTCTTATTATTGTCTGTAGCATTTAACATAGTGCTAGTCATATGATTGGCACTTACAAAAGACCTTTAAAAGACTAAACTAATTAAAGTTGTATTCAACTCTTTGTGACCCCATTGAATTCTCCAGACCAGAATACTGAAGTCAGTAGCCATTCCCTTCTCCAGTGGATCTTCCAAACCCAGGAATGGAACAGAGTTCTCCTGTGTTGCAGGCAGATTCTTTACCAGCTAAGCTACCAAGGAATCCCAGTTAAAGGCAAGAAGTATCAAAATGCCTGATGATTTTTAATGGACAGTGTTACAAACACTACAGGCAGATAATATCCAAATTTATATATTAATATAACCAGCACGTTGAGCTTTTAGTAAGGGACAGGCTGTGTGTTAAGAATTTTATGTGTCGTCATTCATCTGATCTTCACAACAAACCTCTGAGATAGCACCATTATTATTTTTGTCATTTTGCTTATGTGGAAACAAGTATATTGAGGTTATATGACTTTCAAAGACATATCCCCAGGAGGAGTGCATGGCAACCCACTCCAGTATTTGTGCTTGGAGAATCCCATGGATACAGGAAGCCTGGTGGGCTACAGTCCATAGCATCTCAAAGTTGGACATGAGTGAAGTGACTTAGCACAAGTGCACACACAAAGATGTGTCACTTGGAAGTGATAGAGATAGGAAGGACTCAATGCAGAGGAAGTTGATTTCAGAGTTCACAATCATAACCACTTGCATTCTTTCTACCTTAAACTTGAAAGGAAAAGTGTTTTCTGGTTATTTCAGAAATAGAATGCCATATACTAAAACTTCTATTTTGCACATTTTTGAAGTTGAATA
The DNA here is from genome assembly GCA_935064755.1 of Tragelaphus eurycerus. Taxonomy (NCBI): domain Eukaryota; kingdom Metazoa; phylum Chordata; class Mammalia; order Artiodactyla; family Bovidae; genus Tragelaphus; species Tragelaphus eurycerus. The sequence continues at coordinate 41,515,600 of CAKXYN010000010.1, read as the reverse complement.
TTAATTTAGGAAATGACAAACGAATTAAAATCAGAAAATAGGTTTAATAAATTAGTCCCTAAATGCAGGGTGCCTGCATGCATTGCTCAGTCGTGTCAGACTCTGTGACCCATGGATTGAAGTGTTCCAGTGTTCCAGGCTCCTCTGTCCATGGGATTCTCCAGGCAAGAATACTGGAATGGGTTGCCATTTCCTTCTCCAGTGGACCCTTCCAACCCAGGGATGGAACCTGCGTTTCCTATGTCTCCTGTCTTGTCACGAGAATTCTTTACCACTGAGCCACCTGTGAATCCCCTCTAAATGCAGAGACATTAGGAAAATCACTCTAAATGGAATATTGACAGTGGATTAGTAATCGAGTGACCATTTTACATAGGAAAAATCCCGTGGACCAAGGAGCCTGGTCAGCCACAATCCATAGGATTGCAAAGAGTCAGACATGATCAAGCAACTGAGCACACACATGCAAACACACACACACACACATGCTTTTTGAAATCAAATTATGTAAACGGAAAAATATAATCTCTTAGTTCCTGAAGATTATTTTTATTGGAATTAGGTAGCTGTCTCTATAGTAAGTTTGTAACTACACAGGGAAGCAGATAAATTGGATTTAAAAAAATCAAAGTTCCAGTGTAACTTGTGTTTATTTATTTCATTTTCAGGGAAATTTAAAACATTATAAAACCAGTTTGAACAATCCAAAGCTTCAGTATATTATTTTGTTCTGTATCTACAGATTTTTTATGAAATAGTCTATTATCTGGTATTTCTTTAAAATAATTTTATTCTAATTTAATTTGAATATGTTCATTGTAATACACGTGAAAAGTCTCTGAATGTAAGAGCTCTTAACATATTGTACTCACTTATTTTCAATAGTCAAATTTTAATATCAGAATTGCATCTCTAGAAAGTGATCTTTGGAATCATATAGTTGAGTATTTTTGTTCAGATAAGGTTAGGTGAAGAATTACAATGATCTGCTTTTCTGTGTATTCATTCACTTGTGTGTCACATCACATTCTTTTTTAATTTTTCATTTGTTAATTTAAGTGTCACATGGATAAACCATGAGGATGCAAATATGAATATAATATTTTTCTCAAAAAGCTTAGAGTGTTTTAATAAAGAGATTTTAAATTCTAATTAAGTATCTAATTAAACTCAGCCTAAAAATGTATCTCTGTTTAGCAGGGCTAGAAAGGAAGGACACTGATCCTATTGGAGGGAACCTGTAAATACAGTAAGATAACCAAACCAGTCAAAGTTTGCTACATGCGTCTGAGATGTGATATAGTCAAATACTGACACGTAAAAAGGGAAACAGAATCATTGTTCTAATCTTACTGTGAGTTAGTCATGGAGTTACAGATAGTATTGTCTGCAAAATATATATTATTTTCTGCAAGAAAATTGTCATGCACATGTTCAGTATGTGTCAGTGTTCTGCTGGGAGTTGGAGACAGATATTAACAAAGACAAAATTGTTTTTAACTTACTACAGCATACTATCTGTAAAAGCCAGCTTCTGGAGCCCACCATCTCTACTATCTGGAGGTACAGATATTTGCAACTTGGCGTGTTCTATTAGAAAATTGAATTCATTTGCTGCTCTTCTCATCTCTGGTTATCTGTGCTCTTGGGCCTGCTGTCTTATTTTGGCTAATGACAGCACAATGCCTCTTCACTGCTGCCTGAAGGAAAAAAAAAATCTCAGCACCGTCCCTAACTCTCCATTGCCCTCACTTATGACACGCACCATTACACATGTTGTAAGTAATCAAGTTCTATCAATTCTCTCAGAAATGTCTGACATTTTTTGCTAATTTTTTTACCATTTTTTTCCCTGACTCTCCTACCTGCTCTAGAAGGTAAGTCCTTTGAGACCAAGGACCTTAACTGTTTTATTCACAGAATGCACTGGTTATTTCAAACACCCTCTTCCAACAACAAAAGAGAAGACTCTACACATGGACATCACCAGATGGTCAACACTGATGTCAGATTGATTATATCCTTTGCAGCCAAAGGTGGAGAAGCTCTATACAGTCAGGAAAAAAAAGACTGGGAGCTGACTGTGGTTCAGATCATGATCTCCTTATTGCCAAACTCAGACTTAAATTGAAGAAAGTGAGGAAAACCACTAGACCATTCAGATATGACCAAATCAAATTCCTTATGACTATACAGTGGAAGTGAGAAATAGATTTAAGGGCCTAGATCTGATAGACAGAGTGCCTGATGAACTATGGACAGAGGTTCATGACATTGACAGGAGACAGGGAGCAAGACCATGCCCAAGAAAAAGAAATACAAAAGAGGAATATGGCTGTCTGAGCAGGCTTTACAAATAGCTGTGAAAAGAAGAGAAGTGAAAAGTAAAGGAGAAAAGGAAAGATATACTCATTTGAATGCACAGTTCCAAAGAATAGCAAGGACAGATAAGAAAACCTTCCTCAGCAATCAGTGCAAAGAAACAGAGGAAAACAATAGAATGGGAAAGACTAGAGATCTCTTCAAGAAAATTAGATACAAAGGGAATATTTCATGCAAAGATGGGCTCAAAAAAGGACAGAAATGGCATGGACCTAACAGAAGTACAAGATATTAAGAATATGTAGCAAGAATACACAGAATAACTCTACAAAAAAGATCTTCATAAACAACTAATCTCAAAAATATACAAGCAACTCCTACAGCTCAATTCCAGAAAAATAAACTATCCAATAAAAAAATGGGCCAAAAAACTAAATAGACATTTCTCCAAAGACATACAAATGGCTTAAAAACACATGAAAAGATGCTCAGCATCACTCATTATCAGAGAAATGCAAACCAAAACCACAATGAGGTACCATTTCACGCCAGTCAGAATGGCTGTGATCCAAAAGTCTATAAGCAATAAATGCTGGAGAGGGTGTGGAGAAAAGGGAACCCTCTTACACTGTTGGTGGGAATACAAACTAGTACAGCCACTATGGAGAACAGTGTGGAGATTCCTTAAAAAACTGGAAATAGAACTGCCTTATGACCCAGTAATCCCACTGCTGGGCATACACACCGAGGAAATCAGAATTGAAAGAGACACATGTACCCCAGTGTTCTGGCTGTTTATAATAGCCAGAACATGGAAGCAGCCTAGATGTCCATCAGCAGATGAATGGCTAAGAAAGCTGTGGTACATATACACAATGGAGTATTACTCAGCCATTAAAAAGAATACATTTGAATCAGTTCTAATGAGGTGGATGGAACTGGAGCCTATTATACAGAGTGAAGTAAGCCAGAAAGAAAAACACCAATACAGTATACTAACACATATATATGAAATTTAGAAAGATGGTAATGATAACCCTGTATGTGAGAGAGCAAAAGAGACACATATATAGAACCGTCTTTTGGACTCTGTGGGAGAGGGAGAGGATGGGATGGCTTGGGAGAATGGCATTGAAACACGTATAATATCATATAAGAAACGAATCGCCAGTCCAGGTTTGATGCAGGATACAGGATGCTTGGGGCTGGTGCACTGTGATGACCCAGAGGGATGGTACAGGGAGGGAGGTGGTGGGGGGGGTGGATCAGGATGGGGAGCATGTGTACACCCATGGTGGATTCATGTTGATGTATGGCAAAACCAATACAATATTGTAAAGTAATTAACCTCCAATTAAAATGAGTAAAATTAAATTTAAAAAAAAAAGATCTTCACAACCCAGATAATCATGATGGTGTGATCACTCACACTCACCTAGAGCCAGACATCCTGGAATGTGAAGTCAAGTGGGCCTTAGGAAGCATTATTATGAACAAAGCTAGTGGAGGTGATGGAATTACAGTTGACCTATTTCAAATACTGAAAGATGATACTGTGAAAGTGCTGCACTCAATATGCCAGCAAATTTGGAAAACTCAGCAGTGGCCACAGGACTGGAAAAGGTCAGTTTTCATTTCAATCCCAAAGAAAGGCAATGCCAAAGAATGCTCAAACTACCACACAATTGCACCCATCACACACACTAGTAAAATAATGCTCAAAATTCTCCAAGCCAGGCTTCAGCAATATGTGAACCGTGAACTTCCTGATGTTCAAGCTGGTTTTAGAAAAGGCAGAGGAACCAGAGATCAAATTGTCAACATCTGCTGGATCATGGAAAAAGCAAGAGAGTTCCAGAAAAATATCTATTTCTGCTTTATTGACTATCCAAAGCTTTTGACTGTGTGGATCACATGAAACTGTGGAAAATACTGAAAGAGATGGGAATACCAGACCACCTGATCTGCCTCTTGAGAAATTTGTATGCAGGTCAGGAAGCAAGAGTTCGAACTGGACATGGAACAACAGACTGGTTCCAAATAGGAAAAGGAGTATGTCAAGGCTGTATATTGTCACCCTGCTTATTTAACTTATATGCAGAGTACATCATGAGAAACGCTGGGCTGGAGGAAGCACAAGCTGAAATCAAGATTGTCGGGAGTAATACCAATAACCTCAGATATGCAGGTGATACCACCCTTATGGCAGAAAGTGAAGAAGAACTAAAGAGCCCCTTGATGAGAGTGAAAAAGTTGGCTTAAAACTCAACATTCAGAAAACTAAGATCATGGCATCTGGTCCCATCACTTCATGGGAAATAGATGGGGAAACAGTGGAAACAGTGACTGAATTTATTTTGGGGGCTCTAAAATCACTGCAGATGGTGATTGCAGCCACGAAATTAAAAGACTCTTACCTCTTGGAAGGAAAGTTATGATCAACATAGATAGCATAAAAAAAAGCAGACACATTACTTTGCCAAAAATGGTCTGTCTAGTCAAGGCTATGCTTTATCCATTAGTCACATATGGATGTGAGAGTTGGACTATAAAGAAAGCTGAGCACCAAAGAATTAATGCTTTTGAACTGTGGTGTTGGAGAAGACTCTTGAGAGTCCCTTGGACTGCAAGGAGATCCAACCAGTCCATCCTAAAGGAGATCAGTTCTGTGTGTTTATTGGAAGGATTGATATTGAAGCTTAAACTCCAATACTTTGGCCACCTGATGTGAAGAGCTGACTTATTTGAAAAGACCCTGATGCTGGGAAAGATTTAAGACAGGAGGAGAAGGGGATAACAGAGGATGAGATGGTTGTATGGCATCACTGACTCTACTGACACGAGTTTGGGTAAACTCTGGCAGTTGGTAATGGACAGGGAGGCCTGGTGTGCCTCAGTCCATGGGGTCACAAAGAGTCAGGCACAAATGAGAGACTGAACTGAACTGATGCCTATTTCATTGAAGAGTTCCTGGCATAGAGTAAGCCCTCAACAAATATCTGTTAAATGATCAAATTAATTCCTAATTCCAGAGTAACTCAGCAATTAATATTTTTTGAGGATCATTATCTGCCAGGAATAGAGATATGTGCTTTGCAAAGATTTTATATTTAATCTTCAGAATTACTCTAGAATAGATTGGCTTAACAAAGTTGTTTGGACTCAGATGCCCACGTTGATTGCTATTGGGTTTTACCTAACCAGGGCTTCCCAGGCAGTGCAAGTCATCAAGAATCTTCCTGCAAGTGCAGGAGACATAAGAAACTCAGCTTTGATCCCTGGGTTGGGAAAATCCCTTGGAAGAGGAAAATGGCAACCCAGTCCAGTATTCTTGCCTGGAAAATCCCATGGACAGAGGAGCCTGGTGGGCTACAGTCCATGGGATTTCAGAGTCAGACATGACTGAGCACACACAGTTTACAGTTTTTCTTAATTGCCTTTCTGAGGCAGGAGATAGATGGGCCCCAGAATGAGTGGTTTTTGTCCACTGTTGAGAGATACTCCAAAATAGCAGGAGCGAGGAGAAGCTGAGCTATGCCCAGGTAAGAGACCATATATTTCTCATTCTGGAAGACATGGAGACCTTCCTGACTACACATGTGCAGAAAGTCTCCTTGGTGATCAATAGGGAGAAGATATCACCTCCTAGTAAGTGATGGCACCTCCCCATAGGCCTTTTGGCTATAATCGATCATGGCTAAGAGACATGTGTGTACGCATGGGAGGACTCTGAGATATACCAAAAGCAGACTCAGAATCAGGCAAAGCAAGATGACTGGCCAAAGGAAATTGGAAGGAATGCCCCATAAAAGCAATTCAAACTACCACTAGGTCTTGACTCTCTCTTTCCCTCTCTGAGCCCACCCATGTGCCTGTCCACAGGTACCCTTTTTACATGCGGAATGCACTAAGGATGGGAGCTGGTTGCCAGGAGAACCAGCCATGTGATTAGAGGGTTGGAAATTTCAGTCCCACCTCCTGACCTCTTGGGAGATGAGAGAGACTGGAGGTTGAATCAGTTACCAATGGTCAATGATTTAATCAACCAAGCCTTTTTAATGAAGCCTCTAAAATAACCCAGAAGACTGGGGTTTGGAAAGCTTCCAGGCTGATGGACATGTGTAGGTGCTGGCAGAGTAGCACATCTGGAGAGGGTGTGGAAACATTGCATCCTTTCCCTATACCTTGTTCTAGATATCTCTTCCATCTCTATTAAATCCCTCTCTATCAATCTGTATTAAACTGGTGATCTAGTAAGTGAAATGTTTTTCTGAGTACTGAGCCACTTTACAAATTAATCAATCCTGGGAAAGGGGTCTTGGAAACCTTTGAGCTTCAGCCAGTTGGTTAGAAGCATAGGTAGGAATTTGGGCTTGCGACTGGCATCTGAAGTGGTGGTGGTGGTGGTGGGATATTGTGAAGCAGTGTGAGCCCTCAACCCGCAGGATCTGATGCTATTTCCCAGTAGACAGTGTCAGAATCAAGTTGAATTCTTGGACAATTTGCTGATGTCTGAGAATTGTTTGATGTTATGAGAAAAGCACCCCATACCCTCAAACACATAAACCTTGGAATTGGGTCCAAGAGTCTAAAAGACCCACCAACATCCCTTCACTTCTACAGTTCATCAAAGATATTGTTATAATAGCCTTATTTTTCCAAAGATTCATTACAATTCTGCTTTTTTTGTTGTTGTTTAAAACCTTTGAATGATTTATACCTCCATGACATTTCATGTGAGGTGCATTGTAATTGGGCTACTGCCTGCATTTCTAATCTATTTTTCTGGGATTACTAACAATTAATATTATGGCTATGGGGGTCTGCTCCTTAAATTATGCCATTTACCTTGTCATCTGTGCCCTATCCTTGTTTCTGTTTTCTGTACCTTGATTTACTTTCTCCTTGCCTGCTTAATTGCCTCCTAACTCTTAGAAAACAGGGGACTCAGTGGTAAAGAATCTGCCTGCCAGTGCAGGAGACTCAAGAGATAAGGGTTCCATCTTTGGGTCAGTAAGATCTCCTGGAGGAGGACATGACAACCCACTTCAGTATTCTTGCCTGGAGAATCCCCTTGACAGAGGAGCCTGGTGAGTACAGTCCATGGAGTCACAGAGAGTTGGACACAACTGAACAACTGAGCATATGCATTTTAATTAGCCCCAATTCACCCTTGCAATTCAACTCTAAATCTCATCCTCATTTGCCTGAAAGAGATACTGTGGAAGATAGATACACCTGAATTTGCATCCTGGATTTTCTACTACTGGCTGTGTGATTTTCAGCAAGGTCTTAATCCTCAGGCTCTTCATTTTAAAACTGGCACATTGACAACTTAGTTCAAGGGTTATTTCTTTGATTATAGGAGAAAACAAAGCAATGAGAACTTGGCACATGCCCCAGAAAAATCCATTAGATCAATTCTGTACCCCAACATAATCAGTTGAATAAACTGCTCCTGTTTAGTTCACAGTTCTACTTCAAAACCTGTAGAAATTATACCTGTTTAAATTTCCAAATCTAACCATCTGGCAGCCACAAAGTAGACTGCAGATGTATAAATGTTGACTTCATTGATGACTCAGATATAATTATATATAATCAAAGTATACTATACTTTCTTAAGTTTCTTAAATGTAATCAGTGGGGGCTGTTTTATTATTATTTACTACTAGTAATAAAGAGGTGACTGATTCTGTGTTTTCATAAGATTTCTACACCTTTTACATCAACAGTACCACACAGTTCAGCATTGAAATCATCAGATCAGATCAGATCAATCGCTCAGTCGTGTCTGACTCTTTGCGACCCCATGAATCGCAGCACGCCAGGCCTCCCTGTCCATCACCAACTCCCAGAGGTCACTGAGACATCCATCGAGTCAGTTTAGAATGACTCATATTAGAAAAAGTCTCCAGCCCGATCAGGTCTTGTTATAGCTTAGGGCAAATGTAAATGTTAATGTCAGGTCAACAAATATAGGGTTAAAAAGTAGGGTGAGTCATGGGAAAAAAAGGCAGTGCACAGCCAGTCGGAGGCTGGGACCAGATCTGCTACACATATGAGAACAGCTATTTAACATAATGGAAACATTTCTGGGCCAGTGCTTATTTCAGTATGCTTTGTAAATAACCTAGTATTTAAATATATACAAACTGCTTTTCAACCATTTGAGCAGAGATCCTGGCTGGTAAAAACTTGTTGAATCTTCTCGCCGTGTGATAACACAAAATTTCCCTTCTTCTTCTTGTGGCAGTAATCATCTCCTGCTTTACATTGTGTCAGGAGGCTGGGTCTCAGAACTTGCTAAAATACTTCCTGATGATTAGTAATTACTGTTTTTCTTTGGATTCATTTTCTTCAGCGAGGAAGGAGTCACCTACCTAATTTAAATCTATTGCCTTTGATATTAGTGATGACAGTTTATTTCAGCTAATGAGGAACTTTACAAGATGGCTGTATTGCAACTAGATCCTGGCTCAGAGTTGTCCTTTTATTCATTGACGAAGGTGTGTAACTTCTCATTAACATTAGAAAGAACTGTGAAAGTGTAATGGTTACAGAATAGAACAGAATAGATTGTGTCTAGGGGTTAATTTTAATTGCATATAACTGTATTTTGAAGGACAGCTTATAAATGACTATTTAATGATAATAAGCAAATTTCTTAGCTGCAAGAAGCAACTGACTTAGACAAACATTTGTTGTGCCTATAATCCTATTAAAATGAACATTATGGAAGTCCAAGTTTATTTTTTCCAGCATTGAAAATATAATTTTTAATGAGAAATAAATGTCTATTGTTGGATAAACTATTCAAGCTGTGGTATTTTGTGAAAGTATCTTGAAAAGGCTAAGATATTGTGTTTTAGTCTGATATGGGGAGAAGGAAATGGCAACCCAATCTAACATTCTTGCCTAGACAACCCCATGGACAGCAGAGCCTGCTGTCCATAGAGTCGCACAGAATTGGACATGACTGAAGTTATCTTCATGACCCAGATAATCACGATGGTGTGATCACTGACCTAGAGCCAGACATTATGGAATGTGAAGTCAAGTGGGCCTTAGAAAGCATCACTACAAACAAAGCTAGTGGAGGTGATGGAATTCCAGTTGAGTTATTCCAAATCCTGAAAGATGATGCTGTGAAAGTGCTGCACTCAATATGCCAGCACATTTGGAAAACTCAGCAGTGGCCACAGGACTGGAAAAGGTCAGTTTTCATTCCAATCCCAAAGAAAGGTAATGCCAAAGAATCCTCAAACTATCACACAATTGCACCCATCTCACACGCTAGTAAAGAAATGCTCAAAATTCTCCAAGCCAGGTTTCAGCAATATGTGAACCATGTATTTCCTGATGTTCAAGCTGGTTTTAGAAAAGGCAGAGGAACCAGAGATCAAATTGCCAACATCCGCTGGATCATGGAAAAAGCAAGAGAGTTCCAGAAAAATATCTATACTTGCTTTATTGACTATGCCAAAGCCTTTGACTGTGTGGATCACAATCAACTGTGGAAAATCTGAAAGAGATGGGTATACCAGACTACCTGATCTGCCTCTTGAGAAACCTGTATGCAGGTCAGGAAGCAACAGTTAGAACTGGACATGGAACAACAGACTGGTTCCAAATAGGAAAAGGAGTACATCAAGGCTGTATATTATCACCCTGTTTATTTAACTTCTATGCAGAGTACATCATGAGAAACGCTGGACTGGAAGAAACACAAATTGGAATCAAGATTGCTGGGAGAAATATCAATAACCTCAGATATGCAGATGACACCACCGTCATGGCAGAAAGTGAAGAGGAACTAAAAAACCTCTTGATGAAAGTGAAAGTGGAGAGTGAAAAAGTTGGCTTAAAGCTCAACATTCAGAAAACGAAGATCATGGCATCCGGTCCCATCACTTCATGGGAAATAGATGGGGAAACAGCGGAAACAGTGTCAGACTTTATTTTTCTGGGCTCCAAAATCACTGCAGATGGTGATTGCAGCCATGAAATTAAAAGACGCTTACTCCTTGGAAGGAAAGTTATGACCAACCTAGATAGCATATTCAAAAGCAGAGGCATTACTTTGCCAACAAAGGTTCGTCTAGTCAAGGCTATGGTTTTTCCTGTGGTCATGTATGGATGTGAGAGTTGGACTGTGAAGAAGGCTGAGTGCCAAAGAATTGATGTTTTTGCATTGTGATGTTGGAGAAGACTCTTGAGAGTCCCTTGGACTGCAAGGAGATCCAACCAGTCCATTGTGAAGGAGATCAGCCCTGGGATTTCTTTGGAAGGAATGATGCTAAAGCTAAACTCCAGTACTTTGGCCACCTCATGCGAAGAGTTGACTCATTGGAGAAGACTCTGATGCTGGGAGGGATTGAGGGCAAGAGGAGAAGGAGATGACAGAGGATAAGATGGCTGGATGGCATCACTGACTTGATGGATGTGAGTCTGAGTGACTTCTGGGAGTTGGTGATGGACAGGGAGGCCTGGCGTGCTGCGATTCATGGGGTCGCAAAGAGTCAGACACGACTGAGTGACTGATCTGATCTGAAGTAACTTAGCATGCATGCATGCATTGGAGAAGGAAATGGCAACCCTGTCCAGTATTCTTGCCTGGAGAATCCCAGGGACAGGAGATCCTGTTGGGTTGCTGTCTATGGGTTCGCATGGAGTCGGACATGACTGAAGTGACTTAGCAGCAGCAGCAGACTAACATTGAAGTTGAAATCTGTATGATTGTGGAGTAAAAACGAATATAGTCTTTGCAAGAGATCCTCACTCTACTATGAAGCTTGTAATGTGTCTAAGTATTAGGGGGTATAACTACTTGTTCATGAGACAGAAAAAGCACATTGAAAAGTTCACCTGTATCAATGACCAACAAACATTTGAGAAATCTTTTATGCAGAAAGCATTGAGGTCTTTTTTTTTTTTTTTAAAGAAGGTTGAAAAGGCAAGACAAAAACTGATTAGCTACAACACATATTTATGTATTGCTTTCTAATAGAATATTAGTTATATTGTAATCTGGAGGTAAATGTTTATCATTTACTCAGTGATTCAAAGCATGTGCATGAGTGCTAAGTCATTTTAGTCATGTCCAACTCTTTGCCACCCTATGGACTGTAGCCTGCTAGGTTCCTCTGTCCATAGCATTCTCCAGGCAGGAATACTGCAACCCAGGGATCGAACCTTTGTCTCTATGTCTCTTACATTTGTAGGTGGGTTCTTTACCACTGGTGCCACCTGGGAAGTCCTAAATTATTTTAAAAATGACCTAAAAGTCAAGCTGATAATCATAGAATAGTTAAGATACATAGAAATGTGAAGATCATTAGTTCAAACACCAATTTATGCATAAGGAAAAATATTAATGCTAGGGACCCCAAGGGGCAGATTTAACTTATTGATAGGACAAAGGCTAGGTTGAGGTTTCCTTTTCAAGATTTGAAATTACCTTTAAAGTCCTCTAAAATCATAGTGTCTTATGTAGTCATTAAATTCAAAGTCACAAAGTAAAATATAAAACGTATACAATCAAATATGGGAAAAATAGAACTATCATGCTATGTTTCAGATTGATACTCTGTTTAAAACTGGATACACCATTGTCAGTAGTTCTTTCCACATTATAAATGATTGTGCTTTTTCTGTTGAGAATCAAATGTAATCTGTCTAGGTTTGTGGGCTTCCCCTGTGGCTCAGCAGTAAAGAACCCACCCGCAATGCAGGAGATAGGTTCGATAGGGAACCTATCCTGATGGGTCCTAGTCAGGAAGATCCTGTGGCGAATGAAAGGCAACTCACTCCAGTATTCTTGCCTAGGAAATCCCATGGACAGGGGAGACTGGTGAGTTATGTGCCGGTTGCAAGAGTTGGATACGACTTAGTGACTAAACAACAACATGCGATACATGCATCTTAAGCACTAGAATCAAATTCTGTTTGGTGAGTAGGATGTTCACCTATGAGAACTAGTGATAACAGTGGGAATAACAGGCTTACATCTCCCATTTCATTCTCACGTCACTGAGGTATACCCAGTGAAATGGAATGTAAAACTACCTAACATAGATTTATGTAAGTTGTTATTTCTGTTTCTCTCACATTCTCTCTGGCTTTTGCTGACCTTTTACAGTTTTATTTGAGTTAAATTTGTTTAGGATGTTCCTACATTCTAATGCATGAGAGCTAAAGATTGCATAAATTTTAAAAAGAGAGCAAGACTAGATTATGAATATGTATGATATCAATATTCATGCATCAGTATCAATATGAATGAACAGCAATAATGAAGCAATATATCAATTGAAACAAAGCATAAAAAATGGAAATTTCATGACAACATCTGCAATGTTCAAATGATCCAAGTTTCACAAAAATGGCCAGCTAGGGGAAATTCTAGGTTCTAACAGAATTGGCTTGGTCCATGAAATATGTGAGAAAGGAAGAATTTTATATAAATGTCTATTTTTTTTTAATTAGAGTATACAGCAATAATGGACTTTCATTCCCACATTACAACAACTGGCTGGACCTAAGCATTTTTGGAAGGAATGATGCTAAGCTAAAACTCCAGTACTTTGGCCACCTCATGCGAAGAGTTGACTCATTTGGAAAAGGGGGGCGAATTTTCCCTCTGATGCTGGGAGGGATTGGGGGCAGGAGTAAAAGGGGACGACAGAGGATGAGATGGCTGGGTGGCATCACCGACTCGATGGATGTGAGTTTTTATATATATTTTATATATATATTTTATATCCTGATATTTAGAGAAAAGCATTCTGATTGTATATTTGACTGTTTATAAGGCGGAAATATGCTCAAATTATATTTTTTGGCTATTTCTGGTCTCTGTAAAAATGAATTTTGATGATTTATCCATTATATTATATAACATTAACTTTTTTTTATCAATAAGTGGTATTGATGATTATGCATACATGTATATACAACTCAAATAATTTTTATATTTTTAATTGTAAATTCAAAACTTGGCAAAATTGTCATCCATTTCAATGTCTTATGTATCTTATTTAGTGTGAACCAATGTGTCAGGGGGCTTCCCTGGTGGCTCAGAGATTAAAGCGTCTGCGTGCAATGCAGGAGACCTGGGTTCGATCCCTGGTATCAGGAAGATCCCCTGGAGAAGGAAATGGCAACCCACTCCAGTACTCTTGCCTGAAGAATCCCATGGATGGAGAAGCCTGGTGGGATATAGCCCATGGGGTCGCAAAGAGTGGAACACAACTGAGAGACTTCACTTTCACTTTCATGTGTTAGGACCTGGTTATATCTGAAGCCCTGGTTATGTGTAAGTATTGACAGTGTAGGGCTCAAACTAATAAATTTTAAATGATAACACTATTATTTCTAAGTATGCCCTTTCAGATTCCTACAGTAGATGCAAGAGAGTTAAATACATTGAAAATGAGGCAAAGAATTACCTTTATCTTTTTTAGGAGAAGGCTTAGCTAGGATGCTATGGTTAATTGACAAAATGCCCCAAATTCTTCTATGTAATGTAATCCCTTTTCAATATGACTGTAACTTTTCTCATCATGAGGTAGAGCCTATTTTCCACATATGGATGTGGGTTGACTTTTTAATACATTTCAGCCAAATGAATGCCATAGAATTGACAGTGTATTCAGACCTAAGCCTAGAACTCAGGCCTTTCATGCTTCAATTTTCCCTCCTAGAACCCTGACTGCCATGGGAACAGGCCAGGCTAGCTTGCTGGAAGTACAAAGGTCATCATTTCAGCCAAGGCCTTCCTAGAGCGGCCAGCTTCCAGACAACAGAGGAGTTGAGTGCAAACACATGAGTAAGCCAAGGAGCACAGTCAAGCACAGTCCAGGACGGCAGAATGGCCCTGGTGACTTGGAAACTCAGAGGGAAAGTATATTGCTGTTTGAAGCCACCAGTCAGCAATTTCCAAAGTGTCATCAACAGTTACCTAGGATCTCTATCACCTTTTTCTGTGCAACTGCAAGGTTAAAACTACTTTGATAATTATAAAGGATCCTGCTGTGATGTAAGTCAGAGAGTGTTTTGCCTATGTTTTCCTCTAGGAGTTTTATGGTTTCTGGTCTTACATTTAGCTCTTTAATCCATTTTGAGTTTATTTTTGTGTATGGTGTTAGAAAGTGTTCTAGTTTCATTCTTTTACAAGTGTTCAACCAGTTTTCCCAGCACCACTTGTTAAAAAGATTGTCTTTAGTCCATTGTATATTCTTATCTCCTTTGTCAAAGATAAGGTGACCATATGTGCGTGGATTTATCTCTGGGCTTTCTATTTTGTTCCATTGATCCATATTTCTGTCTTTGTGCCAGTACCATACTGTCTTGATGACTGTGGCTTTGTAGTAGAGCCTGAAGTCAGGCAGGTTGATTCCTCCAGTTCCGTTCTTCTTTCTCAAGATAGCTTCGGCTATTCGAGGTTTTTTGTATTTCCATAACAATTGAGAAATTATATCACAGCAGGATCCTCTATGACCCACCTCCCAGAATATCGGATATAAAATAAAAAATGAACAAATGGGACCTAATCAAATTTAAAAGCTTCTGCACAACAAAGGAAACTATAAGCAAGGTGAAAAGACAGCCTTCAGAATGGGAGAAAATAATAGCAAATGAAGCAACAGACAAACAACTAATCTCAAAAATATACAAGCAACTTCTACAGCTCAATTCCAGAAAAATAAATGACCCAATCAAAAAATGGGCCAAAGAACTAAATAGACATTTCTCCAAAGAAGACATACAGATGGCTAACAAACACATGAAAAGATGCTCAACATCACTCATTATCAGAGAAATGCAAATAAAAACCACTATGAGGTACCATTTCACGCCAGTCAGAATGGCTGCGATCCAAAAGTCCACAAACAATAAATGCTGGAGAGGGTGTGGAGAAAAGGGAACCCTCTTACACTGTTGGTGGGAATGCAAACTAGTACAGCCACTATGGAGAACAGTGTGGAGATTCCTAAAAAAACTGGGAATAGAACTACCTTATGATCCAGCAATCCCACTACTGCTGGGCATACACACTGAGACAACCAGAATTGAAAGAGACACGTGTACCCCAATGTTCATAGCAGCACTGTTTACAATAGCCAGGATGTGGAAGCAACCTAGATGTCCATCCACAGATGAATGGATAAGCAAGCTGTGGTACATATACACAATGGAGTATTACTCAGCCATTAAAAAGAATACATTTGAATCAGTTCTAAGGAGGTGGATGGAACTGGAGCCTATTATACAGAGTGAAGTAAGCCAGAAAGATAAACACAAATACAGTATACTAACGCATGTATATGGAATTTAGAAAGATGGTAAACATAACCCTGTTTATGAGACAGCAAAAGAAACACTGATGTATAGAACAGACTTTTGGACTCTGGGACTGGGAGAGGGTGGGATGATTTGGGGGAATAGCATTGAAATATGTATAATATCATATCTGAAACGAGTCGCCAGTCCAGGTACGATGCCCGATAACAGATGCCTGGGGCTGGCGAACTGGGACGATCCGGAAGGATGGTATGGGGAGCGGGGAGGGGAGGAGGGTTCAGGATGGGGAGCACGTGTATACTGGTGGCGGAACCATCTCGATGTATGGTAAAAGCAATACAATATTGTAAAGTTAAGCAAAATAAAAAAAAAATGGAAAAAAAAAACTACTTTGATAATTATATTAAGACTTTGTCTTTTAGTCCTCATTCTGTCAAGAAAATACAGTGGAGATTTCCAAAGTCTTCATAAGGTGTGATATCAAAAGAGAATGAATACAGTACAGAAAGGAGGGCCCAACAATCTCCTCTTGAGCCACACATTAAAGAGATTAGCAAAACTAGAAAACAATGCTGCTTTTCTCACTAAATTTTGCTTTACTTAAAAAAGGCAGCTATTTTCCATAAAACATGTTATTTATAAGTAATAGTTTTCAAGTAAATGATGAATATATTAAAATTTATATTTTAGTTTCTAATACAGTAAATATCAATGTAAAATGCACATAACAAACCTCTTTGGAGTCCTCAATAACTTTTAAGACAGCATCCTGATAAGAAAATAGTCTGAGAACTGCTACACTTTTCTTATTTATTTAACATTCTACATTATGAGAATAGCAGTTTGTTCCTCAAATAAAAATCATTGTTTTGTCCTTCAAGACATAATTCCCCTAGAATATGGCAATTCTAAAGCCTTGTGATCCATAGACTGTGGATATATGTATTTTCATTTATAGAATAATACTGAGTCATTTTGAGTTTGATTATTCTATATTTTAAAAATGAGGCTTATTTCCTTTCTAAAACATATGCAGATCAATATCATTTTAATTTGTAAGGAAATATTTACTTGCCAGTTTTATAGAAAGCAATAATTTCCATGGAATATAGAAATACAGAAGCTGAGAATTTTAACTAACAGAACATCCATTCAAAATTTTGCCAAATTTAGCTTGAGGTTGAAGGTTGAAGAATCCCAGTGGAGTTGTGGTAATGATGCACTTGGGGAGGTTAAGTTGCTCATAAATTTTACTCTATGAAGATCAAAATGAAAGATTTTGAACTGGATATGCTTCACTGCTCTAAAATTATGTAAAAAATTGGAATAAAATGTGAGATATGACTACTCAGTTTCTGAGAAGTCTATGTTTATAACAAAAGACAAGTAATATGGGACCACACATCTGCTCTGATGAAAGGATTATAAAGTTAAAAATTTCTGTGGGCTAATACTGCATACTGCAATGCATAATAGCTCACTAAAATTTCACATATGAAGCTGGATAATTCAACTGTATTTGACTGCAATAGCTTCTTTTGCTTATGTCTTTAATTCTTTGAGTTAGCTGTAGATAGTCGGAAAAGTGGAAATGCATGAAGTAGAATATGTAATTAAAGAGCCCTACCCTTCAGTGCAGAGAGACATTACTTTGCCAACAAAGGTCCATCTACTCAAGGCTATGGTTTTTCCAGTGGTCATGTATGGATGTGAGTGTTGAACTGTGAAGAAAGCTGAGCACCCATGAATTGATACTTTTGAACTGTGGTGTTAGAGAAGACTCTTTAGAGTCCCTTGAACTGCAAGGAGATCCAACCAGTCCATCCTAAAGGAGATCAGTCCTGGGTGTTCATTGGAAGGACTGATGCTGAAGCTGAAACTCCAATACTTTGGCCACCTCATGCGAAGAGTTGACTCACTGGAAAAACCCTGATGCTGGGAGGGATTAGGGGCAGGGGGAGAAGGGGATGGTAGAGGATGAGATGGCTGGATGGCATCACTGACTCGATGGACACGAGTTTGAGTGAACTCCAAGAGTTAGTGATGGACAGGGAGGCCTGGCGTGCTGTGATTAGTGGGGTCACAAAGAGTTGGACATGACTGAGCGACTGAACTGAACTGCATTGAAAGGAAAAATTAACTACATACAAGTATTTGGGACATCACAAATTATTGTGAATTTTAATTGCTACTGCTCCTGCTGCTGCTGCTAAGTTGCTTCAGTCATGTCCAACTCTGTGCGACTCCATAGATGGCAGCCCACCAGGCTCCCCCGTCCCTGGGATTCTCCAGGCAAGAACACTGGAGTGGGTTGCCATTTCCTTCTCCAGTGGATGAAAGTGAAGGGAGAAGTGAAGGGAAAAGTGAAGTGAAGGGAAAAGTGAAGTGAAGGGAAAAGGGAAAGTGAAGTCACTCAGTCGTGGCCTACTCTGTGCGACTCCATAGACGGCAGCCCACCAGGCTCCTCTGTCCATGGGATTTTCCAGGCAAGAGTATTGGAGTGGGTTGCCATTAATTGCTACTAGACACTTATAAAATAAAATTTACACAATAAACCAGCTTATGGAAGTCATCTCAGTTCTGATGGATTAAAATTTATACTTGAAAATCTCCCTACCCCAAGAAACAGTTTGTTATAAATATTTGAATGTTTTTGTAATGGAATTTTCACATTATCTTTGAAAAAAAAAAACAAAAACAGAAAAAATAGTGTGTGCTATATTTTAAAGTAAAAAATAATAATGGACTTCATACTGAAAAACATGGACATTTTAATACTATTTTCCACAAATAAATCTGACTAATTTAAACCAGTGTGAAAGTGTCAGGCTCCAAAGGGAATAAACAAAAATGTTTGAAATGTTTATGCTGGAAAATGCCAACAACAGCTACTTTATATACACATTTTTCACATGACTAAAGAGAAGAAAAACTTGTGAATGTGTCCTCTCCAATTTTAGCTACCTTTTCCAATTACCATATTCTCTCATTAGAGAGTCTACATGGGCACTTTATTAATTGCCTGCTTAGTTAAACAGTAAGCATTAATAGCAATTACAAGAATCCCAAAGGCTCTAAAATTAATATTGTGTGTTCAAGGAGTCTGAAAGATTAGAAGAAGAACCCAAAGTAAGTGTTTTTGTTTTCTTCAAAAGCAGAATCAAACAAAGACTATTCTCCATCTCTGGTAAGCCACTCCAGCATTCCTGCCTGGAAATCCCATGGACAGAGCCTGCAGGGCTACAATCCACGGGGTCACAAAGAGTTGGACATGACTGCACATGCACACGTGCACGCATACTCCTTTTCACTGTTGACGGGGCTTAATAGTTTAGTAATATTAATATGATAATGTCCTTGCTCCAGGGAAGAGAAAAAAGTAACAGAATCATATCAGAATTATGAAGGAAAAGGTTGGAGACCTGTGGAGGTAGAAACTTAGTTTGAATTAAAGTTTAGCAGAAGACAGCCTTTTAAGATCAAAGAGAAAAATGTCACTATTTACATCATCTGTAAAACATAAATAATTAACCATTAGTATTTCAAGAGACTCTAAACATGCAATGCCTCTAATTCTTCCTTGTATGTACCCCCTTTTCAATCAGAAAAAATCCCTGACAATGTAGATTCACAGTTCAGAGAAATTATTTTCTAAGGACAAGAGCCAAATACAAAATATTTTCAGACAAAGAAAAACTGAAAAATCTTCACTAAAGCAAAGTCTAAAAAATGTCCTTCAGGTAAATAGATAAGGTGGAAGTTCTAATAAGAAGGAACACTGAAAAAACAGTGATGAATATGCAAATAAACTTAATATTAATTTATGATATAATAATAAGACATCTAATTCTTGGAGTAATAAAGCAAAAATAGCCACAGCATTATTAAAAAAAAATGATGGCACCTGGTAATTAAAATAATCTAATATACTTGCATTTTAGAAAAAACTTAAAGATATTAACATGCTTCTCTGTGTGTGTGTATTCATTTGCTTCACTAGGTATCTTAATTGTATTGGTTGTAATAGAATATTTTATTATTCTTCTAACTATGACTTGTGTTTTTTTTTTCTTTTAGCATCAATAATTTCCAAGTTTTAATAAAAACATCAAGTTATATGCTTTGATAAACTCAGAAGTTGCCAATAAACATCCCTTAGAGCTTATAGTGAAAAATGTACTGTTGAACAAATAGAATGTATGCATATAAAACTAATAAACAGATACCCTCAGATTTAGGCTGAGAGAAAAATAATCTGCCTGCAATGCAGGAGATCACCTTGAAATGTAGGAAACATGGGTTTGATCCCTGGGTCAGGAAGATCCTCTGGGGAGGGAAATGGCAACCCACTCCAGTATTTTTGCCTGGGAAATCCCATGGACAGAGGAACCTGGTGGGCTATAGTCCATGAGGCTGCAAGAAATGGTCATGACTAAGTGGCTAAACCACCACCACTAACTATCCTAAGACAATTTGACTTGTGGAATATCTTTGATAATATAAAAAGATAAATATCTTCAATAAATATAAAAGGTATAGCCCCTCAAAATTCCACTGTGAATTACATTCAGTCTCACTTTAATAAAGAAGTAGTCACAATCTGTCCTGTGTAGAAAATGTTGATATACTGGAAAAAAGAAAGTCCAATATCACTAATTCAATCCTCTTGTTATTTATAAAAGCAAAATAAAAATTATTCTAGATAATTTGCTATTCCCATGCAATCATATTATATTCATATTTTCTAGTTTTCCAAATTGAGGTAAAAATATAGAAAGAACATTTAATATAATTATTTAATAAATATATCACAGAACACTTCTTTATATTAAGTTAAATTATTCATTAAAAGTAGCCATATTAAATGTTTGAAGCTTATATTATATACTATAAAAATACACACATATGTCTTTTAACATTATCATTGATTTTATTTGAGCTAGCAAATAAATTAGATATATTTTACAATATTTCACATAAGCACAGAATTTTTGTCTTTAGAAAGTAAATGCAGTAAGCTTTAGGTTAGCTTCACGTCACCTAAAAAGTATATGGGCTAGTTTGTTTCATGTTTATCCATGTTTTGATTTTTCCATCAGCTATAAAGGCGTAAGACATTCAAGAGATTGTTCCTGCTATAACATTACAAATTCATTACCTGGAACACAGTTTGACATTGACTGTCTGCCAGATTTTGTTAATAAAGTTATTCAGAAGAAAATTGTATGGCTATAACACAATGAATACATGAAGAAAAGTCCCTAATAATGTCTTAAAAGTCATGAGCATATTCTTTAAGCAAAGATAGTTTGAGGACAAATATATTGTTATTTTGCATTTTTCTCAACTGGGCTTAAAAGTACTACTTATATTTTAAAATCAAGAAAGCAAGAGAGTTCCAGAAAAACATCTACTGCTTTATTGACTAAGCCAAAGCCTTTGACTGTCTGGATCACAATAAACTGTGGAAAATTCTGAAATAGATGGGAATACCAGACCACCTGATCTGCCTCTTGAGAAATCTGTATGCAGGTCAGGAAGCAACAGTTAGAACTGGACATGGAACAACAGACTAGTTCCAAATAGGAAAAGGAGTCTGTCAAGGCTGTATATTCACCTTACTTATTTAACTTATATGCAGAGTACATCATGAGAAACCCTGGGCAGGAAGAAGCACAAGCTGGAATCAAGATTGCTGGGAGAAATATCAATAACCTCAGACATGCAGATGACACCACCCTTATGGCAGAAAGTAGAGGGACTAAAAAGCCTCTTGATGAAAGTGAAAAAGGAGAGTGAATAAGTTGGCTTAAAGCTCCACATTCAGAAAACGAAGATCATGGCATCTGGTCCCATCACTTCATGGGAAATAGATGGGGAAACAGTGGAAACAGTGTCAGACTTTATTTTTCTGGGCTCCAAAATCACTGCAGATGGTGACTGCAGCCATGAAATTAAAAGATGCTTACTCCTTGGAAGAAAAGTTGTGACCAATCTATATAGCATGTTAAAAAGCAGAGACATTACTTTGCCAACAAAGGTCCGTCTAGTCAAGGCTATGGTTTTTCTAGTAGTCATGTATGGATGTGACAGTTGGACTGTGAAGAAGGCTGAGCACTGAAGAATTGATGCTTTTGAACTGTGGTGAGTCCCTTGGACTGCAAGGAGATCCAACCAGTCCATTCTAAAGGAGATCAGCCCTGGATGTTCTTTGGAAGGAATGATGCTGAAGCTGAAACTCCAGTACTTTGGCCACCTCATGCGAAGATTTGACTCATTGGAAAAGACTCTGATGCTGAGAGGGATTGAGGGCAGGAGGAAAAGTGGACGACAGAGGGTGAGATGGCTGGATGGCATCACGGATTGGATGGACGCGAGTTTGAGTGAACTCCCGGAGATGGTGATGGACAGCGAGGCCTGGTGTGCTGCGATTCATGGGGTTGCAGAGTCGGACACGACTGAGTGACTGAACTGAACTGAACTGATATTTTAAAATATTTTGTGCTTTCCTGGGCTACTTAGATACCTCCAAGGAAACAATAATGCTATTTTCTGAAGTTTGATGCTATATAAACATTTATTATTTTATACAACAGTTAATGGTGAGAATTCAGATGCTCTTGAGGCACAGATTTCTCTGCCTCTCCAGCCATCTCCATCAGCTTCTTTCCTCTCTACTTAGATGTAATGTGGTTAGCTTCTGTGGTCAAAAAGACCCTCTCTAGAGTCTCTGTACTTTTTTTCTACTTTGCTTTTTTATTTTGTAGCTTCCAGATATAGCAAAAACAATGCAATGGGAGATTGATATTAATATTTTAAAATGGTAGCAGTCATTTTAGAATTTTCATTTCAAATAAATTCATTTCTAAATATGGAGTGATTATTGTTATAGATAATTGGTTATATCTCAGCATGGAGAGTGTAGCACCTATATTTATTAGAGTGAGGCAGAAAGGAGGTAGGACTTAAGGAGGCCTAGCTGTAGATCCCCCAAAATTTGGCAAGCAGAAAGCTGTAGTAACAATGAGTTTAATTCTATGCAAGCTTTGGTACTTGGCTACAGCAGGCCATTTGGGCTATGGAGTTTATTTTCAAACTTATGAATGGAATACATTGATAAAGGGATTCTAGACCCTAGAGACGATGTTCAGATGACCAGGCAGCTATGAATAAATTATTGGTTTTGAGAATGTAATAATATGCTTCAGCACCAGGTGTCTTGTTATGGACCTGTCTTGAGTCTTTTCACTTACTAGTGATGTGACCTTAAACACATTTTAAGATATGTTTTAACAAAAGATCTGATATTTTATAGTGTGTTGATGAATTTTGTAAAAGGATGATTTACAAAATGGAATCTGCTGATTTGTTCTTGTATGCATATCACCAACTGGAGACTCAAACGCACTTTGTAAACACAGGATCCTAATTAGGGCCACATTAGTGGTTTACAAGGATTCCATTTAGATTTTGTATAATTGTACATGTATAGTGAGGAAAAGTATCATTAGGATATACCTGAGAAAACATTCATGAAACAAGATATTCAATTAAATAAAGGTAATTAAGCAAAAATAAATTTCTCTGCTTGGATAGTCATGTGCTTTCTTTTAATAATGTTATTTTAATATAAAAACAAATTTATTTTAAGAATTTATTCTATTTAGAGAAATAAAGTGTATGAATGAAAAATATGCTTTATTTATACTTATTTCAATGCCATTCTCCCAAATTTTGATACATGGCAAAACCAATACAATATTGTAAAGTTAAATAAAATAAAAATAAAATAAAAAAAGAAAAATATGCTTTATTTTTCTAGTTATTAATATGTAGCATCTGAAATGGCATTGTTAATATTCCAAATTCTAATAGATATAATTTAGTTGTGTTTACTTTGGTAAATTTTTGGTGATTGTCTTCTTTGTGAGGCATTACTATGAACAATAGTTACTTTTAATGTACTTCTGCTTTTTAGCATGATTTAAAAACATTATGAATCATGCAACAAATTATTGTTAGCATAAAAATCAAATAATTTTTAAAATAATTGGTCAATAATATTATTTTATCATTTTCAACAGCTGTCCAATATTTAACATTATGAATATGTAAATATATAATATGTAAATACATATTTATAAATACTTGTAAGTATTCAGGTTGCCATAATAAGAGAATGATAAATTTCTATGATCCTTAAATGTTATGTGTTAATTTTGTTTCTGAATAAAATGAAAATGTATGTTGAAAAAAATCTCACAGTAATGGTAATTGACTAAGCATTCTACAAAAAAATAGTAAACCTAAAATTAATTGTACATTTTTTAATAGTCTTAGAAGGATTTTCAAGATAAGTCTTTGCAAGTGAAAACTATCTGTAACAATTACTTTCTGAAGAATACAGAGCACTTCTTTACTAATATATATTTGAATACACATTCAACAGATCTCTAAGTTTTGGATAAATGAATTGCTCCAATTATATAGTGTCAGTTTTTATTGGATTTCCCTGGTGGCTCAGACGGTAAGGAATCTGCCTGCAATTCAGGAGACCTGGGTTTGATCCCTGGTTTGGGAAGATCCTCTGGAAAAGGGAATGCTTACTCACTCCATTATTCTTGTCTGGAGAATTCCATGGACAAAGAAGCCTGTTGGGCTACAGCCAGTTTGGGTCGCAAAGAGTTGGATAGGACTGAGCCACTAACACACACACAGAGCTATCATTCTATTGTATATTAAATTAAATAAGAAAAACTGTGTACTTTCTGTATTATTCTCAACCAGTATCTGTCATGAGCTCATGAGCAGCTTTAAGAATCAGATGAGCCACACTACATCACTCATTGAAATTTACAGCTGATAAGGAATGCAAAACATGAGAGAAAATGAAAGACAGAAAAATTACCTTTCTCAAAAAATCTGTGCTCATCTGAATCTTAAATCATGCATTATTTTCCCTTCATATCATTCTTGATGGGAATCTTACAGGAAAAAAAAAAGTGGGTTAAACTGACTGTGCTTCACTGTCAAGAGAAACCTATGGTCAGGGATATATCTAATTCCCAAAGCTTTCATCATTAATATTTTATGAGTCTCACTGATCTGCCCTATCTAGAAGAAAAATTGATCTTTCATTTGTGCAAACACTACCTGCTGAGTAATAGATTTCATTTCTATAAGTTGAGTGTTGAAAAGCAAACAGAAGCTAAGGTAAGAACAGGCCAATTGTTCTTTTACTGGAGTCTGGCTGCAATTTCCTGGAGTTGCAGAGCCAGCCAAGCAAAGTGAAAGATCCCTGGGGAACTAGGAAGTGTCAATTCCATTCTAACATATCTTGGCCTACACATGTTACTAGCCAAATGTTTAAGTTGACTTGTAAATGAGATGATTAGCTACAGTGACTTTTTAAACATTTGCAAGTAAATTAAGTGCCTACAATGTTGGAAAATCATTAGCTTAACCTTGAAAATTTCCTTCACTGTAGATGAGATATTCTGACAAAACGTGGTCCACTGGAGAAGGCAATGGCGAATCACTTCAGTGTTCTTCCCTTCAGAACCCTATGAACATTATGAAAAGGCAAAAAGATATGACACTAAAGGATGAGCTCCCCAGGTCAGTAGGTGCCTAATATGCTACTGAAGAAGAGCAGAGAAATAACACCAGAAAGAATGAAAAGATGGAGCCAAAGTGAAAACAACATAGTCATGTGTGGATGTGAGAGCTGGACGATAAAGAAAGCTGAGTGCCGAAGAATTGATGCTTTTGAACTGTGGTGTTGGAGAAGACTCTTGAGAGTCCCTTGGACTGCAAGGAGAGCCAACCAATCCATCCTAAAAAAATCATTCCTGGATATTCATTGGAAGGACTGATGCTGAAGCTGACACTCCAATACTTTGGCCACCCAGTGCAAACAAATGACTCATTGGGAAAGACCCTGATTCTGGCAAGGACTGAAGGCAGGAGGAGAAGGGGATGACAGAGGATAAGATGGTTGCCTGGCATCACCAACTCAATGGACATGAGTTTGAGCAAGCTTTAGGAGTTGGTGATGGACAAGGAAGCCTGGCTTGCTGTAGACCATGGGGTCAAAAAGAGTCGGAAATGACTGAGCGACTGAACTGAGATGATGAAAAGGCAAATTAATGATCTTCAAACACTTCACACTGGAAAGACAGGATGTTTTGTGCCTTCGTTGATTATGGCTTGCCTTAGCTGATCTAAGGAGGCCATCTAAGTAGCTATGATACCAACTAAATAGACTCATGTGTGACATTTCTAGCTTTATGCATTTTTGCTAAAGACTTATTTCTTGCTGTTTATTTTATATTTTTTTGAACTACAGAAATGATGTTAGACATAAGCAAATTTGAACAATTTTCTTATTCAAGTTCAAAACAAGTTATAAAGCAGCAGAGACAACTCACAGTATCAATGCATTTGGCCTGGAAACAGTAACAAGCATACAGTGCAATGGTGGTTCAAGAAGCTTTGCAAAGGAGACTAGAGACTTGAATATGAGGAATGTAGTGGCCAGCCATCAGGAGTTGACAACAACCAATTGAGAGGATTATCGAAGCTGATCCTCTTACAAATGAATGAGAAGTTTCTGAAAAACTCAGTGTAGATCATGCTATGGTCATTCAGCATTGAAACAAATTGGAAAGGTGAAAAAGCTCAATAAGTGGGTGACTCATGAGATGATTAAAAAAAAAAATCATCGTTCTGAAGTGTCATCTTGTCTTATTCTACGCAACAACAAACCATTTCTCAATCGGGTTGTGCCTTGTGACAGAAAGTGGATTTTATATGACAACCAATAATGACAAACTCAGTGGATGAGAAGAAGCTCCAAAGCACTTCCCAAAGCCAAACTTGCACCCAAAGAAGATCACGGTCACTGTTTGGTGGTCTGTTGCCAATCTGAATCCCAGTGAAACTATTACATCTAAGAAGTACACTCAGCAAATCAGTGAGATGTACTGAAAACTGCAACACCTGCAGCTGGCAACAGAAAGGGCTCAATTCTTCTCCACAATAATGCTCTACCACATATTGCAAAACCAATGCTTTCAAGTTTGAATGAAGTGGGCTAGGAAGTTTTGTCTCATTCTCCATATTTACCTGACTTCTCACCAACTGACTACCACTTCTTCAAGCACCTTGACAACTTTTTGAAGGGAAAATACTTCAACAACCAACAGGATGTAGAAAATGCTTTCCAAGAGTTTGTCAAATCCCAAAGCATAGGTTTTTATGCTACAGGAATAAACAAACTTAGTTTTTATTGGCAAAAATATGTTGATTGTAATGGGTCCTATTTTGGTTGATAAAGATGTGCTTGAGCCTAGTTATAATGATTTAAAATCATGATCTGAAATCACAATAAGTTTTTGCACCAACCTAATCAAAAAAAACAAGAGAGTTCCAGAAAAACATCTACTTCTGCTTTATTGACTATGCCAAAGCCTTTGACTGTCTGGATCACAATAAACTGTGGAAAATTCTGAAAGAGATGGGAATACCAGACCACCTGACCTGTCTCTTGAGAAACCTGTATGCAGGTCAGGAAGCAACAGTTAGAACTGGACATGGAGCAATAGACTGGTTCCAAATAGGAAAAGGAGTACGTCAAGGCTGTATATCGTCTCCCTGTTTATTTAACTTGTATGCAGAGTACATCATGAGAAATGCTGGGCTGGAAGAAGCACAAGCTGGAATCAAGATTGCGGGGAGAAATATCAATAACCTCAGATATGCAGATGACACCACCCTTATGGCAGAAAGTAAAGAGGAACTAAAATGCCTCTTGATAAAAGTGAAAGTGGAGAGTGAACAAGTTGGCTTAAAGCTCCACATTCAGAAAACGAAGATCATGGCATCTGGTCCCATCACTTCATGGGAAATAGATGGGGAAACAGTGGAGACAGTGTCAGACTTTATCTTTTTGGGCTCCAAAATCACTGCAGATGGTGATTGCAGCCATGAAATTAAAAGACACTTACTCCTTGGAAGAAAAGTTATGACCAACCTAGATAGTATATTGAAAAGCAGAGACATTACTTTGAAAACAGAGGTCCATTTAGTCAAGGCTATGGTTTTTCCTGTGGTCATGTATGGATGCAAGAGTTGGACTGTAAAGAAAGCTGAGCACTGAAGAATTGATGTTTTTGAACTGTGGTGTTGGAGAAGACTCTTGAGAGTCCCTTGGACTGCAAGGAGATCCAACCAGTCCATTCTAAAGGAGATCAGTCCTGGGTGTTCTTTGGAAGGAATGATGCTAAAGCTAAAACTCCAATACTTTGGCCACCTCATGCGAAGAGTTGACTCATTGGAAAAGACTCTGATGCTGGGAAGGATGGGGGCAGGAGGAAAAGGGGATGACAGAGGATGAGATGGCTGGATGGCATCACTGACTTGATGGACGTGAGTTTGAGTGAACTTTAGGAGATGGTGATGGACAGGGAAGCCTGGCGTGCTGCAATTCATGGGGTCGCAAAGAGTTGGACATGACTGAGCGACTGAACTGAACTGAACTGATATAACCCACTGTGATTCCCATGTCCTTCTCATCTTTTATTCAAAATATTAATTATCTGGATTTAGTTTTTTCCTTTATCAACTCAATAACTTATGTTAATGAATGGATTTCCAAGGGTCACATTTTATTACATAACAATTTTTTGTTTCCTTATTGACTCCTTTTTCTTATTTTTTAATCACTTTGCAATACTTACATCTTCAAACACTAGGGGAACATTTTAAAAAAGTTAAACTAAAGTATAAAAATGGGTGGTTTGGCTGGATGTAACTCCCCTAATTGATTCCTTTTTACATATCAACCTTAAAGCCTTTAAAACGTGTACAAAAATTACTACACAATGTGGACTTTCACCGCTTAAAAATCAGGAATGTTAAATTCACAAATTTCAAATTGTAATTATATAGTCAAGTTCAGGAGAAGGGTAGGGAGTTCACTGGTTAATCTTGGTTGGAGGAAGGGGGAATAATATCTTGTAACTACTCTTTCATGAACCAAGGGCAGAGACATTACAATGATATTGGGAAAAATTTGTGGATTAAGGAAGACATTATCTCATTGAAACTTTTGAGAGCTCTTTTCCCCAAGCACTCAGGTTCCAAGTAGTATTACTGTTTACATAGCAGCTATCTTCCTGGCTTTTCAATATATCCCTGTTATAAATGCTGTCTATTGTCTAATAGTGCCAATTAGATAAGCAAATCAGATAACTCTGTTCTCAAAAAGATGTCTTAAAATGTGAATTTGGTCAGAACACTATTGACTTTGATTCCTTTATTGTTTTCTCTTCCCGCAGTCTGTTTGGTTTGATACATTTCTTAGCCATGTGTTTTATTCCCATAAAGCATTTTATGCCTCAGCCACACTAACTACCTGCCATTTTCCAAACACATTTCATATGAACTTTCAAGCTTCAGTGCTTTTGAACATATATTCCATTTTCTTACACAAAACCCTGATCAAATTTCACTTCTGTTGAAAGGTCTGTAACCTCTGCAGCAATGTTGATCATCCTCTTCTTTAGATTTCAATTGGAAGATGAACTGCATCTTACTGCAATCTTTCTGTGAATGTCTATACAAACATCTCATGCAATTCATATGTTGCAGCATTCCATGGAAATGGAATTCTAGGAAAATCTGGAAGATCTATATCTCTCCTTAAGATGTTTACACTAGCTCTTCCTTCATGGTCTGTCCATCTCTTTGTTCACATTTATATTCATCCCTTTGCTGATTTCTTCTCCTTTTAGAAAGACTATAATTCTATTGACAAGCTGGGCTTAAATCAGTGTTTCTCCTTCTGCTGGTTGGAAACAACTGTCTCCTCTGTTCTCTTGTGGATGCAGACAGTCCCTGCCCACTTCCTCCCTCCCCATGGGGGATGCATCCACACTGGAAGAGCAGATATTGGATCCTTCAAGTCTCAATCTGATGTGTCCTGTATACTTGATAAAGGCTCCTCCGCCTACACTGTGGTAGCCAGGTATGTGTACTTTTTGACACAAAACTGTAGTGTGAGTTTTTAATTACCATGGTTATCATGAATTAAAGTGACAAAGATTCTGTCCTTCTGGTTCTTGCTCCTCACACTTGACCAGCTCTCTGTAAGAGCATGTGAGCAGCAACCCCTGAACAGGAGTCTAACACTTGTGGAGTGAGTCATCACCTCCACACATGATGATGCCTATCAGTGTCTGAAACTGATCAGAGAAATGGGAGATAGTAGTCTTACTTGGAATTGAAACAGAAATGAAGCAGGAAGCAAGATAATGGACACAAAGCATTTTCTTTTGAAAATTTGGTTCTCAATTCCCTAGAGGCTAGGCTATTGACTAAAAGGAGGCCTAAAGCTTCTATTTTTCCAAAGGAAGTAGAGATCTCAGGATGACAGATCTATCTGAGGCTCAAGCACTCTAATCCACTTTTTGATACACTACAGGAAGCCTCTAGACAGACTGCCCTCTGAAGTTTTCATGTCACTCAAACAATAGTTTTTCCTTTATAGTATTTTCCCAGAGCCTCTATGTCTTTTGTTTGTTTGTTTTTTAAAGACTAAAAATTATTTAGGCAAAGCTCAAGAAACTTTCAGTTGTCATTTTTAGGAAACATATATGGCTTATTAAAGTTTAAAGTCAATCTAATTGCTTAATTTTTCATGTAAAATGTCTATGATAGCTTTTGTCATGATTGGGTATTTAATAACAGTAGAACACAACACCTACCAATCTAGAGAGTCCATAAAACTGGAAAAGATTCCTTCAAATAATTTTAATTAAAATATCAATTTTAACTATGAAATTCTGTTCCAAGAATTGCAATTTTATCAAGTCTCCAATTGAGTTACTGTCTAAAGACAATTAATTTATAGTCATTAAAGCAAAAGAAAGAAAATGCAAAATAATTCATGGGAAGAATTCAGTCCAATAGGGGCTCCTATTCAGGAAATAACTGTAGGGAGTGA
The DNA here is from genome assembly GCA_935064755.1 of Tragelaphus eurycerus. Classification (NCBI taxonomy): domain Eukaryota; kingdom Metazoa; phylum Chordata; class Mammalia; order Artiodactyla; family Bovidae; genus Tragelaphus; species Tragelaphus eurycerus. Next base: position 41,484,966 of record CAKXYN010000010.1, on the reverse strand, counting down.
AATCCTGGGTTTGAACAAGGCAGATCATAGAATGTCACTGGTAAATAACAGATATTTACCAATGCTGATGGGGGATGGTGTTAGTCAGCAAAATTCCATCTGTGGAAAATAATAGAGTTGGAGGACAGTCTTCATATGATTCCTCAAGGAAGGTGGGGGAAGGAACAAGAACTTCCTCCCATCAAATTCTCCCCTTGTTTCCTTCCTAATACAGACCTCCAACTTGCTGATGATGTAGAGCAAGAAATCTTGGGCCAGGTGCATAGCTTTCAAGTAAAGAAATACATAGTGAAAATGAAAATTGCCAAAAGCATCTTTAATATCTGATCCATTGGACTTCATTTTTAAAGATACTGGATCATCTGTTCAATGATAAAAGGCATATAATAGATTATGAGTCCTGCTAGTCCAGGTTGATGATTAGAGATAAAAGCAGGAGTGAACTTCCTTGCCATAGAGAACAAGATCAAGAGCAGAAGTGTAAGTGCTAGCTGGTCAACATTGCACAAAGATCCTGGATCCCTAAGTCCTCTCAAGTGGACATGTGCCTTACTAAAAACTCAGAGGAGTCCCTGATTCCCTTGGGTCTCTGCCAAATAAAACAACTGAATTACATCTCTAAAATTTCAAATTTAACATTCACTTCAGTTAATTCTGGTTTACTCTGTGCGTTAAGTCATTAAAAGGCTTCTTTTGGCTGTGTGAGGGCCTGAGTCACAATAATCTGTAGTTGAGCTGGCTGTCTGGGGATTTGTGAATTATTGAGGCTTTCTTCTTACTATCCCAACTTTCCAGGCCTCTGAAGATCTCTCTCTATTTGCTACCCTGCCCCCAGACCAGCTCTAGCACTGCAGTGCCAGAAAGCCCTGTAGGCCATGGGGTGGGCTTTCTTGGCTCTCCTTCCTTGCCCCAATCTTTGTCAGGCCATGTCCTTGCATTTGCTGATTCTCCACGTGGTCAATACTATAGAACTGATTTGTGATGGAAACCCTTTAGAATTCTAATCCATTGTTCCAACTTATGTGCGACTATTAACAGCTTGTTAAAAATTGTGTTGGTTCCTCCTTCTTCCTTGCTCCTCCTACGGCAGAGAGTCTCCTTCTTCTGTAGTATCCTTAGGAATGGAAAAAAAAAATAATGAGATTCTTCTACTCTTGGAAAGGCTCTTCTTTTGCTGGAATTTGAACATTTAATTTTGTATCTTCAGTTTTCTGAGGAGTTAAAAATATATGACATTTTAGCTTATCTGGCTTATCTTCAAGTATTCTTTTAATAAGCATCTCCTTGCAAAACTTCTTATATCCTTGATTTGGACAATTCTACGTACAAAAATATTGATTCAAGTCAAAGTTGAGATAACATAGATTTATTTCTCAAATATTGAAACCACCCATCAATGATGATTCTTCCACAAGTGATTAGGTCAATAACAGCATGAGAAATTAGAAAATATGTAGAGTATATGTATGAGTTTTAGATCTTACTTAGTCTATTTCTCTAAAGCTTTTGACAGTGTAGATTACAAAAAGCAGTGGAAAATTCTTAAAAAGATTGGAATGCCAGACCACCTCACCTGTCTCCTGAGAAACTTGAATGCATGTCAAGAAGCAATGGTTAGAGTCTTAGAGTGGAACAACTGACTGGCTCAAAATTGGGAAAGGAGTAGTAACAAGGCTGTATATTATTACTCTTATTTAGCTTCTATGAAGAGTACATCACAAGAAATGCTGGGCTGGATGAATCATAAGCTAGAATCAAGATTGCTTGAAGAAATAACAACCTCAGATATGTGGATGAAACCACTCTAATGGCAGAAAGTGAAAAGGAACTAAAGAGTCTCTTATTAAGGGTAAAAGAGGAAAGTGGAAAAGCTGGCTTAAAACTCAACATTCAAAAAACTAAGATCATGGCATCTGGTCCAAATACATCATGGCAAATAGAAGGGGGAAAAGTGGAAGCAGTGACAGATTTTATTTTCTTGGGCTCCAAAAATCACTGTATACAGTGACTGGAGCCATAAAATTAAAAGACACTTGCTCCTTAGAAGAAAAGCTATGACAAACCTAGGCAGCATATTAAAAAGTGGAGATAACACTTTGCCAACAAAGTCCATATAATTAAACTATGGTTTTTCCAGTAGTCATGTATGGATGTGAAAATTAGATCATAAAGAAGGCTGAGCACCAAAGAATTGATGCTTTTCAACTGAGGTGCTGGAGATGACTCTTGAGAATCCCTTGGACTGTGAGGAGATCAAACCAGTCAATCCTAAAGGAAATCAACCCTGACTGTTCATTTAAAGGACTGATGCTGAAGCTGAAGCTCCAATGCTTTGGTTCCCTGATGCAAAGATCAGACTTATTGGAAAAGACCTTGCTGGTCAGAAAGACTGAAGACAAAAGGAGAAGGAGGTGGCAGAGGATGAGATGGTTGTATAGCATCACTGACTCAATGGACGTGAATCTGAACAAACTCCAAGAGATAGTGGAGGACAGAGGAGTCTGGCCTGCTGCAGTCTATGAGGTCACAAAGAGTAGTAACTGAACAACAACAACATTTATCTAAATCCTAATACCTGTAAAGTGGAAAAGCCTCCAATCTTAATTTTCCACATATAAGATGGCACCAAGGGAAAAGTAGACAGTGTAGGCTATGAGAGGTTGAGCAAGCAGAAGAATCTATACAATATTCTCTTTCCCAGTCAATGTCTACTCTTTGTTTTCAGGCCTTGAGGCCACTTAGTGTCAACTCTACCTTAAAATTAATATCTAGGAAATGCTGCTGCTGCTGCTAAGTCACTGCAGTCGTGTCCGACTCTGTGTGACCCCATAGATGGCAGCCCACCACGCTCCCCCATCCCTGGGATTTTCCAGGCAAGAACACTGGAGTGGGTTGCCATTTCCTTCTCCAATGCATGAAAGTGAAAAATGAAAGTGGAGTTGCTCAGTCGTATCTGACTCTTAGCAACCCCATGGACTGCATCCTACCAGGCTCCTCCGTCCATAGGATTTTCCAGGCAAGAGTATTGGAGTGGGGTGCCATTGCCTTCTCTGAGGAAATGCTGCTAGATTTAATATATATCCATAGTATATCCATGCTTCACTAAAACTACTGTTGTCACCTTGGTTCCAAGTTATTATGATTTCTTACCTGGATTTAGCTATGGTTTTTGCTCATCTCCATTCTTTCACTCTTGCAACCTTGTCTCCTTGCCTGTTCCGCAACCTATATTAAATAGAGTAACTAGAGGGGGCCCTGGGTTCCATCCCCGGGTAGGGAAGATCCCTGGAGAAGGAAATGGCAACTCACTCCAGTATTCTTGCCTGGGAAACCCCATGGTTGGAAGAACCAAGAGGCTACAGTCTATGGGGTCACAAAGAGTTGGACACCACTCAGTGACTTCACTTTCCCATTTATTAAGGTGAAAATCAGATAGCCTCATTCTGCTAATTATACTATCATTATACAAGTATTATACTATCTCCTCACTTCTTTTGAAATGCCTGTTAACAATGATATAAAAAAAGCCCTCATTGGTCTCCTATTCTTGCTTTCTTTTTTCAGCAGCAGACACACTATCTTCCTTGTTCTTTGTACATGCTGTGAGCCTCTTGATGTAGGTAGACTTTGCACTGGATGTTCCAATTTTCCTTCTAAAAATCTCTCTTCCTAATACTCTCATGGCCCTAACCCTTACCCTCTTTCAAGTCACTATTCAGGCTTAACTTTCTCAGTGAGGTTTATTCTAACTATCATATTCACAGTTCCTTCCTTCAAACATGCATTCCAGAATCACTCAGCTTGTCCTGGCTTTTCCTTTTCTGTGACATTCGTAACCTTCTAATATATTATATAGTTTACTTATTTATTTATTTTTAATATCTATCTACTTAGATTATATCCCAAACTTTACAAGAACTGATTTTTTTCTTTGATAGTTTGCAAATATTTGATAAATAATAGATATAGTAAATACACATTGAAAGAATTAAATGTGAAGGAAAAAATCAATCAACCAGTTTCTTGTGTATAGATTCAATCAAAATATTTATCAATGCATTTTTTTTCCTCCAAATTTCAACTTTAAGTTGATAGTTTGGAATTAAAATTTCCTTAATAATATTTATTTGTATAGAGAGCAATACAATTTTTAAAGGTTATAGTGCTCTCTATGTGTAAACAAGTTGGAATTTAAAAGCTATATCTATCCCTGAAGAGATTTTTTAGAAAAGTGATAAAACATTACTAGAACATACAGGGGTATATTCAGCAGAACACACCCATCTAGAACAGTTACCTCCTACCAGATCCATAAGCAATCATGTTTGGAATCATATTCATGTATTGAGTTCTAGTAGTGTGATTAATAACCAATTTTTAATAAATTGACCAACCAATGAGCAAACTTCTTATTTTGCCAAAATCCTTGGGCTAATATGTACCCAATGTGCTTATTCAAGAATATCCTGGTATTTCTAAACAAAGATGAAAGCTAGATTATCATGTAGAGTATTACCTTTTACTCTAAATTGTAGCTGAAGGTCAAAGTTTACAAAGTAATACAGATAGTCCCAAAGTAAATTTCCAAAGTAATACTGCTTTTAAATGCAGAGGTAGACAATGGAGAATATGACATGGCAAAGAACAAAGAGAGGAGGGAAGTGCACTCAGTCATATTAAATGCATTGTGAAAATACCAAAGAAAGAAACTATTCGATTTTTGGAGACTAGGAAAGTACCAAAGCATCATGAGAATATGTGGATAATGAAAAATTTGGATCTAAAAGAAAGTCAAAATTCAAAAGGGCAATCTCTTTTAGAGGATAAAAAAAATGAAATAAGCTCTATAACACAAAAGAGGATCAAATTAGACAGAAAATATTAACAGAGATAGCCCAAACTGCTTTTCATCCTTTGCAGTTGGCTGACAACAGTATAATTTACAGGATAAAATATTTATTAACTTTACTTCTGGTTATCAACAATAGCAAAAATAGTTTACATTTATGTAACTCTCATGAGGGCTTCTGGGTTGTGCACTCCAGAAAGTACTTCCTAGTCACAAATAACACTATGAGAATGATTTTCCTTAGCATTGGGTGATAGGGTAGAAATGGCACTCTGTGACATGGTTTTACATAAGTTAATTCATTTTATCATTTCAATAATTGTATGAATTGGAGATTTTTATTTTTAACCCAGTATTAGTTTCTCTCCGGAGATACACAACCAACAGAAGATCTCTTTCTCTCTCTTCCTATTTATAGATGCACATGGTTAATAGAATTATGAAATTTGAGGATTCCAGTGATGTGCCACCTGCAAGGGCTTCCCTGATGGCTCAGATGGTAAAGAATCCACCTGCAATGTGGGAGCCCTAGGTTTGATCCCTGGGTCAGGTGGATTCCTGGAGGAGGGCACGACAACCCACACCAGTATTCTTGCCTGGAGAGTCCCATGGACAGAGAAGCCTGGAGGGTGACAGTCCATGGGGTTGCAAAGAGTTGGACACGGCTGAGATACTAAGCACAGCAGAGCATTGCACAGCCATCTGCAAATGAGAAGACCAGGAAAGCAAGTGGTGTAGCTTCACACTGAGTACAAAGGCCTAAGGGCAGGAGATTCAATGGTATAAGTCCTGTGAGTGCACAAAAAGATTGATGATCCAGCTCAACAGTAGGCAGAGTGAGTAAATTCTCCCTTCCTCTGCCTTTTTGTTCTCTTCAGATCTCCTGAACAGACTGAATAAAGCTGATCTATGTTGGGGAGTGCAGTCTACTTTACTCTTTCTACCAATTCAAACACTAATCTCATCTTGAGATATGTCACAGACACATCCAGAAGTAATGTTACATCTGGTCACCCTGAGATTATGTCAAGCTGACACACGAAATTAACGATCACTTCCTCATTTTGCAGAATTGAAAACTAAAGAGTAGAATTAACTAACCTGCAAAAATAAAACAGCTATCACTGGAGCCTGGATTTTTATTGCAGGGAGTCTATCTTCGTCATTGCTGTTCTTAATTAGGACACTATACTGCCTCTTCAAAATGAGACCTATTGAATACTTTCAATTCTTAGTTCTAGGAAACAGCAGTGAACATAAAAGCAAATCTCCTGCTCTCGTGAGCTTTCATTCTGTAAGGGTATTCAGACAAGTAACAGCTAGTACATAGTGTGTTTAGTGTTTGCCAACTACTGTTCCAAGCTCTTTATAATTATTAAAACATTCAAACTTCAAAACAACCCTATGAAGTAATTATCACCATTATTACCATTATTATCCTTCTTTTACAGACAATAGAGTGAACAAAAGGATTAAGTGACTTGCCCAAGGTTATGGAGCTAGTAAATGGCATTTCCCCCACTCATAAATACTTTGTCACACTCTCTTAGCTCTGTTGCAATAACCCAAGCACACTCCTATCACTAAACTAATGATTCAGAAAAAAACTTTCTAAAACAAAGAAAAATAACTTTCTTGAAATTTATGAATTTCTCTTATTGTCTGTTTCTTCTCTCATACTTTTCAAAATCCCATGTTGAAAATGCTTTTGTTCTTGTCCATGTGAAAAAGGAGCAGAAGTAATAAAAAATAAAATAAAAAGTAAAATATGTTTGTGACTGATTCTGGGAGGGATTGGGGGCAGGAAGAGAAGGGGACGACAGAGGATGAGATGGCTGGATGGCATCACTGACTCAATGGATGTGAGTCTGAGTGACCTCTGGGAGTTGGTGATGGACAGGGATGCCTGGCATGCTGCAGTTCATGGGGTCGCAAAGAGTCGGACACGACTGAGCGACTGATCTGATCTGAGTATAAAAATAAGTCTATACACTTCTGTGAATTTCATAATTGATGAGATAGATTCATGCAGCCGCAAAGACTTATAATTAGCACTCTTTCTTTCCTCCTTCTCTCCTCATTGTATCATCATTTCTCTTCTCTTTTCAGCAAAGGATATTTGAATAAATGGATTTAGAAATGAATAAATTAGATGGATCGATAGGGAGGTAGGTTGGTAGGTAGGGAGAAAGAGATAATTACAATATACCAATAAACTGAATAAAAGAAATATATAACTGAAGAGAATTGAAATTGAATTTGAAAAAGAACATTGTGTCAACATATTACCCCCTTTTTTACTCATGAGAATAAATACAGGAAAATTAGCTAGTTTCATATGTCATTATCCAGATAGCTTTCCTCTTTAAAAAAGAAAAATGTCTAAGACTTTTTAGCCTTTTTGGATGTCACCTTCAATTTGGGTGACTTGCTACACCCAAGGTCAGGAGCAGCTGCATCAGACAGCTTGGAAGAGAATGCATTTCTGAAGGGAATGAATCTAGTATGAAGGTTTGGAAAATGGTACCAAAAAATAAATGCCATCAAGACTGAGTGAACTCTGAGTCATTGTAGTCTGAGATCCCCATTCCTAGAGCAAAGAAGTGATGTACCTGTTGTGTGCATACATGCATGCTAAGTTGCTTCAGTCATGTCCAACTCTTTGCAACCCCATGGACTGTGGCCCATCAGGCTTTTCTGTCCATTGGATTTTCCAGGCAGGAATACTGGAGTGGGTTGCCATGCCGTCCTCCAGGGGACCTTCCCAATCCAGGGATCCAACCCACATCTATTATGTCTCCTGCATTGGCAGGCAGGTTCTCTACCAGACTTGTCATGGATCAATGTAAACAAGACACAAAACAGGATTGGAGCCTGAACGATAAAGCAAGAGGAAGATCAAGATGTATTCGGCATCAGCCTGCAGTTTAATCTGAGAAGTTCTGGAATTAAGTTCTGGATTATACTATGCTCATACATACTTATGGGCTTCCCTGGTGACTCAGTGGTAAAGAATCCACCTGCCAATGCAGGAGATGCAAGTTTGATTCCTGGCTGGGGAAGATCTCCTGGAAATAGAAATGGAAGCCCAGTCCAGTACTCTTGCTTGGAGAATCCCATGGACAGAGGAGCCTGGTGGGCTGTATAGTCCATGGGGTCACAGAGTTGGACACAACTGAGAGACTGAGAAACAATGAAAGTTCACTGTTAACAGTATTATAGTATGGGTACATCTGAGAGGACTAGGAATTACATTTTTATTTCCATATGCAAAACATACTTCAAGACAAATCTATACAAAACAAACAAAAAAAAAGCACTTTAGTGAACAATTCTGTTTTTGAGGACTCTGAAGAATCTTAAGAGTTACATAAAATATCCATAACTCAGACTGAAATGTTGACTTTTTCTATAAGAATACAAGTTATTTCACAAAGTATGAATTGCAAGCTTTTACTGATTATGACATACTATTTAGTAACAGAGATTTTTTAAAAGTATTTTTAATAGGTACTTTTGCAAATGAAGTTCTTGAGATTTATGTAAGTGTTTCTAGTTGATTAGAAAATATTTTTTCAGAAATAGCTTTTTTAGTGTTTTGAGAAGTGTGCATTCCAGCATCAGAATACAACACTTGCTCCAATGAAGGTTTAATAGCTATTTTGGAGTTCTTATTTCTGTTGCCATTTTCATCTAAAATCATGAAAGGAAGAGTTACTTTGGATATTGCAATTTCTGAAAATGAGATAACACATATATGTTCAGTTCAAACTTGCATCTCATACTCCATACTGGAGGCCAGTATAGATCTATCTATGTTTTTTTTCTGGAAACAATTCTGTAATTCAATAGAAAACAAAAGGAAAAAAAAATTCATAATGGATATTACACTTTTAGTTCTTTCAATTTTAATATTAATTTGGTAATTAAAAATATATAAAATGTTTTACCTATTAACCTAATGACAAAGAACTTTAGATTAAAAATCAGTGTTCTTTTACTTTTCTTATGCAGGCTGAAGAACACTCATCGGAAATCAAGTAGGGTATTACTAGTTCATCAGATTTTAACCTGATGACTTTATTGTTCTACTTCACCAAGATTCTACCAACCTTTCTTATGACAAAATTGCATGATCTGTTCTCCCAAAGGCTGCCTTCCTGAAAATGACTTCCCAATCAACTCAAAAACTTTATATTGAACCAAGGAGATTAGTTTTCAATTTTTTTCAACCCTAACATATGTGAAAGTTCACAATTCTCTCAGTAAGAATGGCAAGATGGCAGAGGAATAGGACAGGAAGACAACTTTTTCCCCCACAAATTCATCAAAAGATCATTTGAATGCTGAGAAACTTCCACAAAACAACTTCTGAATGCTGGCAGAGGACACCAGGCACCCAAAAGGGAGCCCACTCTCTTCTAAAGGAGGTAGGACAAAATAAAAATACAAAAAGAGAGAGAAAAGAGTTAGGAATGAAGACCTGTCATGGGGAGGGAGTCATGAAGGAGGAGAAGTTTCCACACAGTAGGAAACCCTCTCACAGGAGGGTCTGCGGGAAGTTTTAGAATCTTAGAAGGCAACATAACTAGGAGAAAGAATACACATACACAAATACATTCCTAACAGCAACTGCAGAGAAGAAAACTTTCTCGTGAAAGGCTCAAACCTAACAACTTAACTCTCAGCTCACTCACAGAACAAAGTAATGAACAAATATCAAAGGAGAGCTAGTCAGCTGCATACCAGCCTCTCCCCACCCAGAGGCAGAGAGGCTTGACACTAATAGCCCGAGTCAGAAGGCAAGGGGTTGCTAAAATCTAAGCCCCAGAGAAGGCATCTTTCATCAAATTGTGAGCAGGCTCTCAGCTGCTAACCACATCTTCCTGAGATTCTGGAGAGTTGACATCCTCCAAGATGCACGGCTCACCTGGGACAGTGCGCTTGCCAAGCACCTGGTTGGCTGAGCTGCTCAGACCTGGGAAGGGCACAAAATGCATGCCCAACCTACAGAGACTGAGCCAGAACTGTGACTGAGTGTCCACTGTGGAGGTTCTGGTCAGCAGTGGTCTTCCACGGAGACTCTGGGTGCAGCAGACCTGGGTATGGCATAAGCTCTCTTGGAGGAGGTAACCATTAACTTCCATAATGGAACCACCAGAACTTAAACAGGACTGGGGAAACAGACTCTTGGAAGGCACAAAGAAAAACTTGTGTGCACCAGGACCCAGGAGAAAGGAGCAGAGACCGCACAAGACACTGACCCAGACATGCTCATGATTGTCCAGGAATTTGCTGCAGAGGCGTGGGTTGGTGGTGGCCTGCTACAGGGTCAGGGGCACTGAGTGAAACATGGGACCTTTTAAAAGAGTTTGCCATTATCTTCATTACCTCCTCCATAGTTTGAGAGCCCCACCAATCAACAGAAAATTGGATTAAATATTTACTGAACATGGCCCCGCCCATCAGAACAAGATCCAGTTTCCCCCTCAGTCAGTCTATCCCTTCAGGAAACATCCATAAGCCTCTTATCCTTATCCATCAGAGGGGATACATAATGAAAACCACAATCACAGAAAACTAACCAAACTGATCACATGGACCACAGCCTTGTCTAGCTCAATGAAACTATGACCCATGCCATGTACGGGCCACCCAAGATGGATGGATCATGGCAGACAGTTCTGAAAAATGTAGTCCACTGGAGAAGGCGATGGCAAACCTTTTCAGTACTCTTGCCTTGAGAGCCCCATGAACAGTTTGAAAGGGCAAAAAGATAGGACACTGAAAGATGAACTCCCCAGGTCGGTAGGTGCTCAATATGCTACTGGAAATGAGTGGCGAAATAACTAAAGAAAGAATGAAGAGATGGAGTCAAAGCAAAAACAAATCCAGCTGTGGCTGTGACTGGTGATGGAAGTAAAGTCCAATATTGTAAAGAGTAATACTGCATAGGAACCTGGAATGTTAGGTCCATGAATCAAAACAAATTGGAAGTGGTCAAACAGGAGATGGCAAGAGTGAACATTGACATTTTAGGAATCGGTGAACTAAAATGGACTGGAATGGATGAATTTAACTCAGATGACCATTTAGCTACTACTGTGGGCAAGAATCCCTTAGAAGAAATGGAGTACCTATCATAGTCAACAAAAGAATCTGAAATGCAGTACTTGGATGTAATCTCAAAAATGATAGAATGATCTCTGTTCATTTCCAAGGCAAACCATCCGATATTACAGTAATCCAAGTCTATGCCCCAACCAGTAATGCTGAAGAAGCTTAAGTTGAATGGTTCTATGAAGATCTCCAACATCTTCTAGAACTAACACCCCCAAAAGATGTCTTTTTCATTATAGGGGGCTGGAATGCAGAAGTAGGAAGTCAAGAAACACCTGGAGTAACAGGCAAATGTGGCCTTGGAATACAAAACGAAGCAGGTCAAAGGCTAACAGAGTTTTGCCAAGAGAAAACAGTGGTCACAGCAAACATCGCCTTCCAATAAAATAAGGGAAAACTCTACACCTGGACATCACCAGATGGTCAATACTGAAATCAGATTGATTATGTTCTTTGAAGCCAAAGATGGAGAGGGCTCTATATAGTCAGCCAAAAACAAGACAGGAGCTGACTGTGTCTCACGTCATGAACTTCTTATTGCCAAGTTCAGACTTAAATTGAAAAAAGTAGGTAAAACCACTAGACAATTCAGGTATGATCTAAAACAAATCCCTTATGAGTATGCAGTGGAAATGACAAATAGATTCAAGGGATTAGATCTGATAGACAGAGTGCCTGAAGAACTATGGATGGAGGTTCACGACACTATACAGGAAGCAGTGATCAAGACCATCCCCAACAAAAAGAAGGCAAAAAGGCAAAATGTTTGTTTAAGCTGGCCTTACAAATAGTTATGAAAAGAAGAGAAGTGAAAGGTAAATGAGAAAAGGAAAGATATACCCACTTGAATGCAGAGTTCCAAAGAATTCGAGGAGAGATAAGAAAGACTTCCTCAGTGATTAATGGAAAGAAATAGGGGAAAAGAATAGGATGGGGAAGACTACAGATTTCTTCACAAAAACTAGAGATACAAAGCCCATGCAAAGATGGGCTCGATAAAGGACAGAAATGGTATGGACCTAACAGAAGCAGAAGACATTAAGAAGAGGTGGCAACAATGTACAGAAGAGCTATACAAAAAAGATATTCATGACCTAGATAATCACGATGTTGTGATCACTCACCTAGAGCCAGACATCTTGGAATGTGAAGTCAAGTGGGCCTTAGGAAACATCACTATGAACAGAACTAGTGGAGGTGATAGAATTCCAGTGGAGCTATTCCAAATCCTGAATGATGATGCTGTGAAAGTGCTGCACTCAGTATGCCAGCAAATCTGGAAAACTCAGCAATGGCCACAGGACTGGAAAAGGTCAGTTTTCATTCCAACACCAAAGAAATGCAATGCCAAAGAATGCTCAAACTGCTGCACAATTGCATTTATCACACATGCTAGCAAAGTATTGCTCAAAATTCTCCAAGCCAGGCTTCAGTGGTACATGAATCATGAACTTCCAGATGTTCAAGCTGGATTTAGAAAAGGCTGAGAAACCAGAGATCAAATTGCCAACATCCATTGGATCATTAAAAAAGCAAGAGAGTTCCAGAAAAAAATCTACTTCTGCTTTATTGACTATGCCAAAACCTTTGACTGTGTGGACCACAACACACTGTGGAAAATTCTTAAAGAGATGGGAATAACAGACCACTTGACCTGCCTCCTGTGAAATTTGTATGCAGGTCAACAAGCAACAGTTAGAACTGGACATGGAAAAACAGATTGGTTCCAAATCAGTAAAGGAGTACATCAAGGCTGTATCTTGTCACCCTGCTTATTTAACTTATATGCAGCATATATCATACAAAATGCTGGACTGGATGAAGCATAAGCTGGAATCAAGATTGCTGAGAGAAATATCAATAACCTCAGATATGCAGATAACACCACCTTTTGGCAGAAAGTGAAAAAGAAATAAAGAACCTCTTGATGAAAGTGAAAGAGGAGAGTGAAAAAGTTGGCTTAAAACTCAACATTCAAAAAACTAAAATCATGGCATCTGGTCCCATCACTTCACAGGAAATAGATGAGGAAATATGGAAATAGTGATAGACTTTATTTTGGGGGGCTCCAAAATGACTGCTGATGGTGACTGCAGCCATAAAATTAAAAGATGCTTGCTCCTTTGAAGAAAATTTATGACCTACCTAGACAGCATATTAAAAAGCAGAGACATTACTTTACCAACAAATATCCTTCTAGTTTTTTCAGTAGTCATGTATGGATGTGTAAGTTGGACTATAAAGAAAGCTGAGCACCAAAGAATTGATGCTTTTGAACTGTAGTGTTGAAGACTCTTGAGAGTCCCTTGGACTACAAGGAGATCCAACCAGTCCATCCTAAAGGAAATCATCCTGAATATTCACTGAAAAGACTGATGTTGAAGCTGAAACTCCAATACTTTGGCCACCTGATGTGAAATACAGACTCCTTAGAGAAGACCCTGATGTTGAGAAACATTGAAGGTGGGAGGAGAAGGGGATGACATAAGATAAGACGGTTGGATGGCATCACTGTTGTGATGGACATGAGTTTGAGTAGACTCTGGGAGTTAGTGATGGACAAGGAATCCTGGTATGCTGCTGTCCATTTGGTCGCAAAGAGTCAGATATGACTGAGTGACTCCTCTGAACTGAGCTGAAGAATGGCAAGGCAAGGATTTTCTAAAACATGAGAAGCACATACATTGAAAGGTAAAGTTTGTAAAACCCTGAGGAAAATCTGACACACATATTATTCTTAGTTTATTACCATGACATTAATTTTTTGAATGTTGAGTTTTAAGCCAGCTTTTTCACTCTCCTCTTTCACCTTCATGAAGAAGCTCTTTAGTTCCTTTTTGTTTTCTGCCATAAGAATGGTATCATCTGCATATCTGCAGTTATTGATATTTCTCCCAGCAGTCTTGTTTTAAGCTTGTGCTTCATCCACTCCAGCATTTCATATGATGTACTCTGCATATAAGTTAAGTAAGCAGGGTGACAATATACACCCTTGAGGTACTCCTTTCCCAATTTGGAACCAGTCTGGTTCTATGTCTATGTCTGTTCTATGTCTGGTTCTAACTGTTGCTTGTTGACCTGCATACAGGTTTCTCAGGATTCAGGTAAGGTGGTCTGGTAATCCCATCTCTTTAATAATTTTCCACAGTTTGTTGTGATCCACACAATTAAAGGCTTTAGCATAGTCAGTGAAGCTGAAGTAGATGTTTTCCTGGAATTCTCTTGCTTTTTCTATGACCCAGTGGATGTTGGCAATTTGATCTCTGGTTTCTCTGCCTTTTCTATATCCAGGTTGAACATCTGGAAGCTTTTGGTTCATGTACTGTTGAAGCCTAGCTTGGAAAATGTTGGGCATGACCTTGCTAGCACGTGAAATGAGTGCAATTGTGCATATATATACAGACACATATAACATGCATGGGACATGGACAATGTACATATACAAAATATGTAAAGATATATATATATATATATATATATTTGTGTGTGTGTGTGTGCTATAATTACAGTCACAATTTTGTATCTTTAAACACAAAAAATATTTAAACATTGAAGGTAAAGTGAAATGGATACTACTGGGGATAGGTTCTCCTTTTGGGCATGAGGTCATTGAATGAGATGGCTAAATCATCAGCGGGTTTGCCCTCCACCTTTTCTCCTCTCCTTTTCTTTCCATTTTCCTTTTTAAATTTCCAGTTGATCCACCCTATTGTCACTCAGAAGTTCTTCTTGCTGTGCTATCTGTTCTGTTACTCTGGGTGACCATAGCTCAGGCTCTCCATGCTTCTAGCCTTGGATAAGATTTCTCTAACCTTCCAGATACTTCTTTACCAGGAGTGACTTACAGAGCCAGTAGTATGCCACTGTTTGAGTCCTGTGTTTTCTGATGCTGTTGACAAAGCATCTTTCTTATCAGAGTGTGACCTGCATTTCTCCTCTCTCCACTCTCATCTTCCTATCCACATTTTTTGGTTGTCCTTCTGCCACCTGCTATATTTAAGTATTCTGCTTTCAACTAAAGTGACTGCTTTGTCTCTCACAATCCTACTCCTTTCCTTTGGCTGGGAAAGCTATGTCCCTCGTGGCTCAGACTGTAAAGAATCTGCCTGCAATGCAGGAGACCCAGGTTTAAACCCTGCATCAGGAAGATACCCTGGAGGAAGAAATAGCAACTCACTCCAGTATTCTTGCCTGGCTAAGTCTGTGGACAGAGGAGCCTGGTAGGCTACAGGCCATGGGTTGCAAAGAGTCAGATGTGACTAACACTTTCTTTCACTCTGTCTCCTATGGCTGATGATCCTTCAGCCATAGCTCTACTGTCTCCCACCTCCTCTCAGTCCTCCAATCAGTATCTCTTCTGGCCTGTTCACTCAATGCCTGCCCCTGTATGCCGGCTGTTATGCTGTACAATTGTGCTTTTTGGAAATATGTTTGGATTTCCCTGGTGGTTCAGATGGTAAAGGATCTGCCTGCAATGCAGGAGATTGAGTTTGATCCCTGGGTTAGGAAGATCCCCTGAAGAAGAGAATGGCAATCCATTCCAATATTCTTGCCTGGAGAAGTCCATGGACAGAAGAACATGGCCGGCTATAGTCCATGGAGTTGCAAAGAGTTGGACATGACTGAGTGACTAAAACTTTCACTTTCATAGGTGATTCATTTGAGCTAATTTACCCCTCTTCCATGGGGTCGTAAAGAGTCAGACAGGACCAAGCGACTAAGCTGAACTGAAGTGACTCAGGCTTTTATCATACATTCATGTTTTGTTTGTTTTTTGAAGTTTCCTTTATATTTTTGACTTTTCTATTTTATTTTGGTTATCAGGGAAATAGGCAACATATGTTTGCCTGATCAACAAATAGAACATTAAAAAAAATGTGAAAATATATGAAGTGCTATTAAATCAGCAGCAAAAGAGCTTAAAGGATTATTATCCCTTTTGAGTATGCCTCAATCTGCTTATAAAAACTAGTCAGTGAATACACATATGCACACACACTTCAAATGTACCATGAATTCAATCGGAATCAAAACACTGCAACCAGAGGTTAACATTACTGTTTTAATAACAGTGGATGGTTGGAGTTGTATATTCTACTCAACATTAATAGGTGTGGAGAAAGAGAAAGAGACACTTATTAACTGAAGGGAGGACATATTAAAATAAATATGCTGCCCCATAAAGTTAGCTTCCTAGTGTGAGTATGATTTAAAATACAATTATGGTTTTCCATTAACTGGTAAAATTTTTAGGTAACAAGATTAAACTATTTAATTCTTAGAATAGTCTTATGCTCTCTGCATGGAAATATCTGTGTATTTTTAAAACAAATTATACTTGACAATCAAGGCTATAGATTGTGTGGATATATCTTAGACATTCAACTTAAAGAAAAAATTAAAAGTAAATAACATTTCGTTGATGGAAATAGAAATCACTATTGTTTCTCTGTTATTCAAGGGGACGACAGAGGGAGTGTGTTTTGTAATGCAAGATCGTTTAGTACTTCACACTGGAGAAAATATATGTGGTTACTATTGATAAGGAAGCAGTAATAGTGAAATAAGAATAAAATTTTTGAAAAGTTCCTAGATGATGGATTATATTCCAAAACACATCCTAATAACCTATAGATGTTAAAGAACAATATGTAGTGAAATGCTTTTCTTTGCCATTGATTTGTTGCCATGGTGACTTTTTGGGATGATGGGAAGGCAGCATAGTCAAAGTGATTTAAATATGAGAGTCTGTGATCCAAACTAGAGAATGGGCTGTCATTGGACAGAAATCAAGGGCTTCATTTTAAATCTCTCAAACATCCTATTTATCATAGCATCACATTTATTTTGATAGCTCTGTTTTTTTTGTCCACATGAATTTACAAAATCATCAGGAATCCAGCTCTCTGTAATATTCAAGAGAACAGTGTTCATCTAGCACAACTGATGACACTGGGGAACAATGTCTGTTACGGCTTCTGGAGCACAGAACGGGAAATATCTGCTATTTGGGAACAGGAATTGACTGAATTCTGGGTTGGCATCTCAGTGACATTTTGCACTATTGCTGTGAATACAGCTCTTACATTGAGGCTTTGCTCAATTGCTCAGTTACAGAAAGGGCCAGAGAGATCACACTGGCTTCTAAATGGGTAAAGAAAAAAAAAGTGAGATCTACACAGATAAGATCAACTATACTGAAGTACCTACTGCTACCCTAAAACATAACATTATTGAGTGAGAGAGTTTGTGGGCTATCTCAGGGCACCTGGTATAGAAAAACAGACAATTGAGATGGTTGCTTAAAATCTTAATTAAAAAAAAAAAAAAAGAAGCCTACAGTGTGACTAGAGAATGGAGACATTATATAGGTCATTACGGTTTGTGCAGTATGCTGTCTAAAGGACCCTTGCCCAGTGGGAGATCTTAGTAGCAGAATCCTTGGCAGGCATTTATCAGCAGGGAAAGTATTTCTGTTAGAGATGCTGTGAGTCATGCATAGATGCTTTATGAGAACCCTCTTTTAGAGGTGTCATGAAGTGGGCCACAGCACAGTATAATCAAAAGAGCACTGGACTGAGAACCAGGAGATGGTCTTTCTAATTCTGGCACTGCCATTAAACCAGCTGTGCAACCTTAGACTGGCCTCAATTTCCTCATCTGCAAATTGAGGACTCCTGACTGAACCCTCTCTAAGGTCTTTTCACCACTAGAATCCAGTGGTTCTTTTCAGCATTATTATGTGTCTTTATTTTCCCAGTGGGATGATTCCTTTGACTAACTGGAAATAAAGTAAAAGCTTATACTGAAAAAAAGGAGTTGGTAGGCAACACTCATTTGTTTTACTATATTTCTTCAGAGACGTTCTGGAGCATATCTTTCTGTCAAATATGAGGTCTTCTTAAGAGAGATTTAGTACTGACATGCATCAACCTCAGTATAGGCATCTTCTGAAAAGAACAAAAAAACACTCCAGTGCAGCTGCAAACGGTAAACTGTAAGTTTTACAACAAAATTATTAAAACAAAAGTTTAATATAAGGATCAAACTATTACAAATGATACAAAATATATTTGAAACTTCTCCTTACATAAATACCCTTTTTTGAGGGGGTTGTTCATTATAAAAATCAATGTTGTGGGGAAAAATGAGAGGCTGTATACAAACCCAAAGTTAATTTGAATCTTTCAATAGCAAAATAATTCTAACATGTTTGACTGACTTTAGTCTCCTGATTTGTTTTTTTGGCACTTTAATCTTCCATAGACTGAATGTTTATGTCCCCTCAAAATTCATATTAAAACTTAACTCCCAATAAGTGATGATAATGGAGGTGGGGATTTTGGAAGATGACTGGGTACTGAGGACTGAGCCCTCAAGGATGGGATTGGTGCCCTTTAAAAGGTATTACCAGAAAGCTCCCTGGCTGCTTCTGTCATGAGGGAGCAGTGAGAAAATGGACCAGGAAGCAGGCTTTCATAGGTCACCAAATATGCTAACACCTTGATCTTGAGTCCCCAGCCTCCAGAGCTATGAGTAATAAATGTTTGTCACTTAATCCACTCAGTCTGTAGTATCTTGTTATAGGAGTCTGAGGGCTTCCCAGGTGGCTCAGATGGTAAAGAATCTTACTGCGATGCAGTAGACAGGGGTTCGATCCCTGGGTCAGGAAGATCCCCTGAAGAAGGAAATGGCAACCCAATCCAATATTCTGGCCTGGAGAAACCCATAGACAACCCATGGGGTTGCAAAGAGTCAGATATGACTGAGCAACTGAGCACAAGCATGATAGTAGCCTAAATGGACCAAGAGAGAAATTGGTACCTGGAAGGAGGGATGCTACTGCTATAAAGATGTAAAAATACAGAAGTGATTTTGGAACTGTTTAATAGAGGCTTAAAGAGTTTTGACGTGCATGTTAGAAAACAAAACAAAACAAAATGGCATTGCTGAATAGATCTTTACAAGGGATTCTGGTGAGACCTCAGAAAGCAAAGAGGGGAGCTGAAGAGAGAGCCTCAGTCTTCTTCAGATCAGATCAGATCAGTTGCTCAGTCATTTCCGACTCTTTGTGACCCCATGAATCGCAGCACACCAGGCCTCCCTGTCCATCACCAACTCCCGGAGGTCACTCAGACTCACATCCATCGAGTCAGTGATGCCATCCAGCCATCTCATCCTCTGTCATCCCCTTCTCCTCCTGCCCCCAATCCCTCCCAGCATCAGAGTCTTCTCCAATGAGTCAACTCTTCGCATCAGGTGGCCAAAATACTGGAGTTTCAGCTTTAGCATCATTCCTTCCAAAGAAATCCCAGGGCTGATCTCCTTCACAATGGACTGGTTGGATATCCTTGCAGTCCAAGGAACTCTCAAGATTCTTCTCCAACACCACAGTTCAAAAGCATCAATTCTTCAGCACTCAGCCTTCTTCACAGTCCAGCTCTCACATCCATACATGACCACAGGATAGACCATAGCCTTGACTAGGCGAACCTTTGTTGGCAAAGTAATGTCTCTGCTTTTGAATATGCTATCTAGGTTGGTCATAACTTTCCTTCCAAGGAGTAAGCGTCTTTTAATTTCATGGCTACAGTCACCATCTGCAGTGATTTTGGAGCCCCCAAAAATAAAGTCTGACACTGTTTCCACTGTTTCTCCATCTATTTCTCATGTAGTGATGGGACCAGATGCCATGATCTTCGTTTTCTGAATGCTGAGCTTTAAGCCAACCTTTTCACTCTCCACTTTCACTTTCATCAAGAGGCTTTTGAGTTCCTCTTCACTTTCTGCCATAAGGGTGGTGTCATCTGCATATCTGAGGTTATTGATATTTCTCCTGGCAATCTTGATTCCAACTTGTGTTTCTTCCAGTCCAGCATTTCTCATGATGTACTCTGCATATAAGTTTAATAAACATGGTGACAATATACAGCCTTGACGTACTCCTTTTCCTATTTGGAACCAGTCTGTTGTTCCATGTCCAGTTCTAACTGTTGCTTCCTGACCTGCATACGAACTTCAGTCTTCTTAGAGACTAGCAAAGTACTCGTGAACAGAATGTTGAAGAAGTGTGGACAGTACAGGCCACTCTGATGGGGCTCAGATGGAAATGAGAAATGTATTATTGGATACTTGAGGAAAAGCAATCCTTTTTATAAAGTGGCAAAGAGATTGGCTGAATTGTGTTTGTCTCCAAATGTTTTATGGAAGAATTCATGAGCAAAACCGTATACTTGGCTGAGGAAATTTCTAAGCAAAATGTTAGTAGCCTGGTACCTCCTGACTACGTGTAGTTAATCATGAGAAGAAAGAAATGACTAAAAAATTGGATTATTGATCAAAAGGGAAGCTGGATTTAAAGATTTGGTAAGTTTGTAGAACTCTGTATCTTCAGTGTCAGCTCCTGGACCTCCATTGTGTTCCCTTGGTGGTGTCACGTTGCCCCGATTTCATAGCTCTGCAGCGCTGTGTCAGTGTCTGTGCATTTAAGAAGTACTCACTGCTTCCAGACTTCCTGGACTGGCTTTGGAAAGAAGATGTTTCACTGTGGATGGGAGCATCCCAGAGTGTGCTTTGACCTCCATCTAACAGAAGAGGGTACCAAGTGCAGGGGTACATGGCAACTTTCCATCTTGGGTGGGGTATGATGTCTCCTTAGCTCAAGCAAGTGGGGTCCATGATATCACAACTGCATGATCCTTGATGGTGAGAGCTGGAAGAGGGGGTCCTCAGGGGCTGTGTACCTGTGTGCTGCTGACCTTGACTCATGTCACCAGCCTGCACTACTGTACTTGAGCCTGCACTCAGTCCCTGCAGCCACACAAATGCAAGCCTGGCACCTGGACTGTTCATGGACATACATCACCCCCAGTTAGTGCCGCCATCGTGGGCCTGCACTCAGTCCCTGCAGCCACACAAGTGCAGGCCTGGCACCTGGACTGTTCATGGACATACATCACCCCCAGTTAGTGCCGCCATCGTGGGCCAGCACCAACCCCTGCACCATGGAGGAAGCTGAAGCCAAACATGTGCACGCCATCAACTCCAGCATCAATGCCACCTGCCCTGGGTCCTTGCCACTGAACCCAGAGGTACCACTGAGGACCCCATGGCCACTGCAGCCACATTCAGATTTCATGTATCCCAGTATAACATCTGTAACTAAGAACAAATTAGTCTCTTCTTCCTCTGAATTTTTATCACTTATTTTTTGTCTTCTCTGATTTAAAGATTTAAAATTAATACAGAATTTTAGTAGCCATTGTGGGTATCTTTGTTTTATTCCTAATTTTATTGAGAGACTATTTAGATGTTTTCCAATCATATAGTGTTTGCTGATGCTTTCTAAAGGATAATCTTTATTGTGTGAAAAAAATGTAGTACTAACATATATAAACTACAGGTTAGACACCTTTAGGGAAAAGAGAAAACAGTTTATAAATGTTAAATTGTAAGATCCAGCATACAATTCTCAGAGAGCGTAACATAAATATCAGATTATTAAAATGCTGTAAAATATGCTTTGACTTGTCTTTTTTTATCTGAAGAATTGTCTGAAGAATTAACAAATTCCTAAAATACTTTGTGTAGTTTTACTGCATTTTCATTCAAAGTACCATTCTCTAGAATATCTATATTTTTAATACATTGCATTTATTTGTAGCAAACTTCTTGCATATGTTTTATAGGCATAATGCAATAACATAGAGATACAGTTGTGAATTTAAACTATTGTAGGATCAGTAAAACACTGTGTGTACATTTGTCTGTATTAGATTGAACTTGTTTGCTTTTAATTAAAATCTTTGATGTTCTTTCTCCTCCATCCCCCATCCAATCATTAGATCATCAGTTCTCAGGAAAATGTTTTTAAAATCCAATTTTTCAGGAAGATATCTGTTGATTTAACAAGGCAGGAGACTATCTGCAGTGCATTATACTTCCTGCAATACAGGAGATGCAGGTTTGATTGCTGAGTTGGGAAGATCCCCTGGAAAAGAAAAAGGCAGGACAACCCACTCCAGAGTTCTTGCCTGGGAAATCCTGGCAGTCTACAGTCCATGGGGTTGCAAGGGTGGGACATGAGTTAGAAACTGAATTACTGCCACCAGTCTCTTAAAAACCAAAAGCCATCAGTGTCTTTAGACTCTTCTTCAAGGCCCATTAGTTAGGTCATCTGGCCAGGAGAAAAAATTAGCATGTGTCTGGGTTGCCTTCCTAGACTCTTCCTAAACTGTATTTTCTTAAACCCATAGCCACAAATTATTGTTTAATTTACTACTGGATAACAAAAATTCAGAGGAAAACAGATTCATCTTGTTTCCCCGGTTGCAGTGATTTATCTAAAAAGTTAAATATGTATCCCCCAGTTTCCTCTTTCCTATAAAGTGTCACATAAAGTACCAAACCAAATTAGCTCACAAAAAAACTATGAAAAACCAAAAGGAAAGCATTTCAAGTAAGTTGAAATGTTAAGCTCAGGGGTTATTATAATTATTTATGCTAAAGCAGGGATATAAGGGGAAAAAAGTTGCCTCAAATGTTTTCAAAAAGATTAGGAAGGAAAGAACAAAAGCAGTAGCCTTGAATAACAGCTATTTCCTAAGAGTTGAATAAACGAGCCAGAAACACAAAACCTTGACGTATAATTGTCAAAATTTCTTAACATGAATATAGTGATGGGTTGTTAACCACTTTTCCCCCACTGACTGCATATATTAACATTACCCTGAGAATCCTCAGGATATTTTGCTTTATAGGATATTGAAGTAATGAATTTCAATATCACTAGCCAAATGCAAAAGGAAGCAGAACATAAAATGGCTAATCAGGCAGGAAGAATTTAAGTATGAATGACAGTATCTGGAGACTAGAAGACTTTGTCCTGAGATGGCTGGAAGTTAGGCAACTAACAAACAGCAAACACGAAGAAATAATGAGAGCTTGAGACTCATAGCTTTATACCTCCTCTCTTATTTTATGTGATTGCACTAAAAATCTACAAGTTAAATATAGAGTTTCAGGGAAAAATATAATAAAAAGATGTTTCTTGACAAAAGGTATGTTTCTGGGTCCTGTTAGCTTGATAAGGAGCCCTTGAAGTGTATCTCATCTTGATGCTATCACAGAAGTTTCACATAACCTGTAAGTGGTGCCTCTGGCATTCACCAGACATACAAAGACATTATGAGAAAGAAGCTAGCCTTTTCTTTATCACATAACAGTTCCCCAGAGAGGACCCCGAAGGCACTAAGCCATACTCCCTAGTTTCACAGGAAGAACTTGAAATTGTTTTTCCTTCTCTTTTTTAACTTCAAGAAGTAAGTAGAGCTTTTTCCTTGTCACCCTACAATAACCCTTGGCTTTCTAGTCTTCTCTGATATATGACAGGATAAAAATATTTGCCAAAGTGAAAAGGGATCTTTGTGTGTGTGTGTGTGTTTTCTCATTGCATATCATATTTCTCTCAAATAACCACACAATGGTTCACATAAAAAAATTAGTCATTACAGGCTATAAAAAAGAACTGAAAACTTGTCTTTTAGTATGCAAGAGCAACTATCATGTTACTACACATTCCACTAACATGTTTGATTAGGCAATAATGCTCACACAACTTGGAACTAAGATGCAGGTAAGATATCATACCCTATTCTTCTATTTATTAAAACTGAGGCTTAAAGAGTTTATGTGATTTAATTTCCCAAGCTCATCATTATAATTAGAGATTGAAAATATTAAAAAAGGGAAGTGAAAATATTATATTAACATTGGGGATTTGTATATGTAGAACATGTGTGCCCTAGGAAAAAATTAGCACTAATTCATATAGATTCATTTTAACTAAATTCTCAGTTAATGTTGTATTTTTGGATTTCAAGTGAACTCTTTATTTTAACCTTCAATTAACCATTCTACTCAAGAATAGATCCAGGACTTCCCTGGTGGTAGAAGCCACCTGCCAGTGTAGGAGACACAGGTTCCATCCCTGGTTCTGGAAGATTCCACATGCCTCGGAGCAGCTAAACCCATGTGCCACAGCTACTGAGCCTGCGTGCTGCACCTACTGAAGCGTGTGCACCTGGAGCCCATGTTCCATAAGAAAAGACGCCAACACAATGAGAAGCTGCCCACCGCAAGGAACCCTTGTCCCCACTGGCTGCAACTAAAGAAAGCCTGTGATCAAAATTAAATAAATAAAAATTTAAAAACAGACTAGATCCATTTTCCCTTCGCCATTATATTTAGTTAAGCTGAATCTTTAGTGCTGCAGTGTGCAAGCATCCATAGAACTATAACAGGAACACATCTCAGAGACATATGATTGCTCTTTTAACTCAACATATAAAGCTATCTCTCATGATCCCCTCCATACCCCATCAAACCTTTGTTTCCATGCTCTCGTCTACCATGTAATATCAGAGGTAAATGTAGATACCCTTCTTTCAAAGCTAACCCTGAGCTCTTCTGTTCTCTCCTTTACAACCTCACTTTTTCTATCATTAAATATATTTTATTAGTATGCCCCTTTCTACTCACTCTTTAAAACTAAAAGTTCTCGTATTTTTCAAACCTTCCTTGACTTTCTTGATTTTGCATATAGAACACGTTCTCTCTTCACCCAGCATTCCATCAAATCATTTGATAGTGTTTCCCCTTTCCCCTGCAACTGGCTCCTGAAGTTCCTGATAGACAAAACTTTCTCAATAGCCATTTGGTAGAACTGACCACACAGAAAATACCAAGATCTATTTAGAATCCATATTGCTTCTCATTAATGATTTCTTTGGAGTTTAATATGTGAAATCATTTTGCTATGTCCTATAAATTATGCACAGTGCTTAATAACAAGGAAATTACATTATGAGGTTAATACCTAATAAAAGACATTGCTCATATTATAGTGCAAATAATTATTGGTTAGGAGACTGTATTGAGCACAAATCTCCAGTAGTATTAGGTGCTCTTGAAAGTGAAGGAAAGCGAAAGTGTTAGTCACACAGTTGTGTCCAATTCTTAGGGAACCTATGGATTCGTAGCCCGCCAGGCTCCTCTGTGCATGGGATTTCCCAAGCAAGAAATGGAGTGGATTGCCATTCCTTTCTCCAGGGGATCTTCCAGACCCAGCGACTGAACTTATATCTCTTGCATTGCAGGCAGATTCTTTACCATTTGAGCCACCAGGGAAGCCCTGGGTGCTCTTGAATACTATCTAACTTCTAAATGCACTCGCACTACTCTGTTCTTGATCCTATTATTATTATTTTTTAAATTTACCCCAATGTTCATTGCAGTAGTATTTACAATAGCTAGGACATTGAAGCAACCTAGATGTCCATCAACAGATGAATGAATAAAGAAGCCGTAGTATACTTATGGGCCTCTCTGGTGGTTCAGTCAGTAAAGAATCTGCCTGCAATGTGGGAGACCTGGGTTCTAGTCCTCGGTTGGAAAGATCCCCTGAAAGAGAGCATGGCAACCCACTTCAGTATTCATGCCTGGAGAATCCCATGGACAGAGGAGCTTGGCAGGCTACAGTCCAGGTGGTCACAAAGAGTAGGACATGACTGAGCAGCTAAGAACAGCACAGCACAGCACAGTAAATATATACTCCTATTACTTTACTAACTCTTTATTTTATAATTTCTTCCCATCCTCTGCCTTTTCATTCTGACTGGTAAATGATTCTAGATCTTCTGCTTTTTCCTGCTCTCCTTGTGCAGTATCCTATAAAGTTCATCATTGAGCAAACAGATGTAGATGAGTTCTGTATTTCTAGCTCTACTACCTATGGATACCTCTAGAATCATTTCACACAGGAGGTATTTCAACTCTATTATCATATCTCCTAATATATCCTAATTAAGTATTCACATTTTATACATACTCCTAAGGATACTTAAAATTACTTGAGATAGTTTCCTGTGCTGTTTCTGCTGCTGCTGCTGCTGCTAAGTCACTTTAGTCGTGTCTGACCCTGTGCAACCCCATAGGTGGCAGCCCACCAGGCTCCCCTATCCCTGGGATTCTCCAGGCAAGAACACTGGAGTGGGTTGCCATTTCCTTCTCCAATGCACGAAAGTGAAAAATGAAAGGGAAGTCACTGAGTCATGTCCATATGTATTTAATTTTTGTCATCTTACTTTTGATATTGAAAAAATGCTTTAAAATTACTTTTTATACTAATGTACAATATTTACCTGGTTTTGATATCTTAGCTGCCTGTCGTAGTCCTTTAAATGTATTTTCTCTTATTCACAACTATTTTTAGAATTTTATACATATATATGCAAATGGAGTACATCGTGTGAAATGCTGGACTGGATGAAGCACAAGCTGGAATCAAAACTTCAGGGAGAAATATCAATAACCTCAGATATGCAGATGACACTACCCTTATGGCAGAAAGTGAAGAAGAACTAAAGAGCCTCTTGATGAAAGTGAAAGAAGAGAGTGAAAAAGTTGGCTTAAAACTCAACATTCAAAAAACTAACATCAGGCATACAGACCCATCACTTCATGGCAAATAAATGGGGAAACAATGGAAACAGTGACAGAATTTGTTTTCTTGGGCTCCAAATTCACTGCAGATGGTGCCATAAAATTAAAATATGCTTGCTCCTTGGAGGAAAAGCTATGACAAACCTAGACCACACATTAAAAAGCAGAGCCATCTTTACTGACAAAGGTCTGTATAGTCAAAGCTATGGTTTTTCCAGTAGTCAGGTATGGACATGAGAGTTGGACCATCAACAAAACTGAATGCCGAAAAATTGATGCTTTTGAATTATGGTGCTGGAGAAGACCTTTGAGGGTCTCTTGGACAGCAAGGAGATCAAACTGGTCAATCCTAAAGGAAATCAACCTGAATATTCATTGGAAGGACTGATGCTGAAGCTGAAGCTCCAATATTCTGGTCTTCTGATGCAAAGAATTGACTCATTGGAAAAGACCCTAATGTTTGGAAAGATTAAAGGTGGGAGGATAAGGGGACGACAGAGGATGAGAAGGTTGGATGGCATCACCGACTCTATGGACATGAGTTGAGCAAGCTCCAGGAGTGGGTGATGGACAGGGGACCTGGCCTGCTACAGTCTATGGGGTTGCAAACAGTTGGAGACAACTGAGCAACTGAACTGAATTGTATTATTTAGGAATGGTAATATTTTGTTCTAGATATTATATCTATACATTAATGCTTTTAAGAAACCTTCTAGCTTCTTTGGTTTTTTGGAGGGAAGGGGAAAGGAAGACTATTTCCTAATTTTTCCTGCCTATGAGCAATATTGAAATTAGCTAATAATCACCCCCTTCTCTCCATCTCTGTACTATTAAGTTTAAAGTAATGTTTTACTTCTTGCTAATTCCTGTAAATCAAGTATTAAACTTATTCTAGTTTTCTTATATCACCCCCTCACACATAGTGTTGCAGGTTATTACGTGAATATGAAATGTTGTTTTTTTTAAAATTATTATTATTTTTTTAATTTTCTAAGTTGGAGGAAAGTAATAAGAGAAACAGAACATATATGAATTTTATAGAAAATAATTTGGCTTGAATTTGCCTTTTTTTTTGCCAGAAAATCTTTACATTGATTTAGAATAACAATGCAACTGACATCATATTGCAGTATTGGATACTAACATATATGCAAATTTACTGTTTTCCACATCACTTCTAGCTTTTACTCTTTTCAATAGCATAGTGAATAAAATTTATTACATTTTTTAGTTTGTTTAATGGAAATGGCTTTGACCTGAAGACACTGCATTTGCAAATATGGGGGGAAATATCTATAGAAATACATACTGCAAGTTACTATAGGAATATAGAGTATATATCTTTGACATCTTACTTACTAAAGATGCAGATATTTCATTATACGTCTGTATTTAACTTATCAGACATAGTATTTAATAAAAAAAAAAAAGAAACTAGATAGGTGTGTTTAAGTACCTTTATTTTATTTATTTTTAAATTTTATTTTATTTAACTTTACCATATTGTATTGGTTTTGCCATATATCAAAGTGAATCTGCCACAGGTATACATGTGTTCCCAATCCTGAACCCTCAACCCTCCTCCCTCCCCATACCATCCCTCTGGGTCGTCCCAGTGCACCAGCCCCAAGCATCTAGTATCGTGTATTGAACCTGGACTGGCGACTCGTTTCATATATGGTATTATACATATTTCAATGCCATTCTCCCAAATCATCCCACCCTCTCCCTCTTCCTCAGAGTCCAGAAGACTTTTCTATACATCAGTGTCTCTTTTGCTGTCTCGTATACACCTGATATGCCTCTTGAGAAATTTGTATGCAGGTCAGGAAGCAACAGTTAGAACTGGACATGGAACAACAGACTGGTTCCAAATAGGAAAAGGAGTACGTCAAGGCTGTATATTGTCACCCTGTTTATTAAACTTATATGCAGAGTACATCATGAGAAACGCTGGACTGGAAGAAACACAAGTTGGAATCAAGATTGCTGGGGGAAATATCAATAACCTCAGATATGCAATGACACCACCCTTATGGCAGAAAGTGAAGAGGAACTCAAAAGCCTCTTGATAGAAGTGAAAGTGGAGAGTGAAAAAGTTGGCTTAAAGCTCAACATTCAGAAAACGAAGATCATGGCACCTGGTCCCATCACTACATGGGAAATAGATGGGGAAACAGTGGAAACAGTGTCAGACTTTATTTTTCTGGGCTCCAAAATCACTGCAGATGGTGACTGAAGCCATGAAATTAAAAGACGTTTACTCCTTGGAAGGAAAGTTATGACCAACCTAGATAGCATATTCAAAAGCAGAGACATTACTTTTACTTTGCCAACAAAGGTTCGCCTAGGCAAGGCTATGGTCTTTCCTGTGGTCATGTATGGATGTGAGAGTTGGACTGTGAAGAAGGCTGAGTGCTGAAGAATTGATGCTTTTGAACTGTGGTGTTGGAGAAGACTCTTGAGAGTCCCTTGGACTGTGAGGAGATCCAACCAGTCCATTCTGAAGGAGATCAGCCCTGGAATTTCTTTGAAAGGAATGATGCTGAAGCTGAAACCCCAGTACTTTGGCCACCTCATGCAAAGAGTTGACTCATTGGAGAAGACTCTGATACTAGGAGGGATTGGGGGCAGGAGGAGAAGGGGACAACAGAGGATGAGATGGCTGGATGGCATCACTGACTCGACGGATGTGAGTCTGAGTGACCTCCGGGAGTTGGTGATGGACAGGGAGGCCTGGCGTGCTGCGATTCATGGGGTCGCAAAGAGTTGGACACGACTGAGCGACTGATCTGATCTGATACATGGTTATTGTTACCATCTTTCTAAATTCCATATATATGCGTTAGCATACTGTATTGGTGTTTTTCTTTCTGGCTTACTTCACTCTGTATAATAGGCTCCAGTTTCATCCACCTGATTAGAACTGACTCAAATGCATTCTTTTTAATGGCTGAGTAATACTCCATTGTGTGTATGTACCACAGCTTTCTTATCCTTTCATCTGCTGATGGACATCTAGGTTGCTTCCATGTAGCCTATTATTTTCTTTATTAGGAGTAATTTCATGAGAAATGTTATTCAAACTAGTTTCTATAACAATGGAAAAACACAGGTACCTATTAAGTAAGAAATGTTATCTACCTTGAATTGTTTGTACTCTATGCCATTACTGCATCTTCCCCTGAAAAAAAGTTTTTGCTTTTCAACCATTCAATGTTTCATTTCCAAGCTAATTCTAATTAGAATTTTAGTAGAATAGAAGGCAGCAATCTGTCATTTGACACTTATACTAATGGAAGAAACATTTGCTTGAATTATGTTTAGTATCAGTTGATAGACTCTTCTTCTACACTTTTCAAATACTGCTTTGTTTAGAAAACCATTTCCTAGGAGAAGCATTTTCTGTACTTAAGTCATATTGTATATAATACATAATATGCAATGTCTACTAAGGAATAAAAATATTCTTATAAAAGAGTTAAAATGATTTTACTTTATCACCCTCTATTCGCCTTCATTTTTGTTTTCCTTTTCTAAATATCAGTGCTGGAACATGGATATCATGGTATTTTATTTTCCAGGTAATCTGTTCTTTTGTTCCTTCCTTGCTATCAATTATGAAACTGCCCAAATTATTTGACCCCATGCTATGAGAAAAGTTGTGATGCCAATTTCTGAAAGTTTCCATTAAGTTGGAAATATCGAGACATGTGTGACTGAGTGCCAGTGGGCCAGGATTCTGGCACAGTCATATATTGCCTTCATTTCATGCCTTGTTTTATTTAGGTTTGGCTTGCCTCCACAGTGTGTGAATCGCTAGAAGGCAGAGACAATATATTAGATGCTTTATGTAATCCCACTGTTTCTATCGCAGTTTTAGGAGACATATAAAGAACTCAACCCTCCTTTTCTTCCTCTCCTTGATCAGTAATATCTGTATAGTTAATCCTTCTAATTCTTTTTCCCATACACATCTAATATATGCAAAGA
This sequence comes from Tragelaphus eurycerus, assembly GCA_935064755.1. Taxonomy (NCBI): domain Eukaryota; kingdom Metazoa; phylum Chordata; class Mammalia; order Artiodactyla; family Bovidae; genus Tragelaphus; species Tragelaphus eurycerus. The sequence goes on along the minus strand of CAKXYN010000010.1, from coordinate 41,454,503 downwards.
CCTTATAATGTAAAAATCGGATACATGTATATTTTTACACAAACACACTTATGTACATAATTATATTTCTACAAACTTTTTGCTGTTTTTAACTTATATATTTCATTTATTCTGAAATGGCTACAAATTACTTCACATAACATTTGTCTAAATTGCATATATATGAGCAGACCAATTTGACTTTTTCAAGTAAATAGCAATTTTCCATAAGTCATTGATTTCTTTACAGAAAAAATCATGCATATCTATACTGTGAAAATTCAAATGTAAAAATATTGTTCAGTGACAGAAAACTTTCCTTTTCACAATAGTTCAGCATTTATTGAAATTCTACTCTTTTAAAATACATTATATTGTGCTTTATATGACAGTTTATGTCTGAATTCTCAAATTACTTATATTTTTTCTATGCTTGTGCCATAACAGATTCATGAGTTTTATGGTATAAACATATTTTTTACAGTTTGTGCTTAGAGAAAATGTATACAATTTGCCATGCTCCATGAGACTGGTGCTTCATTATTTTAAGATCGCTTCATTTCTGTCAATAGAGATCAATATTTTAATTTATTTTTATATAGACTTGCATATTTCTTTTGAAGCTTATTATTAACTATATCTGGAGAAGGCAATGGCACCCCACTCCAGTAGTCTTGCCTGGAAAATCCCACGGATGGAGAAGCTTCGTGGGCTGCAGTCCATGGGGTCGCTAAGAGTCGAACACGACTGAGTGATTTCACTTTTTCACTTTCATGCATTGGAGAAGGAAATGGCAACCCACTCCAGTGTTCTTGCCTGGAAAATCCCATAGATGGGGGAGCCTGGTGGGCTGCCGTCTATGGGGTCGCACAGAGTTGGAAACGACGGAAGTGACAGCAGCAGCAGCAGCAGCAGGATTAACTATATTATGGTTTGGATGATCCCTTTAGTCTTTTTATTTGAAGTTCTTTCATTTCTGAAGATTTCATTGTTTTTCTATTCTATTAAAGCTAAGATTTTATTTATTTTTTATTATTACTTTTTTTACTTTACAATATTGTATTGATCTTGCCATACATCAACATGCACCCACCACGGGTGTACACGTGTTCCCCATCCTGAACCCCCCTCCCAGCTCCCTCCCCATCCCATCCCTCTGGGTCATCCCAGTGCACCAGCCCCAAGCTTCCTGCATCCTCCATCAAACCTGGACTGGCGATTCGTTTCTTATATGATATTATATATGTTTTAATGCCATTCTCCCAAGCCATCTCCCCCACCCCCGACAGAGTCCAAAAGACTGTTCTATACATCTGTGTCTCTTCTGCTGTCTTGCATAAGGGTTGTCGTTACCATCTTTCTAAATTCCACATATATGCGTTAGTATACTGTATTGGTGTTTTTCTTTCTGGCTTACTTCACTCTGTATAATTGCCTCCAGTTTCATCCACCTCATCAGAACTGATTCAAATGTATTCTTTTTAATGGCTGAGTAATACTCCATTGTGTATATGTACCACAGCTTTCTTATCCATTCATCTGCTGATGAACATCTAGGTTGCTTCCATGTCCTGGCTATTATAAACAGTGCTGCAATGAACATTGGGGTACACTTTCACTTTAAATATTTTTCATGTATATGCTTTCTGCTGTTTTTCCATACCATTAACTTCTAATTTTTTATTTTTATTTTTTGCCATAAGATATGAGAGGTGTGTTTTGTGTATTTCAGGTATGCTGCACCTGTGGTTGTATCAACTGTGGTTGATACACAGTTAATTTTCATGAATATTTCACTATATCTTTTAAAATGTATGTTTTCAAAGGAAACTATAAGCAAGGTGAAAAGTCAGCCTTCAGAATGGGAGAAGATAATAACAAAAAAAGCAACTAACAAAGAATTAACCTCAAAAATGTACAAGCAACTCCTGCAGCTCAATTCCAGAAAAATAAATGACCCGATCAAAAAATGGGCCAAAGAACTAAACAGACATTTCTCCAAAGAAGACATACAGATGGCTAACAAACACATGAAAAAACGCTCAACATCACTCAGTATCAGAGAAATGCACATCAAAACCACAATGAGGTACCATTTCATGCCAGTCAGAATGGCTGCTATCCAAAAGTCTATAAGCAATAAATGCTAGAGAGGGTGTGGAGAAAAGGGAACCCTCTTAACACTATTGGTGGGAATGCAAACTATGGAGAACAGTGTGGAGATTCCTTAAAAAACTGGAAATAGAACTGCCTTATGACCCAGCAATCCTACTGCTGGGCATACACACCAAGGAAACCAGTATTGAAAGAGACATGTGTACCCCAGTGTTCATCACAGCACTGTTTGCAATAGCTAGGACATGGAAGCAGCCTAGATGTCCATCAGCAGATGAATGGCTAAGAAAGCTGTGGTACATATACACAATGGAGTATTACTCAGCCATTCAAAAGAATATATTTGAATCAGTTCTAATAAGGTGGATGAAACTGGAGCCTATTATACAGAGTGAAGTAAGTCAGAAAGAAAAACACCAATACAGTATACTAATGCATATATATGGAATTTAGAAAGATGGTAACGATAACCCTGTATGTGAGACAGCAAAAGAGACACAGATGTATAGAAAAGGTTTTTTGGACTCTATGGCAGAGGGTGAGCATGGGATGATTTGAGAGAATGGCATTGAAACATGTATATTATCATATGTGAAACGAATCACCAGTCCAGATTTGGTGCATGAGACAGGGTGCTCAAGGCTGGTGCACTGGGACGACCCAGAGGGATGTGTTGGGGAGGGAGGGGGGGTTCAGAATGGGGAACACATGTACACCCGGGGTGGACTTATGTCAATGTATGGCAAAACCAATACAATATTGTAAAGTAATTAACCTCCAATTAAAACATAAATTTTATATTTTAAAAAATGTGTGTTTTCTGTTACTTAAGTTTTTCTCTTCTTTTCCCACTAATTTGTAAGGTGTACTGTTTTCTTATTAATATGGTTTATTATTTATCAGTGTCTCCTTTCATTTCAATTAGTGTTTGCTCTCTACATTTTGAAATTCATTTTTAAGTGTGTAAAAGCTAATTTAGATTCTTGCATTTTTTATCATATTGCTACATTTTTTTCTTTTGCTCCATTTTCGATCTTTGGGCTACTTTACTTCATATACTCCTCCAGAAAAATAGTGTAAACCAGAATTTAAAAAAATCATAATATAAGATTTCTTATTCAAGGAATTAATTCATATGCACATTTATTGCAATCAAATTTATTGATTTTTGATTACTCCTTGGAAGGAAAGTTATGACCAACCTAGATAGAATATTCAAAAGCAGAGATATTACTTTGCCAACAAAGGTCCATCTAGTCAAGGCTATGGTTTTTCCTGTGGTCATGTATGGATGTGAGAGTTGGACTGTGAAGAAGGCTGAGTGCTGAAGGATTGATGCTTTTCAACTGTGGTGTTGAAGAAGACTCTTGAGAGTCCCTTGGACTGCAAGGAGATCCAACCAGTCCATTCTGAAGGAGATCAGCCCTAGGATTTCTTTGGAAGGAATGATGCTAAAGCTGAAACTCCAGTACTTTGGCCACCTCATGTGAAGAGCTGACTCATTGGAAAAAACTCTGATGCTGGGAGGGATTGAGGACAGGAGGAGAAGGGGACGACAGAGGATGAGATGGCTGGATGGCATCAGTGGCTCGATGGACATGTCTCAGTGAACTCTGGGAGTTGGTGTTGGACAGGCAGGCCTGGCGTGCTGTAATTCATGGGGTCGCAAAGAGTTGGACACGACTGAGCAACTGATCTGATCTGATCTGATTGCCATTACAATCTGATAGATTTATGAATGGTATCTTATTTTTTATAACTTATTTGCTGTCCTTTGCCTTTTCCTTAATAATTTTGTTGAGTTGATTGAAGATTTTGAGGAAATAATTTCCTCTTACTAGAATACTTATGAATTTAAACAAGTAATTTCTATCTTTATTAGAGTTGGGATTAAACTGTTAAACATAAAATGTTAGAAAAAAAAAAGATTTCCCATGAATATTCAAGGTCAATAAGTTCAGTTCAGTCACTCAGTTGTGTCCAACTCTGCGACCCCATGGACTGTAGCACACCAGACCTCCCTGTCCATCACCAACTCCCGGAGCTTACTCAAACTTATGTCCATTGAGTCAGTGATGCCATCCAACCACCTCATCCTCTGTCGTCCCCTTCTTCTCCTTCCTTCAATCTTTCCCAGCATCCAGGTCTTTTCAAATGGTTCAGTTCTTCACATCAGGTGGCCAAAATATTGGAGTTTCAGCTTCAGCATCAGTCCTTCCAATGAACACCCAGGACTGATCTCCTTTAGGGTGGACTGATTGTATTTCCTTGCAGTCCAAGGGACGGACCTTTGTAGGTAAAGTACTGTCTTTTCTTTTTAATATGCTGTCTAGGTTGGTCATAGCTTTTCTTCCAAGGTTTAATTGTCTTTTATTTATTTATTTATTTTCTCTGAGTTATTTTTTTAATTCAAATTTATTTATTTTAATTGGAGGTTAATTACTTTACAATATTGTATTGGTTTTGTCATATATCAACATGAATCCACCATGGATGTACACGTGTTCCCCATCCTGAACCCCCCTCCTACTTCCTTCCCCGTACCATCCCTCAGGGTCCTCCCAGTGCACCAGCCCGAAGCATCCTGCATCCTGCATCCAACCTGGACTAGCAATTAGTTTCTTATATATTATACATGTTTCAATGCCATTCTTCCAAATCATCCCACCCTCTCCCTCTCCCACAGAGTCTTTTAATTTCATGGCTGCAGTCACCACCTGCAGTGATTTTGCTGCTGCTGCTGCTGCTGCTAAGTCGCTTCAGTTGTGTCCAATTCTGTGCGACCCCAGAGATGGCAACCCACCAGGCTCCCCCATCCCTGGGATTCTCCAGGCAAGAGTACTGGAGTGGGTTGCCATCACCTTCTCCAGTGATTTTGGAGCCCCCCAAAATAGTCTTTCAATGTTTCCATTGTTTCCCCATCTATTTGTCATGAAGTGATGGACCAGATGCCATGATCTTAGTTTTTTGAATGTTGAAGTTTAAGCTAACTTTTTCACTCTCCTCTTTCACTTTCATCAAGAGGCTCTTTAGTTCCTCTTCACTTCCTGTATCTATACACTGTTTCCAAAGAAGACAAAACCTTCCCTTGTTTCCTGTTCCCTAATGCCTGCCACCCATTGTCATAATAAGATCATATAACTTTTGTTAATTTTGAAAATATAATGTCACAGAAATTGCTTTGATGTATATCAATAATTTGCTACTTTTATAGCTCCCCATTCCTTGTGTCGATTGTATATTATTTATAACTGACAAACTCAAATATGCATACATATAAAGTTAACTTTTAAATGGATTCAATTTTAATTTTAAGTCACCTATTCTAAGCAAGGCAAGAAAAAAAAATTTAGTCATTTGCATGCAAACTTGGTTCAACAAAATTTTGCCATTTTTTCCTGCTTCTTTCTTTTCTGATTTAAATATTAATAACTTAATATTTAAGCCTAATATTTAAGCTTAATATTTAAGCTACCAGAACAGTTGAGGGTTAGTGGAGAAGGAGGGGTGGGAAAGGTAGACTATATTCTTTTAAATATTTTTGGCGTACTGAATTGTAAGATGGTTCCCAAGATTTCTGCATCAAATTGTAAACTACTGAATAAAAATTAATATATTAGTTTATTGTTGCTAAAATAATAATTAGAGCTTAAAGTAATGACATAGATGTATATTATTTCTCTCTTTTTCCATTCACCTGTAGAATGCCAATGAAAAAAATCTATGTGAACACAGATAACTTACTGCCACATGATTAGTTACAGAGAGGGTGACTATTGGTGGAGTTCAAAACAGGGAAAGACCATTTCTTCCTAGAGAATAAAAAGTGTTGGAAGCAAAGTCTAACTGTGCATTGAAATATAAGAAGAGGAGAGAAAATCTTTCTCTGTGGATGAATTGACATAGCAAAAGTAAACGGACAGAAAATAGTTCAGAAACAGAAAGTAAGCCTCCATAGTTTTCAGGGTAAAAATGTCTTTTAAAGTGATACCTTTCTAAATTTAGAGATAGCTAATTATGCTTAGCTCTCCCTCCAGACACATAGCATCAACCTGCCTGCTCCAGTCAGGCTAAATCACAGTGGGTACTCCAAAACTATGTAGTAATAGGCTGCCAAAACTGCAGTACAGTAAAGGTTGCATTTAGGTTAGTGTGATGCTGATGAAAGAGAGGTGTGTATAACAGAGCAGTGCTTGAGACTAAGTATAAGGAAACTTAATCGACCCTTGATATTATACCAGCCAACTATGAACTTTAAAGGCTGCATGTAAGTTATGAGTTTTAGTGTTCTTGAACTAAATTTAATGGAATACACATCTTAAATCCCCAAGTTGAAAACCTCTTTTGCATTGCATATATCAAAGACTACTTTTCCAAAATATTTATGTTAATAAAAACATCTTTGGAAAACACAATGTTTTTTACTTAAAATCTGTACCATCAAGCAGACTAATTAATAATGGCAGAGAAAAGCAAAGAATTATGACTATTTAATGTCCCTTACATTTCATTTAAAAGACAGCCATTACAGTCATTAGATAAAACTATTAGTGGAAAATGAGACAAATACTGGTGAAAACTTGAATACTAAACACAGGAAATAAAGGACCATGCTTATTGATGTAGAAATAGAATAGAGTATATGCTTTTATTTTAACTGCAAATTAAAACTTCTTTAATGTTTAAGTGAGATGAAGGTGCCACATATGAAGCACAGATAGCATTTGCTACTTTCTATTTGTGTTAAGCAGTTTTATTTACCTAACCAACATGTTAACCTGTTATAATAGATGTTGAAAAAAAGTGGAAAAGTAGTATGTTAACCTGTTGTAATAGATGTTATTTAAAGCCAAATTATTAATCTAGCTACATATTTAAAACCACTGAAAAATCTATTTGCTTTTATGAATAATTTTAGGAGCAATTTAAAAGTAACAACTATTAAAATTAAAAATTAATATATGAAATATTGCAAAAAGCTAATGAGTTCATATTAGTCCATCAAAGTGATTTGGAAATGAAGTAGTAGTTTCAACTCTCTGAATCCATTTATTTGACAAAGATTTGAATAGCTCAAGAGAGAAGGTTTTAAGACAACATTCAGTTCAGTCACTCAGTTGTGTCTGACTCTTTGCAACCCCATGGACTGCAGCACGCCAGGCTTCCCTATCACCAACTCCTGGAGCTTACTCAAACTCACGTCCATCGAGATGGTGATGCCATCCCACCATCGCATCCTCTGTCATCCCCTTCTCCTCCCATCTTCAATCTCTCCCAGCATCCTGATTGGGTCTTTACCAATGAATCAGTTCTTCATATCAGGTGGCCAAAGTATTGGAGTTTCAGTTTCAGCATCAGTCCTTCCAGTGAATATTCAGGATTGATTTCCTTTAGGATGAATTGGTTGAATCTCCTTGCTATCCAAGGGATTCTCAAGAGTCTTCTCCAACACCATAGTTCAAAAGCTTCAATTTTTCGGTGCTCAGCTTTCTTTACAGTCCAACTCTCACATCCATACATGACTATTGTAAACACCATAACTTTGACTAGACAGACCTTTGTCAGCAGAGTAATGATTCTGCTTTTTAAAATGCTGTGTAAGTTGGTCATAGCTTTTCTTTCAATGAGTAAGCATCTTTTAATTTCATGGCTGCAGTCACCATCTGCAGTGATTTTGGAGTCCCAAAAATAAAGTCTGTCACTATTTCCACTGTTTCCCCATCTATTTGCCATGAAGTGATGAGACCAGATTGCATGATCTTAGTTTTTTGAATGTTGAGCTTTAAGCCAACTTTTTCACTCTCCTTTTTCACTTTCATCAAGAGGTTCTTTATTTCTTCTTCGCTTTCTGCCAAAGGGTGGTGTCATCTGTATATCTGAGGTTATTGATATTTCTCCCAGCAATCTTGATTCCAGCTTGCGCTTCATCCAGCTTGGTACATCTCATGATGTACTCTTCATATTAGTTAAGTAAGCAGGGTGACAATATACACCCTTGACATACTCCTTTCCTGATTTGGAAACAGTCTGTTGTTCCATGTCCAGTTCTATCTATTGCTTCCTGACCTGCATACAGATTTCTTTGGAGGAAGGAAAGGTGGTCTGGTATTCCCATCTCTAATAATTTTCCACAGTTTGTTGTGACCCACACAGTCAAAGGCTTTGGCATAGTCAATAAAGCAGAAGTAGATTTTTTTTCTGGAACTCTCTTGCTTTTTTGATGATCCAATGGACGTTGCCAATTTGATCTCCGGTTTCTCACCCTTTTCTAAATCCAGCTCAAACATCTGGAAATTCACGGTTCATTTGCCATTGAAGCTTGGCTTGGAGAATTATGAGCATCACTTTGCTAGTGTGTGAGATGAGTGTAATTGTGCAGTTGTTTGAGCATTCTTTGGCATTGCCTTTCTTAGGGATTGGAATGGAAACTGACCTTTTCCAGTCCTATGGCCCTTGCTGAGTTTTCCAGACTTGTTGGCATACTGAGTGCAGCACTTTAACAACATCATGTTTCAGGATTTGAAGTAGCTCAACTGGAATTCTAGCTTTGTTCATAGTGATGCTTCCTAAGGCCCACTTGACTTCGCATTCCAGGATGTCTGGCTCTAGGTGAGTGATTACATCATTATGGTTATCTGGGTCATGAAGATGGCTTTGTGTCTTTCTGTGCATAGTTGCCACCTCTTCTTAATAGCTTCTGCTTCTGTTAGGTCCATACCATTTCTGTCCTTTATTGTGCCCAACTTTGCATGAAATGTTCCTTTGGTTTCTCTAATTTTCTTGAAGAGATCTGTAGTCTCTCCCATTCCGTATTTTCCTCTATTTCTTTTCATTGATCACTGAGGAAGGCTTTCTTATCTCTCCTTGCTATTCTTTGGAACTCTGCATTCAAATGAGTTTATCTTCTCCTTTGCCTTTTACTTCTCTTCTTTTCATAACATCACACTTCTTTTCATAACTACTTTAAGGCCAGATCAGACAACCATTTTGCCATTTTGCATTTCTTTTTCTAGTGGATGATCTTGATCACTGCCTCCTGTACGATGTCATGAACCTCTGTCCATAGTTCTTCAGTCACTCTATCAGATCTAATCTTTTGAATCTATTTCTTACTTCCACTGTATAATCGTGAGGGATTTCATTTAGATCATACCTGAATGCTCTAGTGGTTTTCCATACTTTCTTCAATTTAACTCTGAATCTGCCAATAAGGAGTTCATGACATGAGCCACAGTCAGCTCCCAGCCTTGTTTTTGTTGACTATATGGAGCTTCTCCATCTTTGGCAGCAAAGAATATAATCAATCTGATTTCGGTATTGACCATCTGATGAAGTCCATGTGTAGAGTCAGTATTACCTAACCTAAAAAATAAGTGATCTTCATAATGGAGAAGGAAGTGACAGATCATATAAAGGTATTCTTATTGTCTTACTCAACACTAATCTATTTTAAAGTAAAATGGCATTTTTTTCCACTTTGAGAACTCTGTTACAAACCTTACAGATTTATTATTTACTCCTTTTCACCTCAAGATTAACACTTTAAATTTAATAGTAGTATTTTTTTCTACAACATGCAATGGAAAACAGGAAAGTTTTTGAAATGTATAATATTTTTGCATTCACTTATCTTGGCTAGGAAATGTAAATTTCATTATTGAAACTGTACTGTGCTATGGTTAGTCACTCGGTCTTGTCCGACTTTTTGTGATCCTATGGACTGAAGCCTGCAAGGCTCCTCTGTCTATGGGGATTCTCCAGGCAAGTATCCTGGAGTGGGTAGCCATTTCCTTCTCCAGGGGATCTTACCGATCCAGGGATTGAACCCAGGTCTTCAACATTGCAGGTGGATTCTTTATCATCTGAGCCTCCAGGGAAGCCATATTGCAAGTAATATGTTGGTAAGAATAAGTATCAACTTTTAAGTTCTTGATATAATCTCTTTTTATATTCAGAAGAACTGCATTTAAAGTATACTTTGAATCACTGGCTTTCTGTGGTGCTTTAAGTGTCCAAGTTATGGCTAGTCTTTTGACTAGCATGGATGACATGTGTCAGCCAAAAGGATGAGTCTTGTGTGAGCTGAATGGTGGTCCAAAACAGATGTCCACATTCTGAACTCTGAAATTTGGGAACATTACCGTATTTGTTAAAAGAGTATGTTAAGGATCTTGATAAGGGAAGTTTACCATGATTACAATCAGATCAGATCAGTCGCTCAGTCGTGTCCAACTCTTTGCGACCCCATGAATCGCAGCATGCCAGGCCTCCCTGTCCATCACCAACTCCCGGAGTTCACCCAGACTCACGTCCATCGAGTTGGTGATGCAATCCAGCTATCTCATCCTCTGTCGTCCCCTTCTCCTCTTGCCCCCAATACCTCCCAGCATAAGAGTCTTTTCCAGTGAGTCAACTCTTCACATGAGGTGGCCAAAGTACTGGAGTTTCAGCTTTATCATCATTCCTTCCAAAGAAATCCCAGGGCTGATCTCCTTTAGATGGACTGATTGGATCTCCTTGCAGTCCAAGGGACTCTCAAGAGTCTTCTCCAACACCACAGTTCAAAAGCATCAATTCTTTGGCACTCAGCCTTCTTCACAGTCCAACTCTCACATCCATACATGACCACAGGAAAAACCATAGCCTTGACTAGATGAACCTTTGTTGGCAAAGTAATGTCTCTGCTTTTGAATATGCTATCTAGGTTGGTCATAACTTTCCTTCCAAGGAGTAAGCGTCTTTTAATTTCATGGCTTCAGTCACCATCTGCAGTGATTTTGGAGCCCAGAAAAATAAAGTCTGACACTGTTTCCCAATCTATTTCCCATGAATTGATGGGACCGAATGCCATGATCTTCACTTTCTGAATGTTGAGCTTTAAGCCAACCTTTTCATTCTCCACTTTCACTTTCATCAAGAGGCTTTTTAGTTCCTCTTCACTTTCTACCATAAGGGTGGTGTCATCTGCATATCTGAGGTTATTGATATTTCTCCCAGCAATCTTGATTCCAACTTGTGTTTCTTCCAGTCCAGCATTTCTCATGATGTACTCTGCATAGAAGTTAAATAAGCAGGGTGACAATATACAGCTTTGACGTACTCCTATTCCTATTTGGAACCAGTCTGTTCTTCCATGTCCAATTCTAACTGTTGCTTCCTGACCTGCATACAAATTTCTCAAGAGGCAGGTCAGGTGGCCTGGTATTCCCATCTCTCTCAGAATTTTCCACAATTTATTGTGATCTGCACAGTCATAGGCTTTGGCATAGTCAATAAGCAGAAATAGATGTTTTTCTGGAACTCTCTTGCTTTTTCCATGATCCAGTGGATGTTGGCAATTTGATCTCTGGTTCCTCTGTCTTTTCTAAACCAGCTTGAACATCAGGAAGTTCACGGTTCACATATTGCTGAAGCCTGGCTTGGAGAATTTTGAGCATTACTTTACTAGCGTGTGAGATGAGTGGAATTGTGCGGTAGTTTGAGCACTCTTTGGCATTGCTTTTATTTAGGATTGGGATGAAAACTGACCTTTTCCAATCTTGTGGCCACTGCTGAGTTTTCCACATTTGCTGGCATATTGAGTGCAGAACTTTCACAGCATCCTCTTTCAGGATTTGGAATAGCACAACTGGAATTCCATCACCTCCACTAGCTTTGTTCATAGTGATGCTTTCTAAGGCCCACTTGACTTCACATTCCAGGATGTCTGGCTCTAGGTCAGTGATCACACCATCGTGATTATCTGGGTTGTGAAGATCTTTTTTGTACAGTTCTTCTGTGTATTCTTGCCATCTCTTCTTAATATCTTCTGCTTTTGTTAGGTCCATACCATTTCTGTCCTTTATCGAGCCCATCTTTGCATGAAATGTTCCTTTGATATCTCTGATTTTCTTGAAGAGATCCCTAGTCTTTCCCATTCTGTTGTTTTCCTCTATGTCTTTGCATCGATCACTGAAGACAGCTTTCTTATCTCTTCTTTGGAACTCTGCATTTAGATGCTTATATCTTTCCTTTTCTCCTTTGCTTTTCACTTCTCTTCTTTTCACAGCTATTTGTAAGGCCTCCCCAGACAGCCATTTTGCTTTTTTGCATTTCTTTTCCATGGGGATGGTCTTGATCCCTGTCTCCTGTACAATGTCACAAACCTCATTCCATAGTTCATCAGGCACTCTATCTGTCAGGTCTAGGCCCTTAAATCTATTTCTCACTTCCACTGTATAATCATAAGGGATTTGATTTAGGTCATGCCTGAATGGTCTAGTGGTTTTCCCTACTTTCTTCAATTTCAGTCTGAATTTGGCAATAAGGAGTTCATGGTCTGAGCCACAGTCAGCTCCTGGTCTTGTTTTTGTTTACTGTATAGAGCTTCTCCATTTTTGGCTGCAAAGAATATAATCGATCTGATTTTGGTGTTGATCATCTGGTGATGTCCATGTATAGAGTCTTCTCTTGTGTTGTTGGAAGAGGGTGTTTGTTATGACCAGTGCATTTTCTTGGCAAAGCTCTATTAGTCTTTGCCCTGCTTCATTCCGTATTCCAAGGCCAAATTTGCCTGTTACTCCAGGTGTTTCTTGACTTCCTACTTTTGTATTCCAGTCCCCTATAATGAAAAGGACATCTTTTTTTGGGTGTTAGTTCTAAAAGGTCTTGGAGGTCTTCATAGAACCGTTCAACTTCAGCTTCTTCAGCGTTACTGGTTGTGGTATAGACTTGGATTACTGTGATATTGAATGGTTTGCCTTGGAAATGAACAGAGATCATTCTGTCGTTTTTGAGATTAGTTCCAAGTACTGCATTTCAGACTCTTTTGTTGACCATGATGGCTACTCCATTTCTTCTAAGGGATTCCTGCCCACATTTGTAGATATAATGGTCATCTATGACCATGATTACAAAGTGGGCCCTAAATAGAAATACATGTATTCCTTTTTTTTTTAAATTTTATTTTATTTAACTTTACAATATTGTATTTGTTTTGCCATATATCAAAATAAATCTGCCACAGGTATACATGTGTTCCCCATCCTGAACCCTCCTCCCTCTTCCCTCCCTGTACCATCCCTCTGGGTCATCCCAGTGCACCAGCCCCAAGCATCCAGTATAGTGTATCAAACATGAACAGGCGACTTGTTTAATATAGGATATTATACATATTTCAATGTCATTCTCTCAAATCATCCCACCCTCTCCCTCTCCCACAGAGTTCAAAAGACTGTTCTATACATCTGTGTCTCTTTTGCTGTCTCGTAAACAGGGTTATTGTTACTATCTTTCAAAATTCCATATATATGCGTTAGTATACTGTATTGGTGTTTTTCTTTCTGGCTTACTTCACTCTGTATAATAGGCTCCAGTTTCATCCACCTCATTAGAACTGATTCAGATGTATTCTTTTTAATGGGTGAGTAATACTCCATTGTGTATATGTACCACTGCTTTCTTATCCATTCATCTGCTGATGGACATCTAGCTTGCTTCCACGTCCTGGCTATTGTAAACAGTGCTGCGATACACATTGGGGTACACGTTTCTCTTTCAATTCTTGTTTTCTCAGTGTGTATGCCCAGCAGTGAGATTGCTGGATCATAAGGCAATTCTATTTCCAGTTTTTTAAAGGAATTTCCACACTGTTCTCCATAGTGGCTGTACTAGTTTGCATTCCCACCAACAGTGTAAGAGGGTTTCCCTTTTCTCCACACCCTCTCCAGCATTTACTGCTTGTAGACTTTTGGATTGCAGCCATTCTGACTGGCGTGAAATGGTACCTCATAGTGGTTTTGATCTGCATTTCTCTGATAATGAGTGATGTTGAGCCTCTTCTCATGTGTTTGTTAGCCATCTGTATGTCTTCTTTGGAGAAATATCTATTTAGGTCTTTGGCCCATTTTTTGATTGGGTCATTTATTTTTTTCTGTAATTGAGCTGTAGGAGTTGCTTGTATATTTTTGAGATTAGTTGTTTGTCTGTTGCTTCATTTGCTATTATTTTCTCCCATTCTGAAGGCTATCTTTTACTTTGTTTATAGTTTCCTTTGTTGTGCAGAAGCTTTTAAGTTTAATTAGGTCCCATTTGTTTATTTTTGCTTTTATTTCTTTAAGAGAGTTTTGAGTTTTAAAACAAGCAAACAGAAGAGAACACAACACACACAGGAGAGGAAAAGACACTGTAAACCAGAGGCAGAGTCAAGGAATGCCAACAGCTACTGGAAGCTGGCAGAGGCAAATAATGGATTCTCTCCTAGACATTCTGTAACTTTGCTGGGGCCTTGATTTTGAACTTCTGACCTCCAGAACTGTGAAGATAATTTTTTTTCTTTTTTTATCTTTTTAATTTTTTTTTTTTTTTTTTTTTTTGCCACATTGTGTGGCATGTGGACCTTCCCCAGCCAGAGATTGAACCCATACCCTATGCAGTGGAAGTGCAGTCTTTTAACCATTGGACCACCAGGAAAGTCCCTAAACTTTCTATTATTTTAAGCCACCGAGTTTGTAGTGATATGCTACAGCAGGCACAGTAACTAATCTAGATTTCCTATTTGTTTCTTGGTTTATCTAAACTAACACCCCATTTGCACCTTGTTTTGAATGTGAGTTTCCATCTTCTTATAGACCAAGAATGGAGCAAGGAGGCAACACTTGGCCCAGGCTCTGCCACTAATATCCTTTCCTTCATCAACCATGTAGATTTAGTTGATCAGTCAGGCTACAAACCTGTCAAAAGCTGAGAAAATTAGAATATTTTATGAGTAGCTTCTTTTTCCCATCTTAATTTAGAACATTTCTGTGTCACCCTCTCCCAGTGGCAAATGTGGTAAATATGAGTTGGGGAGCTTCTGGTTACCATATTTTTAGACCTAATTCATTGATGAGGCCAGGTGGATAGAGGACAATAGTGGATAGCTATAGTGCCTGGGTCAGACAGCCTCCAGTATAAGATTCTTATGTTATACAGAGTGAAGTAAGCCAGAAAGAAAAACACCAATACAGTATACTAATGCATATATATGGAATTTAGAAAGATGGTAACAATAACCCTGTATACCAGACAGTAAGAGACACAGATGTATAGAACAGTCTTTGGAACTCTGTGGGAGAGGGAGAGGGTGGGATGATTTGGAAGAATGGCATTGAAATATGTATAATATCCTATATTAAATGAGTCGCCTGTCCATGTTCGATACACAATACTGGATGCTTGGAGCTGGTGCACTGGGATGACCCAGAGAGATGGTATGGGGAGGGAGGAGAGAGGAGGGTTGAGGATGGGGAACACATGTATACCTGTGGCAGATTCCTTTTGATATATGGCAAAACCAATACAAAATTGTAAAGTTAAGTAAAATAAAATTAAAAAAAAAAAAAGAATACTGGAGTAGGTTGCTATTTCCTTCTCCAGAGGATCTTTCCAACCCAGGGACCAAAATAAATAAATAAATAAATAAATAAAGATTCTTATGTTATTCATCTTTAATTCAAATTTGCATCTTGAGAATTGTTATGTCAATCATATCGTAGGTACTTAATAAATATTTAATGAGCAAATTGTCTGTTTAAGTTAGTCTTTCTTTGATGTGAATGATGTTGTTTTCTAGTTGCCAAGTCAAGTACGACTCTTCGTGACTCCATGGACTGCAGCACACCAGTCTTCCCTGTCCCTCACCATCTCTCAGAGTTTGCCCAGATTCATGTTCATTGAGTCAGTGATGCTAACCATCTCATTCACTGCTGCCCCCTTCTCCTTTTGCTTTCAATCTTTTGAAGCCTTCTCTGATGGCTCAGATGGTAAAGAATCTGCCTGTCAATGCAGGAAACCTGAGTTTGATCCTTGAAGAAGGAAATGGCAACCAGCTCCAGTATTCTTGTCTGGATAATCCATGGACAGAAGAGCCTGGTGGGCTACAGTCCATATGGTTGGACATGACTTAGAGACTAAACAACTGTGTTAGGAGAATGGTTGGCAGATGATGTAAAACATGGTAGAATACTCTTTCAACATAAGAATCCTGCTCAAACAATTCACTAAAATAAATGTGTAGTTGGGAAGTATATTTTCTCACTAATTTTAAAAATATTTATTGAGTTCTTATATTGCAGTGGGTTCACAGAGTGACAAGCAAAATAAGTATGTAGTACTGAATCTAATTGGAAAATGATAGCCATAGTCTCTAACATCATTTTCAGAAAACGTTTTTAGTATTACATGTTTCCTAGTTTTAGTCCAAAATTCTACAGATTCCTCTATACAGAATGAACTTGTATGCATATTGCCTTATCATGTGCATCATACATTTCAAATTGTTTTAAATTTCATGGATTGTATTTCTTTTTCTCCTATTTATAAAACTCAGGATGATGCTAGTCATAAGTTTAGTTTTTGCCTTTTTGACATATTGGTGAATGTTTAACTTGAAGTATAGGTGTTTTGCTTTGAAAAATTAAAAAATAAATCATTTAAATATGCTTTATACTTAAAGATTTTACTTCAGTAAAAAAGTGTAGGTTGAAATTGAGAACCTTACAAGACTTGATAATATAGCTCATATATTCATATTTAGAGCAAATTTAAATTTTTAATTGTATTTCAAAATTCTAGTTTCCATCATATTTAAAAATCACATGTATTGATGAATGAGAGGAAAGATTGAATAATAAAAGTTTAAGTATTCAATTCAGAGTTATTTTCTTAAATAGAATTCCTGAACATCATTATGAGACTCTTTTTTTTTTTTTTTTAAGAAACAAGATAATCCAGATATAATGCTGGTATACAGTCAGTACTACAAATCAAGTATAAATCCATTATGTTATTTTGTGCTGTTCTGTGCTAAGTCTCTTCATTCATGCTTGACTTCTTTGTGGCCCCATGGACTGTAGACCACCAGGCTCCTCTGTCCATGGGATTCTCCAGACAAGAACATCTTGGAGTGGGTTGCCATTTCCTTCTCCTGGGGATCTTCCCAACTGAAGGATCAAACCTGGGTCTCCTGTGTCTCCTATATTGACAGGCACATTCTTTACCACTGGCACAACCTGAGTAAACCAAATATGACAGAACAAAATATAAAATTTACATTCCTAGATTTTTAGTATTTCTTTGCACAGAAGACACAAAAGATGTCAACATAAAATTTTTTTTTTCTTTCTTAGGCTTTGTAACTTGCCACTCTTCTACTTAGAGAACAAAGTATTGAATGACATCTCATATATTTTTGGTTTGGTAATTATTATTGCTGATATTACTAAATTACTTGAATTTTACCTAAAATTGGTTGTAGTAAATGGACTATCATTTCTAGTTCCTGGCAAAACCAATTAAAGTTGACAGATTTTCTTAATGAAGTCATTAATGCAAATTGCATTCTCAAGGATTTCCAATAAATTTATTAAGAGGAAAAACTACTTATTTTACATGACTAAAAATGTATGCATCATTTAAGCTGCCTTACGTACCTTTGGATTTTGTAATTCTTTCAGATGGAACTGAGGAAATGCTGTTATGATTGGATTATATTCAATAAATTTATTCTAGGGCAAGCCAAATATAAAATTGAGTAAAAATGAAGAAGTAATTAACTGCTGATAGTTTTTCTCTTTGTGCAATATTTTAAAATCTTAACCCTCTGCAGCTGCTCACACATCTTAGTGAAGAGTTTGGAACCATACAGATGACTGTACAGGATTGGCTGACTGCTAAAGAGGAGGAGAGAGGCTGCAGGGATACTGCAAATTCACAATATGGGACACCACAACATGGGAAATCACAACAGTGAGCACCACTGTCAACCAACTGCAGATCATCTACAGCCTTAAGCTAGTCAAGTATTCTTTTCTATCAAATATTCTTAAAAAAACAAAACAAAACAAAACTAGTCACTAGACACCAACAACAACATTTTCTTAGTTATGTCTTCTGTCTGGTCTTCCAAGACAGTTTTTTAATAGCAAAATATGTAACCCACTTGTGGTATTACAGAGACACTGGTATATGGCATTATAAATTAATGCAATTTGTTTCACAAAGCAATTTGTGGCAAATATATCCATTAAAAAGGTCACACATTTATCCTAGCTGCTATTTCTGGGAAGTTTTCTGTTTTTTTCAGACTCAAGTGTTGAGCTCTGGTTATCTGTCTATCACCTTAACTCTTTTAAAAAAGTTTTTCTATTGGAGCAAAGTTAACTCACAGTGTTGTCCTGGTTTCAGGTGTACGGCAAAGTGAGCCAGTTATACACATGCATATATCCAATCCCTTTTCAGACTCTTTCCCCATACAGGTTATTAAAGAGTACTGATTAGAGTTCCCTGCATAAAGTAGGTGCTTGTTGATTATCTTTTATATACTTTAGTGTGTATATGATATATATTCATCTCAAATTCCTAATTTACTCCTCCTTCCCACTTTTCCCCTTTGGTAAAGATGAATTTGTTTTCTAGGCCTGTAGAATCTGTTTCTGTTTTATAATATGGGAAGTTTTCTTAAATAATTGAACAGAGTAAAACAGCACTATACATAAAGATATTCATATTAATGTCATTTACAAGTTCAAAACATTTAATTAAACCATCTATTGTATAGTAGACTGGCTTTGTAAAATTTGATATTTTCAGTATTATTATAATTTTCATAATCATTGTCATCATTATTATTGCTATTCATCCATTTTAAAGTGATTCATATATCTGGAAAAATGTTTATGGCATATTTATAAATAGAACAAAGCAGAATATAAATTATGTTCACTTATTCTTTTATTTTCACCAGTACTTATTGTTTGGAAAAAGGAAAAAAAAAAATCAATGGGCACAATTTAAAAATCCTTGACTTTACTTGGCTTTTAGGCTGATGGAGGATGCATATGAAAAATAAGTGATCACCCTAAATATTAATTACAACAGGCTGAGCAGTGATGGGGAAACTGACAAGGTGCACTGATTAGCATGAAAGGAGGATCTGAGACTAGGAATCAGACAGGGATTTTACAGGGCTGTTAAACTGGAGAATAAATAGGAGCTAGCTAGATGAACTTTGAAAGTGTTGCAGAGATAAGAAAACTCATGGACAAAGACAGTCAGAGTGATAACTTCAGGCATTTCGAGGGCAGGAAGGTCAGAGTGACTACAAGATAGCAAGGCAAGAGTGCTGCTACTTGAGGCTGGAGTTAAATCAAGTAAGGCTTGCTAGACAGAAAGACTTGCTAGACAAAATGAACACCACAGATGATGTAACCAATGTTATATTAGAAATTTATATCTACTTCTGCTTCATTGACTACACTAAACACTGGGAAAGGAGTATATCAAGGCTGTACATTGTCACTTTATTTATTTAACTAATATGCAGAGTATGACATGAAAAATGCCAGGCTGGATGAGTCACAATTAGAATCAAGGATGCTGTGAGAAATATCAATAATGTCAGATTTGCAGATAATACTATCCTAATGGCAGATATCAAAGAGGAACAAAAGAGCCTCTTAATAAGGATGAAAGAGGAGAGTGAAAAAGCTGGCTTAAACTCGACATTCAAAAAACAAAGATCATAGCATCTGGTTCCATCACTTCATGGCAAATAGATGGCAAAAAAGTGGAAGCAGTGACAGATTTTGTTAAATCACTGTGGATGGTGCTTGCAGCCATGAAATTAAAAGGTTCTTGCTCCTTGGGGGAAAAAAGCTATTGAAAACCTAGACGGCATATTAAAAAACAGAGACATCACTTTGCCAACAAAGGTCTGCATCAGTTCAGCTCAGTTCAGTTGCTCAGTCATGTCCAGCTCTTTGCCACCCCCTGGACTGCGGCACACCAGGCCTCTCCATCCATCATCAACTACCGGAGTATACTCAAACTCATGTCCACTGAGTCAGGGATGCCATCCAACCATCTCATCCTCTGTCATCCCCTTCTCCTCCCACCTTCAATCTTTCCCACCATCAGGGTGTTTTCTAATGATTCACTACTTCGCATCCGGTGGCCAAAGTATTGGAGTTTCAGCTTCAACATCAGTCCTTTCAATGATATTCAGGACTGCTTATCTTTAGGATGGACTGGTTGAATCTCCATGCTGTCTATGGGACTCTCAAGACTCTTCTCCACACCACAGTTCAAAAGCACTCAGCTTTCTTTATACTTCAATTCTCATATCCATACATAATTACTGGAAAAACCATAGCTTTCTTTAGATGGACCTTTTTTGGCAAAGTATTAGCTCTGCTTTTTAATATGCTGTCTAGGTTGGTCATAATTTTTCTTCCAAGAAGCAAGCGTCTTTTAAATTCATGGCTATAGTCACCATCAGCAGTGATTTTGGAGCCCCCAAAATAGTCTCTTAATGTTTCCATTGTTTCCCCATCTATTTGCCATAAAGAGATGGGACCAGATACCATGATCTTAGTTTTCTGAATGTTAAGATTTCAGCCAACTTTTTCACTCTCCTCTTTCACTTTCATCAAGAGGATTTTTAGCTCTTCTTCACTTTCTGCCAGAAGGGTGATGTCATCTGCAAATCTGAGGTTACTGATATGTCTCCCAGCAATCTTGAGTCCAGTTGTGCTTCATCCAGTCCAGAATCTCCCATGATGTACTCTGCATATAAGTTAAATAAGCAGGGTGACAATATATGGCCTTGACATACTTCTTTCCTGATCTGGAACCAGTCTGTTGTTCCATGTCCAGTTCTAACTGTTGCTTCTTGACCTACATACAGATTTCTCAGGAGGCAGGTCAAGTGGTCTGGTATTCCCATCTCTTTAAAAATTTTCCATACTTTGTTGTGATCCACAGAGTCAAAGGCTTTGGCATAGTCAAAGAATCAGAAGTAGATGTTTTTCTGGAACTCTTGTGCTTTTTCAATGATACAACAGATGTTGGCAATTTGATCCCTAGTTCCTCTGCTTTTTCTAAATCCAGTTTGAACATCTGGAAGTTCACAGTTCATGTACTGTTGAAGCCTGGATTGGAGAATTTTGAGCATTACTTTACTAGCGTGTGAGATAAGTACAATTGTGTGGTAGTTTGAGCATTTTTTTTTTTTTTTTTTGAGAAGGCAATGGCACCCCACTCCAGTACTCTTGCCTGGAAGATCCCACGGATGGAGGAGCCTGGTAGGCTGCAGTCCATGGGGTCGCTAAGAGTCGGACATGACTGAGCGACTTCACTTTCTCTTTTCACCTTCATGCATTGGAGAAAGAAATGGCAACCCACTCCAGTGTTCTTGCCTGGAGAATCCCAGGGACGAGGAAGCCTGGTGGGCTGCCGTCTATGGGGTCACACAGAGTCGGACACGACTGAAGTGATTTAGCATAGCATAGCATTGAGCATTTTTTGGCATTGCCTTTCCTTGGGACTTGAATGCCGACTGAACTTTTCCAGTCCTGTGGGCACTGCTGAGTTTTCCAAATTTGCTGGCATATTGAGTGCAGCACTTTCACAGCATCATCTTTTAGGATTTGAAATAGCTCAACTGGAATTCCATCAACTCCACTAGTTTAGTTCATAGTGATGCTTCCTAAGGCCCACTTGACTTCGCATTCCAGGATGTCTGGCTCTAGGTTAGTAATCACACCATTGTGATTATCTGGGTCATGAAGATCTTTTTTGTATAGTTCTTCTGTGTATTCTTGCCACCTCTTCTTAATATCTTCTGCTTCTGTAAGGTCCATACCATTTCTGTGCTTTATAGTGCCCATCTTTGAATGAAAAGTTCCCTTGTTATCTAATTTTCTTCAAGAGATCTCTAGTCTTTCCCATTCTATTAGGTTCCTCTATTTCTTTGCATTGATCACTGAAGAAAGCTTTCTTAACTCTCCTTGCTATTCTTTGGAACTCAGCATTCAAATGAGTATATCTTTCCTTTCCTCCTTTGCCTTTCACTTCTTCTCCTTTCATAAGTATTTGTAAGGCCAGCTCACACAACCATTTTGCCTTTTTGCATTTCTTTTTCTTGGGTTTGACACTGCCTCCTGTTCAACGTCACGGACCTCTGTCCATAGTTCTTCAGGAACTCCGTCTATCAGATCTATTCCCTTGAATCTAATTGTCAATTCCACTGTATAATAGTAAGGGATTTGGTGTAGGTAATACCTGAATGGTCTAGAGGTTTTACCTACTTTCTTCAATTTAAGTCTGAACTTGGCAATAAGGTTCAGGTTAATGATCTGAGCCACAGTCAGCTCTTGGTCTTATTTTTGGCTGACTATGTAGAGCTTCTCCATCTTCAGTGGCAAAGAATATAATCAATCTGATTTCAGTGTTGACCATCTGGTGTTGTCTATGTTCAGAGTCTTCTCTTGTTTCATTGGAAGAGTGTGTTTGCTATAACCAGTGTGTTGTCTTGGCAAAACTTTATTAGCCTTTGACCTGCTTCATTCTGTACTCCAAGGCCAAATTTGCCTGTTCCTCCAGGTATTTCATGGCTTCCTACTTTCGTATTCCAGTACCATATAATGAAATGGAGATCTTTTTGGTGTACTAGTTCTAGAAGGTCTTGTAGGTCTTCATCAGATCAGATCAGATCAGTCGCTCAG
Organism: Tragelaphus eurycerus; assembly: GCA_935064755.1. NCBI lineage: Eukaryota > Metazoa > Chordata > Mammalia > Artiodactyla > Bovidae > Tragelaphus > Tragelaphus eurycerus. Next base: position 41,431,887 of record CAKXYN010000010.1, on the reverse strand, counting down.
TCGTGTCCGACTCTTTGCAACCCCATGAACTGCAGCACGCCAGGCCTCCCTGTCCATCACCAACTCCCGGAGGTCACTCAGACTCACATCCATCGAGTCAGTGATACCATCCAGCCATCTCATCCTCTGTCGACCCCTTCTCCTCCTGCCCCCAATCACTCCCAGCATCAGAGTCTTCTCCAATAAGTCAACTCTTCGCATGAGGTGGCCAAAATACTGGAGTTTCAGCTTTAGCATCATTCCTTCCAAAAAATCCCAGGGCTGATCTCCTTCAGAATGGACTGGTTGGATCTCCTTGAAGTCCAAGGGACTCTCAAGAGTCTTCTCCAACACGACAGTTCAAAAGCATCAATTCTTTGGCACTCAGCTTTCTTCAGAGTCCAGGTCTCACATCCATACATGACCACAGGAAAGACCATAGCCTTGACTAGGCGAACCTTTGTTGGCAAAGTGATGTCTCTGCTTTTGAATATGCTATCTAGTTTGGTCATAACTTTCCTTCCAAGGAGTAAGCGTCTTTTAATTTCATGGCTGCAGTCACCATCTGCAGTGATTTTGGAGCCCAGAAAAATAAAGTCTGACACTGTTTCCACTGTTTCTCAATCTATTTCCCATGTAGTGATGGGACCAGATGCCGTGATTTTTGTTTTCTGAATGTTGAGCTTTAAGCCAACCTTTTCACTCTCCACTTTCACTTTCATCAAGAGGCTTTTGAGTTCCTCTTCACTTTCTGCCATAAGGGTGGTGTCATCTGCATATCTGAGGTTATTGATATTTCTCCCAGCAATCTTGATTCCAACTTGTGTTTCTTCCAGTCCAGCCTTTCTCATGATGTACTTTGCATATAAGTTAAATAAACATGATGACAATATACAGCCTTGACGCACTCCTTTTCCTATTTGGAACCAGTCTTCATAGAACTGTTCAATTTAAGCTTCTTCAGTATTACTGATCAGGGCATAGACTTGGATTACTGTGATATTGAATGGTTTGCCTTGGAAACGAACAGAGATCATTCTGTCATTTTTGAGATTTCACCCAAGTTACTGCATTTTGGATTCTTTTGTTGACCATAATGGCTACTCCATTTCTTCTAAGGGATTCTTGCCCACAGTAGTGGATATAATGATTATCTGAGTTAAATTCACCCATTCCAGTCTATTTTAGTTCCATGATTCCTAAATGTCAATGTTCACTCTTGCCACCTCCTGTTTGACTGCTTCCAGTTTGTTTTGATTCATGGATCTAACACTCCAGGTTCCTATGCAATATTGCTCTTTATAGCATCAGACTTTACTTCCATCACCAGTCACATCCACAACTGGGTGTTGTTTTTGCTTTGGATCTATCTCTTCATTCTTTCTTTAGTTATTTCACCAGTAGCATATTGATCTCCAGTAGCATATTGGGAATCTACCAACCTGGGGAATTCATCTTTCAGTGTCCTATTTTTTTGGCTTTTCATACTGTTCGTGAGGTTCTCTGGCAAGAATACTGAAGTGGCTTGCCATTCCCTTCTCCAGTGGACCAAATTTTGTCAGAACTCTTCAACATGACCCCTCTGTCTTCAGTGGTCCCTACACAACATGGCTCATAGTTCAGAGTTAGACAAGGCTGTGGTGCATGTGATCAGATTGGTTAGTTTTCTGTGATTGTGGTTTCAATCTGTCTGTCCTCTGATGGAAAAAGATAAGAAGCTTATGTAAGCTTCCTGATGGGATAAACTGACTGAGGGGGAAACTGGGTCTTGTTCTGATGGGCAGGGACATGTTCAGTAAATCTTAAACCAATTTTCTCTTGATGGGCGAGGCTGTGTTCCCTCTCTGTTGCTTAACTTGAGGTCAAACTATGGAGGAAGTAATGAATTAGTGGCAACCTCCTTCAAAAGGTCCCATGCCTCACTCAGTGCCTCTGACCCTGCAGGAGGCCACTGCCAACCCATGCCTCTGCAGGAAACTCCTGGCCACTCATGGGCAAATCTGGGTCAGTCACTTGTGGGGTCACTGCTCCTTTCTCCTGCATCCTGGTGCACACAAGTTTCTATTTGTGCCCTCTAAGAGTCTATTTCCCCAGTCCTGTGTAATTTCTGATGGTGGAATTAATGGTGGAGTCTATGGTGGAATTAATGGTGACCTCCTCCAAGAGGGCCTATACCATACCCAGGTCTACTGCACCCAGAGCCCCTGCCCCGTAGCAGTCCACCGCTGACCTGTACCTCCTCAGGAGACACTCAAACACAGTTCTGTCTCAATCTCTGTCGGGTCTCTGGGTCCTGGTGTGCACAAGGTATGTTTGAGCCCTTTGAGCGTCTCTGGCAGGAGTGGGATTTGATTCTAAACGTGATTTTGCCCCTTATACTGTCTTGTTTGGGCTTATTCTTTGCCCTTGGGTAGCGGGTATTTCCTCAAAATCACTCCAGCACTGTACAGCAGCCAATCCAGTGCCTACCATCTTGCTTGTTGGAGCTTCTCTGCCCTTGGATATGGGGTATCTCCTCACAGCTGTTCCAGTGCTGCACAGCCACCATTCCTGGTCTCATAGTCAAAGCTAAAGTTTTTCCAGTAGTAATGTATGGATGAGAGAGTTGAACCATAAAGAAGGCTGAGCACCAAAGAATTGATGCTTTCAAACTGTGGTGTTGGAGAAGACTCTTGAGAGTCCTTTAAACAGCAAGAAGATCAAACCAGTCAGTCCTAAGGAAAATAAGTCCTGAATATTCATTAGAAGGACAGATGTTGAAGCTGAAGCTCCAAAACTTTGGACACCTGATGAGAAGAGCTGACTCATTGGAAAAGACCCCTTTGCTGGGAAAGATTGAAGACAGGAGGACAAGGGGATGACAGAGGATGAAATGGTTGGATGGCATCACCAACTTATGGACATGAGTTTGAGTAAACTCCAGGAGTTGGTGACGGACAGGGAAGCCTGGCATGCTGCAGTCCATGGGGTCTCAAAGTGTTGGACATGACTTAGGGACTGAACAATAACAACAATGGAGTATAATCTATAAAAATATCAAATATGCCTGAAACTAATATAATCTTCTAAGTCAACTATACTTCAATTAAAAAATAAAATAGAGGAAAGCAAAAGTTTAGTAAATGATGTCCTGTTAACTTTTCAATTGTATTTACATTTGATTGTGAAACCCAGTCTTCTTAAAACATAAAAGTAATTTTTAAAATTTGTTAACTATTTTTTAGGACATTAAATATTAAAGGAAATTCCAACAAATAAAAATTATACAGAGTGAAGTAAGCCAGAAACAAAAACACAAATACAGTATACTAACGCATATATATGGAATTTAGAAAGATGGTAAAAATAACCCTATTTATGAGACAGCAAAAGAGACACTGATGTATAGACCAGACTCTTGGACTCTGGGACCAGGAGAGGGTGGGATGATTGGGGAGAATAACATTGAAATATGTATAATATTATATCTGAAATGTATTAATCATTCAAACTAAACACTGTCATGTTACAATTTGTTCATATTAGATGTTTGTAATGTTTCTGATAATCAATAAAAGAGATTCTTGATAAAAAAAAAAAATTTTTTTTCTGCACCATAACCTGGAGAATCCCCTGTACAGAGGAGCCTGGCAGGCTATATTCCATGGGATGACAAAGAGTCAGACAAAACTGAAGCAACTGAGCTTGCACAACATAATCCCTAAACCTTTTAGTTTATTTTCTCAGTTTTAACAAAACTAAAATATTTTATTACTCTAAAAACTATGCTCATGAAAGATTTAAAATGTTTAAAGAGTTCTAAAAATCATTTACAAGACTTATAGGACTCAGTTAAAGATAAAGTCATGGTTCTCCTGGCCTACTATGAATTTGAAATATGTAGCTTTTCCATAGTGAGACTATTGTTCTTCTTTTTTTCAATCCACATCTTCTTTAAAGTTTAAAGATACCAAAGATAATTATTTTTCAGGTATTTGAAATGCAGTATTTTCATTTCATTTAAGTATATAAGTATCAGTGACTTTACTGGTGGTCCAGTGGTTAAAAAATCTGCCTTCCAATGCAAGGGATGTGGCTTTGATCCCTGGTCAGGGAACTAAGATCTCACATGCCATGGGGCAACTAAGGCTGTGAATGGCAACTGCAGAGCCCACATGCTCTGGAGTCTGCACGCCACAACTAGAAAGCCCTCATACTGCAACAAAAGATCCTGAATCCTGCAACTAAAACCTGACACAACCAAATAAATAAATAAATACTTTTAAAAAGAGCAAACATATATCAGTATCATGATACTTTAATAGAAATTTATTCTGTAAATTTGGTAAAATGTCAAAGTAATTGTTATAATTTTTAAACTATATAAAGTTTCTGGCACTTTAGGGAGACTAACTTTATATACAAAAAGCAATGTTCCCACACTGCACAAGAAACATTATTATGCAGGTATAAAAATATAAATGTATCAGTATACTACCTAGAAATTAATGGCATTAGGACTGAAGGAAATGAAGACAGAGATTTTTAGGCAGTCTATCAAGCATTTGTCAGGATTTTGTAATCATGTAGGAAGGTTTGCTATTTGTGGCTCTGCAACTGAAATCAAACCTTGATCTTCATGTGTATTTGCAAAATAGTGTCAGTGTTAATCTGTATATGTATCACAAGATTCTAGAATAAGCCCTTTACATTTGAAGATATATAAAGTCAGATTTAATTTCTAGATTTTCCACAGAGAAGACAAATACATTTTAACTTTGTTCTATTTAATTATTTTAGAAAGAGGAATTTTAGAAAATCTTTGAGCCAAAATAATTTAAGATTACTCTTTCTTGTATAAGTGAAGTCGCTTGACTAAGCGACCAAGTGTCTGACTCTTTGCGATCCTATGGACTCTAGCTTACCAGACTCTTCCATCCATGGGATTTTCCAGGCAAGAATATTGGAGTGGGTTGTCATTTCCTTCTCCAGGAGATCTTCACGACCTAGGGCTTGAACCTGAGTCTCCTGCATTATAGGCAACTGCTTTACCCTCTGGGCCACAAGGATGTGTCTAATTCCCTTTAAGATTAGTGGGAGTTATGTCTGCACATTTAAGAAAAGACTATATCCTAAGCCTCAATTTCAAACATTTCCTAAAGACATTATTTGAAAGCTTAACTAGAGTGGCTATGTATTTTTCACCCACACTTATGCGCAAACACCTCCAAGGGGACTGCACTTACTTTAAAAACCTAAAATCACAGAAGCATGTTACATTAACCAAGTTCAATAAAAGATAACCACAAATGGAATGCAAAATATCTTTTCAATCTTTCTGTAATCACTTCTAAATGGAAAATAGAGCCACCTGGGACTGAAAGTGTATTACCAGTCATTTTAGTAATGCAATTATTTGAAAAATATAACTACTGGGAAATGCTGTAGATACAAAATGCCAAATGTATATGCACATGTATATACTGTACAAGTATACATATGCATGTAAATAGAAGCCACGCTTTAAAGCATGTTGCTGCTGCTAAGTTGCTTCAGTCATGTCTGACTCTGTGCGACCCCATAGACAGCAGCCCACCAGGCTCCCCCGTCCCTGGGATTCTCCAGGCAAGAACACTGGAGTGGGTTGCCATTTCCTTCTCCAATGCATGAAAGTGAAAGTGAAAATGAAGTCACTCAATCATGTCTGACTCCTAGCAACCCCATGGACTGCAGCCCATAAGGCCCCTCCATCCATGGGATTTTCCAGGAAAGAGTACTGGAGTGGATTGCCATTGCCTTCTCAGTTAAAACATGTTATCTAAAAACAAAAGAATTGATGAAAACTGTGATTCATATCAGATCAGTCGCTCAGTCGTGTCCGACTCTTTGCGACCCCATGAACCGCAGCACGCCAGGCCTCCCTATCCATCACCAGCTCTCGGAGGTCACTCAGACTCACATTCATCGAGTCAGTGATGCCATCCAGCCATCTCATCCTCTGTCGTCCCCTTCTCCTCCTGCCCTCAATCCCTCCCAGCATCAGAGTCTTCTCCATTGAGTCAACTCTTCGCATGAGGTGGCCAAAATACTGGAGTTTCAGCTTGAGCATCATTCCCTCCAAAGAAATTCCAGGTCTGATCTCCTTCAGAATGGACCGGTTGGATATCCTTGCAGTCCAAGGGACTCTCAAGAGTCTTCTCCAACACCGCAGTTCAAAAGCATCTATTCTTCGGTGCTCAGCCTTCTTCACAGTCCAGCTCTCACACCCATACATGACCACAGGAAAGACCATAGCCTTGACTAGGCGAACCTTTGTTGGCAAAGTGATGTCTCTGCTTTTGAATATGCTATTTAGGTTGGTCATAACCTTCCTTCCAAGGAGTAAGCGTCTTTTAATTTCATGGCTGCAGTCACCATCTGCAGTGATTTTGGAGCCCAGAAAAAGAAAGTCTGACACTGTTTCGAATATGCTATTTAGGTTGGTCATAACCTTCCTTCCAAGGAGTAAGCGTCTTTTAATTTCATGGCTGCAGTCACCATCTGCAGTGATTTTGGAGCCCAGAAAAAGAAAGTCTGACACTGTTTCCACTGTTTCTCCATCTATTTCCCATGTAGTGATGGGACCAGATGCCATGATCTTCGTTTTCTGAATGTTGAGCTTTAAGCCAACCTTTTCACTCTCCACTTTCACTTTCATCAAGAGGCTTTTGAGTTCCTCTTCACTTTCTGCCATAAGGGTGGTATCATCTGCATATCTGAGGTTATTGATATTTCTCCCGGCAATCTTGATTCCAGCTTGTGCTTCCTCCAGTCCAGCATTTCTCATGATGTACTCTGCATATAAGTTAAATAAACAAGGTGACAATATACAGCCTTGACGTACTCCTTTTCCTATTTGGAACCAGTCTGTTGTTCCATGACCAGTTCTAACTGTTGCTTCCTGACCTGCATACAGATTTCTCAAGAGGCAGATCAGGTGGTCTGGTATTCCCATCTCTCTCAGAATTTTCCACAGTTTATTGTGATCCACACAGTCAAAGGCTTTGGCATGGTCAATAAAGCAGAAAGAGATGTTTTTCTGGAACTCTCTTGCTTTTTCGATAATCCAGCAGATGTTGGCAATTTGATCTCTCGTTCCTCTGCCTTTTCTAAATCCAGCTTGAACATCAGGAAGTTCACGGTTCACATATTGCTGAAGCCTGGCTTGGAGAATTTTGAGCATTACTTTACTAGCGTGCAAGATGAGGGCAATTGTGCAGTAGTTTGGGCACTCTTTGGCATTGCCTTTCTTTGGGATCGGGATGAAAACTGACCTTTTCCAATCTTGTGGCCACTGCTGAGTTTTCCAAATGTGCTAGCATATTGAGTGCAGCACTTTCACAGCATCATCTTTCAGGATTTGGAATAGCTCCACTGGAATTCCATCACCTCCACTAGCTTTGTTCCTAGTGATGCTTCCTAAGGCCCACTTGACTTCACATTGCAGGATGTCTGCAATGTGATTCATATCATCTACATATTATTCATGCATGGAAGATATTGTGATTAGGGCTAAAGGTGTAGTGAGCTTCAGGTTTATAGCAACATTTAGCTCTCTAGTTAAAATCTCTATCACCTTGAAAGGGTGTTTGACATTTCAGTATTCCCTAAGTGGTGCTATGTAATCTTTCTTCTTGGTTCCCAATTTCTAGCATTTTATTGTTGTTGTTACATTTAATCCTATAGGTGTACTATGTGTCCTTGAAGAGTCCATTTTTCTTTATAGAAATAGTTAAAGACGATTCATAGCATCCTGAAAAAGATCAGCAGTAACAGTGCTAACTCTGTCCTTGTTCACATTTTCAGGAAAGGATGAAGTTAGTTAGCCAAACCTATTTATTAAACATCTATTAATGCATTCTACTGTGCTAAAAACTGAAGACAATGCACACACACACACACAAATCTTACATGGTTTCTATACAGTTCAGTTCAGTTCAGTCACTCAGTCATGTCTGACTCTTTGTAACCCCATGAATCGCAGCACGCCAGGCCTCCCTGTCCATCACCAACTTCCGGAGTTCACCCAAACTCATGTCCATCGAGTCAGTGATGCCATCCAACCATCTCATCCTGTGTCATCCCCTTCTTCTCCTGCCCAGAATCCCTCCCAGTATCAGAGTCTTTTCCAATGAGTCAACTCTTCGCATGAGGTGGCCAAAGTATTGGAGTTTCAGCTTTAGCATCAGTCCTTCCAAAGAACACCCAGGACTGATCTCCTTCAGAATGGGCTGGTTGGATCTCCTTGCAGTCCAAGGGACTCTCAAGAGTCTTCTCCAACACCACAGTTCAAAACATGGTTTCTGTTACATACTATTTATTTGTAGCAAATGATCATACATGAAATAAAGACCAACCAAGGATTAAAGCTGAGTCATAAAGAAGACATAAGCAACAAAAGATTAACAATTAGGGAGATGACTGTGGGCTGTAGTAGCCATTAAATATTTTACAGACTAGATGTGTCTCCCCAAATAGGAGGAAACAGAGTAATAGTGAGACAAAGGATTGAAAGTAACATGTGAGAATGATTATAAAGAGATGAATCTTTTTGAAACAAAGTGTCGTGGAAAATCTTATAGTGTAACATAAAGAGAAAGGTTAAAAAAAGAAATGATTATGAAAGGGTTTCAATTACAGAGACACTGGGGAGGAAAAAAAGGACCCAGTGGAAACACATTACGTTTTGCTTTACAATCATTCATCCAGAAGTATACAAACAGAACTGGGAAGGACGAGTTTGGAAACAAGAGAATCAAAACCATTGCAATAATCTGGACTTGAACAGTGAGATCCTGGCCTCCAATGAAATTAATGGTAATTGCCATTATAACTCTGGCAAATATATAACTCTGGTTAGCAGCTAACAAAGTTCATTACATACTTATTCAGGTATTATTCAGTAAAAAATATCACTGATGAGCATAGATGCAAAAATCCTTAACAAAATTCTAGCAATCAGAATCCAACAACACATTAAAAAGATCATACACCATGACCAAGTGGGATTTGTCCCAGGGATGCAAGGATTCTTCAATATCCACAAATCAATTGACGTAATATACCAAATTAACAGATTGAAAAATAAAAGCCATATGATTGTCTCAATAGATGCAGAGAAAGCCTTTGACAAAATTCAACATCCATTTATGATTAAAAACTCTCCAGAAAGCAGGAATGGGAGAAACACCTCAACATAATAAAAGCTATATATGACAAACCCACAGCAAACATTATCCTCAATAGTGAAAAATTGAAAGCATTTCCCCTAATGTTGGAACAAGACGAGGGTGCCCACTTTCACCACTACTATTCAACATAGTTTTGAAAGTTTTGGCCACAGCAATCAGAGCAGAAAAAGAAATAAAAGGAATCCAAAGTGGAAAAGAAGAAGTAAAACTCTCACTGTTTGCAGATGACATGATCCTCTACATATAAAACTCTAAAGACTTCACCAGAAAATTACTAGAGCTAATCAATGAATGTAGTAAAGTTGCAGGATATAAAATCAACACAGAGAAATTCCTTGCATACCTATACACTACTAAGGAGAAAATTGAAAGAGAATTTAAGGAAACAATTTCATTCACCATAGCAATGAAAAGAATAAAATACTTAGGAGTATATCTTCCTAAAGAAACTAAAGACCTATATATAGAAAACTATAAAACACTGCTGAAAGAAATCAAAGAGGACACTAATAGATAGAGAAATACACCATGTTCATGGATTGGTAGAATCAATATAGTGAAAATGAGTATACTACCCAAAGCAATCTATAGATTCAAGGCAATCCTTATCAAGCTACCAATGGTATTTTTCACAGAGCTAGAACAAATAATTTCACAATTTGTATGGAAATACAAAAAACCTCGAATAGCCAAAAAAATCTTGAGAAAAAAGAAACGAACTGGAGGAATCAACCTCCCTGCCTTCAGGCTCTACTACAAAGCCACAGTCATTAAGACAGTATGGTACTGGCACAAAGACAGAAATATAGACCAATGGAACAAAATAGAAAGCCCAGAGATAAATCCATGCACATATGGACACTTTATCTTTGACAAAGGAGGCAAGAATATACAATGGATTAAAGACAATCTCTTTAACAAGTGGTGCTGGGAAAACTGGTCAACCACTTGTTAAAGAATGAAACTAGAACACTTTCTAACACCATACACAAAAATAAACTCAAAATGGATTAAAGATCTAAACATAAGGCCAAAAACTATAAAACTCCTAGAGAAGAACATAGGCAAAACACTCTCTGACATAAATCACAGCAGGATCCTCTATGACCCACCTCCCAGAATATTGGAAATAAAAGCAAAAATAAACAAATGGGACCTAATTAAAATTAAAAAGCTTCTGCATAACAAAGGAAACTATAAGTAAGGTGAAAAGACAGCCTTCAGAATGGGAGAAAATAATAGCAAATAAAGCAACTGACGAACAATAATCTCAAAAATATACAAGCAACTCCTGTAGCTCAATTCCAGAAAAATAAACCACCCAATCAAAAAATGGGCCAAGGAACTAAATAGACATTTCTCCAAAGAAGACATACAGATAGCTAACAAACACATGAAAAGATGCTCAACATCACTCAGTATCAGAGAAATGCAAATCAAAACCACAATGAGATATCATTTCACTCCAGTCAGAATGGCTGTGATCCAAACGTCTACAAGCTATAAATGCTGGAGACAGTGTGGAGAAAAGGGAATCCTCTTACACTGTTGGTGGGAATGCAAACTAGTACAGCCACTATGGAGAACAGTGTGGAGATTCCTTAAAAAACTGGAAATAGAACTGCCTTATGATCCAGCAATCTCACTGCTGGGCATACACACTGAGGAAACCAGAATTGAAAGAGACACGTGTACCCCAATGTTCATCGCAGCACTGTTTATAATAGCCAGGACATGGAAGCAACCTAGATGTCCATCAGCAGATGAATGGATAAAGAAAGCAGTGGTACATATACACAATGGAGTATTACTCAGCCATTAAAAAGAATACATTTGAATCAGTTCTAATGAGGTGGATGAAACTGGAGCCTATTATATAGAGTGAAGTAAGCCAGAAAGAAAAACACCAATACAGTATACTAATGCATATATATGGAACTTATAAAGGTGGTAATGATAACTCTGTATGCAAGACAGCAAAAGAGACACAGATGTATAGAACAGTGTTTTGGACTCTGTGGGAGAGGGGTGGGGATGATTTGGGAGAACAGCATTGAAACAGGTATACTATCATATAAGATACGAATTGCCAGTCCAGGTTCGATGCATGAGACAGGGTGCTCAGGGCTGGTGCACTGGGATGACCCAGAGGGATGGTACAGGGAGGGAGGTGGGAGGGGGGTTCAGGATGGGAAGCACATGTACACCCGTGGTGGATTCATGATGATGTATAGGAAAACCAATACAATATTGTAAAGTAATTAGCCTTCAATTAAAATAAATAAATTTATATTAAAAAAATTAAATTCAGAAGCATGATAAAATAAGTTGCTAAGCGCTTTCAGAAGAAATTACAAGAAAGAACTCTTAAGGATTATCATTATTCTAGATTGACTTAAGCAATATTGAAGCAGAGGTACTGTGGGCACAGACTCTAGGTATTGTGCAATATTCCCTTTGCTGTCCAAGTTGATTATTAATCACAAGTACTCAAAAGAAAGTTGTTCTTTTAGCTAGAGGAGATTTACAGGCTTACAGATTGTTGTTTTTTGTTTTTTGTTTTATTTTTCCCACACTAAAATTTACATTTGAGGATGTATCTTTTAGATAAGATGAAAGATATATTATGGAAAAAAATATAAGGGTGAAAAAGAGTACTCAAAACTAAAATGATGATAAGTACAGCATGAAAGCCAAGCGAGCGGTGTAGTTGTTAAGTATTGTGAAAAGATAAAAGATGCAAGAAGATGGAGCAGAAAGAACACTGAACTAGAACGGAAACCAGGTTTCAGGTTTCATATTGTCTGCGTCCAGGGGTAAAAACAACTGCTCATCAATAAACTAAGAAACCTAGCCTAGTTTAATTGTCCTGTTTCTATTAAGATCTACCTGTCACAGTTGGAGAAACAGAAACACATTCTCGTTCGTTCAGATGATGGATTAAAAAATGTCCAGCAAAGTAAGAGACATGTGAACTATCTCAGCAAACTCAAAGCTGAATCTCAAGAGAAAATGAAATAGCATACTTTCACCATTTAAAATACAACAGGGATTTTAGTAGTGCAAAATCGAACATACCTGTGGGTTGCTAAACTCCTGAGTTAGATTTTCTCTATCTGTGCTGAGTCTACCCATTTTTATCCAAGACTTTTCCCAAGGTGTCTGCCTAATTATGTCTTTAACTCTCTTTATGGGTTCAATTTCCTACACAGTTTGTTTGTTTTTTGTTTTTACTAATACATCTCACTGTGCTTCCTCCTTTCCTGCATCTACAATTTTTTTCCCACAAACTATGTTAAATGCTTCAAATCTATTATCTATAATTTTCACAGTAATTCCTATCCATTTTATTTTTGGTATATTTATAAATATAGAAAAAAAAATTATCATGGTTCTCTTAGGTGCCCAAGGCAAAAGAGCTGTTATTAGATAGAGCTCAGACTTGAACCCTTATCTTTACGACCTTCAGTTCAGTCCCTCAGTCATGTCCGACACTTTGCGACCCCATGGACTGAAGCACACCAGGCTTCCCTATCCATGGCCAACTCCCAAAGCATACTCAAACTCATGTCCACTGAGTTCAGTGATGCCATCCAACCAACTCACCCTCTGTTGTCCCCTTCTCCTTCTGCCTTATATCTTTCCCAAAATGAGGCTCTTTTCTAATGAGTCAGTTCTTCACATTAAGTGGCCAAAGAATTGGAGTTTTAGCTTCAGAATCAGTCCTTCCAATGAATATTCAGGACTGATTTCCTTTAGGATGGACTGGTTGGATCTCCTTGCTGTACAAAGGACTCTCAAGAGTCTTCAACACTGCAGTTCAAAAGCATCAAATTTTTGGCACTCAGCTTTCTTTATAGTCCAACTCTCATATCCATACCTGACTACTGGAAAAACCATAGCTTTAACTAGATGGACCTTTGTTGGCAAAGTAATGTTTCTGCTTTTTAATATGCTGTCTACTGCTGGTACTGCTAAGTCACTTCAGTTGTGTCTGATTCTGTGAGACCCCAGGAAGCCTAGGTTGGTCATAACTTTTCTTCCAAAGAGCAAGGGTCTTTTAATTTCATGGCTTCAGTCACCATCTGCAGTAATTTTGGATTCCCCCAAATAAAGTCTATCACTATTTCCACTGTTTCTCCATCTATTTGCCATGAAGTGATGGGACAAGACGCCATGATCTTAGTTTTCTGAATGTTGAATTTTAAGCCAACTTTTTCATTCTCCTCTTTCACTTTCATCATGAAGCTCTTTAGTTCTTCACTTTTTGCCAAAGGGTGTTGTTATCTACATATCTGAGGTTATTGATATTTTTCCTGTCAATCTTGATTCCAGCTTGTACTTCATCCAGCCTGGCATTTTGCATGATGCATATAAGTTAAATAATTAGGGTAACAAAATACAGCCTTGATATATTCCCTTCCCAATTGAGAACCAGTCAGTTTTTCCATGTCTAGTTCTAAGTGTTGCTTCTTAATTTTCATAGATTTCTGACTTTAAAAGTCTACTTTTCAATTTTCTCCTTCCCACTGCACTTCCTTCTTCGCTTTCCTTTAACACAGTTTTAAAGACACTAGTAGAAGTTTTGAAGTCTGTCTACCCTAAGGAAATATTGTGATGTTTCCTTTCAAGAAAGCCACTGAGATTTATAATGGTAGTTGGGGATAATCAGACATTATAAAACTCTTTGAACCCACTCCAGGAGACTGTAGATAATCTTACAGAATTCATCCATTTTAGTGCTTGCTAACACTCCTGTTTTATGGAAAAAATGATATAACCAGGAAAAAAAATCAGGAATGTCCATGGTAGCAATCTCAAAGATTTTGGGGAATAAGTGACATTACAGTAAATTTTTCTGGATACCAGTATTCAATAGAAGGGTGAGATGTGAATTTAGCATGCATCCATCAAATATCTAAGATAAAGACAAGGAAGTTGATGAATTTACATCCAAATATAATATAAATAAAAGAGAGAATGCTGAGAATGGCAATTTAGAGATATCTGTATTTAATGGGTAAAAAATAGGTATCATGAAATTAAGAATAATGTGATCTAGGAATGCAAAAAGTAAATTATTTACTAAAACTCTGAGACCCTATCATTGTCTCACTTTATTCACTATTAAAAATTTGCACTATGGCATGTATCTGGTGCCATTAATTAAAGGAGTTCGACTGGGAGACTAAAGCTTCATTGTGGTCCAGGGTAGAATGTTAGATTAGTACTTGAAATTCAAGACAAGAAGGCTACTTGGAGCACTTACCATAGAACCATTTTGTATGACCACAGTGGAATCTCCTTTTCAAGAATAACAGAAATATAGGAAATCCTGTAGACAACATCAGGGAGTCTTTAAACAGTTAATTTCTCTCTGGGGCATAAAAATAGAAACCCAACGTGCATTTTTTTTTTTTTTTTTTTTTTACTATCTTTTGAGATTTCATTATATTTGGCTCATCAGAAGGTCCTTGTGGACCTCATCTCAGTTACCTAGGGCGTCAGTCAATCTAATAAACATGTTTTTGTGCTGGCTTTTTCCTCCTCTGTTTTGGTCTCCCTAGTCAGCATGTGGTGCTACTTATGTATCAGATATAAAGTGGACTTAATTACCCCAATGAGGGGGGAGGCATCATGGGCAGAATGGCAATCAAAGTGCCTTGAACTACAGGAATCTGTGGTGATGGCTAATCTATCATAATGTTCCCAGTAGGGAAAGAGGGTTGAGCAGCTGTCTAGAGTGATTCTGACTTACCTATGATTTTAACATACCTAAAAATTACAAATTACAAGCAGAAGGCCAACTACAGCCACCCAAATGGAAAGTTGCAACCAGAGTAAAACTACCAAGTATATGACAATCTTGTGGAAAGAGAGATTTCTTTTTCCCCCACTCCAGTACTCTTGCCTGGAAAATCCCACAGACAGAGAAGCCTGGTGGGCTGCAGTCCATGGGGTCGCTGAGAGTCGGACACGACTGAGCGACTTTCACTTTTCACTTTCATGCATTGGAGAAGGAAATGGCAACCCATTCCAGTGTTCTTGCCTGGAGAATCCCAGGGACGGGGGAGCCGGGTGGGCTGCCGTCTATGGGATCGCACAGAGTCGGACACGACTGAAGTGACTTAGCAGCAGCAGCAGTGAAGGGGAGGGCATTTTAGAAAAACACTCAATTGTTTTCTTTACAAAAAAAAGTATAATAGAGACAATAGATTACATGTTTGTAACAAGGAATAATTATTTGTTAAAAGTAGGTTACATTTTAACCTTCTATGTTTCTGTAAACAATTAATTTCACTTAATGAAGCCACCCATATCTTTGGAACATAATTTTCCCATGAAGGTTATGAGAATTATTAATTTTAATAATATTTTAAAATTGTGATTATAAACTTCCTGTTCAAAAAATGAATAATGCATTGAGGCATGTAAGACACTAACACAAATACATTATTTTTTAATTCTTTGTTGGCAGATTTTATTGAAATTGCTCAGAAATAATTAAAATTTTGGCAAAATAGCTACAATCTTTAAACTGCAGTTGCTAGTATAATTAGAAAATGTTGAGATACCATGCCATTGTTCATAGCTATTATGAAAATCAATATCATGTTTCCCAAATGGCGATATAATTGCAATAATTTGGAAGCTCAAGTTTATACATTGTGAATCATGAAGAGTTAATGAAATGCATTTGTTTTTTTAACTGAATGTTTTTTATTAGCCAAAGTATACACTTTACTTTTTTTTCTGTGTAAAGATAAAAAAAAAAAAAAGGCATTTACTCAGGCACTATAGAAACACAATCACTTTTTTCTGACATTTTTCTTTTGATATCCTGAGATGTAAAATTTAATATTCTTTTGCCATTACTATTATTGTACTCTATTTTCTATATTTTTATGTGACTTCATATTTTCTAGTACTTTTTTTTATAATTACAGCTATGCAAGAAGTTGTTATAATTGAAGTGTTTAAATTTTTTATGGCACTTTTCATCTTATCTGAGTTATAAGTAATTAAATAAGTAATTAATTCATAACATCTCTAAAGTAGTATGCAAGCATTTCATCTAAGTTAATTACATAAATTAAGAAAGTAAACATTACACAACAGAAATATAAACACTGCAAGCTGATCTACTCAGATGGAAGTGGTTCCATTAAGCTTCCAATTAATCTGCCAGGAGATGCTATAAAGTGTATAAAAGTGGAACAAACTGAACAATAAACAGGAATAAACAAAAATAGTTGAAAGTTCTTTCAGTGTATGTGTGTGTGCATGTGCATGTATATTTGTGTGTAAATTTGAAAAAAATGGTTGTGTTCTTATTCTGAAATGATTTCATCATAATTATAGCAGTAAAACAGTTGTATATGTCCAATTACTGAAAAAAATCACCCAATATGTCAATTCTGAATACAACATAGTAGTGAAAAGAAAATCAGTCTGCCACTTGTATCTCTCACACAATTATGTATTTTGTTGCTGTCAGTTACCACGTCGGGTCCGACTCTGTGACCGCACGTACTGCAGTAAGCCGGGCTTCCCTGTCCTTCACAATCTCCCAGAGTTCGCTCAAATTCATATCTCTGATTCAGCGATGCTATCTAACCATCTCATCCTCTGCCACTCTCTTCTCCTTTTGCCTGCAATCTTTCCCAGCATCAGGGTCTTTTACAATGAGTTGTTTCTTCATATGAGATATACATATATCGCAAAGTATATGTTGTCTTTGCTGCTGCTGCTGCTGCTGCTGCTGCCAAGTCGCTTCAGTCGTGTCTGACTCTGTGCGACCCCATAGATGGTAGCCCACCAGGCTCCCCCGTCTCTGGGATTCTCCAGGCAAGAACACTGGAGTGGGTTGCCATTTCCTTTTCCAATGCATGAAAGTGAGAAGTGAAAGTGAAGTCGCTCTGTCGTGTCCGACTCTTAGCGACCCCGTGGACTGCAGTCCACCAGGCTCCCCATCCACGGGATTTTCCAGGCAAGAGTACTGGAGTGGGGTGCCATTGCCTTCTCTGATATGTTGTCTTTAGTATAATCTAAACATTATTCTGTTTGAACGAATTTCAGTAATAATTAATAATGAGAAAAACTCTTGATTTTTCAGCACTGATATCTTAAAGACCCTGAAGTGATGGCAAAATACCCTGATATGATCTTGAAATATGCAAAGAGAAATGAGACAATGATTTAGACTAGACTATTTTATATTCTCATTTTATCTGGAGGAAAACACAGTGACTTTTTGTGAAAATTTTAGATTAAAATCAGCCCAAGGAAAATCAGACACAATACAGCATCGAAAGTTGTAAAATTTGTGTCAACAAAAATACATTTTTATTTCTACATGTTTCAAGCTAATTGCAAAAAGAAAATAAGATTTATAATGACTTGATAGTTGCATTAAAATATATTTTGAAGAAAACTACCCAGAAAGATCTCACCAGGAGCTTATCTGATGGCTAAAATGGTAAAAAAAAAAAAAAAAAAGAATCTGCCTGCAATGCGGGAGACCCAGGTTCAATCCTTGGTCAAGAAGATCTTCTGCTGATATACGGCAAAATCAATACAATATTGTTAAGTTAAATAAAATTAAATTAAATTAAAAAAAAAAAGAAGGTCCTCTGCAGAAGGAAATGGCAACCCATTCCTGTATTCTTGCCCAGAGAATTCCATGGACAGAAGGGCCTGGCGGGCTACAGTCCATGGAGTTGCAACAGTCAGACATGACTTAGTGACTAAACCACCACAACCACTCTACACTAGGCTCAGTTATGTGGGCTGAAAAAAGGCAAATCACGTGCCCTCACAGTAATTCTTTGTTAAATTATCATGCTATTTTGTTAAATTACCTTGTTAAATCTGTGAGGCTTAAGACATTTTTGAAATACTTTAATCAGTTTGTTTCTAAAGCTTCAGAGAAAGGGAAAATTACTAGATAGCCCTTTCACAGGCAAATTTTATTTATTTAATCCAAGGATAGTTGTGATAAAGTGAAATAAAAGTCCTATTAATATTATTTCTCCTAAATTCTTTTTTTAGTTACTACCCAAATTTGGAAAGTGGAAAAGCCATAAAAACAGTGTGAGCTAATGAAAGAAATATTTAACATTCTAAAAAATTTTGAGGAACTATTGATGAAAGTAAAAATAATGAAAGAAATGTGGAGCATGAAGGACTTTTATAAAGAATTTTCTATCTGAGGAAGCAACAGCATGACTTAGAAATCAGTCCTATCCTGACAAAGCTCACAAAACAATACTAATTTGTAGGGGAAATGTTAATGATCCCAGGGGTGGCGGAGCCTGATGGGCTGCCGTCTATGGGGTCGCATAGAGTCGGACATGACTGAAACGACTTAGCAGCAGCAGCAGAACAGATCTGGCTCATAAAGTTTGGACTGCATATCATTTTGTTACTTACTGAAAATAGTAACCTCTGTGGTCCTATAGCAGATACGTTATTCAGAAAGCTGAAAGAAGTTACCAGGCACTAGGATAAATTTTCGGAGAAGGCAGTGGCACCCCACTCTAGTAGTCTTACCTGGAAAATCCCATGGATGAGGAGCCTGGTGGGCTGCAGTCCATGGGGTTGCTAAAAGTCGGACACTACTGAGCAACTTCACTTTCAGTTTTCACTTTCATGCATTGGAAAAGGAAATGGCAACCCTCTCCAGTGTTCTTGCCTGGAGAATCCCAGGGATGGGGGAGCCTGGTGGCCTGCCGTCTAAGGAGTTGCACAGAGTTGGACATGACTGAAGCGACTTAGCAGCAACAGCAGCAGCAGCAGCAGGATAAATTTTGGAAAACTCACAGTTTCTACCTGGCACAGAGACAGGGCCATATAGTAAATCTAACATATTCCCCTTAGTGTAATATCTTTACCAGACACAGAGAAGACAGAATGCTGAAACAAATTTCCCTTTGGGAATGAGGGACCATTTTTATGGTACATCTTTGAAAGGGGCCATCTTTGGGGCCATTTTTATTCTCTTTAAGTTTTTAGGAAAAAAACTGTATTATTTCTAAGAACTGGGAAAAGATGATATATATAGGCTACATACTTGAGGAAATTTCCATGAAAGAGAATATAGATGTGACCAGAATGAGGAATATACTGACACAACCCACAACTCTCTATTTGTGTGGTAAACATTCTTCCTGGGAATGTAGG
This sequence comes from Tragelaphus eurycerus, assembly GCA_935064755.1. NCBI lineage: Eukaryota > Metazoa > Chordata > Mammalia > Artiodactyla > Bovidae > Tragelaphus > Tragelaphus eurycerus. The sequence goes on along the minus strand of CAKXYN010000010.1, from coordinate 41,412,517 downwards.
CTGAATTCTAATCAAAACTCATTAACTACCTTACTTGGAAGGATGAAGCTGGGTATGACAGTGTTTTTTCTGTAAGTATCAGAAGGTTGAATGACAAATCTGAATTTCTCCAGCACCTCTGGACCATACATCAGATAATGGAGTTAATAATAAGCAGAATTGTCCCTATGTTCATTAGATATAGACAACTATATCTATGAAGAAATAAATATCATGTTATATTTGGTAAATCTAGGTTGTCACATCATACTCAGGGAAGAATTTTATAGCCAAAATAAAAACTCCCTATTCATGGTGCCTTTGGGTCTCATCCATTCTTTTTCTTAAATTAATGAAAATTTCCCAGAAACTAACCATTCCCACCTTTCCTTTCTTGACCTATATAATATTCAACTCTTTGTGACCCTATGGACTATAGCTCACCAGGCTCCTCTGTCCATGGGAATCTCCAAGCAACAACACTCCAGTGGGTTGTCATTCCCTTCTCCAGGGGCTCTTCCTGACCAGGGATTGAAATCGCATCTCTTATGTCTACTGCATTGTCAGGAGGGTTCTTTACCTCTAGTGGCAGCTGGGAAGCCCCATATAATGTGTTATAGAACAACGCAGTTCATTAGATTATGTGAAAAACAAGATAAGGATATGCAACAAAGAAGGATAAGCAAAGAGTTTAAAATTACTAGGTACGTAACACAAGGGCTATGTATGGAAAGAGGTGCAATTCTTTCCCATGAAATTGAATTCTTGCAGAAAACAGAAGGCCATTTTAGAAAAACATTCAATTATTTTTGAAAACATGATTTAAGAGAACACTATACCAAGAAATTTAGAGCAATTTAAAGCAACACAGCCATTTGTTAATGTGGTGTTTTACGTTGATTGATTTGTGGATATTGAAGAATCCTTGCATTCCTGGGATAAAGCCCACTTGGTCATGGTGTATTATCTTTTTAATGTGTTGTTGGATTCTGATTGCTAGAATTTTGTTAAGAATTTTTGCATCTATGTTCATCAGTGATATTGGCATGTAGTTTTCTTTTTTTGTGGTGTCTTTGTCAGGTTTTGGTATTAGGGTGATGGTGGCCTCATAGAATGAGTTTGAAAGTTTACCTTCCTCTGCAAATTTCTGGAACAGCTCAATTCCAGAAAAATAAATGACCCAATCAAAATATGGGCCAAAGAACTAAATAGACATTTCTCCAAAGAAGACATACAGATGGCTAACAAACACATGAAAAGATGCTCAACATCACTCATTATCAGAGAAATGCAAATCAAAACCACTATGAGGTACCATTTCATGCCAGTCAGAATGGCTGTGATGCAAAAGTCTACAAGCAATAAATGCTGGAGAGGGTATGGAGAAAAGGGAACCCTCTTACACTGTTGGTGGGAATGCAAACTAGTGCAGCCACTATGGAGTACAGTATGGAGACTCCTCAAAAAACTGGGAATAGAACTGCCTTATGACCCAGCACCGTCATGATTATCTGGGTCGTGAAGCTCTTTTTTGTACAGAGCCAGACACCCTAGAATGTTAAGTCAAGTGGGCCTTAGAAAGCATCACTACGAACAAAGCTAGTGGAGGTGACGGAATTCCAGTGGAGCTGTTTCAAATCCTGAAAGATGATGCTGTGAAAGTGCTGCACTCAATATGCCAGCAAATTTGAAAACTCAGCAGTGGCCACAAGATTGGAAAAGGTCAGTTTTCATCCCAATCCCAAAGAAAGGCAATGCCAAAGAGTGCTCAAACTACCGCACAATTACACTCATCTCACACGCTAGTAAAGTAATGCTCAAAATTCTCCAAGTCAGGCTTCAGCAATATGTGAACCGTGAACTGCCTGATGTTCAAGCTGGCTTTTGAAAAGGCAGAGGAACCAGACATCAAATTGCGAACATCCGCTGGATCATGGAAAAAGCAAGAGAGTTCCAGAAAAACATCTATTTCTGCTTTATTGACGATGCCAAAGCCTTTGACTATGTAGATCACAATAAACTATGGAAAATTCTGAAAGAGATGGTAATACCAGACCACCTGATGTGCCTCTTGAGAAATCTGTATGCAGGTCAGGAAGCAACAGTTAGAACTGGTCATGGAACAACAGACTGGTTCCAAATAGGAAAAGGAGTATGTCAAGGCTGTATATTGTCACCATGTTTATTTAACTTATATGCAGAGTACATCATGAGAAATGCTGGACTGGAAGAAACACAAGCTGGGATCAAGATTGCTGGGAGAAATATCAATAACCTCAGATATGCAGATGACATCACCCTTATGACAGTAAGTAAAGAGGAACTAAAAAGCCTCCTGATGAAAGTGAAAGTGGAGAGTGAAAAAGTTGGCTTAAAGCTCAACATTCAGAAAATGAAGATCATGGCATCTGGTCCCATCACTACATGGAGAAACAGTGGAAACAGTGTCAGACTTTATTTTTCTGGGCTCCAAAATCACTGCAGATGGTGACTGCAGCCATGAAATTAAAAGGCGCTTACTCCTTGGAAGGAAAGTTATGACCAACCTAGATCACATATTCAAAAGCAGAGACATCACTTTGCCAACAAAGGTTCGCCTAGTCAAGGCTGTGGTCATGTATGGATGTGAGAGCTGGACTGTGAAGAAGGCTGAGCGCCAAAGAATTGATGCTTTTGAACTGTGGTGTTGGAGAAGACTCTTGAGAGTCCCTTGGACTGCAAGGAGATCCAACCAGTCCATTCTGAAGGAGATCAGCCCTGGGACTTCTTTGGAAGGAATGATTCTAAAGCTGAAACTCCAGTATTTTGGCCACCTCATGTGAAGAGTTGACTCATTGGAGAAGACTCTGATGCTGGGAGGGATTGGGGGCAGGAGGAGAAGGGGACAACAGAGGATGAGATGGCTGGATGGCATCACTGACTCGATGGATGTGAGTCTGAGTGACCTCCGGGAGTTGGTGATGGACAGGGAGGCCTGGCGTGCTGCGATTCATGGGGTGGCAAAGAGTCGGACACAACTGAATGACTGATCTGATCTGATCTGATGACCTGGCAATCCCACTGCTGGGCATACACACTGAGAAAACCAGAACTGAAAGAGACACGTGTACCCCAGTGTTCATCACAGCACTGTTTACAATAGCCAGGACATGGAAGCAACCTAGATGTCCATCAGCAGATGAATGGATAAGAAAGCAGTGGTACATATACACAATGGAGTACTACTCAGCCATTAAAAAGAATACATTTGAATCAGTTCTAATGAGTTGGATGAAACTGGAGCCTATTATACAGAGTGAAGTAAGCCAGAAAGAAAAACACCAATACAGTATACTAATGCATATATATGGAATCTAGAAAGATGGTTACAATAACCCTGTGTACGAGACAGCAAAAGAGACACTGATGTATAGAACAGTCTTTTCGACTCTGGGAGAGGGAGAAGGTGGGATGATTTGGAAGAATTGCATTGAAATAAGTATAATATCATATATGAAATGAGTCACCAGTCCAGGTTCGATGCCTGATAACGGATGCTTGGGGCTGGTGCACTGAGACCACCCAGAGGAATGGTATGGGGAGTGAGGAGGAAGGAGGGTTCAGGATGGGGAACACATGTGTACCTGTGGCAGATTCATTTTGATACGTGGCAAAACCAATACAATATTGTAAAATTAAATAAAATAAAAAAATAAAAAGTATTAAAGAATTTTATTAAATAAAATAAAGCAACACAGCAAATTTTGATGTTTGTGTATATTATGATGGGTACCAATATAGGTATAGATATATAGATATTATATATATACAGAGAGAGAGAGAAAGTCACTACTGGAATTATTCAGGTCAAAGAGAAGTTCAAGGCTACTATTGCAGACTAATTAGAAATAACGACAAACATACAAAACATATGAAGCTATATTCAAAGATTAAGTAAGTAAGTAAGTGTTAGTCGCTTAGTTATGCCTGACACTTTGTGACCGCACGGACTGCAGCCCACAAGGCCCTTCTGTCCGTGAGATTTTCCAAGCAAGGATACTGGAGTTGGTTGCCATTTCTTTCTCCAGGGAATCTTCCCAACCCAGGGATCGAACCCAGGTCTCCTGCACTGCAGGCAGATTCTTTACCGACTGAGCTACTAGGGAAGCCCAAAGACTAAGGGGAAAAAAAAAAAAAAAAAAGCCTCAATAAGACACAGAAAATCAAATCAACACAATATTTTATTTAAAATATGAGCCAGAGTTTCCTGCCTGTGCTGGATTGTATGAAGAGAAAGCAAAGAACTTTGAATATAGTCGCCTGCATATTAAACTCATAAAAAGCAAGTGGATCAGAAATCTACCAATTTGTGAAGATTCTTTATTGCTAAGGAAACCAATGGCCTAAAATTTCTATCCTTTCTAAATATTAAAGTGATAAACTAATTTTCTCATTTAATCAACCACTCTACTGATTTTAATACTGAATTAAACTCCAAAACCTTCTGTAATGTTGAGCTAGTACATAGTTGGATCTATGATTGCTACAGGTCCTTAAATCAGATCAGTCACTCAGTCGTGTCCGACTCTTTGCGACCCCATGAATCGCAGCACGCCAGGCCTCCCTGTGCATCACCAACTCCCGGAGGTCACTCAGACTCACATCCATCGAGTCAGTGATGCCATCCAGCCATCTCATCCTCTGTCGTCCCCTTCTCCTCCTGCCCCCAATCCCTCCCAGCATCAGAGTCTTCTCCAATGAGTCAACTCTTCACATGAGGTGGTCAAAATACTGGAGTTTTAGCTTTAGCATCATTCCTTCCAAAGAAATCCCAGGGCTGATCTCCTTCAGAATGGACTGGTTGGATCTCTTGCAGTCCAAGGGACTCTCAAGTGTCTTCTCCAACACCACAATTCAAAAGCACCAATTCTTCTGCGCTCAGCCTTCTTCACAGTCCAGCTCTCACATCCATACATGGCCACAGGAAAGACCATAGCCTTGACTAGGCGAACCTTTGTTGGCAAAGTAATGTCTCTGCTTTTTAATATGCTATCTAGGTTGGTCATAACTTTCCTTCCAAGGAGTAAGTGTCTTTTAATTTCATGGCTGCAGTCACCATCTGCAGTGATTTTGGAGCCCAGAAAAATAAAGTCTGACACTGTTTCCACTGTTTCCCCATCTATTTCCCATGTAGTGATGGGACCAGATGCCATGATCCTTGTTTTCTGAATGTTGAGCTTTAAGCCAACCTTTTCACTTTCCACTTTCACTTTCATCAAGAGGCTTTTGAGTTCCTCTTCACTTTCTGCCATAAGGGTGGTGTCATCTGCATATCTGAGGTTATTGATATTTCTCCCAGCAATCTTGATTCCCACTTGTGTTTCTTCCAGCCCAGCGTTTCTCATGATGTACTCTGCATATAAGTTAAATAAACTAAGAGCGCGGCCGAGAGGAGCTACCCCACGACTGAGGTCAGGAAGGGCGGTGGTGAGGAGATACCCCTCCTCCAAGGTCAGGAAGGGCGGCGGTGAGGAGAGACCCCTCGTTCAAGGTAAGGTGCGATGGCTGTGCTTTGCTGGAGCAGCCAGGAAGAGATACCCCACCCCCAAGGTAAGAGAAACCCAAGTAAGATGGTAGGTCTTGCAAGAGGGCATCAGAGGGCAAACACACTGAAACCATACTCACAGAAAACTAGTCAATCTAATCACACCAGGACCACAGCCTTGTCTAACTCAATGAAATTAAGCCATGCCCATGGGGCAACCCAGGATGGGCGGGTCATGGTGGAGAGATCTGACAGGGTGTGGTCCGCTGGAGAACGGAATGGCAAACCACTTCAGTATTCTTGTCTTGAGAACCCCATGAACAGTATGAAAAGGTAAAATGATAGGATACTGAAAGAGAAACTCCCCAGGTCAGTAGGGGCCCAATATGCTACTGGAGATCAGTGGAGAAATAACTCCAGAAAGAATGAAGGGATGGAGTCAAAGCAAAAAGAATACAGGTCCTTGGTATACCTTAAATTTAAAAAATCAGGTAAAAAGAAACAAAAAGTATTTTGACTGATAAAATGCATACAAAATAATACCTGAATTTAAGAATATAGAATTTTATATTCTAAATATCACCATAGAAAAGATATATATATATAATAAACATGGGAAATACAAGGCAATACATTCCTCATTCAATATAAATTGCTTACTTGAACACAGTATCCTGAGATAAGGAAATTCAGAATTGCCTTCTTCTTTATTAAAAAAGCTGATATAAATTTATATATAAAAAAAGCAAATACAAGAGTATGACTTAATCTAGACTTTAGCATAAATAAAGCTTTTCTTTATTTTTTTCTTTGAAATAGATATTCAGTTTATAATAATACATGTATTATCTAATATTAAAGTTTATATTAATATCTGGATATAGTGTTCACTTTAAATTTATGAAACTACAGTAAAAATTGTCAAAATATTCCCCACCTAAACTAACCATACCATTGAACTAAAACTACATTTTATTTAATTTGAATATATGTTGACATAACCAGTACTTCTCATTGTGATTATTTTTACTATTAATGGTGATGGTTTAGTCGCTAGGGTTTCCCTTGTGGCTCAGCTGGTAAAGAACTGCCTGCGATGTGGTAGAACTGGGTATATAATCCCTGGGTTGGGAAGAGTCCCTGGAGAAGGGAAAGGCTACCCACTCCAGTATTCTCGCCTGGAGAATTCCATGGATGATCACTAAGTTGTGTTTGACACTTGCGACCTCATGGACTGTAGTCTGCCAGCCTCCTCTGTCCATGGGATTCTCGAGGCAAGAATACTGGAGTGGGCTGTCATTTCGTTACCACCACTACAACTATCACATCTTTACTATTATTACTATTACTACTATTGTTTTAATATTTACTACTTTTGCTGCCAGTGATAATACTGTGGTTATTCACTAAATAATTTCTACTTTTCATTAGTTTTGATTGTAGTGATTTATCTTGAGCTTTCTTAATCTCACTAATCATCCTTTTATGTGAAATACAGGTACAGAGGAAAATGCAGTATCAGAAACACATAGGTTTTGCCACTTACTGTGTGTTTAGCTTTGTTTTACTAACAAAATTTTTCTGAGCCTCCATTTTTCCCCTACCTATTTAAAATATAATAATAATATTTATCTTTTGGTTTGGTAAAAAAAAAAAAAAAAAAACAGTAGGATAATGTATATAGAATATCTAGATCTAGAAGTTGATAATGTATATATTATGCTTGAAGATCAATAAATACTAATTTATTTATTTTTTTCTTATCCTGAAAGTTGATTCTTATCTTCCTCTCCTTGGCTTAAGATGTTCTTGTTATAATGAGTTTTCCATTTCTTTCATAACTTTGTATACCCACATTTTGATATTATCTAGATCCATTAATTTTCTTGTAGCAAAGGATCTGAAAATAGCTGACATAATATATATTCATCAATCGTAGACATTTTTCAACTATTCAGAGCTGTATTGAATTTAGCATTTATTCTTTTGTTATGTATGTCTTATTTCAATAGAAATCACTTTAAATATTCTCCAGAGAAAAATGTGCTGAAAAGTATCCTAGTGAATTTTTGTTGGCTTAATGTCACTGGTCAGATTTTGATATTTATTTTTCTAGACTCGAAATTCTTTATTGATAATTTACTGATAAAGAAGACAATAGTGGGGCTTTGCTGGTGGCTCAGAAGGTAAAGAATCCTCCTGTAATTCAGGAGACCTGGTTTCAATCCCTGGGTCGGGAAGATCTCCTGGAGAAGGAAATGGTTCCTCACCCAGTATTCTTACTAGAAGAATTCCATGGACTTCCAGGGCTACCGTCCATGGGGTCACAAAGAGTTGGACACAACTGAGTGACTAACACTTAATACAATAGTACTAAAGTAAAGAGGAGATGGGAATTCCCAGGTGGCTCAGCTGGTAAAAAATATGCCTGCAATGAGGGAGACCTGGGTTTGATCCATGGGTTGGGAAGATTCCCTGGAGAAGGGAATGGCTACCCACTCCAGTATTCTGGCCTGGAGAATTCCATAGACTGTATAGTCCATGGGATTGCAAAAAGTGGGACACAACTGAGTGACTTTCACTTCCAAAGAGGTCATAAGGACTTCCCCATAGCTCAGATCTTAAAGAATCTGCCTGCAATGCAAGAGACCTGGGTTCAATTCCTGGGTTGGGAAGATCATCTGAAGAAGAGAATCAGATCAGATCAGATCAGTCGCTCAGTCGTGTTCGACTCTTTGCGACCCCATGAACTGCAGCACACCCGGCCTCCCTGTCCATCACCAACTCCCGGAGGTCACTCAGACCCACATCCATCGAGTGAGTGATCCCATCCAGCCATCTCATCCTCTGTCGTCCCCTTCTCCTCCTGCCCCTAATCCCTCCCAGCATCAGAGTCTTCTCCAATAAGTCAACTCTTCACATGAGGTGGCCAAAGTACCGGAGTTTCAGCTTTAGCATCATTCCTTCCAAAGAAGTCCCAGGGCTGATCTCCTTCACAATGGACTGGTTGGATCTCCTTGCAGTCCAAGGGACTCTCAAGAGTCTTCTCCAACACCACAGTTCAAAAGCATCAATTCTTTGGCTCTCAGCCTTCTTCACAGTCCAGCTCTCACATCCATACATGACCACAGGAAAGACCATAGCCTTGACTAGGCGAACCTTTGTTGGCAAAGTGATGTCTCTGCTTTTGAATATGCTATCTAGGTTGGTCATAACTTTCCTTCCAAGGAGTAAGCGTCTTTTAATTTCATGGCTGCAGTCACCATCTGCAGTGATTTTGGAGCCCAGAAAAACAAAGTCTGAAACTGTTTCCACTGTTTCCCCATTTATTTCCCATGTAGTGATGGGACCAGATGCCATGATCTTCGTTTTCTGAATGTTGAGCTTTAAGCCAACCTTTTCACTCTCCACTTTCACTTTCATCAAGAGGCTTTTGAGTTCCTCTTCACTTTCTGCCATAAGGGTGGTGTCATCTGCATATCTGAGGTTATTGATATTTCTCCCAGCAATCTTGATTCCAGCTTGTGTTTCTTCCAGTCCAGCATTTCTCATGATGTACTCTGCATATAAGTTAAATAAACATGGTGACAATATACAGCCTTGACGTACTCCTTTTCCTATTTGGAACCAGTCTGCTGTTCCATGACCAGTTCTAACTGTTGCTTCCTGACCTGCATACAGATTTCTCAAGAGGCACATCAGGTGGTCTGGTATTCCCATCTCTTTCAGAATTTTCCACAGTTTATTGTGATCTACTCAGTCAAAGGCTTTGGCATAGTCAATAAAGCAGAAATAGATGTTTTTCTGGAACCCTCTTGCTTTTTCCATGATCCAGCGGATGTTGGCAATTTGATCTCTGGTTCCTCTGCCTTTTCAAAAGCCAGCTTGAACATCAGGAAGTTCACGGTTCACATATTGCTGAAGCCTGGCTTGGAGAATTTTGAGCATTACTTTACTAGCGTGTGAGATGAGTGCAATTGTGCGGTAGTCTGAGCACTCTTTGGCATTGCCTTTCTTTGGGATTGGGATGAAAACTGACCTTTTCCAATCTTGTGGCCACTGCTGAGTTTTCCAGATTTGCTGGCATATTGAGTGCAGAAGGGAATAGCAACCCACTAACCCACTCCTGTATTCTTGCCTGGAGAAACTCATGGAAAGAGGACCCTAGCAGGCTACAGTCCATGCGATCACAAAGAGCTGGACACAATTGAACAACTAACACTAAAGAGGTAATATGTATAACAGATTATTTTTCAGTCTGTATAACACTCAATTTAATTTGAAAAAATAAAGAATGTTGGCTGTATACTATATACATAAAATTTTGGATATGTTAATATAGTGCTATAATTAACAGTATTCTTCAAACATCAACTATCATGCAGCCTGTTTAATTCAGTTATAAGAAGCAAACCATCTAGCATAATTTAAAGCAAGGATAATACTAAAGGCAGTAAAACTGTATGTGGCACAAATGAGTCAAAGGAGTAATTTCATAATGTTTTGTTATAAGAAGCTGATTTCTCTCTCTCTCTGGATAGCTTTCAACATCAATTTATTTCAGGAATTGCTAGTCTGTGTAGGTTCATGTATTTTTACTGAAATGCTAAAACTTAAAAAACATATATTTTTGTCCTGAAACTAACGTCAGTATATTTAGTAACTACTAAATAAATACTTTCTGATTGGCTGGAACATCTGAAATAGTTGCCTTATTTGGAGGCAAATACAATGGGTAGCTTTTAATGGAATGGAACTAGAAGCTTCATGATAAGTAGAATATGAACTTTGCTTTGTCAATATAAATCTATTCTAAAGTTCAATAATGTTTGGTTTTTCCCTCCTGACTTTTCTATTGAACTTTTCCCTATAATCACTCTTCTTACTGGTTTTTCCACAGTTCAGGAAATATATAAAATGATTACACTCTTTGCAGAAACTGTAACTAAAACAAATGAAAAATTGACAGCGTTAACTGCTATCATTTCCACTTTCAAAAGAATTCCAAATCGCTATGTCATATTAACTCAAATTATGCATTTATCTCTACTTATTGCATCATTCACTTATTATCTTGATAGATTCTGTTTCTTTACTGAGTTTACATACAGTCTTAGTTATGGAACAAAGTGACATATTCTCTTTTTTACTTGGGAGAATTATCTTCTATTTGAGATTTAAAGTATCTTTCTAAATGTGTGAAAGAAGTCCCTTTGTTAATTGTTTGCTATTAGCCATGCTTGCACTATTTTGTGTAAAAGAGATATAGAAAGACATGAATACTAATTGATGTTTGTTTAATTATAGTTGTGGTAGATATATTAATAGTGATAAGTTAAGAAAAGCTATTTGACAAAATATGAGTTGGCACTAGAATATACAGGGTACTTTTGCAATGTGACAGAAATGCAATAGCATATAGGGATAGAAAATACAACAGCAAAATGGAAGAAGAAACTTATTATGAAATTCACCAAAGAAGAAATCTGAATGGCTAATAAGCATACAAAGGGATAGTCATTTCATTGATAATGAAACAACTGAGAATTAAAGCAATAATATTATATTGATAAAATAGCTAATAACCAAGAAAATCCAATAGTACCAAATTTTGGTTATGTTTGAAGTCAGTAACTTCAAAACCTGTCAGCACATATGTATATTGACGTATTTATTTTTATAGAAAATTTGTAGCTCTTCAGTGAAAAAGTATATGTACACCTCATGACCAAGAAACCTCCTGTGTGTTCTTCAGAAATCATTAAGTTAGACTCCTGAAGAAGACTTTATGTAGCACTGTTTAGGGTAGAAGTCACTGGATTGGATGAGAGGTAGACTGAGTGTCCGTATATATTGGGTTGGTCAAAAAAAAACTTTTGGCCAACTCAATAAGAGAACTGATAAACGTTATAAAATTCTTAAAGAGATGGGAATGCCAGATCACCTTACCTGCCTCCTGAGAAGTCTGTTTACAGCTCAAGAAGCAGCAGTTAGAACTGGACATGGAATAATAGACTGGTTCTAAATTGGGAAAGGAGTATTTCAAGGCTGTATATTGTCATCCTGCTTACTTAACATATGTAGAGTACATCATGTGAAATGTTGGGCTGGATGAAACACAAGCTGGAATCATGATTTCTGGGAGAAATATCATTAACTTCAGATATGCAGCTAACCTTTTTTTTGACCATTATATCTACTACTGTGGGAAAGAATCCCTTAGAAGAAATGGAGTAGCCATCATAGTCAACAAACGAGTCCAAAATGCAGTACTTGGATGCAATCTCAAAAAATGAAAGAATGATTTCTGTTCGTTTCCAAGGCAAACCATTCAATATCATAGTAATCCAAGTCTATGCCCCGACCAGAAATGATGAAGAAGCTGAAGTTGAGTGGTTCTATGAAGACTTACAAGACCTTCTAGAATTAACATTCTCCCCAAAAAATGTTCTTTTCATTATAGGGGACTAGAATACAAAAGTATGAAGTTAAGAAAGACCTGGAGTAACAGGCAAATTTGGCCTTGGAGTACAGAATGAAGCAGGACAAAGGCAAATAGTTTTGCCAGGAGAACAAACTGGCCATAAAAAAAACAAAAAAACAAAAAAAAAAACCACCCTCTTCCAACAAAGAAGAGAAGATTCTACACATGGACATCACCAGGTAGTCAATATGGAAATCAGACTGAAAGATGGAGAACCTCTATACTGTCAGCAAAAACATGACTAGGAGTTGACTGTGGCCCAGGTCATGAACTCCTTATTAAATTAAAGAAAATAGGGGAAACTACTAGACTACTCAGGTATGATGTAAATCAAATTGCTTATGATTATACAGTGGAAGTGAGTAATAGATTTAAGGGACTAGATCTGATAGAAAGTGTGCCTGATGAACTATGGACAAAGGTTCATGACATTGGAAAAGAGACAGGGATCAAGACCATCCCCAAGGGAAAAAAAAATACAAAAAAGAAAAATGGCTGTTTGAGGAGGACTTACAAATAGCTGTGAAAAGAAGAGAAGTGAAAAGCAAAAGAGAAAAGGAAAGATACACCCATATAGATCCAGAGTTCCAAAGAAAAACATGGAGAGATAAGAAAGCCTTCCTCAGTGATCAGTGCAAAGAAATAGAGGAAAACAATAGAATGGGGAAGAGTAGAGATCTCTAAAAGAAAATTAGAGATACCAGGGAAATATTTCATGTAAAGATGGTCTCAATAAAGGACAGCTATGGTATGGCCCTAAAAGAAGCAGAACATATTAAGAAGAGGTATCAAGAATACACAGAACTGTACAAAAAAGATCCTCACGACCCAGATAATCATGATGATGTGATCACTGACCTAGAGCCAGACATCCTGGAATGTGAAGTCAAGTGGGCCTTATGAAGTATCACTACAAACAAAGCTAGTGGAGGTGATGGAATTCCAGTTGAGCTATTTTAAATCCTAAAAGATGATGCTGTGAAAGTGCTGCACTCAATATGCCAGCAAATTTGGAAAACTCAGCAGTGGCCACAGGACTGGAAAAGGTCAGTTTTCATTCCAATTCCAAAGAAAGGCAATGCCAAAGAATGCTCAAACTAACACACAATTGCACTCATCTCCCATGCTAGTAAGATCAGATCAGATCAGATCAGTCGCTCAGTCGTGTCCGAATCTTTGCGACCCCATGAACTGCAGCATGCCAGGCCTCCCTATCCATCACCAGCTCTCGGAGGTCACTCAGACTCACATTCATCGAGTCAGTGATGCCATCCAGCCATCTCATCCTCTGTCGTCCCCTTCTCCTCCTGCCGTCAATCCTTCCCAGCATCAGAGTCTTCTCCAATGAGTCAACTTTTCGCATGAGGTGGCCAAAATGCTAGTAAAGTAATGCTAAAAATTCTCCAAGCCAGGCTTCAACAATAAATTAACAGCGAACTTCCAGATGTTCAAGTTGGATTTAGAAAAGGCAGAGGAACCAGAGATTAAATTGCCAACATCTGCTGGATCATCAAAAAAGCAAGAGAGTTCCAGAGAAACATCTATTTTTGCTTTATGACTATGCCAAAGCCTTTGACTGTGTGGATCAACAATATACTGTTGAAAATTCTGAAAGAAGTGGGAATACCAGACCACATGACCTTCCTCCTGGGAAATCTGTATGTAGATCAAGAAGCAACAGTTAGAATGGGACATGTCACAACAGAATGTTGCCAAATAGGAAACTGAGTATGTCAAGGCTGTATATTGTCACCCTGCTTATTTAACTTATATGCAGAATACATCATGAGAAACCCTGGACTGAATGAAGCACAAGCTGGAATCAAGATTGATGGGAGAAATACCAATAACCTAAGATATGCAGATGACACCACCCTTTTAGAGAAAGTGAAGAAAAACTAAAGAGCATTTTGATGAAAGTAAAATAGGAGAGTGAAAAAGTTGGCTTAAAACTCAATGTTCAGAAAACTAAGATCATGGCATCTGGCCCCATTACTTTAAGGCAAATAGATCAGGAAACAATGGAAGCAATGACAGACTTTATTTTGGGGGACTCCAAAATCACTCAGATGATGACTGTGGCCATGAAATTAAAAAATGTTTAATGTTCCTTGGCAGGAAAGTCATGACCAACCTAGACAGCATATTAAAAAGCAAAGAGATTACTTTACCAACAAAGTTTCGTCAAGTCAAAGCTGTGGTTTTTGCAGTAGTCATGTGTGGCTATGAGAGTTGGACTATAAAAAAAGCTGAGCACTCAAGAACTGATGCTTTTGAACTGTAGTGTTGGAGAAGACTCTTGAGAGTCCCTTGGACTGCAAGGAGATCCAATCAGTCCATCCTCAAGATCAGTCCTGGGTATTCATTGGAAGGACTGATGTTGAAGCTGAATCTCTAATATTTTGGCCACCTGATATGAAGAACTGACTCATTAGAAAAGACCCTGATGCTGGGAAAGATTGAAGGGAGGAGGAGAAGGGGACCACAGAGGATGAGATGGTTGGATGGCATCATCAATGGATATGAATTTTGGTAAATTCTGGGAAATCGTGATAGACAGGGAGGCCTGGAGTGCTGCAGTCCACTTGGTAGCCTAGAGTCAGACAGGACTGAGTGACTGAACTGAACTGATACAGATGACATAATCCTTATGGCTGAAAGCAAAGAGGAATTGAAGAGCTTCTTGATGAAAGTTAAAGAGGAGAGTGGAAGAGCTGGCTTAAAATTTAACATTCAAAAAACTGAGATCATGGCATCTGGTCTCATCACTTCACAGCAAATAGATGGAGAAACAGTTGAAACAGTGACAGACAACATTTTTGGGCTCCAAAGTCTCTGCAGATGGTGACTGCAGCCATGAAATTAAAAGATGATTGCTCCTTGGAAGAAAAGCTATGCCCAACCTAGACAGCATATTAAAAAGCAGAGACGTTACTTTACCAACAAAGATGCATGTAGTCAAAGATATGGTTTTTCCAGTAGTCATGTATGGATGTGAGAGTTGGACTATAAAGAAGGCTGAGCGCAGAAGAATTGATGCTTTTGAACTGTGATATGAAGACTCTTGAGAGTCCCTTGGACTGCAAGGAGTTCCAACCAATCTATCTTAAAGGAAATCAGTCCTGACACTCCAATACTTTGGCCACGTGATGAGAAGAACTGACTCACTGAAAAAGAGCCTGATGCTTTGAAAGAATAAAGGTAGAAGAGAAGGGGATGACAGATGGTGAGATGGTTAGATAGCATCCCCAACTCCATAGATTGAGTTTGAGTAAACTCTGAGAGTTGGTGATGGACAGGGGAGCCTGGTGTGCTGCAGTGCATGGAGTCCCAAAGAGTCAGACACAACTAAGCAAGTGAACTGAACTGATAAAAGGATGAAAGTTATGTTCGTCAAACTCATATCACAGAATTTATATTTATAAAAATTCCCCAACATGCAATCACATAGACATTAAACCAGTGGTTGTTGAGGGCTAGAGATAAAAACGATGAATTATTTGTAAATGAATACATTCCTATTTGTTCTGCCTTCTAAATTTTGGAGTCATTTAGAAATAAATGAGTTCGTGTGATGGAGCATTTGAAGATCTTTCCTTCTTTGGAATAGTGCGATAGTTTAGATGGACAAATCCTTTTCCTCATATACTTTTTCATTCTCTAAACATACCCAGGACTAGTCTAGAGTAGTCATAATTAGAAATAAGTTAGTCCTTAGCACACTGACATATTACACTTACTATAATGCAGATTATTCTGCAACTACCTATGTTGCCTTCTCCCATTGTAAATGGATTAAAATTCTTTTGTGTAAATATATATACATATATATATATATATATAAAAGCTGGAATTAACAATAAAAAACAAAGTTTGGGCTAATAAATCTTCTTTAGTAAACACTCAGGTAAGTAAAGGAGATGAAGTCTACCTGAGTAGAGAAAAATCTGAAATTTTATTTTGGTATTACCCTAGCTATCTTGAAAGATGCATATTCAATTAGGAAAAAGTGAAAATAAAGAAACACATATGATGGAGAACTTAATGGTATGCAATTTAGCTCTTAAATCTAGTTTTTACTCCAAACTAAAAGCTTTTATTCCCAATTTAACTTCAAATATCTAAGAGATACCAAAGGAACATTTCATGCAAAAATGGGCTCGATAATACGACAGAGGATGAGATGGCTGGATGGCATCACTGACTCAATGAATGTGAGTCTGAGTGACCTCCAAGAGCTGGTGATGGATAGGGAGGCCTGGCGTGCTGCAGTTCATGGGGTTGCAAAGAGTCAGACATGACTGAGCGACTGATCTGATCTGAAAGGACAGAAATGGTATGGACCTAACGGAAGCAGAAGATATTAAGAAGAGGTGGCAAGAATACACAGAAGAACTGTACAAAAAAGAGCTTCACAACCCAGATAATCATGATGGTGTGATCACTGACCTAGAGCCAGACATCCTGGAATGTGAAGTCAAGTGGGCCTTAGAAAGCATCACTATGAACAAAGCTAGTGGACGTGATGGAATTCCAGTGGAGCTATTCCAAATCCTGAAAGATGATGCTGTGAAAGTGCTGCACTCAATATGCCAGCAAATTTGGAAAACTCAGCAGTGGCCACAAGATTGGAAAAGGTCAGTTTTCATCCCAATCCCAAAGAAAGGCAATGCCAAAGAGTGCTCAAACTACCGCACAATTGCACTCATCTCACACACTAGTAAAGTAATGCTCAAAATTCTCCAAGCCAGGCTTCAGCAATATGTGAACCGTGAACTTCCTGATGTTCAAGCTGGTTATAGAAAAGGCAGAGGAGCCAGAGACCAAATTGCCAACATCTGCTGGATCATGGAAAAAGCAAGAGAGTTCCAGAAAAACATCTATTTCTGCTTTATTGACTATGCCAAAGCCTTTGACTGTGTAGATCACAATAAACTATGGAAAATTCTGAAAGAGATGGGAATACCAGACCACCTGATGTGCCTCTTGAGAAATCTGTATGCAGATCAGGAAGCAACAGTTAGAAGTGGACATGGAACAACAGACTGGTTCCAAATAGGAAAAGTAGTTCGTCAAGGCTGTATATTGTCACCCTGTTTATTAAACTTATATGCAGAGTACATCATGAGAAATGCTGGACTGGAAGAAACACAAGCTGGAATCAAGATTGCCGGGAGAAATATCAATAACCTCAGATATGCAGATGATACCACCCTTATGGCAGAAAGTGAAGAGGAACTAAAAAGGCTCTTGATGAAAGTGAAAGTGGAGAGTGAAAAGGTTGGCTTAAAGCTCAACATTCAGAAAACAAAGATCATGGCATCTGGCCCCATCACTACATGGGAAATAGATGGGGAAACAGTGGAAACAGTGTCAGACTTTATTTTTCTGGGCTCCAACATCACTGCAGATGGTGACTGCAGCCATGAAATTAAAAGACGCTTACTCCTTGGAAGGAAAGTTATGACCAACCTAGATAGCATATTCAAAAGCAGAGACATTACTTTGCCAACAAAGGTTCGCCTAGTCAAGACTATGGTCTTTCCTGTGGTCATGTATGGATGTGAGAGCTGGACTGTGAAGAAGGCTGAGTGCCAAAGAATTGATGCTTTTGAACTGTGGTGTTGGAGAAGACTCTTGAGAGTCCCTTGGACTGCAAGGAGATCCAACCAGTCCATTCTGAAGGAGATCAGCCCTGGGATTTCTTTGGAAGGAATGATGCTAAAGCTGAAACTCCAGTATTTTGGCCACCTCATGTGAAGAGTTGACTCATTGGAGAAGACTCTAATGCTGGGAGGGATTGAGGGCAGGAGGAGAAGGGGACGACAGAGGATGAGATGGCTGGATGGCATCACTGACTCGATGGATGTGAGTCTGGGTGCCCTCCGGGAGTTGGTGATGGACAGGGAAACCTGGCGTGCTGCAGTTCATGGGGTCGCAAAGAGTCAGACACGACTGGGCGGCTGATCTGATCTGATCTAAGAGAAACATGAAACAATATAGGTACTGTGTTTGAATTTTCTATATTTCTTAAATTCAAGAAAGGAGCTGCTGCTGCTGCTAAGTCGCTTCAGTCGTGTCTGACTCTGTGCGACCCCATTGACGGCAGCCTACCAGGCTCCCCCGTCCCTGGGATTCTCCAGGCAAGAACACTGGAGTGGGTTACCATTGCCTTCTCCATTGTGTGAAAGTGAAAAGTGAAAGTGAAGCCGCTCAGTTGTGTCTGACTCAGCGACCCCATGGACTCTAGCCTACCAGGCTGCTCCATCCATGGGATTTTCTAGGCATGAGTACTGGAGTGGCTTGCCATTGCCTTCTCCTGGAGCAACACATAAACAGATCAGATCAGTCACTCAGTCGTGTCCGACTCTGCGACCCCATGAACTGCAACACACCCGGCCTCCCTGTCCATCACCAACTCCCGGAGGTCACTCTGACTCACGTCCATCGAGTCAGTGATGCCATCCAGCCATCTCATCCTCTGTCGTCCCCTTCTCCTCTTGCCCCCAATCCCTCCCAGCATCAGAGTCTTTTCCAATGAGTCAACTCTTCACACGAGGTGGCCAAAGTACTGGAGTTTTAGCTTTAGCATCATTCTTTCCAAAGAAATCCCAGGGTTGATCTCCTTCAGAATGGACTGGTTGGATCTCCTTGCAGTCCAAGGGACTCTCAAGAGTCTTCTCCAACACCACACTTCAAAAGCATCAATTCTTCGGCGTTCAGCCTTCTTCACAGTCCAGCTCCCACATCCATACATGACCACAGGAAAAACCATAGCCTTGACTAGACGAACCTTTGTTGGCAAAGTAATGTCTCTGCTTTTGAATATGCTATCTAGGTTGGTCATAACTTTCCTTCCAGTGAGTAAGCGTCTTTTAATTTCATGGCTGCAGTCACCATCTGCAGTGACTTTGGAGCCCAGAAAAAGAAAGTCTGACACTGTTTCCACTGTTTCTCCATCTATTTCCCAAGTAGTGATGGGACCAGATGCCCTGATCTTCGTTTTCTGAATGTTGAGCTTCAAGCCAACTTTTTCACTCTCCACTTTCACTTTCATCAAGAAGCTTTTGAGTTCCTCTTCACTTTCTGCCATAAGGGTGATGTCATCTGCATATCTGAGGTTATTGATATTTCTCCCAGCAATCTTGATTCCAGCTTGTGTTTCTTCCAGTCCAGCATTTCTCATGATGTACTCTGCATATAAGTTAAATAAACAGGGTGAGAATATACAGCCTTGACATACTCCTTTTCCTATTTGGAACCAGTCTGTTGTTCCATAAACAGATAAAGTAGTCCTAATTATGGTATATGTGACTGTTATACTCCCACAACTGTTACCATTTTTGTTTTCAATTATGATAGCCTCTCACTTAGATTCAAATATTATTTTGTTTCTTAATATTCTTGTTGAAATTATTAACAAATATAATTACAAAAATATATTTTATTAACTAGTAATTTTATTCCATTGTCAACACTATTATGAAAATATATAACTTTATTAATATCTACACTTCAAAATTTTAGCTATGATAAACTTAAAGTTTTTAATATCTTGTAGAATCCCTACAAGATTTAGATGGAAAATATTGATAAGTCCTTTTTAAATATAGTGTTCTTTTTGTTGTAATTCATTTTTATAAATTGAATAATCTCACTTCCAAAACATTGTTTTACATTTTTTTAATATAGGGTTTCTTATATCTGATGACAGTATAGCTCATTTTTCTGTTTTTTTGCTCTCTTACTTTCACTATTGAAACTGGTAATAATTTTGGATTCCATGCCATTTTGTCGTGTAGTTACAGCTTGCTCTTTTATAAAAGAAAATTAGAAAACTGCTCAGTGTTATAGATATTAATGGTTGTTAGAAAAGTATAATAAAGGATTCCCTTTTCAGAGGATCACAAAGCTTTTATGTCATTATTCATGAATGACTAATGCATTCAAAGGAGTAGAGCACTGATCTCCAAGGCTAAGATGATGGACAGTGCAGAGGGAAAGAGAGGCTAAAAGAAAGTCGTTTGTCATATGTGAAGACCTAATAACAGGCTTGCCTAGAATGAGGCATTTCAGCTGAATTTAGAAAAAGAAACTTTTATTACATGTGTTATCATTCATGGCTTCTCAGATCATCAAGGACAAATCTGCTGGATATCTTTGGATAACTGAATGTTTTTAAAGCCCATTAACAATACAAATTCTAGAAAATAATAAATAGGACTTAGGTAATGCCATGAAGCTACACTTTTATTTGCTTTCTTTTACCAGATCACATATATGTTCCTCAAGTTTTGGGCACTAAAAGAATCATAAATAGGGCCTCTGCATTTCTGATTCTCTGACTATAAGTAAAGGAAACAAGCTTTGGGTTAATAAGACATAACATGAGTTTATTACAAGGACTTAGAATAGTTTCCAGAATCCCAGGAAAGACTGAAGATCAAGAAGGGCAAGATCCAAAAATGTTTCTGGTATCATGATAGGAGGAACTAATGGTTCTCATCAGGATAGTGCCATTACTAAGAATCAGCTCCTGATATTTTTGTTTAAATGTTTTTCAGTTCAAAACCCAAGTTCTGGAGAGAGATAGCATATGATCATCAAGTGAGAATGTGTTCATGGCCTTATTTGCAAGGCTGCATGAAAAGGTTGGCAAGTGTAATTGCACAAGGAAGGGTATTGAGATAGTGTTATTATAAAAAAAGGAAATTAATGATGGAAAGATTAAAAAATAAAAGTTATGAACTACACCTGGACTCAATCTCCTTCAGATCTATTTGAGTGTGTGTGTAATAATTACAAAAGCACATTGAGTGTTTATATATTGTCCCTAATCTATGTGCCTCAAAGTGAGACTGATCAGAATCTGGCCTTTATAGAATAATATCTATACTGTCTTTGATCTAGCAGCACCTGAATATCATATAGAAATCTAATTTATCAGGAAAGAATGAATTAACTTCAGACTGAGGTGATATATTAATATATTAATCCTAAGCATATAATTGTTAAACTGACTTTGGAATCTGGACACAAATTAATTACCAAGTAAACTCTCAAGGAATCATTACTATGACTATCTGGCTTAGGTATATGGTCTAACTAAAGAAAGATTACAGAAGAAAGTAATTTTATTCATTGGGACCAAAATTATAGTTCTAAATTCTTTAGACTAATTCAAGGATTTGTATTATGATTGGGGAATAAATTGTGGTTAATTTTTATAGATTTTTAATATATAAAGAGATTTTGCAAACAGTATTGCTTAACATGAAAATAGGGAATTCCCTAGCATCCTAGTGTCAGAAGGACTTCCCACTTTCATTGCCAATGGCATCGGTTTTATCCCTGGTCAGAGAACAAAGATCCCGCAAGCTGCACAGTGTTTCAAAATAAGATAATAATAAATTTAAAAAAAAAAAAAAAGAAAGAAAAGAGAGTCAATAAAATAATCCCCTTAAGTTGGCTGAATGTATCAGTCATTTCATCCAATCATTTAAGAATGAATGAGGGCTTCCCTGGTGATCAGTGGTGAAGAATCAGCATGCCAATGCAGGAGACATGGGTTCAATCCCTGGGTCTGGAACATCCTACATGCCACAGTATAACTGAGCTCAGGTGCTGCAACTACTGAAACCCATGAGTCAGAGAGCCTGTGCTCCACAACTGGAGAAGCCACTGCAATGAGAAACCTGTGCACCACAGCTAGAGAGTGGCCCCTGCTCCCGGCAACTCAAGAAAAGCCCACACAGCTACAGAGACCCAGCACAGCCTAAAAAATAAATATATAAAACATAAATAATGAATGACTCTTCTTTATATTTCAAGTAGTGCTCTAAAAGGATTCCCCAGCTGGCTCAATGGTAAAGAGTATGCCTGCAGATGCAGGAGATGCAGGTTCTATTTCTGGGTCAAGAAGATCCCCTGGAGAAAGAAATGGCAACCCACTCCAGTATTCATACCTGGAAAATCCCATGGACAGAGAAGATTGTTGGCTATCGCTCACGGGGTCGCAAAGATTTGAACAGCATTTAGTGACTGAGCAGATGAGCAACACTGCTCTAAAAAGAAAGGGTGTATTTGGTGGTGGTGGTAGTGAGAGGGGTTTCTGTCGTCATGGAACTTTAATTTTACTAGAGAAGATACAAAATAAATATCCCCATGAGTACATGATACAATTAATGTCAGCCACTTGTATTACTATGAAATAAAAAGAAGGTAAGGAGATAGGGAAAAATGAGCTGGAAATAATGTGGAGGACAGACACTAAATTTTAGATAGAGTGATTAGGAAAGGCATAATTTAGATCGAAACTCTAGATCTCTTCAAGAAAATTAGAGACATCAAGGGACCATTTTATGCAAAGATGGGCATAATAAAGGACAAAAACAGTATGGACCTAACAGAAGCAGAAGATAATAAGAAGAGGTGGCAAGAAGACACAGAAGAAATACACAGCAAAGATATTAATTACCCAGATAACCATGACAGTGTGATCATTCACTAGAGCCAGATATCTTGGCGTACAAAGTCAAGTGGGCCTTAGGAAGCTTTGCAAGCTGGGGGAGATGATGGAATTCCAGCTGAACTCTTTCAAATCCTAAAAGATGATTCTGTGAGAGTGCTGTACTCAATATGCCAGCAAATTTGGAGAACTCAGCAATGGCCACAGAACTGGAAAATGTCAGTTTTCATTCCAACCCCAAAGAAAGGCAATGTCAAAGAATGTTCAAACTACCGCACAATTGCACTCATCTCACATGCTAGCAGAGTAATGCTCAAAAATCTCCAAGTTAGGCTTCAACAGTATGTGAATGGAGAACTTCCAGATGTTCAAGCTGGATTTAGAAAAGGCAGAGGATCCAGAGAACAAATTGCCAACATCTGTTGGACCATAGAAAAACCAAGAGAATTCCAGAAAAACCTCTACTTCTGCTTCATTGACTACACTAAAGTTTTTGGTTGTGTCAATCATAACAAACTGTGGAAAATTCTTAAAGAATTGGGAACACTTTACTTGTCTCCTGAGAAAGCTGTATGCAGGTCAAGAAGCAACAGTTAGAACTAGACAAGGGAAAACACACTGGTTCAAAATTGGGAAAGAAGTTCATCAAGGGTGTATATTGTCACCCTGATTATTTAACTTATATGCAGAGTACACCATGAGAAATGTTGGACTGGATGAAATACAAACTGTAATCAAGACTGCTGTGAGAAATATCAATAATCTCAGATATGCAGATGACACCACCTTTATGACAGAAAGCTAAGAGGAACTAAAAAGCTCTTGAAGAAAGTAAAAGAGGAGAGTGAAAATGTTGGCTTAAAACTCAACATTCAAAAATGAAGATCATGGAATCCAGTCCCATCACATTCTGGCAAATAAATGGCAAAACAATGAAAATCATGGCAGACTTTATTTTCCTGGGCTCTAAAATCACTGCAGGTAGTGACTGCAGCCATGAAATTAAAAGACATTTGTGCCTTGGAAGAAAAGCTATGGCCAAAGTAGATAGCATATTAAAACGTAGAGACATGATTTTTCCAACAAATGTCCATATAGTCAAGGCTACGGTTTTTCCAGTAGTCATATATGGATGAGAGAGTTGGACCATAAAGAAGGATGAGAGGTGAAGAATTAATGCTTTTGAACTATGGTATTGGAGAAGACTCTTGAGAATCCCTTGGACTGCAAGGAAATCAAACCTGTCACTCCTAAAGAAAAATCAACCCTGAATATCCATTGGAAGGAGTGATGCTGAAACTGAAGATCCAATACTTTGGCCATCTGATGCAAAGAGCTGATTCACTAGAAAACATCCTGATGCTGGGAAAGATTGAAGGCAAGAGGAAAAGGCGATGACAGAGGATGAGCTCTTTGGATGTCATCACTGACTCAATGGACATGAGTTTGAACAAACTCTGGGAGATGGTGAAGGACAGGTAAGCCTGGCATGCTGCAATTCATGGGGTCACAAAGAGTCAGACAAAACTGAGCGACTGAACAACAACAACAAATTATCTTTTGACAATTACAATAAAGAGACAAGACAAGGAGTTAAATCACACATATATTATCTAACCTGAAAGAGTTGGTCAAATTAATATCTGATACGATTTTAGTGGGCTTCCCAGTTGGCACTAGTGGTAAAGAACACTCTTGCAAGTGCAGGAGACAAAAGAAGTGCAGGTTTGATCTCTGGGTTGGTAAGATCCCCTGGAGAAGGAAATAGCAACCTACTCCAGTATTCTTGCCTGTAGAATTCCATGGACAGAGGAGCTGGTGGGCTACAGCCCATAGGGTTGCAACGAGTTGGACACGACTGAGAAACTATCACACACACACATGCCATCCTTCTCTTTCTATTATCTTTGCTTCTAACTTCCTTCACATGTAATTATATTTTGAAGCCACTTGCAGGTAATTGCAACCTTTTTTGTTTTGCAAAACAGCACCCAGAAGTCGAAAACCTCATGGAACAGAGTTTGGCAAACACCCTGTGGAAGTGTAAAAGTCCAAATTATTTGCATTGAGTAGGGAAAAATTCTGAGAAGCAATTCACCTTTAGGTCTTTCCTAAGGATTCAGGCTAAAGTGAGACTGTGAGACTGCCTGAAATTGCACACTTGCTCCTACTTCCTTACCAGTGTCTTCAGGAGCACTTTTCTGATAAATCACTAGAACATCTTAAGGATAGCTTCTGAAGACATAACCTAAGACATCCTCTTCTGTTTTACCTCACACCCTCTAGCTGCTCTTCATTGCTTTCAGTTGCCAGCTTTTCCTTCTCCCTCTGACATATAAATGTTGAGTTCATCAGCACTTAACCTTACATGCTTTTCTCACCATCTACTCCCTAGGCGATTTCATCTATTCCGATGGCTAATGCTAGTAGCATTTTTTTCACTTTCAATTTAGACTTTCCTCTAAGCTTTAGACAATATATCTAACACTCTACTCAATATTCCCACTTGGCTGTCTTACAGGTAACTCAAACTCAATATACCTCAGAAAGAAAAGTTTGCTGTTGTTCCGTAGCTAAGTTGTGCCGACTCTTTGGGACCCCATGGACTGCAGCATTCCAGGCTTCCCTGTCCTTCACCATCTCTCAGAGTTTGCTTAAACTCATGTCCATTGAGTCAGTGATGCCATCCAACCATCTCATCCTCTGTCTCCCCCTTCTCCTCTTGCCCTTAATCTTTCCCAGAATTAGGGTTTTTTGCAGAGTCAGCTCTTCCCATCAGGTGGCCAAAGTATTAGAGTTTCAGCTTCAGCAGCACTCCTTCCAATGAATATTCAGTGTTGATTTCCTTTAGGATTGACTGGTTTAATTTCTTTACAGTCCAAGGGGCTCTCAACAGTCTGCTCCAACACCACAGTTTGAAAGCATCAGTTCTTCGGTGTTCAGCCTTCTTTATGGTCCAACTCTCTCATCCTTAAGTGACTGCTGGAAAAACCATAACTTGGACTATATGGAACTTTGTCGGCAATGTGATATCTCTGCTTTCATAGTTATTCTTTCATAGTTATTCTCTTTCATAGTTATTCTTCCAAGGAGCAAGCATCTTTTAATTTTGTGGCTGCAGTCACTGTCTACATTGTTTTGGGAGCCCAAGAAAATGAAATCTGACACTGTTTCTACTTTTTCCCGGAAGTGATAGGACCAGATGCCATGATATTCATTTTTTGAATGCTGAGTTTTAAGCCAGGTTTTTCACGCTCCTCTTTTACCTTCATCAAAAATCTTTTTAGTTCCTCTTCACTTTCTGCCATTAAAGTGATATCATCAGCATATAATCTATCTCAGCTCCCATTCCATATATCATGTAATCACATTGTGGAAGAAAATCAGCCAGATAATTGTTACCATAAGAATTCTATTAACAAAAATGATAGGCATGAGAAGGCTTCAAAGTTAAAACTTGAGGGAGCAGTGTGGAAAGTTTTACTGGGTTCAGTTCAGTTTGGTTCAGTTCAGTCACTCAGTCGTGTCCAACTCTTTGCGACCCCGTGAATCGCAGCACGCAAGGAGTCCCTGTCCATCATCAACTCCCAGAGTTCACTCAGACTCACGTTCATCGAGTCAGTGATGCCATCCAGCCATCTCATCTTCTGTCGTCCCCTTCTCCTCTTGCCCCCAATCCCTCCCAGCATCAGAGTCCTTTCCAATGAGTCAACTCTTTGCATGAGGTGGCCAAAATACTGGAGTTTCAGCTTTATTGAGTTAGTTTCAGGAATAGTTATACTTTATACAGTTTAGCAGCCACTGAACAATCTGGTTTGTATCAAGAGGGATGAAGAGACAGTAGATAATTTATGTGTAAGAGAAAATGGGAGGAAGAGTTGAAATTTTCAAGTATATGTAAAGGTCACAAAGGAAAATCTGTTTTTCCATCTCTCACAACATCCTTGTCTACATCTCACTTGCCTTACCCAAAGAGCAGTTCACTATATTTCTCCTGAATTATTCCAATAATCTTCAAAATGGTCTCTATATACTATGAACCTTCTATAGTCTGTTTTATATGTTTTATTAAATATTTGGTAATTGTAAGATATTATAAAAGGCTGTAAAAAGCATAAAGCTAAAATAGTAATTACTCATTTCTATATCACCTGGTTTAAGAAAACCTCTATGTGCTTCTCCCTGATCCTATCAATTTTGTCTTCACTCAGCAATTACCATTATCCCAACTTTCAGCTTTAATATTTACTCCCACGTCCTTAAAACATCTGTCTGTATCTCTAAAATATATTATTTTCTCTGTGCTTAACTATTCAAAAATACTGTAAGTATTATTCTATGACTCATCTTTTCCAATCAACATTGTATTCCTGATATGCATATATGTTATACGAAACTGTTATATAATATTCCACTGTATATAAATATAATACAACTTCTTTATACATTTTAATGTTGTCAGAATTTTGGAGGTTGTTCCTTTTTAAAAATTAAAGAATGAATTAATATTTATAAATGCCACTTCAATTAACGTTTCTATACATGTCTTCTGACATACACATTATAGAGGTTTCTTCAAACACTTCAGTAGAAGAACTACATCTTGGGAGATTTGTCTTCAGCTTTACTAAAGAATGCCTAATAATTTTCCAAAGCATTTTATATTTATAATCCTAGCAGTTGTGAGAAATTCAGCTGCTCTCATTTTTTGCAAGATTTTATAGTGTGATCTAATCCATTCCTCATCCAGCAGCTACTATGACCTTTTACAAATGCAAATCTGATTAAGTCACCCTAACTCTGCTTAAAATCCTTTAATGGTTTCTCATTGATCCTAGAATAAATTCTAAGAGTTTAACATTGTCAAAAGATTCTTTTTGCTCTGACCTCTCCATCATTTAATATTTTATAACACTCTCCATGCCTTCTATTTCCACACTGGCCTTAAGGAATCTTTCCTGCCCTAAGACCTTCATACATGATACTTTTTCCTGGAACTCTTTTAACTCCCCCCCCCCCCCCCCGATTAATTCACTCCTTTTTTGTTATGTTAAATGTCACTTCCTCAAGGAAGTTTTTTTTATTCCTTAGAGTTTATTAGGACTTCTCATTGACTACCATTGCTTGTAGTTTTTTTCTAAATACATCATTTATCACAAAAATAATTAAGAAATGTTACATGTGTTCTTTAATGTGCCTGCTAGTAACATTCAGTGTCAGATAAGGTCAGTTGCAGTCTCTGGTTTTGTGTTGTTCACGAAATTATTTGGAGCCACTGGCAAATATTTTCAATAGTCAGTGCTCATTATATATGCTGAATGGGAATGGCTAATCTCTATATTCATACAAACACACACATTATACTTTATATTAATTTTTCATCCAGAAGTGGTAAGTTATTATTTAGCAAATATTCATGTCCTCTCTATATTCCCAATTCCCCCAACTTCTAAGTGAGGAGGCTATTCTTTTTTTGCCAGTCATATTTATCTTAGCCATGAACCACTTTGATCAATGGAATGTGGAAGGTATGATGAAAGCTGAAACATGGAGTGCGCTTGCTCTTTTAGGTATGCCATCTTGCCCTCTACCATCACCATGAGAAGGATATACTTTAGCCAGTCTGTTAGGCCCTTAAAAATGTGGGAGTCACAAGAGGCAGAACTCAGGGAAGTGCAGATCAGGCAAATGTCACAGGCTAATCCAGAGACTGAGATATAAGTGATTCTTTTGATAAGCTTTTTGAGATTTGGTGGTTAATTGCAGGCAGTGAAAGTTAAGGGGCACACCAAACTCTTAAATGAATGAAACTTGAAAAGACACTGGATGGCTGTTCTCTGTACCTCCTGTTTGACCAGTGCCTGCATCACCTACGCTCTACTCAGCTGACGGATCTTGCTACACACTTGCCTCATGAACCAGCTATTGCCTGGTCTAACTTTCAGTTCACTTCAGTCGCTCAGTCGTGTCCGACTCTTTGCGACCCCATGAATCGCAGCATGCCAGGCCTCCCTGTCCATCACCAACTCCAGGAGTTCACCCAGACTCACTTCTATCGAGTCGGTGATGCCATCCAGCCATCTCATCCTCTGTCGTCTCCTTTTCCTCCTGCCCCTAATCCCTCCCAGCATCAGAGTCTTTTCCAATGAGTCAACTCTTCACATGAGGTAGCCAAAGTAGTGGAGTTTCAGTTTTAGCATCATTCCTTCCAAAGAACACCCAGGACTGATCTCCTTTAGAATGTACTGGTCTGATTTTAGCCACCATGATATCTAACGGGACAGTGAGGTGTGTGCCCCTCTGCTGGTTTCCCTGGTAACCAATGAGCCAACCTGACATCAGTACAGTTCAGTTCAGTCGCTCAGTCGTGTCCGACTCTTTGCGACCCCATGAATCACAGCACGACAGGCCTCCCTGTCCATCACTAACTCCCGGAGTTCACTCAGACTCAAGTCCATCGAGTCAGTGATGCCGTCGGTCCTCCCCTATAACTGGCAACCTCCCTGCCCTCCCCAAGCAAAAACTGCCACCTTGCTAGCTCCAGGATCTTCCTTCAGACAGGGAAGCCCGCTTCATCCATTAAACATTGATGTCTTTGTTTCTGACTCTGGGATCTTTCTTCAGTCTTAAATCTGGGCAAGTATAGGCTTTATAGGCGTTCAGGGTGCAGCGGAACAGACACAAAATTAATTAACAGATTTAAGCTTTCTCAAAAAAAATTAGCAATAATGTAAAATGAATCCAATTTAGTTTGACATATAAATAGCTGCTAGATCCTTTTTCAAAATAACTTAGATGAGGATAAAATATAAATTTAAACTTTAGAAAATTTAAGTGGTGGACTTCTTTAAGGCGCTGATTATGAGCCTTTTACCTCATAAATTCTTTCATGCATCTGAGTGTAAAACAGTAAGGACTATGGCCATTATAAGCTATAACTGACAATTTCTCTTAACATTTTAAGGGCTGGCTTTAAACTGAACATTTTCCATTAGATGTTCACAAAAGGTTTTATAATCTTTTTTGTGATGACCTGTACTTTTCAAAGCTGAAATATAAAATACTTTTAACCAATTATCAACTATTCCTAATGTCCAAGCTTAGCATTTTAGTCATAAAGAAAAAGAAAAAAAAGCCTTTTACATTTCAGAGGCAGTGAGTATATCATAACTAAAAGCATATAATTTGAGTCATGCAGATAGCACAATTCAAATACAAGATATACCTGCTAAGTTTATTCTTGGTTAAAGTAGCCTCTGCAATCTGGAAATTATCTCCAAACTCTTAGACCAAGGACAGTTAAACTGAAGAATCTTTGTACTATCCCATAATATAAGGCTTATCAGAATTTGCCTTCTTTATTATGAGTCAGCATCCGTTTTTCTCAGGGTGGTGGTTTTGTGCTAGGATCCAAACAATACTCACATGCAGAAGCAGGAATTCTAAGAAATCCTCATAAACTTTATGATCTGCACCCCTGATTATCATCAGTCCTTCTAGGGACAAAATTCTGAGTCATGCCAGGTTGATTCTCTCTGAAAAATTAAGACTAAAGTTCAGGGTTGCATAATTAGAAACCCTGTCTACATCTAGAAGTCAAGCGATGTGAGCATGAGTACTTTAAGGTAATCGTGTGGATGCTAAAGGTAGGGAACAAGGCCATATGCATAGAGGACAAGCAAGCTAATATAGCAGACATAGAGAGATTGCAGATGGAGTTTCTGATTTGGTTTCCAAAGAGCTTTGGTTCTATGTACTCCTTTAACAAGAGGTCTATGTACACATACTTCTTTTCACGGATTGATAACTATAAGGAGGAAAGACCTCAATTACTAGGTTTAATACCATTTGCCTGTCAAACTTACCTGTGATCAAATGAGATATTTCACATCAAAATCTAACTTCTGTAATCCTACCCACAGTCTGCTAGAAAATGCCTCCACATATTCAAATTTTGCTTTCTCTTTCCTCCAAGCTGAATTCCTTTGATATTGATATTTTTATCTTGTTTTATTATATCAGCATTGATTTGGTAGAGAGGAGAACCAAAGAACAAATCAAGATAACCCAATAAAAATAAAATCTGAAAACCTGGGTAGAAGAATATAGAAACAATGGAAGAAGAAGAAGAAGAAGAAAAGGAAGAAACAGAAAGTATTCTTAACAGAAATTTTAATCACTAAACATACTATGCTGATCCTAGCACATAAAAGCAGCAGTAACTAGTGGGAGGAGGGAGGAGAAATTAAGGAAAAAATATCATAGATCAAGGATCCCTTGTGATAGTAAGTGATTTATGGTGGCTTGTTCCCATGGTAGACTTTTCCAGAATGCAAACCATGTTGACTTCTTTTTTGTGATCTCAGCCCTTAGGATAGTGCCTAGCACATAATATGTGTTCAGTAAATTCCAGTGACAAGAATAAAGAATATAATAAAGTCCAACTCTGGGTTTAGTTGAAGAGGGAGTCACTAAGGTACACTAAGGCATCCAGGTGAGACCATCAGGGGAGTGTAAATAGGGACAATCTTGCATGTACCTTAGACTTTCTTACATATTATTGATGATCTGGTCCATGTTATGCTTAGAATTCAAATTTTTCATTTCAGGTTTACACAGTCATTACTGTTTAAACAGGTTTACACAGTCATTGTAGGCCATGCTAATGCATATTCTTTTATTCCAGCAGGTGAAATATTTCTTTTACCCGGAAGCCTATATGCAGTGAAATTGCTGATAGCTTCCTCTAATTGAAACTACACTGCTGGTTATATACCCTCAAGTACAACTCTTGTATCTACTTTTGCTGCAATGCTAAGAATCACGACATTAAAATAGAGACAAAATACTCTTCAGGTCAGAAAAAAATTGGTGTATGTGACAAAAGAGATTATGTATTGCATTTCATCACTGAGTTGCCACGCTTGTGATATAATGTAGAGCACTAAAAGCTATTGTTCCCATGAATTATAACCCCAAATACCTTCACTCTGAAGATTCATTTTATCATGGATCTTGGTATTATATATCACCACTGTAATGTGTAACATATTTTCAGTGACATATCTTTATGGGATGCTATAGGCAAGAGTAGAGTAATTATCATTAAAGGAAGGTTTTTACAAGAGATTTTATGTTTTAATTCCTGTGTTGAAAGTTATCTAAGTTGTCTCTGTAACAAGAAAGTTAAAAATGCTCTTAGGTTATATTGTAAAATTAGTCTTTAGGGATTTTAAATTATTTTCATTTTAAGAGGTTTTTAATGAGAAAAAAAATCAATAAAACTGTAAAAACTTTCAATGCATGCTTTTCATTTTGCATTGTTTCAGCTTGTGACATGTAGCTGTTTAACAGGAAAACAAAAGAAAGAAAAAGCTTAAAGGTTCTATTTTATTACATTAAAGTAAATCATAAGCAACTGCAGAAACAGAAAGCTATTTAAATGCAAAAATCTTGCTAAATTCTCTGTCAGACCCTACAACAACATTTAAATAGTTTCTAAATATTTTAAACATTATAAGGAATAGATATCTATAACATATGTGGGTATTCACTTCTAGCTTCTGAAAGAAATTCTGGCCTGGCTAGCCATTAGTGTTTAATTAGAAGTAATGTGAGAGATCCAACATTCAATGCAGACTTGATTTTTCTAGTTTAAGAACCTAGTTACTTTATGTAAATTGGTAGGAGACCATTATCAAGCAACTCTGGCAATCAGTGTTTAATTTGTTGATAGCCTTGACAGTTGTGGCCAAAGTATAATTGGCATGGGCCCTGGAGCAAAAAAATAAATAAATAAATTAGGTTGTGCACAAAACTAAACAACATAATTATCAACAATTAGACATTAATTACGAGGAGCAGATTTTCAAGCCCTTCTAAATTTGGCCAAAGCTAGATCTAATTATATTTTAATGTTGTGAAAACATCCATGTTCCCGAGATAATCATGTGTCCAGAAGGTGCTTCCTGTAGATTTTTTCATTTCACAATGGATTGTTATTGTCAGGAAATTAAATATGTTTACATTTGACAATGATCTAATAATTACAGAAAATTAGTGAAGTAGGATTCAGAGTTTGGTAGTAATTTATCTACATTACCTGTTTTTATTTGATCACATTAAAACTCTGGTACACAAAGAAATAAAAATGAACAGTATATAAAAAGATAGAATCTCATTAATGAATATGTTAAATAGAGAAACAGCAAGAGACAGAGGAAAAATAAATTTCAGTAAGTACCTTTCACTATAATAAAGAAATCCCATCCAATATTAGATCCCAGGGGAGAGCTGTCACAGCACACTGCCAGCCATAGCCTCAAGAATAGGCTTGTATTATCAGGTGGGGCATGAAAAAGTGTTTACATGAAAAATGCTTTTAGCTTGTGAAAAATTTCATTATAATTATTAATACAAAAGGCCACAGCAATTCTTTGAGACATGAGAAGTATGTTACAGATGTTCCTTCTGATCAGAAATTGAAGAGTATATTCAAATTTCAACAGGTTAGTAATATCTGAATAATAATTATCCTATTCCTATGATCCGAACACCTGAGACAGTTATCTATGCATTCTCCTACCAGCCAATCATGGTACAATCCAATTGTTCTACTGGAAGTGAAAGTGAAAAATTTGCTCAGTTTTGTCTGACTCTTTGCGACCCCATGGACTATACAGTCCATAGAATTCTCCAGGCCAGAATACTGGAGTGGGTAGCCTTTCTCTTCTCCAGGGGATCTTCCCAACCCATTGATCAAACCTCTCACATTGCAGGTGGATTCTTTACCAGCTGAGTCACAAGTGTGTGTGTGTGTTAGTTGCTTAGTTATCCCTGACTCTTTGCAACCCCATAGACTATAGCCCACCAGGCCCCTCCATCCATGGGATTCTCCAGGCAAGAACACTGGGGTGGGTTGCCATTTCCTTCTCCAAAAGGAACTATAAAAGGAAAAAAAGTGAAGTTGCTCAGTTATGTCCAACTCTTTGTGACTCCATGAACTGTAGCCTACCAGGCTCCTCCATCCATGGAATTTTCCAGGCAAGAGTACTAGAGTGGGTTATCATTTCCTTCACCACTGACCCACAAGGGAAGCCCAAGAATGCTGGAGTAGGTTCTCCAGAAGATGTTTCAGACCCAGGAATCAAACCAGGGTCTCCTGCATTGCAGGCAGATTCCTTACCAACTGAGCTATCCAGGGAAGCCTTGATATTGGTGTGTACTCTACTTACTTGTGACTATAGGTTATTCTGTGCAGAAGACCACAGGTAAAATGAATATCCACACTTGCTTCAAGGAACCCATCTGTTCTATCTTATTTTTCACTTTAATGTATATTAATTTGTTCAATTATCTAAAGAATGTGCAAAATATTCTCTGGGGAAGATACAATTTTTTGGTTGTTCTTTTCACATGAGTCTTCCTGATTTCTACACCTCACTTCACACTCACTCTTATATACTTATAATTAGAAGTTATATCTATCATCTATTTTTTGAAGTTATTTTTAAAGTATTTTAAGTAGAATACTATTTTCTGACTTTTGCTCTATGTTCTTTTACTCCGTTTAAATCATGGAAACAACCTAGATGTCCATCAGCAGATGAATGGATAAGAAAGCTGTGGTACATATACACAATGGAATATTACTCAGCCATTAAAAAGAATACATTTGAATCAGTTCTGATGAGGTGGATGAAACTAGAGCCGATTATACAGAGTGAAGTAAGCCAGAAAGAAAAACACCAATACAGTATACTAACTCATATATATGGAATTTAGAAAGATGGTAATGATAACCCTGTATGTGAGATAGCAAAAGAGACACAGATGTATAGAACAGTCTTTTGGACTCTGTGGGAGAGGGAGAGGGGGATGATTTGGGAGAATGGCATTGAAACATGTATAATATCATATAAGAAACGAATCACCAGTCCAGGTTTGCTGCAGGATACAGAATGCTTGGGGCTGGTACACTGGGATGACCCAGAGGGATGGGATGTGGAGGGATGTGGGAGGGGCGTTCAAGATTGGAAACACGTGTACACCCGTGGTGGATGCATGTTGATGTATGGCAAAACCAATACAATATTGTAAAGTAATTAGCCTCTAATTAAAATAAATAAATTTAAATTTAAAAAAGAAATTGCAAGCTGTACAATCTTCTCATTCTAGCATACATGATATTTTAAATTCTTATTTCTGGTTTTCAATGCATGTTGTAGTGTATATCAGAAAAAGTAAAGACTGAATCCTTGATGTCAATTATTAATACTGTGTGAGAGACCATTTCAAGCTTTTACATTAATATAAAGCATGGAATATTTGTAAATAATTCCAGTTCCTTAAAATCTTTCTTTTCCATTAATTCCACAGCATTATTTTATTCATTGGGAGCTTCCTAGGTGGCTCAGTGGTAAAGTTTCCACCTGCCAATGTAGGAGCTGCCAGAGACATAGGTTTGATCCCTGGGAGAGAGGAGCCTGGTGGGCTACAGTTCAGGGCGTTGCAAAGAGTCAGACACACTGTGTGACTGAGCTTGCACTCACATTTTATTCATTGGGTAAAAGTTGTGTGGCTTATCAATACTTACCAGCATAACTTAAAAGTCATTATCACTGAGATGCAGAACCTTTAATTTTGACAACAATCTACCTTACTTGATACTATATTTGTATAGTCTAATATTATTTTTTACAGATTGTATCATGCACTTTTATATCAATTTGGCTTTATCCCTCTTGTTTTCACAGGCATATTTTACTTATCTTAAACTCTATCTACTCTATAAAAGTCTACTGCACATCTACCACACAGCTCTCAGCAAACTAACTTAGCCTAAGCCCATCTAAACAGTAGGGGATGGATTCTTTATCTTTATGGAAATTATGAACTGTGTGTGTATGCTGCTGTAATTTTTGTTTATTTGTTTTCAACTTGAAGTGCATATGTGTCATCTTGGATCCAGAGAAAGGTGGATCTAAATACTAAGGGGTCTGAGGCTCGATGAGATGATGGTGAAGAGAAGAGGCAAGATAGCAGCAATATATAAAATAAAATAAAATACCACAAATTTCCTATTGTTTAGAATAATGCTTTCTGCCTAAATAGCATGTACCTGGATTGAGTATAAATCTCTTTTGAGTGTGTCATCAAAGATATTTGCATAAGGAAATTTTAACTTTGCCTCTCCTTCAAAGTTAGAGAAATTGCTAAACCACAGTGAGTCACAGAGAAGAAAAGATGCAAATTGTATTGAGTGAAGTCGTTTAAACTTAAAAGGTTTAAACCACTAGTACAATTCCATGCGATTACACTGAAATTACACTCATCTCACATGCTAGTAAAGTAATGCTCAAAATTCTCCAAGCCAGGCTTCAACAATATGTGAACCATGAACTTCCTGATGTTCAAGCTGGTTTTAGAAAAGGCAGAGGAACCAGAGATCAAATTGCCAACATCCACTGGATCATGGAAAAAGCAAGAGAGTTCCAGAAAAACATCTATTTCTGCTTTATTGACTATGCCGAAGCCTTTGACTGTGTAGATCACAATAAACTGTGGAAAATTCTGAAAGAGATGGGAATACCAGACCACCTGACCTGCCTCTTGAGAAATTTGTATGCAGGTCAGGAAGCAACAGTTAGAACTGGACATGGAACAACAGACTGGTTCCAAATGGGAAAAGGAGTACATCAAAGCTGTATATTGTCACCCTGCTTATTTAACTTATATGCAGAGTACATCATGAGAAACGCTGGATGGAAGAAACACAAGTTGGAATCAAGATTGCTGGGAGAAATATCAGTAACCTCAGATATGCAGATGACCCTACCCTTATGGCAGAAAGTGAAGAGGAACTAAAAAGCCTCTTGATGAAAGTGAAAGTGGAGAGTGAAAAAGTTGGCTCAAAGCTCAACATTCAAAAAATGAAGATCATGGCATCTGGTCCCATCACTTCATGGGAAATAGATGTGGAAACAGTGGAAACAGTGTCAGACTTTATTTTTCTGGGCTCCAAAATCACTACAGATGGTGACTGCAGCCATGAAATTAAAAGATGCTTACTCCTTGGAAGGAAAGTTATGACCAACTTAGATAGCATATTCAAAAGCAGAGACATTACTTTGCCAACAAAGGTTCATCTAGTCAAGGCTATGGTCTTTCCTGTGGTCATGTATGGATGTGAGAGCTGGACTGTGAAGAAGGCTGAGCACCGAAGAATTGTTGCTTTTGAACTGTGGTGTTGGAGAAGACTCTTGAGAGTCCCTTGGACTGCAAGGAGATCCAACCAGTCCATTGTGAAGGAGATCAGCCCTGGGATTTCTTTGGAAGGAATGATGCTAAAGCTGAAACTCCAGTACTTTGGCCACCTCATGCGAAGAGTTAACTCATTGGAGAAGACTCTGATGCTGGGAGGGATTGAGGGCAGGAGGAGAAGGGGACGACAGAGGATGAGATGGCTGGATGGCATCACTGACTGGATGGACCTGAGTCTGAGTGAACTCCGGGAGTTGGTGATGGACAGGGAGGTCTGGCATGCTGCGATTCATGGAGTCGCAAAGAGTCGGACACGACTGAGTGAATGATCTGATCTGATCTGACCTGACACTGAAATTAGTGATGTAGGGAGAAAGTAGCTTGGATTATAACATATAGGTGGGGTACTCTTTATTTGGACTATGTAGAAGCACAAATAGATAAATAAAGTGGTGTCTATATGACAAGACTTAAGAAACAAAGTTAAGGGCTAAATCTCATATCTCTGGATTTCAGAGCTTTATTTCCAAACAGAATAGTAGCTGGGTTCCAATGAGAGCAAAAAAGGAAGAGAAACATTTGAAGAACCAAGGCAAAGGAAAAAAAAAAAAAAAAAAACAGTAAATAATAACAATAAAATGCATTTTGAAACATTTCATATGAACTACCAATTTGAAAGAGAATAATAGAGTGAATGCTAAATAAACAGTATGTTTTTTAAAGGCTTCTTGAAAACACACCTTTTTTGGCACTAAAGAATTTGTGCTCTTATCACAATTTCTTAGAACAAATTGTATATGCAAATCAGCATCCCACTAACTGATTCAAATCAGCAGAACTTGCATTAGCAGAGAAAAGGGCAAGGAGCTAATTGACTCTGCCAGAGACTAAGTGGACCTACTGTGCTTCATTTTGGGGTGCAAATTATTGCACTTCAAAAATCTGCATATTACTAATATCTCTGCAACTGAAGAGGCAAAGGATGGTATTCTCTAAACAATGCAATTAGAGCAGTACAGGCAATTAACTTTGCTATTTAGTATAAAGTTGAGAGCACTAAAGACTGAAGTAATAAATATTCACAAACACTTCATCATCATACAGAATTGCAGAACAGCCACGCATTTTAACATACAATGCAGGCAGTCATATTATTAAATTTAATGGCACCCAAGAAATGATGAAATGCTTACAGCCTTGAGCTTGTAATGAGATAAACTTGTAGCCTGATCAGCTTGCATACAAATCATCTCATCTGAATAAAATTAATGTTCAATTTTTATATCTCTCCTCAAGCACTGCTGAGCCCCCCTTCTTATTTTATGAGCAATTATAAAACGGAAAATAGAAGTATAGCTGTGATATGATTTATCAGTGGGAGGGTCTATAATACATGATATTTTAAGTTCTTATTTCTCATGCTTAATGTAAGTTTTCTTGTATGTTAGAAAAAATAAAGAATGAGTTCTTGATGCTAAATACAATGTAAGAGATATTTTCAAGCTTTCACATTAATATAAAAATGCTTATATTTTAAAGTGTTTTCACATACCAAAGAAATAATAGTAGCATGGTAATAATTAATATTAAATTATTGACACTTATAGATTTAATTATCACCTGGAGAAGAGAATGGCTAACTATGCCAGTATTCTTGCCTTGAGAATCCCATAGACAGAGGAACTTGACAAGCTAAGCCCATGGGGTCACAAGGAGTTGGACATGACTGAATGATTAGCACTTCACTTCCAAAGATTTAATTGGATTTTTTTCTGAAAATTTGATATTTCCTCAAATTCCAATTTTTAAATTATACTATTAAAGTAGACAAATGTATCGTGAATATATCCTTTCAAGATCAGTCAAAATAGAAATAGTTGATTTTCATTTATTGACTAAAGTTTACATTCAAAACTTAAATTGCAGAATAAGTATAATTCCTTATGTGCTTTTTGAAGTGAATTAACTGTTTAAGGTTTTACTTAAAACAAATTTCAAGCATGTCAAGATAAGACAGTACCTTCTTCCCTTAACATTTCATACAAAGTCTAGTAACATTTAGTATTCCATAGCTATGGAAGAGTAAAAAGCACAAAATTTCGACTTCCATTTTAAACCTGTACTGGAAAAGAAAGCTACAAAAAGCTAAAGTGGAGACTCCTTGTGAGATGATATCTTCAACCATAATTCTTAAACAGAGGTCTCAAATTATATTAACATTCCTTCCGATAAATGATTTGTGGTTATTTACAACATCAGTATCAAATTTGAGGGCTTCCCTGGTAGTTTCACTGGTAAAGAATCCACCTGCAATTCAGGAGACCCTGGTTAGATCCCTGGGTCAGGAAGATCTGCTGGAGAAGGGATAGACTACCCACTCCAATATTCTTGGGCTTCACTTGTGGCTCAGCCTCAGTGTGGGAGACCGGGTTCAATCTCTTGCTTGGGAAGATCCCCTGGAGAAGGGAAAGGCTGCCTACTCCAGGATTCTGGCCTGGAGAATTTCATAGAGTGCATAATTCATGGGATCACAAAGAGTTGGACAGGACTGAGAAACTTTCACTTTATCAAATTTAATCTCCAAGTATAAATTATAAAGAAGTACCATAGTTCCCAATAAAATTTAAACTATCCATAAATTTATGGAGTATTTAGGGAAAATATTATATTAGTAAGCTAAGTTAAAAACTCAAACTTTCTTTCTTGTTTGTAAGTAGGTAAGTAGAATTACCCTGCTTACTGATGTTCATCTCATTGTACCCAAATAGACACCTCTCTTATATGACAAATCACTGTAGATGGTGACCACAGCCATGAAATTAAAAGACACTTACTCCTTGGAAGGAAAGTTATGACCAACCTAGATAGCATATTCAAAAGCAGAGACATTACTTTGCCAACAAAGGTTCGCCTAGTCAAGGCTATGGTCTTTCCTGTGGTCATGTATGGATGTGAGAGCTGGACTGTGAAGAAGGCTGAGCGCCGAAGAATTGATGCTTTTGAACTGTGGTGTTGGAGAAGACTCTTGAGAGTCCCTTGGACTGCAAGGAGATCCAACCAGTCCATTGTGAAGGAGATCAGCCCTGGGATTTCTTTGGAAGGAATGATGCTAAAGCTGAAACTCCAGTATTTTGGCCACCTCATGTGAAGAGTTGACTCACTGGAGAAGACTCTGATGCTGGGAGGGATTGAGGGCAGGAGGAGAAGGGGACGACAGAGGATGAGATGGCTGGATGGCATCACTGACTCGATGGATGCGAGTCTGAGTGGCCTTCGGGAGCTGGTGATGGACAGGGAGGCCTGGCGTGCTGCAGTTCATGGGGTCGCAAAGAGTCGGACACGACTGAGTGACTGATCTGATCTGATATGACAAAAGTGAAGATCAAGTGAGTTAAAACATAAAGTGTACACATTAAGGCTTGGCAAATAATGCATGTGTCCTCAGTCACATCTGACTGTTTTGTGATCCCTTGGACTGTAGCCTACCAAGCTCCTCTGTCCATGGGATTTTCTAGGCAAGAATACTGGAGTATGTTGCCTTTTCCTCCTCCAGGGGATCTTCCCTACCCAGGGATCAAACCCATGTTTCCTGCTTCTCCTGCATCGGCAGGCAGATTCTTTACCACTGAGCCACCTAGGAAGCCCTAATAGTAAATGCTAGCTGTTATTCAAGAAGTATTTCCGCCTTTCAACTCCCTCTTGCCCACCACAAGTCAATGTGTCACTCATCATACATGTTTTTGCAAGATTAATTTTTCCTTTAATTAAAAAATCATAAATTTCACAAAAATTTGTACCCAGCTTTCAAGCGTCATTGATTTCCCTTTCTTCTTCAAAAACAAACCCCAGAAACCATATATAATGCTTATGGGTATGAAACAAGAGGGAAGGGGGCAGGGCACAACCTTCAAAAGAACAACATAACTATAAGATGGGCTTCCTTGGTGGATCAGATGGTAAAGAATCTGTCTTCAGTCCAGGAGACCTGGATTCCATCCCTGGGTCAGGATGATCCCCTGGAGAAGGGAGTGGCTACCCACTCCAGTATTCTTGCCTGGAGAATTCAGTGGACAGAGGAGCCTGGTGGCCTAGTCCATAGGGTCACAAAGAGACAGACATGATGGAAGTGGCTTAGCACGCACAGTCATAGGACATGACAACAACTGGTTAGAAACAACCAGGTCTAAATGGCAGAAGATTTGATTTTCAGTGGACCCTCAGCTTCATTATGTGGTCATTTGAATACATTAGCTTACTAAATGAAACACACAGGTGCCGTGATAATTCCAAGGCTGCCCATTAAAACCAAAAAAGTGGGCCCAATTTCTGGAAATCTCCACCTCTCCCTCAAAATAGTTGGAATAATCCTCTCGCTCATTAACCTATGAAATTACCCATGCCATAAAAAATAATCACCCTAAATGTGGGGCCCTCTAGCCTTCTGAGATGGCCCCACCCTATCTACGGAGTGTATTTCTGTCCAAATAAATCCACTTCTTAGCTATTGCTTTGTCTCTCACTGACTTCTTTCTGTGATGAGACATCAAGAAACTGAGCTTCATGAAGTCCTAAGACTGTGGGTTTGAGTTGCAATCTGAGTTGCAGTTTCAGGTGTGGCTCATAAAAGTTGTGTCAGAGGTCCCCAGACAACCTCAAGGCTCAATAATTCTCTAGACGGACTCAAAGGACTTTGAAAAGCTGTCAGTTTCGTGGTCATGATTTATTACAGAGAAAAGAAACAGTTTAAAATCAACAAAGGAAAAGTTACATGGGGCAAAGTCTAGGAGAAACCAGATGGTACCTCCAAGTGTCCTCTCCCAGTGCAGTAACATGGGGACAATCACCCATCAGTGATGCTTGAGGACACATACTAAATGTTACCAATGTGGTGAACTCAGACAGGTGTTGGTATTCAGAGTTTTATCAAGGGTCAGTAACACAGGCATGTAGTGCTTATAGGGGGAGAAGGCAATGGCACCCCACTCCAGTACTGTTGCCTGGAAAATCCCATGGATGGAGGAGCCTGGTAGGCTGCAGTCCATGGGGTCGCTAAGAGTCGGACATGACTGAGTGACTTCACTTTCACTTTCCACTTTCATGCATTGGAGAAGAAAATGGCAACCCACTCCAGTGTTCTTGCCTGGAGAATCCCATGGACGGAGAAGCCTGGTGGGATACAGTCCATGGGGTCGCACAGAGTTAGACACGACTGAAGCGACTTAGCAGCAGCAGCAGCATCAGTGCTTATAGGACTAAAACAGACTGGCCCAAGGCCTCAGGCGTGTAGAAATGCTCCTGTCAAGTACAATATTCCAAGGGTTTAGGGTTATCTCTCAAGAGCCAGCCAATGGTCAATAATGAAGATAAAACTTTCTTTGGAATGTACAGATTTTGAACAATCCAGACTTGCTGAGTTAACCCTTTTCTGCTTTGAAATATAAAATGGAATTCAAATCAATGGACTAGCACACAGAGGGGAGAAAATATCTCGGCACCATATGAAAAGACTGATGAAAGAATATTTCTACGTATTTTATTAAAATAAAATTGCGTTACCTAATTATAGCTGTTAAATAATATCCTGTTTCAAATTACTTTCTGATTAATTGATCAATTTCCATAATTCAGGCACTTCATTCAATAGTAGGCATAACTGATGGCTTGTGGCTTAAGCCCTGGCTCATGCTTTCATGCTCTGGTTCCTCAAATGGAGCCTCACCTTGTTCCTGCCACTAAGGCTGTTCTATAACCTTCAGCCCCTCAAATTCCTGCATGAAATTTCCAGGTCCTAAGGCCAGACCTCCCAGCCCTATGCCGTTTTCCCAGGTTCACATCTACCACGAGGTTCACACTTGTCAGGTTCAGCAGTCAGTCCTGCTAACACTGACCTCAGGCTTGACCTTCCTGAAAACTCTCTTGAACTGCCTCTCTACCCCCAGCCTCTCCACCTTTTGCCAGGTGATATAGGGCTTTTTTTTTTTTTTTAATTCTTATTGCTTTCCCTGGAAGATTTACCCTACAATGCTTATTATATTTCTCGATTTTTGCATAGTTTCCTATTCTGTCATGGTAGATCTCACAGGGCTAGTCTGTTTAGAAACAAATCCATTTCTTATTCATATAGCATGCATTCAAGAAATATTTAGGGATTTAGTGTGTGTGTGTGTAACCTCGGTTGCTTCAATCAGGCCGACTTTTTGGGCCTTCAATCAGGCCCACCACCATAGCCCACCAGGCTTCTCTGTTCATGGGGTTCTCCAGGCAAGAATATTGGAGTAGAGGGCCATACCCTCCTTCAGGGGATCTTCCTAACCCAGGGATCAAACCCATGCCTCTTGTGTTTCCTGCATTGCAGCCCGATATGTTACCCATTGAGCCTCCTGGGAAGCCCCAAGGGATTAAGGTGAGTGGCCATTAAATTCCAGGCACTGTTGTAATGCCAGGAAATACGTATGTAATTTGAGTTGAAAATCTATGCTGACATATGCATTTGCATCAACACATATACATACATATAAGGTCCCAGTGTGTTCTTTAAGAAATGAAAAGAGAGTAGTACGTAGAACTGACTCTCCCATTACTCCCACGGGTCCTTTAGGGTTTTGTGTCCAATCCAGATTACATCACTTTTCAATTCTGCTAAAGGTGAGTTTGAGTGAACTCCAGGAGATGGTGATGGACAGGGAGGCCTGGCGTGCTGTGATTCGTGGGATCGCAAAGAGTCGGACACGACTGAGTGACTGAACTGAATTGAACTGAACTGAAAGATACTATCCCCTGATCCTGACAGTACAAACTGTTATGTTTTCTCCTCCACCAATTCTAGTCTACACTACTGGTTGTAGAACTAACATTCTTTGTCCTTGAATGCCCCTAAATATGGAGAAAGCCATAGGGTCATAGCCTCCCTGACATTAAAACCAAAAAATATATTAAAAAAATGAAATTGTCCCCTCTCAGTACAAATAGCTGTAAATCCAACAAGTACTTGACTTCTAGTTCTCCTACTTTTGGAGGGAATCTCTTGAATTTACTGATAATCAACTCAGTAGGAAAAAAATCTACTGTAAAACTAATATATATCAGCACACACCCCCTAGACAAATATATAAATGCACTTATTAAATTGTCCATGAAGTAAATCATGGACGTATAATCCTAAAAACCGCAAAACAGACTCAGTATTGAATCCTCTGAAAAGTTAGT
The DNA here is from genome assembly GCA_935064755.1 of Tragelaphus eurycerus. NCBI lineage: Eukaryota > Metazoa > Chordata > Mammalia > Artiodactyla > Bovidae > Tragelaphus > Tragelaphus eurycerus. Next base: position 41,368,594 of record CAKXYN010000010.1, on the reverse strand, counting down.
TTACTTTCTATCTCATGTGTTCAGTTAAAAGTCAAAAAGATACAAGGAAGCAACCTAAGTCTCCATTAGCAAATGATTGGATGAAAAGGACACACACACACACACACACACACACACACACACACACACACACACACACAATGTCAGGAGCCACGTTAGGCATAACTGACAAAATGGAGGCATGGTTCCCAGCCCCCTCTTCTCATTCCACAGATATGGATCCTGGGATGAAGGAGTTAGGCCTTGTAATTCTGACTTGTCTTTTCCTCTCCTCGGCTGAGTTGACTGAAAAGGAATATTAAGGTGCTTATTGATCTTGAGAGGAACATGAGAAGGTACAAAGCCTTCTGCAGCATTGCTCAGAAAATAATTCATAAAGTTAATTATTGACATTTGTTTAAGGACTTTTACAAAAGAGTGTTCCAGGATGAGCACATAGGCCGTAGCTTGAGGCCATGAGAGGGATTGTATCTGAAGCCTACTTGTGAGGAGAAAGTTTATGGCAAAGGAGTTTACTGAATTTAGGGCTTAGAATAATTAAAATAGTTAGAAGTTAAAGATTTAAGGAATGTTGTAAAGTTAGCATATTATACTATAGCTTATAGAAGTTAGGAATTTTTAGAGACACTATAGCTAGAAGCCTTTTTAAGAGATAGTGAGCTCAGGATGTTAAGGGCAAACAGGACTTAGGAAGATAACTAGTAAACTGAGGAATGTAGCATGAATTACAATGTGATCACAAGTTAACTATAAGACACATTAGAGGAGGTAGATAGTAGATGATAAGGCTGATTCCTAGAGAATCACTGAAGCAAAAACTCTGTTTGAAGAGCAACAATGATTTATAGAGATAATAAATCTGGGAGAGGGGAACTGGAAATGTCAAATCTCTGGCTTAATGTTTTTGTAAAAGTATAAAAGAGAATCTTAAACTTGGAATAAACAGGCATTCCAAAGAAAAATGAGAGGCTATTTCATTGGCCAACACCCTCCATCTCTTCAGGTTGAATCCCTGGTTGCTGGAGTTGGACTCCGGCAACACACACTCATATATACACCATGGAATTTTACTCACCCATATAAAGAATGAAATAATACCATTTGTAGCAACAGGGATGGATCTAGAGATTATCATACTAAGTGAAGTAAGTCAGAGAAAAATATCACGTATTACTTATATGTAAAATGTAAAAAAAAAAAAAAAAAAAAGCTACAAATGAAATTATTTACAAATCAGAAGCAGACTCACACACACACAAAAACAAACTTACAGTTACCAAAAGGAAAGTGGTGGAGAGGATAAATTAGGAATTTGGAATTAACAGATACACAGTACCATATATAAAATAGATAAACAACAGGAGACTACTGCATAGCACAGGGAACTATATTCAATATCCTATGATTTATAATGGAAAATGATCTGGAAAAGAGTATATATACAAATATATACAACTGAATCACTTTTCTGTACACCTGAAACTAACACAACATTGTAAATCAGCTATACCTCAATAAAAAATACACATAAAAAAATCACAAAGACAGTTATCTCTAAAATTGTTGTTTAAAAGTCAAAATACTCAATAAGCTCTGTTCTCACTGTGAGCATTCTCTTTTTACATGAGCATAATCATGTGTCTTTAAGACACATAACCGTGTCTTTAAGAAGACATTTGATGTAGACAAAAACATTTTAGTGATGTAGAATAACATCAATCATACCATGTTGAAAAGATAAGGCAAGTAATAGGGATACACACACATATACACACCATACACACAAAATTCATAACATTTACTACCATGGTATCTGTTAATTCCAAATTCCTAATTTATCTTAGGGGATCTTATTTGATGTTGAATATTTCTTGAGTAAATTCCAAGCTCCATTATTACAAGTGGTAATTGAGAGAGTGACCTGTTAGTTCTGACAATATATTTAGATCTAATTACAATCTTAGCTATAGCCAGAAAACCAGAGAAAACACATAAATTAATTTAGTATTTAGTAGACCCAACCATTTTCTGCAAGAAACACACTTTTATTGAGAGCTTAGCTCATCTAGCACTTCATCTGTGTCATTCATTCTTTCGGAAAATATGTGTTGTTTTTACCATGTGAATAGTCCATTTCTGGGCGCTAAAGACACTGCACTGAATCAGACAGATAAAACAACTGTTCTCCTGGAGCTTATATTCCAGTGAAGATGGAACAAATTAGTAAAAAAAAAAAAAAAAGTGTTCTGATCAAATAAAGTGGGATGGTTTGGCAGAGAGTAATGAGAGTGAAAACTGCTCAGTCATGTCCAACTCTTTGAGACCGCATGGACTGACTATAGAGTCCATGCAGTTCTCTAGGCCAGAGTACTGGAGGGAGTAGTCTTTCCCTTCTCCAGAGGATCTTCCCAACCCAGGGATCAAACCCAGGTCTCCCACATTGCAGGCGGATTCTTTACCAGCTGAGCCACAAGGGAAGCCCAAGAATACAGGAGTAGGTAGCCTATCTCTTCTCCAGAGGATCTTCCTGACCCAGGAATTGAACCAAAAGTGAAATGAAGTTGCTCAGTCGTGTCCAACTCTTTGGTTTCCTGCATTGCAGGTAGATTCTTTACTAATTGAGCTATCAAGGAAGCCCAATGGGAGAGTGTTTATTTATTTATTTAAAACCACTGACTTGACTAATCATAAACTATATAGTTGAGTTGATTTTCTTTTTAAAACCTATCTATTTATTTCATTTGGCTGTGCTGGGTCTTAATTGCTTCATGTAGGATTTTTAGTTGCAGAACACAAACTCTTAGTTGTGGCATCTAGTTCCCTGACCAAGGATCACAGAGCCCTGTTTTGGGGACCCAGAGTCTTAGCCACTGGACCATCATGGAATTCCTGGGAGAGTGCTAATGTAGATGGAGTGGTCTAGTGGGAAGGCTTCTAGTAGGAGGTGGTAGTTAAGCAAAAATCAAAGAAATAATGATCCTTGAATGAATATCATCGGAAGTGGAAGTGAAAGTGAAACTGACGTCACTCAGTCATGTCCGACTCTTTGAGACCCCTTGGACTGTAGCCTACCACGCTCCTCCATCCATGGGATTTTCCAGTCAAGAGTACTGGAGTGGGTTGCCATTTCCTTCACCAGAGGCTCTTGCCGACCCAAGGATTGAACACTGGTCCTCCGCATTGTAGGCAGATGCTTTACGATCTGAGCTACGAGGGAAGTCCATCATGTGAAAAGGGATGAACTATTGTCAAGGTGCGGGAGATCTTGGAGAATTCAGAAACAGAAAAACCAAAGTAATGGAAAGCCAGTAAGTGTGTAGCAGAGAACAGTATGAGGTGAACTTGGTGAGTTAGTTCAGAGCCAGGGCACAAAACGTTATAGACGGGAGTAGGGATTTTGTATCTAAGCATAATGGATAGCAACAGGGTGGTTTAGTGGCATGTGTATGGAAAGTGGGTGGTAAGAAGTTAAGGCTGAAGGCAACGGCGACCTGTTAAGCAGACCCAGAGGTGATATAGGCAAAAGATAATGGTATCATAGTTGTTGTTTAGTCACTAAGTTGTGTCCAACTCTTTGCAACTCCATTGAGTTGCCCACCCAGTTCCTCTACTCATGGGATTTTCCAGGCAAGAATACTGTAGTGGGTCGCCATTTCTTCCTCCAGGGGATCTTTCTTCCTAATTCAGGGATCAAACCTCTATCTTCTGCTTCTCCTGCATTGCATGTGGATTCTTTACCACTTGAACCATCAGATCAGATCAGATCAGTCGCTCAGTCGTGTCCGATTCTTTGCGACCCCATGAACCGCAGCAGGCCAGGCCTCCCTGTCCATCACCAGCTCCCGGAGGTCACTCAGACTCACATCCATCAAGTCAGTGATGCCATCCAGCCATCTCATCCTCTGTCGTCCCCTTCTCCTCCTGCCCTCAATCCCTCCCAGCATCAGAGTCTTCTCCAATGAGTCAACTCTTCGCATGAGGTGGCCAAAATACTGGAGTTTCAGCTTTAGCATCATTCCTTCTAAAGAAATTCCAGGATTGATCTCCTTCAGAGAAGCCCAAATGAGGCAGGAATAAAAAAGTGCAAAATGTGATTGTTTATAATATGACTTAAGTACTGAAAACAGAACATGATGGTAGCAGTATGTGGATACAAAGGAAAAAGAATAATCAAAGGATCTATAGTGCTTGATGACACTACTTGATCCAACTGGAAATGCCAACTTGGTTAAAATATATATATATATATATATATATATAATGTCATATAATAGAAAATTATATATATACATGTACATATGTGTGTGTGTGTATATATATATATATATATATGTATATTTATGTCTGGACTTCCTTTGTGGCTCAGTTGGTAAAGAATCCGCCAGCAATGCAGAAGACCTGGGTTTGATCCCTGGATTGGAAAGACCCCCTAGAGAAGGGAAAGGCTACCCACTCCAGTATTCTGGCCCAGAGAATTCTATGAACTGTATAGTCCATGGGGTCTTAAAGAGTCAGACATGACTGAATGACTTTCACTTTCACATATGTGTGTGTGTGTGTGTGTGTGTGTGTGTGTGTGTGTGTGTTCCAGGAAAATTACCCCAAACTTAGACAAAAAAGGTTACTGTGTTTTTTTTCAATGTGGTGCTGGCCTTGACTTACTATTAATTAGACTATTTTCCAACTCTGTAGGTGCAGAGGTTAACTTCTAGATTTGTTTTTGTTGTTGTTGTTAAGTATCAGATCAGATCAGATCAGTCGCTCAGTCGTGTCCGACTCTTTGCGACCCCATGAACCGCAGCACGCCAGGCCTCCCTATCCATCACCAGCTCTCGGAGGTCACCCAGACTCACATCCATCGAGTCAGTGATGCCATCCAGCCATCTGAATATAATTTCTGTCTAGTGGAATAGAAAAAAATAGGTTTTTGCCTTATGAGAGAATTAGCAGTTTTGACTTAGAAATATTACCCTAAATTCTTTTATTAAATTGCATATTATATATACATGCATGTACACATATTTAAACATATATATTTATTTTGACATATGTTCTTTGAATCAATTTTACCATCCTGTCATTAATAAGTTAAACAGTCTTTGGTATCTGCTTACTTTTTGCATGAGATTACTGAATTTATCTTTTTGACGACTGTAATCATTCAATGTAATGACTGAAGTCATATATTGGAAGCCACTGGCATGTAGACAATAGCTATGAAATGGTAGAGATTATATAAAGAGATAATGCAGAAAAAAATGTGAGAATAATTCTGATTCCAGAGTACAGAAAAAAATGTATAAATTTTATTATATGCTCAAAAAACTCCATGAAGTTTTGATATTTTAATTTTTTATTAGGTAAGTTATGGATCAGAAAGCTCAAATAACTCTCCTAGAATCTCACAACTAAAAGATGGTAGAATGCAAATGTAACCCTGGTCAGCCTGACTCAAAATTTTGTGTCATTTTTTTTTTTTTTCCCACAAGAGCAAGATAATGCACCATATGAAAATAGTTTAAATTGTTATAGAGCTAATGGGCAATTTAGTCAACCTCCCTTGCCTTTATTCCCATCCCCCTCCTGGCGTGCATGATTATTGTAATTTATGCTCTGTATACTGAAAAACTATCTCTTAACCTATATTATCTTACCCAATGGAGTTACTTCAAAATTAGTTTAAGTACAGATAAAGCAGGAAATGTAAATACTATCATGGTATGTCGGAGAAGGCAGTGGCACCCCACTCCAGTACTCTTGCCTGGAAAACCCCATGGACGGAGGAACCTGGTAGGCTGCAGTCCATGGGGTCACTAAGAGTCAGACATGATTGAGCGACTTCACTTTCTCTTTTCACTTTCATGCATTGGAGGAGGAAATGGCAACCCACTCCAGTGTTCTTGCCTGGAGAATCCCAGGGACGGGGAAGCCTGGTGGGCTCCTGTCTGTGGGGTCACACAGAGTCAGACACGACTGAAGTGACTTAGCATACCATAGCATCATGGTATGAGGCGTTTTAATATAGGCAAAATATGTAAAACAAGCTTGCATATACTACAAGATTTTTAGATGAACGACTGTAAATTTTTTAACTGAAACAGTATTCATGAACTAAGTAAGTAGATGATTACATTTCCCTCTTCTTGATTTATGATTTTTCATTATACAATTATAAAAATGTGCATAAGAGCCACTGGTTAATCCTGAATCTAAAATTATAATAAATTACATCCATATAGAATTTAAAATATGATTATTTTAAATCATTATTTCCTCAGTTGAAAAGAATCAGCTCATAATGAGATTAAAGGCAATGCATAAAAATATATTATGTAATGCAAATTAAATAAATGTCATTAATGCCTTCTTATTCACCACACTCTTTAATATGCATGTTCTTGTTATACAGGTACACAAAAATAGATTCAAGAAGCTTATGAAAAGGATAAATCCACTTATACGATATGAATGATTTAGTGATAAAGAATGGTAAATGACTAGAAAAGCATAATTTCCTTGAAAAGGCAGGAATTGTTAAAGGTAATTGAAATGATAATTAACTCATCCTATTTCCAAAACCAGTGCAGATTGTAATTGCAGCTATGAAATTAAAAGATGGTTACTTCCTGGAAGGAAAGTTATGACCAACCTAGACAGCATATTCAAAAGCCGAGACATTACTTTGTCAACAAAGGTCCGTCTAGTCAAGGCTATGGTTTTTCCAGTAGTCATGTATGGATGTGAGAGTTGGATTATAAAGAAAGCTGAGCGTTGAAGAATTGATGCTTTTGAACTGTGGTGTTGGAGAAGAGGAGCCGTGGCTGTGCGGGCGCAGGAGGGCCTAGAGGAGCTATCCCATGTTGAAGGTCAGGAAGGGCGGTGGTGAGGAGATACCCCTCGTCCAAGGTAAGGAGAAATGGCTGCGCTTTGCTGAAGCAGCTGTGAAGAGATACCCCACGTCCAAGGTAAGAGAAACCCAAGTAAGATGGTAGGTGTTGCAAGAGGGCATCAGAGGGCAGACACACTGAAACCATACTCACAGAAAACTAGTCAATCTAATCACACTAGGACCATAGCTTCAATGAAACTAAGCCATGCCCATGGGGCAACCCAAGATGGATGGGTCATGGTGGAGAGATCTGACAGGATGTGGTCCATTGGAGAAGGGAATGGCAAACCACTTCAGTATTCTTGCCTTGAGAACCCCATGAACAGTATGAAAAGGCAAAATGATAAGATACTGAAAGAGAAACTCCCCAGGTCAGTAGGGGCCCAATATGCTACTGGAGATCAGTGGAGAAATAACTCCAGAAAGAATAAAGGGATGGAGCCAAAGCAAAAAGAATACCCAGCTGTGGATGTGTCTGGTGATAGAAGCAAGGTCCTATGCTGTAAAGAGCAATATTGCATAGGAACCTGGAATGTCAGGTCCACGAATCAAGGCAAATTGGAAGTGGTCAAACAAGAGATGGCAAGAGTGAATGTTGACATTCTAGGAATCAGCAAAATGAAATGGACTGGAATGGGTGAATTTAACTCAAATGACCATTATATCTACTACTGCGAGCAGGAATCCTTCAGAAGAAATGGAGTGGCCATCCTGGTCAACAAAAGAGTCTGAAATGCAGTACTTGGATGCAATCTCAAAAACGACAGAATGATCTTTGTTTGTTTCCAAGGCAAATCATTCAATATCACAGTAATCCAAATCTATGCCCCAACCAGTAACGTTGAAGAAGCTGAAGTTAAACGGTTCTATGAAGACCTCCAAGACCTTTTAGAACTAACACCCAAAAAAGATGTCCGTTTCATTATAGGGGACTGGAATGCAAAAGTAGGAAGTCAAGAAACACCTGGAGTAACAGGCAAATTTGGCCTTGGAATACGGAATGAAGCAGGGCAAAGACTAACAGAGTTTTGCCAAGAAAATGCACTGGTCATAACAAACACCCTCTTCCAACAACACAAGAGAAGACTCTATACATGGACATCACCAGATGGTCAACACCGAAATCAGATCGATTATATTCTTTGCAGCCAAAGATGGAGAAGCTCTGTACAGTCAGCAAAAACAAGACCAGGAGCTGACTGTGGCTCAGACCATGAACTCCTTATTGCCAAATTCAGACTGAAATTGAAGAAAGTAGGGAAGGCAATGGCACCCCACCCCAGTACTCTTGCCTGGAAAATCCCATGGACGGAGGAGCCTGGTAGGCTCCAGTCCATGGGGTCGCTAAGAGTTGGACATGACTGAGCGACTTCACTTTCACTTTTCACTTTCATGCACTGGAGAAGGAAATGACAACCCACTCCAGTGTTCATGCCTGGAGAATCCCAGGGACGGAGCCTAGAGGGCTGCCATCTATGGGATCGCACAGAGTCAGACATGACTGAAGCGACTTAGCAGCAGCAGCAGGGAAAACCACTAGACCATTCAGGTATGACCTAAATCAAATTCTTTATGATTATACAGTGGAAGTGAGAAATAGATTTAAGGGCCTAGATCTGATAGAGTGCCTGATGAACTATGGAATGAGGTTCATGACATTGTACAAGAGACAGGGATGAAGACGATCCTCATGGAAAAGAAACGCAAAAAAGCAAAATGGCTGTCTGGAGAGGCCTTACAAATAGCTGTGAAAAGAAGCGAAGCGAAAAGCAAAAGAGAAAAGGAAAGATATAAACATCTGAATGCAGAGTTCCAAAGAATATCAAGAAGAGATAAAAAAGCCTTCTTCAGAGATCAATGCAAAGAAATAGAGGAAAACAACAGAATGGGAAAGACTAGGGAACTATTTAAGAAAATCAGAGATACCAAAGGAACATTTCATGCAAAGATGGGCTCGATAAAGGACAGAAATGGTATGGACCTAACAGAAGCAGAAGATATTAAGAAGAGATGGCAAGAATACACAGAAGAACTGTACAAAAAAGATCTTCACGACCCAGATAAACACGAAGGTGTGATCACTGACCAGACATCCTGGAATGTGAAGTCAAGTAGGCCTTAGAAAGCATCACCATGAACAAAGCTGGTGGAGGTGATAGAATTCCAGTGGAGCTATTCCAAATCCTGAAAGATGAGGCTGTGAAAGTGCTGCACTCAATATGCCAGCAAATTTGGAAAACTCAGCAGTGGCCACAGGACTGGAAAAGGTCAGTTTTCATTCCAATCCCAAAGAAAGGCAATGCCAAAGAATGCTCAAACTACCGCACAATTGCACTCATCTCACACGCTAGTAAAATAAGGCTCAAAATTCTCCAAGCCAGGCTTCAACAATATGTGAACTGTGAAATTCCTGATGTTCAAGCTGGTTTTAGAAAAGGCAGAGGAACCAGAGATCAAATTGCCAACATCCACTGGATCATGGAAAAAGCAAGAGAGTTCCAGAAAAGCATCTATTTCTGCTTTATTGACTATGCCAAAGCCTTTGACTGTGTGGATCACAGTAAACTGTGGAAAATTCTGAAAGAGATGGGAATACCAGACCACCTGACCTGCCTCTTGAGAAATTTGTATGCAGGTCAAGAAGCAACAGTTAGAACTGGACATGGAACAACAGGAATAGGAAATAGGAAAATAGGAAAAGTAGTTCGTCAAGGCTGTATATTGTCACCCTGTTTATTTAACTTATATGCAGAGTACATAGGAAAAGTAGTTCGTCAAGGCTGTATATTGTCACCCTGTTTATTTAACTTATATGCAGAGTACATAGGAAAAGTAGTTCGTCAAGTCTATATATTGTCATCCTGTTTATTTAACTTATATTCAGAGTACATCATGAGAAACGCTGGACTGGAAGAAACACAAGTTGGAATCAAGATTGCTGGGAGAAATATCAATAACCTCAGATATGCAGATGAAACCACCCTTATGGCAGAGAGTGAAGAGGAACTAGAAAGCCTCTTGATAAAAGTGAAAGAGGAGAGTGAAAAAGTTGGCTTAAAGCTCAACATTCAGAAAACGAAGATCATGGCATCCGGTCCCATCACTTCATGAGAAATAGATGGGGAAACAGTGGAAACAGTGTCAGACTTTATTTTCCTGGGCTCGAAAATCACTGCAGATGGTGACTGCAGGCATGAAAATAAAAGTATTAAAAATACTCCTTGGAAGGAAAGTTATGACCAACCTAGATAGCATATTCAAAAGCAGAGACATTACTTTTCCAACAAAGGTCCAGCTAGTCAAGGCTATGGTTTTTCCTGTGGTCATGTATGAACGTGAGAGTTGGACTGTGAAGAAGGCTGAGCACTGAAGAATTGATGCTTTTGAACTGTGGTGTTGGAGAAGACTCTTGAGAGTCCCTTGGACTGCAAGGAGATCCAACCAGTCCATTCTGAAGGAGATCAGCCCTGGGATTTCTTTGAAAGGAATGATGCTAAAGCTGACACTCCAGTACTTTGGCCACCTCATGCGAAGAGTTGATTTATTGGAAAAGACTGATGCTGGGAGGGGTTGGAGACAAGAGGAGAAGGGGACACAGATGATGAGATGGTCAGATGGCATCACCGACTGGATCGATGTGTTTCTCAGTGAACTCCGGGATTTGGTGATGGACAGGGAGGCTAGGTGTGTGCGGTTCATGGAGTTGCAGAGGGTTGGACACGACTGAGCGACTCTACTGAACTGACTAGATGAAAATTTCGAAAATAGTACATATTTCGTTGACAATGGTACATTTATTGTAGATGCTGGGTCATTGACTTTACATAAACAATATTTTGGTAAACTATATCTGTTTGAGGGCAGAGATCATGATGTTATTCAACTATGCATTTCCAGAGCACATGGTGAACCCCTCATAAATATACATTAATGCGTTATTTATTTAGTGTCTATGTCTTATACATCGTGATGGCCATCTTACTACAATTCTTAAAACATAAAATTCATAACAGGGTAAAATTAGAATTCTGATCATTTTTACCTGCTGGAGACATCTACTAATTGATATTTGAGATGCTTCTTTAACAGAAAAATAGAGCAAATTAATGGTGGAATTTGGCTACTATAAACTAGGAATAAAATATTAAAATGTAATCATTAAAAATATTGAAAAAGTAAATGCTTAACACAATATATAATTAAAATTGGGAAATAGATATAACATCTCTTGGTACAAATATTTTATTTTGAAAGAATCTGCAACACAGAATGAAATGCTGAGGGTCTGCAACTCTTCATGCTCATTTAAGAGAACTGTAGAGAATTATACAAAATATAAAAAATAAAAATGAAAATTAGGAAAACAATAATTGCAGTACATAAACTATATCATTCAGATCAGATAAGATCAGTCACTCAGTCGTGTCCGACTCTTTGCGACCCCATGAATCACAGCACGCCAGGCTTCCTTGTCCAACACCAACTCCCGGAGTTCACTGAGACTCACGTCCATTGAGTCAGTGATGCCATCCAGCCATCTCATCCTCTGTCGTTCCCTTCTCCTCTTGCCCCCAATCCCTCCCAGCATCAATATTGAAAATTTATTACAATAATTCACAAAAATATAATTAAAGATTATAAGGCCTTAGTGTAAGTAGCTAGGTCAATGAATCTTACAGACAGCCAATCATGTGGTAGACTAATGTTATGAACTAGGAAATCATTATTGGTGAAAAATAAATTTAAGTTGTATAAAAGCTAAATGAACTATTTGTCTAAATGATTTTTATCACACTAAAAATATTTGCCTGTCCTACATCTTCATAACTTGTGAGATAGTCTACTCAGATTTCCTACAAATGTAGAAAACAAACTTCCTACCTTGATCTTAAATATCATGTTCTTAATCCTAAAATTAAAGGTGTTCCAGCTCTGTAAAAAGGCTTCATGTCTGCCATTCATCCTGAGATTACGATTCAGTAGGGTAGTTCCTGATTGAGTGAAATAGGCCCTAGCAATCTGTATTTTAATAAGCATCTTAGGTAAATTTGATTCAGTCTCTAATTGGAACCCTATCAGAGTAAAATCGAACCTCAATCTATAGTTCTTCAGGCATTTTATCAGATCTAATCCCTTGACTTTATTTGTCTCTTCCACTGTATAATTGTAAGGGATTTGATTTAGGTCATACCAGAATGGTTTATTAGTTTTCCCTACTTTCTTCAATTTCAGTCTGATTTTGGCAATAAAGAGTTCAGGATCTGAACCACAGTTGGCTCCCTATCTTATTTTTGCTGCCTGTAGAGAGTGTTTCCACCTTTGACTGCAAAGAATATAATCAATCTGATTTTGGTATTGACCATCTGGTGATGTCCCTGTGTAGAGTCTTCTCTTGTGTTCTTGGACAAGGGTGTTTGCTATGACTAGTGTGTTCTCTTGGCAAAACTCTGTTAGCCTTTGACCTGCTATGTTTTGTACTCCAAGGCCAAATTTGCCTGTTACTCCAGGTAGCTCTTGACTTCCTCCTTTTGCATTCCAGTCCCCTATAATGTAAAGAACATCTTTTGGGGGTGTTAGTTTTAGAAGGTCTTGAAGGTCTTCATAGAAGCATTCAACTTCAGCTTCTTCAGCATTACTGGTCAGGGCATAGACTTGGATTACTGTGATATTGAATGGTTTGCCTTGGAAATGAACAGAAAGAGATTGCTCTGTCATTTTTGAGATTGCATCCAAGTACTGCATTTTGGACTCTTTTGATAACTATGATGGCTACTCCATTTCTTCTAGGTTTCTTGCCCATGATAGTAGATAAAATGGTTTTCTGAGGAGGCCTTACAAATAGCTGAAAAAAGAAAACACACAGAAGGCAAAGGAAAAAATGAAAGATATATCCATGTGAATGCAGAGTTCCAAAGAATAGCAAGGAGAGATAAGAAAGCCTTTCTCAGTGATCAGTGCAAAGAAATAGAGGAAAACATTAGAGTGGGAAAGACTACAGATCTCTTAAAGAAAATTAGAGATACCAAGGGAACATTTCATGCAAAGAGGTGCACAATAAAGGACAGAAATGGTAAAAGCCTAAGAGAATGAGAAGATATTAAGAAGAAGAAGCAACAATACACAGAAGAAATGTACAGAAAAGATCTTCATGACCCAGATAACCACGAGGAAGTGATCACTCACCTAGAGTCAAACATCCTGGAATGTGAAGTCAAGTGGGTCTTAGGAAACATCACTATGAACAAAGCTAGTGGAGGTGATAGAATTCCAGTTGAGCTATTTCAAATCCTAAAAGATGATGCAGTGAAAGTGCTGCACTCAATATGCCAGCAAATTTGGAAAACCCAGCAGTGGTTATAGGACTGGAAAAGGTCAGTTTTCATTCCAATCCCAAAGAAAGGCAATGTCAAAGAGTGTTCAAACTACTTCTAAATTGCACTCATCTCAAATGCTAGTAAAGACATGCTCAATATTCTCCAAGCCAGGATTCAACAGTACGTGAATTGTGAACTTCCAGATGTTCAAGCTAGACTTAGAAAAGTCAGAGGAACCAGAGATCAAATTGCCAACATCTGTTGGATCACCAAAAAAGCATGAGGGTTCCAGAAAAACATACACTTGTGCTTTATTGACTATGACAAAGCCTTTGACTGTGTAGATCACAATAAACTGTGGAAAATTCTTAAAGAGAAAGGACTACCAGACCACTTGACCTGCCTCCTGAGAAATCTGTATGCAGGTCAAGAAGTTACAGTTAGAACTGGACATGGAACAACAGACTGGTTCCAAATTGGGAAAGGAGTACATCAAGGCTGTATATTGTCACCCTGCTTAATTAACTTATATGCAGAGTACATCATGTGAAATGCCGGGCTGGATGAAGCACAAGCTAGAATCAAGATTGCCTGGAGAAATATCAATAACCTCAGATATGCAGATAACACCATCCTTGTGGCAGAAACCAAAGAACCAAAGAACCTCTTGATGAAAGTAAAAGAGGAGAGTGAAAAAGTTGGCTTAAAACTCAACATTCAGAAAACTAACATCATGGCATCCAATCCCATCATTTCTTGGCAAATAGATGGGGAAAAAAATGGAAACAGTGACAGACTATTTTTGTGGGCTTCAAAATCAGTGCAAATGGTGGCTGCAAACATGAAATTAAAAGACACTGGCTCCTTTGAAGAAAAGCTATGACCAACCTAGATAGCATATTAAAAAACAGAGACATTACTTTGCCAACAAAGGTCGGTCTAGTCAAAGATATGGTTTTTCCCATAGTCATGCATGGATGTGAGAGTTGGACTATAAAGAAAACTGAGTACCAAAGAATTGATGCTTTTGAACTGTGATGTTGGAGAAGACTCTTGAGAATCCCTTGGATAGCAAGGAGACCCAATCAGTCCATCCTAAAGGAAATCAATCCTGAATATGTATTGAAAGGACTGATGCTGAAGCTGAGATTCCAATACTTTGGCCACCTGATGTGAGGAACCGACTCATTGGAAAAGACCCTAATGCTGGGAAAAATTGAAGGCGGGAGTAGAAGGGGATGACAGGATGAGAGGGTTGGATGGCATTACCAACTTTGTGGACATGAGTTTGAGCAAGTTCCAGGAGCTGGTGATAGACAAGGAAGCCTGGCATGTTGCAGTCCATGGAGTCTCAAAGAGTCAGACATGACTGACTGACTGAACTAAACTGAGTGAATCTCTACAATTAGTACCTAATTTCTGCCAATCTTCCTTTGCAATACTTTTTTAAACTTCTAACCGATAGCCAATTTCTTTACAATATAACTCCATTTTAATGCAATAATTATCAACTCAAGAAAATTGCTGCAGTTTTCCCCCATAACATTCTAGACTGAAAGTATTATTTACTTTTAAGAATGAAATTTCTTAGAGTCCTAGACACTCCATTTCATAAACTTTCACATCCTCATTATTGATCCTTTGCCTGGAGTGTAACAGACTTATTCATTGAATTATTCATCTTGTCATAGTCCTGAAGAATCATTGTTTAATCACCCTCTGTTTAAGATTGGTTATTGGCAGTCAGTCAGAAAAGTTAAATTTCCTAAGTCGACAATATGAAATGATGTTGACTTAGAGAGACTGACATCACCTGAAACCATTGAGCTCGCATTTATTGCCAAGACTGTATTTCATAATTCCTTAATTTAAGTCCTTACTTCTTTAATTTTAATTAACTAATTAATTTTCAAATGCTTATTAGGTATAAATATGACTTTATATGAAACATAACTCTTGTTTACATGATACTTTAAAAAAGTAATTGCAAAAGACATATGTGCACATAAAATACACAAATATGCATGATAGTGAACAGCAAACATTATATATATATATATATATATATATATATATATATATATAGGGTAGAAGACAATTAGCATTTTGTTTGCAAGTGAAAATGTTGGGCTCAGTCGTGTCTGACTCTTTGCGACCCCATGGACGGTAGCTTGCCAGGCTCCTCTGTCCATGGGATTTGTCAGCTAATAATACTGGAGTGAGTGGCTATTTCCTTCTCCAGGGGATCTTCCTGACCCAGGGATCAAAATCGGGTCTTCTGCATTGCAGGCAGATTCTTTACTGTCTAAGCCATCATGGGAAGCATTTTGTTTAGGTAACGCTTAGTAAAGCTAAAGTGCCCTGACTAGGTTTTAATGTATAATTTCAGTCCTTGGGTCAGGAAGATCTCCTGGAGAAAAACATGGCAACCCACTCCAGTACTCTTGCTAGAAAATCCCATAGACAGAGGAAACTGGCAGGCTACAGTCCATAGCGGCACAAAGAGTTGGACATTACTGAAGGGAATTAGCATGCAGGAATTAGATAAACAAAGATGGTATGGGGAGGGAGGAGGGAGGAGGGTTCAGGATGGGGAACACATGTATACCTGTGGCAGATTCATTTTGATATATGGCAAAACCAATACAATATTGTAAAGTTAAATAAAATTTTTAAAAAAAGAGTAGGGTATTAGATGCGTTAGAAACAAAATAATATGGCACGCCTTTGCAAGATAAACTGTGAATCAATTTGTCAAAAGCAGAAAGTTTAAAGAGTTGAAGTATGAAACAAATTTTTTAAAAAGTCAATTTTAAAGGGTAGCTGTGTTTTAAGAGGGCTTCCCTGGTGACCCTGAGACTTATGTCTGCCAGGCCAAAGGATTTGTAGTTTATCCTCAAGTTTCTGTGTAAATCTGACTATTCTGGTGAAGGTAACTGTCCAGAAGAGTAACCAGAACTACATGATATAAAATACTTTAGAAAGCTGAAATGCATATATCTTGCTATTAACATTCAATCACATATTCAATCAATGACTACTTATCTCTAATGAGGCACTCTACTAGGTAATGAGAATACAGTGTTGAGCAAAAGCACAGGTATGTTGTTGCTGACATGTATGTTGTACCTGATTCTTTTGTGACTCCATGGACTGTAGGCCTCTAGGCTCCTCTGTCCATGGAATTTCCCAGCAAGGATTATTATTGCCTGGAGTGGTTTGCCATGCCCTTCTCCGGCATCTTCCCAACTCAGGGGTCAAAGTTGCATCTCTTATACCTCCTGCATTGGTAGGCAAATTATTTACCATATATAAGGCAGTTTAAATTCAACTGGGAGAGACAGAAACTAATTAAATAGTCACACAACTATATTTTTCACTTAAAACTGTGACAACTTCAGTGGAAAAGTGTATGGTGTTTTGTGAGCATTATTAGGATTGCAGAGATGCTTTGGCTAAATAGCTGGAAATATGGGATTGAGGAAAAAACATTATAGACAAAAGAAAGAGCATGTATAGTGGTCCTGATATGCCAGGGAACAGAATCCATTTAAGATTTTGAAAGAATGCTAGTGTATAAAAGAGAGAGGGAGCAAAATAAATAAGCGGCTAGAGAGGGAGGCAGGTGCTGGATGAAGCAAGGCTCTCTAGGACCTTTCAATGGCACTGCGTTGAAAAAGAGCAATGGTAGTGAGTCATTGAAGAATGTTAATAGAAGATTAACAGTGAACTTAAAACAGTACAATTAGGCTAGCATATGCGAAGGTCACATTGGATGTGTGGGACACATGGCTACTAAAATGAGTAATACATCCGGGTTAAAATATTGTATTTGGAGGTTATAACCTGATAGTTAGGAGAAAAGCGGCAGTTATTAAGGGTTATTTAAAGTAAAATTTAGCCAGACTGGCTATTGGAAGTGCAAGAAAAAAAGATTTCAATTACGACAATTAGATTTCTAGACAGAGTAATTAGATCAAACTGAAAGTTTCATTCATTATGCCAGCTATATACAATATACATTAATACATAGATATCTGAATTTTATATATTATATTGTATATCTTAAAGTCTCCATGTATAGCAATACATTAAAGATTTAAATATAAAGAATGTATTTGTTGACAATATCACAAATTACACAGTTAAAAATACTTTAAAATTAAAAATGACATTGATTCATAGGTTACGGATTCTGTTTTTTATTACACAAAATCTTAGCACAATTTTAGAAGTTTTTAAAAATTATTCATGTATTTTTTGTTGATCTATTAGTTCTATAGTAAAATGTGAAATGGCCTAAAAACCAGACACTCAGTACCAAAAGACCAAATATTTTGTTCCTTTAAAAGTATTTCTTATTGAATGAAATTTTACTAAAACTGTTTAATTGAAACTTCACAATGTTTTTATGTATGTGGTAGGACATATCTGTTTCCATTATTCTTCCTCAAAATATTCCAGTTGCTTAAGCTGTTTAATCGCATTTAACATTTTAGAATCATATTATCAAGTACAATAAAATTCCCAATGAGATTTGGATCCAAATCAAATTAAGACTGAGATATAAATCTGAGATCTTTATACCTTTTTAATATTCCATTTTATAAACCCATTTTGATACCAAAAATACTATTAATTACAAAATTTAATGATAAACATGTCATATCTATTGCTTCATCTATTTTTCTGTCTAGTAATGGTCATAGTAGATTCTGGCCTCATCAATACCAGAGTTTGAAACAACAAATCTCAGTGCTTACAAATTATTGCACATGTCTAAATTAATAATTTTTAAAATCAAATCAAATAAAAACTTTTACACTTAGATTTGAATGTGCACTATTCATGCAAAGAAAAATACTATGCTTAAAGAACCTGTATGCTGCTTTGCTGTCTGTAAATTATTTTTATTGCTATTGTGCCACAGCCAAAATTATCTAAATGTATTGGAGGTTGAGAAGCAAGGGCACATAGGCATAGAATTACAGTCAACTATAATGGATTAGGTACTCAGCTGAGGATAAGTATATCTTCTGCCAGGCTGAAAACTATTTTCAAAATTATTAAGATAATAAAATGCAACTTAAATCCAAACATGGTATAGCATTTTCAAGGATGAATCTTATTTTTGAAGAAAAAAACCCAACAACTCTGTATTTGAAATAAAATTTGACTATTAAGTAGCCTAAAACTACTGCTATGTCTTTATTTAACATGGTGTAACAACATTCGGAAAACTACATAACCCTTACTTTCCCATCCTTTATAGTGTTGTAACTGTGTATTATACAAGAAAAAGTACTCAAAATAATAATAAATAAACCATAATAACTCAAACATTTAAGAGAATAATTTAAGAAAACATACTCAATTCTCATATTAATTAAGAGGGCAAAATAAAAGTCAGGGAATTTAAAATGTCAAACTCATTTTTAGAAAATGTATGAAATTATTCAGTTCAGTCGCTCAGTCATATCCAACTTTTTGTGACCCCAGGGACTGCAGCACGCCAGGCCTGCCTGTCCATCACCACCTCCCAGAGCTTACTCGAACTCATGTCCATTGAGTAGGTGATGCCATCCAACCATCTTATCCTCTGTCGTCCCCTTCTCCTCCCACCTTCAATCTTTCCCAGCATCAGGGTCTTTTCAAATGAGTCAACTCTTTGCATCAGGTGGCCGAAGTATTGGAGTTTCAGCTTCAACATCAGTCCTTCCAATGAATATTCAGGACTGATTTCCTTTAGGATGGACTGTTTGGATCTCCTTGCAGTCCAAGAGACTCTCAAGAATCTTCTCCAATACCACAGTTTAAAAGCATCAGTTCTTTGGTGCTCAGCTTTCTTTATAGTGCAACTCTCACATCCATGTGAAATTATTTCCACATGAAATTATTAAATAATTAATTTAACTTCATTCACTGAAGCCCATCCTCAGTAACTAGCAATTTTGGTGTTGAAAAGCACATTTCCACTAAGTGATATTAAACTTGGAACTAAAGATTATGACACCAGTATACTAATACAATAGACATGATGGTTATATTCATATTAAAATTGTACATTTTTTGAAGTCAGGGATCATATTTTATTTTTCAATTCATTGTTTATCACAAGTATTCTGAAGAGCACTGATGTACATGGTGGTTGGGGCTTCCCTGGTAGCTCAGTGGTAAGGAATCTGCCTGCAATGAGAAGACCTGGGTTTGATCCCTCGGTCAGGAAGATTCCCTGGAGAAGGACATGGCACACCACTCTAGCATTCTTGCCTTGAGAATCCAATGGACAGAGGATCCTGGCAGACTGCAGTCCATAGGGTCACACAGAGCTGGACATGACTGAAGTGGCTAAGCAGCAGCAGATAGTGGTTAATAATTAATTACAGAATTAATCAACTTGGGACAACTTCATTAATTAAAACTTACTGGAGAAAACTTGATGTGAATCAGTGAACATTTTTGAATGCAAGGGTATCTTTAAAAAATATAAATAAATTTGACTAAATGATTTATTTAGAAACATCTAGGCTTTGATAAATGGGGAATAAGGTATATTTTCTGCCCTCAATGACCTTATAATCTTTTCCAAATATATTTCATGTCTGGATGAAGTATTGCAAAACAAGCTGTCAGAACTAACTAGGATGACTGTTTATGATAAAATTGCCATTGAATTTAAATAGTTAAAACAGTAGTCACTTTATCAAATACCATTTGTGGCAGTGAATTTGGAAGTTATTCACGAAATATTCAGCATTATTCCAGTGCTACTTCATGGTTATAAATGCATTTTAAGTATGAATTCCTATGAGTTTTCTTTTCAATGCAGGTATTATAGCACTGCTGCTGTTGCTGTTTGGTCGCTATGCAGTGTCTGACTCTTTGTGACCCCATGGACTGCAGCCTGCCAGGCTCCTCTGTCTATGGAATTTCCCAGGCAGGAATGCTGGAGTGGGTTGCCATGTCCTCCTCCAGGGGATCTTCCCAACCCAGGGACTGAACCCACATCTCCTGGTTGGCAGGCAGATTCCTTACCACTGAACTACCTTGGAAGCCTGTATTACACCACAGCATGAATTAATCCAAATTTAGTCTTAATTAACTGGAAAACTTAAACTTATCAGCCATAGTTTTATCATGTTAAATTATTTTGCTGGTTTATTAAACTTCTTATTGACCAGTTAACATAGTCATGAAATAAATCCACAATATGTATCTGCCTACATAACGCACAACACCCTTATGAAATATTTCTAGTAAAAGACTAAACTGAAACTCATTGTGAGATAACATTAAACAAACACAGAGTGATATTTTACAAAATAACTCTTAACTCGTCAAAAATATGTGTCAAGAAATAACAAAAAATTGAGATAAAGAAAAAAAGTAAAGTAGTATGCCAAGTTAAAGAAAATGATAACAACTGAACGCCATGCATAATTTGGAATTTTCTTTTGCAATTGAAGACATTAATAAAATCTATAGAATAGATAATATTTTAAAGCTGTTAATTTTCTGATTTTCACAGTTGTACTGTGATTATATGCTTTCCATCATTCCTGCTGCTTGGATCATGAGGGGGATGATCATGTGGGGCTGGTAAGTACAAACAACCTGAAATGCAGTGTTTGGTGTGATGTCTTCTTAACGTGTGTCTTTTTCTTTCTTTCTTTTTTTTTTTTTTTGCTACTGCCTAGGCCCACAGTGGGGGCTTCTCAGGTGGCGCACTGGTGAAGAATCTGCCTGTCAATGAACGAGATGCTTGAGACATGGGTTTGATCCCTGGGTTGGGAAGATCCCTTGGAGGATCTTGGCAACCCACCCCAGT
Source organism: Tragelaphus eurycerus (assembly GCA_935064755.1). Lineage (NCBI taxonomy): Eukaryota > Metazoa > Chordata > Mammalia > Artiodactyla > Bovidae > Tragelaphus > Tragelaphus eurycerus. The sequence continues at coordinate 41,347,563 of CAKXYN010000010.1, read as the reverse complement.
ATTCTTGCGTGGAAATTTCCATGGTAAGAGGAGCCTGGAGGGCTACAATCCATGGTGTTGCAAAGAGTTGGAGACTGATGACACACACTTTAGGCCCATAGTGATAGATACTATGGCTTCATTCTCTGTGCTTTCATTGTTCACTGAGTGCAATGTTAGAAAATCCCAGCTGCATCTAGAATACCTCAACTCATGATACTTGGAAGCAGGTTTTTCTATTTTGCATTAGTTTTTTAAATTAATTTTATGATGTAGGTGAGATTGTGGAAAGATTAAGTATTATGCTAGTCAAAATATAAATGCTAGCATTTTCACTATTTTCACTATTTTTTTTATTATGTGAGTGTCATACTTATCAATTTTTAGTGGCAATAGACAAAAACAATGCATCATTTTTTTCTGCTGTTTCCACTCAAATTTTAAACTTGAGGATCACAAATGAATAAGCAGATAAACACAGTAAAGATGAAGACAGTGAAGAGAGTGATGTTGTCCTTATCATGAATGTTCATAGACTTGCCTCTGCCCAATTTGTGGCTTAATTTCGAGTTGAGTCTTACTTTTCCCCTTATCTTATTCTCTGTTTTGAACCACTTGCTCTGAATAGTCTATAATATTTTGCAACTTTGATTAGAGATGACAGTTTCTACTCCCTAAACTTCTTCCAATTGAATGACAGTTATCCAGTTTCCAAATCAAGCTCAAGCTTCACCTCCATGTACACGCCTTTCCTACTCTTCTACCTGCACAGGCAGGGATGATTTAGTCTACATTTTTTTGTTTACGTATTGATATTCTCATTGATAAAGCTCCATTAGTTGCTCATATCTCTATCTCCTATACTTACCACAGAGAGCTAAGAATATAGCTGATGCTCAGTGAATAGTTAAAGAAATGAGATAGAGTCAAAACACATATAAGCAATTCAGATAAAATTTTTCTAATCTACTCTTGTCTTCGGGGAGAAAAACTGAGTGTATTTCACATTCAAAGAACAACAAAACTGAGAAAGAAAAAGGATATGGAGAAGCAAAATGGAAAAAAAAAAAAAAAAAAGTTCACAGAATGAAAATATGTCCAAAAGAGAAATCAAAGGAGTTGCAAGTCTCATGATATCCCAATTTTGCAACATTTCCTCACATCAGAACCTAGCAAAGGTTGTGTAGACAGCAACACCTTGTGTGACTATTAACCAGGCCAAAAGAGTTCCCTGTGAATGTTATTCTTTCCACTCCAATACACAGTTCAGAAGTGAGGGAGAGATGGGGGACTTTTTGCTACCTGATGTGTTAAAGTACACAAGAGACGGTTTCATTCAGTGCTGGCTAGAGGACTCCTGTGAGTCTGCAGTTCTCTGAACACTGGTGCTCAGATGCTCAATCATGTCTGACTCTTTGTGACCCCATGGACTGTATCCTGCCAGACTCCTCTGTCCATGGGATTTCCCAGGCAAGAATAATGGAATGGGCTGTGATTTCATTCTCCAGGGGATCTTACCAGCCCAGGGATCAAACCCACGTCTCTTACATTGCATTGGCAAGCAGATATTTACCACCAGAGCCAGTTGGTAGACATTGGTGACCAACTGTAAGTAAGCAATAAAGATAGTACAACAATTTGCATAGCACTATGTCATACAGGAGGCTTCCCAGGTGGCATAGACAAAGCCCTTTCCACAAATATTAAGTCAATCAACTATTCTAATAGCTCATTTAAGCAAGTATATTAGGAGTTTCAGTTCAGTTGAGTTCAGTCACTAAGTCATGTCTGACTCTTTGCGACTCCACCAACTGCAGCACGCCAGGCCTGCCTGTCCATCATCAACTCCCGGAGTTTACCCAAACTCATGTCCATTGAGTCTGTGATGCCATCCAACCATCTCATCCTCTGTTATCCCCTTCTCCTCCCACCTTGAAGCTTTCCCAGAATCAGGGTGTTATCCAATGAGTCAGTTCTTCTCATCAGGTGGCCAAAGTATTGGAGTTTCAGCTTCAGCATCAGTCCTTCCAATGAATATTCAGGACTGATTTCCTTAGGAGGTTAAAATCCCTATTTAACAAATCAAGAATCTGAAGTTCACATTAGCTAAACATCTGTTCAATGGCTATTGATATCATTACTGGCGATTAGAACCCAGGATAGGACAATTTTTCTTACAGGTTAATTTTCACTGTAGTCTACCATGCTGCTTCAAAACTATTACCAAATAATAATTACATTATAAACATTTGAATGTCAGAATGTCAGAAATTTGTGGTGTGCATACCTCAATCTCATCATGTATCTTAAACTTCATAAATGTTTGCTAGATGAATTGATCTGCATTTCTAGAGTATTTATTTATTTGCTCCACATCCAGTAATTATTCAGAGTGGATACACAGAAGGACCAAGTTGTTTTATAAACAGAAATGGTCACCCTGAATAACTGTAAGGTTTAGTATCTAAAAGAAAGACTCTCAAACCAGACTGGCTTTACAATCTCAGCTTTTCAACTTCCTACCTGAGTCACTATGTGGAGGTTACTTTTCATAACCTCTCTGCATACTCCATTTTCCCTTCTGGTGAAAGAAGAGTTAGAACCCAACTAGAGTAGGAGGTGTTAAATGAATTGGATTAAATGAGTTGATATAAATAAGGCCTTAGGAAAGGGTCTGGCACTTCGTAATCATTGTGTGTTTTAGCTATTATTATTATCATGTTATTGCTTATTATTATTATTTCACTCAGAAAATTTTGATTGAACACAGGCTCAGCCACATATTTGACCATCAGAGTAGTGTTTTATATCACTTAAATCATTTTTTTCATCTGTACTATTGGATTACGTTTTCAAATGAACATACTGAAAATAGTATTTAATAAAATATAACTGCCCAATAAATTTTATATATTTTAAAATTTCATTTTACTTAATATTGAGCAAATATTTCATTTTATTTAATAAATATAGTGTATCAGACTGTTAGTCTCTGAGGATAGAATTGTTTTTACAACAGGTAAAACTATTATTTTCTGTTATTTTAATAGGGGATAGAGACATAATATGGAGAAGGAAATGGCAACCCACTCCAGTGTTCTTACCTGGATAATCCCGTGGACAGAGGAGCCTGGTGAGCTGCTGTCCATAGGGTCGCACAGAATCGGACACAACTGAAGCAACTTAGCATGCATGCATGCATTGGAGAAGGAAATGGCAACCCACTCCAGTATTCTTGCCTGGAGAATACCAGGGACAGGGAAGCCTCGTGGGCTGCTATCTATGGGGTTGCATAGAGTCAGACACGACTGAAGCAACTTAGTAGCAGCAGCAGCAGAGACATAATAAATTGTTTTCATGATGTAGTTACATATAGCAAATCCATATTCAACCAGAACGCTCAGTTAGAGTTGATATCTGCAACACAAAATTTACCATCCACTGAAATTTTGATTTATGGAGTCTGTCAGTTGTCTCTACATCTTTTAAGTTTTCTAAGGGCATACCTTAATTTTTCAGTTCTGGGCAAAAAATGGTTACCCTCCATCTATTCTACAGATCATATTTTTTTGTTGATTAGGATTTATTTGATTTTCTTCTTAGATTAGTAGTGATAAAGCAAATGAAAATGAGATCATCTCTAATGAAGCTGATAGAATTTTAAACCCAGGTGTTCTGACTCAATGCATTCCACCATATCTTTTAAAAATCAATAGTAATGATTCAATTTGTTAAAGTTATTAGCATCATTGATGACTTTTCCAGGTATAAAATTATGGTCATTATACTTTAAACTTAATCATAAAATTATATGCATACAGAGCCATGCATATACAATTCTGAATATGAAACTGTCACAGAGAAAAATGTTATCTACCAAAATCTACATTAAAGCAAGCATTAATGTTCTGCGGGAGACTTCCAGTTTAGGCTGGGATAAATTGTAACCACTGTGGTCGCTTAGTACCAGGGAGAGAATAACCTAAACAGGATTCCCCATATTTCTTAGAAGAGCTTCCTGCTGGCCCTCACTTAATGGTGATTTTTAATATTACAACACTTAGTTTAACTCTGTATCAGCAACTTTTATATTGGGCAGCTAAATTTATTATATGTGAACATTTATATATTCTGCAGATCACTAAAACAATATGACTTTCTCTTCAATTTACTGCACTGGGAGGATATAATTTAAGAAAAGCTGATGTGTGTTATGTAATTATTATTATACCTCAAGCAGTAAGGCCCACAATAGAACAATTATTTAGGGATAGTTTAATTAGCTGCTTTATTTTTTAAATGTTATTGTTTCTTTTTAAAAATAATGTACATCAGAAAGTAGAAATTGGTCACAATGAGCTCCAGCATTTTACACACTTATAAGCATATCACATTTATTTGCATCTCTTAAAATGCATTTTTACTCAAAATAGTAATCCAATACTTAGTTTGATTGTCTATGGTAATATTTCTAAACAGTGTCATTTGATTGAGAAATATTAATATATAATTTGGTGATAACAGTGTAGGGGAGATGTGTGCATTAGGATACATTTTGTTCAAAAATAGTCAGCCTGAGAAAAAGTAAAAAGAAGTGGGGTTGATATTTCTTGCTTTTGTTCTTTCCCTATTCATGACTCCTTTACATTTATTTTTGAAGTTTGCACTGTGTTCTATGATCTACAATATTGAATTAATTCTTTTCCTTCTTCCAGTTTGTGTTTATGTTTGCTTGTATCATGATATAATTTTTTTGCTCCAGTAAATCGTTATTTATTCAGCTGGAGAAATATCACATTTTAACATGGAAAGAAAAATATCCAGTAGTACATTATTTAACAGGAATTCTAATAACATGATTTATGTTTTTCACAACAGAATTAGAAGTTGTTGCTGCTGCTGCTGCTAAGTTGCTTCTGCTGCTGCTGCTGCTGCTAAGTCTCTTCAGTCGTGTCCGACTCTGTGCGACCCCATAGACAGCAGCTCACCAGGCTCCCCTGTCCCTGGGATTCTCCAGGCAAGAACACTGGAGTGGGTTGCCATTTCCTTCTCCAATGCATGAAAGTGAAAGTGAAAGTGCAGTCGTGTCCAACTCTTAGCGATCCCATGGACTACAGCCTACCAGGCTCCTCCATCCATGGGATTTTCCAGGCAAGAGTACTGGAGTGGGTTGCCATTGCCTTCTCCGTTAGAAGTTGTTGCTCTCATCAAATAACACACACACACACACACACACACACACACACACAACTGAATAAATTCATCTTCATTTTGGATATTTCTATTTCTTTGTTTTCACTATTACAATGAATTTACCTTGGTCTTTATGTACTTTCTTAGTCACTTCTTTTCCATCTTATTTTTTTATATGATGGTAAAGTATAGTTGTTAAGGACCCAGAAGACACAGCTGGATATACATTCACATTCTGTCACTTTTATTGTACCAGACCAATGAATTGAATAAGTTACTTAAATCTTAATTTTTGTTATCTACAAAATCTAGATAATGTTATTTCCTAATTGGAAGCTCACTTGAAGGCTAAATGAGATAATGCATACAACATTTTGTACCATACTTGGCAAGAAGATGTCACCAATGTATTATCATTTACTTGTGACTCACCTTTGGCAGTTGAAAACCAAGCTTTCCTTAAGATTCTATCCTTCATTACTCTTTTCCATTTCTATGATTCAAGTATGTGGCTCCACTTGTAAAAGTGTTAGCTCCTACAACCTACACATTCCTGATGAAGCGATATAAAAATAAGGTTTAGAAAACTTCACTTAAAGATAAAATGATATTATTGATTTTAAAAGGTTGAGAAGCAAGAATGGACTTCTTATTTTAGAGATAGAAAGTGAAGGAAAATAAACTACATTGCATCATTCTAATTCTTATTTACATTTTCTGTTATAAGCTTACAATTAATATTAGTACAATTACTTGAAATACATATTTATAGTAGACTATCTGGTATTTGAAATTAGTCGTATATTAATAACCACTTTCACATTTCAACAAAAATAGTTCCAAGGTATATAGCCTAAGTAGAATCTACTATATATAGTATGAAAGTGAAAGTTTTGCTCAGTCATGTCCAATTCTTTGCTACCCAATGGACTGTAGCCTGACATGCTCCTCTGTCCACGGGCTCTCCAGGCAGGAATACTGCAGTGGGTTGCCCGTGCCCTCCTCCAGGGAATCTTCCCAACTCAGGGATCAAACCCTCATTTCATGTCTTCTGCGTTGGCAGGCAGGTTCTTTACCACTGGCACCACCTGGGAAGCCCGTGATTAACACAATCAACCTAATATAGCACTCACCAGCCCACATAGTTACCTTTTTCTCTATGTGTGGTGACACTTAAGATCAATTCTCTTATTAAATGTAAGTTTACAGTACAGTAATATTAACTGTAGTCACCATGCTATGCATTAGATCCCTAGAATTTATTCATCTTATATCAGAAAGTTTGTACTCTTTGACAGACATCTCCTTATTCCCCCCCACCCCCAGCCCCTGGTAATCAGAATTCTACTGTTTACCATGAGTTAAACTTTTTTAGATTCTACATATAAAATAGATCATACAGTATTTGCTTTTCTCTGGCTTATTTCACATAGATTAATGCCCCTCAGAATCATCCATGTTATTGTCAATGGCAAAATTTATGTTTTCATACTGAGTAATTTTCAATAATATATGCATATCATATTTTCTTTATCCATTCATCCACTGACGGACACTTAGGTTATCTCCAAAACTTGGTTACCGTGAATAATGCTGCCATGAACATGGAAGAGCAGACATCACTCTGACACACTGATTTCATTCCCTTCACCATATATACCCAGAAATGAGATTGCTGGATGATATGGTGATTCTAGTTTTAATTTTTTGAGGACACTCTATACTGTTTTCCAATTTACATTCTCAAAAATAGCATATAAGCAACCGTTGCTATAGAGATTAATAGGCTTTTATTTTAACTTTCTTCAACCAAAATTGATGCATAAAACTTTTAATAAAAGAACAAGAGAAAATCTGTCAATGTTGACAAATTTGAAACAAAAAAGGTGAAAAGGACCCATTTTAAAACAAGTAGAAAAATTATTGCAAGTACCTCTATGAACCAGAACCAAATTATCTTAACTATGAGATTTTTCCAAGTATCTAATAGAGTTGGTACAAACTATGTATTCAAAATTCATAAAATAATTTTTCATTAAATACCTTAATATGTAATAAATATATACACAAAAGGGACTTATTTGAGAAAATGGAAGTATTATTTATAAAATAATTAATATAATGCTAAAAGATTTACAAAAATATCCTGTGATTACACTAATACAATATATTTTTGAATATGTCTTGTTCTACTACTCATTTACATTTGGATCTTAGCATTCCATTGTTATGCTAAGAATAGTCTTATTATATTGTGATGAATCTGCTAGACTGAGAATTATAATTTTTATAATATTGAATAAGAATTTTAGCCTCTTTGAAGCAGTCATATTTAAAATATATTCAATTTCCACTAATAATACAGATGGCAGTTTGCTTATACTCATCACTGAATATTTAAGATGATTTGATAATATGAAATAAAATGTAAGTATAACAAATATGTTGATGGAAAGAAGATTAACTTGACAATTTGCACAGAACATATTGGGTGTGTAGAGCATTTGCAATCTCAGTACTCCTTTGAGTGGCTGAATGAGGTTGAGGGCATGGATATTCCGTGATGCTGAGAATTTAATTAAAAGCAGAATGTTGATTTCTTCTTTCCTCCTTCTTGCTTTTACTATTCTCAGAAGATCAAAATGACATTTCTTGCCCTACTACATCTTGTTTATTCATCACATTTTTATTGTCACTGTTTTTGTTTATAGTTAAACAACAACTTTGGCAGAAATTTCCCTCCCAGACTGCTCTCCCTTAATCAGAAATTCCTGTTCATTAAGACAATTGCTTCCTTTCACTACATCTAGACTAAGAGAAACATGTGTAAAACTTGTTTCAAAATCATTAATGTAATAATAAGATGCTTACATTAATAATGAGACTGACACCATTTCATTGCTAGTCATGTTTTGAATTGTTGTTGTTGGTTGTTGTTTTTTTTTTTTTTCACAGCCATATTGTCTCTCAACAATACTTAGATTATCTGACTTAGTTAAGTATTAGTCGCTCAGTCATGTCTCACTCTGTGTGACTCCATGGACTGTAGCCTGCCAGGTCCATTTAGTTCTCCAGGCAAGAACACTGGAGTGGATAGCCATTTCCTTCTCCAGGGGATCTTCCAGACCCAGGGACTGAACTTGAGTCTCCTGCATTGCAGGCAGATTCTTTACCTTTTGAGCCACCAGAGAAGCCCCATAGATCCCTATTTATTCCTGACCAATACCACTGAATTCTGCTCTGGCCTTTGTGATCCCACCTCTGTTATGATTCTGGCCTCTAATTTTTCTCCTGAATCCTTAGTCTGACCTGCTTCCTTGTTACTTGCTTGTTTCTAAACCGAAGGCTGTATTGCCAGTCACTGAAAACTTATCCTGCCTCAGCAGCAGTAGTTACTCAATTCTGGCATTGATATTCATATCAATATAAGATGTGAAGGAGACATAGAATTATGGTAATCCTTTGTGATAAGGAATGGCAGCATAAGCAGTCAATTAGCACATTTCGGTACAATAGTGTCCCTTTATCCATGGTTTCTATTTTTTTTCAGTTTCAATTATCTTCACTCAACCACAGTTTACTTTGACCACAGACATTAAGTCTTCCTACTTTACAATTGCAAGAAAAATGTCATTTCTTACAGTTACTATTACAGGCTTGAAGATATTGAAAGTGGGTTAGTTATCTAAGTTGCACCTCAATAAGAATACTCTATATAACTTGAGATTAGGGGACCTCCAGAAAGCCAAAAATATTCTTGAATTAGGAGAAAATTACCTTGACAAACGAAATGGCAATTTTATCTGATGTTTCCCAAAATAGATAACCAATGCATTCACATCCGAAGTGCACTGCAATGGAAGCTGAGACATGTGCCTTGCTGAGACAAGGATCTGTTGGGCCTCTACCTGTCTTAAACTACATTTCTTCTAGTGAGAAGAGATTGGATTTCTCTTTTCCACTGCAATTTTTCTGCTCAAATTTTGCTGGAGAAGTATTTTTTCAAAGAGGAGCATGAAATAACTAAACAGAATGATGATGAGAAATGACGGAAAATTCCAGAGATTTTAGGGGAATGGAGTTCACGCTGGCCACTGGACTTCCTAGTGGAAAAAAGAGGACTGGAAATTGCATGCACTGTGATTGTTTGGTGGCAAAGTACAGAAGAAATTATTTGAAACAGTACTGAAAACTCTCTAAGGAGTTTAAACATTATATCTTCCTTGCTTATGGGCAACAGGGCATAGCATAAGGAACATACATAAAAATGAGGAAAATCTTCCCAGTTGGAGAAATTTACTCATTCCCTCTCTGTGATCCCAATTTAATCTACAGATTCTGAGGCACTATTGGTACCCTAGACAAGCTGGAGATAGATTTAGAATGCACAAACATATGCCTTAGAGGAATACTCCAGATAATCTGAAAGTTCAAAAGAAATGCAATACTATGTAACCTCTAATTCTACAGAGAAGGAAAACTAATTCTCTCCACAATTTGTTTTAGAGACAGCATTTGGGAAATTTGAAATAATTGGTTTGTGCATTGGAGTTTATAGTTATGTCCTATGGGGAATTAATTAATATAATTTTAAAATCCCACAGCCAGTGTAAAAGAGCAAGGGACACCAAAGACCTTACATCCACTTGAATTTACTGAAAGAAAAATAGTCACTAAAACCTCATTATAATGAAAAATTTTAATGACCATTGAATATCATAATAATTATATTCTGTTTTAAATAAATCATATAAACAAATGAATTTACAAATGAATAGTAACTTTTAAGTACCTTTTTATATGTGATTTTTAAAGAAGTTATGTTAGGATGACTGGACTGAATTTAAGTTTTATGTGGAAATAGAGGAACATACTTTAGAAACCTGTGACTTATTCTTTATACCAGTTTTTTCTCTTTTTAATTAAAAAGAAAAAAAGAATCATAACCTTTCATGTCTAGATTAAGGTTTATTTCAGCTGTCTTTTCTATTTAGAAAATAACATTCCAAAGAGAATTTCCGACTTTTCAATCCATTACGGTAGCCACCCACTTGAAAATAAAAACTATAAGCTGTACAAAAAGAGAAAGAGAAGTTTGTATTTTTGAAAAAGGAATCTTAGGGAAAACAACAAATCAAAAGATACTGAAAAATATTATAATGTGCTTTTTAATTAAAATATTTTCCCCTTTTCACACTTCTTATCATAAGCAGAAATTGAAGTCATTGTTTTCTCATAAATAAGTAAGGAGAAAAATCTTTTCTGAGCTCCCGTCAAATAAAAATTATTTTTATTGCTTGAAAACTCACTACCTTTAAAAACACCTTCATATGCAAATATTTTGTAAATTCTATGTCTTTTTAAAACTGAGACATTCTTTCTGTCTTTTTTTTTTTTTTTTTAACTTTAGAATATTGTATTGGCTTTGCCATATATCAAAATGAATCTGCCACAGGTATACATGTGTACCCCATCCTAAACCCTCCTCCCTCCTCCCTCCCCATACCATCCCTCTGGGTCTTCTCAGTGCTGTCTGTCTTTGTTTTTTTAGCAATCTTAGGTTTTATATGTGTAACTGGACATGGAACAACAGACTGGTTCCAAATAGGAAAAGGAGTACGTCAAGGCTGTATATTGTCATCCTGCTTATTTAACTTATATGCAGAGTACATCATGAGAAATGCTGGGCTGGAAGAAGCACAAGTTGGAATCAAGATTGTCAGGAGAAATATCAAGAACCTCAGATATGCAGATGACACCACCCTTATGGCAGAAAGTGAAAAGGAACTAAAAAGCGTCTTGATGAAAGTGAAAGTGGAGAGTGAAAAAGTTGGGTTAAAGCTCCACATTCAGAAAATGAAGATCATGGCATCCGGTCACATCACTTCATGGGAAATAGATGGGGAAACAGTGGAAGCAGTGTCAGACTTTATTTTTCTGGGCTTCAAAATCACTACAGATGGTGACTGCAGCCATGAAATTAAAAGACACTTGCTCCTTGGAAGGAAAGTTATGACCAACCTAGATAGCATATTCAAAAGCAGAGACATTACTTTGCCAACAAAGGTTCGCCTAGTCAAGGCTATGGTTTTTCCTGTGGTCATGTATGGATGTGAGAGCTGGACTGTGAAGGCGGCTGAGTGCCAAAGAACTGATGCTTTTGAACTGTGGTGTTGGAGAAGACTCTTGAGGGTCCCTTGGACTGCAAGGAGATCCAACCAGTCCATTCTGAAGGAGATCAGCCCTGGGATTTCTTTGGAAGGAATGATGCTACAGCTGAAACTCCAGTATTTTGGCCACCTCATGTGAAGAATTGACTCATTGGAGAAGACTCTGATGCTGGGAGGGATTGAGGGCAAGAGGAGAAGGGGACGGCAGAGGATGAGATGGCTGGATGGCATCACTGACTCGATGAATGTGAGTCTGAGTGAACTCTGGGAGTTGGTGATAGACAGGGAGGCCTGGTGTGCTGCGATTCATGGGGTCACAAAGAGTTGGACACGACTGAGCGACTGAACTGAGCTGATTTCACTTGTATATTTGAAATATTGTATATTTCAGGTGTGCCATGCCAAGTTACAGTCATGTGCGGATCTTTGCGACCCTATGGACCGTAGCCCACCAGGCTCCTCTGTCCATGGGATTCCCCAGGAAATAATACTGGAGTGGGTTTCCGTGCCTTCTTCCAGGGGATCTTCCCAACCCAGGGACTGAACCCACATCTCTTACATCTGCATTGGCAGGCAGTTTCTTTACGCTAGCACCACTTGGGAGGCCCTGAGGTACCTAACTTTTCTTGAGTTTCTTTCATTCATTTGGGAAAATTTGAAGCCATTATAACTTTCGTTTCTTTTCTTCTCTTTGCTCACATTGCTTTATTTCACCTTACCTACCTCACATTTCTTGCCTCCTTTCTCTCCTTCTCTCCCCTTTCATCTTTTTTAAAAAAATATAATTACATTTATTTTTTAAATTTTAATTTACTTATTTTAATTGGAGAATAAGTACTTTACAATATTGTGATGGTTCTTTGCCATACATCAACATGAATTGGACACAGGTATGCATGTATCTCCTGCATCCTGAACCTCCCTCCCACCTCCCTCCCCACCATGTCCCTTTGGGTTGTCCCAGAGTATCAGCTTTGGGTGCCCTGCTTCATGCATCAAACTTGCACTGGTCATTTAATTTACATATGGTAATATACATGTTTCAATGCTATTTTTCTCAAATCATCCAACTGACTCCAAAAATTTGTTCTTTACATCTGTGTCTCCTTTGCTGACCTGCATGTAGAAGCGTTGGTACCATCTTTCTAATCCGTATACATGCATTAGTGTACAGTATTTGTCTTTCTCTTTCTGACTTACTTCACTCTGTATAATAGGCTCCAGATTCATCCACTTCATTGGAACTGACTCAAATGTATTCCTTTATATAGCTGAGTAATATTCCATTGTGTATATGTACCACAGCTTTCTTATCCATTCATCTGTGGATGGACATCTAGGTTGCTTCCATGTCCTAGCTATTGTAAACAGTGCTTCAGTGAACATTGGGGTACATGTGTCTCTTTCACTTCTGGTTTCCTAGGGATTGCTGGGTTATATGGCAGTTCGATTCTCAGTTTTTGTTTTTTTTTAAAGCACAAAATTATTTATTCATGTCTTTCATAAACAGTGCATCACTGCTTATTGTAATTAAGTTTTTTTTTTAATTAAATTTTATTTTGCTTAACTTTACAATATTGTATTGCTTTTGCCGTACATCGAGATGAATCCACCACAAGTATACATGTGTTCCCCATCCTGAACACTCCTCCCTCCTCCTTCCCCATACCATCCCTCTGGGTTGTCCCAGTGCACCAGCCCCAGGCATCCGTTATCAGGCATCGTACCTGGACTGGCGACTCGTTTCAGATATGATATTATACATATTTCAATGCTATTCTCCCAAATCATCCCACTCTCTCCCGTTCCCAGAGCTCAAAAGTCTGTTCTATACATCAGTGTCTCTTTTGCTGTCTCGTAAACAGGGTTATTGTTACCATCTTTCTAAATTTCATATATATGCGTTAGTATACTGTATTTGTGTTTTTCTTTCTGGCTTACTTCACTCTGTATAATAGGCTCCAGTTTCATCCACCTCGTTAGAACTGATTCAAATGTATTCTTTTTAATGGCTGAGTAATACTCCATTGTGTATATGTACCACTGCTTTCTTATCCATTCATCTGTGGATGGACATCTAGGTTGCTTCCACGTCCTGGCTATTGTAAACAGTGCTGCTATGAACATTGGGGTACACGTGCCTCTTTCAATTCTGGTTTTCTCAGTGTATATGCCCAGGAGTGGGATTGCTGGATCATGAGGCAGTTCTATTCCCAGTTTTTTGAGGAATCTCCATACTGTTCTCCAAAGTGGCTGTACTAGTTTGCATTCCCACCAACAGTGTAAGAGGGTTCCCTTTTCTCCACACCCTCTCCAGCATTTATTGCTTGTGGACTTTTGGATTGCAGCCATTCTGACTGGTGTGAAATGGTACCTCATAATGGTTTTGATTTGCATTTTTCTGATAATGAGTGATGTTGAGCATATTTTCATGTGTTTGTTAGCCATCTGTATGTCTTCTTTGGAGAAATGTCTATTTAGTTCTTTGGCCCATTTTTTGATGGGGTCATTTATTTTTCTGGAATTGAGCTGTAGAAGTTGCTTGTATATTTTTGAGATTAGCTGTTTGTCTGTTGTTTCATTTGCTATTATTTTCTCCCATTCTGAAGGCTGTCTTTTCACCTTGCTTATAGTTTCCTTTGTTGTGCAGAAGTTTTAAAGTTTAATTAGGTCCCATTTGTTTATTTTTTATTTTATTTCCGATATTCTGGGAGGTGGATCATAGAGGATCCTGCTGTGATGTATGTCAGAGAGTGTTTTGCCTATGTTTTCCTCTAGGAGTTTGATGGTTTCTGGTCTTACATTTAGCTCTATAATCCATTTTGAGTTTATTTTTGTGTATGGTGTTATAAAGTGTTCTAGTCTCATTCTTTTACAAGTGGTTGACCAGTTTTCCCAGCACCACTTGTTAAAGAGATTGTCTTTAATCCATTGTATATTCTTGCCTCCTTTGTCAAAGATAAGGTGTCCATATGTGCGTGGATTTATCTCTGGGCTTTCTATTTTGTTCCATTGATCTATATTTCTGTCTTTGTGCCAGTACCATACTGTCTTGATGACTGTGGCTTTGTAGTATAGCCTGAAGTCAGGCAGGTTGATTCCTCCAGTTCCATTCTTCTTTCTCAAGATAGCTTTGGCTATTCGAGGTTTTTTGTATTTCCATACAAATTGAGAAATTATTTGTTCTAGCTCTGTGAAGAATACCATTGGTAGCTTGATGGGGATTGCATTGAATCTATAAATTGCTTTGGGTAGTATACTCATTTTCACTATATTGATTCTACCAATCCATGAACATGGTATATTTCTCCATCTATTAGTGTCCTCTTTGATTTCTTTCACCAGTGTTTCTATATATAGGTCTTTAGTTTCTTTAGGAAGATATATTCCTAAGTATTTTATTCTTTTCATTGCAATGGTGAATGGAATTGTTTCCTTAATTTCTCTTTCTCTTTTCTCATTATTAGTGTACAGGAATGCAAGGGATTTGTGTGTGTTGATTGGAAGCGACAGGCAATAAAATCAACACACATATTCCCAGTTTTTTAAGGAATCTCCACACTGTTCTCCATAGTGGCTGTACCAGTTTGCATTCCCACCAATGGTGTATGAGGGTTCCTTTTTCTCCACACTCTCTCCAGCATTTATTGTTTGTATACTCTTTGATGATGGCCATTCTGACCAGCATGAGATGATAATCCATTGTGGTTTTGATTTGCATTTCTCTAATAATGAGAGATGTTGAGCAGATTTTCATGTGTTTATTAGCCATCTGTATGTCTTTGGAGAAATGTCCGTTTAGGTCTTTTGCCCATTTGTTAATTGGGTTGTTCATTAGAATTAGAATTGTAAAGGTACAAAATTAATAACAAATATCAAAAAGCAAAAATTAAAAATCTAAAATAGATATTAGGCTCTCAAAAGTACAATATAAAAAAATTGAACAGAAAAATTAAAAAAAAATATGAGGTCAGTTCAATGTCAGATAATCCCTGGTTCCCACTTGTACTTGTTATCAAAGTCTACAGTTGCCCCTCAAATGCACAATCTCAGCTTAGCTTCAGGATTTTAATCTTTTTTACCTACCACTGGAGTGGTTCCTCCTTCTTTTCTTTTCTTAGGTTGGCCTAGTCTGCTTACACTTATCTTTAGTGTCCAACCTCCACCCTGACTAGAGGGGGCGAAAGTGACCATTTATTTGGACTCACTTTCTCAGTTGTGCTGTGAAGAGGGAGGGACACTCCAAACAAAGACTACTGGCATGTGTGGGGAGTGCTCACAGTGGAGAACATAGATTTTTTGTTTGTTTGTTTTTTTCAGTTATCCTGCCCTCTGAGATTCCAAAGTTCCCTACTGATCCTGCCTATGAAAGGATTTCCTATTGTGTGGAAACTTCTCCTCCTTCATGACTCCCTCCCCAGGATGGGTCTCCATCCCTAAATCCTTTGTCTCTCTTTTCATTTTTATCTTCTGTCCTATCTCATTTGAAAGAGATTGGTTTGCCTCTCTGGGTATCCGGGGTTCGACACCAGCATTGTGAAGTTGTTTTGTGGAGGTTGCTCCACATGCAGATGGTCTTTTGATGTATTGACGGGGGATAAAGTGGTCTCCCTATCCTACTCCAGAGAAGGCAATGGCACCCGACTCTAGTACTCTTGCCTGGAAAATCCCATGGACGGAGGAGCCTGGTGGGCTGCAGTCCATGGGGTCGCTATGAGTCAGACACAAATGAGTGACTTCACTTTCACATTTCACTCTCATGCATTGGAGAAGGAAATGGTAACCCATTCCAGTGTTCTTGCCTGGAGAATCCCAGGGACAGGGGAGCCTGGTGGGCTGCCTTCTATGGGGTCATACCGAGTCAGACACGACTGAAATGACTTAGCAGCAACAGCAGCAGCCATCCTACTCCTCTGCCCTCTTGGGACTGCAGTCTCCCCTGTCATCTTGAGGATCTAATAAATATGCTAAAACTTTTCATCATGTATGCATCTTATATGATCTTTACTGTATTTGCAATATATCTTTCTGTGTTTCAGTCTATTTCCTAATAATGTCTTCCTATTCACTAACCCCTACTCCAGCTATATCGTAAACTATGCTCTTAATGTTGGTTTTAGAATTACTACAAGATTCATTTTATAAATTTCAATTTGCTGTTGAAATGATCTGTCAGATATATTCCTGTGCATATTATTCATTATAAGTTAAATGTTCACACCTAATAATTCCAATGATTGTACTTTAATCAGTCTGGGATACAACTGATTCAAAGCCATTTTTCTGCCTAAAGTTCAGTTCAGTCACTCAGTCGTGTCTGACTCTTTGCAATGCCACGGAGTGCAGCAAGCCAGGCTTCTCTGTCCATCACCAACTCCTAGAGGTTGCGCAAACTCATATCCGTCAAAGTGGCAATGCCACCCAACTGTTGTCCCTTTTTCCTCCTGCCTTCAATCTTTCACAGCATCAGGGTCTTTTCCAGTGAGTCACTTCTTCACATGAGGTGGTCCAGGTATAGGAGTTTCAGCTTCAGCATCAGTCCTTCCAATGAATATTCACGACTGATTTCCTTTAGGATTGATTGGTTGGTTCTCCTTAGAGTCCAAGGAGAAGTCTCAAAAGTCTTCTCCAACAACACAATTCAGAAACATCAATTCTTTGGTGTTCAGCCTTCTTTATAGTCTATATCTCACATCCATACATGACCACTGGAAAAATAATACCTTTGACAAGATGGACCTTTGTCAGCAAAGTAATATATCTGCTTTTTAATATGCTGTCTAGGTTGGTAATAGGATTTCTTCAAAGGAGCAAGCATCTTTTAATTTCATGGCTGCAGTCACCTTCTGCAGTGATTTTGAAGCCCCCAAAATAAAGTTTCTCACTATTTACATTGTTTCCCCACCTATTTGCCATGAAGTGATGGAACTGGAAGCTACGATCTTAGTTTTTTTAATGTTGATTTTTAAACCAAATTTTTCACTCTGCTCCTTCACTTTCATCAAGAGGCTCTTTGGTTCTTCTTCACTTTCTGCAGTAAGGGTGGTGTCATCTGCATATCTGAGGTTATTGATATTTCTCCCAGCAATCTTGATCCCAGCTTGTGTTTCATCCAGCTCAGCATTTCACATGAAGTGTTCTGCATATAAGTTAAATAAGCAGGGTGACAATATACAGCCTTGATGTACTCCTTTTCCAAATTGGAACTAGTCTGTTGTTCCATGTCTGGTTCTAACTGTTGCTTCTTGATCTGCATACAGATTTCTCAAGAGGCAGACCAGGTGGTCTGGTATTCCCTTCTCTTTAAGAATTTTACACAGTTTGCTGTGATTCACACAAAGGCTTTGATGTAGTCAACAAGGCAGAAATAGATGTTTTTTTGGAACTTTTATGCTTTTTCAACGATCCAGTGGATGTTGGCAATTTGATCTCTGGTTCCTCTGTCTTTTCTAAAACCAGCTTGAACATCTGGAAGTTCAGGGTTCACATAATGCTGAAGCCTGGCTTGGACAATTTTGAGCATTACTTTACTAGCGTGTGAGATGAGTGCAATTGTGCGGTAGTTTGAGCATTCTTTGGCATTGCCTTTCTTTGGGATTGGAATGAAATCTGACCTTTTCCAGTTCTGTGGGCACTGCTGGGTTTCCCAAATTTGCTGCCATATTGAGTGCAGCACTTTCACAGCATCATCTTTCAGGGTCTGAATTAGCTCAACTGGAATTCCATCACCTCCACTAACTTTGTTCATAGTGATGCTTCCTAAGGCCCACGTGACTTCACATTCCAGGATATCTGGCTCTAGATGAGTGATTACACCATTATGGTTATCTGGGTCATGAATATTTTTTTGTTAATTCTTCTGTGCATAGTTGCCACCTCTTCTTAATATCTTATGCTTCTGTGAGGTCCATACCATTTCTGTCCTTTATTGTGCCCATCTTTGCATGAAATGTTCCCTTGGTATGTTTAATTTTCTTGAAGATATCTCTAGTCTTTCCCATTCTCTTGTTTCCCCCTCTTTGCATTGATCACTTAGGAAGTCTTTCTTATCTCTCCTTGCTATTCTTTGGAACTCTGCATTCAAAAGGGTATATATTTTTTTCTGCCTTAGGAGAGTTTATTTGGGTTTTCTCTTACCCCACTTGAAACTGAAGTATTTACCAGATCCCATCATTTTTGGCAAATCCTAAACCAAGTGCTTGTCTCAGACTGTGAAATTGGTAAAAGCTCTTTCAACTTCCTACCAGTAAAAGCTCTTTCAACTTCCTACCTTTTAGTCTAAAGTTTAAAAATCTGCAAATGCTTAGGTAGGTGTCACATATTAGGCTCCCTAATACTTGTGATCTCTGTGATCCTCATTCATTCTATGACCTTGGTCCCTCAAGTTCCAGCTGCCCTGAGAGAGAGAAATCTTGACTTTCACTTTACTAGTCCCAAGAGACTGTCCAAAGCTCTGATCAATTTCTCAGCACCCTGATTTTTGCAGAAATTAGTAAGGAAAAAGTGACACAAGAATTTGATCTCTGCTCAATATAGTTCCCTTCTCTGAAGGGGCTTAATTCAAGAGCTGTCTACTAATAGAATTCTACAATATTTCAAAATAGATTTAAGTATTTTTAAAATTAGTTTTCATAGTTGTTCTTCATAATCTAGCATTCTATAAGATATATTATATTACAATGATTGTATTAGAATATCTATAAAGCAAATTGTTTTATAATGGTAATACTCATCACTACAAATTATAAAAGAAGTGAGCAATTTCTTATGAGTTAATATATTTCAGTTCTTGTACAATATGATAATGAATATTTTAAAAATGAAAATACTATAATATTTAAGATTTATTAGTTCTATCTTCTGATAAGATATCTATTCTACCATATATAGATATAGTTATCTATTTTAAGAAAGTTGACAATAACAACAGGACACAAATATCTGAAACTACTGTGATTATTATAGTTTATTGTCTAATGCTTACAGAAATTGGAAAGCTATTTTAGTATAACTAAGTGCAAATCTTTTTCTATTTCACTTATCTCCTATCTCTCACTCATCTCTATCTATATGTATACACATACACACACATGTGAACATGTGTGCACAGAAGCTTCAGTTGTGTCCAACTCTTTGTGACCCCATGAACTGCAGCCCACCAGGCTCCTCTGCCCATGGGATTCTTTAGGCAAGAATACTGGAGTGGGTTGCCATTTCCTCCTCCAGGGGATCTTCCCAACCCAGGGATCATGCCCATATCTCCTGTGTCTCTGGTATTGCAGGTGGATTCTTTACCCATTGAGTCACCTGGGAAGTCCATACAGCAATAGCATATGTGTGTGTATACCAACTGTACAAACACACACAATTTCACACACATACATACTAACAATAACATATAAAGGGTAAAAAGCAGTTGCTTGCAACAAGGTTTCCCATCCTAATAAAGAAGATTTTTGTAATAGCTTGTCAAACCAGTAACCTCTGTTCTTTTTCTACTTAAATTTGAGGAATTTTTCTTTGAGTGCCTAATGCCAGGTTTTTACACTTTGTGTTTTGATATTGTACATTGATTTTATCAGAATCACCCAGCATTCTGATTTCATATTATTTAAATGGCTTCATTGTTAACTCAATTTCTTTGACATAAGATATCATACATCATGACCAAGTGGGCTTTATTCCAGGGATGCAAGGATTCTTTAATATCTACAAATAAATCAATGTAATACACCACATCAACAAATTGAAAGATAAAAACCATATGACTATCTCAATAGATGTATAGAAAGCCTTTGACAAAATTCAACATCCATTTTTGATAAAACCCTCCAGAAAGTAGGCATAGAAGGAACATATCTCAACATAATAAAAGCTATATATGACAAACCAACAGCAAACATTATTCTCAATGGTGAAAAATTGAAAGGATTTTCCCTAAAGTCAGGAACAAGACAAGGGTGCCCACTCTCACCACTACTATTCACAATAGTTTTGGAAGTTTTAGCCCCAGCAATCAGAAAAAAATAAAATAAAATAAAGAAAGAAATAAAAGGAATCCAGATTGGAAAAGAAGTAAAGCTCTCACTGTTTTCAGTGATCCTCTGCATAGAAAACCCTAAAGACTCCACCAGAAAATTACTATAGCTAATCAATGAATATAGTAAAGTTGCAGGATATAAAATTAACACACAGAAATCCCTTGCATTCCTATATACTAACAATGAGAAAACAGAAAGAGAAATTAAGGAAACAATTCCATTCACCATTGCAATGAAAAGAAAATAATAAAATACTTAAGAATAAACCTACCTAAATAAACAAAAGAACTATATATAGAAAACTATAAAACACTGATGAAAGAAATCAAAGATGACACAAATAGATGGAGAAATATACCATGTTTGTGGATTGGATGAATTGATACAGTGAAATTGAGTATGCTACCCAAAGCAATCTATAGATTCAATGCAACTCTGATCAAGCTATCAATGATATTTTTCACAGAACTAGAACAAATAATTTCACAATTTGATGGAAATACAAACAAACAAACAAACAAACAAACAAAAAAACTCAAATAGCCAAAGAAATCTTGAGAAAGAACAATGGAACTGGAGGAATCAACCTGCCTGACTTCAGGCTATACTACAAAGCAACAGTCATCAAGACAGTATGTTACTGGCACAAAGACAGAAATATAGATCAGTGGAACAAAATAGAAAGCCCAAAGATAAATCTACGCACTTATGGACACCTTATCTTTGACAAAGGAGGTAAGAATATACAATGGAAAAAAGACAATCACTTTAACAAGTGGTGTTGGGAAAACTGGTCAACCACTTGTAAAAGAATGAAACTAAAACACTTTCTAACACCATACACAAAAATAAACTCAAAATAGATTAAAGATCTAAATGTAAGACCAGAAACTATAAAACTCCTAGTGGAAAACATAGGCAAAACACTCTCTGACATAAATCACAGCAGGATCCTCTATGACCCATCTCCCAGAGGAATGGAAATAAAAGCCAAAATAAACAAAGGGGACCTAATTAAACTTAAAAAGCTTTTGCACAATGAAGGAATCTACAAGCAAGGTGAAAAGACAGCCTTCAGAATGGGAGGAAATAATAGCAAATGAAGCAACTGACAAAGAATTAATCTCAAAAATATGCAAGCAACTCCTGCAGCTCAATTCCAGAAAAATAAATGACCCAATCAAAAAATGGGCCAAAGAAATAAACAGACATTTCTCCAAAGAAGACCTATAGATGGCTAACAAACACATGAAAAGATGCTCAACATCACTCATTATCAGATCAGTCGCTCAGTCGTGTCCGACTCTTTGCGACCCCATGAACCGCAGCACGCCAGGCCTCCCTGTCCATCACCAGCTCCCGGAGGTCACTCAGACTCACATCCATCGAGTCAGTGATGCCATCCAGCCATCTCATCCTCTGTCGTCCCCTTCTCCTCCTGCCCTCAATCCCTCCCAGCATCAGAGTCTTCTCCAATGAGTCAACTCTTCGCATGAGGTGGCCAAAATATTGGAATTTCAGCTTTAGCATCATTCCTTCTAAAGAAATTCCAGGATTGATCTCCTTCAGAATGGACTGGTTGGATCTTCTTGCAGTCCAAGGGACTCTCAAGAGTCTTCTCCAACACCACAGTTCAAAAGCATCAATTCTTCGGTGCTCAGCCTTCTTCACAGTCCAGCTCTCACATCCATACATGACCACAGGAAAGACCATAGCCTTGACTAGGCGAACCTTTGTTGGTAAAGTAATGTCTCTGCTTTTGAATATGCTATCTAGGTTGGTCATAACTTTCCTTCCAAGGAGCAAGCGTCTTTTAATTTCATGGCTGCAGTCACCATCTGCAGTGATTTTGGAGCCCAGAAAAATAAAGTCTGACACTGTTTCCACTGTTTCCCCATCTATTTCCCATGAAGTGATGGGATTGGATGTCATGATCTTTGTTTTCTGAATGTTGAGCTTTAAGCCAACCTTTTTACTCTCCACTTTCACTTTCATCAAGAGGCTTTTTAGCCCCTCTTCACTTTCTGCCATAAGAGTGGTGTCATCTGCATATCTGAGGTTATTGATATTTCTCCCGGCAATCTTGATTCCAACTTGTGTTTCTTCCAGTCCAGCATTTCTCATGATGAACTCTGCATATCAGAGAAATGCAAATCAAAACCACAATGAGGTTCCATCTCATGCTGGTCAGAGCGGCTGCTATCAAAAAGTCTACAAACAGTAAATGCTGGAGAGGGTACAGAGAAAAAGGAACACTCTTACACTGTTGGTGGGAATGCAAACTAGTACAGCCACTATGGAGAACAGTGTGGAGATTCCTTATAAAACTGGGAATAGAAATGCCATATGACCCAGCAATCCCACTGCTGGGCATACACACCGAGGAAACCAGAATTGAAAGAGACACATGTACCCCAATGTTTATCACAGCACTGTTTATAATAGCCAGGACATGGAAGCAACCTAGATGCCCATCGGCAAAAAAATGGATAAGAAAGCAGTGGTATATGTACACAATGGAATACTACTCAGCCATTAAAAAGAATACATTTGAATCAGTTCTAATGAGGTGGATGAAAGTGGAGCCTATTACACAGAGTGAAGTAAGTCAGAAAAACAAACAAACAGACACCAATACAGTATACTAATGCATATATATGGAATTCAGAAAGATGGTAATGATCATCCTACATGCAAGACAGCAAAAAAGACACAGACTTTTGTCCTCTGTGGGAGAAGGTAAGGGTGGGATGATTTGAAAGAATAACACTGAAACATGTATATTATCATATGTGAAACAGATAGCCAGTCTAGGTTCGATGCATGAGACAGGGTGCTCAGGGCTGGTGTACTGGGATGACCCTGAGGGATGGGATGGGGAGGGAGGTGGGAGATGGGTTCAGGATGAGGGACACATGTACACCCATGGCTGATTCATGTCAATGTATGGCAAAAACCACTACCATATTGTAAAGTAATTAGCCTCCAATTAAATAAGAAAAAAATGATATTTCTATAAATTATTCTAATAAGATTCTAATAATAAAATATTCTAAAAAGGGAAGCTAAAAGATAAAAATGAAATTCTGAAAATGTATTTGGAAATATATAACATTTTCAAAAGTATGGGCTTTGGGGAAGATACCAAAATAGTTTTAGGTGTTTAAATGAACAGTTTTGGGATGCAAATCTGATCACATATCTTTATTGACCATGATCTTGTCTAAGACAGAAGCTGGAAAAAATATGCAGATAACATATTGACTAAGTTACACACAATTCAGTGAAAAATACAGTGACAAAGTCTACTAATTACTTTATCAGGCAAGTTGTCTGACAGATCAATGATAGATTCTGATAAATCAATTGTTGCATTCATGAAACTTTCTAATTATTTCAAGTCAACATTTGGTTTACTTTTAACATAATGACTCAATATATTCAAACTTTAGCACTTGGTATACATGATTGTTTAGTGAAAATCAAAATAATAAATGATTTGAATAAGCTGTCCAGTCAAAACACTGAATAAGTTAGCTTTAAAGAGTTTTATTAATAGAAACTGATGTTTAAATTAAGGAAATTGTCAATTATGAATGCTGTCATCATTCAAACAATTGAGAACTGATGTAACTTGAAACAAAATCTGTTACATAAAAAATCAGTGTGTCAATGTGTTTAATTCAGTTATTAATATGATCTAGGACTTAAAGAGTAAGACAGTTTTTTTTTTTTTGTGGATTGTTTCTAAACTTTAAAGTTGTGACTTGTACCTTACACCAATAATGACAATAATCTTTTTAGGTAACTGAAAGTTTTATGTGCAGTCAGCCAAAATATTCTAAGATACAACATTCTATGTAGCACATACAAATACACACACACACACTCATAAAAAGCAAGCCATAGCTTTAATTGTTTACACAAACATGGATATATTACATAGAGGTAATTAAACTTGCTATTAATTTATGACCTTTTATGTTGCAAAGGATAATAGTGGTTTTCTTTCCTAATAACATATAATGTGTATATATTCACAATTCCTATGTAAATATAAAATATATTTTGATGGGATTTTTTTCTTGTCTTCTTTAAAGTAGAGATGACAGACAGATAAGTAGAAAAATAGATAGTGCTGTATTTTTAAGTAGAAATACTGTGACCTACTTTGAGTGAGAAAAGATGATGGAATCTTAGAATTACTGTTAAGTATGGAGAAGGAAATGGCAAACCACTCCAGTGTTCTTGCCTGGAGAACCCCAAGGACGGTGGAGCCTGATGGGCTGCCGTATATGGGGTCGCACAGAGTCCGACACGACTGAAGCGACTTAGCAGCAGCAGCATAGGCAGGATACCTTGTTGTGTCAACTGAAATGTCTAAGTGAAACAGTGAAATATGATAAACATTAAACATAATTTATTATTTGAGAAATATACACTTTGTATTGCTTGACAGTTGACAAGAAACAAAGGTCAAAAATAGGTAAATATAAATATTGTTAGATTAAGTACTCAGTAAATGGAAATTGTGAAGCTCAAAGTGTGGATCATGTTTCGTTCAGTGATAGAATCAGAATTTTATGAGAAACCATATTTCAAACTATATATTCAAAGCACTGCTGCTGCTAAGTCGCTTCAGTAATGTCCGATTCTATGCGACCCCATAGACGGCAGCCCACCAGGCTCCCCCGTCCCTGGGATTCTCCAGGCAAGAAAACTGGAGTGGGTTGCCATTTCCTTCTCCAATGTGTGAAAGTGAAAAATCAAGTCGCTCAGTCGTGTCTGACTCTTCGCGACCCCATGGACTGCAGCCTAGCAGGCTCCTCCATCCATGGGATTTTCCAGGGAAGAGTACTGCAGTGGGATGCCATTCAAAACACTAGCTAATGCAATTAGGTTTAGTAAAATATTTTAAACATAAAGTTCCCAACATGTTGTCACTGAGATACATTCAAAACCAATTAACCAAACATTTAATTGAATTATATGGTCTAAGTGGATGTTTAAGTACATTGTTATTTTTCGGTCCCTTACTTGTGTCTAACTTCTTGTGACCCCATGAACTACAGCACACCAGGCTTCCTTGTCCTTCATTATCTCTCAGAGTTTGTTCAAACCCATGTCCATTGAGTCAGTGATGCTATCCAACCATCTCATCCTCTGTCACCCCCTTCTCCTCTTGCCCTCAATCTTTCCCAGCATCAGGGTCTTTTCAAAGGAGTCAACTCTTCACATCAGGTGGCCTATGTATTGGAGCTTCAGCTTTAGCATCAGTCCTTCCAATGAATATTCTGCACTGATTTCCTTTAGGATTGACTGGTTTGATCTCCTTGCTGTCCAAGGGATTTTCAAGAGTCTTTCTCAGCACCATAACCAATCATAAATTCTGAAACCAAAATTGTTTCCTTTTGTCAGTAGAGTCTAAAGGCCATTGAGATATTTTTTCAATAACTACTTTATCACAAGGGTCTTCACTGGTGGCTCAGTGATAATGTATCCATCTGCTAATGCAGGAAATGTAAGTTTGATCCCTGGGTTGAGAAGATCCCTTAGAGTGGGAAATGGCAACCCACTCCAGTATTCTTGCCTGGGAAATTCCATAGACAGAGTAACCTGGCAGGCAGAGTTCATAGGGATCACAAAAGAGTCAGACATGAGTTGGCAACTAAACAACAACTTTATTACAAAACCTCAAATGAATATATTCCATGATATAATTTTCTACTTAAAATTATTATAGTGGTTGCCATTCTGATTTGTCTTTTTGTTGTTTTTGTTTTTATAATCTTGTCCACAGTTATAAACCATTTTCTTTTTAAATGAGTTTATTACGAAAATTATTTTGATGGATTTATATAATGTCGTTTCCTCACATTTTCATTGTTCATGATCACAGAAGGTTCTTCTTATTCTATCTATTATTCTCATTTTACTGTGATGTTTTAGTCAGTTTGAGTCATTTTAGATTTTTCTTTCTATTCATTGTGACACGTGGGTAGAATTTATTCTTTGAATATGAATGTAGTTCACAATGGACTGATGCTTTTATAACACTCTTATACTTATTTGAGAGCATTTCTCCAAGTATTAGCTTTATCTCCACCCATTTGTCCCTCTAAAAGGCTTAAGCTCCACCACATCTCCATTCTCAGATGGAAATTTCCTGTTTCCAAGGCATCAAGGGTGTACTATAGAGTATGCCACAGAGAATACTGGACTTTTGTAAGCTTGGTTATCACAACTGTGTAAAAAATACTCATTTCTGTGCCAGAATCTGCTCATTTCACTTCACTAGGACCTTCAAAGAAATATGCCATCTGTGTGAAATAAAGCTCTGTTGAAGGATTTAATAGCATAATTTGTAATGGTTATATCTTAATGATCATTTCAAATTGATCTTTTCCAAAATTTATTTAGGCTTAAAACATCCTGATAGACTACTGCTGTTGCTGCATTTCCAGATTTTTCTTCATGTGGCTATTGCTTTTGATATACCAATAGAAACCATATCATTACAGACAAGTCTGAACACTCATGGAAACCTCAGAGATAAAGAAGCAGTGAGGAGCAGTTGGAGCATTAAGGTTTATAGCAGCAGGGAGGAAAGCAGAGAGAAAAAGGAAGGATCAGTGATGCAGATGATGGTGTTAATAACAGTCTAGGAGAAGAAGAAAGAATTTTGCTTTGAATAAACTGTGTGTTCTAAATTCAGCAAAGAGGCAATTATAATTTTGTAAAAAGGTTTTTTAAAATTTTTTCCAAGTTGTATTTAGTTTCATCATTCAGTATGTAATTGATGTGTATTTATTATATCACCTGGGTCTGTTGAAGATTGGAGATAAATTGGTGAAAACAAAATGTACTTTAAAAATACCTCCCCTTATGGAGTTTGTATTCTGGTCTGTAAACTTGGTATGTGGTTCACTTCAGTTCAGTCGCTCAGTCATGTCCAACTCTTTGTGACCCCATGAATCGCAGCACGCCAGGCCTCCCTGTCCATCACTATCTCCAGGAGTTCACTCAAACTCATGTCCATCAAGTCGGTGATGCCATTCAGCCATCTCATCCTCTGTTGTCCCCTTCTCCTGCCCCCAGTCTCTCCGAGCATTAGAGTCTTTTCCAATGAGTTAGCTCTTCGCATGAGATGGCCAAAATACTGGAGATTCAGCTTTTGCATCAGTCCTTCCAATGAACACCCAGGACTGATCTCCTTTAGGATGGACTGGTTGGATCTCCTTGCAGTCCAGGGGACTCTCAAGAGTCTTCTCCAACACCACAGTTCAAAAGCATCAATTCTTCGGCGCTCAGCCTTCTTCACAGTCCAGCTCTCACATCCATACATGACCTCAGGAAAGACCATAGCCTTGACTAGGCGAACCTTTGTTGGCAAAGTAATGTCTCTGCTTTTGAATATGCTATCTAGGTTGGTCATAACTTTCCTTCCAAGGAGTAAGTGTCTTTTAATTTCATGGCTGCAATCACCGTCTGCAAGTGATTTTGGAGCACAAAAAATAAAGTCTGACACTGTTTCCACTTTTTTTCCATCTATTTCCCATGAAGTGATGGGACCAGATGCCATGATCTTCATTTTCTGAATGTTGAGCTTTAAGCCAACTTTTTCACTCTCCTCTTTCACTTTCATCAAGAGGCTTTTGAGTTCCTCTTCACTTTCTGCCATAAGGGTGGTGTCATCTGCATATCTGAGGTTATTGATATTTCTCCTGACAATCTTGATCCCAGCTTTTGCTTCTTCCAGCCTAGCATTTCTCATGATGTTCTCTGCATAGAAGTTAAATAAGCAGGGTGACAATATACAGCCTTGATGTACTCCTTTTCCTATTTGGAATCAGTCTGTTGTTCCATGTCCAGTTCTAACTGTAGAATAATTACTAAAACAGTGCATTTAAAATACTCAGTAATGTGCAAAATATAAATTTTAATTTCTAAAGAAATGTAATACTTTTATTTTTGGAAAATGGATACCATTAGTACTACATCAGAAAGCCAAAATCCTAAACCATTTGATAAAAATTTCCATTTAATATTTTTAGAAGTGTTTTAATACTGAAGTTAAAGTTTTCATACAGTAGCAGATGTGGAGAAAAGGCAACCCATATACATTGTTGGTGGGGATGCAGACTGATGCAGCCACTGGAAAACAGTAGTAGGAAAGTTTCTCAAAAAAACTAAATACAGAGCTGCTATATTACTGAACAATTTCATTCCTGGGCATATATCTGAAAAATCCAAAAACACTAATTTGAAAACATACAGGCATCCCAATATTCACAGCAGCATTATTTCCAATTGACAAGATGTGGAAGGAACCTAAGTGTCCATCAAATGATGATACTATGTACATACACACACCATAAAAAAGAAGGAAATTTTTGCCATTTGCAGCAACATGGATATACTTGGACAGCATTGTGCTAAGTAAAATAAAACAAAGATAAATACTGTATGATATCATTTATATGTGAAATCTAAAAAATATGACAAGATTCCCTCCTCCAGGGGATCGTCCCGACCCAGGGATCAAAGCCACGTCTCCTGTGTTCTCTACATTGCAGGTGGATTCCTTACCACAGAACCACCAGGGAAGCGCATGACAAGCTAGCAAATTAAAACAAACAAAGAAACAAAAAAGCAGAATCACAGATATAGAAAAGAAAGTTACCAGAGGAGTTTACCAGAGGAGGAGAGGCAAAAAAGGGGTAGGGGGAAAGATGAGTTATTATGGGATCATATGAAATAATGTGTGTGAAATAAGATGTGTTTTGGCACATGCATGTACTATGTAACTAATCATCAAATAAGGATATAGAAAATTTCCATCACACACAGGTTTCCTTATGACCACTTCCTGTCAAACTCTTTTCTGCATAGACAATCTATATTTTTATCTTTCATAAATTAATCTGGCCTATTTCTAAACCTCATAAAAATGATATTATATAGTGCATAGATTGAGGCTTTTATTTTCAAGGAGGTAAACTTTTTATTTTTTCCCTAAAAACTTATATGGTTTTAAAAGCTTTAAGTGAAGCGAAAATTGCTCAGTCATATCCAACTCTTTGCAACTCTAATGACTATAAAGTCCAGGGAATTCTCCAGACCAGAATACTGGAGTGGGTAACATTTCCCTTCAGCTAAAAGCTTTAAATTTACATATAATTCATCTCAAAATAACTTCTGTATGTGAAATAAGAATTTACATGTTCCATTGAACTGTCTTCACACATCTTTTCAAAACCAGTTGATTATATACACGTGTGTATTTACTATTATCTGCTATATGCAGATTACTCTGTTCCATTGTTTTGTTTGTAAATCCTATGTCAATAACATGCTGTATTGATTAATAAAGACATATAAAACTCTTGAAATCAGACAGTGTATGTCATCAAATTTTATGATTGCTTTTCTAAACTGTTCTGACTATTCTAGGTACTTTCCAATTTCTGGAGTAATTTGAGAATTGGTCAGTCAATTTGTATCAAAGTGGCTGTTGGGATTTTTACAAAGGTTGTTTTGAATCTCCAGAATAATTTCAGAAACACAAACATTTAAAAAATATTGATCTTCCAAACTATGAACATGATTTATCTTCCCATAGATTTTCCTTAATTTCTCTCATAAATGTTTTAATTTTCAGTATGGAGAAACTGCGTGCTTTTCACTATATATATTCATAAGACTTTATGATTTTAATATTATTGAAGATTATGTTTAGTTTTAATATTTCAATAGCTTGTTACTATTATATACAATTGCATTATTACATATTGACTGTGTATCCTGTGAAATTTAAATATTTAATATTTAGCATATTTGTTGCCTTCAAACTGTGGTGCTGGAGAAGACTCTGGAGAATCCCTTTGAGAACAAGGAAATCAAACCAGTCAATTTTAAGGGAAATCAACCCTGAATACCAATTGGAAGGACTGATGCTGAAACTCTAGTATTTTGGTCATCTGATGCGAATAACTGACTCATCATTGAAAAAGTCCCTGATGCTGGGAAAGACTGAGGACAGAAGGAGAAGAGGCATCAGAGGATGAGACAGCTGCATTCCATCACCGATGCAATGGACATGAACTTGGGCAAACTTCGAGGACAAGGTGATGGACAAGGAGGCCTAGCATGCTGCAGTCCATGGGGTTGCAGAGTCGGACATGACTGGGCAACTGAACAACAGCAGCAATAATATTTGTATACACCTTTCAGGATTTTTCACATATCCAATCATGTCTTGTGTGAATAAAGAATGCTTTCCTCCTTTCTTTTCAGCTTTTGATTAAATTTTCCTTTTATATTCTTGCCTGATTACATTGGCAAGTTCCCAAGACCACCAGTAAAATGTTAAATACAATCACAAGACCTCACATCCATGTTTCAAATTTTAGGGGAAAAGGATCAATATTTTGTCATTAAATATGATGTTAGCTTTAGGTTTTTCAGAAATATATTTCATCAGATTGAGAGATTCTTCACTAATTCTCATTTTATTGTGTACTTGATATTTATTACATAGATTCTAAAAGATTGTCAAGTGATACATTCATAAAGATTGCATTCATATCATATTTTTCCTATATTAATGTTTCAACTTAGATTTATTACTCTTTAAACGTTAACCCAACCCTGAGTTCTATTGATAAGATACAATTAGTCATGATGAGTTATGCTTTTTATTGCTGGGTTCAATTTGCTAACATTTTTTGAGGATTTTAAAAAATTTTGCTTGTGTTTCACTGAATCATTAGGTATACTGGTTAATATATTTCACAAAAGTTAGCAAATTTTGATCATTTTTTTCTTTGAATATTTTTTTTGCCCTGTCTTTTCTCTCTGCTCTTTTGAGAACCACAATTAGTCAATTATCTTGCTTGCTTGATATTTCCTACATTTCCATTTAATTTTTTTCACTATTTTTTGAAATTTCAATTTAGATAATTTCCATTGATCTGTCATAAATTTTACTGATTCTTTTTTTCCCCATGTCTAAAATGCCACTTAGGTATCTAATGAATTTTCTTCATATACTGCATTTTCTGAGTTAGTATTTCCATTTGCATTTTAAATATCTAATTTTTTGCAGTTTCACCAACTGTTCCTTAATATGTATATATTTTAACTCTTTTTAAACATATTTTAATTATTGTATTAATTCAAAATCTATTTCATCTAGCTTCTGCTTTTATCCACTGCTTTTGCTACTAAGGCAATGGCACCCCACTCCAGTACTCTTGCCTGGAAAATCCCATGGACAGAGGGGCCTGGTGGGCTGCAGTCCATGGGGTTGCTAAGAGTCAGACACGACTGAGCAAATTCACTTTCACTTTTCACTTTCATGCATTGGAGAAGGAAATGGCAACCCACTCCAGTGTTCTTGCCTGGAGAATCCCAGGGACGGGGGAGCCCGGTGGGCTGGTGGGAGCCGTCTATGGGGTCGCACAGAGTCGGACACGACTGAAGCGACTTAGCAGCAGCAGCAGCAGCAGCATGTAACAAGTTTCTGTTTTCTTAGAAAGCTAATTTTTACTTAATCCTACATATTGTGAATGTCACCTTGAATGGAAGAGATCAAATATTTTTTCCCTTCAATAGCACTGATTTTTCTTTTCTAATAGTAAAGTTTCTGACAGACCTTCCTGACTCTGTCAGGTTAAAACAACAACAACAACAACAACTTTATTGGGTATGACTGAGGTGTGATTGACATACAAAAAGCTATACATATTTACTATATATAGCTTGATGAGTTTGGGAACCATCACCATAATCTATGCCATAAATCTACCCATCATCTTAGG
Source organism: Tragelaphus eurycerus (assembly GCA_935064755.1). Taxonomy (NCBI): domain Eukaryota; kingdom Metazoa; phylum Chordata; class Mammalia; order Artiodactyla; family Bovidae; genus Tragelaphus; species Tragelaphus eurycerus. Next base: position 41,315,358 of record CAKXYN010000010.1, on the reverse strand, counting down.
CTTTATCTTATGCATGGATAGGATGGGGCTATTTATGTTGTCTCCTTAACTCAAGGATTATAATCTGATTAAAAGTGAGGTCCTTATTCCAACAGAGCATTCTGGGTCCTCCAGTGGGCTCCCAAGGCTAAGGTATAACTTTAGTCATGTGCTGCTGCTGCTGCTGCTAAGTCGCTTCAGTCGTGTCCGACTCTGTGTGATCCCGATGTATATGACCTCTATTTCCTTTTTAGATCTGAGCTGACTAGCAGCTACTCTCTTCTAGATCTAGTAATCATCTTGAACTAATAAAGACTAATTCTCACTTGAAGACTGTCAAACACGTCTAGGCAGAATTTTGGAGTCATTTCTTTGCAGTTACATCTCCTCTATTACCCTGATCAAATTCTAGCTGCCTCAGCAGTTCCAAACTGATTTCTCCCTCAACATCTGCAAATCAGTTGTCAGGCAGAATGTTAGGTTGAATGAGGAACTTTCCTTCTAGTTTACTTCATTCAAGAATATTGTCCATGTACACCCATGGTTGATTCACGTCAATGTATAGCAAAAACCATTACAATATTGTAAAGTAATTAGCCTCCAATTAAAATTAATTTTTAAAAAGAGGGAAAAAAAGAAAATTTCTCTAAGAAAACTTTAAAATAAAAAAAAATGAATATTGTCCAAAATAGAAGAAATACGTATAAATAAATTCCTTAATGCATTATAGTTAATTCTAGACTAATAGAATGCTAAAGATCTTAGAATTGAAAAGACAAACAATTCAAAGAACCAAGACATGGCAGCAAACTTTTGAACAAAACTATATTTCAAGAAATAGGTTCAAATTTTAAAAAAAAATCCAAAAAAAAATTGAGAGATGTTTTCAACCAGTAGACCCTCCCTACAGAACATTTTGAGACAATAAGACATTTAGCCAGAAGGAACATTTTACTGGAATGGCTTTGAAGAAAAAAATGCAAAAAGAATGACAAAGGGAGAGATGTATGAGTAAGTTTAAATAAATATGGTACAACATTTATATGGAATTATGTATATGGATCATTTTATTCACATTAATAGAGTATATACTGAATTGAAACTATTGACTAAAAAAATAGGCACAACCTGAAAGTAGAGAGTTGTTTTATTTGGTGGAAATTTTTCTTTTAAGACTTCGAGCCTGGGAGACAATATCTCAAGTAACACTGAGAAACTGCTGTGAGAAGGTTGGGGAGGGAGATGGGGAGTGGGGAGTTGGGTAGAAGTCAGGCTATATAGAAGTTTGGCAGTTAGGAAGGGGAGGTAATCTGAATATCAGAATATTATTGTTAATTAAGGAAAACCAGATATCTCAAACTAAGGAATTTAGTGCTCTTCTATATATGGAAGGATGCAAGTATCTGGGCTCACTGAATTCATTCATTTCATATGCATCTCAGCTATCTGTGACTAAACTCTGCTTCTTGATTAGTCACATCCTTAATTCCTGGATCACACAGGGAGTGGCGGATATGGCTGATGACCATCTCCTGTGCTTTCTCACATTCCCCTGAGTTCCTCAGGGGTTCCAGGGGAAGTGGCTGATGGCTTCTGGATAGCTGTTATTGTTCTTCCTGGGCTCAGAAATTTATATTTGGAAGGCTGGAATCCCTGATGGCTGTGACATCTGTGTTTATCGATTGGCTATTTCATTTCACAGTACTTAAAAAAAAAAAAAAAAAGAACTACCTAAAACCAAATAAATGATACAGTTCCTTCTGTGCTTTTCCTACAAATCTGATATTTGACTGAATGATCATAATGTTTCCCTCAGTTTGATTAAACTTGAAAGTGAAAGTTGTTCAGTCATGTCTGATTCTTTTGACCCCATGGACTGTAGCCTAAGAGGGATTCTCCAGGCAAGAATACTGGAATGGGTTGCCACCTCCTTCTCCAGGGGATCTTCCTGACCCAGAGATTAAACCCAGATCTCCCACACTGCAGGCCGATGCGTTACCATCTGAGCCACCAGGAAAGCCCTAAAGTTAGAAAGGCTCCTTTCTGCCTCTCCAGCAATCTTGCTCTCTCTCTTTCTCTCCCTAGTCCTAACAAATCCAGGCAGTCTGAATACAGAGATTCTCTCTTTTCTTAGGGAACTTTAGAAAACTTGTAGTTAACAATTCTTTCTCTGCCTATTTGAGATGTAAATTTCTTTAAATAGCCTCTTGTCAAGTTTGTACCCTAAGATTGTTTTTCTTAAGCAACTGGGAGGCATTCTTGTGATATGGAATCATCAAGGAGATGGTCTTCTAACCAACCCCCAGACTTTGGGAAGGTAGGAGTCCAGTGGGCTTAGGTGGGTCAGAGCCTCACTCTAAAATGTAAACTCCTTTCCTATGAAGATAAGAAAAAGTTTACTTTTTATTGGGGAAGTGCCAATTAACCAACACAGATCAGATCAGATCAGTCGCTCAGTCATGTCCGATTCTTCACGACCCCATGAATCGCAGCACGCCAGGCCTCCCTGTCCATCACCAACTCCCGGAGGTTACTGAAGACTCACATCCATCAAGTCAGTGATGCCATCCAGCCATCTCATCCTCTGTCGTCCCCTTCTCCTCCTGCCCCCAATCCCTCCCAGCATCAGAGTCTTCTCCAATGAGTCAGCTCTTCACATGAGGTGGCCAAAGTACTGGAGTTTGAGCTTTAGCATCATTCCTTCCAAAGAAATCCCAGGGCTGATCTCCTTCAGAATGGACTGGTTGGATCTCCTTGCAGTCCAAGGGACTCTCAAGAGTCTTCTCCAACACCACAGTTCAAAAGCATCAATTCTTTGGTGCTCAGCCTTCTTCACAGTCCAGCTCTCACATCCATACATGACCACAGGAAAGACCATAGCCTTGACTAGGCGAACCTTTGTTGGCAAAGTAAAAGTAATGTCTCTGCTTTTAAATATGCTATCGAGGTTGGTCATAACTTTCCTTCCAAGGAGTAAGCATCTTTTAATTTCATGGCTGCAGTCACCATCTGTAGTGATTTTGGAGCCCAGAAAAATAAAGTCTGACACTGTTTCCACTGTTTCCCCATCTATTTCCCATGAAGTGATGGGACCAGATGCCATGATCTTCGTTTTCTGAATGTTGAGCTTTAAGCCAACCTTTTCACTCTCCACTTTCACTTTCATCAAGAGGCTTTTTAGTTCCTCTTCACTTTCTGCCATAAGGGTGGTGTCATCTGCATATCTGAGGTTATTGATATTTCTCCTGGCAATCTTGATTCCAGCTTGTGTTTCTTCCAGCCCAGCGTTTCTCATGATGTACTCTGCATAGAAGTTAAATAAGCAGGGTGACAATATACAGCCTTGATGTACTCCTTTTCCTTTTTGGAACCAGTCTGTTGTTCCATGTCCAGTTCTAACTGTTGCTTCCTGACCTGCATACAGATTTCTCAAGAGGCAGATCAGGTGGTCTGGTATTCCCATCTCTTTAAGAATTTTCCACAGTTTATTGTGATCTACACAGTCAAAGGCTGTGGCATAGTCAATAAAGCAGAAATAGATGTTTTTCTGGAACTCTCTTGCTTTTTCCATGGTCCAGTGGATGTTGGCAATTTGATCTCTGGTTCCTCTGCCTTTTCTAAATCCAGCTTGAACATCCGGAAGTTCATGGTTCACATATTGCTGAAGCCTGGCTTGGAGAATTTTGAGCATTACTTTACTAGTTGGTCTTTATTCCCTAAGTCTCCTAAAATTCTCTAACCTTTCCTTTCAGTAGAGTTGAGTTCAGACTGCTCTATCTAAGCTCTACTCTGAGCTCCATAGTAATAGCCTAGAATAAAGTGTTCTTTACCCTTTTAACTTCTATTGTCGTTGTTCAGTATATGTCATATCTGACCTCTGAGACTTCATGGACTACAGCATGCCAGGCTCTTCTGTCCTCCACTACCTCCCAAAGTTTGCTCAAATTCATGTCCATTGAGTCCGTGATTCTAACAATCTCATTCTCTGCTGCCTGCTTCTCCTTTCGTGCCTTCAATCTTTCCTAGCATCGAGGTCTTTTACAATGAATCTGCTCTTCGCATTAGGTGTCCAAAATATTGGAACTTCAGCATGAGTCCTTCCAGTGAATATTCAGGGTTGATTTCCCTTGAGGAATGACTGATTTGTACTCCTTGCAGTATAAGGGACTCTCAGGAGTCTTGTCCAGCACCACAATTCAAAATCATCAAATCTTTGGCACTCAGCCATCTTTACTGTCCAACTCTCACATCCGTAATGACTACTGGAAAAACCATAGCTTTGACTACATGGAACTTTGTCAGCAAAGTGATATCCCTGGCTTTATATTTAATATATATATATAATATATTTAATTTATATAATATTTATAATTATAATCCCTCAAGGCCTGAAGATAGGAACATTTTAGAGAGTTAACCTCTAGATTCTTTTTAATTTAAAATCCAAATTTCAACTATGTGGTTAAAACTCTTAACTAGTAGATTGATTGTCACCAAACTAGGTCTATTCAAGTGGCTAGGTGTGCTGGAGTCCATGGGGTCTCAAAGAGTCGGGCACGACTGAGTGACTGACCTGAACTGAGTAAGAGACTATGCAAACAGAAAATAAACTTGGTAAGAGACTATAAATTCATATTTGCTTCTTTAACAACTTGATCTCAAAAATTCCTTTCTATTTTTCTTCTATATATACTTTTTCAATATAAATCTTGTAGTAAAATGACATTACATTATTCCAATGAGAGTATTACTGCTGCTGCTGCTGCTAAGTCTCTTCAGTCATGTCCGACTCTGTGCGACCCCATAGACAGCAGCCCAACAGGCTACCCTGTTCCTGGGATTCTCCAGGCAAGAATACTAGAGTGAGTTGTCATTTCCTTCTCCAATGCATGAAAGTGAAAAGTGAACATAAAATCTCAGAGTTGTGTCTGACTCTTAGTGGCCCTATGGACTGCAGCCTCCCAGGCTCCTCCATCCATGGGATTTTCCAGGCAAGAGTACTGGAATGGGGTGCCATTGCCTTATCCGAGAGTGTTACTACCACTATGCATAAAAACTTTGCATTAATAGATTTTTAAAAATAGATCTTTTATCTGTAATTAAAGAAAATATAACAATGAAAGTGATGACATTTTGTGTACATAATTCTTTGATGAGTTCATATTTCATATTATTCAATATTGTACAATATTAACAGCATACATATTAATTTTTCTCTGAATATAGACAATACTTAACAGTAGTTACAAGAATTAAATCATTAAAAATTTTATTGTGTTAAAGTCAGGTATCCTTCAGGAAAAAAAAAAAAAAAAATTGCAAAGCTTGTGTGAATGTATGAAGTCTCACAGTCATGTCCGACTCTTTACGACCCTGTGGACTATAGCCCGCCAGACTCCTCTGTCCATAAAGATAAATGTACATTGTGATTTATTATTAGTCATACTGTTAAAGCCATAATCTTATTTCTAGCACTTGGAATTATTTTCTCCTAAGGAAAACTTTAGTTAAAGAATATTATAAGTTTTGACAGTTATTTTTTTATATGACTCATATTTAGCTTTAAACTGAAATAATTTTAGAAACTTTCAACATTCTTAATGTTCTTAGTTAGCCTTAACATCAGCTTTTAGAGCACATGAAATTCTTCCCAACCTATTGTTTAATTGATCTTAAGCAAATCAATTTTATTTCTCAAGTTGATTGAAATAAAAATTATCTGTATTCCCCATTTCCCTATGGGTAAACATTCAAAATCAAGGCTAGACATAAGAAGGAAAGAAGCGTGAGATTAAGGAATCTAGCTTGACACAAATGAGAAGGTGAATTTTCTTTTTCACTCTTCCATCACTCCCACCAGTTCTCAGTTCTCTATCCCACAGTCGCTAAAGATGAAAGTGAGAAATAACTTTATTATCCTATAAACAATAACCAAAATCCTTTGGGTAAAGTTCTTGAATATCGTTTCTGGGCTAAGATAAAAATTCTAATACTCTAACTCATCTGCCTTCTATCTTGCCTTCTAATAGCAACACAGATTATAATTCTGTCATCCTTTGAAAGATGAAGCCTGAAAACTTAGGCTCAACTTTCTCACTTTCCTTTTTCTTGAAATTCTTTTCGCTTCCCATTTACCTTCCCATTAATCACTAAGTCCCATACATTACAGATATTCTATTTGAATCTAAGATTTTATACACAGATAAATACACTCAGATAACAATAGCAGTTGGTTTATCTTAGGTGTCTCTACTTTTCATCAATGGATATTTCCTAATCAAGTTGTGATGCTCATCTCTACCTTCAATATCTCTTCTAAACTAGATTCACCTTGGGGCAAACCCTGATTTGCAGATGCAATGTTCAGCACCTTTCTGTCCCTGGTAACAAAGTTAAGAATTTCAGTAAACAGAATTGTCAGTAATAAACCAGTTAACTCTAAAGAACTGTGATGTGAGATGTCAGGCTCTGTCTTGTTTCCCAGGGTTTGTGGCTTTCCTGTCCCAAAAGTAGTACCATCTAACACTCATCCATAAACTCAACTTTAGTCCAGGTCCAGAACACTCTAGGCATTGGTTCTCATGGATTTCTTGAGTTCTAGATCACCAGCATCCAACTAGGAATCAATAAAGTTAACTAAAAGCATTAAAAATATTTTAAATATTTCAAAATACCTAATGTGAAATTATCATTTTCTATAAAGCATCATTTACATATAGGCTAAATAGTGTGAAATGTCTTTGTGTTTAATTAGAATTATACTAATTGTGTGTGCTTCCATATTATCTCAGATTTTACTCTAGAGTAATACTTATTTTGGTTTTGAATGTTTACTTAGTTACTTCGTCTCTCTTGAGATCACATGGTACTGAACCTGGTTCCTTCATTTGACAGAGAGTTGACAAATGATATATTCTAGATCTTGTGCTAGGCACTGGGAATAAAGAAATAAGAGTCTCCCTGTTTGTTCTTATGCTTCTAATGTGATTGGAGAGGGAGGTCAGCCAATAATATGGTGTGAAGTGGTAAGTATATCAACAAAGCTTTATTAGAACATAGAGACCAGACACAGAATAAGCCAAGAGTTTGGGATTAGCGTACGGCAATATGCCCCTTTGCTTACATTGTCTTTGTAAGAAAAAATTCCACAGCTATTTGTAATCTTTAACTTGGTCTTTAACTCCTTATTTCTTCAACATCTCCCCCATATCATCTACTAGTTTCTTTTGCTATTCATATCCTACTTCCAGAGGAGGTAACCCAGACAAGAGTTTCTTCTTACATGACTTTATTTTTGCACCTGTTAAAGTGAATCCTGTAGATGTGATCTTAGTCATTTTCTTTGTCCAAGGTAGAATTCTTTCAGGGATTATCCCCAGATCCATATTTAGTCCTTGAAAGTTTGAGCTGCTGTGTGACTTAAGTGTTAATAAACCAGGTAACTTTTCAGCATGTTGTTCTTTTCAAAAGAGGGAAAAAATTTTATGCTACCTCCTAACATTTCCATCAAAGAGAGACAATAACTGCTTCTCTAAATTCAAAGACTGTAGCCCTAGAATTCCCATTCCAATATGGCTAGTATAACGATGAGGAAAATAAAGTAAGAATAGTCATCTTATTTGTATATTCAGTAAATCATCCTTTTCTAGTAAGCACAAGTTTTCCTCAAATGAAATACTGTTTCATCAAACTACCTATGAAATCACATTACAAATATTCTAATCTATTCTACCCAAGGATACAGGGTATTATAGTAAATTTCTTATAATATAGTTCTTTTGTTATCATAGTTTTTGAATACAGATGATATATATCATTGAACAAAACAGAATCACTGAAAAGCAAGTACAGCCATTCTCTGACAGGAGAAAAAACATTACTATGACCTTGTTATACCACAACCAACGATTTAAAAAAAAAATGAGACAGTAGAAACTTTAATGATTGCATTTATTTATTGGATTTTACTTTCATCACCTAATTGATATTTGATATTTTAGTATCAACTCATATTGCAGATCGCTATATGAAACTAGATGGTTATAAAAAAAGAAAAAGAAAGAAAGGCATTTATGGCTTTTCAGTGAGATTGTTGTTTTTTTTTATAAATTGCAAAAAAGTTTCTCTCAGGGACTTTAAAAGAAAGCATTTAATGGTGTGTTTTGTGAATTCAACTTGACGTGATTCCCCATGGACTTCGGGGTGTGACCTCTTCTTTACCAGCTCAATAGCTAAACTCCTGGAACATTAGCTTCCTGTGCTGAAGGATAAGAGAACTTGTGGCTGGAGGATATCTTTCTAATTTACTCGAGATTTTCTAATAACTTTGCCTTTCTGGTTTTTGGCATCAGTGATCTAAACTGACAGATCAATTGGGGGCAGACATGCACTTGTCAGGTTCTTTCCAAAAGCGAGTCCAAGACCTACTGCTCCTTCCCAAGAGCTGCTGCTGCTCTGCCTGTTTGAGGCCATCTCCACTAGAATTCGCTGCCATAGATCGATGGGTTCACAGATATGGGGCAAAATGACTGCTTGGTGATAAAGTTATGTCAGTATCATAAAGCAATACAAGGAAATAAACACCTCTTTTGTCACTTAGTAGTTTTAAATCTCACAGTGAATAGAAATAGTCAATAATATCACACTGTGTTATTTCACTGTTATATGTAATAGTTATGTCATTATTCTCTAAAATCCAAACAACAACCATCATAGGAATTTATGTTTGGGATGTCCTTGATTGTCCAGAGGTTAAAAATCTGTCTTTCAAGGCAGGGGATATGGGTTTGATACCTGGTTGAGGAACTAAGATCCCACATGCCTTGGAGCAACTAAGCCTGCGTGCTGCAACTATTGATCTCGTGCCACAGCTGGACAGTCTATTCAATGCAACAAAAAGCCCACATGAGGCAATGCATATCCTGCATGCCTTAACCCACACCCAATGCAGCCAAATAAGCAAATAAATAGTTTGTGTTTATGGTCCTTCAGCACAGATTAATTAAAAGAAACTAGCATATCAATTTGAAAATGCATGGAACTGCTTCTCAGCCTTTTGGCTAAGATCAAGTGAAAATGAACTGAGACACTGATCATATCTTATTCAAAAGTTATATGCATCAATATTCACATATCTCATATATGGAATCGGATTGTATAATATGTGCTTAACAAGGGCTTTTGCCCATCCAAATGAAGGTTAAAAGTGAAAGATATCCACAGAGGCAGTTTGAAGATTAGAGAAGATTATGTGGTAATAAAAATGTTTAGAGCAAGTTTCAAGTTTCTTCATCTCTGTGCCTAAAATCAAATCCCCATCACCCGTCTACGGGACTATTCTAAATAGTTTTCCTGTTTTCATTATGTGCCCATGTAATCCACTCCCCTCCTGCGGGTCTGAGTGATCTTTGAAAAAAATTAATCAGGTTACGTTGCATTCCGTTAGTTCTGGTTGCATTCCACAGAGTACCCCACTCTACACCCTCTTCTCTTGCGTGATGTCATTCCTGACTACTCTTCCAATTGATGTCATTCCTGACTACTCTTCCAATTATCTCTATTGTTTAGACATACTGAATTTCTCTGTTTATGTAACTCTTCAAACTCTTTCTCATTTCTGTCCTTGCATTTCCTGTATTTTTAGCCATAGGCCCTTTCCCTTCTGGATTGTGTTTGTCATTCTCTGTTAAGCTCAAATCACCAGAAAGACCTTCCCTCAGAAACATCCATTTAATCAGTCCTTATATTATCCTGTTTTATTTTCTGCAGAAAACTTGTTACCTTCTGATTTTTATTTCTTGTCTATCTCCACCCACCTTTTGAATGTTTCATGAGGGTAGAGACCTGGTTTGTCTCATTCATTGCTTTACTCTTAGTGTCTAGAGTAATATTTGAAACAATACATGCACAATGAATGTTTGCTAAATAATAAATATGTTTCTTTCCTTTGGAACCAATAGTATGATTCTAACATTAGGTCAAATTGCATCATATTGATAGGGACTGAGTAGCATAATCAAATAGTTCAGAAATCCCACTAGGGTGTTGTAACCAGAGAAAAGTATGCACTCAATATGCCAGCAAATTTGGAAAACTCAGCAGTGGCCACAGGACTGGAAAAGGTCAGTTTTCATTCCAATCCCAAAGAAAGGTAATGCCAAAGAATGCTCAAACTACTGCACAATTGCACTCATCTAACACGCTAGTAAAGTAATGCTCAAAATTCTCCAAGACATGCTTCAGCAATATGTGAACCGTGAACTTCCTGATGTTCAAGCTGGTTTTAGAAAAGGCAGAGGAACCAGAGATCAAATTGCCAACATCCACTGCATCATGGAAAAAGCAAGAGAGTTCCAGAAAAACATCTATTTCTGCTTTATTGACTATGCCAAAGCCTTTGACTGTGTGGATCACAATCAACTGTGGAAAAGTCTGAAAGAGATGAGAATACCAGACCACCTGATCTGCCTCTTGAGAAATCTGTATGCAAGTCAGGAAGCAACAGTTAGAACTGGTCATGGAACAACAGACTGGTTCCAAATAGGAAAAGGAGTACGTCAAGGCTGTATATTGTCACCCTGTTTATCTAACTTCTATGCAGAGTACATCATGAGAAACGCTGGACTGGAAGAAACACAAGCTGGAATCAAGATTGCCAGGAGAAATATCAATAACCTCAGATATGCAGATGACACCACCCTTATGGCAGAAAGTGAAGAGGAACTCAAAAGCCTCTTGATGAAAGTGAAAGTGGAGAGTGAAAAGGTTGGCTTAAAGCTCCACATTCAGAAAACGAAGATCATGGCATCTGGTCCCATCACTTCATGGGAAATAGATGGGGAAACAGTGGAAACAGTGTCAGACTTTATTTTTCTGGGCTCCAAAATCACTACAGATGGTGACTGCAGCCATGAAATTAAAAGACGCTTACTCCTTGGAAGAAAAGTTATGACCAACCTAGATAGCATATTCAAAAGCAGAGACATTACTTTGCCAACAAAGGTTCGCCTAGTCAAGGCTATGGTCTTTCCTGTGGTCATGTATGGATGTGAGAGCTGGACTGTGAAGAAGGCTGAGCACCAAAGAATTGATGCTTTTGAACTGTGGTGTTGGAGAAGACTCTTGAGAGTCCCTTGGACTGCAAGGAGATCCAACCAGTCCATTCTGAAGGAGATTAGCCCAGGGATTTCTTTGGAAGGACTGATGCTAAAGCTGAAACTCCAGTACTTCGATCATCTCATGCAAAGGGTTGACTCATTGGAAAAGACTGATGCTGGGAGGGATTAGGGGCAAGAGGAGAAGGGGACGACAGAGGATGAGATGGCCGGATGGCATAACTGACTCGATGGACGTGAGTTTGAGTGAACTCCGGGAGTTGGTGATGGACAGGGAGGCCTGGCGTGCTGCGATTCATGGGGTCGCAAAGAGTCAGACACGACTGAACGACTGATCTGATCTAATCTGATAATACAGATCAGAGAGAACTGAAAATATATTTTAAAATCAGGTGTGGTACTTCAAATGTATCCCTTTGTGCATATAAGACAACCAAATTTACAAGCTTTTAAACTAAACAATGAGCTTTGGTTAACTGAAAATCAAATTGAAACAAAGTTCTCAAGTAGGACTTAATTTAATTACACTCTCTTCTCCATCAAAACTGACAGATTTTTCTATTATTCCTTCCTGACATTGAATAAAATAAGAAAATAATGGCTTTTATTGTTACATTGTTTTCTTGCAAAGTCTGTTTCTATCCATCTAAATTATACCTTTATATTTGGATGGCAGTCAAAGTTTGAATAACAGGCTTGAGTTAATTATGGAACGCTATTAAAAAATTCTCAGCCAGAAGATGAATTGTACTTAATTTTAATCTCTTTAGAAATAATTAAACCCAAAAATGAACTTTTAAAGTTTAGGAATTATATAATCTTTATTATTGCTTTCTTACTTCCTACTTTCTGTTGTTATTATTGTTGCTGTTGTTTTCTCAAATCTCCATACAGCACAGTGGACATATGCATTTTTCAAATGATTATTGCAACTTGTCGGAGAAGGCAATGGTACCCCACTCCAGTACTCTTGCCTGGAAAATCCCATGGATGGAGGACCCTGGTAGGCTGCAGCCCATGGGGTTGCTAGGAGTTGGACATGACTGAGCAACTTCACTTTCACTTTTCACTTTCATGCATTGAACAAAGAAATGGCAACCCACTCCAGTGTTCTTGCCTGGAGAATCCCAGGGACGGGGGGACCCTGGTGGGCTGCCATCTGTGGGGTCGCACAGAGTCGGACACGACTGAAGTGACTTAGCATAGCATAGCATATTGCAACTTGTACTCTCCTTTGTTCAGTGTTACCAGTCATGAAGTTGAAGTAAAAGTGCTTCTAATAGTTTCCAATTTTAAAGACAACATATAATTTTAAATACAAATTTACCTTGCAAATTTATAGGTACTCACCAAATTAAATTTTGGTGAGAGGGAGAAAATGAAACAAAATCAGCTGCTTGTAATAACAGATATTTGTAATTTTATAATGTGCAGTATTTTCCCCATAGTTACTGGAGATGTAATGCCATCATATGAGGAATATGGAGTCAGTCAGTTGGAGAAAGCAAAGAAGTTTGTACAATATGATATGATAATTGCTATGGTAGGAGCAGGTACAAAGAGTACTTCCTGGAATTTAAATTGAGGTTTAAAAAATGATTAAAAGTTATGTAGTTCTTGGGACTTCCCTGGTGGTCCAGGGGCCAAGACTCTGCACTCCCACTGCAAGGGGCCCAGGTTCAATCCCTGGTCAGAGAACTAAGATCCCTCAAGCCACAGAGCACAGCCAATAATAATAAATAAAAATTAAGAAAACAATACATTAATTTTTAAAAGTTTGATAGCTGTCATATCAGAACAACAGAATTTTCAAAGACCTTAATGTTTGATATATTTGAGGAATAAGAAAAGAATTCCATATGACTGGAATACAGTTTATGAGGAGTCCTTTTTGAGGATCTGTTTTTACTGGTGAGGAAGTCTATCAGCTACTTTGCTCATTTCCTTTCCTTCGAATACCTGATAATAACTCAATTCTGGTACAGTCTTTTGGACTCTGGGAGAGGGTGGGATGATTTGGAGAATGGCATTGAAATAAGTATAATATCATATATGAAATGAGTCTCCAGCCCAGGTTCGATGCCTGATACCAGATGCCTGAGGCTGGTGCACTGGGACGACCCAGAGGGATGGTATGGGGAGGGAGGAGGGAGGAGGGTTCAGGATGGGGAACACATGTGTACCTGTGGCAGATTCATTTTGATACATGGCAAAACCAATACAATATTGTAAAGTTAAATAAAATTAAATTAAAAAAAAAATTTAAAAAGAGGAAAAGTTTTATCACTACCTCCTTGAGCCTCCAACATTTCCTCTCTCCTTTTCACCTGATATCCTTGTTCTTTTTGTCATTGAGCAAATAGGAGAAATCAGGTAAGAACCTTTTAGATTTCTGCCCTCCTACCTCAAGGGAAATTACCAAGTCACTTAACCTACCTGCATACTTAACCACTTATCTGTTTTTTCTCCTGTTAAAAACAAAAAGAAAGGATCATGTGCCTAAAACCAATTCCTCTACCTAATGGCCTGGATTTCGGCCCTTTATGCATACTCCTGGATATATATTTTCCAACTGGCTTCCTTCTTTCTTTCTGTTATGGATGATTTTTTTTTTCTTCTTTACTGTACTGCTCACATCAGAATATAAAGTTATATAATCGTTCCCACCTCAAAAAAGAACCTCTTCTGACTCCACAATCCAATCTACCTAGTAAGTTCTCCCCTTGTCTGCCCCCATTTACAGATATACACAAACATTTTCTCAAGAATGTGTTTCAAGACACACAAACACATATTCATTTCATTATTGCACTTTATTGTCTCACTCATTTTCTTTCAGAATATTTATTTAAGATTTACATGGTAATATCTGAGCCTAACCAATAAAATACCTGTCATTTAAACATTTTCAAATACTTTTTAAAATTAATTAATTTATTTTAAGTGGAGGCTAATTACTTTACAATATTGTGGTGGTTTTTGCCATATGTTGACATGAATCAGCCATGGGTGTACATGTTGCTCTCTCCCTTTTTGACTCTCCCACTCGTTTTAAAAGTCTCCACAAATAAGCTTTGCTCTCATTATTCTGTAAAGATTCTCTTTTCAAAGCTATTAATGGATTCCATGTTGCCAAGTTCAATGGTCTTCATTTTCCAGTCCTCAATAATCTCTTCAGCTTTTGCTACATTTGATCACTACCTCCTTGTTTTCTTTATCAGCATCAAAGATATCATTCCCCCCACCCCTTTCTCAATAAATACTGCTTTTTAGTCTCTTTTTCTGGTTCTTCCTCATTTTTCCAACCTCCAAATAATGGAGTGGCCCAGGACTGAGTCTTCAACTAGAATCTGTATTTACCTGCTCATTCAGAATTCAGGTCCTTGACATCACTTCCATTTTTATGATCTTAGTCCAAGCCACCATCACCTCTCACCTGACCTAGTACTCTTGCCCTTGTTCTTTTTACTATATCCACAATGGCCTTCTTCTATTTCAGCATGTGCTTATTTCCAGGCATTACTCTCTGCGCCTAAAATATTCTGAGCTTGGTGGTTGAGTGTCACTTCTTCCACATCTCTAATCAAAACTACCATGTTAGAGAGATCATGATATAAAATATTGATTTTATAAATATTTTAAATATCATGATTTTCTAAAATCATGATTTTCTCCCCTCCCCTTATTCTCCTTTATTTCCTTTCCAGCAATTGTCATGATTTAAAGTAATTATTTGTTTGTTATTTTCCATATAAATTCACTAGATTGCAAAGCTCCCAAAGAGCAGTCTTGGGTTTTTTTTTTTTTTTTTTTTGCTGGTGATTAGAATTCTGCCTTGAACAGAGTTTCCACTGAAAATTTCTTATTATCATTTAAGTCTCAAAAAATGGGCTCTAGGGGAGGGGAAGATAATTTGGTACTCCAAAAGAGATGGAGGAAAAACAGAAAATAAAACAGAATGAAATAGCCTTTTGCATGCAGTTGAGTTTAATATTTGGGGTTTCTAATAAGGTATTCAAAATTTTATAGTCTTTAGAAATTATTTTGGCTTTACCTGTTTTTCTTTTGCCAACTAAGTTTGTCCTCAAATACAGCAGGGATGGCAAATGGGACTTTTTATGTTTAAAAACACGTCCCTGATGGTAAAATATCTTAGGCATAAGGTGTACCATCTTCAATACTTGTTTCCTTAACTACACATCATCCCTGCACCTAAACACACATAATCTCACTCTTCTGACAGACACACATATAGTTATTTAAAGATGTTCTGAATCACTTGATGACAAAATTTATGCATTCATGTTAAGTCTCCTGAATCTTTACCTTCACCAGACAAGCACTGCTTTGCTTATATTACAGGAAAGGGTCAGCTGCATAACTTCATGTGTTTTTTAAATAGTCAAATAAGTAATATTTCAGAACTTACATTTAAAAATTAAATTTGGAGGAGCAAACTCTATATAACAGATCAGATCAGATCAGATTAGTCGCTCAGTTGTGTCTGACTCTTTGTGACCTCATGAATCGCAGCACTCCAGGCCTCCCTGTCCATCACCAACTCCCGGAGGTCACCCAGATGAACGTCTATCGAGTCAGTGATGCCATCCAGGCATCTCATCCTCTATCGTCCCCTTCTCCTCTTGCCCCCAATCCCTCACAGCATCAGAGTCTTCTCCAATGAGTCAACTCTTCACATGAGGTGGCCAAAATACTGGAGTTTCAGCTTTAGCATCATTCCTTCCAAAGAAATCCCAGGGCTGATCTCCTTCAGAATGGACTGTTGGACCTCCTTGCAGTCCAAGGGACTCTCAAGAGTCTTCTCCAACACCACAGTTCAAAAGCATCAATTCTTTGGTGCTCAGCCTTCTTCACAGTCCAGCTCTCACATCCATACATGATCACAGGAAAAACCATAGCCTTGACTAGACAAATCTTTGTTGGCAAAGTAAGGTCTCTGTTTTTGAATATGCTATCTAGGTTGGTCATAACTTTCCTTCCAAGGAGTAAGCGTCTTTTAATTTCATGGCTGCAGTCACCATCTGCAGTGATTTTGGAGCCCAGAAAAATAAAGTCTGACACTGTTTCCACTGTTTTCCCATCTATTTCCCATGAAGTGATGAGACCAGATGCCATGATCTTCGTTTTCTGAATGTGGAGCTTTAAGCCAACCTTTTCACTCTCCACTTTCACTTTCATCAAGAGGCTTCTGAGTTCCTCTTCACTTTCTGCCATAAGGGTGGTGTCATCTGCATATCTGAGGTTATTGATATTTCTCCTGGCAATCTTGATTCCAGCTTGTGTTTCTTCCAGTCCAGAGTTTCTCATTATGTACTCTGCATATAAGTTAAATAAATAAGGTGACAATATACAGCCTTGACAGAGTCCTTTTCCTAGTTGGAACAAGTCTGTTATTCCATGTCCAGTTCTAACTGTTGCTTCCTGACCTGCATACAGATTTCTCAAGAGGCAGATCAGGTGGTCTGGTATTCCCATCTCTTTCAGAATTTTCCACAGTTGATTGTGATCCACACAGTCAAAGGCTTTGGCATAGTCAATAAAGCAGAAATAAATGTTTTTCAGGAACTCTCTTGCTTTTTTCATGATCCAGCGGATGTTGGCAAGACCATTCAGGTATGACCTAAATCAAATCCCTTATGATTATACAGTGGAAGTGAGAAATAGATTTAAGGGCCTACATCAGATAGAGTACCTGATGAACTATGGAATGAGGTTCGTGACATTGTACAGGAGACAGAGATCAAGACCATCCCCATGGAAAAGAAATGCAAAAAAGCAAAATGGCTATCTGGCAAGGCCTTACAAATAGCTGTGAAAAGAAGAGAAGCAAAAAGCAAAGGAGAAAAGGAAAGATATAAACATCTGAATGTAGAGTTCCAAAGAATAGCAAGAAGAGATAAGAAAGGCTTCTTCAGTGGTCAATGCAAAGAAATAGAGGAAAACAACAGAATGGGAAAGACTAGAGATCTCTTCAAGAAAATTCGAGATACCAAAGGAACATTTCATGCAAAGATGGTCTCGATAAAAGACAGAAATGGTATGGACCTAACAGAAGCAGAAGATATTAAGAAGAGGTGGCAAGAATACACAGAAGAACTGTACAAAAAAGATCTTCACGACCCAGATAATCATGATGGTGTGATCACTGACCTAGAGCCAGACATCCTGGAATGTGAAGTCAAGTGGGCCTTAGAAAGCATCACTACTAACAAAGCTGGTGGCGGTGATGGAATTCCAGTTGAGCTATTCCAAATCCTGAAAGATGATGCTGTGAAAGTGCTGCACTCAATATGCCAAAAATTTGGAAAACTCAGCAGTGGCCACAGGACTGGAAAAGGTCAGTTTTCATTCCAATTTCAAAGAAAGGCAATGCCAAAGAATGCTCAAACTACCACACAATTGCATTCATCTCACCTGCTAGTAAAGTAATGCTCAAAATTCTCCAAGCCAGCCTTCAGCAATAAGTGAACCGTGAACTTCTGTATAACAACTAAATTCATTTTTCAAGGCCTAAACATGGTTGCTGCTGCTGCTGCTGCTAAGTCGCTTTAGTCGTGTCTGACTCTGTGCAACCCCATAGACTGCAGCCCACCAGGCCCCGCCGTCCCTGGGATTCTCCAGGCAAGAACACTGGAGTGGGTTGCCATTTCCTTCTCCAATGCATGAAAGTGAAAATTGAAAGTGAAGTTGCTCAGTTATGTCTGACTCCTAGCAACCCCATGGACTGTAGCCTACCACGCTCCTCTGTCCATGGGATTTTCCAGGCAAGAGTACTGGAGTGGGGTTCCAATGCCTTCTCCAAAACAGGGTTGCTACTAACATGCAAAGCAGGGCAGGAGAGAGTTTAAAAAAGGGATCTAAGAGAGATATCTGTGTTCTGACTGGAGTCCATAGCATATTAATTTTTGAATAGAAGTTTGAAAGCTAACAGTGATCATCTCCTTACCATCAATCCAGAGAAGGACCTAATACTTTGTACCTTGAATCTGGTCAAAAGTTCACACTTAGAATTTTTTGTGCTCAGGAAACATCCTTTAAGATGGGATAATGGGATGGAGAGACAAATGAAAATAGAAATGAGACTCTCAAGTAGTCAGAACATAAATTATTGGGACCAGAGTAGTTTTGACTACCTATACTGGTTTCTTTAAAGAATATAATACAAGCAAGTACTATACAAAAAAAAAAAAAAGTCTGCAAAACAGAAAGAAATACATGTAAATTCAGCACCATGGCATTCATATTGTTATTGTTTTAATGTAATTAATTCTAAAATTTCACTT
Source organism: Tragelaphus eurycerus (assembly GCA_935064755.1). Classification (NCBI taxonomy): domain Eukaryota; kingdom Metazoa; phylum Chordata; class Mammalia; order Artiodactyla; family Bovidae; genus Tragelaphus; species Tragelaphus eurycerus. The sequence goes on along the minus strand of CAKXYN010000010.1, from coordinate 41,296,961 downwards.
CCCATGAATTTTAAAAGCATGTGTTAATATCATTTATGTTTTTTCTTATCATGCTATTATCAGAATAATATATCGAAATGTCTTTCTAGGGATCACCCCTGTCTAATTATTTAGGACCTCTAAGGTGAAAGTGGAGAGTGAAAAAGTTGGCTTGGGGCTCAACATTCAGAAAATGAAGATCATGGCTTCCGGTCCCATCACTTCATGGGAAATAGATGGGGAAACAGTGGAAACAGTGTCAGACTTTATTTTTCTGGGCTCCAAAATCACTGCAGATGGTGACTGCAGCCATGAAATTAAAAGATGCTTACTCCTTGGAAGGAAAGTTATGACCAACCTAGAGAGCATATTTAAAAGCAGAGACATTACTTTGCCAACAAAGGTTCGCCTAGTCAAGGCTATGGTTTTTCCTGTGGTCATGTATGGATGTGAGAGCTGGACTGTGAAGAAGGCTGAGCGCCGAAGAATTGATGCTTTTGAACTGTGGTGTTGGAGAAGACTCTTGAGAGTCCCTTGGACTGCAAGGAGATCCAACCAGTACATTCTGAAGGAAATCAGCCCTGGGATTTCTTTGGAAGGAATGATGCTAAAGCTGAAACTCCAGTATTTTGGCCACCTCATGTGAAGAGTTGACTCATTGGAGAAGACTCTGATGCTGGGAGAGATTGAGGGTAAGAGGATAAGGGGACGACAGAGGATGAGATGGCTGGATGGCATCACTGACTCAATGGATGTGAGTCTGAGTGACCTCCGGGAGTTGGTGATGGACAGGGAGGCCTGGCGTGCTGTGGTTCATGGGGTCGCAAAGAGTCGGACACGACTGAGCGACTGATCTGATCTGATCTGATCTGAGTCTCTTCAAATCCCTCTCATCTTGTTCTGTTTTATGTAGGGAGTGTTTCAAGTGTATATATGAAATAGTCTTCTTGCTTCCATTTAGATTCTATCATTTTCTTCCTTGGCAGTATTGGCTCATAATTTTGATTCCATCTGAGAATGCCTATGCCACCATTCTTTTCATTCCCATGACTTTTGATAGCCTGCCTTAGGCACTAACAAAGCTGAGATGCTGCTGTGATGTCCTCAAAATACATGTCCCACAGGAACAATCCCCTCTCACAGCTCAGTGACTATTTCATATTCCAATGAGTACCAACAATAACTCTAGGTAGATACGTAATGTCCTAGTCATCGTCGCTACACTCTTCTAAATATTAACATGTCCTGTGCTCCTAATGCCTCAATAAAAGATTTAGTAAATATTCCTCCTTTTTAATAGCAGCTTTCCATTTAGAGTCAGGCACAAGTTTCTCAGGATAAAATAACAAATATTTCAAGTGACTTATCCCCTCATGTAAATGAATTCTTGATAGGTTCAATATGGCAGTTCTGTTATCATGCATCAGATGTCAGTATTTTAACATATAGAGTAGAATTTCAAATGTTGGTTTTTGTTAAATGTATTTATAATCATAATCAGAATATTATGCTGATTGTTTTTACTTAGCATTATATAATTAGCATCTTTTATGAATCTCTATTTTAATGTACTGTTCATAATTGTGATAGTTTAGTATCTGTGTTTGAGAGAATTCTGGGCAAAAATAGGAGTATCTGACCCAAATAATCCTTTCTTCTGATGTGCTAACATTATTTTGTGTGTATAGTAGAGGAAAAGAAATAGAATAATAAATGGTTTGGCATTACTATTACATAATGGAGTTAAATGACGTGGTAGCACAGCTAGAAACATGAGCCAGAATCTTCCTTCATCTTGGTATTAGACTAGAACTTGATGTTCTAAGTTTCTGAGTCATGACTTTAATGCTCTCCATGTACCTCTTCCCTCAAGTACAATAACATGTTGTTTCAGTAGATCTTATGTATGACCTCCTTGTTCAGCTTGTTCACTTCAACAAATATTTATTGAACTACATTATGCATCAAGCACTATGTTAGATGTGTTGCAGGAAGAATAAGATAGGGTCCCTTCATTTGGCTCGTTTTCTCTGGAAACTGTATATCCACATACATCTCTTCTATCTATTGACTTTTAGCAGACAAGGAAAACAACCTAATAGAAAAGGAGAATAAAACCAAAGGGAATCAATTAAATATTCCTTAGGGAAACTCATTTGACTAGAAAAAAAGGAAGATCAAAAAAGATCAATAGCCTAAAATTTTACCTGAGTGCACTATTATTTATCAACAGATGATTTTAAGATATCTTTTTATGTATGTTTTATAAGAAATCTAAAATGCATGCAACAAATCTAAAATGCATGAAATAAATGCTTTCCTTAAAAAAAGTTTATTTAAACTAATGGAATAAATATCTTTAGCTTGAAGTAAGAAGAGCCCTTTGAATCCCCAAAGAGAGTTTCTGGAGCTTTCCATTAATCAGGAGAAACATTTAAATCAATATTGATGTAGGTGGGGTTGGGAGGGAAGAGACAAGAGTAAGCTCACATTCACAGGACTTGTCTGCACTTTAATAAAGGGAATGTTGAATTTTCCTTTTGAAACAGAAGGAAGTAGGATTTGCATTTTTGACATTGATTCCTCATGCCAATAAATCCTAATGTTTTCTGTTTATGTATGTAAGACTCCTATATAAAGCAAAACAAAACAAAAAAAAAAAAATAAAGTCAGCAAGGAACTGTTAGATATATGTCATTACAACACTTATATATTCACCACACCTAGGAGAATTAATTTTTGTTAAGATCAGCAAAGTCAAACTAAACAAACAGAGCCTGTCAACTGACTAACTCCTCAGGGAACCAATCTCCACTAGCTAGTAAATGTTATCAGGGATTATCAATGTGAACTTGTGCTTTCTTATATCCAGGGGGATCATGAAATGTATAAAGATTTGGAAAGAGAAAAAATGAGTTGATGCTTTTCCTAATTTTGTTTCAGATACTCTAACTAGTATTGTTCATAAATCAATGAACAACCTGAATATTAATAACCAGAGATGTTCAAATATACTGGAAAGCAAGTGAAAATAGTTATAAATTTTGAATAATTAATCATAATAGAGTTGTAACTTCCCACATAATGATATAGGTACATGTGTTCACAAAATACAATCTAGATGCCTTTAGAAATACATATTTCTTAAAACATGAATTATAAGAATAATGAGTAAAAACAGATATTATATTAATATAAAAATAAGATATTTTAATTAGCTATTTTTGTCTCTTGGGAAAAATGGCTCGGTTATAGAAATCAGAAATTATACTTTTGTTTCTAACATATTGGGAGAATATGGCAGAGCATTTAGGTATGTATGTAGATGCAAAGACACATAATTCAAAATCACATCAAAATTCAAATTGAGAATTAGAGACTAGTAATGGAGAATACGATGTATGCATGTATGTGTTCTTTGTTCTAATTCTTAATTTAGGTTGGTTATACCTCAAATTAATATAGCAAATGTTTTTCAGTAGGAGCCATAAACTAGGATAATGGAATGACTACCACATAGTTTTGGCCTGTAAGTATGGCTTCCCTGGTGGCTCAGACAGTAAAGAATCTATCTGCAATGTGGGAGACCTGGATTTGATCCCTGTGTTGGCAAGATCCCCTGAGGAGGGCATGGCAACCCACTCCAGTATTCTTGCCTGGAGAATTTCCATGGACAGAGGAGCCTGGAGGCCTACAGTCCATGGGGTCGCAGAGTTGGATACAACTGAGCAACTAAGCACAGCACAGCTTACAATCTAATAATGATACCAAAAAGCACATAATCACACACAGTCATCTCTTGGCATCCAGTATCTGAGGGGGATTGGTTTCAGGTATCCCTCCCACCCTCAAAGATACCAAAATCTGCCAATGCTAAAATCCTTTATATAAAATGGTGTAGTATTTTCATATGACCTATGCATTCCCCCTGTATACTTTAAAACATCTCTAGACTTATAATACCTAATACAGTGTAAATTGTTGCTGGTGAATGGCAAATCCAAGTTTTGCTTTTTGGAAATTACTGTAATTTTTTTCCAAATATTTTTGATCTGCTGCTGCTAAGTCACTTCAGTCGTGTCCAACTCTGTGCGACCCCATAGATGGCAGCCCACCAGGCTCCACCGTCCCTGGGATTCTCCAGGCAAGACACTGGAGTGGGTTGCCATTTCCTTCTCCAATGCAGGAAAGTGAAAAATGAAAGTGAAGTCGCTCAGTCGTGTTCGACTCTTCGCGACCCAATGGACTGCAGCCCACCAGGCTCCTCCATCTGTGGGATTTTCCAGGCAAGAGTGCTGGAGTGGGGTGCCATCCAAAGTGAGGATAGAAAGGTCTAATTACAAAATTAAAAACAAAATGAACATCATAAAAGAGATTTTTAATAAAGAGTTGTTTTCCAGAGTAAAGTGGAAGAGACTTCTGTCAGGAACAGTCAGGAAAAGCTTCATGGTAAAAGCGAAAAACATAATTTAGTTTATATAGTAGAAAACAGTATTAGACTTAAATTCTATAAGCAAATTATCAGCTTATAATTTGTAAGAAATCACAGTTTCAAAAAAGTACAATATGACCATGTAGAAGTATTTTCAAGATGACCAATACAAAATATTGTCCTTATTAAAGAGAAGAAAGAATACTTCCATTTACTTACCTCCATCTCTGCCTATTCATGCCCTGACAAGTTCTCTTGGGGAGAAAAGACGTTAATCTTATTGATCAGAATGTAAAACAGTTTAATTGCCCTTTGTTAGGTTGAAGGGGTCCCCAGGTGGTTCAGCTGTAAAGAATCTGCCTGCCAATGCAGGTAGATGTGGGTTCAATATCTGGATTAGGAAGATCCCCTGGGGAAGGAAATGGAAACCCACTCCAGTATCCTTGCTTTGGAAATCCCATGGACAGCGGAGCCTGGTAGATTACAGTCCATGGGTTCTCAAAGAGTCAGACACGATTTAGTAACTACACAACAAGATGGAAGCTCCTTGTGAGGGTAGGGATCTTTGTAGGTTGAATTTATTGTTATGTGTTTAAACCCTAGAACTGTGGAACTGTGCCTGGTATATAATAGGTGCTTATAAGTACGTATTGAACAAATGAAAAGGCACTGACAATGGCGGCTATGATGCATTTTTAACTGGTTCTTTACATCCATTAGACTGAGCACTTTTTGAAGGTAGGAACTGTTTAATTGACTTTTATAAACATACAGATGCATTGTGAAATGTTTAATATTTTGAAATGACTGGACATCAGAAAAAAATATTAATAGTAGCCCCGCAAGCTACATGAAAAGGGCAAATGTCTTGGCATTTCAAATAGAATAAATTTAAGTAAACAAGCTATCAAACATTTAAAGGGAGTCAAATTAGTTTTGACCTTTTCTATTTCATCCATCCTTTAACACAAAGGCATTATTAGACCTAAACCACAATGCTTGTATAAATGAATTTCAGTTGAAATAGTTATCTTTGGGAAAAAAAATAAATATATCCAGCCAGTTGATCTAATTATATAGTAGAAAATAAGAACTTGTCACAAAGGTGAAGCTGATCATGCCAACATATTGCTATTTTGATCAGGAAAAGACTTGAAAGCACAACAAGTTGCAGTTTCATGTGTTTGTTTGGTAACACACCAAGAGGGAAAAAAAAGAATCTGAACAATACAAAAGGAATTTCACCTTTGCCATCTACAGGATGAAGCAAAGGATTTTGAAGAATTTCTTTCCCAGTTTTGTAGCAAAGATGTCACTGAAAATGTGACCTTTAGCAGATGACTATCGACTTCAAACATTCTCCTTTTCTTCCTTCCTTCCTAATTCATGTGCCAAAAAGAAAAAGTAATTTCCATTACATTATGAACTGGTCATCCCTTCCCTTACTGCATTTTCTCAGGGTCAACACGATCCTGAGCAGTCATGGTTGCCTACAATAGTTGAGGTCGTAGAAGGACCTGCTCAAATGGAAAAAAAAACTATAAAAATTTATGCCCAAAGTTTGATATCACTGATTGTTCTGGTAATCAGATAAAATGTGTTAGAAAACTACAGAGATTATAAATCAGATTTTAGCCACTAATAGAAATTTTCTAAAACATCCTCTTTAAGCAAATTAATTGCTTGATAAGTGACAAGGATGATATTTTCCACATTGTTGAAAAGAGAATGTTTCTTCCTCCAAGCAACTTTTAAGCTAAAAGAGATAATTTATCCTGAGGCAAGATCCATTAAAAGCATCTTTATTTTTTGTATGTGTGAATTATCATATATGGGGAATACAGGCAAAACTATTGCTTTATCATACGCTTCTGCTGCTGCTGCTAAGTCGCTTCAGTCATGTCCGACTCTGTGCGACCCCATAGACGGCAGCCCACCAGGCTCCCCCATCCCTGGGATTCTCCAGGCAAGAACACTGGAGCCGGTCGCCGTTTCCTTCTCTAAAGCATGAAAGTGAAAAGTGAAAGTGAAGTCGCTCAGTCGTGTCTGACTCTTAGTGACCCCATGGACTGCAGCCCACCAGGCTCCTCTGTCCATGGGATTTTCCAGGCAAGAGTACTGGAGTGAGTTGCCGCTTTATCATATATGTGTACCTAATTGGCCAGCTGGGCTTCCCAGATGGCTTAGTGAAAGAATCTGCCTGGCAAGCAGGAGACTCAGGTTTGATCTCTGGATAAGGAAGATTCCCTGGAGAAGGACATGGCAACCCACTCTAGTATTCTTGCCTGGGAAATTACATGGGCAAAGCAGCCTGACAGGCTACAGTCCATGGGGTTGCAAAAGTGACTTAGCAACTAAACAACAGCAAGTGTGGTATAATCTTAGGAATTTTGCAAAAATAATGCCTTTGATGCTCAGTGTGAATTAAACATATTTTAGAAATGAAGTGACATGTTGCAGAAAACAGTTTCTGCATAAGCCGCTTACATGCAAGTCTTTTCAAAGAGCTAAGTTTCTCTGATAAAGTTTCAGTCATTACCCCGCAAGCAACTAGGAATCTGGAAGCAAGCCAGGTGGTTAGTACTCAACATGTTTAAAGCAAAACCAATGTTGTAGGCTGGCAGACACTCTGATGTTAATGGCACATTAGATTACGACTGAGACTTTCATTACAAGGACTCCGAAGGTGCAGCCTTTGATAGGTGACATTCTTACTGTGTTTCAGGAGGGGAACCTTTAATCTCCCTCTGAGTTGTTCGGTTTCACAGTGGTATCACCACAGTCTCAAAGGTTTGTTGGTGAATTCCCAGACAATTACTTTATGTTCTGACTAGAGTGAAGGGTGAATTAAGCAGACTTGATAATAGCAAAGCAGAAGACTTATAATTTCATTTATTTTACATAGCTTTTGAAAATTATTATTAGGAATTCCCTTTCTAAGCATGTATTTTATGAGCATCTAACAATATTCAAAGATTCTGTTTAAATAACTCAAAAACTTATTTCCCCCCCGCTTGGGAACTATATATAATCTTTCATCATAAGTTTCCTCTGTGAAATGGAATTCTAGTAAGTATATATATAAATTATATATCTAGCTTATTTTTACTATCAAAATCAGTTAAAGACAACTCAGCTGTGTTCTTTTTATTCCATTATAGTTTCAAGAGTTTTTGATTTATTTTTTGATATGTGTAGGTTTATCAGAAGTATTTTGTAATTGATTAAGTGCTCTTATCCAAAACTGGATATACTACAGTCTTTTGGTACTTGATAATCTTTTACTTGCTAATCATTAAAAATAATACATATCATCACAGTAGGAACAGTAAAAACAATAAAAAGGCATGGAAGTCTACTAAGATGAAAATTTATTCGGTACACACAATTCAGTTTGAAAAATCATCTAGTCTGCTATATTATAAAAATATGTAAATTTGTGAATTATGTACCTAAGAAATATGTGTATATATATATTCATATATATATATATGAATTCTAAATAACATCTGAAAAAGATATATTTAAATAGGGTCATTTTAAATAAAAAGTGATATAAGCTCATCCTATTTTTGGAGGAGGTAATCAAGAGGACATGTCTGTTGGTTGACCCATACTTGCACCAAATCAGAGGCTCCTCATCCCTACCCATCCTTGGGATGTGTGTTCTACATTCCTTTTATTAGAAGCTACCCAAGGACACAGCCTTGGGATCATAAAGTGGTTTGGAGATCATTTTGTTTTACTTTGATAATATGTTCCGACAAAAGTGCTTCGTCTTTGAGATTTATGGAAAATACTCTGATAAGTGTCTAAAAATTAAGATCACATAGAAGAGGCAACAATGGACATTTCAATTGCTCCCCCAAGGTTACCTACAATATGTCACGGGAAGTAATCCAAGATCTTTCCCTCTTTTTCCTCCCTGAGCAAGAAAGCAGGCCCATTTCATTGATGACATAGTGCTAACACATGAAGACTTGCCTTCGCTGTGGATCAGTTTGCGACTTTGCTAGAACATCTGAGAGGGAGAGGATGGGTGATGAACTCCCAGAAAACTCAAGGTCCAGACACAGCCAGAAGTTTGGGGAGTTGTTTAGATGGCTAATACATGCTCTGTTCTGGAATTGAGAAAATGCAATTCTATTCAGCCCTTACAAATGTGGAAGAGATACAAGACTTTGTAATGATTTGGGGGGTTTTGAAAGATCTTTATTTCCCACTTGGCATTCCTTATACCACCTGGTAAAGAAAGGGCATATATGGGACTGGGGGTCAAAACAAGCTGCCTCTAAGAAGGCAAAACTACTAGTGAAAGTGAAAGTCACTCAGTTGTGTCTGACTCTTGGCCATCCCATGGACTGTAAAATGCCAAGTTTCTCTGTCCATGGAGTTCTCCAGACAAGAATACTGGAGTGCATAGCTTATCCCTTTCTTCAGGGAATCTTGCCAACCTAGCGATCGAACCAGGGTCTCCTGCATTGCAGGTGGATTCTTTACCAGCTGAGCTCTGAGCATCTCCTGCACAGGACTGCCATCTGAATTTGATGTGTCTGTGACTCCAGATGGTATGAGTTGTACACTATGACAGAGAAAACAGGAGAGAGTACTCTTAAGACTTTGGTCTCAGGTCTGGTAGGGCACAACATCCCAATATATTCCTATAGAGCAACAGTTTCTGTCAGAGGACACTGCATTTATCCATAGATCCTCTCACAAAGGGAGAGCCTAGCCTGGTAAGAACTTCCCTACCTATCAAGGGGTGGTAGGTTAAGAATACGTACTGTGGCCTGACCTATGTCATGGCTTAAACTCCCTCTTTGACTTAAGTGGCCCACTTGCTGCTCAGGAGTACTTTGTCCACCAGCCCTCAGTCTCTAAAACTGCAGGCCTCTCCAGGCTCTGAAGAGTATGCATATCCTCCAAGCGCCCACACCCCTATTCCTGTGGGAGTCCCTGTGGCCTGCAGATATGGAGCAGGGGAAATTCCTGTTGATGCCTGGTATATAGATGCCTGGGAAAAAAAGGAATCACCACAGCTAGTGGGCTGAACTCAGTGGTTTGGCTGGTAATCATTCATAAGCCCTGGCTGTCAATCCTCTGTACTGACAATTGAGCTATTCTAAAGGGTAACCCTGTGGTTTAGACAATGGAAAGCAGAGGGGTGGAAGATCATGAATAAGCCCTCTGAGGTCAAAGTAGGTAGAAAGAAATTTGGGTTCACCTGAAAGAGCCTGAGGCAGCCCTCACTGTCTTCCACTTTCCCACTTCTAAAGCATCGATACCCCCTGGCAATCAGGAAGCTTCTGTCCCACCTAAAAATGAAGCCCAGTGACTTACATATGAGTACAGCAGATTGAGCGCGCTTGCGGAGTGCCCACTGTAGTGCCTCCAGAGCATAGTGTATTGCCATGGATGTCAGATTACTCTTAAGACACAGTTTTTTGGTTAATGCAGTACCAGCATGTCCTGTGTATTCTAAACACCACCCAAGATAACTGCCAAAGGAGTCTAATGCCATTCTCTGGAGTTCCCCGCTGATGAGGGATTGGCAAATTGAATATATTGGCCTCTTTCCTCTGAGTGAGTGTTCTAAATAGGCCCTGCTTTTCATGGACACTGTATCTAGCCTAACCCAAAGTTTCCTCTATTGCCACACAGACTTTGCTACACCATTAGAAGACTAGAAGAGCTGAGTACCATGTATAGAAAGCCTCATCAAAGAGACAGTAATCTGGGGTCATAGTTCCAAGGTCATAATATGCAAAACTGGGCAGAAGAACAGGATGTGAAAGTTCCGTTTCCTCTATAGTTTGCAAGCAGCAGGGTTAATGGAGAGCAAGGTAGAATATTAAAGCAGTAGATTAAATTACTAACAAGTAAAACCACTTTGGCTGGGTGAACTAATGTACTGCTCCAGGCTTTAACACCTTTGAATGGTCAACCAGTGGGACTTGTTGCCCCTCATACCAGACTGGAGACCCAGGCCAAAATATCCAATGCTACAAATGTATAGAAATACACACAAAAAACAGCCTCTGCTCTGACTCTTATCATGGATCAATGTGTTATGCTGTTGAGACCACCAAGCCGCATCATGCCTGAGAAATTTATGAGATGTCACATCAGGGCAGGTAAGTTACATTGCACCCCTGAGTGAAAAGAAACAACTCAATATTTAGTGCTGTAAGCCAGACCTCTTAAAATACATTATACTGGAAATGGAACATGTGTTATTGAAAGAGGGGAGAAAATGGGAGACCTGGTCTGGCATATTCCACCCCCAGTATATCATCTCACACCAACAGCATGGCCTCCACCGGCTAGCATGCACAACATGCCAACCAGGTCAAGTTCCTAAAGCTGCCAACCTCCTTCTCTTCCAGGCCAGCTGGACACATTCTGTTTTCCACTGGCACAATCATTTGGACATTGTCTTTGTCTCTTCCACTGGCCTAGCGGACATTTACAGCACACATAGAAACTTCTACTAAATTCCCTCAGTAAGCCTCAAGTGATAGCCAGCATAGCCTGTCTATACGGAATGCTGAAATGTCTCTAATAAAAAGCTTTCCTCCAGAGTGAAACAGCCTTGCATGTTATTACTACCTTGCAAGTAGGCACCCACACCATTATCCAAACAGAACATTGTGAGTTCATGCCTGATCAGTTGGCCCATATGTCATCTTTATTAAATCACAGAAAAACACATGTAAATGCCTTGAGTGATTGGACCACTACCTTAGTAAATCAGTGGTTTGGGTCATGGGGCTCTTGGTTAAAAAAAATTTTACTTCTTTTGAAAATCATTATCTGAATGTGTTTCTCTTACATGTGTCTATACAGTTGTTGTGGCATCTGTCTCCAAAACAGCAAGATACACCCCAAGCTGAGCCACCTCCATGCTAGTTAAACCCCAGGCTGACAGCTCAGGGCATGCTGCATGCCAGGGGCACATATAAAATTGTAAAAGTCAGTCACGAAGGGGTAAAATGTTGGAGGAGGTAATCAAGAGGACATGCCTGCCAGTTGCCTCTCAAGCTGGAGCCAGACAATCAGACTCCTCATCCTTAGCCCTGGCCTTGGAGTGTGCATTCACTTTTCTTTCCCACACTAGAAGCTGCCCAAAATGCAGCCTTGAGAGTATTATGATGTCGATGCCATTTGAGTGAGATTTGTGACATTTGTGCACATGCATGCAAGTGCTCATTTGCTCAGTCTTGTCCAATTCTTTGTGACCCTGTGAACTATATAACTCATCAGGCTCCTCTATCCATGGAATTTTCCAGGCATGAATACTGGAGTGCATTGCCATTTCCTACTCCAGGGGATCTTCCCAACTCAGGGATAAAACCCTTGTCTCCTGGGACTCCTGCATTGGCAGGCAGATTTTTCACCATTGAGCCACCTGGAAAGCCCAGTAAAGTCTTCTATGTAAACTTTTAAGATATTAGCAGGTGGGTGTGGAGATCTCTTTGTCTTATGGTTGCCCAAGACAAGCCTTGTAAGTAAGTTCCCTTGCTTATTAAAATTGCTACCTACCAATATGGAGTGATCTGCCTCTTTCTTCAGTCTCTCTTACCCTCTGTGTATGAGGGCCAATTTCAAAACCAACAGTTACATTGATATAGATGCATCATTTGGGGGAAAAATTATAAGCAAAGAAAACTAAGGATGTGAATTGATTTTCCCAAAGTGATAGGCAACTCAAGATTAATAGACCCAGTCTTCTAGCCAAGTCATGTGGATGCTTACTGAAGAATGACTGTATGCCTAACACCGCACTTTGCAAGCACACTTGAGGGAAACTTTCCATCAAGTATGAATCCCTCTGCTGAGTCAGCATGCTGTTGTGGTTTAAGTATCATTCTAAATGCAAAATAGGTACCAATCTGTGTCTGGTAAACAGGATATGTAAGCATAAGTCCCAGTTTGCACTGACAGTTCTTGGGTACATAAGTCAGAATTCTTGACAAATACATACATCAGTCCAGAGTTCTTGGCCGACACCAGTTGTCCCCTCTACTTAATGCCTTCTCCTTCTCTTTTCACATTAGTAGCTTGAGTTTTGTCTCCCTCAATTTACTTCTAATTCGTTCCTTAACCCAAGCTAATTTGCATTCTTCCCTCACTACTCCACTAAATTTGCTTTCCCAAGGTCACCAATGACCTCCTTTTTGCTTAAACTGATGGACACTTGTCAGTTTGTTATTTTTTTTTTCCCCTCACATTAACCAGTGCTATACTGACACTATTGCCTCCTCCCACCTTCATGAAATATTTCTTTCTCTTAACTCCTTTTGGTCTTACTTTTCTCTTAGTTTTTTTTTTTGTGTGTGTGTGTGTGTGTGTTTGTGTCTCATTCTTTGAGCTATTTATTTCCTTCTGCCTTTCCTGAGTGTTGGTAGTTTTCAAAGACCAGTCCTTAATTCTTGTCTGCTTAAAAAGGGCTCTTCTCACATCACTGTGATATTACACCAATTTTCACAGGTTTATTTATATTCTTATAATTCCCAGGACAGCTCTTTCTCATGAACTTCAGTTCACTTGAACAATGCATATTCTTTTGATCCTTCTTGCCCAAATCCATCTCCTTCTCTTCCACATGCCACAAGTCACATGCCACAGAGGTTCAGGTCATATTATCTATTTCCTCACTAACTCTTAACATACACTTGACTGACATCTCTGTTCTAAAGTTGTCTACTTTCGTTTCATTAACAGAGAATCAAACAGGAATTTTCCCCCCTAAAATATAAACATATATTGTTCACTCTTTTAATAAAGCTGAGACTCTGGTGACTTCCTCCTGCATATGAATAACAACACAAAGTTCATACAAAGCATTATAAGATTCATTTTTGTAATATTTCCTCCGTTCCTCACCAACTTCTCCAGTTTCACCTTTTCCCTGACCCCTTGTTTCCAGCCTCTGTCACTGAACTGTATGATGTACTGGCAGAAGACGAGCAGACTCCTTTGTTTGGAAAACATCTCTAGCAATTATTTTTCAGGATAATCACAGCTTCTTAGACTCATGGCTACAGACTAGATTTGCTCATATTATACTGCCCACTTCTGTTGCTTCTAGCAATCAGCTTTCAGCTTCTTTCACACTGAAAAGCTTGAGATAGTCTTCTGACAACACGTTGCATAGCTAAGTAATACAAAGGTCTGAACACTTAGGAGATACTTGGACCTATCTGAAAAGAATAATCTATGACTGAAATAACTGTCTTGAGGGTTACATTGTTCTGTTTTATACATTTTCATAATTTCCTTATTTTGCTATAATATTTGATGTTTTCTATTAAAATCTTCACATTTACCAAAACATAAAAAAGGCATTACCACGCAAATTATCATGTGTAGAATGCTATGCATTCTGTTATAGAATTTATCTGAATTCAGGTTATAGGGTTTCAGGGTCAAAGTTACAAAGGTGTTGCTGAAAGGACAGTTCTAATTGTGCCAGAAAACCTAGGCAGCACAGGCATTGCTTTGTAACATATTTAAATTTGTATCATATACCATCCTCAAATTGTTAAAACTTTATATTCAATAATCAATATAGTATCCAGCAGAATAATAAATCATAGAATTATTTGTGATTACAATTAAAGTGTACTTTTCTTTTACAAAAGGCAAGAATAGGTTACTGGAGAAGGGGATGTGATTTAATGAAAATGCCATTGGACAAGCAGCAAAGGTTCTCAAGTAAGATAATAAGTGTGAAAGCATTTGGAAAAAAAAAGTATTATGCAAATGGTATTAATGTTAAAAATATAAAATGTTCATTTCTAGAAGACCTCATGCATTCTGCAGTTATCATAATAACATTCAAAAATTATTCAGTACAGGCAGTAATATATAGGTACCGTGGAAAACTCTAAGTCCCAGGCTTCAACTTCAAATCTAGAACTTATTGCTTTTGTGGTCTTAAAAGTTCACCCTTAACATCCTTTCTACACACTATCTTTTTAACTTTGTGTTTATATAGTGGTATTCTGCTGATGTTCATGTCTTTTTCCTTTAGGAAATGTTCCACAGTAACGATGTTATTAAACTGGATGTGTTCCAAAACAGTTGTCAGAGACCGTGGCAAACTTTGATTCAATCTCAGTGGAATGACTGCAAGGTAATTGTCCCAAAATCATCACTTTCTGTATGTCTCAATAAAACTGGCCTTAAAAACATGAAAACTGCTTTCTTGGAAGCCTGTGAGGAAAGGAACATGACTACATTTGCTGTAAAATGCCAAATTACACAGAAATTTCAGAGAGCAGGTAAAAGTCTAAGGAAGTTAATATAAGAAGGCTTATATCCCTTTTCTTTCTTTTTTGCTCTTCCCTCTCTCCTTCTTTTCCTTCCTTCTGCACTTGAGCATGTTTCATAGAAGTATTTTTTAATGGACATTAATATTATTACCTATTTGTATTTATTTCAGACCTTTCTCAAATGAAGTTCAAGAATTTCCGTAAAAATAATTTTATTGATAGTTAGAACACCCTTATGTAGAAAGCAGTGGGGAAAATGTTACTTAATCTCTTACAAAGTGAAAAAATAATGAAGTATAAATGCTTCAGGTGAGATGCAGTTAAAACAGTGGGAGATGCAGATGTACAACATGGTTCTGGGCTTCTTTCCCCCTTATTTTGTTTTAATAACAGGATCTCAGTTCTCCTCCCTTTCTTCATTGATTAAAAGATCTTCTCCTTGTCTCTCCAGGTAGAACATGTGTTACTTGAGGTCAAACGATTCAAAAGAAGCTCTTTCACTATATTTCTAGGGCCTAGACTCATGTCCATAGCAATTAACATATATTCAACTGAATTAAATTAAGCTATCACTTTCAATTTTAAAGGTACATGTATTTTTTTTAATTCCAACATTACAAAAGGGTTATAGGATAAAAACTAGGTCTCTCTCCCATCCAGATAAACAGTCCCTGGCCCAGAGGCAAAAGCCAACAACATTTTCTTGTCATGTGTATGTTTCCAGATACTTTCATGCATATTGAAGAGTGTGTGTGTCTTAGTGTTTATATTCATTTTTGAACACATGAGAGAGCAAATAAATACACCATACTAGATATTTTTAACTTAGAAATATACATTGGATAACTTATTTATGAACTTTACATTTGGAAATAACTTTAAATTTGTATTTTAAAAAAGTAGCAAGAGGGACTACCCTGGCAGTCCAGTGGTTAAAACTTTGTGTTCCCAATGCAGGGGGATTCAATCCCTGGTCAGGGAATTAAGATCCCACATGTCATGCAGTACAATGAAAAAATTTTGTAAAGATTGGCCATAAAATTAAAAGATGCTGACTCCTTGGAAGAAAAGCTATGACAAATTTAAACAGTGTATTAAAAAAACAGAGATGTCACTTTTCCAAGAAAGGTCCATATAGTTAAAGCTCTCATTTTTCCAGTGCTCATGTATGGATGTTAGAGGTGGACTATAACAAAGGCTGAGTGCCAAAGAATTGATGCTTTTGAATTGTGGTGCTGGAGAAGACTCCTGAGTCCCTTGGACTACAAGATAAAACCAATCAATCCTACTGGAAATCAATCCCAAATATTCATTGAAAGGACTGATGCTAAAGCTGAAGCTTCAATCGTTTAGCCACTTGATGTGAAGAACCAACTCACTGGGAAAGACTGTGATGTTAGGAAAGGCTGAAGGCAGGAGGAGAAGGTGGTGACAGAGGATGAGATGGTTGGATGGCATCACTGACTCAGTGGACATGAATTTGAGCAAACTCTGGGAGATAGTGAAGGACAGGGAAAGTTGGAGTGCTGAAGTCGAGCACTCCATGAGTCATGTTCAACTCATGTGCAGAGTTGAACATGACTTAGTGACTGAACAACAACAACAAAGCAGGAATAAAAATAATGTAAAGAACATCAATATACTCTTAGTTCAATTCAGTTCAGTTCAGTCACTCAGTCATGTCCGACTGCTTGTGACCCCATGAATCGCAGCATGCCAGGCCTCCCTGTCCATCACCAACTCCTGGAGTTCACTCAAACTCACGTCCATCGAGTTGTTGATGCCATCCAGACATCTCATCCTCTGTCGTCCCCTTCTCCTCCTGCCCTCAATCCCTCCCAGCATCAGAGTCTTTTCCAATGAGTCAACTCTTCACATGAGGTGGCCAAAGTACTGAGGTTTCATCTTTAGCATCATTCCTTCCAAAGAAAACCCAGAACTGATCTCCTTCAGAATGGACTGGTTGGATCTCCTTGCAGCCCAAGGGACTCTCAAGAGTCTTCTCCAACACCACAGTTCAAAAGCATTAACTCTTCGGCGCTCAGCTCTCTTCACAGTCCAACTCTCACATCCATACATGACCACTGGAAAAACCATAGCCTTGACTAGACGGACCTTTGTTGGCAAAGTAACGTCTCTGCTTTTGAATATGCTATCTAAGTTGGTCATAACTTTCCTTCCAAGGAGTAAGCGTCTTTTAATTTCATGGCTGCAATCACCATCTGCAGTGATTTTGGAGCCCAGAAAATAAAGTCTGACACTGTTTCCTGTTTCCCCATCTATTTCCCATGAAGTGATGGGACCAGATGCCATGATCTTAGTTTTCTGAATGTTGAGCTTTAAGTCAACTTTTCCACTCTCCTCTTAACCTGGATTCAAATATTACTAACATTTTACCCTGATTATTATTTGCTTAATCTCTCCTTCCATTTATCCCTGTCTTGGCTAGCCCAAGAATTATGCTCTCTCTCAGTCATTTGACTCAGGAAGATTCACCATACCATTCTGAAGGCTTTCAATCCTGGAATTTCTTTAGAATGAATGTTGATCTTTAATTCCAAGAATCCACCTCATGAAAGTTCTCATTAGAGAACCACACTAAAATTCTCCGAGGATTGAGGAGAAGGGGACGACAGAGGATGAGATGGCTGGATGGCATCACTACTCGATGGATGGAGTCTGGTACCTCCAGGAGCTGGTGATGGACAGGGAGGCCTGGCGTGCTGCGGTTGGGGTGGCCGTCTCTCTTGGGAGCCTACCGCTTTACTCCTAAATATGTTATCTTTAATTTTCTTTTTATAACCACACTAAAATTCTCAGTTAAGTAAATTTAATAATTGGCAAGTGGCACTAGTGGTAAAGAAACTGCCAGCCAGTGCTAGAGATGTAAGGGACAAGGGTTCAGTCCTTGGGTTGTCAAGATCCCATTGGCATCCCCCATGGCATGGAACCCATTCCATAGGGCCTGGTGGGCTGCAGTCCATGGTGTTACAGAGTCAGACACAACTGAAGTGACTTAGCACACAGCACAATACTGATCAAATCAGATCAGTCCCCTCCCCCTACCGGCCCGGCCTCCCTTCCTCACGCTCCTGTCTCTTGCCCTCCCCCCCCCTCCCTCCCTGTCTTCTCATGTCATCTTCGCTGGGGCTCTAGTTAGCTTAGCATCTTCCTTCTTCAGTTGATCTCCTTCAATGAGGTTCTCTGTCGGACTCTCGTCTAAATTCTATTCCTCTTCTCCTCCCTCCTACATGACCACAGGAAAGACATAGCCTTGACTAGGCCTTTGTAATACTTTAAATAATAAGTGTCCACATCACAAAACTATTTGGACCAAAAAATATTCTTTAGTCTAAGATGGGGGATTGCATTTAGCTACTGTATCTCTTCAGCCTCCCTTACTCTCAATCATGTCAGTACCTTTCTGATTGTCATGGCATTGGTAGTTTTGAGAAATAAAAACCTCAATGTCTCTTTGTTATTTGAATGTTTCTCATTTTGGATTTGTCTGACGTTTCCTGATTAGTTTTAGATTGATGATCTCAGGCAAAAATAATACATAGGTAAATTTGTTCATTTCAGGGAATCAAATCTAGGGATGCCTAATAGCCATCTGTCTTTCACTGGTGATATTAATTTTGAAAATTAAAGCAACAGTCAAGGTATTGCCTGATTTTCCCCTGTAATGATTCGTTTTGTTCTTCTTTTCAATTGAGAAACAGTCTCTATGAGCCATTTTACAGCTATACAGATATTCTGCTTCACATCAAATCCACCACCCCAGATATAGCATCTAATTTTGATTTATTCGATCCAATAGTTACTATTTTGGAAGCAAAATGACAATTCTGCAACTTCCACTCTTTCCATTTCCTAGTTGGTCCTCTGAATCTAATGTAAATAAAGGCTATACCTCTTCCCCTATTTATTTATTATCTATTTATTATTGATATGAATTCATAAATTCTTACTTCATTCATTACTGTGCTTAAAATTCATTACTGTGCTTAGTTACTTTGGTCGGTGCCCATAGTAACCAGACTGAATCAAGATTTGACTCTTGAAAGTCTAGGAAGACCATCCCTTACTTCCTCTCTGCTGCTGCTGCTGCTGTCGCCTCCGGTCACCCGGCTCCCCTGTCCCTGGGTTCTCTGGGACACTAGTGGGTTGCCTTTCCTTCTCCAATGCATGAAGTGTTGAGTGAGTCACTAGTCGTGTCACTTCCCCCCGACTGCACCTCGGCTCCTCCTCCTGGTTTTCCAGGCTCTGGGGTGGGGTGCCATTGCCTTCCCCATTACTTCCTCTAGGCCAGAACTATCCTTCCCAAGAGGAAGAGGCAGTGAAAATCAGCCATGAATCTTCAGTGGCAGTTGAGCCAGGGCTGGTCTCAGATCCTAGACTAGCTTGACCACTGTATGTGAGAAAGCGCTCAACAAAGTGTCACCCAAATGCCAAGTGAACCTTCCCCAGTCTTCACTGCAGGTGTCTCCCCACATGGCCACTCATCCTGTTCTGATGCGCTGACAGACCTTTCAGTTCAGTTTGACTAACCGTACTAATCGGTTTGGTCCTACCGAACATGTGTGGCCCACCTGGCCCTCACATCACCTGAGATTGAGGGACAGGAAGAAATTGAAACCATTCATGTTACTGATGTTGGCCTCCCAGTGTCTCAAAAGTTATTCTGACTTCAATGCCCACCCTCTTCTCTTTACTAGCCCATCAAATCACCCAGGTATCTCCCTTTGACTGAGTCTTTTACAGCTTCCTAAGACCCTAGGAAGAGCATTTAAAGATCACTGAGTGAAATTTAAGTTTTCTCCAGGGCTTCAAGCTTCAGTTAGGCCTGTTCCTCCTTACACTGTGAACTGTCCAAGGTGATCAGAGCAATGCAGCCATTCAGCTGAACTTTAGAGGACATGTGGCAAAGCCCCTCTCATTACAGGAGTCTGCAAGATAAATGCAAAAATCACAGTACTCCCAAAGCTGTCTTTGCCAACCACTGATGCTGCTGCAGGTTCAATCTCTCTTTCATCTGAAACGGCATCATTTCTCTATTTTAAATGGTTGAGTGAAGCCTTAATGGTCTTCTCAGATTCTCAAAAGTTGCTATCATTTCCACTATTTCTCTTCTGTGTGTTCCACATGTAGTGACTTCTTTTTCAATCCTGTAGTTTCTGTATATCAGGACACTTGACTTAGGACTTGAAATTTCAAGGGCCTTTACTGATTTGGTTTTATTGTCAGGGAAAATAGAATAAAATATTAGGATATTTTAAGGCATATAGAAAGAATAAATGAAGAAAAGTGGAAGGGGACTGCTGAAAGTTGAGCTGTGCCAACAAATCCCAGTTGTGTGCAACTGCTTGGTGATTCAGATAGTAAAGAATCCGCCTGCAATGTGAGAGACCTGGGTCCAATCCCTGGGTTAGAAAGATCCCCTGGAGAAGGGAATGGCAACCCACTCCAGTATTCTTGCCTGGAGAATTCCATGGACAGAGGAGCCTGGCAGGCTTCAGTCCATGGGGTTGCAAAAAGTTGGACATTACAGAGAGACTAACACATACCTCAGCAATGGCTTATGAAGGCAGTCACCCCTGCTCAACACACACACACACATACACATACACTTCCCAGCTTCTTAAGGGTTTTGCTGGCCCCTCAGAGCTTTCAGCAAAGCAGGAGGAGAAAAACTGACTCTAGCTGCTAAAGGAGCCCAGAAACTAGAAGACTCTCAGGTATTTTGCCTTACAGTGAAGTGAAAGTTGCTCAGTCGTGTCCGACTCTTTGTGACCCCATGGACTATACAGTCGATGGAATTCTCCAGGCCAGAATACTGGAGTGGGTAGCCTTTTACTTCTCCAGCGGATCTTCCCAACCCAGGAATCTAACTGGGGTCCCCTGCATTGCAGGTGGATTCTTTACCAACTGAGCTATGGGGAAGCCCCAATGTTTAATAAGCAGAGAAACAATAGTGGTGGCCCCAAGTAAGGACATTGGCCATGTGACACTCAACTATCCTCTTCGCAATGGGTTGAAAATAGGAATCCCTAATGTAAAATGTCTAACAACAGTCAAACACAACAGCTATTGTCCTAGATCCCAGCCCCGTGGTTAAGTACATGTTGCTATACTTTTTCCTTCTTGAGTGAATGAGGAGGAGGCAATTGGCCATTTTTCTGGTTCTAATGATCACTTTCTCTTGATTACTGATCCACTTTCTTGCTCAAAATTAGCTCTTTCCTGTGAGCCTGGCCTCTTGTAAGTTTAGAGAGTTTTGTAGCAAGTCTTTAAGGGGTTGGATAGTGGTGGCTCACAGTCACATAGAGGTCTCAGAATATTCTGTGATTGCTCCCTGTGGTGGACACATCCCAAGGTGACCCTCAATGGTGACCATCAAAGAGTCACATCTTTGTATAATTTCCTCCACTTGAGTATGGGCATAACCTGTGACTGACTCATGGCCAAGAGACTATGGCAAAAGTGATAGGGTGTTATGCCTACAATTACATTGTTACGTAAGACTCCATCTTAGCAGACTCTAGCAAAGACTCCCCTGCTGTTTTGGAAAACTAAGCAGCCTTGTCGAGACAGCCCCTTAGCAAGGGACTCAGGCAGCTGTAGGAGATGAGAGTGGCTCCCAGCTGACAGCCAGCAAGAAAATAAATAAGGACCTTAATTCTACAGCCACAAGGAACTGAATTCTGCCAGCAACCACTGGGCCTGAAACAGAAACCAAACTCCAGAAAAGCACATGGCTACACCTTTATTGCAGCCTCTCAAGACTGAGCAAAGGATCTGTTTAAGCTGTGCCTGTATCACTGACCCAATGAACCTGTGCGATAAAGTCTATTGTTTTAGACATCTATATGTGTAAGTGCAAGTGTGCTAAGTCGCTTCAGTTGTGTCTGACTCCTCCTTACACTATGGACTCTAACGCACGAGGACTCCTCTGTCCATGGGATTCTCCAGGCAAGAATACTGGAGTGGGTTGCCATGCAAATCCCCTCTATGGAATTTTCCTGACCAAGGGATCAAACCCACCTCTCTAACATCCCCAGCATTGGAAGGCAGGTTCTTTACCACTAGCACCACCTAGGAAGCCTATAAACGTCTAGGGTTGGGGTAATTTGTCACCGAGCATTAAAAGACAACTACATTCCTGCAAGGCAAGGAGAACATAGCCCAAGGAGAAGAAAAAAAGAGGACCATAGCCTAACTTAGTCCCTGTGACTTCTATTTGCAGCCCTTCAGGGCTCTGCATGCATTTTTCAAGTTCGCAAACAGATTCCAGTTGGTAGCACTGCTGGTAGAGTTGAAACATTTTTTTTTTTCACAGTCAAAATAAGTTAATAAAAATAAAATAAATGTAAGAGGAGAGCTTCTGAATACTCAGAAGAGCAATGGGTTGTACAGGGTATGCCCACATGCCCACAAGTAGAAGCATCCATAGCGTGCTTCCCAGAATGCTTTGCTCTGACTGAAGATGGGCTGTCTTTCATTGACTGGTTCTCAGGCATGTTTGCATCAACTAGAAAGAGGAAGATGGTGACTGACACAGCAGCTTTTGGGCTGTGCACAATACCTCAAGCTTTCATCCTGAGAGGGCCAAGGATTAACAGGAGTGAGTCCCATTGCAACCTTCTGAGGGACCTCAGATCTTCTAGTTCTATTCTCCAATTACCAGCCCCTAAATTAAAGTGTTATCGAAAACTCCTTTCAGATTATGGCTCTCCTAAGGGATCTAAGTCTGGGATCTTTCATCATCCATTCATTTAATCACCATTTAATGATCTACTCTATGCCAGCACTGCTGAAACAGCAGTGGATAAAACATGCTGTAGCATGCTTATGTCACTCAGTTGCGTCCGACTCTTTGCACCCTCAGGCTCTTCTGTCAACAGGGATTCTCCAGGCAAAAATACTAGAGTGGGTTGCCATGCCCGCTTGCAGGGGATCTTCCTGACCCAAGGATGGAGCCCAGGTCTCCCACAGTGCATGAGGACTCTTTACTGTCTGAGCCACCAAGGAAGCCCAAGAATACTGGAGTGGGTAGCCTGTCCTTTCTCCAGGAGATCTACCTGACTGAGGAATTGAACCGGGGTCTCCTGCACTGCAGGTGGATTCTTTACCAGCTGAGCTACCAGGAAAAGTGAGTCTCTCATTTATGTCTGACTCTTTGCGACCCAATGGACTATACAGTCTGTGGAATTCTCCAGGCCAGAATTCTGGAGTGGGTAGCTGTTCTCTTCTCCAGGGGGTCTTCCCAACCTGGAGACCGAACCCAGGTCTCCCGCATTGCAGGTGGATTCTTTATCAGCTGAGCCACAAGGGAAGTTCCAGGTAAAACATATGAAATCCCCAAACATATGGAGTTTTGAGTCTAATGGGAAATATGGGAGATACAGAGAAGGAAATGGCAATTAAAATACATGCTAGGGAAAGTACAGGTGCTGTTTGAGCATGAAAGAGAGATGCCTTCCCACTGCAAAAGAGACTTAAAGAATCTCTCTACTCTGCCAGTAATGACATCTGAACTGAGACATGAAGGGTGAAGAGGAATTGACAACAGACTGCTCCAAGTAGAGGGAATATATACCTAAACCAGAGGTGTGTTTGAGGAGCAGTGGAACTGATGGGTAGAGTTTGTAGGTTAGTCATAAAAATACAGTACAGTAGTTATCCAGCACGAACTGGATACCATTATTGTGCTAAATAAATGTTATATAATATCATCTCATATGATCCCCACAGTGTGCTTCAGATGAGACAACTGAGATGAAGAGAGGTGACATGCTTTGCCCATGACTCCAGTACTCTTGCCTGGATGGAGGAGATGGAGGAGCCTGGTAGGCTGCAGTCCATGGGGTCACTAAGAGTCAGACAGGACTGAGCGACTTCACTTTCACTTTTCACTTTCATGCATTGGAGAAGGAAATGGCAACCTGCTCCAGTGTTCTTGCCTGGAGAATCCCAGGGATGGGGGAGCGTGGTGGCCTGCCGTCTATGGGGTCACATAGAGTCAAACACTACTGAAGCGACTTAGTAGCAGCACCATTGGTAAATGGTGAAGCCAGAAATTAATGCATACCTGACTGGCTTCATAGCCCACACACAGTTTTAACTCTCGGCTTTCATACCCTAGTCAGTAGCTCAGATGAATAGACCAAATAATGGGGCTTCAAGTCAAGCCTCTATTCTTCGCTGATGGAGCCAATTAGCCAAACTATAGATTCAAATCCACCCCAGATTCTAGAATTTCTCTGACCTCAGCACCTCCACCCAGTCCTTGAGTTTTTGCTTATAAGTGGGGACAAGTCAGCCCTTTCCCGGTTTCCACCATGAGGCCGCTTCCCTAGACTTTTTGAAAATAAGAATCTTGTCTCTGAAGTCAGTCACCTTGGCTAGATTCCCACTTCTCTGACCTCAGACACCATGTTTTGCCTTTTTTTTTTTTTGACTTTTCCTGTTTTTGATTTCACAAGAATCCTCAGATTGCTTCTAGATTTTCTGGAGTCTAGTCTAACTACAAAACAACACTGAGAGAACATCTTTTTACATTGAGATGGCCATTGTTTTCCCTAGGCATAGTACTGTGGACTTTTCTAATTTCAAAACCCTTTTTGACCTTGCTGTTCTCTGAATCTGGGGCAGCACATCCTCCTCTCCTGTAGGTTGCTAGAGTTTAGTAGTCAAATTCTATTGCTTTCTTTTTGAGACTATTTTGGAAAGAGGAAAAATCTCATTTCTCTCCTAACTAGAATACTTAAAGATACCCTGAACTTTCCCCAAATCACAAGAGCAAGTGAATTAAGCAAAATGGTTTTTTCCTAGGCAAATCACAAATCTCTTTTTAAGATTTCTATAGTCATTGCAGAGATACCAGAATAAATAGCTCAATGTGTGGCCAACTTTGAAAATAAAATTTTCTAATGCTAAATGTGTATTTTTGCATATATCAAAATACAAAATTTTCTATGTATTTACATTTATTTTACATTCATCTTATTCTCTAATCATATAGATTTTTTAACTAATATCCACCACATATCTTTCTCTCTTTCAGGTTTCAGCTAATTTCTCCAACCTCTTAAGGTGTGGGAGCTCTTCTATATAGCAGGTTGTAGATATTTCCTGGTACAGCTTGATTTTTTTTTTGGGGGGGGATATTTTTTGCCTTTCTGGAGGGTTCAAGTCTTACTGTCAGGAGGTTTATTCATGCATTTACTTACAAAGCAAGAGCTACTTATTGTCTATAAAGATGCTTACAGAAAACTTCAATTAAAACAATTTTTTATGAGAATAAATTAACTTCTGAGTAAATAATCCCCACAATTTTCTACATTTTGGATATGCTGTTGTCCTCTTTTTTTAAACCATGATGATGTCTTAAATATAATAACAAAGGTGTATAACATGTAGTTATTTTTTATGAATATGTTTGGTACAAGTTATGAAGACCAGTTTAAAAGGGTAAATCTTACTTAATATTTCACACATCTACCCATGGATTAAATTTTTTCCATTTAGGAAGAAGTCATTATTTGACAGTTCTGTCTAGCAGGTCTTCATTCCTTTTCACTTCTAAATTACTTGAACATGACTTCAATTCCTAACAATCAATTTCTTTGCTGCCTAGCATCTCAAACTACTTTCTTTAAGGCCACCAGTGACCTTCTCTTCAATTTAAAGTACAATTTCCTTTTATCCTGTATTTTGATCTTTTCTGCTGTCTTTCATATGGTTGGCCAGAACATTCTCAATTGCACTTTTTTCTACTTTCAGTAAAACCAGTTATACCTAGTACAAGTTGTACATATGGTTACTCAATTTCTATAACCTTTGCAGGGTCTGCTGCTGCTGCTGCTAAGTCGCGTCAGTCGTGTCCGACTCTGTGCGACCCCATAGACGGCAGCCCACCAGGCTCCCCCCGTCCCTGGGATTCTCCAGGCAAGAACACTGGAGTGGGTTGCCATTTCCTTCTCCAATGCATGAAAGTGAAAAGTGAAAGTGAAGTCGCTCAGTCGTGTCCGACTCTTAGCGACCCCATGGACTGCAGCCCACCAGGCTCCTCCGTCCACAGGATTTTCCAGGCAAGAGCACTGGAGTGGGTGCCATTGCCTTCTCCGTTTGCAGGGTCTACATTTCCTC
Organism: Tragelaphus eurycerus; assembly: GCA_935064755.1. Taxonomy (NCBI): domain Eukaryota; kingdom Metazoa; phylum Chordata; class Mammalia; order Artiodactyla; family Bovidae; genus Tragelaphus; species Tragelaphus eurycerus. Next base: position 41,271,122 of record CAKXYN010000010.1, on the reverse strand, counting down.
ATATCTGTATCTGTATACAAATATCTGTATTCCAAAGGACTTTTGCTATGTTTATATCACAATTTACAAGTAGACATTGATAGTATTTATGTTGTTTTATATGCAGCTCAAGTGTACCACTTATAAGTCATCCACACATCAGTGATGAAGAGGCTGCAGAGATGAGCAAGTATTGGGTTAGCCAAAAAGTTTGTTCAAGTTTTTTGTAAGATGTAACAGGGTAAACGGAATGAGTTTTGGCCAATCCAGTATTTTAATACTCTCAGAAAGTCCATTCAACTTTCCTGTTTATTATTAAGATCCACTAGTATCTCAGCATCTTTGTTTTTATCTAGGAAAAGTACTATTCTTTTTTTTTTTTCCATCTTCTAAGTGCCTATACTTTTTATTTAATGGCTATCCTTACATTAGACATTATCTAGATGAGGGAGATTCAGTGATGAATCAAAACAGGCTCAGCCATCATTTTCATGAAAATTAAGCCTCATTGGGAAGATTGGAATTAAAAATTTTTATTAATCAAAAAATCCTGCAACTCTTGCAAATGTTAAATATTCTTCTTAAAAGCCTATAATGGGAAAAATTGACCTGGCCAAGGAACTCAAGGAGGACTACCTTAACAGTGTATTTTTTTCATTGCAATTTGAATGATGAGTAGGAATTCAGTACGTGAAAAGGAAGCTTAGTTGTCACATCCCCTATGATTAACTAGCACAATCCTGTGTGCTAGTGGATCCTTTTGTTATATTATTTTTTTTTTTTCACTTTCCCTAAAATATTTTCTTTCCTGGATCACCACTTCTCTAATGGCTTCATTGGTGCTGCTGCTGTTTATTCACTAAGTCATGTCCAGTTCTTTTGTGACCTCATGTAGCCTGCTAGGTTCCTCTGTCCATGGGATTTCCCAGGCAAGAGTACTGGAGTGGGTTGTCATTGCCTTCACCAGGGGATCTTCCCAACCCAGGGATCTAACCTTCATCTTCTGCTTTGGCAGGCAGATTCCTTATAGCTGAGACACTAGGGAAGCCCTTAATATAAATTACATGCCACCTAAATCATATCAAGAAGGGAATGTAATAGTGTTTCTTTTTTTTTTCCTTTAAAATAATTGAAAAACAAATAGCTTTTAGTTAGTTAAGTAATTAAAAAATAAGTACAGTGAACTGAGTCATCAGATAAGAGAAAGTCCATTCCCCTGACCTTAGAGCTAGCCAGTTATAGAAACACTGGGTCATTTAGGATCAGACATTTTCTATCTTTAGCTGATGTTTGATCGGTATCATCAAGAGTAACTCAGGGAATCTTTCCAAAACTCTGATACACTTTTCAATGTTGTTTTGTGTGACCCTCTTCAGTATTTTTATGTAATTAGTTACCCTACTGGATATCATTCATACTTTAAATTAATAGAATGGGGAATCTAATAACGCTATTTAAAATTTAATGAAGTAGATTCTTTTGGCCTTTCTTCTTCTTTGATGGGTCAGATTGTTTTAAATAATCCCAAGGTAATTTTGCTTCCAGTTTCTTTTAGAAAGTATTCCAGCATAAAGCATTTAGTCACTCCATCGTGCCCAGCTTTTTACCCATCAGGTCCCTCTCTCCATGGATTTCTCCAGGCAAGAATACTGTAGTAGGTTGCCATTCCCTTCTCCAGGAACGTTTATCAAAACCACAGTGATCTATCTCAATGTAGACTTTCTACAGTATTTAAGTTTAAAAACAAACTCAATTTAACCTTCAGGCCAAGACTTGTACTTATGGAGTTATGACCAGGTTGTCCCTACTGGTTTTTTACAACCAGAATTTGTTCTGATAATTAGTTGCTAATTAGCTTCTCCTGGTCCCTGCCTCCAGTCATTCCAAACACTGGTCCTTATCTGAATACACCATGCTTTCTCCTCCCACAGGAGGGGATACCATCCTTACTGGAGGCCCCTCTGTATTAAATAGGCTTTGATGATCTCCACCTGGAAAATTCTTTACTCATTTTTAAAAAGTCACCTAAAATGATAGCTTATTTCTGAAAAAGTTTTGATTTTTTTCCCAGGTATTAATAGAATAAGTCACTTCTTGTCTATTTTCTCTCAGCACTCTGTACATATCTCTACTATAACACTATCACAATATATTGTAATTATTTATATTCAATTATATGTTGATCTCTAGACCATGAGCCCTTTCAGAGCACTGGTAGTGGTTTGTTCATTGTTGGCAAGTAATAGGTGTCCAATAGCTGTTTGTCTATGCTTCAAAGAATTTATGGAATAAGCCAGAGCATTTAGAAGTAAAGGAAAAAAAAAATACCTTAGTAAAATGACCGAGTTTTTAAAAAATGTTTTACTGATATATTAACACCTTGATTCTACAAAATTGTGAACTGAACAGAAATTAATAATTTTTATCTTTTTTTGTTTGTATCTCTCTTAGTGTAATTTTAGGCACATTCCACTAAAATAAAGCAAAACATCTACACACACACATAACACAGAGAGAGACTTTAAAAATCAAAACACACTTATTTTGCCTTTCACGGTGTTAGGGATTCAGAACGGCATGAGCTAGCAAAGGACTTTAGCCTCATTCTATCACCACTCCATCACCCATGTGAGAGCATGAGCTGTTGTAAAGGAGAGTGCTGACCTCCACAAATATCAGAATAAATAAAACCTTTTATAATTACAAGTTTCAAACTCTAACCAACTCACAACAAATAATAAAATTATAAAGTTAAAGGCAAATAAAGCAAAATGTAAATGTATAGGAGTTTCCATTTGTGTTAAATACACATAGGTATGTTTATACATATATATGTGTGTGTGTGTGTGTGTGTGACACACATGCAACATCCCATATCATGCAATTTTAAAGTTAGAAAAATCTCCTGCTGCTGCTGCTGAGTCATTTCAGTCGTGTATGACTCTGTGCGATCCCATAGACAGCAGCCCATCAGGCTCCCCCATCCCTGAGATTCTCCAGGTAAGGAAAAATCTCCTAAATGTTATTTAATACATTTTTATTTAATTCATTTTTTATTAAAAATGTGAAATCTAAGACATATCAAAAATCTCATATATAATAAGTGATAAGGCTATGTGCTTAGTTGCTCCGTCATGTCTGACTCTTTGCAACCCCATGGACTGTAGCACACCAAGGTCCTCTGTCCATGGGGATTCTCCAGGCAAGAATACTGGAGGGGGTTGCCATGCCCTCCTCCAGAGGATCTTCCCAACCCAGGGATCCAACCCAGATCTCCCACATTGCAGGTGGATAAGGTCATACATTTAGTACTAAAGTCCTCTGAGCTCAGTATCAAGTTTTAAACAGTCATTAGAAGGAATAGTTCCCAAAGTTTTTCCATTTGTGCTATACTAGAGATTTTTGTTTGTAAAATTGGCTTTTAATGAAACTCCTGAATTAACTAAAACATGACCACACACACACACACACACACACACACACACATAAACACATACACACAATACTAAACAATCAGTAATGATAAAAATCCTAAAAGGGGGTGACACTGATTAGAAACATACTATACGCCAGACACTGTTCCCAGTGCTCATAAGATTTGCTCACAAAATTTTCTCACCAACCCTATGAGGTGGATAATTCTTTTTCCCTCAGTTTTTATAGGTAGAAACCGAGGCCTGAAAGAGGGGAAGCAAGACATTGTATTAATACTCAGGTAGTCTGGTCCCAGAAACCATACTTTTACCACAGTGCTTGCAAAACTAATACAGAAACAAACAAAAATTATCTTTAAGAACATCTGCTATTATCTGCTAAGCCAAACTATTTGCTCACCCATTCATAGTCTCTCATGCACTTAAAATTGAGAACAGTTGCTGGAACTGAACTTTCCATCATGCCTCTTGATCAATTATAGCAGATTTTATCATGTTTTACTCCACATTATAAATTTCACACAGTTCTGAGTTGGCAGTACTAATATGTATACTTTATTCTAGGAAAAATACATTTTCACACTGATTCAAATGCTACAGTACACCTCTGAGTTACAGTGTAGCACGGCATAAGGACAGAGGGGCACTTGTGAATGAAGACTGTGACCAAAACTGTCCTTATACTCAGTATTACAAAACAATCCTCTGCTTTTAGTAGACCCTTCTTACATTTAAAACACCCACTTGGTAGTCAGTTTACATTTTATTTATCATAAACGTTATCAAAACTAATTCTGGAATATTATTAGATAAAATTAGCTAAATTCAAGGGCCACTGTCTTGGCAAAACACGTATGGCTTAATATCTCTTGAATTTAGCTAATGCATACTATTATTACATTCTAATTTTACTCCCTCATTCTGCCCATTTCAAATGCACATTAGCAAAAGGACTAAGTTCAGTTCAGTGATATAATTTTATTATTATCCAGTATTAACAAACAAAAAAAAATTGTAGTAAATCAAGTTCATGCAGGCAACTTGGAGTTATTTTACAATTTATGTGTATGTCACTAGATAGATTCTTCACTGGCTAATTAAATGATACCATCTAAAAGTGGTTTATCTTCAACTGGTAGGTTCTGTGTGCAGATTGATTTTCTTTGAGGAGGCTAGATTTCAGGCTTCTCTCTCCCTCTTTTTTTTTTTTTTTCCTTTTAAATCACTGGGCATCTGTAAATAAATTCAATGGGTAGTAAATCTTACTTTCGGTTCAACTGTCCTAGAAACTAGAATTAATATATGCCAAACTACTGAAAAATGGGTGCTAATTTTCAGATTATCTCTATTTTGCTTTATTCAAACACAGGCTACTCTCATTTGTAAGATATTGATATTAACTTTTTTAATAAAAAGAAAGACAAAATTCATCCCTTTTTCACTCTATTTATACTATCTAAACTCTAAAGCCAAACAACTGTAAACTCAATACATTATAACCCTCAGGAACTTTATTATAGAGGATAAATATAAAGTTAGAGTGCTTGAATATGTTCTGCAGTACAAGATAACTTTGTTTTAAAATGCTCTTTGGGGAATCTATTGTAATTTAAGCATTTTATTTTTGTAAAGTTGCATTGAGCACATTCAGAATAAAATATAAGTTATAAAATGACAGACATTTTCAAAATATCTAGAGTTTTGCAAATCTAGTTTAGGTTAGAACATACCTGCGAACTTAAAGATACATAAATACATAAGAAATGCAAATAAGCCCATCCTTTAATTCATGTTTCCTGTTTCCTAGCAAGTTCTCTGTGTTTTTTTTTCAGCCACACCTTGAAATACACTCTAGATTTTTAGTAATTTTAAAGAGTAGAGCTTGCCAGACAGAAAAACATAAACATGAACAAGAGCAACGCTCTTTTATATTGTTCAATTATAAATAAATCCCAAGCACCTAAAGAGTACATATCATAGGGTAGACAATAAAACAAAACTAGTAGTAGACTAGTTAGATAGCCAGATATGTGGTGGGAGGGAGGGAAAGCGGAAGGGAGAGAGAGAGAAAGATACTGATTGATTGGGGGCATTAACATTTGAAAACCTATTTCTGTGTCTTCTTCATATATTGATGTACTGACTAGGTGATCTTGGCAATAAGTTAAAACCTGTTAGTCTTTGTTTTCTTAGTACCATAGTATCAATAACATTATCATATACCAAATGTTAAGAATAAATGATAGTATATCCATATAAGCAGCTGTTAAAATTTTAAGGTACTCGTAAGAATTATGTTTATGCATGCAATGTATACACCTGAATATCCATACATTCACATACTAATATATGACTGCACTAAGATGACATTGTGGTTACAAAATTATGCTTTTCACTAGAGAGTTGGCCATGCAAGTCCAGAATTTCACATTGTTAAGGCAAGTGTCAAGAATTCATCACACTTACAAATACTTCAACTGAGAAAGTAGAAAACTAAATGGTAACATGCATTCAGTAATTTAAAGACACTAAAAAAGGCGCTTATATAAACCAAGTTGTAGGAGAAGATGAAGGTGTTTAAGAGTCAAACATGTTATTATGGAATAAGTAATAACATAATATGAGGAACAATTTTCAAAAGAAATCAATATATCACCCTCAGCCTGTTGGAAATGCAAAGAACTTCAGAAGGGAATAATAGGAATCTTTTTTTTTTTTTTAAGTTATCTAAAGTTTTCTTTTCTTTTCTTTTTTTATTATTATTATTATTTTTTAATTTTTCTTAACTTTACAATATTGTATTACTTTTACTATACATCGAGATGGATCCGCCACCAGAATACACGTGCTCCCCATCCTGAACCCTCCTCCCTCCCCCTTCCCACACCATCCCTCCAGGTCATCCCAGTGCTCCAGTCCCAGGCATCTGTTATAGGGCATCGTACCTGGACTGACTCGTTTCAGATATGATATTATACATATTTCAATGCTATTCTCCCCAATCGTCCCACCCTCTCCCAGTCCCAGAGTCCAAAAGTCTGTTCTATACATCAGTGTCTCTTTTGCTGTCTCATAAGCAGGGTGATTGTTACCATCTTTCTAAATTCCATATATCATTGTGCACTTTCTCCATCTCTTCTTAAAATTGGTAAAACCTGTCACTTAGTAACATTCACTTGCTACACAATTTTAAAAAAATGAATAAGATAATATGGAGAAGGAAAATGCAAAATGATACAAGATGATAACAACTCAGATAAAAAACATATGTATTAGAAAGGAGGCAACTAACATAGGGATACCTGTAGCACACGCATCTTTCACCTATGTTGCCCTGCACCAAGAATTCTTCCTAGGGATTTGTGGCATGGAAAATCACTACAATCCCCTTGATGTCCTCTCTTAAAAAAAAAAAAAAAAATTAAAAGCAAAAAGTTTCTATCAATGAAATCTACCATCCAGGTATCATACAGGTATATTCATATTGTACAAAGTTGTTCAAAGGAAAACAAAGAGATAAACAATTTTAAAACTGTAATCACTACCAAAGCAGTGCATTTGTGATTAGAGACTATGTCACTGAGGAAAGCATTTATACACAGCCGAAAATACAATTTTAAATGTGTAGACTGTTAATTGGCTAAGATTTTCTCCATTGTTGACAGATGATATAAATAGATTTTTAGAGAATTAAGTGTTAGGAAACAAATGCTTTACCTTACTCAAGACTGATCACCTGTGAAAAAGACAGTCAATACCTCTGAGTTACTCAACTCCACTTTGAAGTACTTAATGGCAAAAAAAAAAAAAAAAAAATCATTTTGAAGCTGTGGATCAGGCTTTCAAGTTCATCCTATCAAAACTTTTGGATTCCCAGTTTTAGATTTTTGAAATTTACAGAGTAGGCCAACATAAATCTCCCTGTAAAAAAAATTAACCCCAGATCATACTTATAAGCATTTGAGGTTCGGTTGATTATGAATTGTCCTGACTGAGACAACAGTCTCAGTTCTTTAGATTTCATTAATACATGCCTGACACTTTCTATAAACTCAGTTTTGTTCAGACCTGAATTGACTGAAGGAGACAAGTCGAACAACAGTAATGTCAAGCACTGACAAACAGGACTGGGCTGGTAGAAGGGAGAGAAGTGTGACATAGCTGAGAAGTCCCTGCTGTCTCCAAGCACAAACTGAGCATCTCCAAACTCTGATTTCTAATTATCCAAATTACTGGTTTGCACAGGCAGAAATATTCTATGTTAAAGAAGAGTAAAAATAAATCTGAAAAACATGAACGTGTCACAGCTTGATGGACAAGTCATTATTCAAAAGTTTTATTACCCTAGAAGAAGTGGAGATGCTATAAAATAAACTAGCATCTTCTAGTAAATAACAGCTATTTACACTTTTCTGTGTCTTCATCTCATAAATATCATTCAACTCTAAGATAACAATAGTCTACTGCTTTCTACCGTGATAATAGACAATATTTGAGGAGTTAAAAGTGTTTCTGAATTCATTTGGTAGCATGTGAAAATACTCAATTAAAAGCTTTTATTGTATTTGATTATTCAGGATTCCCATCAGATTTAATAATCTATGGCCATAGTAATTCAACAGCTGTAAATATATCTGTTTTGCTACAATCCTGTAAGGATCTCCAGGTGTAAATATCACTACAAATAAATAATTAAATGATTGAAAGCTTTAATTTTAGGACTTAAATATTTTTCAGATAAATAAAACACATAATTTTGTTATGTATTCAAAAGCACTTAATGAAATATATGATTTTAACATCTCTCAATTCCAGAAAAAACATACCATTCTTTAAAATTATTTGCTAGTATTATTTCCTTAGGCTAAAATTAATAAAAATGGTTATAAAGTACTACAACTTCATTTCAGAAGCTAAAGCCTTTGCTTCCTTGGTAAATTTTGTTTTCCCATATAGATACAACTTTCAAAAACTGTTCCAAAGAACTATCATTTAACAATTAGAAACTTTAACTCATTTCAAATTTATAGCAACATTATCTGATTGACCAGTTTTACTTCTACTCTTTGGTACTAACAGCAAATTAAAAGGCAATGAAGCAGAGTGTATACATATGCACAAATATTTAAAGACATTCAAAATAATAATCTCATAAGTTACTTTCCTTTTTCAAAAGAAAAGCTGAATTACCTGCTGTTCTTTTTCTACTGCAAATTAGTTTTCCAGGTGCAGGTTAGTATGCTCTTTTAAAATTCATTTCGCTAAATGCACACTTCCTTTTAATGCTGCTAAACAGTGCTCTGATTAAAAGCTGACCAAATAGTAAGCCTTTTCAACCCCGACACCAGTTTCTCACACTGTTTCCCCTGTTACATACATCTACCCTTATTTTGAAAGAAAAGGTAAAACAGAATAGGCTCTTACCAGAGACGGAGAAAACAATTGGTTCAGCTACATCCAACAGTGCTCCGTGCAGCCTGGCAGCATGAGTGATCCCTGGGCCTCACACAAAAGCGAGATAATTGGCTCTCAATGAAGATATGTAAACATCCATCATAATGGCACTGGGGCTGAAGCTGAGCGGCTACCTCAGCGCTTCTATGTACTCCGACTGGAAGATGATGTCACAAACATCAACTGGGTGTACTCTCATTGGCTTCTGTTACCTGGAATCATATCTTAACCCTAAACTGTCAGCTGCAAATTGAAATGCTCATCTCTGACTATAATTTTTGCTCAAAAGGGGAGTGAAAGTGATGCTGAGCTACTGGAGGACAGAAAATTGAAAATACTTTCCCCCAAATATGCTAAGGCAAATTTACATCATTAATTAATTAGGGTCTATGGAAACTTTATTTTCCAGATATGTTTATTAAATGATAGTATTTATAAAAGGTATTCCATGGAATGGATATTAAAGGAGACGACTGATATATTCACGACATCTAGAATTTAAAAATTTCTAATTACTTTGCATTGATTTTACAGAACTGCCCCCATGAGATTAAGAGGGTCAAATTGAGAAAAATTACAATGTAGACAATGCACTGTGGAGATTTTAATCAATTTGGTCACGGTAGCCAGGTGTACTGCAAAATCTAATAAAATTTTTGAAATGAAAATATATATTGATCTCTGAATGTTAAATATTACTCTCTGAATGTTAAAAATGTTACATGTTAAATAAAGTTTTGTTTAATAAAGGTTAAAGTATGAGATACTAAAAGTACAACATCACTAGCAATAAAGCTATATTTTATTTTTTACAAAGACTAATTTATAAGTCACTGGAACTGTAGACAAGCCCATTTCAGTAATTGAAGGCTACTTTATAATATAGTGCAGTACTCTTTGAGTGCAAATAGGGGATAATTATCTATCCCTTACCCTCTATTCTGACAAAAGCCTTAGACTTCTCCCTAGGCTTAAATCCAGTGGGAGAGGAGGATAATGGGCTAAGCTGGTTGCAGCAGCTTGCTGCCAGAGGGACAAAACTACAATCACCTTGAAATATATCCAAGCTTTCCCCACCAAAAGGAGCTGTCAGCCACATAACTGTGAGATGCAAGCATTACCAGAGCTATTCAATGACCAGCTCCTTCTAAATCCAGCCCAGTCATATCCCAGGGCAAGCCCTTTTGACAGCTGTGCAGCGGAGCATGCAAATAGTAGACCCACCTGGACACAGAATGAGAGAAATTCTCAGCATCCACCCCCATCTTTAGGGAAAGGAAGGTCACCAACAGTGCCCTTGTGTACCATTATGTTGGTTCATGTCCTTCTGAATAATGGATTCAGGACAAAGAGTTCTTATAATTCCTCCACATTTCCAAAGACAGAAAACTATTCTTATTGTATGGCACAATGAGAATTCTAAAAGTTGAAAATATATGAAAAGACATTTTCATGGGTGAAAAATTCAAATTTTCCTTCCAAGTCCTGATTTTCATGACTATTAGTTTATTTGATTATTTTTAGTAGCAAGTTAGTACTGGTATAGGGGTATGAATTTTAGATTGGGTTCAAAAAGCCCCAGTCTCCAATTCTTATCTGTAAGAACTTCAGAAAATTAATAACTTTCATGTATAGAGTGAAAATGACAATGCTACATACACCAAAAAAGTTGATATAGGGATTAAATGAGATAATGTATGGACTATATTAAGTAAAATAAAAACTATTACATAAATATAAGATGCAATTAATATTACTGTTGTTATATAAAAGATGAAGTATTCATTTTAAAGGCATTTGGGTAATTTAAAATGAATATTCAAGTCAGTACTTTCAAAATAGTTAAATATAATTATCCTAAGACCTTATAATTTCAACTAGAAAGCAATGTTGCAAATTAACTTGATTTATAACAGTGATTCTCTCAGTGATCTCTTTTTGAACTTGTTGATTTTTCTGCTATTATTTGGAGTTTAATCATACTAGTCAAGTTCACAAATCTAAATTTGAGAAGACTATCAAACTATACTTTGGGCCAACATGAAAGACTCTGTTCATTTATTTCTGCCTAAAAACATGGGGGTTTAGATAGGAATGTGTATTAAAAAGAAATTCATTGCCATGCAAAATGGCATAAAATTGAATTGCAGATCAGAAAGATGAGTTTGGACAATGGGAATGTCAACTAGTATTTCTGGTAGACAAATGAAAATACTTAGACATTGTAACTGCTAAGAAGGATGTCATGGAGAAAATAACTATTTATGAAACAGACTATGCCCCTCCATTTTATACATTCCATACAATTGTAATAGTTTAAATATTTAATGGCAGAGATAGATAACTAGCAAAATTAGATTATATCTTTTTGCACATAGAAAGCATGCTCATACATATGTGTGTGTGTATGTGTTTGTGTGTGTGTGTGTGTGTGTGTGTGTGTGTGTGTGTGTGTGTGCTTATTCGCTCAGGTGTGTCTGACTCTTTGTGATCCCATTGACTATAGCCCACCAGATCCTCCCTCTAGGGAATTCTCCAAGAGTACTGGAGTGGATTGCCATGTCCTTCTCCAGTGGATCTTCCCAACCCAGGGATGGAACCCAGGGCTCCCACATGGCAGGCAGATTCTTTACCATATGAGCCACCAGGGAAGGCCATATATATATGGTGGCCATTTATCTTAAAAATTAACTAGAATATCTCATCTAGTTAATTTTTAAGATAAATGTATATCCTGGTGATCTAAATAAATTCAGATTATAATGTTTCATATTTTATTTTTCATTGGGTTGGGTGATGCCATGCCACGTACACATCAGACTCTGTGAAGACAGAAATAGAAATATCCCTAGTGTTTTGAAAACACTTTGATCAAATACCCACACCCTTCACACGATTCATTAATAACTTAATGCCTTGGTAAAGGGCCCTTGCTGCTGCTGCTGCTAAGTCGCTTCAGTCGTGTCCGACTCTGTGAGACTCCATTGACAGCAGCCCACCAGGCTCTGCCGTCCCTGGGATTCTCCAGGCAAGAACACTGGAGTGGATTGCCATTGCCTTCTCCATTGTGTGAAAGTGAAAAGTGAAAGTGAAGTCGCTCAGTCACATCTGACTCGTAGACCCCATGGACTGCAGCCCACCAGGCTCCTTCATTCATGGGATTCTCCAGGCAAGAGTACTGGAGCGCCTTGCCATTGCCTTCTCCAAAAAAGGGCCCTTAGTTTTATGTTATTAAAACATATAAATAAAATTTTTATGAATATATATTTCTGTTCTTATACATTACACAAGATCAGGACTAATTAATACATCATAAATTTTAAGGAGTTCACTTATGAAATATGAAAGCATAAATATTTGAATTGTGCACAAAATAGAAAAATGAATGGATATAATATATAATGTAATCCCTCAGAGAATGAATAGGGGAGAAAGAAAATGTAGCAGATACATTTTAAAATAATACTGGCTAACAATAGTGAATGAATCTTTACCCCATATACTTAATTTTAAATTTTATTGCAATTCATTAGGACAGAATTCATGTTAGTTTCAAATAATTTTAATTTGACACTCAAGGATGCTTCAGATAAATTTAGAAATGATATATCATATGTGGAAATCAGTTGTATTACTCTAGTAGGGTACTTTACATATAAGAACTGAAACAGTATATTTCCTTATGGTAGACAGTAATCATCTGAAATTAATGATGAGTGGAAGTCATCAAGTTTTAGTATTCTTTGATAGTGTTTATTTAGGAAGAGCAAATATATTAAATATATTTAATAAGCCTTTCACTTATTTGTTTGCAGTATGTCCTTTTAGAAAGATTAATGATACTTGAACATCAGTCTGCATATACATCTGAGTTAAAGCCAAAAATAAGACTGCCAATATGTAATGTGAACACTTATGATAAGACATAAAAATTCTTACCACTATCATAAAATAGTATTAGTAAAAAATACAACCTGATTGCATAATATAAAAAGAAAAATAAAATCTAAGCATAAAATTTTAAAACATTAAGGGACTGCAAAAAAAAAAAAAAAAAGGTGTCTTTTTCAGATTATATTATTTATCATATACACATAGAAAAGGAAAACATACTTCTTTCCAGAGCTAAAAATTCTAATTTCATAAAAAAGTAAACTTATACATACATTTTATATTGAATTTATCAACATTGTTTCATTATTTATTACATTCTTCCCACTAAAATGGCCTGCTAACATGTGAATTCCAAAGAACAATTATTTTAACATTAGCAAACATGCAAAACTTTATTATAAAGGGGAAAAAAAACAACAGGAATAAATGTAGTAAATTTATATTAGTGAATTTTTAAATATGAACAATGTGGCATCTGTAAAATTATTTTTGAAAAATCAAGTAAGAGATGTTTTTTGGGCTGATGTACTTCAGCCCAAGTGTATCTCAATTTTATTACTATCCTTACATAGTACTATATATTTCCCAAGAGTTGAAATCATTTCAGTATTTAATTGCCTGACAATTATTTCTGTTACATCAATTTTGTGGTTAAACTAATTATTTATATTATCAAAACAAATCAGCACTCAAGGCTAATTAAACTGGAGAAACCAACCTCCCAATGTTTCCCAGCCTACATATTAATAAGGTTTAGGTTAATGCTAACTTTAGAAGAAATGAACATATCTTTCAGGTGATAATTTTATAGGCAGGACTTAGAAATTTAAACAAGGTTTAAACTCTTGTGAACATTACTAGATACTCTGAGCAGCTAAAAATATTAAGAGTATAGCATTTTACTCTATCTTATAGCCAGCAACAATAGACCCACTGCTGATTTATCCATAAGATATGACAGCTCCATTTATGTGGTCACTAATACTCTTAATGCACTAATTCATCTTTTGAGTTAGTTCAGTCACTCAGTTGTGTCTGACTCTTTGCGACCCCATGGACTGCAGCACACCAGGCTTCCCTGTCCATCACCAACTCCCAGAGCTTGTCAAACTCATGCCCATCAAGTCAGTGATGTCATCCAACCGTTTCATCCTTTATCCTTCCCTCTCCTCCTGCCTTCAATCTTTCCCAGAATCAGGATCTTTTCCAACGAGTCAGTTCTTCCCATCAGGTGGCCAAAGTACTGGAGTTTCAGCTTCAGCATCAGTCCTTCCAATGAATATTCAGGGTGGATTTCTTTTAGGATGGACTGGTTGGATCTCCTTGCAGTCCAAGGGACTCTCAGTCTTCTCCAACACCACAGTTCAAAAGCATCAGTTCTTCAGAGCTCAGCTTTCTTTTCAGTCCAACTCTCACGTCCATACATGACCACTGGAAAAACCATAGCTTTGATTAGACGGAACTTTGTCAGCAAAGTAAGGTCTCTGCGTTTTAATATGCTATCTAAGTTGGTCATAGCTTTTCTTCTAAGAGGAAGCGTCTTTTAATTTTCTGGCTGCAGTCACAATCTGCAGTGATTTTGGAGGCCAAGAAAATAAAGTCTCTCACTGTTTCCATTATTTCCCCATCTATTTGCCATGAAGTGATGGGACTAGATGCCATAATCTTAGTTTTTGAATGATGAGTTTTAAGTCAATTTTTTCCCCTCTCCTCTTTCACTTTCATCAATAGCCTCTTCAGTGCCTCTTCATTTTCTGCCATAAGGGTGGTGTCATCTGCGTATCTGAGGTTTTTGATATTTCTTCTGTCAATCTTGATTCCAGCTTGTGCTTAGTCCATCCTGGAAATGCTTAATCTAGCATCACACATGATGTACTCTGCATATAAGTTAAATAAGCAGGGTGACAATATATAGCCTTGATATACTCCTTTCCCAATTTGGAAACAGTCTGTTTTTCCATGTCTGGTTCTATCTGTTGCTTCTTAACCTGCATACAGATTTCTCAGGAGGCAGGTCAGGTGACCTGGTATTCCCATTTTCCCTGGAATTCCCAAAATTCCCTGGAATTTTCCACAGTTTGTTGTAATCCACACAGTCAAAAGCAGAAGTAGATGTTTTTCTGGAACTCTTTTGCTTTTACAATGATCCAGCGGATGTTGGCAATTTGATCTCTGGTTCCTCTGCCTTTTCTAAAACTAGCTTGAACATCTGGAAGTTCACGGTTCATGTACTTTTCAAACCTGGCTTGGAGAATTTTGAGCATTAGCTTGCTAGCATGTGAGATGAGCGTAATTGTGCTGTAGTCTGAATATTCTTTGGCATTGCCTTTCTTTGGGATTGGTATGAAGACTGACCTTTTCCAGTCCAGTGGCCACTGCTGAGTTTTCCAAATTTGCTGGAATATTGAGTGCAAAACTTTAACAGCATCATCTTTTAGGATTTGAAATAGCTCAACTTGAATTCTATCACCTCCACTAGCTTTGTTTGTAGGGATGCTTCATAAGGCCCACTTGATTTGACATTCCAGGATGTCTGGCTCTAGGTGAGTGATCACATCATCAAGGTAATCCGGGTCATGAAGATCTTTTTTTGTGTAGTTTCTGGTAATCTTGCCACCTCTTCTTAATTTCTTCTGCTTCTGTTAGGTTCATACCATTTTTGTGCTTTATTGTGCCCATCTTTGCATGAAATGTTCCCTTGGTATCTCTAATTTTCTTGAAGAGACCTCAAATTTTTCCCATTCTAGTTTTTCCTCTATTTTTTTGCATTGATCATTGGGGAAAGCTTTCTTATCTCTCCTTACTATTCTTTAGAGCTCTGCATTCAAATGGGTTTATTTTTACTTTTCTCCTTTGCCTTGTTGTTACTATTATTATTATTAGAGAAATACAACATGTAAAAGTATATAAAACACTTACATGTATGAATGTTTATATTAGGAAACTTTTCAGTCTAGGAGGAATAAGTGATTTATTGTGCATGCATGCTCAGTCACTCTGACTCTTTATAATCTCATAGACTGTGACCCATAAGGCTTCTCTGTTCATGGAATTTCCCAGGCAAGAATACTGGAGTGGATTGCCAGTTCCTTGGCCAGGGGTTCTTCTGGACTCATTGATCAAACCCCTGTTTCCTGCATTGGCAGGTGTATTCTTTACCATTGAGCCACCTAGGAAGCCCAAGTGATTAAGGGTACTTGTGAAAACCAAGTGAAAAGCAAGAATTATTTAAATCATCTTTAAATGTGTCAGTTAAACACAACTTCTTGCTAACCCATGCCCAAGTGCTTCATCCCAATCACATTTCAGATGTTAATCTATTCAAAATAAATGGTTTTATTTTGTTTCATAAAACATTTACATTGCTTTTTAAAATGCAAACAATGTTCAAAATAACTTTGTGAATCAATGATAACTGAACAGTACAGTAAGAAATTTCTGAGGGTTATATTTTTTCATATACTAAATTCAAGGAATAATCAAATCTGATAAGAATACCTATTTACTGACCTTAATTGTATTCCTTTTTTCATACTTAGTCATCTTCACTGTCATTTTTTTCTTTATGTCTACCTTAAATCTATTGTGTGGCAGCTTTAGTGCATTATCTTTATTTCTGTTTCCTGGGTAGATAAAATTTTGAAAATACTTAGAATTATTAGGCCATATCACCTTCTCTTCTGAGAATAAATATTCACAAGATGTTTAACTATGTTTATGTGTCAGTAAATTTTACTCTGGAGAAGAAAATGACTAAATAAAAGTAAAGAAAACTCTCCCCTTTTGTATATTAAAGAAATGTGAATTCTTAGACATGAAGGTAAGAAGCCCATGCTGTCTTTGTGATTCAGAACACCTAATGCAAACTGAAAACATTAACACATTATGGAAGATATCTCTACTGAATATATACTCTATTTTATTTTTCTAGATTTCTATTGAACATCATGATTAATCTCTGTGATAGATCTAAAAATCAGTGGGCAAAATAATTTTTTTCCACCAGGTTCACTGAATAACTATTCTGTTTGTTGAAGTTGAACGGTTCTATGAAGACCTACAAGACCTTTTAGAACTAACACCCCAAAAAGATGCCCTTTTCATTATAGGGGACTGGAATGCAAAAGTAGGAAGTCAAGAAACACCTGGAGTAACAGGAAAATTTGGCCTTGGAATACGGAATGAAGGAGGGAAAAGACTAATAGAGTTTTGCCAAGAAAATGCACTGGTCATAGCAAATACACTCTTCCAACAACACAAGACTCTATACATGGACATCACCAGATGGTCAACACCGAAATCAGATTGATAACATTCTTTGCAGCCAAAGATGGAGAAGCTCTATACAGTCAGCAAAAACAAGACCAGGAGCTGACTGTGGCTCATACCATGAACTCCTAATTGCCAAATTCAGACTGAAATTGAAGAAAGTAAGGAAAACCACTAGACCATTCAGGTATGACCTAAATCAAATCCCTTATGATTATACAGTGGAAGTGAGAAATAGATTTAAGGGCCTAGATCTGATAGAGTGCATGATGAACTATGGAATGAGGTTCGTGACATTGTACAGGAGACAGGGATCAAGATCATCCCCATGGAAAAGAAATGCAAAAAAGCAAAATGGCTGTCTGGGGAGGCCTTACAAATAGCTGTGAAAAGAAGACAAGCGAAAACCAAAGGAGAAAAGGAAAGATATAAACATCTGAATGCAGAGTTCCAAAGAATAGCAAGAAGAGTTAAGAAAGCCTTCTTCAGCGTTCAATGCAAAGAAATAGAGGAAAACAACAGAATGGGAAAGACTAGGGATCTCTTCAAGAAAATCAGAGATACCAAAGGAACATTTCATGCAAAGATGGGCTCGATAAAGGACAGAAATGGTATAGACCTAACAGAAGCAGAAGATATTAACAAGAGGTGGCAAGAATACAAGAAGAACTGTACAAAAAAGAGCTTCATGACCCAGATAATCATGATGGTGTGATCACTGACCTAGAGCCAGACATCCTGGAATGTGAAGTCAAGTGGGCCTTAGAAAGCATCACTACGAACAAAGCTAGTGGAGGTGATGGAATTCCAGTTGAGCTATTCCAAATCCTGAAAGATGATGCTGTGAAAGTGCTGCACTCAATATGCCACAAATTTGGAAAACTCAGCAGTGGCCACAAGATTGGAAAAGGTCAGTTTTCATTCCAATCCCAAAGAAAGGCAATGCCAAAGAATGCTCAAACTACTGCACAATTGCACTCATCTCACACACTAGTAAAGTAATGCTCAAAACTCTCCAAGCCAGGCTTCAGCAATATGTGAACCGTGAACTTCCTGTTGTTCAAGCTGGTTTTAGAAAAGGCAGAGGAGCCAGAGATCAAATTGCCAACATCCGCTGGATCATGGAAAAAGCAAGAGAGTTCCACAAAAGCATCTATTTCTGCTTTATTGACTATGCCAAAGCCTTTGACTGTGTAGATCACAATAAACTGTGGGAAATTCTGAAAGAGATGGGAATACCACACCACCTGATCTGCCTCTTGAGAAATTTGTATGCAGGTCAGGAAGCGACAGTTAGAACTGGTCATGGAACAACAGACTGGTTTCAAATAGGAAAAGGAGTACATCAAGGCTGCATATTGTCACCATGTTTATTTAACTTATATGCAGAGTACATCATGAGAAATGCTGGACTGGAAGAAACACAAGTTGGAAGTAAGATTGCCGGGAGAAATATCAATAACCTCAGATATGCAGATGACACCACTCTTATGGCAGAAAGTGAAGAGGGGCTAAAAAGCCTCTTGATGAAAGTGAAAGTGGAGAGTGAAAAGGTTGGCTTAAAGCTCAACATTCAGAAAACGAAGATCATGGCATCTGGTCCCATCAATGCATGGGAAATAGATGGGGAAACAGTGGAAACAGTGTCAGACTTTGTTTTTCTGGGCTCCAAAATCACTGCAGATGGTGACTGCAGCCATGAAATTAAAAGACGCTTGCTCCTTGGAAGGAAAGTTATGACCAACCTAGATAGCATATTCAAAAGCAGAGACATTACTTTACCAACAAAGGTTCGCCTAGTCAAGGCTATGGTCTTTCCTGTGGTCATGTATGGATGTGAGAGCTGGACTGTGAAGAAGGCTGAGCGCCGAAGAATTGATGCTTTTGAACTGTGGTGTTGGAGAAGACTCTTGAGAGTCCCTTGGACTGCAAGAAGATCCAACCAGTCCATTCTGAAGGAGATCAATCCTGGAATTTCTTTGGAAGGAATGATGCTAAAGCTGAAACTCCAGTATTTTGGCCACCTCATGCGAAGAGTTGACTCATTGGAGAAGACTCTGATGCTGGGAGGGATTGAGGGCAGGAGGAGAAGGGGACGACAGAGGATGAGATGGCTGGATGGCATCACTGACTCGATGGATGCGAGTCTGAGTGACCTCCGGGAGCTGGTGATGGACAGGGAGGCCTGGCGTGCTGCGGTTCATGGGGTCGCAAAGAGTCGGACACGACTGAGCGACTGATCTGATCTGATCTGATCTGATGCAGAGTACATCATGAGAAATGCTGGACTGGAAGAAACACAAGTTGGAATCAAGATTGCTGGGAGAAATATCAATAACCTCAGATATGCAGATGACACCACCCTTATGGCAGAAAGTGAAGAGGAACTAAAAAGCCTCTTGATGAAAGTGAAAGTGGAGAGTGAAAAGTTGGCTTAAAGTTCAACATTCAGAAAATGAAGATCATGGCATCTGGTCCCATCACTACATGGGAAATAGATGGGGAAACAGTGGAAACAGTGTCAGACTTTATTTTTCTGGGCTCCAACATCACTGCAGATGATGACTGCAGCCATGAAATTAAAAGACGCTTACTCCTTGGAAGGAAAGTTATGACCAACCTAGATAGCATATTCAAAAGCAGAGATATTACTTTGCCAACAAAGGTTCATCTAGTCAAGGCTATGGTCTTTCCTGTGGTCCTGTATGGATGTGAGAGCTGGACTGTGAAGAAGGCTGAGTGCCAAAGAATTGATGCTTTTGAACTGTGGTGTTGGAGAAGACTCTTGAGAGTCCCTTGGACTGCAAGGAGATCCAACCAGTCCATCCTGAAGGAGATCAATCCTGGAATTTCTTTGGAAGGAATGATGCTAAAGCTGAAACTCCAGTATTTTGGCCATGTCATGTGAAGTGTTGACTCATTGGAGAAGACTCTGATGCTGGGAGGGATTGGGGGCAGGAGGAGAAGGGGACGACAGAGGATGAGATGGCTGGATGGCATCACTAACTTGATGAATGTGAGTCTGAGTGACCTCCGGGAGTTTGTGATGGACAAGGAGGCCTGGCGTGCTGCAGTTCATGGGGTCGCAGAGTCGGACACGACTGAGCGACTGATCTGATCTGATTTGACAATAAACCACTCCAGTATTCTTGCCTGAAAAATTCTTCGGACAGAGGGACCTGGTGGGTTATAGTCCATGGGGTCGCAAACAGTTGAACACGACTGAAGTGACTTAGCATGCATGCACAATGAACTGAATATTTGTGCCTCCCTGGCCCCCTCGCCAAAAAAAAATCATAGGTTGAAACCAAAAGCTCAGTGTCATGGTATTAGGAAGTGGGCCTTTGTGGTGATTAAATTATGAGGGTTGAGCCTCATGACTGGGATTAGTGCCCTTATAATAAGAAGACCACATAGAGCTACCTAGTTCTTTCTGCCATGTAAGGCCATCAATTTACCAGGAAGCTTGCTCTTATAAGGTGCTAAGTCTGCTGGTGTCTGTCTTGATCTTGACCTTCCTTACCTCCAGAACTGTGAAACAATACATTTCTGTTGTTTATAAGCTGCCTAGCTTATGGTACTTTGTTATAGCAGCCTAAACAGACTAAGACAGGTCCCAACCAAACTATCTGCATGAGAATGTCAAAGTGTGGGGGATGGGTAGCACTGATATATGTTCACATCTAATGTCTCTGTTGCCAGGTTTAAAAGTCTTTCTCAAAACATTTGCATATGTGAGGTAAAGGTTTTTATATATAATATCAGATTTTACTGAAATAAGTAAAAAGTGTTTCAAAAATCCAAAGTGAAGTCTGTGAAGGAAACATGGCGTAGTTTATATGTTAAAACATACTTTGGAGAATGAATAAGGAAAAATACAGATTACTCTGCAACACCAATGTAAAGAGGTGAACATCACCTATCTGGTAAGTCTGAGGAAGAAATTGTGATGAAGCATGATCAGTGGTACGTGAGGAAGACAAAAGATTAAGAAGTAAGTGGGTGATGGGAAGAGGAGGAGATTCAACCTTCAGAGACTGCCCAGCAACACTGGAAACTAATCTTAAAGTGCCCAGATCTGCCGAGACAACATCTAGAGACCAGTGCTCCCCTGAGAAAAGATTTCTTCTGCATATAATCTGGCACAAGTGATGCCATCTGTTGACATAAGACAATACTGAGCTTTACCATAAATGTCCTATGTATTTTTTTGTGAAAGTCTAGTATGCTTACAAGGCCATTGATTCAGAGGATGGTACCAAAATGGATAGTAGCTGTGTGTGGCATGGAAAAATCCTAGTATCTGTACTTGGGAGTGAATTGATTCTGTGAAAAGCAAACAACCTATGACAGAAAATAAACGACTAATTTTTCTATAGCTCTCTCTGATTTCACTGAATTATATTAACAAACCAAGCTTTGTGTCTGAGATATGCATTATTTTAATTGTTCATTCTCATATGTATAGCAGAACTCATATCTTCAGAATTAATCATTAAGTATCATCTTAATAAAGTTGGATTATGGTACATTTCTAAAGATACAAGTGAGAATAGTACTTTTGTTAAATCCTCTGTAATGAAGTGCATATATTTATCTCTCTGGGTATACAATTAAGTAAATGTAAAAAAAAACTTTTAAATAATTGCTCGAGTTAATAGGAAGCTACTTATAGACACCCTAAGAATTTTAAGGATCGAGTGTCTAGTACTAGTGTATACCTATATATATATATATAAATAGCTTCTTTCTTCTTATATTTAAAATTACTTTAAAATTAATTCTCTTATCTTCATTTCATAATGATTTGTAAGAAGCAGTTGTTTTTCAACTATTCATATAAATCTGACATTATTTAAGGCTTTTTTTCAGAGCTTTCTTATCTTCAGCCGTGTAGGACTAAAATGACTTCCTTTAAATTTGTTATTTTTTTCAAGTGTTGTTAAATAACCTCCTTTGTATTCCTGTACTTTTTTTGTTTTTTTTACTGTTTTTCCTATTAAGAAATGTATTGTCCACTACACTTTACCTGAAGTGATTCAGTAACACTGTATTCATACAACTGTGGTCAACAAATAGGCAATGCTGGGGTGTTCTTTCTAGTCATTTTTTTTTTACAGTGAAATTATGGCCATTGTTTCAGGACATTGTAGAGATTCAATATGAATTAAGGTCCTTTAACCAAATCTTGTTTGATCATTATCCAGAAACTCATTCAACTTAATCCATGGACTCACCAAAGGAAAATTACTGCTATAAAGGCCACAGGAAACTTAAACTTTGTCAAGATAAATGACACATGGGTGCAATGTAAGTATCTGTGATATAACTGTCACATTTATCTATCATCTCTATCAGTCCCTCTTTGAAACTGTACCTGGAAAACATTCTCTCTGTTCACATTAAATAAGTTAGTGCTAGCTGTTCAGTCGTGTCCAGCTCTTTGGGACCACACGGACTGTAGCCCACCAGGCTCCTCTGTCCATGGAATTCTCCAGGCAAGGATACCACACCCTTCTCCAGGGGATTTTCCCAATCCAGAGATCGAATTCATGTCCAGAGTATCCTTCATTGCAGGCAGATTCCTTACCATCTGAGCCATCAGGGAAGCTCCAAGACTTTGGCCACCTGATGTGAAAAGCTGACTGATTGAAAAAGACCCTGATGCTGGGAAAGATTGAGGGCAGGAGGAGACGATAGAGGATGAGATGCTTGGATGGCATCACTGGCTCAATTGACATGAGTTTGAGCAAACTCTGGGAGATAGTGAATGACAGGGAAGCCTGGTGTGCTGCAGTCCATGGGGTCACAAAAGTTGGACATGACAACAACTGAACAACAAAAACAATAAAAAAAAAAAAAAAAAATCAAATCATTGAGAGAACAGTGTGGAAACATAGGCAATAACAAGAAGCTGTTTTTCCCTGCCAGAGGCTGCTGCTGCTGCTGTTAAGTCGCTTCAGTCGTGTCCAACTCTGTGTGACCCCATAGACGGAAGCCCACCAGGCTCCCCTGTCCCTGGGATTCTCCAGGCAAGAACACTGGAGTGGGTTGCCATTTCCTTCTCCAATGCATGAAAGTGAAAAGTGAAAGTGAAGTCGCTCAGTCGTGTCCGACTCCCAGAGGCTACCTGCTTCTATTACATTTGTGTTTAGCTGTGACTATTAGGAGGAGTTTTGGCAAAAAAAGAAAAAACTGCCTATTAGGGGAATTCTGGCAAAAAAAAAAAAAAAAAAAAAAAAAATTCCCCTTGGTACCTGAGGCCTCTCCACAAAGATTCTTTAAAGATGGAGACAGATTCTTTTTTTCTGCCTTATACAGCTGATGGAGTGAAGTCCTGGAATAACACATATTTCTATATTGGAAGGTCCTATGGGGCCTCCAACAAAATGAATGAAAAAGAACCACATCAAAACACATTGTCATGCATTTTAAAATCACTGGGGATGAGGAGTTTTTCCAAGTCTGAAGTAAGAAAAAAATCAAGTCACATCAAAAACTTCAGGAATCAGACCAGTACCAGATTTCTCTACAGTCAAACTGAGAAAGGAACCAATGGAACAGCAGATTTTCATATACAGAAATTTTCATTTTCATTGAAAATTTTCATTTTCAATACAGAAATTTATACTCCTGAACATTACCAATTAAATGAGGCAATTAGTCAGGACATCTCCAGATATACACGCATAAAAATACACCTTCCACACACATTCTCAGGAAGCTGCTGTAGAATATGCTCCATCAGAACAATGGGTAAAGCAAGAAAGAGAAAAAAAAACATGCATTCAGGAAACAGGTGATCTAACTTTTGAGAGATGTCATGAGAATTTTCCAGTTAGTGATGATGAAAAGCAATTTTAGGACGACAGCTAGGTAGCAGACCTAGACTAATCATGTACAAATTAGAAAAGAAAGACAGCAATCTCCAGGGAGGCCTGGCGTGCTGCGATTCATGGGGTCGCAGAGAGTCGGACACGGCTGAGTGACTGAACTGAACTGAACTGAATAAAAAGTAACTAAAAAGAAAGAAAACCAAAAGAGTATTTGATTTGATTTATTGTATTGAAGGGATGTATATTTTTCTGAGAGAGTTTAAGCCGAAATTAGAGACTAGTAATAGAAAACTAAGGATGCCAATGGAAAATGAGGTACATAAAAGGCAAGGAAAGGTAAAAGTTATTTAAAGGAAGGGAATTTACCCTTTCTCTACTAATCAATAATACAAATCTTAGGTTTTAAATGTGACATAACTATATTGGAATGGTAGGAATCACCAAAGGCAAAATTACTGCATTCAGGTTCTTAAAGATTAGTGAGGGGACTTCTGGTTTCCAGTCCAGCCTGTGAGAACCTTGAAAGTAGTCACTTCATCCTAACAAAAGAAAAGTCAAACAAACCAGAAAAAGAACAAATCTTCTTAGATACTCAGAAGATACAGAGACTCACTACTTATCAGGGCAGAAACCCTGACCCAACCAAAAGAACCAGCATCAGGGTGGAAAACCTGAACGCTAACTGAGTTAGAGGCTCAGCATGGAGAGATCTGAGAGACAAAAACCACAGTGGGAGTCAGTCACTGATGGTGGGGGGATGACACAATTTTGTGATTTTTACTTCCTGGAGTTCTGCTGGGTTCTCACAGTGAGTATAAGGAAAAACAAAGATTGTATTTCTGGTAGGCGGATGGGAAAAGAATTATTCTGAAACAAATCTACACATTCTGTTCTTTTTAACAAGGTTAACAAGGTCAGCTTTCTGGAGCAAATAGTTACACCAGAGCATAGCCTGAAGTGCTTTTATCAGAGCCTAACTTAACTGGGGGAAGGGAAAAACCTTCACCAAGATTAATTAGGAAATCAAACCTGAGTATTCATTGGAAGGACTGATGCGGAAGCTGAAGCTTCAATACCTTGGTCACCTGATGCAAAGAGCTGATTCATTGAAAAAGACCCTGATGCTGGGAAAGATTGAAGGCAGGAGGAGAAGGGGATGACAGAGGATGAGTTGGTTGGATGGCATCACCAACTCAATGGACATTAGTTTGAGTAAAGTCCAAGAGATGCTGAAGGATAGGGAACCCTGGTGTGCTGCATTTCATGGGGTTGCAAAGAGTTGGACGTGACTTAGCAAAAGCCCCTCCAGCCATGTCATCCCACTGATGAGGGTGGGAGTGGGGTAAGACTCAGAAACACACGTGAAGGTCACAGTCATGAAGAACAGCCTCACTAAAACACTGAGACCTAATCACAAGCTTATAGAAGAGTCCCCTTGCCCACATACCATACAGTCACATTACTAAAGGATTACAGTTGTTCTTTTTACCCAGTATATTATAAATATGTCTGGCTTTTAAAACAAATTACAAACCATACTAAAAGGTAAATAATAAGTAAATGAAATTTTAAAAATAAAAAAACACATTTTTAAGAGACAGAGTAAGCATCAAAACCAGATTCAGATACAGCAGGGATGCTGGAATTATAAGACAAAGAATTTAAAACAACTGTGATTAATAAAATTAAGGCTATGATGGATAAGTAGACAGTATATAACAGTAATGAAGAATGTTTTTGATGGACTTATTAGTATACTAAATGTGGCTGAGGAAAGAATCTCTGAACTTGAGGCTATCTCAATAGAAACCTTCAAAAGGGAATAACAAACAGAAAAAAATAGTAGGAAAAAAAAAGGAATAGAATGTTTAAGAACTATGGGGCAACTACATAAGTGTATCCATTGTATAGTATAAAGGTAAAAGCAATGTCAGAAGGAGATGGAAGAGAGATAAAGAAACAGAAGAACATATGTGATGCAATAATTATAGAATCTCCCCCAAATTAATGCCACATACTCAATCACAGGACCAAAAAGCTCAGAAAACGTCAAACATGATGAAGGCCAACATCTGGGCATCATTTTCAAACTACAGAAAGTCAAAACTAAAGAAACCTTCTTGTAAGAAGTTGGGGGGAAACTTACCTGTAAAGGAAAAAAGATAAGAATTACATCTGAGCTCCCCTCAGAATTCATGTGAGCAAAAAGAGAGAAGAGTGAAATATTTAAAATGCTGAGAGGACAGCAAAAAACCCAACAAGAACATAGAATTTTATGTTCTGTGCAATTATCATTCAAAGTGAAGGAGAAATAAAGACATGCTCAGAAAAACAAAAATTAAGGAAATTTGTTGCCAGTAGACTTTCCTTGCAAGAAATATTAAGAGTAATTCTTTGGTGAGAAGGAAAATGCATATAGATCAGAAACTCAGATATACATAAAGAAAGGAAAGCATTGGAGAAGGAATAAATGAAGGCAAAATAAAACTTTTACTTGTCTTATTAATCGATCTAACATAGCAGTTTGTTCAAAATAACAATGTATCTGAATATGTATGCTCATGCATAATATATGTGACAGGTGCACAGTTAGAATATGTACTCAGCGTGTACTCAGTAGCTCAGTCGTGTTTGACTCTGCGACGCCATGGATTGTAGCCCTCCAGGCTCCTCTCTCCATGGGTTTCTCCAGGCAAGAATACTGTACTGGGTTACCATTTCCTACTCCAGGGGATTTTCTGGACCCAGGGACCAAACTCATGTTTCTTGTGTCTCCTACATTGGCAGGAGGATGCTTTACCACTTTATCTGGGTGGGAAGTCCCTAAAATATGCATGCCTGTGTATAAGTGAAATGAATGACAGCAAGAATGCAAAAGATGAGAGGAAAATTTTAGGATTTTTTTTTCCTATTATAAAGCACTTACACTATCTATGAAGTGGTATAATGCTATTTGAAAATGGAGTTGGATTAATTGTACATATATTGTAAACTCAAGGGTAATGAATAAAAAGAATTTAAAAAAGTAACTGGTATGCTAAGGAGAAGAGAAAATTGAACTATAAAATGCTCAGTTAATCACAAAGATAGGAAAAAAGGAGACACAAACAGAAACAAAGAACACAGGCAAAACAGCAACAAATATGGTAGATTACTCTAGTCATTGTACAGTTCTTCTGTGTATTCTTGCTACCTTTTCTTAATATCTTCTGCTTCTGTTACATCCATAACATTTCTGTCCTTTATTGTGCCCATCTTTGCATAAAATGTTCCCTTGATATCTCTAATTTTCTTGAAGAGAACTCTAGTCCTTCCCATTCTATTATTTTCCTCTATTTCTTTGCATTGATCACTGAGGAAGGCTTTCTTATCTCTCCTTGCTATTCTTTGGAACTCTGCATTCTCCTTTGCCTTTCACCTCTTCTATTCACAGCTATTTGTAAGGCCTCCTCAGACAACATTTGGCCTTTTTGCACTTTTTTTCCTTGGGGATGGTCTTGATCCCTGCCTTCTGTTCAGTGTCATGAACCTCTGTCCATATTTCTTCAGGCAATCTGTCTATCAGATCTAATCCCTTGAATCTATTTCTCACTTCCACTGAATAATCATAAGGGATTTGATTTAGGTCACAACCAAAGATTATGGGGAAGGCAATGGCACCCCACCCCAGTACTTTTGCCTGGAAAATCCCATGGACGGAGGAGCCTGGTAGGCTCCAGTCCATGGGGTCGCTGAGAGTCGGACACGACTGAGCGGCTTCACTTTCACTTTTCGCTTTCATGCATTGGAGAAGTAAATGGCAACCCACTCCTGTGTTCTTGTCTGGAGAATCCCAGGGACAGGGGAGCCTGGTGAGCTTCCGTCTATGGGGTCGCACAGAGTTGGACACAACTGAAGCAACTTAGCAGCAGCAGCAGCAGCACCAAAGATTATAGTGATTTTCCCTACCTCCTTCAATTTAAGTCTGAATTTGGCAATAAGGAGTTCACGGTCTGAGCCACAATTAGCTCCTAGTCTTGTTTTTGCAAACTGTAGAAAATGTCTCCATCTTTGGCTGCAAAAAATATAACCAATCTGATTTCAGTATCGACCATCTGGTGATGTCCAGGTGTAGAGTCTTCTCTTTTGTTGTTGGAAAAATGTGTTTATTATGAAAAGTGCGTGAAACTTGGTAAAAGTCTATTAGCCTTTGCCGTGCTTGATTCAGATAATCATGATGGTGTGATCACTTATCTAGAGTCAGACATCCTGGAATGAAAAGTTATATGGTCCTTATGAAGCATCACTACAAACAAAGCTAGTGGAGGTGATGGAAATTCAGTTGAGCTATTTCAAATCCTAAAAGATGATGCTGTGAAAGTGCTTCACTCAGTATGCCAGCAAATTTGGAAAACTCAGCAGTGACCACAGTACTGGAAAAGGTCAGTCTTCATTCCAATCTCAAATAAGGGCAATGCCAAAGAATGCTCAAAATACTGCACAATTGCCCTCATCTCACATGCTAGCCAAGTAATGCTCAAAATTCTCCAAGCCAGGCTTTGACAGTACATGAACTATGAACTACCAGATGTTCAAGCTGGATTTAGAAAAGGCAGATGAACCAGAGATCAAATTTCCAACATCAGTTGAATTATCAAAAAAGCAAGAGACTTCCAGAGAAACATCTATTTCTGTTTTTTTTGACTATGCCAAAGCCTTTGACTGTGTGGACCACAACAAACTGTGAAAAATTCTTAAAGAGATGGGAATACCAGACCACCTGACCTGCCTCCTGAGAAATCTGTATGCAGGTCAAGAGGCAACAGTTAGAACTGGACATGGAACAACAGATTGGTTTCAAATAGGGAAAGGAGTACGTCAAGGCTGTATATTGTCACCCTGCTTATTTAACTTATATGCAGAGTACATCATGAGAAAAACTGGGCTGGAAGAAGCACAAGCTGGAATCAAGATTGCCAGGAGAAATATCAATAACCTCAGATATGCAGATGACACCACCCTGTGGCAGAAAGTGAAGAGGAACTCAAAAGCCTTTTGACGAAAATGAAACAGGAGAGTGAAAAAGTTCACTTAAAACTCAAAATTCAGAAAGCTAAGATCTTGACATCTGGTCCCATCACTTCATGGGAAACAAATGGGGAAGCAGTGGAAACACTGACAGATTTTATTTTCGGGGGCTCCAAAGGAACTGCAGATGTTGATTGCAGCCATGAAATTAAAAGATGCTTGCTCCTTGGAAGAAAAATTGTGACCAACATATACAGCATATTAAAAAGCAGAGATACTACTTTGCCAGCAAAAGTCCATCCAGTCAAAGCTATGGTTTTTCCAGTAGTCATGTATGGATGTGAGAGTTGGGCTATAAAGAAAGCTGAGCACCGAAGAATGGATGCTTTTGAACTGTGGTTTTGGAAAAGACCCTTGAGTCCCTTGGACTGCAAGGAGATCCAACCAGTCCACCCTAAGGGAAATTAGTCCTGAATATTCATTGGAAGGACTGATGCTAAAGCTGAAACTCCAATACTGTGGCCAACTGATGTGAAGAACTGACTCATTTTAAAAGACCCTGATGTGGTACTGGCACAAAGACAGAAATATAGATCAATGGAAGAAAACAGAAAGCCCAGAGATAAATCCACCTATATATGGACACCTTAGCTATTCCAAATCCTGAAAGATGATGCTGTGAAAGAGCTGCACTCAATATGCCAGCAATTTTGGAAAACTCAGCAGTGGCCACAGGACTGGAAAAGGTCAGTTTTCATTCCAATCCCAAAGAAAGGCAATGCCAAAGAATGCTCAACTACTGCACAATTGCACTCATCTCACACGCTAGTAAAGTAATGCTCAAAATTCTCCAAGCCAGGCTTCAGCAATATGTGAACCGTGAACTTCCTGATGTTCAACCTGGTTTTAGAAAAGGCAGAGGAACCAGAGATCAAATTGCCAACATCCGCTGGATCATGGAAAAAGCAAGAGAGTTCCAGAAGAACATCTATTTCTGCTTTATTGACTATGCCAAAGCCTTTGACTGTGTGGATCACAATAAACTGTGGAAAATTCTGAAAGAGATGGGAATACCAGACCACCTGATCTGCCTCTTGAGAAATTTGTATGCAGGTCAGGAAGCAACAGATAGAACTGGACATGGAACAACAGACTGGTTCCAAATAGGAAAAAGAGTACATCAAGGCTGTATATTGTCACCCTGTTTATTTAACTTATATGCAGAGTACATCATGAGAAACGCTGGACTGGAAGAAACACAAGTTGGAATCAAGATTGCTGGGAGAAATATCAATAACCTCAGACATGCAGATGATACCACCCTTATGGCAGAAAGTGAAGAGGAACTCAAAAGTCTCTTGATGAAGGTGAAAGTGGAGAGTGAAAAAGTTGGCTTAAAGCTCAACATTCAGAAAACGAAGATCATGGCATCTGGTCCCATCACTTCATGGGAAATAGATGGAGAAACAGTGGAAACAGTGTCAGACTTTATTTTTCTGGGCTCCAAAGTCACTGCAGATGGTGACTGCAGCCATGAAATTAAAAGATCTTTACTCCTTGGAAGGAAAGTTATGACCAACCTAGATAGCATATTCAAAAGCAGAGACATTACTTTGCCAATAAAGGTCGGTCTAGGCAAGGCTATGGTTTTTCCAGTGATCATGTATGGATGTGAGAGCTGGACTGTGAAGAAGGCTGAGTGCCAAAGAATTGATGCTTTTGAACTGTGGTATTGGAGAAGACTCTTTGAGAGTCCCTTGGACTGAAAGAGGATCCAATTAGTCCATTCTGAGGGAGATCAGCCCTGGAATTTCTTTGGAAGGAATGATGCTAAAGCTGATACTCCAGTACTTTGGCCACCTCATGCGAAGAGTTGACTCATTAGAGAAGACTCTGATGCTGGGAGGGATTGGGGGCAAGAGGAGAAGGGGATGACAGAGGATGAGATGGCTGGATGGCATCACTGACTCGATGGATGTGAGTCTGAGTGAACTCCAGGAGTTGGTGTTGGACAGAGAGACCTGGCGTGCTGCGATTCATGGGGTCGCAAAGAGTCAGACACGACTGAGCGACTGATCTGATCTGATCTGATCTGATCTATCTTTGACAAAGGAGGCAAGAATATACAATGGATTAAAGACAATCTCTTTAACAAGTAGTGCTGAGAAAACTGGTCAACCACTTGTAAAAGAATGAAACTAGAACACTTTCTAACACCATACACAAAAATAAACTCAAAATGGATTAAAGATCTAAACATAAGACCAGAAACTATAAAACTCCTAGAGGAGAATACAGGCAAAACACTCTCTGACATACAACACAACAGGTTCCTCTATGACCCACCTCCCAGAATATTGGAAATAAAAACAAAAATAAACAAATGGGACCTTATTAAATGCTTCTGCACAACAAAGGAAACTATAAGCATGGTGAAAAGACAGCCTTCATAATGGGAGAAAATAATAGCAAATGAAGCAACTGACAAACAACTAATCTCAAAAATATACAAGCAACTCCTACAGCTCAATTCCAGAAAAATAAATGACCCAATCAAAAAATGGGCCAAAGAACTAAATAGACATTTCTCCAAAGAAGACATACAGATGGCTAACAAATATGTGAAAAGATGCTCAACGTCACTCATTATCAGAGAAATGCACATCAAAACCACTATGAGGTACCATTTCACGCCAGTCAGAATGGCTGCGATCCAAAAGTCTACAAGCAATAAATGGTGGAGAGGGTGTGGAGAAAAGGGAACCCTCTTACACTGTTGGTGGGAATGCAAACTGGTACAGCCACTATGGAGAACAGTGTGGGGATTCCTTAAAAAACTGGAAATAGAACTGCCTTATGATCCAGCAATCCCACTGCTGGGCATACACACTGAGGAAAACAGAATTGAAAGAGACATGTATACCCCAATGTTCATTGCAGCTCTGTTTATAATAGCCAGGACATGGAAGCAACCTAGATGTCCATCAGCAGATGAATGGATAAGAAAGCAATGGTCCATAACACAATGGAGTATTACTCAGCCATTAAAAAGAATACATTTGAATCAGTTCTAATGAGGTGGATGAAACTGGAGCCTATTATACAGAGTGAAGTAAGCCAGAAAGAAAAACACCAATACAGTATACTAATGCATATATATGGAATTTAGAAAGATGTTAACAATAACCCTATATACGAGACAGCAAAAGAGACACTGATGTGTAGAACAGTCTTTTGGACTCTGTGGGAGAGGGAGAGGGTGGGATGATTTGAGAGAATGGCATTGAAACATGTATAATATCTTATATTAAACAAGTCACCAGTTCAGGTTTGATGCATGATACTGGATGTTTCGGAGAGGGCAGTGGCGCCCCACTCCAGTGCTCTTGCCTGGAGAATCCCATGGACGAAGGAGCCTGGTAGGCTGTAGTCCATGGGGTGGCTAAGAGTCAGATACAACTGAATGACTTCACTTTCTCTTTTCACTCTCATGCATTGGAGAAGGAAATGGCAACCCACTCCATTGTTCTTGCCTGGAGAGTCCCAGGGACGGGGGAGCCTAGTGGGCTGCCGTCTATGGGGTCACACAGAGTTGGACACGACTGAAGTGACTTAGCATACTGGATGTTTGGAGCTGGTGCACTGGGACAACTCAGAGGGATGGTATAAGGAGGGAGGAGGGTTCAGGAATGGGAACACATGTATACCTGTGGCGGATTCATTTTGATATATGGCAAAACCAATACAATATTGTAAAGTTAAATAATAAAATAAATTAAAAAATAAAATAAAAGACCCTGATGCTGGGAAAGATCGAAGGTGGGAGGAGAAGGGGACAGCAGAGGATGAGATGGTTGTATTGAATCACCAACTCAATGGACATGAGTCTGAGTAAATTCCGGGAGTTGATGAACAGAGAGCTCTGGTGTTCTGTAGTCCATGGGATCGCAAAGAGTCACACATGACTGAGTGACAGAACTGAACTTAATCAGTTACTGATACATGAATAATCACTTTGAATGTTAATGGTCAAAATGTACCAATTAAAAGAGATTATCAGAGTGGCTTAAAACACAAGACTGAACTATACATTGTCTACAGAAAATGCACTTTAAAAATAAAGACACATTTAAATTTAAAGGGAAAGAGAAAGGTATTCCATACTATCAAGAACTGAAAGAAGTGAGATTAGTTATATTGCTTCAGACAGACCATATTTTAATGCAAGAAAAATTATCAGAGATAAGCCAAGGCATTATGTAATAATAAAGGGAGAATTCTTCAAGAAGATATCAAAGTCCTTGATGATATGGGCTTAATATCAGAGCATCCAAATGTGTGAGGCAATAACCAAAAGATCTTCATAGATAAATAGTTCAATCCACTATCATAGTTGGGGACATCAATACCCCTCAGAAATGAATCCAACAAGCAGAAAATCAGTAGGAACATAGCTGAATTCAAAAACATCACCAATATACAGGATATAATTGGTATGTACAGAGTACTTTATCCAACAGCAGCAGAATACATTTCTTCTCAGGCTCACATGGAACACTCATCAAGATAGATCACGTTCTGGGCCATAAAGCACACCTTACGAATTCAAAACAATGGAAATCATACAATGTTTGCTCTTAGAATACGGTACAATTAAACTAGAAACCAACAGCAGAAAGAGAGCTGAAAAATCCCCAAATACATGGAGATTAAACAGCACACGGATGAAAAACACATGGGCTAAAGAATAAATCTCAGAAAAATAAAATTGTATTTTGAATCAAATAAAAATGAAAATATTACTTATCAAGATTTGT
Organism: Tragelaphus eurycerus; assembly: GCA_935064755.1. Taxonomy (NCBI): domain Eukaryota; kingdom Metazoa; phylum Chordata; class Mammalia; order Artiodactyla; family Bovidae; genus Tragelaphus; species Tragelaphus eurycerus. The sequence goes on along the minus strand of CAKXYN010000010.1, from coordinate 41,237,432 downwards.
GGGATTCAGTGAAAACAGTTTAGAGAGAAATTGATAGCCTTTTCCTGGTTTTGCTATGTGGTATTGAGTGCAGAGAAGGAGAGATGAATAGAACACAAGGATTTTTAAGCCAGTGAAAATACTCAATATGATACTAATGATGGATTCATGTGATTATAGATTTGTCCAAACCCATAGAATACACTGGAGAAGGAAATGGCAACCCACTCCAGTTTTCTTACCTGGAGAATTCCATGGACAGAGGAACCTGGCAGGCTACAGTCCATTGTGCCACGAAGAGTTGGACATGACTGAGCGGCTAACACTGGAGAAGGCAGTGGCACCCCACTCCAGTACTCTTGCCTGGAAAATCCCATGGACGGTGGAGCCTGGTAGGCTGCAGTCCATGGGGTCACTAAGAGTCGGGCACGACTGAGCAACTTCATTTTCACTTTTCACTTTCATTCATTGGAGAAGGAAATGTCAGGCCACTCCAGTATTCTTGCCTGGAGAATCCCAGGGACAGAGGAGCCTAGTGGGCTGCCATCTATGGGGTCGCACAGAGTCGGACACGACTATGTGACTTAGCAGCAGCAGTAGCAGCAGCAGAGTGACTAACACACACATAGATTACATATCACCAAGAATGAACTGTAAGTTATAAACTTTGGGTGATTAGCTGTGTCAATGGAGGTTTATTCTTGACTTAAAAGAAAGTGCTGTTTTTAAAAACTTTTTATTTGATATTGGAGTATAGTTGATTAAAGGTCTTTCCAGGTGGCACTAGTGGTAAAGAACCCTCCTGCCAAGCAGATGTATGAGATGTGAGTTTGAACCCTGGGTTCAGTAGATCTCCTGGAGAAGGAAATGGCAACCCTCTCCAGTATTCTTGCCTGGAAAATCTCGTGGTCAGAGGAGCCTGGTGGGCTAGAGTCCATGGGGTCGCAAAGAGTCGGACATGACTGAAGCAACTTAGCATAGTTAATAAACAATGCTGCGACAGTTTTAGGTGTATAGCAAAATGATTCATTTATACATGTGTTGATACATACATCTGGGAGAAGGCAATGGCATCCCACTCCAGTACTCTTGCCTGGAGAATCCCATGGATGGAGGAGCCTGGTAGGCTGCAGTCCATGGGGTTGTGCTAAGAGTCGGACACGACTGAGCGAATTCCCTTTCCCTTTTCACTTTCATGCACTGGAGAAGGAAATGGCAATCCACTCCAGTGTTCTTGCCTGGAGAATCCCAGGGATGGGGAGCCTGGTGGGATTCTGTCAGTGGGGTCGCACAGAGTAGGACACGACTGAAGTGACTCAGCAGCAGCAGCAGCAATACATACAGCTATTAGTTTTCAAATTCTTCTCCCATTAGGTTGTTACATAGTATTGAGCAGAGTTTCCTGTAGGAAACTCTTAATATACAGTAGGTCTTTGTTGGCTATCCATTTTAAATACAGCAGTGAGTACCTGTCAATCCCATCTCTCTAATGATCCCTTCACCCTACCCTTTCCCCAAGGGAGAAGTTCAGTTTCTTAAGTCTGTGAGTCCGTTTCTGTTTCAAAATTAAGTTCGTTTGTGTCATTTCTTTTTAGATTCTGCATATAGGTTAATAGCATATTGAACACTTGGGTGCATGTGTCCTTTCAGACCATGCTTTTCTCCAGATATATGCCCAGGAGTGGGATTGCAAAGTCATATGGTAGCTCTATTTTTCGTTTTCTAAGGAATCCCCATAATTTTCTCCATAGCGGCCATATGAATTTCCCTTCTTACAGACAGTGTTGGAAGATTCCCTTCTTACCACACCCTCTCCAGAATTTATTGTTGGGGGATTTTTTTCATGATAGCCATAAAAATGTAACATTTTTGGTGACTGATGTTGATAATGGGAAATCATTATTTCCCAGTGATGTTATATATGGGAAATCTGTATCTTCTAGTTTTGTTTTAAGTTTAAAACTGCTCTAAAAAGTCTTTATTGAAATAGTGGATGGATGAGTTCAACATAAAAATTGAATTTATGTTGAAAATCTCATAAATTTGCGTGTGGGGAAGGGGATAATAAGATAACTAAAAACACATGAAAAGAGATACAGAGTATGCTTGTGAGAAGAGGGACTCTCTTGATCACTGGCTCCTATTTCGTCTTTTATTGGTTCACCCTCTTTCTGCCATTTCACCAGGTTTAAGTCTTCCAATGAGACTAAGAGTAGACCCTGTACCCATGTCTTAAAATCCTATCTTAATTCTAGCTAGTCTTTCAACTTATTCCTTCCTGATTGCTATGTGGCTAATTAAGGCCCTTTTAACTGAAATTTAAAACAGGAATGACCGTATCCTAATAGCATGACACCTACTATTGCAAATAGCTAACATTAAAAATCCACAAACTGCCAAGTTCCCGATGGAAATACTCAAAATTTATTTTTAAAGCAGTGTGTGTTTCCATAGGAAATGATAAAGTAGATTTAGATATGATCTACTTAATTTCCCTGGTTCTCGTCCAATAGTAAAACCAAATTAGAGTACAGAGTGTAAATCAGTGATTCTCAGTTCAATTACTTATTTTATACTTAATAATTATATCATCTTGGAAAGCAGTAAGTTATTTACCTTCTCTGAACAGGATTTTCTAACTTACTCTAAGATGAAGTCATAATTATAATTTACCTCAAAAGATTTTTAAAGTTATTAAACAGAGAAAAAGATTTTGTAAATTATTTAGGCCATTACTTAGCACTTACTAATTACTCAAAGAAGAGATGGTCATTTACTCTAAAGTGCATTCTATTCTTATATAATAAATTATCTTGGAAACAAAAAAAATTATAGACCAAATATGGATACACAGTTGACCCTCAAACAACTCACATGTTGGGATCCAACCCCTAGCACAGTTGAAAATTTGTGTATAATTTATAATCAGCACTCTATACATGCGATTCCTCTGTATATTTAGATTCAATCAACCTCAGCTCTTGTAATTTGTAGTATTCACCACTGAAAAAAATTCCACGTATAGTGGACCCATGAAGTTCAACATCATGTTTGTCAAGAGAAAACTATATATTTTTTGTGTTTTAAAGAGGAAAGTTTATTCACTTCTATAAATACTTGTAAATACTTGTAAAAGCATTTATAAATACTTGAAAATAATCAACACAATCCAGAGGGTCAACGGGGTATATCTTAAAACAGTGATGGTTCTCAACAAAACTATTTATTGAAGAAATATCTGAAAACACTTGTGTGAGGGACCTATAAAAAATTGCCTATCACTTGCTTGTGGAGAGTATATACTCATTAAATATTTATTGAATTGAAGTGACATTTTAAGAATTAGTTAAATATTATAGGAGATTATATACAAAAGGAATTGCATGAATTTCCTTTCCATTCATTCGATCAACAAATATGGATGACCTGACATTGTGTGAACTGCTATGATACAGATATGAATAGGATCCATACTTTGGTCTCCAGGAACTCTGTCAAATGAGAGTTCGAAACATTAAATAAAATATAGCAGACCAGTTTTCTTCTTGGTCAGTTAAGAATGTTTACCTAGAAAGCTGAAATATTAAATGTTTGTTCTGTACTTGTATTAATAGAAAAAAATAAAGCAAATCAGCAAACTACTAGAAGCAATTTCCTGGGAAAAGCAACTTTTTAGATATATAATAATGTTGTGATTGATTAAGAGCAATACTTTGCAACCTGTATCTACATAGTACTATATTGATTTTCAATACACACAACCAGGACCAAGAAGACATCAAGACACTCAAGCACATTCTGAATTATTTTGGATTGATTATATGTAATAGAATTCATGATTAATTGAGGGGCATATCAAAAGTGTGTTGTACTGTAGTGTTGGATCTGTGCTGGAGGAGAGTAAGAATCATAGTGAATGAGACCTGTAAGGCCAGCATGCTGTGCTGTGCTTAGTCATTCAGTCATGTCTGACTCTTTGTGACCCCATGGAGTGTAGCCCACCAAGCTCCTCTGTCCATGGGGATTCTCCAGGCAAGAATACTGGAGTGAGTTGCCATGCCCTCCTCCAGGAGATCTTCCCAGCTCAGGAATAGAACTCAGGTTTCCCTCATTGTGGGAGGATTCTTTACCCACTGAGCCACCAGAAAAATCCCATAGCTCCAGTGGATTTTTGGAGCTCAAATCCTTAATTTCCTACTTCTACCACCTCCATGCCTTGTTTAAAACCCTTCAGGCATTCTTATTATTCTTAAAATAAAAATAAAGGGACCCTCCCTAGGATAATTTACAATGTCCTGTCTGATCTAGCTCTAATTTCTCTAATTTCATCTGCTACCAGCCTACTTGATCTCACTCTTAGTCTCTTTCTTCTGCATCTCATATAACAAATTTTAGTCCCATTTCTTGCCATAACATCTTTCCCAAAGGACCTGCTTGTAAAGTCAGTTTCTACTGATTGAAATGCCCTTTATCCATTCTTATTTTCATATTAATCCTTATTATTAAAATAAAAGTCATTTGAATGTTCCATTATTCATTCATAGTCATGTTACATATTTTAGCTTTAGGTCTTTACACATCTTTTGTATTCTGTCTAAATGCTTTATATCCACCCCATTTCTATCTTTATTCAAATGTCTCTACTCATCCCAATCAGACATTTCCTTATCAAAGAAGTCTTTCCTGATCTCCTTAATTAAGCCAAATCTCAATTATATGCTCTGATTCCAGATACCTTTCTTTCATTGTACTTATTATTACAATAAATAGATTTATTTCTCTTTTTTAAATGTTTGTATCTCCCCCTACAATATAAGGCCCTTGCAAAAAGACCATCTGTCTGATTTTGCTTGCCAGGTTAGATATTCAATATGATTTGTAGGTTAAACAAACATCTAGCCATTTCAATATACTACACAAAATATGTATGTAAAATTAAAGTCTTTGGCAGGATGTAGTTATATTTAATTTCCTATGTAATTTCCATTTTATAATCTTTTGGGGAAGTAATTTCCATCTTACATTTTCAATGTGTGCTGCTGCTGCTGCTAAGTCGCTTCAGTCGTGTCTGATTCTGTGCGACCCCATAGACGGTAGCCCACCAGGCTCCCCCGTCCCTGGGATTATCCAGGCAAGAACACTGGAGTGGGTTTCCATTTCCTTCTCCAATGCATGAAAGTGAAAAGTGAAGGGGAAGTTGCTCAGTCGTGTCCTACTCTTAACGACCCCATGGACTGCAGCCTACCAGGCTCCTCCATCCATGGGATTTTCCAGGGAAGATTACTGGAGTGGGGTGCCATTGCCTTCTCCGTTTCAATGTGTATGTATGTGTGTATATATATATGCTCAGTCGTGTCCAGTTCTTTGTGACCCCATGAACTGTAGCCCACCAGGTTCCTATGTTCATGGGGTTTCCTAGGAAAGACTACTGGAGTGCATTGCCAAAAGGCAAGTTTTGTTCGTGTGTGTGATTTGTCTGTTTGTTTTGCCTACACGACAAGTAGAATATATTTGGTCCTCCACTTAAACACAACTCCCTACATACATACACACTACACCTGACTTTTAAATATATTCTGTCATATGTATGTGTGTATGTATGCTATGCTAAGTCACTTCAGTCGTGTCCGACTCTGTGCGACCCCATAGACGGCAGCCCACCAGGCTTCCCCGTCCCTGGGATTCTCCAGGCAAGAACACTGGAGTGGGTTGCCATTTCCTTCTCCAATGCATGAAAGTGAAAAAGGAAAGTGAAGTTGCTCAGTCGTGTCCGACTCCTAGCAACCCCATGGACTGCAGCCTACCAGGCTCCTCCATCCACGCGATTTACCAGGCAAAAGTACTGGAGTAGGGTGCCATTTCCTTCTCCAATGCATGAAAGTGAGAAGAGAAAGTGAGGTCACTCAGTCATGTCCGACTCTTAGCGACCCCACGGACTGCAGCCTACCAGGCTCCTCCGTCCGTGGGATTTTCCAGGCAAGAGTACTGGAGTGGAGTGCCATTGCCTTCTCTGATTGTGTATGTATATATATATATATATATATACATACACAGACACATATATGTTGTGGTCTGGGCATGGGTTGGAAAAGAATTTCCAGACACAAGGCAGGATGAAAGAAGAATGAAGTTTATTAGAGTGGGGTGGGGCGAGTCACTGCCAGCACAGTGGGCCAGCTTCCTGATAGTGAGGAAGAGTCAACATTGAACTGGGGTTCTTGATTCATTATTATACCCTGGGTATAAGGAATGGTATAGGGATCTGGCACGTCATTTGCTGATTGGATGAGATAGACTTATTGTGGGGGGAGGGAGAAAGGCAAATACCTTCTCCCTATATGGTTATACTGGTCAGGAAGATCTGGAATTCAATAATAGTTACAACATGGGAATGAAATGGAAGGTCAATAAAGGTCCTGTTTTTCCATTCTTGCATTCCAAGATCCTCCTTGGTTTCATCTGCTCTTTTGTCCTTGGGTCACCACATTCCTTCCTCTCTTTATTTTTAGGGCCAATTTTTTGGCCCCTTTTGATACCCTGCTCATGTCTATCTACCTATTTCCCTTCTCAGGCATTTGGGAACCCAGTCTCAAGGGAAAAGACGCAATGACCACTCTGGCTTCTTCAGGCTGTACAAGGGGGTCTTGCGGCTCTGGGTTCCCTTTGCCTGCTCTCTGTCAGGGTATACTTAGGGAGGAAGGTGGGACTCCATGGAACGATATGGCATGATATATCCATGAACGATATAACATTGTCCGAGTATCCACTGGCTGGTATCCTTTTTGTAAGATCATTTGGAATTGGATCTTCTGAACCTTTCAGGAGATGAACTTAGATAATGTTTTAATAATACATGGGCCAAACAGTAATATCAGGAGGAAGGTGATGGAAGGTCAAAGGAGAGGTAAAAACCATGTTACATTAGGTAGGGCCCCTTTGATAGTTTGCCAAATGGTATTTGCATCTGGGGCCCCTTTCCCAAAATAATGTAACCGTTTAGCTTATTCATATATTTTCTTAATATTCTCTTCTACTAGGCCACTACTGTTAATATATGTGCAAAAAGTTTTGTTGACGACTGCACAAACTCCCCTTTGTTTGGCTAGGAGATAATCTAAGGCCCTTCAGTTGTCCATTACCATTTCTGCTAAAGAATTATACTAGGAATGTGGTGACCCAAGGACAAAAGAGCAGATGAAACCAAGGAGACTCTTGGAATGCAGGAATGGAAAAATCAGACCCATATCGACCTTCCCTTCCATCCCCAATGTTGTAACTGTTAAGTCCGTGTCTATTAATGAATTCCATGTCCTCCTGACCAGTATAATCTGTCTCTCCTCCTTCCCATATAGGGAGAAGTTATTTGCCTTAACACCCCCCACTCCCCCCATCCAATAAGCCTACCTCATCCAATCAGCAAATGACCCGCAAGATCCCTATCCTGCTCCTTACACCTAGGGTATAAAATTGAATCAAGAACCCCTGTTCAATGTTGATTCTCCCTTGAGCTGGCCCACTGTTTTAACAATGTCTCCATTTCTAATAAACTTTATTTCCCTCTCATTCTGTATCATGTCTGGAAATTCTTTTCCAACCTACACCTGGAACACAACATTTTATATGTATATATATATGCATGTGTTTTCAATCTCACACCATGCTAAGTTTTTATTCACTCAATGCCATTTTACTTAATTGTTGTGAGACTTCAGCTGATAATCACAAGCTCTTAAAAAGATTACTTAAAATACTGTAAAGAAGAGCACCGAGTTTTATACTGTTTTTATACTGTATACTTAATCTCACACCATGCTAAGTTTTTATTCACTCAATGCCATTTTACTTAATTGTTGTGAGACTTAGCTGATAATCACAAGCTCTTAAAAAGATTAGTTAAAAGACTGTAAAGAAGAGCACAGAGTTCTTATACTGTATTTTATATTGTTTGAAGGGAGAAGGCAATGGCAACCCACTCCAGTACTCTTGCCTGGAAAATCCCATGGACAGAGGAGCCTGGTAGGCTGCAGTCCATGGGGTCACTAAGAGTTGGACACGACTGAGTGACTTCACTTTCCCTTTTCACTTTCATGCATTGGAGAAGAAAATGGCAACCCACTCCAGTGTTCTTGCCTGGAGAATCCCAGGGACGGGGGAGCCTGGTGGGCTACCGTCTATGGGGTCACACAGTGTCGGACACAACCGAAGCGACTTAGCAGCAGCAGCAACAGCATACTGTTTTTAAAGAACATGCATACAACTTTTATAACATTGACTTAAAATATTATAGGTCATTTCTGATCTGTAAATTTGTCTTTATTTTAATATTGAGACATAGGATTTATTTCTATTAGGTAGGTAGTTAGAATAGGGAAAAGGAATCCAGAATGGCGGTGGCTAAAAGAGAAAGAAGGGAAAAGCCAATGAAAATAGAAGAAAGGAAGGTCTGAGGACCAGAGACAGAATCTCAGGTGGAACAAACAGCACTCCTAGCTAGCCCAGTTTACATAAGGCAGGCTCAGGGGGAGGAGAAAAAAACATAAAAAGAGGAGGCAAAATTGAGGCCAGGGGCCTCTCTTCTCTTTGCGTTTTTGAATCAGCATGCCCTCACTCATGGAGGATGTATTTTCTTTTGCTTGCCAAATAAAATTGAGCTATAACACTGGTCCATCCACCACTTCGAATTTTTGCTGCAGCAAGACAGAACTGGGGAAATTGCAAACTCCCCCAGCATTTCTCTTTATTTCCAACAAATATTTAAATAAGATTCCCTCTTAATTTTCTTTCTGATTGTCACTTAAATTTAGATCTGCTCCCTAAGATCTATTGACATTTCTTACCAGTAGTAAAAAAATAATCCCAGTTAACTTAAATCATGAAAGGTAATTGTTAGTGCATTTTAGTCAGTGTTACTTAGCACAAAGGCAGTTTTTAAGTTTTAACTCATTTATAAACTCTCCAATTCAGTTTTTCTTTTTTTGGCCTGGTTGTCAGTTGTATTAGAGATCTCCATTAATTTTTGTTTGTCTACTCATTTCTCAGAGGAACTGCTCTGAAAAGGGCTCTATCTCCTTCAGGCTAAATGACCTCACCTTCCTGAAGGTTCATTGACCACAAGTGAATACTTGAATATTTGAACTAAGCGGTGATGAAATCTAGAGTATACTGATTGGAAAAGGACTACACTGGAAGTCAATAAAGTTCTGCTATTCATGCTTTTGAAGCTCCCTTGTTTCCATCTTTTTTGAAAGTGTTATTCAGCTATTATTTTAGTAAGATTGTATTATGGTAAAATATACAACATAACATAAAAATTTATTATTTTAACTATATTTTTGTTAAACAGCTCAGTGATGTTAAGTACACTCCCATTGTTGTAAAACCATCACTATCATCCCTCTCCAGAATTTTGTTCATCTTCTCCAACTGAAACTGTACCCAATTAAACAATAGTTCTCTATATCCTTCTTCCATGAGCCCACATGAATGTCATAGATTAATCCTTGAAAACTTGTGGACTACTGAGGTTTTACACCAAATAATGACATAAAAAGTTTATTGAATTATGTAAAAATTCCTTGGCAGAGTTTCAAATGGTATATTCCAAATGTGACTTTTCAGGAACTAAATGAGAAGCAAAACCTGTATTTACATAAGAATGCTTAGCTGTCCTCCATCCATATTATATACCCAGACTTGCTGGAGTCCTTTTATTATATCAAGGTGAAAAATAACACTGGGGTCAGTTGTTTGCCTCCAAACATGTCAGGGCAGAATATATAAGTGGACTTGAAAATCAATCTCTGCCTAAGAGTTAACACCATTCTCTGTAAAGAAGAATGTGAGAAAATTGAACTGCTACACAATTACAAAAACTCCTCTTAAGAGAAAAGTCTTGGATCATGAGATTGCAGATTGGCTGAAGTGTAGTTTAACATGTCAAGGGAATCACAGACATTTAGATGTATGATCACTTGGATTCTATGGTACTAAAGTTATTTGAAGAAGTTGATAAGGTTGTTTTGTTGAAGAAAATGAAAACTAATCTGTACTCAACAGTTCATCTATCTTAGCTTAGCTTAATTTAATACCACATGTATTATTTGGGCTTCCCTGGTGGTTCAGGCAGTAAAGAATCTGCCTTGCAATGCAGGAGACCCAGGTTCCACCCCTGGGTCAGGAAGATCCCCTGGAGAAGGGAATGGCTACCCACTACAGTATTCTTGAATGGAGAATTCCATGGACAGAGGAACCTGGCAGGCTACAGTCCAAGGGGTTGCAAAGAGTCAGAACAAGCAAGAAGTGTCACTTGAAAGTTTAAATGATAATCAGTAGATAGTATCACAGATTATATATGCCTAAAAGCAATATGATAATATTAATGAGTGGTGGTGGTTTAGTTGCTAAGCTGTGTTTGACTCTTTGCGACTCCATAGACTATAGTCCACCAGGCTCCACTGTCGATGGGATTTTCCAGGCAAGAATATCAGAGTGGGTTGCCATTTCTTTCTCCCGGGGATCTTCCCTGAGCCATGGATTGAACCCAGATTTCCTATATTGCAGGTGGATTCTTTACTGACTGATCCATCGGGGAACATTCCTCTGTCCATGGAGCTCTCCAGGAAAGAATACAAACTACACCAGCTGGTGTGGGTAGCCATTTCCTTCTCCAGGGAATTTCCTGATCCAGGGGTCAAATCTGAGTTTACTGCATTGCAGGGAGATTCTTTACCATTTGAGCCACCAAGGAAGCCCAATATTAATGACAGTATATATTATAATAGTCAAGAGTAAAGGTTCTGAAGCCATTAAGATAAACTTTCCATTTCAGTCTCTTAGCTCAACTTCTGTGCACCCCCATGAGAACTTCATTCCTCTAAAATTGTTTCCTCGATTGAATAAAGCCCAGTTGATAAAATTGTGTAAGGATTAAATAAAATAAAGAATGAAGGTAATTAGCGCAATAGTTAGCTGTGGTAGTCAGATAATGACTACCAAAGAGATCTATGTCCTAATTGCTGGAACCTGGGAATATTACCTTACTTAGCAAAAGGAAATTTCCAAGTGTCATTAAATCAAGGTTCTTGAAATGGAGACATTATTCTGGATTATCTTGGTCATTCCAACATAATGACAAAGTTGCTGAAAAGAGGGATGAGCAAAGGTCATGGTCAGAGAAGGAAAGGTCAGGATGAAAGCAGAGGTTGAAGTAACTTAGGGCTATTAGCCACACAATGAGGCCACCACTGGAAGCTAAGAAAGACGGGTTCTCCCCTAGAATCCGAAGAAGAAAAACAGCTGTACTGACCTAGTTTAAACTTCTGACATGCAAAGCTATGAAAAAATAAATTTGTACAGTTTTAAGCCATTAAAGTTTATGTGGAAACTTAAAAACTTAAAAGGTTAAAGAGGATACCTTTTAACTTAGACAGCAATAGGAACCAAATATATAAGCACTAAAGAAGAGAAGAGAAAAGCAAAGGAGAAAAGGAAAGATATAAACATCTGAATGCAGAGTTCCAAAGAATAGCAAGAAGAGATAATAAAGCCTTCTTCAGCGATCAATGCAAAGAAATAGAGGAAAACAACAGAATGGGAAAGACTAAGAATCTATTCAAGAAAATCAGAGATACCAAAGGAACATTTCATGCAAAAATGGGCTCGATAAAGGACAGAAATGGTATGGACCTAACAGAAGCAGAAGGTATTAAGAAGAGGTGGCAAGAATACACAGAAAAACTGTACAAAAAAGAGCTTCACGACCCAGATAATCATGATGATGTGATCACTGACCTAGAGCCAGACATCCTGGAATGTGAAGTCAAGTGGGCCTTAGAAAGCATCACTACGAACAAAGCTAGTGGAGGTGATAGAATTCCAGTGGAGCTATTCCAAATCCTAAAAGATGATGCTGTGAAGGTGCTACACTCAATATGCCAGCAAATTTGGAAAACTCAGCAGTGGCCACAAGATTGGAAAAGGTCAGTTTTCATCCCAATCCCAAAGAAAGGCAATGCCAAAGAGTGCTCAAACTACCACACAATTGCACTCCTCTCACACGCTAGTAAAGTAATGCTCAAAATTCTCCAAGCCAGGCTTCAGCAATATGTGAACCGTGAACTTCCTGATGTTCAACCTGGTTTTAGAAAAGGCAGAGGAACCAGAGATCAAATTGCCAACATCCGCTGGATCATCAAAAAAGCAAGAGAGTTCCAGAAAAACATCTATTTCTGCTTTATTGACTATGCCAAAGCCTTTGACTATGTAGATCACAATAAACTGTGGAAAATTCTGAAAGAGATGGGAATACCAGACCACCTGATCTGCCTCTTGAGAAATCTGTATGCAGGTCAGGAAGCAACAGTTAGAACTGGTCATGGAACAAAAGACTGGTTCCAAATAGGAAAAGGAGTACATCAAGGCTGTATATTGTCACCATGTTTATTTAACTTATGTGCAGAGTACATCATGAGAAACGCTGGACTGGAAGAAACACAAGCTGGAATCAAGATTGCTGGGAGAAATATCAATAACCTCAGATATGCAGATGACACCACTCTTATGGCAGAAAGTGAAGAGGAACTAAAAAGCCTCTTGATGAAAGTGAAAGTGGAGAGTGAAAAGGTTGGCTTAAAGCTCAACATTCAGAAAACGAAGATCATGGCATCTGGCCCCGTCACTACATGGGAAATAGATGGGGAAACAGTGGAAACAGTGTCAGACTTTGTTTTTCTGGGCTCCAAAATCACTGCAGATGGTGACTGCAGCCAGGAAATTAAAAGACGCTTACTCCTTGGAAGGAAAGTTATGACCAACCTAGATAGCATATTCAAAAGCAGAGACATCACTTTGCCAACAAAGGTTCGCCTAGTCAAGGCTATGGTCTTTCCTGTGGTCATGTATGGATGTGAGAGCTGGACTGTGAAGAAGGCTGAGCGCCGAAGAATTGATGCTTTTGAACTGTGGTGTTGGAGAAGACTCTTGAGAGTCCCTTGGACTGCAAGGAGATCCAACCAGTCCATTCTGAGGGAGATCAGCCCTGGAATTTCTTTGGAAGGAATGATGCTCAAGCTGAAACTCCAGTATTTTGGCCACCTCATGCGAAGAGTTGACTCATTGGAGAAGACTCTGATGCTGGGAGGAATTGAGGGCAGGAGGAGAAGGGGACGACAGAGGATGAGATGGCTGGATGGCATCACTGACTCGATGGATGCGAGTCTGGGTGACCTCCGGGAGTTGGTGATGGACAGGGAGGCCTGGCGTGCTGCGGTTCATGGGGTCGCAAAGAGTCGGACACGACTGAGCGACTGATCTGATCTCTGATCTGATCATGCGAAGAGTTGACTAATTGGAGAAGACTCTGATGCTGGGAGGGATTGAGGGCAGGAGGAGAAGGGGACGACAGAGGATGAGATGGCTGAATGGCATCACTGACTCGATGAATGTGAGTCTGAGTGACCTCCGAGAGCTGGTGATGGACAGGGAGGCCTGGCGTGCTGCAGTTCATGGGGTCGCAAAGAGTCGGACACGACTGAGAGCCTGATCTGATCTGATTGTATAATAAATATCGGCTAATAGTATTACTGGGAAAAAAAAAAAAAAAACCATGGTCACTGCTACATAAGGGATCTGTTTATTTAAAGGAAGGAATTATTTTTATTTTTAGCTATTTTTATATTATGAAAAAAAACTGTAGTTATAAAGTATTTGAAAATAAAAAATTACATGTAATAAAAATTAAAACTGCTCTTTCCATTCAGGATCTATGGCCTCTATTGTAGAAAGAAACTTTTATTAACAGATAATTTCTGTATGCTCCTTCAAAAATGTTTTTATGTAAAATATTTAGAGTCTTCCCCCCCAAATTTAGAGCTTTTATTTTTTTTTAATTAAAAAATTTAAATCTTTTTCTTAGAATTACAGCTGATTTACAATGTCATTTCACTCTGCTGTATAGCAGAGTGACCTAGTTTTATACATATATACATTGTGTTTTTTTTTTAATATTCTTTTCCATTATGGTTTATCCCAGGAGAATGGATATAGTTCCCTGTGATGGTAGGATCTTGTTGTTTATCCCTTTCAAATGTAATAGTTTGCATCTCCCAATCCTAAATCCCCAGTCCATCCCTCTCCTGACACTTCTCCTCCTGGGCAATCACAAGTCTGATCTCCATGTCTGTGAATCTGTTTGTGTTTTGTTGATAGGTCATTTTTGTCATATTTTAGATTCTACATATAAGTGGTATCGAATGACTTTTAGATTTTGTTATATAAACTTGCCTACTTCTGTCTTGCTATTTTGTCAATTACTGTTACTTACATTTTGAGCCTCAGTTACTAGTTACACATTGGGATTTCTATTCTTTTTGATATGTTAAAGTTGAAAGTTAAGTTGCTAAGTCATGTCCGACTTTTTGCGACCCCGTGGATTCTAGCCCACCAGGCTCCTTTGTCCATGGGATTCTCCGGGCAAGAATACTGGAGTGGGTTGCCATTTCCTTCTCCAGAGGATCTTTCTGACCCAGGGATTGAACCCAGGTCTCCTGTATTGCGGGCAGACGCTTTAACCTCTGAGCCACCAGTACATGCTCGATATGTTGACCCTTCATTATTGTGAAATGACTTTTAACAAATCTTTGTTAATACTCTTTATGGTAGAGTTGCAATAAAGTAATTGTGGTGTTAACCTTGTCTGAAATTATTAAAACCACTCAAGCTTTGTTCAGATCAGATCAGATCAGTCGCTCAGTCGTGTCCAACTCTTTGCGACCCCATGAACCGCAGCACGCCAGGCCTCCCTGTCCATCACCAGCTCTCAGAGGTCACTCAGACTTACATCCATCGAGTCAGTGATGCCATCCAGCCATCTCATCCTCTGTCGTCCCCTTCTCCTCCTGCCCCCAATCCCTCCCAGCATCAGAGTCTTCTCCAATGAGTCAACTCTTCGCATGAGGTGGCCAAATGTTTTTACATATTATTATTTTTAATTTTTTCTGTGCTTTTATATTTAATGCATCTCTTATAAACAGCATATGGTTGGGTCATTCTTTGTTCAACCACTATGGCAATCTTTGTTTTTTAATTAGATTATTTTGTTCATTTACACTTAACATAATCATTGGCATAGTTTTATGTCTACTACCTTACTATTTGGGTTTCCTTTGTAGCTCAGTTGGCAATGAATCTGCCTGCAATGCAGGCGACCAGAGTTTGATTCCTGGGTTGGGAAAATCTTCTGGAGAAGGAAATGGCAACCCACTCCAATATGCTTGACTGAAGAATCCCATGGATAGAGGAGCCTGGCAGATTACAGTCCATGGGGTTGCAAGAGTCACGCATGACTTAGGGACTAAACCATCCCCACCATCTTCCTATTTATCTTGTGTTTGTTCCACCATTTCCTTTTTTTTACCCACTCCTTTTCTGTCTTCATTTGGGTTGAGTATGTTGTATTATTCCATTTTATCTTATCTTTTGTTTTTTTTTTTATTCTGTCCTTCCATGCTTTTTGTGGTTCTTATATGAATTACAATATGCACCCTCTATTTAAAACAGTAGTCTGTCTTGAAGGTTATTTTATGAACAATTTGAGGAACTTCCATTTTCTTTCCAGTCCTTTATGCAGTTGTCATACATTTCATTCCTCCTCCTGCCAATCCCTCTATCTATGCATCCATCTATCATCTATAAACAATGCCTTATAGGTTTCACTATTTTCACAATCAATTACCTTTTGGGGAAATTATTAAAAAACTGATTTTAAAAAGACTTTTACACTAGACACATAATTACCATATTACCCTTCCCTTTTTTGGGGGATATAGAATCTAATTTTCATCAGGTATCATCATTTAGCCTAACTAACCTACTCCACCATTCATATACTACACCTCTGCTAGTGGTAAATTCTTGATATTTTGTTCATGAGAAAATATCTTTATGTTACCTTTGCTTTTGGATGATATTTGAAGGACACATTTCTGGACTTTGAATTATACTTTAATTTTTTTATTTGTTAGCCTTGATGATGTTATTTCACTTTTTTTTAAATGAGAGGTATTGAGTCCTAGTTATCATTATTCCCTAAGTAGGCACTATGTTTTTCCCTTTCAGCTAGTTTAAAAATATTCTTTATATTTGGCTTTCAGCAGTTTGACTCTAATATGTTTATGTGTGGCTTTTTTAAAACTTTATCTTGTTTGTGGTTTGTTGTTATTCTTTAATTTACAGGTTGGTATTATTTTTCTCAAATTCAAAAAAAAAAAAAAAAATGCTCAGCCACTGTTTATTTACCTCATATATTTTCCTTCACTTTCTGGGATTCCCATGACACCTATATTAAACTGCTTGATATTGCCCCACAGGTCATTGACTGCCTCTTAAATTTTTAAAAATGTATTTTTTGTGTGTATTGGTTTCAATGATTTTTATTCTATCTTCCAGATAACCAATAACATATTTTATAATATCCTGTCTTCTGTCCATCTAGTGCATGCTTTTTTTTTTTCATTTTGTACATACTATAGTTTTCAGTTTTAGAAATTTTTTTAAGCTCTTTTTTCATAGTTACCATTTCTCTACTAAGATTTTCCTTCTTTTCAATTATTATAATAGCAGTCAAAGATGCTGAAGCAGCTAATTCTGACCTGTCACTTCTGTGTTTGTTTTGAATTATTTTTTATTGCTTAGCTTTGAATTACATTTTTCTGTTTCTTCAACTATCTAATATATACTGTATGTTGAACATTGTGAATTTTGTATTGTTGAAAATCTGATTTATTTGTATTCCTTTGATGTATTGCATGTTGCTCTGGCAGGCAGCTAATTTACTGCTGCTGCTGCTGCTGCTAAGTCGCTGCAGTCGTGCCCGACTCTGTGCGACCCCATAGACGGAAGCCCACCAGGCTCCCCCGTCCCTGGGATTCTCCAGGCAAGAATACTGGAGTGGGTTGCCATTTCCTTCCCCAATGCATGAAAGTGAAAAGTGAAAGTGAAGTCGCTCAGTCGTGTCCGACTCTTAGCGATACATCAGTGTAATTATCTCCACTCGTGTTTTTCAGCTTTTAAATACGTGGTTATAGAATGAGTAGCCTTTATTTTGGGTTAATAGAAACCCTTCTGCAAAAGATATTCTAGATCATGTCTTTTTTCTGGATTCTCAAAGAGATGATTAGAGTATTCAGATGAAATCTAATTTGTTATACCTGGTATTTTCTCCAGCTGTTCATTTTTTTTTTTTTTTTTTCTGAGCAGAACTTTGCAGAACATTACCTAGGGCAGGTACAGAACAGCTCAGTCTTTGGCAAAATACATAATTAGAACCCCTAGGCAAAGTGCTGAAGCTTTTTGCTTCTGTAGACTGCAATGCCGGTTTCAATTGGTCTTTGGTTCCTCAGGAAGGAGAGGTCACCAAACTCACTTGGACGTCACCTCCCTATCCTGTCCCACAATCAGGAAAGCTACACCAGGCACAGAACTGACACTATTGTGAGGTTCGTCTCTGTTTCTCACAGGTTTCACATATGTATATGTATAATATGATATATTCATAATATACACAAATATAAATATATATATAGTCAATTTCCATTATCTTCTTTGGAAATTATTAGTCTTCCTTCTCTGAAACACACTAGGTAAATTTGGGAGTTAAAAAAATTGATTATATTTCCTATAAGAATAAGATATAAAATGAGAGAATAAAAGAAATTTAAGAAACCTTCACAGTGAAACAAGCTTAGTTTCCTTTAGCTGTTCTAGCTTTTATGAATAAAATGATTAAATATAAAATAAAAATAATGAGAACTATCCGTGTTTTGCGTGCTGATGCTAATCCTGATACACTAACCATTGGCAATGCACTGTTGGCTGTTTTTACATTTCTGAGCTGTAAATGCATTCTGTTTTCAACTATCTGCCAAAATCATAAATAGTTGAGGTTTAAAATGACACCTAGCTACATCTCTATTTGTCTGAATAAATGCTTGTATGTGATATGTTTATAACTGTTGCAATACTCCCTTTCTTCACCATGACAGTTCTGTAGAGATATAGTATATCATTGTATAGAATTCAAAGCATGTCCAGCACTTTGTGCTAAGGCATTGCTGCTTTAAAATGTTTACAATTTGATCCTCTCTGTACCTACTGAATCCACTATAACAAACATTGCTGGCTGCACTTAAGCTTATGGATGAACTAGAGGTAAACACAAAGTTTCTTTTAAGTGAGCTCAAACATAAATGTATTTGCATTATCTAAGCAAAATGCTGTGATGAAGGAGGCAAAAAGTGTTTATATGATTAAGTAAAATACAACATAGATGCGTACCAATACATTATCCAGAGTTGGGAAGCAAACCAATAACTATACAATGGATTGTTCTTTATAAAAACTCTTTTTAAAGTAAAGAAGAGAGAAATACTTAGATAATAACAATTAAAAATAAAAATTCCTATTGGTTTCCTGATTTGAAGATATACACGTGTGTATATGTGCAAGTGTGCTAAGTTGCTTCAGTTGTGTCCAACTCTTTGCGACCCTATGGACTGTAGCCAGCCAGACTCCACTGTCCATGAGATTCTCCAGGCAAGAACACTGGAGTGGGCTGCAATGGCCTCCTCCAGGGGATCTTCTCAACTCAGGGATCAAATCGATCTCTTACCTCTCCTGCATGGGCAGGCAGGTTCTTTACTACTAGTGCCAACTGGGAAGTAATGTGTAACACATGTTGCTAGAGAAGATAAAAAGTAATTACTGTGGCCTTGCAAACCTTCTCTAGAGGCACTTGTTTAAGCAGTCAAGATTTCACCAATTTCTAAAATCTAGACCAGGATCTTCCTATTTATCAGAGGCTGGAATTTAAACTAGTGCGAGGAAATCTGCCAAAACTCAAGCCAGAAAGAAAATCATACTTCCTAGATGAAACTATTTTATAGTTCTCGCTTGTCTCTCATGATTATTATTGCTTAATTACATTCAGTTCAGTTCAGTTCAGTTGCTCAGTTGTGTCCGACTCTTTGCGACCCCATGAATTGCAGCACGCCAGGCCTCCCTGTCCATCACCAACTCCCGGAGTTCACTCAAACTCATGTCCATCGAGTCGGTGATGCCATCCAGCCATCTCATTCTCTGTCATCCCCTTCTCCTCCTACCCCCAATCCCTCCCAGCATCAAAGTCTTTTCCAATGAGTCATCTCTTCGCATGAGGTGGCCAAAGTACTGGAGTTTCAGCTTTAGCATCATTCCTTTCAAAGAAATCCCAGGACTGATCTCCTTTAGGATGGACTGGTTGGATCTCCTTGCAGTCCAAGGGACTCTCAAGAGTCTTCTCCAACACCACAGTTCAAAAGCATCAATTCTTCAGCCCTCAGCTTTCTTTACAGTCCAACTCTCACATCCATACATGACCACTGGAAAAACCATAGCCTTGACTAGACGAACCTTTGTTGGCAAAGTAATGTTTCTGCTTAGAAATCTTATTATCAAACAGTTTGATTAATTACAAGTAGGCAGTAGAATAAGACAAAACCATGAACAATTATATATGTATGTATTAGACATTTATTGTGACATAAAGCATACAAATATACATTATAATTTTTATGTTTGTTTATTTACTTGCTTCAGTTTATAGCTAAAGGCTTTTTCTTTTGGCAACACTCTGTTGAGTAGAGGTCCATACAGTCTCTACCAACTAAAAATATAGTTTGTAAATATATGATAACTTCCACTTTCTTTTCATTTTAGGTGGAAGAAAAATTTAATCAGAAAATCCTAAGTGCATATGGTTTCTAAACATGCACTATTTTTAAATCATTTTCATATAATGTAAATTAATAATCTTAGCAATTAAGTTTTTCTAAATACTGGACCAAAATTTTATAAAAACAAAACTGTATTTCTTTTGCACTCATATTTTCTTTGTCTAAATATATTCATGAAAGTACAAAATTACCATAACCAGAACATCTTGGAAGAAGAAATTTGTGATCACACTCATTTGAGTCTTGGTAGGCATATAACTCAAGTGAAGAGAGCAGAAATGTACATTCTTGCCAGACACTAGCTTCCTAACCACAAGTGTTCAGCCTCTTATAAGTTGTTATGTTTTGCTGAAGGAATGAAGGTGTTGATTAAGTTGGAGAGTGATTTATGTTGAGATGTGTTAAGAGAGTTTTTTGATACATATTCAGTGTCCTTTATCCTGCTAACTACAAGCTTTATAAGGACAGGGATCTTGTCTGTCTTGTTTACCACTGCATCTTCAGTGTATAGCACTATACCTTGTAACTAGCAAAAAATCAGCATAGGTTGAATGAAAAAAAGCCATGATCCTACAAGCCACTTACGTGACACATCTAAACATAGAATGCAGACCACATTCAAAGTATACAACATCATAGGAAGTCAAATAACCATTTAAAAAACTATCCAACTATTAAATTGACAGTATAGAAAGTGATAATAATAATTGAAACAAGAATGATGGCAATAAGCACTCTTGCACATTGCTGGGAGAAGTATAGATTGATACATTGATTCAGAAGAAATGATTTTATAGTTCTGCTTAAAAGCCTCAAAAACATTAATATACCCTAAATTCTTCAGAGATTTATATGAAGATTTATGTATCAAGATATGTTTTACAGATACAGTCATATCCCTAACATATTACAAATTGCCTAAATATCTAACAGAAGATTAGGTAGATAATGTGACATATATAGGGTGAAATATTATAAGCGCATTTAAATCATATGTTTTTAATGACCTAATGGAAAACTATATATTTAGAAGAACATATTTATTATAAAACACACACACAGAGGAGCAACAATAAAATAGAAAAACTTATTTGTTTAGAGGGTGATAAGTTCTTTGAAAAATTTTGTTTAATTTTTATTCTTTTTTGTTTTTTTGGTAATGAGCATATTGTTTACAAATCAGGACAAAAATTACCTTAAAAGCCTTTTCATTGTAATTCCTGTATCAATTTTTTTATTCTTTCAAAATGTCATCAGAAAACGGATCTTGATTATTTAGATTATTTAGTGAGCTGGAGAGAGCCTGTGAAGTTCCATACACATTAAAATGCTAGCCTAGCATGACTTTTGCTTAAATTCAAGGGTGTCACATTTGATAAAATGTTAGCAGGAAAAAGAACATTAGAGATGCCCTAATTAAACCTCCATCCTTAGCAGTAAGTGGCCATGCACTATTTCCACATTAAGCTTTCAATGAAAGCTTTTTTCAAAATTGGCATATATTTGTACTTGTTTGGGAAACTAGAACTGGGATGTAGAAAATAATACAGCTAATGGGCCAAAATTCTTTATGCTAACAAGTATTTGCATTTTAAAATGTGGCAGTAAACTGAATATTTATTAAGCATGAATACTTTATAAATTGACTAGTCATGAAGTTTGACAATAGTTTCCAAGTGGAAAGTTGCTTTTTCCAAAGTAAGTTAAATTACAGAAAATGAAATAAGAACATTTTCCATTGGATTACTAAAGTTTGCTTTATTATCTTTTGTAGTTGAGGTATTCACTGATGTCACTTGTTTTCCTGGGTTCATTGTTGCTATTCAGTTAAATTGTGCCCGTCTCTTTCTGATCCCATGAGCTGCAGCACACCTTGCTTCCCTGTCCTTCATACTGTCTCCCAGAGTTTGCTCAAACTCATGTCCATTGAGTCAGTGATGCCATCCAACCATCTCATCCTCTGTCATTCCCCTTCTTCTGCCCTCAATTGTTCCCAGCATCACGGTCCTTTCCTGTGAGTCAGCTCTTCACATCAGGTGGCCAAAGTATTGGAGCTTCAGCCTCATCATCAGTCTTTCCAATGAATATTCAGGTTCATTTCCTTTAGGATGGACTGGTTTGACCTTGCTGTCCAAGGGACCCTCAAGAGTCTTCTCCAGCACCATAATTCAAAAGCATCAAATTTTCAGTGCCCAACTTTCTTTATGGTCCGACTCTCACACCCATACTTGACTACTGGAAAACCATAGCATAACTAGATGGACCTTAGTTGGCAAAGTGATGTCTTTGCTTTTTAATATCTGTCTAAGTTTGTCATAGTTTTTCTTCCAAGGAGCAAGTGTCTTTTAATTTCATGGCTGCCATCACCATCTGCAGTGATTTTGGAGCCCTCCAAAATAAAGTCTGTCACTGTTTCCACTTTTTCCCCATCTGTTTGCCATGAATTGATTGGACTGGATGTCATGATCTTAGTCTTCTGAAAGTTGAGTTTTAAGGCAGCTTTTTCACTCTCCTCTGCGATTAGCATGGTGTTATCTGCATATATAAGGTTGTTGATATTTCCCCCTGGGTTCATATCTAACCTATATTTCATAACCTCCTCTGCATTTATATTGAAAACATATGGCTGGAAAATAACAAGTGAACTTCCAGGCCCAATTTCTTATCTTCCCCTCAGAGGAGTCATTTCAGGATATGCTTAAATATAATGAGATTTCTAGATTCAAGGATGCTGAATCTCTAAATCACTTTTTGTATAAGTACTTCTTAGGAAAGCTGTGCAATCAGGAACATTCACACTGGGCTTTGCAAGAGAGAATAGCACAAAGTGACTGAGATTACTTATTGCAGCAGATAGTACTAATTGCAATGACTTATACAAAAAAAAAAAAAAAAATCAGTACCTTCAAGTGAGATGTCGATAAACAAAAATTAGAAAATGTGACACTGGCTTAGGAGTGGGCCTCTTTATTTAATAGTAGAATAAAACAGATTGGTTATTTGGTGATTACAGTGAAAAGGCATTTAAAAGCTGTCATCTATGATAGTTTAGAAGACAGTCCAAAGCTCACTGAGCTTGTAGTTCTAGAGATGTTTGGAAAATAGATATTAGCAGTATGTATGCATTGTTATGGATGGTTTTAGCAAAGTATTATAAGAAAGATGTAAGCTGAGAAAATAATTGGCAAGTTTAAAGTAGAATTGAAAGGGAAAAGAAAAGTTTAGAAAAAGAAGAGATGGTATGTAAAAGGCTTTGAAGAACTAAGAGCCAGTGAGATTTCTCAGCCACACAGAGTGACTCAGATTTGTGCCAAAGATCAAATGAAGGACATGTTCTGACAATTCAAGCTTGATAGGTTCAAGATTATCTGAATTTAAGTTAAGATGGAGAGAGCGATGATAAGCAAGATACCAAATTTGGCAGTTCTTGCTTTGTGTGTTCGAAACTGACTGGAAGCAAATAGTTTGCAAGTTTTTAAAATAATCATATGGCTAAACAACCACAAGTCCATGTTAAAAAGTCTTTGACCCTTCAATCCTTAAAATGACTTTTAGACATCTATATTACCATGAGCATGAGGTGGGTTCTGTATGTTATACGCAGCCAAGAAAGACATATTCTTCAATAGCTACTTCAGATATGACCTCGAAGGATAAGATGAAACAACCTTCAGGGAATTTGATCTTCTTAACACAGGCGTTCTTCCAAGGGAATATAATGGTGTCTAACTAAGAATCTTTATTTTTTCTCCAGAAAGTGAGACTTCACAATATCTGCCTAGTTATATTCCATAAATGCCATAGATCAATTACTTTTGTGTATCTTCTTTTCTCTCATTTTCCAAATGAGAGTTGTTGAGAAAATTTTGTCTCTATCTGTGGTAGGTGTACATGGAAGATCAGGGGCAGAAAGCATGATTTTTCAGCTTTCAGATTTCAGAACCACATTTTTGGTTCATACATGAATCTGATGGTGATAACTGTCATCATTCAAACATCCCAGAATATAAACCAGGTGCTGTGACCAGGTGACATTTGGAATTATTCATTTGAGAAAGTTGAGAATATGGAAGATAGTGTGAAAGGAATATTTGGTGATCAGAAGTGTAGATTGTCTGTTTCTGATGTATCTTGAATGCAGAGTTACTTTGTTCAGTCTGCATTTCAATCAGTTTGGAATTTTATGATTAAGTCTGGTCCATTAAATCTCCCACCTGATCCTCCATACTTCTTCACTTCTTTAAGACAAAGATAGAGGCATTAAAAAATGGTAGGAATCTGTTTACAGGTAAACCACTCAGAAAGGGATGAATAACAGATACACTTTAATTGCATTCAACATTTAGGACTTCTGGATTACTGTTGTCATTTTACTGCTGTTATGTAAGTTAGCATTAATGACCCTGAGTATAGACACACTTTTTAACAAAAGCAATTTCATCTTATAATGAAGTTAAAATATTATTTTAAATAAAAATATATAGTATATTTTAGGTAAGCAAATATAACAATATAAATATAAAATATTTTATAGGATGCTATGCTATGCTATGCTAAGTCACTTCAGTCGTGTCCGACTCTGTGTGACCCCATAGACGGCAGCCCACCAGGTTTCCCCGTCCCCGGGATTCTCCAGGCAAGAACACTGGAGTGGGTATTTTATAGGATATACACATGCAAAAATTATTTTAATTTACTTCAAAGAGGCTAAATCTTGGTAATTTTTCTTCTTTTTTGGAAAGACAGCAACATTCATACTTATTACATGTCTATTGTTAAAAAAAAAAAACACACACACACACACACACAAAAGTAACCCTACTACTCCTACTTTAGCAAAGACATCAGGAGAGTGAGCTAGTCCTTTTGGCAAACACTGAATTTCTCTGGGGCCTAATTTTCCCCACAATTCGAAGAACACACAATAACATGTGGATTTTGAATATGTGGTTGTAGGCGACTGTCTAGAGATTATTAATGACAATTTCGAAAGAAGCTGTCATCAGTACCTATGATGTCTTTAAATTAATAACAGCTTATATTGCTCATATTGTTTTCCCCAAAGGCTACAGTTCCATTCTATCTGACCTTAATTGGTGTAATTGATAACAGAACTTGGAGTGCAATTTTAATAATGTAGGTACAGCTTTCCTGACAGAAGAACAACAAAAAAAAATAGCTGCTGTGAGTTATCTATTATTACTAGGGAGACAGAAAGGTGAAATAAATGACTGTTTGCTATTTTAACCTGAGACTTTGGGACTTTTAGATCATAACTAACAATTTATTAATGGTTATAAAGAGTTTGGGCTAATCTCCAAACAATTAATGAAAGCTAATTGGTGTGTAATTTAACACAAAAGAAAAGATGAGAAAATTAGTTGGACAGGTTAGAGATACACACAAATGATCCAAAGAGAAAAGCATGTTTGAAAATGTTTTAAACATTAGTGCAACCCTGAATAAACAAGATTTTTATGCTAAATTGTTAAGGTCTTATTATTTGAATGTTTAGTTTGACGTAAAGACTGAATATGATTTTATTTAGGAATGTAATTACTTCAGGGCTCATTGATTTGAATGGATTGGTCATGTGTGTGCGGAGTGAAGGGGGCAGCTGGATGCTGAAAAGAAAATAGATATCACTAACTTAATATTTAATATCATTGATTACTAGGAGATAACGAGCTGGTTATTCTAAAAAGCATTGTGCCTTTCACCTTTATCACCATTCTTTGACATGTTCATTGGAGTTATAGAAACTCTAGAACTCAGAATCTGAACTTTCTTTGGGAATTGAGCAATGTTTACTCTCTCCACTGAAGAATTTTGAATTCTGGATCCTGTGGCGTTACCTATTCCTTGTTTCTTTGTTTGTTTTAATTTGAGAAACAGTCTTACTCTCTAAACCAGGTTTTTAAAAACTGAGTCACTGTCCATTATTTGTAGTTCAAAAAAGGGTAAGCAATCCACAGCACAGTACCGTATCACTTTTCTTAATTCTTTGGCTCTAATGCTTGGTAACAGCCTTTCCCACCAGGGAGTGTTAACTCTACCTGGGTAGACTGGGACCAAGATAAATACTCCAGGACCTAGATGTGTATTTGGCATGTGGTATTAAAGAAACTACAAAATAAGAATAAAAGAAAAATAATAACTATACAGCCCAACTGTATCTGAGACTCTTCTGGAAGCTCTTTTATTTAGTTAACCAAAGTGAAAGTGAAGTCTCTCAGTCATGTCCGACTCTCTGCAGCCCCACGGACTGCAGCCCACCAGGGCCTTCCATCCATAGAATTTTCCAGGAAAGAGTACTGGAGTGGGTTGCCATTTCCTTCTCCAGGGGATCTTCCCAACTCAGCTATCGAACCTGAGTCTCCCACATTGCAGGCAGACACTTTACCATCTGAGCCACCTGGGAAGCTCTAACCAATATCAAGTCAAATCCCTACTCTAACTAATATTTTCCTTGGATCTCCTATTTCAATCCTCCCCTGGCTTTCTCTAATTCAAATCTCATGAAGCTTATTTCTACTTTCCTATCTTTCCCCCTTTATCATAAGAGGAAAAAGTGTTTTTCACACTCATTAAAACTATTTTTTCTTTCTAAATTCTTATTTTTATCATTTCTCATTCCAGAACTTTGCTTCTAAATTTATTCTCTTCCTGTCTAGCACACCCTTCCTCTTCAACTATACTCCTTTTCCTCTGCCTGCAAATATTCACAGGGCTTAAATATTCTGAAAAACAAAACCAAAGGAGCAAAAGGTATTTTTAATTTTATCCTACTATACAGCTTTCCAATCTTTTTTTTTTCCCCCGTTTGTGCAATGGACACACCTCATACCATCATGTTAAGAAGTGTTTTAAATCTTTTTTTACAAAATTGGGCAAGATGACAAATTCTCAAATTTTTACTTATAATATTGCTTAGGTTAGGGAAGCTAAGGAACAGGTCCAGTATGGGACTGAAGCAGAACCAGAAGCCCATCTCCAACCCCAATAGATAGATCAGATCAGGTCAGATCAGATCAGTTGCTCAGTCATGTCCGACTCTTTGCGACCCCATGAATCGCAGCACACCAGGCCTCCCTGTCCATCACCAACTCCCAGAGGTCACTGAGACTCACATCCATCGAGTCAGTGATGCCATCTAGCCATCTCATCCTCTGTTGTCCCCTTCTCCTCTTGCCTTCAATCCCTCCCAGCATCAGAGTCTTTTCCAATGAGTCAACTCTTCGCATGAGGTAGCCAAAGTACTGGAGTTTCAGCTTTAGCATCATTCCTTCCAAAGAAATCCCAGGGCTGATCTCCTTCAAAATGGACTGATTGGATCTCCTTGCAGTCCAAGGGACTCTCAAGAGTCTTCTCCAATACCACAGTTCAAAAGCATCAATTCTTTGGCGCTCAGCCTTCTTCACAGTCCAACTCTCACATCCATACATGACCACAGAAAAAACCATAGCCTTGACTAGACGAACCTTTGTTGGCAAAGTAATGCTTTGCTTTTGAATATGCTATCTAGGTTGGTCATAACTTTCCTTCCAACGAGTAAGCGTCTTTTAATTTGCACCATCTGCAGTGATTTTGGAGCCCAGAAAAATAAAGTCTGACACTGTTTCCACTGTTTCCCCATCTATTTCCCAATGTAGTGATGGGACCAGATGCCATGATCTTCGTTTTCTGAATGTTGAGCTTTAAGCCCACTTTTTCACTCTCCTCTTTCACTTTCATCAAGAGGCTTTTGAGTTCCTTTTCACTATCTGCCATAAGGGTGGTGTCATCTGCATATCTGAGGTTATTGATATTTCTCCAGCAATCTTGATTATAACTTGTGTTTCTTCCAGTCTAGCATTTCTCATGATGTACTCTGCATACAAGTTAAATAAACAGGGTGACAATATACAGCCTTGATGTACTCCTTTTCCTATTTGGAACCAGTCTGTTGTTCCATGTCCAGTTCTAACTGTTTCTTCCTGACCTGCATACAAATTTCTCAAGAGGCAGATCAGGTGGTCTGGTATTCCCATCTCTTTCAGAATTTTCCAATTTATTGTGATCCACACAGTCAAAGGCTTTGGCATAGTCAATAAAGCAGAAATAGATGTTTTTCTGGAACTCTCTTGCTTTCTCCATGATCCAGCAGATGTTGGCCATTTGATCTATGATTCCTCTGCCTTTTCTAAAACCAGCTTGAACATCAGGAAGTTCACGGTTCACATATTGCTGAAGCCGATAGATAGATATAATATCTTGACTGCAAAAAGTGGCTTCAGGGGACTCTGTGATGGTTTTATAAGGCAATGGGAAATATTTTAGTAAACTTTCATTATTTTTGATTTATAGTTAACTACATGTTGGTATCAAGAGTTTATACTTTCTATTACTCACTTTTATAAAGGTTGGGATTCTTTCACCTTTATTATCAATTTGAACACACTGAATATCATTTTATAGATTGTTGGTTCAGTTGCTAAATAGTGTCTGGCTCTTGTGATCCCATGGACTGTAGCCCGCCAGGTTCCTCTGTCCATGGGATATCCCAGGCAAGAATACTGCAGTGGTTTGCCAATTCCTTCTCCAGGGGATCTTTCTGACCCAGGGACTGAACCTGGGTCTCCTGCACTGCCAGCAGATTCTTTACCAACTAAGGTACTAGAGGAAGCCCATTATTTTACAGATAATCAATGCTTATTTGTAAGAACTCCCTTCACTTACTGCTTCCAAGATTGCAAATTTACCTGCATTTGCTCACATTCTTTTCATTTCCTTCTTTATTACAATGGAAGATATAATTGTATTTTCTCAAGACTGCTGTTGCTGCTGCTGCTAAGTCACTTCAGTTGTGTCAGACTCTGTGCGACCCCATAGATGTCAGCCCACCAGGCTCTCCTGCCCCTGGGATTCTCCAGGCAAGAACACTGGAGTGGTTTGCCATTTCCTTCTTCAATGCATGAAAGTGAAAAAGTGAAAGTGAAGTCACTCTGTCGTGTCCGACTCTTAGCGACCCCATGGACTGCAACCCACCAGGCTCCTCCATCCATGGGATTTTCCAGGCAAGAGTGCTGGAGTGGGGTGCCACTGCCTTCTCCATTCTCAAGACTAAGGTCAATTTTTATACCTGGACTTAAAATAGTTATCTCCCCCTACTCAAACAGTTCATCCTGGGCAGGATTTTTAATAAACTTTAGATTGCACAGTATTTAATACAAACAAAAATAAATAATACAATCAAAAAAGCTAACACAGAGACACCTCTTCCCAGATACCACATTTTTATCTATCATTTCCTTTCATACAATAAACTTTTATGAGGTTAATATATATTCAAATTTCAACTTAGATCTTTTCCTATTCATGGGTTTTCTCCTCCAGTTTAGGCTTCCTTTTTCCAATGTTTCAGAGACTTTTCTTCTTCCTATCTACCAATAGACAGTATTATTGATGGTTCTACAAGGAGCCCACTTCTTTCCTCTGACAACATTCCCTGGTTAATCTTGTCTGTTCCTGCATCTAGATGTAGATTCTTTCATTCAACAAATCTATATTAAGTCCAGATAGATACTTCTCTAATTACTAGTGATATGAATAAACAAACTATAATAAATATAGGTGGTGAAACGCATAGGAAGAGGGGCAGAAATTGTCTTCTGTGAGAAAGATCTGTACTGAAGGGGCAGCTACGGCAAAAACTCTGAGATGTATAAACACTTGGTATGTCTTAGGCAAACAAACAAAAAATTCCTGGAGTAGCCTTTGACCCTCCAGAAAGAAAGAAGATATGAGATGACATAAGAGATCTAGACAGATGTTGGATCACAGAGGTTTTGCAGAACTCCAGATAAGAAAAATGGTGACTTTACTTCCTGAATATTTCTAACTTTATGCTCAACTTACTTTCTGGCTCATATTGCCAGCTCCTTAGTGGCTACCTAATGTGAGTCGTGTTCAAATAAAGCCAGAGTCAGAAACTGAGTACATCATCTTAATTCCTAAATATACTGCTTTCCATCTTCCTTATCTTGGTACATGAAATCCCAGAGCATTTTGCTGCTTAAGCCACAGACTTGTAAGTCTTCCATCATTTGTTTGTACTTCTTCCCCACCCATCTTTCCCAACACTAAATCAACCATAAGTACTATCAAAGACACTTCCCAGATATCTTGGTCCACTTATCAGTCTCATTCCTAATGCAACAACACCTGAGACAAAATCTCTTACTTCAATCATTTCAAAACTGCTCAATTGGTCTTGCTTACTTCGATCCAACTCACCACATTGTTAGAATGATCCTTTAAAAACAAAATATGATCCTATAATGACAACCTTGTACAAAATTCTTTAACTATTTGCTATCCATGGTTTCATCCTGCTTATCTATTCCTTAATTTCATTCTAAATGTACTACAGTTTCATGGAGAATGATTATAAATAATTTATTAAAATATTAAAATTATTTAGTATATATTAAAATAATAGATATATATTTCACCTTTTTTCCTAGTTTGAATATTCTTTTAAAACTCAATTTCCAAATTGGACAGAAACTCAAATTAGAGAGATAATTCTGATAACTTTTATTCTGTACCATTTTACAAAAGTGTAACAGTCAAAGATTAAAATATTTTCTTGTAAAGAAGCCAGATGAAGACAAACTGAAATTGTAGATTTCCATTTTCTCCAGAAAACATTTCCCAAGTGAAAAAAAGAAAGGTTAAATCTACAGTGAAAAACTTGACAGAAGATATAACCTCAATGAAATGAATAGAAAAGAGATCCATAGGGAGGCAAAGTAATACTCTATATTTTCACCATTGACAAGGTGACCTGGGCTTTTGAATACCTCACAAAAGCTCTGAGTTATCAATATGTAAGAGTTATGACATTACCTTGTGAATATTTAACAATTGTAATGATTGTGTCCTGGAGTTTATTTCTATTAAAAAAAGGGTAATCAGGGGTGTATATAGTTAAATTTCTGATGCACAATAATATTTTAATTTCAAAGTTGATAGGAAATATGTGTATACATATACAAAATGTACATACATACATATATTGAATACATACCAACCTTTATCAAAAAAAACTATTTAAAGTGAATTTTATCTAAAATTTTATTCTATCTACCTGTTGATGTTTTATTTAAACTACATTTGCATCTATGAATATTACTTAAGGGGAAAATTGTGGAATCAATTTAGTCACAGAAGGGTTAGGACCCAAAGCCTGAGTGTAAACACTTTCTAAATCCCTGTCTGATAATACTATCTGTGTGTGGAGGACTGATGAGATTTCTATAGAATACCACTCAGAAACTAGAAGAAGGGTCTGTTTTTAAAAGACAGAATTGATCCTGATGAGATTTGTGAGTATGTGGTTCCCTTGATCAAGTTTTTTCAATTTAAGAGCTTAGGAGATTTAGGAAAATCTAACTCAGCTTTGAGAAAAGAAGGGTAAAAATTAGGAATTCCTCATCCTATCTAGACATATTATAAAGTCATATGAATACAAATATTGTGTTACTAATGCAGATAAGTGAAACAACAGACAGGGAGGCCAGGTAAATATGAGAACTTGACCCATGATAAATGTAGCATCAAAGTTCAGTGGAGAATAATTAATTTTAAAGTAAAGGATATTAGAAAACAATGCTTCACTTTGTGGAAAAAATATAAAAGATGGATAGGTAAATCATGTAAGTAATAGATAAATAGGGGCAGTGTTGAGGAGATACCCATCGTCCAAGGTAAGGAGCAGTGGCTGCACTTTGCTGGAGCAGCCATGAAGAGATATCCCTCGCCCAAGGTAAGAGAAACCCAAGTAAGATGATAGGTGTTGCAAGAGGGCATCAGAGGGCAGACACACTGAAACCATACTCACAGAAAATTAGTCACAGTAGGACCACAGCCTTGTCTAATTCAATGAAACTAAGCCATGCCCATGGGGCAACCCAAGATGGGTGGGTCTTGGTGGAGAGATCTGACAGAATGTGGTCCACTGGAGAAGGAAATGGCAAACCACTTCAGTATTCTTGCCATGAGAATCCCATAAACAGTATGAAAAGGCAAAATGATAGGATACTGAAAGAGAAACTCCCCAGGTCAGTAGGGGCCCATATGCTATTGGAGATCAGTGGAGAAATAACTCCAGAAAGAATGAAGGGATGGAGCCAAAGCAAACACAATACCCAGCTGTGGATGTGACTGGTGATAGAAGCAAGGTCCAAAGCTGTAAAGAGCAACATTGCATAGGAACCTGGAATGTCAGGTCCATGAATCAAGGCAAATTGGAAGTGGTCAAACAAGAGATGGCAAGATTGAATGTCGACATTCTAGGAATCAGAAAACTAAGATAGACTGGAAGGGGCGAATTTAACTCAGATGAACATTGTATCTACTACTGTGGGCAGGAATCCTTCAGAAGAAATGGAGTGGCCATCATGGTCAACAAAAGAGTCCGATATGCAGTACTGGGATGCAATTCCAAAAACGACAGAATGATCTCTGTTCGTATCCAAGGCAAACCATTCGATATCACAGTAATCCAAGTCTATGCCCCAACAAGTAACACTGAAGAAGCTGAACTTGAATGGTTCTATGAAGATATTTTAGAACCAACACCCCAAAAATATGTCCTTTTCATTATAGGGGACTGGAATGCAAAAGTAGGAAGTCAAGAAAGACCTGGAGTAACAGGCAAAATTGGCCTTTGAATACAGAAAGAAGGAGGGAAAAGAATAATATTTGCCAAGAAAATGCACTGGTCATAGCAAACAGCCTCTTCCAACAACACACGAGAAAACTCTACACATGGACATCACCAGATGGTCAACACCGAAATCAGATTGATAATATTCTTTGCAGCCAAAGATGGAGAAGCTCTATACAGTCAACAAAAACAAGACCAGGAGCTGACTGTGGCTCAGATCATGAAATCCTTATTACCAAATTCAGACTTAAATTGAAGAAAGTAGGGAAAACCACTAGACTATTCAGGTATGACCTAAATCAAATCCTTTATGATTATACAGTGAAAATGAGAAATAGATTTAAGGGCCTAGATCTGATAGATAGAGGGCCTGATGAATTATGGAATGAGGTTCGTGACATTGTACAGGACAGGGATCAAGACCATCCCCATGGAAAAGAAATGCAAAAGAGCAAAATGGCTGTTTGCGGAGGTCTTACAAATAGCTGTGAAAAGAAGAGAAGAGAAAAGCAAAGGAGAAAAGGAAAGATATAAACATCTGAATGCAGAGTTCCAAAGAATAGCAAGAAGAGATAAGAAAGCCTTCCTCAGTGATGAATGCAGAGAAATAGAGGAAAACAACAGAATGGGAAAGACTAGAGATCTCTTCAAGAAAATTAGAGATATCAAAGGAACATTTCATGCAAAGATGGGCTTGATAAAGGACAGAAATGGTATAGACCTAACAGAAACAGAAAATATTAAGATGAGGTGGCAACAATACACAGAAGAACTGTACAAAAAATCTCTTCAAGACCCAGATAATCACGATGATGTGATCACTCATCTAGAGCCAGACATCCTGGAATGTGAAGTCAAGTGGGCCTTAGAAAGCATCACTATGAACAAAGCTAGTGGAGGTGATGGAATTCCAGTTCAGCTATTTCAAATCTTGAGAAATGATGCTGTGAAAGTGCTGCACTCAATATGCCAGCAAATTTGGAAAACTCAGCAGTGGCCACAGGATTGGAAAAGGTCAGTTTTCATTCCAATCCCAAAGAAAGGCAATGCCAAAGAATGCTCAAACTACCGCACAATTGCACTCATCTCACATGCTAGTAAAGTAATGCTCAAAATTCTCCAAGCCAGGCTTCAGCAATACGTGAACCGTGAACTTCCTGATGTTCAAGCTGATTTTAGAAAAGGCAGAGGAACCAGAGATCAATTGCCAATATCCACTGGATCATGGAAAAAGCGAGACTTCCAGAAAAATATTTATTTCTGTTTTATTGACTATGTCAAAGCCTTTGACTGTGTGGATCACAATAAAATGTGGAAAATTCTGAAAGAGATGGGAATACCAGACCACCTGATCTGCCTCCTGAGAAATCTGTATGCAGGTCAGGAAGCAACAGTAGGAACTGGCCATGGAACAACAGACTGGTTCCAAATAGGAAAAGGAATACGTCAAGGCTGTATATTGTCATCCTGCTTATTTAACTTATAGGCAGAGTACATTATGAGAAATGCTGGACTGGAAGAAACACAAGCTGGAATCAAGATTGCTGGGAGAAATATCAATAACCCCGGATATGGAGATGACAGCACCCTTATGGCAGAAAGTGAAGAGGAGCTAAAGAGCCTCTTGATGAAAATGAAAGTGGAGAGTGAAAAGGTTGGCTTAAAGCTCAACATTCAGAAAATGAAGAATATGGCATCTGGTCCCATCACTTTATGGGAAGAAGATGGGGAAACAGTGGAAACAGTGTCAGACTTTATTTTTCTGGGCTCCCAAATCACTGAAGATGGTGACTGCAGCTATGAAATTAAAAGACGCTTACTCCTTGGAAGGAAAGTTATGACCAACCTAGATAGCATATTCAACTTTGCCAACAAAGGTTCGTCTAGTCAAGGCTATGGTTTTTCCTGTGGTCATGTATGGATGTGAGAGCTGGCTGTGAAAAAGGCTGAGGGCCGAAGAATTGATGCTTTTGAACTGTGGTGTTGGAGAAGACTCTTGAGAGTCCCTTGGACTGCTAGAAGACCCAACCAGTCCATTCTGAAGGAGATCAGCCTTGGAATTTCTTTGGAAGGAATGATGCTGAAGCTGAAACTCCAGTATTTTGGCCCTTCATGCGAAGAGTTGACTCATTGGAAAAAACTCTGATACTGGGAGGGATTGGGAGCAAGAGGAGAAGGGGACACCAGAGGTTGAGATGGCTGGATGGTATCACAGACTCAATGGACGTGAGTCTGAGTGAACTCTGGGAGTCAGTGTTGGCCAGGGTGGCCTGGCGTGCTGCAATACATGGGGTCGCAAAGAATCGGTCACTACTGAGCGACTGAACTGAATTGAACTGATAATACAAGTAATAGAAGAGAATGTAGGGCAGTATATATATATAGTCATGGATTGGAGAGTGTTCAGAGTCCCTATGAGTAAAAAACATTAAAGACAAAGAGAGATGGGATAAGTATATCAAAATACTGATTTCTCTTCAAAAATCACAAAATCACATGAAGACACATTTGGAACACAAAACTGGCCCTACAAGTTTAACACCTAAAACATTGTTATTACTGTTCTGTTGTTAAGTCACATTCACTTTTTGTGACCCCATGGACTAAAGCACACCAGGCTTCCATGTCCTTCACCATCTTCTGGACTTTGCCCAAGTTCATATTCATCGCATCAGTGTTGCCACCCATACATCTCATCCTCTGATGCCCTCTTCTACTGCCCTCAGTCTTTCCCAGCATCAGAGACTTTTCCAGTGAGTTGTTTGTTCACATCAGATGATCAAAATACTGGAATTTCAGCCTCAGCATCAATCCTTCCAGTGAATATTCAGGGTTGATCTCCCTTAAAAATGACTGGTTTGATCTCTTGGCTTTCCAAGGGACTTTTAGGAGTCTTCTCCAGCACCACAATTGGAAGGCATCAATTCTTTGACGTTCTGCCTTCTTTAAGGTCCAGCTCTCACAACCATAAGTAATCACTGGGAAGATCATGAGTGAGTGATGTCACTCAGTCGTGTCCAACTCTTCACAACTCCATGGACTGTAGCCTACCACACTCCTTCATTCATGGGATTTTCCAGGCAAGAGTACTGGGGTGGGTTGCCATTTCCTTCTCCAGAGGATCTTTCTGACCCAGAGATTGAACTCGGGTCTTCTGCATTGTAGACAGAGGCTTTACCGTCTGAGCTACCAGGGAAGTGAAGATCATAGCCTTGACTATACGGACCTTTTTCTAGCAGAGAAATGGTCTTTGCTTTTCAACACACTGTCTAAGTTTGTCATCGCTTTCCTGAAGTCACCGTCCTCAGTGATTTTGGAGACCAAGAAGAGGAAATCTGTCATTGCTTCCACATTTCCTCTTCTATTTGCCATGTAGTAATGTGGCCAGATGCCATGAGCTTAGTGTTTTTAATATTTAGTCTTTCTAAATTACAAATATATGCATTAGTATACTGTATTGGTGTTTTTCTTTCTGGCTTACTTTCCTCTATATAATAGGATCCAGTTTCATCCACTTCATTAGAACTGATTCAAATGTATTCTTTTTAATGGCTGAGTAAAACTCCATTGTGCATATGTTCCACAGCTTTCTTATCATTCATCTGCTGATAGAAATATAGGTTGCTTCCATGTCCTGGCTATTATAAACAGTGCTGCGATGAACATTGGGGTTCAGGTATCTCTTTCAATACTGGTTTCCTCAGTGTGTATGCCCAGCAGTGGGATTGCTGGGTCATAAGGCAGTTCTATTTCCAGTTTTTTAAGGAATCTCCACACTTTTCTCCATAGTGGCTGTACTAGTTTGCATTTCCACCAACAGTGTAAGAGGGTTCCCTTTCCTCTACACCCTCTCCAGCATTTATTGCTTGTTGACTTTTGGAGAGCAGCCATTCTGACTGGCGTGAAATGGTACCTCATTGTGGTTTTGATTTGCATTTCTCTGATAATGAGTGACATTGAGCATCTTTTCATATGTTTGTTAGCCATCTGTATGTCTTCTTTGGAGAAATGACTGTTTAGTTCTTTGGCCCATTTTTTGATTGGGTCATTTATTTTTCTGGAATTGAGCTGCAGGAGTTGCTTGTGTATTTTGAGATTAGTTGTCAGTTGCTTCATTTGCTATTATTTTCTCCCATTCTGAAGGCTGTCTTTTCACCTTGCTTATAGTTTCCTTTGTTGTGCAGAAGCTTTTAATTTTACTTAGGTCCCATTTGTTTATTTGTATACTAATACACACACACACACACACACACACACACACACACATATATATATGAAATTTAGAAAGATGGTAACGATAACCCTGTATGCAGGACAGCAGAAGAGACACAGATGTATAGAACAGTCTGTTGGACTCTGTGGGAGAAGGAGAGGTTGGGATGATTTGGGAGAATGGCATTGAAACATGTATAATATCATATATGAAACGAATCTCCAGTCCAAGTTCAATGCATGATACAGGATGCTCAGGGCTGGTGCACTGGGGTGACCCAGAAGGATGGTACAGAGAGGGAGGTGAGAGGGGGTTCAGGATGGGGAACACGTGTACACCCATGGCTGATTCATGTTGATGTATGGCAAAACCAATACAATATTGTAAAGTAATTAACCTCTAATTAAAATAAATAAATGTATATAAAAAATAAAAATAAATTAAGAAGAAAAAAAATTTAATCTTAAGCCGGCTCTTTCACTCTCCTCC
This sequence comes from Tragelaphus eurycerus, assembly GCA_935064755.1. Taxonomy (NCBI): domain Eukaryota; kingdom Metazoa; phylum Chordata; class Mammalia; order Artiodactyla; family Bovidae; genus Tragelaphus; species Tragelaphus eurycerus. The sequence continues at coordinate 41,200,273 of CAKXYN010000010.1, read as the reverse complement.
TTTACCCTCATCAAGAGGCTGCTTAGTTCCTCTTCACTTTTTGCCATTAGAGTAGTATCATCAGCATATCTGAGGTTGTTGATGTTTCTCCTGCCTATCTTGATTCTGGCTTGCAACTCATCCACCCAAGTATTTCTCATGATGTGCTCAGTGTATAGGTTAAACAAACAGAGTGACAGCAAACAGCTGGCATACTCCTTTCTCAATCTTGAATCAATCAGTTGCTCCAAACAAGGTTCTAACTGTTGCTTCTTGACTCACATACATGTTTCTCAGGAGACAGATAGATGGTGTGGTATTCCCATCTCTCTCAGAGCTTTCCACAGTTTGTTATAATCTACACAGTCAAAGGGTTTAGTGTGATCAATGAAACAGAGGTAGATGTTTTTCTGAAATTCCCTTGCTTTCTCTATAATCCAGCAAATGTTGGAAATTTGAAGTCTAGTTCCTCTTCCTTTTCTAAACCCAGCTTGAACATCTGGAAGTCCTTGGTTTGTATAATGCTGAGGCCTAGCATGCAAGATTTTAAGCTTGGCCTTACTAGCAAGAAAGATGAGTGCAATTGTCTGAGGGTTAGCACATTCTTTTGTGCTACCCTTCTTGGGAATTGGGATGTGAACTGCTTTTTCCAGTCCTGTGGCCACTGCTGGGTCTTCCAGATTTGCTGACATAATGAATGCAAAACCTTGATGGCATCATATTTTAGGGATTTAATAGTTCTGCTGGAATTTCATTGCATCCACTAGCTTTATCAACAAGCAGTATTTCTTAAGGCCTACCTTGCAGGGAGCCACCACGGGAAATCCCACCCATGACAAAGGTCATGAGGAAAGACCTGACAGGCAAAGGCGGATCAGGACTCGAGGGATTCCCTGGACCTGCTCGAGCACCTACCCCCTAAACCAAAATCTGTCTACTGTTTACTATACTATGCCTTTCACCAACTCTTCTGACATTAATAAGGGGCTATCCCCGACCACCTTTCTGTGAAGAAAATCAACTTAGGGCTTCAGTTAATAAGTCTCCTGGGCTTTAAATGAGTATTTTAATTCTAACCCCTCTGTTACCATTTTAACTTGCTTGGCAGGTTTATCCATACTCTTGCAACTAACGCACATGATTGTCCACAACACCCCAAGCATAACCTTCAAGCGATAAAAAAAAGAGCTTTATTAGAATAATACTGCATTGTTGAGCCAATGTTTGCTACTGAGTTTCCTTGTCCTTTACCCAATGTGTGCCTGGGAGTGCATTAGCTAGTATAGTTGGTATGCAAGAAAAACAAGCAGTAGCCTTGGCATTAGCAACATAAGACCCTTTAGTTAACAAGTTCTTTCTTTGTTGTAACTCACTGCACCTTTGCTCCATAAGAATGTAGCTTTGTTTCCTGAGGGGGACTGCAGATTGGAAAGATAAAGGAAAAGCAAGTTTTAGAGTTGATTAACCTTTATCAAGAAAGAGTTACAAAATGTTAACAGGTCACAGTGCCAGAAGATAAAGTACATAACATAAGACCCTTGTTTATGAATATCTATGCAAAAAATGTCCTGGTTTCAATAAAGATAAAACTAATGTAATGTTGAGCTGAGTCTGCATGATTCTGCAAATGTGTAAGTCAGGGTATAAAAGCCCCTTTTGAAAATAAAACTGTGGACCCCACTTCACCAGAGCTCTGGTCTCTGTGTCTTTCTTTCTTTCTCTCTCTCTCTCTCTCTCTCCAGGCTGATTCCCTGGAGCACAGAGGCTCTCTGAGTTCACTTTTTTGCCCGGGCTTCTAAGACCCAATGGAGAAGTCAGTCTGTGTCTTTGCTCCATCTAGAAGGCACCTGAGGCCTCTGTGAACAGAGCAAGTCCCCTGTCAGGGGCTTTATTGGCTTTCTGTGTAAGCCAAGGAAAAGCAGCCTCTTTCTCTCTTCTTTATTCTTTCTCCTTTATTTTCTTATCGTTTGACCCTGGACCATCAGCTTCCAGTCCATTATAAGACCCGTGTCATCTCTCTCACTGACACTGTCCATCCTGAGGGTACCCTTGGATCCTGCTGGGGCTGGACCCCGGCACTACCTGACTTCACACTCCAGAATGTCTGGTTCTGGGTGACTAACCACACTATCATAGTAATCTGGTTTATTAAGATCTTTTTTATTCAATTCTTCTGTGTATTCTTTCCATCCCTTCTTGATCTCTTCAGTGTCTGCTAGGTCTCTACCACTTTTATCCTTTACTGTGCCCATCTTTGGGAGGAATTCTCCCTTGATGTTTCCAGCTTTCCTGAAGAGATTTCTAGTTTTTTCCCTTCTGTTATTTTCTTCTATTATTAAGCACTTTTCATTGAAGAAGTCCTTCCTGTCTCTTCTAGCTGTTTTTTGGAATTCTGCATTTAATTGAGGTACCTTTCCTTATCTACCTTCCTTTTCACTTCTCTTCATTCTTCCATTATTTGTAAAGCCTTCTTAGATAATCATTTTGACTTCTTGTTTTCTTTTTCTTTGGGATGGCTTTATTCATGACTCCTATACAATATGGACATCTGTCCATAGTTCTTCAAGTACATTGTTAACTAGAGTTAGTCCCTTGAATCTATTCATTACTTTTATTGAAAATTCATATGGACTTTGATTTAAATCACATCTGGCTGGCCTAGTGTTTTTTCCCAGTTTTTTTAGTTTAAACCTGGAATTTGCTGTGAGAAGCTGATGATCTGAGCCAGAGTCAGCTCCAGGTCTTGTTTTTGCTGACTGTATACAGCTTTTCCATCTTTAGCCACAAAGAATGTAATCAATTTCATTTCAGTATTGACTACTTGGTTATCAGTTCAGTTCAGCTGCTCAGTCATGTCTGACTCTTTGCGATCCCATGAACTGCAGCATGCCAGGCCTCCCTGTCCATAACTAACTCCCAGAGTTTACCCAAACTCATGTCCATTGAGTCAGTGATGCCATCCAACAATCTCATCCTCTGTCATCCCCTTTTCCTTCTACCCTCAATCTTTACCATCATCATGGTCTTTTCAAATGAGTCAGCTCTATGCATCAGGTGGCCAAAGTACTGGAGTTTCAGCCTCAACATCAGTCCTTCCAATGAACACCCAGGACTTATCTTCTTTAGGATGGACTGGTTGGATCTCCTTGCAGTCCAAGGGACTCTAAAGAGTCTTCTCCAATACCACAGTTCAAAAGCATCAATTCTCAGCACTCCGCTTTCTTTATAGTCCAACTCTCAAATCAATACATGACTACTTGAAAAACCATAGCCTTGACTAGATGGACTTTGTTGACAAAGTAATGTCTCTGCTTTTTAATATGCTGCCTAGGTTGGTCATAACTTTCCTTCCAAGGAGTAAGCATCCTTTAATTTAATGGCTGCAATCACTATCTGCAGTGATTTTGATTATGTGATTTGGTTATGTCTATATGTAAATTTGCCACTTGCGTTGTTGAAAAAGGGTATTTTCTATGACTAGTGCATTCTCTCGGCAGAATTCAGCTAACCTTTGCCCTAACCTTTGTCTAAAACAATGGACTATCTCTAATAAATGAAGAGGTTAAGAAGATGTGGCATGAATACACAGAAGCGTTATATAAAAAAGGTCTTAATGACCTGGATAATAACAAAATGGTGGTTCACCTAGAACTGGATATCTCAAGTGTGAAGTCAAGTGGACTTTAGGAAGTATTACTAGAAACAAAGTGACTGAAAGTGACGGATTCCATCTGAGCTATTTAAAATCCTAGTAAAAGATGATGCAGTTAAAGTCCTGCACTCAATATGTTAGCAAAATTGGAAAACTCAGCACTAGCCACAGGACTGGAAAAGGTCAATTTTCATTCCAATTCCAAAGAAGGGCAATGACAAAGAATGTTCAAACTACCATGCGATTGAATTCATTTCACATGCTAGTAAGGTTATGCTCAAAATTCTTCAAGCAAGGCTTCAGCACTATGAAAACTTCCAGATGTACAAGCTGGGTTTCAAAGAGGCAGAGGAACCAGAGTTCAAATTGCTAACATTCATTGGATCATGGAGAAAGCAAGTATGTTCCAGAAAGACATCTACTTTTATTTCATTGACTATGCTAAAGCCTTTGATTGTTTGTGGAAAATTTTTAAAGAGATAGGAATAAATACCAATTACCTGCCTCCTGAGAAACCCATAGATAGGTCAAGAAGCAACAGTTAGAACCAGACATGGAACAAATGGTTCCAAATTAGGAAAAGAGTACAACAAGGCTGTGTTTTGTCACCCTGCTTATTTAACTTATATGCAGAATACATCATGTGAAATGCCAGGCTGGGTGAATCATAAGCAGGAATCAAGATGACTGGGAGAGATACAAAAATCTCAGATACACAGATGATATTACTCTAATGGTAAACAGAAAAGAGGAACTAAAGTGTCTCTTAATGACAGTGAAAGGAGAGAATGAAAAAGCTGGCCTGAAAGTCAGCATTAAAGACAAAAGATCATGGCATCCAGTCATATCACTTCATGACAAATAGAAGGGGAGATAGAGGAAACAGTGATAGATTTTATTTTCTTGGGCACCAAAATCACTGTGGATGGTGACTGCAGCCATGAAATTAAAAGACTTTTGCTCCTTGGAAGGAAATCTATGACAAACTTAGATAGCATATTAAAAAGCAGAGACATTACTTTGCCAACAAATGTCTGAATTGTCAAAGCTATGATTTTTTCAGTAGACATGTACAGATGTGAGAGCTGGATCATAAAGAAGGTTGAACACCAAAAAATTGAAGCTTTTGAATTGTGATGCTGGAGAAGACTCTTGAGAGTCCCATGGATTGCAAGGATATCAAAGCAGTCAATCCTAAAGGAAATCAACCCTGAATATTCATTGGAAGGACTGAGGTTGAAGCTGAAGCTCCAATCCTTTGGCCACATGATGCAAAGAGCCAACCCATAGGAAAAGACCCTGATGCTGGGAAAGATTGAAGGTAAAAGGATAAGATGAGGATGAGATGGTTGGATTTCATCAGTGACTCAACAGGCATGAATTTGAGCAAACTTCAGGAGATACTGGAGGACAGAGGAGCCTGGCATGCTGCAGTTCATGGCATCACAAAAAGTCAAATATAACTTAACACCTGAACAAAAACAGGTGTTTTTGTTCATAGTAAATGAAACAGAAAAGAGGAAGAAAATAATAAAAAATAGACAAAGGGTATAAAAAAGAAATCTGAGGAAGTAACTTTGAAGGCAAACTCACCAGTATAAAAAAATCAGAAATTTCGACAGAATCAAAGATTGTGAGGATGTGAAGAAATGGTAATTTTCATACATTGCTAGTCAGTATGTAGCCTGGAAAAATTTGATTTCAAAATGCAAAGTCTAAATTCACTATGTTATAGCTGGCTTTCAGTGAGACAAGAAGTGAAAATCCAAATCATTACTAATCATGCTTCTACTTAATTGGTCAAGAAGAACAAAACATAATAAAGAGAGATATAAAAATATATATACAGTGTGTTGAGTTTTGCCAGTAAAGTTTATCTCAAAAAATATCTCCCCAATGTTAGTAAATGACAATGTCAATCAAATTTAGAAATGAAGAGAACTATATTTATACTTCAAATTGAGTCCCAAGGGACAAATAACATTTAATGCATTATTAATTCTACCTATCCTTTTGATAAAATGTAATCTTTCCTCCTACATAAAATCTTACTTTCAGATTACAACATACTTTCATATTCATAAGCTTGATACTCATTCCTCAAGTAATGAAATCACACAGTATTCAATGTAAAATTTTTCTAAATTATGCCAAAACTGTTTTTCATTAAACATATTATGCAATAATATAAAAGGATTTTGCTTTGGGAAGATAAGGCCAGATCATATTTGTCATATTGAGCTATAATTAGCAGAGTATATTTTACTTTTCTATGTGCAAACTCAGAGGAAATTGTTCCAATATTTAGCATTATGTTTTTATTCCAATTTACCTGTGTGATAATTACTATGTCTAAAGATTAAATGGAAGGAGAAACTGAAATTATGCAAAGAATTTGTAACAAAAATCAATATTTAATAAATTTGCATTTCAGGAAAAATTAATAAAGTAAAATTAAGATTGAAGTAAGGTAAAAATTAGTAAAAAAAAAATAATAAAGTAAAGTAAACCTACCCTTTAGAGTAGATTTAACTCAAAGTTTTCAGTTTTAGGCGTGAATTTCAATTTGCTCAGCAAACTTTCTCTGTTTGGACATGTTTTCTTCTCTTCTGGCTCAGCTCCATTTCTACTGATGCCTAAAGGATTTGTGAGAGTTGGCTCACATTTACAAAGCACCCAGTGTGAAATGGCATTTTATTCCCTGTGCATTTTTTTTTTCCTATTCTTTTTCTTTGTTGTTAGTTACGAAGTGACAGGAGCCTCACACTGAGATGAAAGTCATCAAAAATACCTATCACAGAAGGAAAACATACTGTATTCTATTAGAAAGTAAATTATAGCAGAAACTAGTTGTCTGCTCCTGACCATCAAGACATGGTCCTGAGATTTTAAAAATACATATATTTCAGACACTCCACTGTCTCTTAAAATAATGAAATTGAAGATAGCAATTTATATCAGTTGACCAGAAATTGATCAGACCTTGTCTACATCTATAGAGTGTGAATTTAGAAACGAGTTGGGAATGACTGAGAAGAGTTGTTCTTTTATTATAAGCACAGATTTGGAGTGATTGTTTTATCCAAGAAGTGACAGAGCTACTGTACATCCTCAAATTCCATATATAATCAGCTTGTCAACTTGCTGTTATTGAAAAACATCAGTGTGCATTTATGGTTTTATTTAGTATAAACTGCCATGGAGCAATTGCCCCCTCTCTCTCCTTGTCTGAATTCCTATGAAAACTCAGCTGTACTTTGATTTCATGCACTGAGTATAAAATAAATGTGCACTGCATAACACTATCAAGTTGACTAGGAGATTATACTGTCTCCATCCAAAACGCTGAGATCTGAGTAAAGTCCTGGAAAAAAGGATATTTGAGGTCCCTCTAGGCAAATTTGGAAATTTCAGGCAGAGGAATACAGAGGCAGGATGCAGAATAACTCACTTCCCCTCCAAGTCTAGGACTGAATAGAGCTATTACCTGCATCTGCATGAGAAAGACAAAAGTAGATCAAAATTTTGTGTTATTTTAAAACATGTATCTTGTTTTAATAATATAAAATTGAATGCATTCTTCCAAATCAAGAAAAAGATCTGATTTTTAAAAATATTTCTATTCTCTGTTAACTTTATTTAATAATTTTAGTTTACCTTAAAGCCAGTAAAGATAATACCACTCTAATGGCAGAAAGTGAAGAGGAATTAAAGAGCCTCTTGCTGAAGTTGAAAGAGGAGAGTAAAAAAGCTGGCTTAAAACTCAACATTCAAAAAACAAAGATCATGGCATTCGATTCCATAACTTCATGGCAAACAGATGGGGAAAATGTGGAAACAGTGACAGATTTTATTTTCTTGGGTTCCAAAATCACTGTAGATAGTGACTGAAGCCATGAAATTAAAAGACACTTGCTCCTTGGAAGAAAAGCTGTAACAAACCTAGATAGAATGTTAAAAAGCAGACATCACTTTTCCAACAAAGGTCAGTGTAATCAAAGCTATGGTTTTCCCAGTAGTCATGTATGGATGTGAGAGCTGGACCATAAAGAAAGCCGAGCGCCAAAGAATTGATGCTTTTGAAATGTAGTGTTGGAATAGACTCTTGAGAATCTCTTGGAAAACAAAGATAGCAAACCATTCAATTCTAAAGGAAATCAACCCTGAATATTCAGTGGAAGGACTGATGCTGAAGCTGAATCTCCAACACTTTCACTACCTGAAGCAAAGAGCTGACTCATTTGTAAAGACCCTGATGCTGGGAAAGATTGAGGAAAGGAGGAGAAGGGGGTGACAGAATGAGATGGTTGTATGGCATCACCAATTCAATGGACATGGGTTTGAGCAAACTCTGGAGTGAAGGACAGTAAAGGTTGGCATGCTGCATGCAGTCCATGGGGCCACAAAGAGTAGGACACAACTTAGCGACTATGAAACTGACATGAACCTCAAATGAAAGTCATCTGTTGTTTTGTTTTGTTTTGCCAAAATTCACCCGAAACTTCTCCAGAGGGATACTTTAATAAATAATTCAAAATAACACTTATTTAAGTCATTTCAACACTTTTTATGCACTTGCAATATTCTAGGCAATCATTAGCTTTTAGGATAGAAAAGTTATGCTAAACATAATCCTAAAATAGAGAAATTTACAGTCTAAAAAGAGAGCTCTAATAATGATTAAATCAATTCAAAACAGTGGGCCAGGTGATCTAAATGAAATATTTGCTTGTGATACTGGGACTCAGGGAGTGAGAGTGAGAGAATGAACATTGCTCAGTCGTGTCTAACTCTTTGAGACCCCCTGGACTGCAGTCCATGGAATTCTCTAGGCGAGAATACTGGATCTGGTAGCCTTTACCTTCTCCAAGGGATCTTCCAATTCATGGATCGAACCCAAGTATCTGCATTGCAGGAGGATTCTTTACCAGCTGAGCCCCAAGGGACTCAAGAGAGACAGAAGATCTAACCTGGCAAGGGCAACGGAGAGCCCTGAGAGACAGAAACTCTCTTTCATTCCACTTCTCAGCCCTTTACATTTTATCAAGAAGTAGCTCAATGTTCAGTTCAGATCAGATCAGATCAGTCACTCAGTCATGTCCGATTCTTTATGACCCCAGGAATCACAGCATGCCAGGCCTCCCTGTCCACCACCAACTCCCAGAGTTCACTGAGACTCACATCCATTGAGTTAGTGATTCCATTCAGCCATCTCATCCTCTGTCGTCCCCTTCTCCTCTTGCCCTCAATCCCTCCCAGCATCGGAGTCTTCCCAATGAGTCAACTTTTCTCATGAGGTGCCAAAGTACTGGAGTTTCAGCTTTAGCATCATTTCCTCCAAAGAAATCCCAGGGCTGATCTGCTTCAGAATGGACTGGTTGGATCTTCTTGCAGTCCAAGGGACTCTCAAGAGTCTTCTCCAATACTACAGTCCAAAAGCATCAATTCTTCGGTGCTCAGCCTTCTTCACAGTCCAGCTCTCACATCCATACATGACCACAGGAAAACCATAGCTTTGACTAGACGAACCTTTGTTGGCAAAGTAATGTCTCTGCTTTTGAATATGCTATCTAGGTTGGTCATAACTTTCCTTCCAAGGAGTAAGCGTCGTTTAATTTCATGGCTGCAGTCACTATCTGTAGTGATTTTGGGGCCCAGAAAAATAAAGTCTGACACTGTTTCCACTGTTTCCCCATCTATTTCCCATGAAGTGATGGGACCAAATGCCATGATCTTCGTTTTCTGAATGTTGAGCTTTAAGCCAACCTTTTCACTCTCCACTTTCACTTTCATCAAGAGGCTTTTTAGTTTCTCTTCACTTTCTCCCATAAGGGTGGTGTCATCTGCATATCTGAGGTTATTGATATTTCTCCCAGCAATCTTGATTCCAACTTGTGTTTCTTCCAGTCCAGCATTTCTCATGATGTACTCTGCATAGAAGTTAAATAAACAGGGTGACAATATACAGCCTTGACGGACTCCTTTTCCTATTTGGAACCAGTCTGTTGTTTCATGACCAGTTCTAACTGTTGTTTCCTGACCTGCATACAGATTTCTCAAGAGGCAGATCAAGTGGTCTGGTATTCCCATCTCTTTCAGAATTTTCCACAGTTTATTGTGATCCACACAGTCAAAGGCTTTGGCATAGTCAATAAAGCAGAAATAGATGTTTTTCTGGAACTCTCTTGCTTTTACCATGATCCAGCGGACGTTGGCAATTTGATCTCTGGAGAGATTTTCTAAAACCAGCCTTTTCTAAAACCAGCTTGCACATCAGGAAGTTCACGGTTCACATACTGCTGAAGCCTGACTTGGAGAATTTTGAGCATTACTTTATTAGCATGTGAGATGAGTGCAATTGTGTGGTAGTTTGAGCATTTTTTGGCATTGCCTTTCTTTGGGATTGGAATGAAAACTGACCTTTTCCAATCCTGTGGCCACTGCTGAGTTTTCCAAATTCGCTGGCATATTGAGTGCAGCACTTTCACAGCATCATCTTTCAGGATTTGGAATAGCTCAACTGGAATTCCATCACCTCCACTAGCTTTGTTCATAGTGATGCTTTCTAAGGCCCACTTGACTTCACATTCCAGGATGTCTGGCTCTAAATGAGTGATCACATCATCGTGATTATCTGGGTTGTGAAGATCTTTTTTGTACAGTTCTTCTGTTTATTCTTACCACCTCTTCTTAATATCTTCTGCTTCTGTTAGGTCCATATCATTTCTGTCCTTTATTGAGCCCACCTTTGCATGAAATGTTCCTTTGGTATCTCTGATTTTCTTGAAGAGCTCTCTAGTCTTTCCCATTCTGTTGTTTTCCTTTATTTCTTTGCATTGATCGCTGAAGAAGGCTTTCTTATCTCTTCTTGCTATTCTTTGGAACTCTGCATTCAGATGTTTTTATCTTTCCTTTTCTCCTTTGCTTTTCGCTTCTCTTCTTTTCACAGCTATTTGTAAGGCCTTGCCAGACAGCCATTTTGCTTTTTTGCATTTCTTTTCCATGGGGATGGTCTTGGTCCATGTCTCCTGTACAATGTCATGAACCTCATTCCATAGTTCATCAGGCACTCTATCAGATCTAGGCCCTTAAATCTATTTCTCACTTCCACTGTATAATCATAAGGGATTTGATTTAGTTCATACCTGAATGGTCTAGTGATTTTCCCTACTTTCTTCAATTTAAGTCTGAATTTGGCAATAAGGAGTTCATGGTCTGAGCCACAGTCAGCTCCTGGTCTTGTTTTTGCTGACTGTATAGAGCTTCTCCATCTTTGGCTCCAAAGAATTTTATCAATCTGATTTCGGTGTTGACCATTTGGTGATGTCCATGTATAGAGTTTTCTAGTGTGTTGTTGGAAGAGGGTGTTTGTTATGACTAGTGCATTTTCTTGGCAAAACTCTATTAGTCTTTGCCCTGCTTCATTCCGTATTCCAAGGCCAAATTTGCCTGTTACTCCAGGTCTTTCTTGACTTCCTACTTTTGCATTCCAGTTCCCTATAATGAAAAGGATATCTTTTTTGCATGTTAGTTCTAAAAGGTCTTGTATGTCTTCATAGAACCGTTCAACTTCAGCTTCTTCAGCGTTACTGGTTGGGGCATAGACTTGGATTACTGTGACATTGAATGGTTTGCCTTGGAAACGAACAGAGATCATTCTGTCATTTTTGAGATTGCATCCAAGTACTGCATTTCGGACTCTTTTGTTGACCATGATGGCCACTCCATTTCTTCTGAGGGATTCCTGCCCGCAGTAGTAGATATAATGGTCATCTGAGTTAAATTCACCCCTTCCAGTCCATTTTAGTTCTCTGATTCCTAGAATGTTGACATTCACTCTTGCCATCTCTTGTTTGACCACTTCCAATTTGCCTTGATTCATGGACCTGACCTTCCAGGTTCTTATGCAATATTGCTTTTTACAGCATCAGACCTTGCTTCTGTCACCAGTCACATCCACAGCTGGGTATTATTTTTGCTTTGGCTCCATCCCTTCATTCTTTCTGGAGTTATATCTCCAGTGATCTCCAGTAGCGTATTGGGCCCCTACTGACCTGGGGATTTTCTCTTTCAGTATCCTATCATTTTGCCTTTTCATACTGTTCATGGGATTCTTAAGGCAAGAATACTGAAGTGGTTTGCCATTCCCTTCTCCAGTGGACCACATTCTGTCAGATGTCTCCACCAAGACCCGCCCATCCTGGGTTGCCCCACGGGCATGCCTTAGTTTCATTGAGTTAGACAAGGCTGAGGTCCTAGTGTGATTAGATTGACTAGGGTGACGGTAAGGAGAAACCCCTCGTCCAAGGTAAGAAATGATGGCTGTGCTTTGCTGGAGCAGCCGTGAAGAGATACCCTACGCCCAAGGTAAGAGAAACGCAAGTAAGAAGGTAGGTGTTGCAAGAGGGCATCAGAGAGCTCAATGCTAGGTCCTTATTAACTCATTCACATTGGAGGCTTCCTTTGATCATCTCAAAGCATTAAGGAAGGAAATAGATCATGGTTAGCTGGGCCTTGTATCTCAGGCAGTCTGGTCAGTAATTTTTAACATAAAATTTATCATGAGCTCATTTATTTTTTAACAATACTGTTGCCAAACTTTGAAAAATTTCCTGACCTTCACTCTTAAGTAGGATAAATGATTTCCTTGTTCACATCATCAACTTGCATAGAAAACCTTTTCTTATCTTTTAGAGTGTAGAAAGTAAGTTTCAGTCAATATACCGTATTTATTATGAATTACAAATTAGCATAACTTAGGATACATTGTATTTAATGAGTGATGTGTTTCTCAGAACAGAAGGGGTTTTTTTTTTTGCTTTTACATTTATGTACTCGCCCACCAAATGTATGGCACAGCATTTGTATGGCTTTTTCTTTCATTTTTTGAAAGACATAATCTTCTCTAATTTCATTTTTCCTGTGTTGACGGATGGAATGCTATAGCACAAGATGACTGTACCTCATCCTGGTACAGTGTTTCCACTTTAATAAATAAAAAATAAAGAAATGGATTCTAAAAAGTCACATGATATATCTTTTCTTGTGAAAATAGTGTTTTCTCATTGTACTATTTCTCCAATCAAGCTTCATTATAAATTGCTGTGTGCACTCGTGCAAGTTTCCACACAAAAGGTACTGGTCAATGTTTATAATATACCCTATGATTGGTAGAACCTTAGAACTGATTAAGACACAGTATTTATAAGAATATTTACCTATTTACCACTAGCTGAATAGGCAGCAGCAACTCCTGTCACTTTCCAAAAAGAAAATGATCTATGTTTTGTCTTATTATAATATTTCATTAATCTATTTTATTCACTTATGAAAGTTTAGGGTTAATCCATACCTGAATAAAAAATTTCTTATTTCAGTCTCAATGTAGCTTTAATATTCATTGTAATTATTCTTTCCTGAATTGATATTTTGCTCCAATGTGTAATTAAACATGGATTTAAACTTTCTTGTAATATAAATAGGTCAATAAATGCAGGTTTTCTAAAATGCTTCAAATAAATATAAACTTTGACACATCTGATTAAATAGCTGAACATTTTTTAAAGAAGTCAAATTGTAAATAAACTTTAGGATAATTTTATTGCCTCTGCTGTATGGGGATCTGTATATTGTAGGGAACTGTCAGTGAAACAGAAGCAATAGCTGCAGTCTTTTTGTTGTTGTTCATTTGTTTAGCTATTTACTTTTCTAAGCTGATGTATTCTCTGCCTTAAAATTATTAGGAAATCTGACTCCACGTCAACCAGTGATCTCAAAAGTTGACACATTTTTGCTATCTCTGTTTGGACTGAGGGATCCTGGTGCGTGGAATGAAAGCTAAGAAGTCAAGATTCTGAGAAGCAACGACAAGTTTTACTCTGAGGAAAGGATCTGAGGGCTTAATTCCTTTAATGTGGTGAAGGTGCAAGTTTTTGCCATGAGCTCATAGAGCCGAGCTTCAAATTTTTGCCCTTAGTTTTCTGATAATAATTTTACCCCCCCACATTTTTTTTTGCTCACATCTATTTCCAGTACTATCATTGTAACTCCTAACATTTAAATCCTCTTGTTTTGTGGAACTAATTTCAGTTATATTACTCTAATAAAAAATGAAGGCAGAAGAATTTACAATTTAATTTAAACATACAGACCTATTCTTTTTAAAGTAAATGTTCTAAGTTGTTTTTATTATTTATTGATTATGTCTGTATGCTGATCTTTCATCCTGCAAACCATGCTGGCTTCTCTGAATTTATTAATTGAAATATAAGACCTAGAATCTGATGAAATCACTTACCCACATTTATAGACCATTAATTTTTTGAAGGACACCATTAACCGAGTGTGCCCATAGGCGTAGATGAAATCAAAATCTTACAATAGAACTCATTTTATCTGTCTACCTTGACTTAGTTTCTTCTACAGCTTGGACTTAAAATCAAACTTTGCAGTTAAAACCTGGAGAATGGTTAAAGTAAGATTTTTTTCAAGTAAAGTTACTAACCTTTAGAGTTAAAAAAAAAAATCAAATTCAGGTCTTTAGCCTCATCTAGTTGTGTCAACTTAGGTAATGCTGACCTTCCATTTCTGCGTACTGTCAGGCAGGCTATTACACTTTCACTTCTGTACACAGAACATACAAATGTATTCTGTCTTGGACTTAAAACGTTGTCCAAAATTTATAGCTAATTAGTATGTTTCATTTTTTTTTTTACTTTTGCTAGAATATATTTATTTTCAAAGATTTATTTACCTATGACACTTTGTAGTTCATACATGATTACATTGTTTGCAATCAATCTCTTCTTTCCTTTTCTCTCTTCACCTCTTTGTCTGTCTTTTTCTTTTTTCTATTAGAATAGATGGAGATGGTGAGCATTGCAAATAAAACTTGAGTTTATAATAGGTTAATTTCTCAAAATGACATGAGGTGAGGAAGTTCTATTTCTTTATGAAATTTAAGTACTTTTAGGAGATTTTGAAACTACTTGATTTGAAACTTCCATTAGTGCAAAGCAAGAGAAAAAAAAAAATCAATGGCTTTGCTAATACTATAACTAATAAGCATAATCTTTTTAAAAAGTTATTTTTCAGTTATCCCAAATATTTTTTGGTGGCAATAGGCTTTCTTGATGCAGTGTTATACAAGCTCACTCCTTAAGCTGTTTTTTTTTTTCATTCAGTAATGTTTTGCTGATTTTGTGAAATGAACTGTTATTGTTTGGTGTTTTTAATGTAATAGTGGAAGGAAACAGTCGTTTCCATAATCTCCATTCTATATGATTGTTTCTAAAACTATTAGACTAGGAAGATAAAATTTAAAAATAAAACTTCTAGCAAAATCTGAGGTCATGAAGGTAAGCCATAAAACAATAGGACTGGTGTTCTTACAAAAGAGTAGAGACACAGGCATGTAAAGACAGTATACCAGTTAAGTGGAGGTAGAGATTGAAAGCTTAAGCTACAATCCAAAGGATGCTGAGGATGCTATCAAACCAACAGAAAAAGATAGAATAGGAAGATTTTTCCCCTACACGTCAGAAAGAGCAAGTCAGGACATGCTTGATTTCAAATTTCTGAGGGTTCAGAACTGTGAGCCAATGCATTTCTATTGTTTCAAGTTACATAATTTATAGCAGTTTGGTCTGGGCTGGAGAAACCACAAGCTGGAATCAAGATTGCCGGGAGAAATATCAATAACCTCAGATATGCAGATGACACCACCCTTATGGCAGAAAGTGAAGAAGAACTAAAAAGCCTCTTGGTGAAAGTCAAAGAGGAGAGAGAAAAATTTGGCTTAAAGCTCAACATTCAGAAAACTAAGATCATGGAATCGGGTCCCATCACTTCATGGCAAATAGTTGGGGAAACAGTTAAAATAGTGGCTGACTTTATATTTTGGGGCTCCAACATCACTGGAGATGGTGATTACAGCCATGAAATTAAAAGTTGCTTACTCCTTGCAAGGAAAGTTATGACCAACCTAGATAGCATATTATTATTATTACTTTACAATATTGTATTGGTTTTGCCATAGATCAACATGCATCCGCCAGGGGTGTATACGTGTTCCCCCTCCTGAGCCCCCCTCCCACCTCCCTCCCTCCCCATACCATCCCTCCGGGTCATCCCAGTGCACCAGCCCCAAGCCTCCTGTATCCTGCATCGAACCTGGACTGGCGATTTGTTTCTTATATGATATTATACATGTTTTAATGCCATTCTCCAAAATCACCTCCCTCCGCCCCCCAGAGTCCAAAAGACTGTTCTATACATCTGTGTCTCTTTTGCTGTCTCACATACAGGGTTGTCGTTACCATCTTTCTAAATTCCACATATATGCGTTAGTATATTGTATTGGTGTTTTTCTTTCTGGCTTACTTCACTCTGTATAATAGGCTCCAGTTTCATCTACCTCATTAGAACTGATTCAAATATATTCTTTTTAATGGCTGAGTAATACTCCATTGTGTATATGTACGACAGCTTTCTTATCCATTCAGACAGCATATTAAAAAGCAAAGATATTACTTTGCCAACAAAGGCCCATCTAGTCAAGGCTATGGTTTTTCCAGTAGTCATGTATGGATGTGAGAGTTGGACTGTGAAGAAAACTGAGCACCAAAGATGCTTTTGAATTGTGGTGTTGGAGAAGACTCTTGAGAGTCCTTTGGACTGCAAGGAGATCCAACCAATCTATCCTAAAGATCAGATCTGGGTGTTCATTGGAAGGACTGATGTTGAAGCTGAAACTATAATACTTTGGCCACCTGATGCGAAGAGCTGACTCATTTGAAAAGACCCTTATGCTGGTAAAGATTGGGGGCAGGAAGAAAAGGGGATGGCAGAGGATGAGACTGTTGGATGGCATCACCGACTCAGTGGACATGGGTTTGGGTGGACTCCAGGAGTTGGTGATGGACAGGGAGGCCTGGCATGCTGCGGTTCATAGGGTCACAAAGAGTCAGACATGACTGAGTGACTGAGCTGAACTGAACTGAACTGAACTGAAGCAACTCTAGAAAACTGATATATGCTACTGGGTCTATATTAAAAAGAAATGTAATTTCAATTATGGTCTAAATTAGGTTTGGTTCAAAAGAATACATGAGGATCTCCTGCACTTAATTGAATGTATCAAAATAAACGTTGTTATGATTATAATCAAAATAATATTTTGATTATTTTCTTTATAGGAATAAAGCCTAACTTTATTATTTTTAATAAGAATCTAGAATATTCCACAGAGTGATTTGAAATGAAATAAATTTAAAAAGTAAGAGATATTTTCTTTTCATAAAGTTATATTTTTTTCCATCTTTACACATCTTTAAAAGGACTAGCTTTACTGACAGGGTCATCCTGTTGTGCAATGACTTACACTTAATGTGCACCTCTCTTTTACCAGGGAATGTGCACCTCTCTTTTACCAGGGAATGAGTTCAGTTCAGTTGCTCAGTCCTATCTGGATCTTTGCAATCCCATGGACTGCAGCATGCCAGCCTGCCTGTATATCACCAACTCCGGGAGTTTACTCAAATTCATGTCCATTGAGTTGGTGATGCCATCCAACCATCTCATCCTTTGTTGTCCCCTTCTCCTCCTGCCTTCAATCTTTCCCAGCATCAGGGCCTTTTCCAAAGAGTCGTTTCTTCACATCAGGGGGCCAAAGTACTGGAGTTTCAGCTTCAACATCAGTCCTTCATATGAACATCCAGGACTGATCTCCTTTAGGATGGACTAGCTGGATCTCCTTGCAGTCCAAGGGACTCTCAAGAGTCTTCTCCAACACCACAGTTCAAAAGCATCAATTATTCAGCAGTCAGCTTTCTTTATAGTTCAACTCTCACATCTATACATGACTACTGGAAAAACCATAGCCTTGACTAAATTGACCTTTGGTGGCAAAGTAATGTCTCTGCTTTTCAACATGCTATATAGATTGGTCACAACTTTTCTTCCGAGGAGTAACCATCTTTTAATTTCATGGCTGCAGTCACCAACTGCAGTGATTTTGAAGACCCCCAAAATAAAGTCTGTCACTGTTTCCCCATCTATTTGCCATGAAGTTTAGGAACTGGATGCCATGATCTTAGTTTTCTGAATGTTGAGCTTTAAGCAAACTTTTTCACTCTCCTCTTTCACTTTCATCAAGAGGTTCTTTGGTTCTTTTTCACTTTCAGCCATTAGGGTGGTGTCATCAGCATATCTGAGGTTAGAGATATTTCTACGGGCAATCTTGATTCCAGCTTGTGCTTCATTCAACACAGCTGTTCTCATGATGTACTCTGCATATAAATTAAATAAGCAGGGTGACAATATACAGCCTTGATGTATTCCTTTTTCTATTTGGAACCAGTCTGTATTCCATGTCTAGTTCTAACTGTTGCTTTCTGACCTGCATACAGATTTCCTGAGAGGCAGGTAGGTTGTCTGGTATTCCCATGTCATTCAGAATTTTCCACAGTTTATTGTGATCCACACAGTCAAAGGCTTTGGCATAGTCAATAAAGCAGAAATAAATATTTTTTTTGGAACTCTCTTGCTTTATTGATGATTCAGCGGATGTTGGCAATTTGATCTCTGGTTCCTCTGCCTGGTCTAAATCCAGCCTGATCGTCTGGAAATTCATGATTCACGTATTGTTGAAGTCTGACTTGGAGAATTTGAGCATTACTTTAGTAGACTCTGAGATGAGTGCAATTGTGTGGTAGTTTGAGCATTCCTTGGCATTGCCCTTGTTTGGGATTGGAATGAATACTGACCTTTTTCAGTCCTATGGCCACTGCTGAGTTTTCCAAATTTGCTGGCATATTGAGTGCAGCACTCTCATAGCATCATCTTTCAAGATTTGAAATAGCTCAACTGTAATTCCATCGTCTCCACTAGCTTTGTTCATATTTGTTCATAGTGATACTTCCTAATGTCCACTTGACTTCACATTCTAGGATGTCTGGCTCTAGGTGAGTATTTACATCATTGTGATTAATGGGTCATGAAGAACTTTTTTGTATAGTTTTTCTGTGTATTGTTGTCACCTCTTCTTAATATCATCTGCTTCTATTAGGTCCATAAAATTTCTGTCCTGTATTGAGCCCATTTTTGCATGAAATGTTACTGTTGATATCTCTAATTTTCTTGAAGAGATCTCTAGTCTTATCCACTCTCCTTTTTTTTTTTTTTGGCATTGATCACTGAGGAAGTCTTTCTTATCTCTCCTTGTTATTCTTTGGAACCCTGCATTGAAATGGTTATATCTTTCCTTTTCTCCTTTGTTTTCACTTCTCTTCTATTCACAGCTATTTGTAAGGACTCCTCAGACAGCCGTTTTGCTTTTTTGCATTTCTTTATATTGGAGATGGTCTTGATCCCTGTCTCCTGTACAATGTCACGAACCTCCATCCATAGTTCTTCAGGCACTCTGTCTATCAGATCTAGTTCCTTAATTCTATTTCTTACTTCCACTGTATAAACATAAGGGATTTGATTTAGGTCATACCTAAATGATCTAGTGGTTTTCCCTACTTTCTTCAATTTAAATCTGAATTTGGCAATAAGGAATTCATGATCTGAGCCACAGTCAGCTCCTGGTCTTGTTTTTGTTGACTATAGATCTTCTCCATCTTTGGCTACAAAAAATATAATCAATCTGATTTCGGTGTTGACCATCTAGTGATGTCCATGTGTAGAGTCTTCTCTTGTGTTGTTGGAAGCGGGTGTTTGCTATGACCAGTGTGTTCTCTTGGCAAAACTCTATTAGCCTTTGCCTTGTTTCATTCTGTACTCCAAGGCCAAATTTGCCTGTTACTCAAGGTGTTTCTTGACTTCCTAATTTTACATTCCAGTCCCCTATTAATAGGGCTTCCCTGATGACTCAGAGGTTAAAACGTCTGCCTGCAATTCGGGATACTTGGATTCGATCCCTGAGTTGGGAAGATCCCCTGGAGCAGGAAATGGCAACCCACTCCAGGATTATTGCCTGGCGAATCCCATGGAGAGAGGAGCCTGGTAGGCTACAGTCCACGGATACAAAGAGTTGGACACAACTGAGTGACTTCACTTTCCCTTTCCCCTATTAATGAAAAGGACATCTTTTCTGGGTGTTAGTTCGAAAAGGTCTTGTAGGCCTTCATAGAACCGTTCAGCTTCAGCTTCTTCAGCATTACTGTTTGGGGCATAGACTTGGATTACTGTGATATTGAATGGTTTGCCTTGGAAATGAACAGAGAGCATTCTGTCGTTTTTGAAATTGCATCCAAGTACTGCATTTTGGACTCTTTTTTTGACTATGATGGCTACTACATTTCTTCTAAGGGATTCTTGCCCACAGTAGAAGGATAATTGTCATGCGAGTTAAATTCACCCTTTCCCGTCCATTGTAGTTTGCTGATTCCTAAAATGTTGATGTTCACTCTTGTCATCACCTGTTTGACTACTTCCAATTTGCCTTGATTCATGGACCTAACATTCCAGGTTCCTGTGCAATATTGCTCTTTACAGAATCGGACCTTGCTTCCAAAACCAGTCACATCCACAACTGGGTGGTGTATTTGCCTTGGCTCCATCTCTTCATTCTTTATCGAATTATCTCCAGGAGAAAGGAGCAATGACCCCACAAGAGACTGTCTCAGATTTACCTGTGAGTTTCTAGGAGTCTCCAGCAGAGGTGTGGGTTTTTGGTGGTCTGCTGCAGGGTTGGGGGCACTGAGTGTAGCAGTACAAGCATAGGATCTTTTGAAGGAAATTGCCCTTATCTGCATTACCTCCACAATAGTTTCAGTTCAGTTCAGTTCATTTGCTCAGTCGTGTCCGACTCTTTGCGACGCCATGAATTGCAGCATGCCAGGCCTCCCTGTCCAACACTGACTCCCGGAATTCACTCAGACTCACGTCCATCGAGTCAGTGAGGCCATCCAGCCATCTCATCCTCTGTCGTCCCCTTCTCCTTCTGCTCCAATCCTTCCCAGCATTAGAGTCTTTTCCAATGAGTCAACTCGTCGCATGAGGTGGCCACAATACTGGAGTTTCAGCTTTAGCATTATTCCTTCCAAAGAAATCCCAGGGCTGATCTACTTTAGAATGGACTGGTTGGATCTTCTTGCAGTCCAAGGGACTCTCAAGAATCTTCTCCAACACCACAGTTCAAAAGCATCAATTCTTTGGTGCTCAGCCTTCTTCACAGTCCAACTCTCACATCCATACATGATCACTGGAAAAAACATAGCCTTGACTAGACAGGCCTTTGTTGGCAAAGTAATATCTCTGCTTTTGAATATGCTATCTAGGTTGGTCATAACTTTCCTTCCAAGGAGTAAGCGTCTTTTAATTTCATGGCTGCAGTCACCATCTGCAGTGATTTTGGAGCCCAGAAAAATAAAGTCTGACACTGTTTCCACTGTTTCTCCATCTATTTCCCATGTAGTGATGGGACCAGATGCCATGATCTTCGTTTTCTGGATGTTGAGCTTTAAGCCAACCTTTTCACTCTCCACTTTCACTTTCATCAAGAGGCTTTTTAGCTCCTCTTCACTTTCTGCCATAAGGGTGGTGTCATCTGCATATCTGAGGTTATTGATATTTCTCCCAGCAACTTTGATTCCAACTTGTGTTTCTTCCAGTCCAGCGTTTCTCATGATGTACTCTGCATATAAGTTAAATAAACATGGTGACAATATACAGCCTTGACGTACTCCTTTTCCTATTTGGAACCAGTCTGTTGTTCCATGTCCAATTCTAACTGTTGCTTCCTGACCTGCATACAAATTTCTCAAGAGGCAGATCAGGTGGTCTGGTATTCCCATCTCTCTCAGAATTTTCCACAGTTTATTGTGATCTACACAGTCAAAGGCTTTGGCATAGTCAATAAAGCAGAAATAGATGTTTTTTCTGGAACTCTCTTGCTTTTTCCATGATCCAGCAGATGTTGGCAATTTGATCTCTGGTTCCTTTGCCTTTTCTGAAACCAGCTTGAACATCAGGAAGTTCATGGTTCACATATTGCTGAAGCCTGGCTTGGAGAATTTTGAGCATTACTTTACTAGCATGTGAGATGAGTGCAATTGTGCAGTAGTTTGAGCATTCTTTGGCATTGCCTTTCTTTGGGATTGGGATGAAAACTGACCTTTTCCAGTCCTGTGGCCATTGCTGAGTTTTCCAAATTTGCTGGCATATTGAGATTGCCAGGAGAAATATCAATAACCTCAGATATGCTGATGACACCACCCTTATGGCAGAAAGTGAAGAGGAACTAAAAAGCCTCTTGATAAAAGTGAAAGAGAAAACTGAAAAAGTTGGCTTAAAGCTCAACATTCAGAAAACGAAGATCATGGCATCTGGTCGCATCACTTCATGGGAAATAGATAGGGAAACAGTGTCAGACTTTGTTTTTTGGGGCTCCAAAATCACTGCAGATGGTGATTGGAGCCATGAAATTAAAAGACACTTACTCCTTGGAAGAAAAGTTATGACCAACCTAGATAGTATACTAAAAAGGAGAGACATTACTTTGTCAACAGAGGTCCACCTAGTCAAGACTATGGTTTTTCCAGTGATCATATATGGAAGTGAGAGTTGGACTGTGAAGAAATCTGAGCACTGAATAATTGATGCTTTTGAACTGTGGTGTTGGAGAAGACTCTTGAGAGTCCCTTGGACTGCAAGGAGATCCAACCTGTCCATCCTAAAGGAGACCAGTCCTCGGTGTTCATTGGAAGGACTGATGCTGAAGCTGAAACTCCTGTACTTTGGCCACCTCATGCAAAGAGTTGACTCATTGGAAAAGACCTTGATGCTGGGAGGGATTGGGGCAGGAGGAGAAGGGGATGACAGAGGATAAGATGGCTGGATGACATCACCGACTCAATGGACATGAGTTTGAGTGAACTCTGGGAGTTGGTGATACACAGGGAGGCCTGGTGTGCTGTGATTCATGGGATCACAAAGATTTGGACACGACTGAGTGACTGAACTGAACTGAAAGCTACTTCTGTTATATGACCCCACAACTCTACTCCTAGATATTTACTCACTCACAGTGGATCACACAGTAAAAAAATCTGCCTGCAATGCAGGAGACAAGGTTCGATCCCTGAGTTGGGAAGATCCCCTGCAGAAGGAAATGACAACCCACTCCAATGTTCTTGCCAGAGAATTCCAAGGACAGAAGAGCCTGATGGGCTACAGTCCATGGAGTTGCAAAAAGTTGTACATGACTGAGTGACTAACATGCACACATATTTACCGAAGAGCAGTAAAAGCAAATGTCCACACCAGCTTGTGAAGAAAGCTCATATAGATTTAAGAAAAACTCATGAAAACTGATAACTTCCTAAATTGCCATCAACAGACTGGATTTTAAAAAGTAAGTCATATCTATATGATGGAAAACTACTCAGCAATAAAAATGAAGGTAGTATCAATAAACACAATAGCATATATAAATCTCAGGAGATGAGAATGAAGTTTATACAAGAAAGTATATGTAGCATGGTTTCGTTTATATGAAGTTCTAAAGACTTAGCAGCAGCAAAGTAGGTGAAATTAATCAGGTTTGTGTTTACATCTGGGGTTTGATGGGGAAGGAAACTGGCTATAAAAAAGCATGAGGACTTTTATTGCATAATGATAATGTCCTGTACCTTGATAGTTAATTGGATTGCAAAATTGTGCACAGCTGTCATAATTTACCAAGTAATACACTTAAGATTTGTGCAGTTTATCATACAGACATTTTATTTTAAAACAAATTCACAAAAAATGACCTTTGCTCAGTCATGTACGATTCTTTGCAACCGCATGGACTGTAGCCCATCAGGATCCTCTGTCCATTGGACCTTCCACGCAAGAGTACTGGAGCAGCATGCCATTTCCTCCTCCAGGGCCAAGGGATTGAATCAAGTCTCCTGCATTTCCTGCATTGGCAGGTGGATTCTTCATCACTGGGCCACTAATTAATAAATAATTGACCTTTAAATGATATGTGAAGGTTTTTAGGAGTATGTATACCTGATGTCTAGAAATATTTTTTTTTTAATATATAAAAGGAAGGATTGAATTATAGGTAGATGGGATAAACGATAAATCAAATATAGTAAAATATTAATAGTGGGTATGTTCATATGGGTATGCATGCATGCTCAGTTGCCTCAGTTGTGTCCAACTCTGTGACCCCCATGAACTGTAGCCCACCAAGCTCCTCTGTCCATGAGGATTCTTCAGGCAATACTGGAGTGGGTTGCCATTTCCTCCTGTAGGTGATCTTCCACACCCAGGGATTGAACCCACGTCTCTTATGTCTCCTGCATTGGCAGGTGGGTTTTTACCACTAGTGCCACCTGGGAGGGGTACTATAAAGTTCATTCCTTTTTTTTCAGCATGTTTGAAAGTCTTACTTTTAAAAAAGTATAAAATTTTTATTGTTTACTTATTCAAAAAATGTCTAAATTCCTATTTTGCGCCAGATACATTTAGAGAGAAAATACAAAGGAAATAGCAACCTTACCCTTATTGTGTTTAGAGTTTTCATATCTAATTTCTCTCTAAATATAATTGCTGAAAAGTTTGAATCTATATAAATCTGTAAAGGCTTATGAGACTAATAGCAACTTCACTTTCACTTAGTGATCTAGGGAACAGGAATAAAAAATAAATTTTTTTTTTTTTTTTGGCAAAAAGAAAAATCACCAAAGGTCTTATGCAAGTATTTACTGTTTGAAGAAAAGCTTGATTTCTCATTTGGTTATATAACAGCCTAATGATAATGGTTGTGGTTTTAATAAATAAACCATTTAACAATGAAGCAGGATGGCAAAACACAAAAAAATCTGAGAAGTAAACACAAGGAATTTTCTTCTGCTTAAATCAAATACAGGTCTTCAGGGGTTAATTCTTTTGTACTAATGTTTAGTATGAACCTATTTTTATTAGTACACTGTGTTAAGTATTTTATAGTCATTCTTTCATTTGACATTCAAAATAAGTTTGTGATATTCAATTTTTATCCTTATTTATACTTTTTTCAAAGAGGACTTCAAGGAGAAAAAACTTATCTAAAGTCACAGTGGAATTCTGAACTGATTGTATTCTTTGAAGAGACTGTTTAGGATTAGTATTTTACTTAATAATAAAAAGTAAAATCAATGAAATATTAATACTAATTGTGTTTCCATAATATTATTAGATCCAGTTCTATCAAAAAGTGCTCACTCAGCTGCTAGAATTGTATTAGTACAACTACCATATTACCCCAACTCTTTAAATTGCCTCCTAATCCAAATCCTCAATTTCAGTTGAGCTATTTCAAATCCTAAAAGATGATGCTGTTAAAGTGCTGCACTCAATATGCCAGCAAATTTGGAAAACTCAGCAGTGGCCACAGGACTGGCAAATGTCAGTTTTCATTCCGATCCCAAAGAAAGGTAATGCCAAAGAATGCTAAAACTACCCACAATTGCACTCATCTCATATACTAGCAAAGTAATGCTTAAAATTCTCCAAGAGAGGCTTTAAAAGTACATGAAGCATGAACTTCCAGATGTTCTCCCTGGATTTAGAAAAGTCAGAGGAACCAGAGATCAAATTGCCAACATCTGTTGGATCATTGAAAAAGCAAGAGAATTCCAGAAAAACACCTACTTATGCTTCATTGACTATGCCAAAGCCTTTGACTGTATGTACCACAATAAACTGTGGAAAATTCTTAAAGGGAGTACCAGACCACCTGACTTGCCTCCTGAGAAATCTGTATGCAGGTAGAGAAGCAACAGTTAGAACTGGATATGGAACAACAGACAGGTTCCAAATAGGAAAAGGAGTATGTCAAGGCTATATATCGTCACCCTATTTATTTAACTTTCATGCAGAGTACATCATGAGAAACACTGGGCTGGAAGAAGCACAAGCTAGAATCAAGATTGCCAGGAGAAATATCAATAACCTCAGATATGCAGAGGACACCACCCTTATGGCAGAAAGCAAAGAAGAACTAAAGAGCCCCTTGATGAAAGTGAAAGAGGAGAGTGAAAAAGTTGGCTTAAAGCTCAACGTTCAGAAAACTAAGATCATGGCATCTGGTCCCATCACTTCACGGCAAATAGATGGGGAAGCAGTGGCTGACTTTATTTTTGGGGGTGGGGGGCTCCAAAATCACTGCAGATGGTGACTGCAGCCATGAAATTAAAAGACGCTTACTCCTTGGAAGAAAAGTTATGACCAACCTAGACCGCATATTAAAAAGGAGAGACATTACTTTGTCAACAAAGATCCGTCTAGTCAAGGCTGTGGTTTTTCCAGTAGTCATGTATGGATGTGAGAGTTGGACTATAAGCAAAGCTGAACACCAAAGAATTGATGCTTTTGAACTGTGGTGTTGGAGAAGACTCTTGAGAGTCCCTTGGACTGCAAGGAGATCCAACCAGTCCATCCTAAAGGAGATCAGTCCTGGGTGTTCATTGGAAGGACTGATGCTGAAGCTGAAACTCCAATACTTTGGCCACCTGATGAGAAGAACTGACTCACTGGAAAAGACCCTGATGCTGGGAAAGATTGAGGGTGGGAGGAGTAAGGGATGACAGAGGATTAGATGGTTATATGGCATTACCAACATGATGGACATGAATCTGAGTAAGCTCCAGAAACTTGTGATGGACAGGGAAGCCTGGCATGCTGCAGTCCATGTGGTCACAAAGAGTCGCACACCACTGAGCGACTGAACTAAACTGAATCCGAAATTGAAGCAAATAAATATTTTGACCTTTGTTTATGGTGTGGCCCTGCTAATGTGCGCAGGACTGAACAACAACCTGGGTCAATGAAGCATACTCAGCTAGCTCACTGACATCCAGTAACTGGATAAAGTTACTGGCCAGTAACTGACAAAATAAAGTTTTCTAAGTCAATGGCCACAGTGCTGAAACTTCCTTGGAAACAATAAAAACCTAGGGAGAAATTTATTAAGAAATGCCTGTGTCATTCATCTTTTCTCCCGATGATTTTATTGTTCTTCAGTAAACTGCTCAGATTAGAAGAGACTCCCACTAGTGCGTGCATGCTCAGTCACCCAGTTACATCCAGCTCTTTTCAACCATTTGGACTGTAGCCTGCCTGGCTTCTCTGTTCATGGAATTTTCCAGACAAGAATACTGGAGTGGGTTGCGATTTCCTTCTCCAGGGGATATTCCTGACCCAGGGATTGAACCTGTGTTTTGGATTGGCAGGGGGATTCTTTATATCACTGTGCCACCTTGGATACTAATCAATAGACTCCAGAAGATGTCAAGATTTTAAGAATAGTTTTATCTTTCTCTTACCCAGCTACACCCCTACATATATACATATGTATATATACATATATGTGTGCGCATGATGTGTGTGTGTGTGCATGCTCAGTAGTATACAACTCTTTGCTACCCTTTGGACTATAGTCTTCCAGGCTCCTCTGGTTATGGGAGTTTTCAGGCAAGAATACTAAAGTGGGTTGTCATTTCCTCCTCCAGTAGATCTTCCTGACCCATGGATTGGGTGAGCCATGTAAATCTAGGGGCTGCATCATGGGACTGATTCCACGTACCAGTGAGCCACTTTGCTCATCCTGAGAGTGCCCCCATGCTTGAGGGTAGAAGATAGGTAGACATGGGATTAGGTAGAAGATAAAAAAAACTTCATGACAATTCAAGAGAAACCACAGAAGAAATTACTTTTTCTCCCTACTTAATGAGTCCCACAAGTTCATTTTATACTAGGCCTGTAAATGTATTCTGCTTATTAGGATATTTTATTGCTGCTTACCTAGTCCTTCCCTTGCCCTTTACAAATCTCTCCTCCTCTTCCTAAAACATGCAGTGTCAAATGAAAAGTCCAGCAAAAACTGAACATTAGGCAACTCCTTTTAGAATCAGGCATGACTCTACACCCCAAATCTGGAGAGTGTGAATAGCAAGTCCCTTGTAATGTTATCACTTTTTTTTTTTTTAACACACTTGCTTGTTCACTTCAGTTTTCTCATGCAAATACTGTGTATAAAACAAAGCTGTGATGTACTCATATAAATCTTGTTCAAATTCCAATTCTGCCACTTGGGCAAATACTTAACTCTTCTTAGCCTGTTTCACTCTTCTATGAAATGATTATAATAATCGCCTTCCAGTACTGTTCTGATTGAATGGTGTAATATGATACAAATGCATTGTATAATGCCTCACATGTGGTACAGGCACACTCTCCAGAAAAATATAAACATACAATTTAAAGAATATTTTATACATTAATATTCCAATTCATACATGGTAAACTTATTTTTCATGAAGTTGGAAGAATCTGTAATTTTAGTTGGAATGATCACAAGTTATTTATAGTATTTCTAAAGCTGTGTCCACTGAACCTGGATAAGCCCATCAACTATCATTATGTGGAAGAGGTGACATGGCAAAGAGTGTCCTTCAGTGGCAAATCTAAAGTTAATCCACGGTGCTTGGAACTCCTTGGTTCCAAGCAAAGTATTTAGAGTCTTTCACACGCCATATTTTTTATTAGATATTGAGAATTTTCTTGATTGTTTTGATATATAAGAATGTGGTTTTATATTAACTTAATTGGCATGCTTTAATAGATTTAGAGTAATGGCTAATGTCTATGATAATTCACAATTAGTGAAACATAACACTGGATATCTTCTTCACTTCGATTATGAGGTAAACAATATTTATGAAATTACAGTAATTTGAAGTATAATAAAATTAAGTTCCAAATAAGCTATAATTTCTTACTTGTTTCCTCTAAATAGTCTCTGAGAAATTATGGAGGGTATTTACAGATGCAGCACCTAACTCATGTAGACTTATAATGAAATCTCACAGCTTAGGTCAGAATTGTGGAAAAACAAGTTGTACAGAGACAAATTGTACTGCTATTAAAATTTCATGGTCCTCTTTTCAAGATCATGAAATCTGTGACTTTAGCTATAAGTATCACAATCTGCTTACTAAAAGATATCATGTAAATCATTTTCTAATAGTTGCAGTATATGCTGTAACTCAAGTGTAGACAAGTAATGATTAACAGAAGGCAGCATAAGACCTGTAAGGCATTTAACCAAAAGCAGAACAAATCACATTTTTATAAATGAGAAAATCCAGGAGAAAAAAAAAATTAATTAGTCTTTCATGAACTTACAAAAACTATGCAATCAATAAAGAATAGAGCTTACTTGGAAAGATGGGGCAATATGGTTTTGTTAATATAATTTGCTCAATATTTCCATGTGACTAGGTTAACTAAATTACATCTTAGCAAGGAAACTAATATGATAAAGATAACTGGGCCCTAATGACCAAGATTATTAGAAATAATATTTTGGTTGGTGATAAATGCTAGAAACAAAAAGGGAAAGCTTATGTGGTTCCTAAAAACATTTTCCAAATGATCTACAATATATATGGAAGAAGAGCCAGCACCATGAAATGGGATGCACGAATGTGAAACAAGTTTAAATCATTGTTGAAATTATAGGGACCAAAGTAGTATTTGGAATTAATTCCAGTTGAAGTAAATAAATAAATCACTTCTGCTTCAATGAATTAAACCGAGCCATAGTTGTTCTCATGTAGGCCAATGTTTTCTTGCTCTGTATTCACCAGAAAGGAACAAACATTTCCTATATTTATTATTCAGGAAGCAATATAGTCCCACCCCCTATGATTTCTCACATTATCTTTTTCTATCCTTTGACTCCATTCACTCTCTGTTTCTTGTAGACATAATTTAAAGCTTAGCACAAAAGAATGAAGTTTGTAGGATGTTTTAAAGGCACAGAGTAGAGCTGATAAAAATAGAAGATAAAGAAGAGAAACATAAGAAATAGAATAAAAAACCTATAGTTGAAATCAATGAAAAATACTAAATCTAAAGCCATTTGATCTCCATTATGTGAAAACCACTGTGTTTGAATTCATAAAATCTTCCAAAACCTACGTGATTCAAAAAATAAGAAAAAGTATAGTTATTTTATTTTGTTTTCAAGCTATTGGTTTATAAAGAATATTAATGAATATTTTAACATTTTTTCTCTCTTTACTCTCTCTTCTTTCACCAGCAACAAGTGCTATCCAATAATGATGTGATATCCTTGGAAATTATAAAGTAAATATTCAACAGAGAGATGACAAGATTTAAAACTCTGACAAGTTTGAGAAAGATAAGACTTGTCTTCTAGAATCCCTGATAGTCAAGAAGGCAGATTAAATGGCATCAGACTTTGATATTTAAGAAGGCAATTTTAAAACATTCCAATAAAAATATAAGCATTTTATTGATATCACTGAATAGCACTTTAAAAGAAATGATAAGTAAAGATACCTGGAAAACTCTCAAGGAAGAATTTCTTAGTTGACATCAAAAGATAAATTTAGCAATTATTATAAAGCCATTTATCAAACTCCATTTACAATGGCAACAAAACTATACAGTTTTTATACTTAACAGAGGATGAGATGGCTGGATGGCATCACTGACTCGATGGATGTGAGTCTGAGTGACCTCCGGGAGTTGGTGATGGACAGGGAGGCCTGGCGTGCTGCAGTTCATGGGGTCGCAAAGAGTTGGACACGACTGAGCGACTGATCTGATCTGATCTGATCTTCTGATCTGATAATTATAAGGGCCCCACCCTTAGGACTCCATCTAAATCGAATTATTTTGCAAAGGATCCATCTTCAAGGAGCATCACGTTGATTACGGTTTTAACATGTACATTTTCAGGGAACACAATTCAGTCCATAGCAACTGCACAGCTAGTAAAATTTCTAAATTTAAAAAGAAAGTCCATCTTGTAGGACTGAAACTTACATCTTTGTTTCCATCATGAAAAATAAGAAGCTTCTAGAGATCTGTTGCACATATTGTCCTGAGAGTTAACAGTACTGTACTTTACACTTAAAATTTTGTTATGAGGGGAGATCTCATGTTATATTTTTTCTTTTTTTTTTTCTTTAACTACTAAAGAAAGGAGGGATGAAGGAAAGAAAGGGAGGAAAGAAGAAAAGTAGAAAACAGAAAGCAAGGCAAAGATCATACCAGGTGCGGAGTGGGATATGGCGACACTGGAAGACTCTCACACATTTTGTGAAACTATTGGAACTTTCTTAAACCTTTAAACATACACCTACCTGTCTTTTAATTCAGCCATTCTATTCCTTAGAATTTACTTAAAAGGAATGAAAGTATATGTCTCCAGAAAGATGTGCACATGAATTCATATACATTTTGATTTGAAATCGCCAATAACTAGAAGTAAGCCAAAATGTTCACTAAGTCCAGCCCTACTCAGTAAATAGCTATAAAACGCCATGTAATATATAAAGCAATGGTTTTCACACATTTGATTAATGGAGTTCATTCATTTTTTGATCCCTGAAAAAATAAAATAATAAATGAATTGACCTCTCTGTGTGTTCTTTCTGCCTGAAAGTCCAACCAAGAATGTGGCATAAGAAAGGGGTCAAAATAAATATGGCAGCCTTGTTAAGTTTGGAAAACAAATCAGAATTCAGGGAAGCTGAAGATAAATTATCATGCATGAAATATTTATATAGTTAAAAAGCTCTAGAATTCTGCACTTGAGATGCTCAGAGATAAAGAACAACTGCTATGGAAAATAACAACTGAGGACAAGGAACTGAACAACTCTTCTAGGTGACACAGGACTGGGAGATGTTTAGGATCCAAACTGACTATTGTTAGGATATTCAACAAATATATAGGAAAAAAACAAACCTTAAGACAGGAGTTACACTATTTCTAAAGTAAAGACTACTGTTTAGACACACTAGCAAATTTTAAAAATAAGCTTTGAAAGCATCAAGCTGATTTTAAAATAAATGAACTCCCTGACACAGACTTCAACACCTCTAAGAAAAAGATAAGAAAAAAGTAGTGGGTCAAAATATATATCATGCAATCATGGAGTTACTAGAAGAAACAGGAAAATATGTCTCTGGTAGACCAGAAGAAAACTCAATAATTAGAATCAGATTTCAAGATGAAAGGAATAATTAATCAATTTAACATCTAATACATGTTTTATATGAGTGCAGGGGGATGTGGGGGTGTATATGTGAGTGTGTATATACACACATGGTATATACATGCAGTAAAGAATCTGCCTGCAATTCAGGAGACCCAGGAGACACAGGTTTGATCCTTGCATTGGAAAGATCCCCTGGAGGAGGAAATAGCAACTAACTCCAATATTCTTGTCTGGAGAAGCCCATGGACAGAGAAGCCTAGTGAGCTAATAAACACGACTGAGCAACTCACACTTTCATTTCTTTCATATATATGGTGGCTTTAACATCAGATTAGAAACCACAAAGAATAAAATCAGTGTGCACAAAGCTCTGGAAATGGAAAGCATTCCAACTGAAAAACAGAGTGAAACCGATATTCAGAGACTCATGGGACAAAGTCCAGCCATTTAATATTGATAGAACTGGGGCAAAAATCATAGAAATAATATTTTCCCAAATTTCAATAAAAATATCAATCCACAGGTTGAAAAGCTGAGAGTCCCCCAAATACACAAAAAAGGACACAAAAACATGCTCGGACAAATAGAGTAAACGCAGAAAACATACTTAGGCAATTCATAGTGATTAATGTGTTAAAGGTTCTAAGGCAAATCAGAACCATGTGAATAAACACAGGAAGAAACTCATCAGACAGTTGAAAACAAAGAGCCAAATGGAAGTAGGGTTTAGAGGTACAAATTCCTGAAGGATCATCCCATCAGAACCTTCAGTAAGACTGTATTTTCACTCAATTTCTCCTTTCTGCTTCCTTTTATTTTGTAGGTGTTGAGAACACTCTAAAAAACCTCTTACATTCTAATATATATCTCAGAATTTGCCTTCCAGGGGACTGAACTTGAGTAAAGGGTACATCAAAAAAAAAAAAAAAAAGATGTAACCTGAGGGAGAGTAGCTTCAAAAACAGGAAATAAAGAAAAAGAATTTATACATTATCACGTGTGCATCAAGCATAGAAATACCTATCCTGGATTGAAACAGGAGGATGAGGGGCCCTAAAGTAAAAGCATGTGGAATTAAAAAATAAAAAGCTTGAGCTGAAACATCAAACACGTGTACAATGTGCAAAAAAGAGAAAGAGAAAAAACAGAAAGCAAATTCAAGAAAAGCACAGCTGTACAGAAAGAAAAATGAAATGGTCATTGACTACAGTAAGAACACTTGCATAAAGCTAATTTGTATATTAATTTTCAACAGTTATAATCAATCTTTTTGCAAGGAATAGTAGATGAGAACAGTCTTAAAAGAGTATTTAAATGCTATCAATATAAGCAAAGCAAAAATGTAACTATAGATAGCAGAGGTTGTGAGACGAGGGGAAGGGAGAGCTTAAGAAAGGAAGGGAATATCATTGTAAAGAGGAGATTCAAAAGACAATAACAGTAGTTGCAGAAACAAGAAATAAGAATGAGAATCTAAATTTCTGGGATAGATATAAATCCCTGGTGGAAGAAAGTCAGGTGTTATCTAAAAAATGATAAAAATACAACATAGATATGCATTTTATTAGAGGACTTGAATATGTCAGGGGAAAGAACAACAAACACGTGTAGGGTAGAATTCTTTCTTCTGGGGACTGGGGTTGAGAGTGGAAGAAAGTATGCCTGGGATAGCAGGTTTGATGTTAGGCACATATCCAGGTGGCACTAGTGGTAAGGAATCTGCCTGTCAATGCAGGAGACACAGGAGGTGTTGGTTTGATCCATGAGTCAGGAAGATTCCTAGAGTAGAGAATGGCAACCCACTCCAGTATTCTTGCCTAAAAATTCCATGAACAGAAGAGTCTGACAGGTTACAGTCCATGGGGCTGCAAAGAGGTGGACACAACTGAGCGTGTGCGTGTGCACATGCATGTACACATGCGCGTGCCCACACGCACACACTATATATATATTACTGAAGTGAAAGTTGCTCAGTCATGTCCGACTCTTTGCAACCCCATGGACTGTAGCCTTCCAGGTTTCTCTGTCCATGGAGTTTTCCAGGCAAGAATACTGGAGTGGGTAGCCTATCCCTTTTCCAGGGGATCTTCCCGACAGGGAATAAACCAGGGTCTCCTGCATTGCAAGCGGATTATTTACCAGCTGAGCTACCAGGGAAGCCCATATATATTAAGTTGATGACAATATGAACATTTTTTTCCTGAGGAATTAGGATATGAGAAGTTGGAGTGTGGGATATCATTCAACTTTCACTGAAAATATGGACGTCTTTTCTAATGAATAACATTGGAATAAAGCACCTTGTCAAGGAGTGAATTTTCAATAAGATAATTGAGGAGTGTTTCATATATGTGAGAGACATAGCAATCTGACATTTTATAGTTTAACGTGGCTTTTAACAGCGATATTTTCAAATAACTACTAGATGTCACAACCAAATTATTTTTTAAAAATATATTTAACTGCATTTTGTAATAACAAATTTCATAAGTTCCATTTTCCTTCTCTGTGTACATCTTATGCTCAGCTTTTAGAAATAAAACAACAAATTTAACTTAACTCCAGGCAAAATAAAGCCCTATATTAAATTTCCATTGAAGATACTTTCACTGAAAACCTCTTAGAGAAATCAAAGGAAAAATGAAGCTAGAACTATATAAACAAGTTATGAAGGAGAAATTGGTTCTTTGAGGAAAGATTTATTTGGTTTAGCTTTCCCTGGGTAACATGAAATATGTAATGTATTTTATGAGAATTTTCTTATTGTCCATACTCAGTTCGAATTCACCCCTCAGAGAAAAAGATAATGTTGAATCTTTCTGGTTAGCCTGAACTTTCTTTTCCAATACTTTTCACAGAATGAAATATTAGTACTAAACAGCACTGTCTCTGCTTCAGGGAGCAACCATAACAGAGCTGGATGACACATCATTGCCCTGATGTTTCATAGCATCTTATATGCAAGCTGGCTCCCTAGACTGGATGGTGCTGATACTAGCCAGCCCATTCACTCTTGGACCCCTCGAATTGTTGAAACATACCCTTGGCATAGGAAATGGCAACCCACTCGAGTATTCTTGTCTGGAAAACTCCATGGGCAGAGGAGATTGGCAGGCAATAGTCCATGGGGCCTCAAACAGTTGGAGATACTGAGAGAGCACAGATGCAGACACAGAGACACACACAGACACACACACACACACACACATACTCATATTAAGCCCAATTTCTAGACTGTATAAATTAAGTATATAGGTTTTCTTTCTATATTATATTCTTTTGTACCATGAGTTTACTATATAATTGGATTAAATGAGAGCTTCTAGATCAAGAAGCCAACAAAAAATACTGACTATATTACATTATATTACACTATAGTAAATTATATAATATTTTTTGTAAAATGCAATACATTTCCTCTCACATTCATCACAACATCATAATGGTACATCTTCCACATTAGTACAAAATTCCACTGTTATATTCACCATTCAGAATCACTCCAGGTTCCTGTTATTAATGGTTTTTATGCTGCTGTTGTTTATCACTCTTAAGAGAGAAGACTGCCAGTTTTATCTCTGACCTTTACCACTGTGGTCTTACACCTTAGCCAGAAAGCATTAGTTAACCATATAGACATGATTTCCATGTGCTTTTTGCCATTCTTTCCATTTTGCCTGGAATTTCAACTTCTATCACCCAATCCCTGTGTTTCAAGATGTAACGCATACTCCTCTTAGAAAACTCAAGTTAAGTGTATTTTTTAACCCACCCCCAAATATAATTCACTCCTTTGTACCTCACATGTATACCTGTCAAGGAAAAACCTGTTACTACAACCCCTACATGATTTTTCTATCATCTCCTCTATATACCAAGTTATTCTCCAAGATGCTCAACTTATCTGACTATAATGCAAATCTTATTGCATTAGTTCAATCAGGTAGTAAAGTCCCTTCTTTGTGAACAAAATTCATGATATCATAAAGTGAAATTTAGATTTTTATTTAGCTCTGATTATTACCATATCATTTTCTTTACTGGATCAAAATCTATCACCTAAATAATTATGCATCTTTTAATCCTATCTTTGTTCCTCAACTGATAAGACATGTAAAATCAAATAGAGGATTTCCAAGGAATAAAAGAAAACTCTTTTAATTTGACATTCTAAAAGTGTAAATATTTTGTAAATAATAAGACAGAAATCTCAAGCAAATAGAATTGAGAGTCCAGAAGGGGGAGCTCGCGCGTCATGTGATGATAGCAAAACTCAACAGGAAGAAGGACGATGTTTCTTTCCTGGCAGGGACTCCCTCAATGAAAAGACACGGACTTTGTTTACTATTGCCCTCTCAACTTCCTTTCCCCTTCTATAAAAATGTTCTTCCCTTGCCATCGGGGGAGGTGGGGGGAGAACTTGAACAAGATTCAACGTTTGCAAACCCCAAATTCCACTTCTCTGATGATCCTGAATAAAACCATCTTTGCTGGAGAAATGTCTGGAAATTTGTTGTAGGTCAACATTTTGGCGGCCTGTGTGAGGACGAGAGAAGACCCTCAAAGGTTCCAGGGCTGGGGAGCAAATAGATGCAGCACCAATACTTAAGCCTGTTTGCCTTTGCTGCTTTTCTTGCTGAGCCCAGGGATTGAAGGCACATTTTACTTCTGAATTTGAGCTCACAATCTCCTTGCATTTGAAACTCTCCAGACTTTATTCTGGATCTGTTTTAAGATTTTGTTCTTTCTGGTTAGTGCCTTGTTCTAGATGCAAGTATTTGTTTGGGACTTTGGTCTAATTTTGAGATAAGGTTCTTTCAGCTGAAGCTGGTTAGGCTTTGTTCCATTCTTTCAAGAACAGGGGCTACAAAAAGGAAGAAGAAGAAGAACAGGGGCTGCTTTCACTGAAACTGTCCAGTTCAGCCTTTGGAAAAGAAACTAGCTGAAAAAGCCTTTGGTCTTGATTCTATTGAATTAGCAACCACCTTCCTCATGGACAAAATCTTCAACTGATATTGGCAAAATTCAATGTACGTCTCCCATCAAGTTTCAAAAGACTCCTTGAAACTGCTTCCCAGAATTAAGCAGTCTCATATAAAAAGCCTTTCAAGGCATAATGCCCATAACAGATTATAGCGGCATCATTATGCTCTATGCTATCTCCTGTAACACTCATTTTACCAGTAAGAAAACATAAAGGCCAAGGGTGAAAGTTTGCCCAGAACCTCCGAACAATAAAAAAAACATTCCTATCCCTCAAAACTTGTTGTTCCTAACTATGTTGTTGGAGAAGACTCTTGAGAGTCCCTTGGACTGTCCAACCAGTTCATCCTGAAGACTACTCCGGGGTGTTCATTGGAAGGACTGGTGCTAAAGCTGAAACTCCAGTACTTTGGCCACCTCATGCAAAGAGTTGACTCATTGGAAAAGACCCTGATGCTGGGAGGGATTGGGGGCAGGAGGAGACGGGGACGACAGAGGATGAGATCGCTGGATGGCATCAACAACCCGATGGACGTGAGTTTGAGTGAACTCCAGGAGTTGGTGATGGATAGGGAGGCCTGGCATACTGTGATTCATGGTGTCACAAAGAGTCGGACATGACTGAGCAACTGAACGGAACTCCCATACCTTTATTAACATCCATTCCCACAGGAAACAAATTCTTTACTATAATTAATTTACACGGTGCATTCTTTAATATTCTAGTTGATAAAGCTAAACAGTACCTTTTTGCCTTCATTTGGGAGGAAACAATTCACCTGAACAGTAATGCTTCAGGGTTTTTTGGGGGTTTTTTTGAGAGCCCTTATCTCCTGCAAATCCTAAATGCTGCTATGGATGATATAACATTCCCTAGAGGTTCTACTTCGCTGCAATATGTGGATAATTTGACAGTAGCCACTTGTTTTTAGCCTTAAAGGAACAGAAGTTCACCAAAGAAAAATTGCAGCTGGCCCAAACCTAAGTTTGATGTTTAGGGCATCTAATATGAGAACAAAGCCTAAGCCTAAATCCAGATAAATAGTGGTCTAAATTTCCTGAAACCCAAAGCTAAGCACTAACCATGAGGTTTTCTCAGCCTAGTTGATTATTGTTCAAATTAGATTCCAAGTTTTCTCTTGTGGCCCAATCTCTGTATGTTTTAGTAGGCAATAACAACCAAATGAGTTTTACGGTAAGAATCAGATAATATAATTTTCATGGCTTCACTAGAGTTTTGATGAACCCAACTGCCCTTGGGCATCCCAATGATCAGATTCCTTTTTTTCCTTAATGCATATGAAAAGAAAAGGAATTAGCTTGGGGTACTCACCCAAGAACATGGACCACCAGGGACCCATACAGGGTATTGTAGCCAGCAACTGTACCCTGTGGCTCCAGGACATTTCCTTTGCCTTAGAGCCAACACTACCACTGCCTTCTTGGTTAAGATTGCTAAGAGAATCATTGTGGGATCCTCTTTAAACGTTTTTGTACACCATAGAGTAGGAGCTCCCTTAACTCATCACACAGTATTTCTCAGTCTGCTACCTCACCTCACCTACATCACTCTATGAAGTCTTTCTCTTAACTGCTCATCATGTAACTCTTCTACATTGTTATTAACCTTAATCTTGCTACTTTTCTTCCTTCTATCACCAAAGAAGTCTCTTGTGACTGTTTGATGCTCACAGACCACCTCTTGACTCCTTGTGATGATCTGCAAGAAATTTCTCTGCTTTGCATGGTTCACTGATAGTGCTTATTTAAAAGGTGACAATGTTCTGAGTATGAGTGCAACTCTTTTTGATGTTATTGAGGTTACATCTTTATCTATGGCTACTTCAGCCCAACAAGCTGAATTATTTATAAGTACAAGCCTCTTACACAGGCTTGTACTTATAAAAGCATAAAACTGCCAATATTTATACTGATGGTAGATACGCTTTTGGAGTAACTCATGATTTGGGGATGCTTCCTGACTATCAGTAATAAATAAAATTAAATATTCAGTAATTATTGGATGCAACACTTTTACCCACCACTTAAGCTATTTTTAAGATTCTGGAACATGCTAAACTTGACTATCTGGAAGCTAAGAGAAGGCACCTTGCTGATATTTTTGTAAGAAATGCTGCCCTTAAAGAAGGTTACAGCAGCCAAACCTTCTTTATGGTCCAAAGGAATATTGACCAAATGATAATTAAAAATTGGGTAGAGAAACCCAACAACTGGCCTCAGAAAAGGAAAAACAAGATTGGAAACTCAATAAATGCTGACAAAAAGAGAAAGCTCTGGTTTGGACCAAATAACAGCTTGGTCTTAATGAAGACTATAAAATTTATATTCCTTTCTATTGTAGATTCATTAAATCACTGATCTTCTAACAAAATGATAACATTCATGAATCAACATTGGTGGGGAAACCTTAACCATTAGGCTGTGAAAAGTGCATACTTCACTTGTCTAAGTTGTCAGAAGTAAAACGCATGGAAGTCTATTTTTGCACTTTTCCTGGACATTTTAAGCTGCTTAATAGACCATTGGAGGTCTGACAAATGTATTTCATATGTCTTACACCATATCATAAACAAAATATGTTTTAGTCATGGTATCTATGTTTTCCCACTAGACTGAAGCCTTCCATTGCAGACAGGCCACTCCCTCTTCTGTGGCTAAAGCCCTTTTGGAAAATAGTACACCAATTTGGGAAATGCCTCTTGAACCTCACAATGATCAATAAACCCATATTACTGGCCAGGTTACTTTGAGAAGTCATCATTGTTTGGTTTTACAATACTTTCAGTGCACTTATATTCAATCCTCTGATTTAGTCAAACACAATAATGACATTATTAAGATTCATACAAACTTGGAAAAGTTTATAGAGGTTCTTCAAATAGTTTGGTCAAAAGCACTGTTGTTGATCCTTGTAAATCTCACATCCATCCCTTTGGGAACTCATAAACTCTCACCCTTTGAGATAGTCACAGGACACTGAAAGCACTTGGATCCTGCTTCCTTTTATCCAAAACTGATAAAAGAAGAGATCCTCCTGTATTGCAAAGGTCTAGTTTCTTGATCAAAAATAATGATGTTTTGGTAGGGCAATCTTAACATGGTACACTTTTGGGAGGTGAAGACTTTAAACATTACACCTTGCAGCCTGGAGATA
Organism: Tragelaphus eurycerus; assembly: GCA_935064755.1. Lineage (NCBI taxonomy): Eukaryota > Metazoa > Chordata > Mammalia > Artiodactyla > Bovidae > Tragelaphus > Tragelaphus eurycerus. The sequence continues at coordinate 41,160,466 of CAKXYN010000010.1, read as the reverse complement.
TTGCCTATTGGAAAAGATACCTCAGGAAGAATGGTCTTCAATCTCATTAGAAAAGCCCCTATGAAGTATGTCTAAATCTTGTGCCAGCACAGGCCAGGGAACAGACTTTTGGATTCAGGTGACACATCTAAAAAAGTGCCGAACATTGACTAGACCCATACACCATTTAGAGACCTAAAAGTAGATATTTCCCAGAATTGGAGAAGATAACATCTGAGGAGACAGCTTTTCAAAGTTTTCCAGTCCAGCCCTGTTGGAAGTTTGCCTTCAAACCTTTAATCATGATAGAACACTTCAGATGATCTCCGATGTCTATGATCTACATAAAATGGAAGGATTTTAGATTAAAAAGTGCTAAGAGTTCTTCCTACTAGCCCTCCTAGTTTCTCATATGAGATTCAATAAGTTTCCAATCTGTGCACTTTTCCTTGAACATGAAGCACTACATCCAGGAAATGTCTCTCTTGGCACTGAGGGGGGAAAAGGCATTGTAACTAGAAAACCTGTGAAAAATTAATAAACAGAAACTTCAATTAAATAGAGTGAAGAGACCAGAAGAGGAAGCTCTCATGCCCTGCAGTGACAGCAGAGGCCAACAGGAAGAAGAGTCCTCTTCTGTCCTAGCAAGACTCAGCTGAGGAAAAGCTAGGGACACCTTGTTGACCACAGGCCTCTCAGCTTCCTTTCCCTCTTTTATAAAGTATTCTCATTCAACGGAGCTGTCAGAGGGCCTGTATGTGGTTCACCATGGTTGCAGACCCCAAATTGTGATTCTCTCATGGCCCCAAATAAGCCCATCCTTGCTGGAAAAAATACCTGGTAGTTTGTTTTAGGTCAACAAGTTTTATAGATATTTTAAAAATCTACATACATTTTAATATTAATTCTATATGTTTTAAATTCTCCAAGATATACTATAAAAAGTCTTAAGGTATCTATCCTTATGTTTTGCTTTTCAGCAGTCTCCAAAACCTTTGTGTAAAAATTTGACAATTTAAAGAATAGAAAAAATAATGTGGTACTTTTTATTTTAAAATACAAGACCATTTCAGTTTCTTTGTAGACATTTTGATCTAAAGTACAATTTCTACATGCATGTTTTTTTTTTTTTTCAATTTTTTAAAATATGATTTCTCTGATTATGGTTATTATCAAGAGTTCAAATATGCTTTTTTGGGGATGGAGCTCAGCCATTCATCATTTTGTAATAAATAATAAATAACTAACATCAAATCAATTAAATTATTTGAATATCTAATTATTTAAAGTGTGCTTTCTAAAGACTACAATATCCTGTGCCTAAAATACATTCATATTCTTGTTCTTCTAGGTCCTAATTTTGATTTGAGATTTGATTTTGTTCTTCTAGACTATCTTGTTCTTCTAGGTCCTAATTTTGATTTAATTTGAGATTTGAGACATAAAAAGATAATTTCCTCTTGGATGCAAATAAAAGAATTAAAAAAAATAAATTCCAGACAAAGTGAAATTTTTAATTTGACTTCTATAAAGTTTTAGCAAGTATCTTGACAGCTTGGATTTTTTTTTTTTTTTAATTATAAAAGTTAAGGAGAAAATTGGGATACATCATTGAAACCTTAGTATACTAATCTTTTAAAAAATATTTTAAATGATATAGTGACTCTCCTTTTTTGCACTTCTATTTGTATATATGCTAATTTTGTTTTGTTTTGTTTTTAATTTTTGGTTTCATATTGCCACAAGTGAGATCTTGGCTCCCTAACTAGGTTCAAACCAACGCCCCCTGCACTGGTAGCATGGAGTCTCTTAACCACAGAACCCCCAGGGAGTTCCTAGATGAATATTTTAATGAAATGTTTGAAATGGCTTTTATAAATTATATTTATTCAAGTACTACTATGTTTTTTGAAACATATTATTAATTTTTGCTTTTGAGATCAGACAGCTCTTTACATGTTTCTCTATTCTAAATCATCTAAACCACTGCTTTAAAACACTGAACTAACATGGTCAGTATTCCTTTTTTTAGTCATCATCTTATCAACATCTTTTATCTTTTTCTTGTCTTTATTGTTTTAAGAGATGAAAGCAAGATTAATAGTATATTGAATTTGTTTAGAAAAAAAAAGAATTTAGAGGTTCTTTTAAATTTATTTTTATTAGAGCTCCTGCTATTAGAGCTGTCAGTATTGCTGCTTTGCTGAAATTCAGTGGAAGTGATCAGTAAGAAAGTCATTTCATTTGCTTTGACTTGAAAATCAGAGAGAATATTCTCTAGACACTGCTGCAGCTAAGTCGCTTTGGTCGTGTCCGACTCTGTGCGACCCCATAGACGGAAGCTCACCAGGCTTCCCCGTCCCTGGGATTCTCCAGGAAAGAACACTGGAGTGGGTTGCCATTTCCGTCACTAATGCATACAAGTGAAAAGTGAAGGTGAAGTCCCTCAGTAGTGTCCGACTCTTAGCGACCCCATGGACTGCAGCCTACCAGGCTCCTTCATCCATGGGATTTTTCCAGGCAAGAGTACTGGAGCGGGGTGCTATCGCCTTCTCTGTCTCCAAACACTCCTTCCCCTCATTTTCGGTAGCACAGGAATGTGCTCAAATAGGAGTCATAGCGCATCCGTTTTTAAGACTTTAAAATTGCTGTAGTGTGAGATAAGATACTTTAGACTGAGTTTGTAAGTATATCGAATTTACAATAATGCCAGCTTCAGTTTCTGAGTACATAGTCAGAAGCGGGAGGGGAGTTAATTCCAGATTTTATTCATTTTTCAGGTAATTATTTAAAAGATTATAAATTCTTCAGAAACATTGCTCATTTTTATTGGCTTTGTCTCCTAAATGCTATTGTAAAATTCAACAACACATGAGGTACCATGCATAGTATAGTTTTAGAGTGATTTGAAAGACTTAATAAAGCCCACAGAAATATTCTCATGGAGGTTATCCTGCATGCTAAATATCTATATAATAACACTTAGTCATATGCATACTTATTGACAGGAAACAGAAAGAAAATAATTTTGGAATTTTAAAAGGTCTCAATGAAATCCTAAATAAAATGGATATAATATTAAAATTGCTTATATTAATAAAAATTTAAGGTAAAAATTTAGAAAATAATCAAACTGATGGAAACTTAACTCTCTCCATTTCATCATCTATCAAATCTTCAAAAAATTTATGTTTTTTCCCAGAAAACTCACTTATAGATAGAGAGATGAGTAGATAGTGACAGCAAGCAAGGAAAGATGGTACTTTACAGAATGTTCTTATAAAATAAAACTATGTAAGTAAAAAGTGTCTGACAGAGTTCTCAATGTATACCCTACTTCTTCACATTCCCTTTGTTCCTCCTATTAGGGGAAGCGCACTGATTGAAACCGCCCACCCTGGCCAGGGGAAAGCAACTGATTGAAACCACCCACCCTGGCCAGGCACCATAGTAACCGTTTGCATGAGTTGTTTTACAACAGGAGATCTGGGTAAGGAACACAGAACAAAGAAGCCACCACCAACTGGAAGAGTTCAGGAAAGGTCAAAAGGAGATATCACATGTCTGACCACCTCCCAGAATCCTTCTCTCTGGCATCCATCTTGGCTGAACAAGGTGTGCACCACCAGGAAGGACTCTAAGTCAGAATGATTGGCTAAAGAAACCCCGAAACTAATCCCATCACCATAAAACTCTGCCACGTGGCAGAGCTGTTCTCCTGGGTTCCCTTACCCTACTACTCTCCACCTGGGCGCCTTTTCCCAATAAAACCTCTTACTTTGTCAGCACATGTGTCTCCTCAGACAATTCATTTCTAAGGTCTAGACAAGAGCCGTTTGGGGCCCTGGAAGGAGTCCCCCTTCCTGCAGCAAATGGAGACTCTGGCAAGGACTCTTCTTCACTGCAACTGAGATCCTGACTACTTGGGTACTCAGGGATCAGACCCAGCAGCCGCAGCTGGGACTCTTTTGTCCCTGGTCACATCCTGACATGGACAACTGGCCAGAGTGCCCCAGCCGGGTAAGGAACAAGATTCTTTATTGACCTCTCTCCGCTTCCTTCTCTCTTTCCTCTCCTTAACCCTTCCTATCCTTCCCCTTTTTTCTAGTCCCCTGGTGCTAGATGCTGGAACCTGGGTGGAGGGCCTAAGCCTGAGCTAAGGATTAGAGACTGATCACCTCCTCTTGGAAAAAGAACTCGAATTCTGGTTCTGTTTTGGTGTGATTTCTGGTAGGGCTGAGTTCTAGTCCTCCTTGGAGGCCTAGGGTAAAGTCCCATAACACCTGGGCATCTGCAGGTGGCAGGAGATGTCTGTAAGGCCACCCCTTTTGCTCCCCTACCCTGACTCTTCCCCCTTCTTTCAACCTGGCTTCCTTTCCTTTCCTCCCTTTGAAATCTTTGAAGACCTGGGATATTTCCATTTGCTCTTTTAGTATTGGATCTGAAGCTCTGTGTCTCTATAGAAGTTTTCTGAGAGACTGTATTCTTCTATTTAAGGGAGTGTCTGATGAGGACTGCCAGACTTATATGTGTGTTTTAACCCTGTTCTGTGTTGTGATTCTGATGGCCACTTTGCTTTGTCTGGCCACTATTTGGTTTAGACCTGCCGCCAATTTTTTAGAACTTGATTTTTTTCCCCTGTGCCTTGAGACCATAACTCTCAGGAACACTTATCTAGACCATCTCTAATTCCTGAGACTGAGGGGAAAATGGGGAAAAGCTTCTAAAATTTGTATTTATTCCAGCTGTTTTTATAAACTAGTAAATTTTATATTTTAATATCTAACTCATGACCAAGCTTAGAAAATAAAGCTGGACCTTGTGTTCTGTCTAAATATGTCTCAGTATATCTTTGTCTCTGGATAATATTTTTGAGATTAATTTGTAAATTAACTCTATTTAATTGGCTTAAAGAAAAGTAAGCACTTACAAATCAAATAATTCTAAATTAAACGATAAATTTCAGATTCATGTGAACTGAGAAATATTCAATATTAAATATCTGATATTAATGTTTGCTTGTTGACCTAATATAGACATGTCCTAGAGTAATTAACATTAAGTAGAATAGTTTCATTTTACCTAGGTGTAATATAAGTTAAATATTATCATATCTGTTACAAGTTTGTCAATAAGGAAATTATCTTAATAATTTTAGAAACTTGAAGAAACTTCTAAAAAAATGTAAATGAGATATGAGCTTTTAGATAAACTCTATTAGGGATAATTATGCTTTAGGAATATCTGTCTAAAATAGTCTCTCTACACTGGGGTAACTTGAATTCCGCTGGGTTGTGCTAAACTAAGTGTTGGAAGTCTATTGAATAGTTACATCATTTTCAAATAAAATAAAATTTTGAAACATTTACTACTAAATACTTATTTCCTTTTACAGAAAAACTAAAGAGATTTGGGACTATAAATGAATGCTTGGTGCCATCCTAAAATGTTCTAAGAAAGCAAGTGTTTTAGAAATTATCACTGGTATTTATGCTCACCAATCTATAAAATGTTAATGTAAAAGTTAGTTCTTAGTTGCTAAAGGAAAATAGAAAGTGTGTTTTCAGTAAAAAAAAAAAAAAAGGTCTGATAAAATACTAAAAAGAGTTATACATGATCAGGATTTTCTAAAATTGGATTACAATTAGTTATATAAGTGGATTTTGTTAGGAATGACACAGCCATAGGAAAACTGATTAGAGCCCACTAGGTCCAACATGGTAGAGTCCACTTTCACTAGACCTTGAGCCTCCATATATAAGCCCATTGTGACATATCAACTAGCTAAATGATATACACATCAACATTGACTAAATCTGACCAAATGTTATAAACCCTTTTAATTGATTTGATTTGAACCACCATCTGAACCACCAGGAATTGAGAGTAAATAATCACAATCTGTATTTTGAAGTTTTACTTGATTTTGTTAATCTGTTAGTGGTTAATTTGTTAGTTTTATTTCATCTATTTCCTAAAATAAGATTAAAGAAGTAGAAATATGAAAAGAACCAGTAGCTTTAAGAGTCATAAAACAATTAAAGCAGTTTTAATATACATTAGGTGAAGAAAAAAATTATGTAAAACAATGATAATTCAGCTTTTATACTTTAAGAAAAATCTAATATTGTTCTATAGGTATTGAATTTCAAGTCATCATTCACAAGCATTTTATAGGAATTAAAAAATAAATATAAGAGTAAAAAGAAACAAAAGTCAAAATATGTTTTTTCTATATTACTCATTAAAATCATTCAAAATAAATATGCACTTTTTTTTCCTTTTGACAGAAAAATATCCCAATAAAAGTATTGATGATTTCCATAATCCCTTTCATACCAACATGATATTTAAAATTAAAGGCTACAGTAAACTACTAAATCTTACCCATTAGTGTAAATGAATCAGTCAGGTTTTATTCATCATTCAAGGTTATAAAATGTAGAAATTACTACAAGACAAAATACTGTCTTTGAATGCAGACAATGTTAAACTTTCTTTACAAGCCTTTACTAATCAAAAGAAAATTAAGAATAAAAATAGACCTCAATGAATTTTATTCTTTTGTTGATTTATCACTAGAAGCAGAACTTCTTTTCAATTGAATACAATATTGAAAATTAGGTGTACTGTCACAAACTCATTGATCTTTTCTTAACCAGTAAATTAAATCTTCACTAGTAGCAACAAAATTAAGATTTTTCTTCTAAGGCTGCTTATATATTTCTACTTTATTTTAGCTGTCTCTCAAATTTTTGTATTCATGGGAAGCAAAATAGTGGTTGATGCTCCTGTGTATTAAACTGCATACTAAGAAAATACATTATATTGTATTAGGAAACATAAGTGTGCCTGGTATCATCAAGAAATGATTTCTGATACATCTTTTTCATCCTTTTGTGCATTTTAGATATATATTGATTAAAATTTATTTTACATACATTGTGTTTTTTGTTAGATTTTGATGTTTATTTCATTTTTGCTTTAACTTTTATCAGTAGATTTTATTGCTACACATGTGACCTGAATCCAAGAGTAATTAGAGCATGTTTCAAATACGCCACTTAATATATTAAGTGTGAATTTTAAAGGGAAAATTGTATGACCAACATAGTAAGTGTACCACATAGAAATTCAAATGTTCTGTTAGGAGGTAAAGTGGTAAGAAAATAAATACTTTGGGAACATGTCCATAAAGAAATGAGGGGTTTTTTTCCCCCCTGTCTGTGCAAAACAAATTAGGAACACAGTCAATGTCTCTTTCCCAGGAACATTTGCTCTCTGCACCAAATTTATGTCTAGATGTTAACTTGGCTTGTATCATCCTCAGGAGATGTGGCTTATTAGAGCCACTTGGATGGAAGTCTTATGAATCTAATGACAATTGTTTATTTTCCCCAAAGAACAACTTCCTAATGATTTTTATTCAGCTCTGAAGTATTAAAATGGCAAGTTCAGTTCCAGATGAGAGTTTTAAAGTTTTTTTCAGCTATTCTAATATGTTTTATAGGATAAGTGTCAATTTTTCTGATCTAAGTAGATGTTTAGAAGCAGATCAATTATTTTGATATAAATGTTGTCTGCTTCACTGATGCCTCACACAAGTATGAATAACAATTTGAAGCTATTGGATCAATATTAAACACGTTTATTTGTAGTAGGAAGACAAACACAGACATGTATTTTTTGATACTATAGATCCAATTATCTTTAATTTAGTTAATAGTAACTGCTAATACCCTGCTTATTTAACTTATATGCAGAGTACATCATGCAAAATGCTGGACTGGATGAAGCATAAGCTGAAATCAAGATTGCCGGGAGAAATATCAATAACCTCAGATAGCAGATGACACCACCATTATGGCAGAAAGTGAAGAACTAAAGTGCCTCTTGATGAAAGTGAAAGAGGAGAGTGAAAATGTTGGCTTAAAACTCAACATTCAGAAAATGAAGATCATGGCATCTGGTCCCATCACTTCATGGCAAATAGATGGGGAAACAGTGACAGACTTTATTTTGGGAGGCTCCAAAATCACTGCAAATGGTGATTGCAGCCATGAAATTAAAAGATGCTTAGTCCTTGGAAGGAAAGTTATGACTAACCTAGACAGCATATTAACAAGTGGAGACATTACTTTGCTAACAAAGGTCCATCTAGTTAAAGCTATGTTTGTTTGTTTGTTTGTTTTTCAGTAGTCATGTATGGATGTGAGAGTTGAATTATAAAGAAAGCTGAGTGCTGAAGAATTGATGCTTTTGAACTGTGGTGTTGGAGAAGACACTTGAGAGTGACTTGTACTACAAGGAGATCCAACCAGTCAATCCTAAAGGAAATCAGTCCTGAATATTCATTGGAAGAACTGATGTTAAAGCTGAAACTCTAATACTTTGGCCACCTGATGTGAAGAACTGGAAAAGGCCCTGATGCTGGGAAAGATTGAAGGCTGGAGGAGAAGGGGACGACAGAGGATGAGATGGATGGATGGCATCACTGACACGATGGACGTGAGTCTGAGTGAAACTCTGGGAGTTGGTGATGGACAGGGAGGCCTGGCGTGCTGCAATTCATGGGACTGCAAGGAGTCAGACACGACTGAGCGACTGATCTGATCTGATCTGATTCTGTTCTTTCTGTCACAAATATTTATCACATGTAGATAGATTTCTGTAGATATATGTTGATATCTTTGCCTTAAAAAAATTGTGGTTTGTGAAAACATCTGAATTTGGTAGAAAACAAGTGCTATTCAAAAATTCTAATCCATTCTGGGTTTTGGCGTTTTCAATCTGATAACTTTACTGCCCTGCCTCGTCCCCAAAGGTTTGCACAAACTTTCATACTCCTAAAAGTTTACCATGACTGGACTCACTTTTATTATCATCCACTGTAATGAGTACTTAGTGGACTCTTGTAATGTAGGGAATTGTTTTTCAACTTTTGAAAACTGTACTGAATTATTTTATTGATACTTTTCCCCATCCTTTTTCTCTTTTTTTTTGAAAGTCAATAATTCAGATACTGAAACTCCTAGATGAATACACTCATTTGCTTAATTTTTCTCTTCTAGTTCTCACTTTTTTGTCTCTTTGCTTTTCTTCCTGGGAACTATTCTCATTTACCTTCTGACATTTTATTGCAATCCTGTGCTGAACCTTACTAGAGCTAAAATAAAAGAAAAAAATCAATAATACCTATATTGCCTTCATTTTTTAAATTATTTTGTTAATTTGAGATTTAAGCATTAATTTTAAGATATTTTATTAAAATGTACTTTTTTGGATTACTGAGTTGATTGCTGTACCCTTACCTTCAACACTCAAAGCTTCATTTGATTCACCCTAGTCTCATCTCTATTGGAGAAGGAAATGGCAACCCACTCCAGTGTTCTTGCCTGGAGAATCCCAGGGACGGGGGAGCCTGGTGGGCTGCCGTCTATGGGGTCGCACAGAGTCGGACACAACTGAAGCGACTTAGCAGCAGCAGTCTCATCTCTGTTTAATGCCAGTTGCCATATATTCTCTTTTAGAGCAAAGTACACCTGGTGCTGGATAAAGCCTTTTGTGTTTCATGCATTGAGTTATTAATCCAAACCAAGGACATGATGGTTAGTATAACAGAACTATGATTAAAAAAATCAAACTTTAAAAAATATGGAAACAAAAGCTGGAGGAAATTGAGATGATTAATAAAATAGGATTTCAAAATAAACTAAAATTCTGACTTAATTAGAAAGCTATGAAAACATTGCCACAAATAACTGGGTGCTATTTTCAAAACACAGACAGTTCAGAGAACTAACAGTTTCTCAGTGTTAATAACTTCTAATTTTTTTCTATCCTACCCCATCATTTATCCCAACAATCAGAGATATCTGGGGTTCAAATAACTAAGACTTTGGGGAATTCTGCAGGATGAAGTCAATTACATTATTTCTTGCTTTTCCCCATTGTTGGCTCCAGGTTTATTTTTCTGATGTGTTTGTTATTTACTTCTAACCCAGAGATCTCCCAGCTTGCAAAGTATTGTTGCATTGTTCTCAACTCCCAATCTCCCTGACCTAAAAGTCTGTGTCTTGAAATGAAAACAAAATATATATTTTATTGTCATTTCATTAGAGTTTGAGGATGGAAAAAAGCAGAGGTAAGTGTCTAGTCTACCATCTTTATCTAAAATTTCCTTTTTAGACATTTATTGGGTTTATAAGATACTAGTCATTACCAGCACAGAAACAAAATGAAATGAGTCAAATTTCTATAGTGAAGCAGTGAAGCTTAAGATGTGTAAAACATAATGATTTTCTAGCAGTGGTTTTCTGTGTATCAGGTACTATACTCTTTAGTGAGTATACAATCTTTTGAAAAATATAGACATACCACTGAGCATTATTTTTACTCTGAAATGTGTTATAATGGAGAAAATCTCAAGGTGCTATGCATACAACCAGAAGGAGGTTTGACTATAGCCTGGTAGTTCAGGGTAAGCCCAGAAGAGATGACATCTAAGTCAAGTCATTACATTAAAAAAAAAAAAAAAAAAAGTAAGAACAAAGTAATGAAACATGATAAAGAATGGAGAGGGACAGCTTCAGCTAAATACAACATGAATGCATGTGAAACTGCGTTAAATATAGCAGAGAAAACAGGAGAAGTGAAAGGCAACAGAGAAAAGGAAAGGTATACCCATTTGAATGCAGAGTTGCAAAGAATAGCAAGGAGAGATAAGAAAGCCTTCCTCAGTGATCAATGCAAAAAAAAAAAAAAAATAGAGGAAAACAACAGAATGGAAAAGACTAGAGATCTCTTCAAGAAAATTCGAGACACCAAGGGAACATTTCATGCAAAGATGGGCTTAACACAGGACAGAAATTGTATGGACCTAATAGAAGCAAAAGATATTAAAAAGAGGTGGCAAGAATACACAGAAGAACTATACAAAAAAGATCTTCACGACCCAGATAATCAAGACGGTGTGATCACTTACCTAGAGCCAGACATCCTGAAATAAGTCAAGTGGGCCTTACGAAGCATCACCATGAAAAAAGCTAGTGGAGGTGATGGGATTCCAGTTGAGCTATTTCAAATCCTAAAAGATGATGTTGTGAAAATGCTGCACTGAATATGCTAGCAAATTTGGAGAACTCAGCAGTGGCCACAGGACTGGAAAAGGTCAGTTTTCATCCCAATCCCAAAGAAAGGCACAGCCAAAGAACACTCAAAACTACTGCACAATTGCACTCATCTCACTTGCTAGTAAAGTAATGCTCAAAATTTTCTAAGCCAGGCTTCAGCAGTGTCTGAACTGTGAACTTCCAGATGTTCAAGCTGGATTTAGAAAAGGCAGCGGAACCAGAGATCAAATTGCCAACATCTGTTGAATCACTGAAAAAGCACGAGAGTTCCTGAAAAACATCTACTTCTGCTTCATTGACTATGCCAAAGCCTTTGACTGTGTGGATCACAACAAACTGGAAAATTCTTCAAAAGATGGGAATACCAGACCACGTGACCTGCATCTTGAGAAATCTGTATGCAGGTCAGGAAGCAACAGTTAGAATTGGACATGGAACAACAGACTGGTTCCAAATAGGGAAAGCAGTATGACAAAGCTGTTTATTGTCACCCTGCTTATTGAACTTTTATGCAGAGTACATCATGAGAAATGCTGGGCTGGATGAAACACAAACTGGAATCAGGATTGCCAGAAGAAATACCAATAACCTCAGATATACAGATGACACCACCATTATGGCAGAAAGTGAAGAGGAACTAAAAAGCCTCTTGAAAGAGGAGAATGAAAAAATTGGCTTAAAACTCAACATTCAGAAAACTAAGATCATGGCATCTGGTCCCATCACTTCATGGGAAATAGATGGGGAAATAGTGGCAGACTTTATTTTGGGGGCCTCCAAAATCACTGCAGATTGTGACTACAGCCATGAAGTTAAAAGATGCTTGCTCGTTAGAAGAAAAGTTATGGCCAACCTAGACAGCATATTAAAAAGCAAAGACATTACTTTGTCAACAAAGGTCCGTCTAGTCAAGGCTATGGTTTTTCCAGAAGTCATGTATGGTTGTGAGAGTTGGACTATAAAGAAAGCTGAGCGCTGAAGAATTGATGCTTTTGAACTGTGGTGTTGGTGAAGATTCTTGAGACTCCCTTGGACTGCAAGCAGATCCAACCAGTCCATCCTAAAGGAAATCAGTCCTGAGTATTCATTGAAAAGACTGATGTTGAAGCTGAAACTCCAATCCTTTGGTCACCTATGCAAAGAACTGACTCATTTGAAAAGACCCTGATGCTGGGAATAATTGAAGGCAAGAGGAGAAAGCAACGGCAGAGAATGAGGTGGTTGGATGGCATCACCGACTTGATGGACATAAGTTTGAGTAACCTCTAGGAGTTGATGATGGACAGGGAAGCCTGGTGTGCTGCAGTCCATGGGGCCGCAGAGTCAGACAGGACTGAGACTGAACTGAACTGAGCTAATTGCCACAATCCTAATTCAGTGCTTAAAATGGCATTTCAATCTAACTGTTTTCTGCCAAAATTTTTCCCTTAACATATCTTTGTATGTGTGTGATTAAATAACCCTTCTGTACTCTATTAAAATAATTAATATAATGAAGATTTTGACATATACTTTTTAAATTAAAGGGCATGGGAGTCATGGTCTAAGGCACAAAAGGTAAGAAAAATCAATTGGGAGTAAACATTGAAAAACAAGGACATAGCCTAAATAGTTCTTTTTCCTTCTATGTATATAATCACACAAGTATGTCTATTCTCCTAGAAGAATATTTTGGTGTTTAGCATGAATGGTATTTATTCTGGCTATTCTCTTCTCACTTTTCCATTATACAATTAAGCACTTACTCTTTTACTCTTGAGAATATTTTGCTAAGTCAATGATACTCGAATTGAAATCAGTCTTTTTTTTTTCTCCCTAAGCTAGAATGAAACATGAAGATAGAGATTTTTCCTTTATGAATTATGATCATTTTTATAACTGAAAAGATGATGGGTTTGAAGATTTAGGAACTTGGTTAAGGATAGTATTACATTGATATTTTCCATTTTGCTATTATTAGTAAATATTTTAAACCTTTCTTTCTTTCTTTCAGTTTTGATGTCTCCACAAGGACCTTATACCAATAGTTTGTAGAACAAAGAACATTGATACTCTAGACCTTAATGATATTCGTGTTTGAAACTAGATTTTGGCTTCTCACAGAATTAATTTTTCAATGTGTAATGTGAAACATTGACCAGTAATGTCCCTATTAGTTGCAGATTTCAAAATATGGCTTTCAATTATTTACTCATGCCTTAAAGTCTCTAATTTAAATATAATATGCATATCTTGACTCAGTTTTTATCTTGTAATCTTTCAAATGCCTTTCTGCATAAAATAATGTCTGGGTGGTGTTTTTAATTCAATTACTGTGGATGAGTATTTAAAAATTACTGAATCAAATTGGAAAATTTTTAAATATTTTAATTTATAATTAGTAATTATTATAATACTATAATTACTATAAGAATTTTTGCTTTGATTATTTAGTATTCACTGTGGGAAATAAAGCCCATCAGCTGAAACCCAGAGAATGGACTTGAAGATGAAGTGAAGCGGGAAGCAAGGCTTTAAAAACAGCCTTGCAGGATCTGGTGTTTGGTGGGCAAGCACACTGTGCACTTCAATAAGCAATTTCTACTCTAGCACTCAAGCCCGTCCCCAGTCCCTCACTGGCTCAGTACTATGGGGTGAACGATCTTCCCGATGTCACCTAGGTTTATTGGCTCCCTCTTTATTGGCTGGCTCCGCCTTGACATCTTGTTTCCTCCTTTCCTGAGCACCTACTCCTATGCTTATGATTTGAATTCACCAATAGAATGAGCCCATGCAAAAATCCTAGGCATCCTACCCTCCCTTAGTTTGCCAGAACTTTCCAGTTTTGTAACCCTTACTGTTACTACGTCAGTAACCTGTGAGGCAAGTTTGGCTGGAAGTGATTTTTTCACTCAAAGCCAGCCACTCTTGAAAATGGACCACTTTAAGTTTTGTTTTTTTTTTTTTTAATTTCCTACCTGTACTTAATGAGATACAAAATTATAGACAAAGTAGACATCAAGACAGAGGATTCTCAGACACCAAAGAAATACTTCGTAGTGATAAAAGGGGTCAATTCATTTAGAAGACATAACAAACCCAATTATATATGTACTTAATAGCAAAATTTTGAAATGTATGAGACAAAAATTGACAGAATTGAAGAATCTACACTTTTGCATGAAGATTTTAACACTGTTTTATAATTGAAAGCAAAAAAAAAAAAATCAACCTATAAAATTATCAGCTTGTATTAACTAATTGACATATAAAGCACTATTTCCCAAACTGTGAGATATATATTCTTTTTAGTACATAGAGCATTCACCATACAGTAGACTATAAAACAACTCCCAATAAACTTCAAACAGTTAAAGAGTGTACAGTATACTATTTTACCACAAAGCTATTAATTAGGAACCAATAAAAAAAAACTCAATTAGAATTTAAAGATTAAACTTGTAAATAATCCATGGTTCAAAGAAGAAAACAAAGAATTTGGATGTCATTTCAAACTACATTAATGAAAGCAGACCATGACAAAAGTCATGTAACAGTTTAAGCAGCACATGGAGAAAATATGGTGTGTTTAAATTGGTGAAGTACAGAAATAATAATCTAATCTCCTACATTTAAAAGATGGAAAACAAGACCTATTTAAAATTCAAAAGGATTAAAAGAAAGGAAAATTAATATCAATGAATTTGAAAATAAAAAGTATTTAAAAATCAGCAAAGTTAAAAATATTTGAAAAGGTTAATAAAATTATTATATCATTACCCATATTTGTGGAAAACAAAGAAGGGTAAATTCAAAATAACAATATTAAGAATGAGCAAACAATACTACAGATTAACCAACAATAAAATTTTATAATATTTCAAAATAATATTTTATGAATAATTTTATATAAATCAGATCAGATCAGATCAGATCAGATCAGTCGCTCAGTCGTGTCCGACTCTTTGCGACCCCATGAACTGCAGCACGCCAGGCCTCCCTATCCATCACCAGCTCTCGGAGGTCACTCAGACTCACATCCATCGAGTCAGTGATGCCATCCAGCCATCTCATCCTCTGTCGTCCCCTTCTCCTCCTGCCCTCAATCCCTCCCAGCATCAGAGTCTTCTCCAATGAGTCAACTCTTCACATGAGGTGGCCAAAATACTGGAGTTTCAGCTTTAGCATCATTCCTTCCAAAGAAATCCCAGGGCTGATCTCCTTCAGAATGGACCGGTTGGATCTCCTTGCAGTCCAAGGGACTCTCAAGAGTCTTCTCCAACACCACAGTTCAAAAGCATCAATTCTTCGGCGCTCAGCCTTCTTCACAGTCCAGCTCTCACATCCATACATGACCACAGGAAAGACCATAGCCTTGACTAGGCGAATAGATGCAATAATTTAGAAAAAAATAGGCAACTTTTCTGAAAGACATAAATTGCCATAACTAATGTAAAATAATAAAGACAAACTGAATACCCCTTTATCTATTGAGGAAATTTGGAGTAGGAAATGGCAACCCACTCCAGTATTCTTGCCTGGAGAATCCCATTGACAGAGGAGCCTGTTGGGCTACAGTCCTTGGGGTCGCAAAGAATCAGACACACCTGAGCCACTGAACACACAAACACATTGAGGAAATTACATTTCAAAACTTTTCCATAAAGAAAATTCTAAACTATTTAAAGAGCTATTGAAATAGCTCTTTAAGTAGCTATTCCAGTGACTTTTATCAATTACTTGAAGAAGAAATAGGACAGAAACTTAGAAAATAGAGGAAAAGAAACCCTTTCTAAGCTTATTTTATATTTTGACACCAAAAGATATAAAGACTTGAAAGAAATTAATAATCCAGTATTTCTTGTAAACATAAACACAAAATTTTTAAAGACAATATTAGCAAATCATATCCAGTCATATATATGAAGGAGGCTGAAGGATATGAAGCATGATAATCAATTGGAATATATTCCAGGAATGCAAGACTGGTTTAGCATTCAGAAATTTATCAGTGCAACTTGCCATATATATAATATGGAGAAGACACATAATAAGATTGTCCAAAAAGGTGCATAAAAAAATATTTCAAATGCAGCACTCACTCATGATAAAGCGTTTTAAAATCCTAGGAAGACAGCAGTACTCTCTCCATCTCATCAAAAATATATGTGCTGCTGGGAAAGACTGAGGGCAGCACAAGAAGAGGGTGACAGAGGAAGAGATGGTTGGATGGCATCATGGACTCAATGAACATGAGTTTGAGTAAACTCCAGGAGATAGTGAAAGACAGGAAAGCCTGGCATGCTGCAGTCCACGGGGTTGCAAAGAGCTGGACCCGCCTTAGTGACCAAACAACAAGAAAGAGAGTAGAACTCTCAATCCCATTATGAATATATTTTTAGTGTTTCTCTTCTACCATTTAGAATATTACTAAAGAATTTGTTTTCATAATATCTGCTTAATGTTGTAATAGAAGTCCTAGCTAGTTAAATTGGATAAAGAAATAAAAATACAAAAGTTGGCATGAAAAACTTGCTATCAGATAATATGCCTGTGTTTACAGAGAAGCCTCCAGAATCTACTTAGAGTAATTACTTGGAGTAATAAGTAAATTTAGCAAGCTCATAGGATATAGATTGGTATAAAAAATGATTGCATATATTTCTATATACTAGCAATGAGAAATAAACCTTTTAAATGTTTCCATTAATGATAGTATCAACATATATTAAGCAGAAATAAATCTAACAAATATGTGTAGGATCTCTCTTATGAAAAGTAGGAACTGCTTCAGAGAGAAATAAAATAAGACCTAAACAAGGAGATAGCTATGCTATCTTTATAAATGAGAACACTCAATACTTTTAAGATGCCAGATTTTCTGATTTGTTAGCTTTAATACAATTTCAGTCAAAATATCAAGAGAATATTAACTAATTCTAAGATGAAATGGAAAAGAATGTGGAATACTCATAATGATCTTGAAAATGAAAACATTTGGTAGAGTTATACTAACATTTCAAAACTTGGTGTTAATCTGCAGTATGTCCATAGCATATTTTAAGAATTTAATAATACACAAAAAGATCAATAGAACAATAAAAATCTCAGTTATTTTCAATTGATTTTGGAACAAGGCCTGAGCCAACTCAATGGGGAAGAAAAGTATTTATGAAATGATGCTAGAATTAACTGGGTATTTGTATCTAAAAATTATTGTTGATCTCTACTTTTTCAATACAAAAGTTATTTAGCTGGTTCATAGGACTAAACATAAAGCTACAGTACAAAAATTTTAGGAGAAAATATGGAGAATAACTTTGTGATCTTGAAATATGCCAAGATTCTTAAATAGTTAAAAAATAACAAAAAATAAAGGTTGCATTTACTTTCCTACTGTAAATGCTTTCAGAAAATGATACTGTAAATTTGCATTTAGGCAACACAGAATCATGGAAAGATCATGGCCTTGAAATAAGGATTACCTAGTTGAACTAATTTGGTAAATACTGAGTTAAACATCAACAAATTTATTAGTGTAAGAACTTGTCATAGTTTTAATAGGCTTTGTGATTTTTCCATTTCTAAAACAGGTACTTGATACAATATTTGCCAAATTTATTTGAAATTATCAATCACAAAAAGGAAAATAATCACAAAATTCCTATTTATATCTTGCATTATATGTGCTATAAAGAATACATTTAGGGAAGTAATCAATTACAGTTATCTTGGTTTTTTAATCATCAAGGTCTAATTGAACACTTTGACTTTTGCACAAATGAATATATTTATAAAACAGAAAGTAGAGTCACAGATGTAGAAAATATACTTATGGTTACTAAGGCATAAGGGTGGGAGGGATAAATTGGGAGATTGGGATTGACTGACATATATACACTACTATATATAAAACTGATAACTAATAATAATGACTCACTGGAAAAGACTCTGATGCTGGGAGGGATTGGGGGCAGGAGGAGAAGGGGACGACAGAGGATGAGATGGCTGGATGCCCTCACTGACTCGTTGGACATGAGTCTGGGTGAACTCCGGGAGTTGGTGATGGACAGGGAGGCCTGGCATGCTGTGATTCATGGGGCTGCAAAGAGTCGGACACCACTGAGCGACTGAACTGAACTGAACTGAACTGAATAAGGACCTACTGTAGACCTCTTAAGAAATCTGTATGCAGGTCAGGAAGCAACAGTTAGAACTGGTCATGGAACAACAGACTGGTTCCAAATAGGAAAAGGAGTACGTCAAGGCTGTATATTGTCACCATGTTTATTTAACTTATATGCAGAGTACATCATGAGAAATGCTGGACTGGAAGAAACACAAGTTGGAATCTCGGGAGATATCAATAACCTCAGATATGCAGATGACACCACCCTTATGGCAGAAAGTGAAGAGGGGCTAAAAGCCTCTTGATGAAAGTGAAAGTGGAGAGTGAAAAGGTTGGCTTAAAGCTCAACATTCAGAAAATGAAGATCATGGATCTGGTCCCATCACTGCATGGGAAATAGATGGGGAAACAGTGGAAACAGTGTCAGACTTTGTTTTTCTGGGCTCCAAGATCACTGCAGATGGTGACTGCAGCCATGAAATTAAAAGACGCTTACTCCTTGGAAGAAAGTTATGACCAACCTAGATAGCATATTCAAAAGCAGAGACATTACTTTACCAACAAAGGTTCGCCTAGTCAAGGCTATGGTCTTTCCTGTGGTCATGTATGGATGTGAGAGCTGGACTGTGAAGAAGGCTGAGCGCCGAAGAATTGATGCTTTTGAACTGTGGTGTTGGAGAAGACTCTTGAGAGTCCCTTGGACTGCAAGAAGATCCAACCAGTCCATTCTGAAGGAGATCAATCCTGGAATTTCTTTAGAAGGAATGATGCTAAAGCTGAAACTCCAGTATTTTGGCCACCTCATGCGAAGAGTTGACTCATTGGAGAAGACTCTGATGCTGGGAGGGATTGAGGGCAGGAGGAGAAGGGGACGACAGAGGATGAGATGGCTGGATGGCATCACGGGGCGGTCGGCCGGGGGGGGGGAGGGGGGGGGCGGGTGTGGTGTGGTTCATGGGGTCGCAAAGAGTCGGACACGACTGAGCGACTGATCTGATCTGATCTGTAGACCCCATTCTGAAGGAGATCTGGAGTTTAGAAGGATGATGCTGGTGCCTCTGCGAGTTGACTCATTGGAGAAGACTCTGATGCTGGGAGGGATTGAGGGCAGGAGGAGAAGGGGACGACAGAGGATGAGATGGCTGGATGGCATCACTGACTCGATGGGTATGAGTCTGGGTGACCTCCAGGAGCTGGTGATGGACAGGGAGGCCTGGCGTGCTGCGGTTCATGGGGTCACAAAGAGTCGGACACGACTGAGCGACTGATCTGATCTGTAGACCACAGGGAACGCTACCTAATACCCTGTAATGGCCTATATGGGAAAAGAATCTTAAAAAAGAATGGTTGTATATATATGTATAACTGATTATCTTGCTGTATGCCTGAAACTAACACAACATTGTAAATCAACTATACTCCAATAAAAAGTAAAATAAATAAACATCAGTTAGAGTGTAAAAAGATATTTGATTTCTGTTTTCTTATGAATACTTTACAAGTTATCATTCTTATGAGTTTTCCCCCGTGTTTCTCTGAAAGATATGTGCTTCATTTGTTTGTTGTTTAGTCACTAAGTTTTCTTCGACTCTTCTGTGACTTCATGGGCCACAGCCCGCCAATTCCTCTGTCCACAGGATTTCCCAGGCAAGAATACTGGAGTAGGTTGTTATTTCCTTCTCCAGGGGATCTTCCTGACCCAAGGATTGAACCTGCATCTCTGGCATTGCAGGCAGATTCTTTATTGCTGAGCAACCAGGGAAGACTTTCATTACTGCTATTTTATTTCATGTTTCCTTGCTTTATGAGTTTATTGAGTATTTGTTAAAGTCATTAGTAGTTTCTATACATGACACTGACTTCTCTAATGTATTTTGTCAAATAAAGCCAGATTAAGTGGTGCACGTTTATCTATGCACACATGCAGACAGACAAACACCCCTGTGTGTGTTAGGGCATACATGTAAATACATGCATGTATACAAATGTACAGCACAAACAAAAGGAGATCTTATATTACCTAATGCCAAATTTTTCTGTATAAACTATCATTCAAAATAATCACATTCTTATTTTTATATGCTTCTAAGATAATAAGAGATTGAACATGAGCCAAGGACATAACTATATGCCAACAAAATCCTAATCTCTTAAACTAATGTTTAATCTTCCACAATCTTGTCCTAATCTATTTTCAGATAGAACTTCCATCCATAATATCTACTAAACAACTTAATATATCCTGTTACATTTAGTTGATATACCTGGTGAAATGAGCAACTAATTCTTACAAAACACCTTCTATATGCCTCTACTTATGCTATTCCCTGTACCAAGAATTCCTTCAGCTTTCTTCAAAGATTAAATTTTCAAGTGTCAAATTCACCTCTGCAATATGCTGCTGTTATTTCCCTCAGCTGAAAATGAACTCTAATTCTGCTGAATGTTATTAACATTTTCAACTTCTGTTCTACTATATTTTTAAAGTATAAATGGAATTTTCTGACTATAAATATTGATTTCATGAGGTGAGAGTTAACCATTTACAATAATAAATCTCCTAGACCTCTGCACAGTTTCACACATAGACGATTCTCAATAAGTGCTTGTAAAATAAATGGATGTTTCTAAAAATCATAGATATTTTTGCTTCTCTTTAAACTATTTTAAAAATAGCCACAGAAAAATTTGTAATTATTCTAAGACAATACTAGCTATGGATTCCATAGCACTTAATATCTAATAGGTTTTTGTAGGCTTCAGTTGTGTTGTGAAGGAGGTACTGTGTCAAGCTCACCAACTTCTCTATTTGTATAAGATATGCATTTGCAATTATTTTGTTAAATAAACCAACAATTACATAACTTTTTTACTATGTATATAATATATACATTATATTTCTTATATTCTTATTTATGGAATTATTTGCTTTTATAATACGATTTTATTCACTCAACAAATTTTAATGACTGTTTATTATATTCAAGGCACTATCCTAGACACTTGAAATTATGCTTAGTTTTGTAGAAAAGATACAAACAAGTATATAATATTCTTTTGCTCTATATATATATAGTATATTTTTATATAATTCATATTTATAAAATATAGGGGAAATACTTAAATATTATGGCAAATGTTATGAGATCAAAGAAGACTATAAGAGATTAAGACTAAATTAGACTATTAGAAAATACTTTTTTGAAGAGATGCATTAAAGTTGTGTAAGCAGAGTCTGAAATATGGGGAGTTACTCACCACATAAAAAATAGACAAAAAGTATGGCTATTATTGAGAAGATAAGAAATAACAAATGTTGGAGAGTATGTAGAAAACAGGAATCGTCATACACTGTAGATGGGACTGTAAAATAGTGAAGTCATCGAAAATAGTTATGGAGATTCCTCAAAAAATTAAGAATAGAACTATAATATGATGCAGCTATTCCACTTCTGGGTAACAAGGAAATACTAATTCAAAAACATACATACCCCTATGCTCACTGCACCATTATTTAAAATAGTCAAGATGTGGAAACAACATAAGTGTCCATAAATAAAAGAATGGATAAAGAAGCTGTGGTATATTTATGCAATAGAATACTACTCAGCCATAAAAAGAATGAAATCCTGCCCCTTGCCACAACATGGATGAACCTTAAAGGAATAATGCTAAGTGAAATAACTCAGACAAAAAAATACAAATATCTTGTGATTTCACTTATAAGTCAAATCTAAAAAAAATAAATAAACATATAGATACAGAGATAAGATTAGTAATTACCTAAGGGGAAGGAATTTGAGAGTGGGCAAAATAAGCAAACCACACTCAACTGAGTGGAGTGGGATTATAATAAGACTTCTGGTGGTGATTTCTCTGTTGTGTATAGAGATGTTATATTATAATTCTGTACACCTGAAATATATCAAACTACACGTTAAAAATTAATTACAAAAACAGGACAGAGGAAAAACTGATGATAGATACAGAAAAATGTCTAAAAGTACCATTATAATCTAAGCAGCAAAATGCTTGTTAGATCCTTTAAATGTCTCTAATAAAATGGTTCATTTTAATTACTTCTCAAAATAATGTGAATTTAGTCTGTATTTTAAAAGATTTTTCTTAAAAGAAATTAAGAAAATATCTCATAGTGAGGCATATAATAGATTTTAATAAACATATGGGAAATTAAAAGTTTACACATTGTTTTATTGTCTATAGACAAAAAAAATAGAATGGGTAGAAGGAGCAGAAACATGCATAATCATGTGTACTTTGTTTATAGTATAATAGCATTTTTTTCCTTAGTTTCATGAACTACTTTTCTTTCTTTATTCCCCCCCCCAAAATGCTTTCTTAGTAGACTGTTTTGAAATCTTAAAATAATATTCTTAAAAATATTTATTTCACATTCCTGTTTATTAGGAGGCCTTATAAGATTTTAAGATCACAGCTGAATTTGAGGACTGTGAAGTTTGAAGAATATTTTATTTGAATATTATGAATTATGTATAAATGACCTATTGGTTCCTACAGTAACAGCCTAATTATGCTTTAACTCATTAATAAGAAAATCCCAGTTTTATTATTAAATATTCCACATGTTTACAACTAGGACAAAATCAAAAGACTTATACCATAAAAAAAGCAGCATAAAGTCATCATATTCATTCAGTTGTAAGAGCTTTCATTTTGCTACTTCATGAAATGATAAAGTTTTTTTTTTTTTTTTTTTTTAATTGTGATACAGAAGAAACAATCTTAAATTAAAAAAATAAAACCTATCGGTTTATATTGCCAATTTACCCACTGTTAAGACTGTTGTCATGCATGCTAAAAACACTTTAGAAAGATTTCACAGTTTGCTTTCATTTAACTACTTCTTTGTCATTTATTGACTTAATTTTACACAAAATGGAGCACAGTTAAAAACCCAAGGGAAGATATTAGGTTTTAGTTTTATGTGCCCCATCATGGAAATAATAAAATGAAGAATGGGGTTTTTTTGGTTTTGTTCTTGAAACACTATCTGTCTCATTTTCCAAGGTATGCCATTTTCTTTCAAAATATATAGAGTAATAAGGTAGAATTGCTACAGTAGAAAACAATATTTTAAATGGGAAATCTCTTTGTTTCCTAAAGTTTTTCTTTCATGAGACCTGTTTCAAATTAACTGTGCATTTTTTTAAACTATACAGTAATGCAGTTAAGTACACATCCCTGTGTTTCAATAAAGGAGCCACAGAAATACACTCATCAATAGGGAAACATACCTGTACTCAATTATCAGAATAAATGACTGTGCTAACAGCAGAAAGGTTGATTAATTTTTTTGTTACAAACACTTGCATATTGATAGATAAATTTTTGTCAATCTCTTTGATGTTGAAACTTTGCAAGAGATCATCTAACATATGTTCACACTACCAGCCTTCTAACAGATAAAAATTCAGTAGTGAGAGGTTATATGAATCAAGCATGCACCATCCCATAGCACAGGTCTGACGACCCCTGAATGTGACCTGCTCCCGGAGGAAACCAATTTAATGCTTCATCGCACACAGAGCAGTATGTATGAATCACAAAACCTCCAGATAAATTAGTGACAGGTACATCTGAATAGGATTCCTTCTAAGTCGCTTATCTGCAGCCAGGCAAGCTTGTTTCACGCTCACTTTCAAAGATAAAGCCACATGGCATGTTGCCTTGGCAGATTCTCACAAAGCAAACAGCCCCCATCGTCCATTATTGGCGGAAAAATTCCCTTATTACTTCAGGTACTGTACACTGTGACAGCAAATGGGGTAAAGTGAAAACTACCTGCCAGCAGAGAAATTCATCAGCTGATACCAGGCCTTAGGTCTTCTCTAACTTTCATAAGCTCTGTGCCTCTACTCTTTACTTTTATTTTTGACAGTTCTGATACCCTAGAGTTGTAGCCATGGCAAAGTGCAAGAAAAAACAGCAGGTTATCAAAGACGACTTATCAGAAGCCAACAGGAGAAGAGATGCCAACAGTCAGTAACTGAAAGATCTGTGGCTGAACAAGGAAGAAAGATGCGCCGATCTTTTTTATCTTGAAATAACTCCTTATTCCATTTGAAAAAACTCAGAGAAAATCTGAGACACTAAGTACTTAGGGATAATAATCATAGAAACGATGAAAAAATAATTTATGCATAAAATAGCATGGGAAATGTTTATTTGTAATGGAATATATTTATATATTTTATCAGCCATAAATAAATTGGACTATTAAAACTATATAAAGCTATATGCTTTAAATTAAGTATCAATGAAAGCACAAATATATTATCTTATTCAAAGTTAAGTATCTACTGATTACTAGAATTCCTTAAATTGATATGAAGACATATCAGTTCTTACTTTCTATACCTCTTATAGTCTAGGCTTAACATTTAAATCAAGACTTTCGTTATATATCTTCATAAGTGCCATGTCTTATTACAAGGGCAGTAATATAGCATAGAATTCAATAGTATAAATCAACAGGACTCACGGTTTAGGTTCTGTCGATGGTCCTTCTCATGCAAAATCAGGGTTGTGCTTTCTGGGTGAGTCTGTGTTAAACCAAAATAACAAAAATCTTAGTTTCCCATGCACTGCCACTTAGAATGCATGCAAATAAACTCCCAGTTAGTCAAGGAGAAAAAAATTTCATTAAAGCTACTGATTTGTAAATTTGGTCCTTTCAAATGTAGATAATGTTTACCCCTCCCTTCCCCCCATACCTTTGTAAAATTTCTGCCCAATGAACTCATTACTGTAGAAACTCAACTATGGCTATGGTCAGTTAATGAAATTCAGGTCTGAGATTAACCTCTATAAACATGCACATGGTTGGGCTTCTGGAATTGGGAGAGAAAAGGGTGATGCTGGAAAGGAAAAAAAAAAAAAAAAAAAAAACAACAAACATATGATGTAAAGAATGTACAATATGAGTTTGAGCAGGTTCTGGGAGTTGGTGATGGACAGGGAAGTCTGGTATGCTGCAGTTCATGGGGTCCCAGAGTCAGCCATGACTGAACTATTGAACTAAACTGAATAGTATGGTATATATATAGCTAAATTAACTGCTATCCTATACTTCAAATGATTCATAAAATTCTTAATGTCCAAAAAATTAATGCAAAACTACTTTGAAAACATAACCAATACCATATTTAATGACACTTTGGGGAATACTAATGTAGCTGTTAAGTTTACCTTCTTTGAAATTACACAGGTTTAATTAGATTAGATATATGTTCTTTACAGCCACAATAATTTAAGGAATATTAAACACCATTTAAAATTATTTGTTCTCTAATAGTACAAACATAGACAAACATAGTCTCAAGGACTATGTTTATATTGAGTTATTTACTTACAATGCACTCTAACATCATCAGTAATTTCTTAGAAACTACAGTATTTGAGAACTAAAATATTCAACCAAAACATTAATCTACTTGTGAAATACTGTATTATAATAATGTTAGTTTATTTTTATGATTTAGAAAAATATGCAAATGTAATCAGAACAATTAGTTTGAATATTTTAAAAGCAAATGTCATGTGCGTATCTAAACTCTATAAATACAAAGTCATGTAAAAGTTCTCAATCAGTACATGTCACACTTTTTTCTTTAACTGTAGGATGGAGTGGCCAAAATTTCTGATTTATTATCCATTTATTTAACAAATAGATCTTGACTAAGCTAGCCTTACAATTCCCCTTGGCTTCACTAAACTTTACACAAGTTTCTTCCTGACCTCCTTTTTCTCAGAGCATTTACTTCAAGCTTGCAATTGTGAATTATTGCTCTGGCCCTTTGAGATCTTTTTCCAATGTCTCACCAGTTTTAACAACCCAGGAATGTCTTTCTCAAAGACTTAGGAGCCATTCTTTTGAGATGTAATCATCAAGGAAGCTAGCACCTCTGTCTCCCAGTTTTAACATGTGGATCTGAGCCTAATAATAAGCACTAGTGACAAGCACAAATGACCTCACCACATTGACTAACCTCTCCTCAACATATTCTAGTAGTTTTTCACCAGCTCATCCCAACCTTTAAAAAGTCCTTACCCTGTATTTCAGCAGAGTTAATTAAGTTCAATATCTCCCCCTTTTTCAATAGTCTGAATAAAGTCTTCCTTGTCTAACTCCATCTGTTGCATTTTCCTTTATATCCTCAAGCATTTATTATGTGCCAGTACAGTAGTAATTCAGTGGTATAGAAGGTGGACACTTACTTGTCTTAATAGAACCTACAGTCCAGTTGGGAGACTGATATATGTAAATTGATTCTTAGAATGTGATCAAACTATAACTGTGTGAACAGAATGGGGCACCAAATAAAAGTAGTAAGAAAGTGAAGTTGCTCAGTCATGCCTGACTCTTTGCAACCCCATGGACTGTAGCCTAACAGCCTCCTCCATCCATGGAATTTTCTAGGCAAGAGTACTGGAGTGGTTTATCATTTCTTTTTCCAAGACTTCCTGACTCAGGGATGGAACACAGGTCACCTGCATTGCAGGCAGACACTTTACTGTCTGAGCCACATGGAGTAGATAATAAAAAGTGTAACAGAACAAGTACCATTGAAGTCATTACATCACAGAAGATGAGGTATTATTCAGGGAAATTGCACAAGGGAAAATGTCCCAGGAAGAGGGTCCAGCTTGTGTGAAAGTTGAGAGACAAAATAAACATTTCAGTGCAAAGAAAATAACATGAGAAGGTCTGCATTGTACACAGTGATGTGGGAGCGGGCAAGAAATGAGGCTGATATGTAGCAAAAAGAAGATAAGAAAAGGCAGTTAATCATATAGTTCATTTTTCTTCTAATCAACACATTTATGGAGAGGTAATACAACTTAAGTTCAATGCCAAGGGCTCTGGTATCAGACTTTCAGGCTTTGAAATCTGGCTCTATCTCTTGTAAGTTATATGATTTATGCAAGGAGTCTAAATTCTCTTATCCTCAGTTTCCCCATTTCATAAATGAATATATTAAAAATATTCACTTCATGAGATTTTGTGAGGATTAAAAAAAGAATTGTAGATAAAATATTCAGTACAAGCCTTGAAAGTGAAAGTTGCTCAGTCATGTCTGACTCTTTGTGACCCTATGGATATACATGGAATTCTTCAGGCCAGAACACTGGAGTCCGTAGCGTTTCCCTTCTCCAAGGGATCTTCCCAATCCATGTATCAAACCCAGGTCTCCCTCATTACAGGCAACTTCTTTACCAGTTGAGCCACCAGGGAAACCCAGCACAAGCTTTAGTACATGAAAATGATCAATGGTGATGATGATGAAAAAGACAATGATAATCATCTATGATGATATCAATGATGAGGGCCACTCTAGAGTCACAGAGAATTTTCTAAAGAAAAGAGAAACTGAAGCATTTTCTTTTTTTTTAAATTTTATTTTATTTTTTAACTTTACAATATTGTATTGGTTTTGCCATATATCAACATGAATCTACCACAGGTATACGCCTGTTCCCTATCCTGAACCCTCCTCCCTCCCCGTAGAGAACTGTGATCAAGTTTCCATTTTGAACTAGCATTCTGATTAGTTAGAAGAATGTTTCTAAAGTTGAAAAGTGAATATGCTGTAATCTCTGTTTGGATGAACTATGTAGTAGATGTCTTTGTGATTGTCAGCTGGTATGTTTTATAAGGGGAGTTTGCTTGGTCGCACAAATCATATGTCATCTCCAGTATATCGAAAATGCAATAGTAATCATAAGAGAAAGAGTTAATATGTATTTTAGCATATTTATTTATCAGATACTGTTTTTTGCTACTTATATGTATTAATTCATTTATAGATAATATTGTTATTCTTCTCTTACACATGAAAAAATTTAAGCAAATAGAAGTTCAGTAATTTGCCCAATCCTCGTAGCATATGGAAAGCACAGATTCAAACCAGATAGTCTTGATCCAGAACTTTTATCCTTAAGCCCTGTGTGAATAGTGCTGTAATAGAGTAGTTTGAGAGTACCTGGAGCTTAGAGACATATAATAAATCTCTACTATAATCTAAGAGGATATTAAAGATCAAATAACTTTGGGGCAAAAGGAGAAAAACTATTTTAGCAAGGTAGAAAGCACAAAGCAGATAAAATCAGAGTAACTTAAAAAAATAGAAAGACGTATTTCAGGTAGATTTTAAAGAATGAATTGGATATCTGTCTCCCTGAAAATCAAACACAGTCTATTTTTTAAAAAAAAAAAATCTGTAAGTGTACTTATTTTTTTTGTCTTCCCAACTAGATATGATTATTCCATTTCCTAAATTCATTTGTGTGAGTATTTGCAAAACATATATAAAAATGTTTATCCATCTCAGATAAATCTACAATCAGCAACACTCTGATGGATTTCTATTATACCTAAATAAAAACCTAAAATTCACACTCCTTCTTATGGCCTTTCTGATTATACTTTCCTGTTGTGTATGCACACACACACACACACACACACACACAGACACACACACACTCACATACACAGAACATGCCATGTCCAAGATACTCCAGGCATAATAGTTTTGGTTTCCCTTAAACACACAAGGCTTCCACTATTTCTTTGCTAGTAACAAATCTTACATTATCAGATCTTTCTCACATGTTTCTCTGTCCACTTCTATCTCATTTTAGAAATATGATATTTCTTAAATATCCTTTAAGAAATATGTGGTGCCTTTTTTAGGGTTGATAATTATTCTTTGCTAAAGACTTTTTTGTTGTTGAGAGAATTGTACCTGCTGTTTCATTCCTAGCGCTGCTACACTCCCCACTTCCTTTAACACTAGCTGATGCAGATGAGTTTCTCTCTTTTCTAGCAAGTGCCACAGATTCCATTCTATATGTGCTTCTAACATTACTGACAAAATTATTACCAGTTTTAGGTCCCTCAAGGGGCAGAGGCCCTGTTTGTTTTTATATTATAATTTATCCTGTAGGAACTCAGAATATACCACCTTGTCATATGCCACTTTTGAATTTGGATTATTCTGAGCTGAAGGTAATTGAGAATCAACAGACCCAGAAAGAAGCCTTCTCAGAACTTCCCTTCTGTGACAAAAGACAGCAACTTCAGAGAAATGAGGACTGCCCGAAATCCTTTCTCTGCGAGATTTTTATGACCATGAAGAAGATGGAGAATCAACATTAAGACGAGTCATCACCAAAAATAAAACAAAATAAAAAATGAAAACCCACAAAACAAACAAAA
Source organism: Tragelaphus eurycerus (assembly GCA_935064755.1). Taxonomy (NCBI): domain Eukaryota; kingdom Metazoa; phylum Chordata; class Mammalia; order Artiodactyla; family Bovidae; genus Tragelaphus; species Tragelaphus eurycerus. Next base: position 41,130,987 of record CAKXYN010000010.1, on the reverse strand, counting down.
AGCTTACTAAAATAGCCTTTACTTTCCATTAATTTCCCCTTATATTTACCCTCCCAGAAACCCAAATTTCCCTTTCTTTGTCTAGCCCACAATGTATTTCTTTTTGTTAAAAATATAAGCTTCCAAGTCTAACCATTGCTTGGGAATCCACTTCTTTTCTATGGAGGCTTCAAACACATAAAAATAAAATAAATTTGTTTAACTTGTTTTTTGTCAATTTAATTTGAGAGTCCCAGTGTTAAACCTTATAGGGTAGAGGAAAAGTTTTTTTCTTATGCTACTATCTCCAGCACCTAAAGCAATGCCAGACTCAATTAATATCTGATGAATAAATGATGTGAAATTGGCAGGAACCATGTATTTGGAGCAACTGATTCATAGGAATCAGCAAATGAAAACTGTCTATTGAAATTATCAAATTTTAAGAAAGGTTGATGCAAACAGAGTATCCTCACCATTATGACTGTTTCCAGAAGTTAGATGAGGTCCAAATGCAAACAACCCAGATAGTAATAACCACAAATATAGACAGACAGCTAGACGGATAGATACAGAGATAGCTCAGGTGAGACTGAGATAAGAGGTTCTGGGCTGCTTGGCAGCTTTGTGGTCATCAAAGAACCAGGAACGCTTCTGATTATCCACGCAAAGCAAATGATTTCCACCTTTAAGTTGTTTGGAATATTGTTACTTCAATCCCAGCATTTTCAGGTTTCAGGAAGCAGAAAATAAGAAGGGAAGGATGCAAAAGTGACACAGCCACTCGCTTTAGAAGGACTGTTAAAAAGAGCTGTACTAGAGACAATGACTTACAGACTAACTGTACTAATCTTCGACCCCATGAACCGCAGACGCCAGGCCTCCCTGTCCATCACTCCCGGGTCACTACTCGCATCCTGAGTCGTGTGCCTCCCTCTCACCTCTGTTTCCCCTCTCCTCCTCCCCTCCTCCCATCGTCTTCCCTTCGACTTTTCGCATGAGGTGGCCAAAATACTGAGTTTCAGGTTTAGCTCATTCCTTCCAGAAATCCCAGGGCTATCTCTTAGACTGTTATCTTCCTGCAGTCTAAGGGACTCTCAGTCTCCAACACACAGTTCAAAGCCATCTCGCGCTCACCTTCTCCTCCCTCTCCTCCATACTGACCACAGGAAGACCATCCTTACTAGGCCCTTGTGTCTCTGCTATCTTCGGTCCCTCGGCGTCTCATCTCAGTCACCACTCATGATCAAAGAATCGACCCCCCATTGATGGAACCTCCAGGATCTTCTTCTCTCCAACTCTCCCCCCCCCCCCCAGATCGCACGAGGGATATTTCCCCGGCAATCATTAACTTGGGTGGCTCCAGTGCTTCTATGATGTACTCTATTAATTAAATAGTGACATCAGCTTCTTCCTATTTGTTCCTCTCTCTTCCTACCTATTGATTCTCCTTTTTTCTATTATTATCCATGTACAATTTTCTCCTTTTTTTCTCCCGGATGATCCCTCTCCTTTTCAAACCAGCTTACATCAGGAAGTTCACGGTTCACATATTCTGAAGCCTGGCTTGAAATTAGCAACTTTACTACTTAGATAGTGCAATTTCGGTATTAACTCTTGGCATCCTTTCTTTAGATGATACCTTTTATAATCTTTGCACTGCAATTCCATATTAAGCACTTTCACAGATCATCTTAATTTGCCCATGATCCATCACTCAGCTAGGCCCATCCCTGCTCTCCGCCGCCCTTGCTTTCACACATCTTCCTTTCGCCATCTGCATGAATCCTCCGGCAGTCTCCACGGTCCCCTAAGACTTATCTCTCCCCCCCCCTCTCTTCCCCACCAGTCCCTGACCACCACCTTTTCAACTCTAATGAAACTATATTCAATCATTTCTTAGTGTTAAAGCTACTGAAGCTAAGGGGCTTCCCAGGTGGTACTGAAGCTAAGGGGCTTCCCAGGTGGTATAGTGGTAAAGAATCTGCCTGCCAATGCAGGAGACGCAAGAGGTACAAGTTCAATCCCTGGGTCAGGAAGATCCAATGGAGTAGGAAATGGCAACCATTCTAGTATTCTTCCCTGGATCATTCTAAGGACAGAGGAGTTTGGTGGGCTGCAGTTCTTGGGGTTGCACAGAGACAGACAGGACTGAGAAAGCCGGCACTGAAGCTAAATCTAGCTGAAGGGATGCATTCATTCTTCTTTGTCTTTTAAATCATATTTTTAGGTTTATGTATTCTTATATTTGAATTGAATGTTTGCTGTTTTCACTGTTCTTTTTACACCAAACCATGAATCCATACAATGATGACCTGTATTGGGAGAAGTTTGGCAAATGTACCATTTCTTCATTCTGTTTCTTTGCTAAATTTTTCTGATACCTATTCCACACTGAAAACAGAATTATCTTCCAGAATAAAATGAGAATTGCAGATTCTCCAATTTATACATATACTCTCTTTCCCCCAAACATAGCCTGAATTTTAAAGACAATCTCTTCAAGAAAATTGAACAGATAGCGTAAAAAAAAAAAAAAAAAAAATCAAAGAAATAACCTTTTAAGAAGGATATGGGTTTTCTCACTAAATTTGAGATGTCTGTTCAAAGAAAAAGTGAATACAATTTGAAAAGAAATTATATTTGCACTCTTACTTTTAAATCCATTTTAGCATTTTATGTTAAACTTATTTTTATTCTCAAAAGAGAATTTGTTTTAAATTGGTTAGGTAAGGCCCTGAGAACTAAAAGGTTACTTTTTTTTTTTTTTCACTCCTTGACAGTTTTGCTACTCCAAAGAAGAAAAGTTTACCTGTTTCCACTCCCCCAAAATAAACTGACTTTGAAAAATAGCCCTTTTAAATGTTTTTGCCAAAGGTTGTTAAGACAGTTAAACAAAACTAAATTCTTTTTCTCTATTATTTCTTGTTAGCCTTTTAGAAGTATCAGAAAGCTTCCAATTAATTGTACCTTATATACATTTTATAGAGACTACCCAGGTGTGTTTTAAAATATCTAAAATACAAAAGGCTTAATTGAGAAAATGTCACTTCTTTTAACTGTTAAATAGTCAGAAATAAAGCTGTCTTTTTCCTCAGTATGTCTGTATAAGGGTGATGGTGGGATAACTTCTAAAGGACCAAATATAAGATTTCCCAAGAGAAGGCTACTGTCCATTGGATTAATTATGTGACATCTTTGGCTATCAAATAACAGCTTGCTTCTATTTAGTTTGTGGCTATTGGGATAATTATTTATAGGTGCATACATCTCTTTTAGCTTAAAAATCTCTTTCAATTCTATAAAAATTCCTAAGGAGAATACTAATGAAATCATGAAAAATATTCCATTACTTATGCATCATAATCTCAGACTTTCATTTTTTTTCTTTTGAAATGTTTAACACAAAATATTTTAGACATACTAACATAATTACCACATATACATTCAAGGTAATGTACTCACTTTTAAAAAATGTAAGAACATCATTCATAAAATTGTGACTGGCCTTAAATTTCCTCCTCACTCCAGCTTTACTGAGATAAATAATTGTCAAAATTAGTATATACTTAAATTTGCAATGTGATATTTTGATATGCATATGCATTGTTAAATGATTACCTCAATCAAGCTAATTAACATATCCACAGACTCAGAGTTATTATTTTTGTGTGTGAGTGATGAGAATATTAAAGATCTACCCTCTTAGGAAATTTTAGGTAAAAAAAGTAGTATTGTTAACTGTGGTTATCACTTGGTATACTAGATCTCCAGAATTTATTCATGCTACTTAATGGAAAGTTTGTAACATCTGACTAATATCTATGATCTCCATTTCCAGTTGTTGCTGCTGCTGCTGCTAAATTGCTTCAGTCGTGTCCGACTCTGTGCGACCCCATAGATGACAGCCCACCAGGCTCCCCCATCCCTGGGATTCTCCAGGCAAGAACACTGGAGTGGGTTGCCATTTCCTTCTCCAATGCATAAAAGTGAAAAGTGAAAGTGAAGTCGCTCAGTCGTGTCTGACTCTTAGCGACCCCATGGACTGCGGCCCACCAGGCTCCTCCATCCATGGGATTTTCCAGGCAAGAGTACTGGGGTGGGGTGCTATTGCCTTCCCCTTCCAGTTGTTAGGCAGTTAGAATAGGAGAAAGGAGTCTAGAATGGCGGCGGCTAAAAGACAAGGACCCGTCTAGCCCAACTGGCGGCGGCTAAAAGACAAGGAGGCGTGATGGCACCATGGCACCCCTCACCCCAGTACTTTTGCCTGGAAAACTCCCATGGATGGAGGAGCCTGGTGTGCTCCAGCCCGTGGGGTCGCTGAGAGTCGGACACGACTGAGCATCATTCCTTCCAAAGAAATCCCACTTTTCACTTTCATGCATTGGGGAAGGAAATGGCAACCCACTCCAGTGTTCTTGCCTGGAGAATCCCAGGGATCGGTGAGCCTGGTGCAGCTTTCCGTCTATTGGGGTCGCACAGAGTCGGACACGACTGAAGGGACTAGCAGCAGCAAAAGACAAGGAAGGGAAAAATCCACAAAAATAGAACAAAGGAAGGTCCAAGGACCAGAATGAGGACCTCAGGTAGAATAGACAGCACTCCTGGCTAGCTCTGTTTACATACGGCAGGCCCAGGGGGAGGAGAAAAAACATATAAAAAGAGGAGCCAAAGGGCTCTTCTCTCTCTTTCTCTTCTCTTCTCGTCTTTGGGGTCAGAATGTCCTCACACCTCGAGGACATATTTTCCTTTATTTTCTAAATAAAACTGAGCTGTAACACGGAGCTGTAACACTGATCTGTCCTAGAGCTGTGACACGGTCTGTCCGAGGGCTGTAATATTAGTCTGTCATTTCAAATTTTTGTTGTGAGGAGACAGAACTGAGGAAATTACATATTCTCCTGACATCTATGGTGCCGTGACTCCAATTTAATCTGGCTGAAAGAACCTCTGTGCAGCCCCTGCAAAGAGGAGGCCAAGCACAGCAGGAACCCAACTCAGCAAAAGCTCCCACAGTGGAAGTGGAACACGAAGAAAACCCAACACAGGGCAGGTGATAAGAAGCCCAGTGTGCTGGAAACCAACTAGGACAGCAAAAAACAAACTCAGCAGAAAGCTCATTCCACTCAGTCTCAGATTCCAGAAGACCTCTGGTTAAGATAGGAGGTCCTTACTCCTATGGCTGGGAGGACATATGCCTTAATTCTTTTACAATCTCTTAATTCCTTTACAATCTCTTAATTCCTTTACAATCTTAAATTATAATCTTAATTCCTTTACAATCTCTCCTTTCTTATTTCCTCGAACCCAGCCCCCTCCCCCCCCCCGCCCCACCACCCCCTGCGAGTGGCAGTGGGTGCAACTGAGGGACTCTGGAGAAGCTACTCCTCAGTGTGTCCTGAAGGATCCACTATCCTCTGCACTCTAGTAGCTGTTACCCAAGCCAGTGGGGGTTCTTTTGTCCTTAATCTTCTTTGTGCCAAGGATAAGGCCAATGAAAACTGTGAGCACAGGTCAGGTATTTAGCAGATTTTCTGGCAGGTTATGAAGGAGATTTCTTGGCACGTTTTTCCCACTGCTTTTTCCTTCTGTCCTTTAGCTCCTCTCTCCTGGGACTTAAGCCCAGCCAAAACCCATGATGCCTGGCTTCAGGACCTAATGAAGCTCAGGCTCTGATGTCTCATTGCAAATATTCAGTTAGAGACACAGCGATAGGTAAGAGGTAGACTTATTTGGATTCAGAGAGAAGCACACTCCGCAGGGTGTGGGCCATTGAAGGGGCAAGTGCTTTGGCACTGGAATGTAGTGTGGCTAGTTTTTGCTAGCTGGGTGAATTCACATGCTAATGAGTGGGAGAATCATCCCAACCATTGGGAAACCACCCACTCCTCGTCTTTTGCCTTTTTCCCCCACCACGTTATATTACACAGTGCCTTGGAACTGTCCTGCCACCTGGGTGTGTCATCTAGCTTGCAGATTGGGGATAAAGGTTTAGTTGAATTTGACTTGTCATCTTGGACCCAATTAATTTTAATCTGTTTATGTTATGCCCTTGGGCTATGTCATTCTTTCAAAAGCTGTGCCCTGCCCCCTTCCCTCCGGTTTCATGCTCTTTTCCTGAGCCCCGTCCAGGCCCACAATGTTGCCTCTACAATCATCTGGAAGGAAACCAGAAAATAGCTGGCCCTTGAGAGGGAAATACTGTATAATATCCAATCCCTCTAGATATTCAGGCCTTCATCTTCCATGCTTCCTACAACATGTGCAACATCAGCATCTCACCTGCCTGTGTGCCTGTCTCCCACCTGCTAGGGTGGGAGATAGACACAAATTGCCTGTGAGAAGTCCATCTGTTGGCATCTCTTCAAAGGCAGTTGGGCTTTCAGGGATAATGTTTGCCACTTTGGAAGTTAGCCCTGCAGGCCAATTGGGCCCAAACCCTTACCACCCTTCTCCTAAAGTTATAAACATACCCCCCCCTCACCCGCCCCCCCCCTCACCCGCCCCTCCCCCCCCCCCCCCCCCCCACCGTCCTGCCAAATCAAATCTCCACTCTACTTTTATGGAACATCTGGTCATCTGGTCTGTTGCTTCTTATCAGTTTGTTCTTAAGCCAATTACTAATTCCTACAACCAGGACCCTTCCCCCTTGTAGGCAACATTGCTCCACCCCATTTATTATTAAAATACTCTTAATTCCCCTAACAGGACCAGATAACCCACTCCTTTGTCATTACTTCTGTTATTACCTAACGTAGGTCTATGACAATGAATGTTTACCATTGGAAACACCCTAAGCTGCTCTTATGGAGGACTAGGGGAGGAAATCAGTGACTTACATTCCCTTAGAGCAGTAAGAGGATAAGGCTTATGACTCACCAGGTTTCCAGTCTCAGGGCACAGCTTTGGATTGTTTTACATCATGATATCTATTACCATCTGTGGTGAACAAACTGGCAATGAATTAAAACTACACCCCCTTAATTCTACCCAGCACTGGTCATACTGGAGACCTTGGGGATGCCCAACTCCAGTCTGGGGGTCCCAGGAGGTCAACCTGTGTTGACCTGCCTAGGGATCTGGTCCTCAAAAAGTTGTCATGCCTCAACCTGCTTGGGGATCCGCCAGTCCAGGGGTCCAGGAGGTCATCACATCTCGACCTGCCCAGGGACTCTGTTCTCAGGAGGCCGACCTGCCTCAACCTACCCAGGGATTCGATCTCCAGGAGGCTGTCACGCCTCAGCTTTCCTGGGGATCTGCACCCTGACCCGGGAATGCCTGGTTCTCAGGTTGCAACAGTACTGGGTAGGATAAGCCTCAAAAAGGCTCACCCCTTAAGGAAGTGCACCCATGGAAATTGAAGGAGGCCTATTAGTTTTTCTTTTCGTTTCTTTTTTCTTTTCCTCCCGGTCATGACTGTCTTTCATGGGAAATAACCAATCCACTTCCTGGCAGACGCCCTTGAGATGCATCCTTGCTAACTGGAAGCTGTTCGATCCTCTAACTCTAAGGAGAAATCACTTAAAATGCTTTTGTCCCACTGTGTGGCCACAGTATCTTCTGGGGAACAAGGAACACTGTCCTGAGGATGGGAGTTTAAATTTCAATACCATCCTGCAGCTAGAATTATTCTGCAAAAGACAAGGGAAATAGAGATCCCCTATGTCCAAATTTTCTTCCAACTATGATCTGATCTGATCTGAAGAGATATGAAGGAACTCTGTTTTAAGTACAGGATTATTGTATGCCCTAAAAGTGAGCCTACTAGGCAAATGGTGTTAGGCACAGGCAACCAAGAGAAAGAACCGACCCCCCCCCCCCTCCCCCCCCCCCCCCCCCCCCCCCCCCCCCCCCGAAGGCTCACCTTCCACAGCTCCGGAGTTGCCTGGGGCTCCTTCCTTGTATGCAAATGTGCCCCCATATCTGGGAGCATCCCCTCCACAAAAGCTAACATGAGTACGTCCCTTAGTCAAAACCGCAGGAGAATTCGGACCAACTTGGGTCCATAAGCCTTTCTCCCTCTTAGAATTAAGACAGATTAAACAAGACCTGGGAAGCTATACAGATGACCCAGGCAAATATATAGATACATTCCAACACATTTCCTTGGCCCTTGACTTGACATGAAAGGACATCATGGTCATATTTAGTCACACTTTATCTGACCCTGAGCATCCTAGGGTCTTAAAGAAAGCCCAAAGGTATGCAACGGGGCTTCACATGTCAAGCGATAAATACCCAGTAGGGGAAACCAGTCCCTCCTCAAATTCTAATTGGAATTATAATGACCCTGAGCATGATCCCTGGGAAAGGGATCATTTTCTGATCTGTGTGAAGGAAGGACTGAAAGCAGCCCAGCAAAAAGTAATCAGCTATGCCCAGGTCTCAGCAATAACTCAGGAGCCCAACGAGAACCCCACTGCCTTTCTGGAAAGGCTAAAAGAAGCCCTTAAAAAGTTTACCAGTCTGGACTTTGCCACTAGGTACTTCAGCCCAATTAACTGAGCTCGTAGCCCTGATTTGAGCTTTAGAGCTGGGAAGAGGAAAAAGAGTAGCCATTTACACTGACTCCAAGTATGCCTTTCTGATGCTACATGTATATGCTACTATTTGGAAAGAAAGAGGACAAGTGACCACTCGAGAGTCCCCAATCAAATATGGTGATCAAATCCTTAGACTCTTGGAGGCAGTCTATCTACCTGCTGAGATTTCAGTCTCCCACTGTAAAGGACACCTAAAAGGGAGCATGGAAGTGGCACGAGGGAACCAAGCAGCTGATCAGGCAGCTAAGAGAGCAGCATTACAGAACAATGACCTAATAGGGGTTGCCACCTTAGTTCCACAGACTAATTTGCCAGAAACTCCTTCGTATACTGAAGGTGAGACTCTTAAAGCTAAGAATGAGGGCTTTCAAGATCATATGAAGTGGTTCCAAAAAGAGGGACACCTTTTTCTGCCTGGGAACCTCCAGTGCAAGTTGGTTAACTCCTTACAAGCCACCACTCATTTAGGGGAGAAGGCCCTCCAAAGATTACTGGAAAGGTCCTTCAGAGGAACAGGCCTCCAAACGACTGTAAGGCAAGTGGTCTTCTCTTGTTACACTTGCCAATTAAACAACCCCCAAGGAGCTCAAAGACCACAGTTGGCCCAGCCTGTCCAGCAATGTGGGATCTACCCAGGAGAGGGCTGGTAGATGGACTTCACCCAGATGCCAGTTTCTCAAGGGTATAAATACCTATTAGTTATGATTGATACATCATGGGGTTATGGACTGAAGGGTTTCCAACCTGGACTAAGAAATCTGAGCAGGTGGTAAAAAACTACTCCATGACATCATTCTGAGATTTGGTCTGCCCAGGTCATTAAAAAGTGACAATGGGACATTACTTATTATCTCCATTGTGCCTGTAGGCCTCAGTCCTCAAGAAAAGTAGAAAGAGCCAACCAATTCTTAAAATCAGTGATTAAAAAAAAAACCTGATAATCCAGGAGACCTCCCTGGGATGGAAGGATGCTTTACCAATAGCTCTCCTCTGCATCCATATTACCCCCAAGGAACAGGTTGGTCTTAATCCTTGTGAGATGCTATATGGGAGACCTTTTGTTTATGTCAATGACCTCCTCCTAGATCCAGAGGCTCAGACCCTCCAGTCTTATACTATGGCCATTGGTCAATTCCAACAGGATATATGCTATGTGGTGTGAACCAGGACCCAAAAGATTCTGAGTCCCCACTATATAGTCCAGAGACTCAAGTCCTAATTAAAGTATGGAAAGATGGGTCCCTGTATTCCAGCTCACATGGAATACAGCCACATGTAATACTTTCTACCCCCACAGCAGTCAAGTTACCAACATGACTCCTGGATTCACTACTCAAGAGTCAAGCCATAGAAAAAAAACAGAAGAGGACACTCAATAAAACTGTGAGCCCATGGGAGATCTCAGATACCTATTCAGAACTACAAATGAGTGCCATTCTAATGAACACCCCCAAAATGTAGTTTCTGGGGATAAGATTTCTCAGGACAGCTCTAAAGAGGCAACACAGCTTGGCAGGGGTTGTACTCCAAAAGAGACAGGAGATAGATCTTCTGAACCCTGAACAAGGAGGGACTTGAGCCATCCTCGTGATGGAAATTTGGAGTTGGCTAATGCCCCTACTTGTCCTTGTTATACCATATTGATGCTGCTTGTGATTGCTCCATGTATTATCAATTGTCTAACCCATTTTGTCTCTGCCCAGGTCAAAAAGCTACAGTATGCAGTGCCAGTTCAACAAGGATATATAGAACTACACCCAACCACAGAAAATATCACTCACCCTTAGATGGATCCCGCTATAAGGACACTGAGGCCTGAGACTAGCAAGAGGGGCAGGCCCAATGTCCCTCGCTGTCCCAGTTCAGCAGGAAGTAGACAGGGAGACTTTGATACCCCTATTTCCAAAGAATTGGGCCTCCCATCTCTTGAGGAGGGAATGTTACGTAGTTAGAATAGGAAAAAGGAGTCCAGAATGGTGGTGGCTAAAAGACAAGGAAGGGAAAAATCCACAAAAATACAACAAAGGAAGGTCCGAGGACCAGAATGAGGATTTCAGGTAGAACAAACAGCACTCCTGGCTAGCCCAATTTACATACGGCAGGCCCAGGGGAAGGAGAAAAAACATATAAAAAGAGGAACCAAAGGGCTGGGGGTGTCTCTATCTTCTCTTCTCGTCTTTTGGGTCAGCATGCCCTCACACCTCAAGGACTTTTTTTCCTTTATTTTCTAAATAAAACTGAGCTGTAACACGGAGCAGTGACAATGATCTGTCCAAGAGCTGTGACATGGGTCTGTTCGAGGCCTGTAATGCTGGTCCATTGCTTCAAATTTTTGTTGTGATGAGATAGAACCAAGAAAATTACACATGCCCCCGACACTGGTAACCACCATTCTACTTTCTACTTGTTTATGAGTTTGACATTTTCAGCTTCCACATGTAAGTGAAATTATACAGTATTTATCTTTTTGTGCTGAGCCTATTTCACTTGTCAATATGTCCTCAGTTCAGTTCAGTTCAGTCATTCAGTCATGTCTGACTCTTTGCGACTCCATGGACTGTAGCACACCAGGCTTCCCTGTCCATTAGCAACTCCCAGAGCTTGCTCAAACTCATGTCCATCGAGTTGGTGATGCCATCCAACCATCTCATCCTCTGTCGTACCCTTCTCTTCCTGACTTCAATTTTTCCCAGCATCAGGGTCTTTTCTAAGGAGTCAGTTCTTTGCATCAGGTAGCCAAAGTATTGGAGCTTTAGCTTCAGCATCATTCCTCCCAAAGAATATTCAAGACTGATTTTCTTTAGGATTGACTGGTTGGATCTTCTTGCAGTCCAAGGGACTCTCAAGAGTCTTTTCCAACAATACAGTTCAAAAGCATGAATTCTTTGGTGTTTAGCTTTCTTTATAGTCTAACTCTCACATCTATACAAGACTACTTTCCTACAGGCTTATATATGTTATTGCAAATGACAGGATTTCTTACTTTTTTAAAGCTGAATAATAAATACTTTACTGTATATTATGTCCCATTTCATTGCATGATGTGGACACATGCACACACATATCACTTTTCCTCATTTGTTGATGGACACCTAGACTGTTTCCATGTAATAGCTAATGTAAACACTACAATCAACATGAAAGTACAAAAATCTTTTCAAGATACTGATTTTGTGTTTGAGGATATATACTCAGAATTTCTGAATCACATGCTAGCACTATTTTTAATTTCTTAAGGAATTTTCATATGGTTTTTCATAATGGGTATACCAATTATGGGGCTTCCTAGGTGGTGCTAGTGGTAAAGAACCTACCTGCCAGTGAAGAAGACATAAGATACTCGTGTTCAATCCCTGAGTCAGGAAGATCCACTGGAGGAGGACATGCAACGCACTCCAGTATTTTAGCCTGGAGAATCCCAATGACAGAAGAGCCTTTTGGGCTACAGTCCAAAGGATCATGTAGAGTTGGACACCACTGAAACCACTTAGCATGCATACATGCACATACCAATTACATTTCCATCCAACAGTGCACAAAGGTTTCCTTTTTTTCCCTATCTTGCCAACTCTTACTACCTTTTGACTTTTTCAGAATAGTTATCTTGTTGTCACATCCAAGTCTGTGTGTGCAACACAGTGAGGACAAACAAACCAAAATGTCAATTTGCAGCTGAGAAAGCTTTACTGCAGGGCATCAAGAAGGCAAAGGGGCATCTCACATTCAAAAGACCACTCCTTGATGGTTTCTAGAGAAGGGTTTTTAAAGGCAAAATCTGGGATGAGGGCTTGAGGGCTGCAGGGTGTGTGACTTTCTTCTGGTTGATTTGTATTGCTATATCAGGGTGATATCTCCAGAATCTCAACCTTCTGTCCCAACCTGTCTAGGGCCTCCTTGCTTGTGGTCAGCATGTAGTCACCATCCTCAACCTTCATGTTTTATATTGTCTTTATTCACTTGGGAGTTACATATTCTCTGCTACTTTACATGAATGTTCAGTCACTTCAGTTGTGACCAAATCTTTGGCACCCCATGGGTCGTAGCCCACCAGGTTTCTTTATCCATGGAATTTCCTGGGCAAGAACACGAGAGTGGGTTGCCCTGCCCTCCTCCAGTGGATCTTCCTCTCCCAGGAATCGAACCTGAGACTCCTGCATTGCAGGCAAATTTTTTACTGTTGAGCCACCAGGAGAGCCCAGTGATCCTATTACTTTAGTTACTAGTAAACTGAAATTTGCAAATTGTAGTCAACTAAATCTCAAGTTACTTCAGTATCTTGCCCTGCTTTAGCATATTCCAAGAACCAGAAAAACAAAAGAACAACCTATTTCATGTAGTTTGATATTACCATGATATCTAACTTATAAATGTCCTGCTACTAATCAGTGTAGTTGTTTTTATTTGGTATATATATATATATATATATATATATCTTATTTTGTAGTCAAAGTGCTTACAAATTTATTTGCTTACTATTACTTTGTGTTTATTTTTTCTTTCTGTGTTATTACCAACTATAGTACAAATTTATATGGCTTTTGAATAAAGATCTTAATATATTTTTTAGACCTTTTAAAATAATATTTTTATTTTGCCCTCACCATCTTTTGTCTTCTTCTGTCAAAAGAATACATATTTATGAGAACATGTGTTCTCATCAATACATATTTATGAGAATTGACTATCAATAAGGCAAATGTTAGTTTCAGGACTTGCAGTGAATCAGATCAGATCAGATCAGTCGCTCAGTCGTGTCCGACTCTTTGGGACCCCATGAACTGCAGCACGCCAGGTCTCCCTGTCCATCACCAGCTCCCGGAGGTCACTCAGACTCACATCCATCGAGTGAGTGATGCCATCCAGTCATCTCATCCTCTGTCGTCCCCTTCTCCTCTTGCCCCCAATCCCTCCCAGCATCAGTCTTCTCCCAATGAGTCAACTCTTCGCATGAAGTGGCCAAAATACTGGAGTTTCAGCTTTAGCATCATTCCTTCCAAAGAAATCCCAGGGCTGATCTCCTTCAGAATGGACTGGTTGGATCTCCTTGCAGTTCAAGGGACTCCCAAGAGTCCTCTCCAACACCACAGTTCAAAAGCATCAATTCTTGGGCGCTCAGCCTTCTTCACAGTCCAGCTCTCACATCCATACATGACCACAGGAAAGACCATAGCCTTGACTAGGCGAACCTTTGTTGGCAAAGTGGTGTCTCTGCTTTTGAATATGCTATCTAGGTTGGTATCCCACGCCCAAGGTAAGAGAAACCCAAGTAAGACAGTAGGTCTTGCAAGAGGGCATCAGAGGGCAAATACACTGAAACCATACTCACAGAAAACTAGTCAATCTAATCACACCAGGACCACAGCCTTGTCTAACTCAATGAAATTAAGCCATGACCTTGGGGCAACCCAGGATGGGCGGGTCATGGTGAAGAGATCTGACAGGGTGTGGTCCGCTGGAGAAGGGAATGGCAAACCACTTCAGTATTCTTGCCTTGAGAACCCCATGAACAGTATGAAAAGGCAAAATGATAGGATACTGAAAGAGAAACTCCCCAGGTCAGTAAGGGCCCAATATGCTACTGGAGATCAGTGGAGAAATAACTCCAGAAAGAATGAAGGGATGGAACCAAAGCAGAAAGAATACCCAGCTGTAGATGTGTCTGGTGATAGAAGTAAAGTCCGATGCTGTAAAGAACAATATTGCATAGGAACCTGGAATGTCAGGTCCATGAATCAAGGCAAATTGGAAGTGGTCAAACAAGAGATGGCAAGAGTAAATGTTGACATTCTAGGAATTAGCGAACTAAAATGGACTGGAATGGGTGAATTTAACTCAGAGGACCATTATATCTACTACTGTGGGCAGGAATCCCTCAGAAGAAACGGTGTGGCCATCATGGTCAACAAAAGAGTCCGAAATGCAGTACTTGGATGCAATCTCAAAAACGACAGAATGATCTCTGTTCGTTTCCAAGGCAAACCATTCAATGTCACAGTAATCGAAGTCTATGCCCCAACCAGTAACGCTGAAGAAACTGAAGTTGAACGGTTCTATGAAGACCTACAAGACCTTTTAGAACTAACACCCAAAAAAGATGTCCTTTTCATTATAGGGGACTGGAATGCAAAAGTAGGAAGTCAAGAAACACCTGGAGTAACAGGCAAATTTGGCCTTGGAACACGGAATGAAGCAGGGCAAAGACTAACAGAGTTTTGCCAAGAAAATGCACTGGTCATAGCAAATACCCTCTTCCAACAACACAAGAGAAGACTTTATACATGGACATCACCAGATGGTCAACACCGAAATCAGAACGATTATATTCGTTGCAGCCAAAGATGGAGAAGCTCTATCCAATCAGCAAAAACAAGACCAGGAGCTGACTGTGGCTCAGACCATGAACTCCTTATTGCCAAATTCAGACTGAAATTGAAGAAAGTAGGGAAAACTACTAGACCATTCAGGTATGACCTAAATCAAATCCCTTATGATTATACAGTGGAAGTGAGAAATAGATTTAAGGGCCTAGATCTGATAGATAGAGTACCTGATGAACTATGGAATGAGGTTCGTGACATTGTACAGGAGACAGGGATCAAGACCATCCCCATGGAAAAGAAATGCAAAAAAGCAAAATGGCTGTCTGGGGAGGCCTTGCAAATAGCTGCAAAAAGAAGAGAAGCGAAAAGCAAAGGAGAAAAGGAAAGATATAAACATCTGAATGCAGAGTTCCAAAGAATAGCAAGAAGAGATAAGAAAGCCTTCTTCAGCGATCAATGCAAAGAAATAGAGGAAAACAACAGGATGGGAAAGACTAGGGATCTCTTCAAGAAAATCAGAGATACCAAAGGAACATTTCATGCAAAGATGGGCTCGATAAAGGACAGAAATGGTGTGGACCTAACGGAAGCAGAAGATATTAAGAAGAGGTGGCAAGAATACACAGAAGAACTGTACAAAAAAGAGCTTCACCACCCAGATAATCATGATGGTGTGATCACTGACCTAGAGCCAGACATCCTGTAATGTGAAGTCAAGTGGGCCTTAGAAAGCATCACTACAAACAAAGCTAGTGGAGGTGATGCAATTCCAGTGGAGCTATTCCAAATCCTGAAAGATGATGCTGTGAAAGTGCTGCACTCAATATGCCAGCAAATCTGGAAAACTCAGCAGTGGCCACAAGATTGGAAAAGGTCAGTTTTCATCCCAATCCCAAAGAAAGGCAATGCCAAAGAATGCTCAAACTACCGCACAATTGCACTCATCTCACACTCTAGTAAAATAATGCTCAAAATTCTCCAAGCCAGGCTTCAGCAATATGTGAACCGTGAACTTCCTGATGTTCAAGCTGGTTTTAGAAAAGGCAGAGGAACCAGAGATCAAATTGCCAACATCTGCTGGATCATCAAAAAAGCAAGAGAGTTCCAGAAAAACATCTATTTCTGCTTTATTGACTATGCCAAAGCCTTTGACTGTGTAGATCACAATAAACTGTGGAAAATTCTGAGAGAGATGGGAATACAGACCACCTGATCTGCCTCTTGAGAAATCTGTATGCAGGTCAGGAAGCAACAGTTAGAACTGGTCAAGGAACAACAGACTGGTTCCAAATAGGAAAAGGAGTACGTCAAGGCTGTATATTGTCACCATGTTTATTTAACTTCTATGCAGAGTACATCATGAGAAATGCTGGACTGGAGGAAACACAAGCTGGAATCAAGATTACTGGGAGAAATATCAATAACCTCAGATATGCAGATGATACCACCCTTATGGCAGAAAGTGAAGAGGAACTCAAAAGCCTCTTGATGAAAGTGAAAGTGGAGAGTGAAAAGGTTGGCTTAAAGTTCAACATTCAGAAAACAAAGATCATGGCATCTGGTCCCAACACTACATGGGAAATAGATGGAGAAACAGTGGAAACAGTGTCAGACTTTATTTTTCTGGGCTCCAAAATCACTGCAGATGGTGACTGCAGCCATGAAATTAAAAGACGCTTACTCCTTGGAAGGAAGGTTATGGCCAACCTAGATAGCATATTCAAAAGCAGAGACATCACTTTGCCAACAAAGGTTCGCCTAGTCAAGGCTATGGTCTTTCCTGTGGTCATGTATGGATGTGAGAGCTGGACTGTGAAGAAGGCTGAGAGCCGAAGAATTGATGCTTTTGAACTGTGGTGTTGGAGAAGACTCTGAGAGTCCCTTGGACTGCAAGGAAATCCAACCCGTCCATTCTGAAGGAGATCAGCCCTGGGATTCCTTTGGAAGGAATGATGCTAAAGCTGAAACTCCAGTATTTTGGCCACCTCATGGGAAGAGTTGACTCATTGGAGAAGACTCTGATGCTGGGAGGGATTGAGGGCAGGAGGAGAAGGGGACGACAGAGGATGAGATGTCTGGATGGCATCACTGACTCGATGAATGTGAGTCTGAGTGACCTCCGAGAGCTGGTAATGGATAGGGAGGCCTGGCGTGCTGCAGTTCATGGGGTCGCAAAGAGTCGGACACGACTGAGCGACTGATCTGATCTGAGGTTGGTCATAACTTTCCTTCCAAGGAGTAAGCGTCTTTTAATGTCATGGCTGCAGTCACCATCTGCAGTGATTTTGGAGCCCCGAAAAATAAAATCTGACACTGTTTCCGCTGTTTCCCCATCTATTTCCCATGTAGTGATGGGACCAGATGCCATGATCTTCGTTTTCTGAATGTTGAGCTTTAAGCCAACCTTTTCACTCTCCACTTTCACTTTCATCAAGAGGCTTTTTAGTTCCTCTTCACTTTCTGCCATAAGGGTGGTTTCATCTGCATATCTGAGGTTATTGATATTTCTCCCAGCAATCTTGATTCCAGCTTGTGTTTCCTCCAGTCCAGCATTTCTCATGATGTACTCTGCATATAAGTTAAATAAACATGGTGACAATATGCAGCCTTGACATACTCCTTTTCCTATTTGGAACCAGTCTGTTGTTCCTTGACCAGTTCTAACTGTTGCTTCCTGACCTGCATACAGATTTCTCAAGAGGCAGATCAGGTGGTCTGTATTCCCATCTCTTTCAGAATTTTCCACAGTTTCTTGTGATCTACACAGTCAAAGGCTTTGGCATAGTCAATAAAGCAGAAATAGATGCTTTTCTGGAACTCTCTTGCTTTTTTGATGATCCAGCGGATGTTGGCAATTTGATCTCTGGTTCCTCTGCCTTTTCTAAAACCAGCTTGAACATCAGGAAGTTCACGGTTCACATATTGCTGAAGCCTGGCTTGGAGAATTTTGAGCATTACTTTACTAGAGTGTGAGATGAGTGCAATTGTGCGGTAGTTTGAGCACGATCACAAAAAATATCCAAATATATTCCTCCGGTCTTCACCAAGCTTAGCTTTAGCTGGGAACAACGTTGTGTTCTCTTCACTCTTCACTAGTCAGTAAATTACCAAAGGAAAGAGAATTTCCCTCCACTATCTTCCTGATAAGAATTTCCGATTGACTGTTACTTTCCTCAGACATCTGAAGATACTGGGTATTAAGGATTCTATTTCTTGAGAAGTCAGCTATTTTTAAAATTCTAATATCTTTAAAAATAATATATAATTTCTCTTGAATATTCTCTTATTTTGCAGACTTATTCAGTTTTAGAGTATGTTTAGATGTGACTCTCTTGCCTTTGTTTTCTGGTGAAGATAACATTTGATTCTTTAACCTGAGAATTTTTTATTTTATCTATTCTGGGGACCCTTCTGCAATTATAACTTTGAATATTGCTTTTCACACATTATCTCTCTCTGGAAATTCCTTTACTTACATGTTGGCATTTCTAATTTTATTTTGTGTATTTCCCAACCTTTTTCCACCATATGTTTTGTGCTTCAGTCCTCTATGCTGAATATTTTAAATTTCTAAAATCTCAATTAATTTTTTAATCTTTATTTTATTTTATTTTTTTAACTTTGCAATATTGTATTGGTTTTGTCAATTACATTTTTTTTAAATCTCAATTACTTTTAAATGATCTTTCTATTTAGATATGTTTGATCTGCTGTTTAACTTATCAGATCAGATCAGATCAGTCGCTCAGTCGTGTCCGACTCTTTGCGACCCCATGAACTGCAGCACGCCAGGCCTCCCTATCCATCACCAGCTCTAGGATGTCATTCAGACTCACATTCATCGAGTCACTGATGCCATCCAGCCATCTCATCCTCTGTCGTCCCCTTCTCCTCCTGCCCTCAATCCCTCCATCAGTTAAGGTTTTATTTTATTAACTATGTATGCCATTGCTAAAAGTTCTATTTAATCATTTTTCAGATATGTTCCTTTCTCTCCAAGCCATTGTTGTCATTATGTGTGAGTTTATATTTTCCTTTTATTCCTTTAAACATAAAATGCTTCCTGATTTCAGTTTCTTTCAAACTTGTTAATGATTTTAGAGGGTATAGTCCTTCATTTATTCTTTAATCTCATTCTGTCTCTTGATTTGGACATTTTTATTGTGAATCTTTCTAAGTGTCGTACAGTTGCATGAACCTGGGGGATACAAGAATGGTTCTCTTTGGATGTTTTTTGCATTTGTTTCTCTCCTGAATTTCAGGGCTTTCACTAAATGAAGGTCCATTTTTCATTATTGATTTTGTTGTTATTTTTGCTGTTGATCCCTTGGATTCAAATGTGCACATTATATAGATATGTGTGTGTGCGTGTGTGTATCTAAATTATGGAGAAGGAAATGGCAACCCACTCCAGTATTCTTGCCTGGAGAACTCCATGGACATAAGAGCCTGGTGTGCTATAGTGCATGGGGTTGCAAAGAGTCGGACACAACTTTAGCAACTGAACAAGTGTGTGTATATATATTAGAACTTGGTACCCAGTAAATGTAAACTTTTGCTGCTAATTTTTCTCCATTCTATTCTGAGCTTTAAAAACATAGTTCATTCAGAAATTATGTCTGACTAGTATCATACCTGGCTATCAGCTTCAGCTTTATCAGTTCAAAATGTTACTGCTCTAGCCACAAGTTCTTTCTCTGTTTGTGACACCTGGGAGTTTCCCTTTTATTTCTTCTTTTTTAATTCAGCTATTTACTATTCAGTTTAAGGTGGTTTGTCCAATACTGTCAAGTGTTCATGGCAACAGTGAGAGGTACATATTGAATCATATCATGATGTTTACAGGCCAAGAATTGCATATGGCTCTAAGACCAAACCATTCCTTTCTCCTCTCTTTTATAAAATAAATTTGATGACTTCTGTGTTCTTTTGGAATTCACCTTACTTAAAGTAAAGTTATATATTATCCTCTTTCAGCAACATTGACAATATATAAATTAGAATGTTTAATGATTTTTATCTTAGGTGACACATTTTTTTTCTTGCTGATTTAAAAATAACTACAACATGTCTGCTGTTAAATTTAAAGCACTCTCTCTTTATAATTTTAATAGACTCTTCATCTTTGAGATTCTTTCATGGTATTTGATTCACTTTGTGGCCACAGCTTTAGTAGTATTTTCTGTGATCTGGAAAGATCTAGACTAGGCTGCTAACTGGTAACATTCTGGACCTTAATAGCTTCCTCTTCCTTTTCTAATTTTGTGTCTTAAGTCTTAAAAAAATTGTGGCCTATTCTTTTGTATTTACTATTTCTCTGTTAGAAAATAGTAGTGTCATATATGATACATAAATTACTGATTTATTAAAATTAGTTACTAATTTAGGCTGTCAGTTGGTGATGGACAGGGAGGCCTGGCGTGCTGCAGTTCATGCGGTCGCAAAGAGTCGGACAAGACTGAGCGACTGATCTGATCTGAGAACATCAATAAGAAAATTAGTTTCCCCTTTATTCCGCAGTGATTATAGAGTGTTGATTTTGTAACATTTACTGAGCTAAAAATGAGGTGGACTTTACAGCTGAAAATGAAGAGGTAATGACATAGTGTTCAGCTCAGTTCAGTTCAGTCGCTCAGTCGTGTCCAACTCTTTGCAACCCCATGAATTGCAGCACACCAGGCCTCCCTGTCCATCACCAACTCCTGGAGTTCACTCAAACTCACATCCATCGAGTCGGTGATGCCATCGAGCCATCTCATCCTCTGTCATCCCCTTCTCCTCTTGCCCCCAATCCCTCCCAGCATCAGAGTCTTTTCCAATGAGTCAACTCTTCACATGAGGTGGCCAAAGTACTAGAGTTTCAGCTTTAGTATCATTTCTTCCAAAGAAATCCCAGGGCTGATCTCCTTCAGAATGGACTGGCTGAATCTCCCTGCAGTCCAAGGGACTCTCAGGAATCTTCTCCAACACCACAGTTCAAAAGCATCAATTCTTCAGTGCTCAACTTTCTTCACAGTCCAACTCTCATATCCATACATGACCGCAGGAAAAACCATAGCCTTCACCAGACGGACCTTTGTTGGAAAAGTAATATCTCTGCTTTTCAATATTCTTTCTAGGTTGTTCATAACTTTCCTTCCAAGGAGAAAACGTCTTTTAATTTCATGGCTCCAATCACCATCTGCAGTGATTTTGGAGCCCCCAAAAATAAAGTCTGACACTTTTTCCACTGTTTCCCCATCTATTTGCCATGAAGTGATGGGACCAGATGCCATGATCTTCATTTTCTGAATGTTGAGCTTTAAGTCAACTTTTTCACTCTCCACTTTCACTTTCATCAAGAGGCTTTTTAGCTCCTCTTCACTTTCTGCCATAAGGGCGGTATGATCTCCATATCTGAGGTTATTGATATTTCTCCTGGCAATCTTGATTCCAGCTTGTGCTTCTTCCAGCCCAGCGTTTCTCTTGATGTACTCTGCATATAAGTTAAATAAACAGGGTGACAATATAGAGCCTTGATGTACTCCGTTTCTTATTTGGGACCAGTCTGTTATTCCATGTCCAGTTCTAACTGTTGCTTCCTGACCTGCATACAGATTTCTCAAAAGGCAGGTCAGGTGGTCTGGTATACCCATCTCTTTCAGAATTTTCCACAGTTTCTTGTGATCTACACAGTCAAAGGCTTTGGCATAGTCAATAAAGCAGAAATAGATGCTTTTCTGGAACTCTCTTGCTTTTTTGATGATCCAGCGGATGTTGGCAATTTGATCTCTGGTTCCTCTGCCTTTTCTAAAACCAGCTTGAATATCTGGAAGTTCATGGTTCACATATTGCTGAAGCCTGGGTTGGAGAATTTTGAGCATTACTTTACTAGCGTGTGAGATGAGTGCAATTGTTTGGTAGTTTGAGCATTCTTTGGCATTGCCTTGATATAGTGTTAGATTCTAGAATAATGGCATATTATGAGAATAAGAGCAAGACATCCTATTCAGACAGGGAGTGACAAGGAAGTCTTCCACCAGGGTTTGATACTTGCACTCAGAATTGAAAGATAAATAGAAATATTCAGCTTGAGGAAGCAACATGTACAAAACTTCAAACATCCAGGAGTGAATAAACATGATGGGTAAGAAAAATATAAGCACTGAATTTAACTGTATGCTATATGAATTTAACTGTATGCTATATGTAACAACTTGGCTGGTGATGAGCTTCAATGTGCTGTCAGATATAAACAGTTATCAGATCTTGAATGACTTTGTTTCTACTAAAGGAGCTGAATCTCCTTTAGAATATAATGGAGGATCAGATCAGATCAGATCAGATCAGTCGCTCAGTCGTGTCCGACTCTTTGCGACCCCATGAACTGCAGCACGCCAGGCCTCCCTGTCCATTACCAACTCCCGGAGGTCACTCAGACTCATAATGGAGGATAGATGGGTTCTAACAAAGGAAGCAACTTGACTAGATATACAGAGTTGAAAGGTAAGTGTGAGGGCAGTGTAGAGTACTAAGAGCAAAATGCCTAATGAATGATTCTTATCACATCATAGTGAGCTCTACTGCTTCTCAGTATTTGTTTTTCTGCTTACCACTTTTTCTGCTTAATATCCAAAAGTTCTCTGAGTCAATATGCGTGCATAATTTCTCAGGTACATTTATTTCAGTAGTACTGATGGATTATGTCTAATGACATGCATTGTGCTGCTACTGCTGCTAAGTCACTTCAGTTGTGTCCTACTCTGTGTGACCGCATAGTGGGCAGCCCACCAGGCCCCCCCATCCCTGGGATTCTCCAGGCAGGAAAATTGGAGTGCGTTGCCATTTCCTTCTCCAGTGCATGAAAATGAAAAGTGAAAGTAAAGTCACTCAGTTGTGTCCGACCCTCAGCGACCCTATGGACTGCAACCCACCAGGCTCCTCCATTCATGGGATTTTCTAGGCAAGAGTACTGGAGTGGGGTGCCATTGCCTTCTCCGCGCATTGTGTTAAGTCTTAGAAATAATAAGATAAATAAGGCAGGTTTCCTGTTTTCAGTGATTACTGCTTTACTGGGGGAGGGTAGTCCCTTTCAATAGCATGACTTCACAAAAGTATGCAAAGTTTTGTATGTGTGTGTGTGTGTGTGTGTGTGGAGAGAGAGAGAGAGAGAGAGAGAAAGAGAAAGAAAAAGTAGGATCTTAGATCACCTGACTTAGGAACTATTTACTGTAAGTAAAAAAAAAAAAAAAATTAGACTGAGCCTTGCAAGATTAATAAAGTGTCGAAAGGTGCTTACTTCCCTTGGGCTAGTATTACTTACTGCTCCAGTTAAAGAGGAGCAAATATTCTAAAAGTCTTCTTCCTTTCCTTCCTGCCCTTTACCTCCACAACCTAAATCTTTTTTAAAATTTATTTTTAATTGGAGGATAACTGCATTACAATATTGTGTTCATCTCTGTCATGCATCAACATGAATCAGCCATAGGATAAGTATATCCCCTTACTCATGAACCTCCCTCCCACCCCATCCCACCTCTTTAGGTTGTCACAGAGCCGCAGATTGTCATACAGCAAATTGCCACTAATTTTAAATATGGTAATATATATGTTTCCATGCTACTCTCTCACATCCTAAATCTTCACAGTCACTAGGACTCTCTGTCCAGCCTTGTCATTATGAAGGGGAAAAGCTGTAACTTGGACTTTTTTCTCAAATTCCACTCTTCATGTCCTTCCCACTCTCTCTGGTCCTCTACCATCTCTCACTTGAACTTTGGTAACTACTTCACTCCAGGACAATCAATCTTCCATACTGCTGCTAGAGGGAGCTTTCCAAAAGATAAATTTTTCTCTTAATGTTCCCTTGGTAAAAATAAATAAATAAATTAAATAAAACAACAACAGAAGCATTTGGCAGTCCCCTGCTGCCTTTTGGGAGAAGTTCAAAACTGAGCAGGTCAAAGGACACATCTCACTGGTGATGTGACCCCTCATCAGCAAGGCTGCTGTCTTTTCCTTTACTTTTAAATCCTTCACATTTTTTAAAAATATACTATTCATAAAGCTTTCCTTTCTACCCTGAAGGTAGAATTTAGAATTATAGTACTTTTCTCTTTGCATGAAATTACTCATGTTGTTTTTCTTTACTTGACTGTGAATAACTAAAGGTGGGGAATGTATTTTATTCATCTCTGAGTCCGCAGTACTTGGCAAAGTTCCTGGCCTAGTTTTTGTCATGTTGAAAGTACACAATACTGTTTGAAGTGAATTAAATAAAAATAAATTAACCCAGAGTTGAGAACAAGACCTAGAAGTTAAATAAGACAATAAATCATGAAAGAAACATTCTTTTGGAAAGCAGAGATGTTAAGAATGTTTCTGTGGAATACCTCTGCACTTAAGTATTCAATGTTTGCCTTTGGGCTTTTCAAAGTTAAACAAGATTTTTTTTCCAAGTCCATTAAATGATTTTTAGAAAACAAATTTAACAAAATATAATGAGTGGAATAAAATTTTATCTACAGTAACCATATTATTAGGCTTTTACAAAGTGTCAATTTAATTCAATTCAGAGTACTGAATGTTTGTATTGCTATCCTCTTCTTTATTTGAATTCAGAAGATATCGGTTCATGTGTTTTATTATTTTTAATATGACATCAAGACACTCCAGGGTACATTTTATTATTCCATTTATTCATGCCTAGGGTACATTTTCAGCTATAAACCTAAAGGCTAAGTGCTTTAACCACCCAAATCATGTATTAGTGGATCAATACAATATACCCTGGAGTATCTTAATCTTACAAAATGTCTCCAAATTCTTATTGATAAAAGCAATTAATCTCTAACAAAACTAATAATTTAAAATCACATATTCTATTCTTACCTATTATATACAGGATATAAACAAAGAACAATGGCACTTTCTTATTTGGATACTTTTAGAGAAATGATGAATTATGCAATCCATCTACTGAAAAAATAGAACATACTTCTCCTCTGAAAGCTGCTATGGATAGACAACCCAAGTTTATGTGAGGTATTTTATGTTTTTATATATATGGTCATTCCTTGTATAGTGACAATCGAAAACAAAGGAATTAGACAATGGAGTGTTGCATTTAATCAAATATATTTGATAAACTGTCACTTGCCATGTATTTCAAACAATCTTACATTCAATTACAGTGGATTGCCTCAACCTCTATTTCTTATTATGGTTTTTCCTCTGCCTGTGTTTAGTACCAAGTTTTCTTCTGTTACTAGATTTAACACATCCAGGGCATCAATTTGTATATTATAGATGTTCAACAAATATGCAGTTTAAATGATGGAATAGCTATACTGCTAAACAAACTCATATTCCATTTTGGAAGTTATTGAATTATAAATGAAATTAAGTACACATAAATACACACCTATGCAATATGAGTAACTAATTATTAAAATAAAATTATCATAAAAGGCAAGAGAAGACAATTATTTATATAACTTTTAGTGTTAACAGTATTTATATGTTAACTCATTTAATTTTCACTGTAAAACTAAATACTAAGCCTTATTATACCTTTATAAATGATGAGAAGCATAAGGCCAAGCAATACTAAGAACATTTGTTCATGTTAATAACTAATAGTACTAAGATTCAAGAGGAAACAGATCTGAAATGTGCATGATCTCAACATCATTTTTATTTTCACTGTAACATTTCTAAACTAAATGTTTTCAATTCTTCAGACTTTGTTTAACAAAACTGACTCAGCTTTAAGGATTCAAATATCAGTCTGGGGCTGATCCTATTGTAAGCATTTATCATAATTGTTCAATGATGGATATGGTGAAAGTGTAATAGACAGAATAAATCTATTATGCCATTCTTATTATATACAATTCATGTTGAATTTTTGTTTGTTTTTGTTTTCCTCATATGTAGATCGAAAGAAGAAATGTATACTATTTCTGTGTATTTCCAGACTAAATATTGATTATAGGCAAAAATGCAATCACAAAAGAAAACATTATTTTGGAAGTGATAGAGTTCTCTATTGTGCATGGAGTTAATGAACCATATTAGAGCAGATTTGAACAGCTGAGAAAAATCACAGTGCATGAGTCAATAAGACATGAACTAAGCGTCGTTCATGGATGACAATTACTAAACAACTTAATCTGCGTCCTTTCTGCCCCATTTTCACTGACCTCCTTTTCAACATCTTGTCATTAATATATTCAGTGAAATCTTCACATTGACAACCAGTGGTTTACATAGTTGTAAATTTTATTCATGCATTCAACAAATAATGGTTTTAGCTTTTAGTAGGTTTCAAATTTTGTATTAGGTTGTGACGATGCGATGACAAAAGTTAAAAAACAAAACAAAACAAAACTATCATTTTACCATTGAGGAACAATGTCAAGATTATTCTGCTTTTTGTAAAAAAGGTAGAAAAGATATGGGAAAGAATCAATATAAAAAAAAATGAGATGCATTACCACATAGTGCAAGGTTCAGTGGTGTAAAGTAAAAATACACTGTCTGTTGAAGCCAGATTACAGAGTGTTTAAATTTCATGCAAAAGATTTGAATTTAGCTCACAGATGAAAGACCTTGATCTCTGGAAGAGTGTGCTGGAGATGATGATGTGGTGAGAACAATTTTGTAACCACACATAAGGTAATATATCTAGTACTTAGAAGACTTTATTGTATATCCAATAGGTGTTAGCTACAGTCCCATAAAGAGAACAGAGTCTCCACAGGCACTTAAAGGGGATTATATTCTTTGATGAGTTTAGAGAATAACAGCAAAAAGAGCAGTTGCCATTTATTAATGGCATCTATCCATATATTGGCAAAAAAAAGAATAGGTTGGATTTATATGCATTATATTCTTTACAGATATCTTGCTACTTACTACATTTTTATAAATGAGGACATTAACACCAGTTAAACAAATTACTAAGCTGAGATTTGAAATGAGGCATTTCTGGCCATACATCTCAGTTTTACCATGCAAATGCCCTTCAAGAAGAAAATGGAGCACGCCTTCAGATTTTGTGCAGTAGTTTTCTGTTTCATGGTGCACTAGTGAGGGCTTACTGCTCATAATGGTAGAAACTATAATTATTAAGGATATTAAAAATAGAACTAAGTTAGTATTATAGGCATGAATTAATAAAGCCTCCACTGCAGATAGCATTTTAAAAATTAAGACTACTGCTTAAAGGCACATTTAGGTCATGGGAAAACTGAGGGGAAGGCATAGAGATTTCCCATATGCTTCCTGCCTCCACATATTTATAGCCTCCCCTATGATCATCATCTCTGACTGGAGTTGTGTGTTTGCTACAATTGATGAAACATATTGACTTATTTCATCACCCAAGTACATAGTTTATTAGGGTTCACTCTTCTTGTTACGTATACTGTAGACACATATCTATTATTTTGGTATCATACAGAGTATTTTCACTGCCACTCAAATCCTCTGTACTTCACTTATTCATTCCTCATCATTCCAATTCCTGAAAACCACTAAATTTTTACTGTGTCCATAGTTTTGCTTTTTCCACAATGTCATGTCATAGAGTTGGGATCATACAGCATCTAACCCTTTCAGATCATCTTCTTTCACTTAGTAATATGCATTTAATATTCCTTTATGTCTTTTCATAGGTTGATAGCTCATTTCTTTTTAGTGCTGGACAATGTTCTATTATCTGGATATTCTACAGTTTAATTATCATTCATCTACTCAAGGGCATATTTTGATTGCATCCAAGTTTTTGGCAGTTGTGCATAAAGCTGCTATAACATCCATGTGCATGCTTTTGTGTGAACATACATTTTTAATTCATTTATGTAAATACCAATGAGTACAACTCTTAGAGAGCATGGTAAGAATATGTTTAGCTTTGTAAGAAACCACCAGAAAGTCTTCCAAAGTGACTCTGCCACTTTACATACCCACTAGCAATGAATGAAGGTTCCTATTATTCTATATCCTTGTTAGCATTTGGTGTGACTGTCAGTGTTCTGAATTTTGGCCCATTCCAATAATTATGTACAGTATATCTCAGGGATAGTGTGAGTTTGATTGCAGACCACAACAATACAGCAAATGTTACAATAAAGTGAGTGATATGGATTTTTTTCTATTATTAGTGCATACAAATATTATGTTAGTACAATTCAGCCTATTAATTTTTCAATAGAATTATGCGTAACAAACCATGTAAATACTTAAAAAATACTTTATTGCTAAAATATACCAAAATCATTAGTAAATCAAAAATCACTGACCAGAGATTACTATAACAAATATAATAATGATGAAAAAGTGAAATAGTGTGAGAATTACCAAAATATGACATAGAGACACACAGTGAACAAACGCTATTGAAAAAATGTTATTGATAGACTTGCTGAACACCGAGTTGCCATGAACCTTCAATCTGTGTTAAAGAACACAATATCTGTAAAGTGCAATAAACAGATTTTGTTGTTCAGATGCCCAGTCAGGTCCAACTCTTTGTGATTCCATGGACTGTTGCATGCCAGACCTCCATGTCCCTCAGCATCTCCCAAAGTTTGCCCAAGTTCATGACCATTGCATTGGTGATGCCATCAGCCATCCCATCCTCTGATGCCCTCTTCTCCTTCTGCCCTAAATTTTTCCCACCACTGGGGACTTTACTAAGGTGTTGGCTGTTAGCATCTGCTGCTGCTGCTGCTAAGTTGCTTCAGTCGTGTCTGACTCTGTGCAACCCCATAGATGGCAGCCCACCAGGCTTCCCCATCCTTGGGGTTCTCCAGTCAAGAACACTGGAGTGGGTGCATTAGATGACCAACATACTGGAGGTTCAGCTTCAACATTATTCTTTCTAATCAGTATTCAGGATTGATTTCCCTTAAGATTGACTGGTCTGATCTCCGTGCTGTCCAAAGGACTTTCCAGAGCCTTCTCCAGCACCACAGATCAAATGCATCAATTCTTTGGCATTCTGCCTTCTTTATGACCTAGCTCTCACAACTGTACGTGACCACTGGGAGATCCATTGTTTTGACTATACAGACTTTTGTCAGCAGAGTAATGTCTCTGATTTCCAACACACTATCTAGGTTTGTCATAGCTTTCCTGCCAAGAAGCAATCATCCTCTGATTTTAAGGCTGGAGTCATCATCCAACAGTGATTTTTGAACCCAAAAAGAGGAAATCTGTCCCTACTACCACATTTCCCCTTCTATTTGCCATGAAGTAATAGGGCCAGATGCCATGATCTTTGGTGTTTTGTTTTGTTTTAGTTTTAAGTTGGCTCTTTCAATCTCTTCCTTCACCCTCATCAAGAGGCTCTTCAGTTCCTCTTCACTTTCTGCGACTAGAGTGGTATCATCTGTATATCTGAGGTTGTTGATATTTCTCCCACCTATCTTGATTCCAGCTTGTAACTCATCCAGCCCAGCATTGCTCATGATTGCTCATGATATTTAGGTTAAATAAACAGTGTGACAGCAGACAGCCCTGTTGTACTCCTTTCTCAATCTTGTACCAATCGGTTGTTTCATATCGGGTTCTAACTGTTGTTTCTTGACCCGCATACAGGTTTCTCAGGTGATAGGTAAGATAGTGTGATATTCCCATCTCTTTAAGAGCCTTCCACAGTTTGTTATGATCCACACAGTCACAGGCTTTAGTGTAGTCAACGAAACAGAGGTAGATATTTTTCTGGAATTTACTTGCTTTCCCTTGCAAGGGAATAAACACAGTATGTCTGTGTATTACTAAACTATTTCACTGTTGTTTTAATTTGTATTTTCTTAGTGACACATGCTGTGGGGTATCTTTTCTTATTTATATTTGTCAACTACATATCCTCAGACTTTCCTTGTGGCTCAGTGGATAAAAATCCGCCTGCAATGAGGGAGACCTGGGTTCTGTACCTGGGTTGGAAAATCCCCTGGAGAAGGGAAAGGCTACCCACTTTAGGATTCTGGCCTGGAGAATTCCATGAAATGTATTGTCCATAGGATTGCAAAAGTGGGACTCAACTGAGTGACTTTCACTTTCACTTTCTTTCACATATCTTCTTTGATGAGGTGTCTGTTAAGCTCTTTGGCTCATCTTTTAACCAGATTGTTAATTTTCTTTTTTGAGTTTTAAGAGTTCCATGTACTTCAGTCCTTTATCAGATGTGGCTTTTACAAATATTTTCTCCATGTCTGTGATTTTTGTTATTGTCTTATTATTGTCTTTTGTAAAGTAGAAATTGTTTTGTTTTAATAATTCCAAATTATTAATTGATAATTTTATGAATTGTGTCTTTGGTATAGTGTCTAAAAAGTCATCACCATACTGATGTATATCTAAGTTTTCTCCTGAATGGATGTCCAGTTATTCCAGCATTATTTGTGAAATGTCTGTCTTTGCTCCTTTATTGTCATTTTCCTTTGTCAAAGATTAGCTTTGACAGATTCAGTTCAGTTCAGTCGCTCATTCGTGTCCGACTCTTTGCAACCCCATGAATTGCAGCACTCCAGGCCTCCCTGTCCATCATCAACTCCTGGAGTTCACTCAAACTCACGTCCATCAAGTTGGTGATGCTATCCAGCCATCTCATCCTCTGTCGGCCCCTTCTCCTCCTGCCCCCAATCCCTCCCAGCATCAGGGTATTTTCCAATGAGTCAACTCTTCGCATGAGGTGGCCAAAGTACTGGAGTTTCAGCTTTAGCATCATTCCTTCCAAAGAACACCCAGGAATGATCTCTTTTAGAATGAACAGGTTGGATCTTCTTGCAGTCCAAGGGACTCTCAAGAGTCTTCTCCAACACCACAGTTCAAAAGCATCAACTCTTCGGCACTCAGCTTTCTTCACAGGCCAACTCTTATACCCATAAATGACTACTGGAAAAACTGTAGCCTTGACTAGTAATCCAAGCCTATGCCCCAACCAGTAATGCTGAAGAAGCTGAAGTTGAACGGTTCTATGAAGATCTACAAGACCTTTTAGAACTAACACTCAAAAAAGATGTCCTTTTTATTATAGGGGACTGGAATGCAAAAGTAGGAAGTCAAGAAACACCTGGAGTAACAGGCAAATTTGGCCTTGGAATACAGAATGAAGCAAGGCAAAGGCTAATAGAGTTTTGCCAAGAGAACACACTGGTCATAGCAAACACCCTCTTTCAACAACACAAGAGAAGACTCTATACATGGACATCATCAGATGGTTAACACCGAAATCAGATTGATTATATTCTTTACAGCCAAAGATGGAGAAGCTCTATACAGTCAGCAAAAACAAGACCAGAAGCTGACTATGGCTCAGATCATGAACTCCTTATTTGACAAAATAGGAAGATCTATATTCTAGGCTTTCTATTCAGTTCCACTGATCTATTTGTCTATACTTTTGTCAGTTCCACCTTGTATTGTTTAATGCTGATTTTCAGTGAGTCTTGAAGTCAAGTGTTCTTCAACACTGTGTTGCCTATTCTGGGTCTTTTGTTGTTGTTCAGTCTGACTTTTTGTGACCCCATGGACTGCAGCAAGTCAGGCTTCCCTATTCTTCACCATCTTCACTATCTCCTAGAATTTGCTCAACCTCATGGACATTGAGTTGATGATGCCATCCAATCATCTCATCCTGTGTTGTTGCCTTCTGCTCCTGCCCTCAATCTTTCCTAGCATTAGGGTCTTTTCCAATGAGTCAGCTCTTCACATCAGGGGGCCAGTGTACTGGAGCTTCAGCTTTAGCATCCGTCCTTCCAATGAATATTTAGGACTGATTTCCTTTAGGATTGACTGGTTGGATCTCCATGCTGTCCAAGGGACTCTCAAGAGTCTTCTCCAGCACCATAGTTCAAAAGCATCAATTCTTTGTCACTAAACTTTTTTTTTTAACTTATTTTATTAATTTTTTAAAACAATTTAAATGTACTTATTTTCATTAGGGGCTAATTACTTTACAATATTGTATTGGTTTTGCTGTACATTTTTTATGGTCCAACTCTCACATCTGTGCATGACTACTAGAAGAACCATAGCTTTGACTATTTGGACCTTTGCCGGCAGGAGGCGTAGGAGATGTGGTTTGATCTCTGTGTCAGGAAGATTCCCTGAAGCAGGGCATGGTAACTCACTCCAGTATTCTTGCCTGGATAATCCCATGCACAGAGGATCCTGGTGGGCTGCAGTCCATAGCGCTGCAAAAAGTTGGATACAACTGAAGTGATTTAGCACACAAGTGCACATGTATTTACTTATTTATATTAAGTTGCTAATATAAATGAGATTGTTTTTAATTTCAGATCTCATCTGTTGCTGGTATATGGGAAAGTGTTTGACTTTTTTACACTGACCTTGGATCTTGCAGCATTGGTATAATCATTTATTAATTCCAGGAGGTTTTTTTGTTTGTTTTAATTGATTAAAAAAAATTTCTACATAAACAGTCATGTCATTTGTGAACAAATCAGCTTATTTCTACCTTCCCAGTTCTTTTCTTCCCATTCTTCTTTCTCTCTCTTCTCTTCTCTTTCCTCTCCCTGCCCCCCATTCTCTCCTCTCTCTCTCTTTTTTTATTGTACTAGATTATCTAGTTTCTTACTATTCAGTATGATGTCAGCTGTGCATTTTTTGTATTTATTCTTTACCAGTTTCAAGAAAGTTCTCTTCTATCTCTAATTTATTAAGATTTTTTTCTTATGAATTACTTTCAAATTCATCATTTTTTCCCTTTCATCTATTGATATTATCACATGATTTTCCTTTTTTAGTCTGTTGATGTGATAGAGTAAATTAATTATGTTTCCGCTGTCAAACCAATCTTGTATATCTGGGATAAATTGCACTTAATTGTGTTGTATAATTTCTTTTATATGTTGTTAGATTTAAATTTTCAATATTTTCCTGAGTATTTTTCATCTATATTTATGAGAGGTACTGGTGTGTAATTTATTTATTGAAAAAAAATTGCTATTTTTAAGCATTCTTGGGGTAACATATATAATCTATAGAAAATAATAGGCTTCTTTTTGTTTAAAATAGATAAAATTAATTAAAATTTTACATTCAACCACCATGATTTAAAGCTTGCTCATTCCTACTATAATTTTCAATGATCTCATCTCTGTCATTGTATCTTTTTTTCCAGTCTGACATTCTCTAATGAAGGATTTCATTTTCTCTGACTTAGCATAAGATGTTCTTATTAAATATACTCCTTTAACATCCCAAGGCAAATTCATAAACAAATCGTTGAATCATTGCATGGAAAAATGTATGGGGACTCACAGATGGCATTTTGTAGGAGGAATAGTACAGTCAAGTATGATTCTAGCCTTTTACTCAGTGTTTTCTAAATGTGCTGGTTGCCTAGATATTGCTGGATAGGCTAGAAGTGAGTGGGCCTAGTACAATTGTTTTTTACATGATTCATTTTTCTTTCTTTTTTGTGATAACACTGACTAATGTGCTATAACACTAGAATATGTTTAAGTCTGTTCTGCTTAATAATTCTTGATCTACATTACAATTCACATTCTCCTGTAAAGTAGAAAATGCTAAGAAATAGAGCTACTGCAGAAGGTTTTAGTGATATTGGATACATTGAAAAAAATGGAAGAAATTCATCAGTTTTCTGAAATGCTGTTTTATCTAGCTTTCCTTTCTCTAAGTTAAAAAGACTTACTCTCTTAACAGTTTTTAACAGAAAAAAAACCAGAACTGTTCTGCTAATTGGAATTATTACCTAAACAATAATTCTACATATTGGGTTGACAAAAATTTTGCTTGCGTTTTTCCTTAACATCTTACAGAAAAACCCTGAACAAACTTTCTGGCAAACTCAATATGTTGAAATACTGTATACATAATTTCAGAGATGAAAAGCATTATGAATGCTAAAACAGGACAATGACTATGATTTTACTCAGCAGAAGTTAAGTACCATGAAGGCATAGACTTCTGTCTTAAAGCAGGGATGTTTCTTCAGCACATGGATGAAAAATCATGATGAGACTAAACCTAAGCACTATATCAAATAGAAAGTACTAAGCCACTTATATGAATTATTTCATTTTATCCTCATGAAAACAAAATAAGGTCTGTCCTATGATTATTAGTTTATGATAGAGCTTAAAAGAGTTCAAACATTTTGCCCAAATTTATAAACTAATATATGAAGAGGCAAGGAATCAAATATAAATTGTGAAAATATTCTGCCTTTAAGAGAATCAGATCAGATCAGATCAGATCGTCGCTCAGTCGTCCGACTCGCGCCCCACCGCCCGCCAGGCCTCCCTGTCCATCACCAGCTCCCGCCCCCCGCTCCATCGGTCATGTCCTCCCCTCTCATCCTCTGTCCCCCTTCTCCTCCCCCCTCCCTCCCCTCTCTTCTCCATTCACTCTTCCCATGTGGCCATCTGGTTCGCTGCATCTTCCTCCCCAGATTCTCCTCGCTCTTCGTCGACTCTCATCTTCTCCACACCACTCCCTCTCCGCCCCTCCCTCTCCTCCATCCCTCCAGGCGGTCTCTCTTTCTGGTCCTTCCCGCCGTCTTCTCTCAGTCACCTCTCAGGACCAGGACGTCTACCTTCCTCCCTCCAGTGGGGCCCATGTCTCTCGGGCCCCCCCTCCTTCTCGCTGCCCCTCTTCCTCTCCATGAGTCGTAAGAGAATAAGATTTACCTAATCTCTGCTATCCACTTTACACTAAAGTATAACAAAATACTTACAGATTCTCATTTCCTTTCTATAACAGCATAACCAAGATGTCAATCAGGTTGTGCTTTGGTGCTGATAAGTCCTGTCTGACTCTTTGTGACCCCATGGACTGTAACCTGACAGGCTACTCTGTCCATGGGATTTTCCAGGCAAGACTACTAGAGTGGGTTGCCATTTCTTTCTCCACTGGATCTTTCCAACCCAGGGTTTGAACCCATGTCTCCTGTATTGCAGGCAGATTCTTTGCTGACTGAGCAACCAAGAAAGCCCACCAATCACATTAATCAGATTAATATAAAACTAATGTGAGAACTGGACCGTGAAGAAGGCTGAGCACCGAAGAATTGATGCTTTTGAACTGTGGTGTTGGAGAAGACTCTTGAGAGTCCCTTGTACTGCAAGGAGATCCAACCAGTCCATTCTGAAGGAGATCAGCCCTGGGATTTCTTTGGAAGGAATGATGCTAAAGCTGAAACTCCAGTATTTTGGCCACCTCATGCGAAGAGTTGACTCATTGGAGAAGACTCTGATGCTGGGAGGGATTGGGGGCAGGAGGAGAAGGGGACGACAGAGGATGAGATGGCTGGATGGCATCACTGACTTGATGGATGTGAGTCTGAGTGACCTCCGGGAGTTGGTGATGGACAGGGAGGCCTGGCGTGCTGCAGTTCATGGGGTTGCAAAGAGTCGGACACGACTGAGCGACTGATCTGATCTGATCTGATCTGAACTTCCTATTTAAGGATTAGTGCTCTGGGTAGGACAGAATCTCAACCCCTGTGTAAATTAATAGCTGCTACATCCTTTTCCTATGGCCTCTTCTTTGCAGCTTCTCACAATCAGCTCCCCTGTTCTCCTACCTGTATGGATACTTGTCAATGGTTCTACTCAGTAATCTGCTGTCTTTTGGATTCATAGTCTCAATTTTTAACAATTTTTGACTCACTTAATTTCTCTTAACCCCCTGTCCTTTTCCTCATGTACTCCCACATGGGGAACTCATTCCCCACGTCTAACAAGAAAAATATTTGGAAATTGTGTGCTACCATTTAAAACACAACTAGGGAAAATGTTTTAACTTTTTTTTTTTTTTTTGCATACTTTCCTACAGTATTCCACAGCATGGTATAGCATTTCTTAAAATGGTGCTGAAGCAGTGGATCTGGCAGAGAGTTACATAACTTTTAACTGGTGACTGGCATGATGATCTAAAACAATTAAAACAACAATGAAAAGAAATACTTTAATGTGTGTGTGAGGGGGGATGTCTCTTCAGTCATTTCAGGTATGTCTGACTCTTTGAAACCCTATGGACTGTAGCCTTCCCCCAAGGCTCCACTGTCCATGGGATTTTCCAGGCAAGAATACAGCAGTGGGTTGCCGTGCCCTTTTCCAGGGGATCTTCCAGACCCAGGGATTGAACCTGTGTCTCTTACATCTCCTGCATTGGCAGGCCAGTTCTTTACCACTAGCACAACCTGGGAGGCCCTAAACAAAGTAACCTATGTATTTCAGTCCATTTGGTCATTTTCCCCTGTTGGTTCAGAGGAAAAAGTATCCACCTGCAATACAGGGACCCAGGTTTGATCACTGGATCAGGATGATCCCCTGGAGAAAGGAAAGGCAACCCACTCTAGTATTCCTGCCCAGAGAATTCCATGGACAGAGGAGCCTGGCTGGCTACAGTCCATGGGGTTGCAAAGTGCTGGACACAATTGAGGGACTAACACAACAAACTCTATGCCTTCCACCTCTAAAATTATAGCTTTCAAATCCATCTAAATATTCCTCTCTTAGTATCTGTTCTTTACTATGAGCCTTGTTCATGTCATGTCACAATTAGAGGAATAAATTCCTAATTAGTTGCTCATCTCAACTCCTCCTTTCCAGTTGGATACCAGAGTGATTTTATAAAAAATAAAAATATTAGTCTGAATCTCACTTTTCTAAGTCTTTCATGGGTTGTTCATCATTTATAAGTTAAAACGGAACGACTCATGCACAGCATATATGACCTTTCATGATCAGAGTCATTACATATTGCCACTTTCACATCTGGCCACTCACCACTATCTACAGTCCACTCCAGCCACAGGTCATGACTTAAAATTCACCATGAACTTTGTGGGATTGAACCTGTTCATGTGCTGCTCCTCCTGCCTGTATGCCAGGTTGCCTCTACTCACATCTGTCTTGCTTACATCCTTTCACTTACTTGGCAAGTTCCTTCACATGGCTGAAAATTAAATCTGGGTGGCACCTCCTCACAGTATCTTTTTCTATCTTCCATTGTGGCTTGGGTGTGCATCCAACGTGCTCTCTCTCAACTGTGTAGGAACAATATTGTTCCTATCCATCAATACTTATTTTGGAGAATCAGCTATATACAAAGCTCTGTGTTAGTCCCCCAAAACTCAAGGGATACAGTGAAAAGCAGGTGGTTGCATGGCCTGCCCTCACAGAACATAGTGTAGCTGAGAAGAATCTGCGTTTGCTTATTTTCTTCCACTGTGCAGTAAACTTTGAAGCTGTGGGACCTCCCTTTGATCCTCAGGTTCCTAGTCACTGGCATATACAGATAGTGCTCACCGGTGAATGAGCTTTCTTGTCCTGTGTGGAGTACTCTCCATTCATTTTCAGGACTTTGCCATCATAGGGAAACATATTTCATTTTGAAAGATTACCTCAGGTTCGCACTCTGAAACAGAATTGTGTACATAGCTTCTTCTTCTTTGCAATTACATTGTTTATGCTTACTTCAAAGTTTGTCCCATGTGGTGACTAAAAGGCAAAAAATTGTAAGAAATTGTTTAAGTTCAAACAACTTAATATTTTGGATTACTGTTCTCAAAGAAAAAAAAAAAAAAAAACACTATCGAATAAAGTTGATAATGGTTAAAAGATCTTGGTGGACCTCAGGAAAATATTAATAAAAATTGGACTACATCATTGTATATGCCAGGGATTCCCATGTGGCACAGTGGTAAAGAATCTGCCTGCCAATGCAGGAGATGCAAGAGACACAGGATGGCCCGTGGGTCATGAAGATTCCCTGGAATGGGAAAGGCAACCCGTTCCAGTATTCTTGCCTAGAAAATTATTTGGACAGAGGAGCCTGGCAAGAGCTACAGTCCATGAGGTTGCAAAATAATTGGACACGACTGAGCATGCCACGTCATGTATGCCACTGGATATGCCACGTGTTGAGAGGAATTCTCTTCTTCTACTTGAATTTTTAAATACATAATGTAAATATATTCATAAAATGCTCAACTTAGCTATTGCATTTGCATAGCTATTTAAATATATCACTTTACATAAATTTCCTCCCAGAAGTCTAAACTACCAAATGATTAAAATTTGAAGAGAGTTGCATGGATAAAATTTATCATATTTGTTCCTCATTTTATATAAATTGGCTTAAATATTGTTTCAATTTTATGAATATTTTCTAATGGCAATATTTCAGGCACTATAATGAGCTTATTTCCCTTCTAACAGATTCTTTCTCAAAACAAAATATAGTTGTCTGAATTAATTCTTTCATGTCTTGAAGAACTTCCAAATGATTGTAAGTCCACAGCAATAAAAATTTTACTGCCTACTTACTTGCTAGTCATAATCTCCCCAGAGGTAATGATTGTGCATCTTTTGAATTCAGGATTCATATAAGTTAATATTCAGGGCATCCTCTTTTTCTTAGTATTATTACAATCTATGTGTAAGTGTGCATCTACATATATATTACTAGATATATATGAGTGTGTGTATATATATCTATATGTATACATGCACATATGTATTGTCATAGTAGTAAGGAATGTGTATTTTTATTTCACTAATGTATAATATCTATACTATTATTATCAGTTTATAATTAAATATGTATAATACTTATAACCACATTATGTTGACTTTTTTAGTTCAAGAAATTTTGAGAATATTTATGCTTAGATTATATATTATTTCTATATTTATATTCTGAGTTTATGATTTTTATATCTATAAATAAATCCATGGGCTACATACAAAGAGCAACTGAGGAAGGGAGCATGGTAAAAATCTACTCAACAAATGTTCAATGGCATTATTTATAAATGCTGCCAATTGGTTATTTTATCTAAAATGTGCAATAAAATGGGAAAATATTAAGTTAATGGATTCAATAACAAGCCATTATTACCGGAGATGTAGTGTGACTTTTGCAGCCCAAAGATTACAGCTGAGCAAAAGAAGGGGAAAGAAGTAGATCATCCATTACATGGAGCAGTTAATGATATTTTATTGCATTATTTATCAAATACTGTGAATGTTATTTGTAGCTGGAAGCTTGACCTTAGCTAATCATAATTTGATGAATGTGTACATTGCAAAGGCACCATGACAAAATGCCCTATTGTTTTATGAAGCAGGAACATGAACTAGTATTATGAAATTCAGTAAGAGTGCAGTTTCAAGATATTAATGTTAAGGCACTTATGTGCAAGACCAAATATATGCTTATAATTCAGACATGGGTGCTGAAATTTCCTTCTCCCTCAGTAATATAAATATTCAAAACATTTATCTTAAATGATTTCTGCAAAGCATTTTTATAAATGCAGCAGGAAGACTGTAATAATAATATATTATTAAAATATTAGATTTTGTATTCTATCAGAAAAATGTGGAAAAGTCAGAAGCTTTTACCATGTTATTTATGAATTTGTATTTAATTAGATTTGAGTATATGTTTTGGAGAAGAAAATATGAATGTGATAAAGAAACCAATACTTACTGCATAATTTTTAATTTTATCATCCTCTAGGAAAGGAAATGTACTATGATTTCCAACAGGAGAACAATTACTTCATTTTGCATGTATTTTTTAAAGTTTTGGAATGAGAAGTTAGCTCATTAGGATTCTTTATTTTCATATGAAAAGCAATATTGGTGGCAATGAAGTAATATTTTAAAGAGCAAATGTAATTTTTAAAGCAGTTCCTAGACTTCAAATCATGAAACTTACTTTATACATGAGCCTCTGAGATTTATCAGAGGAGATAATAGAAATTATATAAGAACTGGCTCCCAATTAAGAAATATATCCACTGAAATACACTATCACTGAAACTTAATGATTAATAAACTTCTTAGTTTCATTTCTAAACATGAGATTTATTTTTTCCCTCTAGTATATGGAAAGAACATGAAAGGTATAAGGTGAGACTCACTGAAGCTATTGAGTCTAAATATAAAATATTAACATTTCACAATTTGTTATGTCTAATGCTGAGGGTTTTTTCTTCCAAAATATGACTATCAAATTCTATATTATTTCCAAATGAATGTTATATGTGATTAATGAAATTATTATTTAATAAATGTTCACTTTTCTCTTTTCTCTCAAGTTATAGTATACTTTCTCATAACAAAGAGGTGGGCATGTGACTTGCTTCAGTCACATGAAAGAAACATAAGAGTGTAGATATCTTCAATGCACTTATGCAGTTTGATTTGATTATGTCCTCCTGGGATCCTCTGGGAAAGAGCATTCACTCCATTATCAGCTGGACATTCAACCTGGCTCCAGACTCATGATGCAAACTCAATGAAATAGATTTGGACACAATTGAGATTCTGGAATCATGCTCAGTTGAACCACAGACTGATGTAGAGTCACTGAACTGATTCCACCAGAATCCCACAGAGCCACAGTTGACTCATTGATTTGTGACTTTATTGTAAGCCAGAATTTAAAAAAAATTTTTTTTTTTATAATACAGCATTATCACTCTGTAGTTTAGAAATATATGACTTTCTGGAGTATTATTGTTGAGACTATTACATTTTCTTAACTACTGTAGTTAAGAAATATATATTTTTGTTAATTAAATTCATATTTTAAGGTTTAATATTTTATATTTTATTGTTGGGTAATAGGTTAATAATTATTGTCTAATTTAGGCAAATATTTATGGGAAATAAATAAAATAGCAGAAATGTTTCATATTACAATGTATAAAATTTAACATTTTAAAACAAGATAACATAGTCTATTTTTTGTATCATTGTAGTCTCCAAAGAATAATGCTTTTGAGGACACATTTATGTTTAATACAGAGATAGCAAATGTTTTCAAATGCCAGCGTCGAAGCCAAACTTTGAATCACTGCCCAATAAATAGGTCCCCCCAAAATGGTGACCGATATAAACAGTTTTTTCTTTACATGTATTTCCTAACTGATAAACAGGTAAATCAATCCAATTATGTATACCTGTGGCGGATTCATTTTGATGTATGGCAAAACCAATACAATACTGTAAAGTTAAGTAAAATAAAATTAAAAAAAAATAAAAAAAAAGAAAGCTAAGCAATAAACCATCTAAAAAAAAGTTTTAGTTATAAATAACAACAAAAAATAATTATAAAACAAGGGATTAGAACTTTATATAAGAAAATAAAGCTCAAGAAGACTGACATCAGACACCAACATGTAGAAATTTACATAGTAAAAAAAAAAAGGTGATCTCATATGTTCTGATGCCATGACCAATGGACTGTAGCCCTCCAAACTCTTCTTTCCATGCGATTCCCCAGGCGAGAATACTGGAGAGGGTTGCTGTTTCCTTCTCCAGGGCATGCCTCTGACCCAAGGATTGAACCCGTGTCTCCTGCATTGGCAGCTGGACTCTTTACCGTTGAGCCACCGGGGAAGCCCCCAATAGTAAGCAGATGTGTATATAAATAGGGCTTCCCCGGTGGCTCAGTGGTAAAGAATCCGCCTGCACTGCGAGAGGTGAAGGAGCTGCGTGTTGGATCCCTGGGTCAGGAAGATCCCCTGGAGGAGGGTATGGCAACCCACTCCAGTATTCTTGCCTGGATAAACCCATGGACAGAGACTGCTGCTAAGTTGCTTCAGTCGTGTCCGACTCTGTGAGACCCCATAGGCCGCAGCCCATGAGGCTCCACCGTCCCTGGGATTTTCCAGGCAAGAACACTGGAGCGGGTTGCCATTTCCTTCAATGCATGAAAGTGAAAAGTGAAAGTGAAGTCGCTCAGTCCTGTCCAACTCTTAGAGACCCCATGGACTGCAGCCTACCAGACTCCTTTGTCCATGGGATTTTCCAGGCAAGAGTACTGGAGTGGGGTGTCATTGCCTTCTCCACCGACAGAAGAACCTGGCATGTATAAATATGCTTATCTCTTTAGAGAGAAGAAATAGCATTGATTTCTGGATTAAAGGAAGTTGTATGTGTGTCTGATAAGGTCTAGTAGTAAGAATCACCGAGGAAGTTGGTATCTTAATATAATCCATCAAAAATTGGCATTTATAAGTAACCATGGAGCAAAGTTCATTTGTGTTTTACAATAAGTTCTGCTACATACTAGCAGTGTTTAATGAGTAAGTTATCCATCCTCTTTATATCCTGGTTTTATTGCCAATAAAATGGGGATAATAAAACTCTGTCTTATAGGATTGTGATTATTATTAAATAATATGTATTTAAAAGGTAAGCAAAAGGTTTGGCAATAGAGATACCAAAAGTTATGTTCTTATAGAGGAAGAGCAAGTAACTAGGGAATTTCTGTAAGTGGTTAAGTGCCCTAGGAGCACTAAGGAACCTAAGGAGCACAGAGTGCAACAAAAACCACAAAGGAGAATATTTAATCATGACAAGGTATTGAGAGGAGACTTTGAGAGCAAATGATGCTCCCTGAGTTAAAGAATGTATAGGAGCTAGGCATGCAAGATAGTTGAAACTGTGAAATCAAATTGCTCACAGTCTTTGGTATATGCAATAAACATCCAGTAAATACATGATTGATAAATATAAATATAATAAATATGTGTTAATGATTGAAGATTTTACCTATTGACAAAATTTCTTTTCCCTATGATAATTGTTAGAGGAAATTATCATTGTTGAGAAAACATTCTGTAACTTGTATAATAATCTAAATAAATTTGATACATAGGTGATTTATGTTTTTAAGGTTTCACTGCTATTTTTGAAGTGTTTCAATAAACAATTAACTGAAAAAAATATTTGCTTGTATAAAGTATTCACATATATATGCAAATGTGAATTTAACGAAACTTAGATAGTCAAATTTCCCAGGTAAAGCATTATTATATTTCTAGCTTTATAGAAAATTAAACAAAAACCATTTATGTAACTTTGTTTTACTTATCATTAAAATTATGCAGTATATATTTTCTAAATTTGTTTGGATAAGTAAATGTTCTTATTTTACTCTCCAGAGATTGCTGTGGCAGGTGTCCTTTTGTGGAAAGCTATAGAATCTCATAGAAAATCTCTAAATTATTGTATGCATCACCTCTAAGTTATAATATATCTAACATCTGAGGTTCTTTAGGATTGGAAGCAATGCAAGATATCATGCACTCCAAAGCCATCGTTTCAGAGATGAGAAAATTAAAGTTTGGCGAGATGAAACAATACAACACAATTAGCCAACAAAAGTTGGAACCTACTATTTTATTCTCTATTATCTGTTAAAGTTAATCGAATCATTAACTTATTTCCTTCTAGGATATGGCAGACACTGTTGATCATCTACCCAAGACCAATCTTCCTTTTCCCAAGTTAAACAATAAATGAATTTATTCTCTGGTTGCCAAGAGAATGAATCATGGATGTCCTGATTACTGGTTCTCAACAGATGGCAGTAGTGGTCCTCCAAGAAATATGAAGAATGATGTTGGCTGTCATGATTAGCTACAAGCATTTAGTGCTTAGGGATCCAGGGACAGTCCTGCACTATGAAGAATTGCCTCATCCAGAATGCCAGTGTTACCAGTTTGAAACAATGGCTAAACAAATCACGGTGATCTTGTCCCACTGTGCCAGGAAGGAGTACAGGGATGGGCATGTTCAGACCAAATACTCAGTTCAGACCAAATGAAACAGAAAGTGAAGTCTGTCATAGATTTCAGTGATTTTTTTCTCCCTGAAATAAATTGTGAAGACAACTCATCTTTTCTCCCAGAATCTGCCTTGTTTTTGTGTGCACTCTCCTCACAGGATAAGGTAGATGGAGCTGAACAGCCACAGTGTGATGATGAGGTCTCTAACATGATAATGAAAGTGTGGCAGAAAAGGGGAGAAAAGTCACAAAATGAATGCAAGAAATACATACCTCTGTACTTCTCAATTAACCAAAAAACATAGCCACTTGGTTATATGATGTTGATTATGGTATCTGTCATTTGCTCTGACACAATAGATATCTTGGGTAAATTTGTTGTTTGGAAATAAGATATATAAACATTGTTTAGCTGTTGTTAAGCCATTCTAATGTTATTGCTTGTTTTTAAAAAAGCTGTGAACTTGACTGATATTAGGCCCCTGAATATTTTCCTAGCTCCATGTTTGATTGTGTTCTTTTACTTTTTGAG
This sequence comes from Tragelaphus eurycerus, assembly GCA_935064755.1. Lineage (NCBI taxonomy): Eukaryota > Metazoa > Chordata > Mammalia > Artiodactyla > Bovidae > Tragelaphus > Tragelaphus eurycerus. Next base: position 41,087,035 of record CAKXYN010000010.1, on the reverse strand, counting down.
GAATATTATACGTGAAGAAAGAAAATATCATTTCACTATTTATTGACTACACTAAAGCCTTTGACTATGTGGATGACAGTGGAAAATTTTTAAAGAGATAGGAATATGAGATCACCTTACCTGTGCCCTGAGAAACCTGTATCCAAGTCAAGAAGCAATAGTGAGAACTGCACATGGAAAAACAGACCTGTTCAAAACTGGGAAAGGGGTATGACAAAGCTGTATATTGTCACCCTGCTTATTTAACTTCTATTCAGAGTACATCATGAGAAATGCTGGGCTGGATGACTCACAAGCTAGAATCAAGATTGGGGGAGAAATATCAACATCCTCAGATATACAGATGATACCACCCTTATGGCAGAAAGTGAATAGGAACTGAAGAGCCTCTAAATGAGGGTGAAAGAGGAGAGTGAAAAAGCTGGCTTAAAACTCAACATTCAAAACACTAAGATCATGGCATCCAGTCCCATCACTTCATGGCAAATAGATGTGGAAACAGTGGAAACAGTGGCAAACTTTATTTTCTTGGGCTCCAAAATTGCTGCAGACAGTGACTGCAGGCTTAAAATTAAAAGACGCTTGCTTCTTGAAAGCAAAGCTATGACAAACCTAGACAATATATTAAAAGACAGAGAAATCCCTTTGCTAACAAAGGTCTATATAGTCAAAGCTATGGTTTGTCCAGTAGTCATGTATGTATGTGAAAGTCAGAGCATAAAGAAAGTTGAGTTTCAAAGAATTGATGGTTTCAAACTGTGGTGTTGGAGAAGACTCTTGAGAGTCCCTTGGACAGCAAAGAGATCCAATCAGTCAATCCTAAAAGAAATCAACCCTGAATATTCATTGGAAGGACTGATGCTGAAGCTGAAACTCCACTACATTTGCCACCTAATATGAAGAACTGACTCACTGGAAAAGATCCTGGTGCTGGGAAAGCCTGAGGACAGGAGGAGAAGGAGAAGACAGAGGATGAGATGATTGGATGATGTCACTGACTCAATGGACATGAGTTTTGAGCAAACTCTTGGAAATAGCGAAAGACAGGAAGCCTGATGTGCTGCAGTCCATGGGGGTCACAGAGTCCGCCACGGAGTCGGCCACAGAGTCAGTCACAGAGTCAGTCCACTGTGTCACAGAGTCACACAGTGACTGAAGAACAACAGTTTAAAGGATAGTATGGGAGTACATTCATAAGTCCCTTCCTCCTCACTTTTATCAATGTTCTCTTGCCAAGAAACAATATGTCTAAGAGCTTAAAAATTAAATATATAATATTTAGGATGATAAATAGGGACATTAAATAATTTAGTAAAGTGATGTAAGATTAAACAAAAACTTGTACATAATAAATGAGTTCCAAAAAATAAATAAATAAATGAGTTCCAGAAAACAGAGACTCCAACTAATTTAGATACTAAAAATTTATAATTTGAGTTCTAAACAGTTTCTTTCTCACATATGAGAAAGTCTTGCTAAATTTTGGAGCTGAAAAAAGATCACTGTTTATTTTTAACAATATTTTATTACTTTTTATTTTATATTACTTTACTTATTTTATTAATAATATTATTACAATATTAATATTTTATTAGTTTATCATACAGTTCATGATTTACTTATCTTTCCTAATCAATTTAAATACTTACTCTACATACCTCAGAAGTGTCTACTACCCAACATGTTAGAAAGCACTGAGCTGAATTATTAAGCTTAGGTTAAAATTACAAAACTATTTCCAATGAAAATCTTTCAGTAAAATTTGTGCCTTGCTATGCATAGTCATCCAAAGTATCACTGAGATCTTGTATTTTTAATGTGCAGTGGTCTTTTGGATGTACAATTCAATGCACATTGACTATAATGCTATTGCCTATAATGCCATAGTAAGTCCTTGATTTTCTTTTCCTTGAAATGTACAATACTCTTAAAGTGAGTGCTTTCACAACATACATCTGTTTTTTGTGTGCTTGTTGCTAGTAATATGTGTTTGTGGAATGTGCTAACAATATGTCTCAAAGTTTCACAAAAATAATTTACTATCACAAATAGATCATTAATCAAAAATGCGACAGAAAAGTATTATGTGGAAATACAGTCTAATTGTAACTTCACATATTGTATGCTGGACATTTTTAGTATATTTTCCTGTAACTAATTCTCTTAGCCCATATTTAAATGTAAATTATTGATTTGTGCTTATTTTGCTATTTTTTCCTATAGAATAATTTCTCCAGATAATAACTAGTATTAAACAACAATGTTTTTGATTCTATGATGACCAGATACTGTAAAATGAAGAGTAAATATAAAATGAGTAAAAGAGTAAAAGGTAAATCTTTATTTTCAACTCTTGGATCTAAAAAATAGATGTATTTTGGATTCATTTGGGATAAATGAAATTTATCCCAATCCCAAACCACTTGTATCCAAGCTACCATCATTAAATATTGATGCCTAGCTCACATTTCAAAAATTCTAATTAATTGTTCCAGAGTGAAGCATGTCTGCATGCTTTTTAAAAGCATTCCAGGTGATTCTTATGCATTGCCAAATTGAGAATCTTTACAAAAATCCTATTCATTTATAATCATTCATTTATATAAATAAGTGCTTTTATGCTTCAGGTCTAAAGAATTTGAAAACATAAAAGACATGGAGATTATCAAGTTTCACACATCTTAAAAGACTGATTTTCCTTTGTGTCTTTTGGTGAAAGGACATTGCCGCATTTGACTACCAGCAGGAAATTAACTCTATTGGCAATTGTCTAGATGCCCATTATTCAGCTCACAGCACATTTCTATGGAAGGTTGTTATCCATATATGAAACATCTTTTCCTCCAAATGCCATAGCTTTGTGTCTCACTGGAGGGGTAGGTAGCATACCGGAAAGCAAGAAGGGGCAGATGAGATAGAGAGAGATGAAGCTATGATATCATGTTACACACTTTGTTACTGTGAAATTAATTATCCCATTAGAGTAAAGAAACTAACATTAATTGGCTCCATTCATGAAAGATTAAAGCAGGTTTGTAGCAATTTGTAATAAAAAATATCTTTGTGACACTGTATTCTGTGGTTTTCCAGCAGTTATCTTTACCTACTTATTTTATGTCATTCTGGCTAGTCTTTTCTCTCTCTCTCATTTTTCTTTTTCTTTTTTAACTCACAGATGTTCCTTGGCATGTACTCATTAATTGCTCTATAGGAGCATTTTTCAAAGTACAGTTTGAAAACCACTTGTATCCAAGCTACCAACCTACATATTTAAAAGCTTCATTCACACATAACGAATACAAATTCTCAAGGATTGATGGCTACTTAAAAATTATTATTATATTGACTATTATACTTGCTAATCTTTTAATACACTATTCTCCTTAGCAGTATCAAATTGCCCACTATCACTTCTGAACTGATTCAAAATACAGAAGAGTTTCATGGGGAGCAGAAAATGGGTTCTTTCTTTTATGTCCCCAGCAACTAGTATGGTCCTTTTTAATACTAATATACATGCACAGAATAAAGGGATGGCTCAATAAAACAATCAGCTTCATGTTCATTTAAGCTCAAAGATAACTGAGTATGTTCACATTCAAAAATCTGTTTTAAACATCTTTATATTCACCATTTTCCACAGTTTACATGTTTATGCCTCATATTCACGTCTCTCTGAGATTTTCCCCTGACTTTTTGCCACTAATTAGAAGTGCTTTCCTGGTGGCTCAGAGGGTAAACCGTCTGCTTGCATTGCAAGGAGACCTGGGTTCAGTCCCTGGGCTGGGAAGATCCCCTGGAGAAGGAAATGGCAACCCACTCCAGTATTCTTGCCTGGAAAATCCCATGGAAGGAGAAGCCTGGTACGCTACACAGTCCATGGGATCACAAAGAGTCAGACACAACTGAGCGACTTCACTTTGACTTTTGAAAAGTTCATAAAGGAGCCCATAGGCCCATTCAAACTAATATCTATATCTAATGTCTATTTTATTTCTATTAGCAAGAAGGAAAAAGATGGGATAAAACTGTACTTTCAGATGATATGATTCAGTTCAGTTCATTGCTCAGTCGTGTCTGACTCTTTGCAACCCCATGAATTGCAGCATGCCAGGCCTCCCTGTCCATCACCAACTCCGATTACTTATGTAGAAAATACCAAGAAATCTACATAAAGCTCATAGAACTAAAAAGTATGTTCAAGTGATGTGAGATAAACATACAGAAATAAATGATATTTCTATACACTAGCATGTGGACACTGAAGTTAAAAATACACCACTGATAATAGAGGAGGTTATACATGTGTGGGAGCAATAAATATATATCTTCTACTCAGTTTTGTTGAGAACCTTAAATTTTTCTAAAAAAAAATAAAGTCTTCAATTACATAAGTACCACTTAATAACTGTTCAAAAATATTTAGGTATAAGGGCAAGATGTGCACAGATTTTATACAATAAAATTATACAAGACTATTGAAAGAAAAAAAGATGCAAAAAAGTGGAGAGAACTACTATAATATAATATTTTTCTAAAATTGATAAGGAAAGATAAAAGAGCCCAAATGTCTAAAATGATTTTGAAAAAGAACAATTAAGTGGAAAAAAAACTAGTCCATTGATATAAAGATTTAATATATAAGTACAATAATCAAAGTTACAGACGGGAATAGGGATAGACAAAGATCAATGGAACAGAATAGACAGCCCAGAAATAATCTTCATAAACACATCTCACCCAAAGTGTTAGTCACTCAGTGGTCCCCAACTCTGAGACTCCATGGTTTGGAGCCTGCCAGGCTCCTCTGTCCATGGGATTCTCCAGGCAAGAATACTGGAGTGGGCTGCCATTTCCTTCTCCAGGAAATCTTCCTGATCTAGGGATGGAAACTGAGTCTCCTGCATTGCAGAAGAATTCTTCACTAAGTCATCAGGGAAGCCCATCATGTTTTTACAAAACTGAAAAAAACAATTCAACGAAGGAAAGTTTGGCTTTTCAACAAATGGTTGGACAGCTTGACATACCCAGACACTGCCTGCCCCCTCCCCACCAAAAAAATTTAATTCTGACCTAAGTCTTATATCTTGAAAAAAATTTAACTTTATGTGGAAATGTAAGATATGAAACAAACTGTAAAATCTTTAGAAAAAATAGAATGTAGGTAAGCATATTTGGAATCTAGGACCAGTCAAATAGTTCTTTTGACACTAAAAGGATGATGAACAAAACAAAATATTGATAAACTGAACTTAACCTAAATTAAACACTTTTGCTCTGTAAAATTACTAAGAGGAAGAGACATTTGAAAGTGAAAGAAAATACATGCCAAGCACCTATCCAACAAAACCATAGTATCTAAAATATATATAGAACTCTCAAAACTCAGTAGTAAAAAACAAGCAATCCTATCAGAATAAGAGCCAATGACACTAAGAGACATTTCACTGAACGCTATATGTAAATGGCAAATAAGCACGTAAAATAAGCAAATAGGCTAATAATGCTCAATATCATTAGCAGTTAGAAAAAAACAAGTTATATTAGTACATTCCTGTCAGAATGGCTAAAATGCAAAAAAACAGAACCAAATGCTGGCGAGGATACAGCAAAATTAATCATTCACACATTGTTGGTAGGAAAAATCCAGTACAGGCTATCTGGAAATTGGTTTGGCATTTACTTTAAAAACTAGACATGTAACTACCACACACCAAGCAATTAAATCTTATGCATTTAATAGAGAAATTAAGATCTAAGTTTATAAAAATAAACAAGTTTTACATGAATGTTATATCAGATTTATTTATAATTTTTAATCCAGGATCTATAAACAAGCAAGTAAACAAATAAGGTATAGCTTTAATGTGAGTGTGTGCATGTGTGCTAAGTCGCTTCAGTCATGTCTGACCCTAAGGACTGTAGCCTGCAAGGCTCCTCTGTCCATGGGATTCTCCAGGCAAAAATACTGGAGTGGTTGCCATGCCCTCTTCCTGGGAATCTTCCTAACCCAGGGATCGAACCCACATCTCCTATGTCTCCTGCACTGGCAGGTGGGTTCATTACCGCTAGTGCTGCCTGGGAAGCCCAGTGTATTAATCAGCTATTTTAAATTCCTGGCCTGATAATTCCAACATCCCTGCTGTATCTGAGTCTAGTTTTGATGCTTGGTCTTCCTCTTTAAAATGTGTGTTTATTAAAATTTCATTTATTTATTTATTTTACCTTTTAGTACACCTTGTCATTATTCTTAAAATCCAGACATATTAATAATACACTGGGTAAAAAGAACTACTATAAATAATCCTTTAGCAATGTGACTGTATGTTATGTGAGCAAGGGGACCATTCTTTAATCGCTACCTGGGAAGCCCTTTAATGTGAGTACTTAGCAAAAATAAACTATTGATACATGGAGCAACCTTGTTGAATCTCCAGGGAGTTAATGCTGAATTTAAAAAGTCAATTCCAAATGGAAATATACTGCATTATTCAGTTTATATTAATACAACATTCTTAAAAGGACAAAATTATATAATTGAGAACTGATCAGTGTTTGTCATAGGCTAAATCCAGAGTGGGAATTAGAGGGAAGTGTATTTGGCTGTCAATAGTAATATCCCTACTGTGATATATTTTTCAGTATGTCACAATTGGGCAACCAATACATGATATCTCTCTCTATTACTATGTAACTCCATGAAGTCTAAATTTCTCAAAATTAATTTTTAATTAAAGAAAAGTGCAACAGACATTTGACACTGAAATAAAAAAAGGTTTTAGAGTCTTGAAGAAATAGTCCATTATAAAGAAAATGTGTAGGCTGAAACAGTTGAAAGGACACCAACTGTGTATAAACTTTGACAATCCTTTCAGGTGAATTATTTTTTATTAATAATTTTATTGGTGTATAGTTGATTATAATGTGTCAGTTTCTGCTATACAGCAAAGCAAAGCAGTTACAAATATATACATATATTCAGTCTCTTTTCGATTCTTTTCTCATATAGCTCATCACAGAGTATTGAGTAGAGTCCCCTGTGCTATACACTAGGTCTTTATTAGTTATCTATATGTATTATAATATATATATTCCTCATGTTGTACAATATATATTTGTACAATTTTTACACCTGCTAGCTTGTACCTTTTGATCTCCTATTCCTATATTTCTCCTCACCACTTCCCTTTCCTCATTTTTAACCACTGGTTTGCTCTCTGTATCTGTAACTGTGTCTTTTTGTTACACTCATTAGCTTTATTTTTTAGATTCCACTTATAAATGATCAGATCAGATCAGATCAGTCGCTTACTCATGTCCGACTCTTTGCGACCCCATGAACTGCAGCACGCCAGGCCTCCCTGTCCATCACCAACTCCCGGAGGTCACTCAGACTCACATCCATCGAGTCAGTGATGCCATCCAGCCATCTCATCCTCTGTCGTCCCCTTCTCCTCCTGCCCTCAATCCCTCCCAGCATCAGAGTCTTCTCCAATGAGTCAACTCTTCACATAAGGTGGCCAAAATACTGGAGTTTCAGCTTTAGCATCATTCCTTCCAAAGAAATCCCAGGGCTGATCTCCTTCAGAATGGACTGGTTGGATCTCCTTGCAGTCCAAGGGACTCTCAAGAGTCTTCTCCAACACCACAGTTCAGAAGCATCAATTCTTTGGCGCTCAGCCTTCTTCACAGTCCAGCTCTCACATCCATACATGACCACAGGAAAGACCATAGCCTTGACTAGGCGAACCTTTGTTGGCAAAGTGATGTCTCTGCTTTTGAATATGCTATCTAGGTTGGTCACAACTTTCCTTCCAAGGAGTAAGCGTCTTTTAATTTCATGGCTGCAGTCACCATCTGCAGTGATTTTGGAGCCCAGAAAAATAAAGTCTGACACTGTTTCCACTCTTTCCCCATCTATTTCCAATGTAGTGATGGGGCCGGATGCCATGATCTTCGTTTTCTGAATGTTGAGCTTTAAGCCAACCTTTTCACTCTCCACTTTCACTTTCATCAAGAGGCTTTTTAGTTCCTCTTCACTTTCTGCCATAAGGGTGGTATCATCTGCATATCTGAGGTTATTGATATTTTTCCCAGCAATCTTGATTCCAACTTGTGTTTCTTCCAGTCCAGCACTTCTCATGATGTACTCTGCATATAAGTTAAATAAACATGGTGACAATATGCAGCCTTGATGTACTCCTTTTCCTATTTGGAACCAGTCTGTTGTTCCATGACCAGTTCTAACTGTTGCTTCCTGACCTGCATACAGATTTCTCAAGAGGCAGATCAGGTGGTCTGGTATTCCCATCTCTTTCAGAATTTTCCACAGTTTCTTGTGATCTACACAGTCAAAGGCTTTGGCATAGTCAATAAAGCAGAAATAGATGTTTTTCTGGAACTCTCTTGCTTTTTCCATGATCCAGAGGATGTTGGCAATTTGATCTCTGGTTCCTCTGCCTTTTCTAAAACCAGCTTGAACATCAGGAAGTTCACGGTTCACATATTGCTGAAGCCTGGCTTGGAGAATTTTGAGCATTACTTTACTAGCATGTGAGATGAGTGCAATTGTGCAGTAGGTTTGAGCATTCTTTGGCATTGCCTTTCTTTGGGATTGGGATATCATACAGTATTTATCTTTCTCTGACTTATTTCACTCAGCATAATGTTCTCCAAGTCCCTCCTTGTTTCCACAAATGGCTAAATGTCATTACTTTTTATAGCTGAGTAGTATTCCATCCCATCTTCTTTATTCATTAGTTGAAGGGTGCTTAGGTTGCATTCATATCTCAGCAATTGTAAATAATGCTGGTATAATCATTCGAGTGCGTGTTTGTCTTCAAATCAGTGTTTTTGGGTTTTTTTGCGGGGGCAGTATATAACCAGGAGTGAAATTGCTGGGTCATGTGTTAGTTCTAGTTTTAGCTTTTTGAGAAACATCCATACTGTTTTCCATAGTGGCTGCACCAGTTCACACTGCCACTAACGGCATACATGGGATCCCATTTTTGCACATCTTCTATTCATTTGTGTTCTTTCTAACTTTTTTTTTAAACTTACTTTATTTTTGGCTATTCTGGGTCTTCATTGCTGCATGGACTTTTCTCTAGTTACAGAAAACAGAACTTTTTGTTGCACTGCGTGGACTCCTTTTGTTGCAGAGCACAGGCTCTAGGGCATGTGGCCTTCAGCAGTTGTGACACGTGCGCTCAGTAGTTGTGGTTCTTGGGGTCCAGAGTATAGGCTCAACAGATGTGATCCATGATTTGTGTTCTTTTTGATGACAGCCATTCTGAGAGGTGTGAAGTGATCTCATTGTGGTTTTGATTTGCATTTCCCTGCTGATTACTGATGTTGAGCATTTGTTTACATGCCTGTTGGCCATTTTCATTTCCTCTTTGGAAAAAATGGTCTATTAAGTTCTACTGTCCCTCTTTTAACTTTTTTTTTTAATTTTTATGTTGAGTTGCACGAGCTGTTTATAAAAGTGACATATTAACCTCTTATTGGATATATTATTTGCAAATATTTCCTACTGTTCTGTAGCGTGTCTTTTCATTTTGTCAGTGGTTAAGTTTAATTAGGTCCCATTTCTTTATTTCATGTTTATTTTCTCTGGTTTAGGACATATATCCAAAAATATATTGCTGTGATTTATGTCCCAAAGTGTTCTGCCTATGTTTTTCTCTAGAAGTTTTAGAGTATCTGGTCTTGCACTTAGGTCTAATCCATTTTCAGGCTGTTTTTGTGTATATTGTTAGAGAATGTTCTAATTTCATTCTTCTACATGTATCTGTCCAGTTTTCCCAGCACCACTATTGCAGAGACTGTCTTTTCTCCATTGTATATTCTCGCTTTCTTTGTCATAGATTAGTTGACCAGATGTGTGGGTTTATTTCTCAACTTTCTATCCTGTACCATTGATCTATGTGTCTCTTTTTGTGCCAGTACCATACTATGTTGATGGCTAGAGTGTTGTAGCATAGTTTGAAGACAGGGAGGATGATTCTTCCAGCTCTTTTCCACTTTCTCAAGATTTTTTTTTTTTTTTTTTCAGAGTCTTTTGCATTTCAATACAAATTTTAAAATTAATTGTTCTAGCTTTGTAAGAATGCTATTGGTATTTTGATGGGGGTTATAGTTTGCCTTGGGTAATATGGTCATCTTAACAATATTAACTCTGTCACCCCGAGAACATGGTATAAATTTTCATCTGTTTGTGTCATCTTCATTGTCTTTAGTCCAAGTCTTATAGCTTTTGGAATGCAGGTCTTTCTCCTCCTTATGTGTGCTTAGTTGCACAGCCATGTCTGACTCTTGAGACCTCATAGACTGTAGCCTGCCAGGCTCCTCTGTCCATGGCATTCTCCAGGCAAGAATTCCGGAGAGGGTTACCATTTCGTTTTCCGGGGGATCTTCCGGACCCAGGAATCAAACCCAAATCTCCTGGAGAGGGTGCAGAGAAAAGGGAACCCTCTTACACTGTTGGTGGGAATGCAAATTAGTACAGCCACTTTGGAGAACAGTATGGAGATTCCTCAAAAAACTGGGAAAGAACTGCCTTATGATCCAGCAATCCCACTGCTGGGCATACACACTGAGAAAACCAGAATTGAAAGAGACACGTGTACCCCAATGTTCATAGCAGCACTGTTTACAATAGCCAGTACGTGGAAGCAACATACATGTCCATCCACAGATGAATGGATAAGAAAGCAGCGGTACATATACACAATGGAGTATTACTCAGCCATTAAAAAGAATACATTTGAATCAGTTCTAATGAGGTGGATGGAACTGGAGCCTATTATACAGAGTGAAGTAAGCCAGAAAGAAAAACACAAATACAGTATACTAACGCATGTATATGGAATTTAGAAAGATGGTAACAATAACTCTGTTTACGAGACAGCAAAAGAGACACTGATGTATACAACAGACTTTTGGACTCTGGGAACGGGAGAGGGTGGGATGATTGGGGGAATAGCATTGAAATATATATAATATCATATCTGAAACGAGTCGCCAGTCCAGGTACGATGCCTGATAACAGATGCCTGGGGCTGGTGCACTGGGATGACCCAGAGGGATGGTATGGGGAGGGAGGAGGGAAGAGGGTTCAGGATGGGGAACACATGTATACTTGTGGCAGTTCCATCTTGATGTATGGCAAAAACAATACAATATTGTAAAGTTAAGCAAAGTGAAAGTGAAAGTGAAGTCGCTCAGTCGTGTCCGACTCTTAGCGACCCCATGGACTACAGCCTACCAGGCTCCTCCGTCCGTGGGATTTTCCAGGCAAGAGTACTGGAGTGGGGTGCCATTGCCTTCTCCAATAAAACATCCAAAGTGAACGAATTCAAATGGATATAGAGAGTACAAAAACATCAACTGAAACAAACAGGTAAGCTGCTACTGACTTAGCTTCTAAAGCAACTTGTAAGCTGTCAATGAAGGGCTGAAATCTTTCACTGAATGTACACAGAATTGTAATACGAGTTAACCTACTTGAAGAGTTTTTCTGTTAACTCACTTTCTTTCAAGTAAATATAAACTGAGCTATCCTGGTCAAATAGCTTCTGTACACAGAACACTGCAGATACAGACAACAACTCAGCAGGTTACCACCATTTTATATACAATTGATAGCCTTTAGAAAACTGCCATAAGTTTTATTTCAAAACACCTAACATTCTTTCTCTGGAAAAGAAATTACATCGAGTAACGTTGGCTAAAGAGTTAGTTTAACTCGTGCCATAAGAAATGAGACAACAAGCAGGAGTGCAAGTTTCTTATCTTCAAGGACAGCCTAATGGCCACACCACTTAAATTATCCCAATTTGTCACTTAAATACAATAAAACAGAATGTTAATGGCATTTCCACTGTTCTTCCATTCAAAAGGCAGCTGACTTGTTAAAGTGCCTTTAACACACATAAATTATTTTTATTCCATGACTTTATTTTATGTTTAGAAAGGCAGAATAGCAGAAGGAAAAAAAAGGCAAGACAAAAGACTTTTGAGTTTTCTTTCTTCAGATGTATGCTGAGGTGATTATATGATGAGTAGGATTTTAGTACAATTTATTTTTCCTGATAAAGAGCTTCAATAAATGCATCAAGAAAAAAAGAGGTGGTTATACTGGAAGAATCGAACTCAAGAACAGTGTGTTCACAATGAAACCAAGAATGAACTGGAGAAGATGCTGAAGTGTAATGAGGAGCACCCAGCTTACCTTGCGAGTGATGAGATAACGACAGTCCGAAAGAACCTTGAGTCACGAGGAGTAGAAGTAGACCCGAGCTTGATTAAGGATACTTGGCACCAAGTTTATAGAAGACATTTCTTAAAAACAGCTCTAAACCATTGTAACCTTTGTCGAAGAGGCTTCTATTATTACCAGAGGCATTTTGTTGATTCTGAGTTGGAATGCAATGATGTTGTCCTGTTTTGGCGAATACAGCGTATGCTTGCTATCACTGCAAATACTTTAAGACAGCAACTTACAAACACTGAAGTCAGACGATTAGAGAAAAATGTTAAAGAGGTATTGGAAGATTTTGCTGAAGACAGTGAGAAGAAGGTAAAATTGCTTACTGGCAAACGAGTTCAACTGGCCGAAGACCTCAAAAAAGTTAGAGAAATCCAAGAAAAACTTGATGCATTTATTGAAGCTCTTCATCAGGAGAAATAAATTGTAATAAAAAGTTAAGCAAAATAAAATTTAATTAAAAAAATTATTTATTTAAATAAAATTATCTTTTTCTTTGTTTATGATATATTCAACATGCAAACACTTAAAATAGAGTTTTTATTTTATTCACATATTTTCTATCAATTTTATTATGTATAAGAAAATGTTACTTATAGAGAACAAATTTAGATTTAATTTATTTAATATTGTGATTTAAAATGTGATAGAATTTAATATCTTTATTAAAGCATGTTTATAGGGTATATACAAAGCATCTTTTCTTAATATTATAATTTTGGGTGTTATATACCAGATTGCAATTGAAGATGCTATTTAAGATAATAAATACTCTTAGGATATAACTCAATGGTGTAAAGAGGAAATAATTTCATCACATTTTACTATTCTTATTTATTGTGAAATATTATGAGAATATTGAGTATGCAGAGTTCAGTATTCTGAGGAAGAAAAAAAAAAGTTTGGGTAAAGTTTTTATTTGCTTAAAAATGCACTCCATTCTGATTCAGTAGGATTAATAACATTTTACAGTGGAGGTTCCTAGACTTGGATATTGCCTTTTAAGTTTAGTCACTTTGCTGTTTGGTTTAACAATTCCCTCAGGTGCAATTGGATACAGTGTCATAAAACTGTTTATTCTGTATGAATTTGTGAATAAATCACACCCCTCACTACTCTGTAAGGTCCATTTAGTACACACTTGGTAGAAAGACAATGTTTTTCCAAGAAGATGAAGACATATCGTAGCATTATATCTGCCATAAGGTTTAAACCCAACACAGAAATTTATAGCTCCTTTTTTTTTCTTTTTTGGAAGCACAGTGTAGTCAAGCATTAAATGTATAGTTAACAGATATCCAATAGTCACAAGAGACTTGACAGCCTAAATTACTTAGTTATAATGAAGATAAATAGCAATCCAAACATGGGTACATATTGCACCCTGCAATGCAATTGACTTTAATGCTGTTGCCAGGCAACTTCCCAGGATAGATTAAAAATACTTCCTGTAATTTGATGGTAACAATAAACACACACACACACACACACACACACACAACTTTCAGGAATGACCGAAACTCTTGTGTTTTAAAAAATAGTTTGCCCAGGCTTCTCTGGTGGTTCAAGTGGTAAAGAATCTGCCTGCCAATGCAGAAGCTATGGATTTGATCCCTGATCTGGTGAAGATCCCTCATGGACAAGCAAATAAGTCCATGCACCACAACTATTGAGCCTCTGCTCCAGAGTCCGGGAGAGCCAACTACTTAGCCCACCTGCTGCAACTACGGAAGCCTGCTTGCCCCAGAGCCTTGCTGCACATAAAGAGAAGCTACTGCCATGAGAAGGCTGCACACAGCAGTTAGAGAGTAAATGCCTGCTACCACAACTAGAGAACAAAAAAGCCCACACAGTAACAATGACCCAGCACAGCCAGAAATAAATACACAAATAAAATTAAAACAAATACTGTGACCATAAAATGTATTTGAATACATATGTGGGTGACATCAAAAAATGAAATTGTTTTATAAAATATATGCTCCTTGGGGTGAGCCTTTAATAGTAATATGACCTATCCATAGACTTTCAGTCACTCAAAATCTAAAGGGTAAAACCATTTATTTTCTGTGAAGAAGTGAGTGTTCTTAGGGGATTTATATCACTGTTTTAGGAGATTTTGGTAGAGAAAATATTTACTTGAACTAACTGAAATAATCTTTTTTTTCCCTAATCATTCATATAAGTAGAATATATGAAATGGTATGCATATAACTTCTTACATATTTTAGATTTATTTTTTTATTTTTATTTTATTTATTTTTTGCTTTCCTAATTGGTCTATCATAGCTAGGTTCTCTTTCTGGAATTGACTATCATTGAAAGAAGAATTATAAGAAATTTTCATAGGTAGGGATATATCAAAAATAAATCCTACAATATTTGACTCTCAACAAATTAAGCTTATTTAACTATTTATTTTTCTTTTTCCTCTTTGAAGAAACACCTAAATTGAGCTAACTATTTGCACTGTTATTTGAAAGATAAAACTGTAGTCCCCATTTTCCTGGAATAAAATGTCCATTTTAGACCCTTGATTATTTCTTCTGTCCCCTAAATAGTATCTGGAGAAGGAAATGGCAACTGACTCCAATATTCTTGCCGGGAAAATCCTATGGCTGGAGGAGTCTGATGGGTTACAGTCCATGGGGTTGCAAAATCGGACATGACTGAGCCACTTCACTAAACAGTATACAGCTATTTTTTTCAAAGTTTCAGAGTCTTCTTCCAGAATGGTTTATATATTTTTTATGTTCAGTCATTCCTTGAATTTGTATAAAGATTGGGAAAAGACTTTAGACATTTTCATTCTAATATGTTTTCCTTTGATGCCCACAAGTGTGTTTGCTAGTTGGGCTGCAGAGCTGTAGTAGAGAAAGCAGGACTAAGCTTATGAATAGAAACAGTTAACATGTAAGAAAGAGTGAGAGCAAAGGATTCCACATCATTACATGCTCTGTCATGGACTCAGTTCTGCAATACTCTTTCCATTGTTATTGTTGTTTAGTTGCTAAGTGGGATCCAATTCTTGTGACTCAATGAACTGTAGCCTACCACATTACTATTTCCATTCAGTTGAGTTCAGTAGCTCAGTCGTGTCTGGGTCTTTGCGACCCCATGGACTGCAGCACACAAGGCTTCCCTGTTCATCACCAACTCCTGGGGTTTACTCAGACTCATGTCCATCAAGTCAGTGATGCCATCTACCATCTCATCCTTAGTTGTCCCCTTCTCCTCCTGCCTTCAATCTTTCCCAGCATCAGGGTCTTTTCAAATGACTCAGATCTTTGCATCAGGTGGCAAAGTATTAGAGTTTCAGCTTCAGCATCAGTCCTTCCAATGAATACTTAGGACTGATATCCTTTAGGATAGATTGGTTGGATCTCCTTGCAATCCAAGGGACTCTAAAGAGTCTTCTCTGACACCACAGTTCAAAAGCATCAATTCTTTAGCGCTCAATTTCTTCATAGTCCACCTCTCACATCCACAAAGGTCACTACACAGACCTTTGTTGGCAAAGTAATGTCTCTTCTTTTAATATGCTATCTAGTTTGGTCACAATCTGCAGTAATTTTGGAGCCCCCCAAATAAAATCTGCCACTATTTCCACTGTTTTCCATCTATTTGCCATGAAGTGATGGGACCAGATCCCATGATCTTAGTTTTCTGAAAGTTGAATTTTAAGACAACTTTTTCACTCTGCTCTTTCACTTTCATCAAGAGGCACTTTAGTTCTTCACTTTCTGCCATAATGTTGGTCTCATCTGCATATCTGAGGTTACTGATATTTCTCCTGGAAATCTCAATTCCAGCTTGTGCTTCATCCAGCCCAGCATTTATCATAATGTACTCTGCATATAAGTTCAATAAGCAGAGTGAAAATATGCAGACTTAATGCACTCCTTTCCCGATTTGGAACCAGTCTGTTGTTCCATGTCCAGTTCTAACTATTGCTTCTTGACCTACATACAGATTTCTCAGAAGGCAGGTAAGGTGGTCTGGTATTCCCATTTCTTGAAGAATTTTCCACAGTTTGTTGTGATCCACATAGTCAAGGCTTTGGCATAGTCAATAAAGCAGAAATAGATGTTTTTCTGGAACTCTTGTTTTTTGAATGATCCAATGGATGTTTGCAATTTGATCTCTGGTTCCTCTGCCTTTTTTAAATCCAGTTTAAACATCTGGAAGTTCATGGTTCATGTACTGTTGAAGTCTAGCTTGGAGAATTTTGAGCATTACTTTGCTAGTGTGTGAGATGAGTTCAATAATGGGGTAGTTTGAGCATTCTTTGGCATTGCCTTTCTTTAGAATTGGGATGAAAACTGACCCTTTCCAGTCCTGTGGCTACTGCTGAGTTTTCCAAGGCATACTGAGTGCAGCACTTTCACAGAATCATCTTTTAGGATTTGAAATAGCTCAACCGGGATTCCATCACCTCCACTAGCTTTGTTCATACTGATGTCTTTTAAGGCCCACTTTGCATTCCAGGATGTCTGGTCTAGGTGAGTGATCACACCATTGTGGTTATCTGTTTCCATTCAGATCAGATCAGTCGCTCAGTCGTGTCCGACTCTTTGCGACCCCATGAATCGCAGCACGCCAGGCCTCCCTGTCCGTCACCAACTCCTGGAGTTCACTCAGACTCACGTTCATCGAGTCGGTGATGCCATCCAGCCATCTCATTCTCTGTAGTCCACTTTTCCTCTTGCCCCAATCCCTCCCAGCATCAGTCTTTTCCAATGTTAGGTCACTTTATTTCTTGAAATTAGTTAATGCAAATATTAATGAAGAATTACTCAAAGTTTATTCACTGGGACAACCAAATTTATGTAAGAAACACTGTGTTCTATCAACTGTACTAAATACTAGAAACAATAACAACACAAATAATATGCCATGATAGAAGAAACTAAAACATCCAAAGATAAAAGGTTAATAATAATAATTCAAATTAGCATTTATAGCATGCTTGTGTATTCTGGGCACTTAAGATTTGTACATGTATCATATCATTTGATCATTAAAACAAGCCTTTAAAAGTTATTCTTTTTATTCCTAATTTGCAAGAAAGCAGGAGCATGAACATTTAAAATTTTAAGAAAGACCCCAGCATGGCAGAGCTATTTCATAAATTTATCTTACTTCATAGTATAATGAATTAGTATAAAACATTTTAGTCCTGAAATGTGACTGTTCCTATTTTGTTGTTAGATTGATAACCATTTACAGCGATGTGCAAGATGCACTTCAGATCTAGTATGGAGGCAAAGAGACAGGTTGTGGAGCCATTTTAAGATCCCAGATATAAGTTCAAGTATTAAAAAACTACTTGAAATAAGAATAGACAGGTTGCAAAATAATTATATAACTAAAATTAATGTGGAAGGTGCTGTTGAAGAAGAGGAAACAGTGAAGAATGACTTGACTTTTCTAGATTTTGGCCAAAACTCTAAGTGAAAAGGTAATAACAAGCAGCAAAGAAGATTGTTCATTGGCGAAAGAATAAAATGAAATGTCAGACCTGAAGACAGAATGCCTAATATTTGAATATAAGCTTTTGAAACTCAGCAGAGCATTCATAGCTAGAAACACCAGTTTGCAAATGACAAATTGCTGGAATTATGTTCTAAATTAGCTGGGAAGGAGTGAGATCTATAGCCTGAGAGGTATGGATGGTAGATTGAAACAGTGTGCAAGTTCTCTTCTGAGAGATTTTTTTTCAGCATTAATGGAAAAAGAGGAGGTAGCTGAATGGTAGGAGACAGGGTGGTGTGGGACATTTGAATAGATCAGAGATGTTATAAAATAATAGATTTATGAGAGTAATTTTTCTTGCAAATGCAGTTAAGACCGTGTCACACCAAGGGGCCCATCTCAATTAAGCTCTTGAATTGATTATGAAACCAGTCGGCAAAGTGCAATTTCTGTCTGCTCCTTCAGTTCCCCATTTGGTCATGAAGGTTAGATTTAACCTGGTTGGAACTTGACCAAGTTAGTATAACAGAAGTCATGAGGAACAGGAAGGAGGAATGGAGAAGGAAGAGGGGGGAGGGAGGACAGGAGAGAAAGAAACTTAGAGATACAGAGAGAGAGAAACATTTTTGTTCAGTAACGTTTATACTAACCAGGCCTGCACATTAATGGTAGTTAACAGCAGTTTTAACTGTCTCAAATAAGACAACATTTCAAGGAGGAAACTTTTCAAGAAAATGATTAATGAAATTCAAAAGTTTTTTTTTTTTTTCTTTTACAAGTATTTAAGGAAAAAATTGAATGAAGTATGAGAAGAGAGAAAAAGGTAAAACAAATAATTTGTTAATTTCCACGCAGCTAAATTAATTTTAAGAATCAAAACCTTGAACCTTGAGCTAAATTGACTATTGTGAGAAAACCTGGAGCTTCTAAGAATGGATTTTAATTAGCATTAGACAAATTCTCAGACCAGGAAATCATATGCATCAATCAAAAAACCTTACAGAAAAATAGATTTTTGCTTTTCATTATTCCCCTCACTAACACAGTGTTTACAATATTGTACTTGTTCAGCAAAATGTAGCAAGTTAATCCTATTCTCATAAGAATAAGTTCAAACTCAAGAGTCTCCTTTATAAAATGCTATGCACATATTAGCTACTTTTTATTGATTTAGACAATATATGAGTTGTCAAAAAAAATCTCATTTTTTAGAGCTGTAACAAAATTTCCTTAACTGCAGACGTTTTAAAACAACCATTAGTCACTTTTTTGAGCAAAAATAAATTTAGTCCATGCTGAAGATCTATAATCCTAATCACGGTGTCTTTTCTGGTTTTTCTGACTATGTACCTTAATGGCTGACTGCTCAATAGGTGCTACAAGTGTACTTGTTATAGGGCTGTCTCGCTTTGAACCAGATGGGGAGAACTGCTTATTAATTCAAGCTACATTTCCCAAACTGACATTTCCCTAATTTAATCAGCAGAAGTAGTAGCTATTTGAAGCTGAATTCAGTGTAATAAATGATTGTTCATTTTATAGGCCAAATGCTCCTTTTCCCTACAAAGCAAATTTAACCCATAGTGTGACTGAGTTCTAATTGTACTGCCACACATAAGAATTTATAATAATGATCTATGGTAAGATGCATCTTGAGTTTCAGTTGGTGAAACGGAAACTAGGCAAAGATATCTGTTCTTTACTTTATGTCCCCACTCTAGCAGCAATGATGGATGAGTAATCTAGGTGAAAATTGTGGGGAGGAAAAGAAATGGTTGAGAGCCACAGTGACACTGGACCCCGATGAAATATTTATGCTTCAAATCTAGGGAGAAAGAATTATTTGACTATATCAGAAAGTCTGATTTCTAGAAGAGGGCACAGTCACCTTCAGGTGCTCTAATCTGGGCAAATTTGGAAAGGCCTCTTGAATGACTTGGATGACTTCTTTTCCTCAATTACCACTCATTCTACATTTATTAATCTCCATGGTACACTAGATATTATGGTAATAGCTACACATAAAAAGATAAGTACAACATGATGCCTGTGAGGAGACGGGGATAAATGGGGAGAGGCGATAATAAGGCTTAAGGCATATAAATACATACACATGTAGCATATTTTAAGAAGTGAAGGAATATGAGTTTGGAGTGGTAGACAACCTCCATAGTATTTAAGATCTTGATAGCAATCTAGGTTTAGAGTTTGTTACCAGTAGACAATGGTGAGTTCATAATAACCGAAGATTTTAGTAGTCAAGGAATGGTATCTTAATATTTGAGTTTTAGAAAAATCATTGTGGCACAACTGTGAAAGGATTAATGAATATACAAACCTTTGAAGCAGGCAATCTGTTACATTAGTTAACAAAGAATAAGATGAAAGACAGAGGAAGAGATGATTGGATGGCATCATTGAATCAATAGACATGAGTTTGAGCAAATTCTGGGAAATAGTGAAGGACAGGGAAGCCTGGCATGTTGCGGTCCATGGGGACGCAAAGAGCTGGACATGACTGAGCAAATAAACAACAAGAAGGAAATAAAATGAAACAGGATAGTAAAGTGGAAAATTAGGATCCCATGAAAAGTGAAGGTGTTATTTGTTTTTGTCTGACTCTTTGTGACTCCATGGACTGTAGCCCATCAGATATCTCTACCCATGGAATTCTCCAGGCAAGAATAGTGGAGTGGGTTGTCATTCTCTTCTCAAGGAGATCTTAATCCAAGGATTGAACCTGGGTTTCTTGCATTGCTGGCAGATTCTTTACCAAATGAGCCACTAGAGAAGCCCAGGCTCTCATAGGAAAGATTTTTTTTTTTTTTTTTGGTATTGAGGAATATGTACACAAATATTTATGCTAAGGGAAAAAAATCCAAAAGAGACAGAGATTGATAATGCACTAAGAAAGATAATATTAGCTAAATCGAGATTGCTAATCAAAAGTGAAAAACGTGAAAGTGTTAGCTGGTCAGTTGTATCCAATTCTTTGCTACTCCATGGAATACAGCCTGCCAGGCTCCTCTGTCTAGAGAATTCTCCAGGCAAGAATACTGGAGTGAGTTGCCATTGCCTTCTCCAGGGCATCTTCCAAACCTAGCAATTGAACCAGTGTTTCCTACATTGTAGGTGGACTCTTTACTGTTTGAACCACCAGAGAACAGATGTAAAACCAGTGGGAAGCATATCTTATTAGAAGAGAAAAATAGGTATTCTTCTGGGGTTGAAATAAATGTGTAATAGATTTTCCAGATAAATTGTCTGTGGGGGTGGATGAATTTACCTTCTGAGGTTCAAATTTTCCTTTACAAACCAGTATTGGATTTAATCATGAATTAAACTTATCTTGAAATGGTAGAGGACTTAGAGAAAATGCTGAAGGTTTTTAAATGACTAAGGAGAGACCAGAAGAGGGGCCAGCTATAACATCAAGAATTATTGACAAATGGCAGTGATTACCCAGTTGAAGACTGACACTACACTTGGGTAGCAGTAGCTGCCTTAAAAGTTTCAAAATTGCTTCCAGAACCCTATAGTCCACACATGTGCAAAAGAAAAAAAGGCCTTTTGCCAGATTTGGGGGCAGGAAGGGTTGTTTGTTTTTTTTTTTTTGGATGGAGTATCAGTCTTTACTATGGAAAACAAAAGCCATTTTGGATATTTTAACAGAGAGAATTTAATAGATGGATTGGTAATGGTTTAAGGGCTAAGAAGCCTAAACTGAGAATGAGCCAACCCAGAGATTAGTAACGGTAGGAAGGTATTACTATTCCTAGAGATGAAAGGATCCAGGGAGAAAATAGTGTTACCTGAGTCCAGAGAGTGAAGCTGCTCAGTGGGAGAGAGATGAAGACTGCCAGTGAGAGCTGGAACTCTGGAAGAGAGGTGACTGCTGCTAGAAATGCCATGTGAGGGCAACGCTAGGGAAGGAGAAGCTCCCTGACTTTTCTACTGCTTCTGCCCAGTCTTTACCAAAGCTGCTCACTGACAACTTGCCGGGAAGCCAATTGTCAGAGGAAGCTGGGAACCAGAAGTCCCCTGTGATGTAAAACAGAGACGGGGCTGGGCAGCAAGGAATGGATCTGAAAGGCAACAAATCCTGACTTTAATTGTGGGTATAGTCAAGGCTATGGTTTTTCCTGTGGTCATGTATGAATGTGAGAGCTGGACTGTGAAGAAGGCTGAGCACCAAAGAATTGATGCTTTTGAACTGTGGTGTTGGAGAAGACTCTCGAGAGTCCCTTGCACTGCAAGGAGATCCAACCAATCCATTCTGAAGGAGATCAGCCCTGGGATTTCTTTGGAAGGAATTATGCTAAAGCTGAAACTCCAGTATTTTGGCCACGTCATGCAAAGAGTTGACTTCTTGGAGAAGACTCTGATGCTGGGAGGGATTGGGGGCAAGAGGAGAAGGGGACGACAGAGGATGAGATGGCATCACTGATTCGATGGACGTGGGTCTGAGTGACCTCCGGGAGTTGGTGATGGACAGGAAGGCCTGGTGTGCTGCGATTCATGGGGTCGCAGGGAGTTGGACTCGACTGAGCGACTGATCTGATCTGATCTGACTCTAAAAATAACTAATTATTTGTATAATTCTATAATTTGAATGAGATATTTATAGACAGTATATGATACTGAGAATTTTATTGTCACTTTAGAGTATGTATAGTCCAGAGAGGAATACAGACGGATTTCTTGATAACACTTATAAAGGCAATTGTGATGATCATTATTAGACCTAGGCTTTAAAGAGTGCTTACTATATCACACAATTTACAAGACCTTTCTCATTTATTTCTGAAAAACAAACAAAACTTAGAAGTTGTTGCAAATATTATGCAGCCCATTCACATCCCAGAACTCTTATTATTAATCACTATACTGTTTGAGTAAATTACATAATTATATAGTCAAAGCTCATACATTCACTGAACTCCTTGCCTTTGTTAAAACAGAAGAAGCCATTTTAAAGGATTTTGATAAAATATTCTATGATCTTAATTTTCTCATTTCAAATCTATTTGTAACTAATTAGAGACAGACTGATTGATCAGAACATATGACTCGTGAGCCATAAATATAAACAAACCTAAGTCCGGGAGAGTAGTTGATGGATTGCCTAAGTATTTAACACAAAACATAAAATGAATAATTATTCATTTTTTTTAGAATAATGAGTTTGCAAATGTTTAATATTTAGAGAATATTGCAAGGAACTGAGTAGTACATCAGAACCTTATTATAAAAAGAAGAGCTAGTAAAGAAAAACAAATTAAAAAAAAAGTAAAGCTTCAGGTAAAATAATGAAGAAAAGGGTATTAGAAAGATTTCAAATACAACTGGGAAAAAGAAGAAAATTGATTGGATTTTGCCAAGAAATTATTTATGACTCTGTAAAATAATGCTGATAGAAGGATTAGGTCAAATCTTCTGCTGAAATGACCTTTCAGAAAATCCCACTTTTTTGTTCATCAGAACAATTGTCAGATCTCTTTAGTCTTGGTAGTTGTTAAAATTATTGCAAAAAGATTTACATTAGAGAACAGTAATTTTTTCCAAAATATTGCACTTACTAGATACTGTATTTCAATCAAATGTATTTATAGAAATCACGAGGGAAACAAAAACTATTTTTTTCCTTCATATTTCAAAGCTTCATGCTCTATTACATAATTACTATCTAAATATGGGGAAAATGCAGAATTTTATTAAATTGTACGATTTCCTGTACCTAAATTAAGAGGACTTAGGTACAAATCCTCTTTGTTGTTCAGTTGCTAAGTCATATCTGACTCTTTGTGACCCTATGGACTGTAGCCCTTCAGAGATTTTTCTAGGCAAGAATACTGGAGCAGGTTGCCATTTCTCTCTCTAGGGGATCTTCCTGACCTAAGGATCAAATCAGGATCTCCTGTATTAGCAGAGATTCTTTATCACTGAGCCACCTGGAAAGGCTTTAACCCTACAGGTCTGTTAAAATTCCCTACTGAAAGTCCTCTATTTCAAACCCAAAGGCTTGGATCCAGTAATATTATAAAGGAGCAAAAGAAACATATATATATATATATATATATATATATATATATATATTTCAGTTTCTGTGTGTGTATACATATATAATGTAAATGTAGAATATATAAATATATAAACTATGTAAAGTCACATGAACACTTTTGCAGCTCAGCCAGTTTTCCAGCTTCCTATACCAAGGAATTGGAGAAGGCAATGGCGCCCTACTCCAATACTCTTGCCTGGAAAATCCCATGGATGGAGGGACCTGGTAGGCTGCAGTCCATGGGGTTGCTAAGAGTCGGGCATGACTGAGAGACTTCCCTTTCACTTTTCACTTTCATGCATTGGAAAAGGAAATGGCAGCCCACTCCAGTGTTCTTGCCTGGAGAATCCCAGGGACGGGGGAGCCTGGTGGGCTGCCGTCTATGGGGTCGCACAGAGGTGGACATGGCTGAAGTGACTTAACAGCAGCAGCAGCATACCAAGGAATGAAGTAAGAGCCTTACTTTGAATTTTTAAAGGAGAATAGAAGAGAATAAGTGTGACATTTTAGTCTTTGGAAATGAACCACAGGGAATAGGAAAGTCAGAATCCACACAGAGCAATAGTTGGTAATATTTATAAATTTAAGTGGAGATGAATGGATAAAGCCATTTTAGTTCACATAGTTGTCTTGCAGTAGTTGGCTAATTAAAACAAAATGAGCCCCCAATGGTCAAGGAATCAATGTGACTGTGTTAGTGTAATAGTGTGTGGTGGTATGGGAGGAAGAAAGTTCATTTAGGTGGCTTCCCTGGTAGCTCAGCTGGTAAAGAATCTGCCTACAATTCAGGAGACCCCAGTTCAATTCCTAGGTCAGGAAGATTTGCTGGAGAATGGATAGGCTACTCACTCAAGTATTCTTGGACTTCCTGGTGGTTCAGATGGTAAAGAATCCACCTTCAATGTGGGAGACCTGGGTTCAGTCAATGGGTTGGGGAAGATCCCCTGGAGAAGAGAATGGCTACCCATTCCCAGTCCAGTATTCCCAGTCTAGTATTCTGGCCTGGAGAATTTCATATACAGTGGAGCCTGGTAGGCTACAGTCCATGGGGTTGCAAAGAGTTAGACACGACTGAGACCCAACCTAGAAACTTTCACTTCACTTAAGGGAATTGTTGTGGGACATGGTAAACCAGGGCTGGAGATTGCTTTCTATGTATGCCTTGAGTGGAGAGGCAAAAATGAAGTCAAGTGTGGTAGAAAAAGTTGCCCATACTTCACACAAATATGAATATGTTCCCTTTAGTGAAGGAATTGCCAATAAAGCCACATTTTTTTTTTTAAAGTTAACTGTTTTGTTTGGTTGTGAAACTCTGGATTATTCATGTAGCCTTCATGAAAATACGCTTTGTAAGAATTTATTGTTTAACCTAATTCACAGGTGACTTCCCTATAGCTCAGAAGGTAAAGAATCTGCCTGCAACGCAACAGACCTGGGTTTAATTCCTGAGTCTGGAAAATCCTCTGGAGTAGGAAATGGCAACTCACTCCAGTATTCTTGGCTGGAGAATCCCATGGACAGAGGACCTTGGCAGGCTACAGCCCATGGGGTCACAAAGAGCAACGTATGCTGGATATATTTGACATGATGGGATGTTATATGGGACATGTTGTATGGGATTTACATTTTTTTCTCCTTAGATGTGAAACTATGTTCTTTCTAAAAGTATCAGGCTTCTTGACAAATTGGGAAATATTATTTGGGAACAAAATTTTTTAAAAGGTTATTCAAAATAAAATTACTACATGCAGAAGATAGATTTTGAGAACTATATTAATAAGCCTCAGTTGAATTCAAAATATAAAGCCTAATGATAGATTTGATAAATGTAAATACAACAACAGTGGTTTTTCCAGTAGTCATCAATGAATGTGAGAGTTGGATCATAAAGAAGGATGAGTGCTGAAGAATCTATGCTTTCAAATTGCAGTGCTGGAGAAGACTTTTGAGAGTCCCTTGGACTACAAGAAGATCAAACCATTCAATCCTAAAGGAAATCAACCCTGAATATTCCTAAGGACTGATGCCGAAGCTGAGGCTTCAACCTGATATGAAGAGGTGTCTCATTGAAAAAGTCAATCTTTCCCTGGAGATGCTGGGAAAGACTGAAGTAAAGGGTAAAGGGAAAGTGGAGGATGAGATGGTTAGATAGTATTACCAACTCAATGACATGAATTTGAACAAACTCTGGGAGATAACATAGGACAGAGGAGCCTAAGGTCTACAGGGTTGCAAAGAGTTGGAGACAACTTAGCAACTGAACAACAATTTTGGGTAGCAGATCCTATTAATAAATTCTCTAAATTTGAGCAAAATTTATGGTCCCACAAAATAGGTTGGGCTAAGATTTAGCAGCTTATAATATGAAATCGGAGAAGGCAATGACAACCCACTCCAGTACTCTTGCCTGGAAAATCCCATGGACGGAGAAGCCTGGTACACTGCAGGCCATAGGGTCACGAAGAGTCGGACATGACTGAGGGACTTCACTTTCACTTTCATGCATTGGAGAAGGAAATGGCAACCCACTCCAGTGTTCTTGCCTGGAGAATCCCAGGGACAGGGGAGCCTGGTGGGCTGCTGTCTATGGGGTCGCACAGAGTCAGACACGACTGAAGCGACTTTAGCAGCAGCAGTACGAAATCACTCTCTAGATGAATTCCAAACATTATGTCTCTTTCTGAGAAATAAACCATAAAAACATTCAAAATACCCTACAAGTCACATTGTAATTTGTGCCATATAACAATTTGCATTCAAAATCACTGATAGTTTATAACAACTGTAGGAATATAATGCAATGCCACATGGCCTATAGCTTGAACAATTTAGCCTTGTGGATAATTATTTACATAATAAATGTTTCTGGTAAAATCTGAATCACAGCCAACTCAATGTTAGGTGAAAGCTCTGAATATACCATCAACTTGGTAGATATTTCATATTTTTTTTCCCCTTCAAGTGAACCAGACAAAATGTAATTTGGGTTAGAATTTGAACAGTTCTTTTGGATAAAACATATCTCAAACTTGAGTCTTCTTTGTCCTTGTTTTAAGTGTCTCTCCATGGCTGACATAGGAGAAAGCTTTTTATGAAGTATTGTTAATGATCAAATACTCAATTATACTAAAAAGTGTTTAGGATGTGTTAGTGATTAGAGTATCACCTATACCCTTGCTGATGTAGTGACTAGGACATTTAGATGACCAGATTGGGCCCTTAGTTACATTTATCAAATGTATCATTAGTCTTTAAATTTTGAATTCGACTGAGTCTTATTACCTTGGTTCTCAAAATCTATCTTCTGCATGTAGTAACTTTATTCTGAATGACATTTAGAGAGATTTTATTCCAAAAATCATATTTCAGAATTTATCAATAAGCCTTTTCCAAACCTAAAATTAAGGAGAAAACAAATATAAACCCCATGCAGCAATATAAACCCCATATAACAAATATAAACCCCATATAACAAAAAAACCCCATATAACATCCCATAATGTCAAATGTGTCTAGCACAGATTTAAGAAAACATGTAAATACAGAGTATGCACAGAAATCATGTTTTAATCTGTAAATCATTCACAAGAATCACTCTCAAATAACTTAATATATGGACAAGATTCGTGCAGAGAAAAACACTAAGGTTACTACAGGTTAGGTACAAAATATGATTTTTCTTGAATGGAGGCTTAGAATTGGAATTTCTTTCAGAGATAGAAAGATAATGGCAGAATGATGACAATCAAGGACTCTCAGAACTATAATAGATGGAGACAGATTTTATAATAAATATTCTAGCATTTAAACACTCTTCTCAAATCTGCTTTTCAACTATCCCTATCACTCCTTTATAATACTCTCATGCTGGCTTAAACACAGTTAACTGAAGTACAAAATCCTATCAGCAGATATATAGCTAATGTTCAAAACCTTGGAACTGTGAGAAGCCCTGGGTAGCTGCCTTAACCATTAAAAATGGAATTTAAGGGAAACCAATTTCTTTTCCAGACCTACTCACAGATCAGTTAAAAGAACATCAATATCTCTGAAAGAGTCATGCATTTGGAAAAATATCGTTTTTCAACTCTTGACAATCTTAAAAATTGCTGTAGCATATAAAAACACAAACATGTCAATAGATTTGGTTGTAAGAGTGCAATAGAGCCTAAATATTCTGACCAACGAGCAACTTCTGTGTCCAAGAAGTAGTATTTTTAAATCAATTTTATGCCCATGGTAACTCCCGTTTAGAAATGATACATAAATTTTGTATTTTCTCTTTATAAAATGATATAGGTCAATAGTTGGTTAATGTTACAAAGCTCTACCAGGATATTGCAAAACAATAATTTGACATACAGGCAATTAGGTTCAGTTTCTTTATAGTATTCTGAAGAATGTTGCCTTTTTTTGGGAAAAAAGTAAAGGATCTTGGTTACATTGACAGACCAGCTTTTCTGCAGTAGATCCCTCCAGCAAAGGCTTAATATATCTGATTTGTCAAAGTCACCACTCCTGCTAATCTCTCCCATCAGTGTAAAATGCTGAGAGCTATCACCTATACATTTTCTTGTGCAGTGCAGAAAGATGGAAAATGGGCAGAGAGTAATCAGCACAAACATCAAAATAAATGGCCTTTTAGAGCACAGTTATGAGAAAAATTCAAGAAAAATTAGTTACTGTATTCTGAGATTCTTTTTGCAGCTCTCTCTTTGCCACTGCTGTTTGCTTGAATGTAAATTATTCCTAATTTTACTATTTTAGTAAGTTAATGAACATTTTAAGACTACACAAATATTTCCCATTAGTGTCAAATGTTATATGTTTTATTGTATTATGTAGTCAGAGTGGGGTAAATAAAGTAATATTAAATGTCAAATGCTTTTAAAGCTTTAAAGCATTATTATTGTCATTTAACCTGAAATAACATTATTTAAGCCATAGTTTTAACATTATATCATTCTAAAATATTCTATTTAAATTAAAAAATACCTTTGGGAAGTTTCAGAAAACATCTGGCAAACAAATTTGTTTTTAATTCTATCAGCACAAATCAGTTCAGTTCAGTTCAATCAGTCACGTCTGACTCTTTGTGACCCCATGGATGGCAACATGCCAGGCTTCTATGTCCATCACAAACTCCCTGAGCTTGCTCAAACTCATGTCCATTGATTTGGTGATGCCATCCAACCATCTCATTCTCTGTCATCCCCTTCTCCTCCTGCCTTCAATCTTTCCCAGCATCAGGGTCTTTTCCAATGAGTCGGCTCTTCACATCAGGGGGCCAAAGAACTGGAGCTTCACAGTCATTCCAATGAATACTCAGGGTTTATTTGCTTTAGGATTGACTGGTTTGTTTGATGTTATTACATTTGAGGATCAGCTTTCAAGTTTTCCTTTATTATGATTGATTTACCAAATAATTAATATTTTATAGTCATGATTGTTTTAGGTTCCTAAATCATTGAAGTCAACTGATTCATGAGTGAGACTGGCTAGGTATGAACATCATCATCATTATTACAAATGCTTCTATACAGTATAATCTCTTATGCCAAGAACAAGATTCTAAAGATCATGTTTATTAAATCTTTTAATTCTTATAACTGTTGAATACATATCCATTGCACGTATGATAAATCTGGGCACATAGAGATAAAGTAACTTGTTCAAAGTAACACAGATGTCAAGTGGTATAACCTGAACTCAAGCTCAGGCAATAAAGCAGTGGCTCCAGATGTCTTGGTTTGAACATTACACCAAGCACACTTTCATCATACTTTAAGAAGAATAAGAAATGCACTAGCCTAGTACTTTCAACGGAGAAGGCAATGGCACCCCACTCCAGTACGCTTGCCTGGAAAATCCCATGGACAGAGGAGCCTGGAAGGCTGCGGTCCATGGGATCGCTGAGGGTTGGACAGAACTGAACGACTTCACTTTCACTTTTCACTTTCATGCACTGGAGAAGGAAATGACAAGCCACTCCAGTGTTCTTGCCTGGAGAATCCCAGGGACGGGGGAGCCTGGTGGGCTGCCGTCTATGGGGTCGCACAGAGTCGGACACAACTGAAGTGACACAGCAGCAGCAGCAGCAGCAGCACTTTCAAACCTGTTGCAAATATTAAACCTGTTTTTGATGATTGAGATCCTGACTGAGGCACATTTAAGTAGCGCTGAGTCCATTCTCTCAGATCTGTAGTGTCTTGCACCAAATACCAAAGAAAATTACATGCTGATCCTATGCCAATGAGAATATCAAAGTACTGGATGCATATAACTTCATCAATACCTTGGAGTTTAGCAAGGTCAACCGAAGGGTATTAAACTTGCATTTGTTTAACAGAGTTTACTTCTGATTGTAGAGGGATTTTACAACTTATTTTCTGTCTCTGTATAATTTAAATATGTTAATAAAGTTAATGATTGTAATAGTAATAATCTATACCCTCGCCAGCTGTGCCGCTTACTGAGAGCCCCTCCCCGGCTGCGCGGGGCACTGAGAGGAGCTACCCAATGACCGAGGAAGGACAGCGGTGAGGACTGGCGCACTAAGCATGGCCGAGAGGAGCTACCCCACGACCGAGGTCAGGAAGGGCCGCGGTGAGGAGATACCTCTCCCCCAAGGTCAGGAAGGGCGGCGGTGAGTGAGACCCCTCATCCAAGGTAAGGTGCGATGGCTGTGCTTTGCTGGAGCAGCCGGGAAGAGATACCCCACGCCCAAGGTAAGAGAAACCCAAGTAGGATGGTAGGTCTTGCAAGAGGGCATCAGAGGGCAAATACACTGAAACCATACTCACAGAAAACTAGTCAATCTAATCACACCAGGACCACAGCCTTGTCTAACTCAATGAAATTAAGCCATGCCCGTGGGGCAACCCTGGATGGGCGGGTCATGGTGGAGAGATCTGACAGGGTGTGGTCCTTTGGAGAAGGGAATGGCAAACCACTTCAGTATTCTTGCCTTGAGAACCCCATGAACAGTATGAAAAGGCAAAATGATAGGATACTGAAAGAGAAACTCCCCAGGTCAGTAGGGGCCCAATATGCTACTGGAGATCAGTGGAGAAATAACTCCAGAAAGAATGAAGGGATGGAACCAAAGCAGAAAGAATACCCAGCTGTAGATGTGTCTGGTGATAGAAGCAAAGTCCGATGCTGTAAAGAACAATATTGCATAGGAACCTGGAATGTCAGGTCCATGAATCAAGGCAAATTGGAAGTGGTCAAACAAGAGATGGCAAGAGTGAATGTTGACATTCTAGAAATTAGTGAAATAAAATGGACTGGAATGGGTGAATTTAACTCAGAGGACCATTATATCTACTACTGTGGGCAGGAATCCCTCAGAAGAAATGGAGTGGCCATCATGGTCAACAAAAGAGTCCGAAATGCAGTATTGGATGCAATCTCAAAAATGACAGAATGATCTTTGTTCGTTTCCAAGGCAAACCATTCAATGTCACAGTAATCCAAGTCTATGCCCCAACCAGTAACGCTGAAGAAGCTGAAGTTGAACGGTTCTATGAAGACCTACAAGACCTTTTAGAACTAACACCAAAAAAAGATGTCCTTTTCATTATAGGGGACTGGAATGCAAAAGTAGGAAGTCAAGAAACACCTGGAGTAACAGGCAAATTTGGCCTTGGAATACGGAATGAAGCAGGGCAAAGACTAATAGAGTTTGGCCAAGAAAATGCACTGGTCATAGCAAATACCCTCTTCCAACAACACAAGAGAAGACTCTATACATGGACATCACCAGATGGTCAACACCGAAATCAGATCGATTATATTCTTTGCAGCCAAAGATGGAGAAGCTCTATACAATCAGCAAAAACAAGACCAGGAGCTGACTGTGGCTCCAACCATGAACTCCTTATTGCCAAATTCAGACTGAAATTGAAGAAAGTAGGGAAAACCACTAGACCATTCAGGTATGACCTAAATCAAATCCCTTATGATTATACAGTGGAAGTGAGAAATAGATTTAAGGGCCTAGATCTGATAGACAGAGCGCCTGATGAACTATGGAATGAGGTTCGTGACATTGTACAGGAGACAGGGATCAAGATCATTACCATGGAAAAGAAATGCAAAAAAGCAAAATGGCTGGCTGGGGAGGCCTTGCAAATAGCTGCGAAAAGAAGAGAAGTGAAAAGCAAAGGAGAAAAGGAAAGATGTAAACATCTGAATGCAGAGTTCCAAAGAATAGCAAGAAGAGATAAGAAAGCCTTCTTCAGCGATCAATGCAAAGAAATAGAGGAAAACAACAGATTGGGAAAGACTAAGGATCTATTCAAGAAAATCAGAGATACCAAAGGAACATTTCATGCAAAAATGGGCTCGATAAAGGACAGAAATGGTATGGACCTAACGGAAGCAGAAGATATTAAGAAGAGGTGGCAAGAATACACAGAAGAACTGTACAAAAAAGAGCTTCACGAAACAGATAATCACGATGGTGTGATCACTGACCTAGAGCCAGACATCCTGGAATGTGAAGTCAAGTGGGCCTTAGAAAGCATCACTACAAACAAAGCTAGTGGAGGTGATGGAATTCCAGTGGAGCTATTCCAAATCCTGAAAGATGATGCTGTGAAAGTGCTGCACTCAATATGCCAGCACATTTGGAAAACTCAGCAGTGGCCACAAGATTGGAAAAGATCAGTTTTCATCCCAATCCCAAAGAAAGGTAATGCCAAAGAGTGCTCAAACTACCGCACAATTGCACTCATCTCACACGCTAGTAAAGTAATGCTCAAAATTCTCCAAACCAGGCTTTAGCAATATGTGAACCGTGAACTTCCTGATGTTCAAGCTGGCTTTAGAAAAGGCAGAGGAACCAGAGATCAAATTGCTAACATCTGCTGGATCATCGAAAAAGCAAGAGAGTTCCAGAAAAACATCTATTTCTGCTTTATTGACTATGCCAAAGCCTTTGACTGTGTAGATCACAATCAACTGTGGAAAATTCTGAGAGAGATGGGAATACCAGACCACCTGATCTGCCTCTTGAGAAATCTGTATGCAGGTCAGGAAGCAACAGTTAGAACTGGTCATGGAACAACAGACTGGTTCCAAATAGGAAAAGGAGTACGTCAAGGCTGTATATTGTCACCATGTTTATTTAACTTATATGCCGAGTACATCATAAGAAATGCTGGACTGGAAGAAACACAAGCTGGAATAAAGATTGCCAGGAGAAATATCAATAACCTCAGATATGCAGATGATACCACCCTTATGGTAGAAAGTGAAGAGGAACTCAAAAGCCTCTTGATGAAAGTGAAAATGGAGAGTGAAAAGGTTGGCTTAAAGCTCAACATTCAGAAAACGAAGATCATGGCATCTGGTCCCATCACTACATGGGAAATAGATGGGGAAACATTGGAAACAGTGTCAGACTTTCTTTTTCTGGGCTCCAAAATCACTGCAGATGGTGACTGCAGCCATGAAATTAAAAGACACCTACTCCTTGGAAGGAAAGTTATGACCAACCTAGATAGCATATTCAAAAGCAGAGACATCACTTTGCCAACAAAGGTTCGCCTAGTCAAGGCTATGGTCTTTCCTGTGGTCATGTATGGATGTGAGAGCTGGACTGTGAAGAAGGCTGAGCACCGAAGAATTGATGCTTTTGAACTGTGGTGTTGGAGAAGACTCTTGAGAGTCCCTTGGACTGCAAGAAGATCCAACCAGTCCATTCTGAAGGGGATCAGCCCTGGGATTTCTTTGGAAGGAATGATGCTAAAGCTGAAACTCCAGTATTTTGGCCACCTCATGCGAAGAGTTGACTCATTGGAGAAGACTCTGATGCTGGGAGGGATTGGGAGCAGGAGGAGAAGGGGACGACAGAGGATGAGATGGCTGGATGGCATCACTGACTCGATGAATGTGAGTCTGAGTGACCTCCGAGAGCTGGTGATGGATAGGGAGGCCTGGTGTGCTGCAGTTCATGGGGTCGCAAAGATTCGGACACGACTGAGCGACTGATCTGATCTGATACCTATATCAATAACTATATGCTCTATTTCTTAGTATGCTCACTAACGAGAGTAATAATCCACACATATATCAGTATCTGGGGTTTCACAGGTGGCGCTAGTGACAAGGAACCCATCTGCTAATGCAGGAGACATAAGAGATGTGGGTTTGATCCTAGGGTTGGAAAATCGCTAGGAGGGAGGGCAACGGAGGTCATGGTAACCCACTCCAGTATTCCTGCCTGGAGAATTCCACAGACAGAGGAGCCTGGAGGGCTACAGTTCAAAGGGTCTCAAAAAGTCAGACATGACTGAGCAACCTAGCACACTCTCGCAATAATAACTATATACTCTATTTGATGGTAAAACCTTTTCTTCATTCCATAATAGAAGCAAGCTATGTAAATGTAATACACATTTTTAAATTCTAATGAGGATTTTCACTTTGAAACTACCATATATTCAATATTAGAGGGATACCACCTATTTAGTGCTCATCTAGATAGATAATATATTATACTATCTGCCTCTTCACTATTTTGAATGTGGGCTCCATCGTTGCCAGTGATTATCTGGATATTTTCTATTTCAGCAGTTTTCTTGGAGAATTAGTGTATGTTTTAATCTGAAGAGAATGGAGAACCTTATGCTGCAATTCCTTCACCCCTTGACTCAAAGCCTGTTGCCTTATTACTAAACATTGAGAACAGTAGAAGAGAAAACATATAATTACAAAAAAGTTCTAATGATTACTTATTGATCATTTGTAAGACACCAGGTACTATATTAAATATGCATATCATTTCAGACTATGTTCACATATGAAGTATAGCAATCATATGTAGAATAAACAAGTATCATCTACCTTAACACAGATAAGGAAACAAAGGCTTAGGAATTTTAGGCAACCTGTCCAGGGTTATACAGCTAACCTGGGCAGCAGAAATGGTTCTGGGATTAAGTCCCTGCTCCTAATGAGCACTTCTTTCAGTGCTGTATGGAAACATATCTATAGTTGTAAGGCATAAATAAAAACATTTTCTTTGGCAATTATCCTATTTGAGTGTCTGTGCCTTATTTATTTTTGAACAGCTTTATTGAGATATAACCGACATGCAAAGAACTGCACGTATTTATTTAATGGGTCTGTGCCTTGTTAATGTCAGCTGACAGGGCTGAAGGTATTGAGAAAGAAAGGAAAACAGCAGCTTTGGGATCCTACTCTCATAGCTTTGTTCTGTGTATTTCTAGGAAAGAAGAGGGTGCGTTTCCTAAGGAGGGGTCACCTTATCCCTTGGTGTGCAGATTGGATGTTCTCGTTCTAGATTTCTTTGTGGAATGGTATGCAGTATAAATTGACATGTACTCCACGCTTATATCCAAGATTTGAATCATCCACTTACTGGAAAGGTAAGGAATACTATACACTGCATCATTATAATGCCATATCAATACACTGACAATGTTTCAACATATTAATTTTCTGCTTTTCACTTTCCATCCCTTCAAAATGAAGAGTTTTTAACACCTCAGAGCCTGTGTTTGGCCAATTGAAGTATTTTTCTAATTAAATTATAGAAAAATTTGGTTCTCTCAGCCCCCTAACACACACACACACACATGCACACTTACACACTTGCCCCCATATCATTAGTAGTCATATTTTTAGATGTCAAATAATAGAAAATTTTGTCCCATTTATATTGGTGGAAGCAGAAGATATTATGAAGAGGTGGCAAGAATACACAGAAGAACTGTACAAAAAAGAGCTTCACGACCCAGATAATCATGATGGTGTGATCACTGACCTAGAGCCAGACATCCTGGAATGTGAAGTCAAGTGGGCCTTAGAAAGCATCACTAGGAACAAAGCTAGTGGAGGTGATGGAATTCCAGTGGAGCTATTCCAAATCCTGAAAGATGATGCTGTGAAAGTGCTGCACTCAATATGCCAGCACATTTGGAAAACTCAGCAGTGGCCACAAGATTGGAAAAGGTCAGTTTTCATCCCAATCCCAAAGAAAGGCAATGCCAAGGAGTGCTCAAACTACCGCACAATTGCCCTCATCTCACACGCTAGTAAAGTAATGCTCAAAATTCTCCAAGCCAGGCTTCAGCAATATGTGAACCGTGAACTTCCTGATGTCCAAGCTGGATTTAGAAAAGGCAGAGGAACCAGAGATCAAATTGCCAACATCCGCTGGATCATCGAAAAAGCAAGAGAGTTCCAGAAAAACATCTATTTCTGCTTTATTGACTATGCCAAAGCCTTTGACTGTGTAGATCACAATCAACTGTGGAAAATTCTGAGAGAGATGGGAATACCAGACCACCTGATCTGCCTCTTGAGAAATCTGTATGCAGGTCAGGAAGCAACAGTTAGAACTGGTCATGGAACAAGAGACTGGTTCCAAATAGGAAAAGGAGTAGGTCAAGGCTGTATATTGTCACCATGTTTATTTAACTTATATGCAGAGTACATCATAAGAAATGCTGGACTGGAGGAAACACAAGCTGGAATCAAGATTGCTGGGAGAAATATCAATAACCTCAGATATGCAGATGATACCACCCTTATGGCAGAAAGTGAAGAGGAACTCAAAAGCCTCTTGATGAAAGTGAAAGTGGAGAGTGAAAAGGTTGGCTTAAAGCTCAACATTCAGAAAACGAAGATCATGGCATCTGGTCCCATCACTACATGGGAAATAGATGGAGAAACAGTGGAAACAGTGTCAGACTTTATTTTTCTGGGCTCCAAAATCACTGCAGATGGTGACTGCAGCCATGAAATTAAAAGACGCTTACTCCTTGGAAGGAAGGTTATGGCCAACCTAGATAGCATATTCAAAAGCAGAGACATCACTTTGCCAACAAAGGTTCGCCTAGTTAAGGCTATGGTCTTTTCAGTGGTCATATATGGATGTGAGAGCTGGACTGTGAAGAAGGCTGAGCGCCGAAGAATTGATGCTTTTGAACTGTGGTGTTGGAGAAGACTCTTGAGAGTCCCTTGGACTGCAAGGAGATCCAACCGGTCCATTCTGAGGGAGATCAGACCTGGGATTTCTTTGGAAGGAATCATGCTCAAAGCTGAAACTCCAGTATTTTGGCCACCTCATGCGAAGAGTTGACTCATTGGAGAAGACTCTGATGCTGGGAGGGATTGAGGGCAGGAGGAGAAGGGGACGACAGAGGATGAGATGGCTGGATGGCATCACTGACTCGATGAATGTGAGTCTGGGTGACCTCCGAGAGCTGGTGATGGATAGGGAGGCCTGGCGTGCTGCGGTTCATGGGGTCGCAAAGAGTCGGACACGACTGAGCGACTGATCTGATCTGATATTGGTGGAAGTGAAATACATGGTCCCCACACGTATTTTAAAATGTCACAAAGATGAAACTTTTTGCCCATATAGAATATTTAAATCTAAAAGGTTGGCTTAAAGCTCAACATTCAGAAAACAAAGATCATGGCATCTGGTCCCATCACTACATGGGAAATAGATGGAGACACAGTGGACACAGTGTCAGACTTTATTTTTCTGGGCTCCAGAATCACTGCAGATGGTGACTGCAGCCATGAAATTAAAAGACGCTTACTCCTTGGAAGGAAAGTTATGACCAATCTAGATAGCATATTCAAAAGCAGAGACATCACTTTGCTAACAAAGGTTCGCCTAGTCAAGGCTATGGTCTTTCCTGTGGTCATGTATGGATGTGAGAGCTGGACTGTGAAGAAGGCTGAGCGCTGAAGAATTGATGCTTTTGAACTGTGGTGTTGGAGAAAACTCTTGAGAGTCCCTTGGACTGCAAGGAGATCCAACCAGTCCATTCTGAAGGGGATCAGCCCTGGGATTTCTTTGGAAGGAATGATGCTAAAGCTGAAACTCCAGTATTTTGGCCACCTCATGCGAAGAATGGACTCATTGGAGAAGACTCTGATGCTGGGAGGGATTGAGGGCAAGAGGAGAAGGGGACGACAGAAGATGAGATGGCTGTATGGAATCACTGACTCGATGGATGTGAGTCTGAGTGACCTCTGGGAGTTGGTGATGGACAGGGAGGCCAGGCGTGCTGCAGTTCATGAGGTCGCAAAGAGTCGGACATGACTGAGTGACTGATCTGATCTGATCTGATCTGATAGTATAAAATCGCTATGTCTAATTACATTATATTAGGTTATAGAAATGGGAAAAGTATGCATTATATATAATTCATGACTGAATTCTTTATCTAGATTATCTCATTAAATTCTATAAAAATAGATGCTATTATCTCGATGTTAAAGAAGAGGAAATGTAGTTGTCAAGGGTTTAGGTCACATGCTCCGTTTCTCACAACTGGTGGATGTTGCAACTGGGATTTGAACTAAGGTTGCCTGATCCTCACATACTTGTTTTTAACTGTGCATCTACAGAGAACAAGTTGGGAACATAACAAAAAAGAATTTCTGAAGGTAGGCCTCAGCTTCATCATCGCTTGTTCAGAAAGTGTTGCAAAATCCTGTTTCTATCATCTTGATGGTACAGTAAAGTACTAGGCATCAATATCTTGGTACTGAAACATCCTGATATTTTTTATTTAATGGTAAATGTAATTAAAGTAATGAGGGAAGCAATTCAAGTTTTTACAGTCATTTACTTTTCAGAGTATAGAATCAATAACATTTTATCAAAAGTATATCTAATATCTAACACATCTAATATAGGAGACTCCATCTACCCATCTAGCTCTCAGCAATCTGTTTACTATATATGTATTTGTACAATTAAATAACTGGGACATTTTTATTTTAAATCTTAAAAAGTAATTAGCAGCTATAAAATAAAAGTTAGATATAGTATAAAGTCCTATATTTGGCATCAGACTTTTTCTGCTCCAAACAATGAACTACATAATTTAATTCATGACCAGGTTAAATTTAGGATTTTAAAAATATATTACTGAAGGATAAATAGGATATGAGCTTTTAAATCCTACATCAACCACCAATCTATTTTTATCTTTTTTAGGAATAATTCATTTGGACTAACTCTTTTTGGTCACCTCAAGTCATTATCCATACATTCATATGTGGTTTTTCAGGTTAAACTAGGTTAAAGAAGAGATGATTTGATGTACTTGGTATTCAACAAAATTTAAGTTTTAACCATTACTTGAAAGAAAAGTCATAATTTCCTTGCAACTGTAATTCCAAATATCTGCACATATGATTTCTCTGACTTTCCATACAGTTCCCTTCAAAATCCTAACATTTTAAAATAACTGTTAAAACTTTGTACTCCATCTTTGCTGTAACCTATGAGAGTAATTGTTTTATATCTGTCTACTGAATAAACTGAGGTTCAATCAATTTTATCAAGATTTCTAAATCAGTAAGAGTGAAAAATAGAGTCTAGTATAAAAACTACAGTCTTCTGTCTCTACTTCCAAGACTTGCTGACTAAAGCATGAAACCCTTCTCAGTCTTCACCTTGGTGTCCAAAAATGAACATCACCAGGATCAGCAACTTCAGCCTCCACTGAATGCTACCCTCAGCCTGACCTCCAGTTGTTATTCTGGATGCTTCTTTATGCTCTTGGTCCTTGAAACACATCCTCTGTCTTGCATACTAGAACTATAGGGATTTTCAGACAGTGTTCCATGAAGCTTTGGGGGCTATATTTGGATTGTACTACAGTTACATTTGAAAATAAAAGATGTTTTTAAAATCTGAATATCATTCCTAAATATTTACAAACTTCATCCTAATGAGTCAAATGCTTTGAAGTTTTTCTCATCCCGAAACAACAAACTAATGAATCCAAAATTATGTTATGCCAGCATAATTTAGATATTTTAAGGAAAAGTATGTTTTAAAAAATAGGCATGGCTCTTTCCTAATGTTATATCTGGGGGACTTCAAACATTGTGTAATATGA
Source organism: Tragelaphus eurycerus (assembly GCA_935064755.1). NCBI lineage: Eukaryota > Metazoa > Chordata > Mammalia > Artiodactyla > Bovidae > Tragelaphus > Tragelaphus eurycerus. The sequence continues at coordinate 41,047,320 of CAKXYN010000010.1, read as the reverse complement.
AAATGGTAAGTCTGCACACAGTACTGATACCACTCCATGTCACCTTTATAGATTTCAGAGTGCTACTCTCCATTCAATTTTTGATGAAGGATCTGACATCACTGATTCTTATTCTATTTCCAGTTATCTTTAGCTTGTAGTCTTAATTTTCCATTCTCTGATACAAAACTCCCTAGGGCAAATAGTCTTTTATAAATATAAAAGCTTCCCTTGCTTCTTTTCAAAAATTTCTTTGAATATATTTTCCAAATCTATTTCTAATCAAAGGGATGTTATGAAAATGGAAAAAAAAAAAAAAATGAACCAGGTGTGAGAGACCTTGAAAAAAAGAAATTGCATGACTTAACAGTTGATTATAGGGCACTGTGTCAGTCATATGGGCCTTTCCAGGTGACTCAGTGGTAAAGAATCTGCCTGCCAATGCAGGAGATGCATGAGAGGCTGGTTTGATCCCTGGACTAGGAAGATCTCCCGGAGAAGGAACTGGCAATGCACTCCAGTATTCTTGCCTGGGAAATTCCATGGACAGAGGAGCCTGATGGGCTGCAGTCCAGGAGGTAGCAAAGAGCTGGACATGACTGAGCAACTGAGCACCCACACATGTCTGTCATACAAGACAGAGGAAAAGAGTATGATAATATTTAGGGAGAGACAAACAGTGGGAATGATGGCTATTAAAATCATGGTGGCAAAATGGTTAGTGCAATGGTAACCTAATAAAAGTATTAGGAATGGAAGAAAATATGCTTGCCTTCTGAGAATTATCACATAAAGACAATTGTTAGAGGATATCTGAAATATAAAAAATAACCTCAAAAGAATAGTGACTAACCTGTTTGTAGTAATATGTGCCAGGCATTCTTGTAGCTGTTATTTATTTATCTTTCTTATTTAATCTTAATTATTTTGTAGAGATGGAAATGTTATGTTCATTACAATGACGAGGAAGTTTATCTTCCTTGAATAAATTCACAAATAGAGGTGGAAGAACTAAAATAAAGTTTGTCAAACACAGGGCCTTACAGCCATAGCAACCAGCCTTGCCTGAAGAATTGAAAGTAACAAAATGAAAACAATTTCCAAGTTACTTATAGGGATCAATTTTATTTTCTTGTCATGATATAGAGTATTTTCTCACAAAAGATACATGAATTAATGAGAATAAAAAAATCCAGCTTTTTATAAAACTTTTCAAATTAAATGTCATCAGATCAGATCAGTCGCTCAGTCGTGTCCGACTCTGTGCGACCCCATGAACTGCAGCATGCCAGGACTCCCTATCCATCACCAGCTCTCGGAGGTCACTCAGACTCACATTCATCGAGTCAGTGATGCCATCCAGCCATCTCATCCTCTGTCGTCCCCTTCTCCTCCTGCCCTCAATCCCTCCCAGCATCAGAGTCTTCTCCAATGAGTCAACTCTTCGCATGAGGTGGCCAAAATACTGGAGTTTCAGCTTGAGCATCATTCCTTCCAAAGAAATCCCAGGGCTGATCTCCTTCAGAATGGACTGGTTGGATCTCCTTGCAGTCCAAGGGACTCTCAAGAGTCTTCTCCAACACCACAGTTCAAAAGCATCAATTCTTCGGCGCTCAGCCTTCTTCACAGTCCAGCTCTCACACCCATACATGACCACAGGAAAGACCATAGCCTTGACTAGGCGAACCTTTGTTGGCAAAGTGATGTCTCTGCTTTTGAATATGCTATCCAGGTTGGTCATAACTTTCCTTCCAAGGAGTAAGCGTCTTTTAATTTCATGGCTGCAGTCACCATCTGCAGTGATTTTGGAGCCCAGAAAAATAAAGTCTGACACTGTTTCCACTCTTTCCCCATCTATTTCCCATGTAGTGATGGGACCAGATGCCATGATCTTCGTTTTCTGAATGTTGAGCTTTAAGCCAACCTTTTCACTCTCCACTTTCACTTTCATCAAGAGGCTTTTTAGTTCCTGTTCATTTTCTGCCATAAGGGTGGTGTCATCTGCCTATCTGAGGTTATTGATATTTCTCACGGCAATCTTGATTCCAGCTTGTGTTTCCTCCAGTCCAGCATTTCTCATGATGTACTCTGCATATAAGTTAAATAAACATGGTGACAATATACAGCCTTGACGTACTTCTTTTCCTATTTGGAACCAGTCTGTTGTTCCATGACCAGTTCTAACTGTTGCTTCCTGACCTGCATACAGATTTCTCAAGAGGCAGATCAGGTGGTCTGGTATTCCCATCTCTCTCAGAATTTTCCACGTTTATTGTGATCTACATAGTCAAAGGCTTTGGCGTAGTCAATAAAGCAGAAATAGATGTTTTTCTGGAACTCTCTTGCTTTTTCGATGATCCAGCAGATGTTGGCAATTTGATCTCTGGTTCCTCTGCCTTTTCTAAATTCAGCTTCAACATCAGGAAGTTCACGGTTCACGTATTGCTGAAGCCTGGCTTGGAGAATTTTGAGCATTACTTTACTAGCGTGTGAGATGAGGGCAATTGTGTGGTAGTTTGAGCACTCTTTGGCATTGCTTTTCTTTGGGATTGGGATGAAAACTGACCTTTTCCAATCTTGTGGCCACTGCTGAGTTTTCCAAATGTGCTGGCATATTGAGTGCAGCACTTTCACAGCATCATCTTTCAGGATTTGGAATAGCTCCACTGGAATTCCATCACCTCCACTAGCTTTGTTTGTAGTGATGCTTTCTAAGGCCCACTTCACTTCACATTCCAGGATGTCTGGCTCTAGGTCAGTGATCACACCATCATGATTATCTGTTTCGTGAAGCTCTTTTTTGTACAGTTCTTCTGTGTATTCTTGCCACCTCTTCTTAATATCTTCTGCTTCCGTTAGGTCCATACCATTTCTGTCCTTTATCGAGCCCATTTTTGCATGAAATGTTCCTTTGGTATCTCTGATTTTCTTGAATAGATCCTTAGTCTTTCCCATTCTGTTGTTTTCCTCTATTTCTTTGCATTGATTGCTGAAGAAGGCTTTCTTATCTCTCCTTGCTATTCTTTGGAACTCTGCATTCAGATGTTTATATCTTTCCTTTTCTCCTTTGCTTTTCACTTCTCTTCTTTTTGCAGCTATTCGCAAGGCCACCCCAGCCAGCCATTTTGCTTTTTTGCATTTCTTTTCCATGGGGATGGTCTTGATCCCTGTCTCCTGTACTCTATTAAATGTCATAGGCTTCTTTAATATACTGTGTGTATGTGTGTGTGTGTGTGAGAGTTAGTATTGGACATAAAGTGTCAATGTTAACTAAATAATGTTATAAATAATGTTATGAGTGTTTTTTACGTGTCACAAAAATTACATAATGGACAATCCCACAAAAGAATAGCCATGGTTATCAACATAGAATAATCACAGTGTTTTTTCTGTTAATACCCCACACTTACCGCACAGTGTTAAACCTCGTTTCCCTTAGTCTAATAGACAATAATAATCAAGTAAATAATAAAATATCAAGTAGATAAAGTGTGGTGATTGTATATAGAGTGACCACAGGAGGGGAAGCTACAGCAATCTTTCTGAGGAGGTGGTATTTGGGGTATATAGATAAATGAGGGAGTTTTCAGTAAGGATATCTGCCTTAAAAAATTTTAAGCCAAACCTACTTATACACACCTAGAGATCATTTGTCAGCTTATTAACTGTCCTAGAGAAAAACCATCCCATGTTCCCTGCTATCAGATAATGCTTCTAAAGATGTTAGAATATCTCTCTTGGTCTCCATGTTCCGGCTTAACTCGTTTGAACAGAAATCAGTTGTTACATCTTCCTGAGTTGTGCTCATCTGAGTCTATAAAAACTGCTAACAAACTTTTAAGTTTATCTATCAGTGGATCACACATAATAACAAATTTATCTGTCAAAAATCTGTTGTATGGGGTTAACCACATTTGAAAGAAATACAGAAAAAAAAAAAGAAACCTCTTTGTAATTCCTAGAATATAGTCTGAATTTTAAAGACACAAGGAAAGTTAGAATTATCATATTTGTATTAATACCAGAAATAATGTACCTAGAAAAATCAAGTCAAAGCAATATGAAGCATGTCTATGATGGATATAGATCAATCTACACATCAGAGTACATGTTATACACACACACACACATACGCACTCATGCTAACCTTTTTATTTTCACTGATATATCATATAATCCTTTTATTTTCTTCTAGAGACAGATTTAGCTCTGTGCTCAGTGTCCTTCCCTTCCTCTCTTCTAACTTGCTGTTGACTAAAGTTTCCTTGACCTCTTATTTCCCATGCTGAAATTTTCACTGTCTATTTCAGAGTAGGTTGTATTCACTCATTAGTTACAAGTCACTATCCCCCTCCCCAGTAATTTCTCATCATATCTGCATTATCGCTAGTCTTATTTCTCTGCAATTTTTTATTCTAGGTAAATGTCCAAATACTGTAATATCTGAAGATATTTACTCTATAATTATTAATATTAAAAAGCTTTTAATTGAATTTTATTTTGAAATATATTCTCTAGAATAATAGTTGAAGCAATTAATTTTTCTCCCTGTTTATTATAACCCAAAAGAGCTTAATTGATATAACTTCCATATCTATACATTTCTTTTCAGATGTTGCTTCTGAATTTGATTAAAAATTCTCCACCAGGAATCTTTGCTTGAATCTCACAACCTCAAAACAAAGATAACCACATCAGCATTTGTACCATTTCTCATATGTTGACTCTTTGTTTAATACTTATTTTGTCAAAAGTTAAGAATATCTTATTAATACAATAGTAAAAAAATCTGTTTATTCTACTCCCATTATATACTTTCTCTATTTCCATTAATTTGTTTATCTAAAGAAATAGTTAATATATGAAACAAGACAGTGATGTTCAGTAGTAAAATAAAATATATATATATAAACGTGGTACATTTTAAACAAATATTGTTTACAATAGAGGGTATTTTATTGGCTGACCCAAAATATAATATGCTTGTTGGGTATGTCTCCATTTTATCAAAGATTGAACATAGCTCTAGGTACAATTCACTGTAAGATTGCTTATATTTCAAAATGTGTTTAAATGTGAGTGATGAAGTTCATGGAGAAAGGGATGGAGGGAAAGAGAAAACAAGGAGAGGCATATGAGGCCCATGACTGAGTTTTGTAGCCCCTTTAAACATATGCTCCAGTAAAAGAGAAAAAAATAGAAAAAGAAACCACCAAAAAGTAGGAAAATCAAATACATTTATAAAAATGTGGAATCGGGGAAATAAAGGTTGATATGTTTCAAAAAGGACTGAATAATCAACCTATATATACTAGTGGGAAAGCAAGATGAGAACTGAAAAGTGTCCAATGGATTTATCAACAAGAAAGTCAAGTGGCTACCTGAGAAGGTTTGGAAGAGGCATGAAGGTAGAGTAAGACTGAAGAGAAGTGGAGGGAGACAGGGTCGTGAAAGTGGTATCTAAAAACAAGAACCCCTTTGAGAAGTTTGAATACAGGCAGAAATATGGATGCAGCTAGAGGGGAATGTGCCATCCCAGCCATGAATTTGTAGGAATATAGAGTTAACACAGACTTCCAGGGGGAAGAATTTTATGGAGAAAATAAAACTGATGATTAGGAGAAGAGATTTGACTTGCCTGAGGTGACTACCCCAGAAGTCAGCAGTAGAGGAGAGGTTGAACACTGATAGAAGTTCAGGGCTTTCCAGGATTGGGAACATGTGTATACCCGTGGTGGATTCATGTTGATATATGGCAAAACCAATACAATATTGTAAAGTAATTAGCTTCTAATTAAAATAAATAAATTTAAATTAAAAAAAAAAGAAATGTGGAAAGATAACAATGGGTGTAGATTGAAGTAAGCTTTTTATATTTGGAGGTAAAAGAACACGAGGAGATCCCACCAGATGACATCTACCTCCCCAGTGAAACAGAAGGAAAGACTGTCAATCTGAAGGAAATGAAGGGAAAGAAATATCTAAAAAGTAAAGAGCAGACTTTGAAAACAATGTCTGGAAGGAGAGAATGAGTAACAAAGGTGTCTCATTGTCTTTGTGAATATAAAGTAAGACATTTACATGCTGTTCATAAACGTCAACCTTTTCCCCTCAATTTGGAAAACTCAGCAGTGCCCACGGCACTGGAAAAGGTCAGTTTCATTCCAGTCTCAAGAAAGGCAGTGCCAAAGAATGCTCAAACTACCGCACGATTGCACGCATCTTACACGCTAGCTCAGTAATGTTCAAAATTCTCCAAGACAGGCTTCAGCAATATGTGAACTGTGAACTTCCTGATGTTCAAGCTGGTTTTAGACAAGACAGAGGAATCAGAAATCAAATTGCCAACAGCCGCTGAATCATCGAAAAAGCAAGAGAGTTCCCGAAAAAATGTCTATTTCTACTTTATTGACTATGCCAAAGCCTTTGATTGTGTGGATCACAATAAACTGTGGAAAATTCTGAAAGAGATGGGAATACCAGATTACATGACCTGCCTCTTGAGAAACCTATATGCAGGTCAGGAAAGTAACAGTTAGAACTAGACATGGAACAACAGAATGGTTCCAAATAGGAAAAGGAGTACGTCAAGGCTGTATATTGTCACCCTGCTTATTTAACTTATATGCAGAGTACATCATGAGAAACGTTGGGCTGGAAGAAGCACAAGTTGGAATCAAGATTGCCGGGACACATATAAATAACCTCAGATATGCAGATAACACCACCCTTATGGCAGAAAGTGAAGAGGAACTAAAAAGCCTCTTGATGAAAGTCAAAGAGGAGAGTGAAAAAGTTGGCTTAAAGCTCAACATTCAGAAAACGAAGATCATGGCATCTGGTCCCATCACTTCATAGGAAACAGATAGGGAAACAGTGTCAGATTTTATTTTTCTGGGCTCCAAAATCACTGCAGATGGTGACTGCAGCCATGAAATTAAAAGACACTTACTCCTTGGAAGGAAAGTTATGACCAACCTAGATAGAATGTTCAAAAGAAGAGACATTACTTTGCCAACAAAGCTTCGTCTAGTCAAGGCTATGGTTTTTCCTGTGGGCATGTATGGATGTGAGAGTTGGACTGTGAAGAAGGCTGAGCTCCGAAGAATTGATGCTTTTGAACTGTGGTGTTGGAGAAGACTCTCGAGAGTCCCTTGGACTGCAAGGAGATCCAACCAGTCCATTCTGAAGGGGATCAGCCCTGGGATTTCTTTGGAAGGAATGATGCTAAAGCTGAAACTCCAGTACTTTGGCCACCTCATGTGAAGAGTTGACTCATTGGAAAAGACTCTGATGCTGGGAGGGATTGGGGGCAAGAGGAGAAGGGGATGACAGAGGATGAGACGGCTGGATGGCATCACCGACTTGATGGTCATGAGTTTCAGTGAACTCTGGGAGCTGGTGATGGACAGGGAGGCCTGGCGTGCTGCAGTTCATGGGCTCGCAAAGAGTTGGACACAACTGAGCGACTGAATTGAACTGAACTTTCTCTGCAATGATAAACTGATAAGAATATTTCAAGAGGGAAGAGATAACTTTACCTGAAGTGAGCATGAGGTGTGCTGGGAAGACATCACTATACAAAGTAGCCTCTCCTCTGAGCTATAAAGGACACATAAAACCTAGACATCAAACAATAGAAAAACCATGTTCTTGGCATATATAGCAAAAGTAAAGGGATAAAGGTGAAAAATTCTGGGAGGTCCTGCTGTGCTATACTCACCAAGAGGTACATGTGTCATACATTTGCTTCCTTTTCTGACTGTGAAATTGAGTGTGTACGAGTTATAAATATAATTTCTAAAGGTAAAGGTAATAATGAAACTATATATATATATATATAATATATAAAAAAAAAGTACATACTTTGTGCTATTGTTATTGCCTGCTGCAGGTGCCTAAGGGCAACATATACTTTTTAAGAGGGCAGAAACCACAGAATATTAACTGAATTATTGATATTTTTATCACTTTATTAAATATAAGGACCTATGGTGATATAATTTTTCTTTGGCCTAAGCTACCCTTTAGACCAGACTCTCTTTCAGGGGCAGGACTGCTTTATATTTCTTTTACTACAATGTACACAGCACAAGTACTTAAAATGGGTTGTATTCAATAGATGCATAGTTTAAAGGTGGATAAAAGGGGAAAATGGCATTTCAATAGTAGTTTAGGATCATATATTAAAGGCTCAAATTCTTTTTTAACCTTAAAAATTAATTCCCATTGCCTTTATTGTCATCCCTGGCTGTTCCTGATGCTGCATGTAAAATATTCTCACTTAGTTTTCCTCAGATAAAACCTCAATACAAATTATTTTCAAGTACATCTGTTGAATCATTCTTAAATCTACATGTGTTATACATTACATTTCTTTAATAAGCTGCATATTTCTTCTCCTTGATCGTAAGGAAGGTGGATATTCAATAAATACTTATTAAAATGATCAAATGAACATGAATATTTATTAGTGACTTATTAGAGTTACATGTGCAATAAGGGTGATATCATTAGCATATCTGAGGTTATTGGTATTTCTCCTGGCAATTATGATTCTAACTTGTGATTCATCCAACCCAGCATTTCACACGATGTACTTTACATATAAGTTAAATAAACAGGGTGACAAGATACAGCCTTGACACACTCCTTTGTCAACTTGAAACCAGTCCATTGTTTCATGGTCAGTTCTAACAGTAGCTTCTTGACCTACATACAGATTTCTCAGGAGGCAGATAAGGTGGTATGGTATTCTCATCTCTTTAAGAATTTTCCAGTTTGCTATGATCCACATAGTTAAAGGCTCTGGTGTAGTCAATAAAGCAGAAGTAGATTTTTTTCCGGAACTCTTGTTTTTTCTATGATCTAACAGATGCTGGCAAATTGATCTCTGGTTCTTCTCCCTTTGCTAAATCCAGCTTGAATATCTGGAAGTTCTTGATACATGTATTATTGAAGCCTCGCTTGGGAATTTTGAACATTACTTTGCTAGTGTGTGAGATGAGTGTAATTTTGCAGTAGTTTGAACATTCTTTAACATTGTCTTTCTTTTGGATTGGAATGAAAACTGACCTTTTCCAGTCCTGTGGCCACTACTGAGTTTTCCAAATTCGCTGGCATATTGAGTGCAGCACTTTAATTGCATCTTCTTTTAGAATTTGAAATAGCTCAATTGGAATTCCATCACCTTCACTAGCTTTGTTCATAGCTATGCTTCCTAAAGAGAGAAGGCAATGGCACCCCACTCTAGTACTCTTGCCTGGAAAACCCCATGGATGGAGGAGCCTGGCAGGCTGCAGTTCATGGGGTAGCTAAGAGTCAGGCACGACAGAGCGACTTCACTTTCACTTTTCACTTTCATGCATTGGACAAGGAAATGGCACCCTACTCCAGTGTTCTTGCCTGGAGAATCCCAGGGATGGGGGAGCCTGGTGGGCTGGCGTCTATGGGATTGCACAGGGTCAGATATGACTGAAGCGACTTAGCATAGCATAGCGTAGCATAGCATAGCATGCTTCCTAAAGCCCACTTGACTTTGCATTCCAGGATGTCTGCTCTAAGTGAGTGATCACACCATTGTGGTTATTTGCATCATGAAGATCTTTTTTTGTATAATTCTGTGCATTCTTGCCATGTCTTCTCAATGTCTTCTGCTTCTCTTAGGTCGATACTCTTTCTGTCTTTTATTGTGCCTGTCCTTGCATGAAATGTTCCCTTGGTATCTCTAATTTTTTTGACGAGATCTCTAGTCTTTCCCACTCTATTGTTTTCCTCTATTTCTTTGCCTTGATCACTGAGGAATACTTTCTTTTCTGTCCTTATTATTCTTTGGAACTCTGCATTCAGATGGGTATATATTTCCTTTTCTCCTTTGTCTTTCATTTCTTTTCTCAGCTATTTTTAAAACCTCCTCAGAAAACCATTTTGTCTTTTTACATTTCTTTTTCTTGGGGATGGTCTTGATCACTGCGCCCTGTACAATGTCATGAGTCTCTGTTCATAGTTTTTCGGGCACTCTATCAGATCTAATCCCTTGAATCTATTTGTCACTTCCACTGTATACCTGTAAGGGATTTGATTCAGGTCATACCTGAATGGTCTACTGGTTTTCCCTACTTTCTTCAATAAGTCTAAAGTTTTCTATAAGGAGTTCATGATCTGAGTCACAGTCAGTTCCTGGTTTTGTTTTTGCTGACTGTATAGAGTTTCTCCATCTTCGGCTGCAAAGACAATAGTATATCTGATTTTTCAATTTTGATTTTTCATTTCTGCCTTATGGCAGAAAGTGAATGGGAACTAAAAAGCCTCTTGATGAAGGTGAAAGAAGAGAGTGAAAAAGCTGGCTTAAAACTCAACATTCAGAAAACTAAGATCATGGCATCTGGTCCCAATACTTCATGTCAAATAGATAGGGAAAGAATGGAATTTGTGACAGACAGAAAGTTGAGCACTGAAGTATGATACTTTTGAACTGTGGTGTTGGAGAAAACTCTTCAGAGTCCCTTGGACTGAAAGGAGATCCAACCAGTCCATCCTAAGGACATCAGTCCTGAATATTCATTGGAAGGACTGATGCTGAAGCTGAAACTCCAATCCTTTGGCCATCTGATGTGAAGAACTGACTCATTGGAAAAGACCCTGATGCTGGGAAAGATTGAAGGTGGGAGGAGAAGAGGATGACAGAGGATGAGATGATTGGATGGCACCACCAACTCGATGGACATGAGTTTGAGCAATCTCCAGGACTCTGTGATAGACAGGGAAGCCTCGTGTGCTGCAGTCCATGGGGTTGCAAAGAGTCCGACATGACTGAGTGACTGAACTTTAACTGTATAGCCATATTACCAGTTACCCACATCTTTGAAGCTGGGAGCACAACTCTGGAATAAAGTCTTAAAAAGTTTCATATTCATATTTCATGGGTACTTATATAGTCACAGATATATTCGAACTATTAGAAATTACAAAGTTCACCTTAAAACATAGATTTAGCATTCAATGCAACTGACTGGTTTTAAAGTCTTTTTGAAATTTAAAGCATCTTTTTTCTTAACAAATGCTTACCAAGAAAATGATTTACATGAATGCAAACTTAAAATTATTAGTTTCTGTGGGAATCATATTACTATAATGAATAAATCTGCCATTATCTTAAATTAAGTGTGTATATATCAAATAGTTGCATATATTCATGTGTGTATATGCACATTCATATATTGATATACTCAACTATTTCCTGTCATTTTAGACAGACATGAATTCAAGTAGAATTAATAATAGGGACATTTTTTCTGGAAATACCAAAGCACATTACAGATAAAAGGAATTATTATGAAAAACAAAACCTTATATTCTGTATATATATGTGCATTTATATTATTTAGAGCTAAAGTGAATAATGCGATAAGTAGACAAACTCACCCAGCATTACTATCCCCAGTTTTTCCAATTTTTAAAATGAAAAGAAGTTAGAGTGAGCTGGAAATGCTTGCAAGTAAACCCAGACATCAAATTTGGTTGGGTTCTTGAAGCTTTATGGTGATGAGCTTCAGAGCATTAATAACAACACTGGTCAGGGGAAAATTTATACATGGATTCACTCTCAGCCACAGTGTCAGAATGCTGACTTTTTTCCTTTTGTCCTGACCAGGAGATCTAGAGTATAAAACACAAAATAACACCACATTTCATTCTGCAAACGAGTACTTTAAGACTCCCCTACCTCCAGTACAAATTTAACATGTGCAGTATGACTTAGTGTTCCAGTTTTATTTCACTATAACATACAGGAAAAAGCATCATGAAAAAACAGTTCAAAAGAAAAGGAAACATTTTATGACTTGTTACACAGAATAGCTTCTCTACTCCCTGACCACATTACAGTTTAAAAGGATTTCTTATCAAACTCTCACCACTGCAAAGAAAAAGAAAGCTTCTTTTACCAGAGTGGAATAAAGCTTCAACCTTGCTATAACGTTTTCTGCAGCTCGTGTTTGAAAAGACAGACCCAAAGTGGCTTTGTGCATATAACTGATCTGGGTGATCTCCAGTCTCTGCACACACACACACACACACACACACAACACAAAAACAGTATAATTGTCTCTCAAAAAAGTGTTATAAACATTTCTCATGATGGTACTTGCATGTTGAATCTGTTACTGTTACCTGTTACCCTGGTAGACTTTTTCTAAACAGGCCAATTGATGTTGTGTCTTTCAATACTTGCTGTTTGATTTCCTCTATTCATTGCTGAGATTAGTGTCTTTAAAGAAACCATAAAATTGTGAGTGTCAGTCATACAATTAATACTATGTCAATATCTCTGGGTTCTGAAAGTGTGGTTCAAGATTTTTTAAAAAGCATTTTAAATCAATATGGCATCGATAAATAAATTTACTTGGTATCTGTATGTCTTCATTTTAAATTGGACAATATTCAGTCTATTATTTATATGCTAAGGGAAACCAATATTATTAGGTCTCTATAATTCACAATTTGATCAAAATCAAGTGACCTATCACATCTCTGCTCTGCACAGAAACCATACCGATAACGCATACAATTTACCCTAGAATCTGAGACCAACCTTCATGGATTTTTAAGTCTTTTTAAATGTCTCACTATTCCTCTGCTGAGACTTTCAAAGGGATCCAAACACAATAATATCCTTCAGTGTTTATGATAGCAATGAAGGGGTTAAACAGCCTGGACTTTTTTTTATTATTTTTAAAATTGTAAACATTTATAGGAGCATTAACTGATCATAACTATGAGTGGCATATTTCTGCTACCAAGAAAAAGTGAACACTAGATCAAAAAATAAGCCTCAATAAAAAACAGTCTCAAACTGTATCATTTCTAACAATATCTGAGCAATACATCGATCTTACAACTACATGAGTATGTGATCTTTGCTTTTCTTCCCATTAGTGTAAGGTCTGGTTAACAGTAATCAATCAGCAGTGCCACCTTTTGAAAAATATGAATTAACTACATAGAAGGTTGCAGGGTTATTTTGCATTTTCATATTTGATAGGTTATTTTTCATCATACAAATTAAACAAGTATACCAAAATAATTTACAACTATACAAATTATAATTGTATAAAGGTCTGAAAATTACAAATTATAATTTATAAGATATGTTTCCTAGAATTATGTAAAAATCTAGATATTCTATAAGTGTAAAATTCTATGTATTTCTGAGTCTTTAAAAGTAAAATCTTTAACTAAATTTAAAGAACCTAAACCCTTGAAAGCAGAACATTCCTTATTTTTATCTGTAGATACCAGTGCCATTTAAAAATTTAATTATAATTCAGAATACTACAGATGGATATACATATACTACCCTTCCAAGAAAACAGACGGCTTATCTTCTCATTATGTTACTTAGAGAGGCAGAGTGTGGAGGAAGAAGCCCTTCATACTTATTTTAAGGTTCGTATCTGTGAACAATTATCTCATTTGCCTTTACAAAATTTTCCACTAACATATTCTCATTTAAATCTTTCATCAGAATAATGAAGAGGGCGTTAAGTTTCTCCATTTCACACATGAGAAAAATAAGGCTCATAAAAAAGAAATGATTTGACAAATTAGTAAATTCTTAAAGATAGGATCTTCTGATGTTGTTCAACTAGGTCTTAAACCACTTTTTCTAAAACAGTATTTCCAAGATTAAAAAAAAAGTTTTTGCTTTCAGTTTTTTTTCCAGTGGAATTGCTGAATCATATGGTAGTTCTAATTTTAATTTTTTGAGGAGCATCCAGATTGTTTTCTATAGTGATTTAACCAATTTACATTCCCATTAATAGTATACTAGGATTCCCCTTTTACCAAATCCTTGCCAACACCTGCTGTTTCTTATCCTATTGGCAATAACCATTCTGATAGGTGTGAGGTGACACTCTTCAAAAAGGTATATGCATTACAATATTCATAGTATCATTATTTAAAATAACCAAGCTATCAAAGCAATCTAGGAAACAGATGAAGGGATAAAGATATACATATATATGCAACAAAACATTAGCCACAAAAAGAATGGAATTTTCCAATTTACAGCAAAATGGATGAACCTGGATACTGTTGCACTTATTGAAATAAATTGGAGAAAGGCAACTATTGTTATGTTTTCACTTATGTCTGGAATTAAAAAAAAATAGAAGAACAAAAGGAACAACACATAAATAGACTCACAGAGAACAAACTAGGTGGTTACCCAAGGGGAGAAGTGTGGGAGGAGGCGGGGATAGGTGACAGAGATCAAGAGGTGTGAAGTATTAGGTATACAATAAATGTTACAGAGATACAATGTACAACACAGGGAAACAGCCAATATTGGAGTATAGTCTACAAAAATATCAAATCACTGTATTGTACACCTGAAACTAATATAATGTTGTAAGTCAACTGTTTCGACCTAAAAAAAAAAATTTATGAGACAAAAAAGTTTATGTAATTTAGCCTGCTGATGTGAAATGTGAAACATTTAGAGAATTATAATGTATCTGCAGCTGTAATACACTGAAGAAACAAAAGGTCTCTTCCTGTACATAATGACTTTGGAAATGATTAGCAAATGAACTTTGAAAAGATAATTTCTTGTGATTTAATTTAAGCATTTTTTTTTTAAATTAAGAATTACCTATTAAATATCTACTAGGTAACAGATTCCATTTTAAGTTTTTAGGATAAAATAGTGAACAAGATAAGCATGTCCCCTTTCTTTATGTCATTTTCTATCTTCTTAATTACAATGGACAGAATTGACCTAAGTTTTCCTCACTGAGAAAATAGTAATCACTATAGGTTGCTACTGCTGCTAAGTCGCTTCAGTCGTGCCCGACTCTGTGCAACCCCATAGACGGCAGCCCATCAGGCTCCCCCGTCCCTGGGATTCTCCAGGCAAGAACACTGGAGTGGGTTGCCATTTCCTTCTCCAGTGCATGAAAGTGGAAAGTGAAAGTGAAGTTGCTCAGTTGTGTCCGATCCTTTTTGGGACCCCATGGACTGCAGCCATGCTCCTCCGTGCATGGGATTTTCCAGGCAAGAGTACTGGAGTGGGGTGCCATTGCCTTCTCCAATTCACGTAATCCACTCTAACCATCTACCAAACTCCTCTGAACTATAACCATGAACTCTTTTAGATGCTCAGAGAACTTTTTGCTTGCTAATCTCTCATTCACATCATTTCTCCCTTCTAAACTGAATCATTCTCATCATTTAAAGCTGTTTTAACATTTTTCTGTATATAGAGATAAAACCCTCCCACCAACAATGTATTTCTTCAATTTAATATACTCAAACTCTCCTGCGTCAATATAGCTCTTCATTTGAAAATATCTCAAAGGATCCTTTTCACTTTTCAATTCCTTCTCAGTTAACTCTTATAGAGCCCATACTCATGAGTCATTAAAACAAATCTCATCTTACCTGATCAATCAATAGTTTCTGAACTTGGTCTACTAATTCCTTATGGAAGCTTTGTTTCCTGTTGGCTTTAGTGATGCCATATGCTTGTGATGTTTATCACAATTTCCAGGCCTTTCATTTTAGGTTCATTTGTTGGCTTGTTCTCCTTTCCCTGACTACTACTACTTTGTTGATACTGAAATACATTTTCTTCTCAGTCTATACTTCTCCTGTAGGTGTTCTCATTCAGGTCCATGGCATTATTTATTATCTATATCCTTTTGGTTATCAAACTTACATCTGACATCTCCACTGTAATCCAAAAGAGACTCTCCATCTGCTTACTGATGTCAATCCTTGCCTCTCTATCATGTATTTTTAAATTCAACATGACCAAAACAAAACAGTTGATTCTACTATGCCTTTGCAATTGTTGCCTCTCTCCAGTTTGTTTGTTTTCTATTTGAAAAATTTACCAATTGTTTAAGCTAAAAGCAAAAGGTAGTTTTAATTTTATTTTTATTATGTTAAAATGCATAATATAAAATTTACCATCTTAACCATTTTTAAGTTTGATAGTGTTAAGTATATTCACACTATTGTACAACCATCTCTAGAACTTTTTCCATCTTGCAAAACCAAAACTCTGTGTTCAGTAAACAACAGCTCCCCAATAGCAATGGCCTATTGATACATACAATGATATAGAGCAATCTCTAAGTAACTATACTCAATGAGAGAAGTGAAATAAAATGAGTACATACTACATGATTTAATTCATATAAATTCTAAAAATGTAAACTAATTCATAGTAACAGAAAGCAGATTAGTTGTTGTCTGGAGACTAGAAAATGGGGTAATAAAGCTGAGGAATAGTCAAGGGTCATAAGGAACCTTTTGTGGGTAAAAGATGAGTTCATTATCTTCAGATCAGATCAGATCAGTCCCTCAGTAGTGTCCGATTCTTTGCGACCCCATGAACCGCAGCACGCCAGGCCTCCCTGTCCATCACCAGCTCCCGGAGGTCACTCACACTCACACCCATCAAGTCAGTGATGCCATCCAGCCATCTCATCCTCTGTCGTCCCCTTCTCCTCCTGCCCTCAATCCCTCCCAGCATCAGAGTCTTCTCCAATGAGTCAACTCTTCGCATGAGGTGGCCAAAATACTGGAGTTTCAGCTTTAGTATCATTCCTTCCAAAGAAATCCCAGGGCTGATCTCCTTCAGAATGGACCGGTTGGATCTCCTTGCAGTCCAAGGGACTCTCAAGAGTCTTCTCCAACACCACAGTTCAAAAGCATCAATTCTTCGGCGCTCAGCCTTCTTCACAGTCCAGCTCTCACATCCATACATGACCACAGGAAAGACCATAGCTTTGACTAGGCGAACCTTTGTTGGCAAAGTAATGTCTCTGCTTTTGAATATGCTATCTAGGTTGTCTATAAATACATTAAAACTAATCAACTTGCACACTTTAAATATGGATAGATCAATTTATGGCAATTATGCTGCAATGACATTTATAGTAAACATATTCATAAAACTCCTGAAGTTAACAAGAAAAATACATTCAATCTAATATTTTAAGGCAAAAATAATTGTACAGGCACTCCACACAAAACAATGTCCAAACAGGCAATACCAAGTGAAAGTGTGATCAACAGTATTTCTTATCAGGGAAATTCATGATCACCTTATCGAAAAAAAATATCTAAAACATTATTTCAGGATTTGGGGAGAATGTGGAACAAGTGGAACTCTTACATGTTATTGTTTAGCAAACTGGCTCAAGTACTTTGAAAACCTGTCAGTATGCACCAAAGCTGAAATTATATTTATCCTATAAGCCAATAACCACAATTCTAATTGCATACTCAAAAAATGTAAGCATATGGGATCAGAAGGTGTACATTATATTGTTTTCAGGAACTCTTTGCAATAGCAGAAAGTTGAAAACTATACAAACTTTATCCATCAGCAGTAAAATAGATAAATGTGTTTCAGAATATTCATGTAATATAATAAAATCTGTCAATGAGAATTAACTATTGCTATACATGACAACACTGGTGAGTCTCTTTAACATAATGCAGAGAAAAGAAGTTACACATAAAGCGTGTTATCTTTTATGATTACATTTATATAGGCTTCAGAAATGGTCAAAATTAATTTATGGTAATAGAGATCAGCTTACTTGTTATCTTGTGCTAAACTGAAGATAACTAGGAAGATGTATGAAATGGTTTCCTGAAATATTGGTAATATTTTCTTTGCTTTTCAGTTCAGTTAAGGTCAGTCACTCAGTCGTGTCCAACTCTTTATGACCCCATCAATCACAGCATGCCAGGCCTCCCTGTCCATCACCATCTCCTGGAGTTCACTCAAACTCATGTCCATTGAGTCGGTGATGCCATCCAGCCATCTCATCCTCTATCGTCTCCTTTTACTCCTGCCCCCAATCCCTCCCAGCATCAGAGTCTTTTCCAATGAGTCAACTCTTCGCATGAGGTGGCCAAAGTACTGGAGTTTCAGCTTTAGCATTATTTCTTCCAAAGAACACCCAGGACTGATCTCCTTTAGAATGGACTGGTTGGATCTCCTTGCAGTCCAAGGGACTCTCAAGAGTCTTCTCCAACACCACAGTTCAAAACCATCAATTCTTTGGCACTCAGCCTTCTTCACGGTCCAACTCTCACATCCATACATGACAACAGGAAAAATCATAGCCTTGACTAGATGGACCTTTGTTGGCAAAGTAATGTCTCTGCTTTTGAACATTCTATCTAGGTTGGTCATAACATTCCTTCCAAGGAGTAAGCGTCTTTTAATATCATGGCAGCAATCACCATCTGCAGTGATTTTGGAGCCCAGAAAATAAAGTCTGACACTGTTTCAGCTGTTTCCCCATCTGTTTCCCATGAAGTGATGGGAGCAGATGCCATGATCTTTGTTTTCTGAATGTTGAGCTTCAGGCCAACTTTTTCATTCTCCTCTTTCACTTTCATCAAGTGGCTTTTTAGTTCCTCTTCACTTTCTGCCATAAGGGTGGTGTCATCTGCATATCTGAGGTTAGTGATATTTCTCCCGGCAATCTTGATTCCTGCTTGTGTTTCTTCCAGTCCAGCGTTTCTCATGATGTACTCTACATAGAAGTTAAATAAGCAGGGTGACAGTCTACAGCCTTGACGTACTACTTTTCCTATTTGGAACCAGTCTGTTCTTTCATGTCCAGTTCTAACTGTTGCTTCCTGACCTGCATATAGGTTTCTCAAGAGGCAGGTCATGTGGTCTGGTATTCCCATCTCTTTCAGAATTTCCCACAGTTTATTGTGATCCACACAGTCAAAGGCTTGGCATAGTCAACAAAGTAGAAATAAATGTTTTTCTGGAACTCTCTTGCTTTTTCCATGATCCAGCAGATGTTGGCAATTTGATCTCTGATTCCTCTGCCTTTTCTAAAACCAGCTTGAACATCTGGAATTTCATGGTTCACATATTGCTGAAGCTTGGCTTAGAGAATTTTGAGCATTACTTTACTAGCGTGTGAGATGATTGCAGTTGTTTATATTTATAGAGATATGGTCCCTGTGAAAATTTACTGAGTCATTAACTTAAGAATTTTTACTTTTCTAGATATGTATGTTTCAAAAATGTATATATATACATATATGTGTGTTTACAAATATGTATATATATATATACAAAAATATATAATAAAATCATATGATATATGTTCTTTAGAATTTGAAAGGTCATGAACACACTGTTAAGATAAAGGCCATTTTGTCCTGATAATAAAAACAATCATACAGATAAGGTAAAAATGTTCCAGTAGGTAAATAGCCATGTGAATAATCATATTTGTCCCTGGAAGGATGTTACAGATGACATTGTCAAGGTAAACAATGCATTTATTTTTTCAAAATTATATACCAATATAGCACAGATATTACTCTGTATTCATTTTGCATTACCATTTTATAAAACTTCTTGAGATTCCGACAGAGTAAAAAAGTTGCTTTTGGGGACAGATTTACAAAATCAATGTCTTAGAAAAAAGGAGAAACATAGAATAGTACCTTATCATTTGTATTATCTTGATGATTTTTCCTCACGTTACTAATTTGAACTTTATGTACTGTTTTCTGTATTATCTACTGTTCACACAATAAGATGAAAACTGCTATCATGGCTTAAAGTTAATCATGCAACTCACTCTTCTGATATCAGATCAGATCAGATCAGTCGCTCAGTCGTGTCCGACTCTTTGCGACCCCATGAACCGCAGCACGCCAGGCCTCCCTGTCCATCACCAGCTCCCGGAGGTCACTCAGACTCGCATCCATCGAGTCAGTGATGCCATCCAGCCATCTCATCCTCCGTCGTCCCCTTCTCCTCCTGCCCTCAATCCCTCCCAGCATCAGAGTCTTTTCCAATGAGTCAACTCTTCGCATGAGGTGGCCAAAATACTGGAGTTTCAGCTTTGGCATCATTCCTTCCAAAGAAATCCCAGGATTGATCTCCTTCAGAATGGACTGGTTGGATCTTCTTGCAGTCCAAGGGACTCTCAAGAGTCTTCTCCAACACCACAGTTCAAAAGCATCAATTCTTCGGCGCTCAGCCTTCTTCACAGTCCAGCTCTCACATCCATACATGACCACAGGAAAGACCATAGCCTTGACTAGGCGAACCTTTGTTGGCAAAGTAATGTCTCTGCTTTTGAATATGCTATCTAGGTTGGTCATAACTTTCCTTCGAGCACTAAGAGCATCGAACACTAAGAGCGCCTCGCCTTCCCGCGACCGGCGCACTAAGAGCGCCCCACCGGCTGCGCCGCGCACTAAGAGCGCGGCCGAGAGGAGCTACCCCACGACCGAGGAAGGACGGCGGTGAGGGCCAGCGCACTAAGCACGGCCCAGAAGAGCTACCCCACGACCGAGGTCAGGAAGGGCGGCGGTGAGGAGAGACCCCTCGTCCAAGGTAAGGTGCGATGGCTGTGCTTCGCTGACGGGGAGCAGCCGGGAGCAGCCGGGATGAGATACCCCAGCCCAAGGTAAGAGAAACCCAAGTAAGACAGTAGGTCTTGAAAGAGGGCATCAGAGGGCAAATACAATAAAACCATTCTCACAGAAAACTAGGCAATCTAATCACACCAGGACCACACCCTTGTCTAACTCAATGAAATTAAGCCATGCCCGAGGGGCAACCCGGGATGGGCGGGTCATGGTGGAGAGATCTGACAGGGTGTGGTCCGCTGGAGAAGGGAACGGCAAACCACTTCAGTATTCTTGCCTTGAGAACCCCATGAACAGTATGAAAAGGCAAAATGATAGGATACTGAAAGAGAAACTCCCCAGGTCAGTAGGGGCCCAATATGCTACTAGAGATCAGTGGAGAAATAACTCCAGAAAGAATGAAGGGATGGAGCCAAAGCAAAAAGAATACCCAGCTGTGGATGTGTCTGGTAATAGTGTAGAATCAGATCAGATCAGATCAGTCGCTCAGTCGTGTCTGACTCTAGCGACCCTATGGACTGCAGCCTACCAGGCTCCTCAGTCCGTGGGATTGTCCAGGCAGAAGTACTGGAGTGGGATGCCCTTGCCTTCTCCGGCAACCCTCCTTGGTATTTATCTAAAGGACTTAAAAACTGATGTCCAGACAAAAACCTGCACACAGACATTTACAGCAACTTTAACTATAATTGCTAAACCTTGGAATTAACCAAAATGTTCTTTGACAATTGAATGTATCATAAAAAAATAAAACAGTGGTACATCCATGCAACAGAATGTTATTAACATATTGTGCTAAAATAAAGCCATGAAAAGACATAATTTTAAATGCATATTACCAAGTGAAATAAGTCAATTTGAAAAAACTACACACTGTCCGATTCCAATTATATGACATTCTGGAAAATTCACTGAGACTGTGAAACTACAGAGTTAGGGAAGAAAAAAAAGATCAGTATTTAGGGAAAGGGACAAAGGGTGAACAAGAGAACACAAAGGATTTTTAGGGCAGAGAAAAATTTTTTGTATGATATCATAATGATGAATATGTGCCATTATACATTTCTCCAAATCCACAGAATGTACAACACCAATAATGGCCACAATGTAAACTATGGATTTGGGGGTGATAATGCTATATCAGTATAGATTCATCAATTGTAACAAATATACACCTCCAGTGGGGGATGTTGATAATGGAGGATGCTATGACAATATGAGGACAAACAGCATATATGAAAAATCTCTGTACCTTCTACTCAATTTTCATGTGATCATAAAACTGTTATAAAATTAAAATCTTAATTTGAAAAAGATAATTAAAAAATAAAACCACATAAGAATGTGCACAATTCTTAACTATATAGCTTGATGAATTTTTACAAACTTAACGTATTTATTGATCTGATTTTTAACAAATCAAATTATACAATATTTCCAGGAGCATGAAATCTTGCCTTATGGTCCCTTCGAGGCATCAGTCTTCCCCATGATCCTGCAGTAACCACTTATTTCACTTCTGTTATCATAGACTAACTTCCTCTGCTTTTGAAATTTTTAATACTGGAATAACACCATATATAATGCACATTATATATGTATTATATGTATTTTTATAAAATGTGGCAGATATTGAAAACATCATTTTTTCATTTTTACTGTACTGAGGTTATATTTGTTGTTCACCTGATGATTTTATAAAGAATGTGAGTCAGCTGTCAAACTCAATCTCATTTAGTTCCTTTGAAAAGAAGATGCCTTTCCCTTGGGCTCCTTATAAAGATTTTCTGTGTTCATTTTTTCAGCAGTTTTTATATGAAGTAGCTAGAGTTTCTTCTCATTCTTGATTTTTATAGTTTGTTCAATCTCACTCTTTTGTCAGATTTGGAATATTATATATGAGTATCACTTTGAATTTTGCTTCTGCCTATTCTTTTCTAAGGCTATGGTTTTTCCTGTGGTCATGTATGGATGTGAGAGCTGGACTGTGAAGAAGGCTGAGTGCCGAAGAATTGATGCTTTTGAACTGTGGTGTTGGAGAAGACTCTTGAGAGTCCCTTGGACTGCAAGGAGATCCAACCAGTCCATTCTGAAGGAGATCAGTCCTGGGATTTCTTTGGAAGGACTGATGCTAAAGCTGAAACTCCAGTACTTTGGCCACTCATGAGAAGAGTTGACTCATTGGAGAAGACTCTGATACTGGGAGGGACTGGGGGCAAGAGGAGAAGGGGAGGACAGAGGATGAGATGGCTGGATGGCATCACTGACTCGATGGATGTGAGTTTCAGTGAACTCCGGGAGTTGGTGATGGACAGGGAGGCCTGGAGTGTTGCAGTTCATGGGGTCGCAAAGAGTCGGACACGACTGAGCGACTGATCTGATCTGATTTTTTCTGTCTCGTATGATTCTAAGTAAATGTAACTCTCTCTCTCTCTCTCTTTTTTTTTTTTTTTTTTTTTGGTCTCTGTTTTTCATGATGGATATTCATTGCTTAATTCAATGGACTTCTCTGGTGGCTCAGAGGGTAAAGTGTCTGTCTACAATGTGAGAGACCTGGGTTCAATCTCTGGGTTGGGAAGATTCCCTGGAGAAGGAAATGGAAACCCACTCCAGTACTCTTGCCTTGAAAATCCCATAGACAGAGGAGCTTGGCGCAGGCTACTAACCATGGGGTCGCAAAGAGTTGGGCATGACTGAATGACTTCACTTCAATTATTGCTTAATTCAATAGATTGCTTTAAAAGAAGATTAGACAGTAATCCTCTCTTTGGCAATGTTAATTTTCTTTACACTCACTGACTGAACTCTTTTTTCAGTTATCAGAATTTTCTGTTCTAGGATTTCTTTCACATTACACACATTCTCTTGGTTTTCAGTCATTTCGTGCTACCTTCTCACAGAACCAATTACTTGTGTGTATTACTTTAGGTAGCAGGCAGAAATTCATAGACAGATCACTTGATTTATTTAAAGATGATTTAATTTTTATTTGTTTTTAGGTTTTAGGTGGAACTCCTGGACATGGAACAACAGACTGGTTCCAAATAGGAAAAGGAGTACATCAAGGCTGTATATTGTCACCCTGCTTATTTAACTTATATGCAGAGTATATCATGAGAAATGCTGGGCTGGAAAAAGCAGAAGCTGGAATCAAGATTGCCAAGAGAAATATCAATAACCTCAGATGTGCAGATGACACACCCTTATGGCAGAAAATGAAGAAGAACTAAAGAGCCTCTTGATGAAAGTGAAAGAGGAGAGTGAAAAAGTTGGCTTAAAGCTCAACATTTAGAAAACTAAGATCATGGCATCCAGTCCCATCACTTCATGGAAAATAGATGGGGAACCAGTGGAAACAGTGGCTGACTTTAATTTTCTGGGCTGCAAAATCACTGCAGATGGTGACTGCAGCCATGAAATTAAAAGACGCTTACTCCTTGGAAGGAAAGTTATGACCAACCTAGATAGCATATTCAAAAGCGGAAACATTACTTTGTCAACAAAGGTCTGTCTAGTGAAGGCTATGTTTTTTCCAGTGGCCATGTATGGATGTGAGAGTTGGACTATAAAGAAAGCTGAGCACCACAGAATTGATGCTTTTGAACTGTGGTGGTGGAAAAGGCTCTTGAGAGTCCCCTGTACTGCAAGGAGATCCAACCAGTCCATCCTAAAGGAGATCAGTCCTAGGTGTTCATTGGATATTGAAGCTGAAACTCCAATACTTTGGCCACTTAATGTGAAGAGCTGACTCCTTGGAAAAGACCCTGATGCTGGGAAAGATTGAGGACAGGAGAAGGTGACGACAAAGGATGAGATGGTTGGATGGCATCACTAACTCAATGGACAGGGGTTTGGGTGATGGACTGGGAAGCCTGACGTGCTGCGGTTCATGGGGTCACAAAGAGTTGGACACAACTGAGCGACTGAACTAAACTGAACTTGCAGTCTCCACTGAAAATATGGGGTATTAACCAGTCATTTTTCCTTATTAGTCCTGAATTCCAATTGTTGACTTCCTAGTTCCCTGTGACTGCCAGGTTCTCCGTTTATTTTCAAAGCCCTTAGCAGCTGTTTTCTACTTAGTTTCTCTTAATGTAGCCCCAGTTCTTATTGTTGCTTTATAAGAGATTAAGCATAAATCTACTGTCCTTCACTGTATTCTGAAATGAAAGTTTGAGCAAGTTATTTCAACTCTATAATGCTTGGCTTTCTTTTCTTAAATGAGAATAAATATAACCACTAAGAGGATTGACTTAAATAACATGCATGCTCATATATAAAGTGCATTGCCAAACGCAGTGTAAATGATTAGTAAAAGCCAGAGGTTATGATTACCAGTTTTGTACATTAATGAACACTAATAACAATTTACCACCACCACAGTGTCAGGTGGGCAAGTGAGACTGATGTACTGGTTCAAAGATTCCATTGGGAACTTGAGTCCCTCAAACTTTCAATTCTATCATTTATAGTCATGGCTTTTTCATTGTCTTGTCAACTCTGCCTTCTTCTGGTATAGAATCTATCCCTCTCCAGCCCCCTACAGGCATTATAGAAGTTGGCTGCAACAAGATGGTCACCCCTAAGTCAAGGAAACTAAGTTACCCAGAAATAAAAAACAGAGGTCTGCTCACTGGATTCCTACCAGAACTTTTTACATTACTATAAAGACCATTGGAACATATACCCTTTTAACTATGAATATTATCTGCCCAAACCAAATATGTTCCACAAATTACTCATATGTGCCAAGCACATCATTAAACTATTATTATCTATTGTCTTACAAATTATGATGAATCATGGTAGGGGGAGAAAGTGCATGACTCAATACATTTGGGATTTCTCTGATAATGTTTTTAAAAAGCTGATAAAATAGTCAGAAAATACTTGTAAAAATTATTTGTTATTTTCTCATTCTTACAATTTTTTTTAGAAAATATATTTATTTTTGGTAAGATACTATAAATACAGAGGGCTACTACTCTTTAGGAGACACTATATCATAGTGGGAAACTGCAACACAGTTTATATATCATAGTTTTTACTAAAAGTACATACTTATATATGTCCTCATTTATGTAACTACATATAAGCAAAGAGATAGATGATGAAGATCAGATCAGATCAGATCAGATCAGTCGCTCAGTCGTGTCCGACTCTTTGCGACCCCATGAACCGCAGCACGCCAGGCCTCCCTGTCCATCACCAGCTCCCGAAGGTCACTCAGACTCGCATCCATCGAGTCAGTGATGCCATCCAGCCATCTCATCCTCTGTCGTCCCCTTCTCCTCCTGCCCTCAATCCCTCCCAGCATCAGAGTCTTCTCCAATGAGTCAACTCTTCGCATGAGGTGGCCAAAATACTGGAGTTTCAGCTTTAGCATTATGATGAAGATATTACTACACAAATGTCACATAGATTGTATTGGCTCAACAATTTGAACATAAATTTTTTTTATGTCAGCAGTGAAATGAATAAAATAGTCACTGAGAACCTAAGTGTTTTCAGCACTGGGGCAGTAAGCAAAGAAGAAATTCAATGACATAGAGAACAATTTAAAAATGGCAGTAGTAGTTTGGTTTTGTAAAATCACAAATTCATAAAAGGAATGAACTTTCCAAATTCTGAAGGCATTTATGTTAAATATATTACAAGGAACTTCAAGTTTTAACATTGAGGTATCTTATCCAGTATATTTTATGTTGTTTCTGTCTCAACATGTTTCTGCATTCCCTTGTCTTTCTTAACACATCTCTTCTTATATATTTCTAGACCAATAAACAGTACAAAGGGACTGGTACTGTTTTTGAGTTGATGACTGAGTTATTACAACGGCTTTAATGTTGTTTTTAGATTACCTGCTTGGCTGATTATGAGACCTCTTATCCATTATTTAACTGAAAATATCCTTTCATCATTTTTTAAATCTATAGCTTCAGAAAAAAAAAATAAAAATAAGGAGTAGTAAATGTGTTTGAATGAAAAGGGATTAATTTCTGATATATTTGATTATCAAATAACTCAGCCACAAAAGCAGAATGTCCTTCAAAGACATGTCCCAACTATTCAACACAATTCTCTGTCTTTCCAACAACCCAGGGTATATATACTAATACAGTAATTGAATCATTCTTTGTGAGAGAAATACTTATTTGAGACAAGTTTTGCTCCTCTGGATGAAGTTGACCCTGGTTCAATTCCTTTTACCAAACTGAAAGTTTTATTTCTTTCATATTATTTTACTGAAGAAATGGGACTTTTTTTAAACCTCTTACTATTTCTGAAACTATTTCTGAAAGTAAAACACACACACACACAAGTAAGGCTCTTCCTTCATAGGAACAATGACTTGTTCCTAAAGAGAATTCTCTGAAAATCTGATTTTAGAAAATAATCAGATGAAAAGCATCACTTAAAAGTTCCCACTTTTACATTTGAAAGGACTGAATACACATCCATATAAAATCACAAAACCATACAATCTTAACACTGCAAATATGCAAGTAAAGTCACATATCCATGCTTGCAGGCCAAAAAAAAAAAAAAAAAAAAAAATATCTTTACATATTAAATTAACTTCAAATGGTGTTTTTAAGTCTAAAATTAATAGTATATAGTTTCCAGACACCCAGGTACATTCCTATCCTTATTGGCAAAGTCTGGCATTGTTCTTTTCCTCAGCACCCTGCCAGAAAGGAAATGTTTCAACAATAGCTAGGATTTATAATGAATTGAGTTCTACATATTAAGAGTTTTGATAGTGCAATATAATCCTGATAAAAAGTTCACAAAACAGAGGTGGAGTTTATTTATTTATTTTTTTAAATTTTGACTCAGAATATGTCTACTTCAGCCAACTTCTATTTAATCTTTTTACTGAGGAAAACTTGGGGGGGGGTGGCAGGCAAATTCACCTGCACAGGTAGAGGATACTAGAATGACACCTGAGGGAAGTTAAGTAGATAAAGCAGAAACGAACATCTGAAAATTACATAATATAAAATCTTGCAAGAATCCTGTAGTATCTTAGCTCTTTATCTTATGCCCTATCAGAAATGTCTGTTAGAATTTTTACCACGGTCTGGTAAAATAGTGGTTCCACTATCAGTCTATTAAAAGGCATTCAACTACCTTCATAAGAAACAGCTGGAGAGCATTTTCAAAACTCAGATTCCTGGATTCCTAGATCCTACTGCAGATTGACTGCATTAGCATCTCAGGTATATATAGTATTAATATACTGGGAAACCCCTATTTCAATGAACTTAAGTGATTATGACAGTCATTAATTGTAGAATATATTAAATATATATATAATAGAAAACTAAGACAGGATTATAATTTTAGAAGAGATTCAATTTAAAAAATTCTCTTGAATTATTAAATCTAATAGACCATAATTTCATCTCAATAAAATAAAACAATTTTATAAATGGCATACTACTTACAGTACTATAACACTTTCTTGCCCAATTTTAGCATACCTGTTTTCATTATTTTTTTTTAATTTAACTTTACAATATTGTATTGGTTTTGCCATACATCAAAATGAATCCACCACAGGTATATATGTGTTCCCCATCCTGAACCCTCCTCCCTCCTCCCTCCCCATACCATCCCTCTGGGTCGTCCCAGTGCACCAGCCCCAGGCATCTGGTATCAGGCATAGAACCTGGACTGGAGACTCGTTTCAAATATGATATTATACATATTTGAATGCCATTCTCCCAAATCATCCCACCCTCTCCCTCTCCCAGACTCCAAAAGGCTGTTCTATACATCAGTGTCTTTTCATACTGTTCAGACTAATAGGTTTTGCCAAGAAAATCACTGGTCATATACCCTCTTCCAACAACACAAGACTCTAAATACATCACAGTGGTCAACACAATAGATCGAATTCTTTCAGCCAAAATGGAGGCTCTAACATACAAAAACAAGACAGGAGCTACTGTGGCAACCATAACTCCTTATTCCAAATAACTGAATGAGAAGTAGGGAAAACTACTAGACCATTCAGGTATGACAAATCAAATCCCTTATGAAAAGTGGAAGTGAGAAAAGATTTAGGGCCTAGATCTGAGTGGTGCCTGATGAACTATGAATGAGGTTCTGACATTGTAAGGAGACAGGGATCAAGACCATCCCCATGGAAAAGAAATGCAAAAACAAAATGCTTCTGGGGAGGCCTACAAATAGCTGTGAAAGAAGAGAAGCAAAAGCAAAGGAGAAAAGGAAAAAAGAATCTGAAGCAAGTTCAAAGAAAGCAAGAAGAGAAGCCTCAATCAAAAAAGGGAAAAAAAGAAGGGAGAAGGATCTCTCGTAGGAACGAAATACAAGATGGGCACAAAAGACAGAGATGGGTGATCTAACAGAAGCAGAAGAATCAAGAGAGGTGGCAGAAACAGAGAACGTAGGCTTCAGACAGAAATATGATGAGTGATCACTCTAGGCAGACATCTTGGAGAAGTCAATGGGCATAGAAAGCATCACTACAAACAAAGCTAGTGGAGGTGATGGAATTCAGTGAGATCAACCTGATGAGGCGGTGCTACACTCAATCGAATTCTAGCAGTGGCCACAAATTGGAAGGTCATCATCCCAATCCCAAAGACAAGGAGTGCTCAAACTACAACAATTCACTCATCTACTAGCTCAAACTCACCAGCTTCACAATGTGCGTGACTTCACGTCAGCTGGTGGCAGAGGAAGAGATCAAATCAAATCCGCTGATCAGGGCAGGGCAGAATCTATTCTCTGACCACACTGGTATCAATTGGGGCACCGAGCACTGGTCAGAGGCAAAGGGTACGTCAGGCGTAATGTCACATTTATTTACTTATATGCAGAGTACTCATGGAATGCTGGACTGGAGAACACAAGTTGGAATCAGATTGCCGGGAGAAAATCAAAACCTAGAATGAGATGACAACCTTATGGAGAAAGTGAGAGGGGCTAAGCCTCTTGATGAAGTGAAAGTGGAGAGTGAAGGGGCAGCTCAACATTAGAAAACGAGATCATGGCATCTGTCCCATCACTCATGGGAAGGGAAAAGTGGAAAAGTGTGACTTGCTAAATACGCAGAGTACGCAGCCATGAAGCACTCCGGGAGACGGCAACCAGGAACGGGCGTCGCGTCCCTGTCAGGACGGGCGGCGCGTCGGGATATTGGTTTGGGTGGCTGCTGCCGTATTTTGCACTTGCGAGAGTGACTCTTGGGAAGACTCTGATGCTGGGGGGATTGAGGGCAGGAGGAGAGGGGACGACAGAGGATGAGATGGCTGGATGGCATCACTGACTCGATGGATGCGAGTCTGGTGCCTCCGGGAGCTGGTGATGGATAGGGAGGCCTGGCGTGCTGCGGTTCATGGGGTCGCAAAGAGTCGGACACGACTGAGCGACTGATCTGATCTGATACATCAGTGTCTCTTTTGCTGTCTCATATACAGGGTTATTGTTACCATCTTTCTAAATTCCATATATATGTGTTATACATATATATATGTATTTGTGTTTTTCTTTCTGGCTTACTTCATTCTGTATAATAGGCTCCAGTTATAGCTTCCATTACTTACTTTCTCAAAGCACATAACATAATTAGTGGAAGAGAAATGTAAATTAATACTCAATCCTACTGACCTATTTGAAAAATGCATAAAGCCCAGGATTAAAATGATCATTTAAAAATAATAGATTTTTCTGCTTGTCTCTCTGAAGTGGTCAATTTTACTTTTGAATACATTTATTTCAGCTAAGCCATACCAAAATCTGGTAGAAAAGCAATCTGATTTATGGCTATCAATCTGCTTTCAGGTTGTGATAAAAAGAATATATATATGTGGGAGATCGCTTGATTTGGAAAGTCATTTTCAGTACAGTTTAGCTGAAATGTCATCCTAGCTTTAAAGGAAAAGAAAATAGCATGTTAATTTATGCAGCCAGAGAGAATTCTGGTCACAGATCTTAGACTTTAGGGGCTATAGCTGATGATGAGTCTGTTAGCAATTACTCCGATTTCCATCTGCTAAATAAATGATGATATCTCTAGGAAAATCAAGGTTCTGTTTTAGCAGAACCTTGTCAAAATATGAAAAATACAATAAAAATAAAGAAAATCACAGATTCAGTATGCAATAACCCAGGTGAATATCTACTGCCATAACACTATAAAAATATTTTTAAAATAGTAATTTTAAAGACCTAGAATTTTAAAGTCAGAAAATCTTATATTAGATTTTTTAACACCAATATAAAACAAAGAACAAAATTAAAAGAAAAAATATTACTAACAGCAAGCACAGAAAATAACTCATAAAGCTCTGAATAGAATATTACCCTTATAGGATAGGAATATGCTATTTGCTACCTATTTTAGCAGCTAACTTAGATGCATTTTAGAATACATTTAAAAATACAATCATTAGAGACTGTGAAACTAAAACATGCCTCATTTTTGTGTTTATTTTATTCCATATCCCCATCCAGATTTTTAGTCTTTACTGCCTTGATTGCCTGAGTGTCCCCATAATCCTTGCCATTCCTTCCCTAAAATCTCTTAGAAATGCAACCAGCCTCTTTCTTAGCAATGTCAGATTCCCCCAGTTTCCCAGTTCTCAGTACAGTATCATCATGAATCTATCTCAGCCTTGTTGTTGTATGTCTTATTTGCATTTAATGTTTATATACATGAAGGCAGTCATAAATTTCCACTTACGGGCATGGAATAGGAAGGAAGAAAACAGTTATTCACTGGGTGCACAATATGTGCGTGTCAGTATGTGAGATTATTTCATGCACATTCAATCTACTCTTCATGACTCAGGAAGGACACACTTGAGACTGTGGAAAAGCCATAAACAGGTATGATCTATATATGTGTAATGAGTAGCATTGAGCTCTTTCAGAGTGGGAAAAATGTAAAAAATGGGAAAACTGCAATTATCTTAAAATACTGATTCCTGCAGGCAAATTCTTCTTCTCTTTTTTTTGGAAGTTATTTAAGAAAATATTTTTAATAATGTGTAGAATACTTCTGGAATGTATGAACAACAAATCCAGGCTATTTAACTTTGGCTTTAGTTTTAGAGATGGTCATGAAAAGAGTGAGGCAAGTTTTCAGATTCCACTTCAAATGACGTTTTGGTTTTCTAAAAAAAATATTTTCACATATCACCACAACCTCATCACCACACTAAATTCTTAGAGAAGTACAAAAATAGTAAGATATTTTGAAAACATATCCCAACATATACATATATCTACAATTATATAACTATATATCATATAATCCCAGGGACGGGGGAGCCAGGTGGGCTGCCGTCTATGGGGTCGCACAGAGTCAGACATGACTGAAGCGACTTAGCAGCAGCATATCATATAAACATAAATGTATATTATAAAACATATCTGTATCTTAAAATTATTATGCTAATATAATATGCTAATAAACACTTAAATAAATACACAACTGGAACTTTTAGAAGAATGAGATAGAATTTAAAGCCAAATATTAACAAAGATAGCTCTACACAATCATTAAGGTGACAGATTTCTAAATTGGCCCTTAAATATTCTGTACCTGATGTGACATTCCCTTCCCTTAAGTATGACTATGACAGGAACATCAGAGCAGTGCTTAGGTTACAAATCAGTTCATTTTGAATAAACCAAAAGGGAGATTATCTTGGGTGGGTCTTCAGATGATACCTTAAAAGAAAGTGAACCCTCACAAGACTCTCTCCTGATTATTTGGAGAAAGCAAATTGCCATGTTGTAAATTCATCCAAAAGCAAATTGCCCCATCTAAAGAAACATTGAAATATGTATAATATTATATCTGAAATGTATTAATTGTTCAAACTAAACACTGTCATGTTACAATTTGTTCATATTAGATGTTTGTAATGTTTCTGATAACCAATAAAAGAGATTCTTGATAAAAAAATAAAAAAATAAATTAAGGTATGAAAATAAATAAATAAATAAATAAAAATTAAAAAAAAAAAGAAAATGCAGGTGATCTCTAGGAGCTAAAAACAGACTCTGGCCAACAGCTAGAATGGAAATAAGGACCTCACTCACACAGTCATAAGGAAATGAAATCTGCAAACAATTAGTTATGTTTGAAGAAAATCTCAAGCCCCTAGATGAAAACTGCACCTCGATACCTTCATGTCAGCCTGAAAACACCTGAGCAGAAAAGCCTACATCTATATATAAAGACCCACATGGTTCCTGGGTCTAAGTAAATCTAACTTGAGTTAAGGAGAAGCATTTACAACTTTATCCACAGAAATAAACCCCCGTTGGACTTCCCTGGTGGCTCAGACAGTAACGTGTCTGCCTACAAAGATGGACATCGATCCCAGGGTTCGTTCAATCCCTGGATTGGGAAGATCCCCTGGAGAAGGCAATGGCAACCCACTCCAGTACTCTTGCCTGGACAATCCCATGGATGGAGAATCCTGGTAGGCTACAGTCCATGGGGTTGCAAAGAGTCGGATATGACTGAACAACTTTGCTTTCTTTTCTTTAAACCCCATTTGCTTGTCTTCCCTTCCTCTACTCTCTAAGTAAATACTAAGGAATATACTAAGGAATACTAAGTAGATACTAAGGATACTAAGGAAATGGAGGCTTAGAGAGGTTAATAACTTACTGAGTAAATACTATGCAACACCAACAATTATATAAAGAACGTACTCTTCAGAAGCTTCCTATTTTAAAATGTTTATTCCTTATGTTTTATGATTTTTAGACATCTTTAGTTAGATACTGACATTGTATTTTGAAGACTTGTAATTCTAGTTCTTTAATCCTAGAAATATTGTGAGTGATAAAGCAGCTGAATTTGTATGAAATATACCTGTTTTCTAAACACTTCAACCTCTTGGGCTGAAGTGATAACAGGAGAAAGAGGCAAACTGCCCCATATTGAATCTATGCTGCCTTAATTCAATAGATCAACACTTTTGGGGTTTTCATTATGGAATATAGAAAATGAAGAGGTACACCACCAATGTATAGGTAGTTAAATTGTCATGTTTAAAACAAAAATAGAAGACAATACTTTACAAATAACATTTTTAAACCTGATCCTTAGTAGTTTTTCTGGTAGAATTTCTGTGACCCCTTATTAGAACTAGGGCTTATAATATTATAATATTATTGCCACATTGTAGGATAGTGGGTGTGTGTGTCCATATGTGTTTGTATGTGTAAGGTTTATCTTTAATAATAGAAAATAGCACATTATGGATTGTCTATATCTGAAGATAACTGAGACGTAAGTAGTAAAATATAATCTGTTAGGTTTTTCTTTCCCTGAGCAATGTATTTTGTGAATAAAGGTTTTGGGAGCCACCAGTCTAATTCAATATTTTCCAATATTCCTGAACAGTCATTAACATTTTAATGATTAGACTGTAAGCCTGTTGTGGAGAAGGAAATGGCAACCCACTCCAGTGTTCTTGCCTGGAGAATCCCAGGGACGGGGGAGCCTGGTGGGCTGCCGTCTATGGGGTCACACAGAGTTGGACATTACTGAAGTGACTTAGCAGTCTAATTCAAGGATATTAAGCTGTTAATTTTTTGTCCTTGATGCTTTTGAACTGTGGTGTCGGAGAAGACTCTTGAGAGACCCTTGACTGCAAGGAGATCCAACCAGTCCATTCTGAAGGAATCAGTCCTGGGATTCCTTTGGAAGGAATGATGTTAAAGCTGAAACTCCAGTATTTTGGCCACCTCATATGAAGAGTTGACTAATTGGAAAAGACTCTGATGCTGGGAGGGATTGGGGGCAGGAGGAGAAGGGGACGACAGAGGATGAGATGGCTGGATGGCATCACTGACTCGATGGACGTGAGTCTGAGTGAACTCCGGGAGTTGGTGATGGACAGGGAGGCCTGGCATGCTGTGATTCATGGGGTCGCAAAGGGTCAGACATGACTGAACAACTGATCTGATCTGCCATTTTTAAAAATATTATTAAATGACATCAGTAAACAAGGTGATTACCACAATAGCACACATTACTAACTACACTTTAATGAGAATTATGTCTCATTCTTTTCAGAGAGTGAGGATAAACATGTTATTTTAACACAGTGCAGAAGAGTTGCAAAGTTGTGGCATATTTTTGCCAATTCTCATTTCCTATACTGCTTAGAATATAAAATATACATATTTGTATGCCTCATATCCTTCATATGGATGTAGCTCTCTAGAAAATTATTGGTCCCAAACCCTTTCAAGTGTTTATTATGGGGAATGGATATTGATGTAACAAGCAGCACTAGAGCACATTTTTTATGTTTCTTTTTGATTATTTTCACAGTAACTTCCCAATGCAGGTAGGTTAAAAAAGGCATGTTTGTTAAATTTTAAAGTGTCTTCTTGCCGAAGATTATTTGGATGACTATACTTTAATTAAGCTCAGTAAACAATTCTTTTGGTAGGACTTTATGCCTCAATGCAAAGAATCTAAAGCAAAATCAATAAAAACTCACAAAGTGCACTCAGAATTCTATTAGGGACCCAAATGTTCATTATTTTGGACTTCATAGAATTTTGTGACTTCTTTAAAGAAATTAAAATCCATTTAAGAACAGTTCAACAAAATGAACGAAAGAGAAATTATAGTTTGTAAATGAAATTCATTACTGAGAAAAATCAATATTTTTCTATAGTAAAGACTTGACCTTCCAGTGCCACAACAAAAAGTCACATAGCGTGAAACTCTCCGTGTCAGGGATAAGCAGGCTTTCTCCTTTATTATTTCTTTTCGCAGCATAAGGGAGCCCCATGCCAGCTGCATGCAGCATTACTTCATGGGTATATAAATGTATTTAAATCATTTATATTTACATTTTACAAATGTAATAGGGAAATGTGTTCTTTTGTATCCATGGCTTAAGAGTTGAAACAGATGGTGAAAGGCTCAGTTTAAAATAATATGAGCATTAAAATAACTGGTATTGCATGCATTCCTTAATATAACAGAAGTTTAGTTCACTAGAAAATGAGCTTGTGACTTTCTGAAATATATTACACATAATGTGTTTTCAGCAATAGCTATTCTATATGAGGAAATACACTGTTAGGATTTACTCCTAAGAGTTTTCAAACTTAAAAAAAATGTAGCCATTTATTCAATAAATATTTACTGAGCACCTGTTATTTTCAGGCACTGTGCTTAGAAATGAATTGCTTATAAAGGTGAATAAGACATGGCCCCTGCCTTTATGATGAGATCATGATCTGGTAGAGAGAATGGAGACAGATGACAGAAAACACTGACACAAACAGAGCATCTGGAGCACCTTTATATGTAGTGAATGGAGTTGTGGCATTTTCAGGCCTTCCAGGATCTAGACTTGCAACTCTGATAGTTGCTCCAAATTGGCCATCGAGCCAACTCTACAAGATCAGGAGCCTAGGAGATATTTTGTCCTATTTTATAGACAGTGACAACTGAGAAGAAATTAATGGCCATGCATTCACTATGTCGTTTTCATCAAAATATGTAAAAAAATTAGTTAAAAAATAAAACACAAAAATTTGAAAAATAAAAACTTTTTATGTAATGGAAATCTGTATTAGCATCTTTCTTGGGATCTTATCTTGCATTTATCTTGCCTGGAGTAGATGATTTCTGTCATATCTTTTCAACAATTTTGAACTAGGCTTAAGTTTTATTTGGGGTTTTTCTGGGGGCTCAGATGGTAAAGAATCTGCCTGCAATGAGGGAAACCCAGCTTCAGTCCCTGGGTCGGGAAGATCACATGGAGAAAGGCATGGCAATCCCTCCAGGAATCTTGCCTGGAGAATTCCATGGACAGAGGAGCCTGGTGGGCTACAGTCCATGCAGTTGCAAAGAGCTGGACACGACTGAGCTAGTAACACTTTCACTTTAAGTTTTATTCAGTTTTCTATAGTTCCTGGAATACTTCTGGAATTTCCTTTGCTTCTAGGCTTTTGTATGTGATATTGCCCTTGCCAGGGACAGCCCATCCCTATTATCCTTTAGGACTTAGTCTTTGCAAGCGCCCATTTATCCACCAGTACTTGACTTTTTTAGGTATATCTTCCCTTTCATAAATTAGGCTAGATTCACCTGAAACACCTTCATATTGAAAGTTTTTCCTCTAAGAATGCTCATTTTACTTAGTTTTAATTCTTTGCTTAATATTCACCATGTGTAGCCGGAATGCAATCATAATAATTATGTGCTTAATGGATACAGCAAAAAAGAAAAGCATTGTATACTCTTCCTCCTAGATTAAGTTAAATGCTATCTTATTTGGCTAATTTTCTCTTGTACCTGTATGTATTGGGACAGTGATCTGCCAACATTGATAGGAAGAAATAAATGCAAAACATAGGGTATAAAATGCATAGTAAAATACTTTATTTAAATCAGTATATCATAATCTTTCTTATAACTTACTAATTATATCCAGTTCTTTATGCTATTTCAGAAATGTTTTTGTTGCTTAAGAAATCAGAACCACAGAGCTTATGAGTTTTTAATTTAGCCAACCTTCTCTCTGGGCACTTTTTAAGCTTGGTTCATCATCTAGTTTATTCACAGGTGTTGCCATACTATAAGATGGTACGACTGGGAGATAGTTTTGCATTATTTTTTCCGTGATACCTCATTGATGAGTTTGAGCAAAGTTTATTAGGTCATTTGGAGAATATGCAGTAGTTTAACCCCATAGAATATCATACAGGGCTGGTGCTCAGTCTTCTGCTAATCTAATGAAATTCTCTAAAGTTACAGGCAAACTGTTTACTTAAACATTACAGAATCATTTGCAGTATTTAAGAAAGAACAAACAAGCAGTGGGAATAGAGAAAACTACATCTGTACTTCTTAAAGTGATTTTATATTAAAAACAGTGAATATGGAAGTCATGATCATTCAAATATGTGCACCTGCTTATATTTGATTGTAACATCAGCCTTTCAAATAACCATCTATACTCAATATACACCTAATTCATTTGCACTAAAATTTTACTTTGATGATCGTACATTCAATTTTCTGCAGATGTTCTTAGAGAAAATGTTTAGGAACATAAGTCCTCAAGATATTACCCTTCAAAATTTGTAAAAGCAAAATAAGCCTATTTATCCAAATATATCGTGTTTTTTTTTTTTTTCAAAATAAGTACTTATTTGTTTACTCAATTAATTTCTCCACATAGAGGATGTACTCTGTAAAGTTCTTGATACTGAATTAACATTCATATTGGGCTTTCCCTGGTGGCTCAGTGTTAAAGAATTCATCTACCAATGCAGGAGACTTGAGTTTGATCAAAGGGTTGGGAAGATCCCCTGGAGAAGGAAATGGCAAACCACTCCAGTATTTTTGTCTAGAGAATCCCATGGACAGAGGAACCTGGTGGACTACAGTCCATGGTATTGCAAAGAGTCAGACACAACTGAGATACTAAGCAACAACAGCATTCATATAAAGAACATTACTGCTCCCCTTTTATTGAAAAAATAAAAATTAATTATTTATTGAATACTAACACCATTTCACTGTTGGCAAACAAATCTACAAGATTGATATAGGTCATCTTAATATTCATATGTGAATATAATATTTTATTTATACATATATTGTACTATATAAAATGCTTCAATGTCCACAATATTTTGTTGGGTCATTTAGCAACTCTTTGATATAAGCAGTGGAATTACTGTTTACCTTTTACTGCAGGTGAGCAAACTGAGGTTCATGACAGTAAGATAATTAGCACAAGGTAAGTAGCTAGTAACCGAGGGAGTGAAGGATCAGCTCTGGGTTTTCTGTATCAAGGGCCTGGACTCTTTCTACTGAAAACATACTTTGATTTCTATGTGATGCTTAGTATTTGAAAACTCATATTATTTCCATTTATTCCCATAAAATTCAAAGTTGTGTGGTTTTTCACTAATCTGCAGAAATTTATATGAATTTACCAACTTGTTAAGACATAAACATTTTTTAATGTATTTTATTCACATATATGGGCAACAAGGCTTTGTTATGTCTAATACTTCTTGAGCTGATATAAAAGCTGGTAATTTCCCCTGATTTCATTAATGCAACTACAGACTATTTCCCATTATTCCTTGAGGCCCCATTTGACCAAAGACTAGTTCTGAGTCAGTGAAAGTAAATGAAAGCAACATGCTCAACTTCCCATATATGTCCTTAAAAGAAAAATAAAACCTTTTTTTATTTCCCTTCCCCAAAGACTTAGTGTGTCCATGCTGTGAGAGTCAGAGTAGCTCTTTTACACTGAGAGAAGGAAGTTCCATGTTGAAGTTGGCCGTACAACAGAGTACGATGAAGTAGGAGCACATGAGCCTTTAGGGAAATTTTGCAATATATACTTTCACACTGTAAAATAAGTTCTGTATTTTATAATCAATGTTCTGTTTGGATCTTTGTAATAACATTACAAGTCCATAGTTTAAATTATTATTACATACACACATGTAATAATTCAAAAAGAGAGTTAATTCACAATTCTATTTTTATATGCTTTAATTTTATTTTGTAACATATGTTTACAATTAAATGTATATTTTGTAACTAAATATATATTTTAGATAGATAGCTAAATGAATAAACAATAACTGAAAACAGCTTTCTATTCAGTACAGGTAGGTGTATCTTTTCTACTATCAATTTAAATAATGTTTCCAGACTTCTCTGTAATATTAGAGAGAAAGGGAAATAGTCTCTCTTAATTCAGGGAAATCTAAATGTACCCTAGCTTTTAAGCCAAAACTAAATGCATGGAAGATTGGCAAAGCTCAAATTAAGTTAAATAAAACATAGCTTAGTTTTCTATTTAATCAGAATAGAAATAATTTAAGAATTCAGAATAGCTTTAATTTAAGCTATTGTGTTTCTCCACATTATTAAATAACCAATAGTTCTGCATTCCTAGTTCTTCTATTCCCTAGCTATATTCATTTCTATTTTCTATCTATACAGTGGCATGTCTCAAATTTATATGCACAGCCATAAAGTATTTCCTTAACTCAAAATTCATATACCCTATTGTCTACCTGACACTTTGACTAAACATATTCAAAGCTGGAATACTGAATCCTTCCACTCTTAAATAACACATGCTACACGTACAGTCTTCCTCATGTCAGCTAATGATTATCCCTTGTAGTTTTACTGTTCAAGAAATGTATAGCCAAAAACACTGGGCTTGTTTTTGTCTTCTTTTCCTTCATACTGACCGTTTAGTCTATCATAAAACCTTCTTACCACTATCTTTTAAAAAAAAAATGATGCATAATTGATTTACAATATTATGTTAGTTTCATGTGTACAAATAATGATCCAATACTTTATAGGTTATACTCAGTTTAAAGTTATTACAAAATAATGGCATATTTCCCCATGGTATACAATATATCCTTTTGCTTATCTATTTTATACAGAGTAGTCTCTATCTCTCAATCCTGTACTCCTATCTTGAGAGCGAATGTGTCAGTTGCTAAGTCATGTACGGCTCTTTGTGACCCCATGCACTGTAGACCACCAGGCTCCTCTGTCTGAGGAATCCTCCAGGCAAGAATACTGGAATGGGTTGCCATACCCTTCTCCAGGGGATCTTTTCAACCCAAGCAATGAACCTGGGTCTACTGCATTGCAGGCAGATTCTTTTCCATCTGAGCCACCAGAGAACTCTATTTTAAGTGCTTTTCTAGAATACAATCATTCAATTTTCTTTTGTAGCATTGTGCTCAATAAGGCTTCACATCTTCCTAGATTTCTTCCATAGCCTCATAACTTATCTCTCTGCTCCAGCTGTCCCCATTCTCATATAAGTATATGTTTTACATATATATAAAATTATGTATAAACACACACATAAATTCAGGAGCCTATGATGTCTTTCAAAACTGTAAGTTGTATCATGTTAATTTCCTCTGTTCAACATACTATGATTGTTTCTCCCTTCATTTAAAAGTCCAAGTCCTTGAAATACCTTATGTATAATGCCTTATATAATCATATTCCTTGCTATTTTTCCAATATCCTCTTCCACAAATCTTCCCTGTCCTAAGTTTTAGTCACACTGGCTTCCTTGCTGTTTCATAGATACTCTAGTCACATTCCCATCTTAGTGCTTTATTCTAGCTTTTTCTCTGTCTGGTGTGCCTTTTCCCCATATACTTATTTCATTACCTACTTCAGCCTGTCAAGCGTGTACTGGTGGCTCAGAGGTTAAAGCATCTGCCTGCAATGCAGGAGACCTGGGTTCGATCCCTGGGTTGGGAAGATCCTCTGGAGAAAGAAATGGCAACCCACTCCAGTATTCTTGCCTGGAGAATCCCATGGACAGAGAAGCCTGTTGGGCTACATTCCACGGGGTCACAAAGAGTTGGACATGACTGAGGGACTTAACTTTCACTTCAGCCTGTCAAGTATTTGCTAGAAAGTTATGCTTCCAATAAATAGTGTTCTTAATACAATAATTCATCCCCAACTTCCCATCTGTATTCCAGACTCTCTCCATCTTCTTTCCATAACAAATACCCTCTTCTTGTATAAAATTAATTATTCATTTTAATCATTCATTGTCTCTTTCCTTTTTCTTTCTCCATGGTCAGGGGATTTGTTTAGTTTGTTGTCTGACATGTCTCATGTATCTCAGACACACTGGATATGCCAAAAATATATTTATTGAAATACTAAACACCTGGTGTATTTGAGTCATAGTACTATTCATTTAAAGTATATAATAGCAGTTAATCTTGTGGTAGGCAGTTTCCAAGATGGTGTCCAGTGATACCGGCTTTATAATACTTACATCCTTGTATAATCCGTCACCTTAAGTGTAGGCTGGACTTGGAGACTTGTTTTAATGGATAGAAGATGTCAATATGGTGGACTGTCACTTCTGTTATTAAGTTACAGAACATTGTGCCTCCTGTTTTGCTAGTGTTCTATATCATGTTGGCCCTCTCTCTTCTTCTCTCCCTTACTTTTCCTGATGTATTAAGCTTCCATGTTATGTGATCCTCTGTGGAGAGGTACCCATGGGAAGAAACTGAAGGAGTCCTCTGACCAACAGTTAGCAACTAGAGTCTTGGAACAGTCAGCAAGGAACTGAAATCCTGTCATGCATCTGGGGTAAGAAATGGTCATGCAAATGAGGTAAGAAACTATTTTTCCATGTTGAGCCTTGATATGACTGCATCATCATGAGAACCTAATGGCCCACTTGAGCAGGACCTGGATTCCTGACCCATAGAAACTGTGAGACAAAAAAATGCTTTTTAAACCACTAATCTTTGAGATTAATTGTTACACAAGAGTAGATTACTAAAATAATTCTCAACACAAAAATGTATGTTTGCATAAAGACCAAATTGTCCTATAGGAACTTTGGAAACAGTGTTTAGTTTTTCTTCCAATGTAAAGTTTATATCTAGTGAAGGCATACCTCAACTTTTAACCCACATCAGGGTAATGCCAACTCATATCCACCATCTTGTCTTGTGCTTTTCTCCTAATCAGACCTAAACATAAATCTTAAAAGTTAAATATAGTGTTTAAATTTTTAGTGTTCTATTGCTCTTTTAGTTGCTCATGCATAAAAATTATATAAAACATAAAATACTACTTAAAACTTATGCTAAGTTATAGTACTTTCCTCTTTTCATAGTCCTTTGCTTCCCTGATGGTTCAGATGGTAAACAATCTGCATGCAATGCCGGACACCCAGGTTTGATCCTGGGTTGGGAAAATCCCCTGGAGAAGACAATGGCTACCCACTCAGTATTCTGGCCTGGAGAATTCCATGGACAGAGGAGCCTGGCAGGCTACAGTCCATGGGGTCACAAAGAGTCAGACATGACTGACAGACTAACACTATAAAGGTTCCAAAGATGACTTTCATTAGTGGTAAAATACTCGAACTATGTAGCCATATGCAAGCATCCCTTACCTCTTCCTACTTTAAAAAAAAATTATTATTATTATTATTTTTTACTTTACAATATTGTATTGGTTTTGCCATACATCAACATGAATCTGCCATGGGTGTACAAGTGTTCCCCATTGTGAAACCCCCTCCTACCTCCCTCCCCATACCATCCCTCTGGGTCATCCCAGTGCACCAGCCCCACGCTTCCTGTATCCTGCATCAAACCTGGACTGGCAATTTGTTTCTTATATGATATTATACATGTTTTAATGCCATTCTTCCAAATCATCCCCATCTCCCTCTCCCACAGAGTCCAAAAGACTGTTCTATACATCTGTGTCTCTTTTGCTGTCTCACATACAGGATTGTCATTACCATCTTTCTAAATTCCATATATATGCGTTAGTATACTGTATTGGTGTTTTTCTTTCTGGCTTACTTCACTCTGTATAATAGGCTCTTCTTACTTTTAAAGTAATTCTCTATTTACAACTGGCATTCAGATCAATTAGTTGACTTTCAATGTCTCTTTATCATTTAATAAAATTTTATAAAGGAAAAACACATCAGATAAAACTTCTGAACAACAGTTTAAGAACAACACTATTTAAATTATCACCTATCTCAGAAAGCACAGGTACATTCTGAGAAAATGTAGTGATTTTTCAATTAAGTATGGTGTTCTGGACATAAAATCAAACTTAAGTAAAGAGATGGTGTTCTGTTTTCTCACTCTGACCCTGAGAGATTAACCAATCCAAAATCTTTGTGCAGTTCTATTCCTTGATCTAAACAAGGAGTATCTGGTTTCCTTACTCTTTGGAGTCCTTCCTAATACCAGAGCTATGGGACTTTGCAACTACGTTTAGAACTACTATCTCTATAGGATGTGAAATTCTAGAGCACATGGATAAACTCTTAATGCTTTTTTCTGACACTAAACATATCTCAATTATAAAAATTAAAGCAAATTAAAAATAACTACAACTTACTGGCTCTATCTCCATCAGACTTGCTTTCTTACTAATTAAACTCAAACTAAGTTCCTCCAAAAAGCTACAAGCCTACCTAAAGGACCAAAATTTCCTGGTGGCTCAGATGGTAAAGAATCTGCCTGCAATGCAGAGACCTGGGTTCGATCCCTGAATTAGAAAGATCCCCTGGAGAAGGGAATGGTTACCCACTCCAGTATTCTTACCTTGAAAATCCCATGGACAAAGAAGCCTGGTAGGCTACAGTCTATGGGGTTGCAAAGAGTCAGACAAGACTGAGCAACTTACACTTTCACTTTCAAACTCCAAATAAGTTCTTCGAAAAAGTTACAAGACTAACTAAAGGACATAATTTCCAGTCTTTACATCTAGAGATGACCAGTAGGTGTCTCCCAGGAGAGGTAGTTAAATACAACCGACTCAATTGGGAACTGAACTCTTTGGGTCATCTCTTTCTTTTTACTTCTCTGAAGTTCAGATATGACAGCAGGACTTCATCTTGGGTGACAGCTGAACTTGAAGAGGAAGGGATTTCATGGTGAGGGTGCAGTAAGCTAGCTTATCCTTCACCGCACTAAATGTGGATCTACGAACCATGGCCAAATTTTTATAAGTGTGAGAGAAATTATTTTCATGTAATTTACTTGCTTTTCATTTTATGAACTGTACCTATTTTAAACTGATACATATCTCTATCAACTTTAAATACTTTGGGGGTCAAGGCAGAAAATACATCGATCATTTAGACCTAATTCAATAGTCAAAGTCATAATTCACATCATGTTATGAACGTTTGCAATTTTATAGCTTTTTACTTTTATGACATATGCATTATTACAATTATTATTGGAATAATGATATATTAAAAAACAATTTCCTGTCATTTAAATCCATATATTCTTATCAAAATAATAGCATATATTTAGTTCACTTTTCTTTCTTTCTCTCCCTACATATGTATGTGCATAATTGTGTATATATTTTCACACACTCATA
Source organism: Tragelaphus eurycerus (assembly GCA_935064755.1). Classification (NCBI taxonomy): domain Eukaryota; kingdom Metazoa; phylum Chordata; class Mammalia; order Artiodactyla; family Bovidae; genus Tragelaphus; species Tragelaphus eurycerus. The sequence goes on along the minus strand of CAKXYN010000010.1, from coordinate 41,002,958 downwards.
AATACAAATATAAACAAATACATACAAATACTTCATTTGTATTATTCTTAAATTCTTGGGAAGGGAAAACATTATTAAAATGACATGGATTTCTCTTCAGACACTAAAGACAGCCAAAAAATAATGGAAGAACATCTTTAAACCTCTGAAGGAAAAAAAAACATTTTTGTTCTATATTCAACAACAACAACAAAAAATTCAGAAAATAAAGAAAAAATAAGGAGAATCTCAGATAAAGAAAAACTTGAAGCATTTATTTACAGAAAACCCAATCTAAAAGAAATGCTAAAGGAAATTCCTCAGGCAAAAAGAAAATCTAGATCACATATTCTAGATCAGAGGAAAATCTAAATTTCCATGAATGAAGGATGACCAAGATAAATGGTAAACATATGGATAAAAATAACTTATTTTCTACTATGAGGTTCTTTAAAATATATATAAATAGTGAAAAGAAAAATAGGGTAGAATTTTCTATGTATGCATACATCATAAATATGATCATGGAAACCTAGATCGATAGGGGAGGGTAATGTGACCTATACGGTTATAAGTCTTTTAAGTTTAATTGAGGTAGTACTTTGTTAACTCTGGATAGACTGTGATAATTTACATATTCATATTGTAATATCTAGAGGAAACTGAAAAAAATAAAGGTCTACAGCTAAAACGCCAATAATTACCTAAAATAGTAATTAAATCTATTCAAATAAGAAAGGAAAAAAAAGGCAAATAAAGGAGTAAAATTAGAATATACACTGTAGAAAATATAGTATTTGAAATAACAAACCATAAAGTCTGGACCTGAAGATGAGCAAGTGATGCAAGAAAATTTTGGAGGGAATTATGACAGGCACAGAATGGAAGCCTCACTGCAGATGAGTGAGCCCTTAACATAATGTAGGAGACAGAAGCTGAGTTGGGTAGACAGTGAATTATGGTGAGCAAACAGGATACTGCCTTTTATTAACTATTATTCACAAGCATTCCAGTTGAACTATTTGAAATCCTGAAAGATGATGCTGTGAAAGTGCTGCACTCAATATGCCAGTAAATTTGGAAAACTCAGCAGTGGCCACAGGACTGGAAAAGGTCAGTTTTCATTCCAATCCCAAAGAAAGGCAATGCCAAAGAATGCTCAAACTACCGCACAATTGCACTCATCTCACACGCTAGCAAAGTAATGCTCAAAATTCTCCAAGCCAGGCTTCAGCAATACGTGAACCGTGAACTTCCTGATGTTCAAGCTGGTTTTAGAAAAGGCAGAGGAACCAGAGATCAAATTTCCAACATCCTCTGGATCATGGAAAGAGCAAGAGAGTTCCAGAAAAACATCTATTTCTGCTTTATTGACTATGCCAAAGCTTTGGCTGTGTGGATCACAATAAACTGTGGAAAATTCTTCAAGAGATGGGAATACCAGACCACCTGATTTGCCTCTTGAGAAATTTTGTATGCAGGTCAGGAAGCAGTAGTTAGAACTGGTCATGGAACAACAGACTGGTTCCAAATAGGAAAAGGAGTACGTCAAGGCTGTATATTGTCACCCTGTTTATTTAACTTATATGCAGAGTACATCATGAGAAACACTGGACTGGAAGAAACACAAGCTGGAATCAAGATTGCTGGGAGAAATATCAGTAACTTCAGATAGGCAGGTGATACCACCCTTATGGCAGAAAGTGAAGAGGAACTAAAAAACCTCTTGATGAAAGTGAAAGTGGAGAGTGAAAAGGTTGGCTTAAAGCTCAACATTCAGAAATGAAGATCATGGCATCCGGTCCCATCACTTCATGGGAAATAGATGGGGAAAGAGTGGAAACAGTGTCAGACTTTATTTTTCTGGGCTCCAAAATCACTGCAGATGGTGACTGCAGTCATGAAATTAGAAGACGCTTACTCCTTGGAAGGAAAGTTATGACCAACCTAGATAGCATATTCAAAAGCAGAGACATTGCCAACAAAGGTCTGTCTAGTTATGTCCTGTGGTCATGTATGATGTGAGAGTTGGACTGTGAAGAAGGCTGAGTGCTGAAGAATTGATGCTTTTGAACTGTGTTGTTGGAAAAGACTCTTGAGAGTCCCTTGGACTGCAAGGAGATCCAACTAGTCCATTCTGAAGGAGATCAGCCCTGGGATTTTTTTGGAAGGAATGATGCTCAAGCTGAAACTCCAGTACTTTGGCCACCTCATGCAAAGAGTTGACTAATTGGAAAAGACTCTGATGCTGGGAGGGATTGGGGACAAGAGGAGAAGGGGACAACAGAGGATGAGATGGTTGTATGGCATCACTGACTTGATGGATGTGAATCTGAGTGAACTCTGAGTGTTGGTGATGGACAGGGAGGCCTGGCGTGCTGTGATTCATGGGGTCGCAAAGAGTCAGACACGACTGAGCGACTTACCTGATCTGATCTGATCTGATTCACAAGCACTGTAATTTATCTACTATTTATGAAAATGCTATGAATCATAATAGTGCTTTTTCCAGATACCTAATTTAGTTATGATATTTCTGACCATAATAGTAGCCAATTTTTAATATAGTATTCTACAATGTAAGCATTTGGAGTATAGTGTTTAAGTAACAAGAGTTTTTTTTTTTTGTATTTTAACTGTATGTTACAGAAATTTTCATATAACAGACTTGGCTTCCTGGTAAAATTAATTCTCTAATTAAAAAAAAAAATTCCATTAATAAAGCTAGTGATACAATATGCTTATGCTATGCTTAGTCACTCAGTCATGTGACCCCATAGACTGCAGCCCACCTGGCCCCTCTGTCCATGGGGATTGTCCAGGCAAGAGTACTGGAGTAGATTGCCATGCCCTCTTCCAAGAGATCTCCTCAACCCAGGGGTTGAACCCAGTTCTCCCACATTGCAGGCAGATTCTTTACCATTTGAGCCACCAAGGAAGCCCCAGTGATACAATAGGCTGGGATAAAGTGATGACCTCTAAAGCTTTTGCTTCTACACTATCTTTTCTTTCTGTGTGTATGCCTTTAGCAGGAATAGGCATCCTTGAACTATTACTGCTAGTATTTGGGCTTTCCAGAAAACTGAATCATCAGATTCAGGAAAAGACTTAACATTGTTTACATAGGATTTTCAGTGAATTGGCTTAAGGCAAGTGCCTAAGGAAGTGTAAGATCTTTAGCAACTGTGTTCATAAGTAGTCAGAGGACTTTTTTGCCTCATATCTGGGTACACCATTGCTTCTCAGGTTGTGAAAGCCTCATCTTCAGCTAAGTATGGCATTAAACTCAATTAACATTCTGTATTCATAAATGAAACCTCAAAAAAGAAAAATGAAACTGCAATTTTTTTCATCCACCAATATGTAAATTATTTTTATGTTTTATTCCATAGCTAAAATCTAACTATTTTAAAAAAGATTTTTCTTCCTGGTTACAAGTTCTAAGAGTACTACTACTCAGTCAATTTAATATGATATATTCTGGAGAACATGACCTTGTAACAAATAATTTTAGTACAGATTAAGATTTTTGAAGCTTCAAGATCTCTATTAAAAAGTAAGTTTTATATAGTCTTGTAAAATAACCATTGCTTAAGGGATCCACAAAGGTAAGCTTTCAGTCAAAAAATAATTGAAGTCTCAGTTAAAAATGGAGAAAAAAGTAGTAACTGGAAGAAGATTTGTCCAATGAAACAAATTGTATTACTGGATAGTACATAAGTAGCTATAACTGAGAGAAAAAGAGGGAGAGGAGAAGAAGATAGATATTAATAAGCTTTCCTATAAGTAGGAATGAAAGAAAGTCCCAAAAAAATCTGAGATGATTTTTTTGAAAATCTTACCTATGTAAGAGACAATGACAAACTATGGGTAAATCAATACTGTAATCTGAATATAGACTGTACCTAAACTTATTTTCCGAAAAGAGGCAGAAGGTCAGGACTTGAGAGCTGGAGACTTAATTTAGTGCCAATGAAATAGAAAATGCTTCTTTTCCAGATAAAGCAAAAGGCTATGGCTGTGTAACCTTGGGTCAGAAAATCAAACTCCCTAAGATTTAAAACTCCACCCTCAGACAAACTTCCCCCACTAGTGGATTAGATTCATACACTGTGGGATATTCAGAAAATAAAATGCTATGCATCTCTTACAAAAGAAGTACTGCTTCAAATGATTCCTAGTGTAAAATGACAAATGTAGGTTCCTGAGCAATTCTCACTTTTCATAATCACTTTTTCTATGGAAGAGGGGCTTCCCTAGTAGCTGAGTTTGTAAAGAATCTTCAGTTCAGTTCAGTCACTCAGTTGTGTCCAAATATTTGCGACCCTATGAATTGCAGCACACCAGGCCTCCCTGTCCATCACCAACTCCCGGAGTTCACACAGACTCATGTCCATCGCGTTGGTGATGACATCCAGCCATCTCATTCTCTGTTGTCTCCTTTTCCTCCTGTCCCCAATCCCTCCCAGCATCAGAGTCCTTTCCAATGAGTCAATTCTTTGCTTGAGGTGGCCAAAGTACTGGAGTTTCAGCTTTCGCACCATTCCTTCCAAAGAACACCCAGGACTGATCTCCTTTAGAATGTACTGGTTGGATCTACTTGCACCCCAAGGGACGCGCAAGAGTCTTCTCTAACACCACAGTTCAAAAGCATCAATTCTTCAGCACTCAGCCTTCTTCACAGTCCAACTCTCACATCCATACATGACCACAGGAAAAACCATAGCCTTGACTAGATAGACATTTGTTGGCAAAGTAATGTCTCTGCTTTTGAATATGCTATCTAGGTTGGTCATAACTTTCCTTCCAAGAGTAAGCGTCTTTTAATTTCATGGCTGCAGTCACCATCTGCTGTGATTTTGGAGCCCAGAAAAACAAAGTCTGACACTGTTTCCGCTGTTTCCCCATCTATGGAAACAGATAGGACCAGATGCCATGATCTTCATTTTCTGAATGTTGAGCTTTAAGCCAACTTTTTCACTCTCCTCTTTCACTTTCATCAAGATGCTTTTTAGTTCCTCTTCAATTTCTGCCATAAGAGTGGTGTCATTGGCATATCTGAGGTTATTGGTATTTCTCCCAGCAATCTCAATTTCAGCTTGTGCTTCTTCCAGCCCACTGTTTCTCATGATGTACTCTGCATGTAAGTTAAATAAGCAGGGTGACAAAATACAGCCTTGACGAACTCCTTTTCCTATTTGGAACCAGTCTGTTGTTCCATGTCCAGTTCTAACTATTGCTTCCTAACCTGCATATAGATTTCTCAAGAGGCAGGTCAGGTGGTCTGATATTCCCATCTCTTTCAGAATTTCCCACAGTTTATTGTGATTCACACAGTCAGAGGCTTTGGCATAGTCAATAAAGCAGAAATAGATGTTTTTCTGGAACTTTCTTGCTTTTTCCATGATCCAGTGGATGTTGGCAATTTGATCTCTGGTTCCTCTGTCTTTTCTAAAACCAGCTTGAACATCTGGAAGTTCACAGTTTGCATATTGCTGAAGCCTAACTTGGAGAATTTTGAGCATTACTTCACTAGCGTGTGAGATGAGTGCAATTGTGCGGTAGTTTGAGCATTCTTTGGCATTGTCTTTCTTGGGATTGGAATGAAAACTGACCTTTTCCAGTCCTGTGGCCACTGCTGACTTTTACAAGTTTGCTGGCATACTGAGTGCAGCACTTTCACAGCATCATCTTTCAGGATTTGAAGTAACTAACTAACACCCAAAAAAGATGTCCTTTTCATTATGGAAAGGTAGGACTGGAATGCAAAAGTAGGAAGTCAAGAGACACCTGGAGTAACATGCAAATTTGGTCTTGGAATATCAAATGAAGCAGGGCAAAGGCTAATAGAGTTTTGCCAAGAGAACGCAATGGTCATAGCAAACACCCTCTTCCAAGAACACAAGAGAAGACTCTACACATGAACATCACCACATGGTCAACACTCAAATTAAACTGATTATATTCTTTGCAGCCAAAGATGGAGAAGCTCTATACAGTCAGCTAAAACAAGACCACAGCTGACTGTGGCTCAGCTAATGAGTTCTTTATTGCCAAATTCAGACTGAAATTGAAGAAAGTAGGGAAACCTGACTATTCAGGTATGACCTAAATCAAATCCCTTATGATTATACAGTGGAAGTGAGAAATAGATTGAAGGGACTAGATCAGACAGATAGAGTGCCTGATGAACTATGGACTGAGGGTTGTGACACTGTACAGGAGACAGGGATCAAGACCATCCCCATGGAAAAGAAATGCAAAAAAAGCAAAATGGCTGTCTGGGGAGGCCTTCCAAATAGCTGTGAAAAGAAGAGAAGTGAAAAGCAAAGGAGAAAAGGAAAGATACCCATTTGAATGCAGAGTTCCAAAGAATAGCAAGAAGAGATAAGAAAGCCTTCCTCTGTGATCAATGCAAAGACATAGAGGAAAACAACAGAATGGGGAAGACGAGAGCTCTCTTCGAGAAAATTAGAGATACCAAGGGAAAATTTCATGCAAAGATGGGCTCGATAAAGGACAGAAATGGTATGGACCTAACAGAAGCAGAAGATATTAAGAAGAGGTGGCAAGAATACACAGACAAACTGTACAAAAAAGATCTTCATGACCCAGATAATCATGATGATATGATCACTCACCTAGAGCCAGATATCCTGGAATATGAAGTCAAATGGGCCTTAGAAAGAAAGCATTACTACAAATAAAGCTAGTGGAGGTGATGGAATACCAGTTGAGCTATTTCAAATCCAGAAAGATGATGCTGTGAAAGTGCTGCACTCAATATGCCAGCAAATTTGGAAAACTCAGCAGTGGCAATGCAGGAGACCAGACTTCAATCCCTGGGTCAGGAAGATCCCCTGGAGAAGGAAATGTCAACCCACTCTGGTACTCTTGCCTGGGGAATTCCATGGATAGACGACCTGTCAGGCTACAGTCCATGGGATCGCAGAGTTAGACATGCCTGTATGACTAATTTTCAGTTTCCTTTTTCTATGGAAGAAAACCTGCTAACACATATTTATAAAGAATCTGAAAAAAAGAGAGAAAAACAAAGACTCTCAAGATTTGAGACAGAGATCTTTGCTCATGCATGCCATATGTTTCTGGTACTTACTTTCCAAAGATGACACTTCCAGGGAGATATGGAGACAACAATGTTATAACTAAGAAAAAATCTTGAGCCTGTCATTAAAAAAGACACAGTTTGGAATAAGAAGTCCAAGAATCTTCCATTGACTGGCTTCAGCAGCACTAAGAAACTGTGTAAAGCAGTGTTAAGAGGATTAATTAAAATAACAAAATAGTCCTTAATAGTATTATTTTTAAAAGGTTAAATATTCTGTTCAGTACATCATTTATTAATAAACTTTACATTAATATATTCTAAATTTGTTTTTCTAAGATAGAGGCATACTCATTCCTTTCTGGTTTAATGAATAAAGTCTACCTTTAACACATAACTACAAGTGGGAGGAAATACTAGATATTTCAGATGTGACAATGGGCCTTTTCATACCAAATATACTGAAGCATGATAGTTCACAAAATCTGTCTCAGACTATGGAGAATTCATATAAAATGATCTACTGTTCAACAGAAACCAGAAATTTCTATCAATGGATAAAGTGAGAAACAAGATTGTGATATAGCTTTTGTTCCCCTGTGCTGCTATACAATATCATACTCCCTCTGATCTTCTCCCAGGGTCTCCCCAGGATAGACTATAATAATAAGATCTCTTTCTTTAGCAAACAGAAAGTCAGGGACAGAAATGTTTAAGCCTCCCTCTTGACTGGAAGTAATTAAATATCTAAATTATAAATACACATTCATGTCTGGGGAGGTTAAACTGCTTTTATGAACTGCTTCACTGACAAAAACTCTCCATTTTACTGAAGAAGATTCACACTGTAGCTATTCAGATTTATTTTTCTTACATGAAAGCCCATTGTTTAATAGTAAACAGAAAGATCTCCCATAGAGGCATATGGGGATGTGGTCAGATTAATGTTGAATTCAAAATTATGCATATTTTGCACCTTATCTTTGCACTTTGCTGAGATATGAACTACTTCATTAATGTGGTTGTTTCTGTCCCTGTACTTCAGAAATTAAATGAAATGTGGGTTCTTTCATTTCTAACTAGTCAATAGTTAAAATACAACATAAAAATCATGTCCTCAAACACATTAACTGATCAAACATCCTAAAAGAACAATAAAAATAAGAAAAGTTAGAAATTAAGCTTTTAATTGCATATATGTTACTATGCATTTTGAAAAATAATAAATCATATAACAGGAATAGAATAACTTAAAAATTAAACTCAAAGTCAGAATGCTTTTTTTCAAATTCTAGTAATCATACTTGCTGTATAACTACTGTTAAACTTGTTAAAACTCAGCTTCCTCAACTGAAAAATAGGAACAAAATTCAGTAACTCAAAGGTTTGTTAGTACTTGGCATAACCCTCAGGACATAATATGTATTTTATAAATCATTGCTAAATGGAATTTGGATACAGAATGATCACAGAAAAATAATTGTTTGGTGTACTGGAAACATAATGATAAAAAAAGAATTTATATATTCCTTCAAAATGGACCCACATTTAAGCTGCACAGAGAATAATTTTGCATTATAATATTGCTATCTTGAAATCTTGTCATTTAAAACAACAAGGATAGACCTTGAGTGTATTATGCTAAATGAAATGAGTCAGATGGAGAAAAACAGGTACCATATTATTTTATTCACATGTAGAATATAAAACAACTGATTAGCTAACAAACTAAAGCAAAATAAGTGAAAAAACTTAAAAAATAAAGCACATGCACACACACACACACAAAGAGAAGAGAGTAGTGGTTACCAGAGGGTGAGGGGCCAGGATGAGGGTGCAGAGAGGGCAAAGTGACTAAAGGGAAACAAGCGTATGATGATGAATGGAAAATAAACTTTGGTGGTGAGCACATTATAGAGTATACAAAAGTGGGAATGTAAAGTTGTAAAAATAAAACTTATGCTATAAATCAATGTAACCTCAATTTCTAAATATATAAACAATCAATTGATAAAACTGAAGTCTTATCATAATCATAACTAGACTATTGGGGCTATGTAATTTCACATATATAATATATATAATGAAATATATGTGTTATTTTAATCTATTCATTTTTATTAAATGGACTATATATGTATTAATATTGTGGTGATGGTTTAGTCATTAAGTCATGTCCAACTCTTATGACCATGTGGACTGTAGCCTGCCAGGCTGCTCTGTCCATGGAATTTTTCAGGAGAGAATATGGCAGTGGGTTGAATTTCCTTCTCCAAGTATAGAGTATATATAACACTATATATATTACATATGATATATATAATAATAAATTGCTATTCATTAATTTGAAAATATTTATTTAAAAATGCATAATTGTGTGAGGCAGAGTCTATATATTATAAAAAGTTATGCAGTTTTTTTTTTAATTTGGTCATATATATTTCTTTAAATAATAAACATAAAATGTTTTCTATAATATATGGCTCAGTGTTGCTCTAAACATTCTATTTCAACAGAAAAGCAGCAGATAGGAAATGGGAGAACTGAAATTTTGGGTACTGCCTTTATGGAAATCTCTCAAGAGGACAGGAATGGGAGAATGTAATTCAGATAACCATTATATCTATTACTGTGGGAAAGAATCCCTTAAGAAATGGAGTAGCCCTCACAGTCAAAAAAAGAGTCTGAAATGCAGTAGTTGGGTGCAATTTCAAAAACAACAGAATGATCTTGGTTTCTTTCCAAGCAAACCATTCCATATCACAGTAATCCAAGTCTATGCCCCAACTACTAATATGAAGCCAAAGAAGTTGAAGTTGACTGGCTCTATGAAGACATACAAGACCTTCTAGAACTAATGCCAAAAAATATGTCCTTATTATCATAGGAGATTTGAAGGCAAAAGTAGGAAGTCAAGAGATACCTGAGGTAACAGGCAAGTTTGGTCAGCAGTACAAAATGAAGAGGGCCAAAGGCAAACAAAGTATGACAGAGTTTTACCAAGAGAATGTGCTGGTCATAGCAAACACCCTCTTTCAAAAACAAAAGACAAGTCTAGACATAGACATCACCAGATGGTCAATAGCAAAATCAGATGGATTATAGCCAAAGATGGCAAAGCTCTACAGTGCAAAAACAAGACCGGGGCTGACTGTGGCTCGGATCATGAACTTCTTGTTGCAAAATTCAGACTTAAATTGAAGAAAGTAATGAAAACCACTAGACCATTCAGTTATGATCTAAATCAAATAACAACGATTATACAGTGGAAGTGATAAATAGATTCAAGGAATTAGATCTGACAGAGTGCCAGAAGAACTATGGAGGAGGTTCATGACATTGTGCAGGAGGCAGTGATCAAGACCATCCCCAAAAGAAAGAAATGGAAAAAGGCAAAATGGTTTTCTGAGGAGGTCTTACAATTAGTTGAGAAATGAGAGAAGTGAAAGGCAAAGGAGAAAAGGAAAGATATGTTTTTCTGAATGCAGAGTTACAGAGAATAGCAAGGAGAAATAAGAAAGTGTGTTTTTTTGTTGTTGTTTGTTTGTTTTTGAGTGATCAGTGCAAAGAAATAGATGAAAATAATAGAATGGGAAGGGCTAGATATTTCTTCAAAAAAAATTAGAGATACCAAGGGAACATTTCATGCAAAGATAGGCACAATCAAGGACAAAAACAGTATGGACTTCAGAGAAGCAGCAGATATTAAGAAGAGGTGGCAAGAATACACAGAAGAACTGTACAGAAAAAGATAATGACCTGGAGAGCCACAGTGGTTTGATTACTCACCTGGAGCCAGACATTCAGGACTGTGAAGTCAAGTGGGCCTTAGGAAGCTTCACCAGGAACAAAATTAGTGGAGGTGATGGAATTCCAGCTTAGCTATTTCAAATCCTAAAGGATGATGCTGTGAAAGTGCTGCACTCAATATGCCAGGAAAATCTATAAACTCAGCTGTGGCCACAGGACTGGAAAATGTGTTTTCGTTCCACTCATAAAGAAGGGCAATGCCAAAAATGTTTAAACTAACACACATTTGCACTCATTTCACATGGTAGAAAAGTAATGCTCAAAATCCTTCAAGCTAGGCTTCAACAGAATGTGAATTGGGGATTTTCAGATGTTCAAGCTGGATTTACAAAAGGCAGTAGAATCAGAGATCAAATTGCCAACATCCATTGGATCATAGAAAAAACAAGATAATTTTAGAAAATGCATCTACTTCTGCTTTATTGACTATGCCAAAGCTTTTGACTGTGTGGATCACAACAAACTGTGGAAAATTCTGAAAGAGATGGGAATACCAGACCACCTTACCTGCCTCTTGGAAAACCTGTATGCAGGTCAAGAAGCAATAGTTAGAACCGAACATGGAACAACAGACTGGTTCAAAATTAGCAAAGGAGTATATCATGCCTGTATACTGTTGCCCTGCTTATTTAACTTATATTCAGAGTACATTATGCAAAATGTTGGACTGGATGAAGCACAGGCTGGAATCAAGATTGCTGGAAGAAATATCAATAACCTAAGAAATGCAGAAGACACCACCCTTATGGCAGAAAATGAAGAGGAACTAAAGAGCCTCTTGGTGAAGTTGAAAGAGTCGAGTGAAAAAGCTGACTTAAAACTCAACATTCAAAAAATGAAGATCATGGCATCCGGTTCCATCACCTTGTGGCAAATAGATGTGGAAATAATGGAAACAGTGACAGACTTTATTTTCCTGGGCTCCAAAATCACTGCAGATGATGACTGCAGCCATGAAATTAAAAGATGTTTGCTTCTTGGAAGAAAAGCAATGACGAACCTAGACAGTATATTAAAAAGCAGAGACATTACTTTGCTGATAAAGGTCTGTATAGTCAGAGTTATGGTTTTTCCATTAGTCATGTATGAATGTGAGAGCTGGACAATAAAAAAGGTTGAGGGCTGAAGATAATTCTTTCAAACTGTGGTGGTAGAGAAGAGTCGAGAGTCCCTTGGACAGTAAAGAGATCAAATGAGTCATATTTCCTAAAGGATATCAGTCCTTAATATTCATTGGAATGACTGAATGCTGAAGCTGAAGCTCCAATACTTCGGCCACCTGATGTGAAGAGTGGACTTATTTTAAAAGACCCTGCTTCTGGAAAAGATAGAAGGCAGGAGCAGAAGGTTGGATGGTATCAGGGAGGATGAGATGGTTGGATGGCATCACCGACTCAATGGACATGAGTTTGAGCAAACTCCAGGAGATGGTGAAGGACAGGGAAGCCTTGCTGCAGTCCACAGGGTCACAGAGAGTCGGACAAGACTGAGTAGCTGAACAAATCTATAATAGGCATGCTAAAATACAAATGGACAAAACCACCTGTGGTAAAGCAACTGTCATGATTTTAACACTATTGGACCACCAGCAATAGCAGAAATCTTTGGACAGTAATAGAAGTATTATAGACAAATTCTAAAGAAATTCACATTGATTTGTTTATCTTCTCAAAGGTCACATACTATGTTAACCTTATTTTTTTCTTATACTTTAAGTATTTTGAGCAATAATAACTATTATCAAATCTGATTTAGATGGAAAAAGGAATGATTAGCAGATAACTGTAGTGACAGAGAATATTCTTTATCTGTCATGAGTAATCTCCAGCCAGTTAAGGGCACCCTTAGTAAGTCAAATGATTTTCATTATTTGTATTTTAAGTTTCTCACTACACACACACACACACACACACACACACACACACACACAAACACACATCTGCTCTTTAGGGAACAGAATTAATAAATGTAAAGTTGTATTTACACTCCAAAAGAATTGTTAAGTCACTACCAGATTTTATCAGGATATTTCTACTCTTACTTATAAGTATTAGAGCAAAACTATTCTGATTTATACAATTTTAATCAGCTTCATGAAAATTGCAATCTGCAAATATGTCAGAGTGAGAAAATTTATAAATGTTATCACATTCCAGTGAAAATCCTTTGAAAAGGGAATCCAAATGTTTCTGTCAGTTCAGTACTTTATTCATAGCAGATATAGTCAGAGTTATAACATTTTCCACAGTAATCAACTTGACCAAGTGAATGTATATTTTTAAATTTCAAATAAACTCAGGATAAGTATAATCTCATAAGAAATGATGGAATAGTCAAAGGATTTGAGTTTATATAAGTATGATAAAAATAATTTCCATTTCTATCTTCTTGATTCATATCTATGTTCAAAAGAATTCCAAACTTATTCTCAAGACAGGGTTTAGGAAGAAATGCATTGTTTGTAAATATAGGATTTTTGGAGCATTTTCTTATTTAGAAGGGATCAGATTTTCAAAACCCATTTTCTCAGGTTCTTAGAGCCTATAGCTTTTTACTGATTTAGTTGAGATGATTGCAGAGACCAATAAAGAGGTCTGGTAAAGTTACAGTAATGTATGAAACCCATATTTTTGTTATGTCACAGAATTTACAATTTTAGCTTTTATGTATGTGTGTATACATATATATACATATATATACATATATCGGGGAAGGCAATGGCACCCCACCCCAGTACTTTTGCCTGGAGAATCCCATGGACGGAGAATCTCAGTCCATGGGATTGCTGAGAGTTGGACATGACTGAGCGACTTCACTTTCACTTTTCACTTTCATACATTGGAGAAGGAAATGGCAACCCACTCCAGTGGTCTTGCCTGGAGAATCCCAGGGACAGGGGAGCCTGGTGAGTTTCCATCTATGGGGTCGCACAGAGTCGGACACGACTGAAGCGACTTAGCAGCAGCAGCATACACATATATATATATATGTGTGTTTTAGCTAGAGAATGTACATTTGTGATGCTTATCTTGCTAATTATACTTGTTTAGGAATTTGAAAAGAGAAAATATGGTCATATACTAATGTTTCATTCATGTATATCTTAGGTATTAACTCTCATAGTATATGCTCAACACCATTTCCTCAGATCCAGGGAATCATTGTCTTAAGCTATAATTTCTCCCACCTACTCTGCCAGCTTCAGGGATTCCCTAATCAGCCTAGGACTCGAAGGGCAGGAGTTTAATAATTGTATAAACCCCTTTTACATATACAATTATGTTTATAATTGAGGGGTTACTTTTGTATGTTTGCTGTTGTTGATCAGTCACTCAGTCATGATCGACTCTTCGGGACCCCATGGACCACAGCATGTCAGGCTTCCCTGTCCATTACTAACTCCTGGAGTCTACTAAAACTCATCTCCACTGAGTCAGTGATGCCATATAACCATCTCATCCTCTGTCATCCCCTTCTCCTGTCTTCAATCTTTCCCAGCATCAGGGTCTTTTCAAACGATTCAGCTCTTCACATCAGGTGGCCAAAGAATTAGAGTTTCAGCTTCAGCATCAGTCCTTCCAATGAAGACTCAGGACCGATCTTCTTTAGGAGAGACTGGTTGGATCTCCTTGCAGTCCAAGGGACTCTCAAGAGTCTTCTCCAACACCACAGTTTAAAAGCATCAATTCTTCAGTGCTCAGCTTTCTTTAAAGTCCAACTTTCACATCCATACATAACTACTATAAAAACCGTAGACTTGAGATGGACCTTTATAGACAAAGTAATGTCTCTGCTTTTTAATATGCTGTCTATGTTGGTCATAACTTTCTTGCCAAGGAGTAAGCATTTTTTAATTTCATGGCTGCAGTCACCATCTATAGTGATTTTGGAGCCCCCCACCCCAAAAAACAAAAGTCAGCCACTGTATCAAGTCTTTCCCAACCTATTTGCCATGAAGTGATGGGACCAGATGTCATGAACTTAGCTTTTTGAATGTTGAGCTTTAAGCCAAGTTTTTCACTATCCTCTTTCACTTTCATCAAGAGGCTCTTTAGTTCTTCTTCACTTTCTGCCATAAGGGTGGTGTCATCTGACTATCTGAGGTTACTGATATTTCTCCTGGCTATCTTGATTACAGCTTGTGTTTCGTCTAGCCCAGCATTTCTCATGATGTATTCTGCCTGTGTACAAATTAAATAAGCAGGATGGCAATATATAGCTTTGATGTACTCCTTTTCCTATTTGGATTCAGTCAGTCATTCCATGCCCAGTTCTAACTGTTGCTTCCTGATCTGCATACAGATTTCTCAAGAGGCAGGTCAAGTGGTCTGGTATTTTCATCTCTTTCAGAATTTTTGACAGTTTATTGTGACCCACACAGTCAAAGGCTTTGGCATCGTCAATAAAGCAGAAATAGATGTTTTTCTGGAACTGTCTTGCTTTTTCGATGATCCAACGAATGTTGGAGATTTGATATCTGGTTCCTCTGCTTTTTCTAAAGCCAGCTTGTACATCTGGAAGTCTGCAGTTCATGTATCGCTGAAGCCTAGCTTGGAGAATTTTATGCATTACTTTCCTAGTCTGTGAGATGAGTGCAATTGTGCAGTAGTTTGAACAATCTTTGGCATTGCCTTTCTTTGGGATTGCAATGAAAACTGACCTTTTCCAGTCCTGTGCCACTGCTGAGCTTTCCAAATTTGCTGGCATATAGAGTGAAGAATGTACACAGCATCATCTTTTAGGATTTGAAATAGTTCAACTGGAATTCCATCACCTCCACCAGCTTTGTTTATAGTGATGCTTCCTAAGTCCCACGTGACTTAACATTCCAAGATGACTGGCTCTAGGTAAGTGATCACACCATCGTGATTGTCTGGGTCGTGAAGATCTTTTTTGTATAGTTCTTCTGTATATTCTAGAATGTCGACATTCACTCTGGCCATCTCTTGTTTGACCACTTCCAATTTGCCTTGATTCATGGACCTGACATTCCAGGTTGCTATGCAATATTGCTCTTTACAGCATCGGAACTTGCTTCTATCACCCGTCACATCCACAGCTGGGTATTCTTTTTGCTTTGGCTCGATCCCTTCATTCTTTCTGGAGTTCTTTCTCCACTGATCTCCAGTAGCATACTGGGCACCTACTGACCTGGGGAGTTTCTCTTTCAGTATCCCATCATTTTGCCTTTTCATACTGTTCATGGGGTTCTCAAGGTAAGAATACTGAAGTGGTTTGCCATTCCCTTCTCCAGTGGACCACATTCTGTCAGACCTCTCCAGAAAACATCACTACGAACATAGCTAGTGGAGTTGATGTAATTCCAGTTGAGCTATTTCAAATCCTGAATGATGATGCTGTGAAAGTACTGCACTCCATATGCCAGCACATTTGGAAAACTCAGCAGTGGTCACAGGACTGGAAAAGGTCAGTTTACATTCGAATCCCAAAGAAAGGCAATGCCAAAGAATGCTTAAACTACCGCACAATTGCACTCATCTCACACGCTAGTAAAGTAATGCTCAAAATTCACCAAGTCAGGCTTCAGCAATA
This sequence comes from Tragelaphus eurycerus, assembly GCA_935064755.1. Lineage (NCBI taxonomy): Eukaryota > Metazoa > Chordata > Mammalia > Artiodactyla > Bovidae > Tragelaphus > Tragelaphus eurycerus. The sequence goes on along the minus strand of CAKXYN010000010.1, from coordinate 40,986,550 downwards.
TGTGAACCATGAACTTCCTGATGTTCAAGCTGGTTTTAGAAAAGGCAGAGGAACCAGAGATCAAATTGCCAACATCCGCTGGATCATGGAAAAAGCAAGAGAGTTCCAGAATAACATCTATTTCTGCTTTATTGACTATGCCAAAGCCTTTGACTGTGTGGATCACAATAAACTGTGGAAAATTCTGAAAGAGAAGGGAATACCACCAACGTGATCTGCCTCTTGAGAAATCTGTATGCAGGTCAGGAAGCAACAGTTAGAACTGGACATGGAACAACAGACTGGTTCCAAATAGGAAAAGAAGTACATCAAAACTGTATATTGTCACCCTGTTTATTTAACTTATATGCAGAGTACATCATGAGAAATGCTGGGCTGGAAGAAGCACAAGCTGGAATCAAGATTGCTGGGAGAAATATCAATAACCTCAGATATGCAGATGACACCACCCTTATGGCAGAAAGTGAAGAGGAACTGAAAAGCCTCTTGATGAAAGTGAAAGTGGAGAATGAAAAAGTTGGCTTACAGCTCAACATTCAGACAACGAAGATCATGGCATTTGGTCCCATCACTTCATGGGAAATAGATGGAGAAACAGTGGAAACAGTGTCAGACTTTATTTTTCTGGGCTCCAAAATCACTACAGATGGTGACTGCAGCCATGAAATTAAAAGATGCTTACTCCTTGGAAGGAAAGTTATGACCAACCTAGATAGCATATTCCAAAGCAGAGATATTACTTTGCCAACAAAGGTTCGTCTAGTCAAGGCTATGGTTTTTCCTGTGGTCATGTATGGATGTGAGAGCTGGACTGTGAAGAAGGCTGAGTGCCGAAGAATTGATGTTTTCGAACTGTGGTGTTGGAGAAGACTCTTGAGAGTCCCTTGGACTGCTAGAAGACCCAACCAGTCCATTCTGAAGGAGATCAGCCCTGGGATTTCATTGGAAGGAATGATGCTAAAGCTGAAACTCCAGTACTTTGGCCACCTCATGCAAAGATTTGTCTCATTGAGAAGACTCTGATGCTGGGAGGGATTGGGGGCAAGAGGAGAAGGGGACGACAGAGGATGAGATGGCTGGATGACATCACTGACTCGATGGTTGTGAGTCTCAGTGAACTCTGGGAGTTGGTGGTGGACAGGGAGGTCTGGAGTGCTGCGATTCATGGGGTCGCAAAGAGTCGGACACTACTGAGTGACTGATCTGATCTGTATATTCTTACCACCTCTTCTTAATATCTTCTGCTTCTATTAGGTCCATACAATTTCTGTCCTTTATTGAGCCCAATTTTGCATGAAATATTCCTTTGGTATCTCTAGTTTTCTGGAAGAGATCATTGGTCCTTCCCATTCTGTTGTTTTACTCTATTTCTTTGCAATCATCATTGAGGAAGGCTTTCTTTTCTCTCCTTGCTGTTCTTTGGAACTCTGCATTCCAATGGGTATCTTTCCTTTTCTCCTTTGCTTTTCACTTCTCTTCTTTTCACAACTATTTGTAAGACCTCCTCAGACAGCCATTTTGCTTTTTTTCATTTATATTTCTTGGGGTTGATCTTGATCCCTGCTTCCTGTATAATGTCACGAACCTCTGTCCATAGTTCATCAGGCACTCCATCAGATCTAGTCCCTTAAATCTATTTCTCACTTCCACTGTATAATCATAAGGAATTTGCTTTAGGTCATACCTGAATGGTAGTAGTTTTCCCTACTTTCTTCAATTTAAGTCTGAATTTGAAAATAAGGAGTTCATGATCTGAGCCACAGTCAGCTCCTGGCCTTGTTTTTGCTGACTGTATAGAGCTTCTCCATCTTTGGCTGCAAAGAATATAATCAATCTGATTTTGCTCTTGACCACCTGGTTATTTCCATGTGTAGAGTCTTCTCTTGTTTTGTTGGAAGAGTGTGTTTGCTATGACCAGTGCTTTCTCTTGGCAAAACTCTATTAGCCTTTGCCTTGCTTCATTCTTACTCCAAGTCCCAGTTTGCCTGTTTTTCCAGATGTTCTTGACTTCCTACTTTTGCATTCCAGTCCCCTATAATGAAAAGGACATCTTTTTGGTGTTAGTTCTAAAAGGTCTTGTAGGTCTTCATAGAACTGTTCAACTTCAGCTACTTCAGCATTACTGGTTGGAGCATAGAGTTGGATTACCCTGATATTGAATAGGTGGGTTGCTTTGGAAATGAACAGAGATCATTCTGTCATTTTTGAGATTGCATTCAAGTACTGCATTTTGAACTCTCTCTCTCTTTTTTTTTTTGTTTTACTATGATGGCTACTCCATTTCTTCTAAGAGATTCTTCCCCACAGTAGTAGATATAATGTTCATTTGAATTAAATTTACCTATTCCAGGCCAATTCAGTTTGCTGATTCCTAAAATGTTGATGTTCACTCTTGCCATCTCCTCTTTGATCACTTCCAATTTGCCTTGATTCATGGACCTAACATTCCAGGTTCCTATGCAATGTTGGTCTTTACTGCATCAGAACTTGCTTCTATCACCAGTCATATCCACAACTGGATGTTGTTATTGCTTTGGCTCCATCTCCTCATTCTTTCTGGAGTTATTTCTCCACTGATCTCCAGTAGCATATTGGGCACCTACTGACCTACTGATCTGAATATATTCATGTATATATTGATACACAGAAGTTGAAGATATTTTGTCTACTTTGAGTGAGATGGAACAAAAAATGAGAATATGATTCTCCATTCAGAGGTTAATTTTTAAAATATGCTTAAAAATACTTGTTAAAAGCATCATTTGATTACTGTGTGGTATTCATATTCTAAATTAAAAATTAAGATTCTTCAGGGAAAAAAAATCAATAGGAGTTTTGGAGCCCAAGGTTCTTAAAAATGTACATTTCAGCTAGTGATATGTCGAGAGGAGAAATTTAAGGGTTTCAAGTGTGAAAGTCAGGACAATGTACTTTTTTTCATTAGACAACAAGGACTCATTTGTAGTTTTGAGAGCGATTCTCTTATTTTCTGAATCAATCCACTCCTTCATTCTCATATGGTACTTTTTTTTTTTTTTTTTTTTTTTTTAGGGACTTCAATCTTTAACAGACACTGTAAGTCTCATGCTTGGTTTATTTTTTTTCTTGCTCATCCATGACTTTTTGACCTTTTTCCAAAGTCTCATGAATGGTCTCTTATGAAATATAAGTCTAATGAATTCATTTCTGTGCTTAAAATTCTAAATAGTCTTTACCTGAACACAGAAGGAAATCCACTCTTTGCGGTCCTGTCTATTCTTCTCAGCTTACCTCTCATTCCCATGCACTCTATGCTTATAAACAAATTGGATACCATAGTTTCATAAACATAACATATCAGTATTCCTTAATAAGTGTGTCTGCAACACTTAGAAAGCCTTTCCACTTCACTTTTTCATTTGCTTATTACAACCAATTCTTCTTTCAAGATTTGGGTAAAACTTTACTTCTTCTGGAAACCATTTCTAAACTCTCTCCTCATTTAAAAACAATTAACAACTCATCTACATATATTACCAAAGCACTTTCTTTACACTTAAAAGGTAAACTTTGTCATTTTAATTGATCATTTACTTGTCTTTTTCTCATACAAGAATGTGGATTTTTGTCTGGAATGTCATTGTACTCCCCAGTAAATCGTACATTTCTAGACAGTAAGTGCTCTAGATAATAAGTGTGCAATAATACCAGACGTGACTGAGTGACTTCACTTTCACTTTTCACTTTCATGCATTGGAGAAGGAAATGGTAACCCACTCCAGTGTTCTTGCCTGGAGAATCCCAGGGACAGGGGAACCTGGTGGGCTGCCGTCTATGGGGTCACACAGAGTCGGACATGACTGAGGCAACTTGGCAATATTGAATACTGAATAAAAAAGACAAAATAAAATGTTAGAAGCTTTTTGTGATAGAACTTAACTTGAAATTGATGAGACAAAGGAATTAATTGCAAAATGGCAGCCATGCTGACTTATCTTCCATTTTTCTGATTTTCTTTCAAGGGATATTTTTTCTCATACTTCTGTTGTGAGTAGGTTATTGTCTTTACACTTATTGTGAATTAATTTCAATTATTACTTCATGATAGCATCCTATGTAACACCATACATCCAAAATGTCCACCAGCATTACACTAACTGGTTAAAATGACATTGTCAATGTGCCCAACACAAAGCCCTGCATTTTGGAGAATCTTATTATCTACCAAACTCTCTTTGTCCAACACATTATATCTGAATAATTTCTCCTTCCCTTTTCCCCATGAAAAACAAGGAGAGGAACAAGATGGTCTAAAATATATTAAAGAATAAATGATCGTTTTAAGTCTGTGTCATGTCACTCAGAAGTTTATACATAGGCTGCTGCTGCTGCTAAGGTACTTAGTCGTGTCCGACTCTGTGCGACACCATGGACTGCAGCCAACCAGGGTCCTCCGTCCATGGGATTTTCCAGGCGAAAGTACTGGAGTGGGGTGCCTTTGCCTTCTCCGATACTTAGGCTATAAATGCTTTATTCATTCATCCATTCAGAAATGCAGAGAAACTGGCAGCTATTTCAAATCCTGAAAGAAGATGCTTTGAAAGTCCTGCACTCAATATGCCAGGAAATTTGGAAAACTCAGCATTGGCTACAGGACTAGAAAAGGTCAGTTTTTGTTCCAATCCCAAAGAAAGGCAATGCCAAAGAGTGCTCAAACTACCACACAAGTGCACTCGTCTCACATGCTAGTAAAGTGATGCTCAAAATTCTCCAAGCCAGGCTTCAGCAATACATGAACCGTGAACTTCCTGATGTTCAAGCTGGTTTTAGAAAAGGCAGAGGAACCAGAGATCAAATTGCCAACATCCCCTGGATCATCAAAAAAGCTAGAGAGTTCCAGAAAAACATCTATTTCTGCTTTATTGACTATGCCAAAGCCTTTGGCTGTGTGGATCACAATAAACTGTGGAAAATTCTGAAAGAGAAGGGAATACCAGACCACCTGACGTGCCTCTTGAGAAATCTGTATGCGGGTCAGGAAGCAACAGTTAGAACTGGACATGGAACAACAGACTGGTTCCAAATAGGAAAAGGAGCACGTCAAGGCTGTATATTGTCACCTTGCTTATTTAACTTATATGCAGAGTACATCAAGAGAAATGCTGGGCTGGAAGAAGCAGAAGCTGGAATCAAGATTGCTGGGAGAAATATCAATAACCTCAGATATGCAGATGACACCACCCTTATGGCAGAAAGTGAAGAGGAACTAAAAAGCCTCTTGATGAAAGTGAAAGTGGAGAGTGAAAAGGTTGGCTTAAAGCTCACCATTCAGACAAGGAAGATCATGGCATTTGGTCCCTACACTTCATGGGAAATAGATGGGGAAACAGTGGAAACAGTGTCAGACTTTATTTTTCTGGGCTCCAAAATCACTACAGATGGTGACTGCAACCATGAAATTAAAAGACGCTTACTCCTTAGAAGGAAAGTTATGACCAACCTAGATAGCATATTGAAAAGCAGAGACATTACTTTGCCAACAAAGGTTCGTCTAGTCAAGGCTATGGTTTTTCCTGTGGTCATGTATGGATGTGAGTTGGACTGTGAAGAAGGCTGAGCGCCAAAGAATTGATGCTTTTGAACTGTGGTATTGGAGAAGACTCTGGAGAGTCCCTTGGACTGCTAGAAGACCCAACCGGTCCATTCTGAAGGAGATCAGCCCTGGGATTTCTTTGGAAGGAATGATGCTAAAGCTGAAACTCCAGTACTTTGACCACCTCATGCAAAGAGTTGACTCATTGGAAAAGACTCTGATGCTGGGAGGGATTGAGGGCAGGAGGAGAAGGGGACGACAGAGGATGAGATGGCTGGATGGCATCACTGACTCGATGGACATGAGTCTGAGTGAACTCCGGGAGTTGGTGATGGACAGGGAGGCCTGGCGTGCTGGGATTCATGGGGTCACAAAGAGTCAGACACTACTGAGCAACTGAACTGAACTGAATGCTAACCCATTGGAAATTTAACAATTAATAAGATACTTTATATGTCTGTAAGTGTCAAATAATTTGTAGCATAATATTTGAAGTAAAAAAAAAAAAAAATCATTAACATAATTATCGAAGACCCTGTGTGGATTTTCCTTAACACCATAGTACCAGATTAAATATTGAAAGCTCCTAAGATAGTGTTTGGAATAAGAAAAAAATGAATAAAATAAAAAACAAAAAACAAATACTGCTTTTCATTTTAAATGAAAAAATGAGAACAAATTAAAAATACTACATTTATTTGCTAATGTAGATCAATAATTCTCAAACTTATTGTATTTTTTGACCTTTATTTATTTGACCTTTTACAGAGATAAAAATTAAAAGAATATAGGTCTAAAGTACTGCTAGATGCTAGGCAGTCTACGTTTGTGGGCTCCAAGTAAAAAAAATAAGAAGGAAACTTTCAAAGAAAAGAATAATATACTTCAGAATCAGATCTGTCCCACATCTGATTGAGAGCTACAGAATAAGTACTTATGTTTGCTACTTTCTAATGGGAATAATACAAATTCACAGATACATTGTCAATAATTAAGATGTTAAAATATTCATCCTACCAAAGAAAGCACTAGAGTAAATCCCTTATTTTTTCATCTTATAATATTGTTTAACTTATGAAATCTAATAAAGTTTTCTAAAGCTAAGGCTATGACCTCTAATATAATTTTATAAATTTAAAAGAAAGCCAGTTTAAGTTACTATTTTCACTGAGTCCAGTGAGTAGACCCTAGGAGTCCCTGCCAAGAGCTTGTTCCTGCTGCTGCTGCTAAGTTGCTTCAGTCGTGTCCGACTCTGTTAGACCCCATAGATGGCAGCCCACCAGGCTCCCCCGTCCCTGGGATTCTAGAGGCAAGAACACTGGAGTGGGTTGCCATTTTCTTCTCCGATGCATGAAAGGGAAAAGTGAAAGTGAAGTTGCTCAGTCGTGTCTCACTCTTAGCGACCCCATGGACTGCAGCCTACCAGGCTCCTCCGTCCATGGGATTTTCCAGGCAAGAGTACTGGAGTAGGTTGCAATTGTCTTCTCCGGCCAAGAGCCTAGCTGTGCTGAATTAATCCATCTTCAGATGTGTGGCCTCAGCTGAACAGTTTTAACATTTAAAATAGGCACATCACTCAGATGGAGGACCAATATCATCAAATGCTCACAAGAGTCTTGTGAATAAACTGAGATTCCAGATCATGTTTTAATTTATAATAAGAACTATGACAGAAGGACAGAAATGCTTCTGTGTCACAGCCAGACATTTCTCTCCCTGTAGGATGATTAGATGATGATTTCTTGAAACATAATTGGTGTCAGCTGGTTGGTTCCATTGTTTAAGGGATCATTTTTTTCTGTGAAAGGGATCTGTTATCTCAGGGACTAGAGCACTCTTGTGGCTAAGTAGGGTATTTTTAGATACTGAGACATAATTCTTCCTTTCCACCCCCAACTCTACATTCTTATACATGTATTCATCCCTTGAATAGATCCAGTTAGGTCTTACTCAGCCTTGGAAATTATTTTTCCTCAAAAGATGACATTGCATGTCAGATTTCATTCTCTACATTACTTGAACTCTCAGGAGATGGTTTTTATTTCTTTTTTTTTTTTTTTTATCAAGAATCTCTTTTATTGATTATCAGAAACATTACAAACATCTAATATGAACAAATTGTAACATGACAGTATTTAGTTTGAACAATTAATACATTTCAGATATAATATTATACATATTTCAATGTTATTCTCCCCAATCATCCCACCCTCTCCCAGTCCCAGAGTCCAAAAGTCTGGTCTATACATCAGTGTCTCTTTTGCTGTCTCGTAAATAGGGTTATTTTTACCATCTTTCTAAATTCCATATATATGTGTTAGTATACTGTATTTGCGTTTTTGTTTCTGGCTTACTTCACTCTGAGTGGTTATTTTGGCTGTCAAAATATTATCACATTTACAAAACAGTTATTTCTGAATTGTGATGTCCAGCATTACATTACAGAGGTTCTAAATTTTCCAAGAGCTGATTACATTAATATGTGGTACAAGAAATATCTGAAGATTTTCTAGTTTCAAACTACCTCAGAGTAAATGTCAATAAATTAACATTTTGTCATTTTTAAGGTAATTTGTCTTTTATGGTAGTTGAAAGTACAAATACAATTACAAACAAAACAACAAAGAAAATCAAGATTCCTGTATTATTTTAAATATCATCCTTTCCTGAGCAGTTTCCTTTGAGATTTACTTTATTTTATATTTATTTCTCTTATTTTACTAGATAGAAGGATAGAGATCAGTTTGTCTACATATACATTAAGACTGAATTTATTTAAAATCATCAGTTCAACTTTAGAAAATAAAAACAAATATATTTTGAACAATTAAATAATTTGTAAATTAGAGAAATCCATTAGGAATGAACTCAGAATTGAAATAATTATAATGCCTGCTTTAATTCACAATTCATAGGCTACAAATTAAGAATGACAATTATTTGAAATCAGTCGTGACTTCAGAATGATGTAAATTAGTAATCCCACAAATACCTAGACTTTTCTTTCTCAAAATATCCAAAGTAAGAAAATTTTATTTATCTTGACATTTAGATATTTTATTTCCAACAGTCTGGAAGTTAATATGGAAATTATATTTCCAAAAATATGGTAAGTTTCAGTTGTCTCCAGTCCTATGATTTTTTTTTTCTCCTAATGCGAATCATCATTTTAAAATCCACAAGGAAACATGTTACCTCTCATATGAATATTATTCTCAGCGACATTATTTCCACACGTTTTTCAAATGACAGCCCTCTTTAACATTAAGAAATATCAAGGTCTACTACTCCATACAAATGTAGCTATACCAGTCACTGTAAAAAGAACAATAAAATAAGTAATATCTTAAAATGCATACTCTCTAAAAAACTTTAATAATACTCTAAAATAACCTCCATGGCATTAAAAGTATTAAAATCTTTAATATTTTAGTTAGCATTATTCTAAGATACTTTTATCGTATTTTAGCAACAAAATATAAATATGTATTTGAAAATTAGCATCTGTACATATGGAACAAAGTTTGTTTAGCTACAGAAAACTTTAATACTGCTTTTGAGTTGTGTTTGATATACAGTAAAATGTATTCACTGTAAGTATAAAACTGACACATTTTGGTACATATATACAGCCATAGTAACCACCACTACAATCAAGATATAAAACATTTAATTCATGTTAAAAAGTACCTTTGCGCTTCTTTACAATCATGGATGCCCTATAACCCCTTAGTCTCTTTGCCAGGTATACTTTGCAAATATTTTATTTCAAAAGGTTTGCTTTTTTTTTTTTTAACTATGTCTTCAAAAGATCAAAAATTATAATTTTAATAATGTGCAGTTATCCATTTTGTTCTTTAATAATTTGGGCTGTTTGGGTCATATTATTGAAACAAACAAACAAACAAGCAAAAACTTTGCCTAACCTAATTCCATCCTCTAGAAATTTTCATATATTTGTTTAGAAGCACAGATCTACAGAATAAAATCCAAACACTTATTTAAAATAAAACTCTCAGATTTTGGTTCATTTCATTTTTGCCTCTTTAGTCATATCTCTTCCTCTCTCTAGCATGTACACAATCTCTAGTTTTATTAAACTAAATTCATTACACACATATCAAATCAAAATAATTTCAAAAGACTGATCATTTAAAAAATTGGAGTATTAGAGAAAAAATATTTTAGAAACTTTTGACATCTGAGAATAAAAAATATTTTAAAACGAAAACACAAAAGGCACAAATCAGAAAATATAATAGGAAGAACAAGTATTTTTAAATTAAAAATTAAAACAAAAGTAAAGATAAGGAGAAAATATTTTAACATAAAGTTTTAGTTTCAGAAAATATAAATTATTTTGACACAGGAGTAACAAAAAGAGAATTTAAATTAAATAAATGGTTAGCAATAAAAACAAGCAGTTCACAGAAGGAAAATAAAGAATTCCTTGAAAGTATAAACTGTACTCAACTTTATATTAACTAGAGAAAATTTAACTGAAAGTAATAATAAGATAATGATTGCATAAACATCTGAGGGCAAAAGTTGAAAGGCCTAATATTACCAAGAGTTGGAGAGAATGAAGTTGGAAATACAAGCTGTTTCTAATAAATTTGAATATATGCACATGTAATGTTCTAGTGATTCTACTCCTAATAATATGCACTAAAGTTACTTATGAAAAATGCTCAGTCTAAACACTAGGGTTTCTTTAAAAACTATATATTTACATATCAACAGATAAAGAAACAGATATTCTCTTAAGAGGTAAAACTAGAAGTTTAATTATTAAACTGAACTTAATTCAAATCTAAAGCCTCCATTATCTGCATATCAGTTTTTCCGGGGAAAAGAAAAAATAAATGGGACCCACGGACGTACAAAAAGGAAATCCTCATGGGGATGACAGAGGCACAGAGGACAGAGCCAACCACAATGGAACAAGATAAAGTTGAATGGAGAATTGAAAAATAAAAGTCAATAATTAAATTTACCACACTTGAAGCAAATGTGAGAAATGTTAATATTTATGCATCCTGGTTTGGGGATGGTTGGTGGGGGGTGGGAGTAATATTCCATATTACTTTTCTTTTGCTTTTCTGTGTTTTAAAACTACTTTCAAATTTTAAAATTAACTATAGTATAATTAACTATTTATTAAGCTACAACATCTTTCATAATTTTACACAGTTTTTTTTTTTTTTTAACAGATTCACTGTCTGAATTTATATTAATCTTTCAAAACAAAACTGAATTGCTTTGTGAAACATCTTCCCTTTCCCATTGTAGGCCCTTGTTAACCATTCCCTTGTTATTTTTAAAGAACTTCTTGTGCACCTTACTCTTATTTTATCATTTACACTGCTTTGCTCCAGTAACCTAATTCTGCTGTCTCTTACCACTAAGTCAAGTTCCTTGATAGTAGAAAGTAGTTCCTATATATAAATACATAGTTGAATGTATTACCTAGCATGGTGAAGCTTACATAACTGTTCATAAATGTAGATCCCTTCTTTATTTTAGGCATTTTAGGTAAACAGGCCAAGTTTCCCAACCTTGCTTGCATGTAAGTGTGATTGTATAACTAAGTTTCAGATAGTGAGTAAAAATTATGTGAGACACTTCCAAGCTGAGTTCTTAAAAAATTTCCTATTGTTTCCTTCTCTGGCAAATGATGATCCGCAGTGAAGGCAAGAGTGGAAGGAGCCTTGAATGCTCTTCTGTTAACTACCGCATGAATAAGAAAAATTTAGATTGACTCAATCTCTCAGATATTCAAGACGATTTCTTATTTTACTTATCCTACTTTCCTAGTAATTTCTCATAAAAGCCATTCAATAAATGAATGCATATAATAAAAATAGTTAGATAGGATACTGGCAATACACATGAAAGAGAAAATGAACTCTCTGAGGAAAATATTGAGATTCACTTTCTCAATGTTTTTAAAGTACATGATTCAGAGATATGAGAGTCAATATACGAAATTATGAGGTAATAAATACCATTTTTCAGGATTTTAAAAAAATCTGTGAAAATAAATGTGTTTTTTGTTATTCATTCATTAAAAATGTGTTTTCAAGAAATGAAAACTATGTATTTAAAAAATGATTAACAAATCTGATTGCACAGAAAGTCACACAATAAATATTTGTATATACATGAAGTTCTATTTAAAGGTAAACACCAATTATGGAAAAACACTTCTTTAGCTAATTGGCTCAGTGTAATTGGGTTCGCCATTTAGCCATTTAAAAACTTTCATCATTAAATGCTTTTAAATATTTTATGAATCATGTAATTGCTCTGAGTAATTTTGTAAGCACTGTAGTTCATGCTAGAAAATGTATCTGCTACCGTATGGGTCTCCCATAAAATCATATTTATAAAGCTTTTAAAATAATCTTAGCAGACAGATCTAATTTGAGTATATATTATTAGGTTTATTTTCAGAGTGAAAAAAATTATCAAATTTTATCTCCTCCATTTACCATCTTGAATTAAGGGTACTAAACATTTAAACACATATTGCATAGCTTTTTAAATATCAGCTATTACCAAAATTCAAGTATTTCTGAGAAAATCCAGGTGCCTTTAATTGCTGAGGATTTAGTTAGCTGCAATTATTTTGAATTCAAAATGCACGCTTTCTTATAATTGATTTTAAATTGCTTGATTCCTTCCTGCATTATTTATGTCATTAACAAAACCAACTTGCCACTAAGGAAATAATCCAAAGAATTAAGCTTTGATACATTTGCCTCTTAGGAATATATACCTATGAACCATGTTATTTCAAAATTAGAGCAGCCAGTTTTTTGCTTTGACCAGGAGAAGAAAAAGTGAATATAAAAAATGCCTTTATCAATGTTTTGTGTAACAGCAACTGAATAAAAATATTTAATAGAATTTAAAGGAAATACTTATTATTTTCATTGTTAAATATATTTCTAATATTGACTTCCAGTACACAGAAACTACTCAAATCCCTCTTTTCCAGGAATAGATTCTGATGCTCTGTTCTAAATCACACTAAACACCTTTATCTCTAGATAGTAACACTATAAGCTGTAAGAGATATCAATAAGTTTCAGGACACCCCCAGAATATGCTGGAATCATTTTCATAATAATCGATAACTTCATAGAGCTTCCAGGATGCACAATTATGTTTCTTCTGTAAAATTTCATATTCTTTCCACAAAATACCTTTTCATGAAGTTTAATGTGCTGTGCTGTGCTTAGTCGCTCCTTCCTGTCTCTTTGCGACCCCATGGACTGCCCACCAGGCTCCTCTCTCCACAGGGACTCTCCAGTGAGAATACTAGGGTGGGAATCTTCCCAACCCAGAGATGGAACCCAGGTCTCCTGCATTGCAGGCAGATTCTTTACTGTCTAATCTAATAGTGACCCACTGAGCAACTGAACTGAACTGAATCCTAATCAGCATGGTGATGAAAAAACTAGCTCTTTCATCATTATCAGGTTTTTAATTTCCTTATGAAATCATTGGGCTTCCCTGATAGCACAGCTGGTAAAGAATCTGCCTGCAATGCATGAGACTTCGGTTTGATTCCTGGGTTGGGAAGATCCTCTGGAGAAGGGATAGGGTACTCACTCCACTATTCTTAGGTTTCCCTTGTGGCTTAGCTGGTAAAGAATCCACCTGCAATGTGGGAGACCTGGGTTCAGTTCCTGGGTTGGGAAGATCCCCTGGAGAAGGGAAAGGCTACCTACTCCAATACTCTAGCCTGGAGAATTACATGGACTGTGAAGCCCATGGGGTCACAAAGAGTCAGATACGACCCAGCAACTTTCACTTCACTTTATGAAATCCTCAGCTTGTAAATATTAAATCATCTTCTGTTTTTGAATAATCTATTTTGGTCTTTTCTTGTGATTGTCTTATTCATCATTACACTGGTAGAATGTTGTGGGGTTTTTTTGTATTTTCATTGTAAGTATCCATTTCTTTTTTCTAGTACAAAACCATCACAACTTTCTGGGGCATGTTGTGTACAAACTGGTTTGAATTTTTAAAAATCCTTCATCATGACTATTACCTTAGGGTAATAGATGCTCCAGAGAGCATCTTCTGCCAGTACAGACAACCTAATCAGATATATATATGTATATATATATATATATATATATATATATATATCAGATCAGATCAGTCACTCAGTCGTGTCCGACTCTTTGCGACCCCATGAACTGCAGCACGCCAGGCCTCCCTATCCATCACCAGCTCCCGGAGGTCACCCAGACTCACATTCATCGAGTCAGTGATGCCATCCAGCCATCTCATCCTCTGTCGTCCCCTTCTCCTCCTGCCCTCAATCCCTCCTAGCATCAGAGTCTTCTCCAATGAGTCAACTCTTCGCATGAGGTGGCCAAAATACTGGAGTTTCAGCTTTAGCATCATTCCTTCCAAAGAAATTCCAGGATTGATCTCCTTCAGAATGGACTGGTTGGATCTCCTTGCAGTCCAAGGGACTCTCAAGAGTCTTCTCCAACACCACAGTTCAAAAGCATCAATTCTTCGTCACTCAGCCTTCTTCACAGTCCAGCTCTCACATACACACACACACACACACACACACACACACACACACACACACACACACACACACACACACACATATATATAAAACACAGAAAACAAAGAAAATCAAACCTCCACAACCATATTGCTTCTATGATAGGAGAATCTATCTCAGACTGAGCAAAGTGAGAAAAACAATCTCTCTCGTTCTTAAGGCAAAAATATTTGAAGTCATTTTCAATCTTCATTTTTTTTTTTAATATCCCGGAGCCTACTGCCAGACTCATCTTAAAAGACATACCAAAAATAACTATTTGCCACCATTATACCCAAATAGTCAATCAATGCTACATACAATGTTTGTCTTAACTAATATAACAGCTTCCTAATAATTCTCATTTTCTATTCATAGAATAATTTATTTCACACAGCAACTATAAATCAAAACTGCTTTTGACTATGATGCAAGAACTTTTATTAAAATAACATGCTCCTATGAGCAAACACATCCATCAAGTCAGTGATGCCATCCAGCCATCTCATCCTCTGTCGTCCCCTTCTCCTCCTGCCCCCAATCCCTCCCAGCATCAGAGTCTTTTCCAATGAGTCAACTCTTCTCATGAGGTGGCCAAAGTACTGGAGTTTCAGCTTTAGCATCATTTCTTCCAAAGAAATCCCAGGGTTGATCTCCTTCAGAATGGACTGGTTGGATTTCATTGCAGTCCAAGGGATGCGCAAGAGTCTTCTCCAGCACTACAGTTCAAAAGCATCAATTCTTCAGCACTCAGCTTTCTTCAAGTCCAACTCTCGCATCCATACATGACCACAGGAAAAACCATAGTCTTGACTAGACGAACCTTTGTTGGCAAAGTAATGTCTCTGCTTTTGAATATGCTATCTAGGTTGGTCATAACTTTCCTTCCAAGGAGTAAGCGTCTTTTAATTTCATGGCTGCAGTCACCATCTGCAGTTATTTTGGAGCCCCCAAAATGAAGTCTGACACTGTTTCCACTGTTTCCCCATCTATTTCCCATGAGGTGATGGGACTGGATGCCATGATCTTCATTTTCTGAATGTTGAGCTTTAAGCCAACCTTTTCACTCTCCTCTTTGACTTTCATCAAGAGGCTTTTTAGTTCCTTTTCACTTTCTGCCATAAGGGTGGTGTCATCTGCATATCTGAGGTTATTGATATTTCTCCTGGCAATCTTGATTCCAGCTTGTGCGTCTTCCAGTCCAGCATTTCTCATGATGTACCCTGCATATAAGTTAAATAATCAGGGTGACCTCTGGGAGTTGTTGATGGACAGGGAGTCCTGGTGTGCTGCAGTTCATGGGGTCGCAAAGAGTCGGACACGACTGAGTGACTGAACAGACTGATGAACGTGTAGAGAAGATAATAAATAAACTAAAAGAAAACTTACTGCTCCAAAGAGCATCTTCTGCCAGTACAGAGAATTAGGAATTTTATTCTTTTTCCCATTAGAGCTTTCCAATTTCTAAGGCCTAGAGATCAAGTAGAAAACAGTCTGCTTTTTATTAACATATAAAAACTTGCACAGTGCTTCTAAAGCCTAGAGGCAATTTTACAGTCTTAAATATGTGTGTGTGTGTGTGTGTGTTTGTGTGTGTGCACAGGTGTGTATGTGGATTTGTGTGCCAAATAGAATGAGCACAGCAAACTAAATCAAAAAATCTAGAAGGAAGGAAATACTGAAGATAAGATTTATTTATATAGTAAATAAACTCCTAGCAAAATCAATCAAACAGAGAAGAGATTATAAACATTAGGGATAAAGAAAACACATAAATAAGTGTTCTAGAGCCTAAGTATAGAGAGATTATGAAAAATCAGTCCAATAATTTAAATTTTATATGAAATGGAAAAAGTCCTTTAAAAAACAAAATGTAATAAAACTGACACAAGAAAATAGAGAAGATATGGGTGGATCTTTAAGGAAAGTAATCCATTAATACAAATAATTTCACAAATAAAATCCTCTACAGTTAATTTTCTCAAACACTTGAGGAAGAAAGAACCCATCAATATCATATAAACTTTTTAAGACATAAGAAAAGTAAGACACACTGTTTATTTCAATCAATGGTGCCAGTAGAACCTACTTATCGACATGGAATAGAGCCATTACAACAAATGAAAATTATAAGCCAGCATCTTGTATGAATACAAACACAAAAATATCAAATACTAATAATCTGAATTGAACAAAATGTAAAAATAATATGTTACAATCTAATTAGATTTATTCCTTCAATGCAAATTTAATTTATCATTTGAAAAATGAGCCAAAGCAAGTCATTAAATTGAAAGAATAAAAGAGAAAAATAATGGATGAAGAAAAGTCTTTTGATAAAAATTTAAATCCTTATTATAATTAAATAATTTTAAAATAACTAGCAAATTGAAAATAGGCAGTACTTTCTTAAAAGTCTACTTAAGAAAAATGAGCTTTAAAGAAATGTCATACTTAATGATGTACTATTGAATATTTGTTTTATAACTTCAGGAATATACAATGACGTCTAGATTGAGATT
The DNA here is from genome assembly GCA_935064755.1 of Tragelaphus eurycerus. Taxonomy (NCBI): domain Eukaryota; kingdom Metazoa; phylum Chordata; class Mammalia; order Artiodactyla; family Bovidae; genus Tragelaphus; species Tragelaphus eurycerus. The sequence goes on along the minus strand of CAKXYN010000010.1, from coordinate 40,969,875 downwards.
CAAATCTCCACAGGTTTTTTCAGGACTTTCTTTTTTTTTAATGTTTTCTATTGTACACTGCCTTGAATAGGGTTAAGAAACTGGTCTATATAGTCACCAGATTTGTAAATAACCTCTCTTATAATACTGTGATGGAAAGGATGGTCTCTTAAAAATGGAATTTATTTGTCTATTCATACAGAAAAAAATAAATAATATTAATTTCTACATCATCACATAAACAAAGATAGATTCTAATTATATGGCATAAGAAAGAACTTTTTAAAGGAGAGGGAAAAACTTCTATAACATAGAAAAATAACTTCATTACATTGTTATAGAGGGGAAAAGTCTATACAAATTGGAATTTGTTATATTGGAATTCCATTTGACAAATTGGAATTAAAATTAAAGTTGACAAAAATACCACTAAAAGAATGAAAAATAATCCATACAGGATACCTTTCTATATGTAAATGGATAAGCAGGTTGTTTGTCACTTGATGGATATAGACATTTTTTGGAATGGAATATTATTCAGCAATAAAAGTCAATCAGCTACTAAGCCACAGCAAGACTAGGAGGGATATAAATGGTTATTGTTAAGTGAAAGAAGCCAGACTGAAAACGCTAAATACTTTATGATTCCAAGTGTATGACATCTGGAATTCCAAGGCAAAACTATAGGGACAGTAAAGGATCAGTGGTTTCCAGAAGTTTGGGGATGGGAAGGAAGGGTCAATAGATGGAACACAGCGGGTTTTAAGCAGTGCTATTCTGTATGATACTGTAATGGCAGATACATGATGGTGTACATTTGACAAAATCCATAAACCAGTACACACAAAAAGTGAACCTTCTTATAAACTATGAACTTTACTTAATAATATTGTATTAATGTTTGTTCCCCAACTGTAAAATTTGTATCACTGTAATGAAATCATGCAACACAGTTTGGGACTTGAAACCACACACCATGACTCAAACCTGGCCAAAATCCACATTTGGATTTGATGCCACAGTCTTTAATTGAGATCACACTCGTGGTCTCAGGACTTCAGTGAAGTTTAGGCTCTTGATGTCTCATTTCAGGAAGGATTCAATGAGAGACAAAGAGATAGATAAGAAGTAGATTTATTTACAGAGAAACACACTCCACAGACTGTGGGCCATCTCAGAAGAGGTCTTAAAGTATATCATGGTCAGCTTTTACAGGTAAGTCCATGGGCTAATGAATAGGAAGATTATTCCAGCTCTTGTATGCAGTATTATTCTTTAGAGCATCTGAGTTTACTTCCATCACCAATTCCATTCACTGCTGAGTGTTGTTTTTGCTTTGGCTCCATCTCTTCATTCTTTCCGGGGTTATTTCTCCATTCTTCTCTGGTAGCATATTGAGCACCTACAGATGTGGGGGGTTCATCTTTCAGTGTCATATCTTTTTGCCTTTTCATACAGTTCATCAGGTTCTCAAGGCAAGAATACTGAAGTGGTTTGCCATTCCCTTCTCCACTGGGCCAAAAGATAGAGGAATGATGTCTAAATCTACTCCTTCAAGACCCAGAGGGATGGTATGGGGATGGTGGAGGGAGGAGGGTTCAGGGTGGGAAACACATGTATACCTGTGGCAGATTCATTTTGACATATGGCAAAACCAATACAATATTGTAAAGTTAAGTAAAATAAAATTAAAAAAAAAAAAACTAGAAAAAATGCTCAATTTTTTTCCCCCAAAATTCTGTAAATGAACTAGATTCTTGGAGTGTTCAATCAAGAAAAATATCAGAATAAGGCAGAAAGGTGAGTTCTATGGCATTTTAATTAGTCCTATTCCCATCTTGCTCAGCTTCACAGTAGCTTTGAAGACCAACTGTTTTACCATCATGGTAGCCGGAAAAACCAGCAGCTTCAGAATCACTGGAGGGAACACAAAGTGTTTGAAGTCTCCAAAAACTAAATCCCTAGAAAACTGTCATCATGTGACATGCAGAAAGTGCAAGCAAGAATAAAGGCTGGGGCAGATTGTCAACTGCTGCCTGAGTGCTGAAAGCATACACCAACACACAGTGCACTGGAATCAAGATTAAGAGAATTACTAGTTCAAGGCATTTAAGGAAATTTCTAATTACCAGTTGATCCCTAAGCTAACTGAGCAGAGACTTCTGTGGACACACAGGACAAAAAACAAACAAACAAAAAAACAGACAATTGAATTAGTTCAATAAAGTCATTAAATAAACAAACAGCAAAAACAAAAACCCTGAACAGGACAAATGTAACTTCCAGAGTCTCCACCTTTTTATTAAACTCCAGTTTTCAATTAAAAATTCTGAGACATACAAGGAAATGGGAAAGTATAGCACATACACTAGAAAAAGCAATCAACTCAAACGATCCCTGAGAAAACCAGACTTTAGAGTTACCAAGATATATTTTATATAAGCTATTTTAAATATGTTCAATAATGAAAGGAAATTAGGTTTAAGATACTAAAGGAAAATATGAAAATGATATTTATCAAATGAAAGAATATCAATAAAGAGAAACAATTATTTTAAAAATAGAAATTCTAGAGTTTAAAAGTACAAAAGTAGAAATGAAATACACACTGGAGAGGTCCAATAGCTAATTTGAAGTGGTAGAAAAAGGACTCAGAAAATTTGAAAGTAAACAGTTTATTAATCATAAGATAAGACATTATGGAAGAGCAGACCAGGCTTACTAATCCAGTGCAAAAACAGCTTGAAAAGTCAGGAAAGGAGATTGACTTGGTGTTTTAATGGTAGAGAGAGCTAGATCAGGAGTAGGGTTCCGTTACATACGAGGTTTTAACTTTTCGCTGCTGCTAAAGGAGAATCTCGACCTTCTTATCAGCTTGCTAAGATATGAAGCAAAATGGGGAGCTAAAGAAGTAGGACTTAAAAATTATCACCATACATAAAATGATGGGGTCAGAATTTCATTACACTTGGAATAAAGACTTTTAGATCACACACTGTGGGTTCAATAAAAGAACAAAAATCAACAGCGTTCACTTCGTCAAGCTTAAACACTTTTGCTCTTCAAAACAAACTTCTAAGAAAATGAAACTCAAGTCACAAACTAGGAATTCTAAATATATATTTAATAGACTTGTCCAAAATAAATACTTTTTATAAATCAATAAAAAGACAACATAAGTAAAGAAATAGGTCAGAGGGTTTTTTGTTTGATTTTTTTAAAGAAATAGATCAATTTTAAATGGTTCACAGAAGAAGCTATACAAATAGTTAGTAGTCACATGAAATATACTCAACCTCATTTCATGAGTGAAATGAAAATTAACACAACAATGAGATATCTCTATCCATCCTTCATACTAGTTAAAATCAGAAAAACTCAATAGTAAGTATTGAAGAGGATGGGGAGGCACCGGTAGTCTCAAACATTAATGAAAGAAATGAGAAATGACACAGCCAATTTGGCAAATCATTTGGGAGCTCCTAATAAATTTAAAGATATACTTACAGTTTGACTCATCTTAGAGTTAACCCAGGAGAAATTAAATCATATTTGCTCACAGAAACTTGCATAGTAATTTTTATATCAAATTTATTCAGTATGGTCCCACTTGGAAACAAATGTCCATCAAGAAGTAAATTTGCAATTCAGTGTGGTTTATTCATTCAATGTAATCCTATTCAGTAATAAAAATAAGCTATTGATGGAGACAACAAAATGGATGAATCAAGAAAATACGCTGCTCACAATAAACCAGATTTAAAAGAGCACATACCTAATGATTCCAGTTTATCTGACATTTCAGAAAAGACTAATACAGAATGAAAGTAAATAGACAGTTGGCTGATCTTGGAACAGGAAAGAAGGTACGTATTGTTTGTGAGAGAATAACAAAAGACTTTTTGATGAAAAGAAAAAGTTTTATAAATAAATTGTTGTGCTTACTCAGGTATGTGAATTGGTTGTAAAAGTGAAAGTGTTAGTCGCTCAGTTGTGTCCAACTCTGAGATCCCATGGACTGTAACTTGCCATGCTCCTCTGTTCATGGGATTCTCCAAGCAATAATACTGGAATGGATTGCTATTCTCTTCTCCAGGGGATCGTCCCAACCCAGGGATTGAACCCAGGTATCCCACATTGCAGGCAGATCTTTACCATCTGAGCAAAAGACTTTTGATTTAAAGAAAAAGTTTTCTAAATAAATTGTGCTTACTCAGGTGTGTGAATTGGTTCAGTTCAGTCGCTCAGTCGTGTCCAACTCTTTGCAACCCTATGAATTGCAGCACGCCAGGCCTCCCTGTCCATCACCAACTCCCAGAGTTCACCCAAACCCATGTCCATCGAGTCAGTGATGCTATCCAGCCATCTCATCCTCTGTTGTCCCCTTTTCCTCCTGCCCCTAATCCCTCTTGGCATCAGAGTCTTTCCAATGAGCCAACTCTTCACATGAGGTGGCCAAAGTATTGGAGTTTCAGCTTTAGCATCAGTCCTTCCAATAAACACCAAGGTCTGATCTCCTTTAGAATGGACTGGTTGGATGTCCTTGCAGTCCAAGGGACTCTCATAAAAACGTTTACTGAAAATATATTTGAGCACATAAAAATTATACCTCATTTAAGTTATTAAAGATAACATCACCCAACATACTATAGTTTTATTTTCTATAAAATATTACTCTCTTACTGAGGGAATAAGTCTTAATAAATGGTTTTGAAAATACATATAATATAATAATCAATATATATCTTTTTATGAGATCAAAATTAAAGCAAGATTATTATTATTAATAAAGAAATTATAGTGACACCCTAAAGAATGCATGAATGACAAACCAATTGCTAATTTATAACAGAGATGGCCTTATTGTACTGACAATTTCATGCTTTTTTTTTCTGAAACAGGAAATTTTATATCTGTAAGTATGTAGTAGGGCTTTCTTGGTGGCTCAGTGGTAAAAAAAAAAAATCTGCCTGCCAATGCAGGAGACTTGGGTTCAGGCCCTGGGTGAGGAAGATCCCTGGAGAAGGAAATAGTAACCTATTCCATTATACTTGCCTGGGAAATCCCATGGACAGAGGAGCCAGTTGGGCTCTAGTCCAGGTGGTTGCAAAGAGGTGGACGTGACTTAGCTATTAAACAACAGCAAAGTATGTAATGATCTTAAAGTCAAATATGTATTTGACTTTCTAGGAAATATAAATGCTCAAAGGCAGATTTAAACATTATCTTTTGTTTCTTTTTAGGTATTCATGCTAAATAAGAATACACAGTATTAAAATGTAAATTGTCTTTAGCGTAGAAAATTTGTTGAAAATATAATTATTTTATTGTGAATCCTGTTGCTATTAAATTATTATTCATTTTTCTGATAAGTGGTAGGAAAATAATTTCATTAACTCAAACTTACAAAAATTAAACAAAACCTAAGTATTACTGTGGGAAGCATATTTATCATTCTTAGAGAAATATAATCATAAATATTCCATCCCTGGTCCCTAAGATACTCTCAAAGGTTTAAGACTTTGGTGTATCCTTCAATCATTTTATTCACATATTTATTTTCCTTTTTACTACTCACCTAACTCTTTATTGACTTGTGATTCTGCTTTTGACAACTATTAATGGAAGCTATTACATGAAAGCAATGTGAGCAACATTAATTCATATTACAAGGAATTTCAGTATAAAAGACAAAACTCTCTTCAAGTTTGATAAGACAAACAGATCAGTGTTAGAGTAGGAAACAGTTTTTCTTCTTCTTGGGTTTGCTAGGCTTGATCATGATACAAAGGGACAAGTGCATTAGATATACAAACTTGCACTTGGCTCCATAAAATACTGTTTTCAACTCCTGATTATGTGCTTAGGGAGAAATGCCTCCACTCACGAAGTTTGTATGCAGTTGAATAAAATCTGCTTTAGGGATAAATGCCGTCGTTCTGTTCAAATAGAAAGCAATTTGCTGTACCTGAAGAGCATACCATTATTACTGAGATGCAGGAGCAATCCTCCTTCTCCTTTTCTCTTGGGACTTGAAAGGTAATACAATATATTCTTAGGTAACGGATTTGTTGCCTATTTAATGCATGTTGCCACATATCAGCTTTGCTCCAATATCTGGCAAAAAGTCATTTTCCTTTGGGAGAAGATTTAAGGACCATAAAGGCAATGATTAATTACCTTAGCACCAAGTCAGTTGCACTATCACCCACCACTTAAATGATACCTCTGTTTTAGTGCACATCATTTGTTTTGTTGCCTCTTATCATTTCACCACCTACCTTGACTCTTAGGTCCCCTAACTGTCTTATTTTTGTATTATTCTATGTCAGACCTTTTAAAATTAAAGAGCATAAACATTTATTTTAGTTTTCTCTTTGCACAGAAAAATATGTATTTTTGGAATACATATTGAACTATAAATATTTGGAATACATATAGAACTATATAGCTCTCTATTGAAATGCAACCTTTTTTAAAGTACTGGTCATTATTGTGCTATCTCCAATTTTTTTTTTTTTTTTTTTTAAGTCTAGAGACCTGTCCTGAAACCTAAGCCCTTTTAATTTCTACTTTGCTGTTGTTTAGTCACTAAATTGTATCTTGACTCTTTGCAACACCACGAATTGCAGTCCTCCAGGATACTCCTTCCATGGGATTTCCCAGGCAAGAGCTCTGGTTCAGTTCAGTTGCTCAGTTGTGTCTGATGCTTTGTGACCCCATGGACTGCAGCACACCAGGCTTCCCTGTCCATCACCAACTCCCAGAGCTTGCTCAAACTTCTGTCCATCAAGTCAGTGATGCCATCCAACCACCTCATCCTCTGTTGTCCCCGTCTCCTCCTGGCTTCAATCTTTCCCAGCATCAGCGTCTTTTCCATGAGTCAGTTCTTCCCATCAGGTGGCCAAATGTCTCTTCTTTTTAATATGCAGTCTATGTTGGCCATAGATTTTCTTCCAAGGAGTAAGTGTCTCTTAATTTTCTGGCTAAAGTCACCATCTGTAGTGATTTTGGAACCCAAGAAAATAAAGTCTGTCACTGTTTCCATTGTTTCCCTAGGCCTGGATGCCATGATTTTAGTTGTTTGAATGTTGAGTTTTAAGCTAGCTTTTCCAGTCTCCTCCTTCACTTTCATTAGGAGGTTCTTTAGTTCTTCATTTTCTAGCATAATGATGGTGTCATCTGCATTTCTGAAATTACTGATGTTTCTCCTGGCAATCTTGATTCCACCTTGTGCTTTATCCTGCCTGGCATTTTCTATGATGTAGTCTACATATCAGTTAAATAAGCAGGATGAAAATATATAGCCTTGATGTACTCCTTTCCTGATTTGGAACCAGTCTGTTGTTCCCTGTCCAGTTCTAACTGTTACTTCTTGACCTGCATACACATTTCTCAAGAGGCAGGTCAGGTGGTCTGGTATTCCCATCTCTTGAAAAATTTTCCAGTTTGTTGTCATCCACACAGTCAAAGGCTTTAATGTAGTCAATAAAGCAGAAGTAGATGCTTTTCTGGAACTCTCTTGCTTTTCTGAAAATCCAACAGATGTTGGCAATTTGATCTCTGATTCCTCTGCCTTTTCTAAATCCAACTTAAACATCCTGAAGTTCATTGTTCATGTACTGTTGAAGCCTGGCTTGGAGAATTTTGAGCATTACTTTACTAGTGTGTGAGATGAGTACAATTGTGCAGCAGTTTAAGCATTCTTTGGCATTGCCTTTCTTTGGGATTGGAATGAAAACTGACCATTTCCAGTCCTGTGGCCACTGCTTTGAATTTTCCAAATTGCTGGCATATTGAGTGCAGCAGTTTCACAACATCATCTTTTAGGATTTGAAATAGCTCAACTGGAATTCCATCACCTCCACTAGCTTTGTTTGTTGGAGAAGGAAATGGCAACCCACTCCAGTATTCTTGCCTGGAAAATCCCAGGGATGGTGAAGCCTGGTGGGCAGCTGTCTATGGGGTCTCACAGAGTCGGACAGAACTGAAGTGACTTAGCAGCAGCAGCAGCTTTGTTTGTAGTGATGCTTCCTAAGACCCACTTGACTTCCCATTCCAGGGTGTCTGGCTCTAGGTCAGTGGTCACATCATTGTGATTATCTGGGTCGTGGAGATCTTTTTTATACAGTTCTTTTGTGTATTCTTGCCACCTCGTCTTAATCTTCTTCTTCTGTTGGGTCCATACCATGTCAGTCCATTATGGTGCTCATCTTTGCATGAAATGTTCCCTTGGTATATCTATTTTCTTGAAGAGATCTCTAGTTTTTCCCATTCTATTGTTCCCCTTAATTTATTTGTGCTGATTGCTGAGGAAGCCTTTCTTATCTCTCCCTGCTAGTCTTTAGAACTCTGCATTCAAATGGGTATATCTTTCCTTTTCTCCTTTGCCTTTTGCTTCTCTTAGTTTCAAAACTATTTGTAAGGCCTCCTCAGACAACCTTTTTGCCTTTTTGCATTTCTTTCTCTTGGGGATGGTCTTGATCCCTGCCTCCTGTACAATGTCACAAACCTCCGTCCATAGTTCTCCAGGCACTCTGTTTATCAGATCTAATCCCTTGAATCTATTTGCCACTTCCACTGTATAATCATAAGGGATTTAGTTTAGGTCATACTTTAATGGTCTAGTGGTTTTCTCTGCTTTCTTCAATTTAAGTCTAAATTTGACAATAAGGAGTTCATGATCTGAGCCACAGTCAGCTCCTGGTCTTCCTTTTGTTGACTGTACGGAGCTTCTCCATCTTTGGCTGCAAAGAATATAATCAATCTGATTTCAGTATTGACCATCTGGTGATGTCCCTGTGTAGAGTCTTCTCTTGTGTTGTTGAAAGAGGGTGTTTGTTATGACCAGTGCATTCTCTTGGTCAAATTCTGTTAGCCTTTGTCCTGCTTTGTTTTGTACTCCACGGTCAAATTTACTGGTTACACCAGGTATCTTTTGACTTTCTACTTTTGCATTCCAGTCCCCTAAAATGAAGAGAACATCTATCTTTTTGGGGTGTTAGTTCTAAAAGGTCTTGTAGGTCTTCATAGAACTGTTCAGCTTCTTCAGCATTACTGATCATGGCATAGACTTGGATTACTGTGATATTGAATGGTTTGCCTTGGAAATGAACAGAGATCATTCTGTTGTTTTGAGACTGCATCCAAGTACTGCATTTTGGACTCTTTTGTTGACTATGATGGCTACTCCATTTCTTCTAAGGGACTCTTGGCCACAATAGTAGATATAATGGACATTTGAATTAAATTCACCCATTCCAGTCCATTTTAGTTTACTGATTCCTAAAATGTCAATGTTCACTCTTGCCATCTCCTGTTTGACCACTTCCAATTTGCCTTGATTCATGGACCTAATATTCCAGGTTCCTAAGCAATATTGCTCTTTAAAGCATTGGATTTTACTTCCACCACCTGTTAACATCCACTACTGGGTTTTGTTTTTGCTTTGGCTTCATCTGGAAAACTCAGCAGTGGCCACAGGACTGGAAAACGTCAGTTTTCATTCCAATCCCAAAGAAAGGCAATGCCAAAGAATGCTCAAACTACCACACAATCTTATTCATCTCACACACTAGTAAAGTAATGCTCAAAATTCTCCAAGCCAGGCTTCAGCAATATGTGAACCATGAACTTCCTGATGTTCAAGCTGGTTTTAGAAAAGGCAGAGGAACCAGAGACAAAATTGCCACCATCCGCTGGGTCATGGAAAAAGCAAGAGAGTTCCAGAAAAACATCTATTTCTACTTTACTGACTATACCCAAGCCTTTGACTGTGTGGATCACAAGAAACTGTGGAAAATTCTGAAAGAGATGGGAATACCAGACCACCTGATCTGCCTCTTGAGAAATCTGTATACAGGTCAGGAAGCAACAGTTAGAACTGGTCATGGAACAACAGACTGGTTCCAAATAGGAAAAGGAGTACGTCAAGGCTGCATATTGTCACCCTGTTTATTTAACTTATATGCAGAGTATGTCATGAGAAACACTGGGTGGAAGAAGCACAAGTTGGAATCAAGATTGCCAGGAGAAATATCAATAACCTCAGATATGCAGGTGATACCACCCTTATGATAGAAAGTGAAGAGAAACTAAAAAGCCTCTTGATGAAAGTGAAAGTGGAGAGTGAAAAAGTTGGCTTAAAGCTCAACATTCAGAAAACGAAGGTCATGGCCTCCAGTCCCATCACTTCATGGGAAATAGATGGGGAAACAGTGGAAACAGGGTCAGACTTTGTTTTTCTGGGCTCCAAAATCACTGCAGATGGTGACTGCAGCCATGAAATTAAAAGACGCTTACTCCTTGGAAGGAAAGTTATGACCAACCTAGATAGCATATTCAAAAGAGAGACATTACTTTGCCAACAAAGATCCATCTAGTCAAGGCTATCGTTTTTCCTGTAGTCATGTGTGGATGTGAGAATTAGACTGTGAAGAAAGCTGAGCGCCAAAGAATTGATGCTTTTGAACTGTGGTGTTGGAGAAGACTCTTGAGAGTCCTTTGGACTGCAAGGAGATCCAACCAGTCCATTCTGAAGGAGATCAGCCCTGGGATTTCTTTGGAAGGAATGATGCTAAAGCTGAAACTCCAGTACTTTGGCCACCTCATGCGAAGTGTTGACTCATTGGTAAAGACTCTGATGCTGGGAGGGATTGTGGGCAAGAGGAGAAGAGTACGACAGAGGATGAGATGGCTGGATGGCATCACTGACTCGATGGATATGAGTCTGAGTGACCTCCAGGAGTTGGTGATGGACAGGGAGGCCTGGAGTGCTGTGATTCATGGGGTCGCAAAGCGTCAGACACGACTGAGCAACTGATCTGATCTGATCTGATCTTCAATAGCATATTGGGCACCTACTGACCTGAGGAATTTATCTTTCAGTGTCAAAACTTTTTGCCTTATCACATTTTTCATGGGGTTCTCAAGGCAAGAATACTGAAGTGGTTTGCCATTCCCTTCTCCAGTGGACCACGTTTTGCCAGAACTGTCCTCCATGACCCATCCATCTTGGGCGGCCCTACACAGCATGGCTCATAGTTTCACTGAGCTAGACAAAGCTGTGGTCCATGTGATCAGTTTGTCTAGTTTTCTGTTATTGTGGTTTTCATTCTGCCTGCCCTCTAATGGATAAGATTTATGGAAGTTTCCTGATGGGAAAGACTGATTGAAGGGGAAACTGTTGTTCTGATGAGTGGGGCGATGTTCAGTAAATCTTTAATCCATTTTTCTCTTGATGGGCAGGGCTCTGTTCCCTCCCTATTGCTTAACCTGAGGCCAAACTACGGTGGAGTTAATGAAGGTAATAATGACCTCCCTCAAAAGGTCCCATGCACACACTGTTGCACTCAGTTCCTCTGACCCTGAAGCAGGCCACCGCTGACCCATTCCTCCCCTGGAGATTCCAGGACACTCATGTGAATGTCTGGGTCAGTATCTTGTGGGGTCACTGCTTCTTTCTCTTGGGTCCTGGTGTGCACAAAGTTTTGTTTTGTGCCCTCCAAGAATCTCTTTCCCCAGTGCTGTGTAAGTTCTGGTGGTTTTTGGTGGGTTTTTTAAAGCATATATCAGTTTAAAAAAGCATTCATCTTTCAATAGGCATTTTAATAGCCTGATCAGTTTCACATAACAAGAATTTTGCTCACTTTTCCCCTTTTGTGAATGAGTCCTTTGGAAGAGAAATCACCACTCTGTTAATGGTTTCAATATCACTTGCTTTTCAATCTTCTTGAAGAAAATAATATGCATTCTATGAGGGATATAACCATGCTAACTAGACACAATATATAGCACGTGATACATATTTTTTACACAAATAGAAACATCCAACTCCTAACATGATTAATGCATAAGAGTTTGCAAATTTTCAATCTTTTAATTTCTGAAATCTATTTAATGCTATTAGGGATAATGATAACTTCCCCTTCATGATTTTCAAAGAGAGAGGGTCACCTTTTAAGTACTCAGGGAAGAAGTAAATTCATCTTCAGAGAAAAGAAAAAAGCACTAAGAATTAATTTTTTTTTCCTACAATATCAAACGACTCATGTGACTCATGTTTGTTGCAAACATGCCTTATAAAATATTTCCGACCTGTGTGTCCTTCTATTGCAATTTGAGGGATGCTGCCAGGTAGCATGTGATTTGTCCACCATTTCCCCCATTTTTAAAATTCTAAATTAGATTATTCAAATGTACTTTCAAAGAGGTTACCCCTGGAAACCACTCTTAGGCTTCATGGGGTTTAGAATAGTCTGACTGCTGACTGGTTTTAGCCTCAGGGAATATCTCACCCAGGCACAGCAGTCTCCAATGACTACCAATTTGCTTCCCAGTGTGATAGGAGGTATTGCCTGCAGTAATGAATGTGGTATATGTAAAGGGCTTCACTGTTTACTGATTGCACTTTCCTTCATTCACAGTTAAGACACGGTAGACAATCAACTGAAGGTTTAAAATTTAACTCTTAAACTTCTCAAGTTTAAGATTTTTATATTCAAGACACTTTTCTTCAAACATTCTACCCCATTACAGAATTGTGGCACTCAGAAGAGAAGTTTTTTTGTTGTTGTTTTTGTTTTTCCCCTTGCCTTTCTTTTTCACAGATTTCTTCCTTCAGGTAGCATAATAGGGAAAGCATTTTACTCATATCATTTTTTATTTTAATTACTTCTGAAAATAAATGTTTCAGTTAATATTTATTAAGAGTTTTGCTCTTACAGCTTTTGGTAGCAGCTCAAACTTTCAAATTAAGACACATAATAAATTTTCTGACAAATGTGAAATTCACAGTGTCCTGGAATACCAGTTAATGGAACTTGAACAACTGGCTTCATAAATTGTTAAATGAATTATTCAGCCCTATGCTGCTGCTGCTAAGTCACTTCAGTTGTGTCCGACTCTGTGTGACCCCATAGACAGAAGCCCACCAGGCTCCCCCATCCCTGGGATTCTCCAGGAAAGAACACTGGAGTGGGTTGCCATTTCCTTCTCCAATGCATGAAAGTGAAAAGTGAAAGGGAAGTTGCTCAGTTGTGTCCGACTCTCAGCGACCCCATGGACTGCAGCTTACCAGGCTCCGCCTTCAATGGGATTTTCCAGGCAAGAGTACTGCAGTGGGGTGTCATCATCTTCTCTGATACAGCCCTATACAACCATCTAATTGGTGAATGGCAAATCAACATAATTTTATTAACGCCTGAACTTCTACTTAGAAAAAAATAATGTTACTGTTATGGGTTGTTTAACTTAGAATAGGATAAATTTTTAGCCATTACAGTAAGGAACTGAAGTCTCTGTACTTTAGATGTGCCTAAGAAGGAAAAGCAGAGAAGGCGATGGCACCCCACTCCAGTACTCTTGCCTGGACAATCCCATGGATGGAGAAGTCTGGTTGGCAGCAGTCCATGGGGTCCCAAAGAGTTGGACACGGCTGAATGACTTCACTTTCACTTTTAACTTTCATGCATTGGAGGAAATGGCAACCCACTCCAGTGTTCTTGCCTGGAGAATCCCAGGGATGACAGAGCCTAGTGGGCCACCATCTATGGGGTCACACAGAATAGGATATAACTGAAGTGACTTAGCAGCAGCAGCAGCAGCAAGAAGGAAAAGAAGCTAAAAAGTATATTTAAGGGAAGAGAACTGCAATAACCAGCAGTAATATTGATTGTACCTATAGATTGGGTTGTACACTAAAATGCTTGTAACTTTAAGAGCTCAGCAATGTAGATATTTGTAAATTTAAGCAATAGTATGGATTTGATAACTACACATTGGGTACACTCCCAATAAAGCTGCATCATAAAAGCTGACTATCTTTGGATGACCATATTTTGATTAATATGGATATTTTATGCATTTGTTTCTTGTAAACAACTTACTGCTTGATCCTGTTTCATTATTGAAATAGTCATTGTATTTCTAAACCTTGTTTTCTCAAGTTTCCTCACATAGTGATTTAGATAGAGTTGGCCTTGGTCTATCAGTTCCATCAAGTTGGTAGATTAATAAATGATGAAACATTGGTAATTATGGAGATCCATTACTAAGTTGTAGGTTAAGCCTTTAACATGCACTATTTCATTTTATCTTCACATTCAATAGAAATGATTAGTACCATGTATAGATAAGAAATCTGAACCTCAGAGGGGTCATATAATTTTCCCAAATTCATATAATGAGAGATTGTGTCAGAATATGAACACAGTCAGTTTAGATTCCAGAGTTTTAACTTTTAAACATCTTGTTCTATTGCTCCTAGTTCTGGTAGACTAAATGTCTGCAAAATAGTCAGATGAACATATTCATTAACCACTGAATCTTGGGATTGGAGAAGACCTTGACATGTTCCAGTCTCAAGTCTAATATCTTTCCCTGTAATCTCAAGAAGGTTGTCACCCAATCCTCAAACAACTTCTCACTGAAGCTCTCACTAGCTCCAAGTGTGGCTCATTCAGTGGAGAAAGAGTTAGTTGAACTGTTCAAAAGTTATTTTTCATAATTATTTTTGGCCTATTTGCACCTCTCTTCAGAGTATCCTAGGCCATCTCCTTTAACCCGAAGGAGGACTTTTCTCATTTCAGGCTCTCTTAACATTTGCTGAGGACCTGCAATATACTAGGTAAAAGTTTTATTCCATAAATATTATCTCATTTATTCTTCATCATAATTATATGAAGTAAATTTTATTATTTCCTTTAGAAAGGCTAAGAGAAATTAAATAATTGGACAATGACTATAGAACAAATAAATGACAGAAGGTACCTATATCTTCTGACTCCAAATCCATTTCACCCTAGAATGTAATTCTTACCAATTTATAACAATAAATTTTGATTCACAATAGATGTATTTATAATTACCATTCATTTTCTATTTTTAGCTGTACTGCCTATATTTTAGCATTATTTTTATGAACTTAAATAGTTTTCTTGATCTAGCAATTTGGCTTTATATTCTGCTTTAGGTTTGCAAATAACTTAAGCTAGCTCTGACTCCTCAATTGAAATATGACCATTCAAATAAATTCTTCAGTCAAATTGATTTCTCTTTATTATCTTTGAGATTAAAACCCATATGAAGGGAATAATTAGGAAAGATTTATGTAGAATAAGTTCTAAATATTATGAAATCAACCCTGAACTAAAAGGACACTGTGAAAATAAGGCAAACATCAAATGAGGAAATAGTCTAAATACTTAATTTAGAGGGGAAATATTTTTAGTCTAATTATTCATATCATAGTAATTATATTGCCTTGGAAACATCTTTAATATGTTTGTTTAAATGAATATCACCTGCCAATTGCCCATTTATTTAATGCATAGGGGAATTACTTATTTTAACTCAATAAAGGAAACATGAAACATTATGGATTTTAACCAATATTTATGTTATGCATTATTGTTATTATTTTATGACTCTTAAGATGAAAGTGAAAGTGGAGAGTGAAAAAGTTGGCTTAAAGCTCAACATTCAGAAAACGAAGATCATGGCATCTGGTCCCATCACTTCATGGGAAACAGATGGGGAAACAGTGGAAACAGTGTCAGACTTTATTTTGGGGGCTCCAAAATCACTGCAGATGGTAACTGCAGCCATGAAATTAAAAGACACTCCTTGGAAGGAAAGTTATGACCAACCTAGATAGCATATTCAAAAGCAGACACATTACTTTGCCAACAAAGGTTCG
This sequence comes from Tragelaphus eurycerus, assembly GCA_935064755.1. Taxonomy (NCBI): domain Eukaryota; kingdom Metazoa; phylum Chordata; class Mammalia; order Artiodactyla; family Bovidae; genus Tragelaphus; species Tragelaphus eurycerus. Next base: position 40,954,199 of record CAKXYN010000010.1, on the reverse strand, counting down.
CCTAGTCAAGGCTATGGTTTTTCCTGTGGTCATGTATGGATGTGAGAGTTGGACTGTGAAGAAGGCTGAGCGCCGAAGAATTGATGCTTTTGAACTGTGGTGTTGGAGAAGACTCTTGAGAGTCCCTTGGACTGCAAGGAGATCCAACCAGTCCATTCTGAAGGAGATCAGCCCTGGGATTTCTTTGGAAAGAATGATGCTAAAGCTGAAACTCCAGTACTTTGGCCACCTCATGAAAGAGTTGACTCATTGGAAAAGACTCTGATGCTGGGAGGGATTGGGGGCAGGAGGAGAAGGGGACGACAGAGGATGAGACGGCTGGATGGCATCACTGACTCGATGGATGTGTGTCTGAGTGAACTCCAGGAGTTGATGATGGACAGGGAGACCTGGCGTGCTGCGATTCATGGGGTCACAGAGTCGGACACAACTGAGTGACTGAACTGAACTGAATTATGAATTAACTTAAAGTGATTGTATTAGGTCATAATTTTCTTTATCAATAGTTGTATCATAAAAGGATAATTCAATCTCATTTTCAGCATCAGTATCAACCCATTATATATTAAAGTTCTTAAGATTCTTTGTTCACAACATGTAGGTATAGCTCTCATGCAAGAAGATGTAACATCTGATTCACTCAGCTTCTTCATTCCCATATCTTAAGGCCAACAAATTGGAAATAATTGTTAGATTCAAGCCATGTAATCAGACTACATAACATTTGAGATACTTTTTTGTCAGTTTGCCAAAAAAGAATTTTAGTGAGTGATACATTACGCCATAAAAATCCTCCTTCAACAGGCCTTTTAATGATGATAAATAAAGAACTTCTGCAAATCCAAGCAATTAATCCTTCTGAAGCATTCCACTGAAATCACTAATAAGCTACCCAGAAAGGCAAATGCACACATTAATTATTCTTTTGTGAATTCAAGCTTGGAATGGCCACATTTCTTTCTCTATCCTTAAGAACAGTTAGTTTCATTAATAATTACATTTCCTTAAGCCTTTATTTAAAGTTGGCATTTGAAAGAGTGGTGTAAAAATAAAATCATATAATACAATAAACATAAAGTTATTTTAGATATTTCATTGTTAACCTTCTTGGAATTTTTCTTTAAGGAAATGCCTATGAAGTCATATTCTTAATAAAAATGGAATTTATAGAAATATAACTACAAATAAATATTTGAAAACTGAAAAAAATAATGAGCAGTATATACATAAAAAGCCAAAATTATCTGACTACATTAAAAGGACCATCCATGTCAAGTGTACACAATCCCATGGAATTGGCAAACTGATCTTTAATTTATTTACCATGTTAAGAATGTACCATTTGGAACTTCTCTGGTGGTCCAGTGGTTGAGAATTTGCCTGCAAGTACAGGGGACACAGTTTCAATTCCCTGGTTCAGGAAGATTCTGTGTGGGACAACTAAGCCCATGCACCACAAGTACTGAAGTCCGGGCACTCTACAGCATGTGCTCCACAATGAGAGAAGCCACCACAATGAGAAGCCTGTTCACTGCAATGAAGAGCAGCCCCATAGCTGCAGCTGGAAAAAATCCCAGGCAACAAAGATTCAGCGTGGCCAAAATATAAACAATTTTTTTTTTTTTTAAAGCATGTACTGTTTAATACCATCAATGCTGCCTTCCAGTGAGGAAATTGTGTTATGCAAAGAAAAAGGAAAACATATTACTAGATCTTGCAACATACTTGACTATTACAATTCATTATACAGCTAATATAAATTCCCAAGTTCATAAAGGACATAGTCCTTGGGTATAACTTTTGGAAGTACAAGTGACAGGTATTCTTGTTAAAACATAATCCTTAGTGGAAGCATAGTAACCTGATCATAGGTTCTCAATATCTGTTTTGAAAAAAAAGAAAATAATATTTTATAAGCTATAGTAACATAAAGTTATTGAATTGGAAGTGAATAAAAATTATTCAATTGGAAGTGAGTCTTTAGTTGAAAATTTACTGTATATTAAACAAAAATATTGGAAAAGACTCTGATGCTGGGAGGGATTGGGGGCAGGAGGAAAAGGGGACGACAGAAGATGAGATGGCTGGATGGCATCACCGACTCGATGGACGTGAGTCTGAGTGAACTCTGAGAGGCCTGGCATGCTGCAATTCATGGGGTCACAAAGAGTCAGACATGACTGAACGACTGAACTGAACTGAACTGACTTGAAACAAAAATAAGAATATAAAGCTACTATATGATCCTATAATTCCACTCTTATACCTGTATCTGGAGAATAACACAATTTTAAAAAGATACATACATACCAATGTTCATAGCAGCACTATTTACGATAGCTAAGACATGGAATCAACCTAAATATTCATTGACAGATAAATGGAAAAAGGAGATGTGATACACACACACACACACACACACACACATACACAATGGAATATTACTAATCCATTAAAAAGAACAAAATAATGCCATTCACAGCAATATAGATGGAGCTAAAGTCTATCATACCAAGTGAAGAAAGCCAAAGACAAATATCATATCATATAGCTTACATGTGAAATCCTCCCCCCAAAATTATACAAATGAACTTATGTAAGAAACAGAAATAGATCCATAGACATAGAAAACAAATTTAGAGTTATCATAGGGGAAATGGTAAAGAAGGATAAATTAGGAATTTGGGATTAACATATACCTATTACTATATATAATAGATATCTAACAAGGACCTACAGTACAGAACAGAGAATTATATTCAATATTTTGCAATAATGTATAACAAAAATCTGAAAAAGAATAAATAGATATATAACTGAATAACTGTACTATTTTGCTTGAAACTAACACAACCTTGTAAATCAACTATATTTCTATAAACACAACTTGAAAAAAAGAGTGATGAACCATGTATACTAAAGATTAGAAATAAAATAATAAAACTTTAAATATTTGGGCAGTGAGAAATGAGTTACTACTAGAGAAATAAAACCTGAGAATAAAAGACAATATAACAATCTCTAGAGAGTTTCAAGCTGAAAATATGGTGATTCAATAATTTTCTACCCAACAGAGTTGTTATTCACAGACAAATTTATAAAAAATTTATACATCACCCCTGTGCCTTTTTCTTGACAGTAAAATCAAAATGAAATACTCAAATATTATATATATATATATATATTATATATATATATATACACACAAGATAAAAGGGAATCAACAATGAAAGTTTTCTTAATGTTATCATGGTTAAGAAAATAAATGTTTCTGTAATAGTAAATGATACAGTATATTGCTAACTCTCATTAAGAGATTGACAGCCCTAAGTTTTGTCAATAAAAATAGAGATCTATGTAACTCATAATACATCAAGTTAATTTTTCATTACTGGAAATAATGCTGTTCATCTGAGCACAGAAACTAGCCCCTTGCATACATGCACACAGACACACACATGCACGCACACACACACACACATCCCTTATAGCCTGTTGATTTCTGGAAAATCCTAACTAATACACAAAACAAAGAATTAAATAACTCTTTGGCACCAGATGTCCTTGATGGCTGTCTTAAGAAACATTGATAAAACTGTCTATACATCAACACATTTTTTAATTGAAAAATAAATGTTAATGAATGAAAGTACCTATAGTCTGTACTGGAAAATCAAGTCACTTAGTTAAAAATAACACTGTTTAAAACAAATCTATATTTCAATACAATGCCTAAGATTATAGGTGAAAGTGATGAAACCACTGTAAAATAACATTTATAATAATTTACAGAAATTGTACGGACCTACCAGAAGCAGAAGATATTAAGAGGAAGTAGCAAGAATACACAGAAGAACTATACAAAAAAGATATTCATGACCCAGATAATGATGGTGGTGTGATCACTCACCTAAAGTCAGACATCCTGGAATATGAAGTCAAGTGGGCCTTAGGAAGCATCACTACAAACAAAGCTAATGGAGGTGATAGAACGCCGGTTGAGCTATTTCAAATTCTAAAAGATGATGCAGTGAAAGTGCTGCACTCTATATGCCAGCAAATTTGGAAAACTCAGCAGTGGCCACAGGACTGGAAAAGGTCAGTTTTCATTCCAATCCCAAATAAAAGCAATGCCAAAGAATATTCAAACTACCACACAACTGTATTTATCTCACACACTAGTAAAGTAATACTCAAAATTCTCCAAGCCAGGCTTCAGCAATATGTGAACTATGAACTTCCAGATGTTTAAGGTAGGTTTAGAAAAGGCAGAGGAATCAGAAATCAAATTGCTAACATCTGTTGGATCATGGAAAAAGCAAGAGAGTTCCAGAAAAACATCTACATTTGCTTTATTGAATATGCCAAAGCCTATGACTGTGTAGATCACAACAAACTGTGGAAAATTCTTAAAGAGATGGGAATATCAGACCACCAGAGCTAACTCCTGAGAAATCTATATGCAGGTCAAGAAGCAACAGTTAGAACTGGATGTGGAACAAGATTGGTTCCAAATCAGGAAAGGAGTATATCAAGGCTGCATATTGTCACCCTGCTTATTTAACTTATATGCAGAGTACATGATGCAAAATACCAGACTGGATGAAACAAGCTGGAATCAAGATTGCCAGGAAAAATATCAGTAACGTTAGATATGCAGATGATACCACCCTTATGGCATAAGTGAAGAAGAACTAAAGAGGAGAGTGAAAATGTTGGCTTAAAAGTCAAGATTTAGAAAACTAAGATCATGGCATCCGTTCCCATCACTTCATGGTAAATAGATGGGGGAAACAGTGACAGACTTTATTTTTGGGCTCCAAAATCACTGCAGATGGTGATTGCAGCCATGAAATTCAAAGAAGCTTGCTCCTTGGAAGAAAAGCTGTGACCAACCTAGACAGCATATTAAAAAGCAGAGACATTACTTTTCCAACAAAGGCCCATCTGGTCAAAGCTTTGGTTTTTCCAGTAGTCATGTATGGATGTGAGAGTTGGACTATAAAGAAAGCTGAGCACTGAAGAATTGATGTTTTTTAACTGTGGTGTTGGAGAAGACTCTTTGAGAGTCCCTTGGACTGCAAGGAGATCCACCCAGTCCATTCTAAAAGAAATCAGTTCTGAATATTCATTGGAAGGTCTGATGCTGAAGCTGAAACTCCAATACTTTGGCCGCCTGATGCAAAGAACTGACTCCTTGATGCTGGGAAAGATTGAAGGCAGGAGGAAAAGGGCATGAGAGAGGATGAGACGGTTAGATGGCACCAGTGACTCAATGGACTTGAGTTTGAATAAGTTCTGGGGGTTGGTTGATGGACAGCGAAGCCCGGCATGCTGCAGTCCATGGGGTGGCAAAGAGTCAGACATGACTGAATGACTGGACTGAACTGACAGTTACCATCAAATGCATATGTAGATTTTTATAATTACATCATTTATAAAATTTTGATTTCCTGATGTTTTGGTAGTCTTAATCTTCACTTTTGTCAATTTCTAGCTTTTTGTTTTGTTTTTAATTTAGTTGGTTGGTTTGTTCATTATTGTTTTCTATATCTGTGTTTGATGACATGAGAAAAGTATGGGTGTGCAATCATCAGGATGAATTGGCAAGCCAGAGACCCATGAGAGCTGATAGTGTGTATTTTCAGTTCGGAGGACAGCAGGAACTAATGTTTTAGTGCAAATTGAAAGGCACAAAAAAGCTAGAGTCTCAGTTTGAAGGCCATTGGGTAGGAGGAGTTCTCTTTTATTGGAGGAGGATCAGGCCTTGAGGTTCACGATAGACCTTTAACTGACTGAGTTAAGGCCATATGCTATAGGGACAGCTTTATTTAGTTTACCACTTTAAATGTTAATCTTATTCCTGAACTCTTCACAAATCACATTTTGATTAAATAATTGGGCACCCTGTGGCCCAGTGACACTTACCCATAATATTAACCATTACACTGCAGAAGGTTTTCTTATGTGTTGGAGGATGTTTGGCATCAACTCTAGCCTCTAAATACCCCCTCTTACTCAGATGTGACAACAAAATAGCAACAAAAGGTTTCTAAGCATTGTAAATGTCCTCCGGGTGAAGAAAAGTTTCTGGTTGATAACTAGTCGTATACCATTGTCTTTAATCTTCATAACAGATTTGCTAGGAAAATATCACTATCATCATATAAATGAGAATTTGAGGCTCAGAAATAATTAGATAATGTGCCTAAGGCTGAAAATCCAATAGAGTTATGAAACCAGTATTTAAATTTATGTCCGATTCCAGACTGCATTCTATTTTCAGTACTTTAGGCTCTCCAACTGGCAGTTGAAAGTTGAATTGCAAGCTCAGGACTGATTTGCCAAGAAATATAGGTTGAAGCAACATAGTGTACAGAAGGTAGTTGACTCCATACTTTTGGAAGATAAATTTCATTCACTTAGGAAAAGCAGTATCATTATTAGTCTAAAGAAGAAAATTACTTTCTGACAGAAAATATGAGATCTTAGAATTCCCCATGGATCTAGTGGTCCATGTAAACCAACTCAACTGACCTGAATGAAAACATGATTGTGGTAATATTTATGTCATTGATTTCTGCTGATTGCCAGATGTCTTATTCCTATTGTGAAATATTCAAGATAAAATTATTTCCTCCAGAAAGTTTGTGTGTTTATATGCCTGTTAGAATTTCTTAACACATGACCACAAATTAATTTATTGGTCTAATAAAATATTACCTAATAAAAAACAGAGGTTTGACCTTAATATGAAATAAGTAATTTTTAGGTGTGCATAATAAACTTAAGATGAGCTGTTCTGGGAGAGATAAAGCTAAGCATAAGAAAATCTATCTCCATTCTAAACAAAAGTAAATAAAATGGATGAGATTCTATGATTTTTCAATATCCTGCCCTATTCCCACAAAATTAAGAAAAATAAGAGAACTGTCTAGGGTTTTGCTTATAATCAGTGATAACTATCCTCCAAGATGATTTCCAATTATTTTTTCCATCTGGTATCCATTTCCTTGAGTAGTTCTCTCCTCTACTGAAGAGAAATGACTTGTGGAACAAACAGGCTATTATAGGAATAACAGAGTATGACTTCTGAATCTAGATCCTTAGGGTGATTGTCATTCCTCCCATGCCTTCTTTTCGATGACTCACTCTGAGGAAACCAGCCACACTAAGGAAAGGTAAACATAATGAGGAACTTGAGATTTCCTACCAACAATTAGCACTAATTTGCCAGGCAAGTAAGCAAGCCAATATAGGAAGCAGATATATCAGTCCAAATTAATTATCATATGACTGCATCCATGCCAACATCTTGACTGGCCCTCATGAGAAACTCAGAGCTAGAATGACTTAGCTAAATTATTCTTAAATTTGTGACACTGAGAAACCATGGAGTGATAAATGTTTATTGCTCTTTTAAACTACATTTTGAGGTAATTTTTTAGGCAGCAATAAACAATACATAAATAATAAGTAAAACATCCATTTAGAAGTACACTGGGGTAGGGAGGAACATCAAAAATATTTAAGTAGTCATATTTTTCTTTGGTCTATTTTCACCATAAATATGGAAACTAAGATTTCAAGGTTGAAACACAAAAGCTATCATAGAGTTGCTTTCTAAGTCATTTTTAATTGAACATGTCTATGACTCCACTAAGTGTATTAGTCAAATCAATTGTCATTGATGTTCAGTTGCTAAGTCAAGTCCCACTCTTTGCAATCCTGTGAAGTGCAACAGTCCAGGCTTCCCCGTCCTTCACTGTCTCCCAGAGTTTGCTCAAACTCATGTCCACTGAGTTGGTGAGGCCATCCAACCATCTTATCCTCTGTTGCTCCATTCTCTTCCTGCCCTCAATCTTTCCCAGAATCAGAGTGTTTTCTAGTGAGTTAGCTCTTTGCACGGAGAAGGCAATGGCACCCCACTCCAGTACTCTTGCCAGGAAAATCCCATGGACGGAGGAGCCTGGTGGGCTGCAGTCCATGGGGTCGCTAAGAGTCAGACACGACTGAGCGACTTCACTTTCACTTTCCACTTTCATGCATTAGAGAAGGAAATGGCAACCCACTCCAGTGTTCTTGTCTGGAGAATCCCAGGGATGGGGGAACCTGGTGGGCTGCTATCTATGGGGTTGCACAGAGTGGGACATGATTGAAGTGACTTAGCAGCAGCAGCTCTTTGCAAAGGAGCCCAAACATAGGGAAAGATTGACATAGGATATTTGAAAATAAAATAAATATATTTAATCTTCCCAATCCTTCATGCTCTTCTCAATTGGGAGATAAACCATTACAGGGTGGGGAAAATGCTTCCAAAAAATCTCCAACTGGAAAATTCTAAAATTCATTTAACTAGTGTAAATACGTTTGAACATCAAAATCAGTTCACATAAAACTAGACTAAATCTACAAAAGACTGCCAGAATTTGAGCATCACGTAATTTGTGTACTGCAATCAATTGAGCTTATTGATGACTATTAAACACTAGATGGTGGATTATACAAGAGTTCAAAAACTGATTAAAAAGTTCAAAACTATTTCCCAAAGGAATTCATTGATATTATTGCTATTCATTTAACCTGAAGCAGTCCATATATAAACACTACTGTATTTTCAACTTATAAAATAGGCAGCTTAAATGAGAAATTAAAGTACATTGATCAACTGCTCTGCCCGCGACCGGCGCGCCATTTAAGAGCGACCTCGCCTGCCCGCGACCGGCGCGCCATTTAAGAGCGACCTCGCCTGCCCGCGACCGTCGCGCACTAAGAGCACCCCGCCGGCTGCGTCGCGCACTAAGAGCGCGGCCGAGAGGAGCTACCCCACGACCGAGGAAGGACGGCGGTGAGGGCCAGCGCACTAACCACGGCCCAGAAGAGCTACCCCACGACCGAGGTCAGGAAGGGCGGCGGTGAGGAGAGACCCCTCCTCCAAGGTAAGGTGCGATGGCTGTGCTTCGCTGGCCGGGAGCAGCCAGTAGCAGCCCGGATGAGATACCCCACGCCCAAGGTAAGAGAAACCCAAGTAGACAGTAGATCTTGAAAGAGGGCATCAGAGGGCAAATACACTAAAACCATTCTCACAGATAACTAGTCAATCTAATCACACAAGGACCACACCCTTGTCTAACTCAATGAGATTAAGCCATGCCCGAGGGGCAACCTGGGATGGGCGGGTCATGGTGGAGAGATATGACAGGGTGTGGTCCGCTGGAGAAGGGAATGGCAAACCACTTCAGTATTCTTGCCTTGAGAACCCCATGAACAGTATGAAAAGGCAAAATGATAGGATACTGAAAGAGAAACTCCCCAGGTCAATAGGGGCCCAATATGCTACTGGAGATCAGTGGAGAAATAACTCCAGAAAGAATGAAAGGATGGAGCCAAAACAAAAAGAATACCCAGCTGTGGATGTGTCTGGTGATAGAAGCAAAGTCCGATGCTGTAAAGACCAATATTGCATAGGAACCTGGAATGTCAGGTCCATGAATCAAGGCAAATTGGAAGTGGTCAAACAAGAGATGGCAAGAGTGAATGTTGACATTCTAGGAATTAGCGAACTAAAATGGACTGGAATGGGTGAATTTAACTCGGATGACCATTATATCTACTACTGTGGGCAGGAATCCCTCAGAAGAAATGGAGTGGCCATCATGGTCAACAAAAGAGTCCGAAATGCAGTACTTGGATGCAATCTCAAAAATGACAGAATGATTTCTGTTCGTTTCCAAGGCAAACCATTCAATGTCACAGTAATCCAAATCTATGCCCCAACCAGTAATGCCGAAGAAGCTGAAGTTGAACGGTTCTATGAAGACCTACAAGACCTTTTAGAACTAACACCCAAAAAAGATGTCCTTTTCATTATAGGGGACTGGAATGCAAAAGTAGGAAGTCAAGAAACACCTGGAGTAACAGGCAAATTTGGCCTTGGAATACGGAATGAAGCAGGGCAAAGACTAATAGAGTTTTGCCAAGAAAATGCACTGGTCATAGCAAATACCCTCTTCCAACAACACAAGAGAAGACTCTATACATGGACATCACCAGATGGTCAACACCAAAATCAGATCGATTATATTCTTTGCAGCCAAAGATGGAGAAGCTCTATACAATCAGCAAAAACAAGACCAGGAGATGACTGTGGCTCGGACCATGAACTCCTTATTGCCAAATTCAGACTGAAATTGAAGAAAGTAGCGAAAACTACTAGACCATTCAGGTATGACCTAAATCAAATCCCTTATGATTATACAGTGGAAGTGAGAAATAGATTTAAGGGCCTAGATCTGATAGATAGAGTGCCTGATGAACTATGGAATGAGGTTCGTGACATTGTACAGGAGACAGGGATCAAGACCATCCCCATGGAAAAGAAATGCAAAAAAGCAAAATGGCTGTCTGGGGAGGCCTTACAAATAGCTGTGAAAAGAAGAGAAGCGAAAAGCAAAGGAGAAAAGGAAAGATATAAACATCTAAATGCAGAGTTCCAAAGAATAGCAAGAAGAGATAAGAAAGCCTTCTTCAGTGATCAATGCAAAGAAATAGAGGAAAACAACAGAATGGGAAAGACTAGGGATCTCTTCAAGAAAATCAGAGATACCAAAGGAACATTTCATGCAAAGATGGGCACGATAAAGGACACAGATGGTGTGGACCTAACAGAAGCAGAAGATATTAAGAAGAGGTGGCAAGAATACACAGAAGAACTGTACAAAAAAGAGCTTCAAGACCTAGATAATCATGATGGTGTGATCACTGATCTAGAGCCAGACATCTTGGAATGTGAAGTCAAATGGGCCTTAGAAAGCATCACTACGAACAAAGCTAGTGGAGGTGATGGAATTCCAGTGGAGCTATTCCAAGTCCTGAATGATGATGCTGTGAAAGTGCTACACTCAATATGCCAGCAAATTTGGAAAACTCAGCAGTGGCCACAAGATTGGAAAAGGTCAGTTTTCATCCCAATCCCAAAGAAAGGCAATGCCAAGGAGTGCTCAAACTACCGAACAAATGCACTCATCTCACACGCTAGTAAAGTAATGCTCAAAATTCTCCAAGCCAGACTTCAGCAATATGTGAACCGTGAACTTCCTGATGTTCAAGCTGGATTTAGAAAAGGCAGAGGAACCAGAGATCAAATTGCCAACATCCGCTGGATCATGGAAAAAGCAAGAGAGTTCCAGAAAAACATCTATTTCTGCTTTATTGACTATGCCAAAGCCTTTGACTGTGTGGATCACAATAAAATATGGTAAATTCTGAAAGAGATGGGAATACCAGACCACCTGATCTGCCTCTTAAGAAATCTGTATGCAGGTCAGGAAGCAACAGTTAGAACTGGTCATGGAACAACAGACTGGTTCCAAATAGGAAAAGGAGTACGTCAAGGCTGCATATTGTCACCATGTTTATTTAACTTATATGCAGAGTACATCATGAGGAATGCTGGACTGGAAGAAACACAAGTTGGAATCAAGATTGCTGGGAGAAATATCAATAACCTCAGATATGCAGATGACACCACTCTTATGGCAGAAAGTGAAGAGGGGCTAAAAAGCCTCTTGATGAAAGTGAAAGTGGAGAGTGAAAAGGTTGGCTTAAAGCTCAACATTCAGAAAACGAAGATCATGGCATCTGGTCCCATCACTGCATGGGAAATAGATGGGGAAACAGTGGAAAAGTGTCAGACTTTGTTTTTCTGGGCTCCAAAATCACTGCAGATGGTGACTGCAGCCATGAAATTAAAAGACGCTTGCTCCTTGGAAGGAAAGTTATGACCAACCTAGATAGCATATTCAAAAGCAGAGACATTACTTTACCAACAAAGGTTCACCTAGTCAAGGCTATAGTCTTTCCTGTGGTCATGTATGGATGTGAGAGCTGGACTGTGAAGAAGGCTGAGCGCCGAAGAATTGATGCTTTTGAACTGTGGTGTTGGAGAAGACTCTTGAGAGTCCCTTGGACTGCAAGAAGATCCAACCAGTCCATTCTGAAGGAGATCAATCCTGGAATTTCTTTAGAAGGAATGATGCTGAAGCTGAAACTCCAGTATTTTGGCCACCTCATGCGAAGAGTTGACTCATTGGAGAAGACTCTGATGCTGGGAGGGATTGAGGGCAGGAGGAGAAGGGGACGACAGAGGATGAGATGGCTGGATGGCATCACTGACTCGATGGATGCGAGTCTGAGTGACCTCCGGGAGCTGGTGATGGACAGGGAGGCCTGGCGTGCTGCGGTTCATGGGGTCGCAAAGAGTCGGACACGACTGAGCGACTGATCTGATCTGATCTGATCAATTGCTCTAGAAGTCTAAGTTTTATGAAAGAGTTATAACAAACCCAGTGAAACTATACATTAATGTAATTTTAGAAGTCAAATTATATTTTAAGCTATATGCCAGTCTGTCAACAGCTATTATAAATGATAGTAAGTTAATGATAACCTTTGAAAGGCATATATTTGTAATGGTTTAAAAATACGTTTCAGCAATGGATGTCAACAATGGATACCAACTGATTCATTCCTCAACCAGATTTTCACTCTCATCTTAAGTTTTATGATCTTTAGCTCTTTAAAGACAAATCAATATGGGTCTTTCAGGCAAATGCAATTACTATAGTTGCTTGTGGTTTAAGTTTTTGTAGAGATTGCATTACCTTTTAGGTAACCCAAATTTTTATTGAAATATCCCCAATGATATAGATTTTAAAAAATACAAAATCTATATTTTTTAATAAAAACATGACTTTTAAGCCTTTGCAAGTATCTGAGGGGATTTTTCACTAACTGGAGCAGAGTTCTCAAAGCGTGGTCTCTGAACCACCAGCACTAGCATTACCTGGGCATCTGTTGTGAATGTAAACTGCTAGGCCTCTATCTAGACATACAGAATGTGAAACCTCATAGAGAGGGCTCAGCAATCTTTCAATACGTCATCCATGTGATTCAAAAAATGGTAAAGACTGAGTACAAATGAGAACGTTAAACACACACACACACACACACACACACACACACACACACACACAATACTGTACACAATCAAGTTATGAATGCTTGTTGGGAAAAAAAAAAAAAAAATCTTACATTCCAGAAATAAATAGGAAGACGTTTTGGCTCAGATTCACTAACCACTTCTAATTCAGAAATACAGAAACTTTTACTCCAGCCACAATGTCCCTGTGATTTCCCAGGTAAGAATGCTAGAGTGGGTTGCCATTTTCCTTGTCCAGGAGATTTTCCTGAACCAGGGATCAAACCTGTGGCTTCTGTATTGGCAGGCAGATTGTTTACCACTGAGCCACCAGGGAAGCCAAGTAAGAAGAAAGGCAAACCTAATGTCTTATATTCCAGAGACTCACACAAGCTTAAGAGAACTTTCTTAAAACAATGACCAAAGATCTCTGTTGCATCATGAAACAATCTAACAATTTTAATCAAATTTTAGTTTTTAAACCTTAACCTGATTTTTGCTGCAGGTACGTTCAAACAGACAGCTCATTATCTTTCTTCTCAATACCCCAAAATATCTACAATGCTCCTTTCCTGTGTCCCTGTGAAGGGGTCTTTCCCTTAGCACATTTTATTCTTGGCCATTTAGTTATCTCTATTTTTTCCCACAAAACTTACAGGAGTGTGATATACATTTTTGTGTGTCATATTATTTAGTATATATATTTTTCCTCCCACAATTTCTTCAGAGCAGTGTCCCTGTCCTTTTTCTTTGTATCAAGCATCTGGAAACTAGATTAGTGCCTGATATGTTGCAGAAAATTGTTAAAGAGATGGGAATACCAGAACACCTTAACTGATTTCTGCGAAACCTGTGTGCAGGTCAAGAAGCAACAGCTAGACCCAGACATGGAACAATGGACTGGTTCAAATAAGGAAATGAGTATATCAAGGCTGTATATTATCACCCTGCTTATTTAACTTATCAGAGAAGGCGATGGCACCCCACTCCAGTACTCCTGCCTGGAAAATCCCATGGATGGAGGAGCCTGGTGGGCTGCAGTCCATGGGGTTACTAGGAGTTGGACACGACTGAGCGACTTCACTTTCACTTTTCACTTTCATGCATTGGAGAAGGAACTGGCAACCCGCTCCAGTGTTCTTGCCTGGAGAATCCCAGGGACAAGGGAGCCTGGTGGGCTGCTGTCTCTGGGGTTGCACAGAATTGGACACGACTGAAGCGACTTAGCAGTAGCAGCAGCAGTATTTAACTTACACACAGAGTTTATCACACGAAATGCCAGGCTGGATGAAGTACAAGCTGGAATCAAGATTGCTGGGACAAACATTGATAACCTCAGATATGCAGACGACACCACCCCTATGGCAGAAAGTGAAGAGGAACTAAAGAGCCTCTTGATGAAAGTGAAAGAGGAGAGTGAAAAAGCTGGCTTAAAATTAAATATTCAAAAAAATGAAGATCATGCATGGCATCCAGTCCCACCACTTCATGACAAATACAAGAGGAAAAAATGGAAACATGACAGACTTTATTTTCTTGGGCTTCAAAATCATGGTGGAAAGTGACTACAGTCTTGAAATTAAAAGATGCTTTCTCCTTGGAAGAAAGCAGTGATAAATCTAAACTGTGTAATAAAAAGCAGAGATATCACTTTCCTGAAAAAGGTCTGTATAATGAAAACTATGTTTTTTTCAGTAGTCACATATGGATGTGAGATTTGGACCATAAAGCAGGCTGAGTGCTGAAGAATTGATGCTTTTGAACTGTGGTTTTGGAGAAGACCTTTGAAAGTTCCTTGGACAGCAAGGTGATTGAACCAGTCCATCCTAACAGAAATCACACCAGAATATTCATTGGAAAGACTGATGCTGTAGCTGAAGCTCCAATCCTTTGGCCACATGATGCGAAGAGCTAACTCACTAGAAAAGACCCTGATGGTGGGAAAGACTGAGAGCAGCGAGAGAAGGCAATGACAGTGGATAAGATGGTTGGATGGCATCACCGACTCAATGGACATGACTTTGAGCCTACTCTGAGAAATAGTGAAGGACAGGGAAGGCTGGTGTGCTGCAGTCCACAGAGTGACAAAGGGTCAGAGACAATTGAGCAACGGAACAACAACAGCATTGTAGACAGAACAAATATGTGTGGAATGAAGGAATAATGAGGTGAATAAATGCTTGGCTTGTCTGTCTCACTTTTCACTGAGTTCTTCTGAACTATTATTGTATTGGACACGTGGTGGGAATGCAACAAATTTTGGATCAATTAAAAATTTTGCTAATTTATTGAGACTACTTTTCCCTGTCTTAACTTTTCCTTTAAATTAAAAAAAAATTAAAGTTATATATATTTAGTGACTTATATGTACTGAAATAGTTTTGCCCCTTTATGTGATTTCTTTCTAAAATTCTGACCTGGCCCTGATGAGTTTCACATTTCTGCTTTTTTATAAGCCTTGAAGCCTCCCTGATTAACTCATAGAGAGAAGGCTCTGACTGCAAACAGATGTAAGAGAAATTATCATAAAATTTGAGATGTTTCCTTATTTTGTTCTTTTTTACTATTTTAAAAGATATGTTATCCAATTTACAGGATTTTAGAAATAAAGTAATGGGACTAAATGTATGTTGTTTGGCCAGGCATAATATTAAGCACTTTATAATGCTTTGAAATAATTTTTAATCCTCTCTTTATATAATACAGGAAAATAAGTGTCTGAAAATATTGGTAATTTATCTTAAGTGAAGTCATCAGTATGTTTTACATCTAAGAAATTTACTTAAGTCTATTTGATTCCTCTAACAGATGAGTTATTTCTTGCTGTGTAATAACTCTAGTGACTTAGAACAGCCAACATTCGATACTTTCTACAATTCTATCATACGTCTCACTGATGGTTCTTTCAGTCTAGGCTGGGCTCTAGACTCTAGCTCATCTCTATTGTCAGTTGGTGGCTTGCCTGACTCTACTACTACTACTACTACTACTACTACTACTACTACTACTAAGTCGCTTCAGTCATGTCCAATTCTGGGCAACCCCAGAGAAGGCAGCCCATGAGGCTCTCCGTTCCTGGGATTTTCCATGCAACAACACTGGAGTAGATTGCCATTTCCTTCTCCAATGCATGAAAGTGAAAGTGAAGTCGCTCAGTCGTGTCTGACACTCAGCGACCCCATGGACTGCAGCCTACCAGGCTCCTCTGTCCACGAGATTTTCCAGGCAAGAGTACTGGAGTGGGATGCCATTTCCTTCTCCGGCCTGACTCTACACACTATAGTATAAACCTCACTCACAGGCCCAGCTGTTGGCCATCAACCACAGTGCCTCAGTTCTTTCTTCTTTATATGGACTTTCCATCAGGCTGGCTTAGGCTGTTCATGTGATTATATCAGAATCCCAAGTTCAAAAAGAGAGCAAGCACTAATACATGCTTTTCAACCTCTGCTTGCATCATGTTTGATATCTCATTGACATAGAGAACACATTAAACTCAGAATAAGTGCAATCATGTCATATGGCAGAGCATAGATTCAAAGGAGAAACTTTCTACTATGCAGTTTTTAGAATAAGATCTGAATTGTGTTTTTATCCAAATAATTTCAATTGCACATACTCAAGATACAATTAAATTCCTGGATGTATAACTGAGAAGACATCCAATATACTCATGGAAGGAGACAAAAATTTGATAATTATTTGTTTGGAGACATATATAATTACTCAAAAATATGTTTAATCTATTCATTTACATTTTAATAAAAATTTACAGAACTTATGCTGACATACTTTCTTAGTGAAATGATTTAGACTCTAATTTATTTTTCTATAATATTGTATACTTCATTTTCATAAGGATTGCCTTATGTTTCCAAAAGTTTATGAAAAATAGTAATTTAGGAGTGAAAACCATTCTATAGTCAAAAGAGTTGTTGATTAAAATATATTCCCTATAAAAACATTTTGGTTGGTGGTCAGTCAGTTTGCTTGAGAACATAGTGTAACATGAAAACCTTTCAGTGCTTTATTTCCAATGTATACAATGTATTTTTGCTATACCAAGTACAGTAAGAATAGAGTTAGAACACGGTATATTAAATAGAGCATCACTTGGCCAGTCAAATCAATGTTTGGAAGCAGGAAACAGCTTGCTATGAAGAAGACATAAAAGTCTTAGCATAGCATTGTGGAGAAGGGAGACAAACGCTTGTTTACTGAAACTTATTTACCTTATTAGTGAATAACAATACGTGATCAGATAACTGTTATATTCACACAGGTATATTATCTGTTTATACTTTTACTTTTTATAATATTTATTTATTTGGCTTTGCTGGGTCTTAGTTGTCACATTTGGCTCTTTAGTCACAGCATGCAAAATCCCCTGACAAGGGATAGAACTCAGGACCCCTAAATTGGGAGCATAGAGTCTTAGCCACTGGACCACTGGGGACGCACCTGTTTCTACTTTTATATTCACCATGCAACTCTTTTTGTATTTAACAGTGATTGCTTTATAATCCGGAGAAGGCAATGGCACCCCACTCCAGTACTCTTGCCTGGAAAATACCATGGACCGAGGAGCCTGGTAGGCTGCAGTCCACGGGGTCGCTAAGAGTGGGACACAACTGAGAGACTTCACTTTCACTTTCCACTTTCATGCATTGGAGAAGGAAATGGCAGCCCACTCCAGTGTTCTTGTCTGGAGAATCCCAGGGACGGGGGAGCCTGGTGGGCTGCCGTCTATGGGGTCACACAGAGTCGGACATGACTGAAGCGGCTTAGCAGCAGCAGCAGCAGCAGCTTTATAATCACTGTTAACTTGTTTCAACTCATTATAAGCCTGTTAATTTTTTCCAGTGAGTCTCCAAAAATTCCAGATCTAGAATGTGCTTTGAACTTAGATAAATCAACATCTTTCTATCTCGATCTAAAAGGATAAATTAGGTAATGATCATTTAATTTGCATATCTCTTTGTCACAATATTCTTTCCAATAACCATCCTCTGTCACATTAAAATATAAATTGATTTATAAATGATGATTTATACACTTGCCTAAAGAGTAATACAACTTATTGACATGAAGACTGAATTTCAAACCTCATTAAATATCAATTCATTTTTCTCAAATAGGTGCAGTGATAATTGGATAATATATTATGATTTTTTTCTAAAATGGTTTATATGATATGGTAACTTTGATAATCAAGGTAGATGCTATATCACAAAATATTTATTTCAATAGAACTTGGTCTATAGTTCAATATTGTTTGAATAATTTTACATAACCACAGGCTGTGTCTTTTCTAAATAAAGCACATATTTGATAGTACATCTTCTTGCCAGATCAGATGACAAGCAATATTCAAATCACAAAATCCTCTTATATAAACAGGCTGTTACTGTAGTGCCAGATTATGACTTTTCAGTTACCATATGTTTCCAAATGTTTATTTAGGATTTTAGAAACAGTGTAGCCTTTTCCTGAAAGCAATCAAATAAAATAAACCTTTATTTTGGTAATATTTGAAAGCACAAATGCTAGAAAGTAGATGAAAAATGATCTTTAAATCTCAGCTTGGTAGAATAGAATTATAGTATTTTGACCATAAAAAAATGAAATGTACTTGAAAAAACATTTAGGCACACAATTAATATCAAAAAATAAAGGTAGTAAGAACAGTGTCACCAGAAGACCTTTTCTGTTTCCCTTATGAAAGTGTCAGTGTACAGCAACAATACTAGGAGCTTCAAACTGCTTTCATTAAAAAAACAGTTTTCAGAGGGCTTTCTTTTTTCTCCATGCATAATATAAAATTGTCAGAGATATTTAAGTTCTATGCCATGTTTTCTACAATGAAATTAATTAAAGGAATAGATCCCAGTGCTCATGTCAATGGCCTCTTTGAATCAGGGTTATATTCCTATTTTGATTATATTCGAAGTGCAGATTCTGGAATAGTATAAATCTGTATAACTGTACTTAAGTTTGAAGCTTGTTTATGTACTTGACTTTCTTCTTCCATATTGTATCTATTAGTAGTTTCCATCATTGTTCCTTAAAAAGAACTCTTCACACTTTTTTTTTCTTGTCTAAAATTGTGAAACAGTTTTATCACCATTAATCACTGTATCTTAAAGTGGAAAAGAAAAAATGTTTAAATATTCATATATTATTTTATATATCTAATAGCCATAGATATAGGATAAGGAGAGGAATGCTTGGTTTTTTAATTGCATCTCTGCATGAGCACAAACATTGTAAGAGAAGATTTTTTTATTGTTTGGTGAAGAAAAAAAATGGAACCATTTTAAAAAATGTTTTTCTGAACATTCTTGAATATACAAAATGCTTCTTTTATAGTTTTTAAAATTATGCTAGCCTTTGACTTAAAAGTCAGAAAATTAAGCAAAGACAAATAAAAAGTATATTTTAGGAAAAAATTATATGATTAAAGACTATCTTCTGTGAAAGTCTATTTACTAGAAAACTTAAAAAAATTCTTTTTTCTTTAATTTGTAAATACATAGACACATGCACATTTATCTGAAAAGAAATTCTGAATTCAGAAACTGATTATCACAGCCCGCGCAAGCCTTCCAGAATCATGGCCCCAGTGGAGATACTCATAGCTAAGACACAGGAAGACAAGCCTGACAGGCGATCCTTGTGGAAAAAGTCAGTGTCTAGATGCCACTGAAAATGATACCACCAAGAATAGAAATGCTATTTTATATATGGTACTGTATATATTGGAGACTTTAAGGCACCTTGTGACCCACTCACTTTCATCAAGAGGCTTTTTACCCTCTTCACTTTCTGCCAGAGTGGTGTCAGCCTGGAATATCCCATGGACAGTCTTTTTCCATGACCAGTCTAACTGTAAGGGCATCCCTAAAAGTCAGTGTCTAGATGCCACATGAAAATATCAATAATGCTATTTTATATATGGTCTGCATATTTGGAGAAGGCACTGTGACCCACTCCAATACTCTTGCCTGGAAAATCCCATGGAAGAGGAGCCTGGTGGGCTGCAGTCCATGGGGTTGCTAAGAGTTGGGGACACAATTGAGTGACTTCACTTTCACTTTTCACTTTCAAGCATTGGAGAAGGAAATGGCAACCCATTCCAGTGTTCTTGCCTGGAGAATCCCAGGGGGAGCCTGGTGGGCTGTCGTCTATGGGGTTGCACAGAGTCAGACATGACTGAAGCAACTTAGCAGCAGCAGCAGCAGCAGTGCATATATGTCAATTCCAATTTAACTCTTCTCAGCATCCAGGCTTGGTAACCATAAGTTTGTTCTCACCATCTGTGATTCTGTTTTGTAAATAAGTTCATTTGTACCATTTTTTTAGATTCCACATATAAGTAATACCATATAATATTGCCTTTCTCTGTCTGACTTAGTTCACTCAGTATGACAATCACTAGGTCCATCATGCTGCTGCAAATGCCAGTATTTCATTATTTTTTATGACTAATATTCCACAGTATATATGTACTACATCCTCTTTATCCATTCATCTGCCAATGGACATACATGCATAACTCATTCATTTTGCAGAAACTAACAGAACATTGTAAATCAATTATACGCCAATAAAAATTAATTTAAAAATTAATACAAAATCAGAGATGCTGGAGAAAAGGCGTCAGGAAGACAGAGCAGACTGAGTCTATGGCAATATTTCTGCAGTTTTAACTTAAAGAAATTGTGAACATATTTCAAGCAATAAAAGGCATTTGGTCATCACTGATTTATTTGTTAAAAATTAATTTTACCCAAGGATATTAAATAAGAAAATACAGTTTTTGATTGATTTTCCATAAACCACCATTTTCTACTTTTCATTTTATTTTCAGTTTACTATAATGATTTTCATCAGGGTCAATATCTTTGTCAATTTTATTATAAAATTTCATATATCAGTATTTTTATCTTGCTTATGTCAATTTTTATAATTATAGCCTTTGCCGAAGTGAGGATGGTTTTCCTTCTATTTCCTCTTCATTATCTTCTCATCCTCTGCTCTCTCTTCTGTCCTTTATTTTTATCAAGTACAATATTCCTGACTCATTTCTAACAAATAAAAATATTCCAAGAAATTATAATCTCTATTAGGGCAAGAATTTATGGCCACTTTGCCCAGTGACTTAATTGCTTCTGCTTCTACAAATGTCTGTCACAGAAAGCATTCAAAGCTACTCAGCAAATTTCAATTACATACCATATATGACAGTGTACAGTTTAAACTTGTGTCAGTTTCATGTTATTTCACCACAAAGTTAAATAAATATTTGATAATTTTTATCTATGTTTTAGAGCAGAGTTAATCTGAAACACAATACAGGTAAAATACTACAAAGTAGTGGATTAAACTCACTAGGGTGAAAACACCCTGAGTTTTGCTAAGTCATGTCTCAATAGGCCAATCTAACCACAAAGAGAAATGAATAAATGACTTTCCCTGTTTTCTTGGAGAAGAATGTATTTATCACATATTTCAGAATACATTAAGATGCTTCATAGTACAGGACACTTTCTCTGCTGAAAGTGCTCCCTATACAATACTTTGGTTGACTTTTTCTTGTACTTCAGATCTCAGTTCAAATGTTAATTTTGAGAGAATTCTATTCTCATTTTCCCAGATAAAGAAATTTCCTACCTCCTTGTTATTTTCCCCTCACTTAATATCTTCAGATTACTATATTAATAAATGCACGCACAGATACTCATACATACACACATGTGTATGTTTGGTTTATAGTGATGCCTTCCACACTACAAGTTAAATTCATGAAGGTCATACAGAATCATTTTCTGCTTATTTCAGTTGTATCCTCAGCATCTATAAAATGGATGGTCAAATGAAATTATGGTAAGAAAGTGAAGAAAGCACACTTAAGTTGAAACAAGCTCCACACTGGTGAAGTTGTCTTTATTGAGCTATTTTTGCTTTGATGCTAACAATGTAGAATGTACTCAACTAATATTTATTGGTTTGAATCAAGAGGTCCCCAATAGTATCATCTCTTAAGGGGGTCTATTTCTTTGGTATATTTCCCTTGGGTAAAAATATAATAACTTCCTGATTAAAAGTTTCTCCTTCTTTCTCTTAATTGCCTTTCGTTGGCCTGCAATTCTCTAAAGCTACAGCAAACCCCCAAATAATTATGTCTGGATCATGGAATGAATTGCAGGCTATCTTAATGGTCTAATGTGGAGAATGTGAAATAAAGAGCATCAGCCAGTTGAAAACTTAATCAAGATCTAAAATAAGGTATGTTGTTGTTCAGTTGCTAAGTTGTGTCTGAATCTTTGCGACACCATGAACTGCAGTACAACAGGCTTCCCTGTCCTTTGCTACCTCCTGGAGTTTGCTCAAACATGTGCATTGTGTCAGAGATGCCATCCAACGATCTTATCCTCTGTTGCCCTCATCACCTCCTACCCTTAATCTTTCCAATAGATAATGCATAAAAAGCAGAGCCTGCACCAACGTTGAAAGTGAAAGTCACTTATTCGTGTCTGACCCTTTGTGACTCTGTGGACTATACAGCCCATGGAATTCTCCAGGCCAGAATACTGGAGTGGGTAAACTTTCCCTTCTCCAGGGGATCTTCACAACACAGGGATTAAATCAGCCACATTGAATTTAATTCAAATGCTGGCTCTTACTATCATTGCATGGGTGCATATGTTCTAAGTCACTTTAGTCATATCAGACTCTTTGCAATCTTATGGACTATAGCTCACCAAGCTCCTCTGTTCATGGTGATTCTCCAAGAGAGAATACTGGACTATGTTGCCATGCCCTCCTCCAGGGGGTCTTCCTGACCAAGGAATCGAACTATCATCTCTTATGTCTCCTATGTCTACCACATTGGCAGGGGGGTTCTTTACCACTAGCGCCACATGATAAGTGCCTCTGCCATTAGATATAAAATTTTAGCAACTTGATTTGGTCACATGTTGTACCACAGTCTTCTCTGTAAAATGCTACTCATACATATTTAGTGAATATTAAGTAAATTTATGGGGCTTCCCTGGTGGGGAACTTTATAGATAGTCGGTATCAGCGGCCGTGAGGAGATACCCCATGTCCAAGGTAAGGAGCAGTGCCTATGCTTTGCTGGAGCAGCCATGAAGAGATATCCCAAGTCCAAGGTAAGAGAAACCCCAGTAAGACGGTAAACATAGAGAGAAGGCATCGGAGAACAGAAAGACTGAAAGCACAATCACAGAAAACCAACCAATCTAATCACATGGACCAGAGCCTTGTCTAACTCAATGAAACTAAGACATACCATGTAGGGTCACCCAAGAAGGACAGGTCATGGTGGAGAGTTCTGACAAAATGTGTTCCATTAGAGAAAGGAATGGCAAACCACCTCAGTATTCTTGCCTTGAGAACCCATGAACTGTATAAAAAGGTTAAAAGATAGGACACTGAAAGATGAATTACCCAGGTTGGTAGGTGCCCAATAGGCTACCAGAGATCAGTGGAGAAATAACTCAAGAAAGAATGAAGAGATGGAGCCAAAGTGAAAACAACACCCAGTTGTGGATGTGACTGGTGATGGAAGTAAAGTCCAATGCTATAAAGAGCAATATTGTGTAAGCACCTGGAATGTTAGGTCCATGAATCAAAGCAAATTGGAAGAGGTCACACAGGAGATGGCAAGAGTGAACATTGGCATTTTAGGAATCAGTAAACTAAAATGGACTGGAATGGGTGAATTTAACTCAGATGACCATTATATCTACTACAGTGGGCAAGAATCCCTTAGAAGAGATGGAGTAGCCATCATAGTCAACAGGAGTCTGAAATGCAGTACTAGGATACAATCTCAAAAACGATTAAATGATCTCTATTCATTTCCAAGGCAAACCATTCAATATCATGGTAATACAAATCTATGCCCAGATCAGTAATGTTGAGAAGCTGAAGTTGAATGGTTCTATGAAGACCTACAAGGCCTTTTAGAACTAAAACGCCAAAAGATATCCTGTTCATTATAGGGGACTGGAATGCACAAGTAGAAAGTCAAGAAATACCTGGAGTAACAGGCAAATTTGGCCTTGAAGTACAGAATGAAGCAGGGAAAAGGCTAGTAGAGTTTTGCCAAGAACTCACTGGTCACAGAAAACACTCGCTTCCAACAACACAAGAGAAGACTCTACACATGGACATCACAAAATGGCCAACACCGAAATCAGACTGGTTATATTCTTTGCAGCCAAAGATGGAGAAGCTCTATATAGTCAGCAAAAACAAGACCAGGAGCTGACTGTGGCCCAGATCATGAACTCCTTATTGCCAAATTCAGACTGAAATTGAAGAAACTAGGGAAAACCACTAGACCATTCAGGTATGACCTAAATCAAATCCCTTACGATTATACAGTGGAAGTGAGGAATAGATTCAAGGGATTAGACCTGATAGACAGAGTGACTGATGAACTATGGAAGGAGGTTTGTGACATTTTATAGGAGACAGAAATCAAGACCATCACCGAAAAAAAGAAACGCAAAAAAGCAAAATGGCTGTCTGAGGAGGCCTTACAAATAGTTGTGAAAAGAAGAGAAGTGAAAGCAAAGAAGAAAAGGAAAGATATGCCCATTTGAATGCAGACTTCCAAAGAATAGCAAGGAAAGATAAGAAAGCCTTTCTCAGTGATCGGTGCAAAGAAATAGAGGAAAACAATAGAATGGGAGAGATTAGAGATCTCTTCAAGAAAATTAGAGATACTAAGGGAATATTTCATGCAAAGATGGGCTCAATAAAGGACGGAAATGTTATGGACCTAACAGAAGCAGAAGATATTAAGAAGAGGAGGCAAGAATACAAGAAGAACTATGCAAAAAAGATCTTCATGATGCATATAATCACAATGGTGTGATCACTCACCTAGCACCACACATCCTGGAATGCAAAGTCAAGTGGGCCTTAGGAAGCATCATTACAAACAAAGCTAGTGGAGGTGACGGAATTCCAGTTGAACTATTTCAAATTCTAAAAGGTGATGCTCCGAAAGTGCTGTACTCAATATGCCAGAAAATTTGGAAAACTCAGCAGGGGGTACAGGACTGGAAAAGGTCAGTTTTCATTTCAATCCCAAAGAAAGGCAATGACAAAGAATGCTCATACTACTCCACAATTGAGCTCATCTCACAGGCTAACAAAGTAATGCTTAAAATTCTCCAAGCTAGGCTTCAGCATACATGAACCGTGAACTTCCAGATGTTCAAGCTAGTTTTACAAAAGGCAGAGGAGCCAGAGATAAAATTGCCAACATCTGCTGGATCATGGAAAAAGCAAGAGAGATCCAGAAAAACAGCTACTTCTGCTTTATTGACTATGCCAAAGCCTTTGATGGTATGGATCACAACAAACTATGTAAAATTCTGAAACAGATGGGAATACCAGAGCACCTGACCTGCCTCTTGAGAAATCTATATGCAGGTCAGGAAGGGACAGTTAGAATTGAACATGGAACAACAAACTGGTTCCAAATAGGGAAAGGAGTACGTCAAGGCTATATATTATCACCGTGCTTATTTAACTTATATGCAGTGTACATCATGAGAAACGCTGGGCTAGAAGAAGCACAAGCTGGAATCAAAATTTCCGGGAGAAATATCAATAACCTCAGATATGCAGATGACACCACCCTTATGGCAGAAAGTGAAGAGGAACTAAAAAGCCTCTTAATGAAAGTGAAAGAGGAGAATGAAAAAGTTGGCTTAAAGCTCAACATTCAGAAAACGAAGATCATGGCATTTGGTCCCATCACTTCATGGGAAATAGATGGGGAAACAGTGGAAACAGTGTCAGACTTTATTTTGGGGAGCTCCAAAATCATGGATGACTTCCTTGTTGGCTCAGATGGTAAAGCGTTTGTCTACAATGCGGGAGACCCGGGTTCGATCCCTGGGTTGGGAAGATCCCTTGGAGAAAGAAATGGCAATCCACTCCAGTACTATTGCCTGGAAAATCCCATGGACAGAGGAGCCTGGTAAGCTACAGTCTATGGGGTCGCAAAGAATCGGACACGACTGAGCGACTTCACGTTCACGTTCAAAATCATGGATGGTGACTGCAGCCATGAAATTAAAAGATGCTTACTCCTTGGAAGGAAAGTTATGACCAACCTAGATAGCATATTCAAAAGCAGAGATATTACTTTGCCAACAAAGGTCCGTCTAGTCAAGGCTATGATTTTTCCAGTGGTCATGTATAGATGTGAATTGGACTGTGAAGTCAGCTGAGCGCTGAAGAATTGATGCTTTTGAACTGTGGTGTTGGAGAAGACTCTTGAGAGTCCCTTGGACTGCAAGGAGGTCAAACCAGTCCATCCTTATTTTATTTTATTTAACTTTACAATATTGTATTGGTTTTGCCATATATCAAAATGAATCTGCCACAGGTATACATGTGTTCCCCATCCTGAACCCTCCTCCCTCCTCCCTCCCCATACCATCCCTCTGGGTCATCCCTGGGCACCAGCCCCAAGCATCCAGTATTGTGCATTGAACCTGCCAGTCCATCCTAAAGGAGGTCAGTCCTGAGTGTTCATTGGAAGGACTGATGCTGAAGCTGAAACTTCAATACTTTGGCCACCTGATGCGAAGAGTTGACTAATTGGAAAAGACCCTGATGCTGGGAGGGATTGGGGGCAGGAGGAGAAGGGGATGACAGAGGATGAGATATCTGGATGGCATCATGAACTCAATAGACATGAGTCTGAGTGAACTCTGGTAGTTAGTGATGGAAAGGGAGGCGTGGCATTCTGTGATTCATGGGGTCGCAAAGAGTTGTACATGACTGAGCGACTGAATTGAACTGAACTGAATCAGAAGTTGGTGATGGAAAGGTAAGCCTGGCATGCTGCAGTTCATGGGGTTGCAAAGAGTCGGACACAAGTGAGGGACTTAACTGGTATATAGATAGTATGTATTAATAAAGCATTTGACTGTGTGGATTACAAGAAACTATGAAATATTCTTCAAGGAATGGGAAGACCAGAACACCTTATCTGATTCCTGAGAAATCTGTATGCAGGGCAAGAAGCAACAGTTAGAATCAATCATGGAACAATGGACTGTTCCCAAATTGGGAAAAGGGTACATCAAGGCTGTATATTTTCACCCTGTTTATTTAACATCTATGCAGAACATATCATGTGAAATGCCAGCCTGAATGAAGTGCTCAAGCTGGAATCAAGATTGCTGGTAAAAATATCAATAACCTCAGATATGCAGATGGCATCACCTGTATTGCAGAAAGCAAAAAGGAACTAAAAAGCATCTTGATGAAGGTGAAAGAGTAGAGTGGAAAAGCTGACTTAAAACTCAACACTGTTTGTCTGTTGCTTCATTTGCTATTATTTTCTCCCATTCTGAAGTCTGTCTTTTCAGCTTGCCTATAGTTGGAAGGGGGAGGGAGGAGGGTTCAGGATGGGGAACACGTGTATTCTGGTGGCGGATCCATCTCGATGTATAGTAAAAGTAATACAATATTGTAAAGTTAAGAAAAATCAAAAAAAAAAAAAAAAAACTCAACACTGAAAAAACAAAGGTTATGGCATGTGGTTACATCACTTCATGGCAAATAGGTGGGGAGACAATGTAAACAGTGACAGACTTTATTTCATTGGGCTCAAAAATCACTGTGGATAATGACTGCAACAATAAAATTAAAAGAAGCTTGTTCCCTGGAAGAAAAGCTGTGACAAACCTATATACAGCATACTAAAAAAGCAGAGACATTACTTTGTCTACAAAGGCCCTTATAGTCAAAGCTATGGTTTTTCCAGTAGTCACATATGGATGTGAGCATTGGACCATAAAGAAGGCTGAGCTCTGAAGAACTGATACTTTCAAACTGTGTTGCTAAACAAGACTCTTGCGAGTGCCTTGGACTGTAAGGAGATCCAACCAGTCCTTCCTAAAGGAAATCAACTCTGAATTTTCATTGGAAGGAATGATGCTGAATCTGAAGCTCCAATACTTTGGCCACCTGACTTGAAGAGCCAACTCACTGAAAAATACTCTGATGCTAGGAAAAATTGAAGGCAGGAGGAGAAAGGGAAGACAGGGGATAAAATGGTTAGATGGCCTCACTGAATCAATGGACATGAGTTTGATTGAACTCCAGGAGGTGGTGAAAGACAGGGACATTTGGTGTACTGCAGTCCATGGGATTGCAAAGAGTTGGACACGACTGAGGCACTGAATAAGAACAACAGTATCTATTACTTTTAAATTTATACTCCAAGAAGGAAACTTTAAGACTGGAGGAAGTTAATTCTGAGGGAGAAGTCTGACCGTCTTATAACCTGGCTCTAGTATATTATCTATAGTATATTATATTATATTATACTATATTATCTATACTATATCCGTTTTAAGGTGCACATTAATGGGACCCAAACTCTCTTGCATTTGCAGCTCACTTCTTTAAATTATGTACATGTCCTCTAGAATTTACTTGGGCAAATCTTTATCAGTGGGCATTGGAAACCCCTTGGTTTCTGCATTGAAGCCGTTCCAGTTTTGTCAATGGCACCCCACTCCAGTACTCTTGCCTGGAAAATCCCACAGATGGAGGAGCCTGGTAGGGTGCAGTCCATGGGGTCGCTAAGAGTCAGAGACGACTGAGTTACTTCACTTTCACTTTTCACTTTCATGCATTGGAGAAGGAAATGGCAACCCACTCCAGTACTCTTGCCTGGAAAATCCCATGGATGGTGGAGCCTGGTAGGCTGCAGTCCATGGAGTCGCTAAGGGTCGGACACAACTGAAGCAACTTCACTTCACTTCACTATATTATCTATACATTAATAACAGTTTCAAGTTTTTAAACTTCTGTTTATCTTAGTTTATCTATACAATTGATATTATAGTACTGCTGCCTACTTCATAGGGATTTTATTAATTACAATATGAAAGCTACTAAAACAGGGCCAAGTACATAGTGACACTCTTAAAAAATGAGCTATTTTGATAGTGCTGCTGCTCTTGATCCTAGAAAGGCATCCAAAAAACATGGCAAAATTTGAAGGGTAGTGTGGTGAGATTACTGGTCAATTTTTATTTTTGACTTTATGAATACTTTTAATGTAGTGTTTATAAAACCTTTTCTTTCTAGATAAAAAAGGAAATATTTGTACATGGAACTTTTCTGACTGCCAATGTTTCATTAGAAAGAATCATACAGTTATTCATTAATGTATCTTACTAGATTCCTTTCAAATTCATTTAGTTATTAAGTTCAATTGCCATTTGCACCAGTTGGCTTATGGTTGGCAGTATGATGAGACTTTCTTGTTAATCTGAAGAAGCTACTTTAAAGTCCATTCATTACAATTTTAGACTTTGATAATGCTTTATTTCCCTACTAGAAAAACTATATTCTTTTTTCCCTTATTACAAAAAGTTTTAACATTACTTCTAGCTAGAGATTTAGATGATGAATGGCAACTTCAAGTTAAAATAGGGTAGGTATAAAAAATGAAAAAAGAATATGATGGGAGATATAAATTAAAGTCTTTGTAAAATAAGTTATTGATTTCTAGAAGGTTGCTAGGCAACCATTGTGGAGAAAATTGCATAAACACTTCTCTTGATTTTAATGAGTTGCTTAAAAAATATGTACTAGTACGATGCATATTCTTGTTTAATATTAGCCATAATCTTTTTTTCTTAGTGATAAAGAACACTAAAGTACTAAACGTTTGCTTTTTTACATATCATATTATCTAGGTTAGTACTTCTATAAAGTAATTGGAAAGCTTGCATACCAGTACATAATTATCAGGAAAAATCACTTAAGGTTATTTTTATATCTAATCCATGGCAATAAAGTTGTTGTCCAGTCAGCAAAACCTTGGCATAACCTTTATTCCGTTCAGAAAATTTCATTAATTCTAATTGTTGCAGACTTAATGAAAGTGTGATTCAATATTCTCTAACTGACCTTGGACCATTTCCTTTAAGGGGCAACCGTGTGACCAATAAAGATATATGAGTCTTTTGACTTTAAATATTTAAACTCACACATACCTTAAATTCTAGACAAAAGACAAATAAAATTATCTTGTATTTATCAAATTTTGTAAGAACTCCAGCATAAACCTCTAAAGCGTGTAACTAAACCAAACATTTACACATTTGTGTATGTTTGCGTGTTTATGTGCATTGAGTTTTTAAGATAAGAGAGTTTTGGCTATGCTGAAGGTAGAGAGAAAGAGGTTGAAAAACACAAAAAACACTACTTTTTGATTATTTTCATAGAATTAGTTTCACATGCTCCTAAAACCTTGTTTATTATTCTCTATATTTTTAAAATTGTATTTTAAATATTAGAGTTTAACAAAATTCTTCACTTAACCTGAAAACTTGCTTCTTCCTGACAACACCAGCTCCTTTAAGCTCCCTTACTATAAGCTCACTTGTATTTTCACTGAAAGTGTTGTAGCCACGCATTCCAGGAAACAAACTCACTCAGAAGGACAATGCAGATAGTGGAGTGCAGTTTAGTACACTGGCAGGCCCAAGGCAGAGTCTCCTCTTAGCCAAGGACCCTGACCAGCATTTGTGAAAACCTTTTATACCCCATGTGTTCATGTCTGAACCCACCACTCCAAATTCCTTGAGACTTACATAAACAAAGGAAGGGTAAATACAATACCAATAACCCCATCATTCACATGTTATGTGCTCAAACAGTTAAACAATTGGCCAATAATCAATAAGCCTGAGGTCACACACCGATAGATACGGAAAAATTTATGGCCTCTCTGGAGGGGGTCTTATCCTTCTGTTGTTGCTTCCATAGGCACTAAACACAGAGTTCAGAGTCCATTGGAGAGGTGGCCGAGCATGATTAGTATGAACAGGCCTAAGATGGTGTCCAGGCCCTATGAATTCCCTCTTCAAAAGAACTTTGATGATAGAGTTTCACAATGCCAGCTAGCTCTCTCAAACTAAAGTGTTACTGCTTAACAAGCTCACTTTAAGAAATGTTAATTTGAAGGTTGTCTTCCAGTTGTATCATCCTTTATAATTTCATTCATCTAAACATAAATTTATTTGAGATCACTGGCCTCCAAATTATCAAGAAAATCAAGACAGCGAGAAATATCCAGAATTTCTTTGTGCCCTACTCATTCATAGAACACTTCCTGTTCATACACATTCTTCCACTCCTTCTTTCCATCTCAGCATTAAATGCCCCTTCCACTTAATGTAACTCACATCTCAAGGACCTTTAATTTGTTTCTTCCCTGTTTTTTGTGTTTTTCAACCTCTTTCTCTCTACCTTCAACAGAGCCAATGCTCTCTTATCTTAAAAACTCAATGCACATAAACACACAAACACACAAAAATGCCAAATGTTGAGGCAACCCAATGACCCTCTCCATCAAGTATTTCTGTCATGTATTTTTAAAAAGTAAAACTATCTTTGCTTCCATTGCTGATCCTTAGATCATCTTTGAGCCACTGCTGCGTGTTCTCTATCTCTGATATACCACTGAAATTGCTTTGAACAAGCTCTCAAGCAATCGCCTGTGAAATTCAACAAACCTTTTCCTCTAAAGCACACTTGTTATTATTTGTTACTTCTTGCTGTTTGGGAATCTCTCCTCCTTTGTATGCCATATGCCTTTCACCCCTAATTCTCACCATCCTATCTTTCTATCCTTTTTCATGATGCATATCTTCTTCTGTTACCTCACATTTTGTTGCTATTGTTTAGTCATGTCTCACTCTTTTGTGACCCCATGGAATGTAGCCCACCAAGTTCCTTATTAATCATGGATATTTCCAGGAATTCTACTTGATTCTATCTCCTCTTCTGCTTTCACCTGGGGAAGATCTTATTAATTTGTGTAGTTTCATCACATGTACTGAGCACTCTCAAACAATGTTGCTAGCCAAATTCTCTTCTTCACTCCTAGATACCTCTACTCACTGTCCAAATCAAACTTGACATTTCTATATTAGTTTCCTACTGCTGTTGCAATAAATTGTCACAAACTCAGTGGTTCAAATCATACTTCTCTTAAAATTCTGGACTCTGTATTTCTTTTGTAGGTGTTGGCAGAGAATTTCTTTCCTTGTCTTTTCCTGCTTTTGGAAACAACCTGAATTCCTTAGTTTATAGCTCCTCCCTCTATCTTCAAAGCCAGAAGTGAAATATCTTTAAATTTCTATCTTTATCTGATCTGATGCTATTGTCATATTTTTATTTGACTTTCCAGCCTTCCTTATGCTCTTCTAAATGCCCCTGTTATTATATTATATCCCACCTTGATGTTGTTGCTGTTGTCTAGTCACTAAGTCATGTGTGACTCTTTGAGATCCCATTAATGCAGCATATTAGGCTCCGCTGTCCTCCACTGTCTCCTGGAGTTTGCCCAAATTCATGTCCATTGAATTAGTGATGTTATCTAACTATCTCATTGTCTTGACAATTCAATATAAATATCTTAATTTTGATATAATTAATCATATATGCAAAATCCCTTGTGCCATGTAAAGTAACGTATTCACAGGTCCAGGGATTAGAACAAAGGATATTATGGAAACATGACTCTGCTATCTACAATATCCAAAACAGATACCTAAATATTTATTTGTATTATTATTACTATTGTTATTTTTTAAGAAGGATTCTATCATATACCAGTGTTTCTCAACCTCAGAGATAGCTTGACTGACAATTCTTTGTCATTGGGTTAGGGATAAGAGGGAGTTCTGTGCACTACAGGATGTTCAATGGCATCCCTGACTTCTATTTAAGATGTTAGTAGTACCCTTCCTTAGCTATGACAACCAAAAATGTTTCCAGATGTTACCAAATCACATGGGGCCAAATTGTCCCCAACTGAAAATCACTACCTTAAACCTTTTTCCTTCTTTCTTTTCATAAGTCAGTGATATGAACCATCATCTACCCAATGCTAAATTAGGGACCTAGAAGTTCATCTTAACGTTTTCCCTGCACAGGGGAAATCAGTGGTCACCAGGTGCTGTCATTCCTATCTCCTTACTCTTCCTCACTGACTTTCCTTTCTCCTCATCTGGATTATTACAATAGCTTTCTAAGCGTTGTTCCTGACTTCCTACAGCCTGCTTTATTTTGTTTTTTTCTGAATTGTCTTCTAGGTCTCACAAAGCTGTTGCTTTTCATAAATTTTCCTTCTTTAGGAAAGTTTAGGCCCTAATATTCAGTCTATCAATTCTTTAAAACTTACTTTTGTTGTTTGGTTCATAGCAGAGGTTATGATAGAATACTAATGATATTTTTGCTGTCTTCTACTTGGACTATAAGAGGACATGGTGTTTTACAAGCACCATCTCCATTAGGTTTACTATGCTTTAGAGATTTTGTTATGCTTATTATTTGTGTACTTAAAAAAGTAGAAAAATTCCTTAATCAAAAAAGGTTTTGAAACCAAAGGAAAAATTCTAAGTCCAATCACAATATTGTTTCTGTACCTCTATTGGTTCATACTATCTGGTCATTGAATTTCCATTTAGTGTAAGTTAATTTCAAGTGGAAAAAATTGACAAAAATATTAAAATTTCAAAATAAAAAAATAGCCCTAGTGTACACTTTAATGATAACCACCATTGTTTCTTTAATACCAATTAAGTATTTTTTCAGCAGTTTATCATGATTTTAGAATTGTAATAAACCTACTGTATTTATTTTAAGCCACTGCACAGACTAAGAGCAATGCTTCTACTCTTAATTAAGGTTATATTTTTCTGATATACCTCACTGTTTCCCTGTGCATGAATAACAAATGAATCCAGGTAAATAAAAAAAAGAACAAAGTTCAACTATTCAAGAATAAATATTTCAAGTTGTGCTAGTGAGATCTTCATATTTTCAGCTCTTCAATTAGCTTTATTTTAGTAAGTATTCTCCTAAAAAGAACATCACTTTAGAAACAGATAAAGGGAAAACAAGAGGAAGACCAATGAAAATAAAAGTAGAGCAAAAGAAAGTTAAAGATTCAGGCGTCGAGTTCTTTGTTATAAATATTGTTTTCCTAGAAGCAAACAAGTTTTCCCCAGCAAAAAAAATAATAATAATAGTATTGATACCTGAACTGAATTCTTATTGACTAACATGATAAAATATTTTTCAAGTGAGTTTTTACAGAATAAAAATTTCTACACCTATAGGCATGTCTTAGCAAGAAGATGTACACAGCTTCAAATCTCTATCTCAAAACACATCATTTCCATATAATAGAACTTGTTTAAATGAAGTATAAACTTTAGTCCATATACAATAGCTCCAATTTTAACCATATCCATATATTACTTCAAAGTTATTTGCTTAATAATTTCCTTTAATTTGAATCACTCTTTTCTATCTTCATTTTATTAATAATATTCATTGATCCATCAATTTGGTATGTTAGTTTTATTTTTCACTGTATTTTAAATGAAAATAATTTTTAATTAAAAATTATATATATACATATACATTATATCCATATACATATAAAATGTATATAAATTTATATTTTATACACACTTTATATATAAAACATATTTGTGATGCACTGTCCTTTTGCCAAAAGTGTATTAAATACAAAAATGTCATACATATTAAAACATGCATTAAAGAAAAATTTGAATAGGTATCAAAATTGGAAATCAAAGTAAGTGAACTTGTGATGGAGTGTCGCCTACCTACTCTCTGAAAAAAAATCCTTGGAAAGATTAGGATTATGTGGTAAATTCTTCCTAAATAGAATATGTGTATTTGTGCATATGAATGTGTGTGTACACATATGTATTATTTGTGTTATCACATTTAATTGTACACAGGAATGAAAAAAAAGTGAATTAACTATTAAAAACTTTAATTCTAGCTAAATAAGAAACTCAAAGATTATCTCCTCATTTCTGCTAAAATGTTAAACGTTCTTCTGTAAGTTTAAGGTCAAAGAGATAAAATATAGATGAAACACTTATATTTCTACCTAGATTTTCAGAAGCCCTTTCAAGAAGGCAGTTCCATTAAATGCAGAGTTATAAATCGTATTTAAAATAACTCACTTTAAGTTTTATATTATCTGTAGATTTTTTTTTTTTACTTTTATCAATAAAACCATGGCCCTTTTAAAAACTTACAGTGACAATTTGTGGTATTTCATAATGCCATTTCATCATACCTTACTGCACAGAGCAAGAATGGATACTTTTTCCTTATTCCCCACATTAAAGTGGATAAAGAGACTCTCTGAACTTGAAGAATACTTTTACTTTAAATATTAGTTTCTAGCACTTGAGCAATGTGTAGACTAAAATAAATTCAGGGTGACATTTTAAAATAATATGCATACATATTCTTGGTTCAAAATAAAACATGTAAATCAAATTTGTCAATTTTTTACTTGCAAATACTTTCATAACTTCTGGGAATAAGCTTTATCTACTTCCTCTCCTTCACATCCTATCCCTTTTGTTTGAATCAGTCATGCAACTATGTGGTTTCTATAAGCAATATATTCCCCAAATTTTGCTTTACTCCTTTCCTGTTTTTCTTACTAATGTATGATTCTGATTATATTGCTCCATTATTCAAAACCTTTTAAGAATGCCATTGAAGGACACAGTTTTTACTTTTGTATCTGTTCACATTTATATTTGCATCTCCCATAACTTGCTCTTATGTATCCTATGCAGACATCCTGAAATGCTTTCTCTCTTCCATTATGCACTGCTCATCCATGTGGCCCTACTCTTTTAATAGACCATCTTTTTACTTATAATGTCTTCCCCCCAGGTTGTTTTATTTCCTTGAATAAACTCTAATTATTGTACAGAACAGCTCAATGTCAGCTCCACTCTAATGTTGACACTGGCTCTCCCACATGTAGTCAAGTAGTGTTCTGTGCTCTTCCTCATGTGTATTATCAAATCATATCTCAATATCTCTCTGTCCCCTCCTTCCTCTATCTCTCCCAAGAACAGTGAACACTTGAGGGAAAAGATCTACATATTCCCTAATTTAACCATCAAAAGCATGATAATAGATATCAAATACTTGTCAGCATCCAAAAAAGAATGTTAGTTTTTTACTTTAGAATGTTAGTTTTTGATACATATCTTCCCCCAAACATACTCTCTAACTTCATAAGCACAGAGGCTATAATAACAACTTCAGTTTAGTTCAGTTCAGTCACTCAGTCGTGTCCAACTCTTTGCGACCCCATGGATCTCAGCAAGCCAGGCCTCCCTGTCCATCATCAACTCCCGGAGTTCACCCAAACTCATGTGCACTGAGTCAGTGATACCATACAATCATCTCATCCTCTGTTATCCCCTTCTCCTCCTGCCCCCAGTCCCTCCCAGGATCAGGGTCTTTTCTAATGAGTCAACTCTTCGCATGAAGTGGCCAAAGTATTGGAGTTTCAGCTTCAGCATCAGTCCTTCCAATGAACACCCAGGCCTGATCTCCTTTAGGATGGACTGGTTGGACCTCCTTGGTGTCCAAGGGACTCTAAAGAGTCTTCTCCGACACCACAGTTCAAAAGAATCAATTCTTCGGTGCTCAGTTTCTTCACAGTCCAACTCTCACATCCATACAGGACCACTGGAAAAACCATGTCCTTCACTAGATGGACCTATGTTGGCAAAGCAATATCTCTGCTTTTTAACATGCTATCTAAAAACAAACAAACAAACATACTATCTAGGTTGGTCATAACTTTCCTTCCAAGTAGTAAGCGTCTTTTAATTTCATGGCTGCAGTCACCATCTGTAGTGATTTTGGAGCTCCCAAAAATAAAGTCAGCCACTGTTTCCACTGTTTCCCCATCTATTTGCCATGAAATGATGGGACCAGATGCCATGATCTTAGTTTTCTGAATGTTGAGGTTTAAGCCAACTCTTTTACTCTCCACTTTCAATTTCATCAAAAGGCTTTTTAGTTCCTCTTCACTTTCTGCCATAAGGGTGGTGTCATCTGCATATCTGAGGTTATTGATATTTCTCCCAGCAATCTTGATTCCAGCTTGTGCTTCTTCCAGTCCAGCATTTCTCGTGATTACTCTGCATATAAGTTAAATAAACAGGGTGACAATATACAGCCTTGACGTACTCCTTTTCCTATTTGGAACCAGTCTGTGGTTCCATGTCCAGTTCTAACTGCTGCTTCCTGACCTGCATATAGGTTTCTCAAGAGGCAGGTCAGGTCGTCTGGTATTCCAATCTCTTTCAGAATTTTCCACAGTTTATTGTGATCCACACAGTCAAAGGCTTTGGCATAGTTAATAAAGCACAAATAGCTGTTTTTTGTGTTGTGTTTTTTTTTTTTTTTGAACTCTTGCTTTTTCGATGATCCAGCAGATGTTGGCAATTTGATCTCTGGTTTCTCTGCCTTTTCTAAAACCAGCTTGAATATCTCGAAGTTCACAGTTCACATATTTCTGAAGCCTGGCTTGGAGAATTTTGAGCATTACTTTACTAGCATGTGGGAATAGTGCAATTGTGCAGTAGTTTGAGCATTCTTTGACATTGGCCTTTCTTTAGGATTGGAATGAAAACTGACCTTTTCCACTTCTGTGGCCACTGCTGAGTTTTCCAAATTTGCTGGCATATTGAGTGCAACACTTTCACAGCATCATGTTTCAGGATTTGGAATAGCTCTACTGGAATTCCATCACTTCTACTAACTTTGTTCGTAGTGATGTTTTGTAAAGCCAACTTGACTTCACATTCCAGGATGTCTGGCTCTAGGTGAGTAATCACACTATCGTGATTATCTGGGTCGTGGAGATCTTTTACATACATCTGTTTCTTTATTAGTACCTAGAAATACCTAACTTATCAGACTGATAGAATAAATAAAATATCACACAGTTTGATACATGGTAAGTGTGAAAGAAATTCTATTTTATTATAGAGTAATAATACTACATGTAATTTTTATACACAAAATACAATTACAGAATGACAAAGAACTAAAAGCATTATTGAAAGTTGTGCTTTTTTTTTTCATTTTTATCTATAATAAAACTGAGGCACAGTGGAGTTAATTAATTTGCCTATGATTCTGCAATTCAGTGTTATGAAAGAGAACTAGGGTCTTTTTTTTTTTTTTTTTTTTTGAGTAATCTATGGATTTTAGGCAATCTCATACATTTGGTGGCTCAGCTGGAAAAGAATCTGCCTGCAATGTAGGAGACACCGGTTTGATTCCTGGGTCTGGAAAATCCACTGGAGAAAGGAGAGGCTACCCAATCCAGTATTCCTGGGCTTCCCTGGTGGCTTAGAAGGTAAAAAATCTGCCCACAATGTGGGAGATGTGGGTTTGATCCACGGGTTGGGAAGATCCCCTGGAGAAGGAAATGGTTACACACTCCAGTATTCTGGGCTGGAAAATTCCATGGAGTGTATAGTCCATGGGGTCACAAAGAGTTGGACACCAGTGAATGACTTTCACTTCACTTCATATATGTGTGTGTTCAGTTCAGTTCAGTCACTCAGTCATGTCTGACTCTTTGCGACCCCATGAATCACAGCACGCCAGGCCTCCCTGTCCATCACCAACTCCCGGAGTTCACTCAAACTAATGTCCATCGAGTTGGTGATGCCATCCAGCCATCTCATCCTCTGTCGTCCCCTTGTCCTCTTGCTCCCAATCCCTCCCAGCATCAGAGACTTTGCCAATGAGTCAACTCTTCACATGAGGTGGCCAAAGTACTGGAGTTTCAGCTTTAGCATCATTCCTTCCAAAGAACACCCAGGGCTGATCTCCTTCAGAATGGACTGGTTGGATCTCCTTGCAGTCCAAGGGACTCTCAAGAGTCTTCTCATATACCACAGTTCAAAAGCATTAATTCTTTGGTGCTCAATTTTCTTCACAGTCCAACTCTCACATCCATACATGATCACTGGAAAAACCATAGCCTTGACTAGACGGACTTTTGTTGGCAAAGTGATGTCTCTGCTTTTGAATATGCTATCTAGGTTGGTCATAACTTTTCTTCCAAGGAGTAAGAGTCTTTTAGTTTCATTGCTGCAATCACCATCTGCAGTGATTGTGTGTGTGTGTGTGTGTGTGTATATATATATATATATTTGCATTTCTAATATACTTATAGAGCATGTATATTAAGTATAATATGGGATTCCCTGTAGCTTAGCTGGTAAAGAAAACACCTGCAATGCAGGAGACCTGAGTTCAGTTCCTAGGTCAGAAAGATCCCTTGGAGAAGGGAACAGCTACCCACTCCAGTATTCTGGCCAGAAGACTTTCATAGACTGTATAGTCCATGGGATTGCAAAGAGTCGGACACTACTGAGTGACTTTCACCTTCAAGCCATATATGTATGAGCATGTCTAATATCTTCTTTTACCTACCCCTGATTTTTCTCATATCTGCCAGTCATAATTAGGATAGAGAAATACAGGTATCAGAATGTCTATAGATGTGTGTGCATGTGCTCAGTGGTGTCCAACTCTTTGCAACCCAATGGATCATTGGGCTCCTCTGTCCATGGAATTTCCAGGCAAGAATACTGGAATGGGTTCCCATTTCCCACGTCAGAGGATCTTCCTGGACCAGGAATTGAAACTGTGTCTCTTGCATCTTCTACAGTGGCAGGTGGCTTCTTTACCACTATGCCACCTGGGAAGCCCATGTCTATAGACAGATAGGTATAATAGAAAGAGTTGGGATCAACCTCCTCAGAAAACCTCTATGCATAAAGCTTCTGTTCCAGATAAAGCTGGAAAAGATATTTCCTTTGATTCCCAAAGTACTCAATGACAACTCCAAGTTTATCACCTACCATATGAACTACTACTAACTGGTTAACAATTAAATGATCATTATTGATGAAATATACTTATTTATTGACATATACTTACCGATTTTTGCAGTTTCAACACCTGACACAGGGCCTCAGACATCACAGATATTCAAATAGTTATTGTTGGAGCTAAACTCCAGAATACATTTTCTAACCCCAAACCACAATTCCCTAATTTCTTTTACAATGAAGTTATCCTCTTAATCTTATAATAATATCCTCAGCCATTATGTGTGAAACCTAATGGATTCCTCTTTTGTGCATGCTAAAATATTTAAGGCAAGTGATGTACATATACAGATAAATACAGATGCATGATTAAATCTCGCATAGGACTTAGTAATCATATTATTTGGTTCATAAACAATGAAGTGAATGCAGTTAGTCATGCTGCTGCTGCTGCTAAGTCACTTCAGTCGTGTCCGACTCTGTGCGACCCCATAGACGGCAGCCCACTAGGCTCCTCTGTCCCTGGGATTCTCCAGGCAAGAATACTGGAGTGGGTTGCCATTTCCTTCTCCAATGCAGGAAAGTGAAAAGTGAAAGGGAAGTCGCTCAGTCATGTCCGACTCTTAGCAACCCCATGGATGAGGTTACCAGGCTCCTCCGTCCATGGGATTTACCAGGCAAGAGTACTGGGGTGGGGTGCCATTGCCTTCCCCGGCAGTTAGTCATATATCCTACTTATTTGATTAAAAATTGTCTTCATTTAAGTTAATAATAACTGCCTTCATTGACTGAGCAATTAGTGTGTACTCAGTTCAGTTCAGTTCAGTCACTCAGTCGTGTTCGACTCTTTGTGACCCCATGAATCACAGCATGCCAGGCCTTCCTGTCCATCACCAACTCCCGAAGTTCACTCAGACTGACGTCCATCGAGTCAGTGATGCCATCCAGCCACTTCATCCTTTATACTAGGCAAGTGTATTTATAATTGCATTGAATCTTTGCCACTTTTCTATTATTATCTTATTTTTATTGGTGAGGTATTTTAATATTAAATCAATTAGATAATATGCATAATATTACTCATTTTTTTCTAAAGCTCATCTTTGATTAACACTCTTTTACGAAGGTGACAAAGTGATTATATCTATAGGTGTTTGAAATATTCCATTGTGCTACATCAGTAAATTGGCTTTCTAGCTCACTCCAAAGCCATAGCCTTAGGCTATGCAGGGCTCTTATCTTTCCTTTAGCAACACACAACATACACATGACATATACACACACACAATTTGTCTGACTTCATCTCCTCCTATACATTCCCTATTCGTCCATAGTACCCTATTCATCTGTAGATTCTTTGTCCTTCTTCAAACTCTCCAGACTCACTCTTGTCTCATGGTTTACATTTTTCCGCCTTAATTACTCATATAGATATCTGCATGATAATTTGATCTATTTTAGTATCTAATGAAATTTTATCAGTGACTGCATTTAAACAGCAGCCCCACCTTCAGTTTTCCCTATTATGCTTATCTGCTGTATTTTTATCCATAGCACGTTTTATATGATACATTTTGCTAAAAAATATATGTATGCCCTTTCTCTAAATTATAGCTTCATATGGATAAGAATTTTTGTCTGTTTGGCCTACCACTATATTCTTATGGCAAGGTCCATGTTTGACTCAGAGTAGATGCTCAAATAATACTTGAGAATTAATTAATAAGTACAAACAAAATGCATAAAGTCCATAAAATTTTACAGAAGAAATAGTTATCAGAACAGACTTTATTACAAATAGCAGCTACACAATTAACCAATAATATGACCTTAGCAGTCAGACACGCTTAAATTTAAAATCTTTTTTATCTCTTATTTTCTATACAACCATGGTAGGCTGATTAGTATGATCTTCAAGGCTTGTATCTGCTAAGTTAAAATGCTAATAATTCCCTCACAGCCTTATTTTGGGTAGAGTTAGTGACATTTCCCTCTTTCTTTCCTACACCTAGTTAGGGTAATACACACACATGTAAAGGTAAAGCGAAAATGGAATTTATCTTCCAAACCAGAACTCATTAAGAGTGACAGGGTGCACTATTTATAATTATAGTGGGATGACAGCTACAAATCAGTATGGCTCCGAGCAAAACAGAACGTAGTCTACCTAATAGGAAGACATACATGCAGATATAAAAATGAATTCAAAGCATATCAAGTGTGCTGGGCTTAGTGGATTAGCACTTGGTGTCATTTGCATTGTGTCCAGAGGCTGGAAAACTAAACACATTTCCTAAGACTCTCTTTCACTTAGGTTTCTGAGCATGCATTAGGTTTTGCCAGTTACCTGCAGAGTGTGAGGTGTAGAAGGCAGAAGTATAGGTGAGATCACTTCTCCTTCCCTTTAGTTGTTCTTGAGAGAAGCACAGAATTGTAGAGGTCTCCTGCAACAGAAAACTGTGTCTACTCCTTCTGTGGCTCTTTTTTTCTTTTTTAATTTCTTTTTTAAATTAATTAATTTTTTATTGAAGGATAATTGCTTTACAGAATTTTGTTTTCTGTCAAACCTCAACATGAATCAGCCATAGGTGTATATAGATATATATCCCCTCCCTTCTGAACCTCCCTCCCATCTCCCTGCCCACTCAATCCCTCTAGGTTGACACAGAGCCCCTGTTTTAGTTTCCTGAGCCATACAGCAAATCCCTGCTAGCTATCCACTTTACATATGGTAATGTAAGTTTCCATGTTACTCTCCATACATCTCACCCTCTCCTCCCGTCTCCCCATGTCCACAAAGGTATCCCTATGTCTGTTTCTCCATTGCTGCCCTGTAAATAAATTCTTCAGTTCCATTTTCTTAGATTCTCTATATGTGCATTAGAATATGATATTTATCTTTCTCTTTATGACTTACTTCACGCTGTATAATAGGTTCTAGGTTCATCCACCTCATCAGAACTGACTCAAAAGCAATCCTATTTTATGGCTGAGTAATAGTCCATCGTGTATATGTACCCAACTTCTTTATCCATTCATCTGTTGATGGACATCTAGGTTGCTTCCATATTCTAGCTATTGTAAATAGTGCTGCAATGAACAATGGGATACATGTATCTTTTTCAATTTTGGTTTCTTCAGGGTATATGCCAAGGAGGGGGATTGCTGGGTCATATGGTGGTTGTATTGCTAGCTTTTTAAGGAATCTTCATACTGTCTTCCATAGTGGATGTATCACTTTACATACTCACAAACAATACAAGTGTTCCTGTTTCTCCACATCCTCTTCAGCATTTATCATTTGTAGACTTTTTGATGATGACCATTATGACTGGTGTGAGTTGATATCTCATTGTCACTTTGATTTGCATTTGTCTAATAATGAGTGATGCTAAGCATCTTTTCATGTGTTTATAGCCATCTTTATGTCTTCTTTGGAGAAATGTCTACCCAGGTCTTTTTCTCATTTTTTAATTGGGTTGTTTTTCTGGTATTGTTTCCTGGTGGCTCAGAGGATAAAGTGTCTTGCAAGGCAGGAGACCCGGGTTCAATCCCTGGGTTGGGAAGATCACCTGGAGAAAGAAATGGCAACCCACTCCAGTATTCTTGCCTGGAGAATCCCAAGGACAGAGGAGCCTGGAGGGATAGAGTCCACTGGGTTCCAAAGAGTTGGACACAACTGAGCTACTTCACTTTCACTTTCTGATATTGAGTTGTATGAGCTGCTTGTATATTTTGGAAATTAGTCCTTTGTCAGTTGTTTCATTTGGTATTATACCAGACCACCTGATCTGCCTCTTGAGAAATTTGTATGCAGGTCAGGAAGCAACAGTTAGAACTAGACATGGAACAACAGACTGGTTCCAAATAGGAAAAGGAGTATGTCAAGGCTGTATATTGTCACCCTGCTTATTTAACTTATATGCAGAGTACATCATGAGAAACGCTGGACTGGAAGAAACACAAGCTGGAATCAGGATTGCTGGAAGAAATATCAATAACCTCAGATATGCAGATGACACCACCCTTATGGTAGAAAGTGAAGAGGAACTAAAAATCCTCTTGACTAAAGTGAAAGAGGAGAGTGAAAAAGTTGGCTTAAAGCTCAACATGCAGAAAACGAAGATCATGGCATCTGGTCCCATCACTTCATGGGAAATAGATGGGGAAACAGTGGAAACAGTGTCAGACTTTATTTGGGGGGGCTCCAAAATCACTGCAGATGGTGACTGCAGCCATGAAATTAAAAGACGCTTACTCCTTGGAAGGAAAGTTATGACCAACCTAGATAGCATATTCAAAAGCAGAGACATTACTTTGCCAACAAAGGTCCATCTAGTCAAGGCTATGGTCTTTCCTGTGGTCATGTATGGATGTGAGAGCTGGACTGTGATGAAGGCTGAGCACCGAAGAACTGATGCTTTTGAACTGTGGTGTTGGAGAAGACTCTTGAGAGTCCCTTGGACTGCAAGGAGATCCAACCAGTCCATTCTGAAGGAGATCAGTCCTGGGATTTCTTTGGAAGGAATGATGCTGAAGCTGAAACTCCAGCACTTTGGCCATCTCATGCAAAGAGTTGACTCATTGGAAAAGACTCTGATGCTGGGAGGGATTGAGGGCAAGAGGAGAAGGGGACGATAGAGGATGAGATGGCTGGATGGCATCACTGACTTGATGGACATGAGTCTGAGTGAACTCCGGGAGTTGGTGATGGACAGGGAGGCCTGGTGTGCTGGGAATCATGGAGACACAAAGAGTCGGACACGACTGAGTGACTGATCTGATCTGATCTGATCTCCCATTATGAGGGTTGTCTTTTCACCTTGCTTATAGTTTCCTTTGCTGTGTGAAAGCTTCTAAAT
Source organism: Tragelaphus eurycerus (assembly GCA_935064755.1). Taxonomy (NCBI): domain Eukaryota; kingdom Metazoa; phylum Chordata; class Mammalia; order Artiodactyla; family Bovidae; genus Tragelaphus; species Tragelaphus eurycerus. The sequence goes on along the minus strand of CAKXYN010000010.1, from coordinate 40,909,548 downwards.
TTAATCAGGTCCCACTTATTTACTTTTATTTCTATTTCCATTACTCTAGGAGTTGGGTCATAGAGAATGTTGCTTTGATTTATGTCATCAATTGTTCTGCCTATGTTTTCTTCTAAGAGTTTTATAATTTCTGGCCTTACATTTAGGTCTTTAATCCATTTTTAGTTTATCTTTGTGAATGGTGTTAGGAAGTGTTGTAATTTCATTCTTTTACATGTGGCTATCCAGTTTTCCCAGCACCATTTATTGAAGAGGCGTCTTATCCCAATTGTATATTCTCACCTCCATTGTCAAAAATAAGGCACCCATAGGTACATGGGTTTATTTCTGGGCTTTCTATCTTATTCCAGTGGTCTATATTTCTGTTTTTGTGCCAGCACCATACTGTTTTGATGACTGCAGCTTTGTAGTATAATCTGAAGTCAGAAAGTTTGATTCCTCCAGATCCATTCTTCCTTCTCAAGACTGCTTTGGCTATTCAGGGTCTTTTGGGTTTCCATATTAATTGTGAAATTTTTTGTTCTAGTTCTGTGAAAAATGCCATTGGTAATTCGATAGGGATCACATTGAATCTGCAGATTGTGTTTAATAGTATAGTCATTTTCACAATATTGATTCTTCCTACCAAGGAACATTCAATTTATCTGTTTATGTCATCTTTGATTTCTTTCATTAGTGTCATAATTTTCTGTGTACAGTACTTTTGTCTCCTTAAGTAAGTTTATTCCTAGATATTTAATTATTTTTGTTGCAATGGTGAATGGATTGATTCTTTAATTTCTATTTCTGATTTTTCACTGTTAGTATATAGAACTTCAGGTGATTTCCGTGTATTGATTTTTTATCCTGCAACAGTGCTAAATTCACTGATTAGCTCTAATAATTAATTTTCTGATATTATCTTTAGGGTTTTCTATGTACAGTGTCATGCCATCTGCAAACAGTGAGAGCTTTACTTCTTTTCTGATCTGGATTCCTTTTATTTCTTTTTCTTCTCTGATTGCTGTAGCTAGGACTTCCAGAATTATGTTGAATAATAGTGGTGAAAGTGGTCACACTTGTCTTGTTCCTAATCTTAGGGGGAATGCTTTCAGTTCTTCACCACTGAGAAAAATGTTTGCTGTAGGCTTATCATATATGGCCTTTACTATGTTGAGGTAGGTTCCTTCTATGCCCATTTTTTGAAGAGCTTTAATCATAAATGGGTGATGAATTTTGTCAAAGGCTTTTTCTGTATCTATTGAGATTATCATATGATTTTTACCCTTAAATTTTTTAATATGGTGTATCACATTGATTGATGTGTATATTGAAGAATCCTTCTGTGGTTCTTGAGAGGAAGGCCCTGCGCTGGTGGCTTCCAGGTCCTGGATTCTAGCCATGGTAGTACCTTCTTAAGGTCAGACAGAGATTACAGCTCTCTAGCAAGCTAGTTCTGCATAGAGTAGCTCTGAGTGTTAGGCCTAGAGGCCCTTTGAATGATCAGTAAGCATCTGAGTTCTCTTATCAAATTTCTTTCTGCCAGTAATTGCTTAGGCAGCTGTTCCCTGCAACTGAAAGCTAACAAACCAAGATGTACCACACAGCCTCCTAATTTACAGTGCTGCTTCTCTAATTAATGAAAGTACAATATTTTCATAAGTGGTCTTAGCTGATCTGCTTAAGCATATGGTATACTAATGAATGTTGAACTATGTCTTAACTTTAGTCATAGATCTAGAAGAATTATCACTTTCTCTAACTGGTAGCCCCTCAGGAGGTTTTACTTCAGATATGGCTGTTACAAATAAATATTTCTGGAGAAATATATGACCTGTCAAATTATATCAAAAAACTACACAGGTTCATGGGCATTCTTGTCTAAATAGTTTTTCTGATGTACAAAATACAAAACTGCAAATTAAGCCAAGTTGTTAACAATTAACTGGATGCGCTGTGTTGCCTAGACAAAACTATTCCCACCTTCTACAGAGTTAGCATAATATGTCCACAGGAACAATCTTTAATTAGTAGTTACCTCAGGCCACCCCTTTCATTAATAGGAAATAATAGGATCAGTATCTTAATAGATTTTCTGGGGTAAGTATCTATGATAAATAGGAACTTTTGCTTGTATCCTCAAGTTCTTAGGTCATCATAATGCACATTAATTAAGGTCTTTTCATAAGCCAACATATGTATTTGCTTTTGTTTATATGAGAGATGCTCAGAGAGCATTATTTGTTAATTATAGTATAAAATTAAAGTATATATAGATCATATACAATGTTTTCAGATTTTCATGGGTGAAAAAAATGTTGCATCGGTGGATAGAAATGAGTCTTCAAGAAACAGTTTATATTTTTGTGATTCATAGTGATGTGAAATGAGCAAAACTTTAGCAATTCAATAATTCAATAAAATATTTCAGCCTTGGGTGAAGCTGAGCCAATGAGAACGTATTACAGTTTATGCTAAGATTCCAGAGTCAGAAAAACAAAGCTGTTTTGGGCCAAACTGTTTGGCTTCAAGATTGAATGAAATCCATTTATGCCTATACTCTGATTATGAATATGCAAAATTCATGAATTCAAACAGACAGCAGTTGGAAGGGAACAGAAATGTCACTGCAGTTGATTTCATAGAATGGTAGAATTTGGAAGATTTTAATTTTGTTTTCAGGCTAGTTGTTGTTTCAATAAATATCAATAAAAAGTATAGTGAATTAAACTTCTCTCTAGTCTTTGATCCCAGAAGGTAACTCTGCTAATATTGGAATATTTACTATGTACTAAAGCAAATATCTGAGATAGACAATCTAGTTAAGTATTCTCGATCCTCTTGATATCTAAAGTGCTGATTAAACTATGCTTAATAAATGAAGTCCCAAGAACACAGAGCAATGATTTCCTGACTATAACAGACAATGGCAGAACTAACAAATGTGATCCCAACAGCATTCCAATTCTGAGAAGTTAACCAAGCAAATCAATTAAAATGAGGCATTTGATGTTTAGAACTTTTTTTACAGTTAAAAACTATATAAATAATAACATAATACTTCTCTTGGCATATAAACACAGATAAGAAAATGGCATAAACTGGGCAAGAATATGAAAGGGAAAATAAGGACAATAAAATTGTATTAAGTTGCCTCTGGGTTATACAAACTATTTCAAAGATCCAATGGCTTTTTTCATACAAAATTTTAGAAAATCAAAATCAGAATATTTCCTTTCTAACAAGTTTCCAGAAAGTTTATGTTTTAAAAGCATTATGCCTCCAGGACTTTATATTTCATATGAAATACTAAGAAACTAGAGAACAAAGTAAAAGACCCATGGGGACTTCAGATTTCATAGATTTAGTTTAAAATGTTTTTTGAGGAAATGAGTTTACAATAAAGGGATGTTCAGGCTATCAAAATATCTACTGAAAAGAAAGCAAATGAAATATTCAATAACTTTTCTCTCAATAACAAAAGTAATAAAAACCATTGGCAGCAGTACCCCATTTCAAAGGTAAAACTCCTTCCAGCCCAAGTTCTTTATTTTTTTCTCTCTTTATTTCAGTGATGCTATCTGTCATTGAATAACTGAAATACATTCATCAGGGTCAACATATATGTTAATAAATACTAACATCAGCTTTCAAGCTTTGCATTTGCAAGTTTAATATTGTACTTAGTACTAAAAAGCTTAACTATTCCTTCATTTAATTTTGTAAGCCATTTTTAGCTTATTTAAGCATTCTTTCTGTGAAAATATACTCTGTACATGAGTTCAATTATCCTTCATGAATAGTTCAAAAAGTCAAGAATAAAAATTATCATAAAATTATGTGCATAAAGTGGTTTACTGTTCTCCAGTGTGGAAACTATATTTAAAAGACATTTGTTATATTCTTAGAAAAGTCTTAGGCTTTCTTAATGTATTCAATCTTCAATATTCAGAGGGCATTTAAAATTATTTAGCAGCTTCTGCTGCTGCTAAGTTGTGTCAGTCGTGTCTGACTCTGTGCGATCCCATAAACGGCAGCTCACCAGGCTCCTCTGTCCCTGGAATTCTCCAGTCAAGAACACTGGAGTGGGTTGCCATTTCCTTCCCCAATGCATGCATGTATTCTACATCGCTTCAGTTGTGTCCGACTCTGTGTGACCCCATGGACAACAGCCCACCAGGCTCTCCTGTCCACAGGATTCTCCAGGCAAGAATAGTGGAGTGGGTTGCCTTTTCCTTCTCCAATTTAGCAGCTAGATTTCAAATAAGATTTCTTTACCTTATACTACCAACAAAAGAGCAATATAAGCTTAATATGTACCATTTTGATATAAAAAAATATAAGTCAAGCATTCTCAGTAGATAACTTGGTTCATGTAATAGATAATAAAAAGTGAAAAATATTAAATTCAAATATTTTATGAATTACTTAAAAATTAAACAAATTTCTATTAATGGATTGAATAACATGTATTTGTAAAACAGGTGAAACAGAAACAAGACACAGAGGAATAGTGTTTTGCTTATTAGAATAGAAAAAAATAATAAGACACAACTGCAATGGGGAATTCAGAAATCTCAATAGGAATTACATTATAAAATGGTACAATATTTTTAATGGAATGCGGCCATGTAATTAAACATTTAATTATGTCTTCTTTCACTCAGCACTCACAATCTTAGACATTTTTCAATGAAGATAAACTACCAAATTTTGTAAAGACAGGTAAAAGTAGGAAGGTCCTTGCAATTTTTCTTTCATATTCTTAAACTGGTTTATCTATACATTTAATTTCTGTAATAGTAGCACATTGTACCAATGCCAACAATACAGAAATATGAAGTATGAAAAAATTCTCTTTTGTTTAAATTCCATTTCTTACTAAAAGCAGAGTGAGACTTTGGAAGATATGCTATTCAATTTTTTATAGAAGCACAATACTTTTTTAAAAGAAATAAAAATAGAAAAACAGTGTTCTATATTTTGCTTTTCTTAGCAATGCATTTTTCTCAAAATAAATATATAAAGATTTATATATTTTTAATATAAAAATATTATACTGATGGATATTGGGATTTTTCTGCTTTTCCACTGATGGATATTGGGATTGTTTTTCTACTTATTTCAAATAAAGTATCGTATAATACAAATCCATTTACCACATTATTTCTGTGTAATGACACCCTCAATTTCTACTGGACAAGGCCCATATAGTGGCTTAATGAGTGTGCACACTTTAATGTTTAAAAATGCTGCTAGACAAATTCCACAGTTTGAAGTGATGTCCAGTTCCACTGGGTAGAGCTAATATTTGTGCCACATCCTTGGCTGCACTGAATATGATCAACCTTTCATATGTCTATCATCCTAATTTTTTTTTAAAGTTTTCAGTGTTTCAATCACCTTGTCCTTGATGATTAGTGAAGTGGAACATATTTTCATCAGAAGCCCATTTGTATTTTTTCTTCTGTGAATTTCCTAACTATATTCCAGGCTAGCTTTTCTTGTGGTAGTTTCTTTATTTCATTAATGTGTATAACTGTGGGTGTAAAGTAGAAATATTAAATTTTTATGTATTAAATATCACAAATATAAAGTCAAATCATATACATTTGTCAATTTATGACAATATTTGATCTACCAAATGTGATCAAGTACAGTTTACTCAAATATTTTATTTTAGTCTATGATTCTGTCATTTGTCTTTGCTTATAATTTCTTTACCACACAAATATGCAATATTATGTAATCTGTACTTTAATGTTAATATTACATTTATTTTTAATACTATTATAGTTTTAAATATAATATTTATATATAAATATAAAATATAATAATTTTTAAATGGGCTTCCCTGGTGGCTCAGATGATAAAGAATCTGCCTGCAATTTGGGAGACCTGGATTTGATCCCTCGGTTGGAAAGATCCTCTGGAGAAGTGAAAGGCTACCCACTCCAGTATTCTGACCTGGAGAACTGCATGGATTATACAATTCATGGGGTCACAAAGAGTCAGACACAGCTAAACAACTTTCATTTCACTTAATCATTTAAAAATATTATTATAATATTAAAATTAAATGTATTTAATTTTGGTATTATTATAGTTTAAGTTTCATATATAGTATTAAATGGAACTTTTTCTTTTCTTTCAGAGAAATGGCTGTTTTTAGTTCTTCAAAGTTAATTCATTATTAATAAATATAAATTTATCTACATAACTAGAAAAATTATTCTAATCAATAATTCTTTCATGCTTCTAGAGTTAATTTAACATTTATAAATTATTTAAATACGTATAATGAATAAACAAGGTTTTTTGTTTTTGTTTTTGTTTTTTACTTTTCTTATGATTACAACTTCTATATATTTTGAAATGCAAAATGATCACTAAGTTGAAATTTTAAAATACCATACTGTTAGCATAAACCACATTAATTAAATCTACTAAATGATGATTTGGTCTTAAAGTATCATTTGCAGTGGGAAAATGATACTGATGACTATACCTCCTTTTCTTATAGAACTGGCTTCTTCATAATTCCATGGATCATGTAATGGCCCTATTCTCAGCCTCTTTGGCTTATGAAACCTATACTCAATCTACAGAGTCCTGTGCTATCACGGTCACTGGTCTGTATGGCTTCATGAAGACCATCTCCATGACTTTTCAAGAGTCTCCTGTTTTAAAATAACACTATATGGAAATAACATGTTTCCAAGTATAAACAACTGTCCAAAATGAGATGGTTATTCAGTGATTCAGAATGTTTCTCTATTTTATTGTTCATATTGGAACAAAAGATACAAAATGAGAAATTTATTGTAAAGAATTTCTAAAAACATGGAAATAAGCTCAGGGAACACTGTAGAACACTTATGCACAGGCCTCTTTCTCATTGTTTTACAGTTGCTAAGTCACATTGTGATCCACATAGTCAAAGGCTTTAGCATCGTCAATGAAGCAGATGTTTTTCTGGAACTTTCTTGCTTTTGCTATGATCCAATGGATGTCGGCAATTTGATCTCTGTTTTTGTTTGTTTGTTTGCTATTAATTATTTTGCTAGTTTTCATGAAATAAAATGACTGAGGTTTGACCCCTAGGCTCAGTGAAGTAGCATTTGATAAAACTGCACAAAGATTAATAAGGCCATCAATGAGGAGAACAAGAAGTGAGGTTAAAAGGAAAACAGTCAATGCAGCATTTGTAATAGTTCACATAAGAAGGTAAAATATAAAACCAGTTTTCATAATATATATTCATATTTTCTATAATTCTAAAAGTCTGCTTTGTTTTTCTTTTTGTGTTGAGTTTCCTACTTATTGTTGTTCAGTCGTTAAGTCATGTCTGACTCTGTGGCCCCATGGACTGCAGAATGCCAAGCTTCCATGTCCTTCATCATCTCCTAGACTTGCTCAAACTCATGTCCATTGAGTCAGCGATGCCATCCAATGATCTCATCCTCTGTCATCCTGTACTCCTCACTCTTTCCCAGCATCAGGGTCTTTTCTAATGAATCAGCTCTTTGCATCAGGTGGCCAAAGTATTGGAGCTTCAGCTTCAGCATCAGTCCTTCTAATGAATATTCAGAACTGAGTTCCTTTAGGATTGACTAGTTTGATATCCTTGCCGTCCAAGACACTCTCAAGAGTCTTCTCCAACAGCACAGTTCAAAAGCATCAAATCTATGCTCAGTCTTCTTCATGGTCCAACTTTCACATCTGAACATAATTACTGGAAAAACCATAGCTTTGACTAGACAGACCTTTGTCAGCAAAGCAATGTTTCTGCTTTTCAATACACTGTATAGGTTTGTCATAGCTTGTCTTCCAAGGAGCAAGTGTCTTTTAATTTTGTAGCCACAGTCATCATCTGCAGATTTTGAAGGCCCCCAAAATAAAGTCTATCACTACTTCTACATTTTCCCCATCTATGTGCTGTGAAGTGGTGGGACTGTATGCCATGATCTTAATGTTTTGAATGTAGAGTTTTAAGCCAGCTTTCTCTCTCTCCTCCTTCACCTTCATCAAGAGGCTCTTTAGTTCCTCTTTGCTTTCTGTTATTAAAGATGTATTATCTGAATATCTGAAGTTGTTGATATTTCTCCTGGTAATCCTGATTCCAGGTTGTGATTCACCCAGCCCAGAATTTTGTACGATGTACTCTGCATATAAGTTAAATAAGAAGGGTGACAATATACAGCACTGACATGCTCCTTTTCCAATTTTGAACCAGTCTGTTGTTCCCTGTCCAGTTCTAACTGTTGCTTCTTGACCTGCATACAGGTTTCTCAGGAGGCAGATAAGGTTGTCTGGTAATCCCATCTCTTTAAGAATTCTCTAGTTTGTTGTGATTCTCACAGTCAAAGCTTTTCTTATAGTCAGTGAAACAGAAGTAGATTTTATTTTGTCTGGAATTCCCCTGCTTTTTCCATGACCCAATGGATGTTGGCAATTTAATCTCTGGTTCCTCTGCTTTTTCTAGATCCAGGTTGTATAACTGGAAGTTCTCTGCTAACATACTGTTGAAGCCTAGCTTGAAGGATTTTTGAGCATTGCCATGCTAACAAGTGAAATGAGTGGTTGTATGGTAGTCAGAACATTCTTTGGCATTGTTCTTCTTTGGGACTGGAATGAAAACAGATCTTTTCCAGTCCTATGGCCACTGTTGAGTTTTCCAAATTTGCTGGCATATTGAGTGCAACACTTTAATAGCATCTGCATTTAAGATTTGAAATAGCTCAGCTGGAATTCCATCACCTCCAGTGGCTTTGTTTGTAATAATTCTTCCATAAAACATCCTGGAATGTGAATTCAAGTGGCATTAGCAAGCATCACTATATTCTGGGACGTGGGTCATAGAGGATCCTGCTGTGATGTATGTTAGAGAGTGTTTTGCCTATGTTCTCCTCTAAGAGTTTTATAGTTTCTGGACTTACATTTAGATCTTTAATCCATTTTGAGTTTATTTTTTTGTATGGTGTTAGAAAGTGTTCTAGTTTCTTTCTTTTACAAATGGTTGACCAGTTTTCCCAGCACCACTTATTAAAGAGATTGTCTTTTCTCCATTGTATATTCTTGCCTCCTTTGTCAAAGATAAGGTGTCCATAGGTGCATGGGTTTATCTCTGGGCTTTCTATTTTGCTCCATTGATCTATATTTCGGTCTTAAGGAGACATACAGATGGCTAACAAACACATGAAAAGATGCTCAACATCACTCATTATCAGAGAAATGCAAATCAAAACCACTATGAGGTACCATTTCACGCCAGTCAGAATGGCTGCGATCCAAAAGTCTATAAGCAATAAATGCTGGAAAGGATGTGGAGAAAAGGGAACCCTCTTACACTGTTGGTGGGAATGCAAACTAGTACAGCCACTATGGAGAACAGTGTGGACATTCCTTAAAAAACTGGAAATAGAACTGCCATACAACCCAGCAATCCCACTGCAGGGCATTCACACAGAGGAAACCAGATTGAAAGAGACACATGTAACCCAATGTTCATCACAGCACTGTTTATAATAGCCAGGACATGGAAGCAACCTAGATGTCCATGAGCAGAAGAATGGATAAGAAAGCTGTGGTACATATTGAATCAGTTCTAATGAGGTGGATGAAACTGGAGCCTATTATACAGAGTGAAGTAAGCCAGAAAGAAAAATACCAATACAATATACTAATGCATATATATGGAATTTAGAAAGATGGTAATGACAACCCTGTATGTGAGACAGCAAAAGAGACACACATGTATAGAAAGAACAGTCTTTTGGACTCTGTGGGAGAGGGAGGGGGATGATTTGGGAGAATGGCATTAAAACATGTATAATATTATATAAGAAACATATCACCAGTTCAGGCTCAATGCAGGATACAGGAAGCTTGGGGCTGGTGCACTGCGATGACCCAGAGCGATGTGAAGGGGAGGGAATTGGGAGGTGGGTTCAGGATGGGGAACACATGTACACCCATGGCGGATGCATGTTGATGTATGGCAAAACCAATACAGTATTGTAAAGTAAAAATAAATAAATAAATAATAAATAAAATAAAATAAACTTCATACACACACACACACACACACAAAAGAAAGCATCACTATATACAAAGCTAGTGGAGGTGATGGAATTCCAGTTGAGCTATTCCAAATCCTGAAAGATGATACTGTGAAAGTGCTGCACTCAATATGCCAGAAAATTTGGAAAACTCAGCAGTGGCCACAGGACTGGAAAAGGTCAGTTTTCATTCCAGTCCCAAAGAAAGGCAATGCCAAAGAATGCTCAAAGTACCGCACAATTGCACTCATCTCACACGCTAGTAAAGTAATGTTTAAAATTCTCGAAGCCAGGCTTCAGCGATACATGAACTATGAACATCCAGATGTTCAAGCTGGTTTTAGAAAAGCAGAGGAACCAGAGATCAAATTGCCAACATCCGCTGGATCATGGAAAAAGCAAGAGAGTTCCAGAAAAACAGCTATTTCTGTTTTATTGACTATGCCAAAGCCTTTGACTGTGTGGATCACAATAAACTGTGGAAAATTCTGAGAGAGATGGGAATATCAGACCACCTGACCCGCCTCTTGAGAAACCTATATGCAGATTAGGAAGCAACAGTTAGAACTGGACATGGAACAACAGACTGGTTCCAAATAGGAAAAGGAGTACATCAAGGCTATATATTGTCACCCTGCTTATTTAATTTATATGCAGAGTACATCATGAGACACGCTGGTCTGGAAGAAGCACAAGCTGAAATCAAGATTGCTGGGAGAAATATCAATAACCTCAGATATGCAGATGACACCACCCTTATGGCAGAAAGTGAAGAGGAACTAAAAAACCTCTTGATCAAAGTGAAAGAGGAGAGTGAAAAAGTTGGCTTAAAGCTCAACATTCAGAAAACGAAGATCATGGCATCCGGTCCCACTCTCTGGGAAATAGATGGGGAAACAGTGGAAACAGTGTCAGACTTTATTTTGGGGGGCTCCAAAATCACTGCAGATGGTGACTGCAGCCATGAAATTAAAAGACGCTTACTACTTGGAAGGAAAGTTTTGACCAACCTAGATAGCATATTCAAAAGCAGAGACATTACTTTGCCAACAAAGGTCTGTCTAGTGAAGGCTATGGTCTTTCCAGTGGTCATGTATGGATGTGAGATTAGGACTGTGAAGAAAGCTGAGTGCTGAAGAACTGATGCTTTTGAACTGTGGTATTGGAGAAGACTCTTGAGAGTCCCTTGGACTGCAAGGAGATCCAACCAGTCCATTGTGAAGGAGATCAGCCCTGGGATTTCTTTGGAAGGAATGATGCTAAAGCTGAAACTCTAGTACTTCGGTCACGTCATGCGAAGAGTTGCCTCATTGGAAAAGACTCTGATGCTGGGAAGGATTGGGGGCAGGAGGAGAAGGGGATGACAGAGAATGAGATGGCTGGATGGCATCACTGACTCGATGGACCTGAGTTTGAGTGAACTCCGGGAGTTGGTGATGGACAGTGAGGCCTGCGTTTCATGGGATCGCAAACAGCTGGACATGACTGAGCGAATGAACTGAAGGCCCACTTGACTTCATATTACAGGATGTCTGACTCTATGTGCATGACCACACCATCTTTTTCATTGCCTTTATGAAAGGTCTACAGTACAGCTGTACAGAAGAAAAACTGGCTGACATGTCTATTTCACTAACAATATGTAGCCATTCTACTAGGTGATCTCTAAACTTGATCCTCTCATCAATCCTACATATGCACATTAATCATAATCATTTACCAAAGATGAAAATTAAAATCAGAGAAATATTAACAACTGCAGCATTATTAGGAAGACTTCAGTTTCGTACTTCAGTGCATCTTAATCAAACCCCAATCTCTCTGCTACTAGCCCTGTAGCAATGACTTTCAAGTATCTACTATTTACCTGTTCCTGCTCGCTACATATGGCTTCATTTCACTGCTTTCATATTGGCTAAAATATGTTAGAAGGGGGAACCATCTAAGTGAATAAATGAGCCTATGGCATTCCATGTTAATCAAAGCTCTTTCAAAATCCTGCCAATAATTTAACTGTTTTCCCCCATGCATATTTGTGAAAAAAATTTTAAACATGCTTTGTTATAATTAACAGCAATATGATTATGCAGATGGCCTAAACCTACCCAGGCACACAACAAAATGACATAAATGTAGAAACAAACAAACAAAAAACTGAGGGGATTCAGACTGGCATGTTTAATTCCCCAAGTTTTAACCTAAATTGGATTCAGTGATACTTTCAGCAAAACTCCCTCCTGCTTTACACCTGAAAGCAGATGGAGGCAGATTGCATCATGAGTTCAGTCCTTTCAAATTACAATAGTTTATGATGCTCATCTCCATTTTAATCAGATACAAATGATTTATTTCTGAAATGCATGAATGAAGCTAATCTTCAGTACCTAGAAATGCGTCAGAGAGTTTATAGCCAGTAGAGTAAAATAGGTTGCACATTTTTATTAATAATTTTGTATCTATTTCTCTTGAGTATATTAAATTACAGTGATAGATGTGCCAGCAGTTTTATTAAAAGATGTCCATAATCCTTTCAAAATAAGGACAGAGAAGTGTTTTTATACTCAAAAAGCATTTTTATTATGACTTAACTCCTATTTGGAAATGAGTTAAATTTGGAATCTGATTTAATAAAATAATTTAAGGTATGCTTTATTCTAATAAACTGTTATGTAGATAAAAATGTTAAGTATTGCATCATTTTATGCTGCCCCGTCTTTTTTCTGAGGGCATCACTATCACCACAATCTAAACTTCCTATAGGGTTCTCAGAATCTACTTACTATAGGTTTCTACTCCAATCTGTCAATGGCAGGCACATGGTCAAGATTTAGAAAGTGGAGGAGATGACATAAATGGCTGATATCTTTTTTCTTAACTCTCTCAAACTTCCCTGACTCCATCACAATTTCTGATTCCTTAGTTTTTCCAAAGATTATATATTGTGATTCTTTTCAATGCTTTAATACTTTTATCTAAAATATGTTGAATGACTTATCTTCTGGCCAAACAATGTCTGTATCCACTACTTTTGACTCGGGGCATGCATGGTAGTCATTTATGAAAACAAAGTAACCAGCAATATTGAGAAGATTTTAATTACATAATACAACACTTCATTAACCTAGCAGTTTCATAAACTTTCCATGGTGAAGTTAACTTCTTCCTGTGCTCTTTTAATTCTCAACATAGGTTCCTTTGTGAGTATAAGTGTAAATCTAGTTTCCTTGATTTTCTAGAAATTTTTTTGTTTCCTCTAAGTTATCTAATTTATTGGCATACAATTGCTCATAGTATTCTTAGTAGTTTTTTTATAACACTTTTTATTTCAGTGAAGCTATATTAATGTTTCTTCTCTCATTCCTGTTTCTAGGAGCTTAAGTCTTCTCTGTTTCTTAGAGAATCCAGCTACAGGTTCGTCAATTTTTAAAAAATCTTTTCAAAAATGAGCTGAGTTTTACTGATTTTTCTCTATTGTTTTTCTATTTCATTCCTCACACGTGCATGCTCAGTCACTTGAGTCATGTCTGAGTCTTTGTGACCCCATGGATTGTGGCCCACCAGCCTCCCCTGCCTAGGGGATTTTTCAGGCAAGAATACTAGAGTGGGTTGCCATATTTCATTAAGATAACTCTAATCTTTATCCTCTGCTGGCTTTACATCCTCTGCTGGCTTTAAGTTTAACTTTCTCTTCTTTTTACTGTCAGGTTGAAGTTTAGGATTTCTATTTGATACCTTCCTTCTTTTCCAACATAGGCATTTAGAGCTATAAATTTCCCTCTAAGCACTGCTTTAACTGCACTCTAATTGTTTGTTTGTTTGTTTTGCACCGTGTCTTCATTTTCATCAAATCTCAAAATATTTTCTAATTTCATTGTGATTTCTTCTTTGATCCATCTGTTTGGGAGTATGTTGTTTGATTTCCACATATTTGTAAGATTCCCAAATTTATTTCTAATAATTTAGTTTTAGTTTCCTACTACTATTATCAGGCAGTACACTTTTAAATTATTATTTCTAATAATTTAGTTTTAGTTTCATACTACTATTATCAGGCAGTACACTTTTAAAATAATTTCTATCCTTTTAAAAATATTGAAGTGTGTTTTTTGTTTGTTTGTTTGTTTTAGTACATGGTGTCTCCTGGTGAATGTTCCTTGTGTTATTGATAAGAATGTGCATTTGGCTCTTGTTGGATAGCATAGTCTATAAATTTTCACTAGGTCTATTTGATAGGAATTTGAAGTCTCTGTTCCACACCCTGCTTCTCTCTCTGGGATAAAATCTGTGATGCTGAGGTGGGAGGAGGTGGGAACAATGGCTTGCTTCTCTTTGAGGGATACTTTCACTATAAGGTAGTGAGAGCTTGGTACAGGAGGAGGTGGCATCTACAGATCTTCTAGGTTTGCCTTTCTCAGCATGAGCCCCCCACCATCAAAGCTGGAACAAAGGTATTTGGGGCTCCAGACTATTCAGCAGTGCCACATCCAACATAGATCTTCTGTTCCATGATTAAGGACTGAGAAAAAGAAGGGTGTCCCCACCTCTCAGCTGTATTCACCCAGAACTTAGCCTCAGGAATAGGTAGCTAGGGGAAGGAAGGATGAGAAATTATTATGTCCTGCTTTCCTGAAAAAAAAAAAAAAAAAAAAAAAAAAGCTTTACTAACCAAGAGTCAGGGAGAGAGAAAGCCTTGGATTTTTGATTATGTTAACTTGGAGTGGAGTTACATATCACTAAGCTGTGATGAATAGAGATGGTATGGGTCTTAGTTCAAACACCACAGAATCACATTCTGAATCAAATTTAGATTTCCTTAAGTAAGTGTCTCTTCATCTTCTGTAAGCCCACAGAATCTGATACTTCTTAAACATTTGTATTTTGCATATTTTCATCTGTAGTTTTTAATATAGCAGTCATGACTACCAGGTCTACCACCAGAAAAATAAACCTGACTTTTTATTTTGAAATTTTATACTGTGAGGCACAATCAAAATTATTATCAATAATAATGAAAGTATTATCAAGGATTTTTAAAATATCCTGTTTTAAATACTCAGATTCAAATGATAGAATTAAAAATATTGTACTTGGGACATTACTAAAGAGTCTACCAAAGGCCCCTGAAGACATCTACCTGTGGACCCCTTAACTGGCCCATGGGCATACCAACATCCCACATGCCTCTTCTACTACTTAATGGCTGGCTGCCATCGTGAGCTCCTGTGGACACCAGAGTGAGCCTTTGCAGATATTGGAGAAGGAAATGGCAACCCACTCCAGTGTTCTTGCCTGGAGAATCCCAGGGACGGGGGAGCCTGGTGAGCTTCCGTCTATGGGGTCGCACAGAGTCGGACACGACTGAAGCGACTTAGCAGCAGGAGCAGTAAGCAAATGCAGAAAGGCAGCCTAGCTCTCTGGGTTTGGAAGAAGATACAGAGCCTGCTGCTGCTAAGTCACTTCAGTCGTGTCCGACTCTGTGCGACCCCACAGACGGCAGCCCACCAGGCTCCCCCGTCCATGGGATTCTCCAGGCAAGAACACTGGAGTGGGTTGCCATTTCCTTCTCCAGTGCATGAAAGTGAAAAGTGAAAGTGAAGAAGCTCAGCCATGTACGACTCAGAGACCCCATAGACTGCAGCCCACCAGGCTCCTCCGTCCATGGGATGTTCCAGGCAAGAGTACTGGAGTGGGTTGCCATTGCCCTCTCCGGATACAGAGCCTAGGGAAGAATAAACAACAGACTCACAACACCTGGCCTGAATTTGTGAGATTGAGAGAAGGCATACAATCTTAAGAATCCCACTACCACCACCACCACCATTCCTGACTCAAGAGGGAACAAGAAGTGTAGGGCAGGCATATTCTTGGAAAAGATCTGTGGAAGTCTCAAAACCCTTCGGTAGAGAAACAGGTGAAGGTAACTCTCTTCTGAAGCCAGAGAGTAATTACTGGAGGAGTTAACCTCTTCTTCAAATGTGAAGACGGCAAATGAAAGACTTTAAGATATACAAAAAGTCAAGGAAACATGACACTCAGACCAGTCGCTCAGTCGTGTCCGACTCTTCGCGACCCCATGAACCGCAGCACGCCAGGCCTCCCTATCCATCACCAGCTCTCGGAGGTCACCCAGACTCACATTCATCGAGTCAGTGATGCCATCCAGCCATCTCATCCTCTGTCGTCCCCTTCTCCTCCTGCCCTCAATCCCTCCCAGCATCAGAGTCTTCTTCAATGAGTCAACTCTTCGCATGAGGTGGCCAAAATACTGGAGTTTCAACTTGAGCATCATTCCTTCCAAAGAAATCCCAGGATTGATCTCCTTCAGAATGGACCGGGTGGATCTCCTTGCAGTCCAAGGGACTCTCAAGAGTCTTCTCCAACACCACAGTTCACAAGCATCAATTCTTCGGCGCTCAGCCTTCTTCACAGTCCAGCTCTCACATCCATACATGACCACAGGAAAGACCATAGCCTTGACCAGGTGAACCTTTGTTGGCAAAGTGATGTCTCTGCTTTTGAATATGCTATCTAGGTTGGCCACAACCTTCCTACCAAGGAGTAAGCGTCTTTTAATTTCATGGCTGCAGTCACCATCTGCAGTGATTTTGGAGCCCAGAAAAATAAAGTCTGACACTGTTTCCACTGTTTCTCCATCTATTTCCCATGTAGTGATGGGACCAGATGCCATGATCTTCGTTAACAGTATGAAAAGGCAAAATGATAGGATACTGAAAGAGAAACTCCCCAGGTCAGTAAGGGCCCAATATGCATGGAGATCAGTGGAGAAATAACTCCAGAAAGAATGAAGGGATGGAACCAAAGCAGAAAGAATACTCAGCTGTAGATGTGTCTGGTGATAAAAGTAAAGTCAGATGCTGTAAAGAACAATATTGCATAGGAACCTGGAATGTCAGGTCCATGAATCAAGGCAAATTGGAAGTGGTCAAACAAGAGATGGCAAGAGTAAATGTTGACATTCTAGGAATTAGCGAACTAAAATGGACTGGAATGGGTGAATTTAACTCAGAGGATCATTATATCTACTACTGTGGGCAGGAATCCCTCAGAAGAAATGGAGTGGCCATCATGGTCAACAAAAGAGTCCGAAATGCAGTACTTGGATGCAATCTCAAAAACGACAGAATGATCTCTGTTCGTTTCCAAGGCAAACCATTCAATGTCACAGTAATCCAAGTCTATGCCCCAACCAGTAACGCTGAAGAAACTGAAGTTGAACGGTTCTATGAAGACCTACAAGACCTTTTAGAACTAACACCCAAAAAAGATGTCCTTTTCATTATAGGGGACTGGAATGCAAAAGTAGGAAGTCAAGAAACACCTGGAGTAACAGGCAAATTTGGCCTTGGAACACGGAATGAAGCAGGGCAAAGACTAACAGAGTTTTGCCAAGAAAATGCACTGGTCATAGCAAATACCCTCTTCCAACAACACAAGAGAAGACTTTATACATGGACATCACCAGATGGTCAACACCGAAATCAGATCGATTATATTCTTTGCAGCCAAAGATGGAGAAGCTCTATCCAATCAGCAAAAACAAGACCAGGAGCTGACTGTGGCTCAGACCATGAACTCCTTATTGCCAAATTCAGACTGAAATTGAAGAAAGTAGGGAAGACTACTAGACCATTCAGGTATGACCTAAATCAAATCCCTTATGATTATACAGTGGAAGTGAGAAATAGATTTAAGGGCCTAGATCTGATAGATAGAGTGCCTGATGAACTATGGAATGAGGTTCGTGACATTGTACAGGAGACAGGGATCAAGACCATCCCCATGGAAAAGAAATGCAAAAAAGCAAAATGGCTGTCTGGGGAGGCCTTGCAAATAGCTGCAAAAAGAAGAGAAGCGAGAAGCAAAGGAGAAAAGGAAAGATATAAACATCTGAATGCAGAGTTCCAAAGAATAGCAAGAAGAGATAAGAAAGCCTTCTTCAGCGATCAATGCAAAGAAATAGAGGAAAACAGCAGAATGGGAAAGACTAAGGATCTATTCAAGAAAGTCAGAGATACCAAAGGAACATTTCATGCAAAGATGGGCTCGATAAAGGACAGAAATGTTGTGGACCTAACAGAAGCAGAAGATATTAAGAAGAGGTGGCAAGAATACACAGAAGAACTGTACAAAAAAGAGCTTCACGACCCAGATAATCATGATGGTGTGATCACTGACCTAGAGCCAGACATCCTGGAATGTGAAGTCAAGTGGGCCTTAGAAAGCATCACTAGGAACAAAGCTAGTGGAGGTGACGGAATTCCAGTGGAGCTGTTTCAAATCCTGAAAGATGATGCTGTGAAAGTGATGCACTCAATATGCCAGCAAATTTGGAAAACTCAGCAGTGGCCACAAGATTGGAAAAGGTCAGTATTCATCCCAATCCCAAAGAAATGAAATGCCAAAGAGTGCTCAAACTACCGCACAATTGCACTCATCTCACATGCTAGTAAAGTAATGCTCAAAATTCTCCAAGCCAGGCTACAGCAATATGTGAACCGTGAACTTCCTGATGTTCAAGCTGGATTTAGAAAAGGCAGAGGAACCAGAGATCAAATTGCCAACATCTGCTGGATCATCGAAAAAGCAAGAGAGTTCCAGAAAAACATCTATTTCTGCTTTATTGACTATGCCAAAGCCTTTGACTGTGTGGATCACAATAAACTGTGGAAAATTCTGAGAGAGATGGGAATACCAGACCACCTGATCTGCCTCTTGAGAAATCTGTATGCAGGTCAGGAAGCAACAGTTAGAACTGGACATGGAACAACAGACTGGTTCCAAATAGGAAAAGGAGTACGTCAAGGTTGCATATTGTCACCATGTTTATTTAACTTATATGCAAAGTACATCATGAGAAATGCTGGACTGGAGGAAACACAAGCTGAAATCAAGATTGCTGGGAGAAATATCAATAACCTCAGATATGCAGATGACACCACCCTTATGGCAGAAAGTGAAGAGGAACTAAAAAGCCTCTTGATGAAAGTGAAAGTGGAGAGTGAAAAGGTTGGCTTAAAGCTCAACATTCAGAAAACATGACACTACCAAATGAATATTATAAATTCCCAGTACCTAATCCCTCAAAAATGGAGGCTTATGAGTTGAAGGAAGAAAGCTTAAAATGATTGTCTTAAGGAAACTCAGAGGTAAAAGAACACTCACATAAAAAAAAAAAAAAAATCAAGAAAATATTATATGAACAAAATGAGATTCAACAGAGAGAATAATTAAAAAACAAAAATTCCACATAAAAAGTACAACTGAAGAACTGAAAAATGCAATTGAGAGCATCAACAGCAGACTTGAACGAGCAGGAGAGAGATTCTATAAACTTCAAGGTAGGACATTTGAAATTTTTTAGAGAAGAAGAGTGTAATAAAATTTTAAAAAGTAAAACAAACAAACAAATAAAAAGCAAGTTAGTTATAGGACACTATCACAAGAAATGATAGTCTTATTATGGCAACCCAAAAAGAGTACAAAGAGAAAATGGCAGAACAGTTATTTAAAGAAACAATGGCCAAATACTTCTGAAAGCTGGAGAAAGATATGCTATTTCAGGTACATAAAAACATAACACCCCATACAGGTTTGACCAACAGAGGACTTCTCTGAGATGCATTATAATCAGATCAGATCAGATCAGTCGCTCAGTCGTGTCCGACTCTTTGCAACCCCATGAACTGCAGCATGCCAGGCCTCCCTGTCCATCACCAACTCCCGGAGGTCACTGAGACTCACATCCATCGAGTCAGTGATGCCATCCAGCCATCTCATCCTCTGTCGTCCCCTTCTTCTCTTGCCCCCAATCCCTCCCATCATCAGAGACTTCTCCAATGAGTCAACTCTTTGAATGAGGTGGCCAAAATACTGGAGTTTCAGCTTTAGCATCATTCCTTCCAAAGAAATCCCAGGGCTGATCTCCTTCAGAATGGACTGGTTGGATCTCCTTGCATTCCCAGGGACTTTGTTGGCAAAGTAATGTCTCTGCTTTTGAATATGCTATCTAGGTTGGTCAAAACTTTCCTTCCAAGGAGTAAGTGTCTTTTAATTTCATGGCTGCAGTCACCATCTGCAGTGATTTTGGAGCCAAGAAAAATAAAGTCTGACACTGTTTCCACTGTTTCTCCATCTATTTCCCATGTAGTGATGGGACCAGATGCCATGATCTTCGTTTTCTGAATGTTGAGCTTTAAGCCAACCTTTTCATTCTCCACTTTCACTTTCATCAAGAGGCTTTTTAGTTCCTCTTCACTTTCTGCCATAAGAGTGGTGTCATCTGCATATCTGAGGTTATTGATATTTCTCCCAGCAATCTTGATTCCAACTTGTGTTTCTTCCAGTCCATTATTTCTCATGATGTACTCTGCATATAAGTTAAATAAACAGGGTGACAATATACAGCCTTGACGTACTCCTTTTCCTATTTGGAACCAGTCTGTTATCCCATGACCAGTTCTAACTGTTGCTTCCTGACCTGCATACAGATTTCTCAAGAGGCAGATCAGGTGGTCTGGTATTCCCATCTCTTTCAGAATTGTTCAAAATCAAAGACAAAGTGAGAATTCTGAATTCAGCAAGAGAAAAAAGGAAAGAAAGAAAAACCTTATACCATTCAATGGAATGTCAAACAGCTATCAATAGATTTCTCAGGCAAAATTTTGCAGGTCAAGAGACAGTGGGATGATATATTCAAAGTGCTAAATGCAAACAAACAAACAAACAAACAAAAAACAGCTTGCCAACTAAGAATACTTTACCTGGCAAAACTGTCCTACAAAATGAGAGAAAACTTTTCAAGACAAACAGAGGAAAGAGAGTTAATCACCACTAGACCTCTTGTCCTATAAGAAATACTAAAAAGAGTTCTTTAATGTGAAATGAAATGATAATTACTCACATGAAGACATATGGACATATAAAATACACTAGTTTGGGTTATTAGGTTATGTTTATAGTCAAATTTAGAATATTCTAATGCCATAGTAGTATGGTAATATGTAGATCACTGAACTCAACTACAAATGATAAAATATAATGGTATTAAAATTTCTATAGTTATAATAATTTATTAATAGCTACGCAAAATAATATGTAAATTATAATATAAAAAATACAAAAAGGGAGGATTAACAGGGTACTGATTTTGTTGGTGATTAAACTATTATCAGGTTTCCCTGTTGGCTAAAATGGTAAAGAATCTGCCTGCAATGCATGAGACACAGGTTTGACCCCTGGGTCAGGAAGAAACCAAAATCCTGGAGAAAGAATAGCTACCCACTCCAGTAGTCTTGCTTGTAGAATCCCATCGACAGAGCACCCATGTAGCCTGACAAGCTATAGTCCAGGGGTTGCAAAAAGTTGGACAGGACTGAGCACACACACATGCACACACACATCGTTAGTAACTTAAAATAGAATGTTACAACAATATTTTATGTAAGCTTCATAGTGACCACAAACCAAATACCTACAGTAAATGCACAAAAGAAAAAGATATCAATGTGTGAAACTACAGAAAATCACCAAATCACAAAGGAAGACAGTAAGAGGAATAAATGAAAAAAAAAAAAAAAAAAAGGAAACGATTCATAAGATGGCAATAATAAGTATTTACATATCAACACCTTATTCCCCACTGTAAAATTTTCTCCTTCCTTTGCTGCAGGAGAACTTGCACATTACTTGCCATGGTTACAAACTCTGAATTGCAATTTTCTGCTTATCCCAAATAAATTCATATTTGCTTGAGAAATAACTGGCAGTCTATTTATTTCAGGTTAATAATATAGAAATACAAAGTCTATTTGTTATAAATTAGCCATGAATTATATTTCCTTATATCCTGATAAAACTAGGAAGAGCTGTCTTTAAGACTTAATAAAGAAAAAAACTACCCTTCTTTTAAATTATTATGGTAAAAATTGTCATTTCTTTTTATCACAAAATTTAAACAGGTTGTATAGTAATTATTTACATGTATGTTATGATTATCATATAAGTTTATTATGTAAATTTATTTTCTTTAACTCTCTCTGTTGCTGCTGCTGCTAAGTCACTTCAGTCGTGTCCGACTCTGTGCAACCCCATAGACGGAAGCCCACCAGGCTCCCCCGTCCCTGGGATTCTCCAGGCAAGAACACTGGAGTGGGTTGCCATTTCCTTCTCCAATGCATGAAAGTGAAAAGTGAAAGTGAAGTCGCTCAGTCGTGTCCGACTCTTAGCGACCCCATGGACTGGAGCCTATCAGGCTCCTCTGTCCTTGGGATTTTCCAGGCAAGAGTACTGGGGTGGGGTGCCATTTCCTTCCCCTAAACCACTCTAAATAGTATTACTATAGTGATTTTTCCAAAATAACAAAATTTAATCCTTTTCCTAAGAAGACTAAAACTCTTGTTTAGTGCCTTGTTTAGTTCAATGCCTCCATGGTATGTAGTGAATAAAGCTTAAATTCCCTGTGGGGAAAGGCCTAATAATTATCTCTTTTGGTTTTTATTGTCATGTTCAAATATGTTAACACAATAAAATAAGCACCATTCATTTTGTGTACATTTTGTTTACCCAAGGACTATTAGACACATTGAAGTAAGTAAATAAATATCTGCTGACAAATGAAAGAATCTGTGAATAGCGGAAAATCAGATATGTTTCTCTTGAAGAAAGTGCAGTATATAAAAACAGTATAAATATACTTTTCCTTCTTCACTGCATATAAACTGCGAAAAGTAGCAAGAAGTGAGGATTATCTTTCTATTTCTGTCAATATACCTACTCTTGAAATCGAGTTATACTTAGTAGCCTTGGAAACTTGGGCAAGACCCATAGATTCTGTCAATCTATTTTCTCACCTGTAAAATACACATAACAAAAGTATGTATTTCCAAGAGAGTTGACTAAATTAATACAGGTAAAGTATGTAAATTTATTCACATAGTGCCTGGCACATTATGTGAATTTAAAATTGCTGGCTATTATTATGATATTCTTTTTGCTATATCTGAATACTGTAATTTCAATTCTAGTTCTTCAATGGAAAAGTACCTCATTTGCTGAAATAAATACCTATCTACAAATGTATGATAACTGAACCCAAATGAGATAAAATATTTTAAACCATTATGAATATTTTACTTAACTTGATTGAGCTTGAAAAATTAATAATGATAAGTGAGACATTAAGTGTGGTTGCTAATTATTGCTATTTGTCAAATAGTGGGAACTTATATTGTTATAGTGCTTTAGAGTTTAAAGTTTAATGTCACACTGAGCTCAAGGCAAGGGGGTTGGAGTAGATATTAGAAGACTGGGGCAAATAAAAAGTTAAACGGCATTCTAAGTTCACAGATAAAGAAGTTGGTTCTTCCCATAACAGAATATTGTTAGTTTTAGAACAACAGAATTAAAAGTAGCAGATGGTAACTTTGGAGAGAAATAAAGGGAAACTAATAGTTTTACATAACGTCCTCTAAATATATTCATTCAAAGGTAATTACCAAGGACTGGGCACTTTTCCACGGCCTCAGCCCTCTCTGTTGCTGTGAACAGCAACACAGACAGGGTTTCTTTCCTCTCTGAGCTTATAGTAGTGCAGGAGATACACAACAAAGCAAACAAAAAATTCATATCATACCGTATGTGATGAGTTTAAAGAAAGCAGCAAACAAGTTGCCAAGCAAAAACGGGCACAGATGGGGTAAATGGAACTTTACTTGTTCTAGAGGGGACAATAAGGGTATGTTACCAGCTAGAGGTGAAATTTAAGCTAAGATATGGATGAGAAGGAGACAAAGAAGGACAAGCAAGGAGAACATTTCAGACCAAAACAGATAGTTATGAGAAGAGCTTTGTGTTGGGACATATACTGGCCACTGCTGCTGTTGCTAAGTCGCTTCAGTCGTGGCTGACTCTGTGCGACCCCATAGACAGCAGCCCACCAGGCTCCCCCATCCCTGGGATTCTGGCTAGTGTTGAACAACTGAATGCCTGCTAACATAATGATGAGACTGGAGAGAGGGGCCCAGACTGAGCCTGGGGAAGCAGGTTGGAGGTGTAGCAGATCAATGACAGTGAGAAATTATGATTTTATTTACAATTTGATGGAGGCCAGTTAATGTTTTTAAACAGGACAATGGCATGACCTCATTTACCTTATAAAAAGGCCATTTTGAAGAGAAACTACATGAGCCATAAAAGAATGTTAGTGGGGAAATATATTCAGGAGATTTTTGTGGTTCTTTTGAGTGTTAGATTTGTCTCTGATCTGGACTAGGATTGGGGGTGAAGTGAGATGAATTGGAGAGAGGTAAATAAAAGAGAGATATGTTTAGGAGGACTATTGACAGACTATCTCCATGGACTTGGATTATGGAATGAGGAAAGGGGAAGAATGAGTAATGACTACTATTTTTTTTTTTTTTTTTAATTTGAGGATAATGCCATTTACTGATTGGAGCACATGGTAAAAAAATATATCCATGACATGAAGAGGACTTAAATTGAGATGGCAAAGGCAATACATAATTTATCATCGAAACAGGCATACTTTTGAGAGAGAAGGGACTCTCAGTAATTATTGCAGGGCAGTTGGCAAAAGGACTGCCATCATAGAGATAAGTAATGCAAATAGGGAAAAGAAAGAATAATAGCCAATAACAATGAAACACTTCATGCCAAGATCATAGTTTATGTACATGTCCATTAATATATCTCTTCCCAGACCTCACTGTATCTACAGACATTTTGCAGATGAGAATACCAGCAGAGAGAAATAACTTGTACAGGTCACAAGGATAGAGAAATATTAGCACTGGGCTGGAATCTCCAATACCCCATCTCTGGCCCCTGAACTCTTTGTTGTTGTTCAGTTGCTAATTAATGTCCTACTCTTCAAACTCTTAACCAGTAAATATCATGGCTCTTCACAAGACCCCCAAATTATTCAAATTCTGTCAGAAATATTTTTCCTGTCATTTGAACCTACTATTATGTCTCACTAACAATCTTCCTTCTCACATTTGTGGGCAGCAAATAAGGTTTTCAGCACCAGGAAAACTTCTTCAAGTCCTTAATTAAGAGAAATAGTTCTTTGGTATTATTTTACTACTTCTAATGAGTTGACTTAATGAAGATTGCAGTAATTATAAATGACAGAAACTGATTCTATAAGGGGGAAAAAAAAAAAAAAAACTTTATTGGAAAAATAGCCTAGCTCAACATAGAATCCCAGAAACAGTTAAGAAAAAATACACTCCAGCTGGATTGAGTCAAAATGATGAAAACTGGAGATGGGAGACCTTCTCCCTTCAGTGCTGCTTTTATCAAAACTCAACTCTGTTTCCTTGCCAGGTCTCTCCATTCAAGGTTTAAAATTATCAGGAGAGATAATCTAATGTCCTGGCTTTGGTCTACCCCTGGATCATTCAGCTAGAGCTGGAAGTACAAGACTCTAAAAGAGGCCTAAGTCTTTGAATTGGGGCCCTTTTCAGAGAATGGGGAATTTCTGTGTGACAGAAGTTCAACCCAATTGGCATCTCCTACATTCTGCCATATAGAGGTTGTTCACATACACGTGCATACTCGTGCACACACACACACACCCCCTCTCTAGTTATTCTCCTCTATCCAAAATGTACCCACCTAACACAATTTGACCATTCTGCACAGGCACTCTTCTTTGGCAAAAGAGGAGGTAAATGGAAGTCAACAGTCAGCTACTCTAGTTAGAGATGACATAGTGTGTCTTTAAATTATCCTGTGGACCAACTGTCCTCAAATTCCATCTCAATATTCAAAAACTTTAAAAATAAAAATTTAACACCTTGTCTATATTATATAATAAAAATGAGAAGACTAAATGCATAAAATATGTACTATTTTATTCAACATGGAAAAATTTCTCAAATTGAACAAACAAAAACCATTTTGTCGTAATGTATGCCAGTGTCACAAAACCATAAGAGTATATATCTCTTCCCTTATCAACTTCTTTGCCTTCAGCTCTTATTTCAGTTGACAGGGGTAGAAGTATTTCTCTTTGGGGGATTCCTTTCTAAGACCGTTAGCTAACTGTACAGTACCAGTGTAAGAATGAAAATTTATGGACTATTAATTCTGATGCTAAAACATATTACTACATGGATTCTGGCCCATTTATTTTGATTAAGGGTCATTGTTTCAGAGGGACATTGTTTCAACGGATATTCTGAATCCTGAAAAATACCTGTCAATCCTCACAAGGTGTGGTTTGCTTTTAACTGACCATTTAGCTGAATTTTCAATGTTTTATTCCATTGTATAAGGTTAGATGCTTTTGGATTAAATGCGGTTGGTAAGAAGAGTTGATACTTATAAAGCTGGTTCCTAACTTTTGTACAGACACATATCTTGGTCAGTTTCAGGGATGGGGGTTTTGTGCTATTAAAATCACGATTTTTTTAATCTATAAATTGTGATCAATATTTTTCACCTATTTAATAAGTACTTAATTTTTTTATATTTACACATGATCACTGCCATTTACTGAATAGATTATACTGACCATAAAGTTATTATTATGATAACCTTCAAAAGTATTTTGAACCAATCAAAAATATTTCTAGTCTCTGAGTTTTTCTGAGAATCCATTTCTAGAAATGACTCAATTTTTAATTTGAACTATCTCCCAAAAAGTCATTTATATTTAACTATTGTTATCCTGAATGTACTAAAGTTCTTGGATTAGGGCTATACGTGTAGGAAAACTGGATAAAGATAAGTACTTCTGGAAGTTCTGACCACTTGACCACTTGAAGGAAGTCCTTTTTGAGTGAAAGCATGGCAACTATGTACTATACGTAGACACAAGCAAAACAGGAACCCTGAATATTAGAGTCTTTAATCTGCATTTCTGTACCACTGGAATTAGTACAATGTGGCACAGAAGAAACATCCATTTTATAAACTTTGTCATTTTTCTTTCAAATCACCTTAAATGCCTTAGGGTATGCAAATCTGTAAAAGAAAAACAAAAACATAGATTGCCATCCTCTTCTGTCACTCCTTTCTAATTATCAGTGAATTAAATAGAGTGCCAGATATTTGGGATTTCATTTGGCTTCTGTGGTTCCCCTCACAAGGTAGAGCTGAGTATAAGCAGTTTGTGCTGCCAAATGAGAGCAGCTCAGTCCCTGCTAGTTGCTCAGTTTGCTGTTGTTCAGCCCCTAAGTCGTGTCTGACTCTTTGTGATCCCCATAGATTGTAGCATGCCAGGCTTGCCTGTCCTTCACTATCTCCTAGAGTTTTGTCAAATTCATGCCCATAGAGTCACTGATGCTATATAATCATCCCATCCTCTGTCACTCCCCTCTCCTTTTGCCTTCAATCTTCCAGCATTAGAGTTTTTCCAATGAGTCAGCCATTCACATTATGTGGTCAAAGTGTTGACACTTCAGCTTCAGCAATAGCTCTTCAAGTGAATATTCAATGTTGATTTCCTTTAGGATTGACTGGTTTAATCTCTGCTATCCAAGGGACTCTCAAGAGTCTTCTCCAGTACCACAGTTTAAAAGCATCAGTTCTTAGGTGCTTAGCCTTCTTTGGAAGGAATGATGCTCAAGCTGAAACTCCAATACTTTGGCCACCTCATGAGAAGAGTTGACTCATTGGAGAAGACTCTGATGCTGGGAGGGATTGGGGGCAAGAGGAGAAGGGGACGACAGAGGATGAGATGGCTGGATGGCATCACTGACACAATCAATGTGAGTCTGAGTGACCTCCGGGAGTTGGTGATGGACAGGGAGGCCTGGCGTGCTGCAGTTCATGGTGTCACAAAGAGTCGGACACGACTGAGCGACTGATCTGATCTGATCTGATCTAGCCTTCTTTATGGTCCAACTCTCACATCCATACATGACTATTGGAAAAGCCATAGCTTTCACTATACAGACCTTTGTCAGCAAAGTGATGTCTCTACTTCTTAATATGCTGTCTAGGTTGGTCATAGCATTCCTTCCAAGCAACAAGTGGCTTTTAATTTCATGGTTACAGTTACCATCCACAATGATTTTGAAGCGCAAGAAAATAAAATCTGTCACTGCTTCCACCTTTTCCTCTTCTACTTTCCATGAGATGATGGGGCTGGATGAGATGATCTTAGTTTTTTTGAGTGTTGTTTTAAACTAGCCTTTTCACTCTCCTCTTTCACTTTCATCAAGAGGCTAGTTTCTCTTCATTTTTGCACTAGAGTCCTACTAGCTCACTCAGAAAACACAGCTGTGCATGTTACCTCAGAATGTTTGCCTCAAAAAAACATTTTTTTGAGTCATTTTTAACAGTCATTGCCTTCATTGGAATTCAGTGTTACATGATAAAAAGCAAACAACTACCAGGATTGCCAGAAAGAAAGAAAAAAATAATACATTACTTTAGATGAAGCAAACCTTTAGGCACTGAATCTCTGTTCACTTGAAGATCACTCTGACACATAGTTTCTATACAGATTTCCTCACTTATGATGCATATGTGGCTTTATACATATATACATGTATAAAGTGCTGCACTCATTATGCCAGCAAATTTGGAAAACTCAACAGTGGTCACAGGACTGGTTAGTCAGTTTTCATTCCATCCCAAAGAAAGGAAATGTCAAAGAATGTTTAAATTACCATACAATTGCACTCATTCCACATGCTAGCAAGATTATGCTCAAAATTCTTCAAACTAGACTTCAGCAGTACATGAACAAAGAACTTCCAGATGTACAGGCTGGATTTAGAAAAGGCAGAGGAACTAGTGATCAGATTGCCAACATAGAAAAAGCAAGGGAATTCCAAAGAAACATCTACTTTTGCTTCACTGAGTATGCTAAAGTTTCTAACTCTGTATATAACGCAAACTATTCTTAATGAAATGGGAGTAACAGACCACATTACCATACAGGACCTCTATGCAGGACAAGAAGCAACAGTTAGAACTGGACATTGAACAACAGACTGGTTCAAAATAAGGAAAAGAGTATATCAAGGCTGTATATTGTCATCCTGCTTATTTAACTTCTATGCAGAGTACATCTGGAGAAGATTAGTACATCTGGCACCCCACTCCAGTACTCTTGCCTGGTAAATCCCATGGACAGAGGAGCATGGTAAGCTGCAGTCCATGGAGTCACTAAGAGTCGGACACGACTGAGCGACTTCCCTTTCACTTTTCACTTTCACGCATTGGAGAAGGAAAGGGCAACCCATTCCAGTATTCTTGCCTGGAGAGTCCCAGGGAGAGGGGACCCTTGTGGGCTTCTGTCTATGGGGTCGCACAGAGTCGGACACGACTGGAGTGACTTAGCAGCAGCAGCAGCAGCCTCAGAGTACATCATGAGAAACGTTGGGCTGGATGAAGCTGGAATCAATATTGCTGGGAGAAATAACAACTTCAGATATGCAAATGTTACTACTTTAATGGTAGAAAGTGAAGAGGAACTAAATAGTCTTTTGATGAAAATGAAAGAGGGGAACGAAAAAGCTGTCTTAAAACTCAACATTCAAAAAACAAACATCATGACACCCAGTCCTATCAATTCATGTCAAATAGATGGGGGAAATGTGGAAACAGTGTCAGGCTTTATTTTCTTGGGCTCCAAAATCAACGTGGGTGGTGACAGCAGCCGTGGAATTAAAAGATGCTTGGTCCTTGAAAGAATAGCTATGACAAAACTAGGCAATGTATTAAAAAGTAGAGACATCACTTTGTTGACAAAGTTCCATATAGTCAAAGTTATGTTTATTCCAGTAGTCATGTGTGGATATGAGAGTGGGACCATGAAGAAGGCTGCTGCTTCTGCTGCTGCTGCTAAGTCACTTCAGTTGTGTCCTACTCTATGCGACCCCATAGATGGCAGCCCACCAGGCTCCTCCATCCTTGGGACTCTCCAGGCAAGAACACTGGAGTGGGTTGCCATTTCCTTCTCCAATGCTGAAAGTGAAAAGTGAAAGTGAAGTCACACAGTCATGTCCAACTCTTAGCGACTCTATGGACTGCAGCCTACCCGGCTCCTCCGTCCATGGGATCTTCCAGGCAAGAGTACTGGAATGGGTTCCCATTATGCTTTTAAACTGCAATGTTGGAGAAGTCTTTTAAGAGTCCCCTGGACAGCAAAGAGATCAAACAAGTCAGTCCTAAAGGAAATCAACCCTGAATATTCATTGGAAGGACTGATGTTGAAGCTGAAGCTCCAAATTTTTGGCCACCTGATATGAAGAAGTGACTCATTGGAAAAGATCCTGATACTGAGAAAGATGGAAGACAGGAGAAGGGGATGATAGAGGATGAGATGGTTGGATTGCAACCATGGACTCAATGGACATGAGTTTGAGCAAACTCAAGGAGATAGTGAAGGACAGGGGAGCCTGGCACATTGCAGTCCTTGGGGTCTAAAAGAATCAAACACAACTTAGGGACTGAACAACAACAGGGCTTTAATACAAATGATAGTAGTTTTTCTATATTAATAGAAATGATTTTATTTACCTAATAGCTTTAACAGTGGAAACAGTGGCTGACTGTATTTTTTTTTTTTGGGGGGGGGGGGTTCCAAAATCTTTGCAGATGGTGACTGAAGCTATGAAATTAAAAGATGCTTACTCCTTGGAAGGAAAGTTATGACCAACCTAGACAGCATATTAAAAAGCAGAGACATTACTTTGCCAACAAAGGTCCATCTAGTCAAGGCTATGGTTTTTCCAGTGCTCATGTATGGATGTGAGAGTTGGACTGTGAAGAAAGCTGAGTGCCGAAGAATTGATGCTTTTGAACTAGGGTGTTGGAGAAGACTCTTGAGAGTCCCCTGGACTGCAAGGAGACCCAACCAGTCCATGCTAAAGGAGATCAGTCCTAGGTGTTCACTTGAAGGACTGATGCTGAAGCTGAAACTCCAATACTTTTGGCCACCTGATGTGAAGAGCTGACTCATTTGAAAAGACTCATGTTGGAAAAGATTGAAGGTGGGAGGAGAAGGGGACGACAGAGGATGAGATGATTGGATGGCATCACTGACTCAATGGACGTGAGTTTGGGTGAACTGCGGGAGTTGGTAATGGATAGAGAGGCCTGGCATACTGTGGTCCATGGGGTCACAAAGAGTTGGGCACCACTGAGTGACTGAACTGAACTGAATAGCTTTAAATAATAAAGTATGTTGGGGAAAATTCATTTGGTAACCTTGTAACAAAAATAAAGGAATTCAAGATAATAGTTATCTCTATGGGGGCAAAGTAGATAAAGTTGAGGTAGAATTACAGGGGAGAAGGCAATGGCACCCCACTCCAGTACTCTTGCCTGGAGAATCCCATGGATGGAGGAGCCTCGTGGGCTGCAGTCCATGAAGTCGCAAAGAGTAGGACACGACTGAAAGACTTGACTTTCCCTTTTCACTTTCATGCATTGGAGAAGGAACTGGCAACCCGCTCCAGTGCTCTTGCCTGGAGAATCCCAGGGATGGTGGAGCCTGGTGGGCTGCCGTCTATGAGGTCGCACAGAGCTAGAGACGACAAGTGACTTAGCAGCAGCAGCAACAGAATATACAGGAACCTTAAAAGATTTACGACCTCTATTCTATAAATTGTATTATGGATACACAGAAGCCTATTTTATTATTAATATTTATGATGACATTTTAGTTTTTAGAATATTTTATAAATTATGTAGACATTTTGTATATGCAATAATGTTTAACTTTTTTTTTTCATTTCAATTTTTATTTTGCCAGTGTGGATTTTCTCCATTTCAGAACTTTGAAAGATTTATATAGTCAGTTCTGTTAGTCTTTTCATTTATAGTTCCTGATATACTTGGTTAAGAAGATCTTCTGTACCACAAGATTATAACAATGTTCTCTTATATTTTCTTCTACTAGATATACAACGTGTTCTTGTTATTTTAAAGACTTTATTTCTTTTTAGAGCAGATTTTAAAAGTTCACAGCAAAATGGAGAGAAAGATACTCAGCTTTCTCAAATGCCTCCTGCCTCCATACACGCACTGCGTCCCGCATGATCAACATCACTCTTCCAAATGGTACGTTTTTTTTAAATCAAGGATGAACTTACATGACACCCAGTTTCTAGAGTTTACATTAATGTTCACTTTTCCTGTTCTTTATTCTGAGTTTGGACAAATGTATAATGACTTGTGTTTATCATTATAACATATATGGTATATTTTCACTGCTCTGTGCTCCACCTAGTCATGCTCCTTCCCATCCCGCAGTGGCTATTTTTTATATCATTTTAACCATAACTTTTTTGAACTAATCTGGCCCAATAGATATTAGGCAATGGATATAAAAATAAGCATTAAAATACTGGTAAATATTTAAGCTGAAATCTCTCATCATTAAAAATGCATGTTAGAGTATGTATGACATACTGAATTAAATTCAGTCTTGCTTAAAAAATGTGGCGAATATCTCCTGCCTCTCTTTGGAATTTGTACCTCCCTTTGTCATGTTAGTAACAAAATTTACACTAGCAAGACATTATTCTTAGGCACACAAGATTTCTTCTATGCACAATTTTACTTCATGTTCAGAAAACAATGTGAATGGTGCTGCTGAAATATGCTAAATCAAATTTACGAACATCTGTATCCTCTATTATGCAAAGGATACGATTAGAAAGAAAGAAAAAAAAAACAGAAGGGTGAAACTAGAAGGGATAGTCTTTGAAAACCTACTTAAGTAGATTTTTATTTGACATGATCTATTTTTGTTTGGTGTGATCCATCATTCAAACTTCTCTTGGATACTCTTTCTCAATCTATGAAGTCTCCGTGGTATTGAAGCTCACTAAAGTAGGTTGTAAGAGTAGTTACCCCACGTCTGAGGTCAGGGACAGCAGCCGAGAGTGCCAGGCTGCGATGGCACAGGAATGGCCCAGAGGAGCTACCCCACGTCCGAGGTCAGGGGCAGCAGCTGGGAGGAGATACCCCATGCCTGAGGCCAGGGGTGGCGGCTGGGAGGACCAACCCCACATCCAAGGAGCCGTGGCTGCGTGGGCACAGGAGGGCCTAGAGGAGCTATCCCACGTTGAAGGTCAAGAAGGGCGGCGATCAGGAGATAGCCTTCATCGAAGGTAAGGAGCAGCAGCTGCGCTTTTCTGGAACAGCCGTGAAGAGATACCCCACACCCAAGGTAAGACAAACACAAGTAAGACGGTAGGTGTTGCAAGGGGGCATCAGGGGGCAGACACACTGAAACCATACTCACAGAAAACTAGTCAATCTAATCACACTAGGACCACAGCCTTGTCTTACTCAAGGAAACTAAGCCATGCCCGTGGGGTAACCCAAGATGGTCGGGTCATGGTGGAGAGATCTGACAGAATGTGGTCTACTGGAGAAGAGAATGGCAAACCACTTCAGTATTCTTGCCTTGAGAACCCCATGAACAGTATGAAAAGGCAAAATGATAGGATACTGAAAGAGGAACTCCCCAGGTCAGTAGGTGCCCAATATGCTACTGGAGATCAGTGAAGAAATAACTCCAGAAAGAATGAAGGGGTGGAGCCAAAGCAAAAAGAATACACAGCTGTGGATGTGACTGGTGATAGAAGCAAGGTCCAATGCTGTAAAGAGCAATATTGCATAGGAACCTGGAATGTCAGGTCCATGAATCAAGGCAAATTGGAAAAGGTCAAACAAGATGGCAAGAGTGACCATCGACATTCTAGGAATCAGCGAACTGAAATGGACTGGAAAGAGTGAATTTAACTCAGATGACCATTATATCTACTACTGTGGGCAGGAATCCCTCAGAAGAAATGGAGTGGCCATCATGGTCAACAAAAGAGTCCAAAATACAGTACTTGGATGCAATCTCAAAAACGACAGAATGATCTCTGTTTGTTTCCAAGGCAAACCATTCAATATCACAGTAATCCAAGTCTATGCCCCAAACAGTAACGTTGAAGAAGCTGAAGTTGAACGGTTTTATGAAGACCTACAAGACCTTTTAGAACTAACACCCAAAAAAGATACCCTTTTCATTATAGGGGACTGGAATGCAAAAGTAGGAAGATAAGAAACACCTGGAGTAAAAGGCAAATTTGGCCTTGGAATACGGAATGAAGCAGGGGAAAGACTAATAGAGTTTTGCCAAGAAAATGCACTGGTCATAGCAAATATCCTCTTCCAACAATACAAGAGAAGACTCTATATATGGACGTCACCAGATGGTCAACACCGAAATCAGATCAATTATATTCTTTGCAGCCAAAGATGGAAAAGCTCTATACACTCAGCAAAAACAAGACCAGGAGCTGACTGTGGCTCAGACCATGAACTCCTTATTGCCAAATTCAGACTGAAATTGAAGAAAGTAAGGAAAACCACTAGACCATTCAGGTATGACCTAAATCAAATCCTTTAAGATTATAGAGTGGAAATGAGAAATAGATTTAAGGGCCTAGATCTGATAGATAGAGTGCCTGATGAACTATAGAATGAAGTTTGTGACATTGTACAGGAGACAGGGATCAAGACCATCCCCATGGAAAAGAAATGCAAAAAAGCAAAATGGCTGTCTGGGGAGAACTTACATATAGCTGTGTAAAGGAGAGAAGTGAAAAGTAAAGGAGGACGAAAGGAATGAGAGTTCCAAAAAATAGCAAGAAGAGATAAGAAAGCCTTCTTCAGTGATCAATGCAAAGAAATAGAGGAAAACAATAGAATGGGAAAGACTAGGGGTCTCTTCAAGAAAATCAGAGATACCATTTCATGCAACATTTCATGCAAAGATGGGCTCAATAAAGGACAGAAATGGTATGGACCTAACAGAAGCAGAAGATATTAAGAAGAGGTGGCAAGAATACACAGAAGAACTGTACAAAAAAGGTCTTCACGACCCAGATAATCATGATGGTGTGATCACTGACCTAGAGCCAGACATCCTGGAATGTGAAGTCAAGGGGGCCTTAGAAAGCATAACTACAAACAAAGCTAGTGGAGATGATGGAATTCCAGTTGAGCTATTCCAAATCCTGAAAGATGATGCTGTGAAAGTGCTACACTCAATATGCCAGAAAATTTGGAAAACTCAGCAGTGGCCACAGGACTGGAAAAGGTCAGTTTTCATTCCAGTCCCAAAGAGAGGCATTGCCAAAGAATGCTCAAACTACCACACAATTGCACTCATCTCACACGCTAGTAAAGTCATGCTCAAAATTCTCAAAGCCAGGCTTCAACAATATGTGAACTGTGAACTTCCTGATGTTCAAGCTGGTTTTAGAAAAGGCAGAGGAACCAGAGATCAAATTACCAACATCTGCTGGATCATGGAAAGAGCAACAGAGTTCCAGAAAAACATCTATTTCTGCTTTATTGACTATGCCAAAGCCTTTGACTGTGTGGATCACAATAAACTGTGGAAAATTCTGAAAGAGATGGGAATACCAGACCACCTGATCTGCCTCTTGAGAAATCTGTATGCAGGTCAGGAAGCAACAGTTAGAACTGGACATGGAACAATAGATTGGTTCCAAATAGGAAAAGGAGTACGTCAAGGCTGTATATTGTCACCCTGTTTATTTAACTTATATGCAGAGTACATCATGAGAAATGCTCGACTGGAAGAAACACAAGCTGGAATCAAGATTGCCGGGAGAAATATCAGTAACCTCAGATATGCAGATGACACCACCCTTATGACAAAAAGTGAAGAGGAACTAAAAAGCCTCTTGATGAAAGTGAAAGAGGAGAGTGAAAAAGTTGGCTTAAAGCTCAACATTCAGAAAACGAAGATCATGGCATCCGGTCCCATCACTTCATGGTAAATAGATGGGGAAACAGTGGAAACAGTGTCAGACTTTATTTTTCTGGGCTCCAAAATCACTGCAGATGGTGACTGCAGCCATGAAATTAAAGATGCTTACTCCTTGGAAAGAAAGTTATGATCAACCTGCTGCTACTGCTAAGTCACTTCAGTCGTGTCCAACTCTGTGGACCCCAGAGACGGCAGCCCACCAGGCTCCCCCGTCCCTGGGATTCTCCAGGCAAGAACACTGGAGTGGGTTGCCATTTCCTTCTCCAATGCATGAAAGTGAAAAGGGAAAGTGAAGTCACTCAGTTGTGTCCGACCCTCAGCTACCCCAGGGTCTGCAGACTTCTAGGCTCCTCCATCCATGGGATTTTCAGGCAAGAGTACTGGAGTGGGATGCCATTGCCTTCTCCAACCAACCTATATCTCTTGACCAACCTAGATAGCATATTCAAAAGCAGAGACATTACTTTGCCAACAAAGGTCCGTCTAGTCAAGGCTATCGCTTTTCCTGTGGTCATGTATGGATATGAGAGGTGTACTGTGAAGAAGGCTTAACGCCGAAGAATTGAGTCTTTTGAACTGTGGTGTTGGAGAAGACTCTTGAGTGTCCCTTGGACTGCAAGGAGATCCAACCAGTCCATTCTGAAGGAGATCAGCCCTGGGATTTCTTTGGAAGGAATGATGCTAAAGCTGAAACTCCAGTACTTTGGCCACCTCATGCGAAGAGTTGACTCATTGGAGAAGACTCTGATGCTGTGAGGGATTGGGGCAGGAAGAGAAGGGGACGACAGGGGATGAGATGGCTGGATGGCATCACTGACTCGATGGACGTGAGTCTGGGTTTACTCTAGAAGTTGGTGATGGACAGGGAGGCCTGGCGAGCTGTGATTCATGGGGTGGCAAAGAGTTGGACACAACTGAATGACTGAACTGAACTGAAAGTAGATTGAGTTGTAGCACTTATTCTATACTCACAAACCACCAATACTTTACTATGGATTCTATATTCAGTTCAAGAGATATTAATTTGAGGTTAATATGTTTTCTATAATTTTCTTTGTTAGATGAAAACTGAAAATACGATGCAAATGTAATCCCTACCTTCAATTTATTAATAATTGATGAAAAGACAAATATGGAAACTTAATTATCATGTCATATAATAAATCAAATAATGGAAAGAGATTCAAAGGAGGTGTATGAGGTAAAGATACTTAATAAAAATATCTAATATGACAGGAAAAATTAAAAGGATAAATAAGATATAATCTTTTAAGCTATCAAAATGTGCCTGTATTTAGCAGTATATCTCTCTCTCAAAACACTTCATAAACTATATAGAGGAAAAGCTTTACTCTACTAAATTAAATGCCATACTTTAATAAAACTATTTGTGGGAGAAAAAACTCGACTTCAATTACATTCCCAGTACAATTGCAAGAATTTCATAATTTTGTGAAGACTATTTGAAATGTGCTTTACCTGTTCTGATGTTGAAAGGAACAATAAATGTACTAGGATGCTGCCCTTGGTATGAGACTTCACTTGGCTTTTTACTCCTCTCTCAAATACTTTTCCACAGTGTATTTTATTTTTAGCTTTTGTTTTCATCTACTGTTGTATGATGAATCAGAAAACAGTTGGAAATCTTAAATTGCATGCATGCTGAAGAAAACAGTTTCAGGACATGCACCATAATGATAACAATAAAATAACACAACCAAAGTTTGAATTAGCATTCACATGTATGAAGTGACAAGAATATCAGATCAGATCAGTCGCTCACTCGTGTCTGACTCTTTGCCACCCCATGAACCACAGCACGCCAGGACTCCCTGTCCATCACCAACTCCTGGAGGTCACCCAGACTCACATCCATCGAGTCAGTGATGCCATCCAGCCATCTCATCCTCTGTCGTCCCCTTCTCCTCCTGCCCCCAATCTCTCCCAGTATCAGAGTCTTCTCCAATGAGTCAACTCTTGGCACAAGGTGGCCAAAGTACTGGAGTTTCAGCTTTAGCATCATTCCTTCCAAAGAAATCCCAGGGCTGATCTCCTTCAGAATGGACTGGTTGAATCTCCTTGCAGTCCAAGGGACTCTCAAGAGTCTTCTCCAACACCACAGTTCAAAAGCATCAATTCTTCAGCGCTCAGCCTTCTTCACATTCCAACTCTCACATCCATACATGACTACTGGAAAAACCATAGCCTTGACTAGATGGACTTTTGTTAGCAAAGTAATGTCTCTGCTTTTGAATATGCTATCTAGTTTGGTCATAACTTTCCTTCCAAGGAGTAAGCATCTTTTAATTTCATGGCTGCAGTCACCACCTGCAGTGATTTTGGAGCCCAGAAAAATAAATTCTGACACTGTTTCTGCTATTTCTCCATCTATTTCCCATGTAGTGATGGGACCAGATGCCATGATCTTTGTTTTCTGAATGTTGAGCTTTAAGCCAACCTTTTCACTCTCCACTTTCACTTTCATCAAGAGGCTTTTTAGCCCCTCTTCACTTTCTGCCATAAGAGTGGTGTCATCTGCATATCTGAGGTTATTGATATTTCTCCCAGCAATCTTGATTCCAACTTGTGTTTCTTCCAGTCCAGCATTTCTCATGATGTACTCTGCATATAAGTTAAATAAACATGGTGACAATATACAGCCTTGACGTACTCCCTTTCCTATTTGGAACCAGTCTGTTGTTCCATGTCCAGTTCTAACTGTTGCTTCCTGACCTGCATACAGATTTCTCAAGAGGCAGGTCAGGTGGTCTGGTATTCCCATCTCTTTCAGAATTTTCCAGTTTCTTGTGATCTACACAGTCAAAGGCTTTGGCATAGTCAATAAAGCAGAAATAGATGTTTTTCTGGAACTCTCTTGCTTTTTCCATGATCCAGCGGATGTTGGCAATTTGATCTCTGGTTCCTCTGCCTTTTCTAAAACCAGCTTGAACATCAGGAAGTTCATGTTTTACATAGTATTCTTCATTGGAAAAGCACGCAAAATAATTGGCAAAACTGATAGAGAGACAGATTACTCAAGAGTTCAGATTCTTTAGTATTGTTGATTCAGATGACAATAACAATGTCAGAGAAGTTCAAGATGAAGGAAATGTCAGAAGAAAATGAGCTGGCAAAAAAGTTGTTTTTCTAAGCAAGCCTGAGAAGCTTCACAAAATCAATATTCAAGCTATGCTCATGTTATGGATGGACTCTTTGTATCTGCCCATATTTTATATTTTGGAGGCTTAAGCCCAAAGGTTTTTTGGAATTGAAGCCTTGGGAAGTAATTCAGTTCAGTTCAGTTGTTCATTCATGTCTGACTCTTTGCGACCCCATGAACCACAGCATGCCAGGCCTTCCTGTCCATCACCAACTCCCGGAGTTTACTCACATTCATGTCCAGTGAATCGGTGATGCCATCTAACCATCTTCTGTCATCCCCTGTTCCTCCTGCCTTCAATGTTTCCCAACATCAGGGTCTTTTCAAATGAGTCAGCTCTTCGCATATGCTGGCCAAAATATTGGAGTTTCAGCTTCAACCTCAGTCCTTCCAATGAACACCCAGGACTGATTTCCTTTAGAATGGACTGGTTGGATCTCCTTGCAGTCCAAGGGACTCTCAAGAGAATTAGGTTTAGATGAAAATATGGAGTGGTACCCTCATGATGGAATAAGTGTCCTTGTAAAGAGGATGAGAGATCAGAACACTCTCTCCCTCACTTTGTGTATACAAAAGAGGTCATGTAAGATGTAGGCTGTCCATGAATCAGGAAGAAGGCCATCACTAAAAATCAAATCTGCTGGCATTTTGATCTTGCCTTGGACTTCTCATCCTCCAGAATTGTGAAAAACAAATGTATTTTGAATAAGTCATCTGGTCTATGATATTGTGTTATAGCAGCCTGAGATAGCTCATATAATCAAAAAACAGTGGAAGCCACATTTATCTCTCTGTGAAGGAATGCTATTTTCCTGCTCTATTAAAAAATAATCAAAATAAACAAAAATGTTGTTGTTGATGAGACAGAACTGTTTTGGAAGCAGTATTCTCTGGTAGGTTTATCTTTCAGGAGAGGATAACCATCTTTATATGGTTATGAAATCTTCCAGTTGGCTGGCTCTACTTATACAGGTACTTGTGTTAATAATATTATGTTAAATACAGATGTCTATTATGTATTCTAAAAAATGCATTTACTCAAAGGAATAACCAAAGGAAAGTTGTCTGTATATTCTCAAAGTCTATTTGATAAGGGAGAGTCTTTGAGAATTGTGTACAAGCTTATCTCTGACTCTTAAATTTAAAAAAATCTTACAAACAACGTACTAAACATTTTTGATCTCTTAACATTTAGCCAGGAATGTGGAATGCAACCCTACTATCCACATAGTTTTTCTCCTCTCCAAATATAAAATTGTATCTATAACCCATGGACCATATGTTTACTATCTATGAGATTTTCACAGTCATCAAAAGTTATTATTCTCAATAATCTATGCAAAACATGGTCCAGGGTACAGATGTCAAGCAAGAAGCTTTACTAAAATGTTTTGGAAAATTTTGACACACAAAAAGGTTTTATCACTTATTAACTGAATATGGCATTTTTTTCTAAATCAATGCCAAGAGATATAATAAGATACTAATGCCTCACTTTGTGATTGATTTAAAAGGTTTTGTCAAAGTGGTTGAGGATAGAGTGAAAATTATTGTTCCTAAAGAGGGATGTTAACTTTGAAGAGGTTGATGAAAAAGATGCTAGAGAGTTCTTGAAATCTCATGCAGGGAAATTAACAGCCACACTTGTTCAGTGTATGACCCTCATTTGAAGAAGATGGAGTGATGACAACTTTAAGAGGTGCACAGTCAAGCCACAGCTGACATATATGTACTGTGACAAAGTATGTAGGTCACACAAATATAATGCTAACCAATAATCCTAAATGTGTCAGCTAGAAAATGAAAAGCCCTCTTTAAAATATTGTAAGATGTCTCTTAGGATGATAGTTCAGATTCTCCAGGAAGCAGACCCCAGGCAATAATTAAAAAGGCAACAAATTTATTGAAACAACTGTGAAAGTCAAGGGGTGAGGATGCATTCTAGGTTAGGTGGTACCTTTAGACCACAATGCAGGTCTTACATGTGTGATGAGGAAGAGGAAGAAAAGGAAGGAAGACTGAGCAGGCAGAGTTTCAGACTCTGAGAAAACCTCGGGCAGCTGATGAGGAGAGGAGTCACAGAGCAGAGATTTCCTGTTGGAGGCACTGTACATGGTCAGAAATGGCTGAGGCTGGTAAGTACCCTTGCTGTGCATACTCATGAGTGAGAAGTAGCATGAAGCTTGCTGTTCTGTCATCTCTACAGCAGCAACATATATAGGAAAAGCATAGGGAAACTGTGTCTGATATTTGCCTGAAGTTTCCCCTTCATCATCTACTTTCTCTGCATGTCACCTTCAGTGATTCATCCACTGACTCAGTCAACACTCCTTGCTTCTACTGTGGCATTTTTTTCACTATTAATCTCAACTAATAA
The DNA here is from genome assembly GCA_935064755.1 of Tragelaphus eurycerus. NCBI lineage: Eukaryota > Metazoa > Chordata > Mammalia > Artiodactyla > Bovidae > Tragelaphus > Tragelaphus eurycerus. The sequence continues at coordinate 40,868,164 of CAKXYN010000010.1, read as the reverse complement.
TTGTTCAATATAAAAAATCACTTTCAATTTAATTTTCTGAATCCTCTCAATAAATATTATTATTATATTTTATTTATAGTACTTATTTTAAGTATAAATTTTGTATTACAGAATCATATGTAAAGTGAAGTATTTTGTATGAAATTTTTGATGACCATATTAATCTTCAGGTATCAAAAACTCAAAATGTTATATTATGTGTTATTATGATGATAGTTTGATACATACATGCTGCGTCACTCCAGTCGTGTCCGACTCTGTGCGACCCCACAGACAGAAGCTCACCAGGCTCCCCCATCTCTGGGATTCTCCAGGCAAGAATACGGGAGTGGGTTGCCATTTCCTTCTCCAATGCATAAAAGTGAAAAGTGAAAGTGAAGTCGCTCAGTCGTGTCCGACCCCCAGCGACCCCATGGACTGGAGCCCACCAGGATCCTCTGTCCATGGGGTTTTCCAGGCAAAAGTACTGGGGTGGGGTGCCATTGCCTTCCCCTGGTACATACATAGATATTTTTAAATCGTTAAGAAATTAATTTGTTATTTTGGGCTTATGTGGGAAATTGACAGGGAAAATGCTGTCATTATTGGTTTAAAGGTCTTTGGCAACTTGGAGGAGCTCTTAAATTTTAGGGAGTTTTGCTTTAGGATACTTTCAAACTTTTAAACACCTCATCTTAAAGCCTTTATCCACTTCTCCAGTTAATCTGATCTACTATCTCATATTTTATCCCATATTAATACTGAAGAGATTGCAGAGTTATCTGAAAGCCTAATTATACTTCACATCTGCATTTCATTAGTTATGTTACTCTTTAGTGTTAGGAACACTAGAATGTTCCCAATTAACCTTCTTCTTCCTCAATCTGGTTAAGTCACACACATACACAAATCCTTGGCTTAACTATCCCTTATCCTAGCTGGCTTCACATTCTCTTCCATTCTTCATGCTCCGTAGATGTCTGCTATATATTTATCCTATTCCTTAGTTTTTGAGGTCAAGAACAAAGACTTACTCTTATGTTCTAAAGAAGACGGAATCAAATGCTCTAAAAAAGACTGAATTAAAATGGTAGATGTGCCATATCAGGAAAAAAAAATCAGAATTTTTGAGAAGAAAAGTTTAATTGTAGAAGGAATTCTCTTCACAAAAATCACTATCTCTTATTGCGTTAAAATTCTACAAAGCTGTTATAAAACTACAAAGCCTGCTGTAACTAACGTTCTCTTTTTTAATCAAAAGTGTTTATCAAATGAATTAGATTTTATGAATCAATGCATTTACATTTCCTTCATAATACCTGACCAAATATTACTATATGATTTGTAACTGAAGTTCATTTTTCTCTAAGAGGATTAATTATATAATCTTTTTAACTGTAATTGACATTTAAGTTAATAATGTGAACTTCCACAGTAATATTTCTAAATTAAAAGAGTCACTCAGGGATAATTGAATGCTTTTAAACTAATATTTGAAGATGATTCTATCAATTAATATAAAATCTCTCCTGTTGATTAAAATTTTTGAAAATTAAAATTACTTAATGTATATTTCATATATATGGTATCTCTAAATGTATAATCACAAAATAAATTATACCTGTATTTTTCAATTATTTTCATTTATTTTATATGTTTAATCTGCTTATCTTAATGTTTGGATATGGTGGCAATGAATCTGACAAGGTCGGTAGTGAGAATTAGTTAATCAGGAAATATGAGATGCTCCAAAGTTGTTGTATACATGTTAGAATTGGCAAAATATCTACTTTCTACAAGCAATAAAAGGTTGTATTTCACAGTTATGATGCAATTACATTGTTATTTCACAGCTGTCAAAAAGCATAGTCTTGAAATGACTTTTTAAAGTATGTACCTAAAAAACTTTTTCAACATTTTATCAAATAATATTATAGAGATTCTACAAATATTGCAACTGGAAGCACTTTAAAAAGTAAGTTAGCCAATATTTTATATGATTTTCAATAGAATAAAAAATTCTGTATTCTAGATTCAGTGGGTATTACACAGCCTTATGTGTATGTATGTATATAAACAAATCATATAAAGTAAGCTTACAAAATTATAGATATGTAGTCTAACAAAGCAAAAAAAAAAAAACTAAAGATCAATTGGAAAAAGACATTTAAAGTACAGTTGTTGTTGTTTAGTTGCTAAGTTGTGTCTGACTCTTTTGCAACCACATGGACTGTAGCCCACCAGACTCCCCTGTCCAAAGATTTTCCAGGCAAGAATATTGGAGTGGGTTGCTATCTCCTTATCCAAGAGACCTTTTGGACCCAGGGATTGAATTCATATCGCATGCATTGGCAGGTGGGTTACTTACCACTGAGCTACCAGGTAAGCCCCTTAAAACATAGTAAGGAATATTTATTTCTTGAACTGTTTTTTACAACCCTCATCCACCAAGAGTGTAAAGTTTTAGTTGCTCAGTCATGTCTAACTCTGTGAGACCCCATGGACAGTAGCCCACCAGGCTCCTCTGTTCATGGAATTCTCCAGGCAAGAATACTGAAGTAGGTAGTTATTCCCTTCTCCAGGGGATCTTTCCAACCCAGGGATCAAACCCAGATCTCTTGCATTGTAGGCAGATTCTTTACTATTTGAATCTCCAGGGAAAGTGAAAGATATATAGCAATACAACATAAAAAGGCACATGAAGAGATTGGTGTGTCAAATAATTAGCAAAACATTTGGGAAATAGCTAGAACTAAATGAATAGTAACTAGTATCATGCCAATTCAGGAGACCCAGGAAACCAGGGTTCAATCCCCACTTGGAAAGATCCCTTGGAGAAGGGAATGACCAGCCACTCCAGTATTCTTGCCTAGAAAATTCCAAAGACAGAGGAACAGAGGTGCAAAGGGATTATAAATGTGTACAAAATGAATAGAAATCAAGCTGATTTAAGTGTGCAAAATGTTTGCCATAATACCGTCTACAATTGCTAAAAGTCAAATGCAGAGTAAGCTTTAACTTCCTAATAGAAAGAGAAAGAAGAATAATTAGATCAAAGATACATTGCTCATGATGGAAAATCTAGGCCAGATTGTTATATCCAGGCAATATTTTTGGGTTCTAAATTCTAACACATAATTCCAGAGGGTTACTATGTTAGGCCATTTGGTAATGAGTAGATCACATCTTCTATGGCATACCTAAAATAGTGCTATTGTGGTGAACAGACTTTAAGATGGAATTAAAGTAAAAAGGGAGTAATAAAAATATAAAAGAAGGTCACCTAAAATTATTCCTGATTTACCACATTAAAAAGAATTCAACTTGTGAAAAAATTATTTACATATAATAATAATAAATTAATGTGTAACATTTATAAAAGTATCAATAAATGAAGTATTTATAATGGACTAATATAATTTAGCTCACAAATGCTTCCTTTTTCTAATTCTATTTCTGAACAAATATCCACTGAAAACTATTATCTTGCACCATTTCCTTGAAGTGATAAAGAGAACTAACAGCGGAAAAATAGTACTAAAACTGAATAGTTCATCTTGTTTCATGTTTTCCTGAGAAGTCCAGCTTTGTATTTTAAGAGGAAATTAGCTTGATATTTTTGCGTGTTGAAAGGATGTTCAATAAACTAACATGATTTGGAAAAATCAAGTTGACTCTATTTTAAGCAGAAATGGAGGCTCATAGACGAAGTCATATTTTAAGGAACATTAATCCTGCGAGATAATATGCAACTTTTAGATATGAAAAACTGGGGAATCACAAGTCACATTATTAAATCCCTGGCTCAGTGAAATTACTGGAGAAATGAAATTTTAGGATTCCTCCAAATACATTATCTCAGTATTTTTTTCAAATCCATGTAAAAGACTATAGTTGAAACTAGATCATACTCAAAATGCTTAGAGAGAACCACAGCTAGAGAATGAATAAACATAAAAAATAATGAATGATAAAATTTACCATTGAGAGAAATCCTTGCACAATTCTAGGTATAAAATATGCCTGAAATATTTTATTTAAGCTTGATCTTTTAATCCAATTTCCAAAAAGAAACTTGTAAAATCTCTACAAAATTCTGATTAGCCATATTATTTAAGTTCATACTCTTTATCCTTTTCACAAGTAAAGATAAGAACAGAATAGTTTATATGGTAATGTTTGAGACCTGAAACTAACATTCATAGAGGACTAGAGTAATGATTTGATAGAATTTAAAGTATCTCCAGCTTGGGAGACTTACCTGCTCGATTTATAGTTTCTAGGTCTATTCTTAAGACTCCTACTGTAACTGAAAACAAATTGCTATCTTTCATTTACATTTGGGATTGTTGAATAGATATCTGTCTTTTGCAAAAGAATGATTGTGAATCAGAGAAATGCATAATTTATTAGATCATCCTTTATAATTCTTGCCTTGAGAACCCCATGAACATTATGAAAAGGCAAAATGATAGGATACTGAAAGAGAAACTACCCAGGTCAGTAGGGACCCAATATGCTACTGGAGATCAGTGGAGAAATAACTCCAGAAAGAATGAAGGGATGGAGCCAAAGCAAAAATAATACCCAGCTGTGGATGTGTCTGGTGACAGAAGCAAAGTCCGATGCTGTAAAGAACAATATTGCATAGGAACCTGGAATGTAAGGTCCATGAATCAAGGCAAATTGGAAATGGTCAAACAAGAGATGGCAAGAGTGAATGTCGACATTCTAGGAATCAGCGAACTAAAATGGACTGGAATGGGTGAATTTAACTCAGATGACCATTATATCTACTACTGTGAGCAGGAATCCCTCAGAAGAAATGGAGTGGCCATCATGGTCAAAAAAAGAGTCCGAAATGCAGTACTTGGATGCAATCTCAAAAACGACAGAATGATCTCTGTTTGTTTACAAGGCAAACCATTCAATGTCACAGTAATCCAAGTCTATGCTCCAACCAGTAACGCTGAAGAAGCTGAAGTTGAATGGTTCTATGAAGACCTACAAGACTTTTTAGAACTAACACCCCGAAAAAGATGTCCTTTTCATTATAGGGGACTGGAATGCAAAAGTAGGAAGTCAAGAAACACCTGGAGTAACAGGTAAATTTGGCCTTTGAATACGGAATGAAGGAGGGCAAAGACTAATAGAGTTTTGCCAAGAAAATGCACTGGTCATAGCAAATACTCTCTTCCAACAATACAAGAGAAGACTCTATACATGGACATCACCAGATGGTCAACACCGAAATCAGATTGATTATATTCTTTGCAGCCAAAGATGGAGAAGCTCTATACAATCAGCAAAAACAAGACCAGGAGCTGACTGTGGCTCAGACCATGAACTCCTTATCAAATTCAGACTTAAACTGAAGAAAGGAGGGAAAACCACTAGACCATTCAGATCAGATCAGATCAATCGCTCAGTCGTGTCCGACTCTTTGCGACCCCATGAACCGCAGCACGCCAGGCCTCCCTGTTCATCACCAGCTCCCGGAGGTCACCTAGACTCACACCCATCAAGTCAGTGATGCCATCCAGCCATCTCATCCTCTGTCGTCCCCTTCTCCTCCTGCCCTGAATCCCTCCCAGCATCAGAGTCTTCTCCATTGAGTCAACTCTTCGCATGAGGTGGCCAAAATACTGGAGTTTCAGCTTTAGCATCATTCCTTCTAAAGAAATTCCAGGATTGATCTCCTTCAGAATGGACTGGTTGGATCTCCTTGCAGTCCAAGGGACTCTCAAGAGTCTTCTCCAACACCACAGTTCAAAAGCATCAATTCTTCGGCGCTCAGCCTTCTTCACAGTCCAGCTCTCACATCCATACATGACCACAGGAAAGACCATAGCCTTGACTAGATGAACCTTTGTTGGTAAAGTAATGTCTCTGCTTTTGAATATTCTATCTAGGTTGGTCATAATTTTCCTTCCAAGGACTAAGCATCTTTTAATTTCATGGCTGCAGTCACCATCTGCAGTGATTTTGGAGCCCAGAAAAATAAAGTCTGACACTGTTTCCACTGTTTCCCCATCTATCTCCCATGCAGTGATGGGACCAGATGCCATGATCTTCGTTTTCTGAATGTTGAGCTTTAAGTCAACCTTTTCACTCTCCACTTTCACTTTCATCAAGAGGCTTTTTAGCCCCTCTTCACTTTCTGCCATAAGAGTGGTGTCAACTGCATATCTGAGGTTATTGATATTTTTCCCGGCAATCTTGATTCCAACTTCTGTTTCTTCCAGTCCAGCATTTCTCATGATGTACTCTGCATACAAGTTAAATAAACATGGTGACAATATGCAGCCTTGACGTACTAATTTTCCTATTTGGAACCAGTCTGTTGTTCAGGTATGACTTAAATCAAATCCCTTATGATTATACAGTGGAAGTGAGAAGCAGATTTAAGGGACAAGATCTGATAGAGTACCTGATGAACTATGGAATGAAGTTCATGACATTGTACAGGAGACAGGGATCAAGATCATCCCCATGGAAAAGAAATGCAAAAAAGCAAAAAGGCTATCTGGGGCTGCTGCTGCTGCTGCTAAGTCGCTTCAGTCGTGTCCGACTCTGTGCGACCCCATAGACGGAAGCTCACCAGGTTCCCCTGTCCCTGGGATTCTCCAGGCAAGAACACTGGAGTGGGTTGCCATTTCCTTCTCCAATGCATGAAAGCGAAAAGTGAAAGTGAAGCCCCTCAGTCGTGTCCGACTCTTAGCGACCCCATGGACTGGAGCCTACCAGGCTCCTCCATCCATGGGATTTTCCAGGTAAAAGTACTGGGGTGGGGTGCCATTGCCTTCCCCCAACAAATAGCTGTGAAAAGAAGAAAAGCGAAAAGCAAAGGAGAAAAGGAAAGATATAAGCATCTGAATGCAGAGTTCCAAAGAATAGCAAGAAGAGATAAGAAAGCCTTCTTCAGTGATCAATGCAAAGAAATAGAGGAAAACAACAGAATGGGAAAGACTAGGGATCTCTTCAAGAAAATCAGAGATACTAAAGGAACATTTCATGCAAAGATGGGCTCGATAAAGGACAGAAATGGTATGGACCTAACAGAAGCAGAAGATATTAAGAGGTGGCAAGAATACACAGAAGAACTGTACAAAAAAGAGCTTCATGACCCAGATAATCATGATGGTGTGATCACTGACCTAGAGCCAGACATCCTGGAATGTGAAGTCAAGTGGGCCTTAGAAAGCATCACTACGAACAAAGCTAGTGGAGGTGACGGAATTCCAGTTGAGCTATTTCAAAACCTGAAAGATGTTGCTGTGAAAGTACTGCACTCAATATGCCAGCAAATCTGGAAAACTCAGCAGTGGCCACAGGATTGGAAAAGGTCAGTTTTCATTCCAACCCAAAAAAAGGTAATGCCAAAGAATGCTCAAACTACCGCACAATTCCACTCATCCCACACGCTAGTAAAGTAATGCTCAAAATTCTCCAAGCCAGGCTTCAGCAATATGTGAACCATGAACTTCCTGATGTTCAAGCTGGTTTTAGAAAGGCAGAGGAACCAGAGATCAAATTGCCAACATCCGCTGGATCATGGAAAAAGCAAGAGAGTTCCAGAAAAACATCTATTTCTGCTTTATTGACTATGCCAAAGCCTTTGACTGTGTGGATCACAATAAACTGTGGAAAATTCTGAAAGAGATGGGAATACCAGACCACCTGATCTGCCTCTTGAGAAATTTGTATGCAGGTCAGGAAGCAACAGTTAGAACTGGTCATGGAACAACAGACTGGTTCCAAATAGGAAAAGGAGTACATCAAGGCTGTATATTGTCACCATGTTTATTTAACTTATATGCAGACTATATCATGAGAAACGCTGGACTGGAAGAAACACAAGTTGGAATCAAGATTGCTGGGAGAAATATCAATAACCTCAGATATACAGATGACACCACCCTTATGGCAGAAAGTGAAGAGGAACTAAAAAGCCTCTTGATGAAGGTGAAAGTGGAGAGTGAAAAGGTTGGCTTAAAGCTCAACATTCAGAAAACGAAGATCATGGCATCCGGTCCCATCACTTCATGGGAAATAGATGGAGAAACAGTGGAAACAGTGTCAGACTTTCTTTTTCTTGGCTCCAAAATCACTGCAGATGGTGACTGCAGCCATAAAATTAAAAGATGCTTACTCCTTGGAAGGAAAGTTATGACCAACTTAGAAAGAATATTCAAAAGCAGAGACAATATTTGCCAACAAAGTTTCACCTAGTCAAGGCTATGGTCTTTCCTGTGGTCATGTATGGATTTGAGAGCTGGACTTTGAAGAAGGCTGAGCGCCGAAGAATTGATGCTTTTGAACTTTCGTGTTGGAGAAGACTCTGGAGAGTCCCTTGGACTACAAGGAGATCCAACCAGTCCATTCTGAAGGAGATCAGCCCTGGGATTTCTTTGGAAGGAATGATGCTAAAACTGAAACTCCAGTAGTTTGGCCACCTCATGCGAAGAGTTGACACATTGGAGAAGACTCTGATGCTGGGAGGGATTGGGGGCAGGAGGAAAGGGGACGACAGAGGATGAGATGGCTGCATGGCATCACATCACTGATGTGAGTCTGGGTGACCTCCAGGAGTTGGTGATGGACAGGGAGGCCTGGCGTGCTGCGATTCATGGGGTCGAGAATAGTCGGACACGACTGAGCGACTGATCTGATCTGATATCAATAAGAACAAAGGGAATGGGGAAGAGCGTCTTTTGACATATGTGTGGACATTTCATAAGTTTACTTCATATACAATTTACTGTTTGATGATCAGAAAATATATTATTTCAGTTTTGATCCTGTTGGAACACTAAAAATATAAAAATCCTGTTAAAATGAGATTTTTACATCAATCATCAACTCATTTATCCCTGTATGCTTTATTCCACTTGTGTGAACTGGCTTTTATAAGTTGACAGTTTTTTTTTTTTTTTTTCTCTCAAGTTCAATGAAAACTGTTTTCTCTCAAAATGTTTGTCACAATGTTTTGACACACAAAAACCAAGAGAGAAAAAAGTAAACAAAGGCATATACACATCTATCGATCTTTTGATATTATAAACTGTTTAGACAGGCGCATAGATGTTTAGAAGACCAGCAGATGGACACCAATTTTTTTACTTCTAGGTCACCTACACTAAGTTCACGTAGCAAGAACGTGTGATGTTTTACTCAATTCTTGGGAATATGTCACTGAAGAAGATATAAATCAGCAAGAAATAATAATTTATCAAATAAACAAGATACAATTCATTGATTAATAATTAGAGTAATGTACTATCTTTTAAACTATATAATAACCAATTAACCTCAAGAACTTGCTTCCCCTCATGAACTGAACCAGATCTGCCTAGTTAGTTAACACCTGATAAAAAATCTGAGAAACACAATTTTATATTGCCCAACTTTCTATGTTAAATACCAAATTATTAGACAATTCACAATATTAAAAATATTTTAAAGGAATAAAAATTTAGATAAAAATAGAACCGTATGGAAAAGATGTTTGTTTCTGCCAAAAATGGTAATAAGTGATTTATCCTCTTATTTGAGATAAATAAATATCTGGTTAAAATACTTGAAGGAATGAGTTTTAGATATTGGGACCATAGGCGGCACAGGACACTGATCTCTGAACAAGGAGAAATTGAAGAGCTAAAGCATAGGAATGGCCATATCTTACTACATTAAAAGTATCCATGTTCTAATATGAGCAAAGGGAAATTAAGCCAACCCTGGGATTTTCCCTAAAGATGAGAAGATCAAGGTAGGAATCCAGGGAGAGAAGACAGTAAATCCTTCGGTTTAAGACATTTCATAAAATCTCTGGAAACTCATTACGTGATCATTAGCACAAATGAAGTTGAGATTTTGCAACCACAGGTAATAAGTGAATACAAACTTAAAAAAAAAAAAAAATGGGCCAGAAAAGTCATTAAATAATCAAATAACAGTAACACACAGAAAACAAAACATAATAAAACAATAAAAATAATAAGTACATTAATGGGGAAAAGAGAGGTGGGGCAAATCTAACTTCCAGAGTTACCACATTTTACTTTGTAAATTTCCAGCTTTCAACAATAAGACAGGTTATGAGATACACATAGAAAGAAGAAAATATGACCCACATACAGTAAAAAAAAAAAAAAAAAAAAACACTCTATAGAAGTTGTCTATAAAGAAGCAAATATGATGAATTTAATTTTTTAAATGATTATATATACTATATGTTCCGAGAATTAAAGGAGACCATGACTAAAGAATTAAAAGGATTCATGAAAACAAGATGGAAAAAAATATAGAATACCAATAAAGACATATAAATTATAAAAATATACTAGGTAATAATTTGGAGAAGGCAATGGCACCCCACTCCAGTACTCTTGCCTGGAAAATCCCATGGACAGAGGAGCCTGGTAGGCTGCAGTCCATGGGGTCGCTAAGAGTTGGACATGACAGAGCGACTTCACTTTCACTTTTCACTTTCATGCATGGGAGAAGGAAATGGCAACCCACTCCAGTGTTCTTGCCTGGAGAATCCCAGGGATGGGGGAGCCTGGTGGGCTGCCGTCTATGGGGTCTCACAGAGTCAGACACGACTGAAGCGACTTAGCAGCAGCAGCAGCAGCAGCAGGGAATAATTATGGAATTAAAAAGGAATATTATATAAATTTTTATAAAGTTCAGTAGAGGAGTTCAAGCATAGGCATAAGCTCGTAGGAAAAGAAAATCAACAAACGTAACGATAGGCCAATTGATAAAATTCAGACTGAGAAACAAAAATAAAAGAGAACAACAGAAAAAAAAATGAACAGAACATGAAACCTGTAGGACATTATAAATTTATCAATATAGACATACTGGGAGTCCATGGAGGAGAGGAGAGAAAGGAGAAATAAAAATATGTGAAGATTGTCTTACTCTGGGCTATTATTACCAAATACCATAGACTCAGTAGCTTATATACAACAAAAACTTATTTTCTCCTATTTCTGGAGGCTGAAATGTTCAAGAACAAAGTACTAGGAGATTCTTTGTCTGGTGAGAACCTTCCTTAGTTTGTAGACAGTAATCTTCTCACTGTATCCTCAAATGGTAAAAGGGACAAGTGTGCTATCTGGGATCTTTTATAAGGGCACTAATCCTACTCACGAGGGCTCTGATTTTATATTTAATCACTGGCCAAAGACTTCCTTTCAAAATACCATCACATTGTGGATTAGGTTTCTTTTTTCTTTTAATTTTATTTTGTTTAACTTTACAATATTGTATTGGTTTTGCCATATATCAAAATGAATCTGCCACAGGTATACATGTGTTCCTCATCCTGAGCCCTCCTCCCTCCTCCCTCCCCATACCATCCCTCTGGGTCGTCCCAGGGCACCAGCTCCAAGCATCCAGTATCATGCATCAATCCTGGACTGGCAACTAGTTTCATATATGATATTATACATATTTCAATGCCATACTCCCAAATCATCCCACCCTCTCCCTCTCCCAGAGTCCAAAAGACTGTTCTATACATCAGTGTTTCATTTGCTGTCTCGTATACAGGGTTATTGTTACCATCTTTCTAAATTCCATATATATGCATTAGTATACTGTATTGTTGTTTTTCTTTCTGGCTTACTTCACTCTGTGTAACAGACTCCAGTTCCATCCACCTCATTAGAACTGATTCAAATGCATTCTTTTTAATGGCTGAGTAATTTAACTTATATGCAGAGTACATCATGAGAAACGCTGGACTGGAAGAAACACAAGTTGGAATCAAGATTGCTGGGAGAAATATCAATAACCTCAGATATGCAGATGACATCACCCTTAGGGCAGAAAGTGAAGAGGAACTAAAAAGCCTCTTGATGAAAGTGAAAGTGGAGAGTGAAAAGGTTGGCTTAAAGCTCAACATTCAGAAAACGAAGATCATGGCATCCAGTCCCATCACTTCATGGGAAATAGATGGGGAAACAGTGGAAACAGTGTCAGACTTTATTTTTCTGGGCTTCCAAAATCACTACAGATGGTGACTGCAGCCATGAAATGAAAAGATGCTTACTCCTTGGAAGGAAAGTTATGACCAACCTAGATAGCATATTCAAAAGCAGACAAATTACTTTGCCAACAAAGGTTCGCCTAGTGAAAGCTATGGTTTTTCCCGTGGTCATGTATGGATGTGAGAGCTCGACTGTGAAGAAGGCTGAGCGCCGAATAATTGATGCTTTTGAACTGTGGTGTTGGTGAAGACTCTTGAGAGTCCTTTGGACTGCAAGGAGATCCAACCGGTCCATTCTGAAGGAGATCAGCCCTGGGATTTCTTTGGAAGGAATGATGCTGAAGCTGAAACTCCAGTACTTTGGCCACCTCATGCAAAGAGTTGACTCATTGGAAAAGACTGTGATGCTGGGAGGGATTGGGGGCAGGAGGAGAAGGGGATGACAGAGGATGAGATGGCTGGATGGCATCACCGACTCGATGGATGTGAGTCTGAGTGACCTCCGGGAGTTGGTGATGGACAGGGAGGCCTGGCGCGCTGCAATTCATGGGGTCGCAAAGAGTGGGACACGACTGAGCAACTGATCTGATCTGATCTGATCCGAATACTCCATTGTGTATATGTACCACAGCTTTCTTATCCATTTATCTGCGGATGGACATCTAGGTTGCTTCCATGTCCTGGCTATTATAAACAGTGCTGCAATGAACACTGGGGTACACGTGTCTCTTTCAATTCTGGTTTTCTCAGTGTGCATGCCCAGCAGTGAGATTGCTGGATCATAAGGCAGGTCTATTTCCAATTTTTTAAGGAATAGCCACACTGTTCTCCATAGTGGCTGTACTAGTTTGCATTCCCACCAACAGTGTAAAAGGGTTCCCTTTTCTCCACACCCTCTCCAGCATTTAATGCTTGTAGACTTTTGGACCGTAGTCATTCTGACTGGCATGAAATGGTACCTCATGGTGGTTTTGATTTGCATTTCTCTGATAATGAGTGATATTGAGCATCTTTTCATGTGTTTGTTAGCCATCTGTATGTCTTCTTTGAAGAAATGTCTATTTAGTTCTTTGGCCCATTTTTTGATTGGGTCATTTATTTTTCTGGAATTGAGCTGTAGGAGTGGATTAGGTTTAAACACATGAATTTTAGGGGAGACAACATTCAGTCCATGGAAGATACATAATGGCTAAACCACTTTCCAAATTCAAAGGCAAACATTATCTTAACACCCAGGAAGCTTAAGAAACTCCAAGAAAGTCATATCTATGTATATCATAGATAAATGCATAAAGCTAAAGTCAAAAAATAGCCTAAAAATGGAAACAGAAAAACAATCACATACAATGAATCCTCAGTAAGATTAACTATGTGTCTCTTATTAGAGGGCTTCCCTTGTAGCTCAGTAGGTAAAGAATCTACCTGCAATGCAGGAGACCAGAGTTTGATTCTTCTGTTGGGAAGATTCCCTGTAGAAGGAAATGGCAACCCACTCCAGTATTCTTGCCTGCAGAATCCCATGGACACAGGAGCCTTGCAGACTACAGTCCATGGGGTTGCAAGAGTCGGACACAACTTAGCAACTAAACCACCCCCTCTTATTAGAAGCCATAGAGGCAGAAGGATGAGATATTCAAAGTATTGAAGGAGAAGGCTTTTCAACAGATTTTAACCCAGCCAAACTATCATACTAATATGAAGGGGAAAATAGGTATCTGTGGGTAAACAAAAACAGAGACGATCTATATGTTCACAGAAAAACTTGTGCATGAATTATTCATGAAAAATAAAAAGTGAAAGTGTTAGTCGCTCAGTCGTGCCCAACTCTCTGCAGCCCGATGGGCAATATTCCTGAGGCTCCTCTGCCCATAGACTCTTCCAGGCAAGAATACTGGAATGGGTAGCCATTCCCTTCTCCAGGAGATCATCCTGACCCAGGGATAAAACTTGGGTCTCCTACATTGCAGGCAGATGCTTTACAATCTGAGCCACCAGTATTATTCATCAGATCAGATCAGATCAGTCGCTCAATCGTGTCCGACTCTTTGCGACTCCATGAACCGCAGCACGCCAGGCCTCCCTGTCCATCACCAGCTCCCGGAGGTCATTCAGACTCGCATCCATCGAGTCAGTGATGCCATCCAGCCATCTCATCCTCTGTCGTCCCCTTCTCCTCTTGCCCCCAATCCCTCCCAGCATCAGAGTCTTCTCCAATGAGTCAACTCTTCGCTTGAGGTGGCCAAAATACTGGAGTTTCAGCTTTAGCATCATTCCTTCTAAAGAAATTCCAGGATTGATCTCCTTCAGAATGGACTGGTTGGATCTCCTTGCAGTCCAAGGGACTCTCAAGAGTCTTCTCCAACACCACAGTTCAAAAGCATCAATTCTTCAGGCGCTCAGCCTTCTTCACAGTCCAGCTCTCACATCCATACATGACCACAGGAAAGACCATAGCCTTGAGTAGGCGAACATTTGTTGGCAAAGTAATGTCTCTGCTTTTGAATATGCTATCTAGGTTGGTCATAACTTTCCTTCCAAGGAGTAAGCGTCTTTTAATTTCATGGCTGCAGTCACCATCTGCAGTGATTTTGGAGCCCAGAAAAACAAAGTCTGACACTGTTTCCACTGTTTCCCCATCTATTTCCCATGCAGTGATGGGACCAGATGCCATGATCTTCGTTTTCTGAATGTTGAGCTTTAAGCCAACCTTTTCACTCTCCACTTTCACTTTCATCAAGAGGCTTTTTAGCCCCTCTTCACTTTCTGCCATAAGGGTGGTGTCATCTGCATATCTGAGGTTATTGATATTTCTCCCAGCAATCTTGATTCCAACTTGTGTTTCTTCCAGTCCAGCATTTCTCATGATGTACTCTGCATATAAGTTAAATAAACATGGTGACAATATGCAGCCTTGACGTACTCCTTTTCCTATTTGGAACCAGTCTGTTGTTCCATGACCAGTTCTAACTGTTGCTTCCTGACCTGCATACAGATTTCTTAAGAGGCAGATCAGGTGGTCTGGTATTCCCATCTCTTTCAGAATTTTCCATAGTTTATTGTGATCCACACAGTCAAAGGCTTTGGCATAGTCAATAAAGCAGAAATAGATGTTTTTCTGGAACTCTCTTGCTTTTTCCATGATCCAGCGGATGTTGGCAATTTGATCTCTGGTTCCTCTGCCTTTTCTAAAACCAGCTTGAACATCAGGAAGTTCACGGTTCACATATTGCTGAAGCCTGGCTTGGAGAATTTTGAGCATTACTTTACTAGCGTGTGAGATGAGTGCAATTGTGCGGTAGTTTGAGCACTCCTTGGCATTGCCTTTCTTTGGGATTGGGATGAAAACTGACCTTTTCCAATCTTGTGGCCACTGCTGAGTCTTCCAAATTTGCTGGCATATTGAGTGTAGCACTTTCACAGCATCATCATTCAGGATTTGGAATAGCTCCACTGGAATTCCATCACCTCCACTAGCTTTGTTCGTAGTGATGCTTTCTAAGGCCCATTTGACTTCACATTCCAAGATGTCTGGCTCTAGGTCAGTGATCACACCATCATGATTATCTGGGTCTTGAAGCTCTTTTTTTGTACAGTTCTTCTGTGTATTCTTGCCACCTCTTCTTAATATCTTCTGCTTCTGTTAGATCCACACCATCTCTGTCCTTTATTGTGCGCATCTTTGCATGAAATGTTCCTTTGGTATCTCTGATTTTCTTGAAGAGATCCTTATTCTTTCCCATTCTGTTGTTTTTCCTCTATTTCTTTGCATTGATCACTGAAGAAGGCTTTCTTATCTCTTCTTGCTATTCTTTGGAACTCTGTATTCAGATGTTTATATCTTTCCTTTTCTCCTTTGCTTCTTGCTTCTCTTCTTTTTGCAGCTATTTGCAAGGCCTCCCCAGACAGCCATTTTGCTTTTGTCATTTCTTTTCCATGGGGATGGTCTTGATCCCTGTCTCCTGTACAATGTCATGAACCTCATTCCATAGTTCATCAGGCACTCTATCTATCAGATCTAAGCCCTTAAATCTATTTCTCACTTCCACTGTATAATCATAAGGGATTTGATTTAGGTCATACCTGAATGGTCCAGTAGTTTTCTCTACTCTCTTCAATTTCAGTCTGAATTTGGCAATAAGGAGTTCATGGTCCCAGCCACAGTCAGCTCCTGGTCTTGTTTTTGCTGATTGTATAGAGCTTCTCCATCTTTGGCTGCAAAGAATATAATCGATCTGATTTCGGTGTTGACCATCTGGTGATGTCCATGTATAGAGTCTTCTCTTGTGTTGTTGGAAGAGGGTATTTGCTATGACCAGTGCATTTTCTTGGCAAAACTCTATTAGTCTTTGCCCTGCTTCATTCCGTATTCCAAGGCCAAATTTGCCTGTTACTCCAGGTGTTTCTTGACTTCCTACTTTTGCATTCCAGTCCCCTATAATGAAAAGGACATCTTTTTTTGGGTGTTAGTTCTAAAAGGTCTTGTAGGTCTTCATAGAACCTTTCAACTTCAGCTTCTTCAGCGTTACTGGTTGGGGCATAGACTTGGATTACTGTGACATTGAATGGTTTGCCTTGGAAACGAACAGAGATCATTCTGTCGTTTTTGAGATTGCATCCAAGTACTGTATTTTGGACTCTTTTGTTGACCATGATGGCCACTCCATTTCTTCTGAGGGATTCCTGCCCACAGTAGTAGATATAATGGTCATCCAAGTTAAATTCACCCATTCCAGTCCATTTTAGTTTGCTAATTCCTAGAATGTCAACATTCACTCTTGCCATCTCTTGTTTGACCACTTCCAATTTGCCTTGATTCATGGACCTGACATTCCAGGTTCCTATGCAATATTGCTCTTTACAGCATCGGACTTTGCTTCTGTCACCAGACACATCTACAGCTGGGTATTCTTTTTGTTTTGGCTCCATCCTTTCATTCTTTCTGGAGTTGAAAGAGGGCATCAGAGGGCAAATACACAAGTATTATTCATAGTAACCCCAAATAGGATATAACCTAAATATTCATCAATAGTTAAATGGATAGACCAAATGGAATATATCCATACAATAGATTATCTGCAACTAAATGGAGCAGCATATTGATAAATACTGTAACATAAATGACACTTGAAAATGCTACAACTACCAAAAAGACAATAATTGAAAAAGATCACATATGATACAATTTATGCATTGTGTCCTTAATAAGTAAGTCTACAGAAACACAAAGTAGATTAATGGTTGTCATGAACTGGGGTAAGAAGAGTATCAGGTCTGATGGCTTGAGTATGGAGTTTCTTTTCATAGTAATGAAAATACTCTAAAATCAGCTATGATGCTTTCACAATTCAATATCCTAAATATCCTGTACACTTTAAATATCCTGTAACTTTAAAAAGGTAAATTTTATTATATGTGAATTATACCTTAAAAATACTGTCATAAAAATTCTCTCTGTCCCCTCCAAAAATATAAAACAAAGCATTTTTCAGCTTTTCAAAAACTGAAAGAATGTACAACAAGCAGACCTATATATATATATACACACATATATATTGCATATATATGTATATATTGTATATATATTGTATTTATTATATATTTTATTGTATATACAATATATACTATGTATATTTTGTATAATATATATATATTGTATATATTTTGTGTATATATATAAGTGAATATTAGATTACATCACTCATGGAAGAAAAATGACACTACATGGAAATCTGAATTTATACAAAGAAATGAAGAACACCACAAGTAGTAAATATGTGAGTCAGCAGAGAGAATCTATTTTTAAAAAAATTCTAACATTATCTTTTTTTTTGTTGGGAGGATGGTATGCAGCATATGAGAATCTTAGTTCCTTGACCAGGGCTTGAATCTGCAGCCCTGCAGTGGAGGTAGAGAGTCTAAACAACTGGACCACCAGGGAAGTCCCTCTAAAATTACCTTTTAAAGTTTCAAAGCAAACAAAAAATATTATATGTGTTGTATAGTTCACAATATAGTGAGAAATAAATTACACAACAATAGTAAAGAGTGGCAAGGTAGATATTGAAAGATACTATTTAAGTACTACATCTGAAGTGGTAAATTGTACTCTACATGTCCTGGGCTAAGATACGCATTTTATCAATCCTAAAGTAATGTCCAAAAACAATGCAACAAAAATTATATCTATTAATTCAACATTGAAAGCAAAGAGAATTATGAAAACATCCTTGATTAATCAAAAAAAGCATTAAAAGTAGGAAAAGGAGAAACAGAAACAGATGACAGAAAGGTAAAACTAACAGAAATGTGGTAAATATAAATATTTCCTTCTGTGTTTGCTCAGTCATGTCCAACTCTTTGCAACCCCATGGACTATAGCTCACCTGGATCCTCTATCCATGGGATTATCCAGGCAAGAATACTGGAGGGGGTTTTGCCATTTCCTCCTCCAGGGGAATTTTCCCGACCCAGGGACTGAACCTGCATCTCCTAAGTCTCCTGCATTGGCAGGTAGATTCTTTAGCATTGAGCCATCTGATAACTATGTAAATAATATTAAGTTAAATGGACAAAATATCTCAGTTAAATGGAAGAGTGTCCAGTTCAATAAAAAAGTAAGACCCTACTACTTAACCATAGATAAAGATTAAATGTTCCCATTTGCAATGATAGGTATGAATCTTCAGGGCACTGTACTAAGTGAAATAAGTCAGTCTATTTTAAATGAAAAGATACAGATAATTAAAAGCAAAAGGATGGAAGAAAACAACCATGAATTAAAATTACTTTATATGACTTTACTTTTCATTCAGTTCAGTTCAGTCACACAGTTGTGTCCGACTCTTTGCCATCCCATGAATCGCAGCATGCCAGGCCTCCCTGTCCATCACCAACTCCTGGAGTTCACACAAACTCACATGCATCAAGTCGGTGATGCCATCCAGCGATTTCATCCTCTGTCATCCCCTTCTCTTTCTGCCCCCAATCCCTACCAGCATCAGGATCTTTTTCAGTGAGTCAACTCTTCCCATGAAGTGGCCAAAGTATTGGAATTTCAGCCTCAGCATCAGTCTTTCCAATGAATACCCAGGACTGGTCCCCTTTAGGATGGACTGGTTGGATCTCCTTGCAGTCCAAGGGACTCTCAAGAGTCTTCTCCAACACCACAGTTCAAAAGCATCAATTTTTCAGCGCTCAGCTTTCTTCACACTCCAACTCACACATATACATGACCACTGGAAAAACCATAGCATTGACTAAATAGACCTTTGTTGGCAAAGTAATGTCTCTGCTTTTCAATATGCTATCTAAGTTGGTCATAACTTTCCTTCTAAGGAGTAAGTGTCTTTTCATTTCATGGCTGCAGTCACCATCTGCAGTGATTTTGGAGCCCAGAAAAATAAAGTCTGACACTGTTTCCACTGTTTCCCCATCTATTTCCCATGAGATAATGGGACCAGATGCCATGATCTTCATTTTCTGAATGTTGAGCTTTAAGCCAACTTTTTCACTTGCCTCTTTCACTTTCATCAAGAGGCTTTTTAGTTCCTCTTCACTTTCTGCCATAAGGGTGGTATCATCTGCATATCTGAAGTTATTGATATTTCTCCCAGCAGTCTTGATTCCAGCTTATGCTTCTTCCATCCCAGCATTTCTCATGAAGTACTCTGCATAGAAGTTAAATAAACAGAGTGACAATATATAGCCTTGACGAACTCCTTTTCCTATTTGGAACCAGTCTGTTGTTCCATGTCCACTTCTAACTTTTGCTTCCTCACCTGCATATTGGTTTCTCAAGAGGCAGGTCTGGTGGTCTGGTATTCCCATCTCTTTCAGAATTTTCCACAGTTTATTGTTATTCAAACAGTCAAAGGCTTTGGCATAGTCAATGAAGCAGAAATAGATTTTTTCTGGAACTCTCTTGCTTTTTCTATGATCCAGTGGATGTTGGCAATTTGATCTCTGGTTCCTCTGCCTTTTCTAAGGACCACGCAGAAGTGCACTGGCTGAGAGGGACCGCATAGAAGCGAGGTTGAGGACAGGGGCAGCGGCCGAGAGGAGCTACCTCACATCCGAGGTCAGGGGCAGCAGCCGAGAGGAGCTACCTCACATCCGAGGTCAGGGGCAGCGGCCTAGAGGAGCAACCCCATGTCCAAGGAGCAGTGGCTGTTCGGGCGCAGGAGGGCCTAGAGGAACTACTCCAAATTCAAGGTCAGGAGGAGCGACGTTGTCCAATGTAAGGAGCAGTGGCTGCACTTTGCTGGGGCATCCGTGAAGAGATACCCCACGTCCAAGGTAAGAGAAACCCAAGTGAGATGGTAGATATTGCGAGAGGGCATCAGAGGGCAGACACAGTGAAACCATAATCACAGAAAACTAGCCAATGTGATCACACAGAGTGCAGTCTTGTCTAACTCAATGAAACTAAGCTATGCCGTGTGAGGCCACCCAAGACAGACGGGTCATGGTGGAGAGGTCTGACAGAATGTGGTCCACTGGAGAAGGGAATGGCAAACCACTTCAGCATTCTTGCCTTGAGAATCCCATGAACAGTATGAAAACGCAAAACGATAGGATACTGAAAGAGGAATTCCCCAGGTCAGTAGGTGCCCAATATGCTACTGGAGATCAGTGGAGAAATAACTCCACTAAGAATGAAGGGATGGAACCAAAGTAAGAACAATACCCAGTTGTGGATGTGACTGGTGATAGAAGCAAGGTCTGATGCTGTTAAAAGCAATATTGCTTAGGAACCTGGAATGTTAGGTCAATGAATCAAGGCAATTTGGAAGCGGTCAAACAGGAGATGGCAAGAGTGAACATCGACATTCTAGGAATCAGCGAACTAAAATGGACTGGAATGGGTGAATTTAACTCAGGTGAGCATTATATCTACTACTGTGGGCAGGAATCCCTTAGAAGAAATGGAGGAGCCATCATGGCCAACAAAAGAGTCTGAAATGCAGTACTTGGATGCAATCTCAAAAAGGACAGAAAGATCTCTGTTCGTTTTCAAGGCAAACCATTCAATATCACAGTAATCCAAATCTATGCCACAACCATTAATGCTGAAAGTTCTATGAAGACCTACAAGACCTTTTAGAACTAACACCCAAGAAAGATGTCCTTTTCATTATAGGGGACTGGAATGCAAAAGTAGGAGTAACAGGCAAATTTGGCCTTGGAATACGGAATGAAGCAGGGCAAAGGCTAACAGAGTTTTGCCAAGAAAATGCACTGGTCATAGAAAACACCCTCTTCCAACATTACAAGAGAAGACTCTACACATGGACATCACCAGATTACTTTTCATTACTTTACACCAAATATAGTAATGAACTAAAATTATTACACACAAAAAATCTTGTTTTGAAGGAGACTTTGTTCTACCTAGGCCTCTAAGAATCAAACACATATAAAAATACATAAACAGAAAATAAAATCAAATGCATTGTGTGCATGAAAAGTAACTAGTTCCTTTCCTGAAGTATTTCTTAAATTTAAAATAAACAACAAAATCTTAAAGCACTTTCTTAAAAAAAAGTATTATGCCCAAATAGATTAAGTTGAGTAAAGCAATTTTGACTCTCTCCTAAGCAGACAATCTTAATATGCTCTAATTTTATTACACAACTTGTGTTGTTGTGATTATAGTTACTTTTACTCTACTGTGGCTCAGATGGTAAAAATTTCGCCTGCTATGTGGGAGACCAAGGTTCTATCCCTGGATCAGGAAAATCCCCTGAAGAAGGGGATGACAAGCCACTCTTGTACTCCTGCCTGAAGAATTCCATGGACACAGGAGTCTGGAGGGCTACACTCCATGGGGTCCTAAAGAATCAGATAGGACTGAGTGACTAACAGTTTCACGTTCATGCATTCAGAGCAAAGGCTTTAATCTGAAGTAACCCAGGCTAGAATTTTAATTCCAGCTCTACAATGTACTTTTTCAGGCAAATTATAAGATCTTTCTGATATTTCCTGGTATTAGTGATAGGATTATAAACACCAAATAATTAGTAAAACATTTGGGAAGTAGTTAGAACTAAATGAATAGTAACTAGTATTGTGCCAATGCAGGAGATGCTGGAGACCAGGGTTCAATACCTGGATTGGGAAGATCCCTTGGAAAGAGAATAGCTACCCACTCCAGTATTCTTTCATAGAAAATCCCATAGACAGAGGAGCCTGGTGGGCTAAAGTTCATCAAGTCACAAACAGTTGGATAAAACTGAGTGTGTATGTGCATGTGCATGTGCACGTGCACACACACAAACACACAGTCTTAAAGCATTGGAAAATTGGGATTTAATTTCTAAGGTATAGTACTGACACAAGAGAGAGTTTTATTACTGTACTGCATACTGTAAGTGTACCTTCCAGTTTATATAGATATATCAAATATTTATTAATAAGCTTTAAATGGATAGTACATCACATTTTATAAGGTGAATTATTTTGTATTCTATCGGAGATGATTGTAACAGAAGGTAATAAAATTATGTTTAAAAATTTATTATTCCAGATTTTAGCTAAGAGGGCAGAAGACTTAATGGAATGTTGGCAATGAGTGATATGATTATTTCCCTTCCCATCTATGCTATCATTATAATATTTTAAATTCTATGAACATGCTGCTGCTTCTGCTGCTGCTAAGTCGCTTCAGTCATGTCCGACTCTGTGCGACCCCATAGATGGCAGCCCACTAGGCTCCCCCATCCCTGGGATTCTCCAGGCAAGAACACTGGAGTGGGTTGCCATTTATTTCTCCAGTGCATGAAAGTGAAAAGTGAAAGTGAAGTCTCTCAGTCATGTCCAACTCTTTGCGTTCCCATGGCCTGCAGCCTACCAGGCTCCTCCATCCACGGGATTTTCCAGGCAAGAGTACTGGAGTGGGGTTTGTTGTTATTCAGTTGTTCAGTCATGTCCAACTCTTTGCAACCCCATGACCTGCATGTCAGGCTTCCCAGTTCCTCAGCATCTCCTGGAGTTTGCTCAATGTTATGTCCATTGAGTTGGTGATGCAATCCAACCATCTCTTCCTCTGTCGTCCCCTTCTCCTCCTGCCTTCAGTCTTTCCTAGTATGAGGGTCTTTTCCAATGAGTTGGCTCTTTGCATCATTAGCTAATTCTAAAACATATACTTAGGTTGTATGCACTAGCTCTTTGTTTCCAGTCATTTCAAGAACCATAGATGATTTCCACAGGAACTGCCTTTTCTCTTTAGACTTGTGGTGGTGGTTTAGTCAACAACTCATGTCTGACTCTTGAGAACCCATAGACTGTAGCCCTCAAGGCTCCTCTGTCCATAGGATTTTCCAGGAAAGAATACTGGTGTTGGTTGTCATTTCCTTATCCAGGGAATCTTCCCAACCCAGGGATCAAACTCATGTCTCTTGCAACTGGAGGCAGATTCTTTACTGACTGAGCTAGCAGGGAAGCCCAGGTTAGACTTGCAGGAATACTTAAATATTATCCTCTCGGCATCTTCTAAATCTCAAAGTTGGCAGCATATTTTGAAGTGAGTAGCCAAATACTATGTCAAAAATCCTCTCAAATGTTTATTATTAATAAAATAAAACAATTTAGTCTGAATTTTCCCCTTTAAGATTCAATAAAACTGCCAGTGATCCCAATTATAATTAAATATTATAGTGAAAATTTGCAAAACTTCTGTCAAAATTTTAGCTTTGTGACTACTTAACATTGTGTCAGTTTAGTTCAAAAATATGTTAAGTGGGTATTTAAACCTGTAGTAATTTGGCTCTTACTATGCTTGTGTTAAAATGTTAGCTTCACCTAAAATCCAATGCACAAAGTGTTGGACACAACTGAGCAGCTGAGCACACACAAACTAGGTCTTAAAATTAAATCATATTGTGCTATTTAGCCATCATAGTAATACTAGGAGTGGATCTGAGAAGCTAAGGGGTGAAATGAAATCCCTAGATTATTAAGATGCCCTATAAAACGTGTGGAGAAGGCAATGGCACCCCACTCCAGTACTCTTGCTTGGAAAATCCCATGGATGGAGGAGCCTGGTAGGCTGTAGTCCATGGGGTCACTAAGAGTCGGACAGGACTGAGCGACTTCCCTTTCACTTTTCACTTTCATGCGTTGAAGGAGGAAATGGCAACTCATTCCAGTGTTCTTGCCTGGAGAATCCCACGGACGGGGGAGCCTAGTGGGCTTCAGTCGATGGGGTCGCACAGAGTTGGACATGATTAGCAGCATACAATGTGTGAATTCCATATACAATGTGTGAATTTCTTCACTTTATCCAAGGTGTTTCTTACAGTTGTAATGAGCAATGGGCAAAATATAAATACACCTTTCCATAGATGTTCCTAACTCATTGAGATTAAAAAAAAAAAAAAAAAAAAAAAAGGGGAAAAAATGTCTGGTGAACCTAATTAAAAGGAACTTATTGTGACTATATATGGAGATATAAAAAATAAGAATATATTCTTAACAGTCTTGTTGAGAATTAGGAAATAATTCACCTTTAGAGGACATAGTAGATTTGTAGCCTAACAGCAGTTCTGGTTATTTAATAGTAAATTTTCTAGCTTTCTCTGTGTTAATTCAAGATCACAGACACTCATTTTCATCTTTTCTTTGTTCCAGATATCACTTGGGTTTAGATCCTATGATATTTCTACCACTTACTAGCTATGTAAACTTAATGAAGTTATTTAATTAAGCTATACTTCAGTAATATCTGAAGGCTATGGTCTTTCCTGTGGTCATGTATGGATGTGAGAGCTGGACTGTGAAGAAGTCTGAGCGCCGAAGAATTGATGCTTTTGAACTGTGGTGTTGGAGAATACTCTTGAGAGTCCCTTGGACTGCAAGGAGATCCAACCAGTCCATTCTGAAGGAGATCAGCCCTGGGATTTCTTTGGAAGGAATGATGCTAAGCTGAAACTCCAGTACTTTGGCCACCTCATGCGAAGAGTTGACTCATTGGAGAAGACTCTGATGCTGGGATGGATTGAGGGCAGGAGGAGAAGGGGATGACAGAGGATGAGAAGGCTGGATGGCATCACTGACTCGGTGGATGTGAGTCTGAGTGACCTCCGGGAGTTGGTGATGGACAGGGAGGCCTGGCGTGCTGAAGTTCATGGGGTCGCAGAGTCGCACACGACTGAGCGACTGATCTGATCTGATCTGAATAATACTGAATTCATGAGATTCTTTTTAAATGTATTAATTATTGTTTTGCAACAAATTATTATAAATTTAGCAGGTTGAAACAATGTATTTATTATTATCTGGTAGTTTCTGTAAGTCAGGAGTTAGGACAAAATTCTTATGTTCAGGATCACATAGGCTACAATCAAGATTTTGGTCTGGTTACATTTCTTTCTGGAGTTTGATGCCTTCTTCAAAGCTCATGTGATGGTTAGCTAATTTACTGCCTTATGTTTGTAAGTGTAAAGTCCTTGTTTCCTTGCTGACTTTCTGAAACTGTTCTCAGTTATTGGAAGCTCTCTCACAGGCTGTCTGATAATATGGTAACATACTTCTTAAAGGCTAGCTAGAGAACCTTTTATTCCTGTTTCCTAAGATGGAATATTGCCATAAAGGAAAGGAGATTATGTAAACCTGTGACTTAGTAAGATTATTAGACTCAGGGAGAGTATGTCTAATATATAAGCATTAATTTATCTAATACAGGTAAACATGAATAATCCTGCTTGGCAAAAGCATGGTCTCAATAATTTTCACTCATAGCTACTATTGCTGTTGTAACCTAATAAAATTTTCTACTCTCTATAATATGCCTTTGATTGCCTTATGAATTCAGTTGCTTCAGCTGTTAGCCTGCCTTAAAAGTTTCCTTATGGTCTTCTCTAAGTTTTTCCTTTTCTGGGCCAGCAGTCACACTTTTTCCTTATGCATATAAATTGTTATCACAAAGGTGATGATGACTAATGAGAATACACTGACAGAGAAATTAAACAAGAGCCTTAATAAGTACAAAATGCACAATAATTCATCTTATTCATTTTATGAACAGCCAGACTGTGGATCATGATGTTATGCATCCCCCAGGAGGTCAAATGTCAAATTTAGGAGTTCATAAAAGTGACCTACTCGGGTTCTTTGATTGGTGGAATTAAAAGAAAGGGTTAAATCTTTGTGGCCACTCCCAAGCAATTGAGGGCACAGAGCCATTCCAGCCAATGTGTACCTGCTCAGTCATATGTCTTATGTCAATTACAAGCATTTAATGTGAATATATCTTTCTCTATAAACATTCACATTCATTACTCTTATCAACATGGTAACCTGTCTGTGGGCTTCCCTGGTGGCTCAGCAGTAAAGAATCTCCTGCAAAGCAGGAGACCCAGGTAACATCCCTGGATCATGAACATCCCCTGGAGAAGGGGTTGGCTACCCACTCCAATATTCTCACCTGGGAAATCTTGTGGACAGAGGAGCCTAGTGGTCTACAGTCCACAGGGTCACAAAGAGTCAGACATAACTGAGTGACTAACACCATATAAATCTGTCTGTAGAGTGAATGCCGACATTCTAGGAACTGGCAAACTCAAATGGATTGTAATGGGTGAATTTAGCTCAGATGATCATTATATCTGCTACTGCAGGCAGGAATCCCTCAGAAGAAATGGAGTAGCCATCATGGTCAACAAAAGAGTCCAAAATGCAGTACTTGGATGCAATCTCAAAAATGATAGAATGATCTCTGTTCATTTCCAAGGCAAACCATTCAATGTCACAGTAATCCAGGTCTATGCCCCCAACCAGTAACACTGAAGAAGCTGAAGTTAAACAGTTCTATGAAGACCTCCAAGACCTTTTAGAACTAACAGCCAAAAAAGATGTCCTTTTCATTATAGGGGACTGGAATGCAAAAATAGGAAGTCAAGGAACACCTGGAGTAACAGGCAAATTTGGCCTTGGAATACGGAATGAAGCAGGGGAAAGACTAATAGAGTTTTGCCAAGAAAATGCACTAGTCATAACAACACCCTCTTCCAACAACACAAGAGAAGATTCTATACATGGACATCACCAGATGGTCAACACCGAAATCAGATTGATTATATTCTTTGCAGCCAAAGATGGAGAAGCTCTATATAGTCAGGAAAAACAAGACCAGGAGCTGACTGTGGCTCAGACCATGAACTCCTTATTGCCAAATTCAGACTTAAATTGAAGAAAGTAGGCAAAACCACTAGACCATTCAGGTATGACCTAAATCAAATCCCTTATGATTATACAGTGGAAGTGAGAAATAGATTTAAGGGCCTAGATCTGATAGATAGAGTGCCTGATGAACTATGGAATGAGGTTCATTACATTGTACAGGAGACAGGGATCAAGACCATCCCCATGGAAAAGAAATGCAAAAAAAGCAAAATGGCTGTCTGGGGAGGCCTTGCAAATAGCTGTGAAAAGAAGAGAGGCGAAAAGCAAAGGAGAAAAGGAAAAATATAAGCATCTGAATGCAGAGTTCCAAAGAATAACAAGAAGAGATAAGAAAGCCTTCTTCAGTGATCAATGCAAAGAAATAGAGGAAAACAACAGAATGGGAAAGACTAGGGATCTCTTGAAGAAAATCAGAGATACCAAAGGAACATTTCATGCAAAGATGGGCTCGATAAAGGACAGAAATGGTATGGACCTAACAGAAGCAGAAGATATTAAGAAGAGATGGCAAGAATACACAGAACTGTACAAAAAAGATCTTCACCACCCAGATAATCACCATGATGTGATCACTGACCTAGAGCCAGACATCCTGGAATGTGAAGTCAAGTGGGCCTTAAGAAATATCACTATGAACAAAGCTAGTGGAGGTGATAGAATTCCAGTGGAGCTATTCCAAATCCTGAAAGATGATGCTGTGAAAGTGCTGCACTCAGTATGCCAGCACATTTGGAAAACTCAGCAGTGGCCACAGGACTGGAAAAGGTCAGTTTTCATTCCAATTCCAAAGAAAGGCAGTGCCAAAGAATGCTCAAACTACCACACAGTTGCACTCATCCCACATGCTAGTGAAGTAATGCTTAAAATTCTCCAAGCCAGGCTTCAGCCATATGTGAACCATGAACTTCCAGATGTTCAAGCTGGTTTTAGAAAAGGCAGAAGAACCAGAAGATCAAATTGCCAACATCCGCTGGATCATGGAAAAAGCAAGAGAGTTCCAGAAAAGCATCTATTTCTGCTGTATTGACTATGCCAAAGCCTTTGACTGCATGGATCACAATAAACTGTGAAAAATTCTGAAAGAGATGGGAATACCAGACCACCTGATCTGCCTCTTGAGAAATCTATATGCAGGTCAGGAAGCAATGCAGGTCAGGAAGCAACAGTTAGAACTGGTCATGGAACAACAGACTGGTTCCAAATAGGAAAAGGAGTACGTCAAGGCTGTATATTGTCACCATGTTTATTTAACTTATATGCAGAGTACATCATGAGAAATGCTGGACTGGAAGAAACACAAGCTGGAATCAAGATTTCTGGGAGAAATATCAATAACCTCAGATATGCAGATGACACCACCCTTATGGCAGAAAGTGAAGAGGAACTAAAAAACATCTTGATGAAAGTGAAAGTGGAGAATTAAAAAGTTGGCTTGAAGCTCAACATTCAGAAAACGAAGATCATGGCATCCGGTCCCATCACTTCATGGGAAATAGATGGGGAAACAGTGGAAACAGTGTCAGACTTTCTTTTTCTGGGCTCCAAAATCACTGCAGATGGTGACTGCAGCCATGAAATTAAAAGACACTTAATCCTTGGAAGGAAAGTTATGACCAACCTAGATAGCATTTTCAAAAGCAGAGACATCACTTTGCCAACAAAGATTCGTCTAGTCAAGGCTATGGTGTTTCCTTTGGTCATGTATGGATGTGAGAGCTGGACTGTGAAGAAGGCTGAGCGCCGAAGAATTGATGCTTTTGAACTGTGGTGTTGGAGAAGACTCTTGAGAGTCCCTTGGACTGCAAGGAGATCCAACCAGTCCATTCTGAAGGAGATCAGCCCTGGGATTTCTTTGGAAGGAATGATGCTAAAGCTGAAACTCCAGTACTTTGGTCACGTCATGCGAAGAGTTGACTCATTGGAAAAGACTCTGATTCTGGGAGGGATTGGGGGCAAGAGGAGAAGGGGACGACTCAGGACTAGATGGCTGCATGGCATCACTGACTGGATGGACGTGAATCTCAGTGAACTCAAGGAGTTGGTGATGGACAGGGAGGCCTGGCATGCTGTGATTCATGGGGTCGCAAAGAGTTGGACACGACTGAGCGACTGATCTGATCTGAAAGTACTAATACCATTCTAAACAGGTACAGTTACCATTAGTTGCTCAGTTGTGTCCGACTCTGCAACCCCATGGACTGTGGCTCACTAGTCTCCTCTTTTCCATGGGATGTTCCAGGCAAGAATACTGGAATGGATTGCCATTCCCTTCTCCAAAAGAGCCTATGGGTAGGAAGAAAAATGCTTTTTACGAGTAATTTGGGGTTGTTGGATTCCACCACCTCCCCCCCCCCACCCCCGCCCCCCGACTCCCTCCACCTCTTGTGCTGGCACACAAAAACTCAACGTTGAAGTAACTAAATTAGAATGAGTTAAGGGAATTTCCTGGCGGTCCAAAGGTTAAGACTCTGCACTTCCACTGCAGGGGTGCAAGCTCCATCCCTCATCTGGGAACCAAGATCTCATGTCCTGCTTGCTGTGCCCCCACCCCCCCACACACACAAAAAGGAGGGAGTTAAAAGTTTTCTGATCTTTTCCTGACTATAGTTTCTACTTCTGGATACAATATATTCTTAGATATTTCAAAGATATATTTTAATGGAGATTACCCAATTCAGGATTTCAATGGTGTATCATTTAACTTTTTCTTGGAAAAAAACTTTTGCCCCCAAGTATCCATACCCTCTGATCACCCCCAACTTGTGACAGCCATAGCACTTAAACAGGTAGGTTAGTCTAAATTGGGTTGTAGGTGATTGGGCCAGTGCTTTTCCCTGAAGCTCTTTCATAACTAGGATTTCTTGCCCCTTGAAATTCAACTCTCAAACACATCCCTTGGCTTACAATTTTCTATAGTTACCATGTTAATTCATCAGCCTTTTATTTATAAGCTTTCTACAATAAAGACAATATCCCTTTTAACAGTCCAAACATATTTTATTATTATGTCAATATGTACATGAACTATCCAATGGGGTAATTAGTTTGGGGGAAATAGTAACAGGTCAATAAACTAGAGTTTACTATTCTCCTTGCGAGAGTTTCATATTGTCTAATCAACTGAATAATTTGTTCTTCACCTTTTTGTAAGAACATGTATTGCTTTTAAAACTAGATTGATTTGCTGATTTGTGACTTTATCTTCAACCATGTGTAACTTGGACAATTGCTTTCTACATTTTGTAAAGCTAGTGTATCATTTCAAGTTACCAATGTTAATCAGTTACACAGCCAATATTACCAAAATACTTATTTCATGTGCACTCACTGTATCCTACAATACACCCATAATTATAACACTGACATAAGTAATTTGTTCACACCAAGGGTTGGTCATTATTAAAGATATTTCCTTTCCAGAAATATCCTCTTTTTTGACCCTTGTACCAGATAGAAAGAGGATTATACACATGAGATCAAGTTTCAGTGATTACAATCCAAAATAGTTCTGGGGTAAAAACCACTTGACTCATTATAGAAGGACACTTCTGTAAAGAAATGAGAGGCAACACAGTATTCATTAATTACAGATCATTGACTGCCCATAAGCATTTACTTCTGATCTACACTCTGGATTATTCTTACTAATTGAATACTGAACAGAAATATGTATTCAGGCTACTGAAATTGCTAGAAAGCTGTACTGTGTTACACTTTTTATATTTTCAAGTATTCTGAACTCTATACCATTTTTTTTTTGGGGGGGGTGCTGGTATTCTAGGATTTCATAGTATACAATTCTGATTTAATTACTGTTAACATAATAAAAATCTCTCCCTGAGTGAATAACCACACATTATTTCAGTGTTTGAGTTCTAGTCAAGTAGCACCAAATTTTGAGGATATAATTAGATCGATTTATAAAGCTTCCTTCCTCTCCAGAACTCAATATCTGAAACAAAATCTTCTCAAGACTTTCTCTGCTTTATGACACTTTTTTCCTTTCCATTACTTAATTTTCAAATATATTATATATATCTTGTTGAGATTCCCTCAGGTCAGTTAAAATGACACCCAAATTTTATTCCCTATAATCACCTGATCAATGATGTTTAAGCCTCAATAAATGCTTTTCCGATAAATCATATAAACTCATAACCTACCAAAACTATTTGAATCACTAGCATTTCTTCTCATAGGAGCAGACAGATCTCATCCTCATTATCTACATAAACCTTGGTCTGATAAGACTACAGAAACTTTTATAATTCCTGTCTCTATAGTATAGAACTTTAGATAATCTCTTCTTTCTGTGTTCAATTTTTTATTTTTTATGATCAAATGGCTAAGAAGTTATACCATTTGTAAATAATTAATTTCAGTGAACACATAAACATAGCTAAATAGATAACATCTAGTTTGATCTTTTAAGACTTACTTTTTCTTTGTTCAACTTCTTTGGTCCTTTTTTGCATTAATTGTCTTAGCTTCTGATGCTGAGAAACATTAAGGACAAGGGGAGAAGCGGGTAACAGAGGATGAAATGGTTGTATGGCATCACCAACTCAATAAACATGAGTTTGAACAAACTCCAGGAGATAGTGATGGACAGGAAAGCCTGGCCTGTTGGCATCCATGGGGTTGCAGAGTTGGAGGTGACTTAGTGACTGAAAACAACTCCCATCTATAAATTCCTTACATTTTGCTTTGAATCTGACAAAGAATCAATGCACAAAATGACTGTATATACTGGAGAAAATGGAAATGGGCTCTTAAGGCATGTGTTAGCCTCTTCTTTCATGGACCCAGTATCTTCCTGAAAATGTCAGTTCAATTTAATTAGAGAGCTTTATTTATCAGCAATTTCCTTATGAGAAAGCCTTTCTAATATCACCTAACACATTTATTCATATCTCTCAAAGTGATGTTAGCACACATAGAGTCCCTGTTATGGAGACTGAATGTTGTTTTCCTTCAAAATTCATATATCAAAGCACCAACCATTTAGAGATGGAAACTTGAGGACATAAGTAGGGGTAGATGAGGTCATGAAGGTGGAATCCTCATGATGCTATTATTGTCCTTAAACAAAAAGAACTAGGTAGCTTTCTCCTTTTCTTTTTCAGTGAGGGAAGGCCATTAGAGCACACAGCGAAGGAAGTCATTCTCAAGCTAAGAAGAGAACACACAACAGGAACCAAAATAACCAGAATCTTTAATCTTAGACTTTCTAACCTCCAAAACTGTAAGAAATGACTTTCTATCATTTAAGCTATTATGCCTGTGGAATTTTTGTTACTGAAATCTGAGATGACCTATAGGGTTTTCAAAAATAATTATAAATATACTTTGAGATTTTCCAAAATTCAAATATAACCCAGTAAATATTGGAGTCCAGACTTCCCTCATGGCTCAATGGTAAAGCCTCTGCCTGCCATAGCAGGAGTCACAGGTTCAATCTCTGGGTTGGGAAAATCCCCTGGAGTAGAAAATGGCAACCCACTCCAGTATTCTTGCCTGGGAAATCCCATGGATACAGGAGCCTGGAGGGCTACAGTCCAAGGGGTCACAAAGAGTCAAACACAAGTCGGAGACTAAACAACAACAACAATAAAACTATTGGAGTAGTCCAAAAATAAAAATAAATAAATTACTAGAGACAATTACACCTCAATAAAATGGGACAAAATAAAATAACCAAAAACAAATTTTAAAAAATTAATTAATAAATTATTAGATGTTTCTAGCAACTCCAACTTATTATTTTTCCCTTTGTTAAGTTGTTGGATCTTTATAAGCCAATTCTACTCAGTCTTTTAAGCTTCCATCAGTTTTTAAACTAGTTTTTATTTGAATTTAAGAATTCTCATATAGTTAATAGAGTTGAGTACCTTTCATAATAGTATCATTGATTCCAAGCCATCAGACACCAGTTGATTACAGTAGGTATCCTTGAAGAAACATCATAAAAAATTATTGCATATCTAACCAAAGACAAAATGGGATTTAAATTTCCTCTGCAATACAGTTGTAAAGAGAAAAAAATAAAGTTTCTGTGTTTTCATCTTCTTTGTGCCTTTGCTCAGGTTTTACTTATATTTATTCGTCAGGTCCTAGAATGTTAATTGTTCATGGCAAAGTCTACAAATACACAAATGAAATCTTGAATGAATCTGTCAAAGTTCCATGCCTTTTATAGTTGTTGCTGCTGCTGCTAAGTCCCTTCAGTCGTATCCGACTCTATGCGAGCCCATAGACGGAAGGTCACCAGGCTCCCCCGTCCCTGGGATTCTCCAGGCAAGAACACTGGAGTGGGTTGCCATTTCCTTCTCCAATGCATGAAAGTGAAAAGTGAAAGTGAAATTGCTCAGTCGTGTCCGAATCTTAGCGACCCCATGGACTGGAGCCTACCAGGATCCTCCGTCCATGGGATTTTCCAGGCAAAAGTACTGGGGTGGGGTGAATTACAATTAATAGATATATATTTTTATTCTGTTTGCCCAGAAGACTTTTGTTCTTACAAACTTTCAGTATGATTGCTTTCACTCCCTTGATATCAGAAAACAATTTGCCCACCTACTATAGTCATGAATCTAGTAGGTGGTCACCATTTATAGTATTTCACTGCCCTCCTCACAGTTGATTCTTCAGGCATTTAACCATGGTATAAGATACCGTATGTTTGTGTGTTAAGATACTCTTGATTGACATATCCAACATTTCAATTTGTTTCTGCTACCCATCTTCACTTTAGGGGTAGAAAAATTACATAACTCTTTTTTAAATGGAAAAAGTCCTATAAAGGTGAAAATTTATATTTTAATTCTTAGGGAAAATTTTGATAGATTATTATATTAGAGCTAGTTAGGATGTATATAACACATAGCCAAAATATTTAATTTTAGTGGTTACAGGAGTCCCTGAGTAGATATGGCAAGTGACTGAAAAGTATCATATTTTTTTAATGATATTGAAAAAGGTTGATTTGATTTAATTAGAGGCAAATATATCTTAAATTTCCTCTAATTTAAGATTTTATTTTGGACCATCCATTCATTCACTGTATTGGTTCTGGCAACAGATATTAGTTGAACATCTACTTTGTGCAAAGCGCTATTTTAGGATACATGCTAAGTAAAACAGATAACCAAACTTTACCAAGTGTTTGTTAGGTATCAGGCTATTCTAAATGCTTTCCATATTGTTAAGTAGTTAGAATAGGAAAAGGAGTCCAAACTGGCGATGGCTAAAAGACAAAGAAAGGGAAAAGCCTGTGAAAATGGATAAAAGAAAATCCGAGGACTGGAGTGAGAACTTCAGGTGAAAGAAACAGGCCTCCTGGCTAGCCCAATTTACATAGGTTAGGTTCAGGGGAAGGAGACAAAATATATAAAAAGAGGAGCCAAGATTGAGCCTCTCTCTTTTGGATCAGCCTGCCTCATGCCTGGAGGGTGTACTATCCTGTGCTTGCCAAATAAAACTGAGCTGAAACACTGGTCCACAGTTTAAAATCTTTGTTGCAGTGAGACAGAATGGAGGAAATTACCCACTCCCTCAACATATCTGGTGCTGTGACTTGGGTTTAGCCTGGCTGAAACAACCTCAGGTTGGCCCCAGTGAGGCAGAGACCAAACAAAGAAAAAGAACAACTTGGTGAAAGCTCATATGTTGGAAGTTGAACTCAAAGGAAACCCAGTACAGTGGAAGTGACACCAAGCCTAGCATTTTAGAAAATGGGACAACAAAAACAAACTCGACAAAAAGCTCACACACCTCAGTCTCAGATTCCAGAAGACCTCCGGCTAAGGTGGGAGGTCCTTGCCCCATGGCTGGAAGGACATATGCCTAACAAAATTTTAATTCCTTTACAATGTCTTGTTTCTTGTTTCCTTGAAGCCCCTGTGCACCAGATGAGTAGCAGTGTGTGAAATTGAGGGACTCTGGCAGGGGTTACTCCCTAGTGTGTCCTGAAGGCTACAATATCTGCTGCACCATAGTAGCTTTTGCCCAAGTGGATGAGGGTTCTAATGTTTTAACCTCCTTTATGCCAAGAATTAGGCCAATGAAAATTGTGAGCACAGGTCAAGCATTTAGCAGTTTTTCCAGCAAGCTATGAGAGGGGTTCCTTGGCATGTTTTTCCCACTGCTTTTTCTTCCTATCCTTCAGCTCCTCTCTCCATCGATGACACTGTTTACAAAGTATTGGGCAGTTCATCATCTTTGCATTTCTTAAAGTTGTGTTTGAAACTGTTTATCGAATATTGGGACTCAAACCTATGTGGCAGGGACTATGTGCTATCCTTAGTCATTCAATCATGTCCATCTGGGACTTGAGCCCAGCCAAAATATACAATGTCTAGTATCAGGACCTAAAGAAGCTCAGGTTCTTGATGTCTCATTGCAAAAATAAGTCAGTGAGAAAGACAGTGGTAGGCAAGAGGTGGATTTGTTCAGATTCAGAGCACAGTCCACAGAGTGTGTGCCATCACAGAGGGTGTATGTGGTGGCCATAAAACATGATTTGGTTAGTTTTTGTGAGCTGGGTGATTTCATATGCTAATGAGAGGGAGGATCATTCCATCCATTGGAGAACCACCCACTCCTTGTTCTTTTGATAGTGCCTTGAAACTGTCATGGCAACTCGGGTGTATCATTTACCTTGCAGATTGAAGATTAAGGTTTATTTATTTATTTATTTATTTTTTAGTTTGAATAATTAATACATTTCAGATATAATATTATACATATTTCAATGCTATTCTCCCCAATCATCCCACCCTCTCCTGGTCCCAGAGTCCAAAAGTCTGGTCTATACATCAGTGTCTCTTTTGCTGTCTCATAAATAGGGTTATTTTTACCATCTTTCTAAATTCCATATATATGCGTTAGTATACTGTATTTGTGTTTTTGTTTCTGGCTTACTTCACTCTGTATAATAGGCTCCAGTTCCATCCACCTCCTTAGAACTGATTCAAATGTATTCTTTTTAATGGCTGAGTAATACTCCATTGTGTATATGTACCACAGCTTGCTTATCCGTTCATCTGTGGATGGACATCTAGGTTGCTTCCACGTTCTGGCTATTGCAAACAGTGCTGCTATGAACATTGGGGTACACGTGTCTCTTTCAATTCTGGTTTTCTCAGTGTATATGCCCAGCAGTGGGATTGCTGGATCATAAGGCAGTTCTATTCCCAGTTTTTTGAGGAATCTCCATACTGTTCTCCAAAGTGGCTGTACTAGTTTGCATTCCCACCAACAGTGTAAGAGGGTTAACTTTACAATATTGTATTGGTTTTGCCATATATCAAAATGAATCTGCCACAGGTATACATGTGCTCCCCATCCTGAACCCTCCTCCCTCCTCCCTCCCCATACCATCCCTCTGGGTCATCCCTGGGCACCAGCCCCAAGCATCCAGTATCGTGCATTGAACCTGCCAGTCCATCCTAAAGGAGATCAGTCCTGAGTGTTCATTGGAAGGACTGATACTGAAGCTGAAACTCCAATACTTTGGCCACCTGATGTGTGAAGAGTTGACTAATTGGAAAAGACCCTGATGGTGGGAGGGATTGGGGGCAGGACCAAGTTGGACCCATTTGATTTTGATCAGTTTATGTTATGCCCTTGGGCTATGTCATTCTGTCAAAAGTTGTGTCCTGCCCCCTTACCTCCTGTTTCATGCTCTTTTCCTGAGCCCCGTGCAGGCCCACAGAGTTGCCTCTACAATCTTCTGGAGGAACAACCATAAAATAGCTGGCCCTTGGGAGGGAAATACTGTATGATATCCAATCCCTCTAGATATTCAGGCCTTCATCTTCCATGTTTCCTACAACATGTGCAACAACAGCATCTCTCAGTGAACCTGCTAGGGTGGGAGACAGGCACACAATGTCTGCAAGAAGTCCATCTGTTGGTGGCATCCCTTCAAGGGCAATTGGGCTTCCAGGGATAATGTTTGCCACATTGGGAGTTAGCTCTGCAGGCCATTTGGGCCCAAACCCTTACCACACTTCTCCTAAAGTTACAAACATATCCCCAGATCAAATCTCCATTCCACTTTTATGGAACATCTGGTCTGTTGTCTCTTATCAATTTGTTCTTAGGCCACTTACTAACTTCTACAACCAGAACCCTGCCCCCTTGGAGGCAACATAACTCCACTCCACTTATTATTACAATACTCTTAATGTCCCTAACAGGACCAGATAACCCACTCCTTTGTCATTACTTTTGTTATTATCTAAAATGGGTCATTACTTTGCCAACAAAGGCCCATCTAGTCAAGGCTATGGTTTTTCCTGTGGTCATGTATGGATGTGAGAGTTGAACTGTGAAGAAAGCTGAGTGCCAAAGAATCGATGCTTTTGAACTGTGGTGTTGGAGAAGACTCTTGAGAGTCCCTTGGACTGCAAGGAGGTCCAAACAGTCCATCCTAAAGGAAATCAGTCCTGGGTGTTCATTTGAAGCACTGATGCTGAAGCTGAAACTCCAATACTTTGGCAACCTCATGCGAAGAGTTGACTCATTGGAAAAGACCCTGATGCTGGGAGGGATTGGGGGCAGGAGGAGAAGGGGATGATAGAGGATGAGATGGCTGGATGGCATCACGGACTCATTGGACATGAGTTTGGGTAAACTCTGGGAGTTGGTGATGGACAAGGAGGCCTGGCACACTGCAGCTCATGGGGTCACAGAGTTAGACATGACTGAGCGACTGAACTGAATTGAACTGAAAGTGGATCTATGACAATAAAATGTTTACCACTGGAAACACCCTAAACTGCTCTTATGAATGACTAGCAGAAGAAATCAGTGACTTACATTTCTTAAGAGCAAAAAAAGGATAAGGCTTATGACTGTTTAACCAGGCTCCCAGCCTCAGGGCACAGGCTTGGATTGCTTTACTTCATGGTATCTATCCCCATCCGTGGTGGACAAACCAGCAATGAGTTAAGATAACAACCTTTTAATCCTACCCAGCACTGGTCATGCTAGAGACTTTGGGGATGCCCAACTCCAGCCAGGGGTGCCAAGAGGTTGTCACGCCTCAACCTGCTTGGGTATCTGTCAGTCCAGGGGTCCCAGGAGGTCGACATGCCTCCACCTGCCCAAGGACCCAATTCTTGGGAGGCCAACCTTCCTTGACCTGCCTAGGGATTCAATATTCAGGAGGCTGTCATGCCTCAGCCTGCCTGGGGAGGCCGAGCTCTCAGGTTGCAACAGTAGGTTGGATAGGATAAGCTTCAGAGAGACTCACCCATGAAGATGTCCACCCATGGAAATAGATGAAAGCCTATCGTGGGATTCAGCAATAACTCAGGAGTCCAACAAGAACCCCACTGTCTTTCTGGAAAGTCTAAGAGAGGTGCTCCAGTTCAGTTCAGTCACTCAGTCGTGTCCAAATCTTTGCGATCCCATGAACTGCAGCACACCAGGCCTTCCTGTCCATCACCAACTCCCAGAGTTCACTCATACTCACGTCCATCGAGTCAGTGATGCCATCCAGCCATCTCATCCTCTGTCGTCCCCTTCTTCTCCTGCACCCAATCCTTCCAAGCATCAGAGTCTTATCCAATGAATCAACTCTTCGCATGAAGTGGCCAAAGTACTGGAGTTTCAGCATCATTCTTTCCAAAGAAATCCCAGGGCTGATCTCCTTCAGAATGGACTGGTTGGATCTCCTTGCAGTCCAAGGGACTCTCAAGAGCCTTCTCCAACACCACAGTTCAAAAGCATCAATTCTTCAGCGCTCAGCCTTCTTCACAGTCCAACTCTCACATCCATACATGACCACTGGAAAAGCCATAGCCTTGACTAGACAGATCTTTGTTGACAAAGAAATATCTCTGCTTTTGAATATGCTATCTAGGGTCATAACTTTCCTTCTAAGGAGTAAGCGTCTTTTAATTTCATGGCTGCAGTCACCATCTGCAGTGATTTTGGAGCCCAAGAAAAAAAAAGTCTGACACTGTTTCTAATGTTTCCCCAACTATTTGCCATGAAGTGATGGGACTGGATGCCATGATCTTGATTTTCTGAATGTTGAGCTTTAAGCCAATTTTTCACTCTCTACTTTCACTTTCATCAAGAGGCTTTTTAGTTACTCTTCACTTTCTGCCATAAGGGTGGTGTCATCTGTATGTATGAGGTTATTAATATTTCTCCCAGAAATCTTGATTTCAGCTTGTGCTTCCTCCAGCCCAGCATTTCTCACGATGTACTCTGCACATAAGTTAAATAAGCAGGGTGACAATATACAGCCTTGACGTACTCCTTTTCCTATTTGGAACCAGTCTATTGTTCCATGTCCAGTTCTAACTGTTGCTTCCTGACCTGCATACAGATTTCTCAACAGGCAGGTCAGCTGGTCTGGTATGTCCCATCTCTTTCAGAATTTTCCACAGTTTATTGTGATCCACACAGTCAAAGGCTTTGGCATAGTCAATAAAGCAGAAATAGATGTTTTTCTGGAACTCTCTTGCTTTTTCCATGATCCAGCGGATATTGGCAATTTGATCTTCTGGTTCCTCTGCCTTTCCTAAAACCAGCTTGAACATCAGGAAGTTCACGGTTCACATATTGCTGAAGCCTGGCTTGGAGAATTTTGAGCATTACTTTACTAGCGTGTGAGATGAGTGCAATTGTGTGGTAGTTTGAGCATTCTTTGGCATTGCCTTTCTTTGGCATTGGAATGAAAACTGACCTTTTCCAGTCCTGTGGCCACTGCTGAGTTTTCCAAATGTGCTGGCATATTGAGTGCAGCACTTTCCCAGCATCATCTTTCAGGATTTGGAATAGCTCCACTGGAATGCCATCACCTCCACTAGCTTTGTTCGTAGTGATGCTTTCTAAGGCCCACTTGACTTCACATTCCAGGATGTCTGGCTCTAGGTCAGTGATCACACCATCGTGATTATCTGGGCCCTCCAAAAGTTTATAAATCTGGACTTGGACACTAATGAAGGACAGGTGATTTTAAAGGATAAATTCCTGTCCCAATGTGCATCAGACATCAGGATAAGTTACAACAGCTTTAGGACCATGATGCCTCTTTAGATGAGATGGTCCAGACAGCCACCAATACCTTTTATAACAGAGAATAGGAGAGGACGGCCAAAGCTCTGGAAAGGGAGAGAAGGAAAGCGATAAGGGCATGCCTAGATGCTGGCTGCCCTCTAGGGAAGCCCTATGGCAAATCTTAAGCACTTGAAGGACAAGGTAGGAGGAAAATGCCTAATCTATAGACAGGTGGGACATTGGGCCAAAGTGGGTCAAAACCATGGCAAGTCTCCTAAAATGACTTGCTACAAATACCATCAATTGGAACACTGAGCAGCACTCTGCCCTCGGGACTCAAGAGCCTAAAGGTCAAGCATCAAGCCTTCCCTCACGATGATTCAAGAGGACTGAATTAGTCTGTTTCAGTCACCCCATCTGTCACAGATACCATCACAGGGCTAGATTCAAGGGTACAACTGGATGTGGCAGGTAAGTCCAAGAATTTCTTGGTTGACCTACTCTGTCTTGATCTCCTGCTCCAAACCTTTTCCTCCCAAATCAGTATCATTGTGGGTGATACAAGAAAAACAATTACAAAAAGATTCATCCAAGTTCTTCTTTGTTAGTGTGATGGAAAATATTTTTCCTCCAGTTTCTGGTGGTCGCTAAGT
This sequence comes from Tragelaphus eurycerus, assembly GCA_935064755.1. Taxonomy (NCBI): domain Eukaryota; kingdom Metazoa; phylum Chordata; class Mammalia; order Artiodactyla; family Bovidae; genus Tragelaphus; species Tragelaphus eurycerus. The sequence goes on along the minus strand of CAKXYN010000010.1, from coordinate 40,827,334 downwards.
GTCCTACTTCCTTCTTGGGAAGAGATCTTTCCCTGCCTTCAAAGTCTTGCAGCTATTGATGTCCTGAGAGAGGATTCTTTAAAACTATCTCATGGGGACAAACTAACTATTTTTACCAACCACTAAGTGAAACAACACCTCAACAGAAGAGGCCATTTATGGATATCTGATCAAAATATCCTCAGATATCAAGAGTGATGATGGAAAATCCAGACCTGACTATATCCCCTTGTGAGGTTCTTAACCCAGCCACCCTCCTGCCTACCCCCTAGAGCTCTCCCCACCACTTTCACTCCTGTCTAGAAACCTTGGACCACTGGACAAAACCCTGAGAGGGAATGTCAGAAGATCCTCTGACCAATCCTGAGGAAATCTGGTACACTGATGGAAGCAGTCTTGGATGGAAAAGGAAGAGCCAGATATGCAGTAGTCTCCAATTATGAGACCATAGAAGCCAAACCTTTGCCACCAGGTACTTCAGCTCGATTGGCTGAGCTCATAGCCCTGACTCAAGCTTTAGAGCTGGGAAAAGGAAAAAGAGTAGCCATTTACACTGGCTCCAAGTTGTCTTTCTGGTGCTACATGCACCTGCTGCTCTTTGGAAACAAAGAGGCCAATTGACCACCCAAGGGTGTCCAATCAAATATAGTGATCAAATCCTTAGGCTCTTGGAGGCAGTCCATCTGCCCACTGAGGTTTCAGTCTCCCATTGTAAATGACACCCAAAAGGGAGCACGGAAGTGGCACGAGGGAACCAAGCAGCCAATCAGACAGCTAAGAGAGCAGCATAACAGAACAATGACCTAATAAGGGTTGCTACCCTAATCCCACAGACCAATTTGCCAGAAACTGCTTCATATATTGAAGGTGAGACTCTTAAATCTGAGACTGAGGGCTTTTGAGAAGGTCATATGGGGTGGTTCCAAAAGAAGGGATGCCTTTTTCCGCCTGGGAACCTCCAGTGGAACTTGGTTAACTCCTTACATGCCACCACTCATTTAGAGGAGAAGGCCCTCCAAAGATTACAAGAAAGGTTCTTCAGAGGAACAGGCCTCCAAAGGACTGTAAGACAAGTGGTCTCCTCTTGTCCCATTTGCCAATTAAATAAACCTCAAGGAGCTCAAAGACCCCAGCTGGCCCAACCCATACAATGGTGTGGGAACTACCCAGGAGAGGCCTGGCAGATGGACTTCACCCAGATGCCAATTCCTCAAGGGTAAAAACACCTACTAGTCATGATAGATACATTCACAGGATGGATTGAAGGCTTCTGCACTCAGACTGAGAAGGTTGAGGATTTGGTTTAAAAAAAAAAAAAACCTGCTCTATGAAATCTTTCCAAGATTTGGTCTGCTCAGGTCATTGTGAAGTGACAATGGGACATCATTTATTTCTCAGGCTACCCAAGGGGCCTCTAAAGCATTGGACATTACTTACTATCTCCATAGTGCCTGGAGGCCTCCGTCTTCAGGAAAAGTAGAAAAAGCCAACCAATTCTTAAAATCAGCGATTAAAAAAATAAAAAAATGACCCAGGAGACCTCCCTGGGATGGAAGGAGGCTTTAGGAATAGCTCTCCTCCACACCCATATTGCCCCTAAGGAACAGCTTGGTCTTAGTCCTTATGAGATGCTACATGGGAAACCTTTTGTTTATGTCAATGACCTCTTCCTAGATCCAGAGGCTCAGACTCTCCAGTTTTATACCATGACCATTGGGCAGTTTCAACAAGATAAAAGCTTGTGGGTATCAACCAGGACACAATCGATTCTAAAGAACCACCACTATATGTTCCAGGGACTCAAGTCCTAACTAAAGTTTGTAAAGATAGGTCCCCAAAGGTTCACATCCAGCCCACATGGAAGGGCCCCTACTCCGTAATATTTTCTACCCCCACAGTAATCAAGGTACCAGCACACGACTCTTGGATTCACTACATACAAGTCAAGCATGGAAGAAAACAGAAGAGTTCACTCAATACACCTGTGAGCCCCTGGAGATCTCAGATACCTATTCAGGATTACAAATAAGTACCATTCTAATTAATACCCCCAGAATTAAGATTCTGGGGATAAGATTTCTCAAAATAGCTTTAAAAAGCCAACATAGCTTGGCAGAGGTTGTACTCCAAAATATATGGGAAATAGATCTCCTGATCCCTGAACAAGAAGGGACTTGATCCATCTTGAATGAGATGTGGTTCCTCAGTAAATACCTCCAGTTAGGTTAAAGAAAGTGTCACAGTCCTTAAGAAAAACATTCAGATCCTATGGGATCTCAAAGAATGAGCTGGACAGTTATCCAGGTGGCTACAATCTCTCTTTGGGGGATCCTTCTCCTGGTGAGGGGGAATTTGGAATGCCCCTACTATTCCCTGTTAGCACCATATTGATGCTGCTTATGATTGCTCCTTGTATTGTCAATTGTTGAACCCATTTTCTTTCTGGCCAGGTCAACAAGTTATAACATGCAGTGCCAGTTCAACAAGGATATATAAGATTACACCTGACCACAGAAAATATCACTCACCCTTAGATGAACAACACTATAAGGACTCTGAGGTTTGAGACTAGCAAGAGAAGGAGGTCCTATGGCTCTCACCATCCCAGATCAGCAGGAAGTAGCCAGAGAGACCTCAATGCCCCTGTTCCCAAAGAACTGGCCTCCCATCTTTTGAGGGAGGAATGTTAAGTAGTTATAATAGAAAAAGGAGTCCAAAATGGTAGTAACTAAAAGACAAAGAAAGGGGAAAGCCCGTGAAAATGGAACAAAAGAAAATCCGAGGACTGGTGTGAGAACCTCAGGTGAAAGAAACAGCCCTCCTGGCTAGCCCAATTTATATAGGCCAGGCTCAAGGGGAAGAGATAAAACATATAAAAAGAGGAGCCAAGATGGAGCATATCCTTTTTGGGTCAGCCAGCCCTCATGCCTGGAGGGTGTGCTTTCCAAATAAAATTGAACTGCATCTAAGCTGTAACATTGGTCCAGTTTCTTTGTTGCGGCAAGACAGTACCAAGGAAATTGCACACTCCCCCAATAATATGTTAGTAAAGTCAATTGTCACACAATTCTGAGTTAATGTAAAAAATGCTGTTCCCATTTCAAAGACTAGGAAATTGACAGAGTTTAGATTTATTGCATCAATTAACAATTAAAGGAACCATGATTAGTATCTAAGAAATCTTATTACAGAACCTATATGTAACCATTAGCAATGTTTTATAATGAAGAGATATTAAGACTATATTAAAGTCGGAGAAGGCAATGGCACCCCACTCCAGTACTCTTGCCTGGAAAATCCCACGGACGGAGGAGCCCGGTAGGCTGCAGTCCATGGGGTCGCTAAGAGTCAGACATGACTGAACGACTTCACTTTCTCTTTTCACTTTCATGCATTGGAGAAGGAAATGGCAACCCACTCCAGTGTTCTTGCCTGGAGAATCCCAGGGATGGGGAAGCCTGGTGGGCTGCCGTCTGTGGGGTCACACAGAGTCGGACACGACTGAAGTGACTTAGCGTAGCATAGCATAGCATATTAAATTAAAGTACGTTCTCCTTGAGCATATTGTATATTATGAAAATGTGTTTTTCTCTAAGGCCTAAAGCCATGTTCTACTTTATTTCTCTGCTATAGTCATGCCTCTATTATAACATTCATTATGTGGGATTCAGGACTTCTCCAGTGGCTCAGATGGTACAGAAACTGCATGCAATGCAGGAGACCTGGGTTTGATCCATGAACTGGGATGATACCCTGGAGAAGGAAATGGCAATTCACTCCAGTATTCTTGCCTGGAGAATTCCAAGGATCTAGGAGCCTGGAGGGCCACAGTCCATGGGGTTGTAAAGAATTGGACACAATTGAGCCACTAACACTTTCACTTTCATGTGGGATTCAGTTATTTATTTTCTTTTCCCAGTTATTCATGGTAAATTCCTTGAGAGCCCTAAAATTCTTCCCATCACAGTGCAAGATGACATAAAACCATGGAGAAGATTATTTCACATACATTAGTATTATAAAGAAAAAGCAATTTGAATATCCTAAGAATCACTTTGACCCTGTTTATCTAGATACAATTCCAGTCTCTTCACCTTTTGATCTACTCTGCTTTCTATTGCACAGTGTCATTCACCAAAATTATTTTGATTTATTTAGCATAAAATGATATTTTGGTTTCTTGTAAAAATTCATCTGATAATGAAAGAGAAATGTCAAAACAATTAGACTGTTTCAGTGTATCAATTTCCATTTTACATCAATCAATTCATTCCTCAGTTTAATACTAATTTTATTTCATCACAAGACTCTCAAAGGATTATCTAAAGTGGATAAATTTGCAAATAGCTGTCAATAAGAGCAGTTTGTAGAAGCATTTTATATTGCTGCTTTGGGGCCATTGTTGGTGGGCAAAAAAGCAAAACTTTTGTATGGATTATGAAGACAATTCAAGTGAAACAATAAAGAGGAAATAAAAAGTTCACCTATCAAAGATAGGAAAATGCAAATGGAGGCAGCCAGAATCCTAGCAATGCTATACTTATTTGATTTGAAGAAATAAAAATTTAAAAGAACGATTTAAGTTTTTGAACCTTAAAAATTACCTCTTTCTAGATCAGTTAGTGCAATGAACTGAATGTGACCCCCCAAAAATCATATGTTGGAATGCTAACTCCTAATGTGATAGTATTAGGAGTTAGGATCTTACAAAAGTAATTCAGTCATGAAAGTGGGGACCTCATGAATGAGATTAGTGCCATTATAAAAGAGACTCCAGAGAGCTCTTTTGCTTTTCCCTCACCATGTGAGAATACAAAAGAAGGCCACCTGATAACCAGGAAGCAGTATCTCAACAAGCTCAACAAACACTAGATCTGCCAGTATATTGATCCTGAACTTTCCAGTGTTCAGAAGTGTGAGAAATAAAAGTTGTGCAAGCCACCAGGTGAATGATGGGTGGTTTGTTTGTTTGTTTGTTTGTTTAAAATAGCAGATTAAACTGACTAAGATACACAGAATGAGTTTTTTTTAAAAAAAAAAAAACATTCAGTGTAATAGTGCTCATAATATATGTCTGTACATTATATGTTCATTTAAAATTTCTCACCACATCCAGGGAAAATCAACTAAAAATATTGCATAATAGGAATCCCATACTTGTTAATGTTTTCTAATTCTTTAATTTTAGTTTTGATTGGAATCAGTAACTCAAAATTTTCCAACACTAAAATAGAAAATTTAGTAACATCAAGACTTTAAAATTATGTGATCACTTTTCTCCACTAACTGGCTTCTTGTGCTAACAAGTAGATTAACTAGTGACAGACTGCCAGATATATGTCCTGACATTTTATTCAACACATTATACTTATATAGAGTTATAACTATTTTTTTCAAATAAATGTAGCTTGTGGTCACCCTATTTTTTTTTTTTTTTTTTAGCTCTGCTCCATTTTGTCTCATTTTGATTATTCAAAAATATAGTTTTACTCACTTTTCAGGAAAGTATTTCATATTCCATTAGGACCGGTTTGAATAATCACTACTCACCATTTATTTTCAAGTTAAAACCACTAATAGTGTAACTACCTATAGAGATAAACACTAGAGTAGTTTTGATTGAATAAAGCTTATATAGAAACATGTCAAACTTAATAGTAGTCCTAAAATAAATGGGCAGTTATTTCAAGCTGCTTATAACACTAAATTTCAAGAATTCTAAGGTGAAGCACTGATCTTTGCTAGATTCATATGAGAAGAAAGAATGATAGCACTGATTTTGATTGCTTTCCTCCGGTTGATTGAAGAAACAGAACAGAAAAGTATTACAAAATTCTACAGGCAACCATGCTTAGCTGGGGACAGAATTGCTGTGATAAAGTCAGAAAGGCAGGTAGTCAGCAAATCAGCAGAAAATGTCTAGGAAAAGCAAAAGGAAACACATATCCCTCACAAAAAGGCAATAATAAATTTTTTAAAAAATTGAATAAAGAGAATCATCAGTTTAAGTAATTTATATATAAGAAAAATTTGTGGTGGTTCTAGGTAAGGCCTTTGAGATATTTTGCTTGTTTTAAAGACAACTGTAATAAAATAATAGGTATCACTCAGTAAAAGATTCTGTCAACAAGAAGTAGTTTGGGTCAGGAAGAACATATCTTCATTACAAACTGTTAACATTTAAGAATGCAAGACTATACATATAACTGATTCACTTTTCTATACAGCAGAAACTAACACAATACTGCAAAGCAAGTATACATCAATAAAAACAAAATTAAAATAAAAATTAGTTTTAAAAATACAAAAATATAATTAGAATGATGAAAAAATATATAGTTTCATTATTATTGTGACTCAAAGAAGAATAATAACTATATAGAAATGAGAAATAAGTGCTGTGAAAAAAGTGATGGGAGATTACATAGACAAGAATTTGAGGTATGGATAAGAAGAAAGCTGTTTAACCTATAATTTAAAAATTCTTGGATGTTAGTTTCTCATGACATGCCTCTTCCTGGTATACTTATGACCAAATGTACGCGAATGTACTTTGCCTCATCAGCCTTGCCCACTGATAAACCTGCCTAGAAAAAAAAAAAAATTCTCAATGTAGAGAGCGAGACAGCTATGAAGCAGTTAGGAGAATAGCTGTCTTAGTAATAGCGAAAAGGGTTATGGTTAGAAAATAACATGATAAAATAGTAATTCTGAGTATTGGTAAACTAAAGGTTACAACCTCTAATATCCCACTAAAAAAACAGGATTTTAATAGTTAAATGGAAATTGATATTATTGCTATAGGACACCTAAAAAAGTGTTAGGATACCTAGTTATACAAGTTACTGCAAATCTGACATTAGAGACATTATTCAAATCCTTTTGACAGTCAACCTCATGTTTTTGCTTTTGTGTTGTTTTGTTTCTTTCCCTTTCCATCTTAAATGACATAACTCATCACATCATTATTGGTCTGGTTACACTAAACATTTTAAATGTTTTTAAATGTGTGTGTAGCTCAGTTTCCATTCCAATCCCAAAGAAGGGCAATGACAGAGAATGTTCAAACTACTACAATTACATTCATTTTGCACTCAAGTAAGGTTATGCTCAAAACCCTTCAAGTTTAGGCTTCAGCAGTATATGATTTGAGAATTTCCAGATGTACAAGCTGAGTTTCAAAGAAGCAGAAGAACCAGAAATCAAATTTGCAACACTCACTGGATTGTGTAGAAAGCAAGGGAGTTCCAGAAAAACATATACTTCTGCTTCATTGACTACAATAAAGCCTTTGACTGTGTGGATCACAACAAATTGTGGGAAATTCTTAAAGAGATGGGAATTCCAGACCACCTTACCTGTCTCCTGAGAAACCTTTATGCAGGTCAAGAAGCAACATTTAGACCTGGACACAGGAGAACTGACTGGTTCAAAACTGGCAAAGGAGTATGACAAGGCTGTATAACTGTAATCTTGCTAATTTAATTTACATGCAAGTACATCATGTGAAATGCTAAGCTGGATGAATCACCAGCTGGAATCAAGATTGCAGGGAGAAATATCAACAATCTTAGATATGCAGATGATACTACTCTAATGGCAGAAAAAGAAGATGGACTAAAGAGCCTCTTGATGAAAGAGAGTGAAAAAACTTGCTTGAAACTCAACATTCATGCAACCAAATAATGGCATTTGGTTCTATCACTTAATGGCAAATAAAAGGGAGAAAAAAAGTGAAAGCAGTGACAGATTTTCATTTCGTGGGCTCCAAAATCACTGTGGATAGTGACTGCAGCCATAAAGTTAAAAGATGCTTGCTCCCTGGAAGAAAAACTATAACAAACCTAGAAAGCATATTAAAAGCAAATACATCGCTTTGCTGACAAAAGTTGATATAATCAAAGCTATGTTTTCTTTCCAGTAGTCATGTATGGATGTGAGAGTTGGTCCATAAAGATGGTTGAGTTTCAAAGAACTGATGCTTTTGAACTGTGGTGCTGAATAAGACTCTCCTAGAGAGTTCCTTTGACTGTAAGGAGATCAAATCCTAAAGGAAATCAACCCTGAATATTCACCGGAAGGGCTGTAGCTGAAGCTGAACTGCTAGTACTTTGGCCACCTGCCGTGAAGAGCCAACTCCTTGGAAAAGACCCTTATGCTGGGAAAAATTGAAGGCAAAGGCAGAAGAGCAGCAGAGGATGAGATGGTTAGATAGCATCAGCAACTCAGTGGACATGAATTTGAGCCAACTCTGGGAGATAGTGGAGGAAACAGGAGCCTGGCATGTTTCAATTCATGGAGTCATAGAGTTGGACATGACTTAGTAACTAAACAACAACAATAACAATAACAGTATGTGTATATCTATTCCTCTATTTCTATGTTTATGTCTATGAGATGCCACATCCTTACTAAAATGACTATAATAAAAAATAAAGAATATAACATGTTGATGAGGACATAAAAAATTTTGAACCTTCATACACCACTGCTTAAGAAGGTAAAATGGTGCAGGAACTTTGAAAAATGTTTTGGTAGTCTTAAAAATTTCAATGTAATCTTACACTATGACTCAGCAATTCTACTTCTAAATATTAACCTTCAAAACGTAAGCCTATGTGTATTGAGAAAAAATACACAAAAATATTCATTGCATTGCTCTCACAACCCAAAGTTCATCAATTTAAAATGAATAGATTATGTAATACATAGAGTATGAATGAAAATGAGTGAATTACATATATAAAAATGAAAGAATCTCACTTCAAAATGTCTATGAATGTAAGTAAGATAGACAGTTTTTTTTTTTTTTCAGTTTAATTAAAAATACATGCAAATCTAACCTATGGTTTTAGAAGTCTTGATCTCTAAGTAAGTGTACAAAGAAGGGAACACAGATAAGAAATTCTCATGGGCTAATGAGTAGAAACAAAAATTATGTTCTATATCTTGAGTTTGGTGGTGCTTACACAGTCACTGAGCTGACCAGTTATGATTTCTGCATTATCTGTGTCTTTTACCTCTCTCTACATATATATTTTTTAATACATCAACAAATAAATATACATACATGAACCTATATTTGTGAATAATTACCAAAGTTGTATCCATAAGTTATATAATATATGATACTAATATACACATATTAACTTATGAATGCATCACATAGATATGATATAGCAAATATAGATATTATTTAAAACTACAAAGATAAATCCAAAAATTGGATCAAACACAATCTTTAGCAGTGCTAATCTCTGTGTATTGGCCCAAGATAGGGAATAGAGATTTACTGTTTAGTCTCAAAACATTACATTTTTATTTTACTAAGTTCATTCATGTATTATTTATATAATGCTTAAATGCAAAATTATAAGTGTTAAATATATTTTTTATCATTTATGCTCTTGTAATTATAAAGTTTAAATCATTTCAATGTAACCTGTATCCATTATTGAAGGAATGATTTGTGGTAAAAATCAGTCACCTGGGTCAAGGCATTTTTGGACAACGAACAATATTCAGCAAGCAATAAAGTGAAGTCTTGGTATTAATTTTTATTCCTATCTGCTGTACATCCTAAAATATGCAAACTTTAAGATCTCAGCACATTTCTAAGGTATTTGGGGCTATAAAATTACATGGAAGACTTTCTCTCATAAATCTGTTTTTAAATTTTACAACTCAATATTTTATGATCCTACACCAGTCTATATGGCAGATACTTTCTACGTTTCATTCATCTTGACAGCAGTGCCCTTTTACTCATTTTCAAAAGTAAAATCTAATCTCATCAGAATGTTCAAAACAATATTTTTCAGTGTGATTCTAGTTATTTTTTTCCTTCTCAAAATAGGTAATGATATGTATACCATGCTCGTTGGTCCTATTCCACAATTATCAGAATTTCCCAAAAGTATTCTCTTTTCCTATCTGTATATTTGGTCATGTCCCAATTAGTTTTACTTAGAACTATGGACAACATTTTTTTTGGAGTCTCATGAGTTTAGTTTAAAAGCAAGATTGAAGATGAAAAATACCATTTCTTTTGATTGAATGTAGCATTATTTCTAAGGTTTCCCTATGAGATAATTGAGATAATAGGAGAAATTTCATCAAGGCCTTTAAGATTTCTACTAATAAGAAAAATGTGAGAGTGGACAATATTTAACCAAAATCTATTTGCCAAGCAGGACTGGCAAGATATATAGTAGGATATATTGGATGTCTACTTAGAAATACTGCTAGGGTCCAGCCCCGGTGGATCCAGGGAATTCGATGGGGAGATGGCATCAGCAATCAGGAAACAATAGATCAATTAAGCATTAATTAAAGATATAAAGAGTGGTTAAATAAGGATAGCTCAGTGAGGAAATTCAGTGAAGAAAAGAGGCTGAAATAAGGATAGCTCAGTGAGGATATTCAGTATAGTGGAGGAAATTTAGTGGAGAAAAGGCTGAATAATACAACCAGAAGGTAAGAGAAAGAACGACATGGGAGACCAAGTTTTGGTGAACAAGGCCCGCACTTTATTTTTCAAAGTAGTTTTTATACCTTAAGTTATGCATAGGGGATAATGGGGGAAGGGGTAGAGTCATGCAGTAAGCCAGGCTTTCTTCTTGCAAACTTATCATATGCAAAAGTTTAGGTGATTTGCCTTGTCTTCTGGACCGGAGGCCTGTTAACATTTTAAGAAACTTATTTTTCTCTAAAGGTGATTAGTCTAAAGTCAGGCGCCAGCCTCCAAAAAGCATTAAAGTTGCATTCCTATAGGGCAAAGGTGAGGTGGGCTCAATCAAGAAAAGAATTAACTCAAGGGTCCAAGGTTACAAACATTAAAGCTACTACTTACACCAACTATATTAATCAATACACTGCCAGGGACACAGCAGGTAAGGGATATGGAAAATTAGCAGCAAACATTGGCCCAACAAGTGAAAAACCCTTCCCCAATACAATTTCTAATCAATCTTTTAACTGCTCAAAGGAATCTGTATTTAGACAGTTTAGAACATCTCATGCCTCTCACAGTTGGGAGGCTCTGAGCAATCACATGTGGCCGGAAAAACCTATTCAGGCAGGCTAGAGGACTTCCAAAGGAGTTTGTAGGTTGAAACATTACCAGACCCAGGAACTTTATTAACTGGAGCTGTAAGTTAACTCTTTTTTCAGAGAGAGGTAGTGGGGGAGAGCCCCCGTAAAGCCAGAGGTGTAAGTGAGAGCACAAAGCAGAAACTAGGCAGACTCTGGTTTTGGGGGTAAATGCTTGAGAATTTCCCGGGGGGCTCCTGAGGCTAGATCCTGCACATGCATATGCCGAGCTTCCTTCCTCATGACCTTTGCCACAGGCGGAGCTAGCTCCCTGCAAAATACTACGAAAATATTGCTGCAAAACATACTTTCTATGAGATCTCAAAATTCCAGAAACTGCAGGTCAGTCAAAGAATTGATGCTTTTGAACTGTGGTGTTGGAGGAGACTCTTGAGAGTCCCTTGGACTGCAAGGAGATCCAACCAGTCCATTCTGAAAGAGATCAGCCCTGGGATTTCTTTGGAAGGAATGATGCTAAAGCTGAAACTCCAGTATTTTGGCCACCTCATGCGAAGAGTTGACTCATTGGAAAAGACTGATGCTGGGAGGGATTTGGGGCAGGAGGAGAAGGGGACGACAGAAGATGAGATGGCTGGATGGCATCACTGACTTGATGGACGTGAGTCTGAGTGAACTCTGGGAGTTGGTGATGGACAGGGAGGCCTGGCGTGCTGCAATTCATGGGGTCACAAAGAGTCAGATACGACTGAGCAACTGAACTGAACTAAACAGGTCAGTCACAAATACTCCTGATAAAAAGGACACTGAAGATGCCAATAAGGGCATCTCATTTCTATTCAATCTTGTGGTTTAGTTTATGACACATTTATATGGCCCTGACCATATTATATTCTATTTTACCTTATTTTCTATAAATATGTCCTCTATTTTACTTGTTATTTATCTTAAAATTCACTGTACTAGGTGGCAAAAATGATAACACCTTTCTTCCATCCCTGTATTTACACTCTACAATATGACCTTGGAATTCCTCGAATTAAAAGGTGAAGGGTAGATATATCTCTACTCCTCAGATTTTGACTTGGCTGTGTGAATTTGTTTGACCAGTGGGAATTTAGCCAAAGTGACATTAGCAAAGCCTTTCGAAACACTCGATCATTAAGGCTTGCTCTCTTACTCTTGACAACCTTAGGACAATGGTGTTATTAAGCATGAATTAGCTGCATGCAAGATGAGAGACCTACGGAAAAGCATGTCTCCCTAACCCAAGTATCCCAGCTATTCCATTGAGACCAGTCCCCAGGTGACCCACCAGGCTACTGCAGTCCATCAATAAGCCCAGGAGAGAAGAGAGACAAACTTTCCAGTCACCCAAAGAATCACGAAGAACAAAAATTTGCTTTCATTTTAAATCACTAATTTTTGATGTGGTTTTTTACAGCAAAACCCAGCTAATGTAAATACTTTGCTTCTTCTTGCATGAATCATCATTCAGCATTTTTAAAATGTAAAATCAAGTCAAACTTAAACTTTACTTTCTCAAGGAATCAAGGAATTTTGGCTTCACAAAATTGATAAATCCAGAGACAACTAGGTTTATATGTAAATTAATCAAGGTTTCAAATGAAACCCATCAGCAAGACATGATTTTTCTCTTTTCTCAACTTTGTAGCTTTGTCATATTTTTTTTTCCTAAAATCTATTTTGTCCATTTTAGTCTTCTACTCCAAAAGAAAGAGAAGAAAATGTATTTTTCAAGAAGAGAAAAATGTATGGGTGGCAAGAAGAGGAGGCTGCTTGACAACATCACCAGGACCTTTGAGAGCACTGCAATGTGAAAGATATTGTTCACTTGAAACATACTGAGAACTCATAGACACTTTGGTGTGAACTATGGATATTGAACCCAAAACACATATACTTGTAGTCACATTTACCCGGGGCATTTTAATTCAGTCATAAGTCATATCGTGGATCCAGGGCAAATAATTTGTATAATCTTTTAAATTAGTTTTGACTTTGATTAATTCTTAAAAATTAAATAAAGTTATAAATACTACCAATTTTTGTGTTTAAAATTGTTCTCTATAGCTTTTTGTTTCTATATATACTCTGAAATGTGTAGTTCTTGATTTCACTGCATGCTTTTTAAAGACATCCATTACAACAAATTTTATTTAGGTCCTTTCTGTGGTAAATCCTGCTATATTTATACAGAAAAATAACAACTAGAACTTTTTTTTTTTTTTCAATTTTCAGTTGTATAAGAACAAAAACAACATCCATCAGGTGGCCTTTCCTAAACAACTGCTTGCTCTTCATATATCTAATATTTAGATTTAAGCATCTTGTGAGAGACAACAAAAATGTTATTTCCTCCAGAAAACATCCTTGACGAAGAACCAAATTGAAGAAAACAGTAATATTAAACTAAAAACCTGATTTTATTTAAATCTAAAAGCCATTATTTCATAGATTCTTTTAAAACATTGAATGAAAAGTCCTACAATTAGCAAAATATTTATAATACATCTGTGGGCTATTGATAATTTATATACATCAAAATTTCTGCCCAGTATATTTTAGGTCAATTGTTTTAAAGTATTATACTATTTTAAACAATTAGAATATTTTAAAATATTAATAATTCTGTAAGAATTTTAAAGTCTGTAGGACAACTCTTGCCAGACTTTCCCTCCTGCAATGCACCATCAGTCTGGAAAATTGAAAATAGTCAAGGTTTGCTAAATAACTGCTGCAGACTATAATTCTTCATTAAGTCATGCTTTTGGAGTTATAAACTTTAATATACTTTTTCATGACATTCTACATTTTACAATAGTTTCTCCCTTCATCATATACTTCTTTGACAACACTGGGTATATTTGTCACTAATAAGTGGCTTTATATTTAGAAAAAAAATCTAAATAAATTCTCCACTTACTCTGCAATTAAGAATTACATCAGAAAGCACATTAATACCCACACTAAGCTCATAGCTCTGCCAAGTTTACTTTTTCTGGATGTCCAGATGTAATTGCATTTTTGCTTCCATAGGATTCTATGCTACACACTCTACATATGGACTTAAAAATCAACCTCTTTATTACAAAAGTAGCTTTATTGATAAGGCAAAAAATATTTCAATGTATCCCTTTCCATAATACAATAACAAATGTGTCTTGAATGGTCTATTAAGTTTGCAGAAATGTAGAAGTGACCCATTTATATATAAAATACTGCAGAAAAAGCACTCCTAACATTTTTAAGGGGCTAAAATTGGGTGGCTCCGATTTAAACTCTTGCTTCACTGTGAATTATGATCCCCTTGTCCTCTAGTGGCTCTAGACCTTGAAAGTGGATGTCTGTATTATTATACATTATCCAAGATTCTTCCAAAGAGTGAACTGGAAAAGAAAAATCATCCATCTTCAGTCCCCAGCAAAGCCCTCATTGACTTAAGAGGAATATATCAAAGTAAAAGGGATTGGTCTATTACTGCTTTAAGCCCCTCATGCTTCACAAAGGGATTTGCTAAATACTTTCATGGGGACTGCAAGTGTACTGCCAAAGGGGCTTCAGAAAGCCACTGAACCTTTCTGTGATTGAAATGTACCGTTCTGCTGCAATGAATTAACATAATTGGAGTCAGGACTACATGTTTTTATAGGAGCTGATTATGTGCAGTTCCAATAGTATCATTACTTTAGCCTGTCTTATCCTTGAGGGCATAAGAAGACTTGGAAATGGGCTTTAAATATGATAGTTTCTCTGCAGGTGAGCAACTCTTTGGTGAGAGGTACATCAGCTATAATTTATAAAGTGCAGTTGGTGGCATTTAACATTCTAACTATATGTAATATTAAGATGTGTTAAGAAGTAATAGATTTTGTGCACTATCTACCTTAGGAAAAAGTTCCAACTCATCTATTTTACAATAATCCACTAGAGAAGCACAGGGCTTTTCTTCATGGTATATTAACCAAATGGAATATTAGGGTAATTGAGGCCAGAATCCATATTGCTATAGATACATTTACCTAAAAATAAAATAATCATTGGTAGACAATATCAATAAAGAGCTGAATGTCACATGTAGACACATATTAAGTAGCTAAATAAATTAAAAAAAAAAACAATCATTTAAGTTTCATATATAGTTGCTTAGTCATTAATGTCTTCATGGAACTGTTTAGTTCAAAGACCCATATGACACCTAACTCCATTATAATATGGAATTTTTTAATTGATAATTTTAAATTGATATACTTAAGTATGGGCTTGCTTACTACTCTCAAGCAGATAAAAAACTATGAAAACAAAACAAAATAAAAATACCCAATTTATTTCCCTCCCCACAAATGCCTAATTCACTGTGTAAAAAAGCATGGTTTCTCAAATACATCCTTTTAGTCCAGGAAATAGAAACTTCATTTAATGATCCCACATTTTCCTAGATGGTAAGTGGGTGTTAAATAAAAAATCACTGGATTTCATTTAGAGTAACACTATAATCAATGAGTAGATGAATGCCAAATTATGGAACAGTATAACAGCTGAGTAATTTAGATTCATAGAAAAAGAATATGAATTACAGAAACTATATTAAGGCTATTTTTAAAGTAAATGCAGTTAATCAAGTAAAACTCTTAAAAAAGTATCTATTGATACTGTGACTCAATGATTGAGTGAAAGTGGATAAAGAAGAGTTTAACTGAGAGGCAAGGCAGGCCAGTTGTTTGGAGACACATATGATTGCTTTTGAAATATTTTCAGATAGTCATAACTGCTTAACAAATACTATTCTTGCAAATAATTTGTAGTGCTCACTTTTATGGTAATCATCATCTCTTTCTCCAGACATTCTCTTCCAAACTTCAGTTGATCATAATCAGCACAATGACAATGAATACAGGAGTAAAGTACACAAAATTCTTATTTTAAATAATGATCATGGATACTAATAATTACCTATGTATGTATTCCTTTACCCCATAGACATATTTTATGCTTTGGAATACCTAAAATTTAACTATAACATAATTGCCTGGATCCCATATGATTTTTTGCTTCAAGTTTCTTGGTAAAGATCCCAGTTGCCCTCTCCCTAGATAACATACCCATCCTAATCTCAATCAAGGGAGACGACAGAGACATCTGGGAACAAACACTTAATCTAGTCTGAGAGAATCATTTTGGTTTTCTTCTTGGAGTTTGGAATGCTGATAGAGAATGAGTAGTAAAATGTAAATATCAGTGCTGAGTGTCCATATGATTGATACCATTGTCAGTACCAATGATGGCTAAAACAATGAATGCTTAACTAAAAATTCTGGAAAACAAAAATGAAACACTCTGCCTAAGAAACCAGTTTTCAGAGGGAAAAAATCAAACAGATGTATGCAGAGATGAGACGAAAAGACTTGATGCCCCTTAAAGAGATGAAAGAGAGCTCCCGGCTTACCTGCGAGTGGCGCACTCAGAGCTCCCGGCCTACCGGTTAGAAGCAACAGTTAGAACTGGTCATGGAAAAACAGACTGGTTCCAAATAGGTAAAGGAGTACGTCAAGGCTGTATATTGTCACCATGTTTATTTAACTGATATGCAGAGTACATCATGAGAAATGCTGGACTGGAGGAAACACAAGCTGGAATCAAGATTGCCGGGAGAAATATCAATAACCTCAGATATGCAGATGACACGACTCTTATGGCAGAAAGTGAAGAGGAACTAAAAAGCCTCTTGATGAAAGTGAAAGTGGAGAGTGAAAAGGTTGGCTTAAAGCTCAACATTCAGAAAATGAAGATCATGGCATCTGGCCCCATCACTACATGGGAAATAGATGGAGAAACAGTGGAAACAGTGTCAGACTTTATTTTTCTGGGCTCCAAAATCACTGCAGATGGTGACTGCAGCCATGAAATTAAAAGACGCTTACTCCTTGGAAGGAAGTTATGATCAACCTAGATAGCATATTCAAAAGCAGAGACATCACTTTGCCAACAAAGGTTCACCTAGTCAAGGCTATGGTCTTTCCTGTGGTCATGTATGGACGTGGGAGCTGGACTGTGAAGAAGGCTGAGTGCCAAAGAATTGATGCTTTTGAAATGTGGTGTTGGAGAAGACTCTTGAGAGTCCCTTGGACTGCAAGGAGATCCAACCGGTCCATTCTGAAGGAGATCAGCCCTGGGATTTCTTTGGAAGGAATGATACTAAAGCTGAAACTCCAGTATTTTGGCCACCTCATGTGAAGAGTTGACTCATTGGAGAAGACTCTGATGCTGGGAGGGATTGAGGGCAGGAGGAGAAGGGGACGACAGAGGATGAGATGGCTGGATGGCATCACTGATTCGATGAATGTGAGTCTGAGTGACCTCCGAGAGCTGGTGATGGACAGGGAGGCCTGGCGTGCTGCAGTTCATGGGGTCGCAAAGAGTCGGACACGACTGAGCGACTGATCTGATCTGATCTGAAAGAGATGAAAAGACTGGAAACTTATTCTTTTATTATTAATACGATGTATTTTTTGCAATTCATTCCGTTCTGTCTCCCATATTATAATATATTCTTAATCCGAAACTCATTTGAGTGGTATCTATTACTTTATAATAAAAATATCCATGATTATAATTCTGCCTTAACAAAGATAATCATATGTAAATTTATGTTATTTTTGAGTCCTAATAACTTTTCACGACAAACAAAGCTAGTGGAGGTGATGGAATTCCAGTTGAGCTATTTCAAATCCTGAAAGATGATACTGTGAAAGTGCTGCATTCAATACGCCAGCAAATTTGGAAAACTCAGCAGTGGCCACAGGACTGGAAAAGGTCAGTTTTCATTCCAATCCCAAAGAAAGGCAATGCCAAAGAATGCTCAAACTACCGCGCAGTTGCACTCATCTCACATGCAAGTAAAGTAATGCTCAAAATTCTCCAAGCCAGACTTCAGCAGTACGTGAATCATGAACTTCCAGAAATTCAAGCTGGTTTTAGAAAGGAAGCCGAACCAGAGATCAAATTGCCAACATTTGCTGGATCATGGAAAAAGCAAGAGAGTTCCATAAAAACATCTATTTCTGCTTTATTGACTATGCCAAATCCTTTGACTGTGTAGATCACAATAAACAGTGGACAACTCTGAAATAGATGAGAATACCAGACCACCTGAATGCCTCTTGAGAAATCTGTATGCAGGTCAGGAAGCAACAGTTAGAACTGGACATGGAACAAGACTGGTTCCAAATAGGAAAAGGAGTACGTCAAGGCTGTATATTGTCACCCTGCTTATTTAACTTCTATGCAGAGTACATCACGAGAAATGCTGGGCTGGAAGAAGCACAAGCTGGAATTAAGACTGCCGGGAGAAATAATAACCTCAGATGTGCCGATGCCACCCTTATGGCAGAAAGTGAAGAGGAACTAAAAAGCCTCTTGATGAAAGTGAAAGAGGAGAATGAAAAAGTTGGCTTCAGATCAGATCAGATCAGATCAGTCGCTCAGTCGTGTCCGACTCTTTGCGACCCCATGAACCGCAGCACGCCAGGCCTCCCTGTCCATCACCAGCTCTCGGAGGTCACTCAGACTCGCATCCATCGAGTCAGTGATGCCATCCAGCCATCTCATCCTCTGTCGTCCCCTTCTCCTCCTGCCCCCAATCCCTCCCAGCATCAGAGTCTTCTCCAATGAGTCAACTCTTCGCATGAGGTGGCCAAAATACTGGAGTTTCAGCTTTAGTATCATTCCTTCCAAAGAAATCCCAGGGCTGATCCCCTTCAGAATGGACTGGTTGGATCTTCTTGCAGTCCAAGGGACTCTCAAGAGTCTTCTACAACACCACAGTTCAAAAGCATCAATTCTTCAGTGCTCAGCCTTCCTCACAGTCCAGCTCTCACATCCATACATGACCACAGGAAAGACCATAGCCTTGACTAGGCGAACCT
Organism: Tragelaphus eurycerus; assembly: GCA_935064755.1. Classification (NCBI taxonomy): domain Eukaryota; kingdom Metazoa; phylum Chordata; class Mammalia; order Artiodactyla; family Bovidae; genus Tragelaphus; species Tragelaphus eurycerus. The sequence continues at coordinate 40,808,339 of CAKXYN010000010.1, read as the reverse complement.
TTGTTGGTAAAGTAATGTCTCTGCTTTTGAATATGCTATCTAGGTTGGTCATAACTTTCTTTCCAAGGAGTAAGCGTCTTTTAATTTCATGGCTGCAGTCACCATCTGCAGTGATTTTGGAGCCCAGAAAAACAAAGTCTGACACTGTTTCCACTGTTTCCCCATCTATTTCCCATGTAGTGATGGGACCAGATGCCATGATCTTCGTTTTCTGAATGTTGAGCTTTAAGCCAACCTTTTCACTCTCCACTTTCACTTTCATCAAGAGGCTTTTTAGCCCCTCTTCACTTTCTGCCATAAGAGTGGTGTCATCTGCATAAAAGTTGGCTTAAAGCTCAACATTCAGAAAACGAAGATCATGACATCTTGTCCCATCACTTCATGGGAAATAGATGGGGAAACAGTGGAAACAGTGACAAACTTTATTTTGGGGGGCTCCAAAATCACTGCAGATCATGATTGCAGCCATGAAATTAAAAGACTCTTACTCCTTGGAAGGAAAGTTATGACCAACCTAGATAGCATATTAAAAAGCAGAGATACTACTTTGCCAACAAAAGTCCATCTAGTCAAGGCTATGGTTTTTCCTATGGTCATGTATGGATGTGCAAGTTGGACTGTGAAGTAAGCTGAGTGCCGAAGAATTGATGCTTTTGAACTGTGGTGTTGGAGAAGTGTTGGGAGCTGGTTTTCTGGATTAGCGCTCCGCCCATGACATTGGTCATGAGGAAGGAGGCTCAAAACGCAAGGGCAAGATTTGAGTCTCAGGAGCTCCTTGGAGGTTCTCGAGCATCTACCCCAAAAAGGCCAGAGTCTGCCTACTTTCTGCTTTGTGTTCTCACCTCTGACTTTACAGGGGGCTGTCCCCCACTACCTTTCTCTGAGAAAAGAGCTAACTTACAGCTCCAGTTAGTAATTCCTGAGTGTGACAGTGTTTCAGCCTACAAACTCCTTTTGGAAATCCTCTAGCCTGCCTGAATAGGTTTTTCCGGCCACATGTGATTGTTTAGAGCCTCCCAACTGTGAGAGGCATGAGATGTTCTAAACTTTCTAAACACAGATTCCTTTGAGCAGCTAAAAGATAGATTAGAAATTGTATTGGTGAAGGGTTTTTCACTTGTTGGGCCAATGTTTGCTGCTAAGTCTCCATATCCCTTACCTACTGTGTCCTTGGCAGTGTATTGAAATGTAAGTAGTAGCCTTAATGTTTGTAACCTGGGACCCTTGAGTACAACCCACCACAACTTTGCCCTATAGATATGCAACACCAATGCTTTTGGAGGGTGGCACCTGACTTTAAAATAATCACCTTTAGAGAAAATAAGTTCCTTAAAATGTTAATAGGCCTCTGGGCCAGAAGATGATGTAACTCACCTAAACTTTTGCGTGTGATAGGTTTGAAAGCCTGGCTCAGGGACTGCTGTCCCGGCATGACTCCACCCCTTCCCTCATTATCCTCTATGCATAACTTAAGAGATAAAAACTACTTTGAAAAGTAAAGTGAGGGGCCTTGTTCACCAAAGCTTGGTCTCCCCATGTCGTTCTTTCTCTTACCTTCTGGCTGAATTATTCAGCCTCCTCTCTCCACAAAATGTTCTCACTGAATTTCCTTTTCACTGAGCTATCATTTCATCCCCTTGTCTTCACTGAATTTCCTCCTCACTGAGCTATCCTCATTTCTATTATTCTTTATATCTTTAATTAATATTTTAATAATCAATTGTTTCTTGATCGTCGCCTATGCCGTCTCCCCTTCGAAATCCCTGGATCCACCGGGGCTGAACCCCGGCAGAGAAGACTCTTGAGAGTCCCCTGGACTGCAAAGAGATCCAACCAATCCATTGTAAAGGAGATCAGCCCTGGGATTTCTTTGGAAGGAATGATGCTAAAGCTGAAACTCCAGTACTTTGGCCACCTCATGCAAAGAGTTGACTCATTGGGAAAATACCCTGATTCTAGGAGGGATTGGGGGCAGGAGGAGAAGCGGAGGACAGAAGATGAAATGGCTGGATGGCATCATTGACTCGATGCACGTGAGTTTGAGTGAACTCCAGTAGTTGGTGATGGACCAGGAGGCCTGGGGTACTGAGATTCATGGGGTCGCAAAGAGTTGGACACAACTGAGCGAATGAACTGAACTGAACTGTTTTCTAGAAAGATAAAGGTTATATTAACTAACCTTTTGACTATTGATATTTAAATTGGAAATTCTTCGATGTTTTGCTTTTTAAGTGTACAGTAGAATTATCTTTGAAACAAAAGAATATTATAATGCTAACTTTTGTCATTTGCAATGCAATCATTTACATTTGTAATACTGAAATTTTAGTGTATGCAGTTTAAGTATAGTAATATAAAAATTTCTCTTTCATATAATTTTCTAGGTAGCCAACTGAATGGCTTCATTCAGAGATTTAAGTTGGCAGTTACTTCTCTCCTCAAAATTGTTTTTCCACTCTGTGTCTATGGTAGCATTTATAGGAGTCTCCACCCCAGAGCCGATGGAAAGGAATGAGGAGTAAAATGAATGACAAGCAATTTCATTTTATGGAAATAACATGAAAGCTGCACATAGCACATGTCCTCACATTCCTGTAGCAGGGACTTCATCAGTTGGTTGTACCAAACTGTCTCGGGGGGTCTTTCAGCTTTAGCCATGTGCTGACAGACTAGGCATGCGTGCCTAATTCTGTTCAACTCTTTGCAACCCCATGGACTGTAGCCATGAGACTTCTCTGTCCATGGAATTTTTCAGGCAAGAGTATGGGAGTTGCCATTTCCTACTCCCGGATATCTTTCCTACCCAGGGACTGAACCCATATCTCTTGAGTCTCCTGCACTGGCAGGCAGATTCTTTATCACTGCACCATCTGGGAAGCCTCCTGCTTTAGCCATGCTGCTGCTGCTGCTGCTGCTAAGTCGCTTCAGTCGTGTCCGACTCTGTGCGACCCCACAGACAGAAGCCCACCAGGCTCCCCGGTCCCTGGGATTCTCCAGGCAAGAACACTGGAGTGGGTTGCCATTTCCTTCTCCAACGTATGAAAGTGAAAAGCGAAAGTGAAGTCGCTCAGTCGTGTCCGACTCTTAGCGACCCCATGGACTGCAGCCTATCAGGCTCCTCCGTCCATGGGATTTTCCAGGCAAAAGTACTGGGGTGGGGTGCCATAGGACCTGCTAAATCCAGGGGAAAATCTTCTGTTGTAATCTGTTTGTACATATGTTTTCTTGATAACAAAAAGGGTTAGAAACCCTATGTTGGCAGAAGCCATCATACCAAGATTTTATCAATATTTAAATATTTTTCACTCATTTAAATGTATTCTATTAATGAATAAGCATAAATTTAGAAATGTATTTTAGTGTAGTAAAATATTAAATAAAATGTTTCATTATCTTAAAGGCCAATCTTTCTAGGTGTACATTTTTTTTGGAATTATGACACTACTGTAATTTTGTATTTTAATAATAAATGTGCTTTAAAATAAATAATAAAACCACACTAATACAAAATAGGGTGAGCTGCCATTTTTGGTGTAATGTTCTAAGAAAATTTTGATATTAAAGTACATTAAAGAGGAAAATGTCTATATTTTCAAAATTACTACAGTTCCAAATATTTAATCACTGATGAACAAAGACTTATGGCTTCAAAGAAAGTGGAGAAAGTAAAAATGAGATGGTGTTTCCTGGATTATAAAGGTTTCGATTCTCCATTTCATTTACACTGATTACATCAGACACAGAAACTAAAGTCTGAAAATTGTGGCTGATGTGAGAAAGATAGGAAAAACTCTAAAGTAGAAATTAGAACCTAATGGAAAATAAATTTGAGTTGTTTTTTAAAGCAGTGGAAATCGGTTTTCTTTTTAAATCTTAGAAAAGCAGAATGATATAAAAATCGTTAAAACAGAAAAACACGCATGACCTATGTACCAGCAGCATTATGTCTCACTTCAGTTCAAGAGAAGGTTTTAGTTTTAAGCTTCAGATGTTTAAAAGGAAAACAAAAATCTCCATTTGGATTTTGGAATCAGTATAAAGATTAGCTTTTCAAATAAGTATAGTTTTATATTCTATACCTGGCCTCTTAATGGAAGCTTTCTTCCTTTTAGCTATAAGAATATAGGTTTAGAATCCTGAATTCTTTTCCAGAAATGTCATTATAGCTACATATTTGGGCAAGGCCTTATTTCCCTGTGTGTATATGTATGTATATGAATATGTATGTGTGTGTGTATATATACATGAATAAATACATGTGAATATATATGTATATATCCTTAAATGATACATTGATAAGTTCTGTTTTTCTCTTTGGCATATTTATTAAAAATGCCACACATATTGTGGATAAGTTTTGCGATGGAGATAGAAAAACCCTTAGCTAAGGAGGAAACATTTTTTTTCAGATCACCAATTACTTGCAGTTTTTGTGGAAGGCAGGATAAATTATATAACATAAGTAAAATTTTGCATTAAGTATAAGAAAATGTAATAAGTCTGTGACTGCGCCCATCTTCGGCAGCTTTTGCTCTTGACCTGCACAGATCTTGCAATGCTATTCAGTTCTCAATTGTTATTTTTCCTTTTCCCACTCCAGCTCCTTGCAACTTCAAAAACTCTGGTTTTACCAGAGACCACACATTTTTTCTGCGGTTGTTTTTACCACACATTTCACCAAAGACACTGCACACTGAAAGTCCTTTGATATCTTTTTGTGCCTTCTAAATCTTTCTCTCTTCAGTGTACACCCCGCACCAGAACTCAGTACCGAGGTTTTCTTCTCACGCCTCCCCTCTCACAGCCATTATGACACCAATGTAACTTCATTCTAACAATGTGAATGTCACATTCTATGACATAAAATTTTGTTCAGCCAAATGTATTTTGCCTAGTATTTCTCAAACCAGCTTCTGTGGTAGAAGTAGGAGAGTGTGTGACTTGGTTCATTGTACCATAGCTAGAATATATATATATTTTTTCCATAGGTAGAATATTAAACAACCTACTTTCACTGGATTATGCATGCTCATATTTACCCTCTGATTATAAGGGGTAATGGTTAAGAGAACAAATTCTAAAGCCATATTGCTTGGTTTAAATCCTAATTCTTCCATTTACTAGTGAGGTAACATAAGTGTTCTCTGTTAGTACTAGTACTGAATTGTTAAAGCGGAGGGCAGTGGAAAAACTCAATGAAGTAGAGCTAAGTTTTAACCCTGGCCCTGATTCTCACTGTTGTGAGCTGGGAAAAATCATTTGCTATCATTGAAATTTTCTTCATAAGAGAATATGGGAAAATATAACCTTAGCAAGGAAACTGGGGTACATATAAACCTTGCTTTATATTTGGATTGGTGATTATACACATACACACACAAGCCACTTAATAAATAGTAATTACTACTGTCTTCAGTAGGAACTAAGAATGAAAAACTAAGAGAAGTGGGAGATATAAAGAAAATTAAGTAACAGTACAAAAAATGCAAAGAGGTTAAGAGTTAACATTCATTTAACAAATATTTTCTGTCTGTCTATAACTTCCTGCCACAAAGCTGAGCATTAGACCATGAACAGCATTAGACTTTGTCCTTTACTCTTATTCAGCTCATTCTCTATGTTCTCTAGGAATAGTCTAAAAACTGTAAAATAAAAAGGGTATGGCCTTTCATTGCTTATAGAAGCAATCCGGAAAAGAGAGAATGAAGAAAAGTATAGTCTTATTAATACAGTTTTTAGATAATCTTAGACAAATCATTAGAACTACTTAGAGGTATAATAAAAAGTAACAAACAACCTTTTATGGTCAATCATAATATATTACTGATAAGTTTATTGACATATATACTTTTGAAAAAAAGTCAGAAGATTATTTCAATATGAAGAAAGTGAGTTGTGTGCATCTGCGTACTTGCATGCTTAGTCATGTCCAACTTTTTGTGACTCCATATCCATGGGATTTTTCCAGGCAAAAATACAAGAGTGGGTTGCCATTTCCTCCTCCAAGGAATCTTCCTGACCCAGGGATGGAACCCATGTCTCGTTTGTCTCCTGCTATGGCAGACAGATTCTTTACCTCTTGAGCCTCTGCGAAGCCTGAAAGCGAGTATGTTTAACTCTAAAAGCATCTTAACAAAAGCAGTATCCTATGAATAATTTTCATACTTGGAAGCTATAAGATCAATACTGGAAAAGGGAAAATCAGATGTCAACAAAGGAGAGATACTAGAGACCTGAGATGCTAGCAAATCCTTGACTGTGAGTCTTCAAACCCCTGATGATTTATTTCTGAATCAACATTCTTGGCTGATTCAGAAAAAGCATTTAAAAAAGAGCCACATGAAAATTATGTTCCTAAACTGGAATATTTCAGACATGTATACTGGAACTTTTCACAATATTTCGCCATTTCTTGATTTAATATTCAAAATTGATATAACAATTTCAGAAAACACTTCCAGAATAGAGCCAAGTGTGAAAGATATTTCACAAGTTGAAAATAAACTGAACTTTGTGATTTTCTGTGAAGTAATGGAGCAAGTATATATTTTGATATTCAGGCCAGTGTGCTATTAGCCTAGAATGCCTTTGTTTTCAAACTCAACACCCAAGAGCTTTGTTAATTTCTTTCTAACTGACTTCAACACAAACAGAGCTTTGTTAAAGATTTCCAAACATATTTAAAATCATGTTTGGTTTCTCCATTTAATTTTAGTATTTGAAAACATTTATAAAGTACTTCTATTTTAGCCATTTTGGAAACACTTAACACAGGAAATCCCGATTAGTTGTAGTATTCTAAAAACATATGTTATACAAATATATTTGTGTGTGTGTGTGTGTGTGTGTGTGTGTGTGTGTGTGTAGAGACAGAAAGAGATTTCAAAGGAAAAAAATTCATAATCACAATGACCAATTTTTCCTAGATATTGAGATGTAGAGAGCTACTTTCTCTATCTTCTTCTGAACTCTCTTTTTGAGATTTCATGAACAAAAGGGGGCAAAGATTATATAAAGAGGAAATCTGGTTATACAAGTCAATACATTGAACATGACTGAAGGAATATGCATGAAAAAAAGAGGCAAATTTTTGATATAAGGGAATAAATACTATCTTCTCAATACAATCAGATCAGATCAGATCAGATCAGTCGCTCAGTCATGTCCGACTCTTTGTGACCCCATGAATCACAGCACGCCAGGCCTCTGTCCATCACCAACTCCTGGAGTTCACTGAGACTCCCGTCAATCGAGTCAGTGATGCCATCCAGCCATCTCATCCTCTGTCGTCCCCTTCTCCACTTGCCCCCAATCCCTCCCAACATCAGAGTCTTTTCCAATGAGTCAACTCTTCGCATGAGGTGGCCAAAGTACTGGAGTTTCAGCTTTAACAGCATTCCTTCCAGAGAAATCCCAGGGCTGATCTCCTTCAGAATGGACTGGTTGGATCTCCTTGCAGTCCAAGGGACTCTCAAGAGTCTTCTTCAACACCACAGTTCAAAAGCATCAATTCTTTGGCGCTCAGCCTTCTTCACAGTCCAACTCTCACATCCATACATGAGCACAGGAAAGACCATAGCCTTGATTAGAAGAAACTTTGTTGGCAAAGTAATGTTTTTGAATATGCTATCTAGGTTGGTGATAACTTTCCTTCCAAGGAGTAAGCGTCTTTTAATTTCATGACTGCAGTCACCATTTGTAGTGATTTTGGAGCCCAGAAAAATAAAATCTGACACTGTTTCCACTGTTTCTCCATCTATTTCCCATGAAGTGATGGGATCGGATGCCATAATCTTCATTTTCTGAATATTGAGCTTTAAGCCAACTTTTTCACTCTCCACTTTCACTTTCATCAAGAGGCTTTTTAGCTCCTCTTCACTTTCTGCCATAAGGGTGGTGTCATCTGCATATCTGAGGTTAGTGATATTTCTCCTGGCAATCTTGATTCCAACTTGTGTTTCTTCCAGTCCAGCGTTTCTCATGATCTACTCTGCATATAAGTTAAATAAACAGGGTGACAGTATACAGCCTTGACATACTCCTTTTCCTATTTGGATTCAGTCTGTTGTTCCATGTCCAGTTCTAACTGTTGCTTCCTCACCTGCATACAAATTTCTCAAGAGGCAGGTCAGGTGGTCTGGCATTCCCATCTCTTTCAGAATTTTCCACAGTTTATTGTGATCTACACAGTCAAAGGCTTTGGCATAGTCAATAAAGCAGAAATAGATGTTTTTCTGGAACTCTCTTGCTTTTTCCATGATCCGGTGGATGTTGGCAATTTGATCTCTGGTTCTTCTGCCTTTTCTAAAACCAGCTTGAACATCAGGAAGTTCATGGTTCACATATTGCTGAAGCCTGGCTTGGAGAATTTTGAGCATTACTTCACTAGCATGTGAGATGAGTGCAATTGTGCAGTAGTTTGAGGATTTTTTAGCACTGCATTTCTTTGGGATTGGGATGAAAATGGACCTTTTTCCAATCTTGTGGCCACTGCTGAGTTTTCCAAATTGGCTGGCATATTGAGTGCAGCACTTTCACAGCATCATCTTTCAGGATTTGCAATAGCTCCACTGGAATTCCATCACCTCCACTAGCTTTGTTCATAGTGATGCTTTCTAAGGCCCACTTGACTTCACATTCTAGGATGTCTGGCTCTAGGTCAGTGATCACACCATCATGATTATCTGGGTCATGAAGATCTTTTTTGGACAGTTCTTCTGTGTATTCTTGCCATCTCTTCTTAATATCTTCTGCTTCTGTTAAGTCCATACCATTTCTGTCCTTTATCAAGCCCATCTTTGCATGAAATGTTCCTTTGGTATCTCTCATTTTCTTGAAGAGATCCCTAGTCTTTCCCATTCTGTTGTTTTCCTCTATTTCTTTGCATTGATCGCTGAAGAAGGCTTTTTTATCTCTTCTTGCTATTCTTTGGAACTCTGCATTCAGATGTTTATATCTTTTCTTTTCTCTTTTGCTTTTTGCTTCTCTTCTTTTCACAGCTATTTATAAGGCCTCCCCAGACAGCCATTTTGCTTTTTTGCATTTCTTTTCCATGGGGATGGTCTTGATCCCCGTCTGCTGCACAATGTCACAAACCTCAGTCCATAGTTCATCAGGCACTCTATCTATCAGATCTAGGCCCTTAAATCTATTTCTCACTTCCACTGTATAATCTTAAGGGATTTGATTTAGGTCATACCTGAATGGTCTAGTAGTTTTCCCTACTTTCTTCAATTTCAGTCTGAATTTGGCAATAAGGAGTTCATGGTCTGAGCCACAGTCAGCTCCTGGTCTTGTTTTTGCTGAGTGTATAGAGCTTCTCCATCTTTGGCTACAAAGAATATAATTGATCTGATTTTGGTGTTGACCATCTGGTGACGTCCATGTATAGAGTCTTCTCTTGTGTTGTTGGAAGAGGGTGTTTGTTATGACCAGTGCATTTTCTTGGCAAAATACACAGACATAAAACAGTGAAAGAGAGGTATAATGAAGAGTCCTTGGGGGTCTCAGGTAGCACTCCTAAACAGCTAATTTGAGGATACAGAAAAGAAACAAATGGGAACCAACCAGAAAATTGGGAGGAAGTTAAAGTAGGAATTAAATGCTGAGAAATCTGGAAAACTATGAAATTGGCAAATAAAACAAAAAGTTCTATTCTTTAAGATCTATTAAATTGATAAGTTGCTGGCAACTCTAATCAAGAGAGAAAGCACATTTATGAAATTTGGAATGAAAACCTTTATAACTAGAATGGGAGCAATTAGAAAATATAAGAATATTATGAATAATTCTATGCTAGTAAATTTACTGGATGCTTTTATAAAAAATGCAGCTGAAAAGTATAGTCACTAGAATTCTAATACAACAAAGAAGATTAAAATATAGTGAAATATAATACTGAAAGAGCACAGTGCTCAAGATTTTCATAAAAATGCTGCTGCTGCTGCTGCTGCTAAGTCACTTCAGTCGTGTCCGACTCTGTGCGACCCCATAGACGGAAGCTCACCAGGCTCCCCTGTCCCTGGGATTCTCCAGGCAAGAATACTGGAGTGGGTTGCCATTTCCTTCTCCAATGCATGAAAGTGAAAAGTGAAAGTGAAGTCGCTCAGTCGTGTCCGACTCTTAGCGACCCCATGGACTGGAGCCCACCAGGATCCTCCGTCCATGGGAGTTTCCAGGCAAAAGTACTGGGGTGGGGTGCCATTGCCTTCCCCTTTCATAAAAATAAGAACACTTAATAACCTGTAAACATTGGTTCCCCAGACTTGCTGACTGCTATGATATCAGGTAACCTTGTATAAGCTATTCATTACCTTTACAATATTCTATAAAATGTGTAGCCTACTTTTTAGAATCTGGAGTAAAACATTAAAAATTATTTTTTTGAAATTTGAAAAGTAGATTATTTAGATTTAGGAAAGATCACATTTACTCAAAGCAGAATATCAATTCATCCAATATGAGGTTATGTACCTACACAATTTTCATTAAAGTATTTATATTAGGTTTAATTTTTATATAATATTTAATTCAATTTATATTGATTCATAAATACTGTGTCTACATAATCAGAAGAAATTTTACAAAAGGATCAATTAAGAAGCAAGGGCTTGAATAAGACTTTCTTGAGTGGCAAAATCAGATCTGAAAAAAATGTTTCATCAAAACCCAACCTTGAAGATATTTTGTTTAAAACACAAAACTTAGACTAAGTTTCAAGAGAGAGAAGTACTTAAGGAAGTGCCTGTCCTCTTGTCTGTTCAAATCATCATTCACTAGGATAATTACTATTTGGAAATGTGCCTGATTCATTTTCCTCACACGCTAACTGTGCATGGGATAGCATATCACAGCAATTACTGTCAAGAGAATTACTATTAAAAGAATCATTTCCCCTGTACTTATAGTGTTTTCACTTAAAACAGAAAGAATAAAAGTAGTCATTCTATGCCTGCTATGGAGTGATCTGCCCCTAAAATCCTCACACCTCCCTCTTGTATTTGTTTCACGTCTTGTTAATCAAATATCATGTTCTGATTAAAGATTTTGTTTTATACCTGTGTTAGGCTGCATTTTTGTTTACAATTACCTACTATCCCAGGAGGATTATATAGTCTTTCCCAGTTGACTTCAGGTTTGGTCATGTGATTTGTTTTGTTCAATATGTGAAAAGATAAGCGACACACATATTTTCACAAGCAGAAACTTTCAGCATCTTCACATTGTTACTCTCATCTCACTTCCCTCTGTCTAAATGCATGCAATGATCTTTGTAGAAGCTGCTCTGTCAACCTGGGCTCCAGAGGAAGACATGAAAAAGAGCCATGCTTGACCTGTGATTCATGTGAAGTGTTAGCAATAATTAAACTGATATTATAACAAACCTTGAAAATTTGCACTTTGATTGATATCACATTATAATATATCCCATTTTCAGGGACACACCACCTCATATGATTTTTTTTTCCATACCATTTTTTTTACTTTCAACATATACATCTATATTTGTTTCTTGTCTGTTATTTTCATCCATAAGAATATAAGCTTTATGAGGGTAGGGACTTTATTCTTCTTGTTGTTGAATCCCAGCACCTAGTTTAGTGACTATAGTAACTATTAGCCAGATGGAAGACACATGGAAGGAGGAAGGGCATTGCAAACTAAAGTGGAAATCTCACCAAAATGTCAGAGGAGAAATACAAGGGGCTGAGTTGTCTCAACTTTATTTAGCTTTTCCAGTCAGAGGAAGAAAATGAATCAAAGTAGGAAGGAAAGGAAATTGGAGAACTAGGTTATCTATTATAATTATCTATGAAGTTTGGAAATAATTAGGAGAGTAACATCACAAAGTAATTTGTTTGAACAGGGGGAGTTAAAAATAACATAGAGATGTATTAGCTGTAATACAAGAGTGGAATGATTGGAAATATGATAGTAAAAGTTAAAGAGAACTATGAAGAATATAAGAATAGCAAATGTAAAGAACAACTAAAAATACAAAATAGCACTTGCACTAACATAACAGACCCAAGGAAGAGATTCAGATTCTTCCTCCAATTCTCCCACCTTCTATCCAAGACGGAGACATAGACCTCATTTGAAGGCATGGTTCTGGTTCATTGCATGGCAGAGAAGTTACTATGGTACTGCACCTGTAGAACTTGCTGGAAATATGTTCTCTAAGATGTGAGAAAGCTGTTGACTTAGCAGTGTCTTACTGAGGCACTTTGCTACAAAAATACCTATGAAAGTACGCCAAGTGAAGTTCTGGTTGCTATGAACCCAAGACTGGGTGATGAAAAAGCCAGCTATGCCACCATGTCAGAACAATGAAGAAAATTATTTTCCCTTACAACATCTGTCCAACATCCTCTATTGCCAAAGCTTAAAATCATTCCAACTTGAGAAGATAATTAAAGGCCCTGGATAATTTTCACAGATTAGGTAATACAGAATGAATCTGGAGTCAAGAGGCAATATTTGGTAACTATCAGGTCAGGTGAGAGACTCTGATGATCAGTCTAAGAGAATGAAAAAAAGGGGCATAATACCTTTGACAGATATAGAGCAATTAACAAAGCAGATTTAACAGATTTGATAAAAATTGGATGTGGAATTGAAGAGGAAAGAAAAGTAAAGGCTCTTGCAGTTCCATCAGGGATTATTGGTTTCCTGAGATGTGAAATTCAAGAAGAAATGATCCCTTGGAAACTCATGATGGAGAAGGAAGTAAAGTTGTAGACACATTGGGTTAAAGATATGTGTTCAATATCTCAATGGAAGTAGACTATGGGTAACTGAATACAAAGAGCTGGAACTCAGGAGAGAGATACAAACACATACAGATTTTACATTTCCTATTTAAAATGATTGTTAAATACCTGATACAGATATCAGCAGAGAATTGCTAGGTAATATAGTATGAGTTGGATTATAAAAACCAAGAGGGAAAAGAATGAAAATAGAAGGCTGCCAAAGACAGGTACCCTAGAGAACATCAGTATTTAATGCCCTCTGGCACTCTTAGTTTCTTCCAGTTAGGATGCTTAGTACCAAGTACTTTCTTTACAATGTCAGGAATTATATAGCACATGGAGAGTTTATCCCAGTTGGGACATTCCATACATTTTTATATCTTCTTTTTCTGAACTATGGCAAACTATAGCATATGTGCTCCAGTACCTAAAACCAATAGTTACCCACAGTGTAGACAATGGACTTTTACAATTTCTCATATAATGACTGAATGATGTGAACCAGCAGGAAGCAACATCATCTTAATAAATCAAGAGAGATATCTGCATAGGGAATTATAGTTCTAGGTAGAATTAACTGGCTCTCCCAGGGTGGGATTTCTTAAGGAACCATTTATAAATGGGTTAGAAGATCCCCTGGGGAAGTCAATGGTGTTAGAAAGCCTATGGACAAGAAGGCCCACTGCCTCCCCTTGTGAGTGCCCCTGGTTTGGGCTCCTTCCTCATTACCATCAGAGTGGTCACAGCCCTGTCAATAATTACAAAAGCAAAAACTGAAAAGGAAAACAAGAAGAGATGAACAGAAGAAATGCCAAGTGAAAATTAATAAGAAAAAAAAGATAAAAGTAAAACTGATTTTCAGAGCAAAATATAATAAAATATTAAGAAGTAATTTTTAAAAAGTAAACATAAATTTAAAAAATACATAACCAAAGTTAAAAGTTAAGGCAATGAGATTTAATAACCATTATAACAAAAGCAATGTATATTTTACAGTGTGAAAGAAGTGAAAAAATTTTTAAATCCTCAGCAAAATATTTATATGAACATATAAAATTAATAACAATTATAAAATATAAAACTATAAGTCTATAAATTAGGAAAATTTTATAAATATGTTTTCTGAAATGACAAAAATGCTAGTTGATGAAATAAATACTAAAGACATAAAGGGAAGTCCAAGGTGACTTTATGAAGTATATTCTAAAGGAGGCTGACAGGATAAAAATAACTAAATCAAACATAAGTAGGGCAGGGATTTGAATTCTCACTAATGTCTTCTATGTATCTGATTTCTGATGTATCGTCCACCACCTTGAACTAACTTGGCCTAATCAATCTGAATAATGGCCTGCAGGCATATGGTCTTGCTACTTCAGCCTTCATTTCAAATCAGAAAAACATGAAGATCCCAGCCACCTATCCAGACATTCAGTGCTCTCAGAAACCCCAACAGTCTCAGAAATGGAGAAAGGGGAGATTTACTCATACATATTATAAATCATTAGTGCATACTAAGCATAATCACAGAATAATACTGTTGGAAAAAAAAGTGAAAACATAAAGAATGAAAAAAATAAAATAAAAAAGAATCCCTGGCAGTTAGTTCTGACATAGCTTATGGTGGAAAATTCCTATCTGTGTATTACATACTTATCTCAAAATGACTTAATTAATTTCTATGTAATTTCCCTATGAACACTGTAAGCAAAGCTGTTTAGGCAGTGACCTATGTGCAATTTCAACTATTGGCTCATGTTTTTGCCATGATTTAATAAATCACAGGGGTATTTGTGATGTTAGAGTGAAATAAAATGATTCAACATTATAAAATTGTGGATATGTACCTTAATTTTGCTCTAAGCTGCTTAGGAGTTTTACCCCCTACTATATCATGTCCCATAGGATTCAATGTGTGAGCAAGGGCAGAATGCATCTTGCAGGGCTAAACTGAAGATTAAAAATAATGCAAATGAGAGTTTTACTTCTTCTTTTCCAATTTGGAATCCTTTTATTTCTTTTTCTGCCCTGATTGCTGTGGCCAAAACTTCCAAAACTATGTTGAATAGTAATGGTGAAAGTGGGCATCCTTGTCTTGTTCCTGACTTTAGAGGAAATGCTTTCAATTTTTCACCATTGAGGATAATGTTTGCTGTGGGTTTGTCATATATAGCTTTTATTATGTTGAGGTATGTTCCTTCTATTCCTGCTTTCTGGAGAGTTTTTATCATAAATGAATGTTGAACTTTGTCAAAGGCTTTCTCTGCATCTATTGAGATAATCATATGGTTTTTATTCTTCAGTTTGTTAATGTGGTGTATTACGTTGATTGATTTGCGGATATTGAAGAATCCTTGCATTCCTGGGATAAAGCCCACTTGGTCATGGTGTATGATCTTTTTAATGTGTTGTTGGATTCTGATTGCTAGAATTTTGTTAAGGATTTTTGCATCTATGTTCATCAGTGATATTGGCCTGTAGTTTTCTTTTTTTGTGGGATCTTTGTCAGGTTTTGGTATTAGGGTGATGGTGGCCTCATAGAATGAGTTTGGAAGTTTGCCTTCCTCTGCAATTTTCTGGAACAGTTTGAGTAGGATAGGTGTTAGCTCTTCTCTAAATTTTTGGTAGAATTCAGTTGTGAAGCCGTCTGGACCTGGGCTTTTGTTTGCTGTAAGATTTCTGATTACAGTTTCAATTTCCGTGCTTGTGATGGGTCTGTTAAGATTTTCTATTTCTTCCTGATCCAGTTTTGGGAAGTTGTACTTTTCTAAGAATTTGTCCATTTCTTCCATATTGTCCATTTTATTGCCATATAATTGCTGATAGTAGTCTCTTATGATCCTTTGTATTTCTGTGCTGTCTGTTGTGAACTCTCCATTTTCATTTCTAATTTTATTGATTAGATTTTTCTCCCTTTGTTTCTTGATGAGTCTGGCTAGTGGTTTGTCAATTTTATTTACCCTTTCAAAGAACCAGCTTTTGGCTTTGTTGATTTTTGCTATGGTCTCTTTTGTTTCTTTTGTTTGCAGATGACATGATCCTCTATGTAGAAAACCCTAAAGATTCCACCAGAAAATTACTAGAACTGATCAATGAATATAGTAAAGTTGTAGGATATAAAATTAACACACAGAAATCCCTTGCATTCCTGTACACTAATAACGAGAAAATAGAAAGAGAAATTAAGGAAACAATTCCATTCACCATTGCAATGAAAACAATAAAATACTTAGGAATATATCTGCCTAAAGAATCTAAAGACCTATATATAGAAAACTATAAAACACTGGTGAAAGAAATCAAAGAGGACACTAATAGATGGAGAAATATACCATGTTCATGGATTGGTAGAATCAATATAGTGAAAATGAGTATACTACCCAAAGCAATTTATAGATTCAATGCAATCCCCATCAAGCTACCAACGGTATTCTTCACAGAGCTAGAACAAATAATTTCTCAATTTGTATGGAAATACAAAAAACCTCGAATAGCCAAAGCTATCTTGAGAAAGAAGAATGGAACTGGAGGAATCAACCTGCCTGACTTCAGGCTCTACTACAAAGCCACAGTCATCAAGACAGTATGGTACTGGCACAAAGACAGAAATATAGATCAATGGAACAAAATAGAAAGCCCAGAGATAAATCCATGCACATATGGTCACCTTATCTTTGACAAAGGAGGCAAGAATATACAATGGATTAAAGACAATCTCTTTAACAAGTGGCGCTGGGAAAACTGGTCAAACACTTGTAAAAGAATGAAACTAGAACACTTTCTAACACCACACACAAAAATAAACTCAAAATGGATTAAAGAGCTAAATGTAAGACCAGAAACCATCAAACTCCTAGAGGAAAACATAGGCAAAACACTCTCTGACTTACATCACAGCAGGATCCTCCATGTCCCACCTCCCAGAATATCGGAAATAAAATCAAAAATGAACAAATGGGACCTAATCAAACTTAAAAAGCTTCTGCACAACAAAGGAAACTATAAGCAAGGTGAAAAGACAGCCTTCAGAATGGGAGAAAATAATAGCAAATGAAGCAACTGACAAACAACTAATCTCAAAAATATACAAGCAACTTCTACAGCTCAATTCCAGAAAAATAAATGACCCAATCAAAAAATGGGCCATAGACATTTCTAAATTTCTAAATAGACATTTCTCCAAAGAAGACATACAGATGGCTAACAAACACATGAAAAGATGCTCAACATCACTCATTATCAGAGAAATGCAAATCAAAACCACTATGAGGTACCATTTCACGCCAATCAGAATGGCTGCTATCCAAAAGTCCACAAGCAATAAATGCTGGAGAGGGTGCGGAGAGAAGGGAACCCTCTTGCACTGTTGGTGGGAATGCAAACTAGTACAGCCACTATGGAGAACAGTATGGAGATTCTTCAAAAAACTGGGAATAGAACTGCCTTATGATCCAGCAATCCCACTGCTGGGCATATACATTGAGAAAACCAGAATTGAAAGAGACACCTGTACCCCAATGTTCATAGCAGCACTGTTTACAATAGCCAGAACGTGGAAGCAACCTAGATGTCCATCAGCAGATGAATGGATAAGCAAGCTGTGGTACATATACACAATGGAGTATTACTCAGCCATTAAAAAGAATACATTTGAATCAGTTCTAAGGAGGTGGATGGAACTGGAGCCTATTATACAGAGTGAAGTAAGCCAGAAACAAAAACACAAATACAGTATACTAACGCATATATATGGCATTTAGAAAGAAGGTAAAAATAACCCTATTTACGAGACAGCAAAAGAGACACTGATGTATAGAACAGACTTTTGGACTCTGGGACCGGGAGAGGGTGGGATGATTGGGGAGAATAGCATTGAAATATGTATAATATTATATCTGAAATGAGTCGTCAGTCCAGGTACGATGCCCGATAACAAATGCCTGGGGCTGGAGCACTGGGATGACCTGGAGGGATGGTGTGGGGAGGGGAGAGGGAGGAGGGTTCAGGATGGGGAACACGTGTATACCTGTGGAGGATCCATCTTGATATATGGTAAAAGCAATACAATATTGTAAAGTTAAGCAAAATTAAAAAAAATAAATAAATAAAAAATAAAAATAATGCAAATGAACATCTAGCACAGAGAGTGAATTACACTCCTCATTTTTGTTGTTACACTTAAAGCTACTGAGTTTTCACTATTCTGAGTCAGCATTAATCTTCCGTCATAAACTAACTTGATTACTAACAAGGTTTTGAAAAGCCACAAGCAAGCCAATTAACTTTACCAATTGGTGTCACAAATGAATGCTCTGCTCTTTAGAAATTCCAGTGACTTTCCATTTGGATTATATTATAGTCACTGTACAATGAAATACATATCTGATCATTGCAGCTAAAATAAATGAAAGTGAAGTTGCTCAGTCATGACTGACTCTTTGCGACCCCATGGACTGTAGCCTACCACACTCCTCCTTCCATGGGATTTTCCAGGCAAGAGTACTGGAGTGGGGTGCCATATCCTTCTCCAGGGATCTACCTGATCCAGGGATTGAACCCGGGTCTCCTGCATTATAGGCAGACGCTTTACCATCTGAGCCATCAGGGAAGTCTTAAATAATTTAAAATAAGTTCTGTGCTAATTCATTTGTTCAAGTGTCTTTTGCATTAGTACATTCTTATTCAGTAGCTAGTGTTGTCAAATCAATTGGTCAGGTGACCGTTCTTAAAAAGATAAGGGGACATGGCAAGTCAGACAGAACAGGGGCATAGCACATGTGGAAATTAGTTAGTTAGCACAGTAGGATTTGCCTTTAAGGTAAGAAAAGTTGTTTTAAGTATCATTGATTTTTTACTTGGAAAATGTGTCCTATTGATTTTTCCATCTAGACCCTTAACTATACCTTTTAATATACCATGCTTGTCCATAATGATGACCAATGGAAATGATGGTTCAGGTAGGGAAAGGGTAAAATGAGGCCTTAAGAAATACTACCTAAAAGGGCTCCGTACCACACACACATGATTGTACTTCAAAGTGCTACTTATTTCTATAGTGGGAAATAAGGTTCTTAGCTTTTTGAAGTCATGTGGCAAGTATAAAACGTAAGCAACTGAATTTTCTGTTTCCAAATATCTATGCTTTGGGGCAAATGATTCCTGGGTTTCTGCCAGAAATAAAGTTCAATTATTTGGAGGAGCTGGTTATTTGAATTTCTGTATTTCTTTTAATCAGGCTTTTTTTCTCCCAGCTGTCGTTAGTTGGTTCTACTTTATTACATTTTGAGATGTGGCATTCAAGCATTTGGAAATGCATTTATCCAGTCAGTGTAAGAAACAAACAACAACAAAACTGCTGGAATTCTGAAGAACATTGCCTATCATCTGGCATTGCACAGTCAATATTTGTTGTGCTTCAAAGAACCTACTTCTATAGTGTTACCCAGAGTAGCCTCTGTAGGCAATGCCTACAATTCCTTTCTCTGTGCATCTTTCCTACTTTTTTTTCTTACTTCTCTTTCTTTTACTCTCTCTTTTCTTTACTTTCTTTCTTTTACTCTGTCTTTTACTCTGTCCTCCCTTTTCTCCCGTATTTCCTTCCTCTTTTCTGGATTTCTTCTATCTTGTTTTCATTCAAATTTAAAAGCTCCAAAGAAATAATTTACATAAAACTTCAATATTTGTGGAAAAGGATTTTCGAGAAATAAAGTTTATTATTTGAACAGAATAGAATGAAATTGCAAGGACAATTATGTTAACATGATAATAAATATGATTCTTTATTTTAATAGCTTATGATTTTAGCTTTGCACCATGAAACAATCACCTCTTAAGCAAATCTTAAGTTCTCTGGGAATTTTCAGATTCACTTATCAAAAGAATATTTTAGTTGAGTACTAAATTTATCTTTTCCCAGACATTGATTATTGCTTGAAAGGAAGAAAGGTTACAAGAACAGAAAAGCATCTAATATCTGGACAAGTTATTAAACTATAGAACATTGAATTTATTATCATTCACAATATTAAAATTTTAACTATGAGGTTTAAGATATTTCTTAAAATGTATTCTATAGAAGAAAAATGCCAAGTTTCTGCATTAACATATTAGTTAACTAAGTAGTATCATTTATATAAGCTGTTTTGGATAAAATCAGACACCTATTATTCAAATATTGTTGGCCATTTAGTCTTCCCTGATGGTTCAGCTGGTAAAGAATCCACCTGCAATGAAGGAGGCCTGAGTTCAATCCCTGGGTTGGGAAGATCCCCTGTAGAAGGGAACAGCTATCCACTCCACTATTCTGGCCTGGAGAATTCCATGCATTGTATAGTCCATGGGGTGACAAAGAATTGGACATGCTTGAGTGACTTTCACTTTCACTTTTAAACCCTCATTGTAAGCTTGATGAACAATGAGATAATGTAAATTACCTGTGGTCAAACAGCAATAATGTACTCCTTTTCCTCTATCAGTCTGGTGGCCCTTTAATTTTTTTTTTTAATTGGATATACTGTCTTTAAGAAGATGACATACAAAATTGGCTTATTTAAATTAAGAGGTAAGTAGAAGAGTCAGGCAATGAGATCATCTTCCAATACAAGTAGGAGTTGTATGTGGAATATGGTAGTCAGTGGGAGGCTAGCTTCTGGTGAGGTGACAAAGTTTTAATGGATTTGAAAAGCAATTCTCTGTCCCTCTACATTTTCATTCTGCATAACTTTAGGGAAAAGGTAAAACAACTTGAACCTATTACAGAGAAGTGATTATGTCATAAATTTTTACAAGCTTGATTTACCTGTTTGGAACTATGGTGAGGGAAGGGTAAGAGTGTCAAAGAGTGATACTCAAGGAACTAATTTTCCCAAAATTAAAGCAAAATTAAAGATTATTAATTATACAGCCCAAGGTTGAATTTATTTATTCTTGCATATTTATTTAAAAACAAATTGTTAGGAGTGAATTCCAAAGGAAGTAGTTCGAAAAGAGTAATAATTCTTTATGTATCAGGTTATTTCCTCTAATCTTCAACAGTCTTCCCATTCAAAGAAACAGAACATTATAAAGGCATACTATACAAAGTTACCTTTTTTTTTTTTTTTTTTTTGACCAATGAAACTCTAAAAGTGATGATCAAAACTGTGGATCTTCAGAAAACTTTGAGGTGATTTTGGATTCAAACATTTAAAAAAATAAAAAATAAAAACAGACTTTCTTTCTCACATAGTGCACCAACTGTGAGGAGATATCCCACATCCAAGAACAAAGGAGAAGCTCCAGCAAATGGTAGGAGGGGCGAAATCACGTTTAGAATCAAACCCCATTCTCTCAAGAAACGCTCAGAGGTCTCAAACAAACCTTGTTTGCACCAGGACCCAGAGACCCCACAAAGCCTGAGACAGAACTGTGTTTGAGTGTTACAGGTCAGCAGTGGACTGCTGCAGGGGCAGAGGTTCTGGGTGCAGCAGACCTGGGTATGGCATAAGCCCTCTTGGAGGAGGTCGCCATTAATAACACCATAGAGCTGTCAGAACTTAAACAGGACTGGGAAACAAACTCTTGGTGGGCAAAAACAGAACTTTGTGTGCACCAGGACCCAGTAAAAAGGAGCAGTGAGCCCACAAGAGACTGACCCAGACTTGCCTCAAAGTGTCCAGGGGTCTCCAGCGGAGGCTTGGGTCAGGTGGCGTGCTGCAGGGCTAGGAGCACTGAATGTAGCAGTGCATGCATGGGACCTTTTGAAGGAAGTCACCATTATCTTCATTATTCCCACCATAGTTTGGTCCCAGGTAAATAACAGACAGTGAACACACCCATACCCATTAACAGAAAATTGGATTAAAGATTCACTGAATATGGCCCTGCCCATCAAAACAAGACCCAACTCCCCCCTCAGTCAGTCTCTCCCATCAGGAAGCTTCCATAAGCCTCATACTCTTCTCCATCAGAGGGCAAATAGACTGAAAACCACAATCACAGGAAACTAACCAATCTGATCTCATGGACCACAGCCTTGTCTAACTCAGTGAAAATATGAGCCATGCTGTGTAGAACCACCCCAATGGACAGGTCATGGTGGAGAGTTCTGATTTCTCCATGTGGTCCACTGGGGAAGGGAAAGGCAAACTACTTCAGTATTCTTGCCTTGAGAACCCTATGAACTGTATGAAAAGGCAAAATGATAGGACGCTGAAAGATGAACTCCCGAGGTCGGTAGGTGCCCAATATGATACAGGAGATCAGTGAAGAAATAACTCCAGAAAGAATGAAGAGATGGAGTCAAAGCAAAAATAACACCCAGTTGTGGATGTGATGGGTGATGGAAGTAAAGTCTGAGGCTGTAAAGAGCAACACTGCATAGGAAATAAGGAATATCAGGTCCATGAATCAAGGCAAATTGGAACTGATCAAACAGGAGATGGCAAGAGTGAACATTGACATTTTAGGAATCAGCAAACTAAAATGGACTGGAATGGGTGAATTTAACTCAGATGACCATTATATCTACTACTGTGGGCAAGAATCCCTTAGAAGAAATGGTGTAGCCATCACAGTCAACAGGAGTCCAAAATGCAGTACTTGGATGCAATCTCAAAACTGACAGAATGAACTCAGTTCGTTTCCAACACAAACCATTCAATATCACAGTAATTCAAGTCTATGCCCTTATCAGTAACACTAAAGAAGCTGCAGTTGAATGGTTCTATGAAGGCCTACAAGACCTTCTAGAACTAACACCCCCAAAAGATGTCCTTTTCATTATAGGGGGCTGGAATATAAAAGTAGGAAGTCAAGAAACACCTGGAGTAACAGGAAAATTCAGCCTTGGAGTAAAGAATGAAGCAGAGCAAAGGCTAATAGCATTTTGACAAGAGAACACACTAGTCATAGCAAACACCCTCTTTCAACAACACAAGAGGAAACTCTACACATGGACATCAACGGATTGTCAATACTGAAATCAGATTGATTATAATCTTTGCAGCCAAAGATGGAGAAGTTCTATGCAGTCAGCAAAATAAGGCCAGGAGCTGACTCTGGCACAGACCATGAACTCCTTATTGCCAAATTCAAACTTAAACTGAAGAAAGTAGGGAAAAACCACTAGGTCATATAGGTATGACCTAACTCAAATCCCTTAAGATTATACAGTGAAAGTGAGAAATAGATTTAAAGGACTAGATCTGATAGACAGAGTGACTGAAGAACTATGGGTGGAGGTTCGTGTCATTATACAGGAGACAGTGATCAAGACATAACCAAGAAAAAGAAATGCAAAAAAAGCAAAATGGATGTCTGAGGAGGCCTTACAGGCAGCTGAAAAAAGAAGAGGAGCTAAAGGCAAAGGAGAAAAGGAAAGATATACCCATTTGAATACAGAGTTCCAAAGAATAGCAAGGAGAGACTAGAAAGGCTTCCTCAGTGATCAGTGCAAAGACATAGAGGAAAACAAGACTAAGAAAGACTAGAGATCTCTTCAACAAAAGTAGAGAGACCAAGGGAATATTTCATGCAAAGATAGTCAAAATAAAGGACAGAAATGGTATGGACCTAACAGAGGCAGAAGATATTAAGAAGAGATGGCAAGAATATACAGAAGAATGATACAAAAACAGACCTTCACGACTCAGATAATTACAAAGGTCTGATCAACAACCTAGAGCCAGACATCTTGGAATGTGAAGCCAAGTGGGCATTAGGAAGCATCACTATGAACAAAGCTAGTGGAGGTGATGGAATTCCAGGTGAGCTATTTCAAATTCTGAAAGATGACGATGTGAAAGTCCAGCCAATCTGGAAAACTCAGCAGTGGCCACAGGACTGGAAAAGGTCAGTTTTCATTCCAATCCCTAAGAAAGGTAATGCAAAAGAAAGCTCAAATTACTGCAAAATTGCACTTATCTCACATGCTAGCAAAATAATGCTCAGAATTCTCCAAGGCAGGCTTCAATAGTATGTGAACTGTGAACTTCCAGATGTTTAAGCTGGATTTAGAAAAAGAAGAGGAACCAGAGATCAAATTACCAACATTCATTGGATCATTGAAAAAGCAAGAGAGTTCTAGGAAAACATCTACTTTTGCTTTATTCACTATGCCAAAGCCTTTGCCTGTATGGATCACAACATACTGTGGAAAATTCTTACAGAGATGGGAATACCAGACCACCTGACCTGCCTCTTGAGAAATCTGTATGCAGGTAGAGAAGCAACAGTTAGAAGTGTACATGGAACAGCAGACTGGTTCCAAATAGGGAAAGGAGTACGTCAAGGCTGTATATTGTCACCCTACTTATTTAACTTAACATGCAGAGTACATCATGAGAAATGCTGGGCTGGAAGAAGCACAAGCTGGAAACAAGATTGCCAGGAGAAATATCAATAACCTCAGATACGCAGATGAAACCACCCTTATGGCAGAAAGTGAAGGAAAACTAAAGAGCCTTTTGATGAAAGTGAAAGAGGAGAGGGAAAAAAAATGGCTTAAAACTCAACATTCAGAAAACTAAGATCATGGCATCTGGACCCATCACTTCCTGGAAAATAGATGGGGAAACAATGGAAAGAGTGGCTGACTTTATTTTTTTGGTCTCCCAAATCACTGCAGATGGTGACTGCAGCCATGAAATTAAAAGACACTTGCTCCTTGCAAGAAAAGTTATGACCAACCTAGACAGCATAATAAAAAAACAAAGACATTACTTTGCCAACAAAGGTCCATCTAGTTAAAGCTATAGTTTTTCCAGTGGTTATGTTTGGTTGTGAGAGTTTGACTGTAAAGAATGCTGAGCATCAAAGTATTGATGCTTTTGAATTGTGGTGTTGGATTAGACTCTTGATGGTCCCTTGGACTGCAAGGAGATCCAACCAGTCCATCCTAAAGGAAATCAGTCCTGAGTATTCATTGGAAGGACTGATGCTGAAGCTGAAACTCCAATACTTTGGCCACCTATATGAAGAACTGACTCACTGGAAAAGACCCTGATGCTGGGAAAGACTGAGGGCAGGAGGAAAAGGGGATGACAGAGGATGAGATGGCTGGATTGCATCACCAACTCAATGGGCATGAGTTTGAGTAAACTCCAGGAGTTGGTGATGGACAAGGAGCCCTGGCATGCTGCAGTCCATGGGGTTGCAAAGAGTCGGACACAACTAAGTGACTGAACTGATCTGAACTGCACCTATTTTTGCTTACAATGTCTCAGTGGTAATATACATGCAATAAGATCTCTAAAGCAGACAACTGGATTATAACCAGTCACAAACCTTCAATTTTCCTCTTCTACTGAAGACCTGCACTCTGGCACCAGTAGTCTAATTCCTGTTTACAGCTCTAAGATCGAGAGTGTCATTTAAATTCACACACTTAAATATGATATTAACAGTATTTATCTTCAGAAAACCTGGTAAATATAAATTAACCTTTGTTAAATCCTTGGATCTTCAACCACAATCCTTTTCTAAAGCTATCAGTAATCCATTCAACCTTGAAATATTATTGATGTGGCATGCCATATTTACAAAGCATTCTATTTTTTCACAATAACTTTTCCTTAACATCTTCTGGCATTTTATTCCTTGCTCTTTTTTGAAAGAAAATTGAATAAAAATAGGATCTAACATTACTGAATATTATTCCTTTATTTATCTTCATTTTCTATAGACTCTCTCATCTTCTCTGACATGATTCAACCACAAAATTATTATTTTATGAAAAGCAATAAGGATTATAACAAGGGACACCTTTGTTTCTCCAGAAGTGTTTTGATAATTAGAAACATGAAGAAGGTTTTGTTCTCTAAGAACACTTCGGAGGAAAATGTTTCAAGTATATTTTTCTCAGCTGTCATGACTTAGTACACCAACCAGTCTTCATGACATGTTCTGAATCAGATATCCCTAAGTAATGAAGCATCAGTTTTTCCCCAAAACTAATGTTTGCCAAACCTTTATCAGTATAATAAACATTAAACAGATCATATGAGTTAAAAAAAAAAAAAAACTAGTTCTTAAAATGATAGAATGATAAAATGATTAAAATGATATTATCTCCATTCAAATTAATTTTAACAGAGTTGAAGTCCAACATTTCTCCTAGCAGACACAGCTGTCATCAGAAATCAACAATAGCTGGTACTGAATGATCTGTTACCTAGTGGTTAAGAGATACACTATACACATTTGGGAAGCTTTTGATCATCTTATATGTGGAATTTGATCTATGCTACCACTTGATGCCTATTTCTTATATTTTATTAAACTTCCATAGTACAAAAGAGACCAAGTATAGCTATTTAGAATAATCTATAAAATGAGCACAGTGGAGATTATTAGTTTTTGGGTGGTCCACATACAAAGTAAAATGTTAAAAGGGAAAGTATATGACTTAAGAGCAAAATTGGGTTTAAGAGGTAAGAACAGAATCACTGTGAAATCACAAGAAAGACTTGTAGTAGTAAAGGAAGATGATGAAGCACACATGTCAGGCAGCAGACAGGCTCCATCTGTAGAAACAAAACAAAAGCCAAGGGAAAACCCAGGTCACTGTGTAAATGATTGGGATTTCACTTTGATCCAGTAGGATAACTGGTTAGAACACAAAGACCTAGACTGAAAAATCTTGCAAATCACTAGAATCCATACTCTTTTTGGTTTGTTTGTTTTATTTTTTCCTTTTTGAATAATCACATGAACTGGATCATGGCTTAGTATAAGGAAAAGAGATTTCAGTGTCTAAAGCAGGTGTCAGTAGATGTTTTCCATAAAGATTCAGATAATAAATATTTTAGGCTTTATAGGCCTTTCAATTTCTGTTACTACTACTCAGATTTATCCTTGCAATGTGAATGCAACCATAAGCAATACATAAACAAATGAACGTGGCTGTGTGTTAAGATGCTTCAGTTGTGTCCAAACTTTACAATCCAATGGACTGGAGCCCACCCATGGGGCTCCTCTGTTCATGGGTCATTCCACACAAGAATATTGTAATATTGTAATGCCAGGCCCTTCTCCAGAGGATCTTCCTGACCTAGGGCTCAAATCTGCACCTCTTACATCTCCTGCATTGGTAGGCAAGTTCTTTACCACTAGTGCCACCTGGGATGCCCTAATAAAGCTTTATTGACACAAATTTGAATATTCTTATGGTACAAAATGGACAGAGGAGCTTCATGGGCTACAGTTCATGGGGTTGCAAAGAGTCGGACACAACTGAGCAACTAAGCACAACACAACACATGGTACAAAGTATTCTTTTTTTTCAACCATTTAAAACCATGTAAAAAGTTTTTAGTTCTCAGAATTCACACACTGGCCAGCTTTGACCTATGGGCTGTAGTTCCTGGCTCACAATCTAGAGAAATATTACAAAACCGATGTTATAAGTGAGCATGTTGGATGCTCACTTACATATATATATTTATATTTTAAAATATAAAAGAATATTTAATCTCTTAGAGGGTATACTAGAGATGAAGTAATATCTTACACTGAATAGACAGTTAAATTGTTAGTTTAAGTATATAGGTTTAAGCAAAATCAATTACCTTTAATTACACTGAAAATTTTGCCTGAAAGGACTGGGATAATTTTATTTTATTGACAGGTTATTCTTCCTCTTATTTAAATGACTCAGTATTCTGATAATTATATGTGCATTTCTAATTTTAGAATAATATTTATATTTATTCTACATTAAAATTCATTGAGAGGTTATGAATACCAGCAATGGCCCCTTAACTTTCATAGACATGAGTTAGTCTTATGGTAAGGTATTTCAATGAATAGTGAATAAAACTAGAAAAAAACAACAGAATGAGAAAGACTAGAGATCACTTCAGGAAAATTGGTGATATCAAGGGAACATTTCAACCAGGACAGAAACAATAGACATCTAGTAAATGCTGAAGAAATCCAGAAGAGATGGAAAGAATACATGGAAGAACTGCACAAAAAAGATCTTAATGACTCGCATTACTGTGGTCATTCACCCAGAGCCAGACATTCTGGACTGTGAAGTCAAGTGGGTCTTAGGAAGCACTGCTATTAATAAAGCTAGTGGATGTGGTGGAATTCCAGTCAGATCAGATCAGTCGCTCAGTCGTGTCCGACTCTTTGCGACCCCATGAACTGCAGCACGCCAGGCCTCTCTATCCATCACCAGCTCTCGGAGGTCACTCAGACTCACATTCATCGAGTCAGTGATGCCATCCACCCATTACATCCTCTGTCATCCCCTTTTCCTCCTGCCCTCAATCCCTCCCAGAATAAGAGTCTTCTCCAATGAGTCAACTCTTCGCATGAGGTGGCCAAAATACTGGAGTTTCAGCTTGAGCATCATTCCTTCCAAAGAAATTCCAGGATTGATCTCCTTCACAATGGACTGGTTGGATCTTCTTGCAGTCCAAGGGACTCTCAAGAGTCTTCTCCAACACCACAGTTCAAAAGCATCAATTCTTCGGCGCTCAGCCTTCTTCACAGTCCAGCTCTCACATCCATACATGACCACAGGAAAGACCATGGCCTTGACTAGGCGAACCTTTGTTGGCAAAGTAATGTCTCTGCTTTTGAATATGCTATCTAGGTTGATCATAACATTCCTTCCAAGGAGTAAGCGTCTTTTAATATCATGGCTGCAGTCACCATCTGCAGTGATTTTGGAGCCCAGAAAAATAAAGTCTGACACTGTTTCCACTGTTTCTCCATCTATTTCCCATGTAGTGATGGGACTAGATGCCATGATCTTCGTTTTCTGAATGTTGAGCTTTAAGCCAACCTTTTCACTCTCCACTTTCACTTTCATCAAGAGGCTTTTTAGTTCCTCTTCACTTTCTGCCATAAGGGTGGTATCATCTGCATATCTGAGGTTATTGATATTTCTCCTGGCAATCTTGATTCCAGCTTGTGTTTCTTCCAGTCCAGCATTTCTCATGATGTACTCTGCATATAAGTTAAATAAACATGGTGACAATATGCAGCCTTGACGTACTCCTTTTCCTATTTGGAACCAGTCTGTTGGTCCATGACCAGTTCTAACTGTTGCTTCCTGACCTGCATACAGATTTCTCAAGAGGCAGATCAGGTGGTCCAGTATTCCCATCTCTCTCAGAATTTTCCACAGTTTATTGTGATCTATACAGTCAAAGGCTTTGGCAAAGTCAATAAAGCAGAAATAAATGTTTTTCTGGAACTCTCTTGCTTTTTTGATGATCCAGCGGATGTTGGCAATTTGATCTCTGGTTCCTCTACCTTTTCTAAAACCAGCTTGAACATCAGGAAGTTCACAGTTCACATATTGCTGAAGCCTGGCTTGGAGAATTTTGAGCATTACTTTACTAGCGTGTGAGATGAATGCAATTGTGTGGTAGTTTGAACACTCTTTGGTATTGCCTTTCTTTGGGATTGGGATGAAAACTGACCTTTTCCAATCTTGTGGCCACTGCTGAGTTTTCCAGATTTGCTGGCATATTGAGTGCAGCACCTTCACAGCATCATCTTTCAGGATTTGGAATAGCTCCACTGGAATTCCATCACCTCCACTAGCTTTGTTCCTAGTGATGCTTTCTAAGGCCCACTTGACTTCACATTCCAGGATGTCTGGCTCTAGGTCAGTGATCACACCATCATGATTATCTGGGTGGTGAAGCTCCTTTTTGTACAGTTCTTCTGTGTATTCTTGCCAACTCTTCTTAATATCTTCTGCTTCCGTTAAGTCCATACCATTTCTGTCTTTTATCGGGCCCATTTTTGCATGAAATGTTCCTTTGGTATCTCTGATTTTCTTGAAGAGATCCCTAGTCTTTCCCATTCTGTTGTTTTCCTCTATTTCTTTGCATTGATCGCTGAAGAAGGCCTTCTTATCTCTTCTTGCTATTCTTTGGAACTCTGCATTCCGATGTTTATATCTTTCCTTTTCTCCTTTGCTTTTCGCTTCTCTTCTGTTCACAGGTATTTGTAAGGCCTCCCCAGACAGCCATTTTGCTTTTTTGCATTTCTTTTCCATGGGGATGATCTTGATCCCTGTCTCCTGTACAATGTCACGAACCTCAGTCCATAGTTCATCAGGCACTCTATCTATCAGATCTAGGCCCTTAAATCTATTTCTCACTTCCACTGTATAATCAAAAGGGATTTGATTTAGGTCATACCTGAGTGGTCTAGTGGTTTTCCGTACTTTCTTCAATTTAAGTCTGAATTTGGCAATAAGGAGTTCATGGTCTGAGCCACAGTCAGCTCCTGCTCTTGTTTTTGCTGATTGTATAGAGCTTCTCCATCTTTGGCTGCAAAGAATATAATCGATCTGATTTCGGTGTTGACCATCTGGTGATGTCCATGTATAGAGTCTTCTCTTGTGTTGTTGGAAGAGGGTATTTGCTATGACCAGTGCATTTTCTTGGCAAAACTCTGTTAGTCTTTGCCCTGCTTCATTCCGTATTCCAAGGCCAAATTTGCCTGTTACTCCAGGTGTTTCTTGACTTCCTACTTTTGCATTCCAGTCCCCTATAATGAAAAGGACATCTTTTTTTGGGTGTTAGTTCTAAAAGGTCTTGTAGGTCTTCATAGAACCGTTCAACTTCAGCTTCTTCAGCGTTACTGGTTGGGGCATAGACTTGGATTACTATGACATTGAATGATTTGCCTTGGAAATGAACAGAGATCATTCTGTCGTTTTTGAGATTGCATCCAAGTACTGCATTTCAGACTCTTTTGTTGACCATGATGGCCACTCCATTTCTTCTGAGGGATTCCTGCCCACAGTAGTAGATATAATGGTCCTCTGAGTTAAATTCACCCATTGCAGTCCATTTTAGTTCGCTAATTCCTAGAATGTCAACATTCACTCTTGCCATCTTTTGTTTGACCACTTCCAATTTGCCTTGATTCATGGACCTGACATTCCAGGTTCCTATGCAATATTGCTCTTTACAGCATCGGAATTTGCTTCTATCACCAGACACATCTACAGCTGGGTATTCTTTTTGTTTGGTTCCATCCCTTCATCTTTCTGGAGTTATTTCTCCACTGATCTCCAGTAGCATATTGGGCCCCTACTGACCTGGGGAGTTTCTTTAAGTATCCTATCATTTTGCCTTTTCATACTGTTCATGGGGTTCTCAAGGCAAGCAAACTGAATTGGTTTGCCACTCCCTTCTCCAACGGACCACACCCTGTCAGATCTCTCCACCATGTCCCGCCCATCCTCGGTTGCCCCACGGGCATGGCTTAATTTCATTGAGTTAGACAAGGCTGTGGTCCTGGACACAAGATTGGAAAAGGTCAGTTTTCATCCCAATCCCAAAGAAAAGCAATGCCAAAGAGTGGTCAAACTACCACACAATTGCACTCATCTCACACGCTAGTAAAGTAATGCTCAAAATTCTCCAAGCCAGAATTCAGCAATATGTGAACCATGAACTTCCTGATGTTCAAGCTGGTTTTAGAAAAGGCAGAGGAACCAGAGATCAAATGGCCAACATCAGCTGGATCATGGAAAAAACAAGAGAGTTCCAAAAAATCATCTATTTCTGCTTTATTGACTATGCCAAAGCCTTTGACTGTGTAGATCACAAGAAACTGTGGAAAATTCTGAAAGAGATGGGAATACCAGACCACCTGATCTGCCTCTTGAGAAATATGTATGCAGGTCAGGAAGCAACAGTTAGAACTGGTCATGGAACAACAGACTGGTTCCAAATAGGAAAAGGAGTACGTCAAGGCTGCATATTGTCACCATGTTTATTTAACTTATATGCAGAGTACATCATGAGAAATGCTGGACTGGAAGAAACACAAGCTGGAATCAAGATTGCCAGGAGAAATATCAATAACCTCAGATATGCAGATGATACCACCCTTATGGCAGAAAGTGAAGAGGAACTAAAAAGCCTCTTGATGAAAGTGAAAGTGGAGAGTGAAAAGGTTGGCTTAAAGCTCAACATTCAGAAAACGAAGATCATGGCATCTAGTCCCATCACTACATGGGAAATAGATGGAGAAACAGTGGAAACAGTGTCAGACTTTATTTTTCTGGGCTCCAAAGTCACTGTAGATGGTGACTGCAGCCATGAAATTAAAAGACGCTTACTCCTTGGAAGGAATGTTATGGCCAACCTAGATAGCATATTCAAAAGCAGAGACATCACTTTGCCAACAAAGGTTCGCCTAGTCAAGGCTATGGTCTTTCCTGTGGTCATGTATGGATGTGAGAGCTGGACTGTGAAGAAGGCTGAGCACCGAAGAATTGATGCTTTTGAACTGTGGTGTTGGAGAAGACTCTTGAGAGTCCCTTGGACTGCAAGGAGATCCAACCAGTTCATTCTGAAGGAGATCAGCCCTGGGATTTCTTTGGAAGGAATGATGCTAAAGCTGAAACTCCAGTATTTTGGCCACCTCATGGGAAGAGTTGACTCATTGGAGAAGACTCTGATGCTGGGAGGGATTGGGGGTAGGAGGAGAAGGGAACGCAGAGGATGAGATTGCTGTATGGGATCACTGACGCGATGGATGTGAGTCTGAGTGACCTCCGGGAGTTGGTGATGGACAGGGAGGCCTGGTGTGCTGTGGTTCATGGGGTCGCAAAGAGCCGGACATGACTGAGCGACTCATCTGATCTGATCTGATCCAAAAGCCTTTAACTGTGTGGATCATAACAAACTGTGGAAAACTCTTGAACAGTTTGGAGTACTAGACTATCCTACCTGTCTCCTGAGAAACCTGTATGTGAATCAAAAAGCAACAATTAGATCCCTGTATGGAGCAACTGACTGGCTCAGGACTGAAAAAGGAGTATGGCAGGGCTGTCTGCTGTCACCCTGTCTGTTTAACGTATATGCGGAGCACATCATGAGAAATGCCAGGCTGGATGAGTTAAAGCTGGAATCAAGAGGGGTGGGAGAAACATCAACAACCTCAGATATGTAGATGATACCACTCTAATGGCAGAAAGCAAAGAAGAACTGAAGAGCCTCTGAATGTGGGTAAAGAAGGAGAGTGAAAGAGCAGGCTTAAAACTAAATATTAGAAAAACTAAGATCATAGCATCCAGCTCCATTGCTTCATGGTAATTAGAAGGGGAAAAGGTGGAAGTAGTGACTAATTTCCTCTTCTTGTGCTCTTCTTTCACTGTGGATGGTGACTGCAGCCATGAAATCAGAAAGTTATTGCTTCTTGGCAGGAAAACTGTGACAAACCTAGACAGTTTGTTGAAAAGCAAAGACATTACTCTCATAACAAAGGTCCGCGTAATCAAGGCTATGGTCTCCCCAGTGGTCACATACAGTCTTGATAGCTGGACTATAAAGAAAACTGAGCACCAAACAATTGATGCCTTCAAATTGTGATGCTGAAGAAGACTCCTGAAACTCCCTTGGACAGCAAGGAGATCAAACCAGTCAATCTTAAGGGAAATAAACTGAATACTTATTGGAAGGGGTGATGCTGAAGCTCTGATATTTTGGTCATCTGATGAGAAAAGCAGACTCACTGGAAAAGTCTCTGATGCTGGGAAGGATTGAGTGCAGACGTTGAACAGGGTATGAGAGGATAAGATGACTGGATGGCATAACCAATGCACTGGGTGTGAATGTGGGCAAACTTCAGGAGATGGTGAGGGACAAGAAGGCCTGGCATGCCACAATCTATGGAGTCGCAAAGAGTTGGACACAGCTTGGTGACTGAACAACATTTATT
The DNA here is from genome assembly GCA_935064755.1 of Tragelaphus eurycerus. Taxonomy (NCBI): domain Eukaryota; kingdom Metazoa; phylum Chordata; class Mammalia; order Artiodactyla; family Bovidae; genus Tragelaphus; species Tragelaphus eurycerus. The sequence continues at coordinate 40,774,896 of CAKXYN010000010.1, read as the reverse complement.
TCAGTAATCGGGTTGTAGTTTTCAGATTAAAATATATATATATGGTATTTGACAACACTGTCACTAAAGTATAAAACATTTTATTGTCTTGTACCATTTTACAAATAAATTCTAAAATGAATGCTTACATTTTAAAATTATACAAAACCCAATTTTTGAGATATAACTAATAAAGCAACCACAAAAACAAAACATAGTAAAAATCCGGATAAACCACAAAATCCAAATATGTGTACATGTGGCTTGCCAAGTGGTGCTAGAGGTAAAGAATCTACCTGCCAATTCGGGAGAAACAGGTTTGATTTCTGGGTCAGGAAGATCCCCTGGAGGAGAAAATGGAAACCCACTCCAGTATTTTGCCTGAAAAATCCCATAGACAGAGGAGCCTGGCAGGCTACAGTCAATGAGGTCATCAGTGGGGTCACAAAGAGTCAGACATGACTGAGCAACTGAGCATACAAACACACACACATAAACATATGATGCACACATTCTTTTGTCCAGTTTCCTATATCCTTTTCAGAACAGAAACAGATATAAATATTTACACAAAACACACTTAACCTAAATTTATCTTTTTTTAACCTATTAGGTATCTGTTACTCTTCCTGTCCTTAGGTGATAGAACTTAAAAGATTTAAAAAGAATTTAAAGCTTATGCTATGTCCTTTAAGACTGTGCTGCAAATACAGGTCATAGAATTTGCATGCAAAGTTTGCATTGCTACTCCAAGTCTCTTGCCCACTATATAAGAGATGACCTGTATTAAATTAGACTACAGCATAATCTGATGATGATATTTTTGTCTGACATGATTGGGGAATACATATACTGAATTTTTCAAAATAGGAAATTGACTTTTGGGTCCCAGAGAAACATTTACTTTAATCGTTTTCTTGATAGAAATCTTCTGGAAGACTATTAACACTTCCCTACGTTCTTAAAAAGAGGCCACCGAAGGGAATTTGCTCTTATCTTGATCATTTACAGCCTCCACCTTGAATATCCATCATACCCTGTGGTAATGCCTCACCTGTCAAGCTGTCAGCTGTCAAGGTCTGCCATCATCCTACTTGCCTCTAACAGCCTTCTGTTCCAATTCCTCTCAATGACTCTGGGTCAGAGAACCAGACAACCAAGGCTTTAAAGATTACATGTAAAGATTCTAAGTTTCCTAACTATAAAGTTGTTATTCCAGACCTGTAGTTTCTCAATACTGACGGCATATTTGAATTACTTGGGGACCATTAAAAATAAATAAATAAATACTGCTCAGATTCCACAGCAGATTCTGTTTAATGGATCTGAAATGGAGTGTCACCATTGGTATTTTCAAAGTGCCCCTAAAATGTTATGTTTTGCTCTATTTTGTTTCCAGCCAGGTTTGTGATAGCAGTAGATAATGTATAAAATATTTTTAAATCTGAAATAGATTGTTTTCACAGTTAAAAGAATCAGTAAATCCCTAAATGAAGGTCTAAACCCTATATTTAGTTTCTGGCTAAGTAGACTATATATGTGTGTGTTTGTGTGTCTGTGTCTGTGTGTGGGCATACTCAGTTGCTCAGTAGGGTCCGACTCTTTGCAAAACCCCATGAACTTTAGCACACCATGCTCCTCTATCCATGGGATTCTCCAGGCAATAGTACTGGAGTGGGTTGCCATTTCCTCCTCCAGGGGATATTCCAGACCCAGGGATTGAACCTGTAGTTCCTGCATTGGCAGGCAGATTCTTTATTAGTGAACCACCTGGAAAGCCCATACATATGCATACACACATATATGTGTGTGTGTGTGTGTGTGTGTGTGTGTGTGTGTGTATAACGGAGAAGGCAATGGCACCCCACTCCAGTACTTTTGCCTGGAAAATCCCATGGACAGAGGCGCCTGGAAGGCTGCAGTCCATGGGGTCGCTAGAGTTGGACACGACTGAGAGACTTCACTTTCACTTTTCACTTTTATGCATTGGAGAAGGAAATGGCAACCCACTCCAGTGTTCTTGCCTGGAGAATCCCAGGGACGGGGAAGCCTGGTGGGCTGCCGTCTATGGGGTCGCACAGAGTCGGACATGACTGAAGCGACTTAGTAGCAGCATATATATATATATATATATATATATAACACACACACACACATATTTTTCTTCAAGTCATCATTTAAAACTAGTATACAGCTCAGCATAGTTAGGTAAAGTCTTCCTATTTTCATCAAAACTACTCAGTATTTCCTAATTTTTAAAATTACCTTCTATATTTCTCCAACTAAATTCTTAGATTTAGGTTGCAAAAACTTAAGCAATGAATGTAGCAGTCTAACACTTTGAAAGTGTCCCCATATATACATAATTTTATATCTTTAATATTACAACAAATTATTTTGACAATAATCTTTCCTTGGCAACTTTTTATTTCTATTGCTATGTGTTCCCTATTCACAGATACAGGGGAAAAAAAAACCCTTCTATTTCAGTGGAGTTCATAGGTGAATATGAAAAAAAGCAACAAGCAAGCAGACAACTGTGATTTATGTGCTAGAGATATTGTAGATTACCGTAACAGTACAGATTGGGTGCAACTAAACCAACCTGGCAAAGATAATGATTCCTAGAGGAAGTTAAGGTTGAATTTAATCTTGAAAAACCCATCCAGGTAAAGAAGGAAAGGGTCAGAGGAAAGACACTATCAGGAGAAAAATGTGTGCCACTTTAAAAAGATTTAGCAGTATAGAATACTCCGGGGGATTTCAAGTATGGGTTAGATATGAGTGTTGGGTAGAAAAAAAAAAAAGAATAAAATATAAAAAGTTGAGTCTTAAAGAAGCAGTTAGTTTGGAGTTAGTGTCTGGAGGAACCCAAATGTCCTATCAGAGATGTTACATTTTTACTATAATCACAATAGGAGGGCACTGAAGAATCTTAATGTACAATCCAAACATATAAGTAACTCACATTTCATGGCAAAACATTTAAACATGATTATTACTTAACTATATTATCCTTTATGAAATTTTACAAAATAATGACACACCCTGGTTGGAGAGTAAACATTTGGAAGTCATTGTAATAACCATGAATAATCGATAATCATTTATCTTTTTGGAGAATCTATGCAGATGGATTTGCTATTTATAAGGACTAAGGCATGGAACATAGGAGTAAAACTGAAGAGGATGGAAAAGGTAATTTTCATTTCATCTTGTTGATACTGACAATGATATAGTCAATTAAATATATTCCATATGTATATATTGCTTCCCTGGTGGCTCAGATGGTAAAGAGTCCGCCTGCAACGCAGGAGACCTGGGTTTGATCCTGGGTCAGAAAGATCCCCTGGAGGAAGGCATGGCAACCCACTCCAGTATTCTTGTCTGGAGAATCCCATGGACAGAGGAGCCTAGAGGGCTGCAGTCCATGGGGTTGCAAAGAGTCGGGCACGATTGAGTTAATAAGCATGGTACATCGGTATATACTGAAGCCACGTACAAGCCTCTGTGTCCTTGTATTCTGAAGTGAAACGCTGACTCAAGAGTTAATGTTTGGAAAATGTGAAGATGTATAAACCAAGAATAGCTCTTGGGCTGGGAAACCAGTGACAGTTTAGTCTATAATGCTGCCACACAGCAGAATCACCAAACTCCCAGTTCCCTGAAAGATACAAATACAGGCCTGACACACATTCCTAAGTCATTTTTACAGGAAACAGAGGCCACCACCAGATGAAAACTGATGACCACAAGAACATAGACCCTAGACTGTATGAAACAAGAAAACTGGTGATGTTAGAAGATTCACTTTGATGCCAAAGCATCCAAGAATTGTCTATGAGCTGATCACACCCTGCTCCTTGAATACTATGAAACACCTCACTACCCCTCCAGGCTGGGTCACACAGTCTTGAGGGCATTAGCCTGCTGTGGTCCCTATTGCCTGGCAAAGAAATAAAAGCTATTCTTTTCTACTTCACTCAAAACTCTATCTTCATGTTTCTATTTGGCACTGCAAACACAGGCTGAGTTTCAGCAACAATACTAAGGACCTGAACCCAAGAGAGAAAAAGAGCATATGAACATGAAGAAACAAGTCCACAGGGTATTTGATACTATAGTTTTATAAAGTGAATATAGAGATTGAGATTAAAGGACAGAATTCTCAAAAGCATAAAGATTTAATATGCAGGTGAAGGGACACAGCTCTGTAAGACGTGGAGAAGAAATAACTAGAAAGGTAAGAAAAAACCAAGGGAGACCAATATTAGGGAATCTCCAATAGGATACTGTTTCCAGATTGTGAGTTGTGAGGAATATCAAACGTTGTACAACAGTGGAGAGACTGTTTATAGCGACAGAGCACAGGAGAACAGCCAGAATGCTGAGAGTTGAGAAATAAACAGCATGTGAAGTAGTGTATTTTTTTTTTTCTTAAAAGAAATGTTCTACATGTACTTAGTTACAGGTTTTTCAAGCAATATTTAATTACATAATTTCTTATTTGAGATACTATATAGTCACTATAGTGGCCTTCTTGAATTCAATAAAAACAGTTACTTTCTTCTTCCATCAATCTTTGAGATCACTTAACTTCACTTATCTCAAAGAAATTTCAATAAACCTCCTGTTCAGTTACCAATATCCTGCTGGTTATTAGACTGAAAATTGCCACTTTGGGAGTTAACACTAACGGCATCTCTCATTTTCTTTATAAAATTCTAATCAAAGTCTATAGAGCTTTTGCACAATGGCTACTCAAGAAAAAAAAAAAAAAAAAAGCAAAAAACAAAATTCTTATTATACTTACTCTTCTGTTTAGTTAAAGTCATGCTGCTGCTGCTGCTGCTGCTAAGCCACTTCAGTCGTGTCCGACTCTGTGCGACCCCATAGATGGCAGCCCACCAGGCTCCCTCATCCCTGGGATTCTCCAGGCAAGAACTCTGAAGTGGGTTGCCATTTCCTTCTCCAAAAGTGAAAAGTGAAAGTGAAGTCGCTCAGTCGTGTCCGACTCTTAGCAACCCCATGGACAGCGGCCCACCAGGGTCCTCTGTCCATGGGATTTTCCAGGCAAGAGTACTGGGTTGGGGTGCCATTGCCTTCCCCATAAAGTCATGAGTGATGTCAAATTTTCCTGATTCCATTTCATTTGGAACAATAGTTCTAACACTATACATGAAGATAAACTCAAAATGGATTAAAGACCTAAATGTAAGAGCAGAAACTATAAAACTCTTAGAAGAAAACACCGGTTGGGAATATCCCCTGGAGAAGGAAATGGCAACACATTCCACTATCCTTGTCTGGAGAATTCCATGGACAGAGGAGCCTGGTAGACTACTGGGAACAATAAGTTAATAGGTTTCACATTAACTTAATTTCCTGGTGATTAAATAGCTAATGGGATTGTGGTCAAAAGTAAAAATACTAAGGTGTAATACCAATGAAATTATTAATTGATTCATGTGAATTTTCAATAAAACATTTTTATGCTTTAGAAAGTAAAAGATTGGAGCTATTAAACATAAGAAAACATTAGTCTTCTCCCTAAAGTCTAAATATCGAAGTTCTCCACTGTTAAGCTCTTGGATCTCACTCTTCTTTCATTGCATTCTTTTTCTCAGAAACAGAATCCTGTCCCATGCCTTTAAATATTAAATGTATGCTGATGACTTTCTAATTTATATCACCAGTTCTGAACTCAACCTGAGTTCCAGATTTGCTTGTACTTCAGCCAACTTGATTATTCTGTCTACATAATGAGAATCTCAAATATCTAAAACAGAACTCCTAATTTCTACCCCACATAGAATAAGTGAAACAAAACAATCCATTCCTTCCTTTAGCTTATTCATTTCCAGAAAGAGTAACAGTATCCTCACAGATGCTTGTCCAAAAGCATCAGACTCACGCTTTATTCTTCAGTTTCCCTACCCTATGCCCGTGTGCAATGGCTCACTGAGCCTATTGGCTGTCGTTTCTATCACCATCTGGAGAAGGAAATGGCAACCCACTCCAGAAATCCTGCCTAGGAAATCCCATAGACAGAGGAGTCTGTAGAGCTATGGTCCACAGGATCACAAAAGAGTCGGACACGACTTAGCATACCTGGTTCTGGTACTGTCATTTGCTGCTGCTGCTAAGTTGCTTCAGTCGTGTCCGACTCTGTGTGACCCCATAGACGGCAGCCCACCAGGCTTCCCCATCCCTGGGATTCTCCAAGCAAGAACACTGGAGTGGGTTGCCATTTCCTTCTCCAATGCATGAAAGTGAAAAGTGAAAGTGAAGTCGTTCAGTCGTGTCTGACCCTCAGCGACCCCATGGACTGCAGCCTTCCAGGCTCCTCTGTCCATGGCATTTTCCAGGCAAAAGTACTGGAGTGGGGTGCCATTGCCTTCTCTGGGTAGTGTCATTTACCATCCAGCTAACTCAAAAACCCCCAAGCCACTCTGTTTCCTGTTCTGCTTTTCTTAACAGCTTTTCTAAGCACTATAGCCATTATGATCTTTTCTAAAACAAAACATATTCATGTCTTCTTACTAAAAAATTCTCCAAAAGCATCCAAAGATAATTAGCATAAAATCTAAATGCTCAGCCTTGACCTGCAACCCTTAACTCTATGGACTTTTCATGGTTTTTAAATATGCCAAGATTATTCCTTCTTTGGGCCTTTGAAAGTAAGGTTTCTTTTGTATAGTATACCCTCACCTTATTCAGGAATTTGAAAAACTGTCACTTATTCAGACTGTTCTTCCTTCTTCCTAGATCTTGCTGTCTCTTGCTATACATTGATTCTGAACTTTTATATAGATAGATAGATATAGTTTTTATTTCTTACCATCTCCTCTACTAAACATATACTTCATTAAGACAGAGAATCTGACCATATACTATATCTGACCATGTAGTATGTTGAAAAGTATTTGACATGCTCTAGGAGATCCTTGGAAAGAAAGTTATGACCAACCTAGATAGCATATTAAAAAGCAGAGACATTACTTTGTCAACAAATGTCTGTCTAGTCAAGGATATGGTTTTTCCAATAGTCATATATGGATGTGAGAGTTGAACTGTGAAGACAGCTGAGCACTGAAGAATTGATGCTTTTGAACTGTGGTGTTAGAGAAGACTCTTTGAGAGTCCCTTGGACTGCAAGGAGATTGAACCAGTCCATTCTAATGGAGATCAGTCCTGGGTGTTCTTTGGAAGGAATAATGCTAAAGCTGAGACTCCAGTACTTCAGCCACCTCATGCTAAGAATTGACTCATTGGAAAAGACTCTGATGCTGGGAGGGATTGGGGGCAGGAGGAGAAGGGGACAACAGAGGATGAGATGGCTGGATGGCATCACCGACTCGATGGACGTGAGTCTGAGTGAACTCCGGGAGATGGTGATGGACAGGGAGGCCTGGCGTGCTGCAATTCATGGCGTCGCAAAGAGCCGGACATGACAGAGCAACTGAACTGATCTGAGGGGATCTATGGAAGGAAATGGCAATCCACTCCAATATTCTTGCCTGGAGAATCCCATGGACAAAGGAGCCTGATGGGCTACCGTTTACAGAGAAGCACAGAGTTGGACACAACTGAAGCAACTTAGCAGGCACAAGGGGGATTATAAATATTGTTAGAAGAGTGGATTCATGACGGCACACTGCATTTTAAGATTGCTAATCCACTCTCAATAACATGTCAGTGGTTGGCTTACAGTTCTTCAAATTAACAACTGGGAATTGTATAATGCATTGCATTTTATAACGTATTCTCACAGGTTATCTCATATGATCATCCATACTTTAAACAGAGTTAAGAATTCTCACTTTACAAATGAGGAGAAAGGGGCTAAAAAGGTAGAATAAACTTTCCGCAGGATCCACATCTCATCAGTTGTTGGGGCCAGGAAGGAGGAATCCCATACCTGATGGATTTCTTGATGTTATACAACCTCCTAGGCTGAGTTTCAGGAATGATGTGTAATTGTTTTGTGCTCCTTCCAATATAAAAGATACATTGAGTATAATTCTTAACCATATGGTTAAATAGTTTCCCAGACAAAACTGCATTTTTAAAAAGCAAGTTCTTCAAATAACTTATCCTGTAAGTAAACAAGGACTTAGAGACAAAATAGCAATTACCTTACCTAATTTTCCTAGTGTAGTGTAGACAATAAGTTATACTCATTGCTAGGGTGTGCTGAAGGCAAATTAATGACTATGCATTTGAGGTAGAATGAGATTGATATTACTGAATGGGGTAGGAAAACCATTATGCATAACAAGAATTATAAGAATCTACATTATATTTCATTTCTTCTTTCAATGGCTATGAATTAAAAACTGTTTGAGTGCAAGGCTTCAGGAGGAAACAGGAAAAAAAAAGCAACCTTATTTGTTATATATCAGCAAGCCCTGTTTTTCTGGTGTATGATACATCATGCTCATGGGATTGCTTGTGTATTCTGTTTCCAAGATGATGGTAATTTATTTCAAGACCTCTTTAGCATACTTATATAAATAAAATTTATGAGAAATGACCTTTTTCTTATCAAGAAGAAAATATACACTACTTAGAAGTCCTGTGATATATGTAGTTCTATGTACAGATACTCTATTATCCATGCAATATTTTAGCATCATATCTCTTAAAATTTAGATTTCATTAGGAATTTATCAGTAATAGCCTCTATAATATCCATATCAAGACTGACAAGATTGCCAGATTTAAAGTTATACAATATATATCAGAAAAGGTGTAAATTATAGTTTGAGTTAAAGAAGGCAGATCTCTTATGACAATTACTTTACAGGCTATGACATTTTCAGTCTTGTTATATGAGGTTTTCCTTTCTGCACAGTATATTTACATTGAAAGCTTACATATATTGTGCCCTGAGAGTTCAGTTAGTTAGATTTTAATTTAATTGTAAATGATAATATCATGTAAACTCACTCATAAACACCTGCAAGCTTATTGAGTACTACATTAGTTGCTAGGACTAAAAAGATGAATACTAAATCATCAATTCTGTAATGAAAACTATACCTGAGTAAGACAAGCAACAATTTTCATGTGGTATTGTTTTCCATACCTGCTGAGAATGCAGATATATTCTGGCTCATTTAATAATTATAGTTTTGGTCATTAATTAACACCTTAGAAATCTGATCAACAAAACTTTATGAAGTTTGCATGATTCAAGCATGAAAGACTGATTCATTCTCAGTTTCAAGAAAGAAAATCAACTTTCTGTCCTTTCACAGCTGAGTTCTAGAACCTGGAGAGTGGAAATTTACTGGAGAAAGAAGACTTGCTGCTGCTGCTGCTAAGTCGCTTCAGTCGCGTCTAACTCTGTGTGACCCCTGAGATGGCAGCCCACCAGGCTCCCCCGTCCCTAGGATTCTCCAGGCAAGTACACTGGAGTGGGTTGCCATTTCCTTCTCCCATGCATGAAGGTGAAAAGTGAAAGTGAAATCGCTCAGTCGTGTCCAACTCCTAGTGACCCCATGGACTGCAGCCTACCAGGCTCTTCCATCCATGGGATTTTCCAGGCAAGAGTAGTGGAGTGGGGTGCCATTGCCTTCTTTGAAGAAGACTTAAAATCCAAGCAATTTTCCCTGCTAGTACTGTTATTCCACCTCACCGTCTTCAGAGCATAATCAACATGTATATAGTTCAAAATGGGAGAGTGAAAATGGTAGAATGATCCAAAATAATCCTCACTAGATTGTAAACACCAATTTCAGATTTTTTTAATTGAAGTCTTAATATACGTAAAATAGAATGAAAAATATAAGTTGTTGAAAATACAGTTCTAGTAGTTAAATTTTATTAGGGGTAAACCCTGGAAATAGAAACAATTTTAAATGGCATAGAATTTTATTTTTATTTCAAATACACTATTTTATTTAATCTTATAAAAATTATTTGAGTCAGAGTAAAGAGGAAAATGGTTTAAGAAAAAAGTTGAGAGACTCACCTCCTGTTTATTGACATGATACACTTAATGAGAGAAAGACCTTATTCTTACTTTTCTTTGTGTTTCCAATGCCTTGTAGTCCAATTTAAATATAAATATTTGAATGATAAATTTCTGAGGTTATAGAGATAATAAATTTACAACAATGAAGGCTTTCTAATGTCAAAGTTCTTAGATATATAATAGATATCCATCTATCTTAGGCTTCCCCGGTGGCTCAGTGGTCAAGAATTTGTCTGCCAATGCAGGAGATGCATGAGACAAGGGTTCAATTCCTGGTTGAGGAAGATTCCCTGGAGGAGGAAATGGCAACCCACTCCAGTATTCTTTCTTGGAGAAACCCATGGACAGAGGAACCTCACAGACTTCAGTCTGTCCAGAGGGTCACATAGAGTGGGACACAATTGAGCACACAAACTCCTTTACAGGGTCATTAATCCCATTCATGAAGGTTCCATCCTTATGATCTACTTATAGCTTATGTGGAAGCAGGCAGCAGCCTTAACACTTAGGAAAATCAACATGAAAGGACAAAATGTTTTGTCCAATACTTTCTACGACTCAAGACCTTGCATTTTAGGGAGCTTTTGGAATGTTTCAGGGTAGTTCAAGAAACCTTGTTTTAGCCTTGAAATAAACCTCAGACAATTAATGTGCATCTTGGTCAGTTCAAGCTTCTGTAAGAAATTGTCATGGACTGGGTGGCTTATAAACAACATAAATTTATATTTCACAGTTCTGGAATTTGGGAAGTCCAAGAGGAAGACTCTGGAAGATTCAGTGTCTAGTGAAAACCCACTTCCTGGTTCACAGCTAGTCATCTTCTCCCTACATTCTCACACAGTGAAACGGGCAAGAGAGCTCTTGAGGTCTCTTTTACAGGGTCATTAGCTTCATTCATGAAAGTTCCATCCTTCTGATCTACTCACCAACCCAAAGGTTCTACTGCCTAATACTATCACATTGGGGGTTAGTATTTCAAAATGTGGATTTTGTGTAAAATCTATAAAGTGAAAGAGGTAGTCACTAGTTGTGTCCTACTCTTTGCGGAGGACCCTACCCTACCTGGAGGGTTCTATGAGCTATATCCCTCCAGGCTCCTCTGTCAATGGATTCTCCAGGCAAGAATGCTGGAATGGGTTGCCATTCCTTCCTCCAGGGGATCTTCCCAACCTAGGGATCCAACCAGGGTCTTCCTCATTGCAGGCAGATTCTTTACCTAAACAAACATTTAATCTGTCAGTTCAGTTTAGTTCAGTTGCTCAGTCATGTCCAACTCTTTGTGATGCTATGAACCGCACCACACCAGGCCTCCCTGTCTATCACCAACTCCCAGAGTCCACCCAAACCCATGTCCATCAAGTCGATAATACTATCCAACCATCTCATCCTCTGTCGTCCACTTCTCCTCCTGCCCTCAATCTTTCCCAGCATCAAAGTCTTTTCAAATGAGTCAGCTCTTCCCATCAGGTGGCCAAAGTATTAGAGTTTCAGCTTCAACATCAGTCCTTCCAATGAAAACCCAGGACTGATCTTCTTTAGGATAAACAGGTTGGATCTCCTTGCAGTCCAAGGGACTTTCATGAGTCTTCTCCAACACCACAGTTCAAAAGCATCCATTCTTCAGCGCTCAGCTTTCTTTATAGTCCAACTCTCACATCCATATATGACTACTGGAAAAACCATAGCCTTAACTAGATGGACCTTTGTTGACAAAGTAATATCTCTGCTTTTTAACACTCTGTCTAGGTTGGTCATAACTTTCCTTCCAAGGAGTAAGTGTCTTTTAATTTCATGGCTGCAGTCACCATCTGCAGTGATTTTGGAGCCCATAAAAATAAAGTCTGACACTGTTTCCACTGTGTCCCCATCTATTTGCTATGAAGTGATGGGACCAGATACCATGATGTTTTAAATGTTGAGCTTTAAACCAACTTTTTCACTCTCTTCTTTCACTTTCATCTAGAGGCTTTTGAGTTCCTCTTTACTTTCTGCCATAAGGATGGTGTCATCTGCATATCTGAGGTTATTGATATTTCTCCTAGCAATCTTGATTCCAGCTTGTGCTTCCTCCAGCCCAGTGTTTCTCATGACATACTCTGCATATAAGTTAAATAAGCAGGGTGACAATATAGAGCCTTGACGTACTCCTTTCCCAATTTGAAACCAGTCTGTTGTTCCATGACCAGTTCTAACTGTTGCTTCTTGACCCGCATATAGGTTTCTCAAGAGGCAGGTCGGGTGGTATGGTATTCCCATCTCTGTAAGAATTTTCCACAGTTTACTGTGATCCACAGAGTCAAAGTTAATCTGTAACAATGAGTAAGATACAAAACCATTTTTTTTTTCTGAATCATTAAATAAGATCTGTATTTAAAAGCAGCCTTGAACTTTTTCACTGACAAGTGGTATATTTAGCTCTAGTTATGTGTGCAATCCCATGAACTATAGCCATGCTCCTCCATCCATGGAATTCTCCAAGCAAGAATACTGGAGATAGTCATTCCCTTCTCCAGTGGGTCTTCCTGACCAAGGGATCAAAACTGGGTCTCCTGTGTTCAGATTCTTTATGATCTGAGCCACTAGGGAAACCCTTTTCATATTAAACAGTGGTAATTCAAGATCTCTTCATAACAACTAGAAGTGGGAAGCTATACTAAACAAAAGATAAGTTGCTAGTCATATTACAAAGTGATGTATTATGCTTCCATTTTAATACATTCAAAATCTCTGAGCTCAATATGAAAGAAATTATTAATAGTATAAAATGCATTTGCACACATTACAGAGAATGAGTCCACAGCTAGTAAGGAGAAAGATTATCAAACATATTTTACACAGAGCTGTTTCCAGTTTAAAAAGTTGGACTTGGATCAAGTTTTATCTCTGGTTATAATTTTAGGAGATATGAGGAAGAATGAGCTTGTCTGAATTCCCCTAGGAGCATCTCCCACATTTAAAACATTGACATTTAATCAATTTTCTTCATTATGGAGGTCTAGCAACTAAAACAATTGTTCCAATGTTCCCCATTTTGCTGGGTCAGAAGAACAGAGTGGATTTTAAGAAAGTAGGCTCCAGGATCATGACAGGCTAGATTTGAGACTTGGCTTTGTAACTGCTGGCTGTGTAGCTTAGGGTAAATTTGATAATATCTCTGTGTCTTAGTTTATCTATTAAATGGACATAAGGATCCTTCATAAAGTTGTAAGGATAAAATTAATCAAACTATGATAAAAAGAAGACTTAGAGCTCTGTACTAGCACAGAGGAAAGATCTATAAAAATACTTAATTATTTGCTCATCTCTCTATGTGAACTTAAATTTTCCAAATCATAAAGCAAATCTCAGGAAATTTTCCAGAGATTCAGGCCTCTATATTGTCTATCAGCATCCTAACATCTTCAACTCTATACTTGCTTAGTTTATATCTTACTATCTATCCATTTAGGCACTCCCACAACCCCCACGGTTCACATATTGCTGAAGCCTGGCTTGGAGAATTTTGAGCATTACTTTACTAGCGTGTGAGATGAGCGCAATTGTTCGGTAGTTTGAGCACTCCTTGGCATTGCCTTTCTTTGGGATTGGGATGAAAACTGACCTTTTCCAATCTTGTGGCCACTGCTGAGTTTTCCAAATTTGCTGGCATATTGAGTGTAGCACTTTCACAGCATCATCATTCAGGATTTGGAATAGCTCCACTGGAATTCCATCACCTCCACTAGCTTTGTTCGTAGTGATGCTTTCTAAGGTCCACTTGACTTCACATTCCAAGATGTCTGGCTCTAGGTCAGTGATCACATCATCATGATCATCTAGGTCTTGAAACTCTTTTTTGTACAGTTCTTCTGTGTATTCTTGCCACCTCTTCTTAATATCTTCTGCTTCTGTTAGATCCACACCATCTCTGTCCTTTATTGTGCCCATCTTTGCATGAAATGTTCCTTTGGTATCTCTGATTTTCTTGAAGAGATCCCTAGTCTTTCCCATTCTGTTGTTTTCCTCTATTTCTTTGCATTGATCACTGAAGAAGGCTTTCTTATCTCTTCTTGCTATTCTTTGGAACTCCGCATTTAGATGTTTATATCTTTCCTTTTCTCCTTTGCTTTTCGCTTCTCTTCTTTTCACAGCTATTTGTAAGGCCTCCCCAGACAGCCATTTTGCTTTTTTGCATCTCATCCTGGAATTTCTTTAGAAGGAATGATGCTAAAGCTGAAACTCCAGTATTTTGGCCACCTCATGCGAAGAGTTGACTCATTGGAGAAGACTCTGATGCTGGGAGGGATTGAGGGCAGGAGGAGAAGGGGACGACAGAGAATGAGATGGCTGGATGGCATCACTGACTCAATGGATGCGAGTCTGAGTGACCTCCGGGAGCTGGTGATGGACAGGGAGGCCTGGCGTGCTGCGGTTCATGGGGTCGCAAAGAGTCGGACACGACTGAGCGACTGATCTGATCTGACAACCCCCACCCCCCTACTAGCTATACTTGTACCTACTCTTCTATCAGAAACTCAACATTTGTTAATCCAAGCTGAATTATGTGACCCTGTGAAAATGAAGGAGGCTGGAGAAATATTCATCACCATGCTAAATTGTTTCATGCCTTATTTAACTTATATGCAGAGTACATCATGAGAAATGCTGGGCTGGAATAAGCACACGCTGGAATCAAGATTGGCGGGAGAAATATCAATAACCTCAGAATGCAGATGACACCACCCTTATGGTAGAAAGTGAAGAGGAACTCAAAAGCCTCTTGATGAAAGTGAAAGAGGAGAGTGAAAAAGTTGGCTTAAAACTCAACATTCAGAAAATGAAGATCATGGCATCCGGTCCCGTCATTTTATGGCAAATAGATGGGCAAACAGTGGAAACAGTGTCAGACTTTATTTTTATGGGCTCCAAAATCACTGCAGATGGTGACTGCAGCCATGAAATTAAAAGATGCTTACTCCTTGGAAGAAAAGTTATGACCAACTTAGATAGCATATCAAAAAGCAGAGACATTACTTTTCCAACAAAGGTCCGTCTAGTCAAGGCTATGGTTTTTCCTGTGGTCATGTATGGATGAGAGAGTTGGACTGTGAAGAAGGCTGAGTGCCAAAGAATAGATGCTTTTGAACTGTGGTGTTGGAGAAGACTCATGAGAGTCCCTTGGACTGTAAGGAGATCCAACCAGTCCATTCTAAAGAAGATCAGCCCTGGGATTTCTTTGGAAGGAATGATGCTAAAGCGGAAACTCCAGTACTTTGGCCACCTCATGTGAAGAGTTGACTCATTGGAAAAGACCCTGATGCTGGGAGGGATTGGGGGCAGGAGGAGAAGGGGACAACACAGGATGAGATGGCTGGATGGCATCACTGACTCGATGGATGTGAGACTCAGTGAACTCCAGGAGTTGGTGATGAACAGGGAGGCCTGGCATGCTGCAATTTATGGGCTCACAGTCAGACATGACTGAGTGACTGAATTAAACTGAACTGAAATCTATAGTCACAGAAGTGAAATGTGCCCCTAGCCCTGCTATGATCATCCTATCACATTTTCCTAGTTGCTTTTCTCTCCTATTCATTTGAGTACTTGTTCATATATTTTCTTTTCTTCAAACTTATAATCCTTCCCTTTCTCATGCTCTGATAAACTTGATTTTTTAGTGATTAGGGGGAAAACCAAAAGTAATAAATTTTCTGTCCTTCAGTTCAGTTCAGTTGCTCAGTCGTGTCCGACTCTGCAATCCCATGAATCACAGCACGCCAGGCCTCCCTGTCCATTACCAACTCCTGGAGTTCACTCAGACTCACATCCATTGAGTCAGTGATGCCATCCAGCCATCTCATCCTCTGTTGTCCCCTTCTCCGCTTGCCCCCAATCCCTCCCAGCATCAGGGTCTTTTCCAATGAGTCAGTCACCTCAGATATGCAGATGACACAACCATTATGGCAGAAAGTGAAGAAGAACTAAAGAGCCTCTCGATGAAATGAAAGAGGAGAGTGAAAAAGTTGGTTGCTCAACATTCAGAAAACAAAGATGATGGCATCTGGTCCCATCACTTCATGGCAAATAGATGGGGAAACAGTGGCTGAATTTATTTTTCTGGGCTCCAAAATCACTGCAGATGGTGACTGCAACCATGAAATTAAAAGACACTCCTTTCAAGGAAGTTATGACCAACCTAGACAGCATATTAAAGAGCAGAGACATTACTTTGCCAACATAGTTCCGTCTAGTCAAGGCTATAATTTTTCCACTAGCTATGTATGGATGTGAGAGTTGGACTATGAAGAAAGCTGAGAGCCGAAGAATTGATGCTTTTGAATTGTGGTGTTGGAGAAGATTTTTGAGAGTCCTTTGGACTGCAAGGAGATTCAGCCAATGCATCCTAAAGGAGATCAGTCCTGGGTGTTCATTGGAAGGACTAATGTTGAAGCTGAAACTCTAATACTTTGGCCACCTGATGCAGAGAGCTGACTCATTTGAGAAGACCCTGATGCTGGGAAAGATTGAGGGCAGGAGGAGAAGGGGATGACAGAGGATGAGATGGTTGGCTGTCATCAATGACACAATGGACATGGGTTTGGGTGGACTCCAGAAGTTGGTGATGGACAGGGAGGCCTGGCATGCCGCAGTTCATGGGGTCGCAAGGAGTCAGACACGACTGAGCAACTGAAGTGAAACTAAAAATTCTGTAATGTATATATTTCAACCTATGTAATTCTGATTAATTATAGACTTCTATATTCAATTATCTATATGGTATTTCAATTTGAATATATTTGACCATATACTTTGATCTTCAACAACTCCTAAACCCATTCTTCTTTATTTTTATGGTAATAAATGACAAGATTCTTCCTCAGTCATTCAAGCCCCAAACCTTAGAGGCAACTTGATCACTTTACCTTCTATCCCACTCCGTACTCAATCCATCTATAGATATTACTACTTCAAATTACTGGTGGAAGGGAACAGAAAACACCAAACAAAAATACACTATTTTGTCATATTGATTATTCTGATTAAAGTCACTCAAGAAAGACCTGTTGCAAGTTTGAAAGTTTGGCTTTCCTTCATCTCCCAGAAATCAGGAAATAAATGTACCCGGTGAAAGGTATCCTCCCTGTACCAGGGGGATAGAAAGCATTTTTTATCACCAGAAATAGGGAATTTAAAGCTGAGAAAGTTTTATATACAAACATTAATACTTCTTTACTAACTTACTATCCCAAGCTCTTTTGTATTGTGAATTCTTTATAAATGCATTGTTTCTTTCTCTTAAAAGTATAAAAGCTGCTTGCTTTCTCTGAGTTTCACATTTTATGGGGCTCCCATACATACAAAATTTGTTTTTCTCCTGTTAATTTGTTTTATGTCAATTTATTAGACCAGCCAAATGACCTAGAAGGGAAGAATGAAAGCTTTTTTTTTTTCCCCCACCTATACACTGGCAATGAAAAATTAGCATGGTTTGTAACAACCCTCTTGAAAGCAAGGGCTTCCCTTTTGTCATATGGTAAAGAATCTGCCTGCAATGTGGGAAACCTGGGTTCGATCCCTGGGTTGGGAAAATCCCCTGGAGAAGGGAAAGGCTACCCACTTCAGTATTCTGGCCTGGAGAATTCCATAGACTGTACAGTCCAAGAGGTTGCAAAGAGTCAGACACCAGTAAGTGACTTTCACTTTCTTGAAAGCAAGGCATAGTGGATCTACTGTTGCATGAGAAGTAGCAGGGTAAGGATCAGGGAGAGGAGAAAAGCCAAAGGAAGGAAGCCCTTCCCTCTGCACTGTGGATTCTGAAAGGAGAAGATGAGATACTGAGACAGATAAGCAGAGTTTCCGTGGTATAAATGTACTAAGTTGTCAATGAGGTACCAAGCCCTGTACAGCTGAAAATATTTGTATAACTTATGGGCTCCCCAGGTGGCTTCAGTGCTTAAAAACAAAACAAAACAACAACAACAAAAAAAAAACCTGTTTGCCATTGCAGGAGACAGAAGAGACATGGGTTGGATCTCTGGGTGGGGAAGACCCTCTGAAGGAGGGGATTGCAACCCACTCCAGTATTCTTGCCTGGAGAATCTCATGGACAGAGGGGCTGGAGGGCTAAGCTCCATAGGGTTGCAAAGAGTCAGATACGACTGAAGCAACTTAGCACACACACATGCACACATGTGTAACTTACAGCTGGCATTCAAATATATGTGGTTCCTCTGTATCCATGGTTCTGCATCTGTGGATTCAACCAACTTCACATATCTTGTTGTACTATAATATTTATTGAAAAAAATTGGCATGTATGTGGACCTGCACAGTTTGAAACCTTGTTGTTCAAGAGTCAAATACATTTTATTGGAAAATAGAAAGAAAGATTCTGATAGAAGTATGAAGAGAAATATAAAAGGTAAGAAAATTGCAAAAGATATGTGTGCCACAGTGGAATGATCATATATATTTGCAACTGTGATCCTAGTAAAAGGAGGAGAAAGATAATGGAGAAAAAACAATATTTAAAGAAGGACTATTTGAGAATTTTTGAAGATAAAAGACACATTAAGTCCATGAGGCAAATGGCATAACTACAAAGTTATATTATAAAACTATGTCTTTATGTGTATACAAAAGAATTAATGGGAATTCCCTGGTTGTTCATGGTTTAGGACTCTGCTCTCACTGCTGAGGGCATGAGTTCAATCCCTGTTCAGGGAGTTAAATTCCACAAGTTGTGCAGTATGGCCAAAAAAAAGAATCATCAAAAACATATCAACTGCTTAGAAACAAATCAATGAACTGTGCAAGAGCTATAGACAAAAATTAAATTATTGAGAATTATCAAAAACATAAATACATGGAAAGACATATCATGATGCAGATGGAAAGACCCAATTTGTAAAGAGTTTTTTTCTTACCTGTTTCTTTTAAATTAAGTGCAATCATAATAAAACCCCTGCATAAGTGGTAGGAAAATTTAATACATATGGAAATGAAGAGTGCCACAAATACCTAAGACCACTGTGAAGAAGAAAAATAAAATCAGAAGATAACCATCATAGATACCAGGATTTATTGGGGTAATGTCAGCAAGATGACAGAATAGGAATTTCCTTCTCTCCGTGGACACACAGATTCAACAATGCACAGACCCACTTGTTTTGTGAGAAATCCAGAAAACACTTGATAGACTTTACACTCTGGATAAACAAAAAACAATCACACTGATGCTGGTAATAAAATGCAAGATACAATCTTTCCATATTCCTTTCTTCTAGTAAGCTGTCATGAGAGTGGAAGGAAACTCCCAGCTTCTCCTGAGGAGAGATGGAAAGACTGGACTGCCTCCATGGGTTTGGAGTTTAGAACTTACTTTATTAGGATTTTTTTTTTTTTTTTTTTTTTTGGTTGCAGGGAGCTCCCAAGGAGCATGGTTCAGTCTTGCCAGCCTCCGAGTACTGAAAGGATCCAAGATATTCTAGACACCTGAGGGCCAATAAAACAAATGGTGGCTTGGACCAGATGAAATCTCCCACCAGAACTTCTTCCCCCATGTCTGCAAAACCCCCTACCCTTGAGTAATTCCTAGAAAGGAGAGACAGTCTAATATACACACAGCATTCAGCTTTTTCTGGGGCAAGTCTCAAAGCATGGAGGGGACCTGGCAAACTTTTGAAACTGAAGTCTCCTGAGAACAGAAAAGTTAGGTCAAGATATGCTGTTGCCCAAGAAGACTTGCGGGATATCAGATATCAGAGACAGCAAAGATGACAAGTTCCCTCCAAAAACAAAAGAAACTCAAAAATCTCTACAGTTGAGATTTTATTCATACAAGTCCAGAGAAGACACATATACAGAGAAGGTTTGGGAGACCCCAAATCTCTGGCTGGGTAGATTGTTGAAGACTGGGAAAGGGGGTACAGCCTCTAGAGAAAACAACATGAAGTTTCCTCATAAAATTAAAAATAAAACTATCAATGGTCTAGAAACCCCATTTCTGTGTACTCATCCAAAAGAACTGAAATCAGGATAATGAAAGAGATGGTTGAGGTACTGTGTTCATCACCGCATTATTCACAATAGTCAAGATGTGAAGGCAATCTAAATGTTCATCGATCAGTAAGTTGATAAATAAAATGTGGTATATACACATAATGGGATTCATTAAATTGTACACACTAGCAATTTGGCCTTAAAAAAGAAGGAAATCCTGCCATATGCAACAACACAGATGAACCATGAGGACAGAATGCTAAGTAAGACAATTTCCAGTTCCAGAGTACAAATACTGCATGAGTCCACTTATATTAGGTTATCTAATATATCAAATACATAGAAGCAATGAATAGAATGATGGTAGTCAGGAGCTGGGGGGAGGGGTAAATGGGGAGTAGCTGTTCAGTGTATATACGTTTTGGTTACTGCAGAATCAATAAGTAATAGGGCTGCTGTACACTATCATGGCTATAGTTAACAATACTGCCCTGTGTACATAAAAATTTAAGAGGGTAAATCTCATGTTAAGTGATGTTACTACATTAAAAAAAAAAAAGATTTATTATTGATTTACAGTAACTAAGAGAGAATGGAAAAGGCACAAGCATTTTTAAAATTAGAATAGAGACTCCAGAATCAGATCCACCCAAGTACAGTCCTTTGCTTTGGAAAGAAGTGAAACTGCTGAGCTGTGGGAGAAAGGATGATCTTCTCAAAAAGAGCTCTGCATTAGCTTCCCACCTGAGAAGGGGTTTAGAATGCAGGGAATTTGTTAAGGAGTTTGCTTGAGACCAACATGTGAGTCAGGGAAGGATATGAAACATGATTGGGCAAGGGGAAGAAACAGAACCACAGTGCAAGTCCAATAATAACCTCAAATGAGCCCCTTCTATGGCATCCCATACAACTTTCAGAGTGGACCTCCAGTACACCAAGGTGGCCACGTCTTTACACTCTTGTTTCAACCTGTAATCCAGGCAGATGTATAATATAGGGTACTGTAGAACTCTGCAATTGAACCTATCCCTGAAGGAACTGACATCTGAAGGCTTCTGTGATAACATTCCCAGCGGATGAAACATTTCAAGAAGAGAGATCTGGTAGGCTCATCATGGGATCTACCTGAATCTGTTGTTTTTTTTTTTTTTTTTTCCTCATATGATTTGTTAGTTTGTCATTTTTTAGCTTGTCATTTGTTAGTTTGTTAGATTTGTCATTTATACATTGATGGTGTCACTGATTGATTTATAAACATAAAGAGGAAAGGAGTTCATCTCTTAGTCACTCTTTCTGTAATAAAAGAACTGTGTTAAAACCAGTGCTCAAGATATATATATATATATATATAATGAATGAAACTGAAAAATTAGAGAAAATTATGATATATCTGTATTTTTACAAACATGATTTATCTAAATCCAACCTCCTTTGATTCCAGATGGAGTTAGATTTAATCTCCAGTTATGAAATGTACAATTAAATTTAATCTAATCTAAATAATTTAATCTCCAGGTCTGACATAATCTTTAAACAACCCAGGGGTTGGGGCACCAACCTCCTGCACAGTCAAGATTGTGACTTACAGCAAAGTCAGATTGTGTAGTGTTATAGTATTCACTACTAGAAAAAATTCATGTGTAAGTGGACCTACTCAGTTCAAATCTGTGTAATTCAAAGGTCAGCTGTATTAGCTAATTGACCTTGGGCATATAGACTAATTTCTTTGGTTAAAGAACTTGATTTGGTGTTCAGTTCAGTCACTTAGTCGTGTTTGACTCTTTCTGACCCCATGAATCACAGCACACCATGCCTCCCAGTCCATCACCAACTCCCGGAGTTCACTCAGACTCACGTCCATCAAGTCAATGATGCCATCCAGCCATCTCATCCTCTGTCATCCCCTTCTCCTTCTGCCCCCAATCCCTCCCAGCATCAGGGTCTTTTCCAATGAGTCAACTCTTCGTATGAGGTGGCCAAAGTACTGGAGTTTCAGCTTCAGGATCAGTCCTTCCAATGAACACCTAGGACTGATCTCCTTTAGGATGGACTGGTTGGACCTCCTTGAAGTCCAAGGGACTCTCAAGAGTCTTCTCCAACATCACAGTTCAAAGGCATCAATTCTTCAGTGCTCAGCTTTCTTCACAGTCCAACTCTCACATCCATACATGACCAATGGAAAAACCATAGCCTTGAATAGATGGACGTTTGTTGGCTAAGTAATATCTCTGCTTTTCAATATGCAGTCTGAAGGCGATGGCACCCCACTCCAGTACTCTTGCCTGGAAAATCCCATGGACGGAGGAGCCTGGTGGGCTGCAGTCCATGGGGTCGCAAAGAGTTGGACACGGCTGAGCGACTTCACTATGACTTTTCACTTTCACGCATTGGAGAAGGAAATGGCAACCCACTCCAGTGTTCTTGACTGGAGAATCCCAGGGACAGGGGAGCCTGGTGGGCTGCCGTCTGTGGGGTTGCACAGAGTCAGACACGACTAAAGTGACTTAGCAGCAGCAGCAGGTTGGTCATAACTTTCCTTCCAAGGAGTAAATGTCTTTTCATTTCAAGGCTGCAGCCATCATCCACCATGATTTTGGAGCCCCCAAAATAAAGTCTGACATTGTTTCCACTGTTTCCCCATCTATTTCCCATGAAGTGATGGGACCAGATGCCATGATCTTCATTTTCTGAATGTTGAGCTTTAAGCCAACTTTTTTCAGTCTCCTCTTTCACTTTTATCAAGAGGCTTTTTAGTTCCTCTTTACTTTCTCCTATAAGGGTGATGTCATCTGCATATCTAAGGTGATTGGTATTTCTCCCGCCAATCTTGATTCCAGATTGTGCTTCTTCCAGCCCAGCGTTTCTCATGATGTACTCTGCATATAAGTTAAATAAGCAGGGTGACAATATACAGCCTTGACGTACTCCTTTTCCTATTTGGAACCAGTCTGTGGTTCCATATCCAGTTCTAACTGTTGCTTCTTGACCTGCATATAGTTTCTCAAGAGGCAGGTCAGGTGGTCTGGTATTCCCATCTCTTTCAGAAATTTCCACAGTTTATTGTGATCCACACAAAGGCTTTGGCATAGTCAATAAAGCAGAAATAGATGTTTTTCTGGAACTCTCTTGCTTTTTCCATGATCCAGTAAATGTTGGAAATTTTATCTCTGGTTCCTCTGCATTTTCTAAAACCAGCTTGAATATCTGGAAGATCATGGTTCACATACTGATCCAGTAGATATTGGAAATTTTATCTCTGGTTCCTCTGTATTTTCTAAAACCATCTTGAATATCTGGAAGTTCATGGTTCACATATTGCTGAAGCCTGTCTTGGAGAATTTTGAGCATTTCTTTACTAATGTGTGAGATGAATGCAATTGTGCGGTAGTTTGAGCATTCTTTGGCATTGCCTTTCTTTGGGGTTGGAATGAAAACTGACCTTTTCCAGTTTTGTGGCCACACTGAGTTTTCCAAATTTGCTGGCATATTGAGTGCAACACTTTCACAGCATCATCGTTCAGGATTTGAAATAGCTCAACTGGAATTCCATCACCTCCACTAGCTTTGTTTGTAGTGATGCTTTCTAAGGCCCACTTGACTTCACATTCCAGGATGTCTGGCTCTAGATGATCACACCATCATGATTATCTGGGTCGTGAAGATCTTTTTTTGTACAGTTCTTCTGTGTATTCTTGCCACCTCTTCTTAATATCCTCTGTTTCTGTTAGGTCCATACCATTTCTGTCCTTTATAAAGCCCATCTTTGCATGAAATATTCCCTTAGTATCTCTAATTTTCTTGAGGAGAGATCTAGTCTTTCCCATTCTGTTGTTTTCCTCTATTTCTTTGACCTGATCGCTGAAGAAGGCTTTCTCATCTCTCCTTGCTATTCTTTGGAACTCTGCATTCAGATGCTTATATCTTTCCTTTTCTCCTTTGCTTTTCGCGTTTCTTTTTTTTCCACAGCTATTTGTAAGGCCTCCCCAGACAGCCATTTGGCTTTTTTGCATTTCTTTTCCACGGGGATGGTCTTGATCCCTGTCTCCTATACAATGTCACGAACCTCATTCCATAGTTCATCAGGTACTCTATCAGATCTAGGCCCTTAAATATATTTCTCACTTCCACTGTATAATCATAAGGGATTTGATTTCGGTCATACCTGAATGGTTTAGTGGTTTTCCCTACTTTCTTCAATTTAAGACTGAATTTGGCAATAAGGAGTTCATGATCTGAGCCACTGTCAGCTCCTGGCCTTGTTTTTGCTGACGTAGAGATAAAAGAATAAAATATCCTTGTAAAACATTTATGTAATACTTAAAATCATTAGCAGCAAAGAAAATGTTTTAATTAATACTAAAGAAAGGTAAATAATTTTACTCTGCCATCAACCCTTAATTGATCATATTTAATCTCAACATTCTAAATATGGGGAGAAATGTTTCATTTTGGCTTATTTCAAATGTAAGACACTTTTTTTTGTCCCATCCAGGAATCCTGTCTGACATGAAGTCCTGTTAAGTTCTGTCCATTTTGTTCTGAAAACTCTTTAGTTAGTTTCTCTCTTTACCAACAAATGCTAATGCCTGACAGTCTTTGCTGTCGGAAATGGCATCCATTATCTTCAACTCCTTTTCTGAAACTTATAATTTTAAAAAAAATGCTTCTTTTCTGGGTCTTGTTTGTAAGAGAGAGGAGAATATTTAATAAGATATAGTTTCTAGATGCTTCTGCCACAGGCAGTGTTTCTGAATTTCCAAATTAAATTGATTGAAGAATTGTTGTTCTACCTTTCCAGCTCTTTCTTAGTGAATATTAAATCATATATTTCAATTTCCTTTTCCCTGATTTTAGGTACTCTCTGCCTCAATTACTCTTTGCAAGCTAGTCATTTTCTCTACTTTCATCATACTTTTTATAAATGGGTTTTCTTAAGCATTTAAAATAGGTTTTGAATATGACAAAATAGAAAAATATCATTAACACTCTAGATTCCTTAACATGACTTTTCTTTAGAATTTTCAAATGAGTACACTCTAACCAAAGCTGCAAAAATATTTAGAATGAGATATTATAAAATGGGAATCACATTTACTTTTATAACACCTGCAAAGACAGTATATTACTAGTATTTGAATGGCTTGATGTTTTTTTTTTTTTTTTTTCCTGTAGATTGATGATAAATCAAGTGAGACAACTCTTTCAATATTTACTTTTGATATCAGTGTATAAACAATCAAAGCATTCAAAATCAGGGTCACTTTCAAAAGTGACTGTGGTGTTCCCATTCCAGTAAGATTTGAATTCTTAAGAGTTACGTATCAAAAAGAAATTGTTGGTCAAAATATGAGATTTGTTTGAACAAAATTCTGTGAAATAGTATGATTAAGTAAAATGCACAATGGCCTTCTCAAGTATTACTCTACCATATATCAGTTTATTTGAGAAAATGTTTTTCAGAGAAGGTTTTTTTATTTTATTTTATTTTATTTAACTTTAAAATATTGTATTGGTTTTGCCATACATCAAAATGAATCCACCACAGGTATACACGTGTTCCCCATCCTGAACCCTCCTCCCTCCTCCCTCCCCATACCATCCCTCTGGGTTGTCCCAATGCACCAGCCCCAGGCATCTGGTATCAGGCATCAAACCTAGACTGGCGACTCATTTCAAATATGATATTATACATATTTCAATGCCATTCACCCAAATCATCCCACCCTCTCCCTCTCCCAGAGTCCAAAAGACTATTCTATATATCAGTGTCTCCTTTGCTGTCTCGTATACAGGGCTATTGTTACCCTCTTTCTAAATTCCATATATATGCGTTAGTATACTGTATTGGTGTTTTTCTTTCTGGCTTATTTCACTCTGTATAATAGGCTCCAGTTTCATCCACCTCATTAGAACTGATTCAAATGTATTCTTTTTAATGGCTGAGTAATACTCCATTGTGTATATGTACCACTGCTTTCTTTATCCATTCATCCGCTGATAGACATCTAGGTTGCTTCCATGTCCTGGCTATTATAAACAGTGCTGCGATGAACATTGGGATACACGTGTCTCTTTCAATTCTGGTTTTCTCAGTGCGTATGCCCAGCAGTGGGATTGCTGGATCATAAGGCAGTTCTATTCCCAGTTTTTTGAGGAATCTCCATACTGTTCTCCGTAATGGCTGTACTAGTTTGCATTCCCACCAACAGTGTAAGAGGGTTCCCTTTTCTCCACACCCTCTCCAGCATTTATTGCTTGTAGACTTTTGGATCGCAGCCATTCTGACTGGCGTGAAATGGTACCTCATAGTGGTTTTGATTTTCATTTCTCTGATAATGAGTGATGTTGAGCATCTTTTCATGTGTTTGTTAGCCCTGTATGTCTTCTTTGGAGAAATATCTATTTAGTTCTTTGGCCCATTTTTTGATTGGGTTGTTTATTTTTCTGAAATTGAGCTGTAGGAGTTGCTTGTATATTTTTGAGATTAGTTGTTTGTCTGTTGCTTCATTTACTATTATTTTCTCCCATTCTGAAGGCTGTCTTTTCACCTTGCTTATAGTTTCCTTTGTTGTACAGAAGCCTTAAGTTTAATTAGGTCCCATTTGTTTATTTTTGATTTTATTTCCAGTATTCTGGG
The DNA here is from genome assembly GCA_935064755.1 of Tragelaphus eurycerus. Lineage (NCBI taxonomy): Eukaryota > Metazoa > Chordata > Mammalia > Artiodactyla > Bovidae > Tragelaphus > Tragelaphus eurycerus. Next base: position 40,748,317 of record CAKXYN010000010.1, on the reverse strand, counting down.
AGGTGGGTCATAGAGGATCCTGCTGTGATGTATGTCTGAGAGAAGGTTTTAAGAAACAGTATTCTGGTAGCAATGGCACCCCACTCCAGAACTCTTGCCTGGAAAATCCCATGGATGGCGGAGCCTGGTAGGCTGCAGTCCATGGGGTCACTAAAAGTTGGACACGACTGAGCGACTTCGCTTTCACTTTTCTCTTTCATGCATTGGAGAAGGAAATGGCAACCCACTCCATTGTTCTTGCCTGGAGAATCCCAGGGACAGGGAGCCTGCTGGCTGCCGTCTATGGGGTCACACAGAGTCGGACACGACTGAAGTGACTTAGCATAGCATTCTGGTAGCAAACCCATCCCTTTCTGAAGGTGGATGTAAAAGATTCAATGAAATGGCTTTGCTAGTTTCAGTGCCAATTTGTACAACCATCCCATTTGCAGGAAAGAAAGGCAACCAGCTATTTCAGTTAATGCATTAAACTTAAATTCACTTTCTATATTCTAAAGTGTAGTCTCCACACAACCTTCCAATTTTTATTTAGCTTCCTCTATGGGTCTGCTGAGATTAACAATAACACTGGTGATGTGGTATTCTGATTAAATAACATCATTTATGTGAGTCTGATTTATATGTGTGCACTATACAGAGAAATCTTCTTTCATCATGCAGAACAAATCATATTTTGAGACTAAGGAAGAAGACTAAATTCTGGACTGTAGTATATTCACCAAATAAATGTTAGGAGGCAACTTGTGACTAAACAACTTTCTGTCTTTTTTCTCTGACTCATTATTTAATTTCCTTATATTTTACATGAGGTAGTTGATAAACTCTTATTGTTCTGAATTAAAATAGGACAAGTGTTAATGTAGCAATTCCTATGTACAAGAAATAATATTTTGTTGGCAATTCAGCCAGTCCTCCGGGAAGTTCCATGCACTAACATAAGTGACTGGTAACATAAAAATCAAGACCTAGTGAGCAGTATTGGTTAGTATTTCCCACATGTATTAACCAGAGACTGTCGACAACTTTCTCTTGTTTATAGTCTCCGGGGAAGGCACTCATAATCTATTAATGCAATTTACCTTTGTGATCTTGTCACTTCACTATTTGTATATGCTGAGTGTTTCCACAATCTTGATTATATGATGATATTAAAGTAGAAGAGCAAGGAGTCATAAATAGTTGGAAAAATGGCAACCTCAAGTTTACTAAGTCCAAACTTCTCATTTTATAGGACCCTAGGGAATAGAAATCATATTTCCAGATTCCTGTGGCATGAGACAAAGTTGCACTTAGAAAACTCAGAGTAAGAATATATCTTTCAAGGAGCTACACAAATAAGGTGTCATCCACAGAGTCTCCCACAGATCCTTCCTTTTCAAAATTTGTTGCCAGTGCAGATATTTTCCTCTACAAAAACAAACAAACAACCCATCCATCCCCATGAAAATACTAAAAAAAGTCCATTATAAATTCTATGTAAATATAAATGTGTTATTAAAATCTAAACTGGGATGATTCCACACTTGAATGATTATGATGACTATGACAAACTACAGTGATGAAGGTGATGATAAAGATAATGCAAATTCATGATAATGAATTAGATTAATACTAAAGGTTACATATGATATAAAACTCTCTACCCTGCCCTTAAATTCTATTTGTCAACCAACATCATTTTTTCAGAATTGCCTTTCTCCCATGATTTATCTTGGATACCATAAATAGGTCTGTCTTCATTCTTTAAATTAACTTAATAGTCTATTGAAGATATGTATCAAAATTTATCCAAACCCATTCTTATTCACCATATTTATGTGAATTTTAGCCTTAGTTCTTTACCAACAGTGCAATAATGAAGATAGCTTTACAAGTCTGCCCAACATGTTAATTGGATAAATTCCTATGAGTGATGTCTGTGTAACATTTAAAGCTGGAGGAAAAAATCTGCAGCCCATGTGACAAAAGATTCAGTATTTTTTAATGGAGTTGAGTTTTCACAAACAAAAAAAGAGAAGAATTCATGTGAATAATGTAAAACCAGTGTGAATAGATTCATAAAAGCATCACAAACAAATGGCTAATAAAACTATGAAAATTATTTAAACTCACTCATCCTGAAATAAGTATACCTTTTTTACAAACGTGTTCTGTTTTGCTTTTGCACCTAACAGATTGACACAGACAAAAACATTTGCCATCACTGAGCAATGGTAAAGTCAGGTGGTCATAGTGGTTTTCTTACACTGTAAAGTCCACATAATGTAATACATCCTTTTTGCAGAGTGATATGGAAATATCCATACAAAATTACAATTATTACATTTAATTGAGCTTTACTAGGACTTTAAAGAAATGTTCTTTGGAAGATTAAAAAAAACATTTTAAAGTTGCTGAAATATGAAATGCATGCCCTAAGTTGGGTTATGTGACAGGGTTTTCTGTTGATTTATGTATGAGTCCCACCTAAGTTCATTTCAATCACATTTAGTTTATTCACTTGGTTTCGTTCTGAAGGAATGAATTCATTCTGATCATTTTGTCTGCAGTTGAGAAAATTGAACTCTTAACAGATTGCAGTCCCAGAAGAAATTGCCTAGTATTAGAGCTGCAAGTAATTGCTAAACTCCCATGTGCCTCAGGGGAGAAAGGATGTCCTTGATTAGAAAAACACGCAAGGAAAAAAGAAGCAGTAAGTGCATAGTTAATGGGCAAGATAGCATTCTCTGTTAAGTGCTTTAGAGCAACAAAGTTTATTCTTCTCCATTTTTGATAATTAGAGGATTAATTTATATTCCAAAAGAAATGTTAAAATTCTAATCATTCTTCATCATTAAATAGGGATCCTATATCTTCTCATTAGCATACAGAAGACAAATTTAATTCAAATAAGGTGGATAAATAAATAAAACCAAGGGACTTATTTAAATTCATTTGATATATAATTCTAAATTATATACTTCTGACAACACTGGCAGAAATGAAATAAGATAGTTTACTGTTCAATTATGATGGATTCTACAGTCAGAAAATCAATATGCTGCAGCAATATAAGCACTTAGATAGTTTCTTGTGTAACAAAGAGTATTATTTCCATGTATTTCAAGAGGGAAAAGAAAATGCATTTTTTCATCTATTCCCTGTATTTCTAATTATATTGACCATCAGATCAGATCAGTTGCTCAGTCGTGTCCAACTCTTTGCCACCCCATGACTCGCAGCACGCCAGGCCTCCCTGTCCATCACTAACTCCCGGTGTTCACTGAGACTCACATCCATCGAGTCAGTGATGTCATCCAGCCATCTCATCCTCTGTCATCCCCTTCTCCTCTTGCCCTCAATCCCTCCCAGCATCAGAGTCTTCTCCAATGAGTCAACTCTTCGCATGAGGTGGCCAAAGTACTGGAGTTTCAGCTGTAGCATCATTCCTTCCAAAGAAATCCCAGGGCTGATCTCCTTCAGAATGGACTGGTTGGATCTCCTTACAGTCCAAGGGACTCTCAAGAGTCTTCTCCAACACCACAGTTCAAAAGCATCAATTCTTGGGCGCTCAGCCTTCTTCACAGTCCAGCTCTCACATCCATACATGACCACTGGAAAAACCATAGCCTTGACTAGACGGACTTTTGTAGTCAAAGTAAAGTTTCTGCTTTTTAATATGCTATCTAGGAAGGTCATAACTTTCCTTTCTAAAAAAAACGTAAGCGTCTTTTAAAAAGTAAGCGTCTTTTTACTTATTGGCTGCAATCACATCTGCAGTGATTTTGGAGACCACAAAAATAAAGTCTGACACTGTTTCACTGTTTCCCCATCTATTTCCCATAAAGTAATGGGACTGGATGCCATGAACTTAGTTTTCTGAATGTTGAGCTTTAAGCCAACCTTTTCACTCTCCACTTTCACTTTCATCAAGAGGCTTTTTAGTTCCTCTTCACTTTCTGCCATAAGGGTGGTGTCATCTGCATATCTGAGGTGATTGATATTTCTCCTGTCAATCTTGATTCCAGCTTGTGCTTCTTCCAGACCAGCATTTCTCATGATGTACTCTGTGTATAAGTTAAATAAGCTGAATGACAATATATATCCTTGATGTACTCCTTTTCCTATTTGGAACCAGTCTGTGGTTCCATGTTCAGTTCTAACTGTTGCTTCTTGACCTGCATATAGGTTTCTCAAGGGGCAGGTCAGGTGGTATGGAATGCCTATTTCTTTCAGAATTTTCCACAGTTTATTGTGATCTACACAGTCAAAGGCTTTGGCATGATCAATACAGCAGAAATAGATGTTTTTCTGGCACTCTCTGGCTTTTTCCATGATCCAGCAGATGTTGGCAATTTGGTTTCTGGTTCCTATGCCTTTTCTAAAACCAGCTTGAACATCTGGGAGTTCATGGTTCACGTATTGCTGAAGCCTGGCTTGGAGAATTTTGACCATTACTTTACTAGTGTGTGACATGAGTGCAATTATGCAGTAGTTTGAGCATTCTTTGGCATTGCCTTTCTTTGGGATTGGAATGAAAACTGACCTTTTCCAGTCCTGTGGCCACTGCTGAGTTTTCCAAATTGGCTGGCATATTGAGTGCAGCACTTTCACAGCATCATCTTTTAGTTGAAAGAATTCCAGTTGGAATAGCTCAACTGGAATTCCATCACCTCCAATAGCTTTGTTCATAGTGATGCTTTCTAAGGCTCACTTGACTTCACATTCCAGGATGTCTGGCTCCTGGTGAGTCATCACACCATCGTGATCATCTGGGTCATGAAGATCTTTTTTGTACAGTTATTCTGTGTATTCTTGCCACCTCTTCTTGACATCTTCTTCTTCTCTTAGGTCCATACCATTTCTGTCCTTTATCGAGCCCATCTTTGCATGAAATGTTCCCTTGTATCTCTAATTTTCTTGAAGAGATCTCTTGTCTTTCCCATTCTGTTGTTTTCCTCTATTTCTTTGCATTGATCACTGAGGAAAGTTTTCTTATCTCTTCTTGCTATTCTTTGGAATTCTGCATTCAGATGCTTATATCTTTTCTTTTCTCCTTTGCTTTTCACTTCTCTTCTTTTCACAGCTATTTGTAAGGCCTCCTCAGACAGCCATTTTGCTTTTTTGCATTTCTTTTCCATGGGGATGGTCTTGATCCCTGTCTGGCACTCTGTCTATCAGATCTAGTCCCTTAAATCTATTTCTCACTTCAACGTATAATCATAAGAGATTTTATTTAGATCTTACCTGAATGGTCTATTGGTTTTCCCCACTTTTTTCAACTTCAGTCTGAATTTGGCAATAAGGTGTTCATGATCTGAGCCACAGTTTTCTCCTGATCTTGTTTTTGTTGACTGTATAGTGCTTATCCATCTATGACTGCAAAGAATATAATCAATCTGATTTCAGTGTTGACCATCCTGTCATGTCCACGTGTAGAGTCTTCTCTTGTGTTGTTGGAAGAGGGCGTTTGCTATGACCAGTGCATTTTCTTTGCAAAACTCTATTAGCCTTTGCCCTGCTTCATTCCATACTCCTAGGCCAAATTTGCCTGTTATTACAGGTGTTTCTTGACTTCCTACTTTTGCATTCCAGTCCTTTATAATGAAAAGGACATCTTTTTTGGGTGTTAGTTGTAAAAGGTCTTGTAGGTCTTCATAGAACCGTTAAACTTCAGCTTCTTCAGTTACTGGTTGGCGCATAGGCTTGTATACAGTGTTTAAGCATATGAAAAAATTCTCTCAAGGAAAAAGCGAACCATTCCTAGAAGAGTCAAAATCTTTTACAATTAATAGCTAAATAACTCTTATAATTTTTTCTAAATTAAAAACAAAATAATAACAATAATCAAAGCAACAATTGCCAAGGCAACAGCCAAAAGACTTACACATATAAAAGTTAAATTACTGACAAATACTATTTTTTGTCTATTGGGCCACCAAAATGTAAGATATACACAGAAACTTCAGGTAAAGAAAAATAAAGCTTTTCACAGACATGTTTTTGTGCCTTAACTTGATACATCTCAACATGGCATCCTAATTTTATTCTTTCTTGGTAAGATAAAGAAAAAAATGACAAAAGCATACAGATATGTTAATGTAACAGAGCAGGACCCTATGTAAAGAAAATCAACCTTGAATATTCATTGGAAGGCTGATGCTGAAGCTGAAGCTCCAATCCTTTGGCTACCTAATGAGAAAAGCTGACTCATTAGAAAAGACCTTGATGCTGAGAAAGATTAAGAGCAAGAAAAGTTGGCAACAAGTGATGAGATGATTGGATGGCATCACTGACTCAATAAACATGAGCTTGAAAAAACTCTGGGAGACGGTGAAGGACAGGGAAGCCCGGTTGCTGCAGTCCATGGAGTCGCAAAGAGTTGGACATGACTTAGTGACTAGTGACTGAACAACAAAGGACACTATGGGGCCTTCCCAGGACAGACCCCTCCCTCCATGTCCTCCACTTGCCCCTTGTTTGCAGAAGAGCTATAGTCTTCTAGGTCTCCCCTGAGTCACAGAAGTCTGGCTCATGAATTGATCATTCTAAGGATATAAACATGTATTGAGAAAAACAGTAGCTGGGCTTGAAGAACTTGTAAAAATTTAAATGGTGAATGAGCCTTATGTCAGTCACAGAATCTTTATCTTCTCTTTGAAGTACCTAGATAACAGTATCTGATGCACATTTCCTGAATTGTTTCACTGATCCTAAAACCTCCACGAAATGGAAGAAGTTAACTATTTGATGATGATGAACACATTGCCCTCAGACCTACTGAAGCCTGAGGATTGATGTTAACCCCTGTGATACCACCCTGTTACCTTCATCAACCAATCAGGGAACTGTGCACAAGCTGATAGCACACAATACGACATGCCTCCCTCACACTGCTTTTCAAACTGCTTCCCTGAGACCCAGCAAGTAGTTAGGGCTTTATGAGCATTAGCTGCCCCAGACTTTTTGTCTGCTTCCTTATATAAACGCTGCACTTTCCTTCACCACAACCCAGTGTCAATGGATTGGCAAGCGGACCCAAGTTTGGTTCAGTAACATTAATATGAAGAGAGTTACACCTATATTCACAGTGATAGAAGTAAAAGGGGTGTTTCAATTAAACTAGAAAGTATATGCTGTGCTCAGTCATGTCCGAGTCTTTGCAACCCCATGGACTGTAGCCTGCCAGGCTCCTCTGTCCATGGACTTTTCCAGGAAACAATACTGGATTGGGTGCCATTTCCTCCTCTAGAGGATCTTCTGCGCCCAGGGATCAGACCTGAGTTTCCTGAGTCTCCTGCATTGGTAATTAAATTCTATACCACTGAACCACCTGGGAAGCCCAGAAACTATATGACTGCAACTTTAATTTGGCCTGACTCAATAAATAAAAAAAAGATAAGACTTTGTTTGTTATTGCAAATATTATTCATTCAAATTATTTTGGTTAAAAAAAAACTAACATGTAGTACATTGTATATAATATCTAATGTAATCCTTACAAAAATCATAAAATGATTTGAGAAGTGACAAAACTGAGCTTTATTGATATTAGGAAACTTCTTCAACAATATACAAGTTGTTGTTCAGTTGTCATGTCTGACTCTTTGTAACCCCATGGACTGCAGCACACCAGATAGAAAGTAACAAAAGTAAATTTAATAGAAAATCTATTAAGAAATTTAATAAAAATTAAATAAAGTAAGAAACTATCAATACTATAGATCATTCCTGTTGTTTCGGTATTTTAAATAAAGATCAGGCTTTGCTGTTGTATTCTTCAGGGTCTTCTATGCATTTTAGCCATGGACAAGATGATTTTAAAAGAAAAAATCCAAATATTTCAAATAGCTAATTAAGAAAGTCAAGCCTCTATTACTAAATTCTCAAAAGCTTTCTTTTTGTTATATTTATTAGTCATAGTTATTGGTCTGTAAGCAACAGACTCTAACTCTAATTTAAGATGAAGGATATAAGTATTGCAAAGATATCAAGTGCTCTCAAAATTTATGACACACTTAGAAAAAACAAGTAGCAAGGAAGCTCTAAAAGGAAATGTTTGAGACATTGGTTTGGTCAAACCACTTCCAGGTCAACATAGAAAAAACAACCTTCCATAAGCAACAATTACAATAGTTAAATTCCATTGATTTTTAAGTGGATTCAAGGCTCTGTTATAAGTGCTCCACTTAAGTTACTTCATTATTTAGGAAAACTATTAAAAATTTATTATTGTTATCCTCCCATTGAATATCTTCTCTGTGTTTTTGGAGAATAAGTATTAGCTTGTTGGGAGAAAACACCTTTCCCAACTTATGTTATGAGTCAGCCTCTGGTTGTACTGCACTAAAAAGATTGGAATGACCCTCCAGTTCCTATTATGTGAGGAAGTACTCACCACAACACAAAAGAGGATGCCTGAATACCATTAGAAATGAGTTTTTGTATGAAGGATAATAAAATATGTTTATCACACCTAACTTCCAAATTATTCCATAATTTTTGTTAACAAGCATATATAGCAAAAACTAGAGCAAATGTTTCAGTAATTTTACGTGTTCATTACTGTACTAGTAAACACTTATTGTTTGGTTAGTCACTAAGTCATGTTTGACTTTTTTGTGAACCCATGGACTGTAGTACAGAAGGCTCCTCTGTCCATGGAATTTTCTAGGCAAGAATATCAGACTGGATAGCCATTTTCTTCTCCAGGGGATCTTCCAGACCCAGAGATTGAACCCGTGTCTCCTGCATTGGAAGGTGGATTCTTTACCACTTTAAAACACGGGTTATAACACTATATAAGAATGGTTAAAACAAAGGTTATAAAGTATCTAGGTTTTGTGCTGGGCATTTAAGCTATTTCCTTCAGTTCTAATAGTCACCCTATGAGACAAATTCTGTTATCCAACATTTGTTGACAAGAACTTGATTGTTGACAGTGAAATCAATTTTCTTTCTTTCAATTTCACACTAATAGAACAGAGCTTTAAATCCAGGTAAATAGGATGCTGGTCTGTATGAAGAACCATGATACATGATTTAATACTTCTGAGACTTAAATGCTTTCAGGAATAACAAAATAAACATACCAGCTATAACAATCCTATTAGAGAAGATAATACGTTTCATCCTTTGTGTTGCCTCATTCACACTGAGCAGCCTCTTGTTTTAGGTGACTTCCTGTGTTATTGCCTGAGGTTCTCACATTTTAAGCAGAATTAGAATTTAAAACCTTTTTTGTAGAATAGAGCAGGCTTATCCTTCAGACCCATCCAATCATAGTCAATCAGAGAGACCTTTATTTTGGTTCTGGGATACGTTGGAGGCTTATGAAGAAAATCATTGGTTTTTCCGGAAGTGTCTCTGTTTCTGAAGCACTGATCCTACCAGCACAAACTTCAAACACTGATGCTTCAGTCTTCTAAGATTCTGTGAACTACATACTCTCTTTTTCTTGCTTAGTTTCTGCTTAAACTAACTAGAGTGGATAGCTTTATTTGCCTCTAAGAAGCTGTATTAGCCAAGTGACAGCACATAGTTAAATGCTACAGTTTACGATACACACTATTAAGGAATGTTTCTTGTGGGGTCACTGCTTCTTTCTCCTGGGTCCTGGTGCACACAAGTTTCCCTCCACCATAGTTTGGCCTCAGGTCAAGCAACAGGGAGGGAAAATCACACCCACCCATCACAGAAAATTGGATTAAAGATTTACTGAACAGGGGTCTGCCCATCAGAACAAGACCCAGTTTCCCCCTCGGTCAGTCTCTCCCATCAGAAAGCTTACATAAGCTTCTTATCTTTATCCATCAAAGGGAAGACAGAATGAAAACCACAATCATAGAAAACTAACCAAACTTCTTGCCTTGGGAACCCCATGAACAGAATGAAAAGGCAAAAAGGTATGACACTGGAAGATGAATTCCTCAGGTCGGTAGGTGCCCTATATGCTACTGGAGATCAGTGCAGAAATAACTTCAGGAAGAATGAAGAGACAGAGCCAAAACAAAAACAACACTCAGTTGTGGATGTGACAGGTAATGGAAGTAAAATCTGATGCTGTAAAGAGCAATACTACATAGGAACTGGGAATGTTAGGTCCATGAAACAAGGCAAATTGGGAGTGGTCAAACAGGAGATGGCAAGAGTGAACATCTACATTTTAGGAATCAGCGAACTAAAATGGACTGGAATGGATGAATGTAACTCAGATATCCATTATATCTACCACTGTGGCCAAGAGTCCCTTAGAAGAAATAGAGTAGCCATCATGGTCAACAAAAGAGTCCTCAGTGCAGTACCTGGATGCAGTCTCAAAAATGACAGAATGATCTCTGTTCATTTCCAAGGCAAACCATTCAGTATCACAGTTAAGTCTATGCCCTGATCAGTAATGCTAAAGAATCTGAAGTTGAATGGCTTTATGAAGACCTACAAGACTTCTAGAACTAACACCCCAAAAAGATGTCCTCAACATTCAGAAAACGAAGATCATGGCATCTGGTCCCATCACTGCATGGGAAATAGATGGGCAAACAGTGGAAACAGTGTCAGACTTTGTTTTTCTGGGCTCCAAAATCACTGCAGATGGTGACTGCAGTCATGAAATTAAAAGACGCTTGCTCTTTGGAAGGAAAGTTATGACCAATCTAGATAGCATATTCAAAAGCAGAGACATTACTTTACCAACAAAGGTTCGCCTAGTCAAGGCTATGGTCTTTCCTGTGGTCATGTATGGATGTGAGAGCTGGACTGTGAAGAAGGCTGAGCGCTGAAGAATTGATGCTTTTGAACTGTGGTGTTGGAGAAGATTCTTGAGAGTCCCTTGGACTGCAAGAAGATCCAACCAGTCCATTCTGAAGAAGATCAATCCTGGAATTTCTTTAGAAGGAATGATGCTAAAGCTGAAACTCCAGTATTTTGGCCACCTCATGCGAAGAGTTGACTCATTGGAGAAGACTCTGATGCTGGGAGGGATTGAGGGCAGGAGGAGAAGGGGACAACAGAGGATGAGATGGCTGGATGGCATCATTGACTCGATGGATGCGAGTCTGAGTGACCTCCGGGAGTTGGTGATGGACAGGGAGGCCTGGCGTGCTGCAGTTCATGGGGTCGCAAAGAGTCGGACACGACTGAGCGACTGATCTGATCTGATCTGATCTTCATTATAGGGGACTGGAATGCAAAAGTAGAAAGTCAAGAAATACCTGGAGTACAGGCAAATTTGACCTTGGAGTATAAAATGAAACAGGTCAAAGGCTAACAGAGTTTTGCCAAGAGAATGCACTGGTCATAGCAAATATCCTCTTAAAACAACACAAAAGACCACACATGGACATCATAAGATGGTCAATACCAAAATCAGATTGATTATATTCTTTGCAGCCAAAGATGGAGAAGTGCTATACAGTCAGCAAAAACAAGACCGGAAGCTGACTGTGGCTCACATCATGAACTCCTTATTATCAAATTCAGACTTAATTGAAGAAAGTAGGGAAAACCAGTAAACCATTCACGTATAACCTAAATCAGATTCCTTAGGATTATACAGTGGAAGTGAGAAATAGATTCAAGGGATTAGATCTGACAGACAGAGTGCCTGAAGAACTATGGACAGAGGTTCATGACATTGTACAGGAGGCAGTGATCAAGACCAACCATAAGAAAAAGAAATGAAAAAAGGCAAAATGGTTTTCTGAGGAGGCCTTACAAACAGCTGAGAAAAAAAGAGGAGCTAAAGGCAAAGGAGAAAAGGAAAGATATACCCATTTGAATGCAGAGTTCCAAAGAATAGCAGGAGAGATAATAAAGCCATCCTCAGCAATCAATGAAAAGAAATAGAGGAAAACAATAGAATAGGAAAGACTAGAGAGCTCTTTAGGAAAATTAGAGATACCAAGGGAACATTTCATGCAAAGATGGGCACAATAAAAGACAGAAATGATATGGACCTAACAGAACCAGAAAACATTAAGAAGTCGTGTCAAGAATACACAGAAGAACAATACAAAAAAGATTTTTCAAAACCCAGATAATCATGATGGTGCGATCACCAACCTAGAGCCAGACATCCTGGAATGAGAAGTCAAGCGAGCCTTAGGAAGCATCACTATGAACAGACAAGTGGAGGTGATGAAATTCCAGTTGAGCTATTTCAAATCCTCAAAGATGATGCTGTGAAAGTGCGGGGCTCAACATGCCAAAAAATCTGGAAAACTCACCAGTGGCCACAGGTCTGAAAAAGATCAGTTTTCATTCCAATCCCAAAGAAAGGCAATGCCAAAAAATGATCAACCTACTGCACAATTGCACTCATCTCACACTCTAGCAAAGCAATGCTCAAAATTCTCCAAGCCAGGCTTCAATAGTATGTGAACCGTGAATTTCCAGATGTTCAAGCTGGATTTAGAAAAAGTAGAGGAACCAGAGATCAAATTGCCAACATCCGCTAGAGCATCAAAAAAGCAAGGGTTCCAGAATAACATCTGCTTTTACTTTATTGACTATGCCAAACCCTTCACCTGTGTGGATCACAACAAACTATGGAAAACAGTTAAAGAGATGGGAATACCAGACCAACTGACATGCCTCTTGAAAAATCTGTATGCAGGTCAAGAAGCAACAGTTAGAATTGGACATGGAACAACAGACTGGTTCCAAATAGGAAAAGGAGTATGTCAAGGTTGTATATTGTCACCCTACATATTTAACTTATATGCAGAGTACATCCTGAAAAATGCGGGGCTGGATGAAGCACAAGCTGGAATCAAGATTGCCAGGAGAAATATCAATAATCTCAGACATGCAGATGGCACCACCCTTACGTCAGAAAGTGAAGAAGAACTAAAGAACCTCATGAGGAAAGTAAAAGAAGAGAGTGAAACAGTTGGCTTAAAGCTCAACATTCAGAAAACTAAAATCATGTCATCTGGACCCATCACTTCTTGGAAAATAGATGGGGAAACAATGGTAATGGTGGCTGATTGTATTTTTTTGATCTCCTAAATCACTGCAGATGGTGACTGCAGCCATGAAAGTAAAGGACACTTGTTCCTTGGAAGAAAAAATATTACCAACTTAGACAGCATATTAAAAAGCAGAGACATTACTCTACCAACAAAAGTCCATCTAGCCAAAGCTATTGTTTTTCCAGTAGTCATGTATGGATGTGAGATTTGGACTATAAAGAAAGCTGAGTGCTGAAGAATTGATGCTTTTGAACTGTGGTGTTGGAGAAGACTCTGGAGATTCCTTTGAACTTCAAGGGGATCCAACCTGTCCCTTTTAAAGGAAATCAGTCCCAAGTATTCATTGGAAGGACTGATGCTGAAGTGAAAATCCAATACTTTGGCCACTGGATGCAAAGAACTGAGTCATTGGAATAGTCCCCGATGCTGGGAAAGATTGACATTGGGAGGAGAAGGGGACAACAGAGGATGAGATGGTTGGATGGAATCACTGATGTGTTGGACATGAGTTTGAGTAGTCTCTGGGGTTTGGCGATGGACAGGGAAGAATGGTGTGCTGCAGTCCACGGGGTTGCAAAGAGTGGGACACCACTGAGCAACTGAACTAAACTGATTAAGTAATGTCATACCTCAAGGGAAAATGAGAAGTGAGAGAGTTTTCACAAGGGAATTGGAAATCTATTGGACTACTAGGAGATGGATAGGGTTTTACAGATTGAGTTTTGGAGAGTTTTCTATATGGAACTATTCAGCACATAAGAAAATAACATTATTTTATGCTATTTCTAATAAAATATGTATTTTCCATTTATAATATATTCTATAGCAGCCTGGGAAATAAAGCAAGCACCTCAATATGTCTTCTGTTTCAGGGACTGGCACATTTACTTCCCAAAGTTGAAACACACTGGAATCTCCATATGATAAGTGAGAAGAGCAAAAGCACCAGACTATAAAGGTTGGCTTAAAGATCAACATTCAGAAAACGAAGATCATGGCATCTGGTCCCATCACTTAATGGGAAATAGATGGGCAAACAGTGGAAATAGTGTCAGACTTTGTTTTTCTGGGCTCCAAAATCACTGCAGATGGTGACTGCAGCCATGAAATTAAAAGACGCTTGCTCCTTGGAAGGAAAGTTATGACCAACCTAGATAGCATATTCAAAAGCAGAGACATTACTTTACCAACAAAGGTTTGCCTAGTCAAGGCTATCGTCTTTCCTGTGGTCATGTATGGATGTGAGAGCTGGACTGTGAAGAAGGCTGAGCGCCGAAGAATTGATGCTTTTGAACTGTGTTGTTGGAGAAGACTCTTGAGAGTCCCTTGGACTGCAAGAAGACCCAACCAGTCCATTCTGAAGATCAATCCTGGAATTTCTTTAGAAGGAATGATGCTAAAGCTGAAACTCCAGTATTTTGGCCACCTCATGCGAAGAGTTGACTCATTGGAGAAGACTCTGATGCTGGGAGGGATTGAGGGCAGGAGGAGAAGGGGACGACGGAGGATGAGATGGCTGGATGGCATCACTGACTTGATGGGTGTGAGTCTGGGTGACCTCCGGGAGCTGGTGATGGACAGGGAGGCCTGGTGTGCTGCGGTTCATGGGGTCGCAAAGAGTCAGACACGACTGAGCGACTGATCTGATCTGATATTGTTCTTTTGAAGTCTCTATTTGACAGAAATGTCCTTTGCTAATTATATTTTATATTTCCAGAATATGTGTATATTGGTAGTAATAAACATAAGATGTGTTGCACTTTTATATCTATAAGCAGATACGCTAAGAAAAATTTTGATCTTTATGAACCATGAGAGAAGGTTATTTTATCACAGCTATAGTAGATTTATGATTGTTTACATTATGAATATTTTTAAGAGTTATTCATAATTACAGATCCTGGATCTTAAAGGGACTTTGAGTGTTTTATAAATCCACTTATAAACACTTTCAAAGAGACAGGTATGTATGTATATGCATACATCAACAGAGAAGTAAATTTTAGAGCCACACTTTACCTATTTCTGTATTAATATTCTCATTTGGTATAAAGTTCTCACACATATGCACACAAAATCCTAATTCTGTAAGTTGAGTCTACTTTCTTTTGTATGATATTAGTGATACCTGAGAATTATTAATCACTGACCTATATAAAACTTTCCTGCAAATAAAAGTTATGGTTATGACATTACTGCCTTTTAAAGAATGTTAAGTCACTGAGTTGTATCCAACTCTTTAGGATCTCATGGACTGTAGTCTGCCAGGCTCCTCTGTCCATGGAATTCTCCAGGCAAGAACACTGGGGTGGGTTGCCATTCCCTTCTCCAGGGGATCTTCCTGACCCAGGGACTGAACCCAGGTTTTGCGCATTGCAGGCAAATACTCCAACTTACGTTACAATTGAAAAAGCAAAAAGGGCATAAGAATAGCCAAAATATGTATTAAAAACATTCAACTTCATTAATTGTCTATATAGCAAATTAAATTAAAAATAAGTTGCTGCTTTTTACAATCAAATTGGATACCTGTGATTGGATTCCCTTTTCCTCTGCAGATAAATTTGTGGTAAATAATCTTGAAGATCTAATGTGGATAATAAGACATCACATAATCTTTCTAGAAAGCAATTTCTTAAAACGTATTTGTAATCAATTTGTCTCCTTGGCTCCACTTCTATCTACAGCATTCTGTCTTAAATCAACTTCCTTAAACTGTTTTAATTTTCTTCTGCCTTAAATCAGAAGTTAAACCTAAGAATAATTTAGGAATTTTCTGATTTCTAAAGAAAAAAATCAAGCAGAAAGGGAAAAGATAAAAGAGTCAAAAAAGGGTTAAAATATGTCCAAGGTAACATCTGTTCCTAGATCTTGCCACAGTATTGCCCCCTACCAGTTGGCACAAGTGTTGGGGTGGATTAACACTGAACATTAGCCTCAACACATTTAATAACTGGGAGATGAGAATATTAGCCTAAAGAATAGAATATGGGAAGTGTCCCAAAGCAGGTCTTTCACAGAATTTGGAAATACAGTTGCTGCTTGAACAACAAAGGGTTGGGACACCAACCTTCCATGCTCAAATGTAACTTATAGTTGGCCCTCTTTATCCAAGGATCCTCTGTACCTGCAGTTTCACAGATCCTTAGTTTCAGACAATTTTAGTAAATACTATAGTATTTACCACAGGGGAGAAACAAAACAAAATTGGTGTATAAGTGGACCCAAGCACTTTAACCTCATGTTGTTCAAAGGATCAACTATAAGAACAAAGGTGAATTCAAAATTTTGTGTATAGATGGTCACAGGACTGTTATACTCGTGAAAACATGGTTATTGCTTATTGTCATTTCAGGGATTCAAATGTTTGCCCAATTCTAGAAGATACCTATTAATTTGGAACAAAACACAGGAGGAGGAAAAAATAGAAACTGGATAGGATTTCACTTCACAAACTGTTATTAAAATTAGCATTTTCATATTTAAAATTGCTAATATATCAAATTATGCAAACATGAACAGTTTTGAAAATGTGGTATATTTATAACTCTGTGTCAGGGCCCAGTGAACAATCTGAGTGGCCCAGTGCAAAATGAAAATGTGGGGCTCCTAGCTAAAATATTATTAAGAATTTCAAGACAGCAACAGCAGAACCACAGATTAAGGATGGTGTCCTTCTAAGTGTGTGACCCTGTTTCAACTCCATAAGTCACATGCCCATCCATGAAACCTGCCCAGCCCTGAGAATGGATACTACATTTTTAAATAGAGAAGTTTTCTATTCTGATATATTATCATAAACTGGATATAGCTTCTCATATTGTATAAGTACCTACTTATAAAGTTCTTTACTCCAAATTTGTAGTTTTTATCCATTTATAAAATTAAATGGATAAAATTCAGTACTTTACCCATTTATAAAATTAAAAAAAGATAATTAAAAAAACAGATTTAAGATTTTAGTTGGAAAAAAATGTTTGGAGAATTAAAGAACTTAAAAATGCATTATATATTGAAAAGATATCCAATGTTTTTTAAAGTTTAAGCATTTTAAAATGCATAAATAGAAAATTTATTCTTTTTCATCTTATAACAATAAAATATAATATCTCAATTCAAGAAAAAAATAAAATGATGATATAGGAAAAACGTTTTCCAAAATTAAGATGTTTACTAGTTCCTGATCCATGAAAAAAACAATCAATATTGACCACAATAAATTTAAAAACATCTTCATAGTGTATATGTCCAAAGCAAAATCTCACTAGAGTTTAGCGTATTCAGTGTGTTAGGCTGCATATTATCATCACAGAATAAATGAGTCATTTGAAGGATGTAGTTATATCCAACATTTCATGAGTTAATATTTTAGTTGATGAAGCTATTTGAATTATCTGACGTCACTGTGACTCACGGCAAAATCATTATTTTTGACAACTGGAATTTCTTTGAGCATTAATCACTAAAATTGGGTATAGAACATAGTGGGTTTTTTTTTTTTTTTTTTTTTTTTCAGATTTTCTTCTTTTAGCCACAACATAAGCAAAATTAACTTTGAAAGAAATGAGAATGGAGTATACTGCTTCTTCTATTCAGGTATCCAGAAGGAAAAGTTCCCTTGAGTTTTCACATGAAAGGTGGCTGTCAGTTGTAGACAGTATTTGCCTACCTTGATTCCCTTCCCTAATAGAGTCTATATGTTTCCACAACCCAGTATATATTGATCTATAGCCATTACATCAAAAAAATGAAAAGGCATCCTCCCACCATGAGAGAAATAAAGAATGCTGATAAAATTGTTTGGCAGAAAGAGATTTTGTTAAAAGGTTAGCAGTACAACACTTTAGTCTGTAAGTAACTGCCAACTATTTACTCTGAAAATCTCTGTAGAACAAGTTTTCATTCGATTTAATTACTGTGAAATGTTCCACTCAAATACATAAGGCTACAAAACACACACACATGACATGTGCGGGATGATATTTGGCAGTTCTGCTTCTGGTGAAAAAAAGAATACTGTCACTAACCAATGGCTTCTTTTGTACAATAGATGGTTTAAATGCTGTTTGTTTTTTTTTTTTTTTTTTTTAAGGCTACAGTTAATATAAAGTACCTCTGACACTGTACAAATCCCTTTGTGAACATCATTGATTTTGATGAACTGGTTCATTTTTCCCCTTTCAAATGACAATACGTTCCCAGCATCTGTCAAATATTTTAACCAACAAGTATGTTGACCCTATCCTCTGAGGATAAAATATATTATTCTGAAATTTTTAATTAATATTCTTGGGTTATCATATGATAAAAATGCATTTGTTATAGCCAAAGGCTTATAAGGGGGTAACATCTCTTAAATATATTAGTATTTATGGAGTACCTCCACTATAAAGGGATGACTGTATACAAAACAAACACACAAGCTATTTTTTGTGTATATATATATAAAGAGAGAAAAATATATATATATAAATATATATATAATTTATATGTGTATATACATATATTTCAGAGAAGGCAATGGCACCCCACTCCAGTACTCTTGCCTGGAAAATCCCATGGATGGAGGAACCTGGAGGGCTGCAGTCCATGGGGTCGCTAGGAGTCGAACACGACCAAGAGACTTCACTTTCACGTTTCCCTTTCATGCATTGGAGAAGGAAATGCCAACCCACTCCAGTGTTCTCGCCTTGAGAATCCCAGGGACGGGGGAGGCTGGTGGGCTGCCATCTATGGGGTCGCACAGAGTTGGACACGACTGAAGCGACTTAGCAACAGAAGCAGCAGCATACATATATTTGTATATATATAGTCCTACAGTCCTTTGGGCCACAAAGAGTTGGACATAACTGAGCTTAGCACAATGGTATCATTATTAGGTGCAAGATGGAAACAAAATCAATTCATTCACTCTCTTTTTGGTCAACCAATCTTCTCTGGACAACTAAACAATTAGAAAAAAGTAAACTAGTAATTATAATTATCCTAACAACTGTAATTTAGAAAGAAATGTTTGAAATAAATCTAAAAATTTACAACAAACTATATATATGTCAATTTGGAAGATTCTAGCTTTAGAAAAAGATAGTTTTATCAAAATGATGAAAGCATGCAATGAATAATTCTCTACATGTTAGCTATTGAGAGAGCATATACATAATACAAGAAGAGTTATCATAAGATATGTCAAAAGGGCATCACCACCTCAACGGCCATGAGACTGAGCAAACTCCAGGAGACAGTGAAGAACAAAGAAGCCTGGCACGCTGCAGTCCATGGGGTTGCAAAGAGTCAGACATGACTTAGTGATGAAATAACAATATCAAAAAAGATTTAATAGAAAAAAATGCTTAATATAAGCAATAACATTAGAATGTTGGTATCAACTGATTTGATCAAAGGAGAATGAAATAGCAGGAAATTGAAGCTTGGAAAATATACACAAATAGAGGAAGAAGAGAAAAGATAATTTAGTCAGAGAGAACACCTAGGAAAATATGTCATATAGTTCTCATTCAGTCAATCATCCAGTTTATCAATCATCTGTTTGTTCATTTATTTCATCATGTATTGACTGATTTATCAAGATATTGAGCCCTACTTTGTCAAAAGCACTGTGATCTACTAAGATCTATAACAAGACTTGAGAAAAAATATAAGCCAAACAGAAATAAATAAAAATAAGGATTTTAAAAAATATTTTGCATACAAAATAGTCTTAGTTACTGTAGAATTAGGCTATGGAAGATACATGTAGTGAGTACACACAGTGAGTAGGTTGCACTGTATCTGTGAGTCATTATAACATTATAGAAATTACATATTCAGAACAACAGAACTAAATTTATATTAAAAAATAAACCTGATAGACATCTACCAGAGAAATATACATATTCGAGATAGACAAGTTGGGGAATGAAGTGTCTTGCTCCTTCATGATTTTTTCTTTGTTTTCCATAGCACAGGTTAGTATTTCATTATTCTTATTTGTCATGGCTTTTCTGTTTCTATTAGAGGGGTTGTACCTTGGGAACAAATGCTCCAATGTTCTCAGTGTTGTTTGCAGTGTCTACCTCTGTATATGATACATTAAATCTTCATTGTGCGTGCACGTTAAGTCACTTCAGTTGTGTCCAACTCTTTGCGATCCTATTGACTACAGCCCACCAGGCTCCTCTGACCATGGAATTCTCCAGACAAGAATACTGAAGTGGGCCACCATGCCCTCCTCCAGGGGATCTTCCAGACCCAGGAATCAAACTCTTATCTCCTGCATTTCCTGTATTGGCAGGTGGGTTCTTTACTACTAATGCCACCTGGGAAACCCAAATCCTCACTAAATACATAGAAAAGAGGATGAATGGAAGGAGTTAGAGAAGGAGGAAGAAAGGAAAGAAGAATGGAGAGAGAGAAGAAAGGAAGGAAAAATCAAAAGGTATATTTCAGAATCTAGTAAAATACTCTAGATAGGTTATGAATTGAATAAGATAGCTACAGTCAAAAGTGAATAAAAAAGTACCAGTATTTTTTCCTATCACCTGACATATTTGACAAATAATCAATGAAGTTTTAAGTTTTCATAAGTCACATGAAAATTTATCTCACTATATTAGTCAAACCTTAAATAATTACATGTAATAATTTATAAACTGTTCCTTTACTTGAAAAACTATAATAATGTTAATAATAATAACATTTAAATTGATTTGGAGATGTTCATTCACACACAAAACCTTTCAAAGAGTTCACCTTGTTTCTCTTTGGGGTATGTGCGAACACAAAAGCATTGGAAAAATAAATGAATATCACAGAATCATAAAATTGCAGATTCAGGTTTCATTCTCAAATCTGCCACATTTCAAAACATAGGCTTTTACATATTACTCCTCTGTTCATTTATTTTGAATAAATGATAAGAAACCATTTTGATAAACAGCATGCCATCTAATTCTGCTTTTAAATAGTAACTGTGCTTCATGAATTCACTCTACCTAATATTATCTTTTTGATTCCTCTTATTGGTGTACATTAATCTTTGAAAACAAATGTGACAAAATGTAAATTATCTCATCTCATTTAGCATCTTGCCCTTGCAAGAAAGAGAGCAACATTAAAATGAAAATCAGTTACAGAAGGGCTAATGTACTGGTATGCCAGATCTCTCCAGCATTACTATTCCTTACTTCCTGAAAAATGAAAGAGGTAAACCCATCTACAAGTTATAAATAGTTTACAAATCAATTTATATGTCATTGCACCATGTAAAGTTTGTAAAAAGGAGAAAATTGATTTAATCTATTTGAATGCTCTATGCAAAGAATGTCCTATTCCTCTGATAAGTGGTAACTGTCACCTGATAATAGACACATGTCTTATAATAGTGGCATGCCAATTACCAAGAAAAAGATAACACCTTGCATATTTGAAAGTTCAGTCCATTATATGATTAAGCACTAGCTTACTTAGACTTCTAGTAGAAATAATACTGTGGTGTATTGAGAGCATAGGGGAATTCCTTGCCCATTAAGCATGTAGTTAATACTTCTCATCACCTAGCATTGTATACTACATGCCCTGATGTTTTCATTGTTCTGCTGATAGATTTTCACTGTCCAATTGTAAAAATTAATTTACACTAATTTCCTCACATTTGGGACAATCAGCATTTGAAACAGAACTGTTAAGAGACAATGGCACCATTAAGGGCTTCCCAGGTGGCACAGTAGTAAAGAATCTCCCTGCCAATGCAGGAGACACAAGAGACACGGGTTTGATCCCTGGGTTGGGAAGATCCCCTGGAAAAGGAATTGGCAACCCGCTCCAGTATCCTTGTCTGGAAAATTCCATGGAGAGAGGAGCCTGCTGGGCTACAGTCCTTTGGGCCACAAAGAGTTGGACATAACTGAGCTTAGCACAATGGTATCATTATTAGGTGCAAGATGGAAACAAAATCAATTCATTCACTCTCTTTTTGGTCAACCAATCTTCTCTGGACAACTAAACAATTAGAAAAAAGTAAACTAGTAATTATAATTATCCTAACAACTGTAATTTAGAAAGAAATGTTTGAAATAAATCTAAAAATTTACAACAAACTATACAGAGCCCCTTAGGTGGCTTACGTAAGTATATGGTTTCAATTAAAGTAAAAAATCAGAACTATGTTACAAAAACTCCTATAGTATGAGTATTTTAAACTACAAATACTATGAGTATTTTAAACTATGTAGTTTAAAATACTCATACTATAGGAGAAAACAAGAATTCTTACTAAAACCTAATGTCTCCTCACTCCAAATCCTCTGGTTGTTTTTCTCCATGAATAAATATTCTGAGAGTGTTTACTTTGAATTGGACGTTGCCATGCAATTAGTAGCATCAGAAGTTGAAGAGGTACATTGTCCTGTCAGAAACGCACAAGACAGCTCATTAGAATCAATTAGCAATTGTTTCTTGGTAAGTATTTGTAAAAGCTCAAATGTTAAATTATGGGGTTATCTGGGGGACAAAACTCATCCCTTGACTAGCCATCACTTTCTAAAATTATTTGTTTTTACTGAAATGATAGAAAATAACATGAAAAATCAGCTGAAGCATGAAAGAAGAGATTAAAAAATTGCCAGAAGCAAGTAAAACAATTAGTCAAGGTAACCATCAATAATCACATACCTTAATTGAACTCTAATTCTATGTATTTACAAAAGTATGTATAACATGCACATTTGATAATTTTGCGAACAGAACATTTGTTTCTAGAATATGCTTGTTTCAAAACTGTCTCTGGTTATTATTAGAGGACTTGGTGTAAATTCTTTGCCATTTAAGCCAAAATGTTTCATATTCTTTTCTTGTCTAGGATTTCTTTTTTTCCTACCATTCTCCATTCTTTCCTGAAATTTATGTAATCAGTGATTCTTAACTAAGAAAGATTTTGTCTCTCCTGGA
Source organism: Tragelaphus eurycerus (assembly GCA_935064755.1). Classification (NCBI taxonomy): domain Eukaryota; kingdom Metazoa; phylum Chordata; class Mammalia; order Artiodactyla; family Bovidae; genus Tragelaphus; species Tragelaphus eurycerus. Next base: position 40,725,422 of record CAKXYN010000010.1, on the reverse strand, counting down.
AATATCTGGAGACACTTGTAGTAGTCACAAATTGGGAGGTTCTATGCCATTGGCATCTAGGGAAAACAGAGCAAGGATGCTGCTAAACATTTGATACAACACAGAGAAACTCCTCATAACAAAAATTATTGGACCCCAAATGTCCATAGTGCTGCTTCCAGGGATCTTGATCTAAACCACAGTCATAAAATAAAGTCTATAACTAGTTTATTTTTCATGTATTTTTCTAAAGAAAAAAAAAATCTCTAGATTATTGTTGTTGTTGTTGTGATTATCTATTACTATGTTTATAGCCCCAAATAGTGGCTGGAACCTACAGCAATATTTATTTTGTTCATGAATCCAGCACTCCTCTGGGTTCAGCTAGTCAGGTCTCCCCCTGACTTGGGTCTCCCATGCAGTAGTGGCACAGTGTCTCATTTCAGGCAAGGGTTGCTATCTTGATGATTTCAACACTTGAGTAGCTGGTACAGAGCTGTAAAGATGCAAACAATGGGTGCCAGAACAGTTGGGGTTGCTGGCTAGTCATCACTTCTTCCCATATATGGTTTGTCCACCTGATATTTCCTTGTAGTGACCTCAGGAAAGCTGGGTTTTTTTGTTTGTTTGTTTGCTTGCTTTAATATGAAGGTTGATGATCTTACAGAGCAAATGTCTCAAGAAAGACTGACAGAAACTGCATGCATTTTTATCCAAGGTCACACCACATTCCTACTACTACATTCTGTTTTACAAGGCAGTTGCAATGTCCTGTCCAGGTTCTAGGAGAGCTGACATTAAGCCCCTCAGTTCTTGAACTCATGAGTGTCAAAGAACTTGCAGGCACAGTCCACCTTCTTTCCATAAAGTATTTACCTTTTTTACATGCAAAGTACATCCACTGTCTCTCAGGACCCCCAAATATCTCATATATTATAGACTCAGACTTGGGCCCAAGTGCAGCATCTTGTATATATCAGATTTGGGCAGAGACGAGGCCCTATGGGTGCTGTTCTTTCAGTACTGTTTGTCTCAGTCTGAAGACCTGTGAACTGAAGAGGCAAGCATCCCCACCATACAGCCAATATATACCAGTGGTTCAGCTATGGGATGACTGCTCTATACTCTCTCATTCAAAATATTGGGTATACCATAAAGTTCATTCAGGTTTTTCACAATACAGAAGAACCCAAACAAATTTTTTGGCCAACCAATAAATCAAATGGGAGACAGAGTCACTGATTCATAACATTTCTGAAATCCAGCTTGGTTCCTGTTGGCGGTTTATTGATAACGGCTTAGTCTTATTGCCTAGAAATGTTTTTCCACAATACTTGGTTTTACTTTCTGGGTCCTGATTTTGGTTTCTGACTTGGCCTATTTTTTTTTTTTTTTTTTTTGGTAAAGAAACTGTGTTTGCATCTGAACATTTTCTCAGCATGATTCCAGTCCATAGAAATTCTAGAGTCTAAATCTTATAATTTTATAGTGTCTCTGTCCTTTCAGTCTCCACTGGTTAAATTTTCTTTAAAATTATGAGGGGTCTTTTGTGTGAATTGATTTATGATTCTTCCAATTAGAGAAAATATACCATCACAGATTTATCTTGGGAAAGGTCATTTCTAACTTAGAATATATTGGCAGACAGTACTCAGAAGATTTTAGGTCACAAACAATGACGTAATGACTCTGTTTCTATTCATATCTCAGCTTTGCATTACTCTGCTTCTTTAGAGTAGCAATCAGGGACAAAGGCAGTGGCCTAACTTGGATTATTCACACACCCTAAACCAATCTGTTTGACCAACAGCACAGTGAACTTTAATTATATATGAGACCTGAATAATATGTCTCTCAATCCAGTCTTGGAATTATGAAGGGATGCAATCTGGGTCCTCACCTATTAACAAATATGGAATGAACACAGTTATTTTAGTGGAAGAGATATGGTGTTCATATGAAAAATATGGGTTCACCATATTTCTCTATATGCTGACAATAAGCACATTCTGATTCTTGAGAAGAAAATGGAGACATATATACTGCATTGAGGTTTACTTCATGTTCCAGGTCTTTATAAAAATTTATACATTGATAGCGTTATCACATAGTGTTTACCCATTAATTTATATAACGTTTGACTGAGAAAGTTGGCTTCTGTCATTTGAATTTTGAGAATATCATAAAAAGAATGTTGCAATGTTTATTACTACTTTTTAGAAATCCATAATTAAATATTTGAAATATTATTATAATCTCTTAAAATTCTCTAGAGAATAAAAAAGTGAAATTTAACAACTGCAATTAAGTTCCCTGGTAAATATGCAAAATGTGTATAATTCAATTTCTCATCTTTGAAAGTATTTCTGAAATTGTATGTTGGCTAATTGTGTATGTGTATGTCTTAACTGATTTAGGTAAATATTAAAAAAGAATACAAAAAGAAGTCAAGATCCTTTGGCATTTTAGGGAATTGAGGCCTCTATGTAAGTATATGTAAGCTTTTCCTTTACCTGGAGATGTACTTGTTCTACAAGGTGCATTGTAGATTTGTAAATTTGACTTTTAAAAGATGCTGAAAAAAATCCAAATCTCAATAAAAATAAATATTCACAGGTTTCATCATATATATGATTTTTGAAAATGTGAAATATTTCTATTATGATTCAAAATACACACTTTGCTATTAATTATAATTTAAAATGGTTAATGGAAAATTAGCACCCCAACTATTCATTATTGTCTTAAAGTCATGAATTCATTATATGTGAAGTGTGACGTGCAACAATTGTTATGACCTCTTCAACACCACTGACCCTTCTCAAATTCTGAAGCCCCATGAAGTTGAGTTTTGAAAGAAATACAGACGTCTTAATAATATTCTGAAATTAATCTTTATTTATTAATGTGTTACAAAACTAGGAGAATCTAAAGCTTTAAATTTGTTTCTATCACTTCCAGAGCTACCTTTTGGGGCCTCTACCTTCTCTGGTCTAATATCTTATGGGGAATATTTAAGCAGTCATTTTACATATAAATTTTATATATAGATTTATATGTTTATAAAAATTTTAATAATTATTATAATAATGACCCAAACTTTTCTACCTTACATGGAGTAACAATAGTCACAAAATACTTATGTGATTTCAGAAAGAAAATATCAACATGTGCTCATTTGTAAAAACGGAAATGCTCTTGGTGAAATGCCATTTTAATAACATGAATATAAACAAATTACTTTTAAATTACTGAAAATTTTAAAATAAACATTGACTTTAAAAGAATCTCTGATAGTCATTAATAAAGACTAATGACAAAAGTCAAATTTCATGAATCTTGTGACATTATCTAGAACTTTGCATTGTGTATACTGTGCAAAGAGATTGAAAAAGAGGAATGTAGAGTATATAATAATTTTTCTTTTTTTCCCATTTTTTAATGAATAAGAGAGGACGTGAAAATTAATTATTACTTAATTGTTTCTCCATTGGTACTTACTAATTTTCTGAATCTCTGGAAATTACACAGTATGGCTATAAATTGCAATGATTTTGAGTTAAATTATATCAGACAAAAGATTCCACAAGAAATCAGATAGACACAGAGATTTAAATCACCAACTCCCTTCCTATCCAGTATACCCCTGTGCAACAGCCACACCTGTGTCCAAAATATTTTGAACAAATATTATGACTTTCTTTCTTGCCTGGAGAATCCCAGGGACGGGGAAGCCTCATGGGCTGCCATCTATGGGGTTGCACAGAGTCAGACACGACTGAAGTGACTTAGCAGTAGCAGTATGACTTTCTAATAAGATGGTGAACAATGCCATCTCAAAAACTTCCTTTATAAAATTAAAACAGATTCTAGTTGCATCAAATGTATAAAATATCTGTTTTTTTCCCTACATGTTTAGGAATTAACCCTTTATTTTACCTCTATGAATAAATATGATAGAAATCATCTAAATAGTTAAGGAAACAAATAATCATACTCCAAAACTTTCATAGAAGAACTCAGTATCTAAAGATTACAGATTCCTTCTAACAATACAAGAGACTATACAGTTTTAGTTCATCTCAAATTTTTAAATAATCATAACAGAAACATTATCACTTGACAAAAGACATTTTGAAATATCTAAAATCTGAGCGATATCATCTCATGATATAACTATACTTTAAAAATTATAAACTCAATGTATTAAATTAGATCATGAGGAAATAATATGAAACCACATCAACTTTATTTTCTATAGCAACATTTTCATTAATTAAGATACTAACTTAAGAAAAAACTAAGATAGTATGTCAATTTTCAAGCAGCAGATCAGACAAAGATCCAAAAATAAAATAAATTTATGTTTGACAGCATGAGTCTGACTAGTATATTTTATGTGCCTGAGTTGCTTCTGGATTCACTGGCAATAAGAAATGTGTCTGCCCACATTAAACAAAATACTTGGTTTCTTTTACTAGACAAAGGGAACGACATAATTTAAATATTTTCTCTCATTTTTCCTGTAGAGTCTAGCAACACAATCTTGTCAAGAGCTTGACTATAATAAATCATTAATCTGGGTGTTTGTATATATAAATACAAGTGTATGTATGTGTGTGTGTATATATATATATATATATATATATATATATATGTATATGTATATGTATATATATATACAGTAAGAAAATTAAGATTGCCCATAATTCAACCTCCTGGAATTGGTCATTGTTAGTATATGGATCTACACATACACATTACTCTGTTTTCACTGTTTAATGTGTGTAATATATATTGTCAAATCTTATTTAATAGCAATTAAATAAAATGTAAGAGATATATAATAAAGAAACAAATACCACTTTGCATTGGTGGCTTTATCTAATTATTGATGATTTGAAATTGATTTGAAAATGTAAAAGTAGAGTTAAGAAGGTGTAAAGTTCAAAATATTATAGCAAAAATATTCCTAAATCAAACTATGTGAATATTCATGATAGAATATAGCTATCTTAAAAATATGTTTCCCTTTGGAATAAAGTCCTAAGCCCTGCATGTGGAAATTATAATGTGAGTTATAACTTAACACACTTTGAGTCAAAAATATTGAAAAGCTCCACTGCAATCACATCTCCAAATTCACTTTTCTTCATTTCACTTTTCTTGAAACTTTGAGCCCTATTTTTATCTTTGATAGGGTTAAATCCAAGTTGTTAACACTTCAGTAGATTAAGTGCCTAAAATAAAGTCTCAACATACAAAACATGATTCACAGTTTCAGAATAGTACATAGTACTTACCCAGCCAAGAAGGATATAACAGAAGCTGAGAAGCTGTCAAAGAGAAAAATGTCAGAAGGATTAATAAATCATATTGCTATAACATGATGATGCGAATTGAAAACAGCTATGTAAAAATAGGTAGCTAGCAGTCAGATGGCTTGGCTTCTTTTAGCCTTGGTAGTAGTACATTTATCTTCTGTTATGCACTGGTAAGAAGCTGGCAAGCTTGGTATATATAAATATTACTGAAAGATGTTATGATTGGCTTGGATCCAGAAAATGTGCTCTAACATTACCATTAGCTATCACAGATCTTAACTATCACTGGAAATGATTGAACAGGCAAAGACAATAACAGGAAGAAAAATTAATAGTATAATTAGGAATAAAATGTCTTTTCAACGTTTTATGACATATGACATAAATTTTATGTCATTTATAACATAAGAATTTTAAAATAATTTAATAAAATCTAAATGTTCATGTGGTTCATAAGAAAAAAGTGATTGAGCACATTGCTATGCAGGGGAAAGAAATACCTAAAACAAGGAATTATTGAATATGATTTTTTACTCCTTTATGGTTTTGATGTTTCTTAGAAAGAGAAACTAATTTTCCTAATGTCTTTTCCCTGTTGAATATGAAAGCTGCTATACTGTTATTTTACTGTCAATTATCTGTGACCTTATATAAAAAATGGCACAACAAAACTAAATAAAGAACCAAAAATATAATTTAAAAAATTAATTAATTGTCAATCTGCAGGCAATGAAACAGAAGCTTTTGAGAAAGTCAGACATTAACTTAGCTGTGATGAATTTCATTTGGTCTGGTGATTAAACAATGATCACAGACTTAGGGCAGTTTATTAATCAATAAACTCAAATGAAATAAAATTAGCCATATATGTAAAATAAATCACAAATAAAATGTGTATAAAGAATGATATGTTTTTATAAGTACCATAAAGAGGGATTTAAAAAAAATTTAATTCATTAATATAATTTTACCTTGTGTTGCCTAAATTGATAGCTCTTATTTATTAAACACATATTTTAAACATAGTCAAGAAGAAAATTAAGGTTGCCCATAATCCGATCTCGTGGAGATATGTGGAGATAGCCACATATTAACAATATGTTAATATGTGGATTTACAGGCATCTGTTCTTTTTCCCATATTTTATTATAAGAAATCAAAACAAAACTGCACTTACCAAAAATAACATCTATAGATATAAAAATGAATGTTCACTATGAACCCACTTAAGAAAGGAATATTGTTTTCTGTATTTTGTAAGATTTTTCCATGTATATACCAACATATTTTAGCATTATTCTCTCATGTTCAAATATATTAATACATATGGCTATAAGTATAAAACACATTATTTTCTAACTCAACTTTTGCCATAACATTGTATCTTAAATATCTTTCAATATCAGTTAAAACGCATACAATTATTTAATGATTATATATTTGTAATGCAAGAGTAAAAATGATTAATTCATATATGGACTTTTGAAAATAGAATATTTCTGCAATTAACAAGAATTGATTATTAAGTTAGCTCGTATAGCTAAAACAAGACTAAACTGGTTTTGCAGGAAAACAAGGGAAAAGGCCTTAAGAAGAATTTGTCAGGTGTGATTTGTAATCACAGATGTTTTCATTAAGAAAATAATATTGTGTAAGTAAGGAAGTATAGGACTTACTCAGCAGAAGGAAGGTCTAACAGGTTTGATTCTGGATAGAATACAGCTGAAAAATGAATATTAGGAGATTAATTCTAAAGTAGTAGATTTTCTTAAACTGATGCTGAATGACATTCATTTGAAAAAGAGATCTTTAATCTCATAATAGGGGCTTCCCTGGTGGCTCAGATCGTAAAGAATCTGCCCAATATGGGGGGAACCTAAGTTCAATTCCTGGGTCCGGAGGATCCCCTGGAGAAGGAAATGACATTCCACTCTAATATTCTTGCCTAGAAAATTCCAAGGACCGAGAAGTCTGGTGGGCTACAGTAGAAGGGGTCGCAAAGAGTCAGACATGAATGATCAACTAACACTTTCACTTTCAATCTCATAATAAAGCCTTGAAAACGTGTGATACATCACTTCCATCTATTTAACATTCATGAAATCATTACCTAAAATGTCAGCAGAGATCTGCATTAGTTTTTCCCCCTGTGTTGCTTTTTTTTTCCTTTGTAATTTAAAATATTCACTGTATACATACTTCAATAGCTGGTTGTTTTACTGTTGTTCCTAATAGCACCTTTAGAAATGATATGCTTTTGCTGTTCAACTAAAATTCATGAAAATAAATTACCTCTTGATTTTTTTAGATTAATCATGGAATAGTCTTTGTTAAATCTCAGATGATTGAAAAATAAATCACATGTGCCTCAAATATTCTTTGAACCACAAGCATTGCAAATTGACATTACAGTGTGGATTTTTCATCTTGACAGCTTATCACAGAAGCCAAGTTGCCCCAGATTTTCTTTCTTTAAAGAAGAACAGGTTAAAACTTGTCAAACATAGAGAATAAAACATAAGACTTGTTTATTGCTATAAAGCAATTAACCCATGGATCAAATTCTATATGAGATTTATTTCCATTGCAACTGGACAGTCTGAAAATTTGAGCCATTTAAATTAGTGGTAATTTTGCTCTTTTCAAGGACCCAAGATAAAGGAATTGTATTCAAAGAAACAATTGCACTTTGGCATGTTCTAAGTGTGGAAAAACAAATACAACACACACAAGAAGAACCTCATATATAGTCTTTTCAGAGCACAGACACAAAACATATTTTCCAGTGTTATTTGATTAACCATGAATGATTTTGCAAATAAAAATCTCAGTGTTATACTTGTTTTATAAATACAGTAGTAAAATAAAATGAATCAACCCAAATATATGCTAAAATGCTTAGTCTAAGGAATAGTATCACCTTGCAAATATATGCTGTGTTGCCATAACAAAAGTAGAGTGAGCATTTATATTTTCCGGTGTATGCATGTGTACTAAGTTGTTTCAGTCATGTCCAACTCTTTGTGACACTATGGCTGTAGTATGCAAGGCTCCTCTGTCCATGGGATTCTCCAGGCAAGAATATTGGAGTGGGTTGCTATGCCCTCCACCAAGGTTCTTCCAAACCCAGGAAATGAACCCAGGTATCCCACATTGCAGGCAGATTCTTTACTGTCTAATCTAATAGTGACCCACTAAAGAGTCCCTTGGACTGCAAGGAGATCCAATCAGTCCATTCTGAAGGAGATCAGCCCTGGGATTTCTTTGGAAGGAATGATGCTAAAGCGGAAACTCCAGTACTTTGGCCACCTCATGCGAAGAGTTGACTCATTGGGAAAGACTCTGATGATGGAGGGATTGGGAGCAAGAGGAGAAGGGGACGACAGAGGATGAGATGGCTGGATGGCATCACTGACTTGATGGACGTGAGTCTGAGTGACCTCTGGGAGTTGGTGATGGACAGGGAGGTCTGGTGTGCTGCGATTCATGGGGTCGCAAAGAGTCAGACACGACTGAGAGACTGAACTGAACTGAACTGAATCTTAATCAGCATGAAGGTCACTAAGACTCACATTTATCAAGTCAGTGATGCCATCCAGCCATCTCATCCTCTGTCGTCCCCTTCTCCTCCTGCCCTCAATCCCTCCCAGCATCAGAGTCTTCTCCAATGAGTCAACTCTTCGCATGAGGTGGCCAAAATACTGGAGTTTCAGCTTTAGCATCATTCCTTACAAAGAAATCCCAGGGCTGATCTCCTTCACAATGGACTGGTTGGATCTCCTTGCAGTCCAAGGGACTCTCAAGAGTCTTCTCCAACACCACAGTTCAAAAGCATCAATTCTTCGGCGCTCAGCCTTCTTCACAGTCCAGCTTTCACATCCATACATGACCACACGAAAGACCATAGCCTTGACTACGCGAACCTTTGTTGGCAAAGTGATGTCTCTGCTTTTGAATATACTATCTAGGTTGGTCACTGACTCGATGAATGTGAGTCTGAGTGACCTCCGAGAGCTGGTGATGGATAGGGAGGCCTGGCGTGCTGCAGTTCATGGGGTCGCAAAGAGTCGGACACGACTGAGCGACTGATCTGATCTGATCTGAATGCTAATTTTTCAACTTTACCTCCGGCAGTTGTCCTATATAAATTCTCTAGCTTAGAAAACTAGCCCTTTCATCATCACTAGGTCTAAAATTTTCTTTTGAAATCCTCAACACATAAACATTGAATCTTCTGTTTTTGAATAGCCCATTTCTATCTTTTCCTGTGATTGTTTTATTCATCATTATACATGTAGAACTTTTCTTATTTTCATTTTCATTGTAAGCATCCATTCCTTTTCTCTAGTACAAAATCCCCATAACTTTCTGGGGACATGTTGCCATAACAAAAATAGGATGAGAATTTATATTCTCCCGTGCATGCATGCCAAGTCACATCACTTCAGTTCAGTTGCTCAGTCGTGTCTAACTTTTTGTGGCCCCATGAATAGCAGCACGCCAGGCCTCCCTGTCCATCACCAACTCCTGGAGTTCACTCAGACTCACGTCCATTGAGTCAGTGATTCCATCCAGCCATCTCATCCTCTGTCGTCCCCTTCTCCTCTTGCCCCCAATGCCTCCTAGCATCAGAGTCTTTTCCAATGTGTCAACTCTTCGCATGAGGTGGCCAGAGTATTGGAGTTTCAGCTTTAGCATCATTCCTTCCAAAGAACATCCAGGGCTGATCTCCTCTAGAATGGACTGATTGGATCTTCTTGCAGTCCAAGGGACTTGCAAGAGTCTTCTCCAATACTACAGTTCAAAAGCATTAATTCTTCGGTGCTCAGCTTTCTTCACAGTCCAATTCTCACATCCATACATGACTACTGCAAACACCATAGCCGTGACTAGACGGAGCTTTGTTGGCAAAGTATTGCTTCTACTTTTCAAGATGCTATCTAGGTTGATCATAACTTTTCTTCCAAGGAGTAAGTGTCATTTCATTTCATGGCTGCAGTCACCATCTGCAGTGATTTTGGAGCCCAGAAAAATAAAGTCTGACACTGTTTCCACTGTTTCCCCATCTATTTCCCATGAAGTGATGGGACCAGATGCCATGATCTTCGTTTTCTGAATGTTGAGCTTTAAGCCAACCTTTTCACTCTCCACTTTCACTTTCATCAAGAGGCTTTTTAGTTCCTCTTCACTTTCTTCCATAAGGGTGGTGTCATCTGCTTATCTGAGGTTATTAATATTTCTCCTGGCAATCTTAATTCCAGCTTGTGCTTCTTCCAGCTCAACATTTCTCATGATATACTCTGAATATAAGTTAAATAAGCAGGGTGACAATATGCACCCTTGACGTACTCCTTTTCCTATTTGGAAAAGTCTGTTGTTCCATGTCCAATTCTAACTGTTGCTTCCTGACCTTCATATAGGTTTCTCAAGAGGCAGGTCAGGTGGTCTGGTATTCCCATCTCTTTCAGAATTTTCCACAGTTTATTGTGATCCACACAGTCAAAGGCTTTGGCATAGTCAATAAAGCAGAAATAGATGTTTTTCTGGAACTCTTGCTTTTTTGATGATCAAGCGGATGTTAACAATTTGATCTCTGGTTCCTCTGCCTCTTCTAAAACCAGCTTGAACATCAGGAAGTTCACAGTTCACATATTGCTGAAGCCTGGCTTGGAGAATTTTGAGCATTACTTTACTAGTCTATGAGATGAATGCAATTGTGCAGTAGTTTGAGCATTCTTTGGCATTGCCTTTCTTTGGGATTGGAATGAAAACTGACCTTTTCCAGTCCTGTGGCCACTGCTGAGTTTTCCAAATTTGCTGGCATATTGAGTGCAACACTTTCACAGCATCATCTTTCAGGATTTGAAATAGCTCAACTGGAATTCCATCACCTCCACTAGCTTTGTTCGTAGTGATGCTTTCTAAGGCCCACTTGACTTCACATTCCAGGATGTCTGGCTCTAGGTGAGTGATCACACCATGGTGATTATCTTGGTTGTGAAGATCTTTTTTGTACTGGTCTTCTGTGTAATCTTACCACCTCTTCTTAATATCTTTTGGTTCTGGTAGGTCCATACCATTTCTGTCCTTTATTGAGCCCATCTTTGCATGAAATATTTCCTTGGTATCTCTAATTTTCTTGAAGAGATCTCTAGTCTTTCCATTCTGTTGTTTTCCTCTATTTCTTTGCATTGATCGCTGAGGAAGGCTTTCTTATCTCTTCTTGCTATTCTTTGGAACTCTGCATTCAGATGCTTATATCTTCCTTTTTCTCCTTTTCTCCAAGTCATTTCAGTCATGTCCAACTCTTTGTGACATATGGACGGTAGTCTGCCAGGCTCCTCTGTCCCTGGGATTTTCCAGGCAAGAATACCGGAATGGGTTGCCATGCCTTCCTCCAGGGAATCTTTCTTACCCAGGAATGCAATCTATGTTTTCTACATCTCCTGCATTGAAAAGTGGATTCTTTACCCCTACCTGGGAAGTCCATTTTCTCCTGTAAAATGTATACAGAGTCAGAGAAAAAGACAAGGACTTCATGCTGTTGCAAAATGTGTATATTCCAGTAAAGGCAAGCTTCATTAAAATATTATTTTGCTTTTAGCGTGGGAGTTAGGCTCTGCATGTGCTATGATCAGAAAATATCTTGGGGACAGGGGATTAAATAGCATATCATAAATATAGTAAAAGTGAGACATATGCTAAATTAGGGATTAGGATTATGATCCTCCTCTTTTTTTTTAAGTATTTTTTATACCAGATAATATTTAATAAACTATTGTTATATAATAAGTTTATCTGGAGAATAAATGCTATATTTAATTTCCAGATAAGTTCAGCTTGTTTAGTCCTCCACAGCCATGCTACAAAGTAATTTGTATTCTTTCTACTCTAGATGAGAGAAAACTGAAGCCTAGAGAGAAAGTGGTTTACCTTTGGTCCACTATCTAGTGAGTGTCAGTCAGAAATAAATTGATATTATCTGTCTCCAGCAACTGTTCTTTTGATTTCTAGACAGAAGGCCATGATAACCTGCTTGGTAGAAGTTTTAGAATTACTATAGAATTTTCATGTTTATGATCTCATTTCCCACTTATAACCATTATATTCAATCTAGAGAGTGGTCATTGTTTTATATAACAGAAACACTATAGTATGTTTTTTTTTTTAATAATAATTTTAGGATTGGGTCCAGAGTTTATAAGATCAGTTAAGGCTTCTATTGCAAACTCTATCACTCGGTCAGGCTTTTTTTGTACTGCCCTGCATATATTCACCCTCCTTGAAGAACATACCCAAATAAATCTCTTGCATGCAAGTGTATATGTGAGTCTGTTAATAGGGACCCTGACCTCAAAGAATAGTTTCAATATCAAACCATTCTCTTGAGTCTTTTGTTAAGTCTTCTCAGTTAAGAACTGAAGTTAAGTCTTCAGTCCTTTGTTAAGTCTTCCCTGGTGGCTCAGATGGTAAAGAATCTGCCTGCCATTCAGGAGACCTGGGTTGGATCCCTGGGTTGAGAAGATTCCATGGAGGAGGGCATGGAGAGAATGGAGGAGGGATTCTCATGGAGGAGAATCCCCATGGACAGAGGAGCCTGGCAGGCTACAGTCCATGGGGTTGCAAAGAGTTGGACTTGAATGAGCAGCTAATACACACACGATTTCTGGAGACTAGAGACTAGCTTGTGATGCCTTGTTTCTTTGGGTATTTTGTTTTTATTATAAATTTATATTTCTTAAAGTTTTATTTGTGGTAATTATTTGTGGCTTAGACTGAAAACAGCTTACTCCAAACAAAATTTACAATTGTTTCTCTCAGGTGACTGGGGGCTACATCAACCTACGACCACTTTGCAGTATTGCATTGAAGTTTTTCACATCACATAATTCAGGCTACAGTCCAATATTAGGATTGTTTTCAACTAGAATGACCATTTTTTCCTGTCATTTAGCACTATTACTAGAATTCAAGATAGAAATAATGTCTTGTAACACTATCCAGAAATGTACATTTATATATATTTTACACTTATATCAAGGGGCTGGTCAATTTGGTGGATGCTAGCTTTATATTCTTTTAGCCTTCCTAATTTAAGCAGCTACTGGATTTATCTCTCTGTTCTCTGTGTTCTATAAATCTATGAAAATTAAGCTCAAATTCACTAAAGTTTGCAATTGCTCTCAAAATGGAAGTTAGCATTCTACTTACCACTTTTCTCTTTTGATTTAGTTTTGCCTTAGAGTATTCTTTACTTTCCACTTAGCTCATCAATGCATCAAAATGTGTTAATCTTCTCAGCATTTATAATATTAATATTTTTCCCAAGCCAAAGAGATAGGTATATCACCCATTCTGCCATGCTATAGAATTGTAGGTCTCTTCCTCTAATCTTCATAAAATATCTTAACTTTTAACATGTGGTCCTCTTTTCCAAAAAATTCAAGCTGGGATAAAGTAAAAACCAGCAACCTACATGTAGAGATGGTAAATTCCTGGGTTCTGTTTTAATGAAAGCTGCTGCTGCTGCTGCTAAGTTGCTTCAGTCGTGTCCGACTCTGTGCGACCCCATAGACGGCAGCCCACCAGGCTCCCCCGTCCCTGGGATTCTCCAGGCAAGAACACTGGAGTGGGTTGCCATTTCCTTCTCCAATTCATGAAAGTGAAAGTGAAGTCACTCAGTCGGGTCCGACTCTTAGCGACCCCATGGACAGCAGCCCACCAGGGACCTCTGTCCATGGGATTTTCCAGGCAAGAGTACTGTGGTGGGGTGCCATTGCCTTCCCCGTTAATGAAAGCTATCTTACTGATAAAACAGACAAAGAGTTGGAGGAATAAAAAGAGTAAATCCCTCTTTCTTTTTATTAGAATAAAAAGAATACTTGTTTGGTACAGAGAAATGTTGAAGAATGCATTGGACAGAAGCATTTACACTCTGGTTTAGGCTTAAAGGGTAGTTTTATAACTCTCTTTTCTGCTCTTAAATCAATACAAAGTAAAAGGGATATTTACAGAAGGTACTAAATGGTTTGAAGTTTCAGGAATAAAGAATGTATTCACTCATAAGCTTTTCTGAAATAATGTGAGAAAAAATACAATTTTAGGATTCCCCAGTAACCCACTGAAAATCGGAGTCAGAGGGTTGAGAGGTTTCTTTGCTCCTAGAGAAGGCACAAGGCAGCCATAGCAGTGTCCTGTGTCCCTTGAGTAACAAGAGAAAACAACAGGATTTCCTTTGTCACTGTACCAAGACACTTGGCTGAGAAAGAGAAAACAGACAGATGTTGAAGCGATCTGTGGTCATGATGAGAGTAAATTATAACAAAGAACTGTGCAGGATGTATGTCAAGAAACCAAGTGGGAATAGAGAAACCTCAACAGATGCCAATGTGTTGAGGAGAGGGGACTTGACTGTACATTGCAACAGATGTCAGTGTAGGACAAAGGAAAGCTGAAGCCCAGATGTCTCACCATCTGATATTGTATTATGAAAACTTTTCAGAAATTAAATCTATCCAGGAAGAAAGAATATGACTTTTGGACACAACTGAGCGACTTCACTTTCACTTTCACTTTTCACTATCATGCATTGGAGAAGGAAATGGCAACCCACTCCAGTGTTCTCGCCTGGAGAATCCCAGGGATGGGGGAGCCTGGTGGGCTGCCGTCTATGGGGTCGCACAGAGTCAGACACGACTGAAGCAACTTAGCAGCAGCAGGAAGAAAGGAAGGAGGGGGAGGAGCAACTCTGATTTGACTGAATTAAAACCTGGCCTTGGGAATACCCCGAAGCAATTAAATTCACTTAGACTTGATTCAGTTAACATTTTTCACTATCAAGCAGAATGGTAACTCACAAGCTAAATCTGGTTATGATTAAATTAAACTAATGGCATATTATATTATCACTTGAATTTTAGAGCCTGAGAATACGTATCCACTAGACATGCTCTTGATCTCCACAAAGATCTATCAGGAAGAAAGTAGTGTAAAATACTGTGTAAAATACGGCTGCCAACTAACTTAGGATGGAAACATGGTGAATTCAGCAATAAATTATTAATCAGTTACCCTGCAAGCAGAATCCTAGAATGATAAGGGTAGAAAAATCAGCTAGAAGGTTAAAAAAATTGAAGTAATATATGTAAAACACACACATACACACAACTCTTGAAAAACTGGTTATGAAGGGAAATAGGAAACAAAAAAACAGATTAAAATAATATCTAAAGGGGCATATGAGGTCAAGGAAAGTCTTGTTTTGTTTTATTTAGGATTATAGATATTACATCATGTTTGACTGATCAGAGAAAATATATAGGACAAATCAAGAAGTGTAATATAACAGGAGACAGCCAGAAGTGCAGCAGGAGCACAGAAATACATGTGGAGGGACTGGATTTAAATTGGAGCAGTGCTTTCTTCATTATAATGGGAACAGGAGGCATTAGGACAGTGTTTAGAAATAATAGCAAAAATGCTAAGTAGTTGCTATCTGGAGTTTTCACTCTGGGAAGATGTGAAGCCATAGGCTTGTGATTAGTGGAGGAAAAAAAGAAGCCAAGATTTAAGTAGAGTGGATAGATGAAATTTCATAGTGGAAATAGAGTAAAACTTTCTGGAGATACACTGTTTCTTGAATGAAGTGTGTAAAATCCATTTGAGTTTGGTGAATATGTAACTTTAGTGCTTCCGATATACAGCTTGATGTTTAGCTGTTGGGATACAGGCACAAAGATGGATCTGCACAAAGCTGCATCTTGACAAGTATCTATGAAATTAGAGCAAGGGAGACAAGAATATTTTTAAAAGAGTGATAGCAAATATGGTACAACCAGAAAGAGAAGTTAGGCATGGAGGAAGAATGTAAAAGTCGAAGGCAACTGATGAGTAGTGAAACAACTGGAGATCAATTAATTGAGCACCTTCTCATTAAAGCTGCTTTGAAATGGTGGTAACTGTTAGGGTGCTTAGCTGTTGAAATTATCAGTGTGTTGAAACAAGTAACCAGAAGGTCAGTAAATGTCCTGTCTCAGAAAGGGAGGACACATAGAAGAGCACACCACCCAGAGTTAAAATCTGATGATCAAAAGAGGGACCAAATGCAATAGTATAAGAGTAGCATGCTGCTGCTGCTGCTGCTAAGTCGCTTCAGTTGTGTCTGACTCTGTGAGACCCCATAGACAGCAGCCCACCAGGCTCCCCTGTCCCTGGGATTCTCCAGGCAAGAACACTGAAGTGGGTTGCCATTCCCTTCTCCAATGCATGACAGTGAAAGTGAAGTCGCTCAGTCGTGTCTGACTCCTAGTGACCCCGTGGACTACAGCCCACCAGGCCCCTCCATCCATGGGATCTTCCGGGCAAGAGTACTGGAGTAGGTTGCCATTGCCTTCTCCGGAAAGTAGCATGGGTGAGTCCTAATTTTAAGAAAACTATTCTGTATAAATTTTATTTAATTTTCAAACAAATGGAAATATCTTTGAACATTAAAAAAAAAAAAAATCTCATTTTTGGAACGGGTTGCCTGTAAGGAGTCAGTCACAGGAAATATTCAAGTAGAGACTGGTTTATTATTAGTTATAATGTGAAGAGACTTCAACACATAAAAAATTTAGATTATATGATCTCTGAAGTATCTTCCTACTTCATATCATTTCTGAATCTGAATAAACATTCTGAATCTAAATAAACATTCTGAATCTGAATAAACATTGATGAATAAACATTCTGAATCTGAATAAATCCATCCACCATTCATTATTTTCTTTTTCTCTAAAGTTCAGTCATGAGCAAACTTGACTATGTCCTAAAAATCTTCCTAAAATTCTTCTCCCTAGAATGTTTAGGTGTTAACTTAAACCTAATTCTTTCCTGATGACATTTCTTCTTCTACAAAAGAAGTCTGAGACTTAAAGTAGGGTAAGTGCCCTTTTTGTATTCATCATCCTATTCCGGACAATCGTATATCCTTCCTCTATAACACACCTCCCTTTGTTGCTATCATCTAAAAATCACCTAGGTCACCACTTTTATTTTCTTAACTGGTTAGCTCCTGGCTTAGTTGAACTGTCTCCAATATCACCTCTATAGTGGTGAATTCAAACTCTAAGACCTAGCCTCTTCATTCTTCTCAGTCATCTTGGTCCCCACTCTAATTCCCAAAATCATTCTACAATAGCATATATGACTTTGAATTTACTAACCACAATCACTCTCGTCAAACCTCGATTTCAAACATTTGTTGTTATTCACTGTTGTAATTCAGTCACTAAGTCATACTTGACTCTTTGCCATCCCATAAACTGCAGCACACAAGTCTTCCTTGTCCTTCACTGTCTCCCAGAGCTTGCTCCAACTCATATCCACTGAGTCGGTTATGCTATCCAACCATCTCATCCTCTGTCACCCTTTCTCCTTCGGCCCTCAATCTTTCCCAGCATCAGGGTCTTTTACAATGAGTTAGCTGTTTGCATCAATGTGCCCAAAGTATTGTAGCTTCAGCATCAGTCCTTCCAAGCATCTTTTAATTTTGTGGCTGTGGTCACCATTAAACATATCTTACTACAATTTTCTATCTTTCCAGTTCACTCCCTCAAAAAGTCAATATAAAACAATAGTATGAAGCCAGAGAGACTTTACTGTTTTTATTTATCTCTCACCCCTTAATCTGCACTTCTCTTATCAAACTTATATTTCACTGTTAATCATTATAAAATCACTCACTTAACTGCAGCATGAACTCCTTTTTTAAACTATATTTGTTTACTCTTCACTCTTTAGGCTAAACCAGAACCATTGTTAAATCCAATTCTCCATCTTCCACACACCTGTACCTACCCCACTGGAGCAGCCTGGAGGAAATTCCAAACTATCTAGATGGACATCAATAAGCTCATGAACACTGACTCAAAACTTTATTTCCCTAGTCCATTCACTCTTTTCTGTGCTATAGGACTATTTTATACCACACCCTTTGCCTCAAACATCTCCTCTTTTTCCATTTTTAGCTTGTGATCATTCTTTATATGTTACTAAAAAATAACCAGAAAAAAAAGAGAGAAATGTCGTTCACCACCTGCCCCTTCACATCTATTTTCTTGCATTTGTGCTTGAATATTCCAACTTTTCTGTTATTAGGATGGACTGCACTCCAAGTAAACACACTTTTCTCACTATATGCTAAATTCCATCCTTCTTTCTTTATTAAGGACATTGCCCTAGCAATTTTCCCTTTTCTCCTCCCTTGATCTTTCAGTCTATTTTAAAAAAAGAAGCCAGCATGATCCCAGAAATCTTAGGTTAGATTTGTACTCCACTCTGCCTAAAAGCAGAGAAGGCAATGGCACCCCACTCCAGTACTCTTGCCTGGAGAATCCCAGGGACAGAGGAGCCTGGTGGGCTGCAGTCCATGGGGTCGCTAAGAGTCGGACACAACTGAGCGACTTCACCATCACTTTTCACTTTCATGTATTGGAGAAGGACATGGCAACCCACTCCAGTGTTCTTGCCTGGAGAATCCCAGGGACGGGGGAGGCTGGTGGGCTGCCATCTATGGGGTCGCACAGAATCAGAAACAACTGAAGTGACTTAGCAGCAGCAGCAGCTGCTGCCTAAAAGGCTTTAATTGATAATTGGTTTACCTCTCAATTTAATGTTGAAATCTTTGATTTTACCTGTAAAACCACATATAATATAATTTCTGGCTCCCTCACAGACCTCATCTATCACAATTCTTCTCCTTATTCTTCCTCATTCCTCCTCCATAATTTTCAAATGTGCCAACTGCTCACCCACCATCAAGTATTTGCCCTTACTACTGTCTTTGCCTGGGATGCTTTTCCCACACATATTTGCATTTCCTTCAGGTCCTTATTGGGAAAGACTAGGGATCTCTTCAAGAAAATCAGAGATACCAAAGGAACATTTCATGCAAAGATGGGCACGATAAAGGACAGAGATGGTGTGGACCTAAAAGAAGCAGAAGATATTAAGAAGAGGTGGCAAGAATACACAGAAGAACTGTACAAAAAAGATCTTCACGACCCAGATAATCATGATGGTGTGATCACTGACCTAGAGCCAGACATCCTGGAATGTGAAGTCAAATGGGCCTTAGAAAGCATCACTACGAACAAAGCTAGTGGAGGTGATGGAATTCCAGTGGAGCTATTCCAAGTCCTGAATGATGATGCTGTGAAAGTGCTACACTCAATATGCCAGCAAATTTGGAAAACTCAGCAGTGGCCACAAGATTGGAAAAGATCAGTTTTCATCCCAATCCCAAAGAAAGGCAATGCCAAGGAGTGCTCAAACTACCGAACAATTGCACTCATCTCACACGCTAGTAAAGTAATGCTCAAAATTCTCCTAGCCAGGCTTCAGCAATATGTGAACCGTGAACTTCCTGATGTTCAAGCTGGTTTTAGAAAAGGCAGAGGAACCAGAGATCAAATTGCCAACATCCGCTGGATCATGGAAAAAGCAAGAGAGTTCCAGAAAAACATCTATTTCGGCTTTATTGACTATGCCAAAGCCTTTGACTGTGTGGATCACAATAAACTATGGGAAATTCTGAAAGAGATGGGAATACCAGACCACCTGATCTGCCTCTTGAGAAATTTGTATGCAGGTCAGGAAGCAACAGTTAGAACTGGTCATGGAACAACAGACTGGTTCCAAATAGGAAAAGGAGTACGTCAAGGCTGCATATTGTCACCATGTTTATTTAACTTATATGCAGAGTACATCATGAGAAATGCTGGACTGGAAGAAACACAAGTTGGAATCAAGATTGCTGGGAGAAATATCAATAACCTCAGATATGCAGATGACACCACTCTTATGGCAGAAAGTGAAGAGGGGCTAAAAAGCCTCTTGATGAAAGTAAAAGTGGAGAGTGAAAAGGTTGGCTTAAAGCTCAACATTCAGAAAACGAAGATCATGGCATCTGGTCCCATCACTTCATGGGAAATAGATGGGGAAACAGTGGAAACAGTGTCAGACTTTGTTTTTCTGGGCTCCAAAATCACTGCAGATGGTGACTGCAGCCATGAAATTAAAAGACACTTGCTCCTTGGAAGGAAAGTTATGACCAACCTAGATAGCATATTCAAAAGCAGAGACATTACTTTACCAACAAAGGTTCGCCTAGTCAAGGCTATGGTCTTTCCTGTGGTCATGTATGGATGTGAGAGCTGGACTGTGAAGAAGGCTGAGCGCTGAAGAATTGATGCTTTTGAACTGTGGTGTTGGAGAAGACTCTTGAGAGTCCCTTGGACTGCAAGAAGATCCAACCAGTCCATTCTGAAGGAGATCAATCCTGGAATTTCTTTAGAAGGAATGATGCTAAAGCTGAAACTCCAGTATTTTGGCCACCTCATGCGAAGAGTTGACTCATTGGAGAAGACTCTGATGCTGGGAGGGATTGAGGGCAGGAGGAGAAGGGGACGACAGAGGATGAGATGGCTGGATGGCATCACTGACTTGATGGGTGTGAGTCTGAGTGACCTCCGGGAGCTGGTGATGGACAGGGAGGCCTGGCATGCTGCGGTTCATGGGGTCGCAAAGAGTCGGACACGACTGAGCCACTGATCTGATCTCAGGTACTTATTTGAAAAATTCCCATTTTCAATGAGACATTCCGACTTACTAATTTAGAAATTTTACCCCATCTTTTATACTTAATATCACTCTACCCTGCCCTTTTCTTTTTTTTTTTTTTTTTTTACCACTTATCTCATTTTAGTATAAGGTATAGTGTATACCTTCTCTCCTAATTTCTTAGTTTGTGTACATAAGTATATCTGCACAGTGCATCTCCTAGAGAATTCTGTCTTTATAATGAAATGCCAATGAATATTTTATTAACATTTATATATTTAGTTTCTTAGTTTTTAGAAGATATCAGAAAAGCTACAATGTCTTGATGGTCTTCCATAAAGAAATTTTCTCTCGAAAAGAAATATCAATCCTATTTTATTCTTAATTACATGAAATAAAACAAGTAACCTTAACACATACACTTCATTTCTGTTATTTGGATCCACATAGTTTTTAAGCTAATATTATTGCCTCTGAAAATATTAATATAAATGATTTTTAAAACTGTTCCATAATATATTTAAACATTTGATTTTATTTTAGGTTGTTCTAAGTTATCATACATAAAAATATTATGGGTTGCATGATCTTCTTTTGTCTTTTAAAGGTATGAAACATATTCGTTTTTACAATAAAAACACATTGAATGAAATCATTTTCTCCCCTTTTAACATAACAGTCACTAAATAAAACAAATATTGAATAAGTTAAAAAGAACAACAATAATAAACTTTCCCTCAAAGAGTTTCTCAAGGATTTAACTTTCAAATTTCTCTTCTTGTTCTAAATGATGACTTAGAAATACCAAGCTAAAAATAAGGAAACCAATGTGCTTTATTTGATGCAATTTAAAATATCTAAAGAGTAAATAATGTTTGGAGACTGTGTTATATAATTGGCAAAAGGCAAAATAAAACTTAGTTTTAACTTTGAATACAAAACGACCACCCAGGAACAGTGCCTGAATCAAGGCAGAGCAATTATCCTTGAAGATGCCAGATATTTTACACTCACAAAAATGGCTTTGCTTATACACAGTGATTGGAGAAGGAAATGGCAACCTACTCCAGTATTCCTGCCTGGAGAACCCCCATGGACAGAGGAGACTGGCAGGCTGCAGTCCAGGAGGTTGCAAAGAGTCCGACACAACTGAGCGACTATAGCAGCAGCACACACTGATTCATTTCCTTTTATTCCTTTTATTCCTACACAACTGCATGAGGGTCTTACATCATCTAAGGACTCTAACAATTCTGCTGTTGCTAAGTCGCTTCAGTCGTGTCCGACTCTGTGTGACCCCCGACTCTGAGACCCCATAGACGGCAGCCCACCAGGCTCCCCCGTCCCTGGGACTCTCCAGGCAAGAACACTGGAATGGGTTGCCATTTCCTTCTCCAATGCATGAAAGTGAAAAATGAAAGTGAAGTCGCTCAGTCGTGTCCGACTCTTAGCAACCCTATAGACTGCAGCCCACCAGGCTCCCCCGTCCATGGGATTTTCCAAGCAAGAGTACTGGAGTGGGTTGCCATTGCCTTCTCCACTTGTAATTCTGAGATTCTTCTTTTCAATAAAGAGCCCCATCAGATCAGATCAGATCAGTAGCTCAGTCGTGTCCGACTCTTTGCGACCCCATGAACCGCAGCACGCCAGGCCTCCCTGTCCATCACCAGCTCCCGGAGGTCACCCAGACTCACACCCATCAAGTCAGTGATGCCATCCAGCCATCTCATCCTCTGTCGTCCCCTTCTCCTCCTGCCCTCAATCCCTCCCAGCATCAGAGTCTTCTCCAATGAGTCAACTCTTCGCATGAGGTGGCCAAAACACTGGAGTTTCAGCTTTAGCATCATTCCTTCTAAAGAAATTCCAGGATTGATCTCCTTCAGAATGGACTGGTTGGATCTTCTTGCAGTCCAAGGGACTCTCAAGAGTCTTCTCCAACACCACAGTTCAAAAGCATCAATTCTTCGGCGCTCAGCCTTCTTCACAGTCCAGCTCTCACATTCATACATGACCACAGGAAAGACCATAGGCTTGACTAGGTGAACCTTTGTTGGTAAAGTAATGTCTCTGCTTTTGAATATGCTATCTAGGTTGGTCATAACTTTCCTTCCAAGGAGTAAGCATCTTTTAATTTCATGGCTGCAGTCACCATCTGCAGTGATTTTGGAGCCCAGAAAAACAAAGTCTGACACTGTTTCCACTGTTTCTCAATCCATTTCCCATGTAGTGATGGGACCAGATGCCATGATCTTCATTTTCTGAATGTTGAGCTTTAAGCCAACCTTTTCACTCTCCACTTTCACTTTCATCAAGAGGCTTTTTAGTTCCTCTTCACTTTCTGCCATAAGAGTGGTGTCATCTGCATATCTGAGGTTATTGATATCTCTCCCAGCAATCTTGATTCCAACTTGTGTTTCTTCCAGTCCAGCATTTCTCATGATGTACTCTGCATATAAGTTAAATAAACATGGTGACAATATGCAGCCTTGACGTACTTCTTTTCCTATTTGGAACCAGTCTGTTGTTCCATGACCAGTTCTAACTGTTGTTTCCTGACCTGCATACAGATTTCTCAAGAGGCAGATCTGGTGGTCTCTGGTATTCCCATCTCTTTAAGAATTTTCCATAGTTTATTGTGATCCACACAGTCAAAGGCTTTGGCATAGTCAATAAAGCAGAAATAGATGTTTTTTCTGGAACTCTCTTGCTTTTTCCATGATCCAGTGGATGTTGGCAATTTGATCTCTGGTTCCTCTGCCTTTTCTAAAACCAGCTTGAACATCAGGAAGTTCACGGTTCACATATTGCTGAAGCCTGGCTTGGAGAATTTTGAGCATTACTTTACTAGCGTGTGAGATGAGTGCAATTGTTCGGTAGTTTAAGCATTCTTTGGCATTGCCTTTCTTTGGGATTGGGATGAAAACGGACCTTTTCCAATCTTGTGGCCACTGCTGAGTTTTCCAAATTTGCTGGCATATTGAGTGCCATAAAATTTCTAATTAGGGAACCAAAAAGCCCCATAAGATTTCTAATTAGGGAACCAAATATGAACAACAGCATTGATTTATTCTTTTATAATGTTCAATTATATATTTAAAAGTAACTCAACATAATAACTTCCAAATTTTTTCCTGTGTTTTTTTATTTGTATGTTTTTATTTTTTTAAATTTTATTTTTCTTAACTTTACAGTATTGTATTGGTTTTGTCATACATCAAAATGAATCCGCCACAGGTATACATGTGTTCCCCATCCTGAACCCTACTTCCTCCTCCCTCCCCATACCATCCCTCTGGGTCATCCCAGTGCACCAGCCCCAGGAATCCGGTATCAGGCATCAAACCTGGACTGGCGACTCGTTTCAAACATGATATTATACATATTTCAATGCCATTCTCCCAAATCATCCCACCCTCTCCCTCTCCCAGAGTCCAAAAGACTGTTCTATACATCAGTGTCTCTTTTGCTGTCTTGTAAACAGGATTATTGTTACCATCTTTCTAAATTCCATATATATGTATTAGTATACTGTATTTGTGTTTTTCTTTCTGGCTTACTTCACTCTGTATAATAGGCTCCAGTTCCATCCACCTCATTAGAACTGATTCAAATGTATTCTTTTTAATGGCTGAGTAATACTCCATTGTGTATATGTACCACTGCTTTCTTATCCATTTATCTGCTGATGGACATCTAGGTTGCTTCCATGTCCTGGCTATTATAAACAGTGCTTCGATGAACACTGGGGTACACGTGTCTCTTTCAATTCTGGTTTTCTCAGTGTGTATGCCCAGCAGTGGGATTGCTGGATCATAAGGCAGTTTTATTCCCAGGTTTTTGAGGAATCTCCATACTGTTCTCCATAGTGCCTGTACTAGTTTGCATTCCCACCAAAAGTGTAAGAGGGTTCCCTTTTCTCCACACCCTCTCCAGCATTTATTGCTTGTAGACTTTTGGATCCCAGCCATTCTGACTGGCGTGAAATGGTACCTCATTGTGGTTTTGATTTGCATTTCTCTGATACTGAGTGATGTTGAGCATCTTTTCATGTGTTTGTTAGCCATCTGTATGTCTTGTTTGGAGAAATGTCTATTTAGTTCTTTGGCCCATTTTTTGATTGGGTCATTTATTTTTCTGAAATTGAGCTGTAGGAGTTCCTTGTATATTTTGAGATTAGTTGTTTGTCTGTTGCTTCATTTGCTATTATTTTCTCCCATTCTGAAGGCTGTCTTTTCACCTTGCTTATAGTTTCCTTTGTTGTGCAGAAGCTTTTTAAGTTTTATTAGGTCTCATTTGTTTATTTTTTATTTTATTTCCAATATTCTGGGGGGGTGGGTCATAGAGGATCCTCCTGTGATGTATGTCAGAGAGTGTTTTGCCTATGCTTTCCTCTAGGAGTTTTATGGTTTCTGGTCTTACATTTAGATCTTTAATCCATTTTGAGTTTATTTTTGTGTATGGTTTTAGAAAGTGTTCTAGTTTCATTCTTTTACAAGTGTTTGACCAGTTTTCCCAGCACCACTTGTTAAAGAGATTGTCTTTAATCCATTGTATATTCTTGCCTCCTTTGTCAAAGATAAGGTGACCATAGGTGTGTGGATTTATCTCTGGGCTTTCTGTTTTGTTCCATTGATCTATATTTCTGTCTTTGTGCCAGTACCATACTGTCTTGATGACTGTGGCTTTGTAGTAGAGCCTGAAGTCAGGCAGGTTGATTCCTCCAGTTCCATTCTTCTTTCTTAAGATAGTTTTGGCTATTTGAGGTTCTTTGTATTTCCATACAAATTGAGAAATTATTTGTTCTAGCTCTGTGAAGAATACCGTTGGTAGCTTGATGGGGATTGCATTGAATCTATAAATTGCTTTGGGTAGTATACTCATTTTCACTATATTGATTCTACCAATCCATGAACATGGTATATTTCTTCCATCTATTAGTGTCCTCTTTGATTTCTTTCACCAGTGTTTTATAGTTTTCTATATATAAGTCTTTAATTTCTTTATGTAGATATATTCCTAAGTATTTTATTCTTTTCATTGCAATGGTGAATGGAATTGTTTCCTTAATTTCTTTTTCTATTTTTTCATTATTAGTGTACAGGAATGCAAGGGATTTCTGTATGTTGATTTTATATCCTGCAACTTTACTATATTCATTGATTAGTTCTAGTAATTTTCTGGTGGGTCTTTAGGGTTTTCTGGATCATGTCATCTGCAAACAGTGAGAGTTTTACTTCTTCTTTTCCAATTTGGATTCCTTTTATTTCTTTTTCTGCTCTGATTGCTGTGGCCAAAACTTTCAAAACTATGTTGAATAGTAGTGGTGAAAGTGGGCATCCTTGTCTTGTTCCTCACTTTAGAGGAAATGCTTTCAATTTTTCACGATTGAGGATAATGTTTGCTGTGGGTTTGTCATATATAGCTTTTATTATGTTGAGGTATGTTCCTTCTATTCCTGCTTTCTGGAGAGTTTTTATCATAAATGGATGTTGAACTTTGTCAAAGGCTTTCTCTGCATCTATTGAGATAATCATATGGCTTTTATTCTTCAGCTTGTTAATGTGGTGTATTACATTGATTGATTTGCGGATATTGAAGAATCCTTGCATTCCTGGGATAAAGCCCACTTGGTCATGGTGTATGATCTTTTTAATGTGTTGTTGGATTCTGATTGATAGAATTTTGTTAAGGATTTTTGCATCTATGTTCATCAGTGATATTGGTCTGTAGTTTTCTTTTTTTGTGGCATCTTTGTCCGGTTTTGGTATTAGGGTGATGGTGGCCTCCTAGAATGAGTTTGGAAGTTTGCCTTCCTCTGCAATTTTCTGGAACAGTTTGAGTAGGATAGGTGTTAGCTCTTCTCTAAATTTTTGGTAGAATTCAGCTGTGAAGCCATCTGGAACTGGGCTTTTGTTTGCTGGAAGATTTCTGATTACAGTTTCAATTTCCTTGCTTGTGATGGGTCTGTTAAGATTTTCTCTTTCTTCCTGATCCAGTTTTGGAAAGTTGTCCTTTTCTAAGAATTTGTCCATTTCTTCCATGTTGTCCATTTTATTGCCATATAATTGCTGATAGTAGTCTCTTATGATCCTTTGTATTTCTCTGTTATCTGTTGTGATCTCTCCATTTTCATTTCTAATTTTATTGATTTGATTTTTCTCCCTTTGTTTCTTGATGAGTTTGGCTAATGTTTTGTCAATTTTATTTACCCTTTCAAAGAACCAGCTTTTGGCTTTGTTGATTTTGGCTATGGTCTCTTTTGTTTCTTTTGCATTTATTTCTGCCCTAATTTTAAGATTTCTTTCCTTCTACTAACCTTGGGTGCTTCCTTTCTTCCTTTTCTAGTTGCTTTAGGTGTAGAGTTAGGTTATATATTTGACTTTTTTCTTGTTTCTTGAAGTATGCCTGTATCGCTATGAACTTTCCCCTTGGGACTGCTTTTATAGTGTTCCACAGGTTTTGGGTTGTTTTGTTTTCATTTTCATTCGTTTCTATGCAAATTTTGATTTCTTTTTTTATGTCTTCTGTGATTTGTTGGTTATTCAGCAGCGTGTTGTTCAGCCTCCATATGTTGGAATTTGTAATAGTTTTTCTCCTGTTATTGAGATCTAATCTTACTGCATTGTGGTCAGAAAAGATGCTTGGAGTGACTTCAGTTTTTTTGAACTTACCAAGGCTAGATTTATGGCCCAGGATGTGATCTGTCCTGGAGAAGGTTCCATGTGTGCTTGAGAAAAGGTGAAATTCATTGTTTTGGGATGAAATGTCCTATAGATATCAATTAGGTCTAACTGGTCTATTGTATCATTTAAAGTTTGTGTTTCCTTGTTAATTTTCTGTTTAGTTGATCTATCCATTGGTGTGAGTGGGGTATTAAAGTCTCCCACTATTATTGTGTTATTGTTAATTTCTCCTTTCATACTTATTAGTATTTATCTTACATATTGTGGTTTTCCTATGTTGGGTGCATATATATTTATAATTGTTATATTTTCTTCTTGGATTGATCCTTTGATCATTATGTCGTGACCTTCTTTGTCTCTTTTCACAGCCTTTGTTTTAAAGTCTATTTTATCTGATATGAGTATTGCTACTCCTGCTTTCTTTTGGTCCCTATTTGCATGGAAAATCTTTTTCCAGCCCTTCACTTTCAGTCTGTATGTGTCCCCTGTTTTGAGGTGGGTCTCTTGTACACAACATATGTAGGAGTCTTGTTTTTGTATCCATTCAGCCAGTCTCTGTCTTTTGGTTGGGGCATTCAACCCATTTACATTTAAGGTAATTAATGATAAGTATGATCCCGTTGCCATTTACTTTATTGTTTTGGGTTTGAACTCATACACCCTTTTTGTGTTTCCTGTCTAGAGAATGTCCTTTAGTATTTGTTGGAGAGCTGGTTTGGTGGTGCTGAATTCTCTCAGCTTTTGCTTGTCTGTAAAGGTTTTGATTTCTCCTTCATATTTGAATGAGATCCTTGCTGGGTACAATAATCTGGGCTGTAGGTTCTTTTCTTTCATCACTTTAAGTATGTCTTGCCATTCCCTCCTGGCTTGGAGAGTTTCTATTGAAAGATCAGCTGTTATCCTTATGGGAATTCCCTTGTGTGTTATTTGTTGTTTTTCCCTTGCTGCTTTTAATATTTGTTCTTTGTGTTTGATCTTTGTTAATTTGATTAATATGTGTCTTTGGGTGTTCGCCTTGGGTTTAACCTGTTTGGGACTCTCTAGGTTTCTTGGACTTGAGTGATTATTTCTTTCCCCATTTTAGGGAAGTTTTCAACTATTATCTCCTCTAGTATTTTCTTATGGTCTTTCTTTTTGTCTTCTTCTTCTGGGACTCCTATGATTAAAATGTTGTAACGTTTAATATTGTCCTGGAGGTCTCTGAGATTGTCCTCATTTCTTTTAATTCGTTTTTCTCCTCTGATTCATTTATTTCTATCATTCTATCTTCTAATTCACTAATACTATCTTCTGCCTCTGTGATTCTACTATTTGTTGCCTCCAGAGTGTTTTGGATCTCATTTATTGCATTATTCATTATATATTGACTCTTTTTTATTTCTTCTAGTTCCTTGTTAAACCTTTCTTGCATCTTCTCAATGCTTTTCTCTAGGCTATTTATCTGTGATTCCATTTTGATTTCCAGATTTTGGATTAATTTCACTATCATTATTCGGAATTATTTATCAGGTAGATTGGCCATTTCTTCTTCTTTTGTTTGGTTTGGTGGGCATTTATCCTGTTCCTTTACCTGCTGGGTATTCTTCTGTCTCTTCATCTTGTTTAAATTGCTGATTTTTGGTTGTCCTTACTGTATTCTGGCAGTTTGTGGAGTTCTCTTTATTGTGGCGTTTCCTCACTGTGTGTGGGTTTGTACAGGTGGCTTGTCAAAGTTTCTTGTTTAGGGAAGCTTGTGTCAGTGTTCTGGTAGATGGAGCTGGATTTCTTCTCTCTGGAGTGCAATGAAGTGTCCAGTAATGAGTTATGAGATGTCTATGATTTTGGGGTGACTTGGGGTAGCCTGTATATTGGAGCTTAGGGCTGTGTTCCTGTGTTGCTGGAGAATTTGCTTGGTATGTCTTGCCCAGGAACTTGTTGGCCCTTGTGTGGTGCTTGGTTTCACTGTAGGTATGGAGGCATTTGATGAGCTCCTGTCAATTAATGTTCCCTGGAGTCAGGGTTTGGACTTAAGCCTCCTGCTTCCAGTTATCATTCTTATTTTTACATTAGTCTCAAAACTTCTCCTTCTATACAGTACCATTGATAAAACATCTAGGTTAAAGATGAAAAGTTTCTCCACCTTTACGGTCACCCAGTGAGGTTCACAGAGTTACATGGGGAACCGAAGAGGGAGAAGGGAGTTAGAGGTGACCCGAATGAGATGTAGTGGAATCAATAGAGAGAGCGGGCTAACCAGTAATCACTTCCTTATGTGCACTCCACAACTGGACCGCTCAGAGATGTTCACAGAGTTATACAAAGAAGAGAAAAGGGAGGAAGGATACAGAGGTGATCAGGAGGATAAAAGGAGGAAATGAAAAGGAGATAGACAGATCCAGTCAGTAATCAGTTCCCTAAGTGTTTTCCTTTGTTTGGAACACACAGAAATTCACAAAGTTGGGTAGAGTAGAGAGGGGTTAGGGAGGAGACGCAGGCGACCTGGTGGAGAAAAAGGAGAGTCTGGAGGTGGAGAGAACAGTCAAGCCAGTAGTCTTGCTCCCTAGTAAAAAGTGGGTACTGAAGATTAGGTTCTTAAAGGTACAAAATTGTTAACAAATGCCTAAAAGCAAAAATTAAAATTCTAGAGTAGAGTTTGGAGTTTCAAAAATACAATGTCAAAGAAAAGAATAAGGAAAAGAAAGAGAGAAAAGAAAAGGAAAAAAAAGAGTCACAAAAGTTATAAAGAAAATATAGGTACAAATTCATACCAAATACCAAAAAGCAAGAGTTAAAAATCTAGAGTAGAGTTTGGAGTTTCAAAAATACAATGTTAAAGAAAAAAGAAAAAGAAAAAGAAAAGGATCACAAAAGTTATAAAAAATACATATATGAAGTGTTTTTTTTTTAAAGGGTCTTTTATTTTTTATTTATTTTTATTTATTTATTTTTTTACAAAGTAACAGTAGGTTATAAAAGTGAAAATTAAAGGAGTAATAGAGGATTTAATTTTTTTTTAGTAAAAAAGAAAAGAAAGAAAGAATGATGGTAAAAATAGTAAAAATATATATAGGACTTTCTCTGATATTGTTTTGGGTATTGTGGGTTCAGTTCATTTTTGGTTAGTTCCTTGTTCCGGCTTAAATTTCTCAAGATCTATAGGCCCCTTCCTCTGTAGTTGGTACTAACCACGGGGTTTTAGTTTATTGCCTGTCGCTTCCAGGGCAGTTCCCTCGGTTATAGCTTCTTCTGTTTGTTGGTCTCTTCAGTGTCTGATTTCTGCCCTGATACAAAGCGGGCAGTTGTGGACACCCTTTTTTTTTTTTTTTTTTTAGGCTCACTTGTTCAGTCTCGCTGTGGGGAGGGAGGGACACTGCAAATAAATAACACTGGCGTGTGCTTGCAGTACCTCAGCCACACTGGACCTGCCCCCGCTCACGGCACATGTAGCCTCCCTGCCCACTCTGCTCAGGCTCTAGGTTTCCCTGCCAGGAACCATCCACAGCCGGCCCTGGGCTGCTTGCCCCTCCCAAGTCTAAGCCGCTCATGTTCAGGCACTCGGGTAGTCCTCAGAGGCCCAGGTTTGGTTGGGCCTGCGTTTTGTGTCCTTCGCAGGTTGCAGCAGTGCAGGTAATGTGTTTAGCAAGTGCAGCTTCTGCGACTTATTGCCTCCCCGCCACTCGGTTTTCTAGGTGTACAACCGGCGCACCTTCTCGGGCAGATGTTGACCGACCAGCGCCCCAAGATGTCTTAGTTAGCAAAGAAGCCTGCTTACAGTTTTGTAGATAATGTCTCTCTGGGGCTGCGATTGCCTCCCTCTGGCTCTGGCTGCCTGTCACCGGAGGGGAATGGTCTGCAGCCAGATATCTCTGTACAGTCCTTTATTCTGTGCACAGGCCTGGCGGTGTTTTAGGTTAGGGCTGGCTTTTCGTGTGGTAGATTTCCCACAGTCTGGTTTGCTCCCAAATTATTTTGCTCAGGTAGTGCTCGGGATATTCAGGCCAGTCCTTACTCTAAGCGATGCAGCCCACGCCGCACCTCCCTGCCCAGCCCCTGCTTGTTAATGGCGTATGCAGGCGTTTGCGCTGCTTCTCCGCTGGGGAAGTTATGGTAGGGTTCGTAATCTCCTTTAGAAGGCAATGAGTTGCTTTTCTGGGTGCCTGATGTCCTCTGCCAGCATTCAGAAGTTGTTTTGTGGAATTTACTCGGTGTTTAAATGTTCTTTTGATCAATTTGTGGAGGAGAAAGTGTTCTCCCCCGTCCTATTCCTCCGCCATCTTCTTTCCTGTGTTTAATTCAACAAAATGTTCTCCTCATCTTTGAATATTTATCTTTACTAAGGTTTATCATTTTATTTATTATGGCAATTAATGAGAGCAGTTACTATATTCTTCTCTTTATTCATTTGATGTACTTATCCTGAATTTATTCTTAATTGTGATGTGTTCTTCGGTCTTATTGTAGGCTTAAGTTTATTAAGCATTCACACATGATTTACCTCAAACTGTACACTCCCTTCTAACATTTTCAGAAGCCTAAAAAAGCATAATACATACTGATTAGCTAAATCTGAGAACACATACCTCTTTGCAAACCTTATTGGAAGATTATATTATTTTTCAATAAATTCTTCCTTTCTTCCAAGTGACTCTCAAGATTTATTTATAGTGTACTTTATAAGAAACAAACAACAAAACAAAACAAAGTGAAACAAACAAACAAGCAAAAACAGAAACTTGAATTAAATAAAGTCAGGAGACCAGAAGGGTGAGTTCTCACAATCTGCCACGATAGCAGAGCCCAACAGGGAGAAGACTCTTCTTTCCTAGCAAGGGCTCAGTCAAAGAGAAGCCCTGGACTTTGTTTGCCTTAGCCCTCCCAACTTCCTTTTTCACTTCTAAAAGTGTTCTCCTTCCCTGGTCATGATACAGACTAACATATGACTTTCCATAGTTACAAACTGTGAAATGCAACTCTCGGCTAATGCCAAGGAAACTCACCTTTTCTGAAGAAATATCTGCCGTCTATTTATTTGAGGTTAAAAACTTCCATAAATAGTATCAGACATAGCCATGTGACTTGATTTAACCAATGGAAAAGTGACAGACTGTCATTACTGAGTTGGCACCTTAACAGAGTAACCCTATGTATTTCTGCTTCCACTTCTTCCCCTGAAAATGCTTCCCCCGAAAAACCCTTTATTGCTTCAGCCAGAATATCAGAATGAAAACACATGGACCAAAAGTTTGTGGTCCAGTTTAACAGAGCATATCCCAGTTGAGATAGCTGATCTGTAGGCAACTGAGGTTTAAGGAAATAATCGTTTTAAGTCATTGAGGTTTGGGTGCAGATGTTTGTTATGCAGGATTATCACAGCAGTAAAAGGACTAATATTCCTTAGCAGAGAAAGTGAATACTTATTCAGAGACTTTTATACAACTGCTAAAAAATACAGAAAGATAGTAACCACTCTAGAACATTATTGATAAAAATAGAATTGAACCTTTCAACTTCATAAATGTGTGCATAGATGGTGAGTTATTTTCAAAATCAAGGTATAACATTTTACCTATATCTAATCACCTAAGGGAAAAGCTCAATTGTACAGAAATATATATATATATATATATATATATATATATATATATACACACACACACACATAAAAACATACATATATACATACATGTATATGTACATATGTGTGTTTCATTCAGGTGTCTTTTTCAGATCACTCTTTGGTTCCCATTCACATACCAATGACACTATAGATTCAATGCACAGAGTAATAGAGAAAAAGTCATATGTTTTTTAAATTTTAGTATTAGGAGACTGTTACAAACAAAGAAAATGTATTACTCAGTTATATACTGCCTAAAATGTATCACATATTTCAGTGATTTAATAATGTATGGTGTGTATACATTCTATGTTTTGAAGGGTTAATATGTCTCAGGGGAAGATAAGGTTTCCCTTGAAGAGATTATATTGCACATTTGATGTAAATGGCAGGTTTAGTACAAAATAAGATTTTTCACATAAGGTTTCTGGCTTTGAAATTTCTGGGTCTCAAGTTCCTGCTTTTCTAATTAGTTCTATAGAATGAAAATAAAGGGTCACAAAGATGAAGCACAAAGAAAATAACCAAGACGTCACCTTAATTTTATGCATTGTTAAATGAAGCTAAGATTCTTCCAAGTTCATCAAGTTCATTAGATCTCCAAATCAAATATTCATCCTGAAGGAAAGTTTACACAGCTCAAAATAGCCTGGAGTTAAAGCTCCCCTCGGGTCCTCCCCACCATTCTATGCAAAAGAACTCTCTCACAGGAAGAAAAAAATGGACATTAAGTTTGATTACGCCCAGCATCCATTCCCATCCCAGCCTCTGGCAGATCTCCAGAATTCCTTGCCCCAGCCATTTAAGAGATAACTACTCTGAACAACCTTGGAGAACAGGCCTCCTTAAGACAGATTTCCACATATATGCCTATATATACTTAGTCTTTTCTTGGGTTAGTGCTGCTGCTGCTGCTAAGTGACTTCAGTCGTGTCTGACTCTGTGCAGCAGCTCACTGATCTGACTGCTGCCCCTTCTCGCCTCATTAAAGGTGATCTGTTCCTGTAAAGTGCCAGTCTCATTCTTTTTCAGAACTTTGCCGTCTCTAACTCCTTTACCCTACACATCCCAAATACTTCTTTTCACTTCCATTACTATAGAAATACTAGTCAGACATCTGACTTCTGGGATACTTGTCAGACATGTAAAGTTAACAAGTCTAAACAGCTCTACCTTCTCCAGGTAAGTGTGGTCCTTTTATTTTTTACTCTATTAAGTAGCTGTTAAATATTAAGTAGGATGAACATTGGTATCAGCAAGGATCACAACAGGAAACAATGCCAGATTCAAATGTAGTAGTTTAGGAGACTTCAGTACAAGGTCAGTTAATAAACATGACAGATTCAACGAGTAAGCGCCATATTGAAGCACCCAGAGCTAAGCAGAAGCAGGGAGTCCTCAAAATTAGTTGACCCAGAGAGGCAGGAGGAGAGACAGCTTATGAAACAGAATAGCCTGAAGCGGGTCTGTAGCAGCTACAAGGGAGTATTGATCAATAGAAACTGTGGACTTCTGTAGAGGAACTCAGAAAAGGGCAATCTGTGACCAGGTGGAGAGACAACCATGTACCAAGTATCTCTACATCACTCTCCTGACACACCCTTTCCCATTATGGCTTCTATTAACCAGATCCCACAGGAGGCTAGGGTTAAAGAAAAGGTCATTGACAAAGTTAGTAAAAGTTGGTCTTCTGGTGCCAGAGTTGGGTGGTGAGTTTGAAAATTAGATATGGAGAGGTAAAGTGTCCCTAACATATTCATCCAGGGTTTCAAGACAGAAGCAAGAGAATCCTTCTAGATCACTTGCTCTCCTTCGCCCAGTCTAGACTTAAAACACATTTTGTTAAGTTTAAAACTCAAAAGGAACTCTGCCTCTCCATGGGGTGGTACAACAGACTGAAGTACCTCTGGTTGTGAATTACCCACCAGCTGCCACCAATTCTTAAAATTAGGTAAAAAATCAGAAGTGATTTAAACATCTCATCATGTATTTTTAGCTATTTTGATGTAGCTTTATTATGAAACAGGATTTTCTGAGCATAACAAAGCCAGTTAATCTGTAATCTGTAAATGTGGATGACTGTATGTTTGTAGGAACTCTCTGAGATTCTATATATGAAAAACTTCCCTCCTCATGTATCTTTAAGAACAAAGTAATTAAGTCAAGGCAGCACATCTGAGGCTCCGTCATCAAAAAATGAACAATTTCATCAGAGTGAGATGAATCCTTCAATTAAAATTAAAAAGACAGGAAACAATCAGCTATAAATACTTATAAGATTTGGGCTGAAATGACTCACAGAAGAACCATGAAGCAAGTGCATTTTGTATGCACTAGCCTTCATTTCCCTTAAGAACTCCTGGGCAATGAAAAGAATGTACCTGTAGGTAATTACTGAGCTGGAGAAATAGTAAGGCTGTTCACCCAACCTTCTCTTCCCTAGAGGGTAGTTAGAGCTACACCCTATGGGGCAGAGAGGAAAGGGTGTACCACCTGTGTTACACCTGTGTAAAATAAAAATGTTTTTAACAGGCTCTTCACCACCTACTGAAGCCATTCCATGTTTTAAAATGGTCCAGACTTACTAAATTGTACAAAGAAAACCATATATATATATATATATATATATCATATTCAAATAGTCATGCAAATGAAGCAGTTTACATCGGGAGAATGAAGAAATTTCCTATTTCTGTGGAACCAAAGTATTTCCAAGAGCTAAAGAGATACTTGATAGAAATGAAGTTCCAACATCAGAAGATATTCACATACTTCTACACATGCAATTTATGTTTTACATTTGTGATTCTGATATTGGAGCCCAAGATTCACAATATAATAGATACAAGTTCTTAAAGTATAAATAAGTAAGTATGTAAAGGAAATATGAACAACAAATTTATATATTATCTTTGAAAATATGGAGAAAAATAGATGAATTCCTGAGATATCTGCCCTTAAGACCAAATTGTGAAAAGCAAATGTTTCTCTAGTGCTTAACCAGTGCCTACAACACATACTTTTGGAATGCTACTGAATGGATGGATGGATGCTTGAATTCATAGATTAATTACTAAATGGATTAATACATTTGGCTCCATAAAGTGTCTTCTTTTTCATAAAAGTGCTAAAATATAAATGGAGAGCCACTGTCTCTGCTAATGTTTCAGAATCACGAAATACTCTGATAGATTATCCCCATGTGAATCAATGAAGATTTTTCAGTGGCAGAAACAGAAATCTAATGTCAGGAAGTTAAATTAGACAAAGATTTGAGATATATTTATTTATTTATTTGCTTTAATGAGGCAGAATTGCAGAGCTGTCTGTTCCTGAAGAAGAGAGAGCAACTGTTTTCTGGAGTGGCTTTTGCTCTATGACTCTCTCTTTCTCTAAGTCACTTCAGTCATATCCAACTCTTTGTGACTCTATGGACTGTAGCCCACCAGGCTCCTCTGTCCATGAGGATTCTCCAGGCAAGAATACTGGAGTGGGTTGCCATGCCCTCCTCCAGGGGATCTTCCTGAGCCAGGGATCAAACCCAGGTCTCTTATACCTACCTGCATTGGCAGGCGGGCTCTTTACCACTAGTACCACCTGGGAAGTCCTAAGACTCTATAGGGACTGTTATTAGGGTTACATCTAGTTCATTTCTCCCTTTTCATGTACTCTGCTCAAGGGAAACTAATGTCTCCACTTTCCAGTGGAAGTAGTCAAGGCAGTACAATTCTATCTGTGCTGACCAGATTTTTCTTGCTCTCTTAGACTTGCCAATTCCAAGGTACAGCATGTACTTCACAGTGTTAGTGTTTAACTGTGCACCCTCTAAATCACTTTCCACAAGGAAAACAGAGGGAATTTTGAAGCAGAAATCTTACTGTGTTCACTCTTCCTAAAAACCCTTCAGTGGGCCAGAATACTGTCTCTAAAGAGAACCCAAATACCTCACTAGACCCTCCAAGACTGTTGATCTGTTCTCTGTGTTTCTTTGCTGCTGCTAAGTTGCTTCAGTCATGTCCGACTCTGTGCGACCCCATAGATGGCAGCCCACCAGGCTCCACCGTCCCTGGGATTCTCCAGGCAAGAACAATGGAGTGGGTTGCCATTTCCTTCTCCAGTGCATGAAAGTGAAAAGTGAAAGGGAAGTCTCTCAGTCGTGTCCAACTCTTAGCAACCCCACGGACTGCAGCCTACCAGGCTCCTCCATCCATAGGATTTTCCAGGCAAGAGTACTGGAGTGGGGTGCCATTGCCTTCTCCGCTGTGTTTCTCAGGAGCCCATAATCATCAGGTTGAAGTGAGTAAAATTACCTACTGTACGGGACTGTCCCTGTAATGAAATCTTCCCCCACACCCACTCGATCTTGGTAATGCTGCTCCTCAGTCATTCAGACACGCAGAAATATTTTGAGAGATTTCTAAATGTCGGTCACTGGAGAATCTCTTCAGTTTATATGACTTCTCACTGAAGTTCCACCAATAGTGAATTATCCAGAGTTCACTTAATAGGCAAGATTTTCTTTTATTTTACATGCATTTACATGCTTCTTACTCTTCTGGATCTTTAATTCCCACAGATCTAATTAGAGCAAGACCAAAAGATATCATTTTAGATATCATCTTCTCAGTGCCCCTTCTAAATGCAGATTTCATATCCTCTCTGCTGCTGCTGCTGCTAAGTCGCTTCAGTCGTGTCCAACTCTGTGCGACCCCATAGACGGCAGCCCACCAGGCTCCCCCGTCCCTGGGATTCTCCAGGCAAGAACACTGGAGTGGGTTGCCATTTCCTTCTCCAACGCATGAAAGTGAAACGTGAAAGTGAAGTCGCTCAGTCGTGTCCGACTCTTAGCGACCCCATGGACGAGTCTACCAGGCTCCTCCGTCCATGGGATTTTCCAGGCAAGAGTACTGGGGTGGGGTGCCATTGCCTTCCCGGCATATCCTCTCTAGGTTCTATCAAAATACCTTATAGTTGCCTTGCATATGATACTTTTAAAATATCACATGACCTAATTACTTATCTCATCTGCTACATTCAGAGCTATTTGAAAGTGAAAAAACAAAAAAGAAAAATGACCTATTTAGAATTGTGCCCTCCATTCCCAGCCTATGATATACTAACCAGGGACTGGTGCATACTAGGTACTTAAACAGAAATGAATAGCTGAGGGTGACATTAAACTTGAAACTAGATGACCTGATTTTGAATCTGTACTCCAGTACAAGCTGCTTAAATTTCATAGCATCCTCTGATATCCCCTACCCTGCAGGATTTCAATGAGGATTAAATGAGGAAATGTATGTAAAGTCTCTTTAAATACTGATTTCCAGCTATGATTATTTTAAATTTAAACTGTAATATTCTAAATGTTAGTAAAAACGCTGTTAAGCCATAAGGTTCATTTTCCTAAAAGGCTTAAAAACTTTGTGAACTCTGGAGCTTGTTAGAGAATTTAAATGGCTGTCCAACTAGGCATATATTTTAAAACAATTAGTCAATTCAACTATTTAATCAGCCTGTACTTGTGTGAAGGTTGTTTCAATTCACATCAAAGTAGTTCCTCATAATGTTCACAGGTACCAATTTCACAATTATTTCTCCTTACGACTACATTTTTTCCAAGTCTTCTGACATTTTTTGCTTTAAAATTGGGCAAAATATAGCTATACTATGAGAAATAAAATAGCCTGTGGACGGTTGTGCATTAAGAAAGGTTTTAGCACAATATATTTTTGTCCTCCTCAGAGCAAATTTCTCTACAATTTTCTCTTAATTAGTATAATTGATAACAGTTATACAGAAATCTGGCATTTTAATCATGCAGATATGTCTTTTGCTGTCTAACATGAAATTAAAATCCGCCAGAAGTCTGTTACTTTCAGTGGAAGCTGGAAAGGAAATTAGAGCTGGTAATAAATGGCTGACATATTCAATATGAAAGATCACAGACCTAGGTCACTTACATGGGGAAGGTATGGCACAAAACTGACAAATCAGGAAGAAAAACTCCTATCCACACAATGAACTGGGAATCCTTAAATCGTTAATAATATGCTCTATAACACATGTTACCCAAGACTTTTAATTTGATTAGCATCAATTCTTATGTAGATTTAAAAACAAACAGAACCCACACCCTAAATTACTCACTGCCATTTCATTTATCAATTTAGCAATTGATATTTGGCTAAGGAGATATAAATATACACAGAATTGCTTTGACCATGCATTTTGTAGATTATAAGAGAATGTTATTTTGATTTATTAATATGCTAAACAGTAATACCAAATGTATGACGATCAAGCACACTCATTAGATACTGTCATCAGCTCATTTTCAGAGAATATGGGCAGTTAGAAATGTTACAAACAGTTCTGATCATAGAATTCCTTTAGACAGGCATGATGATCTCTGCATAATATCAAGAATCTATCATTATGGAAACTGGAAGAAGGACAAAGAGTCCAATATTCAACATTTTATTTCTGGATCTATAATCTTTAGTGAAAGCAGAATCACTAGAGATTTTGGTTCATGTTTCTAACATGCCAATCTCTTCAAGGGTATAGGATTTTAAGATTTGGGAATCACATGAATGAAAATACTAGGTGAAGCTGTGACTGAATGAGAGTACTGAGGAGTAATGTATAGAAAGAAGAGGGAGGAGTTCTGAGGACAGAATGGAAGTCAGAGTAGGGAGAGGAAGAGTCAGGGTCAGAAATACATTGTATAATTTCATGTAAACCAAAGAAGAACAGAAAAGGAAATGGTAATCACTGAGAACCTACAGAGATCTCAAAAAGTGGAAAATGTGTACCACAAACTGGAGCTAGGGTCAAAATATTTTTCTTAATGTTTACAAAGCTATACCTTACAAAATCTCCAACAAGAAAATGGAGAAAATTAAAAATTTTAATTCTATCACTAGAAAAATCAGGCAAAGCAAGCTGACGGTTGTTCACATTAATTTATTAATAATTAAAAGTGTCAGGGCTTCCTTGGTGGTCAAATAGTTAAGAATCTGCCTTGCAATGCAGGGGACACCAGTTTGATCCCTGGTCTGGGAAGATTCTCTGGGAACCAAAGATCCAATTGCCAACATCTGTTGGATCATAGAAAAAGCAAAGGAATTCCAGAAAAACAACTGCTTTACTGACTATGCTAAAGCCTTTGACTGTGTGGATCACAACAAACTGTGGAAAATTCTTAAAGATATGGGAATGTCAGACCATCTTACTTGTCTCTTGAGAAATATGTATGCAGGTCAAGAAGCAACAGTTAGAACTAGACATGGAACAAAGGACTGGTTCCAAATTGGGAGAGGAGTATGTTAAGGTTATATATTGTCACCCTGCTTATTTAACTTATATGCAGAGTACATCATGCAAAATGCCATGATGTATGAAGCACAGGCTGGAATCAAGATTGCCAGGAGAAATATCAATAACCTCAGATATACAGATGATACCACCCTTATGGCATAAAGAGAAGAGGAACAAAGAGACTCTTGATGAAAATGAAAGAGGAGAGTGAAAAAACTGGCTTAAAACTCAACATTCAAAACCTAAGGTCATGGCATCTGGTCCCATCACTTCATGGGAAATAGATGGAGAAACAATGGAAATGGTGACAGACTTTTGTTTCTTGGATTCCAAAGTCACTATGCTATGCTATGCTAAGTCACTTCAGTCGTATCCGACTCTGTGTGACCCCATAGACGGCAGCCCACCAGGCTTCCCCGTCCCTGGAATTCTCCAGGCAAGAACACTGGAGTGGGTGGCCATTTCCTTCTCCAATGCATGAAAGTGAAAAGAGAAAGTGAAGTCGCTCAGTCATGTCCGACTCTTAGCGACCCCATGGACTGCAGCCTACCAGGCTTCTCCATCCGTGGGACTCTCCAGGCAAGAGTACTGGAGTGGGGTGCCATTGCCCTCTCCATCCAAAGTCACTGCAGCCATGAAATTAAAAGACACTAGCTTCTTGGAAGAAAAGCTATGACCAACCTAGACAGCATATTAAAAAGCAGAGACATTACTTTGCCAACAAAGGTCTATCTAGTCAAAGCTATGGTTTTTCCAGTAGTCATGTATGGATGTGAGAGTTGGACCATAAAGAAGGCTGAATATCAAAGAATTGATGCTTTTGGACTGTGGTGTTGGAGAAGACTTTTGAGTGTCCTTTGGACTACAAGGAGATCAAACCAGTCAATCATAAAGGAATTCAGTCCTAATATGCATTGGAAGGAGTGATGCTGAAACTGAGGTTCCAATACTTTGGCCACCTGATGTGAAGAGCCAACTCATTGGAAAATGTTCTGATGCTGGGAAGGATTGAAGGCAGGAGGAGAAGGGGTCAATGGAGAATGAGATGGTTCGATGGCATCACTGGACATGAATTTGAGCAGGCTCTGGGAGATGGCAAAGGACAGGGAATCCTGACCAGCTACAGTCCATAGGGTCTCAAAGAGTTGGACACGACTAAGTGAGTGAACAACTGGGAAGATTCCACATGCCCCTGGGCAAGTAAGCCTGTGCACCTCATCTACTGAGCCTGTGCTCTAGAACCCATGAACTGCAACTATTGAGTCCACTTGCTGGAACTACTAAAGCCCAAGCACCTAGAGCCAGTATTCCACAACAGGAGAAGCCCTATCAATGAAAAGCCAGCACACCGCAACTAGAGAGTAACCCCTGCTCTCCACAACTAAAGAAAGCCCACATACAACAAAGACCCAATGCAGCTAAAATTTATTTAAAAAATAAAAATTAAAGCTTTGAGCTGCTTCTGCTGCTGCTAAGTCGCTTCAGTTGTGTCCAACTCTATACAACCCCATAGACGGCAGCCCACCAGGTTCCCTCATCCCTGGATTCTCCAGGCAAGAACACTGGAGTGGGTTGCCATGTTCTTCTCCAATGCATGAAAGTGAAAAAATAAAGTGAAGTCACTCAGTCGTGTCCGACTCCTAGTGACCCCATGGACTGCAGCCCACCAGGCCCCTCCATCCATGGGATTTTCCAGGCAAGAGTACTGGAGTGGGTTGCCATTGCCTTCTCTGAAAGCTTTGAGCATTTACTTATAAATTTTAAGTTGATGGAATATGCATTTTCCTTCAGCCTTTTCTTCTTTAATTATACCCAAATTTCTTGAAAAAGTAAAAGTGCTACTTAGTTATTTCTGACTCTGTGACCCCATGGACTGTAGCCCACCAGGCCATGGAATTCTCCAGGCAAGAATACTGGAGTAGCCATTGCCTTCTCCAGGGCATCTTCCAGATTCAGGGATCGAACTCAGGGCTCCCGTATTGTAGGCAGACTCTACCATTTGAGCCCCCAAGGAAGCCCCCTGAAAATGTAATTGACACTTAACTGCTTTCTCTTTTTCTAGTCTCTCACTATGGAACTCACTCAATCTGGTTTACACATAATAAACCTCGTCAACTCCTTTCAGTTTAGATGAGCTTGCCATCAAATGTAGCTGCAAACAAACATGTTTAGAGTAATCTTAAGAGCAGCTAGATACCTTGAATGGCAGCTTTTCTCAATACTTAGATACTTCTCTCTTTATCTTCTATTCTAAGTAACAAACTTGCTCTTTTTATATTTAATTCAATGCTTAATGTTATATAGAAACAACCTACGTCAACATGCAAACTCTTAAGCA
Source organism: Tragelaphus eurycerus (assembly GCA_935064755.1). NCBI lineage: Eukaryota > Metazoa > Chordata > Mammalia > Artiodactyla > Bovidae > Tragelaphus > Tragelaphus eurycerus. The sequence goes on along the minus strand of CAKXYN010000010.1, from coordinate 40,682,579 downwards.
CTTTAACAATTTGCCTTTTATTTTAATTTTATTTTTCACCATATTAATTGGCATAAAATACATAGATATTTTTACTTTGGTAAAGTTTCTAATGCAAAACCTGTAACTTCATTCAATTATTTTATAAAGAAACAATAACTGTCATTGAATACAAAGTACTAGCTTTCCTCTGATGTGATTTTTCCATTTTAAAGACAATCCTGATGGTTTAATCTTCCAAGGATCATAAAATTGGTAAGAAAAAGAATGAAGTAAAGAATTACTAAAGTTTAGTGTATCAGATTTCAAAAATGTTCTCTGATTTTTAAAAAGTAGCATCCTTAAGTCTTTTTAAATCAAATAAATAATGCTAGACAAACATGACTTCCATATCAAACATCTTGGTTAAGTAGGCTGGAGCAACACTGTGTTACATGGCAAAGACCATTGAGTGAAACTCAAAACTCATGACTCTCAGGGCATAAAATCTAAAGATATCTATCCATTGGAAGAAAAATTTCCCTTCAGTAATAGAAGCTCCTGAGCAGAGATTCAAAATGAAGTCAGTACCATTGTATCACATGTATGTTAAGAGCTACTGAGAATATGAATATATTTGGATTTAATGGAGAAGGCAATGGCACCCCACTCCAGTACTATTGCCTGGAAAATCCCATGGACAGAGGAGCCTGGTAGGCTGCAGTCCATGGTGTTGCTAGGAGTCCGACACGACTAAGCAACTTCACTTTCACTTTTCACTTTCATACATTGGAAAAGGAAATGGCAACCCACTCCAGTGCTCTTGCCTGGAGAATTCCAGGGACGGGGAGCCTGGTGGGCTGCCGTCTATGGGGTAGCACAGAGTCATACATGACTGAAGTGACTTAGCAGCAGCAACAGTGGTTTATAACACTGTATATGTTTCACACGTACAACACTGTATACGTTTCACACGTACAACACTGTAGCTTGACTTCTGAATATGCTATAGCATGCTCACCATCAAAAATCTAGGTTATGAAAATTATATTTTATTAAAGTTCTCATAGTTCTAGAAAATAGGAAGTTCAAGATCAAGATTAGGTTTCTATTGAGAGCCCCCTTCCTATTACACAGAAGGCTGCTTTCTTGTTGCAGTGTACATAGACTTCTTTGGCATATCTAGAGAGAGAACACAAGCAAAATCTCTGATTTCTTCTTGTGAGGGCACTAGTGGTAATTCCATCTTGAGGGCTTCAAACTCACAACCTCATCTAAACCTAATTATCTCCTAAATGCCACATCTCTTAAAGACATAACATTAGGGATTGGAGCTGCAACATATGAATTTGAGGGAAGATACAATTCATTTCACAATAATAAATAGAACCCCCTCCTCCAAACCCCACTAATTACTCATTTTCCTTGAAATTCTATACCTCTTTGCTGCTGCTGCTGCTGCTAAGTCGCTTCAGTCATGTCCGACTCTGTGCGACCCCACAGACGGAAGCTCACCAGGCTCCCCTGTCTCTGGGATTCTCCAGGCAAGAACACTGGAGTGGGTTGCCATTTCCTTCTCCAATGCATGAAAGTGAAAAGTGAAAGTGAAGTCGCTCAGTCGTGTCCGACTCTCAGCGACACCATGGACTCGAGCCTACCAGGCTCCTCCGTCCATGGGATTTTCCAGGCAAAAGTACTGGGGTGGGGTGTCATTGCCTCCCTCTCTATACCTCTTTAAATATTATCATATATTTTGTTTTATTTTATTTTAACAGCCATTATATCAAGCGTACAGATCAAGTACGGAGAAGGCAATGGCACCCCACTCCAGTACTCTTGCCTGGAAAATCCCACGGACGGAGGAGGAGCCTGGTAGGCTGCAGTCCATGGGGTCGCTAAGAGTCGGACATGACTGAGCGACTTCACTTTCTCTTTTCACTTTCACGCATTGGAGAAGGAAATGGCAACCCACTCCAGTGTTCTTGCCTGGAGAATCCCAGGGACGGGGAAGCCTGGTGGGCTGCCGTCTATGGGGTCGCACAGAGTCGGACACGACTGAAGTGACTTAGCATAGCATAGCATAGCATAGACCAAGTATCATATTACTGTTTTTAATAGGAAGAAATTTAAAAAAAGAAAAAAAAATAAAACTAAAAAGCTAAATGCTGCTCACCAAATACTGTCAGTAGAAACTATTTTCTGTAATTTATCACATCATTATAATCTTGCTATATCACATAACTACAATATATCTTCAAATCCATGAAAGAAAGGGCTATTTACTGGAATGGAATACAGAGTTTAGGGACAGCTGAAATAAATACTTTTAAGTTTTGGCATTTCTATTGGTTTATCCTCAAAGCACCGAAAGATAATTGTTCTAAAAACTAAGTTGTAATTAGGTTTCTGCTGAACCAAAATGCTAGCTTCACTTCAATTTGATAATAAAGTAATGGTAATAAGCCTTGACCAAACTAAATTAAGTTATATTAATATTGACATTGATTGATTTATGTAAAAGTTACGATCAGAATAGTTCTCAGAAAATCTGTTTACATGCAAAAATACCCTAAACTGTATTTTGTGCACTGTACTAATGTATATTTGCCCCAAGTAAGGGGAAAAACTGCTGTAATGGAGATAATTTGAAATTTAAACAAGAACATTATTTTTTAATTAAATGTCTGCAATGAAATCCAGCAGGCTAAACATACTGAAGAGGTGCTTTTAAATAGTATGCATGTCTGTAAGTACAGGGACCTGGATCAGCATGTACTCCACCCACTTTTTCTCAAGGTTCATCATTGGAACCCTTCTTTCTCTCATGCTATTAGAATAATTTACAGTGCTGCTTACAGATTTGACACCTGCATACAGCTTAATATTTTTAATATCGGGATTATTCTTCTTAGTGTATGTATTTTGCTTTAAAAATATAAAAGATAGTCAAAAATGGAACTGTTCACTTGCTACAATGGAGACAGCTCACTGTGATATGACATAACCCTGTGATTCTTGTCTTCCCAATGACTTTAACCCCAACGCATTAGAAATAACTGGTCTGCCTGACAGTAAGCAGTAATTCAGTTTCCAATTCAGCTAAAACTGCAGCTTCACCTCCATTTTAACTTCTGAAATTCTTATGTCTTGTATGCGTCATATCTGGTCACTTTTGAAAACCACTTATATTCTGTTACTATGGAACCAATGGATATCATATATTGTATCTCCAGGGTGAATTGAAAAATATGTGGGAAAAAACACCTTTCTCAAAAGACTTCTTTACAAAATTTCCAAAGAACATTTTATATTGAGACTCTTTACATTTATCTTGCAATAGGTGGGAGAGTTTCTACTGACACACAGCAAACTGCGTTTCAGTTACATGAGTTTCCTTTGGTTTTTACATCAGGATTACAAAAATAGGCTTCTTTAAAACTTTACAATCATATACAACTAAAGGGGGGCTTCCCAGGAGGTGCTAGTGGTAAAGAACCTACCTGCCAATGCAGGAGGCCTGTGAGACACCAGGTTCAATTCCTGGATTAGGGAAGATCCCTGGAGGAGGGCATGTCAACTCACTCCAGTATTATTGCCTGAAAAATCTTATGGACAGGGGAGCCTGGCAGGATACAGTCCACAGAGTCCCATAGAATCGGACAGAACTGAAGCGACTTAACATGAACACATGCATGCATCGCTAACGGATTTGCCAGACCAAGTTGGCAGCTTATCATTGACACACATATTTGGATACAGAAATTTTGATATGCCACAAACCATTAGAAATCAAAGCTAGTGCACTAAATTCATTTCTAAGTGCTTTTAATTTTTTTAATATAAAACTTGTTCATAATTTTTAGTGAAAAATTGTTTATAAAAATGAACTAAAAATTAAAGAATATAGAATATTAGTAATTCCCTTAAAATGAGTAACAATTTTTTTTTTTTTAGGTAAAACTTGGGTTGGCTATAATTTTTTTTTTTTTTTTTAACTTTACAATATTGTATTGGTTTTGCCATATATCAACATGAATCTGCCACAGGTATACACGTGTTCCCCATCCTGAACCCTCCTCCCTCCTCCCTCCCTGTACCATCCTTCTGGGTCTTCCCAGTGCACCAGCCCCAAGCATCCAGTACCGTGCATCAAACCTGGACTGGCGACTAGTTTCATATATGATACTATACATGTTTCAATGCCATTCTCCCAAATCATCCCACCCTCTCCTCCCACAGAGTCCAAAAGACTGCTCTATACGTCTGTGTCTCTTTTGCTGTCTCGTATACAGGGTTATTGTTACCATCTTTCTAAATTCCATATATAAATGTTAGTATACTATATTGGTGTTTTTCTTTCTTGCTTACTTCACTCTGTATAATAGGCTCCAGTTCTATCCACCTCATTAGAACTGATTCAAATGTATTCTTTTTAATGGCTGAGTAATACTCCATTGTGTATATGTACCACAGCTTTCTTATCCATTCATCTGCTGATGGACATCTAGGTTGCTTCCATGTCATGGCTATTATAAAAAGTGCTGTGATGAACATTGGGGTACACGTGTCTCTTTCAATTCTGGTTTCCTCAGTGTGTATGCCCAGCAGCGGGATTTCTAAGTGCTTTTTAAAGAAATAACTTTAACTTTTACTTATGTAAATTCTTAGGTGCAATTGTTATTACTTTACTTTTTTGTTAACTTACCAAATTCTTACACAACTTTTTGTGCTAAATTCATTTATTAATCACTCTCCCCATGATAGGTAAATAAACAGGCACATATAGACCCAGGAAATTTAAAAAGTTCATTCAGATGGTAAGTGACAAAATCAAAATTCAAAGACAGGCTCTTTGGTTCTGGAGATTTCTCCGTGTACTCATATTTACACACTGCTATAACTCTCAAATTCAAACAAATCATAAATGGTAGATATTTCACAGGGAAAATCGGTAATTCTAAGAATCACATCATACGTCTCCACAAGAGCTCACTTTCCTTGCATCGCCTTTATGTCTCTAATATAACACGCTTTGAGTTTTCCTGAATACAAACCTAAGCAAAGCACTGTACTGGTGACAGATTTAGAATAAAATATAAGGACTTACTCATATTTCTTAGCTTATAGATGAAAAGGTAAGAATCTTTTCAAAATAGTAAATGGTAAACGTAAAATGAGTGATTACAGTAATAAATTCTATGAGAATTCATAATGGTTGGAGCTGCCACTTTCATCCAAGATGGAGTATTAAGGACTCTCTTGCTTGAAACAAAGGGAAAAAAATCCAACACAAATATTAATATATTATACAGTTTTCAAGACATCAGGTGAGGAAGGGGAGTGATCCCTGAGAAATGAGAACCAAAATAGTGAGTTTCACACTGGAAATAAGAAACAAAGTGCTACATCCCACATTGCTTCAGCTTACTGAGAGTATGCCTGGCCATAGCAAAGGAAGGAGGATCCAGTTGGAGTCGCAAAGATTCCCTGAACTTTGCTGAAGTTGGGACATTTTGCTGAAAGTACTCAGTTTAGGGGAGAAAACTAATACAGCAACACGGAATGGATCTTGAAATAATTATAAGGAGTGAAGGAAGCAGACAAAGGAGAATAGTATATAATCCCACTCACATAAAATTTTGGAACAAGCATACTTATTTTGACAGCAGATCACTGATTATCTGGGGAGGGTCAGGGCAAAGAAGGTGTATAGGGAAGGATTACACAAGGGCATGAGGCAACTTTTGGGGGTGACGGATATATTCACTACCTTAATTTTAGTCATATTTTCACAGGTGTATAAATATGTCACTAATTACCAAATTGGCACCCCACTCCAGTACTCTTGCCTGGAAAATCCCATGGACGGAGGAGCCTGGTGGGCTGCAGTCCATGGGGTCACTAAGAGTCAGACACGACTTCACTTTCACTTTTTCACTTTCATGCACTGGAGAAGGAAATGGCAACCCACTCCAGTGTTCTTGCCAGGAGAATCCCAGGGATGGGGAAGCCTGGTGGGCTGCCGTCTATGGGGTTGCCCAGAGTCCGACACGACTGATGTGACTTAGTAGCAGCAGCAGCACACTCAAAATATGTGTAATGTACTGTATTCAATTATACCTCAAGAAAAATATTAAAACATTTCTGGTGTGGGTATAATGTTTTAGGAAAGCTGGATCTGAGAAATGGTTCTTGTTAAGGGCATGTTTGTGTCTCCTCAAAATTCATGTGTTGAAACCCCAACCCCTAAGAGGACAATGGGACCTCTGGAAGTAATGAGTTATGAGGATGAAGCTCTATGATGGGGTTATAGTGTCCTTATAATAAAAGAAAAAAAAAAAAAATTGTCTTTCTTTCACATGTCCATGTGAGGACACAGCCAGAAGACCGCCACCTGTAAATCAGGAAGAGAGCATTCACCAGAATCCAGCCATGCAGGCATGCTGATCTTGAAATCCCAGCCTCCAGAACAGTGAGAAATAAATGTCTGTTGTTTAATTCATCCAGTCTATGGTAATTTGTTATAGCAGTCTAAGCTGATTAAGATAGTTTTCATTGAATGATGGCATTTAATAAAAGAAAATAAAAAGGAAAGCCTATGCTCTGCTTGGTGAATGTTACATGCAAGCAACAGTATATTGTTTTTAAAGGTCTGTAACGTGATTAATTTGGCTTGAATATTAGTTAATTTGGGTCATATGAGAGAGAGAACAGAAGGCATTTGAGATTAAATATCGTTGTGGAATAACTGCAATTATCTACAGACACTGTGTTTTCTGTTGCTGCATAACAATGACCACAAATCTGGTGCTTAGAACAATACAAATTTATTATTTCACAGTTTCCTTGGGTCAGGAATCAGCATGAGTGTATTAGTTTCCTATTATGGCTACAATAAATCACCAGAAACTTAGTTGCTTAATACAACAAAAATTTATATTCGTTATGTTTATAGAGATCAGAAACCTAAAGTCAATTTCACTAAACTAAAGCTGAGGTGTCAGGTGTTGGCAAGGCTGTTTCCTGCTGCATGCTTTCAGGGGAGATTCCATTACCTCTTTTCTGAGTTTCTCTTGCTTCCTGTATTCCTTGGTTTGTGGCCCTTTCCTCTGTTCTCAAACTGTATCACTCCACTCTCTGTTTTCACTTTTGCACTATCTTCTGATCTCTTGATTTTCTTGCCTCTCTCTCCTAAGAACCTTTGCATCTAGTCCCCACTGGGGTAATCTTTTGAAAACATTTCCTCTTGTTTATTAATTTATTTATAGAATATCACTCTTCAAAATGCAAAATAAATTTGAAGTCAGCACAGCATTGTGAAAAGAATGCACACAGGACACATGGTCTGCCCCAGGGCTGCTGACTATTTCTTGCTGGAAGATGAAGTCATCCCTTACTAATGCTCAGACTGCTGCCTATTTCTTCTAAGAGCTTCTGCTCACATGCTTCTGTTTTGTCCCTTAATAGTGAACTTAGCTTATGGAGTTCTTTTGTTCTTTTTTTCCACTTTCTTCAATAAATGAGGCATTTGGGACTTTTGAAAATGTTTTTGTGTGTGTGTGATCTTAGACCATTTCATCATTGATTTATTTGGCCATGCATTTGACAATAGATAGTTCCCATTGGATAATGTGGGCCCATCTCCCATTTTAAGATCCTTAACTGAATTACTCCTGCAAAGTCGTTCTGCATTTAGGGTAATGTCGTAGGAGAAGAAATGGCAAACCCCTCCAGTATTCTTGCCTGGAAAATCCATGGAAAGAGAATCCTGGCAGGCTGCAGTCCATGGGGTCACAAACAGGTGAACACAACCGAGTGGACAACACACACAGGTTCCAGGGATTAACGCATGCTATCTTTGAGGAGCTGTCATTCAGCCTACCACGGTGGAATTGCTAGATGTCACCCTACTCCAGTACTCTTGCCTGGAAAATCCTATGGACAGAGGAACCTGGTGGGCTGCAGCCCATGGGGTCGCTAAGAGTCGGACATGACTGAGCGACTTCACTTTCACTTTTTACTTTCATGCATTGGAGAAGGACATGGCATTCCACTCCAGTGTTCTTGTCTGGAGAGTCCCAGTGACAGCAGAGCCTGGTGGGTTGCCGTCTATGGGGTTGCATAGAGTCCGACACGACTGAAGGGACTTAGCAGGAACAGCAGCAGTGTTCAGGTCTGAACAGGCAGAATTCGTGGTGATGGCTAGGGCGTCAACTTTTCCAAGAGGCCACAGGTCTTGTTGCAACCTCATTCGGGTTGTTGACAAAATTAAGACTCAGATTTCTCACTTGCTTCCAGCTGTGGGAGTCAGTATCAGCAGCTAGAGGCCATCCTTGTGACCTGGCAGCAAGACTCTGTCACATGAAGCAGTTCAGTTTTTGAAACCAGCAAGAGAAAACTTTTTCTGTTATTATGACGATTGGTAACTTACATCACCTTAGTTCTGTGGTACTCAGCATTTCCCCTCAGTTAAGTAAGTTATGAAAAACCCTTTGAATATTTCATTATATACTTTAGGAAAAAATCAGAAGCCTTTTGTAAGGTACTTTCAACATTTAAATATGCTTATCTCTTGTTTAAAGTCTCCACACATGCTAACAAATAAACAATGAAAATGTTTCCAAAGTGGAAAAACACATCAGCGTAAAGCAGTATCAGGTTCAAAGTAGACAAATAAGAGTTACATTGATGATGCTCACTGCTCATTTCTCCCATTTCCAAATGAAAAGCAAGTGGAAAAAAACCTCGTCTGCAGGTGTTCAGTATAAATAAATTGCTGATATGTTTCTGCTCTCTATAGAGTTTATGCTTCTTCAGGGCATTTTGTTACAAAATGTACATTATTGAATTTTCTGATACTTTGAGAAGAATGGATAAAATATGACAAAATAAGCTTATCTTAAGTCATTGTCATTGGTTCAAAAAAAGCATAATGAAATACATCCTCATGTTAATGTTTAATTTTATGGAAACCACAAAGAGAAATTATCAAGAGAAAAACATCAAGCATGATTGAAAACACAAATTTGTATATAAATAATAAGAGGAAACAGCAAAAGTGAGCTCTATCTCTCTGGCTCCCAAACAAAATGATGAATCTATTCTCTCATTTTTAATTAACTTTTGCCTTTAAAGGGTTTATTGGAAGGTAGGTAGGATAATAACTCTACAATTTATTCCTTTCAGAATGGTATTCCTATATAGCATTTTTTAAAAAATTATAACCATATCTAAATCTATACTGATTGAATATAGGCCTTATTTGATATCTCATTTATATGCTCTACTGGATTTTAATTACTATTTTGCATATATATTACATATCAAAATAGGTTATGGACTAAAGGGAGAAATTATATTTGTTTTTTCACTAGTGTCCATATACATGCTTTGAATACTACCAAAAATAATTTATAATGATTCTGTAGGGTTGCTAGAGTTGGACACGACTGAGCGACTTCACTTTCACTTTTCACTTTCATGCAATGGAGAAGGAAATGGCAACCCACTCCAGTGTTCTTGCCTGGAAGATCCCAGGGACAGGGGAGCCTGGTGGGCTGCCATCTGTAGGGTCGCACAGAGTCGGGCAAGACTGGAGCGACTTTGTAGTACTAGTAGTAGTAGTAGTAGATAATTTCAATACATTTTATTATTTCACACAGTTTTAAGCATTTTGTAATATAGGCACACATTTTCATTGATAGAGGGTCAGACATACCAACTTGCACTCAATAATATACATAAATATGTATATGTGTGTTATATATGGTGCATCTTCTGGAGAAGGAAATGGCAACCCACTCCAGTATTCTTGCCTTCTTGCTGGGATATCCCATGGACAGAGGAGACTAGGAGGCCACAGTCCACAAGGTCACAAAAGTGTAGGACATGACTTGGCGACTAAACAACAACAACAACAAATGGTATATCTGCAAAACGCCTGCACAGAGTAATTGATCTATAATTGGCAACTATAACTACACTTATAGACCAACTCACCTAGGGTTTAATTAAGGTTTTTATATCTAAAACACAGTAAGAATCAGATCAGATCAGATCAGTCTCTCATTCATGTCCGACTCTTTGCGACCCCATGAATCGCAGCAAACTAGGCCTCCTTGTCCATCACCAACTGCTGGAGTTCACACAGACTCATCCATCGAGTCAGTGATGCCATCCAGCCATCTAATCCTCTGACGTCCCCTTCTCCTCCTGTCCCCAATCCCTCCCAGCATCAGAGTCTTTTCCAATGAGTCAACTCTTCCCATGAGGTGGCCAAAGTACTGGAGTGTCAGCTTTAGCATCATTCCTTCCAAAGAAATCCCAGGGCTGATCTCCTTCAGAATGGACTGGTTGGATCTCCTTGCAGTCCAAGGGACTCTCAAGAGTCTTCTTTTGAAGAATTTTCCACAGTTTATTGTGATCCACACAGTCAAAGGCTTTGGCATAGTCAATAAAGCAGAAGTAGATGTTTTTCTGGAACTCTCTTGTTTTTTCCATGATCCAGCGGCTGTTGGCAATTTGATCTCTGGTTCCTCTGCCTTTTCTAAAACCACCTTGAACATCAGGAAGTTCACGGTTCACATATTGCTGAAGCCTGGCTTGGAGAATTCTGAGCATTGCTTTACTAGCGTGTGAGATGAGTGCAATTGTGCGGTAGTTTGAGCATTCTTTGGCATTACCTTTCCTTGGGATTGGGATGAAAACCGACCTTTTACAATCCTGTGGCCACTGCTGAGTTTTCCAAATTTGCTGGCATATTGAGTGTAGCACTTTCACAGCATCATCTTTCAGGATTTGAAATAGCTCAACTGGAATTCCATCACCTCCACTAGCTTTGTTCGTCGTGATGCTTTCTAAGGCCCACTTGACTTCACATTCCAGGATGTCTGGCTCTAGGTCAGTGATCACACCATCATGATTATCTGGGTCGTGAAGCTCTTTTTTGTACAGTTCTTCTGTGTATTCTTGCCACTCTTCTTAATATCTTCTGTTTCTGTTAGGTCCATACCATCTCTGTCCTTTATCGTGCCCATCTTTGCATGAAATGTTCCTGTTGTATCTCCGATTTTAAGAGATCCCTAGTCTTTCCCATTCTGTTGTTTTCCTCTATTTCTTTGCATTGATCGCTGAAAAAGGTTTATCTCTTCTTGCTATTCTTTGGAACTCTGCATTCAGATATTTATATCTTTCCTTTTCTCCTTTGCTACACCCTGTTGGATTCTGTGTTCAGCAGTTGGTGTTATTTTTTTTTTTTTTTTTATGATCTGAAGAGTATAAATTAGCCTATATTCCTGAACAAAGCAAAAATTTTTGTAGCCCATTGGTCTTCTATAAGCAAACAGAAGGGGAAACAAAGCACAGTTTTCATTATAAATTTCAACTTACGGTGATAACAATAGTGTGTGCATCAAAAAGTACCTGCATTAATGTACCTTAATGAGAAATTTGGGAGAAAGCAATGGCACCCCACTCCAGTACTCTTGCCTGGAAAATCCCATGGACAGAGGAGCCTAGTAGGCTGCAGTCCATGGGGGCGCTAAGTCAGACAAGACTGGGCTACTTCACTTTCACTTTTCATTTTCATGCATTGGAGAAGGAAATGGCAACCCACTCCAGTGTTCTTGCCTGGAGAATCCCAGGGACAGGGGATGCTGGTGGGCTGCCGTCTGTGGAGTCACACAGAGTTAGACACAACTGAAGCGACAGCAGCAGCAGTAGCAGCAGCAGCAATGAGAAATTTATATTGATACAAACTTATAACTCTCTGAGAAAATATTTTTGGTTTACAGTAATTACATATTTTATTTCTCACTCAAGGTCATGGGGGTGAGGGAGTATACCCCCTTGGTAGGATAAAAGACATGACTGCCACCCTACTGGGCTGAGAGGACAGAGCACTGATCCAGAGTTATTCCAGAACCTTAAAATCAAATGGAAATTCCCTTGATAGTTCTGGGTCTTCTCTGGTGGGTCAGAAGGTAAAGAATCTTCCTGCAACGCAGGGGACTTTAGTTCCAACTCTGGGTTGGGAAGATCTCCTGGAAAAGGAAATGGTAACCCACTCCAGTCTTCTTGCCTGGAAAATTCAATGGATAGAGGAACTTGATGGGCTACAGTTCATAGGGTTGCAGAGTCAGATGTGACTGGGCCACTTTCAGTTTTCTGGTCTTCCTTGGGATCATTAACCCTTAAGTGAAAATGTGTATTGTATGCCTATCTCAGCATTGTATTTTAATAATAAAGGCCCTATCTAGTTCACTGTATCATAGGTGAGGAGACATTTTCCTTCAGGATGAATCAGACCTCAAGTCTCAGTCATAGCTAATGTGCATGATATTTAGAGGAGATTTTGGACTTAGATTTATTTCTGGAATAGGTTAAGACTTTGGAGTCTTTTGGGATGAAGTAAACATGCTTAGCATTTGAGAAGGTGTAATATTTAAGGTGTTAAAGGGTGGAGTACAGTGGAGTTATTTGTATCCCTCTAAAATTCCTTTGCTGAAGTTCTAACTCCTAACTCCTATGGTCAGAATGTGACCATATTTGGAGATACCAGAGGTATTTAAATTAAAATGAGGTCATTTTTGTAAACCCTAATCTAGTAGGGTTAGGAAAAGAAAATTTGAACAGACATGTACAGAGGGAAGATGATGTGAAGATACAGGGAGAAGACAGCCATCTATAAGCCAAGGATGGAGGCCTGGAATACGAGCCTTCCCTTTTGCCTATCAACAAGAAGCAACCCAGCTGACACTTTGATTTTGGGTTTAGAATCTCTGGAAATATAACAAAATAAATGTCTCTTGTTTAATCCATTCAGTCTGTTATACTCTGTTATGGTGGCACCAGAAAACAGACAAATCAACTGACTGAAACACTTCCTAAAATGTCCCCTATTATTGAGTAGGAAAAAGAAACAGTAAATTTGGTCATTTACAAGCACAGTGGGGCTTGTGATTCTACTGTATCAGTTCAGTTCAGTTCAGTCGCTCAGTCGTGTCTGACTCTTTGCAACCCCATGAACTGCAGCACACCAGGCCTCCCTGTCCATCACCAACTCCCATTCACTCAAACTCACATCCATCGAGTCCGTGATGCCATCCAGCCATCTCATCCTCTGTTGTCCCCTTCTCCTCCTGCCCTCAATCCCTCCTAGCATCAGAGTCTTTTCTAATGAGTCAACTCTTCACATGAGGTGGCCAAAGTACTAGAGTTTCAGCTTTAGCATCATTCCTTCCAAAGAAATCCCAGGGCTGATCTCCTTCACAATGGACTGGTTGGATCTCCTTGCAGTCCAAGGGACTCTCAAGAGTCTTCTCCAACACCACAGTTCAAAAGCATCAATTCTTCAGTGTTTAGCCTTCTTCACAGTCCAACTCTCACATTCATACATGACCATAGGAAAAACCATAGCCTTGACTAAACAGATCTTTGTTGGCAAAGTAACATCTCTGCTTTTGACTATGCTATCTAGGTTGGTCATAACTTTCCTTCCAAGGAGTAACCGTCTTTTAATTCCATAGCTGCAGTCACCATCTTCAGTGATTTTGGAGCCCAAAAAAGATAAAATCTGACACTGTTTCCACTGTTTCTCCATATAATAAATCTAATAATATTTATTCATATCTTTTAACTACTTGTTCATAATAAAAATTGTATAGGCACATATCCTTATGAATAGATTTTGAGCTTCTTCAGGGAAGAACTTTTTGAACTCTTATTTATATTTATACATAATATAGCATATTATTATAATATGCATCTATGGTATTTCATGTTTGAAAAAATAAATAAATAAATAAATATTAATTAATTTATATTAGACTATTAACTCTATTTGGCCAAAACATAATAGTTTAACACATTCAAGGTAAATAAAAACAACTTCTAAAGTGCTTTTTTTGTTGTTGTTTTTGTTAAACTCTTACCTCTTATCCAAGCAACTAAACATAAGAGAAGGGAAACAAGCAAATACTTAAATACAGAGGCATCTGATATACTTCCTTGAAAAGTTATACACCCCACAGTTGGGCTTGACTCTACTTTCAAATGTTTATAATTATGCTATTCTCATGTTTTTCTCCTTTTGAAAAGAGAAATCATGTTTGCATCCATTCTGTTTGTATCTGAAATAATTCACTACATTTATCAATTTAATTCCAATTAGCTTTCCTTAACCTAAAATATCATTCTTTATTACTACAAACGTTTCATTTTTATTTTAAAGGGTTTTAAATATTTCAAGACACATTTTGCAGAAAGTAACTATTCGGGCACTATCATGCTTTATCTTAATAAGAACATTAATTTGATGACTGAAAATAAAGTTGGATATACAATGAGGTCTCATGAGTACATAACTGTGTAATAAAGTAACACCCGGAAGACAAACAATTCTGGGAAATAAGAGAAATACTGATGAGAAAAGAATCAACATAATGGCTTATCTGTATGTCAAGTAAACTTAAATAGAAAAAAATTTTGGTGTTTAATTTTTTAATATACTTTAAAATGAAATAAATATACAAAAACCTTAACTTATAAAAAGCATACATTTAATTATGAAAGACAGTAGACCTGTAACATAAACTCTTTGGAAGTCCATGAACTGTAGCCCACCAGGCTCCTTTGTCCATGAACTTCTCCAGGTTATGATTACTGGATTGGATAGCCATTTCCTTCTCTAGGAGATCTTTCTGACCCAGGGATGGAACCTGGGTCTCCTGCATTGCAGGCAGATTCTTTACCACTGAGCCATCTGGGAAGCCCTTAACATAAACAGATGTCTGTTTAGTAAAGAGCTGCAAATAACTCTCTAAAATAGTTTGCTCAGACAAATATTCCTCATGTGGATTAGCAAACTGGTTAGTCACCTCTCTGTCTTCCTAACTGGGGAATGTTTAGAATGAACTTAATTATTCTACCAAACATAGCAAGAACTATGCAATTTAACACAAAACCATGTGCATAAACCATGTGAAAGTGAAAAATGAAAGTGAAGTCACTCAATCATGTCTGACTCTTTGCGACCCCATGGACTGTAGCCTACCAGGCTCCACTGTTCATGGGATTTTCCAGGCAAGAATACTGGAGTGGGCTGCCATTTCCTTCTCCAGGAGATCTTCCCGACCCAGGGATTGAACCCAGTTCTCCCGCATTGTAGGCAGATGCTTTACTGGCTGAGCCATAAACCATGTAATTTAACACAAAAACATATGAATAAACCATGACACCACCCTTATGGCAGAAAGCAAAGAAGAACTAAAGAGCCTCTTGATGAAAGTAAAAGAGGAGAGTGAAAAAGTAGGCTTAAAACTCAACATTCAGAAAACTAAGTTCATGGCATCCAGTCCCATCATTTCACAGCAACTAGATGAGTAACGATCGAAATAGTGACAGACTTTATTTTTGGGGAGCTCCAAAATCACTGCAGATGGTGGCTGTAGACATGAAATTAAAGGCACTTGCTCTTTGGAAGAAAAGTTATGACCAACCTAGACAGCATATTAAAAAGCAGAGACGTTACTTTGCCAACAAATGTCCGTCTAGTTAAAGCTATGGTTTTTCCAGTATTCATATATAGACGTGAAAGTTGGACTATAAAGAAAGCTGAGCACTGAAGAATTGATGCTTCTGAACTGTGGTGCTGGAAAAGATTCTCATGAGTCCCTTGGACTGCAAGAGGATCAAACCAGTCTATCCTAAAAGAAATCAGTCCTGAATATTTATTGGAAGGACTGGTGCTAAAGCTGAAACTCCAATACTTTGGCCACCTGATGGGAAGAACTGACTCACTGGAAAAGACCCTGATGCTGGGAAAGATTGAAGGTGGGAGGAGAAGGGGACAACAGAGGATGAGATGGTTGGATGGCATCACCGACACGATGGATATGAGTCTGAGTAAGCTCTAGGAGTTGGTGGTCGACAGAGAAGTCTGGGATGCTGCATTCCATGGCGTCATGAAAAGCCGGACACGACTGAGCAACTGAACTGAACTGATGTGGATAAGTAAGAGCACTCATTCGTTTTTTCATTCATACATATAATTAGCATATAAAACAATTATCCATACTATATAAGTAACTCATATATCAGATCAGATCAGTCGCTCAGTCGTGTCCGACTCTTTGCTACCCCATGAACTGCAGCACGCCAGGCCTCCCTATCCATCACCAGCTCTCGGAGGTCACTCAGACTCACATTCATCGAGTCAGTGATGCCATCCAGCCATCTCATCCTCTGTCGTCCCCTTCTCCTCCTGCCCTCAATCCCTCCCAGCATCAGAGTCTTCTCCAATGAGTCAACTCTTCGCATGAGGTGGCCAAAATACTGGAGTTTCAGCTTGAGCATCATTACCTCCAAAGAAATCCCAGGTGTGATCTCCTTCAGAATGGACCGGTTGGATCTCCTTGCAGTCCAAGGGACTCTCAAGAGTCTTCTCCAACACCACAGTTCAAAAGCATCAATTCTTCGGCGCTCAGCCTTCTTCACAGTCCAGCTCTCACATCCATACATGACCACAGGAAAGACCATAGCCTTGACTTGGCGAACCTTTGTTGGCAAAGTGATGTCTCTGCTTTTGAATATGCTATCTAGGTTGGTCATAACCTTCCTTCCAAGGAGTAAGCGTCTTTTAATTTCATGGCTGCAGTCACCATCTGCAGTGATTTTGGAGCCCAGAAAAATAAAGTCTGACACTGTTTCCACTGTTTCTCCATCTATTTCCCATGCAGTGATGGGACCAGATGCCATGATCTTTGTTTTCTGAATGTTGAGCTTTAAGCCAACCTTTTCACTCTCCACTTTCACTTTCATCAAGAGGCTTTTGAGTTCCTCTTCACTTTCTGTCATAAGGGTGGTATCATCTGCATATCTGAGGTTATTGATATTTCTCCCGGCAATCTTGATTCCAGCTTGTGTTTCTTCCAGTCCAGCATTTCTCATGATGTACTCTGCATATAAGTTAAATAAACATGATGACAATATACAGCCTTGACATACTCCTTTTCCTATTTGGAACCAGTCTGTTGTTCCATAACCAGTTCTAACTGTTGCTTCCTGACCTGCATACAGATTTCTCAAGAGGCAGATCAGGTGGTCTGGTATTCCCATCTCTCTCAGAATTTTCCAGAGTTTATTGTGATTTACACAGTAAAAGGCTTTGGCATAGTCAATAAAGCAGAAATAGATGTTTTTCTGGAACTCTCTTGCTTTTTCGATAATCCAGCGGATGTTGGCAATTTGATCTCTCGTTCCTCTGCCTTTTCTAAATCCAGCTTGAACATCAGGAAGTTCACGTTTCACATATTGCTGAAGCCTGGCTTGGAGAATTTTGAGCATTACTTTACTAGCGTGTGAGATGAGTGCAATCGTGCGGTAGTTTGAGCACTCCTTGGCATGGCCTTTCTTTGGGATGGGGATGAAAACTGACCTTTTCCAGTCCTCTGGCCACTGCTGAGTTTTCCAAATTTTCTGGCATATTGAGTGCAGCACTTTCACAGCATCATCTTTCAGGATTTGGAATAGCTCCACTGGAATTCCATCACCTCCACTAGCTTTGTTCATAGTGATGCTTTCTAAGGCCCACTTGACTTCACATTCCAGGATGTCTGGCTCTAGGTCAGTGATCACACCATCATGATTATCTGGGTCGTGAAGATCTTTTTTGTACAGTTCTTCTGTGTATTCTTGCCACCTCTTCTTAATATCTTCTGCTTCCGTTAGGTCCATACCATTTCTGTCCTTTATCGAGCCCATCTTTGCAGGAAATGTTCCTTTGGTATCTCTGATTTTCTTGAATAAATCCTTAGTCTTTCCCATTCTGTTGTTTTCCTCTATTTCTTTGCATTGATCGCTGAAGAAGGCTTTCTTATCTCTTCTTGCTATTCTTTGGAACTTTGCATTCAGATGTTTATATCTTTCCTTTTCTCCTTTGCTTTTCGCCTCTCTTCTTTTCACAGCTATTTGCAAGGCCTCCCCAGACAGCCATTTTGCTTTTTTGCATTTCTTTTCCATGGGGATGGTCTTGATCCCTGTCTCCTGTACAACATCACGAACCTCATTCCATAGTTCATCAGGCACTCTATCTATCAGATCTAGGCCCTTAAATCTATTTCTCACTTCCACTGTATAATTATAAGGGATTTGCTTTAGGTCATACCTGAATGGTCTAGTGGTTTTCCCTACTTTCTTCAATTTCAGTCTGAATTTGGCAATAAGGAGTTCATGGTCTGAGCCACAGTCAGCTCCTGGTCTTGTTTTTGCTGATTGGATAGAGCTTCTCCATCTTTGGCTGCAAAGAATATAATCGATCTGATTTCAGTGTTGACCATTTGGTGATGTCCATGTATAAAGTCTTCTCTTGTGTTGTTGGAAGAGGGTATTTGCTATTACCAGTGCATTTTCTTGGCAAAACTCTGTTAGTCTTTGCCCTGCTTCATTCCGTATTCCAAGGCCAAATTTGCCTGTTACTCCAGGTGTTTCTTGACTTCCTACTTTTTCATTCCAGTCCCCTATAATGAAAAGGACATCTTTTGGGGGTGTTAGTTCTAAAAGGTCTTGTAGGTCTTCATAGAACCGTTCAACTTCAGCTTCTTCAGCATAACTCATATATGATATATAGCAATACATGATATAAAATAATCTATACATATTCACAAATTAGCATTTTATTTAACAACTTAATAAAAATGTATTTGTTGAGTCTGTTATAAACATGAGAATGTAAGACAGATTTGGGGAATAATAATAGGGTAGAATCTATAGTACTTGATGACTGATTACATATAGGAGTAGAGCAAAAGGAGTAGTGTAACATAATTATAAGTTTCCTAGCTCAGGGACCAAGTAGACAATAGAAACAGGTACCACAGTATAAAATATTGGCAAATAAATTCAGAGGACAGAAATATAAAACTCACAAAAAAATTTAATTTTAGATATATTGCATTTAAGTGGCTAATTACAATATATTATACTAATTTAATGGTACTAAAAGGTATGGATGTGTAAGAACACTTATATTAATCTGTATTGGTTTGTAGTCTATATTAATGGCACCCCGCCCCAGTACTTTTGCCTGGAAAATACCATGGACGGAGGGGCCTGGTAGGCTCAAGTCCATTGGGTCGCTAGGAGTTGGACACAACTGAGCGACTTCACTTTCACATTTCACTTTCATGCATTGGAGAAGGAAATGGCAACCCACTCCAGTGTTCTTGCCTGGAGAATCCCAGGGACCGGAGAGCCTGGTGAGGTTCCATCTATGGGGTCGCACAGAGTCGGACACGACTGAAGCGACTTAGCAGCAGCAGCAGCAGCAGCAGTCTATATTCAGATAACTATTTACAGGTACGATATCTTTTATCAGCTGACATGGAGGATACATTTATTTTAGATCTCTTATCCCCCCAAGTGTTTTATAGCTTAACATGGGAAGTAAAACTTTTGCAAAATATTGAAGTAAGTTTCTAAATAGTCATTTAAATCAGTAGCTTTAGCAGAGCCTTTTATGATACAGGAGAGAATTTAAATTACTGGACAGAATAAGATCCTGATGCTAACTGCTAACTGAAGATCACATAATTTTATAAGCCTCAGTTTTACCATATATAAAATACAAATAATAATAATTTTCTAGAACTAAGTAGCTGAATATATAAGTGAAAATTCCTAATACAGTGTTTTACACATTAGATTACTTCCCTTCCATTCTTCTCTTGTGTCTAAATCAAGTGAGACACATGAATATCTTTTTAGAAAGATGATTATTAAGACACAGCCAAAAATATCAATTATGAAAAGATACAGTTTCTTGCTGACTGGTCATTATCTATATAAAACAAATTATATTTTAAAACTTGCCTACTCGACTAACTAAAACACATAGCCAACTAAAATTATGCCTAGAAGCTATCTTGGTTTTCACATAAATATATAACTTTAGAGGATTAACTTAACTAGTTCTGTAAGATTAACATATGAAATTCAATGGTAAATTGCCAAATCACAATGTTGCTTTGTGTTTAGCCAAGTGACCCAATCCCTCTTATTAAATTCAAATATAAGCTTAGTTTAATGCTTCAAAAATAGTTTGGTACATTTACCATGGTTACAGAAATGTTCTTGCTGATGTATTCTAATGAGGAGCCTGTGAATTGTCATCTCTGCTTGGTTACAGTGTTGACACTTGCTAGAAGAATATCTAATTTGCTTACAGATAATTTATCAGACTTGGACTGATTTACCTCTTTCATGGGTTGTTTTGGCAGACCAAAAAGTGTGCTGGCTTGCTTGGTGTCTGGCTTGAGTCATTGATGGATATGTAAGAGATAATGAATAAAAAGCAGCCAGAGCCTGTGAATTTTGTGATTGGACAAGTTCCAAGCAGTCTTTGGCACAGATGTCCTCTTAATCAAGGGTGTTAGCTTTGGAAAGCCAGGGAGCTGGGATCGGGGGCCATCAGAAGAGGAATATGTAGTGAAGAAAGCTTGTGCCTTTCATTTTAAGACTAAATGCAAAAATTTTAGTTTCTCATATTACTGGTCCACACCAGAGGTTCTTTGAAACATACTTTCAACTGCTTTCTCTGTATTTGAAATAGGAGAACAACCTTAAGTCATAAAGGAAGCACTGATAAAATTACGGGGAAAAAAAAATGGTTTTACTGGGATGTCTCCAATATATTTTAAAATAAATTCTCCATGTGTAACTCAAAATTTTGAATAATACTCAGCAACCAGCCTCTCTAGTAATGATTTCTTTAAAATTAATCCCATTATATTTTTTCTTATCTCTTTACCTCTACAGGGAGGAAAATAGGACGAGTATGGCCTGCAGATCCAGATGAACTAAGATTCAAATCCCAGCTCTAAAACTTATTCATCAAGAAAACTGAATCAAATAAAACTGAACCCCTTCTCTCACAAAATATCTTTTTACCATAGTAAAATGAAGATAATACCATCCTCACAGAAGAGTTGAAGGATAAAGAAAATGTATGTATATCCTCAAGATCAATTTCAAAAGTCCTAATGTTGAAGAATATTTGCAATTTTCTATCATAACACAAGTGTGGGTTTGTGTGTACATGCACATGTGTGAGAAAAAAAAATGAGAGTGAGAGTAAAAGAGATAATCTGCATAAAGATAGAAAAGATGCCAGTTTTAGAAAACACATAGCATGCATTTCACAAAAGACAGCAAAGACTATAGTATATTCTTCATTAAATGTCTCTGTACTAAAATTTAATTGAATAAAAACTGGTGGAAAAGAGATGGATAAATTTAAGAAACACTAAGTTCGTTGGCATCTAAATAAAGCCAAACAACCATACATCAAAATTTAACAATGTAAACTTGACACCTGAAAAATATTCCAACAGTTAATTTGACAACCATATAAGAAAAGAGGCACCTACTATATTCAAAATGAGCAAAGATGACCTATTTTCTTACATTTGTCACTAACATCCTCACTGTTGTTAAGCTTGTTAGTGACAAATAACAAGGGAAAGGTCACAGCCTTATGTGATTTGAGTCAGCCCAGTTTTGAAATTACACACCTACCAATGCTGAGAACAGGAATCTCTAGGAGGCTTCTTTCCTACCAAACACAAGTCTTTTACTTTTATATTTTCAAAACTTTAAAAATTCTGTTGCATAGTATGCAACAGAATGTATTATTTACGGAGACATACACTGATACTATTAGTTTTCTAGTCAATAAAATCTAAATTGATTTTAATAAAATACAAAGATCAACTAAATGTCTAAATAACTAGTTCAATATAAAACAGTTACTACTGCAAAACAAATACTAAATGAAACAAAAAGAACCTCTGTTAAAAGAACAGATGGGAGCCTTTTTTATTTCTCCTGGCATTAAGTACATAATATAGCCTGGCGGGAAAAACAAAGTATATATACATTTCCAGAGAACACACAGCTAGGAAGCAGTTTAGCTATCAGGGATTACAATGTAGTCATGCTTATTTCTAAAATCAAGGCTCTTTTCTCTGCATCATTCTGCACTCTGATTACCTCATACAGAAGACAAATTATAAAATGATTAAAAAAGGTGAAGGAAAACAATCACAGTTGAAGCAATTTCCTTGTGAATTTTGTGGAAATAATATCACCTTTCAATACAGATCATAAAAATAGTATAATGGTTTTAATAAAAGATAATGTCTATTTTTATTGTGTGCTCAAATTAATGCAATAGACTTTTCTTACAAAACAGATAAAGTGAATGTCAATTCTCCATTTATTTATTTATTACCTGATTATATATGGCCTCAAAACTTTAAAATAAATGTTTATTAAACAATAATGTATTCATTTTTGTGTTGCCTAAGACTTCAATGCTAACATTAAATCCCTTCTCCAGAGGATCTTCCTTATCCAGGGATCAAATCCAGGTCTCCTGCACTGCAGGCAAATTCTTTACCCCCTGCACCACCAGGGAAGCCCTAAAGCTAGGACACATTAACAGTTCTGTAAGAAGTCATGAATGTTGAATCTTAGGTCATCATCAGACATTTTAAAAAGTGGACAGAGTATTAAGATGATAACACAGCATCCTTAACATAGAAAAACGACAATAACAAAGAAAACCCATGACACTATGAAAGTGTACAGATTTTCAAAACCATATTCTCTTTACCTCATGATATTATGGTAATGATTCAGTTGAATTGTAAAGTCCTTATAGGAAATTGGAGAAGGCAATGGCACCCCACTCCAGTACTCTTGCCTGGAAAATCCCACGGACGGAGGAGCCTGGTAGGCTGCAGTCCATGGGGTCGCTAAGAGTCTGACACGACTGAGCGACTTCCCTTTCAATTTTCACTTTTCACTTTCATGCATTGGAGAAGGAAATGGCAACCCACTCCAGTGTTCTTGCCTGGAGAATCCCAGGGACGGGGAAGCCTGGTGGGCTGCCGTCTATGGGGTCGCACAGAGTCAGACACGACTGAAGTGACTTAGCATAGCATGCTGCTGCTGCTACTGCTGCTAAGTCACTTCAGTCGTGTCCGACTCTGCGTGACCCCATAGACGTCAGCCCATCAGGCTCTCCTGCCCCTGGGATTCTCCAGGCAAGAAAACTTGAGTGGGTTGCCATTTCCTTCTCCAATGCATGAAAGCGAAAAAGTGAAAGTGAAGTCGCTCAATCGTGTCTGACTCTTAGCGACCCCATGGACTGCAGTCCACCAGGCTGCTCCATCCATGGGATTTTCCAGGCAAGAGTACTGGAGTGGGGTGCCATTGCCTTCTCCAGCATAGCATAGCATATAGGAAATTAAGTTGGTGTGACTAAATGATGTGCTATTTTTTTCATTTGACACTTTGTTGCTACTGCTAAGTTGCTTCAGTTGTCCGACTCTGTGCGACCCCAAGACGGCCTCCTACCAGGCTCCTCTGTCCCCAGGATTCTCCAGGCAAGAACACTGGAGTGGGTTTCCATTTCCTTCTCCAAACACACAACAAACACTTTAGAGGACCTTATTTTGAACAAGGCATTGTTTCAGGCTGTGACAATACAGTGGTCAAAAAAAAAAAAAAAAAACACAACTCTGTTCTCAAGGAAATTCCATTCTCATGATATAATCTGTGACAGTATACTTCTCAATATTCAATAGTTTACATCCCACATTCTTCTCTTCCTATGAGATAAATCTAGTGTTGTGGCCTTTAAAGTGGTTATTAAGGTTAAATGAAATCATAAGGGTGGGTCCCTAATTTGATAAGATGGGTATCCTATTTAGAAAACGAAGAGACAGCAGATATTCCCCTGTCCTTCTGCATGCACACAAAGGAAAAGTCAACTGAGGACACAGAGACTAGACGGTTATCTAAAAGCCAGGAAGAGGGGTCTCACCAGAAACCAGCATCTTGACAGTAGACTTCCAGTTTCCAGAATAGTGAAAAAACTTAATTTCTTGTTTAACTCACAAGGTCACTAGGCCAAGAAGTCTGATTTACAGCAGACCAGCTAAGGACTGTGCTCTTATATTCTTCTGAATGATCTGTTATCTTAATACAATCTATTTTAGATGTGAAATGGAAATAAGTTTCACGAATCCTGTTAGCATATCAATTGTAATCTTAAGAATACTGGTAGTATATCAATAATTTACAGTACACTGTATTAACCAGAGAAAACTTTGATTTCATGACCATCGTGGTCTTTACCATAAGTGAAGATACCAGTCTTTTGTGATGCTATCATTACATATACAGTTTTTTAACATGTAAAGAGAGGCCACAAGATTAGAAGACAATATAAATCCAGAAGCAGGCACATAAAGAAAGTCTGATTGACAAAAATAAATAATTATTATGAATGTCATATATTCATATAGTTTAACATAAAAGAAAAATAGTAATGTCACATACATATCTCAATTATATCCCCAAACCTAGAGAAAGTCATAAAAATATTAACATAAATATCCTACTTTGTACTCCAAGTTTCTTCTATATCTTCCCTTCAAGAAAATTACAATTGCCATTTTATCATTATTCACATGATTCTTTCATTATTGCCTGTCTCACCACTAGACAATAAGATCCAGACTTAATTTCTCTGTTTTCTTTCCATTGTATCCAATTTTTATAAAAAATTTTAATGTAAATTAAATGCAAAATATTCTAAATACCTAACTTCTCTGTCTTTCATTGGTCCTGACAGTTTGTGTTATGGAGAATGAACTGAGAAGCTTCATTCATTTCCTTTCATAAGGTAAGTAATACCAAACTGTATTCACCTTAATCATTTATGTGTAAAAATAGATACACTTATGAAATTCAAATACTATGTTAAAGACAATCAATCTAGTCTTCAAACTGGCTAGGAATAAATTAGTAGTACTGATTGTCGAATACTTTGGAGTATAAAGTTGCTCTTTAATATTGTAAGGGTAAAAGGCTTTATTAAAATTCCTTTTAATGCAGGAGAGACAATTCCAATGCTATGAGCCATTCTTGAGGTGATTCCATACCTTACCAAATTTGATGACAACCCAGTGATCGGGTGACAGACAACTATAATGAAGGTCTTGATCTTCGTCCCCACTTTTATCTCCTTTCCAATATTTAACTGCAAGCTTCCTGATCGTGATTAATTGCCTAAACAGGACATTCATCAGAATTCTCCAAGCCAGGCTTCAGCAATATGTGAACCGTGAACTTCCTGATGTTCAAGCTGGTTTTAGAAAAGGCAGAGGAACCAGAGATCAAATTGCCAACATCCGCTGGATCATGGAAAAAGCAAGAGAGTTCCAGAAAAACATCTAGTTCTGCTTTATTGACTATGCCAAAGCCTTTGACTGTGTGGATCACAATCAACTGTGGAAAATTCTGAAAGAGATGGGAATACCAGACCACCTGATCTGCCTCTTGAGAAATCTGTATGCAGGTCAGGAAGCAACAGTTAGAACTGGTCATGGAACAACAGACTGGTTCCAAATAGGAAAAGGAGTACGTCAAGGCTGCATATTGTCACCATGTTTATTTAACTTATATGCAGAGTACATCATGAGAAATGCTGGACTGGAAGAAACACAAGTTGGAATCAAGATTGCTGGGAGAAATATCAATAACCTCAGATATGCAGATGACACCACTCTTATGGCAGAGAGTGAAGAAGGGCTAAAAAGCCTCTTGATGAAGGTGAAAGTGGAGAGTGAAAAGGTTGGCTTAAAGCTCAACATTCAGAAAACGAAGATCATGGCATCTGGTCCCATCACTACATGGGAAATAGATGGAGAAACAGTGGAAACAGTGACAGAATTTATATTTCTGGGCTCCAAAATCACTGCGGATGGTGACTGTAGCCATGAAATTAAAAGACGCTTACTCCTTGAAAGGAAAGTTATGACCAACCTAGATAGCATATTCAAAAGCAGACACATTACTTTACCAACAAAGGTTCGCCTAGTCAAGGCTATGGTCCTTCCTGTGGTCATGTATGGATGTGAGAGCTGGACTGTGAAGAAGGCTGAGCGCCGAAGAATTGATGCTTTTGAACTGTGGTGTTGGAGAAGACTCTTGAGAGTCCCTTGGACTGCAAGAAGATCCAACCAGTCCATTCTGAAGGAGATCAATCCTGGAATTTCTTTGGAAGGAATGATGCTAAAGCTGAAACTCCAGTATTTTGGCCACCTCATGCGAAGAGTTGACTCATTGGAGAAGACTCTGATGCTGGGAGGGATTGAGGGCAGGAGGAGAAGGGGACGACAGAGGATGAGATGGCTGGATGGCATCACTGACTTGATGGGTGTGAGTCTGAGTGACCTCCGGGACCTGGTGATGGACAGGGAGGCCTGGCGTGCTGCGGTTCATGGGGTCGCAAAGAGTCGGACACGACTGAGCGACTGATCTGATCTGATCTGATCTGATAGTCCATGTATTGGAGAAGGAAATGGCAACCCACTCCAGTGTTCTTGCCTGGAGAATCCCAGGGACGGGGGAGCCTGGTGAGCTTCCGTCTGTGGGGTCGCACAGAGTCGGACATGACTGAAGCGACTTAGCAGCAGCAGCAGCATGACCCTCTAGCATGGCCAAAAACTTTCATTAAATGAGTGAATAAATCAATCAATGAATATAACAGTGGGTAAAAGAGACTCAAATAGGCTAGTTGAGCTGGAGTAGACTGGCCCTGTAGGAGGCTATAAGAGGAAGTGGAGACTGAGTTTATCACAGGTTCTTTTTAACTGAACCTTGGGAAAAAGGAAAGACATTGTAAGTCAGTGTCTGTTCACACACTTTAAAGTGTAAGGGGTATATCACAAAGTGTAAGAGAGAAGGGAAACATTAAGTGTAAGAGAGAAGGGAAAGTGAAAGTGAAAGTCACTCAGTCATGTTCGACTCTTTGTGACCCCATGGACTACACAGTCCATGGAATTCTCCAGGACGGAATACTGGAGTGGGTAGCCTTTCCCTTCTCCAGAGGGTCTTCCCAACTCGGGAACTGAACCCAGGTCGCCTGCATTGCAGGTGGATTCTTTACCAGCTGAGTCACAGGGGAAGCCCAAGAGAGAAGGGGGAATACAAAATTTGTGTTTTGGAAAAATAATTCATTCAGCACTGTAGAGAAAGGGAAACTTAGGTGAAGGGAGTGTAGGGAGACTTAAATGGATATGGGAAAACAGTTATTAAGCACTTCGAGTTACTCAGATCTGGGTTGTCTACTCAATGCATTATATGGATTTGGAATAATAATTGTTTGTTAAATGTTAAAATAATTTGTATGCCCTTCTTTACAGGTAAAGTAGTATTAGCTGCTACTAATAACTTTATAAATACAGTGGCTAAATTAACAGCTATTTCATGTAATTGTTTATCATTTAAATATGAGAAAACTAAGCTATCATAATTGTCTGTCTCTATTTGCTGGAGAAATGAATGTAGTATATTGATTCCAAGATAATGGACAGCAGTATCCCCTCCCTCCAAAACCAAAATAGCTATTCTTTATTTTGTTCATTTTCTCTGTTACTTAATAATTACCAAATTGATATTTAATAAGAAACATTGAAGTATTTCAAAAAGTAAAATCTATAGAAAATGCTAATACAATTACTTTGAACTGAATGTTGGTATCCCTGTGAAATCCATGCTAATACCCGTGTCCCCATGGTAGTAGTGTATTTGGAGATAGGGAATATGGGAAGTAATTAGATCATAAGTTTACAGCCTTCAGGATGGGATTAGTGTCCTTGTAAGAAGAGGCAGAAAAGAGCTTGCTTCCTTTCTTTCCTTCAGCCAAATAAAGATACGACGAGAAAATGGTTTTCTTCAAACTAGGAAGAGGGCCCTCACCAGACTGTACATTTGCTAGTGCCTTGATCTTGAACTTCTCAGACTCTAGAACTATGATAAATAAATGTTTGTTGTTTATACCACTCAGTCTATGGTATATTTCCTATAGCATCCCAAGTTGCTTATATTTACAGTGTAACACAACACTTAGAGTATACATAACATATGTTCAGTTAAGTTCATGCATTAAAAATTAGATAAATACTTTTAAGAATTTAATTTAAATCTTCATAGAAAATCAAATTCTATGCAGGAAAGTACAGATGTTATGAAAATTATACATAGGATAGGTAAGTCACACAAACAATTTTTGAAATATCAAATTTAAAATGAAATGTCAAATGTAAAATCCATCAAGACAATTTATTTTTGTGTTTTAGTGAAAATAATATCTGTTATTCAATAAAAAGTAACTGAGGTGATATAAAATAAAATGTTATTTTATTATCACAATATTAAGTAAGGGTGTTATTATTTCAATAACTGATATTAAAATTGTCTGCTAATTCACAAAAATTATGATCTAATTTTATATTACCATGATACAATATAGCATTGAAAAAAAGCTTGGACTATTTGAAGTACTCCAGTTTTCTCTCTTTTCCTCTGGTGATTAAAAGTACACTACAAAATGACCAAGGAGTATTAACACTTAAGAATCAGTATGCAACTTAAATTCTTATTTTTCAGGCCTTTCAGATCACTTAGCAAAAACCTCCATCTGACAAACAACTTCTCTGCTTTCTCTATCTGTAGCACTATAATTGTCCCCTTACAGCCCTTTAAGATTTATAATCAACATTCACACCTGCTATAGGCAGTCAAATGTTGCATGTTATGATGAAAAAGGATGAATAGAACATTATCCTTGCATTCTGAAAATTTAGAAAAGCAGTAGGTGGAGACTGGTAGGAAAAGAGTAGACTAAACACAACATGGTACATACTATGAAAAATAATGTATCAAGTGAAGTGAAGACACAGATAAGGAAGTGACTGATTTTGTAGGGAATGCAGTGCATGCTTAAGAATAGCTTTTAATAAAAAAAAGTACCTAAGAATTAGGTTTTAATATTAATTTATTTTTATTTTGTTTCAAGAAAAGGAACAAGGTGAAGATGCCAAGTAACTATGTATGTTGGTGTGATTGGAATACCTATTCCAATTGGTCAAAGGTTTCATTTCTCACAAAATACACTAGGTTTTCTCTTACCTCCAATGCTCTGCACAAACTTTTTTTTTTTTTTCTGAAATACCGTTTATAATTTCTCCCCCAAAGTCTGTATCAAATCCAAATCAAAACAGCTGGAAATACCTGCTAGCCTGGCACCCTTTTAAAGACATCTTATCTTGGAGCTCCACTGCCCCCTCAATCTCTGAATTTCTAAGCAACAGTCTTCTGAATTACTTTTATTATCCCTGTCCATGTATTCCTAAGCTTGTACTCTGTCATATATCTCTAATTAGTCAGTAAAACACTGATAATTTTAAAATACTATGTAAAATGCAATGCACAGAGAAGTTCTAAACAAATATTTTTTGCATTTAAGTCTTTTTTCTCTTTTTCATAAACAGTAAATTCACCTTAGAATTATACTTCTCAGCTCTAAACCTTAGACCTACCAACATGCATGCTTGTCAAAAACTGTCTGTCTATATGTTTTTCTCTCTTC
Organism: Tragelaphus eurycerus; assembly: GCA_935064755.1. Lineage (NCBI taxonomy): Eukaryota > Metazoa > Chordata > Mammalia > Artiodactyla > Bovidae > Tragelaphus > Tragelaphus eurycerus. The sequence continues at coordinate 40,653,121 of CAKXYN010000010.1, read as the reverse complement.
CCATCCACCCCCACCATCCTGGCACACGTTCTGTCCTAGCCTTTGATACTCTTACTTCCAACCCTCTGACATATTCCTAGGAGTTTATCAAACATTAATATAGACTTTTTTTTCTTCCCATAAATCTCCTTACCCCCTACATCCATCAGATATCACATTTCAAGGTTTATATATAACTGTATTAATAATACACCTGTATCAGGGCACTTAAGACTCCACATTACAATTCTCTTCTTACTTTCTTGTCTCAGTTTGGGGAAAGAGACTGGCGACTGTTTATTTTTGTATCTCTAAATGTTCATTTGCAGTGATGCTTAAGTTTTGGCTTAAAAAAAAATTATATATATACTTTCAAGAAAGCCCTTGAAACACATGGCTATAATTTTAATGTGCTGATTCAAAAGCTATTCTAGATACTGCTGCTGCTGCTGCTGCTAAGTCACTTCAGTCGTGTCCGACTCTGTGCGACCCCATAGATGGCAGCCCACCAGGCTCCCCCGTCCCTGGGATTCTCCACGCAAGAACACTGGAGTGGATTGCCATTTCCTTCTCCAATGCATGAAAGTGAAAAGTGAAAGTGAAGTCGCTCAGTTGGGTCTGACTCTTAGCAACACCATGGACAGCGGCCCACCAGGGACCTCTGTCCATGGGATTTTTCAGGCAAGAGTACTGGGGTGGGGTGCCATTCTAGATACAGGAAACAACAAAATGCAGTTGAAAATGTAGAAAAACATGGTTTATAATAGGGGGTAGAAAGGAGTTCTGCTATGCTTGAATGTAGGCTTAATAAAGGAAAATAGTTAAGAGATGAGTGAAACAATTTATAAATGAATACTGCATTCATTATGGAATGTTAATGGAAATGGTTCGTCTGTAAATAGAACTAGAAATCCAGGCTATGATTAGAGCAGGAAACTCTAGAAATTTGTGTCATTAAAATCAATTTATCAATCAATAAGCAGAGGAAGATAAAATTATGAGTGAGGCATTGATGTATTTAATAAAGGCTACAGTGGGAAAAAGAATCTATGTGCAAAGAGACTAGTAGGAGAAATAATAACAGAATGTGGACTGACAAAGTAAGACTGGGATACCAGGAAAGACAGAGACAGCAAGGCTTGTGAAGGCTGAACTGTAAAGATTTGGCAACCGCGGATCTACTATTCAGGCTTCTCAGGTAATGCTAGTGGTAAAGAACCCGCCTGCCACGCAGGAGACATAAGAGATGTGGATTTGACCCCTGGGTCTGGAAGATCCCCTGAAGGAAGGCATAGCAACTCACTCCAGTATTCTTGTTGGAGAATCCCATGGACAAAGGAGCCTGGTTGGCTACAGCCCACAGGGTCGCAAAGAGTCAGACATGACTTAATAGTAGTGACTTAATATGCACGTGCCCATGAGCGATTTAATATGCACCTGCCCATGAGCAACTATTCATTCAATAATGTGTTTGCTGTAGGTACAATACTACTTGCTATGAAAAATTTTAGGTGAATATAGATCATGCTCTCAATAAGTTTAAGTAAGAATAGGAAAATAATTGTGAAGAAAAAGGAATTCAAGCTGAAACTTGAAAGGAAGAATTTCAATAGATCATATGAAATTATGGCCTGTCATAGATCATATCTATCATAGATTCAAGGGATAGGAAAATCCTATAAAAGCTACCAAACTTACCAAGGTGGGATTGATTGTATTTAGAATGAAGAATGATCTGCAGTTTGGACTGAGTATGTGTGATGGGTAGATAAATTAAATGAGATGAGGATTAAAGAAAAGATTAGGCTTATGAAGGAATGAGACCTTAAAGTGTCAAACTGACAATTTGTTAGGCATTCTATCTCTTGTTTGGGGATCTCTTGCCTTCTTTTATATTATTTGATTCTTTTTTTATTTTTTCTTTTGTGTAAGATCATGCTAGATTATCTTCTGAAAATATCCCTTTTCATGAAGGGCCATTGTGACCCTCTGTCCCAGGAATCTGAATGTTACTCAGTGACACAGGCCAGTAAATGGGAGGAGCTCACCAGTCACAGTGTCAATGACAGAATATCCTCTCATTTCTTCATACTTCCTTGTGTTCTGTTCTTTCCACGAGCGGGTGGTTTTGCTTTTCCTTTTGGCCTATGAATTACTATGAATCCTTTCAATAAATTGCTCGTTTCCCCTAAACAGGCTAGAGTTGACTTCTGTTACTTAAAAGCAAAGTGCCTTTATTCAGAAACCACCAGAATTATATTATACAAGCCTCTCACATAAGAGTCTGATAAAAACATTTTGTTTCACATATGTAGTTTTCAAACAAAGAATGAAAAATCAAAAGATCTGTCCAGTAAAAGAGTAACCTAGTATTGATGTTATTTCAAGGCATCATTATGTGGAAAACTGCAACATTTTGAAAGACATCATAAATCCGTATACAAAGTAATTGTTACTTAGAAAGTGTTCCTGAAAAGAATAAATTCCCCATGACTTTGTAGCCAGTCCATACAACCAACAATTTATATTAAGCAAGCCAGAATTAGATTATCCTTGAAGAGCTTGAAGAAGATATTTTCAATTACTTGAAAATGTGTAGCTGGCACACACACAAAAAATAGCATTTGCATTCCAGTAGTTTTGTATGAAAGAATAAAAGGTTAAGAGTAAAAACTAAAAGCAGGACAGACTCAAGATAAAAGCAATAAAAATTTTCAGGATAAAAATTTTCAGGATAAAAACATAAATTAAAATGATTTATCTGTCAGGTATCCATCAAACCTCTCACATTGAACTACATCAACTTTTACTACTAATAACAGATGAAAAGTATTTAGAAACTGTGTGGAAAAATCTATTCTAAATACTATGTGAACTCTCCTATTTACGTTTGGGAAGATTGCTACGGGATATGCTTTTTAATTCCTAGGATTCTGATCACATATGAACAGATAACATGACCCACAATCATTTAACCAAAAATAGGACATTCTGCTCACATATGCAGAATTTTCTGGAAGTTTGGCCTAAAAGGCAAATTAATGGGCTTAAAAGCTATTTAAAAAATTTAATTTCAGCTTCTCACTTTGAACCTCCTCACTTTTACTAGTTGTCACTGTAACCCTTCATGATCATAGGATGGCTATATAAATCCAGCTGGACACTCTATGAACTCAAAGTCTAACAGAAAGAGTAATTGCTTGCCCTTCAACATATTAATGTCTTGACTTGATTCTCATTGTCTAAATTGAATGGCATTCATTCCTGACACAATCAGGAAGACATGTTGAAGTCAGAAAGACAAAATAGATACAGACTCACACACAAAGAAAATACAAAGTAAAAACGTGTGGTTATCAAAGAAGAGAGGGAGGTGGTGAAGGGATAAATTAGGAGTGCGGGATTAACAGATCAGATCAGAACAGATCAGTCTCTCAGTCATGTCCGACTCTTTGAGACCCCATGAATTGCAGCATGCCAGGCCTCCCTGTCCATCACCAACTCCCGGAGGTCACTCAGACTCACATCCATTGAGTCAGTGATGCCATACAGCAATCTCATCCTCTGTTGTCCCCTTCTCCTCCTGCCCCCAATCCCTCACAGCATCAGAGTCTTCTCCAATGAGTCAACTCTTCGCATGAGGTGGCCAAAGTACTGGAGTTTCAGCTTTAGCATCATTCTTTCCAAAGAAATCCCAGGGCTGATCTCCTTCAGAATGGACTGGTTGGATCTCCTTGCAGTCTAAGGGACTCTCCAGAGTCTTCTCCAACACCACAGTTCAAAAGCATCAATTCTTTGGCACTCAGCCTTCTTCACGGTCCAACTCTCACATCCATACATGACCACAGGAAAAACCATAGCCTTGACTAGACGGACATTTGTTGGCAAAGTAATGTCTCTGCTTTTGAATATTCTATCTAAGTTGGTCATAACTTTCCTTCCAAAGAGTAAGCATTTTTTAATTTCATGGCTGCAGTCACCATCTGCAGTGATTGTGGAGCCCAGAAAAATAAAGTCTGACACTGTTTCCACTGTTTCTCCATCTATTTCCCATGTAGTGATGGGACCAGATGCCATGATCTTCATTTTCTGAATGCTGAGCTTTAAGCCAACCTTTTCATTCTCCATTTTCACTTTCATGAAGAGGCTTTTTAGTTCCTCTTCACTTTCTGCCATAAGGGTGGTGTCATCTGCATATCTGAGGTTATTGATATTTCTCCCAGCAATCTTGATTCCAGCTTGTGTTTCTTTCAGTCCAGCATTTCTCATGATATAGTCTGCATATAAGTTAAATAAACAGGGTGACAATATGCAGCCTTGACGTACTCCTTTTCCTATTTGGAACCAGTCTGTTGTTCCATGACCAGTTCTAACTATTGCTTCCTGACATGCATACAAATTTCTCAAGAGACAGATCAGGTGGTCTGGTATTCCCATCTCTTGAAGAATTTTCCACAGTTTATTGTGATCTACACAGTCAAAGGCTTTGGCATAGTCAATAAAGCAGAACTAGATGTTTTTCTGGAACTCTCTTGCTTTTTCCATGATCCAGCGGATGTTGGCAATTTGATCTCTGGTTCCTCTGCCTTTTCTAAAACCAGCTTGAACATCAGGAAGTTCACGGTTCACATATTGCTGAAGCCTGGCTTGGAGAATTTTAAGCATTACTTTACTAGCATGTGGATTAACAGATACATACCACTGTATATAAAATATAGAAACAACAAAGGATTTACTCTATGGCACAGGGAATAATATTTAATGTATTGTAATAATCTATATGGCTTCATAGGTAGCACCAGTGATAAACAGTCCACCTGCCAATGCAGAGACACAGGGACACAGGTTCAATTCCTGGGTCAGGAAGATCCTTTGGAGGAGGAAATGGCAACCCATTCCAGTATTCTTGCCTGGAAAATCCCATGGGCAGAGGAGCCTGGTGGGCTACTGTCTATGGGATCACAAAGAGTCGGTCATGACTGAACATAAGCATACACACAATAATCTACAATGAAAAACAATCTAAAAAGTTTTATATATGTAACTGAATCACTTTGCTGTACATTTGAAACTAACACAATATTGTAGGCTGTACTTCAGTGAAAAAGCAGTTGTCAGGCTCCAAAGCATACAAAGTAGCCAGTATCCAATTTGACCCTTGAACAATTTGGGTTAAGGGTGCTGACACTATTGCATAGTTGAAAATCCACATATAACTGATAATCATCCTTATACGTTGCTTCTCTATATCCTCAATTCCTTATCCAGGGTTTCAAATAATGTGTATCATATAACACTGTAGTATTTAGTATTGAAAAAAAATCTGCTTTTAAGTGGACCTGTGAAGTTCAAACTCTGCTGCTCAAGGGTCAATTGTACTGTACACTCATATCCTCCAAGGAGAGGATAATAAGGACACTCTTTTCCTAACCACATATGATGAAAGTAGTCATAATAGAAAACCTTGAGTGAGATTTTCCAGGATGTAAGAAAACTGAGGCACAAAAAAGCTAAACAACTGTTCTGAAGTGACTAACCAGTCAGTGGGTGAGCTAAAATTCAGACTAGATCTATCTGATGGTAGAGTTGGAACCCTAATTACTGCACTATGTAAATCATGTTATGACTGCTATTAAATATACTTGTACACAGCTAAGTTAACCGGAAATTTGGAGTGCATTACCTTGATAAATTTTTATTTCTTCCATTAATCTTGTTGCCTAACAGTCTATGATTTTTCATAAGTTTCCCAACCCAGGGATAGGACAGTGGGTCAGTACTGACTGAGGGAAAAAACACAGTAATTGACTAGATTTAAGTTTCAATGGGTACTTTTATGTTGGTATTGTTTCTTTTTAAATGGATACTAAGACAATGATCTTGAAATGTGGACTGTACTAAAAAAAAAAAAAAAAAAGTGATGAAGTTTTGTTCCATGAGCTTCTATTCACATATCAAGAACCAATCTTTACAGAATAAATCAGCAATTTTATACCATAACTTTGGAGGGACATTATGAATACTGACACAATTCCCAACACTATTAATACTGACTGAGAGGAAGTTACTTATGATGTAGAGAAATCATGCCGCAGGGAAAGATGTAATGGCAAGTCCAAGAATACCAATACAAGACTCTGCTACAAGCTAATTAGATTCAATCTTTAGTAAAGAGTTCTAAGCATTCATATTTTTTGAATAATTGCTATTTTTTTAATGTTAAGTCATTGTTGATAAAGATTGCTCTAGGAAAAAAAAATATTGCATAACAAATTACCATAGCAAGTAGGCAACAGCATTATTAGGAAGTTGCCAGGGAGATGAGTCTGAGGAAACTCTTCTAACTTTATAGCTTAACCACAGCCTAGAAGGATCCAGAAGTCCCTGTGTGCTCCAGTTAGGTGCTGGGAGGGCTAAAGAATAAGTCAAGAGTAGGAGTAGGACCAAACAATCCCTGAATTTGGGGGTTTAATAAATAAGAAAAATGACCAGGACCATAGATAGATACCAATAAGAGGTGTGGAAAAATCATTCTGAAAAGCCAGAGAGGATAAGTATTTTGCCAAGGTCATTCCAGGTTCAAGAACAGAGGAGTTCATTCAATATATATATATATATATATGTAGCTTGAGATCCAACATGATCTTAAAAGGAACAGAACATCATGAAAGTTGTGCACTTGAATATTTACAAATATGAGAATTGTTAAGCTTGAACAATGGTACTTTAATTTTTTTTTTTTTTTTACATATCAGGTGAATGTATTTTTATTTTCTTATCTATTAGGGTGAAAGACTTGAAACATCACTTTTTACAGATAATAAAACACTTTATTTCCTGTGCAGATTTAAATGGAAGTATGCTCATATTTTGTTCAGTTTATATAATTTTAAAGGTTCTTTTCTACCTCTTTGGATTTTTCACTTTCTCTTCTCATTTTAAAAGTTAGTGATTTCTATACTATGGATAGGTTTACAATTAGAATGAAAGCAAATTTTCAGATAAGACATCCTTTTTTCAGCTATTATTTCCAGAAGCTTAAACCCACTGAGGGGATTTTACAAAGTGCCTCTGAGGAAACCATAAAGAGAGAAAAGCAGCAGAATTTGCCTAATGGAGAAGTGGTTGATCTGCAGGCTGGGAAAAGACCATGTATGAACTGCAAGTACAGAAGGAAGGGAGAGGTAGGTTTTGGAGATACTTATCAGCATAGTGAAGAGGGGTCAAAACACCCAAATGGAGTCAGTTGAATGGTGCTTACAGAGAAAGTGAGACGTAGCAACTTGTGCTTGCAAGTGTTGACAAAGATTCTTATATACACAGTTGACAGGGAAAGAGCTCAAAATTTCCAGACCTAGTGAAGGTCTCATAGGTGACGAAGGCAGTAATTCTGTCTGGTCTGGTAGGATCAAAAGCCCAGTTAAAATGAGATCAATTTAAAGGAAATAAAATTCAGTTCATTATATATCTAGGTACTATTGATATCTCCTACAAAAAACATAAGTTTACATTGATGGACTAAGTTCATAAATATTCACTAAGATCTTCAATAACCAATGATTGTTTAAGACATTAAGTATATAATAAAAATGGGCTTCCCAGGTGACTCAGTGGTAAAGAACTCATATGCCAAGCAGGAGACACAGGTTCGATCCCTGAGTCAGGAAGATCCCATGGAGAAGGAAATAACAATCTACTTCAGTACTCTTGCCTGGGAAACCCAACGGCAAGGAGGAGCTTGATGGGCTACAGAGGAGCCAGATGGGCTACAGTCCATGGGGTCGCAAAGAGACAGACATGACTTAGTGACTAAACAATAACAATATAATAAAATATATTCTTGAGCAAAATTTTGAGAGATGAATGAGACACTTGCATAGAAAGATGAGCCAATGTGCATTCAGATTTACTAGGAAATGGGCTGCTATTGTGGGTTTCATCAGAAAAGAGTTAACAAACACCCTTGGTATTTCCACATAAATGTATTATACTCCTAACATACCCACATATAGAAGTGAGATCATTAACAAAATACTAAGTCACAATTAAAAACATTTTTGAACAAATATACAAACTCACACAATGTACAAATTTGTGCATTTTATAAAAATGGCTGAAATACTTTTTTCCTGGCTAAATATAAAACAGTCTTTTGGACTCAGTGGGAGAAGGGGAGGGTGCGATGATTTTGGAGAATGGCATTGAAACATGTATAATATTATATATGAAATGAGTCGCCAGTCCAGCTTCGATGCATGATACTGGATGCTTGGGGCTCTGCACTGGGATGACCCAGAGAGATGGTATGGGGAGGGAGGAGAAAGGAGGGTTCAGGATGGGGAACACATGTATACCTGTGGCGGATTCATTTTGATATATGGCAAAACCAATACAATATTGTAAAGTTAAAAAATCAAATTTAAAAAATCAAAAAAATAAAATTTAATTGCCTGGGAAAACTAGTAATAATGAAAGTCTAAGGATATTCTGAAAGAGACAGGAATACCAGACCACCTGATCTGCCTCTTGAGAAATTTGTATGCAGGTCAGGAAGCAACAGTTAGAACTGGATATGGAACAACAGACTGGCTCCAAATAGGAAAAGGAGTACGTCAAGGCTGTATATTGTCACCCTGTTTATTTAACTTATATGCAGACTATATCATGAGAAATGCTGGGCTGGAAGAAACACAAGCTGGAATCAAGATTGGCGGGAGAAATATCAACAACCTCAGATATGCAGATGACACCACCCTTATGGCAGAAAGTGAAGAGGAACTAAAAGCCTCTTGATGAAGGTGAAAGTGGAGAGGGAAAAAGTTGGCTTAAAACTCAACATTCAGAAAACGAAGATCATGACATCTGGTCCCATCACTTCATGGGAAATAGGTGGGGAAACAGTGGAAACGGTGTCAGACTATTTTTTTGAGCTCCAAAATCACTGCAGGCGGTGACTGCAGCCATGAAATTAAAAGACGTTTACTCCTTGGAAGGAAAGTTATGACCAACCTAGATAGCATATTCAAAAGCAGAGACATTACTTTGCCAACAAAGGTTCATCTAGTCAAGGCTATGGTTTTTCCTGTGGTCATGTATGGATGTGAGAGTTGGACTGTGAAGAAGGCTGAGAGCCAAAGAATTGATGCCTTTGAACTGTGGTGTTGGAGAAGACTCTTGAGAGTCCCTTGGTCTGCAAGGAGATCCAACCAGTCCATTCTGAAGGAGATCAGCCCTGGGATTTCTTTGGAAGGAATGATGCTAAAGCTGAAACTCCAGTACTTTGGCCACCTCATGCAAAGAGTTGACTCATTGGAGAAGACTCTGATGCTGTGAGGGATTGGGGGCAGGAGAAGAAGGGGATGACAGAGGATGAGATGGCTGATTGGCATCACTGACTTGATGGATGTGAGTCTGGGTGAACTCCGGGAGTTGGCGATGAACAGGGAGGTCTGGCATGCTGTGATTCATGGGGTCGCAGAGAGTCAGACACAACTGAGCGACTGAACTGAACTGAAGGATATTCCATTTATCAAACTTTGCAGTTACTTCAGGTTTCACAACACATTCTATCATTTATCTGTTAGAAAATAACTCATATTTGTCTTCAAACTTTAAAATCTGACATATTTAATTGCCTGGTCAAATGTGGATTTGATTAACAATTGTTTTAAAGGTAATCATTCAGAAGTTCATTTTTTTTAGTTTAATTTTGCTCAGTGCTATCTAAAGATGCTACTGCTGTTCAGGAGTGTATCATTACTCAGAAACAAAGTGATTTATTGAGTAATTAAAGCTAACTAAATCTATACCAACTCGATGCAAATTATAAGTGAATAGTAACTTGGTCTGAGCTCTGCAATCTTTTTTAAATGTAAAAGACAATTTATGTTGCTACTATTAGTACTTCTAATCCTGTTGGGTTTTACTGAACAGTTTCTTTAGTTTTAAATTTATGTTTGCTTTCTAAGACAAAGTAAGACACTAAAAATATGAGTATTTTCATTGAAGTTAGGCATAGTGACAGAAAAAATATTGGATGATTTTAAAATTCTGAATAAAATAGTGATTTAAAATCACACACACATTCATTTACTTTCAGTTAACACACACTTCTGAGTACACATTTATCTACTTGTCAATGTTTTATATATATATAATAGTAAACGTGTATTGATACAAAATACAAATGGTCATAATTTTATTAATTCCATTTTCTACTCACTAAGTGGTTAACAATGTACATATTTGAACTTCCTTCTCCCTGTTATAATTTTCAGCTTGTTGCTGCTGCTGCTGCTGCATCGCTTCAGTCGTGTCCGACTCCGTGCGACCCCATAGATGGCAGCCCACCAGGCTCCCCCATCCCTGGGATTCTCCAGGCAAGAACACTGGAGTGGGTTGCCATTTCCTTCTCCAATGCATGAAAGTGAAAAGTGAAAGTGAAGTCACTTAGTCATGTCCGACTCCTAGCAACCTCATGGACTGCAGCCTACCAGGCTTCTCCATCCATGGGATTTTCCAGGCAAAATACTGGAGTGGGGTGCCATTGCCGGTGTCTATTATTTTTTATTAATTAAGCTGAATTAAAAACTAAAATATAAACATCATCTGTATAAATGCACAAAAACATAAATGAACATCTGCAAATGTTACAGAGTTGGAAAACTTCCACATATCGTTAACAATAAAAAATGTGAAAAAATTAAATAAATAGGCAAGTGAGAGATGTATGAATGTTTGGGTTTATATTTCAATTTACATATAACACCATAAACTCAAATAAATGTTAAAGAATGTATATACATTTATACAGATAAATAACTATATCAATTATGCCGTTACTTTGTAATAATGAGAATGATAAAGTAAAAAATTTGCAACAATAGAAAGTGACTATTTATTTGCATGTTTAGATTTATAATAGAATTTTGTGCAAAAATATAACATTATTTAACATACTACTGTTTTTATATAAATCATTTAAAATTTTTTAAACTGTGTTTCTTTTATAATTAAGATAATTATTTTCTAATAGAAACTCCACATGGTTATTTTCTAATTATGATTTGTTTATCATGGTTTTCATTTAATGTAAGAACAATAATGAATTTGGGCTTCCATGGTGGCTCAGATGGTAAAGCGTCTACCTGCAATGCAGAAGACCCAGGTTCAGTCCCTAGGTTGGGAAGATTCCCTGGAGAAAGAAATGGCAACCCACTCCAAGTACTCTTGACTGGAAAATCCCATGGATGGAGGAGCCTGGTAGGCTACAGCCCATGGGGTTGTAAGGAGTCAGACACAACTGAGAGACTTCACTTTCACTTTCATAACAAGAAAAGATGAAGAAGAAATAAACTGTGTGCCATTGAACAGTTACACTTCCACTAGACTTAAATTTGTGAAATTTTGATACAGTATTTCTCAACAACATTCTAGTGCCTTCTCCACAAAAATAACACAAGTTATATCTACAATATCCGGTATACTATAATAAAACTTCTTTCATCCATCTTTAGCATTATATTAATAGTAGCCCCCTAAATTGATATTCAATTTTAAGATTCAACTTAATTTTCTTTTCAATTTGTGGACCTAAGCTTAAATATAGTAGTGAGTTAAAAGATTTAGAAATTAAGTATGTTTGAAATATGGATGGAGGGATTTGGAGAGGAGGGAGAAAGAGACTGGATGTAGGTGAATCATCCCTGATTATTATAAATCATTGCTCGATATAAGCCAGCTTTTAACCCTCCACTGCCCTACAAGACTTCTCTAGGAATTGCTACATTCATCTTAAAAAATTCGGTGCCTGCTTTTCTAAATATTTGGGCTATATAGAATTTCACAGGTATTTCTGGTTTAGATTTAAACCACAGTCTATTGGAGGTCTTCATATGAAGCCTCCAAAACTCCTCAAAACCAAGTTTGAAAACAGAATCATATATTGCCATATGGAAAATTATAAACAGAATCATATGAGACCTTGCTATTTTTAAGGACATCAAAAAACAGATCTTCATGTGAACTTTTAAACAAATACAATATGCTGGTTCAAATAGTTTTTGCCCACCCTGAGCATGAGGGAAGAACGAAATGTGCAAGTTTGCCAGTTGAATTACTTGGTTATGAGTACAATCACTTGTATATAGGAAAATGTGTCTGTTAACTAACTTGACCTTTAAGCTACTATGTATTTTGCATTTTTTTCTCATCTCTGCAGTCTCATACTTCTGTACTATCAGCCACACTAAATTACAGTCATACATGCTAGTAACTCTATTACTCTGTGATTTCATTATCTTCATTCTTCCTTTCTTTCTTTTTCTGCATTAATGCTTATAGCACATACTAAATGCCATTTCTAGTACTCATGGTATAGTGAGAAATAAATACAAAACACACCCTCACATTATTTGCAGAAGCAGGATTCATGGCGTAACCATGAGGAATGTGGAAAGGAAATGAAGAGGTGTTTGGCTTCTGGACAGCAAAAAAACCCCCTGTTTTTGTCCAATAAAGTGAGTGAAAACCCCAATCCTGATTTGCTATCATCACCTGAGATCACTCTTATTGTGCAAAGGCAAGAAAGTGCAGGTTGAGAAAAATTACAGCTATTGAAACTGGTTCTCTTCTTTCTCTGTCATACATCTCATCTGTTTTACCTCCTTTCTTCTATATGTTTTGTCCCTTCTTATCTATTGACTTCTCCCCAACAGGCTCTGAGCATTCTCGAGTGCCTCCATAATGAAAAAAATAAAAAGCTGGCCTATAGTACTTCAGCCTAAGACAACAACAATTATATATTCTTATAGCTATCTCACTGGAAAATCCCATGGACAGAGGAGCCTGGTAGGCTGCAGTCCATGGGTTAGCTAGGAGTGGGACACGACTGAGCGACTTCCCTTTCACTTTTCACTTTCATACATTGGAGAAGAAAATGGCAACCTACTCCAGGATTCTTGCCTGGAAGATCCCAGAGATGGCGGAGCCTGGTGGGCTGCCATCTATGGGGTTGCACAGAGTCAGACACGACTGAAGCGGCTTAGCATAGCTATCTCACAAATTTTCTTACAATTTATACTTCCTTACATCCCATTCAATTCTCATTTCATTACCTCTGGCTTCTAAATTCATCATATAACTATTTTTTCACTGGTGGCTCAGCTGGTTAAGAATCTGTATGCAATGCAGGAGACCTGGGTTCCATCCCTGGGTTGGGAAGATACGCTGGAGAAGGGAACGGCTACCCACTCCAGTATTCTGGCCTGTGTAGTCCATGGGTTTTTAAAGAGTCAGACACGACTGAGCGACTGTCACACATATGAAAGTCAACAATAGCCAAATGCAACAGATACTTCTTGCAGGTGAATTTACTAAATATCCCAGAATCACTGGCTAGCGTTTTTTTTTTTTTTTTTTTTTTAACTTTATTTTATTTTTTAACTTTACAATATTGTATTGGTTTTGTCATATATTAAAATGAATCCACCACAGGTATACACATGTTCCCCATCCTGAACCCTCCTCCCACCTCCCTCCCCATATCATCCCTCTGGGTCGTCCCAGTGCACCAGCCCCAAGCATCCAGTATCGTGCATCGAACCTGGACTGGCAACTCGTTTCATACATACATGTTGTATTTTTCATACATCCACTGCTGCTATGGAGACTGCAGGCTCTCATCACTTACTAGTTTACATGCTTTCCTTTGGAAATTTCTTATCTTTAAATACACAGCTTGTAAATATGCCCTCTAACCCTCTTTTAATTCTTTAGAAAATTTAAACTGTTCTCTTGATTCTGATTAATGAAAATAAGCTTACAGTATTTTGTCTATTGAAATAAAGCACTTCATTAACAAAATGTTCGTTTGAAATCCTTGACCCTTGTATAACCTCTCATCTTCTGATGTTCATTATTGTAGTTACTGATAACCAAGTCACTCAAGGTAGATCTTGGGGAATCAAGATGCTTCAATCTGTAGAAGTCTTTATTCAATCTTACAATCTATTGATTGCTAAATTCACATATATTTACCTCTTACACAGCTTTGAATAGATTTATTCATCTTTATCACCATGCCATTTATTTATATTCTCTTTATCATTTGAATGTGTATATAACTTACTCATAACTATAACTCTCTTTAATAGCTGCCAAGGTGTAAATCGCATCATATCTAACTTAGTCTGTTTGTGCACTATAAAAAATATATCAGGAACTGGGTGACTTAAAAAAAACAGAAATTTATTTTTCAATTTTCTTGAGACTAGAAGTCCAAGGTCAAGGTGCCAGCATGGTCAGGTGAGAACTTTAGAATCTCAGACTTTTTCTTATATATCTGCATATAATGGAACTATTAAGGGATCTCTGTGGGGTCTCTTTTATAAGAGCACTAATTCCATTAATGAGGGATCCACTCTCATGACCTAAGCATCTCCCAGAGGTCCCACTTCTTAAAATCAACCCACTGGGCACTAGCGTTTCAGCATGTAAATTGTGAGGGGCTATAAACATGCAGATAATAATATCTTTTCTTATATCATAACAACTTAGCGCATTCCTCTGTCAGGATAACTGACCAGATCCTTTCCATGACACATGAAACCATCACACACTACATGTCCATGAAGCTAGTGCTACTAACATGTTATGATGAAACACAAAACTGCCTTTATTAACAATAATGCACACATTATTTAATCTTTTTAATTTTTATTCACAATTCTGACTGTACTCCATTCTTTTTTTAATTTCCACTGTTTCATCTGCCAGGAATGTTCTTTCCACCTCCCTTGATGAGTATACTTCCTAATTAATGTTCTACATTAAAATATGGCTAGGTATCATTGCCTGAGAAACCATTTTATGCTTTCCCTCTCCCCCTACACAGACTGAATAAACCTAGATATTGCCCAGGCTTAATTAAGATCATTTTTTTTATTCATTCACTTCTAAAGTTTATAATTTTATGTCAGAAATGTCTGTTACACTGTTTGATATAATTTTATATGAGAATATTTCCTAGTATACTCTGAATTCCTCTGGGTACAGTGATTTAACATTATTTATCTTTATTTTTTTTCCTGCATAGCAGTTGTTATATATATATATAACATATATATATATAACATATAACATATATATATAACATATAACATATATATAACATATAACATATATATATATAACATATGTAACATATATATATGTTTTATATATATATATATAGGGTACAGTGATTTAACATTATTTATCTTTATTTTTCTTTATTTTTTTCCTGCATAGCAGTTGTTATATATATATAACATATATATATATATAACATATAACATATATATATAACACATATATATATATATAACATATAACATATATATATACAGGGCTCCTAAATATAAGCAACATGTATAGAAAAGCCAGCACAATTTGTTTTGCTTTCTTTCAGAGAAAGTGAAAAAATGTATAAAGTATACCATTGTAATAAACGCTGAGTGGTGGGAACTTAAAATACTGGTTATTCCTTGGCATTTAAAAAATATATACCCTATTTTACATTAGTTGGTCATCATGTTACCGACTGGTTATAGATACCAAGTCTTAAAGAATTAAAAATTGAATGTTTTGTAAATGTCATTTTATTAAATTTAGCAATGTTGTCTTTTTTAATGTATAAGAACCAAGTGATCTAGGTGTTGCTAAAGCTTGAAAAACTTCAGCAGGAGTAGCACAAGCTGTTAAACCAGAATCACTTTATAGGAAAGATCTGTGTTTAAATAACTCAATTTGCCTAGCAGAATTTGTGCAACAATTCAAAAAACCAGTGACTAATTAACAAAGTTTGAAGTATATTAAGAAGAAGTTTAGAATATGAAAATCAATAGGGATAAAATGATTAGATTTGATTTTCATAAATGTAGCCTAGATATTTGGAATACTTATCTTTTATCATCCCTGACAACTCCTTATCTTCTTTTGCCCTCACTAGCATGATCAATATGAATTGTTCTTTTACTTTTTTTAAAAATGATTTCTGCTTGCTATAATCTGCATATAATCACTACATTATGTAAATCACCTGAATTTAAATTTGAGTATAACCACAGCAAAATTTGAAGAAATGTCTGTTACACTGTTTGATATAAACATTTTTTTAAATTGAATTATAGTTGATTTACACTGTGGTCAGTTTCTGGTGTACAGTAAAGTGATTCAGTTATTCACATACATACATACTCTTTTCCATTATGGTTTATTATAGTATATTGGATATAGTTCCCTGTACTATACTAGGACTTTGATTTATATATATTTATATGTAGTAGCTTGTACTTGCTAATCCCAAACTAATTTACTCCTCCACAACTTTCCTTTCCCCTATCATACCCATAAATAATACTATGTCTGTGAGTCTATTTGTTTCATCCATAAGTTCATTTGTGTCATAGTTCAGATTCCACATATAAGTGATATTACATGGTGTTTGCGGAGAAGGCAATGGCAAGCCACTCCAGTACTCTTGCCTAGAAAATCCCATGGATGAAGGAGCCTGGTAGGCTGCAGTCCATGGGGTCGCTAGGAGTCTGATACGACTGAGCGACTTCACTTTCACTTTTGACTTTCATGTAATGGAAAGGGAAATGGCAACCCACTCCAGTGTTATTGCCTGGAGAATCCCAGGGACGGGGGAGCCTGGTGGGCTGCGGTCTATGGGGTCGCACAGAGTCGGACACAACTGAAGCGACTTAGCAGCAGCAGCAACAGCAGCAGCATGATAATCTCTAGGTCCATCCATGTTGCTGCAAATGGCATTTATTTTTTTATATAGCTGAGTAGTATCCCGTTGTGTGTGTGTGTGTGTGTGTGTGTGTGTGTGTGTGTATCTTCTTCATCCATTCATCTGTCAATGAACATTTAGATTGCTTCCATGTCTTGGCTATTGTAAATAGTGCTGCTATGAATATTGGTATGCATGTATCTTTCTAATTATAGTTTTCTCTGAATATATGCCCAGAAGTAGGATTGCTAGATCATATGTCAGCTCTATTTTTAGCTTCTCAATGAACCTCCATAATGTTTTCCATAATAGCTGCACCAATTTACTTTCCCCCCAACACTGCAGAAGGGTTCGTTTTTCTTCACACCATCTCCATCATTTATTTGTGGATGTTTTAATGATGGTCATTCTGGTTGGTGTGAGGTGGTACCTCATTGTAGTTTTGATTTGTATTTCTCTAATAATTAGCATTGTTGTGCATCTTTTCATGCTCCCCCTGGCCATTTCTATATTTTCTTCAGAGAAATGTCTATTCAGGTTTTCTGTCTCTTTTTTTTGACTGGGTTGTTGGACTTTTACATTGAGTTGTAGAAGCTTCTAGATATTGGAGATTGATCCTAGACAATTGCATCATTTGTGAATATTTTCTCCCAGTCTGTAGACTGTCTATTCAGTTTCTTTCTGGTTTCCTTTGTTGTGCAAAAGCTTATAAGCTTGATTAGTTCCCATTTGTTTATTTTTGCTTTTATTTCTATTGCTTTGGGTCACTGATCTAAGGAAACATTGCTGTTATTTACATCAAAGACTGTTTTGTCTTATTCTCTTTTAGGAGTTTTATGGTGCTGTGTCTTATATTTAACTATTCAAGTCATTTATAGTTTACTTTTGTGTATGGTGTGAAGGTGTGGTCTAACTTCTTTGATTTAAATGCAGCTGTCCAGCTTTCCCAACACCACTTGTTGAAGAGACAAGAGACCTTGTATATTCTTGCCACTTTTGTCAAAGATTAATTCACCATAGGTGTGTGGACTTATTTCTGGGCTCTCTATTCTGTTCCGCTGATCTCTATGTTTGTTTTGGGTGGATACCATGCTGTTTTGATTATTAGATTTATAGTATTGTCTGAAGTCCTGGTGTATCATGCCTTTAGCTTTGTTCTTCCTCTTCAGGACTGCTTTGGTAATTTGGGGTTTTTATGGTCCCATATAAATTTTATGATAATTTGTTCTAGTTCTGTGAAAAATGTCATGGGAATTTTACAGAGATCACATTAAACATTAGATTGCTTCAGTTAGTACGGTCATTATAATGGTATTTATTCTCCCAATCCAAGGGCATAAGAGATCTTTCCATTCTCTTGAATCATCTTCAAGGCTTCCCTGGTGGTTCAACAGTAAAGAATCTGCCTTCAATGAAGGAGACCACCTATTATGCAGGAGATATGGGTTAAATCCTTGGGTTGAGATGATACCCTGGAGAAGGAAATGGCAACCCATTCCAAAATTCTTGCTTTGAAAATCCCATGGACAGAGGAGCTGAGCAGGCTACAGTCCATGGAGTCACAAGAGTTGGACATGACTTAGCGACTAAACCACCACCACCACAGTTTCCTTTATCAACATCTTATAGCTCATGACATATTAATCTTCCACCTCCTTGGCCAGGTTTATTCATAAGTGTTTTATTTCTCTCTCTCTCTCTTTTTTTTTTTTTTTTTTTTGACATGATTTTAAGAGGAGTTTTTTTACATTCCTTTTCTGATATTCCATTGTTGGTGTAAAGAAATGCAACAGATTTCTGTATGTTAATCTTTTGTCATGCTACCTTACTGAATTCATTAATCAGTTTTAGGAGTTTGTGTTGGAATCTTCAGGGTTTTCTGTATATAATTTATGTCATCTTCATATAATAACACTTTAAACTGTTCTCTTCCAATTTAGAAATTTTTATTTCTTTTCTTGTCTGCTTGCTGTGTCCAGGACTTCACTTCATGGCAAACAGATAGGGAAACAATGGAAACAGTGACAGACTTTATTTTGGGGGGTTCAAGGATCACTGCAGGTGGTGACTACAGCCCTGATATTAAAAGACACTTGCTCTTTAGAAGAAAAGCTATGACAAACCTAGACAGCATATTAAAAAAAAGATACCTTACTTTGCCAACAAAGGTCCATCTAATCAAAACTATGGTTTCTCCAGTAGTCATGTTTAGATGTGAGGGTTGGATCATAAAGAAAGCTGAGCACTAAAGAACTGATGCTTTTGAACTGTGGTGTTGGAGAAGACTCTTGAGAGTCCCTTGGACTGCAAGGAGATCAAACCAGTGAATTGAAAAAGAAATCAGTCCTGAATACTCATTGGAAGGACTGATGCTAAAGCTGAAGCTCAAATACTGTGTCCACCTAATGTGAAGAACTGACTCCTTAGAAAGACCTTGATGCTGGGAAAGATTGAAGGCAGGAGGAGGAGGGGATGGCAGAGGATGAAATGGTTGGATAGTATCACCAACTCAATGAAGATGAGTTTGAGCAAGCTCTGGGAGGTAGTGATGGACCGGGAAGCCTGACATGCTGTAGTCCGTTGGGTCGCAAAAAATCAAACACGACTGAGCAACTTGAACTGAATCTTCCAATATGGATACTTTACTTTTAGTTCTTTTTTTGTCTGCTTGCTGTGTCTAGGACTTATAATACCATATTGAAAAAAAGTCCTGAGACTGGGCATATTGTCTTATTTCAGATTTTGCAGGAAAGCTTTCAACTTTTCATTGTTGAGTTATATACTGGCTGTAGCTTTGTCATAAGTAGTTTTTATTATGTTGACATGTTTCCTCTATACCCACTTTGGTAAGTTTTTATCATGAAAGGATGTTGAATTTTATCAAATGCTTTTTCTACTTCCATTGAGATGATCATGTAGTTTTTGTCTTTTGTTGATGTGGTTTTATGACATTGTTTGATTTGTGTATGTTGAAACATTCTTGTTACCGTGGATAATTCCAACTTGATCATGCCATGTGATTTTTTTCATGTGTTGCTGGATTCAGTTTGCTAATATTTTTTGAGAATATCTATATTTACATTAATCAAAGATATTACATATAATTTTTTGGTACTATCTGATATAAAATTTAAAAAAGATCATTTAGTTGAGTTCCCACAATATAAGATAATTTAAAACAAAATGCAATCATGCTGGTCATTTAAGTTACATGCAGCAATATTTGTAACATTCTTAACACGTATATCCACATTATGGGCAAACCTAAGTGATAGGAAAGATCACATATAATATATTCTTCACTCTTAAAGTAGATTCTAGTATTGTTCTGTCATCTGAGACACTCTTTAAATTATAAAAGCTATGTCTGTAACATAAATAATGTTTTAAAAGAAAGCTGATAAAATGATAACTTAAAGAACATTTGTGAGGTAGCAATTATTTTTAACTGAAACCTCTGCAATATCCATGTACTAAATGCTTTCCAGAGAATATTCTTTCTAGGTCTGAGGCCTTGAAGCACTATTGAAATCAGAAGAATATTTTTGTTATTATTATTCAAAGCAGTATTCAGTATGAGAACCAGGAGATATATTTACTCATGTACTGAATTTCATTATGCATAATTTATATTTGATGCATATTTTAATATTATATTGAAAGTAAATATGTCCCATAAGGGTTCAATTTCACAAAGTTTCATTTTATTTTCTTAGATTACTATATTTAAATTACCAGCATGATCTCTTTGGCTTTTATCTCATACTATGGAGACTCAACAAAGTGATCTTTTTAAAAGACTGTATCAAACATACCAGACATTTCTCAAGTTGTTGATGTCATATTAAAATTTTAATTCAGATAACTTACAATACACACTTGGATGCAGATCATTACTATTTTTTTTGTGGTATACAAGAATGCAAAATTCAGACCGTAACTATAAGAAACAAGAAGAGAAAAGGAAAGTGTGTCATTTACTTCCTCAGTGAATATTTACTGAACAACTAGTTTTGGGTACTTGCTGAGTCTACACTAGTAGCAAAACAAAGAAGGAAAGAAACACAAAAATCTAACAACAACTGAAAATGTAAGCTCCCTATAGGAGAGCAAAGAACAGATAGACAATTTTAAGAATTAACAGGTAATATATATAATATGTTGTTGCTATTGTTAGCTGTTAAGTCATGTCAGACTCTTCGTGACCCCATAGGTTGTAGCCTGTCACTCTTGTCTATAGGATTTTCTTAGGCAAGAATATTGGAGTGGGTTGCCATTTCCTTCTCTGGGGGATCTTTAAAACCCAGGGATCAAACCTCCATTTCCTGTATTGCAGGATGATTCTTTACCAGTGAGCCATTTAGAAAGCAACCCAAGATTAATAACGGAACCATAATCAAGGTCATAAAAAATATTTTGTAAGCAAAACTGTATAATATCAAGTCAAAGATTATAATTTTTAAGCATTACAAGAAAATTTAAGAAAGCATATTTAAATAATTTATAGATAAAAGTAAGTTTAGCACAGCTTACAAAGATAATTTAGCAAGCTAAACAGCTATGAAAAATCATGGATAAAAAATAAAAATGAATAGTGAAAATGCATGGAAGCTAGAATGAGAAGGCCTGATAAAATAGGAATTAGAAAAAATGGGTAAGGTAATTTTGATAAAGGTAACAATCACAGATATGCAAGAATTGATCAAATTCTTGCCTAGTCAAGTATTTGCTAGCAAGTATCTTGCTCAGCAAGCTCCTGAGTAGAATGTATCTACAGCTAGTCACATAATAGGAAATGGTAAACCTCAAACAAATAAAAAGTCTTAAAGCTGAAGAAAAAAACAAATACCATATTCAAAAAAGCAGAAACAACTGGATTTTCAGAAATTCAAAATAAATGGAACAATTATCCTCAGGAGTTGAAAGGCCCATACTAGAATTTAAAATCTATTGAAGAAAATGAGTAAAATATAACTAACAGAAAATAATAGCAAAACACAGATCTGATAAAGGACCTGTACCTAGAAAACATAATGAATTATTGTAATACAATAATGATAACATCAATCCAAACAACACTCTTAAAAATGAACAAAATATTTGAATAGACACCACACCAAAATAATTATATGAATGGCAAATAAGCATATGAGTAAATGCTCACTGAAGAAATGCAAATTCACACCACAATTGGATCCAACTACACACCCACTAGAACTGCTGAAACTAAAACATCTGAAAATAGTGTTGACAAGAATATGTTGGAACTGAAAATTCACACACTGCAGGTGTGAATGTAAAATGATACAATTACTTTGGAAAACATAAAACTTAGATTTACATGGTTACTGTCTTTTTCTAAATAGATGAGGAAATTCATATTTCATATTTCAGACTTACTACAAGTCATCGAAAGGCCTTAAATATTTATTAACTCAGTATGTTTTATTACCCACAGCAACTTCCATTTAAAAAAGGAAGTCAAAATTAGAGTCAAAATAATTCCCAAGTCCTCATGGTAGGAAAGTGGTACACACATGATACGAACTTTATTTTTAACTGTGACAGTTATATATACAGTTTTATATTTAATCAAATTTTCAACAGCTGCAAATTTATCTTAGGTTTCAAAGAACCCAAAATACATAAAACTGACTACACCAAAAATTATGTGAATTTATTCTTTCTGTATAAATTTATAATACTAAAATTTATCAAATTATCCAGTGCAAAATACTAGTTTCTTAGGCTGTCAACAGCTGGTGTGTGACTAAAAAGGTACTGTGACCAATGCACTTAGGAAAAACCACGGTAAACAGTATAAAACATACTTTTTTGTAAGACTTCTAAAATTTTCCTCATGCTAATTAATGAACACTATTAAAAAAACATATAGTAGGCAGCAAATCCTATTTGTATTTTACTACAAAGAATATATTTTCTTTTCTGGATGAACCACCTTACAAGGACTAACAGCACTAATTCAGAATATTTGCATAGAATATTAAAGAGAGTTCCAACCATGTTTGGTTCAGTGAACAAAAATATGGAACTGTCCAATGGTGATGCATCCTCAGTTACATTAGAGCTTTTAAAGGAGACAAGAAACAAGCAGCAATTCTCAGTCCATATGGGAAATCTTTCTTTAAGCCATGTATTCTCCGTGGTAAATCTTAAATGGGGTTAAACATGAAGAAATAAGGCATTCAAGAAAAATTTAATTATCTAACTTGTGCATTAAAAATGAATAAATATGCAATACGTTAAAAGAAAATTTTAATAGTGGGAAAGATCCCAACAGTCCTCAAAGAGTTTGGAATTTGTTCTTCTACCGTGACCTTCCAGCCAGTTTAAAAGTGCTTGACCAGGCACCTTGCAAATGTGCATGGGCTATGTTGATGAATGAATAAAGAATGGGTGAATCACTGAGGAAAAAATAAAGTAACAATTGTAAATGCAGTAGGGAAAATTTTATTATAGGTTTAGGCTATTTTCCTGTTTATCGTAGTAGGAAAGTGCAATGTGAGCGAGTGTTTAGAGCTACTGGGCATTTAGCCCAGTGGCTGATTTAGCCTAGTCCCTAATAAATATTTGAAGAGAGTTAAAAAAAAAAGTACTGAAAAAAAAATTTAAATTGCTGGCTTTGATTTTAAGATATAATGAAGAAGGCAACTGGTACATTCGTACAATTACATGATCTACTTATTTCAGCTATCATGTATAAACATAAAGAGCAAAATGGTATATATTATACATAGATAAAAAAGCAAATAGAATTAAATGCTAGCAAAAAAAATCTTCATTTAGTCTGATAGTGGGAGTGGAGAAAAGCAATCAAAATATGAAAATGGCTTTGAAGTTTACAAACTTGATTGAATCATGTATATGTTCATTTTCATCAGAGAACCCCTGGCTCAGTTAATTCTATTTTTAAGGCTCAGCAAAATTTAGTGATGATGCTCAAGGTCCTGGGAAGATAAGACATTTGTGGTAGAATCAAATTAAGCTGCAAAGAGAGGGCAAGGTGTTACCCTGGATACCTGGATATTTGGTGCTATAAGAGACAGACCTCTGCCTAGGCATAAATTGTTCTGCTAACAGAATTAGCTACAAGATTAAAAAGCTCGAGATGACCAAAATCTATCTCTGTCCACAGTTTGCATACCTTGTCTTTCCCCTCTTACTCACACAGCTCACAGCCCTTCTTATAGTAGGCACAAAAATATATGTATTTGTTGAATAAGTATTTATTAAAATGGTATGTCAGAGAAGGCAATGGCACCAAACTCCAGTACTTTTGCCTGGAAAATACCATGGACAGAGAAGCCTGGTAGGCTGCAGTCCATGGGATCGCTAGGAGTCGGACACGACTGAGCGACTTCACTTTCACTTTTCACTTTCATGCATTGGAGAAGGAAATGGCAACCCACTCCGGTGTTCTTGCCTGGAGAATCCCAGGGACAGGGGAGCCTGGTGGGCTGCGGTCTATGGGGTCGCACAGAATCGTACACGACTGAAGCAACTTAGAAGCAGCAGCAAAATGGTATGTGGAGTTAGTTGTATGTATGTAAACTCACAATTTGCCAAGCAGGTAGAGTTTGTACTTCCTGAAATTTCCCATACATATTCCTTAAGAATGATAAACCCTGTGGTATCTTCTCTGTAAAGTCTTTCTCATATGATCTTCTTTGAAGTTTCTTAAACTAAGAACACTACAATGTGCTACTAGTGACTTTATAGGAAAAATAAACTTCTATTATAATTTATGAATTACTTTAGGAGATGAAGAGAAGAGGAAAGATTTGAAAAAGAGCTGAAAAATCAGGCATTGAACAGGAATATAAACTGATACAACTTGGGGGAAATAGTGGTTTGAAAAAGCATATTCACCATGTTTAAAATTATAATTCTAAGTATCCCTCTCAGCAAAACATTTCTGGAAACTAAGATATGTCAAAATATTAAAAGGAACTTTACTAAAATATTGTTTATAATAGTGAAAAACAGGACACATTCTACATGTATATAAATCAGATCAGATCAGTTCAGTTGCTCAGTCGTGTCCGACTCTTTGTGACCAAATGAACCGCAGCACGCCAGGCCTCCCTGTCCATCACCAACTCCCGTTCACTAAAACTCACATCCATCGAGTCAGTGATGCCATCCAGCCATCTCATCCTCTGTCGTCCCCTTCTTCTCCTGCCCCCAATCCCTCCCAGCATCAGAGTCTTTTCCAATGAGTCAACTCTTCACATGAGGTGGCCAAAATAAATAAGAGCAAGGAATAATGAATTATGGAATATCTCTTGACTGAAATATGCTATTGAAATTAGAAGAAATAAATCAATGTGTAATAATTCAGAAGAATTGTTAGGAAAATACTAAATCACAAGTATAGTTCCTATCTCATAATATTATTTAAGTAAAGCTAATATTTTTTTTAATCGAGAATCTCTTTTATTGATTATCAGAAACATTACAAACATCTAATATGAACAAATTGTAACATGACAGTGATTAGTTTGAACAATTAATACATTTCAGATATATTATTATACATATTTCAATGCTATTCTCCCCAATCATCCCACCCTCTCCCGGTCCCAGAGTCCAAAAGTCTGTTCTATACATCAGTGTCTCTTTTGCTGTCTCGTAAATAGGGTTATTTTTACCATCTTTCTAAATTCCATATATATGTGTTAGTATACTGTATTTGTGTTTTTGTTTCTGGCTTACTTCACTCTGTATAATAGGCTCCAGTTCCATCCACCTCCTTAGAACTGATTCAAATGTATTCTTTTTAATGGCTGAGTAATACTCCATTGTGTATATGTACCACAGCTTGCTTATCCATTCATCTGTGGATGGACATCTAGGTTGCTTCCACGTTCTGGCTATTGCAAACAGTGCTGCTATGAACATTGGGGTACACGTGTCTCTTTCAATTCTGGATTTCTCAGTGTATATGCCCAGCAGTGGGATTGCTGGATCATAAATATTTTTTTAAACACACAAAGTAATATTAAATTAAATCTATTGCCACTCCTATATGAATATGAATGTTTAAAAATGGACAGAAACTTCATATCTGGAAAATGGGGAGAGAATCTGACTGCTTTATGCAGCTGGGATAATTTAAGAATATTATACATTTTAAAGAGAAATACAGCCATGTTCTATCGATGCAATATTAATGCATACACAAGAAAAGACAAAGAATAAATATGTCAAAATATTAACTGTGGATAAGCCCAGGAAATTGGAATATGAGCACTTGTTTTTATATTTTTCAAAATCCTAATAAAGAGGAAAAAAAGGAATAGTTATTAATTACTTTGATCAGTGATTCAATGAGGATATAACTTGTGAAAGACTAACTTTCATCTTAAGTTAAATCAAAGGGGTTTGAAAAGGAAGAAGGGTAAGTTAGAAAAGTAAAAGGCAGCAGAAAGAGAAGTGGATGCCCTAAGAATTTGTAAGAATAGGCAACCCTCTTGAGGAAATAATGAGATGTCGAGTGGAAAGTTAGAGTAAAATAAGTCAACAAGTTACATATAAAATCTAGGAAGATTACTATTATAGAAGATGGGGACCCATGACGTTTGATGAACATCGAGGAATTCCCTAACTCAGTTTTGTATATGGAGCAAGGCAGGAGCATCAAAAAACATTTTAAACAAAAGGTGGTGCTGGAGTTGAGACTAAAAGAGAATTAGAAATTAGCCAGGCTATCCTGAGGTGTTGAAGGTACAAAGGGACAAGAGAACAAAAGAAAAATTTTAAACTGATTGAGTTTCTTAAGAAGAGGCGATGTCTTGATTTCTCTGCCACAGCTCCAAATAGAGCAGAAAAAGAAATTTAATATTTTTTATTAATGAATCAAAGAACTAGATGACCATCTATTACATATTGTTTTCTATTTGCAAATTGAGGATAATACTGGTCATGTGAGCCAAACAAAAATACTTTTAAGAATCACAAAATCATATTTCTTGGTGTACAAGGAATAGCCTATTTCACATTTAACTTACTGCATGTGAAGTTTTAACTATGTAACTTAACTCAGAGAAATGCCAATGTTTTGAACACAGCAGCCTTTCAAATTTATATTTGCTTTAAATGCTCTTTGATAAAAAAAAAAAAAAAAAAAAAAAATCCATTCAAGTTGTTTTGTAATAGCCACAAAGTGAATTTCAAGGCATTTTAATATCAGTTGTAAAACAGATGTGAAGTGGAAAAGGGAAAGTCGCTCAGTCATGTCTGACTGTTTGTGGCCCCATGGACTATAATCCACAGAATTCTCCCGGCCAAAGTACTGGAGTGGGTAGCCTTTCCCTTCTCCAGGGACTCTTTCCAACCCAGGGATTAAATCTAGGTCTCCCGCATTGAAGGAAGACTCTTTACCAGCTGACCCACAAGGGAAGCCCAAGAATACTAGAGTGAGCAGCCTATTCCCTCTTCAGCAGCTCTTCCCGATCCAGGAATCAAACTGGGGTCTCCTGCATTGCAGGCGGATTTTTTACCAACTGAGCTATCAGAGAAGCCACCACAAAATAGATATGCTATTCTTGTTTTTGAATACATGAAAATAAAATATAATTAAAAAAATAGAATTAGAGTTGTTAATTCTTTAAATATTGAATGTTTAAGATCATTTTGGCAAAATTAATTCTTATTCTGGTAGTGTTGGCAATAAAATTCTATTTTTATACAATCATAATAATCATTATTCATATATATATAAATTATTAATAGTATTAATTAAAAGAAAGCTTTCCTTCATGAATTTATCTGCAATAATCAGCAAGGACTTTAAAAGTCTTTCAAATACTGCTTTTAGTTACTAGAATGAATGTTAGATAATATTATGTATTTTCTTAAAAATATCGATTATTTCTATACATTTTAAGTAACTGTTTTCAGAGAAGGCAATGGCACCCCACTCCAGTACTCTTGCCTGGAAAATCCAATGGATGGAGGAGCCTGGAAGGCTGCAGTCCATGGGGTCGCTGAGGGTCGGACACGACTGAGCGACTTCACTTTCTCTTTTCACTTTCATGCATTGGAGAAGGAAATGGCAACCCACTCCAGTGTTCTTGCCTGGAGAATCCCAGGGACGGGGGAGCCTGGTAGGCTGCAGTCTATGGGGTCACACAGAGTCAGACACGACTGAAGTGACTTAGCCTAGCCTAGCCTAAGTAACTGTTTTAGATTTGCAAAATAACTAAACCCTGAACAATGCAAATATAACAAAAGAAAAATAAAAAAATAATCAGAAACTATACCACACAGAGGGGATACACTTTATTATTATTCCATTTTACACAAAAGGCAGCTCACATTTATTCAATAATGTTTTTCCTCCAATTGTATTCTGAAAATTATGGTTTTTCAGTTTGTATAGGTTTATAGTATTACATTTGATGATTATGTATTATCTGAGCTACGTTGAACACATAATTTATTTACTCTCCATTATGCTAATGAACATTTAGGTTGATTTCAAAGTTTCTGTTAATATAACAATGAAGCTACTTGGACACACGTTTTCCATATTTGTGTGATACCTCCTTAATATAAAATCTTAGAAGTGAGTTGCTATTTCAAAAGAAACTATGCTAAGCTCAGCCATCATTTACAAAAGGAATTTTCCCCTAATTTACTTTCTCATAGGTTGAACTACTTGTCCCTACTATATACTCCTATTGTGGCTCTGCCCATTTATATTTCTGCACTACTGTGTAGTATATTATGTGTCACTCCTTATAGGCAGCAGAAGGGCAGAGGCTAGACACTATTTTGTATTCTCAATAATTAGTTTTTAATAAGTATTTGTTGCTTTGCATGATTGCTGCTGACAATATAAAGATATAGATCTACAAGTATTAGAATCATTATAAATACACTTTGGCTATAGAATGGTTGTGGGATATTACAAGGCTCTAAAGATTTTCTGAGCTATTTCTTGTATGAAGCTACCCCATACTGGGAAGAATTTGAACTGCTTTATCTAACAGACATAAAGACATAATTAAAGAAATAAATAATATCAGTAATAATTAGTATGAACAATATAAATATTCATGGATCACTATAGTCAAAATTACTCTCTATATAATTTCTAGTATAGAATTTTATCACACAAAAACAGATACAACTGAATCTTTTATAACACATATTCATAAAATTTTTTGATCCTTTGCCTTTCTTGAAATTATTATGTCTAAGTGTGCCAAAACTAGGTGCTATGTACTGAACTATGTCTTGGCAGAATTTATACGTTGAAGCCCTAACCCCTATTGATGACATTTGAAGGTGGAGGTTGGGAAGTAATTAGGTTTAGGTGAGGCCATAGGTGTGAGGCACTCATCATGGGATTAGGTCCTTTATAAGAAGAGACATCAGAGAGGAGCCTGCCCCTCTTTTTGCCTCGCCATATGAGGACACAGCGAGACGCAACCACCTGCAA
Organism: Tragelaphus eurycerus; assembly: GCA_935064755.1. Lineage (NCBI taxonomy): Eukaryota > Metazoa > Chordata > Mammalia > Artiodactyla > Bovidae > Tragelaphus > Tragelaphus eurycerus. The sequence continues at coordinate 40,623,896 of CAKXYN010000010.1, read as the reverse complement.
GTTAGGAAGAAAGCTTTCATCTGGCCTCCAACTGGCATCCTGACTTTGGATTTTCAGGCTCCAGAACTGAGAGAAAAACATTTCTGTTGTCTAAGCCACCCGGTTTATCGTATTTTCTTACGGCAGCCCAAGCTGACTAGGACACTAGGAAATATAAATTATTAACCTAAATCTTTTCACTGATTCTGGTCCCTAAGCAGATGCAACATACGTATTTAGGTATCTTTTACAAAAAGAAGCAGGTACCCAGGGTTCTTTTTTCTCTACATTTTTCCAATATTTTTTATCTCTTGTCTTTTTAATGACAAACATTCTAATAGGTGTGAGGATATATCTTACTGTGATTCTGATTTGCATTTCCATGATGATTACTGATGTTGACCAATTTTTAAGTGCCAGTTGGCCATTTATATGTTTTCTTTGGAAAAAAAAAAAAAAAATGTCTGTTTGTTTCTTCTGTCCATTTTTAAACTGGATAGAAAGGGAACCTTGGTGCACTGTTGGTAGGAAGGTAAAATGGTTCAGTCAGTCATTATGAGAAATACTATGGAGATTCTTTAAAAAACTAAAAATAGACCTACCATATGATTCAGCTATCTTATTTCTGGGTATATTTCCATAACAAATGAAAATAGGATATCAAAAAGATATATGCACTCCCATGTTTATTGCTGTATTATTCACAAGAGCTGAGATATGGAAATAGCCTAATGCATTAGCTAATAGATGAATGGAGAAAGGACAGATCCCTGAACTTATTCATCTTCAACTACAAGTATGTACCCTTTGCCAAGCCTCTCCCCAAATTCCCCACCCTCTGGTAACCATAATTCTACTCTCTATTTCAATGAACTCAATCCGTTTAAGATTCCACACATAAATATCAGGCACTAGTTGTCTTTCTCTGTAAAATCAGTATTTTCTTCGTCATGGGTGAATAATACTCTACTAAATTGTGTGTGTGTGTGTGTACACACATATAAAGATATTGAGTTTGTGTATTTCAATAAAGCAGCATACAACTGCGGTAAGATGGATAGAAGGACATCTATAAGAATGGAATCTGTACAGACAAACAATTCAATTGACAAAGTGTGGGATAAACTTAAAAGACAACATTCAGTTGATGGGACATTAATGTAGAAGAAAAATGCATGCTGTGTGGATCACCACAAACTGGGAAATTATTTTTTAAAATTTTTTTATAACTTATTCATTTTTTATTGAAGGATAATTGCTTTACAGAGTTTTTCTGTTTTCTGTCAAACCTCAACATGAATCAGCCATAAATATACATATATCCCCTCCCTTTTGAAGCTCCCTCCCAGGTCCTTCCCCATTCCATCCTCTAGATCTATACAGAGCCACTGTTTTGAGTTTCCTGAGTCATAGAGCAAATTCCCATTGGCAATCTATTTTACATACGGTAATGTAAGTTTCCATGTTACTCTTTCCACACACCTCACCCTCTCCTCCCCTCTCCCCATGGCCATAAATCTATTCTTTATGTCTGTTTCTCCACTACTGCCCTGTAAGTACATTCTTAAGTATCATTTTTCTAGATTGCATGTATATGTGTTGCTGCTGCTGCTGCTAAGTCACTTCAGTCGTGTCCGACTCTGTGTGACCCCATAGACGGCAGCCCACCAGGCTCCCCCATCCCTGGGATTCTCCAGGCAAGAACACTGGAGTGGGTTGTCATTTCCTTCTCCAATGCGTGAAAGTGAAAAGTGAAAGTGAAGTCGCTCAGTTGTGTCCGACTCTCAGCGACCCCATGGACTGCAGCCTACCAAGCTCCTCCGTCCACGGGATTTTCCAGGCAAGAGTACTGGAGTGGGGTGCCATTGCCTTCTCTGATGTATATGTGTTAGAATACAGTATTTATCTTTCTCTTTCTGACTCACTTCACCGTATTATAGGTTCTAGGTTCATCCACCTCATTGGAAGTGACTCAAATGTGTTCCTTTTTATGCCTAAGTAGTATTCCACTGCGGAGAAGGCAATGGCACCCCACTCCAGTACACTTGCCTGGAAAATCCCGTGGACGGAGGAGCCTGTTAGGCTCCAGTCCATGGGGTTGCTAAGAGTCAGACACGACTGAGCGACTTCACTTTCACTTTTCACTTTCATGCATTGGAGAAGGAAACGGCAACCCACTCCAGTGTTCTTGCCTGGAGAATCCCAGAGACAGGGGGAGCCTGGTAGGCTGCCATCTATGGGGTCACACAGAGTCGGACACGACTGAAGTGACTTAGCACCAGCAGCAGTATTCCACTGTGTATCTGTACCACGACTTCTTTATCCATTCATCTGTCAATGGACATCTAGGTTTCTTCCATGTTCTATCTATTGTAAATAGTGCTGCAATGAACAATGGTTTACATGTGTCTTTTTCAATTTTGGTTTCCTCAGGGTATATGTCTAGGAGTGGGACTGCTGGACCATATGCTGGCTTTGTTCCTAGTTTTTTAAGGAATCTCCATACTGTCTTCCATAGTGCCTGTATCACTTTTTATTCCCACCAACTGCACAAGAGCATTCCTGTTTCTCCACACCCTCTCCAGCAATTATTGTTTGTAGAATTTTTGATGATGGCCACATATGCAGATCAGGAAGCAACAGTTAGAACTGGACATGGAACCACAGACTGGGTCCAAATAGGAAAAAGAGTATGTCAAGGCTGTATATTGTCACCCTGCTTATTTAACTTCTATGCAGAGTACATCATGAGAAATCTTGGGCTGGAAGAAGCACAAGCTGGAATCAAGATTGCCAGGAGAAATATCAATAACCTCAGCTATGCAGATGACACCACCCTTATGGCAGAAAATGAAGCGGAACTAAAAAGCCTCTTGATGAAGGTGAAGGAGGAGAGTGAAAAAGTGAGCTTAAAGCTCAACATTCAGAAAATGAAGATCATGGCATCTGGTCCCATCACTTCATGGGAAATAGATGGGGAAACAGTGGAAACAGGGTCAGACTTTGTTTTTTTGGGCTCCAAAATCACTGCAGATGGTGACTGCAGCCATGCAGCCATGCAATTAAAAGACGCTTACTCCTTGGAAGGAAAGTTATGAACAACCTAAATAGCATATTGAAAAGCAGAGACATTACTTTACCAACAAAGGTCTGTCTAGTCAAGGCTATGGTTTTTCCAGTGGTCATGTATGGATGTAAGAGTTGGACTGTGAAGAAGGCTGAGCACCAAAGAATTGATGCTTTTGAACTGTGGTGTTGGAGAAGACTCTTGAGAGTCCCTTGGACTGCAAGGAGATCCAACCAGTCCATTCTGAAGGAGATCAGCCCTGGGATTTCTTTGGAAGGAATGATGCTAAAGCTTAAACTCCAGTACTTTGGCCACCTAATGCGAAGATTTGACTCATTGAAAAAGACTCTGATGCTGGGAGGGACTGGGGGCAAGAGGAGAAGGGGACGACCAGAGGATGAGATGGCTGGATGTCATCACTGACTCGATGGACGTGAGTCTGAGTGAACTCCTGGAGTTGGTGATGGACAGGGAGGCTTGGCGTGCTGTGGTTCATTTGGTCGCTAAGAGTTGGACATGACTGAGCGACTGAACTGAACTGAATAATGAGCGATGTTGAGCATCTCTTCATGTGTTTGTTAACCATCTGTATGTCTTCTTGGAGAAATGTCTGTTTAGGTCTTTTTCCCACTTTTTGATTGGGTTGTTTGTTTTTCTGATATTGAGTTGTATGAGCCACTTGTATATTTTGGAAGTTAATCATCTGTCAGTTGTTTCATTTGCTGTTATTTTCTCTCACTCTGAGGGATGCCTTTTCAACTTGCTTATAGTTTCCTTCGCTGTGCAAAAGCTTTTAAGTTTAATCTTGTCCCATTTGTTTACTTCTGTTTTTATTTCCATTATTCTAGCAGGTGCATCATAGAGGATCTTGCTTTGATTTATGTCATCGAGGGTTCTGCCTATGTCTTCCTCTAATAGTTTTACAGTTTCTGGTCTTACACTTAGGTCTTTAATCCATTTTGAGTTTACCTTTGTGTATGGTGTTAGGATGTGTTCTAATTTCATTCTTTCTCATGTAGTTGTCTAGTTTTCCCAGCACCATTTATTGAATGACTGTCTTTGCCCCATTGTTTATTCTTGCCTCCTTTGTCAAAAATAAGGTACCCATAGGTGCATGGATTTATTTCAAGGCTTTCTGTCTTGTTGCATTGGTCTATATTTCTGATTTTGTGCCAGTACCATACTGTCTTAATGACTGTAGCTTTGTAGTATAATCTGAAGTCAGGAAGGTTGAGTCCTCCATCTCCATTCTTCTTTCTCAAGACTGCTTTTGCTATTCAGGGTCTTTTGTGTTTCCATCTTAATCACGAAATTTTTTGTTCTAGTTCTGTGAAAAATGCCATTGGTAATTTGACAGGGAATGCATTACATCTGCAGATTTCATTTAGTAATATAGTCATTTTCACAATATTGAGTCTTCCAACCCAGGAACATGGACTATCTCTCCATCTGTTTATGTCATCTTTGATTTCTTTCAATAGAGTCTTATAATTTTCTGTGTAAAGTTCTTTTGTCTCCTTAGGTAAGTTTATTCCTAGATATTTAATTCTTATTGGTACAATGGTGAATGGGATTGAGTCCTTAATTTCTATTTCTGATTTTTCATTGTTAGAATATAGAAATACAAGTGATTCCTGTGTATTAATTTTGTACCCTGAATCCTTGCTATATTCTTTGATTAGCTCTAGTAACTTTCTGATAACTCTAGTAACTATTAGCTCTAGTAACTATCTCTAGGGTTTTATATGTACAGTATCATGTCATCTGCAAACAGTGTGAGCTTTACTTCTTCTTTTCTGGATTCCTTTTATTTCATTTTCTTCCCTGAATGCTGTAGCTAGGACTTCCAGAACTATGTTGAATAACAGTGATGAAAGTGGACACCCTTGTCTTGTTTCTGATCTTAGGGGGAATGTTTTCAGTTTTTCCCCAAGGAGAATAATGTTTGCCGTGGACTTATCATATATGGCCTTTACATATGTTGAGGTAGGTTCTTTCTATGCCAATTTTTTTCAAGAGTTTTAATCATAAATGGGTGCTGAATTTTGTCAAAGGCTTTTTCTGCATCTATTGAGATTATCATATGGGTTGTATCTATCAATTTGTTAATATGGTATATCACATTGATTGATTTGCATATATTGAAGAATCCTTGCATCCTTGGAATAAACCTAACTTGATCATGGTGTATGAGCTTTTTGATATGTTCCTGAATTTTGTTAGCTAAAATTTTGTTAAGCAGTTTTGCATCTATGTTCATCAGTGATACTGGCCTGTAGTTTTCTTTTTTTGTGTGTTGTCTTTGTCTGATTTTGGTATCAGGGTGATGGTGACGTCATAGAATGAATTTGGAAGTGTTCCTTCCTCTGCAATTTTTTAAAGAGTTTTAGAAGGATAGACATTAGCTCTTCTCTAAATGTTTGACAGAATTCTCTTGTGAAGCCATCTGGTCCTGGGCTTTTGTTTTTTGGGAGATTTTTTATCACAATTTCAATTTCCATGCTTGTAATTGGATTGTTCACAATTTCTTTTTCATCCAAAAGATTGAACTTTTCTAAGAATTTGTCCATTTCTTTCCTGTTATTTGTTTTATTGCCATATAGTTGTTCATAATAGTCTCTTATACTCCTTTGTATCTCTGCATTGTCTGTTGTAACCTCTCCTTTTTCAGTTCTAATTCTCTCTTTTTTCCTTGATGAGTCTGGCTAGAGGTCTGTCAATTTTGTTTATCTTCTCAAAGAACAAGTTTTTAGTTTTATTAATCTTTACTATTGATTCTTTCAATTCTTTTTTATGTATTTCTGCTCAGATCTTTATTATTTCTTTCCTTTTACTAATTTTGGGATTTTTTGTTGCTTTTGTTCTTCTTTTTCCAGTTGTTTTAGGTGTAAATTTAGGTTGTCTATTTGATGTTTTTCTTATTTCTTGAGGTAGGATTGTATTGCTATAAACTTCCCTCTTAGAACTGTTTTTAGAACTACTGTATCCCATAGGTTTTGAGTTGTTGTGCTTGCATTGTCATTTGTTTCTAGATTATATTTAATTTCCCTTTTGATTTCTTCAGGAATCTGTTGGTTATTTAGAAACATGTTGCTTAATCTCCATGTGTTTGTGTTTCTTACTCTTTTTTTTTTTTTCTTATAATTGATATCTAGTCTCATAGCAATGTGCTCAGAGAAGATGCTTGATATGATTTCAATTTTCTTAAATTTATTGAGGTTTGATTTGTGACCCAAGATGTTTTCTATTCTGGAAGAATGGTCCATGTGCACTTGAGAAGATGTACTCTTCTGTATTTGGATGGAATATCCTGAAGATATCAATGAGATCCATCTCATTTAATGTATCATTTAAGACTTGTGTTTCCCTTTTAATTTTCTGTTTTGATGATCTGTCTATTATTGTGAGTGGGATATTAAAGTCTCCTACTATTATTGTGTTAATGTCAATTTCTCCTTTTACATCTGTTAGCATTTGTCTTATGTATTGAAGTGCTCCTATGTTGGGGGCATAGATATTTACAATTGCTATGTCTTCCTCTTGGATTGACCCCATGATCATTATGTAGTGTCCTTCCTTATGTCTTGTAATCTTCTTTATTTTAAGGTCTATTTTGTCTGATTGAGGATTGCTACTCCAACATTTTTTTTTGCTTCCAATGTGCTTGGAATATATTTTTCCATCCTCTCACTTTCAGTCTATATGTGTTTTAGGTCTGGAGTGGGTTTCTTATAAACAGAATATATATGGGTCTTGTTTTTGTATCCATTCAGCCAGTCTGTGTCTTTTGGTTGGAGCATTTAATCCATTTACATTCAAAGTAATTATTGATATATATGTTCCTATTGCCATTTTCTTAATTGCTTGGGGTTGATTTTGTAGATCTTTTTCTTCTCTTGTATTTCTTGACTATATAAGTCCTTTTAACATTTGTTGTAAAGCTAGTTTGGTGGTACTGAATTCTCTTAACTTTGCTGTCTGTAAAGCTTTGTATTTCTCCATCAATTTTGAATGAGATTCTTGCCAGGTACAGTAATCTTGGTGGCAGATTTTTTTTTTTCTTTTAATATTTTGAATATATCCTGTGATTCTATTCTGGCCAACAGAGTTTCTGCTGAAAGATAAGCTGTTAAGTGTATGGTGTTTCCCTTGTATGTTACTTGTTGCTTCTCCCTTGCTGCTTTTAATATTATTTCTTTATTTAGTCTTTGATTAGTATGTGTCTTGGCATGTTTCTCCTTTAGGTTTATCCTGTATGGGACTCTTGGACTTGACTGACTATTTCCTTTACCATGTTGGGGAAATTTTCAACTATAATGGCTTCAAAAATTTTCTCATACCCTTTCTTTTTCTCTTCTTCTTCTGGGACTCCTATGATTCAAATGTTGGCACATTTGATATGGTCCCAGAGGTCTCTGAGACTTTGCTCAGTTCTTTTCATTGTTTTTACTTTATTCTGCTCTTCAGAAGTTATTTCCACCATTTTATCTTCCAGCTCACTGATTTGTTCTTCTGCTTCAGATATTCTGCTATTGATTACTTCTAGAGTATTTTTAATTTCAGGAATTGTGTTGTTTGTCTCTGTATGTTTATTCGTTAATTCTTCTAGGTCTTTGTTAATTGATTATTGCATTTTTTTCCATTATGTTTTCAAGGTTTTTGATCCTTTACTATCATTATTCTGAATTATTTTTCAGGTAGTTTGCCTATTTCCTCTTCATTTATTTGAACTTCTATGTTCCTAGTTTGTTCCTTCATTTGTGCATTATTTCTCTACCTTTTCATTATTTTTTTAAGTTATTATGTTTGAAGTCTCCTTATCCCAGGCTTTGAGGAAAGTTGAATTCTTTCCTTGAGGAAGGTTGAATTTTTATTTTCTTTTAGTTTCTTCCCTCCTAAGGTTGGTACAATGGTTTGTGTGAGCTTTGCATATGGTGAGATTTGCTCTGAGCTTTTGTTTGCTTGTTTATTTGTTTGTTTTTCCTCTGATAGCAAAGCTGAGTGAGGCGGTAATCCTGTCTGCTGATTATTGGGTTTGTATTTTTGTTGGCTCAGATAGTAGATCATTTGTCTACAATGTGAGAGACCTGGGTTCAATCCCTGGGTTGGGAAGATTCCCTGGAGAAGGAAATGGCAACCCACTCCAGTACGCTTGCCTTGAAAATCCCATGGACAGAGGAGCTTGGTGCAGGCTACTACCCATTGGGTCGCAAAGAGTCAGGCACGACTGAGTGACTTCACTTTCTTTTTCTTTCTTTGTTGTTTAGATGAGTCGTCCTGCGGAGGTTGTTACTGGTGGCTGGGTGATGCCGGGTCTTATAGTCAAGTGGTTTCCCTTGTGTGAGTTCTCACTATTTGATGCTCCCTGGGATTAGTTCTCTGGTAGTCTAGGGTCTTGGAGTCAGTGATCCCACTCCAATGCCCAGGGCTTTGTCTCTACTATGTGATCTTGAGCAAACTGCTTAATGTTGCTAAACCTCAGCTTCATCAGCAGCAAAGCACAGATTGAAAATATCTCCTAGTTCTTCACAGAGTGTTCAGTTGTCAAACATTAATGAAGTCTGTGTGACGAATTCTAATTCAGAGTTATTTTTCCCTGAGGTACTTAAGGCCCCACACAGCAGATCATGATTATGTTGGCAATTGCTTTCCATAACTGTTGGTTTCCTTGGCTGGAATCACATCTCTGGAGACTGGGCAGGCTTGGGTCCCAAGGCTGGATTGTTGTGGGGCTCAGCGTCCTAGGAGGATGTGGGAGGCAGACTGATTCCACAATGTTCCTGGAGTGCCTCTTGCCCTCTACAAGAGCCCTCAATCTATCTTATACTGAATCCTGGATCCAGGAGACAGACTTGAGTGCTTTACTGCCTATCTTCTTCCTGGTTGATTTCTCAATCCAAATTGTGGGAAATTCTTAAAGAGATGAGAATACCAGACCACCTTACCTGTCTCCTGAGAAACCAGTATGCAGGTCAAGAAGCCACAGTTAGAATTTTACATAGAACAACTTACTGGCTCAAAGTTGGTAAAGGAATATGACAAAGTTGTATACTGACACCTTATTTAACTGATATGCAGACTACATCATATGTAATATCAGGCTGGATGAATTACAAGTTGGAATCAAGACTGCTGAGAGAAATATCAACAACCACATATGCAGATGATACCACTATAATGTCAGAAAGTGAAGAACTAAAATGTTTCTTGATGAATGAAAAAGAGGAGAGTGAAAAAGCTAGCTTAAAACTCAACATTCAGAAAATGAAAGTCATGGCATCCGGTCCCATTACTTCATAACAAATAGAAGGAAAATGTGAGAGCAGTGACAGATTTTCTTTTTAGGGGCTCAAAAATCACTGCAGACAGCGACTGTAGCCATGAAATTATGATGCTTGTCCTAAGAAGGAAAACTAGGACACACTTAGACAGCATATTAAAAAGCAAAGATATCACTTTGCTGACAAAGGTCTGTATAGTCAAAGCTATGGTATCTATGCTTTTTCTCATAGATGTGTTCTGATATAAGAGTTGGATCATAAAAAACGCTGAGTGCCAAAGAAATGATACTTTCAAACTGTGGTGCTGGAGATGATTCTTCAGAGTCCCTTGGACTATAAGGAGATCAACTCTGAATTTTCATTAGAAGGACTGAAGGACTGATGCTGAAGCTCCAATGCTTTGCTTACCTGATGCAAAGAGCTGATTCATTGGAAAATACCTTGATGAAGGCAAAAGGAAAATAAGGCAGCAGAAGATAAGATGTTTAGATACTATGATACACTCAATGGACATGAGTTTGAGCAAACTCTGGGAGACAGTGAAGTATATGGGAGCCTGGCATGCTGTAGACCATGGGGTTGCAAAGAGTCAATCACAACTTAGTGACTGAAAAACAACAACAAAAAATGGCATCTTAGACAGGTCTAGAGCAAAGTTAAAAAACCTGCTAATCATGATACAGCTTTTGAAATTCAGTTTAAAAGATTATTTGAAATAAATGAATATAAGAATCAACACAAGTATCAGAGTAACAGAAGATAATTTTGTGACAGAGAAGACTCTAACATGGTTATTAAAGAGGTATTATTGACATGCACTTAGAAAGATCTTTGCAGAAATGTGATTTTTAAAAAATCTGAGATTCTAGGTGGATCCAGCTATGTGAGCAAAAATATAAAAGTTGAAAAGTGCAGGCTATGCTTGAATAAGTATGTCTGATTATATAGAGAGATATACAGATACATATTAAACTGGCTAAGATTCACAGTTCAGTTCAGTTCAGTCACTCAGTCGTGTCCGACTCTTTGCGACCCCATGAATTGCAGCACGCCAGGCCTCCCTATCCATCACCAACTCCTGGAGTTCACTCAGACTCACGTCTATCGAGTCAGTGATGCCATCCAGCCATCTCATCCTCTGTCATCCCCTTCTCCTCCTGCCCCCAATCCCTCCTAGCATCAGAGTCTTTTCCAATGAGTCAACTCTTTGCAGTTCTACATTATTCTCCATCACTTATAAACAATACTTAATTTCTCTTTCCCCAATTCCTTTATCTGTAAAATAAACATAAGTATACTAACAGATGAGTTTTAAAGGTAAATAAATACTTTTAACATTCTTAGAAGAATACCTGGTAAACAACATAAATTATTAACTGATTATTAGTATGTCAGAAAGAATGCTATATTAATAAACAGAAAACAGTAAAGAAAAAGTCCAATAACATACCTTATTTCCAACATGATATAATATATCTATAAAGGTCAGACATTATTCTAGATATGAACATTAAAGAAGAAGAAAAAACAATCACTGTCCTCAAAGAACTTACACTGAAATAAAGGAGAGAGTACAAAATATAAAAGCAAGCATTTCAGCCTCACAATACAAGATGGAAGATCTTCAACTCACCTCCTCTATGGACACAGAGAATTTATACCTATGTATATAATGATTCCTCCTGAAGAAGCACTGAGATCTGACAGAACAGCTTTTATATAGCAAACAATAGAAATGGGCAGAAGAGAGGAAGACGTGGCATCCATAGGGACCCCAGTACTGACATGGAGACCTGCAGTGAGGAAACATCACTGAGGGGCCTGTGTGTAAACTCACTCACACTGGGGCAAAAAACAGCCAACAAAAAGAAAAGAAAAGATACAGGTTTTAGGCTTGCTGCTACTACTAAGTCGCTTCAGTCATGTCCGACTCTGTGCGACCCCATAGACGGCAGCCCACCAGGGTCCCCCGTCCCTGGGATTCTCCTGGCAAGAACACTGGAGTGGGTTGCCATTTCCTTCTCAATGCAGGAAAGTGAAAAAATAAAGTGAAGTCGCTCAGTCGTGTCCGACTCCTAGCAACCCCATGGACTACAGCCTACCAGGCTCCTCCATCCATGGGATCTGCCAGGCAAGAATATTGGAGTGGGTTACCATTGCCTTCTCCAGTTTAAAGGGCACCTAAACAATACATGAAGGAAATCATTACACTAACCCTAGTGTAATGATGTACACTAACCCCATCTGCCAAACAAGAAGGGGAGTGGTGAAACTCCACCATTTGGGTGTACCCCTCTCTCTTGATGGCACAGGTGAGAATATGGCCCCCAAATTCTAGCTGGCCTGCCAGAGATACACCAAGCCCCTGGCCTACATAAACTTCAGCCATTCCCCAAAAGGCAGCCCTGGCAGCACACCCATAAATCACCCCAGGCCGTGCCCACTCCAGCTCCAGCCATCCAACCAAAGTAGTCCTGATACAGTGAGTGCCCTGATACTTCCTGACCTGCACTCACTCTAGTTCTGGTCTTTCTGCCAAAGCTGCCAGAACACACAGTGTACATAGGGGATGCTCTTACATAAGAGAGCGAATAGTTGTATAAGTTGACCCCCATTAAAAAAAATAGAAATAATGGAACAAAGCAAAAGAGAGCTTTAAACTGCATATTAAAAAGAAGGTATCATACCTTAGAGAAAAAAAAAAAAATCATCCCAAATTGTCAACACTGGAGTGTACCCTAGTAAAACTGTATGAAATGTGTGAAGCACTAACTACACTCAGGTACTCAGTCATGTCCAGCTCTCGTGACCCCATGGTTTCACCAGGTTCCTCTGTCCATGAGATTATCCTGGCAAAAATACTGTAGTGGGTCACTGCTGCCTTCTCCAGGGGATCTTCCTGATCCAGGGATCAAACTCTTGTTTCCTGCAACTCCTGCATTGGCAAGTGGATTTTTTAACACTGAGAAACTGAGAAATCCTAATAAAATTGCATGCGTGCATGCTAAGTCACATCAGTTGTGTTCAGCTTTTTGGGACCCTATGGATTGTGGCCCACCAGGCTTTTAGGTCCATGGGATTTTCCAGGCAAGAATACTAGTGTGGGTTGGCATGCCTTCCTCCAGGGGATCTTCCCAACCCAGGGATCCAACCCGGGACTGAAGCCACATCTCATTATGCCTCCTGCATTGGCAGGCACTAGTAAAATTACTTGACATCAAACATAAAAATTCCATAAAAAGATGCTATAGGCAGTTAAGCCAAAAAAAAAAAAAAAAAAAACCTCTAAATTGATATTACTGAAAAAATAGGTTAATCTCAGAATTCTTTTGAAGAGTCTTCATTATGAGAATAATATGTAAAAATACTCCAGGAAAGAAACTATGAATCAAGGCATTTATTTGAGTCAAATAATATTTCAGAACAAAAGCAATAAAATATTTTCTATGAATTGTTTCCAATATAGGTACTAATCAGCCAATCAAAAGATTATTAGGAAAACCCCAGGTAGTCAGCAACTGTGAAGGTATTTTACATATTTATCTACTGATGTAAGATTAAAACAAATGTGGGGAGTTTGGAGTAAAGAATTAAAAAAGTATGTTCAATGAAGAAATGATATAAACAGCAAAGTGGAGAAAAGAGAATAAAGGAAGCAGGAGGTATACTCATTCTTCACTTTTCTGATAATAGTTTATATCAAAAAGATGGAACTCATAAACATTTCTCAAATTATTACATTTAAATTGGATAACACAACACTGCAATTATGCTCCAATAAAAGTTAATTAAAATAAATAAATTGGCTAAAGTAAAATTTTAAAAGAGGAAATTTTCACATTGGAATTTAAATGTGAAAGTGTACTTTCTGCTGTATATAAGAGATAAACCTGCAGCAAAATGATTCATAAAGATTTCTTAAACATGCATCAGGTCAGATGAGTCGCTCAGTTGTGTCCGACTCCTCGCGACCCCATGAACCGCAGCACGCCAGGCCTCCCTGTCCATCACCAACTCCCAGAGGTCACCCAGACTCACACCCATCAAGTCAGTGATGCCATCCAGCCATCTCATCCTCTGTCGTCCCCTTCTCCTCCTGCCCTCAATCCCTCCCAGCATCAGAGTCTTCTCCAATGAGTCAACTCTTCACATGAGGTGGCCAAAATACTGGAGTTTCAGCTTTAGCATCATTCCTTCCAAAGAAATTTCAGGGCTGATCTCCTTCTGAATGGACTGGTTGGATCTTCTTGCAGTCCAAGGGACTCTCAAGAGTCTTCTCCAACACCACAGTTCAAAAGCATCAATTCTTCGGCGCTCAGCCTTCTTCACAGTCCAGCTCTCACATCCATACATGACCACAGGAAAGACCATAGCCTTGACTAGGCGAACCTTTGTTGGTAAAGTAATGTCTCTGCTTTTGAATATGCTATCTAGGTTGGTCATAACTTTCCTTCCAAGGAGTAAGCGTCTTTTAATTTCATGGCATAAGTGTAGGCAATTCAAACATAAAGAAGCAGAGTCCATTATATTAATAATAAAAAAGTGTAAATTCTGGCCACAAAGCATCTACAGTAACAAATCAGGGGTCCTTATAACATTAAAGTGTATAAGTAACACTGGATCAAAGTTATGAATATGCACATATAAAACAAGCAGTTTGAAATGCATACACAAATCTATAGGGAATACAAGGAGAAAAAATTCACTATTAGAGAATATTTAATTTCACCTCTCTGGACCTTTAATATATCAAGGGGGTACAGAATACTTAAAGCATATATTATATATTGTTTTAATAAATGATTGAGCTAAGTCTCAAACTCATCATCACTGCTTCCAGAGAATAAGTTCTTTATCAACATCCTATAGTGTGCTAATAACATGACTCTTGAACAGGAGATGAAAATCTCTCTTCTGATTAAAACAAGAAATGAGAGTTGCTGGAGGTTTAACAGGAAAAAAAAAAAAAAAACAACTATTGAAACATTTTTCTGAGAGAGCAATAGACTGCATTAATGAGGAGGTTAGTGTGATTGTCAATAGTACTGAGAGACTACTTCAGGTCACTTAGAATGATATGGAGTTTCTTGATGGTTCCAAGAATCCAGGTGCAGAAAGTGAGCCAGAGAAGTTATCCAGATTATCACTATGTCTTTCTCTTACTGTGACTACTGGGTGTTTCATCTCCACCTCCTGGGCTTCATTCTCTCATACTGCTCTCTGCAAAGTGCTTTGTTCTCTCCCATTTGCACATAGCCAACTTGTGGCTGGCAAAATCTGCTGTACTTGACTACCCAGTTTTGACACCAAATTAAGATTAACTAGAATTTGTATAACTCTACCCTAGATTCTAGGGAAAGACAATCTTATTTCTGCAATTCAGATCATAAGGTCATATTTAGCCCTTACTAATCTGGTGGGATGCAAGGCAGGATCAGCTTTTAAAAAAAAATTAAAAAAAGTATGGCTGCAATTGAGGAATTTCAAAATTCTACTGTAAGTATCTCACATCTTGGCCATTTGATAATTTAAGCTACTTATTCAAGTGAAATTTTAAAAGTATACCCAAAGTATTCTTGATCTATCCATGCCTTCAATAATGTCTTTGCAATAGTTTTTGTTTAAATGATGCCTTTTTAGGAATAAAACCTAACAATGTCTTTCTACCCAAACACTTCATTCCATTTTCCACCCCTCCATGGATACTTAAGGATCATAATGAAAAGAATCCTCATAAATAGCGTTTTGTGGTAGTGAGCATGGGTCAGAATGGGACAGTTCCTGCAGGGCTCTCCTTAGGCCAATGTGTTACATTTGTACTTTGTTTCTGGAGAACAGCAACTGAGTTAAACTGAAACATACAGGGAATGGGGTACAGTCTGCCAAATCTCAAGGGAAATGTTAATTTTTTAGTTTTATAACTTTAGCCAATGTTTATTTTTTCTAAAATATAAGGCACAATAAAATTTCCATTTCAGTTCAAAGAAAAATTTCAAAGCCAAGCAAAGAAACTCTAGTCATTTCTGTTATGAATTCTCTGCTGTTCTATGATAACCAAGAGAATATGGTACTTAATTTTTTTTTTTTTTAGAAAAGCAGTTCAAATTATAGTAGTTGGCAAAATTGAACAATATAATTCATAGAACTAAACAATATTTCATGGTAATAAATTAAAATATACAAGACATGTATTTACTTATCGGAAAACTGGTTGGTATGAGAGCACTTTCAATTGATCCAACTAAAGTCTGGGCCATTTTGAAAGCAGAAAGAGCCTAAGTTGCATTTACAGTATCCAGGAGAATAACAATGAAAGTCAGAGCATTAGATCCAAAATTTGCATTTCTGGTGCAATTATATGCTCAATCACTCAGTCGTTTCCATCTCTTTACAACCACATGGAGTGCACCTGGAGTTCCCTGATAGCTCAGCTGATAAAGAATCCATCTGCAATGCAGGAGACCCCGGTTTGATTCCTGGGTCAGGAAGATCTTCTGGAGAAGGAATAGGCTACCCACTCCAGTATTCTCAGACTCTACTCTGCCAGACTCCACTGTCTATGGGATTTTCCAGGCAAGAATACTGGAGATGGTTGCAATTTCCTACTCCAGGAGATCTCCCTGACCCAGCAATTGAATCTGCAAAATCAGTGTCTCCTGCACTGGCAAGGCAGAATCTTTACCACTATGCCACCTGGGAGGCCAATGGTAGAATGAGAGATGTGGTCCAAAATCTTATAAAATAGAAAAATATTTGTATTCTCTTAAATAACATATGCATAGTTTTTCTTTATATTTTATTGAATAAATTATTTACAGGGTTTTATGTAGATAGAAATTTTAGGATATTAAAGTTTCAACTACCTACCATGTCAGAATCAAAGGAAAGAAGCCATGACTACAGTTCTAGTAGTCAGAGTTGAAGGTGTAGCAAAGTGTAAAACAACCCAGTCTGAGTAACTACAGAAAAAAAAGGTGAAAGAAAATAATAAAACTTAAAAGATGAAAAAAGAAAAGTATTTTGGGAGAATGTGAATTTCACACACTAAAACTAATAGAAAGTGTTGCAATAAACCATATCTTTGGTTTTCTAACTCATCGTGAGTAGCAGGGGAAAAAAAATTAAAAGCAAATAAATCTTGCTTCATACATACCTAAGATAAATATTTCAAAATAAAGACAGGGTCCCATGTCAATGGGTCACAATTATGATTTAGAAATCTCATCATGAAGTATAAGCCTCCAAGAAAGATTCAGAAGCTCTTTTGAACATGGGTAAAATTAGCTAATGACAGGAACCACAGAGATTATCAGGCTAACATATAGGTGGCCTCAGTCAGCCATAGACTTGGAAATAGATATCTAAACAGTTTTCATTAAGTTCAGTTCAGTTCAGTCACTCAGTCATGTCTAGCTCTTTGCAACCACATGAATTGCAGCACACCAGGCCTACCTGTCCATCACCAACTCCCGGAGTTCACTCAAAATCAAGTCCATCGAGTCAGTGATGCCATCAAGCCATCTCATCCTCTGTCGTCCCCTTCTCCTCCTGCCCCCAATCCCTCCCAGCAACAGAGTCTTTTCCAATGAGTCAACTCTTTGCATGAGGTGGTCAAAGTATTGGAGTTTCAGCTTCAGCATCAGTCCTTCCAATGAACACCCAGGACTGATCTCCTTTAGAATAGACTGGTTGGACCTCCTTGCAGTCCAAGAAACTCTCAAGAGTCTTCTCCAACACCAGAGTTCAAAAGCATCAATTCTTCAGCGCTCAGCTTTCTTCACAGTCCAACTCTCACATCCATACATGACTACCGGAAAAACCATAGCCTTGACTAGACAGACCTTTGTTGGTAAAGTAATGTCTCTGCTTTTCAATATGTTATCTAGGTTGGTCATAACTTTCCTTCCAAGGAGTAAGCGTCTTTGAATTTCGTAGCTGCAATCACCACCTGTAGTGATTTTGGAGCACCAAAAAATAAAGTCTGACACTGCTTCCACTGTTACCACATCTACTTCCCATGAAGTGATGGGACCAGATGCTATGATCTTCGTTTTCTGAATGCTGAGCTTTAAGCCAACTTTTTCACTCTCCTCTTTCACTTTCATCAAGAGGCTCTTTAGTTCCTCTTCACTTTCTGCCATAAAGGTGGTGTCATTTGCATATCTTCGGTTATTGATATTTCTCCCAGCAATCTTGATTCCAGCTTGTGCTTCTTCCAGTCCAACATTTCTCATCATGTACTCTGCATATAAGATAAATAAACAGGGTGACAATATACAGCCTTGACGAACTCCTTTTCCTATTTGGAGCCAGTCTGTTGTTCCATGTCCAGTTCTAACTGTTGCTTCCTGACCTGCATACAAATTTCTCAAGAGGCAGGTCAGGTGGTATGGCATTCCAATCTCTTTCAGAATTTTCCACAGTTTACTGTGATCCACACAGTCAAAGTTTTGACATAGTCAATAAAGCAGAAATAGATGTTTTTCAGGAACTCTCTTGTTTTTTCAATGATCCAGAGGATGTTTTCAATTTGATCTCTGGTTCCTCTGCCTTTTCTAAAACGAGCTTGAACGTCTGGAAGTTCACGGTTCACGTATTGCTGAAGCCTGGCTTGGAGAATTTTGAGCATTAAGTAGTATACTAGCCTGTCGGAGAAGGAAATGGGAACCCACTCCAATAATTTTGCTTGGAAACTCCCATGGACGGAAGAGCCTGGTAGGCTGCAGTCCATGAGGTTGCTAAGGGTCGGACACGACTGAGCGACTTCACTTTCATTTTCACTTTCTTGCATTGGAGAAGGAAATGACAACCCACTCCGTTCTTTCCTGGAGAGTCCCAGGGACAAGGGAGCCTGGTAGGCTGCCATCTATGGGGTTGCACAGAGTTGGACACAACTGAAGGGATTTGCAGCAGCAGCATACTAGCCTGTGAGATGAGTGAAATTGTGTGGTAGTTTGAGCATTCTTTGGCATTGCCTTTCTTTGGGATTGGAATGAAAACTGACCTTTTCCAGTCCTGTAGCCTCTGCTGAGTTTTCCAAATTTGCTGGCATATTGAGTGCAGCACTTTCACAGCATCATCATTCAGGATTTGAAATAGCTCATTTGGAATTCCTTCACCTCCACTAGCTTTGTTTGTAGTGATGCTTTCTAAGGCCCACTTGACTTCACGTTCTAGGATGTCTGGCTCTAGGTCAGTGATCACACCATCATGATTATCGGGGTCATGAAGATCTTTTCTGTACAGTTCTTCTGTGTATTCTTGCCACCTCTTCTTAATATCTTCTGCTTCTGTTAGGTCTATACCATTTCTGTTCTTTATCGAGCCCATCTTTGCATGAAATGTTCCCTTGGTATCTCTAATTTTCTTCAAGAGATCTCTTGTCTTTTCCATTCTGTTGTTTTCCTCTATTTCTTTGCATTGACTGCTGAGGAAGGCTTTCTTATCTCTCCTTGCTATTCTTTGGAACTCTGCATTCAGATGCTTATATCTTTCCTTTTTTTCCTTTGCTTTTTGCTGCTTTTCTTTTCACAGCTATTTGTATGTCCTCTCCAGACATTCATTTTGCTTTTTTGCATTTCTTTTCAGTGGGGATGGTCTTGATCCCTGTCTCCTGTACAATGTAATGAACCTGTGTCCATAGTTTATCAGGTACTCTATCGATCTTGTCCCTTAAATCTATTTATCACTTCCACTGTATAATTATAAGGGATTTGATTTAGGTCACACCTGAATGGTCTAGTGGTTTTCCCTAGTTTCTTCAATTTAAGTCTGAATTTGGCAATAAGGAGTTCATGATCTGAGCCACAGTCAGCTCTTGGTCTTGTTTTGCTGACTGTATAGAGCTTCTCAATCTTCAGCTGCAAAAAATATAATCAATCTGATTTTGGTGTTTACCATCTGGTGATGTCCATGTGTAGAGTCTTCTCTTGTGTTGTTAGAAGAGGGTGTTTGCTATGACCAGTGTGTTCTCTGGGAAAAACTCTATTAGCCTTTGCCCTGCTTCATTCCATACTCCAAGGCCAAATTTGCCTGTTACTCCAGGTGTTTCTTGACTTCCTACTTTGCATTCCAGTCCCCTATAATGAAAAGGACCTTTTTTGTCTGTTCTAAAAGGTCTTGTTGGTCTTCATAGAATCGTTCAACTTCAGCTTCTTTAGCATTACTGGTTGGGGCATAGGCTTGGATATTGTGATATTGAATGGTTTGCCTTGGAAACAAACAGAAATCATTCCGTAGTTTTTTGATTGCCTCCAAGTACTGCAATTCAGACACTCCACTTCTAAGGGATTCCTGCCTTAGAAGGCAGTAGTAGATATAATGGCCATCTGAGTTAAATTCACCCATTCAGTCCATTTTAGTTCACTGATTCCTAGAATGTCCATGTTCACTCTTGCCATCTCCTGTTTGACCACTTCCAATTTGCCTTGATTCATGGACCTAACATTCCAGGTTCCTAAGCAATATTGCTTTTTACAGCATTGGACCTTGCTTCTATCACCAGTCGCATCCACAAGTGGGTATTGTTTTTGGTTTGGCTCCAGCCCTTCATTCTTTCTGGAGTTATTTCTCCACTGATCTCCAGTAGCACATTGGGCACCTACCAACCTGGGTAGTTCCTCTTTCAGTATCCTATCATTTTGCCTTTTCATACTGTTATGGAGTTCTCAAGGCAATAATACTGAAGTGGTTTGTCATTCCCTTCTCCAGTGGAACACATTCTGTCAGATCTGTCCACCATGACCCATTCATCTTGGGTGGCCCCACATGGCATGGTTTAGTTTCACTGAGTTAGACAAGGCTGTGGTCCATGTGATCGGACTGACTAATTTTCTGCGATTATGGTTTCAGTGTGTCTGCCCTCTGATGCCCTCTAGCAACACCTACCTAACTAACTTCATTAAGTTGGGAAACTCTAAATATCAAAACGTATACAGCTCTCTCATAGTGATTCATGGTAGTCAAGATTAAGCATTAAAAACTTATTGCAATAGAAAAAATGCATTTAAAATGGAAAATATGTTACCAACAAAAGTTCATTAAAATTATCTATACACTATACACTTTATATTTCTATAATAACTTATTCATTCAGAAAACATTTAAACTTTTACAAGAACTCTTTTTCTATCTTCAGTAGGAATATAACAAGCAATAAGCTGGATTAAGAAAAGGCAGAGGAACCAGAGAGCAAATTGCTAGTATCCGTTGGATCATGGAAAAAGCAAGATAGTTCCAGAAAAACATCTATTTCTGCTTTATTGACTATACCAAAGCCTTTGACTGTGTAGATCACAACAAACTGTGGAAAGTTCTTAAAGAGACAGGGACACCAGACCACCAGCCTCATGAGAAATCTGTATGCAGGTCAGGAAGCAACAGTTAGTACTAGGCATGGAACAACATACTGCTTCCAAAATGGGAGAGGAGTACATCAAGGCTCAATATGGTCACTTTGCTTATTTAATTTATATACAGAGTACATCATGCAAAATACTGGGCTGAATGAAGGACAAGCTGGAACCAAGATTGCTGGGAGAAAAATTAATAACTTCAGAAACGCAAATGATACCACTCTTATGGCAGAAAGTGAAGAATAACTAAAGAGTCTCTTGATGAAAGTGAAAAAGGAGAGTAAAAAAGTTGGCTTAAAAGTTAACATTCAGACAATTAAGATCATGACACCTAGTCCATCACTTCATGGCAAATAAATGGGGATACAATGGAAACAATGACAGACTTTATTTGGGGGGTTCCAAAATCACTGCAGATGGTGACTGCAGCCATGAAATTAAAAGACACTTGCTCCTTGGAAGAAAAGCTATTACTAACCTAGACAGCATACTAAAAAGCAGAGACATTATTTTCCCAACAAGGATCTATCTAGTCAAAGCTAAAGTTTTTCCATTAGTCATGTATGGATGTAAGAGTTGGACTATAAAGAAAGCTGAGAACCAAAGAATTTATGCTTCTGAACTCTAGTGTTGGAGAAGACTCTTGAGAGTGTCTTGGACTTCAAGGAAATCCAAGCAGTCAATCCTACAGTAAATCAGCCCTAATATTCATTGGAAGGAGTGATGCTATAGCTGAAACTCCAATATTTTGGCCACCTGATGTGAAGAACTGACTGCTTGGAAAAGACCCTGATGCTGGGAAAGATAGAAGGTAGGAGGAGAAGGGGACAACACAGGATGAGATGGTTGGATGGCATCACTGACTTGATGGGCATGAATTTGAGCAAGTTCCAAGTGTTGGTGATGATGAGGGAAGCCTGACGTGCTGCAGTCCATGGAGTCACAAAGAGTCAGACATGACTGAGTGACTGAACTAACTACTTAATAATTTTTTAAAAATTAGTCTGTGTATTTATAATTTATATTGGTGTTTTGAGATATACTATATACATAAAGCAAGTAAATAAGATTATGTATATTTGAAACAAGTACCCTAGGTTTTGAGGGAGAGAATATGTCATTTTGCATTGCCTAAATATAGACATTTTTAGGAATTAGCAAACTAAAATGAACTGGAATGGGTCCATTTAACTCAGATGACCATTATATCTACTACTGCGGGCAAGAATCCCTTAGAAGAAATGGAGTAGCCATCATAGTCAACAAAAGAGTCCAAAATGCAGTATTTGAATGCAAACTCCAAAATGACAGAATGATCTCTGTTTGTTTTCAAGGCAAACCATTCAATATCACGGTAATCCAAGTCTATGCCCCAACCAGTAATGCTGAAGAAGCTGAAGTTGAACAGTTTTATGAAGACCTACAAGACCTTTTACAACTAACAACCCCAAAAGATGTCCTTTTCATTATAGGGGACTGGAATGCAAAAGTAGGAAATCAAGAAACACCTGGAGTAACAGGCAAATTTGGCCTTGGAATATGGAATGAAGCAGGGCAAAGGCTAATGGAGTTTTGCCAAGAGAACACAATGGTCATAGCAAACACCTTCTTCCAACAACACAACAGAATGGTCTACACATGGACATCACCAGAAGGTCAACACCATAATCAGTTTGCTTATATTCTTTGCAACCAAAGATGGAGAAGCTCTATACAGTCAGCAAAAATAAGACCAGGACCTGACTGTGGCTCAGATCATGAACTCCTTATTGCCAAATTCAGACTTAAATTGAATAAAGTAGGGAAAACCAGTAGACCATTCATGTATGACTGAAATCAAATCCCTTACAATTATACAGTGGAGTGAGAAATAAATTTATAGGACTAGATCTGATAGACAGAGTGCCTGATGAACTATGGACGGAGGTTCATGACATTCTATAGGAGACGGGGATCAAGACCATCCCCAAGAAAAGGAAATACAAAAAAGCAAAATGGCTGTCTGAGGAGGCATTACAACTGAACTGAAATACACTTCTAAATACAAACTTTTTATGAAATTTGTTAGCTTTGCTTCCTTCATGGTTTTTAGAAAAGGAGCCCTGTAAACTTCAACACAGAATAAATTAAGCTGAATATTAGTTTCCAAGCACACATTCATGATCTGAATAGAGACTCTAGAAAATTAAACACAATCTTTACTCTTTGACAGTGAACAACTTCAAAAACTAAACTAGGAAACAATCCATATATACATTATCTAGTTAAAAAAGAAATGCAATTATTGTATGCCCAAGTAGCAAGCTATTATTTGGCAATGAAAAGGAGCTACAACATGGATGAACCTCAAAAACAGTAGGCTAAGTGAAAGAAGCTATATACATAAGACTGTATCCAATTCCATTTATTTGAAATGTCCAGAATAAGCAAATTAGAGAGAGAAAACTGATTTGAAGTAGTCTTGCATTGGGGTAAGAAAGGAGACTGACTCTAAGTACACAGCAAGATTTCTCTTTATAGAGATGGAAATGTTCTAAAACTGGATTGTGGTGATAGCTGCACATAACAGTAAACGTGCAAAAAGCAACTGAACACTTAAAACGGATGAATTTTATGGTATATAAATTCAGTTCAGTTCAGTCACTCAATCTTCTCCGACTCTCTGAGACTCCATGGAGTGAAGCATTCCAGGCCTCCCTGTCCATCACCAACTCCTGGTGTTTACCCAAACTCATGTCCATTGAGTCGGTGATGCCATCCAACCATCTCATGCTCTGTCATCTCCTTCTTCTCCCATCTTCAATCTTTCCCAGTATCAAGGTCTTTTCAAAGGAGTTAGCTCTTTGCATCAGGTGGCCAAAGTATTGGAGTTTCAGCTTCAACATCAGTCCTTCCAATGAACACTCAGGACTGATCTCCTTGAGGATGGACAGGTTGGATTGCCTTGCAGTCCAAGGGACTCTCAAGAGTCTTCTCCAACACCACAGTTCAACAGCATCAATTCTTCAGTTTTCAACTTTATAGTCCAACTCTCACATCCATACATGATTACTGAAAAAACCTTAGATTTGACTAGATGGACTTTTGTCAGCAAAATAATGCCTCTGCTTTGTAATATGCTGTCTAGGTTGGTCATAGCTTTTCTTCCAAGGAGGAAGCATCTTTTAATTTCATGGTTGCAGTCACCATCTGCAGTGATTTTTGGAGCCCAAGAAAAGTTTCTGAGTTTCCATTGTTTCCCCATCTATTTGCCATGAAGTGATGGGACTGGATGGATGATCTCAGTTTTCTGAATGTTGAGTTTAAGCCAACTTTTTTCCATTCTCCTCTTTTACTTTCAGCAAGAGGCTCTTTAGCTCCTCTTCACTTTCTGCCATAAGGGTGGTGTCATCTGCATATCTGAGGTTATTGATAGTTCTCCCTGAAATCTTGACTCCAGCTTGTGCTTCATCCAGCCCAGCATTTCTCATGATGTACTCTGCATATAAGTTAAATAAGCAGGGTGACAATATACAGCCTTGATGTACTCCTTTACTGATTTGGAACCAGTCTGTTGTTCCATGTCCAGTTCTAACTGTTGCTTCCTGACCTGCAAACAGATTTCTCAAGAGGCAGGTCAGGTGGTCTCTTTCCCATCTCTTTCAGAATTTTCCATAGTTTGTTGTGATCCATACACCCAAAGGCTTTGGCATAGTCAATAAAGCAGAAATAGATATTTTTCTGGAACTCCCTTGCTTTTTTGATGATCCAGTAGATGGCAATTTGATCTCTGGTTCTTCTGCATTTTCTAAAACCAGTTGAACATCTGGAACTTCACGGTTCATGTATTGTTGAAGCCTGGCTTGGAGGTATATAAATTATACCTCAATAAAGATGTTTAAAATGGTTTTTATCATATAACCATGTGTGCTTTTCAGAGATTAAAGTAAAAAGGAATATACCTCCTCACTAGAGGCAACCTCATAGGAAAACACAAATCTCAACTTTCTTTGTTTTAACTTGTAAAATACCAGATGTGGTACACAATGGTAGTTTTAAAAAAATATAAATGATTATTTAACATTTCAATAATTTATTATGTCCACCTACCACTGAAACTAAAGAATAGTTACAAATATCAGCAAGATATTGCATATGAAGTATTTATTTAACAATAATATTCTAACACATGCATTTAAATATATAGTCTATATATATGTATATATATCCTTCCAAGACTCTAGAAGAAACTGCTAAATAATTAGTAGACTCTGCCATTCTTTAAGCAGTGTTACAATTTTAAAATATTTTGAACAATTGAGTAGCTATTAATATTTCACAATATTAATATTTCACAATAAACTATGGAAAATTCTGAAAGAGATGGGAATACCAGACCACCTGCTCTGCCTCTTGAGAAATCTGTATGCAGGTCAGGAAGCAACAGTTAGAACTGGTCATGGAACAACAGACTGGTTCCAAATAGGAAAAGGAGTACGTCAAGGCTGCATATTGTCATCATGTTTATTTAACTTATATGCAGAGTACATCATGAGAAATGCTGGACTGGAAGAAACACAAGTTGGAATCAAGATTGCTGGGAGAAATATCAATAACCTCAGATATGCAGATGACACCACTCTTATGGCAGAAAGTGAAGAGGGGCTAAAAAGCCTCTTGATGAAAGTGAAAGTGGAGAGTGAAAAGGTTGGCTTAAAGCTCAACATTCAGAAAACGAAGATCATGGCATCTGGTCCCATCACTACATGGGAAATAGATGGGGAAACAGTGGAAACAGTGTCAGACTTTGTTTTTCTGGGCTCCAAAATCACTGCAGATGGTGACTGCAGCCATGAAATTAAAAGACGCTTACTCCTTGGAAGGAAAGTTATGAGCAACCTAGATAGCATATTCAAAAGCAGAGACATCACTTTGCCAACAAAGGTTCGCCTAGTCAAGGCTATGGTCTTTCCTGTGGTCATGTATGGATGTGAGAGCTGGACTGTGAAGAAGGTTGAGCGCCGAAGAATTGATGCTTTTGAACTGTGGTGTTGGAGAAGACTCTTGAGAGTCCCTTGGACTGCAAGGAGATCCAACCAGTCCATTCTGAAGGAGATCAGCCCTGGAATTTCTTTGGAAGGAATGATGCTAAAGCTGAAACTCCAGTATTTTGGCCACCTCATGCGAAGAGTTGACTCATTGGAGAAGACTCTGATGCTGGGAGGGATTGAGGGCAGGAGGAGAAGGGGACGACAGAAGATGAGATGGCTGGATGGCATCACTGACTCGATGGATGCGAGTCTGAGTGACCTCCGGGAGCTGGTGATGGACAGGGAGGCCTGGCGTGCTGCGGTTCATGGGGTCGCAAAGAGTCGGACACGACTGAGCGACTGATCTGATCTGATCTGATTAATATTTCAAATAAATCTACAGTTAATTATAATGTGATAATCAAAATTTTCTATAAAACTTTAAAAGGTCAACACATGTTCATTCAAGCTATTATCATTTCACTGAATCATGAAGCATTATACTTCCCTTGCTTTTCTCAACTTATTGCTGCAAAAATTATCAAGTGCATTTATAATTTAGAAGTAATTTCAGTGACCCAAAGCAAAAGACTGAGGCTAAAATAATTGCTTGACGTTAATAATGTGTTTCAGGCACAAGTGTTTTATTCTTTTATTTTTATAATTGTCACTTCCTCTAGAGAAAGAAAATTGATCATTTCCTAATCTGAATTCTGACTTTTCTATTATGTTACAGGGCTTGAAAAGAGCTTAAGATAACCTTTCAACAGGAATCTCAAAATACCTTGACTATTTTTATTTGTTTCTCTTACCCAAAGAAAGAAATATCAGATAAAGGGAATGACAAACAGTTCACCTATGTATCTATGATTCATCTCTGTAGTGGGAAAAATGCATAGATGAATATGCTTCAAAAATGTCCTTTAATAAGAAATAAAAATGGCTTATTCCTGAATTTTGCCTCATGAATGTAAAGGCATCATTCTAGTGTACAGTGTCTGTATACACCAACAACTATGTTCACATCTACGGCTTTCAGTGGCCAGACCTACCTGTCCATGTTAGACATGGGTCTGAGCCTCATACTTTTGTCTGTTCAGTATTTGTATCTGCCATTCTGTGCTTACCTTCCTGTCTATTCAGCCACTTCCCCCTGTGGGATGTTTCTGGCTGGCTGTCGGTTTGCCTGTCCCTTACATTGGTCTACCATCCCTGTTTCATTGTCAGTTCTTACTGTCAATCTGTCTTTGTCTGTCAGCCTGTTCCTATTTGCCAGTCTATTGGACTGCACATATTGCTTTGTAGGTATGTGCCTATCTATCCTTGTTGTTGTTGTTCAGTCACCCAGTAGTGTCGGACTCTGTGACCTCATGGACTGCAGCACGCCAGGCTTCTCTGTCTCTCACCATTTCCTGAGGATTGCCCAAGTTCACATCATTGCATTGGTGATGCTATCCAGCCATCTCATCCCTCTTTTCCTTCTGCCCTCAATCTTTGCCAGCAACAGGGACTTTTCCAATGAGTCAGCTGTTCACCTTGGGTGACTAAAATACTGGAGAATCAGCTTCAGCATCAGTTCTGCCGGTGAGTATCCAGGGTTGATTTGCTTTAAGACTGACTGGTTTGATCTCTTTGTTGTCTATATGTAGCTATGGGCAAATTAAGGTTTTTCCTTTTAGTGTAGATTTAGTCTATACCCTGTGGTCTATGTGGGTGTTTACCAAAGGTTTAGAGATAGCTAGTAAGGGTCACAAAAGGTAAACAAGACTTGCAGCTAAGATAAATACAACTGTTCTCATTAGCAAATGAGCTTACATAATAGGATAAACTCTTCAGAGAATTTCTGTTATGTGTATCCCAGTTCCCAACATTATTCTCAAGATCTAGCCCATCCCTATCCCACTGACAACCTAGAAACAATTATTTTCTTTTCAGTGTTAATCTTCATTTCTACAGATAAATTCCACCAATTCGCCTAAAGATTTCATTTTCCTAGAATATTCCCCACTTTTACCTCAAGGGCATAATCCAAGGGAGAAGACAAATCCCTGGCATGATATTTTCTAACACATGGATTTTTTGTAAGGAGTAACTTTAAGTAAAAGGAGGGTGGTAGAGAGTTGTAAAGTAATCCAGGGTGGGATTTATTGCTCTAAGTCCTATATATTTCAGGGTCCACTTACTAGTGAGAAGATGCTTTTTAATATATTGCTTTGAACTAAAGATCTGTATTTCAAGTCTTCTATGGATAGCTCCTTTTAAAAAAATGCAGACAAACATGACAATCACAGACATGCACACAAATACCTTCATACATATATTTAGTGTGTCTACTCACATACTTCTTAAAGATAAATTAAACCATTTTTAGAGAGACTAAATATAAATGCATATTTAAAAAATAATTCCAAAAAAAGAGAGGAGCCACAGTTATCCACCAGTCCCAATGAAAATATGTGAAGGCATTTTATTTTAGGTTTGCTCTACAATAACTAGGAATCTACCAGAGCCTAAAATGACAGGGCCTATTATAATAAATTCCTAAACAATAAGTGTTTTATTAATGTTCTTCATGTATAGAAACCTATACTTTAATTACTAGAAATTATAGCAAAAAGCTGGAAATAGCTTTTTTTTTTTTTTTTTTTTTTAACATTGATTCACTTTGGCATGTGACTGACAGCCTTCCACTTAATTATGATTACATTTCTGTAGTAGGAATAGGAACATAAACAACAAGGATTCAATTGTGCAAATGGGGTGATGGAAGAATAATTTATGAAGTAGGTCAGCTGTCCTTACATCACAAGGAAATGCTGGCCTAGTTTTCTTTTCAAAAATGTTCTACCAATTCAAATTTGGCTAGAAAATACACTTCAGTTCTATACAAACACTGAAAATATATCACATGTATTGATGAAATTAAAAAAGACAACCTAGGTACACAACATATGTTTCTTAAAATTAAAGCAGAATTGCCACCTGGCAAAGTTTTCACTCAAACAGGTTCTGATACAAACACATTTAAATCTACTACCTGTTGATACTGTTAAAATAACCAGAAATAATGGAGCATGTATAACCATTTGTCAGTTTAGTTTTTCATGGATTTCTGCATCTAACAGGGATTATTAAAATAAGCATATTAACATATTCACATGTGAAATTAAATATTAATTTCCTGTGTGTTTCAAAATTGTACCATTTTGTTCTTCAGATTTGTCTACAATAAAACTGCTACTGCTGCTGCTGCTGCTAAGTCACTTCAGTTGTGTCCGACTCTGTGCGACCCCATAGACGGCAGCCCACCAGGCTCCCCCGTCCCTGGGATTCTCCAGGCAAGAACACTGGAGTGGGTTGCCATTTCCTTCTCCAATGCATGAAAGTGAAAAATGAAAGTGAAGTTGCTCAGTTGTGTCCGACCCTCAGCGACCCCATGGACTGCAGCCTACCAGGCTCCTCCACCCATGGGATTTTCCAGGCAAGAGTACTGGAGTGGGGTGCCATCACCTCCTAGTTTTTTTAAATCCATACTCTCTCACTATATATTTTAAGGAGAAAAAAAGTCCTAAATCATATTCTCTATAAGAAAAGACATACAGAAATAACATAATTAACTAGAGAACCACCATACCTACTTCATTCACATAAAATTTAGGATTAAAATAAGCACTGTATCATTCCCCCTCTCTTTCACCTGAATTGCTACTTGATAAGTACTTTCCCAACATTTTCATAGCTGTTTCTAGAGTAAACATGAAACTCTTCCATGATCTGAGAGTCATCATGGTAGAGTGGTTACATGACAGACTCTGGGCCACAGATCCTATATCCAAACATTTACAAGTCATCTAAGTTATTGATGCTAAATACCCATGGCAGTTGTTTCTTCTCTATGTGTTCCAATTTCCTTATCTGTAAAATGATTATAACAGCAGTTCCTTTGCAAGACTGTTGGTAGGATAATCATGAAAAAATGTATGTTAAGGGTTTAGAATAGCTTTCAGATGTACTCAACAAGTGCAAACTGCTATTATATATATATATATATATATATATATATATATATATATATATATATATATATATATATATTTTCAGATGCTATTCTACCACTAGGACTTGAAAGGGCCATTTCAGAGTGAAGGTAAAATACTCTAACCAAAATACTTTTTCATTAAATTGAGGTATTTGGAAGAATTTTAGCAGAAGGAAAGGGCCAAGTTACCTTTTTAGGCTAAAAATCAGTGATGCCCTCAATAAATTAACTATCACATGCAAGAACATGGAAGTTAGGACTATCTTTTGCCCAAACTTTGGAAGGCTTTGAAAGATCTCTTGTTTTCTAGAAAAACGGTTGGGAAACCGTGCTTATGGACAAATATGGCTCCTAAGAACATTTGTTTTTATTGGTTTTCTGTTTTGCTTTGCATTACATTTTTAAAGGATGAATAGGGAGAAGAAGGGAAGGAGGAAAAGGAAGAATATGTGACAGAAACTTCATGGGGTCCACAAAGTCTAAAATGTTTACCTGTATTAATTTACTAGGGTCGCCATAACAAAGTACCATACACCATAGACTGGGTGGCGAAAGGAATAGAGTATTTTTTTCTCTCACAATTATAAGATAGAAGTTGGGATCAAGCTTCAGGGGGGTTGATTTCTTTTGGGGCTTCTCTCCTTGGCTTATAGATGGCCATCTTTTCCCAGTGTCTTGTATGAATCTATGCCCAAATTTCCTCTTCTTATTGAGACACCAGTCATATTGGATTAGGAATCACCCTAGTGACCTGACTTTAACTTAATTATATCTCTAAAAAATCCTATCTCCATATATAGCCACATTCCAAGGTACGGGGAGTTAGTATGTAAACATATGAATTTTGAAAGTCTCTCAGTCATGTTTGACCTTTTTGAACCCATGAACTGCAGCCTGCCAGGCTCCCCTGCCCATGAAATTCTCCAAGCAAGAATACTGGAGTGGGTTGCCATTATGAATTTAAGGGAGAGACAATTCAGCTGATAATTCTTATCATAGAAGAAAGCCTCCACTTGAGAAGCTTGTGGAAGTTGTATCTGCCACAAGACAACCATATTTTCTTTCTGCTTCCTTTATACAAAATAGACATCAGGAGAGAATTACTAAGCTTAAGAATTTACTAGGAAAAAAAAAAACATCTCAAGGGACTGTGGCTAATCTTTTTAAAGTTAGGTCAAAGGAGTAGGGCTTAGTAAACAAGAATATTTACTTGGAGGAAGCTAGATATAGGAGAAATATGTAGGTGAACATGAATTTGGGACCTTCCCCCTGGCACCCCACCCCACCAAAGGTAGCCTGATAATCTAACTGAATAACTCAAAACCTAACATCAGGAGTGGGTGTGCAGATGGTGATGTCATAAGAGAAACAATAATACTTATTACCATTTATTAACATAGTTAACCCTTGAAAAACTTGGGGCCTAGGAACACCAACCCTCAAACAATCAAAAATATGCATATAACTTACAGTTAAGCCTTCTATATACATGGAGGAAGTTTCCTTCATATCTTCAGTTCCTCTTTCTTGGATTTAACAAACCATGGATCATGTAGTACTGTAGTATTTACTAATAAAAATAGTATGTATGATCTATGTATAAGTGGACCTATGTAGTTCAAATCTGTGTTGTTTGAGGATCAACTCCGTACTTATGAACAAGCCCCTGTAATACTATTTTACAACATGGTCATTTACACCACCATGTGACCATTATTATTATTCTTACACACATGCATACAAATTAGAAAACTGAGTTGAAATTAGAATATAGATTCTAATCTCCTTTAAATACTGGGCCAAAATATCTGAAATTGGCAATCCAAAAACAATAGAACTTCAAGGGTCATCTGGAAAATGAAGTCAGATACCCAACCCTTCACCTTCTCCTTACTGACAAGTAAATTCACAGATATAAAACAGGATTGGTACTGACAACAGACCCTGACCAAAAAAACAGAAAAAAGAAAAAGAATAGTTTCTCAGCAGGTACTTACTTTTGCATCCACATTTTGATCTAGTTAGAATGCTGTCATGCACTTTGAAAATAATTACTTGGTGATTCCTTTTTATAAGAAGACTTTTATACATCTATTTCCAAATTCTAATATAAATCCAGATATATACAGATATATAAGACCAACTTATATTATGCTTAATCTCCCTCTCTATATAATTTAGGATATTAAAGTAAACTTTCTGTACATGCTTAATTCAATATGAAATGTATCTGAGAAATTCAGACTCAGGATTTTTCAGCAGTCTTGTCACCTAAAGAAAACAGCTTCTAGCTTGGATTTGCATCCTATTTTTGTAAAGATTCAGACTCACAGTTAAGGTCAACATCTGGCTGGATTTAATATTTACATTTTAACATCTTCACTCTCATTAAAAAATGTTTAGCATTTTTTTCAAAGCAAAAGCTGTCTTATTTTAATAGAAGTTTTCATATATTTGTTCCATGAGGGGTGGATTTGTATGCTTGAACTACCATATGCAGTTGGAATTTGAGGCCATCTCACTAGACAAGTCATTATAGCAAAGTAAATGCAAATGAAAGGGGCAAAGGGCACATTAAAATGAGCAAGAGGATTTAGTGTTATGTATCCTATTTCCATATCTTTTGGGAGAAGGGAAAAGTGGGAAAATGAGATATAGTTCTATCTTTTTTCCCCAGTAAATCACGATTTATTTAGCAATTTGAAAGCCATGGGGAATATGCCAACTAATTCTCAAACTAATCTTGAATTTAGTAATTTTGCTTTAGTAACTTTATAGAGAACTTTAGTGCCAAGTAATAACCACATAACCAATGCATTATTTTGATTACTAAAACTGTGTAACAAATGAACGTATGCATATACACACATCATTGAAGAAAGAGTCACAGTGATTTCAAATGGAACATTCTGTATGTGAAATTATAATAAAAACAGGTACTGTTTATCAAGCATATGTTGTGCACAAAATCTGTTTGTTACTTAATGTGCCTGATATTTACTACCCACAAGAATCTAAAAAGTAGATATCATTATACCACCGATGAGAGGAGATGATTAACCTACACAGATTTGCCTAACAGATTTAAACCTAGTTTGTCTTACCTACAATTCAATGTTCTGTCTTCAGTGACACTTTAACATATAAAACAGAGTTAAGGGAGAATTTGAAAACATCTGGATGACTAGTCTGGAATCTTCAGTAAAGGTGGATGCAAATTATTGACTGAATATAGGACTGTCCATGTCTTACACGCATATAAGTAGCTACTAAAGAGTCAGACATAATTGCTTTCCTCTGTGGTCACCAATTAGAAATCTTCAAATATTAATAAATTGGCTGATTTGTGAGAAATATCAGTATGTATTTTCTTTCTACATATTGCTTTTAAGAACTAAACATTTCATGGGCACTCAATAAATATTAAATATTTAACAACAGCTAATAAAATGAAATTATGGCAATATATTTTACAATTAACTCATCATAAGATGAAATAAAAAACAAGTTTTAGCACTAGACCTGGAAGATGAGCAGATTTAGATAGCTGGGTAAGTGAATGAACCCTCTAGGGAGGTAAAAGACATTAACATGTTGTGGTAGAAAAAGTTAACAGGAGGTTAAAACAAAACAAAAAAATTCCAATCTGAAAAATGAAACTACTCCTCCTTATTTTCAGATTTGTTATATTCATCTAACATCTAAAATGTAAATTAAGGGATATATTTCTAAGCTGTTGTCATTTCTGCCCCATACTCAAACATGAAGTGAATATATTTCATTATTTATTGGTATTATCTTACTCTAAAAGAACATAAAGTATGTTCCCTTATATTTTTCCCCCTACTTATGCCCTCTTTTGCACACAGTCTGAGATTTTCAGAAATGCTAATTGTGATAATAATTTTAAAAGAATGCTAAAAAATGTTAAATTACATTACCCTTTGGCATACAAAACTCAATGAATGATGAAAATGAGACTCCGAAATGTATGCAGTTTCAGAGCGCACATTTCTGGAGAGTTAAATTAGAGATGCAAGCTACTGGGCAGAAATCAGGCTGGAAGCAAGCTCACTTTTTTTTCTTAAGTGAGTGGAGCAAAAATGTTACATAAAAGAGAGAGGAAACTTGTAAAATGGAGCAATCCATAGGGAAACCTTAATTTAAGCCCTTATTTCTCAAGTCTTGTAAGATTCATGAAAAAAGAAACACTTAAACATACTCTTTGAGGACTCTATCTCCTTCATTTCTACTTTTGGCTTTTTACAATCCCTCTGAGGATAAGAGAGAATGAACTTAAAGTTACTATTTGGGTGACTCATTCCTTCTCTGTTTCCTTTAAGCTTCTAAGTCTGTCCAATGCTCCAAAGAAATTAGAACACATTTAACAAGTGCTTTCAGGAAGCTCAGCCACCATTTCCTCTCTCAAGTCTGTGATTAACCCATTGATGGATCCACAAAGTCTGTTTAACAGTCCACATATACTATGCTGCAGGTCACATGCACCGCTACTCTACCTATCCTAATAATCATTTCTGACATGGAAAAATATCAAAACCACAGTAGGTTTCACTGAGTGAATTCACACAATAATAAAACACTTAGACGCGTCAAAAGCCCTCATACAATATTTTAAAATATTTCTTCAGTTTTCATAAACTCAGTGTCATTACTGTGCACTTACTTTCTGTCTTACACTCCCACCCACTGTGACACAGAACAACCCCCTACAAATACATCCTTAACTTTCAGGAACCATGCACAGAAGTCACCCCTTTCTGTTTTAATATTTCACAGTTAGATTCTAGTTTAGGATAAGGTTTTCTCTATTTTTTATTAGTTTAATAAATATTCAGAAGTTTGTCAGCTTTTAAAATTTTACTCTACTAGTTTCATGTTTTCTATAAATATATTGAGGCTTTCACTTCACAGAACAAAGTTGGATAATAAATCTTTATAGTATGTGTATATAACTAAAATTAAAGCAATTTATCTCAGTATGATGATTCCAAACTCAAAAATATAGAGCTGAAAGTCAACAAAGTACACTGACACAATATTCTCAGGAATACTTCTACTAGAGTTTCTTTAAATACTCTTGTCATTCATATATTCAAATGTCATAAGCATCCACAACATCAAAAACAATAACAGCATTTGAGACAAAGTTTTATATTTTGAAATACATGGATAAAATATCATGATTATGTAAAAAGAATAAAACATGTATAAGGTTAAGTAAGTTTCCAAAGTCTGTATTCTCCTTTATTATATAGTACAGCTATAAAAGAAAATCCTCAAGAGAATTCATATGAACTTATGATAATGAAGCCTGCAGCACGGTTTGTTTTTGTTTTGCCTGTTTTTGCTGATAATGCAATTCAAACTATACCCTACTAATCTTTAGTACAGTAATCAGATAATTCACCTATAAACATGCAGCCATAAAGTCTCATTCTTTAGTCAATACAGAACAAGATCTTTCTCTTTTTCACAGGTTTGGCTCCCCAGCTCATTAGATCATTACCTGATAAACAGGAAAAGGGTAATGAATTGAGAAAATAACTACGTACCTTCAGAGAAAACCTGCCCGATAACAATAATCCATTAGAAAACTGGCAATATCCTCTGATCTATTGCCCGCAAAGCTATGACTTGATGGAGAGTTTCATTCCCTGGGCTCAGTTCTCCAGAAGAAAATCAGCACAATTTAAATATTTCTTGGAATGTGACAGCTCTCTAGATCTCCGGTTGCATTCTGTTCCCTAGGGATGACAATCTGCTGTTCCTGTGTGCATAGAGCAGTGAAGATGAATTGAATATGCTTGAGATAAATTAGGAATGGCTAAGTTAAAACTGTCTCTGCTCCAGACTCTCTCATCTGCAGTCTGTAAGCCTGTTTTTCTGTGAAAAAGCTAGATGGCAGGCTGCCTCAGTAAGTTCTTCCTAAGCGACACAGAGCATTTTCAATGAAGAAAAATTCTCCCATTATCTAAGCTAATGTGACTGCTGCTAAATCTAGATTTTAAAGTGTCTACTGGCATGGAATTCATTTTCCCTATTGCTTTCTTTCAAACTACAGTCTGGAATCCATACTATCCTCATATATACATTTCTATCTGAGAGAAACATGTAAAGTTTTTAGCTAACATATTAAATCATATCCCTTTTGGCAGTTTTAAGAATCATTCATGTATAGGGAATGTCCTCTTTATGTCCTAAAACCACTGTATTGAATTTTATAATATGTAGATGGTTTTGTTTTAAATTACAGTACTGAAGATAGATAAATGTATTTTTATTAACATTTATTACTTGTTGCAATGTAGAAGTATATCATTTTTAAACATTACTTAAATGCAGAAGTTAGATACAAATAAACAAAGGGAATGTAGATCCCTAATACGTGACCATAGGCATAAATATTGACTTTGAATATCCTCCTAAAAGAAATAATATGTTTCAAATAAAACCAAGTTGCATAAATTATTCCCTTCTAAATAAAAGCAAGTGATTTTTGAGTTCTGTTTCAGTTGAATGATATGTTGTGATATGACAACTCCTTGTAAATTAGAAAATTATTTCAGAATTTTAATAATATTCTGGAATGAGAGATAGAACACTTTATTTGGAATATTAGCAACACCCAAAACATAAGAGGAAGGATCATTGAAATTTTCAGTTCCATTTCTTTATTTGGAATCTCTGTATGAAACAATATTCATATTTTAAAAAAGCATTTAAAAAGCATCATAATCCATTGATATATGGATGTCTCTTAAATGTTGGCTAAAATATAGAACTTCATTTTTCTATAACTTTCTACATGGCATTCTCTAATGCTCTATGTCTAATTATTTGATAGATAAGCAAGCTGTTGCTTCCACAGCAAGAATGGGGTGTACATATATACATAGAAAGGGAGGCAATGACAATATAATCACCTGCGAACCAACAGAAGAAGTAAATGAACATTTTTATTTTCTCTCCACCCATCCTGTAGCTACAGCTGACCACTTTATTCAGGAAGGTGGAAGGGAGAAGAAACAGGCGGACAAAATAAAACATCACATAGAAAATGCCTCCAAGCCCTTTTCTCTCTCTTCAGAAGTGGAAACTCTGTAGATATTTCTGAGGAGAAAGCATAGGGGAGTTGGAAAGGAGCAGCCTCAGCATCCCAGGTGTTTAGTGCTCAATATGCATTAAAAAAATGAAAAAAAGATAAAAGTTTTTTTTTTTTTTTTGAGATAAAACTAT
The DNA here is from genome assembly GCA_935064755.1 of Tragelaphus eurycerus. Taxonomy (NCBI): domain Eukaryota; kingdom Metazoa; phylum Chordata; class Mammalia; order Artiodactyla; family Bovidae; genus Tragelaphus; species Tragelaphus eurycerus. The sequence continues at coordinate 40,586,910 of CAKXYN010000010.1, read as the reverse complement.
CTCCAATATTGACGATATTTTTATATCTCCAAGATTTTTATATCCCCAAAAATATCTCCAATAACCGATGGTTGATTGAAAATCCAACTACAATGTACAAATATGCATTGCACATCCCAACTAATGTAATAGATAATTATAGTAATAAAGTAGGCACACACTTCTAAGAAATTCAGATATCCCTCTCCACTTAGAAACTGCCCATTTTACTAGCAGTATACTGCAGTGATAAATTCAGGGTTATAAACAGTAAAATATGAGCGATACCTAAATTATTCTTGGAATATTATGAATTGGCTCTTGTAGGAAGTAACATTTAGAAAAGGCCAAGAGAGCCTTGGTTAAAAAGTTAAGGAATATTTCCAGGCACTGAGAACAAAGCCCAAAGGGAAATATGCATATCACATTTGGATAAGTTAAACAATTCAGTTTGGCTGGAGTGTAGAGTGAAGTATGAAGGACATGGCAGGAGATGAGTCCTTTATACTATATAAAGGAGTTTGGACTTCTCTTTGATAGTTCCTAAATGAGAAGGATAACTCATCAATATATTACAAAAAGATTACTCTCATATCACAATAGTCAGGTAAAAAGTATTCGGTTCAGTGCAGTTGCTCAGTCATGACTCTGTGACCACATGGACTGCAGCATGTCAGGCCTCCCTGTCCATCACCAACTCCTGGAGTTTACCCAAACTCATGTCCATCAAGGTGGTGATGCCAACTCAATCTCCTCCCACCTGCAATCTTTCCCAGCATCAGGGTCTTTTCAAATGAGTCAGTTCTTTGCATCAGGTGGCCAAAGTATTGGAGTTTCAGCTTCAGCATCAGTCCTTCCTATGAATATTCAGGACTGATTTCCTTTAGGATGGACTGGTTGGATCTCCTTTCAGTCCAAGAGACTCTCAAGAGTCTTCTTCAACACCAGAGTTCAAAAGCATCAATTCTTCAGCACTCAGCTTTCTTTGTAGTCCAACTCTCACATCTGTACATGACTACTAGAAAAACCATAGCTTTGACTAGAGAAACCTTTGTTGAGAAAGTAATGTCTCTGCTTTTTAATAGGCTGTCTAGGTTGGTCATAGGAGTAAGCATCTGCCAAGGAGCAAGCGTCTTTTAATTTGGTGGCTGCAGTCAACATCTACAGTGATTTTGGAGTCCAAATAAAATAAAGTCTGTCACTCTTTCTCCATCTATTTGCCATGAAGTGATGGAACCAGATGCCATGACCTTAGTGTCCAAATGTTGAGTTTTATGCCAACTTTTTCACTCTCCTCTTTCACTTTCATCAAGAAGCTCTCTAGTTCTTCTCTTTCTGCCACAAGTGTGGTGTGATCTGCATATATGAGATTATTGATATTTCTCCTGGCAATCTTGATTCCAGCTTGTGCTTCTTCCAGACCAATGTTTCTCATGATGTACTCTGCATATAAGTTAAATAAGCAGGGTGACAATATGCAGCTTTGATGTACTCTTTTTCCAGTTTGGAACAAGTTTCAATTCCAGTTCTAACTGTTTTTTCTTGACCTGCATACAGATTTCTCAAGAGGCAGGTCAGGTAGTCTGCTTTTCCCAGCTCTTTCAGAATTTTCCACAGTTGGTAGTGATCCACACAGTCAAAGGCTTTGGCATAGTCAGTAAGATCAGATCAGATCAGTCGCTCAGTCATGTCCGACTCTTTGCGACCCCATGAACTGCAGCATGCCAGGCCTCCCTGTCCATCACCAACTCCCGGAGGTCACTCAGACTCACATCCATCGAGTCAGTGATGCCATCCAGCCATCTCATCCTCTGTCATTCCCTTCTCCTCTTGCCCCCAATCCCTCCCAGCATCAGTCTTCTCCAATGAGTCAACTCTTAGCATGAGGTGGCCAAAGTACTGGAGTTTCAGCTTTAGCATCATTCCTTCCAAAGAAATCCCAGGGCTGATCTCCTTCAGAATGGACTGGTTGGATCTCCTTGCAGTCCAAGGGACTCTCAAGAGTCTTCTCCAACACCACAGTTCAAAAGCAACAATTCTTCGACATTCAGCCTTCTTCACAGTCCAGCTCTCACATCCATACATGACCACAGGAAAGACCATAGCCTTGACTAGGCGAACCTTTGTTGGCAAAGTAATGTCTCTGCTTTTGAATATGCTATCTAGGTTGGTGATAACTTTCCTTCCAAGGAGTAAGCATCTTTTAATTTCATGGCTGCAGTCACCATCTGGTAGTGATTTTGGAGCCCAGAAAAAGAAAGTCTGACACGGTTTCCACTGATTCTCCATCTATTTCCCATGCAGTGATGGGACCAGATGCCATGATCTTCGTTTTCTGAATGTTGAGCTTTAAGCCAACTTTTTCACTCTCCACTTTCACTTTCATCAAGAGGCTTTTTAGTTCCTCTTCACTTTCTGCCATAAGGGTGGTATCATCTGCATATCTGAGGTTATTGATATTTCTTCCAGCAATCTTGATTCCAATTGTGTTTCTTCCAGTCCAGCATTTCTCATGATGTACTCTGCATATAAGTTAAATAAACATGGTGACAATATACAGTCTTGACATACTCCTTTTTCTATTTGGAACCAGTCTGTTGTTCCATGACCAGTTCTAACTGTTGCTTCCTGACCTGCATACAGATTTCTCAAGAGGCAGATCAGGTGGTCTGGTATTCCCATCTCTTTCAGAATTTTCCACAGTTTATTGTGATCTACACAGTCAAAGGCTTTGGCATAGTCAATAAAGCAGAAATAGATGTTTTTCTGGAACTCTCTTGCTTTTTCGATGATCCAGCGGATGTTTGCAATTTGATCTCTGGTTCCTCTGCCTTTTCTAAATCCAGCTTGAACATCTGGAAGTTCATGGTTCACATACTGTTGAAGCCTGGCTTGGAGAATTTTGAGCATTACTTTGAGCGTCTGCTGCTGCTGCTGCTAAGTCACTTCAGTCGTTTCCGACTCCGTGCGACCCCATAGACGGCAGCCCACCAGGCTCCCCCGTCCTCGGGATTCTCCAGGCAAGAACACTGGAGTGGGTTGCCATTTCCTTCTCCAATGCATGAAAGTGAAAAAATAAAGTGAAGTCGCTCAGTCATGTCTGACTCCTAGCAACCCCACAGACTGCAGCCTACGAGGCTCCTCTGTCCATGGGATTTTCCAGGCAAGAGTACTGGAGTGGGTTGCCATTGAGCGTCTGAGATGAGTGCAATTATGTGTTAGTTTGAGCATTCTTTGGCATTGCCTTTCTTTGGGATTGGGATGAAACCACACACCTAGTTAGCCAAGCTAGACACTTAGTGTGTGTGTGCTAAGTTGCTTCAGCTCTGTTCATCTCTTTGTGACCCGATGAACTGTAGTCTGCCAGGCTCCTCTGTCTATGGGATTCTCCAGGCAAGAATACTGGAGTAGGCTGCCATGTCCTCCTCCAGGGTATCTTGTATCATGTGTATTGCGTGGCCTGCACTCACAGGGGCTTCTTTACCAGTAGCACTACCTGGGAACCCTTTTCTTAGTAGTCAAAGGATTTACCTCCTCTTTCTTTACCTCTAATATCCTGTTTGTTATCTGGGAACTGGATCCCAACAACAAACTGGTTTAAAATTGGGAAAGGTGTATGTTAAAGCTGTATATTGTGACCTTGCACAATTAACCTATATGCAGAGTACATCATGTGAAATACTGGGCTGGATGAAACTCAAGCTGAAATTAAGTTGCTGGGAGAAATATACATATTCTCAGCTATGCAGATGATATCACCATAATGGCAGAAAACAATGAGGAACTAAAAAGCCTCTTGAAAGTGAAAGAGGAGAGTGAAAAAACTTCTTAAAAAACAACATTCAAAAAACTAAGATCATGGCATCTGGTCCTATAACTTCGTGGCAAATAGATGTGGAAAAAAATGGAAGCAGATGTGGAAAAAATGGAAAAATGGAAGCCTATTTTCATGGGCTTCAAAATCATTGCACACAGTGACTGTAGCCATGAAATTAAACGATGCTTGCTTCTTGGAAGAAAAGCTATGACAAATCTATGCTAAGTCACTTCAGTCGTGTCCGACTCTGTGTGACCCCATAGATGGTAGCCCACCAGGCTTCCCCGTCCCTGGGATTCTCCAGGCAAGAACACTGGAGTGGGTTGCCATTTCCTTCTCCAATGCATGAAAGTGAAAAGAGAAAGTGAAGTCGCTCAGTCATGTCTGACTCTTAGCGACCCCATGGACTGCAGCCCACCAGGCTCCTCCGTCCATGGGATTTTCCAGGCAAAAGTACTGGGGTGGGGTGCCATTGCCTTCCCCGATGACAAATCTAGACAGCATATAAAAAACAGAGACATTACTTTGCCAACAAAGGTTGGTATTGTGAACACTATAGTTTTTCCAGTAGTCATGTACAGATAATGAGAGTTTGACCGTAAGGAAGGCTGGGTGCTGAAGAATTGATGCTTTTGAACTGTGGTGTTGGAGAAGACTCTTGAGAGTCCCTTGGACTGCAAGGAGATCCAACCAGTCAATCCTAAAGGAAATCAACCCTGAATATTCACTGGAAGGACTGATGCTGAGGCTGCACCTGATACAAAGAGCTGACTCATTTGAAAAGACCCTGATGCTGGCAAAGATTGAAGGCAGGAGGAGAAGGGGCGACAGAAGATGAGATGGTTGGATGGCATCATCAACTCAATGGACATGAGTTTGATTGACTCTGGGATATGGTGGAATACAGGGAGACCTGGCATGCTGCAGTCCATGGAGTCATAGAGAGTCGGACACAACCAAGAGACTGAACAACTACAAGAAAGGATCCTGCATGCTCTGTGGAATGGAAAAAAAAAAGAAAAGTAAAAAAAGATGATACAAAGAAAAAAATGTCTGAGAATAAAAAATAATATATAAAATTAAGCCAGTCACAAAAGGACAAATTCTGAGATTCTTCATATATAAGGTACTTAAATTAATCAAATTCATAGAGATACAAAGTAGCATCGTGGTTGTCAGAACTGGAGGAGGTAGGAATACGTACTATAGTGAGTATGGAGTTTGATTGTGAAGATTAAGAAGTTCTGGAGTTGAATATATTACTATTTATCTTAAAATAATGGAATAAAAACATTAATTTTCTTGGGTTAATAATGCAGATATCTAAACACAAACGTAAGTTGTATCGCTTCTTAGAAAAGAATTGTAGAAAAATCTCAATACAAATGTTAAGAAGAATAAAATACATAAATCCAACATTGTTAACATTTTAAGATCCATATCTCCTTTCAATCTCTCTCTATTGAGAAAAACATATATATGAAATATGCATACACATATGAGGATTTATATATACATACATTTATAAATTCCTTTTTATGGTGGCTCAGAGGTTAAAGCATCTGCCTGCAATGAGGGAGACCTGGGTTCGATCCCTGGGTCTGGAAGATCCCCTGGAGAAGGAAATGGCAATCCACTCCAGTATTCGTGACTGGAGAATCCTATGAACACAGGAGCCTGGTGGCTACAGTCCAAGGGGTTGCAAAGAGTCAGACACGACTGAACAACTTCACTCACTCACTTTGTATATACAAGGAGCATACACACACACACACACACACACACACACACAGAATCTCAGCTTTTCAAGATGAAATGAGTTCTAGAGATTGATCACTCAACTATCTGAATGTACTTAACACTACTGAAGTATATACTAAAAATGACTAAGGTGGTAATTTTATGTTGTTGCAATTTAAAAATATGATAAATACATTTTAAAGAATGTTTTCTGTGGAAAAATGAATTTTAAAAATTATTACAAAAATATGTGATAATATATTTAAAAAACAAGAGTCAATTCATATTAATACTATAAATTACAATCTTTATAAAAGAAATTTATTTCAGTTATTTCCTACAAACCTGCACACTATGCACAGGCGGCTGCCACCAGCGTGCTAATCACAGCCGAGAGGAACTACCCCACGTCCAAGGTCAGGGGCAGAAGCCAGGAGAACCCCACGCCTGAAGGGCAGCTGCCAAGAGGAGTTACATCACGTCTAAGATGAGGGGCAGCGGCCGAGAGTGCCAGGCTGCAATGGTGCAGGAATGGCCGAGAGGAGCTACCCTGCGTTCGAGGTCAGGGATGGTGACTAGAGGAGTTACCCGGCATCTGAGGTCAGGGGCATCGGCAGGGAGAAGCTACCCCACACCCCCATGCCCCAGGCCAGGGGTGGCGGCAGGGAGGAGCTACCCTGCCCCCACGACCGAGGCCAGGGGCGGCGGCCAGGAGGACCAACGTCACATTCAAGGAGCCATGGCTGCACGGGCGCAGGAGGGCCTAGAGGATCTATCCTACATTGAAGGTCAAAAGGGCGGCAGTGAGGAGATACCCCTCGTCCAAGGTAAGGAACAGCAGCTGCGCTTTGCTGGAACAGCCGTGAAGAGATACTCCAGGCCCAAGGTAAGACAAACCCAAGTAAGATGGTAGGTGTTGCAAGACAGCATCAGAGGGTAGACACACAGAAACCGTACTCACAGAAAACTAGTCAATATAATCACCCTAGGTCCACAGCCTTGTCTAACTCAATGAAACTAAGCCATGCCTGTGGGGCAACCCAAGATGGGCAGGTCATGGTGGAGAGATTTGACAGGATGTGGTCCACTGGAGAAGGGAATGGCAAACCATTTTAGTAATCTTGCCTTGAGAGCCCCATGAACAGTATGAAAAGGCAAAAGATAGGATACTGAAAGAGGAACTCCCTAGGTCAGTAGGTGCCCAATATGCTACTGGAGATCAGTGGAGAAATAACTCCACAAATAATGAAGGGATGGAGCCAAAGCAAAAAGAATACCCAGCTGTGGATGTGACTGGTGATAGAAGCAAGGTCCGATGCTGTAAAGAGCAATATTGCATAGGAACCTGGAATGTCAGGTCCATGAATCAAAGCAAACTGAAAGTGGTCAAACAAGAGATGGCAAGAGTGAATGTAGACATTCTAGGAATCAGTGAACTGAAACGGACTGGAATGGGTGAATTTAACTCAGATGACCATTATATCTACTACTGCAGGCAGGAATCCCTCAGAAGAAATGAAGTAGCCATCATGGTCAACAAGAGTTTGAAATGCAGTACTTGAATGCAATCTCAAAAATGACAGAATGATCTTTATTCATTTCCAAGGCAACCATTCACCATCACAGAAATCCAAGTCTATGCCCCAACCAGTAATGCTGAAGAAGCTGAAGTTGACCGGTTCTATTAAGACCTTCAAGACTTTTTAACTACTGCCCCAAAAAGATGTCTTTTTCATTAGAGGGGAGTGGAATGCAAAAGTAGGAAGTCAAGAAACACCTGGAGTAACAGGCAAATTTGGCCTTGGAATATGGAATGAAGCAGGCCAAAGACTAATAGAGTTTAGCCAAGAAAATGCACTGGTCATAACAAATACCGTCTTCCAAGAATACAAGAGAAGACTCTACACATGGACATCACCAGATGGTCAATGCTGAAATCAGATTGATTATATTCTTGCAGCCAAAGATGGAGAAGCTCTATACAGTCAGCAAAAACAAGGCCAGGAGCTGACTATGGCTCAGATCATGAACTCCTTATTGCCAAATTTAGACTTAAACTGAAGAAAGGAGGGAAAACCACTAGACCATACAGGTATGACTTAAATCAAATCCCTTATGATTATACAGTGGAAGTGAGAAATAGATTTAAGGGCCTAGATCTGATAGATAGAGTGCCTGATGAGCTATGGAATGTAGTTCGTGACATTGTACAGGAGACAAGGATCAAGACCATCCCCATGGAAAAGAAATGCAAAAGAGCAAAATGGCTGTCTGGGGAGGCCTTACAAATAGCTGTGAAAAGAAGAAAAGCGAAAAGCAAAGGAGAAAAGGGAAGATAAAAACATCTGAATGCAGAGTTTCAAAGAATAGTAAGAAGAGATAAGAAAGCCTTCTCAGCTATCAATGCAAAGAAATAGAGGAAAACAACAGAATGGGAAAGACTAGGGATCTCTTCAAGAAAATCAGAGATACCAAGGGAACATTTCATGCAAAGATGGGCTCGATAAAGGACAGAAATGGTATGGACCTAACAGAAGCAGAAGATATTAAGAAGAGATGGCAGGAATACACAGAAGAACTGTACAAAAAAGAGCTTCACGACCCAGATAATCACGATGGTGTGATCACTGACCTAGAGCCAGACATCCTGGAATATGAAGTCAAGTGGGCCTTAGAAGGCATCACTACAAACAAAGCTAGTGGAGGTGATGGAATTCCAAATCCTGAAAGATGATGCTGTGAAAGTGCTGCACTCAATATGCCAGAAAATTTGGAAAACTCAGCAGTGGCCACAAGATTGGAAAAGGTCAGTTTTCATTCCAATCCCAAAGAAAGGCAATGCCAAAGAGTGCTCAAACTACCACACAATTGCATTCATCTCACATGCTAGTAAAGTAACGCTCAAAATTCTCGAAGCCAGGTTTCAGCAATATGTGAACCGTGAACTTCCTGATCTTCAAGCTGGTTTTAGAAAAGGCAGAGGAACCAGAGATCAAAATGCCAACATCCGCTGGATCATTGAAAAAGCAAGAGAGTTCCAGAAAAAACATCTATTTCTGCTTTATTGACTATGCCAAAGCCTTTGACTGTGTAGATCACAATCAACTGTGGAAAATTCTGAAAGAGATGAGAATACCAGACCACCTGATCTGCCTCTTGAGAAATCTGTATGCAGGTCAGGAAGCAACAGTTAGAACTGGTCATGGAACAACAGACTGGTTCCAAATAGGAAAAGGAGTACCTCAAGGCTGTATATTGTCACCCTGTTTATTTAACTTATATGCAGAGTACATCATGAGAAATGCTGTACCGGAAGAAACACAAGTTGGAATCAAGATTGCCGGGAGAAATATCAATCACCTCAGATATGCAGATGACACCACCCTTATGGCAGAAAGTGAAGAGGAACTAAAAAGCCTCTTGATGAAAGTGAAAGTGGAGAGTGAAAAAGTTGGCTTAAAGCTCAACATTCAGAAAACGAAGATCATGGCATCTGGTCCCATCACTTCATGGGAAATAGATGGGGAAACAGTGGAAACAGTGTCAGACTTTATTTTTCTGGGCTCCAAAATCACTACAGATGGTGACTGCAGCCATGAAATTAAAAGACGCTTACTCCTTGGAAGGAAAGTTATCACCAACCTAGATAGCATATTCAAAAGCAGAGACATTACTTTGCCAACAAAAGTCCATCTAGTCAAGGCTATGGCTTTTCCTGTGGTCATGTATGGATGTGAGAATTGGACTGTGAAGAAGGCTGAATGTCGAAGAATTGATGCTTTGGAACTGTGGTGTTAGAGAAGACTCTTGAGAGTCACTTGGACTGCAAGGAGATCCAACCAGTCCACTCTGAAGGAGATCAGCCCTGGGATTTCTTTGGAAGGAACGATGCTAAAGCTGAAACTCCAGTATTTTGGCCACCTCATGCGAAGAGTTGACTCATTGGAACAGACTCTGATGCTGGGAGGGATTGGGGGCAGGAGGAGAAGGGGGATGACAGAGATTGAGATGGCTGGATGGCATCACTCACTCGATGGATGTGAGTTTGGGAGAACTCTGGGAGTTGATGATGGACAGCGAATCCTGGCGTGCTGCGATTCATGGGATCGCAAAGAATTGGACATGACTGAGCGACTGAACTGAACTTTGAAGCATCTTTTTCTTTTGTAAATTGAAAGTAATTTTACCAAGTAAAAATTAGTTAACTTTTATTATTTTTTTTTTATTCAAAGTAAAATGGTCTTGATAATTATATTAAATTTGACAGTATGTTATGTTACACATTTTAACCCAGACCAAAGAGCATTCAAGTACTTGGAGTATTCAAGAAAGCTGAAATATGAATATTTCAAAGACCCCATCAAGAGATCCAATGATAGAAACCTCACAAGTAGCTTAAGGCAAAAGATAGGGGAGATGTATTAAGTTTCTTTAAACATATGAACCCTGACTTTGAAAAAACATTTCAATAGGATTAGCAAACCATATTTTGTTTCTTCAAAAATAAATGAGTTTCTTATTTATTCTTTATAATCAAACACTAAAGAGCTTCAGCCCAGTTTCCCAGTCAAACTTATTAGTTATTTCCATGAAAATAGAGTACTTATAAATGACTTGATAAAAATGTAATACTAATCCTATTAGGACTGACATCTCTGATTCAAGGAAATTCGTTTTTTTATAAACAATAAACTGTTCTGTCAGAAAATATTATTTTAAAATTGTTAAACTACTTGAAAGCATTTTTAAATCAGTGTTAAATATTTTATAAGCTAAGTAAAACACAACTTAAGAGTTCATTGAAACTGCATTGAGAAATAATACTCCTTTGCAGTACCTAAGCTTTAATAAAGCACCAAATAAAAAATAAACAGCATAATTCTTCAATTAACATAAATATATATATAGGAAACTGTGGCAATCAATTTCCAATCCAAATGATCTGAGCTGATTCTAGCCTTCAGAATTGCTGTCTGCTATATATATGTCATATAGAAACACTTTGATATATTTCTGGGTACAAATAAATTACTTGAAATAGTTTATATATCAATAACACCTGTGTTAGATGAAAGCTTTAAAATCAATTATGAAAGATATTCAGCTACATTTTTAACTCTAAAGTGACAATTACAGATTATGTCATCAGATTTGTTGTCAAAACAGTGAACACTCTACTGTAAACCTTTAAAATTTAATATTTTTATGATCTATATTCTTTTATGATTCAAAAAGTATTTGAGTCAATTTTCAAAGTTAAAATAATACAATGTATAATGGAGAACTATGAACTTCATGCAGACAAAATAATACAATCTTAAGTAAAAGTATGTCAAGGCCATGCTCAAGGCCAAAAGACTTGGAATGATGTCTTGTTATTATAGAGCAGAAAATTTGGGAAATATGCAAAATTTATTTTTCTATGGAGAGTGGAGAAAATATTAAAAATTATACATAAATAGCCAAGTTTATTGGATCTTCTCCCCAATTGGTGAGAAAGCTGTGTGTGATAATGCTGCTGCTGCTGCTAAGTCGCTTCAGTCGTGTCCGACTCTCTGCGACCCCATAGACGGAAGCTCATCAGGCTCCCCTGTCCTTGGGATTCTCCAGGCAAGAACACTGGAGTGGGTTGCCATTTCCTTCTCCAATGCATGAAAGGGAAAAGTGAAAAGTGAAGTCGCTCAGTCGTGTCCAACTGTCAGCGACCCTATGGACTGGAGCCCACCAGGCTCCTCCGTCCATGGGATTCTCCAGGCAAAAGTACTGGGGTGGGGTGCCATTGCCTTCCCCGGTGTGTGATAATAGAAAACAATATATTCTGCCGCCTTGAGAAATAACTGTACAAAGGGTTTCTAGACAACTATTTTGTAGTGTTTTCTAACATTTAGGCATGTTTGTAAGGCTCCAGTGAAATGTGGGACATGTGATATCTTTTGTTGGGTGTAACTTAAAACAGTATACATTTAAATTTATGAAAGAACTGTAGAGGTCATGTACTTCAAACCTTTTTTCTTTATTTCCTAGTTTGTTTTCTTCTCTGAAGTCAGCGATAGAGGATCTACAATGAATATATTTAGTTAAATACTCATCCCACCATATCGTCCTATGCCTTCATCTATGAAAAACCTGGAAATATTAATATATTTACTTAGTATTTTCCAGCCAACCAAAAAATTAGTAATTATACTGAATCATTGTGTAAGGCAATCCAGGTGATAAAGTAAGAAAAATACTATACCTATAAAAAGGTGGAAGTGTTAGTCATTCGGACATGTCCAACTCTTCAAGACCCGATTGACTGCAGCCTGCCAGGCTCCTATGTCCATTGAATTCTCCGGGCAAGAATACTGGAATAGGTAGCCATTTCCTTCTCCAGGGGATCATCTCTACCCTGGGACCGAACCTGGCTCTCTTGCACTGAAGGTAGAGTCTTTACCATCTGAGCCACCAGAGAAGCCCCATTCCTCTAAGACCATAGAACAAAACAGTAGGAATGCTTAAAACTGATCAAAATAGACAAAAAAAAAAAAAAAGTACACAAGGCAAAGCATGATATGACATAAGAGAGTTATAAACAAAGAACATCTGTGACTCTACTTCTGCCAGAGTCCAACTCCAGCAACCAGGGATTCAACCTGAAGAGATGACGGTGTCGGCCAATTAGACAGCCTCTCAGTTTTCTATGGACTGACTGTTTATTCCAAGTTTAAGATTTTCTTTTATACTTTTACAAAAACATTAGGCCAGAGGTTTGACATTTTCAGTTCCCCCTCTCTCAGATTTATTATCTCCAAAAACCATTGTCGCTCTTCAGAGTTTCTGCTTCAGTGATTCTCTGGGAATCAGCCTTATCATCTATTATCTACCTCCTCTAATGTGTCCTATAGTTAACTTGTGATTACATTGTAGCTCATGCTACATTCCTCAGTTTACTACTTATCTTCCTAAATCCTGTTTGTCCCTAACATCCTGAGCTCACTATCTCTTAAAAAGGCTTCTAGCTATAGTGTCTCTAAAAATCCCTAACTTCTATAAGCTATAGTAAAATATGCTAACTTTACAACATTCCTTAAATCTTTAACTTCTAACTATTTTAATTATTTCTAAACCCTAAATTCAGTAAACTCCTTTGCCATAAACATTCTCCTCACAAATAGGCTTCAGATAGCAATCCCTCCCATGGCCTCAAGCTACGCCTATGTGCTCATCCTGGAACACTGGAACAAATGTCAATGATTAACTTTATGAATTATTTTCTTAGCACAACTGCAGAAGGCTTTGTGCTTTCTCATGCTCCTCTCAAGAACAATAAGCACCTTAATATTCCTTTTCAGTCAACTCAGCCAAGAAGAGGAAAAGACAAGTCAGAATTACAAGGCCTAACTCCTTCATCCCGGGATCCGTGCCTATGGAATGAGGAGAAGGGGCTGGGGACCGTGCCTCCATTTTGTCAGTAATGCCTAATGCAGCTCCCAACATACTTCTGTTTGGTAAATCAGCTCATTTGTATCCTTTTTAGATTTCATGTATAAGCAATATCATATTTGTCTTTCTGTGTCCAACTTACTTCACTCAGTCTGACAACTCTAGGTCCATCCATGTTGCTGCAAATGCCATTATTTTATTCTTTTTTATGGCTCAGTTATAGTCCATTGTATATATGTACCACATCTTCTTTATCCATTCCTCTGTTGATGGACATTCAAGTTGCTTCCACATCTTGGCTATTGTAAACAGTACTGCAGTGAACACTGAGTTGCATATATCTTTTTTGAATTATGGTTTTCTCTGGATGTATGCCTAGGAATGGGATTGCTGGGTCATATGGTAGTTCTGTTTTTAGTTTTTTAAGGAGGCTCCATATTGTTTCTATAGTGGCTATACCAATTTACATTCCCACAAATGACTTTATTTACAAAAAATCTGGGAGACTGGGGTTGACATATACACACTACTATATATAAAATGTATAACTAATTATCTGTAATGACCTATATGTGAAAGGATCTCAACAACAAAAAAAGAGTGAATATATATATGAATATGCTTAACTGATTCACCTTGCTGTACATCTAAAAGTAATACATTTTGAATTGACTATAATATTTAAAAAAAGAAGAAGAAAAAAATAATAAAATGAGGACCTCAGACCAAAAAACAACCAAAAAAAGAGTCCCATTTCTTATCCAAGTCTTCTGAAAATAAAATCCCTGATTTGTTGCTTGTCTTAAAATGAAAAATAAAATACACAAAGAACAATTAAGAATTGATAGCAGGGATTTGGTAGTCACCAAATATATCGTGAAGAACTAAGTCTGATAAGAAATTAGAATTACTTCATAATGATAGATAGTTATATTCTACTTAAAAGAGCAAGGTCAAATCTATTCCTCAGCACCAGTAGAGTGAGGAAACGCTGTATATTAGGAAAAATCTATTCAGTCTCTTGAAAATAGCCAATGTAAAACACACAATGGCACAGGAACTATTAAAATGCTTCTAGTTCTCCAGCATATTTTCAAAATCCAACACGTGGTGAACACTATAAAAAGGCCTTCAGAAAGCTATATGAAAGTTCTCAAATGTGGGAGCTATCTCTAGAAATTATACAATTGCGTATGCCAGTGACTGCATGCAACACTTTACAACTTCACAAGAGTATCAACTTTGAACCACGTAGTTGGTTTAATGAAATATGCCAAACCTAGAATCACCATGCCAATTTTAAAAGCTATCTAATAAAAAAGAGTACATGGCATACAAGGAGTTTATGCTCTCTAGATTCTTCAATTTAACTATAAGTACACTACCAAATTATCATTCTAAATGTTTTAATATGTTTACAGGTAGTTTCAATTATTATCCCAATAATTCCAAATTCAATTTCCTTGGCAATATACACTAAGCCTATTATCAGTTGAAATTTTCCAAAACATCCTAATTAACATTGTTCTCTCAAGGAATAAATACTTGTTATTTTTAAAAATTAAATAAATATGATGTAGCCATAATAAAAAATTGGGAAGGTAAGCCACATTCAGAAGCCACCTTACAGATACCTAGAACTTATGGATATTGCTTAATTTGTTACTAATATATGCAAAATATTCTAAATATTAAAACTATAAAGTTACTTTCTAATTTTAATAAAAAGATAGATGATTCTGAATATATATAACATAACATAGTATATACTTTATATTTTAGAAGAGTTTTAAATTTTCAGAAAAATTGTAAAGATTTTAGTTTCCATATACCTTCTCAACTAATTTCACTATAATTAAATCTTATATTAATATGATATGATCTTCAAAATTAAGGAACCAATATTGATACATTAACTAAATTGTATAATCTATTAAGATTTCTTTCATTTTTAAACTAATTTTCCTTTCCTGAAATATCATAATTAACATTTTTTGTGTCTCTTTAGGCTTCTTTTGTTTGTGACAGTTTCTCCTATTTTCTTTGATTTTGATGATCTTAAGGGTTTTGAGGAATATTGGTCAGATATTTTGAACAATGTTCTTCAATTGGGATTTGTCTAATGTGTTTTTCTCATGATATGTCTTGGCTTATGGGTTTTTCATACCAAGAGTGCATAGGATAATCACTGTTGATGTTGAATTTGATCAGTTGGCAGAAATAGTTAATCAAGTTTCTCCACTATAGAGTTAAATTTTTAATAATGCTTCTTCTCATATTGATCTCTTTGGAATGAAGTTACTATGGTCAGCTCATACTTAGGGAATGAAGTGTTACTCTTCCCTAGCTTGAAATTAGAGTACACAAATTATCTGGAAATTTTCTATTTATTTAGCTGTCTCTGTTTATTTAGCTAATCATTTTTATCAGCATAGACTCATGAATACTTGTTTTAAAGTTTGGGCTATAATCCAATACTAGTTTATTTTGTTGATCAAAGTGTCCAGCTTTGAACATTGGGAACATTTTAGTAGGCCTTCTGTGTCCTGTCATACTCTCATTGTTGAGGGTTTTTTTTTTTGAGAACTTATTTTTTGGAAATATAAAATGCCCTAGACTAATTTACATATTTCCTACTCCATCCTACAGTCAGCTATCTACCCAAGGATTGCTGGTTCTGTTTATTGAGATTGGTTTTAAGAAACCAATATCTAGATTCTAAGGGTGCTCACTATCACTGGGGTTTTCTTATTTCTTAGCTCCCTGAGCTGGTAAAGCAAGGAAATATATGTGTGTCTACTAATTCATGTATAAGCAAATACTGATAAATATTTCTATATGTAACAATCTATATTTGCTATGCTATGCTATGCTATGCTATTCTAAGTCACTTCAGTTGTGTCCGACTCTGTGTGACCCCATAGACGGCAGCCCACCAGGCTTCCCCGTCCCTGGGATTCTCCAGGCAAGAATACTGGAGTGGGTTGCCATTTCCTTCTCCAATGCATGAAAGTGAAAAGAGAAAACGAAGTCGCTCAGTCATGTCCGACTCTCAGCGACCCCATGGACTGCAGCCTACCAGGCTCCTCCATCCATGGGACTTTCCAGGCAAGAGCACTGGAGTGGGGTGCCACTGCCCTCTCCAATATTTGCTATAGATTACTTTATACTGATTCCTTCCTCTCTTTATGACCTTACTCTATCACACTTCCACCTGCTCCAAGTAATGAAATCTTTGCTTATCTGTCAACTCCAAATACAGTCATGATAATTTTGGTACTTATCATGAGTCAACCACATACTAAATTGTTTAGATCCATTACACATGAGTAGTGGTATCAGAATTATTAACGTGCACTCCCTACAGAAACAAAATTATTATCTAAAGTACAGCGCTTATACACAAATTCTAATCACCTCTGAAGATAATTAGGTCAGCATCTTTTCCCTCCATCTCTCTTTCTGTGAGACTGTTACATGCATTTGTAATGAGTTAGAGTGTTTATCACTTTCTCAATCCATCCTGAGATGCTTGACCTTCCTCACAAATTTTATGTTTACATATATTAAGCTTCACTCTGTGTAGTAAATTTCTACAGTTCTTTGGAAATGTATAGTAACATGTATCCACCATTAACTTCTTATAAAAAATAGCTTAACAGTCCAGAAATAACTGATGCATCTCTTCAACTCTACAGTTCCCCTTGAGAAACAAGAAACTATGCTGTTTCTACAGTCTATAATTTTTCCTTTCCCAAAATTTCAAATTAGAAACCTATAGCATACATCCTTCTGTTACTAGCACATTTCATTTTGCAGTATGCGTCTAAAATTCAGTAATTTCTTTTCATGGTTTAACAGTTCATTCCTTTCTATTGAGAATAATATTTCAGTGTATTGAGGCACTCACAATATGTCTATCCATTCAATACCTATTAAAGGATATACTGGTTGCTTTCAGTTTATGTTGATTATGAATAAAACTTCTATAAATATTTATGTAATAGTTTTCTTGGGACATAATTTTTCAAATCAGTTAGGTAAATACTAAGACGTATGATTGATGGATTATATAATAAAATTATGCTTAGCTTTGTAAGAAACTGTAGTACAGTCTTCCAAAGTAGCCACTAGCAATGAAAGAATGAATTTTTGCTGTTTACATCCTCATTAGCATTTGTAAATTTTTTGAATTTTAGTCATCCTAGTGTTTGTGTGGTAGTACCTCATTGTTGTTTAATTGGCAATGCCCTAATGACAAATGATAGTAAGCATTTTTCTAATGTGCTTGTTCACCATCTGTATATCTTCTTTGCTGAAGATGTCCTTTCAGATCTTCTGCCCATTTTTAAATTGGGCTGTTTATTTTCTTACTGTGGATTTTTAGGAGTTCTTTACATATTTTGGCTACAAATGATCACATATGTGTTTTGAAAATATTTTGTCCCAATATTTGCTTTGTTGCTTTATTATTATAACAGTGTATTCCTCAGAGCATATATGTATTTAATGTTAATCAGATCAGACCAGATCAGTCACTCAGTCGTGTCCGATCCTTTGCGACCCCATGAATGGCAGCACGCCAGGCCTCCCTGTCAATCACCAACTCCCGGAGTTCACCCAGACTCAGGTCCATCGAGTCAGTGATGCCATTCAGCCATCTCATCTTCTGTCGTCCCCTTCTCCTCTTGTCCCCAATCCCTCCCAGCATCAGACTCTTTTCCAATGAGTCAACTCTTCGCATAAGGTAGCCAAAGTCCTGGAGTTTCAGCTTTAGCATCATTCCTTCCAAAGAAATCCCAGGGCTGATTTCCTTCAGAATGGACTGGTTGGATCTCCTTGCAGTCCAAGGGACTCTCAAGAGTCTTCTCCAACACCACAGTTCAAAAGCATCAATTCTTCGGTGCTCAGCCTTCTTCACAGTCTAACTCTCACATCCATACATGACCACCGGAAAAATCATAGCCTTATAAATAACAATTTATCATTTATTCTTCCACAGATTATGGTTTGGTTTTATATGCTAAAATCTCATTAATCTGTATGTCTTTTATCTTGTAGGTAATATTTTTCTTGCCTTTTATCATACCTTGTAATATTTGGTAAAATACAATTATGATATAAGGGGGTAATAGAAAGTGGGGCGATTAGGTTAATATCAAGTTCTGTATTTCTCTAGTCCTGTCAAAGTTTCAAGAGAATTTTTATTGGCTCTTCACCATAAGAACCTGGTGGCTCACCTGAGTGTAAAAGCTATAAACATTGCCTCCCAAACCTGTGGTCCCATGTGTTTCTCACAACTCAAGCTTGTTTGTCTTCAGCCTCTAATAGCTCACCAAAATTGCCATCTACGTACTCCTACCACGTATAGCTCCAAAGGGAAGTTCACCTTTGCTGTGATCTCAGCATTTACTCTCTCTTCACATTCCAGGGTGGTGTGTCTTACAATCTCATTTATCAGAAGATTCAATGAAAGTTCTTCTTTCTCATTTTGTTCAGTTTTTGTTGTTGTTTTAAGGACAGGGGTGACAGCTTTTAAGATTTTTTTTTGCATGATTGAGCTGAAACTGTAAGTCCTTTTTTTTTTTTTTAATCACTAAATAAATGCTTTAAATCATTAAATACATGCTTTAGATTTCAGATTATAGAATTGTTGCTAGAATGCAATATCAGAATAACATATCTCTGTACTGAGATTTTAAAAATTTATGACAGAATAAAAAGCAAATGAGTCATAAGAGCTGAAATAATAAGAAAAGGAATGATTACAAATTCTAAGAATGTGATTTGAATTAAAGAAGTTATATATGCTAATAATTTTTCTATGCAAGATAACTTACCCTGTTTCGTCAATCATTATTTTCATTTTGTGTCCTCATGTTAACATGAGTAATAGCCTATACAGTAAAATAGATATTAGTCTGTTAAAGAAAATGATTTCAAAAAGATCAGTCATGTTTTGTTTTGATCTATATGAAAAACTGCATTAATATGTAGTTCTACATATATACTATAATTATCTGCTAAACAAATTATATAAGATGCAAAAATCATGGCCATTTTAAAGAAATTGAATTTTAATGGAACTCTCAGACATGCACACTTTACACACTTCCCTTTAAGTCACAGCCTATGCAGAGGTATAGTTATCAGTAAGCAACAGCAGGCACTAGCATACTGTACTGTACAGAGTTGGTGCACAATACTTGTTAAAATACTCTAAGACACTAGTGTTATTTGCTACTGTCATCACTAACAATGAGAACATCATGTCAAAAAGGTCTCCAGAAATAAGTTATTGTCTCTTAAATAAGGCTTCTACCTAATATCACCTTTTATTATTTATAAGTATTTGTGACTGGGTGATCAGCCGCTTCAATCATGCCTGACTCTGGGCAACCCTATGGACTAAAGCCTGCCAGGGTCCTCTGTCCATGGGATTCTCTGGGCAAGAAAACTGGAGTGGATTGCCATGTTCTCCTCCAAGGGATCTTCCCAACTCAGGGATGGAACTTGAGTCTCCTGTGTCGCCTATATAGCAGGTGGGTTCCTTACCACTGAGCCACCAGAGAAGCCCACTTATATGCATACTGAGTGATAACTATGTTCCGTGTAATAGGTTGTACACAATTTCTCAGCATTAAATAATATAAAAATAAGCTTTTCTCATATAGTTTATACTCCAGTGTAAACAAATTTTCTTCTGATCTAATATTAGCCTTCTTTACATTGCAAAAATTGTTTACAGCTAAATTCTAGCACCCAGTCATTCTCAGGAAGAAATATGAGGTGGAATTCAACTTTGTCTCCAGTCCACCTTTTCATAAATGTGTGTAATAAAGGCTTTGGAACTAAGATATTCAATGCTGAAGTGGCTACAGCAGGATGTACCCACTATTTTTATGACTTCAAATAGTAAAGAAATTTTACTTTAAATGCAAATAAAGCAAATTTGCTTAAATTTTGTATTTAAAATATAATGCTTTCACTAATAAGGACTCCAAATAAAAATGAAAGTTCAGTTAAACATCTAATGTGAGTGAAGAGAGATGATTGCAGTCAAATAGTATCCCATTCATTTGTTTTTGCACTCTATACATGTAAAGGAATTTTGTGCTGTGGGCTTCTGGTGACCTTCTAGGTCTTAAATGGGATGAGGAGCCGAGAAACTTGGAATAGGCATATTTTTGGAGTTTGAAACTAAAGGATGTACACCACAATATTTAGTGAAGTAATAGATTTGTACTAAGAAAAGCAAATGCAAATAGACCAAACAAGACT
Source organism: Tragelaphus eurycerus (assembly GCA_935064755.1). Lineage (NCBI taxonomy): Eukaryota > Metazoa > Chordata > Mammalia > Artiodactyla > Bovidae > Tragelaphus > Tragelaphus eurycerus. The sequence continues at coordinate 40,566,668 of CAKXYN010000010.1, read as the reverse complement.
GGATTATGATGGAAAGAGGAGTTTTCAAGTGCAAAGATGGGTTAGGCCATAGTACTTTCTTCTTACACTCCTGCTTACCACCTCCAGCTTGAAAGTATGTAAGTTTTAAAGGAGTTAAAAGGAGTAAAGAGTAACTAATCCTCACTCATTTTCCACACTCATTCTGAAGCAGCTGCATAATAATCTTTAAATCCTTGACATTACTTGATTATGCAGTTTAATTAGCACAACACTCATTGCTAAATATTAGAAGTATTTCATTTCATGTCTCATACCACTTCTCAAATCATGTCTCTGAATGCCCTAGTTTTTTTTAATAACAATCAATTAAGCACAGTGCTAATCATATACAGAAAAAAAATCTTTATTTATTTTTAAAGTATATTATTTTTCAGTTTCATCAGCTTCATCATTCAAAGTTTAATACTGTGCTGTTCAAAAATAATTTTAAAGCCAGTATATGGCATGTGATGTTTTTGATAAATTATATGTGAATATATCTAGGTGACATCACATGATATATATAAAGGATTCTTACAAGCCACAAGATTATGAAACTTACTGAAATATTTTAAGATCGCATGTCAGAAATAATTATATTTCTAGCAAATACTAGACTTTACATAGACAAAACTTGTATTATATAGAAGTATATGTTAACTGTATGAGAGTAGCTGTCAGTAACATATATGCACATGTAAGAGTGCATTTATATATATTTATGCATATAATATATGATACATTGAATTTCACCTATGACTTCAGGATTGACCTCTAGTTGACTAAAAATGTAATTCTAAAAATATTTCATTTTATTAAAGTGGGTAAAACTATATTAAATTGGACTTTCCCTGGTGGCTCAGTGGTAAGGAACCCACCTGCCAATATAGGAGACATGGGTTCAATCCCTGGGTCAGGAAGATACCCTGGAGAAGGAAATGGCAACCCATTCCAGTGTTCTTACCTGGGAAATCCCATGGACAGAAGGGCCTAGTGGGCTATAGTCCCTGGGCTCACAGAAGAGTTGGTCACAACTTAGAGACCAAAACAACAACATACATTAAATTAACACTCAAATTATTTTTATCACTTAAACTCCAAGTTGTTCCTGAAAGGAATTTTCCATCAGGTATAACGTCACATTTTGTGGTAAGTTTAACTTATATTTTAAATCATTACTCTTTTTTTCAAACTAATATTATTATTTTGTGTATTTTTATTGTGTATTTTGCTAAGTATACCACTGCTGCTAAAAAAATATTATTTCTTTTATAATATGGTTCATTAATTCTTAAGGATATATTAGCATTAGTTGCTCAGGTATGTCCAACTCTTTGCAACCATGTGGACTGTAGCCTGGCAGGCGCTTTTGTCCATGGGATTCTCCAGGCAAGAATCCTGGAGAGGGTTGTCATACCCTTCTCCAGGGGATCTTCCCAACCCAGGGTTCGAACCCAGGCCTCCTCATTACAGGCAGATTCTTTACGGTCTCAGCCACCAGGGACGCCCTTAAAGATAGGTTTAGATGTTTTAGACCTTTATGGACCATAAAGAAGGCTGAGCACTAAAGATTTGATGCTTTCAAATTGTGGTGCTGGAGAAGACTCTTGAGAGTCCCTTGGATAGCAAGGAGGTCAAACCAGTCAATCCTAAAGGAAATCAAGCCTGAATTGGAAACACTGAGGCTGAAGCTGAAGCTCCAATACTTTTGTCACCTGAGGCAAAGACCCAACTCATTGGAAAAGACCCTGATGCTGGAAAAGATTGAGGGCAAGAAGAGAAGCAGAACAGAGGATGAGATGGTTAGACAGCTTCACCAACTCAATGCACATGAATTTGAGCAAATTCCAGATATAGTGGAGATGAGAGGGGCCTGGTGTGCTGCAGCCCATGGGGGTCTTAAAGAGTCAGACATGACTTAGCCACTGAACAACAAGAGCCAAACACTCACATCCCATACTGTTATTCTTTATAAGTTCTAAAGCTTTTTCCCTTAGAGTTAATTTAAAAGCATTTAAAAAGCATGTGATGGTGGGGGAGGACACTAATAAAAACTGTTTTTGTGCTAATTCTGCCTTTTACAGACAGTTTTTCTACTTATTACTTATGAGAGAAGTCTGGATTGCCCTTTCTCATCTAAATCTGTATATCTGGAGTGTAAATAGTTGTTTTCGCTTAGCAAGGCTTCTCACAGGTTAGAGAAACATTGAAGAGTACAAGGCAAGAAGTGTGGTATGACAAAATGAGATTCATAGAGTAACAGAGATAGACAATGTTCAAAAGCTCCTTTGAACAAGTTACACCCCATTAAAGCACTCCCTTAATAAACATAATTCATAGCAATTTTCAAAGTTTTCACAACCAAAACATATTGGCAATGATATAAAAATTCAAAATTCAATCACTCCAATCTTATGACTGGGTTTCCCAGGTTGCTCAGTTGTAAAGAATTTGCTTGCCAGTGCAGGAGATGTGGGTTCAATCCTTGGGTCAGGAAGACCTCCTGGAGAAAGAAATGCAACCCACTCCAGTATTCTTGCCTAGGAAGTCCCATGGACAGCACAGCCTGGTGAGCTACAATCCATGGGGTTGCAAAAGTGTTGGACACCACTGAGTAACTAAAAAACAACAACAAAAAATCCTATTACTATAGTATCCATGCTTGAAGTAAACACAATCCTACAATCCTGCTACTATTGTGCTAAGGAACAGCCATATAGATAGGAGCCAACATAGAGTAAGAGCCTTATTTTTCCTAGTGAAACTAAGAAAAATAACAGTGAAATAACACATAGTTTTACCTTTGAAAGTACTCTCATTTGGCACTGCAGACGTATAGCATGTATGATTTCTAACAAATGTTGTCTACATATCAGTCTAAAGAAATAAACTGTGTGTGTGCATAGCTTCCCATACTCGGTGATTTGTTCCAGTCAAATCATATTACCATATCCAGAAGGCTTCTTTAGCACATGTAGAACAATTTTATTGCTAGAACACGTAATATTTTGAAAATTGTTTCCTCTATCCACCCCCGCAACTGTCACCCAAAAAGCCCAGATAACTTCTTTCACGAAAGTCAGCATGACATATTTTTTTGTGGGAGTTCGCATAGCAGTTTTCTCAAACAATGTGTTAGTCCATCTGATTTATCGTGCTTCATTTCTAGTAATTTCTTTACAACCCAAGTCAGATTTCTAACCCCAAATGTACTCATTTAAATACAGCATTTTTATCTAAAACTATGACTATTTCACTAAGGAAAAATACATAAACAGGTAAGAGGATTTTTTGTTAGATACCCATACATGAATAATAATAATCATACATTTCCAAAGTTACAGTGAAAACTTGTTTATAATCAAAATTGATTATTTCTTAAACTATAATGACATCTTTCCATGTCGCAAGGAAAAAAATGGACACATGGTTCTTTTTATTGAAGTGAGGGGCTTCCGTGATAGCTCAGTTGGAAAGAATCCGCCTGCAATTCAGGAGACCCCGATTCAATTCCCAGGTCTGGAAGATCCACTAGAGAAGGGATAGGCTAACCACTCCAATGGATAATGCTGCTGCTGCTGCTACTACTACTACTACTACTACTACTACTACTACTACTAAGTCACTTCAGTTGTGTCCAACTCTGTGTGACCCCATAGACGGCAGCCCACCAGGCTCCCCCATCCCTGGGATTCTCCAGGTAAGAACACTGGAGTGGGTTGCCATTTCCTTCTCCAATGCATGAAAGTGAAAAGTGAAAGTGAAGTCGCTCAGTCGTGCCCGACCCTCAGTGACCCCATGGACTGCAGCCTTCCAGGCTCCTACATCCATGAGATTTTCCAGGCAAGAGTATTGGAGTGGGGTGCCATTTCCTTCTCCGATGGATAATGCTGGATCCAGCCAAAAAAAAAAAAAAAAAAGACACCTCACATCCAAGGGCAAAGGAGAAGCCTGAGCAAGATGGTAGGAGGGGTGAAATCATGTTTAGACTCAAACCCCATACCCATCAGAGATGCTAGGAGGGCTCAAACCACACCTAAAGTGCACCAGGAGACCCCACATTTCTGAGTGAGGCCTGCCTTTCAGTGTTTGTCTGTCTCCTGTGAAGGTATGGTTCAGCAGAGCCCTGCCCCAGGGGCAGGGGCTCTGGATGAATCAGACCTGGGTGTGGCATAAGACCTCTTGGAGGAGGTAGCCATTAACCCCACCATAGAGCCGACAGAAATTGCAGTCAACAAAAACAAGATCAAGAGCTGACAGTGGCTCAGGTTGTGAACTCCTTATTGCCAAATTTAGACTTAAATTGAAGAAAGTAGGGAAAACCACTAGACCATTCAGGTATGACCAAAATCAAATCTCTTACGATTATATGGTGAAAGTGACAAATAGTTTCAAGTGATTAGACCTGGTAGAGTGCATGAAGAACTATGGACAGAGGTTTGTGACATTGTACAGGAGGCAGTGATCAAGACAATCCCCAAGAAAAAGAAATGCAAACATGCAAAATGGCTGTCTGAGGAGGCCTTACAAATAGCTGAGAAAAGAAGAGAAGAAAAAGGCAAAGGAGAGAAGGAAAGATATATCCATATGAATGCAGAGTTCCAAAGAATAACAAGGAGAGGTAAGAAAGCCTTCTTCAGCTATCAATGGAAAGAAATAGAGGAAAATAATAGAATGGGAAAGACTAGAGATCTCTTCCAGAAAATTAGAGATAACAAGAGAATATTTCTTGCAAAGATAGGTACAATAAAGGACAGAAATGGTATGGACTTAACAGAAGTAGAAAGAAGAGATGGCAAGAATACACAGAAGAACTGTAAAAAAAAAGATTTTCATGACCCAGATAATCATGATGGTGTGACCACTCACCTAGAGCCAGATATCTTGGACTGTGAAGGCATGTGGGCCTTAGGAAGCATCACTATGAACAAAGCTAGTGGAGGTGATAGAACTCCAGTTGAGCTATTTCAAATCCTGAAAGATGATGCTGTGTAAGTGCTGCACTCAATATGCCAGCACATTTGGAAAACTCAGCAGTGGCCACAGGACTGGAAAAGGTCTATTTTCATTCCAATCACAAAGAAAGGCAATGGCAAAGAATGTTCAAATTACTGCACAAGTGCACTAATCTCACATGCTAGCAAAGTGTTGCTCAAAATTCTCCAAGCCAGGCTTCAATAGAACGTGAACTAGGATATTCCAGATGCTCAAGATGAATTTAGAAAAGCCAAAGGTATCAGATGTTAAATTGTCAATATCTGTTGGATCATCAAAAAAGCAAGGGAGTTCTAGAAAAAACATCTACTTCTGCTTTATTGACTACATTAAAGCCTTTGACTGTGTGGATCACAACAAACTGTAGAAAATTATGAAAGATATGGGAATACCAGACCACCTGATCTGTCTCCTGAGAGGTCTATATGCAAATCAAGAAGCAACAGTTAGAACTGGACATGGAACAGAGTGGTTCAAAACTGGGAAAGGAGTATGTCAAGGCTATATTGTCACCCTGCTTATTTAATTTATATGCAGAGTATATCATGAGAAATGCTGTGCTTTTGAAGCACAAGCTGGAATAAAGATTGCTGGGAGAAATATTGATAACCTCAAATGTGCAGTTGACACCACCCTTAGGGCAGAAAACAAAGAATTAAAGGTCCTCTTGATGAAAATGAAAGAGGAGAGTGAAAAAGTTGGCTTAAAACTCAACATTTAGAGAATTAAAATCATGGCATCCAGTCCCATAATTTCATGGCAAATAAATGGGGAAACAATGGACACAGTGACAGGCTTTATTTTGTGGGATTCCAAATCACTGCAGGTGCTTACTGCAGCCATGAAATTAACAGCACTTGCTCCTTGGAGGAAAAGCTATGACCAAACTAGACAACATATAAAAAGCAGAGACATTACTTTGCCACCAAAGGTCCATCTAATCAAAGCTATGATTTTTCTAGTAATCATGTATGGATGTGAGAGTTGGACTATAAAGAAGCTGAGCACCGAAGAATTGATGTTTTTGAACTGTGGTGTTGGAGGAGACACTTGAGAGTCCCTTGAAATGCATGGAGATCCAACTAGTTAATCCTAAAGGAAATCAGTCCTGAATATTCATTGGAAGGACTCATGTTGAAGCTGAAACTCCAATACTTTGGCCACCTGATGCGAAGAACTGACTCATTTGAAAGGACCATGATGTTGGGAAAGATTGAGGGCCGGAGAAGGGGACGACAGAGGATGAGATGGTTGGATGGTATCACTGACTGTACGGACATGAGTTTGTGTGGACTCCGCGTATTGGTGATGGACAGGGAGGCCTGGCGTGCTGCAATTCATGCGGTCACAAAGAGTTGGACACAACTGAGCAACTGAACTGAACTGATACTTCAATAAAAATGCTAAGAAAAAAATAAATTAAAAAATCCTCTCAAAATTATTTTATTGCCTGTTTCCCTACTATACTTAGAATTCAATCAGAAAAAAAACCAAGTTGTTAAAAAAACAAAACTAAACTAAACTAGGGTTCAATTCATCATTTCCTTCCAGCACTTAATATAAGCAGTACGTGATTAATGTATCTTGAAAGCCACAGACAATCCCACAACAACCAAGCACTGGACCAGAGGCCCAAAATACAACCCAAATAAATATCCATAGAAATTGGTGAATCACTGGAATACAGTCCATCTGCTTTGTGGAAACTGATTTTGTTCTAGCTCAACAGCTGATATGTAATTCAACAACTGAAAAGGAAAATGTGAGTCTGTCAATATGGCAAGAGCCTATTGACCCAAAAAGAAAATTCCAGGATAAATGTGAGAGGAGATCAAGTAAGTTACATATAGTAGAATAAAAGTTTATTCACTGTAACACAAATGTTTCACTGGGGAAGGAGTTGTGGCAGGTGAAGAAAAGACAGCTTTATTTAATTTCTATAGTGATCCCCTATTGCCCTCAAACCCCTAGTCCTGCCAACTCAACAGAACAAACCTGTCAAAATATGCTTTAAGGGAAAAAAAAAAAAAGAAAAAGATGTGTTACATTACACAATAGAATATTACTCAGTCCTAAAATTTACAAAATAATGCCATTTTCAGCAACATGGATAGACCTAGAGATTGTCATACTGAGTGAAGTAAGTCAGACACAGAAAGACAAATATCATATGATATCACCAAGGGTACAAATGAAGTTATTTACAAACCAGAAGTAGAGTCACAGATGTAGAAAACAAATTTATGTTCACTAAGACACAATGAAAGGGTGGATAAACTGGAAGATTGGGATTGACATATGCACAGTACTATATATAACATAGATAACTAATAAGAATGTACTGCATTGCACAGGGAACTCTGCTCTGGAAAGGCCTATATGGGAAAAGAATTAAAAAAAAAAAATAGTGGATATATGTATATTATAACTGATTCATTTTGCAGTATATCTGAAACTAAACACTGTAAATCAATTATACTCCAATATTAAAAAAAGAAATCTAAACTTCAACTTATATATGTAAACTTGAAACAAAGTGAAAGTGAAAGTCATTCCATTGTGTCCAGCTCTTTGTGACCCCATACACTATACACTCCTTGAAATTCTCTAGGTCAGAATATTGGAGTGGGTAGCCTATCCCTTCTCCAGCAGATCTTCCTGACCCAGGAGACCCAGGAATCTAACCGGAGTCTCCTGCACTGCAGGCAGAGTCTTCACCAACTGAGCTATCAGGGAAGGCCATGTATAAATTTAACACTTTCAATTCCCTTTATCTATTATCATCTTTGCTAGCACAGGAAACAGAAGTATAGGACTTTCTACAAAGATGAAATGGAATCCAAACATATTCCTTTGGTAGAAAGCTATGTATTTTCATTTCAAAAAGCAGTCTCAAACACAATAAACATCAACTAAGTAAAACAACATTTAAGTTAAAAAAAATTCTGTGCCTAATTTATTTATAAATGGCTATTCTACATATAATAAAATTTGATTTGAAGACTTGGGAATTAGAATCAAATACTCATATTCTGTATTCATATAAGCTTTTAACGGGTAATTATCTGCACTATTGTCTAATTAGAAATTTAAAGATACTCTACTTCATAATACAGTTGAATGTAGTACAGCCAAATGAGCCTTCATTAAATCCAAGAATGATCAAAGTATTTTAAGTTTTGGACATAGTTAAGTGAATACTGAATTAATTATTCCTTCAAATAAAATCCCAAAGGATCTATAAAGCACTCTAAATATCTTCTCTTTTATCCTTTCTCCATTATCCACTTGATTGGAAAATGTTTCACATTTAGTCATGCAATAGCAAGTAATAAGCTAATCTTTAGAATTCAATGAGATAAGCAGTTGTTAATTTAAAGGATTTAATTCATTTTAATGTGATTTATTAATTGATAAGCTGTAAAACAAAGATGTATGGCTTCTTAAAGTTCCAAAGAAGGTCATTTTCAAGTCTACATTGTTTTGTCTTTTAAAAATACAATAACACTAACAACAAAACCAACATTAATTGCTATAGCTAAAATTTGACTCCTTCTCTATGACAGACACTATTTCAATTTTAAAATGTATCACATATTATCAAACATGCCATATCCTGCTTTCTACTAATTATGATCAAATTATATGTAGTAATATGCCCAAAGGTACAATTTGTTAAGATAAAGCAGCATTCAAACTTCAGCAGCCTGATTTGGAGTCTTAGATGTTGCTCATTTTATTCTATGTTATCTGAACCCGGATCAGCTTTTGAAATATGAACTCATATTCAAAAGCAGAGACATTACTTTGCCAATAAAGGTTCGCCTAGTCAAGGCTATGGTCTTTCCTGTGGTCATGTATGGATGTGAGAGTTGGACTGTGAAGAAGGCTGAGCGCCAAAGAAGTGATGCTTTTGAACCATGGTGTTGGAGAAGACTCTTGAGAGTCCCTTGGACTGCACGGAGATCCAACCAGTCCATTCTGAAGGAGATCAGCCCTGGGATTTCTTTGGAAGAAATGATGTTAAAGCTGAAACTCCAGTATTTTGGCCACCTCATGCGAAGAGTTGACTCATTGGAGAAGACTCTGATGCTGGGAGGGATTGGGGGCAGGAGGAGAAGGGGGCGACAGAGGATGAGATGGCTGGATGGCACCACTGACTCGATGGATGTGAGGCTGAGTGACCTCCGGGAGTTGGTGATGGACAGGGAGGCCTGGCGTGCTGCAGTTCATGGGGTCACAAAGAGTCGGACATGACTGAGCGACTGATCTGATCTGATCTGATCTGATGCTGTATCCTTAGTGTTCAAAAATAAATGTTTTTATGGAAGTTAGAACAACTTGTAATAAATAAAGTGAAGTCACTCAGTCGTGTCTGATTCTTTGCAACCCCATGGACTGTAACCTACCAGGCTCCTCTGTCCATGGGATTTTCCAGGCAACAATACTGGAGTGAGTTGCCATTTCCTTCTCCAGGGGATCTTCCTGACCCAGGGATTGAACCCAGGTCTCCCACATTGCAGGCTGATGCTTTAGTGTCTGAGTCACTAGAAAATAAGGGCCATCACTATAGCAATGTAAGTGATTCTCACCAATCATATCCACCCAATGCCCTAATCCCAGATAAGGAAATTCTTATTTAGTTCTTTGGCCCATTTTTTGACTGAGTCATTTATTTTTCTGGAATTGAGCTACAGGAGTTGCTTGTATATTTTTGAGATTAGTTGTTTGTCAGTTGCTTCATTTGTTATTATTTTCTCCCATTCTGAAGGCTGTCTTTTCATCTTGCTTATAGTTTCTTTTGTTGTGCAGAAGCTTTTAATTTTAATTAGATCCGATTTGTTTATTTTTGCTTTTATTTCCAATATTGCAGGAGGTGGGTCATAGAGGATCCTGCTGTAATGTATGTCGGAGAGTGATTTGCCTATGTTCTCCTCTAAGAGTTTTATATTTTCTGGTCTTATGTTTAGATCTTTAATCCATTTTTAGTTTATTTTTGTGTATGGTGTTAGAAAGTGTTCCAGTTTCATTCTTTTACAAGTGGTTGACCAGACATTTCTCCAGAGAAGACATACAGATGGCTAACAAACACATGAAAAGATGCTCAACATCACTCATTATCAGAGAAATGTAAATCAAAACCATTATGAGGTACCATTTCACGCCAGTCAGAAGGGCTGCGATCCAAAAGTCTACAAGCAATAAATGCTGGAGAGGGTGTGGAGAAAAGGGAACCCTCTTACACTGGTGGTGGGAATGCAAACTAGTACAGTCACTATGGACAACAGTGTGGAGATTTCTTAAAAAAACTGGAAATAGAACTGCCTTATGACCCAACAATCCCACTGCTGGTCATACACACCAAGGAAACCAGAATTGAAAGAGACACGTGTACCCCAATGTTCATCGCAGCACTGTTTATAATAGCCAGGACATGGAAGCAACCTAGATGTCCATCAGCAGATGAATGGATAAGAAAGCTTTGGTACATATACACAGTAGAGTATTACTCAACCATTAAAAAGAATACATTTAAATCACTTCTAATGAGGTGGATGAAACTGGAGCCTATTATACAGAGTGAAGTAAGCCAGAAAGAAAAACACCAATACAGTATACTAATGCATATATATGGAATTTAGAAAGATGGTAACGACAGCCCTGTATGCAATACAGCAAAAGAGACACAGATGTATAGAACAGTCTTTTGGATTCTGGGGGGCGGGGGCATGATTTGGGAGAATGGCATTAAAACATGTATAATATCATATAAGAAACGAATCGCCAGTCCAGGTTTGATGCAGGATACAGGAAGCTTGGGGCTGGTGCACTGGGATAACCCAGAGGAATGGTATGGGGAGGGAGGTGGGAGAGGTGTTCAGGATGGGGAACACGTGTACACATGTGGTGGATGCATGTTGATGTATGGCAAAACCAATACAATGTTGTAAAGTTAGAAAAAAATAAAAGAAAAAAAGAAAATGCTTATTGAGGAACTTTATTGTATTTAATATAAAATCACTTTTTTCATTTTTACAGCCTTGTATTGTAAAACTCTTTATGCTTCACCATAATCTTATCACATTCTCTTCACCACAATATTGTGGGAATCAATGTATACTGTGATTTGTCCATGGTCATAAAGCTCTTAATAAGTAAGAAATCAGAAACAAAAAATGAGACCTTATCACAAACCCAATGTTCTCTTTACTCTACCACACTGCTTCTTTCATTTGTGAAAATCTACAATATTTTATTGCACAATCTCCATCAAAATTAGGCACATTCTTGGTTCATTTCAGTCAAGAAATTTTTAAGTCATCCATTAAAGAGAAAAGGTGTAGAAATGTCACAAAAATAATATGAAATCAATAGTGTAATATAGATAACTCAAGAAATATTCTTTTAAAAGATTGAGGTAGAAAGCACAATGTAAAATGACTTCAAGGCATTGGCTTGAAGGATTGTGACACCAATGATGATGACTAATAAGAAAAATCAAATTGGTGATTCCAACTGCACCTTCATGAATAAGCCAACATAATGGCCAAAATAATCTCATCTGAGGCATGCAGGTACATAGATGTATGCATGTGTGTGTGAGAGAGAGGGAGACAGAGGGAGATTATAATGCAAGTATCAGTTCAGTTCAGTTCAGTTGCTCAGTCGTGTCTGACTCTTTGCGACCCCATGAATTGCAGCACGCCAGGTCTCCCTGTCTATCACCAACTCCCGGAGTTCACTCAAACTCATGTCCATCAAGTCGGTGATGCCATCCAGCCATCTCATCCTCTGTCATCCCCTTCTCCTCCTGCCCCCAATTCCTCCCAGCATCAGAGTCTTTTCCAATGAGTCAACTCTTCACATGAGGTGCCCAAAGTACTGGAGCTTCAGCTTAAGCATCATTCCCTCCAAAGAACACCCAGGGCTGATCTCGTTCAGAATGGACTGGTTGGATCTCCTTGCAGTCCAAGGGACTCTCAGAATACAAGTATATATTATATTAAATAAAAATGTTCAATTATTAAACTAAGACATAATATAGAATTTCTTTTCAAAAGACACACAAAAATTATAAACTATTGCATGTTCTTAATGCATCTAGCAACTTAAAACAATTTAGTTTGTCACATTTAGAAAGGCCTTATGAGGCTGTTTTGGTCAAGATCCAATACATGCTATTAATACAAAATGAATAATCTTTTTGGAACATAAACAAACTCTGACATAAACTCAGATTTTTAGCAAAAATGACATATCTTACTTTAGTGTGAGAAGAGAATATTATCATAGCACATAGCACAATGCTGCTGCTGCTAAGTCGCTTCAGTTATGTCCAACTCTGTGCAACCCCATAGACGACTCTGTGCGACCCCATAGCTCCTCTGTCCATGGGATTTTCTAGGCAAGAGTACTGGAGTGGGGTGCCATCGCCTTCTCTGACATAGGACAATAAAGATCCCATAAAATAAGAGGAGGTCAGTGTTCAAATAATTTAAAACCCAAAGCCATGTTTATTTGGGCACCCCTTGCTATCATATGTTTTAAAAATATTCTAAATATGCAGAATTAAATATAGATTTTCCCATTTCTCTATCAGGCAAGTAAAGAAACATTTTCCTTTTCTCTCTCTCTCTCTTCTATTTCACTTCAAACTTTGATGTGTCTACATAATTAACAACAGTCATAGGTTCTTTCTTCCCTTTTCACCTTGCTCTTTTCAAATCCGTTTTCCTCTTACATCCTTTATGGGGTAGCTCTTACTAAAATTTTGAATTGCTCCATGTAATTATTTATTTGCTATGTTTCCTCACATAGAAAAAAGCAAAGTAGTTCTCATTAATACTTCAATATGCCTGGTATAGAGTATATATTCACACATATTTGAAGAAATATGTTTGAAGTAATAAATCAGTTTAGTATTTACATTCATCTCTAAAAGATTATGTAGGATGGTAGTAAAGTGTTCTAGATGATCAGGTCTTGACAGAAGCTCATGGCACTTCAGAAAAACATTAGTAGCAAAAAGAACTAAACAAAGTCAGAACATTCACATTGCCTTCATTATAGACAGGACACCATGGAGATCTGAGCAATTTTTCCACATGAATTTAGGTAACTCCTTCTTCCTACATTAGTGGAGATATATCTATATCTATATTATATCTATATTAGTTAAGATATACAGGGCACATATTACCTTGTCAAACTGAAACCTCTAATACCCTGGGGTTCTAGCAAGAAGCAATTCAGGGTTTAGTAACAAACTCAATTCATGCTGTTAGTTTGTTCCAATGCTTAAATTTTAAAAACAGATGACTGGTTGACTATTGGGAAATCAAAAAGGATATTTCAATGCAGTTAATTTGCTTTCACTATAAAAACAAGATGTTAGCATTAAAATAAAGTTTCTCCTTAAAAAATAGAATTGGGTGACTCAACAAAAATTCAATACCATTAAAATTATAATAAAATATTATAGTGATTTGAAAAAGATAGTGTTTAATTAGAATTCAATCAATTCTGTGGTTATTACTAGTCTGAGTCCATTCTATTCTTTCAAACAAGACTAGAAATAGGTACATATGTACTGAAGAAAAATATTTTCCTACAAATTCTGTGGAAATTAGGTTACTGATTTTGTTAAAATAATTTCAGAAAACTGATGACATGAACCTAATATTAGGTCCTTTGTAAGTAACATCTGTTTTCTCCCTAAATAGCTTTAATAATTTTATGTGTTTTTTTTTTTTAATAAAAGGAAAAAAGGGACTGTGGTTAGGTATTACTCCAATTTTCATTTATATTTTTGTCTATAAGACAGGTGTACAATAATAAATGAATATAGGTATGTAATCAAATGACTTATGCTATGCTATGCTAAGTCACTTCAGTCGTGTCCGACTCTGTGTGACCTCATAGATGGCAGCCCACCAGGCTCCCCCGTCCCTGGAATTCTCCAGTCAAGAACACCGGAGTGGGTTGCCATTTCCTTCTCCAGTGCACGAAAGTGAAAAGTGAAAGTGAAGTTGCTCAGTTGTGTCCAACCCCTAGCAACCCCATGGACTGCAGCCTACCAGGCTCCTCCGCCCATGGGATTTTCCAGGCAGGAGTATTGGAGTGGGGTGCCATTGCCTTCTCCTAAATGACTTATAAGAAAATTTAATTAGTATGAAAAAGTACCACATTGGGATTTATTTTTGATATTTTAATGATGTAAAATAGCATATTCCACCTACAGAATATATTCTAGTTACAGGGTAATGAAGAAAAAACATTATTTGTTTCTCTCATATACAGTGATTCTTTCAGAAATGAATCATTTCTAACTAGCTAAGTAGTTAATTATCTTTTAAGAAGTGTATTTATGAGTTTTTTACATATTTCCTTTGAAAGGAAGAACTCAGGAGAGGAAAAAAATGTTTCTGACCTCTTTCTCTTGGTCTATGTTATTTTTACTTCTCTTCATGGGAGAAGTTGGAAATTTAAAGAGATACTTATTAGCTTGCGTAAATGTGACCAAAAGGTGTTGTAAGAGATCTTTCCTTTCTTTCTCCATGTGGAAGGATGCTGTGGTATTTCTGTTTCTCACATCCATCATTGTTCTCTCATTGTTCCATCATTGTTCCCTCCACCATTAACAATGAGCTATTCTATTTTTAGCTCACAAATTTTCTGGAAGAATAATCAGAGAGTAAGATCAAATTGGGTCTTTAAAATCTAGGTACTTTTCTCCTAGGCAGGCTATCTAACTTTGCTATATTTCAATTTTAATATCTCACAAAGGAATACAGATGAACTTTTCATTGAAATCCAAGATCAGTTACAAAATCCATTAAGGCGTAATTTAAAAGGAAAAAAAAAAAAAAACACTTTGGCCATAACACACAAATAAAAATATTAATTTATTTATGGAATATATATATGTATCTCCTCAGCTGTAAAAGTCCAGCTGTTGTGATTCATTATTCATTGGTAGTAGAATTCTTGCTCTTCATAGATATAAATTAGAACCAGTGAGTTATAGTTCTGGATCAACTTTTATGCATCTGAATTACTAAAGTTAGTAAAAATGAACATAAATATTAACCCCAAAGCTGACTTTAAAGAAAAGACTTATTAAATAATTATTTCCTTTTGCTTTCAGCTTCCATACTATACAATCAGAATATCAAGATTAATTAAGGCAGTCTACTGTGGTAGAATCAGAATTGGACTAAAAACTGAGAAAACCTAGTTTCTTATTATGGCTTTATTCTTGGCTAGTATTAGTTGCATGAGCACATCTTTTTTCTGTGAACTGGACTCCAGGATACTGCCCTTGTCATCCCACTCAACATGTTTGCTCCCTTATTATTCATTCATTTAAATACTTGTTCAACAAATACTGACACCTTATTATCAGATGTTGTTCTTGGTAGTGGGGAAACATGGAGCAGAAAGGAGGCAAAACCAGAGATGCTGCTTCTATGTTCTCAGAAGTGACAATTTTAAAAATGTTGGAACAAGTAGAGAAAAAGGCAGGGTAAAACAGAAGCACAAAATAGGGAGAAATTTAGAGTCTAAAAGCTCTGGAAGACTTTCAGGAGAACTATTTCTAATGAACTTTCAACGCAAGAGTGCGGAACAAAACTCTACAGAACTTAAGAGATCCAAAATGCTGAGGGTTGAAAGTCAGAAAGTGCATGGTTCATGCATGGACAATAAGAGTATAAAGTCTACAGTGTAGAAAACTTTAACTATGAGCTTAACTAAAATTTTAATTTTCCTCCCAATAAATCCAGGCTATTAGAGATATTGTTTTAAAACACTCTTCTGAGTTCTTACAATTCAGAAGAATGCTGTCTTATACTATAGTGGAATAAAGTTTATCATGAACAATTTGTTTTCATTTTCTTAAGATTCAGAAGTAAATCCTAAAAGAATGGAAGAGTAAAAAGTAATTCAAACATTGTAAATGAAGGGATTTCTTAGCTTAGTAATACAACAATCCTGCCAATAATTGTGAAATAATAGACATTTATATATCCTCTGGGACTTCCCTAGTGGCTCAGATGGTAAAGTGTCTGTCTACAATGCGGGAGACCCAGGTTCGATTCCTGGGTTGGGAAGATCCCTTGGAGAAGGAAATGGCAATCCAATCCAGTACTATTGCCTAGAAAATCCCATGGACAGAGGACCCTGGTAGGCTACAGTCCATGGGGTCGCAAAGAGTCAGACACGACTGAGCGACTTCACATTCACGTTCATATATCCTCTGAATATTTTTGCTGAATGTAGTCTATTGAAAGGCTATAATCTTTTTAATGTCTGATACCGGATGCCTGGGGCTGGTGCACTGGGACGACCCAGAGGGATTGTATGAGGAGGGAGGAGGGAGGAGGGTTCAGGATGGGGAACACATGTATACCTGTGGCAGATTCATTTTGATACATGGCAAAACCAATACAATATTGTAAAGTTAAATAAAAATAAAATTAAAAAATATATATATATATAAAGGCTATAATCTTGTAACAGATTATTAAAATTTACCATTTTCACAGCATTCCTTCCCAGCAACAGCTTTTTGAAGCCTTCCTCTGTTTCTCATAAGGATGGCAAACTTCCAAATTTGTAGCTTAACTTTCATTTTCTATGTCAGGAACATGTAGATTGTAAGAAGGCTTTGAAAGAATACACTAGTTAAGAACAAAGTCAACAATCCTCAGAAAAGGCAACCCAATTTCAAGGAGAGCTGTTTAAGCTCAGTGAACAGAGTCAGAACGCACTAGCTACGATTAAGCATATATCAAGCATGCTTCTCACTACATTGCAATGAAGACTGGGCTATGAAGAAGGGGAAATAAAAAAAGATTTGATTAGATATCTGTGTTCAATTCATCAACACACTTGAAAATGAGAACCACAGCTAAAATAACAAATGGTTAAGTGAAAGTTAAAATGTTAGTTGCTCAGTCATGTCTGACTCTTTGCAACCTCATGGACTGTAGTCCACTAGGCTACACTGTTCATGGAATGCTCCAGGCAGGAATACTGGAGTGGGTAGCCATTCACTTCTCCAGATCTTCCTGACCCTAGAATCAAACTGGGGTCTTTACATTGCAGGCAGATTCCTTACCATCTCAGCCACCAGGGAAGACCCTGGAAGTACCAGGAAGTTGTTAGTAAACATATATTATGACCTCTTTGATCCGGGAGCTTAAACTGATTAAATCTTCTGAATGACTTGATACAATGTAGAATCTGTTGAAAGTTAGTAATAATAATCATGGGCCTTATGTCTACCATTTAAGAACACCTAGCAGGTTACAGCGGGGAAGGCAATGGCACCCCACCCCAGTACTTTTGCCTGGAGAATCCCATGGACGGAGAATCTCAGTCCATGGGGTCGCTGAGAGTTGGACATGACTGAGCGACTTCACTTTCACTTTTCACTTTCATACATTGGAGAAGAAAATGGCAACCCACTTCAGTGTTCTTGCCTGGAGAATCCCAGGGACAGGGGAGCCTGGTGAGCTTCCGTCTATGGGGTCGCACAGAGTCGGACATGACTGAAGCGACTTAGCAGCAGCAGCAGCAGCAGGTTACAGCAGAAGGCAATGGCAACCCACTCTGGTACTCTTGCTTGGAAAATCCCATGGACAGAGAAGCCTGGTAGGCTGAAGTCCATGGGGTCGCTAAGAGTCAGACACGACTGAGCATCTTCACTTTCATTTTTCACTTTAAGGCATTGGAGAAGGAAATGGCAGCCCATTCCAGTGTTCTTGCCTGGAGAATCACAGGGACAGGGGAGCCTGGTGGCCTGCCGTCTATGGGGTCGAACAGAGTCGGACACGACTGAAATGACTTAGCAGCAGGTTACGGGCATTCCACTTGGTAATTGTCATTTGAAGTACTTTTGATAAAAGGGAAAAAATAAAGTTGCCTGCTCCAATTTGGGTAAAATGGGGCCTGCCATCATTAGCTCTTCCTGTAGAATTGCTTTAGGCCTAGGAAGACAATTTTCTGCTTCCTGTTTCCTACACTAGAGAATGCATCATATCTGAAGCTGTGCTTAAAACCAGTATCTCTGACATATAATCCCAGAGTGTTGGTTTCCATAGATTTTGAAATTTGTAGGAATAAAATAGCATGTATTTGTTCTTTATCTTTTCAATGTAATCAAAAAACATCCACCGATTATTTTCTTTCTTTGCCTCTTTTTTTTCTATGAGAAGCAATTAGTTCATTACCTTAAATATGCTTCTTAAATTAGTAGTCTACTTAAATTGCTCATTTAATTGATGTTGCTGCTGCTAAGTTTCTTCAGTCATGTCTGAATATTATCTTTCAATTCTCGTTCCCATTTTCTAACTCAGATTTTTATTTTTCCTAACTTGCTCTAAAGTCAGCCTAAAATGGAGATGTGAAGTTAGTCAGAAGAAAGCAATGATTATTATGGAAAACACTACTCATGTCACTTTCCACTTCATCATATGATAGAGGGCACAGATCCAGCATTCTGCTGTGGTGCAGACAATGAAGGAGTGCATGACTGTTCATTATTTATAAAAATAATTAAATTAAAATCCTTATTAATAAAAAATAATTTAAATAATACATTAAAATATATTTTTTATTGTCACCATAATCCAACAATTTTAAACAATGTCAGTAACAAAATGCTTTTCCTTGTATAAACCTGGTTTTAGTTAAGTACAAAAAATTTTTGTGGTTCCAATCAAGTTTAAAAAAGTATCAGATCAGATCAGATCAGTCGCTCAGTCGTGTCCGACTCTTTGCGACCCCATGAACCACAGCACGCCAGGCCTCCCTGTCCATCACCAACTCCCGGAGGTCATTCAGCCTCACATCCATCGAGTCAGTGATGCCATCCAGCCATCTCATCCTCTGTCACACCCTTCGCCTCCTGCCCCCAATCCCTCCCAGCATCAGAGTCTTCTCCAGTGAGTCAACTCTTCACATGAGGTGGCCAAAATACTGGAGTTTCAGCTTAGCATCATTATTTCCAAAGAAATCCCAGGGCTGATCTCCTTCAGAATGGACTGGGTGGATGTCCTTGCAGTCCAAGGGACTCTCAAGAGTCTTCTCCAACACCACAGTTCAAAAGCATCACTTCTTTGGCGCTCAGCCTTCTTCACAGTCCAGCTCTCACATCCATACATGACCACAGGAAAGACCATAGCCTTGACTAGGCGAACCTTTGTTGGCAAAGTGATGTCTCTGCTTTTGAATATGCTATCTAGGTTGGTCATAACTTTCCTTCCAAGGAGTAAGCGTCTTTTAATTTCATGGCTGCAGTCACCATCTGCAGTGATTTTGGAGCCCAGAAAAAGAAAGTCTGACACTGTTTCCACTGTTTCTCCATCTATTTCCCATGAAGTGATGGGACCAGATGCCATGATCTTCGTTTTCTGAATGTTGAGCTTTAAGCCAACCTTTTCACTCTCCACTTTCACTTTCATCAAGAGGCTTTTTAGCCCCTCTTCACTTTCTGCCATAAGGGTGGTGTCATCTGCATATCTGAGGTTATTGATATTTCTCCCACCAATCTTGATTCCAGCTTGTGTTTCTTCCAGTCCAGCATTTCTCATGATGTACTCTGCATATAAATTAAATAAACATGGTGACAATATACAGCCTTGAGGTACTCCTTTTCCTGTTTGGAACCAGTCTGTTGTTCCATGACCAGTTCTAACTGTTGCTTCCTGACCTGCATACAGATTTCTCAAGAGGCAGATCAGGTGGTCTGGTATTCTCATCTCTTTCAGAATTTTCCACAGTTTATTGTGATCTACACAGTCAAAGGCTTTGGCATAGTCAATAAAGCAGAAGTAGATGTTTTTCTGGAACTCTCTTGCTTTTTCCATGATCCAGCGGATGTTGGCAATTTGATCTCTGGTTCCTCTGCCTTTTCTAAAATGAGCTTGAACATCAGGAAGTTCACGGTTCACATATTGCTGAAGCCTGGCTTGGAGAATTTTGAGCATTACTTTCTGAGCGTGTGAGATGAGTGCAATTGTGCAGTAGTTTGAGCACTCTTTGGCATTGCCTTTCTTTGGGATTGGGATGAAAACTGACCTTTTCCAATCTTGTGGCCACTGCTGAGTTTTCCAAATTTGCTGGCATATTGAGTGCAGCACTTGCACAGGATCATCTTTCAGGATTTGGAATAGCTTCACTGGAATTCCATCACCTCCACTAGCTTTGTTCATAGTGATGCTTTCTAAGGCCCACTTGACTTCACATTCCAGGATGTCCGGCTCTAGGTCAGTGATCACACCATCATGATTATCTGGGTCGTGAAGCTCTTTTTTGTACAGTTCTTCTGTGTATTCTTGCCACCTCTTCTTAATATCTTCTGCTTCCGTTAGGTCCATACCATTTCTGTCCTTTATCGAGCCCATCTTTGCATGAAATGTTCCTTTGGTATCTCTGATTTTCTTGAATAGATCCCTAGTCTTTCCTATTCTGTTGTTTTCCTCTATTTCTTTGCACTGATTGCTGAAGAAGGCTTTCTTATCTCTTCTTGCCATTCTTTGGAACTCTGCATTCAGATGCTTATATCTTTCCTTTTCTCCTTTGCTTTTCGCTTCTCTTCTTTTCACAGGTATTTGTAAGGCCTCCTCAGACAGCCATTTTGCTTTTTTGCATTTCTTTTCCATGGGGATGGTCTTGATCCCTGTCTCCTGTACAATGTCACGAACCTCATTCCATAGTTCATCAGGCACTCTATCTATCAGATCTAGGCCCTTAAATCTATTTCTCACTTCCACTGTATAATCATAAGGGATTTGATTTAGGTCATACCTGAATGGTCTAGTGGTTTTCCCTACTTTCTTCAATTTCAGTCTGAATTTGGCAATAAGGAGTTGATGGTCCGAGCCACAGTCAGCTCCTGGTCTTGTTTTTGCTGATTGGATAGAGCTTCTCCATCTTTGGCTGCAAAGAATATAATCGATCTGATTTTGGTGTTGACCATCTGGTGATGTCCATGTATAGAGTCTTCTCTTGTGTTGTTGGAAGAGGGTATTTGCTATGACCAGTGCATTTTCTTGGCAAAACTCTGTTAGTCTTTGCCCTGCTTCATTCCGTGTTCCAAGGCCAAATTTGCCTGTTACTCCAGGTGTTTCTTGACTTCCTACTTTTGCATTCCAGTCCCCTATAATGAAAAGGACATCTTTTTTGAGTGTTAGTTCTAAAAGGTTTTGTAGATCTTCATAGAACTGTTCAATTTCAGCTTCTTCGGCGTTACTGGTTGGGGCATAGACTTGGATTACTGTGACACTGAATGGTTTGCCTTGAAAACGAACAGAGATCATTCTGTCGTTTTTGAGATTGCATCCAAGTACTGCATTTCAGACTCTTTTGTTGACCATGATGGCCACTCCATTTCTTCTGAGTGATTCCTGCCCGCAGTAGTAGATATAATCATCATCTGAGTTAAATTCAACCATTCCAATATATTTTAGTTCGCTAATTCCTAGAATGTCGACATTCACTCTTGCCATCTCTTGTTTGACCACTTCCAATTTGCCTTGATTCCTGGACCTGACATTACAGGTTCGTATCCAATATTGCTCTTTACAGCATCGGACTTTGCTTCTATCACTAGACACATTCACAGCTGGGTATTCTTTACCAGACACATTCACAGCTGGGTATTCTTTTTGCTTTGGCTCCATCCCTTCATTCTTTCTGGAGTTATTTCTCCACTGATCTCCAGTAGCATATTGGGCCCCTACTGACCTGGGGAGTTTCTCTTTCAGTATCCTATCATTTTGCCTTTTCATACTGTTCATGGGGTTCTCAAGGCAAGAATACTGAAGTGGTTTGCCATTCCCTTCTCCAGCGGACCACACCCTGTCAGATCTCTCCACCATGACCCGCCCATCCTGGGTTGCCCCACGGGCATGGGGCATGGCTTAATTTCATTGAGTTAGATATGGCTGTGGTCCTGGTGAGATTAGATTGACTAGTTTTGTGTGAGTATGGTTTCAGTGTATTTGCCCTCTGATGCCCTCTTGCAAGACCTACCGTCTTACTTGGGTTTCTCTTACCTTGGGTGTGGGGTATCTCTTCCCGACTGCTCCAGCAAAGCACAGCCATCGCATCTTACCTTGGACGAGGGGTCTCTCCTCACCGCCGCCCTTCCTGACCTTGGAGGAGGGGTGTCTCCTCACCACCGCCCTTCCTGACCTCGGTCGTGTGGTAGCTCCTCTGCTACCAATTCATATATATTATCATTTGTCCTCTATTAAACAATGTATAGTCTATGAAGTTAATTCAGAGAACTTCCAATTATACAGTGTATTCAGATATAGTTTTTTCCTAAAATGAGTTTGTAAGGGTTTGTGAACATTTGAATTCCTTTAGGTATATTGTGTTGCCAATAAATACGGTACTACATATTACTGTTTTTCAAACGTAGATTCAAAATAAAGTGATAGTATAGTGATTGCACGGAGAAGGCAATGGCACCCCACTCCAGTACTCTTGCCTAGAAAATCGCATGGACAGGGCAGCCTCATAGGCTGCAGTCCATGAGGTCGCTGAGTTGGACACGACTGAGCGACTTCACTTTCACTTTTCACTTTCATGCATTGGAGAAGGGAAATGGCAACCCACTCCAGTGCTCTTGCCTGGAGAATCCCAGGGACGGGGGAGCCTGGTGGGCTTCTGTCTGTGGGGTCGAACAGAGTCCGACACGACTGAAGCCACTTAGCAGCATAGTGATTGCATTGATAATGAAACAAATTATTTCAAGGCTCTCATTATACATGACTGCTGGAAGTTTTGTTTTTTATCTTAAAATATAATTAGAGGAAAATAATCTGCAAATTCTGAAGTATACAATTCTTGTTTTTGTGTGTGCTCGGCTGTGTCCGGGTTTTGCAACCCCATGGACTTTAGCCCACCAGGCTCCTCTGTCCATGGGGATTCTTCAGGCAAGAATGCTGGAGTGGGCTGCCATGTCCTCCTCCAGGGATCTTCCCAACCCAGGGATCAAACCCAGGTCTCCCACATTGCAAGCAGATTATTTACTATCTGACTCACCAGGGAAGCCCTGTTTAGTAAATTTAAATTAGTTCACATATATCATACTTTATCATTTTCAATAAAGTTTAAAATTGAGAGGCATTCTTCTATTTTGTTATTATTTTGTTTAAAACCTAAAACAAACCATGAAAAGAAAATTTCAGACCACTGGAATCATTCAGGGTTACCCAAATTAAATATTTTATATTTGGACAAAAAATATATTTAGTAATTTATTAAAAATAAGTGAACTTTATATAAGTTGTAGCCAAAGGGTCAAATTTTACGATGTTTACTTAATATAAAACTGACTACATCATTTTTTTTTTTTCATTTCCTCCAGGAATTTGGAGAAGACTGAATTCATTTGTAGTATTATTCTGGAACCAATAGTTTATAATTATTCTACGTTTTGTGAAGAATTTTTAAATCAGGTACCTACACTCATCAATATGAAAGGACACCATTTTACTGGAGTACAACAAAGGAAAACAAAAAAACAGAGGTAACTGAATCATTTCTGAATCTATCTTGCAAAGTGTAATACATGAAAATTTGTAGGAAATTCAGGCTTGCAAATCCCAAGTATCCATACAAGAAACACTATTTAAATGATACAGGTGAAAGATGAAAATGAATCACTTTCTCTAATCCTTGATATTGTTTAAGAGAAAAGAAGTATTATTGAGTCAATACTAATGCTATAGTGACAATAAAAATAAAGAGATGTTTTCAAAGATCAAGACTGATGAAAAGATATGGTAAGGGAAATTTTAGTGTAGGATGATGCCATTAGGTGGTTAATAATGGTTTGAGATGATTGAGAGTTGACCTGGTTAAAAGCAGTAAATCACCTCATAATAGAGCCTATTATACAGTTAATACTAATGAAAAGAATAAAAGAAAGAAGTCAACTTCATGGTTTCCACAGTCTTTATTTATATATACTTTCCATATGGTGGAAAGTGTTAACAGTTTGAATGTATGAACTACTTGAAACAAAATAATTGGTTTTATAAATTCATTTGTAGGTAATGAGACAAAAGGTTGAACATAGATGTTAAAAAAATTACAGCAACATCTGATTAAAAGTGTACCCTAAAATCTCTGATCTTCAGATATCTGAATATCTATCTTCTTACAAAATAGATTCTGGCAACAGAACTGAAAACTATATATAAGTGGGTAAAAAAAAATGACTTTGTACATCTTATTTAGATTTAATTATGCTTTCAGGCAAAAAAAAAAAATTATTTCCCTATTCACAAAAAATATACATCATCAGCAAATAAAGGACATTTGCTGATGTTGAAGGACTTACTCTTAAATTATAATCCAAAGTTGAAAGAACATTTTGTAAGAATTAGTATGTTATTTTTTTCTGAATAGAGATTGATCCAAATAATTATATTCATCTTCTGGGAAATTACCTCAAAGAACAGATAGTTCAAGATATTACAAATGCATAGTAGTTTGAAATTCTTAATAGTATTCCCAAAGCTTTATACTTTGACCGTTTACACAAGCTGATCAGACACATCAATCTTGAAGATGGTCAAGGGATGAAAATGAAGGGTCAAGATGAAATAAAGGGATTAATTTTGAGCTTTCATTCTATTTCCCAGAAATTGCCTGAAACAAGTACACAATTGTCAAGGATATGACAATGCTCTAACTGTGGCCAATATGCATGATGATAATGAAGCAAAATGTCAAAAAAAAAAAAAAAATTATTTCAAATTCTCATGTGTCCTTTGAACACGTTGTTCCCTAAAGAACAGAATTCACTCCTTTACAGGGATTTCCTCTGGTGATATTCCTGGAAGTGTGAAAAGTAAATCCATATTTTCCAGTTCCATCTTATCAATAGAAAATGCTACAGAATGTAGATATAATTACCAAAGACCTTCTTAAAAACAAGAGTGCTCATTATGGAGCTTGTGTACAAGAAAGATAAATTTTGAAAGTTAATTAAACCTATGACGTACCAAGTTAGCAAAAGGAAAATGGGGGCACACTTCTGCTGTGACCACACATCAGCTCAAATGTTACTTTCTGCTGTATGTGTCTTTTCCGAGTTATCTTTCAATTGAAGGTGAAATTTGAGATATAAATATTAAAAAGACATATGTATAGCAAACAGCCAGAATAAGACTTGAATCACTTATAGGGAAATATCAAACTTTGAAATTAATCCTTGAAGACTGGCTGACAGAAAAACACAGAGAAAGCTATTAACTTTGCAGCAAGAAAAATACAAAGAAATGAGTGGGTTTTTTTGCGGGGGGGGGGGGGGGGGAATCAAATTTAGAAGAAAATTGTCAAAAGAAATGGTAAAGGATAGTAGACTTATGTCATCAGAAAAATCAGATAGATGGTGTTTGAATGCCTCAATTACTTTTACTAACTACTACACAGCTGTTTTAAGTCAGTGGATCAAATGAAGCTGATGTACATTAACATTTAGTAATTTGTCTCTGAAGAAAATTTCAAACCTATTTTTACCAAATGTAATAGAATTGCATGATAAATTATGTGGCAAAGATATTTTTGGACTATAGAAATACTGAATATATGCTAGAGTCAGTTCTGAAGAAATGAAGATAGATATTGTGGAGATGTCTGTATTTTATTGCAAAATTTATCTTTTTATGAATCTCCGCTAAACTAATTATTGCATTTAAGAATTTTTCTTTTGGATAATAGTCACATACAAGTGAAATTCACTGAAAATAAAAATTTACAAAAATACTTCTGTCAATTAAATTGATCTGGCTATTACTATTTACTAAACATTATTATGTAAAGAATATATCTTTTAACTGCTAACTTTACAGATCATAAAACTCAAAACTAAAATGTTATTAATTACTGTGATAGATCACTATGTAGACATAAAACTGAGTTTTTATTATCTTTTATAAAAACAGATTCTTAAAGTGTTTTATTCACTTTAAAATAAAAGGTCATTTTGTTTTCCTTTGTGTTGTGATGTTTATTTTATATTATTAATATTTGTGTTATTTTACTGGCATTATTATAATTATAAAATTCAATTAAGGAAAAAATTCACTGTGTGCTCTTTTTGAGATCATTATTACTTATTTAATTTCATAATTATTTCAGAAAATAATTTCATCATGAAGGAAAGAGTATTAAAATGAGATTGGTTCTGAGAATCAGATACACTAGTATGCTGCTGCCTTTTGGATCATTAAAATCATTAAATCTTCTCCCCAAATTGTCTTTTATTCAACAATGTCTAATCCCAGCCTAGACTCAAGATAGCATTACTATTCTAATTAGCTGCTCTTTATATTGGACATGACTTGTACACTATTTTAAAGTCCTCTGGTTGCAAAAACCAGATCCATGCAACCATGGAACAGCTTTTGCATTGAGAGCCTTGCCTTGAACTGAGGATCTTACAACATGAGTCCTCCCTAGAGATTTTCTGATATCCTTGTGTGGACTCCCATCTAGTCAGATTGCCTAAGTAGCCTGAAAGTAAAAGGAATCAATGTTAGCAGAGCCATGCTGGCCCAATGGGGAATAAAGAATACTGGACAAACACTTCTGTGTTTTGCCTTTAGGTGAACAATTCTGTGGTCCATTTTATAAGGTTCCTCAGAAGGTCCCAGTGGAAATGGATAATAGTTGCCTGCAAAGCAACCAAGTCAATAGCACACCCTCCAATTAGCTCTTCCTCCTCTGTTTCAGTCTCCATGCCCTCTACTCTACCTCCTACCTTGGATCACATTCTGAAATATACTAGCCTCACTAGTTTATTCGACTAAACTAGCTTTGACTCAGGTTCTGATTCCAGGGTGAACCTCAAGCTGTGGAATGTTTAATGTGTCATTTTGGCTGCATCACCCCTTAGAGGATGACTTGCATTAATTTATAAGACATAATCCATAAGGAAATATACCTGAGCAGAAACCTGTGGAGTCTTCCTGTGACAGACCTCTCCTCTGTATCCTCTGCTGTAGTTCCCCTATGAAGTACCCAGATAATAGTATCTCATGGACATTTCTTGAGTTTTTCAGATGCTAAAAGCCACTACCAAGTGGGGAAAAAATTTGACTACTTGATGATCATGAATAAACAACCCCAGAACTTCTGGAACCTAAGGACTGACAACATTAATCAACCTGTTACCTCAACACCAACCCATCAGAGAACCATGCCTAAGTTGATCACATATTCTGGACACCCTTCCTCACCTTGCCTTTAAAAATATTTTATAGAAACCCATCAGGGGGTTCAGGGTTCTTTTGGACATGAGCCACTCATTCTCCTTTCATGATCCTAAAATAAAGCTATCTCTGCTCCAAACTCGAAAGTTTCAGTTTGTGTGGCCTCACTGTGCATCAGACACATGAACTTGTGTTCAGTAACAGAAACAAGGACGTTCTTGCTTCTCTACCCAGAATAAAAGTTTGTCTTGAGACTCACATGATACTTTTTAAAGTTTTTGCATTGATATGTTTAGTCATCCACCCTAAAGTCTGTCTAGACGTCTGTGACACAGCTGTGATAGTATTTAAATAGTTGCTGCTCAACTGCTGTTGTTACTGGATCTCAATCTGCTACATTGAGGTTTTACCTCCATTTTCTACTGGATGTCAACTCCCTCTGAAGGAATTATCCTAGTTTGCTCTTTCAGCTTCTGTGTTCTTTGTTAGATCTGCATTTCTTCATTTCTAACATCTCCAAATACAGAAAAAATGTCTGATAAGAGTTAGAATGATAGAGATAAAAACCTTTATTACAGATATTAGTGAATTTGAAGAATGCAGTTTTTGGGTGTTTTAATAATGAGTTTCCTAGTAATACACTGCTGCTGCTGCTAAGTCGCTTCAGTCGTGTCCGACTCTGTACGACCCCATAGACGGCAGCCCACCAGGCTCCCCTGTCCCTGGGATTCTCTAGGCAAAAACACTGGAGTGGGTTGCCATTTCCTTCTCCAATGCATGAAAGTGAAACATGAAAGGGAAGTCGCTCAGTCATGTCTGACTCTTAGAAACTAAAACAAGGCAGCAAAAATAGGTATAATTATCTCAGGAAAATGGAAGCCCATTCGGTCCTAGAGTTCTAATTTTGTCACAAGGAACAAGAATTATTTTTCAAGTCTGAAAGTTTATTTTTTAAGAAAATATTTTATTTTCTAGACAGCCTGCTTTGAAAATGATAGGTTGGGGAATTCTCATTGGAACATAAAATGACTTACGTTTTCTCAAGTGGTTTCTTTCTTATTGCTTCTTTTGAACTATCCTAATCTTGATGTCCCTTTTTGCTTATAAATCACCTTTGTCTATGGGGATTTTGCAACTTTTGACTTTGGAAAAATCACATCTATACTAAAAGAAAAATAAGAAAAGAAATAAAAGTAAGAATACCTGCAGAGACATGAGTTAACCCTCAGCTGTCTAAAACTATGAATCAATGTAATTGCTTTCTTAAAATATTATTTAATCAGGTATTTTCTATAATAATATTAAATATGTATGAATACTAAGATAAAGTGTTAGGACTAGAATTGATTTTCTTCATTGTCCTAAATTTGAGAAGCTTTCTTTTTTATATTAAGGTGACTCCATTTTTATATCCATCCTTATAGCAGATTCCAATATTTTGCTAACTTTTTTTCTGTGTTTAATATTTCTTCCCATTTTCCCCTATATTTTATTTTATTTTTTTATCATTACATCATTTTATTATTCTGGCAAGATAAAGTATACAGATTCCACTCTACAGAAAACCATTTTTTCCCTGGAACTAAACTCATGGAAGGATTTGACTCATGGGTTCCCTGACACTATGATCAATTATTTTATTTCTCTACTTGGTATATTCTGTTTAACCACTTTTCCCACCATTTTTTTCTAGATGCAAATCTAATCTACTAAAAATGAGGAGACCCCTCTCTGCCACCAGACCAATCTCATATACAAATGACAGGTTCTGGCTACAAGTCACTTGGCTTTGAAGAACCAAAATCATTTATGTTCATAGCTTAACTCCACTTTATCACGACTTCACTAATCTTAGACTTACTCTTATATTCCAGAAAACTTGCCCAGAAAGATGAAAGAAAGTTAAAGTGTAGTCTCTCGGTCATGTCCAACTCTTTGAGACTCCATGGATTGTAACTGGCCAAGCTCTTCTGTCCCCGGGATTCTCCAGGCAAGAATACCGGAGTGGGTTGCCATTTCTTTCTCCAGGGCATCTTCCCAACCCAGGGACTGAACCCAGATCTCCTGAATTGCAAGGAGATTATTTACCATATGAGCCACCAGGGAAACCTTTGTAAATAACATTACTATTCCTTTCAGAAAGAAAGGAATGAAAAACTCTTTAAGATGAATATCAGACAGCTAACTTTTAATAAATACACTTACATTGGAACATTTTTCTCAAAACCTTAGATTTGCCCTATCCACTAATCTGTAACTATTATGTCATGAGCTAACACTAAACAACCCCTCCTATTAAAATACATGTCTTGAGCCATACCACCCCCAAACCTCATAAATATCTCAATTTTGCCCGTGCCCACTCTGAAACACTATTATACCATCTACAAGTAATTGATCTCAGTTATCTTATCTTTCAACACATTGTTTTGGTAGAATTTAAAACTGAATGCTTTAAAACAACTGTGTTAAAATTATGTTTCTGAATCTTTTGTCCATTTTTTTTTTTTAAATACTAGAAGTGCAAAGTTTCCATTCTGCCATAAGGAGACAAATCCCTATAAACTTCTTGTCTCTGTCTCTCTTCTGTGCAGAAGCATTACCAGTTTAATTTCATATTTCAAAATTGTTTATAAAGCAAATAGCCTTGAAAGTTAGAATCTTCCAGAACTGAGGGCATATTAGTTTGCTGCTCACATTAATAATGACAGTGCCTAGGGCAACATTTGGATAAGTTTTCTAGAAGCCTCCTTGTAAATGATTGGCATTTTCCTACACTCAGTCTTTTCCTCTAACACGAACCACTGTGTACACAGGCATTACCTGGACCTTGTAATGTAAGTATGTGGGAATTAGGGTTTGGGGAACTACTGGTAAACTAATGGTAAACACTGACTACTGCTGGTGTTGTGAATCATAAATTTCCCTTTGTTTCATGCAGTACACCAGTATACATGAACTTGCATTTTTGCTGGTATACATGAACTTTTGGCAGACTAACTCATTAGCTTACACATAGTGTAAAATCTCAGACCCTTCACAGATGCTGATGTTGGTATGAAAGATGGCAGATTTAAAAGTAAATTCTTTGCTCTAGTGAGCTTAAATGTAAAATCTATTTTAGAAACTACATTTAATATCATTAATGAACCACACCACCCTAGCATGTAGAAGATTATTTTGATAGATTAACTAACTGCAACTATAATTTAATAATAATTATCTACAGGTCAAGCACTTTAAAATGTACTTTAGAGATGAAAGGTGACTTTATTTTCACAGCAAATGGTGTGGTACATTTAGTTACCCAGATGTAAAGATATGGAAACTGGCAGTACCTAGCATATTCAAAGTCGTACAGGTGGTGATTGATTAGCACTCAGATCTAACATTAAAAGCCAAGTTCTTTACCCCAGTCTACACTGTAACTTCAGGGTCTCAGTTGAAACTGAATACTGGTATTGTTTAAGTGTTAAAGGCTAGCTGACATTACCTTTTCCCTATATGAATAACATATTGAACTTGCTATTATCCAATAAGGAGTTGAAAACCAACTTGATAAAACAATTGAAAAGAAAAAGTCTGTATTAGAGGGGAAAAGAAATATCTTCTTTTCTACTAATCATAACCTTCTTTCCTTTTTTGTTTCTGAAATGTCATTAGCCTGACATCAGAATTATAGCTACAGCAGATAAAGCTAAATGAAGAATTTTGAAATCCAATGAATGACATTAAAACATATTTTAAATTGTGGCAGTGCTAAAGAATGTCCTTAAAATCATAATCAGATAAGATCACAGGAAGAAAGCTGAATTCAATTAGGCAATAAATAAAAGGAGGACATTCCATCTAGCCAAACAGACAGCTTTAAAAATGATGTCCTAGGAGGAACCCAGGCATATACCCAGTTCTTGTAAAGAGATTTCAAATTTATGAATGATAAATGGATATATTAATAATTACAACAAACTCACTATAGCAAACAATACAGTGGTTTTTAATTTTCCACCAAGTAACCTCAGTATGCCCACTAATAAATTAAGATAATTAAGATATAAAGACAGAGAAGTAAAAAAACAGAGAAATAAAAATCACTAATACTCCATTATTAAGTTTAGAAAAATCAGTGTATTTTTAATGAAAATGTGTGTGATATTTAGGGGGAATGTAGTATATTTTAATTTTATTTTTAGTTAAAATGTCTATGATAATTTGGGTTTCTGTTAACATTATTAGAATGCTAAGGGGATTTGATTTGCTAAATTAAAGTTTGTATTTTAAACAAAAATTTTAGAGGTTTGGGAGAGATATTTGTGTTGACTTCTGAGTTTTCTCTGTCATGATTGTTAGATACCTAAAAAGAAGACTAAATATACCTAATACATAAATGCAAGTAAAATAGTTTAAAAAAAACTGTCACTTAAATTTATAAGTGACTTTTACAACAGGAAAAACATTTAAAAATTATAAGTAGAAGTTTTTAAAGTGTTCTATTCTGTTCAGTTGAAGCTATAATATTTAAAGGTCTTGCTGGAAGCATTTTTTATGTATGTAAAAAAACTACAAAATGAATTTTGTAAGTTGAACTTAAAGATTCTTACATTAAATTTATAAGTTAATAACTTGAATTATAAATTTAATATATAAAATCATTCTAGTTTCCAAATAATACTGTTAAGTAAATTTAATATATATAGGGTTAATTTTATGCATTTACTTTTGCTTTGAAATATTTGAATATGCAAAAGATGTTCATCCTAGTGCATATAATTTTGGTATTAGAATATCTTCCTAGAGACTTTTTCCTATTAAGTGGCAGTTCTCTTTATTGCTGATATTGCTGTGCCTCAAAACTTTTTAAGCAGTAGACAATTCTAGACAATATCTTTTAATTGCCTTTATTATTTTACTTTTATTAATTGAGAGAGACATATTTCAAAAGAGTTCACAGATTTAACTTATAGAAAAAATTTGATTTTTATATTTGCTCTTGTATCCTGTGACCTTTTTCTTATTAATTTAATCAGTTAAACATGGAATCTATTGTGTAGAAGCCTTGTTCACATTCCTTATGAACTTTATACTGCTAATATGACTAATGAGGTATTCTGATAACAATGATAGTTTTACTTTTGTTTAATCATTATTTTTTCTTGCCTTATTTTATTCATTTTGGATTTCAATATAATTGTTAATAGAAATAGTTTTAGCTAGCACACCCATATTTTCTCAATATCAGGGGCAAAGCTTTCAATATTTTACCGTTAACCATATATTGCTTTTTAAGACGAGAGGTATTTTCTAGTACTCTACCCACTTTGAAAATTCTGAACTCATTTTATTTTATTTTTTTTAGTTCCATGAAACTGCATTCTTAAAAAGGCCTGGCTTTCAGAGGCCCTTTTTGTGCTTTCTGGGCTACTGCACTGGACAATTTAATCTGCAAATGTCTAAATGGGTATATAATTACTGAGGGTCATGATCATTTCTCTGAGCTGCCTTTTTTTCCCCTATATATTGAGCTTTCAAGTCCTATTTCCTTTAGAGATTAGACTTCTAAATTCTGTATCCTGAGTTCTGTGAAATTTACAGAGTCTACACTGGTTCTTCTGCAACTAAAATGATGCTGTTTCCATTAGCATCAAGTTGGCCTCCCCAGCCCAGAAAGGTAGAGTTGGATCTCAATAAGTCTCTCTCTGTGCAGATTTTGACCTTTAAGTCCTGATTGCCATAGCAGTCCTCCAAAGTCTCAAAAAATACATTTTTTAATCTACGTAATCTTATAAATAATAATCTCTGAATTTTTTACAACATTATTGTAAGCTATTTTGTTTTTATAACCAAAATAAAAATGTTTTATTTTATGTTTACCTGTAACTTCGTGTTATTATCTAATTTTATTATAATTATAGTTTCTATCTGATAATTTCATTAGTTGAAGTACAGGAAGTTCAGATACCCCTTTCTATATTTTTTTCTGCTATATCTCCTTAATGACTGAATCATCAACCATATGGTTTTAAATACTGTACTATAAGCATAATTCTATTGATACTTCAGTTAATGTTTAATGTCTGGAATGCTGTGTAATGTTGGAATAGGGTTCATACATCCAACTATAATTTTGCTTCTGCTGGGCACCCAGTAGATCACGCTAGGGAATACTCATACTAATCATTTCAGCTCACACTGTCAAACCCTCCATATATTATGTAATTCAAAGTGTTAAACCCACTTGGCAATGGATCAATATTACAAGGGGACTCAATTATTTTTTCATTTTTTTTTTTGTCAAAGGCCAAGCCAATTGATGAAAGGTTTCCTGACATCTATTTGCTTTGGTGATTGAATTTTATCTCTAATCCACACTTTCTGTTAGGTAGGAAGTTAGGCCTGGAAAAGGAGGGGTGGCTTAGCCAAAAAAGATTCAAGCTGATCTCTAAACTCCACCCCAGACACTCCCTAGTACAGCCCAGGAGAGCTCCCAGATATGCTACAAAATAACCACAAAAACTTTTCCAACATTGTAGTATATGCCTTAGGCACACAATGGATACAAACTACCCACAAGGGCTTCTCCAACTCTGGCACGTGTGCCCTTGATGTGCAGCTGTGCCCTCAAGTGACCTCAGGCAGCCCAGAGCCAGTTATAGGTTCAAACATTCTGTACATACATGAATCTGATTATAACAGACTGAACTATAGGAAGCCTTGCTGAATAGAGCCTGTTGTGTCATTTGTGACTGTCAATTAAAACTATCAGTCTGTGTCCACCTTGGTGAATAAGTAAAAGCCCTGTCTTGAAAACCCAGCACCTCATCATTCCTGGGTCAGTGACTCTCTGGACTTGGCCCATCTCTCCCTTGAGGTGTTCTGTTCTTTCCTTAAAAAACTTCTTTATGCCATAGGTAAGACCTCAGATTCTTCTTTGTGTCCTTACAAAAACTGAGGCCCATGAGGAAGGGTCCTCTTTGACCTGCCTACCCATACACAGTAACACTTACTTTGAGTTTATAGTTAGTCTTCAGAAGGACTTGGCTATGTTGAAGATCTCTTTTCTAATTCTTTCCTAATATGCAGACACTTTGTAAAGGACTTTTTTCTCTATATATATGGTCAGTAAAGCACAAATCTTACTTTCATCCATCCTGTAAAATGCACATTCCTGGGACTTCTAGGACTTCTGCATAATTGTTTCCTTTGATTATGTTATTTTTATTAATTTAACACTGCTCAATAAGTTACTGAGATGACGCTGTTTATTTCTGTTACCTATACTTTGATACTTCCTAAATTTTAATGTACATCTTAACTCAGATGTTCATTAAAATTTATTTTTAGGTGTTCGAATCATAGCAGTTCCTACAAAAATACCAGAAATGGATGCTTGAAGGTGATACCTATACACACACGAAATAAACGGCATAGCACTGTGCCATCTTAGTGCTATTGTAGATCTTGTAGAAATAATCATTGTAGATCTTGCAGAAATTGAAATGAATGGATCGACATATCACAAATCAGATTACCTCCACAGTAGCCTGTAAACTATAAATTCCCACATTTTTAAGTGATACATGCAATGTTAAACGGAGAAGGCAATGGCATCCCACTCCAGTACGCTTGCTTGGAAAATCCCATGGACGGAGGAGCCTGTTAGGCTGCAATCTATGGGGTCTCTAAGAGTCGGACATGGCTGAGCAACTTCACTTTCACTTTTCACTTTCATGCATTGGAGAAGGAAATGGCAACCCATTCCAGTGTTCTTGCCTAGAGAATCCCAGGGACGGGGGAGCCTGGTGGGCTGCCGTCTATGGGGTCGCACAGAGTCAGACACAACTGAAGAGACTTAGCAGTGTTAAATCGGAGAAGGCAATGGCAACCCACTCCAGTACTCTTGCCTGGAAAATCCCATGAATGAGGAGCCTGGTGGGCTGCGGTCCATGGGGTTGCTACAAGTCCTGCACGACTGAGCGACTTCACTTTCCCTTTTCACTCTCATGCATTGGAAAAGGAAATGGCAACCCACTCCAGTGTTCTTGCCTGGAGAATCCCAGGGACAGGGGAGCCTGGTGGACTTACATCTGTGGGGTTGCACAGAGTCAGACATGACTGAAGCAACTTAGCAGCAGCAGCAGTGTTAACTCAAGTATATAAATTGTGATTTATTCCTCATAAAATTTACTTTCAGCCTTAAAAACCCCCTTGCTGTTCAATTTATAATTAAATAACCAGCTCATATTAAACAGGTAAAATTAGTTAAAATATTAAAGAAAGAACCATTATGACAGCAAGTCCAGTTTCAGAAGAAAGTCAAGCATCAGAAGAGAGTTTTCAAATGGAACACTGCAGGCAGGAGAGTTCTTTCTGCAGCAGAGTTGAGTCCACAAGGCTGCCCATAACTGTACTTTATCACAAAACACAGACTTGCATGGCTGAGAAAGATAGTGCTTCGATGCCAGACAGAAACTGTGGGGGGAGCTTGGCAGCACAGGCAAGCACTCTCAGCAAGAAAATGGACAAGATTGCGGCAGACTATTCACTTCCATAGGGAATGGATAAATAGCTAGGTGACTAAAAATAGACAATGCTGTGTTTTCTATTAATTGAAAATTAAGTAATGCCTATCTTCCCACTTCTTTTTGATGAATATTAATCACTTCAGGCTAGTTTAAAACTGGGAGCTGCACTAAAATATCTATGGTATACTGGAAAGTTGAAATTTTCTACATTTGCATTATTTAAACATAAGTTCCAAAACATTTTCATGGTTTTATACACTTTGTGACATTCTAGGTAAATTTGTCTAAGTACATACACACATATGTACCTATGAATAAATATGCAGTATCTAGTTCAATTGTAAAAATAATTTTACTAGGATAAATTATTTAGACATATAAGCCACATGAATAATTTGTAAATCATGTCCTTTCCCAAGGAGAAACGGATTTTCAAGAAGAAATTCTATTTCAAACACTGTTAATTGTTTGCTTTTCTTTGTTAATGTACTCACATCTTCTAATGAAACAGCAAAGGAAAAATTATAATTACTATTAGTGACAATATTAAGCAGATACTTCGTTATTGTATTAAAGTTATTATATAAATATATATTCATGATCTCTAATACATTATAATGAAAATATTTTTAAAAGAATCATTTCAGCATCGTATCATGTTTGTGATTATTTCAATAGTATTTTTATATCTGTAAAGCATAGAATGAATGAGCAGTATCTAAAATCACATTATAATGCTAGAAATTTTAAGTACATCATTAAAAGATGATATGAACTGAAATGATTATCTTTCCAGTGAAAATTTTGCCAATGTATTTTTAAAACACTCTAATTTATAAGGGCTGTAAAACAAAATCTCAAGACATGGAATATGAGATTTTTGTCTTATCATTATTGAAAAATGCACTGTAACATTTAGCTATTTGTCAGTATTAAGTTTTCTATTCAAGGACACATGATTATCAGCTAAAAAATGAAAATATGAGCTTGTGTTATATACTGTATGTAATGTATTGACTGTAGACAAAAATCCAATTCATATTTTTTTAATTATCATAATTAGGTTCTCTATCGCAAAAGTCATAAGCTACTTCATTCAATCACATTTTTTTTTTTTGAAAAAACTTAGTCTCTGACCAGAGATAGCTAATATTATAATGGTTTGCTCAGTCTCTTCATATAAAATCACTTGGTTTTATTGTGGCGTTGCTGAAGAGAAGCATTGTTTCAATATTCAATAGTCTGAAAGCTAAATCTATATAATTTTCATCCAGGCTCTGAATTTGTGTTCTTGTAACTATAACTGACCATTTGCCTGAGGTACAGCTGCATGGAATAAAATGGTCATGACTTCAGAGGAAAAACAGAGAAAAAGTTAAAAAGTAAATATATCTTCATAATTGGTAATTATCTAACTTGCCTTTCGGGCCAAAAAGACATTTTCTTCCCCTTCCTTAAACACATTTATTTAAAATAGACTTTGAGATGTGACATCAGTCATTGTTCTGTGTATCTGCCTATAGAACAGACAGGTTGACAATGATGATGATAATAAATATCTGAAATTGGCTGAGAAGCTAACTGCAGAAGACCAAAGCCTGTTATACAAATATTAGTTAATACGAGTTAAAGCATTAGCTAGTTGCATGATCTCATTGAATCTTTAAATATTATCATTACTCTTATTTACATTTGAAGGAAGTGATGATTAAAACTACTAAGTATATACTAAGTATATTACCCAAAGTCATACAGCTGATAAATGGGAGAGTTACCATTCAAACTCAGACATCTTGAACTAGTGTGCAATTTTCATCCTTATTCTCCAATAGTAGTTGGAATGGATCACTGTTTACTAAAATTTTGGGAAAATACATGACTTAAGGAGTAGGTCATGCTGTTTGGAGGTGATGAAATGCTGTTGAAACCTAACAGTGGAGCTGATAATTTGTAAAGAACACGGTGCACATTAGAGAAGCAGCAGTTTTATAAAAGAATTGAGAGTAGCCAATGAACTTGATGGTGTTTAGGATTTTGGTTTGAAATCTCATAAAGTAAGGTAAAGAGTTTTCAAACAAATCAATGAATTGGAGAACATACAAAAGCTAATTAAAAACAGATATAAGTGAAATGTTATCATAAGTGATACTAATAGAATAGTCCCAAAAGAAGGCTCCATAGCCATAAAAGAGCATCCTCCTGACCTTTAAGAATTATCCCTCTGAATCAAAGGAAAGAGCAATATAGCAATCATTAGTTAAAATAAACATCTGTATTCATTGTCCTGTCGTTACAGTCAATGCATGATGTTAAATAATAAGCCCACAAATTTTACAGAGTGACAAAATTATCCATCTGTATTTATATGAAAAATAGTTGATGGAGAAGCAATTTTATTATCTTATATATTCTGCAATTAAACTTTAAATCATATTGATGTTTTTAAACAAAGAAAATAAGCAAAAATTGCCAATAGTTCAATTTAATTGACCCTAGTTAAACTGCAGCATGTCAGTAAATGTAATTACACTGTATTTTTCATGGCTTTACATTTCACAATGCATTAAATGTTATTATTGGTTGTGGACATTTTATTCTCAGTAAGCTGATACTTATTTATGGCTTTTTATGAGTTAAATTAAACAACTACTAAATCTTTTCTAACATAATTTACTTGGATGGATTTGAAAAAGAACTTTTATAGTGATATAATATCTCCAATGCCAGAAGCATCA
This sequence comes from Tragelaphus eurycerus, assembly GCA_935064755.1. Classification (NCBI taxonomy): domain Eukaryota; kingdom Metazoa; phylum Chordata; class Mammalia; order Artiodactyla; family Bovidae; genus Tragelaphus; species Tragelaphus eurycerus. Next base: position 40,528,175 of record CAKXYN010000010.1, on the reverse strand, counting down.
TATAAAGAAATCTCTGTGTTATTAGACAAAATCAAGTTTGTTTCTGGAGTAACTGTATCATCTGAACACTTGAGAATTGTGTAGCTTTTCCCAATCTAATTTAACCTTACAGATATCAGACTTTTTATAGTTTTTCACCACTAACCCTCCCCAAGGAGTAGGTATGAGTATTTCATAGGTCAGCAGAGATTGAAGAGTTCTTTAAAAATTTAAAGCTCCCTGAATTAAATTACTCTTGTATTTTTAGACTAAGCAATATTTCATTTTTACAATTTTATTGTAGAGTAATCAATTCCCCATGAAATTGACAATAAGCTTAGCTGTCACTTGTTTACTATCAATGTGACAGTAAGAGTTGTCTCAAAATTAGGAAAATCAAGATCATTTAAATTCTAAGATTATGGAGGGGAGGAGATGTTCTGACCAAACATATGGTTGCGAGTGACTAACCATAGTGCTTAATTGCATAATACATTTGAGCTAAGCCATTGAAAATCCTAGTTAAAAATGCAAATATCTTTTGAATAAAAGAACACAAGACACATAGTAACAACAATACTCTTTTTAGTCACTCCTATACTAACACCATGAAAATTAAAATAAAACTATCTGCATTTAATAGACAAAGTACAAAGGCTGAAGTTTATACAGCACAAGAAATAAAGCTTCTGTAAAGCTTCTTTCAAGAAATAAAGCTTCTTTCCTGTTTCAAATCACAGCAGTAGATCCTATGTCCCCTTGGTATCTGTAGGGGATTGGTTCCAGATTCAGAGTGAACACCAAAACTCACAGATGCTCTAGTCCTTTATATAAAACGGTGCAGTATTTGCATTTAACCTATGCATATCTTCCCACAGGCTTTAAATCATCTCTGAAAGTTCAAAGAGTTAGTTGCTCAGTTGTGTTCGACTCTTTGTGACCTCTTGGACTGTAGCCCTACAGATTCCTCTGTCCACGAAATTCTCCAGGAAAAGAATATTGGAGTGGGATTTTCTTCTCCAGGGGATCTTCGTGACCCATGCATTGCAGGCAGATTCTTTACTGTCTGAGCCATCAGGGAAGCCCTTAAATCATCTCTCAATTACTTATAATATCTAGTGCTCTGTTAAAGCTATACAAAGAGTTACCAGTATAGAACTATTTCAAGTTTTGGTTTTGGGAAATTTATGGATTTTTAAAAAATATTTTTGATCTGAGGATGGCTGAATCTGCAGATGTGGAAGCTGCAGATGAGGAAGGCCGACTGTACACATGTTATGCTGCCTCTCACAATTTAATGACATTATTAGCTCTATATATCAGCATTAGTCACAAACAGAATTTCCCCTTGAACAACACAAGTTTTAACTGCACAGGTCTACTTATAGGCAATTATTTTTTCGATAGTAAATTCTACGGTACTACACGATCCTATAAGTTAGGAGTTTTCATCTGTGTAGAGGGTTGGCACCCCTAACCCTTGTATTGTTCAAGGATCAGTGGAAAGAGATTCAAATAGATTAAATTCCATGCATTTGATATTTAAAAAACTTACCATAGACATGTTTAAATAAAAGGAATATGCCAAAAACACACCGGAAGCATAGAGAAGGGCATGATTAACTTGGTTTGAGGGTGGGGTCAATAAAGTCTTTAAAGGTCACTATTAGAGAGTAAATAAAATTTGAGGTAATGGAGGGGAAAACACGCTCAGAAGGAAATAGTACTCAGAACTGATTACTGGAAATGAGTAAAAATATAGGCAAAAGTCTACAAACTATAACATGCCACCCAAGAGGGCAGCATCCAGTAATGTGATGCTTTATAGCAGGAATTGGAAAATTATGACCCTAATGATCTGAAACAAATAGTTATTTCTCCAGCAAAGATGGATTCTTTCAAGATGAGCAAAGAATTGCATTCTGGGATCTGCAACCATGGCAAGCCTCATGCAAATTTCCACACACAGCAAGGGAAGGAGAACACTTATATAGAGACAAAAAGGAGTTTGGGAGCGCTATAGCATAAGAGTGCATAACTTTTCATTGGCTAGGTCCTTGGAGGTGGGGTTAGGAGTCTTCTTCCTATTGAGTTCTCCTGTTGGAGCAGATTGTGAGAGCTCCTCCCTTCTGGTACATCAACTCTATGTAACTGAGGTTTCAGTTTATTAATTTTTTTACAGCCCATAGGTCAAGTCCAGTCTTTGAACTGTTTTTATATTGTTCCATGAACTGATTAATTTTGACATTTTTAAAGACTATCAAAAAATCAAAGAATAGAGATATTCTATGGCCCAAAATATCTAAAATATTTACTCTCTGGTCTTTTACAAAAGAAGCTTGCCAAATCTATGTTTTCTATACAAGAGTTAAGGTTCTAAGAGAATCAGTGAGGAAATGGGACAGTTGGATCAAGGAAAAAGAAAAAAATAATTCAAGTAAAAGGGTACAAGAACAAAATTAACCTATTAAGTGTGTCTTATAAAGTAGGAATAAAAAAAATAAAGTCTTAAACATGAGCTCAGTTAAGACAAAAAGAGATTTAAAAGAGGAAAATATTTTTTCTTTATCAAAGCTTTACTCTGTTGTACCAATAATTCTCAATATGCTATACTCACTTATTTCTCACCTGAGTTCCATACATATATATAGCCAATTGTTCATTTCATATTTTTATTAAGATATCCAATCCATATATCCAAAATTATAATTATTCTATCACTCCTCAAAGAGTCATATTCCAGTATTTAGCTTAGACAAGTGCTACCATCCAAATTTTTACATCAAATGTATCTTCAACAATTACTTCTCCTTTGTCCACATTTCCAAACAATCTTTAAATCCTGTTGATTTTGCCTATTAATATCTTTTATACCAATTCATATCTCTTCAATTCAAAATCAATTTCTTAGACTAACAGAGGACATCTTACCTTGATCACTTCATTTATCACTGAAGTTGTATAACTGTTTTCACTCATATATTCTTGAAAAAAAGAAAAGTTTTGAAATATACATTCCAGATAAAGGATTTATATATAGAATATATAAAGAAATCTCAGAACTCATTAATAAAAAAACAATTTAAAAAGGACAAACAACTTAGACACTTCACAATAAAAGATATAATCAGGCAAATCAGTATATGAAATGATGGTCAATATCACTACTCAGAGAAATTCAAATCAAAATTATAATCACAAAACACCCACTAGAATAATGATAAAGCGACTGACCTACCAAGTGTTTACAAGAATGGGGGACAACAGTAATTGTTATGTTTTGCTGTAGAAACACAAAATGACACAGATACCAACTTCTGAAAACAGTTTGGAGGTATCTTATAGGATTAAGCATATGTTATAGAATCTAGCAACCCCACTTCTAGGCATTTTTCTAAGTGAAATGCATCCACATGTCAAAAAAGTTAATGTTCACAAGGGCATTATTTTGTAATAGCTATATAAAACCAATGGACAATAGATGACAACACTGTGCTGCTGCTGCTGCTGAGTCACTTCAGTCGTGTCCGACTCTGTGCGACCCCATAGATGACAGCCCACCAGGCTCCCCCGTCCCTGGGATTCTCCAGGCAAGAACACTGGAGTGGGTTGCCATTTCCTTCTCCAATGCATGAAAGTGAAAAGTGAAAGGAAAGTCACTCAGTCATGTCCAACTCTTAGCAACCCCGTGGACTGCAGCCCACCAGGCTCCTCCATCCATGGGATTTTCCAGGCAAGAGTACTGGAGTTGGGTGCCATTGACTTCTCCATGATATACTATAAAATCTCTTCACCAATAAAAAGGAAATATGAAGACAGTAACAACATGAACGAATCTCAAACCCATCATAAGTAAAAACAGTTAAATGCTTAATGCTATGTATTGTTATCATTTCATTTACATAAAATTCAATAAAGGTCAAAATTATGACACCATATAGATCCCATTGATTGCTTGGGCTTGAAAGTGAAAATGGATATATTATTAATAGTCTGCAGGCAATGGCACCCCACTCCAGTACTCTTGCCTGGAAAATCCCACGGACAGAGGAGCCTGGTAGGCTGCAGTCCATGGGGTCACTAAGAGTTGGACATGACTGAGCGACTTCACTTTCACTTTTCACTTTCATGCATTGGAGGAGGAAATGGCAAGCCACTCCAGTGTTCTTGCCTAGAGAATCCCAGGGACGGCGGGACCTGGTGGGCTGCCCTCTATGGAGTTGCACAGAGTCAGACACGACTGAAACAACTTAGCAGCAGCAGCAGGGTTGGCATAACAAAGTACCACAGATTGGGAGGCTTTAAGAACAGAAATTATTTTCTCACAGTTCTGGAAGCTAGATGTCAGAGATTAAGGCATTATTGGCAGAGCTCATTTCCTCTGAGGCCTCTCACCTTGGTTTATAGACATTCATCATCCCACTCCGGTATTCTTGCCTGGAAAATCCCATGGACGGAGGAGCCTGGTGGGCTGCAGTCCATGGGGTCGCTGGGAGTTGGACACCACTGAGCGACTTCACTTTCACTTTTCACTTGCATGCATTGGAGAAGGAAATGGCAACCCACTCCAGTGTTCTTGCCTGGAGAATCCCAGGGACGGGGGAGCCAGGGGGCTGCCTTCTCTGGGGTCGCGTAGAGTCGGACACAACTGAAGCGACTTAGCAGCAGCAGCAGCATCTTCTCCCTTTATCTGCACATGGTTTTCCCTCGGAGTGTTTCTCTATCCTAATCACCTCTTCTTTTAAACATGCCAGTCATATTTGATTAGGGCTCATATATATGACCTCATTTTAACATAATTGCCTGTATAAAATTCTTATCTCCAATACAGTCACATTCAGAGGTACTGGAGGGGGTTAAGACTTCAACATTCAGCCTATTACTGGGGAAATCAATTTCAAAGGGATAAGGGAACTTTTTAGGGTAATGAAAACTTTATAACACATTTGTGGTAGAGGTTACATGATTGGAAGTGATGATTAGAAGAGTATTCTATAGTTTAAAAGGGTGAATTTTACTTTATGTATAATGTACCTCTGAAAGCTAAAAATACTTCAGGAGTCAAACTTTAAGGTTTCACCACTTTGAGTTAAGCTTTACTATAAAAAAGAAATGTTAGTTTGCATGTGAATAAGGTCTTCTTAAGTATTTCATATTTTTTTAATTGTCTAGATCAAAGACAATCTACATTTACCAGAAAGCGTTAGACTTCTCTTTATTTTGGTTTACCATGAAGTCCTCTTTGTACTTGGTTCTCATTATAATATGTAAAAGTAAAGCACTTAGAAAATGCTCAATTTAAATAGGCTGAATTGCAGCAGATGTTCCTAAGACTCCTAGTTTGGAGTAACAAAGCAAATCAAAATTTTATTTCTCTAGATTTCTATAGCTTATCATCCACTTTCATAAATTTAGGGATTACAAATCCAATGAAATTATCATTTCAGAAAAGGATGAAAATTGCCTGGATGTTTTCTCCTGTTCTCTCCCCCATGTTCCCTGGTACCTTCTGGCTTTGGTGTCCTGGAGGTGGTCCTCTGATCATGCCAGTGCTGGCACGACCTACAGTACGAAGAATCCTCAGGTCACTCTTCTCTCAGCCCATGGCTACTTATTATGAGAATTACAAGTCTAAGTTCCACTATCAGTCTATCCTTACTCCCTCCAAGAAACTGTTGCTAGAACTCCTGCATTGTTCAAATTGGTTGAGGCAGATTTTTAAATCAAGATTTTATAAACGTTGATTTTAAATTTTGGTAGGGCTCTTTTACCCATACTCTGGGTTTGACTATTACTCAACACATCTCTATTACCTTTTAACATACCTCACTTTCCTGGAAGCATGAATTAGTTCCCCCTTTTTAGCATCTGGATTGTTTTTCCACTTTCTTTTTTCTATGTCCCAGCTACACCTATTCCATATTCCCACAATCTAGCTACGTTTCCTCAACGTGATATGACTTGGGTAACAGTTTACTTACTAGTTTCTTGCAAAATCCAAGTAGAACTAAGAAAAGAGGGGGCTTAGAGTTCAATAAGTAATAGGATGCATAAACTAGAAATCAGATATGTTGATGAACATGAGGTAGATACTTATCAAGATTTCATCATCACATTACTGGATAAAGTTTATACATATATAGAACCCAGAATTGAGACGATGTGCTTGCAGGTATTTAAGAGATATCAATGCAGATTTTAGCATCCAGAAGAAATAACCCTTTATAATGGGTAGGCTTCAAATAAGTAGAATAAGAAATGGAAGCTCTTAAAAGGAAACTAGGAGCAAATACCAGTCAGAGATTCATACTGATAGCATCAAATTCCTGTCTTCAGAAAAGAAGGCCAAGTCACTGGGCAAGGTTTAGGAAACAAACCCTCATTTGTATGGGTTAGTAAAAGGAGAGCAAAATTTCTGATCTCATGGTGGTGGTGTCCAACTCACTTGTGTCCAACTCTTGTGACCCCGTGGACTGTACTCACCCAGGCTCCTCTGTCCATGGAATTCTCCAGGCAAGAATACTGGAGTGGGTTGCCATTCCCTTCTCTGATCTCATAGGAACTAGAAAACTAGTAGACTTAACTACATTTCCTCACTTACCCTCACCCACACATTTTGAGAAAGAGCATGTTAATTATTGTAATATAATAGAAGCCTACTATAATAGCTTCTTAAAAATAGCTGGATCTTTTCTTATTAATCTCATTTTAAAAATATTTCAAGAATGTTCTTCCACATATACTAATAAAACCCTACTGTTGAAGTCACATTTATGTTAGGCAAGAAAGAATCCCAGGAGTTTCTATTTAGGCAGTATTATGACATTATACTTAAACCTCTGCTTACTGCAGCTAAATAACTCAACTTCTTTTAAAGTCTTCTCTCATTACATAACCTACATCTTGCCCAGAAAAAGGTTAAAAAATGAAAAATGATAACTTTAAAATGTCATGTACATAAGTTTGTATCCATTTGTGTGTTTGTCTATAATTCATGCTGCAATTTATTTTTCTATGAACGGATACGTTAAGATGTAACAAGTCAGTCTTCTGTGATCTCCTTTTTTCCTTCATCTAAAAAGATTCCTAGGATAAAAGCTAGTAAACACTTATAGGAGAAATACATAATGTTTGTTAATACAGACATACTTCATTTTATTGTCCTTCTCTTTATTGCATTTTGTTGACATTTTATTTTTTACAAATTCAAAGTCTGTCACAACCCTATATCAAGCAAGTCTATCAGCACCATTTTTCCAATAGTATTTTCTTGCTTCATGTCTCCATGTCACATATAGTACTTCAAGTTTTTTCTTTAGTATTATATTTGTTATGGTGACCTGTGATCAGTAATATCTTATGTTACTATTGTAATTGGTTTTGTATTTATTTAGCCTTAAAGTGTTTTTAATTATGGTATATACATCCTATAGATATAATGCTATTGCATACTTAATACTGTATATCATATAAATATAACTTTTATATGCATTGGGAAACCAAAAAAGTTTGTGACTCATTTTATTGCAATATGCATTGTATTTCAGTGGTCTGGAACCAAACTCATAAGATATCCAAGGTATGCTTATAGTTAAAATACCCACTTGCAAACACTATGCCTGCCTTATTAGTCACTGAAGAGTAAAGAAAATATTTATCTTTATGTGAGTATTACATTTTTTTCTGTTCATGTGACTATCACTTGCACAGTTGTGTGTATATATGACATTTCTCTGACTCATCACATTTTTTAAGGATATTCTTTCAAAAGTTTCTAATTTTTAGTTCCTCTACCTAAAAAGTAAATGAATTTGCATTCAAATTATCTAAGAATATAAAATCTTAACTCTGTATACTTATATTTTTGTCAAACCTGCATTAAAGATGAGCTAATCATTCTGGTGGGCTTCTGTCTATGGGGTCGCACAGAGTCAGACATGACTGAAGCAACTTAGCAGCAGCAGCAATAATTTATATATATATTTAAATGTTACTGTAAAATATGAAAGTTACCTAAAATTTTAAACAAATGTAACTCATTTCCTCAAACAGTGACTGAGTTGGAATTTTTAGGCCAGAACTGTCATCACACTGATTATAGAATATAATTTGTGTAATTTTTATACCGAGTCAGTTTTATCCAGTTCACACCCAAGAAAAAAAGGGCTTTAGAGAAAAAGAATATACCAGAGTATGTGTAAATTGATCCAATTATCCATGGGAATTTTTTTTTTTTTTTAGTAATACAATATATAGATATATGTAAAAATACATCATAAAAAAGTGACAGGTACAAATATTTATGTATAAGTATCCATGAACAATTGTTGATAATGACAGAGGAGATGGAAATAATTTAAATGTTCATCAAAATGTAAATTGTTAATTAAATGGTCATATCAAAATGCTGATATTGTGCAGTTATCATCATTGCTAAAGGTGTTGAGTGCATGTAGAGAGAGTAGAAAAACATTAATGACCAACATAAATATGTTGGTTATATGTTGTTTATCATAAGTAATTAATTATGTACATAAAACTTAAGAAACCTGAGCCATCTCTGGATATTATGTCTTTGGAAGAGAGCTGATAATTAAGAAAACAGAATGGTAAAGAAATACAAAAATATTTTCCTTGATAATAAACCTTGGGTCTGCTGACAGTGATTATTGTTGTTATCCAGAACACAAAGACAGTTGTTTCCCAAAAAGAAATATGGTATTCAAAACTTTAAAGAAATCGGTTGCTACTTATTCTAATAGATACAAAGGCAGTGGAGAGTTTTTACGTATTCAAATACAATTACCAACTTTCATCTTTATCTCTCTATGTACAGATCCTGCTTGCTAATAACTGTAACTATTTTTTTTTAATTTTTCCATTGTCTTATCTATGTCTCTCTAATCACCACACTACTGAGTCTTATTTTTTCATCTCACATTTAAATTTCTCCAGAGCAAGTGTCTGTTGGTGTTGAAAATCACCCACTAGTCTATTATTCTCAGAAGACATTCTCATCATGATGTCATGATCAGACAACGAATGCCTGATTATTCGAGTTTTGCTGCTAAGAGTTGTGTATAAACAATTAAAACCCATGAAACATGATCATAGCAGAATATTTTTGTTCTACCATATTCTTTAAAAATTATTCTGTAGTTACCTCCTCTGCCCCTGGATAAAAACTTGGGCAAATGACATGATTTCCCAGAATCCTTCTAGGTGATAGAAAATTCTAAATTACCTATGTCAGAAAACACAGCCTTGATTTAGAAATAATCTTATATGCATCCAAATATATTACTTTGCTGCAACCTGAAACTAATACATCATAAGTCAATTATATTTCACTACAAATAAAATTAAGTAAATAAAGTTTTAGACATGAGCAAATTACTTAATGGAAGTGCCATTTACTGATATAAGAAAGATAGGGCAGGGATAGGTTAAAGGAAGGCATAGAAATCAGTAATTTGCTTGGAATATATTAAACTTATGCTATTATTTCAAGATCCAAGTAACCTCCGTAGCAACTAGGTAACTGGATATAGATTCTACAGTTTAGGAGAGAGGTCATTGATGGAGCTGTTAATTTAAAAGACATCAGTTTATAGATAACATTTCAAGCCAGAAATAGCCCAGAGAACAAATAAAGGAAAAAAAGAGGGGGGAAGGGGTCTGAGAAACAAGTTTTGAGATACTCCAATACTTAGGAGTGTTGAAGGATGAAGATACAGAGATGAAAAAGGAGAGAGAGCAGCCATGAGACAGAAAAATGGAGAGAATTTACTGTTCTTTGGGCCAAGAGAATAAAAGCACTTAAAGAAGAATAGAAAAGAAAGCAACCATTTAAAAAGTCAGAGTCTCTATGATTTACAATTACACTCTTTAAAAATCAAAAAGTTACATGTATTTGCACATGTTCCATAGCTGTTCTCTTTCGTTTATTTGTGTTTCTTTTGTGTTTGCTTCATGTTGTCAGTTTCATCTGTGCTTTGGTTATCATTTAATAAGATGATTATGATAGCAATATAGTTCGACATAGTGCTAAAGAAGAACCAGAGACTGATTTTTTTTTTTTTTTTTCTGTGATTCAGGGATCTGAAAAATTGTTGTTCATATGCATGGCTGGATTCCACAAATGCCTTTCAATACGGGGACCACAGAGGAAGAAACAATATGTAAAGATAACATTTGAAATAATGTCATCCATGCAAAGGCATACATAGGAGTTCACAAAGGAATAAATATACAAATTAGGAGGGGGATTTATAACATTTGAAAAGGGCAATACATTCATCTTTATTTAGTCTTTCTGTGAAGGAAAAGCAATCTATATTTTGATACATTTCCAGGTATGATGATGGAATGTAAACAAGGAGAAAAACCAGCCTATTCCCGAAATGGTTATAAATCTTATATTGGATACATTTGAAAATATTGGAGACATGGCTTGAACTACTTGAAGAAGAACTCATTATCTTTATAATTATAGGCTTTTTTCTATTAATATGAATTTATTAGATGCTTAATGCCTTGTGTTGAATGAATCATTAATGAAGCATACTTAATACAATTTGGCTGCTTCTAGACATAAATGCGGAGAAGGCAATGGCACCCCACTCCAGTACTCTTGCCTGGCAAATCGCATGGATGGAGGAGCCTGGTAGGCTGCAGTCCATGGGGTCGCTAAGAGTGGGACACGACTGAGTGACTTCACTTTCCCTTTTCACTTTCATGCATTGGAGAAGGAAATGGCAACCCACTCCAGTGTTCTTGCCTGGAGAATTCCAGGGATGGGGGAGCCTGGTGGGCTGCCATCTCTGGGGTTGCACAGAGTCGGACATGACTGAAGTGACTTAGCAGCAGCAGCAGACATAAATGAGAGATATTCTTATGCCCAGACGTAGCTGAATTACTGCAGAAGTTACAGACTAAAATTGTCAAATATCTTTGAAATATTTTCTATGATTATCTGGCCCAAATCAGGAAATTTGGGTACAATTTAGACTGATAACTAAGTGGATGAAAGACACAGTAGATAACAACTTTTAGCTACAATAATCACACCAGTGGAGACACTCAGATACGGACCTACAGACCAGTTCTGCTGTCTAGAATGTAAGAATTTAGGGCTTTTGTTATCACATTATTGTTTTGAGTTCTCAGGTCCAACACAGTGGAGCTTTCATTTCTTCTTAGAAAACAGATTCACAATTTTGATGCCTCTCACTTTAAATTTTCATATGTATTTAATTTTTTAAACCGAACTTTTCACTAACAGCATAGAAAAATCGGAGTTGAGGTTGTTGCCCTGACAATAGAGTCCAGCATAAAATGTCATATGCTCTCTGATTTCTATTATATAATTAACCCGTTTTTGTCCTATTAAAATTTTTAATAATAAAAATTTGATTTTTATTCTTAACTAATTTGTAAGTAATATCATTGGATGTCTTAAGGTATCAAACTAATTTGGTATGAAAAACAGTCCCCAGTAAGCTACAGTGATTTGGCATTTGCCTTTCATAAAACAGGGTAAGTGGTATGAATGGACCCTGTTGCAAAATGTCTGCAGTTTTCCCACATGGTTTTGCCAATATTACACCCCTAATGGCACCCCACTCCAGTACTCTTGCCTGGAAAATCCCGTGGACGGAGGGCCTAGTGGGCTGTAAGAGTCCCATGGGGTCGCTAAGAGTTGGACACGACTGAGCAACTTCACTTTTACTTTTCACTTTCATGCATTGGAGAAGGAAATGGCAATCCACTCCAGTGTTCTTGCTTGGAGAATCCCAGGGACGGGGGAGCCTAGCGGGCTGCCGTCTATGGGGTCGCACAGAGTCAGACATGACTGAAGCGACTTAGCAGAAGCAGCAGCAAGAGCAATTTATGAAGTTGTAGTTGGTTTGATTGTTCTTTTCCTTGTTTTCTCACAGCAAATGTGGTGTTAACAACAATCATCATATTAACATTTTAGAGAATTAGAATAGAAAACAGGTGAAATGGAGAATAAACAAATCATTTACACAAAATAAGAGAGAAGTAGTCTACCTCACTCTATTCATATTTCATTGATTCCACCTAATCATATGGCCATGCCTAGTTAGGAGGAAAGCTAGGGAATACCTTTTTTAGCTTGGAAGTCAAGTGCATTTAAAAATATTTTGGTACAGGAGAAGAAGAGAATGGATTTTGTGGGGAAAAAACAGAAATATGCCACAAGGCTATCCGAGAGCCAATGATTTGATTCCATTTCAACTCCTAACCTCTTAAACCCAGGAGAATTATAGATAATAAATGTTAGTTATTTTAAGCTACTAAGACCACAGTAACGTGTTAAGCAGCAGGAGATAACAAACACAAGCTCCTTCACATCTTGCCTCAGAGCCCCTTTCAATTACGTGCAGATATGCAAAGCTCTTTCAGCTTCAACTGCTCCTCTCCATTAACTGGCCTTCTGCGCTCTTTAGGGAGCACCTTTGACTTTCTCTGCTCTGGCAGATGCACTTGTCTTCTCCCCGGTAATATACTGCGTATCTTAAAGCTGTAGGTGATTTCTCTCCATTGTATTTTAGGGCTTATGGGTACACATTTTCAGTTAGTTTTTATTTTTGATGTTGTCCAAGAATTTTGAGATGAGGAGTCATATTTTCCTTTTTATACTCTCCATTCAACAAAGGAAATCAAAGACGTTAAAAAAACTATGTCACACTGCAATCTTCCAAGAATTGCTTTATGCATGTTGTTAAAATTCATGCCAGATCGTGCCAAATTACTCTTCAGACTGGTATACTCGCTAGATGTGCGGAAACCACGTTCAATTACTCAACACTCTTGGCAGCAGCAGGAAATGTCAGATTTTAATTTTTTTTTTTTCAGTTTGCTAGATGTAGGATAGTATCTAACTGTGGTTGGATTTTCATTTCCTTTCCTAATATATCTGTAGTCTTTAAAAAAATATGAACTTACTCATTGCTTGCTCTCTCTTTTGAGCCATTTGCCTTTATTGATCTCAGTGATTATTCTATTTTGGAAATTAATGTTTGGTTATTAGATTCATTGTAAATATCCTTGCTAAGACTTCAGCTTTTGTTTTGATCTTTAATAATAAAAAAAACTGTAGAAAATTATTATCATAATGTTAAATTTATTCATATTTTATTTTAGATGTGTTCTATTTGCTCCTTTTCAATATGTCTTCCCTTCTCTGTACTTATACTCTTCCAAATACTTTTAAGTTTTGCTTTTAAAATTCAGATTCTAAAAATGAAGTGGAATTGATACAAGTTCTGCATTTTTAAATAATTATTTTATTTTTCAATTTATAATTAATAAATTATTTGATAGTTTATAAAAATGAAGCTTAATTAGTCAAAATTGAATTAATCTTCATCCAAGGTTCAATATGTATTATACATCTTGGTATAGGATGACACATTTTTTAAAATAAACTTTATTTTTGAAAGCAGTTTTAGATTCATGGGAAAATTGAGAGAAAGTCTCAGAGAGTTCCCATTATATTCCCTACCCTACATATTTATATCTTGTTTCACTATCAACATTCTTTGGAAATTATCAGTGAAATCCTTTTCTTGACATTTTTCACCATCCAAAAGAGTTGCATGTTGCTCAAAAGAGGTTTGTTCTCACTGGTCAGAAAAACTGTTCATTTGTTTTTTATCATTTGCCAAAATGGTACTTTGGCTTTCAGGATTGCAGGACTACTGGGGTCAAATACAGGAGGTACTCAAGTGTTCAGTAATGACCAATCTTAAGAATTCACTTATTCAGTAGAAATTTGTATTATCTTACACAATGTAAAGTTAGGAAGACATTTGGAAAATGTTTTATTAAAACTATAAAGCAACTTATAAAAGCATTAAACATTTTGCACAAGTCCACACAGGAGGGAAAAGTACTGAAAAATATTTTATGAATATCCTTTTTATGTTTTTTTTTTCTTCCCAAAGTGATTAGGTCTAGCCTGAAGGAAATTTGATTTCAGTTCCACATAAATCTGCATTAGTATATTAGTTTCAGAGTTTGAGGGTTTTTTCCTCTCTGCTTTTCCAAGAATAGATCAATAGTTTCTTAGAGGAATTCTGAAACGTATTATCTTACAAAAAAACACATCAATTTGCTGCCCCGTTTAATTTTTTCTTATAGCCTTAGGCTAACTTACTGTGAATGGAGTAAACTTGATTATTTAGTATTGAGGATTGGTAATAACAGTTATAATTATAGGACATAAAGTCTTATTCATCTATCATTTATTTCAGAAATCACATTTTTCTAGAAATGCAATAATTTCACAGAACATTAAAATGGAAACAAATTATAAAATTGATTTAACACAGATAATTTTCTAAATAACATGTTGTTTTCATTGAAATTGGAACTGTGTCAAGGTTTTAAAACATTGGTCAATGCTTATTTTTGTGTTTGTTTCTTAGAACTCTTTATCTTTTATGTTGAAAATACAAGAACCAATATGCTAAGTTGAGATGTTTCATATTTAAATTTTGGTTTAATATGATCAAGTCATTTTGTTCAAGAAAAAATCTGTAGGATTTTTATGTTTGCCATATATTGATGGATATATTAATTTTGTAAGAAATCTGTAGATTTTACTAAAAAAATCAGATTCACATGATCAAATATTTCTAAGAAGTACTGGAAAAATAAAGTCATAGTTATTCAATGCAGTTCTTAATTGTCAAATTTATCAGAAATGGTATTAAACCAATGTATATACCAATCTTTCAAAACTAGGTTATAGAATGACAACAATTTTTATTTCCCTAAAGTACTCAACTGTGTAATGTTACATAAGACTTGCTTCTTCTAGAAAAAGCTTTTGGAAAGTTATGTGCTATATATGATAGGTAATCTAAATAATAGAGTAGTTTGAAAATGTTTTATTGTTATTTAATATGCCAATGATCTGAAACTTGTTTTGTTCTTTAATACCATATGCTTTGTATTATTCTCCTCTGGATATATATTTCTAATTTCATTTAAAGTGGATTTCACCATCTCCCATACTTAAGTTTTTCTGTAAATTTTGTGTTATATTAAAGTGATAGGCTATGCATATTGTTGAACATGCATAATGTTAGTCACATGTTTATTGAGACCAAAGATACTTAAGTGAAGTGAAGTGGCTCAGTCATGTCCGACTCTTTGTGACCCCATGGACTGTAGCCTACCAGGCTCCTCAGTCCGTGAAATTTTTCAGGCAGGAGTACTGGAGTGGGTTGCCATTTCCTTCTACAGGGGATCTTCCTGACCCAGGGATGGAACCCCGGTCTCCCACATTGCAGGCAGACGCTTTAGCATCTGAGCCACTAGGGAAGCCCTTTGCATACTTAAGCAAAGGAGTATTAAAAATGTCATATATGAAGTAGTCCTACATACTTGACTATATACCTGTCAGTTTAGTATCTGTGTTTTGAAATAAAATTTGAATTGAAATAAAATAAAATTTTGAAATAAAATTTTAATTTCAGAGCAGTTTTAAATAGAAAAAATCATAGGAACAGTACAGACAATTATTAACATCTTACATGTGTATGGTACATTTGTTAGAATTAAAGAGCCAGTACTAATATATTATTACTAATGAAATACTTAGACTTTTTTTTTAAGTTTTGAGCTAATGTCCTTTTTCTGTTTCAGGATCTTATCCAGTATATCCACATTTATTAATCATATCTCCTTAAGCATCTTTTGCCTTTGACAATTTCTGAATTTCCTTGCTCTTGATGGTCTCTCAATTTTCAAGAAGTATTAGCCAAGTAAATAATAGACTATCCTCCATCTAGAATTGTTGCCTATTTTTCATTTTGATTAGTTGAGGGTGCACGTTCAGTCATGGACTGCAGCCACCAGCCTCCTCTGTCCATGGATTTTCTAGGCAAGAACTCTGGAGTGGATTGCCATGCCCTCCGCCAGGAGATCTTCCTGATCCAGGGATGAACCCACATCTCTTGTGTTTCCTGAACTGATAGGTGAATTCTTTGCCACTGAGCCACCTGGGACTGGAGCCAAAGTGCCATTTCATCACATTGTATGTTAAGGGTCAAAACAAACAAACAAAAAGAAAAAAACCCAACTCTCCTGAGCGATTTAAAAGAATACCTCAAGTGTAAAGCACAAGACTTGGCGTGCTGCTGCTGCTAAATCACTTCAGTCGTGTCTGACTCTGTGTGACCCCACAGATGGCAGCCCACCAGGCTCCCCCCGTCCCTGGGATTCTCCAGGCAAGAACACTGGAGCGGGTTGCCATTTCCTTCTCCAATGCATGAAAGTGAAAAGTGAAAGTGAAGTCACTCAGTCATGTCCGACTCTTTGCAACCTCATTAACTGCAGCCTACCAGGCTCTCCTCCACCCATGGGATTTTCCAGTCAAGAGTACTGGAGTGGGATGCCATTGCCTTCTCCGACTTGGCATAGTGGGTGTTAAATAGCCATACTGAACTGAAAGTGAATCAATGGACAGAAATGCTAATATCCCAGATGAAGCATCACACACTGCAGGATGTCAATCCTTGCCAAACTGATTTTTTTTTTTTTTAAAGGAAGCAAATAGTATAAAATATGAAGTTAGTTAGGTGACAGTCAGAGCCCTGAAGATGCAGATCACCTCAACTTTGAAATTTTAATAATTTCAATGGGATTTTTGGTTTATTTCTTTAAATTAGGAAATATAGTTAAGAACATTTTTTAAAACAAAGGAATGTGGGTGAAAAACCACTGTCACTACTATATATTACAGGATTTTACGAAGTTAAAATAATTAAACCATGGGTAGTAGAGTATGATTAAAAGAAAGAGTGGAATAAAAGGGGGTGCATGCATGCTAAGCCACTTCAGTTGTGCCCAACCCTTTGTGACTCTATGGACTATACCCCAACAGGCTCCTCTGTCATGGGATTCTCCAAGCAAGAATACGGGACTGGGTTGCCATGCCTTCCTCCAGGGGATCTTTCCAACCCAGGGATTGAACCTGTCCTTGTCTTTTAAGTCTCCTGCAGTGACAGGACAGTTCTTTACCACTAGTGCGGCCTGGGAAGTACACTATCAAAATGACTTATTAGTACTGATGTGGACCTTGATCACCCAGCTGAAAGCATGTTTGTCAGATTTGTAGCTGCAGAGCTAACTCTTTTTAAGACCCATTTATGCTATAGTCTGTATGGAAGTCACTGGGCATAGCTGGTACTTACTGGGAGGATGTTATACTCCTCCTCCTTGAGGGTAGTGTATCTGCATAAATTACTTGGAATTCTGAACAGATTTGTTTCTTTTCCTCCATTTATTATTTTTATTTCTTTAGGTATATCAGTAGGAGCTTGTAGATATTTATTTTAGAGTGTGAGTACAATGCAATATCACAATATTCATTGTGTTTCTCACGCTGTTGGCTGTTTGGAGCTCTGGCACTGGCTCCAATGTCCCGTTGTTATTCCCATCGTTGTTTAAACTGTTCCTTTGTTTAGCATCTTCTTATGTTTTGACACCCTAGGATACTCCAGGCTTATCTCCTAAACAGACTTTGCATAGAATTGGTCATTTCTCTAAGAAGTCTTGTTCCTTTTATTTGAGAATGGAATTAGAAACATAAGTGTGGTGAGTACTCTTGTGCCACTGAGGCTTCTTTGTTTTAGGTCTTCTCAACTGAAAGAAAGGAAATACACTTGCTTGTATACACTAACTAGGTTATATACAGATATCTATAAGTACTTCTACAGGTAACAATCTGTATAATTTAACACTGAGGCCTCCAACTTGAATCCATTACTACATGAATCATTCTTCCCACTTCCCCATGCTTATCTGAAAATTCCACTGTGTGAGACACTTTATTTCTGCCATATACCATCCATTCGCTTAATTATTCAAATCTAAAGTACGTAAATAGCAGTATCAGAATTGTTAACCCCATACACCATGAAAAATAATTACAGCAACTGTAATGGTTATGTGCAGTTTTTGTTGTTGATGGCAATTTTTGGTCTTTAGCTTTACAGATTCCACTTGTTTCATAAATACGTAGACCAGTACATGTCCCCTAACTACTTCAGTGACACTATTTCATACATTTATAATACAGATTGATGAGTCACATTTTTCACTTTATCCTGGAATCCTCCAATCTCCAAAATGATATTTTAAATTTGCATACGTTAAGGTTCACTCTTTATGCTGTAAGATTCTATTAGTTCAGTTCAATCACTCAGTCATGTCCAACTCTTTGTCACCCCATGGACCTCAGCACATCAGGTTTCCCTGTCCATCACCAACTCCTGGAGACTACTCAAACTCATGTCTATCACATCGGTGATGCCATCCAATCATCTCATCCTCTGTCATCTCCTTCTCCTCCTGTCCTCAATCTTTCCCAACATCAGGGTCTTTTCCAATGAGTTGGTTATTTGCATCAGGTGGCCAAAGTACTGAAGTTTCAGCTTCTGCATCAGTCCTTCCAATGAATATTCAGGAGTGATTTCCTTTAGGATGGACTGGTTGGGTCTCCTTGCAGTCCAAGGGACTCTCAAGAGTCTTCTCCAACATCTTTGATGTTCAAAAGCATCAATTCTTAGCCACTCAGCTTTCTTTACAGTCCAACTCTCACAGCTATACATGACCACTGGAAAAACCATAGCTTTCAAAGTATAAAATTCTATGGCTATAGGCTAATGCCTATCATCATATAAGCACTATTACAACATCATAAAGTATCATAAGAGGTAGTACTATACCCTAAAAAATCCCCTGAACGTTACCTATTCAAACTTTACTTCTTTTTTCTCAAATCCTTTGCAACCACTGACCTTTTCATCATCTATACTTTTTCCAGAATTTTGTACTCTAGTTGGAATCATATAGAATAGAGCACTTTGAGTCTTACTTCTTTCACTTAGAAATATGCATATAAGGTCCATCCATGTCTTTTTCTCTCTTGATAGCTTTTCTGTTATCCATAAGTTATAGTTTATTATCCATAAATCATGATTTCTTCAATCACAGTTCCTTAAAGAAAACAGAAGCCACTTGATATTCTCTACATATTAAATAATTTAATGTAAGGAAACTGGTGCTTTCACAGTACTAGGAAGAGCGAAGGAAGCAATCAGCTAGTGTAGAAGCTGTTTACAGCACCAAGATTTGTTTGACCAGACGCTATGACAGGGCATTGCTAATCTAAAGAATCCCTAGGAAACTGATAACAATTCTCTCAAACTGCAGGTTCTCAAATCCTCACTAGGTTGCACTTGTGAATCTCATCTCTGCTCAGAAGTAGGTTTACTAATACCATGGGCGGGGGGAGGTGGGGTGCGGGGGAGGGGTGCGGGAAGAAGAAGAAAAACAAAAACGACTCTTTCTTTTGTAATGCCTTCTAAATCTCTGGGAATTTCCTTTCTTAGGAAACTAATCCAGATTCTAGGAAAAGAGATTCTAGAAAATTTTGTTTCTCACTTTCTTCTATAGTTTTATAGATAATATAGAAGTGGGGTGATATTGAGTTGGTTAGTGATAATCCAGCACAAGAAGCTTAAAAAGTAGAGTAACTAAAAGAAAATTAGAGTGAAGTACTTAATCTCATATCTGCTATTCTGGCTTCTCTTGCATTATGATTTCCTATGTATTTTCCATATTATTTCAGTCTCTGTTATTGGATAGGTCTTTTTGGTGGGTTATATACTTCCCATTGATACCTGGTTTTAATTTATTTTAGAGAATGTTATAATTTCCTTTGAAATTATGGTATAAATGTGTATGTCTTTCACCTACTATATATCACTTGTATATAGATATAATTTTTAATCTCTTCTATTAATATATAGGACATATGTAAGTAGGCTATTGAAGATGATACTGTGCTTTTGAGACATCTTTGGATTTAATATGCTAAAACATCCATAACCAGATGGAAAATCTTTCATTGTTAATCAGTCTATACTAGAGATCAGAAAATACAAAGAATATACATGGAAAGAAAAATCACTAGATAAGGTAAATGAGATTTTTGTCTCTTAAACACTGTGAAAAACAGCTTCTAATTTATGATTATGAAATATGGATTGTTTTTCTTAAATATATATCCTTAATAATAAGGTACTGAGAAATTATTGCCACATGAAGGAAAGTCTAGAATAGGTAAATATAGAGAACACATTTTAATTTCTTATTTAGAAGATCATGTTACCTACTCCTATAATTTTCATTGGCTCTATATTTCCCATAAAAGTCTCTAGCACCTTTCTCTGGTCTTACTATATTATCCTAGCAGTTGGAAGGCGTGGAAGTATGTCATGGTATTAATAGCACATATATAATTTAAAATTATATATTTTTGATGTTTACAATCTGGTTGAGAAAATAGGAAATAAACATGAAATTATTACATTTAACAATCAGATAATGCAAACAAATTCAAATATAGTATATTTCAATAACATCTTAATCTTAGACTAGACTTAAAGGGATAAGGATTATGTTTTATTCATCTTTGTATTCTCAAGTCAAATACATTTCTCTGACACATTTAGGTGCTCATTAGATGACTGACTAATAAATCAATGTAGTGAATAAGACTTGTTTATTGGTACCATAAATTTAAAACAATCTAGCTTCTCTTTTAGAGGTTTTTTTTAAAATTGCAAGATTTGGGGTAAGGATTGAAATGCTCTATTAGATCTCCTATGGACTAGAAAGGATAAACTAAGTAGTCTGAACACAGGTCTAAATGATCAATAGGCTGTCATCTACTCTCTAATATAACCTGATTTTGTAAGTATTAAGTAGGATAGGTGAAATTTTTCCTTTTGACTTGGTCTGTTATTTTAACAGGCATTTCTGATTTTCCTATTCATCTTAAGATCTCTTTTATTATATGCTTTTTCCTTGTTCATGAATTTTGAGGGTGCTTTAAGTACATGAATGAGGAAGTGAAATAGTGGTATAGCTCACTTGTAATGTAAGATATTTGAAAAGAGAGTGGGCATAAACTGATGAGAACAAAGTGTTGAAATGGTGTGAAATAGACTGCTACCAAATGAAATTGGTGTAGGGAGGAGTGAGAGCCACCCTGAGTCCAGGAAAGGAAGTGAAGCATGATGGAAGTTGATGGAAGGTAATGGAGAAAAGAAGGGCATTAGCCTAACATTACCAAGGTGATTACCACACTCTGGTGCAAAATCATTCAGTGGAAACACTTTTCCCCATCTATTTCAATTTTCCATGCAATTGGTCATCTGACAGCTACAGTATAGCTTCCCAAGTTCCTTACTAAAGAGAGTTTTCTGAATAATTTCAGATGCATATTAGTAAGGGTCAAAGAACAAGAAATTAAAATTGCTCTGCTATTAATTTGTAAGAATGATGATCAAGCATGCATAATCTCTACTCAAAACAAATTTAGGGCTATTTCTTTATTCATTTTAGAGTCTATGTCAGAGTTGGTATTATGTCTGGAATTTGCTGCCTAGTTTTGGATTATGTCCACAATTGACAGTAAAAACTAAAATGCTTGCAAAATGTTCTCAATTTTGTAAAAATCAGTGAAAAAATTGTGTAAGCTCTTCTAAGCAAGGACAACTGAGAGACTGCTTTTGCAGAAGAAGGCCTAGATTTACCTTTCACATGATATCTTTGATGATGTGTGACATTATATAGAGAGCTTTGTACACTAAGGCCATAGACAATAACTATCTCATTACCTCAAAATAGATCATATACAATGAATAATTATTTGCTGCTGCTGCTGCTAAGTCACTTCAGTCGTGTCCAACTCTGTGTGACCCCCACGGATGGTAGCCCACCAGACTCTCCCATCCCTGGGATTCTCCAGGCAAGAACACTGGAGTAGGTTGCCATTTCCTTCTCCATTGCATGCAAGTGAAAAGTGAAAGTGAAGACGCTCAGTCATATCTGACCCTCAGTGACCCCATGGACTGCAGCCCTCCAGACTCCTCCATCCATGGGATTTTCCAGGCAAGAGTACTGGAGTGTGGTGCCATTGCCTTCTCTGGAATAATTACTTATGCTATGAATATTTTAATCCACTACTTGGTACATGGCTGGATCAAATGATACTCTAAAAGGATGTTGTCAGACTAATGTTGATAAATTCCAGTTCGTATATTCCACAAGATTTTTGGAAAAAACACATGTATGTAAGCTTTGACTTTTCTATCTAATTTGAAAATATCTCTTTATGTGAAAATAACCCCCAATAGGGGAATATGGAAAGAGTCTAAATATAATTTAAAAAGTCTCAAAAGTGAGTGTTCAATTTGTCGGCAGGTTTTGAATTATTGAAGTTTTTCCCTTTTCCCTAGTCTTCTGAAAATTGCATGGACTGTATCATACAATGTCAGCTTTTAATAGTAGAGACTCTTCTTTGGTGAGAAGCAACTCTGCTGATATGAGCCTGAATGAAGGATCAGTCATTTACTACCCAACTTGAACATATTGGGATGAACAGATATGCATGAAAATATTAAAGTGCATATAATAATGGTTACAGCTACTGAAGAAAATGCTGAAAGTTTTCATATCTACACATAGAAAATTTGATGAATTATTACAGAACATAGAAATTTCATAAAAACATTTAGCAATTAAGTATACAAATTGTTTTTCTTAGATTCTAGAGAAAAAAAGTTGGCAGAAAAAAATTATGCAATACCCAGAAAATAAGTATTTCAAAGTTATTTGAAATAACTATACTTAGTTATTTCAAAATTAACAATAACAGCCACTGAATAAAATTTAGAAGATACAGATAAAAGGAAAAATGAAAAGAATTTACCAATGTTACCAGTTAGAGCTAAAATTTATAACATTCCCTTGTTATTGCAAGAATTAAAACACACTGAGAATATCTAGGCTATTTCTTTGTAAATTTAGCAGAATACCCATGGCAAATTAATATATTATGGTACTGTACTAGAAATATTTGTATGCTTCTGTTCAGGTTTTTCTTCTGAATGAATTTTTCTAAACCTTGGGACCTGGGCTGAGAGAAAAGCCTTACAAATTATACTGTGATGGAACACCTATTTCATAGACATTTACCACTCCAGAGACATACATCTTTATTCAAGTAGGAATAAGATTTGAAACTATGCGGACATCCCCTAAGTTGTAAAGCTAGTGAAACTAGTCTTATCTTCCCAAGCTACATTGTTTATACTAGGGAGAAAAGGTTTCTCTCTCTTTCTCAAGAAAAAAAGAAGAAACAGCTGTTTCACTTCTATTTAACTAGTTAGATTAATCTTTAAGAATTACTTGCCTGTAATACAAAATCCCATGCCTGCATCAGATCAGATCAGATCAGATCAGTCTCTCAATCGTGTCTGACTCTTTGCGACCCCATGAATCACAGCACACCAAGCCTCCCTGTCCATCACCAACTCCCAGAGTTCACCCAGACTCACATCCATCGAGTCAGTGATGCCATCCAGCCATCTCATCTTCTGTCATTTCCTTCTCCTCTTGCCCCCAATCCGTCCCAGCATCAGAGTCTTTTCCAATGAGTCAACTCTTCGCAAGAGGTGGCCAAAGTACTGGAGTTTCAGATTTAGCATGATTCCTTCCAAAGAAATCCCAGGGCTGATCTCCTTCACAATGGACTGGTTGGATCTCCTTGCAGTCCAAGGGACTCTCAAGAGTCTTCTCCAACACCACAGTTCAAAAGCATCAATTCTTCGGCACTCAGCCTTCTTCACAGTCCAACTCTCACATCCATACATGACCACTGGAAAAACCATAGCCTTGACTAGATGGACCTTTGTTGACAAAGTAATGTCTCTGCTTTTGAATATGCTATCTAGGTTGGTTATAGCTTTCCTTCCAAGGAGTAAGCGTCTTTTAATTTCATGGCTGCAGTCACCATCTGCAGTGATTTTGGAGCCCCCCAAAATAAAGTCTGACACTGTTTCCACTGTTTCCCCATCTATTTCCCATGCAGTGATGGGACCAGATGCCATGATCTTCGTTTTCTGAATGTTGAGCTTTAAACCAACTTTTTCACTCTCTACTTTCACTTTCATCAAGAGGCTTTTTAGTTCCTCTTCACTTTCTGCCATAAGGGTGGTGTCATCTGCATATCTGAGGTTATTGATATTTCTCCCCGTGATCTTGATTCCAGCTTGTGTTTCTTCCAGCATAGTGATTTATAATCTCACCTCACATCATTTCACCAAAAGAGGAAATTGGAGTCTGAGGAGCTAGAATGATTACTTACTATAAACAAATAATAATCTTTTCTGCTCTAGAAATCTGTGTTTGTGATATATGTATATATTTCAACAGAAGTTTTTGGTGAGAGCTGGACTTAATGATAGTCTTTTATTTTTTACAAAATCATTTCATTCACTTTAATGAGCGTGTCAAATTCATTCTCTGTCAAGTAAACTATTTATTCTTCTTACTGAACTGATTACAGGGATAGTGTGAATGTGTGAATAATAATAATCACTATTGTTAAGCCCTCAGTCAGAGCCAAGTACTGGATTTAATACTTGGAATTTATTACATCATTTAAATTTTTTTACAACATTGTATCTTAGACACTATTACTATCACCTTTTTATAAAAGTAGGAATTCAACTTTGGGAAAGTTAAGTAAGTCATCCAAAGTCACACAGTTATTTAATGATGAAAATGAGATCCTAAACTGACTTTGCACTATTATATCTTTAATTTAGCCTTGCAACATCTGATAAGACATTGGTGCAACTATTTTTTTTATAGATATAAAAATGATATATTTGTGAGGAATAGATAAAAAAACATCCTGATTTCCATTTTTTCCCTATATAGTCACATTTCTGTTCATATTCCATAAAATGGTAAATACTGAATATAATGGCCTTTGAAGTGATTTTGAATTATTTTAATTTTAAAGTAATGTCCCCTATCCACCTTAAAACTTATGTCTTTCCAAATTGTCTTTCTTAATTAGAGGAATTAATACCCACTCAGTTAACCAACATGGAAGCAAAGTACCCATTATTGTTTCTGGAAAAAATTTAATACTTTTAAATACTTGTGGGTTTGGAAGACATCTACTAATTCTTTTTATTTTTTCATTGAATCTGTGAGTCTGAGGCATGCTCTGTATCTTCTTTGACAGTGAGATAGAGCAGAAATAAAGATATGCCAATATCTACCTTGGACCAGCAGCTTCCTCTTCCTGTTTCCTGAAACTATTCTTGAAGCCCTCACTCTCCATTTAAGGATCCTAACTACATTTCTGCAGCGATGCCATGAAACTTAGAGACCACATGAAGAGGGAGAGAGCTTCATGTAACCCCAGTCTTCCTGTCATCACAAATAACAGACTAGGTATATATGAACATAGTCATGTTGGACTTTCCACACCATATAATGAACTAACTGAAATCATTGACAGATACCTTTCAGTGCCACATGAAGCAGAAAAATCATTCAAATAAGAACTTCTATAATTCTTAAGCTACAAAACTATGAGCTATAATTAAATAATTAGTGTTTCTGGGTCACTAAGTAAGTATAATTAATCATGTATCCTGAAGCCAGGCTATCTGTGTTCAAAGCTGATTATGCATATAACTGGCTTTGTGAATTTCAAAGTTATTTTGGTATGTTATGCTTCTCATCATCCCACATTCACACCTCATACTCAGCACATCAGCAAATTCCAATGTTATTAACTCAAAATATACCCTTAATTCAAGTTTCCCAATTATTTCTATCATTACTTTCATGTTATAAACCACCATATTTTTGGTTTAGATTACCCCAGAAGCCATCTAATTCTTATCCCTGATTCCTTTCTTGACTTCTACTGCCATTACTGTTTTGCTTAAAAACTTCCACTGCTTCTTTTTCTCATTCAGAATAACATTCAAATTCCTTAACACGGCCTGTGCTGCTGGTGCTGCTGCTGGTGCTGCTAAGTCGCTTCAATTGTGTCCGACTCTGTGCGACCCCATAGACAGCAGCCCACCAGGCTCTGCTGTCCCTGGAATTCTCCAGGGAAGAACACTGGATGGGTTGCCATTTCCTTCTCCATTGTGTGAAAGTGAAAAGTGAAAGTGAAGTCGCTCAGTCGCCGCAGACTTGTAGCGACCCCATGGACTGCAGCCTACCAGGCTCCTCCGTCCGTGGGATTTTCTAGGCAAGAGTACTGGAGTGGCTTTCCATTGCCTTCTCTGAACATGGCCTATAGCATCCTAGAAAATTTGGCCTCTTGTTATTCCTGTATCTAATTCCTTTTTCTTCTTCTTTCATTTACTTTTCAGACACACTGACTTGTTTGCTCTTCTTTATTCACTCTAAGTGTTTTTCTATCTTGCAGAAATTGCACTTGTCACTTGCTCTGCCTGGACTAGTCTAAGTGTTGTATGATTTTTCATTTTCTTTTAAGTTTTCTGGCTAAATATTAACAGATATCTTCTGTGTCTATCACCCAAGAGATATCTATTGTACCTTTGAATTTCTCAATCCACTTACTTTCTTTTCAAATACTGTTTAATGTCCTGTCTTATTTGTTTATTGTTTCTTATTTCCACCCAAGTATAATTTCCACAAGATAAGGAATTGTACCTGACTTCTTCACTGAGAGTGAAGTAAATATTATTTCTATGAAGGAATGGATTTTTTATATCAGAATAAAAAACAGTAAAGGTTCATAAAATAAAGATCAAATATATCTGTCTTGATAAAATCACATGGCATTTGTCTTACTAAAGGAGCAAGAGTGATTTCATATATGTAAACTTGATACAACTGGGAAAGTTCAGTTCAGTCACTCCGTCGTGTCTGACTCTTTGCGACCCCATGAATCGCAGCACTCCAGGCCTCCCTGTCCATCACCAACTCCCAGAGTTCACTCAAATTCATGTCCATCAAGTCGGTGATGCCATCCAGCCATCTAATCCTCTGTCGTCCCCTTCTCCTCCTGTCCCCAATCCCTCCCAGCATCAGAGTCTTTCCCAATGAATCAACTCTTTGCATGAGGTGGCCAAAGTACTGGAGTTTCAGCTTTAGCATCATTCCTTCCAAAGAACATCCCGGGCTGATGTCCTTTAGAATGAATTGGTTGGATCTCCTTGCAGTCCAAGGGACTCTCAAGAGTGTTCTCCAATACCACAGTTCAAAAGCATCAATTCTTCAGTGCTCAGCTTTCCTAACAGTCCAACTCTCACATCCATAGATGACCACTGGAAAAACCATAGCCTTGACTAGACGGACCTTTGTTGGCATAGTAATGTCTCTGCTTTTTAATATGCTGTCTGGTTGGTCATAACTTTCCTTCCAAGCCAATCATATATTAATCGCACTGCCTTTGTGTTATTCTTATTAGCCACTGTCATCGACCATAGAAGATACTGGACTCATAATATTCAGATTTGCACACATTCAGAAAGTAAACTTTCATAAACTATGCTAATAAAACAGCTAATACTTTATTTAGAGAAGCCAAGTCCTCACAAAATAATATTTTAGAGCATTTGCAGAAATGCTGATGGTTCTCATATGAAGGTAATTTATTTCACATATAAGATGACTTCTTGCAAGGTATTAAAGCACATGACACCACCTTTATGGCAGAAAGTGAAGAAGAACTAAAAAGCCTCTTGATGAAAGTAAAGAGGAGAGTGAAAAAGTTGGCTTAAAGCTCAACATTCAGAAAACGAAGATCATGGAATCTGGTCACATCACTTCATGGCAGATAGATGGGGAAAGAGTGGAAACAGAGTCAGACTTTATTTTAGGGGGCTCCAAAATCACTGCAGATGGTGACTGTAGCCATGAAATTAAAAGATGATTACTCCTTGGAAGGAATGTTATGACCAACCTAGATAGCATACTGAAAAGCAGAGACATTACTTTACCAACAAAGGTCCGTCTAGTCAAGGTTATGGTTTTTCCAGTGGTCATGTATGGATGTGAGAGTTGGACTGTGAAGAAGGCTGAGCGCCAAAGAATTGATGCTTTTGAACTGTGGTGTTGGAGAAGACTCTTGAGAGTCCCTTGGACTGCAAGGAGATCCAACCAGTTCATTCTAAAGGAGATCAGCCCTGGGTGTTTTTTAGAAGGAATGATGCTAAAGCTGAAACTCCAGTACTTTGGCCACCTCATGCAAAGAGTTGATTCATTGGAAAAGACTCTGATGCTGGGAGAGATTGGGGGCAGGAGGAGAAGGGGATGACAGAAGATGAGATGGCTGGATGGCATCACCGACTCAATGGTCATGAGTTTGAGTGAACTCTGGGAGTTGGTGATGGACAGGGAGTCCTGGTGTGCTGCGATTCATGGGGTCGATAAGAGTCGGACACGACTGAGCGACTGAACTGAACTGAACTGAAAGCACATATATTAAAAAATAGCATTTAGGGGTGGGATGGGGAGGGAGATGGGAGGGAGGTTCAAAAGGGAGGGGATATATGTGTATCTATGACTGATTCATGTTGAGGTTTGACAGAAAACAAAATTCTGTAAAGCAATTACCCTTCAATAAAAAATAAATTAAAAAAATAAAAAATGGCATTTAAATGGTGCACAGTCTAAAAGGGTGGTTTATTCCTGCTGCTGTTCTTTTTATGGTATTAATATTTATTAGTTCATCTAGCCTACATTTTATATTTCTCAACTGATATAAAAAGGCTTTAATTTTCCTTTGAAGTTTGGAAAGAGACAATTAAGAACCACAGGAATCAAGTACTTTGCTCTCCACGAACAGTAGAGAAGGGCTATAATTTGACAAGTAAAGAAGCCTGGTTAAGGACATCCCACAGATTTGATTAAAACTTTCAAGATTAAATCTGTTCTTGTCTCTTTATGAAATTGGCATTGAAGAAAGAGCTGCCATTTCCAGGATATGATTTTATAAAGATTTATATAATTATATGCTATTCAAATATTGTCATTCAATAATACATCTCTGATTAGGAGGAAGGAGAAAAAAACAAAACAAAACAACTTGCACTGTTGTGCATGTGGGAAAAATATTATCTGGATTATATAATTGATAGCCTGTCCATAGATCAGGGATCGGGATGCATGCTGATATTTCAATTCCAAATACACTACATGAAAGATGGACTGCTCAATATATCTTTCATGTAAGAAGTTTATGAGGTTTCCTTAATAACTTATCAGGTCATGTAAGACCTTACCGTATGAAATATCTGGCAATACTTCATTTCAGATATACAACCATGGCCATGCAACTCAGTGTATCTAGGGAATGAAGTGTGATAGTTACGTTCATATTCTCACTAGCCCTTGTGCAAGAGAAAGTAATTGCTTCTATTGTACCTTTGATCTTTTGTCCTGGTTAGTATTTTACTCTCCAGTAAATGAAATGATATATGTCCTGGAATAAATTGTAATAACCGGTATAATAATACCTTTTTAATCCTGAGTTACACAATCTTTAGTGTTCAGTAAGTCAAATTAATGGAATTTATCTAAAGGATCCAACTCAATTAGATAAATCATAATCCATCCTCCAAAGCAATCAACTCAAGGCATTATTATAATTATGCACCTTTAGTATCAAATTACTGAAAACTCATACTTTGTGTATCCAACCGAAACTTTATGTAATAAGATCTCATTCAGTTTATAAATACACGATCCCTTTGTTAAAAAGACAATAACATTGACCTTTTAACAGTAGAACATAGTTTTCTTCTTTTTTTATTGAAATAGTGACAAATTTTCACTGCTTAATTGTAATCTTTGAAATGACAGAACTAGACATACTTTCAGATATAAGTTCTCAGGTCAGATTTTCTTCTCTCACTCCTACTTTTAAGCTGTTTTTAGCCCAAGGGCACTATCAATCAGACAGTATTCTTTCCAATGGTGCTATATTCCATTCTGCCCTAGGACCTATGTGAGTATTTTCCCTCTTCTGAACACCAGTTCTGACTTAAGTAATATTGAGTTGTGATTTTTTTTTTTTCATTTAAACCAATTTTGGCAAATAAATTTGGAAAGGTGATGAGAAATGAATACCCTGCAAAGCAAGTTAGACTTCATAGAACAGAAAAAGGTCAATTTAAAATACATATTGTAAAGCTGTTAAATGTGCAAAGTATCTTACAAATACTATCTTTTGTTTGCATGGGGAAAAAAAAGTACATAACACATAGAGAGTTAAAGTAAAATTATCAAGTTGCATTTAAACCTGGAACAATTAGAATGAGAAGGAAAATTAAACCTTGATAACTTAAGGAAAAACACAAACAAGATCTTTAAGGAAATAAAAGCACTTT
Organism: Tragelaphus eurycerus; assembly: GCA_935064755.1. Classification (NCBI taxonomy): domain Eukaryota; kingdom Metazoa; phylum Chordata; class Mammalia; order Artiodactyla; family Bovidae; genus Tragelaphus; species Tragelaphus eurycerus. Next base: position 40,497,909 of record CAKXYN010000010.1, on the reverse strand, counting down.
ACTTGAAATTTGAAGTGTTCAATGACAGTTCACAGGTATGAAAATGCCAGACTCAGTAGTAACTGAAAAAATTGTGTAGAGAATGAAACTGTGGAGGGTGAAACCAAAACAGATTGCTCAGTGTTGGATATTATATTGGATCAGACAAGATGGCTCTTATTTACATACTCACTCTACACCAGTTGTTCACAAGGTAACAGATTTCAGCAATTAAAAGACAGTCCTATTTTGCAGCCTTAGGCCATTACTTTAACTTGCCCTCCCTCAAGTTATTTGCTTACCAGTGCCTTCTCTATTAGTCTTTCCTGGTGGCTCAGATGGTAAAGCATCTGCCTACAATGAAGGAGACCCAGGTTCAATCCTTGGGTTTAAAAGATCCTCTGGAGAAGGAAATGGCAACCCACTCCAGTACTCCTGCCTGGAAAATCCCATGGACAGTGGGGTGTGATAGGCTACAGTCCACGGGGTATAGTTTTCTTCTGGTCTCTTTTCTATCTGATTGAATGTCATTCTTTAGAAATAGCTTTTGTTAAGGTATTTTGGTAATATATGCATTCTTTTTTTTTTGGCTTAAAATACTCATTTTACTTCTATTTTTCAATATTTAGCTACAGGTCTAATTTTATATAGATATTTCCACTTAGTGCTTTTAAGGTATTACCTTAGTAATAATTTTTGGCTTATGGCCAAGGTATTAAGTCTGTATAAATCTAATTGTCATTGCTTAAAATGAAATCTGTCTCCTCCCTTTCATTGTTTAAAATTTATATTTATGATTGTGAAAGTGAAAGTGTCAGTCAATCAGTCCTGTCCAACTCTCCAACCCCATGGCCTGTAGCCCATCAAGGTCCTCTGTTCATGGAATTCCCCAGGCGAGAATGCTAGAGTGGGTTGCCTTGCTCTTCTGCAGGGGATCTTCCTGACCCAGAGATTGAACCCAGGTTTCTTGCATTGCAGGCAGATTCTTTACTATTTTGCAATTATACCATGGTGGTACTATTCTTTACCAGTACCAAAAAGTGTAATATTTGATTTTAGCTATTTTGCTATGTAATAGAAGATCTAATGATTTCTGCTTGTATTTTCCTATGACATTGGATTTATTGTATGTGTCTGAAAGCCAATTGTCCCTTCAGCAAGTTGGTGAGTAAGACTATGTATTCAGGAACTGGGGGTAAATCAAAGACCATCTAGCCTTATTGTAAAATGGATTCAGCTCACAACTCTATCTATTATTATACCTTCATAATTTTCCTCTTTGTCAACAGATCACCTTGGTGTTTGGGGTACCCAGGGATTATTGTAAACGTATATAGCCTCAGCTAGTTTTGTTCTGAATTCACCAGAAGCACAGTCATCATCTTAAATGCTAAGTATTTCTTTAAGGAAGCCGAGGAGAAATAGAGCACATATTTGCCACAAAACTACAATATAGTCCCTAAAGGAGATTCAGTCTTTACATCTTTCAAGGCAAACTGCACATGTGAACTGGCTCAAATCTGGAAATTTAATGCGGGACATTGATTTTTCCACTATGGAAATTCATGTTAGATCTCTTCCAACAGATCTAGAATTTTTAGTAGACAGATTAAACAACATTTTACTAAGTTCAGTGACAATAAAGTCAACAAATTATATCAGTGAATGCCTCAATTTGCTCTCCTGAATATTACTGAAATTTGTCTACTTTTTCCCTGGTGTGTAAGCTCTGTTACTTGAACTCTGGGATTCCAGGGTCACATCGTCTCTCCACAAACCCCAGAAAACTCATCTCAACGCTGACATATACTTCTATTGGAAAAGGAAACGGCACCCCACTCCAGTATTCTTGCCTGGAAAATCCCATGGACACAGGAACCTGGCGGGCTACAGTCCATGGGGTCACAAAGAGTCAGACAGGACTTAGTGACTAAACAACAACATCTACCACTGTAATCTTTAGCTTTCATAATACAGCCACTACAGGCTTTTCTACAGTGCTGGGGCTCTCCTCACTGATATATATATATATATAACTTTTTTTTTTATTACATCAGTGATAAAGGGGTGCCATTGCCTTCTCCAAGATATGTCTTATAAGTACTCAAATTTATATTGGTAGGGTGTGACTGAGCCTGTCACACATGACAAACACTCAATTCCTAGCTGCCTGAGATTTTGAATTAATTCTTTCACATTACTGCCTTGTATCTTTATTGAATGTAAGTCACTACTGTTAATTTATCTTTATCCAGTGTTGTGATATTTATTTCCTGTTCTAACAACCTTAAGATACATGATCATTCATAATCCCAAAGTTTCGCCACTCTTCTCCAAGGTCAGTATCTGTCCTAAGTTGTCTTTACTGAGTATGAAGAAGCTAACCTCCACAAAAACAGAAGGAAAACTTGCTTTTGTTGACAAGGGGACTCAGTGTCTTGAGACTTCAAGTTATTTAGTCATTATGATTTCCTCAAATTCTCTCATTCCAAATTTCAGGCTCTTATTTTCTCTACAAAAAGGTCCTAATTTTTTAAATAAGAGATCCAGTGGTAATTTGAATTCAATGTGCTATTAATTCTGTAAACCAGAAGATCAAATCCTGAGTCTGGTTTTCAGATCATTGTTTCCTGTGATTACAGTGGATAAGATATCCTATTCAGTAGTAAAGAAATTCTCTGATCTCTGATCTGTGTATTTCTAATCTTGAGTCTTTAATTTTCTTTTTGCACACTCGCTAGTGCAGAAAGATGGCCATCAAACTTGTGCTCATGTTTATTATTTCTTTCATAGTATCCCAATAAAAAAGCCAGTTTGCTTCCCAAAGTGCTGACTTGAAAGGCAATAAGTTAAATAATTAGTTTCATAACAGAAACTACATGCCATAAACGATGAGTATACCATTGTCTGTTAGCAACATATTTATTACACCTTCCAATCTAAACCTAATTTAAACTAAGGGCTTCCCAGGTGGCACTAATGGTAAAGAATGTACCTGCCAATGTAGGAGATGCAAGAGACATAGGTTCAATCTCTGGGTCCGGAAAATACCCTGGAAGAGGAAATAGCAAACCATTCCAGAGTTCTTGCCTGGAAAATCCCATGAACATAGGAGCCTGGCGGGCTACAGTCCATGGGGTCACAATGAGTAGGACATGACTGAGCACACATATACACAATCAAGTAAATAATTTCAGATTTCTATCTTGTGGTTAGTTTTCTAGGCAACTATTTCTTATACCAAATACTATATAATTTATGAAGCAGTTAGGAAAACAAAATCCAATGCAGACATTTTTAAAAGAGACATTTAGTACAGAAAACAGAAGGTTTTCACACATGTTGCAAGAGGTAGAATATGCTTCTGAGGGTCTGAAATGGCCGATCTACATAACAACAGGATCCTAAAAATAGTAGGAATACTTAACCTCCATATATATCTTCACGTTCCAAATTATTTCCTTTAATTGTAAGAATCTATCTAGAAACCCCCTAGAAAGGAAATAGAGTTTTTTTTTTTTTTTAATCCTTTATGATTATAGGAAGTGCTTTGAATGAATGGGAAGTTACTGAGTATCAACAAACTATATATGACTAGGGTACATGTTTTGGTAACAGCCACAGAACAGCCATTACATTTGTTCATGTTTCTACCACCTTCCTTTTCAGATTCTTATTTGATTCTGACCCTAGACACCTCTTTCTTTCTTGAAACAGTATATGTACATGGAATCTACATGTCCCTCTGTCTTCTTCTCTTTTTCCTTTTCCCTATCTGCCCTCTCCTTTCCTTTTTCTCTATTGCTAAAAGATAAACTGAGGCATATTAAGAATTTTAAGAATATCTTTCAAATACTTTATCAGGTGTCAGCCGGAATAGAAAGCACATATTCCACGGCAGTGTTCCACAGCTCCACAGACACAAGAGGCACTCCCAGAGAGGCTCCTATGACATTACCCTCCCAAGATCCAGAGCACCCAAAAGACAACCTAAAGAAAGACTCTGGCAGTTCCAGCACAGGCTGCCAACAAAATGACCCAGGTCACCACAGGAGTGAAACCCACATTTCTGTTTGGCCATATTTTGGGGGGCCCCCAACTGGACAGTGGAGCTACCTGCATACACAGCAACCCGAGTGCCCCAGGTAGGCAGAAAGTCAAGTTTTCTGGACACAAAACGAGACCAGACGGCAATGTCTGCCCTTGGGAGAGAACAGGTCGACACCAGTGGGTACCCGAAAGCAAATTCACAAGTCAAGATTCAAACATTGAATTCTTACACAGGCTTTTTGCCTGTCAATCTGAAAGGAAAGGACAACGTGAAAATTTCCCTTCTTCTCTCAACCAGGCATCACAGATAGAGACCTAGGACAGCTGACTTTGATAAGAATCCTTACCCTTTGCTGTCTTCTGCCAGTCTCTCCAGAATTCTGCACACTCTGGAGCGAGTGGGGTGTGCCGGTGGGTTCATCCTGGTCACAAGTAGCTGAAGAGGAGGAAAATAAGTTTTCCCTCTACGCTTTATTGTGAGTGCTCAGCTGAGACTCCTTTTTCTTTGAGGCGTCTCATAAACAGCTAAACAGCTACGTTAAAATTTCTCCGCTGTGGCCACTGTAATTCAGGATTATCGTGGGCAAGGTTAAAGTGCTTGTTCAGTCTCAAAACAAAATTAGGTTCACCTGACGCCACACTTTGGGTTCACTGCAGCGTCAGTCGGAACCAGTCCTGTTTCTAACTTGTTTGCAGTCTGAAGGTAAACCCAGTCCACTTTCTAAATCAGACTTGGTCCACCCTTAGGTCCAGTCTGTTTTCAAAGTCGCACCCAGTTCAACTCCGGCCAGTTTCTGCATGGAGTCTGGAAAAGAAACGCTCAAATAAAGCTATGTTCCTAAGACAAAAAGCAGCAGAGGCTTGGAGAGGGTCGCACCCAGCACCTCCTGAGGCAGAAGAGGCCACGAGCTCACTCGGGGTTCAGCAGGTACTGCATTGGATTTCTCATCGCTCATGGGCTGTGGGTTGGGGGGTGGCATGGTCTCCTTCAGTTCCCACTTGTTGTTGCTAACAACTATTGAAATAAACTGAGGCATATTACCTTTTTAGGACTGAGCAAAAATCTATTCAAATCAGGCAACATCCCATTAGCAGATAGAAGGGGCTCCGGGGCGCTGTTCAAAATGAAACACTTTTATAGACATGAAGGAAAATAAAGGAGTCAAAAACTGGATTGTTTATTACAAAGTTACTTTCTTTTAGGGGATAGCAGGAGGCCATCAGGCAGATGACCTCATCAAGATGATTCCTGATTGACCTTTTTAAGGTTCCATTTCTGAGAGAGCCAAAACTTGTCTCCTGTTTAGTGACATAGGACTTAGCATAAATAACTCCATTTTGGACCTATTACCCTGTTTTTAACACAAATAGTATATATTCAAGCATGTTTATGGAGTTTTAGCTATAGGTTTTCTTTATTATCTTTATCTATAATCAAGATTATTTTCATGGCAGTGAATCAAAATGCATGTTAATATTCCTATGTGAGGAAATTGTGATGGGTAAAGTTCCACTTAACTGCATCTGATCAGTATATCTAATCTAGAGTCATCATCTGGCTCCATGACAGAACAGCTTTCACATCACAGGTGCCACAATTATGGCAATAAGGGTATCAACTATCTCCAGGTTTAAGCATATTCTAAGTGATTGTATGTGTGTATTAGTTGTTTTGTCCTGTCTGCCTCTGCAGCCTCCTGGATGGTGCCCTTCCAGGTTCCTCTGTCCCTGGAATTCTCCAGGTAAAAGTATTGACGTGACTGCCATTTCTTTCTCCAGGAAATGTTCCCGACTCAGGGGTTGAACCCTGGGTTGCCTGCCTTGACAGGCAGATTCTTTACTGTTTGAACCACCAGGGAAGCCCGAGTGATATAGTGGAAATAAAATCTACCACTCTGTATAACCTTCATTTCTTCTTTCAGTAACAAACTTTGCCTGATTCTGTGGAATATAGGATCAAGAGATAATAACTCCTCCAAGATGGCGGAGGAATAGGATGGGGAGAACACTTTCTCCTCCACAAATTCATCAAAAGAACATCTAAACGCCGAGTAAATTCCACAAAACAACTTCGGAATGCCGGCAGAGGACATCAGACACCCAGAAAAGCAACTCATTGCCTTCTAAAGGAGGTAGGAAAAAATATAAAAGACAAAAAAGAGACAAAGAGGGAGGGACAGACCTCTGTCCGGGGAAGGGAGTCTTAAAAAAAGGAGAAGTTTCCAAACACCAGGAAACACTCACTGCCAAGTCTGTGCCGAACCTGGGAAGCACGGAGGCCAACATAACAGGGAGGAAAATAAATAAACAATTAAAACCCACAGACTACGAGCCCTACGATAACTTACCCAGTGGAGAAGCAGCGCAAACGCCTGCATCTGCCATTAGCAAGCGGGGGCTGGGCAGGGAGGTGCTGCGCGGGTGGCTTCCCGGGCTGCATTGGCCTGAATATCCCGAGCGCTACCTGAGTGGAATAATTTGGGCTAGCAAACCAGACTGTGGGATACCTACCACATGAAAAGCCAGCCCTAACCCAAGACACCGCCAGGCCCATGCACAGAACAAAGGACTGTACAGAGATAGCCAGCTGCAGTCCGCTGCCCTCCGGTGACAGGCAGCCAGAGCTGGAGGGAGGCAATTGCAGCCCCAGAGAGACATTATCCACAAAACTGTAAGCAGGCTTCTTTGCTAACTAAGACTTCTTGGGGCTCTGGTCGGCTAACAGCCACCTAAGAAAGTGTACCGTGTGGCTGTGAGGCGATAAGTCGCAGAAGCCGCGCTTGCTAAACACCTCATCACCTGCGCTGCTGGATTCTGTGAAGGGCACAAAACGCAGGCTCAGCCGAGCCTGGGCCTCTGAGGACTACCTGAGTGCCTGAACTTGAGCGGCTTAGACCTGGGAGGGGCAAGCAGCCCAGGGCCGGTAGCGGATGGTTCCGATGGGGAAACAGAGAGCCTAAGAAGAGTAGGCAGGGACGCTACACAGGCCGTGAGCGGCTGCAGTCCCAGTGTGGCTGAGCCACTGCAAGCACACGCCAGTGTTATTTATTTGCAGCGTCCCTCCCTCCCCGCAGCGCGACTGAAAAAAATGAGCCTAAAAAAAAAAAAAAAAAAAAAAAGGGTGTCCACCACCGCCCTCTTTGTATCAGGGCGGAAATCAGACACTGAAGAGACCAGCAAACATCAATTTAAACAAGATGAAGAGACAGAAGAATTCCCAGAAGGTAAAGGAACAGGATAAATGCCCACCAAACCAAACCAAAGAGGAAGAAATAGCGAATCTACCTGATAAAAGAATTCCGAATAATGATAGTGAAATTAATCCAAAATGTGGAAATCAAAATGGAATCACAGAAGATAAATAGCCTGGATAAAAGCATTGAGAAGATGCAAGACAGCTTTAACAAGGACCTAGAAGAAATAAAAAAGAGTCACTATATAATGAATAATGCAATAAATGAGATCCAAAACACTCTGGAGGCAACAAATAGTAGAATAACAGAAGCAGAAGATAGAATTAGTGAATTAGAAGATAGAATGATAGAAATAAATGAATCAGAGGAGAAAAAAGAAAAACGAATTAAAAGAAATGAGGACAATCTCAGAGACCTCCAGGACAATATTAAACGTTACAACATTCGAATCATAGGAGTCCCGGAGGAAGGAGACAAAAAGAAAGACCATGAGAAAATACTAGAGGAGATAATAGTTGAAAACTTCCCTAAAATGGGGAAGGAAATAATCACTCAAGTCCAAGAAACCCAGAGAGTCCCAAACAGGATAAATCCAAGGCGAAACACCCCAAGACACATATTAATCAAATTAACAAAGATCAAAAACAAAGAACAAATATTAAAAGCAGCAAGGGAAAAACAACAAATAACACACAAGGGAATTCCCATAAGGATAACAGCTGATCTTTCAATAGAAACTCTCCAAGCCAGGAGGGAATGGCATACTTAAAGTGATGAAAGAAAATAACCTACAGCCCAGATTACTGTACCCAGCAAGGATCTCATTCAAATATGAAGGAGAAATCAAAACCTTTACAGACAAGCTAAAGCTGAGAGAATTCAGCACCACCAAACCAGCTCTCCAACAAATACTAAAGGACATTCTCTAGACAGGAAACACAAAAAAGTATATAAATTCGAACCAAAAACAATAAAGTAAATGGCAATGGGATCATAATTATCAATAATTACCTTAAATGTAAATGGGTTGAATGCCCCAACCAAAAGACAGAGACTGGCTGAATGGATAAAAAAAACAAGACACCTACATATGTTGTCTACAAGAGACCCACCTCAAAACAGGGGGCACATACAGACTGAAAGTGAAGGGCTGGAAAAAGATTTTCCATGCAAATAGAGACCAAAAGAAAGCAGGAGTAGCAATACTCAAATCAGATAAAATAGACTTTAAAACAAAGGCTGTGAAAAGAGACAAAGAAGGTCACTACATAATGATCAAAGGATCAATCCAAGAAGAAGATATAAAAATTATAAATATATATGCACCCAACATAGGAGCACTGCAATATGTAAGACAAATACTAACAAGTATGAAAGGAGAAATCAACAATAACACAATAATAGTGGGAGACTTTAATAGCCCACTCATACCAATGGATAGATCAACTAAACAGAAAATTAACAAGGAAACACAAACTTTAAACTATACAATAGACCAGTTAGACCTAATTATTGTCTATAGGACATTTCATCCCAAAACAATGAATTTCACCTTTTTATCAAGTGCACACGGAACCTTCTCCAGGATAGACCACATCCTGGGCAATAAATCTAGCCTTGGTAAGTTCAGAAAAATTGACATCATTCCAAGCATCTTTTCTGACCACAATGCAGTAAGATTAGATCTCAATAACAGGAGAAAAACTATTAAAAATTCCAACATATGGAGGCTGAACAACACGGTGCTGAATAACCAACAAATCACAGAAGAAATCAAAATCTGCATAGAAATGAATGAAAATGAAAACACAACAACCCAAAACCTGTGGGACACTCTAAAAGCAGTCCTAAGGGGAAAGTTCATAGCAATACAGGCATACCTCAAGAAACAAGAAAAAAGGCAAATAAATAACCTAACCCTACACCTAAAGCAACTAGAAAAAGAAGAAAGGAAGCACCCCAAGATTAGTAGAATGAAAGAAATCTTAAAAATTAGGGCAGAAATAAATGCAAAAGAAACAAAAGAGACCATAACAAAAATCAACAAAGCCAAAAGCTGGTTCTTTGAAAGGGTAAATAAAATTGGCAAACCATTAGCCAGACTCATCAAGAAACAAAGGGAGAAAAATCAAATCAATAAAATTAGAAATGAAAACGGAGAGATCACAACAGACAACACAGAAATACAAAGGATCATAAAAGACTACTATCAGCAATTATATGGCAATAAAATGGACAATGTGGAAGAAATGGACAAATTCTTAGAAAAGTACAACTTTCCAAAACTGGATCAGGAAGAAATAGAAAATCTTATCAGACCCATCACAAGTATGGAAATGGAAACTGCAATCAGAAATCTTCCAGCAGACAAAAGCCCAGGTCCAGACGGCTTCACAGCTGAATTCTACCAAACATTTAGAGAAAAGCTAACACTTTTCCTACTCAAACTGTTCCAGAAAATTGCAGAGGAAGGCAAACTTCCAAACTCATGCTATGAGGCCACCATCACCCTAATACCAAAATCTGAAAAGGTGCCACAAAAAAAGAAAACTACAGGCCAATATCACTGATGAACATAGATGCAAAAATCCTTAACAAAATTCTAGCAATTAAAAAGATTATACACCATGACCAAGTGGGCTTTATCCCAGGAATGCAAGGATTCTTCAATATCTGCAAATCAATCAATGTAATACACCACATTAACAAATTGAAATATAAAAACCATATGATTATATCAATAGATGCAGAGAAAGCCTTTGACAAAGTTCAACATCCATTTATAATAAAAACTCTCCAGAAAGCAGGAATAGAAGGAACATACCTCAACATAATAAAAGCTATATATGACAAACCCACAGCAAACATTATCCTCAATGGTGAAAAATTGAAAGCATTTCCTCTAAAGTCAGGAACAAGACAAGGATGCCCACTTTCACCATTACTATTCAACATAGTTTTGGAAGTTTTGGCCACAGCAATCAGAGCAGAAAAAGAAATCAAAGGAATCCAAATTGGAAAAGAAGAAGTAAAACTCTCACTGTTTGCAGATGACATGATCCTCTATGTAGAAAACCCTAAAGATTCCACCAGAAAATTACTAGAACTAATCAAAGAATATAGTAAAGTTGCAGGATATAAAATCAACACACAGAAATCTCTTGCATTCCTGTACATTAATAATGAGAAAATAGAAAGAGAAATTAAGGAAACAATTCCATTCACCATTGCAATGAAAAGAATAAAATACTTAGGAATATATCTTCCTAAAGAAACTAAAGACCTATATATAGAAAACTATAAAACACTGGTGAAAGAAATCAAAGAGGACACTAATAGATGGAGAAATATACCATGTTCATGGATTGGTAGAATCAATATAGTGAAAATGAGTATACTACCCAAAGCAATTTATAGATTCAATACAATCCCCATCAAGCTACCAACGGTATTCTTCACAGAGCTAGAACAAATAATTTCTCAATTTGTATGGAAATACAAAAAACCTCGAATAGCCAAAGCTATCTTGAGAAAGAAGAATGGAACTGGAGGAATCAACCTGCCTGACTTCAGGCTCTACTACAAAGCCACAGTCATCAAGACAGTATGGTACTGGCACAAAGACAGAAATATAGATCAATGGAACAAAATAGAAAGCCCAAAGATAAATCCATGCACATATGGTCACCTTATCTTTGACAAAGGAGGCAAGAATATACAATGGATTAAAGACAATCTTTTTAACAAGTGGTGCTGGGAAAACTGGTCAAACACTTGTAAAAGAATGAAACTAGAACACTTTCTAACACCATACACAAGAATAAACTCAAAATGGATTAAAGATCTAAATGTAAGACCAGAAACCATAAAACTCCTAGAGGAAAACATAGGCAAAACACTCTCTGACATACATCACAGCAGGATCCTCCATGACCCACCTCCCAGAATACTGGAAATAAAATAAAAAATAAACAAATGGGATCTAATTAAACTTAAAAGCTTCTGCACAACAAAGGAAACTATAAGCAAGGTGAAAACACAGCCTTCAGAATGGGAGAAAATAATAACAAATGAAGCAACAGACAAACAACTGATCTCAAAAATATACAAACAACTCCTACAGCTCAATTCCAGAAAAATAAATGACCCAATCAAAAAATGGGCCAAAGAACTAAATAGACATTTCTCCAAAGAAGACATACAGATGGCTAACAAATACATTAAAAGATGCTCAACATCACTCATTATCAGAGAAATGCAAATCAAAACCACTATGAGGTACCATTTCATGCCAGTCAGAATGGCTGTGATCCAAAAGTCCACAAGCAATAAATGCTGGAGAGGATGTGGAGAAAAGGGAACCCTCTTACACTGTTGGTGGGAATGCAAACTAGTACAGCCACTTTGGAGAACAGTATGGAGATTCCTCAAAAAACTGGGAATAGAACTGCCTTATGATCCAGCAATCCCACTGCTGGGCATACACACTGAGAAAACCAGAATGGAAAGAGACACGTGTACCCCAATGTTCATAGCAGCACTGTTTACAATAGCCAGGACTTGGAAGCAACCTAGATGTCCATCCACAGATGAATGGATAAGCAAGCAGTGGTAGACATACACAATGGAGTATTACTCAGCCATTAAAAAGAATACATTTTAATCAGTTCTAATGAAGTGGATGGAACTGGAGCCTATTATACAGAGTGAAGTAAGCCAGAAAGAAAAACACAAATACAGTATACTAACGCATATATATGGAATTTAGAAAGATGGTAACAATAACCCCGTTTATGAGACAGATAAAGAGACACTGATGTATAGAACAGACTTTTGGACTCTGGGACTGGGAGAGGGTGGGATGATTTGGGAGAATAGCATTGAAATATGTATAATATCATATCTGAAATGAATCGCCAGTCCAGGTACGATGCCTGATAACGGATGCCTGGGGCTGGTGCACTGGGACAACCCAGAGGGATGGTATGGGGAGGGAGGAGGGAGGAGGGTTCAGGATGGGGAACACATGTATACTTGTGGCGGATCCATCTTGATGTATGGCAAAAGCAATACAATATTGTAAAGTTAATCAAAATAAAATTTAATTTAAAAAAAAGAGATAATAACTCCTGGCCTCAAAGCATTTACATTCTGTAGTGTATGACAAATAAGTAAATGATTATCTAAAAATAAAATAAGACATTAGGAGAAGATCGTGTATAGAGTGAATAGAAGAAAGATTCCTAACCTAAATGATGTAGTTTGTGGAAGATGTTCGAGATGACCTTTTAGGGAGTTATACCTAAGCTGAATCTTAAAAGAGGGTTATACCTAATAAAGAGAGAGGGTCATATAAGTGCACTGCTCAATGTACTAAAGAGAGAGTGCTATGTAGAATAGTTGAGAGCTCCAGCTAGCAACTACACATACCTGCGGATCGACTACTAAGTTCCTACCAAAGTCACATTTCCCTCTGGGCTGTTCTCAGCTAATGATTAAGCATACAGGTTCTTTAGTACTGGTCTCTTTTTGCTAGATGTGTGATTCCTGGAATGAGCAAGATTTGCTTAAATACTCCACATTGGTCTGCCTGAGATATTCTTAGAACTCTGAAGCTATCTGAATTACTTCCTACCCATTCCTTTCTTTTCCTCTCCTTTCACCAACATCATATTTATATTGTGATCTGAAGGCAATCTGCACTGCTCATTTTGTTATAATTTATCCTTTATAGGCATTCCTACCAGAAAGATCTATCATCTTCATTCTGTTTCAGTATTGGCTTACAGACAACATGGAGTGGCACAGCTAGTTCTGAGAATGTTTAGAGAAGGGGATTTTAAGGGTGCCTGATTTATGACCCCGTTGGTCATGTTCCAAGTACATGTGAGACATGGGCAATATCTGTCTCAAGGTGGTAGTCCAAAAGTTAAAGAGTTCATCATTTGGTGACCTGTGAAAGCATCCTGGTGAGAGGATACCCTGCCAATGTGATTATTCCAGCATTTGAAACATATGGGGGAAAATGACTGCCAGAAAAATGAATGGCTAACAGAAGGATAATGCAAACACTGAGGTGGATTAACAGGTAAAGGTTATGTGTGAAATCCAGAGAGTTTTCCTAGCCATTATATTAATATTCAGCTGTCTTTCAGATAGCAGATATTCTTATCCAGATGTGAATACATGGGATTCATTATTTTCAATCAATAATAATTAACCTTGAGTACAAATAATCTGTATTGGATAAGTAATGTCAGAACATTTCATTGGCTCATAGGAAAAATTTTGTGGAATTTTGTTACAAGCTTTAAGAAATAATTTATTTTCTTAATTATGAACTAATCTCTATATAGATGGTGTGTATGTGTGTTTGTGTGTGCATGTGCACACATTCTCACATACATGACATGTACATGTGTGTACAATTTGTTTCATTAACTTAGAATTAGTTTCCGGTATCTTATGTAAATGTTTGGTTACGAATCTATCATTCTGTATCACATATAATAAGAGCATTTTTCTAATTCCAGAAACAAGATGAGCTTAATTCATTCATGCTCAATATAGCTCTTCCTTAGAACTGTCATCAGATGTATTCAGAGCACACTGGGCTTTCCAGTGGTGCTAGTGGTAAAGAACATGCCTGCCAGTACAGGAGACATAGAGATGTAGGTTCGACCCCTGGGTAGGGAAGATCACCTGGAGGAGGCCATGGCAACCCATTCCAGTATGCCTGGAGAATCCTATGGACAGAGGAACCTGGCGGGTTACAGTCCATGGAGTTGCAAACAGCCAGACATAACTGAAGCTACTACACATACACACACACTCAGAGCACATCAATCTTCTGTCTCAAGCTTAAAATCTCAGATGCTTGTCTACTTCCCTCCTAGCATCAGAGAGCATCCAAATCCTGTTGTACCCACCCCACCCCCATGGGAAAACATCAGGCATATTGATTTTTTTTTTTTATTAAATTTTATTTTGCTTAACTTTACAATATTGTATTGCTTTTGCCATACATCAAGATGGATCCGCCACAAGTATACATGTGTTCCCCATCCTGAACCCTCCTCCTTCCCCCCTCTCCATACCATCCCCCTGGGTCATTTTTGCATAGTTGTCTGATAACATCTAGTATGGATAACTCTGGATTGGATTTCAGTGTCTTGAAAAAATATTCCCAGAGGAGCTAAGATGGCGGACTAGTAGGACGGGGAGAATACTTTCTCCTCCACGAATTCGTTAAAAGAACATTTGAACACTGAGTAAATTCTACAAAACAACTTCTGAATGCCAGCAGACGACACCAGGCACTTAGAAACACAAATCATTGTCTTTGAAAGGAGATTACGAGCCCTGCAGTAACTCCTTTTGCGGAGAAGTGGCGCGGACACCAGCATTTGCTATTAGCAAGCGGGGGCTGGGCTAGGAGGAGCAGCGTGGCCTGCATCGCTTTGAGTAAGGATTTGGCCTGGCTATCCCCAGCACTACCTGAGCGAAATAACCAGACTGTCGGATATCTACTACGTCAAAAGCCAGCCCTAATCTAAGACACCACCAGGACTACGTATGAAACAAAGGACTGCACAGAGATAGCTGGCTGCAGACCGTCCCACTCCGGTGACAGGCAGCCAGAGCTGAAGCGGGCAATCACAGCCCTAGAGAGACATTATCTACAAAACTGTAAGCAGGTTTTTGTGTTAACTAACGCTTCTTGGGGCTCTGGACGGTAAACATCCACCTGAGAAGGTGCACCGGTTGTATACCCAGAAAACTGAGCGGCGGGGAGGCAATAAGTCGCAGCAGCTACACTCACTAAACACTTCATCACCTGCGCAACTCGGACCTGGGAAGGGCACAAAACGCAGACTCAACCAATTTTGTGCTTCTGAGGACTATCCGAGTGCCTGAACCTGGCCGGCTTAGATTTGGGTGTTCATCTCTGCCCACTCTGTAACAGGGCAGAGATCAGATATTGAAAAGACCAGTAAACTGCCTCAATAAAGAGAATTCAACAAACTACCAGAATATAGTAAGGACACTCTAAACTTGGCAATTTTAACAAGATGAGGAGACAGAGGAATACCCAGCAGCTAAAGGAACAGGATAAATGCCCACCAAACCAAACCAAAGAAGAAGAGATAGGGAATCTACCTGATAAAGAATTCTGAATAATGATAGTGAAATTAATCCAAAATCTTGAAATCAAAATGGAATCACAGTTAAATAGTCTGGAGACAAGGATTGAGAAGATGCAAGAAAGGTTTAACAAGGACCTAGAAGAAATAAAAGAGTCAACACATAATGAATAATGCAATAAATGAGATCCAAAACACTCTGGAGGCAACAAATAGTAGAATAACAGAGGCAGAAGATAGGATTATTGAATTAGAAGATAGAATCCTAGAAATAAATGAATCAGAGGAGAAAAAAAGAAAAACGAATCAAAAGAAATGAGGACAATCTCAGAGACCTCCAGGATAACATTAAATGCTGCTGCTGCTGCTGCTGCTGCTAAGTTGCTTCAGTCGTGTCCGACTCTGTGCGACCCCATAGACGGAAGCTCACCAGGCTCCCCTGTCCCTGGGATTCTCCAGGCAAGAACACTGGAGTGGGTTGCCATTTCCTTCTCCAATGTATGAAAGTGAAAAGTCAAAGTGAAGTCGCTCAGTCGTGTCCGACTCTTAGCGACCCCACGGACTGGAGCCTACCAGGCTCCTCCGTCCATGGGATTTTCCAGGCAAAAGTACTGGGGTGGGGTGCCATTGCCTTCCCCGAACATTAAATGCTACAACATTCGAATCATAGGAGTTCCAGAAGAAGAAGATAAAAAGAAAACCATGAGAAAATACTTGAGGAGATAATTGTTGAAAACGTCCCTAAAATGGAGAAGGAAATAACCACTCAAATTCAAGAAATCCAGAGAGTCCCTAACAGGCACAAGACACATATTAATCAAATTAACAATGATTAAATATAAAAAACAAATATTAAAAGCAGCAAGGGGAAAACATCAAATAACTCACAAGGGAGTTCCCATAAGGATAACAGCTGATCTTTCAATAGAAACTCTCCAAGCCAGGAGGGAATGACAAGACATAATTAAAGTGATGAAAGAAAATAACTTACAGCCCAGATTATTGTATCCAGCAGGGATCTCATTCAAATATGAAGGAGAAATCAAAAGCTTCACAGATAAGCAAAAGTTGAGAGAATTTTGCACCACTAAACCATTTCTCCAACAAAAACTAAAGGACATTCTCTAGATAGGAATCACTAAAAGAGTATAAATTCGAACCCAAAACAATAAAGTAAATCTTACTTATCAATAATTACTTTAAACGTTAATGGGCTGAATGCCCTAATCAATAGACAAAGACTGGCCGAATCGATAAAAAAACAAGACCCCTAAATACCTTGTCTACAAGAGATAACCAAAAGATTAAAACGGGTCAAATGGATACAAAAACTAGACCCCTATATATGTTGTCTACACGAGAACCACCTTAAAATAGGGGATATATACTGACTGAAGGGCTTCCCAGGTGGCTCAGAGGTTAAAGCATCTGCCTGCAACGCAGGAGACCTGGGTTCGATCCCTGGGTCGGGAAGATCCCCTGGAGAAGGAAATGGCAACCCATTCCAGTATTCTTGCCTGGAGAATCCCATGGACAGAGGAGCCTGGTGGACAGAGAAGCCTGGTGGGCTACAGTCCATGGGGTCACAAAGAGTCGGACACGACTGAGTGACTTCACTTTCACTTTTATACTGACTGAAAATGAAGGGCTGGAAAAAGATTTTCTATGCAAATACAGACCAAAAGAAAACAGGAGTAGCAATACTCATATCAGAAAAAATTGACTTTAAAATAAAGGTCCTGAAAAGGAGACAATGAAGGTTATACATAACGACTTAAAGGAACAATCCAAAAAAAAGTTATAATAATCATATATGCACCCAACATTGCAGCATTGATATATCTAAGACAAACACTAATTAGTATGATAGAAGAAATATACAACAACACAATAATAGTGGGAGACTTTAATACCCCACTCATACAATCTGGCTGTAATAGACAAAGAGGAAAACATATTCACTTATGAGCCTCAAAAAATTCAGTTCACTCAGGAGAGTTTAAAATTTTTTTTTAAAAAATAGACTTATTTGTTCATTCTGTAAATGTTTATTGACTATTTTATGGGTCTGGTACCACTTTGGGTATTAGGGAGGAAGAAATGACAAATGTGATCCTGTCCTAAATAATATATTGATGTAAAGATAGACCTACCAATACAAAATACCAAGATGTGCCTAAGATAAGGACACCCAAACTGGACTTTTAGTTTCCTGAACTTTTCATTTCCAGATCAAACCTCCTAATATAAGATGAATTTAACATGATTTTTTAAAATGTTCTTTGTGATTAAAAACAGAAAGCCATTACTTAAGAAATTACATGTACTCTTCCCCACCATCACTCCCCTTCTTCCTTCCCATTTCCCTCCCACCCTCATTGATTCTCTCCTTTGTCAAAAAAAAAAAAAAAAAAAAAAAAAACTACATCTACCTGATACTCACAATTCTAGGAGTTAGTGTATTCCATTGCCTTGTTTAGGCTATGGTCTTTCCTGTGATCATGTATGGATGTGAGAGTTGGACTGTGAAGAAGGCTGAGTGCCAAAGAATTGATGCTTTTGAACTGTGGTGTTGGAGAAGACTCTTGAGAGTCCCTTGGACTGCAAGAAGATCCAACCGGTCCATTCTGAAGGAGATCAGCCCTGGGATTTCTTTGGAAGGAATGATGCTAAAGCTGAAACTCCAGTATTTTGGCCACCTCATGTGAAGAGTTGACTCATTGGAGAAGACTCTGATGCTGGGAGGGATTGAGGGCAGGAGGAGAAGGGGACGACAGAGGATGAGATGGCTGGATGGCATCACTGACTCGATGAATGTGAGTCTGAGTGACCTCCGAGAGCTGGTGATGGATAGAGAGGCCTGGCGTGCTGCAGTTCATGGGGTCGCAAAGAGTCGGACACGACTGAGCGACTGATCTGATCTGATCTGATCTGATTGCCTTGTTGCGAGAAATGGATATATGTTGCCATGATTGTTTAGAGCAAATGTGGCTGATTTGCAGTATTTAATATTTTTTAAAATGTTAATATATATTCTGTTATTGTATTCTCACAACCTTGTAAGGGAGATATGGCTCAGTTTATCCTATCTTCTTTTTAGAGATGAATTGAGACAGATAAGTCCACTTGTGGATTGTGGATTGTGGATTAGCTGAGACACAGTTCAGGTCTTCTGAATCTGAGCATCTGACTCTTTCCATGCACTGTCCCCTCTGTCTGTTAATGTCAAAAAAAAAAAAAAATTCCTAACAATGGAAATGTGAACAGTTACTAATAGACTATTATCTTTAGAAATTAACTTAAAGGAATAATTGTAGTAGTCAAAACAACTGTGCAATGACTGAAAATACTTTTTCCAAGTACTTTGTTGTAGTTAAAATATTACTTAATGATTAGCTACCCTGGCCTTGATAAGGTGCAGCATAACTCCCACTCAAGTGAGGACTGTGCTTAGTGACTTCATTCTAAAAGGTATGGCGTGTAAAGGAGAAAAAAAATTGCAATGCAGAAACCTCAGACACTACCGCAATCAACTGTGAACACAAACAATGATATGTTAATAGTATGTAGCTTTATATGAAGGTAATGTGATGAAACTGATACTTTACCTCTGAGATATTTCTCCCCTCTCCTCAAAAAAAAAAAAAAAAAAAAAAAGTCAAAAAGCCATAACCTCAGTCTAACTGCAAAAAACATCAAAGAGATTCCAATTCAAGGGCATTCTACTGACCAGGAGTCTCCCAAACTATTGATATTGTAAGACACCAATTCTGAGATACTATCACTGCCTAAGTAGCCTAAGAAGACATAATGAATAATACAATATCTTATATGGGGTCCAGTTACAGAACACTAGATAATCACTAAGGAAAGCTGAATATAGTATCAATATCATTATTTATAACAAACATATTATACTAATGAAGTGAAAGTCACTTAGCTGTGTCCGACTCTTTGAGACCCCATGGACTATACAGTCCATGGAATTCCCTAGGCAAGAGTCTGGAGCAGGTAGCCTTTCCCTTCTGCAGGGGATCTTCCCAACCCAGGGATAGAACACAGGTCTCCTGCATTCCTGGTGGATTCATTACCAACTGAGCTAGCAGGGATACTAATATAAGATGTTAATAATAGGAGAAATAATACAAATATATAAGCATTCTCTGTTCTATATTCATAAATTTTTGTAAATCCAGACCTATTCTGTTATTTTAAAAATATTATTTACTAAGTTCAGTTCAGTTCAGTCACTGACTCGTGTCTGACTATTTGTGACCCCATGAATCGCAGCACTCCAGGCCTCCCTGTCCATCACTAACTCCTGGAGGTCAATCAGACTCACGTCCATCGAGTCAGTGATGCCATCCAGCCATCTCATCCTCTGTCATCCGCTTCTCCTCCTGCCCCCAATCCCTCCCAGCATCCGAGTCTTCTCCAATGAGTCAACTCTTCACATGAGGTGGCCAAAGTACTGGAGTTTCAGCTTTAGCATCATTCCTTCCAAAGAACACCCAGGACTGGTCTCCTTCAGAATGAACTGATTGGATCTCCTTGCAGTCCAAGGGACTCTCAGGAGTCTTCTCCAACACCACAGTTCAAAAGCATCAATTCTTTGGCACTCAGCCTTCTTCACAGTCCAACTCTCACATCCATACATGATCACAGGAAAAACCATAGCCTTGACTAGATGGACCTTTGTTGGCAAAGTAATGTCTCTGCTTTTGAATATGCTATCTAGGTTGGACATAACTTTCCTTCCAAGGAGTAAGCGTCTTTTAATTTCATTGCTGCAGTCACTGTCTGCAGTGATTTTGGAGCCCCCAAAATAAAATCTGACACTGTTTCCACTGTTTCCCCATCTATCTGCCATGAAGTGATGTGACGAGATTCCATGATCTTCGTTTTCTGAATGTTGAGCTTTAAGCCAACTTTTTCACTCTCCACTTTCACTTTCATCAAGAGGCTTTTTAGTTCCTCTTCACTTTGTGCCATAAGGGTGGTGTCATCTGCATATCTGAGGTTATTGATATTTCTCCCAGCAATCTTGATTCCAACTTGTGTTTCTTCCAGCCCAGCGTTTCTCATGATGTACTCTGCATATAAGTCAAATAAGCAGGGTGACAATATTCAGCCTTGACATACTCCTCTGTTGTTCCATGTCCAGTTCTAACTGTTGCTTCCTGACCTGCATACAGATTTCTCAAGAGCCAGGTCAGATGGTCTGGTATTCCCATCTCTTCCATAATTTTCCACAGTTTATTGTGATCCACACAGTCAAAGGCTTTGGCATAGTCAATAAAGCAGAAATAGATGTTTTTCTGGAAGTTAATTAAATATATATCTCTGTAGCTTTTGCATAAATAGAACCATAATTATCTATGATATAAAATAAAGGCATTGTAATAAATTCATGTTAATTTTAAATGAAACCTAGTTATAAAATTATAACATTGGGAGAACTTTGCATTTCAGAAAATTTTCCCAATGAGTCAGAAAATATCACACTCCTTAGACATGAATTAGGAAAAGCTCTTTACCAATTACATGTTTATGGCCTAAATGCACATTCTAAGCACAATGTTTATATCATAACAAAAATATTTATATAAAATTTAATTTCACTTATTGCATTTGAAAAATATGTGAATTAGTGATAAAAACATATTATTCCATGCCACTTCAGTTCATCATTTTATTAAGTGACTGACTGTAAATATCTGCCTATGCTTAATTTTGAAAGTCTTCTCAACTCTTAGAAAACTCAATAAATTATAGTGTATTTTGATCTATGTATTCTCTTTATAATAATTAGTTCAGGCTGTCAATATTATTTGTCACAAAATGGCAAAATATGAAATAGAGGATAATCTGTTCTAATAAACTATGTCCATTAAAATTTTAAGTATGAGTGACAGGCAGTGCAATTTTGCATGCATGACAAGGAATTATTGCTATTAATTGTTGATATCAATACCCTTCATGCTATGTAACCTTATTTTCAGGGTAACAAAAATCTATTTAGTATTTGTATCATTCAATACTGTCTGCTTGTGTGGTAATCACATAAAACGCTAAAATTTCAGTTACTGAAAACAGTTTCACTTTTTACAATGCAGATTCCACCTTGGATCAGTTGGACGCTTTGCTCTCCTTCATCCTCATTCTCAACATCAGCTTTAAAGAATCTTCACTTTCTGGGATATTGTTTTCCACCATCTGAAAGAGAAGGAAGCAAAGTAGTGTTCACACCAATAATTTAATGTTCCAGCCCAGAATGATTCGTACTACTCCCAACAACATATGGTCAGCTCCAGCATGACCCTACCCAGTGCAAGGGAGAATGTGTTCAGTTTCCCAAGATCATTCTTGGCCTTGGTAATTCCCTAGAAGGATGCACAGAACTCAGCATAAAGTTGTATTCATGGCTAATATTTATTATAGTGAAAGGATACAAAGTAAAATCATCAAAATGAAAGGATGCATGGGGTGAAGTCCAGCACAAGATTCCAAGAGTCCTTCCTCAGTGTAGACACACTTAATTCCCCCAACCATGAGTTGCAATGACACATGTGAGCTATTGTCTACCAGGGGAGTTAACAAGGGACTCAGTGTTCAGAGTTTTTGTTCGAGTGGTCACACAGGTACCCACTCCTTAAAGTTCTAGACTCAGAAAGGAAAAGGAAAGGTTCAGCATAACATCATTTTGTTTACTTAAAAGCCTAAACAGCAAATCATCCTTATTTGATTATCTTAATTGCTGGTTAGGAACACCTGAGAGCCAAGTTGATGGATACTAGCCCAGGTGCAACCTTGTAAGCAATCCACTGTAAGGACAGCAGTCTCAGGTGTGCCGGGTTTATTTTTCTCAGTGCAGGCAGTAAGAGATTTTAATCTCCACTGTACCCGAATGACGAGAGACTGAATTCAGGGAAGCATTAAAATCTCTTCTTTGCAGATATTAATTGTAGCTCTAGCAAGAATTTAAGTATAACCATATGAATTATAGTGTTTACATTTCTTTGAATAGTGTTTTAGCAAAATATAGTGGAATTTTTCAAGGAAAAACAAAAATATTTGGCAGAAAAAAATTTTTAAAACAAGATTTAAATAAATTAATCAAGATGTGAGTTCACAGAAGAAATTTAACTTTAATATTTAATACTGTACAAGTAAACAAAAGGGAAGAAGAAGATAGGAAAATATCTAATGTGTTAAAAAATATGTATCACTATTTACATATGTATATGCATAGAATATGTACATGTATTTACTTGCACATACATAGAATATTTTAAGAAGGATAGATATACTGGAAACAAATCTTGTGAAAGGAAGAAAGGGCTGGGATATATAGCGATAGAGAAATTACTTGTCAATATATACAGTTTATTCTATTTAATTTTTTATCCTTATATATTAATTTTCAAATAAAATTGTTTCTTAAGCTCACTGGAAGGATAAATGTGAAAATTCCTTCTGTTTTTTCATAAAACCCTAGGGAAAGCTTTTTAATACTAGCTGGTATTGCTGCAAGAACAGATGAATAAAGAGAACTCATCAACAAACCCCTAAACAGACAATATTAAATATATAAACTATGGGAAGATGATGCATAACACATGAATTCAAATTGTGATATACGAGGATAAGTTAATAGAAGTTTGTATGTTCTTAGAAAAGTTAAAAGAATATCTTTCTGTGTCAACTTGCCATTTATTTCCTGCATGTGTGCTAAATTGCTTCAGTCATTTCCAACTCTTTATAACCCTATGCACTGTAGACTGCCAGACTCCGCTGTCCATGAGATTCTCCAGGCAAGAATACTGAGTGGGTTGCCATGCCCTCCTCCAGGTAATCTTCCCAACCCAGTGATGGAACCTGTATCTCATATCTCCTGTATAAGACAAAAACTGGCAGGCCAGTTCTTTACACTAGTGCCACCTGGGAAGACCTAGGCCCCTCAGAAATGCATCCTTGATATCAAATTTTAAGTAATTCATCTGAAATATCATCAATAAATGTACTAGCATTACTCCTCTTAAAAAGTTGTATTAGGCTGTGCCTTAGATCAATATTAAATAAAGACATGTATTTTTCTTCTCATTTCCTTTTTTCTCCTCAAATTTTCTTCTTCCCTAAGCAGAATCATCTCTCATACATGTTGCCCTGTGGATAGACTCTTAAGGACTTGTATTCCCAATTATTTCCTTGAATTTATATGCACATGTCTAAACCTCAGACGTGGAAATAACACAAGCTAAGGTTGGTGATCCATGTTAAAATACCACACTCCCACCTTATAGAATAAACAGAGGTTCTGAAAATGATATTGTCCAACACTGGTGGGCTGCAGTAAAACAGAAACTCCATAGTACATAATTAGTAGAAATAGAAAAAGCTAATATTTCTAGAGATTTATATGGCAATCTAAACACAGAGATGTTCATCTCAGGATTAATAAAAAGAATGTAAGAAAAATAATAAATTAATAAAACTATTGGGTTTCAAATACTCATGAGGGCATATGTTATATACAAACAAAATAACAAAAAATAGAATGGGTAAAGAATATATTGTATCACAACTATAATAATGTTTTCTAGATTCCTTAATGCCACAGAAAATGATTAAATATCTAGTGTTAATATTGAAAAGCAAATACACATTTTTATATGAAATCTGATCCAATTTAATTGCAAAAGATAGTATATTGATGTTTCGGAATAAGAAATATTAGAAATAATAGTTATCATGTAGCAGTGATTTCCTTTCAGCCCTAGAATCATGAAGTTTTGCTTTACATGTACTTTTCTATACGTTTAAAACTATTTATAATAATGCATTACTTTTGAAAGTTAATAAAATAATTTAAATGAAAGGAAAATTATTGTAGCACAAAATTATCAGATCAGATCAGATCAGTCACTCAGTTGTGTCCGACTCTTTGCGACCCCATGAATCCCAGCACGCCAGGCCTTCCTGTCCATCACCAACTCCCGGAGTTCACCCAGACTTACGTCCATTGAGTCAATGATGCCATCCAGCCATCTCATCCTCTGTGGTCCCCTTCTCCTCTTGCCCCCAATCCCTCCCAGCATCAGAGTCTTTTCCAATGAGTCAACTCTTCGCATGAGGTGACCAAAGTACTGGAGTTTCAGCTTTAGCATCATTCCTTCCAAATAAATCCCAGACTTGATCTCCTTCAGAATGGACTGCTTGGATCTCCTTGAAGTCAAAGGGACTCTCAAGAGTCTTCGACAACACCACAGTTCAAAAGCATCAATTCTTCGGTGCTCAGCCTTCTTCACAGTCCAACTCTCACATCCATACATGACCACAGGAAAAACCATAGCCTTGACTAGACGGACCTTTGTTGACAAAGTGATGTCTTTGCTTTTGAATATGCTATCTAGGTTGGTCATAGCTTTCCTTCCAAGGAGTAAGCATCTTTTAATTTCATGGCTACAGTCACCATCTGCAGTGATTTTGGAGCCCCCCAAAATAAAGTCTGACACTGTTTCCACTGTTTCCCCATCTATTTCCCATGAAGTGATGGGACCAGATGCCATGATCTTCATTTTCTGAATGTTGAGCTTTAAGCCAACCTTTTCACTCTCCACTTTCACTTTCATCAAGAGGCTTTTTAGTTCCTCTTTACTTTCTGCCATAAGGGTGGTGTTATCTGCATATCTGAGGTTATTGATATTTCTCCCAGCAGTCTTGATTCCAACTTGTGCTTCTTCCAGCCCAGTGTTTCTCATGATGTACTCTGCATAGAAGTTAAATAAACAGGGTGACAATATACAGCCTTGACGTACTCCTTTTCCAATTTGGAACCAGTCTGTTGCTCCATGTCCAGTTCTAATTGTTGCTTCCTCACCTGCATATAGGTTTCTCAGGAGGCAGATCAGGTGGTCTGATATTCCCATCTCTTTCAGAATTTGCCACAGTTTATTGTGATCCATACAGTCAAAGGCTTTGGCATAGTCAATAAAGCAGAAATAGATGTTTTTTCTGGAACTCTCTTGCTTTTTTCATGATCCAGCGGATGTTGGCAATTTGATCTCTGGTTCCTCTGCCTTTTCTAAAACCAGCTTGAACATCAGGAAGTGCATGGTTCACATTTTGCTGAAGCCTGGCTTGAAGAATTTTGAGCATTACTTTACTAGCGTGTGAGATGAGTGCAACTGTGCAGTAGTTTGAGCATTCTTTGGCATTGTCTTTCTTTGGGATTGGAATGAAAACAGACATTTTCCAGTCCTGTGGCCACTGCTGAGTTTTCCAAATTTGCTGGTATATTGAGCGAAGCACTTTCACAGCATCATCTTTCAGGATTTGAAAGAACTCAACTGGAATTCTATCACCTCCACTAGCTTTGTTCATAGTGATGCTTTCTAAGGCCCACTTGACTTCACATTCCAGGATATCTGGCTCTAGGTGAGTGATCACACCATTATGATTATCTGGGTTGTGAAGATCTTTTTTGTACAGTTTTTCTCTGTATTCTTGCCATCTCTTCTTAATATTTTCTGTGTCTGTTAGGTCCATACCATTTCTGTCCTTTATCAAGCCCATCTTTGCATGAAATGTTCCTTTGGTATCTCTGATTTTCTTGAAAAGATTTCTAGTCTTTCCCATTCTGTTGTTTTCCTCCTTTACTTTGCATTGATCTCTGAAGAAGGCTTTCTTATCTCTTGACTATTCTTTGGAACTCTGCATTCAGATGTTTATATCTTTCCTTTTCTCCTTTGCTTTTCACTTCTCTTCTTTTCACAGCTGTTTGTAAGGCCTCCCCAGACAGCCATTTTGCTTTTTTCATTTCTTTTCCATGGGGATGGTTTTGATTCCTGTCTCCTGTACAATGTCATGAACCTCATTCCATAGTTCATCAGGCACTCTGTCTATCAGATCTAGGCCCTTAAATCTATTTCTCATTTCCACTGTATAATCATAATGGATTACATTTGGGTCATACCTGAATGGTCTAATTGTTTTCCTTAGTTTCTTCAATTTAAGTCTGAATTTGGCAATAAACAGTTCATGGTCTGAGCCACAGTCAGCTCCTGGTCTCGTTTTTGTTGACTGTATAGAGCTTCTCCATCTTTGGCTACAAAGAATATAATCAATCTGATTTCAGTGTTGACCATCTGGTGATGTCCATGTATAGAGTCTTTTCTCTTGTATAGCTTTTACAATTGTAAGGAGTATAGCAATAAAATTGATGAGGATGATGACATTTAGAGAAAATATTAAGAAAATATGTGCTTCATTGACAGTTATAATTTCTATGTACCATAGTGTTGGTAAATGCAACTTTTATTTAATAGAAAATACTTTCTCTAGTTTTTATCATGTTCATTCATTTTGACTTAGTCATTTTCAAAATAAAAGTTAAAAATATAACTATTAAATACGTTAAAAACAGTATGTCATCAAATACTACCCACAAATAATAAGAAACTAAAAAAAAAAATCAGAAGTAGTCTTATTAAAATGTATACATGTTTAAGTCTTTTACCTATTAAACTCTTCCCTTGCAAATTAGGACTGCTGAATTATACCACCAAACCTTCCTTCGTACAAAGGCTGGAAATATTTAGACACTCCTCAATGCAATAATAGATTCTACTTCATAATCACCATAATAGGATAGGATGTAAACATGAAAATTTTCCCTCATCTGTTAATCATTACAATCTTTTGATTTGCTTTGAGGGTCACAATCTTTCCTTATATAGGCTGAGGTCATCTCTAAATCTCAGTACTCATTAGTCAGTGATGGATAAAATTGATTACAGTAAAGTAAATTAAATATAGCACACTTACCTTATTCTAAAATGTCTTAACATAGTTAGGAATTTTTATCTTCTTTTCCTCCTGTCCCAACCACCTGACTGTGTTATGTGTTTTAAAACATAGATTGATATGTGGTGGGAAAGAGAGAAAAGAGAATCTCTGTCACTTCTCAGTGGTTAACAGAGGACAAACATCAGCATAATAAGGAGTAAAAACAAGTTTAATTGTGTTAGATAGCAGGGATATTCAGTTTGATGGAAAACTTAGGAGCCACAGTGTTTAGGCTCCTCCATTAAGAAGAGAAAATGATGACACTGAACTCTGAACTTGGACCTGACATCTTCATCATTGATTTATAGTAACGTCTGTGGATGGGAAGGTCACCATGCTGAATAAGCTTCTAATGTAGCTCAGGGAGAAGGTCATTTATGCACACTGTAACGTCTCATCATTTTAGGAGCATAGAGAATTTGGAAACCAGAACTTGACATTTTCAGAGAATTATTACAGTGCTAAAGGGTTCAAAGTGTTTATTCTTGATACCTGGAAAATAAAGTGCTTCTTGCTCTGAAGTTTTCAAACAAGATTGCTGTACTAAAGTTTAATCAGCATTCCATCAAAACTACTCATGTGGAGGCTGAGGCTTAGATAACTTAATTTTAAAAGATTCCCATGCTTAGGCCTTTTGCAACAAAGGCAAATGAAAGTAGAATGTTATAAACAGACACGAACATGTTTTATTTTTTTCTAAAAATTTTCTCTTCAGCATGGCAAATATAAAGTGTCCACTGTTCCATTCCAATGCCTTCATTATATTGGTGATAGACTGCTAATCTCAGGAGATCCTCAGTCTAGAATTCTGCAAACACACACACACACACACACACACACACACACACACACACACACACCACACCACATTACATTAAAATTAAAACTAAATTTTCTTTCCAGAATATGAGCAGTCATTTGCAACAGCTTTTCTGGCTACAGATATCAGAATAAAAATAAAAAGGTAATGAAGAGACAAAGATAATAAAAAGAAATACAGAAATGATGGGAAGAGCTGTACCTTTTCTCTTCTTTGTGTTTGTCCTGATGTGTCTCCTAAAACCATGGGATTATTAATGAGACATTTTTTTTTTCCTTCTATGCTGTTAAGTAATTTTTTCCCTGGTAAATTCCATGCTTTCTGGTTGACTAAAGTCCACAGTATCTTCTTACTATTAGATATCATGTTTTACTCATGTAACAGTACATCTTCTAGGTTATACTCTGGATTGTACCATATGATTACATATAGAATAAATGAACATTATTGTTGCTTCAGTATGTCACTGGGC
Organism: Tragelaphus eurycerus; assembly: GCA_935064755.1. NCBI lineage: Eukaryota > Metazoa > Chordata > Mammalia > Artiodactyla > Bovidae > Tragelaphus > Tragelaphus eurycerus. The sequence goes on along the minus strand of CAKXYN010000010.1, from coordinate 40,469,403 downwards.
ACATTTACAAATGTGCTTGTAAGAAAATTGCTAGAAGGAGAAAGTCTAACTCAAAGAATGTAGAGATTTAAAAATTTTATAAGTTTTAATCCAAGTTGTACTCTTCTTTTTAATGCTGTGTAATATTCCATAGTTTGTATGTATAACATTTATTTATCCATTCACTGACTGAAGGGATTATTATTCTTGATTGCTTCCAAATTTTGGCAATAATGAATAAAGTTTCTGTAAACGTGTACAAATTTAGGGGTGGACATAAGTTTGCAAATTGCTTGTGTAAATAATAAGGACTAGGATTGCTGGACTATATGATAAGAGTTTTGAAAAAATTGGGTAAATTATCCTCCAAAGTGCCCATAATATTTTGCACTCCCATCAGCAATGAATGATAGTTCCCATTGTTCAATATTCTTGTGTCTGGTGTTCCAGATTTTGGTGATTCTAAGACAAGAAGCAATAGTTAGAACTGGACATGGAACAACAGACTGGTTCAAAATTGGGAAAGGAGTGCATCAAGGCTGTATATTGTCACCCTGCTTATTTAACTTATATGCAGAGTACATCATGTGAAATACCACGCTGGATGAAGCATGAGCTGAAATCAAGAATATGGGGGAAAATAGCAATAACCTCAGAAATGTATATGACACCACCATTATGACAGAAAGTGAGGAGGAACTAAAGAGCCTCTTGATGAAAGTGAAAGAGGAGAGTGAAAAAGCTGGCTTAAAACTCAACATTCAAAAAACAAAAATCATGGCATCCAGTCCCATCCCTTCATGTCAAATAGATGGGGAAACAATGGAAACAGTGAGACTTTATTTTCTTGGGCTACAAAAACGCTGTGGACACTGACTGAAACCATGAAAGCAAAAGAGACACTTGCTCCTTGGAAGAAAAGCTATGAAAAACTAGAGAGCATACTAAAAAGCCAAGACATTACTTTGTTGACAAACATCCATATAGTCAGAGCTATGGCTTTTCCAGAAGTCATGTATAGATGTGAGAGTTGGACAATAAAAAACGTTGAGCACAGAAGAACTTATGCCTTTGAACTATGGAGCTGGAGAAGACTCTTGAGAGTCTCTTGGATAGCAAAAAGATCATATCTGTCAATCCTAAAGAAAATCAACCCTGAATATTCATTGGAAGGACTGATGCCGAAGCTGAAGCTCCAATGCTCTGGCCACCTGATGTGAAGCACCAGTTCATTGGAAAAAGCCCTGATGCTGGGAAAGATTGAAGGCAGGAGGCAAAGGGGTGACAGAGGATGAGATGGTTGGATGACATCACTGACTCAGTGGACACGAGTTTGAGAAAATCCAGGAGACTGTGAAGGACAGGGAAGCCTGGTGTGTACAGTTCGTGTGGTCACAGTCAGACGTGACTTAGCGACTGAACAACAATAATAGATGTGTACTGATATTTCATTATTGGTTAAATGGGTATTAATTTTCCCTTGATGGCATGTGATGTGGAGCATTTTTCATATGTTTATTTATGTTTCTATTTTCAATGAAGATTTGCTGGGCAAGCAAACAACAGTGTTAAGCAATACTTAGTCTAGGGAGACGATATATTTAAACTATTGTGCCTTTCTATTTAAAATCAGCATATAGCATTCTACTTGTCCATTCCACTTATACAGCCTACAAGAGTGTTTTGTTTGTTTGTTTGTTTGTTTTTCACATAGAACTTGCACACTTCTTGGTGCATGTTATTCCTCTAGAGATTGATCTTTTTAAGTTGTTATTTTAAAAGAGTCTCTTTGTATATATATATATATATAATATAATTATATATAATATAATATATATACATACATACATATATATATATATAAAGCTATGTCTTATATATGTATAAAACATTGGTGGTTGTTGTTCAGTCACTCAGTCGCAATCCCATGGACTACAGCACACCAGACGTCCCTGTCTTTCACTATCTCCTGAAGTTTGCTCAAACTCATGTACATTGAATTGATGATGCCATTCAACCATGTCATTCTCTGTCACCCCTTCTCCTCCTCCCTTCAATCTTGGTACACATACTCAAATATACATATATAGGTGTCTGTATGTGTATATATATATATACACACACACACACACATATAATTAATATATAGATTTTAGCATAATCAAAAACTTAATAAATTTTTATTGCTATTCTTTTCCAGTTTTGATTAAACATGCTTCTAGTGTCAACTCTGGCACTTTCTAATAAAACATTTGATACAGAAAACCTGGTTTTAAAAGTAAGCTTGTCTGACTGAATTCACAGCACTACAATTCACTAAGTACATGGCCTTGGGCAGGTTACTGAACCTTCTCTGCGATTTAGTTTTTCTCATAGATAAGATAGCAAAGAGTCGGACACGACTGAGCGACTGATCTGATCTGATGTTAATAATATCTACCTACTGAGAGAGTCATTAGGAAAGGGGATAGTCATGAAGATTAATTCTCAGAAAACTAATATACAATAAGTATCAAATGATTTTTATTTTTCTTATTACTAATACTAATACTTTGTCTCACTTTCCTAAAACTCTGTCCTTTTCAGTTTTTCATGAAAAAGATAAAATGTATAATTAGAGTGATTGGGAAAAAATTAAAACATTCCAAATGATTATAGTTGAATGCAATCATTGCCGAAAGGGAATAATAGACAAGTGCAGTTGAAAGCCAAATAAAGGATTAGTTCACTTTTTGAAGGTTCAGGAAACACTAGATAAAACGTGTGACATTTGAATGACCAATTTAAAAAAGGTAGATTTAAGCAAAATAGGTCAAGTTGGAAGTTTTCTGACTTGTTTCTTCAGCCTAAAGCAAAAGTGCAGTTTTCAGAAAAATCTGTAAAAGGTAATTAAGATGATACTATAGAAGTCGTCTACTTGATAATGGACATTAAATTCTTCAAGTTTTCTAATCTTCTCCTCTACTTAAAATATACAATAGATGTGCTTGAGATTTAAATGATGGACTTTGAATTTTTAAATACGTTACAAATAGTATGTCAGAATTATCTACTCTGTTTAAAAGTGCTTATAATGGGAACTTTCACCAAATGAAAAAGAAAACTGCTTCATCAAGGTCTCTAAGTTAAGCACTAGAACAAACTGAGAGGTTGAAATTATGTTGAAAAGACCACATTTCATGCTACTAATGGCTGAGTGAAAAATAAAACAAAACAAATTGACTCCACATGACAATTTCCTTCTGCTTGGAGCAATTCTCATACCTGTCCTTCAGAGTGTCAGCCTGACCAGAAACAATGCAACTACTGCTGGGCTTGGGCCAAAAACTTATGGGATGTCTTAAAATGTTTTATTTGTTGGTTTAAAAATCTCAAGGTTATATTCCAAGAACAGGAACCCCCCAGAGAAGTGTCAGCCAGGCTATGAGAGACTATTTCCACTCTGTGGAAAATATTATTTCAAAAGGCCTTTATAAAAAGGGAAATAGAAACAAAGTAAAAAGGCAACATGGGAGGGGAAAAGGGATATTAGAAAACTTTTTTCTTTTAAAGTATCAATTGAAATAGAAAAAAGGTAGTATCTCTACTGTGCTTTTCATATCTGTAAAATGTTACTATTTTTCATGTCTGTGATACATGTCACAATAAAACAAAAATAAAAATAAAAATCTTGGACTTTTTAGAATCCTGAAAGTTAAAAAATGAAATGAAAATCTGTCTAGCGTCTGAAAGGAAATTTTTATTAAACAGCTATAATGTGGATATCATTTCAGAAATTCTCATGGTATTACATTTTACTAATTTAATAAAAATATTTAATGTCACCAAAAGTATTCACCAGCAGAATCCATTATTGATTGAAATATATAATATACAAAAACCTTCAAACCATGGACAGCATTTAAAAAAAAAAAAAAAAAAAGAAGATTCTCAACCTAGAGCCAGATATCCTGCAATGTGAAATCAAGTGGGCTATAGGAAGCATCACTATGAACAAAGCTACAGAAGGTGATGGAATTCCAGCTCAGCTATTTTAAATCCTAAAAGATGATGCTGTTAAAGTGTTGCATTCAATATGTCAGCAAATTTGGAAAACTCAGCAATGGCCACAAGACTGGCAAAGGTCATTTTTCATTCCAATCTGAAAGAAAGGCAATGCCAATGAATGTTCAAACTACCTTACAATTGTGCTTATTTGATATACCTGTGTAGAAATGCTCAATTAGAGTTTACTGATAGGCTTCAGCAGTATGTGAACTGAGAACTTCCAGATGTACAAGCTGGATTTAAAATAGGCAGAAGAACCAGAGTTTAAAGTGCCAACCTCTGTTGGGTCATGCAGAAATTCCAAAGAATTATCTTCTTCACTGATTACACTAAAGTCTTTCCCTCTGTGAATTAAAAGAAAAAAAAAAAAAAATGTGGCAAATTCTTAAAAGGATGGGAATGCCAGACCATCTTACCGGTCTCCTGAGGAACCTATATCAAACATCAAGGCTGTAACCTTGCTTATTTAACTTATATGCAGAGATGAAAAATGCCACATTGGATGAATCACAAGGTGAAATGAAGATTGTCTGGAGAAATATCGACAACCTCATATATGCAGATGATACCACTCTAAAGGCAGAAAGTGAAGAACTAAAGAGCCTCTTAATGAGAGTGAAGGAGGAGAGTGAGAAAGCTGGCTTAAAACTCAACATTTGAAATCCTAAGATCATGACAGTCAGTTCCATAACTTCATGGCAAATAAATGAACAAAAAGTGGAAACAGTGACCATTTTTTATTTTCTTGGGCTCTAAAATCACTGTGGATGGTGACTGCTGTCATGAAAGTAAAAGATGCTTGCTCCTTGGAAGAAAAGCTATGACAAACCTAGATAGCATATTAAAAAGCAGAGACATCACTTTTCCAACAAAGGTCCATATAGTCAGAACTATTGTTTTTCCAGTAGTCATGCATGGATGTGAGAGTTGAACCATAAAGAAGGGTGAGAGCTGAAGAACTGATGCTTTTGAAATGTGGTGCTGGATAAGACTATTGACAGTCCTCTGGACAGCAAAGAGATAAAACCAGTCAATCCTAAAGGAAATCAGCCCTGAATATTCTTTGGAAGTACTGATGCTGAAGCTCCAATACCTTGGCCACCTGATGGGAAGTATTGACTCACCTGAATAGACCCTGATGCTGGAAAAAGTTGAGGGCAGGAGGAGAAGGGGGTGATGGAGGATAAGATGGTTGGATGGCATCATTGACTCAATGAACATGAGTTTGGGCAAACTCCAGGAGATAGTGAAGGACTAGGGAAGACTGGTGTGCTGCAGTCCATGGGGTCATGAACAGTTGGACCTGGCTTAGCAATTAAATAACAACAAAAGAAGGCAGAGAAGATAATAGGGATAATTTTCATATCTACCTCTATCCATCAAAAAATTTTAGGATGTACTCAACACAAGATTGGGGGTTCTATTCATGTCATTAAATATGGTTATATACAAATAAAGATCAAAATTTATTCAGCTTAATTTTCTATTAAATTTAATTGCATAAGTAACATATATTTTTTTAAATAAAAACAATAACAGTTTTAAAATAATAAAACAGCAATTAGATGGACTCAGATATTTTCATATCTTAAATGATGGTAAATGCTGGGTTATGAAAATTCATATTCATCATGGATTTTGTATCTTGGAAATTGGTATATTTGTCTTTGTTTATTAAATATAAAACACTTTAGTGGGTATATAAAATAAATTGATTTGATAAATTCTTATCAATGAAACAATTTTCCATAATCATTAATTATTATGGTAAAATGCTTTTTATGAATTTCTGGTTCACTATTATAATTTTCTCATGCCATCAGTCACATATATGCAAAGGTCCTTGGGCATCTCTATAGTTTTCTATTATAGAGGATAGATAGCTCAAACTTATTACTTTAATGTCATATTTACTTAAAAATATCAAGAAATATAGTAATTATTATTTCTAAGCATGCCAAAATGTACTATTCCTCAATTATTATTAACGTCTGGACCATACCCAGAGAAGATAAAACTTCCTTTTCTTTCTCATAAGTTCTTATCTATGGCATGGCAGTGGGAAGTTTTAGTCAAATGTAAAATGTTTGATCCCTTAAAATATTTATAGCCATATATTTATGTATAATTATTTAAACAAAAATTTTGTCTTTTATTCCTCCCATTGGTTTAGAAAATGTATGACGACAGAGGGCGGGATGATTTGGGAGTATAGCATTGAAATGGGTATAATATATCTGAAACGAGTCACCAGACCAGGTACGATGCCTGATAATGGATGCCTGGGGCTGGTGCACTGGGACAACCAAGAGGGATGGTATGGGGAGGGGGGGGGAGGGTTCAGGATGGGGAGCACGTGTATACTTGTGTGGATCCATCTCGATGTATGGCAAAAGCAATACAATATTGTAAAGTTAAGCAAAATAAAATTTAATAAATAAATTAAAAAAAAAGAAAATGTATGAAAGTATCAGAGACTTTTATACCCTTGAGATGTCGGAGATAAGGGGTACCCTTTGGTAGAACTATGGATTCTGTCTTCTACACGTGACTGTTTTCTTATTTTAAATGTCAGAAGCGATTATTAATTCTTCATTTCTCTTTGCTTTCATGCTCCAATGAATTTTATCCCTTCAAGAAAATAGGTTGTGAAGGCAATGGCACCCGACTCCATTACTCTTGCCTGGAAAATCCCATGGACGGAGGAGCCTAGTAGGCTGAAGTCCATGCGGTTGCTAAAACTCAGACATGACTGAATGACTTCACTTTCCCTTTTCACTTTCATGCATTGGAGAAGGAAATGGCAACCCATTCCAGTGTTCTTGCCTGGAGAATTCCAGGGACGGGGGGGCCTGGTGAGCTGCCATCTATGGGGTTGCACAGAGTTGGACATGACTGAAGCGACTTAGCAACAGTAGCAGCATGTAGTAAATAAGTATATGGAAATACACATTATTTTCAAATTTTACATGTATATAGTTTTATATTTTTTAATGGGGCTTTCATCTCATTATTTAATGTGAGTCTACTATCAGTATGCAAAAGTAGCAGTAGTACAAGGGAACTGAACCAAAGGTAAATGAATGTTATCCAAGCATCTATTATGTGATACTGGTGCTTTCAAATTAAGAGCTAAAGAAGAAATACATCAAAAGAGCAAAATAAAAAATTTGGGCAAATTTACATAGTCTTATGGCTAAAACATGGGCTTCCCTGGTGGCTCAGAGGTTAAAGCGTCTGCCTGGAATGTGGGAGACTTTGGTTCCATCCTTGGGTCGGGAAGATTCCCTGGAAAAGAAAATGGCAACCCACTCCAGTACTCTTGCCTGGAGAATCCCATGGAGGGAGGAGCCTGGTGGGCTACAGTCCATGGGGTCTCAAAGAGTCAGACACGACTGAGTGACTTCACTTTCACTTTTTATTGCTAAAACAATAAAGAATACTCATAATGTAATAGAATCCTCTCAATAAATTACATACTGATAGTGGTGAGAAAATAAAGAACAGCATTATGAACAAAATAAACACATTCATTATAATTGTTTTATAATATCTAAGAATGCATTGTCTCAAATATATCTTTATTCCCTTAGGGATATTAATCTCAAATTATGCAAATTTCAAAGTATGTAATGAATATTCCAGCATTTATTCATTTCACAAACTGTTAATGTTGAACGCTTAATATGCAATGCTTAAAGATAAGAGTTTTTAAAAGAAAATAATATATCTGTAGATATGAATCTCAGTCAAGAACTTTAAATCAAGACATACTGAATGTGTTTTAAAGTAAAAATTAATCAGAAACATTTTAATTGAAAATGGACTTCTCTCAAGCATTGAAAATTTCAATTTAAAAATTAAGAACTGGGAAAGAGGGCATCCCTGGTGACTCAGTAGTAAAGAATCCGCCTACCGGGGGGCGGTCCTAAGATGACAGAGGAATAGGTTGGGGAGACCACTTTCTCCCCGACAAATTCATCAAAAGAACATTTGAATGCTGAAAAAATTCCACTAAACAACTTCTGAATGCTGGCAGAGGACATCAGGCACCAAGAAAGGCAGCCTATTGTCTTCAAAAGGAGATAGGACAAAATATAAAAAATAAAAAGAGAGACACAGAGGTAGGGATGGAGATTCGTCCCCAGATGGGAATCTTAAAAAAAAAGAGAAGTTTTCAAACTCCAGGAAACACTTTCTCCGGCGGGTCTGTGGCAAGCCTTGGAATCTGAGGGCAAAATAACTGGGAGGAAAATAAATAATTAAAACCCACAGATTACGTGCCTAACAGCAACTCCCAGCGGAGCAGCAGCCCAGACGCTCACATCCCCCAGTAGCAAGTAGCAGCTCGACAGGGAGGTGAGGGCTGCATTGCTTAGGGTAAGGACCAGGCCTGAATACCCTGAGGGAAATCTGAGGCAATTAGCTTGAGATAGCAACCCAGAGTGTGAGATAGCTATCCCATGAAAAGCCTTAACCTAAGATACCGCCAGGCCCGCTCACAGAACAAAGACTGAACAGACCTAGCCAGCTGCGGACCGGCCCTTCTCCTGCTGAAGACAGGCAGGCGAGGGCAGCCAGAGCCGGAAGGGAACAATCAGGGACCCAGAGAGGCATCCTATACTAATTGCAAGCAGACTTCATTGCTAACCAAGACTTCTTGGGATTCTGGACGGTTGACATCCGCCAGGAGAGTCGCAGCCAGAGATCAGCTCCCCAGAAGAGACACATGGCACACCTGAGAAGGTGCACCCGTTGTACACCCAGAAAACCAAGCGGCTGGTGGGGGGAGCAATAAGTTGGAGCCTTCAACTGGGGGCAACAGCTCTCACCAAGCACCTGGTCACCTGAGCTCATTGGACCTGGGACGGGCACAAAACGCAGGCCCAACCAAGTCTGCACCTTGTGTACATGAGTGTACAAGGTGTACATGAGCACCTTGAGTACATGAAAACCTGAACCTGAGCGGCTTAGACCTAGGGAGTGCGTGCAATCCAGAGCCAGCATCAGACAGTTCCCAGCAGAGCAACCTAAAGCCTGAGCAGTGTAGACTGGCAAAGCACACAGGCCATGAGTGGGGGCAAACCCAGTGTGGCTGAATCACTGTAAGCACACGCCAGTAATTTTTTTTTGCAGTGTTCCACCCTCCCCACAGCAGGACTGAACAAGTGAGCCTAAAAAAAGTGACCACCACCGCTCCTTTGTGTCAGGGTGGAAATTAGACACTGAAGAGACCAGCAAACAGAAGAAAGTAAAACAAACAGAGGGAACTGCTTTGGAAGTGACAGGTGCAATAGATTAAAACCCTGTAGTTAGCACCAACTACATAGGAAGGGGCCTATAGACCTTGAGAGTACAAGCTGGGCCAAGGAACTATCTGAAAATGAACTGACCCCACACTGTCTGCAACAGCTCCAGAGAAAGTCCTAGATATATTTTTACTATTATCATTTTTTAAATTAAAAAAAAATAATTTTAAATCCCTTATTACTCCTTTAATTTCATTTTTATAACCTACTATTAACCTTGCAAAAAAAAGACCCTATTTTTAAAGCAAACTATATATATAATTTTTGTGACTTTTTAAAAAATATTTTATTTTTGAGAATCTAACTTCTACTCTAGATTTTTAATCTTTGCTTTTTTGCCTTTTTGTATTTGTTATCAACTTTGTACCCTTAAGAACCCAGTCTTCAGTACCCATTTTTGCTTGGGAGAGAGATTACTGGCTGGATTGCTCTCTCCCCCTGTGAACTCTCCTTTTCTCCACCAGGTCGCCTCTATCTCCTCCCTCCCCCCTTTTTCTCTACCCAACTCTGTGAATCTCTGTGTGTGTTCTGGGCTATAGAGAACACTTAGGGAACTGATTACTGGCTGGATCTGTCTCTCCTTTTGATTCCCCCTTTTCTCCTCCTGGCCACCTCTGTCTCCTTCCTCCCTCTTCTCTTCTCTGTGTAACTCTGTGAACATCTCTGAGGGACCCAGACTGTGGAAAGCACATAGAGAATTGATTACTGACTAGCTTGCTCTCTCCTCTTTTGACTCCCCCTCTTCTCCCTCTGGTCACTGCTATCTCTCTCCTCCCTGTTCTCTTCTCCATGTAACTCTGTGAACCTCTCCAGGTGTCCCTCACTGTGGAGAAACTTTTCATCTTTAACCTAGATGCTTTATCATTGGTGCTGTATAGATGGAGAACTATTGAGGCTACTGTAAAAATAAGACTGAAAACCAAAGGCAGTAGGCTTAAGTCAAAATCCTGACGATACCAGAGAATTCCTGACTCTAGGAACATTAATTGATAGGAGCTCATCAAACGCCTCCATACCTACACTGAAACCAAGCACCATCCAAGGGCCAACAAGTTGCAGAGCAAGACATACCAGGCAAATTATCCAGCAACACAGGAACATAGCCCTGAGCTTCAAAATACAGGCTGCCCAAAGTCACACCAAACCCACTGACATCTCAAAACACATTACTGGACACTTCATTGCACTCCAGAGAGAAAAAATCCAGCTCCACCCACCAGAACAGCGACACAAACTTCTCTAACCAGAAACCTTGACAAGCCACCCGTCCAACCTCACCTACAACAAGGAACCTCCACAATAAAGCAGAACCACAAACTTCCAGAATACAGAAAGGCCACACCAAACACAGCAATATAAACAAAATGAAAAGGCAGAGAAATACCCAGTAGGTAAAGGAACAGGATAAAGGCCCACCAAACCAAACAAAAGAGGAAGAGATAGGGAATCTACCCGATAAAGAATTCCGAATAATGATAGTGAAAATGACCCAAAACCTTGAAAACAAATTGGAGTTACAGATAAATAGCCTGGAGGAGGATCAAGAAGACGCAAGAAAGGTTTAACAAGGACCTAGAAGAAATAATACACAGAAGAACTGTACAAAAAAGATCTTCACAACCAAGATAATCACTCTGGTGTGATTACTCACCTAGAGACAGACATACTGGAATGTGAAGTCAGTGGGCCTTAGAAAGCATCACTACGAACAAAGCTAGAGGAGGTGATGGAATTCCAGTGGAGCTATTTCAAATCCTGAAAGATGATGCTGTGAAAGTGCTGCACTCAATATGCCAGCAAATTTGGAAAATTCAGCAGTGGCCACAGGACTAGAAAGGTCAGTTTTCATTCCAATCCCAAAGAAAAGTAATGCCAAAGAATGCTCAAACTACTGCACAATTGCACTCATCTCACATGCTAGTAAAGTAATGCTCACAATTCTCCAAGCCAGGCTTCAGCAATACATGAGCCATGAACTTCCTGATGTTCAAGCTGGTTTTAGAAAAGGCAGAGGAACCAGAGATCAAATTGCCAATATCTGCTGGATCATCAAAAAAGCAAGAGAGTTCCAGAAAAACATCTCTTTCTGCTTTATTGACTATGCCAAAGCCTTTGACTGTGTGGATCACAATAAACTGTGGAAAATTTGGAAAGACATGGGAATACCAGACCACTTGATCTGCCTCCTGAGAAACCTATATGCAGGTCAGGAAGCAACAGTTAGAATTGGACATGGAACAACAGACTGGTTCCAAATAGGAAAAGGAGTACATCAAGGCTGTATATTGAAACCCTGCTAATTTAACTTATATGCAGATTGCTATGCTATCCTAAGTTACTTCAGTCGTGTCCAACTCTGTGTGACCTGATAGATGGCAGCCCATCAGCCTTCCCTGTCCCTGGGATTCTCCAGGCAAGAACAATTGGAGTGGGTTGCCATTTCCTTCTCCAATGCATGAAAGTGAAGTTGCTCAGTCATGTCCGACTCTTAGTGACCCCATGGACTGCAGCCTACCAGGCTCCTCTGTCAGTGGGATTTTCCAGGCAAGAGTAGTGGAGTTGGGTGCATGAGAAACTCTGGGCTGGAAGAAGAACAAGCTGGAATCAAGATTGCCATGAGAAATATGACACCACCCTTATGGCAGAAAGTGAAGAAAAACTAAAGAGCCTCTTGATGAAAGTGAAAGTGGAGAGTGAAAAAGCTGGCTTAAAGCTCAACATTCAGAAAACGAAGATCATAGCATCTGGTCCCATCACTGCATGGAATATAGATGGGGAAACAGTGTCAGACTTTACTTTTCTTGGGCTCCAAAATCACTGCAGATGGTGATTGCAGCCATGAAATTAAAAGGCACTTACTCCTTGAAAGGAAAGTTATGACCAACCTAGATAAAATGTTCAAAAGCAGAGACATTATTTTGCCAACAAAGGTTCGTCTAGTCAAGGCTATGGTTTTTCCAGTGGTCATGTATGGATGTGAAAGTTGGACTGTGAAGAAAACTGAATGCCAAAGCATTGATGCTTTTGAACTGTGGAGTTGGAGAAGACTCTTGAAAGTCCCTTGGATGGCAAGGATATCCAACCAGTCCATCCTAAAGTAGATCAGTCCTGGGTGTCCTTTTGAAGGACTGATGCTGAAGCTGAAACTCCAATACTTTGATGACCTCATGCAAAGAGTTGACTCATTGGAAAAGACTCTGATGCTGGCAGAGACTGGGGGCAAGCAAGAAGGGGACGACAGAGGATGAGATGGCTGGAAGACATCATCAACTCGATGGACTTGAGTTGGATGAACTCAGGGATTTGGTCATGGACAGGGAGGCCTGGCATGCTGCAATTCGTGGGCTCGCAAAGAGTCAGATACTTTGAGTGACTGAACTGAACTGAGAAGAAATGAAAAAGTGTCAATATATAATGAATAATGCACAAATGAGATAAAAAACATTCTGGAGGGAACCAACAGTAGAATAACAGAGGCAGAAGATAGGATAAGTGAGGTAGAAGATAGAATTGTAGAAATAAATGAAACAGAGAGGAAAAAAGAAAAAAAAGATTTAAAAGAAATGAGGAAAACCTCAGAGACCTGTAGGACAATGTTAAATGCCCAACATTTTAATCATAGGAGTCCCAGAAAAAGAAGACAAAAAGAAAGACAATGAAAAAATACTTGAGATAATAGTTGAAAACTTCCCTAAATTGGGGAAGGAAATAATCACCCAAGTCTAAGAAACCCAGAGAGTTCCAAACAGGATAAACCCAAGGTGAAATAGCCCAAGACACAAAAAAATCAAATTAAGAAAGATCAAACACAAAGAACAAATATTAAAAGCAGCAAGGGAAAAACAACAAATAACACACAAGGATATTCCCATAAGGATAACAGTTGATCTTTCAATAGAAACTCTTCAGGCCAGAAAGGAATGGCAGGACATACTTAAAGTGATGAAAGAAAATTACCTACAGCCCAGATTGCTGTACCCGGCAAGGATCTCATTCAAATATGAAGGAGAAATCAAAAGCTTTACAGACAAGCAAAAGCTGAGAGAATTCAGCACCACCAAACCAGCTGTCCAACAAATGCTAAAGGATCTTTCTAGACAGGAAACACAGAAAGGATGTATAAACTCGAACCCAAAACAATAAAGTACATGGCAACAGGATCATACTTATCAATAATTATCTTAAATGTAAATGGGTTGAATGCCCCAACCAAAAGACAAAGACTGGCTGAACGGATACAAAAACAAGACCCCTATGAATGTTGTCTACAAGAGACCCATCTCAAAACAAGGGACACATACGACTGAAAGTGAAGGGCTGGAAAAAGATATTCCATGCAAATAGAGACCAAAAGAAAACAGGAGTAGCAATACTCGTATCAGTAAAATAGACTTTAAAACAAAGGCTGTGAAAAGAGACAAAGAAGGACACTACATAATGATCAAAGGATCAAACCAAGAAGAAGGTATAAAAATTATAAATATATGCACCCAACATAGGAGCACTGCAATATGTAAGACAAATGCTAACAAGTATGAAAGGGGAAATTAACAATACCACAATAATAGTGGGAGACAACAGTTAGAACTGGTCATGGAACAACAGACTGGTTCCAAATAGGAAAAGGAGTACTTCAAGGCTGTATATTGTCATCCTGTTTATTTAACTTATATGCAGAGTACATCATGAGAAATGCTGGACTGGAAGAAACACAAGTTGGAATCAAGATTGCTGGGAGAAATATCAATAACCTCAGATATGCGGATGACACCACCCTTATGGCAGAAAGTGAAGAGGAACTAAAAAGCCTCTTGATGAAAGTGAAAGTGGAGAGTGAAAAGGTTGGCTTAAAGCTCAACATTCAGAAAACAAAGATCATGGCATCTGGTCCCATCACTACATGGGAAATAGATGGAGAAACAGTGGAAACAGTGTCAGAATTTATTTTTCTGGGCTCCAAAATCACTGCAGATGGTGACTGCAGCCATGAAATTAAAAGACGCTTACTCCTTGGAAGGAAAGTTATGACCAACCTAGATCACATATTCAAAAGCAGAGACATTACTTTGCCAACAAAGGTTCGCCTAGTCAAGGCTATGGTCTTTCCTGTGGTCATGTATGGATGTGAGAGTTGGACTGTGAGGAAGGCTGAGCGCCGAAGAATTGATGCTTTTGAACTGTGGTGTTGGAGAAGACTCTTGAGAGTCCCTTGGACTGCAAGGAGATCCAACCGGTCCATTCTGAAGGAGATCAGCCCTGGGATTTCTTTGGAAGGAATGATGCTAAAGCTGAAACTCCAGTATTTTGGCCACCTCATGCAAAGAGTTGACTCATTGGAGAAGACTCTGATGCTGGGAGGGATTGGGGGCAGGAGGAGAAGGGGATGACAGAGGATGAAACGGCTGGATGGCATCACTGACTCGATGGATGTGAGTCTGAGTGACCTCTGAGAGCTGGTGATGGATAGGGAGGTCTGGCGTGCTGCAGTTCATGGGGTCGCAAAGAGTCAGACACGACTGAGCAACTGATCTGATCTGATCTGATCTGATGCACATATATAGTATTCATTTTGTATAGTGTATGTCTGCATGTTATATGTCAATAGTATGCAAGAAATCTTCTTACTTATTTTATATATATTGCTTCCTTTACCCCACAGTAGATAATATTATTTTGCCTTTAGAGACAAAAGCATTGTGGTCACAAAGGGTTAAATATTTGTTCAAGTTGATACAGCTATCTAATGGCAGCTATTCATTTTAAGTCTTTACAAAAATTATGGAAATTTCTTTCTAAAAATAAAAATACTATAAAATTGAAAGTCATGTTACTGATTCTCTATGTTGCCATTATTGAATCACAAACCAGTATAGATTGCAGGTTTCTAATCTGTAAAATGAGAAAATCATATTATATCTTTATGGATACTCTTTTTATCTATTGTAAGTCAATAATTTTAATTTTCTACATTATTTATGCATTCATACACTCATGCATTCATTCACTGTACTTTCACTTACTTAATTACTTACCCTGATCCAGTATGTTTTCTATTCAGTAGGGTATACTGACATGGCATTATCTACTTGGAATCACAATATACGTACATAAGAGGCAAACAATAATGAAATAATTATATCATTAATTTCATTATTATAAATTAAGGTAAGTATTATCAGAACACGATGCAGAATGCCAGAAAAAGCATATGAAATCAGGGGACTAATAATGGCTATGCATGCCCAGGGATAAATAGATGAGCTATGAGTAGGGCCTACTATGAGGAGAATCATTACAATATGGAGATACTCTATAAAACAAGGTATATTTTATATATATCAGCAACTCTTCACCCATTTACCCACTTTATTTTGGTACCAAAGGCTTAATTTTAAAGCATCTAAAAGCATTATTGGGCAGAATAGGTTATGCTGTGGTAACAAACAACCTAAAACCTTATCAAGATATAAGACTGCTGCTGCAGTTGCTGCTAAGTTGCTTCAGTCGTGTCCAACTCTGTGCAACCCCATAGACAGCAGCCCACCAGGCTCCACTGTCCCTGGGATTCTCCAGGCAAGAATACTGGAGTGGGTTGCCATTTCCTTCTCCAATGCATGAAAGTGAAAAGGGAAAGTGAAGTCACTCAGTCATGTCCGACTCTTCGCGACCCAATGGACTGCAGCCTACCAGGCTCCTCTGTCCATGGGATTTTCCAGGCAAGAGTACTGGAGTGGGGTGCCATTGCCTTCTCCGAGATATAAGACTAAAAGTTCGTTATTCCCTCATATGAAACATCCATGCAGGAGCAGGTTGGGGATCTCCTTATCATTGCGAGTCAAGAACTCAGGCTTAAACAGACTCCTTCTCAATATGTACATCCATGACAGGTGGAAGGGATCTGATGTCTACCAAGTAAAATGTCAAATCTCAAAAGCAGTTGCCTAGATACAATACATGCCACTTCCATTCTTATTTCACTGCTCAAATAAACTTACTTGTTCCGAGTTACCATTAAATGAGGTGAGTGAGTGCAATCCTAGTATTTATCCAGAAGTAATAAATGTTTATAAACTTTCTGACTACTATCACAAAACACAGTCCATGTAGGAGCTTTGAAGAGGTGTAATATAAACTGTAATGAGGGTTTGAATAATCCACTAGTAATACTAGCATCGGAGAAGGCAATGGCAACCCACTCCAGTACTCTTGCCTGGAAAATCCCATAGACGAAGGAGCCTGGTAGGCTGCAGTCCATGGGGTCACTAGGAGTCGGGCATGACTGAGTGACTTCACTTTCACTTTTCACTTTCATGCATTGGAGAAGGAAATGGCAACCCACTCCAGTTTTCTTGCCTGGAGAATCCCAGGGACTTGAGAGCCTGGTGGGCTGCCGTCTATGGGGTCCCACAGAGTCAGACACGACTGAAGTGACTTAGCAGCAGCAGCAGCAGCAGCAATACTAGCATGGGGTCTGTTAGGAAAGGGAGTTGAGTTCTGTTTTGGGAAGTATCAGTTCACTTCAGTTGCTTAGTCATGTCCAACTCTTTGGAACCCCATGACTACAGCATGCCAGGCCTCCCTGTCCATCACTAACTCCTGGACTTACTCAAACCCAGGTCCATTGAGTCAGTGATGCCATCCAACCATCTCATCCTCTGTCATCCCCTTCTCCTCTTGCCTTTAATCTTTCCCACCATCAGGGTCTTTTCAAATGAGTCAGTTCTTTACATCAGGTGGCCAAAGTATTGGAGTTTCAGCTTGAGCATCAGTCCTTCCAATGAATATTCAGGACTGATTTCCTTTGGGATGGACTGGTTGAATCTCTTTCCAGTCCAAGGGACTCTTAAGAGTCTTTTCCAACACCACAGTTCAAAAGCATCAATTCTTTGGTGCCCAGCTTTCTTTATATTTGGGAAGTATGCTGCTGCTGCTAAGTCGCTTCAGTCGTGTCCGACTCTGTGTGACCCCATAGATGGCAGCCCACCAGGCTCCACTGCCCCTAGGATTCTCCAGGGAAGAACACTGAAGTGGGTTGCGTCTCCAACGCATGAAAGTGAAAAGTGAGTGAAGTCGCTCAGTAGTATCTGACTCTTAGTGACCCCATGGACTGCAGCCCACCAGGCTCCTCCATCCATGGGATTTTCCAGGCAAGAACACTAGAGTGGGTTGCCATTGGTAAACCCTATTTCCTTAAATATCTAAGTTCTATTATTTAAAATGTCCGTTTATCCACCTGATGGATACTTTATTTATTCTTTAGCCCCAAATCACATATCACTTCCTCTGCAAAGTCTTCCCAGATATTCTCCAAGCAGCAATAATCACTCACTCTCTGTGCAGTCTCTGTATGCTTTTTCTGGTTTGTATTCATCATACTTCACTTTGCCATTTATTTATCTGAGCAAGACTGGATGCCATGTTTTGTCAGTAAAGACTGGATGCCCTGTTACTCTCTAAGCCTTCACCAAGCGGCTCGATGAATAGCACACAGGAAATTTCCAGTTCAGTTCAAATTATTGTATCCTGCAAGCCATATGTTAAAAATGTGTATGTGGCTAGTTGATGAGAAAAGGGCATTAAATACTGGATAAAAATTATAAGTCAGAACAGGATCAAAGGCTGTTTAGGAACTTGGTACAGATGATTTCAAAGAATGTTTGCATCAGATGCATTAATTTTATAATCAGAACCACAGTACTTTGTATGGAAGAGGGTGCATAGTTTTTGAGGCAAAAGCAACTATTTAGATTAAGATTTAAAACTAACTTGTACTTTGTTGTATACTATTTGTTAATTGGAAATATTGACCTATTGAAGGAATTTCAAAATATAGTGTTGAACATAATAATAAAAAAAAAGGATAACTCTTCTTAGTATTATTTGGAAAGCTCAATTACTCCAAAGAAAGCAGTTATATACACGTACTTTATGTGCATAAAAATATATAAAAATGAAGTTTCTCTAGGCTGATCTCTTAGATGAATTTTCCATGTCTTTTAATTAATGTTACCTCAAAATTAAAAATATGACAGTCTAGATAACCACAGACTGTAATATGTAAATACGAGTTTTAACTCAATCATTGTTATATATGCAGAGCTGAGAAGAATAATGATGAAGCAACTTAGCATAATCATTCAATTGCATCAACAATCTTATTGAAAAGTAAGTTAATTCAATTTGGAGTTATTGGCCTGTAAGTTAAAATGAAAGTAGTGGGGGAAGAAGATTTGCTTTTTCTAAGTTAAGGTGGCACATGGGTAAATGTTATATCACAAAGGAGTATCTAATGTATTTAATTTTTTATAAAAGGTAATATCCTGTTTTTACCTGTAAACAGTATTTATCATGTCTTTGGCTCTATTTTGGCAATAAGTTCATGATCTGAGCCATCCTGGTCTTGTTTTTGCTGACTGTATAGAGCTTCTCCATCTTTGGCTACAAAGAATATAATCAATATGATTTTGATATTGACCATCTGATGATGGCCATGTGTAGAGTCTTCTTTTTTTATTGTTGGAAGAGGGTGTTTGCTATGACCAGTGCATTCTCTTGGCAAAACTCTGTTAGCCTTTGCCCTGCTTCATTCCATACACCAAGGCCAAATTTGCTTGTTACTCCAGGTATCTCTTGACTTCCTACTTTTACATTCCAGTCCCCTAAAATGAAAAGGACATCTTTTTTTGGGTGTTAGTTCTAGGAGGTCTTGTAGATCTTCACAGAACCATTAAACTTCAGCTTCTTCAGCATCACTGGTCAGGGCATAGACTTGAATTACTGTGATATTGAATTGTTTGCCTTGAAAGTGAATAGAGATCATTATTATTTATGAGATTGAACCCAAGTACTGCATTCTGGATTCTTTTGTTTACTGTGAGGACTACTCCATGTCTTCCAAAAGATTCTTGCCCACAGTAGTAGATATAATGGTCATCTGAGTTAAATTCACCCACTCTAGTCCATTTTAGTTAGCTGATTCCTAAAATGTCGATGTTAACTCTTGCCGTCTCCTGTTTGACCACTTTCAATTTGCCTTGATTCATGGACCTAAAATTCCAGGTTCCTATGCAATATTACTCTACAGCATCAGACTTTACTTCTATCTCTAGTCACATCCACAACTGGGTGTTGTTTTTGTTTTGCTCCTTTTCTGGAGTTATTTCTCCACTGATCTCCCATATTGGATTTATTGAACACCCAATGACCTGGGAAGTTTATCTTGCAGTGTTCTAACATTTTGCCTTTTCATTCTGTTCGTGGAGTTCTCAAGGCAAGAATACTGAAGTGGTTTGCCACTGCCTTTACCAGGCGACCACGTCCTTATTTCCAAATTCAGACTTAAATTGAAGAAAGTAGAGAAAACCCCCAGATCATTCAGGTATGACCTAAATCAAAACCCTTACGATTATAGAGTGGAAGTGACAAATAGATTCAAGGGATTAGATCTGATAGAGTGCCTGAAGAACTATGGACAGAGGTTTATGACATTGTACAGGAGGCAGTGACCAATACCATCCCCAATAAAAATGCAAAAAGGGAAAATAGTTTTCTGAGGAGGCCTTACAAATAGCTGAGAAAAGAGAAGCTAATGATAAAGTAGAAAAAGAAAGTATATATGTTTAAATGCAGTTTCAAAAAATAGCAAGGAGAGATAAGAAAGCCTTCCTTAGTGATCAGATGCAAAGTAGTAGAGGAAAATAATAGAATGGGAAAGACTAGAGATCTTTTCAAGAAATTTAGAGATACCAAGGAAACATTTCATGCAAAGATAGGCTCAATAAAAGACAGAAATGGTATGTATCTAACAGAAGCAGAAGATATTAAGAAGAGGTGGCAAGAATACATAGAACTATACAAAAATGATCTTCATGACCCAGATAACTATGATGGTCTGACCACTCACAGAGCCAGACATCCTGGAATGTAAAGTCAAGTGGGCCTTAGGAATCATCACTACGAAGAAAGCTAGTGGAGGTGATGGAATTCCAGTTGAAGTATTTCAAATCCTAAAAGATGGTACTGTGAAAGTGCTGCACTCAATATGCCGGCAAATTTGGAAAACTGAGCAGTGGCAACAGGAGTGGAAAAGGTCAGTGTTCATTCTAATCCCAAAGAAAGGAGATGCCAAGGAATGTTCAAACTACTGCACAATTGCAGTAATTTCATACACTACCTCACATGCTCATCTCACATGCTAGCAAATTAATGCTTATAATTATCCAAGCCATTCTTTAACAGCATGTGAACCATGAACTTCCAGCTGTTCAAGATGGATTTAGAAAAGGCAGAGGAAAAGCAAGAGAGTTCCAGGAAAACATCTACTTCTGCTTTATTGACTATGCCAAAGCCTTTGTGTGTATCACAACAAACTGAAAATTCTTCAAGAGATGGGAATACCAGACCACCTTAACTGCCTCCTGAGAAGTCTGTATGCAGTTCAAGAAGCAACAGTTAGAACTGGACATGGAACAATAGACTGGTGGCAAATCAGGAAAGGAATACAACTAGGTTGTATTTTCACCCTGCTTATTTAACTTATATGCAGAGTTAAGTGAAGTGAAGTTGCTCAGTTGTGTCCGACTCTTTGCGACCCCATGGACTATAGCCTATCAGGCTCCTCCGTCCATGGGATTTTCCTGGCAAGAGTGATGGAGTGGATTGCCATTTCCTTCTCCATCATGAGAAATGCCAGGCTATATGAAGCACAAGCTGTAATCAAGATTGCTGGGAGGAATATCAATAACCTCAGATATGTAGGTGACACCACCCTTATGGAAGAAATTGAAGAAGAACTAGAGAGCTTCTTAATGAAAGTGAAAGAGGAGAGTGAAAAAGTTGGCTTAAACTCAACATTCATAAACTAAGATCATGGCATCTGGTCCCATCACTTTATGGTAAGTAGATGGGGGAACAATGGATACAGTGAGAGACTTTATGTTTGGGGGGCTCCAAAATCACTGCAGATGGTGACTGCAGCCATGAAATTAAAAGATGTTTGCTCTTTGAAGACAAGTTATGATCAACCTAGACAGCATATTAAAAAGCAGAGACATTACTTTGCAAAAAATGTTCATCTAGTCAAAGCTATGGTTTTTCCAGTAGTCATGTATGTATGTGAGAGTTGTACTATAAAGAAAGCTGAGTGCTGAACAATTGATGTTTTTGAGCTGTGCTGTTGAAGACACTTGATAATTTCCTGTCCTGTAAGGAGCTCAAAGCAGTCCATCCTAAAGGAAATCAGTCCTGACTATTCCTTGGAAGGACTGATGCTGAAGCTGAACCTCCAATATTTTGGCTAACTGATGCAAGGAACTGACTCCTTTGAAAAGACCCTGATGCTGGGAAAGATTGAAGGCTGGAGGAGAAGGGGTTGACAGAAGATGAGATGGTTGGATGGCATCACCAACTTGATGGACATGAGTTTGAGCGCACTCCAGGAGTTAGTGATGGACAGGGAAGTCTGGCGTGCTGCAGTCCATGGGGTCACAAGGATTCGGACACAACTGAGTGGCTGAACTGAACTGAACTGGCTCTATTTTAAGAAAATTCTATTTAAAATTAGAAGTGATATATGTAAACTGTATTTTTAAAACACTGCCAAAAGACTACTGGTCATTGAGAACATGGTTAAGATGACATAACTGGGAAGGAGATTGCTCTGAAAAAAGCTATCGTGGATTTAGTTGTATCAGCATTGTCACTGAAATGGGTGTAACTTTAGAATACTGTTCAAGAAACAGTGATAAGTAAAATGCAGTCAGGATAAAACAAATTTTAATCCTTTTAATGTCTTCATAGAAAGAGCTAAGATTCATTTAGCTTATTTAAGAATGACCTAAGTGCTTTATAAAACCTCTCTCACTTTATGAAAGACATTCAAATCTTAACTATGCTAAAGTAGATATGTCATTCCTGTGGCAGACAGTCATAAGTGAAACTGTTTGTAAAGAGGTGAAAAATCCTAAATCATTACTTTCCATGTAAAACAGATTACTGGCTAGAAACTAAATTATATTTTAACGCAGATAATATGATTTTGTTAAGCCATGTCCAGTAGAAAAAGAATGATGGATACAAGGTGAAGTAAAACACACCTGCTTCCTTCAGGCACTTTGCAAAGTCCCTGAGGGAGGCAGATGAACCAGTGTGGGACTAAACAGATGCACTATCTTTATTACAGACTCAGCTTTGCTCTCAAACTCCTTCGTACCTGCCCCAAATGGCGACTATAGTTGGAACACACAGACTTAACTTGGATCTTTAATCTCTGGATGAAACTAGAATCAAGTAGAGTCACTTCCCCCTTGACCGATTTCTTTAGGTTCTCACCTCAGTTTGGCTCTCAAGATCTTACAGTTTTGTAGAAAAAGGGATAGAGAGAAAAAAGTTTCCTCAAGGTGTGTGTGGGGGGAATATTTCTTAGGCTTACAGCAGAAGATTCAGCTGTTTTAAAAAGTGTCAGAGACAAAACCTATTTATTCAGGATTATACAATGAATATGCATACACTATACTCATTCTGCATGATATATAATTTTTGGCTTAAGGTATAAGGTAGACTATTATGGAATCAGATATCAGGTCACTCCTCCTCATTTAATTATTACTGAGTTGTTCTTTGATATGAATACTTTACACTTGTTTGAGGGCTATAATAAAAATCTATGTCTACTAAGCATATGGTTTAAAACAGTGCTCAGAATAGTTTCCCTATGGGGGCAAAGGCTATTAATACTTGTCACTTTACATAGTTATTTGTGCTTTTACAAAACACAGAACAGAATTTTATATTCTGTTTAGGTTTATGATCCATTCTGAATTAACTTGTACATGATGAGAGGAAAGGATA
The DNA here is from genome assembly GCA_935064755.1 of Tragelaphus eurycerus. Classification (NCBI taxonomy): domain Eukaryota; kingdom Metazoa; phylum Chordata; class Mammalia; order Artiodactyla; family Bovidae; genus Tragelaphus; species Tragelaphus eurycerus. Next base: position 40,446,220 of record CAKXYN010000010.1, on the reverse strand, counting down.
AATACATCTCTGTGTGTTTCTCAGGTAGAATCTCAACAACCTTTATTCTAGGGTTAATTTTGTCCCACTGCTGAGTATCTTCTGAGTATATGACCCCATCCCCTCTGACTGTTTTCACTATGGTTTTTTCACTGTGGAACTAAACTATTGATGACCCTTTGAAAACTCCATTGACTGTTCCTCGTGCTCCCATTCCCCACCCCAAAGCCTTGTGTAGTTTCTTCATCCATGTTGCTGTTTTTTGCTCATTTGTAGATATAAGGGTGAATTTATAAAGAACCCAAGAACTATCTCTCCTTGCAATTCTCTCCTCTCTGGATCTGTTCTGCACACTCTAATTTTCTTGGCCTCCCAACTTTCCAATTTCTTGGAATTCCATCTCTGTCTCCTCCACTCAGGGAAACCAGTCAACTCTACCTTGATTCCACCTTCTTGCTCTATGCCATAGGGATTTTCTACAGGCAGGATGTAGGGATATGACTGTGCTCAGCTCATTTATTTATTTTTTTCTCTTTCAGAAATTCCTGTCCTGTACTGAGTTTTGTACAATGTTTGAAAATTCCTGTTTCATATATTTTATATATTTTTAATTGTTTAAGGAGGGAATATAAATCTAGTGCACATTTTTGAATATTGGTTAAAAACTTGAATACTGGCTAAAAAATTCTGTCCACTCTCTTTTTCCCTCTTTACATTTTATTTGGATAATTTTTGATGATTTATCTTAATTTATCTCCTCTCCCCACCCCCTCTGCCCCACAAGAGTCCAATATTGTGATAGAATTCTCAAAGGAAATTCTCACCTCTAAATTGTCTTTTTACTTGTGATATTTCTTTTACTCTTTTTTTCCAGACTTATATGTCTACTAAATTCAGCATTTCGTGTTCTCTACCTTTTCCACTAGGTCTTTTAAGATGTTATTTGTAGCGACTTTAATCTCTGAATGATCATATCTAACACCTTTATCATTCCAGACTCTGATTCTATTGGCTATTTATTTGTGGGGTTTCTCCTCCCTTTTCTCACCCTTGCCTGTCTCCCTTTCCCTCTTTTTCTCCTTCTCCTTTTTCATTTTTCCAATATTTCTTTAAACCATTGCATGCTGATTATGGGAGAAAAAATGTAGCAAGTAAATAGAATTTGGGCCAAGTAATTATACTACTTTTTGATTGTTTGTTTTTCAAATAAGTAATGATGTTGGTTACATAATAGACTTCACAGATAAAATAGTATGGTACTTTATTATTGATAAATTTACCAGTATTGGAGCACATACTTTTAACCTCTTAGATTGGAGTGGGGAGGGGCCTGGTCTTGCTACTTTGTTCTTAAACTATATGCCAAGGAGATCATAAGGCTTTTTTCTTTTCCTTTTTAAAGGGCTACTACTGCATTCCCAGGTATCAGTTTATAAGCTTGTAAAGAACACTGAAATATATATTAAATTATAGTCAATTGATAACCTACTAAATTTTGAGATTCTTGAATTATCAATGTCCTGTCTTTTCTATACAGCCCATAGTAATTTATCATAAATGATCCAAAAGTGTTTTTCAAAACTAAATAACTAGTATAATAAAATTATATTATTAATTTACAGCAAATAATTTAATTAAGATTATGTTAAACAGAATGGCTGCAATTATGTATAAGATAATCTATTAAAAGATAATATTATGGGAAATGGAAATATCAAAATCCAGAAATAGATGGTATGAATGTGGTATTTTTCCTAAAAAACAGAGAAAATGTTATTACCATTTGAGCAAATATTTAATGATTGTCTACTGTGTGGCAGACACAGAGTAGGCATTTAAATGTTATGAAGGTGAATAAGTTACACTTTTCCTTTAAGATGATGGGTAACTTATTTTTATTTCGATATCTTGGTGAATTACTAAATCTATTCATAGTGTTCAGAAAAGGCAATGGCACCCCTACTCTTGCCTGGAAAATCCCATGGACAGAGGAGGCTGGTAGGCTGCAGTCCTGGGGTCACGAAGAGTTGGACACGACTGAGCATCTTCACTTTCCCTTTTCACTTTCATGCATTGGAGAAAGAAATGGCAACCCACTCCAGTGTTCTTGCCTGGAGAATCCCAGGGAAGGGGGAGCCTAGTGGGTTGCCATCTATGGGGTCGCACAGAGTCGGACACGACTGAAGCGACTTAGCAGCAGCATTCGTAATGTTCAGTTTTAAATTTAAAACTATTTTTTCCCATTTTTTGGCTAAAAGGAAAATTATATGCTTAGAAATATGCAGCTCTGCTTTTTTTGTAACTAAGTATATTTTTGTTTTGTTATCAACTTAAGGGAAGAAAATTATTTGATCTATTATTAAGTTGACATGTTCTCCAAGGGAAGAACAAAACTCTTATATTTTGGGAGTCATTTTATACTCCAATTGCCTTTTCTATGGGCTACTTTTATTTGCTGCTGCTGCTGCTGCTAAGTCTATTTAATTGTGTCTGACTCTGTGCGACCCCATAGATGGCAACCCACCAGGCTCCCCCATCTCTGGGATTCTAAAGCTATTTTTCTGTTATCCTAAGAAATCTACAAAAATCATAGAGAAAGCATATTACTCTCAGACTAAAATATGCTTTAAATCTTCTTTTTAAACATTTGATTTCATTAAACTTACATAAGTATATAAGATCAAAGTATTTTAAGGACAATTTTAGTATGTACATTCAAATGTTGATTAATGATGATATTTGTGATAGGTTGTTTATCTTTGATCATGTAACAACAGTTTAGAAATTCTATTAATATAACTCAGAAATGTTGATGTTTGTGATGTTATTAAATAACTGCCATATAATTTCCTAAGCATAAAATTTTAGATAATCAGATAATTTTTTCAAGAAGTAAGTGAATGTATTTTATACCTCATAACTCAATAGTAGATGATTGAAATATAAGCCCATCTATCTTACCAAAGATGTTAAGCCTTTAGTGATAAAGTTATTCAAAAAATGCCATGGCATATTTTGATTCCTTCTATCTAACCTCTACCCCAAATAAAGTTCTAGGGGAAAATCTCAAGTGAAAAGATTATTGCTTTATGTTATTTGAGGACAAATAAACAGATTGTCTTCTGAAATGGTATACAATATTACTCTTTACTAAATAAATGAATATTTTGTTATTATAAGTGCAGTACTTAAATAAACAACTTACTACATATAAATATTTATATTAAGCCAGAGTGAGGAAAGAATTAGATCAATCAGAAAGAAGGGTAAGTGGGATAATGTGACATAAGAGAAGGCCAATATATTCTATCTGAAATTAAAATATGTAACTTAAAAAACCACTTCTACAATGAATGTTTTACATTTTTCTTAAAATTATAGGAATCATTCAAAAATTAAGATTTACTGCAAAGAAGAAACATTTATCCTAAATTCAGCTAATGTTTCCATTTCATAGTATTTTTTCCTCCATGGATTATACATAAAACTAAAATTAGTCTTTTTTATAAATGTCGATAGCCAATTATTCCCTCTTCTTTTAAGGAAGACAAAAGCAGGAATAGGAAAATATTAGATATAGAACTTGCAATTTGAGCCAGTTCTAGAACCTCGCCTTCACTGTTGTTCAGTCACTAAGTTGTGTCCTACTCTTTGCAATTCCATAAACTATAGCAAGCCAGGCTTCCCCATTCTTCACTATCTCCTGAAATTTGCTCAAACTCATGTGCATTGAGTTGGTGATGCCATCCAACCATTTAATAAGAGTTAATAAGCTCTATGTGAGGTAAGTTTTGCTGAGACAAGAGGCAAGAATTCAGGGGAGGCTCTTTCAATTGAAAAGTCTGGATGTCTATACCAGAGAAGTTCGGTAACTTGAGGTGAACAGAACCTTGCCAGAATTTCAGTCCACCCTCTACTCAGCTAAAAGTCTGATTAAAGTTACCAGCCATCTTTCTATCTGCCAAGTGGAGCAAAGAGTGAAGGCTCCCTAAAGGAAAATAAATCAGCTAGTGTCTAACTTTATTATAAGCAATGTTTGGCATATCACTGAAAAAATCTCTGGGCATGCTGACATAGAGGACCATATGAAGTGACTCTGGGAGTTAGAGGAGTATTGATTTGTAAATTTTGCTGATTTCTGTGGTTTAAACATTCATTCCATGAATGATTTCACACTTTCAATATTAAGTTATTGAATGTAGAATTAGAAAGTGATGCTCATTAGCTGCACTCCCATGTGGGTATGAGCCAGTTCTAAAACCTCACTGTTGTTGTTCAGTCACTAAGTCATGTCCTACTCTTTGCAACTCCATTGATAGCAAGCCAGGCTTCGCTGTCTTTCACTATCTCCTGGAATTTGCTCAAACTCATATCCATTGAGTCGGTGATGCCATCAAACCATTTCACCCTCTGTCTGACTCTTCTCCTCCTGCCCTCAGTCGTTCCCAGCATCAGGGCTTTTTCCAGTGAGTCAGTTCTTTGCATCAGGTGGCCAAAGTATTAGAGCTTCAACTTCAGCATCAGTCCTTCCAATGAATATTCAAGATTGATTTCCTTTAGGACTGACTAGTTTTTGCTCCTTGCAGTCCAAGAGACTCTCAAGAGTCTTCTCCAACACTACAATTTGAAAATCAATTCTTTGGTGCTCAGTCTTCTTTCTGGTCCAACACTAACATCTGTATATGACTACTAGAAACACCACAGCTTTGACTAGACAGTTTTGTCAGAAATTTGATGTCTCTGCTTTTTAGTATGCTGTATATGTTTGTCATAGCTTTCCTTCCAAGGAGCAAGTATCTTTTAATTTCATGCTGCAGTCATTGTCCAAAGTGATTTTGGAGCCCAGGAGAATAAAATCTGTCACTATTTCCACTCCCCCCCCCTTATATTTGCCATGAAATGATATGACTGCATGCCATGATCTTAGTTTTTTTGAATTCTGAGTTTTAAGCCAGCTTTTTCACTCTCCTCTTTCACCCTCATCAAGAAAATCTTTAGTTCCTCTTCATTTTCTGCCATTAGGATATTATCTGCATACCTGAGGTTGTTGATTTTTCTCCTGGGAATCTTGATACCAGCTTTTGATTCATCCAACCCAGCATTTAGCATGATGTCCTCTGCATAGAAGATAAATCATAAGGGTGACCGTATACCACCTTTTTGTACTCCTGTCCCAATTTTGATCCAGTCAGTTCTTTCATGTCCGGTTCTAACTGTTGCTTCTTGACCTTCATACAGGCTTCTCAGGAGACAGGTAAGGTGGTCTGATATTCCCATCTCCTTAATAATTTCCACAGTTTGTTGTGATCCACACAGCTAAGGGCTTTATTGTAGTCAGTGAAGCAGATATTTTTTCTGGAACGCTCTTGCTTTCTCTTCAGTCCAACAAATGTTGACAATTTGATCTCTGGTTCCTCTATGTCTTTGAAACCCAACTTGTATATGTGAAAGTTCTCAGTTCACTTACTGCTGAAACCTAGCTTGGAAGATTTTCAGTATAACCTTGCTAGCATGTGAAATGAACACAATTGTATGATACTTTGAACATTCTTTGACATTGCCCTTCTTTAGAATTGGAATGAAAACTGACCTTTTCCAATCCTGTGCCCCCTATTGAGTTTCTCAAATTTACTGTAATATTGAGTGTAGCACTTTAATATCATCATCTTTGAGGATTTAAAATAGCCAGCTGGAATTCCATCATCTGCACTCTGTAGTGATGCTTCCTATGGCCCATTGACTTTATACTCCAGGATGTTCGGCTCTAGATGAGTGACCCCACATCATCACTCAGTTATCTGTGTCATTAAGACCTTTTAGTATAGTTCCTCTTTAGTATAGTATTCTTGCCACCTCTTCTTAATCTCTTCTGTTAGGTCCTTACCATTTCTGTCCTTTATTCTGCCCATCTTTCCAAGAAATGTTCCATGAAATGACTGAGAACTTTCAGATATGCAAGTTGGGTTTCAAAGACGTAGAGGAACCAGAGATCAAATTGTCATCATTTGTTGGATTGAAGAGAAAGCAAGGGAGTTCCAGTAAAACTATCTGCTTCACTGACTACAATAAAGCCCTTAGCTGTGTGGATCACAACAAACTGGGAAATTATTAAAGAGATGGGAATACCAGACCACCTTACCCATCTCCTGAGAAACCTGCAGAATGCCAGCTCTCTGGTCTTCCCCATTCTATTGTTTTCCTCTATGTCTTTGTTTTGTTCATTTAAGAAGGTCTTCTTCTCCTTGCTCATCTCTGGAATGCTGCATTAACTTGGATGTATCTTTCTTTCTCCTTTACTTTTCACTTTTCTTCTTTCTTTCTTTCTTCTAAAAATAGGAGGCTATTTTTAAAGCCTCCTCAGACAAACACTTTGTCTCCTTGCATTATTTTTTCTTTGAGATGGTTTTGTACAGTGCTATGAACCTCTGTCCATAGTCCCTCACACATTTTGTCTACCAGATGTGATCCCTTGAATCTACTGATCACCTCCACTGTATAATCATATGGAGTTTGATATAAGTCATACCTGAATGGCCTAGTGGTCTTCCCTACTTTTTTCAATTTAAGCCTGAATTTTTCAATACGGAGCTCATGATCTGAGCTATAGTCAGTTCCAGGTTTGTTTTTGCTGACTGTATAGAGCTTCTCCATCTTTGGCTAAAAAGAACATAATCAGTCCAAATTTGGTATTGACCACCTGGTATGTTCATGTGTAAAGTCATCTCTTGGGTTGTTGGAAAAGTGTTTACCATAACCAGAATGTTCTCTTGATAAAACTGTGTTTGCCTTTTCCCTGCTTTACTTTGTACTCCAAGGCCAAACTTACCTATTATTTCAGAAATAACAAGTGACTGACTTCCTATTTTTCATTCCAATCCCCTATGAAGAAAAGGACATCTTTTTTTGGTGTTAGTTCTAGGTGTTGTAGGACTTCATCAAACCAGTTAGCTTCAGCTTCTTTGACATTAATGGTTGGGGCATAGACTTGGATTACTGTTGATGTTGAATCGTTTGTCTTGGAAATGAACCTGATTTTTCTGTCTTTTTTTTTTTTTTTTTTTGAGATTGCACACATATACTGTATTTTAGGCTCTTTTGATGACTTTGAGGGCTACTCCATTTCTTTTAAGATATTCTTGCACCCAGTAGTAGATATAATCGTCATCTGAATTAAATTTGCCCATTCTTGTCCATTTTCATTCACAGATTCCTAAGAGGTCAGTATTCACTCTTGCAATCTCCTGCTTGACTACATCCAATTTACCTTGATTCATGGACTCCAGGATCCTATTCAATATTGTTCTTTACAGCATTGGACATTACTTTCACCACCAGATATATCCACACCTGAGCACCATTTCTGCTTTGACCCAGCAACTTCATTATTTCTGGAGCAATTAGTAATTGTCCTCCGCTCTTCCCTGGTTTGGCCACCTGATGCAAAGAATTGACTCATTGGAAAAGATCCTGATGCTGGGAAAGATTGAAGGTGGGAAGAGAACAGAATGACAGAGGACGAGATCATTGGATGACATCATCGACTCAATGGACATGAGTTTGAGTAAACTCCAGGAGTTGGTGATGGACAGGGAGGCCTGGCATGCTGCAGTCCATGGGGTAGCAAAGAGTCGGATACAACTGAGTGACTGAACTGAACTGAACTTTCCTGGTAGCAAATTGGACACTTTATGACCTGGGGGTGTTTATCTTCCAGTGTCATATAGTTTTGCCTTTTCATACTATTCATGAGGTTCTCAAGGCAGGAATACTGAAGAGGTTTGCCATTTCCTCCTCCAGGGGACTGCTTTTATTTTTCAGATCTCTCCACTATGATCCACCATCTTGTGTGACTCTGCAGGGCATGGCTCATAGCTTCATTGAGTTATACAAGCCCATTTTCTATGACAAAGCTGTCATCCATTAAGGGGAAAAATTAAAGGGAAATGAAGATAGAAAACATCAAAAATTTACTAGAACTAAAAAAATAATAATATTTATATTAAAAGTGAATATTCTTCACAATTAGACTTGATATTTGATTTTAATAAATAATAAATTCAGGGTAAGATTAGAACATTTTAAATCAAATTCATAAGAAATATACAAATTAAGGCACACAGGAAAAAAAATGGAAAAATACTGAAAAATATAAATGTAAAAGTCTAACCTATTTTCAATTGAAGCTCCATAAAATATTATGTCCTATAATATTGTGACAGTAACAAAAAGCTAACAGCTTTAAAAAACTTAAAAAAATTAAAATATTAACCCATATATTCAAGGACAATGTCATCTGTAGCAAGGTGAATGAATATAAAGAGTAGCCCATAATGATACCTTCTAGTAAACTGTAATGGAGAAGAAAATGGCACCCCACTCCAGTACTCTTGCTTTGAAAATTCCATGGATGGAGGAGCCTGGTAGGCTGCAGTCCATGGGGTCACTAAGAGTCAGACACGACTGAGCGACTTCACTTTCACTTTTCACATTCATGCATTGGAGAAGGAAATGACAACCCGCTCCAGTGTTCTTGCCTGGAGAATCCCAGGGATGGGGGAGCCTGGTGGGCTTCCGTCTATGAGGTCACACAGAGTTGGACACGACTGAAGTGACTTAGCAGCAGCAGTAAACTGTAAAGAACAACACAGAAACTAAGCAATTTTAAAAGAAACAAGTGGGAAAGAAAATATAAATATCATCTTCAAAAGAATAGCAAATATACTGATAAAAATCTATGACTTACAATGAAAGTTAACCATTCAATATTATTTGCCAATATGTATTTTAAAGATTTTGTTCTTCTGTCTTCATTCATTCTAATGTTCTTATCTGTCATTTATATCTTGTTGAAAAATATTTCAGCTGAGATCTCACTCTGAAGTATCATGTTGCATGTCCCTTCAAGCAATTCAAACTTATCCCTCTGATCCTGAACTTACTCATTCTCCTGATGTCCTATTCTAGAATTTTATCATGGCAATGATCTGTTAAGCTTGCTGTTGAATTTTGAATGAATATCAAGTATCCATGAAGGCTTGCTTTTCACTACTAGATAAATTGTTTATGCTTTAGTTTCCCTCATTGCACTTGTTAATCATACCCCACCCTTTTCTGTCACAGCACTGCTAACTCTGTGTGTGATTACTAAATACATAACTCTCTCTCTCACTAGAATAGAAGGTGATAAACTCAAGGTTGATTGCTGTTGTGGGTAACATTATATCCCTAGATCTTAGCACAGTGTCTATTGCATTATTGGTTGTCAATAAATATTTAAGGAATTAATGAGTACTTCTTTGCTTCTACATGTATTCTTACAATAAGTTCCTTTTACCTAAATTTATCTGGATCTGTGGCTTTCTTGCCACAGGAAAAACCTAAGGACATGTTTGGTTCCTGTCATTTTCCTCAAGTGTTATTCACTATTACCCCTAAGCCTCTGTCCCTAATACTTCCTCTCCTTGAAATGTCCTCCATATCGTTTTGCATTTAGGCCAGATTTTTTCATTATCTAAACATATCAGGATGCATCCTTTGAGGCATGCTTCAACTTTGCAAGTTTAGGGTAACTAGCTCTCTTTTCAGGCTCATAAATGGGTTCATGAACTCATATCAGTACATTTCTCCTCTATTATAAACCATTGTCTATAAGATTGTAAATATGTTAAAGTAAAAACCATTACACTTGTGTTCAGGATATAGACTTTGTAGTCAATAAGTGCTTATTGAGTAAACATAAATGGCCAATTGGCTTTGATTCAGAGAAACTCATTCAATTATTCTTTTCACTAAAAAACATATGCCAGGTGTTTCAGAAATCAAAAGTCTCCATAGACATTGTCTTTTAAGATTTATCTTACCAGTTAAATCATATGTTTAATATATGAATTGATTCATTTATTCAACATCACATAATTGAGCAACTGAATATTTGTTAAACATCAAGTTCTGGAACCTAAAAAGTACTGGTGTAGGCCCTAAATGGGAAAAAAATGTTAGGTGTTGATCTGTAAATGAATATAATATGGAGTAGAAGCAGATGTTTGTGTCAAGCATGCTTCCCCTAACAATGTTGTGCTCACAGTGTATGAAGCAAGACACATGTGTGTCTGAGAGTTTGTAAAACAGCAACAGCAGGGCTTGTTTTCCTCACATATTGACTTGATGACCTGGAGGGATGGTGTGGGAGTGGGGGAGGGAGGAGGGTTCAGGATGGGGAGCACGTGTATTCTGGTGGCGGATCCATCTCGATGTATAGTAAAAGTAATACAATATTGTAAAGTTAAGAAAAATTTAAAAAAAAATAAAAAAAATTAATTTTTTATGTTACATAATTATGATAAAAATGTGTACATTGTATTAGAGAATGTATTGTTACTTGTTTAAAACTTCAAAATAAAGCCTATTCAAATATTTAAAAAAAAAAAAAACAATGATGAGGGAATATTCAAATCCACGGTGAAGCAGAGTTAAACAGAGGGTTTGGAGAGAAGCACTGGTAAATTTGAGAGTCAAAAATCGGTTGTTTTCAAAATAAGAGAAAAAATAAACTATATGCATAGGGATTATATGCTTAAAATAATGGAGAAAGTGATTTTAAAATTTAAACACATTTAGAAAACTGTAGTTCTCTCAATAGGGTTTGGATTTAGCACATAATGAGAAAGAAATTACTTATTGAATATGTAGCTAAGGTAATGAGAGGCTACACTTCTTGTGTGCTAAATTGCTTAAGTCATGTCCAACTCTTTGCGATCCCATGGACTATAGTCCTCCAACCTCCTCTGTCCATGGGATTCTCCAGGCAAGAATACTGGAGTGGGTTGCCATTATCCCCTCCAGGGGATCTCCTTGGTCATGTGTTATGCCATGCTAAACGTATTGACTTTTCTGTGCAGGTCATAGAAAGTCTTTGTTAAGTTTCAAATAATGTAGTGATATAAAAATTAATGTAGAAAGAGTACTCTGTGGGCAGTATCTACATGTTGGAGAGCAGAGGCTAGGATAGAAAGACCAATTTAGAACCAATTCTGAGGATGATGGAGGATTGAACTGAAAAAAAGTGCAGTGAGTTTGTAGTATAATTAAGCAAGACTTAGTTGCCTATTATGTATGAGCAGCAGAAACATATAAGTGAATAACAAGAGATTTCAAACTTAGCCAACATCATCTCTGGGCCTTCAATAGCACTAGAGATAATGAGAGACAGTGGAATGTGCAAATCTTACTTTTATGTAAAGAAATCATCTATGGTATTAATGAGTTAACAACTATCATGATTTTGTAATATTGCTTATATTGTATTTTACTTGGTTTGGCTTCTATGAGTTTTTTAAAAACCTTAAGGAGAAAATAAAAATAAAAGTGATTCACTTTTATTCTCTCACAATGCTACTGTTGTTTCTCATGTGTTGCAAATAGAAACGTATAGCTCATCTTTGACCTCCTATCCCAGTGGAAGAGGAAGTGTGTTAAAGGAGCCAACATTTACAACTTCTCATTGTAGATATTCATTCTTATCTTTTGATTTTGAATTATCTTATGAGAAACTGACTACAGAAATATTCCTACACTGGTGTTTACTATAAAATAGATCTAGAAAAAAGAGGGAAGAATAGCACCTTCTGGTTCAGTTCAGTTCAGTTCAGTTGCTCAGTTGTATCTGAATCTGCGACCCCATGAATCGCAGCACACCAGGCCTCCCTGTCCATCACCAACTCCTGGAGGTCACTCAGACTCATGTCCATTGAGTCAGTGATGCCATGCAGCCATCTCATCCTCTGTCGTCCCCTTCTTCTCCTGCCCCCAATCCCTCCCAGCAACAGAGTCTTTTCCAATGAGTCTACTCTTTGCATGAGGTGGCCAAAGTATTGGAGTTTAAGCTTTAGCATCAGTCCTTCCAATGAACACCCAGGACTGATCTCCTTTAGAATGAACTGGTTGGATCTCCTTGCAGTCCAAGGGACTCTCAAGAGTCTTCTCCAACACTACAGTTCAAAAGCATCAATTCTTCAGTGCTCAGCTTTCTTCACAGTCCAACTCTCACATGCATACATGACCACTGGAAAAACCATAGCCTTGACTAGATGGACTTTTGTTGGCAAAGTAATGTCTTTGCTTTTGAATATGCTATCTAGGTTGGTCATAACTTTCCTTCCAAGGAGTAAGCGTCTTTTAATTTCATGGCTGCAATCACCATGTGCAGTGATTTTGGAGCCCCCCAAAATAAAGTCTGACTATAGTAACTGTAACCAGAGTTTGCTTTCCCTAAGAGATAATGAAATGGACGTTTGCTTCTGAAGATGAGATCCTTTGTCTTCTGTCCTTCCTTTGTACCTCATCCCTTCCTCCTTATTTCCTTTCCTTCCTCTCTTCTTTTATTGCTTATTTCCTTCCCTCTCCACTCTCTCCTTCCTCCTTTCCCTTTTCTCTCTCTCTGTCTCTCTCCAAAGTTTTATAGGCATATGTCTTATTGTGCTTTCATGTAAAAGTTAATATTGAAGTTCCTAGTTACAAATGAATTTAGAAAACCAGCCAACTTAATACTGTTGGTGAATTTTAAAGACTAACAATAACAAACAATGTGAAATAACTTAATATTATCAACCTTTATTTTTTAAGCACTAATACAAATTGTTCCTTGCATGTAGGTTGCTAAGCAATGGCCTGAAAGGGTTTTTGTTGACATAAGTGCAGTTCTGTGTGGTCCCAAAAAGCATAGGCATTCCCTCAATCTTTTTTGAGCTATCATATTTTATTATCAAGCCATGCTTTCAAAATGGCAGAATTCTGTATACATAAAAACACTATGTATGCTGTGCAAACAATTTCATAACTGCTTCAAAATTTCATTCCATCCAATAGTGATTTTTGGCAGCACAATTATCATTAAAAGTAAATATGAAATGCGTAATCAAACTGAGTAGAGTCAGTAAAACATTACTTTTAATATATGCTGGAAATAATCAGAAATATATATTTAAACAACTCAAGAACATGATAAGAATAATGTAGGAATTACATTATTCTTTACTACTACTACTACTAAGTCACTTCAGTCGTGTCCGACTCTGTGCAACCCCATAGATGGCAGCCCACCAGGCTCCCCCGTCCCTGGGATTCTCCAGGCAAGAACACTGGAGTGGGTTGCCATTTCCTTCTCCAATGCATGAAAGTGAAAAGTGAAAGTGAAGTCGCTCAGTCGTGTCTGACTCTTAGCGACCCGATGGACTGGAGCCTACCAGGCTCCTCCATCCATAGGATTTTCCAGGCAAGAGTACTGGAGTGGGGTGCCATTGCCTTCTCCGTTATATTCCTTAACTAATGGTAAATATGTCTTCTAATTCCATATTTTGAATATGTCATTATTATCACATTTTTCTTGAAGGAATGGATCTCAGAGATATATTGAATCACAGATTCAAGTTTACTTAAGTATTGCATTTCAAGGTTTCTCTAATGCCTATTAAAATGTTTCATAAAAGAAATAAAAAACAGATGACTATAACTAACAATATGCTATGCTAAGTCACTTCAGTCATGTCCGACTCTGTGCGACCCCATAGACGGCAGCCCACCAGGCTCCCCCGTCCCCGAGATTCTCCAGGCAAGAACACTGGAGTGGGTTGCCATTTCCTTCTCCAATGGATGAAAGTGAAAAGTGAAAGTGAAGTCACTCAGTCGTGTCCGACTCCCAGCAACCCCATGGATTGCAGCCTAACAGGCTCCTCCATCCATAGGATTTTCCAGGCAAGAGTACTGGAGTGGGGTGCCATTGCCTTCTCCGATAACTAACACTGCTGTATGGTAAATAGGAAAGTTGTTAAAAGAATAAATCCTAAGAGTTCCCATCATCAGGAAAAATATTTCCTTCCCCCCCCTTTTCTTTCTTTTGGCTTTGTTTTATGAGAAAATGGATTAACATCTTAAGAACCTCTTATGGTAATCATTTCACAATACAGGTAAATCAAATCATCATGCTCTACATCTTAGGCTTATACAATTATGAATGCCAATTATTTCTCATAAAACTGGGAGAAAAATAATACAGATGGTTTGTCCTTTGTTAGGGGAGTCATACTGGGTAAAAATAAATGTCACATAAACATGTACAAAAAAAGCAAAAGCCACATTAAATCATTTTTAAAACATCTATGCCTAAACTATGTTAACTGAAGTGAATTATGTAGTATATACATTACAAGAGGTAATAGTAATTGAAACCTTTACAAAATATAACCTTCTAACTTTATTTTGCATTGATTTTTCCTTCCAGTTTTAATGAGAGGCACTTGACATACAACACTGTATAAGTTTAGGGTGTACTGTGATCCTTTGACTTACATACATCAAGAACTGATTACTGCAATACTTTTAGTAAATATATATCATTTCATGTAGATACAAAATAAAATAAAAATATTGTACTTGTGATGGAACTCTTAGGATTTACTCTCTTTACAACTTTCATATATAACATAAGTGAAAGTAAGTAACTGAAAGTCTCTTAGTTGTGTCTGACTCTTTGCGACCTCAGGGGCTATACAGTCCATGGAATTCTCCAGGCCTGAATACTGGAGTGGGTAGCCTTTCCAGCCTCCAGGGGATCTTCCCAACCCAGGGATTGAACCCAGGTCTCCTGCATTGCAGACAGATTCTTTACCAGCTGAGCCACAAGAGAAGCCCATAACATAAAGGCATATTAATTATATTGATTATGTTGTAACTTGCATCCCTAAGACGTTACAACAACAACAAAACAAAACATAATAATAAAAAATAAATCTTACAACAATTCTCTTTCCTTCCCAACCTCCCAACTCTGAAAACGACAAGGCAGATCTCTTTTTCTACAAGATTGTTTCTTGAAATATAATTGAACTACAGCATTGTGTTAGTTTCTGGTACACAACATAGTGATTCAATATTTCTCTATATTACAAAATGATCACCACTGTAAGTCTAGTTACCATCTGTCACCATACAGATATATTACTGTATTATTGACAATATTCCCGTGCTGCACATTTCATCCTTGTGACTCATTTATTTTGTAACTGAAAGTTTATATAGAGGTATAATTTCCCTCGCGTATTTCACTCATCCCTCCCTCCCCATCTCCTCTGACAACCACCTGTTTGTTCTCTGTATATGTGACTCTGTTTCTGTTTTGTTATATTTGCTCATTCATTTTGTTTTTTAGATTTTTATATCAGTCAGTTCAGTGCCTCAGTTGTGTCTGACTCTTTGTGACCCCATGAATTGCAGCACGCCAGGCCTCCCTGTCCATCACCACCTCCAGAGTTCACTCAAAATCACGTCCATCGAGTTGGTAATGCCATCCAGCCATCTCATCCTCTGTCATCCCCTTCTTCTCCTGCCCCCAATCCCTCCCAGCTTCCGAGTCTTTTTCCAATGAGTCAACTCTTGGCATGAGGTGGCCAAAGTATTGGAGTTTCAGCTTTAGCATCATTCCTTCCAAAGAACACCCAGGGCTGATCCCCTTTAGAATGGACTGGTTGGATCTCCTTGCAGTCCAAGGGGCTCTCAAGAGGCTTCTCTAACACCACTGTTCAAAAGCATCAAATTTTCAGTGCTCAGCTTTATTCACAATCCAACTCTCACATCCATACATGACCACAGGAAAAACCATAGCCTTGACTAGGCGAACCTTTGTTGGAAAACTAACGTCTCTGCTTTTGAATATGCTATCTAGGTTGGTCATAACTTTCCTTCCAAGAAGTAAGCGTCTTTTAATTTCATGGCTGCAGTCACGATCTGCAGTGATTTTGGAGCCCAAAAGAGAAAAGTCTAACACTGTTTACACTGTTTCCCCATCTATTTCCCATGAAGTGATGGGACCAGATACCATGATCTTCGTTTTCTGGATGTTGAGCTTTAAGCCAACATTTTCACTCTCCTCTTTCACTTTCATCAAGAGTCTTTTTAGTTCCTCTTCTCTTTCTGCCATAAAGGTGATGTCATCTGCATATCTGAGATTATTGATATTTCTCCCGGCAATCTTGATTCCAGCTTGTGGTTCTTCCAGCCCAGCCTTTCTCATAATGTACTCTGCATATAAGTTAAATATGCAGGGTGACAACATACAGCCTTGATGTACTCCTTTTCCTATTTGGAACCAGTCTGTTGTTCCATGTCCAGTTCTAACTGTTGCTTCCTGACCTGCATACAGATTTCTCAAGAGGCAGGTCAGGTGGTTTGGTATTCCCATTTCTTTCAGAATTTTCCACAGTTTATTGTGATCCACACAGTCAAAGGCTTTGGCATAGTCAATAAAGCAGAAATAGATGTTTTTCTGGAACTTTCTTGCTTTTTCGATGATCCAGCAGATTTTCGCAATTTGATCTCTGGTTTCTCTGCCTTTTCTAAAACCAGCTTGAACATCTGGGAGTTCACCATTCACGATTCTTATATAAGTGAAATCATATAGTATTTAGCTTTGTCTTTCAAGGAGTTGGAGCTCTAGAGTGTGACTGCTTAGATATCAATGTGCAGATTCTAGTCTTTGTTAACTTTATCTACCTCTCTATGCCTTCTTTTCTTCATCTGCAAAGCAGATATGAAAAATTATGTATTTGATTATTATGCTAATTATAGTACATAGCCTATGCAAAAGAACCAGAACCATAACAATTGTATAATAAATGTTAGCTATTATTTTTATTATTACCCCAAATAGTAGCCATTGTTATTTATGTTTATTAATTGGTTTTCAAACTTTGAAAAAGTAAATTATTTTTTTAAACAAAAATAAGAATTAGTTTTTGCACTGAGCAGATTCTATAGAAGAGATGAAAATTAATTATTTGGTAAAGATAGTATCATAAGCATTTCTGTGTAAATTTTTATTTGTAAGGTAAGATTATATACTTTTATATCCAATTAATTTTAATGCCATATTAATTGCAATCAACGTGGAAACATAATTTTTAATAACTGATTGCTATTTTAAGTGGTGAAAGAGTTAGAGATGTATAATAAAACAGTGATTTAGACTTCCAGAAAAATTGTTTAAAATGCTGTATATATAACATGAAAAAAAAACTGAAAATGCAAATTTCCAAGGAAACAATGTGTTAATGCTAATTCTATGTATATCACTAGACAAAACTTTATAGAGCTTTTGCTGATAGGTCAAATTCATTACAAGTTGTAAGAGTATGCTGAGGCTCTAGCATAAATGCATGTGATTATGATTAAAACATCCAAAGATGTTGAATAGATTAAATATATTAACATGTAATACTGTAGAAAAGCACAGAGGAGCATGCCTAAACACAAGCTATTCCATTTGCTTGGATAAATAGAATTATTAATGCAGTAGAACTACAAATGATTACAAGAGTAAATTTTACATTTCTGCCTAGATATTAAAAAGTTTGCATGAAATGAAGTTTCTTCCATGATTCATATCAATTTGTAAGGTAGGCAACTCAGTTTGCTTCAGGAAATATATCTTTATGAAGCATAACAAAATCCAATTTACCAGTAAAATCCATTTACATTAAAGCCAAAGACTAATCTTCATGTAATCTTTTAATTGTATCATAATAGTGAATGATGAAGAGATACCTATAGTGAGCACTTACTTATTCTGATTATTTTCATTTTTACTTGATAGAAATTATCTTTTGCAGGAATGAAAAGGTATATAGAAAGGTCTCATTACTTCTTTTTTTTTTTTTTTTTTTGCTTCTTGCAACCAGGAAACTTATTTAAGCTATACTATTCCTGGGTGTTCATTTGAAGGACTGATGCTAAAGATGAAACTCCAATATTTTGGCCACGTCATGTGAAGAGTTGACTCATTGGAAAAGACTCTGATGCTGGGAGGGATTGGGGGCAGGAGGAGAAGGGGATGATAGAGCATGAGATGGTTGGATGACATCACCGACTTGATGGACATGAGTTTGAGTGAACTCTGGGAGTTTGTGGTGGACAGGGAGGCCTGGCGTGCTGCGGTTAATGGGGTTGCAAAGGGTTGGACAAGACTGAGTGACTTAACTGAACTGAACTGATTAATGGAACAATAAAAGAATATTCACATTTTTGTAGGGTCATAGAGAATGTAACTGATAATGATGTTTTTAAAACCTAATCTGAAATATATAAAATCTTTCTAATTGCAACAAAATTCCCCTACACAATCACTGAATATTGCTAAAAGTGTCACATTCCTGATGACTGTATAAAATTTTGTATACAGTGAAAATTTACAAAATCTTTTTAAAATTTATATTGAGATGTCAATTGACAAAAATAGTTAAGAAAATACTTAAGAACAAAGATGAGATTACACTATTAGATATTATACTTTATTATAAAGTTATTTATAATAACTTTCTAGAGAAGGAAATGGCAACCCACTCCAGTGTTCTCGCCTTGAGAATCCCAGGGTCAGGGGAGCCTGGTGGGCTCCGTCTATGGGGTCGCACAGAGTCGGACATGACTGAAGCAACTTAGCAGTAGCAGCATAAAGTTATAGCAGTTGATGGTTTTGAATGAGGAAATAATCTGAACTCATACTTGACTGTAAAAATATCACACTGACTCCTTGTTAAAAATAAACTGAGTAAGGACTGGGGCATATTATAGGAGAGCAGTTAGGAAGTTTTAGGATAACCAAAAAAGTAGAAGATGGTGATTTCTAGCATGGGTAATATTAATACAGTTGATTAAATATATGATGATATTCCGATTATATTCTGAAAGTACAAGCAATAAAATTTGCAGATATAGTGAGTATGCAATATAATAAAGGTAGAAAATAAGAGATATCTCCAAGTATTTTAACCTGAGCAACAGGAAGCATAGCAGAGAGAACATGTGGTATTGATGAAATGGATCAGAGTTGCTTATTTGTGGAGATAGTAGGTTCCAAGGAGAAGTTTAGTTAGGATATACAAATTGTGGTATCAAAACTATATAAATAATAACTGTTATTATAATTAGTTTTCTAAAATATATGATTAATTTAGATTTTTTTATTCATTGCAGATATCTGAGATCAGTTTGGATTAATAGATTTTCATTTATATTTTAGGTTATAATCCAAAGCTACTTAATTTTATTGTTTAAATGCTTCTAGTTTTTCCCATTGATAGTTCTCTCATGTACCCCTTTGATAGAGAATCACATTGGTGTTTATTCTTTTACTTTCTTTTCTGGTCTTTTTTGGTTTTTCTCTGCGTGTGCTTCTGGCACTACAATATACTTTACACTCATCTGGTGCATTTTTTTACTACCAGAATCAGCCATTTCCCCAAAGATTCTGTGTTTCTTTTGCTGGAAAGTTCTATTAGGAGTCAAGATATGGTTTTAGATGTGATCATGGGTACTGGGGTTTCATTACTGCTAAATCAACTCAGCTGAAAGAGGAAGGAAACCCATAAATGGATAGTAACTTGTTTAAGCACACACACATAAACACATACACATTATCATTTGTATCTAATTATGCTACTCATGAGTTTATACTAATGTTGCCAGTTCTAATCTGTTACCACATGAATAAATCTAATGTTCCAGTCTTGCTTGCCAATTCTAATCTAGCCTTCCACTCGTGTTGCTAATTCTAATCTGTTACCAAATGAATAAATCCTACCTTCTGCTCTTGTTAATCTCCCTCCACCAAATGTGAGAAACATGGCTCCCGCCATCACCATTTTGTACAAAATTGTTTAACTCTAATATGTAAATCAGTTTGGAATTTTACTGCTATATGAAACAAGCTTATTAACCACAGTATAGTGGTTTTGTACAGTTTTTGGTATTGGTTTAAAAAAATCTACATTTTTTCAAAGCTACTTATGTCAGTAAGGTGGTTTCATATATTTGCAATATAGTTATACTACTTTTTTCACATTCTTTATTCCATTCTTTTATCTCTTGCTGGCATACCTCAAGTCATTGAATACACAGAGAGTTGCTATGTGTACTATAACATTATATATGTCTTTAAAAATAAATTACAATACTTTCAGTTCAGTTCAGTTCAGTTCAGTTGCTCAGTCGTGTCTGACTCTGCAGCCCCATGGACTGCAGCACACCAGGCCTCCCTGTCCATCGCCAACTCCCAGAGTTCACTCAAACTCATGTCCATTGAGTCGGTGATGACCTTCACCCATCTCATCCTCTGTCGTCCGCTTCTCCTCCTGCCCTCAGTCTTTCCAAGCATCAGGGTCTTTTCAAATGAGTCAGTTCTTTTCATCAGGTGGCCAAAGTATTGGAGTTTCAGCTTCAACATCAGTCCTTCCAATGAACACTCAGGACTGATTTCCTTTAGGATGGACTAGTTGGATGTTCTTACAGTCCAAGGGACTCTCAAGAATCTTCTCCAACACCACAGTTCAAAAACATCAATTCTTTGGTGCTCAGCTTTCTTTATAGTCCAACTCTCACATCCATACATTACCACTGGAAAATCCATAGCTTTGTCTAGATGGATCTTTGTTGGCAAAGTAATGTCTCTGCTTTTTAATATGCTATGTTGGTTATAATTTTTCTTCTAAGGAGCAAGTGTCTTTTAATTTCATGACTATCATCACCATCTGCAGTGATTTTGGAGCCCCCCAAAATTAAGTCTGTCACTGTTTCCATTGCTTCCCCATCTATTTGTCATGAAGAAGTGAGATTAGATGCTATGATGTTAGTTTTCTGAATGTTGAGTTTTAAGCCAACTTTTTCACTCTCCTTTCACCTTCATCAAGAGGCTCTTTAGTTCTTCACTTTCTGCCATAAGGGTGGTGTCATCTGCACATCTGAGGTTGATATTTCTCCCGGCAATCTTGATTCCAGCTTGTGCTTCATCCAGCCCAGTGTTTCTCATGAGTTTAACACCCTAAAAATCCCCTTTACATCTCCTACTAACTATCCCCTCCTTCTAAACCCACAAACCTGGTTACCAATGATATTTTTACCATGTCTATAGTTTTGTCTTTTTCAGGATGTCATATAATTGAAATCATACAGTATGTAGTCTTTCACTTTTGCTTTCTTCACTTTGCAATATGCACTTAATATTCATGCATGTCATTTTGTGATTTGATAGCTCATTTCCTTTTATTACTGAATAATATCCTATTATATAAGTTCAGTTCAGTTGCTCAGTCATGTCCTACTCTTTGCAACCCCACGGACTGCTGCATGCCAAGCCTCCCTGTCCATCACCAACTCTCATAGTTTACCCAAACTCATGTCCATTAAGTCAATGATACCATCCAATCATCTCATCATCTGTTGTCCCCTTCCCCTCTTGCCCTCAATCTTTTCCAGCATCAAGGTCTTTTCAAATGAGTCAGTTCTTCACATTAGGTGGCCAAAGTATTGGAGTTTCAGCTTCTACATCAGTCCTTCCAATGAACATTCAGGACTGATTTCCTGATCCTATTGTATAGATATATCAAATTATCCATTCACCTATTGAAAGGCATGTTGGTTGCTCCCAGTTTGGGGAAATTAACATTGAAATTGCTACAAACATTCATGTCCTGGTCTTTTTGTGAATAATAAGCTTTCAAAAATAATTGGGTAAATACCTAGGCATGCAATCGCTAGATCCTGTGGCAAAACTATGTTTGAAAGTGAATGTGAAAGTTACGCAGTTGTGTCTGATTTTTGCAACCCCATGGACTATACAGTCCATGGAATTCTCCAGGCCCGAATACTGGAGGGGGTAGCCTTTCCCTTCTCCAGGGGATCTTCCCAACCCAGGGATTGAACCCAGGTCTCCTGCATTGCAGGTGCATCCTTTGCCTGCTGAGCCACAAGGGAAGCCCTATGTTTACTATGTTTACCTCTAAAGTAAACTATGCTTACCTGTATAAGAAATTACCAAGCTGTCTTAAAAAGTGTCTGTCTTTTATCACTCTCACCAACAATGGAGCGCCGAAGAATTGATGCTTTTGAACTGTGGTGTTGGAGAAGACTCTTGAGAGTCCCTTGGACTGCAAGGAGATCCAACCAGTCCATTCTGAAGGAGATCAGCCCTGGGATTTCTTTGGAAGGAATGATGCTAAAGCTGAAACTCCAGTACTTTGGCCACCTCATGCGAAGAGTTGACTCATTGGAGAAGACTCTGATGCTGGGAGGGATTGAAGGCAGAAGGAGAAGGGGACAACAGAGGATGAGGTGGCTGAATGGCATCACTGACTCGATGGATGTGAGTCTGCGTGACCTCCGGGAGTTGGTGATGGACAGGGAGGCCTGGCGTGCTGTGGTTCATGGGGTTGCAAAGAGTCGGACACGACTGAGCGACTGATTTGAATCTTATTGTTAATTTTTAAGAGTATTTTTGTATATCTTAGACACAAGTCCTTTATCAAATGTATATTTTGAAAGTTTTTTCTCTCAGTTTGTTGATTGTAATTTTTATTTTCTCAACAATGTCTTTCACAAAGATGAAGTAGAATTTCAGAAGTCTAAAAATCTTTTATTTTGTCCCATCTCTGTCTCTTTCTAGTAGTGTTTCTGCTGGTATAGTATTCCCAGGAACCTTCTTGGTCACCCATATAATACATGAAGGGTCACACCATCGGGCAAGAGTTCTCTACAGATTCTTCCTGGATAAACCAATCTGTAATACTGGCTTCTGCTGAAATGGTTTATTAGAGCCAAACATGATATACTTAATCTTTCAGTAAAAATCTTTCCAGCTATACCCTGGCCTTCCCTCCAGAGCATGCTTTTCCAAGGCTAAATTTCATAGTTTTAGCTAGGAAATTTAAATTTCCTCATTTCCTTTGCAATCTGGGTAGATTGAGAATTTCCCAAGTCACCAGATGTTTATTTTTGTCGAGAAATTCCTTCCTTAATTTGTCTTGCTCTCACATTTTACTATAAGCACAGGGAGAAACCAGGCTGATAATTTCAACATTTTTCTTGGAAATCTTCTTAGCTAATTTTATCTATTACAAATTCTGTTTACCACTTAAAAGTAAAATAAATTCAACCAAGTTCAACGCTGCTTTGTAACAGGAATTGCCATTCCTCCTGTCTCTAATGACACATTCCTTATTTCTTTTCGAACTCTCACCAGTCATCTTCTGTGCTCATGTTTTTAACCAGTCATTTCTTTAGGACAACCTAGAGTTTTTCCATCATGTACATCTAAATTCTCTCAGCCTCTTTTCATTGTCCAATTCCAAAATCATTTACAGATTAATAAAAATTTGATATGGTAGCACTTCACTTACTAGTGACAGAATGTGCATTAATTGCCTAGGGCAATCATAATAAATTACTATAAACTTGATGACTTAACACAAACTTCTCTTCTCATAATTTTGGAGGCCATAAATCCAAAATCAATGTGTCAATAGGGATGGTTCCTTTTGGGGACTCTTAGGGACAGTCTATATCCTAGAGTATGAGATCTAGAATCTAGGAATTGAAATCTAGGATTCTCCTAGATTCCTAGAGATCCATGCCTCTCTCCTAGATTCTGGTGACAGTCAGCATGTTTTGATTTTCCTGTTTTTAGATGTATCATGTTGGCTTCTGTCTCCTTTAACTTATGAAACAAGCCATTGGTTTTAGGCCCCATACATAATCCTGAATGATCTCATCTCAACACCCTTAACTTAATGACATAGTCAAGATCTTATTTTCAGATAAGACCACAATCACATGTACCAGGGTTTAGCATTTGGACATACCCCTTTGAGGAAACTATTAATGCACTAAAATAACCAGTATAATTTCCCTTCTTAACTGAAGAACTTTCTTATATATTTCTTGCAGGGTATGTCTGATGACAATGACCTCCCTCATTTTGTCAAAAATGGTCTTCAATTATGTAATTTTCAATTCTAAACTTACATTATGTTTAGCTAATACCCAAACCATAAAAAATAAATGCCCTTAAATCTTTGATACACACATGGTATGAATACAGAAAGTATTTAATATAGCTCTGGTGGTGGTGGTTGTTGAGTTGCTGTCGTGTCTGACTCTTGTGACGCCATGGACTGTAGCCCACCAGGCTCCTCCGTTCATGGGATTCTCCAGGCAAAAATACTGGAGTGGGTTGCCATTCCCTTCTCCAGGGGATCATCCCAACCCAGGAATCGAACCCAGGTCTCCTGCATTACAGGCAGTTTCTTAACTGACTGAGCTACGAGGGAAGGCCCTAATAGAAAATTTTAAAAGAAATATATGATGAGGAGAAAGATGATCATTATTATTATTTGCTTTCTGAGGTAATTTCAAGGACATGAAATTTAGAATTTCAGAGCCAACTTGACAAACTTAAACTTCTCACAATAACCTACTATGCCAAAAATTATTTCTCTTCAAGCTGTCGTATCAGGTAGGGAAATTAAAACTAAGATATATTGATTTCTTCCATTTTATTCTATAAACTTTATATACTTCTATCATTAAATTTTACTTTAAAAAGTTTTAACACTGGGAGTACTAAGAGGAGACAAATTATTTTCATGTAAAAATAGATTCTTTGTGGTTTTTTTCCTCCCATCCATGGCCTCAAGCTAATTTTCTGAAATAAGCCAAGAGAAAAAAACACTTTTTTGAAACTGTTGAGCTCTGGGGAAAAACATTTTGATTATCATATTTGATTATATTAACATAAAAAAGTGTCTTTATCTATTTTAAAGTCAAAAAAGCTTTGTCTTTCTCTAAAGTTAGTTATGCCTCCAATATAAAATTTTATTTATAGTTTTAACTGTGTCAGTCAGCTATTGTCATAATGCTATCACATAGAATCTACTCCAAAACAAAGATTCATGCATCATTAAGCCTCTATACCAATATTCATGAATCTGAATGCAGCTACAGGATAGCACAGTTAAGCTGAGCTCAGTTGTAAAGCTCTTCATACCACAGGTTGATAGGGCGTGGCTTTTTCCTTACAAGTTCAGCTAAGTTAGACTTTGCATGTGTTATATTAACTGAAGGAAAGCCAGTGGAGCAAGAAAGAAAGCCCATTCACGTAAGTATGTTTTTAACTCCTTACTCTGTCAGGCATATTATTATTAATACTCAGTTAGCCAAAGCATGTTACATGGCAAGGAACACAGATTCAGAAACAGGCTTTAAGAATTGCCAAAATTAATTAAATCTACCATTGCATACTTTCTTCATCATAATTATGATTCTTCCACACACAAAGTTCACTCACCTGCTCTTTTCAAGATTTACTTATTATTGCTTAGGATCTCACAGTCTATATCATGTCTGGAGTCAGTTATTATTAACCTATTAACTAAAAAGACACATTTTTATCCACCCACATAGCCAACATATGATTGTGGACTAGCGACAGAAAAGCTGCAATTAACACTTTACTTTGAAAAGAGAAATGGGAGATATACTGGAGCCTCTGATCTAGGAATTCTGAAATCCTGCTGGGCAAGCATTATCATGTACTCCCTAACTTGGGGTAGAAAATATTTTTGACCAGAACCCTTATCTACTTACTCAAAGAGGCTCTTCTCTATGAATCTTTTCTTTTGCCTCCTGGGCATTGTCTATTATTCTCTGCCTATAGTTAAGTGCAGGACCAGAGCTCTTTGTTTGTCTTGTTTGTTTTTAATATGGTGAACAAACAGGTGATATTCTCACAAATATAGATATCTCAAAATTTGGGTTATTTTTTTAAATAGATTCAAAACCAGTAAGCAATACGTGCCAAAGCCTCACCCACAAATCCTTTAGAGGTGCTTATCTTATCATGTTTTGTGGTACCATATACTTCACCTTATCAGAAGTCTGTTTACCTAGTTATAAGCATTTAATAGGCACCACCCTATGTATATCAGAAGTCTTAACAAATGGTGGAGCAGCCAACTCCTAGGTTTTGTTTGATATTACCCATAGGAAGTAATTTAAGGGTATATAGTTTTTGAGCTTTGCCCCAAGTCTGGATGTATCTTAAGTTTTGAATTATTATTGGCTGGAGAGAACAAAGATTAAAAAAATAAGTTTTATTATTTATTTTCAAATCTATCATGTGTCAGCCTTTCTAAGTTCTTAGTAATACTTTTTAATTCTATTTGTAAACTAGTCTGTTCCTTGTTAAATCTCTTATAACAGTTTTCATAACTCCTGCTCTCCGGTCCCAAAGACTATGCCATATATCTTAAATTTTTCTTATGGCTGCTTCTTCCAGGTGCCAATGTCTTGATCTGTCAGCTACTGACTCAAAAATGGTTAGTAACAATCCTTCCTAAACCTCAGATACATAAAACAATGATAATAATTCATTCCCACATCATGGGTGTCCAATACTGTTGTGAATCAACTAACCAAGTTAGCCTTCACAGAGAGGCTCTACTTCAAACTGTAGCTCTAGATAGGCTGAAATTTTGACGATGTTGGACTCAGATAGGCCCCACAAGTATTCATTCTGAGGATGAGGGTAAAATGGTTCTTAGCTATTTGAGAGAACCTCTTCTCATGCAGAATCAGAAATGATAGGGCCCAAGCTCACTTAGCAGCAGCAGCAGCAAGCTCTTCTACTCAGACACACTTAAAGTTCCTCTGCCATTGCACCTGCCACCATCCTTTTGGTTAAAACAACCTTATGTAAAGAGTGTGGCTACAGGGAGGCATGCATAATTGGGAACCATCATGTTATCTGCTACAATAACATAATTAAACTTATGGTTATTGTTTAATTGCTAAAAGTCTATTTTAATTTAATCACTAAGAAATTATGGACTACCTTGGAAATAAAGAACTTATTTAAAAAATCTACTCTAGATTATGTTTGTAAACACACAAACTTGTTATCATTTAAGCATCATAAATAATTTGCCTACCAGTTTATCTCTGGAAATGTGTTCTCACTTAGGTAAACTCTTTAACCTTTGAATACTAACTCAGTTCTTTCCTAATATATATGCACAAATAGAATCTCAAGGTCAATGCTACCTAAAGAAATAAACATAGCACCGATTTTTAAAATAGGTTCACTCATGATTATAAACCTTAGCTTGGAACTAGTTTTCCCTTTGGGCACTCTTTTGAGGAATGTCAGGGAAATCCCATGGACTGAGGAGCCTGTTAGGCTCCTCAGTCCATGGGGTTGCACAGAGTCAGACACAACTGAAGCAACTTAGCAGCAGCAGCAAGTGAAGAAATGCATTGTATTATTTTTGCTAACAGTCCTTTTCCCATTCACATATTTGATAATTATTCTCTTGCCTTGTTTTGTTATTTTATCTTTGGCCACTTATCTACAAAGTATTCTTCCACTTTCTTTTGAAGGTGGAGTCATGGCAAATTTTTGTCATCTTTACCTCCACTCTGTAACTTTTCAATGAAGATCTGGTGTCTCTGCAACCGGAAAACAGTATAGATGATCTGAAAAAGATGTGACCTCAGGCTTCGACACTGTTCCTTGGTTATACCTCTTGCTTTTCCAGGGACAGATAACAGAGCTATAATTCAAATAGTCATGGAAATTGGACTGTATCTTCTAATTTCCACAAAAATATAATCTTCAGTCATTTTCCCACCCACAAATTAGAAATAAATAAAGATTCTTCTCTCTCCATATATTTATGTGCCCCTCCACTCCAAAATCTACAGGTTGGCACAGCACTCACTCTGTTTAATGACCACTGCTCTTGCTTTTTCTTTTCCACTGCTATGACAATCTGAAAGCTCTTGAAGTAACATTTTATTGAGTTTGGTGATCTGACTGGTTTTACCCACACAGATCTTCAATAGTTAGCTGCTTATGAGGTCGCCAGGAATAAAATGGATGCACTATATACTAAGGCCTTGTTTGGAGTATAAAACTAAAAAAAATATCATCATTACATTATTATTATATTAATAATATTAAAATGTCATATTAATAACAACAACAACAACATTGTATCTAATGTGACCAGTGTGAACTGAACCACCTGTAGTTATGGTCCCTGAGTAATTACCAGACTTGGGTCAGTTCAAAGACCTAAAGTCTCTTCATTGAGTGTAAGACTGATACACTGAGGGAGACATACGTGTGAAATACATAGTTTGTATTTCCTTCTTTATCTCCCCTAAAAAGACTTACAGGCATTAAACAGTAGTGGTACATTAGGGGAAATGAAATATGTGGTCATTTTTCAGACTTTGGAACACTGATACCTAGCAATCACAAACCCCTGTTTAATACAAATGCCAAGAGGGAAAAAGCTTTATGGGGATCAGGTGATAAGTAAAAATTTTTCTTGAATCCATTTCATTGTTACAATGTATGTCAATATATATGCCTTTTGGTTCTTTCCTCAGTTCTTAAGAGATTAATTAGAATAGAAATATGCAACCTTAGCCGAAAACCAACGTTGACTCTCAGACTACATTTTGAGAGCTATTACAAAAAGATAACCAAGTGCAAGACTATAGAACCTCACCCTCTCACATCAAAATAGTAAATTAAAACAGCATTGAATGCTTCTGTTTCTAGGTAGGCTCTAATAAATAGCAGCAGGCCATGGTCTGCTTCAAAAACTAGCAAAAATTGTATATATCACAAAAATAATATTTTCAAAGTAATGAGACAGCTGTGAAGGAAAGAAAATCTAGACTTAAAAAATTTCTGAGAGGAGCTAAGTTTTCTTGGATGAGCTGATAAACTGCAGTCTTTTTTAGTCCCATGTAGATAATTCACTGACTCTGGGCGCAGGATTAGCTGAGACTTAGCTCAAGCAGAGAGACTCTGCTGGAGGAAGGAGAAACCAGAAAATTTTCAGTTGACAAGCAGAATTAAAATAACAAAGCAGAAAATTGAGGAGGCTCAAATGCTTGACCAGTTCTCTCCACAGGATGTCTTCTGAGTTCTGGGATCATGTGGGAGTCTGGGGAGTTAAGAGAAATTTTCTGAAAGATAGACTGAAATGTCCTGCCATCCAGGGTGTTAACAAACAAAATCCTGCTGGGGGGAAGCAGCTAGACTCTAGCACATGGACAGAATCCCTTCAATATATTTTTCAGATTTTGAACTTCTTTGAGAAGGAAAATAATATGAAGCTTGGCTGGGAAATTCTGAAGACAAAGCTTAAAGTTTTATTTTTAAACATGTGTATTCTGGTGGCGGATCCATCTCGATGTATAGTAAAAGTAATACAATATTGTAAAGTTAAGAAAAATTAAAAAAATAATAATAATAAATAAAAAAAAAACACACACACACACAAAAAAAAAACAAAAGTAAAGATGTCACCATACAACTGTAAAAAAAAAAAAAAAAAAAAAAAAAACCTCAAAATTATCCTTTTCTTTTATTGGCAACTATATCATTCTAACATTTCTAGTAATAATTAAAACAGTCTTTGAACATTTTTCAAATATTTCCAAATAATTCTGAAGCTCTGACTTGTGAACAGCACATGCATTACTTTATAAAGGCATCACCTTGCAACTGGCTTGGAGGCCACTAGAAAGTCACATGAACCACAAACAGATGCAGATCTCTGCTTTCTGTGGACATAGCGCTATTTCCTCCTTCAACTTCTCAACACCTGCTGTTGACTTAGTCTGAATGCTTTTCCCTCTTCATGTGCCTCAACCCTTCTTAGTCTTAAGATTTTAGCTTGCTTATCATATCCTCTAAGAAACTGTGACTGACCAGATTATTTGAGGCATTTTGATCCCTCATTTTCTGCTTATACATTCTGTTTATTTCCTTCTAATCACCTTTAACAATTTACAGGTGATAGATATTTACTGGATTCTATATTCATTCTCTGGAGAAGGCAATGGCACCCCACTCCAGTACTATTGCCTGGAAAATCCCATAGATGGAGGAGCCTGGTAGGCTGCAGTCCATGAGGTCACTAAGAGTTGAACACAACTGAGCGACTTCACTTTCACTTTTCACTTTCATGCATTGGAGAAGGAAATGGCAACCCACTCCAGTGTTCTTGCCTGGAAGGGACGGGGGAGCCTGGAGGGCTGCCGTCTCTGGGGTGGCACAGAGTCGGACACAACTGAAGCGACTTAGCAGCAGCAGCAGCAGCAGCATATTCATTCTTTAACAATTTTCCTCTCTTGAAAATTAGCTCCATGAAGTTAGGGATACTTTTTGTGTCTTTTTCTTTTGCATATGTCCACAATTCCTAGCAGGTACCACATAAACAATAGTCACTAAATAAATATTGGTTGAATTAACAAAATGAATCAATTATTACTGTACAATTTATTGGGCTGGCCAAAAAGTTCATCTGAGTTTTTCTGTAACTTCGTATGGAAAAACTCAAACAAATGTTTTGGCCAAGCCAATATGTTATGACAGCCATTATCTTAATTTCCACTTTATTTTTCCCATGTGCATTTTAGATGATTCTTGAACTCATCTAGGTTATAAGTTGTATTACTCTGTCCATGAAAGAAAACACATATTTATAAATACAATATTATACTTATTACAATTCTAATCATACAATTAATTACACAACTTTTAACATGAAATTGGATTATATAATGATTCTAGAAATAAATAGAACTTTCTCTGAATATCAGTGGTTATTTAACATAATGCCATTTTTTACAATCTTATTAAGCAAGTAAACACATAATTATATATCATTTTAAATGATTTTCTTTAAGATTAAAAAGTGATGTATTTTCTTTTCAATTTTGTATTATAAATAAGAGCTAATAGTGTGTGGAATTTCAGTAGTGTTATTCATGACTGGGTGTCTGTTTACAGCTATCCCTTTGATAAGACAAGTCAGTCGTAGGATTCTGTAGGCTGAGAAATTTAACATGATTAGTTCTCATTAATGTCAGAGTTAAGCTTTTCCCTTATAATAAGGACAGATCCATTCAAGTAAGATTCTTGCAGAACCCAAATATCTGTCACACAGTGATTGTTTCCTGCATCATTAATTTTAGGTCAACTAACAGATTATTAAAGATAAGTAGAACAATAATCTAAAGTGTAGAGGCTGAAAACCAAATACATAAATTGAACAACTTTTGTGAAATAGGTACATATTAAAAATAATTTGTTTACTATATGTATTTGATTATACTTTTTAAATAGCATCATTTTATTTTCATTGATATTAGAAATATTTATTCAATTTGAAAAGATTAGGAAGTATACAAAAAAATAAATGCTAAGAAATAACCACAAACAAAACTAAAGCCCAATGAAAATAACCATTTTCATGTTGGAATATTTCTTTTTTTCCCTTTCTATTGACATGCCTGAGGATGACCAAGACTAAATCACACCCTTAGAACTCTCATAAGCACTGTGTAAGGAAAACATCCAGGAATATAGATATTATGTTAAAAAAAAAAATATCAGTTTTGAGGCCTGGCATTGTGATTTTGACATAAAAATATTGTGACTCAGGTTGGTGAAGGTTTAATAGGCCAGGAATAAGGTTTAATAGGCTAGGAATATTCTTCATATCTTGCATTTTTCATGCTCAGCATTATAAATTAAATTAATATAAGAATATTTGAATCCAAGTCATTCTGAGGATTTCTGATTGTTTACAGAGAGGAGAATGTCCTTAAAAGATATCTATGCATATGAAAATTAAAATTTGACATATATTGAAAAGTTAGCGCCATGAAAGGTTGTAATTTCACACTTCTTTTAGTAATTATGATGTGGAAATTTTTTTAAAAATAGTATGATTATATTTTTATATACAACCAAAATGCAAAACACCAAATTAAACTGAGAGCAAAAAAATATGATATTTCATTTGCACTGCACTAAGACATTGGCGTACCAAGGAAAATTAAAGGGAAAAATGAAAACAGAGCAAAATGAAGTAATGCAAGAGACTGGTAAGAACTAAGCATATATGATGGGGAACTTTTAAAAGAATCTTGTCAATTACAAATGCCATTCTTTCTTTTTCCTACTATAAGCTAGTTAATATGTGAAGACTTGAATTATATTAAATTTTATAACATTTAATCATAAATCATCATTGGCTCACTTATGTTAAATATTTCTCAAATCAGATCAGATCAGATCAGATCAGTCTCTCAGTCGTGTCCGACTCTTTGCGACCCAATGAACTGCAGCACACCAGGCCTCCCTGTCCATCACCAGCTCTCGGAGGTCACTCAAACTCACATCCATCGAGTCAGTGATGCCATCCAGCCATCTCATCCTCTGTCGTCCCCTTCTCCTCCTGCCCTCAATCCCTCCCAGCATCAGAGTCTTCTCCAATGAGTCAACTCTTCGCATGAGGTGGCCAAAATACTGGAGTTTCAGCTTTAGCATCATTCCTTCCAAAGAAATCCCAGGGCTGATCTCCTTCACAATGGACTGGTTGGATCTCCTTGCAGTCCAAGGGACTCTCAAGAGTCTTCTCCAACACCACAGTTCAAAAGCATCAATTCTTCGGTGCTCAGGCTTCTTCACAGTCCAGCTCTCACATCCATACATGACCACAGGGAAAACATAGCCTTGACTAGACGAATCTTTGTTGGCAAAGTAATGTCTCTGCTTTTGAATATGCTATCTAGGTTGGTCATAACTTTCCTTCCAAGGAGTAAGCGTCTTTTAATTTCATGGCCGCAGTCACCATCTGCAGTGATTTTGGAGCCCAGAAAAATAAATTCTGACACTGTTTCCACTGTTTCCCCATCTATTTCCCACGTAGTGATGGGACCAGATGCCATGATCTTTGTTTTCTGAATGTTGAGCTTTAAGCTAACTTTTTCATTCTCCACTTTCACTTTCATCAAGAGACTTTTGAGTTCCTCTTCACTTTCTGCCATAAGGGTGGTGTCATCTGCATATCTGAGGTTATTGATATTTCTCCCAGCAATCTTGATTCCAGCTTGTGTTTCTTCCAGTCCAGCGTTTCTCATGATGTACTCTGTATATAAGTTAAATAAACAGGGTGACAATATACAGCCTTGACGTACTCCTTTTTCTATTTACTATAAATATCTCACACCCTATATGCAACAAAAAATTTACAAATACATATATATTAGACAGAGGTTTGTAATATTGTACAGGAGGTGGTGAACAAAGCATCCCAAAGAAAAAGAAAAGCTGAAGGCGAAGTGGTTACCTGAGAAGGCTTTATGAATAGTTAAAGAATGAAGAGATACAAAAAGCTAGGGAGGGAGGGAAAGGTACAGCCAATTAAATGCAGAGTTTCAATGAATAGCTAGAAGATATAGGAAGACCTTCTTCAATAAACAGTGCTTAATAACAGAAGGAAAGAAAAAGTAAAGACTAGAGATCTCTTCGGGAAAATTAGAAACATCAAGGGAGCTTTCCACCCAAAAATGGGCACAATAAAGGGTAAAAATGGAAGAGACCTAGTAGATGCTGAAGAGATCAAGAAGAGATGGAAAGCATACATGGAAGAACAGTATAAAAAATATCTGAATGAACTGGATTGGTGTGGTGTGACTAACTACAGTGGTGTGGTTAGTCACCCAGAGCCAGACATTCTAGAGAATGAAGTCAAGTGGGCCTTAAGAAACACTGCTGTTAATAAAGCTAGTGGGCGCAAT
This sequence comes from Tragelaphus eurycerus, assembly GCA_935064755.1. Classification (NCBI taxonomy): domain Eukaryota; kingdom Metazoa; phylum Chordata; class Mammalia; order Artiodactyla; family Bovidae; genus Tragelaphus; species Tragelaphus eurycerus. The sequence continues at coordinate 40,412,758 of CAKXYN010000010.1, read as the reverse complement.
GAAATTCTAGCAGAACTATTCAAATCCCTAAAAGATGATGTCATCAAGGTGTTGCATTCATTATGTCAGCAAATCTGCAAGACTCAGCAGTGGCCACAGGACTGGAAAAGGTCAATCCTCATCCCAATTCCCAAGAAGGGTGGTACCAAAGAATGTGCTAACCATTGGACAGTTGCACTGATCTCCCATGCTAGTAAGGTCATGCATAAAATCTTGCATGCTAGGCTTCAGCATTATCTGAACAAAGAACTTCCAGATGTTCAAGCTGGATTTAGAAAAGGAAGAGGAACTAGAGATCTAATTGCCAACATTCGCTGGATTATAGAAAAAGCAAGGGAATTTCAGAAAAACATCTGTCTCTGTTTCATCAACTACACTAAAGCCTTTGACAGCATAGATCATGACAAACTGTGGAAAACACTTAGAGAAATGGGAATACCAGACCATCTTACCTGTCTCCTGAGATCTGTATGCAGGTCAAGAAGCAGCAGTGACAATCCTATGTGGAGCAACTGATTGTTTCAAGATCAAGAAAGGAGTATGACAGGGTTGTATGCTGTCATCCTGTTTGTTTAACTTATACACTGAGCACATCATGAGAAATCCTGGGCTTGCTGGGTTGCAAGCCAGAATCAAGACAGGTGGGACAAGCATTACCAAACTCAGATATGCAGATGTTACCACTCTAATGGCAGAGAGCAAAAAGGAACTAAAGAGCCTTTTGATGAGGGTGAAGGAGAAGAGTAAAAGAGTCATCTTAAAACTAAATATTAAAAAACAACAACAACAACACTAAGATCATGGCTGCTGCTGCTGCTGCTAAGTCGCTTCAGTCGTGTCCGACTCTGTGCGACCCCATAGACGGAAGCTCACCAGGCTCCCCTGTCCCTGGGATTCTCCAGGCAAGAACACTGGAGTGGGGTGCCATTTCCTTCTCCAATGCATGAAAGTGAAAAGTGAAAGTGAAGTCGCTCAGTCGTGTCCGACTCTTAGCGACCCCATGGACTGGAGCCTACCAGGCTCCTCCGTCCATGGGATTTTCCAGGCAAAAGTACTGGGGTGGGGTGCCATTGCCTTGGACCCATTATTGCATGGCAAATACAAGGGGAAAGGGTGGAAGTTCTGACAAATTTCCTCTACTTGGGCTACAAAATCACTGCAAATGGTGACTGAAGTCATGAAATCAAAAAATGATTGCTTCTTGGCAGGAAAGTGATGACAAACCTAGACAGTGTGTTAAAAAGCTGAGGCATGACTCTGCCAACAAAAGTCTGCATAGACAAGGCTGTGGTCTTCCCAGTGGTCACATACTCTTCTGAGAGCTGGACCATAAACAAAGTAGAATACCAAAGAATTGATGCCTTTGAACTGTGGTGCTGGAGAAGACTCTTGAGAGTCCCTTGGACAGCAAGGAGATCCAACCGATGAATCTTAAGGGAGATCAACCCAGAATATTCACTGGAAGGACTGATGCTAAAGCTGAAGCTCTAGTATTTTGGTCATCTGATCCAAACAGATGACTCATCAGAATAGTCCCTGATGCTAGGAAAGATCAAGGGCAGAAGGAGAATAAGGTGTCACAAGATGAGGTGGCTAGATGACATCACTGATGCAATGAATATGAACTTGAGCAAACTCTGGGAGATAGTGCTGGACAGGGAGGCCTGGCAAACTACAGTCCATGGGGTGGCAAAGAGTAGGACATGACTGGATGACTGATCAACAAGTATATTAGTTGGATTAAAGATTTACTGAGCATGGCTCTGCCCATCAGAACAAGACCCAGTTTCCCACTCAATCAGTCTCTCCCATCGGGAAGCTTCCAGCAGCCTTTTATTCTTCTACATCTGAGGGAAGACATACTGAAAGCCACAATCACAGCCTTGTCTATCTCAGTGAAACTATGAGCCATGTCATGTAGGGCCACCCAAGACTGGAGGGTCATGGTGGAGAGTTCTGAGAAAACCTGGTCCACTAGAGAAAGGAATGGCAAAAAACTTCAATATTTTTGCCTTGAGAACCCCATGAACTATGAAAAGGCAAAAATATAGGACACTGAAATATGAACTCCTCAGGTTGGTTGGTGCGCAATATGCTACTGAAGATCACTAGAGAAATAACTCCAGAACGAATGAAGAAATGCAGCTGAAGCAAAAACAACACTCAGATGTGGATGTGACTGGTGATGGAAGTAAAGTCCGATGCTGTAAAGAGCAATATTGCATAGAAACCTGGAATGTTAGGTCCATGAATCAAGGCAAATTGGAAGTGATCAAACAGGAGAAGGCAAGAGTGAACATCAGCATTCTAGGAATCAGCGAACTCAAATGGACTGGAATGGGTGAATTTAACTCAGATGACCATTATATGAACTACTGTGGACAAGAATCCCTTAGAAGACATGGAGTAGCCCTCACAGTCAACAAAAGAGTTCTAAATTCAGTACTTAGAAGCAATCTGAAATATGACAGAATAATCTTTGTCATTTCCGAGACAAACCATTCAATATTACAGTTTGGTTCAGTTCAGTTCAGTCACTCAGTTGTGTCCGACTCTTTGCAACCCCATGAATCTCAGCACGCCAGGACTTCCTGTCCATCACCAACTCCCAGAGTTCACTGAGACTCACTTCCATCGAGTCAGTGATGCCATCTAGCCGTCTCGTCCTCTGTCGTCCCCTTATCCTCCTGCCCCCAATCTCTTCCAGCACCAGAGACTTTTCCAATGAGTCAACTCTTCTCATGAGGTGGCCAAAGTACTGGAGTTTCAGCTTTAGCATCATTCCTTCCAAAGAAATCCCAGGGCTGATCTCCTTCAGAATGGACTGGTTGGATCTCCTTGCAGTCCAAGGGACTCTCAAGAGTCTTCTCCAACACCACAGTTCAAAAGCATCAATTCTTCGGTGCTCAGCCTTCTTCACAGTCCAGCTCTCACATCCATACAAGACCACAGGAAAAACAATAGCCTTGACTAGATGGACCTTTGTTGGCAAAGTAATGTCTCTGCTTTTGAATATGCTATCTAGGTTGGTCATAACTTTTCTTTCAAGGAGTAAGTGTCTTTTAATTTCCTGGCTACAGTCACCATCTGCAGTGATTTGGAGCCCAAAACATAAAGTCTGACACTGTTTCCACTGTTTCCCCATCTATTTCCCATGAAGTGATGGGACCAGATACCATGATCTTCTTTTGCTGAATGTTGAGCTTTAAGCCAACTTTTTCACTCTCCACTTTCACTCTCATGAATAGGCTTTTGAATTCCTCTTCACTTTCTGCCATAAGGGTGGTGTCATCTGCATATCTGAGGTTATTGATATTTCTCCCAGCAATCTTGATTCCAGCTTGTGCTTCTTCCAGCCCAGCGTTTCTCATGATGTATTCTGCATATAAGTTAAATAAGCAGGGTGATAATATACAGCCTTGACATGCTCCTTTTCCTATTTGGAACAAGTCTGTTGTTCCATGTCCAGTTCTAACTGTTGCTTCCTGACCTGCAATATTACAGTAGTCAAAGTCTACACTCCATCCAGTAACACTGAAGAAGCTGAAGTGAACGATTCTATGAAGACCTACAAAGCCTGCTAGAACTAACACCCAAAAATGATGTCCTTTTCATCATAAGGGCCTGGAATGCAAAAATAGGAAGTCAAGAAATACCTAAAGCAACAGGCAAATTTACCCTTGGAGTACAGAATGAAGCAGGGCAAAGGCTAATAGAGTTTTGCCAAGAGAATGCACTGCCCATAGCAAACATCCTCTTCCAACACCCAAGAGAAGACTCTACACATGGACATCACCAGATGGTCAATTCCAAAATCAAATTGATTATATTCTTTGAAACCAATGATAGAGAAGCTCTATACAGTCAGCAAAAACAAAACCAGGAGATGACTGGAGCTCAGATCATGAACTTCCTATTGCCAAATTCAGACTTAAAGTGAAGAAAGTGGGGAAAGCCACTAGGCCATTTAGGTATGACCTAAATCAAATTCCTTATGATTATACAGTGGAAGTGACAAATAGATTCAAGTGATTGCTTGATAGACATAGTGCCAGAAGAACTATGGATGGAGGTTTTTGAAATTTTTCAAAAGACAGGGATCAAGACCATCCCAAGGAAAAGAAATATGAAAAAGCAAAATGGCTGTCTGAGGAGGCCTTACAAATAGGTGTGAAAAGAAGAGAAGCGAAAAGCAAAGGAGAAAAGGAAAGGTATAAGCATCTGAATGCAGAGTTCCAAAGAACATCAAGGAGAGATAAGAAAGCCTTCCTCAGTGATCAATGAAAAGAAATAGAGGAAAACAATAAAATGAGAAAGACTAGAGATCTCTTCAAGAAAATTAGATATAAAAGGCAACATTTCATGTAAAGAAGGGCACAATAAAGGACAGAAATGATATGGACCTGACAGAAGCAGAAGATATTAAGAAGAGGTGGCAAGAATACACAGAACTATGAAAAAAGATTTTCACAACCCAGAAATCACAATGGTGTGATCACTCACCTAGAGCCAGCCATCTGGAATGAAAAGTCCAGTGGGCCTTAGGAAGCATCCCTACAAACAAAGTTAGTGGAAGTGATGGAATTCCAGTTGAGCTATTTCATATCCTAAAAGATGATACTGTGAAAATGCTGCATTCATTATGCCAGCAAATGTGGAAAACTCAGCAGTGGCCATAGGACTGGAAAAGGTCAGTTTTCATTACAATCCCAAAGAAAAAAATGCCAAAGAATGTTCAAGCTACTGCACAATTGCACTCATCTCACACACTAGCAAAGTAATGCTCAAAAATTCTCCAAGCCAGGCTTCAGTAGTACATGAACTGTGAACATCCCGATGTTCAAGCTGGATTTAGAAAATGCACAGGAACCAGAGATCAAATTGCCAACATCCATTGGATTATGGAAAAACAAGAGTACCAGAAAAACATCTACTTCTACTTTATTGACTATGCCAAAGCCTTTGAATGTGTGGATCACAAGAAACTGTGGAAAATTCATAAAGAGATTGGAGTATCAGACCATGCGATCTGCCTCCTGAGAAATCTGTATGCAGATCAAGAAACAACAGTTAGAACTGGACATGGAACAACAGACTGGTTCCAAATCGGGAAAGGAATATGTCAAGGCTATACATTGTATCCTGCTTATATAACTTATATGCAGAGTACATCATGAGAAATGCTGGGCTGGATGAAGCACAAGCTGGAATCAAGATTGCTGGGACAAATATCAATAACATCAGATATGCAGATGATAGCACACTTATGGAAGAAAGTGAAGAACTAAAAGGGGCTTTTGATGAAAATGAAAAAGGAGAGTGAAAAATTTGGCTTAAAACTCAACATTCAGAAAACTAAGATCATGGCATCCAGTCCCATCACTTAATGGCCAATAGATGGGGAAACAGTAACAGACTTTATTTTGGGGGGCTCCAAAATCACTGCAGATGGTGACTTCCGCCATGAAATATATGGCAATACCAATACAATATTGTAAAGTTAAATAAAAAAAAAAAAAAAAAAAAAAGACACTTGTTCCTTGGAAGAAAAGCTATGACCAACCTAGACAGCATATTCAAAAGCAGAGACATTACTTTGCCAACAAAATCTATCTAGTCAAAGCTATGGTTTTTCCAGTAGTCATGTATGAATGTGAGAGTTGGATTATAAAGAAAGCTGAGTACCAAAGAATTGATGCTTTTGTACTAAGGTGTTGAGGAGGGCTCTTGAGAGTCCCTTGGACTGCAAGGAGACCCAACCAGTCCATCCTAAAGGAAACCTGTCCTGACTATTCACTGGCAGGACTGATGCTGAAGCTGAAACTCCAATACTTTGGCCACCTGATGTGAAGAACTGATCCATTGGAAAAGATACTTATACTGGGAAAGATTGAATATAGGAGGAGAAGGGAACAACAGAGGATGGGATGGTTGGATGGCATCACTGACTCAATGGACATGAGCTTGAGGAAACTGGGAGTTGGTGATAGATTGGGAGGCCTGGTGTGCTACAGTTCACGGCATCACAAAGAGTCAGAGTTGACTGAGCTAGTGAACTGAACTGAATTGATTTTTGATGCTTTTAAATCAGGAAGAGATAGAACGTAATTATGAATATTTCACAAGAAAATAAATTCATCATTATTCACCATAGACCTTCCTGCCAAAATACCAATCACATAACAGTGAATTCAGTATTACATGACAGGAAAAGAGATATTACTTTGCCAACAAAATCTATCTAGTCAAAGCTATGGTTTTCCCAGTAGTCATGCATGGTAGATTGCCTCACAGCTTCTCCAGTAGGTGTTAGTCACTGGTACAAGGTAGAACCAATTGATTTTATGCAGTTGAAAATTGTTGTCTTTTGGGACATGAACCTCTGTACCTCTGTAGAAATCTATACCTTTACCTCTAGGACAATCAAATGAAGAAGCTGACTGCATAGTTTAGAAATCAGGACTTAGGTAAATATTTGAGGTACAAAATAAGTGAAATAAAAGCTATATTTGAGATAATCAGAAAAAAAAAAGTAACAGTGATCTCAAACTGGTGGTTCTGCAGATGTGTTTTATTTGGTTAATGTAATGTTTAAAAAATCAACATGTTTAATTTTAGGTATGGCTTATATTCTCCAGTTAGGTAGGTTTTCCCACTCATTTGTTGTGTCTTACCATGACTGCCTTCACTAAATTATGTCATCTGCATGTCTACTGAAGTTACTTCAGTTCTTAAGCCTTGTTTAAGATGAAACAACAGATAGTCTTAGGTCTTGTTCTTGTTCAGTAGCTAAGTTGTGCCTGAATCTTTGCAACCCCATGGAGAGCAGCATGCCAGACTTTCTTGTCCTTCACTATCTCCTGGAGTTTGCTCAAGTTCATGTCCATTAAATCAGTTGCTGCTGCTGCTGCTGCTAAGTCGCTTCAGTCGTGTCCGACTCTGTGCGACCCCATAGACGGCAGCCCACCAGGCTCCCCTGTCCCTGGGATTCTCCAGGCAAGAACACTGGAGTGGCTTGCCATTTCCTTCTCCAATGCGTGAAAGTGAAAAGTGAAATTGAAGTCGCTCAGTCGTGTCCGACTCTTAGCGACCCCATGAACTGCAGGCCACCAGGCTCCTCCATCCATGGGATTCTCCAGGCAAGAGTACTGGAGTGGGGTGCCATTGCCTTCTCCGATTGAATCAGTAATGCTATCTAAATGTTTCAACCTCTGCCACCCTTCTTTTGTCTTCAGTCTTTCCCAGCATCAGGGTCTTTTGCAATGAGTTGACTCTTCCCATAACATGGCCACAGTGTTGGAGTTTCAGCTTCAGTATCAATCCTTCTAATGAATATTCCAGGTTGTTTTCATTTTGGATTGATTGGTTTGATCCCCTTGTAGTCCAAGGGACTCTCAAGTCTTCTCCAGCACCACAGTTCAAAAGCATCAGTTCTTCAGTGCTCAGCCTTCTCTCTGGTCTGACTCTCACATCCATGCATTGACTACTGGAAAAACCATAGTTTTGACTATATGAACTATATATATGACTATATATCACTTTGTCAGAAAAGTGATATCTTTTATTTTTAACATGCTGTCTAGGTTTGTCTTGACTTTCCTTCCAAAGAGCAAGGATCTTTCAATTTCATAGCTGCAGTCACAGTCTGCACTGATTTTGGAGCCCAAGAAAACAAAACTGTCACTGCTTCCTCTTTCTCCCCTTCTATTTGTCATGAAGCATTGGGAAATCCAAATTATATGCATTTGATTTGTGAATGTAACATACTTGAGAACAAATCCTATTAAAATATCTTGATGAAGGAACAAGCCCCATTTTGTGTATTTGATATACATATCGGAGAAGGCAATGGCAACCCACTCCAGTACTCTTGCCTGGAAAATCCCATGGACAGAGAAGCCTGGTAGGCTGCAGTCCATGGGGTCGCTAAGAGTCGGACACAACTGAGCGACTTCACTTCCACTTTTCACCTTCATGCATTGGAGAAGGAAATGGCAAGCCACTCCAGTGTTCTTGCCTGGAGAATCCCAGGAATGGGGGAGCCTGGTGGGCTGCCATCTATGGGGCCGGACAGAGTCAGACACGACTGAAGCGACTTAGCAGTATATATATATATATATATATATATATATATATATATATATATATATATGTTGTTTAATTTCACATTAAAATTGACACTTTAGTAAATATATTAGATTTCTAAGGCTGCTGTAACAAAGTACCACAAACTAAATGGCTTAAACAACAGAAAATATTTGCCTCACAATTCTGGAGGCTGGAAATCTGAGACCAGGGTATTTATTGGCAGGTTTGGTTTCTTCTGAGGGCTGTAATGGGGGATCTGTTCCATCCCAGCTTCAGGTGGTTTGCTGGCAATCTTTGATGTTCCTTGGTGTACAAAAGTACAGCTTGATCTCTTCATTCTCACATGGCTTTTTTTCCCTATGTGTGTGCTTCTGGGTCCAAATTTCCCCTCCTATAAGATTACCAGTATTATTGCTTTAGGGCCCACTGACCTCATCCTAAGAAATTACATTTTCAAAGGTCTTATTTCCAAAAAAGATCACATTATGAGTTACTGATGGTTAGACCATCAACTTATGAATGTGAGGGTCACACAATTCTAAACTATTGAATTCTAACCGTAAGAATGAATTACAATAATGTCATAGGAATGTCAATTTGCTTTAAACATTTCTAAGTGCTTCCTCTATTTTCTGTACTTATTTCATGCCTGATCTGTGATTAAGAATATGTAGATGGGTTCCAGGGCACAAAACACACTTTGTATGGCACTGATTACAAAAATAGGAAAAGTTATTTAAAATTCCAGAAGGATAGAAAGAGTAAGTTACAATAAATATATCAGAAAGATATTTGCTTTGATATATTCAGAATACTTCTTTTATGAGTATCTTTTCTAGGAAAGCTGTTGTCTCTAATTTCTGTTAGAGGCAATCATTGTAGCTTGGTGTTCTGTGATTCTTTTCTGTTTTTGAAATCCTGCCTACAGATTTTTACTTTCCCTGCTCAACAAGCCTTAGAGAAATCTTTGCTACATTAGCTGCTGACAAATAACTATTCACTGGAGATGGAAGTCACATTTCTGTTTCTTTGCTTAGCTTCTTCTAATGTAGCTTCATGCCTCTGAATAAGGAGCTGTTAATGGAGATTATTCTGAATTTGGGTCATTTTTCAGAGGTACTTTTTCAAAATTGGTAATATGAGTCACCCTGAAATGCCTTTTAGTCTGGTATAATCTCACTCTAGCAAAAATGTGTTTAAGTTTATGATGTATGCATAGTACTCTATTTTCCTGTTTACCTGTTTTCCTATTAATGACCCCTCTCAATCCAGAGTTTTCTCTCCTATGAGGATAACAGGAAAAAAAAAAAAAAGATTATAAAAGCAGGTAATTTTTCCTTTAACTCAATCTGTCTTGACTCAATTAATTCTTCTTTAAAAGCATCTTTATACATAATCAGTTTTGTGTTTCAGACAAATATATATCTTTCATGTAGTTATGGTGGTTAAAAATTATTATTTTAAACCTTAAAAGGGCTTTTGGAGAAATTATAAAAAATATTTTAGTGCTAAGGAGTAAAGTGTCATACATAACATTGTAATATTCCAGTATCAAAAATGTAAAGGGACCTATAAGATCCATAGTGAAATTTTAAAAAATTAACTAAAAATTAATTACTTGAATTATATCATAAAGTTGTATGAATAGTTGTAATGAGTATTTTCATTATATAAATGATACAAATACTGTTTTATAGGGAAGTCTCATGAATATTTTTAAATAGTTACTATATCATCCATTACTATAGCTTGCCAATAGTTACTATATCAACCAATGGGACCATAAAAGAATAAACTACTATTTTTTGTTAAAAAAACAAACTTAGTAGTGGTAGATAAATTATAAGAGACTACAAGTGAATGTATTTTCCATAGTATGTCCAACTATGCTGTTCCTTTGGCATTTTTGTATGCAGTTTTGAAAATAACTGTTCAATAATGTGATAACGTGATAAAAATAATGCAACCATATACTATTCATAAATACATTAAGAAAAAAATTAAAGCAAGTAAAATGCTTTTAATATATTGTAGACTCTGCTAAGAATATGAAAATTGGGACCAGATTGCCTATGTTCAAATCCTGACTTCTAATGATTTGCTTGTTGACTTGGTCAAATTATTTAATGTCTCTCTGTGACTTTAAGTCCTATTGTTTCAACTGTTGGTTTTAAAAGAATGTAATTCACAATATAAATTATGTATTTACTTCATCAGTTACCTTCAACGCACATAAAGTGCCACACAGATAAAAGTCAACTGCTTTTAAGTCAGGTGGCCTGAAGGTATTAGCATAGAAAAGTGCATCTGTGAACTGAGCACCTACAGATAAGTGATAGAACATCCATTGCTTTGGATCCCCAGTATTCTTTCTCTTTCTCTCTCTTCTATCCATACATTAGACAGTAATGACAACAGCATCTTCTTCATTACATGATGCAACCATCTTTTATGCAACTAAAGATATCTGACCATCTCCCAACATGAATGTTTTAAAATATAATGTATTAATGGAAAATGTGAAGTATAGTAAGGTCAAAAGATTGGGAAATGGTTGCCATTGGAAAGACAGTTTGTTGCAGTTCCCAAGATAAAAGGGAATAGCAAGCCATAGACCTGGGAAAGTGCCTGAGTTGGTCACTAAGCAGATGGAAAGGGGGAAACTATGGACAAGAACTTTGTTTTCCTCAGGAAGGGACAAGGACAAATAGGCTTAGAATTGGCTTTCAAGCTTTGATACATAGATGCTGTCCCTAAATGTCTGGTACCTGGTTCTGAGGTGATTAGGACAGGTTTATAGTAACCAAGAATGTGAAAGCCCAATAAGAAAAGTGATTGGGAGTGTGGATTCTGGATGGGTTGGTTAGTATTTGAAAAGTCCCCCTGGAAGAGGACTCCTCTCCAAGAAGAGAGGTGACATGAAAGAGTCAGGAAATCAAAGCACGGTGATGCATATCAAGTTGTCTAAAATCAGGCCTACTTGACACAGGCTTATAGGGCAAATATTAAAGCATCAAGCTTATAGAAGCTAGAAATCCTGTATACATTGGGTCACAAGATAATCATAATTCTTGAATGTTGTAGTCACACTCACATCTGGATATTCTATAGCCTTAAACTAAGTTGTTAAAAAAAAAAAAAAAAGTCACTTCTCCTTATATAACATATTAGGACAAGTGTAAAATGTAAAAAGGAATAATGTGCCAGGACAAGTGATCATAAGAGACTGGTTCCAAATATTTCTTCTGTCTTTCTTACCAATTTTATGTCACTTTTCCTTAAACCTGATTTTTTTTGGTCAGAGGTCTTTAGTTGATTGTGTTACTCAAACCCACATTCCCAAAGGCCTGAGTTTCAATAGTATTGCCGTTATGGAGTTGAAGATTTTTCACTAACTTTTATGTTTACATCAGGATGTAGTAAGAGGCATGTCAGGTGATTTTGAATTCTAACCATAGTTCCAGCTGCCCCAAGGTTATTTATTTGTTCATATGCCAAAGTAATAAGTAATTTAAAGAATACATATAAAATATGACATTGAGCTAGATGCTAAATATGAAGATATGCCAAGAATAAGCTAGTTCCTCAGAATGGGGTTGACTATAAATATACAAAAACCTTTGATTAATGGAAAGAGTAGAGTGATCACGACAACAAGAAAAAGGAAAGAACATCAAAGACAATTGGGAAAGAACTGTAACTTGAAATATCATAACATTCAGAATGCACTGAAACTGTGCTCATGCTTCAGTTCAGTTCAGTTCAGTTCAGTTCAGTCGCTCAGCCGTGTCCGACTCTTTGCGACCCCATGAATCACAGCATGCCAGGCTTCCCTGTCCATCACCAACTCCCGGAGGTCACCCAGACTCACGTCCATCGAGTCAGTGATGCCATCCAGCCATCTCATCCTCTGTCATCCCCTTCTCCTCCTGCCCCCAATCCCTCCCAGCATCAGAGTCTTCTCCAATGAGTCAACTCTTCGCATGAGGTGGCCAAAATACTGGAGTATTAGCATCATTCCTTCCAAAGAAATCCCAGGGCTGATCTCCTTCACAATGGACTGGTTGGATCTCCTTGCAGTCCAAGGGACTCAAAGACTCTTCTCCAACACCACAGTACAAAGGCATCAATTCTTCAGCGCTCAGCCTTCTTCACAGAACAACTCTCACATCCATACATGACCACAGTAAAAACCATAGCCTTGACTAGATGGACCTTTGTTGGCAAAGTAATGTCTCTGCTTTTGAATATACTATCTAGGTTGGTCATAACTTTCCTTTGAAGGAGTAAGCGTCTTTTAATTTCATGGCTGCAGTCACCATTTGCAGTGATTTTGGAGCCCAGAAAAATAAATTCTGACACTGTTTCCACTTTTTCTCCATCTCTTTCCCATGCAGTGATGGGACCAGATGCCATGATCTTTGTTTTCTGAATGTTGAGCTTTAAGCCAACCTTTTCACTCTCCACTTTCACTTTCATCAGGACGCTTTTTAGTTCCTCTTCTATTAGTATCTTTTTTTTTTATGTCCGATCTTATTTATTTGTTACTCTTAGAACGTCTCATTTTTGACTGGACTCAGACTTAGAAGTAGAAGCTCTCAGAGAGGACAGCCTCCATCTCTTGGCAATCTGTTCCTGCTGTTTTTCTTTGGCCTCCTTCATTCTCTTGGCCAAAATTTTATCATACTCTGCAGCCTCTTTTTTTGTTTTTCTTAGTATGCTGTTGCTGTTTCTTCAGAGCAATAGGCCAGCATTTGTGTTGCAGAACTCGTGGAGTCACGAGATGCTGAATCTTGGGTGCTTTAGTCCTAGGTTTCTTACCGTCTTTGTTTAGGGGCTCTCGCACAACGTATTGAAGTATATCATCTTCTTTAAAGAGATTGAAAAGTTTGTGGATTCTGCTAGCTCTTTTGGGACCCAGGTGATGAGGCACTGTAGTATCAGTGAGTCCAAGAATATCCTTCTCCCCTTTTTTCATGATGACAAAATTGAGAACACTCAGATTGGCATCCACAATGCAACCCCGTACAGATTTGCACTTTCTCTCTCCAGTCCTCCTTGGTCTGTAACAGGAATGCCCCTTACTCAGTAGCAGGTGAACTCGGCCATGGATCAAGACACCCTGCTTCATGAAACCCTGCTTATCATTCCTACCACTGATTCGGACCACATAACCCTTCCATTCTTCACCCAGAGCATCAGCAGCAACTTCTGTGGCCATACGCTTTTCGCAGAAGGTACGAAGTTTTCGTTCATTGTCCACTTCAATGAGCTTCTGGCAGCCAGTGACTGGGAAAGAGATGTTCAGCTTCATTCTGAAGCAGCCAACGGCCTCCAAGGCGCCACAAAAAAGAGCCAGTATTAGTATCTTTGAAGGTTTGGAAGGCAAGAAAAGGAACAAGGACCCCCAACAGTAAGAAGTGACAGTATACAGTTTTTTCAAGCCACTCATAGTTGCAAATCACTTGATATAACAAAGTTCTTTTTCTAATATATGAGTGTGTACAGATTTTATAAGCTGTATGTATAGATTCTGTATGATCTTTGGGTCAGGAAGATACCCTGGAGTAGGAAATGGCAACCGGCTCCAGTATTCTTGCCTGAAAATTCCATGGACAGAGGAGCCTGGCGTGCTACAATCCATGGGGTCACAGTCAACCACAACTGATCACCCATGTCTCTATTTAATAATATATGCTGCTGGTGTTTAGTCACTCAGTCGTGTCTGACTCTTTGTGACCCCATGGACTGCTTCCTGCCAACTCCTCTGTTCATGGGATTTTCCAGGCAAGAATAATGGAGTGGGTTGCCATTTCCTTCTCCAATAATAATATGTAATTAGTAGTAAAAGCTACCATGCATTGAAATGGTATGGGACTAGCTATGTTTATTACATTACTTAATTTTCAAAGCAAGTTAATATTTCAGATGCTTTTCCAAAAGAGAAATGTGAGAAGTTTCTGAGACTGGAAGATCTAGAGAAGATCTAGATTAGCTATGAGCTAATAGATTAGCTATTTTAAAATTATGTTTGGATCCTAATGTTAATCTCAGTGCCTGTGAATTAGTGAAAAACATTTTTCTCCCTTGTTGCCATGTTAGTGCTTTCTGAATTCTAACCCCAAGTGCCTCAGACAACAAGAAGACTCACTTTTTCTACCATTACTGTTTTATGATATATATGGTGGCCAAAGGTGGGGCCAGCATTGTGAAACTGACACTAGTTATACAATGCTATGTCTCATCCTGGCTTCAGAGTCTTGAGTTTGTTCCATTATAAACCTGTGAGATCAGGAAAAAGTTCCTCCTCAATCAATATTCTGCTAGAAATCCAGGGATCTCTTGGGGTTTTATATATGTCTTAAGAAGTAGTGGGAAGGCAACATCTATAGTAGTCGCATGGATACTGAGCAAGATTCTAGTGAACTGATGGGCATCCTTTATAACTGGTCAGAGTTGTGACTTTGGTAAGCAAAAGGGATGGAATTTCACTTTGAGGTATGTGGCATGATAAACTGGCTGAAGTAAAGAATTGAAGGATGAAAGCTCTTAGTCAGGTAAAGACCTCTACCTAATGTAACTCTTCAAAATATTAGTTATTCAGAGTGGTACCTTCTTGGCCTACTTAACCACTACTTTCCAGGAATCCCCATCACCACATGCCCTTTGCCACTCTTCTAGCCTCAAGTCTTCACATTGTAGAGCCCAATTCATAAAGTGTCATGGATACTTTTCCTCTCATTTGGCCACTTAATCTTTATCCATATACATCTATAAATATTTTCTATTTTTCCACTATAGATTTTTAGGCAATATAATAAAACTTGATTAAAAATTGACAAGTCAACCAACCAACAAACATTTAAATATTTTTTTCAAACATAAGGAATAGTTGTTTTCAGATACATTCTGCAGGTAAGGCAGGTATATAGCAGTATTGCTATGAAAATTTGAATCATTCCATAGCAGCAAGAAAAAAAAAATACTGATCTTCACATTAGAATATATAATGTCCTGCAATAAATTCACTGATTCAGTGAATTCAGAATTCACTGATTCAGTCCTTCTAAGCTCAACATCTCCACATTTGGCTCTCAAATTATTCTCAGGAGAAAAAAGAGAAAAAATCAAGGAAAGGAGAGAGGAGGAGGAGAGACATAGCAGGAGTCTGTTACCTCAGCAAAACTTAATACATTACATTATGTATGGGCACAGTTGAGCTAATTCCAACAGCTTTTAGGTCTTCTCATCCTTGCAAAGACCACTAGCCTATACTTAACACGTACATAAATGCTACAATAAAACATTTATGACTAATTCCAGCTTAATCTCTAATCATGTATATTTATTTCAAATGTGTTTCAATATGGGGTTTCTCTGGTAACTCAGATGGTAAAGAATCTACCTGCAATGAAGGAGATCTGGGTTTGATCCCTGGGTAGAAAGATCCCCTGGAGAAGGGATTGGCTACCCACACCAGTATTCTTGCCCAGAGAATTCCATGTACAGGAGCCTGGCAGGCTACAGTCCATAAAAATCCCATGAAGAAAAGCTTGGTACCTTGAAGATGGTTAATAAATGAAATGTGCATATAACACAAAATTAGAAAGGAATAGTTTTGTTTTTCTTTAAGCTTACACAGAGGTTTGATGTAGCCAGTCCAACATCGGACTAACAGCTGACTGAAATAATGAGTCTAAAATACTTATTTTGAAGCCTAGAGTAATAGAAGGATTTAAAATTTAACAAAGCAAGCATGTTTTTATTATGGAAATTAGACTCCAAAAATACCAAGAAAATCTCTGAAGAATGCCTGTATTAGGGGGCCAGAGCAGAAAAAGTAAGAATGAAAGTTGCTTCAACTTTAGTCAGATTTGGAGAGTTGAAAGGATCAATTTTAATGAATGTGTCTCTGGGCATGTTTTCAGTTCAGTCGCTTAGTTATGTCCGACTCTTTGCGACCTCATGGACCGCAGAATACCAGGCCTCCCTGTCCATCACCAACTCCCAGAGTCCACTCAAACCCATGTCCATTGAGTTGGTTATGACATCCAACCATCTCATCCTCTGTTGTCCCCTTCTTCTCCTGCCCTCAATCTTTCCCAGCATCAGAGTCTTTTCCAATGAGTCAGCTCTTCACATCACATGGCCAAAGTATTGGAGTTTCAGCTTCAACATCAGTCCTTCCAATGAACAGCCAGGACTGATCTCCTTTAGAATGGACTGGTTGGATCTCCTTGCAGTCCAAGGGACTCGCAAGAGTCTTCTCCAACACCACAGTTCAAAAGCATCAATTCTTCTGTGCTCAGCTTTCTTTATAGTCCAACTCTCGCATCCATACATGTCCACTGGAAAAACCATAGCCTTGACTAGATGGACTTTTGTTGGCAAAGTAATGTCTCTGCTTTTGAATATGCTGTCTAGGTTGGTCATAACTTTCCTTCCAAGGGGTAAGTGTCTTTTAATTTCATGGCTGCAGTCACCATCTGCAGTGATTTTGGAACCCCCAAAATTAAAGCCTGACACTGTTTCCATTGTTTCCCCATTTATTTACCATGAAATTATGGGACTGGATGCCATGATTTTAGTTTTCTAAATATTGAGTTTTAAGCCAACTTTTTCACTCTCCTCTATCACTTTCATCAAGAGGCTTTTCAGTTCTTCTTCACTTTCTGCCATAAGGGTGGTGTCATATGCATGTTTTAGCACAAGTTTAATGGGATTATTGTCCTCTAACTTTCTCTTTTTAATATAATGTCACCCTTCTAGGGGTTTGGGACATAATTTAGACATAGAGACTTCAAGTTCTCAGACTGTCTCTCCATCCTTATGTGATCTTTTCTCCAAAACTGTCTTCCATACATTCATTTAGCAAAACTCTACTTATCCTTTGAAACACAATTCAATATTATCCTTTACAATGGTCTCCTATCATGTACTGGTCAATTGTTTATTATGGCACTTATCACACTGTTAAAATTACTAGTTTACATGTATATCTCCTTCAGAAAGTTCTGGTTCTGAGTAAATCAGATACTACATTTCATTGCTCACAATTTCCCCAGATATTGTATTGACTCTCACTCTGTACCTGAGCACATAGTTGACATAAAACACAAATTTAAAGAATAAATGAAAACTTCATTTCACTGTAGTATAGAAACAGGTTCTGATATGAGTAGATTCATTTTATAGATGATGTTAAGATAGAGAAATATAAAATAAAGATGAAAGTGTAATGAATACAACTATCATATTGATAGAGATCATAGATCTGCTTACATTTAAGTACATATTCCATGATATCCAGAGAACAGGGAGAGGGAAGAGATGGAAAACTATTACAAGTAATATAAGTGACAAAAATACCAGAAATTACTTCAGTGCTTTCAACCTTCAGCCCATTTCCTCATCCCCATCCCCGAGAATAAAGGACTAAAGTAAATGGTGAGTGCCAAATTGTGGGAGGAACCACTATTTAGCCAACAACACAGGTAATGGGTGGTCTTTGTGACTACCTTTTAGCTATATTTTATCTGTGATACTGAATATGAACTTGTTCATGTATTTGACTATGTCCTGCTTTGAGTATCTATATTTGGACCATGATTCCCGAACAACAAGGTCTGGGGGTGAAGTATTGATACCTGTTACAACATGAATTATTCAAATTATTCCATAAAACATAATGCTAATTTAAATAAGCCAGTCACAGAAAGTCAAATATGGTATGCAGACTGAAAGTAGATAAATGGTTGCTGGAGGAAGAGAGTGATGAAAGATGTTTTAAAATTAGAAGTGATGGTTGCATAACTGTGAATGCATTTTCTTTAAAGAAACACTGAATTCCCAAAAAAATAAGGTTTGGGGGATGAAGTATTGCTACTTGCTATACTTTAAAAGGATTAACTCTGTGGTATATGAATTATATGTCAATTAAGCTATTATAAAAAATTGAGGGAAAGAAGTTTGGTGGATGATTAGACAATTGAAAATACTAGTTAAAATCAGGGTTTGCAACAGGGGAGAAATACATGGTATGTAGCATTCAAAGTTCTATATACCTTCTCATTAGTTTGTGGAGCCTTCAACATTTTAAAGAAATTTTTAAAACACAAAACATTTCAAAGAATAATACATCAAAAGCCCTATGATTCCAATACTGTAATATGTTAAAAAAAAACTTTAGCAAATTGTTTTAATCATTTCAAGAGTGTTAATATATAAAAGAAATAAAATATTTGACATTAATGTAAATGCCTTTTTAACCAAGAGCTGGGTCTGTATTTTTGCTTTGTTGGAAACCAGAATTTTAAGAGATATTTTTAAGTAATATGCTTAAGTTATTTGATTCTCATCTATATACTTCTGATGTTTTATTGGGCTATAAAAAGCACAAATCGGCCACCAATTATTAACATTAATATCTCAAACTGCCAGTTAAGGTGCATGCATTGTGAAGGATAAAAATAATGCTCATTTTAAAAATGTGAAGATTAATGAAAACATTGCTCCTGCTAAGTTGCTTCAGTCGTGTATGACTCTGTGTGACCCCACAGATGGCAGCCCACCAGGCTCCCCCATCTCTGGGATTCTCCAGGCAAGAACACTGGAGTGGGTTGCCATTTCCTTCTCCAAGAAAAACATTGCTATCAATATATATTAGGAAAGGAAATGACATCCCTTAAAAAAAAACTATTTCTGTTACTGTGAGAATTTTAGAAAAATATTTAAATGCTTTAGTATAGTAATAAGAATAACGAGAAACTTGACAATACCATTGGAAAAGAGACAAATACTTAATTTTTATTTTATTTTCTTTCAGTTCTCTTAAAGTATTCATTTGGAATAAAAAAGGAAATCCTGTAGGGAAAACTATAGAAGAATTAGTTAACTGAATTATATAAACCAAAATAAATTTTATTTTTATAGAGCAATAATATTGAAAGACAGGAGAAGGAACTGTAGCAGTATCCTAAAACTCAAATTAATTTTAATTTTGAGCTTTCATCTTTCCTGCCTGCTGAGAAACATAATTTTAGTCATTTGTAATATCTCTTAGTCTCTTCAAAGATGAGAGTCCATTAAAACATTGGGATTTTATTAGTCCAGAATAATCCATCTCATATTAACCATGTGAATATCTGTGTAAAAGCTATATTTTATAAAGTTCAAGGTAATAACTATTTTGAACACCTACTCTATTGTATAACTCCAGTGTCTCAGGGTTCCACAGGCAGGCTGGTGTCAAAGTTCAAAGAAATGTCTGAGAGAGCTGAGACATGGGCAAAGACCATTTATCTATAGAAAATATCATTTGAAACACCCCACAGTCAACATGAATGTTCATTTCCAACACCTATCTAAGGCCTCAGTTTCAAGAGATCACAGGGAAAACTACAAGACCATTTGCTGTTCTGTCTAGTGTTAAAACATACATCATTTCTCTTTGAACTCTTTCAATTCACTGGCATTGTGAAATTCCATCTTATTCAGATAACCATAGGTCATTGTTGAATTCACTGAGCACTTCCGAAAAGCATGGTTCAGTTTTTGTTTCTTTTTTCACCCAACTTCTCATGGCTTCCTTACCATCTGCAAATCCAAATTGGGGAATCTTCTAATCCAGGACTGAACCTACACTGGCTATGCCTTCTTATGGAAATAGACAGATAATAGATAGATATAAATTGATTGATAGATGTAGATACAGATGTAGAAACAGATATTTTTCCTATTCAAATTCTCCTTCCTAGACACAAGTTTTGGCTTTTAGGGGAAAAAAGGCAGGAAGAATCACACACTGTTTTTACTATCTTGTCACTTAAATTCATGAATTTGGCAAAGAAAAATGCTAATATATTATAATATAGTATGACATGATGTAGATATAAATAAATAATAAATTACTGTCTAAAAATATTGTCCACATTAGGCTAATGTATCTGAATGAAAACATTTTAGGCATGTATTAGGCTGTTCTCAATTTTTATAAATAATGAGCTTCCAAGAATATTTAAAAAGTGAATGCATAAGCAAAAAAATTATGTTTAATGAAAGATTTGTTTCTAAGAAACAAAGCTTATTCTAATATCCATAATCAGCTTTTAAAATTCAAAACTTTTGAATACATGTGTAATGTCTTATCAGATCAGATCAGTCACTCAGTCGTGTCCGACTCTTTGCGACCCCATGAACCGCAGCATGCCAGGCCTCCCTGTCCATCACCAGCTCCCGGAGGTCACTCAGACTCGCATCCATCGAGTCAGTGATGCCATCCAGCCATCTCATCCTCTGTCGTCCCCTTCTCCTCCTGCCCTCAATCCCTCCCAGCATCAGAGTCTTCTCCAATGAGTCAACTCTTCGCATGAGGTGGCCAAAATACTGGAGTTTCAGCTTTAGCATCATTCCTTCTAAAGAAATTCCAGGATTGATCTCCTTCAGAATGGACTGGTTGGATCTTCTTGCAGTCCAAGGGACTCTCAAGAGTCTTCTCCAACACCATAGTTCAAAGCATCAATTCTTCAGCGCTCAGCCTTCTTCACAGTCCAGCTCTCACATCCATACATGACCACAGGAAAGACCATAGCCTTGACTAGGCGAACCTTTGTTGGTAAAGTAATGTCTCTGCTTTTGAATATGCTATCTAGGTTGGTCATAACTTTCCTTCCAAGGAGTAAGTGTCTTTTAATTTCATGGCTGCAGTCACCATCTGCAGTGATTTTGGAGCCCAGAAAAACAAAGTCTGACACTGTTTCCACTGTTTCCCCATCTATTTCCCATGCAGTGATGGGACCAGATGCCATTGTCTTCGTTTTCTGAATGTTGAGCTTTAAGCCAACCTTTTCACTCTCCACTTTCACTTTCATCAAGAGGCTTTTTAGCCCCTCTTCACTTTCTGCCATAAGGGTGGTGTCATCTGCATATCTGAGGTTATTGATATTTCTCCCGGCAATCTTGATTCCAACTTGTGTTTCTTCCAGTCCAGCATTTCTCATGATGTACTCTGCATATAAGTTAAATAAACATGGTGACAATATGCAGCCTTGACGTACTCCTTTTCCTATTTGGAACCAGTCTGTTGTTCCATGACCAGTTCTAACTGTTGCTTCCTGACCTGCATACAGATTTCTTAAGAGGCAGATCAGGTGGTCTGGTATTCCCATCTCTTTCAGAATTTTCCATAGTTTATTGTGATCCACACAGTCAAAGGCTTTGGCATAGTCAATAAAGCAGAAATAGATGTTTTTCTGGAACTCTCTTGCTTTTTCCATGATCCAGCGGATGTTGGCAATTTGATCTCTGGTTCCTCTGCCTTTTCTAAAACCAGCTTGAACATCAGGAAGTTCACGGTTCACATATTGCTGAAGCCTGGCTTGGAGAATTTTGAGCATTATTTACTAGCGTGTGAGATGAGTGCAATTGTTCGGTAGTTTGAGCACTCCTTGGCATTGCCTTTCTTTGGGATTGGGATGAAAACTGACCTTTTCCAATCTTGTGGCCACTGCTGAGTTTTCCAAATTTGCTGGCATATTGAGTGCAGCACTTTCACAGCATCATCATTCAGGATTTGGAATAGCTCCACTGGAATTCCATCACCTCCACTAGCTTTGTTCGTAGTGATGCTTTCTAAGGCCCATTTGACTTCACATTCCAAGATGTCTGGCTCTAGGTCAGTGATCACATCATCATGATTATCTGGGTCTTGAAGCTCTTTTTTGTACAGTTCTTCTGTGTATTCTTGCCACCTCTTCTTAATATCTTCTGCTTCTGTTAGGTCCACACCATCTCTGTCCTTTATTGTGCCCATCTTTGCATGAAATGTTCCTTTGGTATCTCTGATTTTCTTGAAGAGATCCCTAGTCTTTCCCATTCTGTTGTTTTCCTCTATTTCTTTGCATTGATCACTGAAGAAGGCTTTCTTATCTCTTCTTGCTATTCTTTGGAACTCTGCATTTAGATGTTTATATCTTTCCTTTTCTCCTTTGCTTTTCGCTTCTCTTCTTTCCACAGCTATTTGTAAGGCCTCCCCAGACATCCATTTTGCTTGTTTGCATTTCTTTTCCATGAGGATGGTCTTGATCCCTGTCTCCTGTACAATGTCACGAACCTCATTCCATAGTTCATCAGGCACTCTATCTATCAGATCTAGGCCCTTAAATCTATTTCTCACTTCCACTGTATACTCATAAGGGATTTGATTTAGGTCATACCTGAATGGTCTAGTAGTTTTCTCTACTTTCTTCAATTTCAGTCTGAATTTGGCAATAAGGAGTTCATGGTCCGAGCCACAGTCAGCTCCTGGTCTTGTTTTTGCTGATTGTATAGAGCTTCTCCATCTTTGTCTGCAAAGAATATAATCGATCTGATTTCGGTGTTGACCATCTGGTGATGTCCATGTATAGAGTCTTCTCTTGTGTTTAAGAGCGACCTCGCCTGCCCGCGACTGGCGCGCCATTTAAGAGCGCCCCGCCGGCTGCGTCGCGCACTAAGAGCGCCCCGCCGGCTGCGTCGCGCACTAAGAGCGCCCCGCCGGCTGCGTCGCGCACTAAGAGCGCCCCGCCGGCTGCGTCGCGCACTAAGAGCGCCCCGCCGGCTGCGTCGCGCACTAAGAGCGCCCCGCCGGCTGCGTCGCGCACTAAGAGAGCGGCCGAGAGGAGCTACCCCACGACCGAGGAAGGACAGCGGTGAGGGCCAGCGCACTAAGCACGGCGGAGAAGAGCTACCCCACGACCGAGGTCAGGAAGGGCGGCGGTGAGGAGAGACCCCCTTGTCCAATGTAAGGTGCGATGGCTGTGCTTTGCTGGCCGGGAGCAGCCAGGAGCAGCTGGGATGAGATACCCCACGCCCAAGGTAAGAGAAACCTGAGTAAGACAGTAGGTCTTGAAAGAGGGCATCAGAGAGCAAATACACTAAAACCATTCTCACAGATAACTAGTCAGTCTAATCACACAAGGACCACACCCTTGTCTAACCCAATGAGATTAAGCCATGCCCGAGGGGCAACTTGGGATGGGCGGGTCATGGTGGAGAGATATGACAGGGTGTGGTCCGCTGGAGAAGGGAATGGCAAACCACTTCAGTATTCTTGCCTTGAGAACCCCATGAACAGTATGAACAGTATGAAAAATGTCTTATAGAATATTAAAATAAGTATTAAAGTACATTTAAAAACACAAAGTTTTATTATTTCAGTTAACTCGAAATTTAATAGGTTGAAAAATCCTAGTTCAATATTAAAGGAAAGCTTAAATTGATGATTTTTGTAAAGGATTAATCAGAGAAGCAGAAAATATTCACATGGAGATTGTGTTGATTTTGATGAGTTCTTAACATATTTTCTTAAATAAATTGTCAAGAAAATTTAAAGGCTAGATTTATTTTCTGTGAAAATAGTCTATTTGGTTTCAGCTCAGAGATGTAGAGAACTGAAAGAGGATTATCCTCTTCATTTCATCATTGATAAACCGGGACAAAGGGTACAATAATTATTTTTTTTTTTTTTTTTTTTCACTTTTTTTAAAATTTTATTTTACTTAACTTTACAGTATTGTATTGGTTTTGCCATACATCACAATGAATCCGCCACAGATATACATATGTTCCCCATCCTGAACCCTCCTCCCTCCTCACTCCCCATACCATCCCTCTGGGTCCTCCCAGTGCACCAGCCCCAGGCATCCAGTCTCAGGCATGGAACCTGGACTGGCGCATATATATGGAATTTGGAAATATGGTAACAATAACCCTGTATACGAGACAGCAGAGAAGACACTGATGTATAGAACAGTCTTTTGGACGCTGGGGGAGGGAGAGGGTGGGATGACTTGGGAGAATGGCATTGAAATATGAATAATTATTCTTCTTGAACCTCAGTTCAGTTCAATTCAGTTCAGATGCTCAGTCATGTTTGGCTCTTTGCGACCCCATGAATTGCAGCACGCCAGGCCTCCCTGTCCATCACCAACTCCCAGAGTTCACTCAGACTCATGTCCATTGAGTCAGTGATGCCATCCAGCCATCTCATCCTCTGTCGTCCCCTTCTCCTCCTGCCCCCAATCCCTCGCAGCATCAGAGTTTTCTCCAATGAGTCAACTCTTCGCATGAGGTGGCCAAAATACTGGAGTTTCAGCTTTAGCATCATTCCTTCCAAAGAAATTCCAGGGCTGATCTCCTTCAGAATGGACTGGTTGGATCTCCTTGCAGTAAAAGGGACTCTCAAGAGTCTTCTCCAACACCACAGTTCAAAAGCATCAATTCTTCAGTGCTCAGCTTTCTTCACAGTCCAACTGTCAAATCCATACATGACCACTGGAAAAACCATAGCCTTGACTAGACGAAACTTTGTTGGGAAAATAATGTCTCTGCTTTTACATAGACATAGTAATATCTAGGATACTGAAAGAGAAACTCCCCAGGTCAGTAGGGGCCCAATATGCTACTGGAGATCAGTGGAGAAATAACTCCAGAAAGAATGAAGGGATGTAGCCAAAGCAAAAAGAATATCCAGCTGTGGATGTGTCTGGTGATAGAAGCAAAGTCCGATGCTGTAAAAAGCAATATTGCATAGGAACCTGGAATGTCAGGTCCATGAATCAAGGTAAATTGGAAGTGGTCAAACAAGAGATGACAAGAGTGAATGTCGCTTTTGAACTGTGGTGTTGGAGAAGACTCTTGAGAGTCCCTTGGACTGCAAGGAGATCCAAGCAGTCCATTCTGAAGGAGATCAGTCCTGGAATTTCTTTGGAAGGAATGATGCTAAAGCTGAAACTCCAGTATTTTGGCCACCTCATGCGAAGAGTTAACTCATTGGAGAAGACTCTGATGCTGGGAGGGATTGAGGGCAGGAGGAGAAGGGGATGAAAGAGGATGAGATGGCTGGATGGCATCACTGACTCGATGGATGTGAGTCTGAGTGACCTCCGGGAGTTGGTGATGGACAGGGAGGCCTGGCGTGCTGCGGTTCATGGGGTCGCAAAGAGTCGGACATGACTGAGTGACTGATCTGATCTGAGTAATGTCTATGCTATCTAGTTTGGTCATAACTTTCCTTCCAAGGAGTAAGCGTCTTTTAATTTCATGGCTGCAGTCACCATCTGCAGTGATTTTGGAGCCCAGAAAAATTAAGTCTGAACCGGTTTCCACTGTTTCCCTATCTATTTCCCATGAAGTGACGGGACCAGATGCCATGATCTTTGTTTTCTGAATGTTGAGCTTTAAGCCAACTTTTTCACTCTCCACTTTCACTTTCATCAAAAGGCTTTTGAGTTCCTCTTCACTTTCTTCCATAAGGGTGGTGTCATCTGCATAGCTGAGGTTATTCATATTTCTCCAGGCAATCTTGATTCCAGCTTGTGTTTCTTCCAGCCCAGTGTTTCTCATGATGTAGTCTACATATAAGTTAAATAAGCAGGGGGACAATATATAGCCTCGACATACTCCTTTTCCTATTTGGAACCAGTCTGTTGTTCCATGTCCAGTTCTAACTGTTGCTTCCTGACCTGCATATAGGTTTCTCAAGATGCAGATCAGGTGATCTGGTATTCCCCTCTCTTTCAGAATTTTCCACAGTTTATTGTGATCCATACAGTCAAAGGCTTTGGCATAGTCAATAAAGCAGAAAGAGATGTTTTTCTGGAACTCTCTTGCTTTTTCCATGATCCAGTGGATGTTGGCAATTTGATCTCTGGTTCCTCTGCCTTTTCTAAAACCAGCTTGAATATCTGGAAGTTCACAGTTCATGTATTGCTGAAGCCTGGCTTGGAGGATTTTGAGCATTACTTTACTAGCGTGTGAGATGAGTGCAATTGTGTGGAAGTTTGAGCACTCTTTGGCATTGCCTTTCTTTGGGATTGGGATGAAAACTGACCTTTTCCAGTCCTGTAGCCACTGCTGAGTTTTCCAAATTTGCTGGCATATTGAGTGTAGCACTTTCACAGTATCATCTTTCAGGGTTTGAAATAACTCAACTGGAGTTCCATTACCTCCACTAGCTTTGTTCGTAGTGATGTTTTCTAAGGCCCACTTGACTTCACATTCCAGGATGTCTAGCTCTAGGTCAGGGATCACACCATCGTGATTATCTTGGTTGTGAAGATCTTTTTGTAGAGTTCTTCTGTATATTCTTGCCACTTCTTCTTAATATCTTTTGCTTCTGTTAGGTCCATACCATTTCTGTCCTTTATTGAGCCCATCTTTTTATGAATTTTTCCCTTGGTATCTATAAATTTCTTGAAGAGATTTCTAGTCTTTCCCATTCTGTTGTTTTCCTCTATTTCTTTGCACTGTTTGCTGAAGAAGGCTTTCTTATCTCTTCTTGCTATTCTTTGGAACTCTGCATTCAGATGCTTATATCTTTCCTTTTCTCCTTTGCTTTTCACTTCTGTTCTTTTCAGAGCTGTTTGTAAGGCCTCATCAGACAGCCATTTTGCTTTTTTGCATTTCTCGCACAGAACTAAAATTTCAGGACAATTAAGTACCCTGAAACCTTATGAAATAGAGCCACTTGCAGCAAATAACAGAACTCTCTCATTTGCTTACTTGGAATGGATAAAAATACAAGTTAAAAATTTAAACAAATTGCTAAAGACCAAGTGTGGGCTAGACCAGTATGGAAAGGAAGCCCACTGTGGCTGAAGACCTGAAGGAGTCACAATCTTTTGCGGATTCTCCCTCCCTGAACTCAAACAGGAGATCATTATAAAAAAAATCTGAGAGAATCCAAGAGAGTTCTTTTCTTGGTACTGGTTGGGAATGTAGAACAGCATTAACCTTGAAACCTAACCCAGATTCCACCTCCTCTATTTCCCAGTCAGAATAAATAATTTCATCTGCAGAGAGAAAGCAAAAAAAATCTGCTGCCTTAAGGCAGTTTTGGAAACTCACTACAGTTGATTGAAGGGAAGGTATTATACCAATTCTAAGAAATAGCTTCCAGAAATAGAAGGAAATTAAACAATCTCAACTTCTCTAAAATGCCAATTTTTTTTTTAATACTCAAACCAGACAGAACCATTAAAATAAAAGATAATTCTAGACCAATTTACCATATGAAAATAGATGTAAAAATCCTCACCAAAATATTAACATATTAAATTCAATACCATGTATAAGGGATAAAACATTACCACCAAGAATGATTCATCCCAGGAATGCAAAACAGGCTCATCATTTAAAAAATCAATGTAATTTTCCATATTAATAATTAAAGATGAATGTCATTCAGTTAATGAAGAAAAAAGATTTGAAAAAAGTTCCACACTCATTTATGAGAATTATACTTAGCAAACAATAAAGAGAATGAATTTAACATAATAAAGAATATACTTTTTCCCTAAGTTCGGGAAGAAGGCAAGATGTTCACTGTTACCACTGCTATTCAACATCGTACTGGAAGTTCAAGCCAGCGCAGTGAGAAAAAAGAAAAAAATATAGATTGTAAAGAAAATTTAAATCTATTCCCAGATCTTTTTTTATATATAAATAATTCCAAATTATCTACAAAGGCTAATGCATTTAAACATGTTAACCTAGGATATGAGGTCAAGATACAAATCAATAGTATAGCCATAATCCTATACAGACAGTAATAGCACATTGTGATGTCTAGATCGTCTAGTATCTGCTATGGCTCTTTTTGAGTTAGACATTGAATTAGAATTCATTGAGCCAAAGAATGCTCAAACTACCGAACAATTGCACTCATCTCACACGCTAGTAAAGTAATGCTCAAAATTCTCCAAGCCAGGCTTCAGCAATATGTGAACCGTGAACTTCCTGATGTTCAAGCTGGTTTTAGAAAAGGCAGAGGAACCAGAGATCAAATTGCCAACATCCGCTGGATCATGGAAAAAAGCAAGAGAGTTCCAGAAAAACATCTATTTCTGCTTTATTGACTATGCCAAAGCCTTTGACTGTGTGAATCACAATAAACACTGAAAAATTCAGAAAGAGATGGGAATACCAGACCACCTGACCTGCCTCTTGAGAAATTTGTATGCAGGTCAGGAAGCAACAGTTAGAACTGGTCATGGATCAACAGACTGGTTCCAAATAGGAAAAGGAGTACGTCAAGGCTGCATATTGTTACCATGTTTATTTAACTTATATGCAGAGTACATCATGAGAAATGTTGGACTGGAAGAAACACAAGTTGGAATCAAGATTGCTGGGAGAAACATCAATAACCTCAGATATGCAGATGACACCACTCTTATGGCAGAAAGTGAAGAGGGGCTAAAAAGCCTCTTGATGAAAGTGAAAGTGGAGAGTGAAAAGGTTGGCTTAAAGCTCAACATTCAGAAAACGAAGATCATGGCATCTGGTTCCATCACTACATGGGAAATAGATGGAGAAACAGTGGAAACAGTGTCAGACTTTGTTTTTCTGGGCTCCAAAATCACTGCAGATGGTGACTGCAGCCATGAAATTAAAAGACGCTTACTCCTTGGAAGGAAAGTTATGACCAACCTAGATAGCATATTCAAAAGCAGAGACATTACTTTACCAACAAAGGTTCGCCTAGTGAAGGCTACGGTCTTTCCTGTGGTCCTGTATGGATGTGAGAGTTGGACTGTGAAGAAGGCTGAGCGCCGAAGAATTGATGCTTTTGAACTGTGGTGCTGGAGAAGACTCTTGAGAGTCCCTTGGACTGCAAGAAGATCCAACCAGTCCATTCTGAAGGAGATCAATCCTGGAATTTCTTTGGAAGGAATGATGCTAAAGCTGAAACTCCAGTATTTTGGCCACCTCATGCGAAGAGTTGACTCATTGGAGAAGACTCTGATGCTGGGAGGGATTGAGGGCAGGAGGAGAAAGGGACGACAGAGGATGAGATGGCTGGATGGCATCACTGACTTGATGGGTGTGAGTCTGGGTGACCTCCAGGAGCTGGTGATGGACAGGGAGGCCTGGCGTGCTGCGGTTCATGGGGTCACAAAGAGTCGGACACGACTGAGCGACTGATCTGATCTGATCTGATCTGATGGCTCTTTTATTTTAAGGTATTAACTTCTTGAATGTTGATTTTCCCATAGGAGTTTCACTACTAATATTTGTTCTAGAAAAATCTTAACTTTGGTTATTGACATTTGTATTGGGGTTAAACTATGGATGTGTGTGCTAAGTTGCTTCAGTCATGTCCAACTCTTTGCCAATGAACTGTAGCCTGCCAGGCTCCTCTGTCAATGGGATTCTCCAGACAAGAACATTGGAGTAGGTTTCTGGGCCCTCGTCCAGGGTAAAATATGTATAAAAATACATTAATCCGTTGAACAAGAGATTTTTGTCTTGAGACTGTGTTGATTTTGATAGATTCATATATTTTTTTAAGTAAACTGTACTTAAGAACTTTTGTACTTAGGTTGTTTCTGGGATCAATGGATATGATATATCTGTACCAGAGATGATTAGGTATATCAGAGAAATAAATTAATCAGATACATCTTTATATCTTTAAGATGTTCAGTAAACTTATTGGTGCAAATAGAATGACTTTACATTTGTTTGAATATACTCATAAGACTTTCAGTAATATTTTTCTTACAGATTTTGCACATTAAAAAAATATTGGAATATAGTTGCTTTACAATGTTGTGTTAGTTTCTGCTGCAAAGCAAAGTGAATCAGCTATATGCACACATATATCCCCTCTTTTTTGGATTGTCTTTCCATTTAGGTCACACAGAGCATTGGGTAGTGTTCCCTGTGCTATACAGTAGGTTCTCATTAGTTATCTATTTTATACATAGTAGTGTATACATCAGATAAGGCAATGGCACCCCACTCCAGCACTCTTGCCTGAAAATCCCATGGATGGAGGAGCCTGGTGGGCTGCAGTCCATGGGGTCGCAAAGAGTCTGACATGACTGAGCGACTTCCTTTTCACTTTTCACTTTTCTGCATTGGAGAAGGAAATGGCAACCCACTCTAGTGTTGTTGCCTGGAGAATCTCAGGGACAGTGGAGCCTGGTGGGCTGCTGTCTATGGGGTCACACAGAGTTGGAAACGACTGAAGCAACTTAACAGCAGCAGCAGCAGCAGTGTATACATGGGGTTTCCCTAGTGGGTCAGCAGTAAAAAATCCACCTGCAGTGCAGAACACTCAAGAGATGGGAGTTCAGTCCGTGGGTAAGAAAGATCCTCTGAAGGAGGACATGGCAAAGCATTCCAATACTCTTTCCTGGAAAACCCAAAGACAGAGGAGCCTGGCAAGCTACAGTCCATGGGGTAGCAAAGAGTCAGATGCGATTGAAGTAACTGAGCACACTCACAGTGTAAATATGCCAGTCTCTACCTCCCAATTCATCCCACTCCTCATTCCCTCTTTGGTATCCAGATATTTTTTATATACATTTGTGTCTCTATTTCTGCTTTGCAAATAGGTTCATCTGTACCATTTTTTCTAGATTACACATTTATACATTAATATACAATATTTGTTTTTCCTACTGACTTACTTCATTCTGTATGACAGTCTCAACTGGAAAAAAAAGTAAAACTATAACTATTTGCAGATGACACAATACTGTACATAGTACATGTCATAGATACTGTGCATCAGTTCAGTTCAGTCGCTCAGTCGTATCTGACTCTGCGATCCCATGAATTACAGCACGCCAGGCCTCCCTATCCATCACCAACTCCTGGAGTTCACTCAGACTCATGTCCATCAAGTCAGTGATGCCATCCAGCCATCTCATCCTCTGTCGTCCCCTTCTCCTCCTGCTCCTAATCCCTCCCAGCATCAGAGTCTTTTCCAATGAGTCAACTCTTCGCATGAGGTGGCCAAAATACTGGAGTTTCAGCTTTAGCATCATTCCCTCCCAAGAAATCCCAGGACTGATCTCCTTCAGAATGGACTAGTTGGATCTCCTTGCAGTCCAAGGGACTCTCAAGAGTCTTCTCCAATACCACAGTTCAAAAGCATCAATTCTTCGGTGCTCAGCTTTCTTCACAGTCCAACTCTCACATCTATACATGACCACTGGAAAAACCACAGCCTTGACTAGACGGAACTTTGTTGGCAAAGTAATGTCACTGCTTTTCAATATGCTAACTAGTTTGGTCATAACTTTCCTTCCAAGGAACAAGCGTCTTTTAATTTCATGGCTGCAGTCACCATCTGCAGTGATTTTGGAGCCCCAAAAAGTAAAGTCTGACACTGTTTCCACTGTTTCCCCATCTATTTCCCATGAAGTGATGGGACCAGATGCCATGATCTTCATTTCTAAATGTTGAGCTTTAAGCCAACATTTTTACTCTCCTCTTTCACTTTCATCAAGAGGCTTTTTAGCCCCTCTTCACTTATGCCATAAGGGTGGTGTCATCTGCATATCTGAGGTTATTGGTATTTCTCCCGGCAATCTTGATTCCAGCTTTTATTTCTTCCAGTCCAGTGTTTCTCATGATGTACTCTGCATATAAGTTAAATAAACAGGGTGATAATACATAGCCTTGACGTACTCCTTTTCCTATTTGGAAACAGTCTGTTGTTCCGTGTCCAGTTCTAACTGTTGCTTCCTGACCTGCATACAGATTTCTCAAGAGGCAGGTCAGGTGATCTGGTATTTCCATCTCTTTCAGAATTTTCCACAGTTTTGGCAGATCTGCCTAGGATAGGACCTCAGACAGGTGTTTCTCTGCAGCTGAGGCAGTTCCTAAGGTAGTGGAGCTGAAGCATATCTCATGAGTGCACTCCCGACAGTTGAGTTAAAAGTTTGCCTCTGAAAAAGGATTTGAGTAGGGTATCTCTCTTCTTCACCTGGGAATCATGTTTTGACATTGCACGAGGAAGCTGAGCGTGAGCAGGAGTGAGTTAATAAAGGAGCCTTGAGGAAACACAGCACCAACAGAGGATGGAGAGTCTGAAATGTAGAGATTAGGAGTTTTGGAGTTTTTTAAGGTAAATTTTGGAGACTTGTTCAAAATTTAAACGTGCAGGGATTGAAAAATATTGATTTATGCAGCAAATGTTTTATTTGTCAAGTTTTTGACTGCATTTTAAAATGAGAAAGAATGTTAGAGTGGAATATGGGTTGGAGTGAAAAAAATATTTTTCATGTCAATTGTCAGGAAAATCGGGTATATTAGAATATTAGGGGAAATATCCAGAATAAAGGAATATGTTAAAGATACAGAGGAAAGGGGAACTAGCTGAAGTGGGAAAAGTTCAAAGAGCCTCAAACCACATATGAGATAATTAGTTTTTTTAAGAATATTTAGGACACTATCTGTTGTGACTGCTGTTGCTGCTGCTGCTGCTAAGTCGCTTCAGTTGTGTCCGACTCTGTGCGACCCCATAGACAGCAGCCCACCAGGCTACCTCGTCCCCTGGGACTCCCCAGGCAAGAACACTGGAGTGCGCTGTCATTTCTTTCTCCAATGAATGAAAGTGAAAAGTGAAAGTGAAGTCGTTCAGTGGTGTCAGACTCTTCGCGACCCAATGGACTGCAGCCTATCAGACTCCTCCATTCATGGGATTCTCCAGGCAAGAGTACTGGAGTGGGTTGCCATTGCCTTGTCCTTCTGGTGTGACTAGATAGATAAAAATGACTGTGTCTATAAGTTCATGGTGTTTGTGGCAATAGTTTAATGAAATATTTGTTGTGTTAAAAAGTCTAAGTCATTTACTGAAAATGAGGAAGAAAATGGAGGTTAAGTTGAAAGAACTTAAGGAAGCCCACCTCTGAGCTACAGTGTGAAGATTGAGAGAGAACGCTCAGAAGGGAAGTAGCAAGATTTCTGGGCTGTATTGAAAGTCGATCTAAGTTTGGAGCCACAGATGTATATAACAACAGCAGTCTAGAGCTTTACTGTCCAATACAGCAGCCAGTAGCCATCAGTGTCGAAATAATTCAGTTCCTTAGGTGCAGTAGTCACATACCTACTGCTTACCAATGACTAGTGTGTTCTCTGTTGGACATCACAGATATGGGACATTTCCATCACTGCAGAAAATTCTACTGATCAGTCTCGATTTGAGTTGGGTCATTTGTCTGCAATGGTGTTTAGCAGCCCAGGAGCAACAGCTGAGAATGCATACTTTTAAGTGGCTCCAGGCCTGCCATTATGCTTCCCTGAGCAGAACAGGAGATGGATGCTAAGACAAAACAAAAATGTGTCTTGTAAAGCCTAATCTGCACATAGAGAGATAAGAATTGGAAAGCACTGATGCATTAGTGACACTTAAAATATGTCAAGGACTTTGGCATTTGATGAGGCTAAATAACAGAAAAAACTAGAGATACTACTCAAAGTGAGAAAAATTTAAGATTTCACAGGTGGCATTGTTCTTGTTGCAGACAAGCTCAGGGTATGCTGGAAGTGGATATAGTTTTGTAGGTTCACTGGAGTTCAAACAGTCACAGAAACATAGCAGAGGAGAGAAGACAATTTGGGTGATGAGGTCACGTAAGATGATAAGTTTATAATATGTAGGAAAACAGTTTGATAAATGATAGACATTAAAAAATAATAGAAATAATAATCAAGAGAGAAATGACCCTTAAAAAAATAGAGATGGAGAAACGTATAGGTTTGGAAACCAACTTTAAGATTAGGTTTATGAACCAGCCACATTGGTTATATTTCAGTCTATCATTGGCATGTTATCATTTCCCCTATGTATGAATGAGAAGGTGGATGCATGTTGATATATCACAAAACCAATACAATATTGTCAAGTTAAAAAATAAAATAAAATATATATAAAAAGAGAAGGTAACAGAGTAAATAGGGAAAACCATGAGCTGTGAAGCTAGAAAAACCTGGCTTCAAATCCCCATTCTATATCGTTTACTTGACATTTAATTTGTGGTAAGATTATGCAATTTCACTAAGTGTACTTTC
This sequence comes from Tragelaphus eurycerus, assembly GCA_935064755.1. Taxonomy (NCBI): domain Eukaryota; kingdom Metazoa; phylum Chordata; class Mammalia; order Artiodactyla; family Bovidae; genus Tragelaphus; species Tragelaphus eurycerus. The sequence continues at coordinate 40,378,822 of CAKXYN010000010.1, read as the reverse complement.
TTCCTCTTTGGAATGGCAATTATAATACTTCAAGAGCATCATGCAGATTTAACAAAATGACATATTGGCCCATCACGTCCTTAGCCCTCTCCCTTTTACAGTCCGCTCCAGTCTTGTGCTATATTTCAATTCCTTGAAAATTCCTTGAAAATATTTCAATTCCTTGAAAATATTTATTTATTAACATCAAAGCCTTTACATTTCTATATCAATTAAGATTCCATCAGGGAAACAGAATCATAAGGATAAATATATAAAATACACATTTTATTGCAAATAATTGGTTTACAAGACTGAAGGCTGGCTAGGCAACTCCAAAACTTGTAGGACAGGTCACTGGGAAGGGCAGGCTGGAAAGTCCTGGGCATGTGCTGACTCTACAGTTCACAGGTGGAGTTTCTTCCTAGCAGAAGGAACTTTGGTTCTGCTATAAAGGTCTTTCAACTGCTTGGATCAGGCCCACTGACAAAATTGAAGATATTCTCCTTAAAGTAAACTGATAGTAGATGTTAGTCACATGTACTAAATAACTTCACAGCAAGACTTAGATTAGTGAGTGGTCAAATAACTGGTGTTTGATTGAATAGCCTGAACAAATTGACACAGAACTGACCATAACAACTCTTTAACTGAATGCCTGAAACATTTTGCCTCTTCCTCCTTCCACCTGAAGATTGCAGGCCTATGTACATCTTTTCTGACTTCCATATGTAACTTTCCACTTATTATAAATCTCAGCAACTATGTTTATTGTCTTTATATTTGTGACTTTTTTTGTCTATTTGTTTTATTTCCTGTGTCCTACACTTCCCTTCAGGATAGAGATTATGCCTATCCAGTTCACTGCTATATTCCACATGCCTCACACTGAACTTGGCACATAGTAAACGGTAGAAGCCCAATGAATATTGAATAAAATGTCTGAAAAATAATAAGTATTCAACTAATGTAGTTTCCAGCTTTCTCTATGAGCCAGACTTAATTGTATGATTAATAAATGAGTTAATGGATTATTTTTCTTTTTCCCTCCTCTGTCTTAAAAAAAGAACTATTGTGGGTTTCCTTACTATTTACTGGCTATACATACAGACATCCATTATACCTTTTGCCTCCCAATATGTGTATGAAGGCAATTTAATTGAAACTGTAAACTATTTCATGTTGAGTTATAAAATGTTATGCATTACACCTTAAACTTTTGGATCGTTTATAAATTTACAGTCTATGTATTTAAAATTCCATAAATGTGATTAGGTTGTGAAGTTTTCAATGTACAGTTTACCTCCTTAATTTTCCTTTATTTATTGTCTATCCATTAGCTGCTTCACTTTTCATCTATCAATATTACCACTGTCTACTTTTTTCACTCCTAGAACGTGTTGTAAATGCATTTATCCATGATTACATAATTATAAGCAAATGCATATGGGATTATATCCAATTACATGCTGAGTCTGTTTTTTCAATAAGACGTTATAGAATCAATCATCTAATATAGATCTCATTGAACCTTTTTAGTAGCCACATGAGAATATATGGTACCATCATTTTTAAAGCATTTTCTCTATTTAAGATCATATTCTCTATTTCCATGTCTTAGCACTATAATCCATTCTTCAACACATCCTGGAAACTTACCTTACTTCTGTTTTAATAGGGTATAGCCAGGAGAATAATTGAGGGTAGCTTTCCAAATAAGCTATAAAAATCACAATTCTACCAACAATAATGTGTAAATTCTTGTCACAAATAGATCTTACACTTTTTAAGTCTGATTAATGTAAACTGATCATTTTATTTTACTTTGAATATTTGCATTTGTTTAGCAATTCTCTCTGTACCATTTAATATTTAATTATGCAGCTGTAAACATAGGTAAGTCTTTCATCCTTTAAAGGATGATTTAAAAACCATAATGCTTCACTTATCTTTACGAATAATGCAGGTCCTTTTGGCTGTTGGTGTGTCTCATCTAGAGAAAGACTGCTGATTAAATTTGTCACATCCCTTAAAAAGTACTACAGACCATGTTTGGCATGTGTGCTAGAAAAGTGGATGATTACATGATTTTTCTTTTTTTTTTTTTTTTTCTGAAGACAAAAAAAGTAAAGTTAGTTTATTTGAAAATTAGACTGTTTTATGATATGTCATATTATGAAACAGACTGTATTATGTTTAAAAACTGAGTCATTTTGAAGTCAATAATGCATCTAAGCAAAACAAATATCACATCTTTTTTCATAAAATAGAAATATTTCCAAGATTGATACAAGCCAATTTTTTAAATGACAGAAGATAACTGAAGTTTTCTGCTTATATTAATTCTACTTCTTTTGGCAGAAGTATACATGTATTAAACTTGATTCTTTTAGTATTAGTAAATGTATATATTGTAGGAATAAGAAATCAGAAGAACACTTGCTTTGTTTTTTAACACATATATGTGCTGGAAAATTTTTAAACAAAGGTCTAAGAGTATTTCTCAGTTTTGGATATAATGATGCATTAATTTCATTGAGAGTTATTAGGCTTATAGCTATGCTTGAGTATTCATTTCTGACACTAAATGCTTTTCTCTTTTGACTAAATAAATTATCAGAAACTGTAACTTGAACACACAGCTATGTTGCATAGTTACATCCAAGAATAATTTTTGTTGTTAAATAAGATCATTTTGTCTTTTCTTCATCTAAAATATAAGATATATGCAAAATGTAAATTCATATTTTATACTTTAAAAACAAATTGCACTGAATTCTGGAAAACTTTTCTCAATTTACTTTGTCTCATTTCACTTACAAATTTGTACATATTTCAGACGTTTTTCTCTTGTTGACAATATCTGTAGTTGAATTTCTAATTGTGTCTAGAAAATGGCCCAAGATAGTTATACAATATGTCTGAGCTTCTACATTTTACCTACATCCCATCCCAGGGTTTGGAGAAGGAAATGGCAACCCACTCAGGTGCTGTTACCTGGAAAATCCCATGGATAGAGGAGCCTGGTAGGATACAGTCAATGGGGTCGCTAAGAGTCTGGCACGACTGAGTGACTTCACTTTGACTTTTCACTTTCATTCATTGGAGAAGGAAATGGCAACCCACTCCAGTGTTCTTGCCTGGAGAATCCCAGGGACAGAGGAGCCTGGTGGGCTGCCATATATGGGGTCGCACAGAGTTGGACACAACAGAAGCGACTTAGCAGCAGCAGCAGCATCCCAGGGGTTACTAGTTGGTATGCAAATTCACATAGGTTTTGATCATTAGAATCAGTCAATAGGACACAGAAGATAATACAGTGGTGGTAGAAGTGAATGTGAGATTTGGGGCTAAAAGTAAGAGTAATAGAAAAATTCGTTTTGGATTTTGGCCCTTTTTGCACTCAAGTTCCCACAGCTATAATATGGCATGATGACTAAAGCCACATGAGAGTGTCATGTAAAAATGCTATGAAGTCTCCTATTGCTGAAAGTCATGTGTCATGTGTGATCCTTTGTGGCAAAATTATTTGCTCTTCACTATTCTGGGGTAGTAAATGTGAAATAATTTTGTTTGCTTCAGATATTTTTTAAATGTAATTATAAAAATGTTTAACAAACTTATGTCTGGGTTTTAATTTCCTTAAAAAGATCAAGAGACTCTGTCTCAACTGTCAAGAGATGTAAGTTTGGTCTAATAATTGTTTTGCTTTGTTGCTATTGTTCGGTTGCTCAGTCATGTCTGACTCTTTGCGACCCCATGGACTGCAGCATGCCAGGCTGACCTGTCTTTCACTATCTTCCAGAGTTTTCTCAAACTCATGTCCATGGAGTCAGCAATGCCATCCAACCATCTCTTCTTCCGCCACCCTCTTCTCATCCTGACCTCAAACTTTCCTGGCATCAGGGTCTTTTCCAACGAGTCAACTCTTCACATCAGATGGCCAAATTATTGAAGCTTCAGAATTAGTCCTTCCAATGAATATGCATGGTTGCTCTCTTTAGGATTTACTAGTTTGATTTCCATGCTGTCCAGGGGACTCTCAAGAGTCTTCTCCAGCACCACAGCTTGAAAGCATCAATTCTTCAGCACTAGCCTTCCTTGAGGTCCAACTCTCACATCCATACATGGCTACTGGAAAAACCACAGCTTCGAATATACAGATCTTTCTCAGCAAAGTGATGTCTCTGCTTTTTAATATGCTGTCTGGGTTTGTCATAGCTTTTCTTCCAAGGAGCAAGTGTCTTTAATTTCATGGCTTCAGTCACCATCCACGGTGATTTTGGATCCCAAGAAAATAAAGGCTGTCACTGTTTCCTTTGTGTCCCCATCTATTTGGCATGAAGTGATGGGACTGGATGCCATGATCTTAGTGTTTTTGAAGTGAAAGTCTCTCAATTGTGTCCAACTCTTTGCAACCCCATGTACAGTCCATGGAATTCTCCAGGCCAGAATACTGGAGTGGGTAGCCTTTCCCTTATCCAGGGGATCTTCCCAACCCAGGGATTGAACCATGTCTCCCACACTGTGGGTAAATTTTTTTACCAGCTGAGACACAAGGGAAGCACAAGGGTTTTGAAGGTTGACATTTAAGCCAGAGTTTTCACTCTCCTCTTTCACCTTCACTGAGAGGCTCTTTAGTTCCTCTTTTTTTCTCTAAGCAATCTTGATTTCAGCTTGTGATTCATCTAGTCTGACATTTCATGTGATGTACTCTGCATATAATAAGCAGGGTGACAATATACACCCTTGTAGTACTCCTTTCCTAATTTTTAACTAGTCCATTGTTCCATGTCTGGTTCTAACTGTTGCTTCTGGAGCTGCATACAAATTTTACAGGAGGCAAGTTAGGTGGTCTTGTATTCCCATGTCTTTGAAAATTTTCCAGTTTATTGTGAGCAACACAATCAAAGGTGTTAGTGCAGTCAGTGAAGCAGAAATTGATGTTTTTCTGGAATTCTCAAGCTTTTTCTATGATCCAACAGATATTAACAACTTGATCTCTGATTCACTTTTTTGCTATTAATTATTTTACTAATTTTCATGAAATAAAATGGCTGAGTTCTGACCCCTAACCTCAATGAAGTAGCATTTGATAAAACTGTACAAAAGATTAATAAAGACATATAAAAGGAAAATAAGAAGTGAAGTTAAAAGGAAAAAAGTCAATGCTGCACTTGCAATTTTCACATCAGAAGGCAAAATGTAAAACAAGTTTTTATAATATATATTTAACTATATATTCTATAATTATAAAAGTCTACTTTTTTCTTTTTTGTGTTGAGTTTCCTTGTAGCAAAATAAAACCCCTATACTGCATTTTATGCAGGGAGCCTTACTCAAATGCTTATAGCAATAGCCTACATTCTGTCTTCTTCCTAGATTCCTTTTCTTTATCATTATATGATTTATAAATTTTACTACCTCAATTTTTTAACATTCTGAAAGTTGCTAGTATGAGAAATCAGTACCCTCAATGTGTACTGATGAATAAATATACCACAGATGCAGCCTTTCACTGAGAGTGTTCATGGTCTAAGATAGAAGGAAATCTTTAGTATGTCTTTCAACCCTTTTCATATCACATTTTGCTTTTCTGACACCTTTAAACATAGAAAACCTGAAATATATCCATATAGGCACACATTACCTGCCATGTTATATTGGTAGATTGCTGAAAATGTTCTTTGTTTATCTGCTTCACAATTTCTATGCTGGGTATGTAAAGCACAAATTGCTATTGATTGTATACACTCTGTTTTCTGTGAAGGTGAGTAAAGAAAGACATAAAATAAAACATTTTCAGTTTTAAAATGCTGTATCAGGTGCCTTAATTTGCTGAAAATAAGACTAAATTAGAGTTTAAAATGAGAACATTGCTACCCTGTTCTTCTGGTAGCAATGCAGCATCCTAACAGCATGTAAGCCATCACAAGATTTAGAGCTCAACTCAATCAGTGGCAACAAAATTAGAAATAAATAGGAGAGGATCAATATAAAGTGTTGTCTGGAATAATAAAACATTGCTTGGCTGCAAAAATCTATTTTATTTTTCTTTTAGCTAGATGTTCTGGAAATATCTGTCCTAGCTCTTTAGAAACTAAGTCTCCTTTATTTATAAAGACAAAGAGGAGTCAATAGTGAATATTACATATTATATGTAACTATAAACATATATACACATGTATCTATATATATCAATATACATTAAAGATGAACTGACAGAACAATAGGGCATCTAGGAAATGGGTTTCATTATTAAAATTATAGTTAATTCAAATTGACAAAATGGTGTTAAATATATCAATAATATGGTAACTGGTCTTATTTTTTCTTGAATATATTTTTTTCAAGTTTGAGTCTATGATGATATTTTTGCAAAGCTATTTACATAAGAAGCCTCTAATAAATGTTAATGTCAAGATATTTGACAGATCATGAAAAAAAATAAACAAAGGTTTCTCAGTACATTCTAAGATCTTTAAAGTGCTGTATCCAACTTAAAAGGAATTTTGTACTGACTGTTAAGTACTGGTCCCCTCCCTCCTGTGGTAGGGACCAGGATATATTACCAACGTGACTTCTCAGAATATTGGCTCCAGCTTCATCCTGAGAGGTCAGAATTAGTGCTTAGTGGAAGAACCGGCCACTTTCATGATGGTATCAAGGGATTAGTATTCGATCTTTTATGGTTGCATCTATATGATGGAGTCCTAAGTGGCAGACATCACCATGTTGCTGCTCACTCACCAAGTCATGTCTGACTCTTTGCAACCCCATGGACTATAGCATGCTAGACTCTGCTGACCTTCACTGTCTCCTGGAGTTTTCTCAAACTGATATACATTGATGCCATCCAACCACCTCACTCTCTGTCGCCCCTTCTCCTCTCACCCTCATTCCTTCCCAATGTCAGAGTCCCCTCTGATGAGTCAGTTCTTTATACCTGGTGGGAAGAGCCTACCTGGTGCAAAGGCATGACCATTTCAGCTTCTTATTTTGTAAAGAATCAAACATTCCCTTTGATAATAGAAGTGGGAATGGAGTCTTATTGTCCCTGACTTTCAATTGATCAGATTGAGTTATCATAAGCCATGAGCCCAAGTCATTTTCAATAATAGTTTGAAGTAGAAAACTACCTTTTCTAGCAGGTCAATCAGAAGATGATCAGTTGTAAGAATTTATCTTTCCTTTTCATATTTTATTTGAAAATTACTTAACACATCTGGCTTTTAGGCGTTAGTTAAAATGGGTGCTTTTCTGGGGTTTTACATGTAAATTTGAACTAGTGAAGAGATGGGACTATTCCCTTGAACATGCCTTTTGAAATCTTGATGTTACAGTGTATCTATCATAACCAAATATAAATTTAATTTCTATGAGAATAAAAAGCTTCTAAGTGATGATGTTTTTTAAGTCACATGAGGAAAATCTTTCCAAGTAAAGAGAATAGCATCACCAATGAATATAAATGTCTCTCAGCTTTTTAAGGAACATAAATATCATATTTCTATTTCAAAGTTATTTTTTTCCTCGTGGGAATTGATCCTTTAGACAATTATTAGTCATTTTACTCTTGTACTTCTGTTTTAATTCAGACATTATCTGCAATTATAAACCTTTTTTATTAATCATCCAACAATTGTTGTCTCATGCAAACACATGCATGCAACTAAAACAGCCCCAAAAGTTATCCTCATTGCTTCAAAATATTTAAGTGTAAAATATCATATTTAGAGGGAAATTTTAGAACTCTTTTTCAAATTTTTTTGAAAATTTTGATTTGTACTTTATATACATAAAAATAGAATGCCTTTTTAAAATTTTTAATAAAATATACAGACTATTCTGTAATATTTCATCTTTTTTCATTAATTTCTACTGGATATACATTAAAAAATATAAAACCTTGGATATGTTCATTTAAATATCATTATAGACAGACAAAGGGACTTCCCTGGTGGCTCAGATGATAAAGAGTCTAGCTGCCATGCAGGAGACCCAGATATGATCCCTGGGTCAGGAAGATCCCCTGAAGAAGGAATGGTATTCCACTCCAGTATTTTTGCCTAGAGAATTCCCTGGATAGAAGAGCCTACAGTTACACTTGACTGGGTGGCTAAAACAGGGATGAGCTTAGCACACAGAATCCAAACATCCTGACGAAAACTACTATGAAAAACTATAGTCAGAGTGACTCTACTGCAATGGTAACTATTTCAATGCCAATTATTTTAAAGTATCATTCATTTACAGTACCTGATTTTTTCTAAAGTTTTCATAGAAAAAAATGTAAAATGCTTTTAAGGGTACAGTTTCATCTATCAGTATTTCTAACTTATGTATACAAAGTTCAAATGAGCTTATGATTGAATCTACCAAACCCAGATGTACAATAAGTCATTTCAGAAAATACTTTGCCATTTTAATAGCTGGAAGTAATATAGGCAACAAGGTTTCATCAGTCCTCTCTATAGGCTATGCTGTCTATGATAAAAGGAAAAAGACCCTACCATCTAATTATCACCTTAGATCTTTCGATGGTGAAGAAATATCACTGTTGTACCTCAAAGATGGGTGATAATTGGAAATAGCTGCTTCATTTTCTGTCCCTTTGAGATGTTACCTGGGACATCACCTCTTTCTCAACTATTCAGAATTAGGCCACTATTTGTAATCAGAGTTCTTAAAGACCATTTGCAAGGAATTCATTTTAAGGAAGAAAACAGCATTGCCCAAAATCTTTAATGGAAATTCTGAAAATATGTAAAATAGATTATTTTCAGAATATTATAATCTCGATGTACCTTTGATTCTTATTTAATTGGGTCCTAGAAGAGAAGAAGTTAAGCACTAAAAAAAATAAAGTTAGAGAAAGGGGTAGTTTCTTGCTGGTAACTTTATTTTAATTCTCTTTCCTTTGTAGAATTCTTGTTTTTGTTTTACATTTTTTTCATACAAGAAGGATTATATATGTGTTTTTACCTTTGTTTCAGACTTTGGAATGAATTTAGCAGCAGTTATGTGACTCCATTTTTTCCTTCTTTAATACATGTCACTTTTCATCATATATTAATTCTGTTTTTAAATGTAATATAAGTAGAACCAAACTGTGTGTACTGTTTTATTTAACATATTTGTATTTTGGTACTTTGCAGTAGTTCATATTTTTCATTTTATGTAATATATAAACTGCTTTTGCAGCTTACCACAACTTATTTACCTATTACATTGATAATGAATATTTGGATTTTTTCCTATATTTTTGCAATTATAAATAAACTGGAGAAGGGCGTGCCAACCCACTCCAGTATTCTTGCCTGGAGAATCTCATGGGCAAAGGAGCCTGGCCGGCTACAGTCCATGGGGCAGCAAAAAGTCGGACATGACTGAAACGACTTCAGTTCAGTTCAGTTCAGTAGCTCAGCTGTGTCTGGCTCTTTGCGATCCCATGAATCACAGCACGCCAGGCCTCCCTGTCCATCACCAACTCCCGGAGTTCACTCAAACTCACGTCCATCGAATCGGTGATGCCATCCAGCCATCTCATCCTCTGTCGTCCCCTTCTCCTGCCCTCAATCCCTCCCAGCATCAGAGTCTTTTCCAATGAGTCAACTCTTTGCACGAGGTGGCCAAAGTACTGGAGTTTCAGCTTTAGCATCAGTCTTTCCAAAGAACACCCAGGACTGATCTCCTTTAGAATGGACTGATTGGATCTCCTTGCACTCCAAGGGACTCTCAAGAGTCTTCTCCAACACCACAGTTCAAAAACATCAATTCTTCAGTGCTCAGCCTTCTTCACAGTCCTACTCTCACATCTATACATGACCACTGGAAAAACCATAGCCTTGAATATACAGACCTTTGTTGGCAAAGTAATGTCACTGCTTTTCAGTATGCTATCTAGGTTGGTCATAACTTTCCTTCCAGGGAGCAAGTGTCTTAATTTCATGGCTGCAATCACCATCTGCAGTGATTTTGGAGCCCCAAAATATAAAGTCTGACACTGTTTCCACTGTTTCCCAATCTATTTCCCATGGAGTGATGGGATCAGATGCCATGATCTTCGTTTTCTGAATGTTGAGCTTTAAGGCAACCTTTTCACTTTCCACTTTCACTTTCATCAAGAGGCTTTTGAGTTCCTCTTCACTTTCTGCCATAAGGGTGGTGTCATCTGCATATCTGAGGTTATTAATATTTCTCCCAGCAATCTTGATTCCAGCTTGTGCTTCTTCCAGCCCAGCGTTTCTCATGTTGCTTTTTAACTGTGGTGTTGGAGAAGACTCTTGAGAGGTTCCTTGGAGTGTAAGGAGATCCAACCAGTCCATTCTAAAGGAGATCAGCCCTCAGTGGTCTTTGGAAGGACTGATGCTAAAGCTGAAACTCCAGTACTTTGGCCACCTCATGCGAAGAGTTGACTCATTGGAAAAGATCCTGATGCTGGGATGGATTGGGGGCAGGAGGAGAAGGGGACAACAGAGGATGAGATGGCTGGATGGCATCACCGACTTGATGGATGTGAGTTTGAGTGAACTTCGGGAGTTGGTGATGGACAGGGAAGCCTGGTGTGCTGCAATTCATGAGGTCGCAAGAGTTGGACACAACTGAGAGACTGAACTCAAGTGAACTGAGGCTTTCAGAGGCATGAGTATACTCACATCAAATATAAAAGTGTGATTACTCAGAATCAGGCTATTTATTACTTATCAAACTGGGCTTCCCTGGTGGTTCATATGGTAAAGTGTCTGCTTGCAAAACCAGAGACCTGGGTTCATCCCTGGGTTGGGAAGAGCCCCTGGAGAAGAAAATGGCAAACCACTCCAGTACTCTTGCCTGAAAAATTCCAAGGAGGAAGGCTGAAAAACTACAGTCCATGGGGTTGTAAAGAGTCGGAGATGACTGAGCAACTTCACTTTCTTTCTAAGCTGATATACCTCTATTGGAATCATCTGCTCTTGATTAGCTGACTATCCCAAGTGAGAGGCTGACACTAATTGGTTTGCTTGTGATGTGTGTTCACTGAGTTTCCAGTGATGGATTAAACAACAAGCTCTGATGACTACTTATAATGACTACAAAATAATCAGTCTTTGCTTAAATGTTTGAAAACATTTTCATCCTCAATATTTTCCTTAATTTGGCTTATTTTAATTTTCCTCTTACTTATAAGTTGTAGTTCTAACTCCTATGCTATGACTCATTTCTTAAGCATGGTCCTTCTCCTTCCAAAGTGTCTTTGGACACCCAGAGGTCCAATATCTATCTCAAGCCTGTAATACTGTTATGTCTAGCTTATATTCTATTTCTGTGCAAAATAATTTAGGGAAAAAGAAACCTGCCCTCAGGGAAAAAATGTAAGCATGGCTTATTTCACATGCTTTATATGCTTTCTTAATGTTTGTAGCTGCACAGATCCTCCTTCTATTGACTGTCTTCCACAACTTGTAAAAGTATTTTGCATAATTTGTCTATATTTATAATTTTTAACAGAAAAGCCAGTCCAAAATAAGCTAATCCATCAGCTAAAACTTGAAAACTTTGAAAAGTATGTTCAAAAATGAACTCAAGATGTAGAATGCATTCATATTGTAAAGAAGCATGTTTTCTCTATAATTGACAGTTTTACTATGATACACAAAACCAGCCTCTACACATTAGTGTCCAAAAAATCTGAGATAACAAAGCCTAGAATGACCCAGTAAATGATAGTTGAAAAAAGTTCTATTTGACAAATTAACAAATTGTGTTTGATTGCATTATTGGACCTAATTAAGGATTTCCCTGTATGTATGTCCTTCTATAATTTTGTATCATGTTTTCACATTGACTTTGGGTCCAGCCATGTAACTTATTTTGCCTAATGAGAGAGAAGCACATTTGATACACTTAGAGTCTTGAGAAAATACTTACTTTTACTTTCTCTCTTAAAATTGTGCCACTACTATGAAGACAACCAGGGTACACTAAAGTAGGATCAGGAAGAACATAGGGAAATATCCCAGATGAAGATATCTTAAGGTAACCAGCCTCTAACTAATCCACCAGCTCTTCTCAAACACATAGTGTTAGACATGGTAAACTGAGCCTCACTCAAATCGGTAGAATAATCTAATTCATGAGAAACAAGAGACAATTGCTGTTTTAGGTCATCATGTATGTAAATAAACTGTTAACTCAGAAATAGCTAACAGGTATACCAAGAGGAAAATGTTATTAAGTTCTTTGGCCCATTTTTTGATTGGGTCGTTTATTTTTCTGGAATTGAGCTGTAGAAGTTGCTTGTATATTTTTGAGATTAGTTGTTTGTCTGTTGCTTCATTTGCTATTATTTTCTCCCATTCTGAAGGCTGTCTTTTCAGCTTGCCTATAGTTTCCTTTGTTGTGCAGAAGCTTTTAAGTTTGATTAGGTCCCATTTGTTCATTTTTGATTTTATTTCCGATATTCTGGGAGGTGGGTCATAGAGGATCCTGCTGTGATGTAAGTCAGAGAGTGTTTTGCCTATGTTTTCCTCTAGGAGTTTTATGGTTTCTGGTCTTATATTTAGCTCTTTAATCCATTTTGAGTTTATTTTTGTGTATGGTGTTAGACAGTGTTCTAGTTTCATTCTTTTACAAGTGTTCAACCAGTTTTCCCAGCACCACTTGTTAAAAAGATTGTCTTTACTCCATTGTATATTCTTGCCGCCTTTGTCAAAGATTAGGTGACCATATGTGCGTGGATTTATCTCTGGACTTTCTATTTTGTTCCATTGATCTATGTTTCTGTCTTTGTGCCAGTACCATACTGTCTTGATGACTGTAGCTTTATAGTAGAGCCTGAAGTCAGGCAGGTTGATTCCTCCAGTTCCGTTCTTCTTTCTCAAGATAGCTTTGGCTATTCGAGGTTTTTTGTATTTCCATACAAATTGAGAAATTATTTGTTCTAGCTCTGTGAAGAATACCGTTGGCAGCTTGATGGGGATTGCATTGAATCTATAAATTGCTTTGGGTAGTATACTCATTTTCACTATATTGATTCTACCAATCCACGAACATGGTATATTTCTCCATCTATTAGTGTCCTCTTTAATTTCTTTCAGCAGTGTTTTATAGTTTTCTAAATATAGGTCTTTAGATTCTTTAGGAAGATATATTCCTAAGTATTTTATTGTTTTCATTGCAATGGTGAATGGAATTGTTTCCTTAATTTCTCTTTCTATTTTCTCGTTATTAGTGTACAGGAATGCAAGGGATTTCTGTGTGTTAATTTTATATCCTGCAACTTTACTGTATTCATTGATTAGTTCTAGAACTTAATAGACATTTCTCCAAAGAAGACATACAGGTGGCTAACAAACACATGAAAAGATGCTCAACATCACTCATTATCAGAGAAATGCAAATCAAAACCACTATGAGATACCATTACACGCCAGTCAGAATGGCTGCGATCCAAAAATCCACAAGCAATAAATGCTGGAGAGGGTGCGGAGAGGAGGGAACCCTCTTACACTGTTGGTGGGAATGCAAACTAGTACAGCCGCTATGGAGAATAGTATGGAGATTCCTCAAAAAACTGGGAATAGAACTGCCTTATGACCCAGCAATCCCACTGCTGGGCATACACACTGAGAAAACCAGAATTGAAAGAGGCACGTGTACCCCAATGTTCATAGCAGCACTGTTTACAATAGCCAGGACGTGGAAGCAACCTAGATGTCCATCCACAGATGAATGGATAAGCAAGCTGTGGTACATATACACGATGGAGTATTACTCAGCCATTAAAAAGAATACATTTGAATTAGTTCTAATGAGGTGGATGGAACTGGAGCCTATTATACAGAGTGAAGTAAGCCAGAAAGAAAAACACAAATACAGTATACTAACGCATATATATGGAATTTAGAAAGATGGTAACAATCACCCTGCTTATGAGACAGCAAAAGAGACACTGATGTATAGAACAGACTTTTGGACTCTGGGACTGGGAGAGGGTGGGACGATTGGGGAGAATAGCATTGAAATATGTATAATATCATATCTGAAACGAGTCAGTCCAGGTACGATGCCCGATAACAGATGCCTGGGACTGGAGCACTGGGATGACCTGGAGGGATGGTGTGGGAAGGGGGGAGGGAGGAGGGTTCAGGATGGGGAACACGTGTATTCTGGTGGCGGATCCATCTCGATGTATAGTAAAAGTAATACAATATTGTAAAGTTAAGAAAAATTAAAAATAATAATAATAATAATAAAATTTTTAAAAAAAGAAAAAAAAAAAAGAAAATGTTATTAACATTTTTTGTACAAGATCATTAATGCTAAATACACCAAAAAGACCTTTTTACATACTGTTCCTCATTCTCCTCAAAAATCTCTTGTCTAATTTTTGCGTGACTTGCTTTTTCACTTTCTCTGCTTCTTCCTCAAGGATCACATCTATTTTTTTTCTTTATTACTTAACAATATTCCCTTCAAGCATCTCTGTGTGTGTGTGTATGTGTGTGTTCCTCTCTCTGTATCTCTCATGCATACACAAACATAAGATTTAAAAAAAATAATATTTCCTCAGTAAAATTAAGTTGCATAATGCAAATATTAGAATAATTTTTTTCTAGTGGATCACAGTAACTTCAAGTGCTAGGAAAGCCTGAAATGTAGTGGTTCATCAATATATAATTGTTGAATTAACATTGATAAATAGTATGTGTTAATAGAAAATGTGTGTAGTAGACACCTCATCTTAAAAACTAAAATATTTCAAACCGAACATAAGATGGGACCACTAGAATTACTTGAAATATATCTAGGAATCATAGTAATAAAACTAAATATATATGGGCTTAATAGGAGAAGGAATGTTATTAGAAATAATAAGCTAGAATTTTTTCAAAAAAAGTAGTAAAATAGAGAACAAAGACATTAAAATATGAAGGGGACATTAAAATAGAAGATATAAATATAAGCTACAACAATGACAGCAAAGAGGAAAATACTGTTATCAAAGAAACATCAAGAAGTATTCTCCAGAGGTAAAGAAAGTTATGTGTCATATGAAAAGTATTAAGTACCATCCAATAATATCCAAGTACTGAATGGAAAGAATACAAAGGTCTAGGAATACAACTCTAAGTATTTCTTAAAAAGAGAAACTACAATAAAAACAAGTAAATACATGCATATGCACATGCTAAATGGAGAACATGGTAAAAGAATAAAGATAGTCAAATCATGCATAAGGCTCTTAAAAAGCAATAATGAAATAGTCACTCCATCATCAAAAAATTTAATGGAGCAACTATTATTTTTCAGTCATGGTTCCAAGTGCTTGAAATATATCTATAAAGAAAACAGAAAAAATGTTCCTACCTGCCCTCTATCATCAGTCATTTTGAACCTAACTGCCAATGGCTAAATGAGCATTCAAGTGGCAGGGTAAAATAAATATCTTTTTCTAGCATTCAGAGAGTCAACAGATTTATCAAGCATAGTCTAAGTTGAAAGAATTATTAGACTATATATTCAGATGGACAAAAATGTAAAGCCCCAAAAAGAAAAGAATGAGAAGTTAACTATGTTCTAAAATCAATGTTAAATCTTATGTTTTTCTTATGAATAAAAAAAAAATAGTAGGCTATTATTCTTGGGCAAATGACAGAAAACCTTGTCTCTTGCTGCAAAGGAAATATAAATATGGCAATAGGTAATACAAGTAAAATGCTTATCAAATTTATTGACAGCTCTATCCATCTCTAATATATGCATGTTCTATCCATTAAAAAGTACTACAGACCAAACTCACTTATGAAACTTTATGTAAAAGCCTGAAATAAAATATTATCACACCGAAGGCACCATCTTCAAAAATATTTTAAAATATAGTTATTTCAGGAGTCATAAAAATCCACTATGTACATTAAGGCCTTTAATACATCTATCATACACTGCACAACAAATTATCACAAGCTTAGCATCTTAAAGCAATGTACATTTATTATCTCACAGCTTTCATGATTCAGAAGTTCAAACACGGCTTAATCAGTTCCTCTGTTCAGGGTCTCTCATGGCAGTTGAAATGTCTCATGTAATTTCCAGGGTTCTCTCCTAAGATTGGAGAAGGCAATGACACCCCACTCCAGTACTCTTGCCTGGAAAATCCCATGGAAGGAGGAGCCTGGTAGGCTGCAGTCCATGGGGTCGCTAAGAGTCAGACACGACTGAGTGGCTTCACTTTCACTTTTCACTTTCATGAATTGGAGAACGAAATGGCAACCCATTCCAGTGTTCTTGCCTGGATAATCCTAGCGACAGGGGAGCCTTGTGGGCTGCCATCTATGGGGTCACACAGAGTCGGACACGATTGAAGTGACTTAGCAGCAGCAGCAGCAGCTCCTAAGATTACATGATTGCTGACATTATTCACTTACTCACAGTGGTAGAACTGAGGCTTCAGTTCCAAGAGGCCACCTCTCTCAACAGGCAATTTGTAACAAGGCTGTTAGCATCTTCATAGCCAGAAAGAGAACATCTGTGTTGCTTTAGCTTCTTTCTCCTGTTTTTGACCTCTAGACACTTTTAAATGACTAACATGATTAGATCAGGCCTACCCAAGATGACCTCCCTTTTAATTAACGTAAACTTATTAAGATCTTGTGTCTACAAAATCCCTTTTGAAAATTTCATATAATGGAGTGCAATCACTCGAGTATTATTTCATTACCTTTACAATATTCTGTTGGTTATAGTGAAGTTACAGGTCACAGATATAATCAACTTGAAGGGATTGAACAGGGCATGGATGACTTCTATAAGATTTATTCTGTAGATTTCTTTCTATAATATAAGGTTGGCCAAAAAGTTATTTTAAGATTTCCCATGTTATGGAACGAACTTTTGGCCAATCCCATATATAATATATATTAATAATAATAGAAATATATTAAAATTCATTAATTTCTCCATTGAGCCTTTTATTTATGCATTATTATATATTAATTTATATTTGCTTTATTGACTATGTCAATCTGCTTTATTGACTATGCCAAAGCCTTTGACTGTGTGGATCACAATAAACTATGGAAAATTCTTAAAGAGATGGGAATACCAGACCACCTGATCTGCCTCTTAAGAAATCTGTATGCAGGTCAGGAAGCAACAGTTAGAACTGGTCATGGAACAACAGACTGGTTCCAAATAGGAAAAGGAGTACGTCAAGGCTGCATATTGTCACCATGTTTATTTAACTTATATGCAGAGTACATCATGAGAAATGCTGGACTGGAAGAAACACAAGTTGGAATCAAGATTGCCGGGAGAAATATCAATCACCTCAGATATGCAGATGACACCACTCTTATGGCAGAAAGTGAAGAGGGGCTAAAAAGCCTCTTGATGAAAGTGAAAGTGGAGAGTGAAAGGGTTGGCTTAAAGCTCAACATTCAGAAAACGAAGATCATGGCATCTGGTCCCATCACTGCATGGGAAATAGATGGGGAAACAGTGGAAACAGTGTCAGACTTTGTTTTTCTGGGCTCCAAAATCACTGCAGATGGTGACTGCAGCCATGAAATTAAAAGACGCTTACTCCTTGGAAGGAAAGTTATGAGCAACCTAGATAGCGTATTCAAAAGCACAGACATTACTTTGCCAACAAAGGTTCGCCTAGTCAAGGCTATGGTCTTTCCTGTGTCATGTATGGATGTGAGAGCTGGACTGTGAGGAAGGCTGAACGCCGAAGAATTGATGCTTTTGAACTGTGGTGTTGGAGAAGACTCTTGAGAGTCCCCTGGACTGCAAGAAGATCCAACCAGTCCATTCTGAAGGAGATCAATCCTGGAATTTCTTTGGAAGGAATGATGCTAAAGCTGAAACTCCAGTACTTTGGCCACCTCATGCGAAGAGTTGACTCATTGGAGAAGACTCTGATGCTGGGAGGGATTGAGGGCAGGAGGAGAAGGGGACGACAGAGGATGAGATGGCTGGATGGCATCACTGACTCGATGGATGCGAGTCTGAGTGACCTCCGGGAGCTGGTGATGGACAGGGAGGCCTGGCGTGCTGCAGTTCATGGGGTCGCAAAGAGTCGGACACGACTGAGCGACTGATCTGATCTGATCTGATCTGATATATTAATTTGGAGAAGGAAATGGCAACCCACTCCAGTGTTCTTGCCTGGAGAATCCCATGGACGGGGGAGCCTGGTGGGCTGCTGTCTATGGGATCACACAGAGTCGGACACGACTGAAGTGACTTAGCAGTAGCAGCATATATTAATTGATATAAAATAGCATGTGATCATCTGTAGATTCTTAAAAGTTAATTGACAAAATATTAAGTCCTTTTTTTTTTTTAAAGGTAGTCATTTTGGATCAGCAAATATGCATTTAACATATCTCATATGTTATAATCTCAATATATCACAGTATTGAAGCCAGACAATAGAGAAGTATTAAGGATTTTTCTATTTAGTCAGAAACAAAAATATATGTTTTATCTTCACTATACTTAACATTATGTTTGGAAAAAGTTGTCTATGGTCTTTCTGCAGGTCTAATATCAACTTTTGTTCTGGGACATACTCTCAATTGTATTTGTAGAGTAAGCAGTCTTGGAATAGAGGCATAATGTCTCATTGCAGAGCTGGGGATCAGATTTGTTTACTAACCAGGTGAATAAACATAATGTCTTCCCCTGAGATGGAAGGTTAATAGTTTTTCTTGTTTTCTCCTTATGTTGTTGTGGTTTAATTGCTAAGTTGTGTCTGACTCTTAAAACCCCATGGACTGTAGCCTGCCAGGCTCCTCTATCCATGGGATTTTCCAGGCAAGAAAAATGGAGTGCGTTGCCATTTTTTTCTCTAGGATATCTTCCTAATCCAGGGATCAAACCCATGGCTGGTGCATTGCAGGCAAATTCTTTACTAACTGAGCTATGGGGAAAGCCTTATGTTGTTGGCGGTATTCCAAGCTGGAAGTTAAACAATTGTAACATAGACCCACTGCATGCACAGCATCCACCTAGCCTGCTCCATATCATTCTTGTAGAACTTGGAGAGCAAAGAAAACCACTAGATATATGAAACCTATGCTGCCTGCTTTGTTGTGAGTTGTAAATTCCTTTGTGTCTGACCCAGGAATTGCATGCCTTCCTTCTGTCAACATCCCTGGGAGTATGTCAGTTTAATTTGTTAGCTTACAAGTAGGGTAAATTATCAGACATTTCACAGTTAATGATACATGGTTTTGGAGATATTAGCTATTGCAATGAGATGAGACAAGACAATGAGCATAATTAGAATTGGAAAGAAAAACAGCCTCATTTCTCTCTGCATATAACCTGAAAAACTATGTCTGGGAGTCTCTCCCAAAATCAATTACAAAGTGAAAACAAGTATCAAGATAATTCTGTCAAATGTATGGCTTTGTAATCAACATTCTGAAAACAAATAACCATCAATGAGGTAAACCCAAAACAAACAAAAAATGAGTAGGAGGAAATATTAAAATAGGGGAGGGAGATGGGAGGGGGATTCAGGATGGGGAACACATGTACACCCATGGCTGATTCATGTCAATGTATGGCAAAAACAACTACAATATTGTACAGTAATTAGCCTCCAATTAAAATAAATGAATTTATATTTAAAAATTAGAAAAGAAAAAATAAAAAGTCAAAGAATATTAAAATATTAATTTTAATTAATATTACTATTAAAGTAGAAGGTATTTTGAAATGAGAAATTAAATATTCTTATGCATTGGAGAAGGAAATGGCAACCCACTCCAGTGTTCTTGCCTGGAGAATCCTAGGGACAGCAGAGCCTGGTGGGCTGCCGTCTATGGGGTTGTACAGAGTTGGACACGACTGAGGCGACTTAGCAGCAACAGCATGCATAAACTTAGTAATACTGAAGAACCAACAAATAGCTATAAAACACATATTTAAATACACAAAACTAGACTTAAAAATTAAAAAGGTATCATTTACTTGGATAGAAAGGCTCAAAATCAAAAACAAAAATTTAGTTTTCCCTTAATATTTGAATGTTTTAAAATTTCAACTAAAGAAGTGTCAAGTCTCTGCCTCCAACTTTGAGCTAGGCAACTTTGATTAGAAAATGTAATCTGAAGAACAAATAAGTGAGACTTTCCAGGAAACCCTAGGAAAAGAAGAACAAGGAGAATGGCACGTAATCAGAGACTAATAAAAATCAGTTCAGTTCAGTCACTCAGTCATGTCTGACACTTTGTGACCCCATGGACTGTACCATGGCCAGGCTTCCCTGTCCATTGTGAACTCCTGTAGCTTACTCAGACTCACGTCCATTGAGTCAGTGAAGCCATCCAACCATCTCATCCTCTTTTGTTCCCTCGTCTTCCCGCCTTCAGTCTTTCCCAGCTGATGCAAGGTTTTTCAAATGAGTCTGTTCTTCACAACAGGTGGCCAAAGTATTGGAGTTTCAGCTTCAGCATTAGTTAATGAAAATATTCACCCCAAATATCAGATCAGATCAGATCAGATACTCTCGTCCCTCCGCCCCCCCCCCCTCCTCCCTCCCTCCTCCTCACTGTCATCTCCTCCCTCCTCCCTCCTCCCCTCTCCCTCCCACTCTCTTCCTTCCTCTTCGCTGGTGGCCAATCTAGTTCACTAGTCCCTCAACTCACTGTATCCCAGTCAGACTTTCAGCTCACTTCTCCTCCCATACACAGAGGACTACCTTGACTAGGCACGAAGTAGTCTCTCTTGCTCTGGGTCATACTTCTTGTCCCATCGGCTGAGTCACCATCTGCAGTGATTTTGGCAGATCAAGTCTACATTCACTTCCCATCTCTCAGTGTGGACATGCCTTTGTTCTGTGGCTTCACCTTTTCCTCTCCCTTCCTCTCGCTTTAGCCCCTCTTCCTTTCTCCATAGGTGGTCATCTGCATTCTTTATTGATTTCTCCGCTCTTTCAACTTTGTTCTCCTTCTTTAATGTTTCAGCCTCGATTTCATCTTTTCCTTGCTTCCTGACTGCTCAGTTTCGAGGAGATCAGTGTCTACTCTCTCACAGTCCACTCGCTGCTAGTAGCAGAAGATCTCTCCTTTTTCCTTGTGTTGGTTTTCTCTTTCCCCTTTCAGCAACATCGAGTTCACGTCATCTGAGCCTGGCTTGGAGATGAGCCATACGTGTGAGTGAGTGCGTGCACTCCTGGTGCCTTTCTTGGTTGGGATGACTTTTGGCCCTGTCTTCATCTTAGTGTGCACTTTCACAGCATCATCATTCATTGTAGCTCCACTGATTCCTCACCTCCACTACTTTGTCGTGTGTGCTTTCTGCCCATTTGACTCACCCAAGTGTCTGCTCTAGGTCAGTGATCACATCATCATGAATCTGGTCTTGGCTCTTTTTGTACATCTCTGTGTTTCTTCCACCTCTTCTTCTCTCTTTAGGTCCATACCATTTCTTCCTTTCGCCCATCTTGTGAATGTTCCTTTGGTATCTCTGATTCTTGAGAGTCCTAGTCTTTCCTCTTTTTTTCCTCATTTCTTTCATTGATCACTGAAGAAGGCTTTCTTATCTCTTCTTGCTACTCTTTGGAACTCCGCATTTAGATGTTTATATCTTTCCTTTTCTCCTTTCTTTTCCTTCTCTTCTTTTCACAGCCACACCCCAAATATACCATCTTAAATTAGCAGAGAATGGATGACATTTTAATAACCAATGTTGAGAGAAAAAAATTGAGTCTATTTCCCCATTTTATAAGAAGATGAATTCCAAACCTTTTCTCTTTGGATCAACTATGTAAATATATCAAATGTACCTTAAAGTAAGTGAATTTAATTTAATTTAAAATGAGTGTATTTCTTTCTAGCTAGGAGTATGGGGACTTCCAGTCATGACTCAAAATCCAACATCAGTACGAAATATATGAATTTGATTTTGTATAAAAAAAAAAAAAAAAAAACTAGGCAAAAATAAGCATAAAAAAAAAGTTTATGAAAAATTTAATTTCCAGAATTCCAATAAGATGGAAAAATAATTCTAAGTATTTTATAAAAGGATAACACTTAAACAAGCTTGTGCTATTAAGGAACTGTGTATGCCTAAATTCAAAGCTTAGTGATCTCTCAGGTATTCTAGCCTCGATATTCAGCAGTAATATTTGTTTTTCACAATTAGATCTTTATTTCATTATCTCATGTTAATTGTACTTAATTGTATACTGGAATGGTGAATTTAACTCAGGGACCATTATATCTACTACTGTGGGCAGGATCCCTTAGAAGATATGGAGTAGCCATCATAGTAGCCAACAAAAAGTCTGAAATGCAGTACTTGGATGCAATCTCAAACACGACAGAATGATCTCTGTTCGTTTCCAAGGCAAACCATTCAATATCACAGTAATCCAAGTCTATGCCCCAACCAGTAATGCTGAAAAACCTGAAGTTGAACAGTTCTACAAAGACCTACAAGATGTTCTAGAACTAACACCCCAAAAAAGATGTCCTTTTCATTATAGGGGACTGGAATACAAATAGGAAGTCAAGAAATACCTGGAGTAACAGGCACATTTGGCCTTGGAATATGGAATGAAGCAGGGCAACAGCTAACAGAGTTCTGCCAAGAGAAAACACTGGTCATACTAAACACCCTCTTGAAACACCCAAGAGAAGACTCTACACATGGACATCACCAGATGGTCAACACTGAAATCAGATTGATTATGTTCTTAGGAGCCAAAGATGGAGAAGGTCTATACAGTCAGCAAAAACAAGACGGGGAGCTGGCTGTGGCTCAGATCATGAACTCCTTATTGCCAAATTCAGACTGAAATTGAAGAAAGTAGAGAAAACCACAAGACCATTCAGGTATGACCTAAATCAAACCCCTTATGACTCTACAGCGGAAATGAGAAATAGATTTAAGGGACTAGATCTGACAGAGTACCTGATGATTATGGATGAAGGTTCGTGACATTGTAGACGAGACAGGAATGAAGACCATCAACCCTTCCCCCCCCCAAAAAAAGGGCAAAAAAGCAAAATGGCTGTCTGAGGAGGCCTTACAAATAGCTATGAAAAGAAGGGAAGTGAAAAACAAAGGAGAAAAGGAAAGATATAAGCATCTGAATGCAGAGTTCCAAAGAATAGCAATAAGAGATAAGAAAGCCATCCTCAGTGATCAATGCAAAGAAAGAGAGGAAAATAATAGAATGGGAAAGACTAGAGATCTCTTCAGGAAAATTAGAGATATCAAGGGAACATTTCAATCAAAGATGGGCTCAATAAAGCAAAGAATGGTAGGGACCTATCAGAAGCAGAAGATATTAAAAAGAGATGGCAAGAATACACAGAAGAACTATACAGAAAAGATCTTCATGACCCAGATAATCACAGTGATATGATCACTCACCTAGAACCAGATATCCTGGAATGTGAAGTCAAGTAGACCTTAGGAAATATCACTATGAACAAAGCTAGTGGAGGTAATGGAATTCCAGTTGAGCTATTTCAAATAATGAAAGATGATGCTGTTAAAGTGCTGCACTCAATATGCCAGGACATTTGGAAAACTCATCAGTGACCACAGGACTGGAAAAGGTCAGTTTTAATTCCAATCCCAAAGAAAGGCAATGCCAAAGAATGTTCAGACTACCGCACAATGGCACTCATCTTACAGGCTAGTAAAGTAATGCTCAAAATTCTCCAAGCCAGGCTTCAGCAATACATGAACCATGAACTTTCAGATGTTCAAGCTGGTTTTAGAAAAGTCAGAGGAACCCAGAGATCAAATTGCCAACATCCACAGGATCATCAAAAAAGCAAAAGAGTTCTGGAAAAACATCTATTTCTGCTTTATTGACTATGCCAAAGCCTTTGACTATGTGGATTGCAATAAACTGTGGGAAATTCTGAAAGAGATGGGAATACTAGACCACTTGACCTGCCTTTTGAGAAACCTATATGCAGGTCAGGAAGCAACAGTTAGAACTGGACATGGAACAACAGACTGGTTCCAAATAGGAAAAGGAGTACATCAAGGCTGTATATTGTCACCCTGCTTATTTAATTTATATGCAGAGTACATCATGAGAAATGCTGGGCTGGAGGAGGCACAAGCTGGAATCAAAACTGCCAGAAGAAATATCAATAACCTCGGATATGCAGATGACACCACCCTTATGGCAGAAAGTGAAGAGGAACTAAAGGGCCTCTTGATGAAAATGAAAGAGAAGAGTGGAAAAAGTTGGCTTAAAGGTCAACATTCAGAAAACTAAGATCATGGTATCTGGTCCCATCACTTCACGGCAAATAGATGGGGAAACAGTGGAAACAGTGGATGACTTTATTTTCCTGGGCTCCAAATTACTGCAGATGGTGACTGCAGCCATGAAATTAAAAGACACTTACTCCTTGGATGGAAAGTTATGAACAACCTAGACAGCATATTAAAATTCAGACACATTACTTTGTCAACAAAGGTCCGTCTAGTCAAGGCTATGGTTTTCCAATAGTCATGTATGGATGTGAGAGTTTGACTATAAAGAAATCTGAGTGCCGAAGAATTGATTCTTTTGAACTGTGGTGTTGGAGAAGACTTTTGAGAGTCTCTTGGACTGCAAGGAGATCCAACCAGTCCATCCTAAAGGAGATCGGTCCTGGGTGTTTATTGGAAGGACTGATGTTGAAGCTGAAACACCAATATTTTGGCCACTTGATGTGAAGAGCTGACTCAATTTGAAAAGACCATGATGCTGGGAGGGATTGAGGGCAGGAGGAGAGGGGACGACAGAGGAAGAGATGGTTGGATGGCATCACTGACTCGATGGACATGGGTTTGGGTGGACTCCGGGAGTTGGTGATGGATAGGGAGGCCTGGCATTCTGCAGTTTATGGGGTCACAAAGAGTTGGACACGACTGACTGAACTGAACTGAATTGTATACTTTTATTGATAAATATTCTGTATTTTCAGCATTTATATAACTTACATTTATTCATCATTTAATATTTATTTTACTTATTTTGCAATATTTCAGAAGTCTTCCCTTTCATTTCAAGAAAAAATATTTTACAGAGAACACTTTCTCTTTATTATATCATCCTTTCAACTTCAAATAGATGATATCAATTAGTTGAGTAACTACAGATAGGATGGTCATCATGGTAGGTTTTTAGGGCCAAGCTGTTTGCCATTATCAAGGTACATGTCAGTATAATTGTTGTTGTGAAAAAACTCACTTTTATGCCATTAAACCAGCATTTGTATGTGTTTTGTTCCAAATAATAGACTCTCAGTATAGAAAGTGCATTTTGACCTTTTTTATATATTCAGTATAGGAAGTGATTACATAGCATAATGTATAGAGTGATATACTTAGCTGTAAATTCCAATCAGTCCTTTATTTTTATAATTCTAACTATTGAAGTACCATGCAAGCTCCTGCTACAGTGATTGTGTTTGCACCACATGGTGGTAAATGGGAAACTATTTTCCGGTATACTTGCATTTGTGTAAGAGAACCCCCTCCCCCCCCCCCCCCCTCCCCACACCCCCCCCACACACGCACTTTATGGAAGGGAATCAAATACTAATAGTGTATGTTCTTGTTCTTATTTATTTTATTCATTTTATAGCTACTTTTAAAGTTCATAGCCATGTCACATTTTTCTTGGGTTCAATTTTGTTTTTTACTTTAGTGAAACATATCTTACATGTTTGTCTTCGTGAGGTTTTTATTGTTGCTTTCCTATTTTTGTGATCCCCAAGTTGTTTCTGGGGATTCTTTCATTATTTTTTACTAGTTTACTTATTTTAAAATAGCAGTACTATAGACTCTTGCTATTATTTTCATCTTGAATGTAACAAAAGCATTGTCAGAATGATCATTTTGAGAGTAAGGTAGCATTTCAGTCTTTTTATTTTAATTTCTAATTGAACCCACATTAACATTGTGAAATTTCTGGATTATGTGAGGAAATTAAGGAATGTAAATGTCCTATTTAATCAAAAATGGTTAAACTTTTGTGATGATTTATTTGAAAAGCAAGCCTGTCATGAACCCTCTTTTTCCTAAAAATAGTTTAATCTTTAGTATAGTTCCATTCTGTTAATTCCTATCTCTTGAAGAATTTTCATAGTTCACTGTGATCCATAGAGTCAAGGCTTTGGCATAGTCAATAAAGCAGAAATAGATGTATTTCTGGAAATCTCTTCCTTTTTCCATAATCCAGCAGATGTTGGAAATTTGATATCTGGTTTCTCTGGCTTTTCTAAAACCAGCGTGACATCTGGAAGTTCACGGTTCATATTGCTGAAGGCTGGCTTGGAGAATTTTAAGCATCATTTTACTAGCCTGTGAGATAAGTGCAACTGTGCAGTAATCTGAGCATTCTTTGGCATTGCCTTTCTTTGGGATTGGAATGAAAACTGACCTTTTCCAGTCTTGTGGCCACTGCTGAGTTTTCCAAATGTGCTGGCATATTGAGTGCAGCACTTTCACAGCATGATTGTTCAGGATTTGAAATAGCTCAACTGGAATTCCATCACCTCCACTAGCTTTGTTCGTAATGATGCTTTCTAAGGCCCACTTGCCTTCACATTCCAGGATATCTGGCTCTAGGTGAGTGATCATACCATTGTGATTATCTGGGTCATGAAGATCTTTTTTGTGCAGTTCTTCTGTGTATTCTTGCCACCTCTTCTTAATATCTTCTGTGTCTGTTAGGTCCCTACCATTTCTGTCCTTTATTGATCCCATCTTTGAATGCAATGTTCCCTTGGTATCTTTAATTTTCTTGAAGAGATCTCTAGTCTTTCCCATTCTATTGTTTTCCTCTATTTTTATGCCTTGATCGCTGAAGAAAACTTTCTTATCTCTCCTTGCTATTCTTTGGAACTCTGCATTCAGACGCTTATATTTTTCCTTTTCTCCTTTGCTTTTTGCTTCTCTTCTTTTTACAGCTATTTGTACGGCCTCCCCAGACAGTCACTTTGCTTTTTTACATTTCTTTTAAATGGGGGTGGTCTTGATCTCTGTCTCCTGTACAATGTCACAAACCTCCATCCATAGTTCATCAGGTACTCTGTCAGATCTAGTCCCTTAAATCTATTTCTCACTTCTACTGTATAGTCATAAGGGATTTGATTTAGGTCATACCTGAATGGTCTTGGGGTTTTCCCTACTTTCTTGAATTTAAGTCTGAATTTGGCAATAAGGAGTTCATGATCTGAGCCACAGTCAGCTCTTGGTCTTGTACCTGACCTGCCTCTTGAGAAACCTATATGCAGATCAGGAAACAACAGTTAGAACTGGACATGGAACAACAGACTGGTTCCAATTAGGAAAAGGAGTATGTCAAGGCTGTATAGTATCACCTACTTATTTAACTTATATGCAGAGTACATCATGAGAAATGCTGGGCTGGAGGAAGCACAAGTTGGAATCAAGATTGCCGGGAGAAAATATCAATAATTTCAGATACGCATATGGCACCACTCTTATGGCAGAAAGTGAAGAGGAACTAAAGAGCCTCTTGATGAAAGTGAAAAAGGAGAGTGAAAAAGTTGGCTTAAAGCTCAACATTCAAAACACTAAGATCATGGCATCTGGTCCCATCACTTCATGGGAAATAGATGGGGAAACAGTGGAAACAGTGTCAGACTTTATTTTGGGGGGCTCCAAAATCACTGCAGATGGTGACTGCAGCCATGAAATTAAAAGACTCTTAGTCCTTGGAAGGAAAGTTATGACCAACCTAGATAGCATATTCAAAAGCAGAGACATTACTTTGCCAACAAAGGTCCATCTAGTCAAGGCTATGTTTTTTCCAGTGGTCATGTATGGATGTGAGAGTTGGACTGTGAAGAAAGCTGAGTGCTGAAGAATTGATGCTTTTGAACTGTGGTGTTGGAGAAGACTCTTGAGAGTCCCTTGGACTGCAAGGAGATCCAACCAGTCCATCCTAAAGGAGATCAGTCCTGGGTGTTCATTGGAAAGACTGATGCTAAAGCTGAAAATCCAATACTTTGGCTACCTTATGCGAAGTGTTGACTCATTGGAAAAGACTCTGATGCTGGGAGGGATTGGGGGTGGGAGTAGAAGGGGACAACAGAGGATGAGATGGCTGGATGACATCACCGACTTGATGGACATGAGTCTGAACTCCTGGAGTTGGTGATGCACAGGGAGGCCTGGCGTTGTGTGATTCATGGGGTCACAAAGAGTTGGACACAACTGGGCTACTGAACTGAACTGATTCTGTTAATTCCTCTACACTTAAAAAAAAAAAAAATGTTCAAATACCTTTTCAGGAGAGAAGTAAAGCTCTTCTAGCATCAGAAGTAAGTGAGTTGTGCCTATCCATCAAGTCCACATTTGTTAAGCATCTCTTGTGTTTCAAACAGTGTCAATGACTGGGATTCAGGAAGAGCTAAAAGTGCCTGTGCGTAGCTTAATTTTAGATGGACAGGTTTGTTAGTTTAAAATGAAATAGCACCAAATTCAATATACTTGGTATTTGGGGTGTCAAAATACCCTGATATGGTGAGTCACTAAGAGATAGGGAGTACTTTGTTCAGTAGCTACC
Organism: Tragelaphus eurycerus; assembly: GCA_935064755.1. Lineage (NCBI taxonomy): Eukaryota > Metazoa > Chordata > Mammalia > Artiodactyla > Bovidae > Tragelaphus > Tragelaphus eurycerus. Next base: position 40,350,288 of record CAKXYN010000010.1, on the reverse strand, counting down.
AAAGATAAATAGATTTTACCTGGCAGTAATGGCATTTCCTCTGCTTCCTACTGTCCTTCACCTTTGTGCTCTTACCGTTGTCCTTCTACAACTTTCTGAAGTCCCTTGACTTTCTTCAGAGGGCCTTTGTATCCTGTTGCCTTCTGTACCTTTTTGCTTTCTCATGTGTCATGCGGTTTTAAATTCTGTCTTATATTACAGTGTCTACTATCTTAATATCTGACCTTCCTTTTTTTTTTTTTTTGTAAACCTATCAGTTTTTTAGACATAGAACTGCAAAGCCAATTTTCTGGTGCCAGTTTATATCTCCATCTAGTAATTGCTAAACCAACTCTCTTCTCCTGGTTTGACTTTGCAATACAGAGAAACTCGGTAGCTGGAGATAAGATATACTTTGTTGTTGTGGTTCAGTTGCCCAGTTCTGTCCTACACTTTGTGACCCTATGGACTGAAGCACGCCAGGCCTCCCTGTCCCTCATCATCTCCCAAGGTTTACCCCAAGTTCATGTCCATTGCTTTGGTGATGCCATCCAGCCATCTCATCCTCTGATGTCCTCTTCTCCTTCTTCCCTCAGTCTTTTACAGCATCATGGACTTTTCCAATGAGTCCACTGATTGCGTCAGATGACAAAAATACTGGAGTTTCAGCTTCAGCATCAATCTTTCCAAGGAATATTCAGGGTTGATTTCCTTTAAGATTGATTGCCTTGATCTCCTTGTCCAAAGGTCTCACAGGAGTCTTCTCCAGCACCACAGTTTGAAAGCATCAGTTCTTCAGTGTTCAGCCTTCTTTACAGTCCAGCCCTCCTAACTGTACATGACCACTGGGAAAATGATAGATTTGACTATATAAAACTTAATTGGCAGAATAATGTCCCTGCTTTTCAACACACTATCTAGTTTTGTCATGCTTTCCTGCCAAGAAGCAAACACCTGATTTCATGGCTTCCATCACCATCCACAGTGATTTTTAAAGTCCAACAAAAGGAAATCTGTCACTGCTTCTACTTTTTCCCCCTCTTTGCCATAAAGTAATAGAGCTTGATACCATGATTTTTTTTTTTAATATTTAATTTTAAGCCTGTTCATTCCTTCTCCTTCTTCACCCTCATCAATAAGCTCTTTAGTTCCTCTTCAATTTCTGCCATTAGAGTGGTATCATCTGCATATCTGATGTTGTTGATGTTACTCCTGCCTATCTTGATTCCAGCTTTAACTCATCCAAACCTGGCATTTCTCATGGTGTGCTTAGCATATAGGTTAAACAAACATGGTGACAGCAGACAGCCCTGTCATATTCCTTTTTCAGTCTTGAACCAATCAATTGTTCCATACAGGTTTCTAAATGTTGCTTCTTGACCCACACACAGGTTTCTAAGGAGAAAGGTAAGATGGCCTGCTACTTTCATCTCTTTAAAAGCTTTCCACATTTTTTTTTTTTTTTATGATCCACACAGTCAAAGGCTTTGCCATAGTCAATGAAACAGAGATAGATGTTTTTCTAGAATTCTTTATCATCCTCTATGATCCAGTGCATGGCACCCCACTCTAGTACTTTTGCCTGGGAAATCCCATGGATGGAGGAGCCTGGTAGGCTGCAGTCCATGGGGTCACTAGGAGTCAGACACGACTGAGTGACTTCACTTTCACTTTTCACTTTCATGCATTGGAGAAGAAAGTGGAAACCCACTCCAGTGTTCTTGCCTGGAGAATCCCAGGGACAGAGGACCCTGGTGGGCTTCCATCTATGGGGCCGTACAGAGTCGGACACAACTGAAGTGGCTTAGCAGCAGCAGCAGCAGCAGCAGCAGCATGATCCGGGGAACACTGGCAATTTGATCTCTGACTCTTCTTCCTTTTGTAAACCCAGCCTGGACATCTAGAAGTTCTTGGTTTGCATAATGCTGAAGTCTAGCATGCAGGATTTTAAGCATGACCTTACTAGCATGGAATTTGAGTGTAATAGTCTGATGCCTCACACATTCTTTGGTACTACCCTTCTTGGGAATTGGGATGAGGATTGACATTTTGCAGTTATATGGCCACTGCATGGTCTTCCAGATTTGCTGACATATTGAATGTAACATGTTGATAGCATCACCCTTTTTGTTGTTGTTCAGTCACTCAGTAGTGTCCTACATTTGTGACACCATGGACTGCAGCATGTCAGTCTTCTCTGTCCTTCACTATCTCCTGAAAGTTGCTCAAACTCATGTCCATAGTGTTGGTGAAGCCATCCAACCATCTCACCCTCCATCCTTCCCTTCTCCTCCTGCCTTCAATCTTTCCCAGCATCAGGGAATTTTCTAATGAGTCAGCTCTTCCCATCAGGTGGCCAAAGTATTGGAGCTTTAGCATCAGTCCTTCCAATGAATATTCAAAATTGATTTCCTTTAGGATTGACTGGTTTGATCTCCTTGCAGTAGGAATTCTCAGGAGTCTTCTCCAACACCACAGTTCAAAAGCATCAATTCTCTGCCTCTCAGCCTTCTTTATGGTTCAACTCTCACATCCATATGTGATTCCTGGAAAAACCATAGTTTTGACTGGCTGGACCTTTATTGGCATAGTAATGTTTCTGCTTCTTAATAATGCTGTCTAGATTTGTCATAGCTTTTCTTCCAAGGGGCAAGTAAGTGTCTTTTAGTTTCATGGCTGCAGTCACCATCTGCAATGATTTTGGAGTCCAAGAAGATTAAGTCTCTCACTGTTTCCAGTTTCCCCATCTATTTGCCTGATGTGGTGGGACCAGATGCCATGATTTTCTGAAGGACAAGGCAACCCACTCCAGTATTCTTGTCTGGAGAATCCCGGGGATGGAGGAGCCTGATGGGCTGCCATCTGTGGGGTTGCACAGAGTTGGACATGACTGAAGCGACTTAGCAGCAGCAGCAGCCATGATTTTCATTTTTTGAATGTTGAGTTTTAAGCCAGCTGTTTCACTCTCCTCTTTCAGTTTCATCATGAAGCGCTTTAGTTTCTTTTTGCTTTCTTCCATTAGGGTGGTGTCATCTGTATATCTGAGGTTATTGATATTTCTCCCGGCAATCTTGATTCCAACTTGTGCTTCATCCAGTCCAGGATTTTGCATGATGCACTCTGCATACAAATTAAATATGCAGGGTGACAATATACAGATTTGATGTACTTCTGAATCCAACCTTGAAAAATTTTGAGCATTACCTTGCTGCCATGTGAAAAGAGTGCAATTGTATGGTAATTTGGCATATGCATTTGGCATTGCTTTCCTTTGGGAAGAAAATACTTGAAATCAAATAGATGTAAATGACATTTTTAATTCTTATTTTGGAGATATGAGTTTCAGATCTTTTAAAATACTACATGAATGTTATCTGTTCATTCATATTTATTATTAATTTTTCCTGGAGCACCATGTAATAATTTAAGTATCATAAAGAGCATATATTATTCTCTTACTTAGCCATCACAATGGCTCTGCAATTCTAAAAACAAATGTCAGTGAATTTATAGATTAAGAGATAAGGAGTTATGACTTACCTAACATTAAGAAATAAACAGTACATATGGAATGTGTTTGAGATTCTTTGTTCAAAATCTTAATTCCCTGGATCACTGGTTTCTACTCTTAGAAACAATATTCAAAAAAAAAAAAAAAAAAAGGTTAGTATGATTATCTAACTTTATAATGGTGACCCAATAGCTCAAATTTTCTAACTCATCATTAAATATAAGATACAGTACACAAACTCAAGCTAGTCTCAGATGAGGTTTTCCTACCAGAGGCCCCAAATTGAGACTTGAAGACTGCATGTGGAGAAACTTAACTCTCCATGCAGTTTCAGAATTCACATTACAAGACATCTTCATATAGCATATCGGTTTTGCATAATGTTACTTTCCAAAGAGAATATGTGAGAAAGAATAGCGTGTCTACATTTTGAGACCTGAGACTTCTCCCAGAGTGTACACTACCTGCTAACAGGGATCAGATAGCAGCTTCTCTAACTCATGCATTCACATAACAGATACCACAATCCAGAGAGTCAAAGACATATTCTTTGACTGTTGTGTGTCAAGCAGTTTAGTGACCCTTTACACTGGTTGTTGTTGTTCAGTTGCCAAATTGTGTCCGACTCTTTATGACCCCATTAAGTGCAGCAAGACGGGCTTCTCTGTCCTTCACTGTCTCTCAGAGTTTGCTCAAACTCATGTCCATTAAATTGGTGATGTCATCCAACCATCTCATCTTTTTTGCCCCCTTCTCCTGCCCTCAGTCTTTCCTAGCATCAGGGTATTTTCCAATGAGTCAGCTCTTCAAATCAGGTGGCCAAAGTATTGGAGTTTCAGCTTCCAGCCCTTCGAATAAATATTCAGGCCAACAAATATTCAGGGTTGATTTCCCTTAGGATTGACTGGTTTTATCTCCTTGCTGTCCAAGGCACTCTCAAGAGTATTTGTGGGCACCATAGTTTGAAAGCATCAATTCTTTGGCACTCAGCCTTCTTTATGGTCCAACTCTTGCATTAGAAGGATGATTCCTCTTAATAGTACCAAGAATATAATTTCTGAATAACACTCTTATTTTCTATTATATTCACACTTGAATAATCATGTGCAATTATTTATAATAAAAAGTGGATACTCAAATTCAATAATAGTGAAGAAGGCTGAGCACCGAAGAATTGATGCTTTTGAAATGTGGTGTTGGATAAGACTTTTTAGAGTCCCTTGGACTGCAAGGAGAACCAACCAGTCCATTCTGAAGGAGATCAGCCCTGGGATCTCTTTGGAAGGAATGATGCTAAAGCTGAAAATCCAGTACTTTGGCCACCTCATGTGAAGAATTGACTCATTGGAAAAGACTCTGATGCTAGGAGGGATTGGGGGCAGGAGGAGAAGGGGACGACAAAGGATGAGATAACTGGATGGCATCACTGACTCAATGGATGTGAGTCTGAATGAACTCCAGGAGTTGGTGATGGACAGGGAGGCCTGGCGTGCTGCGATTCATGGGGTCACAAAGAGTCAGACACGACTGAGCAACTTAACTGAACTGAAAGGAGTATCATGTGAGTGTCTAAATGAAACACAGAAATTAGAGCCATAGTGAAAATAATTTAAGGTCAGATTCAGATTGGTTGTATTAGTGATCTATTCCTGCATATAAAATTATCCAAAACTTAGTATCATAAAATAGCAATATTTGTTATATCAGTTTCTGTATTTTTTTCTCAAGAATCTGGGTGTGGTTTAACTACATCTTTTGGCTTAGGATCTCTCATAAGACTTCAGTAGACAAGTCAGCTGGGCTACAGGCATCTTAAACGCTAAGTAACGCTCTGCATCTAGGGTCACTCACCTGGTTGTTGGCTGGGTTCAGTTCATGTGCTGTCACAAGGGCCTTAATTCCTTTCTGCCTGTTAGCCAGAGATTGCCTTTCACTCCTTGCCAAATGACCTTTTCATAAGGTAACTCATCACATGGTGTTGTTAAGAAAGAGCAAGCAAGTTGTGAGAGATGGAGAGAGAAAGGGAAGAAAGTTCAATCACTTCCCAACTTGCAAACAAGACTATTTTCTCATCTGTTAGGTGGGATCAAAATAAATTTCTTAACAATATCATGAAAGCAGGTTAACAGCATAAGTATCATATAAAGTGAAATTAGCATGATTGCTATTGTTGTATTAGTATATTTAATAGTCCAATAGCAGCATATTTAGTAGTCTAATAGTAGTATTGAAGTAACATATATGGGATGAGATTTGAATAAGGAGCTTGCTAAGCAACATTTTAGATTTTACTAGTAGAAGCTATGGAGAAGGCAAAGGCAATTTACTCCAGTACACTTGCCTGGAAAATCCCATGGAAGGAGGAGCCTGGTAGGCTGCAGTCCATGGGGTCTCTAAGAGTCGGACACGACTGAGAGACTTCTCTTTCACTTTTCACTTTCATGCATTGAAGAAGGAAATGGCAACCCACTCCATTGTTCTTGCCTGGAGAATCCCAAGGATGGGGGGCCTGGTGGGCTTCTGTCTATGGGGTCGCACAGAATCAGACACGACTGAAGCAACTTAGCAGCAGCAGCAGCAGCAGCAACAGTAGAAGCTAAAGATGAAACCCTCAGTTTTGGAAAATGTTTGAGTTTTAAAGTAACATATTCAGAGAGAGGAAAGCATTCATCCATGCATTTTGAATATTTTTGAGCACCGTTGAAGTGCAAATCAAATGTGGTTCAGCTATTGATCTAATGTTGTTTAGTTGCTAAGTTATGCCCAATTTTTTTGCAATCTCGTGAACTCCTCTGTCCGTGCCAGGCTCCTCTGTCTGTGGGATTTCTGAGGCAAGAATACTGGGGTGTGCTGACAGTTTACCCGCCAGTGTATCTTCCTGTCCCAGACATGAAACCCATATCCCCTGCTTGGCAGGCTGATTCTTTACTGCTGAGTTACCTGGGAAAAGTCAGTTAAATTTTCCTTATGTGTTAGGAATAGAACTGGATGGGGGATAAATGACTCTAAAAAATACTAGAATTAACCTAATGTGAACCTCATGTTTTATACAAGTGGAGAGAGGGAGAATTAATAGTTTACTTAGTCCTTACAGTAAGCAAGCATCAGAGTCATCCCTAGAAACCTGGCCTCGAATATCCAGGACAATATTTTCTTTTAAGAAATAGTTGTTTGTATATAGAATTATTATTTCAGGAATATTTATTCCTATGTTATTTCTAATAGAATAAAACATGAATAGTTGTAAAGGACAATGGAAGAAATATTGAAAATGAATATTTCATTCAAATGGGCTTCCCCAATGGCTCAAGTGGTAAATAATTTGCCTGCAATGCAGGAGATGCTGGAGTTGTGGGTTCAGTCCCTGGGTTGGGAAGATCCCTTGGAGGAGGAAATAGCAACCCCCTCCAGTGTTCTTGACTGAAGAATTTTATGGACAAAGGAGCCTGATGGGCTATAGTCTGTGAGGTCATAAAGAGTCAGATGTGACTGAACTTGCATGCACAATCTCTCTTGCCTTTCATTCAAACACCATAGATTCATATTTTGGAAAAAAAATATTTTAATATAATTCTATGTTTCAAAAATATTTTTAGAGATTTAAAATATTTTATGGTGGTATTTTTCCCCACATGAATAAAAATTGTATTGAAAGTACTGAAAATCTTTGGCATTAAAATAAAACACTGTTATAGATATTACAATGTAACTATAGATAGTACTGTACTTTTCACTTGCACAAGAGTTTTTCATAAGAACCGAGATGGAAAATACTTATTTATACTTGCTAGTTAAAAAATATTCTGGAACATGCATGAGTATTTGCATGATAATAGGTATAAATTAGTGTGGATATTTGAATGCTGGATTAAAACTGATTCTTATCACTGGCTTTCAAGTTAAATTAATCTGGGAAACTTAAAATGATCCTGATGCTTTGGTCTCTTACCTGACCAAATGAAGCAGAACCACTGAGCTTGCAGTTAATATTAGAGTCAATGTATTAATACATGAAAAGTTCTTTAGCTGATGACAACACACAGCTACAGTTGAGAATTCCTGACTTATAATAAAGGAAATAGTAATGAATAATGTAAATTCTAGAACTTCCTACCTTCCCCCCAAAAAGATATATACTCACACTCACCCCCCCACACACACACACACACAATATATATATATATACACTTTCACTTCTTAGCATTCAAAGACATTTATTCTTTATCTTATAGAGCTCTTTTGGACTAATGTTTCCAATGGCATGTAGAGTTTCAACATCAAATTATCAAATTAATGATGTGTCATCACCTGCAAACATGAAATAGGTGTTATGTTTCTAACAGCAAATGTTAGATTAATGTCATTTTAGTCACAAGAAGTTCAAAATCAATTTCAGTGCTAATCAGTGGTTGAAAGAACAGATTAGTAATGCAGTTGATGTCATTCACATTAGTGATGCAGTTACCCTTTCAAGCAGTTCTTTTTATGTGGTGTTCCTTGATGAAGTGACTAAAGTTGTGAGGCTATGATACCATAAAGTAAGGCAGCAGATTAAATGAAATAATAATAGAAAAAAGCCAAGTTAAAAATTTCTGAATGAAATAATTTTCCCTACAAGAAACTTGATTTCAGCCAGTTAGTGAATACCCTGCTATTTAAAGTAAGAATTTCTCTGCATTAAAAATTAGAGTCAAAAAAAAAAAAAAAAAAAAAAAAAAAAAAATACATTGTGATTTTTGAAGATTTGTATGCTCATAAATCACTTTGATTATAGTACAAAATTATTAAACTCAAAATTGTTTTTGTATCTACTACGTTTATTCTGGACTGGTACTGCTTTGCTTGCCTCTGTTACATTTAAGTAACCTAATCAATAGAGAGAGGGCAGCATCATAGTAATATTCCTGAGTGAATTTATCTTATTACTCTAATGCAGTGGTAATATGTAAAGGATCTTTTATTACAGATTTCACATTCATTATATAAGTTTGAAAGATATTCTGTAATTATAGTTTGTGAACAGTGTGAAGATTCCTTAAAAAACTGGGAATAGAACTGCCTTATGATCCAGCAATCCCACTGCTGGGCATACACACCAAGGAAACACAGAATTGAAAGAGACATGTGTACCCCAATGTTCATCGCAGCACTGTTTATAATAGCCAGAACATGGAAGCAACCTAGATGTCCATCAGCAGATGAATGGATAAGAAGGCTGTGGTACATATACACAATGGAGTATTACTCAGCCATGAAAAAAATACATTTGAATCAGTACAAATGAGGTGGATGAAACTGGAGCCTATTATACAGAGTGAAGTAAGCCAGAAAGAAAAACACCAATACAGTATATAGTATATATGCGTATATATGGAATTTAAAAAGATGATAACCCTGTATACGAGACAGCAAAAGAGACACAGATGTATAGAACAGTCTTTTGGACTCTGGGAGAGGAAGAGGGAGAGGGAGAGGGAGAGGGTGGGATGGTTTGGGAGAATGGCATTGAAACGTGTATAATATCATATATGAAATGAGTCACCAGTCCAGGTTCGATGCCGGATACTGGATGCTTGAGGCTGGTGCACTGGGATGACCCAGAGGGATGGTATGGGGAGGGAGGAGGGAGGAGGGTTTGGGATGGGGAACACATGTATACCTGTGGTGGATTCATTTTGATATATGGCAAAACCAATACAATATTGTTAATTTAAATAAAATTTAAAAAAATTTAGAAAGAAAAAAAAAGTAGCACATAAACAAGAAGAAACTGTTCAGAAATTAATATTCATTTATTAGTTATAATGTACAGTGTTACATACAATGTATTATATTTACTTATAATTCATTTGTTGAATAAATACACATGAATACAATTAAAACAAAAAAAAAACACAATATCTTGAAGACAAATTCAAATCAACATGAAATTTCCAGTTGAAGGTTCTTGAAGTATTTTAAAAATTTGGCGAAAAAAAGGGAAAGAACAAAACAAAAAAAAAGAGCTAAAAACCTTAAGAATGTAACCTCCTTGCATGTTATCTTATTTACTATAGGACGATTTAGCAGAAAAACAGGCAAAAAGTATTTTAACTTGCTCATTTTGTTTAAAATTCTAGTAGAAAAACTTGAGTTTTATACAATAAATTCAAATATAGATTAGAAATTGAACCAGAAAGCCAAATGATTTGGTTTTTGAAACAAACAAAAATAAATTGAAAATATTAGCTGTGTAGATAGATATACAGTAGATGAAATGCAGCATATTTCTTCATATTGGCAACATACCCCTACTCATTTTAAATGAGAGTATATATTGCTGGTATTGGGTTCTTGGCGTTTCTTATAACGTGTACTTACTTTTAAACAATGTCTTCCTAATATGATCATTGTGCAGAGTTATAAACCAAATAAGAGTATAAGGGAAAGAAAAAGTCAGCCACTGTCTTAACCCATCTCCAGTTTCAAACAATGGATCACATGATGATCATGACCTTGTTTTATTTCTGGTAGCAAAGCTAAATTTTATCTCATGGTCTTCTTTAATTAAAAAGAGGTTCTCGTTATTATCAATTAATTTTTGACCCAGGATGAGTTGCCTTTTCCATCCTAATGCCTTTTTGACTCTCTATTCCCTTTTCTTCTTCTTTGCAAAATGAGCATTTTTCGCTCACTTGTAAGTTTCTCATAATGCTTTGCCAAACAACAGCTAATAACAAAAAGTGCATGCTATCAACAAGCTGTTTTTAACCTCTTGACATCCACCACCCTAGGGTAAATTAACTGTATTATACCTCTTCCAATTTTTTTGTCAGTGTATTTTACTGAGTGTTTTCCACTACTTATATACAGACTGTCCCATACTCTTTCCCCCTTCACTACCAGATGCTTAATCCCTAAAACAATGGCACAAATAGATATTAATTTTTGAGGTGGCAATGAACTCATAAGTACCGATTTCTCTTTCAGACAGAATGGGCTAAATTACATTGTTTTAAAGACATGACAAAGGTCTCTTTAAAAAAAAAAAAATAGACTTTGCTTTAGAGAAGTTTTGGATTTGCAGAAAAATCAAACAGAATGTCAGTGTATGGCAAAACCCACTACAATATTGTAATTAGCCTCCAATTAAATAAATTCAAAACAAGCAAACAAAAAATACAGAAAGTTCTCTTATGTCCCCCCCCCCTTTATTTTCCTGTTATTAGCATCTTTCATTAGCTTTGTACATTCCTTATAATTGAATCAACATGTTATTATTAATTAAAGTCTATACATTAGAATTCAGATTTCTGTTTTGTTTAATTATGTGGGTTTTGACACACATATACTGCTGCTGCTGCTAAGTTGCTTCAGTGGTGTCCGACTCTGTGCGACCCCAGAGATGACAGCCCACCAGGCTCCCCCGTCCCTGGGACTCTCCAGGCAAGAACACTGGAGTGGGTTGCCATTTCCTTCTCCATAGCTGCTATTTTAGTATCATACAGAATACTTTTCACTCCAAAAACCCTCTGTGTTCCTCCTATTCCTGTTCCTGCCCTCCATCCAAACCCCTGGTAACCACTGATATTTTTATAATCTCTGTATTTTTCCTTTCCCAGAAGGTCATATAGTTGGTTTCATACAACATGTAGCCTTTTCAGATTGGCTATTTGTATGTAGCAATATGCATTTAAAGTTCCTCTCTTGCCTTGAGAGTGCATTTCACTTTATTGTTGAATAACATTCCTTTGTATTTATGTGCTATAGTTTGTCAGTTCACCTTTTGAAGAATATATTGCTTGCTTCCATTATGAATAAAGATGCTTTATACAATCCTTGCAGATTTTTGTGTGGACACAAGTTTTCAACTCATTTTGGTAAATAACGTGGAGTGTGATTGCTAGACAATGTAAGACTGTTTAACTTTGTAAGAAACTGCCATGCTGTCTTCCAATGTGTATGTTGTTGAATTCCCATCAGCAACAGGTAACGTTTCCTATTACTCCATATTTTGCTAGCAATTGATGTCAGTATTTTGGATTAGCCATTCTAATAAGTGTTTAGTGGTATCACATTATTGTTTTAATTTGTGTTCCCTAAAATGACATAAGTTAAGTAGCCTTTATATCTTTTAATATTGATGTACTTTTTGGCAAGGTATGAGTTCTCATCTTTTGATGCCTTTTATTCAGCTGTTTGCTCTCTAAGTTTTTTAAAAAAGTTTATTAGAGGAAATTGTTTTACAATATTGTGTTGGCTTCTGCCATACGTCAAAATGAACCAGTCACAGCCATACAGATTTCCCCTCCCTCTCTAGCCTCCCTCCCATCTCCCACCCCATCCCACCCCTCTAGGTTGTCACAGAGCACTGAGTTTAGCTTTGTGTGTCACACAGCAGATTCCCACTGGCTATCTGTTTTACTTTCAGTAATATATATGTTCCCATGCTACTCTCTCAATTCGTCACACCCTCTCCTTCCCACACTGTGTTCACAAGTCTTTTCTCTATGTCTGTATCTCCACTGCTGCCCTGCAAATACCCTGCATCAGTACCATCTTGTAACTTCCCTAGTAGCTCAGTCAGTAAACAATCTGCCTGCAATGTAGGAGACCTGGGTTTGATTCCTAGGTGGGAAAGATCCCCTGGAGGAGAAAATAGCAACCCACTCCAGTATTCTTGCCTGGAGAATCCCATGGACAGAGGAGCCTGGCGGGCTGCAGTCCATGACGTTGCAAGAGTCAGACACGACTTAGCGACTAAACCACCACCATACACATGCATCAATATACAACATTTATCCTTTTTCTGACTTACATCACTCTGTACCATAGGCACTAGGTTCATCCACCTCTTTAGGACTGACTCAATGCATTTTTTTTTAATAGCACAGTAATATCCCATTCTATATATGTATCACAATTCCTATATCTAGGGATGCAAAGGGCTTTTTGCATATTTGGATGCAAATGCTTTATCAGATATGTTTTACAAACATTTTTCCCAGCCTGTGCCTTGTCTATGAATTCTCTTAACTGTATATTTGTAGTGAAGAAATTTTTACTTTTAATAAAGTTCAACATATCAATTTTTCTTTCATGTATGTGGCTTTTGGTGTTATATATAAAAGTCAGCTTCAAAATCAAGATCACTTAGATTTTCTCCTATATTATTGGAGCTTTATAACTTACATTTTAAACTGAAATCTATGATCCATTTGACTTAATTCTTCTGAAATATGTAAGGTCTGTGTCTAAACTTTTTTTTTTCCTTAATGTGTATGTCCAGGTTGTCCCCATTTTTCTCTTTATACTCCTTTATCACCTTTCCTCTTTAATCAAAAAATAAATAATAATTTTGGCTATATTTGTGTGGCTCTATTTTGGGGCTTTCTGTTCTATTGATCTCTGTGTTTATTCTTTCATCAATAATACAGATTCTTCATGCTATAGACTTATAGAAAGTCTCCAAGTTTGGTAGTGTCATTCCATTGATTTTATTCTTCTTCTTTAATATTGTGTTAGTTATACTGAGTCTTTTGAATCTCCCTGTAAACTTTAGAATAAGTTCATTGATAGTCATAACAGTATGGGTCATTTTGGAAATATAACCCCTGAAACGCTATTTAGTTTCCTGTTCTATCTCTGATAATTTGCCGTGAAGCTGGATTTGTCTTAAATAAATACATTTTTTTCCAGCTCTGTTTAGTCTTAGCTTGGTATCTTTCTCTGTTCCTTTACTTTTCATCTATCTTTGTCTTTATAATTCAGGGAGACTTCTTGTAAATATCTAGTTTGATCTGGGATTTTTTATTTGCTTTTTTAATCTATTATGATGGTCTCTGTCTTTTAACTGGTGAACTTCTACCATTCAAATTTTAATGATTATTGATATAATTGGTTTCTACAATATTTTTTAACTATATTATAATTCTTGACCTTTTTTTTTTCCTTCCACTCTTTGTCTGCCTTCTCTGGCTTTATTATTATATATGACATCATTTTTTTCCCCTTTCTTAACATATCAATTATATATCTTAGAAAAAAATTTAGTGATTTCCCTTGAGTGTGGAAGATGCATTTACAACTAATTTCACTTTCAAATAGCACTATAAAATTTCACTGGTAGTACCATTATTTTATAAAAGTATTCCCTGTTTCCCCCTCATCCCTTTAAAATTCCTGTCAGTCATTTCATTTATTTATAATCACCTAATTCATTATTTCTATTATGATTTTGAACAATCAAGTTAAGGATATTGGTTATATAAAACTTATTGAAGATTCAAAAAAATTAAATCACTTAACATCTGATCTGAACAAGAAAATTGATAACACTTTTAAATTCCCTTTGGCACCTTACCACTCTATCCAGCAACATCAAACATCTAAGAATAAACTTGCATTCAGTGATGTGGGCCATGTATCAATATGATTCAGATTAAAGTGCTTTCTTGGTATATCCATAAGAGTATTCAAAGCATACAAGTTATTTCATTAACTCAAATTATTTTTTGATCATTTGTTTTAAAAATGAAGCATGACTTTTCATAAAATAATATTTCTGTAAAGACTATTAATAATAATTTTAGTCATGTGTAATATGTGGCAAAATTGAAATTATCAGCCTCAAAATTCAGTAAAAGAATGAATGAAGTAGACTTTCAATTCAAGTTAGGTGTGATTCTTGAACATCTTTGAGATAGCCTACTTTTTAAAAAATCAGTGAAAGTTTCACTTAAGAGAATCAAGAAAAAGAAATGCAGTATATGGTTACAAGTTAGGAGTTGTTCAGAGATAAAGACTTCCTTATTGTATGAGAAAATCACTTTTGTATCCATTTTCATTTTTCTGAAATGTCTTCCCGGAGAGAAAAAATGGTGGAGGAGTAGGTGGACTTGGAATACATCTCTCCCCAAAGATACATCAGGAATACACCCTCAGACACAGAAGTGCATGCAGATCACCTACTGAGACTGGACAGGAGTACCTGACCAGTGGAAAAGAATATATAGGCCCACAAAAACTCAATAGGATGAAGGAACTAGGGGTGAAAACAGGAGTGTTAATAAGACTGGATCTGACCTTGGTGGGTGGGGGGACTGAAGCAGGGGTCCAATTCCCACATTGGGGCAATTGTCAGAGTCAGAGGAGAAACGTTTAAGGCTGAGAGAGAAACAGCTGATCTGTGGCAGCCTAAATTGAATGGTACTATGAAATCTAATAATCTTTTGTGCTTTTTTCTTTTTGTTCTCAGTCACATTTTTTACTGTTTTTATAAACCTCTGCCTCTATGTTGGGCTTTTGTAGTTCTGGGGAGTTTTCCTTTATTTTTTCTTTTCTTTCTGTTTTTAATTAAATTTTATTTTGCTTAACTTTACAATATTGTATTGCTTTTGCCATACATCGAGATGGATCCACCACCAGTATACCCATGCTCCCCATTCTGAACCCTCCTTCCTCCTCCCTCCCCATACCATCTCTCTGGGTCGTCCCAGTGCACCAGCCCCAGGCATCTGTTATCTGGCATTGTACCTGGACTGGCAACTCGTTTCAGATATGATATTATACATATTTCAATGCTATTCTCCCAAATCATTCCACCTTCTCCCGGTCCCAGAGTCCAAAAGTCTGTTCTATACATCAGTGTCTCTTTTGCTGTCTCGTAAACAGAGTTATTGTTACCATCTTTCTAAATTCCATATATATGTGTTAGTATACTGTATTTGTGTTTTTCTTTCTGGCTTACTTCACTCTGTATAATAGGCTCCAGTTCCATCCACCTCATTAGAACTGATTCAAATGTATTCTTTTTAATGGCTGAGTAATACTCCATTGTGTATATGTACCCCAGCTTTCTTATCCATTCATCTGCGGATGGACATCTAGGTTGCTTCCAAGTCCTGGCTTTTTTTTTTAAATTTTAATTTTCAATTTTTTAAACCTATTATTATTTTTTCTACATTTATTCCTCTGTTTGCTTTTCCTACTGTTCTTTCCCCCTTGCAGTTAATCTTTATTTCTCCCCCTTTGAAATTTATTTTATTTTATTTTATTGAAGAATGAAATCTCTTAGCAATATTCAGTCTTTATTTTTTTATGAGCAATTTTTACTAATTCATTTTAAGAATACACACTTTGGTTTCATCACACTGATGTATGTGATAACACTGTTTAAAATAACACTCTTAGTTTTTAATATATATATATAAATCTTCTTCATCTACATCTATTTAACTTTGCATATCTATTCTTTCTTTCTTTTCTTTCTTTCCTTTCCTCTCAACATATTTGTTAGTTTGTTTTTATTGCTTTATTTCCCACTTGGCACCTTGCTTTAGTTTTGTTTTCAGTTTGTGCTTTAATTAGTTTTGTTCTGGTAGATAAAATTACTGGTTTCCTTTGTTCACTGGGTCAATATATTTTACTTTACTTTTGTTAGACTGTTTTGATTTTGCTTATGGGTGTATATGTATATGTGTATATTCAGTCACACTTTTTATTGTTATTATAAACCTCTGCCTCTATGTTGGGTTTTTGCAGTTCTGTGGTGTTTTCCTTCTTTCCCCCCTTTTTTCTTTCTTCTTCTGTAATTTTTATTTTCTCTTTTTCATAAATTTATTTTCTTAAACCTATTATATTTTTGTGTATTTATTTCTTTATTTATCTTTCCAGTAGGAAAAGATGTATTTATATACATCTTTAATGTATATAAATTTTCTTCATCTACCTCTATTTAACTTTGCATATCTATTCTTTCTTTTCTTTCCTCTCATCATATTTTGTAGTTTTGTTTTCATTGTTAGAAAATTATAAGACACTCATGAAAGAAATCAAAGACAGCATGAACAAATTGAGAAATATTACAGGTTCCTGGGTAGGAAGAATCAATATTGTGAAAATGACTAAACTACCAAATGCAATCTACAGACTCAATGTGATACCTATCAAATTACCAATGGCATTTTTCACAGAACTAGAACAAAAATTTTCACAATTCATATGGAAACACAAAAGACCCCAAATAGCCAAAGCAATCTTGAGAAAGAAGAATGGAGCTGGAGGAGTCAACCCTTCTGACTTCAGATTACATTACAAAGCTGCAGTCATCAAGACAGTATTCTACTGGCACAAAAACAGAAATATAGACCAATAAGATTAGAAAACCCAGAAATAAAGCCTATGGATACCTTATTTTTGACAAAAGAGGCAAGAATAAATAATGAGGCAAAGACAGCCTCTTCAATAAATGGTGCTGGGAAAACTGGACAGCTACATGTAAAAGAATGAAATTAGAGCACTTCCTAACACCATACACAAAGGTAAACTCAAAATGGATTAAATATCTAAATGTAGGACCAGAAATATAACTCTTAGATGAAAACATAGGCGGACAAAAATTACATAAACCAAAGCAAGATCCTCTATGACCCGCCTCCTAAAATAATGGAAATAAAAACAAAAGTAAACAAGTGGGACTTGATTAAACTTAAAAGCTTTTGCATAGCAAAGGAAACTATAAGGAAGGTGAAAACTCCAGCCTCAGAATCGGAGAACATAATAGCAAATGAAACAACTGACAAAGGATAAATTTCCAAAATATACAAGCAGCTTATACAACTCAATGCCAGAAAAACAAACAACCCAATCAAAAAGTAGGAAAAAGACCTGGGCAGACATTTCTCCAAAGAAGAGATACAGATGGCTAACAAATATGAAAAGTTGTTCAACATCGCTCATTATTAGAAAAATGTAAATCAAAACCAAAATGAGATATCACCTCACAACCAGTGAGAATGGCCATCATCAAAAAGTCTACAAACTATAAATGCTGGAGAGGGTATAGAGAAAAAACACTCTTGCACTGTTGGTAAGAATGTAAATTGATACAGCCACTATGGAAGATGGTATGGAGATTCCTTAAACAACTAGGAATAAAACCACCATATGACCCAGCAATCCCACTCCTATGCATATACCCTGAGGAAACCAAAATTGAAAAAGACGCATGTATCCCATTGTTCATTGCAGCACTATTTACAATAGCTAGAACATGGAAGCAACCTAGATGTCCATTAACAGATGAATGGATAAAGACGTTGTGGTACATATACACAATGGAATATTACTCAGCCATAAAAAGGAACACATTTGAGTCAGTTCTGATGAGGTGGATGAACCTAGAACCTATTATACAGAGTGAAGTGAGTCAGAAAGATAAAGATACATATTGTATTCTAATGCACATACAGAGAAGGCAATGGTAACCCACTCCAGTACTCCTGCCTGGAAAATGCCTTGGATGGAGGAGCCTGGTAGGCTGCTGTCCATGGTGTCGCTAAGGGTTGAAAATAACTGAGTGGCTTCACTTTCGCATTTCACTTTCATATATTGGAGAAGGAAATGGCAACCCACTCCAGTGTTCTTGCCTAGAAAATCTCAGGGGTGGGGGAGCCTGGTGGGCTGCTGTCTATGCAGTCACACAGAGTAGGACTCATCTGAAGTGACTTAGCAGCAGCAGCAGCAGCAATGGAGAAACATACATATAGAATAGACTTATGGACATGGGCAGGAGAGGGTGAGATGTATGGGAAGAGTAACATGGAAACTTACATTACCATATGTAAAATACATAGCCAATGAGAATTTGCTGTATGGCTCAGGAAACTCAAACAGGGGCTCTGTATCAACCTAGGGGGTGGGATGGGGAGGAAGATGGGAGGGAGGTTCAAAAGGAATTGGATATGTGTATACCTATGGCTGATTCATATTAAGGTTTGACAGAAAACAACAAAGTTCTGTAAAACAATTATACTTCAGTAAAAAATTAACAAGAAAAAAACTGAGTCATAAAGAAATTTTTAAGTGAAAATTTTCCTTTTGTGTTTTTTCCTTCCAAACCTTAGAATCTCGGACATAGAGAATTTTCAAATAATTTTTTAAAGTATCCTTTTACATTCAAAACAATTTTTTTTATTTTTAACACAAAAAACATTTTGTATTGGTGTATAGCCAACTAACAGTGTTGAGGTTGTTTCAGGTAAACAGCAAGGGACTCAACCATACATATACATGTAACCATTCGCCCCCAAACCTCCCTCCCATCTTGGCTGGCACATAACATTGAGCAGAATTCCATGTGCTACACAAAAAGTCTTTGTTTGATATCCATTTTAAGTAGAGCAGTGTGTACATGACCTTCCTCAAATCCCAAACTATCCCTTCCCTCCAGCAACCATCAGTTTGACTTCTAAGTCTGTGAGTCTCTTTCTGTTTTGTAAGTAAGTACATGTGTATCTTGTCTTTTTAGATTCCACACATAAGGGGTATTATATGATATTTCTCCTTCTCTGTCTGACTTACTTCACTCAGTATGATATTCTCTAGATCCATCCATGTTGCTGTAAATGGCATTATTTCATTCTTTTTAATGATTGAGTAATATTCCATTATACATATGTACCACATCTTCTTTATCCATTCATCTCCTGATGGATATTTAGATTGCTTCCATGTCTTGACTATTGTAAACAGTGCTGCAGTGAACATTGGGATGCATGTATCTTTTCAGGTTACGATTTTCTCTGGATATATGTCTAAGAGTGGGATTGCAGAGTCATATGGTAGCTCTATTTTTAGTTTTCCAAACAACCCTAATACTGTACTCCATAGTGGCTGTACCAATTTACATTCCCGCCAACAGTACAGGAGGGTTCTCTTCTCTCCAAACCCTCTTCAGCATTTGTTGTTTGTGGATATTTTGATGATAGCCATTCTGACCTATGTGAAGTGATATCTCATTGTAGTTTTAATTAGCATTTCTCTAATAACTCCATTGGTAAAGAACCCGCCTGCAATACAGGAGACCCCAGTTCAATTCCTGGGTCAGGAAGATCCACTGGAGAAGAGATAGGCTACCCATTTCAGTATTCTTGGCCTTCCCTTGTGGCTCAGTTGGTAAAATAGTATGCCTGCAATGTGGGACACCTGGGTTCAGTCTCTGGGTTGGGAAGATCCTCTGGAGATGGGAAATGCTAACCCACTCCAGTATTCTGGCCAGAGAATTCCATGAACTGTATAGTCTATGGGGTCGCAAAGAGTTGGACACAACTAACTGACTTTCAGTTCATAACTAGCAATGCTGAACATCTTTTCATGTGTCTATTGAATGACTGTATGTCTTCTTAGGGGAAATGTATATTCAATTATTCTGCCCATTTTTTGAATGGGTTATTTATTTTGAAGCTATTAAGCATCATATGATGTTTGTAAATGTTGGAGAGGAATCCCTTATTGGTCATATCATTTGCAAATATTTTCCCCCAGGCTGTGGATTGTCTTTTCATTTTGTTCATTGTTTCCTTTGCTGTGAAAAAGCTTTTGAGTTTAAATTTGTTTATTTTTTATTTCCGTTATTCTTGGAGATGTATGAAAATGATGTTGCTATGATTTATATCAGAGAGTTATATGTTTTCCTCTAAGGGTTTTAGAGTGTCTAGCCTCACATTTAGGTCTTTAATCCATTTTGAGTTTCTTTTTGTGTATAGAGTTAAGGATTGGTTTAATTTCATCTTTTCATGTGTGGCTGTCCAGTTTTCCTAGCACCATTTGTTGAAGAAATTGTCTTCCCACACTAAGTAGTCTTGCCTCCCTTGTCATAAATTAATTGACCATTCTTTTCATGGGGTTCTCGAAGCAAGAATATTAAAGTGGTTTGCCATTCTCTTCTCCAGTGGACCACATTTTGTCAGAACTCTACACCATGATCTGTCTGTCTTGGGTGGCCCTACATGGCATGGCTCATAGTTTCATTGAGTTAGACAAGGCTGTGGTCCATGTGATCAGATTGATTAGCTTTCTGTGACTGTGGTTTTCAGTCTGTCTGCCCTCTGATGGATAAGGATAAGAGGCTTATGGAAGCTTCCAAATGGGAGAGACTGACTGAGGGGGAAACTGGGTCTTGTTCTGATGGGTGGGGCCATGCCCAGTAAATATTTAATCCAATATTCTGCTGCCAGCAGAAATATCAGTAACCTCAGATATGCAGATTACACCACCCTTCTGGCAGAAAGCAAAGAAGAACTAAAGAGCCTCTTGAGTGAAAGAGGAGGGTGAAAAAGTTGGCTTAAAACTCAACATCTGGAAAACTAAGATCATGGCATCTTGTCCCATCACTTTATGGCGAATAGATGGGGAAACAATGGAAACAGTGACAGACTTTATTTTGGGGGGCTCCAAAATAACTGCATATGGTGACTGCAGACATGAAATTAAAAGACACTTGCTCCTTGGAAGAAAAGTTATGACTAACCTAGACAGCATATTTAAAAGCAGAGACATTACTTTGCCAACAAAGGTCCGTCCAGTCAAAGCTATGCTTTTTCCAGTAGCCATGTATAGATGTGAGAGTTGGAGGATAAAGAAGCTGAGCACCAAAGAATTGATGCTGTTGAACTGTGGTGTTGGAGAAGACTCTTGAGAGTCCCTTGGACTGCAAGGAGATCCGATGAGTCAATCCTAAAAGAAATCATTCCTGAATATTCATTGGAAGGACTGATGCTGCAGCTGAAACTTCAGTACTTTGGCCACCTGATGCAAAGAACTGACTCATTTGAAAGGACCCAATGTTGGGAAAGATTGAAAGGCGGGAGTAGGGGGTGACAGAGGATGAGATGATTGGATGGCATCACTGACTCAATGAACATGAGTTTGAGTAAACTCTGCGAGTTGGTGATGGACAGGGAGGCCTGGTGTGCTGCAGTCCATGAGATCACAAAGAGTTGGACATAAATGAGCAACTGAACTGAATTGATCATAGGTGCATGGACTGATTTTGGGGTTTTCTATCTGTTCCATTGATCTGTATTTCTATTTTTGTGCCAGTACCATATTGTTTTGATGACATTAGCTTTGTGTTATAATCTGAAGTCAGGGAACCTGATTGGAAGAAAATTTCATTTTTCAAGATTGCTTTGGCTCTTTGGAGTCTTTTGTGTCTCCATACAAATTTTCAAAATTTTTATTATAGTTCTGTGAAAAATTCCATTGGTAATTTGATAGGGATTGCACTGAATCTGTAGATTGTCTTGGGTAGTATAGTCATTTTGACATATTGATTCTTCCAATCCACATAGTATATCTTTCCATCTACTTATGTCCTTGATTTCTTTCATCTGCATCTTGTGCTATTCAGAGTACATGTCTTTTGTCTCCTTAGGTAAGTTTATTTCTAGGTATTTTATTCTTTGTGATGCAATGGTAAATGGAGTTGCTTCTTGAATTTCTCTTTCTGATCGTTCATTGTTAGTGTATAGAAATGCAACAGATTTCTGTGTATTAATTTTGTAACCTGAAGCTTTACCAAATTCACTGATGAGCTTTAGTAGTTTTCTGGTAGCACCTTTAGGATCTTCTATGTATAGTATCATGTCATCTGCAAACAGTGACAGTTTAGCCTCTTCTTTCCCAATTTGGATTCACTTTAATTCTTTTTCTTCTCAGATTGCTATAGCTAGGACTTCCAAAACTATATTGAATAAAAGTGATGAGAGTGGACATTCTTGTATTGTTCCTGGTCATAGAGGGAACACTTTCAGCTTTTCATCATTGAGTATGATGCTAGCTGTAGTTTTGTAACATATAGCCTTTATTATTTTGAGGTATGTACACTCAGTACTCTTGCCTGGAAAATCCCATGGATGGAGGAGCCTGGGGGCTGCGTCCTGGGGTCGCAGCGCTCCTTTCACTTTTCACTTTTATGCTTGGAGAAGGAAATGGCAACCCACTCAGTGTTCTTGCCTGGAGAATCCCCGGGGGAGCCTGGTGGGCTGCCATCTATGGGGTCGCACAGGTCGGACATGACTGAGTGACTTAGCAGTAGCATGTACACTCTATGACCACTTTCTGGAAAGTTGTTTTTTGTTTTTTTTTTTTAATCATAAATGTGTACTGAATTTTTCCAAAAGACTTTTCTGCACCTATTGAAATGATTGTATGGTTTTTATTATTAAATTTGTTGATGTGGTGTATCACACTGATTGATTTGTGGATGTTGAAAATTTCTTGCATCTCTGGAATGAGTCTTTTATATATTGTGGAAAGATTGCTAGTATTTTGTTGAGGATTTTTGCATCTATGTTCATTAGTTATATTGGCCTGTCATTTTATTTTTTGGTTGTATTTTTGTCTGGTCTTATTATAAGGGTGATATTTGCCTCATAAAATGAGCTGGGAAATTTTCCTTCCTCTGTGACTTTTGGAAATATTTTCAGAAGGATAAGTGTTAACTCTTCTCTAAATGTTTGATAAAATTTGCTTGTGAAGCCATCAGGTCCTGGGCTTTTGTTTGTTGGGAGGTTTTTTTTTTTTTTTTTTTTTTTTTTATGTTTGTTGGGAATTTTTAATCATGGTTTCAATTGTAGTGCTTGTGATTGGTCTGTTCATATTTTCTATTTCTTCATGGTTCAGTCCAGGGAGACTGTACCTTTCTAAGAACTTGTCCATTTTTTCCAATTTGCTCATTTTATTGGCATACAGTTGTTCATAGTAGTCTCTTAGGATCCTCTGTATTTCTGTGAAGTCAGTTGTAATTTCTCATTTTTCATTTCTAATTTTCCTGATGTGAGTCCACTCTCTTTTTCTTGATCAGTCTGGCTAAAGGTTTATCAATTTTGTTTATCTTTTCAAAGAACCAGCTTTGAGTTTCATTCATCCCTGCAATTGTTTTCTATCCTATTTCTTTTATTTCTGCTCTGATCTTTATAATTTCTTTTCTTCTACTAACATTAGGTTTTGCTTGTTCTTCTTTCTCTAGTTGTTTTAGGTATAAGGTTAGACTTTTTACTTGAGATTTTTCTCGTTTCTTGAGATAAAATTGTACTGCTATAAGCTTCCCTCTTAAAACAGCTTTTGCAGTATCCCATAAGTTTTGGACCATTGTGCTTTCATTTTCATTTGTTTCTAGGTATCTTTTTTTAAAATTTCTTCTTCGATTTCTTCAGTGATCCAATGATTGTTTATTAGCATATTGTTTAGCTGCCACATGTTTGTGATCCTTAATCTTTTTTTGTGTGTGTGTGATTTATTTCTAATCTCATAGCATTGTGACCAGAAAAGGATATGATTTCAATTTTCTTAAATTGGCCAAGCATGTGATCAATCCTGGAGAATGTTCTGTGAGCACTTGAGAAGAATGTGTAGTCTGCTGCTTTTGGATGGAATGGTCTATAAATATCAGTTAAGTCCAACTCATCTGAAATGTCATTTAAGGCCTGTGTTTCCTTATTGACTTTCTGTCTGAATGATCTGTCCATTGATGAAAGTGGGATATTAAAGTTCTCTATTATTGTGTTACTGTTGATCTCTCCCTTTTTGTTTGTTAGTGGTTGCCTTATGTATCAAGGTGCTCCCATGTAGGGTGTATATACATATTTACAATTGTTATATCTTCTTCTTAGGATGAACTCTTGATCATTATGTAATGTCATTCTTTGTCTCTTATAATAGTCTTTGTTTTAAAGTCTATTTTGTCTGATAGTATTGCTATTCCAGACTCCTTATGATTTCCATTTGCATTAAATACCTTCTCCCATCCTGACTTTCAGTGTGTAAGTGTTTGTAGGTCTGAGGTGAGTCTCTTGTAGATGACATATATATGGGTATAACCAGCCAGGCTATTATAACCAACCAGGAGCTATTCCACGTTCAAGGTCAGAAGGGACAGTGGTGAGAAGATACCCCTCATCCAAGGTAAGGAACAGCAGCTGCGCTTTGCTGGGGCATCCGTGAAGAGATATCCCACGTCCAAGGTAACAGAAACCCAAGTAAGATGGTAGGTGTTGCAAGTGGACATCAGAGGGCAGAAACACTGAAATCATACTCACAGAAAACTAGTCAATTTAATCACACTAGGACCACAGCCTTGTCTAACTCAGTGAAACTAAGCCATACCCGTGGGGCCATCCAAGATGGGTGGGTCAGGGTGGAGAGGTCTGACAAAATGTGGTCCACTGGAGAAGGGAATGGCAAACCACTTCTGTATTCTTGCCTTGAGAACCGCATGAACAGTATGAAAAGGTAAAATGATAGGATAATGAAAGAGGAATTCCCCAGGTCAGTAGGTGCCCAATATGCTTCTGGTGATCAATGGAGAAATAACTCCAGAAGAACGAAGGGATGGAGCCAAAGCAAAAACAATACCCAGTTGTGGATGTGATTGGTGATAGAAGCAATGTTCGATGCTATAAAGAGAAATATTGCATAGGAACCTGGAATGTCAGGTCCATGAATCAAGGCAAATTGGAAGTGGTCAAACAAGAGATGGCCAGAGTGAATGTCGACATTCTAGGAATCAGCGAACTAAAATGGACTGGAATGGGTGATAACTCAGATGACCATTATATCTACTACTGCGGGCAGGAATCCCTCAGAAGAAATGGAGTGGCCATCATGGTCAACAAAAGAGTCCAAAATGCAGTACTTGGATGCAATCTCAAAAACGACAGAATGATCTCTGTTTGTTTCCAAGGCAAACCATTCAATGTCACAGTCATCCAAGTCTATGCCCCAATGAGTAAAGCTGAAGAAGCTGAAGTTCAACGGTTCTATGAAGACCTATAAGACCTTTTAGAACTAACACCCAAAAAAGATGTCCTTTTCATTATAGGGGACTGGAATGCAAAAGTAGGAAGTCAAGAAACACCTGGAGTAACAGGCAAATTTGGCCTTGGAAAACGGAATGAAGCAGGGCAAAGACTAATAGAGTTTGGCCAAAAAAATGCAATAGTCATAGCAAACACCCCCTTCCAACAACACAAGAGAAGACTCTATACATGGACATCACCAGATAGTCAATACTGAAATCAGATTGATTATATTCTCTGCAGCCAAAGATAGAGAAGTTCTATACAGAAGCAAAAACAAGACCAGGAGCTGACTGTGGCTCAGATCATGCACTCCTTATTGCCACATTCAGACTGAAATTGAAGAAAGTAGGGAAAACCACTAGACCATTCAGGTATGACCTAAATCAAATCCCTTATGATTATACAGTGGAATTGAGAAATAGATTTAAGGGCCTAGATCTGATAGATAGAGTGCCTGATGAACTATGGACTGAGGTTCGTGACACTGCACATGAGACAGGGATCAAGACCATCCCCATGGAAAAGAAATGAAAAAAGCAAAATGGCTGTCTGAGAAGGCCTTACACATAGCTGTGAAATGAAGGGAAGCAAAAAACAAAGGAGAAAAGGAAAGATATAAGCATCTGAATGCAGAGTTCCAAAGAATAGCAAGAAGAGATAAGAAAGCCTTCCTCAGTGATCAAGGCAAAGAAATAGAGGAAAACACAGAATGGGAAAGACTAGAGATCTCTTCAAGAAAATTAGAGATACCAAGGGAATATTTCATGTAAAGATGGACTCGATAAAGGACAGAAATGGTATGGACCTAACAGAAGCAGAAGATATTAAGAAGAGGTGGCAAGAATGCACAGAAGAACTCTACAAAAAAGATCTTCACGACCCAGATAATCACGATGGTATGATCACTGACCTAGATAGAGCTAGACATCCTGGAATGTGAAGTCAAGTGGGCCTTAGAAAGCATCACTATGAACAAAGCTAGTGGAGGTTATGGAATTCCAGTTGAGCTATTTCAAATCCTGAAAGATGATGCTGTGAAAGTGCTGCACTCAATATGCCAGCAAATTTGGAAAACTCAGCATTGACCACAGGACTGGAAAAGATCAGTTTTCATTCCAATCCCAAAGAAATGCAGTGCTAAAGAATACTCAAACTACCTCTCAATTGCACTCATCTTACACGCTAGTCAAGTAATGCTCAAAATTCTCCAAGCCAGGCTTCAGCAATATGTGAACCATGAACTTCCAGATGTTCCAGCTGGTTTTAGAAAAGGCAGAGGAATCAGAGACCAAATTGCCAACATCTGCTGGATCATGGAAAAAGCAAGAGAGTTCCATAAAAAAAACATCTATTTCTGCTTTATTGACTATGCCAAAGCCTTTGACTGTGTGGATCACAATAAACTGTGGAAAATTCTGAAAGAGATGGGGATACCAGACCACCTGACCTGCCTCTTGAGAAATTTGTATGTAGGTCAGGAAGCAACAGTTAGAACTAGACATGGAAGAACAGACTGGTTCCAAATAGGAAAAGAAGTACATCAAGGTTGTATATTGTCACCCTGCTTATTTAACTTCTATGCAGAGTACATCATGAGAAACGCTGGACTGGAAGAAGCACAAGCTAGGAACCAAGATTGCCAGGAAAAATATCAACAACCTCAGATATGCAGATGATACCACCCTTATGGCAGAAAGTGAAGAGGAACTAAAAAGCCTCTTGATGAAAGTGAAAGAGGAGGGTGCAAATGTTGGCTTAAAACTCAACATTCAGAAAACGAAGATCATGGCATCTGGTCCCATCACTTCATGCAAAAGAGATGGAGAAACAGTCGAAACAATGAATTCCTTTATTTTTCTGAGCTCCAAAATCACTACAGGTGGTGACTCAGCCTTGAAATTAAAAGACGCTTACTCCTTGGAAGGAAAGTTATGACCAACCTGGATAGCATATTGAAAAGCCGAGACATTACTTTGCCAACAAAGGTCCGTCTAGTCAAGGCTATGGCTTTTCCATTCGTCATGTATGGATGTGAGAGTTGGACTGTGAAGAAGACTGAGCGCCGAAGACTTGATGCTTTTGAACTGTGGTGTTGGAGAAGACTCTTGAGAGTCCCTTGGACTGCAAGGAGATCCAACCAGTCCATTCCGAAGGAGAACAGCCCTGAGATTTCTTTGGAGGGAATGATGCTAAAGCTGAAACTCCAGTACTCATTGGCCACCTCATGAGAAGAGTTGACTCATTGGAGAAGACTCTGATGCTGGGAGGGATTGGTGGCAGGCGGAGAAGGGGACGACAGAGGATGAGATGGCTGGATGGCATCACTGACTCGATAGATGTGAGTCTAAGTGAACTCTAGGAGTTGGTAATGGACAGGGAGGCCTGGCATGCTGCGATCCATGAGGTCTCAAATAGTCGGACACAACTGAGGGACTGAACTGAACTGAACCAGGCTATGTTTTTTGTTTGGTGCATTTAATCCATTTACATTTAAGGTAATTATCAATATATACTATATATATGATCCTATTAATATTTTGTTAATTGTTTTAAGAGTTGATTTTTGTAGTTCTTTTCCTTGTGTTGTATTTCCTGCATAGAGAAGTTACTTTAGCATTTGTTGTAAAACTGATTTCATGGTGCTGGATTCTCTTAATTTCTGCTTTCTGGAAAGCTTTTGATTTTCCCACCAAATCTCAGTCAGAGTTTTGCTGGATAAAGCATTCTTTTAGGTTGTAGATTCTTCCCTTTCATAACTTTACACATATCATGCATTCTATTCTGGCTTGTAGGGTTTCTATTTTAAATCAGTTGATAAGCTTATGGAATTTCCCTTGTATATTATTTGTTTTTGTGTGTGTGTGTTTTCCCTTGTTGCATTTAATAATTCTGATTTCTATGTGCCTCAGTGTGTTCCTCCTTGGGTTGATCCTGCATGAGCCTCTCTGAACTTCATGGACTTACTTGACTATTTCCTTACCCATGTTGGGAATTTTTCAGCTATTATCTCTTCAAATATTTCTCAGGTCTTTTCTCTCTTCTTCTGGGATCACTATAATGTGGATACTGGTGCATTGCTCTTGTCCCAAAGGTCTCACAGATTGTCTTCAATTCCCTCATTCTTTTTTCTGCATTCTGTTTTGCAGCATTTATTTCCACCATTGTCTTCCAGGTTATTTATTCATTCTTCTGTTTTAGTTATTCTGCTATTGATTCCTTTGAGTGTATTGCTCGTCTCTGTTTATTAGTTCTTTAAAATTTCTAGGTCTTTGGTAAACATTTCTTGCATTTTCTCCCATTCTTTTTCAGAGATCAAGGATCATTTTCACTATCATTAATCTGAATTTTTTTCTGGGAAGTTGCCTATCTCCATTTCATTTAGTTTTTTTTTTTTTTTTTTCTGGAGATTTATTTTGTTCCTTCATCTGGGATGTTTTGTTTTTTTTTTTCATTTTGGTTAGCTTTCTGTGATTGTGGTATTAGTTCTAGAGGCTGCTTGGATTGGAGTTATTAATTCTTCTATCTGCCCTTTTCTGGATGAGGCTGAGGCTTGTGCAGCCTTCCTGATGGGAGGGATTGGCTGTGGGTAAAACTGGGTCTTGCTCTGGTGGGCAGAACTCAGTAAAACTTTAGCTCAATTGTCTGCTCCCTGTTAGTTGTTTGGCCTGAATGACCCACTCCCAGAGTCTACAGGCTCTATGGTAGGGTTATTGATGACCTCCAAGAGGACTTATGCTGAGACATATCTCCAAGTGCTCTTGCTGCCAGTTCCTCTGTCCCCATGGTGGGCCAACACATGCCTCTGTAGGAGACCCTAAGACACTTACACACAGGTTTGGCTCAGTCTCCTATGGGGTCACTGTTCCTTTCCCCTAGATTCTGGTGCACACAAAATTTTGTTTGTGCCCTCCAAGAGTGGAATCTGTTTATCCCAGTCTTGTGGAAGTCCTGCAATCACATCCTGCTAGCCTTCAAAGTAAAATTCCTTGGGGATTCCCAGTCCCTTGGCTAGATCCCCAGGCTAAGGAGCCTGATGTGGGGTCTAAAATCTTCACAACAGTTTGAGAACTTCTTTGGTATTATTGTTCTCCAGTTTGCGGGTCACCCAGCTGGTGGGTATAGAATTTGATTTTATCATGATTGTGATCTTTCTACTGTTTTGTCATGGCTTCCATTTTGTCCTTGGATGTGAGGTATATTTTTTTGGTGGGTTCCAGTATGTTCCTGTCAACGGTTTTTCAACAGCTAATTGTGATTTTGGTGCTCTGGCTGGAGAAGGTGAGCACAAGTCCTTCTACCTCCCTTTTACATTCTGATTCAAGCATATGCTGTTCAATCTTACTCAAAAAATATCCAGAAGAGTTGAACTTTGGGGTAACCATACATTGCATATAGAAGAAAACTGTAAAAAAATATATTTATTTTTAATTTTCATCTCATTTTAGTAGCTTGGTAGTTCATTTGATAAATCTTTATAGTCTTTAGTGTTCTAGCTTCCATTTGTTTCATGGAGATGTTACTTCTACTTTAGTGCTATGTTGCTAAAAAAATATTTATGATTCAAGTCAATATCTCATAAATAGTTTTATATAAATAACCCTAATGGATATTTTATAAAAATATGCAGTCTTATAAATAGTATAAGAGTATATCCAGCAAGTTTTAGTATGTCTTTTGCTTTCAAGATTTTATAAAAATCAGTAAATAAAATAATGGGAAAAATATTTTTATACTTTTTGAATACTATAGTGGTTATTAAACAACCATAATGCAAGACTCGAGTACTCTGAATGAAGAATATAATATATCACCATGGAAAATCATGGCAAATTAATCACATAGTAAAATATTTTTCAATAAAGAATAATTTTTATTTTATTCTTGTAGTTCATAACAGTGTAAGCTCATAAATTGGGCCTTATTAACTGTAAAAGGATCTTATGATTTCCTTTAATAATAGAAATCTATTTTAGTATAAATATCACATGTATATTAAAAAGATGTATGAAAATACTTAACAGTATTTCTAACTGTAATTATTTAGTGACACTTTATTAGAACCCACTAACTTTCGATTAAAGTATGTTTGTTATCAGATTTTTATCCACAGTAAAAGAAAATTACATTTCCAATTTAAAAAGATAATTTTTCATTGAATAAATACCAAACTAAATTAGTAAATATGAAAAAAATAAAAATGAATTACTTTGTAGTAATAATGAATATATAACACTATTTTGAAAAGTAGAAGAAGAAGCTCTCACTTTTTAAGAAGTTAATTTTTATTTCCTGAAGAAAAGTCTAAGTGAATAGAGCACTTGTGGTTTATCAATTAGCTATTCTGGCTATTCTTTTCAAATATATCTAGTATCTGCAAAGGTACTGCTGCCTTAGAGATCCCATGAAAGTGTAGCATTTTATAGTCTCCATCCCTTGCATGAAGTTAGGTATTAGTTTGTGACCAGTTTCATTTCATATTTAAAATGAGAGAAGGGATACACCACAGTCAATTTTGGACTGTACTCGCTCTTGCTCGATCCTCCATTTTCTGTCTTGGCTCCTCTGCTGATACCTCTTGGACCATGTGAAAGGAGATCTACAGAACAAAAAGAACAGATAGAGAGGATATGCTTTCTAATGGTAACGATATGATATTGAATAAATACAGACAGTTGAATAATCAATTTTCAGTGTTAATTCACTGAGAATTTGATCTTTTAGTACAACAACCAGCATTATGTATGCAAAGTCTATGTAACCTCATTGTTATTAAGTCACCTAGTCATGTCTGACTCTTTGTGACCCCTTGGACTGCAGCATGCCAGCTTCCCTGCCCTTTACCATCTCCTGAAGCTTATTCAAACTCATGTCCATTGATTCAGTGATGCCATCTAACCATCTCATCCTCTTTTGTTCCCTTCTCCTTCTGCCTTGTATCTTTCCCAGCATCAGGGCCCTTTCCATGAGTCGGAGCTTTGCATCAGGTAAGCAAAATATTGACACTTCAGTTTCAGTGTCAGTACTTCCAATGAATATTCAGGGTTGATTTCCTTTAGGATTGACTGGTTGGATCTCCTTGCCATCCAAGAGACTATCAAGAATCATCTCCAACACCACAGTTGGAAAGAATCAGTTCTCCAGTGCCCAGCCTTCTTTATGGTTCAACTCTCATATCCATACATAACTACTGGAAAAACCATACCTTTGACTCTCATCAAAGTAATGTCTGTACTTTATAATATGCTGTATAGGTTTGTCATCTAGGTTTGCTGTCTAGGTTTGCTTTTCTTCCAAGAAGCAAGTGTCTTCTAGTTTAATGGCTACAGTTACCATCTACAGTGATTTGGGAGCCCCCCCCAAAATAAAAATCTGCCACTATTTCCATTGTTTTCCCATCTATTTGCCATAAAGTGAAAGGAAAAGATGCCATGATCTTTGTTTTTTGAATGTTAAGTTTTAAGCCAACTTTTTCCTCTCCTCTTTCACTTTCATCTAGAAGTTCTTTAATTCTTCTTCACTTTCTACCATAAGGGTGGTGTAATCTGCATATATGAGGTGATTGATATATCTCCTGGTAATCTTGATTCAAGTTTATGATTCATCCAGCCCAGCCTTTTCCATTATGTACTCTGCATACAAATTAAATAAATATGGTGGCATTATATAGCCTTGACATACTCCTTTCCCAATTTTGAACCAATCTGTTCTTCCATGTCCAGTTCTAACTGTTGCTTCTTGACCTGCTTACAAATTTCTCAGGAGACAGGTAAGGTGGTCTGGTATTCCCATCTCTTGAAGAATTTTCCACAGTTTGTTGTGATCCACAGAGTCAAAGGCTTTGGTGTAGTCAATAAAGCAGAAGTAGATATTTCTCTGAGACTCTCTTACTTTTTTGATGATCCAATAGATGTTGGCAATTTGCTCTCTGGTTCCTCTGCCTTTTCTAAATCCAGCTTGAGCATCTGGAAGTTCTCAGTTCATGTACTGTTGAAGCCTTGCTTGGAGAATTTTGAGCATTACTTGCTAGTGTGTGAGATAAGTGCAATTGTGTGGTAGTTAGAGCATTCTTTGACATTGCCTTTCTTTGTGATTGGAATGAAAACTGACCTTTTCCAGTCCTGTGGCCACTGCTGAGTTTTCCAAATTTGGTGACATATTGAGTGCAGCACTTTCACAGCATCATATTTTAGAATTTGAAATAGATCAGCTGGAATTCCATCATCTCTACTAGCTATTCTATTTTAAGGAAAGTTTAGTGAATTTAAACATTTAGAGGTCATTTTAAGGATGATATAATGTAAAGAGCAAATATAAAACTTCCTCTTTTTTCATAATTTAATAAATGAATTAAATCAAAATATGAAGTCTTAAAAACACTTTTGATATATTTTCAATTTAGCATCATTAATAATGAAGAATTAGGATTATTTTGTATACTTGAATGCTATTTTTAGTCTGCAAATTTACCTAATCATAGATGAGTCTTTGACCAATTCAAAGGTAATTTATACTAAGTTACCACTGATAGAGCCTTCAATTTAAGAAATTATTTATGGTTTAGGGAATTACATAATTTGGGATTTTTGCATGAGAAATAATAAGCTTACCATGTATTGTAGGTGTATAAATGAATCTGGGATAGATGAAATCAATGGTTTTAACTGCAGCCTTTTCAGTAGGGTTTTTTTTTTTTTTTTTTTTTTTTAGTGGAATTTTAAATGTGATATTTTAGTCAAAATAACAATATATTTTTCTGTTTTGTAATATAACTTTGTTCATAGAGAAAAACTCAGTACACTTGTATATGTACTTCAGGGCATAATGTTATGAATGTTCTTTAAGCACAGTGTAATCTACTCAGCCACTAATACATAGTCATAATACTCAGCATGTCTAATATATATAATGCTGTTCAGTATATATTATTTTATAAATATCATTTATATAACCTTGTTTATAAAGGCTTATCAAAGTAACTAAGTAACAAAATAAGAGTAATAGATATATATTCTCATCCAGCCTTGTAGTGAGAAAGCCAAATCATACTTGTGTCTTAATTAGAGAAAGGGACACAATATTCTCTAATTTAAAAACAGCACTGTCCATGATTGGGGAAAAATCTTGCACCAGGCAATTAGACATATTTCCATTGCTGCAATGGCTCAAAAAATTGATCTCAGGCACTAGTAAAATGAAAGTTCTTCAACATAAACATCGGTTATGGGTGATGCAGAGAATAAAAGCTACATAATGTCCATATTTATCTTCCTAAAAGTTCTGTAGTTTTTCTACAATACAGAGAAATTATTTTTTTAAAAAGCTTTTGTTTTCACACCTTACTATGAGTATGAAGTCTAATTATAATATTGTCTCTTTTTCTATTTGAATGTGTCAGTTCTCATATTATGACTTTCACACCTGTACTAGCTAAGATTAAACAACCATGTCACCTGAGACCACCCATCAACTAAACTGTGAAAATTAATTTCAATTTCACCTAAACTCAACCCCATGCTGCTTTTCTATTATGCCCATACCAGGATATATGTGACTTTCACTTACCAAATGGTTTATTTATTATTGAAGACAACATTCTAAAGAGTTGTGGTGACAAACTCTATCTCATATTTCTATATAGCTTTAATAAACATATTTTATGTTTGAAGGAAGAATATTATAAAATTTTCATATTCCTTTGATGTATTTAACTGAAAACTTCCAAAGAAGTTTTATCTTAAACTCTAAAAGTTATTAATACTAGCTGGCAATGTGTATGGTAATATTATAAAGTAAATATTATTGTTAGGAAGATTTTTAAAATAAATGAAGCAAAAACTAACAAAACTAAAGAAGAAATTTAGAGAATCTACAATCACAGTTGGAGATTTAATAATGCCGTCTTCAGATATTGATATAACAAAACCAGACTGATAGTACCAGGAAACTACATCTCATTATGTGTGTGTTTGTGTACATGCACATATGTATTTAAATATGTCTGTAAAATATTTCACAAAACAGTATTTAGAATCCACCAGTATAGAAAATTACATCATGACAAAGTAGAATTTATTCCTGGAATTCAAGATTGTTTTAACTTTGAAAACCAATCAGTAAAGTACATTATGTTAATAAATGCAATCATTTATTTAAAAAAGCAATCATTTCACTAAATGCAGATAAATCACCTGACAAAATTTACTATATATGATAAGAATTCTTAGAAAACTTAGATAAAAGGAACTCCTTCAACCTAATAAGACATAACTAAAAAATTAAATAAATAAAGCTAGCATTATACTTAATGATAAACATGAAATGTTTTCTACTTAAAATCAGGAACAAGTCAAGGATGGATATCACTATTTCTAATCAGTGTTGTATTATGGTCTTGTTAGTGTTAATCATTCAGTTGTGTCCAACTCTTTGCAATCCCATGGACTGTAGCCCACCAGACTCCTCTGTCCATGGAATTCTTCATGGAAGAAGATTGGACTGGGTAGCCATTCCCTCCTGAAGGGGATCTTCCTGACTCTTCCAGATTCTTTACTGTCTGACCCACCAGGGAACCCCACCATGATCCTACACAGTGCAATAAACCAGAGTGAGTGAGAAGGAGGTTGTGAGGAAGAGAGGGAGAGAAGAGAGAATGGTAGAGGGAAAGGAAGATAGAGACAGGATACAGATTGGAACAAAAGAGCAAACCTCTTTTGTTTACAGAGGATGTGATCAAGCATGTGAAAAATTCTAAAGAATCTATAAAAAGTTACTGGACCTAATAAACTGTAACATGGTTTATCATGTCATAAAATGATAAGTCAACATATGAAAAGCAATTATATATACAAATTATTATAACTTAATACTAAAAATAATAAACTATTGCTTAGATTTTAACGACATGAAGTATTTAGGAATAAATTTAACAACATATGCTTCCCTGTGGCTCAGCTGATAAAGAATCTGCCCACAATGCAGGAGACCTGGGTTCGATTCCTAGGTTGGGAAGATCCCCTGGAGAAGGGAAAGACTACCCGCTCTAGTATTCTGGCCTAGAAAATTCCATTGACTGTATAGTCCATGGGGTCACATAAAGTCAGACATGACTGAGCGACTTTCACTTTCTTTAACTTTAACAATATATATGTGCAAACTCCCTAAACTGACAACTATGAAATTCTGTTAACAGAAAGCAACAAATGCTGAAATAGGCCAAGAGTTATACCTTGTTGCTTGATTGGAAGACTCAATATGGTTACAATGTAATTTATCCTCACATAGATAATCTATGTATTATCTGCAATGCCAACACAAATTCCATCAATCTCTGTAGAAATCAACAAGATTATTCCAAAATGTGTATGAAAATTCTGGGACACAGTTTAGTCAAAACTGTTTTGAAAACAGAAAAAATTTAGAGAACTAGCACTACATAATTCACTGGCATACTATAAAACTACAATAATCAAGACAGTGCATTACTGGTATAAAGATAGAAATGGATCAATGAAACACAATAGATAGTCCCGAAATAGACACACCCTTACATAGTCAATTAATTTTAAACGAGCAATTCAATGAAGGAAAAGCCCCACTTTTTTCAATAAATTGTGCTGGAACAACTGGCATTCATATAGGCAAAATAAACATTGAAACACACATCAAAACATACACCAAAATTAGCTTGAGAATAGATCACAGAACTAAATTTAAAAGCTAAAACTATAATATTTCTAGGGGAAAACAGTAGTGAAATCTTTTGACATATTAGGTTATGAAAAGATTATATTTAACCAGACCACAAAAAGCATGAACTATTAAAAAGTTGTTAAAATTTTGTCATCAAAATTTAAAACATCTTCTACTTGAGAATGTTCTTTTATGTATGCCTATGTATGTGTGTGTATACATATATTCAAACTTGTATCTAAAATAATCTTAAAATGTACTAATATCAGAACTAATCCAGTTATATATAGGCAAATATTTGAACAGATATTTGGCAAAAATATGTATACAATAGCTAATATTTATAGAAAGATATTCCATATATCTAGTCATGGACACAGATTAAAACTAAAATGAAATATCAATATAAACCCATTAGAATGACAAACATTTAAAAGTTAGAAGTGTCTTCTAAAAAAAGAATATTTTGACCATAAAACTTAGTAATCCTATTGATATTTATAAAGAAGAAATGAAAATATATGCCCATAAAAATGAATATATAGTAGATGAGTCCACTGATATGAAATTCTAAAACTATCAAAACTAATCTTTTTAATAACAGAAATGAGATCACCACTCTCCTGGCCCAAGCGAGTGGTGGGGCAACAAAGTGGTGGTGGTGATTTGGGGACATATTCTTGAAATGGATGAGAAATAATTAAATATTCAGATTAAAGGCTTTGTTTCAGCTCTATTTCTTCTTTAGTGGTTACTTGGGTATATAAATATGTCACTACCATACACACACACACACACACACACACACACACATACACATATGTACTTACATGAAATAGGTTTATTTGACTCAAACAAACTTACCTGTATAAAATGCAAAACTGACTAAATCTCACTGGATGTTTTCAAAAGATTTGGTATTACAACATTTGAAAAGCAAAATTTTATCAAAAAAATTTATCTTCTTTCTAAAACAGAAAAAAAAAAGACTGGAAAAAAGACAGGGAACAGTAGATTCTTTCTACTTCCTTTATAATTATTTAAAATTTAATTTTTAAAAATTTTTCTCTATTTACTTATGTATTTATTTTAATATAAATTTATTTATTTTAATTGGAGGTTAATTCTTTACAATATTGTATTGGTTTTGCCATACATCAACATGAATCCGCCACAGGTGTATACGTGTTCCCCCTCCTGAACCCCCTTCCCACCTCCCTCCCTATACCATCCCTCTGGGTCATCCCAGTGCACCAGCCCCGAGTATCCTGTATCCTGCATTGAACCTGGACTGGCAATTCGTTTCATATATAATATTATACATGTTTCTATGCCATTCTCCCAAATCATCCCACCCTCTCCCTCTCCCACAGAGTCCAAAAGACTGTTCTATACATCTGTGTCTCTTTTGCTGTCCCACATACTAGGGTTATCATTATCATCTTTCTAAATTCCATATATATGTGTTAGTATACTGTATTCAAACTTGTATCTAGAATAATCTTACAATGTACTAATAGCACAACTAATACAGTTATATATAGGCAAATATTTGAACAGATATTTGGCAAAAATATGTATACAATAACTAATATTTATAGAAAGATATTTCATATAACTAGCCATGGGCACCAATTAAAATTAAAATGAAATATCAATATAAACCCATTAGAATGACAAACATTTAAAAGTTAGAAGAGTCTGTATTAGTGTTTTTCTTTCTGGCTTACTTCACTTTGTATAATAGGCTCCAGTTTCATTCACCTCATTTAAATGTATTCTTTTTAATAGATGAGTAATACTCCATTCTTTATATATACCACTACTCTCTTATCCATTTGTCTGATGATGGACATCTAGGTTGCTTCCATGTCCTGGCTATTACAAACAGTGCTGCAATGAACATTGGGGTACACATGTCTCTTTCAATTCTGGTTTCCTCTGTGTGTATGCCCAGCAGTGGGATTGCTGGGTCATATGGCAGTTCTATTTCCAGTTTTTTTAAGGAATCTCCACACTGTTCTCCATAGTGGCTGTACTAGTTTGTATTCCCACCAACAGTGTAAGAAAGTTCCCTTTTATCCACATTCTCTCCAGCATTTATTGCTTGTAGACATTTGGAGAGCAGCCATTCTGACTGGCGTGAATAGGTACCTCATTGTGGTTTTGATTTGCATTTCTCTGATAATGAGTGATGTTGAGCATCTAATCATTTGTTTGTTAGCCATCTATATGTCTTCTTTGGAGAAATGTCTGTTTAGTTCTTTGGCCCATTTTTCTGATTGGGTCGTTTATTTTTATAGAATTGAGCTGCAGGAATTGCTTGTATATTTTTGAGATTAGCTCTTTATCAGTTGCTTCATTTGCTAGAATTTTCTCCCATTCTGACAGCTGTCTTTTCACCTTGCTTAATGAAGCCGGGCAAAGACTAAATAGAGTTTTGCCAAGAAAATGCACTGATTATAACAAACACCCTCTTCCAACAACACAAGAGAAGACTCTATACATGGACATCACCAGATGGTCAACACCGAAATCAGATCGATTATATTCTTTGCAGCCAAAGATGGAGAAGCTCTATACAGTCAACAAAAACAAGACCAGGAGCTGACTGTGGCTCAGACCAAGAACTCCTTATTGGCAAATTCAGACTTAAATTGAAGAAAGTAGGGAAAACCACTAGACCACTCAGGTATGACCTAAATCAAATCCCTTATGATTATACAGTGCATGTGAGAAATAGATTTAAGGGCCTAGATCTGATAGATAGAGTGCCTGATGAACTATGGAATGAGGTTCATGACATTGTACAGGAGACAGGGATCAAGACCATCCCCATGGAAAAGAAATGCAAACAAGCAAAACAGCTGTCTGGGGAGGCCTTACAAATAGCTGTGAAAAGAAGAGAAGTAAAAAGCAAAGGAGAAAAGGAAAGATATAAACATCTGAATGCAGAGTTCCAAAGAATAGCAAGAAGAGATAAGAAAGCCTTCCTCAGCGATCAATGCAAAAAAATAGAGGAAAACAACAGAATGGGAAAGACTAGAGAGCTCTTTAAGAAAATTACAGATACCAAAGGAACATTTCATGCAAAGATGGGCTCAATAAAAGACAGAAATGGTATGTACCTAACAGAAGCAGAAGATATTAAGAGAGATGGCAAGAATACACAGAAGAACTGTACAAAAAAAGATTTAACGACCTAGATCATCACGATGGTGTGATCACTGACCTAGAGCCAGACATCCTGGAATGTGAAGTCAAGTGGGCCTTAGAAAGCATCACTACAAACAAAGCTAGTGGAGGTGATGGAATTCCAGTTGAGCTATTCTCAAGTCCTGAAAGATGATGCTGTGAAAGTGCTGCACTCAATATGCCAGCAAACTTGGAAAACTCAGCAGTGGCCACAGGACTGGAAAAGGTCAGTTTTCATTCCAATCCCAAAGAAAGGCAATGCCAAAGAATGCTCAAACTACCACACAATTGCACTCATCTCACATGCTGGTAAAGTAATGCTCAAATTTCTCCAAGCCAGGCTTCAGCAATATGTGAACCGTGAACTTCCTGATGTTCAAGCTGGTTTTAGAAAAGGCAGAGGAACCAGAGATCAAATTGCCAATATCCGCTGGATCATGTAAAAAGCAAGAGAGTTCCAGAAAAACATCTATTTCTGCTTTATTGACTATGCCAAAGCCTTTGACTGTGTGGATCACAATCAACTGGGGAAAATTCTGAAAGAGATGGGAATACCAGACCACCTGATCTGCCTCTTGAGGAATTTGTATGCAGGTCAGGAAGCAACAGTTAGAACTGGTCATGGAACAACAGACTGGTTCCAAATAGGTAAAGGAGTACATCAAGGCTGTATATTGTCACCCTGCATATTTAACTTGTATGCAGAGTACATCATGTAAAATTCTGGGCTGGAAGAAACACAAGCTGGAATCAAGATTGCCAGGACAAATCTCAATAACCTCAGATATGTGCATTACACCACCCTTACAGCAGAAAGCAAAGATCTAACAAGTCTCTTGATGAAAGTTAAAGAGGAGAGTGAAAAGGTTGTCTTAAAAACTAAGATCATGGCATCTGGTCCCATCACTTCATGGCAAATAGATGTGGAAACAATGAACAACTTTACTGCTGGGGTCTCCAAAATCTTTGCAGATGGTGACTGCATCCATGAAATTAAAAGACAATTGCTCCTTGGAAGAAAAGCTATGACCAACCTAGACAGCTTATTAAAAAGCAGAGACATTATTTTGCCAACAAAAGTCCATCTAGTCAAAGCTATGGTTTTTCTAATAGTCATATATGGATGTGAGAGTTGGACCCTAAAGAAAGCTGAGTGCCAAAGAACTGATTTTTTTTTAATGTGGTATTGGAGAAGACTCTTGAGAGTCCTTTGGACTGCAAGGACATCCAACCAGTCAATCCTAAAGGAAATCAGTCCTGAAACTCCAATATTTTGGCCACCTTATGCAAAGAACTGACTCATTCAAAAAGATTGTGATGCTGGGAAGGATTGAAGGTGGGGGGAGAATGGGATGACAGAGGATGAGACGGTTGGATAGCATCACTGTCTTGATGGACATGAGTTTGAATAAACTCTGGGAGTTGGTTGATGGACAGGGAAGCCTGGCGTGCTGCAGTCCGTGGGGTCACAAACAGTTTGACACAACTCAGTGACTGAACTGAACTGATACCAGCCTATCCCTTCTCCAGCGTGTCAGGAAGGTCCACTGGAGAAGGGATAGGCTACCCACTCCAGTATTCTTGGGCTTTGCTGGTGGCTCTGCTGGTAAAGAACCTGACTGCAATGTGGGATACCTGGGTTTCATCCCTGAGTTGGGAAGATCCCCTTGGAGAAGGGAACAGTTATCCACTCCAGTATTCTGGCCTGGAGAATTCCATGGACTGTATAGTCCATGGGGTTGCATAGAGTCAGACACAACTGATCAACTTTCACTTTCACGCCCTTCCCTTAAACCCCACTACTACTACTACCACATCTGTACACTAAGGAGAGAATGGGTGGAGAGATCTTTAAATGCAACATCAGAGGAGCCATTTAGAGAGCTTGATTTGATGTTGTTATGGGGTGAATTGTGTCCTCCAAAAAGATGCATTGCAATGTTAGTCCCAGGTAGTTATGAATGTGACCTTACATGAAAACAGGGTCTTTGCGGATGTAGCCAAATTAAGATGAGGTTATAAAGGTAGTCTCTGATTCAATGTAACCATTGTCCTTAGAAGAGGAAAAGACACTCAAGGAGGGAATGCCATGGCATGATAAGAGGCAGAGATAGAGACTGAAGTGCTGCCACTGTAAGCCTAGGAATACAAGGATTGCTGACAAGCCACTAGAAGCTAGAAAAAGGCACAAAAACATTTCTCCCTAAGATTTCTGAATTCTAGCCTTAAGGACAGTGAGACAAATTTCTTACTGTTCTTAGTCACTCAGTTTGTGTTTCTTTGCTGTGTCAGACCTAGGAAACAAAGATATTTTCATTAGTTAGATAAGAAATTTCATAGAGGAAACCTAAGAAGATGAGCTAGTTTGAACAGGTGTTTCTATGATTGGAGTAAGGAACAAATTGCTTCTGTGTTTGATTCAGATCCTACTCTTATATTTAATCAGGCCAAAGACCATATAAATGTTTCTTGTGGACCATGTATCATTCATTTGGCAGATAAGCAGGACCATGTACCATAAGCAGTGTGCGGTTAAGAGAATTGGTGTGGTTAAGGTCAAGAGAATTGTCCTCATGGAAAACAAAGAAATTGTATGGAGTGTACTGCTGGAAAGCTAGACTCTGGAAAAGAATTCCCAGTGAAAGGAATGTATGGTCAAT
Source organism: Tragelaphus eurycerus (assembly GCA_935064755.1). Classification (NCBI taxonomy): domain Eukaryota; kingdom Metazoa; phylum Chordata; class Mammalia; order Artiodactyla; family Bovidae; genus Tragelaphus; species Tragelaphus eurycerus. The sequence continues at coordinate 40,308,631 of CAKXYN010000010.1, read as the reverse complement.
ATTAAATCAGTGGTGCTTTAGTAAATGGGACCAGAATAAATAAAGAAGAAAAGGAGTAAGCTTTAATGATTAGTAAAGCATAGAACATTTTAAGCTCTTTCATGAAATTAGCCATCATTAGGAATTTTATGTATCATTTTCCTTATTTTTGCTCTGATCCTGGAGGGCTCAGAAATGGCAGCTAGTATACGCCAAATGAAGACAACAGGAAAGAATAATGGTTCAAACTATTTGCTCCTCTGACAAGGCAAGGACCTGTCTCTAACCTGTACTTGTTAGGGTAAGAGCAGAAAAAAATCTTTATGCTGAATTTAGATTAAAGTGTTGAGTGGCATAATATATTCTTTTTCATATCCTTTTCCATCATATGTTTCTATAAGATATTCGATATAGTTCCCTGTACTGTACAGTAGATCCTTGTTATCTATCTTATATATAGTAATGCATATCTATTAATCCCAGACTCATAATGTATTCCTCTCTGCTGTTTTCCTCTTTGGTAACCATAAATTTGTTTTCCATGTCTGTGAGTCTATTTCTATTTGATAAATAAGTTCACCTGTATCTTTTTTAGATTCCACATATAAGTGATATCATGTTTGGTTTTCTCTGCCTGACTTACTTCACCTAGTATGATAATCTCTAGGTCCATCCATGTTGCATTATTTCATTCTGGTTTATGGTTGAGTAACATTTCCTTCAGGGCTTCCCAGGTGGCTCAGTGATAAAGAATCTGCCTGCCAACATGGGAGGTGTGTGTTCTCTAATATCGCCTAGAGAATGAAATGACAACCCACTCCAGTATTCTTGCCTGGGAAATCCCATGGACAGAGGGTGCCTGGAGGGCAACAGCCCGGGGTCGTAAGTCAGACCCTTAGCAACTAAACAGAATTTATTATATATATGTGTGTGTTTGTGTTCTCTAATTCGCCTAGAGAATGAAAGACAACCCACTCCGGTATTCTTGCCTGGGAAATCCCATGGACAGAGGGTGCCTGGAGGGCAACAGCCCATGGGGTCGTAAAAGTCAGACACGACTTAGCAACTACACAGTTTAATTTAATTATATATATATGTGTGTTTGTGCGTATGGGGGTGTATGCCACATCTTGTAAATCCATTCATTTATCAATGGACATTTAGGTATTTAGATTATTTCCATGTCTTGGCGATTGTAAACAGTGCTACTGTGAATATTGGGGTGCAATATACTTTTTGAATTAGAGTTTTTATCTTTTCCAGATGTATGACTAAGAGTGGGATGACTGTATCATATAGTAAATCTATTTTTAATTTTCTAAGGCACCTCCATACTGTTCTTTATAGAGGGTTCAGCAGTTTACATTCCCACCAACAGTGTAGGAGAATTCCCTTTTCTCCACACCCATTCCAACATTTATAATTTGTAGATGTTTTGATGTTGGCTGGCCTGCTGATGTGATATGATACCTTGTAGTTTTGGTTTGCATTTCTCTAATAATTAGCAATTCTGAGTATCTTTTTATGTGCCTGTTGGCCATTTGTATTCCTTCTTTGGAGAAATCAATGTTTAGTTCCTCTCCCCATTCTTTGTTTGGGTTGTTTGTTATTGAGTTGTGTGAGCTGTGAGCTGTTCATATATTTTGGTAATTAAGACCTTATCAGTCACATCATTTGCAAATGTTTGTAACCATTCTATAGACTATTTTTTCACTTTGTTTATGGTTTCCTTTGCTAATGAAACACGTTTAAGCTTAATTAGGTGCCATTTGTTTATTTTTGCTTTTGTTTCTATTATTGTAAGGGATGGATTCAAAAAATATTGCTGTAGTTTATGTCAGACTGTTCTGCCTATGTTTTCCTCTAGGAGTTTTACACTATCCAGTCTTACATTTAGGTCTTTAATTCATTTTGAATTTATTTTTGTATATGGTGTTAGGGAATGCTATAATTTCATTACTTAGCATGTGGCTGTCCAGTTCTCCCAGCACTACTTATTGAAGAAATTTTCTTTTCTACTTTGTATATTCTTGCCTCCTTTGTTGTAGATGAATTGACCATATGTGTGTGAGGTTATCTCTGGGCTCTCTATTCTCTTCCAACAATCTATGTGTCTGTTTTTATGCCAGTCCCATACTGTTTTGCTTACTTTAGCTTTGCAGTATATTCTGAAGTCAGGGAGCATGATTCCTCCAGCTCTGTTTTTCTGAAGATTGTTTTGGCTATGCAGGATCTTTTGTGTTTCCGTACAGATTTGTTTTTTGTTGTTCCCATTCTATGAAAAATGCTATTGTTAACTTGACATGTAGTGCATTAAATCTGTAGATTCCCTTGGGTAGCATGGTCATATTAACAATATTATTATTACAATCCAATATTACAGTAATACCTTTCCACGCATTTATCTTTTCTTCAATTTATTTCCCCAGCATCTTATATTTTTCAGAATACAGGTCTTTTGCCTCCTTCAGATCAAATCAGATCAGTTGCTCAGTCGTGTCCAACTCTTTGCGACCCCATGAACTGCAGCACGCCAGGCCTCCCTATCCATCACCAGCTTCCGGAGGTCACTCAGACTCACATCCATCGAGTCAGTGATGCCATCCAGACATCTCATCCTCTGTCGTCCCCTTCTCCTCCTGCCCCCAATCCCTCCCAGCATCAGAGTCTTCCCCAATGAGTCAACTCTTCACATGAGGTGGCCAAAATACTGGAGTTTCAGCTTTAGCATCATTCCTTCCAAAGAAGTCCCAGGGCTGATCTCCTTCACAATGGACTGGTTGGATCTCCTTGCAGTCCAAGGGACTCTCAAGAGTCTTCTCCAACACCACAGTTCAAAAGCATCAATTCTTCAGTGCTCAGCCTTCTTCACAGTCCAGCTCTCACATCCATACATGACCACAGGAAAGACCATAGCCTTGACTAGGCGAACCTTTGTTGGCAAAGTGATGTCTCTGCTTTTGAATATGCTATCTAGGTTGGTCATAACTTTCCTTCCAAGGAGTAAGCGTCTTTTAATTTCATGGCTGCAGTCACCATCTGCAGTGATTTTGGAGCCCAGAACAATAAAGTCTGACACTGTTTCCACTGTTTCTCCATCTATTTCCCATGTAGTGATGGGACCAGATGGCATGATCTTCGTTTTCTGAATGTTGAGCTTTAAGCCAACCTTTTCACTCTCCACTTTCACTTTCATCAAAAGGCTTTTGAGTTCCTCTTCACTTTCTGCAATAAGGGTGGTATCATCTGCATATCCGAGGTTATTGATATTTCTCCAATCTTGATTCCAGCTTGTGCTTGTCCAAGCCTAGCGTTTCTCATGATGTACTCTGCATATAAGTTAAATAGCAGGGTGACAATATACACCCTTGACGTACTCCTTTTCCTATTTGGAACCAGTCTGTTGTTCCATGTCCGGTTCTAACTGTTGCTTCCTGACCTGCATACAGGTTTCTGAAGAGGCAGATCAGGTGGTCTGGTATTCCCATCTCTTTCAGAATTTTCCACAGTTTGCTGTTATCTACACAGTCAAAGGCTTTGGCAAAGTCAATAAAGCAGAAATAGATGTGTTTTTTTGGAATTCTCTTGCTTTTTCCATGATCCAGCGGATGTTGGCAATTTGATCTCTGGTTCCTCTGCCTTTTCTAAAACCAGCTTGAACATCAGGAAGTTCACGGTTCACATATTGCTGAAGCCTGGCTTGGAGAATTTTGAGCGTTACTTTACTAGCGTGTGAGATGAGTGCAATTGTGTGGTAGTTTGAGCAATCTTTGGCATTGCCTTTCTTTGGGATTGGGATGAAAACTGACCTTTTCCAGTCTTGTGGCCACTGCTGAGTTTTCCAAATTTGCTGGCATATTGAGTGCAGCACTTTCAGAGCATCATCTTTCAGGGTTTGGAATAGCTCCACTGGAATTCCATCACCTCCACTAGCTTTGTTCCTAGTGATGCTTTCTAAGGCCCACTTGACTTCACATTCCAGGATGTCTGGCTCTAGGTCAGTGATCACACCATCATGATTATCTGGGTCGTGAAGCTCTTTTTTGTACAGTTCTTCTGTGTATTCTTGCCACCTCTTCTTAATATCTTCTGCTTCCGTTAGGTCCATACCATTTCTGTCCTTTATCGAGCCCATATTTGCGTGAAATGTTCCTTTGGTATCTCTGATTTTCTTGAGTAGATCCTTAGTCTTTCCCATTCTGTTGTTTTCCTCTATTTCTTTGCATTGATCGCTGAAGAAGGCTTTCTTATCTCTTCTTGCTATTCTTTGGAACTCTGCATTCAGATGTTTATATCTTTCCTTTTCTCCTTTGCTTTTTGCTTCTCTTCTTTTCACAGCTATTTGCAAGGCCTCCCCAGACAGCCATTTTGCTTTTTTGCATTTCTTCTCCATGGGGATGGTCTTGATCCCTGTCTCCTGTACAATGTCATGAACCTTATTCCATAGTTCATCAGGCACTCTATCTATCAGATCTAGGCCCTTAAATCTATTTCTCACTTCCACTGTATAATCATAAGGGATTTGATTTAGGTCATACCTGAGTGGTCTAGTGGTTTTCCCTACTTTCTTCAATTTTAGTCTGAATTTGGCAATAAGGAGTTCATGGTCCGAGCCACAGTCAGCTCCTGGTCTTGTTTTTGCTGATTGTATAGAGCTTCTCCAACTTTGGCTGCAAAGAATATAATCGATTTGATTTCGGTGTTGACCATCTGGTGATGTCCATGTTTAGAGTCTTCTCTTGTGTTGTTGGAAGATGGTGTTTGCTATGACCAGTGCATTTTCTTGGCAAAACTCTGTTAGTCTTTGCCCTGCTTCATTCAGTATTCCAAGGCCAAATTTGCCTGTTACTCCAGGTGTTTCTTGACTTCCTACTTTTGCATTCCAGTCCCCTATAATGAAAAGGACATCTTTTTTGGGTGTTAGTTCTAAAAGGTCTTGTAGGTCTTCATAGAACCGTTCAACTTCAGCTTCTTCAGCATTACTGTTTGGGGCATAGACTTGGATTACTGTGACATTGAATGGTTTGCCTTGGAAATGAACAGAGATCATTCTGTTTTTTGAGATTGCATCCAAGTACTGCATTTCGGACTCTTTTGTTGACCATCATGGCCACTCCATTTCTTCTGAGGGATTCCTGCCCACAGTAGTAGATATAATGGTCCTCTGAGTTAAATTCACCCATTCCAGTCCATTTTAGTTCGCTAATTCCTAGAATGTCAACATTCACTCTTGCCATCTCTTGTTTGACCACTTCCAATTTGCCTTGATTCATGGACCTGACATTCCAGGTTCCTATGCAATATTGCTCTTTACAGCACCGGACTTTGCTTCTATCACCAGAAACATCTACAGCTGGGTATTCTTTCTGCTTTGGTTCCATCCCTTCCTTCTTTCTGGAGTTATTTCTCCACTGATCTCCAGTAGCATATTGGGCCCCTACTGACCTGGGGAGTTTCTCTTTCAGTATCCTATCATTTTGCCTTTTCATACTGTTCATGGAGTTCTCAAGGCAAGAATACTGAAGTGGTTTGCCATTCCTTTCTCCAACGGACCACACCCTGTCAGATCTCTCCACCATGACCCGCCCATCCTGGGTTGCCCCACGGGCATGGCTTAATTTCATTGAGTTAGACAAGGCTGTGGTCCTGGTGTGATTAGATTGACTAGTTTTCTGTGAGTATGGTTTCAGTGCCCGAAGAATTGATGCTTTTGAACTGTGGTGTTGGAGAAGACTCTTGAGAGTCCCTTGGACTGCAAGGATATCCAACCAGTCCATTCTGAAGGAGATCAGCCCTGGGATTCCTTTGGAAGGAATGATGCTAAAGCTGAAACTCCAGTATTTTGGCCACCTCATGCGAAGAGTTGACTCATTGGAGAAGACTCTGATGCTGGGAGGGATTGGGGGCAGGAGGAGAAGGGGACGACAGAGGATGAGATGTCTGGATGGCATCACTGACTCGATGGATGTGAGTCTGAGTGACCTCCGAGTGCTGGTGATGGATAGGGAGGCCTGGTGTGATGCAGTTCATGGGGTTGCAAAGAGTCGGACACGACTGAGCAACTGATCTGATCTGATCTGATCTGATGGTTTCAGTGTATTTGCCCTCTGATGCCCTCTTGCAAGACCTACCGTCTTACTTGGCTTTCTCTTACCTTGGGCGTGGGGTATCTCTTCCGACTGCTCCAGAAAAGCACAGCCATCACACCTTACCTTGGATGAGGGGTCTCTCCTCACTGCCACCCTTTATTCCCAGGTATATTATTCTTTTTGATTCAGTGATAAATGGCATTATTTCCTTAATTTCTCTTTCTGCTATTTTGTTGTTATTGTATAGATAAGCAACATATAGTTTTCTGCAAAGTAATTGTTTATCCTGTAACTTTACTAAATGCATTGCTTGGCTCTAGCACTTTTCTGGTGACATCTTTAGGATTATATACATATATTATCATTTCATCCACAGTGACAGTTTTACTTCTTCCTTTCCAACTTGGATTCCTTTCGTTTTTCTTCTCTATTTGCTGTTGCTAGACTTCAAAAATTATGTTTAGTATAAGTGGTTAGAGTTGGCATTCCTGATCTTGGAATGCTTTCAGTTTTTCAAAATTAAGTATGATGTTAGCTGCAGGTTTGTCATATACTGACTTTATGTTGTGGTATATTCCCTCTATGCCTGCTTTCTGGATAGTTTTTATCACAAAGAAATGTAGACTTTTATCAAAAGCTTTTTCTGCATTTATTTATATACTTATATGGTTTTTATTCTTTAACATGTTAATGAAGTTAATCCCATTAATTAATTTGCAAATACTGAAAAAAAAATGCTTGCATATTTTGGATAAATTACACTTGAAGGAAAGTTATGACCAACCTAGATAGCATATTCAAAAGCAGAGACTTTACTTTGCCAACAAAGGTTCGCCTAGTCAAGGCTATGGTCTTTCCTGTGGTCATGTATGGATGTGAGAGCTGGACTGTGAAGAAGGCTGAGCGCTGAAGAATTGATGCTTTTGAACTGTGGTGTTGGAGAAGACTCTTGAGAGTCCCTTGGACTGCAAGGAGATCCAACCAGTCCATTGTGAAGGAGATCAGCCCTGGGATTTTTTGGAAGGAATGATGCTAAAGCTGAAACTCCAGTATTTTGGCCACCTCATGAGAAGAGTTGACTCATTGGAGAAGACTCTGATGCTGGGAGGGATTGGGGGCAGGAGGAGAAGGGGATGACAGAGGATGAGATGGCTGGATGGCATCACTGACTCAATGGACGTGAGTCTGAGTGATCTCCAGGAGTTGGTGATGCACAGGGAGGCCTGGTGTTCTGCGGTTCATGGGGTCGCAAAGAGTCGGACATGACTGAGCGACTGATCTGATCTGATCTGTGGTGTATGATCCTTGCAAAGTATGATTAGATTCAGTTTACTAGCATTTTGTTGAGGATTTTTGCATCTATGTTCATCAATGATATTAGTCTATAACATTTTTATGACATCTTTGTCTAGTTTTGGTGTCAAGATGATGGTGGCCTCACAGAATGAGTTTGGAAATGTTCCTTTCTCTGATTTTTTTTTTTTTTTTTTGAATAGTTTCCAAAGAGTTAGTGTTATTTTGTTTCTAAATATTTGTTTGAAGTCACCTGTGAAGTCATCTGGTCCTGGATTTTTGTTGGGAGTTTTCAAATTACTGATTCAAATTCAGCAGTCGTAGTTGATGTGTTCATATTTTCTATTTCTTCCTGGCTCAGTCTTGGAAGAGTGTAGTTTTCAAGTATCTGTCCATTTCTTTTGCGTTGCCAATTTTATTGGCACATAATTGCTCATAGTAGTTCCTTGTGATTCTTTGTATTTCTGTGATGTCAACTGTAACTTATCCATTTTAATTTACAGTTTTATTGATTTGGACCCTCTCCCTTTCTTTTTTTTTTATGATTCTGGCTGAAAGCTTATCAGACTTTTTTATCTTTTCAAAAGGACTAGCTTTTAATTTCATTAATCTTTTCTATTGTCTTTTATTTGCTATTTTATTAATTCCTGGAAATGGCAACCCACTCCAGTGTTCTTGCCTGGAGAATTGCAGGGATGGGGGAGCCTGGTGGGCTGCCATCTATGGGGTCACCCAGAGTCAGACACAACTGAAGTGACTTAGCAGCAGCAGAAGCTCTGATTTTTATTTATTTCCTTCTACCAAACTTTGAACTTTGCTGGGTAGAGTCCTTGGTCACAGGTTTTCCCCTTTCATGACTTTGAATATATCATATCAGTCCCTTCTATCTTGCAGAGTTTCTGCCAAAAAATCAGCTAAATAACCTTACGGGAGTTTTCTTGTATATTGTTTGTTATTTTTCTTTTGTTGCTTTTACTATTCCTTATCTTTAATTTTTGTCATTCTAATTACAATGAATCTTTGAGTCTTGCTCTTTGGATTCATCCTGTATGGGAGTATCTGTGCTTTTTAGACTTGGGTAACTGTCCCTTTCCCAGGTTAGGAAAAATTTCAGCTTTTATATTTTATTTATTTTTATATATATATTTATTATTTTAGGAAAAATTGCCCAGGAAATTTTTAGGAATTTTCCCAGGAAGAATTTAGTAAAATTTCTCAGGTTAGGAAAAATTTCAGCTATTATATTTTATTATTTTATTTATTTATGTTTATTATTTTATATTTTATTTATTTATACTAAAATATTTATTATTTTATATTTCAGCTATTATATTAAATAGATAAATAACATATATATTTCAGATACGTTCTTAGCCCATTTTTTTTCTTTCTCATCTCCATTTGAAACCCTATAATACAAATATTAGTGTGCTTGATGTTGCCCTAGATGTCTCATGTCTTTCTTTTCATTCTTTTTTCTGTTCAGTGGCAATGATTTCTATATTGTCTTTCAGCTCACTGATCCATTCTTCTTTATCATTTAGTCTACTATTGATCACTTCTAGTATATTTTTCATTTCAGTTATTGTATTTTGCATCTCTGATTATTCTTTATACTTTCTAGCTATTGATTGAAAACGTCTAACTTGTCATTCTGTGCATCTATTATTTCCCCAAGTTCTTTGATCATCTTTTCAGTCATGATTCTGAACTCTTTTCTTGGGTAAACTATCTTTCTTCACTTAGTTCTTCTTCTGAGGTTTTAATCTTATTCCTTAGTCTAAAACATGTTCCTCAGCTGCTTCATTTTGTCTAAGTTGCTATTGGTATTTTTTGGTATATGAGAGGCATCCTACATTTTTGTGTATGTATGTGTCCCTGCAGCACACTCCTCTGTCATCACCCAAGTTATATGCTCTAGGGATTCCCCCTCAGAGGGTTGTGTGGATACTTCTGTTTTGGTGAGCTAGGTGGTCAATCTTGACAGGCATGGTTGACCCTTATCCTGATTGGTTGCCAGGACCTGCCTTGGTAGATGGTGCTGGTTGCTAGTAGTGGCGTCTGGTCATGAGTCTGCTGACTGAAGAACCCCAGGGGGCTCTGAGGCTAGTGCTGGCTCTCTAGTGGGTAGAGTCAGGGTTCAGAAGACTCTGGTGCTATTTCCTTCCACCACGTGCAGTTGAAATAAGGTCCTAGGGTTAGTGCCAGACTACTTGCAGACAGAGTCAGGTCCTGAGTCTGGCCACAAGGCTCTGGGGTCCAGAGCACATATTAGATCTTTGAGGAGGGGAGGGCCTGTTTCTGGCATAGTTGGGTATGAGGTCATAGTTGTCACAAAGCTTGTGTTGGTCTACTAGTGGACAAGGCCAGTGCCCCACTGGTCCCAGGTTAGGGTGTAGCCTGCTGTGTAGTCTGGGTCCCAGGCTGCTGGCATGTGCTTTCCTTCCATCTGGTGTCTGCCCCCTGGTGGGTAAGGCTAGTCTAGAGGCTAGTGCAGGTTTCCTGATGGGCAGAGCCTGCCCTCTGGTGGGTGGAGTTCGGTTTTGGTCCTCTGGTAGGTATGGCTGTGTGCAGAGGCATGTCTGGAGGACTTCGGAGTTTGTAGGCACCTGTCTGATGATGACTGGGGCTGTGTCCCCATTCAGTTAGTTGTATGACCTGAAGTGTCCCAGCACTTCTGCTCATAGGCCGTTGGGTGCTGCCGGATCTTGGTGCTAATGAATAAAGCAGCTGCCAGCAGCATGTTTATACTGTAGAACCAGCTCACAAATATGGTTGCTGCCAGTGTCTATGTCTCCCAGATGAACCTCAGTCATCACTTACCTCTCCAGGGGACTCTTCAAGACCAGCAGGTAAGTAACTACCTAGGTTCTTCTCAAATTACTACTTTTACATGAGATCCCAGTACACATGAGATTTTGTATAGACCCATTATGAGTAACTGGGTCTATTTCTGATAGTTTTTTGGTACCCCCCAAATTAAGCCCTGCTGACCTTAAAATATTGGAGAAGGAAATGGCTCCCCACTCCAGTGTTCTTGCCTGGAGAGTCCCAGGGACGGGGGAGCCTGGTGGGCTGCCGTCTATGGGGTCGTACAGAGTCGGACACAACTGAAGCGACTTAGCAGCAGCAGCAGCAGACCTTAAAATGCTCTGGGAGTTCTTCTTTCAATGCAGGACTCCTGAGCTGGAGGACTGAGTCTGAAGCTCAGAACTCTTACTCCTGTGGGAGAATTTTGCTTTAATTATTCTCTAGTTTATGGGTAACCCACCTGTGGGAGGCTTGATTATATTGAGAGTACACCCTTCTTACCTGCCTCACTATGGTTTTTTCTTTATATCTACTGTACAAGTTTGTTTTCATAGACTTCAGTCTTTTTCCTAGATGGTTTCTCTGCAAGTAGTTGTGGTTTGTTGTGGTTGTTGAGAGAACTCAGGGTCTTTCTACTATACTGTCTTGGCTGATCCTTTCTTTCCACAAATCTTTGTACAATTAATTTTGATTTATTTTATTTTATTTTACTTAACTTTACAGTATTGTATTGGTTTTGTCATACATCAAAATGAATCCACCACAGGTATACATGTGTTCCCCATCCTGAACCCTCCTCCCTCTTCCCTCCCCATACCATCCCTCTGGGTCGTCCCAGTGCACCAGCCCCAGGCATCCGGTATCAGACATCGAACCTGGACTGGCGACTCGATTTTAATTCAAAATATGTTTCAATTTGCCTGCATATTTCTCCTTTGTTCCATGTGATGCTTAATTATCAGATATGTGTGTATTATCATATATCTATCTGTTACTAATTTCTAGTTTAATTCCATTATGCTCCGTAAACATACTTGGTATAATTTTTGTTCTTTTAAATATCACGAGGTTTGTTTTATTACTCTGAATATGATATACTTTAGTGAATATTCACTGTATACTTAAGAGGTATATTAGTTATATTTTTCTACATATCAAATTTCCATGAAACTTAAAACATACACTTATTTTCTCATAGTTTGTATGGGTCAGGTATCCAGACAAAACCTAGCAGGGTTTTCTATCTCAGGATCTGTCACAAGTTGCAGTCAAAATGTCATTTCATTGCAGTCATCTGAATCTCAAGAATTCACATTCAAGCTCATATGGTTATTGGCAGAATTAGATTCCAATCAGGCAGTTAGACTGAGGGCCTGTGTTCCTCACTGGGTTTTGGCCAGATGCTGTCATCAATTCATTGTCCCATGCATCTCTCCAATATAGCAGATTGTTTCATCAAACTGTGCAAGCCAGCAAGGCTGTACAGTGAGTTGGCTGCGAAATGGAAGTCATTCTTTTTAACCTCATCTCAGAAAAGACATCATCACATTTTCTGTATCAGATCAGATCAGTCGCTCAGTCGTGTCCGACTCTTTGTGACCCCATGAACTGCAGCACGCCAGGCCTCCCTGTCCATCATCAACTCCCAGAGTTCACTCAGACTAACATCCATCAAGTCAGTGATGCCATCCAGCCATCTCATCCTCTGTCGTCCCCTTCTCCTCCTGCCCCCAATCCCTCCCAGCATCAGAGTCTTTTCCAATGAGTCAACTCTTCGCATGAGGTGGCCAAAGTATTGGAGTTTCAGCTTTAGCATCGTTCCTTCCAAAGAAATCCCAGGGCTGATCTCCTTCACAATGGACTGGTTGGATCTACTTGCAGTCTAAGGGACTCTCAAGAGTCTTCACCCTTGACTCTCACTCTCAAGAGTCTTCAAAGGGAATTTCACCCTGAGAAAACCACATATAACTTTATTTCTTCAAATGTGTTATCATTAGGTTTATTTTTCATTATAATATTTCAATTTTTGCTAATAATATGAGAATACAATATTATACTAACATTGCTGTGAATTTTATTTCCTTGAACACTAATGAGCTTGAACATCTCTTTATATGTCTTGGCCATGTGCATGTCCCAAATAGATAGATAGATATAGATATATGCTTGTCAACACAGATATTTAATGCCATTTTTTTCTTAGACTATTTGTAATTTTCTTAGTGATTTATTTAGTTTATTCATACATTTTTATACTGCTACTACTGCCAAGTCACTTCAGTTGTGTCCAACTCTGTGTGACACCATAGACGGCAGCCCGCCAGGCTCCCCCATCCCTGGGATTCTCCAGGCAAGAACACTGGAGTGGGTTGCCATTTCCTTCTCCAATGCATGAAAGTGAAAAGTGAAAGTGAAGTCGCTCAGTCATGTCTGACTCTTAGCAACCCCATGGATTGCAGCCTACCAGGCTCCTCCATCCATGAGATTTTCCAGGCAAGTGTACTGGAGTGGGGTGCCATTGCCTTCTCCGACATTTTTATACTAGTCTGATACTAATCTGTTTTGATATGTTTCTTGCAAATGTATTCTCCCAGAGCACAGTAAGTACTTATTTAATAAATGAACAAATAAATATTGAATAAAAAACACTTGTTCAGATACTGGATTTTGCATGCAGCAACAGCATAAACTTGGCAAAGTCATTTAACTCCTTTGAATTTTAATTTTCTATGCTAAATACTTATAGTACCTATTTTAACAGTTTATATTTATTACTATATTTTATTGTTTAAGTTAGTGACAAACTGAGATGGTGCAGAAATTTAAAGGTATTTTATATCAGTGAATTATTTCTCTTATGAATATCAAGTAACACATAGATAAATACATGCATGCATATATATATACACATATACATACATAGATATACCAAATGAAAAATATTTTAAGAATAAGATAAATCTGATATTATATTATGTCTGCCATTCTACCACTTGACTATATAGCAAGCTATTCTTCTGACATTGAAACCAAATGATATTTCTTAGTAAAGTATGTATTTTTAAATTTTTAACCATGAAAGTGTTCTACATTTACACATTCTTTCTTGTGTTGTATTCTTAAAATTCTTCTAATTAAAATAAATACATTTATATTAAAAAAATTCTGCTTTAATATCTGAGATTTATCAGAGTTTAAATAAGGATAAGAATTGATTTTATTTTCTCTTTGTAGTATAACCCTGTCCAACTTCTGCTGCCTCCTCTTTTAAAGAAACATACCTGTGTCCAGATGTAAAAGTGCCTACTTCCTAAGTCCATTCACTGAGCTGTAACTAATACATACAACTCACCAAAGGGAATTTCACCCTGAGAAAACCACATATAACTTTATTTCTACATATTGTCTTGATCTTTATCTCTTCATTTGATTTGGCCAATTTATCAAAGCATAAACAACCTCACACTTTATTATTTGAGAGTTTCTTAATATAATATTTTATCAAATAAAATTATATATATATAAATAGATTTATATGTGTGTTTTAATATAACCATGAAATATATAGAAAATAAAATTTAATTGACATACAATTTTGAATTAAATTTTAATATCTTATTCTTTAATAAAAGTGACATATTGCTGGTGAATTATATTAATTTCAGATTTAGTTTTGGAATTTTGTCAAAGCTGTTCAATTGCACTATGCGTTGCTAGCCAGAAGGCAATTGATAAATTGCTGGACCTAATCCAGAAGAAAATGCAGGTCATGTTAAATATATCATTTTATTAGACACATGGTATTATTTTAGCTATATTTACTTTAGCAGTTGGAGAGGACTGTCATCCTATTCAAATTAGAATGATTTGAACAAAAACATTTTATATATCAATGCTACTTCTCACAATATCCTAGAAAAGTTCTACTAGATTTTTCACAAATATAGTGAAAAATTTAAATATGCTTGGTTAACACCTCTTCATACGATGGTCATAAAAGGGAGAGGACAAAGTTTAGATGTACGATAAATACAGTTAACATCCAAATGTCACCTTAAGTTAAACAAGCTTTAATAGTAAGGTCTATTTTCTCAATAACCCAAAATAGAGAGCCAAACTGGAGTGGAAAATGCAGTATTATGCTGTCACAAATATAAACATGCTCTCATTATTCATTCTACACATCAATTTCTGAAAAGCCCAGTCCCAGTTACTAGGGCTGTATAACAAATCACTCAACAACTTAGTGGCCTAACACAACAAAAGTCATTTTGCTTAGGACAGATTATCTGCTGTACTTGGCATAACCTAAGGTGTCTTCCAGAATGGGACTAGAATCATCTGAAGGCGTGCTGAGAACATAGAAGAACACCTGGGGGATAATACTCTTGGATTTCCTCAGGCAGCTCTAACTTCGTGTGGCCTCTTCATGTGGTCTCTTATTTCAGTGTAATCATATTTGTTATATTCCAACTCATGGCTCCTCAAACTCTTGTTCAAGAGAATAGGCCTATATGCAAGGCAAGAATAGAGACATAGACATTGAGAATAGAATTGTGGACACAGCAGGGGAAAGAGATGGTGGGATGAATTGAGAGAGTAGCATTGAAATGTATATGTTACCATATGTAAAATAGATAACTAGTGGAATTTGCTGTACAGCACAGGAAGATCAACCCTTCTCTGTGACAACCTCAAGGGGTGGGATAGGGATTCGGGTGGGAAGGAGGTTCAAGATGGAAGGAACATATGCATACTTATGGATGATTCTACTTGTATGACAGAAATCAACAGAATATGGTAGAACAATTATCCTCCAATTAAAAATAAATTTAAAAACTTTTCAAACGAGAGTCAAGTAGAAACCTTAGAAGTCACATAGCACCACTTTCATTATCATATATTGATCAAAATAGTTACAGGGTTTACTGTTTCAAGAATAGAAGATATAGACCTCCTCTCAAAAGAAGGGTATTAACATGAAATGATAAGAAAAAATAAATATATATATTTGTTAGTGTGTGCATTTTTAGAAAATATCATCTATCTTAAGCTCCAAAGTAGAAAAGATAGATGCTGAAAGAAGAAGAAGAAAAAATTATAATATGAATGCAACCTAGTCTAAAGGAGAAAATAAGATGATCAGGATCAGCAGTATGTCACAGACGGAAGCCCCTAATTGAAAGTATGGCAGGTCCAGGAAGATTTTGATAGTCTACTATGATGAGAAAATTACCCAGAATTGACTGAGAAACAGCACTGACACTACTTCGCTTGTACGCCTTGTGCCTAAATGCCTTGCAGAGGAACTAGCCTTGAAAAACAGGGGATCCACAGCTGAGAGCTGAAACAATCATCTACCTTGAATGTATTAGTTCATATGAATTAATTAATGGGCAAAGATGGTAGATGCTTCTCTTCTGTGAAAATAATGATTAGTATTTAGTTGCTAAGTTGTGTCTGGCTCTTTTGCGACCACATGGACTGTAGCCCACCAAACTCCTCTATCCGTGGGATTTCCCAAGGAAAAATAGTGGAGTGTGTTGCTATTTCTTCAGGGATTGAACCTGTATCTCCTGCTTGGCAGGTGGATTCTTTACCAATGAGCTACTGCTGCTAAGTCGCTTCAGTCGTGTCCGACTAGGTGTGACCCCATAGACGACAGCCCACCAGGCTCCCCCATCCCTGGGATTCTCCAGGCAAGAACACTGGAGTGAGTTGCCATTTCCTTCTCCAATGCATGAAAGTGAAAAGTGAAAGTGAAGTCGCTCAGTTGTGTCCGACTCTTTGCGACCCCATGGACTGCAGCCTACCAGGCTCCTCCATCCATGGGATTTTCCAGGGAAGAGTACTGGAGTGGGGTGCCATTGCCTTCTCCGTACCAATGAGCTATCAGGGAAGAGAACAATAGTCTGCCTAAGACACCATTGAATGGGATGGGGGGCTGCTATTTAATACATATGACTTATACTTTGTGCCTTAAAGTGTTCGGGCTGATCCAATTGAGTACACTAAAACATTCCCTTTCTATTCATGGATTTCAAAAAGCCTTTCCCTTCTTAGTCTCTCCAGATTATTCATTGAACCTGTACATTTCACTTTGTCTGTCTTTTACAGACGCATCTTTTCTGATCCTGTGCTTTCTTTCCACCTGCCTATCCTGTGGCTTCAAACCAACTTTGCCATCCTTTTTGTCCCAAGAGGGACAGGTCCTACACTGATATCCAACCCTAAATATTAGAATCCCATTGCAGAAACTGGCTCCTGAGCTCCCATTTCAAGAGTAAATAACCAGAAGTTTATACAACACATTGTTATTCTATCAAATTCTCCTAATTATATGGTTTAAAGTCATTATTATTATCTTTGTTTAGAGTAAAGAATGGCTTATGATTTTTTAAATCATATATGATGTGACTAATGTCATGAGAATTCATTTATCCTAACCCTAAAATAGACTTCTCTACACACCACAGGAATCACTCTGGTATTTTGATGCTGCTCAAGCCTTTAGTATTTCTGAATGTAAACATTAATACCTGAATTTATCAAGTATATCTTAGTTGCACATATCTTTCTTGCTAAGATTAAGATTGAGATTTAGCTTATAGCATGTATAGTCTTTAATAAGTACTGGGTTCTTCTATAAGCATTTTAGAGGCATTGCTCACTTAATGATGACAGCAACACTGTGAAGGAGTTAAATATAAATATATTAGGGAAGAGTAAGCAGCGTTTTTGTTTTTTTCTCAAGTGTACATCATGCATTTATTACCAACAACCTTCTTAACTCCAAAATTAGGTACAGGGATTAAAATAAAAGACCCATTTCACTTGTTAGTAAAGCGTAACTGGTAACTTTCATAAAATATGTACAAACTTTGATAAAAATTTATCAAGCCTTCAAATGATCTGGTTACAAATATTTATAATAAATGTATAATATGGACAGATATGCATAATATGTATGTTTTTTTCTCAAGTGTACATCATACATTTATTACCAACAACCTTCTTAACTCCAAAATTAGGTACAGGGATTAAAATAAAGACTCATTTCACTTGTTAGTAAAGCGTAACTGGTAACTTTCATAAAATATGTACAAACTTTGATAAAAATTTATCAAGCCTTCAAATGATCTGGTTACAAATATTTATAATAAATGTATAATATGAACAGATATGCATAATATGTATGTATAAAATGCAAACTTAGACATTCTGTTGCCAGATTTACTGTCCTTACCCATGATGTGATATTGTTTCAATCCAACCAAAGGTCTCCTTACAACTTTATCAAAGTGCTTTCTTATGTTAACAGAAAAGAATCAAAGTTGAAATGTTTAGATAAAACCAATTTTACATGTTATTAAACGTGATTCTTAATGTATGACTTGAAAGACTATTTGTCCTAAAATAATTTCCTTCCATTTGAAACTGTCCACTGGATTTAAGATTAAGGCATATATAATAACATGCAAACAAGCTAAACATGATCTTTCATACTGATACCAGAAAAATATGTTTTTTCTAGTTCTTACCATAAAGGGCATAAAATTTACCAGAAAGGGCAGCAATTCATAAATCTCAATCTTAACCAAAAAATGTATCCTAAACATTGTTCCTTCATGTTAAATGGGATATATTAACTTAAGATTAAAAGTGTGATTTTTTCTATGGATTTAAATAATTAAAACAGTAATTATATCAGTGTAATAATGTGAATCATTCAATATTCACACCACCATCCATAATTTCTAAAATTATCTATGTAGTTTAAGGCAAGTTAGTTCTATCCATTACTAATTTAAAATGTTGTTCCTATTCCAATTATTTCAATTTGCTAAATTGTGTAGTAGATAAGTGGACAAAATCCTTCATGTAAATAACTGTTTAGAGTTTTGTTAGGTTGATGCAAACATAATTGCGGTTTTGGACCATGAATTTTAAACCATAACTAGGTTCTTTGGAAGGAATGATGCTAAAGCTGAAACTCCAGTATTTTGGCCACCTCATGCGAAGAGTTGACTCACTGGAGAAGACTCTGATGCTGGGAGGGATTGGGGGCAGGAGGAAAAGGGGACGACAGAGGAGGAGATGGCTGGATGGCATCACTGACTCGATGGATGTGAGTCTGAGTGACCTCCGGAAGCTGGTGATGGATAGGGAGGCCTGGCGTGCTGCAGTTCATGGGGTCGCAAAGAGTCAGACACGACTGAGCGACTGATCTGATCTCTGAGGTTCAAACACAGTCTTATAAATCAAAATAGGAACCATTACAATCAACATGTTTGCCAAAAAGAAATGTTTGTTTATTCTTGTAACATAAAAATATGGGCTTTAGGATTTGACAAACTCTCAGAAAGCATTCCACAACCTCCTGCTGGTTGTGGAAGCATTATCCTGGCAAAAAATTGTTGAGATCCTTGAAGAAGCAGTAATTGGTTGGCAAGAGGGCAGGTGAATATGAGAGATGAGGCAAAACTTCTTAGTCCGATTCATTCAACTTTGTAAGCATTGGTTGTGCGACAAGCTGTCAGACAGTGTCATGGAGAATTGGCCCTTTCTGTTGACCAATGTTGGCTGCGTCGCAGTTCTTGGTGCATCTCACTGATTTGCTGAGCATATTTCTTAACTATAATGGTTTTGCTGAAATTTAGAAATTTGCAGTGGGTCAGATGGGCAGCAGACCACCAAACAGAGACCATGACCATTTTTAGATGCAAGTTTGGCTTTGGGAAGTGGTTAGGAGCTTCTTGGTCCAACCACTAAAGTGGTCGTCTCAGGTTGTTGTATAAAATACACTTTTTTTGCATGTTACAATCCCATTAAGAAATGGTCCTTTGTTGTTGCATAAAGTAAATGAAGACAACTCTTCAAAACAACAACTATTTTTGATTTTCAGTCAGCTCAGAGGCACCCACCCACTTTTTGATTTTTTACCTTTCCATTTTGTTTCAAATGACAAGCGACCATACAATGGTTGTTGTAGAGTTCTTTAACAACTTCTCATGTTGTGGTAAGAGGATCAGCTTCAATGATGGCTCTCAATTGGTCTTTGTCAACTTCCAATGGCTGGCCACTATGCGCCTCCTCTTCAAGGTTGTTGTCTCATTTTCAAAATGACCACTGCACTGTACATTTGTTAGCAGTTCCTGGGCCAAATGTGTTGATGTTGCAAGTTGCCTCTGCTGCTTTATGTCCTATTTTGAACTCAAATAAGAAAATCGCTTGGATTTGCTTTTTAGTCTAACATCATTTCCATAGTTTAAAATCAATATAAAATGCACAGCAAGTAGTAAGTCATTAGCAAAAAACAAAGTGAGAAATGTGCATTAAAATGATGTATAACATAACCACGTTTAAGAATGTATTCCCCAGTCCAGGTTTGATGCACGATACTGGATGCTTGGAGCTGGTGCACTGGGACGATCCAGAGGGATGGTACAGGGAGGGAGGAGGGAGGAGGGTTCAGGATGGGGAACACGTGTATACCTGTGGCAGATTCGTGTTGATATATGGCAAAACCAATACAATATTGTAAAGTTTAAAAATAAAATTAAAAAAAAAGAATGTATTCCAGTATCAAGGCAAAGTTCAACAATGCTAAACCGCAATTACTTTTGCACCAACTTAATAAAAATATTTTTTCACTGTTCTTGAAGCTGAGAGTCTAAACCACTGCTCATATTGACTCTTCTTTAAGTATTTAGACCAAGTCATTTCTATTGTATTCAAGCTTTTCCCATCTCAAATAATCTTTTATAAGTTTTGCTCTTTTTGCTTTTCCCCTCTAGAAATGTGAAATAGCTAATCATTTTATATGCTGTATTTTATCAGTTGCTTCTTATGTGCTTCCTTATATATTAGGTACATTATATCCCTCCATCAAGGAACTCTGGGTATTGGGCATACTCAAGACTGCAAAGAAAAAAATTGTTCCTTGACTCTCCATAGAACAGGTCAAATTAGGCATAGTGTTCTTCTTTATACAAGTCATTAAGACTTTAATGGAATGCTCATCTATGTACAATGGGAGAAATTTTGTATAAGTTACCTGTTATGGTAAGCTTGCCCACCTTGTAACCATAGTTAAATCATTACTTATCTTCTGTCACCTCAAGATTCTAGTATCTGTATTGATGTCAATAGGCATATGTTGTGTTCCTCACTCCCTAAAATATACATTGTATATTAAATGTATGTATATGTATGTAATGAATGCTAGTGATCATCTCTCCCATACATTTAAGGCTTTAGGGAAAATACTATCTTCTGGGCCCTCTTGAAAGATTAACAGGTTATACATGACCACTTTGTGTGGACTTAAAAAGTGTTAGTTACTTAAAGACAGCTTTAGTATTTAAACTACTTTCTGTCAATATACTAGGTTAATAATTCAAATTATTTGCCACTCTAGAAAAGACAGTCTAGAATAAGTAGAAATTGAACACACATTGATAATTTCAATCCAAGTTAACATTACACATTTCTGTCTTTGGAATCACCCTTAGAATCTGTTACTGAAATCTACATCTCATATTTTTATCAGTGCTGCTACAGTAAGAAAAAAATCCCTAAAATTCAATGGATTACAACAAAAATAATTATCAATACTCATGTTCAAAAACATGATCATGTTCAAAATGGACTGCGAGTCAGCTGTGTCTCTATTCCATGTGCAGATCAATTCCAGGACCAAGACTGAAGCAGGAGTCAGTATTCAATAGTTTCTGTTCTTATGGCAGTGGACAGAGAATATATGAAGTTCAGTCATATGTATTACATGGTTCTACTTAATATGGTACACTTTGGGTTTTCCCATTTTGTATTGAGAAAGACAAGTCATGTGTCCATGCGGAACAATAAGGTAAGGAAAGAAGGTTAGGATGTTGATGTGTAATCCTATCAATGAGGACCGATCAAATAATTTTTTTAAATAATATAATATTCAATGGTAAAATGCCAAATCTTGTGAATGTTTCCATGCACTTGCTGGAAACTGATTATAGTTAGAAACTGGGTTAAAACAGTATGTGTTTATGTGGGTACATTAGGCATATTGACTTCCTTTTATTAGACAAGTCCCTTAAGTGAGGAAAATCAGTATTTTAAGAAGAGGGGACTGCCATGATAGAGATATGACAGCTTACATAGTGGGCAAAGAAAGCTTAATGCGTTTATGAATTGAGATAAACCTGAGTCCTCTGACCGTTCCATATAATGCATTTCTGTTCTTCGGGTCCCACCCTTTCTCTATCAATTCCCTGAATTTCATGTGAGATACTTCATGAGATTGTCAATCTGATTAATATTATAATTTGGAAGCCTACAGAATATTTTTTTTTCTTTTTGATATTATGGCATTCTAGGTTATATATAAGAAAATGCCTAAAATAATAGGAAGTTTGTACTATGGGATAAAATTTTGGAATTAGAAACTTAAAGTTGTTTTCCTCTTCAGTCTTGGAATTAGTAATAACTACTTCACCACAGTTAGAACTGGACATGGAACAACAGACTGGTTCCAAATAGGAAAAGGAGTACGTCAAGGCTGTATACTGTCACCCTGCTTATGTAACTTATATGCAGAGTACATCATGAGAAATGCTGGGCTGGAAGAAGCACAAGCTGGAATCAAGATTGCTAGGAGAAATATCAATAACCTCAGATATGCAGATGACACCACCCTTATGGTAGAAAGTGAAGAGGAACTAAAAAGCCTCTTGATGAAAGTGAAGATCAGATCAGATCAGATCAGTCGCTCAGTCGTGTCTGACTCTTTGTGAACCCATGAATCGCAGCACACCAGACTCCCTGTCCATCACCAACTTCCGGAGTTCACTCAGACTCACGTCCATCGAGTCAGTGATGCCATCCAGCCATCTCATCCTCTGTTGTCCCCTTCTCCTCTTGCCCCCAATCCCTCCCAGAATCAGAGTCTTCTCCAATGAGTCAACTCTTCGCATGAGGTGGCCAAAGTACTGGAATTTCAGCTTTAGTGTCATTCCTTTCAAAGAAATCCCAGGGCTGAGAGTAAAAAAGTTGGCTTAACTTTAAAGTTCAACATTCAGAAAACTAAGATCACGGCATCTGGTCCCATCACTTCATGGGACATAGATGGGGAAACAGTGTCAGACTTTATTTTGGGGGGCTCCAAAATCACTGCAGATGGTGACTGCAGCCATGAAATTAAAAGACGCTTACTCCTTGGAAGGAAAGTTATGACCAACCTAGATAGCATATTCAAAAGCAGAGACATTACTTTGCCAAAAAAGGTTCGCCTAGTCAAGGCTATGGTTTTTCCAGTGGTCATGTATGGATGTGAAAGTTGGACTGTCAGGAAAGCTGAGCATCGAAGAATTGATGCTTTTGAACTGTGGTGTTGGAGAAGACCCTTGAGAGTCCCTTGGACTGCAAGGAGATCCAACCAGTCCATTCTAAAAGAGATTGGTCCTGGGTGTTCTTTGGAAGGACTGATGCTAAAGCTGAAACTCCAATACTTTGGCCACTTCATGCAATGAGTTGATTCATTGGAAAAGACACTGATGCTGGGAGGGATTGAGGGCAGGAAGAGAAGGGGATGACAGAGGATGAGATGGCTGGATGGCATCAACAACTCGATGGACAAGGGTTTGGGTGAACTCCAGGAGTTGGTGATGGACAGGGAGGCCTGGAGTGCTGCAATCCATGGGGGTGCAAAGAGTCGGACACGACTGAGTGACTGAACTAAACTGAACTGAACTTCACCACAGTGATGCCAAATTAGTCCTATGTTCATTGCATTCTTATAACAGCAGCTACAAGTTCTTGAAAATTTTATCTTTTCTGGTTAATTTATTAGATCACAATAAATAATCATTTGACCAATTACAATTTTTAAAAACTTTGAGATTTCAGAGACAAATAGCTTAGTGTGAATTTACTAGCCTTGATCCCAATTCAGTAATCTATCATTCCTTGACTTACCACAACCTCTCAGATTACAAATTTCTGTATCATAGAAATTGGTTTCAAACAACAAGATATTCCATTGAATAATTATTTCAAAGTAATTCCTTGAGGAAAATTTGATGGTGAGCACACTTGCAAGGAAAATGACAGCATGAGATTTGCAAAACAAACAAGGATTTAGCATAAATCAGATCTGCTGAGCACATTAATGTTTCCATTGCTTAACAGAGCACACCTCAAATTATACTGCTATGACAGCCCTGGTCTTTGCAATCAACTGCTGCACCTCAATAATTTCTTACTTGGAAACTCAGTGTTGTGCCATTGAGTCTCTGCTATCAGACTCAGCTAAAATGAACTCTTTCTGAAACTTACTTCTTTATGTTGATAATTGTATATTCAATTTCACTGCCAGATATACCTAAGTTTAAACACTGGTGCCTCAGGTGCAAGAGAGTATGGGAGAGGATCTGGTTTTCCTATAAGAAGTGTACCCAGTCAATACTCAAAGTGGAATATAATCCAAACTGGAAGAGAGTTCCGATGCAGTGACATTTATCCATTTATACATCACTTATCAATATCCACAGAAAAATTATTTCAGATATAAGACAGCTTCTGATACCTGGGATAAATACTCCATAGTATTTATCAGACAAAATTATGTTCTGTTTTTATAATTAAATGTTTCTTGTAACACAGCCACACCCATTCATTATATATTGTCTATGGCTGCTCTGCCACTGCTATAGCATAATTGAGAGTTGAGATCAGCCATATGGTGCAAGAAGTCTAAATTTACTATTTTACCTTTATAGAAAAAAACTTTGTCAACTACTGCAACAGATTATTGATAATTTCTAAAATGTTAGAAGCAAAACAGTAACTGTTGTGGTAGTCTTGAAGATCATTTTTATTATTGTTTTTTCAAGTTTTGTGCAATGACAAACATGGATTTGTTCTGGAGAAAATTTCTCTTTTAAAATTGACTAAAATAAAAACAACTTTTGGAGAAAAAGTACACAATAACATTGCTAATAAAATTTCTGTATGAATGTCAGCAAATACACACATTTCACAAATTAAAAAGAACACAAAAATGAGTGCTCAGAAATGAATTGCTCTGGAGATTGAAATTATTTTTTAAAACATTGATAGTTTTAGCTTTCAATAAATTAAGGTGATAGATATCTAGGTGCAGAAATTTTGTAGGCAGCTTATTTGAGTAAGGCGCTTCAGACGTAAAATACATTGTCTTTGTCTTTAAATGGACATCTTAACGTTGTGAAGGTTTACTTATCTACAAACCTGTTATTTTCCCTACATTACCTTTGCTTTGTACTTTAATTTTCTGTATTTTGTATGTTTTTGAAGCTACCAGTTTGAAACAAATATAATTTCATATTTCCTATAGTGTTAATTCTGTTCCACCAAGAAAATGCAACCTAAACAAAACTCTGTCATTAAGCAACAGTATTTTCTCTTGAGCTGCAAACTGCAAAGTGATATAGAAAACAGCAGAAGCTATAAATTTAGGGCAACTGCAGTTTTCAAACAGTTTCCATAATAACTATCCAGAATGCTTCCTTTGTTTCCTGTATAACCACCAGTGTTTGCATAAAGATTATATTTCTTTATTGATCTATTTCCTCGAATGAATGATAGTGCTCTTTTTCCTCTCTCAAGTGATTTGGCAGTGGTTAGTTAACAAATGATATGTTAATCCAAAAATATTTTTTGAAAAAAGCCTAAAATAACTTAAGAATGTTTTGATAAGCCATCTGCAGAGCCACAGCTCTACATAATCCAAACTCTGCAGTGTCATTTTTCAAAATGTCTGCTAAAATTGAATTGCAATCAAAGTGCCCTGATGGCTCATCTTAGGAAGAAACAAAAGATACAAGTAAAAAACCATCATTCTCTCTAAAATGAAATCTTAAGGAGTCAGGTGTTTGACAGTATTATTTAATGACATTTTCTAATGTTACAAGAAAACATTTTGTCAATCTTCTTAGTATGTCAATTTTAAGTGTATTAACACTAGCATAAATATGTATTTAAATGTGTTATTTTTTAAAAGATGAAGAAAAAAACCTTTTATTTGGAGACAGAAGCAAATTACAATTAAACTGTTCATAAAGTTAGCACAGATCAATGTATCTGAAATTAAGAAGTCTAGGATAAAGTTTTGTTATATAAATTAAGTCTGATTATAGAACTAGATTATAGGGAATGTATTGTGACTTAATAACCGCTTAACATTTTTTTCCTAGGTTCCAGGCACTGTGCTAAACACTTTATAAGCATTTATATAACTCTCTTATGAACACTAAGTGGTATGTTCTTGTTTTAATTAATAAACTCATTTTTAAACAGCTGAAAAAATTTGTCCAGGTCCACATAACTATGCATCAGAACAAAATATAAACATGAAAAGATTTTTAGCACTTAAAATTATCACAAAGGCAACTCCCTCTTTGATTTTGCTTTTAGCAATACAGGAGATAAGATAAACTAATGATATCTTAGAAAACGAGAACCTCAAATCCACCTTCTATTCATTATCCAGAACTTAGCTTTCCCATTATTCAACACTACACATATGCTTATTTGCTTTATTCTTTTTTAGCTTTTATAAATGACCTATGTGGAGTATATCTTTGGGCTGTGTCTACAATTTTGAAGTCACCTTAACCCTTTATTCTATCTTCTCCATCCATTAACATGAGTGGGCTTTGCTTTCCAGGTTGCTTATTCCTGCTATCTCATCTATTAGGTCCCATATTTCTGTGGAAGATTCTAATACCTAAAACAAAATATTTGTATATTTAATACATTTCAAAATGGCAAAAGTATAAAATGGGCATAATTTCAAGAACAATTAAAATGCATGACATTATTGTGATAAGAAATTAATATTGTTCACAAACTTCCCTCACCTTTTAGTAATACCACTGAATAAGTCATATATTTATAGGGCATTGTTTGCATTGACATAGAATACTAGATTCTTAATCCACTGAATCTGTGACATTCAAGCTCAAAATCTGAGTGTGCCTTTTATTTTTTTATTCAGTTCCCCCATGTTTCCCCCCAGGAAACTCCACTTTCTATCCAGTCACCTATCTAAGGAAAAGTGATCTGATAATTACTTGAATGTGTTGTCACTACCAGGTATATTTGCATTTTTAAAAACAAAATCACCATGGTAACTCCAAAGGAAATTGTGTAGCATAAATTCTGGCCAATAATATGTTCTCAATGAACATTATTTCTCTTAAATTCTAAAACCTATAAAAATTGTGTAATTCTGGACTGAAGTTGTATGTCACTCTGATAATTTAGTCTTCAACAAAGTCTCACATTATCTCAGATTTCCCCACCTGTTGCACACTGATACATGAGGAACTTTTTGTTAAAATAAGATAGTTTGTCCCTTGGGGAAGTTCCCTTGGGGGAAGTATACTTATTTACATTTTGTAAGAATCCACTTTTGTAATGACTCCACTGTTTAATTGTGTTTCTCATTTCTTACTTTTTCTAATAGTAGGTGTTTTTACCTGATACAGGTTTTTGACACATACTTTGACTTTAACTGTCATTAAAATTTAATATTGATTGTGTTATTAGCATTAAACCTAAAACTCTATTTGATTGTCCCAATTGCAAGTAAATGTTCGGGTTTCCCAAAATTGAATTTATTAAAAAAAGAAAAATCAATTTAAGTATCTTTAAGTGAATTTTGATCTAGTAGAAGAACCAAATTAAGTCTAATTAAACTCAGGAAACAAGTATTATCATTGAAGTGTCCAAAACATGCTTTCATTTAATTGACTTTAAGTTATTTCTGTTACTTTACTTCTATTGGGCTTTGTATTCTTATTTCTAAGGTAAAAAGTAATTAAAACTACTATTTAGCATTAGTACATCATACACTGTGTTAAAAATTGCAAAATGTAGCATCAGTACATCATACACTGTGTTAAAAATTGCAAAATGTTTTAGAAAAGTTTCAAGCTAGTAAAACAAAGGCAAGAAATTACATATAAGATTTATTAGGTGTACAAAGGGACTATGAGAGAACAATTCTGAGAGACCAAACTATTGTATGATGTATATGTTTTATGATCATATTCGGCTTCAGTTATTGCCTGCAATAGCTTCTATACTGGCAATTCAGCCTCCACTATACATGCTGACAGAGGTGTAATTAACTGAAGCTTATTCTAGGAAATAGATGTTATAAAATTGATAAGTGACTATAAATCAACATATGTGTATTTATTTCCTCTTAGAAAAATATATTCTATAATTTAATATTTATAATATGCATTATATACTGCTGTTAAATCCTCTGAATTTTTTTATTTCTTATTATTGTATTTTCAAAGTTAGATAGGGATGGAATTTTTACTATATATAGTTTCTAAATTTTAAAATTTGTTTATATATTTTTGCATTATTTTTCCCGTGTACAAATAGTCACTCTTTTATGGTAAGAAAGTACCTCTTTTGACTATTGTCTACCCAGCTGTCATCTCCATTTTCTATTATATTTGGCCATACTATAAAAAGGTAAGGTAGTCCACAGTCATTAGCTAATATGTATTAGTTCTTATACATTAGTCCAATGTATTAAGGCAAAGGAGATATATTGACTGATAAATGCCCAAGGGATATCTTGAACTATTTATGGAGGCTAACCGATGAAGAAATTTATACTCTGTAATTAAAATAGAATCAACTTTAAACCAAGTAATGTGATATTCTAGTTTTAATGGTGTTTGACAGCCAGATTGAGGTCATTCGATGAAGTCTGATTCTGAAGCCCTATGAACACTTTAAAACCTTTTGAAAAAGATTTACTACATGCATAGGGACCTAGTTTGATATGCTTTAAGGTTACCAAAGATAAGGAGAATAAACAGTTTTAGTGTCTAGACAGTTTCCCTTGAACATTGGTTGTTAATATCCATGGTCAGAAACCATCTACTTCATTTAGAGCTCAATAACCATTAACTGACGACAGCAACAATAGGTATTTGTGATCCACAGCGTCATTCTCATACTGTGGCAACATTCTTCTACCACATACTGTGAACAAGCCATGACTTTTCCACTCAATCAAAATGGAAATAGTCCAAAAACAGTTCACTGGTCTTTGACTTGAAGTTTCCATATGCTATGAGGCTAGCAATAATGTATGCTTCTAAGTCATTTCAGTTGTGTCCGACTCTGTGTGACCCCATAGATGGCAGCCCACCAGGCTCCCCCATCCCTGAGATTCTCCAGGCAAGAACACTGGAGTGGCTTGCCATTTCCTTCTCCAATGCATGAAAGTGAAAAGTGAAAGTGAAGTTGTTTAGTTGTGTCCCATCCTCAGTGACCCCATGGACTGCAGCCCACCAGGCTCCTCCATCCATGGGATTTTCCAGGCAAGAGTACTGGAGTGGGGTCCCACTGCCTTCTCCGCAAGATTGTTTACTTTCCTTGAAAAAAATCAGGATGAGCATCATGTACTTTTTTTCCTTACTGAATCCAAGCTTATACCACTTGCCATATGACAGGCCAATAAATTAAGAGCTGAGTTGTTGGACCAAGGAATAGTGCCATTATTCAGAAATCCAGCAGACCAAGAAGATGGTGGACTAGTGTCCCAAAGAACCATCTTCCCTAGGTTTGGATAATTTCTTTCAGAGAACAAAACAAAAGCAACATAGAAAAAGAAAAGTGGCACATTTTTGCAAATACCTCCTGGTTCTGGCTAGTCTCTGGAGGGAATGTGCTAATTTCTTTCCTTCAGGCTTTCACTGGTAGGTATGGTCAAGATGTTTCCTGTGAACTTAAACAAAGGTTTAGTTCAGTTCAGTCGCTCAGTCATGTCCGACTCTTTGTGACCCCATGAACTGCAGAACGCCAGGCCTCCTTGTCCATCACCAACTCGCAGAGTTCACCCAAACTCTTGTCCATTGAGTCAGTGATGCCATCCAGCCATCTCATCCTCTGTCGTCCTCTTCTCCTCCTGCTCCCAATCCCTTCAAGCATCAGCATCTTTTTCAATGAGACAACTCATTGCATGAGGTAGCCAAAGTATTGGAGTTTCAGCTTTAGCATCAGTCCTTCCAGAGAACACCCAGGACTGATCTCCTTTAGGATGGACTGGTTGGATCTCCTTGCAGTCCAAGGGACTCTCAAGAGTTTTCTCCAACACCACAGTTCAAAAGCATCAATTCCTCGCAGCTCAGCTTTCCTGACAGTCCAACTCTCACATCCATACATGACCACTGGAAAAACCATAGCCTTGACTAGACAGACCTTTTTTTGGCAAAGTAATGTCTCTGCTTTTGAATATGCTGTCTAGGTTGTAACTTAGGTTAAAACTTAAGCACCAAAGGCAAAATTCCCTGAGATGGGCCATTATGTATACTTTAAGCTTATAGGAAATATCCCTTTGGTGACTAACTTGTAGCAAAACCTAACAGAATATAAAGGTTAAAATAAAAGAAACAGATCCAACGTGGAGTCAGGTTTGTTCTTTATCACACTTTGTTTTTGATATTTGATCTCTCACGAAAAACTCATTGTAGCTCTAATCAGAAACCATTGCAATGTAAGTTAATTATCTTTGAACCAGTCTTTACTGGAATGGGAGAAATCATTCTAAGCACTGAAATTTTCCTATTACATGTTCTAGTTTTGTTAAAGATGAAAATTATTTTCTTATGAGACCTCATGATATATACTGTAGTCCCCCAAAAGTCTATATCTTCTAATGTGACACAAAAATATGTAACTAGTTATGAAATATGGAATTATATAAAAGATGCCATGATTTCTTTCTACTTAAAAACTAGCAATCAATAAGACCTCACTATACATGTATATTGAGGAAGGCAATGGCACCCCACCCCAGTACCTTTGCCTGGAAAATCCCATGGATGGAGGATCCTGGTAGGCTCCAGTCCATGGGGTCGCTAAGAGTCGGACACGACTGAGTGACTTCACTTTCACTTTTCACTTTCATGCATTGGGGAAGGAAATGGCAACCCACTCCAGTGTTATTGCCTGGAGAATCCCAGGGACGGGGGAACCTGGTGGGCTTCCGTCTATGGGGTCACACAGAGTCGGACACGACTGAAGCGACTTAGCAGCAGCAGCAGCAGCAGCATACATGTATATGGGCTTCTCAGTTGGTGCTAATGGTAAAGATCCTTCCTTTCAATGCAGGAGACATGAAAGATGTGGGTTCCATCTCTGGGTCTAGAGAATCCCCTGGAGGAGGGCTTGCAACTCACTCCAGTATTCTTGCCTGGAGAATCCCCATAGACAGAGGAGCCTGGTAGGCTATAGTCCACAGGGTCACAAAGAGCTGGACACAACTGAAGCAACTTAGCATGCATACACACATGCACATACATATATGTACATATGAATAAGAATGCTTAAAATGTATTTGCATTCTTCTGTGAATCTAAAAAGATGTCTTTCAAAGCACCATAGATCTAATAAGTTATGTCAGGATTCTTAATAGTTTGTAGTAAAATATAACCAAGCTATAAAACACCACAATAGAATACAGTGCAAGTAATTGCCAACAAAATAGGCATGCTAAAAGGTTGAAAAACTGCAAGTCACTGAAAGTAGTCTTTTGGAAATGGAGAGATTATGTTAGTGCAATTGTGCCTCTGTAGAATATCACACCCTTAATAATTCACAAGGTTAATTGGAGATTTTCAAACTATGATGGTTTATTTGTACAGTGCTGTGATTCATGGGGTCGCAAAGAGTTGGACACAACTGAGTGACTGAACTGAACCTATTTTACCTATTACAGTAACATATTTTAGGTAGATAAACTAATGGGTTAAATAAGGAACACTTGTAAAATACCAATTAATAAGGCAGTTCAGTCGCTCAATCATGTCCACCTCTTTGCAACCTTAAGGTCTGCATCATGCCAGGACTCCCTGTCCACCATCAACTCTTGGAGTTTACTCAAACACATGTCCATTGCATCAGGTGATGCCATCCAACCATCTCATCCTCTGTCTTCCCCTTCTTTTCCTGCCTTCTATCTTTTCCAGCACCAGCGTCTTTTCCAGTGAGTCAGTTCTTCCCATCAGGTGGCCCAAGTATTGGAATTTCAGCTGCAGCCTTAGTTCTTCCAATGAATATTCAGGACTAATTTCCTTTAGGATGGACTGGTTTGATCTCCTTGCAGTCCAGGGGACTCTTAAGAATCTTTTCCAACACCACAGTTCAAAAGTATGAATCCTTCAGTACTCCACTTTCTCTGGAGTCAAATTCTCACATCTGTACATGACTACTAGAAAAACCATAGCTTTGACTAGATAGATCATTGTTGCAAAGTAATGTCTCTGCTTTTTCATATGCTGTCTAGATTGGTGAATAGCTTTTCTTCCAAGGAGCAAGCATCTTTTAATTTCATGGCAGCAGTAACCATCTGCAGTGATTCTGGAGGCCAAGAAAATAAAGTTTGTCACTGTTTCCATTGTTTCCCCATCTGTTTGCCACAAAGTTATGGAACCATATGCCATCATCCTCGTTTTTTTGAATGTAGAGTTTTAAGCCAACTTTTTCCACCCTCCTCTTTCACTTTCATCAAGAGGCTTTTTAGTTCTTCTCTGCTTTCTGCCAATAGGGTGGTATCACCTTACTATCTGAGGTTATTGATATTTCTCCTGGCTATCTTGATTTCAGTGTGTGCTTCATCCAGTCCAGCACTTCACATGATGTACTCTGCATATAAGTTAAATAAGCAGTGACAATATATAGCCTTGATATACTCCTTTACCAATTTAGAACCAGTCTGTTGTTCCATGTCTGGCTTTAAATGTTGTTCTTGA
Source organism: Tragelaphus eurycerus (assembly GCA_935064755.1). NCBI lineage: Eukaryota > Metazoa > Chordata > Mammalia > Artiodactyla > Bovidae > Tragelaphus > Tragelaphus eurycerus. Next base: position 40,276,638 of record CAKXYN010000010.1, on the reverse strand, counting down.
TGTGCATACAGATTTCACAGGAGGCAGGTAAGATGGTCTGGTATTCCCTTCAATTGAATAATTTTCCAGTTTGTTGTGATCCACACAGTCAAAGGCTTTTGTGTAGTCAATAAACCATAAGTAGATGTTTTACTGGAACTCTCTTGCTTTCTTGATGATCCAATGGATGTTGGCAACTTGATCGTTGCTTCCTGTGCCTTTTCTAAATCCAGCTTGAACATCTGAAAGTTCATGGTTCACATACGGTTGAAGCCTAGCTTGGAGAATTTTGAGCATTAGTTTGCTAGCATGTGAGATGAGTGCAATTATGTGGTAGTTTGAGCATTCTTTGACATTGACTTTCTTTGGGATTGGAATGAAAACTGACCTTTTCCAGTCCTTTGGCCACTGCTGAGTTTTCCAAATTTGCTGGCATATTGAGTGGAACACTTTCACAGCATCATCTTTTAGGATTTGAAATAACTCAACTGGAATTCCATCACCTCCACTAGCTTTGTTCTTAGTGATGTTTCCTAAGGCCCATTTGACTTTGCATTCTAGGATGTATGGCTCTAGGTGAGTGGTCACACCATTGTGGTTATCTGGGTCATGAAGATCTATTTTGTATAGTTCTTCTTATATTCTTGCCACCTCTTCTTAATGTCTTCTGCTTCTATTAGGTCCATACCATTTCTGTCCTTTATTGTGTCCATCTTTTCATGAAATATTTCCTTGGAATCTCTAATTTTCTTGAAGAGATCTCTAGTCTTTCCCATTCTACTTTTTCCTCTATTACTTTTCATTGATTACTAAGGAATGCTTTGTTAATTCTCCTTTCTATTTTTTGAACTCTGCATAAAAATAGGTTTATCTTTCCTTTTCTTCTTTGCCTTTTGCTTCTCTTCTTTTCTCAGCTATTTACAAGGCCTCTTCAGACAACCATTTTGCCTTTTTGCATTTCTTTTTCTTGGGGATGGTCTTTATTACTGCATCCTATACAATGTCATGAACCTCCATCCATAGTTCCTCAAGCACTCTGTCTGTCAGATCTAGTCCCTTGAATTTATTTGTCACTTCCACTATATAATCTTAAGAAATTTGATTTAAGTCATGCCTGAAAAGTCTAGTGGTTTTCCCTACTTTTTTCACTTTAAGTCTAAATTTGGCAATAAGGAGTTCATGATCTGAGCCATAGTCAGCTCCCAGTCTTGTTTTTGCTGACTGTATAGAGCTTCTCCATTTTTGGCTGCATAATATATAATCAATCTGATTTCAATATTGACCATCTGGTGATAGCTATATGTAGTCTTCTCTTTTGTTGGAAGAGGGTGTTGGCTATGACCAGTGCATTCTCAAGGCAAAACTCTGTTAGCCTTTGCCCTGCTTCATCCTGTACTCCAAGGCCAAATTTGCCTGTTACTCCAGGTATCTCTTGACTTCCTACTTTTTCATTCCAGGCTCCTACTATGCAAAGTACATCTTTTTTGGGTGTTAGTTCTAGAAGGTCTTGTAGGTGTTCGTAGAAATGTGCAACTTTAGCTTCTTCAGCATTACTGGTTGGGGCATAGACTTGGATGACTGTGATATTGAATGGCTTGCCTTTGAAACCAACAGAGATCATTCTGTCATCTTTCAGTTCAGTTCAGTCACTTAGTCGTGACCATCTCTTTGCAGCCCCATGAACTACAGCACACCAGGCCTCCCTGTCTATTACCAACTCCCAGAGTTTACCCAAACTCATGTCCATTGACTTGCTGATGCCATCACTGACTGTTTTTTTTTTTTTTTTTAATTGCACCCAAGTACTGCATTTCAGACTCTTTTGTTGACTATGAGGGCTACTCCATTTCTTCTGAGATTCTTACCCACAGTAATTGATATAATGGTCATCTGAATTAAATTCGCCCATTCCTGTCCATTTTAGTACACTGATTCCTAAAATGTCGATATTCACTCTTGTCATCACCTGTTTGACTACTTCCAATTTACCTTGATTCATAGACCAAACATATCAGGTTCCTATGTGATATTGTTTTTTACAGCATCAGACTTTACTTGCATCACCAGTCACATCCATTTCTTGTTGTTTTTGCTTTGGCTCCATCTCTTCATTCTTTCTGAAGTTATTTCTCCACTCTTCTCCAGTAGCATATTGGGCACCAACTGACATGGGGAGTTTATCTTTTCGTGTCCTATCTTTTTGCCTTTTCATACTGTTCATGGGGTTCTCAAGGCAAGAATAGTGAAGTGGTTTGCCATTCCCTTTTCCAGTGGACCATGTTTTGTCAGAACTCCACCATGACCTGTTTGTCTTGGATCATACTATAAAGCATAATTAATAAGTAAATCATCTTAAAGTTTGATTTCTGAAACTAGGATCTTACCTGAATGCTTTTATGCAGATATTTTACTTCTGTTTGAATATCTGGGTCAATGTCATTTATATAATTTCCCTAGCATGCTCAACAAAAGGCAAAGATAACAGCTTATAGTCTTTCATTCATCAATAGCTACCAAATAAAAATATGTGCAAAAAATGTTGTTCAATGTGCTGAGTATACAGCAGTAAACAATACTGATAACAATTCTTGTCTTCAAAGAACATGTAATTGTATATTTTCTTCTCTGAAGCTAAAGGTTCAGATATTATTTTCTGTATTTTCATCATAACCCATATAAGTATGTGGTAAATAAGATATCAGATACAAGTTACAAAATCAAAGAAAGAAAACTGGCCTTTTCCTCTTTTAATGTGAATTGTCAGATTAGTGCCAAAATATGCAGAGTCACTTTACATAAGGAACACAAAATAACAGGATTTTAAAATAGAAAATGAAAAGCTAAAACTTCCTACCAGTTGCCTATATTTATGATATCTCAGGGTCTGTTTGTGGTAGTTGTAAACAGGTAAAACCAAGGCATCCTAACCTAACATGGTAATATTCACTAAACTAATTCAAATGTAGATTTCCTTAGCCTTCCTCAGATAAAGTTTTAAAATTTTCCCATATCTATTGCATAGATTCTTTTTTTTTTTCTTTTTTGGTAATGCTTTATACATACTTCTGAAAGGACAAGACACTATATGAGTCTGCCATGTAAAAGAATTATAGAAAATATACAACGTCAAATCGTCTCCTTTACCCCATCTCATTCCAACCTTCCTCACCAAACAGAAAGCTTGTTGGTATGGTGCTTCATATTCTTAATCTTTGCTGCCCCTGGGCTATTGTAGATACAGTACCCTATGTTAGGTTTCTAGTGCTGCTATAACAGGATACCACAAGTGGCAGGTTTAAAACAACAGAATTTAGACTTTTACAGTTATGGAAGAGAGAAATCCAAGATTAAGGTGTCAGATGGGTAGTGCTTCCTCTGAAGGCTCTAGGAAAGAAACTTGCCTAACTTTCTCATAGTGTTTCATGGTTTTCAGCAGTCCTTGTGAATTCCTTGACTTGTAGATGAGTCATTCCAGTTTCTGCATCCATAATCACAAGTTTTTCCCTGGGTGTTTGTGTCTCTGTGCTCTTTTAAGGGCTCCAGACACAGAGGATTTAAGGCTCACCCTAATCCTGTATGCTGCTAAGATATTTCAGTCGTGTCTGACTCTGTGCGACCCCATAGACGGCAGCCCACCAGGGTCCCCCATCCCTGGGATTCTCCAGGCAAGAACACTGGAGTGGGTTGCCATTTCCTTCTCCAATGCATGAAAGTGAAAAGTGAAAGTGAAGTCGCTCAGTCGTGTCCGACTCTTAGCGACCCCGTGGACTGCAGCCTACCAGGCTCCTCCATCCTTGGGATTTTCCAGGCAAGATTACTGGAGTGGGGTGCCATTGCCTTCTCCAAATCCTGTATGACCTCATCTTAATTAATTGCATCTGATAAAAATAAAAAAAAATCTCTCCTTGAGCAAACTTCAGTCAGGTTCCTCTGAGATCTTTTCTGGACAATGTCTCTGTAAGTGCATACAAAATGGCTAAGTTGTGTCTGACTTTTTGTGACCCAACTGTAGCCCACCAGATTCCTCTGTCCACGGGGTTCTCCAGGCAAGAATACTGGAGTGGCTTGTCATTTCCTCCTCCAGGGGATTTTCCCAACCCAGGGGTGGAACCTGCATCTCTCCTACCTTGTCAGGCAGATTCTTTATCCCTGAGCCTCCTCCTCTCTCCAATCCTGTCTGTGGCCTGCACAATCCAGGCTTAGAAAATAATTTTGCTAAGCCAACACTCCCACCCTTTGTATATGATCATCCTTGATATCTGATCACCTTGGCCAGATATCAAGGATGAAAATTCCTGTTAATCTTGTTTTTCAAGAATCCATTACCTTTAATGTCTCCCTCTCAGTAAATGTCCATCCACTGAGCCCCTCTCCCTGCTCTTTGGCTATACATCCCAATTGAGGCTTCTTGGCTATATACCAGAATTGATCTCTTTTCTATATTAAATTCCCTTCCCCAATATTTCAATATTTACTGAATAAAATCTCTTTTTACCACTTTAGTGGATAGCTCTGGTTCTCTTTGACACTACAAAGCCCCCATTTCCAAATAAGGTCACATTCTAAGATTCTCAGTGGACATGGATTTTGAGGGAACACTATTTAACACAGTACACACTAAGTCTATTCCCTCTCTTTCTCTCTCTCTCTCACACACACTTATTTGTTTTTGTTGCACAAATCAGATTTCTCTTTCATAAATAAACTGATCCATCAATTTCATTTAAGATTTTGTGAGACTCCTAGATGAAGCAAATCACGTAGCAGACAAAATAATAAACCCCCAAATTAAGTCTGGAAATAAAATAATTATTGAAAAGTTAGTGATCAGCTTCTTTGCACACCCATAGTACACGGTATTTATATTGTTGTGACTTGCATGTGGTTACTTACTCACTAAGTGGTATTTGACTCCTTTGTGACCTCACTGACTGAAGCCCATCAGGCTTCACTGTCCATGGGATTTCCCAGGCAAGAATACTGGAGTGGAGTGCCATTTCCTCCTCCAGGGGAATCTTGTTGACCCAGGGATCTCCTGCATTGGCAGGTGGATTCTTTACCACTTCCATTTTGGGGAAGCCATTGGAATTACTTGTGTGATTATATTTCCAGATAGATTTTAAGTTACTTTAGGATAGATGCAATATCTCATATTTCTGAATTTTCAGGTCAGATGTGGTATCCAAAACATAGTAGGCATTTGGTGAAAGTCTCAGGTAGCCCACACTAGAATTCCAACATGTTTGAGTATGTCAGATGAATTAATGGGTAACCTCACTTATTTATCTGCAAGATCAAAGGGCCTTTTTGAAAGATTCATCTTAGAGAAAACAGGAACCAGTGAGGTGAGCTGGACCCAGGAAGGAACACACCAGGCAGTCAAGTGATTTTGAATTTAAGACTAGTTCTTTTATTTAGATATATCTTACATACATGTGTGCATATCAAATTGCTTCAGTTTTGTCTGACTCTTTTCAAACCTATGGACTGTAGGGCCACCAGGCTCTAGTTGGTCAGGGAGTTTCTGCAAGTGAACTGATCAATGGGCTGTGTGTGTATTTGTGTGTGTATTAGATGTTTTCGTTGAATAATTATGCATGGTCTGATATCTATTTTGTCTGTATCAAGTGAGTAGTACAAGTACTGGATGGAGAACTTGAGAAATATTAAATCATTCATTCTTATACTTATTCAACTAACAGGGTCCTGGTTTGTTTTTTTTTTTTTCTTTTTTAAATTTTATTTTATTTAACTTTACAATATTGTATTGGTTTTGCCATATATCAAAGTGAATCTGCCACGGTTGTATACTAAGAGATATAGATGCAAGTGGACCAGATGTATACACTAGCCTGTCTTTTTGAGGCTGAAGTTTACGGGGGAGATGGACACCAAAGGATCTCACACTCCATGTCATTTACTACTGTGATGAGTGCTTCTAAAAAGAAGAATACAGGATCCTTGGAGAATAATAGTGAGGGTTTATATACTCACAGGAGGTTGAAGGGATGGCAGAGGATGAGATGGTTGGATGGCATCACAGAATCGATAGATAGGAGTTTGAGCAGGCTCTAGGAGTTGGTGATGAATAGGGAAGCTTGGAGTGCTGCAGTCCGTGGGGTCACAAAGAGTCAGACATGACTGAGTGACTGAACTGAACTGATATCGTCACAGACAGCAGGAAAGGATTTCCTAGGAAAGTAACATTTGAGCTGAAGGAAAATGGCAGTTAACCAAATAGCAGATCACATGTGTCTACATTTGGGTAATTCCATTTTACTACTTCCTGGGAAAATCACCATGTCAGGGATGGCCACGCATGTAAAAGGGGGAACTGTTCTATTTTATGAGGAAGATCTTCCTTAAATTTTCCCTTCCTTGTCTTTTTTTGTATCTTAGTTTCCCTCATGCAAGCATTTGGATAGATAATTCACTCAAAAGAATATGGAAATAAACTCTTAGGAAGCAACTGTAATTTAAATCCACAGGTAATAATGATAAACTTTGAAATGCTTTCCTCATAAGCTTTAGTTTCACTTTGTGCCTCTGATCTCCTGGCCAGGAAGGAATAGAGAACCCCATACATAAAGGCCCAATTTTTGTAAAGAATAAATGAAAGCAATTTCTTCTCTGACAGATTATAATGAAATGAAACTTTAGGAGAAAACATCGTCCCCTTACAACTTTCTCAACTAACTTTTGGTTAAATTTATGAATCCAGAAATTTAAGAAGATAATTTAAAAGCTTTTTGTGATTTTCTCTAGCTACTTACATTTCTCCCTAAGTGTTAGATTCATATAGTCTAAAGATCATGCAGATTTATAATCAAACCAAATAACATGTAAGGGCTTCCCTTGTGGCTCAGCTGGTAAAGAATCTGTCTGCAATGCAGGAGACCAGGGTTCAATCCCTGGGTTGGGAAGATCCCCTGGAAAAGGGAAAGGCTACCCACTCCAGTATTGTGGCCTGGAGAATTTCATGGAGTGTATAGGACATGACTGAGCAACTTTCACTTCACTGCAACATGTAAGGGAGCATACCATTTTTGTTATAATCCTCATGAATTTAGACTAGTCATTTGGGAGAACATTAGGAGTGATTTGTACTGATATCTCCTCATTTAAACGTATATTGCATGTTCCTATGCATCTCAGTCGGGGAAGGCCATGGCACCCCACCCCAGTACTTTTGCCTGGAAAATCCCATGGACGGAGGAGCCTGGTAGGTTCCAGTCCGTGGGGTCGCTGGGAGTCGGACACGACTGAGCGGCTTCACTTTGACTTTTTACTTTCATGCGTTGGAGAAGGAAATGGCAACCCACTCCAGTGTTCTTGCCTGGAGAATCCCAGGGACAGGGGAGCCTGGTGGGCTTCCGTCTATGGGGTCGCACAGAGTCGGACACGACTGAAGTGACTTAGCAGCAGCAGCATGCATCTCAGTCACCCTATGATTATTTTGCATTAATAAGTTCAAAATTGTGCCATTGTTTAGCTTTTTATAATTTGTGTGTACATTAGTTCTTTTCAAACACAAACATAAATTTGGAAGGATCTCTTAAGTTTATATGCTTTATTCTTTTAAACACTAGAACTCAATCTAAAATTTACAATGTGGTCATCTGTTTATTTTGTTTAGATTTAAGGTATGACACGTTCCATTTCCAAATCTGCTGCTGCTGCTGCTAAGTCGCTTCAGTCGTGTCCGACTCTGTGCGACCCCATAGATGGCAGCCCACCAGGCTCCTCCGTCCCTGGGATTCTCCAGGCAAGAATACTGGAGTGGGTTGCCATTTCCTTCTCCAAGGCATGAAAGTGAAAAGTGAAAGTAAAGTTGCTCAGTCGTGTCCGACTCTTAGCGACTCCATGGACTAGAGCCTACCAGGCTCCTCCGTCCATGGGATTTTCCAGGCAAGAGTACTGGGGTGGGGTGCCATTGCCTTCCCCGATTTCCAAATCTATGTGTCCCTAATTCTTACCAGCCCAGTAATGCTAATTGGTTTATGGGGAATCATATTTGACTCAAATTTTGTGTATATTATTTAGAACAGCCTTCTTCACATACCTGATACTTTGCTGAAGGCATCTCTCTTATGGTCATGAATAAGTTCACAATTGTTGGGTATTAGTATTTGCTAATGTGACAGATATCTGAGGCAACAGACAGGGTGACTGAGAAGAACCATATCTTTGTGCTCTTATCCAAACTCCACTGCTTGTTTCCTCATATATTTATAAGGTTTTCAATGAAATAGATTTTATACATCTAATTCACCACTTCCCTACACTGTATAGAAATCATTTGTCAAATATAAGGAGAATCCCATGGATGGAAGAGCCTGGTTGGCTACAGTCCATACAGTCCACTGGAGACTGGCTCCAATTCTCCTCTTGCTATAATTAAACCACAGACTTAATGATCCCATATCCTTGTGGACATGCCAGCTGTGTTTATCCTCATACTGTTTAGGCAAAATGCTCATGTGCACAGTCACGGAAGAGAACTCTCCAGCCTGAAAGCATTGCAGATTGGTCTCTGATTTTATTGTTTCATTGCAGGACCAAATAGGGATTCCCTGGTGGCTCAGATGGTAAAGAGTGTGCCTGCAATGTGGGGGACCTAGGTTCAATCTCTGGGTTGGGAAGATCCACTGAAGTAGGAAATGAGAATCAACTCTAGTATTATTACCTGAAAAATCTCATGGATGGAGAAGTCTGAGGGTCTACACTCCATGGGGTTGCAAAGAGTTGGACACGACTGAGCAACTTCACTTTCACTTTCAGGACCAAATAGAAGCTTGTCTGTTGTGGAGGACAAAATGCTAAGCAGAAATGAAAACTTTGAAGAGTTTTTTAATTGTTTAACATAATTAAATATAGTGATTTACTTAAGCCTTGGAGGAATAGATAGTCTAGCTCCAGGTAGAAGTAATTTAAAAAAATATTTTTAAGAACAATTTAGTAAGAATCATTTATGAAGACATATCTATCCTACAACTCTTAGGAACTGTGTGAGGTGAATGGAAAGTTTAAACAATTTTTTTTTCTCTGCTGTAACTTTACATTTATTCCACTGTCATCAGAGTATGAAAAATGCAATATTAGTGAATAATTATGATAGGGTTCATTCACTAAATGTTTACTATATGCCAGGACTTTTTGTACAATATCCATATTTCTCAATATAATATGCTCATTCTAATTTGGAAAAGATTGAAATTTAGGACACTCATTTATGTGCACAATGTTACACAGTGGACCTTTGATTCCAATGCAAACCTAACTTTTACAGTCTCTGCTCTTTTCTTTTTTTACATTGTAAATGGGTTGGGGGGAACCTTGTTTCTCCTATACAACTCACACAGAATGCTTCATTTACCAGATGTATGGGAAATTTTCCACATCAATCAGTTCTCTGCCATCAACTAGGTGTCCTACAATTCTCTTCTCGTATTGGTCAAAGCAAGCATAAGAGACACAGACTAAGGTCTTACTCCCACAAGATGAGCTTCTCCTTCAGATTCCAATAAAAAGGAGTGTGTCCCCAGGTTACTCACAACTTCCATCTCAAATTAGCTATAAATCAGAGGATCCCAAGACTCTCTGAGTTGAACAATTTGTAAGACTAGCTTATAGAACCCAAGAAAACAGTTTAATTATTTATGCTATTTTATTATAAAGGATATGTTAAAGAATACAGATTAAAAGATACATAGTCGAAGGTCTGGAAGTGTCTTGAGCTCATGAGTGTTGTCTTTGTTGAATTGAAATGGAGCCCTTTCTGTTATGTAGATCACAGCTACCAACCCTGCAGATCACTAACCTCTGTACTTTAGGGATTTTTATGGAGGTTTCATCACCTAGATATGATTGGCTATTAACTTCTAGCCCCTGTCCCCTCTCCATAAAACAGGAGGTAGGGCTGAAATTTCCAAGCTTATAATCATGTCTTGCTTTTCCTAGTAACCAACCCCTACAAAGAGCCCACAAAGTGTCACATCATGCAAATAAAGGAAACTTCTATCACCCAGGACATTCCATGGGTTTAGAAGTTCTATGGCAGACTCTCCTATCATTCTGCTGTCTCTCTGTATTTTATTTTATAATTCCTTTTATTCTTTTTATAATTTTTTTATTTTATATTATAGTGGATTTACAATGTTGCATTAGTTGCAGATATACAGCAAAGTGATTTGGTTATACATATATCCATTCTATTTCAGATTATTTTTCCATATAGGTTATTAAAGATTATTGAGTAGAGTTCCCTTTGCTATGCAGTAGATCCTTGTCAATTATCTATTTTATATATAGTAGTATGTATATGCTAATACCAAGCTCCTAATTTATCCCTCCCCTCACCTTTCCCTTTTGGTAACCCTAAATTTGTTTTCAAAGTCTGTTTTATGTATCAGTTCATTTGCATCATTTTTGTAAAGTCCACAAATAAGTAATATCATGTGATATTTATACTTGTCTGTCTTACTTCAGTTAGTATGATAATTTCTAGGTCCCATCCATTTTGCTGCAAATGGAATTATTGCATTTGTTTTTAAGGCTGAGTAATGGCACCCCACTCCAGTACTCTTGCCTGGAAGATCCCATGGACGGAGGAGCCTGGCCGGCTGCAGTCCATGGGGTCGCTAAGAGTCAGACACGACTGAGCGACTTCACTTTCATTTTTCACTTTCATGCACTGGAGGAGGAAATGGCAGCCCACTCAAGTGTTCTTGCCTGGAGAATCCCAGGGACGGCGGGGCCTGATAGGCTGCCATCTCTGGGGTCACACGGAGTCGGACACGACTGAAGCGACTTAGCAGCAGCAGCTGTTGATGAACATTTGGCCATTATAAATAGCACTGCATGGTGGCTCAGCTGGTAAAGAATCTGCCTGCCAATGCAGGAGATGCTAGTGATGTGGGCTTAATCCCTGGGTTGGAAATAGCTCACCCTATAGACCCTGGGTCACAAAGAGTTGGACATGACGCAGTGAACACTGGGGTGCATGTACTACTCAAATTAGGTTTGCTTGTTTTTTTTTTTTTTTTTTTCTGTATATATGCCCAGGAGTGGGATTGCTAGATCATATCATAGCTCATGTTTTAGTTTTAAAGGAATCTTCCTTCTGTTCTCTATAGTGGCTGTACCAATTTACATTTCCACAAGAGAAAAGAGAGTTTCCTTGATTCAACACCCTCTCCAGCATTTATTGCTTGTAGACTTTTTGATGACCATTCTGACTAGTGTGAGGTGACACCTTATTGTAGCTTTGATTCATGATTCTCTAATAATTAGTGATGTTAAGCATCTTTCCATGTGCTTTATATTTTCTATTTATTTTATTTATTTAATTTATTCTATTTTCTATTTATTTTACATGTTCTATTCTTTTACATGGACATCTGTTATGTATTCTCTGGTGAAATGTCTATGTAGAGCTTCTTCCCATTTTTTGATTGGGTTGCTATTTTCTGTGTCTGTTTTCTTTTTCTGATATAGAGCCAAATGAACTGTTTGTATATTTTGGAGATTAATCTATTGTGCGTCACTTCATTTGCACATATCTTTCCTGTTCTGCGGACTGTCTTTGTTTATGGTTTCCTTTGCTATCCAAAAGATTTTAAATTTAATTAGGACCAAGTTGTTTAGTTTTGTTCTTATTTTCATTATTCTAGAGGTAGATCCAAAAAGATATTGCTGCAATTTACATCAAGGGCTTCCCAGGTGGTGCTAGTGGTGAAGAACCCACCTGGCAATGCAGGAGATGTGAGACAAGGGTTCAATCCCAGGTCGGGAAGACCCCCTGGAGGAGGGCACAGCAACCCACTTCAGTATTCTTGCCTGGAGAATTCTATGGACAGAGGAACCTGGCAGGCTACAGTCCATAGGGTGGCAAAGAGTCAGACATAACTGAAGTGACTTAGCACACAGCAATTTGTGTCAAAGGAGAGTTCTCCCAGTGTTTTCTTCTAAAAGTTTTATAGTATCCAGTTTTACTTTCAGGTCTTTAATACACTTTGAGTTTCTTTTTGTGTATGGTGTTAGAGAATGCTCTAGTTTTATTCTTTTACAAGTAGAGGTACAGTTTTCCCAGCACAGTTTACTGAAGAGGCATTCTCCATTGTATATTCTTGACTCTTTTATTGTATTAGAGATTAATTGACCATAGGTGTGTGGGGCTAGTTCTCAGCTTTCTGTCTTGTTTCCTTGCTCTCTGTGATTGATCCATTGATTCCTGTAGCTTTGCAATATTGTGTGAGCTCAAGGAGCCTGATACCTTCAGCTCCCTTTTTCTCTCTCAGGATTACTTTGGATATTCTGGGTCTTTTTTGTTTCTATACAAATTATTTTTTTGTTACCAGTTCTGTGAAAAATGCCACTGATAGTTTAACAAGGATTGCATTGAATCTGTAGCTTGCCTTGTGTGTTGTAGTCACTTTGATAATATTGATTATTCCAATCCAAGAACATAGTATATGACTCCATGTATCTGTGTCATTTATTTTGTTCATCATACAGTTTTCAGAGAACAGGTCCTTTGCTTCCTTAGGGAGGTTTACTTCTGGGTATTTTATTCTTTTTGATGAGATGGTAAATTAGGTTGTTTCTTTAATTTCTTGTCCTGATCTTTTTTCGTACCTTAAGATTTTTTTATGTATAGTATCATGTCATCTTCAAACAATGACAGTTTTTCTTATTTTCCAATTTGGATTCTTTTTATTTCTTTTCCTTCTCTGATTGCAGTGGCTACATAGTCCAAAACTATGTTGAATAAAAGTGATGAAAGTAGACAACTTTATCTTGTTCTTGGAATTTTTATCATACATGGATGTTGGATTTTGTCAAAACCTCTTTCTGCATCTATTGAAATGATCATATGGTTTTACAGTCAAATTTGTTGGTGTTTGGTGTATCAAATTGATTCATTTAGAGATATTGAATGAAAAAAAAAAAAAAAAGAAAGAAAGAAAGAAACAGGCATCCCTGGAGTAAATTCCTCTTTATTGTGGTGTATGATCTTCTTAATGTATTTTTGGATATGGTTTGCTAGTGCTTTCATGAACATTTTTGCATTTAAGATCATCAGTGATATTTATGTAATTTTCTTTTCTGTGGTATCTTTTTATGGTTTTGGTATTAGGAGTATGGTGATCTCATTGAATGAGTTTGGGAGTGTTTCTTCTCTGCAAATTTTTGGAAGGCTTTCAGAAGGATAGATGTTAACTCTTCTTAAATATTTGACTATTTGCCTGTGAAGTCATCTGGTCCAGACTTTTATTTGTTGAAAGGGTTCTAATAGTTTCAATCTCAATACTTGTGATTGGTCTGTTCACAATTCTATTTCTTCTTGGTTCAGTCTTAGAAGATCGTACCTTTCTAAGAATTTGTCCATTTATTCTAGGTTGACCATATAGTTGTTTATAGTAGTCTCTTAGCCTCTTATGATGCTTTATATTTCTACTATCGGTTGTAACTTCTCCATTTTTAATCTCCAATTTTATTGATTTGAGTCTTTTTCCTTTATTCTTGATGACTTTGGCTGAAAGTTTATCAATGTTGTTTATCTTTTTAAAGAGCCAGCTTTTTGCTCCACTGATATTTTCTATTGTTTCTCATCTCTATTTCACTGATTACTGCTCTGATCTTTATGATTTATTTCCTTCTACTGATTTTGGGTTTCGTTTGTTCTTTCTCTAGTTGGTTTAGGTGTAAAGTTAGGCTATTTATTTCAGATTTTGTTTGTTTCCTGAGTTAAGATTGTATTGCTATAAACTTCCTTCTTAGATTTATTTTTGCTGCATCCCATAGGTTTTGGATCGTCATGCTTTCATTTTCATTTGTCTCTAGGTATTTTTTTTTTTTAATTTCCTCTTTGATTTCTTCAGTGATTCATTGGTTGCTTAGTAACATATTTATTTAGCCTCGATGTGTTTGCATTTTTTAGATTTTTCTAGTTTATTTCTAACTCATAGCATTGTAGTCAGAGAAGATGCTTGATATGATTTTCATTTTGTTAAATTTATCAAAGCTCACTTTATGGCCCAGCATGTGATCAATTCTGAATAATGTTCCATGGGCACTTGAGGACAATGTATATTCCACTGCTTTTGAGTGGAATGCTCTAAAAATATCAATTAATTCCATCACGTCAATCTGCCTCAATGATTTGTTCTTTGATGAAAGTGGGCTGTTAGATTCCCCATTATTATTGTGTTACTGTCAATTTCTCCTTTGATGGCTATTAGTATTTGCCTTATATATTGATGTGTTTCCATGTTGGGAGTGTATGTGTATATATATATATATATATATATATATATATATATATGTATATTTCCAATCAATATATCTTCTTGGATTGAGCCCTGCTCATTTTGTACTATCCTCTATTGTCTCTTGTAACACTTTTGAAGGTCTATTTTTTCTTAGCAATAACTATTGCTATTCTGGCTTTCTTTAGATTTCCATTTGCATGAAATGCCTTTTACCCTCCCCTCACTTTCAGTCCATATATGTCCCTAGACCTGAAGTGGGTCTGCTATAGGCAGTGTATATACAGGTCTTTTTTTGTATTTACTCAGAAGGTCTATACCTTTTGGTTGAAGCATTTAATCTATTTACATTTAATTATCAATGTGTATGTTCCTATTGCCATTTTGTTTTTTTGGATTTGTAGTCCTTTCTTCTTCCCATCCTCTTTTGTTCTATTCTCTTCTGATTTGATGACTATTTTAGCATTATATTTGGATTCCTTGTGTATGTGTGTGTATCTACTGTAGATTTTTTGGTTTGAAGATACCATGATGTTTTGATATAGCAGTCTATATATAACAAGATTGCTTTAAGTTGCTGATATCTTAATTTCAAATACATTTTTTTGATATTATATGTATGTGTGCATGATTCCTACTTTTGTCTTTTGCCTTTTCCATTCATCATTTTCTTGTTTTTGGTTGTGGCTTTTTGTCTTCCATTTAGAGAAGTTCTTTAGCATTTTTTGTAAAGACGTTGTGCTGGTACCAATTTTTCTTAACATTTGCTTATCTATAAAGCTTTTCATTTTTCTGTCAAATCTGAACAAAACCCTTAGTGGGTAGAGCATTCTTGGTTGTAGATTTTCCCCTTCACTATTTTAAATATATTGTGCCACTCTGTTCTAGCCTACCATGTTTCTACTGAAAAATCAACTGATAACCTTATGGGAATTCCCTTTTATGCTATTTATTGTTTTCCCTTGTCACTTTTAATATTTTCTCTGTCTTTAATTTTTGTCCATTTGATTCATATGTGTCTTTATGTGTTCCTCCTTGGGTTTATCCTGCATAAGACTCTCTGTGCTTCGTGGACTTGTGTGTTTCCTTTCCTATGTTAAAAAAGTTTTCTGCTATCATCTCTTCAAATACAGTCTCAGAACCTTTCTCTTCTGGGAACCCTACAATGAGAATATTGGTGCTTTAATGTTGTCCTAGAGGTTTCTTTGTTCATCCTCATTTGTTTTTCATTCTTTCTTTTTTCTGTGGCAGTGATTTTAACCAGTCTCTCTTCCATCCTATTTATTCATATGCCTCATTTACTCTGCTATTGATACCTTCTATTATATTTTTAATTTCAGATCTTATTCATCTCTGTTCTTTAAAGCTTTTAGATTTTTACTAAACATTTCTTGTATCCTCTTGGTCTGGTCCTCCATTATTTTTTTGAGATGGTGGATTATCTTTACTATGATTATTGTGAATTATTTTCCAGGTGGATTCACTTGATCCACTTCTCTTAGTTACTGTTCTTGGGTTCTTTTTCCTTCATCTGGAACATATTTCTTTTCCATCTCATTTTGTCTAACTTTGTTTGTAGTCTCAATTATTCAGGCTGCAGGATCATAATACTTCCTGGTTCTGGTGCCTGCCTCTTGGTGGGTAAGGTTGGTCAAGGGGCTTGTGCAGACTTCTTGGTGGGAGGTTCCTGATCACTGGTGAGTGGACATGGTCTTGTCCCTTTGGTCGGCAGGATTGTGTCAAGGAATGTGTTTATAGGCAGCTGTTGGCTGAGAAAGACTTTAGGCAGCCTATCTGATAATGGGTGGGGATGTGTTCACATTGTTGGTTATTTGACATGAGGCATCCCAGCACAGGAGTCTGCAGGCTGCTGTTGTTCTTTAGTCACTAAACAATATCGACTCTTTTGCAACCACATGAACTGCAGCATGCTAGAATTTCTTGCCCTTCACTATCTCCTGGAGTTTGCTCAAACTCATGTCTACTTGAATCAGTGGTGCCATCCAACCATCTCATCCTCTGTCACCCTTTCTTCTCTGCCTTCAATCTTCCCCAGCATCAGGGTATTTTCCAATGAATCAGTTCTTCAGATCAGGTGGCCAAAGTATTGGAGCCTCAGCTTCAGTATCAGTCCTTCCAATGAATGTTCAAGGTTAATCTCCTTTAGAATTAACTGGTTTGATCAATTTTCTCTCCAAGGGGCTCTCAAGAGTCTTCTCCAGCACAACAAATCAAAAGCATAAATTCTTTGCTGTTCAGCCCTCTTTACCGTCCAACTTTCATATTCACACATGACTACTGGATAAACCATAGCTTTGATTATACCAACTTTTGTCAGCAAAGTGATCTCTCTGTTTTTTAATACACCACCTAGGTTTGTCATTAATTTCCTTCCAAAGAACAAGCATCTTTTAATTTCATGGCTGCAGTCACAATATGCTATGATTTTGGAGCCCAGGAAAATAAAATCTGCCACTGTTTCCACTTTTTCCCCATCTACATTCCATGAAGTGATGAGATCCGATGCCATGATCTTAGTTTTTTGAATGTTTAGTTTTGAGCCAGCTTTTTCACTCTCCTTTTTCACTTTCATCAAGAGTTTCTTTAGTTCCTCTTCCCTTTCTACCATTAGAGTGGTATCATCTGCATATCTGAGGTTGTTATTTCTTCCATCAGTCTTGATTCCAGCTTGTAATTCATCTACCCCAGCATTTTGCATGATGTTCTATGAATATAAGTTTAAAAAGCAGGGTGATAATATACAGATTTGAAGAACTGATTTCTCAATTTTGAAGCAGTCTGTTGTTCCATGTTTGGCTCTAACAGTTGCTTCTTGACCTGAAACAGGTTTCTCAGGGGACAGGTAAGGTGGTCTGGTATTCCCCTGACCTTGAGAATGTTCCAAAGTATTTCGTGATCCACACAGTCAAAGGCTTTAGTGTAGTCAATGAAGCAGAAGTAAATGTTGTTGTTGTTGTTGTTTTCCCCAAAATTCCCTTTCTCTATGATTCAACAAATGTTGGCAATTTGATTTCTAGTACCTCTGCCTTTTCTAAATCTAGCTTGAACATCAAGAAGTTCTCAAATCATGTAATGTTGAAGCCTAGCTTGGAGAATTTTAAGCATTACTTTGCTAGTGTGTGAATGAGTGCAATTGTGCAGTAATTTGTATATTCTTTGGCATTGCCTTTCTTTGGTATTGGAATGAAAACTGACCTTTTCCAGTCCTGTGGCCACTGCTGAGTTTTCCAAATTTGCTGGCATATTGAGTGCAGCACTTTCACAGCATCATCCTTTAGGATTTTAAATAGCTCAGCTGGAATTCCATATCTTCCATTAGCTTTGTTCATAGTGATACTTCCTAAGGCCCACTTGACTTCACACTCCAGGATGTCTGGCTCTAGGTGAGTGACCACACCATCATAGTTATCTGGGTTATTAAGACCTTTCTATATAGTTCTGTGTGCTCATGCCATCTTTTCTTGCTTCTGTTATATCCTTACTTCGTCCTTTACTGTGCCCATCCTTGCATTTAATGTTCTCTGGATATCTCTAGTTTGTGTGTGTGTGTGTGTGTGTGTGTGTGTTTAAGAGATCGCTAATCTTTATCATTCTATCATTGTCCTCTATTTCTTTGCATTGTTCACTTAAAAAGGCCTTTTTATCTCTCCTTGATAGTCTCTGGAACTCTGAATCTTTCCTTTTCTCTCTTGCCTTTTGCTTCTCTTCTTTTCTCAGCTATTTATAAAGCCTCCTCAAGCAACCACTTTGCCTTGTTGCATTTCCTTTTCTTTGGGATGATTTTGGTTGCCACATCCTGTACAATGTTATGAACCTCTGTCCATAGTTCTACAGGCTCTTTGTCTACCAAATCTAATTCTTTGAATCTGTTTGTCACCCCCACTGTATAATCATAACGGATTTGACTTAGGTCATACCTGAATGGTCTAGTGATTTTCTTCCAATTATGTGTAATTTTTCAATATGGAATTCATGATCTGAGCCATAGTTGGCTACCAGTCTTGTTTTTGCTGACTCTATAAAGCTTCTCCATCTTCAGCTGCAAAGAATATAATTTCTCATTTTGGTATTGACCATCTGGTGATGTCCATGTATAGAGTCATCTCTTGTTTTGTTGGAATAGGGTGTTTGCTATGACCAGTGTGCTCTCTTGGCAAAACTCTGTTAATATTGGCCCTGCTTCATTTTGTATTCCAAGGCCAAATTTGCCTCTTACTCCAGGTATCCCCTAACTCCTACCTTTGCATTCCAGTCCCCTATGAGGCAAAGGACATCTTTTTTTTTTTTTTTTTTTTTGTTAGTTCTAGAAGGTCTTGTAGGTCTTCACAGAACTGTTCAGCTTCTTCAATATTAGTGGTTGGGCATAGACTTGGATTACAGTGATGTCGAATGGTTTGCGTTGGAAATGAATAAAGATCATTCAGTTGTTTTTGAAACTGCACCTAAGGACTGCATTTCAGACTACTTTCTCGACTATAAGGACTACCCCCATTACTTCTTAAGGATTATTGCCCACAGTAGTAGATAGCATGGTCATCTGAATTAAATTTACCTATTTCTGTCCTTTTTAGCACACTGATTCCTGAGGTGTAGATGTTCATTCCTGCAATCTCCTGCTTCACCACATCCAATATACCTTGACTCATGGACTTAACATTCCAGGTTCCTATGCAATATTCTTCTTTACAGCATTGGGGTTTACTTTTACGACCAGACACATCCACAACTGAGCGTCATTTCTCCTGTGACTTGGGCTCTTCATTCCTTCTGGAGCTATTTCTCTGCTCTTCCTCAGTAGCATATTGAATACCTTCCAATCTGGGGAGCTCATCTTCCAGTGTCATATCTTTCTGCCTTTTCATAATGTTCATGGGGTTCTTCAGGCAGGCTGTGGGCTGGGGCCAAGTCTCAATGCCAAAGTAATAACTGGGAGAGCTTCTGGAGAGCTAATGCCGATGAGTATTCCCTGAGACATCCACCACCAGTGTCCCTGCCCCATAGTGAGCCACAGCCAACCTCAGCTTCCCCAGGAGACCTTCTAAGACTGGTAGGTAGATCTGGTCCAGGCTTCTATGGAGTTACTACTTTGCCAAGGGGCTCAGTGCATGTGAAAAATTGTGTGGGCCCCCGAAGAGTGGAGGGAGGCCCTGTTTCCTCCAGTCCTTTGGCGCTACTGTACTCATGACCTGCTGGTCTTCAAAGCAAAATGCTCTGGGGGCTCCTCCTCCCAGTGCCAGACTCCCAGGCTAGGGAGTCTGACGTAAGTCTCAGAACTCTGACTCTGATTCTGTGGGAGAATTTCTGAAATATAATTATTTTGCAGACTGTGGGAAACCCACGTGGCAGATGGTTTTCCCTGGTAACTTTGATGGTAAAGATTCTGCCTGCAATGCAAGGGACATGAGTCCAAACCCTGGGTCAGAAAGATCTCCTGGAGGGGACCATGGTGACCCACTCCAGTATTTTTGCCTAGAGATTACCATGGGCAGCAGAGCCTGGCAGCATACAGTCCATGGGATCATAAAGAGTTGTATACTACTGAGTGACTAATACTTTACTTTCAATTTCACTTGGCAGGTATGGGATTTGATTATATCATGAAAGAGCTCCTCCTACTGTTTCACTGTGGCTTCTTCTTTGTCTTTAGGTATAGTATAACTTATTTGGTAGGCTTGATTCTTTTTTATTGATGATTATTCAATCAGTTCAGACTTTGAGGAGATATCCCATGGCCAAGGGCAATTGAGAAGCCCCAGCAAGATGGTAGGAGGGGTGAAATCATGTTTAGAATCAAATCCCATACCTGCCAGAGATGCTCGGAGGGCTCAAACAAACTGTGTACACTAGGACCCAGAGACTCCCCAACAAAGACTGAGACAGAACTGTGTTTGAGTGTCTCCTGCAGAGGTACGGGTCAGCAGTGGACTGCTGCAGGAGCAGGGGCTCTGGATGCAGCAGACCTGGGTGGCATAAGCCCTCTTAGAAGAGGTAACCATTAATCCTACAATAGAGCTGCCAGAACTTACACAGGACTGGGGAAACAGACTCTTGGAGGGCACAAACAGAACCTTGTGCACACCAGGACCCTGGAGAAAGGAGCAGTGATCCCACAAGAGACTGACCCAGCCTTGCCTGTGAGTGTTCCATGAGTCTCTGTTGGACTCATGGGTCAATGGTGGCCTGCTGTAGGGTTAGGGGCACTGAGTGTAGCAGTGCTTGCATGGGACCTTTTGAGGAAGGTCACCATTATCTTCATTACCTCCACCATACTTTGACCCCAGGTAAATAACAAGGAGGAAACACAGTCCCACCCATCAACTTAAAATTGGATTAAAGTTTTACTGAGCATGGCCAGCCAATCAGAACAAGACAAGATTTTCCCCTCAGTCAGTCTCTCCCATCAGGAAGTTTCCTTAAGCCTCTTATCCTTCTCCATCAGAGGGCAAACAGACTGAAAACCACAATCACAGAAAACTAACCAATCTGATCACATGGACCACAGTCTTATATAACTCGATGAAACTATGAGCCATGCCATGTAGGGCCACCCAAGACTGGCGTGTCCTGGTGGAGAGTTTTGACAAAACGTGGTCCACTGGAGAAGGGAATATCAAACCACTTCAGTATCTTTGCCTTGAGAACCCCATGAATAGCATGTAAAGGCAAAAAGACAAGACATTGAAAGATGTCCTGACCTACTACCAAGGTCAGTAGATGCCCAATATACTACTGGAGATCAGTGGGAAAATAACTCCACAAAGAATGAAGAGACAGAGCCAAAGGGAAAAAAAAAAAAAAACACCCAGTCGTGGATGTGACTGGTGATAGAATTAGTCTGATGCTGCTGTAAAAACAATATTGCATAGGAAGCTGAAATGTTAGGTCCATGAATGAAACCAAATTGGATGTGGTCAAACAGGAGATGGCAAGAGTTAACATTGACATTTTAGGAATCAGCATAATAAAATGACTAGAATGGGGGAATTTAACTCAGATGACTATTACATCTACTAATGTGGGTAAGACTTTATTTTTTGGGCTCCACAATAATCACAGATGGTGACTGCATCCTTGTAATTAAAAGATGCTTGCTTCTTGGAAGAAAAGTTATGACCAACCTGGACAGCACATTAAAAAGCAGAGACTTTACTGTGCCAACAAAAGTCCATCTAGTCAAGGCTATGGTTTTTCTAGTAGTCAGGTATGGATGTGAGAGATGGACTATTAAGAGCCTAGCACTGAAGAATTGATGCTCTTGAACTGTGGTCTTTGAGGAGACTCTTGAGAGAGCCTTGGACTGCAAGGAGATCCAATCAGTCCATCTTAAAGGAAATTAGTCCCGAATATTCATTGGAAGGACTGATGCTGAAGCTGAAGTTCCAATACTTTGGCCACCTGATGTGAAGAACTGACTCATTTGAAAAGACCCTGATGCTGGTAAAGATTGAAGTTGGGACGACAGAGGATGAGATGGTTGGATGGCATCACTGACTCAAGGACATGAATTTGAGTAAATTCCGCGAGTTGGTGATGGACAGGGAGGTCTGGCATGCTGCAATCCATGGGGTCCCAAAGGATACGACTGAACTGAAACTGATTCAGCATTTAGTTGTGATTTTGGTGTTTTCACAACAGGGGGTGAGCTCAGTCCCTTCTACTTGCTATTATTTCTCCCTCCTTTCAATCTTAAACACTTCTATCAAAATCAATTCTATATTATCTTATGGCTTAATGGTCCTAATTAGGGATTACTTTATATTGTATGTTTCAATATAGTGATGCATTGTTGCAGTATTCAGGACAGTAGAAATACTTTCTTTTAAGTTAAAAAAATCTGCCTACTCAATTTTTGAGGTTTGATGTCTTATCTGTCTTAACTTGCTTTTCCTCTTGGTAGTAGATAACAGCCAAAATTAACAACTAGCCTATCTACTTTTGGAAGGCATCCTCTTAACAAATTTACAGCATTTGTGGAGGTCTTGTAATTCATATGAGTAATTAAGCTTTGAGCATCTGTTATGCTTTACCTTTTAAAAGAAAGATGAGTGTCCTAACATAGATTCTATGATGTGTTGTGGGTATAGGTGGAGAGGGGGGCTTTTTTGAATGGTTTCAGTTTCTTAGCTATGATCTGAATAATTAAAATTTTCATAACTTTGATGGACAGATGTGTGTTACACAACTGTGGACAGTTACAGTGGTAACTGAATGAAAAAGAATTGAATAGAATGAAGTATAAATTAGCAACACCAGATTATTTTTAAAATGTGAAGCAGCCACAAGGTGAAATATTCTACAGTAATTAAATAATCTTAACAGGTTATTAGGAGAAGGTCATAGCACCCCACTCCAGCACTCTTGCCTAAAAAATCCCATGGACGGAGGAGCCTGGTGGACTGCAGTCCATGGGGTTGCAAAGAGTCGGACATGATTGAGCAACTTTACTTTCACTTTTCACCTTCATGCATTGGAGAAGGAAATGGCAACCCACTCCAGTGTTCTTGCCTGCAGAATCCCAAGGACGGTGGAGCCTGGTGGGCTGCCGTCTATGGGGTCACACAGAGTTGGACCCGACTGAAGTGACTTAGCAGCAGCAGCAGATTATTACTAACGTGGGCAAAATTTCTAAATACATTTCACACTAAAAGTAAACACAATTATATGAAACCAATCATATAAATGTAACATGGGTATATGAAAGGATGGAAGTATATGTTTTAAAAATCACAAATTATTACTGGTTAGTAGAAGTAAAAATCAGAAGTCAGTAGTTATCTAAAATGAATAAACCAATAAATAGATGCAAAACTATGTAAATAGAAGACAAATACCATATAAAACAAGTATATAAGCACTAAAAATGATTGTTTCTGAGAAATAAAACCAGGTAGTAGCGAAGGATAAGTTTTCTGTTTTTTTTTTTTTTTTTTTAATGGTCATGAGTCCTTTGGTACTCTTTGACAGTGGATGTATAATATTACTTTGATGAAACTAAACTAAAATAAAATGTATCTCATCAGACGAGAGAGTCTCACAGTTCAAAATGATCAAGGGGCATAAAATGCTAAAACACTGATGCTTTCTGAAAACTCTTCAGAAGGACAGGGAATAAATAATTCCTACATGTAACACTATGACATCAAAATGAAAATCCCCTTTTGAAAAGCTGTAATATCAAATGAATATTTGGGCTTTGTTACAAAATCTCATGTAAATTACACATTTAACTAAATGGCCCACTTTTAATCCTAAAATTGATAAATCAATAATTTCTAATAATATTAAAAGACATATGAAAATAAAATTTTCCATTTTTTCAAAGAAATGTGAAAACTACACTGATATATGTGAAATATTTCTTCTGTCAACATTTTTCAAAGGTTTTCATTACAATTGGCTATTTCAACTGACTGTCAGCATTTTTATTTTTTTAAATATTTCCGTACATTTCCTCTTAGTCTTTATTTTTTCTCCTGCAGTTAAAAATTATAATCATATTGTGTATACAGTTTTGCATCTTGTTTTTAAAACCTTATTATAAGCATGTTAATGTTATTAATATTCTTTATAACAATCATTTTAGAAATCAGATTTTTATTCCTGAATTGAAACAAGGATGAATTTCCCATAAAATCAGATACAAAGCAACAAGATCTACTTTTATTTACCATATTCCAAATCTTAAGTCACAATTTTCTAGTTCAAATTAATGGAGAACCTCATTTGTCAAAGATAATTTGTCCAAAAAATTAAGAAGTGAATCTCTTGAAGAAAGATACCAGAATTTCACTGTAAATGGTGAAAAAAAATTGTGATTTTTGTCTTCACAAGGGGCATTTAAAATTATGAACAAATTTTTTTATATTATAGCAAAATTTAAATTGTAATTTTGCATTACTTCTTCAAAGAAAATAATCAAACTTTGAACTTACTCATTGGTGTACTCATATTTGACTTTGTAGCAGGATTGTATAGTGAACCATTTTTGTGATTAGAGAGTGTTTTCAGTCTTACCAGGGCCTGTTTTATTCATTTGATATTTATTTTTTAATTTAAATTTATTTATTTTAATTGAAGGCTAATTACTTTACAATATTGTATTGGTTTTGCCATTTTTAAAAGATGCTTCCATTAAGACAGACTTTCTATATAGGAAAGTTTTTTACTATTTTATTATCGAGTTTCTATGCTAAGTTTTTGATAGAGAAATCAAATAAAAACCCATGTGCCTAAGATGGGTTAACCTAGGAAAACCTAGGTGCCTAGAAATGGGGGCCTAGGAAAAACCTAGCTTAGGATGAAGGGAGAAAAATATGCTTAAATGTTTAATTTATAATAAATTGTAGATGACAGTTACCTCTCTTTATATCAGCACTTGCATACACTACACACACACTCAGGCAACTCAATAAAGGTAGACTTTGTCTTCCCTTGTTTCTCTTTTCTTGACATAAAATTGTCTTTGAAAAAGAAAGGGAATGAATGTGAGGAAGTACATGTAGGCCTCAAAAAATAAAATGATTCCTCATTTAGACTTTAGGGCTAAATCATCAAAGAAAACATTTATAATATTTTATTAAACTATAGTGAAAGTGTAGTAGTATGTCAGCATTATATATGAAAATTACAAAAGTACTTTTTACTGAGGTATTCAGAAATATTGTGAAAGTAGGAAAATATCTGTTTAACTATTACATTGAAAAGTTCTTCAAAGGTACATGGCACTTTATGTATGACCTAGAGAAACAGATACTTTCTCTGGCAAAATAACAAAACTGATCTAAGTTAAAAAACAAAACAAAAAAGAGACCAATTACATTAAAATGGCCTAGAAAAGTAAAATGATACCTTAAAAAAAAAAAAAAAAAGATTAGAATCTTTCACAACTGAGTTCCAGCCAAAATATACCTAAAAATTTAATGCTAATTATTTTAATAAATATATGTTTAGCATTTTGCTGTCAGCCACATGAGGTGATGGGAATGTTGCAGTGAAAAATTAATCAAGAATCCTTACTAATAAAACTTACATTTCAAATTATTCCATGGCAAGGAGAGAGGGCAGGAAATTTGAGAGATTCATATTTAATTTTCTGAATCCTATAAATTTTAATACCATAAAACCATAAACAGAGTGAAACGATGAATGAATATATTACTAGGAGGTTATTTTACATATGAAATAGTACAGTATAAGAGATTGTTAAATATCAGAAATAATATATCATTATTTATTACAAAGAAAAATAATGACCCAATAAAAAGACCATGCTAATTGGTGATTAAAAGCCATTCCTAAAGTTGTGCAGTCATTTTTAAGGTAAAATGTGAATAAAGGGCTATAGGAGAAGCAGTTTAAATATCATACATCTTAAAATTAATATAATGAACATCAGAGAGATTCACTTTTTGGTCATTACACTTTAGTGTATTTCTGGGGTTTCTAGCAGATGGGTTAAAATAACCACTTAAAATATAATTCTACACCTGGAAAAATTATACTCCAATAAAAAAAAAAAAAAACTTGTTAGAATTAACAGCAGAACCTGAATGAGTGAATGGAGACATAATAACTAAGCAAAGTCCAAATTTTCCTCTTTATACTCATCAGATCAGATCAGATCAGATCAGTCGCTCAGTCGTGTCCGACTCTTTGCGACCCCATGAACCGCAGCACGCCAGGCCTCCCTGTCCATCACCAGCTCCCGGAGGTCACTCAGACTCGCATCCATCGAGTCAGTGATGCCATCCAGCCATCTCATCCTCTGTCGTCCCCTTCTCCTCCTGCCCTCAATCCCTCCCAGCATCAGAGTCTTCTCCAATGAGTCAACTCTTCGCATGAGGTGGCCAAAATACTGGAGTTTCAGCTTTAGCATCATTCCTTCCAAAGAAATTCCAGGATTGATCTCCTTCAGAATGGACTGGTTGGATCTCCTTGCAGTCCAAGGGACTCTCAAGAGTCTTCTCCAACACCACAGTTCAAAAGCATCAATTCTTCGGCGTTCAGCCTTCCTCACAGTCCAGCTCTCACATCCATACATGACCACAGGAAAGACCATAGCCTTGACTAGGCGAACCTTTGTTGGTAAAGTAATGTCTCTGCTTTTGAATATGCTATCTAGGTTGGTCATAACTTTCCTTCCAAGGAGCAAGCGTCTTTTAATTTCATGGCTGCAGTCACCATCTGCAGTGATCTTGGAGCCCAGAAAAACAAAGTCTGACACTGTTTCCACTGTTTCCCCATCTATTTCCCATGCAGTGATGGGACCAGATGCCATGATCTTCGTTTTCTGAATGTTGAGCTTTAAGCCAACCTTTTCACTCTCCACTTTCACTTTCATCAAGAGGCTTTTTAGCCCGTCTTCACTTTCTGCCATAAGGGTGGTGTCATCTGCATATCTGAGGTTATTGATATTTCTCCCGGCAATCTTGATTCCAACTTGTGTTTCTTCCAGTCCAGCATTTCTCATGATGTACTCTGCATATAAGTTAAATAAACATGGTGACAATATACAGCCTTGACGTACTCCTTTTCCTATTTGGAACCAGTCTGTTGTTCCATGACCAGTTCTAACTGTTGCTTCCTGACCTGCAAACAGATTTCTTAAGAGGCAGATCAGGTGGTCTGGTATTCCCATCTCCTTCAGAATTTTCCATAGTTTATTGTGATCCACACAGTCAAAGGCTTTGGCATAGTCAATAAAGCAGAAATAGATGTTTTTCTGGAACTCTCTTGCTTTTTCCATGATCCAGCGGATGTTGGCAATTTGATCTCTGGTTCCTCTGCCTTTTCTAAAACCAGCTTGAACGTCAGGAAGTTCACGGTTCACATATTGCTGAAGCCTGGCTTGGAGAATTTTGAGCATTACTTTACTAGCGTGTGAGATGAGTGCAATTGTTCGGTAGTTTGAGCACTCCTTGGCATTGCCTTTCTTTGGGATTGGGATGAAAACTGACCTTTTCCAATCTTGTGGCCACTGCTGAGTTTTCCAAATTTGCTGGCATATTGAGTGTAGCACTTTCACAGCATCATCATTCAGGATTTGGAATAGCTCCACTGGAATTCCATCACCTCCACTAGCTTTGTTTGTAGTGATGCTTTCTAAGGCCCATTTGACTTCACATTCCAAGATGTCTGGCTCTAGGTCAGTGATCACATCATCATGATTATCTGGGTCTTGAAGCTCTTTTTTGTACAGTTCTTCTGTGTATTCTTGCCACCTCTTCTTAATATCTTCTGCTTCTGTTAGATCCACACCATCTCTGTCCTTTATTGTGCCCATCTTTGCATGAAATGTTCCTTTGGTATCTCTGATTTTCTTGAAGAGATCCCTAGTCTTTCCCATTCTGTTGTTTTCCTCTATTTCTTTGCATTGATCACTGAAGAAGGCTTTCTTATCTCTTCTTGTTATTCTTTGGAACTCTGCATTCAGATGTTTATATCTTTCCTTTTCTCCTTTGCTTTTCGCTTCTCTTCTTTTCACAGCTATTTGTAAGGCCTCCCCAGACAGCCATTTTGCTTTTTTGCATTTCTTTTCCATGGGGATGGTCTTGATCCCTGTCTCCTGTACAATGTCACGAACCTCATTCCATAGTTCATCAGGCACTCTATCTATCAGATCTAGGCCCTTAAATCTATTTCTCACTTCCACTGTATAATCATAAGGGATTTGATTTAGGTCATACCTGAATGGTCTAGTAGTTTTCTCTACTTTCTTCAATTTCAGTCTGAATTTGGCAATAAGGAGTTCATGGTCTGAGCCATAGTCAGCTCCTGGTCTTGTTTTTGCTGATTGTATAGAGCTTCTCCATCTTTGGCTGCAAAGAATATAATCGATCTGATTTTGGTGTTGACCATCTGGTGATGTCCATGTATAGAGTCTTCTCTTGTGTTGTTGGAAGAGGGTATTTGCTATGACCAGTGCATTTTCTTGGCAAAACTCTATTAGTCTTTGCCCTGCTTCATTCCGTATTCCAAGGCCAAATTTGCCTGTTACTCCAGGTGTTTCTCATCAATAAACTTTATACTCATCAATAAACAGAAATAAAAATAGAAAATTTTATTCAAATAATGACTAGTATATATTATATTCTGCAGTAATCTTTAAAATTTATTGGTAAAATACTGTATGCCACTAAACACTTTATCACTGGTAACTTATCCCCATTTTAGACATAATGTATGCTTTATTCTTAATTCTGTATTTCATAGGAGATACATATAAGAAATTCATATGGGAGAATTATTATCCCAAACCACCCATTTAAGGTAAATGATAATAATAAGTGAAGGTATGCTTGTACACCACATATCAAGTTTGCGATGAAGCATTATAATCATATTAATTCATATTTAAATAGTTAAGGATAATCAGTAGGCCAGGCATGAAGGCCATACTAGAATTGCAGTTGTGATTTGATTTTCTTCATCCCCTGCCCTTATAATACTCATAGAATAAATACCATCCTGGAAGATAGCTTTCTCAGCAGAAAAGAACAAGGAACCACTGCATTTGTTTGGTCTGAACAACTTAGAAGTTAATTTTTACTTTATTTCTACTTGTAGAAATTACAAAATAAAAATGTTCTATTCCACATAATATATTCTTAACAGAATAAAAAGACAAGACACAGATTGAGAGAAAATATTTGCAAAATGCAGATCAGTTAAATTACTTAATTCAAAATGAAAACAGAAAACAGTTAAGAAATGAGCAAAAGACCTCAAAAAATGCTATGTCAAAGAAGATTTATAAATGTCAACTAAGTATTTTATAAGTGCTTAACACCATTTGTCATTGTGAAATGGAATTTAAAACAAAAATGAGATATGACTACATACCAATTTGAATGTACAAATCCAAAAACAAAAGAACAGATAATGCCAATTTTGCAGAACAACAGTGACATTCATTTTTGGTGGGATGCAAAATGTTACAACCACTTTAGAAAACAGTTTCTAGCAGTTTCCTACAAAGCTAAGCATATTGGTGCTATAGAATCTAGCATTCGTGTTCTTAGGTATTACCCAACTGATTTGAAAATTTATCTCTACACAAACTTTGCACAAATGTTTATGGCAGTGTTATTCATAGCAAATACAAACGGGAAGCAAATAGGAAGGCTTTAATAGGTGAATAGATGAATAAGCTGTGGTATTCAGAACACAATGGTGTTCTCGCAAGGAATATAAAGGCATGAGCTACCAAACCATACCAATATATGAGTGACTTCTAAATCTATTTTGCTAAATAAAAGAAGGCAGTCTGAAAAGGCTACCTACTACATGATTTCAACTGCACAACGTTTTGGAAAAGGCAAAACTGTGGAGACAAAACCTGGTTGCTGGGAGTTTGGGGAAGGAAGGACAGGATGAATAGGTGGAACATCACAGGTGTTATGATACTTAGTCTACTTGGGCTGCTAAAACTTACCTTAGATTGGATGATTTAAACAGCAAACATTTATTGTTCACAGTGCTAGAAGGTGGAAGTCTGAGATCAGGATGAGAGCATGGTTGGGTTTTGGTGAGGACACTCTGTTTATATCCTTACACAGCTATCCTTAGTGTAGGCAGGGGGAGAGAAAGAGGAGGAGGGGGAGAGAAAGAGAGAGGAGGAGAGAAAGACTGGCGGGGTGGGCAGGGGTGGAAATTTTTGCCCTCTTTTTATAAGGACATTAATCCTATTATGAAGTCCCCACACTCATGACATCATTTAACCCTCCCAAAGGCCCCACTTTCAAATGCTATCACATGAGGGGTTAGGACTTCAAAATATAGAATTTTGAGGGGACACCATCCATATCAATACTCTAATAGTGAATATGTGGCATTAAAAATCAATCAAAACCATAAACTGTAAAATGAACTATAATATAAACTATGCTATTTAATTAATAATAATGTGTCACTATTGGTTTGTTAACAAATATAGCACACCAAGGTAAGACATTCATTACAAGAGAAACTACGTATGTTGGGAGATTTGGTTGGGGACAGAGGGAGTACTGGAACTCTCTGTACAGTTCACTCAATTTTTCCATAAGCCTAAAACAAATTTTAAAAAATGGAATTTTGCCTTTTAATCATTAATAGCTTAAACAGCACTATGTTACTAACTGCTATTCAAACTCAAAAACCTGTTTTTGAATCCCCATAAAGGTGATAGGTGTACACAACCACGCCACCTTGTACTTACTTAGGGGAGTGTCAATATATATTTCAACATGCCCTTAGCTATTTGGGGAATTATGAGAAACAATTTTGAGTAAGTCTATTGACTTTTGTAGAATTTTATGTTTGGAAAAGAATAACACTAGCATAGACTCTAAAAACCATCAAAAATATTATATTGATTAAAGAATTCAAGAATTATGTTACTATTAAAATATTCAAACACTGTCTTTGGAGGAATTTCATCGACCACCAGTTCTTGGGCAAGAAAAACAATGTACAGCTATCAGTTGTGAAATATAACTGGAAATGATAATTAGTACCTTCAAATTGTAAATAATTTGACAAGCACCTTTAATCATTGACTTCTCTACAATGATAACCTGCATATATGTGAAGGAGTGTGCTCTTGAGCTGGGGGTAGGGTGGTGTTAGAAACAAGTTTGCACCAAACTGAAAAATGACAGATTCTTATTTTGATGGTTTTGTGAAATGGATTTTTTTTTTTAAATAAAAGTCATTTCTTAGAAACTAACATCCAAATCCCTCTAAAAACTGTAAAATGTGGATCTAGTGGCATTCTAGATGCCTTGGCTAAGTGAAACTTCTCTCCTCATTTGACTTTGAGAAGTTTTTTTGTTTTTCTTTTCCCATTGAATTCTTTGTTCACTCATTCTCTTTGGAAATGGCTCCATGGGGTATGTGTGTTTTTGCCCAGACATTCTCAGCTTTCTCTCTCCTAAGTGTATGGTAGGATTTCTCCTACCTGTGACTGTTGAAGTTTGTAACAGCAGTGTTTCTTCCTTTGGCAAATAGAACATGATTGGCAATGATACATGGTCCTTCCCAGAAGAGATTTTAGAAGCCAGATTGTGGTTTGTTTACTCTGTCTTCTGCCTCAGCAGTCATGCAAACACTGAGGTGTAGCCTCCTTAACCTTCATCCTTGACTCAGAATAAGGTAGAGCAGAATGATCCAGAAATAAACCTGTATAACTACTAGTATTGCTATTATTATAAACTATAATATCTAAAGAACTTTTATTAATGTAACCAATTACCTATTCTGACTGATGCAGGCTAGTAATTAGAGCAGCCATTTGGACTTTTAACGCCATCTTTGTATTAATCAACTGGAAGAAAATATTTTGGTTTATCTAATAAAATTTGAGAGAGCTTCAGGATAAAATTTGTGAAGAAAGAAAAACATTCTGTTTCGTTCCCCCAAAACTCTTTAATGTGATCTTTTTAAAGATTCTTTACTCAACTTTAACCCAGAAAATTTCTTTTCCAAACTTAAAAAATTTACCTCCGATTGATTATATTTACAATCTTCTCGCTAAAGGGTAAAGTTTAAAATTTTTGGCTAACAGAAAAACTCTGATCTATTAACCAGTCAGGTTGAAGTATATTCTACATTCAGTTCAGTCACTCAGTTGTGTCTGACTCTTTGCGACCCCATGAACTGCAGCACGCCAGGCCTCCCTATTCATCACCAGCTCCCGGAGGTCACTCAGACTCACATTCATCGAGTCAGTGATGCCATCCAGCCATCTCATCCTCTGTCATCCCCTTCTCCTCCTGCCCCCAATCCCTCCCAGCATCAGAGTCTTTTCCATTGAGTCAACTCTTCACACGAGGTGGCCAAAGTACTGGAGTTTGAGCTTGAGCATCATTCCCTCCAAAGAACACCCAGGGCTGATCTCCTTCAGATTGGACTGGTTGGATCTCCTTGCAGTCCAAGGGACTCTCAAGAGTCTTCTCCAACACCACAGTTCAAAGGAATCAATTCTTCGGCACTCAGCCTTCTTCACAGTCCAACTCTCACATCCATACATGACCACAGGAAAAACAATAGCCTTGACTAGACAGACCTTTGTTGGCAAAGTAATGTCTCTGCTTTTGAATATGCTATCTAGGTTGGTCATAACTTTCCTTCCAAGGAGTAAGTGTCTTTTAATTTCATGGCTGCAATCACCATCTGCAGTGATTTTGGAGAATAAAAAAGTAAAGTCTGACACTGTTTCCACTGTTTCCCCATCTATTTCCCATGAAGTGATGGGACCAGATGCCATGATCTTCATTTTCTGAATGGTGAGCTTTAAGCCAACTTTTTCACTCTCCACTTTCACTTTCATCAAGAGGCTTTTTAGTTCCTCTTCACTTTCTGCCATAAGGGTGGTGTCATCTGTTTACCTGCCCACTTATTAGAAGGAGAGAGTGATTATAGATATAGATAATGATACACATATAAATAGTAACAAAATTTCTAGGAATGCAAGTACTTTTCCACTATGATTTTATAAGAATTTATAGTCTATACTATGACCACTGTTTACCAATTCTAATGTTACACATTGTATGAAGTTAGTTCATTGCTTAACTCCTTTTGTTCTCAGTTTCTACATCTGTAAATAGTTCATAAAGACATCTTATACAGACATGTTGTCACATGTTTACACCATAGGGTTTTGTATTTAATAAAGGAACAAGATGTATATTACTTTACTATTTATCTTTTTTGGAAATCATGAAATCTGTTTCTGTGTGGTCTCTGTAAATAGTATTCAATATCAACTAAAAAAAAATATTGAATTTAGGAAGCAGCGGGATCAAGATGGCAGAGCAGGAAGATCTTGAGCTCACCTCCCACCATAAACACATCAAAACTACAAATACATACAGAGCAACTCTTGCTAAAAGTAACCTGTAGTCTAGAACAATGGCTCTTATACAACAGAAGCCACAAAAAATTACACAGAATCTGGTAGGAAGGAAGGAGAAATGATCTAGATATGACCTATACCCCTAGAAGATAACCCATAAGAGTAGGGGAATATCAGAGAGTAGGAGGTCCTCCCTAATAACAAAGGGTTTGAGACCCACCTTGGCCCTGGGGTCCAATACTGAGGAAGATGCTCCCCCCTTCACTTTAGGTCATTTCAAAACCAGTGGCACATACCAGAGGGATGAAAGAAACTGAGACTCAGCTCTTGAGAATGCACATAGATTTGCTTGCTCCAAGTTGCAGGACAGAAGCAGCCCATTGAAAACCTTTTGGTGCTCAAGTCAGTCTGGCATCACCACCCTAGTGTGCACCCCAGGCCACACTAGGATCCTGCTCCAGTCCCACCTGCTCTGTCACTGCCCCTTGCTAATGCAGAGGCCAACATTGTCAACACATTCACACACTAGGGAAGGAGTAGCACCAGCTCGAGCTCCAGCCTTGTCCCTTTCTGTTTCTGTCCAAAGAGGAACCCAGAACCAACACACTCAGTAGTGTGTATCCAACCCCTTAGGCCCAGACTCTACCTCTAACCAAGGTACACACACCAACTAGAAGAACCAACCCAAACATACAGCTCCAAGACCAGAGGCCCTGGCCATGTTCCAACCAAGGCAGAAACTACCATCATGCTGGGGAGAAGCCCAACTCTTAGGGCTCCTGCCCCAGCCCCTCAGGCCCATTACCCAATAGTGCTGCAACCACCTCTATCCCCAGGAGAAACCCCAGCTAGCTCCTGACTCTAGTTCTAGCCCCTTCAACTCCCAGTCTTACTTTCATCCAACACAGTGACTGCCATTGTATCCTGAGAGAAGATGCAGCCTCTGCAAACTTCAGATGCAACTCATTCACCAAAGCTACTGGGCATACACAGATTGCATGGGGATATTCTCATACAAAACTTTTAAGACCAGGTGTCTATTTTACCAAAATTCACAGAAGCAAAGAAAGTCAAACAAAGAAAACTGAGGAATATGTTTCAAATTAAAAAACAAAATAAAACCTGGGATGGTTGCGGGGAACACTAATGAAATTGAGATAACTTACCTGGATAAAAAGTTCAAATAAACAATAACAAAAATGCTAACTGAACTCTGGAAAGGAATAGAAGAACACAGCAAGAACTTCAACACAGAAGTAAGTAGAAAATATAAAATAGAACCAATCATAGCTGAATAATACAATAACTGAAATGAAATATATACTAGAAGGAATTAATAGTGGATTAAGTGATACAAAAGAATGTATATGCAACCTGGTAGATAGAATAGTGGAAATCACCCAATCACAATACAAAAAGATTTTTTAAAATGAAAATTTAAGGGAACCGAAGGACTACATTAAGCATACTAACATTATAGGGGTCTCAGAAAAAAGAAGAGGGAAGAAACAGAAAACTTACTTTGAATAATAATGACTGAAAACTTCCCTAACACGGGGAAGGAAAAAAACATACAGGTACAGGAAGCACAAGTGAAAGTAAAGTCGCTCAGTCATGCCCGACTCTTTGCAACCCCATGGACAGTAGCCTGCACCAAGCTCCTCTATTCACCGGATTTTCAAGGCAAGAATACTGGAGTGGGTTGCCATTTCCTTCTCCAGGGAATCTTCCCAACCCAGGGATCGAACCCAGGTCTCTCAAAATGTAGACAGAGGCTTTACCTTCTGAGCCACCAGGGAAGTCCATAGGAAGCACAGAGGGTTCTAAACAAAATGAACCCAAAAAGATCCAAAATAAGACATAGAATGTCAAAATTTAAAGATAAATAGAGACTCTTAAAGGTAGCAAGAGAAAAACAAAAGTCATATACAAGGGGAACCCCAGAAAGCTATGAAGTGATTTTTCAGCAAAACACTTTGCAGGCCAGAAGGCAAGGGCATGATATATTTAAAGTGCTGAAAGGGGAAAATAAAACAAACAAAAATAACACTCTACCTACCAAGGATATGATTTAGAATTTAAGGAGAGATGAAGTTTTCCAGAGAAGCAAAAACCAAGTTATCATCATATTTTTATCAGAAATATTCAAATATCATCTTTAATTGAAAAATAAAAGGTGTTAGCAAAATACTGATAAAGGCAATTATATAGTAAAAGCAGTGAATCAGCCATTGACAAAAGCTAGTATGAAAGCTAAAAGAAATTGTAAAACCTACTATAATTACAATAAATAGTTAAGGGATAGATATGAGTATGTAAAACATGGCATCAGAAATGCAAAACATGGAGAGGAAGTAAAAAGTGTAGATCTTGAGACTTAAATGGCCATCAGTTTAAGACAAGTAGATATAGCTCAACATATATAAACTTCATGGTAACCCAAAAAATCAAAAACCTACAATATATATACAAATACTAACAAGAAAAGCACCTAAGTATAAGAAGTTTTAGCCACAGCAATCAGAGCAGAAAAAGAAATAATAAGAATCCAAATTGGAAAAGAAGTAAAACACTCACTGTTTGCAGATGACATGATCCTGTACATAGAAAACCCTAAAGATTCCAACAGAAAATTACTAGAACTAATCAATGAATATAGTAAAGTTGCAGGATATAAGATCAACACACAGAAATCCCTTGCATTCCTGTACACTAATAATGAGGAAATAGAGAAATTAAGGAAACAATTCCATTCACCATTGCAACGAAAAAAATAAAATACTTAGGAATATATCTGCCTAAGAAACAAAAGACCTATATATAGAAAACTATAAAACACTGGTGAAAGAAATCAAAGAGGACATAAATAGATGGAGAAATATTCTGTCTTCGTGGATTGGAAGAATCAATATAGTGAAAATGAGTATACTACCCAAAGCAATCTATAGATTCGATGCAATCCCTATCAAGCTACCAACAGTACTTTTCACAGAACTAGGACAAATAATTTCACAATTTGTATGGAAATACAAAAAACCTCGAATAGCCAAAGCAATCTTGAGAAAGAAGAATGGAACTGGAGGAATCAACCTGCCTGACTTCAGGCTCTACTACAAAGCCACAGTCATCAAGACAGTATGGTACTAGCACAAAGACAGAAACATAGATCAATGGAACAAAATAGAAAGCCTAGAGTTAATTCCACGTACCTATGGACACCTTATCTTTGACAAAGGAGGCAAGAATATACAATGGATTAAAGACAATCTCTTTAACAAGTGGTGCTGGGGAAACTGGTCAACCACTTGTAAAAGAATAAAACTAGAACAGTTTCTAACACCATACACAAAAATAAACTCAAAATGGATTAAAGATCTAAACATAAGACCAGACACTATAAAACTCCTAGAGGAAAACATAAGCAAAACACTCTTCGACATACATCACAGCAGGATCCTCTATGAACCACCTTCCAGAATATTGGAAATAAAAGCAAAAATAAACAAATAGGACCTAATTAAACTTAAAAGCTTCTGCACAACGTAGGAAATTATAAGCAAGGTGAAAAGACAGCCTTCAGAATGGGAGAAAATAATAGCAAATGAAGCAACTGACAAAGAATTAACCTCAAAAATATGCAAGCAACTCCTGCAACTCAATTCCAGAAAAATAAACATCCCAATCAAAAAGTGGGGCAAAGAACTAAACAGACATTTCTCCAAAGAAGACATACAGATGGCTAACAAACACATGAAAAGATGCTCAACATCACTCATTATCAGAGAAATGCAAATCAAAACCCAATGAGGTACCATTTCACACCAGTCAGAATGGCTGTTATCCAAAAGTCTACAAGTGATAAATGCTGGAGAGAGTGTGGCAAAAAGGGAACCCTTTTACACTGTTGGTGGGAATGCAGACTAGTACAGCCACTATGAAGAATAGTGTGGAGATTCCTTAAAAAACTAGAAATAGAACTGCCATATGACCCAGCAATCCCACTGCTGGGGATTCACGAGGAAACCAGAATTGAAAGAGACATGCGTACCCCAATGTTCATCACTCACTGTTTATAATAGCCAGGACATGGAAGCAACTTAGATGCCCATCAGCAGATGAATGGATAAGAAAGCTGTGGTACATATACACAATGGAATATTACTCAGTCATTAAAAAGAATACATTTGAATCAGTTCTAATGAGGTAGATGAAACTGGAGCCCATTATACGGAGTGAAGTAAGCCAGAAAGAAAAACAGCAATACAGTATATTAATGCATACATATGGAATTTGGAAAGACGGTAACAATAATCCTGTATGCGAGACAGGAAAAGAGACACAGATGTATAAAACAGTCTTTTGGACTCTGTGGGAGAGGACAAGGGTGGGATGACTTGGGAGAATGGCACTGAAACATTTATATTATCATATGTGAAATGAATCGCCAGTCCAGGTTTGATGCATGAGACAGGGTGCTCAGGACTGATGCACTGGGATGACCCTGAGGGATGGGATGGGGAAGGAAGTGAGAGGGGGGATCAAGATGGGGATCACATGTACACGCATGGTGGATTCATGTCAATGTATGGCAAAACCAGTAAAATATTGTAAAGTAATTAGCCTCCAATTAAAACAAATATTTTTTTAAAAAAAAAAAAACAACAACAACCAGAAAACAAGTAACAAAATGGAAATAAATACCTACCCATCAATAACAACTTTAAAAGTCCATGTACTAAATGCTCCAATCAAAAGCCATAGGGTGGCTGGTTGGATAAAAAATATAAAGATCCATCTACATGCTCCCTATAAGGGACTCACTTGAGCTAAGACCCACAGAGACTGAAAGTGAGGGAATGGAAAAGATATTTCAGGCAAATAGAAGTGACAAGGAAGAAAGATTAGCAATACTCATATTAGACAAGCTAAACTTTAAAATAAAGTTTATAATCAAAGAATATAAAGGACATTATAATGATTAAATGATTAAATGTACTCAATTAAAGAAGAGTACATAACATTTACAAACATATGCACTTGTTATAGAAGCACCTAAATATGTAAAGCACATATTAACAGACAGAAAGGAGAAATTAACAATAATCCAACAATAAGTATGGCTGCCTAAAATACTGCATCAATGAATTGATCATCCAGACAGAAGACCAGTAAGGAAACAAGGCCCTAGATGACACATCAGGCCAGATGTACTTAATAAATGTCTATAGGACATTCCATCTAAAAACAACAGCATATGCATTCTTTCCAACTTTTCAAGTGCACATGAATTTTCTCCAGGATAGATCACCTGCTAAGTCACTAAACAAGTCTCAGTAAATTTAAGAAGACTAAATATCAAGCATCTTTTCTTACCACAGTGGTATGAAGCTAGAAATCAAATACAGTAATACAAATGGGGAAAAAAACACAAATGTGAAAACTATACAATCTGAAGATAGACCAAATGAGCCAAAGGGGATATCACAGAGGAAGTCAGAAAATATGTTGATCCAAAATGGAAAATATAAACATTTTTCCAAAATATATAGCTTACTGAAAATGTAGTTCTAAGATATGTTTATAGCACTACAGGTCTACGTCATGAAATAAGAAAAATCTCAAAGAAGCAACCTAACATTTCACCTAAAAGAATTACAAGGGGAAAAAAAGAAAAAGAATGGAAATAAATAGCATAGATACCAAAAAATAACAGAAAAGATTAACAAAACTGATTCATTGAAAAGCTGATTCTTTGAAAAGATAAATTTGACAAACATTTAGCCAGAATCAAGAAAAAAGAGAATTCAAATAAACAGGATTTGAAAGTGAAGATATTGAAACTGATATCACAGAAATATAAACAATTATAACAAACTTTGAACAGTTATATTGCAACAAAATGGACAGCCTAGAAGAAATGGATAAAATAGTAGAAATATGTGATTTTCCAAGACTGAATCAAGAAGAAACACATAATTTGATGAGCTCAATTGCTAGTATTGACATGGAGTCAGTAATCAGCTCCCAATAAACAAAAGTCCAGGGCTAGATGGCTCCACAAGGTAATTCTATCAAATATTTAAAGAAAAGTTGATATCTATTCTTCTCAAACTATTCCAAAAAATTGAAGAGCAGGGAACACTCCCAAACTCACTCTGAAAAACACCACACACACAAAAAAATTACAGGCTAATATCAGTGATAAAAAAGATGCAAAATATTATCAAATTAAATCCAACAATATATTAAAATGATCATGCATGGTGATCGAGTACAGTTTATTTGAGTGATACAAGGATGACTTAATATCCCCAAATCAATCAGCATGAGAGATCACATTAAGAAAATGAGGAATAAAAATTATATGGTCATCTCAATATATGCATAAAAAGCATTTGACAAATTTCAATATCCATTCATAAAAATTCTCAACAAAGTGGATGTAAATGACACATACTTCAACATAACACAGGCTGTATATGATAAACCCACTGCTAATATCTCAAGAGTGAAAAACTGGAAGGTTTTTCTCTAAGATTAAAAAATAAAACAATGCCTACTTTCACCATTTCTATTTAACATAGCATTGGAAATCCTAACCACTATAATCAGAAAAAAAAAGAAAATGCATTCAAATTTAAAGGAAGAAATAAAACTGTCAGTATTTGCAGATGATGTGATATTATACAGAAAACCCTAATGACTCTTCCATAAATCTCTTAGTGCTAACAAAGTAATTCAATATAGTTGTAGGATTCAAGATTAAGATAGATAAATTTGTAGCTTTTCTATATGGAATAAATAAAATATCAGAAAGAGAAAAAAGAAAAAAACCCTCCTATTTAAGGATCTCATCAAAAAGAATAAACTATCTAGGAATGTATTTAACCAAGAAGGTAAAAAATCTATATTCTGAAAACTATAAAACACTGATGAAAGAAATTGAAGCTCACACAAAGAAATGGAAAGATATTTCTTGCTCATAGATTGGAAGAATTGTTAAAATGTCCATACTTCCCTAAGCAGTCTACAAATTTAATGTAATCCCTATCAAAATATCCATAACTTTTTCACAGCGACTGAAGCAACTTAGCAGCAGCAGCAGAACAAATACTCAAGTTTGTTGGGAAACACAAAATATCCTGAATAGCCAACACAATGTTAAGAGTAAGAATAAAGTGAGTGGTATCATGCTCCCAGACTTCAGACTATACAACAAAGCTTCCCTAATAAAAAGAGAACAGTGCTGGCAAAAAAAAAAAAAAAAAAAAAAAAACGGACACAGAGATGAATGGAACAGAATATAGAAACCAGAAATAAGCCCATGAACATATGGTCAATTAATCTAGATCAAAGGAGGCAAGAATAAACAATAAGGGAAAGACAGTCTCTTCAAAAACTGGGTCTAGAAAAGCCAGAAAACTACATATAAAAGAATGGAATAAAAATATTTTCTCATGCCACATACAAAAATAAACCTAAAATGGATTAAAAACCTAAATCTAAGACCTGAAACAATAAAACACCTAGAAGAAAACATAGGCAGTACACTCTTTTGCATAAGTCTTAGCAATATTTTTTTTTCCATTTTCTTCAAGCATAGGAAATAAGAGCAAAAATAAACAAATGGGTGTAATGTGTAATAAAACTTAAAAGCTTTGCACATTAGGGAAACCATCAACTAAATGAAAAGGCAACCTACTGAATGGGAGAAGATTTTTGCAAATGTTATATCTGATAAGGGGTTAATATCCAAAATATATAAAGAACTCATACAATTCATTATTAAAAAATATTAAAAATGGGTATAAGATCTGAATAAGCATTTTTCCCCAAAGACATAAAGATGGCCAACAGGCATTGAAAAAGATGCTGAATACCACTAATCATTGGACAAATACAAATTAGAGGTTACTTCACACCTGTCAAAATAGCTATTGTCAAAAAGACAAGAAATAATTGGTGGCAAGGATGTGGAGAAAAGAGAACACTACCATACTGTTGGTGGGAGCATAAATCAGAACAGCACAATGAAAATAGTATGTAGTTTGCTCAAAAACTAAAAATAGAACTTTCATATGATCCTGCATATTCACTCCTGGGTATATATCTGAAGAAAACAAAAACACTAATTGAAATACATATGTGTACCCTAATGTTTTTAGTGTATGACTTATGATAGCCAAGATATGTAAACAACCTAAAAGTTCATCAGATGAATCAATAAAGACATGTTATGTGAATGTTATATATAGACATTCACATACTGGAATATTACTCAGCCATAGAAAAAGAACAAAATCTTGCCATTTGCAACAATGCAGATGGATCTGTAAAGTATTATGCTTAGAGAAATAAGTCAGATAGAGAAAGATTAATACAGTATATTTTCACTTATATGTTGAATATAAAGACTCACTCATACAAAGAACACATTAAGACAGGAAAAGGTCAGTTTTCATTCCAGTCCCAAACAAAGACAATACCAAAGAATGTTCAAACTACTGCACAATTGCACTCATCTCACAAGCTAGCAAAGTGAAGCTCAAAATTCTCCAAGCCAGGCTTCAACAGAATGTGAACTGTGAACTTCCAGATGTTCAAGCTGGATTTAAAAAAAGCAGAGGAAACAGAGATCAAATTGCTGACAGCTGTTGGATCATCGAAAAAGCAAGAGAGTTCCGGAAAAACATCTACTTCAGCTTTATTGACTACACTAAACAAACTGTGGAAAATTCTTCAAGAGATGGGAACACCAGACCACCTTACCTGACTCCTGAGAAATCTGTGTGCAGGTCAGGAAGCAACAGTTAGAACTCGAAATTGGAACAACAGACTGATTCCAAACTGGGCAAGGAGCACCTCTAGGCTGTATTGTCACCCTGCTTATTTAACTTATATGCAGAATACACCATCAGAAATACCAAGCTGGATGAAGCACAAGCTGAAATCAAGATAGCCAGGAGAAGTATCAATAACCTCAGATAGGCAGATGACATCATCCTCATGACAGAAAGTGAAGAAGAACTAAAGAGTCTCTTGATGAAAGTGAAAAAGGAGAGTGAAAATGTTGGATTAAAACTTAACATTCAGAAAACTAAGATCATTGCATCTGGTCCTATCACTTCATTGCAAATAGAGAAACAATGAAACAGTGAGAGGCTTTATTTTCTTAGGCTCCAAAATCACTGCAGATGGTGACTGAAACCATGAAATTAAAAGACGCTTGCTGCTTGGAAGAAAAGCTATGATCAACCTAGACAGTATATTGAAAAGCAGAGACATTACTTTGCTGACAAAGGTCCATCTAGTCAAAGCTATGGTTTTTCCTGTAGTCATGTGTGGATGTGAGAGTTGGACTATCAAGAAAGCTGAGCACCAAAAAATTGATGCTTTTGAACTGTTTTTGGAGAAGACTCTTGAGAGTCCCTTGAGGGCAAGGAGATCCAACCAGTCCATCCTAAAGGAAATCAATCCTGAATATTCATTGGAAAGACTGATGCTGAAGCTGAAACTCCCAATACTTTGGCCCCCTGATATGAAGAATTGACTCACTGGAAAAGACCCTGACGCTGGGAAAGATCGAAGGCAGGAAGAGAATTGGATGACAGAGGATGAGATGGTTGGATGGCATCACTGACTCAATGGACATGAATTTGAGCAAGCTCTGGGATTTGGTGATGGACAGGGAAGCCTGACATGCTGCAGTCCATGGGGCCACAAAGAGTCGGACAGGACTGAGCAACTGAACTGAATTGAAGAGAGAGATAAGGGTGGGACAAAATAGGAGAAGGGGATTAATAGTTACAAACAACTAGGCATAAAATAAGATACAAGAATGTAATATATAGCATAGGAAATATAGTAAAAATTTTATAACAACTTTATATGAAGTATACTCTATTAAAATATCAAATCAGTACATTGGACCCTTGAAACTAATATAATATTGTAAATAAAATACACTTCAATGAAAAAACGGTTTCCCTGGTGCCTCAGACAGTAAAGCGTCTGCCTGCAATGTGGGAGACCAGGGTTCGATTCCTGGGTTGGGAAGATCCCCTGGAGAAGGAAATGGCAATCCACTCCAGCACTCTTGCCTGGAAAATCCCATGGACGGAGGAGCCTGACAGGCTACAGGCCATGGGGTTGCAAAGAGTCTGACACGACTGAGTGACTTCACTTTCAATTAAAAAAGAGTAAAGAACGGCTTGCCTGTAATACCGTCACTCATAGAAATCATATTTCAGATGTTGGGTTCAAAACTCTTCTATACATTGAATATATACTACGAAGACACTGCAGTGTTGAATATTTTTACAAAAATCTTCCAAAGTGAATAAAAACCCCTGATTAATATACCTTTCAATTGGTGGTGGTTGTTCAGTTGCTCAGTTGTGTCCGACTCTTTGCAACCCCATGTACTGCAGCACACCAGGTGTCAATTGTTAAAATCCC
Organism: Tragelaphus eurycerus; assembly: GCA_935064755.1. Lineage (NCBI taxonomy): Eukaryota > Metazoa > Chordata > Mammalia > Artiodactyla > Bovidae > Tragelaphus > Tragelaphus eurycerus. Next base: position 40,233,072 of record CAKXYN010000010.1, on the reverse strand, counting down.
TTTAAATAACTAATGAACACTATGCCTCTGTTGAAGAATTAGGTATATTTTATTGAATTATCACAAATAATGTTTTGAATAATTTAAAGAAACAAATGTTCTCTTTGGAGATAGCTAATTAGAAGGATTTAATGTAAAGTACTGGAGAAGGAAATGGCAACCCACTCCAGTATTCTTGCCTGGAGAATCCCATGGACAGAGGAGCCTGGTGGACTACAGTCCACAGGGTTGCAAAGAGTTGGACACAACTGAGTGTCTTAACTTTCAACTTTCAATGTAAAGTACAGAGAATATGGCAAATGTTTTATAATAATAATATTGAATATAATTTTTAAAAATTTTGAATAACAAAATTGTGCACTTGAAATGAATATAGTAAATCAACTATATTTCAGTAAAAAATAAAATTGTTAATTCACTTTTTAAAACACTGGGAAAAAACAACCCTCAGAATTAATGGAATATAACATTCTGGTATCAATGGGCTGATGTTTGCCACTTGATAAATATCTTTTGAATAAATGGATAAGCAGTGAATTATTTTATTCAGAAAATATTTATTGAGGATCTATACTCATGCCAGAGATAGAAGTCATGAACTAGAACAGAACAAGAAAGTTAGCCAGGGGCCCACTCACTGCAGAGACCTGGTTTGATATTGCTGGCAAGCACATAGAACTGACTTATTTCATATTAACAGGTCTAAACTTTCTCTTGCCTGTAAGTAACCTAAGAGGATTTTACTCTGTAAAAACTTTTAATTTGTGAATTTCAAGACATTTTAATACAACACTACTAGTTCAACATAGAATAAATCTAGGTACAGAGAAGTTATGTGACTAACCTGGGGCTCCATGAAGACTCAGTAACTTTCAGAAATATAAAACTTTAGGAGTTCGAAACCCAAGAGCCTTTTCAAGGATATTCTCGACTAAATACAGTTATATCCTGATAAAGCAAAACCTTCAGAGAAGAAATATTTTCAACCCCTATGTGCTAGATGAAAAAAAATCAAGTGTCAGAATATAGCCAACACACTGGTATTTTAGACCTGAACGGTTACAATACTGATTTAGTAAGTGCTTTTCTAGAGAACTACATTAGTTAAAACACCTTAGAGAAAGACTTACTCTCAGAAGGTAATTTATGTTTTTGAAAGCCTCTTCCAGTATGTTTATTCCAATGGATCTCTCACAAATGGTTTTGAGTTATACAAGTTACAGTTTTAACTGACATTTTCTCTTAGTTTTTAAATCTATGAACTTAGAACTATAAAATACATGCCTCCTATACACTGAATTATCTTCATTAACTTGGAGAAAGTGCCAGACCTGGTATTTCAGAATGCTTCTTAGGTAACACAGAAGTGTGATTCATATAAAAAAGAGCAAAGATTAGTAATTTTACAGGGATTCCAGGTCAATTGGCTCACATAAACAGCATTCAGTGAAAGCTAGGTAAGAGCAAACATTCAGCAAAATTTTATTTGGAAGGCAAATCTGAAAGATGTTGCCACGCAAAATAAACACAAATACTCCCAGCACTGTTTAAATTTGTCTCATTACTGTAATAGTCATTTTCCAGTCATATTTATTATTCCAGAAGTAGTTGCTTCAAGGAATGTCATGATTTTGAACTACACACACTAGAATATAATCTTAGCTTCTAAGGCATTGTGTAGTTTTAATTAAAAGTCTACAAGCAATAAATGCTGGAGAGGGTGTGGAGAAAAGGGAACCCTCTTACACTGTTGGTGGGAATGCAAACTAGTACAGCCACTATGGAGAACAGTATGGAGATTCCTCAAAAAACTGGGAATAGAACTGCCTTATGACCCAGCAATCCCACTGCTGGGCATACACACTGAGAAAACCAGAATTGAAAGAGACACGTGTACCCCAATGTTCACGGCAGCACTGTTTATAATAGCCAGGACATGGAAGCAACCTAGATGTCCATCAGCAGATGAATGGATAAGAAAGCTGTGGTACATATACACAATGGAGTATTACTCAGCCATTAAAAAGAATACATTTGATCAGTTCTAATGAGGTGGATGGAACTGGAGCCTATTATACAGAGTGAAGTAAGCCAGAAAGAAAATCACCAATACAGTATACTAACGCATATATATGGAATTTAGAAAGATGATAACAATAATCCTGTTTATGAGACAGCAAAAGAGACACTGATGTATAGAACAGTCTTTTGGACTCTGGCAGAGGGAGAGGGTGGGATGATTTGGGAGAATAGCATTGAAATATGTATAATATCATATCTGAAATGAGTCGCCAGTCCAGGTTTGATGCCTGATACTGGATGCCTGGGGCTGGTGCACTGGGATGACCCAGAGGGATGGTATGGGGAGGGAGGAGGTTTCAGTATGGGGAACACATGTATGCTTGTGGCAGATTCATTTTGATGAATGGCAAAAGCAATACAATATTGTAAAGTTAAGCAAAATAAAATTTAAAAAAAAATGTTCATCAAGCCACTCTATAAATTTGACTCCCAAGATCTACAAACATATATTTTCCTGCTATTAATGTTAAAACTAATTAGAAAAAAAATACAATTTACTCAATAATTAATGATAAAAATTGGTCAATAGAAAGCACATTAAGGCTTTAAATAGAAGTAACTATAGATAATGCTGGTCTGATTAGAGAAAAAGCAACAAGATGCTATTTTATAAAACAATTAAATTAGATTCCTTCTATTTGGAAGAATAAACAGTAGAAAATTCTCTATTTGAAATTATTTATGAGTATTAGCATTCTAAGCATGCATAGTAAAATGATGACTAGTAATATCCACTTGTCCTTTATTTAACATATTAAACAGTTGTATGAGTTTTTAAATGTTGGGACTACTATTTTAATACTAAAGTTGACATCATTTTTATAATGTTGAAAAAATAGATCCAGACTTTCATTATTCTAACAGTTTTTCCAAATAAATGAGGGGGGAAAAAAATCTCTAACTGAAACATGTGGAACAAATGACAAAAAAATAGATGTGTGTGCATATGCATTAATTTTAAAAGCAAACCATGGCACTTCAAAAATAAAACAACAGCAACATGTAGTCCAGGACTGTGTTAAATTCTCAAACTTTCTGATATTTATTCCTTTTAGAAGGTATGCCATTTATTTAGACACATAGATTATATTCTTCATCTAACACGATATATCATCACACATTATTTCAACACTTTTAAGGGTGATTTACTTGAACATTCTTCAAATTAGTGGGTCTTTGATCATCATTATTTTCATAATAATCATTACTCTCAACATTTATGAAGTACTTACTATGTGCTAAGTAGACAATGTATTTTTTTCCTTAGCCCTTGACAACAGTTTACTTTTGAGTTGAATCACATCCATTTTTCTTTTAGACTATCACCTTTACTGTTTTTAAAGAATTTCAAGTTATTTTATAAATCATTTCAGGCAACATCAAATAAAATAGGTTATTGATTTTTTTTTTTTTTTTTTTTTTTGCTATATATGATATCCAATGAGAAAAGGTAAGCTTTAGCTTAACAATATTTTTAATAATGCTAATCAAGACAGCAACTAACTATTGCAGTCAAAATAATAATAAAGATGATGTATTTTCTTCATTTAAGTACTTCTATATCCTAGTATTACTATGAAAATGTACATCTTAGGAGAAAACATATTAAATTATAGAGATAATTTGTTAATATATGGCTGCTGCTGCTAAGTCACTTCAGTCGTGTCCGACTCTGTTCGATCCCATAGACAGCAGCCCACCAGGCTCCCCCATTCCTGGGATTCTCCAGGCAAGAACCCTGGAGTGGGTTGCCATTTCCCTCTCCAATGCATGAAAGTGAAAAGTGAAAGTGAAGTCGCTCAGTCGTGTCTGACCCTCAGCAACCCCATGGACTGCAGCCTTCCAGGCTCCTCGTTCCATGGGATTTTCCAGGAAGGAGTACTGGAGTGGGGTGCCGCACTACTCTATAAATAATGATGTGCTAGATCTCAAAAATTTCAATATACAAGACTTATGTCTTTTCTGGGAAGTCTTTCTGATGTAGAATTTCAAATACTGTAGATTACATCTCATATTAAGCATCATAATATGAATCGTTAGCCAGAATTAGGGAAATTTTTTCTAAATTAAATTCATTCACACGTTTTGGGAAAACATTACCTATAAAACAACATAGTTTGCTATCTTTATTGCATTTTGGAAAAGGAATTTAAAAAAAGGAAGGGGCAATATTTAAAGGTGCCGGAGTCCAACTCCAGCAACCAGGGATTCAACCTGAAGAGATGACAGTTTCGGCCAATGAGACAGCCTCTCAGTTTTCTTGGACTGCCTGTTTATTCCAAGTTTAAGATTTTCTTTTATACTTTTACAAAAACATTAGGCCAGAGGTTTGACATTTCCAGTTCCCCCCTCCCAGATTTATTATCTCCATAAATCATTGTTGCTCTTCAAACAAGAGTTTCTGCTTCATTGAGTCTCTGGGAATCAGCCTTATCATCTATTATCTACCTCCTCTAATGTGTCTTATAGTTAACTTATGATTACATTGTAACTCATGCTACATTCCTCAGTTTACTACTTATCTTCCTAAACACTGTTTGCCCCTAACATCCAGAGCTCACTATCTCTGAAAAAGGCTTCTAGCTATAGTATCTCTAAAAATCCCTAACTTCTATAAGCTATAGTAAAATATGCTCACTTTACAACATTCCTTAAATCTTTAACTTCTAACTATTTTAATTATTTCTAAGCCCTAAATTCAGTAAACTTTGCAATAAACATTCTCCTCACAAATAGACTTCAGATACAATCCCTCCCATGGCCTCAAGCTACGGCCTATGTGCTCATCCTGGAACACTCTTTTGTAAAAGCCCTTGAACAAATGTCAATGATTATGAATTATTTTCTGAGCACAACTGCAGAAGGCTTTATGTCCTCTCACACTCCTCTCAAGAACAATAAGCACCTTAATATTCCTTTTCCGTCAACTCAGCGGAGGAGAGGAAAAGACAAATCAGAATTACAAGGCTTAACTCCATCCTGGGATCTGTGCCTGAGGAATGAGGAGAGGGGGCTGGGAACCGTGCCTCCATTTTGTCCGTAATGCCTAATGCGGCTCCCGACACAAAGGTGGAGAAGAAAACTAGGTAAATTACATATAAAAATGAAAAAGAACTGGTTGATATAAAGAGAACCGAGGCCCTTAATAGATTATTTTAAAAGGACAGGAAATAAAATGGAAAAGATTATTGAGTTGAGTGGGAAAAGAAACTGAAAAACGACAGCTGGATAAATGTTGCAGTCACTCTGTGAAGGGAAAAGGCAGACTTCCCTGATACTTTTGACTCCAGCTCTTCTGTTTTGTCTATTTACCAAGTGTCTTTTTTATTAGGTTTTCTGTGTTCTTTGTAGGTAAAATGGTGTTTGAGAAAAGTCATCTGACTCACCTTCCCTTAGAATGGGCATTTAGGATAGTTAATCAGAAAGTCTCTCTGCTGTCTTCCTTTCTTCTTCAAATCTACTGCCCATCTCTCTTGTTCTAGGTTTCTTTGGGCTCTATTTTGTCAAGTTCATGAAATTCCATCTCACTGGAAAAAATAATGCATACATTTTATAGTATGCATTATTTGAAATGCATACTATAAATTTTCTGAAATGCATACTATAAATTATCTGAAATGCAATAGCATCTTTTTAAGTGGAACAGTATAGTCCTAAATTTCCTTTACAACCCATTATAAAATAACATAATAGGTAAATGGCAAAATAAAACATATTGGAAAATATCACAAATGTATCTAAAATAATGTATGCATATAAAATAACGTATGCAAAATAATCCATATATTTAAAATAACAAGTGTTCATGAATCCTATGTAGCCATATTCACTAATATTTACATCTTTCATTTCTCTCCCTCATACTATGCAGTCTTTTGCTTTCATTTTAGTGAGAGGATGAAACTAATTCAGAGCACAGCAGTCTTCCAGCACTCACTGAACACCTACCAAGCATCATGCCTCCTGTTGAGCAAGTTATAAACGGCAGTTGAGTGTCTGTTTGCTATTGGCAGTCTACTCCAGGAATGTCATAACCAAAGAAAAGATTTCTACAACCTTTCTTGTAACTTTTCTCCTGCTCAGTTTCATTTGTGTCTCTGTCTCTTCAGTAACTATTTTGTTTAAAACTATAATAAGAATCTATAATAAGACTCTTTCTTCCTATATGTTGACTCAAATGTTTGAACAATATATTCATGATTTACATTATGTGATAATGCATAGCCATTGGCTTTTTGAGTTTCATGGACATTAAATGATATGTAAACTAATAGAAATCATGGAAGGACAGGACAACAATAATGAGAATTAAAAGTTTTTAGTTTCTAAAAGATCAAACTACCTAAAAGATTGCTTATATTATTACTTATGAGATCATACACAGCTATTTCTGTAAGATATATAGAGGTTAATTAAATGTGAAATGATTATTTGATTTCAGCATATTAAGTTATTGTTTTACTTTTTAACAGTGAATTATATTCTATTGAAAGAGACTTAAACACTTCAGTTTAAACAAATCAGTTGCAGAGGTTTTAATCCAGAAATTCTTCAAAACCTATAGTTTTGTTTATAGTTAAATCAGTAACAGCTAACACAAAGTAAAATGAAATAGAGAGGTAACTAATAAAAATTGGAAGTTTTCTCCATCATGATATGAAATGTGGCATTTTACATGGAAAAGATTGTCTCAGGGGTTCTAATAACTGACAAGCAGAAATAATATGTAACATATTTTTCTCATGTGGTTTATTGCTACTAGGATGTGGTGAAAGCAAACAAGATCTTGGAAGGGAAGTTTCTCTTTTTATTTCTACCTTTTAATATGAGGTTGCTATTTGTTTTGCTTTTGCTAAGTTAGAGAGTGACTAGCTAACCATGGCACCCCACTCCAGTACTCTTGCCTGGAAAATCCCATGGACAGAGGAGCCTGGTAGGCTACAGTCCATGGGGTCGCTAGAGTCAGACACGGCTGAGCGACTTCACTTTCACTTTTCACTTTTATGCATTGGAGAAGGAAATGGCAACCCACTCCAGTGTTCTTGCCTGGAGAACCCCAGGGACAGGGGAGCCTGGTGGGCTGCTGTCTATGGGGTCGCACAGAGTCGGACACGACTGAAGTGACTTAGCAGCAGCAGCAGCTAACCCATGAAGAAGATAAAATCCTTTTCAGTGGAATCCAATTTCCCCAAGATCTAAAGCAAGAGGAATTTTAACATAAAAATAATAATCAGGTAAGATTTGTCTTTAAGTCTATGAAGGAAAAAGAAACAAAGCAAACTCAGACTAAACATTACTGTAGTATAGTATTTTATGATTATGTTCCTTTTTTCTTATTGCAATAATATGGATCAACTTTAAATAAGCCAATTAACTCTTTCAATAAAGACATATTATCATTTTAGATAGAGTGAGAAGCTAAAAATACTAGAATTAAAATTACTGCCTAGGGAACTCTATTCTTTCAAATTCAAAACTGCAAAAGTAACTTATGAACACAAGCAAAAGTAACTTATGAACACAATATATGCCAGGTATATAGGTATGTATGTGTGTGGTTTATGTGTGTGTGTGGTTTATGTGTGTGTGCATGTGTGTGTTTATATATATATATGTGAAGATAGGAGTGCTTGAGGTCTTTTGAAGCTAAAGCCACTGTTGCTATGGGGAATTTATGTTCTCAATAATTTTTAACCATTTATTCCTAGGGAAAATGTCCTAATATAAAGTTTCTCATTTTACAAATGATACAGCTCATATCTGCAGATGGTGACTGCAGCCATGAAATTAAAAGACGCTTACTCCTTGGAAGGAAAGTTATGACCAACCTAGATAGCATATTCAAAAGCAGAGACATCACTTTGCCAACAAAGGTTCGCCTAGTCAGGGCTATGGTCTTTCCTGTGGTCATGTATGGATGTGAGAGCTGGACTGTGAAGAAGGCTGAGCGCCAAAGAATTGATGCTTTTGAACTGTGGTGTTGGAGAAGACTCTGGAAAGTCCCTTGGACTGCAAGGAGATCCAATCAGTCCATTGTGAAGGAGATCAGCCCTGGGATTTCTTTGGAAGGAATGATGCTAAAGCTGAAACTCCAGTATTTTGGCCACCTCATGCGAAGAGTTGACTCATTGGAGAAGACTCTGATGCTGGGAGGGATTGGGGGCAGGAGGAGAAGGGGACGACAGAGGATGAGATGGCTGGATGGCATCACTGACTTGATGGATGCGAGTCTGAGTGACCTCCGGGAGCTGGTGATGGACAGGGAGGCCTGGCGTGCTGCAGTTCATGGGGTCGCAAAGACTCGGACATGACTGAGCAACTGATCTGATCTGATCTGATCTGACAGCTCATATAAAAGAAACTTTGAGGAATATTCTAAACCTTACATATTTTCAGGATTGAATTCTCAGACTTTTTTTTTAATGGAAAATACATATGTAAATTTTTTAACATTACATTCAGTTCTAATCACTTTCTGTCCCGACTATGGCTTCCTTGAATCAGAAATGCTTTCAGATTAAATTAATTTTACATGTTTCCATAAATAACTGTAACAATCATCACTCACCATTCAAGCATACCAAAGTATATCTCAATATTCATATCAATTCACCAAATTGAAAGAAATATCAATTTAACTCAAAATCATAAGGAGAAATGTGGCAGTTTTCAAAACAAGTTACTCAAAATATTTAGATCATTGAGGAAAAAAGGCCTTCATCAGTTAGAATTTTTGCATAATTAATTTCTATTTCCATTTCACCTTAATTCCATTTCTTCTAATATAGATGTGCCTTGAGTGAATACAGACTAGGCAACTTTCTGTTAATTGGATTAATATCTTTCACTTAAAATTAATATATTGTTATTTTTTCCCTGTGATTAAAATGTAAATTTATTAGATCTTATCTTTTAAACTTTTACACATATTTATGAAAAGTAAATTACTCTTAAGATAATTTTGGAGACTATTTTCTTAACTTTGGGGATAAGACAGAGTATGTTTGAAAAAAATTGCTGCCATAAAAAACAAATTCTTTCTGCACTGCCTGTTTAGATCTATTACAAACTTTAATGAGCAAGTAACTGCGTTTATGAACTACATTTCTGGCCAGCTCCATCTGCTTTCATTTTCCAAGCAGCCTGGTGAAGCAAACAGAGATAAGCAGGTAATAAAATATTTGACTGAATCACTACCTCTAGGGTACCACCAAAATAAAAAGGCGCTGTGGTGATATTTAGGCTTAAAACTAGAGATTAAAATCTAGAATTATTTATTTATTTTCAGAAGTTGACATATCAGCATTCTTTAGCAAAATAAGAAAATTATCTAACGTACTTAATATGAGAAGGGTTTCAGCTATCATAATGCAAATAATAAAACAGAAATCCTAACAATCATTAGCTGAAATGACAAAGTGAAAGCCACAGTATAGGTCCAGATGGTTCTGATGAGTCAGATAATGTTCAGAATGGGGGAAGTATGATTAAAGCAGTGCAGAGATAACTATAAGTATTGGCAAAGATAAATATTCACCAAATTCAAATAACTTCTAAGCTAGGACAATGCTAACTGTTTTAAGTAGGAAAAGATCTTGAGTTCATATTTATTTACTTCACACAAAAGAACATTTCTGATAATGAACCACTTCATAGGAATTTAGTTTGTTTGGCTTAAAATATGAAACTTCTGTATCGGTAGATTGCATGCAAATAGGATGTCATTATTCACTTCTATGTATCCATACCTCTTTGCAGTTTTACTCTGCTTCTCTTCCAATAAGGGTAAATACAATAGGCTACTCATTAAATTTGGGATGACCTTGTGACTTTGGTCAAATGTGTTCTCAGGAGGCCTTCTTGGTCCCACTCTCTTCCCTGGATCACTGCCAATATTCCATATGAACATTTCCAGCCTAGACTTTTGGAAGATGGAACTCACTTGGCCCAGTTACTCACATTGCCTCAGCCCACAGACAAACACCAGGCATATGAGTGAGGCCAAAGTAGACAGTCAGCTCAGGAAACCTGCCAACTGATCTCAGACACATTGAAAACTTATGTCAACCAAGCCTGGTCTAGATTTGCAGAGCTATCCACCTGCCCCACAGACTCATGAGTGATATGAATGGTTGTTGCCTTAAGGTTTGGAAAACTAGGGCCTACCAGTTGGCCTCTGTTTTTGTAAATGAAATTTTAATAGAACACACCCCCATCCATTTGTTTATATATTGTCTGAAGTTGTTTTCTCACTATAACAGTAAAGTCAACTAATTACAACAGGGATCTTATGACCTTAAAAGCCTAAAATAATCACCAACTAGTTAGTCATTTACAGAAAATATTTGCTGACCCCTATTTTAAACCACTACATTTTGAGGTGAACTGTTACCCAAGAATAATAAATATATCCATTTATATATATTTTCAGAAAAGGTTGCTTCTATTAAATAAAATATTATATTGTCTTATTATTTCTAATTTATAATAAATCTAGACTTTTGGATTTTACAACTATGTGTTAAACAAATATTTAATTATTGAGTACCTAACATAAACCATCACAGCATCAGATGCTGGTGATACTGAGCTGCACAGACAAAAATGCTTTCCTTCATGCAGCTTAACTTCTAGGGCTTAGTGACAAACAATATAAATCTATACTTACAAACACATTATATACACATATGCATATATACATACATGTATGTAGGAAACTTATTGAGTTATAATCTCACATGGTGAAAAGTAGAATTATACCCAATGCAATTGAGTAGGCTATGGGGGAATTAGAGAGGCAGCAAAATCGCTGTAAATTCAAGCAAACACTTGAGGCAGATAAAGTAGTGAGCTTTTATAGGTAATAAGAAAACAGGCTCAAGAAGAAGGAATGGCAAGTTTAGCAGTCTTAAAGTCTGATCTATTCAAACCACAGGAAAACCACAGGAAAAAAATAAGTAAGAAGTGTAATAAAGGCTGAGAGCAAGAGAGAATGAGTTGCTGTGAAGAGTACTGTGACAGATTCTATAAGGCTGTATTGACCAATAAGTTAAGACACTACTGAGCTCTTGCAATGCATCTAGTTCAACATGTGATATTATGGTAATGTAAAAGGTATAACAAATTTTGAAGATTTAGAATGAAAAAATAAATGTTAATATCTCAATAAATTTCATGCTAATTACATGTTGAAACGATAATAAGTAGTATCACACTGTCAAAGGTGACAGAGAACTGGAATAGAATGAAGGTAACGCATAGAGGTGGTGAGAAATATTCATATTTTGCATGCATTTCGAGGGTGGAGCCAATGAGATTTGTGGATATTTTGAAAGTGCATTATGAAGAAAGGCCTATAGTTTCAGTTCAGGCAGTTCATGCAACTGAACAAATGTGAGTCAATTACTGAGATGGAGAGGGCATGAAGAGGAGCAGGTTTGGTGTAAGAAAGATTCAGTTTGAGACATGGTAAGGGTGAAAATGTTGAGTAAAATTTTGGATAAATTATCTGTATTTCAAAAGTAAGACAGGGGCTCAGTATTACACTTTTGTGACTCATTAGCCTGTAAGTGGGATGTAAAGCTCGCAGAATGAATGAGTGAGCATAGAAAGAGAAGGATAGCCATTCTAAAGTACCACTCCAGTGCACCCTTAACCTTACTGGTCAGAGAAGCGAGAGAAAACCAGTGAATGAAACTGAGAAGATCACTCTAGTGAGGAATGAAGAAAAACAGAAATCTGTGGGTAGAAAGGAAGGGAAAAAAAAATTCAGGGAATCAGGAATGATGCTCTGGGTCAAATAGTTCAGAAGAGATCTGAAAATCAGTCAATGTATTTTGCAGTCTATATTTATCAAAGATTTTGGTAAGAGAAGCTTTGGTTAAGTGTTAGAAATGAAATGGGTTAAAGGGAGAAACAGAGGAAGAATGGAGATAGTGAATAGTGATAACTATCTCTGGGAGTTTTGCTACTAGGAAAGATAGGCAGAGGAGATGGGGTCAGGATAGCAACTATCTTTATTGCAGAGGTATTCTGCCACAGGAGTAAGGGTTCTGAGTCCCATTTCAGGCTCCCCAGACCAGGTCTGGCACTGGGAAGAGGAGCTCCAGGAACATTTGGCTTTGAGAAAACAGGGCTTAACAGCAGGAGCCCAAAAGAACTGGGAAAAAGACACCTCACTCTTAGCAGAAAGTGAAGAAGAACTAAAAAGGCTCTTGATGAAAGTGAAAGAGGAGAGTGAAAAACTTGGCTTAAAACTCAACACTCAGAAAACTAAGATCATGGCATCTGGTCTCATCACTTCATGGCAAATAGATGGGGAAACTGTGGAAACAGTGGCAGACTTTATTTTGGGGGCTCCAAAATCACTGTATATGGTGACTGTGGCCATGAAATTAAAAGACATTTGCTCCGTTGAAGAAAGGCTATGACCAACCTAAACAGCATATTAAAAAGCAGAGACATTACTTTGCCAACAAAGTCCATCTAGTCAAGGCTATGGTTTTTCCAGTGGTCATGTATGGATGTGAGAGTTGGACTATAAAGAAAACTGAGCACTAAAGAATTGATGCTTTTGAACTATGGTGTTGGATAAGACTCTTGAGTGTCCCTTGGACTTCAAGGAGATCCAACAAGTCAATCCTTAAGGAAATCATCCCTGAATATTCATTGGAAGGACTGATGCTGAAGCTGAAACTCCAATCCTTTGGCCACCTGATGTGAAGAACTGACTCATTGGAAAAGACCTTAATGCTAGGACAGATTGAAGATGAGAAGAGAAGGGAATGACATAGGATGAGACTGTTGCCTGTGTCAGGGGAGTTTGTAATTTCCTCGGTTCTGTCTCCTAGCAACAAAAATTTGAAGTGACAGATGGACCAGTGTTACAGTTCCATGTCACAGCTCAGTTTCATTTAGAAAGTAAAGGAAAATACATCCTTGAGGTGTGAGGGCATGCCAACACAAAGGATGTGAAGAGAAGAGAGGGCCCCCATCCCAATTTTGGCTCCACTTTTTATATTTTTTCTCCTCCCCCTGAGCCTGCCTATATAAATTTGGCTAGCCAAGAGTGCTGTTTGTTCTACCTGAGGTCCTCAGTCTCATCCTTGGACCCTCCTTTGTTCTATTTTCACAGGCTTTCCCTGCCATGTTTTTTAGCCACCGCCATTCTGGACTCCTTTTTCCTATTCTAACTACCTAACAATTGACATCACCAACTCAATGGACATGAGTTTGAGTAGGCTCTGGGAGTTGGTGATGGACAGGGAAGCCTGGTGTGCTGCAGTTCATGGGATCACAAAGAGTTGGACATGATTTAGCGACTGAACAGATTAGAGAGAACACATAAAATTTCATGCACACTAGGACCAAGGGTTCAGTTCAGTTCAGTTCAGTCGCTCAGTCAGGTCTGACACAATGTGGTCCACTGGAGAAGGGAATGGCAAATCATTTCAGTATTCTTGCCTTGAGAACCCCATGAACAGTATGAAAAGGCAAAATGATAGGATACTGAAAGAGGACCAAGGGTAAGAGCAGTAATTTGATAGGAGCTTGGGCCAGACTACCTGCTGGTCTTGGAGAGTGTCCTGGACAGGTGGGGGTCTGCTGTGGCTCACCTGGGGACATAGATGCTGGTGGCAGACATAGTGGGGAACACTCAAAGGTGTGAATACTCCTGGCGGCTGCTGTGTTGGCTCCATAGCACCAAGACCTGGCTACACAAAAGAGCCTATAGGCACCAGTGCTGGGACACCTCGGGCCAAACAACCAAGTGAAGACACAGTCCCAACGATCAGGAGACAGGATGACTAAAATGTTCCTGAGCCCACAGCCACTTCAAGACATGCCACTTCACACATCCCTGCCCACCAGAGGGCTAAGATACAGCTCCACCACCACAGGCACCAGCCCCTCCCTCAAGGAAGCCTGCAACTGTCCCTAGACCATCTTTGCCCACTAAGGGCAGACATCAGACACAAGAAAATCAGAATCCTGCAGCCTTGGGCCCAGACTGCCCACCGCAGGCCAGACCCTAACCTGGAATGAGCAAGGCACAAGCATTGCATACTTGCAGACCAACACAAGCTTTAGGACCACAGGGAACCCATATGCAACTGTGTCAGGAACAGCCCCTCCACCTCACCCAAGGATGATCTGAAATGAGCTCTGGAATCCCTTGGACCTGGAGTCAGACTCCATGAAACGTTTCTGCCTGTCAGTAGTCTGGCCCTAACCCCATCACCTAGTAGCGTGAGAGGACAATAGCCCCAGAGTCTTCAGATCCCTGACTTCACACACAAGTGAAGTGAGTGAAGCCAGTCCTGGGGCCCCCTTGGGTTCTGCAGCCAGCTGTCTTGTGGCCAGGTTCTGCTATACAGCAGAATCTGCACAAGGCAGGGCCTGGCAACCAGTCAGACTTGGTGACGACAAAGCCTACAGACTACTCACATAGTCAGTCTGCCCAAACAGAAAGACTCATGCACCCTTCTTAAGGGTAATCCCAAGAGCATGTAGCTTAGGTAACCAGAGGGGAGTGCACTGCTGTAATGCACAGGACACCTCCTACAGAGAACCACTTCTCCAAGGTTGACCTAACACACACATAAGAATACAAATAGCAACTTAGCCTAATGAGGTGGCAGAGGAATATCTTTAGGATGAAGGAACAAAATAAAAAAACAGAAGATGAGCTAAGTGAAGTTAATTGACCATAATAAATGTCTACAAAAAATAAATGATGGAGAGGACGTGAGAAAAGGGAACCTTCCTACACTGCTGGTAGGAACATAGATTGGCACAGCCACTATGGAAAACAGCATGGAGACTCCTTCAGTTCAGTTCAGTTCAGTTCAATTCAGTCGCTCAGTCATGTCCAACTCTGCAACCCCATGAATCGCAGCAGGCCAGGCATCCTTGTCCATCACCAACTCCCGGAGTTCACCCAGACTCATGTCCATCGAGTCAGTGATGCCATCCAGCCATCTCATCCTCTGTCGTCCCCTTCTCCTCCTGCCCCCAATTCCTCCCAGAATGAGTCTTTTCAAATGAGTCAACTCTTCGCATGAGGTAGCTGAAGTACTGGAGTTTCAGCTTTAGCATCGTTCCCTCCAAAGAAATCCTGGGGCTGAACTCGTTCAGAATGGACTGGTTGGATCTCCTTGCAGTCCAGGGGACTCTCAAGAGTCTTCTCCAACACTATAGTTCAAAGGAATCAATTCTTCACCACTCAGCCTTCTTCACAGTCCAACTCTCACATCCATACAGGAAAAACCATGGCCTTGACTAGACAGACCTTTATTGGCAAAGTAATGTCTCTGCTTTTGAATATGCTATTTAGATTGGTCATAAGTTTCCTTCCAAGGAGTAAGCGTCTTTTAATTTCATGGCTGCAATCACCATCTGCGGTGATTTTGGAGCTCAGAAAAAAAAAGTCTGACACTGTTTCCACTGTTTCCCCATCTGTTTTCCATGAAGTGATGGGACCAGATGCCATGATCTTCATTTTCTGAATGTTGAGCTTTAAGCCAACCTTTTCACTCCCCACTTTCACTTTCATCAAGAGGCTTTTTAGTTCCTCTTCAATTTCTGCCATAAGGGTGGTGTCATCTGCATATCTGAGGTGATTGATATTTCTCCTGGCAATCTTAATTCCATCTTATGTTTCTTCCAGTCCAACGTTTCTCATGATGTACTCTGCATATAAGTTAAACAAGCAGGGTGACAAAATACAGCCTTGACGTACTCCCTTTCCTATCTGGAACCAGTCTATTGTTCCATGTCCGGTTCTAACTGTTGCTTCCTGACTTACATACAAATTTCTCAAGAGGCAGATCAGGTGGTCTGGTATTCCCATCTCTTTCAGAATTTTCCACAGTTTATTGTGATCCACACTGTCAAAGGATTTGGCATAATCAATAAAGCAGAAATAGATGTTTTTCTGGAACTCTCTTGCTTTTTCCATGATCCAGCAGATGTTGGCAATTTGGTCTCTGGTTCCTCAGCCTTTTCTAAAACCAGCTTGCACATCAGGAAGTTCACGGTTCACATATTGCTGAAGCCTGGCTTGGAGAATTTTGAGCATTCCTTTACTAGCGTGTGAGCTGAGTGCAAGTGTGCGGTAGTTTGAGCATTTTTGGCATTGCCTTTGTTTGCGATTGGAATGAAAACTGACCTTTTCCCTTAAAAGACTATAAAGTTACCACATTATCTAGTGATCCCTCTCCTAGGCATATATCCAGAAAAGACAAAAACTCTAATTCAAAAAGAAATATGTACCCCAATGTTCACTGCAGCACTATATACAGTAGCCAAGACATGGAAGCAATATAAATGCCTGCTGCCAGGCAAATGGATAAAGTTGTGTTTTATATGTATATATAATGGAATATTATCCATTAAAAGAATGAAAGAATGCTATTTGCAGCAACATAGTTTGACCTAGGGATTATCATAATAAGTGAATTAAGTCAGACAGAGGAAGACTTATTAAGTGATTAAGTGATCACTTATTATTAAGTGATACAAATATCACTTGTTTGTCTTGCTGCTGCTGCTGCTGAGTTGCTTCAGTCCTGTCCGACTCTGTGTGACCCCATAGACAGCAGTCCATCAGGCTCTGCCATCCCTAGGATTCTCCAGGTGTTTGTCTTAAGTGCAGTCTAAAAAAGGAGACACAAATGAATTTATTTATAAAAAAGAAAGAAAGTCAGAAACACATAAAGCAAATTTATGGTTACCCAAAGGGATGGGATGAGAAGGGATAAATTAAAAATGGGATTAACAGATACACACTAGAATATATAACATAGATAAATATAAAAGGACCTACTTTTTAGCACAGGAAATTATATTCAATATCTTATAGTAACCTATAATTTTAAAGAATTTGAAATATTTATATATATATATGTAACTTTGTGACATAAAGCAACAAAAATTTGTTTGCTTACAACTGTGTATGTTATAAGTCTGACTGAATCACTTTGCTGTATACCTGAAACATTATAAACCAACTATATTTCAATTTTTTTAAAAATAAAAAAATGAGCAATCAATGGTTATTGAAACATGATGTGGAGTACAAAGAGAAAGCTTTTTAAAATGTCTAGATCACTGAATTCATGACCCAACTCTAACCTAAAATGATGTTTCCCCTAATTTTTTGTATTATACAATTTAATAATATTTTAGAACAGTCTTAGGTTTATAGAAAAATTGGGCAGAAAATACAAAAATCCATACATTCTCCTACTGCCAACTCTACACACATTTTCCCATATTATTAACAGCATTTTGCAGTAATTAGATATTTGTTACAACTGATCTCAGTTATTATTAATTAAAGTCCACAGTCTACATTAGGGTTCATATTGCTTTACATTCCATGGGTTGTGATAAGTGTGTAATATGCATACACAATTATAGCATCATACAGAATAGCTTCAGTGTCCTCAAATCTCCCATGCTCCACTTATTCACCCCTCCATCCCTTTTAATGTGTTTCTAGCAATCACTGATCTTTAAACTGTCTGCATACTTTTGCCTTTTCCAGAATATCACAGAGTTGGAATTGCATATGTAGCCTTTTCAAATTGGCTTCTTTTGCTTAGCATTTGAAGTTCTTCCCTATCATTTTGTAACTTCATGGCTTATGTACTTTTAACTATTCCACTATATGGATGTACCTCATTTTATGTATCTACTCATTTATTAAATGGGCTTCCTAGGTGGTGCTCACAATAAAGAACCTGCCTGCCAATGCAGGAGACAAAAGAGATGCGGGTTTGATCCGTGGGTGGGAAAGATCCCCTGGAGGAGGAAATGGCAACCCACTCCAGTACTCTTGCCTGGAGAATACCATGGACAGAGGAGCCTACAGTCCATAGGGTTGCAAAGAGTTGAACATCACTGAAGTGACTTAGTGAAGTGAAAGTCACTCAGTCGTGTCTGACTCTTGCAACCCCATAAACTGTATCCTGCAAGGTTCCTCTGTCCATGGAATTCTCCAGGCAAGAATACTGGAGTGGGTTGCCTTTTCCTTCTCCAGGGTATCTTCCCGACCCAGGAATTGAACCCATGCATCCTGCATTGCAGACAGATTCTTTACCTGCCTAGGAGGGAAGCCTAAAAAGGACATTGTTATCGCTGTCAAGTTTTGACAATTATAAGTAAACATGATATAAACATTCTTGTACAGCTTTTTGTGTGGCATGAACATTCAGTTCCTTTTTGTAAATGCCAAGGAGCATGATTTTTGGCTCTTAAAGTAAGAGCATATTTAGTTTTGTAGAAACTGGGAGTTTTCCAAAGTGACTGTACCATTTTGCATCACCACCAAGAATGAATGAAAATTTCTATTGCTCCACATTACCAACATCTGGTGGTGTTAATTTTAGCCATTCTAATAAGTCTGTAGTCATATCTCCTGGATGTTTTAATTTGCAATTACAGGTATCCTCCACTTTTCGAGTTCACTTTATACCACTAGGCTTTTACAAGACCTATATTAGTACTTGTTTTTGCTAATTGAAAGAAATCCAAGAGGATTTTCACTTTCATAATGAAAGTTAATTGTTTGTTTTATATCATTTTGATTTGAAAATGATTTCATAGGAATCTCCTGCTTTAGGAAAGCAGGGGAAATTTGTACATGTTTTGATGTTAAATATGATGTTGAGCATCTTCTGTCTATATCCTCAGAATCATCTGCTGGGAATTTCTCTGAAGTATTTTTAATAAAATTATGCCCTATTCCTTCCTAGGGCTTCATGAAGACAAACCTTTAAGAATAAGTTTATAATAGTATTTTAGTTTTGATAGTTATTACTATCATATTATGATATAATCCTCTAATTTTACTTTTTAAAATAAAATGTATACATTGCACAGATAAAAGAGACTTTTATCTATTATACAAATAATTGTTCCAATTACTCACTTTGTAATTATATGAAAATAGAATCAATGAAATAAATAAATGGAAACCCTATTAAAAAGCACAAATATTCCAACAACATCAGCTTCTGTATGAGAATAAGGTTTCATGTGCCACTGAAAACTTGCTTTGAAATATTTCTTTAAAATAACATTAACATGTTCATGAGCAGAGAAAATCAAACTTTAGTTTCAAGATATATTGAAACAGAGGCATCACATATTATCAGGTTTTTATATAATTTTCTATATCCAACAGAAAACATTAAATTCAGCATTTAAGCAGACTAAAATTTTTGTGGGCTTCTCAGGGGGCACTAGTGGTAAAAAACCTGCTTGCCAAAGCAGGAGATGTAAGAGACGGAGACTCCATCCTTGAGTCTAGAAGAATCCCTGGATATGTAATGGCAGTCCAGTCCAGTATTCTTGCCTGGAGAATCCCCATGGGCTGAGGATCCTGGCAGGCTTCAGTCGGGGTTGCAAAGAATTGGACACAACTGAAGTGACTTAGCACATACACATGATTTATTTTGTGGCAAACTGGGTCACTGGGCTTTCATCATTTTCATTCTGAAAGATGGCTAATTAAAGCAACTTATGCTGATTGTTCATTGACTAAAACAGAAAATTTATTATAAACAATTATAATAATCTAGCTTAGAGAAAGTTTGGAGGATCTCTTCTGTGGAATAGAAGGTAATCAAATCTGGATTGTACCTATAATCTTCAGTCACCCCAACCAACTGTACAGTTTCCAGACACAAAATTAGACACTTTTTTTTCTTTAATGCACTCCCTAAAATATTACGTTAGTTCATTTTACTGATGTATTCTTCCAAATTCACAAAGTTTATTTATTTCTTCTACATCAAAGGGTAGATATAGAATACAGTATTTAAATTTGGAAAAACCAGCATCGTGTTCTGACTTCATTATTTCCAGGTTACATCAAGTTAGATAAATTCCTTTATCTTTTCTGGAGAGTCTTCTTAAATTAAAAGTGAAAAATAGATGCTTATCTCAGAAAGTTGCTATCAAAACCAGATGAGATGAAGGGCTTCCCTGGTGGCTCAGTGGTAAAGAATCCACCTGCCAATGCAGGAAACATGGGTTCCATCCCTGATCTGGGAACACCCCACATGCCACAGAACAACTAAGCCTGTGCACCACAACTACTGAGCCTGCATGCCACAACTACTGAAGCTCACGTGCCCTGGAGCCCATGCTCTGCAACAAGAGAAGCCTGCACCACAACTGGAGAAAAGCCTGAGCAGCAACAAAGATCCAGCACAGCTAAAAACAAACGTTAAAAAAAAAAAAAAATCAGATGTTATAAATATGAAAAATTTCTTAGTAAATGATAAACACAACTGTTGACATGTTACTCTTTTATATGCATACCCTCATAACTCTGGTTGCAACTGTTATTATATTATGCGTAAATTGGTACATTTTCACAACCAAATTTTCTCATTTTCTTTTTTTTTTTTTTAATTTTATTTTTATTTTATTTAACTTTACAATATTGTATTGGTTTTGCCATGTATCAAAATGAATCTGCCACAGGTATATATGTGTTCCCCATCCTGAACCCTCCTCCCTTCTCCCTCCCCATACCATCCCTCTGGGTCGTCCCAGTGCACCAGCCCCAGGCATCCAGTATCAGGCATCAAGCCTGGACTGGCGAGTCATTTCATATATGATATTATACTTATTTCAATGCCGTTCTCCCAAATCATCCCACCCTCTCCCTCTCCCAGAGTCCAAAAGACTGTTCAATATATGTGTCTCTTTTGCTGTCTTGTATACAGGGTTATTGTTAACCATCTTTCTAAATTCCATATATATGCGTTAGTATACTGTACTGGAGAAGGAAATGGCAACCCACTCCAGTGTTCTTGCCTGGAGAATCCTAGGGATGGGGAAGCCTGGTGGGCTGCCGTCTATGGGGTCACACAGAGTCGGACACGACTGAAGTGACTTAGCATAGCATAGCATAGCATATACTGTATTGGTGTTTTTCTTTCTGGCTTACTTCACTCTGTATAATAGGCTCCAGTTTCATCCACCTCATTAGAACTGATTCAAATGTATTCTTTTTAATGGCTGAGTAATACTCCATTGTGTATATGTACCACAGCTTTCTTATAATATTCCTAAACAGTGTACATTGTATGTCATACATATTGAGAAATAGGCATAAAATACAAAAGGAACTATATCACTAAATTAACACTCATTTGATTGAAATATGTTTGGCTTGCATTTTCTTTTCTGTATTTTTGATTTTAAAACATATTCTTCATGGCATATACATAAATCTCCTAATCAGAAAAGAGATTCTAATTATAATTTACTTTAAAAAATACCCTTTTGAAATGAATATCCTTTTCTCCAAAATAATATCCATGTTAAATCATAGGAATTCCCTGGTGGCTCAGATGAAAAGAATCTGCCTGCAATGTGGGAGACCTGAGTTGAATCCCTTGCTCTGGAAGATCCCCTGGAGAAGGAAATGCCAACCCACTCCAGTTTATTGCCTGGAGAATTCCAAGGACAGAGGAACCTGGAGGGCTACAATCCTTGAGGTCACAAGAGTGGACACAACTGAGTGACTAACACTTTCACTTAAATCATAATGCATATTTATTTAAAATCAATAGTCAACTATTGATATTATATGCCCATTCTTAGCTTTCATGAACGTGAATGTGAACGTGAAGTCGCTCAGTCGTGTCCGACTCTTTGCGACCCCATGGACTGTAGCCTATCAGGTTCCTCTGTCCATGGAATTTTCCAGGCAATAGTACTGGAGTGGGTTGCCATTTTCTTCTCCAAGGGATCTTCCCAACCCAGGGATCGAACCGGGTCTCCCATATTGTAGACAGAGGCTTTACCGTCTGAGCCACCAAGTTTTTGTCTTCAAAATATGTCAAATAAATGTATATTATAGATTTAAATGGGAAAATGAGACAAGTTAGTAGAAGTTAATATATTACTACAACATAGAGTTAACCTCCAAAGGATACACCCTCTCTTTCAATATAAATATCCTTAAAAATGATTATGCTTAATAAGCCATTTCAAGAGGAAAAAGTGTCCCCAGTCCCAGGCACTATGTTACATGAGGAAAGAACACCTTTGTTTAAGAATATGGGCTTAGAAACATAGAGATATAAAACAGATTGTTGAGCTCTCTAATGGTGCCAGTCTAGCTTGGCTATGATGGTCATAATAGTGTCATTTGTCAGCAGCCTTCCCCTTCTCCTCTACCACCGAGAAGTGGCATACAGAATAAAGCCAAAAACTAAGATGCAATATTAGATACCATCTGTGTTGCTCATCTGATTTCAATCCAAATCGTTCTCAAGCCAATCATGGAACCAAGTGAAGAATTTGATTGTGATTAGGGTGAGCAATGAAAAAGACACAAAGCTAGATCAGCATCCAGCTTCCAGGCACAAAAAGGTGGTTTGCATGTTTTGAAAATTACATTGTAAAAAGATTTTTGACCTAGAAAATCATAACATGCACAAAGCTGGACAAAAATAGAAATAAATGCATTCGGTTGTGCAAGTGAACACTCACACTCTAGAAGTGATTTTTTTAAATGTCTACTTATTTCAACAATGTATTCTTTCTAATTATTTTAGCAAAATAGCTGACAATGTTGAAATATGGGACAATAAAAACTACATGCATCTCTGTGTGATGTAAAAATTTAATTCTAAGATACTTATTTCCTTACATACTTGAGGACTGCAAGCAAATAAGAAATGAGTGTATAGACCTGTGTCCTAGTCATAGAC
The DNA here is from genome assembly GCA_935064755.1 of Tragelaphus eurycerus. Classification (NCBI taxonomy): domain Eukaryota; kingdom Metazoa; phylum Chordata; class Mammalia; order Artiodactyla; family Bovidae; genus Tragelaphus; species Tragelaphus eurycerus. The sequence continues at coordinate 40,210,249 of CAKXYN010000010.1, read as the reverse complement.
ATCTGCTCTGCATGTAAGCCACTACTGAGTCATCTTCAAAGCACATAAAGCAGACGCTTGTTTGTTTTATTAAGCTATATTTAAAAGAATGAAATTAGAATACTCACTGACACCACACATACACACACAGAGAAACTCAAAAAGGATTAAATAAATGTACAACCGGCCACTATAAAACTCTTAGAAGAAAACATAGAAGAACATTCTTTGACATGAATCACAGTAAGATATTTTTTGACTCACCTCCTAGAGTAATGAAAATAAAAACAAAAATAAACAAATGGAACGAATGAAACTTAAAACTTTTTGTACAGCAAAGTAAACCATAAACAATATGAAAAGACAACCTTCAGAATGAAAGAAAATATTTTCAAATGAGGCAATCGACAAGGGATTCATCTCTAAAATATACAAACAGCTCAATAACCAAAATAAATAAATAAATAAACAACCCAATCAAAAAATGGGAGGAAAACCTAAACAGACATTTCTTCAAAAAAGAAATACAGATAGCTAAGAGGCACATGAAAATATGCTTAGCATCACCAATTACTAGTGAAGTGCAAATTAAAACTTCAATGAGCTATCATCTTCCACTTGTCAAAATGGCCATCATCAAAAAATCTACAAACAGTAAATGCTGGAGAAGGTGTGGGAAAATGAATTGATGGAGCCACTATGGGGAACAGTATGTGGTTGCCTTAAAAAACTAGAAATAGAACTACTGTATGACCCAGCAATTCCACTACTGGGCATGTACCCTGAGAAAACCATAATTCAAAAGACACCTGCACCCCAGTGTTCACTGCAGTACTGTATTACACTAGCCAGGACTTGGAAGAAACCGAAATGTCCATTGACAGGTGAATGGATGAAGATGTGGTACATATAAACCATGGAATATTACTCAGCCTTTAAAAGGAACAAAATTGGGTTATTTGTAGAGATGTGGATGGACTTAGAGACTGTTACACAGAATGAAGTAAGTCAGAAAAAAACACAAATATATTAATGCATATATGGGGAATTTACAAAAATGGTACAGATAATCCTATTTTCAGGGGAGGAATAGAGACACAGACATATAGAACAGATGTATGGACTTAGAGTGAGGGGAAAAAGGAGGAACTGAGACATTGGGATTGACATATATACCATGTTTTATTAAAAAACAGAGCTATTACTTTGCTGACAAAAGTCCATCTAGTCAAAGCTATGGTTTTTCCAGTGGTTATGAAATTAAAAGACGCTTACTCCTTGGAAGGAAAGTTATGACCAACCTAGATAGCATATTCAAAAGCAGAGACATTACTTTGCCAACAAAGGTTAGCCTAGTCAAGGCTATGGTCTTTCCTGTGGTCATGTATGGATGTGAGAGCTGGACTGTGAGGAAGGCTGAGCGCCGAAGAATTGATGCTTTTGAACTGTGGTGTTGGAGAAGACTCTTGAGAGTCCCTTGGACTGCAAGGAGATCCAACCAGTCCATTGTGAAGGAGATCAGCCCTGGGATTTCTTTGGAAGGAATGATGCTAAAGCTGAAACTCCAGTATTTTGGCCACCTCATGTGAAGAGTTGACTCATTGGAAAAGACTCTGATGCTGGGAGGGATTGAGGGCAGGAGTAGAAGGGGACGACAGAGGATGAGATGGCTGGATGGCATCACTGACTTGATGGGTGTGAATCTGAGTGACCTCTGGGAGCTGGTGATGGACAGGGAGGCCTGGCGTGCTGTGGTTCATGGGGTCGCAGAGTCGGACACGACTGAGCGACTGATCTGATCTGATCTGATCTGATGTATGGATATGAGATTTGGACCATAAAGAAAGCTGAGCACCAAAGAATTGATGCTTTTGAACTGTGGTGTTCGACAAGAATCTTGAGAGCCCTTTGGATAGAGAGGAGATCAAACCAGTCAATCATAAAGGAAATCAGTCCTGAATATTCATTGGAAGGACTGATGCTAAAGCTGAAGTTCCAATACTTTGGCCATCTGATGCTAAGAAGTGATTCATTGGAAAACACCCTGATGCTGGGGAAGATTGAGGGCAGGAGGAGTAGGAGACGACAGAGGATGAGATCGTTGGATGCTATCACTGACTCGATGGACATGAGTCTGAGCAAACTATAGGAGCTGGTGATGGACAGGGAAGCCTGGCATGCTGCAGTCCATGGAGCTGGAAAGAGTCGGACATGACTGAGTGACTGAACTGAACTGAACTGATGTTTAAAATAGATAGCTAGTGGCAACCTGCTGTATAGCACAGGAAGCTCTGCTCAGTGCTCTGTGGTAACCTAGATTGGTGGGATGGGGAGGTGGGGAGGAGGGTGGGAGGGAGGTCCAGGATGGAGGGATATATGTATACATACAGCTGATTCACTTTGTGATTCAGCAGAAACTAACACAATATTGTAAAGCAACTATACCCCATATACATATAAAAGGAATAGTTGAAAAGAAGGTTAGTCACATCACTCTTATCTATTTTGATCATTGCTGGCTATTTTGGGGGGTTGAAGCGAAATTATTCGCTATTTTTGTCTATTATCATCATATTTTCAATCCTTTGTGTTTTTTCCCAACATTTTGAGCAGTGTTCTTGTTTGTTGGGTAGGTGGTGATATTGGGCAATATGGCAAGAGCAAAATAAGTATTTATAAACATAAAGTATTGTTAAACTTAAGTGTTGGTTATTTTAAACATCTTTTATTATATGAAAAGAATGAAAGACAAACATTTGCCTTTGGATGCCAACAAAGTATATCATTTTAGGGCTCAGAAAATTATCTCCACAGGCATATATTACCCAACAAAGTACACTGAACACTTTCTATTATTGCAAATCATTGGAATCATTTATGTAAGCTCTATAATGTATTTAAACATTAATGCATAAAGAAAAAAAGTATGGAAATGGTTATATGAATTCTCTTCCCCCAAGATTGCCAACTTTTATGGAAAGATATATTTTTATCAACAAAATGAATGTGATCTGAGTTAAATACATGATGTTCAATATGACACTGAAATTAAAAAATCACTTTCGTTAATAAATCACTATGGTATATTATAAAGCAATGACACCCCACTCCAGTACTCTTGCCTGGAAAATCCCATGGATGGAGGAGCCTGGTGGGCTGCGGTCTATGGGGTCGCACAGAGTCAGACACGACTGAAGCGACTTAGCAGCAGCATGCTATATTATAAAAGCTTATAATACATATGAATGTTGTTAAGAGGCATTTAAAAAATGTGGTCAGAAGCAAGTGTTCTAGGAGATATTGTTCTTGTTTGTTTTTTCCACAGTGGTATTTTCCAGTTACATTCTACTTCAAGGAGAGGTGTATTAGGTTTGAGGGCAAAGATTGATTCTGATATTTATCTTCTAAGTGACACATTTATCTTGCTAGGAAAATATTTTAATAAGAACATAGTATGACAAATGCATCGCCATGAGCTAGTTATCAAGGTTTCAGTGTTGAACAATCTAAATGAAATGATCTGGAACAAGTTTGACACTTTCAGAAAAACTACGTGTAACTCTCTGTAAGATGGTTTGCTCCCTTATTAATGAAGTTTTAAAAAGTTTGTATACTTTAACATCAAATGCATTAACTCTTAGAGCAGGTGTTATTACTGTTTATATTAATAGGAAACTCCAGGGAAAGCACTTACCACAATGCCTGCTTTAAAATAGTGCTCACTGAATAATGTCTGCTATCCTTGTTACTTTTCAACATACATTATATCCAAATTCTCTTTTCCTAAGTTATACATTATTAACATCTCAATAAGAAATTAAACTTTCCTTTTCTTTGTTTCCACATGTAAAAAGCTTGAAAGCTACCACTCTATCCTAACAAGTAAAAAGCTGAACAAACTGAAATATCAATAATTCTTGGATCCAGAAGAAAGATTTGAACATAAGGCAAATTGCTGCCCCCAACACTGGTGAGACAGATCAGCAAATACAGAAAAGTCATGACTTAACTTCATGGAAACCATCACGGGAATCCACACCGAGTTAGGAAAACCTGAACTGTAATTGCTGGAGATTCAGCATAGACACCTCAGTCAAAACTCTGGGATACCCAATTAACAGGGGGAACCCCTACAATTTTGTGAGATTTACCTAGCACTGCTTCCACTGACTCCACAGTAGATATCAGACTAAAATTCCCCCAGTCTTCCAGCAGTGTAGTGAAAAGGAACCACTTGAAAATATGCCAGAGCATTCTGTTCTTAACAAGGAATTTCCTCCAGGGAAACTAATGAACCAAAGCCTGGGCTTCCAAGATGGCTCAGTGGTAAAGAATCTGCCTGCCAAGCAAGAGACGAGGGTTTAATCCCTTGGTCAGGAAGATCCCCTGTAGGAAGGAAATTGGAACCCACTCCAGCATTCTTCCCTGGGAAATCCCCTGGACAGAGAAACCTCAAGGGCTACCATCTATGGGGTCGCAAAGCATCTGACATGACTTAGTGACTAAACCACCAGTAAGAACACAACACGATAACTGATCTGGGGAAAGAAAATACCCATCTCCAGCCTGCTCTAGGCATCCTATCCCACCTAAAAAGGAAGAGGGAAAAAATTGAAAACATTCATGATATTTACAGTGCAGAGGCTGAGACTTAAGTAAAAGATGAGATTTAATTATGGGACTAGACTGCTTCCCCTCCCTCCACATCTTACTACCACCTTAGGAAAGGCCTATAATTTCAAATTCCACTTGTTCATTACTGATATATAAAAAAGCAATTGACTTTTGCTTGCTGGCCTTCTACCATACAAACTTGATGTAATTTCTTATTAATTCCATTAATTCCATGTAATTAATTAATTCCATTAATTATTTTGGTCAGTTCTTTTAGATTTTCTGCATAGACAATCTTGTCTTCAAACAAGGGCAGTTTTATTTTTTTCTTCCCAATATGTATGCCTTTTATTTCCTTTATTTTGTTTCTTACTGTGTTAGCTAGAATTTCCAGCACAGTGTTGAAAAGAAGTATCAAGAAAATACATTCTCACCTGATCCTAGTGTGAAAGTGTTAGTTGCTCAGTCATGTCCAAGTCTTTGTGACCCCATGTAGCCAACTAGACTCCTCTGTTCATGGGATATTTCCAGGCAAGAATATTGGAGTAGGTTGCCATTCCCTTCTCTACGGGATCTCCCCAACCAAGGGATCTAACCCAAGTCTCTGGCAGTGCAGGTGGATTCTTTACCATCTGAGTCATCTTGGTACATACTCTTTATCGGGTTGAGGAAGCTTCCTTTTATTCCTAGTTTAGCGAGAGTTTTTATCATGAATGGGGGTTGGATTGTGCTCAGTGGTTTTTCTGCGTCTATTGATGACTGTGTGATTTTCTTTTTTATTTTATTGATGTGAGGGATTACATTAATCATTTTTGGAATGTTGAAGTAACCTTGCACAGCTGGGATAAAACCCACAAGGTCATGGTGTATAATTCTTTTTATATGTTGTTGGATTCAGTTTGCCAATAATTTTTGAGAATTTTTCATGCATGTTCAAGAAAGATCTTAGTCTTTAGTTTTCTTTTAGTATCTCTGTTTCTGACATTTGGCTAACACTAGCCTCACATAATGAGTTAGAAAGTATTCCCACTAAGAGAACATGTGGGAGCAGACTTTGTATTTTTCTTTTTTTCAGTTTGTTAAGACATGTTTTATGTCCTAAAATGTGGTGTGTCTTGGTGAATGCTATGCAGCTTGACAAGCATGTGTATTGTGCTCTTGCACTCTACAGATGAAAATTATACAGTGTTGATTGATGATGTTGTATGATGTTGGGTGCCCTCCCTGATTTTCTACCTGATGAATCTTCCACCATATTCATAAAAGGAAAACATGAAAACACATTGCCTTCAGTACAGGCTGTGGAAAAAACACCAAAGTGTAATTCAAGGAAATGAACAGTTTTGAGCATTAAATTGGTATAGTTCCCTAATACTCTATTAATAGCATAATTGAAAGACAGATCTGCTTTTGTGTGTTTCTACTTTCTTTAGATTGAAATAGATGCATATTTCAGAAAGAAAAACTATGTATATTTTAGACCAAATGATAAGACATTATTATAAAGTAGTTTTCACAACTGCTAGGGCCAGGATTCCAATGGTAACAGAATATTCTTATCTCTTTTCATCTTTACCATCTAAAAGAAAATACTTCACCTCATTCTCCAAGAAAAATCAAGGATAACAAAGGAGATGAGAATAGAGAATTTGACAAAATGAATTCCAAAAAAGAAACAATCAAGTAAACTATAAGCTTCTGAAATAATAAGGAAATAGTATTTTTCCTTTATTTTTTCCATAATAAGCATCTACTTTATTCCATTTTCCTAATACACATAATGAATCTGTACTATTTTAATGATATATAATTTCTTGTAGCAAGTAATTACTTTCTTCCCATTTGTTCATAGAATGCCAAGATATGTATTAAAGTTACCTTGATATTTTTAAATTATTTAAAAATGAATGCAGCCACTTACATACATAATAAATATAGTGTTAACATTCAATAATAATAATAATAATTAAGCAAATAATGAAAAGTCTAAATATAAGTGTTCATGGCGAAAGCTTTCATACAAGTTTGTCAGCTGGTGAAAAAAAAAAATAGGGTATATCAAACTTGTATAAGAAACTAAAAAATTTCTTTTACCTGTGTTTTTTAGGGGTTTGTGCTATTTATTATTCTTCAAACAGAATTCAAAAGATACATTATCTTTTCAAATATGTAGCACCTTCTAATGCTATAAAATTAAAGATTCAATACTGCAAATTACAGAGGTGTAATTGCCACCATAAGATATACTGGCAGTCTTTATATAAACCAATTCCATTTACCTCCAGAAAATGTTCCAAATGTTTATGTATAATCTGAGCACTGCACTAGCTCTGGTGAAGAGCATATGATCATAGCACATTATCTAGCTTCAGAAGTCAGAGAGAAACAGATAGAGAGATAAAGGTCTTAATATGACAACTTGTATGTTTGCAGTATGAAAGAGGTGTTGGAAGAACATGGAGAGAACTGTTAGTTCTGCCTATGAAGGTGAATAAAGGACCAAATAAATGAAATGACATGTGTTGGGGCTTGAAATTTGAAAAGGAAGTGGAAAAAGAAAGGGCATGGAATTAAAAGGAAGAATATTTAGGATTTATGGCAGGTTTACTTCGTAGGTAAAAAATAAAAATTAGACAACTAAAAAGGTAAATGATAAGGAATTACAGACACTTGCAAAGATTCAAGAACAAACAGGGCCAAAAGAGGCAAGAATACAGCAGCAGCAGTGTAGATCATGAGAAGGTGCAGTATACAGAGAACTGAAATAACTGCTACATAATTGCTAAAGTAACTGTTGAGTTTCAAAATACATGGAAGCTTAAAACAACACATTTTTATTACTTTAAAAAACTTTGTATTCTACCTGGAAGAATATGTACACTCATTCAAGAACAAATTCACAACAGTTCAAAGTCATTCAGTGTTGCTTTGGGCACAGTTTGTGTCTCAAGCTCCTGTGGTAATTCATAGTCTAGTGCTTAAATAATAGATTAGATATAAACAATGATCATACAGTTATTGTAAAGACAATGAGACAAAATCTGTTTCTTAATTTTCATTAAGTCCTTCATGAGTCTACATGGAAGTATTACTTGTGTTTAAAATTTAAAGCAGTGAGTGAAGATTGTGGGTGCAAAAATTTTTCTTTACTACAGAATATTTTAGTTATTTCTTTAATATTTAAACTTCTTCCTCTTTTTACTCTTTGTGTTTGGAATGTGCATCAGTGGTACAATTCGCTATATGCCTAAAATATATCTTTCAGAGATATTCCAGTTTTATTAAAATTCACTCATAAGTTATTGTGTATGCTGTGCTAAGTTGCTTCAGTCATATCTGGCTGTCTGCAATCCGAAAGACTGTAGCCCACCAGGCTCCATGGGATTCTCCAGGCAAGAATACAAGAGTGGGTTGTCATGCCCTCCTCCAGGGGATCTTCCCGACCCAGGGATTGAACCTGCATCTCCAGCATTGGCAGGCAGGTTCTTTACCACTAGTTCCACCTGGGAAGCCCTAAAAAGGTTTGTTCAGAATGAGTTATTATGATATTGTGAAACTATTACTGATGGCTGTAATGGATTGATTACAGGTAGATACTTTCTCATTTCAAAATAAATTAATTGAATGTAGAAGTAGTACTCTTCTCTTTTTTGAATTATGATATATTATTTCATTGTTCAAAAAATTTTTACTTAATTATTTTTCTACTGATACTAATATAAAAATAAAATACAACAAAAGAAAAATTTCACTGCCTGCACTTCCTTTCCAGCCATTATTTTCAGTTCATTTAACAGGCATCACTGTATATAAACTTGCCATGATAGGAAGAAATACAAATTGATCTGCTTCAGTTGTTCAATACTCTAGGTACATTCCACATAGATTAGAAAACTTTTCTATGAAGAGCTAGATAGTTTTGTTAGCCATACTGTATCTGTAACAATTACTCAGTTCTGGAGTTGTATTATGAAGCTAGCCAGAGACAATACATTCACAAATGGGTGTGTCTACTTTCCAATAAAACTTGATTTACAAAAATGGCATGACTATTGGAAAAACAATAGCTTTGCCTAGATGGACCTTTTGGCAAAGCAATGTCTCTGCTTTTTAATATGCTGTCCAGGTTGGTCATAAACTTTTCCTCCAAGGAGCAAGCATTTATCAGTTTTCTTAGTAATGTAGATGTAAAGCGTCTGCCTAGAGTGTGGGAGACCTGGGTTCAATCCCTGGTTGGTAAGATCTCCTGGAGAAGGAAATGGCAGCCCACTCCAGTATTCTTGCCTGGAAAATTTCATGGATGGAGGTCCATGGGGTCACAAAGAATCAGACACAACTGAACGACTTCACTTTCACTTTCACCTTCAATGTAAGCTTGATAACTCCTTTTGTTGCTTGTTGGTTACTCTATGTCTTACTCTCTGTATGACCAAACAATAACCTTTCTGAGTCTTCTCAGCATTTCAAAAAGACTACAAGCACTGGTAAACAGTACTGTTTAAATGCATTCATAGGTTCCATACCTATAAATTCTACTAAAGTATGTTTGGGGCAAGAATCAGAAATCCGATTTTATGTTTTTAAGTAGGTACAGTGGTTCATGGATCAAATCTAAGAAAACTTAGCCTGTGAAAGATACTTTAAAAGGTGAAATATCCAAGGCTATTTAACTAAAAAAAAAAAAAAAAAAGATAGTTCACTGAGTGAATAAATTTCAAAATGTGGATAGCTTTTGCTTGTTTGCTTAGAGAAAATGAAAACCAGTTACATAAAAAATAAGATTTTTTGTTTGCCTTTTCAGGCTTTTTTGTCTGTTGCTGTTATTTATTTCCTTGGCTGTGTTAGGTCTTAGTTGGGGCATGCAGGCTTAGTTGCTCCACAGTGTGTGGGATCTTAGTTTCCTGGCCAGCCCAGGGGATCAAACCCATGTGCCCTAATAGCAAGGCAAATTCTTAACCACAGGACCACCAGGCAAGTCCCTGTTTTTTGTTTTTTGTTTATCCTAGGTAATTCAGGAACAATAGAATAAATGTCACATGGATCTTACATATTACAAATAATACACTAGTTTTTTACTTCATTTGGTTACAAAATTTCTGAATTTCCTATGTTGGTATTTGAAGTAACTATTCCAAAACCTAGGCTTTATTAAACAACATATGGTAATTTTTCTCATTTTGTTTCTTGCTCTATTCTTTTTTTTTAAAAATTTTTTAAAGAACATATTTAGGAGGAGAAGACTTATTGTGATGAAGACTGACTTTACAATGGGATGTCAGGAGTGAACCCTGTATTATATTGTTGCAGCCTTGGAATCATAAAAGAGAACAGATTGTCCTTGTCCAGGAAGTTTTGTCTTTAACACTTTATCAGAAATTCACAGAGAAGACTGGGGGAAAAAAAGTCTAACACCTTTTATTATTTACTTCACTTATAAATATCATAGAGGAAGAATAAAAGAACCTTAATGAATAGGAAGCATATTCAATCATTTCTCATCTCACACCAAATAAAGTTTATTACTCTGATTTCACACCACAGACTTCTAGAATTGTATCATCTCAATGGTCTTCTTGATTGAGAATAAATGCTTCATTAAATTTAAATATAGCAACCTAATAACAATAGTAAAATCAGAGAGAATAATGACTGACATTAAAAGGAGAACACATATCACTCTTTGGAATCTATTCAACTTCCAAATAAAATGCAAAATTTAATGTTCACAATTGCATAATAAATGCAAAGAATTATGGTATGACATAAGGATATAAAATCAAACTTAATTTGAGAGCAGTTTTTAATGTAGAGAGATTTTGTTGATTGTTTTTTAAATGGGAACTATAGAAGAAAGAACAAATAATTATAATCCCTAGATTACTAGCTTTGGCAACTAAGTGAATGGTAATAAATTGCACTGAGATGAGCAATAATGAAGGAAGAATAGAGTGTGCTTTTTGAGAGGTGTGCAGAGTTCATTTTTCTTTTTAACACATAGAGTTTAGATGTACTAGAGGCCTCCACTTGAAGATGCCAAATAAGAAGTTGGTTCCTTAGATCTGGGACTCCAAAAAGTCTAGGCTGGAGATAATACCCAAAACTATTTCCCAGCTTTCAGGCACAAATAGTCAATGCCTTAGGAACATTTTTTATTTTTATTTTTAGTGTTCAAAAAAAAAAAAAAAAAAAAAAAACCCTAATAATTTAGTGATTCAATGCCTAACCCCAAATATACCATTATCTAAACCTGTAAACCATTATTCCATGTTTCATTACAAAATGGCATTTTTAATCATCTGGTCTATAGGCCAGGGACTTAAGGAGCTCTTGCCTGAAATCCATCTCTGACCATCTGGGGTTTCAAACACTCAAGGTCCTCCTACATGTGTGCTTCTCCTTTGTGCTACCATGAAAGACTAATCTGACAGCTTTGTCATCTAAATATTTACGAAATCCTATAATAACAAAATTTTTTAACAATGTCTTACCTGTGATCTTATGATAAATACTTAATTCTTAAACTGGACCAAAAATAGGTAATATCTATCCCTTCCTGTGACCCTATTTTATCTTGATTCACTTCTCCTGTCTTTCATTTCACCAACAATGACCAATTTTTCATTCAAAACTTCAATGCTCCTTTTTTATATATATAATCACTAGAACTTCTCAGGTAATGTAGCAGTAAAGAATCCACCTGCCAATGCAGGAGACACAAGAAATGCAGGTTTGATACCTGGGTCTGGAGATCCCCTGGAGTAGGAAATGGCAACCTGCTCCACTAATCTTGCCCTGAAAATTGCATGGACAGGGGAGCTTGATGGGCTACAGTCCATGAGTTTGCAAAGAGTCCAGCCCAATTGAGCATGAACATATGGACAGTAAATAGATAAATAGGTATCTTTCAATGTAGAAAATTGAAACTGAATTGAGCTAACTTCAGCAGCAAAAGAAATTAACAGGAATTACATGGGAATTATTATTCTGTTATTCACAGAACTAACAAGAAGGCCAGAGAAACAGGTACAGAATAAAACATAAAAATGTGGTTGTCTGGAATCTACACAGCATAATCAATTCAACAGTTCCATATCAATGTCCATACAAAAATGAATGAGCTTCCATTTCCCTTTCATATTTTAAAAATTCTGTTCAAAATTCATGTTTCAAGAAGAGAACATAAGACTGACCTAACTTGGATTATATATATATATATATATATATATATTCCCTAGCAAGTGAAAGGCAGGAAATTTGATCAACAACACTGCTAGTACCTTACTGAGGAGAAGCAATAATTCTCCATAAGTAAATTAAAGGGCTATTACAAAAGAGTCTGCAATTCATGATAGATGGACAAAATTTTAAAACCCTATATACCAGTTTAGGACTTTTATTCTGCTGCCATCACTGCCTGAAATATTCTATCTTCCTTTTAATAAGTAAATTCCCACTTTTGCTTGTGAATTAATATCAAATATATGTTCCCAGTGAAACCCTTTCCCATATCAGTTCTTTCATACCTATTCACTGGGTCTAGTGTAATTTTCCTATATAACGATGATCATAGATTGCATTTAGCAATTTACTTGTATATTTATTTGATTAATGAGTTGAACCATCAAAAAGGCTAAGCACTGAAGAATTGAAGTTTTTGAATGCTCTGGAGAAGACTCTTGAGAGTTGTTTGGACTGCAAGGAGATACAACCAGTCCATCTTAAAGGAAATCAGTCCTGAATATTCATTGGAAGGACTGATGTTGAAGCTGAAACTCCAATACTCTGGCCACCTGATGCAAAGAACCAACTCACTGGAAAAAACCCTAGTGTTGGGAAAGATCGTGGGCAAAAGGAAAAGAGAGCAGCAGAGGATGCGATGTTTATGTAGCATCACTAACTCAATGGACTTGAACTTGAGCAAAATCTGGGACTTAGTGGAGTACAGGGAAGCTTGGTGGTGCTGCAGTCCATGCAGTCAAAAAGAGTTGGATATGACTTAGCAACTGAACAACCACAACGAGTATATCACTTTTATTTTACAAATTGTATTCCAAGTACCAAACACGGTACCTCTCACGAAGCAGGTGTTCAACATACACTAGCTGAATAAATGAATAAGCATGTAGTTGCTCTTTGATATCATGAGGGTGGAGGTAATCAAGTAAACAAGACAGTGTGGTATTGTTGAAAGAACAGTTGGGACAAAATAGAGAGCCCAGTATTAGACCAACATAGTTAGCTGATCTTTGATAAAGGATCATACAGATGGCTAACAAACACATGAAAAGATGCTCAACATCACTCATTATCAGAGAAATGCAAATCAAAACCACTATGAGATACCATTTCACGCCAATCAGAATGGCTGCTATCCAAAAGTCCACAAGCAATAAATGCTGGAGAGGGTGTGGAGAGAAGGGAACCCTCTTGCACTGTTGGTGGGAATGCAAACTGGTACAGCCACTATGGAGAACAGTATGGAGATTCCTCAAAAAACTGGGAATAGAACTGCCTTATGATCCAGCAATCCCACTGCTGGGCATATACACTGAGAAATCCAGAATTGAAAGAGACACATGTACCCCAATGTTCATAGCAGCACTGTTTGCAATAGCCAGAACGTGGAAGCAACCTAGATGTCCATCCACAGATGAATGGATAAGCAAGCCGTGGTACATATACACAATGGAGTATTACTCAGCCATTAAAAAGAATACATTTGAATCAGTTCTAAGGAGGTGGATGGAACTGGAGCCTATTATACAGAGTGAAGTAAGCCAGAAACAAAAACACAAATACAGTATACTAACGCATATATATGGAATTTAGAAAGATGGTAAAAATAACCCTATTTACGAGACAGCAAAAGAGACACTGATGTATAGAACAGACTTTTGGACTCTGGGACCGGGAGAGGGTGGGATGATTGGGGAGAATAGCATTGAAATATGTATAATAATATATCTGAAATGTATTAATTGTTCAAACTAAAAAAAAAAAAAAAAAGGATCAAAAGCAGAGGGGCAAAGATGGTCTTTTTAACAAATGGTACATGAACGACTGCACATCCACACACACACACACACACAGAAAGAAAGAATCAAGGCACAAACCTTATACCCTTCCAAAAAATGTATCCCCTAAGTATCACTGACCTAAATGTAAAACACAAACTATAAAACTTCTAGAAGACAACATATGAGAGAACCTAGATGACCTTGAGTTTGGTAATTACTTTTTAGATATAAGATCCAAAAAAAAAAGGACTAGTAGTACGTTGCACTTCACTAAAATGAAAAACTTATGCTCTGCATAAGAGAATGAGAAGACAAGCCACAAAGAGGAGAAAATATTTGCAAAAGACATATGTGATAAGGCACTGTTTTCTAAACTATACAGAGGACTCTTAAAAGTCAACAGTAAGAGCACAACCTCATTAAAAACGTATAGAAGACCGTAAAACATTCTTTACCAAAAAAATAAAAAAAAGGATATACAGAAGGCAAATAAACATATAAAAGTATCCTATCATATGTAATCAGAGAAATACAAATTAAAACATTAAGATATGACTACATATCTATTAGAATGTTCAAAACCTAGAACACTGGGAACACCAAAATGCCAACAAGGACAAGGAGCAACAGGAACTCTCATTCATTGACACTGAAAGACTGTTATGTGATTTCTTACAAAAGTAAACATACTCTTACCATATGATCCCAATCATGTTCCCTGTTATTTACTCAAAGGATTTGAAAACATATTCACACAAAAACCTGCACACAAATGTTTATACCAGCTTTGCTCATAATTTACAAAACTTGTAAGCAACCAAGATGTGCTTCAGTAGGTAAATGAATAAATTGTGATATATCTAGACAATAGAATATTTTGCAACACTAAAAATAAATGAGTTGTCAAGCCATAAAAAGACATGGAAAATCTGTAACCCCACTTTACTAAGTGAAAGAAACCAATCTGAAAAGACTATACACTGCATGATTTCCACTATATGACATTCTGTAAAAGGAAAGAACTATGAAGATGGTAAAAAGATCAGTGGTTGCCAGAGGTTAGGGAGAAGAATGGGATGAGTAGGCAGAGCACAGAGGATTTTTTAGGCCAGTGAAAGCACTAAATATAAAGCTATGATGGTGTGTATGTGTCATTATAAATATGGCCATATTCAAAGAATGTACAAGACCAAGAGTGAACTCTAAGGTAATCTTGGCATGTAGTAGGAGTCTAGGAGTTTGCATTAAAAAAGAAAGAAAGAAAGAAAAGACTACTTTAGATGTACTGTGGGGAATGGGTTAGAATGGAGGTATAGACGTTGGGAAGTAAAGAGAAGGGGGAAAACACAAGAAAAATGAGACTAAAATATACGAAAGAAAACGTCCATATTTCTTCCCCCCAAACAAGCCCAAATAGCAATGTAATAAATTCCTTCAAAGCTAAAGGCGATTATATATATATATATACACACACACACATATTTCTCCCAAAATATAATAAAAAATAGTTGTGCTTTATTTTAAATAATCAGATATTAAATTTAAATATTTTATGATATTCATTTGCCTAGAATCTCACTGCAAACTAAACACATTTAATAAAATGCCTTGAAATGGACTTCGAAATGACAGAGAATAAATATGTATGTAATGTCAAAAATTATTCATAGTTACATTCTACAGGAAGAAAAATTTTTAAGAGTAATATGAAGTATTTTTTTAATTGAAACTTTTATTGGAGTAATTTTAGATTTTCATGGAGTTTTAAGACTAGTACAAAGAGATTCATTATACATTTTTCTGTTTCCATGAATGGGTAACCCTGCAATCCTTTAGTGTAATATCAAAACCAAAGTATTGATAGTGATAGAATACTCTGATCTATTCATATTTTCTCCGTTTTACTTGTAGTCATTTTTCTATGTATCTGTGTGCATGTGTTTATTGTGTTCTATGCAGTTTTATTATGTATAGGTTTCTATATCCACCACTACTGTCAGGATTCTGAACACATTCAATACCATACATAGGAGATATTTTTAAAATAAAAGTATATGAAATGCTTTATTTCTTTGTCTAGAAAACAGAAAAGAAAATAGTTTCCCTATCGACTTTATTATCAATGTAGCCATAAATTGGTGAATTAAACTTGTGAACCCAAAAAGTAAGAATATCCAAAGCAGTATCATACTTGAGATTTTTATTTTATTTCTTACAGTGAACTGTAACTACCTATTAATGGCATGTAAATTGGGAGTGAGATGACTAGTTTCTAAGATATTCCAACAAGTCAGATATTAGAGTCAAATTAGTAGACTGAGACACCAAGCACAATAGACATAATATATGAACTGATTTCTGATTAGATAAGTTCCACAGATGTTAGAGGAGGCACACTGATTGAAACCGCCCACCCTGGCCAGGCACCATAGTAACCATTTGCATGAGTTGTTTTATGACAGGAGATCCTGATAAGGAATACAGAACTAATAAGCCACCACCAACCGGAAGAATTCGGGAAAGGTCTAAAGGAGACACCGCGTGTCGGTCTTCCCAGAATCCCTCTTGCTAGCATCTATCTTGGCTGAGCGATGTGTGCGCCACCAGCGAAGACTCTGAATTAGAATGATTGGCGAAAGACCACTCGGAAACTAATCCCATCACCATAAAACCCGAGACTGTGAGCCATGCAACGGAGCAGTTCTCCTCTGAGTTCCCTTACCCTACTGCTCCCCACCTGGGTGCCCTTTCCCAATAAAATCTTTTGCTTTGTCAGCACATGTGTCTCCTCAGACAGTTCATTTCTGAGTGTTAGACAAGAGCCCAGTTTCAGGCCCTGGAAGGGGTCCCCCTTTCCTGCAACAAATGGCGACTCTGGTGGGACTCTTCTTTGCTGAGACTGACATCCTGACCACTCGGGGTACTCAGGGGCCGGCTTGCCTGCCAATGGATCAGACCCAGCGGCCACAACTGGGACCCTTTTGTTCCTGGTCTCCTCCTGACATGGACAACTGGCCAGAGTGCCCCAACTGATAAGGAACAAGAGACTTTATTGACCTCTCTTCCCTTCCCTCTCTCTTTCCTCTCAACCCTTCATACCCTTCCCTGTTTTTCTAGTCCCCCAGACCTCGGCACAGGAATCTAGTCGAAGGGCCTCAGCCTGAGCTGAAGATTGGAGACTGATCACCTCCTCTTGGCAGAGAACTCGAATTCTGGTTCTGATCTGGTCTGATTTCTGGTAGGGCTGAGTTCCAGTCCTCCCTTCTCTGGAGGCCCAGGGTAAAGTCCCATAACTCCTGGGAATATGCAGGTGGCAGGAGACGTCTGTAAGACCATCCCATTTGTCCCCCCTCTCCCGCCTCCTCCGCCTTCTTCTTTCAACCTGGCTTCCTTTCCTCCCTTGATATCCTTGAAGACCTGAGATATGTTAGTACTTGGATCTGAAGTTCTGTGTTTCTATAGGAGGTTTCCTGAGAGACTATTCTTGTATTTAAGGGAGTGTCTGATGAGTACTGCCAGGTTTATATGTGTGGGTTTTAGCTCTGTGTTCTGTGTTGCGACTTTTTGATGGCCATTTTGCTTTGTCTGGCCACCATTTGGTTTAGATCTGCCATCATTTTGTTAGAACTTGATTTTCTTTCCCTGTGCCTTGAGACCAGGGCTTCCAGGAACACTTATATAGACCATTTCTAATGCCTGAGACTGAGGGAAAAGGGGGAAAAGACTTTTAAAAATTTATTTATTTCAACTGTTTTTTTTTTTTTTTTTACAAACTAGTAAATTTTATATTGTAATATCTAATTAATGACTAAACTTAGAAAATGAAGCTAGATCTTGCACTGTGTCTGTCTAAATATATCTTGGTATGTCTTTGTCTCTGGGTAATATTTTTGAGGTTAATTTTTAATTAACAAATTATAAAAATTAACAAATTAACAAAATTTGTAAGTGAGCTCTATATAATTGGTTTAAAAAAAGGTAAGTGCTTATAAATCAAATAATTCTAAATTAAACAATAAATTCCAGGTTCATGTGAACTGGGAAATATTCAGTATTAAATACCTGATATTAATGTTTGTTTGTTGACCTAATATAGACATATCTTAGAGTAATTAACATTAAGCAGAATATTGTCATTGTACCTAGCTTTACTATAAGTTAAATATTATATCTGTTACAAGTTTGTCAACAAAGAAATTATCTCGAGTGAAGAAACTTCTAAAAAAATGTAAATGAAATATGAGCTTTTATATAAACTTTATTAAGAATAATTATTCTTTAGAAATATCTGTATAAAATAGTCTCTCCAGATTGGTGTAACTTAAATTCCTAAGGGTTGTGCCAAGTGTGTAACGTGTTAGAAGTCTACTGAATAGTTAGGTCATTTCCAAATAAAATAAGATTTGAAACATTTGCTACCAAATACCAATTTCCTTTTACAGAGAAACTAAAAAGATTTGGGACTATAAGTGAATAAATGTTTGGTGCCATCCTAAAATGTTCTAAGAAAGCAAGGGTTTTAGAAATTATCACTAGTATTTATGCTCACCAATCTACAAAATGCTAATTTAAAAGTTAGTTCTTGGTTGCTAAAGGAAAGTAGGAAGTGTGCTTTCAGTTAAAAAAAAAAAAAAAGGTATGAAAAAATACTAAAAAGAGTTATGCACGATCAGGATTTTCTAAAATTGGATTACAATTGGTTCAGATCAGATCAGATCAGATCAGTCGCTCAGATTTCTTAAGAGGCAGATCAGGTGGTCTGGTATTCCCATCTCTTTCAGAATTTTCCATAGTTTATTGTGATCCACACAGTCAAAGGCTTTGGCATAGTCAATAAAGCAGAAATAGATGTTTTTCTGGAACTCTCTTGCTTTTTCCATGATCCAGCGGATGTTGGCAATTTGACCTCTGGTTCCTCTGCCTTTTCTAAAACCAGCTTGAACATCAGGAAGTTCACGGTTCACATATTGCTGAAGCCTGGCTTGGAGAATTTTGAGCATTACTTTACTAGAGTGTGAGATGAGTACAATTGGTTAGATAAATGGATTTTCTTAAGAATGACACAGCCATAAAAAACTGGTTAGAGCCAACCAGGTCCAAGATGGTGGAGCTGACTTTCATTAGACCTTGAGCCTTGGTATTTACACCTATTGTGACATATCAGTATCCTATCATTTTGTCTTTTCATACTGTTCATGGGGCTCTCAAGGCAAGAATACTGAAGTGGTTTACCATTCCCTTCTCTAGCGGACCACACCCTGTCATATCTCTCCACCATGACACGCCCATCCCAGGTTGCCCCTCGGGCATGGCTTAATTTTATTGAGTTAGACAAGGGTGTGGTCCTTGTGTGATTAGATTGACTAGTTTTCTGTGAGAATGGTTTTAGTGTATTTGCCCTCTGATGCCCAGAGAAACTCCCCAGGTCAGTAGGGGCCCAATATGCTACTGGAGATCAGTGGAGAAATAACTCCAGAAATAATGAAAGGATGGAGCCAAAACAAAAAGAATATCCAGCTGTGGATGTGTCTGGTGATAGAAGCAAAGTCCGATGCTGCAAAGAGCAATATTGCATAGGAACCTGGAATGTCAGGTCCATGAATCAAGGCAAATTGGAAATGGTCAAACAAGAGATGGCAAGACTGAATGTCGACATTCTAGGAATTAGCGAACTAAAATGGACTGGAATGGGTGAATTTAACTCGGATGACCATTATATCTACTACTGTGGGCAGGAATCCCTCAGAAGAAATGGAGTGGCCATCGTGGTCAACAAAAGAGTCTGAAATGCAGTACTTGGATGCAATCTCAACAATGACAGAATGATCTCTGTTCGTTTCCAAGGCAAACCATTCAATGTCACAGTAATCCAAATCTATGCCCCAACCAGTAACGCCGAAGAAGCTGAAGTTGAAAGGTTCTATGAAGACCTACAAGACCTTTTAGAAATAACACACAAAAAAGATGTCCTTTTCATTATAGGGGACTGGAATGCAAAAGTAGGAAGTCAAAAAACACCTGGAGTAACAGACAAATTTGGCCTTGGAATACAGAATGAAGCAGGGCAAAGACTAATAGAGTTTTGCCAAGAAAATGCACTGGTCATAGCAAATACCCACTTCCAACAACACAAGGGAAGACTCTATACATGGACATCACCAGATGGTCAACACCGAAATCAGATCGATTATATTCTTTGCAGACAAAGATGGAGAAGCTCTATACAATCAGCAAAAACAAGACCAGGAGCTGACTGTGGCTCAGACCATGAACTCCTTATTGCCAAATTCAGAATGAAATTGAAGAAAGTAGGGAAAACTACTAGACCATTCAGGTATGACCTAAATCAAATCCCTTATGATTATACAGTGGAAGTGAGAAATAGATTTAAGGGCCTAGATCTGATAGATAGAGTGCCTGATGAACTATGGAATGAGGTTCGTGACATTGTACAGGAGACAGGGATCAAGACCATCCCCATGGAAAAGAAATGCAAACAAGCAAAATGGCTGTCTGGGGAGGCCTTACAAATAGCTGTGAAAAGAAGAGAAGCGAAAAGCAAAGGAGAAAAGGAAAGATATAAACATCTAAATGCAGAGTTCCAAAGAATGGCATGAAGAGATAAGAAAGCATTCTTCAGTGATCAATGCAAAGAAATAGAGGAAAACAACACAATGGGAAAGACTAGGGATCTCTTAAAGAAAATCAGAGATACCAAAGGAACATTTCATGCAAAGATGGGCACAATAAAGGACAGAGATGGTGTGGACCTAACAGAAGCAGAAGATATTAAGAAGAGGTGGCAAGAATACACAGAAGAACTGTACAAAAAAGAGCTTCAAGACCTAGACAATCATGATGATGTGATCACTGACCTAGAGCCAGACATCTTGGAATGTGAAGTCAAATGGGCCTTAGAAAGCATCACTACGAACAAAGCTAGTGGAGGTGATGGAATTCCAGTGGAGCTATTCCAAATCCTGAAAGATGATGCTGTGAAAGTGCTGCTCTCAATATGCCAACAAATTTGGAAAACTCAGCAGTGGCCACAAGATTGGAAAAGGTCAGTTTTCATCCCAATCTCAAAGAAAGGCAATGCCAAGGAGTGCTCAAACTACCGAACAATTGCACTCATCTCACACGCTAGTAAAGTAATGCTCAAAATTCTCCAAGCCAGGCTTCAGCAATATGTGAACCGTGAACTTCCTGACGTTCAAGCTGGTTTTAGAAAAGGCGGAGGAACCAGAGATCAAATTGCCAACATCCGCTGGATCATGGAAAAAGCAAGAGAGTTCCAGAAAAACATCTATTTCTGCTTTATTGACTATGCCAAAGCCTTTGACTGTGTGGATCACAATAAACTATGGAAAATTCTGAAAGAGATGGGAATACCAGACCATCTGATCTGCCTCTTAAGAAATCTGTATGCAGGTCAGGAAGCAACAGTTAGAACTGGTCATGGAACAACAGACTGGTTCCAAATAGGAAAAGGAGTACGTCAAGGCTGCATATTGTCACCATGTTTATTTAACTTATATGCAGAGTACATCATGAGAAATGCTGGACTGGAAGAAACACAAGTTGGAATC
The DNA here is from genome assembly GCA_935064755.1 of Tragelaphus eurycerus. NCBI lineage: Eukaryota > Metazoa > Chordata > Mammalia > Artiodactyla > Bovidae > Tragelaphus > Tragelaphus eurycerus. The sequence goes on along the minus strand of CAKXYN010000010.1, from coordinate 40,189,050 downwards.
AAGATTGCCGGGAGAAATATCAATAACCTCGGATATGCAGATGACACCACTCTTATGGCAGAAAGTGAAGAGGGGCTAAAAAGCCTCTTGATGAAAGTGAAAGTGGAGAGTGAAAAGGTTGGCTTAAAGCTCAACATTCAGAAAACGAAGAAAATGGCATCTGGTCCCATCACTGCATGGGAAATAGGTGGGGACACAGTGGAAACAGTGTCAGACTTTGTTTTTCTGGGCTCCAAAATCACTGCAGATGGTGACTGCAGCCATGAAATTAAAAGACGCTTACTCCTTGGAAGGAAAGTTATGACCAACCTAGATAGCATATTCAGAAGCAGAGACATTACTTTGCCAACAAAGGTTCGCCTAGTCAAGGCTATGGTCTTTCCTGTGGTCATGTATGGATGTGAGAGCTGGACTGTGAAGAAGGCTGAGCGCTGAAGAATTGATGCTTTTGAACTGTGGTGTTGGAGAAGACTCTTGAGAGTCCCTTGGACTGCAAGAAAATCCAACCAGTCCATTCTGAAGGAGATCAATCCTGGAATTTCTTTAGATGGAATGATGCTAAAGCTGAAACTCCAGTATTTTGGCCACCTCATGCGAAGAGTTGACTCATTGGAGAAGACTCTGATGCTGGGAGGGATTGGGGGCAGGAGGAGAAGGGGAAGACAGAGGATGAGATGACTGGATGGCATCACTGACTCGATGGATGCGAGTCTGAGTGACCTCCGGGAGCTGGTGATGGACAGGGAGGCCTGGCGTGCTGCGGTTCATGGGGTCGCAAAGAGTCGGACACGACTGAGCGACTGATCTAATCTGATCTCATCTGATGACATATCAAGAAGCTAAATGGTACACCCATCAACACTGACTAAATCTGACCAAATGTTCACAATGCTTTTAATTGATCTTTTCGATAAAACTTCCTAAATCGAATTCTTTTGAAGTTCCTTTGACCTCTAGCTAACTTTGGGGTGCTTCAGAGAGCCCCTGAAACATCCCAAAGAAAGATATTAAATTGTGTTTATTTGGTTGGTTAAATTACATGAAAAAGATTATCAAATGAGTAATAAATCCGCTCATGTTATAATGTATGGTAAAATTACTAATACAGATATCCTAGAAATTATATGGAGCTCTTAACATTCTGATATGTCCTGGTATTCTAATGGAAAACCTGATGACTTCACAAAAGTTAAAAAAGGACTGAATGGACCATCGAATATGCTTATAACTTTTATGGTTTCTATCTGAAAAATTACAGGTTTGAATTTTGTGTTTACTGGGAGTAGGATAAACCTTCCTCTCAAACTAATTGTGAAAATAATTTGCTAAAATTATATGTTATAAACAACATAATTATATTTTCTCTTTATCTGACTCCTCCAGAAATTTGAAATTCTTAGGTTTCCAGTAAGTTTATCAAATGAGCTAGGAAGGTTATCTCACTAACAGGTACCAAAATCTCAAGGAATTTTTGAGACCTTAAAACGGGAAGAATTCACCAAGATTTGTTAGGCAAAATCTGTGATAAGCCTTTGGTGTGAGTTTCCCAGCCTTGTTTTATTTAAAAAGTTCAGTCTGAGATTCTATAAATGTTTCAGCAAAATAAAAATTCTATGATAAATTATGGTTATATAAATCATCAGACCAAAATGAGTGAGAACAGATTTATTTTGCAAACAAGATAGCCTTAATTTGGTTATATTTGATAAGAATGAGGGTAATTTTAGGGAGAAAAAGATGTTTCAATAAATGTTAAATCTCAGTTTGTTATTGGAGGTCTACTAGTGGAGCAAAGGTTCGTCTAGTCAAGGCTATGGTTTCTCCTGTGGTCATGTATGGATGTGAGACTTGGACTGTGAAGAAGACTAAGCACCAAAAAATGGATGCTTTTGAATTGTGGTGTTAGAGAAGACTCTTGAGAGTCCCTTGGACTGCAAGGAGATCCAACCAGTCCATTCTGAAGGAGATCAGCCCTGGGATTTCTTTGGAAGGAATGATGCTAAAGCTGAAACTCCAGTATTTTGGCCACCTCATGCAAAGAGGTGACTCATTGGAAAAAACCCTGATCATGGGAGGGATTGGGGGCAGGAGGAGAAGGGGACAACACAGGATGAGATGGCTGGATGGCATCACTTACTCGATGGACCTGAGTCTGAGTGAACTCCAGGAGTTGGTGAAGGACAGGGAGGCCTGGTGTGCTGTGATTCATGGGGTCGCAAAGAGTTGGACACGACTGAGCGACTGATCTGATCTGACCAACGGAGCTAGTAAGACTCATTTCTTGGATAGTTCTTTGCTGTTATGTGATATTAATGTAAAATTTGATTGCATTCTTAAAGAACACCCTAAGTTTGTTTCTGAAGCTTATTTCAGTAATCTATCTTTGGTTAAAGATCATATGCCTCATGACCTGCAACCAGGACTGGAAAAAGACATAACTTAAGACACTGTCTCCAACCTGGATGGAGGGACTTTTTTATCAGGAGAAACTACACTACAACAGGATGAGAAGATGACGACATCAGAGGAAGACAGCTTGCTCAAGATGCTGGACCTGATTAGTATGATCATTTATGTTTTCTTGACTTCTTAGACCTTTGCATATAAATCAAATGCTTTTCCATCATAGGTCTGATTCTATGCTAGTTTTAAAAATCAATTCAATTGTTGGGTTTGTGGCCAATTACCTGTGTCTAGTTCTGGGTTACCTTGGTAAATTTCTCTACTAAGACTCTAACTGGTTGGCCCTGAGAAAATTTACTTAAAAAAAATTATAGTCATATTCAGATCACTGTGATATTACTAGATGAAATCCCCACAACGGGCCAATTAATAATGCCTGCTCTGACTCTGGCCATAAATTTTAGCTTTTTTATATTCAGTTCAGTTCAGTTCAGTTGCTCAGTCGTGTCCGACTCTTTGCGACCCCATGAATCGCACAGCATGCCAGGCCTCCCTGTCTATCACCAACTCCCGGAGCTCACTCAGACTCACATCCATTGAGTCAGTGATGCCATCCAGCCATCTCATCCTCTGTCGTCCCCTTCTCCTCCTGCCCCCAATCCCTCCCAGCATCAGAGTCTTCTCCAATGAGTCAACTCTTCGCATGAGGTGGCCAAAGTACTGGAGTTTCAGCTTTAGCATCATTCCTTCCAAAGAAATCCCAGGGCTGATCTCCTTCACAATGGACTGGTTGGATCTCCTTGCAGTCCAAGGAACTCTCAAGAGTCTTCTCCAACACCACAGTTCAAAAGCATCAATTCTTCGGTGCTCAGCCTTCTTCACAGTCCAGCTCTCACATCCATGCATGACCACAGGAAAGACCATAGCCTTGACTAGGCGAACCTTTGTTGGCAAAGCGATGTCTCTGCTTTTGAATATGCTATCTAGGTTGGTCATAACTTTCCTTCCAAGGAGTAAGCGTCTTTTAATTTCATGGCTACAGTCACCATCTGCTGTGATTTTGCAGCCCAGAAAAAGAAAGTCTGACACTGTTTCCCCATCTATTTCCCATGAAGTGATGGGACCGGATGCCATGATCTTCATTTTCTGAATGTTGAGCTTTAAGCCAACCTTTTCACTCTCCACTTTCACTTTCATCAAGAGGCTTTTGAGTTCCTCTTCACTTTCTGCCATAAGGGTGGTGTCATCTGCATAGCTGAGGTTATTGATATTTCTCCTGAGAATCTTGATTCCAACCTGTGTTTCTTTCAGTCCAGCATTTCTCATGATGTACTCTGCATATAAGTTAAATAAGCAGGGTGACAATATACAGCCTTGACGTACTCCTTTTCCTATTTGGAACCAGTCTGTTGTTCCATGTCCAGTTCTAACTGTTGCTTCCTGACCTGCATACAAATCTCTCAAGAGGCAGATAAGGTGATCTGGTATTCCCATCTCTTTCAGAATTTTCCATAGTTTATTGTAGTCCACACAGTCAAAGGCTTTGGCATAGTCAATAAAGCAGAAAGAGATGTTTTTCTGGAACTCTCTTGCTTTTTCCATGATTCAGTGGATGTTGGCAATTTGATCTCTGGTTCCTCTGCCTTTTCTAAAACCAGCTTGAACATGAGGAATTTCACGGTTCACATATTGCTGAAGCCTGGCTTCGAGAATTTTGAGCATTACTTTACTAGCGTGTGAGATGAGTGCAACTGTGTGGTAGTTTGAGCACTCCTTGGCATTGCCTTTCTTTGGGATTGGAATGAAAACTGACCTTTTCCAGTCCTGTGGCCACTGCTGAGTTTTCCAAATTTGCTGGCATATTGAGTGCAGCAATTTCACAGCATCATCTTTCAGGATTTGGAATAGCTCAACTGGAATTCCATCACCTCCACTAGCTTTGTTCATAGTGATGCTTTCTAAGGCCCACTTGACTTCACATTCCAGGATGTCTGGCTCTAGGTGAGTGATTACACCGTCATGATTATCTGGGTCATGAAGATCTTTTTTGTGCAGTTCTTCTGTGTATTCTTGCCGCCTCTTCTTAATATCTTCTTCTTTTGTTAGGTCCATACCATTTCTATCCTTTTTTCTATTACTCAAGCTCAATCAGAGCAACAAGAAAAGTTTCAGCAATGGAGAAAAAAAAATTCCCACTATTATGGGATGGATTTATATAAATAACACCAGCCTATGGTAATTTAGGTTTAAAGTCTCCTTTGTGTTGGGCACAATTAAATCATACTAAGGACAATCAATCTAGTAACACTAGAAAATTGGTCTATGTGCCTTATCAGATCAGATCAGATCAGTCGCTCAGTCGTGTCCGACTCTTTGCAACCCAATGAACTGCAGCACGCCAGTCCTCCCTGTCCATCACCAACTCCCGGAGGTCACTCAGACTCATATTCATCGAGTCAGTGATGCCATCCAGTCATCTCATCCTCTGTCGTCCCCTTCTCCTCCTGCTCCAATCCCTCCCAGCATCAGAGTCTTCTCCAACGAGTCAACGCTTCGCATGAGGTGGCCAAAATACTGGAGTTTCAGCTTTAGCATCATTCCTTCCAAAGAAATCCCAGGGTTGATCTCCTTCAGAATGGACTGGTTGGATCTCCTTGCAGTCCAAGGGACTCTCAAGAGTCTTCTCCAACACCACAGTTCAAAAGCATCAATTCTTCGGCGCTCAGCCTTCTTCACAGTCCAGCTCTCACATCCATACATGATCACAGGAAAGACCATAGCCTTGACTAGACGAACCTTTTAATTTCCCTGGAGATAAAGATTCTACAGAGAAGACTAAGTCAGATGACCTGAGATATACTTGGCTACATCTAATGGAAGCTCTTAAGTCTTACTTGTGACTACTAATACTGCTGGCTATGTTATTTGTATTTCACCTGTTTTACAAAATTGCTGTTTCTTATACTGTCAAATATGTGTCTGAGGCATCTAATAGAATAATATATAGTCCCATATGAGATCAATGTTGGTAACAGTGTAACTCTAGATATGGAAAGAAGCAACAAGAGGGAATATTTTCCTGGACTAAGAGGCTAGTAAGACAGGTGGTCCAGAGAATTCTGGATACTGTTTTATGGCCTAGTTCAGTAACAGCACATTGAGTGGCCTGTCAACAAAGTCTTTGCCAAACCTGAGAATGGACATTCTCAGCACCATGAGATAAAAAGGTCATGAAATGCCCCCCTCAAAATCACGGTCAAGTTTATGAGCAACAAGGGGCTCTGCCAACTGAAGACTGACACTTGCCATCTACAAAGATTAAATCATGGCCGCTGCAACTGCTGACTCTCAATGCCCCTGAAAGGAGTTCAGGGTGAAAATCAGGAATGAGGCACTCTGTGCTCTGAGAAAAACTGGCAGAACAGGCTTTCAGATAGTTAGATCTTTTCAAGAGAAGATTTTATGAGTCCTAATTTTTACATCTTCTCATACCTAGAGAAACACTTGACATCATTAACGGTTAAATCTGCTTTGGCTATTAAGGAAAAGTTTACAATTAAAAGTCAAAATAGAGTAACTATGGTTCAGATATCCTGGGAAATAACTAGGTGATGCTATGGGTATACTTTCAGATTAGACCTTGTACTTCTAAACACTTGAGTTTTCTGAGTCGTGTCAGGCTTGGAAGCCACCATTCTCAAAACAATGTCTGCTGGAAGCTAGTAACTGCAACCTTACTTTTTATAAAACTAGGCAACTGGCTAACTGGCTGCAAGTCTCCCTGAAGTGCCAGGTCCAGACTGGGTTTTAGGCCTATTCTTCTAAAAAGAAATGAGATTTATTTTGTCTACTAAATTCCAGTTATCACTCCTCCAACTACTTCTAAATGGATCTGTTACACCAAAATGGCAGACCAAGGGATTGAGATTTTAATCATACAAGACTCAGATGTAGAACTTGGAACTCAGAAATACTTCCAATTCAGTGTCTATGCTCCAAGCTGAGGCGGTCCTATGCTCCATTTTGACAGGAAGCTATCACAGTCATAGTTGCCTAGTTCCCTAAATTAAAACTGAGTAGAATTCTGTGGGGGTCTGGAGTAGAGATCTGTTCTGTGTTCTCCATTGCTTGTCTGTAGGATATAGGCTTCATTCAGCCTCCTTGACCTTCCCTGAGTTCCAAAGTGAAAGTGAAGTCGTTCAGTCATGTCCAACTCTTTGGGACCCCATGGACTGTAGCCCACCAGGCTTCTCCAGGCAAGAATACTGGAGTGGGTTGCCATTTCCTTCTCCAGCAGATCTTCCTGACCCAGGGATCGAACCCACATCTCCCACATTGCAGGCAGATGCTTTAACCTCTAAGCCACCAGGGAAGCCTAAGGGTGGATTCAAACAATTGCTAATTAGGGAAAGGAGGGGACACAGAAACAGGAGAAACAATCAAAGGTTGGTACAGCCTTCAGACAGTCCTGGTTCCTACTCAAAGAAATATGCATAACAATGTCTTTGAGTTCTGCTACAGAACTGGAGCCCCCACCCAGGTGGAGGATGGTAACTTCAGACTGAACATAAGATTCCTGGAGCACAGCTCTGTTGCCTCATCACCAACCAATTGAAAAGGGTCACAAACCCTGCAGCCCTCACCTCAAATGTTGTCTTCTGTTTCCCGGCACCAGAGATGACCATCCTCTTAGGTCTCCTATTTCAGATCAGATCAGATCATCGCTCAGTCGTGTCCGACTCTTTGCGACCCCATGAACTGCAGCACGCCAGGCCTCCCTGTCCATCACCAGCTCCCAGAGGTCATTCAGACTCGCATCCATCGAGTCAGTGATGCCATCCAGCCATCTCATCCTCTGTCGTCCCCTTCTCCTCTTGCCCTCAATCCCTCCCAGCATCAGAGTCTTCTCCAATGAGTTAACTCTTCGCATGAGGCGGCCAAAATACTGGAGTTTCAGCTTTAGCATCATTTCTTCCAAAGAAATTCCAGGATTGATCTCCTTCAGAATGGACTGGTTGGATTTTCTTGCAGTCCAAGGGACTCTCAAGAGTCTTCTCCAACACCACAGTTCAAAAGCATCAGTTGTTCGGCGCTCAGCCTTCTTCACAGTCCAGCTCTCACATCCATAAATGACCACAGGAAAGACCATAGCCTTGACTAGGCGAACCTTTGTTGGTAAAGTAATGTCTCTGCTTTTGAACATGCTATCTAGGTTGGTCATAACTTTCCTTCCAAGGAGTAAGTGTCTTTTAATTTCATGGCTGCAGTCACCATCTGCAGTGATTTTGGAGCCCAGAAAAACAAAGTCTGACACTGTTTCCACTGTTTCCCAATCTATTTCCCATGCAGTGATGGGACCAGATACCATGATCTTCGTTTTCTGAATGTTGAGCTTTAAGCCAACCTTTTCACTCTCCACTTTCACTTTCATCAAGAGGCTTTTTAGCCCCTCTTCACTTTCTGCAATAACAGTGGTGTCATCTGCATATCCGAGGTTATTGATATTTCTCCCGGCAATCTTGATTCCAACTTGTATTTCTTCCAGTCCAGCATTTCTCATGATGTACTCTGCATATAAGTTAAATAAACATGGTGACAATATGCAGTCTTGACGTACTCCTTTTCCTATTTGGAACCAGTCTGTTGATCCATGACCAGTTCTAACTGTTGCTTCCTGACCTGCATACAGATTTCTTAAGAGGCAGATCAGGTGGTCTGGTATTCCCATCTCTTTCAGAATTTTCCATAGTTTATTGTGATCCACACAGTCAAAGGCTTTGGCATAGTCAATAAAGCAGAAATAGATGTTTTTCTGGAACTCTCTTGCTTTTTCCATGATCCAGCGGATGTTGGCAATTTGATCTCTGGTTCCTCTGCCTTTTCTAAATCCAGCTTGAACATCAGGAAGTTCACAGTTCACATATTGCTGAAGCCTAGCTTGGAGAATTTTGAGCATTACTTTACTAGCGTGTGAGATGAGTGCAATTGTTCGGTAGTTTGAGCACTCCTTGGCATTGCCTTTCTTTGGGATTGGGATGAAAACTGACCTTTTCCAATCTTGTGGCCACTGCTGAGTTTTCCAAATTTGCTGGCATATTGAGTGCAGCACTTTCACAGCATCATCATTCAGGACTTGGAATAGCTCCACTGGAATTCCATCACCTCCACTAGCTTTGTTCGTAGTGATGCTTTCTAAGGCCCATTTGACTTCACATTCCAAGATGTCTGGCTCTAGGTCAGTGATCACATCATCATGATTGTCTAGGTCTTGAAGCTCTTTTTTGTACAGTTCTTCTGTGTATTCTTGCCACCTCTTCTTAATATCTTCTGCTTCTGTTAGGTCCACACCATCTCTGTCCTTTATCGTGCCCATCTTTGCATGAAATGTTCCTTTGTTATCTCTGATTTTCTTGAAGAGATCCCTAGTCTTTCCCATTCTGTTGTTTTCCTCTATTTCTTTGCATTGATCACTGAAGAAGGCTTTCTTATCTCTTCTTGCTATTCTTTGGAACTCTGCATTTAGATGTTTATATCTTTCCTTTTCTCCTTTGCTTTTCGCTTCTCTTCTTTTCACAGCTATTTGTAAGGCCTCCCCAGATAGCCATTTTGCTTTTTTGCATTTCTTTTCCATGGGGATGGTCTTGATCCCTGTCTCCTGTACAATGTCACGAACCTCATTCCATAGTTCATCAGGCACTCTATCTATCAGATCTAGGCCCTTAAATCTATTTCTCACTTCCACTGTATAATCATAAGGAATTTGATTTAGGTCATACCTGAATGGTCTAGTAGTTTTCCCTACTTTCTTCAATTTCAGTCTGAATTTGGCAATAAGGAGTTCATGGTCTGAGCCACAGTCAGCTCCTGGTTTTTGTTTTTGCTCTTTGTATAGAGCTTCTCCATCTTTGGCTGCAAAGAATATAATCGATCTGATTTCGGTGTTGACCATCTGGTGATGTCCATGTATAGAGTCTTCTGTTTTGTTGTTGGAAGAGCGACCTCGCCTTCCTGCGACTGGAGCACAATTGAGAGCGACCTCGCCTTCCCACGACTGGCGTACAATTGAGAGTGCCCAGCCGGCTGCATCGCGCACTAAGAGCACCCCACCGGCTGCGTCTCACACTAAGAGCGGCCAAGAGGAGCTACCCCACGACCAAGGAAGGACGGCGGTGAGGGCCAGCGCACTAAGCACGGCGGAGAAGAGCTACCCCATGACTGAGGTCAGGAAGGGTGACAGTGAGGAGAGACCCCTCATCCAAAGTAAGGTGTGATGGCTGTGCTTCGCTGGCCGGGAGCAGCCAGGAGCAGCCAGGACAAGATACCCCATGCCCAAGGTAAGAGAAACCCAAGTAAGACAGTAGGTCTTGAAAGAGGGCATCAGAGGGCAAGTACACTAAAACCGTTCTCACAGAAAACTAGTCAATCGAATCACACAAGGACCACACCCTTGTCTAACTCAATGAAATTAAGCCATGCCCGAGGGGCAACCTGGGATGGGCAGGTCATGGTGGAGAGATATGACAGGGTGTGGTCCGCTGGAGAAGGGAATGGAAAGCCACTTCAGTATTCTTGCCTTGAGAACCCCATGAACAGTATGAACAGTATGAAAAGGTCTCCTATTTGGCCCCTGCCTATTTCATCTCTGAGAGGGGCCAACAGTTTCAAATTAAATTGCTGTTACTACAAGGGTGGAAGGTGGAAGCTGGTTTCAGATGTGGAATACCCCAACTTAGATCAGGTAGAGAGAGACTTCTGCTCTGCTAGGCAGGCCTACGCCCATACACAGAAGGAAGAAGTTACAGAAGAAAGAGACCTCCACCCCAATTTCCAAGAAGTATCTTGAGTATGAAGTCTCTCGGGGGGGGGGGGGGGGGGGTTGTTAGGGGAAGCACACTGATTGAAACCGCCCACCCTGGCCAGGCACCATAGTAACCATTTGCATGAGTTGTTTTATGACAGGAGATCTTGATAAGGAATATGGAACTAGTAGGCCACCATCAACCGGAAGAGTTCAGGAAAGGTCAAAAGGAGACACCGCATGTCTGTCCACTTCCCAGAATCCCTCTCGCTATCATCCATCTTGGCTGAGCAATGCGTGTGCCACCACAAAACACTCTGAATTAGAATGATTGGCCAAAGACCACCCAGAAACTAATCCGATCACCATAAAACCCGAGACTGCAAGCCACACAGCAGAGCAGTTCTCCTGGGTTCCCTTACCCTACTTTGTCAGCACATGTGTCTCCTCGGACAATTTGTTTCCAAGTGTTAGACAAGAGCCCAGTTTCGGGCCCTGGAAGGGGTCCCCCTTTCCTGCAACAAAGGTACTCTCTCCTATCTTAAAAACAAACAAAAATTTATGTATAATTCTATGAGAAAGGGCATTACACTCATTTTTATATGAGAAAGGTGTTTTACCAGTGGAAAAATATTTATGTAAAGTACATGCTTAGTGTACAGTTATTCAAGCTACACAGTGTTTAGAATGTATCCTGTATAAATTATGTGAATAGTTATATCATGGTTAAATAGAGAAAGATACATATTCTGTTACTGAAGAATACATTTATATAAGGTGCATAATTAAAGTATAATTATGCAAGTTACAGATTATTGAGAATATGTGCTTTATATATATGTAAATAGCTATATTTTGTACTTGTGTTTTTAAAGGAGCTTTCTTTAAGAGAGCATTACTCTTGTATTTGCAATATTTTCCTTTGGTTTTATTTAGAAAAAAATTCTCAAAGTTGGGGGTGTGTGGAAGGAGAGAGAGAATAAAAATGAAGTAGATTTACCATACTCTCGTCCATAAGAAATTTCTTACTATTGGCAGAAGTTAGATGTGCACTGACTAAATCACCTTTCTTACTTGTCATTATTGTGCTCAAGGGCACAGGCTTTAGCATAGTTTTTCTTCATGGACACTGGTATAGGAAAGCTGTTCCTCCCTAAGACAGAAGAGACTCATGAAGGCTGAAGTGTCATTTCTGGCCAGATGAGTACTGGTTTCATGTCATTGTTTTGGATGGAGAGCTGAGAGACTCTACTTGTCAGGGTAGATTTTCTTTTTTTCCTCCTGTGGAATGTGTTATGTGTGGTTAACATCCTATTTAGGGCCAGGCATCATTTGCTGGAAGTTATGTAGAAGCTTATGCTTGGAAATCCAATTTATGAAAATAAATGGGTAAGCACAGAAAAGATGATTAAAAAGTGCTTGTCCTGGGAATGTTTATTAAGCGGCTGAAGACTGGATTGGAAACACAGAAACATGAGGAATTTTGATTGTAGGGAATATGCTATGCATAGGCCTGTACTATAATTAACGAGGCTTCTTTGAAAATAAGAATGACTCTCTTATCATCCCCAGGCGAAGGGCAGGGAGCAGTAAAAAGTACATCGTGGAAAGACATCTTGAAAACAAGATGTTGAAGTACTGATGTGACTGATGGAAAACCATAACTGACTGTTCCTGTAACCAGAGCCTTGACGGAGTTGCAGAGAAAGAAAGCACCACTAGCCAAAGGGCTAAACAAAGTCATGAAAGGCCTGAAGGTTTGACATTGAGGACTGCATTGTGTATCTTTATCCCGCATCTGAGATTGTAAAGAACAGATATAGCTAGAGCAGGAATAAGGAAGTAGAAGTTAACAGTAATAGGCATGCAAGGATTAGCATCTGGGCTTTTACTGCGAATGGCATCAGCCGCCTGATCCCCACATTATTTCTGAGTTCTATTTTTCTTTATTCTTCTGTGGTAACATTCTCTCAGGTCGATTCCTTGTTGGGCTGATCCAGACAATGATAACTGTATGCAGTTAGGTAGGATGCTGTCCTTTTTTTCTTTTTTGGAGTATAGTTGATTTACAATGTTGTGTTAGTTTATCATGTATAGCAAAGTGAATCAGTTATGTATATATATGCGTATATATGTGTGTATAAGATACCAAAGGAACATTTCATACAAAGATTGGCTCGATAAAGGACAGAAATGGTATGGACCTAACAGAAGCAGAAGATATTAAGAAGAGGAGGCAAGAATACACAGAAGAACTGTACAAGAAAGAGATTCACGACCCAGATAATCACAATGGTGTGATCACTGACCTAGAGCCAGACATGCTAGAATGTGAGGTCAAGTGGGCCTTAGAAAGCATCACTATGAACAAAGCTAGTGGAGGTGATGGAATTCCAGTGGAGCTATTCCAAATCCTGAAAGAAGATGCTGTGAAAGTGCTGAACTCAATATGCCAGCAAATTTGGAAAACTCAGCAGTGGCCACAAGATTGGAAAAGGTCAGTTTTCATTTCAATCCCAAAAAAAGGCAATGCCAAAGAATGCTCAAACTACCGCACAGTTGCACTCATCTCACACGCTAGTAAAGTAATGCTCAAAATTCTCCAAGGCACGCTTCAGCAATATGTGAACCATGAACTTCCTGATGTTCAAGCTGGTTTTAGAAAAGGCAGAGGAACCAGAGATCAAATTGCCAACAACCGCTGGATAATGAAAAAAGCAAGAGAGTTTCAGAAAAACATCTATTTCTGCTTTATTGACTATGCCAAAGCCTTTGACTGTGTGGATCACAGTAAACTGTGGAATATTCTGAAAGAGATGGGAATACCAGACCACCTGATCTGTCTCTTGAGAGACCTGTATGCAGGTCAGGAAGCAACAGTTAGAACTGAATATTGAACAACAGACTGGTTCCAAATAGGAAAAGGAGTTCGTCAAGGATGTATATTGTTACCCTGTTTATTTAACTTATAACAATAACCTCAGATATGCAGATGCCACCACCCTTATGGCAGAAAGTGAAGAGGAACTAAAAGCCTCTTGATGAAAGTGAAAGTGGAGAGTGAAAAGGTTGGCTTAAAGCTCAACATTCAGAAAACGAAGATCATGGCATCTGGTCCCATCACTACATGGGAAATAGATGGAGAAACAGTGGAAACAGTGTCAGGCTTTATTTTTCTGGGCTCCAAAATCACTGCAGATGGTGACTGCAGCCATGAAATTAAAAGATGCTTGCTCCTTGGAAGGAAAGTTATGACCAACCTAGATAGCATATTCAAAAGCAGAGACATCACTTTGCCAAAAAAGGTTCGCCTAGTCAAGGCTATGGTCTTTCCTGTGGTAATGTATGGATGTGAGAGCTGGACTGTGAAGAAGGCTGAGCGCCGAAGAATTGATGCTTTTGAACTGTGGTGTTGAAGAAGACCCTTGAGAGTCCCTTGGACTGCAAGGAGATCCAACCAGTCCATTCTGAAGGAGATCAGCCCTGGAATTTCTTTGGAAGGAATGATGCTAAAGCTGAAACCCCATATTTTGGCCACCTCATGCGAAGAGTTGACTCATTGGAGAAGTCTCTGATGCTGGGAGGGATTGAGGGCAGGAGGAGAAGGGGACGACAGATGATGAGATGGCTGGATGGCATTACTGACTCGATGAATGTGGGTCTGAGTGACCTCCGAGAGCTGGTGATGGATAGGGAGTCCTGGCGTGCTGCGGTTCATGGGGTCGCAAAGAGTCGGACACGACTGAGCGACTGATCTGATCTGATCTGACTCTGCATATAAATTAAATAAACATGGTGACAATATATAGCCTTGACGTACTCCTTTTCCTATTTGGAACCAGTCTGTTGATCCATGACCAGTTCTAACTGTTGCTTCCTGACCTGCATACAGACTTCTCAAAAGCAGATCAGGTGGTCTCGTATTCCCATCTCTTTCAGAATTTTCCAGTTTATTGTGATCTACACAGTCAAAGGCTTTGGCATAGTCGATAAAGCAGAAATAGATGTTTTTCTGGAACTCTCTTGCTTTTTCCATGATCCAGCGGATGTTGGCAATTTGATCTCTGGTTCCTCTGCCTTTTCTAAAATCAGCTTGAACATCAGGAAGTTCATGGTTGACATATTGCTGAAGCGTGGCTTGGAGAATTTTGAGCATTACTTTACTAGTGTGTGAGATGATTGCAATTGTGCGGTAGTTTGAGCACTCCTTGGCATTGCCTTTCTTTGGGATTGGGATGAAAACTGACCTTTTCCAATCTTGTGGCCACTGCTGAGTTTTCCAGATTTGCTGGCATATTGAGTGTAGCACCTTCACAGCATCATCTTTCAGGATTTGGAATAGTTCAACTGGAATTTCATCACCTCCACTAGCTTTGTTCATAGTGATGCCCTCTAAGGCCCACTTGACTTCACATTCCAGGATGTGTGGCTCTAGGTCAGTGATCACACCATCATGATTATCTGGGTCGTGAACCTCTTTCTTGTACAGTTCTTCTGTGTATTCTTGCCCCCTCTTCTTAATATCTTCTGCTTCCTTTAGGTCCATACCATTTCTGTCCTTTATTGAGCCCATCTTTGCATGAAATGTTCCTTTGGTATCTCTAATTTTTTTTAAGAGATCCCTAGTCTTTCCCATTCTGTTGTTTTCCTCTATTTCTTTGCATTGATTGCTGAAGAAGGCTTTCTTATCTCTTCTTGCTATTCTTTGGAACTCTGCATTCAGATGTTTATATCTTTCCTTTTCTCCTTTGCTTTTCGCTTCTCTTCTTTTCATAGCTATTTGTAAGGCCTCTCCAGACAGCCATTTTGCTTTTTTGCATTTCTTTTCCATGGGGATGGTCTTGATCCCTGTCTCCTGTACAATGTCACAAACCTCATTCCATAGTTCCTCAGGCATTCTATCAGATCTAGGTCCTTAAATCTATTTCTCACTTCCACTGTATAATCATAAGGGATTTGATTTAGGTCATACCTGAATGGTCTAGTAGTTTTCCCTACTTTCTTCAATTTCAGTCTGAATTTGGCAATAAGGAGTTCATGGTCTGAGCCACAGTCAGCTCCTGGTCTTGTTTTTGCTGATTGTATAGAGCTTGTCCATCTTTGGCTGCAAAGAATATAATCGATCTGATTTCGGTGTTGACCATCTGGTGATGTCCATGTATAGAGTCTTCTCTTGAATTGTTGGAAGAGGATATTTTCTATGACCAGTGCATTTTCTTGGCAAAACTCTATTAGTCTTTGCCCTGCTTCATTCTGTATTCCAAGGCCAAATTTGCCTGTTACTCCAGGTGTTTCTTGACTTCCTACTTTTGCATTCCAGTCCCCTATAATGAAAAGGACATCTTTTTTTGTGTGTTAGTTCTAAAAGGTCTTGTATGTCTTCATAGAACCATTCAACTTCAGCTTCTTCAGCGTTACTGGTTAGGGCATAGACTTGGATGACTGTGACATTGAATGGTTTGCCTTGGAAACGAACAGAGATCATTCTGTCGTTTTTGAGATTGCATCCAAGTACTGCATTTCGGACTCTTTTGTTGACCTTGATGGCCACTCCATTTCTTCTGAGGGATTCCTGCCCACAGTAGTAGATATAATGGTCATCTGAGTTAAATTCACCCATTCCAGTCCATTTTAATTCGCTAATTCCTAGAATGTCGACATTCACTCTTGCCATCTCTTGTTTGACCACTTCCAATTTGCCTTGATTCATGGACCTGACATTTCAGGTTCCTATGCAATATTGCCCCTTAAAGCATCGGACTTTGCTTCTATCACCAGACACATCCACAGCTGGGTATTCTTTTTGCTTTGGCTCCATCCCTTCATTCTTTCTGGAGTTATTTCTCCACTGATCTCCAGTAGCATATTGGGCCCCTACTGACCTGGGGAGTTTCTCTTTCAGTATCCTATCATTTTGCCTTTTCATACTGTTCATGGGATTCTCAAGGCAAGAATACTGAAGTGGTTTGCCATTCCCTTCTCCAGCGGACCACACCCTGTCATATCTCTCCACCATGACCCGCCCATCCTGGGTTGCCCCATGAGCATGGCTTAATTTCACTGAGTTAGACAAGGGTGTGGTCCTGATGTGATTAGATTGACTAGTTTTTCTGTGAGTATGGTTTCAGTGTATTTGCCCTCTGATGCCCTCTTGCAAGACTTACTGTTTTACTTGGGTTTCTGTTACCTTGGGCAGCACCTCGCCTTCCCGCAACTGGCTCAGTAGCAGCACCTCGCCTTCCTGCGACCGGCGCACTAGCAGAGCCTCGCCTGTCTGCGACTGGCGCACTAGGAGCGCCCCGCCAGCTGCGCCGCGACCAAGGTCAGGAAGGGCGGCAGTGAAGAGATACCCCTCCTCCAAAGTACGAAGGGCCGCGGTGAGGAGAGACCCCTCGTCCAATGTAAGGTGCCATGGCTGTGCTTTGCTGGAGCAGCAGGGAAGAGATACCCCACGGCCAAGGTAAGAGAAACCCAAGTAAGACGCTAGGTCTTGCAAGAGGGCATCAGAGGGCAAATACACTAAAAAAAACACCATACTCTTCAATTGTTTCTTGGTATTACTCACTAACTCAGAATCCTGGATTAAAAAGAATATCAGTCTTTTTAAAAATTAAAAAATTTTAATTTTTCTCTTTATTAAAGGGAGTAAATTAGCAAGTTTCTTGTCATCGAAGTAGACAAATATCAAGACATGTGGATGGTGCATAGAGAGTCATCAAGTGACTCATAAAGAGAAGGTGAGCAATCTTCTCAAGCTTTAGGATATTCACGAAAATGATTTCACAGTATAAAAGTATGACAAATGTACACCAGTTAAGAGACTTGAAATGCATCCCTTGTGAGAAGGCATACATGTGCGAGAACACACACACACACACACACACACACTCACACACACACACACAATAAACGAACAACCAGTGGTAGAAAGTACACTACATTGGAACTAAAAATATTTGGACTGTAATTGTGGATCTGCCCGTAATTTACTGTGTTTCTTAAGACAAGTCATTTAGCTCCTCTGAGCATCAATGAACCTCAAACTGAAGCTACACCTCTGAGAGAAATCTAATCTGTAAAATAGAACACAGGAAATAATCCTATGGAAAACAAAATGAGATCACATGTGAAATTTTACTTGAAATAATGAAATTTTGTGGTAGCATATACTAATTTAACTTGAAATAGGAAATGTATTTACATATTTAACATATTGGCATGCTTACATGTATATGATTTATATATTATCATATAAAAGATGACACACTGGAAGACAAATTCTCTTTTAAACTTCACAGACAAAATACTGGTGCTAAGCAGAACTGAATCCCTGATATTCTAATTTTGATGAATTTATTCCAAAATTATAAAAAGATAAACTAGTGGAGGTGATGGAATTCCAGTTGAGCTTTTCCAAATCCTGAAAGATGATGCTGTGAAAGTGTTGCCAGCAATATGCCAGCAAATATGGAAAACTCAGCAGTGGCCACAAGATTGGAAAAGGTCAGTTTTCATCCCAATCCCAAAGAAAGGCAATGCCAAAGAATGCTCAAACTATTGCACAATTGCACTCATCTCACATGCTAGTAAAGTAATGCTCAAAATTCTCCAAGCCAGGCTTCAACAATATGTGAACCATGAAATTCCTGATGTTCAAGCTGGTTTTATAAAAGGCAGAGGAACCAGAGATCAAATTGCCAACATCCGCTGGATCATGGAAAAAGCAAGAGAGTTCCAGAAAAACATCTATTTCTGCGTTATCGACTATGCCAAAGCCTTTGACTGTGTAGATCACAATAAACTGTGGAAAATTCTGAAAGAGATGGGAATTCCGGACCGCCTGATCTGCCTCTTGAGAAATTTGTATGCAGGTCAGGAAGCAACAGTTAGAACTGGTCATGGAACAACAGACTGTTTCCAAATAGGAAAAGGAGTACGTCAAGGCTGCATATTGTCACCGTGTTTATTTAACTTATATACAGAGTACATCATGAGAAATGCTGGACTGGAAGAAACACAAGTTGGAATCAAGATTGCTGGGAGAAATATCAATCACCTCAGATATGCAGATGACACCACCCTTACGGCAGAAAGTGAAGAAGACCTCAAGAGCCTCTTGATGAAAGTGAAAGTGGAGAGTGAAAAGGTTGGCTTAAAGCTCAACATTCAGAAAACGAAGATCATGGCATCTGGACCCATCACTACATGGGAAATAGATGGGGAAACAGTGGAAACAGTGTCAGACTTTATTTTTCTGGGCTTCAAAATCACTGCAGATGGTGACTGCAGCCATGAAATTAAAAGATGCTTACTCCTTGGAAGGAAAGTTATGACCAACCTAGATAGCATATTCAAAAGCAGAGACATTACTTTGCCAACAAAGGTTCGCCTAGTCAAGGCTATGATCTTTCCAGTGGTCATGTATGGATGTAAGAGCTGGACTGTGAAGAAGGCTGAACACCGAAGAATTGATGCTTTTGAACTGTGGTGTTGGAGAAGACTCTTGAGAGTCCCTTGGACTGCAAGGAGATCCAACCAGTCCATTGTGAAGGAGATCAGCCCTGGGATATCTTTGGAAGGAATGATGCTAAAGCTGAAACTCCAGTATTGTGGCCACCTCATGGCCACCTTATCACCTTATCAGATCAGATAAATCTGATCTGATTTATCAACACTATTTGATCCCCGAGGTTTCTGCTTCAGTAGATATTGCTTAAACTCTACTGGACATAGAAACACAAATATTAGAAGGAGAACATATTAACAAAGGTGGGAAATATAAATTAAAACACATCTTTCCACAGAAATTTTCCATCAGTTCAGTTCAGTTCAGTCACTCAGTCGTGTCCCACTATTTGCGACCCCATGAATCGCAGCATGCCAAGCCTCCCTGTCCATCACAAACTCCTGGAGTTCACTCAGACTCATGTCCATTGAGTCAGTGAGGCCATCCAGCCATCTCATTCTCTGGCATCCCCTTCTCCTCCTGCCCTCAATCCCTCCCAGCATCAGAGTCTTCTCCAATGAGTCAACTCTTCGCAAGAGGTGGCCAAAGTACTGGAGTTTCAGCTTTAGTATCATTCCCTCCAAAGAAATCCCAGGGCTGATCTCCTTCAGAATGGACTGGCTGGATCTCCTTGCAGTCCAAATACTGGAAACAGTATGTCTGATGCAATTTTACTAAAACATAGCCTGTTTTCTAGATATACTGAGAAGAAAGATTTTTTTAATTCAAATCCAGTTAATGTATATTTAAATTTTTCTAATTCTTTTTAATTTTTCTTGAACACCACCACCAAACACATAAACTTATATATATAAATCATCAGAGGAAATTTTTTTGTAAAATTCCTATCCTAGAAAACATTATTTTTCTAATCTGTGCTTGCTATTAGAATACATATCACATTTACACATATTTTTGCCTCTCACACACCTCCAAACATGATGATGATAATAATAATACCTAGAATCATCGATAGAGTATTTACCATGTTTTAGGCTGAGTGCTTAATATTTAATGTGATTGTCATATTTCGTTTTCACAGAGGCCATATAGAGTTAAGTCACTTGAGGACAGTGAATTTAACATGGGTTTCAGAATTTGAGCAATTTCACATGGATGATAAATGGTAGAAATAGAATTTGAACCAGGGATTTTAATCCCAGAAGGTTTGCTTTTAACTTCTTTACTCTGCTCTTGTTTTTGGACAGATAAGTACATTGTATGACAGACTTCAGGTCATTTTATACTGCAACTAAGTTCAGCAGTGATTTGGATATCAGGCTTACTTTCAGTGTTAACTTTGCAAAAACTCTGCTTATATAAATATTTCAGATTTTCAAACTTAAATTTTAAATAATTCTATCACAATCTTTGAAAAAAAATAGTTCATATTTATTACAAATATTGTTTTGGGCTCACAAAATGGCGGTATATTTCAATAAGTAGTAATTTTTGAATTAAGTATGTTTTCCATATGTAACATGGATATTTTGATCAATTAATAAAATTAAGATGCTATATAATAAATATTGATGTAAATATAATTTACATTCCTGGTGGTATATTAATAACTTGAATACTTAATTGAATAGAAATGTTCCTTTGTATAGACTATCATTACCTATTCATGAATCTAATCCTAGTTCTTTCCTAACACATCCTACCAAAAATAATGTGTAAGTTCTTTCCCTCCAGCTTTTAATATTGTATTCAAGATAACTAAGTTAGACTCAATTTTCCCATCTCTTAACTCTTCCCTTGGAGAGTCTGTCATAGAGAGTCTGAATCACATAAAAATACTACATACCAGGTTTTTTTTGTGTGTGTGTGTGTTTTTTTAACCTACTAGTTCTGAAGCTTAAATAAATTTGAAAATCACTCTTATAATGCTATAGCACATTTCATTACTATCTTGCTGATATACTTTTTTTATTCTGGAGTTAATCTTGGTTTTATTGTTTATAAAAAGTTCATTATGAAAGGGTGTTTAATGGTTATCTGCTAGCATTTTAAAATGGCATAGTGATAATCAGCCCTCAAAGGACTGTGTCTACCTAAGGTTAGCTGAAAAACTCAGCAGCCTAATTAGCATCCCAAATCACCATCTAGCCATCTGTTATCTCCAGGCAAAGCAGAAGAAATGTAAATGTCTGGGAAATAAAGGCTTTGTGTAAGAAGTCCAGATTTTTATTTTTATTTTTTTAAAATACTTCGCTGTAGCATTTGTAGAGGCACTGCTGCTGCTACTGATGTAAAATTTTCTGTTCTAGTATCCTTCTAATACTAAGAAGTGCATATGAGGAGAGGTATCAGAATCATAACACGTGCATATCACTTCAGTCTGTTTTTAAAGATCAAAAATAGGACGTAAAGTAGGTGGACAAACAGTATTTCACTCCCCAGAGCTACCCATCTGACACCTTGTGCTGACATAAACTCATCTCAGAAATGACACATTTTTCAAATAGGTGACATAGCTTGTTACTAGATTTGAAAATTACATAGCTCTTTCCTTACACACAATTCAATTTAAATCAAAACAATCTTTGTTTTGATACAAAACAAATGAATGCTGTTGTAATATTCTGGCTTTTTGAAAATAAAAAAAAAGCTCGTTTTTATTTTTTTTAATTTTATTTTATTTAACTTTACAATATTGTATTGGTTTTGCCATATATCAAAATGAATCCGCCACAGGTATACACGTGTTCCCCATCCTGAACCCTCCTCCCTCCTCCCTCCCCATACCATTCCTCTGGGTCATCCCAATGTACCAGTTTTAATGAGGTAGATGAAACTGGAGCCTATTATACAGAGTGAAGTAAGCCAGAAAGAAAAACACAAATACAGTATACTAATGCATATATATGGAATTTAGAAAGAGGGTAACAATAACCCTGTATACTAGACAGCAAAAGAGACACCGACATATAGAATAGTCTTTTGGACTCTGGGAGAGGGAGAGGGTGGGATGATTTGGGAGAATGGCATTGAAATATGTATAATATCATATTTGAAATGAGTCACCAGTCCAGGTTCGATGCCTGATACCGGATGCCTGGGGCTGGTGCAAAAGCTTGTTTATAAAATCTAGCATTATTCTTTGTCCTGCAGGGTTTCCGTGACATCAAAAACAAACCTAAAGCTTCATTATGTCTACACTTATGAGACACAAGTAAGGGAGGGGCATATTAAAATAACATTTAGTGACAAAAGGACAGTACAATTTAAACTTCTTTCAATCTTTCTATTTTTCTATCCCACTGAGGCAGATACATTGAGCAAAAAAACATTTATGAAGATTCAATCATGTTCTCAGGAAAGTACTTTGATTTTTATCTAGGAAATAAGGTAATTTCAATTATAATTATTTTCAGGTATATCACAAATATAAAACAATCAGTTAATAGCTAAAATACCTCAAGTAGTATACAGATTGTTGTCTAAGAAATTATATTGCAATGCCCCTGTAAATCATGCTATTATATAAACATTTTTTATGTAACTTGAAAGGGATCTTATTTTTATAGATTCTATACCATTGATATATGATAACAGATTAAAATAAGACTATGAAATAATGAGACTGTGGTATTTTATTCAAATTTTAATATGGTACTGATAAAATATATTTTTTTTATATTTCCACTTGCCCTCATTTTTATTATTCTGGGGAAGTACTCTGCACTAGATATGGCATAATCATAAGCACTGAAATGCACTTTCTTTTTTGGCTCTGATATTCATTTAGCAATAGATTATTGAATATCCATTATATATTAAACATCTTACAGAAAATAAGGTAATTTCAATTCCAATTTATAGACTATACATGATTAGTAAACAGTCCTAGTCCTATAGTTCACTATACAGCATGTGTGAGAGAGATTAATTAAATAACAACATAATGAAGGAAAAAACACCAAACTAATAAATTTATGTAAATACACAAAGGAATCTAATCTACCCTGGGAAGAGGCTCAGATAAGATGCCTTTGAAAGCAACCCTTGACATGAAATCTGAAAGATGAGAAAGAAATTAAATGAGAAAAGAAAGAGGGAGAAAAACTCTACTGAGAATATGAACTTCACATGTAAATATTCTGTTATGAGAATATGACAAACTAAAAGATCAGAGAATGGGAAAAGTTAGGTTATACAACATGAAGTTTAGAAGGTGGACAAAGTGCAGTACATGCAGGGTATTGGTCTCAGTCCTAAAATATTGGTGAGTCACAAAATGGATTTAAGCCACAAGATTACATAGTACCTGTGTGCTCAGTCGTGTCTGACACTTTGAGACCCTATGGGCTGTAGCCTGACAGGCTTCTGTCTGTGTGATTTCCCAGTCAAGAACACTGAAGTAGGTTAACGTTACATACATACCTGTTTTCAAAATGTGGAGGGGATACAATATGATGGTCATGAACGTGGTTCAGAAGTTACTTGCTAGCCTATAAAGAGATTATAATTATTTGGAGTGAGTTGAGACCAGTAGATAATGAGCCAAGAGGATGGAGAAGTTACTTGATAGTACTTAACAAACTGCCACTGTGTTGTGATCTTTTCAGTTATATAACCTTGTAGAGACTCTATTTCTCTATATGAAAGATCATGAATACTAATCATTCATTTAAATGTGATGGATTGATAGGGTTGATCAGTGAGATATGACAGATGATCTCACAAGTCCATCTCCTTTCCTTCCAAATCCACTGAGTTACTGGAGTGCCTTTCTCCAGTTCTTATTTCTCCATTTTCCAGACAGATGGCCTACTTGCCCCTCTCTGTCTTATGGATAGTAGGCATGAACATGTGATTTGTATTTGTTAACAGTAAGACCAGGGAGACAAATCATAAAAATCTTTGGATATGTAACAATTCAGGAAGAAAAGGATCCTATGCAAATCCAAAACCTAACAAATTAAATTCCAATTAAAGAAAAAAAAATTTCCATGAAGACAGTTTGTTCATTTTTCTCAGCAATACCAGACTGAGTACATTTTAGTCAGAAAAGAATATCTCCTTTTCTGTACAGTAAGTCCCCTACATACAAATTCTGTACAGTAAATCCCCTACATACAAATTCTGTACATACAGTAAGTCCCCTACATACAAACTTTCAAGTTTGTATGAATGCATGCATCTGGTTCCACCAAGGAACCAGAACCTGTGCCATCAACGTCAGGCATGAGTGGAACTGAAGCTTGCCCTCCGTCTTCTGTTGCTAAGGATCCTTCAGTTCTACCATCTCCCATCTTCTCTCCCACCTCCAGTCAGGGACTCTTCTTGCCTGTTCACTCCATGCTATCTCCTGTATGCCAACTGTTGTACTGTACTACTGTACTTTTCAAAGTACTTAACTATAAAATTAAACATTTTTTATATTTGTTTTTAGTATTATTTGTGTAAAAAGCATTATAAACTCATTACAGTACAGAACTGTATAGCCCATTGTGTTAGTTGGGTATCTACCTAGGACTTACAAACCAAATGGACTTAAAAACCTGCTCTTGCAGTGGAACTCGTTCCTATGTGGCAAACTTACTGTATTCCCTTCTTATAGCAGAGGGAAATTTTACCTATCTAATCAGATTACAATCCTTCAAATGGATCACTTGCTGCTTTTAGGATTTAGGTTCACTAAGATTTATTTGATTAAGATTCAACTGATTTTAAGGCTGGAGAAGAATCTTTTTTGTTCCATGGTCTGCTCTCCAGGCCTACAGGGGCAGAAGCAATATCCCCCAGTACTCTTCAGGGCAGCCCCTCTTTTAAAACTGCCTTCAAAGGCCTTGCCCTCTGAAATTGAGACAGAAGCAACCTTGCTCCCTGAGCCTGTAGTGGCAGTCACAGCTCTATAGATCTCTAAATCACCTTCTGGGTCATTCTTTTCTTTTTTGAAGGATGAAGTATGTTAGCAACCTGCCTTCATTTTGTCCCTTTCTGTTTCCTCTGTTCCCACCTAAGAGTGTTTCTGTTGGTATAATCCCATCTCTACCCCTAGCTTCTGCTGACACAGCTGAGTAAATTTCCAGTTCACATTCATACAGATCTCCTTATCAAATGGTTGTTCGGTCACACTCCTAATGCTTTCATAACACACTTTCTCATGTTTTTTATAACTTTAATACTTTAAGAAATTTTCAAATCTTTATGTTCTTGTTCTTTTTGACACAGAATTCCTTCAATTTATTTTTCTCTTGTCACTTTTTTCTGCAAGTTGTAAGGACAAACCAAGTTGCTCCTGTAACATTTTGCTTAGAAACAGTCTT
This sequence comes from Tragelaphus eurycerus, assembly GCA_935064755.1. Lineage (NCBI taxonomy): Eukaryota > Metazoa > Chordata > Mammalia > Artiodactyla > Bovidae > Tragelaphus > Tragelaphus eurycerus. The sequence goes on along the minus strand of CAKXYN010000010.1, from coordinate 40,164,068 downwards.
AGCTAAATAGCCAATCACCTGTTTTGCAAGTTTTACCTTCTATACAATAGTAGAACAGAATTCAGCGAAGTTCATAGCCACTTTATATCAAGGATCACTTTTCCTCCAGTTTTAAATAACCTATTACTCATTTCCATCTGAAACCTCACCAAAAAAAAAAAGGCCTTTAATGTTCATATTTCTTCATGATGATATATGTATTCTCTAAAATTATAGAGGCTTTCTCTATGGCTCTCTCATTTTTTCCCTAAGCCCTCAACAGAATTGTCTTTGATGTCCATATTTCTATGAACAGTCCCTTCAAGGTAATCTAGGCTTTTTTATACAGACACCTCAAAAGTCTTCTATTCTCAACCCATCAGCCTGTTGAAAGTCACCTTCACTTTTTAAAGTATTTGTTAAAGTATAAATAAATATCTTAGATTGTGTGGGTAAGCACACAGAAATTTATTTTTTCACAGTTCTAGAAGATAGAAGTCTGAGATCCAGGTGCTGGCCTATTCGGTTTCTGAAGAGATCTCTCTTCCTGGCTTATGGATGGCTACCTTCTTGTGATGCCTCACGTCTCCTTTCCTCAGATTATGCATAGGGAAACAGGGAGAAAGCTTCTCTGTCTCTCTCTCTCTCACACATATTCATGAATCCTGTTGGATTAGGGTCCCACATTTATGGCCTCTATTAACCTTAGTCATCCTTCTTAGAGGATTCATCTTCAAATACAGGCACACAGAAGGTTAAAGGATTCAAAACATGACATCTGGGGAGGAGCCAAGCTCGCAGTCCGTAAAATCAAGGTTACTTCTACCCTCTGACTATTGTGAATAGTGCTCCTATGATCATGGGTATGCAAATGCCTGTTTGAGTCCCTGCTCTCATTTCTTTTAGATATGCATAGAATTTCTGAGGAGAAGGCAGTGACACTGCACTCCAGTACCCTTGCCTGGAAAATCCCATGGATGGAGGAGCCTGGTAGGCTGCAGTCCATGGGGTCGCTAAGAGTCGGACACAACTGAGCGACTTCACTTTCACTTTTAACTTTCATGCATTGGAGAAGGAAATGGAAACCCACTCCAGTGTTCTTGCCTGGAGGATCCCAGGGACAGGGGACCCTGGTAGGCTGCCATCTATGGGGTCGTACAGAGTCGGACACGATTGAAGTGACTTAGCAGCAACAGCAGCAGAATTTCTGAATCCTGTGGCAACATTCATTACTTTTTTTTTCAATAAATGTTGAAGTACCTTCTATTCCACAGGCATTGTGCTGTGTACTGAGAACAAATAACTTCCTTTAAAGCTTGCAAGGTCAAAGCCATCCTCTTAAAAAAGAATAACCATGTAGTTTAGTTTCTTGGATATAAAGTGTCCAAGTTCAAAGCAATAACACATTTCACTCCCAATAGTGTCCCTCCTTGATTGACAGACTTCATGGCCACATTACCTAAAGCCAATTCCTAAAGTTCAGGTCTTCAACACAAATTCACTAATACATTTGCTTACAACGTTTTTTAATCAATAAATATTCCTGCACCAGAGTGGTGTTTTACACTCTTAAATAATCTTACTGTTTAATCCTCTTTAGAATTTCAAGGATTTTTCCTACTAATTAAAGATCCTTACTGCTAAAATTTAAGTGAACAGTAAGTTACAAACTACAAAGCTAAGGAAAGTCAAAAAGTCAGAAAAAGGACAATGACTCCCATGAGATTAAGGAAATTGCAACTGTACCATTTCCTCTTATCCGCCAGTCCCTTTATTTTTATTTTACTTTGCTATGATAAGAAGAATGGGTCAAAACATGAGTCTGGTAGTATAATGCCATCCTTTCGTATCAGCAGTTTTGAAAAAGAATGAGAACTTCATTTTACTCCTACAACAAAATAAATTACAAATGTAGCAACAACTTTAAATACCCAAGAATGAAACAAATAACATTAATATTACAAGTTTTGTGGGGAAATACCCTCCTAAATTCAGAAGCAATTGAAGAAAAACTGCTAAAAGATGAACATATATGGCAACATAAAATTAATTAAGGAACAAAATATGTTCATTTATGATACAAGCAGTTATTAGATGGACTCTGTTTAGCCCTGCCTAATTGGATTTCCTTATCTGAACAGACAAGATCAAGAGAGAAGTGTCATTTGAAAGACAAATATATAGCCATAAGAATTTATTCATTTGCATAGTGATTGAGGCTATGGATGGACCTAGAGATTATCATATTAAGCATAGTAAGTCAGACAGAAAAAGACAGGTGTCATATGATATCATTTATATGTGGAATCTTAAAAAAAAGTAATACAATGAACGTATTTAAAAAGTAGAAATAGACTCACAGAGGTAGAAAAGTACGGTTACCAAAGTAGAAAGGGTGGATGGAGGAATAAATTAGGAATTTGGGATTAGCAGATAAAAACTACTATGTATAAAATTGATAAACATTTTCACATATCCTTGCTCTGGGACAACCCAGAGGGATTGGGTGGGGAGGGAGGTGGGAGGGGCATTCACGATAGGGAGGACACTATACCTGTGGCCGATTCATGTTGATATACGGCAAAAATCATCACAATTTTGCAAAGTAATTATCTTCCAATTAAGATAGATTAATTTAAAAAAAATAAACAGCAAGAACCTATTGTATAGCACAGGAAACCATATTAAATAATATGCAATAACCTATAAGGGAAATAGGTTAAAACTGAAAAAAATACAAGAGTTCTTCAAGTTCAGAATGAGTAAACAAATCCTGGTGTATTCATGCAGTGGAATGTGCATGCATGTGTACTAAGTTGCTTCAGCCATGTCCAACCCTGTGAGACCATCTGGACTGCAGTCCGATGGGATTCTCCAAGCAAGAGTATGTGAGTGAATTGCCACGCCCTCCTCACAGTGGAATAGTATATACCAAAGACATAAATAAGCTACAGTTATTACAGTGCATATCACTGTGTTTGAAATTCAAAAAACATAACGTTAAGGGAAATGAGCCTCTCTATTCATGCAATATTGTACCATTATGTGGAATTCGCAGAGATGAATATTAATATATACTGAAGATATAATAAGCAAAACTAAATAAATATTTAACACAGAACTCAGTGATTTATACTGGGTAGTGGAAGAAGCAGAGAAGGCAATGGCAACACACTCCAGTACTCTTGCCTGGAAAGTCCCATGGTCGGAGGAACCTGGTAGTCTGCATCCATGGGGTCACTAAGAGTCGGGCACAACTGAGCGACTTCACTTTCACTTTTCACTTTCATGCACTGGAGAGGGAAATGGCAGCCCACTCCAGTATTCTTGCCTGGAGAATCCCAGGGACAGAGGAGTCTACTGGGCTGCCATCTATGGGGTCGCACAGAGTCGGACATGACTGAAGCGACTTAGCAGCAGCAGCAGCAGTGGAAGAAGAGGCAAACAGAATATTTCTAAGACATAGGCAAGTTTCAGCTTTACAAACTGAATGGTGCACCATTGTGTTTGTTTTCTTTTGATTAAATATGTAATGCTATTGCTATTAATATTATTAAATTAGTAATAATATTATAATTAAAATATGCATACAGACACCAAAAGAACATTTTAGGATCCCCACTGACTGAACAACAACTGACTTTTTGATTTAGTACCAGCAAACTGTAAGCTTCATTTCCTCTCTATATCCTGGCCCATCTCTCTAGTTTTCTAATAAAGCCTCCCTACATCCACATAGGAATATTAAATACCTGATATTCCCTGATAGCTTCCCTGATAGCTCAGTTGGTAAAGAATCCACCTGCAATGCAGGAGACCCCAGTTTGATTTCTGGGTTGGGAAGATCCCCTGGAGAAGGGAAAGGCTACCCAGTTCAGTATTCTGGCCTGAAGAATTACATAGACTGTACAGTCACAAAGAGTTGGACATGACTACTTTTCACTATTCACTATACATCCACATAAACACATACAAGCATTTATGCTCTGTTGCTATTTCTTTTACATTTGGTGCCAAATATGAAATTTTCCAATTCCTCCAGCAGCAAGATTTTCCTCCAGAAATGACTGCATATTTTGCTGGCTCTCTTTCATGACTTCTTCCTATCCTTTGCCCCTGGTCGTGGAACATCCCATTCATGTGAATCAAAATAATTTGTTCACTGATTGTCCCAAAGGATACCTGTCATGTTTTGACATCTAAACCTCACTTTAAGAGGAACTTTTTCCATATCACAGGGATGTTGCTATAACACCCAAATATTAATATGATTTTTGCACTATTTTCTATGATGTAGTTTTGATGTCAAATATATCTTTTATTTGGGGCTCTTCCCAGGTGGTGCTAATGGTAAAGAATCTGTCTGCCAAGGCAAGAGACATAAGAGATGTGGGTTCACTACCTGGGTGGGGAAGACCCCCTGGAGGATGGAATGGCAACCCACTCCAGTATTCTTGCCTGGAGAACCCCATGGACAGAGGAGCCTGGTTGGCTACAGTCCATGGGGTCCCAAAGAGTTGGACATGACTGACACGACTTAGCATGCATGCATAGCTTTTATTAAGGTTAATTTTTTCAGTGCCATTAAATTTACAGAGTCATTATTTGTTGCAAAGTTTTTTGTCAAATTTTTCCTCTTAATAAGTTTCTTATAACCTAAGACCAAAAAAGTCTTTAACATGATATCTAAACTCAGTAGAAATGTTCCAACTAGGGGCAATAAGATCCAAAGTAGCTAACTTATTCCTTAAAAATAGATTTCTCTTTTTCTGTCTTCACACAGTGGCATAAATGATTTATAACAGCTTCAGATCACATTAGTCACTCAGTCGTGGCCGACTCTGCGACCCCATGAATCGCAGCACACCAGGCCTCCCTGTCCATCACCAACTCCCGGAGTTCACCCAGACTCACGTCCATTGAGTCAGTGATGCCATCCAGACATCTCATCCTCTGTTGTCCCCTTCTCCTCTTGCCCTCAATCCCTCCCAGCATCAGAGTCTTCTCCAATGAGTCAACACTTCGCATGAGGTGGCCAAAGTACGGGAGTTTCAGCTTTAGGATCATTCCCTCCAAAGAAATCTCAGGGCTGATCTCCTTCAGAATAGACTGGTTGGATCTCCTTGCAGTCCAAGGGCCTCTCAAGAGTCTTCTCCAACACCACAGTTCAAAAGCATCAATTCTTCGGCACTCAGCCTTTTTCACAGTCCAACTCTCACATCCATACATGACCACAGGAAAAATCATAGCCTTGACTAGACGAACCTTTGTTGACAAAGTAATGTCTCTGTTTTTCAATATGCTATCTAGGCTGGTCATAACTTTCCTTCCAAGGAGTAAGCGTCTTTTAATTTCATGGCTGCAGTCACCATCTGCAGTGATTTTGGAGACCCCAAAAATAAAGTCTGACACTGTTTCCACTGTTTCTCCATCTATTTCCCATGAAGTGATGGGACCAGATGCCATGATCTTCATTTTCTGAATGTTGAGCTTTAAGCCAACTTTTTCACTCTCCACTTTCACTTTCATCAAGAGGCTTTTTAATTCCTCTTCACTTTCTGCCATAAGGGTGGTGTCATCTGCATATCTGAAGTGATTGATATTTCTCCTGGCAATCTTGATTCCAGCTTGTGTTTCTTCCAGTCCAGCATTTCTCATGATGTACTCTGCATATAAGTTAAATAAACAGGGTGACAATATATAGCCTTGACGTACTCCTTTTCCTATTTGGAACCAGTCTGTTGTTCCATGTCCAGTTCTAACTGTTGCTTCCTGACCTGCATACAAATTTCTCCAGAGGCAGATCAGGTGGTCTGGTATTCCCATCTCTTTCAGAATTTTCCACAGTTTATTGTGATCCACGTAGTCAAAGGCTTTGGCATAGTCAATAAAGCAGGAAAAGATGTTTTTTCTGGAACTCTCTTCCTTTTTCAATGATCCAGGGGATGTTGGCAATTTGATCTCTGGTTCCTCCGCCTTTTCTAAAACCAGCTTGAACATCAGGAAGTTCACAGTTCACATATTGCTGAAGCCTGGCTTGAAGAATTTTGAACATTACTTTACTAGCTTGTGAGATGAGTGCAATTGTGTGGTAGTTTGAGCATTCTTTGGCATTGCCTTTCTTTGGGATTGAAATGAAAACTGACCTGTTCCAGTCCTGTGGTCACTGCTTAACATTCTCTATTTAATTGCATTTTAACTGAGCAAAAAATATAAGACAAAAAAATGAAACTTTAATGATTACTAGTTATCAGGTGACATCAGCTGAAAGTGTAGGTTGACTTGGGAAACTTGCTGGCACTCTTCAAATTGCATCACTATCTTCTACACTATACACTGAGTGGTATATGGTAATGCCAAGATCAAGATGGCTGTGTAAAGCAAAAGATACCAACAGTTCTATTGATTGGATGTGTTGCTTTCATTTTAATACTTATTTATAAATGTTTATCTTCCTTTGACTTAGAAATCTTACCTATCATTAAATGAAACTTAGTAAATAAATCTTGCTGTGTTGTCATTAAGCTATATCTGACTCTTGCAACCCCATGGATTGTTGCTAGCCAGGCTCCTCTGTGCATCGGGTTTCCAGGCAAGAATATTGGAGTGGGTTACTATTTCCTTCTCCAAAATAAATCTTACCCATGAATAAATAAGGACTTCCCTGGTGGCTCAAAGGTTAAAGTGTCTGCCCGCAATGCAGGAGACCTGGGTTTGACCCCTGGGTTGGGAAGATCCCCTGGAGAAGCAAATGGAAATGCACTCCAGTATTCTTGCCTGGAAAATCCCATGGATAAAGGAGCCTGGTGGGCTACAGTCCACGGGGTCAGAAACAGTTGGACACGACTGAGGGACTTCACTTACTTACTTATGAGTAAATAAAGCTTAAGGTCATCTAGTCACATTGGTAAAGCCACACTTAAGCCAAAGCCTGCACCATAAAAATCAATGTATATTTCACTACAACATATTTCTATTTTTTCTAAAATCCCACAAGACCCACATAACAAAACTTTTCAAAACACAGTCAAAGTTATTTTACCTTATGTAGGTGATTTGTAACTAACACATTCAGCATTTTAGAGAACAAACAAAATGTTAATGGTGATTTCTTCAGATAACAGACCAGAAATGAACTCGAAAGTGACTGAAATAAATTTTTGCTCTAAGAGTTTTTGCTTAACAAACCTAAGTCTATCATTTCTAAATATCCAATTTTTTTGAAGGATACTTAAAAATCTTAACATTTATAGAGTTGAAAATAATTATAGTTGTATACACAAAAACTTTTCTCATGCTTTAGTTAATTTTAATAAATATAATTCATAATAAGTGCAATACAGCATGAGATTCTAATAATTCAGAGTCATGCTCTCTTGCCTAGGAACATTAAAAGACCATGAGGAAGTGGTGGGGGGCATTTATTAATAATGAACAGAAAATTGAGAATATGAATCTGTATGTATTGGGATTACAACATTGCATGTTAGAAGCTGTGTCAGTCAATTGTGTTTTCTATTTATAAGTATGAAAAAAAAGTGTAACATTTGAATTATTCTTTTCATACTGGAAAGAAAGAAAAATCCAAGTTTAGGGTAAAAATACTTGCATTTAAGTCCTAGCCATGTTGCTTACTTCCCTCATAACTCAATTGGTAAAGAATCTGCCTGCAATGAGAAGACCCAGGTTCAGTTCATGGGTTGGGAAGAGCCACTGGAGAAGGGATAAGTTACACACTCCAGTATTCCTAGGTTTCTCTTGTGGCTCAGCTGGTAAAGAATCCGCCCGAAATGCAGGAAACCCGGGTTCGATCCCTGGGTTAGGAAAATACTCTGGAGGAGGGAAAGGATTCTGTCCTAGAGAATTCCATTGGCTATGTAGTCCATGAGGTCACAAAGAGTTTGCACGACTGAGCGAGTTTCACTTTCATATTGTTTAGTATTCCCTAACTTTCTGAGCCCATGGTTTCATTAACAATAATTTAATTTTATCAGCCTTAGCTATTTCATAGTGTTGTATTAATGACTAAATACTGGTATGCCTTTGTAATTTGTTAGGTAAAAACACAATATGTATATCAGATCAGATCAGTCGCTCAGTCGTGTCAGACTCTTTGCGACCCCATGAATCACAGCACGCCAGGCCTCCCTGTCCATCACCAACTCCCAGAGTTCACTCAGACTCACATCCATCGAGTTAGTGATGTCATCCAGCCATCTCATCCTCTGTCGTCCGCTTCTCTTCTTGCCCCCAATCCCTCCCAGCATCAGAGTCTTTTCCAATGAGTCAACTCTTCGCATGAGGTGGCCAAAGTATGGGAGTTTCAGCTTTAGCATCATTCCTTCCAAAGAAATCCCAGGGCTGATCTCCTTCACAATGGACTGGTTGGATCTCCTTGCAGTCCAAGGAACTCTCAAGAGTCTTCTCCAACACCACAGTTCAAAAGCATCAATTCTTCGGCGCTCAGCCTTCTTCACAGTCCAGCTCTCACATCCATACATGACCACAGGAAAAACCATAGCCTTGACTAGGTGAACCTTTGTTGGCAAAGTAATGTCTCTGCTTTTGAATATGCTATCTAGGTTGGTCATAACTTTCCTTCCAAGGAGTAAGCGTCTTTTAATTTCATGGCTGCAGTCACCATCTGCAGTGATTTTGGAGCCTAAAAAAATAAAATCTGACACTGTTTCAATTGCTTCCCCATCTATTTCCCATGAAGTGATGGGACCAGATGCCATGATCTTCGTTTTCTGAATGTTGAGCTTTAAGCCAACTTTTTCACTCTCCACTTTCACTTTCATCAAAGGCTTTTTAGTTTCTCTTCACTTTCTGCCATAAGGGTGGTATCATCTGCATATCTGAGGTGATTGATATTTCTCCCAGCAATCTTGATTCCAGCTTGTGTTTCTTCCAGTCCAGCGTTTCTCATGATGTACTCTGCATATAAGCTAAATAAGCAGGGTGACAATATACAGACTTGACAAACTCCTTTTCCTATTTGGGACCAGTCTCTTGTTCCATGTCCAGTTCTAACTGTTGCTTCCTGACCTGCATACAGATTTCTCAAGAGGCAGATCAGGTGGTCTGGTATTCCCATCACTTTCAGAATTTTCCACAGTTGATTGTGATCCACACAGTCAAAGGCTTTGGCATAGTCAATAAAGCAGAAAGAGATGTTTTTCTGGAACTCTCTTGCTTTTTCCATGATCCACCGGATGTTGGCAATTTGATCTCTGGTTCCTCTGCCTTTTCTACAACCAGCTTGAACATCAGGAAGTTCACGGTTCACAAATTGCTGAAGCCTGGCTTGGAGAATTTTGAGCATTACTTTACTAGCTTATAATTGTTATCTATTGTGTTCTCTGAAATAAAGTATTCAAATTTAGAAGAAAAATCCAGTTATATTTGAAACCTACAGAAACAAACTCCAAAATAGCTCATGGAAGGAAAGGAGAAATAATCAGAGAAATAATGAATACTTATTTCATTATTATGAAATAATAGTGCAACTTCTAAGTGGTTAATTTCATTTCAAAGCTTGTGAGATTCCATTTAACTCTCCAGTTCAGTTCAGTTCTGTCGCTCAGTCCTATCCAACTCTTTGTGACTCCATGAACTGCAGCACACCAGGCTTCCCTGTCCATCACCAACTCCAACTCAACTACAATTTGACTGTAGATAGAGGCAAAATCATAGCTTCTGATGGAAATATTTCAACATCAGAAAAACTGAAAATTGCTAGGCCAGTAATTCAGACTGAATTTTAAAAAATCAAAATAAGTCACTATCAATAAAATAAAGGCCTCAACTAATAAGTCCCAAGGGCTTCTCTAATAGCTCACTTGGTAAAGAATCTGCCTACAATGCAGGAGACCCTGATTTGATCCCTGGGTCAGGCAGATTCGCTGGAGAAGGTATAGGCTACCCACTGCAGTGTTCTTGGACTTCCCTTGTGGCTCAGTTGGTAAAGAATTTGCCTGCAATGTGGGAGACCTGAATTCAATCCCTGGGTTGGGCAGATCCCCTGGAGAAGGGAAAGGCTACCTACTCCAATATTCTGGCCTGGAGAATTCCTTGGACTGTAAGCCCATGTAGTCACAAAGAGTCAGATGCAACTGAGTGACTTTCACTTTCAATAAGTCCCCAGGGACTGTACTCTGCCAGGCTCCTCTATCTGTGGCATTTTCTAACCAAGAATACTGGAGTGGTTTGCATTTTCTCCTCCAAGGGATCTTTCTGACTCAGGGATCGAACCTGCATCTCTTATGCTTCTTGCATTGGCAGGTGGGTTCTTTACAACTAGTATGTAGAAATATTACACATTGCTATATTATTTCTAATTATTTATCTCTGTATACACAATCATAAAATATGTATATGTGTGATATGTGTAAGTAAATATAGAAAATACTTCATCAATTTAAATAACAAATATGTCTGAGCTTGTTTGCATAGACATCTATGTGTGTGCTAGTTCACTCAGTAGTGTCCAATTCTTGCAACCCCAAGACTGTAGCCCACCAGTCTCCTCTAGATGGGATTTCCCAGGCAAGAATACAGAGTGCTTGCATTTTGTCCTCTAGGGGATCCTCCTAACCCAGGTATCGAATTTGTGCCTCCTGCACTGGCAAGTATATGCTTTACCACTGAGCTATGGAGAACTGCAACTACTTCTGAAAATACACATTCTTTTTATGCACATATTTGGTCCTTATAAAAATTGAAATGAATCACATCTCAACTCATTTCAAGTAATTGATAAAATAATATTATAAAACATGAATTTTAAAATTTAAAACAAATATTTAAATAATCAATGAGTAAAAATGAAAAATGATAAAGCCTAGTAAGAAAGATAGTTGAACAACAGTCACTGTAAAATGAGTCAAACTTGTACAATGTGGCTGACATACAGGAAAAATGTGATTTTAATTGTATATATATTCAGTTCAGTTCAGATGTTCAGTCATGTTCAACACTTTGAGACCCCATGGACTGCAGACGGTAGGTGCTGGAAGAGGGCATCAGAGGGCAGACACACTGAAACCATAATCACAGAAAACTAGTCAATCTAATCACACTAGGACCACAGCCTTGTCTAACTCAATGAAACTAAGCCATGCCCGTGGGGCAACCCAAGATGGGTGGGTCATGGTGGAGAGATCTGATAGAACGTGGTCTACTGGAAAAGGGAATGGCAAACCACTTCATTATTCTTGCCTTGAGAACCCCATGAACAGTATGAAAAGCCAAAATGATAGGATACTGAAAGAGGAAATCCCCAGGTCAGTAGGTGCCCAATATGCTACTGGAGATCAGTGGAGAAATAACCCCAGAAAGAATGAAAGGATGGAGCCAAATCAAAAACAATACCCAGCTGTGGATGTGACTACTGATAGAAGCAAGGTCCGATGCTGTAAAGAGCAATATTGCATAGGAACCTGGAATGTCAAGGTCCATGAATCAAGACAAATTGCAAGTGGTCAAACAAGAGACGGCAAGAGTGAATGTCAACATTCTAGGAATCAGTGAACTCAAATGGACTGGAATGGGTGAATTTAACTCAGATGACCACTGTATCTACTATGTGGGCAGGAATCCCTTAGAAGAAATGGAGTAGCCATCATGGTCAACAAAAGAGTCCGAAACACAGTACTTGGATACAATCTCAAAAACGACAGAATGATCTCTGTTCATTTCCAAGGCAAACCATTCCATATCACAGTAATCAAAGTCTATGCCCCAACCAGTAATGCTAAAGAAGCTGAAGTTGAATGATTCTATGAAGACCTACAAGACCTTTTAGAACTAACACCAAAAAAGATATCCTTTTCATTCTAGGGGACTGGAATGCAAAAGTAGGAAGTCAAGAAACACCTGGAATAACAGGCAAATTTGGCCTTGGAAAGCGGAATGAAGCAGGGGAAAGACTAATAGAGTTTTGCCAAGAAAATGCACTGGTCACAACAAACACCATCTTCCAACAACACAAGAGAAGACTCTATACATGAACATCACCAGAGGGTCAACACTGAAATCAGATTGATTATATTCTTTGCAGCCAAAGATGGAGAAGCTCTATACAGTCAGCAAAAACAAGACCAGGAGTTGACTGTGGCTCAGATCATGAACTCCTTATTGCCAAATTTAGACTGAAATTGAAGAAAGTAGGGAAAACCACTAGACCATTCAGGTATGACCTATATCAAATCCCTTAGGATTATACAGTGGAAGTGAGAAATAGATTTAAGGGCCTAGATCTGATAGATAGAGTGCCTGATGAACTATGGAATGAGGTTTATGACACTGTACAGGAGACAGGGACCAAGACCACCTCATGGAAAAGAAATGCAAAAAAGCAAAATGGCTATCTGGGGAGCCCTTACAAATAGCTGTGATAAGAAGAGAAGTGAAAAGCAAAGGAGAAAAGGAAAGATATAAGCATCTGAATGCAGAGTCCCAGAGAATATCAAGAAGAGATAAGAAAGCCTTCTTCAGTGATCAATGCAAAGAAATAGAGGAAAGCAACAGAATGGGAAAGACTAGGGATCTCTTCAAGAAAATCAGAGATACCAAAGGAACATTTCATGCAAAGATGGGCACAATAAAGGACAGCAATGGTATGGACGTAACAGAAGCAGGAGATATTAAGGGATGGCAAGAATACACAGAAGAACTGTACAAAAAAGATCTTCAAGATCTAGATAATCACGATGGTGTGATCACTCATCGAGAGCCAGATATCCTGGAATGTGAAGTCAAATGGGCCTTAGAAAGCATCACTACGAACAAAGCTAGTGGAGGTGATGAAAGTCCAGTTGAGCTATTCCAAATCCTGAAAGATGATGCTATGAAAGTGTTGCACCCAATATGCCAGCAAATTTGGAAAACTCAGCAGTGGCCACAGGATTGGAAAAGGTCAGTTTTCATTCCGATCCCAAAGAAAGGCAATGCCAAAGAATGTTCAAACTACTGCACAATTACACTCATCTCACACGCTAGTAAACTAATGCTCAAAATTCTCCAAACCAGGCTTCAGCAATATGGGAACCGTGAACTTCCTGATGTTCAAGCTGGTTTTTGAAAAGGCAGAGGAACCAGAGATCAAATTGCAAACATCTGCTGGATCATGGAAAAAGCAAGAGAGTTCCAGAAAAAGCATCTCTTTCTGCTTTATTGACTATGCCAAAGCCTTTGACTGTGTGGATCACAATAATCTGTGGAAAATTCTGAAAGAGGTGGGAATACCAGACCACCTGATCTGCCTCTTGAGAAATCTGTATGCAGGTCAGGAAGCAACAGTTAGAACTGGATATGGAACAATAGACTGGTCCCAAATAGGAAAAGGAGTTCGTCAAGGCTGTATATTGTCACCCTGTTTATTTAACATATATGCAGAGTACATCATGAGAAATGCTGGACTGGAAGAAACACAAGCTGGAATCAAGATTGCTGGGAGAAATATCAATCACCTCAGATATGCAGATGACACCACCCTTATGGCAGAAAGTGAAGAGGAACTAAAAAGCCTCTTGATGAAAGTGAAAGTGGAGAGTGAAAAAGTTGGCTTAAAGCTCAACATTCAGAAAACGAAGATCATGGCATCCGGTCCCATCACTTCATGGGAAATAGATGGGGAAACAGTGGAAACAGTGTCAGACTTTATTTTTGGGGTCTCCAAAATCACTGCAGATGGTGACTGCGGCCATGAAATTAAAAGACGCTTACTCCTTGGAAGGAAAGTTATGACCAACCTAGATAGTATATTCAAAAGCAGAGACATTACTTTGCCAACAAAGGTTCGCCTAGTCAAGGCTACGGTTTTTCCTGTGGTCATGTATGGATGTGAGAGCTGGACTGTGAAGAAGGCTGAGCGCCAAAGAATTGATGCTTTTGAACTAGGGTGTTGGAGAAGACTCTTGAGAGTTCCTTGGACTGCAAGGAGATCCAACCAGTCCATTGTGAAGGAGATCAGCCCTGGGATTTCTTTGGAAGGAATGATGCTAAAGCTGAGGCTCCAGTACTTTGGCTACTTCATGCAAAGAGTTGACTCATTGGAAAAGACTCTGATGCTGGGAGGGATTTGGGGCAAGAGGAGAAGGGGATGACAGAGGATGAGATGGCTGGATAGCATCACTAACTCGATAGACATGAATCTGAGTGAACTCCGGGAGTTGGTGATGGACAGGGAGGCCTGGCGTGCTGTGATTCATGGGGTTGCAAAGAGTCAGACATGATTGAGTGACTGAACTGAACTGAACTGGACTGCAGCTTACCAGGCCTCCCTGTCCATCATCAACTCCTGGAGTTCACTAAATTCATGTTCATTGAGTCAGTGATGCCATCTAACCATCTCATCCCCTGTCATCCCCTTCTTCTCCTGCCTTCAATCTTTTCCAACATCAGGGTTTTCCAATGAGTCAGTTCTTCACATCAGTATTGGAGTATTGGCCAATAGTATTGGAGTCTCAGCTTCAGCATCAGTCCTTCCATTGAACACCAAGGACTGATACTTTAGGATGACTGGTTGGATATCCTTTAGGATGACTGGTTGGATATCCTTGCAGTCCAAGGGACTCTCAAGAGTCTTCTCCAATACCACAGTTCAAAAGCATCAATTCTTTGGTGCTCAGCCTTGTTTATGGTCCAACTCTCACATCCATATATAACTACTGGTAAAACCATAGCCTTGACTAGATGGTATATATATTCAAGTAGCTATAGACCTGAAATTAGCTAGATTCCCAAAATTAAAAGTTTCTTTAGGATGAGGAATGTGACAAGAGTACCCCCAAATAAGCAATTCTTTTTTATAATGAAGTACAAGATGTCTACATCCCAAGAAAACAGAAATATAAGCTATTTTGAAAATTATATATCTGTTTTAGGCTATAATGGAATAACAGGAATATACTTGCTTGTCCACGCTAGAAGCTAGAAAGAAGACAAAATATTTGAAACAATAATTTTCAAACACTGAACATGACAGTGTTCATGGTCCTTGAGATAAGGAAAATCAATGAAGTGTGCCCTGGAAGTGTCCACAATCACTGTCTCAAAATAAATTCCAACACAAAGCACAGGGATAAAGAAACACTGAAAGCAAATATTAGGTGTTTCCTTTTCAGAATTATGGACTAGGTCATCATTACAGCTGCTCCTCTATATTGAAAAGTAAACCTGAGGATACAACTGTTAAAATCTTTAAGATTTGCAAAAGAATAAACAAAATGTAAAAAATGAAACATAAATACATAAAAAGGAATAGAACAAGAGAGGAAAAACATAGCAAAACAATATAATCTCTTAAACCAGTTGTGATTCATTAGAAATGATTTAAAAAATAAAAATATCTCATTAACCATATGTACCTAGTAATAATTCTAAAAAAATTTATGCAAGACTTTTATATAAAAATTAGTTAAACTTTATTGAAGGATATTAAAAACCAATTAAATAAAATGATGCATTATTAATGGCCATGATGACTCAATATTATAATTAATCAACTTTTAATCCATTCTCAACCAATTAATTCGAAGATGATATTAACATTTATAAGAAGGAAAATTTATTAAAAAAAAATAAAGATCTAAATAGAATCAAAGTAAGTTTTCAGTAAAAAGACAATAAAGGAAAATCAATATTTAATATCTGTAATAATTAAAATAGTGTGTTATTTGCTGTGGAAAAATATGTAAAAATTTGCAGTGCAAAAAATGTAAAAAGAAAAACATTCGAATTTTCAAACCAGACCTATGCATATATGGAACTTGCCACACAATAACATGAACATTTTATATCATTAGGGAATCATGAGTTATTTTTTTAAACTATTCTTGGACAATTGAGCACGCTCTTGGAATAAAAACACAGACACACAAAATAAAAACCACTGCTTCTTACTACACATACACATACACTCACTTATACTCATATAATTATGCATATTTTGAATAAAGATTAAAGATAAGACATGAAAAATATTGAAGAAAATATCTTCAGGCTAGTAGCATAACACATTTCAAAATTTGGAAAATGTTACAAAATAATAAATTTAAGAGCAATTAAAATATATAGGCTATGATATGGTTAAAAAATCATTATCAAAGTATAAAAGTAAACATATATGTTGACAGTAGGAGGAGAAGAGCATGAGAGAGGAAATATTTGGAGAGCATCACCGACTCAGTGGACATGAGTTTGAACAAACTCCAGGAGATAGTGAAGGACAGGGAAGCCAGGCAGGCTGCAGTCCATGCGGTGAAAAAAGCTGGACACGACTTAGCGACTGACTGAACAACAACAAATGTGGTAGTGTATGTGCATCACAGTGGATTAGCATTTAAATTAGAAAGAAAAACAGCAGAAAAATAAATATTTCAAAACATATGAACAGTTAAAAAAAAAAAAGAAAAGAAAAGCTGACTGGCAATAAGCAGAACATTTGCTCAATTACATTACTATTGAGGAAAATGCAAGTTAAAACACTACAATTTTATTCCAAACCTATCTGATTGGCAGCCATCAAAAGTTACACGAACATCAAGTGTGTAGGCAATGCTGAATGAGATCTAAAACTGAAAAGCATTTTGGCAATATTTGGGATAGGTGATGATGCATGTCATATAATTCAGTCACACAACTTCTCAGTATATGTTTTGGTAAAAAGCTACAATATGCTTATAATGAGACATGCAAAAGAATGGTCATTAAACCATCATTTAAGGTGATGCTGCATTGCACTTTGTACTGAGTCTCTCAGTCCTGTCTGACTCTTTGGACGCCATGGATTGCAGCATGTCAAGCCTCCCTGTCCATCACCAACTCCACAGACACATAAAGACACACGAATTTGTGATTAAATGTCTAAATAATCCAAAGAAAGAACATAACCCTCATTTATCTTCTAGAAAAGCATATTGAAAAAGAAAGTACAACATCGATTAAAATATTTCCTTAATTTTGTTTGTTTTGTAAGTTGGAAACCATTTGATATATACCCTTTTTTTCAGTCTTGTGAATTTAAAGGAACTTACGACATATTTTGACTGTATCATTATTTATTCCATTGATTCCTTTAGACTTATTTTTACTAAATTCACTCTTAGGTTGATTGATTCTTATATATATCTCTCTAGTGTAGAATCAAATGAATTGAGGCTCTGGGTTATTTCACATAATATAGTTATCATTTCTCAAACATAATCAAGATAAAAGATAACTAATTGCTTATATACTGTTACATTTTAAATGTCATAGTATACTAGAAAATATTCAGTATCTTTACGTATAAATATCACTATTTTCTTGAAAGAAAGAGAAAATACTTCCACAAACATCATCATTCTAACTAATTTGAAAAGCTTTGGTACTGTTAGGGCATTTTTAATTATGATAATAAAAATAGTATAATAGCTCAAATAGCATTTCATATCTTTCCAAGTAATCTTATTTAACTATCTTATTAAATCCCCAAACTAACCTACTGAGATATATCAATAGGAAAATTAGAAAGAAAAGGGAGAATGCTCTGAATGCCTCTTCTAAAGCCTTCTTCAGAGATGAAGCTAACTTTAAGTAAATGCACTGGCAGGTTACCTGCCTTCCAAATGGCTTTCAAGAGACTGTGATGGATTTGTAATAGAGATGGCTAAAGTGTTGGGGTTTCTCTCCAGGGTTCTATTTCTCACTGTGATGATTGCTGGATAATTTTTGCTCCTCAGTGGGCCCACAGTAGTCAGTGTTGGTCTATATCCAAATCCGTATATGCCTAGGATACTAGAGAGAGACATGAAGTTTTTCATACTTGGCATTTCACCATCTGCTCTCATCCTTCTTGGCTTGGTCTATCCATAATGACAAACTTTTCTGTAAGAAATCGCAGCTGTTGCCAATGACTTCCTTGATCTGCTTCTTAATCTCAGAATAATTTCTAGGGACTAGTTCCTGCACATAGTTCATGATATTCATATTGCAAAAGAACAGTACTATTTTCATTTTCCCATCACCTATAATATTTTTATTAAGTACTTCTTAAATGAATCTTTTGCTTAATGGTTGTACAAAGAGCAATCATTCTGAAGTTCTCAGGCTGGAAAGCATCCAGATGAAACTGAATATCAGTCTAATACCAAAATGCTTTCAAATTGTATGGCTCTATCTCCAGAATATGTGACTGAAGTAAAATTTGAACAGTTTGTTGATCTACTCTATCAAATCCATTTATCCACTTATTCCCAAGTATATATTGAGTGTTTCTGTATGCTAGGAAGATGCCCTGGAAAAGACAATGGCTACCCACTCCAATATTCACGCCGGGAGTATCCCATGGACAGAGGAGCCTGGCAGGCTACAAGTCCATGGGGTTACAAAGAGTCAGACACAGTTGAGCAACTAACAGTTTTTCATATACTAGGCATTCATGTTACATCAATATATTGAATATAATTCATTAATTGTACTATAAAAATAGTAATATGCAGATAGTCTGCAGTGGTTATTAAAGAATACAGTGCTTGTCAGCATCTTGAACTTTCTTTTATACAACTCTAAAATTCTTTGACTTCCTTTATGAAATAACAAAAATAAATAATTCTTGAAGGAATTTTCTGATGTTTTTCACTCAGGTGGAACAACATCCTGCATCTTGGAATCAGAAATCATTCACTCTGTTCACATTAGCATATACAAGCAAGATTTTACCTTTCATTGAAGTTGCATTGATGTTTGTTCACTCTACATAAATTTAATCTTAAGTTTTCAGCTCATTTTGTTGACATTATGTGATAAACAAGAATGGATTTAGAAAATATCAGGCAAAAGTTTGAAAGGGTGGCATAGAACAAATTGCATTTTCAAAGTGGAATTTACCTTTTATAGCATTTGCTTCAACCCTTGCAGCCCTCTTCTTTCCATAGGTGTGAAAACAGAAGTTCAAAAAGATAAAGCAATTTACCAAAGCCAGTGACAGAACATATTAATAGTATATAACAAGTCTCTTAAAATTAAACTCTGTACTTAATTAAACTAAGTTGCACTCTTTGGCATTTATCTGTCATATTTTTGGTTGATTACAATCCATCCTCTCACCCCATTCCATTTTTTCATCTCAATTTCCACATCTTCATTTGAAGATGATTCTTTACTGTATGATCATCTCAGTAGAGTAATTCTGGCCACCCACTTTCCAATGCCTCCCATAAAAGAAGCTCAGAAAATCCTAGTGTTCCTATAGCTATTCATGGATTCATTGAGAGAAAGGAATATGATCAAGACTCTGTAAATCAGATGCATACTACAAGTATTTGTAGTTTAAGTTACCAATACAAAAATAGAGTCAACTTTTGGTTGTCAGATTTAATGCAATGCAATCAGTTGCTTCAGATTCCACACAGCTAACACTGCCAGATGGTTCCTTTCAAGGATCCAACTGAAGGACTATAATTTGTACTGCCAAACCTCAGAACCTCTCTTGCTGTTTATTTATATTCCAAGCATGGAAAACTAGCCTCCTGTGGAAACTCTACATCCCACCCCATACTTTCCTTCTCTCTTGTTCTCTATCTCTCTCTAATGGTGCCTGAGACAAATATTTTTAAAATATCTCTTTTTTAATGATAAAATAAATACAAACAAAAACAGAGAGTGTGTGCTTGGCTAATGTCCTCAGCAGGAAGTCTTCACACTTTAGAAAAAGAGGAATACTGTTGATTCCAAGTAGTATAACTATTTCCTTACATTAAAATTTTCCTCTTTTTCTGACTTACCATAATACATAGCCAAGCAGCATAAACATTGCATTATAATAAAGACAAAATTAATTCATTATTCATGTTCAGGTTTTACTCTTTGTTTATACCATCCATGAACATGTTAAGTTCCCAGTCTACATTGACATGGTTCTAGGTTCTAGTTATTGTTCTTTTTTTCATTTTTGATCCACAGAAAATGTTTACTTGATGTAACAAATCAATACATCTACTGTTAGATGCAACCACAAAGGGCAAAAGGAATGAAAAAAAATTACACATGGACATCACCAGATGGTCAACACCGAAATCAGATTGATTATACTCTTTGCAGCCAAAGATGGAGAAGCTCTATACAGTCAGCAAAAACAAGACCAGGAGCTGACTGTGGCTCAGACCATGAACTCCTTATTGCCAAATTCAGACTGAAATTGAAGAAAGTAGGGAAAACCACTAGACCATACAGGTATGACCTAAATCAAATCCCTTATGATTATACAGTGGAAGTGAGAAATAGATTTAAGGGCCTAGATCTGATAGACAGAGTGCCTGATGAACTATGCAATGAGGTTCATGACATTGTACAGGATACAAGGATCAAGACCATCCCCATGGAAAAGAAATGCAAAAGAGCAAAATGGCTGTCTGGAGAGGCTTTACAAATAGCTGTGATAAGAAGAGAAGCGAAAAGCAAAGGAGAAAAGGAAAGATATAAACATCTGAATGCAGAGTTCCAAAGAATAGCAAGAAGAGATAAGAAGCCTTCTTCAGCAATCAATGCAAAGAAATAGAGGAAAACAACAGAATGGGAAAGACTAGGGATCTCTTCAAGAAAATCAGAGATACCAAAGGAACATTTCATGCAAAGATGGGCTCAATAAAGGACAGAAATGATATGGACCTAACAGAAACAGAAGATATTAAGAAGAGATGGCAAGAATACACAGAAGAACTCTACAAAAAGATCTTCACGACCCAGATAATCACAATGGTGTGCTCACTGACCTAGAGTCAGACATCCTGGAATGTGAAGTCAAGTGGGCCTTAGAAAGCATCACTATGAACAAAGCTAGTGGAGGTAATGGAATTCCAGTTGAGCTATTCCCAATCCTGAAAGATGATGCTGTGAAAGTGCTGCACTCAATATGCCAGCAAATTTGGAAAACTCAGCAGTGGCCACAGGACTGGAAAAGGTCAGTTTTCATTCCATCCCAAAGGCAATGCCAAAGAATGCTCAAACTACTGCACAATTGCACTCATCTCACACGCTAGTACACTAATGCTCAAAATTCTCTAAGCCAGCCTTCAGCAATATGGGAACCGTGAACTTCCTGATGTTCAAGCTGGTTGTAGAAAAAGCAGAGGAACCAGAGATCAAATAGCCAACATGCACTGGATCATGGAAAAACCAAGAGAGTTCCAGAAAAACATCTATTTCTGCTTTACTGACTATGCTAAAGCCTTTGACTGTGTGGATCACAATAAACTGGAAAATTCTGAAAGAGATGGGAATACCAGACCATCTGATCTGCCTCTTGAGAAATTTGTATGCAGGTCAGGAACCAACAGTTAGAACTGGACATGGAGCAACAGACTGTTTCCAAATAGGAAAAGGAGTTCGTCAAGGGTGTATATTGTCACCCTGTTTATTTAACTTATATGCAGAGTACATCATGAGAAATGCTAGACTGGAAGAAACACAAGTTGGAATCAAGATTGCTGGGAGAAATATCAATAACCTCAGATATGCAGATGACACCACCCTTATGGCAGAAACTGAAGAAGACCTAGAGAGCCTCTTGATGAAAGTGAAAGTGGAGAGTGAAAAGGTTGGCTTAAAACTCAACACCCAGAAAACGAAGATCATGGCATCTGGTCCCATAACTTCATGGGAAATAGATAGGGAAACAGTGGAAACAGTGTTAGACTTTATTTTGGGGGGCTCCAAAATCACTACAGATGGTGACTGCAGCCATGAAATTAAAAGACACTTACTCCTTGGAAGGAAAGTTATGACCAACCTAGATAGCATATTCAAAAGCAGAGACATTACTTTGCCAACAGAGGTTTGTCTAGTCAAGGCTATGGTTTTTCCTGATGTCACATATGGATGTGGTGTTGGAGAAGACTCTTGAGAGTCCCTTGGACTGCAAGGAGATCCAACCAGTCCATTCTGAAGGAGATCAGCCCTGGGATTTCTTTGGAAGGAATGATGCTACAGCTGAAACTCCAGTACTTTGGCCACCTCATGCAGAGAGTTGACTCATTGGAGAAGACTCTGATGCTGGGAGGGATTGGGGGCAAGAGGAGAAGGGGATGACAGAGTATGAGATGGCTGGATGGCATCACTGACTCGATGGACGTGAGTCTGAGTGAACTCGGGTAGTTGGTGATGGACAGGGAGGCTGGTGTGCTGCGATTCATGGGGTCACAAAGAGTCAGACACGACTGAGCAACTGATCTGATCTGATCTGAACACAGAAAGATGTTAACAGTGACAGACTTTATTTTGGGGGGCTCCAAAATCACTACAGATGGTGACTGCAGCAATGAAATTAAAAGACACTTACTCCTTAGAAGGAAAGTAATGACCAACCTAGATAGCATATTCAAAAGCAGAGACATTACTTTGCCAACAAAGGTCCATCTAGTCAAGGCTATGGTCTTTCCTGATGTCTCACATATGGATGTGAGAGTTGGACTGTGAAGAAGGCTGAGTGCCAAAGAATTGATGCTTTTGAACTGTGGTGTTGGAGAAGACTCTTAAGAGTCCCTTGGACTGCAAGGAGATCCAACCAGTCCATTCTGAAGGAGATCAGCCCTGGGATTTCTTTGGAAGGAATGATGCTACAGCTGAAACTCCAGTACTTTGGCCACCTCATGCGAAGAGTTGACTCATTGGAGAAGACTCTGATGCTGGGAGGGATTGGGGGCAGGAGGAGAAGGGGACGACAGAAGATGAGATGGCTGGATGGCATCACTGACTCGATGGTCATGAGTCTGAGTGAACTCCGGGAGTTGGTGATGGACAGGGAGGCTGGTGTGCTGTGATTCATGGTATCACAAAGAGTCGGACACAACTGAGTGACTGATCTGATCTGATCTGATCTGATCACAGAAAGACGTTAACAGTGACAAAGTGAATTAAACTAAAAATAAAATTTTAAGCAAATTAATATAGTAGGCATTTCTAAGATCAGCAGCTCCTAATGAAATTCTAAGTTCTCTTTTGACCATTAACAAGAATGATAATTTAAAAAAAAAAATGATGTTAATGACCTATTGAAATACTATAGTTAAGATTTAAGATTCAATATGATCCTTCTCAGGAAACAGGTTTATCTGGAGTGCCTAGGTGTGTGCATGCTAAGTCGCTTCAGTCCTTTTGACTCTTTACAAATCCATGGATTATAGTGTGCCAGGCTCCTCTGTCCATGGAATTCTCCAGGCAAGAATACTGGAGTGAGTTGCCATGCTCTCCTCCAGGGGATCTTCCCAACTCAGGGATCGAACCTGAAGCTACTGCATTGGCAGGCAAGTCCTTTACCACTGAGCCACTAGAGTGCCTACTGCTGCTGCTAAGTCAGGTCAGTCGTGTCTGACTCTGTGCAATCCCATAGACAGCAGCCCACAAGGCTCCCCCATCCCTGGGATTCTCCAAGCAAGAACACTATAGTGGGTTGCCATTTCCTTTTCCATTGCATGAAAGTGAAAAGTGAAAGTGAAGTCGCTCAGTCATGTCTGACTCTTAGCGACCTCATGGACTGCAGCCCACCAGGCTCCTCGGTCCATGGGATTTTCCAGGCAAGAGTACTAGCGTGGGGTGCCATTGCCTAGGACCATGTCAAATCCAACTGAGTATCTAGCATTGCTGACTACCAGTCAAACCAGAAGAAAAAAATATGATTAAGGATATATCAAATGTATGATATTCATAGAATATAAAACTGTCCATGATGTCATACTGTGTTAGGCCCCTATCAATAAATACACTTTGACTTTAAAAATATAAAATTTACGGGCCCATATGTAGTATAGATATTTATCAATTTAGAGGATTTAGAATAATGGGACAATAATGGTTAGAGGTAATTTCCTATTTGCTTTTCTGTTTTACTAGTACACATGGAGATTCTTCATACTACCTAGGAGCCATATCTTCACATTAAGGTCCAAGAACAACTATCTCTTTACCTTATTTATTAATATGTATACCATTTTTGACTAATTTTTCTGTCTCCAACATGAGGAAAAGGTAGCAATGCTCTTATTACAATATGAGTCTTGGAACCAGGTTGCATAATAACAATACAGATCTCCATCCCTCAGCAGTCCGCCCAAATCATTTAATGCTAGAGGCATGATTTTTTATGATTGCTCCCTCCACTGTACTTCCAGAAATAATGGATTCCAAGAAGTCTCAAAGACAGTAACTGTGTTCCATTAATCTAGCAACAAATGCAAGATTTACTCAGATTATAGAGGAAATTATGAATGTTAATTTACTTCTCTACTATGTTCAATTTATCATTGATAATCTTAAAATGTAAACAAGGACAATACAGCTTCCAATCATTTATTCTTCTCTTGAATAGTTTAGGCTATAATCACTTCTAGAATGTAATCTCCAGTGATGACCACATCTCTGCCTTCTGCACCTCCGTATTGCCACTAGCAGGAAGAACAGACAAAAGGCTCATGTGTGGAACCAGAAGAGTTGCCACATTTGCTAAAGGATTGTCCTGTCCTTGTCCAACATGCTTAAGACCCACCCAGGAAAGGAGGCTATTACTATACAAGAGAGAAAACCCATGAGAAAGTCCATTTGGCATCATGAAGTAACTATCT
This sequence comes from Tragelaphus eurycerus, assembly GCA_935064755.1. Taxonomy (NCBI): domain Eukaryota; kingdom Metazoa; phylum Chordata; class Mammalia; order Artiodactyla; family Bovidae; genus Tragelaphus; species Tragelaphus eurycerus. The sequence continues at coordinate 40,139,490 of CAKXYN010000010.1, read as the reverse complement.
TATAAGCCATAAGAAATGACACAGACACATAGGAAGAGTGCCTGACATACAGTGTGGAGCCTGGGGAGGAACTGGGGAGACAACCTTTAGTGCCAGTGGCTGGCACACAGGATAAAGGAAGTCTGCCATCACATTCATTGTCCTGGGGTGCTAGAGATTTAAGGCAACACAGAGTCTAACCACTGATAGGCAAAAGTCCAAATTTCATGGTTATTCACTGTTAAACATGGGTAGCCAGAGGATCATTCATTTGGAATCCAATGGAACGAGAGTTCCTAAGTCAAGTCATCAGGACCATTCTGGCAGTAAAAATATATGCTCTGACCAGCAAGGATGATGCTTATCAGGCTTGCTCCTGGGATGAGGGCTCAGCTGTAGGATCTGTGATATCCCTTAGACACTAGACCTGAAGCTTCTTGGTGTCATCAGATCAATAAAAGGAATGGGTGAAGAGGGTGTGGGAAGTGTTGTAGGGAGGCCTGTTTGTGTGAGTAGCTCAGTCGTGCCCGATTCTTTGCAACCCCATGCACTGTAGCCTGCCAGGCTCCTCTGTCTATGGGATTCTCCAGGCAAGAATACCAGAGTGGGTTGCCATTCCCTTTTCCAGGAGATCCCAAACCCAGGTCTCCTGCACTGAAGGCAAATTCTTTATTGTCTGAGCCACCAGGAAATCCTGTAGAGAGGCATAGGGTGCCCTCCTGAGACAAACAGGCACAGGTTTCACAGAGACTCCATCTGGGTTCAAAGTGAATTTAAAGCATCACCACCAGGTGGTACGGATGACTGCAGGATTCCCAGACACTGAATAAGAATTTAGATAATTTTGAGGCAGGCATTTCTATTAACTACAACTCACTCATGACCAGGTATGCTCTTTGGGCACCCTTTCTTAATGGTACCGAGGTCCTGATAATTCAAATGGAAATAAATTAAGAAGATACTCTAAAGGTAATGGGGGTGGAGGATGGGAGGCATAAACTTCTGGCCTAAGAGCATAATACGTTATAGATATCTGTTTCCATTATTCAGAATACACAACTACACCTTTTCTTCTTTCTTTTATCGCTTTTCCTTCCTTCCCACCTCCCCCCTCCTTCCTTTCTCCCTTCCTCTCCTTCCTTTCATCCTTCTGTCCTTTCTATCTAAATAGAATATAAAAATCAACTAATCTAACTCCTATCAAGTCATAGACTAGGAGAATGAACAATGGTGAAACAAGTAGTGAATTCAGATGTTCTAAGAAAATAGAAGCTGTAGGAAAAGTCAAATGAAGTTTAGAACTCCAAATTGAATAGGCAAAGAGGCATTGACCCAGGCAGGATGGAAGGGGGATAGATACTAATTTCAATCTGAAATAGAGAATTAGTTTTGAAAGGATGCAGCAAAAAAGAAGTATTTCATACAGCTTTAATACAAAGTATTTCACAGATGATTGCACACTTCATTTAAAATTAGCACAGAAGTGAAACAATGAAATGACAACCCAACAGGGAGGAAGAATAGAAAGACAAAGTAAGGCTGCCATTCAAAAATCAAAGTTGAACTGAATTGCTGGCCATTTGCAATTCATCATAGGTTTTGTGTTTCTTCAAAGATTAAATGTATTTTTCTTTTTCAGAGAAAGATGAGGATGATTAGATGACAGTCTGTGACAATCTGTAAAACTAAATAAGGAAATGCTTCTCAGAGGCTATCTTCCAGGAAGAATGAGTTTAAAAATATATATGAATATATATAGTCTCCAAAAAAAATAAAACTGTGAAACAGTTCTTTTAGCATCAAGCTTTAGCTCTCCAATTTCTATAAAAGGAAAATAAAACAACATTCTATCAATATTTCTGACATTTACTTACACATTGGGAGGTTTCCACAAGTAGGTAAGTAGGCTTTAGTTGGTATGTTTTTCCAAGTAATTCTCACTAGTCAACATTCAAAAAGAAATTTGACACCTCACTTAATGCCATTTTAAGTGGGGTTTAATTCACAACCAGTTTTAAATTTCATGACATCTCAAATTTGCAGGCCTCTATATAGAAATCATCATGTAAACATTTAACTCCCTCTGTGCACATACATATATTTGAATATTTAGTAAAGACTGAATCAGGGCCGTAATTGGAATGTTCTTAACTAATTGTATCCATTTATAGTTTCCTGTATCCATGTGAAAAGTAAAGTAATAACCACACATGTATAGGCTCCACTGGCAGAAGAACTTAGAAAACACTTTGTATCAGTGATATTAAATACTTCAAATAGAAAATCAGTGAAGTCAATTCAGTATGTGTGCAATGTCTCTAAGTCATTTCGACTCTGCGACCCCGTGGACTGCAGCCCACCAGGCTCCTCTGTCCATGGGATTCTCCAGGCAAGAACACTGGAGTGGGTTGCCATGCCCTCCTCCAGGGGATCTTCCCAACCCAGAGATCGGACCCTTGTCTCTCATGCCTCTTGTATTGGCAGGTGGATTCTTTACCACTGAGCCGCCTGGGAAGTTAAGTACTTCAATTACAAAATTAGTGAAGTCAATTCAGTATAGATTTGATATTTGTCAGTCAATTTATGCAGAGGAAGCTTTCAAAGTTCAATTTTTCAATGGCAAAATATTTGATAATATGTGAATGCTCCAAATTCAATTTAAAATAGCAGTATTTAAGATAAACTTACACATTTTTTTTTTTTTTTTTTTTTTTCCTATAATGTTATCAACACACACTTTGGTGAATTTTATTTTCATGGAACTTTATAATACTTACTACTAATTTAAAATAAAGTGGGCCAAAAATGTACTTGAAAACTTGGAATTGGCCATGGTGTATATACAATCTATGACTGCTCCAATAGATGTAGGATATTTAATCACTCTTAAAAGAAACTAATTTTTTGAAAATTTATAATTTTTAAATCAATATAATCACATACAAATTAAACCAAAAATTGTGACAAAAGTGATCATAAAATAAAAACATTTAAAAGATTTGACATGGCAAGTGATTTCTTTGTTGCCCCATCATTAAACAAATTTTAGAAATGTTTCAGGATTTGAAGAACTATTCTCTAATCAATAGTGTTAGTTCACTAAATGTTGGTTGTATTTTTTTATAATTAGTTAAAAATACTTCATGAGAGCAATCAATGAAACAAGGCCAGGAAATTTTAAATTTTGAAGTTTTAAGTGAATTGTGATGAATAAAAATAAAGCCTGCAAACAAGAAGATACTGAAATTATTCTTTAAAAACAAGGACTGAATTGAATCAAACTGATGAAAAGTTAGTCTATAAGATTTAATTTTGAGATACTATAATTAAGCTTTAATATCTGAACTACAGTAAGATGGAACTCTTGTTTTTAATTGTGTAACTTTATAATTGGAGGCTGAAGGAAATGGAATAAAACCTATGATTTTGAAACATCTGTCCTTTTTGTAACATTTAAAAGACTCAACATTGACAAAGAATTTGAGGAATTTTGCTTCTGGTAGATATTTGTGAAAATAAATGGGCTTAAATATTTATAAAATTTAGTTATAAAAATGGAATTATATCTAACATTTAGGAACAATTTGCTCAGTAGCTAGAGAGAATGTTATCTCAGTTAAGATATGGTCTTTAGGTCTGTTGACGAGGTCAACAATTTCAAATTGGTCAGCTATAAAATAAAACTTTGAAGAATGTTGCAAGAAATATTTTCTGGAAACAATTCAAAACATTATGACTATATTGAAAAAATAAGTTCTTCAGAAAAATACCACTGACATAGTACTAGAAACAGATATGGCTAAGAAACTGATTAAAGACATGCATATGTCACAAAAATAAAGATGTATTCTACCTATGTTCAGAAAAATCAACATAAAATTTTTATTTTACTTTGTCTTAATGTATATAAATATGCTATTTTTATTTCTTTGAAAATAATTTCATATTTGAATGTCTTGAATTAAACTATTTTAAAAACCAACCAACATATTGTATCTATGATTAACTTGTGCCATGTAGTACACTTAAACTTTGTTAAGAGAATAGACTCGAGTTCCTACAATCATTAACAATAATAATAAATATTAAAAAAATCATTGTGATTGACTCTCATTCTCTTTCTTAACCATTCAGCATTTCAATATTTCTAACAAATCAAATTTACATTCTGAACAAAATAGCTCACTCCAGTCACACATAATTTATTAGGGACTTAACATTTCCACTTCTAGTATTTATCTTCAACTTCTATTAAAAAATCAACTATTAAGACTTCTTGCCTAACAGCAACAAAAACAACAGATACTTGATTATGAACATGGTCCATACTGCTGAATGCTTTATGAGTTAATGAGATAAGCACCATTACTACATACTTTTCATAGATGAGGACAGCTAGGCGCCTGTATGCAGGTTAAGAAGCAAAGTTAGAACCAGACATGGAACAACGGACTTGTTCAAAATTGGGAAAGGAGTACATCAAACTATATATTGTCACTCTGCTTACTTAACTTATATGCAGAGTACATTATGTGAAATGCCAGACTAGATAAAGCACAAGCTGGAATCAAGATGGCCAGGAGAAATATCAATAACCTCAGATACACAGATGACACCATCCTTATGGCAGAAAGTGAAGAGGAACTAAAGAGCCTCTTGATGAAAGTGAAAGAGGAGAGTGAAAAAGCTGGCTTAAAACTCAACATTCAGAACACTAAGATCATGGCATCCGGTCCCATCACTTCATGGCAAATAGGTGGGGAAACAATGAAAGCAGTGAGAGACTTTATTTTTTGAGGCTCCAAAATCACTGCAGATGGTGACTGCAGCCATGAAGTTAAAAAATGCTTGCTCTTTGGAAGAAAAGCTATGACCAACCTAGACTGCACATAAAAAGCAGAGACATCACTTTGCTAACCATGATCTGTCTTGTCAAAGCTATGGTTTTTCCAGTAGTCATGTATGGATGTGAATGTTGGACTATAAAGAAGGCTGAGCACTGAAGAATTGATGCTTTTGAACTGTGGTGTTGGAGACTCTTGAGATTCCCTTGGACTGCAAGGAGATCCAGCACCTTATCCTAAAAGAAATTTGTCCTGAAAATTCATTGGAAGGACTGATGCTGAAGCTGAAACTCCAATATTTTGGCCCCTGATGTGAAGAACTGACTCCTTTGAAAAGACCCTGATGCTGGAATGATTGAAGGCAGGAGGAGAAGGGGATCGCAGAGATGGTTGAATGGCATCATTGACTCAATGGACATGAATTTTAACAAGCTCCAGGACTTGGTGATGGGCAGGGAAGCCTGGTGTGCTGCAGTCCTTGGGGTTGCAAAGAGTCAGACATGACTGAGTGACTGAACTGAGGCACAGAGAAGCTCAGTTAATCAGTCCTAGATCACTTAACCAGTAAGTGAATAAGCCAGAAGGAAAACCAATGCAGTCTGCCTCTCTGTTCTAGATGTCTGCAGAATAGTGTCCTTTACATAAACTAATCTTTGATTTCTGCCCCAAATTATTTCATAATTACTGCATAACTTTACCTGGAGAATCCCATGGACAGACGAGCCAGGTGGGCTACAGTTCATGGGATCAAAAAGAGGCAGACACAACTGAAGCAACTTAGCACACACTTAAAAACCTTCATTTACTTGGTGTTAAGCTTTATAAATATGTGAATCAGGCTTTAGAACTTTTATCGTTTTCTATGTCCCTCTCACTGCAAAATACCTGACTGTGTTTGTTTCCAGTTGAAATCTGGCACACCTCAAGCAAGTGAAATGTATCTATTTGTAGAATGACTGATTGGCTTTAAAAGCTGACATATAAGTGGACTCATAAAAATTAAAGAGGAATTTTTTTTGCAATTTTATTATTTCATAATTCTTTTCCCAGGTTACTTTCAAAGTTCAGTGAGGAATGAGGAAGGAAAAATAAAAACACTAATCTTTTATTAACACACAATTTTAAAGTGTTTGGCTACCATTTCAACTCTGTAAACTGTCCCTTATGTACTAACCATAAAATACTAGCCTTAGCTGAAACACCAGAGATCATTTAGCTTAATCTTCTCACAGACGAAGGATCATTTATCTTAATAATTTGCTTTATTCATACACATATCTGTTCCTGGTATGGTTGCTTTCAAAAAATCTTCTAAATTACAGAGATAAAAAAGTCTTCCTTTTCATTACTTAAAACGTTTCCTTCATAAAAAATATCTTCTTCAATGGCATAATTTTCTTTTTTATTAAGAATTCTGGAGGAAGCTTGCTACAGAATATTTTTTCTTTTGATAAGTTGTGAAGCATCAATATGTCTTCTCCTAAGTTTTTTTTTTTTTTTTTTTTAATTTCTCTAGTTTCAGAATAGTAAGCATATTAAGGTATGGTCAGGCCTCTATTTTATAACTTGTACCAATATTTTTAATCTTTCAACCTATAGTATAATTCTGAGCTATTTCTAGGGTATGATGACTGTACATTTATACAATGGCAACTATAAGTAATATTTTTAAATGAATACATTTTTGTACTTTTTTTTATAATACACTATAACATCAAGAATTCTTTTCTAACACATTTATTCTTTTAGACCATTAACTTGAATCAATTTTGGTAAACTAAGTGCTGATTATATCTGTTTGTTAAGTGCCTTAAACATCATATAGATACATCCACTTAGCTAAGTAAATATGGGAGAATCTCAAATACTCTTTTCCTGAGTGGACCAGAAACCCATAGGTCACAAAAAGTCAGAAAATGAGGTCTTAGTGAGACTGAGTTTGGCTCAACATATATCTGTTTTATCTATTGGAAATAATAATCAGGCTATATGAATTATAGATGTCACCTTCACACTTGTTTTATATAGAACAAAGGTTATTATTTTGTTATTCAGGTCCAAGTTTGCTATGACAAGTGTATTCAGCATTCGAGGATGCTAGAGAAGAAAGCTTATTCATTAAATTACTGACAACATTAATTTGAATGAGTTGGTTGGCACCTTGGAGAATAGGATAACATTTTAAAACTTGACAAGTTGATGTGTAGGAGGATGTGAATAAGTTAGGTTTTAGTATTGAGGTTGAAGGAAGATAATTCACCCAAGAGGAAAAAAAACCTGCGCAAATACAAGAAGATAATATTTGCAGAGATGTGGTGTATGAGTGTAATAAAATATGTTGTTTAAAATATGAATAAATAAAAGAATCCCTATAATTAGCATTTATTAGTTCAGTTCAGTTGCTCAGTCACGTCCAACTCTTTGTAACCCCATGGACTGCAGCAGGCCAGGATTCCCTGTCCATCACCAACTCCCAAAGCCTACTCAAACTCATGTCCATCACATTGGTGATGTCATCCAACCATCTCATCCTCTGTTGTCCCCTTCTCCTCCCACCTTCATAGTTCATGATTAAAAATAAATTTTAGTTGAATAATTTCTATTTAACTTCAAGCCTAAATGGCATCATCTATCTTTTTATTCATTCATGAATTCACAATTTCATGCTTATATGCCTCCATTTAGTTAGTAAATATTTAATGACAATAAACTTTCTTCTTTTTGCAAGAGAGTTGTAGTAAAGGAAGAGGCAATCTGTTATTTATCTTTCTACTAGATTCTCTATGTGGTTTTGATTATAAAAAGAGATTGAACTGAAAATTTGAAAGACTTTATTTATGCTCTGACACATTGAATATCCATTTTGTTATGACTGAATGTTTGAGTCCCCTGCTTCAATTCAGTGTGATGGCATTTGGAGTTGGGAGGAGTTAATTAGGTTTACATGACAGTAAAATCTCCATGATGAGATTCTTACCCTTATAAGAAGAGGTTGAGAGATCAGGTGTCTCTGTCTCTGTCTATCTGTCTCCGCCCTAGAAGGACATACTGAGAAGGCAGCAGTCCAAGCCAAGAGGGTTCCACAAGAAATCAAACCATCAAACACATTGATCTTATGCTGCCTGACGTCTATAACTGAGGAATAAATAACTGATTGTTTGAACCACCCAGTCTTTGGTATTTTATTATAGTAGTCTGAGCTAACTAAGGCATGTTTATTATTATCACCATGCCTTAGTTAGCATGTATGTGTGTGTGTCTTTATCCATTCATCTGGACACAGGTTGCTTCCTTACCTTGGGAATCATAAATAAACACTGCTATGAGCATACATAGCAGTGTATGCTATGAGCATACATGCAGTGCATGTATCTTTGTGTTGGTGAGGATGTAGAGAAAAGGGAACCCTCCTATGCTGTTGATAGAAATGTAAATTGGTTAAGCCACTATGGAAAGGAGTATAGAGATATCTCAAAAATCTAAAAATAGAACTACCATATGGCCCAGAAATTTTGCTCCTTTTATAAAACTGAAAAAAAAAAACAAAAGTACCAATTCAAGAATATACATACATCTTATTTTGAATAACATTCGTTATATTTTTGTTTTGCTTAATGTTTATCAGCTATTTTAAAAGCTTAAAGCAGTGTTTATTTCTCAATGACATATTTTTAATATATTTTATCTCTTCCAAAAAAAGAGGAAGATCATAAAGACATATACTGTTATATGATTTTAATTTATTTTCAGCATCCTGATGTGTACTGTTGTTGAAGTGGATATTTCAACTTCTAGTTGGCCAGATTAGGAATTGCGGTGTTGAATTTTAATGAATGTCAGTTTAATTAATTCAGAGAAAGAGCAGAAGAAGCTGTTCTCTGAACTGTTCTTACAATACTTAGGACAATAGATATGTGTTTTTTTCTTCACCCAACAACCAATTTTTCCACTGACTAGATGTCCTGTGTCTGGTTTGGTTCTGACACGAACTATGCAAATTAGCACAAGTCCCACAGGTGAAGGCCTCAATCTCATAGACTGTCCTCATTTCAGATGCTAATCACAGGTCTGGTCAGTCCAATTGTCTATCAAAGCCTCCTCTCCTCAGTTTGATAATTTGCTAGAACTTCTCTCAAAACTCAGGAAGGTAATTTACTACTATGGTTTATTATAAAAGATATAGGTCAGGCACAACCAAATTGAAGATATGCACAGGGCAAGGTATGAAGGAAGGGATGCTCCATGTACCCTTTCTGGACACGTCACCCTCCCAGCATCTCGATGTGTTCACTCCCCAGAAGCTATCGCCACTCCATTATAGTGTTTTTTTTTTTTTTTTTTCTTTCTTTCTTTCTCTTTGTTAATATTGGCTCCATTATGTTAGCACAATTGATTAAATTGTTGGTCATTGATGACTAGACTCAACCTCCCCTCTGCAAGTAGGGCTAAAAGTTCCAAACTTCTAAATTGTGAGGTTGGTTCCTCTAACAACCAGCCCCCATTCTGAAGCTATCTAGAGCCAACTAAGAGTCACTTTATTAGCATAAATTCAGGTATGTGGAAAAAAGACTTGTTATGAACACCAAAAGATGTTCTTATCAACAAAGACTTTAGAAGCTCTAGTTCAGGAACTGGGGACATATAACAGTATATGTCTTTATGATCTTACTCTTTTTTTGGAAGAGATAAAATATATTAAAAATATGTCATTGAGAAATAAACACTGCTTTAAGCTTTTAAAATAGCTGATAAACATTAAGCAAAACAAAAATATAATGAATGTTATTTAAAATAAGATGTATGTATATTCTTGAATTGGTGCTTTTGTTTTTTTTTTTTCAGTTTTATAAAAGGAGCAAAATTTCTGGGCCATATGGTAGTTCTATTTTTAGATTTTTGAGATATCTCTATACTCCTTTCCATAGTGGCTTAACCAATTTACATTTCTATCAACAGCATAGGAGGGTTCCCTTTTCTCTACATCCTCACCAACACAAAGATACATGCACTGCAATGCTCATAGCAGTGTTTATTTACGATTCCCAAGGTAAGGAAGCAACCTGTGTCCAGATGAATGGATAAAGAACACACACATACATATATATCTGTATGTATGTGTGTATATATATATATACACACTAGAATACTACTCAGCCATAAATAAGTACAAAATAATGCTGTTTGTGGCAACATGGATGGACCTAGAGAATATAATACTAGGTAAAATATGTTAGACAATTAAAGACAAATATCATATGATATCACTCTTATATGGAATCTAAGAAATAAAACTAGTGAGTAAAACAAAACAAGATGCTGACTAACAGATATACAGCACAAACTAGCAGTTACCAGTGGGAAAAGGGAAGGAGGAAGGGTCAATATAGGGATGGGGGTTTAAAAAAAAGGATTATTTTTACATTATATTACAGGATTATATGAAAACATGTGTTTGAAACTTGTTTTTATTTTCTTAATATAAATTTATTTATTTTAATTGGAGGTTAATTACTTTACAATATTGTATTGGTTTTCCCATACATCAACATGAATCTGCCACAGGTGTACACATGTTCCCCATCCCGAACCCCTCTCCCTCCTCCCTCCCTATACCATCCCCCTGGGTCTTTTGAAACTTTTGAAAACTGTAAAGCACTGTGTAAGTTAAAGAATATTCTATTCAATTGAAAACATTTTTAAAATGCCATTTGCAAAAATACAAAATAAAAACTAAAATAGGATGCACACTTTACAATTTAGTACTGCATTAAACAATGATCCTCAGATATTGAATTTCTTAGATGATTTTCTCTCAATAACATGAACTTTTACATGTTGAGACCATAACCCTACCATTAAAATAAGATGCACAGATGTAATAAGGGACTGAAGGGGATGTCAGACCTGCTGAAATGGATATATAAGTTTTTGAGGATGGTGGTTGCAAACAACCTATGAAAAGAGTCTTGAGACCAGTAATCTCTTTAAATACTTCCCAAACATTGAGATTATCAAGGATATATCTACAAAATAGACACATAACTTTTCAGTAACCAACCAAGTAAGACCTCTCACATTCCTCTTCTCTTCTCCCTCCTAGACTTTCCCCCATCCTGTCCTTATGTCCCATTGCATGTACCTTAGTTTTGTCACAAACCATAGTTTGAAAGCTAGGAGAAAAGGATTAGAAAAAATAGATGATGGGAAAAAAAAAAGTGTCATACCTAGCTTCTACCTGAGGTAGGACTAACCTGGAGAAGAGGAAAGGTCTCAACTTTAAATCAAAAGCTACATCCAGAACGCTATTTTTATTGTTTAGTTGCTAAGTTGTGTCTGACTCTTTCACAACCTCATGGATGTTAGCCCTCCTAGGCTCCTCTGTCCATGGTATTTCCCAGGCAAAACTATGGAGTGGGTTGTCATTTCCTTCTCCAGGTGATCTTCTCAAGTTAGGGATCAAACCCATGTCTCTTGCATTGGCATGTGGATTCTTTACTGCTGAGCCACCAGGGAAGCCCTATATAAAGACTACTAAATGAAAATTGATATTTAATTTACTGACTAGAGAAGCTGTCTCAGATGGCACTAGTGGTAAAGAATCTGCCTGACAACTCAGCAGATGTAAGAGACACAAGTTTGATCCCTGGGTCAGGAAGATCCCTTGGAGAAGGAAATAACAATCCACTCAGGTATTCTTGCCTAGAAATTTCACTGATAGAGGAGCCTGATTTTTCTACATGGGGTAACAAATAGTTGGACACGAGTGAGTTGGACATGAGTGAGGACACATGTACAAACAAAAACACTATCATAATTTGGTAACAGTGATGGGATTTGCCCAAAATTTCATCAAAAGTAAGGAGCAGGGCTGGGAGGGGAAGAAAGATTAAGTCTCTTTAAAGTTACATGGCAAGAATAAAGCTTGCTTAATTAAGAATTATAAGAATTCCATTGTACCTGGTATTGTACATATATAGTATTTTTACATAGTATGTGTGTGTCATTGTTGTTAAGTCGCTCAGTCATGTCTGACTCTTTGTGACCCCATGGACTGCAGCAGCTAGACTTCCCTGTCCTTCACCATCTCCTGAAGTTGGCTCAAACTCTTGTCCATTGAGTCGGTGATGCCATCCAAACTTCTGGTCCTCTGTTGTCTCCTTTTCCTCTTGCCTTCAATCTTTCCCAGCAATAGAGTGTTTTCTAATGAGTCAGCTTATCACATCACGTGGTCAAAGTATTCAGGCTTCAGTTTTAGCATTAGTCTTTCCAATGAATATTGAGGACCAATTTCCTTTAGGATTATCTGATTTGATCTCCTTGCTTTCCAAGGAACTCAACAGTTTTCTCCAAAACTGCTACTGCTAAGTCACTTCAGTCATGTCCTACTCTGTGTGACTACATAGACGGCAGCCCACCAGGCTCCCCCTGGGATTCTCCAGGCAAGAACACTGGAGTGGATTGCCATTTCCTTCTCCAATGCATGAAAGTGAAAAATGAAAGTGAAGTCGCTCAGTTATGTCTGACCCTCAGCGACCCCATGAACTGTAGCCTACCAGGCTCCTCCATCCATGGGATTTTCTAGGCAAGAGTACTGGAGCGGGGTGCCATTACCTTCTCCTTTACTACAGTTGAAAAGCATCAATTTTTCAGTGCTCAGCCATCTTTATGGTCCAACTCTCATATCCATAATGACTACTGGAAAATCCATAGCCTTGACTATGTTGACCTTTGTTGGCAAAGTAATATCTCTGCTTTTTAATATGCTGTCTAGGTTGGTCATAGCTTTTCTTCCAAGGAGCAAGTATCTTTTAATTTCATAGCTGCAGTCACCATCTGCAGTGATTTTGCAGCCCAAGTAAATAAAATCTGTCACTGTTTCCATTGTTTCCTCATCTATTTGCCATGAAGTGATGGGACCAGATGCCATGTTCTTAGTTTTTTTTAATGTTGAGTGTGTATTCTCATAAATTTCATCCCATCATTACAATTATTGCTATTCCATTGTAGATGAGATAAATGAGATTTAGAGATATTACATAACTCACCTAGATATAAGGTTGCAAGATTTATCAAATAAAAATATAGAAATTCCCAGTTAAATTTGAATTTCAGATATTGAATGAATGTATATTTGTAGTACAATTATATAATGTGCAATATTTGAGCCCTTCTTAGACTATACAATTATCTATCAGTAAGCGGAAATTCAAGTTTAGCTGAGTATTCTACATATTATCAAGAAAACCTACCTAGATAACACAGCTAGTAAATGGTGGGGCCAACATTTGAAATCAGATTTGTAGGATCTGCGTACACTTTGTCCTCATAACTCTGTGGTCTCTTTTCAGAGGAGGAAAGGAAAACAGCAACTTGATTGCTTCTTTGCACTGTTAAATCTGAGGATTTTTCCCTATAGCGTTTGGCTTGATGTATTCCCAGTATCAGATGCTGAAATCTACTATGTTGGCTCTCTGTATGGTTCTTATATACTCAACAGAAAAACTCATCCCAAAGACATGAAGCATATATTCAGCTTTGTTTCTGTGGTTGTGTTTATTATTCCCCTATGTTAAGAGCTTCCAAATACTTTTGGCATTTCTCCTAATTCAACACTGCTTCCTACTGCTTGCTCAATTTGCATTTTACAAGCCTCTCAGCTTCCCCTACCAATCACATATTCTGGGCCAGTGGTTTTTCAAGCTGTTTTTACAGAATGTGAGTTCCTTGAAAGAGAAAATATTTCATTTGTAAAAAATATGAAAATCTACTTAGGGTAAAACAAAAGTGAAGAAAATATATTTGATACATTCTGTTTTCACTGTATGTTTTGGAATAAAAAAAACAAACAAACAAACATGTAATACTATTTTGTGGTTTCATTGGTGTTAATCTTCGGTGCCCTCGTCCCTTAGTGTGAATTATAAAGATAATATTCACAATAAACAAGAAAATAAAAGAAGTATAAAATATCAGGAAGTTAATAAAATAATGGAAGTCAAAGTTTTATTTGAAAATTGTATTAATTTTTCTGGGAAACTTAAAGAAACATTATAATAGAGAGGTTATATAATATGCAGATAACACCACCCTTATGGCAGAAAGTGAAGAGGAACTAAAAAGCCTCTTGATGAAAGTGAAAGTGGAGAGTGAAAACGTTGGCTTTTTTTTTTTTTTTTTCAAGAATCTTTTATTGATTATCAGAAACATTACAAACATCTAATATGAACAAATTGTAACATGACAGTATTTAGCTTGAACAATTAATACATTTCAGATTGGGGAGAAAACCGTTGGCTTAAAGCTCAACATTCAGAAAAAGAAGATCATGGCATCCGGTCGCATCACTTCATGGCAAATAGATGGGGAGACAGTGGAAAGAGTGTCAGACTTTATTTTGGGGGGGTTCCAAAGTCACTGCAGATGGTGACTGCAGCCATGAAATTAAAAAACACTTACTCCTTGGAAGAAAAGTTATGACCAACGTAGATAGCATTTTAAAAAGCAGAGACATTACTTTGCCAACAAAGGTCCGTCTAGTCAAGGCTATGGTTTTTCCAGTGGTCATGTATGGATGTGAGAGTTGGACTGTGAAGAAGGCTGAGCGCCAAAGAATTGATGGTTTTGAACTGTGATGTTGGAGAAGACTCTTGAGAGTCCCTTGGACTGCAAGGAGATCCTACCAGTCCATTCTGAAGGAGATCAGTCCTGGGTGTTCTTTGGAAGGACTGATGCTGAAGCTGAAGCTCCAGTACTTTGGCCACCTCATGCGAAGAGTTGACTCATTGGAAAAGACTCTGATGCTGTGAGGGATTGGGGGCAGGAGGAGAAGGGGATGACGAAGGATGAGATGGCTGGATGGCATCACTGACTTGATGGACGTGAGTCTGAGTGAACTCCGGGAGTTGGTGATGGACAGGGAGGCTTGGCGTGCTGCGATTCATGGGGTCACAAAGAGTCAGACATGACTGAGCGACTGAACTGAACTGACTGATAATTATTTTAATTCTAAAAGAATCCTAAATGTTTTAGTAAGTGCATTTATATGGACAGCACAGTTTTTAGCCTGATAAAGACAATATTAAAAATGCACTTAGAGAAAGTCAGGAAATTATTAAGAATTATCCTGTATCTATTAGGGAGAACACTACGGAGGTTCCTTTAAAAACTAAAAATAGAGTTATGAGTTATCACATGATCCAACACTCCTACTCCTGGGCATGTATCTGGAGAAAACTTTAACTTGACAAGGTGCATGCAATCCAAAGTTCATAGTAGCACTACTTACAATAGCCAAGACATGGAAGCAATCAAACTGTCCATCAACAAATGAATGGATAAAGAAGATGTGATATATATACATAATGGGATATTGCTCTGCCATAACAAAGAATGAATATTGCTATTTATAGCAACATGGATGGACCTAGAGATTATGATAGTTAAGAGACGTCATACAGAGAAAGACAAATACCATGTATTATCACTTACATGTGGAATCTAAAATATTACATAAGTAACTTTACAAACTAGAGACAGATTCACAGACAAAGAAAATAATCTTATGGTTACCAAACGGACAGGGTTCCCAGGTTGCACTAGTGGTAAAGAACCAACCTGCCAATTCAGGAGATTTAAATGATGCTGATTTGATTCCTGTTTCAGGAAGATCCCCCCGGGTTGAAAAGATCCCATGGAGAAAGAAATAGCAACCCACTCCAGTATTCTTGCCTGGAGAATCCCATGGACAGAAGATCCTGATGGGATACAGTCCATAGGGTCGCAAACTGTCGGACACGACTAACGCGACTTAGCATGCATGCACCAAAGGGACTGATGGAGGGGGAATAAATTAGGACTTTGGGATTAACAGATATACACTACTATAAAATAGATAACAAGGACCTACTGTATAGAACAGGGAATTCTACTAAGTATCTTATAATAACCTATAATGGAAAAGAATCTGAAAAAGAATATATATATACATATACATTTAACTGAATCACTTTGCTGTACACTTGAAACATTGCAAATTAACTTTACTGAAAAAATTTTATTGAAAAAAAAATTGCTTTTAAAAAGATTATACACACAAAGGTAAAAGAAAATATCATATTTCTACATGCAAATGTCTCAAACAAAATGCTAGTTTATTATGCATACATACAACATAACAAAATTATAAAAATAAACTACTTGAACTGAGATACAAAGTGATATGCATTTTAAAAGAACGAGCAAAAATAAAGCATAAAATTTCTGAAGTGACTTTGTAAGTAAAATAAATATAGCTAGTTGGAATATTTTCAGGGAGGTAGAAAGCTTAGAAATGAACTTCAAAAACAAGAAAAGCCATAGACTAGAGGTGAGAATGTCAATCTAATATATGAGAGGTGAGCAAAAGCAAAATGAGGATGGCAATTATATTGACTTTACCTAATGCAATAGGGTATGAGAGACAGTAGGTCGTGTGAATTCTGGAAGGAAAAATTAGTTATTTGGTTAAAGAAAATGCTGAGGATCCTGGAGTAGTGAGGAAATAATTCTCTTTATCCTATAGGAATTAATTTACACATAAAAATAAGTATAATATCATATATGAAACGAGTCGCCAGTCCAGGTTCGATGCCTGATACCGGATGCCTGGGGCTGGTGCACTGGGACGACCCAGAGGGATGGTATGGGGAGGGAGGAGGGAGGAGGGTTCAGGATGGGGAACACGTGTATACCTGTGGCAGATTCATTTTGATACATGGCAAAACCAATACAATATTGTAAAGTTAAATAAAATAAAAATAAAATTAAAAAAAAAAAGAAATTTTACGTTAGATTTTAAGAAAGTGGTATGCTGATCTGGGTTTTCAGTACAAAAGAGATGATTATTTAAATGTTGTTGTCTTTAAATTGACAGTGGTGGAAATATTTACATTATGGAAATCTACCAATGCTATAAGTCAGGATTTTGTTTCTTTGCTTTTCTAGGGAGTTGCTTTACCAGCACTCCACACAAATTCCTGTGACGGTAATAATCTTTTGGTATATTTTAACAGAAAGTCATAAATATCTTCTTAAATTATTTCTTACATTATTTCATAGAACAAAAGTCCAAACATAGTCCCTTCAGTAAAACTGTACCTATACTAATTAACTCCTCAGGAAATTTTTCTAAATTTTCCTGTTTGATTTATGATGTATCTAATTTTTTAACATTAAAAGCCTCTTTAATATTTTTAGTTAAAAGAGGAGAAATAAAGCTAATATCTATTTAATGAAGAGTAAGTTGTCAAATAAAGAAAACATGTAATGGTGGAAAAAAGAAACAAATCTATGTGAAAAAAGATACTTTGTAATTTTAAAAAATATCCTATTTTCCATTTGTTAAATATTTGTGTTCAGATCAGATCAGTCGCTCAGTCGTTTCCGACTCTTTGCGACCCCATGAATCACAGCACGCCAGGCCTCCCTGTCCATCACCAGCTCCCGGACGTCACTCAGACTCACATCCATCGAGTCAGTGATGCCATCCAGCCATCTCATCCTCTTTCGTCCCCTTCTCCTCCTGCCCCCAATCCCTCCCAGCATCAGAGTCTTCTCCAATGAGTCAACTCTTCACATGAGGTGGCCAAAATACTGGAGTTTCAGCTTTAGCATCATTCCTTCCAAAGAAATCCCAGGGCTGATCTCCTTCAGAATGGACTGCTTGGATCTCCTTGCAGTCCAAGGGACTCTCAAGAGCCTTCTCCAACACCACAGTTCAAAAGCATCAATTCTTCGGCGCTCAGCCTTCTTCACAGTCCAACTCTCACATCCATACATGACCACAGGAAAGACCATAGCCTTGACTAGGCGAAACTTTGTTGGCAAAGTAATGTCTCTGCTTTTGAATATGCTATCTAGGTTGGTCATAACTTTCCTTCCAAGGAATAAGCGTCTTTTAATTTCATGGCTGCAGTCACCATCTGCAGTGATTTTGGAGCAGCCCAGAAAAACAAAGTCTGACACTGTTTCCACTGTTTCTCCATCTATTTCCCATGTACTGATGGCACCAGATGCCATGATCTTCGTTTTCTGAATGTTGAGCTTTAAGCCAACCTTTTCACTCTCCACTTTCACTTTCATCAAGAGGCTTTTTAGTTCCTCTTCACTTTCTGCCATAAGGGTGGTATCATCTGCATATCTGAGGTTATTGATATTTCTCCTGGCAATCTTGATTCAAGCTTGTGTTTCTTCCAGTCCAGCATTTCTCATGATGTACTCTGCATATAAGTTAAATAAACATGGTGACAATATACAGCCTTGACGTACTCCTTTTCCTATTTGGAACCAGTCTGTTGTTCCATGTCCAGTTCTAACTGTTGCTTCCTGACCTGCATACAGATTTCTCAAGAGGCAGATCAGGTGGTCTTGTATTCCCATCTCTTTCAGAATTTTCCATAGTTTATTGTGAATTGTGTTAATTTATGTGAAAACTCTGAGGCTCAAAATTTATGTTTGTTTGCTCAATGGCTTTGAATGTTAATTATGCAAGTATGGTTTGTTAGATTAGAAATAGTCAGGTGACAAAGTATACTGTGTCAGTACTTTAAGTTGTGTTTGAAATTGTGTCCCTCAAAGTTTGAGACAAATAAAAACACAGGGCATAAAATAGCTTGCCACAGATAAAGCATTTACACAGTTCTGCTTCTTCAGAATTCACTTGCTTGAATAAATATCCTAAATGAATATACTACATAAAGCAAAATATTGCATTTGCTAAAATAAATACAAGTTCAAATGTGCACAGCTACAGATGGCTATGGCTCTTAGAGAAATAAATAGGGCTCAGTCTAAAATGAATGTAAGACATTGAAAGAAGCATAAAACAGTTTTACAGAACATGATAAAATGAATACTGTGCCATTTAAAACTGATTGACAGGTAATGAACTATAAAATCTATATTAAAATGAAAATGACACACAAAGAATAGCACACGGCTTTATCCCTACAGTTTTAGGGTTGAAAAATGGGAAATTTTCTAAACCACCAGCTCATAAAAATTAAGCAAATTAAAAACTGATGAAAAATCTATGTGCTATGATTGAATTGGGGAAGGCAATGGCACCCCACCCCAGCTCTTGCCTGGAAATCCCATGGACGGGGGCCTGATGGGCTGCGTCCATGGGGTCGCTGCGCCGCCCTTCCTTTTCCTTTCTCATTGGGGGAAGGCAACCCACTCCAGTATTCTTGCCTGGGTCCCAGGGACGGGGGGCCTGGTGGGCTGCCGTCTTGGGGTCGCACAGGTCGGACACGACTGAAGCGACTTAGCAGCAGCATGATTGAATTAGCCAGTTGCTGAGAAAGTGAAGTGCAATGCAATTTAACTTTGTGGTATTAGAATGATATTCCTACTCATATTAGACTGAATTGGCAGTTGAAAATGGGGTATTTCCTGAATATGTGTGTGTTTATTAATGTTTCCTTATGTTTCTAAACAATTCTTCACCTACCAGAGGATTTAAACATATGTTAGAGATTTACATTATGCATCTTAGCCTATCAGCATATCCGTGTAGACCTTCTATTGCTAGTTTACAATTTAACAGACTGAATTGTATAGTGGCAATGGCACCCCACTCCAGTACTCTTGCCTGGAAAATCCCATGGATGGAGGAGCCTGGTGGGCTGCAGTCCATGGGGTCGCTAAGAGTCGGACACGAGTGAGCGACTTCACTTTCACTTTTTCGCTTTCATGCATTGGAGAAGGAAATGGCAACCCACTCCAGTTTTCTTGCCTGGAGAATCCTAGGGGCAGGAGAGCCTGGTGGGCTGACGTCTATAGGGTCACGCGGAGTCGGACACGACTGAAGTGACTTAGCAGCAGCAGCAACTAGTAAACAATGGGTGCTATTGCTAGCTTAATGTGATTGCTCTGCATAAAATTTGAACAGCCTCACTCAAAGGAAACATGCCTCTGTACCTTACTCTAACTGTATATCTTTTTTTTTTCGTTCCCTTGCCAAAGAGCTGATAGAAAAAAAAAAAAAAAAATTTGTCAGGATCTCACAAATTTGAAATGCACATCTTTTTTCTTACATTAAAAAATAATGAACTAAGACTGTTTGTATAACTGAAATGAAAAGCAACAATTGCGAAGTTACAGGATTGTATTATAAGCTTATTTCAGGATGCACATACACATACACACAGTTGAGGTATCACTCAGGCTTCCAGGTGGCTCTGAAGGCTACTCTGGTGGCACTAGTGGTAAAGAACCAGCCTGCCAGAGACTCAGGTTTGATCCCTGGGTCAGGAAGATTCCCCTGGAAGAGGAAATGGCAATCCACTGCAGTATTCAGAGGAGCCTGGTGGGTTACAATCCATAGGGTCACAAAGAGTCAGACACAACTGAAGCTACTTGGCAGGCACACAGGCATTGATAATCTATTATTTGCCAGAATTAGCTACAGAAATGTTATTAAATTACCTAGTTTCATACTGGTCTTCAATAAGATATGCAATATTATATTCTCAATTCACTAATGACAAAGCTAGGGTTCAGAGACTTTAACAAATTTTTCCAAACTTGCTCACATTGTAAGTGGCTATCAGATCAGATCAGATCAGTCACTCAGTCGTGTCCGACTCTTTACGACCCCATGACTGCAGCAAGCCAGGCCTCCCTGTCCATCATCAACTCCCGGAGGTCATTCAGACTCACATCCATTGAGTCAGTGATGCCATCCAGCCATCTCATACTCTGTCGTCCACTTCTCTTTCTGCCCCCAATCCCTCCCAGCATCAGAGTCTTCTCCAGTGAGTCAACTCTTCACATGAGGTGGCCAAAATACTGGAGTTTCAGCTTTAGCATCATTCCTTCCAAAGAAATCCCAGGGCTGATCTCCTTCAGAATGGACTGGTTGGATCTCCTTGCAGTCCAAGGGACTCTCAAGAGTCTTCTCCAACACCACAGTTCAAAAGCATCAATTCTTCGGCGCTCAGCCTTCTTCACAGTCCAGCTCTCACATCCATACATGACTGCTAGAAAACCATAGCCTTGACTAGATGGACCTTTGTTGGCAAAGTAATGTTTCTGCTTTTGAATATGCTATCTACGTTGGTCATAACTTTCCTTCCAAGGAGTAAGCGTCTTTTAATTTCATGGCTGCAGTCACCATCTGCAGTGATTTTGGAGCAGCCCAGAAAAACAGTCTGACACTGTTTCCACTGTTTTGCCATCCATTTCCCATGTACTGATGGGACCAGATGCCATGATCTTCGTTTTCTGAATGTTGAGCTTTAAGCCAACCTTTTCACTCTCCACTTTCACTTTCATCAAGAGGCTTTTTAGTTCCTCTTCACTTTCTGCCATAAGGGTGGTATCATCTGCATATCTGAGGTTATTGATATTTCTCCCAGCAATCTTGAATCCAGCTTGTGTTTCTTCCAGTCCAGCATTTCTCATGATGTACTCTGCATATAAGTTAAATAAACATGGACCAATATACAGCCTTGATGTACTCCTTTTCCTATTTGGAACCAGTCTGTAGTTCCATGACCAGTTCTAACTGTTGCTTCCTGACCTGCATACAGATATCTCAAGAGGCAGATCAGGCTGTCTGGTATTCCCATCTCTTTCAGAATTTTCCACAGTTTATTGTGATCTACACAGTCAAAGGCTTTGGCATAGTCAATAAAGCAGAAAGAGATGTCTTTCTGGAACTCTCTTGCTTTTTCCATGATCCACCGGATGTTGGCAATTTGATCTCTGGTTCCTCTGCCTTTTCTAAAACCAGCTTGAACATGAGGAAGTTCACGGTTTACATATTGCTGAAGCCTGGCTTGGAGAATTTTGAGCATTACTTAGGTCTTGTAAGAGGGCATCAGAGGGCAAATACACTAAAACCATTCTCACAGAAAACTAGTCAATTTAATCACACAAGGACCACACCCTTGTCTAACTCAATGAAATTAAACCATGCCCGAGGGGCAACCTGGGATGGGTGGGTCATGGTGGAGAGAGATGACAGGGTGTGGTCCGCTGGAGAAGGGAATGGCAAACCACTTCAGTATTCTTGCCTTAAGAACCCCATGAACAGTATGAAAAGACAAAATGATAGGATACTGAAAGAGAAACTCCCCAGGTCAGTAGAGGCCCACTATGCTACTGGAGATCAGTGGAGAAATAACTCCAGAAAGAATGAAGGGATGGAGCCAAAACAAAAAGAGTACCCAGCTGTGGATGTGTCTGGTGATAGAAGCAAAGTCCGATGCTGTAAAGAGCAATATTGCATAGGAACCTGGAATGTCAGGTCCATGAATCAAGGCAAATTGGAAGTGGTCAAACAAGAGACGGCAAGAGTGAATGTTGACATTCTAGGAATTAGCGAACTAAAATGGACTGGAATGGGTGAATTTAACTCAGATGACCATTAAATCTACTATTGTGGGCAGGAATCCCTCAGAAGAAATGGAGTGGCCATCATGGTCAACAAAAGAGTCCGAAATGCAGTACTTGGATGCAATCTCAAAAATGACACAATGATCTCTATTCGTTTCCAAGGCAAACCATTCAATGTCACAGTCATCCAAATCTATGCCCCAACCAGTAACGCCAAAGAAGCTGAAGTTGAACGGTTCTATGAAGACCTACAAGACCTTTTAGAACTAACACCCAAAAAAGATGTCCTTTTCATTATAGGGGACTGGAATGCAAAAGTAGGAAGTCAAGAAACACCTGGAGTAACAGGCAAATTTGGCCGTGGAAAACAGAATGAAGCAGGGCAAAGACTAACAGAGTTTTGCCAAGAAAATGCACTGGTCATAGCAAATACCCTCTTCCAACAACACAAGAGAAGACTCTATACATGGACATCACCAGATGGTCAATACCGAAATCAGATCAATTATATTCTTTGCAGCCAAAGATGGAGAAGCTCTATACAATCAGCAAAAACAAGACCAGGAGCTGACTGTGGCTCAGACCATGAACTCCTTATTGCCAAATTCAGACTGAAATTGAAGAAAGTAGGGAAAACTACTGGACCATTCAGGTATGACCTAAATCAAATGCCTTATGATTATACAGTGGAAGTGAGAAATAGATTTAAGGGCCTAGATCTGATAGATGGAGTGCCTGATGAACTATGGAATGAGGTTCGTGACATTGTACAGGAGATAGGGATCAAGACCATCCCCCCATGGAAAAGAAATGCAAAAAAGCAAAATGGCTGTCTGGGGAGGCCTTACAAGTAGCTGTGAAAAGAAGAGAAGTGAAAAGCAAAGGAGAAAAGGAAAGATATAAACATCTAAATGCAGAGTTCCAAAGAATAGCAAGAAGAGATAAGAAAGCCTTCTTCAGTGATCAATGCAAAGAAATAGAAGAAAACAACAGAATGGGAAAGACTAGGGATCTCTTCAAGAAAATCAGAGATACTAAAGGAACATTTCATGCAAAGATGGGCACGATAAAGGACAGAGATGGTGTGGACCTAACAGAAGCAAAAGATATTAAGAAGAGGTGGCAGGAATACACAGAAGAACTGTATAAAAAAGAGCTTCATAACCCAGATAATCATGATGATGTGATCACTGACCTAGAGCCAGACATCTTGGAATGTGAAGTCAAATGGGCCTTAGAAAGCATCACTATGAACAAAGCTAGTGGAGGTGATGGAATTCCAGTGGAGCTATTCCAAGTCCTGAAAGATGATGCTGTGAAAGTGCTGCACTCAATATGCCAGCAAATTTGGAAAACTCAGCAGTGGCCACAAGATTGGAAAAGGTCAGTTTTCATCCCAATCCCAAAGAAAGGCAATGCCAAAGAATGCTCAAACTACTGCACAGTTGCACTCATCTCACATGCTAGTAAAGTAATGCTCAAAATTCTCCAAGCCAGGCTTCTGCAATATGTGAACCATGAACTTCCAGATGTTCAAGCTGGTTTTAGAAAAGGCAGAGGAACCAGAGATCAAATTGCCAACATCCGCTGGATCATGGAAAAAGCCAGAGAGATCCAGAAAAACATCTATTTCTGCTTTATTGACTATGCCAAAGCCTTTGACTGTGTAGATCACAATAAACTATGGAAAATTCTGAAAGAGATGGGAATACCAGACCACCTGATCTGCCTCTTGAGAAATCTATATGCAGGTCAGGAATCAACAGTTAGAACTGGTCATGGAACAACAGACTGGTTCCAAATAGGAAAAGGAGTACGTCAAGGCTGCATATTGTCACCATGTTTATTTAACTTATATGCAGAGTACATCATGAGAAATGCTGGACTGGAAGAAACACAAGTTGGAATCAAGATTGCTGGGAGAAATATCAATAACCTCAGATATGCAGATGACACCACCCTTATGGCAGAAAGTTAAGAGGGGCTAAAAAGCCTCTTGATTAAAGTGAAAGTGGAGAGTGAAAGGGTTGGCTTAAACCTCAACATTCAGAAAACCAAGATCATGACATCTGGTCCCATCACTACATGGGAAATAGATGCGGAAACAGTGGAAACAGTGTCAGACTTTGTTTTTCTGGGCTCCAAGATCACTGCAGATGGTGACTGCAGCCATGAAATTAAAAGACGCTTGCTTCTTGGAAGGAAAGTTATGACCAACCTAGATAGCATATTCAAAAGCAGAGACATTACTTTACCAACAAAGGTTCGCCTAGTCAAGGCTATGGTCTTTCCTGTGGTCATGTATGGATGTGAGAGCTGGACTGTGAAGAAGGCTGAGCACCGAAGAATTGATGCTTTTGAACTGTGGTGTTGGAGAAGACTCTTGAGAGTCCCTTGGACTGCAAGAAGGTCCAACCAGTCCATTCTGAAGGAGATCAATCCTGGAATTTCTTTAGAAGGAATGATGCTAAAGCTGAAACTCCAGTATTTTGGCCACCTCATGCGAAGAGTTGACTCATTGGAGAAGACTCTGATGCTGGGAGGGATTGAGGGCAGGAGGAGAAGGGGATGACAGAGGATGAGATGGCTGGATGGCATCTCTGACTTGATGGGTGTGAGTCTGGGTGACCTCCGGGAGCTGGTGATGGACAGGGAGGCCTGGCGTGTTGCGGTACATGGGGTCGCAAAGAGTCAGACACGACTGAGCGACTGATCTGATCTGATCTGATCTTACTAGCGTGTGAGATGAGTGCAATTGTGTGGTCGTTTGAGCATTCTTTGGCATTGCCTTTCTTTGGGATTGGGATGAAAACTGACCTTTTCCAATCTTGTGGCCACTGCCGAGTTTTCCAAATTTGCTGGCATATTGAGTGCAGCACTTTCACAGCATCATCTTTCAGGATTTGGAATAGCTCCACTGGAATTCCATCACCTCCACTAGCTTTGTTCGTAGTGATGCTTTCTAAGGCCCACTTGACTTCACATTCCAGGATGTCTGGCTCTAGCTTAGTGATCACCCCATCATGATTATCTGGGTCATGAAGCTCTTTTTTGTACAGTTCTTCTGTGTATTCTTGTCACCTCTTCTTAATATCTTCTGCTTCTGTTAGGTCCATACCATTTCTGTCCTTTATCGAGCCCATCTTTGCATGAAATATTCCTTTGGTATCTCTGATTTTCTTGAAGAGACCTTTCCCATTCTGTTGTTTTCCTCTGTTTCTTTGTATTGATCACTGAAGAAGGCTTTCTTGTCTCTTCTTGCTATTCTTTGGAACTCTGCATTCAGATGTTTATATCTTTCTTTTTCTCCTTTGCTTTTCACCTCTCTTGTTTTCACAGCTATTTTTCAGGCCTCCCCAGACAGCCATTTTGCTTGTTTGCATTTCTTTTCCATGGGGATGGTTTTGATCCCTATCTCCTGTACAATGTCATGAACCTCATTCCATAGTTCATCAGGCACTCTATCTATCAGATCTAGGCCCTTAAATCTATTTCTCACTTCCACTGTATAATCATAAGGGATTTGATTTAGGTCATACCTGAATGGTCTAGTGGTTTTCCCTACTTTCTTCAATTTCAGTCTGAATTTGGCAATAAGGAGTTCATGGTCTGAGCCACAGTCAGCTCCTGGTCTTGTTTTTGCTGATTGTATAGAGCTTCTCCATCTTTGGCTGCAAAGAATATAATCGATCTGATTTCGGCGTTGACCATCTGGTGATGTCCATGTATAGAGTCTTCTCTTGTGTTGTTGGAAGAGGGTATTCGCTATGACCAGTGCGCCGCACAGCCGGCAAGGCACTCTTAGTTCGCCGGTCGCAGTAGGCGAGAGTAAGTGGCTATAGCCTAGTTTAAAACCCAGTAGCCTCACTACCATGCATTTTCTTAACCATTATATAATCAAAGGTGTTTTTTTTTTTTTTTTTTTCATTCCTATACATTCTCATTGTACCTAAACACTTTAGATGTCAGCTTATTTTTTGAATTCTACTAAATATCAATGTTTTGTCCCAAGGCCTAGATCATCAGATACATAATTAACACTGAAGGCTGATATCTCAATAAAAAGAAGGAATTAGAGCCAGAAGTATTATCAAAGGGCATTCCTCAAATAAACTTATTGTAGGAAAAGGAGAATGCTATCCATGATGACTAAGGAGATAGGGAAACTGTCTAATGGATCTTATCTCTACTTTGCTTACAGTAAATGTACTCATTTTTAGTCATTATAGTGTAAAACTTCCTTCTTTTAGAATTTCCTTCACATCAGAAATGTTGAGGTTCATTTATAATATACAAAAGAGATTGTGAGTTTCAGTGAAATATTTTGGCTTCCAGCGGGTTTGTAACCCTCTGAAAAATGAGCACATATTTTGGATTCATATTTATTTGTTAGCAGAGTGAAATTCTGGCTTTTTTTTTTTAGATCACTAAACCAACAGTTAAAATAGATAAGCCAGTTCTTTTCTTAAACTTTTATAATTCTAGAGCTGTCAAGATGACATGGATTAGTGGAAAGAGGAAGAGATCAAAAAGCCTGATTGTATAATGGTTAAAACATATTTGAGAGAGAGATTACCAGTTTTGAATCTGGGCTATGACCACTTATGCAAATTTGGACAATTTGGCTTAATGTCTCTGGGCCCTATGTTTGCCATCAGTGAGGACAATGGCAATATGTATCCTCCATTCGTACTTAGTCGCTCAGTCATGTCTGACTCTTTGCAACTCCATGCACTATAGCCTACTAATCTCCTCTGTCCATAGGATTCTCCAGGCAAAAATACTAGAGTGGGTTGCCATTTCCTTTTCCAGGGGATCTTCCCGACCCAGGGGTTTAACCCTGGTCTCCTGCATTGCAGGCAGGCTGATTTTTTGTACTGTCTGAGCTACCAGGAAAGACCTATTGGAGTTCTACATGAAATTAAAATGTTAATATATACAGAGCTTGCAGAATTTAAAATTTCACTTTGAATCCTCTAACCCTACTCATTTTCTTGGCAAAACTCTGTTAGTCTTTGCCCTGCTTCATTCCATGTTCCAAGGCCAAAGTTGCCTGTTACTCCAGGTGTTTCTTGACTTCCTACTTTTGCATTCCAGTCCCCTATAATGAAAAGGACATCTTTTTTGGGTGTTAGTTCTGAAAGGTCTTGTAGGACTTCATAGAACCGTTCAACTTCAGCTTCTTTGGCGTTATTGGTTGGGGCATAGATTTGGATGACTGGGATATTGAATGGTTTGCCTTGGAAACAAACAGAGATCATTCTGTCATTTTTGAGATTGCATCCAAGTACTGCATTTCAGACTCTTTTGTTGACCACGATGGCCACTCCATTTCTTCTGAGGGATTCCTGCCCACAGTAGTAGATATAATGGTCATCTGAGTTAAATTCATCCATTCCAGTCCATTTTAGTTTGCAAATTCCTAGAATGTGGACATTCACTCTTGCCATCTCTTGTTTGACCACTTCCAATTTGCCTTGATTCATGGACCTGACATTCCAGGTTCCTATGCAGTATTGCATAGGAATGCTCAAAATTCTCCAAGTAATTCTCCAACTAATTCTCCAACTAATTGTCCAAGCAATGCTCAAAATTCTCCAATCCGGGCTAGAGCCATATGTGAACCGTGAACTTCCTGATGTTCAAGCTGGTTTTAGAAAAGGCAGAGGAACCAGAGATCAAATTGCCAACATCTGCTGGATCATGGAAAAAGCAAGAAAGTTCCAGAAAAACATCTATTTCTGCTTTATTGACTATGCCAAAGCCTTTGACTGTGTAGATCACAATAAACTATGGAAAATTCTGAAAGAGATGGGAATACCAGACCACCTGATCTGCCTCTTAAGAAATCTGTATGCAGGTCAGGAAGCAACAGTTAGAACTGGTCATGGAACAACAGACTGGTTCCAAATAGGAAAAGGAGTACGTCAAGGCTGCATATTGTCACCATGTTTATTTAACATATATGCAGAGTACATCATGAGAAATGCTGGACTGGAAGAAACACAAGTTGGAATCAAGATTGCTGGGAGAAATATCAATAACCTCAGATATGCAGATGACACCACCCTTATGGCAGAAAGTGAAGAGGGGCTAAAAAGCCTCTTGATGAAAGTGAAAGTGGAGAGTGAAAAGGTTGGCTTAAACCTCAACATTCAGAAAATGAAGATCATGGCATCTGGTCCCATCACTGCATGGGAAATGGATGGGGAAACAGTGGAAACAGTGTCAGACTTTGTTTTTCTGGGCTCCAAAATCACTGCAGATGGTGACTGCAGCCATGAAATTAAAAGACGCTTACTCCTTGGAAGGAAAGCTATGACCAACGTAGATAGCATATTCAAAAGCAGAGACATTACTTTGCCAACAAAGGTTCGCCTAGTCAAGGCTATGGTCTTTCCTGTGGTCATGTATGGATGTGAGAGCTGGACTGTGAAGAAGGCTGAGCGCCGAAGAATTGATGCTTTTGAACTGTGGTGTTGGAGAAGACTCTTGAGAGTCCCTTGGACTGCAAGAAGGTCCAACCAGTCCATTCTGAAGGAGATCAATCCTGGAATTTCTTTGGAAGGAATGATGCTAAAGCTGAAACTCCAGTATTCTGGCCACCTCATGTGAGGAGTTTACTCATTGGAGAAGACTCTGATGCTGGGAGGGATTGAGGGCAGGGGGAGAAGGGGACGACAGAGGATGAGATGGCTGGATGGCATCACTGACTTGATGGGTGTGAGTCTGGGTGACCTCCGGGAGCTGGTGATGGACAGGGAGGCCTGGCGTGCTGCGGTTTATGGGGTCGCGAAGAGTCGGACATGACTGAGCGACTGATCTGATCTGAACCCTACTCAGTTACCGTGTGAACTTTGGAAAAGCCAATTCACTTAGTCTAAAATTCATACCAATTTTGTTTAAATTGATGAAAATAATAACTAGTCATTTGTGGCAGGGTCAAAAAGCACCTCAAAGATAATAGCTTAAGATAATACAGATTCATTTTGCTTTTTGTCACAGGCTTCAGTGGGAACAGCCTATCTCTGCTCCACAGGACACTAATGCTGGGGGTAACCCAATGACTTGGGCTGAAAGGACGTGAAGACTCCCTCCCTCTGCCTGGTGGTCCATACTGTCACCAGAAATCTCAATTAGCTTCTCAACTGAATCAGCTACATGCAGCCTGCCTGCAAGGCTCCAAGGTTTTCTCACTATGACTGGGATCCAATCGTGAGCACCCAAATCAACCAGGAGGGTATTATAGCATTTCTATAACCTTAGCTCAGAAATCACAGTGTCTATCATAAGCACATCTCTAGCTCAGAAATTACAGTATCTATCGTAAACACAACAACATCCAAATTCAAAAAGAGGGGTCCAAGTCAGAATATAGTACAAACATGCAGCGGGAGATACTATTGCAACAATTTTTGAAAACTAGTATATTTTCAAATCTACACTCTACCACAGGTATCTAAGACTGCTGCCTGAATAAATGGAACAAGGTATCTAAAAGAAGTCTGCAATATTTTAATTTCTGTAATCAAATTAAATCACCTATGTATGTGAATGCACAAAGGAAAGGCACTATTACCTAATTATATATTATCAATCATCATTATCCTGAGTATAAAATTTGGATAAATTTTCAGCAATGGTGTTATATTTGAAAATTTCACTATAACCTAAAATTTCTCTATAGCTCAGATTAAAAATACAGAAAAAATTTAAAAGGAGGGCAAGGTATGTTGGAGTTTAAGATATTAAATCATCTATGGGCTATAGATTATTATTAAAATTAGCCATAATATACCCTCCAGATGGGTAATTAGCATTTTGAAGTTTAGACACCTTTTGGGTATTTGAAAATATTGCACTAATAGCAGAATTTTCAGCAGCCTCAGTGAAAGCCCAGAGATAGAGTAAAATATTTCCCAATGCTGAAAGAAAATAAATTTCAAAGTATAGCCAGCAAAATTATGCATTAGCAATAAAGGCAAAATTCATCCTTAAAATCCTTCTAAATTATATACTTAAGGAAGAAGAGTAGTATTAAAAAAGGAAGGTCTGAGGCATTAAAAGGACTGATAGCAAAGATACTAGATAACGTGATTATGTCTCATTTTTTTTAAATGTATAAATCAATGGTAGTAAAAGTAATACAATATTGTAAAAAATAAAATAAAATAAAAAAAAAAAAAGTATACCTAATCTGTAGGTTAAAAACAACTACAGAATTAAGTGCAGAATTAAAATATTTGAATTATGTAGCATACAATATCGGAGAAGGCGATGGCACCCCACTCCAGTACTCTTGCCTGGAAAATCCCATGGATGGAGGAGCCTGGTGGGCTGCAGTCCATGGGGTCGCTAAGAGTCGGACATGACTGAGTGACTTCACTTTCACTTTTCACTTTCCTGCACTGGAGAAGGAAATGGCAACCCACTCCAGTGTTCTTGCCTGGAGAATCCCAGGGATGGGGAGCCTGGTGGGCTGCTGTCTATGGGGTCGCACAGAGTCGGACACGACTGAAGCGACTTAGCAGCAGCAGCAGCAGCAGCATACAATATTGTTTTGTAGAAAGTAATATTTTATGTTCTTTAGATGGGTATTGGCAAACACTCAGTAAAGGAGCCAGGCAGTAGATATTTTAGGCTTTGTAGGTTAAAAGGCCCCTGAAGTAGGAAATGACAACCCATGCAAGTATTCTTGCTGGGAAATTCCATGGACAGAGGAGCTTGGACCGCTACAATCCATGGAGTTGCAAAGAGTCAGACATGACTTAGTGACTAAACAGCAACAAGATCAAAAGGCAAGTAGAGAATACTGTATAAGGTACTTATATGACAAGAGAGAAAACATTTCCACAATTTTTTTAATTGAAGTTCAAATTAAATAATAGTGATTGATAACAATTGCATATATGTGGTGTGTGTGTGTGAGAGAGAGAGAGAGATACAGATTTATTACTGAGAAAAATAAAAATTTGAGAGGTATTTTGCTTGGAGTCCCAAGCTACTGTTCTCGATCATCCAAATTGATTGGAAAATGTGCATCTGTTAGTGTTCATCTGTAATGAGACTTTATATATTTCATGTTAGAAAATGTCTTTCACAAAGATGGGTACTGATATTACATCAACAAGTAAACACTTTGAAACTTACTTTGGTTACACTTACTTTTGGTTATTTGGTTATTTTCTATTCTATCTGCTCTGGTAAAATATTTCATTTTAAATTTTCTAATATTTATGATGTTGTTTTTGTGGATTACAGATATTGTTGTGGGTGCTTAGAATTATAATGTTTATATTTTATTTGTTTAGCCTAGAGATAATGTCACTGACTAATAAACACAATGCTTTGTTATCTAATTTGATAACAATACTCTATTGTGTCTAAATATCAACCAATATATTTGAAGCTCACTGTGCTGTTTACATGATGAGCATTCATTGGTATCAAAAGTAAATAATATATTGTTTTTTGCTTTTTCATTTCTCTACGAATGTTTCTATACTATACAACCCCTCTTCCTGCACTTCTTTGGTTTCAGTGACCTGAGAGTTCACATCATGAAAGAAGCACTCAAAGCATTCAAAGCACTCTTGAATAATTAGAATCCTTTTGTCAGACTGTCTAATGTTAATTTGTTTTTGATACTCTTCTTTAATGTCATCTTCCCCATTGTCTGGCATTGGTTTAGAGGCACTCTTTTATGATTTCTCGATTGGCTCTGTTGTAAATCCTGTGAATGCATACCCAACATCTGGATACAGATTTTTTCAGCAGGAATTTATTGTTTTCAGGCTTCATGACTTAAATGGCTTTTTGTATAACAATGGCATCTTTAAAGGTGAAATCCTTCCAGATTCTCATGATGGTCTCTCTATTGGGATTTCCCTCCAGAGCACTGTCAATCCTTTCCATAGAGAAAGACGCATGCAGTGAGTCTTACAGGTCCTCACAATTCTCTGACCTAGAAGCTGAGTTAGAGTTGTGTTTGGGAGCAAGCAGACCAATTAGATTCCTTCAATTTGAGCTTATGCTTTTGGGTGACCAGAGGCATTGTCCAATATCATGAAAACATTAAAGGCCATCCCTTACTGGCAAGGTACTCCCTGACTTCAGGGACAAAGCATCAATGGAACCAGTCCAGAAAAAGGATTCTCATTATCCAAGCCTTCTTCTTGTATAACCAAAAGACTCACAGCTGGTGTTAATTTTTCTCTTCCAGGCTTCAGGCTGCGCAGGTTTATAGATAAGGGTAGTCCTAACCATAAGTCTGACTGCATCGACACAGAGCGGGAGAGTTAACTTCTTGCCTTAAATCCTGGTGCTTATTTCTCTTTTCACTAACAAGTCTTTTGTGGCACTTTTTTTCTAGAAGAGGGTACTTTCATCTGCTTCAAAAACCTGTCCAGGCTTCTTCTCAACCCTTTCTTCTCAATGATTTTCTAAATGGTGTCTGGGAACTTTGCTGCATTTTGGTCAACAGACACTGCTTCTCATGTTACCTGATATTTTTAAAGCCAATTCTTTTTCTAAAATTATTACACCATTCTTTGGTAGCATTAAATTCTCCATCTTTAGATCCTTCACCTTCCTTTTGCTTTAAGTTGTCATATAACTTCACTTTTTCTTGACTTAAAGGCTATAAATATGTCTTTTTTATAACAATCCTGCATCCACATAAAAGCTTCATTTTTCCATCTGAGATAAAGGATGTTCAAAAAAATCATAAGTTTTTGCATCTGCTGGAGTAGCTGTGGCAATGACTTTATGAATTTCCTTTTCTTTTTTCACAATGGTCCTTATGCTGAATTCATTTATCTTGAAATGGTAGGCAACTGCAGTTGCAGACCTCAACCTGTGGTATATGTCAAGTCAATTCAATTTTTTTCTTCTAATATTGTGACTTTCCTCTATTTTGGGGGCACTTCCTGTGTCACTGGTTGCACTTCATGGGTCCCATGGTGTTATTCCAAGTTTATGTTTTTGCACAAAACATGATGAAAAATATTAATACATAAGAACCCCAAGAGATCACTTTTTACTGCGATTTATAATTTACTGGAGTGACAAAGTCCTCAGGCAGAGACGATTAGTGTCACATAGCAGATACTATACTTGAACTCACCACAATAGCAACAGGAGCTGGCTAGAAAATTACCAGTAGTTTACTGTGTACTGGTGGCTCAGAGGTTAAAGCATCTGCCTGCAATGCAGGAGACCTGGGATCGATCTCTGGGTCGGGAAGATCCCCTCGAGAAAGAAATGGCAACCCACTCCAGTATTCTTGCCTGGAGAATCCCATGGACAGAGAAGCCTGGTGAGCTACAGTCCACGGGGTCACAAAGAGTCAGATATGACTGAGTTAACTTTCACTTTCAACTTTCACTTTCTTTAGCATGTACTACAGTTAATTTTATGTAGTTATGATTTAATTCATCTCTGAATTTGTTTACATCTCAATATTGCAAATGCCTTCATATCAGCATTTGTATAGGTGTTAATAAGTTTTAACTTTTTATAATAGATGTGTGTATCTGATCAGATCAGATCAGTCGCTCAGTCGTGTCCGACTCTTTGCAACCCCATGAACCGCAGCACGCCAGGCCTCCCTGTCCATCACCAGCTCCCGGAGGTCACCCAGACTCACACCCATCAAGTCAGTGATGCCATCCAGCCATCTCATCCTCTGTCGTCCCCTTCTCCTCCTGCCCTCAATCCCTCCCAGTATCAGAGTCTTCTCCAATGAGTCAACTCTTCGCATGAGGTGGCCAAAATACTGGAGTTTCAGCTTTAGCATCATTTCTTCCAAAGAAATTCCAGGATTGATCTCCTTCAGAATGGACTGGTTGGACCTTCTTGCAGTCCAAGGGACTCTCAAGAGTCTTCTCCAACACCACAGTTCAAAAGCATCAATTCTTCGGCGCTCAGCCTTCTTCACAGTCCAGCTCTCACATCCATACATGACCACAGGAAAGACCATAGCCTTGACTAGGCGAACCCTTGTTGGTAATGTCTCTGCTTTTGAATATGCTATCTAGGTTGGTCATAACTTTCCTTCCAAGGAGTAAGCGTCTTTTAATTTCATGGCTGCAGTCACCATCTGCAGTGATTTTGGAGCCCAGAAAAACAAAGTCTGACACTGTTTCCACTGTTTCCCCATCCATTTCCCATGCAGTGATGGGACCAGATGCCATGATCTTCATCTTCTGAATGTTGAGCTTTAAGCCAACCTTTTCACTCTCCACTTTCACTTTCATCAAGAGGCTTTGAGTTCCTCTTCACTTTCTGCCATAAGAGTGGTGTCATCTGCATATCTGAGGTTATTGATATTTCTCCCGGCAATCTTGATTCAAGCTTGTGTTTCTTCCAGTCCAGCATTTCTCATGATGTACTCTGCATATAAGTTAAATAAACATGGTGACAATATACAGCCTTGACGTACTCCTTTTCCTATTTGTAACCGGTCTGTTGTTCCATGACCAGTTCTAACTGTTGCTTCCTGACCTGCATACAGATTTCTCAAGAGGCACATCAGGTGGTCTGGTATTCCCATCTCTTTCAGAATTTTCCATAGTTTATTGTGATCCACACAGTCAAAGGCTTTGGCATAGTCAATAAAGCAGAAATGGATGTTTTTCTGGAACTCTCTTGCTTTTTCCATGATCCAGCGGATGTTGGCAATTTGATCTCTGGTTCCTCTGCCTTTTCTAAAACCAGCTTGAACATCAGGAAGTTCATGGTTCACATATTGCTGAAGCCTGGCTTGGAGAATTTTGAGCATTACTTTACTTTACTAGTGTGTGAGATGAGTGCAACTGTGCGGTAGTTTGAGCACTCCTTGGCATTGCCTTTATTTGGGATTGGGATGAAAACTGACCTTTTCCAATCTTGTGGCCACTGCTGAGTTTTCCAAATTTGCTGGCATATTGAGTGCAGCACTTTAATAGCATCATCTTTCAGGACTTGGAATAGCTCCACTGGAATTCCATCACCTCCACTAGCTTTGTTCATAGTGATGCTTTCTAAGGCCCACTTGACTTCACATTCCAAGATGTCTGGCTCTAGGTCATTGATCACATCATCATGATTGTCTAGGTCTTGAAGCTCTTTTTTGTACGGTTCTTCTGTGTATTCTTGCCACCTCTTCTTAATATCTTTTGCTTCTGTTAGGTCCACACCATCTCTGTCCTTTATCGTGCCCATCTTTGCATGAAATGTTCCTTTGGTATCTCTGATTTTCTTGAAGAGATCCCTAGTCTTTCCCATTCTGTTGTTTTCTTCTATTTCTTTGCATTGATCACTGAAGAAGGCTTTCTTATCTCTTCTTGCCATTCTTTGGAACTCTGCATTTAGATGTTTATATCTTTCCTTTTCTCCTTTGCTTTTCACTTCTCTTCTTTTCACAGCTACTTGTAAGGCCTCCCCAGACAGCCATTTTGCTTTTTTGCATTTCTTTTCCATGGGGATGGTCTTGATCCCTGTCTCCTGTACAATGTCACGAACCTCATTCCATAGTTCATCAGGCACTCTATCAGATCTATGCCCTTAAATCTATTTTTCACTTCCACTGTATAATCATAAGGGATTTGATTTAGGTCATACCTGAATGGTCTAGTAGTTTTCCCTACTTTCTTCAATTTAAGTCTGAATTTGGCAATAAGGAGTTCATGGTCTGAGCCACAGTCAGCTCCTGGTCTTGTTTTTGCTGATTGTATAGAGCTTCTCCATCTTTGGCTGCAAAGAATATAATCGATCTGATTTCGGTGTTGACCATCTGGTGATGTCCATGTATAGAGTCTTCTCTTGTGTTGTTGGAAGAGCGACCTCGCCTTCTCGCGACCGGCGCACAATTGAGAGCGACCTCGCCTTCCCGCGACCAGCGCACAATTGAGAGCGCCCCGCCAGCTGTGTCGCGCACTAAGAGCGCCCGACCGACTGCATCGCGCACTAAGAGCGTGCGGCCGAGAGGAGCTACCCCACGACCAAGGAAGGACGGCGGTGAGGGCCAGCGCACTAAGCACGGCGGAGAAGAGCTACCCCACACCGAGGTCAGGAAGGGTGGCGGTGAGGAGAGACCCCCTCATCCAAAGTAAGGTGCGATGGCTGTGCTTCGCTGGCCGGGAGCAGCCAGGAGCAGCCGGGACGAGATACCCCATGCCCAAGGTAAGAGAAACCCAAGTAAGACAGTAGGTCTTGAAAGAGGGCATCAGAGGGCAAATACACTAAAACCATTCTCACAGAAAACTAGTCAATCTAATCACACCAGGACCACACCCTTGTCTAACTCAATGAAATTAAGCCATGCCCGAGGGGCAACCTGGGATGGGCGAGTCATGGTGGAGAGATATGACAGGGTGTGGTCCGCTGGAGAAGGGAATGGCAAACCACTTCAGTATTCTTGCCTTGAGAACCCCATGAACAGTATGAAAAGACAAAATGATAGGA
The DNA here is from genome assembly GCA_935064755.1 of Tragelaphus eurycerus. NCBI lineage: Eukaryota > Metazoa > Chordata > Mammalia > Artiodactyla > Bovidae > Tragelaphus > Tragelaphus eurycerus. Next base: position 40,102,843 of record CAKXYN010000010.1, on the reverse strand, counting down.
TACTGAAAGAGAAACTCCCCAGGTCAGTAGGGGCCCAATATGCTACTGGAGATCAGTGGAGAAATAACTCCAGAAAGAATGAAGGGATGGAGCCAAAACAAAAAGAATACCCAGCTGTGAATGTGTCTGGTGATAGAAGCAAAGTCCGATGCTGTAAAGAGCAATATTGCATAGGAACCTGGAATGTCAGGTCCATGAATCAAGATGTGTGTATATTTTATAGTAAATAATAAAATAGTCTAATAACTTCATCTATTTTATGCATTCGTAACATACATAAACTTTTCTTTTTCTGTGATACTTCTAGGTTATGTGGTATATCTGGTATATCTGTGGTATATGTGAGTTTTTTCAAATTGTCATAAATCTCCAAAAATTTCTCCAAAATATTTGCTGTGAAAAAAAATCTGCATATAAATGGACTGACACAGTTCAAACTCAGGTTGTTCAAATGTCAGCTGTATGATTTTTCAGACACAAGGAATTCCTCAGTTTTCTCATAATTTGGGGAGGACCAGAAGCTTTGTCCTTAAAATATAAACTTCTCAGTTTTGAAGAAATAAGATTTGCTCTAGAGTTGTTTGGGGAGAGCACATTTTTCAACTTATTCAGAATTGTACAATTGGAGCCTCAATTATAGTTTGTGCTCAATAAATGCATCCTCACTGTATTAAACTCCTAGTTAGAAAGCACTTCAGATATACATAGTTGAAATTTTAGCATTTCTACCTAAGTGTACCTTAGAGCAAGTAACTTCTCTCTCTCTCTCTCTTTTTTTTTTTTTTTTTTTTGCCTTTAAAATAATCATTATAATAGAAGTATAATTCTGACTCCCAGAGGTAATGAAAATATTTACTGTAATGATGCCATAAAATGCCTGGTACAGTACCTGGCATCTAGGAGGCATTTAATTGATGGTAGCTATTATGATCATTGCTCTATTAGTCTTGCTGCTGTCCAAGCTTGGGGAGTTTGAAGTCTGTGCAACCACAAATAGAGCACTATTTGTCACATCTTGTCAGAAAGGTTTAATGAAATTCTAGCTGAAGACATAAGATCGGTTTCTTCTCACTAGATTTTTAATATGCTTCAGTTGGGCCACCTCTAAGGAGCTCATTAGCAATACTGCCTCATCAGTTGCTATAGGCATCTCAGTAGGAGGGATTATTTTTCATTCTCCTTCCTATTTCATACCTTGCTTTTGTTCTTTCCCAATCTGAATAGCAAAGGTCATTTTCTCTGCACTTAAGGAATTTTACAGCAGCTCATTCACCTTTTTTGCTCACAAAAAAAGCAAATTGGCCTTATCATAGAGCAATATAGGGCTACAGTCCAAAAGCTCAAGCTTAATTTACTCATTAGTGAGAGATGCCCTACTAGAGGAAGATAATGGAGATCTAATATGTATGCTCCATAGCTTCCCAACAGAATTTTCCTTTTTAAAAGAAATAGTCAGATGAATAAATTAGTTTTTAACCACTGATCTACCTATATACACCAAAGAATATGTAATTAGAAATGTAAGCAGTCAGCCAGATATCATTAAGTCATTGAAGACATTTCTAACAGAAACCAATAGTATCGCAAGATGTTAATTGTCTAAAACCTTATAAAATCCTTAAACATTGCAAAGTGTACCTAAGGTTGATTGAACAAACAATTAAACAAACAATTTAGATAAATGTATGAGATAAATAAAACTATACCCATGGAAATTACATGCCATACTCCTGTTATTAGATCAACTTGGTATTTTAAAACCATGGTAAAAGGATGATAGAAATGTCATGGCAAAGAGTCATTTGCATTCAATAAAATATCCTTCACTCAAAAATAATTGTCACCTAATGCTTTATCTTTACTTGTAGCTCATTTGGTAAAGAGTCTGCCTGCAATGCAGGAGACCCTGGGTTGGGAAGATTCCCTGGAGAAGGAAATGGGAACCCACTCCAGTATTCTTGCCTAGAGAATCCCATGGACAGAGGAGCCTGGCAGGCTACACTCCATGGGGTCACAAGAGCCAAACACAACTTAGTGACTAAACCACCAATGATGATATGGTGCTAGGTGATACAGGAAAATAGGCTACGTCCTTTATCCATAGAGATCCTATCTCCAAATACAGTCACATTGGGGTGAGGACTTCAACATATGAATCTGGGGGAAATGCAATTCAGTCCATAACACATGGGTATTCAAAATGATCAAATGAACATAAATAGTTCTAACTTTTATGCTTCTAAAAAATCAGCACATAAGAAAAGATGACTGGAGTATGTGTGTAAGAGCTAAATAAGTAGAAAAAACTGGCCACATTTGGAACCAGATGTTTTACTTATGGATGATTAGAAATTGCTTGCAAGCTGCTCTCTTTCTTTTTTTTTTTACTTCTGAAATGATACAGTTTTTTTTTTTTTTCTTTTGAATCTTATATGGTTATATAAATCCTAGACTAATTCTAAACTATGTAACCCTCTTGAGATATCAACCAGTCTGGATATGTTCATAGCTTGGTTGGATGCATCTATAGGAATCCTATTTGCTTAAGGAATTAAGATGTCTCTTGAGGTGGAGGGACACATTATAGAAGGAGTCACAGGCTATATGCTTAATGAGTTAAAAAAAAAAAAAAAAAGCTTATCTTTGCAGGGAAAAGAATGTCAATCAGAATTACCTATTAGTCTAGAAAGTGAAAGTGAAGTCACTCAGTCATGTCCAACTCTTTGAGACCCCATGGACTATACCCTACCAGGTTCCTGTGTTCATGGGATTTTCCAAGCAAGAATACTTAGCCATCCATAAACTTATATTTGCAGTATATGGTATTAATATATTGCATGAAAAAATTCGAAAGTGATGAGACAAAAGCTTAAACTATCTTATATACATACACTATATCCAAATGTTACAAACAATACAACATTTCTTCCCATTTTTTAACCAACTTCTAAAAGTGAAAATTGAAAATAAAGTTCTATATTTAAATGTTTACTTTGTGTATATGTCTGGGCTAATATATTCTTTCCTATAAAAACTTTAGTTCTAGTGCACTCCCTGTTCTTGGATATTTTAAGGAAGGCACTGGATTCCTTTGGGGAGAAAAGAATGACAATGATTAGAGTTAATCTCCTTTACTTGAAATAAGAAGCCCTGCTAGTATTTGTATGGGTTACCTTGGGAACACTGGGTCAGAAGGTGACTTGACTCCACAAAAAAGTAGGGAGGGTTTCAGACACTCCAGATAAAGTTAGAATCAGAAGAGAGTTCCTTTATTACTTTAGATACATAGCAGGAATTATTAGAGATGAATTAAGGATACAAGTTATACCACACATAGAAATTTTCCCTATTACAAATATTTCAGTAAAATAAGCATTACATTTGGCACCTGCCATAATTATTTGGTATTAGACTTCTTCAATAAGTAAAAAAGAAATTAAGTTTGCTTATAGTATTAAGGCTTATCAAGATTTCTGATCTCAGCATTACTGAAATTTTGGATGGATAATTCTTTGTGTGGGGGGCTGTTCTGTGCATTGCAGGATTTTAGCAGTATCCTTGGCCTCTATCCACAGGATAACAGTATAACTCCTCCCCAACCTAGCAATCTCTCTGGATGTGGCCCAATTTCGCTAAGTGGGCTGGATGGAGAGAAGAGGAACATTGTTCCAGGTTGAGAACTACTGGCTTAGGTAGAATAATGTTGTGAATTTCTTGAAACAGGACTCTACATACATGCAAAATTTAGAAGTCTCACATACAACCTCACTTCTGTAGACACAGCCTCACTGTCTGGGCTTAAAGCCAGAATTAAAATTAAGTATTTCCCAATTCCCTGAGACAATCAGGAAACACATTTTTCTACCTCCCTTTCCTCTACTCTGACACCATTTCTTTTGGACAATTAAATACAGTACTTTAGATTCCTTAGAGAAAAGCAGCTGTGTAAATGTAAAGTAATAATGGATAGTGGCCAAGTAAAATGAAAGAAACTAGACTAAAAAGCTAACTATCTAAATTGAGAAGCTGATGCTCATGAATGAATATTCACAGATATATTTTCATACTAATACACTGAAGTAACACCAGACTCCTGCTAGCAAATGAGACATATATTTTTGAAGCTCAAAACATTGATTTTGTGATGATGATCTATAATAATAACTACATTTCTATCAAAGAAAGTGAATGATAACGTAATTTTAAAATGATGACTGTGATGGTGTGGCTAGACACACATTTATTAATTTGATTTCTTTAATGGAATTTTTTCCCTAAGGGTTCTGGTAGGAGGCAGCAAACTCATAATACATAAGAAATGGTTGTTCTTACTGTTACTTTTATAACAGAAAACACGATCACTGGCTATACTTCAACATCATCATAAATATTCAAATACTGATGTCTTGCAGCCCAGTGGGAATTTGAGTTTGGTGATGAAATGCATATTGCTGAATGGAAAGTTTCATTAATTCCAAAGAGAAAGAAAAATGTGGTTCAGTCTTCCCTGAAAGGCTAATCCTATTTAATTAGTTATTGGCTTGATTTCACTATTAAAGGTAATGGAATAAATAGCTAATTATACTATAAACTTATTTAATTTATTTATTTGATAATCTAGCTGAGCTGAATAGCTGATTCAAGGCTAGTGCCTCAATCCTGACAAAATTTAATACTAATAACATTAATTTGGATTATAGGGCAACATGAGCTCATGAATGTTTCTCTTCTGTTCTGTGTCCCAGCCACTGAACCAGTCTCACTGGATCACATGCCAAACTCTTATTTATCCATACACTCATGCTAATCTTTCAGTTATTAAAGGCTGAACCTCATCTTTTATAGCATTTTACTCATTTTAATTTAAAATTCATCTCCCTAGATTTATCTTCTCTATGAAGTCTTGTCTCTACTGCCTTAAGTATATTGAGTCTCCCCTCCAGTGGTTTCCTCTCTACTGTTATATCACCTTTCTCATTGTAAAGCAGTTTATCAGTTCATTTATTTGCCCCTCTGAGAATGTAAACTCTTTAAGATCAAGATCCTTTCTTATTGATGTTTCTACTGAACATACTAAACTCACAGAGCAGATGCCATCTCTATAATTTTTGAATTCATGAACAAATTAATGTACAAATTTAAACTACCTTATAGCTTAAAATCACTTTTTCCTGTAGATATTTTTCATGTGCAGTTAGCATATATTTACTTGCTTTCTTATCTGTATTCCTTCTCTTCAACCTGAATCACCATTACTTCTAAGTATTTTGAGGGTCACTGACCTTGTCTGTTTTTTTTTTTACCTCATCCATATTTCCCAATTTCACACCTAATAGTTACCCAGTAGACATTTGCTAAAGGAAGAATCATGTTGTTGTATCTTGATAACCCTCTGGAGTAAGTAACTCATTACAAAAAGCTGAAGTTTTAATCACAGAAGACAATTAAGCAATACATTCAATGTTGATATAACACTTGGCACTCAGCAAATGGTTTGTAAAAACAATAATGCCAAAAAAGAAAAACAGTCTAGGTCTGCCTGCGAATATTGGAAAGGGGAAGTTGGTGACAGGTAAACAGGATTTGAAGATAAGTGATGACTAATCTTGAGCAGGATAGGAGAGAATTAGCATAAAACACAGGTAACACTGAATCTGGGGGGTGGGGGAGAAAAGATGGTGATGTTTCATCTAAAACAATGCAAACTCTCTTCTATGGTGGGCCATAGCCCTTTCAGAGGGCATGCATAGCCTTCCATTACCTAGCTCCAGTCTAGCCCTCCCCTTCTTCACCCTATCAGGCCCAATGCTTTAGCCATGTGACCTCCCTTCAGTCGTTATGTGCTGTTCTCATGGCCTCCATTCAGGCTTCTCTCTTTGCAACCATCTATTTCATCTTCCTCTCCACTTTGTCTAATATTTAGGTCTTGTTCTAGATGACACTTCACTAAGGAAATGTTCCTAACTTCATATATTAGGTTAGAGCATAGCAAAATTGGAGACACTTTAAGAGTTATTACATTAATATATGTCTTGCTTACTAGACCATGATCCCATGCTGTCAGGCAAAAAATCGGTATTCGTTGCCATTATAGCTTCAATTCCCAATACCATGACTGACTCAAATTTTAGGTTGAATAAATGACCTGTGGTCAGGTCAGAAAGAATGTAATATTAATATATAGATATCTATAGGGAGATAAAAGCAGATGTGTTTCATATGGTTGTTGTTTTTTAGTAGTCAAGTCATGTCTAACTCTTTGCAACTCCATGGACACTAGACTACCAGACTCCTCAGCCCATGGGATTTCTCAGACAAGAATACTGAAGTGGGTTGCCATTTCCCTCTCCAGGGGATATTCCCAACTCAGGGGTTGAACCCACGTCTCCTACATTAGCAGGCAATTCTTTACCACCAAGCCACCTGGGAAGCTCATTTCATATTAGATACCCATTTTTATTCATGGTGAAATAGCTGGATAGAGTTAAACATATATGGGGAAAAAAAGATAATATAGTATCAGGCAAAATGGAGAATTCAATATAGAATAAGCAAAGACTCAAAACCCACACATTACCCAATAAAATGCAAAGAAATCTGAGAATACTAGATCTCCACAATCTTTATTGCCATACTTGGACACATCCTGGTCCAGAATTAACAGACAAAATCTCCAAACATTGTAAGCAGGGAATAATTTCCACAAAGAAAGCTAATTAATATATCAAGTATGTCCATTATATACTCTGATAATTATAAAGCTGAGACAAACATCTCTCAGTGAATCATGTCCCATAAATGCTTAAAATTTAAGTTTGTTTACCATGAAATTAAAAGACACTTACTCCTTGGAAGGAAAGTTATGACCAACTTATATAGCATATTCAAAAGCAGAGACATTATTTTGCCAACGAAGGTCTGTCTAGTTAAGGCTATAGTTTCTCCAGTGGTCATGTATGGATGTGAGAGTTGGTCTGTGAAGAAGGCTGAGTGCCAAAGAATTGATGCTTTTGAACTGTGATGTTGGAAAAGACTCTTGAGAGTCCATTGGACTGCAAGGAGGTCCAACCAGTCCATTCTAAAGGAGATCAGTCCTGGGTATTCTTTGGAAGAAATGATGCTAAAGCTGAAACTCTAATACTTTGGCCACCTCATGCGAACGAAGAGTTGACTCATTGAAAAAGACCCTGATGCTGGGAGGGATTGGGGGCAGGAGGAGAAGGGGATGACAGAGGATGAGATGGCTGGATGGCATCACCGACTCGATGCACATGAGTTTGAGTAGACTCCAGGAGTTGGTGATGGAGAGGGAGGACTGGCGAGCTGCGATTCAATGGGGTTGCAAAGTGTGGGACACAACTGAGCGACTGAACTGAACTGAACCATTTACAACCTTGACTAACTAGAGGTACTGTACTTAAATCATTCCATAGATCATGGATTTCAAATTGTGTTTCTACTGGTCAATGTCATCTGGATTTGATAGGTATGTTAACAGGGAGGTTGATCGTTTCCTATCTCTTTCTTCTTTTATTCCTGGTGCCCCCTTGGGAGGCAGAATGTGTTACAAAACAGTCGCTAGTCTCTTGTTTACCACTTATCACCTACTGACAGATGATAATAATAATAAAAAAAATCATGTACACAGTTTTAAGGTGGAAACTGCTAGTATCCAATTTATAGAAGACATCTGAAGCTAAATAAATTACTTACATTCACACTCTCTAATCTTTCAAGATCTGAAATAATTCAAGCTTTAACTAACCTAAACTGTAGGGAGTTAAAACACATATAAAGCAAAATATACATATCCTATTGGGATCCTTAGATGTATTTACTTTATCCTTATATGATAATAAAGGATTAAAGGTATTAAAGTTGTACAGTGTCTTACCTATATCAGGCAACTTATATATTTATATCTGATTGCATACCACCTCTACAAGACTTCCAGAAATAAGCATTAGTATGATTTTATTCAAGTTAAAAAATAGTTGTTGTTATCTATAAAATGATCAATTACAGTTGATGAGATAATAAAGATATTCTTTATTCATTTTACTGGGGGCACAATAATTTTCCAAAAGATTTCAGAGCTAATGACCTTAAGCAGTGATCCCCATACTTTTTGGCATCAGGAAAATGTTTCCATGGAGGAATGGAATGAGGAATGAGGGTGGGGAAGACAAGGAGAGGATTCTTTCAGGATAATTCAAGTGCATTACATTTCTCGTGGACTTTATTTCTCATTTTATTACATTAGTTCCATCTCAGATTGTTGGGCATTAGATCCTGGAGGTTGGGGATCCCTGACCCTAAGGATAGTTGTATTTGTCCTTTATACAACTCTGCATTTCACTTCATTTTGCAAGACAGGATTATAATCTAAGCATGCCAGAGTCCTAGTTGCTAAATTTTTATTTAAAAAAATCAAATAATTAGAATGAAGGTTTTCATCTTTTCAATTAATATAAACATTTTATTCCTAAGATGTATTTTCTTTCAGAAATACCCCATAAAATGAGTCAGTATATTTTTGAAAAAGATACATGGATATGTTTTTCAGTCTCAGTTGAAAGTACTTGAAGGACAAGCATTTAAAACTGGTCTTAGATGAACTTTTTGGAAGATCACTAAGAATAGATACAACATTCATTTGGATAAGAACATTTCTAAATGAAAATGTGTTTCTAAAGTGAAAATATTATCTTTTTGCCTTATACTTGGTAAATCTATGATATCATGGACAAAATAAAACAAAATCTTTCAAGGTACTATATTAAAAGCAACTTTATGACTTAGGTAATTAAAGTATTTTTATTCCCATTGTTCAGATAAGCTAACAGTATGTTAAGAGTTTAATTATATCCGCAGGTTTTAACTCAAAGTCCTTGCACATCATGTGCGCTAGACATTGTTATATTTGTTATTTGCTTCTGCAAGGCTTTATAGCATGAGTGGAGAACTGTACAGGAAGCTACTTTGTCTTGTTTTTTCTTTCTTACTTAACATAGATACCTTCCTCTATCCCCCATTGCCTTGTAAATGGAATGAGGCTTCCACTTTCACAACGTAATCACAGAGCTGCAATCAAGGAGTGATGAACATTACTACATTTAAAGACCTTCAGGATTATAAAGTAAGGAGGATTAAAGAGGAGAAATTAAGGTCTAAAAGAAGCCAGAAATCTCTTTCCTAAATTACAGATTCAGGGAAAAAAGTTCTCTGTCCTTAAACCTACCAATTCCTTTCCAGCTGCTTTTTAACATTAAACTTATCTAAGCCATTTTAAATGTAAAAACACATAGAATTAAAACAGTAACCATGTTTTCCTGTTTGTTTAATTTTCTTTTGCCCTTAAGAATTTCTTTTATTATCTCACAAGCACAACTGCATATTCAAAATTATGCTTGTTACATAGGAGTGATGTGAAAACATACAAGCCATTGATTTGAAAGTATTAAGTGATATAATAGTTTCTTCATTTATATAGTTAAACATATACTAAATTGGTTGCTTTAAAACATATTACATTAAAGTGTTAATGTTGCATTAGTCTTCAAAAGATCTTTACATATGGTCAGTTCTTGAGCAGGATGAAAAGGCAGAATAATCAATTATTACAGAAACCCAGAAATTGAAGGGGCTCCCAATCAGTAACTGTGACTCTGAGGTCAGCATGAAATTACACATTGTAGGCATTAGCTAGGGAGTGGTGGTTAATATTTATCTTGAACACTGGCTATGTTAGCGCCTAAAGAAATCACCCTTTGCTTATTTCTCTGGGTGAGGTGCTGACAGTTATCTTGGCTTGTATATTTTGGGGAATAAGAGCAGAGAAGCATCTGCTTTTGCTGCTCATAGCAATATGAAGGGATAGTGTCCTTAAGCAGTAGTATTAAGGCTGGTGTAATGGTTGGAATCTCTAAAAGAGAAAGCCAGGGGGTGGAGGGAGAAAATAGAAAGTTGGTAAAAAGTTATTCATTTTTACTAAACACTGAGTGGAGGAGGGCATGACAGCCCACTCCAGTATTCTTGCCTGGAGAATCCCATGTACAGAGGAGCCTTGTGGGTTGCAGTACATAGGATTGCAAAGAGTTGGACATGACTGGAGCAACTTGGCACGCACAGCACGCATACACTGAGCAAGCAAGGTGCTAATTTTATGTGAATGGGAGATAAATATCCAGGGGTGAATTGACTGTCAGACAGCTCATTTTCTGTCAACTCCTTCTTAGAAAGGCTCTATCAGTATTGGATATGATCATATATTTTTGCAAAATTTGCTAAAGTGCTTTGTATTCATCTTTTTAAATAATAACTCCCTTTCCCCATATTGTACAGACTTCCATCCTTCTCAACTTGTACCTTCCTGTGAACATACTCCATGAATTTGTAAATTAAGATAATCACTCCTGATTATTCCAGGAGGTGTATAGACTTTATATCCTTTTCAGATTTGAACTCTTCTCTCTTTGAAGCTTTGCAGGGCTTCCTCAACAACTATGGACTTTTTAGAAAAGCAAGAATAACTGAAATAAACTGGTGCTGTACTTGTCATTCAGAATGTACCTTGGACACGGACTGTCAAAAGCTTTTGCCGTATGTATAATATCATGTTTGAAACGAGTCACCAGTCCAGGTTTGATGCCTGATACCGGATGCCTGGGGCTGGTGCGCTGGGACGACCCAGAGGGATGGTATTGGGAGGGAGGAGGGTTCAGGATGGGGAACACATGTATACCTGTGGCGGATTCATTTTGCTGTATGGCAAAACCAATACAATACTGTAAAGTTAAGTAAAATAAAATTAAAAAAAAAAAAAAAAGCTTTTGCCGTTTGTCCTTCACCGTCAGTGGTGGGCCTTTCTCTCTAAGGGGGTCAGGTGCAGCAGCATCTGTAGGGCAGCCCTGAAATATTCTGTGACTAAAATGATGGTGCGCAAACATAATCCTTAGGACCAACAGTGGCTCATGACTGTCCCTTCCAAGTTACGTCAGTGAAGGCAGTTTTTTTTTTTTTTTTTTTTTTATAGGAACCTGCAAGAGATACTTAGCTTTCTCTGTGAGACTAGTAATCAGGGGATCAGAGATACAAAGACAAATTCACACTATGAGAGATCAAACAGGAAGAGATACTGAATCAGGAGCACAGTGAATGAGCTAAGGACCAGGTAGACACTGAGGATCCTCTGGAGTTCTCCGGGCACAATTAAATAAACTCATAAATGTGCCTCCATATTTATATTGTGAAATTTATTTGCATATTTACAGTCTGGTGACAGCATCTGTCTCTTCTTGTCAGCTTAACCATCAAGAATGTGTTGAAGTGTTACTAGATCAGTCGTGTCCAATTCTTTGTGACATTGACTGGGGCTCAGCAGGCTCTTCTGTTCATAGGATTCTCCAGGCAAGAATACTGGAGTGGGTTGCCATTTCCTTCTCCAGGAGCCATCATGCATCATGACCCCCAAAACACAAGAAGCCAAAGAGAATTACTACTACAAGGGCATTCAAAAAGGTGAGTTAAAATAGAATTAATAAGATATAGTGAGGTCAACAGACAGACTCTGAAATTAGTTTTGTACAACCTGAATCTAGAAGCTGATCACTATTGCCAAGTTTTTAAGTTACTAAATATTTTAGAATAACGAACTTTAAAATATGTGTATGACTAATCACCAGAACTTGTAAATATATTACCTTACATGGTAAAGGGGGACTTTGTAAATGTGATTAAATTAAAGGATCTTGAGACAGAGATTATATTGGATTATTCAGGTGGGTCCAAGGTAATCAGAGGGGTTCTTATAAGGGGAAGGGAGAAAAGTCAGGGTCAGAGAAAAAGAAGTTACAACATAAACAGAGATTGGGATGATATAATTTGCTGGAAGGGGGGTAAAAGCTAAGGATGGGTAAATTCTAAAAACTGAAAAGGGCAATGAAAAGGATTTCCCCCCACAGCCTCCAGAAAGAATGCCATCTACCAATACCTTGATTTCACTCATTTTACCTCCATTTCACTCATTAGGATCTCTGACTTTCACAGCTTTAAGATAAATGGGATATTTTAAGACACTAAATTAATTGTAATTTGTTACAGTAGCAATCAGATACTAACATAGCAGTTGTACAATCTGGGATTATCATTTGTTTAAATAGTGGGTATTCAATCTCATACTTTACAGGTGTTTTTTCTCATTCATTTAAGTATTTTACTTTTTTAAAAAGAATTGTAGCTAAAAGTTCAAAGCAATTGTAAATGATTAGTAGAAAACAAAAGTAAGTGACCAATATGCTTAGAAACATTAAAAGGCATTTTTTTTTAATTTAAAGTACACTATCAGTTCAGTTCAGTCGCTCAGTCGTGTTCGACTCTTTGCAACCCCATGAATTGTAGCACGCCAGGCCTCCCTGTCCATCACCAACTCCCAGAGTTCACTCAGACTCACGTCCATCGAGTCAGTGATGCCATCCAACCATCTCATCCTCTGTCGTCCCCTTCTCCTCTTGTCCCCAATCCCTCCCAGCATCAAAGTCTTTTCCAATGAGTCAACCCTTCGCATGAGGTGGCCAAAGTACTGGAGTTTCAGCTTGAGCATCATTCCTTTCAATGAAATCCCAGGGCTGATCTCTTTCAGAATGGATTGGTTGGATCTCCTTGCAGTCCAAGGGACTCTCAAGAGTCTTCTGCAACACCACAGTTTAAATGCATCAATTCTTCGGCACTAAACTTTCTTCTCAGTCCAACTCTCACATCCATACATGACCACTGGAAAAACCATAGCCTTGACTAGATGGACCTTTGTTGGCAAAGTAATGTCTCTGCTTTTGAATATGCTATCTACGTTGGTCATAACTTTCCTTCCAAAGAGTAAGCGTCTTTTAATTTCATGGCTACAGTCACCATCTGCAGTGATTTATAAAATCACTGCAAAAATATAAAGTCTGACACTGTTTCCACTGTTTACCCATCTATTTCCCATGAAATGATGGGACCGGATGCCATGATCTTCATTTTCTGAATGTTGAGCTTTAAAGCAACTTTTTCAGTCTCCACTTTCACTTTCATCAAGAGGCTTTTTAGTTCCTCTTCACTTTCTGTCATAAGGGTGGTGTCATCTGCATATTTGAGGTCACTGATATTTCTCTCGGCAATCTTGATTCCAGCTTTTGTTTCTTCCAGTCCAGCATTTCTCATGGTGTACTCTGCATAGACGTTAAAGAAACAGGGTGACAATGTACAGCCTTGACGTGCTCCTTTTCCTATTTGGAACCAGTCTGCTGTTCCATGTCCAGTTCTAACTGTTGCTTCCTGACCTACATATAGATTTCTCAAGAGGCAGATCAGGTGGTCTGGTATTCCCATCTCTTTCAGAATTTTCCACAGTTTATTGTGATCTACACAGTCAAAGGCTTTGGCATAGTCAATAAAGCAGAAATAGATGCTTTTCTGGAACTCTCTTGCTTTTTCCATGATCCAGCGGATGTTGGCAATTTGATCTCTGGTTCCTCTGCCTTTTCTAAAACCAGCTTGAACATCAGGAAGTCCATGGTTCATGTATTGCTGAAGCCTGGCTTGGAGAATTTTGAGCATTACTTTACTAGCATGTGAGATGAGTGCAACTGTGCAGTAGTTTGAGCATTCTTTGGCATTGCTTTTCTTTGGGATTGGAATGAAAACTGACCTTTTCCAGTCCTGTGGCCACTGCTGAGTTTTCCAAATTTGCTGGCATATTGAGTGCAGCATTTTCACAGCATCATCTTTCAGGATTTGAAATAGCTCAACTGGAATTCCATCACCTCCACTAGCTTTGTTTGTAGTGGTGCTTTCTAAGGCCCACTTGACTTCACATTCCAGGATGTCTGGCTCTAGGTGAGTGATCATACCATCGTGATTATCTTGGTCATGAAGATTTTTTTGTACAGTTCTTTTGTGTATTCCTGCCACCTCTTCTTAATATCTTCTGCTTCTGTTAGATCCATACCATTTCTGTCTTTTATGGAGCCCATCTTTACATGAAATGTTCCCTTGGTATCTCTAATTTTCTTTAAGAGATCTCTGCGGCTGCTGCTGCTGCTAAGTCGCTCAGTCGTGTCCGACTCTGTGTGACCCCATATACTGCATCCCACCAGGCTCCCCCATCCCTGGGATTCTCCAGGCAAGAACACTGGAGTGGGTTGCCATTTCCTTCTCCAATGCATGAAAGTGAAAAGTGAAAGTGAAGTCGCTCAGTCGTATCTGACTCTTAGCGACCCCATGGACTGCAGCCTTCCAGGCTCCTCCGTCCATGAGATTTTCCAGGCAAGACTACTGGAGTGGGGTGCCATTGCCTTCTCCGAAGAGATCTCTAGTCTTTCCCATTCTGTTGTTTTCCTCTATTTCTTTGCATTGATTGCTGAAGAAGGCTTTCTTATCTCTTTTTGCTATTCTTTGGAACTCTGCATTCAGATATTTATATCTTTCCTTTTCTCCTTTGCTTTTGGCTTCTCTTCTTTTCACAGCTATTTGTAAGGCCTCCTCAGACAGCCATTTTGCTTGTTTTCATTTCTTTTCCATGGGGATGGTCTTGATCCCTGTCTCCTGTACATTGTCACAAACCTCGGTCCATAGTTCATCAGGTATTCTATCTATGAGATCTAGGCCCTTAAATCTACTTCTCACTTCCACTGTATTATCACAAGGGATTTGATTTAGGTCATACCCAAATGGTCTAGTGGTTTTTGAAAATATATATAAATATATTACACTGCATAAAACTTAATGTTAAAAAATACAGATCAATATGATCCCACATATATTAAGATTTATACTCAAATAAAGAATATATAATTTTGCAATTGACCTATTGTTTGACCTAATCAAAATTACAAATTATTTCATTTTAAAATTTAAATGACTGAAAGAAAATAAGTGCAATGAAAAAAGATTCATTAACAGAAATGCTTTTAAATATCAGAATCATTTTATACATACATAAATAAATACATATACATATATAAAATTGGAAAAGAGCAAAGGAATCAAAAGCAAACAAGCAAAAAAGCAAAAATAAAAATAAGAAAGCTCCATATTCATGGAAACATCTATCTGTATTAAAACCATAATGTATTATAGTGGGATTTCAAGGCAGGTTCTCAATTTGTTGTGCTTCAAATTCTGTTACCTTTAGACTTTTAACAAAGAAGAAAATGTATTTGAGAAGGTCAAGAAAAAAGGGTTGTTTTCCCTTCAGATAAAAAAAATACAAAAAATACTTCAAATTGATCTACCATGGGCACAAAGATATGATATTTTTCTGAAGAAGTTGCAATATCAGTGAGCATAGTAAATAAACTTCCAGAATGAAGATGGTGAACTGAGAGTCCCTTTTGACCAAAGCTTTACAGATGTACTGTTTAAAACTGTGCTCATTTTCATAGGCAGCCAGTTTTAAAGTGAAGCATGATGTAAGAATTAACTCCCTTAATTTGAAATGGTTTTAGTCAGTTTATAAGATCAGTTTATTTGGCCCTTCTTTATTGGCATTTTAAAGATTTTGCCCTGCTTTCTGAATCTTCAAATACAAATAAATACCCAGACTAAATTTAGCTAATCTCACTCTTTGGCATTCTAATGATATCTTATCCTCCAAAATTATTCTCTTCTGCTATTAATTCAAATTATTGAGCCCCCAAACATCATCTTTGTTAGGTGTTTCAATCATATAAGTTGTTTACTCATTTCAACCTTGCTTTTAACACTCAATGGTCCACGAGAGTCTTTCCCATTCTTATTATTCATTTCAAGCTGCACTTGATGGCCCATTTTAAAAACATCTCAGACTTGATGCCCATCACATTAGTTCTAATTAAGCACATTTTCTTTCAGCCTGATTTGTTTTACATTTCTTAATATCATGGGAAAGCATCAGAAAATCCTCAACATGTAACCTGATAATCCTGGTCACTATGTGTAATGGATTTTTCTCTCACAGGCAACAGATGGGATAAGCAGATTGTGACTATTATGTATTATTTTTAAGCAAAGTATGCCAGTTTTAGAGACTGGCACACATCTATATGCAATATCTACAAATCCCCTGTTTGAATCCTTTTGCCTGGAAACCATTTTGGCATTTTCATTCTGTTTTATTCTACAAATATAAAAGGACTTGTTCATCAACATGCCAAATAACGTAAGTGTCACAGAAGCTCATTATGGGGGAGGGGGTTCACTATTTCTACCATGAGAAAAGTTATAAAAAGATCTGAATAGCTTTTTTATCTCTTCAACCATCCCCCTCTTACACTAACACAAACATCTTCTAGATGAGTTCCAGACCACATTTTCAGAGGTTCAGCTAAAGATAGCATATATATATATATATATATATATATATATATATAAAACACACACACACATACATATATACATTTTTTTTTAGTACTTCTCAAGGATTTCCCTGATGGCTCAGCAAGTAAAGAATCCACCTGCAATGCAGGAGACCCAGGTTTGATCCTTGAATGGGGAAGAGCTCCTGGAGAAGGAAATGGTAGCCCACTTCAGTATTCTTGCCTGAACAATCTCATGGATGGAGTAATCTGACAGGGTACAGTCCAAAGGGCTGCAAAGAGTGGGACACAACTAAGCAACTAAGCACAGAGGTACTTCTCAAAGAATATAATTTATGACCTTCTGCCTACCAAAGTGAAAAAGTGTTAGTCATGCAGTGGTATCTTTGTGACCCCCATGGACTCTTTGTGACCTTGTGAACTGTAGCCCGCCAGACTCCTCTGTCTGGGATTCTCCAAGCAAGAATACTAGAGTGCATAGTCATTCCCTTCTCCAGAGATTTTTCCCCACTTAAGGATGATACTTGAGTCTCCTTCTTTGCTAGCAGATTCTTTACCATCTGAAACATCAGGGAAGCCCTTACACCTAGCAGGCACTCAGTAAATATTTGCTGTGTAAAGCCATTTAGGAAGAAATATTAAGACAATGAAGCAATCATGATTTTTAGACTTTTAAATCTGTATTTGAAATTACAAAAATAATTAATGCCTAGTTTAAAAAAATACACAAGCAAAAAAAAAAAAAAGGATAAAATAAAAATGCCTTCATTTTTAGGGCAACAAAATATTATACAAGATAATTCTCAAAAGACAGTGCCCAAATGACTTTTCAAAATCATGATGGCAAATTTTAAAAAGTATAAATCATTTATAAGAAATATACAAGTAAATTTAATTACAAAGTTTAACATGAAGGCTTCTATGGACTCTTCATTTTGATGGTGAAACAACTGAGTCTGTAACTGAGAAACTCACAGTGTGGGAGGAGAGTCAGACACAGAGAAATGGTCTTACAGGCAGAAACACAAAGTGCCATGGTAAGCACAGCTAAATAAAGTAATACACAGCTGTGCCACTGTTTTCTGTAGTGTGAGAATTTGTACTACTAGTGCCTCTCCTTCAGAAATAAACCCATGTTTACTTTGAATTTCTCTATATATTTATTTGAAATTGGAATTACAGCCGAAGGATAACATCATTCTCCTAGTTTCACTGCTTCTTTATACAACCATTGCCCTCCACCAGCTCATGAAGAAATAGATTTTCAAACATGAAACACAACAGATTTTCTAAGACCTTTTTGGACACTGTAAGAAAAATACCATGACGAACTAGTAAGACTGAGCAGATAGGAGGATATTTTATCATGCTGATATTTGTTACGCCTTAGTAACAGATTTTAAACAGAGTGAAAAGATATGCTAAAAAGAACATCAGTCACTAACATTTATGGAAATTACTACAAACCATACATATAAAGAAATTTGTCTCTCAGAAACACCACGAACCACCTGGGTAATTAGGTATCACTTAATACAATCTCTTTCATAGTGTTTACATTAAAATAATGGAACACCTGCAAGGGTTGATTTTACTTTAAATGGACACAGTTGTATCAGCCAGAGTTGACCAAACTGACTTATTAGAGTCTTACAAGAATAAGTCTATTTGACATTAAAAAAAAAACTAATCAAAATGACCAAGAAAGTTATAACAACTTTTGATAATTAAAATTGCTTCAGTTATTTACTCAACAAATAGTTACTGAAGACCAACTATCCACCAGGCACTATTAAGTAGTTGAAATCTGTGAAATAAAGCTCCTGATATCATGGGGCTTATATCCTACTGACAAGAGAAAAACAGTTGGAGAATATGTATAAAGAAGAAGAAAACAGGAAAAGGAGATGGGGAGAAACTGCCAGCATTTTGAGATGGTGCTAAGAGATCTTAGTAGGAGAGAGTGATAGTTTGGATGATTTGAGGAGCTGTATAAAGGAGGAAAAGTAGTTCAAATCTAGAAAAACTAACAGAATATTATTAATATAACCATATACTAGTAAACACTGAGAAAGGAGAAGTCAAAGATGACTCCCATTTGATAATATCAGGGTTATTGAAGAATTGGAGTTGAAACTGAGAGAAGAAAGAGGGGATTCATCCTAAGGACAGAGGGTTTAAAGGGATTCTTGAAGAGTTTACATGTGTTCCAGTACTGACATAGTAAATTAGTATTTCATTCCTATCTGGAAGGTCTGGTGAGTTAAAGATATATGCTAGCTACTTTCATCATGGAACAAAAGAACAGTAACTGTGTGGAGATGGGGGTGCATAAACTTAAAAAATTCTCCCAACAGGGATTATAAATGCTTCTCATGGAGTTGCTGTGAGCCATTCATATAAGAGAAAAGTTATATTTGTCAGGTCTTGTCAAAGTGGATTTCACAGGAAGGCATAAAAGCTTAGTAGAAAGAAAACGATGGTATCACCAGGATACAAGAAATAATGGAAAAAGTAACAAACAAAATAGAAACTCTTGATCTTGTTTAGTGAACAGCACAAGAGAGATTCCTTTTGCTGAGGGTATGAAATCTCCTGACCTATCTATGGCAAATTAATCATGGAAAAATAAGTCAGTGTCAAACAATGCAAGACAATGCAGACTGTACTTACTATGTCAGAAGGATTCTTCTTTTTTTCTCTTCTTCTCTTTCCCTTCCAAGTTGCCAAACCTGAAAGGACCAAAAACAGAAGTTAGGAAGGTGTTTGATGGGACCAGAGGAAGAGCCTAAATGAGGAAAAAGGAAGGTGATCATGCTCTCCTTATTCATCTGCTGACTTCATACCTGGAGCACGCTGAAACCAGGGACTGAAAAAGCCTTAGCTTTCAATTAAGTAAGCAATTCTAATTTTGATCTAAGATTGTGCATTTTAATTAACAAAGTAAGGGACTATAGACAAATTCTCTAAGACAAAGATGATAAAATTTAAATATATATATATATATATACATGTATATGTATATTCAATGAGGAAACTTTTGAATTTTGATTCTACTTCCTTATATGTCTATTTTTGTATCAGTGTTAAGAAAATTTAATAAGCTATTACTCATCTTTAACATGATTTTAAAAAAACTTACTGAATAGGATGGGATCAATGATTTTAAACTTGCACAGTGTTTCAACTGATAATAATTTCACAAGCTAATTAAAAGCCCTTTCCATTTTATTGCAGCTTTTCTATATCTTGTCCACTGGGATAGACTAAGAGACTCTAAGAAAATGTTTTATTAAAGAAAGACAAGAGAGCAGCCAAGATGACAGGCAAGGACCCTAAGTTTATCTCCTCGCATGAGCACACCAAAATCACAACAATCTGCAGAGGACCCATTGTTAAAAAAAAAAAAAAAAAACAACCACACCTGAAATCTACCAGAAAAACTCTTCACAACTAAAGACATAAAGAAAGAACCACAAGACCAGTAGGAGGGGTAGGGGTAGACTGTTGATATGATTAAATCCCAAATGCCTGAGGTGGGTGAACTACAAACTGGAGAATAATTATATTACAGAAATTCTCCCATAGAAGTCTGAGTTGCATGTCAGATCTTCTCAGCCTGGAGGTCCAGGACCAGGAAGAGGAGCCCCCAGAGCATTTGGCTTTGAAGGCCAGTGGGGCTTGGTGGTAGAAGCTCCCCAGAAATGGGAGAAACAGAGACTTCAGTCTTGAAGGGCGCACTCAGACTCTCACACACATCAGGACCAAGGGCAAAAGCAGCAATTTCCTAGGAGGTTGGGCCAGACCAAGCTGCTTATCATGCCCCAAGACATGACCCAGATGGCTTCATAGGTAAAGCATTTAAAGAAGAGTTAACACCTATCTTTCTGAAAATATATAAAAAAAAAAAAATATATATATATATATAGAGAAAGGAACACTTTCAAATTCATTGCATGCAGTCACTCTATCACCCTGATATGAGAACCAGCCAAAGATATCACACAACAAAGAAAATTACAGGCCAATATCACTGACGAACATAGATGTAAAAATCCTCAACAAAATACTAGCAAATTGAATGCAACAATACACTTAAAGGATCATACTCCATGATCAGGTGGGATTTATCCCAGGGATGAAATAATTTTTTAATATCTGCAAATCAATGTGATATGACAATAAGGATGGTATGGGGAGGGAGGAGGGAGGAGGGTTCAGGATGGGGAACACATGTATACCTGTGGTGGATTCATTTTGATATATGGCAAAATCAATACAATACTGTAAAGTTAAAATAAAAAAAAAATTAAAAAATTGAAAGATAAAAGCCATATGGTCATCTCAATGGATGCAGAAAGAGCTTTTGCTAAGATACAACATTCATTTATGATAAAACCTCTTCATAGACAGAACCTACCTCAACATATAGACAAACCCATAGCTAACATCACACTCAATGGTGAAAATCTGAAAGCATTTTGTCTAACATCTGGAACAATACAAGGGTATCTACTCTCACTTTTATTCAACATAGTTTTGGAGAGGGCATGCTATGCTATGCTTGCTGTCACTCAGTCGTGTCCCTCTGTGTGACCCCACAGATGGCAGCCCACCAGGCTCCCGTCCCTGGATTCTCCAGGCAAGAACACTGGGCGGGTCCTTCTCCAATGCATGAGAGTGAAGAGAGTGAGTCGCTCAGTCATGTCCGACTCTTGCGACCCCACGGACTGCAGCCTACCAGGCTCCTCCGTCCGTGGGATTTTCCAGGCAAAGTCTGGAGTGCCATCGCCTTCTCCGGGAGAGGGCATAGTGTAAAGGAAAACCTCCTACATTGTTGGTGGAAATGTAAATTAGTACATTTTGGAGAACATACAGAGAACAGTACAGAAACAAACAGTGTAAAACCAGAACTAGAGTTGCCATATGATCCTTCCATCCCACTCCTGGGCAGATATCTGGAGAAAAGACACATGCACCTCAATGTTCATTACAGTGCCATTCACAGTAGCGAAAATGTAGAAGAAACGTAAATGTCCACGGACAGGCGAATGGATAAAGATGCTGTACATATATAGAGAGAGTAGAATACTTCTCAGTCATAAAAAATGACATGATGCCATTCGTAGCAACATAGATGGACCACCCAGGATGATCAGACAAAGTGAAGTAAGACAGATAAGACAAAGAGCATGTGATATCACTTACAGGTGGAATCTAAAAATGTATATAAACAAACTTATTTATAAAACAGAAAGGAACTCACAGACACAGAAAACAAACTTATAGTTACCAAAGAGGATACAGGAGAGAGGGGTAAATTAGGAGTTTGGGAATAAAAATGCACACCACTATATATAAAAAAGATGAACAATAAAGACCTACTATATAGTACAGGGAACTACATTCAATGTATTGTAATAACCTATAATGGGAAAAATTCTGAAAAAAAATGTATGTGTGTGCATGTAACTGAATCACTTTGCTATACACCTTAAACTAACACAGCATTGGAAATTATCTGTGATAAAATTTTAAAAAGTTAAAAAACAAAAAGAAAAAACACATGAAAATAAAAAAATTAGGAAAAGATAATCAAGGATTGAATTGATAATAAAAGAATGATATTCAACCACCTATCCCCCCAAAAAGAAAGGCAAATTACTTGTCTAAAATTATCTAATAATTTAATAAAATGTTACCATATCAAATAATTTAACAAAACCTAGTAATTTAACAAAATCACTACCTATTAATTTAATGGAACATCAAATAAGCAACTTACTTCATTGTGATCAAGTTTGTTCTTAGTCAACTCACTAAATCCTTTTCTAAAATTGTTCACTATAAGTTACAATTCTATTATTCTATTCAAAAATCTAAACTTAATATAAATGCTTTTGTTCAGAAATAGGTCCTTAAAGCCATTTATTATATAATAAGCTATGTACTTTCTAATTTTGAAAAGTAAACTTTTTCAAATATTTTAATTTAGTATTTCTATGGATAAATCTCTCAATTTTCTAAAGCTATTGATCTCAACATGAGCTTCATATTAGAATCATTTAAACAACTTTAAAAATGCTCCTGCCAAACATGGTTCAAATATTCTCGGGTGGGGACCTAGCAATTATCTACTTTTGTAGGAAAAACTACCTTAAAACTTGGGGCCTTACAACAACAAGCATTTATTTGATTTTCATTAGATCATTTGGCCCGAAGTCAGCTGGGCAATTATTCTGCTGGAACTGAAAGTCAAATAATTGCTGAGAAAAACAGTCTACCAAACTCTGAGAAAGATACAGAATTCAAGACCAGGGTAAAAAATGTAGGGAGAGGTACACTGCTAAATATCTTGTATCTTTCTGTTTTCTATTTTTACAAATAGAAATTTTTTTCTATTGTAAAAATTTTCTATCATTTTTACATATGATGAGTAGATGGAACCATGCTTTCAAGGCTTTTTTTTTAAGCAAATAGTCTTATTTCCAAAAATATTTTATTATGAAAATATTCAAATATACAGAAAACTTGAAGAATAATGAAACAAGCCAGATATCCATAATTGAAAAATTAACATGCCATATGTTTTACTGAACGAATGGAAAGTAACTCACAGGCATTTCACCTCTAAACATGTAAGTATGCATCTCATAAAAACAACCATAATACCATTATGTACCTCAAAAAATGAACAGTAATTCCCTAATATTAGGGGGAAAAATCACAGAGAATCAAGATATTAATATGCAAAGTACCTGTCTAATTAGTTACCAGAGCTTAAACTTAGAATGTAACAATTTAAACTCATTATGGGATAACTAAGTGATATGAAAACTTGGGTTTGTACCTATTTCAAATGATGTAAGAGACTTAGAACTCCTACACAGAGAAGAAACACACACACACAAAATAATGGACACAGAATAAGAAGACAAATGATTTAATATTACCATGGATGGCTTTTCTAAGACCTAAGAGAATGAATATGACTATTTTCATGAAATATTAATTCCAAAATATTGGGCCATGATAATCTCTCTAGAAAAGTTCACATAATAATAGATATTTGTGAGCCGTTGCATTTTGATTTTATAGATACTTTCCTATTTAGATCTCTATGTTTTTCTCATTTGAATATCACAAGCAAAGAGCTTGTTTCTGAAATCAACTACACTAACAGAATACAGTATTTTGTAGTTTTGATAATTAGATAATTAGGTTTGTAAGAGATAAGCACTTGCATAACTAGAATGTCAACAATGATGAGTAGGTTATCTATTTTGCTCTTGAGAGGCAAATTTTACTTGTTATAAAATATCTTTTTATCATATTTCTAGGTAGTATCAAATTCCTTATATAAAGAACTGAAGAATATCATATTTTTACTTGGTTATAATTATTTTCATCAGATATATTTTTGTAACATGGCTTGGATAACTAAAATAGTAGCAACAACTGATTCATTTTAACCCAACTTTTTGTTCTTTGTTACAGATGGTTTCATTATAGAGGGATAGACAAACAATATAGACATTTCCTTGTGTGTACCTCTTACACATGGAAAAAACCAAATAAACCAAATATATGTTTGTTCCATTCCTCCGTTTACTATACTAAAGGATTACTGGTACATACCAAATGGTTATTCCCCCTGAGTACATATATGTTCATGTTTTCATGGGTTTTCCACAACTATATAAGAGCTTATTGGATCATTTAGTCTAAAAAGTAGAAATGTAAATAAATAATTGTTAATATTTAAAATCAATGAAAATATACTCTGTTTTAACAGACATTGTCTACTAAAGCTGAAAGGAAGTAAAGAGAAACCTCATTTTTTTTCTTCTATATTTACTTTGGGAAAATTTATAAAATTTTATTTCATGGAAAAAATTAAAATGCATTTTCAAAAATACATTTTGATAATTATCAAAATGTTATATATTTCATAAAGGGTATACAGTAGTTTCCAAAGAAATAATCATTTGAATTTTAAAATAACAAATCATCTTTCTGGCAAGCTTTGTTAGATGACTGTGTCTTGTCTGATATTTCCCTGACAAACTTACTCATAAAGGAGGAAAAAACACATTTTAAGAAGAAGCAAACAAAAATATAATTCCATCTTTATCAAATAAAATGAATTTAGAGGAATTTGTAAGTTTTCATGGAAATATATCATGGAGAAACATGTAAAGGAAATGAATATTGAATAAGTAGTGTGACAAATGTATTTTATGTATGACTCCATACATAAAATGTATTTTATGTATGACTCCATTGTAAAGACTGCAGAATATATTTATGAAATATATATATATTAAATATGTAAATTTTTTTAAAATTTTGAAAATGCATTTATACTTGACTAGAGAAAAGGGAACTTAAGGAAGAGGCAAATATCAAATATTTTATACATGTTTGCATATATATGTAAAGTATTTGATATATTTATACTTATATACTTACATATACACATACATATTGGAGAAGAAAATGGCAACCCACTCCAGTGTTCTTGCCTGGAGAATCCCAGGGACAGGGGAGCCTGGTGAGCTTCCGTCTATGGGGTTGCACAGAGTCGGACACGACTGAAGCGACGTAGCAGCATACACATACATACATATAACTGGTAGATCACATTGACACACCCAACTAACAACCAGACTTTATCTAACAACTTTTGCCCTGTACTTTAGCTGTTTTCTCCCTCATTGATTCTGAGCTAGCCTTGAGATTTTGTTTAGCTAACAGAATATAATAGTATACTCCGATGGCTCAGTGGGTAAAGAATCCACCTGCAATACAGGAGACACAGGTGACATGAGTTGAATCCCAGGGTCAGGAAGATCCCCTAAAGGAGAAAATGACAACCCACTCCAGTATTCTTGCCTGAGGAATCCCAGGGACAGAAGAGTCTGGCGAGCTACAGTCCATGCAGGCACAAAGAGTCGGACACAACTTAGCACACAGCACACACAAGATATTGTGAGTGATGGTGTGCTAGATTTGAGCTTGTACAACTTTTATTTATCCCCTTGAAACTTTGAATCTACCATGAAAACAAGGAAGAGGAAAGATCAAATAAAAGAAATAAGTCATCTCAGCTGAGCTCATGCTGGACCAGTCAGGTACCAACCAAGTTGCCAGTAGACCTCAGAAGCATAAGTCTAGTCAAGAGCATCAAGACTGGCTCGATAAACATACATTCAACTAATCCTGTATTCATGACAAGATGAAAAGCAATAAAGAGTTATTTTAAGCCACTAAGTTTGGGGGTAGTTTGTACTATGACAGTATTGTTGTAATAGGTGATATACAGCAAGTATGTAATTTATTATACAAATCAGGAGTTTTGAGAATGAAAGGGACTGCTATCAATAATTATACTGAGAAAGCAGGTGTAAATTAGGCTTGCCCAAGAATAGATAAAAAAAATCTGTATGCAGGTCAGGAAGCAACAATTAGAACTGGTCATGGAACAACAGACTGGTTCCAAATAGGAAAAGGAGTACGTCAAGGCTGCATATTGTCACCATGTTTATTTAACTTATATGCAGAGTACATCATGAGAAATGCTGGACTGGAAGAAACACAAGTTGGAATCAAGATTGCCGGGAGAAATATCAATAACCTCAGATATGCAGATGACACCACTCTTATGGCAGAAAGTGAAGACGGGCTAAAAAGCCTCTTGATGAAAGTGAAAGTGGAGAGTGAAAAGGTTGGCTTAAAGCTCAACATTCAGAAAACGAAGATCATGGCATCTGGTCCCATCACTGCATGGGAAATAGATGGGGAAACAGTGGAAACAGTGTCAGACTTTGTTTTTCTGGGCTCCAAAATCACTGCAGATGGTGACTGCAGCCATGAAATTAAAAGACGCTTACTTCTTGGAAGGAAAGTTATGACCAACCTAGATAGCATATTCAAAAGCAGAGACATTACTTTACCAACAAAGGTTCGCCTAGTCAAGGCTATGGTCTTTCCTGTGGTCATGTATGGATGTGAGAGCTGGACTGTGAAGAAGGCTGAGCGCCGAAGAATTGATGCTTTTGAACTGTGGTGTTGGAGAAGACTCTTGAGAGTCCCTTGGACTGCAAGAAGATCCAACCAGTCCATTCTGAAGGAGATCAATCCTGGAATTTCTTTAGAAGGAATGATGCTAAAGCTGAAATTCGAGTATTTTGGCCACCTCATGTGAAGAGTTGACTCATTGGAGAAGACTCTGATGCTGGGAGGGATTGAGCGGCAGGAGGAGAAGGGGACGACAGAGGATGAGATGGCTGGATGGCATCACTGACTCGATGGATGCGAGTCTGAGTGACCTCCGGGAGCTGGTGATTGACAGGGAGGCCTGGCGTGCTGCAGTTCATGGGGTCGCAAAGAGTCGGACACGACTGAGCGACTGATCTGATCTGAAGTATAGATAAGCATATAGTCATCTTATTTACATAGCATTCAGTATCAGTCATTATCCAAATTTTCTTTTTTAACTTATGAGGTGTACATATTGTTTATTGGGGTATAGGGTTATAAAAAAATCTAGAAAATAAAATGCAAACTTATTACCACCTTTAATAATATGTGCATTTATCCTTCAGCTGTAAAAGAGAGAAACACAACTCAAAATGATTTACAAAATAAAGAGATTTATAATCTCACATAAAGAGTTAAGGTTAGTTGGTTTATTGACTCAACAATATCACTAAAGAAAAAAACCACAAAAATAAACAACCAAAACACTTTAAGCTGTTTTCATTAAAAATCTTCCTTATCTCAACAAATGGAATCATCATGTCTAGGTTTCATAACATTTTACTCTTTCATTTTATTCACCAGCAAATCCTGATGTATTAACCTTTGAAACACATACAAAATCTGACTATATTTTACTAGATCCATTATCATCTTGACCTAAAATACCATCCCCTCCTGCTGAATTATTGCAATAGCCTCCTAATCTGTTTCTCTAGTTATACATCTCTACAGTCTATTCTTAACTTAGAGTGATCCTTTCATACAGTAAATCAGATCATGCCGCATCTCTCCTGACGGTCCTCCACTCTCTGTCCATTTAATTTAAAATTACAATGTTCTAATGCTGTGCTGTCTATTTCAGTAGCTACTAGCCATGTACAGCTATTGATAACTTTTTATATGCCTGCTTCAAATGATGGTTCACTTTAAGTATAAAATATACTTTAGCTTTGAGAAAATTAGTATGACAAAAAAGATTGCAAAATATCTCATTAATAGCTTATATGTTGATTTCATTAAGATAATAATGTAAGATATTTTATAAGATATTATTCTGCATGCGTTGGATTAAATAAAATACATTGCTAAGTTAATTTGCTTTTATTTTACTTTTTTATGTAGCTACTTTAAACTGTAAAATTATATGTCTGGCAGTATATTTCTGTTTGCGTATATGAGTGGACATGTAAAACCACTCTGAGTTAATCTCTCACTGTGTCCCTTCCCTTTGTTCACTGCACTCAAAAAAACTGTTGTAGTATCCTTTTTGACCCTCCTACTGCCACAGAAATATCAAACATGTACCTATTTTTAGGGGCAATTTTAAGTTTTGTGTAAGCAAAGAAAATTTAGAATCCTCTCAAGGAAAACAATACAACATTATTAACATAAAATATGGTAAAAGTAAGTATTTGTTAGAAATAATAAAAGAACTATAATTCCTAAGAAGGTGAAAAATACCACAAATATTAAAAATTCTAGATCCTACATTAATAAGACAATATTGTGGGCACTGTAATTAATAACATTATATTGTCTCTGGTATTTAACCTTTAGGTTATAATTCATTAAGTATCAGTTCCATGAGCCACAGAATTATTTATTTGGACGTTATTCCTATGAAACTGTGACTAGCCACAACATAACCATAAGTGGAAGTGATTGAGTATATACCACCAAAATCATATCATATGAAATCATTTTAAATGTATCTTCTATTCATTTTCTATTTAGCTGGTTTTCCAAAAGGCCTGTATCACCTGGACACAATCATATACAAATAGAAGTATACTGGAGGGAAATTTAAAGTTAAGAGACAGTCAGTAAACTTATCCAATTGAAGCTAGCAAAAAATCTAATTTTTGAAACTTTTACAAAAACATGTGACCACATGATCATATTGCTAGTTTCATACTAAATACTTCCCATGAGGCTTTTGGATAGACAGTGTCTTTACATCCTAAGAAATAGATCCTAAATATTCATTGGAAGGACTGATGCTGAAGCTAAAACTCCAAAACTTTGGCAACCTGATGTGAAGAACTGACTCACATTTGAGCAAGCTTTGAGTGTTGGTGATGGACAAGAAAGCCTGGCATGCTGCAGTCCATGTGGTCACAAAGAGTCACATACGACTGAGCAACTGAACTGAACTGACACTCCTTCAGTTCAGTTCAGTTCAGTTCAGTTCAGTTCAGTAGCTCAGTCATGTCCAACTCACTGCGACCCCATGAATCACAGCACGCCAGGCCTCCCTGTCCATCACCAACTCCCGGAGGTCACTCAGACTCACGTTCATCGAGTCAGTGATGCCATCCAGCCATCTCATCCTCTGTCGTCCCCTTCTCCTCCTGCCCTCAATCCCTCCCAGCATCAGAGTCTTTTCCAATGAGTCAACTCTTCACATGAGGTGGCCAAAGTACTGGAGTTTCAGCTTTAGCATCATTCCTTCCAAAGAAATACCAGGGCTGATCTCCTTCAGAATGGACTGGTTGGATCTCCTTGCAGTCCAAGGGACTCTCAAGAGTCTTCTCCAACACCACAGTTCAAAAGCATCCATTCTTTGGTGCTCAGCTTTGTTCACAGTCCAACTCTCACATACATACATGACCACTGGGAAACCATAGCCTTGACTAGATGGACATTTGTTGGCAAAGTAATATCTCTGCTTTTGAATATTGAGTCTAGGTTGGTCATAATTTTCTTCCAAGGAGTAAGCGTCTTTTAATTTCATGGCTGCAGTCACCATCTGCAGTGATTTTGGAACCCAGAAAGATAAAGTCTGACACTGTTTCCACTGTTTCCCCATCTATTTCCCACGAAGTGATGGGACCAGATGCCATGAACTTTGTTTTCTGAATGTTGAGCTTTAAGCCAACTTTTTCACTCTCCACTTTCACTTTCACAAGAGTCTTTTTAGTTCTTCTTCACTTTCTGCCATAAGGGTGGTGTCATCTGCATATCTGAGGTTATTGATATTTCTCCCAGCAATCTTGATTCCAGCTTGTGCTTCTTCCAGCCCAGCATTTCCCATAATGTACTCTGCATATAAGTTAAGTAAGCAGGGTGACAATATACAGCCTTGACATACTCCTTTTCCTATTTGGAACCTATCTGTTGTTCCATGTCCAGTTCTAACTGTTGCTTCCTCACCTGCATATAGGTTTCTCAAGAGGCCGGTCAGGTGATCTGGTCTTCCCATCTCTTTCAGAATTTTCCACAGTTTATTGTGATCCACACAGTCAAAGGCTTTGGCATAGTCAAATAAAGCCTTAAAAATCACCTTCCCAATGAGATTTTCTATGGGCAACTTATTTAAAATCACAACCACCCACAGCTTCCTGATGTAACTTACTCTACTTCCCCCCACCCCTAGATCTCTGAATA
The DNA here is from genome assembly GCA_935064755.1 of Tragelaphus eurycerus. Lineage (NCBI taxonomy): Eukaryota > Metazoa > Chordata > Mammalia > Artiodactyla > Bovidae > Tragelaphus > Tragelaphus eurycerus. The sequence goes on along the minus strand of CAKXYN010000010.1, from coordinate 40,072,859 downwards.
GTATAAAATTTGCTTTATTAAGTCTTTTGTTGTTGTTGTTATTGTTGCTGCTTGATCTTCCCTGATGTTACTAGAATATAAACACCATGAGGACAAAACTTTTTATAATTTTTTTCCAAGACTGAATCATGTCTACAGTAGAGTAGCTACTCAATAAAAATGTATTCAATAAATGAAGAAGCTAGAGTCTTTTATCTTTCTGCACTGCGAACCTCATTGGTCTTCAGAATTTTCTCTTATATTTGCAAGATAAGGCAGCAGACAACATCTCTTCAAACTGGGAACTGAATAAGGACAAGGATTTGTTCCCTTTTGGTTCTCCTTTGCATTTTTCTGCCTCATTATTACTTGCTTTAGCATTGGCCAGTTTCTTCATTATGCTTTCCCATCATTATCTTTAATTTTCCTTTCCTATCACTGTATCTTAAATGCCTGAGTTATTTTTCCTTCTTTCCTTTTTCCTGAGTCTATGTATGAGATTAGGCATTTCCTCTGAGATATATTTAGCTGTCCATACACTTTTGTATGTCAGGCTTCAACTGTGATTGTCTTCAAAGACTGTACAATTTGTGACTGAACACTCTCTGCAGCATCTGAGTTGCTTAGGAGACAGTTTTGTGATTTGTTTTGATAGAATTTATAGATGCATAGCCTTTGCTCTGCTTCATTTTGTACTCCAAGGCCAAATATGCCTATTACTCCAGGTATCTCTTGACTTCTTACTTTTGCATTCCAATCCCCTATGATGAAAAGGATATCTTTTTTTGGTATTAGTTTTAGACAGTCTTCATAGAACCATTCAATTTCAGGTTATTTGGTATTAGTGGTTGGGACATAGACTTGGATTACTGTGATGTTGAATGGTTTGCCTTGGGAATGAACTGAGATCATTCTGTCATTTTTGAGGTTGCACCCAAGTACTGTATTTCATATTCTTTTGTTGACTCTGAGGGCTACTTTCCATTTTTTCCAAGGGTTTCTTGCCCATGGTAGTAGATATATGGTCATTTTAATTAAATTCACCTATTTGTATCCATTTTAGTTTACTGATTCCTAAAATGTAGATATTCACTTGTTATCTCCTGCTTGACCACATCCAATATACCTTGATTCATGGACCTAACATTCCAGGTACTTATGCGATATTGTTCTTTATAGCACTGGACTTTACTTTCACCACCAGACATATCCACAACTGAGCATCATTTCTGCTTTGGCCCAGCTTCTACATTCTTTCTGGAGCTATTTCTCCACTCTTCCCTGGTAGCATATTGGACACCTTCTTGTCTGGGAGGCTCATCTGGTGTCTTATCTTTCTGGCTTTTCATACTGTTTATGGGGTTCACAAAACAAAAATACTGGAGTGATGTGCCATTCCCTCCTCCAGTGGTCATGTACAGATATGAGAATTGGGCCATAAAGAAGGCCAAATGCCAAAGAATTGGTGCTTTCAAATTGTGGTGCTGCAGAAGATTCTTGAGAGTCCCTTGGACTGCAAGGAGATAAAACCAGCCAATCCTAATTGGAATCAACCCTAAATATTCATTGGAAGGATCCAATACTTTGCCCACCTGATGCAAAGAGCCGACTCATTGGAAAAGACCCTGATGCTGGGAAGGATCAAGGGCAGGAGAAGAAGGAGGTGACAGAAGATGAGATGGTTGGATAGTGTCACAGACTCAATGGACTAGAGTTTGAGCAAGCTCGTGGAGATGGTGAAGGACAGTGAAGCCTAGTGTGCTGCAGTCCATGGGGTCGCAAAGAGTCAGACACAACTTAGAGACTGAACAACAACAATAGATGAACAGGAAATTTTTTTTCTGTATTTTTCAGATGTGTAGTTTTATTACATTATGATCAGAGAACATGATCAACTATTCCTATTTTTAGAATATTTTAGGGGTTGGGTCTTTTATGGCTTAATAAATGGAAGTTTATCATGAATACTCTACCTATAGTCATATTTTACAAATATTGCTGCATTTCTTGACAAAACACATGGTTTATTACAGTTGGAAAAAATTTCTGTTTATTCCATTAGTTCTCCTAATATCAGTCAGTTCAGTTCAGTTCAGTTCAGTCATGTCCAAATCTGCGACCCCATGAATCGCAGCACTCCAGGCCTCCCTGTCCATCAGCAACTCCCGGAGTTCACTCGAACTCACGTCTATCGAGTCAGTGAAGGCATCCAGCCATCTCATTCAAATAATCCTACGTACAACTAGATATCACTAAACCAGATGAAACTGTTTAAACTGGAATGACTTGAAAATTAGAATGTTTTAATTGCACTATAAAATAATTCATTTAACATCTTATTATAAGTAAAAATTTTTTGAGCATTACTTTACTAGCGTGTGAGATGAGTGCAATTGTGCGGTAGTTTGAGCACTCCTTGGCATTGCCTTTCTTTGGGATTGGGATGAAAACTGACCTTTTCCAATCTTGTGGCCACTGCTGAGTTTTCCAAATTTGCTGGCATATTGAGTGTAGCACTTTCACAGCATCATCTTTCAGGACTTGTAATAGCTCCACTGGAATTCCATCACCTCCACTAGCTTTGTTCATAGTGATGCTTTCTAAGGCCCATTTGACCTCACATTCCAAGATGTCTGGCTCTAGGTCAGTGATCACATCATCATGATTATCTGGGTCTTGAAGCTCTTTTTTGTACAGTTCTTCTGTGTATTCTTGCCACCTCTTCTTAATATCTTCTGCTTCTGTTAGGTCCACACCATCTCTGTCCTTTATTGTGCCCATCTTAGCATGAAATGTTCCTTTGGTATCTCTGATTTTCTTGAAGAGATCCCTAGTCTTTCCCATTCTGTTGTTTTCCTCTATTTCTTTGCATTGATCACTGAAGAAGGCTTTCTTATCTCTTCTTGCTATTCTTTGGAACTCTGCATTCAGATGTTTATATCTTTTCTTTTCTCTTATGCTTTTCGCTTCTCTTCTTTTCACAGCTATTTGCAAGGCCTCCCCAGACAGCCATTTTGCTTGTTTGCATTTCTTTTCCATGGGGATGGTCTTGATCCCTGTCTCCTGTACAATGTCACGAACCTCATTCCATAGTTCATCAGGCACTCTATCTATCAGATCTAGGCCCTTAAATCTGTTTCTCACTTCCACTGTATAATCATAAGGGATTTGATTTAGGTCATACCTGAATGGTCTAGTAGTTTTCTCTACTTTCTTCAATTTCAGTCTGAATTTGGCAATAAGGAGCTCATGGTCCAAGCCACAGTCAGCTCCTGGTCTTGTTTTTGCTGATTGTATAGAGCTTCTCCATCTTTGGCTGCAAAGAATATAATCGATCTGATTTCGGTGTTGACCATCTGGTGATGTCCATGTACTCATCTCACATGCTAGTAAAGTAATGCTCAAAATTCTCCAAGCCAGGCTTCAGCAATATGTGAACCGTGAACTTCCTGATGTTCAAGCTGGTTTTAGAAAAGGCAGAGGAACCAGAGATCAAACTGCCAACATCCACTGGATCATGGAAAAAGCAAGAGAGTTCCAGAAAAACATCTATTTCTGCTTTATTGACTATGCCAAAGCCTTTGACTGTGTGGATCACAATAAACTGTGGAAAATTCTGAAAGAGATGGGAATACCAGACCACCTGATCTGCCTCTTAAAAAATCTGTATGCAGGTCAGGAAGCAACAGTTAGAACTGGTCATGGAACAACAGACTGGTTCCAAATAGGAAAAGGAGTACGTCAAGGCTGCATATTGTCACCATGTTTATTTAACTTATATGCAGAGTACATCATGAGAAATGCTGGACTGGAAGAAACACAAGTTGGAATCAAGATTGCCGGGAGAAATATCAATAACCTCAGATATGCAGATGACACCACTCTTATGGCAGAAAGTGAAGAGGGGCTAAAAAGCCTCTTGATGAAAGTGAAAGTGGAGAGTGAAAAGGTTGGCTTAAAGCTCAACATTCAGAAAACGAAGATCATGGCATCTGGTCCCATCACTGCATGGGAAATAGATGGGGAAACAGTGGAAACAGTGTCAGACTTTGTTTTTCTGGGCTCCAAAATCACTGCAGATGGTGACTGCAGCCATGAAATTAAAAGACGCTTGCTTCTTGGAAGGAAAGTTATGACCAACCTAGATAGCATATTCAAAAGCAGAGACATTACTTTGCCAACAAAGGTTCGCCTAGTCAAGGCTATGGTCTTTCCTGTGGTCATGTATGGATGTGAGAGCTGGACTGTGAAGAAGGCTGAGCGCCGAAGAATTGATGCTTTTGAACTGTGGTGCTGGAGAAGACTCTTGAGAGTCCTTTGGACTGCAAGGAGATCCAACCAGTCCATTCTGAAGGAGATCAATCCTGGAATCTCTTTAGAAGGAATGATGCTAAAGCTGAAACTCCAGTATTTTGGCCACCTCATGCGAAGAGTTGACTCATTGGAGAAGACTCTGATGCTGGGAGGAATTGAGGGTAGGAGGAGAAGGGGACGACAGAGGATGAGATGGCTGGATGGCATCACTGACTCGATGGATGCGAGTCTGAGTGACCTCCGGGAGCTGGTGATGGACAGGGAGGCCTGGCGTGCTGCGGTTCATGGGGTCGCAAAGAGTCGGACACGACTGAGCGACTGATCTGATCTGATCTGATCTGAGAAGTAAAAATAGTTAAATTAAGAGATTTTTTCTGTTTGTAATCTAGAAATACAAGGAAGAAGAAAAATAAATAAAATTTATTTACTTAATATTTTACTATAAATTCATTCATATAGAAGATTGAAAAATGTTTCTACCTATATCACATCTACTGGAAAAATGTGAAAATTGTCACTAGATTCATTTAACATGTAGATTTAAACATTAGGAGAAGGCAATGGCACCCCACTCCAGAACTTTTGCCTGGAAAATCCCATGGACAGAGGAGCCTGGTGGTCTGCAGTCCATGGGGTAGCTAAGAGTCGGACATGACTGAGCAACTTCACTTACACTTTTCACTTTTCACCTTCATGCATTGGAGAAGGAAATAGCAACCCACTCCAGTGTTCTTGCCTGGAGAATCCCAGGGATGGGGGAGCCTGGTGGGCTCGTGTCTATGAGGTCGCATAGAGTCAGACACGACTGAAGCGACTTAGCAGCAGCAGCAACAAGAATGTGTAATGACTTCCATGTAACTGATTTGGTGAAAGTTTGGTCCAAAGAATAAATTGGGAAAAGGGCCATTGGAGTGTTTCTTTTCCTTTTCCCATAAAATGTAACTTATTTATCACAAAAATGTATAAGAATATCCTGGATACAGTTACTATTATCATACATATAATTCAATAGTTGAATTTTTTAAATTCATATAGAAACCTAGAAAAATTCATTTTTCTCTATTTCTTTAACCATAAATTTGACCTAATGTCTCAGTCTTTCTGATACAGCTTTTTGTAAATACTGTATTATATCTTATTTATTTCTGAAAAGGTAAAGCTAAAACAAAGAATCTTTCTGTAGTATTTTTCTTTTTTTAGCAGGACAGGTTAATTTTCTCTAAATTCCTATTGCATTAAAATGTGATATCAAGATGTAATAGATGCTGGTGGGACAGATTTGAAGGATTTTGAACTTGAATGCATTCTGATTGTTTTTCTTCCCTTGACAAAATTGCAAGAAAACTCTTCTCCTTATATAACACTGCTATAGAAACAGAGTTGACTGGCTACAGCATTATATACAACTTGGCTTTCCCTGTGGGAGATGAATAATTGTTTTGTTTCCAGAGTATCACAAAGTAATATGAAATTTGCAGAGAATAATAAACAGAGCCCAGGCTTAGCTCCTGCCTCTGAATCATCAGCCAGATCAAATGAGCATTGGATGCTGTTGTACAAAGTGAATGTAATGTTAAGTTTGCAGTTGAAATGAAAATATTTCACCTGCTAACATATTTCAAAATGACTTTTGAAAGAGATGCCTTGTTTTGCTTGATGATACTTTATTCACTATGCATTACAAATACTGTTATTTATCAACAGGATTCTTTGTTGACATTTCCTTCAAGGTTTAACCTTTGGCTAAAAAGAGCATGTTTGAATTTACATTGTTAATGAGTTTCTATCAAAGTTTAAGTGGTTCATGGAGTCTTAAAAATATATGTTATTTTTGACATGAGTAGTTCAAAATCCCTAGTGTGTGGTATGTATATGTGTGACTGAGAGGTTGTTGATCTATTTAATTTTTCAGATTGCATTTCAATGATGATTCCTGATTCTGAAATTCATAACGTTTGAGTCTGGTATTAAGTTTTTACTCTCTTTGTGGCCTTGTAAAATTAGTACCAACCGGATATAATCAAAAATAATAAATGACCTTGTCTGATAGAGATATTATGAAAATTCAATGAGCTGTGTCTTACATAGTGGCAGACACCTATTGAATGTTTAAGAAGAATAAATGTTATTAATGAAAAGTTAATTTGTAATACAGTGAAAATAAGCTGGACAGGAAATGTGGAGCTCTAGTAAGAACACTATTACTGAATAGCTCTGCAGCCTTGGAAAAGCAAATAAACTCTCTGAATCCATTTTAGTAGCTATAAAATAAAGGTTTCTGTTATAACTTTCACATTAAAAAATAAACACTGATGTAAAGACAAAACAAAATAACATATATGACCATGTCTTACAGCCAGATGAACTTTTATTTTAGGGTTTGTTCATCATCTTCCTTCACACACAGATTTCCTCTAGAATAATGAAATTAGTTGATGTTCTCTATATAAATCTGTATTTGAAAAAAAAAAACCACTCAAACTGCTGGCAATTATATGCAGACTTTGCTTGTATATCAACATTTTTCACAGTTTTGGTTTTTTTAGAAATGTGCTTTTCATTGCTATTTTGCCTCATTCTTAACAGTTAACTATCAAACATGTATTCAAAAAAGTTTATTTCTGCAACCATTCACTGCAAGTCCCATATCGCTTTTATCCATTTGGAATATCCTGGTTATAAAATTTAGCACAGAAAAAGAGTGAAATTGGATGTACATATCAAGTAAACTATTTTGGTCATTATGTCTCCCAGGAACAACTTGATATAGATTTGTAATCCATTTTTAAAATTGATGAACCTTAGGGACTGTAATGGAAATGAAATATTTAGGCATTGAAACTTTAACATGATTTAAATATCCAAATAAAATATAGAAGAGTAGCTTGGAGGAAATAAAGAAACAAAAAAAGGAGGAATGAATTGGTATTTGGTCTGATTTGTATTGCTGCAAAGAAACAAACTTTCACATACTGGACCAAAACATATATTACTGGCATATGAACTTCTATTTCCACTCAATGTTGCTGGAAATATACAAGTCAGTTCAACTAAATGAATCTTTTTATATACTCCCAAATGCTACGATTTTTTTTCCACACACTCCACCGTTTTTTGTTTGTGTGGTTTTTTTTTTTTTGCTTGTTTGTTTTTTGTTGTTGGACTTACAAGGTGACTGGAAGCTCAGCTATCTCCATGGAGATTAATAGTATGTGATTTGCAACATGATTTTAAAGGATAATATGCCAGATTCAATGGTACTTAATTATAGAGTATGAACCAGTTTTTGTCTCAAGCTCTAAATATTTGAGGATGAAATCTATAGAAAACAAAAATTGTATTATAAGAAAACATAATTATATTTTAAATGTAAAGGATATTCAAAATGCCACTTCACTGAGTTTAAGAAATAGCTACTATTTTCCAGTAGATGATTCTGATTTTTTTTGAGGGGGTATGGGTGGTGAGGAGGTGATTCTCCACAGTATTTTCACACAGTGTATGACAATTTCAGCCTATGCTGTCTTTTTAAGAGTCTTTGTACAGTAAGCAACCTAAGAGGATAGAAATGTTCTCCCTGTAAGTGGTGAACACATTTGTTTATTGACTGGGAAAATATAGATAACATCTTCCTCCTTTCAATAAAACTGGGAAAATCATAAGCTTGGGATTCCATACCTATGATGCAGACTCATTGTGCAGCATCCTCCTGGGCTATTTCTCATGGACTCCATAGACCTTCAGAGGCAGGAGTGCCTGATGAAAACATGAAGCTTATGCCCGAGAGTAAGTCAAAAAGGCCTTTGTCTCTATCCCATGGGTCTCTTGCCTTCTACCAGCATCTATGAAACTGGAGCAAGGTATCTCATCAGCTGAAAAACTGAGTAAAATCTAAGAATCTTCATCATTTTTGACAGGTTCATTTTGTTCTGACAGTTATTTATTGAGAAATTAATGGACAGCTGACTGTGTTCAATGTTGCATGGAAATAAATACAAAGAGATATGTGAGGCATCAGTTTGGTTCAGTCACTAAGTCGTGTCTGACTCTTTGTGAACCTGTGGACTGCAGCACATCAGACTTCCCTGTCCATCATCAACTCCCAGATCTTACTCAAACTCATGTCCATGGAGTCAGTGATGCCATCCAACCACCTCATCCTCAGTTGTCCCCATCTCCTCTTGCCTTCAGTCATTCCCAGCATCAGGGTCTTTTCTAGTGAGTCAGTTCTTCGCATCAGGGGGCCAAAGTATTGGAGCTTCAGCTTCAGCTTCAGTCCTTCCAATGAACACTCAGGACTGATTTCCTTTAGGATAGAATGGTTGGATCTCCAGGCAGTACAAGAGAGTCTCAAGAGTCTTCTTCAACATCACAGTTCAAAAGCATCAATTCTTTGATACTCAGCTTTTCTTATAGTCCAACTCTCACATCCATACATGACCACTGGAAAACCCATAGCTTTGACTAGATGAACCTTTGTTGGCAAAGTAATGTCTCTGCTTTTTAATATGCTATGTAGGTTGATCATAGCTTTTCTTCCAATAAGCAAGCTTCTTTTAATTTCATGGCTGCAGTCACCACTGCAGTGATTTTGGAACCAAAAAAATAAAGTCTCTCACTGTTTCCATTCTTTACCAATCTATTTGCCATGAAGTGATGGGACCAGATGCCATGTTCTTACTTTTCAGAATGTTGAGTTTTAAGCCAACTTTCCTACTCTCCTCCTTCACTTTCATCAAGAGGCTCTTCAGTCCTTCACTTTCCACCATAAGGGTGGTGTCATCTGTTTATCTGAGATTATTGATATTTATCCCAGCAATCTTGATTCCAACTTGTGTTTCATCCAGCCTGGCATTTTGTATGATGTACTCTGCATATAAGTTAAATAAACCGGGTGACAATATGCAGCCTTGACATACTCTTTTCACGATTTGGAACCAGTCTTATATTAGTTCATCTAAGTCAACTCAAGTCATCTGGTCTGGACTATGCAGAATCAGAATTGCATAAAATCCATCTCTCTGAACAATGTGCCATGGCTTAGCACTTAATTATAAGGGCAATTCTTTAGAGGATGAAAAAGCACCAAAATGTCAGCTTTCGGAAGTTGATCTTTATTTTAGTCTATTTGAGATGATAGAGACTTCTTTTTATGCCTCAAAGAAATGAATGTAAAAAGAGTGTCACAAGTTTTACTGTATTTAATTCGGCTTTCCCTAAGCCTAAAATGGAGAAAACATTAATAAATACTGAACTCCCTGTCTCAGATCTGCCTGAAACAGATTTTAATAAATTACATTTCATGCTGCAATCCAAGCAATGAGCTGCCACACTTATGATTAACAGAGCATCATTTTTATAAAAGAATTACAGTTCTAAAATAAAAGAATTGTGTTATACAGTGCTATCACATCAATATCAAAAAGAGGTACAATGTTGTTGCAATGTTAATGTTAAGCTGTCAGTTCAACTCTGTGTCAGATTTTAAAGTATAAGTACTAATTGACATCAAAATTTGAAAGATAATTTTTATAAACTTGGAGTGAGATCACTGTTGTTTTGGTGTAAGACTTTGAGAGGATATTCATAAAAACTCATTTGACTAACAATAAATTTTCTAAATTGAAATTATACTCTTTGAAATTCCAAACAAATGCATATGAAAATCCATCAAGGCTGCTAGTAATTTTAATATTCTTAAAGAATGTCTTTGGGAACATTTAAGCATGGTTTTAATTTTTAATTTCAATATTTCTAAATATTCTAATAGTTACTGAAATTATTCTTAAGATATTTTCAAGTCATTTTGAAAATAAACACTGACCTTTTCAGCCAGTGGGGTTGAAAAAATATTTTCTCAATAGCTGATCCAGAATTCTCCATTGAACAAGAACTGCATTTGTTTAGAAAATGATACCAAAGGAAAAAAGGTTAGTTAGGCTTTTGGCTTTTAGCTCATAGATTGGATGAGCTATGGAGGAAGAAAATTGTTAAACTTTACAAATAAATGAAAATTGGAAACAGAGATAGCTCACAAAAAAGAGAAGGGACGAGGAAAATAAGAAAGAGCAGTCAAGTAGACGAGCAGTACACCAAAGCCGGAGTTGCAGAAATGGCTGAGGAACTGTTAGCTAGATCCCCAACGCTGATTCTGCAGTTTTCTAATTGCAAAGAGAAACTTCTCTCATCTTTATTAATCTTCTGGAGTGAGTAAAGTCTGTTGCTCACTCTTCTCTAAAAATAAGCAAGCAAAACTCAGTTAATCATCCTGATTCTTTTTTGCGGCTTATTTGCCATCTTCTTGTCTTGTTACCTCTTCTTCTAACTAGTGGCTTTCAAATTTTAGCATGCATCAGAATTTCCTGGGGAGCTTCTTAAAACAGAATTTTTGGATTCATTCCCAGAGCTTTTGATTCAGCAAACAGAGTATGGCCTGCCATTGCTGGTTAGGAAAACATATTTTGAGAATATCTGGCCTCACATTTTTCAGGTTATCACCCTCACTCATACCTGGACAACAGCCTCCTAACTGATGTCTCTACTACATGTCTACTCAGTAGTCTGAATAATCTTCCAAAAATTATAAATCTGGGTAAATAAAACTTCCACAAAAATCATATTCTGTCCTCTTTATGTAAAATACAGTGCAATCTTTTTCTCCCACATCCTGCACCTTAAATGCATACTGCTTTATAGTGTAAGAAGATGTATCACTATCTTATGGTTTCTTATTAAATATATAAGAAATATAAAATACTATTGTTTATAAATTATTAGAGTTATGATATAAAATAGCTTGTCTCTCCTGCCTATATCTTTGATCCTACATTCTGCATGGCTCATATTGTAGATTTTGTTAATATTTGTTAAAAGAATTAAAATGTCATATTGCTGTTGTAAATATTGTCCTTTAGGTGCTTAGTTATTTTTTACATTTTCCATGAAGATTTAGATTGCAAAAACTTCTATTTTATTTACTTTCTTACAGTCCAGCTCTGTCATTACTCAGCTTTGCTATTTGGAGACAGATACTTATTTTCTCTGTGTTTCAGTTTCCTTACCCATAAAATGGGGGCAATAATGCTATTCATGTCAAAGGTTGCTTTTAGAAACCACTTTATCATTACATGTAGAGCACATGACACGTGGTAAGTTCTCAATAAACACTAATTTAATTTTATTATTATTTAAAATTGTTGTTATCGTTGCTACCTCAGATGCTCCTCCAGATTAGACTGTTCACCGCCAACCAGAGGTCATTGTTGGCAAAGGGACTGGGAGGTTGAAGTATACTCAAAAGGAGCTATGATGAATGAAAATGAGGGTGTCACAAAGTTAAAGTCTCCAACCAGTAGGCAGAAGTTTGTATGGCTGGAATGTAGGGATTGTAGATGTGGACAAGCAGGCTCAGACAGCAAATGGCTTTGGAAAGTGGAACTGTCTGATATTTAATCCCTGATTGTGGAGACTGAGAAATAGAATAAAGTACAACTTACTGAGCACCTGCTGCATGCCAGATAATTGCTTTCATGTTGTCTAATTTTATAATTGTCAATATTTCTATTTTTATAGAATGTAAGGGAAGAGACAGAGATATCAGGAAACTTGTAAAACACTACACAATTTAAAATCACAGAATCTGAATTCAGTCTTAGTTTTGTCTAAATCCAAAGCTAATCACCTCTTTTTTTCATGATTTATTTTTAATGGTAATAAGCAATAAATTTGCAAGCATTTCTGATATACAAGTTAAATCTATCTACAGTGCGGAGGCTGCTTTCAATTTATATCAAAACTAAGAATCCTCCTTTTGGGAATGTGGTTTCCTGGAGCTAAGAGTAACAAGATGGGAGACATAGGTGGCTAGGACCTTTGGGAAGTAGAGAAAAAAAGTGTGTTGAGGTCAAAAAGCAAGCAATCTTGTGATTTTAAAATGAACACTTCAGACCTGACACTATTCCCAAAGAGGAGTAACCTTGGCCCTTCCCTAAACTAGACATCCTCATGTTCCACTAAGCCAAGTACACAATGGAACTCTGAAAAACCAAAGGTGAAAAGTGTGTTTGCAACAACTTAAAACTTCTAGAAGCAGTAAAAATCATATATTTCTCAGAGATACTCTAGCTTACCTGGCAGTCATCAAATTAAAACTCACATCACTACCCAGTGTTAATCTCAGAATTTCTGATTCATTAAGTCTTAGGTGAAGCCAGAAAAACTGCACTTATAACAACTTTGGAGGCAATGCAGATGCTGCTGATCTTCGGCCATACTTTGAAAATCACCACTGCAGTCTAAACCACTCATTTCATATGGGAATAAAGTGAGATGAGAGTCTATCCAACGTTGCACAGAAAATGATCTTGGAAAAGTAAAAAGAATAAAGGACCACTGAGATTTATCTGAAGAATTTATCTGGAGCCAGTCTTGTGATAACATGGTTGTGTCCAGGCCCTAATTCATTATTAAAGCTATAAGGATATTCAGTCAATTGGGGACTAGGTAAACCACCAGGAAAAAGAAATCAACATAATACATTTTATGCCATTTTCTCATAAACACTAACTCTCAATTTTGAACATATTATAACAAATTCTATTAGCTCATTTTAAAGCTGTAATTAAAATGGGTGAAACAGATTTTATCTAGTTAGTCTTCAATCGCTGAAATTCATTAGAAGTTAGGCTATTTAAATCATGGAGTAAATGCTATGTTCTCAAGGGAAAATTGATTTTATTTCCCAGGCCAAATCAGATGAATTGGATATAGTTGCCTAGGGTACTGTCTTGAAACTTATTTGGATGCTAAGCTGGGACTTAGAGAAAAAGATAATTATCTGCCAAAGATAATGAAGAGAGAAGGAACACCAAGTATTATACACTGTCGAATTCTGGGTTGTTACTGTCAATTGTGATGTTTTTTCACATTATTCATGTGAAAAATGTTTAAATGGCTCTAAATTTGTTGAATATTTATGCTACTAATTATGACCTTGGAAACATTCTCTATCACATATTGTTTACTGAAGTATTGATTGATCCACCCAATAAAATTCTACATCTGTGATACTAGTCAGATGACACATAAATTTCATGAATCTGCTGTTCTATAACTGTCCATGTAGTACAAACTGAGTCTTGTGACTCACTGAATGACTTATGTGGCAAACAAATGAGGTTGAATTGTGATTCTGAGAGATTTTTAAGAGTGAACACTATGCAATAATGCTAATCAACTGTGTCTATGATGATGACATGATTTTTGAGTGATATTCTTTTACTTGCAGCAAATATTTAGAAAGCCTAGGAAATAAAAAGGAAAAAGCTACTGGCCCTAAAGGGCTATGTATTCATTTTCTATTGATAGATAACAAATCACCACAAATTTAGCATCTTAAAATGAAGTACATTTATTCTCTCAGTTTTTGTGGGCCAGGAGTCCAGTCAATGCCAAACACAATTCAGGATTGCAATCTTCTCTGAGGCCCTAGGTTCTCTTCCACGTTCATCAGTTGTTTGTGGAATTCAGTTGCTTAGGGCTGTGGGTTGTACTTTTTAGAGTTCTTAGGTTCTCTTAGGTCCCTGTTCTCTTTTTTTAGAGTAATGGAGTATCTTTTCTATTTCCTAAAGGATGCTATCAATTTCTAGTCATATAGATGATATTCATGACAGGGAAATTTTACTTTTTTCGAAACCAGCAAGAGAATCTTGCCTATGCTTTAAATCCCTTCTTTGCAGAAAGGGCCCAGTCCCTTTTAATGGCTCATCTGATTTGCTCAGATCCACCCAGAATAATCTCACTTTTAATTAACTCAAAGTTAAGTGACTTGAGACCTTAATTACATATTTGAATCATTCAGTTTTTGTTATATAACATAGTCTCATCATGCAAGTGACATTTATAATAAACAGTCCCTCAACACTCAAGGAGAAGAGATTACATGGCATGTGTGTGAAGCACAGGGAGGGAATTTGGAATGTTATCTTAGAATTTGGATGCCTATCACAGGCTACTGTTTATATGATGTTTATTTTATATAATTTTCTGATTATAAGATATTGATATATATATATAATGAAAATTTTGGAATAAAGAATAAAAAATACACATTTTCTGTACTTATGATTTATGGGTAATTTGGTGATACTCTCTATTGTTTCTACTTGTGTACACATGTATAAATGTTTTAAACTGTTCAGTTCAGTTTAGTTCAGTCACTCAGTTGTGTCCAATTCTTTGCAATCCCATCAATCGCAGCACGCCAGGCCTCCCTGTCCATCATCAACTCCCGGAGTTCACTCAGACTCACATCCACTGAGTCAGTGATGCCATCCAGCCATCTCATCCTCTGTCATCCCCTTCTCCTCTTACCCCCAATCCCTCCCAGCATCAGACTCTTTTCCAATGAGTCAACTCTTCGCATGAGGTGGCCAAAGTACTGGAGTTTCAGCTTTAGCATCATTCCTTCCAAAGAAATCCCAGGGCTGATCTCCTTCAGAATGGACTGCTTGGATGTCCTTGCAGTCCAAGGGTCTCTCAAGACCACACCACAAGGGTCTCTCCAACACCACAGTTCAAAAGCATCAATTCTTTGGCGCTAGCTTTCTTCACAGTCCAACTCTCAAATCCATACATGACCACAGGAAAAACCCTAGCCTTGACTAGACGGACCTTTGTTGGCAAAGTATGTCTCTGCTTTTGAATATGCTATCTATGTTGGTCATAACTTCCCTTCCAAAGAGTAAGCGTCTTTTAATTTCATGGCTGTAGTCAAAATCTGCAGTGATTTTGGAGCCCCAAAACATAAAGTCTGACACTGTTTCCACTGTTTCCCCATCTATTTCCCATGAAATGATGGGACCAGATGCCATGATCTTGATTTTCTGAATGTTGAGCTTTAAGTCAACTTTTTTACTCTCCTCTTAACTTTCTGCCATAAGGGTGGTGTCATCTGCATATCTGAAGTTATTGATATTTCTCCCAGCAATCTTGATTCCAGCTTGTGCTTCTTCCAGCCCAGCATTTCTCATAATGTACTCTGCATAAAAGTTGAAGAAGCAGGGTGACAATAGACAGCCTTGATATACTCCTTTTCCTATTTGGAACCACTCTGTTTTTCCATGTCCAGTTCTAACTGTTGCTTCCTGACCTGCATATTGGTTTCTCAAGAGGCAGTTAGACCTTCCTAAATATGAAATTTTGCATTTTCTTCACTTAAAATATTAGAAATACTTTCCTACATTATTTACATTATTCAAAAAGCTTTTTCAATGACTACATGGTCTTTATCTATGGATGTATCATCTTCTATTTTACCACTCTCTTATGTTTACTTCATTATTTCCATATTTTAGTGTTCCTTGCAGTGACTAGCTTCATACGTTATTTTTGTTAGCAACTCTATTTTAGTCAGATAAAGCTTGTGGTAGAAGGCAATGATGGACATAATAGCTCATGCCTACCTCTATTCATGCTTTTGGTAGTACGCATCAGTGATTCTGGGTCTGGACATTTGAAAACTTCAGCTAGTGAGATGCTAGCAAACCTGATTCAAGCAGAGTATAAAATTAATCCCTACAAAATCCAACTTTCTTTCATGGACCTCTGCCACTACAAGAAAATGTTTCCAGGCTGGACTATGGAATGATGTGATTATCCTGTGAAAGTGAACTGAGTGTACCTAGCAAAGGTCACCCAAGATGAGGTATCCCCCAGCCTACCACAAGGTAACTGCACACACCTAAGTGAACCTAGTCAAGGTGAGCTGAGCGTGATCCAAATCAGTAAATATATTGACTCACAAGGCATAATAATCAGTTATTGTTTTGAACAACTAAATATTTGAGGTAGTTTGCTAACCAACTAAAATCTAACTTATACACAGCTTTAGAAATGAACTATAAAGGATACATTTAGAAGTATCTGAAAATTACCAAATACTAATTATTTAAAGCAACATTTACAGTGATGCTGAAAAACAGTGAGGTGAAAATTGCTTTCTTTCATGGAAGGAAAGAAGCAGGCTCTTTTGTAAAGACAAAAGGAATATTGAGAAGAAAGACAATTCAGCACATTGGCTTGAGACATACAAACAGCACAAAGACATGAAATGCTCTTTTCATTGTGAGTTTCAGAGTTTTCTCTGAGCATGACAAGACCTATACTAAGTTTCTATAAGATACCATGGGGACGGCCTCTAAGGCATATAATGTTTTGTTAAAAACTTCCGAGGAAATAAAGCCTTCACTGCTCACTGGCATGAATAATGCCCTGGTCAGACTGAAACCACACATAGACATTAGCTTGGCTTTCCTTCATTCCATTTAACTGACTGAGGCAAGAACTTGGCTGCATTTAGACATACTTGCTTCTGCGGTTGCTATGTAGTTGCTAAGTTGTGTCCTCCTTCGACAATTTTGTGATTGTAGCCCACAAGGCGGCTCCTGTAACCATGGGATTTCCCAGGCAAGAAATCTGTAGTGGGTTGCCATTTCCTACTGAAGGGGACTTCCTGACCCAGGGATCGAACTCGCCTCTCTTGTATCTACTGCATCTCCTGAATTGGTAGGTGTATTCCTTAACACTGTACCACCTGGGAAGCCCTTAGAATTACTTAGCAAAGATCATTAACTACAAACACTTTACTTTTCCTTTCTTTACCTTTTACACATTCTTCATAAACTTCAGAAACAAAGGTCAAAGAGTCTCTCAGGGGAACAAAGAGCATGGAAATAAAATGTGCACAAATTTGGGGTCAAGTAATGGAATCTCTGACTATGCCAAAGCCTTTGACTGTGTCAATCAAAATAAACTGTGGAAATTTCTGAAAGACATGGGAATACCAAACCACCTGACCTGCCTCTTGAGAAACCTGAATGCAGGTCAGGATGCAACAGTTAGGACTAGACATGGAACAACAGATTGGTTCCAAATAGGAAAAGGAGTACGTCAAGGCTGTATATTGTCACCCTCTTTATTTAACTTATATGCAGAATACATCATGAGAAACACTGGGCTGGAAGAAACACAAGCTGGAAACAAGATTGCTGGGAGAAATATCAATAACCTCACGTGAGATGACATCACCCTTATGGCAAAAAAATAAGAAGAACTAAAGAGCTTCTTGATGAAAGTGAAAGAGGAGACTGAAAAAGTTGGCTTAAAGCTCAACATTCAGAAAACTAAGATCATGGCATCCAGTCCCATCACTTCATGGCAAATAGATGGGGAAACAGTGAGAGACATTATTTTGGGGAGCTCCAAAATCACTGCAAATGATGATTGCAGCCATAAAAGACGCTTACTCCTTGGAAAGTTATGACCGATCTAGATAAGATATCAAAAAAAGCAGAGACATTACTTTTTCAACAAAGGTCCATCTAGTCAAGGCTATGGTTTTTCCAATAGTCATGTATGGATGTGAGAGTTGGACTATAACAAGAGCTGAACACGGAAAAATTGATGCTTTTGAACTGTGGTATTGGAGAAGACTCTTGAGAGTCCCTTAGACTGCAAGGAGATCCAACCGGTCCATCCTCAAGAAGATCAGTCCTAGGTGTTCATTGGAAGGACTGATGTTGAAGCTGAAACTCCAATACTTTTCCCACCTGATGTGAAGAGCTGACTCATTTGAAAAGACCCTGATGCTGGGAAAGATTGAGGGCAGGAGGAGAAGGGGACCCCAGAGGATGAGATGGTTGGATGGCAACACCAAGTCAATGGACATGAGTTTTGGTAAACTCCGGGAGCTGGTGATTGACAGGGAGGCCTGGCGTGCTGCGGTCGTGGGGTTGCAAAGAATCGGACACGAGTGAGCAACTTAACTGACCTGAAATGAATGGGATCTCTTTGGTGCAGAGGGGTATTCTCTACAGGATACTATAAAGACAATGAGACAGTGATGGGTAAATAAAATTTCAGGAATAATAGCATATGGAACCAATCACCAGGTATAAAAGAAGACTCATTCTGTAAAGCAAATTCATCACCAGTATCTAGTTAGTCTATACATAAAAAATCTACTGAAATTTAAGTCTAATGTGAAATACAGTAAACTAATTAAAACTTCATACAACCCTTAGTTTTACTACTAGCAATATTTGACAGGAGTGGAATTAAAAACAAACTAGGAGAGGAAATTATATATTTCATTATCATTAAGAGACTTCATTCAGCTAAAGGAGTACCATATTTTTCCCTTGAAGGTTAGTTTTTTGTTTTTTTAAAATATCCTTTTCAAAGTCAGAGGGAATATAAAAGTTGGCAAAGAGGAGATAAACAGAAACAGGTTATTATCTTTTTTATGTATTTTTCCAAGGAAATAAAAAATAGAAAGACTTAAGCATTTGACTATGCCAAAGCCTTTGACTGTGTAGATCACAACAAACTGTAGAAAATTTTTAAAGAGATGGGAATACCAGACCACCTGACCTGCCTCTTGAGAAATCTGTATGTAGGTCAGAAAGCAACAGTTAGAACTGGACATGGAACAACAGACTGGTTCCAAATCGGGAAAGGGGTATGTTAAGGCTGTATATTGTCATCCTGCATATTTAACTTATATGCAGAACACATCATGAGAAACGCTGGGCTGGGATGAAACATAAACTGGAATCAAGATTGCTGGGTGAAATATCAATAATCTCAGATATGCAGATGACACCACCCTTATGGCAAAAAGTGAAGAACTAAAGAGCCTCTTGATGAAAATGAAAGAAAAGAATGAAAAAGTTGGGTTAAAACTCAACATTCAGAAAACTAAGATCATGGCATCTGGTCCCATTGCTTCATGGCAAATATATGGGGAAACAATGGAAACAGTGAGAGACATTATTTTGAGGGGCTCCAATCCCAAAGAAAGGCAAGGCCAAAGAATGCTCAAACTACCGCACAATTGCACTCATCTCACACTCTAGTAAAGTAATGCTCAAAATTCTCCAAGCCAGGCTTCAGCAATACGTGAACCGTGAACTTCCTGATGTTCAAGCTGGTTTTAGAAAAGGCAGAGGAACCAGAGACCAAATTGCCAACATCTGCTGGATCACGGAAAAAGCAAGAGAGTTCCAGAAAGCATCTACTTCTGCTTTACTGATTATGCCAAAGCCTTTGACTGTGTGGATCATAATAAACTGTGGAAAATTCTGAAAGAGATGGGAATACCAGACCACCTGACCTGCCTCTTGAGAAACCTATATGCAGGTCAGGAAGCAACAGTTAAAACTGGACAGGGAACAACAGACTGGTTCCAAATAGGAAAAGGAGTATGTCGAGGCTATATATATTGTCACCCTGCTTATTTAACTTATATGCAGAGTACATCATGAGAAACGCTAGACTGGAAGAAGCACAAGCTGGAATCAAGATTGCCAGGAGAAATATCAATAACCTCAGATATGCAGATGACACTACCCTTATGGCAGAAATTGAAGAGGAACTCAAAAGCCTCTTGATGAAAGTGAAAGAGGAGACTGAAAAAGTTGGCTTAAAACTCAACATTCAGAAAACGAAGATCATGGCATCTGGTCCCATCACTTCATGGGAAATAGATGGAAAGGAAACAGTGTCAGACTTTATTTTTCTGAGCTCCAAGATCACTACAGATGGTGACTGCAGCCATGAAATTAAAAGACGCTTACTCTTTGGAAGGAAAGTTATGACCAACCTAGATAGCATATTCAAAAGCAGAGGCATTACTTTGCCAACAAAGGTCCGTCTAGTCAAGGCTAGGGTTTTTCCTGTGGTCATGTATGGATGTGAGAGTTGGACTGTAAAGAAAGCTGAGTTCCAAAGAATTGATGCTTTTGAACTGTGGTATTGGAGAAGACTCTTGAGAGACCCTAGGACTGCCAGGAGATCCAACCAGTCCATTCTGAAGGAGATCAGCCCTGGGATTACTTTGGAAGGAATGATGCTCAAGCTGAAACTCCAGTATTTTGGCCACCTCATGTGAAGAGTTGACTCATTGGAAAAGACTCTGATGCTGGGAGGGATTGGGGGCAGGAGGAGAAGGGGAAGACAGAGGATGAGATGGCTGGATGGCATCACTGACTCGATGGATGTGAGTCTGAGTGAACTCTGGGAGTTGGTGATGGACAGGGAGGCCTGACAGGCTGTGATTCATGGGGTCGCAAAGAGTTGGAGGCAACTGAGCAACTGAACTGAAAATCACTACAGATGATGACTGTACCATGAAATTAAAAGATGCTTTGTCTTTGGAAGAAAATCTATGACCAACCTAGACAGCATATTAAAAAGCAGAGATGTTTTTTGCCAACCAAGTTTCATCTAGTCAAGGCTATGGTTTTTCCAGTAGTCATATATGGATGTGAGAGTTGGTCTATGAGGAGGCTGAGTGCAAAAAAATTGATGCTTTTGAACTGTGGTGTTGGAGAGGACTCTTGAGAGTCCCTTGGACTGCAAGAATATCCAACTAGTCTATCCTAAAGGAAATCAGTCCTGAATATTCATTGGAAGGACTGATGCTGAAGCTGAAACACCAATACTTTGGCCACCTGATGCGAAGAGCTGACTTATTGGATAGGACCCTGATACTGGGAAGGATTGAGGGCAGGAGGAGATGTGGACGACAGAGGATAAGATGATTCGATGGCATCATTGCCTTAATGGACATGGGTTTGGGTGGACTCCAGGAGTTGGTGATGAACAGGGAGGCCTGGTGTGCTGCGGTTCATGGGGTTGCAAAGAATCGGACACGACTGGGCGGCTGAACTGAACTGAAGTGCTTGGTCCTCTGGACTTCATATTTTCAAAATATGATTATTTGAACAGAATGATTTAAGAAGAAAAGTGAATGTAGATGAAATTATAGAAATGAAGATCGTGGCTTGCTAGTGCTTTCCTTCACATGTTAGCAGAAGGGCAGAGCAGTGAAGTCACAGAAATTGTTTTTTCAGGAAAATCCCAACATTAACATGGATTCTCAAAAGATTTTTTGATTTTTTTCTTTCTTATATTCTTCTGTGTATGTAAAAGATTTGTTCTCTCCCATTTTTGAATTACTAAAGTTAGATGTTTTAATATCCGCATAATTAGCAAACATTTTATAAATACTTTAATTGAGATCATTCAGTCCATTTTTTTCCATAGTGACTGACAGAGAACCTTTAAGATATGTAATATTCACACTTACAAACACAAAGAATCAGGGATGGAGTGAAGATAAATATGAGAAACTCTTTAGAGTGCAAACTCTTTCTTGGGAAATCATGGTACACGTTAACATATTGGAGAATACAAGAATTCCATTATTAAGGAAAACAAACCTAACTGACCATGAAACCTATAATCACTACAGAATCTGTGAACTCTGTCTGTGTGTGCTTAGTCGCTCAGTCGTGTCCGACTCTTTGCAACTCTGTGGATTGTAGCCCACCAGGCTCCTCTGTCCGTGGGGATTCTCCAGGCAAGAATACTGGAGTGGGTTGCCATGCCCTCCTCCTAGGGATCTTCCAGACCCAGCGATCGAACCCAGGGCTCCCACACTTCAGGCATATTCTTTACTGTCTGAGCCACCAGGGAAGCCCCTTTATACCTCTGGGCACCCAAAAATAAAGGCTGCACATAAACAGTGCTCTAGAAACTACAATGAAATGAAAATTAAAAAAAAAAAAAAAAGAAATGTGAGCATCCAATAGGGGCAAACACAGGTGTATATAAGTGGCTCTTTCTAAAGCTTCCTATGTCTGTATAATGTGGAAACAAAATAAGATAGTCCCTTGACCCAGGTAAAAGGGCCCTGCTGACTATTTTTCTAGAATTTCTTGTGGTTTTAAAGTTGATTTAGGAGCTGGGGAATTTAAAATAAAGTCACATTTTATCATTTACCACTCAATTCTTTGTGTGTGACCTTGAGCAAATTAATCCTTCTTCTTCTGTTTCCTCCTCTGTAAAATGAGAACACCAAAAAATTCATTGGTTTGTGAGGATTAAAGAAATTAATAAGTAATGAGTTCAGAGCAATATTTTGCATTAGCAATCCATTGTTACATGCCATTATTTTTATTACTTTTACTTTCCCTGACAATTCATTTGCATACTTTGAAAATTGATTGACTTTGAAGTTTCACTGCTGTACAAATGTCTTCAATCAGGAATTTTAAAATTTGTGTTGGAATAACAAAAACAAATATGCTAAATTGAAACTTTTGTACACAGATTAAGGGAGCTCCTCAAGTGACTCAGTGGTAAAGAATCCACCTGCTAATGGAAGAGACACTGGAGACGTGAGTTTTAGCCCTGGTTGTGAGGGTCCCCTAAAGTAAGAGATGGCAACCTACCCCAGGATTCTTGCTGGCAAAGCCCACTGACAGAGAAGCCTGGTGGGCTATACTCCAGGGGGGTCACAAAGAGTCAGACATGACAGAGATTGAGCATACACCCACACACACAGATTAAGGACCCCTACAAATACAGCAACAATATTTTATCACCACTATATCCTGCAAATTAGCAAAAATCTCACAAATAACAAAAAATTCATTGAACAAGTTGATTAATAGTGTTAGAAAAATAAGATACATAGAGTGATCCAAACACATACTAACTATAGTAATAACTACACTATGGTGTGACATTTCTGAACATTTCCTTATAATAAAACAACATATTTTAAATACTTACAACAGTAAAATGTATTTAAAGTTCTCAATTCAACTGAGAAGTCTGTGATCCTAACCTTCACCAGCCTTTAAATTTCTGCTCTCACTAGTAGTCAAATGGTGCCACATTCAACCAATTAGATGGAACATTTCACATCAGCCCTTAAAATGGACTGCCTGAGTGTCATTATCTCATAAATTGGAAGTTTGACCTAAAAGATCTCTCACAAAACGTCCAAACTTTTCAGTAAAAATCTCACATTCCAAACATACCCAATGAAATGTAAATGCATTTACTTGAGAGGAAGAATTAGATACAAATTAATATAAATGTACTTCTAGAATCTAGTTATTATTTTGGAAAGGAGAAAATGAGGTTGTGGGAACTATTATGTAGGTGAATGTTAGAGGAGGTATTGTGATGTCAAGCCTAGAAGTGTTCTGCTTGTTCTTTCAATTCCAGGGGTGGGATAGGCAATGAAATTGGATATAAGGTTAAAGAAAGATATCAAAATTAAGTACTGTTTTCCTAGTAGGATGGTTTTGCATAAAGGTGAGTGAGTATGGATAAATGGGGTATTTTTAAACTCAATTCTATTTTGTGGAAGAAAGTACCAATTATTAATGATGAATAAAATTTAGTTTATCAAGTTAGAATTTATGGAATGAACAAATGATTATACAAATTCATGCCACGTTCTGATTTTTCTGGTCAAAATATTCTTTTACTTAGACATTATGCTCAGTTCTTGCACTCACATTCCTTCCACCATGTGATATAATATCAAAGCAGTTGACTTGCAGATAGAAAAGACAAGGTTCCTACAGTAAATATTCTGATAAGCCTCTTGAGGTACTGGGTACAGGGGACAGAAGACAGGCTTCGATGAGACCACCAGGAAACATGCTTGAAAATATATTCAATAGCTATTAAAATATGTTCCTAGGGATATAGGGTTGGGCTTCCCAGGGGGAGCTAGTGGTAAAGAACCCTGTTGCCAATGCAAGAAGATGTAAGAGATGCAGGTTCCATCTCTGGGTTGGGAAGATCCCCTGAAGGAGAGCATAGCAACCACTCCAGTATTCTTGTCTCAAGAATCCCATGAACAGAGGAGCTTGGCAGGCTACAGTCCACGCGGTCACAAAGAGTCAGGCACAACTGAAGTGACTGAGCAAGCATGCACACAGGGAGATAGGGTCAGTGGACTATTGGACTTTCAATGTGCTAATTGGAAAGATAAACTAATCACTAGGACTGACATTTGAGGAATAATAGAGAGGATTTATTTAAGATAAATAAATAAGAGATAAGAGTTGGCAATTAAGAGAAGAATCTTTCAGGAAAAAAAAAAAAAAGATTCATAAAGGGGACTGTGGATCAAAATATACTGTGGAAAATTCTGAAAGAGATGGGAATACCAGACCACCACCACCATATACCATAGTTTGGTATATGAGATGTGATGGAAACCCTTCTCCTTCTCACTCCACAAAATCTCTAAACAGTCATTCCTTGTAAATGCTTCGGCAGCTAAAGTTAATTTGGAAGATTCAAGTTCTACAATTCTATGAGAAGGAACAATCTTTCAAGACTATTTATTGTTATAATAAGTGACTTTTATAAAATATTTAATACAAATACCTTTGAGGTAGATATTATTGTTCTTGTAATTCTCAAATTTATAGATAAGGAAACAGAAATTTGACAAAGAGAAATTACTTGATTAAAGACAAAAACAAATTTAAAACTTTGAATTCAGTTTGAATTCTACACCTGATACTTTTCCTAAGCATTGATGTTATGACATAATATTGTTATTCACATAAAAATAAGCATTTGGATATATATATATATTGTTGAATATCATTTTGGGGAGTGAAAAGTAAGGGTAGCTTGTAAATTTTAAATATCTTGGCATAAATATTCTAGTTGGAAAAAGAAAACAAAAATTATTTTGAAAATAAATCATGTTTTAATTTTCTACGAGAATGTATCAGCTGACAAGCACTGAATATTTTAGAGAATTATCAGGCTGGCTATTGACATTTGAGGGAGATAAAAAAATTCAGCTGGAGATAATACCTATATAGCGTATGACCTATTTAAGTATCCATAACACCAAGAGATGAGCTCAAAGAGACAACAAAGGCATGGAGGAGTCAGGCAAGCCAGACTAACAGTGGGAGTGAAAATAAAGCTTTCTTTAAACCCAGTGAGAGAAGAGAATCCTAATGGAAAAAGGATATTGCTTATGAAATGAATGCGACCATAACCACAAAACACTCAAGAGAAGAAAATCACAGGTTAACAAGTAAGGGTCACACATTTCCAGATTTCAGATATTAGCTGTGACTACAGACATATTCCAATTACTGAAAAAAAGGTATTATATCGTACAGAAGTTTTTATAAACAGACCCCAGGAAATATTTTCCAAAGGCACTGCCATGTTATCTGTTGAAAGGAGACTACAGCCTAGATATGATAAAAGGGTCATTCTGCCTTTTGTGTGGGGTGAAGGCTTGAGGGCAAGACAAGAAGGGGTCAGATTTAAGGATAGCAAAAATTTCAAATTGGGGTCACAATGACTGAAAGCCAGAGACATGCCTTAGGCAACAAAGAACTATAAGCTAGATCCACTGAAAATCTTGGTCATTTTCAAGATGAAAATGGTGGGAGGCTAGAGAGAGAGGAAAGAGATCACCTAACTTGTGAAATTTATTCAAATACTCTAAGAAATTCAACATACATCGCCAAGACTGACTAGACAAAGTTTGTGGAAATACGAACATGATAATGACTGAGCAAAATAAACAAACACAAACACAACAGTCTGGGAAGTTTTCATTTGTTTTTTGGTATACCAAATAGTGTGTACCTCATCAGTTGGCTAACCTGATTTATGTCTGCAGCTTCCAGTCAGGAACAGAATGAAGCTAATTGCTCCCATTGGTAGTAAACTTGGAGTCAGTTCAAAATCTTCACTCTTTGTATGGCCTTCCTTGAAATTTCCAGAGCACCTTATCTTAATCTACTTTTGGCACTTAACACTGTAGGCTTTTTAGCATAGTACAAAAAGAGACAAAGCAGTTCTGCCTAACAAGATGCAACTACATCCCTCAGAGATCAGCAAAATGTGGATTGCGGGCCCTATCTGCCCAAATACCTGTTTTTATACAGTCTATGAGCTAAGAATAGTTTTTACATTATTAAATGACTAGAAAAAATATATCAAAGGAAGAATCGTATTTGTGACATAAAAATTATATAAAATTGAAACTTTATATCCATAAATAAAATTGAATTAAGACATTAGACACACATATTTGTTTTGGTACTTTCTATGGCTGTTTTCATGCTACAATGATAGAATTAAATAGGTGTAACAGAAAATCTATGGCCTATAAAGCCAAAAACACATGCTAAGTAAATGTGTGTATTTTGAATGTCTTCTTTTTTATTTTATTTAACTTTACAATATTGTATTGGTTTTTCCATATATCAAAATGAATCTGCCACAAGTATACATGTGTTCCCCATCCTGAACCCTCCTCCCTCCCCATACCATCCTTCTGGGTCGTCCCAGTCTTGAATTTATTGGGCTGCATTTACTTAATAAGCAGTGTCCTTTTCTATTGGAATTCCTCTTTGCTACTGTGATTTATCATTGTTAAAATGTGATTTCCTGGAAATAAGACTTTTTTCTTTCTGTCACAGATTTTTTTCCACATAGTAGAAATTTAATAAATGTTTATTAAATTAATAACTATCCCAAACAATTTGACATAGTATATAGCAAGTTCATATTATATGTATAATTCTGAATAAAGTACAGCTTTGGATAAAGTGGGGCTTGCCTGGGGGCGCAGTACCAAAGAATCCATCTGCCAATGAGGGAAATGCAAGAGACACAGGTTCCCTTGGTTGGGAAGATCCCCTGGAATAAGAAACAACAACCTGCTCTAGTATTCTTGCCTAGAAAATTCCAAGGACAGAGGAGCCTGGTGGGCTATAGTCTAGGTTATCGCAGTCAGACATGACTGAGCACTAAGCACTTGAATAGAGTGGGCTGACGTGAAAGAAACTAATGACATTATTAGAACCTTGAGATTCATAATTTTATTAGGGGTCCAATACAGATTTAAGAGTGTCATCTACATAATGATACAGAACTATATATTACTTAAGTAGCAAATACTTATTAGAGGCATGCATTCCAATATAGTAATTGTAGACATCAATCATTATCATAATAGCTTAAC
Organism: Tragelaphus eurycerus; assembly: GCA_935064755.1. Classification (NCBI taxonomy): domain Eukaryota; kingdom Metazoa; phylum Chordata; class Mammalia; order Artiodactyla; family Bovidae; genus Tragelaphus; species Tragelaphus eurycerus. Next base: position 40,045,687 of record CAKXYN010000010.1, on the reverse strand, counting down.
TTTCTTAAGTGTTCATTATGTGCTTGGTTAAATCCTAGGTACATGTTACCTAAATATTCAACAAACTTATATGTATATACTCTTATCATTCTCATTTTAAAGGTGATAAAGCCATAACATTTAGAGCTCCGATGGATATAGCTGGAAATTAAAGTCAAGAAACAGTCTTTTCTTTTTTTTTTTAATATTTCAGAAAAACTGTAACTTGGTGCATAGTCTTGGCCAATTGGCACACATACTTAGTCGCTCAGTCACGTCTAACTTTTTACGATTCCATGGACTGTAACCTGCCAGACCCCTCTGTCCATGGAATTCTCCAGGCAAGAATACAGGAGTGGGTTGCCATTTCCTCCTTCAGGAGATCTTCTCAACCCAGAGATCAAACCCATGTCTCCTCTGCCAGTCTTGACCAATTTGGAATCTAAAAATGTGCCAAGGGAATGAAAGAGTAGATTAAATATAAAATTGAGAGATCAGGAAGCGTTCCTGCAGAAGAATGTGAATAATATTTATAAGTGAAAAAAAGAGAGAAGTCATTTCCAGTGGGAGGAGTTAATTTCAAGAACAAAGACTTGTAAGGGGTGTGATTGGACTCTGCTAACAATTCCTATCATAATAGGATTCTACTTTAATTAACTGAGGAATCAAAGGAGTAAATTTGTATATATAATTTAAGAACAGAATACTGCTCTCTTGAGTTTCCAAAGTTTCATTTGCTAAATTTGTATTTCAAAAGAATTTTTTTTTCAAAGGGAGGAGTATCCTATATTTTTTTTTTCCTCCAGAAATAACATAGTCTATGAAAATACCAAAAGACAAATCACTTTCCTCTATATATTTAGAATAAAGAATGGAAAAGTAGATAATAAATGGCATATTGACATCATTAAAATCAGCAGCAGGAGTTACAAGATTAATTTATGCAATCATGGGGCTACTCAAGGTGTTTCAGAGTGAGAGCATATTTAAAACATCTATTCCTCAACTGAGAATGAAGCCAGTGTGCTCAACCTAACTCAGCCTCTCTTCATATGAAAAACAAAACCCACAGAGCTACTTTCTACTTCAAGTCTTTATCTCATTACAATTTACACTTCAAGGGACAAGGTAAAGAGAAAGGCAGTTATGATAATTACATCTTCTCATCCATGATGTATTACCTTCTTTATATTTCAATGGGCAATCTAATTCCATGATCCAAAAAAAAAAAAAAAAAATTATTCCTTGGTAAGTGAAAACAAGAGGATTTTCACAATTGTGTGATGCCGTGGAAAACACACGCAGCAAAAGCGACAAGTTATTGGTATGATGTCAAGTACTCAGAAGCATTGAAATTGTTTTGTGACAAAAAGACATAATCCCATAAACTATGGAAAGAATCATTTCTACCCACTGCATGTAATTGTAATTAATGGGTTATATCTCTACACTGATTCTGGTTACTGCATAGTTATAAGTTTCTCTCTCTCTCTCTCTTTCTCTCTCTCTCCAGATAGATCGTGGTATCTTTGAAATAGGAAACAGAACACAAGGTGCTTCCTATAAATTATTTTATTTAATCCTCTTATCATTATAAGAGCTTTAGGATCAGTAACTCAATTTTCTAAGACAAGAAAACTAAAGCTCAGAGAGATTAAAAGATTTGCCCATTCTGATATCACCAAGATGGTGATGTAGCTTGTTTCTTACTTTGCAGCCTCTCACAAGAAAAATAACCCTGTTAAAAAAACAAGATATCACTGAGAGACTCTCAAATCGTAGGGGTGAGGCTAAAGCACCCCCACCAACATACCACAGGACAGAAACAGACCGCATTAGAAGGGGAGAAGAAGTAGCCACACGTTGACCACGCCTGTTGCTCACCCCAGGCCAGTGCAGCAATACATGGAGAGATCTCTTCTGATTCCCCCAGTGGGAAAAGAAAACATAGAGGGAGGACAAGCAGCACCCCTCAGAACTGTGGGCTGCTTGCTGGGGGCCTCTACTCTGGTCTTGCACCATGAGGTTACAGGGAAGTCTGTGGGGCTCATCCCCTGGGATCTGTGATGATGAAGAGCGGAGGGGCTTGCAACAACCATCTCAGGGATCTTGGCAGATCTTGGCAGACTGAGTTTATACCTGCAGTTCCCAAGTTGCTTTCCCAACGAACAGCTTTGTTCACCTGCAGAAGCAACTTGGGGGTGCACTCTGACCAGAGGACTCTGAAGGGTACAGATCTGCCTGCTTTGGATTCTCAAAAGAGGCGTTTTGCTGGCTTTAAAGCTCAGGTTGCCTATTCCTGGGCAGGGAGCTAAATCACAGCCCCACCTACAGTGGAGAGTGTCTTCTGGCCCCCTGTAACCAGAAGGGCTGAAGACGATGTCTGCAATCTGTGCAATCTGGCAGCACTTGAGCCAAGAGGTGGATAGGCAAAGCTGATAGTTTGCTGAGCAAAGCCAGTGGCCCTGTTCAGTGCAGAGACTTGGAGTGTGGGTTGCCTTGAGTTAGAGTTAAGACAACAAACAAAAATCTTTACTGGCTTTAGAGCTGCTTCTCCCACTGCCCCAGAGCTGAAAACCTAAAGCGTAGTCCCACTCATAACTGAACACAGGCTTCAGCCTTTTCTACCAGAGGACCTCACCAGAGCATGGCAGGAGGCAGCACAGCCCATTCAATGGCCCCACGTACAGTGGCATTCACACGGAGAACAAAGCCCATGGCTTCCCCCATCTGCAGAGCAAAACCTGTGTCCTCATCTGACCAGCGAATTTAGTGCACACTCTGGCCTGATCCAGGTCCCCCCAAAAAAGAGCTATATAGGTCCCAGATTCCATCCTGCTGCCCTATCAGAGCAGATAAGTTAATTCACGACCCTTTCACTACTGAATCCAGGGTTCAGTCCCAATCATGTCATAAGCTTCATCAGGAAAAACAGGCAGCTACAGAGGCCACCCTATAGTCTCAATGGGACGGAGAACCAAGCCAGTAGTTCTATCCAATTGTTCTCAGCCCATGGTACATCCCTCAATCCCCGTTCTCAATGCATGTAAATCAAACCATTATGCTGTATTGCTTCAACTTATATAGTGATATATGTCAATTATTTCTCAATAAAACTGGGGAAAATGTTTTCTACTGTGATACAGATAATAAAAGGCTGAGCCACAGTTGATACCCAAATCTGTCTCCAAAGACTTCAAGAACTTAAAGTTTGTTGATATATCCCACCCACAGAAATCCACTCAAGCCCATCATACTGTTTCACACATAGAGCTTTTTCTCAGTTAAATACTTGAAATGAATAATCAAGTTGTGACTGCTTTCCATCACACATACTTTAGTATAAATAAATACTCAAAACTCCATTTCTACATAGACTAAGATCTTGGGGAAATCAAGAAGAGAGGAGGATAATTCTATAAACAAGCTTCAATTACTATACAATTTTCTTCCAAAGGTCACAGCAATATGTCAGTATTTTGCAAGTATTACACAGATATGTATTATTATTAAAATATTACCTTATGCTACACTCTGGTGGGTTTGTGATTTTCAAAGATAAAGATTATTTAAAATTTTAGTTTAAGACAACATTCTATTCACTTTAAGTCATATAGTCAGATTTGAGTGTCTATTTAAGAAAATATGGGCTACCTCAGTGGCTCAGCTGTAAGGAATCCTCCTGCAATACAGAAGCTACAGGAGACGTGGGTTCAATCCCTGGGTGGAAAAGATCCCCTGGAGGAGGCTATGGCAACCCACTCCAGTATTCTTGCCTGGAGAATCCCATGGACAGAGAAGCCTGGTGGGCTACAGTCTACAGGATCACAAAGAATTGGACCTGACTGAAGTGACTCAGCTAGCAAGCATATGGAAATATATATGTGTTTAAGGTTATCTGATTGTATAGCAACATTCTGACAATGGGACGTTAAAGCTATTATTTTAATCTTGTTCCCTGGATACTGATTTTAGTTCATATTATTAACATATTGTCCTATGTTTATTAAGATACTTGTCTTTTCCTACAGAGGATAAAACACTAGAAGATATATATAAGCAATATTATTCCTTGTCATGACTTCACATCAGGAATACACATTTCAGTAATAACAATTGCTATTTATGATGCAACGCTTATGTCATTTACCTAGCTTTTGCAAACTGATATAAGCCAATTTGACCATTCCCAATTTCCCTGAAATTTTAGTAAATATACAACACTAGACGGAGGAGCCTGATAGGCTGCAGTCCATGGGGTCGCTAAGAGTCAGACACGACTGAGCGACTTCACTTTCACTTTTCACTTTGGTGCATTGGAGAAGGAAATGGCAACCCACTCCAGTGTTCTTGCCTGGAGAATCCCAGGGACGGGGGAGCCTGGTGGGTTACTGTCTACGGGGTCGCACAGAGTCGGACACGATTGAAGTGACTTAGCATAGCATAGAGACAAGTGAATGCCTATAGGTTTCTCCCACACAAGCTTAACCAATAGGTGTTATATTCTGATAAGAGCTAGTTTCAGATCAAGTTCTACCACATCAAACATAAATTTGCAAGCAGGCATATAAAGTGGTCATATAATATTTTTGGTTAAAGTAGTAAAGTCCTGCACTTTGACCTGTTAGTCAGTCTGATTCTTCAAATGAGAGTTTATTTTGAGGTTGTTGAATATCCCCAAATATTGCTAGACAATCTATAAACCAGGTTGATTAAAAAACACTTTGGAAAGCAAAAACACCACCTTGTTGGATCTTAGATGAGTCTCTAAAGGAAGAAGTCAGAAGTGACAGGTTATAGGGTTTTATCATCTGGGTTCAAGTTTTTGAAGCAGATTTTTAATGGTATAAAATTGACTGGTTTTGAGCAAAGTAGTTGTTGACCTCATAACTGAGGATTGGTAGAGAGACAGAGAAGGGAAGATCTTCAAGCAAGTCATGACAAGTAAATCATGGTTTGATAAGCAAGATATTTGCCTAGCTGTACAGATTGTTGGAGGCTTTCCCAGGTGGTGCTAGTGGTAATGAACCTGTCTGCCAGGTGTAAGTCAATCCCTAGGTCAGGAAGATCCCTTGAAGAAGGAAATGGCAACCCACTCCAGTATTCTTGTCTGGAAAATCCTATGGACAGAGAAGCCTGGCAGGCTACAGTCCATGGGGTTGCAAAGAGTCAGAGAGGAGTTTGTGACTAACCAACAACGATTAAGTATTTAAATTCTTTGAAAGGCTGAGTAAATTCCTAATGTCAATTACTCATTTAAACGATTACCCTACGAGTATAATTAAAGTTCATTCACACATACATCTATTGATATCACTGAGTATTTAAAATTATTTATAGTAAATATGCCACTTGCAAGTATACAGAAATAGAAGTACAGGAAGGAGTATAACATCAAAAAAAATAAATATTGCAAACATAGATCCTGCTGATAATGAGTAAACAGAATCATCCTTAGCTATTTTACTATGCCATTTTTGCAGGAGAACATAAGAAAATATTTACCTTCAAACTGTAAAACTTTGCATTGCATACATAATTGTGCAAGATATTTTTTCTTCTGATTTATAATTATTTTAGTTTTCAACATTTTTATTATTAATATTTTCAAAAATACAAGAATTAAAGGAAGTTTTACTATTCCATACTCACAGCCTAGGTTCAACAATTATCAATACTTTGCCGTGTATACTATATTTATCTATTTTATACCATCTACCTTAAATTTTACTGAACACTTTCAGAGTGTTTCAGATATCATAACACTTAAGCTTTAAATAGTTAACCATGTGAAGACCAAGGACATTCTCTAGCAAAACCTTCAGAAAATAAAATTCAATACCCAAGTCATTATCAAATTTTAACATAAATATTCAAATCATATTCTATGCTAATTGAAATATAGAATTTAAACAAGTTCCAATTTAATTGTTCTATAGCATTCCAAATCAGTACATACCCATTGTACTATTATAATAAACTTCTATGTGTGAGTTTTAAAGGAAGAATTTTTTGTAATATTTAATCTTAAAGAAATGTATTTGAAAAGTTAAATCAATGCACTTTTGCATGGTAATAAGATTATAATTTTCATGACATTTCACATAAAATGGAATTCTGCAAAGTGTCAGTGTGAACATCATTAGAATGTATTCTAGACTCCCATTTCAGAATATTTTGTATGGCTCTCTGTTGCAGTTAATCAATACATTTTTTTTTCTTATTTGAGGTAATTAGAAGGGTAACATCTCATTTTACTTTATGTAGTATTGCTTAACTTATATTAACATTTGTGCTAACAACCAAATGCCTTAGTTGAGAAAAGCTTATTCTCAAGTCATCCTCTTCTCTTGGCAATGTCACACCAGGTCTCACAATCCCCAGGGAGAGTGCCACGCTACTGCCTTCAGATCTCCAAATTGATTTTTTTAATGGGTCTTCTATGTTGAAGCAAAAGATAAGAGATATTCATTCTTGAGTATATTTCCTCCTGAGTTTTATCTTCACAAGGGTCTTATTACAGTAAATGAAGGAGGAAAAAAAAATCACCCTATCAATATGTACTTGTTAATTTTAAAGACAAATAACTTTAACCTCACACTTTCTTTATAGGCACCCTGTACATTCCTTTTAAAAAAATTAGAATGTAAACCCAGCAACTGATCTAAATTCGCTCTCTTGCCATCAAAAATATATGATTATTTTCAAAGAATGTATTTAAATAATCTGTGGATTGAGTTTCTGACTTTTTTTATGCAATATGTTAAGCAGAAAATCAATGTTGACTTGAAGTAAAAATGAAAGAAACGTTATCAATTATGATGATTTAATAGCAGAATATTATCAAACTGAGATTGGCATTATCCAATTCTGTATATCCAGATATGAAGAAGCCATTCTAAGAAAATGAAATTCTTTTGGCAAAGTAAACTCACATCTTTTCAACTCTTGGGGTGGGGGAGGGGAAGGCCAAACAGTCTGTAATAGAGGAGTTGGGACCACCATGCAAATATGAATCATGATGTTACGGTCTTCTGAAGGTTGTTGAAAAGTGAAAACAACATCTGAAAATATCCATTAAGAGGAAATATGGCCTGGGTGAGCTGAGTCAAAGAAACAGGTAGCACAGCTCTTCAGCCAACAATTGCTTGAGTGATCACACAGCAGCAAAGAATAATTAGCCATCAGGCATGCATCACCACTTCCTCTATTTCACACCCTGGCTCAAGGCACCTTCTCAAAAGATTTCCTTGAAAGTTCTTGTTTCTTATGATAGAAATCATTGTAGTTGCATGCAGCTACTTGGGGTCCCGAAGAATTGGACATGACTGAGCGACTTCACTTTCACTCTTCATTTTCATGCATTGGAGAAGGAAATGGCAACCGACTCCAGTGTTCTTGCCTGCAGAATCCCAGGGACGGAGGAGCCTGGTGGGCTGCCGTCTATGGGGTTGCACAGAGTCGGACACGGCTGAAGCGACTTAGCAGCAGCAGCAGCAGCTGCTTCATGCTTTAAAGTATGTTGTGAAATTATGCTTTAAAGTATGTTCTCAAAGTATGTTGAGAATAGCGGGAAGCTGAAAAAGTACCTAGTTTCATGCTTTGCTTCTTTAATCTGCTACAATAAAAATACACAAGACTTCTTGTTTTAAATGTATGTTGCCAACAGGAAATAAACCATTCTGATTTTATTAGCTGTGATATTTAAAAATATTAATTGATCAAAAGTACTTTAATTTAGAATGCGAAGTTATAAAAGGGATTACCTACAGTGTAGAGCATGACATTGGAGTTCAAAATATTTGTGGTCAAATCTGTGTCTACCATGTTGCTGTATAATTTTGAACAATTTATGTAAATCTCAGTTTCTTCAATGGAACACTGAAGTCATTAGAATCTATCTCATAAGTTATTGAGAGGATTCACTTAAAATTTTTGTAAAGGTATTAGGAAATGATCTGTCATTATTTTAATCTTATTATTATATTTTAGTCTTATCAGTGTAACCAGAAACACTGTTGCCAGTATTATTTCTATGAATGTCCAATAGACTTCACTCTTTATTGAACTATAGTGCAGGAACTGATCTAAGTTTCTATGCATAACATTTTTTCAAGCTATCGTTGCCTCCTAAATTTCTAGATTTAGAATATATTTGATTTCAGGTTTGTGGCAATCTCCTTTCTGATTTTTCAATCTCATTTCTCTTTTCTGTATACATGGCTGTATTGTATTTTTCAGTATCCTTAGCAGGCATGTTTGACAATGTAGCTGACTTAAAGTTTATGGAGCAGAAACAACACATATCACATTTAGGCCAGGCCCCTAAAGCCCTCTCACCATAATCCTCTAGGTTTTTGCCATTCTATTTTCTTCATTCAGAAGAGCAAGACAACACTAAAATCCACATTTTAAATATAGAAAGAGCACAAGGTGGAAGAGGTTAGGGCCTCTACACCATGTCCTAAAAGAGGACTGTCTACCTATCAGATCTACTTGTTTGGACTTGATTGAAAAATAAACTTCAGTTGCATTTAGCCTCTGATAATGTGGGATATAACTATTATAGCAGCTTTTATTACCCTCACTAAAATATTGTTCATGGTGGGAAAATCTTATATACATGTTCAAAATTTCAAAGTCAGAACGAATACTCAAATTATCTCTAGTCTTACAAAGCTTATTGTATCAGGTATTTAGAAACTAATTGCTATCAATACAAGGACTGAAATTTCTTATCTCTTTTTCTAGACATTAAAACTTTATTTCTCTGTGGGGCTTATCTAGCTCATGACTGGATCTTTTCCACTATCATTTCTTAAGGATAATCAGAAGCTGATCTGTAAGTGACATCTGAAGCAGAATTCATATTCTGTGAAACATGAATCTTTCATTAAGTTTGATCTGTGTAGACAAAATGGATTCATGAAAAGTATATGAGGCTTAGAATTTCAGACTTAGGTTTAAATCCCAGGTCTAATATATTTTTTTTCTCTTAAAGCTAATGAGCAAGTTAATTTAAATTCAGGTAACCAGTCTATAAAATGGAAGTAATAAATTTAGCAACATTAAAGAATAATTATAAAATTTAATGTATACAATTTATAAAATTATAAAATATATAAAATGTATACAATGTATAAAATTTAATATACAGTTATATACTATAGTTACATACTTCTATGCTCATGAAATACAGTATAGAAAGAGGAATTTACTGAGCACATCTCATGTGTCAGGCACTATAAGGCATCCATCTTTTAAGATGGATGTTAATATATCTAATCCCCTGGAATAGGAAATAACACTCACTCCAGAATTCTAGCCTGGTGGGATACAGTCCATGGGGTCACAAAGAGTCAGATATGATTGAGCACATTGGCTCCTCTCTAATTTATTTAATAACCCCATGACCCTCTACTCAGAGAAGGCAGTGGCACCCCACTCCAGCACTCTTGTCTGGAAAATCCCATGGATGGAAAAGCCTGGTGGGCTACAGTCCATGGAGTCACTAAGAGTCTGACATGACTGAGCGACTTCACTTTCACTTTTCACTTTCATGCATTGTAGAGCGAAATGGCAACCCACTGCAGTGTTCTTGCCTGGAGAATCCCGGGGACGGGGGAGCCTGGTGGGCTGCTGTCTATGGGGTCGCACAGAGTCGGACACGACTGAAGTGACTTAGCAGCAGCAGCAGCATGACCCTCTACTAGTTTATCAGTTGAGTTCCTGCTGGAAAGCATATCTTTTTCACATATGACAAGTAAAACGGGGGCTAATATAATGACTAAAAATGCTTAATGATGGAAAGCCTTAACGATGAAGGTCAGGAAGGTTATGGCTAAGAAACAGGACAGTCACTAACCTCTTCAGCATGAAGCACAAGCACAGATGAAAAATCCATGCCTCAGAAGGAGGATCACAAGTGAAAGTTCAAAGAAGGATTCTGCAAAGTTGTCTTACTGTTCTAACCAGCCCAGTGAATAAAGCCATGGTGTCTGACTTACACCTACTTCTTAATCTTACATGAGTTCTTCTCAGCAAACTCTACCTTGGAACTGCACCCCAAAGAGAATTCTGAGGGAAGCAATTCCCAGCTTTAGTTAGAATAGAAAAGTGTTGATGCTGAGCCAGCAACAGACAATCCAGCATGCTTAGATAGTGTTGTCTCCATAATTTAGGAAAAGAAGTAATCATAGTAACAACAACAACAACGTGTCTGGCATTAACTGTGTTCCAACAACACTTCATAAAGTGGTTACATCTACATGCACTTAATAGTCCCAAGCTGTTTCTCTTTTACATATTAGGATATAACAGTGAGCAAGTTAAAGCAACTTGAACAAGAATTAAAACTGCTAAGTAGTAGAGTCAAGATTCAAACCCCATTATTTCTGATGTTAGATGTTGAGGCTTTTAAAAATGAAACCACAAATAAAATTTTCATATGTTTAATTGCAAAGCCTATGCCATTGACATCTTTATCACTTTCGTGGTACAAAACTTGGAGTTATTTCCCTCAAGTTAATTGCTTAAGATAAAGACAGATAATATAGCAATATATTAATACACTGTAATGGAGCTGTAAAATTACATAAATATGTTTAAAATTGTTGGAATATATGAGAGTCAGCTAAATTTCAATAAAAAATAACTGCAATAAGATATATAACCAGAAATTAGGGACTTCCTGGCAGTCAAGTAGTTAAGACTCTGTGCTTCCACTGCAGAAGCACAGTGGCATGGTCAGGGAACTAAGGGCCCGCATGCTGTGCGGAACAGATAAAACACAGTAAAAAATAAAGTTGGATGTTTATTCTCTACTAAAACACACACACACACACACACACAAAAAAAAAACAACCAAACAACAACAACAAAAGACACATAACTAGAAATTAATAATATGATCATTCTGGACTTAATTGCATCTGCCCCTTTCCCCAAATTTCTGTTGAAACCTGGCTCTCCCAATATGACTATATTTGGAAATAGGCCAAAGAGGTAATAAGGAATGAATTAACTTTAAAGGTGGGACTCTAATTCAGCTATTACTGGGGTTATTATACGGTGAGGAAGAGACAGTAGAAATGTGCACACACACACAGAAAGGATCCTAAGGACAGGGTAAGAAGCAAGAAGATAGCTATCTTCAAGCCAAGGAAGGCACGTCAAGGGGAACCAAACCGGTCAACAGCTCGATCTAGCACTTCAAGATTCCAGAAATGTGAGAAGTAAAAGTCTGCTGTTTAAGTTACCTAGTCTTATGGTATCTTATTATGGCAGCCCTAGCCCTAGCCCCAGTGTAAGGATCTTTATATAACATAATAAAGGAGAGGATGGATTCATCTGTGCATTGGTGTGATGAGAAGTACTTTTAATTTCACAAAAAGTGTACCTGTACCTGTTTACTTTATATAATAGCTGTATCAATCAGATTTCCTAGGTAACAGAAATCAATCTGTCTTGTTAAAGCAGAAGAGAGTATTCATGAAAACAAACAAACAAAAAACTACTGCTAAAATCATACATAGTGATGAAAGATTGAATGTTTTACCCTAAGATTCGCAACAGTACAAGTTCTATTCTCAGAACTTCTACCCAGCATATTAGTAAAGAGGTAAGAAAGATAAATAAAAAGCTACCAGATGAGACAAGGAGAAGTGAAATTGTTCTTACTCACAAATGAAATGATCTGTCTTGTAGAAATCTAAAGGAGTCAACAACAATAGAAAATACTAAAACCAGTAGTTTACCCTATTTTCATGATACAAGATTACTATTAAAAATTGTTTTGCTTTGGTCTTATATATAAATAGCAAACAAATGGAGTTGATATTAAGATATGAGAAACAATAATACTGAAATATGAAGTATTTAGGGATACATCAGACCAAAGATCTATTAAACCTATAAATGAAAACTACAAAGTATGGCTAGAAGAAATTTAAGGACTATATAAATAGAGTCCAACCATGTTCATGGTGGAAGACAATATCTTTAATGCCAACTCCCTTGAAGCTGATCTATAGATAAGTTAAATGCAATCTTTATCAAAACCCAGCAGACTGTGTGGGTATGTGTATGACATGTGTTGCAAGCAACAATCTTAAACTCATATGAACTTGCAAAGAACCTAAAATAGCCAAAATAACTTTGAAACACAATACATTAAAAAAAAAAGGAAATTCAGGGAATAAACACTCCACAATTCTAAGACTTATCACAAAGCTACAATAATCAAGATAGTGTGGCACTGACACAAAGTTAGAAAAATAGATAAAAGAAGCAGAATAGAGAGTTTGGAAATAACTGACACATACGTATACAACTTATTTTCAAGAAAGGTAAAAAAGAGATAGTTGGAGAAAAGATAGTCTTGATTTTTTTTAACAAAGGATGCTGAAACACTTTCAAATTTATACCTAAACTATACACAAAAAATAACTGAAAATAAATTATAGAATTTTATATTTTATGTGCTAGATATATTTATGTTTTAATAACTAGTAGTCTGGATAGCACTTAGATTAACTGTAAACAGTTTTATCCTTTCAATTCCTGGTATTAAGCTATCTTAGGAGAGGCAGAGGAACCAGAGATCAAACTACCAACATCCCTTGGATCATAGAAAAAATAAGAAAGTTCCAAAAAAACATCTACTTCTGCTTTATTGACTATGTCAAAGCCTTTGACTGTGTGGATCACAACAAACTATGGAAAATTCTTCAAGAAATGGGAATACCAGACCACCGGACCTGCCTCCTGATAAATCTGTATACAGGTCAAGCTGCAACAGTTAGAACTGGACATGGAACAACAGACTGGTTGCAAATCAGGACAGGAGTAAGTCAAGGCTATATACTGTCATCCTGCTTATTTAACGTCTATGCAGAGTACATTGACTCGATGGATGCGAGTCTGAGTGACCTCCGGGAGCTGGTGATGGACAGGGAGGCCTGGCGTGCTGCGGTTCATGGGGTCGCAAAGAGTCGGACACGACTGAGCGACTGATCTGATCTGATCTGATGCAGAGTACATCATGAGAAACGCTGGGCTGGAAGAAGCACAAGCTGGAATCAAGATTGCTGGGAGAAATATCAATAACCTCAGATATGCAGATGACACCACCCTGATCAACAGAAAGTGAAGAAGAACTAAGCCTCTTGATGAAGGTAAAAGATGAGAGTGAAAAAGCTGGATTAAAACTCAACATTCAGAAAACTAAGATCATGGCATCTGGTCTCATCACTTCATGGCAAATAGATGGGGAAACAATGGAAACAGTGAGAGACTTTATTTTGGGGGGCTCCAAAATCACAGCAGATGGTGATTGCAGCCATGAAATTAAAAGATGCTTGCTCCTTGGAAGAAAAGTTATGACCAACATAGACAGCATATTGAAAGCAGAGACATTACTTTGCCAACAAAGGTCCATCTAGTCAAAGCTATGGTTTTTTCAGTGGTCATGTATGGGTATGAAAGGTGGACTATAAAGAAAGCTGAGTGCCGTCTCGCATACAGAGTTATTGTTACCATCTTTCTAAATTCCACATATATGCGTTAGTATACGGTATTGGTGTTTTTCTTTCTGGGTTACTTCAAAAGATGGTAACGATAACCCTGTATTAGAGACAGCAAAAAAGATACAGATATATAGAACAGTCTTGGACTCTGTGGAAGAGGGAGAGGGTGGGATGATTTGGGAGAATGACATTGAAACATGTATAATATTATATAAGAAATGAATCACCAGTCCAGGTTCAATGCAAGATACAGGATGCTTGGGGCTGGTGCACTGGGATGACCCAGAGGGATGGTATGGGGAGGGAAGTGGGAGGGGGTTCAGGGTTGGGAACACGTGTACACCCGTGGCAGATTCATGTTGATGTATGGCAAAACCAATACAATATTGTAAAGTAAATAGCCTCCAATTAAAATAAATTAATTTTAAAAAAAGAAAAGAAAGCTGAGTACCAAATAACTGAAGCTTTTGAACTGTAGGGTGTTGAAGAAGACTTTTGAGAGTCTCTTGTACTGCAAGGAAATCAAACCCATCCATCCTAAAGGAAATCAGTCCTGAATATTCATTGGAAGGACTGATGCTGAAGCTGAAACTCCAATACTTTGGCCACCTGATGGGAAGAAATGACTCACTGGAAAAGACCCTGATGATGGGAAAGATTGAAGGCAGGAAGACATAGGGATAACAGAGATTGAGATGATTGGATGGCATCACTGACTCAATGGACATGAGTTCGAGCAAGCTCCAAGAGTTGGTGATGGACAGGGAGACCTGGTGTGCTACAGTCCATGGAGTCTCAAAGAGTCGACACATCTGAGCAACTGAACTGAACTGAGGAGAGGCCAGGTCACATTTAGTCAAGTGTTAATTACTCTTTCATCACTCACACTCTTACTGAGGCCAAACCTTTCTTGAACTCTGTCCAACATCCTATGCATTTTAAGGTTTTCCATTCTGACTGAAGGTAAAAGGAATTACTTTTGGTCATGTGTAAATTTTAGAGATTGTTTCTTCTAATATTTTTGTTGGTTCTTCCCCAGCCTAGTGTAACTTTGTCATATGTATTCATTGATCATTACTCCACCAGAGACTGGAAAGAAACAGCTGAAGCTCTTCTTTGTTCCTACAGGCTTGTCACCTTGGCTCTTCAGATGCCTGGTTCCATCTCTTGAATTTAGAGAGGACAAGGATAATTTACAGTGAACAGTGTGGGATTCGTGATCTCCAAAGAAGATTTAGCTTCGGGACCAGGGACCAGGCTTGATCACTCAAGAGCTTTTGTGTAGCAGAGTTTTGTTAAAGTATAGAAAGGCACAGAGAAGGCTTCTGACATAGACATCAGAAAGGGATGGAGAGTGCCCCCTCACTAGTCTTAGCAAGGGAGCTATATACTTTTTTAATTGGTTATTACAATAAATCAAAAGAATGTCTCAAGGTTGTAAAGATCTTACTAGACCCACTCCCACAATTTACATTTTAAGGTGACAGGATCAGAACTAACAATAGAAAGATTTTAACAGATTCACTGCCCTAATATACATTTTAAGATAACAGGATTAGTCAGAAGATTCTCAAGAAGGAGAAACTGTCCTCAAGCAGGATACATTGTTATATAATCCGTGTGTGTGTGTGTGTGTGTGTGTGTGTGTGTGTGAGAATCTCTCAGTCTAACAACTTTTTGTTGATCTCACGAACTGTACCCACAAGGCTTCTCTGTCCATGGAATTCTCCAGGCAAGAATACTGGAGTAGATTGCCATTCCCTTCTCCAGAAGATCTTCCCGATTCAGGGATCGAACCCTGGTCTCCTGCATTGCAGGCAGATTCTTTACCATTTGAGCTACAGGGAAGTCCTTATATAATCCTTAGTACAGAGTTTAAGCTGAGTTGTTTTGGTGCGAAATCATCAGCTCTGTGCTTAAAGAAAAAAAACACACTTTATTTGACTATCACTAAAGAATATAGGAAAAAAAGCTTGTCCTTTTCTCTCCTTGAGAACTCCAGAACCCTATCTCCTCTTTGAAAGCCCCAGACCCCTCTTTCCTCCTCAGGGACCTCAGACTTCTTATCAACCTACCTAGAAATTGACTCTCTCAACACCAAGCTATGTCTCTCCTTGGGCAGCACTGTGGAATGTCTCTCAGGAGAGAGAAATTAAAAGACTCATATTATCTGTTTCCTAGGGTTCATCGTCCTTTGTAGCCTGATAGCTTGAAAATTATTATTAATATCTATTTGGCCAAACTTTTTCTTATTTTTTTTACTGTTTCAAACAGGTTACATCTGGTTCCATTTATATCATCTTAGCTACAAATGAAAATATCAGAGTCTTCTTGATTCAGATATAAAAATTAAATGGATTCAACAGGGTACGTGTAGTAAAGAAGGATGGAGCAAGAAAAAAGGAATCTGAAGATGTGGTCTTACTCTATTTTTATAAATTAGAGGCTGCAGCCAAGGACAGGTCATTTAGTCTTTCTAGACTTAGTGTTCTGATCTTTGGAGTTAAGATATTATTATCTGACCTTTCTGCTCTATACTGTTACTGTGAGGATTCAATGGCATGACATGGTTTATGTATGTTAGAAGGAATATTGCAAGTAGTTTACCAACAAGAGACATTTCCAAGGTAAGAAAACTGATCATGGAAATATTAAAATACATATTGAGAAGAAAATAAATTTTGCTTTCAGTCTCATGGACTTAAAAACAGTTTCATCTATTTATTAGGAGTTTGGCAAGTTAATTAAAGTCATTGAATCTCAATAGCCTCTTCTAAGTGAAAGTAACTGTACCTACATTAAAGGATGTTACAGAGAATTTTAAAGGAAAAAGTACACAAGATTCCTAGGAAAGTGCATGTGGTAGAATGCTAATAAATGTGTAAATTCTTGAATTATGAAATAAGGAGTTAAAAAAAGAGAGGGAAAGAAGCAGTGGAAAAGATAACAGACAACTCTGTACATAGGGGCTACATATTTGTGTTGTCTTGACTTTTTTCTAAAAAGTAGGCATCAGGGCTACCACCAGTCAATGCAGCATTCTTGTATGAGCTATTAAGTAGAACTCATGTGGATAAATATTGAGGAGCACTATCGCTGGACTACACAGGAAGTGTGCACTTGTTTTTTTATTTTTAAAAAAAGCTATAAATACAATGTGTGAACGAGTTAGGAAAAGACACTTTTGCTTCTGGTGATACGGCCCTTTAACAAGCAAATTGTAAACTAGATTTTAGGCTCTCACTCCCAGGACAGGTGTCACTGTGAAATGAACAAATTGTGCAGCTTGATACAGAGGCCGTGGTATAACAGCCCCCAGTGTACATTCACATCACTCTCTCACCTTCAAGCCTTCTTGCTCAGAATCCACACCATCAGACAAAAGGGAATAATTCAACAATCGATAGAAGATGACATTTGATCTTGAGCTATTTAGAAATATCTTTTCCTTAGCTCAGAAAAGAAGTTGAGTTGGAGAATGTGTTATTTGGGAGAGGTTGCTGCTGCTGCTGCTAAGTCGCTTCAGTCGTGTCCGACTCTGTGCGACCCCAGAATGGCAGCCCACCAGGCTCCACCGTCCCTGGGATTCTCCAGGCAAGAACACTGGAGTGGGTTGCCATTTCCTTTTCCAATGCGTGAAAGTGAAAAGTGAAAGTGAAGTCCCTTAGTCATGTCTGACTTAGCGACCCAGTGGACTGTAGCCTACCAGGCTCTTCTGTCCATGGGATTTTAGTAATTAAAAAATAAATAAATAAACAGATTTTTATGTGACTCTGTCTAAGAGTTAAACAGTGTGTGAATATTTGTTAAGAACTGGTCCTTTAAAATAGGTAAATCTTTTGTCTTAAAAAAGACATAAAAGTATATACAATTATTTTTAGATTATGTTTCCCTTCTTTTGTGGAGGGCCTTAAAGATGGTGGTGAGCCCTCTGAATTAAATTTCCTGGATTCAGGTAGTGAAATATTATGATAGACATCTGGTTTAGATGTTTAAAAGTCAAGTAATTAGAACTCTTGTTATGGAAGCCTATCTGTGTGGGATATGTTTATTTAAAAGGAAGAGGTAAGTGAGAAGAAGGAAGTGGCACACTGCCAAGACAGGTTTCTGAAGGCTTGACAGCATTCCAATCCAGAAAATCTTAGTATTTATGAAAAAGTAACAACAGCCAAAA
Organism: Tragelaphus eurycerus; assembly: GCA_935064755.1. Lineage (NCBI taxonomy): Eukaryota > Metazoa > Chordata > Mammalia > Artiodactyla > Bovidae > Tragelaphus > Tragelaphus eurycerus. Next base: position 40,028,008 of record CAKXYN010000010.1, on the reverse strand, counting down.
AAGCCATAAATCTATATTTCAGTGAGATAAAGATGCAACATTATGAATAAATGTGTTGTTTTACTTGACATTTGTATGCAAATAGCAATTTCAAAGAATTTCAGAAATATCTGCATTGTGTTTATACCTTCTTTTACTCATGTACTCACATATCCATACACTTACTGAAAATAACCATGCCATCCTTCAATTTACTGCATCATTTCTGAACTAATCATCACAGGAAAGGTTTTCAGAAGTGTTTACATACAATCAGCAATTCCATAAGCTCCTTTTCCCTTCAGCAGAGACACACTTGTTTCCCAAATGCCTACTAGAACTACTTTTGCTAAAGTTAAAAATGACTTAGAACATCCTAATTTTTATAGTTCCTAACCCTTTCTCATTTTACCCAATTTCTCAATGGCATTCAAAACAGTTGACTACATTTGCCTTCTTTTTTAGAGCAGTTTTAATCAAAACTGAGAAAAACAGAAAAATTGAGAAGTTACGAAGATTTCTCATGTACATATACCCCTACCCCTACACAGCCTCCCCCATTATAAACATCTTCCACCAAAGTGGTACATTTGTTACAGCTGATGAATCTATATTTACACATCACAATCACTCAAAGGTTTTAATTTACATGAGAGTTGGGCTTCCCTTGTGGCTCAGCTGGTAAAGAATCTACCTGCAATGCGGGTAGACCTGGATTTGATCCCTGGGTTGGGAAGATCCCCTGGAGAAGGGAAAGGCTACCCACTCCAGTACTCTGGCTGAGAATTCCATGGACTGTATAGTCCATGGGGTCACAAAGAGTTGGACACGTCTGAGCAACTTTCACTTTCTTTTCACTCTTGGTTTTGTACCTTCTCAGGGTTTGAACAAATGAAATGTATAATGACATATACTGATCATCACAGTACCATACAGAGTATTTCCACTGCCCTAAAAATCCTCTATGCACCACCTGTCCATCCCTACCTCTACCCACCATGTTCTCATTCCTGGTAAGCTCTGACCCATTCACTGTCTCTGGAATTTTGACTGTTTCAGAATGTCACATAGCTGGAATCATCAAATTGGTTTATTTCACTTAGTAAAATGAATTTGAAAGTCTTCGATGTCTTTTATAATGTAATAGCTCATTTCTTTTTAGCATTAAAATACTCCATTTCTAGGAGGTACCATAGTTTATTTACCGACTAAAAGAAAGTTAGCTTGCTTCCAAATGTGAGGAATTATAACTAAAGCTGCTATAAATATTTTCTTGCAGGTTTTTGTGTGATATGAGTTTTTAACTCCTTTGGATAAATACTAAGGAGCACTATTGCTGGATTGTACAGTAAGAATAGATTTAATCTGTAAAAGAAAAGCCACTGAATTGTCTTTCAAAGTGGTGGAACCCTTTTACACCCCCACCAGCAGTGAATGAAATTGTGGTTGCTCTGTATCCTTGTCAGCAATTGGTTGTCAGCGTTTCGGATTTTGATCATTCGAGCAACTGTAGTAGTAGTAGTATCTCATGATTGCTTTAATTTACATTTTACTGAAGAAACATTTTGTAGAGCATCTTTTCATACATTTCTATGTATCCTCTTTGATGAGGTATCTGTTAAGGTTTTAGTCCTCTTTTAAGTGAGCTGTTTGTAGTTTTATTGCTAAGTTTTAAGAGTTCTTTGTGTATTTTGAAAAACAATCCTCTATCATATAAATCTTTTGCAAACACTGTAGCCTATGGCTTGTCTTCTCATTCTCTTACATTAGCTTTCCTGGAGTGGAATTTTTAATTTTATTGAAGCCCAAACCTGTCAATTATTTTTTTTTAATTAAGTATGCAAGATCTCTAATGTATCTGAACAGTCACCACCAAACCCAAGGTCATCTAGATTTTCTTCTGCTTTATCTTCTAGTAGTTTTATAGGGCTTCTCTGGCCTCTTAGATGCTAAATAATCTGTCTGTCATGCAGGAGACCCAGGTTCAATCCCTGGGTGGGGAAGGTCCCCTGGAGAAGGGAATGGATATTCACTCCGTTATTCCTGCCTGAAGAACTCCAATAGCTTGCATTTTATATTTATATATACAACAGTTCAAAATCGGGGAAGGCAATGGCACCCCACCCCAGTACTTTTGCCTGGAAAATCCCATGGACGGAGGATCCTGGTAGGCTCCAGTCCATGGGGTCGCTAAGAGTCGGACATGACTGAGCGACTTCACTTTCACTTTTCACTTTCATGCATTGGAGAAGGAAATGGCAACCCACTCCAGTGTTCTTGCCTGGAGAATCCCAGGGACGGGGGAGCCTGGTGAGCTTCCGTCTATGGGGTCACACAGAGTCGGACACAACTGAAACGACTTAGCAGCAGCAGCAGTTCAAAATGTTTTATAATTTCTTTTGATATGTCTTTTTTATTCATGCGTTATTTAAAAGTTTTGTTTAATCTATACCTTTTGGGATTTTCTCATTATCTTTCTGCTACTGATTTCTAGTTTAATTCCATTTTAGTCTGAAGACATTGTATGATTTCCATTCTTACAATTTTTTTTACATGTGTTTTATAGCTCCAAATGTGGTCTATGTTAGCAAATGTTCTATGTGATCTTAAGAAAAATGCATATTCTGCTGTTTTTGAATGAAGCAGTCCGTAGATATTGTTTATATCCAGTTGGTTGATAATGTTGTTAAGTTCCACTGTGACCTTACTGATTTTCTTCGTGCTGGATGTGTCCATTTCTTTTTTAATTCAGCTTTATTGAGATGTAATTGATATGTAAAATTATAAGATATTGAGATTACACATGATGGTGATTTAATATATGTGTACATAATGAGAGTGGATCTGTCCATTTCTGATAGAGGCGTGTTGAGGTCTCCAACTAAGATAGTAGTTTCAACTATTTTCTTTTTGAATTTCTTTCAGTTTTTTGCCTCATGTAGTTTGACATTCTGTTTTTAGCACACACACATTAAAGATGGTTACATCATTTTGGAGAATTGACTCCTTTATGATCATGTAAAGCCCTTATTGCTGGTAACTTTCGTTACTTTGAAATCTGCTCTGTCTAAAATTAATATGAACGTGTTAGTCACTTAGTCATGTCTGACACATTGCCACCTACAGACTATAGCCACCAGGCTCCTCTGTCCATGCACTCTCTAAGCAAGAATATTGGAATGAGTTGCCATGCTCTTCTCAGGGGATCTTCCCAGCCCAGGGACCAAACTTGAGTTTCCTGCATTGTAGGCAGGTTCTTTATTGTCTGAGCCACCAGGGAAGCCACGTTTATTGTTTTTTAATCAAAAGAAGTGTTAGTATGCTATATTTTTTTCCATCCATTTATTTTAACCTACATGTCCCGTTATATTTAAAGCTGGTTTCTTGTAGACAACATGCAAGAGACTTATTTTTGCTTTTGTTTTTAATTTTTGCATTGAGGTGTAATTGACCTATATTAGTTTCACTGTACAATACAATGATTTAGTATGGATGTCTATCTTTTATTGGTACATCCTTTTTGAATTTTTTTCCTCTATGTTTTAAAGGGAAAATATATATTATATATTATAATATATAAAAATATATTTATATATTATAATATACAATATATATAAATATATTATAATATATTTTCAATAGATTAAATTTTTACTTATCTCTTTTTTGAGTCTTTATGGAAAATTACTTAATTGTGCACCATATTTTCTGATCATTGTTCTAAAACATAGAGGTTTCTTTCATAAGTAGTTGCCTGTTATTAGAAAATGTATTGTCTACTTCACTTCCTGGTATGGCTGTGTAAATTACAGTTTTTACCCACAGAATGTGAGAGAAGGTGATATGTGTCATTTTTAAATACTGGATATGCCTATCATTCTCCATTTTCTTCTTTCCCTTTTAATGATAAGTCCCAGGCTCCTCCGTCCATGGGATTTTCCAGGCAAAAGTACTGGGGTGGGGTGCCATTGCCTTCCCCAAATGATAAGTCCCAAGGCATCTGAATTAATAGAACAAAAGAAATCTTAGTCTCTGAATCATCAAATGGAGAAAAGTCACTTGTAGATGAGACATTTCTGGTCTTGAGCTACTGTGTGAGAGACTTTTTTACTGTGTGATGGTGTTATGCACTTTGGAATATACAAGGAAGCTAAATCAATCAATCCTAAAGGAAACCAAGCCTGAACATTCATTAGAAGGACCGATGCTGAAGCTGAAGCTCCAATACTTTGGCCACCTGATGTGAAGAGCTAACTCCTTGTAAAAGACTCTTATGCTGGAAAAGATTGAGGGCAGGAGGAGAAGGGGGCAGCAGAAGATAAGATGATTGGATGGAATCATCAACTCAGTGGACCTGAGTTTGAGCAAACTCTAGGAGACTGTGAAACACAAGGAAGCCTGCTGTGCTGCAGTCCATGGGGTCGCAAAGAGTCAGACACGACTTAGCAACTAAACAACAACAGATTTTTTTAGTATTCTGAATTAGTATAAATGAAATAAAGCCAATGCAATACTATTTGAGTGGAAAGTTCTATAGCACAAGTGGAGGGAATGGGCTTACATAGAACAAAAACACTATAAATATGAGAAGAAAGGACTGTAATGCATATAAAAGTAAAGTAAAATTATTAGCTTTAGGTGATCAAAGATATAGATAACTCTTAGCTGACTGTTTCTATTTTCTCTAGGAATTATGGAACAAACACCCAACAAAGAGTGGGAGGACAGGAGAGTTGAATACTATGAATGAAAAAATATAAAATAGTCATCTCAACAAAATAAGAAAGTATATTAAAATTATCTGACAGTGTTAAACATCAATTTACAATTCATAAATCTTAGAGAATTTCCCTAGTACTATCCAGTAGCTCCTTTGGGTTTACCTAGAGAAGGAGATTCCAGGGACGGGGGAGCCTGGTGGTCTGCTGTCCATGGGGTCGAACAGAGTCGGACACGACTGAAGCGACTTAGCAGCAGAGAAGGAGATTAATCAGATGACTCTGACTAAAAGGCAGAGGGACAAAGAATTAAAGATTATGTATAAGGAAAATAATCTAAAGTGCGAGAGATGTGAAGGAATTGTGAACATGGGATGAACTTTTAAACATGGCTGAAACAATACAGGGCCTGCATTCATCATGCAAGCCAAAAAAAATTGTGAGATTAGAAGTATTTGGATAAGTAAATGAAATAATACAAGGTAGTACTGGGAATCTCAGAGGGAAATAAGTAGTGTAGCCTCATAGTATGAATTTCAATTAAGTTGGGGATTTTTAGAGAAGAAGGAGAAATCATTTGAACAGCTCTTAGTAAAAAAGTTTTACAATACTCTGTCCATTCTTGACCCCAACAACCTGCTGACCTTTGACTGCTTCCAAAGAACCTGTCCCACAGCACTATAGACCTAAACAAGGTAGCCCTGTGCTATTCTTAACAAAGTTGTCCTTGAACTGAATTATACTCTTTACTTGCATTAGTCATTTACTAGTTGGATGAAGGCAGTTTAAACTTTTTAGGTTACAACTTCTTCAGCTCTTAATAGCAATAATGACATCTTCCTCAAAGGATAAGTATACAGATTCAGTTCAGTTCAGCCACTCAGTCGTGACCGAGTCTTTGCGACCCCATGAACTGCAGCACTCCAGGCCTCCCTGTCCATCACCAACTTCTGGAGTCCACCCAAACCCATGTCCATTGTGTCAGTGATGCCATCCAACCATCTCATCCTCTGTTGTCCCCTTTTCCTCCGGCCTTCAATCTTTCCCAGCATCAGTGTCTTTTCCAATGAGTCAGCTCTCTGCATTGGGTGGCAAAGTATTGGAGTTTCAGCTTCAACATCAGTCCCTCCAAAGAAATCCCAGGACTGATCTCCTTTAGGATGGACTGGTTGGGTCTCCTTGCAATCCAAGGGACTCTCAAGAGTCTTCTCCAATACCACAGTTCAAAAGCATCAATTCTTCTGCACTCAGCTTTCTTTACAGTCCAACTCTCACATCCATACATGACCACAGGGAAAACCATAGCCCTGACTAGACGGACCTTTGTTGGCAAAGTAATGTCTCTGCTTTTTAATATGCTGTCTAGGTTGATCATAACTTTCCTTACAAGGAGTAAGCGTCTTTTAATTTCATGGCTGCAATCACCATATGCAGTGATTGTAGAGACCAGAAAAATAAAGTCATCCACTGTTTCCACTGTTTCCCCATCTATTTGCCATGAAGTGATGGGACTGGATGCCATGATCTTCGTTTTCTGAGTGTTGAGCTTTAAGCCAGCTTTTTCACTCTCTTCCTTCACTTTCAACAAGAGGCTCTTTAGTTCTTCTTCACTTTCTGCCGTAAAGGTTGTGTCATCTGCATATCTGAAGTTATTGTTATTTCTCCTAGCAATCTTGATTCCAGCTTGTGTTTCATCCAGCCCAGTGTTTCTCATGATGTACTCTGCATATAAGTTAAACAAGCAGGGTGACAATATACAGCCTTGATGTACTCCTTTTCCTATTTGGAACCAGTCTGTTGTTCCATGCCCAGTTCTAACTGTTGCTTCTTGACCTGCATACAGGTTTCTTAAGAGGCAGGTCAGGTGGTCTGGTATTCCTATCTCTTGAAGAATTTCCCACAGTTTATTGTGATCCACAGTCAAAGGCTTAGATTAAAGTGTGTTTAAACAGTACTTATAAAGAAATGGTTAAATTATATGGTCTCAAAAATAGAATGTTAGCAAATTATAAGTAATTATAAAATTGACTCGATGCATGTGAGTGTCAGTGACCTCCGGGAGTTGGTGATGGATAGGGAGGCCTGGCGTGATGTGATTCATGGGGTCCCAAAGAGTCACACACGACTGAGAGACTGATCTGATCTGATTTGATTCTGTTATTTATTATCATGTTGTGATTTCCAGAAGCATAATTAAGAATTGGATTAAAAGTTATAGTAAAGTCAGTATCCATTCAATCTATAGAAGAGCTCTTGAACAGCAAGAACTATCCTGATTGAAAAATCAGTCCATTTTTTTTTCTTTTTTTCTCTCTCCAGGCTGTAGGATCATCAGAAAAGAAGGAGGAAAGAAATGGTATTTTATCTTACTTTCTCAAGTGGGCAACAAAAACTCTGTTTCAAAGACATTTGAGTTATTGCTATAGTCTCAATGTTTGTGTCCATTCAAAATGCATATGTAAAAACCCTTATCCCCAATGGGGATGGCATTTGAAGGTAGGGGTTTGGGGCTGTGATTAGGTCTTAATCCTTAGGAAGAGATTAGCTGTTGCTAAGTCGCTTCAGTCATGTCCGACTCTGTGTGACCCCATAGATGTCAGCCCACCAGGCTCCCCCACCCCTGGGATTCTCCAGGCAAAAACACTGGAGTGGGTTGCCATTTCCTTCTCCAAGGAAGAGATTAGTACCTTATAAAAGACGTTCTAGAGAGCATTGTTCCTTCCATCATCTGATGACACAGCAAGAAGGTTCCCCACTATGAGGAAGCCAGCTTTCACCAGACATCAAATTTGATAGCACTTTGATCTTGGACTTCCCAGCCTTTAAAACCATGAGACATAAATTTCTATTATTTATAACCCTTCCAGTTTATGATACTTTTGCTATAACTACCCAAAAAACTAGGACAGTTATCTTTTTCCTCAGCCTATGTTAAACGATCTTTTCTTTTTCATTCTGCAGTGATGAAAACTTAAGAATTAGTGAGATTGTTGAATTTCTGAAGAGGATAGCTATGTGAAAGCCAGAAGACTAAATAATCAGTAGAAACAACAGCAACAACACCAACAAAACCGTAGGCAAAGGCAAGAAAAAAATGAGATTTTGCAATGAAATAAGAGTTAGGGACTGTGTTTCCTTCTGTTCCGGCAGCATGTATGGAGAAGAAGACATTCTCATAAGCTACATACAAACTAACATTACAATAAGTTCTTAAGTGCCTAACTGAAATCTGGCCCAAGGACTAAATTAGAATTATACTGCTACCATAAAGCAGATTGAACATTATGTCTGCCAGTAGGAGGTATTCCATACCAGAAAACCATTCCTAATAACACAGCAGGATGTGCTTCTCACACCTGGATGGCATACCTATCTAGAAAACCATCTTTATGTAACCTGACAGAACTTCTTCTCACGTAAATAAAGTCAGAATTGAAAATGACAGCTTGCTTTCCACAGTCCCCTATTTTCCACCTCTCTACAATTTCCAAAAGACTCATTTCTTTATTATTTCATTTATTTTGAATGCTGTAGACTTTCATACTTGCATTCATTGGCTTCGATGCCAGTTCCAATTCCACATTAATTCCATCAATTGCACTGAGTGATAAAGTGCTGATGCTAATGTACTTGAAAAAAACGTCTTCAGTTGTATTGACTGTTCTAAAGTAGGGTGCTTAATCCCAAACTAGACTCTTTTATTTTTCATTTTCCTCATTTTCCTGGAATCAGTTATTTTTCTTTGTCCAGGTCACTTTCATTTTTCTTGATTACCTTCCAGGAGATGACAAAGAAAAGACACGGATGTAAGCTGTCTTCCAAATTACAAATCAACTTTATGCAAACAGCATTCATGTTAATCAACTAGGTGCCTCCCGAAACATCCAAATGTTTGAAACCACCAGCTTATCTGAATTTGTTGATTGCAACGTTAGGTAACAGTAAAAGAGAGACAGGCTAAACAGACATGAAACACATATTTTAATATATTCTACTCAGCAAAATGGTTATATTTAAATTTCTGTACTTTTATTCTTTCTATTTTCCTGAGCATGTCTTTTATGAATCCCTCCCTCACAACAGGAGGTGTTTCTCCTTTCAGTGCATCATGTAATCCCCAGCCAGATCAATCTTTCTAGAATGCTACTTTAACAGTATCATTTGCAGAATAAAAAGTAAGACTCCTTACTCACCTCCCTACAGGATAAATTCCAAGCTCCTTAAGCTATAACTTAAGGGTTGTAGGAGGGCCTGGTTAATCTAATTCCCTTGCATTTCTAGAGCTAAGCCTGTTCTTCCCTTACTTCAAATCCCTCCTCAAGCTAGATAAATGTTTTCTTTGTCTCACTTTGGCACATTTGCACCTTCACTAAGACAGTTATTCCTCTTTCTTTTTGCCTGCCAAAAATAATATTCTCCATCAAGGCCCATGCCAAATCTCACCCTACTTTCTATATGACAATAATCTTGCTGGTATAAATATCTGTAAGTCACAATATAAGTAGTTCAACGTTACAAAATAACAAAAGTTTGACAGCTACCCACTTTTTATTAAAAAGCCTAAGTATACATGAAAGGAGGCTGTTCACCTCAATAAGTGGTTTTATTATGACAATCTTTATTTTTTTTTAATACTATTTTCACTATTCTTAGTCTAACATTCTAGTTTGTTTCTTTTTTACAGTCTTCTTATATTTCTATGCAGGGAAGATATTTCTATTTAGGTTTACTACATTGGTTTTTAGCCAATATAGAAGACAAAGATAAATAGACTCATAAGGATAGAAAATCTATGTGCTATTTTTCTTCTACTTTAGAGCTTACTCTAGTCCTGTACCTGACACAGAGGAGAAAGCAATTCATATCTGGAGAATCAATAATTGTTCACCTCTATAAAAATTTATATAGGAGTTATAGTATAAGGATCATGCTTAAAATATTATAATCAAGCTTCAGCTGAAAAGCAGTTGTTAATGTATAATTTTAGGAAAATGATGTTATGTCTTGTTAGAAATATAACATAGAGTATGCTATGAATTCTTACACAAAAATTTTTTTAAAAGTACCAGAGACTATCACTCTTTCCGATGGCCTAAGTATAGCTGTTCAGTAGGGTTTGATAGAGTCAGATAAGATATGTTATCTCCAATTTTCATATTCAAAATATATTTACTAACCACAGTCACTCTGTAAGATTGTGGAAATACAAAGATTAGAGAAAATGTTCTCCCATCAAGAGCTATAAATTGAGGAATTTGACAAATGAGCACATAGCTGCAATGCAATGTAATATGGACTGTGATATACCAAGGACAGGTGCTGAGGTCACGTATCTCATAATGGATTACCCAGAGAAAGCTTCTCAGATACAATCATAACCAAGTTGAATTTTAAAAACTAGTAAAACACCAACTTTAATTAAAACAAATAAATGACAGCAGAGTTGGTGAGATGTTTGAAAGAAGTAAGGCTGTGTTTGACAGAGAATATCTTGTATAAAAACAGACGCAAAAACACACTCAAGAAAGTACATATATTTCAGTATGACTTAAGTGTGATTATATTGGGTTCTTAGGGAGAAGAGAGTGGGAGGATGTGTAGTGGATAAATCATCTATAACTGTTTAGATTTGAGGATGCTGTTCAATGCTTTTAAGCATCAAAGTGAAATAGATTCAATTTATGCTTAAAAAACACTATTGACAGCAAAACGTTGGATGGATTGCAGAAAACAAGAAAGAGGAAACTAAAGGAAAGAGTTTTGAGATTGTGCAGCAAGCCAGGTGAAAAATCATAAAAGCCGGAGCTAAGGAACTAACAGTGAGGATAAAAAAAAAAAAAAAAAAGAGCTATTTTAAAGACATTAAAGGAAATCAATGTTTCAGTGACAAATATTGTGTTGTGTTAAGAGATAGGAAAGAATTAAAGATGACACTTGAGTTTGTGGCTTGACACATTTTTAAGATTGTGAAAATATCTATCTGGAAAGAAATAAAAGAGAGAAACAGACGTGGGATGGGTGTCATGATTTTTTTGTGTTCCAAACAGCCAGAATACTTACTGTTATAATGGTCATTTTAAAAAATAAACATATTTTTTATTTGATAATGATTAAAATAGAACACAATCCTCTACAAGGATAAATTAGTTGCTATTAAACAATGAGTATTGCTTAATAGCATTTAAGACTAAAACATTACAGAATTTTTAACTATAATATGCAAACTGCACTTAATCACACTAAACTTCAATGTTATAAATTGTTGTCACTTTCCTTCTTTATCTTTGATAATTTCATTGATAGAAACATTTAATATCACTGTGTGATTCAAGAAGAACTCAATGAAGCATTTTTCAAAGAGATTACTATTTAATCAATCAGTGCCTGACAATTCAAGTAGAAAGATAACACCAGGGCAGAAGAGAAGGCATTGAGAAGAAAAGGAATCTCTTCCTTTATCATGTCAACATAAGACCTGCCCTGCTTTAGGATTTATTCACATTTTTGTCCTTCTTTATATAGACTACTTAAATAGTGACACAGATGTCTTCAGCTCCATTTCCTTGAAATATCTTCCTATCTGACTTAAGATAATCTGGAGAAAAAGACAGTTTGTCTCCTATATCATTGACTTTACAACGACTATTTTTTGTTCCATTCACAAAACATAGCATTACTCTCAGTTCATATCTCTATTTCACTTTAAGTGTTTGCTGGAAATTTATTTTAAAAATTACATTAATTAACCTGCATTACCATTATGTTAGCTTCTTTGCAACTACTGCTGCTGCTGCTAAGTCACTTCAGTCGTGTCCAACTCTGTGCGACCACATAGATGGCAGCCCACCAGGCTCTCCTGTCCCTGGGATTTTCCAGGCAAGCGTATTGGAGTGGGTTGCCATTGCCTTCTCCTTTGCAACTACTATGTAACTGATATTTATAGAGTGTTTGAAAACAGAAAAATAACTTTATTGTATAAGCATTATAAAAGTAATACATGGTTACTCTAAATAATTTAGACAATACAAAAGTAAATAAGAAAAAAAAACACTCAAAACTCCATCTCTCTTAGAAAATCTTGTTAATATTTTAATGAATGACATTTCAGGTGTGTGTGAGAAAGAGAGAGATGGAGAGAGAGAGAGAAATGCAAATTGGTAACATAATTTTATATTCATGGAGTTACACTATACTTCCAATTTGATAATGTTTTTATTAAACAAAGTACTTTATCTGTCTTTCCAAGGGGGCATATTCTCTACTTGTTTGGATAAACCATAATTTTCTTTTACCACTACCATTTAATAAATTTGAGGTTATTTCCTGTGCTTCAATATGAATTTTTGCTATTGGACTATCTCCTTAATGAAAACAGCTTTATAGATCTTGCCAGGATACACAGCAAAAAAGCTGTTCAGATCAAATCAGATCAGATCAGTCGCTCAGTCATGTCCGACTCTTTGTGACCCCACGAACTGCAGCACGCCAGGCCTCCCTGTCCATCACCAACTCCTGGAGTCCACCCAAACCCATGTCCATTAAGTCAGTGATGGCATCCAGCCATCTCATCCTCTGTCGTCCCCTTCTCTTCTTGCCCCCAATCCCTCCCAGCATCAGAGTCTTCTCCAATGAGTCAACTCTTCGCATGAGGTGGCCAAAGTACTGGAGTTTCAGCTTTAGCATCATTCCTTCCAAAGAAATCCCAGGGCTGATCTCCTTCAGAATAGACTGGTTGGATCTCCTTACAGTCCAAGGGACTCTCAAGAGTCTTCTTCAACACCACAGTTCAAAAGTATCAATTCTTTGGCACTCAGCCTTCTTCACAGTCCAGCTCTCACATCCATACATGACCACAGGAAAAACCATAGCCTTGACTAGACGGACCTTTGTTGGCAAAGTAATGTCTGTGTTCTCGAATATGCTATCTAGGTTGGTCATAACTTTCCTTCCAAGGAGTAAGCGTCTTTTAATTTCATGGCTGCAGTCACCATCTGTAGTGATTTTGGAGCCCAGAAAAATAAAGTCTGACACTGTTTCCACTGTTTCCCCATCTATTTCCCATGAAGTGATGGGACTGGATGCCATGATCTTTGTTTTCTGATGTCATGAGCTTCATTTTGAGCTTTAAGCCAACTTTTTCACTCTCCACTTTCACTTTCATCAAGAGGCTTTTTAGTTCCTCTTCACTTTCTGCCATAAGGGTGGTATCATCTGCATATCTGAGGTTATTGTTATTTCTCCTGGCAATCTTGATTCCAGTCTCAATCTCTATATCCACCAACTGCACATAAAACTACTGCTTTCCCTATACCCTTATGCTAATATTGTCTCTTTTCTTCATCTTTGCCAATCTTTTATAAAAAAGTATCACATTAGTTTGCACAAATGGTACTTGGAAGAAAAACTTCCCTGATCCCCTTCTATACAATAGCACAATTCTATTCAATAATCACACTTTGCCTCCCTTGTTCTTTTTTCATGGCATTTCACTACCTGACATACCACATATTGATTTAGTATGTATTGTCTGTCTTCCTCTACTAGAATTTATACTCTATGAGGGTGTAGATATTGTCTCTTTAGTTTTGTATGTCTAGCAACTGAAGTAGATTCTGGCTATAGCAGATATTTTAAAATGTTGAATGAATTTTTAAAAATCATGTTTTTACTTTATAAATCTCTTATTTATGTTTAATGGCCTTTTCTCAAACTTTATCATATACTAAATTCTCATATATTCATATTTATGTTTGGATTCTTTGCTGTAGTCCATAAGTTAATATGTCTATGTTTAAAATCAATATTACACACTTATTTTTACTATATTTCTCTAATACATTTAATTCTGAAAAGACATGCTGCTGCTGCTGCTACTGCTGCTAAGTTGCTTCAGTCGTGTATGACCCTGTGTGACCCCAAAGATGGCTGCCTACCAGGCTCCTCTGTCCCTGGATTCCTCCAGGCAAGAATACAGGAGCAGGTTGCCATTTCCTTCTCCAATGCTTGCATGCATGCTGAGTCACTTCAGTTGTGTCTGACTCTATGTGACCCTATGGACAGCAGCCCATCAGACTCCTCTGTCCACAGGATTCTCTAGGCAAGAATACTGGAGTGGGTTGCCATTTCCTTCTCTATCAAAGGACATAATCAGCTCTATTTTGTTCTTTGGATGTTACTAATAATTTCTTGCCTTTATATTTTTGTAGATGACCTTTTGAACCACTTAATCAAGTTTCACATAAATCTATTTAAACTATAATTAGAATTGCACTGACTCTGAAAAAATATTTAAAGAAGTTTGACGTTTTTATTGTCATCCTAAGACAATGCATGTTTATAATTATAAAACTTCATTTCAAAACACACAAAACTTCATTTGTGTGCCTATAGAGGATGTTATTGGAGAAGGCAATGGCAACCCACTCCAGTAATTTTGCCTGGAAAATCCCATGGATGGAGGAGTCTGGTAGGCTGTAGTCCATGGGGTCGCTAAGAGTCGGACACGACTAAGCAACTTCACTTTCACTTTCCACTTTCATGCATTGGAGAAGGAAATGGCAGCCCACTCCAGTGTTCTTGCTTGGAGAATCCCAGGGATGGTGGAGCTTGGTGGGTCACACAGATTCAGACACGAATGAAGAGACTTAGTAGAAGCAGCAGCAGCAGAGGATGTTATAGTTTTCTTCACATATAGACTGAACATTTTTTAAAAGTCTACATTTAGGTATGCTACACTTTTGTCATCATTGTGTGTGTCATTGTGACTACACTTTAACTGATGTTTAAATTATTCTTTGAAAGATCTTACATTAGAAATTCTCAGAAACTCTACATACATTAAAATGCCAGAAGGCATACTGAAAATGAACTGAAACTTTACATATAAAAATTGTTTTAATAAAATATGAATTAATAGCTTAAAATGGACAAAATCAACTTATATTTATGTGGAGTTTAAAAATCGACCTTGTTTTTCTTAAAAAATGTACCAATAACAATATATTCATAATTTTATAAATGAAGCCCACAGTCCTTTATATTTAAAATAAATATTTTAGAAGTGTAGTTGAGTCATTTTTCCAAATTGCTTTCCAAGATGGTGATTCTCTCTCTATAAAAGAAATGTTCTTTTTTTCTCAACATATTTTAATAACCTAGAATTAAAACTCCAGTAGTAGATGAGAAATAAACACACACAATCAACATGCTCACTTTCTAGACTGCAAAGTGAAAGAACTCAGGGATGATTTGACCTGAGAAAAACCAAGAATTCTCACAAATGTAGCTGTAAAAGTTTCATTTGCTTGCTTGTTTTACATAAATGCCATGCTAATCTTTACGTAGTCATAAACTGCATAGCGTAACCATTAAGGATAGAACTAAGAAGCTTAAAACATGTAAAGTTTCCCAAAGGTGTTTCTAGGTCAAGCAACTGTTGCTGAGTGAATATGATTTCTAATAAATGTGTTCACAATCAGTTGAGTGAAGAGCCTGAGTAAGAAGAATGCTAAACTATAGCTTCCTGAGTATTTCTAAAATGACCTTACATTTAATTTATTATTGGACTTCTGGGTACTGATTGCTAAATTGATTATAGCTTTTCAGTAGCACAATCTCTTTTTGCCTTATTTCAGCTTGCAAATATAAACCATAACTCCTACACAGTTACATTTGCCATGACCTGAATGAATCTCCCTGTGTAATTTCCACTAATCATTTTTATTCCTCCATCTGTGCAAAAAATGACTTGAAAATACCATCTGAATGTTTATGGAAAGGCTGCATAGAGCCTGCTTATGTGAAACCACACATATCCTTTCCCATTGCAAATTGAATTCACTGAAAGAAGAGGCTGTAAAAATATTTTTAAATGTTGTTTCTCTTATTAAATAAATATACGTAAGTTGGCTAATGTAACATAATCAAGCTGCGTAATATAAGAGTTAACCACAATATTTGTTTCATTCTTTGTGGGAGAAAAAGAGTTTTAAAAATTAATGTACAAAATAAGGAGATGGTTTTAAAGCAAAACTATGCTAAATTGGCAGCTTTGCCTCACAATATTTTGTTGGAAGATAAGAAGGCAATTTCTGCCAATTTTGCAAAAAGACCTCCATTTCTCTGCTTTAGTTACTATCCCCTGGGCATTTTATATCTTTTCAAGTAGACTAAGAAGATGCTCTTCCTCTAGGGAATGAAGGAAGAAGTAATCTTACCATTTGCTATTCACCATTCCAAGCTCTGGTTTTCTGAGATTTTCAAAAGCAGAGCTATGGTGTTGGGAACTACATCTTTCACTCCTGGAAACCATTCCCATAGACTTAGTCCAGGCTTTCGTCATTTGCAGTTTTGAATGTTTTCTATCTTTCCTCACAACTTTCTGTTTCTTTTGAAATATTTGAATATACTTGACAACTGAAATCGCATATTTTACTAATTTTCAAACATAGCTTGGTCTCCAAAATTGTCTTTAATAGGATTTACTCAACAGGATGCATATTTTAACAATCAGCTAGTATGCTTCCTTGATTGTGCTGCATATTTGAATACTTAAGGTTTTATATATTTTTTGATTGAGGCTCATACTCTAATGAGCCACACAAATTGCATCTTTGCAGAGAAGGTTTGTCAGAAATTTAGAGTTGAAGTATTTGGGAGACTTTTTCCCTTGCATCATTGCATGTTTGCTCATGTATGTGTGTGTGTTGGGAGAGAGGTTTTGCTGCTGGCTGAGAAGTTTCAGAGACATAAGTCTAAAGAAAATGCATTTGCTTTAAAAAAAAAAAAAAAAAAAAGATGAGCACCAATTTCTAGTTTAGGTTACAACTGAATGGAATTGTGCTTTCATGTAAAAAGAAAAATACTTAGAATCCCATTTCTTTGATATAACATTAATATTTTAGTGGCCAATCTTCTATACATCTCTGTATGTATGCATATACGTGAGGCACAAAGGATAAACTCTCAAATGCCTTGGTTTTGTTGAGGGAGTGTGTAATTTCCTTGGTTCTGTTTCAAAACAAATATTTGAAGCGACAGAAGGACCAGCGTTGCAACCCTTGGATGGACCAGTGTTACAGCTTCGTGTTACAGCTCAATTTCATTTAGAAAGTAAAGGAAAACACATCCTCAAGGCTTGAGGGCATGCCGACACAAAAGATGTGAAGAGAAGAGAGGCCCCTGGCCCAATTTTGGCCCCTTTTTTTCATGTATTTTTTTTCTCCTCCCCCTGAGCCTGCCCTATGTAAATTGGGCTAGCCAGAAGGGCTGTTTGTTTAACCTGAGGTTCTCACACCAGTCCTCTGACCTTCCTTTGTTCTATTTTCACAGGCTTTTCCCTTCCTTATCTTTTAGTTGCCACCATTCTGGACTCCTTTTTCCTATTTAACTACCTAACAGTTCTATATAGATGTGCTGGATTTACATCTTTAGGGTAAAATCAGGCAACAGTTTTATTTTTCACTTTTTTAAAGCTCTAATGGTTCTCACTTCCCCGTCCCTTGTCAGCAATGTGGTCAGAACTCAAAGTTTAATAGTAACTTTCAGGGAATGAAAACGTCTAGTCTAAGCAAAATAAATCTTCTTTTATCTTATATTTGATTTAGGTTTCTTTTCTTTCCCTAGACCAGAGAACAGCAGTAAAAACAAAGTATATAAGTGTGGTCTTTCCTTTCAGCCTTTCTTCTCCCTCAACTATTATGATTATGAAAATGAAAGAGTTAGGCACTATCATGTCTGACTCTTTGTGACCCCACAGACTGTAGCCCAGCAGGCTCCTCGGTCCATGGAATTCTCCAGGCAAGAATACTGGAGTGCGTAGTCTTTTCTTTCTCTAGGGGATCTTCCCAACCCAGGGACTGAACTATCAAACCTGAGTATCTTACATTGCAGTCAGGCTCTTTACCATCTGAGCCATTAAGGAAGCCCTGCCTCAACCATGATTGGAATTACAAAAAGAAAAAAAAAAGTATTTCAATCATTGGAGCTATCTATTAAACTCTACTGGGTGCCAATATCTTCTATCACGAGTGTGTAAATGTTCAAACACCATTTCTCTCTCTCTGCTTTCTCTTTCTCTGAAGGGGCATTTGTAGATTCTTCACCTGCATTTCCTGCCCTGCTGCAGATTTGACTGGCATGAGCACCAGACTTTCCTGACTCTGACTTCTCATACTGACCCCTCAGACCTGGCTTCTGGCAGGCGATATGTGCTTCAGAGTTTTTCAATGAAGTCCTGTTCAGGTAAAGTCCTTTTATGCTATGCTATGCTATGCTAAGTCACTTCAGTCGTGTCCGACTCTGTGTGACCCCATAGACGGCAGCCCACCAGGCTTCCCCATCCCTGGGATTCTCCTTTTAAGACAGCTTTAATTCAGCATGTACTAAAGCCAGAGCTGCTCCCTATATCATAGTGCCACCATCAAGTGGAAAAGTTTTAGCCCATGGCTTTCCTCTTATGGCTTTCAAATCTCTCTAGAGTGAGATATGATAGCCTCCAACTTTGAGGGCATGTTTCAAGAAATTTTTTAAACTCTTGTTCAACAATGAGTAGAGGATACACTTCAGATTCTCAAGACAGTCTCTTTTAGGGGCTCAATTTCCCTAATTATGGTTCAGGGCAAGACAGGGACATTTCCAACTGCTCCTTTTCTTTCTAATCCCTCCCTTAAAGGCTCATTCCTAATAAAAAGACTTCTGTATGTAGCATATTGGGGTGACAATCACTGGGCCAGTTTGACCACTGTTAGACCCATGGGGATGTGTCCAGGTCCTGTTTTTAGGGAGTTCTTTTAAAATGCTCATTTTAAAAAATGTGTCATATTATCTATGATTTTCTTCATATGGGTTTTGCAGTCAAGAATACACTGTGGAATTTTCTCCCGGTCAGCTGGTACAGAATTAATTATTTCTTTAGTGACTGCATGATTCCATATTCAACTATTTGTCAGTTGAAGGGCATTATCTTTCTTCTTTCACTATAATGCTTTAGTAAGCATTTACTGATGTTATACTTTTATGGGATAGATTATCAGAAGTGACTGGGTCAATTTTTAATTTAAATTGTTTTCAAATGAAAGACTGTAATAATCCATAAAACCAACAGCAATGTATGGAAGTTTTTTGTTTTTTTTTTTTTTTTAATCACTGGCTCTGGCAGTATTTAATTTTTCTTTTAAACTAATTTCTATTGTAGCATACTCACAGTATTTAATCTTTCAAAAATGTATTTTGTATTGCTCATCTTTAGATTAATTTCTATGCTTCAAGCTACTTGTGATATTATTGTTTTTTAGTAATTTAGATGTATTATTTCAAATTTTCTATTCATAGCTATTGTTATTTTAATTTTGAATATTTTTCCCATTTCCTAAAATGCTTTGATATATACATTGAAAAACATGTTTTCAATTTCAAAATATTTTACAGCTAAAATATTCATATATATATATATATATATATATATATGTAGATAGAATAATATAGTGGATGTCTATAGTTTTAACAATTATTAGCACATTTCAGGAGAAGGCAATGGCACCCCACTCCAGTACTCTTGCCTGGAAAATCTCATGGACAGAGGAGCCTGGTAGGCTGCAATCCATGGGGTTGCAAAGAGTTGGACACAACTGAGCGACTTCACTTTCACTTTTCACTTTCATGCATTGAAGAAAGAAATGACAACCCACTCCAGTGTTCTTGGCTGGAGAATCCCAGGGATGGGGGAAACTGGTGGGCTGCCATCTATGAGGCCGCAGAGTTGGACATGACTAAAGCCACTTAGCAGCAGCAGCAGCACATTTCAATATTTGCTTAAGACCCTGGTGCTAAGAAAGATTGAAAGCAGGAGGAGAAGGGGATGACAGAGGATGGATGTTTGGGTGGCATTACCGACTCAATGGACATGAGTTTGAGCAAGCTCTGGGAGTTGGTGATGGACAGGGAAGCCTGGCATGTTGCAGTCTATGGGGCCAAAAAGAGTCAGACACAACTGAGTGACTGAACTCAACTAAACTGAGTACATTGCAATTATTCATCCTTCCTGTAACCAAAGGCACATGACTGAAGTTTTTCCCACAAAGCAGGCTATATTTTATGTCACTTAACTTGGGCTTAAAGTTAAATGACTTGCTTCAAATGACTTGCTTCAGTAAATAGAATAAGACAGAAGAGACAGTGTTGGTCAGAATCTTGACATTCAAGAAGGATGAAATACTAAGAACAGAAGGGAACTTCCTCAAGCCAGTTAAGGGCCTCTATGGGAAACCTGCAGCTAATACCAAACTGAATGATAAAAACTGATCCTTCTTTCCCTGGAGTTGTATAAAAGATATTCATTCTCAGAATTGTTATCCACCATTGAATTGAATACCCTGGGTTCTCCAACAAGGCTAAACAAATAAGATATAATAATTGAAAAAAAGGAGAATCATCTTTATTCACAAATGTCACAATTTACTTATTAAAAATTAGAAGAAAATTAGTTTATAAAATTAGCTGGTCAAGAGTGGAAGTTTGAAGAAATATGAAAAAGCACACATTTTCAGAATGTCTGTAGTGAGCTCTTATGAGGGACTACAATAAGTCAAACTTGCAACATATATCTATATCTATCTATCTATCAGATCAGATCAGATCAGCGGCTCAGTCATGTCCGACTCCTTGCGACCCCATGAATTGCAGCAAGCCAGGCCTCCCTGTCTTCACCAACTCCCAAAGGTCACTGAGACTCACATCCATCGAGCCAGTGATGCCATCCAACCATCTCATCCTCTGTCGTCCCCTTCTCCTCTTGCCCTCAATCCCTCCCAGCATCAAAGTCTTCTCCAATGAGTCAACTCATCGCATGAGGTGGCCAAAGTACTGGAGTTTCAGCTTTAGCATCATTCCTTCCAAAGAAATCCCAGGTCTGATCTCCTTTAGAATGGACTGGTTGGATCTCCTTGCAGTCCAAGGGACTCTCAAAAGTCTTCTCCAACACCACAGTTCAAAATCATCAATTCTTCGGCACTCAGCCTTCTTCACATTCCAGCTCTCACATCCATACATGACCACAGGAAAAACCATAGCCTTGACTAGGCGAACCTTTGTTGGCAAAGTAATGTCTCTGCTTTTGAATATGCTATCTAGGTTGGTCATAACTTTCCTTCCAAGGAGTAAGCGTCTTTTAATTTCATGGCTGCAGTCACCATCTGCAGTGATTTTGGAGCCCAGAAAAAGAAAGTCTGACACTCTTTCCACTGTTTCCCCATCTATTTCCCATGAAGTGATGGGACCAAATGCCATGATCTTAGTTTTCTGAATGTTGAGCTTTAAGCCAACATTTTCACTCTCCTCTTTCACTTTCATCAAGAGGCTTTTGAGTTCCTCTTCACTTTCTGCCATAAGAGTGGTGTCATCTGCATATCTGAGGTTATTGATATTTATCCCAGCAATCTTGACTCCAACTTGTGTTTCTTCCAGTCCAGAGTTTCTCATGATGTACTCTGCATATAAGTTAAATAAACAGGGTGACAATATACAGCCTTGACGAACTCCTTTTCCTATTTGGAAGCAGTCTGTTGTTCAATGTCCAGTTTTAACTGTTGCTTCCGGACCTGCATACAAATATCTCAAGAGGCACTATATAAATATGTATATATGCTGGTTTATGCTGAGATATATCTTTTTACTTTTAGGTATCTGTCTTGTAGAAAATAAAATTGTATTGATTTATATTTCTTAATTATTTAAATAGTGACCTTGAATTGGTGAATTAGAGATGAGATTTTATTTGGATGGTATATCTAGGTTACCAACAACATTTCATATAAGTGACATCATAATGAAAATGATCTCTAACTCTCATGAACCATTCAACAACAGTGAAACAGATATGCAGGAGGAATCCTTGATTTGTGTGTTACTTAGAACTTCTTGGGAGGAAATCTAATGGTAAATATTATTTAAAATGATTTTTCTCACACCAGTATACAGTAAGAACTGGGATATTACTGGTTGTATTTCTATTCATTCATTTGTTAAAGAACAGTAGAGTAAGTATCTTTTAAAGCCAGGTGCTGCTTGATATCAGGTAAATAACTGTGAGAAAAACATAGCTCCTGATATAGATGCTGCTACTAAGTCACTTCAGTCATGTCCAACTCTGTGCTATCCCATAGACAGCAGTCTACCAGGCTCCCCCGTCCCTGGGATACTCCAGGCAAGAACACTGGAGTGGGTTGCCATTTCCTTCTCCTTTGTTCCATCTGTAATGGACAATTTCAGATTTTAACTCCACAGAACTCAGGCCTCTTCTGATATTTTAATGGGTTTTTAAGTCTGGAATTACAAAAAGATTGAGATTTTACTCTACTTGCAAGATATATTATCTGACTACAGTTGGATATATGCTAGCAGAAAAACATGAAACCTCTGGGCCAGGAAGACAAAGTTTATTACTCACAAAAATGACAGAAGGCAGAATATTATCTTTGTGCTGCTCAACTGTGCCCCAGTTCCCAAACAAAAACATCATTAGGGAAGGATGTTGAATCTTACACGGTGGGAATGTATTATACAGGAGGAAGGCCAGAGATTAGGAAGCCCTTGGTCCTACAGAGGGGCTGATGACAACCTCAATGTCCTATTTTTTTGAGAGAGACATCATCTAATTTATTACCCTGGAATGTAAGTGAATCTTCTCTGGAGATGGGAGTGAGGCATCTCTATTTTTACTATACTAGAATATAAATAAATCTGTAAAATTGATTATTAATGCCTAGACATGAAGTAACATGAGAGATTCATAGATAATTTCCAGCAAAGGTAAGGCCTCATTATACTTCTACAAAGGACTAATATATGAATAAGTAGACAACCTCTTGCCTCTATTCTATACATAGTATTTTACTTAAAAGGTACAAACAACCAAAAGCTAATTCGAAAATTTGTCCTTAAATGATGGAGAATCCTTTCTCTCTCTTTTCCCCATTGAACATGCACAAAGTATAATTGGACAAGGTTAGTATATTCAATGAATATCAAAGTGAGATAAGAAAGCTTTCCTCAGCTATCAATGCAAAGAAATAGAGGAAAACAACAGAATGGGAAAGACTAGAGATCTCTTCAAGAAAATTAGAGATACCAAGGGAATATTTCATGCAAAGATGGGCTCAATAAAGGACAGAAATTGTATGGACCTAACATAAGCAGTAGATATTAAGAAGAGGTGGCAAGAATACACAGAAGAACTGTATAAAAAAGATTCATGACCCAGATAATCATGATGGTGTGATCACTCACGTAGAGCCAGACATCCTGGAATGTGAAGTCAAGTGGGCCTTAGAAAGTATCACTATGAACATAGCTAGTGGAGGTGATGAAATTCGCATTGAGCTATTTCAAATCCTGAAAGATGATGCTGTGAAAGTGCTGCACTCAATATGCCAGCAAATTTGGAAAACTCAGCAGTGGCCAAAGGACTGGACAAGGTCAGTTTTCATTCCAATCCCAAAGAAAGGCAATGCCAAAGAATGCTCAAACTACCATACAATTGCACTCATCTCACACACTAGTAAAATAATGCTCAAAATTCTCCAAACCAGGCTTTAGCAATACATGAACTATGAAATTCCTGAAGTTCAAACTGGTTTTAGAAAAGGCAGTTTTAGAAGTTCAAACTGGTTTTAGAAAAGTTTATTGTGGATCACAATAAACTGTGGAAAATTCTGAAAGAGATAGGAATAACAGACCGCCTGACCTGGCTCTTGAGAAACCTATATGCAGGTCAGGAAGCAACAGTTAGAACTGGTCATGGAACAACAGACTGGTTCCAAATAGGAAAAGGAGTTCGTCAAGGCTGTATATTGTCACCCTGTTTATTTAACTTCTATGCAGAGTACATCATGAGAAACGCTGGACTGGAAGAAGCACAAGCTGAAAGCAAGATTGCCAAGATAAGTATCAATCACCTGAGATATGCAGATGACACCACCCTTATGGCATAAAGTGATGACGAACTAAAAAGCCTCTTGATGAAAGTGAAAGAGGAGAGTGAAAAAGTTGACTTAAAGCTCAACATTCAGAAAACTAAGATCATGGCATCTGGTCCCATCACTACATGGGAAATAGATAGGGAAACAGTGGAAACAGTGTCAGACTGTTTTTTGGGGCTCCAAAATCACAGCAGATGGTAACTGCAGCCATGAAGTTAAAAGACGCTTACTCCTTGGAAGGAAAGTTATGACCAACCTAGATAGCATATATAAAAGCAGAGATAATACTTTGCCAACAAAGGTCTGTCTAGTCAAGGCTATGGTTTTTCCAATTGTCATGTATGGTATGTGAGTTGGACTGTGAAGAAAGCTGAGTTCCAAAGAATTGATGCTTTTGAACTGTGGTGTTGGAGAAGACTCTTGAGAGTCCCTTAGTCTGCAAGGAGATCCAACCAGTCCATCCTAAAGGAGATCAGTCCTGAGTGTTCATTGGAAGGACTGATGCTGGAGCTGAAACTCCAATACTTTGGCCACCTCATGAGAAGAGTTGACTCATTGGAAAAGACTCTGATGCTGGGAGGGATTGGGGGCAGGAAGAAAAGGGGACGACGGAGGGTGAGATGGCTGGATGGCATCACCGACTTGATGGACATGAGTTTGAGTGAACTCCGGGAGTTGGTGATAGACAAGGAGGCCTGGCATGCTGTGATTCTTGGGGTTGCAAAGAGTAGGACATGACTGAGTGAGTGAACTGAACTGAGTATATTCAAAACATGCATTCTTTAAGACTATAACTTAATAACAAGTTAGTGAACATTGAATACATGCTGAAACATATGATTGAAAGTGAATTAGGCCTGGTCCCTTCCAACAAGCAGCTTAACAGTCAGTTGGTTGGGATCAGAAGGTAGGGATTGTAGGGACAAAAATTACTGCTCTACCAAGTGGAGACAGGATGGGACAGGTATGCTACACTCCCTAGGGTTGCAAAGACTTAGAGACTGAACAACAACAAGGGGAAAGAGGGAGCAGAGCACAGTTATTAAGAATATACATTCTGGAGACTTTTCTTAGCTTCCTTTTCTTATGGCTTAGGCAGTTTATTTAAACTTTCTCTAACTTTGTTATTGTTTTTAATCTGTAATGACAACCTGGTAATATAATTTAACTCATGAAAAAAGTGTCTGGAATAATGCATTTACTAGTAATACATTTAAATACAAACAGTATTTATACTATATTAATAGCATTGATACTAATAGTACATGTAATACAATAGTAAACATACCATACATTTTAGCTATTATTATTATGATGTTATAAATATGGCTTTGTGTAAATTGCTTTCAATTTATTGTTGAAAAAGCACTAACACTATATTTTTTAGTTTATTCATAGCACTTATTACTCTCTAAAATTATCACATATATAAACATGCATATTTATTGTAGGCTCCTTTCCATATATATGTTTACTAATTTGTTCGCTCTCATTATACTATAATTTTGAAAACAACAAAGTCCTTTGTCTGTTTTATTTTTCCTATATTTCAACTCTTAGAAATTTATCTTGCACAAAGTATAATCTTAATAAATACCATTAACTGAAGTCTACATAGATGGTGTTGCAGGGAGGAGGCTAATTCTGACTCCATGTTGGACCTATTTCTTTGATGTGCTTTTCATTGCTTTTGTCATTATAAACATACAGAATGGCTTGCCTCAGAGAATCCTGCCCCTTTGCCTGACTGGTAAACCAAAATGCCTTTGATCAGAACCCTGTCCACCTGTGGAAGGCAAGAAGGAAGAAATTAACACATCTCCTGCCTGAGGCTTGTCATTCTAAAAGATCTTCGCAAGTTTAATGACCTTTTTAACTTTGCTTCTTCACCTCCCCTCATCTCTGATCTATAAAAGAACCTGGCATCCAGACTGCATAAGAAGGTTATTTTGAAGCACTATCCTGCCATCACCCTTATGGCAGAAAGTGAAGAAGAACTCAAAAGCCTCTTGATGAAAGTGAAAGTGGAGAGTGAAAAGTTGGCTTAAAGCTCAATATTCAAAAAACGAAGATCATGGCATCTGGTCCCATCACTACATGGGAAATAGATGGGGAAACAGTGGAAACAGTGTCAGATTTTATTTTTCTGGGCTCCAAAATCACTGCAGATGGTGACTGCAGCCATGAAATTAAAAGACGCTTACTCCTTGGAAGGAAAGTTATGACCAACCTAGATAGCATATTCAAAAGCAGAGACATGACTTTGCCAACAAAGGTTCGCCTAGTCAAGGCTATGGTCTTTCCTGTGGTCATGTATGGATGTGAGAGCTGGACTCTGAAGAAGGCTGAGCGCCGAAGAATTGATGCTTTTGAACTGTGGTGTTGGAGAAGACTCTTGAGAGTCCCTTAGACTGCAAGGAGATCCAACCAGTCCATTCTGAAGGAGATCAGACCTGGGATTTCTTTGGAAGGAATGATGCTAAAGCTGAAACTCCAGTATTTTGGCCACCTCATGTGAAGAGTTGACTCATTGGAGAAGACTCTGATGCTGGGAGGGATTGGGGGCAGGAGGAGAAGGGGACGACAGAGGATGAGATGGCTGGATGGCATCACTGACTCGATGGATGTGAGTCTGAGTGACCTCCGGGAGTTGGTGATGGACAGGGAGGCCTGGAGTGCTGCAATTCATGGGGTCGCAAAGAGTCAGACACTACTGAGCAACTGATCTCTTTCTCTGATCCTGCAATCTTATCAGTCTGCCACTTCCCCAATTAGTCTGTCTCTTGCCTCAATACCTTGTTGCTCAGATTCACTGGGATTCATTGGCCTATTGGGTGGTGAGCAGAGCGAGTTTGGACTTGGTAACAATGGGAAACTAAAAAGCACTTGGAAATTCTCAAGCACACATGTATTGATACAGTACAATGTGTTTTTGGTGCTCATTGGCTGGAAATTAAGCTGGAAAACTATGATAAAGATAGTTTTCAAAAAACAAATTTCAAAAACATAGTATGTTCTTACCAACATACTATGCTATGCTATGCTAAGTCACTTCAGTCCTGTCCGACTCTGTGTGACCCCATAGATGGCAGCCCCCCAGGCTCCGCCGTTCCTGGAATTCTCCAGGCAAGAACACTGGAGTGGGTACATACTATGCTAAGAACTTCAGATTTTTATCTTGAAACAGAGTATCACAAGTTTTTTCAGCAAGAGAACTATCTGCAAATACTTTCTTTATTAAGAAAAAAAAACTAGGTCAGCAATATTGAGAATGAACTGAATGGTGATAGAAGAGAATGGATATATGCATATTAGGAAGAAAATTAAAACTTCAGATAAGAGATGACAACTGCCTGCAATAGGTCTCATGGGAAGGATTCAAATGACATTTTGCAGATATAATGGACCAGATTGGTAATTCCATATGAGGGATCAAATTAGGTATACAGTCAACAGAAATGATGTTACAGATTGCAATTTGAATGTACTGTGTGACTCATTCACTTGAAAACTTCAACTACAGGTAACTGTTAAGAGAGGTGTAATGGTTCTCCAAGGGAATTTAAAAGAGAGGCCAAAGTAAATACATCTAATTGAGTCATCTAAATTGCACTAATTTCTATAAGAGGAAGGCAGCTGCCTCCACAAAGAGCTAAAGGAATAGAAAAAAAAAAAACTGATATTTTGTTAAAAAAGGTTTAAGTGAACTTATTACAAACACCCATCTGGCTGTACTTATTACTCCTGTAGTTAAAGATACTGTTATTTCAAGTCTCAAAGATCAATAAATGCTCAAACCAAAGTCTACAAAAATTATATTATAAAAAAAAGATCTATTTAAACAGAAACTTTCAATAAAAGATTAAGAACTTCTTCCTTTATAAATACATTTTCCAATTAAAAAAATGTGTATGGTGATACAGTTCATTATAACAAAGTACTAAAAGAATTCTTCCTCAGAAAGAAACCACAGTGTTTCAGACCAAAGAAGCATACAGATAATAGAGAGCCACAGAATTTTTTTTTTTTTTTTAATCTGGAGCTATGCTTTATCTGGGTCCATGTTTCATCTGGATCTTTGCAAAAAGCAGCTTTATCAGAGCAAACTAGAAAAGATTTTAAAAATAAAATGGAAAGGCTAAAGGTATTTGATGTTAGACATTCAGCTACAGGTACTGAAGAGTCAACCAACTTACGTGTAAAGAAAGTCATGGTTCGTTCAGACCTTAAGGAACTGCTGAAGAATGAACATCAGACTCTCTTCCCAGACAAAGGCAGTATCACATTTGGGTGCTGGCTTTGTGTTTAAAACATTTCTCCAGCCAAATGAAAAGTGTTCTGTATGTTAGTGGATGTTGGGAGCAAAAACAGCTCTGGCTTTTTTTTTTTTTAATATTACTATTTCATTTTATAGTCCCATTTGCATACTTTTATTTATATGCTACAAGATATAGGGTGCAATCAGTTCAGTAGCTCAGTCATGTCCAACTCTTTGAGACCCCATGGACTGCAGCACACCAGGCTTCCCTGTCCATCACCAACTCCTGGAGTTTACTCAAACTCATGTCCATCCAGTCAGTGATACCATCCAACCATCTCATCCTCTGTCATCACCTTCTCCTGCCTTCAATCTTTCCCAGCATCAGGATCTTTTCCAGTGAGTCAGTTCTTCACACCATGTGGCCAAAGTATTGGAGTTTCAGCTTCAGCATCAGTCCTTCCAATGAATATTCCTGGCTGACTGCCTGGGGAACGCACTCAGTCACCGGTGAACCGACCTCTGTGCCCCGAGTGATGACATAGTCAATACGCAGGATGGAAAGTGCAGACCTTCTACTCTGATATCGTCACAGGAATCACATGAAAATGGGGGAGGGTAATTCTCAGAATCAGAGCAGGAAAAAAAAAAAAAAATAGCTATGAACTGTCTTCATTACGACTGTCCTAAAAATAAGGATATATTTCAGTGTTCAGGTAGAAGCTGTCAGGGTCTAGGGAAGGCAGAAGGAGTGGAAGAAAAACATGGGTTAACATTTTTCAAGCCAGGTCCTTCTACTCACCTGCTTCTACTCTTTCTCCCTTTTACTCCATTGTATTCTTTTCCCTCCCCTAAGTGCCTCAATAACTCTTTCTACTTCCCAGCATCCTAGGATCACACTGTGGCTTTAGTATGTCAGTATTACTACATTTGTCCTAGACCTTTCACTGTCAAGGGACTTTTTTAGGACATAACTGTGTACTTTTACAATATTAAAGACATTAACTACACTTCAACTAGAATGTGTGAATATAGTTAAAATACAATCATACAAATGGCTTCATATGTTCAGATAAAAATGCTGATTGAGTAAATGGACTATTTAATTTTAAACTGAGACAAAGTTAAACCACAAAAACTGTAGAAAAAACATCCTTATGTCTTTCGTCTTTTGCAGAAGCAGAGTTATTCATTTTGGGGTAGTAAGTCAACCCAATAAAGTATGTCATTACTTTATTCCAAATCTTCTGTCCATTATGTACTGATTATAATATTTTAAAGATATGTTGGCAGATAAGACAACAGTAGAGTAAAACCAGGAGCTCTCTACTGAAATGCAGACACTGAGCTAAGCAAGCATACAAGTATTTTTGCCCTTTTGGGAAGTGTTCAGCTCAGCTCATCTTCCTTATTTCTAATGCACTCAAAGACTCAGGCTGACTAATTCATACTCAGAACAAATTGCATAACATTCCAAGACTGACACATCCAAAGTTCATCCATTGTGTAGTAGCTTGACATTAGAAAAGGGCAACTTTTGAAAAACGAATAAAATAGATTTTCTCACTCTGCTGGTCATGTCTCAAAAACAGCTGGAAAGGTTTTTTTGAAACTTAAATTTCAAAGAGTGCATCATTCAACTTTCACCATTTTAACACTGATACCATTAAGATTTGCAAGAGTCAGTTATTTCTGAAAATCTAAATACCTCAACATTTTAAATGTCGTTAAAATATAAGTTCCATGAGGATAATTACTTTGTCTCTTTAAGTCATAAAACAATGACTTTAACCTGGTGTGTTTCACTTAATAAATACTTTTTAAAACTCAGTGATCAATTTAATAATTTTTTTTTAAAGTTTCATTATGGAATATAAACACTGCATGATAGCAAAGTGCACAGGTGGGTAATTTTCAGGTTATTGATTTATGGAAATCATTGTAGCACAATCTCGTTTATACAAGCATCATTAATGTATGACACCAACAATAGGCAAGAAATATTCAAGTGAATTTATATCAGTTCAGTTCTGTCCAACTCTTTGCAACCCCATGGACTGCAGCACGCCAGGCTTCCTGTCCATCACCCACTCCGGGAGTTTACTAAAACTCATGTCCATTGAGTCAGTGATCATCTCATCTTCTGTCATCACCTTCTCCTCCTTTCTTCAATCTTTCCCAGCATCAGGGGCTTTTCCAATGAGTCAGTTGTTTACATCAGGTGGCCAAAGTATTGGAGTTTCAGCTTCAACATCAGTCTTTCCAATGAATATTCAGGACTGATCTCCTTTAGGATGGACTAGTTGGATCTCCTTGCTGTCCAAGGGACTCTCAAGAGTCTTCTCCAACACCACAGTTCAAAAGCATCAATTCTTTGGCACTCAGCTTTCTTTATAATCCAACTCTCACATCCATACATGACTACTGGAAAAAACATAGCTTTAACTAGACAGACCTTTGTTGGCAAAGTAATGTCTCTGCTTTTTAATGTGCTGTCTAGGTTGGTCATAACTCTTCTTCCAAAGAGCAAACATATTTTAATTTCATGGCTGCACCCACCATCTTCAGAGATTTTGGAGCCCAAAAGAGTAAAGTCTGACACTGTTTCCATTGTTTTGCCATAAAGTGATGGGACCAGATGCCATGATCTTAGTTTTCTGAACATTGAGTTTTAAGCCAGCTTTTTCAATCTCCTCTTTCACTTTCATCAAGAGGCCCTTTACCCCTTTGCTTTCTGTCATAAAGGTGATGTCATGTGCATATCTGAGGTTATTAATATTTCTCCCAGCAATCTTTATTCCAGCTTGTGCTTCATCCAGTCTGGCATTTCTTATGATGTACTCTGCATATAAGTTAAATAAGCAAGGTGACAATATACAGCCTTGACGTACTCCTTTTCCTATTTGGAACCAGCTTGTTGTCCCATGTCCAGTTCTAACTATTGCTTATTGATCTGCATACAGATTTCTAAGGAGGCAGGTCAGGTGGTCTGATATTCCCATCTCTTGAAGAATTTTCCACATTTATTGTGATCCACACAGTCAACACCTTTGGCATAGTCAATAAAACAGAAATAGATGTTTTTTCTAGAACTTTCTTGCTTTTTTGATGATCCAATGGATGTTGACAGTTTGATCTCTGGTTCCTCTGCCTTTTCTAAATCCAACTTGAACATCTGGAAGTTCACAGTTTCATGTATATTGAAGCCTGGCTTGGAGAATTTTGAGCATTACTTCACTAGCGAGTGAGATGAGTGCAATTGTGTGGTAGTTTGAGCATTCTTTGGCATTGCCTTTCTTTGCAATTGGAATGAAAACTGACCTTTTCCAGTCCTGTGGCCACTGCTGAGTTTTCTAAATGTGCTGGCATATTGAGTGCAGCGCTTTCACAGCATCATCTTTCAGGATTTGAAATAGCTCAACTGCGATTCCGGAGAAGGAAATGGCAACCCACTCCAGTGTTCTTGCCTGGAGAATCCCAGAGACAGGGGAGCCTGGTGGGCTGCCGTCTATGGGGTCACACAGAGTCGGACACAACTGAAGTGACTCAGCAGCAGCAACTGCGATTCCATCACCTCCCCTAGCTTTGAATTTATATTAGTCCATACTAAATTTGCAGATGTATCACTTAAATATATCTGTGACATATTATTCAGGCCTGCTTCATTTTAAAGCAGGAACTGACCTAATTCAAATTGGCTTTGTTGAGAAAAAGAATTTATTAGGAATGTAAATATGACTTGTAGAAATCTAGATTGATGATAACCTCAAGACATTTGGATCTGGGGGCTAAAATAGTGTACCGGAGCTCTAGTTCTCCCTTCATATCTTACATCTCCTTTTGTCAATCTCTGTTTATTCTTCAAGTACATCATCAGGTTCTATTCTAAAAAGAAGAGAGCTTTTTGGTCATGTGCCCAGCCCTGAACAATTACTGTGTCACAGGCTTCGTATACATTGATTGTCCCAGATCTTGGGACATGTGCCTAGTCAAGAAGCAAAAGGAAGATCTCTATAAGTAACAGACATACTAGGGGTAGGAATGGGATTGTTCTTTATTTAAAGGGTTGGGTACATTGGTTACACATATGGTCTCAATTATTCACATTTCAGTGTTTGCATACCTTTTTCAATACAAAGTGACTTTGCAGCTTTTGCCATCAAGGTGGGGAATGGGGAGTCTGTTTCATTACCCTTTGAATCTGAGATGGCTTTGCAACTGCTTTGATCAATAGAATGCTTCTGCTTTCTTTCTTGATTGCTGCCAACTACGATGCGCATAAGCACTAGTGAGACTGACCCCCCAAAAGTGTTGAATTACTATTAAATGACCAGTGGGTTTCCATTTTTGATTAAAATTATCTCTAAAAGAAAATAAAATATTTGCCTACAAGATTAGGTAAATGACAACATCTAGTGGAACAATTTTATAATTTCCCATAATTGATATTATGAGAAACAATATTCTTTAAAGTGAAAGTTCTCCTATGTCTATTAAATTGAACTATTTTATTGCCTAAGAGATGCAATTCCTTTAAGTGGTCAGTAAAAGATTAGAGAATTCATCATTGTAAGACCAGGACAGATCTTGTAGCTAAAATAAAATGATAAATAATGTTAAAATATATGGAGAAACAGTGGAAACAGTGTCAGACTTAATTTTTCTGGGCTCCAAAATCACTGAAGATGGTGACTGCAGCCATGAAATTAAAAGACGCTTACTCCTTGGAAGGAAAGTTATGACCAACCTAGATAGCATATTCAAAAGCAGAGATGTCACTTTGCCAACAAAGGTTCGCCTAGTCAAGGCTATGCTCTTTCCTGTGGTCATGTATGGATGTGAGAGCTGGACTGTGAAGAAGGCTGAGCACTGAAGAATTGATGCTTTTGAACTGTGGTGTTGGAGAAGACTCTTGAGAGTCCCTTGGACTGCAAGGAGATCCAACCAGTCCATTCTGAAGGAGATCAGCCCTGGGATTTCTTTGGAAGGAATGCTAAAGCTGAAACTCCAGTATTTTGGCCACCTCATGCGAAGAGTTGACTCATTGGAGAAGACCCTGATGCTGGGAGGGATTGGGGGCAGGAGGAGAAGGGGATGACAGAGGATGAGATGGCTGGATGGCATCACTGACTTGATGAATGTGAGTCTGAGTGACCTCCGAGAGCTGGTGATGGATAAGGAGGCCTGGCGTGCTGCAGTTCATGGGGTCGCAAAGAGTCAGACACGACTGAGCGACTGATCTGATCTGATCTGAGATGTAAACAATATTGTTCTTTTGTGATAGACTACCAATTAAGCTATAGTTTTTTAAATCTTTTCTTATTTTTTTCACTTTAAAGCAAGATGAAGTAAGAAATTAATGTATTAATAATATAAAGTATGCAAAGTTAAATGAAGGAGTGATTTCACCTAACCAAAACGAAGCCAGTATTGATGAGATGAAAATGAAAAACATAGGAAGTTGTTTTATTTTTTTTTTCTTACTAGAGCAGCAGAGTGAATAACAACTTGAAATATAATGCTTAGGCTAGCTATAGGGAAATTTACAATGAGTAAGAAGAAGCCAGAGAGTCATTTCTTGATATAATTTTCTCATATGATATCATGCTACTCAAAGTCTCACTTAATAGCTTCTCAAATATAACTCAAGATCCCCCAAGAGAGTAGCAATCCTCCTAAAGCTGTCCTTGTACTTTCTGAACTGCTGCAACAAAGATTAGGCAAGAATATAAAGAAGATAACTTTTTACACTAACTAGATCATGTTTAAAGAACAACTTTATGAGGCTACATTTCCCTGTTTAATAAAATCATATTTCTATTAGCAGAATCTGTATGGAATGACTCTATCATTTCAGTTCAGTTCAGTCACTCAGTCATATCCGACTCTTTGCAACTCCATGAATCACAGCACGCCATGCCTCCCTGTCCATCACCAACTCCAGGAGTTCACTCAAACTCATGTCCATCAATTGGGTGATGCAATCCAGCCATCTCATCCTCTGTCGTCCCCTTCTCCTCCTGCCCCCAATCCCTCTGAGCATCAGAGACTTTTCCAATGAGTCAACTCTTCACATGAGGTGGCCAAAGTACTGGAGTTTCAGCTTCAGCATCAGTCCTTCCAATGAACACCCAGGGCTGATCTCCTTCAGAATGGACTGGTTGGATCTCCTTGCAGTCCAAGAGACTCTCAAGAGTCTTCTCCAACACTACAGTTCAAAAGCATCAATTCTTCGGCACTCAGTTTTCTTCACAGTCCAACTCTCACATCCATACATGACAACAGGAAAAACTGTAGCCTTGACTAGATGGAACTTGGTTGACAAAGTAATGTCTCTGCTCTTGAATATGCTATCTAGTTTGGTCATAACTTTTCTTCCAAGGAGTAAGCGTCTTTTAGTTTCATGGCTGCAGTCACCATCGGCAGTGATTTTGGAGCCCCAAAACATAAAGTCTGAAACTGTTTCCACTGTTTCCCCATCTATTTCCCATGAAGTGATAGGACCGGATGCCATGATCTTAGTTTTCTGAATGTTGAGCTTTAAGTCAACCTTTTCACTCTCCACTTTCACTTTCATCAAGAGGCTTTTGAGTTCCTCTTCACTTTCTGCCATAAGGGTGGTGTCATCTGCATATCTGAGGTTATTGATATTTCTCATGGCAATCTTGATTTCAGTTTGTGCTTCTTCCATCCCAGCATTTCTCATGATGTACTCTGCATATAAGTTAAATAAGCAGGGTGACAATACACAGCCTTGACATACTCTTTTTCCTATTTGGAACCAGTTTGTTCTTCCTTTGTTCTAACTGTTGCTTCCTGACCTGCCTACAGGTTTCTCAAGAGGCAAGTCAGGTGGTCTGGTAGTTCCATCTCTTTCATTTATAGTTGATTAAATGTTGTGTTTTTAATTGTAAAATGGGCTTCAAGCCCCTCATGAAAAATAGAACACTCTGAAAGATTAGTAGTATTAATATATTGGCAACTTAATTCTGAATCTTACTACTTTTTTCTTCCAGAAACAAAGGAAAAGTGGGGAAATATCTATAAGAAAATTTTCAACAACAAAAAACCTATGTGACATAAAACATGAAAATTACAAGATAACTTTAAGCATAAACAAAATTAAGACCAGTAGACCAGTAAGAATTTCTATAAGAAGTTACACAGAGAGCCAAAGGGCAGGACCACATCAGTGGTAATCTCAGAAACCTCCAATTAAAAATTCAGTTAAAAATCATCCCCAAAACGTGAGGTCCCTATCATTAGTAAGAAATTGTATGAACAGGACTGTTTCTTTTCAGGTGTATTAGTAGAGAAATAGAGAGAAGGTGAAGAAAATGCAGAGTGTACTGTTCTGAAAGTATCAGCAAAAAACACCTTCCAAAAGTAATAGGGAAATCATGTTGGATGCATTAATGGGAGGAAGCCTCTGATGAAGAAACCCGGGGAGCGTAGGTCAGATTGGGAAAAGCCCCTAGCATCTGCTTAAATTTGGAAATGCAGAAAAGTTATGGCTGGACAGAAGACTATATTGGAAAGAAATCCCAGATTATCTTATCAAGTGAGGAAGAAGCCCTTTGCAAAGGCTAGAGAAGTTTACCCAGTCACTCGTGTTTATGCCCCGCATTGTCAGGAATAAAATTCTTGCAAAGAACTAGCACGGAAATTGCCACTTGCCCAAATATAGGTAATCAAAAGGAAGAAGGAAAAGATTCAAATAAAGATTAGATAAATGACAGAGAGCTACCTAAAATTTTTCTACAAAGTAATTCCTCAAATAAATGTCGCCATGGAACAAACATTACAAGCCCTGTACCATGAATTAAAAACAAATGCAGTAATGATGAAGCAAGGAGAGAATGAAGGAAAAGTTCAAGGATACAAGAACTCAATCAAGATATGGTCAGACAACCCATAAAACGGAAAGAACTGACAGAACTCCAAAGAGAAAGGATCACAAAGTATAATAAAACTTCTAGAGAAATGAGAAAAAGTTAAAGGCCCAACAAGGTATAATAATCTATATTTAACTGCTCTGATTGAAATGGCTCTGTAAATAGGCACATGCATTTTAGCTTTCTGTTTGCTTTTATGGTTTCCTTGTCCACTCACAATCAAGTAACATTATTTTATCACTGGCTTAATAAACCTTATAGTGCTATTGTTCCTTCATTGCTCTTCTTTACAGTATTTTCCCTCTCGTCCATTCATTATCATTATTGTTTTATTATTAGAACTGTCATATAGAAGATGTCTCTGTGTGCATGTGTATGTGTGCGTTTATATTTGAAACCCCTTTATTTATTCAAGTTTGTGAGCCATTCA
The DNA here is from genome assembly GCA_935064755.1 of Tragelaphus eurycerus. Lineage (NCBI taxonomy): Eukaryota > Metazoa > Chordata > Mammalia > Artiodactyla > Bovidae > Tragelaphus > Tragelaphus eurycerus. The sequence goes on along the minus strand of CAKXYN010000010.1, from coordinate 39,991,754 downwards.
CCTATGTTTTCTTCTAGTATTCAATGCTTTATTATTATATGTTTGCATATGAATCATTGATTCAATTGCAGTTTACACTAATATATGGTATGTATTATGGGCCAGTTTTATCATTTCCAGAAGAATACCCAGTTTGAGCATCATTCATTTAAATAAAGGCCTCTGAAAACAAGCAATCTTACACACTGCTGGAGAGAATACAAAATGATACAGCCCTTATGGAAGGGCCCTAGTTTAGCAATATCTGTCAAAAATATTCAACTACATTTTCCCTTTTACTCAGTAATGCTATTTCTGAGGTTTATCCTGAAGTTATTCCTCCACAGGAATGAGTATATCATAAATCTGAATGACTGAAATAGCAACAGACTGAAAAAACCCCATCTATTCCATGATAAAGTGTTTCATAATTGAAGCCAAAGTATATGAATATAATGAATTATTATGCTGGTATAAAAAGATGAAGAAGCTCTCTCCATATACATACACACATATACATATATAGACAGACATGGGGGAAATAATTCACTGTATACTAAGTAAAAATATTGGACTTGTGAAATAGTATGCTACTTTTGCTTAAGAAACTGAGAGAACAAGAATTTGTCCATATTTGCTCATATTTGCATAAATAAAAGTTGAAAGAATATCTAAGAAACTGAAAAAGTGGTTAACAACAGATGTCAGAAAAATAAAAGGGAAAGGAACTGAGTGGAAATGGTGACTTCCCAATTGTTTTAAGATTTACATATGGGCAATTACCCATTTCAAAAATGTATAATGTGTCTTTTTAAGAGAACATTTTATTAATGTCTGTTTCAGATCACATTAGTGCTATCTATGTTAAACTATGTATATTATAAAACTAGACAATCCACCTGAGATTGTTCAGATCAATGACTGTTTATCACTAGGTTATCACATCTATACTTCTCCATAGATCTCTAACATCTCTGCAGTCTTGTAAGCAGAAGCACTGAGTCAGATGTTCTAGATTTTCTTTTCAAGGATATTTGTAGAGCAGGTAGATTAAGAAGAAAAAGACAGTGTCTCCATCTGGTGCAAAGAGAAGCTTATTTATTTTCCAGTATTTAACTTATATTCAGAGTACATCATGAGAAACGCTGGACTGGAAGAAACACAAGCTGGAATCAAGATTGCTGGGAGAAATATCAATCACCTCAGATATGCAGATGACACCACCCTTATGGCAGAAAGTGAAGAGGAACTCAAAAGCCTCTTGATGAAAGTGAAAGTGGAGAGTGAAAAGGTTGGCTTAAAGCTCAACATTCAGAAAACGAAGATCATGGCATCTGGTCCCATCACTACATGGCAAATAGATGGGGAAACGGTGGAAACAGTGTCAGACTTTGTATTTCTGGATTCCAAAATCACTGCAGATGGTGACTGTAGCCATGAAATTGAAAGACGCTTACTCCTTGGAAGGAAAGTTATGACCAACCTAAATAGCATGTTCAAAAGCAGAGACATCACTTTGCCAACAAAGGTTCGCCTAGTCAAGGCTATGGTCTTTCCTGTGGTCATATATGGGTGTGAGAGCTGGACTATGAAGAAGGCTGAGCGCCGAAGAATTGATGCTTTTGAACTGTGGTGTTGGAGAAGACTCTTAAGAGTCCCTTGGAGTGCAAGGAGATCCAACCAGTCCATTCTGAAGTAGATCAGCCCTGGGATTTCTTTGGAAGGAATGATGCTAAAGCTGAAACTCCAGTATTTTGGCCACCTCATGCGAAGAGTTAATTCATTGGAGAAGACTCTGATGCTGGGAGGGATTGGGGGCAGGAGGAGAAGGAGACAACAGAGGATGAGATGGCTGGATGGCATCACTGACTCGATGGATGTGAGTCTGAGTGACCTCTGGGAGTTGGTGTTGGACAGGGAGGCCTGGCGTGCTGCGATTCATGGGGTTGCAAAGAGTCGGACATGACTGAACGACTGATCTGATCTGATAATGAAGATAATGTCTCCCTAGAAAGCAATGGGACAGGTTTGCTTACAGCCAATTATAAAAGGCTGGAGTTTCCAGAGATTGTGGTTTCTCACCTAAAACATTCACTGCATGTCTGGACAACATCTTGTCTATCTGCATCATCCCATGGAAATTTAGGCTTAGGGAACCACTACAAAAAAAAAAAAAAAAAAAAGGCACATATTGGGTACTACTTTTGCAACTGAAAATAGACTATCTTTTGTCTCTAAGTCCGGAATCTCATGTTTGCTGCCAGCATCCACAAAGTGTCAGTAAACTAGCTTATTGACTTCCAAGTAGCATAAAGTCTCAGATCCCATCACAGTCTTGACAACATTTGATTTGTATAAGAGGGTTTGTGATATGTATCTGATGGCCGTATAAGTTTCCTTATCTCATAAGTAATTTTTAAATATTAGTTCAGTCTTGTGATCAATTAATGTAATGATATGCTTTTGTGTGTGAGTGCATGTGTATATTTTGTAGGAAAAGTGATAATCACTCAGTCGTGTCCAACTCTTTTTCAACCTCACAAACTGTAGCCTGTGAGGTTCCTCTGTCCATGGAATTCTGCAGCAAGAATTTTGGAGTGGGTAGCCATTCGCTTCTCCAGGGATCTTCTCAACCCAGGGATTGAACCTGGGTCTCCTGCACTGCAGGCAGATTCTTTACCACTTAAGCCACCAGGGAAGCCCAAGCAAGGATGACTTATCAGGAGTGGGATATGAACCTACACCTCCAGAGGAGGCTGTGACCTAAACACAGCACCTTAGACCATTCAGACATCCTGATGGACTTTTAAAGAAAAAGGTATAGGAAAATTGAGTTAGGACTAGTCAAAGCATTTTCTACCATGTAGAAATGTACTTATGAAGGAAATTGCACTGCACTTATGAAGGAAACTGTAGTCCCTCTAAGACTACATTTGAAGTATCTTAGAGGGATTTTTCTAGATAACTTTCTTATGAATGGAAAATATATCTTACAAAAATTAAAATTGTAATGCTAAAAGAAAGAAAAGAACCAGTATCAGATAGCTAATTATACTCAAGGTATATTTGGAAAAGCAGCAATTAGACTTTGACCAAATTTGGCATTAAATGATTGTTTGTACTGAACTTCAAATTATCTTTAAAATAACAGAAAAAAATTATAAAACAGACTAAAGCATAGAAAGAATCAATTTTTATATCAGCATGTGGATGAAACTGGAAGAATGAAAATTTTAATAGTGATGTCTTGTGAGTATTGATATGCCATATAATCTTTAGTTGCCTACTTGTGTATTTCAGTATTTACTGATTTAAAAATAAAAACAAAACAGAAGCTAGTTTTATATCCAAGGTTTTAACTATTAAAAAATACTTTTTTATCTAATTCCTTTTTTCTCCAAAATGGTTTGTGAGTATATAACAATGGTGTCACATGTCCACATTATTTTTCTAATGGCTTTTCTAAAAATGTAAACTAAAAAATAGCACAAAGCAATTCATATTTTCCCTGTAATTCAGAGAAAATGCATGGACACTGATGGGAATAAGTCACTCTAATGACTGAATGTTTGAAGTATCCCTCCTTTATTTAAATATATATTTTGACAATATTTTACAGTTGCTTCAAATACATTTGATTTATTAATTTAAGCCCAACATGTTACTTTTAAAAATTATGAAAGTCAACACTTTTTAATCTCTTTACTGATCACTGAGTTGGCCAAGCAGGACTTTTCTCCCTCTCTTTCTCTCTAATTTTGCTCTTTCAGAATCATACAGTAGTTTTTGATAAAAATAATACTGTGAAGTTTTTAAAGGGGAATATGGTTTAATGTATTATTTCTGATATAGGGGGTGAGATATCAAGATATATATATATATATATAAATTTGTTGAAGATGCATTTGTGAAATACTTAATGAAAAACTGGCCTGAGTTTGGAGGGCTGAAGTGAGAGCTTCTTTTACTCCATATTAAAATCTACTCGTTAACCGAAGGTCTTAATGATTGTCCTCACCATTTATAAAGATTCCTTTTATTGAAGCATTAAAGTACTAGCTTTTCAGAGTAAACAGGAAAAATAATTAAAGAACTTAAAAGTTCTTTGAAGTGTGATTCCCCAAGCTCAGCACCACTGGCAATCATCTCCGTAAGGCAGTGGGTTGGGGGAGGGGAGGTTTGGACAGCAGAAAGGAGAGCAGTAACCAGTACAGGACAGCACATTTAGCAGCATCCCTGGCCTCTATCCACTGCTGCTGCTAAGTCGCTTCAGTCGTGTCCGACTCTGTGAGACCCCATAGACGGCATCCCACCAGGCTCCCCCATCCCTGGGATTCTCCAGGCAAGAACACTGGAGTGGGTTGCCATTTCCTTCTCCAATGCATGAAAGTGAAAAGTGAAAGTAAAGTCGCTCAGTCGTGTCCGACTCTCACCCACCCCATGGACTGCAGCCTATCAGGCTCCTCCATCCATGGGATTTTCCAGGCAAGAGTACTGGAGTGGGGTGCCATTGCCTTCTCCACTAGGTGCTAGCAATCTCTCCATTCATGACAACCAAAAATATAATATTTCTAGACATTGCCAAAATGTCCCATAAGGCAAAGTCACCCCCAGTTAAATACCAATGATGAGGTGATGGAATTCCAGTGGAGCTATTCCAAGTCCTGAATGATGATGCTGTGAAAGTACTACACTCAATATGCCAGCAAATTTGGAAAACTCAGCAGTGGCCACAAGATTGGAAAAGGTCAGTTTTCATCCCAATCCCAAAGAAAGGCAATGCCAAGGAGTGCTCAAACTACCGAACAATTGCACTCATCTCACACGCTAGTAAAGTAATGCTCAAAATTCTCCAAGGCAGGCTTCAGCAATATGTGAACCGTGAACTTCCTGATGTTCAAGCTGGTTTTAGAAAAGGCAGAGGAACCAGAGATCAAATTGCCAACATCCGCTGGATCATGGAAAAAGCAAGAGAATTCCAGAAAAACATCTATTTCTGCTTTATTGACTATGCCAAAGCCTTTGACTGTGTGGATCACAATAAACTATGGAAAATTCTGAAAGAGATGGGAATACCAGACCACCTGATCTGTCTCTTAAGAAATCTGTATGCAGGTCAGGAAGCAACAGTTAGAACTGGTCATGGAACAACAGACTGGTTCCAAATAGGAAAAGGAGTGCGTCAAGGCTGCATATTGTCACCATGTTTATTTAACTTATATGCAGAGTACATCATGAGAAATGCTGGACTGGAAGAAACACAAGTTGGAATCAAGATTGCCGGGAGAAATATCAATAACCTCAGATATGCAGATGACACGACTCTTATGGCAGAAAGTGAAGAGGGGCTAAAAAGCCTCTTGATGAAAGTGAAAGTGGAGAGTGAAAAGGTTGGCTTAAAGCTCAACATTCAGAAAACGAAGATCATGGCATCTGGTCCCATCACTGCATGGGAAATAGATGGGGAAACAGTGGAAACAGTGTCAGACTTTGTTTTTCTGGGCTCCAAAATCACTGCAGATGGTGACTGCAGCCATGAAATTAAAAGACGCTTGCTCCTTGGAAGGAAAGTTATGACCAACCTAGATAGCATATTCAAAAGCAGAGACATCACTTTGCCAACAAAGGTTCGCCTAGTCAAGGCTATGGTCTTTCCTGTGGTCATGTATGGATGTGAGAGCTGGACTCTGAAGAAGGCTGAGCACCGAAGAATTGATGCTTTTGAACTGTGGTGTTGGAGAAGACTCTTGAGAGTCCCTTGGACTGCGAGAAGATCCAACCAGTCCATTCTGAAGGAGATCAATCCTGGAATTTCTTTGGAAGGAATGATGCTAAAGCTGAAACTCCAGTATTTTGGCCACCTCATGCGAAGAGTTGACTCATTGGAGAAGACTCTGATGCTGGGAGGGATTGGGGGCAGGAGGAGAAGGGGACGACAGAGGATGAGATGGCTGGATGGCATCACTGACTCGATGGATGCGAGTCTGAGTGACCTCCGGGAGCTGGTGATGGACAGGGAGGCCTGGCGTGCTGCGGTTCATGGGGTCGCAAAGAGTTGGACACGACTGAGCGACTGATCTGATCTGATAACTATAATCAAAATTTCCCTTATATATTAGTAGGTTATGCTAACTGGCAGAAATAGGGATGGGTTATATTAGCTAACTAAGTGATGTGTTTTATTACAGTCTTAGCCTTGTTCACATTCTTAGATATTGGTAATTTAATCTTGGTACCATTAGTTCCTCAACTGTTTTTACTCAAGTAAAGTAAGGAAGCTTTTTGTGGGTGTGTGAGAAGAGGTTGCTCTCCAATGAGAATGAAGCAATGGCATTTGGCCCATAAAAAATGCTCCCAGACAGTCAAAGATAGACAGGAAGTTATCAGTTATCACTTCTCTGAAAAATTCCCTTGGAAAGCTTTCTCAATAAGCCAATCCTAGTACATTCTAGAAAAATAAGGTAACCAAATATTCCAATTTGCCTGGAATACTGGTTTGCTTATACTTGTTACTCCTGCATGATTATTAAGAATAAATTCCTTTCATTCTCAAAAGTGTTCTATTTTAGGAGACAAAGTTAAAAAATATAACCCTTTATCATTGGTAGTATACCACTTTGGAACAAGCAATAGTCCATAAGTTCTTATTTATCCCAGAAAGGCTTGTTAAAATTCATTGTAGGTAACAACTGAACATGCAGTTTTGTCTGGTATTTAAGAGCATGGATTCTGGAGTCAGAAACTCTAAGCTCACATTCTAACCTTATCACTTATAACCATGATACTTTGGCTCTAAGTTTCCTCATCTGTAATCAAATCAGATCAGATCAGTCTCTCAGTCGTGTCCGACTCTTTGCGACCCCATGAACTGCAGCACGCCAGGCCTCCCTGTCCATCACCAACTCCCGGAGGTCACCCAGACCCGCATCCATCGAGTCAGTGATGCCATCCAGCCATCTCATCCTCTGTCGTCCCCTTCTCCTCCTGCCATCAATCCCTCCCAGCATCAGAGTCTTCTCCATTGAGTCAACTCTTCGCATGAGGTGGCCAAAATACTGGAGTTTCAGCTTTACCATCATTCCTTCCAAAGAAATTCCAGGATTGATCTCCTTCAGAATGGACTGGTTGGATCTTCTTGCAGTCCAAGGGACTCTCAAGAGTCTTCTCCAACACCACAGTTCAAAAGCATCAATTCTTCGGCGCTCAGCCTTCTTCACAGTCCAGCTCTCACATCCATACATGACCACAGGAAAGTCCATAGCCTTGACTAGGCGAACCTTTGTTGGCAAAGTCATGTCTCTGCGTTTGAATATGCTATCTAGGTTGGTCATAACTTTCCTTCCAAGAAGTAAGCGTCTTTTAATTTCATGGCTGCAGTCACCATCCGCAGTGATTTTGGAGCCCAGAAAAACAAAGTCTGACATTGTTTCCACTGTTTCCCCATCTATTTCCCATGCAGTGATGGGACCAGATGCCATGATCTTCGTTTTCTGAATGTTGAGCTTTAAGCCAACCTTTTCACTCTCCACTTTCACTTTCATCAAGAGGCTTTTTAGCCCCTCTTCACTTTCTGCCATAAGAGTCGTGTCATCTGCATATCTGAGGTTATTGATATTTCTCCCGGCAATCTTGATTCCAACTTGTGTTTCTTCCAGTCCAGCATTTCTCATGATGTACTCTGCATATAAGTTAAATAAACATGGTGACAATATGCAGCCTTGACGCACTCCTTTTCCTATTTGGAACCAGTCTGTTGTTTCATGATCAGTTCTAACTGTTGCTTCCTAACCTGCATACAGATATCTTAAGAGGCAGATCAGGTGGTCTGGTATTCCCATCTCTTTCAGAATTTTCCATAGTTTATTGTGATCCACACAGTCAAAGGCTTTGGCATAGGCAATAAAGCAGAAATAGATGTTTTTCTGGAACTCTCTTGCTTTTTCCATGATCCAGCGGATGTTGGCAATTTGATCTCTGGTTCCTCTGCCTTTTCCAAAACCAGCTTGAACATCAGGAAGTTCACGGTTCACATATTGCTGAAGCCTGCCTTGGAGAATTTTGAGCATTACTTTACTAGCGTGTGAGATGAGTGCAATTGTTCGGTAGTTTGAGCACTCCTTGGCATTGCCTTTCTTTGGGATTGGGATGAAAACTGACCTTTTCCAATCTTGTGGCCACTGCTGAGTTTTCCAAATTTGCTGGCATATTGAGTGTAGCACTTTCACAGCATCATCATTCAGGACTTGGAATAGCTCCACTGGAATTCCATCACCTCCACTAGCTTTGTTCCTAGTGATGCTTTCTAAGGCCCATTTGACTTCACATTCCAAGATGTCTGGCTCTAGGTCAGTGATCACATCATCATGATTATCTAGGTCTTGAAGCTCTTTTTTGTACAGTTCTTCTGTGTATTCTTGCCACATCTTCTTAATATCTTCTGCTTCTGTTAGGTCCACACCATCTCTGTCCTTTATCATGCCCATCTTTGCATGAAATGTTCCTTTGGTATCTCTGATTTTCTTGAAGAGATCCCTAGTCTTTCCCATTCTGTTGTTTTCCTAATAATAGCAGCTGCTTCCTCATAAGATGACAGACATGCAATACTTAAATTACATATATAATAACATGAACAAAATAATTAGAACATTACCTGGCAAAATACTATTATGTTTTTGGTTCATTACCTTGGCCCTTGTCTTTTCTACTTTGCACATTGGGGGAAAAAAGTATGGGAGATTATACACAGTTTTTCCCCTTGTAATTTGAAATTGTGCTATTAACTCATTATACAACTCTAATGTTTTCCATTTGCTTATTTCAATAAATTTAGAATTGCATTGCAGTTGATCATTTATAAGTGTTTTTATGCACTTAATAAGTTTACTTTCTTTAAATATATTTAATATCACATCCAGGTTGTTATTATTATTAGCGCTATTACATTGTTTATTTTCTTTTCTGGAGAATAACTTTTTGACATTTAATGGTTAGGACTTGGGAAATGAATGTAGACTTCTAACATAGCCCCTGGTGATCCTTAATCTCCTGATATTCATACTTTTGTGTAACCTTTCCTCTTGATATAGGTTTAGTGACTTGCTTCTAACCTGTAAAATATGTCAAAGGTGAAGAGATGTCATGTCTGTGATGAAGTTATAAAAGATTAGGATTTACATTTTGCTAGCAGATGTTCCATGCTACTTTGTCAGCTTACAGGATTTGATGGAGAAAACTTCAATGCCTAGCAAAGAAGTGAGACATTCAGTCCAACAACACATGAAGAACTGAATATTATCAAGAACCACATGAGCTTGATTCTTCGAAATAGGAGTAGTGAATCCTTCCACAAGCAGGTTTTGAAATGACTAAAGACAAGGGTTCCTTGATTATAGTCTATGAGAGTCTGAATCTGCAGGGCCACATTTCTGTTCAACACAAACTGTGATATAATAATTATCAGATCAGATCACTCAGTCGTGTCTGACTTTGTGACCCCATGAATCGCAGCACGCCAGGCCTCCCTGTCTATCACAAACTCCTAGAGTTCACTCAGATTCACATCCATCGAGTCTGTGATGCCATCCAGCCATCTCATCCTCTGTCGTCCCCTCCTCTTACTCCTAATCCCTCCCAGCATCAGAGACTTTTCCAATGAGTCAACTCTTCTCATGAGGTGGCCAAAGTACTGGACTTTCAGCTTTAGCATCATTCCTTCCAAAAAAATCCCAGGGCTGATCGCCTTCAGAATGGACTGGTTGGATCTCCTTGCAGTCCAAGGGACTCTCAAGAGTCTTCTCCAACACCACAGTTCAAAAGCATCAATTCTTCAGTGCTCAGCCTTCTTCACAGTCCAACTCTCACATCCATACATGACCACAGGAAAGACCATAGCCTTGACTAGGTGAACCTTTGTTGGCAAAGTGATGTCTCTGCTTTTGAACATGCTATTTAGGTTGGTCATAACTTTCCTTCCAAGGAGTAAGCGTCTTTTAATTTCATGGCTACAGTCACCATCTGCAGTGATTTTGGAGCCCCCACAAAATAAAGTCTGACACTGTTTCCACTGTTTCTCCATCTATTTCCCATGTAGTGATGGGACCAGATGCCATGATCTTCGTTTTCTGAATGTTGAGCTTTAAGCCAACTTTTTCACTCTCCACTTTCACTTTCATCAAGAGGCTTTTTAGTTCCTCTTCACTTTCTGCCATAAGGGTGGTGTCATCTGCATACCTGAGGTGATTGATATTACTCCCAGCAATCTTGATTCCAACTTGTGTTTCTTCCAGTCCAGCATTTCTCATGATGTACTCTGCATATAATTTAAATAAACATGGTGACAATATACAGCCTTGACATACTCCTTTTCCTATTTGGAACCAGTCTGTTGTTCCATGACCAGTTCTAACTGTTGCTTCCTGACCTGCATACAGATTTCTCAAGAGGCAGATCAGGTGGTCTGGTATTCCCATCTCTTTCAGAATTCTCCACAGTTTATTGTGATCTACACACTCAAAGGCTTTGGCATAGTCAATAAAGCAGAAATAGATGTTTTTCTGGAACTCACTTGCTTTTTCCATGATCCAGCGGATGTTGGCAATTTGATCTCTGGTTCCTCTGCCTTTTCTAAAACCAGCTTGAACATCAGGAAGTTCACGGTTCACATATTGCTGAAGCCTGGCCTGGAGAATTTTGAGCATTCCTTTACTAGCATTCCTTTACTTATCTCACTTAGTGAGATAAGTGCAATTGTGTGGTAGTTTGAGCATTCTTTGGCCTTGCCGTTCTTTGGGATTGGAATGAAAACTGACCTTTTCCAGTCTTGTGGCCACTGCTGAGTTTTCCAAATTTGCTGACATATTGAGTGCAGCACTTTCCCAGCATCATCTTTCAGGATTTGGAATAGCTCAACTGGAATTCCATCACCTCCACTAGCTTTGTTCATAGTGATGCTTTCTAAGGAGCCATGGCTGCACGGGCACAGGAGGGCCTGGAGGAGGTATTCCACGTTGAAATCAGGAAAGGCGGCGGTGAGGAGATACCCCTCGTCCAAGATAAGGAGCAATGGCTGCGCTTTGCTGGAACAGCCGTGAAGAGATACCCAACGCCCAAGGTAAGAGAAACCCAAGTAAGATGGTAGGTGTTGCAAGAGGGCATCAGAGGGCAACCACACTGAAACCATACTCACAAAAATTAGTCAATCTAATCACACTAGGAACACAGCCTTGTCTAACTCAATGAAACTAAGTCATATGCTGTTTTAAGCCTAATTTTTTGACAATGTAATATGCGCAGGAGGGCCCAGAGGAGCTACTCCACATTCAGGGTCAGGAGGGGTGGCCGTGAGGAGATACCCCTCCTCCAAGTAAGGAGCAGTGGCTGTGATTTGCTGGAGCAGTCCTGAAGAGATAACCTACGTTCAAAGTAAGAGAAACCCAAGTAAGATGGTAGATGTTGCTAGAGGGCATCAGAGGGCAACATGCTGAAACCATAATCACAGAAAACTAGCCAATATTATCACACGGACCACAGCCTTGTCTAACAATGAAACTAAGCCACGCCGTGTGGGGCAACCCAAGACAGAGGGTCAAGGTGGAAAGGTCTGACAGTATGTGGCCCACTGGAGAAGGAAATGGCAAACCACTTCAGTATTCTTGCCTGAGAACCCCATGAACAGTATGAAAAAGCAAAATGATAGGATACTGAAAGGGGAACTCCCCAGGTTGGTAGATGCCCATTATGCTACTGGAGATCAGTGGAGAAATAACTCCAGAAAGTATGAAGGGATGGAGCCAAAGCAAAAACAATACCCAGTTGTGGATGTGACTGGTGATAGAAGCAAGGTCTAATGCTGTAAAGAGCAATATTGCATAGGAACCTGGAATGTCAGCTCCACGAATCAAGTGGTCAAACACGAGAAGGCAAGAGTGAACATCAACATTCTAGGAATCAGCAAACTAAAATGGACTGGAATGGGTGAATTTAACTCAGATGACAATTATATCTACTACTGTGGGCAAGAATCCCTTAGAAAAAATGGAGTAGCCATCATGGTCAACAAAAGAGTCTGAAATGCAGTACTTGGATGCAATCTCAAAAACAACAGAATGATCTCTGTCCATTTCCAAGGCAAACCATTCAATATCATGGTAATCCAAGCCTATGCCCCAACTAGTAACTCTGAAGAAGCTGAAAGGTTCTATGAAGACTTACAAGACCTTTTAGAACTAACACCCAAAAAAGATATACTTTTCATTATAGGAGACTGGAATGTAAAAAGTAGGAAGTCAAGAAACACCTGGAGTAACAGGCAAATTTGTTCTTGGAATATGGAATGAAGCAAGGCAAAGGCTAATAGAGTTTTGCCAAGAGAAAGCACTAGTCATAGGAAACACCCTCATCCAACAATAATAGAGAAGACTCTACTCATGGACATCACCAGATGATCAACACCGAAATCAGATTGATTATATTCATTGCAACCAAAGAAGGAGAAGCTCTAGACAGCCAAAAAAAAAAAAAAAAAGTCCGGGAGCCGACTGGTTCAGATCATGAACTCCATTTTGCCAAATTCAGACTTAAATTGAAGAAAGTGGGGAATACCACTAGACCATTCAGGTATGACCTAAATCAAATCCCTTGTGATTATACAGTGAAAGTGAGAAATAGATGTAAGGGACTAGATCTGATAGACAGAGTGCCTAATGAACTATGGACAGAGGTTTGTGACATTGTACAGGAGATAGGGATCAAGACAATCCCCATGGAAAAGAAATACCAAAATCAAAATGGCTGTCTGGGAAGGCCTTACAAATAGCTGTGAAAAGAAGAGAAGCAAAAAGCAAAGGAGAAAAGTAAAGACATAAGCATCTGAATGCAGAGTTCCAAATAATAGCAAGGAGAGATAAGAAAGCCTTCTTCAGCGAACAATGCAAAGAAATAGAGGAAAACAACAGAATGCGAAAGACTAGAGATCTCCTCAAGAAAATTAGAGACACCAAGGGAACATGTCATGCAAATATGGGCTTGATAAAAGACAGAAATGGTATGACCTAACAGAAGCAGAACATATTAAGAACAGGTGGCAGGAATACAAAGAAGAACTACACAAAATATATCTTCACGACCAAGATAATTTCGATGGTGTGGTCAGTCACCTAGAGTCTGACATCCTGGAATGTGAAGTAAGTGGGCCTTAGAAAGCATCACTACGAACAAAGCTAGTGGAGGTGATGGAATTCCAGTGGAGCTATTTCAAATCCTGAAAGATGATGCTATGAAAGTGCTGCACTCAATATGCCAGCAAATTTGGAAAACTCAGCAGTGGCCACAGGACTGGAAAAGGTCAGTTTTCATTCCAGTCCCAAAGAAAGGCAATAACAAAAAAGCTCAAACTACTGCAAAATTGCACTTATTTCACACACTAGTAAAGTAATATTCAAAATTCTCCAAGCCAGGCTTCAGCAACATGTGAACCGTGAACTTCCGGACGTTCAAACTGGTTTTAGAAAAGGCAGAAGAACCAGAGATCAAATTGTCAACATCTGCTGGATCATGGAAAAAGCAAGAGAGTTCCAGAAAAACATCTATTTCTGCTTTATTGACTATGCCAAAGCCTTTGACTGTGTTGATCACAATGAACTGTGGAAAATTCTGAAAGAGATGGGAATACCAGACCACCTGATCTGCCTCTTGAGAAATCTGTAAGCAGGTCAGGAAGCAACAGTTAAAACTGGTCATGGAACAACAGACTGGTTCCAAATAGGAAAAGGAGTACATCAAGGCTGTCTATCATCACCCTGCTTATTTAACTTATATGCAGAGTACATCATGAGAAATGCTGGGCTGGAAGAAGCACAGGCTGAAATTAAGATTGCTGGGAGAAATATCAATAACCTCAGATATGCAGATGACACCACCCTTATGGCAGAAAGTGAAGAGGAACTAAAAAGCGTCTTGATGAAAGTGAAAGAGGAGAGTGAAAAAGTTGGCTTAAATCTCAACATTCAGAAAACTAAGATCATAGCATCTGGTCCCATCACTTCATGGGAAATAGATGGAGAAACAGTGGAAACAGTGTCAGACTTTATTTTGTGGGGGCTCCAAAATCACTGCATATGGTGATGGCAGCCATGAAATTAAAAGACGCTTACTCCTTGGAAGGAAAGTTATGAGCAATCTAGATAGCATATTCAAAAGCAGAGATATTACTTTGCCAACAAAGGTCCATCTAGTGAAGGTTATGATTTTTCCAGTGGTCATGTATGGATGTGAGAGTTGGACTGTGAGGAAAGCTGAGCACTGAAGAATTGATGCTTTTGAACTGTGGTGTTGGAGAAGACTCTTGAGAGTCCCTTGGAGTGCAAGGAGATCCAACTAGTCCATCCTAAAGGAGATGAGTCCTGGGTGTTCATTGGAAGCACTGATGCTAAAGCTGAAACTCCAATACTTTGGCCACCTCATGCAAAGAGTTGAGTCATTGGAAAAGACCCTGATGCTGGGAGGCATTGAGGGCAGGAAGAGAAGGGGATGATAGAGGATGAAATGGCTGGATGGCATCACTGATTCCATTGACATGAGTTTTGGTGAACTCTGGGCGTTGGTGATTGTAGGGAGGCCTGGTGTGCTGTGATTCATGGGGTGGCAAAGAGTCAGACATGACTGAGCGAAGAACTAAACTGAATATGCACCAAAAGCTAACTCATTTAAAAAAGACAGAGAACATAGTACATATGCTCCTACCTAAAAGAACATTCAATTAAAAATAAATTTGTTACCTGTCTTCCTTATTTCCTTTATCTCATTGATGTCATCATAAGCTTGATTTTTCAGGTAAGCCTCTTTAAAACTTTAAAAGAAATTTCGGTATGAAACTGAACAGAAAGTAGAGCAGTAGGGATAAGAAAGAATTGTTTAGTTGTTTTTTGTTTGTTTGTTTTTATTTGATTGTTTTGCTTTGAGATAAAAATCCTCTCTTAAGTGAATAATAAGGAAGAGAGGAGGTAGATGACAAGGGAGACAAGCAGAAGAAAAATTCTTAAGAATGTAAGCTTGGACGGTATCTAGAAGAATTTAGAAGGAGGAATCCATCTTTGACTGGAGGGCAATACTTTACCCTCACTTCACTTCTCTGAAGGTGAGAAATGGGGTAAATATCCAAGTATGCTGGCAATTTTGCTGGTGATCAGAAAAAGAAATTCATGAGTCAGTATGCAATCTGATAATACCAATATGAAATGAATGTAATAAAATATAATTGATGGACTCTACAGGCATAATAAACCTATTTCTACTAAAATAGGAAATATTGTAAATCTGCATTTTTTACTTGGGGAGAATACAAATGTAGATGGCCTCTGACTTTTGATGTTTTGACTTTATGATGGTCAAAAGCAATAGGCATTCAGTCGAAACCATACTTCAAATTTTGAATTTTGATCTTTTCCCAGGCTAGTGATATTCAGTAGGACACTCTCATGATGCTGGGCATTGGCAGTGAGCTGCAACTCTCAGTCAACCATGTAATCAAGAGGGGAAGTAACTGATACACTTAGAACCATTTTGTTTTTCACTTTCCGTACAGTATTCAAAGCCTACTTTATTATAAAGCAGGCTTTGTGTTAGATAAGTTTGACCAACTGTAGGCTAAAGTAAGTGTTCTGAGCATTTAATACAGGCTAAGCTAAGCTATGATGTTTGGCAAATTAAGTATATTAAGTGCATTTTTGACTTAAAATATTCTCAACCTGTGATAGGTTTATTGGGATACAATGCAGGAGACCTGGTTTAGATTCCTGGGTCAGAAAAATACCCTGGAGAAGAAAATGGTAACCCACTCTAGTATTCTTGCCTGGAGAACCCCATGGACAGAGGAGCCTGGCAGACTACACTCCATGCATTGCAAGAGTCCAACACAATTTAGCAACTAAACCACCAATCCCAACTTAAGGAAGGAGCTGTATACTACTCATGGGTGCCATCTTCTACATTCTACTTTGGAAACATTTGTGACATGTGAGGAAATGCAAGGAAAATGTGTGCTTTTATCTGTCATCAGAAATAATTAAGTGCTAAAACTGAATCAGTATTGAATCTGTAATCAAAGAACCAGTTAAAATTGAACCTGTACCTTTGAAGAGCTAATCATATTTTATCTTAGCCTCAAATACTGCTGTTTATTCAAGCTACTATCAATTTGTGTTAGGCAGTTATAAAGAAACAGCTTTATCCTCACCTTTGATCCTTGAAGGCACTGAAAAATAACTTACTGGATATGAACTCAAGAGGATTTCAACCTAGTCTCATTCTCTAAGGCTGCTGGCTTCATGCCCAGGTAACCTGAAATGCAGGTCAGCTGGTGAAATTGTCATGTTCTCATTTCCACAAAGAGTAAATCATGCCCTTTTGCTGAGTATCAACTTCCATGACATGTTAAAATCTATCCTGGGTGGAAGACAAATGGAAATAGAAAGGTTCATGGCAAAAACGCATAATATACTAAAGAGCTTCCCCAAAGTCAGTATACTTCCCATTGCCATCTATGATGGCATTGTAATCAAGAAGCAGTAAAATGAGGACAACTCTCTGGTTGATTCATAATTTTAAATGTCAACATTAAAGAATTGTCCATTATTATGATTATTTCAATTTCTAACTTTGTGCTAAAGTACATTTTTATATGTCATTGTACATATTTGGGGCAATAGCATTTTTTTTAATTTATATTTTTATTGAAGGATAATTTTTTTACATAATTTTGTTGTTTTCTGTCAAAACTCAACATGAATCAGCCCTAAGTATATGTATATCCCCTCCCTTTTGAACCTCCCCCCCATATCCCCATCCTCTAGGTTGATACAGAGCCCCTGTTTGAGTTTCCTGAGTCATACAGCAAATTCCCATTGGCTATCAATACTATATATGGAAATGAAAGTTTCCATCTTACTCTTTCCATACATCTCACCCTCTCCTCCCCTCTCCCCATGTCCATAAGTCTATTCTCTAAGTCTGTTTCTCCACTGCTGCCCTGTACATAAATTCTTCAGTACCATTTTTCTAGATTCCATATATGTGTGTTAGAATATGACATTGATTTTTCTCTTTCTGACTCAGTTTGCTCTGTATAATAGGTTCTATGTTCATCCACCTCATCAGAACTGACTAAGATGCATTACTTTCTAAGGTTGAGTAATATTCTATTGTGTATATGTACCATGACTTCTCTATCTATTCATCTGTCAATGGACATCTAGGTTGCTTCCATGTTCTAGCTATTGTAGGTAGAGCTGCAATGAACAATGGGATACGTGTGCGTCTTTCAATTTTGGTTTCCTCAGGGTTTATGCCTAAGAGTGGGAATGCTGGGCCATATGGTGGTTTTATTTCTAGTTGTTTAAGGAAAGGGCAATGGCACCCCACGCGAGTACTCTTGCTTGGAGAATCCCATGGACGGAGGAGCCTGGTAGGCTTCAGTCCATGGGGTCGCTAAGAGTCGGACACAACTGAGCGACTTCACTTTTACCTTTCACTTTCATGCATTGGAGAAGGAATGGCAACCCACTCCAGTGTTCTTGCCTGGAGAATCTCAGGGATGGCAGAGCCTGGCGGGCTGCCATCTACGGGATCACACAGAGTCAGACACGACTGAAGCAACTTAGCAGCAGCACCAGCAGCAAGGAATCTCCATACTGTCTTCCATAGTGGCTGTATCAAATTAGATTCTCACCAACAGTTCAAGAGTATCCCTTTTCTCCACACCCTCTACAGCATTTATTATTTATAGACTTTTTGATGATGGAAAACTCAGCAGTGGCCACATTTTCATTCCAATCTCAAAGAAAGGCAATGACAAAGAATGCTCAAACTACCGAACAATTGCACTCATCTCACATGCTAGTAAAGTAATGCTCAAATTCTCCAAGCCAGGCTTCAGCAATACGTGAACCGTGAACTTCCAGGTGTTCAAGCTGGTTTTAGAAAAGGCAGAGGAATCAGAGATCAAATTGCCAATATCTGCTGGATCATCGAAAAAGCAAGAGAGTTCCAGAAAAACATCTATTTCTGCTTTATTGACTGTGCCAAAACCTATGATGTGTGGATCACAATCAACTGTGGAAAATTCTGAAAGAGATGGTAATACCAAACCACCTGACCTGCCTCTTGAGAAACCTATATGCAGGTCAGGAAGCAAAAGTTAGAACTGGACATGGAACAACAGACTGTTTCCAAATAGGAAAAGGAGAACATCAAGGCTGTATATTTTCACCCTGCTTATTTAACTTCTATGCAGAGTACATCATGAGAAATGCTGGGCTGGAAGAAGCACAAACTGAAATCAAGATTGCCGGGAGAAATATCAATAACTTCAGATATGCAGATGACACCACCTTTATGGCAGAAAGTTAAGAGGAACTAAAAGGCCTTTTGCTGAAAGTGAAAGAGGAGACTGAAAAAGTTGGCTTAAAGCTCAACATTCAGAAAATGAAGATCATGGCATCTGGTCCCATCACTTCATGGGAAATAGATGAGGAAACAGTAGAAACAGTGGCAGACTTTATTTTTGGGGGCTCCAAAATCACTGCATATGATGACTGCAGCCATGAAATTAAAAGACGCTTACTCCTTGGAAGGAAAGTTATGACCAACCTAGATAGCATATTCAAAAGCAGAGACATTACTTTGCCAACAAAGGTGCATCTAGTCAAGGCTATGGTTTTTACAGTGGTCATGTATGGATGTGAGAGTTGGACTGTGAAGAAGGCTGAGCACCGAAGAATTGATGCTTTTGAACTGTGGTGTTGGAGAAGACTCTTGAGAGTTCCTTGGTCTGCAAGGAGATCCAACCAGTCCATTCTGAAGGAGATCAGCCCTGGGATTTCTTTGGAAGGAATGATGCTAAAGCTGAAACTCCAGTACTTTGGCCACCTCATGCAAAGAGTTGACTGATTGGAGAAGTCTCTGATGCTGGGAAGGATTGGGGGCAGGAAGAAAAGGGGATGACAGAGGATGAGACAGCTGGATGGCATCACTAATTCAATGGACATGGGTTTGGGTGAACTCCGGGAGTTGGTGATGGACAGGGAGGCCTGGCATGCTGCGATTCATGGGGTAGCAAAGAGTCCGACACAACTGAGCGACTGAACTGAACTGAACTGAACTGACTCTGACCAGGGTGAGGTGATATCTCATTGTAGATTTGATTTGCATTTCTCTAATAATGAGTGCTGTTGAGCATCTTTTCATGTATTTGTTAACCATCTCTTTATCTTCTTTGGAGAAATGTCTGTTTAGGTCTTTTCCTCATTTTTTGATTGGGTTGTTTGTTTTTCTGGTATTGAGTTGTATGAGCTGCTTATATTTATAGTTTCTGGTCTTACATTTAGGTCTTTAATCCATTTTGACTATATCTTTTGTATGGCATTAGGAAGTGTTCTAATTTCATTCTTTTACAAGTAGCTGTCCAGTTTTCCCAGAACCATTGTTTGAAGGGGCTGACTTTGCACTATTGTGTATTCTTGCCTCCTTTGTCAAAAATAAAGTATCCATACGTGCATGAATTTATTTATGTTTGGGCTTTCTATCTTGTTCCATTCAGGACTTGTAATAGCTCCACTGGAATTCCATCACCTCCACTAGCTTTGTTCGTAGTGATGCTTTCTAAGGCCCATTTGACTTCACATTCCAAGATGTCTGGCTCTAGGTCAGTGATCACATCATCATGATTATCTAGGTCTTGAAGCTCTTTTTTATACAGTTCTTCTGTGTATTCTTGCCACCTCTTCTTAATATCTTCTGCTTCTGTTAGGTCCACACCATCTCTGTCCTTTATTGTGCCCATCTTTGCACGAAATGTTCCTTTGGTATCTCTGATTTTCTTGAAGAGATCCCTAGTCTTTCCCATTCTGTTGTTTTCCTCTATTTCTTTGCATTGATCACTGAAGAAGGCTTTCTTGTCTCTTCTTGCTATTCTTTGGAACTCTGCATTTAGATGTTTATATCTTTCCTTTTCTCCTTTGCTTTTCACTTCTCTTCTTTTCACAGCTATTTGTAAGGCCTCCCCAGACAGCCATTTTGCTTTTTTGCATTTCTTTTCCATGGGGATGGTCTTGATCCCTGTCTCCTGTACAATGTCACGAACCTCATTCCATAGTTCATCAGGCACTCTATCTATCAGATCTAGGCCCTTAAATCTATTTCTCACTTCCACTGTATAATCATAAGGGATTTGATTTAGGTCATACCTGAATGGTCTAGTGGTTTTCCCCACTTTCTTCAATTTCAGTCTGAATTTGGCAAGAAGGAGTTCATGGTCTGAGCCACAGTAAGCTCCTGGTCTTGTTTTTGCTGACTGTATAGAGCTTCTCCATCTTTGGCTGCAAAGAATATAATCGATCTGATTTCGGTGTTGACCATCTGGTGATGTCCATGTATAGAGTCTTCTCTTGTGTTGTTGGAAGAGGGTATTTGCTATGACCAGTGCATTTTCTTGGCAAAACTCTATTAGTCTTTGCCCTGCTTCATTCCGTATTCCCAGGCCAAATTTGCCTGTTACTCCAGGTGTTTTTTGACTTCCTACTTTTGCATTCCAGTCCCCTATAATGAAAAGGACATCTTTTTGGGGTGTTAGTTCTAAAAGGTCTTGTAGGTCTTCATAGAACCTTTCAACTTCAGCTTCTTCGGCGTTACTGGTTGGGGCATAGATTTGGATTACTGTGACATTGAATGGTTTGCCTTGGAAATGAACAGAAATCATTCTGTCATTTTTGAGATTGCATCCAAGTACTGCATTTCGGACTCTTTTGTTGACCATGATGGCCACTCCATTTCTTCTGAGGGATTCCTGCCCACAGTAGTAGATATAATGGTCATCCGAGTTAAATTCACCCATTCCGAGTTAAATTCACCCATTGAGTGTGAAAGTGCTACACTCAATATGCCAGCAAATTTGGAAAACTCAGCAGTGGCCACAAGATTGGAAAAGGTCAGTTTTCATCCCAATCCCAAAGAAAGGCAATGCCAAAGAATGCTCAAACTACCGAACAATTTCACTCATATCACACGCTAGCAAAGTAATGCTCAAAATTCTCCAAGCCAGGCTTCAGCAATATGTGAACCGTGAACTTCCTGATGTTCAAGCTGGTTTTAGAAAAGGCAGAGGAACCAGAGATCAAATTGCAAACATCCGCTGGATCATGGAAAAAGCAAGAGAGTTCCAGAAAAACATCTATTTCTGCTTTATTGACTATGCCAAAGCCTTTGACTGTGTGGATCACAATAAACTATGGAAAATTCTGAAAGAGATGGGAATACCAGACCACCTGATCTGCCTCTTAAGAAATCTGTATGCAGGTCAGGAAGCAACAGTTAGAACTGGTCATGGAACAACAGACTGGTTCCAAATAGGAAAAGGAGTACGTCAAGGCTGTATATTGTCACCATGTTTATTTAACTTATATGCAGAGTACATCATGAGAAATGCTGGACTGGAAGAAACAGAAGTTGGAATCAAGATTGCCGGAAGAAATATCAATAACCTCAGATAAGCAGATGACACCACTCTTATGGCAGAAAGTGAAGAGGGGCTAAAAAGCCTCTTGATGAAATTGAAAGTGGAGAGTGAAAAGGTTGGCTTAAAGCTCAACATTCAGAAAACGAAGATCATGGCATCTGGTCCCATCACTGCATGGGAAATAGATGGGGAAACAGTGGAAACAGTGTCAGACTTTGTTTTTCTGGGCTCCAAAATCACTGTAGATGGTGACTGCAGCCATGAAATTAAAAGACGCTTGCTCCTTGGAAGGAAAGTTATGACCAACCTAGATAGCATATTCAAAAGCAGAGACATTACTTTACCAACAAAGGTTCGCCTAGTCAAGGCTATGGTCTTTCCTGTGGTCATGTATGGATGTGAGAGCTGGACTGTGAAGAAGGCTGAGCGCCGAAGAATTGATGCTTTTGGACTGTGGTGTTGGAGAAGACTCTTGAGAGTCCCTTGGACTGCAAGAAGATCCAACCAGTCCATTCTGAAGGAGATCAATCCTGGGATTTCTTTGGAAGGAATGATGCTAAAGCTGAAACTCCAGTATTTTGGCCACCTCATGCGAAGAGTTGACTCATTGGAGAAGACTCTGATGCTGGGAGGGATTGAGGGCAGGAGGACAAGGGGACGACAGAGGATGAGATGGCTGGATGGCATCACTGACTCGATGGATGCGAGTCTGGGTGACCTCCGGGAGCTGGTGATGGACAGGGAGGCCTGGCGTGCTGCAGTTCATGGGGTCGCAAAGAGTCGGACATGACTGAGCGACTGATCTGTTCTGATCTGATCTTGTTCCATGGTTTAGATTTCTGTTTTCGTCCCAGTACCATACTGTCTTGATGACTGTCAGATCAGATCAGATCAGTCGCTCAGTCATGTCCGACTCTTTGCGACCCCATGAACCACAGCACGCCAGGCCTCCCTGTCCATCACCAGCTCTCGGAGGTCACTCAGACTCACATTCATCGAGTCAGTGATGCCATCCAGCCATCTCATCCTCTGTCGTCCCCTTCTCCTCCTGCCCCTAGTCCCCCTCAGCATCAGAGTCTTCTCCAATGAGTCAACTCTTCGCATGAGGTGCCAAAATACTGGAGTTTCAGCTTCAGCATCATTCCTTCCAAAGAAATTCCAGGGCTGATCTCCTTCAGAATGGACCGGTTGGATCTCCTTGCAGTCCAAGGGTATCTCAAGAGTCTTCTCCAATACCACAGTTCAAAAGCATCAATTCTTCAGTGCTCAGCCTTCTTCACAGTCCAACTCTCACATCCATACATGACCACAGGAAAGACCATAGCCTTGACTAGGCGAACCTTTGTTGGCAAAGTAATGTCTCTGCTTTTGAATATGCTATCTAGGTTGGTCATAACTTTCCTTCCAAGGAGTAAGCGTCTTTTAATTTCATGGCTGCAGTCACCATCTGCAGTGATTTTGGAGCCCAGAAAAATAAAGTCTGACACTGTTTCCACTGTTTCTCCATCTATTTCCCATGTAGTGATGGGACCAGATGCCATGATCTTCGTTTTCTGAATGTTGAGCTTTAAGCCAACCTTTTCACTCTCCACTTTCACTTTCATCAAGAGGCTTTTTAGTTCCTCTTCACTTTCTGCCATAAGGGTAGTATCATCTGCATATCTGAGGTTACTGATATTTCTCCCGACAATCTTGATTCCAGCTTGTGTTTCTTCCAGTCCAGCATTTCTCATGATGTACTCTGCATATAAGTTAAATAAACATGGTGACAATATACAGCCTTGACGTACTCCTTTTCCTATTTGGAACCAGTCTGTTGTTCCATGACCAGTTCTAACTGTTGCTTCCTGACCTGCATACAGATTTCTCAAGAGGCAGATCAGGTGGTCTGGTATTTCCATCTCTCTCAGAATTTTCCACAGTTTATTGTGATCTGCACAGTCAAAGGCTTTGGCATATTCAATAAAGCAGAAATAGATGTTTTTCTGGAACTCTCTTGCTTTTTCCATGATCCAGCGGATGTTGGCAATTTGATCTCTGGTTCCGTAGCTTTGTGGTATAACCTGAAGTCAGAATGGTTTATTCCTTCAGCTCCTTTCTTTGTTTCAAGCCTGCTTTGGCTATTCAGGGTCTTTTATTTTCTATATGAATTGTGAATTTTTTTGTTCTAGTTCTGTGAAAAATGCCATTGGTAATTTGATAGGGATCTCATTGAATCTGTAGATTGCAGTTGGTAGTAGTCATTTTCACAGTATGTATCCTTCCTACCTAGGAACATGGAATATCTCTCCATCTGTTTATGTTGTCTTTGATGTCTTTCATCAGTGGCTTATAATTTTCTGTATACAGTTCTATTGTCTCCTTAGGTAAGTTTATTCCTAGATATTTAATTCATTTTGTTGCATAGGTTAATGGGATTAATTCCTTAATTTCTCTTTCTGATTTTTCATTGTTAGTATATAGAAATACAAGTGATTTTTGTGTATTGATTTTGTACCTTGCAACTTTGCTAAATGCATTGATTAGCTCTAGTAATTTTCTGATGCTATCTTTAGGGTTTTCTACCTATAGCATCGGAGAAGGCAATGGCAACCCACTCCAGTACTCTTGCCTGGAAAATCCCATAGATGGAGGAGCCTGGTAGCTGCAGTCCATGAGGTCGTGAAGGGTCTGACACGACTGAGTGACTTCATTTTCACTTTTCACTTTCATACATTGGAGAAGGAAATGGCAACCCAATCCAGTGTTCTTGCCTGGAGAATCCCAGGGACAGCAGAGCCTGGTGGGCTGCTGTCTACAGGGCTGCACAGAGTCGTACATGACTGAAGCTGACTTAGCAGTAGCAGCAGTATGTATAGTATCATGTCATCTGCAAACACTGAGAGCTTTACTTCTTTTCTGATCTGGATTCCTTTTATTTCTTTCTCTTCTCGAATTGCTGTAGCTAGGACTTCCAAAACTATGTTGGATTATAGTGTGGAAAGTGGGCACCCTTGTCTTGTTCCTGATCTTAGAGGGAATGCTTTCAGTTTTTCACCATTGAGAATAATGTTTGCTGTAGCCTTGTCATATATGGCCTTTACTATGTTGAGGTAGGTTCCTTCTATGCCCATTTGTGAAGAGCTTTAATCATAAATGTGTGCTGAATTTTGTCAAGGCTTTTTCTGCATCTATTATCATGTGGTTTTTATCTTTCAATTTGTTGATATGGTGTATCACATGAATTGATTTGCGTATATGGAAAAATCCTTGCATTTCTGAAATAAACCCAAGTTGATTGTGGTATATGAGCTTTTTATGTGTTGCTAAATTCTGTTTGCTAAAATTTTGTTGAGGATTTTTGCATTTATGTTCATCAGTGATACTGGCCTGTAGTTTTATTTTAGTGTGTTGTCTTTGTCTTGTTTTGGTATCAGGGTGATGGTGGCCTCATAGGATGAATTTGGAAGTGTTCCTTACTCTGCAATTTTTGGAAAGAGTTTTAGAAGGACGGGCATTAGCTCTTCTCTAACTGTTTGATAGAATTCTGTGAAGCCATCTGGTCCTGGGTTTTTGTTGTTTAGGAGATTTTTAATCACAGCTTCAAATTCAGTGCTTATAATTGAGTTATTCATAATTTCTATTTCTTCCTGCTTCAGTCTTGGAATATTGAACTTTTCCAAAATCTGTCCATTTCTCCCAGATTATCCACTTTTTTGCCATGTAGTTGTTCATAACAGTCTCTTATATTCTTTTGTATCTCTGCATTGTCTGTTGTAACCTCTCCTTTTTCATTTCTAATTTTGTTGATTTGATTCTTCCCTCTTTTTTTCTTAATGAGTCTGGCTAAAGGCTTGTCAATTTTGTTTATCTTCTCAAAGAATCAGCTTTTAGTTTTATTGATCTTTACTATTGTTTCTTTCATTTCTTTTTCATTTATTTCTACTTGGATCTTTATGATTTCTTTACTTCAACTAATTTTGGGTTTTTGTTCTTCTTTTTCCAGTTGTTTTAGGTGTAAAGTTAGGTTGTCTATTCGATGTTTTTTCTTGTTTCTTGAGGTAGGATTCCCTCTTGACTGCTTTCACTGCATCCCATAGGTTTTGAGCTGTCGTGTTTTCATTGTCATTTGTTTCTAGACTTTTTTTTAAAATTTCCCTTTTGATTTCTTCCGTAACCTGTTGGTTATTTAGAAACATGTTGTTTAATTTACATGTGTTTGTGTTTCTTACAGTCTTTTTTCTTATAATTGATATCCAGTCTCATAGCATTGTGGTTGGAAAAGATGCTTGATATGATTTTAATTTTCTTAAATTTATTGAGGTTTGATTTGTGACCCAAGATATAGTCTATCCTGTAGAATATTCCATGTACAGTTGAGAATAAGGTGTATTCTTCTGCATTTGGATGGAATGTCCTGAAGAGATCAATGAAATCCATCTCATCAAATGTATCATTTAAGACTTATGTTTCCTTAGCAATTTTCTGTTTTGATGATCTGTCCATTGATGTGAGTGGGGTATTAAAATCTCCTACTAATATTGTGTTAGTGTAAATTTCTCTTTTTATGTCTGTTAGGGTTTGTATTATGCATTGAGGTGCTCCTATGTTGTGTGCATCAGTTCAGTTCAGTTGCTCAGTCATGTCCAACTCTTTGTGACCCCATGAACTGCAGCACGCCAGGCCTCCCTGTCCATCACCAACTCCAGGAGAGCACCCAAACCTTTGTCCATTGAGTCAGTGGTGCCATCCAACCATCTTACCCTCTGTCGTCCCCTTCTCCTGTCCTCAATCTTTCCCAGCATCAGGGTTTTTCCAATGAGTCAGTTCTTCATATCAGGTGGCCAAATTATTGGAGTTTCAGCTTCAATATCAGGCCTTCCAATGAACACCCAGGACTGATTTCTTTAGGATGGGTCTCCTTGCAGTCCGAGGGACTCTCAAGAGTCTTCTCCAATACCACAGTTCAAAGGCATCAATTCTTCTGTGCTCAGCTTTCTTTATACTCCAACTCTCACATCCATGCATGACCACTGAAAAAACCATATCTTTGACTAGATGGACCTTTGTTGACAAGGTAATGTCTCTGTTTTTTAATATGCTATCTAGGTTGGTCATAACTTTCCTTCCAAGGAGTAAGCGTCTTTTAATTTCATCGCTGCAATCACCATATGCAGTGATTTTGAAGCCCCCCCCCCCAAAAAAAAAAAAAAAAAAAGTTTGACACTGTTTCCACTGTTTCCCCATCTATTTGCTATGAAGTGATGGTACTGGATGCCATGATCTTCGTTTTCTGAATGTTGAGCATTAAGCCAACTTTTTCAGTTTCCTCTTTCACTTTCATCAAGAGGCTTTTTAGTTCCTCTTCACTTTCTGCCATAAGGGTGGTGTCATCTGCATATCTGAGGTTAGTGATATTTCTCCCAGCAATTTTGATTCTAACTTGTGCTTCCTCCACCCCAGCATTACTCATGATGTACTCTGTATAGATATATGTTGCATGCATAGATATTTACAATTGTTATGTCTTCGTCTTGGATTGATACCTAGAACATTATGTAGTGTCCTTCCTTTTCTTTTGTAATCTTCTTTATTTTAAGGTCTATTTTATCTGATATGAGGATTGTTACCCAAGCTTTCTTTTGCTTCCCATTTGCACGGAAGATATTTTTCCATCCTCTCATGTTCAGTCTACCTGTGTCTCGAGGTCTAAAGTGGGTTTTTGGTAGACAGCATATATATGGGTCTTGTTTTTGTATCCATTCATCCAGTCAGTGTCTTTTGGTTGGAACATTTAATCCATTTACATTTGAAGTAGTTATTGATATACATGCTTGTATTGCCATTTTCTTAATTGTTTGGGGTTGATTTTGTAGATTTTTTTTCTTCTCTTCTATTTCTTGACTATATAAGTCCTTTTAACTTTTGTCCCTTTAACTTGACTATGTAAGTCCCTTTACAACAAATGTTTGGTGGTACTGAATTCTCTTAATTTTTGCTTGTCTGAAAAGCTTTTTATTTCTCCATCAATTTTGAATGAGATCCTTGCTGGGTACTGTAATCTTGGTTGTAGATTTTTCCCTTTCATTATTTTAAATATATCCTGCCATTCCCTTCTGGCTTGAAGAGTTTCTGCTGAAAGATCAGCTGTTAAGCATATGGGATATCACTTGGATATTATTTGTTGCTTCTCCCTTGGTGCTTTCAATATTCTTTGTGTGTAGTCTTTGTTAGTTTGATTAGTATGTGTCTTGGCATGTTTCTCCTTGGGTTTATCCTGTATGGGATACTTTGTGCCTGTTGGACTTGATTGACCTTCCCTTTTTTATGTTGGGGAAATTTTCAACTATAATCTCTTCAAAAATTTTCTCATACCCATTCTTTTTCTCTTCTTCTTCAGGGACCCCCATAATTCAAATGTTGGTGTGTTTGATATTGTCCCAGAGGTCTGTGAGACCATCCTCAGTTCTTTTCATTGTTTTTACTTTATTTTGCTCTTCAAAAGTTATTTCCACCATTTTATCTTCCAGGTCACTGATTTGTTCTTCTGCTTCAGATGTTCTGCTATTGTTTATCATGAGAAGCACTGTGCTGGAAGAAGCACAAGCTGGAATCAAGATTGCCGGGAGAAATATCAATCACCTCAGATATGCAGATGACACCACCATTATGGCAGAAAAGTGAAAAGGAACTAAAAAGCCTCTTGATGAAAGTGAAAGTGGAGAGTGAAAAAGTTGGCTTAAAGTTCAACATTCAGAAAACGAAGATCATGGCATCCGGTCCCATCACTTCATGTCAAATAGATGGGGAAATAGTGGAAACAGTGTCAGACTTTATTTTTTGGGGCTCCAAAATCACTGCAGATGGTGATTGCAGCCATGAAATTAAAAGACGCTTACTCCTTGGAAGGAAAGTTATGACCAACCTAGATAGCATATTCAAAAGCAGAGACATTACTTTACAAAGGTACATCTAGGCAAGGCTGTGGTTTTTCCTGTGGTCATGTATGGATGTGAGAGGTGAACTGTGATGAAGGCTGAGTGCCAAAGAATTGATGCTTTTGAAGTGTGTTGGAGAAGACTCTTGAGAGTCTCTTGGACTGAAAGGAGATCCAGCCAGTCCATTCTGAAGAAGATCAGCCCTGGGATTTCTTTGGAAGGAATGATGCTACAGCTGAAACTTCAGTACTTTGGCCACCTCATGCGAAGAGTTGACTCATTGGAAAAGAATCTGATGTTGGGAGGGATTGGGGGCAGGAGGAGAAGGGGATGACAGAGGATGAGATGGCTGGATGACATCACTGACTCGATGGACATGAGTTTGAGTGAACTCCGGGAGTTGGTGATGGACAGGGAGGCCTGGTGTGCTGTGATTCATGGGGTCACAAAGAGTCAGACACAACTGAGTGACTGAACTGAACTGAACTGAGAGTATTTTTAATTTCAGTAATTGTGTTATTTGTCTCTGTATGTTTATTCTTTAATTTTTCTAGGTCTTTGTTAATTGATTCTTGCATTTTCTCCATATGTTTTCAAGCTTTTTTAATCATCTTTACTATCATTATTCTGAATTCTTTTTCAGGTAGTTTGCCTATTTCCTCTTCATTTATTTAGACTTTTGAGTTTCTAGTTTGTTCCTTCATGTGTAGTATTTCTCTACCTTTTCATTATTTTATTATTTCTTTTAACTTATTGTGTTTGAGGTCTCCTTTTCCCAGACTTTAAAGTTCAATTCTTTCTTCCTTTAGGTTTCTGTCCTCCTGAGGTTGGTCCAGTGGTTTGTGTAAGCTTCTTATAGGGTGAGATTTGTGCTGAGTTATTGTTTGTTTTTCCTCTGATGGACATGGCTGAATGAGATCTTGATCCTGTCTGCTGATGATTGAGTTTGTATTTTTGTCTTGTTTGTTGTTTAGATGAGACATCTTTCACAGGCTGCTACTGGTGGTTGGGTGATGCTGGGCCTTGTAGTCTTGTATAACATTGGGCAGGTTACTTAACTAGTGTCTTCCTTAATTTCCTCAGATATTAAAATAAACTGAAAGGAACTTAAATCATAAGTGAGCAATTCATTCATTCATAAATATATACAGTGTCTGACAAAGAGGAAGCTTGCTTAGTCAAGGTAGTCTATTATCATCTCAAAGCACTGAAACTCTTAATGGAATTATAATGAATGTTTATTAATAAATGTTAATTTAATGTAAAGCAGTGAAGCTCTGGAAAATATTTTTTTTAATTAAACATACATTTGTTGAGCAACTACTACACACTTGACACTCTTCTGTAATTTAGAAATACAAGATTAAATGAGATAAGATCCTCAGAGAGTCTACAAACTAAGACTCCCCCTTAATTTTAGGGCTTATTTATCTTTAAGCAGATATCATTTTAAACTGGTGACCTGTGCTTGATATTAAGTAGAGGTCTAAGGCAGAAATTGTGAAAGATGAAAGTTAATGACAGGAAGACACCATGAAATTGCCAGTGACAAAATGGACTACAAAAATTCATTCCAACTAAGTAGAAAAAGAGATAAATTCAAAATAACAAATAAATGGGACTGTGTTAATTTCTGTGTTTGTAACTGTTCACCATAGAAATTAATTCTTTAAAAAGTAATATTTTACAACTTTCCTTCTAACACAAATAGTACCACTTTCCACACTGTGCCTCAATTTTAGGAATAATTTTTAAAGGGGAACTAGTGGAGTTAGTCAATCCTTTGGTTAGGATTTGATAGAAATATAACTATTATTTTGATTTGCATAATCACAACAATCAAAAGTTTCAACAAGTTAATACAAGTATTTTCTATTTATAAAAGTTTGGTGAATTGAATAATACATATGGTTCAATTACTACTTGAGATACCTCCATCATCCATGTCCTACCCCATGCAGTTCATCTTCAGCTCCAGTTGATATTGAAGTTCCCACACAAAGGTACACATCCTCTTAACTTGATATGCATTGCTCTTTGAATTATAGGTAGGCTTGGTTTGCTAGATTGATATACTGATATATTGAAAATCTGTATAATACAATTTATAAAATTCAGGTAAAATGAAAGATTTTCTTTTTTTTTTTTTTTTTCAATTTAAATAGAGACCAAGTTGTTTAGTGCTCAATGTAGACAAAAAATTCCTGGGTGAACAAGTAGGCCATATCTTTTAAAACAAGAAACTTGCCAATGTCCATCAATAAGGAAGGTGAAGGGCCTTATGACATTTTTAATATATGCTGAACATATCAATACTAAATGAACGGGATATAGCTTCTTTTGTTGTTGATTTATAAATAAATTTGAACTCATAACTGAAGCATAGAATTTTTAATGCCTACTGAATGAAGATAGAGCCCAAGGCAATTATATATAATAATACTTGTGAAGTTTTATTAGGTAGACAATTAGTACACATCTTAGGAGTACAAGCAATTTTTGATAGTAAAATTGATGGATGGAGATGAATTTCTTAGTCAAAATTATTTTCCTGCAACATTCTATGCCTATCATGTGAGACTGTTGTAGCCAGGGTCATACTGTATAATAAGTCTTTCCCAGGGAACAGGAAGAAAAAGGAAAGGAATAAGTACACTCTCAAGAAGTCCATAATTAAAGTGATGTGTTGGTCATCATCTGTCTAATCCTTAAACATTGATTTAACCAAAGTTTCTCTTTCTGGTCTCTCTGTCTAATGAAAAGGAGATTGTTGAATTGGTGGGAAAGATTCCTGATTCTGATGGAAAGAATCAGCTTTCAAAGAGTGAGAACCATTCAGGCCTGCAGAGGTGTGTAATAATAACCAAATATACACAAACACACACTCACACACAAAAAATATGCCTATACTTTAGTACTGAAAATATTTAAGTTCCTCCTGTTTAAGATATTCTTAATTGAAATTTTGAAAATTATTTTAAGATTAATAATCACTACCAAAACTACTATTTTGAAACTATTTGATTAATATCAAAAATATTTTTAATATATGATAATTTTGCATCTAATAGTTGTTTGGGTTACTTTGCTTTATTTCAACTTTGTTACAACTGTAAGCAAAATATAAGCTATGTGAGGTTTTTTTTTTCTTTCTTTCTTTCTTTCTTATATGCAATATCTATCTTAAATCATACAAATTTAGAAACACGTTAGTTCATTGCAGTTTTTAAAGTTGGCAGACACTAATGAAAAACTAATCATGAGGCATTCTGAGGTAATCCTATCCCTTTCCCAAGAGGAGTCAAACAAATTGCTCATCAATCTGTTTTTGCATTCAGAAAGAATGGGTGTTAATAAGTCCAACTTGAAATCACAACCATGGGCTCTTTAATCTGCAGGATCAATTTGTGCAAAGAAGATAAAAAAAAATGTTAAGAGACACATGGGGCACACCAGTATAGCAGAAAGTATTACCTTTAGTATTTCCTATTTGGTTTCAAATAGGAAAAGGAGTCCGTCAAGGCTGTATATTGTCACCTGGCTTATTTAACTTATATGCAGAGTACCTCATGAGACATGCTGGGCTGGATGAAGAACAAGTTGGAATCAAGATTGCCGGGAGAAATATCAATAACCTCAGATATGTAAATGACACCACCCTTATGGCAGAAAGTGAAGAAGAACTAAAGAGCCTCTTGATGAAAGTAAAAGAGGAGAGTGAAAAACTTGGCTTAAAGTCCAACATTCAAAAAACGAAGATCATAGCATCTGGTCCTATCCTTTCATGGCAAATAGATGGGGAAACACTGGCTGACTATTTTGGGGGGCTCCAAAATCATTGCAGATGGTGACTCCCGCCATGAGATTAAAAGATGCTTACTCCTTGGAAGGAAAGTTATGACCAACATAGACAGCATATTCAAAAGCAGAGACATTACTTTGCCAACAAAGGTCCATCTAGTCAAGGCTATGGTTTTTCCAGTGGTCATATATGGATGTGTGAGTTGGGCTATAAAAGAAGCTGAACAAAGAATTGATGTTTTTGAACTATGGTGTTGGAGAAGACTCTTGACAGTCTCTTGGACTGCAAGGAGATCCAACCAGTCTGTCTTAAAGGAGATCAGTCCTAGGTGTTCATTGGAAGGACTGTTGTTGAAGCTGAAACTGCAATACTTTGGCCACCTGATGTGAAGAACTGACTCATTTGAAAAGATTCTGATGCTGGGAAAGATTGAAGGCAGGAGGAGAAGGGGACGATAGAGGTTGAGATGGTTGGATGGCATCACCGACTCAGTGGACATGAGTTTGGGTAGACTCCTTGAGGTGGTGATGGACAGGGAGGACTGGTGTGCTATGGTCCATGGAGTGGCAAAGAGTCAGACACAACTGAACAACTGAACTGAACTGATTACCTTTAGATACAACCCAATTACTTATCAGCAGAAAGAGAGGCAATCCCAGGGCTAGACTATTATTTCAGATTCAATTTCTAGTTATCTCTTGAATATCTTTGATGTTACGGAAAAATATGTTGGCAAATTTACAACATTGATCTAATGCCAAAAGTGGTTTTTCAGAATGGTCTCTAACAAAAAGAATATAAAAACTCTATGAAACTGAATAACATCATTCTCCATTTGATATAGTTTTAGAAGTTTGTAAATGTTATTGTTTACAGGCAAGTTTCAATGTGATTTGATGCTACAATGAATAACTGCCTCTTTTTCATAAAAACATGTTTAAGCTTTTGATACAAATACAAAATCTATCTTTTAAAATGCTTATAGTTAGGGGAGAAAAGTTTTCAAACTCAATCTCTTTTTTCTAACCTCCTGTTTGTTCTTTTTCCACTCACCATGCAAATTCAACCTTCAATACAACTAAGATCTACTTTGTTTAAAAACAGATCTGCTCTTAAACACAGGATGTGTTCTATCACTAAAGTATTTATTGAATAACTGCCATGTATCAAGCACTGTGATAAGCACATGTAGATAAATATCAGTAAAGTATAAAAGCCTAAAATTTTGAGAATTTCCTATTGCTTACTTATTCTTTATATTGCTTATTTATTTTTTAGTTTAACATACATAACTCCAATTTCAACCCAACCAAGTTCTGCACCTTGATTTCTCTTTATTTCATTTCATGCACTCAACCCTCCATTCACCCTGAATATTCCAATGTTTTTTATTCCTGTTTGGTGTTATCTATGATATAGTCCTCTCCCACCTGAACTATCCCATTCTCAACCTGTGAAACATCTACCTACTTTAGGACCATAATTAAGTTATTTCCTAATTAATAAAACATTTCCTAAATCCCCTAGTAAGAGCCATTCACTTCCTCCTCTGAGGAAGTGCTTTGTTCTTCCCTCATTCAAATTAGTATTAAAATTATACCATGAAGTAATACTTTCACAGACAATGAGGGAAAGAAAATTAAAATGAGTATTAAAAAAACTAACGTTATAAAAAATGTGAAAGACACCTATTGCTATTCACTAAACAATATGTTAGCAGAGAGAAATACAATGGCTTTCCCAACAAAGACTGGGAAAGTGGGAAAAGCGAATAGTTTACTTTACGATAATATTGAAAAATTCATGTACTAAATGTACAAATGAGAGATAAAAACTATTTATACACCCAAAATATATAAATATGTATTTTTTCAAATAGTTATTTTTCCAGGACATCAAAATTCCTAGTACTCAGAGAAACTAATAATAGCATATCAAAGAGGTATACAGACTTGTTTATTTCAAAGTAAACTAGAGCATTTAGAAAATGAAGTCACTCCTGGAAGCAGAATCATAAGTAAGGAAATTATAATAAGTAAATAAAAAGTTTAAAAGCAGGTAAGTTCAAGACACACATGTTGAGACAAATATCTAGTGATGGATAATGCAAATGGATCACAACATATCTGATTCATCTTGATGTATTGTAAAAGCAATACAATATTGTAAAGTTAAGCAAAATAAAAAAATTCAAAAAAAAAACTTCTTTTTGATGTGCATAAAACTAAAACTTATTAAAATTACAGAATTTATAAAAGTTGCAGCATAAGAGAGTTGAGTGTGATAGTTGGTGTGTCAGCTTCAGCCTCTAGTTATTCAATCAAATACTAATCTAAATATAGCTGTGAATGGAGAAGGCAATGGCACCCCACTCCAGTACTCTTGCCTGGAAAATCCCACAGGCCAAGGAGCCTGGTAGGCTGCAGTCCATGGGGTCGCTGGGAGTCTGACATGACTGAGCGACTTCACTTTCATTTTTCACTTTCATGCATTGAAGAAGGAAATGGCAACCCACTCCAGTGTTCTTGCCTGGAGAATCCCAGGGACAGGGGAGCCTGGTGGGCTGCCATCTATGGGGTTGCACAGAGTCGGACACGACTGAAGTGACTTAGCAGCAGCAGCATAGCTGTGAAAGCATGTTGCAGTTACGACTAAAGTTCAGGAATAGCTGATTTTAGGTAAAGGGATTCTTTTAGTTCATCTGAGTAGGCTTGATTCAATCAGTTGAAAGAACAAAACCAAGACTTCCCCAAAGAGGAAAAAATTCTGCCTAAGGATAAGAGCTTTGACTCGTGTCCCAGAATGCCAGCCTATCCTTCCTGAAGGCCTACCTTATGGGATTCAGATTTTCATCCTTACCTCTTAAAAGCATGGAAGTCAATTCCTTGCGGTAAATCTCAACATTTTCTCCTATTGGTAATGTTTCTCTGGCTGACACTGACACATAGTATTTAATGTCTTTATATAATATTTGTAATTCCTTTCAGTTAATACATAGCCATTTAGCAAGCAGTTATTTCAAAGTTTGGGGCAAGTAACTGAATTCATCTAGTCTCTGCTCAATATTTGACTAATAAGTCTATTCAGCCAAAACAGTTTTGCCTCCTGGATGTCACTGACCATAATCAAGTTTAAACTTGAGCCTGCCTCCAAGCATGATCCTCTTCCAGTACTCCTAATCTCTGATATGGCATATAGGTTCATCCCAGAAATCTGAGAGTTGTCTCTAACACAGTTCCCTTTCTCAGTCTTCCACATCAAGTCCACCACTATCTATCATAGCAGTTCCAGAAACCTATATATTAATATAAAGGACTAGGGAAGGTTGTGAACACAATCAGCTGGAAGGTGAGAAACTAGGGCTAAAAAATAGCACTTTATATATAACCGAGAGTTTCCAAAATCAACATGTTGACCCATTTCTTTTTTTCTGCACTGTACTATCTTAATCAATGGATAGTAGCTTTCTATGTGCATCCCCTACTTCTCTCTCCCTTTGTCATCTGAGGAATATTTTTAAGCACCTACTATAAAACTGACATCTGGTACTAGAGTTAGTTTAACAAAAGAAAGGAAAAAAAAAATCAGCTGTCATAGAAATTGCATTCTCCTGGAAAGAAAGATAGAAATAAAAATAATTTAGATAATTCACATGTTAGAATCAAGGCTATGGTCTTTCCTGTGGTCATGTATGGATGTGAGAGCTGGACTGTGAAGAAGGCTGCACGCTGAAGAATTGATGCTTTTGAACTGTGGTGTTGGAGAAGACTCTTGAGAGTCCCTTGGACTGCAAGGAGATCCAACCAGTCCATTCTGAAGGAAATCAGCCCTGGGATTTCTTTGGAAGGAATGATGCTAAAGCTGAAACTCCAGTATTTTGGCCACCTCATGCGAAGAGTTGACTCATTGGAGAAGACTCTGATGCTGGGAGGGATTGCGGGCAGGAGGAGAAGGGGACGACAGAGGATGAGATGGCTGGATGGCATCACTGACTCAATGGATGTGAGTCTGAGTGACCTCCGGGAGTTGGTGATGGACAGGGAGGCCTGGCGTGCTGTGGTTCATGGGGTCGCGAAGAGTCGGACACGACTGAGCGACTGATCTGATCTGATCTGATCTGATGGAAAAAAAATTAAGTCATATAAGAGGAATGAGAGTGCTGGGAAGAGGTAAAATAAATATTTTTAGAAGTGTGCTCAAGGTAGGCTTCAGAAATCAAAAGCACTGATGTAGATAGAGGAAAGACTCTGAGTCATATGTCAACAATGATTTATTATTGTGGGTGAGACTGAGGAAGAGCAAGATTCAAAGTGGCTGTGAAAGAATGAAGGTAAGAGGGAAGGAGATCTGACAGCTCAGGAAACTAAGAAGCAGACTGTGAAAGCACTTGAAAGTCACTGAATTCTAACTCCAAACCAGAAGGAAGGACAGTAAAGAGTTTTGAACAAAGGTGACATCATCCAGCTTGCATTTTAAAGGATGCTTATTATTGCTGTGTTGAGAATAAATGGTAGAGGAGTAAGTGCATATATAGGGAAGTCAGTTAAAAAGCTATTAAAAATCTAAGTAAGAGAAAAGGGCTGCACCAAAATGAAAGCAGAAAGGATCAGAAATTCTGGATGCATTTTCAATGTAGACCCAACAGGATTTTCTAAATCATTGGACAAATGTCCATATAGTAATCAATGAAATATTTTTTAATTCACTTAGCAACCAATATTTGTTGGGTCTTATTTTCTGTCACATATTTCTCTAGGATCTGGTGATAGAAACATCACAGAAACAATATGCTCCCTAAAGTGTAATTATTTCAAGTCATTATCTAAAACCATTCAAACTCTTCCCATCTATTTAGAATAAAACTCTAGTTCTTTAAAGATGGGCAATCAAAACTGTTAAGATCTGGTTCTTGCTTACTTTTTCTCCAATATGTTCCTCCTAGCCTGAGTTAGCCTTTAAGCTAACTCTATTTTCCATTCACACTCAACTGTTGATTTTGCTTCTGAAGTTTGTCTATATTCCTTTCTCAGTGGAATTTCCGGCTCAGGTCCCATATTCTTTGCATATCTACCCGGTCTTTTGGATTCACCTCTTCTGAGAAATGTTCTCTGATCCCTCATGGCTCACAAACATGCCATTCTTGTCTTTCCATAACAACTCATACACTGGTTCTATTTATAACCAACATATAAGCACATATTATGGACACGACTGACCCACTGAACTAACTGACTGATGGAGATATTATCAAATATTATCTTAATGAATAATTGATTAATTCTTCAGTTCAGTTCAGTTCAGTCGCTCAGTCGTGTTTGACTCTTTGCGACCCCATGAATCACAGCACGCCAGGCCTCCCTGTCCATCACCAACTCCCGTAGTTCACTCAAACTCAAGTCCATTGAGTCGGTGATGCCATCCAGCCATCTCATTATCTGTCGTCTCCTTCTCCTCCTGCCCCTAATCCCTCCCAGCATCAGAGTCTTTCCCAATGAGTCAACTCTTCACATGAGGTGGCCAAAGTATTGCAGTTTCAGCTTTAGCATCAGTCCTTCCAGTGAACACCCAGGACTGATGTCTCCTTTAGGATGGACCAGTTGAATCTCCTTGCAGTCCAAGGGACTCTCAAGAGTCTTCTCCAACACCACAGTTCAAAAGCATCAATTCTTCGGCACAAAGCTTTCTTTACAGTCCAACTCCCACATCCATACATGACCACAGGAAAAACCATAGTCTTGACTAGATGGACCTTTGTTGACAAAGCAATATCTCTCCTTTCGAATATGCTATCTAGGTTGTTCATAACTTTCCTTCCAAGGAGTAAGCGTCTTTTAATTTCATGGCTGCAGTCACCATCTGCAGTGATTTTGGAGCCTCCCAAAATAAAGTCTGACACTGTTTCCACTGTTTCCCCATCTATTTCCCATAAAGTGATGGGACCAGATTCCATGATCTTAGTTTTCTGAATGTTGAGCTTTAAGCCAACTGTTTGACTCTCCTCTTTCACTTTCATCAAGAGGCTTTTTAGTTCCTTTTCACTTTCTGCCATAAGCATGGTGTCATCAGCATATCTGAGGTTACAGATATTTCTCCTGGCAATCTTGATTCCAGCTTGTGCTTCTTCCAGCCCAGCATTTCTCATGATGTACTCTGCATATAAGTTAAAATAAGCAGTGTGAAAATCTTAGGACACACTAAATCTCTGATATGAATTTGGAAAATACCTCAGACTTAAGATTTGAACAGAATCTAATCACACCAAACTCTGTTCTGTCTCTAGCTACATTGATCTTCTTTCAATTGTTCTACAAATTAAGCTCTTTTTCTCCAGGAGGGTCCTCACATGAGTTGTTGGTACTACTTCAATCTTCATCTGAAAACTTCCTAATTCTTCAGTAATATCGTTGATCTCACTCCCTCAGAGGGGTCTTCCCAGACCCTCCCACCTGAATTAGAGCACCTCACTTAATTATCTTTCAAAAAACTTTCAATTATCTTTTAAGTTAGGAGCAAACTCATATTAGCACAGTTACGCTCACAATTATTACTTAATATCTCTCTTCCATTAGTCAACAATCTCTCTGAGGTCAGTATCAGATCTGTTTTCTTTTTCATTTCTTGTGTTTATTTTTAGCTGTTTTATTGAAGGATGTTGTAAAGGAAAACTACATATTAATGTATTACAAGTGTGGAGCTTGAGGCATTCTCAGAAACAAAACACCTGTATAAAACAATCCAAGATCAAGGAACAGTTTATTACTAACACTCAGGAAATTTCATTCATTCTCTATTCCTGTCCTCATCCTCCCTAGCTGCAAGGTCTAACTACTATTTCGAGTTTAACAGCATAGGTCACCTTTTCCTTTTTCTGTATTTTATCTTAATGGAACATACACTGTGTTCTAATGCGATCCCATTTTTTCTGGCATTTTGTTTATGAAATTCACCCATATTGCTGATGCAATGGCAAGTTATTTTCATCATGGTATGGTATTTCATTTGGAAATGGCAACCCACTCCAGTATTCTTGCCTGGAGAATCCCAGGGATGGGGAAGCCTAGTGGGCTGCCTTCTATGGGGTTGCATAGAGTCAGACTTGACTGAAGTGACTTAGCAGCAGTAGCAGCAGCAGCAGTAATATATATTTATGTTATTTCCAGCTTTTGGTTATTATAAATGTCATTGCTATGAACTTTCTTACACATGCCTATTCAGTTCAGTCACTCAGTCGTGTCCGACTAATTGAGACCCCAAGGGCTACAGCATGCCAGGCCTTCCTGTCCATCACCAACTCCCGGAGTCCACCCAAACTCTTGTTCATTGATTTGGTGATGCCATCCAGCCATCTCATCCTCTGTCGTCCTTTTCTCCTCCTGCCTCCAATCCCTGCCAGCATCAGGATCTTTTCAAATGAGTCAGTTCTTCACATAAGGTGGCCAAAGTAATGGAGTTTCAGCTTCAGCATCAGTCCTTCCAATGAATATTCAGGACTGATTTCCTTTAGGATGGACTGGTTGGATCTCCTTACAGTCCAAGGGACTCTCAAGAGTCTTCTTGAACACCACAATTAAAAAGCATCAATATTTTGGTGCTCAGCATTTTTTACAGTCCAACTCTCACATCCATACATTACTACTGGAAAAACAATAGCTTTGACTAGATGTATCTTTGTCAAGGCTGCATATTGTCACCATGTTTATTTAACTTATATGCAGAGTACATCATGAGAAATGCTGGACTGGAAGAAACAGAAGTTGGAATCAAGATTGCCGGGAGAAATATCAATAACCTCAGATATGCAGATGACACCACTCTTATGGCAGAAAGTGAGGAGGGGCTAAAAAGCCTCTTGATGAAAGTGAAAGTGGAGAGTGAAAAGGTTGGCTTAAAGCTCAACATTCAGAAAACGAAGATCATGTCATCTGGTCCCATCACTTCATGGGAAATAGATGGGGAAACAGTGGAAACAGTGTCAAACTTTGTTTTTCTGGGCTCCAAAATCACTGCAGATGGTGACTGCAGCCATGAAATTAAAAGACGCTTGCTCCTTGGAAGGAAAGTTATGACCAACCTAGATAGCATATTCAAAAGCAGAGACATTACTTTACCAACAAAGGTTCGCCTAGTCAAGGCTATGGTCTTTCCTGTGGTCATGTATGGATGTGAGAGTTGGACTGTGAAGAAGGCTGAGCGCCGAAGAATTGATGCTTTTGAACTGTGGTGTTGGAGAAGACTCTTGAGAGTCCCTTGGACTGCAAGAAGATCCAACCAGTCCATTGTGAAGGAGATCAGCCCTGGGATTTCTTTAGAAGGAATGATGCTAAAGCTGAAACTCCAATATTTTGGCCACCTCATGCGAAGAGTTGACTCATTGGAGAAGACTCTGATGCTGGGAGGGATTGAGGGCAGGAGGAGAAGGGGACGACAGAGGATGAGATGGCTGGATGGCATCACTGACTCGATGGATGCGAGTCTGAGTGACCTCAGGGAGCTGGTGATGGACAGGGAGGCCTGGCGTGCTGCGGTTCATGGGGTCGCAAAGAGTCGGACACGACTGAGCGACTGATCTGATCTGATCTGATCTGATCTTTGTTGGCAAAGTAATATCTCTGTTATTTATTTATTTATTTTTAAATCCTCAATTATACTGTATTAAAGGGTTGATTACAATGAATAAAACAAATGCTTTTATATAGAGATACATTAATAGGTCCTGAACATTCATGTTTACAACCATTTGTTACTTTTGCTCGGTCAGTTCTGTCATTTTTTGAAGCTGTATTTAAATCTTTTTCATCACCTAAAACTTGAAGTGATGTCTATACCTATTTCTCTTGAAATCTTTGTAACTATTTGATAGTATGCACCTACTAACCTAAAATAAACATAGGCTTTTATCAATATAGATTTCGGTTTTTAAGCTATACTGTGGACTACTTGGCAAAACACACAGATCATCTTCTGTAGTAAGCCCCTCCATCAACCTAACCAGTCTCAGTTATTTAACTTATTATCTCAGTTATTATCAAAACTACTTCCGACACAAAGCCTCTATTCTACTCCAAAACTGTTCCACAAGCTCTGAATTTCCCCAAACTCCTGCACACACACATACACCCTGCCATTAAGTCCCTTTTCCATCAACACAATATGGAAACACTATCCCATTTATTCTTACATCAAGCTACATTTCAAGAATTATGTAAAGCATTTCCAATTGAATACATGTTTGTAAGTGTCTTTTCAAGCATTCTATTTTAAACAAACATTATAAAGTTATAAAAACTATTAATTTAAAAAATATTTTGTATGATCTATTAAAATTACATAAGTCTCCAACAGTTTCTGAATATCTGATATAAATTTCATGTAATATTAGTTTTAGCAAAAGAATGAAAAATAGGTCATGTTGACATCAACCTAGTATTGTAAATAATCATATAGGATGTAGAGTAAATATATGACATTGAAGATATAGGAGTGAATTATGTTGTGCAACTAAGAAAATATCACCTATTATCACATTTAAAGCAAAGCGATCTATACTCTTAAGGGTTGTTTTTTTTTTTTTTTTTTTAATGTATCTTTAAATCTTTCAGCAGAATGGAAAGAAATCCATGTATTTCCTTGATGAAGATGTTTATTGAGATTACAAAGAGGTATCTCCTGAAATGCAAACTGTCTGCTTTCTGATGTTACCTCCTATCATCATGGACTGGGATGCATCTCCCATATTTTCCAATCCAGTTATCATAGTCTCTTTGATCTTTAGCTTTCCTTCTTTAAACCATTGACTCAGTTGGAGAATACCAAATTCAAATTTATCCTTATAATTTAACACCAGAAATCTTTCTCTTGTGATGTTTCTTTCTTTCTGGATTGCTTCTATAGCTGGGGGTAGTGGAGGAGGATAAGGCACACCTTTGTTGTACTGAGAAATTTGACCACAGAGGATGATGTAGCCGTTCTGATTCATCTGACTTATCACTATATCACTGATGTCACCGCCAACATTGTCAAAGTAAACATCCACTCCAGCTGGGCATAATTTATGGAGTTGTTCTGCAATATTCCCCTCTTTATAATTAAATGCAGCATCAAAGCCCAATTCTGAGGTCAAAAAGAGGCACTTCTCAGGTGTTCCACAAATTCCTACGACTTTGGAACAGCCCAGCAAATGGCCAATCTGCCCAGCCAAGGATCACAAGCACCAGCAGCCCCACTAAAAACCATTGTCTGATTAGATCCAGCAGTTATATGACCTTTTTACTGTACCCCAATCAAGGAAGTCAAACCAAGCATCCCTATAGCTCCAAGAAAGTATGAAAGGTGTCCATCCACAAGTTGTGGGTCTATCTTTTCAAGGATATTTCCATCCAGAATAACCTTGGTTTGCCAGGGCCAATAGAAGGAAGTCACAAAATCACTTTTTGTAAAATTTGTGTGTTTTCTTTCTTCTATAATCCCAACACCTCCACCATCAACCACCTCAGACAGCTGCCAAGGTGTTATATAGTCACTGTCGGTGTCTTCATTAATTCTGCAATGCATATAAGGATCCACGGAAAGATAAAGTGTTCTGACTTGTACTTGTCCTTCATTGACACAATCTGGTAAGTTTACTTCTTCTACTTGGAAATTTTCTGCCAGTGGATGACCATTTTTTCCAGGTCTGGAATTCAATACCACTCTTTGTACAATCATCACCTTGTTTGCACAGTGGTCTCACAAGATTTCTGTATAAAATAACTCATCAAGCAAACCATATTCACCAGGTATGACATTAAGTAGGTTCTTAATTGGTGGTAAGCAATATTCCCTGGTGGTTCAAGCCGTAAAGAATCCACCACTGATGAGCTCAGGAGCTATCTCTCTGCTTTTTAATATGCTTTCTAGGTTGGTCATAGCTTTTCTTCCAAGCAGTAAGCGTTTTTTAATTTCCTGGCTGCAGTCACAATCTTCATTGATTTTGGAGCCCCCCCAAAATAAAGTCAGCCACTGCTTCCACTATTTCCCCATCTATTTAGCGTGAAGTGATGGGGTCAGATGCCATGGTCTCAGTTTTCTGAATGTTGCACTTTAAGCCAAGTTTTTCACTCCCCTCTCACTTTCATCAAAAGGCTCTTTATTTCTTCACTTTCTGCATAACTGAGGTTATTGATATTACTCCTGGAAATCTTGATTCCAGCTTGTGTTTCATCCAGCCCAGTGACTCATGATGTACTCTGCATATAAGTTAAATAAGCAGGGTGACAATATACAGCCTTGATGTACTCCTTTTCCTATTTGGAACCAGTCTGTTGTTCCATGACCCATTCTAACTGTTGTTTTCTGACCTGCACATGGATTTCTTGGGAGGCAGGTCAGGTGGTCTGGTATTTCTATCTCTTAAAGATTTTTTCCATGGTTTGTTGTAATCCATACAATCAAAGGTGTTGGCATAATCAATAAAGCAGAAATAGATGTTTTTCTGGAACTCTCTTGCTTTTTCGATGATCCAGTGGATTTTGGCAATCTGATCTATGGTTCCTCTCCCTTTTATAAATCCAACTTGAACATCTGGAAGTTCATGGTTCATG
Source organism: Tragelaphus eurycerus (assembly GCA_935064755.1). Classification (NCBI taxonomy): domain Eukaryota; kingdom Metazoa; phylum Chordata; class Mammalia; order Artiodactyla; family Bovidae; genus Tragelaphus; species Tragelaphus eurycerus. Next base: position 39,947,972 of record CAKXYN010000010.1, on the reverse strand, counting down.
TACTGTTGAAGCCTGGCTTGGAGAACTTTGAGCATTACTTTAATAGCATGTAAAATGAGTGTAATTGTTCGGTAGTTTGAGCATTCTTTGGCACTGCCTTTTTTTAAGATTGGAATGAAAACTGACCTTTTCCAGTCCTGTGGCCACTGCTGAGTTTTCCAAAAGTGCTGGCATATTGAGTGCAGCACTTTAACAGAATCATCTTTTAGGATTTGAAATAGCTCAACTGGAATTCCATCACCTCTACTTGCTTTCTTTAGTGATGCTTCCTAAGGCCCACTTGACTTCACATTCCAGGACGTCTGGTTCTAGGTAAGTGATCACACCATTGTGATTATCTGGGTTGTGAATGTATTTTTTGTATAGTTCTTCTGTGTATTCTTGCCACCTCTTCTTAATATCTTCTGCTTCTGTTAGGTCCATACCATTTCTGTCCTTTATCGAGCCCATCTTTGCATGAAATGTTCCCTTGGTATCTCTAATTTTCTTGAACAGATCTCTAGTCTTTCCCATTCTATTGTTTTCCTCTATTTCTTTGCACTGATCACTGAGGAAGGCTTACTTTTCTCCTTTTGCTATTCTTTGGAATTCTGCATTCAAATGGATATATATATATATATATATATATATCTTTCCTTTTCTCTTTTACTTTTACTTCTCTTCTTTTCACAGCTATTTGTAAGGCCTTCCCAGACAGCCATTTTATTTTTTTTTGCTTTTCCATGGGGATGGTCTTGATCCCTGTCTCCTGTACAATGTCAAGATCCTTCATCCATAGCTCATCAGGCACTCTGTCTAACAGATCTAGTCTCTTAAATCTATTTCTCACTTCCACTGTATAATCATAAGGGATTTCATTTAGGTTATATCTGAATGGTCTAGTGGTTTTCCCCACTTTCTTTAATTTAAGTCTGAATTTGGCATAAGGAGTTCATGATCTGAGCCACAGTCAGCTCCCAGTCTTGTTTTTTGCTGACTATATAAAGCTTCTCCATCTTTGGCTGCCAAGAATATAATCAATCTGATTTTGGTGTTGACCATCTGGCAATGTTTATGTGCAGAGTCTTCTCTTTCGTGTTTTTGGAAGAGGATGTTTGCTATGACCTGTGTGTTCTCTTTGCCAAACTCTATTAGCCTTTGCCCTGCTGCATTCTGTATTCCAAGGGCAAATTTGTCTGTTACTCCAGGTATTTCTTGACTTCCTACATCTGCATTCCAGTTCCCTATAGTGAAAAGAGCATCTTTTTTGGGTATTAGTTCTAGGAGGTCTTCAAGGTCTTCATAGAACCGTTCACCTTCAGCTTCTTCAACATTACTGGTCACTGCATAGACTTAGATTACTGTGATATTGAATGGTTTGCCTTGGAAACGAACAGAGATCATTCTGTCGTTTTTGAGATTGCATCCAAGTACTGAATTTCGGACTCTTTTGTTGACTATGAGGGCTACTCTAGTTCTTCTAAGGGATTCTAACCCACAGTAGTAGATATAATGATCCTCTGAGTTAAATTCACCCAATCCAATTCATTTTAGTTAGCTGATTGCTAAAATGTCAGTGTTCATTCTTGCTATCTCCTGTTTGACCACTTCCAATGTGCCTTGATTCATGGACCTAACATTCCAAGTTAATACACAATATTGCTCTTTACATCATCAGAGCTTGCTTCCATCACCAGTCACATCCACAACTGGGTGTTTTCTTGCTTTGACTCCATCTCTTCATTCTTTTTGGAGTTATTTCTCCACTGGTAGCAATTGGGTACCTACTGACCTGTGGAATTTATCTTTCAGTGTCCTGTCTTTTTGCATTTCTTGGTTGTTCATGGGGTTCTCAAGGCAAGAATACTGAAGTGGTTTGCCATTCGATTCTCCAGTGACTATATTTTGTCAGAACTCTCATCATTGACTTGTCCATCTTGGATGGTTGCACAGGGCATGGCTCATAGTTTGATTGAGTTAGATAAGGCTGTGTTCCACGTAACCAGATTGGTTAGTTTTCTGTGATTGTGGTTTTCAGTCTGTCTGCCCTCTGATGGAGAAGGATAAGAGGCTTATGGAAGCTTCCTGATGGGAGAGACTGACTGAGGGGGAAACTGGGTCTTGTTCTGATGGGTGGGGCCATGCTCAGTAAAACTTTAATCCACTTTTCTGTTGACGGCCTATTGGTGAAGATAAATATGGATTTCTTTTGAGCATATACCTAGACTTGTAAATGTGGGGCAAAAAGCACACATGTTCAGCTATAGTCAATACTGCTAAACAGGTTTCAAAAAGTAATTGTACCAATTTGTATGCTCACTACAGAGTTTCAGCTGTTTCAAATACTTATTTCCTAGCTAACAGTGGAGATTTTCAGTATTTTTAATTTTATCTATTTTTGTGAGTATGTGGTAGTTGCCTTAATTTTAATTTCCGATGATTAACATGTTTAAAGATATTTTATATTTATAGACAATAATATATTCTTTTAAATAAATGTTTATTTGCATGTATTACCTATTTTTAACTGGGTTACATGTCATTTTTCAGTTGATTGAAGAAATTTTTGTCACCTATATATATTGTGAGGGGAAGGCAATGGCACCCCACCCCAGTACTTTTGCCTGGAAAATCCCATGGATGGAGGAGCCTGGTAGGCTCCAGTCCACGGGGTCGCTAGGAGTCGGACACGACTGAGCGACTTCACTTTCACTTTTCACTTTCATGCATTGGAGAAGGAAATGGCAACCCACTCCAGTGTTCTTGCCTGGAGAATCCCAGGGACAGGGGAGCCTGGTGAGCTTCCATCTATGGGGTCGCACAGAGTCGGACATGACTGAAGCGACTTAGCAGCAGCAGCAGCAGCAGCATATATATTATGACGGTTTTAAGCCTTGTGGGATTGCTTTGCACTTTGTTAATGGAGATTTTTGCAGTCCACTTGTCAATCTTAATTTAGTTCAATATGTCAATCTCTCTATATATAGTTAGTGATTGTGTGCATGTGAATCTTCTTTAAGAAACCTTTGTATACTCTGAGGACACAAGGATGTTATATCTTTTCTTAAAAAAGCTTTACTCATTTGTCTTCAACATTTAGAACTAAAATTCATTTGGAATTAATTTTTGTGTACTTTTTGAGATATGCATTGCCTTTTTAAATCACAGATATATTCTCAGCACACAGCAATAAAATTGAATAAATAGTCCTTGAATGTCTGACAAATATGAATAAGAGAAAACAGGATTTAGGAAAGCTCTAAAAAAGTAAGGTATATAGGGTAAAGTGTGTAAAAAAGATATATTAAATTAGCTGTTCAAAATTCCATTATCAACTTCATTATCCCTGCTTTGATATGTTAAATCTTGATAGCTTCCATTGCAGGTGTAGCCTTTTTCAGGTAAGTAAGTTATATGAAGAAGTCAACTGGCTTCCCTGGTGGTCTTCAATGGTAAAGAATCTGCCTGCAATGCAGGAGTCCCAGGTAGAGAAAGAAATGGAAACCCACTCCGGTATTCTTGCCTGGAGAATCCCATGGACAGAGAAGCCTGGTGGGCTACATTACATAGAGCTGCAGAGTCAGAAAAAACTGAACAAATAACACTATTGACACTAGAAGTCAACAACAGATATTCCTTTCTTTTCCTCTTGCCAATGTCCTGTTATATGTTCACAGTACGATGCCTGACACTGGAGAAGGGAATGGCGACCACTTCAGCATTATTGCCTTGAGAAACCCATGAACAGTATGAAAGACAAAAAGATAGGATACTGAAAGAGGAACTCCCCAGGTTGGTCAGATCAGTCGCTCAGTCGTGTCCGACTCTTTGCGACCCCATGAATCGCAGCACGCCAGGCCTCCCTGTCCATCACCAACTCCCGGAGGTCACTCAGACTCACGTCCATTGAGTCAGTGATGCCATCCAGCCATCTCATCCTCTGTCGTCACCTTCTCCTCCTGCCCTCAATCCCTCCCAGCATCAGAGTCTTCTCCAATGAGTCAACTCTTCGCATGAGGTGGCCAAAATACTGGAGTTTCAGCTTTAGCATCATTCCTTCCAAAGAAATCCCAGGGCTGATCTCCTTCACAATGGACTGGTTGGATCTCCTTGCAGTCCAAGGGACTCTCAAGAGTCTTCTCCAACACCACAGTTCAAAAGCATCAATTCTTCAGTGTGCAGCCTTCTTCACAGTCCAGCTCTCACATCCATACATGACCACAGGAAAGACGATAGCCTTGATTAGGCGAACCTTTGTTGGCAAAGTCATGTCTCTGTTTTTGAATATGCTATCTAGGTTGGTCATAACTTTCCTTCCAAGTAGTAAGCGTCTTTTAATTTCATGGCTGCAGTCACCATCTGCAGTGATTTTGGAGCCCAGAAAAATTAAGTCTGACACTGTTTCCCCATCTATTTGCCATGAAGTGATGGGACCAGATGCCATGATCTTCGTTTTCTGAATGTTGAGCTCTAAGCCAAGCTTTTCACTCTCCACTTTCACTTTCATCAAGAGGCTTTTGAGTTCCTCTTCACTTTCTGCCATAAGGGTGGTGTCATCTGCATATCTGAGGTTATTGATATTTCTCCCAGCAATCTTGATTCCAACTTGTGTTTCTTCCAGTCCAGCGTTTCTCATGATGTACTCTGCATATAAGTTAAATAAATAGGGTGACAATATACAGCCTTGATGTACTCCTTTTCCTATTTAGAATCAGTCTGTTGTTCCATGTCCAGTTCTAACTGTTGCTTCCTGACCTGCATACAGATTTCTCAAGAGGCAGATCAGGTGGTCTGGTATTCCCATCTCTTTCAGAATTTTCCACAGTTTATTGTGATCTACACAGTCAAAGGCTTTGGCATAGTTAATAAAGCAGAAATAGATGTTTTTCTGGAACTCTCTTGATTTTTTCCATGATCCAGAGGATGTAGGCAATTTGATCTCTGGTTCCTCTGCCTTTTCTAAAACCAGCTTGAACATCAGGAAGTTCACGGTTCACATATTGCTGAAACCTGGCTTGGAGAATTTTGAGTATTACTTTACTAGCGTGTGAGATGAGTGCAATTGTGCGGTAGTTTGAGCATTCTTTGGCATTGCCTTTCTTTGGGATTGGGATGAAAACTGAACTTTTCCAATCTTGTGGCCACTGCTGAGTTTTCCAAATTTGCTGGCATATTGAGTGCAGCACTTTCACAGCATCATCTTTCAGGATTGGGAATAGCTCCACTGGAATTCCATCACCTCCACTAGCTTTGTTCCTAGTGATGCTTTCTAAGGCCCACTTGACTTCACATTCCAAGATGTCTGGCTCTAGGTCAGTGATCACACCATTATGATTATTTGGGTCATGAAGATCTTTTTTGTACAGTTCTTCTGTGTATTCTTGCCACCTCTTCTTAATATCTTCTGCTTCTGTTAGGTCCATACCATTTCTGTCCTTTATCGAGCCCATCTTTGCATGAAATGTTCCTTTGGTATCTCTGATTTTCTTGAAGTGATCCCTAGTCTTTCCCATTCTATTGTTTTCCTCTATTTCTTTGCATTGATTGCTAAAGAAGGCTTTCTTATCTCTTCTTGCTATTCTTGGAACTCTGCATTCAGATGTTTATATCTTTCCTTTTCTCCTTTGCTTTTCGCTTCTCTTCTTTTCACAGCTATTTGTAAGGCCTCTGCAGACAGCCATTTTGCTTTTTTGCATTTCTTTTCCATGGGGATGGTCTTGATCCCTGTCTCCTGTACAATGTCACGAACCTCATTCCATAGTTCATCAGGCACTCTATCTATCAGATCTAGGCCCATAAATCTATTTCTCACTTCTACTCTATAATCATAAGGGATTTGATTTAGGTCATACCTGAATGGTCTAGTAGTTTTCCCTACTTTCTTCAATTTCAGTCTGAATTTGGCAATAAGGAGTTCATGGTCTGAGCCACAGTAAGCTCCTGGCCTTGTTTTTGTTGACTGTATAGAGCTTCTCCATCTTTGGCTGCAAAGAATATAATCGATCTGATTTCGGTGTTGACCATCTGGTGATGTCCATTTATAGAGTCTTCTCTTGTGTTGTTGGAAGAGGGTATTTGCTATGACCAGTGCATTTTCTTGGCAAAACTCTATTAGTCTTTGCCCTGCTTCATTCCGTATTCCAAGGCCAAATTTGCCTGTTACTCCAGGTGTTTCTTGACTTCCTACTTTTGCATTCCAGTCCCCTATAATGAAAAGGACATCTTTTTTGGGTTTTAGTTCTAAAAGGTCTTGTAGGTCTTCATAGAACCATTCAACTTCAGCTTCTTCAGCGTTACTGGTTGGGGCATAGACTTGAGTTACTGTGACATTGAATGGTTTGCCTTGGAAACAAACAGAGATCATTCTGTCGTTTTTGAGATTGCATCCAAGTACTACACTTTGGACTCTTTTGTTGACCATGATGGCCACTCCATTTCTTCTGAGGGATTCCTGCCCGCAGTAGTAGATATATGGTCCTCTGAGTTGAATTCATCCATTCCAGTCCAGTTTAGTTTGCTAATTCCTAGAATGTTGACATTTACTCTTGCTATCTCCTGTTTGACCACTTCCAATTTGCCTTGATGCACGGACCTGACATTCCAGGTTCCTATGCAATATTGCTCTTTACAGCATCGGACTTTGCTTCTATCACCAGACACATCCATAGCTGGGTATTCTTTTTGCTTTGGCTCCATCCCTTCATTCTTTCTGGAGTTATTTCTCCACTGATCTCCAGTAGCATATTGGGCCCCTACTGACCTGGGGAGTTTCTCTTTAAGTATCCTATCATTTTGCCTTTTCATACTGTTCATGGGGTTCTCAAGGCAAGAATACTGAAGTGGTTTGCCATTCGCTTCTCCAGTGGACCACGTCCTGTCAGATCTCTCCACCATGACCCGCCCATCCTGGGTTGCCCCACGGGCATGGCTTAGTTTCATTGAGTTAGACAAGGCTGTGGTCCTAGTGTGATTAGATTGACTAGTTTTCTGTGAGTATGATTTCAGTGTGTTTGCCCTCTTATGCCCTCTTGCAACACCTACCATCTTACTTGGGTTTCTCTTACCTTGTGCGTTGGGTATCATTTCCCGGCTGCTCCAACAAAGCACAGCCATTGCATCTTACCTTGGACGAGGGGTCTCTCCTCACCGCCACCCTTCCTGACCTTGGAGGAGGGGTATCTCCTCACTGCCACCCTTCCTGACCTCGGTCGTGGGGTAGCTCCTCTCGGCCATGCTTAGTGCGCCGGTCGCAGCCACCAAGGTGCTTAGTGTGCCAGTCGCAGCCCCCCAGGCGCTCTTAGTGCTCCAGTCACAGCTATGTAGGTGCCCAATAAGATATGGGAGATCAGTGGAGAAATAACTCCAGAAAGAATGAAGAGACGGTGACAAAGCAAAAAAAAAAAAAAAAAACACCCAGTTGTGGATGTGACTGGTGATGGTAGGAAATTCTGACCCTGTAAAGAGCAACACTGCATAGGAGTCTGGAATGTTAGGTCCATGAATCAAGGTAAATTGAAGTAGTCAACAGGAAATGGCAAGCGTGAACATCGACATTTTAGGAATCAGTGCACTAAAATGGACTGGAATGGGTGAATTTAACTCAGATAACCATTATATACACTACTGTGGGTAGGATTCCCTTAGAAAAAAATGGAGTAGCCTTCACAGTGAACAAAAGAGTCTGAAGTGAAGTACTTGGATGCAATCTCAAAAATAACAGAATGATCTCTGTTCGTTTCCAAGGCAAACCATTCAATATCACAGTAATCCAAATCTATGCTCCAACCAGTAATGCTGAAGAAGCTGAAGGCGAATGGTTCTATGAAGACCTACAAGACCTTTTAGAACTAACACCCAAAAAAGATGTCCTTTTATTATAGGGGACTGGAATGCAAAAGTAGGATGTCAAGAGATACCTGGAGTAACAGGCCAGCAAGGCAAAGGCTAACAGAGTTTTCCAAAGAGAATGCACTGGTCATAGCAAACACCCTTTTCCAACAACACAGGAGATGACTCTACACATGATCATAACCAGATGGTCAATACAGAAATGAGATTGATTATATTCTTTGCAACCAAAGATGGAGAAGCTCTATACAGTCAGCAAAAACAAGACCAGGAGCTGATTGTGGCTTGGACCATGAACTCCTTATTGCCAAATTCTGACTTAAATTGAAGAAAGTAGGGAAAAACCACTAGATCATTCAGGTATGATCTAAATCAAAACCTATAAAATTATACTGTAGAAGTGACAAACAGGTTCAAGGCATTAGATCTGATAGACAGAGTGCCTGAAGAACTATGGATGGAGGTTCATGACACTGTACAGGAGGCAATGATCAAGACCATCCCCAAGAAAGAGAAATGCAAAAAGGCAAAATGGTTGTCTAAAGAGGCCTTACAAATAACTGAGAAAGGAAGACAGGCTAAAGGCAAAGGAGAAAAGGAAAGATACATCCTTTTGAATGCAGAGTTCCAAAGAACAGCAAGGAGAGATAAGAAAGCCTTCCTCAGTGATCAATACAAAGAATAGAAGAAAACAAAGAATGGGAGTGCCTAGAAATCTCTTCCAGAGAAGGCAATGGCACCCCACTCCAGTACTTTTGCCTAGAAAATCCCATGGACGAAGGAGCCTGGTAGGCTGCAGTCCATGGGGTCGCTAGGAGTCCGACAAAACTGAGCGACTTCACTTTCACTTTTCACTTTCATGCATTGGAGAAGGAAATGGCAACCCACTCCAGTGTTCTTGCCTGGAGAATCCCAGGGATGGGGAAGCCTGATGGGCTGCCGTCTATGGGGTCACACAGAGTCAGACACGACTGAAGTGACTTAGCAGTAGCAGCAGCAGAGATCTCTTCAAGAAAATTTGAGATATCAAGGGAACTTTTCATTCAAAGAGGGGCACAATAAAGGACAGAAATGGTATGGGCCTAACAGAAGTAGAAGATATTAAGAAGAGGTGGCAAAAATACAAAAACTATACAAAAAACCTTCACGACACAGATAACCATAACAGTGTGATCACTAATCTAGAGCCAGACATCCTGGAATGTGAAGTCAAGTGGGCCTTAGGAATCATCACTATGAACAAAGCTAGTGGAGGTGATGGAATTCCAGTTGAGCTATTTCAAATCCTAAAAGATGATGTTTTGAAAGTGCTGCACTCAATATGGAAAACTCAGCAGTGGGCACAGGACTGGCAAAGGTCAGTTTTCATTCCAATCCCAAAGAAAAGCAATGTCAAAGATTGCTTAAACTACCACATGATTACTCTCATCTCACAGGCTAACAAACTAATGCTCAAAATTCTCCAAGCCAGGTTTCAACAGTACATGAATCATGAACTTCCAGATGTTCAAGCTGGATTTAGAAAAGGCAGAGGAACCAGAGATCAAGTTGCCAACATCTGTTGGCTCATCAAAAAAGCAAGAGAGATCCAGAGAAACATTTACTTCTGCTTTATTGACTATGCCAAAGCCTTTGACCGTGTGGATCACAACAAACTGTGGAAAATTCTGAAAGAGATGGGAACACCAGACCACATGACCGGCCTCCTGAGATATCTGTTCTTAGGTCAAGAAGCAACAGTTAGAACTGGACATGGAGCAACACACTGGTTCCATATCAGGAAAGGAGTACATCACAGCTGTATATTGTCACCCTGCTTATTTAACTTATATCCACAGATCATCATGCGAAATGCTGGGCTGAATGAAATTCAAGCTGGAATCAAGATTACTGGGATAAATATCAATAACCTCAGATATGCTGATGGCACCACATTATGGCAACAAGTGATGAAAAACTAAAGAGCCTTTTGATGAAAGTGAAAGAGGAGGGTGAAAATTTTGGCTTAAAACCCAACATTGAGAAAACTAAGATCATGGCATCCTGACCCATCACTTCATGGCAAATAGACGGAGAAACAATGGAAAGAGTGACACACTGTATTTTTTCTAGCTGCAAAATGAAGATGGTGACTGTAACCATGAAATTAAAAGATGCTTTCCTCTTGGAATAAAAGCTATGACCAACCTAGGCAGCATATTAAAAAGCAGAGACATTACTTTGCTGACAAAATCTGACCAGTCAAAGCTACGATCTTTTCAGTGGTCATGTATGGATGTGAGAGTTAGACTATAAAGAAAGCTGAGCACCAAAGAATTGATGCTTTTGAACTGTGATGTTTGAGAAGACTCTTGAGAGTCCCTTGGACAGGAACGAGATCCAACCAGTCCATCCTAAAGGAGATCAGTACTGAACATTCATTGGAAGGACTTATGTTGAAGCTGAAACTCCAATACTTGGGCCACCTCGTGTGAAGTGCTGACTCATTGGAAGGACTCTCATGCTCGCATAGATTAAAGGCAGTATAAGAAGTGGATGACAGGGTGAAATGGTTGGATGGCCTCACCTACTCAATCAACATGAGTTTGAGAAAGCTCCAGGAGTTGATGATGGACAGGAAACCCTGGCATTTTGCAGTCCATGGGGCCACAAAGATTTAGACTCACCTGATTGACTGAACTGACTGATTATGATACCTGAAGATATAGCAGGTATATTGTAGCCCTGAGTTTACAACAATGAACATCAACAACAACAATAATATCAACAACAAAAACTCAAATTGTAAGAAACTTATTTTTAAGGAAAAAATATAACAAGATGCATGGTTCCCAACATTATTATTGAATATCTATGCCCGTCATATTCTTGAACTTTTTGGTACGCATTAAAAATGACCTCCATTTGTATTCTTTGGACACATTTTTAGCTTAGTTTTCTTTTATATGTAACCAAATGCATTCATAAAGGGAGAAGTCTAGGGGATCAATCTACATTTTCTGTTTGAGAATGCCATATGTTTTGAAAGATAATTTTCTCATGCACCATAAGTTGAGACATAAGGAATGTCCTTCATTTTAGACTGTTTAGTTCAGTTCAGGTGTTCAGTCATATCCGACTCTTTGTGACCCCATGGAGTGCAGCACGCCAGGCTTCCCTGTCCATTACCAACTCCTGGAGTTTACTCAAACTCATGTCCATCAGGTCAGTGATACCATCCAACCATCTCATTGTCTGTCATCCCCTTCTCCTCCTGCCTTCAATCTTTCCCAGCATCAGGGTCTTTTCCAAGGAGTCAGTTCTTTGCATCAGGTGGCCAAAGTTCAAAACACTTAAGTTCAAAAGCATTTGTGCTCACGTAAGTCAGAAAGACCTAGCCTGAACCCCTGCAGTCTACTACACTGTCCTTTTCTGAGAAATATGCTTAGTAACACTCACAGGCCTTTAGTGTGTGCTCTATTACAAAATAAAATAGGAAACACATCTTATTTTTGAGTTATTTTGGAGAAAGTCTTACAATTATATGTGAAAAGTACCTGACATAAGGTAGGTATTTGATAATTATTAGGTACGCTTCCATGATCCAGTGGATGTTGGCAATTTGATCTCTGGTTCCTCTGCCTTTTCTAAAACGAGCTTGAACATCAGGAAGTTCACGGTTCATGTATTGCTGAAGCCTGGCTTAGAGAATTTTAAGCATTACTTTACTAGCATGTGGGATGAGTGCAATTGTGCAGTAGTTTGAGCATTCATTGGCATTGCCTTTCTTTGGGATTGGAATGAAAACTGACCTTTTCCAGTCCTGTGGCCACTGCCGAGTTTTTCAAATTTGCTGGCATATTGAGTGCAGCACTTTCACAGCATCATCTTTCAGGATTTGGAATAGCTCAACTGGAATTCCATCACCTCCACTAGCTTTCAGGGAAGGCCATGACACCCCACCCCAGTACTTTTGCCTGGAAAATCCCATGGACGGAGGAGCCTGGTAGGTTCCAGTCCGTGGGGTCACTAACAGTAGGACACGACTGAGCGACTTCACTTTGACTTTTCACTTTCATGCACCGGAGAAGGAAATGGCAACCCACTCCAGTGTTCTTGCCTGGAGAATCCCAGGGACAGGGGAGCCTGGTGAGCTTCCGTCTATGGGGTCGCACAGAGTCAGACACGACTGAAGCGACTTAGCAGCAGCAGCCACTAGCTTTGTTCATAGTGATGCTTTCTAAGGCCCACTTGACTTTACATTCCAGGACGTCTGGCTCTAGGTCAGTGATCACACCATCGTGATTATCTGGGTCGTGAAGATCTTTTATGTACAGTTCTTCTGTGTACAGAAGATCTTTTTGTACAGTTCTTCTGTGTATGCAGGTTAGGAAGCAACAGTTAGAAATGGTCATGGAACAACAGACTGGTTCCAAATAGGAAAAGGAGTACGTCAAGGCTGTATATTGTTACCATGTTTATTTAACTTATATGCAGAGTACATCATGAGAAATGCTGGACTGGAAGAAGCACAATCTGGAATCAAGATTGCCGGGAGAAATATCAATCACCTCAGATATGCAGATGACACCACCCTTATGGCAGAAATTGAAGAGGAACTCAAAAGCCTCTTGATGAAAGTGAAAGTGGAGAGTGAAAAGGTTGGCTTAAAGCTCAACATTCAGAAAATGAAGATCATGGCATCCGGTCCCATCACTTCATGGGAAATAGATAGGGAAACAGTGTCAGACTTTATTTTTCTGGGCTCCAAAATTACTGTAGTTGGTGACTGCAGCCATGAAATTAAAAGATGCTTACTCCTTGGAAGAAAAGTTATGACCAACCTAGATCACATATTCAAAAGCAGAGACATTACTTTGCCAACAAAGGTTTGTCTAGTCAATGCTATGGTTTTTCCTGTGGTCATGTATGGATGTGAGAGCTGGACTGTGAAGAAGGCTGAGCACCAAAGAATTGATGCTTTTGGACTGTGGTGTTGGAGAAGACTCTTGATAGTCCCTTGGACTGCAAGGAGATCCAACCAGTCCATTCTGAAGGAGATCAGCCCTGGGATTTCTTTGGAAGGAATGATGCTAAAGCTGAAACTCCAGTACTTTGGCCACCTCATGAGAAGAGTTGACTCATTGGAGAAGACTCTGATGCTGGGAGGGATTAGGGGCAGGAGGAGAAGGGAACAACAGAGGATGAGATGGCTGGATGGCATCACTGACTCGATGGACATGAGTCTGAGTGAACTCAGGGTGTTGGTGATGGACAGGAAGGCCTGGCGCACTGTGATTCATGGGGTCGCAAAGAGTTGGACATGACTGAGCGACTGATCTGATCTGAGGTATGCTTCTCTGGTGGCTTAGATGGTCATGAATCTGCTTGCAGTGCAGGAGACCTGGATTCAATCCCTGGGTTGGGAAGATCCCCTGGAGAAGGGAATGGCTATCCACTCTAAGATCCTTTCCTGGAGAATTCCATGGACAGAGGATCCTGGTGGCTATAGTCCTGAGGTTGTAAGAGTTGGACATTACTGAGCCACTAACACACACTCATACCCTCTCACTTTAATTATAGTATTTATTTATAGTACATACCTGAGAAAAGCATCTAATAAACCAGTAAACAAACAAAATAAAACAAAAAACCAAGAGAATTTTTTTTTTTTCTATAGAGATATGTACTAGAAATTCATTTTGTCCAAGTGACAGCTCTCTTGGAAGTCATACTTGGCACACATATGTCACATGTGAAGTTCAATTAAAATATCTTTCACCTTGTAGAAAAAAGGAAAAGGATATTTTCTGACATTTACAATATCAATGTTACTTGTCACATTCAATGTCAAACGTTACAAATTTTAACTATTATTTTGTGGCAACTGTTTAATAAATTATCATGGCCTAAGGAACTTTATGAAGCTTCCAGAATCTGTAAATTATTATCAGACAGTTTCATCAGTGCCAGGAAAGCAATCCTAATGATTTTATGGAAAGATAATTTATTTATCTAAATATTTAGAATTGTATGATAATTTTTAGAATACTTTTCTATAGTTTCTCAGGTAGCATTAGTGGTAAAGAAGATACCTACCAATGCAGAAAATATAAGAGACACTGGTTTGATCCCTGGGTCAGGAAAATCCCCTGTAGGAAGGCAGGGCAACCCACCCCGTTTTCTTGCCTGAAGAATCCCATGGACAGAGGAACCTAGTGGACTACAGTCCATGGAGTCACAAAGGGTCGGACATGACTGAAGCAACTTAGCACACACACGTATTGTTGCTCAAGAAGGTAACAAGCATAACTCTGAGATTTATTATCTCATCTGTAGTTTGTGCTGATGCATTAATAAAAGCAAATTCATCTTTCTTCAGAGTAGAAAATTAAATCACATCTCAAATTTGTTTTATGCTAATAGGATATTACATTAATTCAAATATTTGATTTGTTTTTTAGGCAAGCAACAAGGAAAAATGAGAGAAACAAGAGTAATTATAAAAAAGACTGATATACCCTTGAAATTGATAAAAACCAATTTTAGATGGCATACACAACATTAAGAAAATCAAGGGGGAAAAAAAAGATATCAGTAAACTTTTAACTGGCCTTTAAAAGTCTCATTTGGCTTAGAAATGCTCCTAAGGAGAGAAAAATAACAGACCTTTTTGTTTTTTTGTTGTTACAAATAAATCAAGAAATTATACTCTAATCAATTGAAGATGTGCATTTCAGGAAATCTTTGAGCTCTAAGAGAGTAAATACTGGCAAAGCTTACCACTACACAACCCAGTTACTTCAACATTGAGAAGAGAAAATCATGCCATATTTTAGTAGTTCTTAGAAAATATTACAGCAATCATACTCCAGGGAATTCAGAAGCTGTTGAAAAGTGTCATTAGTTTCTACAGAAAATTCTGTCAGAAACTTTGAAAACTGAAAATAAAATACAACCAAAACCTCAGAATAGTCTAACAAATGGCACAATAAATTTATCTATTTCTCTTTGAAAAAAAGTGATTTGGGTTATCTATAGGAAGAACAAGGGAATAATAATAATTTATATTTAGTACTCACTACTGTTAAGGCACATTCACCTTTATCAACTCATTTGAATCATTCAATAACTTTGTGAAAGAAATAGGTTACTAACATGCCCCACTTTTCAAGTGAAAAACCTAGAGTATATCTAGGGAATTATGATTTTGAACTAGAATTCATGTCTCCTCACTATTTGCACAGAATCATTAATGCTTTCTTAAATTATGAAAATAAATTATGCAGATCAGTTTTTAAAATCTGTCTGTGTATTGTACTTTAGGTAAGTGGAAAAATTCAGAGACAATAGAGACAACGGAAGCAATTCACGGCCTGAAGCTATGATTGCTGTGACCTGCATTGCACTGCCCTGTCTGCTTCTGAACTTTACAGTTCTGTCACCAAATTCTAATCAATTTGTAAACAAAATTTACATATATTCTAACAGTTGTATAGGTTAACTGTTCAGTGGATGGTTAAGATAAGTACTATAAAACATGTAGCATAGCACAATATCTACAAAAATCTGAATGTGAGGTCAGCATACACAATAACCCCATATGTACATCTCAGGACATACAAGAACTTTGCTTCCCGAAGAGGTAAGAGAATATGAACAAGACAATAAACAGTTCTCTTCAAGGAGAATTGCCATGCTAGAGAGTGAACATGTGAAAACAACTGCAGGTATGAATGAGATATGCAGAAAGAAATAACATTTGTCATGTTATATAAATTATTTAAAAATCAAGGACTTTCCTGGTGGTCCAGTGGTTGAGAATCTGCCTCTCAATTCAGGGGATGAAGTTTCAATACCTGGTTGAGGATCTAAGATCCTACATACTCTGGAGCAATCTCGCCGCAACTACTGAGCCCTCACACCGCCACTAGAGAAAGCCTGCACGCTGTAATGAAGACCCTGCACAGTCAAAATAATAATAATAAAATGAATCCAAACCTACGTAGCCTTTTAATTTTCCCAACACTCTTTCCAAGCTTCCATGTCTAGTGATATAAGAAACATCAGTTATTATAGAGTCTTCCAATCCTAGATTCTCATGGATAAAAATCCAAGACACTTTATGCCACTGTTCTCCCATTTGGGGTTAGGAATCCTCAACAAGCCTGGAAATCTCACTGCACATGAAACGGGGTTGTTAGGTGCACTTTTGGGCTCCTGTGATGCTTTCAAGGATGGAGGCATAGTCTCCTAAAAAAGTTAACTACATTGGTTTCCAGCTCAGTCTGGGACCCAAGCTCTCACTAATTGGCCTCAGGAGCACTGGCTTCTTTATCTTTTCCTTCAGAAACAGTGAGCAGGGCCTTTAGGAAAGTATAACTTTCAAAAAGTCAGATACAGAAGAAGGCAACCTTCACTCTGTTTCTGATTTTGACCAGAAAACTGAGAATAGAAACACAAATGGCCCAGTCATTTTCTTGGATTGGTGGATAAAAAAGAAGGGATAATAAAAATCAAAGAATTAAGCTTGCAGTTTTTGCTTGGTAACTTCAGACTATGCCTGCTGACCTAAAGAGGGTAGATTAATTAGCTTTGTGCAAGATATAGAAGACAAAGCCAAATAACTTGAGTGAAAGGGGAAAACAATGAAAACCCTGTAAAAAGTAGAATTCCCAGAAGCCATTACCCTCAGTAGGCAAATTAGAAAAAAAAATAACCTTATCTGTAGAGGAAGCTGATGGAGATATCTTGTTTTGGCTATACATGCAGAGAAATAGAGAGTAAAAGGGAGATGGGGCCATGGGAAAGGATGGATATAACAAATTGTGACTGTTGCCTACTTTTCTCAGGAAAGCTCTGCTAAAATGTGTGTATGCTTTTCTCACAAAGATAAATTTCACATAATTACTGTAAATGAAGCATGCAGTGCTTTCAAAGTTCCAAACATGAAACCTTGGTTAAAAAATCACATCAGCTTGCTTTTACTGCTCAAACTGAAGCACGAGAGAGCACCTCACCATTAAACCTGTTTTAATTAGGTAATGGCATTATAATTGGATACTCCCTGGAATAGATAGTAACATACCTAAAACATTTCTTCTCTTTGAGAAAGTAGCCCACTTGCAGCCAAAACCCTCTTTTGCAGTTCAGTTCAGTTCAGTTGCTCAGTCGTGTCCATGGATAGCAGCACACTAGGCATCCCTGTCTACTACCCCATAAAATGAGGAGAACCTGGCTAGCAAAATGGACTTTTCTGAAAGAATCCACTGCAGTAAGAAGAGCAATGAAATCAATGTGGTAATATATGAAAATCATGGAACAGTGTTTTTAGGAGAAAATAAAGAATGATAAGAAAAAATATTTTGTTTTACCTCTAGGTATATTTTATTCTAAAATTTCTGCCTCTGAAACTAGACCTGAACTAAATAGAACCTACTTCTGACTTTGACATGTACCTGAACAATCAGATGAAACAAGGGTACAGAACAAGGTGTTACAGATTGGGGACCTCATCAGACTTTATGGGCTTGAGTTGTTCAGCTTACATTCCTGAGATTTGTAAAAGCTACATGGCAGTACATTCAAAATGAAGACCAAAAAAAAAAAGAAGAAGAAGAAATAAAAAGAATCTAAGAACTTGTTCCTCTACCACTTCCTTTATTACCCAACTGTGTTCTTACTTGGGAAACAAAGGGGTTGCCCATGGAGGAATAATGGGACCCTAGATATATTTACATGGCTGTCTGGGTATTTTGGTATCCCTCCATTCTTTTAGCCTCATATCTCTTTTGATGCAAGAGATAGCACAATGGTGGGGAAGAGTAACTTAGAATTTGTACTCTTTTCCCTCAATTTTGTTACAGAGACTTCACAAAAAATGAAAAGCCTCGTGAGGCTGCTTCTAGCATCTGGGGATCATCTAAGTATGATGCAGAAGCAAATAAACATGAGAATAAGAGATAATTTCTCTGTATTTGTAACAGAGAAGGTAAATGAGACATACAATTAATGATTTTGAGGTGACTTGTGATCAAGCATCAGTTAACAAGAGACACATCCACCTATTCCCTTTAAAATGATAAACAGTCCTGATTCAGAAAGAAGAAGGACAAATTCCAATATTTTAGATATTGGTTACTTGGAAGTGGGGGGAATACATAGAGCTAAAAATAAATGAATGGATAAGAGGAAAAAAAAAAAAAAAAAAGTTCTGGCTCTCCAGAATCCTCCTTTCTCTAAAGGAATAGCTAATACAAAGAAGACTAAACACAATAAAAATTAAAATTCTATGCTCACACACATCTTATCACTTTCAACCATGAGCAACTCTATTTAGTGTGTGTGAGTTATAATCTTTCTGTTTTTACAGATAAGGATGTGTAATTTCTGAAATAGGACAGGGGCCTTGAAACTGTGAGTTGAACAAATGTACAAACTAATTAAGTTAAAATCAGTGCTCTGAAGTTCAGAGTCTCAAAAATTATTGTCTATGTGGAAAAGTCACCTTCTATATATTCAATTAAAAATAATTAGTTCCAACACAAAACTTTCATTGATAAATGAGTGGGAGAAGTCTTTTTGAAACTTTATGTTGAAGGTTGAGACAGCAACTTGCCAGGAATAATTATGCGTCTGCAAAAGAAAAAGATTTTAATATTAATTGATTCCAAGATGAGTTCCAACCTAGTAAAGCTGAAATGCTACTGAAAATTAGACTGAATGTTAATACAAATTTTGGGTTTGTTTTATCAAAAGAAACCTTAAGTTTCTGAGCCTTCATCTAGAAGTTGATAGCATGCCAAAACTTGATGCTATAATTTCTATCCCAATCCTACATTCTATGAATTGAAAAAATAGAACCTCCTCAATTGAGAACAGAAGTGAAAATAAAAGTATTAGCTGCTCAGTCATGTCCAACTCTCTGTGGCCCTCTAGACTGTAGCCCTCCAGGCTCCTCTGTCCATGGGATTCTCCAGGCAAGAACAGTGGAGTGGGTTGCTATGATCTCCTCCAGGGGATCTCCCTGACCCAGGAACTGAACTGGGGTCTCCTGCATCGCAGGCAGGCTCTTTACTGTCTGAGCCACTGGGGAAGTGAACTTTGTCAGTTCATATTTGTCCCATATTTTCCTCTTATTCTCATTTTCTAAGTCTCAATTTCTAGCAGTCTTAGAGTTAAATGACATAATAGTTGGGGTGGAGAGCAAGATGAGGTTGGTTCTGGTCCTGTATATTTGTTTACACTGGTTATTATAATTCCATCCTAACATCTGCTGTGAAACTGTCACTATCCCTCATCAAAAATATGAGGTCTACTCAGACTCAGACTCAGTCTACTCAGACTCAGACCATGAGGTCCAACCTCATGGCTCTCATGTGTATATTTAATCCATTTGGTTCAGTTCAGTCAGTTCAGTTCAGTTGCTCAGTCGTGTCTGACTCTTTGCGACCCCATGAATTGCAACACACCAAGCCTCCCTGTCCATCACCATCTCCAGAAGTTCACTCAAACTGACGTCCATCGAGTTGGTGATGCCATCCAGCCATCTCATCCTCTGTCATTCCCTTCTCCTTTTGCCCCCAGTCCCTCCAGCATCAGAGTCTTCTCCAATGAGTCAACTCTTCGCATGAGGTGGCCAAAGTACTGGAGTTTCAGCTTTAGCATCATTCCTTCCAAAGAACACCCAGGGCTGATCTCCTTTAGAATGGACAGTTGGATCTTCTTGCAGTCCAAAGGACTCTCAAGAGTCCTCTCCAACACCACAGTTCAAAAGCATCAATTCTTCGGCGCTCATAACAATTATTATAGATTGTTACACTCACCTACAAAAGATATGCTATTAGATTAAATTGAAAAATTCTAGTGTTATGTATCAAGACCAAGGAAGCATTGAGTGATAAGAATTTGTAAGCTCTTTGTAAAGTAGTTTCTAAATTAAAACTAATTCCAATATAGTTTTCCAGATTTTTTTTTTTGCAATTTTTAAAAAGGTATTCAAAAACTTAAGGTTGCAATAGATTGTGAAATTATAAATTTAGAGTAATGAGAGGTACAGTGACTCAGATAATAAAACTACTAATTAAACCAGTGTTTTATTGATAAAAAAATTAATAGACGTCAAAGAAGAAATTGTCAACCATGAGAAAACAGATATAGTTCATACTCTAGCATACAATTAATTAAGTATTAAATTAGTGAGGAACATAAAAATTATTTAATACTATGTAAACTATGTAAAAATATTTGATTGGTTATTTGGAAGTCTCACTTCACCTAAACTCCATATCTAGCACAGCAGGCACTGCAAAATGAATAAATTATTTGAACAAAAAATATCAAAATATGAATAAATAACTGAATGAGTATATTTTAATACTAAAAATACAAGATATACCACAAAACATTAATAGACTTGATTCATACATGTGAAGTTAAGTGGGATGTTCAGTCTATTGGGGAGTATGCAATGAGTGTGAGAATAAGATTTATGATGTAGGAATGCAATGCCTTCCAGGGTAGGAGTAGGTGTTAATGGAAGAGTGTACCAATTTGGCTCAAAAAATAAAGATCTTGCATGAGTGACAATTTAGTGAGGCAACTTGTTTTCTTATTGAGCCCCCAAAGTTCTGAGTTAATGAGCCCTGAGTTAGATTAGTAAGGGACCTATAGGCTGAACATGTAGACAATTTTATGCCTCTTTCAAGAATAGGTATGAGAAAGGTTAAAATGCTGAATGCATAAACTCACATAATTAGTCATGGCAAAATCATTCAAGTTTTTAAATCAGGCCACCGTATTTTGACAGCACTTATTTTTACCCTATTTGTAAGAGGCTCCATACAAAAAATTCTGAGGAAATTTCAGAACATCTAGAGACCTGTCAATTAATTAAAATACTTTTAATGCCCATTTATTCTTTACTCAAGAAATTCTTTGATAAATTTGATAAAAAAGGAAGAGCCTATGATGAGGAACTTAAAAGAAGTGATGAGAAGATTGACAAACTAGAAGTAATTCAGAAAAGTTTCACTTCATTTGTTGAATCAAGAAATCAAAGATACTATCAGATCAGATCAGATCAGTCGCTCAGTCATGTCCAACTCTTTGTGACCCCATGAATCACAGCATGCCAGGCCTCCCTGTCCATCACCAACTAAATAAATAAAATAATGGCCTTGTTTTGATATACTGAAATTTATGAAAAGTCAAATACTGATGAAATAATAGGAAACTTGATTGAAAGCAGACAACATCTATTCAGAGATACAATGTCCAGCTTCCAGTCATGCTCTAATGTGGAAAATTATGTATATATATATTGGGGGGATAAAAGGAATATATCATGAGCAATTCAGGAAAATTAATAGTGGCATTAAAAGTGACTAAATACAATTTAGATGATGTAAACAAACTTTAACCCTTCATAAAGCACACAGTCTCCATTCAGAGAAATGTAAAATGAGAGGAAGACAGGAGGTTTTTACAGGATAAAGAACAAGGGAGAGAAAAGTAGAAAATATATAATTGGTTGGTGCTACAGAGGAGACCTTGTCTAGAGTAAGAATGTCCACTGTCCAGGCCTGGCTGACTGGGTATACTGTTTCTGGTCAGGTGGAGCATGTACAAGAAAGTTACTTAAGTGTCTGTTTGTTGACATGGCTCCCCAGGCAAAAAATGGCTACATTTTGGGCATAGAAAATTATTTCAATGGTGCTCAACCTTTGTTAAATAATAATAGCACATTCAATTATGAAATAAGTGACAGCAAAGAAAAACAGGTATAGGTAAATTCATTGGTGAACTAGAACCTTCTTCCATGGGTTCTCAAAAGCCAAATGTGTATCTCGTAGTTTGAAATAACTCTGGCATGGCTATATACAAATCAGAAATAGGAAAATGCTAAAAATCAGCTCTCCCCTACCACCACACCTGAAATGTCAAAAATCACTACCAAAAGATGAGATGGAAAGAAATCCAGAGAACAATCCTTAAAGCTCTGAACAGGCCAGAGAGATTTTCTTGGGAGAGGAAGCAAATATTAAAGAAATAAATATATATGCATGTGTGCTCAGCTGCTCAATCATGTCTGACTCTTTGTGACCCTTTGGACTGTAGCCTGCCAGGCTCCTCTGTCCATGAGATTTTCTAGGCAAGAATACTGGAGTGGGTTACCATTTCCTCCTCCAGGGGATCTTTCCAACCCAGGGATCAAGTCTGCATCTGCTGCATCTCCTGCCTTGCAGGTAGATTATTTACTGCTGAGCCATCAGGGAAGACCAAAAGAAATAAATATATGTGAGTTTGGCCAAATAAAACTTAAAGGGAAATATAACAATTATCTTTAAGTATATGGAGAAGTTAAGCATCATTGAAAGTAAAGATTATTGCATGGTTCCTGGAGGAAAAAAAGGACTAAAATGATTGATTATAATGCAATTCAGAAAAACTTACTAAAAGATAAATATTTTGCAATGTAAAGGATTATTAAATACCTATGGTTGCAATAATTTCTATGGATATTTAAAAATTTCAGAAAAGTTTGCATGTTAAAAATAATTATTTTACTCCAGTAAAAAAAACAGATTGAAAAACCATGGGTAGATAAACTATTTTTCTATTCTTTTAGTGTTGTGACCATCATTATTGTTACTGATTTAATTAACAAAATCTAAATTATTTTTCTGTAAGGAGACTTAATATTTATACCCACATTAGTTAATACATATTGATGTGATAGTAAGTGGAAACCTAAAATATCCTGAAATAAATTGATACTAAATAAGGGATGTAGGTGCTTATCGGGTACCTCAGCTGGTAAAGAATCCCCCTGCAATGCAGGAGACACCAGTTCAATTCCTGGGTTGGGAAGTACCTCTGGAGAAGGGATAGGCCACCCACTCCAGCTCTCTTGAGCTTCCCTGGTGACTTGAATGGTAAAGGATCTGCCTGCAACGTGGGAGACTTGGGTTCAGTCCCTGAATTGGGAAGACCCCCTGGAGGAGGGCATGGCAACCCACTCCAGTATTCTTGCTGGAGAATCCCCATAGACAGAGTCTGGTGGGCTACAGTCCATGGAGTCACAAAGAGTCAGACACGACTAAGCACAGCACAGCACGGAAAGATATAGACACTTTGTATTCTGCTTAAATATGGAACTTTCAACTATTTTTAAAGTATAAAATTTTAAGTATGAAAATTGTAGTGAGATATTCAAAAATTATGAAAGAAAAAAAAAGTACATTTCCACAGCTGTAATTACAAAAAAAAAAAAAAAACTAATTACTGGAATATATTCACCCTAAAGTTTCATGTGTCTAATAGCTTTAATTGAATGATCTCCAAATATCCTCACTTCTTAGAAAGGGAATATAATTTTAAAATACAGAAAAATCTCATTTCAGGTTTAGTAAGGCCTATTTTGTATTCATTCTCATGCTTGAATTGCTATGACTATGTCAAAGGAATGGATATATTCACAGCTGAATGAAATTTCCTTATAATGTCTTCCATGGACTGAGCTATTTCTTAGAACAATTGGGAGCCATTATGCAGCTATACACAGAGGTTTTATAGGCATTTTGTTGAAACTTTTAAAATGTAATGTTACGTAGGGGAATATAATATGCCAATTTTTTTCTGATAAAATTTCTTTGCATTTTAATATTGTATAAGTATTATGCATAACTTGGCTACCTCACACTCAAGGCTGTCACTTCTAAATAACTCAGACTTTCTTAAAGAAAGTCACAGAACCATGCATTTATGAGTTTCTAATCGGTTCAGTCTGAGGAGTATGTCTATTTTAGCACAAGTTCTAATATTATTATGTTCATAAGACAGCCTTTATGTAAGACTTTGTTGTCCCTCCATTCTTTTCAGTAATAACTGGTTTCAGTGAAGAGTGTATTATGGGGTATCATTAACCCATTTACTCTTGGACTTCCCTCCCACCTATCTTTCATTCTGCCTTTTTAAGCTGTCAGTCCACTGTATTCAGTGGAGCATCAGAAAACACCAGCTTCTTTCAGCAGCACACCAGGTGTGTATTTATGAAGCGTATCTGATATATTCAGGAACAATCAACAGATTAATGTCACTGCTCAAAATCCTTGTTATAAAAAAAGGGGAAACTGTGATATAAAAATAAAAGTACTATTTCTTTTATGTATTTAAAGAAAATTTTTAAACTACATGATGAAATAATCTCTCTAGACTTCTTAATAAAAGCAGATATTGGCTTTTTCATCCTAATTCCCAGACCCCTTTTGGCTTTAAATATGTTAATTGCTTGTTCCTTTTCCTTAAATCAAGTGGACTGTGGATAATGGCAAAGATGAAGGGAAATTAAAGATGGATTTAAAAGATGAAAAAGTTCATTATGTCAATCTATTTATATGACCTTTAATTATTCTGAAATAAATTACAAAAATGACCATTTCATTTCCCTTGCTTCATTCATTACAATAATAATAGTATTCAGGAAAAATAATATCCAGGTAATGTGTAGGGTAACCCTTAGCTATTTTCCAATTTTTCTTCCCTTATTTTTCCATCTTTCATAAGAATATTTTCTTCCTTTTTTTTAAGTTTAGGTATTTTTTTTTTCATGTTTCTGATTTTTTTTTTAAGCTTGGCATTCTGCTTCCCAGGATAAAGATTACATTTCCCAAACTCTCTTTCATCTTTGTGTGACCTTGTGACTAATTTTTTTTTTTTTTTTCTAATGGTGTATCAGCAGAAGTTGCAGATTAGCTTCTGGAAACCTTTTCTTAAAAGAAGCTTCATATGTCTTCTCTCCCTATAATTCTCTGTCCTGACTGCCAATATATACCTGCAATGTGCAGGCTCTTATCTTACACAATAAGATCAAAAGGCATAGTATGTACTGATAAATAAATGGATAGAAGCTGGTAAAAGCCAGATTTCTTGTTCTCATAGAGGGGAGGTACAGAAAAGTAAAGAAAGAAGTTAATAATAAACAACACAGTATTAGACTGGGGTCAGAGACATGAGAATAAACTCATGTTTATCTAATATATACATTTGTGTGTGTGTCCAAATATATGTCTGTGGTAGTGGTGGTTTCAGTTGCTAAGTCATGTCCAACTCTTGCAACCCATTGACTGTAGCCTGCCAGGTTCCTCTGTCCCTGGGATTTTCCAGGCAAGATTCCTGGAGTGGGTTGCCATTTCCTTCTCCAATATATGTGTGCATGTATATGCATACATGTGCATGCACACAGAGAGGAAAGAGGTAAAGAAATAATTATGAACATCTGTGTAATATGTATACATTCAAATTATCTAGTTCTATCTATTGAGAAGGCCTAGAAATAATAACACCTCAGAATAAACAAGCAAACCTAACATTCAGATTTTGGTTTCTAAGCATCAATTCTAAGGAATAGGGCTTATGGAAGTGATTTCTGGTGGGGAGCGGTACTCTGGGCCCGTGGGTGTCACAGGGGACAGGTCGCTCAGTCAAAACTGATATATACATGGTCCACTGAGTGCGGGGGGGTCCCTCCAGGTCCCACTCAGGAGGTCTCCGTGCATCGTAGGAGAGGGAGCAGTACTAGGCTCCTCTGTGAGGTTCACAATATCATCCCTTTCTGGGCACCTCCCATATCATAAAAAAATGAGGAGCAGTCTGGATCCTGGGCGTTGCCTCAGTCTATAGGTCAGAAAGAGGAAAGATAAGTTCACAGACTAGTCGGAAATCCATGTGGTGTCGGGACTGGATCCTGAACAGAATACATCGATAGAAAATTAGTAATAGACAGGATAGAAAGCACAAGCTGGAATCAAGATTGCTGGGAGAAATATCAGTAACCTCAAATATGCATACACCACTCTTATGGCAGAAAGTGAAGAGGAACTAAAAAGCCTCTTGAGAAAGGTGAAAGAGGAGAGTCAAAAAGTTGACTTAAAACTCAACATTCAGAAAATGAAGATCATGGCATCTGGTCCCATCACTTCATGGGAAATAGATGGGGAAACAGTGGAAACAGTGTCAGACTTTATTTTGGGGGGCTCCAAAATCACTGCAGATGGTGACTGCAGCCATGAAATTAAAAGACGTTTACTCCTTGGAAGAAAATTATGACCAACCTAGACAGCATATTGAAAAGCAGAGACATTACTTTGCCAAAAAGGTCTGTCTAGTCTGAACTGAATGTACCAATGCTGGTTTCTTTTACATAGTAGTGTAAGAGGTTAACAAGGAGGGAAACTTGATGATGGATATTCACTAGCTTTCATATTATCTTTATCAGTTCAGTTCAGTTCAGTAGCTCAGAGCTGTTCAACTCTTTGCGACCCTATGAAATGCAGCATACAGGCCTCCCTGTCCATCACCAACTCCTGGAGTATACTCAAACTCATGTCCATCGAGTCAATGATGCCATCCAGACATCTCATCCTCTGTCATCCCCTTCTCCTCTTTCCCCCAATCCCTCCCAGCATCAGAGTCTTTTCCAATGAATCCACTCTTCGTATGAGGTGAGCAAAGTACTGGAGTTTCAGTTTTAGCATCAGTCCTTCCAATGAACACCCAGGACTCATCTCCTTTAGAATGGACTGGTTGGATTTCCTTGCAGTCCGAGGGACTCTCAAGAGTCTTCTTCAACACCACAGTTCAAAAGCATCAATACTTTGGTGCTCAGCTTTCTTCACAGTCCAACTCTCACATCCATACATGACCACTGGAAAAATCATAGCCTTGACTAGATGGACCTTTGCTCAAAAGTAATGTCTCTGCTTTTGAATATGCTATCTAGGTTGGTCATAACTTTCCTTCCAAGAAGTAAGCGTCTTTTAATTTCATGGCTGCAGTCATCATCTGTAGTGATCTTGGAGCTCAGAAAAATAAAGTCTGACACTGTTTCCCCATCTATTTCCCATGAAGTGATAGGACCAGATGCCATGATCTTAGTTTTCTGAATGTTGAGCTTTAAGTCAACTTTTTCACTCTCCACTTTCACTTTCATCAAGAGGCTTTTTAGTTCCTCTTCACTTTCTGCCATGAGTGGTGTCGTCTGCATATCTGAGGTTATTGATATTTCTCCCAGAAATCTTGATTCCAGCTTGTGCTTCTTCCAGCCCAGCATTTCTCATGATGTACCCTGCATAGAAGTTAAATAAACAGGGTGACAATATACAGCTTCGACTTATTCCTTTTCCTATTTGGATCCAGTCTGTTATTCCATGTCCAGTTCTAACTGTTGTTTCCTGATCTGTGTATAGGTTTTTCAAGAGGCAAATCAGGTGGTCTGGTATTCCATCTCTTTCAGAATTTTCCAGTTTATTGTGATCCACACAGTCAAAGGCTTTGGCGTAGTCAATAAAGCAGAAATAGATGTTTTTTTCTGAAACTCTCTAGGAACCTGGAATGTCAGATCCATGAATCAAGGCAAATTGGAAGAGGTCAAACAGGATATGGCAAGAGTGAACGTCCACATTCTAGGAACCAGGGAACTAAAATGGACTGGAATGGGTGAATTTATCTCAGATGACCATTATATCTACTACTGTGGGCAAGAACCCCTCAGAAGAAATGGAGCAGCCATCATGGTCAACAAAAGAATCTGAAATGCAGTACTTGGATGCAATCTCAAAAATTACAGAATGATCTCTGTTTGTTTCCAAGGCAAACCATTCAGTATCACAATATTCCAAGTCTATGCCCCAACCACTAATGCTGCAGAAGCTGAAGTTGAACGGTTCTACGCAGACCTACAAGACCTTTAGAACTAACATTCAAAAAAGATGTCCTTTTCATTATAGGGGACTGGAATGCAAAAGTAGGAAGTCAAGAAACACCTGGAGTAACAGGCAAATTTGGCCTTGGAATACGGAATGAAGCAGGGCAAAGGCTAATAGAGTTTTGCCAAGAGAACGCACTGGTCATAGCAAACACCCTCTTTCAACAACACAAGAGAAGACTCTACACATGGACATAGCCATATGGTCAACACCGAAATCAGATTGATTATATTCTTTGCAACCAAAGATGGAGAAGCTCTATACAGTCAGCAAAAACAAGACCAGGAGCTTACTGTGGCTCAGACCATGAACTCCTTATTGCCAAATTCAGACTGAAATTGAAGAAAGTAGGGAAAACCACTAGACCATTCAGGTATGACCTAAATCAAATCCCTTATGATTATACAGTGGAAGTGAGAAATAGATTTAAGGGCCTAGAACTGATACAGTGCCTGATGATCTATGGATGGAGGTTTGTGACATTGTACAGGAGACAGGGATTAAGACCATCCCCATGGAAAAGAAATGTAATAAACCAAAGTGGCTGTCTGGGGAGGTCTTACAAATAGCTGTGAAAAGAAGAGAAGCAAAGAGCAAAGGAGAAAAGGAAAGATATAAACATCTGAATGCAGAGTTCCAAATAGTAGCAAGGAGAGACAAAAAAGCCTTCCTTGGCAATCAATGCAAAGAAATAGAGGAAAACAACAGAATGGGAAAGACTAGAGATCTCTTCAAGAAAATTAGAGATACCAAGGGAACATTTCAAGTAAAGATGGGCTCGATAATGGACAGAAATGGTATGAACCTAACAGAAGCAGAAGATATTAAGAAGAGGTGGCAAGAATACACAGAAGAACTGTACAAAAAAGAGCTTCACGACCCAGATAATCACGATGGTATGATCTCTCACCTGGAGCCAGACATCCTCAAATGTGAAGTCAAGTGAGCCTTAGAAAGCATCACTATGAACAAAGCTAGTGGAGGTGATGGAATTCCAGTTGAGCTATTTCAAATCCTGAAAGATAATGCTGTGAAAGTGCTGCACTCAATATGCCAGCAAATTTGGAAAACTTAGCAGTGGCCACAGGACTGGAAAAAGTCAATTTACATTTCAATCCCCAAGAAAGGCAATGCCAAAGATTGCTCAAACTACTGCACATGTTAGTAAAGTAATGCTCAAAATTCTCCAAGCCAGGCTTCAGCAATACGTGACCCATGAACTCCCAGATGTTCAAGCTGGTTTTAGAAAAGGCAGAGGAATCAGAGATCAAATTGCCAACAGCCACTGGATCATGGAAAAAGCAAGAGAGTTTCAGAAAAACATCTATTATCTTCATAACTTTTATCTTAATCTAGGAAATTGCAGCCCACTCCAGTACTCTTGCCTGGAAAATCCCATGGGTGGAGGAGCCTGGTAGGCAGCAGTTCATGGGGTCGCTAAGAGTCAGACATGACTAGGCGATTTCACTTTCACTTTTTGCTTTCATGCATTGGAGAAGAAAATGGCAACCCACTCCAGTGTTCTTGCCCGGAGAATCCCAGGGGTAGGGGAGCCTGGTAAGCTACAGTCTATGGATCACACGGAGTCAGACACTACTGAAATGACTTAGCTTAGCATAACAAGCTTATTCTAAAATATAAAGTTTATTTTTAATGTATGGTGGATCATAAAGAAGCCCAGATATAACACCATGGAATGCCTTATACTCCTGACCCAGACACTGAATTCTGTATAAGATAAATAAATTTATAATGTGTATAAACTACTGCTACTTTGGTCTTGTATTATTCAAGGCCAAACTCAAACACATATGCCTAAACAAGTATGAAAATTACAAAAGTTATTAAATGATTTATGCAAAATGCTATGCAAATATAATGTGTTTTAGTTTTTAACCACTTATTTTTATAAGCCACTAAATTCTACTTTCATTCTTTAACAGTCAAGAGGTTTCTGTGATTAACTTTGTTAAATCTCATTCACATGTTCAAATAACTAATAAGTTAAGACTACCTATCAAATGCTTTTATATTTATAAAGGAAACATGGAAACTTGAAATATAAGAGTTTAGAAAAATAGAAACTCTATTCTTTTGGAATGCCACTTACAAAATTAAATCTTAAATGATATCAGATATTATAGTAGATTAATTTAATTTATAGTACCAGTTAATGGCTTCCCTGTCTCCATACCCTTTATAAACTCTTCACTTCAAGAGGTGAAGCTTTAGTTTATATTTTTTCCTACCATCCCTTGAATCTGAGTCAGGCTTGTTGCTTGTTTTGGCCAATAGAAAACAAGAGAAGTGAAGATGGGCCCCTTCTGAGCACAGGTTTCAAAGACCTTGTGTTGCCACTGGATTCCTGACTCACCCATAGAACCAAGTCTGTGTAGATCATAAGAAGATGAGAGAATACATGGAGGAAGGCTGAAATCCCAGCATATAAAACCCAGAAGCAGAGCTAATATTAGCTAATACAGAAGCCCAGCCAAGATCAGCAGAGCCTGGACTACATCAGAACTGTCTAGTCAACTAATAGGCTGCTGAGAAATAATTAATTGTTTTAAGTCATTATGTTTTCCAGTGGCTTATACTATCCAATGCTAATCTAGTAATATAAGGGTCCCTTCTTGTATGTTTGCTGCATGTAAATTTCTTTTCCAGTGATCTGCCCCCAAAACAGCTTAAGTCAAAAGGCTACACACAAAAATTAAAAGTAACATCAAAGTAACCATAATAATGTAAGGGGATCTATAGATAAGTATGTTTTGTCCCCTATAATCAAACTCATGTACTACGAAGGACCATTCACTTCAAACTCCAACCCAGCTCCAGTCTACAAATTTATCCTCATCTTTCACTCTTACAAATTCTGTTTTACAATTTTTATAACAAGTCTGTTGAATTAGAACTCTTCTCTGATGTCAGGAAGGGGGAAATAAAAGAAAAGAATTATAAAATTTATTTTGCAAATAAAGGAAAAAATTAGGAGCACTCATGTATTAAAAGTTTTCTTACTACAACCTAAATTCAGTTAAATGCATACATCATATACCTTATTAAACAGCACAATGAATTCCTAGTGTAAAAGACAAATGTCTGCCTATCTATATCTCCAATACAGACACTTTGCCTTCTTGGGTCAGTTTTGACTAAGCTAAGCAACCAATTCATGTTTATTTCCCAAATTAACTAAGTATAATTTAGAATTAAAATTTTAAAAATTTGTCTTAATTAAGGTGACTATTTTCCAACAAGGAAAATAGGATCCTTTGCCAACAAGGATCCTTATAGTCAAAGCTATGGTTTCTCCAATAGTCATGTACAGATGTGAGAGTTGAACCATAAAGATGGCTGAGCACTGAAG
Source organism: Tragelaphus eurycerus (assembly GCA_935064755.1). Taxonomy (NCBI): domain Eukaryota; kingdom Metazoa; phylum Chordata; class Mammalia; order Artiodactyla; family Bovidae; genus Tragelaphus; species Tragelaphus eurycerus. The sequence goes on along the minus strand of CAKXYN010000010.1, from coordinate 39,917,030 downwards.
AGTAGATGTTTTTGAACTGTGACACTGGAGAAGACTCTTGAGAATCCCTTGGACACCAAAGACGTTCATCCAGTCAATCCTAAAGGAAACCAACCCTGAATGTTCATTGGAAGGACTGATGCAGAAGTTGGACTTCCAATACTTTGGCTACCTGATGTGAAGAGATGACTCACTGAAAAAGACCCCAAATGCTGGGAAAAATTGAGGGCAGGAGAAGGGAATGACAGAGAATGAGATGGTTGCATGACATCACCGACTCAATGGATATGAGTTTAAGCAAATTCTGGGAGATAGTGAAGGGAAGCCTGGTATGTTGCAGTCCATGGGCTTGCAGAGAGTCAGACACAACTTAGCGACAGAAAAACAAATTTTATGTACTAATAAAAGGGAACATAATAGTACATTCAGGAAAAATAAAGCTGTAAGATTCTCTTCTTCGTAGATATTATGTTCTCTTTCTCTATTTTTTCCTGACAAACACTATCTGCTTAGTACAATAAAATCTTGTATATATATACTTGTTATTACCCCAATACTCTTAATACTCCCAAGTTTATTTAACTTTTTCTTTTTAAACACATTTTCCACAGAATTCCCATATTTAATTGTAGTTTGGAATGTGTTTAAATTATTGTTATTATTACTAGTTATTACTATTAAAATCTACATCCCAGGGAACTTCTTTTAGAGCTGGCATAACAATGATATGTGATTCTTGTTTTTAACATTCCTATTTAAAAATTTTTAATTCATAACTTAAAAATATTAATTTAACATTTTTTTGTAAAACAAGTGATACAGAAAACCACAGAAAACACATGTATAGTTTAACAACATAATATGAGACAAATGCACTTTTAATCACTGGCCATGTTAAGATATACAAGTTGGCCAGCTACCTTAGCAACTCTTCCATGTGCCTAGTTTCCATCCATCTCTGCCCTCCACAAATAAAACCTTACTCTTGACTTTTGTAGAAATCATTTTCTTCCATTTCTTATATTCCCTAGATACTATGGCTTAGTCTGGTCTATTCTTTAAAATGTCTGTTAAGTAGCTTTTCATTTACAAATTTCCCTTTTATCCTATTCTATTATTTATAAATTAGCCTTTAAGGTATTTGTAGATTATTCCACATTACAGGCGGAGAAGGCAATGGCACCCTACTCCAGTACTCTTGCCTGGAAAATCCCATGGATGGAGAAGCCTGGTAGGCTGTAGTCCATGGGGTCAGTAAGAGTCAGACACGACTGAACGACTTCACTTTCACTTTTCACTTTCATGCATCGGAGAAGGAAATGGCAACTCACTCCAATGTTCTTGCCTGGAGAATCCCAGGGACGGGGGAGCTTGGTGGGCTGCCGTCTATGGGGTCACACAGAGTCGGACACAACTGACACGACTTGGCAGCAGCAGCAGCCACATTACAGGTTTTGCTGATTTCATAGTCATGAAACAATTCAACATGTATCTTTGTCCTATATTTCCTACAAATTGGCTGCTGGACTCAAGAGTTTTGATAATAATTACATTCAATCCAATAGTCAAGCCTACAGGTAATGGTGTGTGTTTTTTACTAGAAAGCACAAAGTGTCTGGTTGTGTTTTTTATGTGTGCATGTGTGTGTGATATTAACAAATGTTAATGTTAAGGCCCAGAGCTACTAATTAATTATATATGGAAAATGATGATAATTCTAATTCTATACTGAATATAGAATATGTAATCATTCTATATGGAAGCTCCCATATTTCCAACTACAATTCAGAAATGCATAATATTTGTTTAATATTTTCTGTAATGTATCTTTATTTCTTTATTTCCACACCAAGAATCCTGGTTATGAAGGATGCGAGGATAAGTAAATTAGATTTTATCATAATTAATCATTTACTTTATCTTATATTACACACAAAATAACAGTAGTGATACTACTGCTACCAAAATATTTACCAAAATAGTTATTTTTTTCTTTCGCTTTTGCCGTTTCTAAACTCCCTCTATTGTATACCTGTACTTCATCTACATTCTTTGAGTATATAGCAACTGTACAGTATGCATCCTTTTCTGTCCTTTTAGCCCCCATTTAATCTTGGTTGTACAAGTAATAATGTATTTTAAGCTCACACAAGTCCTTATGCTGTCTCTAGTCATTTGGTTGTTTAAAACTCATCCTGTAACGAGAGTCTTAGGTCTCATGGTAACAATATTCCCAAAATTAAGAGTTTTTCTGTGACCTGAAAGTCACTTCTATGTTAACTCTTTGGTGAACTTTTTTCACTAAGCTTTAAATATGGCATTCCATTTTGATCTATAATGAAGCATTGCTGTCAAAGAGTCTAATGATAATCTAATTTCTTTTGCTTATAATTCACTTGCTTCTCTTGACTAAATAGCCAAAGAAGTTTTTTTTTATTTTTTAATTCTGTAAAGGCCAGGAATTGTACTAAGATAGATATTGAAATAGGTTACTCTAGGTCAATACCCTTATATTAAGCATACTCTTATTATGTAGTTTCAAAAGATTTTCTTTTTCTTTTTTTTTTGGTAATGTTTATTTGAGAAATGTTTCCTCCAGCTATATTTTTTAGTATTTGTTCTGTTTTCCTTACTCTACTTTTCTTCTTTAGGGAGTTGTTGTTTTTTTTTTTTTTTTTTGATCTGTAAACTGGATATCCTTTGCTTATTCAGTATGTAATTCATTTCTTCTTTTATAAATGTTCCTTCTTTTACAATTCTTATTTAAAGCAGTATTTGTTTTCTTAATTTGCTATTTTTTCTAGTTTATACTTAATTTCTGAGAATGATTTTTTTCATTTGTATCATTCTTTAATAAGTTCTACCATCTCAATTTTGGGATTTTCTAATTCTGATGTATATTGTTCTTTCGTATCTTGTATCATTTTCTTTATAGATTTAAGTTAATTTTGAAATAGAAGTCCTTCTCCATGAGCATCTCACTCTAAAGCATCTAAGGCATATGTTCATGGAGCATTTTATTCCATTTATTCTCTATAGGAAATTTATTCTCCTTTTTCTTATACTAACTTTGAATGGGTTTTAAACTTGATGATTTTCTGGAACTAATGTTTAATATAAATTGGTTTTCCTGAACTTTTAGAAAAAGGCAAGGGTTGGTGACCTTTTCTTATTTCACAAAACGCCTTTTTTAAATACCTTTGTGTTGCTGTTGTTCAGTCACTCAATCGTGTCTGAGCAGCCCCATGGACCGCAGCATGCCAGGCTTCCCTGTCCTTAATTATCTCCCAGAGCATGCTCAAACTCATGTCCACTGAGTTGATGATGCCACCCAACTATCCCATTCCTCTGTTGCCCCCTTCCTCTCCTGTTTTCAATCTTTGCTAGCATCAGGATCTTTTCCAATGAGTTGACTTTTGGCATTAGCCTCAGCATCAGTCCTTCCAATGAATATTCAAGGTTGATTTCTTTTAGGAATAATTGGCTGGATCTCCTTGTTGTCCAAGGGACTCTCAAGAGTCTTCTCCAGTGCCACAGTTTGAAAGAATCAATTCTTTGGTGCTTAGCCTTCTTTATGGTCCAATTCTCACATCTGTACCTGACTACTGGAAAAACCATAGCTTTGACTATACACACCTTTGTCATCAAAGTGATGCCACTGCTTTTGAATACGCTTTCTAGGTTTGTCTTAGCTTTTCTTCCAAGGAACAAGCAGTCTTTTAATTCTATGGCTTCAGTAACCATCGGCAGTGAATTTGAAGCTCAAGAAAACAAAATTTTGTAATTGTTTCCATTTTTACCCTTGTGTAGGGTACATAAATAAAGTGAATGACTCTATGATTTTTTTTTTTTCCTCAGAATACATTCCCCGCTCTTATGTGGGTCTTCTCTTTTCTTTCCTCAGTTATCTCAGTACCAGTCAATATTTAGTCCATTCGAGATACAAACATTTTTACAAGAAATTAAAGACCTAATAATTGGAGAAACATTCTGTGTTCACAGATCAGAAGAGTTAATGTTGCTAATACAGTGATGCTCCCCAATGTGTTCTACATACTCAATACAATCTCTATCAAAAGCTCAGCTGACTTCTTTGTAGAAATTGACATGTTGATTCTAAAATTCATACAGAATTGCAAGGGGCCCAGAATGGTCAAAACAATCTTGAAAAAGAAGAACAAAGTAGGAGGACTCACATATCTTGATTTCAAAGCTAAGACGAAGCAACAAAAATCAGGACAGTGTGGTGCTGGCACAAGTATAGACATATAGACCAATGGTATAGAATTGATAGTCATGAAATAAACTCATACATATGTGGCCAACTGATTTTTGACAAGAGTAGCAAGTGTTGAGACAACATGCCAAAGAATGAAGTTACACTCTGAACTCATACTACATATAAAAGTTAACTCAACATGGTCAAAGACCTAAACATAAGAACTAAAACTGTAAAACCATTAGAAGAACACATAGGGGTAAGCCATCATGATCTGAGAAAGGATTTTTAGATATAATACCAAAGGCAAGACTGATAAAGAGAAAAAAAGAAATATTAGATTCACCAAAGCAAGAAATCTTTTAGCTTCAAAGGACACAATTAAGAAAGTGAAACTATGATCCACTGAATTAAGAGAAAATGTTTGTAATTTATATATCTGATAAGGGGCTTGTATTCACAATATATAAAGGACACATAAAACTCAATAATAAAAAGACAAGAATCTAACTTAAAATAGGCAAACAATTCTAACAGACATTTCTCCAAAATTTATAAATAACCAGCAAGCACAATGAAAAGATGCTCAATGTAATCAGTTTTCAGAAAAATTTCAATCAAAACCACAATGAAATACACTTCATGGCCATTATTATTATTATTATTATTTGGAGAAGACTTTTTTTTTTAACTTTACAATATTGTATTGGTTTTGCCATACATCAAAATGAAGTCAGGTAGTAACAGGCACTGGCCCGTGCAAATGTAAACAATGCAGCCATCTTGGAAAAATAGCCTGGCAATTTCTCATACAACTAAACATAGAGATACCATATGACCCAGCCATTCTACTTCTCAATACCCAAAAGAAGTGAAAATGTATGTCCATACAGAAATGAGTACACAAATAATGTACATATATATATATAATATACATATACACACAATATATATAGCAGCATTATTTATAATACCAGAAAAGTGGAAATTGATGAACAGAGAAACGAAATGTGGACTATCCATAACATGAAATATAAAGTATAAAGCCGCTAAACAAATGTTTTTAAAATAGTATATTTTCTATGTTCAAACATTTAAATGAAGATAAATTTCACTTAACAATATGAACTAAAATAGAAGTAAAATGAGCAAAAAACTGAGTGTGATAAAGCCAATGAAAATAAGTATAGGGAGTTCATTATTTTTTAAAATGCAATAGATGATACGCATCCATAAGTAGACCCAGGCAGGGAGAGAATTAATGAAATGGAAGTCAACACTGAGACATCATACAAATGTTGCAGAGAGGCACAGAAATAAACTTGAAAGGCAGTTAAGGCATATGGAGGTTAAGAAGGTATTTTGTGATAAAATTACTTTTTATATCTTTTTCCCAATGCCCTACTTCTTGTGCTTTTCTTGTCCCTCATGGATTTACCATCTGCCTTAGCTTCTAAGAAACTGTCACCTCGTGAATGAAAAGGCATCTTTTTGTGTTTCTGTAAGAATCAAATATCATCCAAATTCATGTTATTTGTGATAAAGAAACATATCTGAAGAAACAACTATTAAAAAACAAACTACAAATGTGGGCAAAACTGTTGAAAAGTAAGTAAGGCTTACTTTCATGCCTTTGATCACAACCATTTCAGACTCTATGTTCCCACCGCTAAACTATCTCAGTTCTTAAGATTCTTAGTCTGACCTCCTGTGTTCCACAAAAGTGGAACCACAACAAAGCTATCGTTTTCTTGAGAAAACTATGAACGTATCCAAGCAGTTTCCTTTCCCATATGAAATCTAATCCATAACCTCAGTAGTGATTTATATTAGATCCTGATTAGTTTGATAACCTAAACTGTTTTAAGGAGTTAGTGAAGAATAGTTGATGAACTGTCACCTTTCCCTGTAGTTATTAGTATCACATATTTTGATTGACTCCTGTGTGTGTTAGTTGCTCAGTCATGTCTGACTCCTTGTGACCCTATGGACTGTAGTCCATCAGGCTCCTCTGTCCATGGGATTCTCCAGGCAGCAATACTGGAGTGGGTTGCCATTTCTTTCTCCAGGGGAGCTTCCTGACCCAGGGATTGAAGCTGGGTCTCCTGCATTGTAGGCAGATGCTTTACCATCTGAGCTACTAGGAAAGCCCCGTTGATTGACTCCTAAGTGGCTACATTTTTATCTATATGCCATATAAATAAGTCTTTTGAAAGTATGTTTACTTTTGTATCTATCATACTGCTTTTTTCTTTTAAGCTACACACACACAGATGAAATCAAGTTCTTATCTTACTCTTCTTCTTCCAAGGTTTTTATAAGTAAAGAAGCTTGTCGTACATTTTAAAACTTCGTTCTTTTATCACTTAGTAGCATTAAGGGTCTCAGTTTAAAGCAATATTCCTGAGATAAGAGACTTAGTGAAATCTTAGTACTTATTGAAAGAGTGAAGAAGGCAATTTCAGGCAAAGTCAAATATCTGATACAAAATCTCATTAGTCCCGTATCAACTCTTCTCTGAAATCCCAAGTGCCATGCTGTTAGCAATAAGCTGAGATTCTAATGCCTTTTCAGAACTCCAAATTGCAATATGTAAATCTAAATGTAAATAATTAAATGTACATATATTTAACCTGAATTACTCTGCAAACATGCTGTTCTCACCTCCGACCTCCCACCAAACCTTGTCAGTTGTTGGTGCTAACATGGTGCTAGAGAAGGACGAGAAACAAAGGTAGTTAGAACATTACAGCCCCTGCAGTGCTCAATCCATAAAGCAGGAAACAAACTGGTGGACTGAATCAATGAAATGGTTACACTGAACCACAGAAAAAGGCCCCTTAGGGGACTAGCAGGAAGTAAATTGGGTTCTATTTTGAGAGGTTGGCTCACTTACATTTCTGTAATTATTTAAATAATTACTATCATAATGAAAGATGCTTATAAAAGCTAAAGCCCCACTGAGCTGCAAATCCAAAATTCTCTCATACTAAATTAGAGCTGTTTATCCACCAGCCCCTCACTCCATCTCCTAGAATATCAGTTAAATCTATTAAAAAATTTAGGGGACAGGACTTAGATCACATATGACTTAGTTTGTACTTTATGATTAAAATGCTTTAGTCTTACAGTATTGTAGGGGCTGCCTTTATAGAATTTTTTTCTAACTCAAAGCAGGTAGATGATTTCTTTTAATCAGAAAAACATGGCATGTTCATTCTCATCATGCTTAGGCAAGCAAGGGTCCTATGGGGAGTGTCAGGAAGATATGCAAGGTCAGGACCTAAGAGACTAAAGGAGCAGAAAGTTGCCAGAACATAGTTAACCTAGTCAGTCAGGTAGCTGCAAATCTATAATGAGAGGGTAAAGATTAGGCTTGAGTCAGAGAATATTAAATAAGTCTATGGGTTAAACACCCCAAGGTCAGGTTAGACAAAGGTGTCTCATAATGTTCTCATAACCCAAGAAAACCCATACCAGTGTTCTTGCCTGAAGAATTCCATAAACAGAGAAACTGGGCAGGCTACAGTCCACAGTATTTCAGAGCGTCGGACAGGGCTGTGCAACTTTCATTTTCACTTTCAAGGTTCTCAAAAGCAGGTCAACAAAGGTTGAGAATGTTGGAGAAGAAAACTACAGATATAAATGCATAGAAGGAGAATCACTGAGACTTTTTGGCAGTGCTCTATTTATTTTTTCTTGACCTGTCAGAATTTCAAAAATTAGTCATACTTGGCTTGAGCAGTTAAATGAGAATTATAAGGGCAAAGTTTGAAAATTAAATAAATACATTGTATACCTTTGCTATACCTACACATCATTGATCCATTCTTTCCTCCAATTCTTTGAAGATGTTAACATGATATCAACATCTCTCTCCAAGAAACTCGGCATCTGCCCTGCCCTCAGTTTTGTGCGTTTTGGCCTTTATAACATAGACTCGTAGTTCTTTTTCATTCTCTACTCTATTGATCTTTATGTTTGTTCCACTTCAGCCACTCATCCCTAATATCACACCCTGAACTTTCTCATTTCCTTAACAGTTCTGTCTCTTAAATCTTAAACATACGGTATTCTACTTGCAAGCTACAGCTGTCTATCCTTCACCAAACTTCAAAGCCTCACTACTATTCTTTAACCTCTTTAAGATTTGCAGATACTTAGTCCTGTTTACTCTAAATCTTTGTAGTTCCTGCTCTTCTCTCCCACCTGTGGTTATTCTCTGGAAGCAGGATACGCAGTGGCTAACAAGACAGCACACAGGCCAACAATGCTTGAATTTAAACTCCAACTTCTTCATGTTTTAGATATGTGACATTTGCAGAAGTTTTTTCATATTATTGGGATTATTTCTTTTCTAATAGATGGTTATAAACTATTACCCACATAAAGCTCAAATAAATATGTAAGAGGTTTTTCATATTAAGAACTCAATAGAGTGCCTTTTCGGAGAAGGCAATGGCACCCCACTCCAGTACCCTTGCCTGGAAAATCCCATGGATGGAGGAGCCTGGTGGACTGTAGTCCATGGGGTCGCTAGGAGTCAGACATGACTGAGTGACTTCACTTTCACTTTTCACTTTCATGCATTGGAGAAGGAAATGGCAACCCACTCCAGTGTTCTTGCCTGGAGAACCCCAGGGACGGGGGAGCCTCATGGACTGCCGTCTATGGGGTCGCACAGAGTTAGACATGACTGAAGCGACGTAGCAGCAGCATCAGAGTGCCTTGTACCCTACAAGTGCACAGTGTATTTCACCTGGTATTAGTATTTGTCTTTACCAATGATGTTTTATCATTTCGGTTACTCTAATATACAAATTGGATGTTTAATTTTATTCTTAACATTTTGCCTATTCATCTCTATTTGCCATCCATGCACATAGGTATTCAAATATACAATTTCATTATCAAATACTAGTGACAGCCTTTTCTATCTGTAATCCAAATTGCAATTATGGGGATGCAGAATATGTTTTCACACATTGCACTGGTATAATATGCATGTTACAACAAATTTTACCCTCAGTATATGCAGTATGAAGGCATCATCATCTCCCCTTCATTCTGGCATTCTTTAGTGGTGTCCCAACCACGATGATTATGAAAAACAATAATCCAACCGCTAAGGAAACAATTGGAACCTAATTTAAAAATACATCCTTCCTAAATATCTATATGTAATTACTATTTAGTTCTACAAATCTACATTGTATATACATTTCAATTTTTTTTTTCTCTCAGATAACTGTCTTGGTATAATATTTTCTTTTTCTCGTGTGCATTATGACAGTTAGGCTGCAAGGTCATGTCCAAGTTTTTGTGACCCCATGGACTGCAACATCCCAGGCTTCCCTGTCCATCACCAACTCCTGAAACTTGCTCAAACTCATGACCATCCAGTCAGTAAAGCCATCCAACTATCTCATCCTCTGTTGTCCACTTCTCCTGCCATCAATCTTTCCCAGAATCAGGGTCTTTAGCAATGAGTCAGTTCTTTGCATCAAGTGACCAAAATATTGGAGCTTCATCATCAGTCTTTCTAATGAATATTCAGGACTGATTTCCTTTAAGATGGACTGGTTGGATCTCCTTGCCGTCGAAGGGACTCTCAAGAGTCTTCTCCAACACCACAGTTCAAAAGCATCAATTCTTCAGTGCTCAGCTTTGTTTATAGTCAAACTCTCACATCCATACATGACTACTGGAAAAAATATAGCTTTGACTAGATGGACCTTTGTTGGCAAAGTAGTCTCTGCTGTTTAATATGTGTCTAGGTTGGTTATAAGATATACCCATTTGACTTCAGAGTTCCTCTTTTTTTCTCAACTATTTGTTAGGCCTTCTCAGACAACCATTTTGCCTTTCTGCATTTTCTTATCTTGGGGATGGTTTTGATCATGGCCTCCTGCACAGTGTTCTGAAGCTCTCTCCACTGTGGATTGCTACAATAGCCTTTTAATGCATTTTCATTAATTCTTCATGAATTCAGACTTTTTTCCCTTAAAACAAAACTGAAAAAAATGAAAGCCACCTTACTGCCTCCAGAATGCTCTTCATAAAAGTGAAATCTGGAAATAGTACTCCTTTTCTAAAATTCTTTCAGTGGTTCACTGCACACTTCAAGAAAAGAGAGCTTTTCCTAATGTACATATGCAGACTTTCTTCTCTTTGTAGCACTGTGAAGTCAAATGGCAGCGGTTAAATTCATGTCTCAACTCTGTGGCCTCAGATGGGCTACTTCAGCCACCTCGTATGTAATAATCTAATAATGTAACTCACTTTTCTATGTAACTACCTTTAATTGAGCTTTAAATTGTTGAATTCTATAAGATATTTTCATATGCAATATCTAGTACTTTAGAGGCACACAAGTGTTGAATCAGATGACTAATACGTGCTAATTACTTTATAATTATTACTCATTAGATTCTCTTCACAAGTCTATTTGGTAGACACTGTATTCTCCTCTTAAACATGAGGGATACTCAAGTAGAAAGGCTAACATCTTTATCATTGTCACATGTCCAGTGAGAATAATCAGGATTATTATCCAGATCTATCAGTCTCTGGATTTTTTGTTTTTGTTTTTTCTACTTCTGTTCCACTATTAGAGGAAAAGCAGCTGGCACCATTATGGATGCCTCCATGCATCCATTTTTTATTAAAATCTTCAGCTGTCATATTAGATTAAAAAAGTACAGTTGCATTTAACTTTCAACTGGGTAAGCATATGAGAATTTCATGGCAGAAGATCAGTGTTTCTCAAAGTACCACTTATGAACAACTTTGATTAGACTCCCCAAGGGTGACTTAAAATACAAATCCCCAAACCACAATTTAGATCTCCACATTAACAACTGCTAGGAATACTTCTCAAGAGGATGCTACTGAACACAAAAAGAGACACTGGCCAAAAATGATGACTAAATATGAAAGATACAATCACTATCTGTCCAACTGCTAAATGTGATGACTATAAGAGTAGAGAACAGGTTATTTCCAGATACTTTTAATCAACTTATGCCTAGAAAAGTGATCAAGAAAATAACTTCAATAGCCATTCTGTGGAACCCACCTAAACTGGGAAGGAGAAGAAAGGAATCAAATTTCTATTTTTTATTCCTGGGTCTATGTAACATATATTGCCAAAACTCACTGGTATCATATGTCTTTCTACTTCCAGGCAAATGAAAGAACTGTACCTTTCCTCCTGGGAAGTAAGACAGGGCTACATGACTGACTCTGAGGAACTAAATACAAATAGAATTCATGCTAGATACTTGTGGAATATATGTGTAGAATAATGTGTTCAACTTTCATTTCCTGACTCCATGTGGTAGATGTAGATGGATACAACGAGCCATCACATGGATAACTATTCTTCTGGAGAGATACTTAGGCTTACACTGAACATCAGAGAAAGAACTAAACCTCTGAGATTTTATTTTTTTGTTGTGCTGCTGTTGTTGTTCCATAATATAAAGTGTCAGTATGTTAATTGATACAGGCTGTTTGTATTATGTTTATTAAGTGAATATTCTAAAATAATAATAATTCTAATAGTTTAAAATATTCAAAGTAATTATAACTAAAAAGGAGACATAGTTGGTCAGCTGACTCACTTCAAAGAGGGGGTGCAATTGCCTTGAGAGTAAAAAGAAAGACACTTTAACTTTGTTTCAGATAGTAGCATCCCCAAAGAGGCAAAGTGAAAACAATTAAGTGAAATCATGTTCAACACTGGAATTGTCATCAAATAATTAGATTAGCTTTAGGATGCATGCCACCATACTAAGTGTCATGGGATTTTCAAAGCTTAAAATTAATCTCCTTTGAACTTCATGTGACTGAAAGCAACCTTAATTACCATAGCATTTCCCAAGACTAAACCTCATAATGCTGTTCCAAACAGAGCTGGTTATTAAAAAGTTTCAAAGATGTTTATTGATATGCATATCAGATGATCATTTAAAAAGCTATTATATTAAAGAAAAATGAAAAAAGTAATATCATGCAAACTGCTAGGATGCATTCAATTGATTCTTCTTTTTTTGTGTGAGTTAATACTCCTGCTTTATGGTTGGAATATTTTTCATACACATTACAGTCATGGGTTCCATTTAAAATATATAGTGCCCAGAAGTAGACAGTTACCTGCCTTAGAATCACTAGTTGCATCATTTTGCTCTGGAATGAAATCTGGATTAATCTACATGTTAATTATAAAAGTCAACAGAAAAGTCAATCTTCTAAAACTTGCTCTAAGAATTGATAACATGAAGTCTATCTGTGAGGGTGAAGGTGTGCATTGTATTTTTCTTTCTCAGGAAGCAATGAATGAACTCAGCAGTTCATTCTGGAAAAGGATGGTCAGGAAAGTTTAAAGAAACACTCTTCCTTTTCCACCTGTTTCTTGTTTGTTCCAATTTGATGAGGCAAGTTGACTTTTCATGCATATCACAACACTTGCTTATCTTGGATTTATTATGTCTTTCAGTGCTGAGACACTAGGGGGTAAGTGATGCAAAAAACAAGATTGAGTTACTGTCTTAAAGATGTTTTCAAAGTAGTGTGGGAGATGGACATTTAATCAATCACACAAAGCAACTGAGATGTTGTTTTGTTAAATGACCCACAAAGGCAAAATACAGAGTAGTATGAAAGTATATAATAGAAAATTGACTTAGAGACTCAGAAAACTCACTTTTGAGGATGTGACACACAGACTGATCTGGAGTTCATTAAGCAGATGTGTGAGCATGTGTGTACGTGATGTTGTGCACTCACACAAATAGGTGTGTTCACTTAGCATTTTAGGAGAGGAGATTGTAGGTGGGAAGGACTGGTTTAAGAGAGAACTCAGCAATCACAAGGTCCTGGGGTGCAGGAGTATGACTTGGCAGAGTGAAGCCCTGTAGAGAAACATAAGCAGAGACCAGACACTACATGTTTATAAGGTCTTGAAGGCTTTCGCTCCTTCCTTAATCTTTACATATTATAATTTCCATGATTAAACTCAACTGCATCTACTCAGCTTCTCCAGAAAAAATAACATCTCCTCCTAACACTGTAAGGTTTAAATATTGTCCTAACTTTACATAATACTTTATGGAGGCATACTCATTACATGACCAGGTAGATAGTATTATCAGTATCAATTTCCAAACTGAGGCACAGAGAGGGTAGGTTATATACTTAAAGTCACAGAGTTAATAATAAGAGTCAGGATTTGAACTCTGCTCTCTTAGAGTTCAAAATCCATGCAGGCTTTCATTGGGTATAATTAGCCTGTGCATTCAAGTGTCATCACTATGAGAAAGAATAAGAGCAATGGGTCTCTGAGAGAAGTATCAGATGTCTTTAATATGTACATTCAATTTCTAAAATTATATTTACAGATATATTAAGAAGTTTCAGGGCTAAATATAATCCAACTAAAACACAAGCATTGGATTTCCTCAGTGGTCCAGTGGTTACGAATCTGCTGCCAATGCACGGGGCACAGGTTTGATTCCTAGTCCGGGAAGATTCCACACACTGCAGAACCTCTAAGCCCATGTGCCACAACCACTGAGACACAACTAGAAAAAGCCTGAGCACAGCAATGAAGACCCAGTGCAGCCAAGAAAAAAGTCTTCTACTTTGCTGAACTCTTCCAAATAAAGAAGGCAAATTACCCACTAGATTCCAGAAATGTTTATTCAACATCATGATGATTATATATGCTAATAATATAAATGAATTCTATATAATTTCTGAAAATATAGATAATATGTTCCCTCAAAAGTGTTCATAATAGTAGCTAGATTACTTTAATATTATTTTATTCTTATCTATTTAAAAGCATTATCAGTGTTTAGAATGGCATTAATAATATTTATATGGGAAGCTGATCATTCGGTATAATGGTAAAAGCACTACAATGTATCACATAATTCTTATCCTAGATTGAAAAAGGATTTTCATTATACTGCATAATTTTTTTCTGAACTGTTTCTTATCATTAAATTATTAAAATAACAACAAAAATAGTTAAATGTCTTCCTAAAGTGATTTCTAACAGTAAATTTGTGGGGCTGCAGCTTATATAGATGTTAAACACAATAGTGTCATTTGTATGTTTTACAAATATGAAGTAAGACATAATTCATCTTGGGGAAACTTTAACAAGTAAGCAAGAAACCTTAAGTATTATATTTGTATAAACTCTACCAGGACACTGAAATACAAATTAAAGATATTAAAACGGACATTCTTAATATTAACGAACCTATTTTTTATTAATATACTTTATTTTTTAGAATACTTTTAGATTTACAGAAAAATCGACTATATAGTACAATTCAGTTCAGTTGAGTCACTCAGTCGTGACCGACTCTTTGCGACCCCATGAATTGCAGCACTCCAGGCCTCCCTGTCCATCACCAACTCCGGGAGTTCACTCAGACTCACATCCATCGAGTCAGTGACGCCATCCAGCCATCTCATCCTCTGTCGTCCCCTTCTCATCCTGCCCCTAATCCCTCCCAGCATCAGAGTCTTTTCCAATGAGTCAACTCTTTGCATGAGGTGGTCAAAGTACTGGAGATTCAGCTTCAGCATCAGCCCTTCCAATGAACACCTGGGACTGATCTCCTTTAGAATGGATTGGTTGGATCTCTTTGGAGTCCAAGAGACTCTCAAGAGTCTTCTCCAACACCACAGTTCAAAAGCATCAATTCTTTGGCGCTCAGCTTTCTTTATAGTCCAACTCTCACATCCATACATGACCACTGGAAAAACCATAGCCTTGACCAGATGGACCTTTGTTGGCAAAGTAATGTCTCTTCTTTTTAATATGCTGTCTCGGTTGGTCATAACTTTCCTGCCAAGGAGTAAGCATCATTTAATTTCATGGCTGCAATCACCATATGCAGTGATTTTGGAGCCCCCAAAATAAACTCTGACACTGTTTCCCCATCTATTTCCCATGTGGTGATGGGATCAGATGCCATGATCTTAGTTTTCTGAATGTTGAGCTTTAAGCCAACTTTTTCACTCTCCACTTTCACTTTCATCAAGAGGTTTTTTAGTTCCCTCTTCACTTTCTGCCATAAGGGTGGTGTCTTCTGCATATCTGAGAAATATATCAATAAATATTTCTCCTGGCAATCTTGATTCCAGCTTGTGCTTCTTCCAGCCCAGCGTTTCTCATGATGTACTCTGCATAGAAGTTAAATAAGCAGGGTGACAATATACAGCCTTGACAGACTCCTTTTCCTATTTAGAACCAGTGTCCAGTTCTAACTTCTGCTTCCTGACCTGCATACAGGTTTCTCAAGAGACAGATCAGGTGATCTGATATTCCCATCTCTTGAAGAATTTTCCACAGTTTATTGTGATCCACACAGTCAAAGGCTTTGGCATAGTCAATAAAGCAGAAATTGATGTTTTTCTGGAACTCTCTTGCTTTTTCCATGATCCAGCAGATGTTGGTAATTTGGTCTCTCGTTCCTCTGCCTTTTCTAAAACCAGCTCAAACATTTGGAAGTTCACAGTTCACGTATTCCTCAAGCCTGGCTTGGAGAATTTTGAGCATTACTTTACTAGCGTGTGAGATGAGTGCAATTGTATGGTAGTTTGAGCATTCTTTGGCATTGCCATTCTTTGGGATTGGAATGAAAACTGATCTTTTCCAGTCCTGTGGCCACTGCTGAGTTTTCCAAATTTGCTGGCATATTGAGTGCAGCACTTTCACAGCATCATCTTTCAGGATTTGGAATAGCTCAACTGGAATTCCATCACCTCCACTAGCTTTGTTCGTAGTGATGCTTTCTAAGGCCCACTTGACTTCACATTCCAGGATGTCTGGCTCTAGTTGAATGATCACACCATCCTGATTATCTGGGTCATGAAGATCTTTTTTGTACAGTTCTTCTGTGTATTCTTGTCACCTCTTCTTAGTATCTTCTACTTCTGTTAGATCCATACCATTTCTGTCCTTTATCGAGCCCATATTTGCATGAAATGTTCCCTTGGTACCTCTAATTTTCTTGAAGAGAGCTCTAGTCTTTCCCATTCTGTTTTTTCCTCTATTTCTTTGCATTGATCACTGAGGAAGGCTTTCTTGTCTCTTCTTGCTATTCTTTGGAACTGTGCATTCAGATGCTTATATCTTTCCTTTTCTCTTTTGCTTTTCACTTCTCCTCTTTTCCCTGACCTGGCGAGGGGTGATTTGGCCCCTTCATCCTGCTGCCCCCACCCTCACCTCCCACCCCAACTCTGCAGCTGAAAACTCGTTGGGCTGGCTGACTCTTAACTGGCTTCTCCCCCAGCCCACCCCTCGGGTCCTTGGAGCACCTGCCCTGCTTTCCCCTCCCCAGTCCCACCTCCCAGGCGGTGGAATCCCCCTCCGCCCCCCTGTTCATATTAGAGCTTTGTGGGAGTTGGGGCGGCTCTGGGTTTGGCTGCTTTTCCCATGGTTGGAGTTGACTTCTGGATCTGATCGCTGCTGTTCCCAAGTCTCCCCACCCCGGGAGACGGAGGCCGGCATGTAGTTACAACATAGGGTGAAGTAGATGGGGGTGGCAGGGGGCGGCCTTGCAAGTGAAAGACCCCGAGGCCCAAGATGCAGGGACTGAAGCAGACGTGTAACTAAACAAAAGTTTTCTATTAGTATATTTGTTAGAATTAATGAACTGATGTTGAAACTATATAATTTACCTAAGTCTATATTTCTCTTGTGGGCTCAGCTGATAAAGAATCTGCCTTCAATGTGGGAGACCTGGGTTCATCCCTGGGTTGGGAAGATCCCCTGGAGAAGAAAAAGGCTACCCACTCCAGTGTGCTGGCCTGGAGAATTCTGTGAACTGTATAGTCCATGAGGTCTCAAAGAGTTAGGCAGGACTGAGTGACTTTCACTCACTCACTCACAGTTTATTCAGACTTCTTTAACTCATGTCTTTTTCTGCTCCAGGATCCCATGCAAGTTACTGCTAAACATTTAGCTGCCATGTCTTCTCAGTCTCTGGTTTGCTGTGACATTTTCTCACTTTCCTTATATTTGGTGACCTTAATGGTTTTGAGGCAGCCTTGAAGTGAAGTGAAAGTCACTCAGTTGAGTTCGACTCTTTGCAACCCCATGAACTATATAGTCCATGGAATTCCCTGGGCCAGAATACTGGAGTGGGTAGCCTTTCCCTTCTCCAGGGGATCTTCCCAACCCAGAGATCGAATCCAGGTCTCCCACATTGCAAGCAGATTCTTTACCAGCTGAGCCTCAAGGGAAGCATGTCAGGTATATTGTATGAGATGCCTCTCTATTGCAACGTGTTTGACTTTTATTTTTAATTCTTAGAGGAAGGTTTTGAGAGGAAGATAACAGAGACAAAATGTCATTTTCATCACATCATAACAAAGGTCCATGCTATCAACATTATAATTTTTAAGGTTGACCTTGATCACCTTAGTAATCTAAATAGAGTTTTTCAGGTTTTCTCCACTGTAAAGTTATGTGTTTTTCTCCTTCTTCACACTCTCGTCTTTGCAAGGAAATCACTACACAGGGCTTGCATTTAAGTAGCAGGAGTTATACTTTCTTTATAGGATGGGGTATCTACAACATTTACTTAAAATTTTTTCTACAAAATATGTTTCTTTTCTTCTACATATATTTATTTATTTAGTAATTTATTTATATCAGTATGGACTCATGGATATTTACTTTCTTTGGGGATTTTAATACAATATTATTTATTCATTTTGTTGCTCTAATTGTTTCATCTTTGATCACTAACATTCTTTCATTTTGCTCCAACATTCCATCAGTGGGTTTTTGGCTTGTTTGTTTATGTGGTTGGTTTTGTAAAACAGTTTCTTACTTTCTGGTACTATAAGATGCTTCATTTCTTACCCCGGTCCTATAATTGTGCATGTGTGGTTGCTTCAGTCATGTCTGACTTTGTGCAACCCTATGGACCATAGCCCACCAGGCTCCTCTGTCCATGGATTTCTCCAGGCAAGAATACTGGAGTGGATCACCATGCCCTCCTCCAGGGGATCTTCCTGACATAAGGATCGAACCTGCAACTCTTAGGTCTCCTGCATTAGTAGGCAAGTTCTTTACCACTAGTGCCACTTGGGAAGCCCCAGTCTTATAATTATCCATTTCTATAAGGTTGCCTGATTTCTTTTAATGGAGAATGGTACTGGAATCCAAATTCTGGGCAATAAGTCCTCTCATTGATACTGGGATGCCAATTCTTTTAGGTTATCTCAGTTGACAGAATAAAGAAATATAGATATATACACTTACCTATATATGTCCACATGTCTATGATATTTGTACATGTAACCATCTTTATATTAAATGAAATACTTACTGATACCTCCAACTCCAATCCATTATCACAGTGCTTACTCTAGATTCTTTCCCTGATTATCTATACATTTCTACTCCAAGAGTAAGAAACCTGGATCCCAGATAGGAGACAGATAGGATGAATCTGACATTCATTTATGAAATTTTTCAGTTAAAACAAGTATGTATAGCAGTATTAGAATACTTAACTCATACCCTCATCAAAAAACAACTTAGAATACAGTCTTTATGTACAATTTCTTGATATTTTTGGTCATTTTCAAAGTTACACAGGTCAACATTATCCCCCTTTTCCCTTCAGATTTTAAAACACATTTACATGCAGTAAAATTAGCTCATCATAGTCTGCAATCTTTCATGAAAAACTCCAAAGAATTTACTTATTTATTTATAATTTATATGCATCGAAGTTCCCTCTCCCTGTTGTAAAAAAAATTTGTATCATAAAAAGGTTTGAACTAATGCATAAGGTCATGAATCCACCTACCAGTATAGGATCATACAGAATAGTTTCACCACAAAGTTATTTTTACTCAGTGAACAATATTCTTAAATAAAACTTTTCTTAATGTTTATCAGGGCCCTTGAAAATTATCACCATCTGATTGAATTTTTTTTATTCTTTATTTGATGATAGTGATTGAAAAACAATGCTACCCTAAATTCTATCTGAGCTAATTAGAACACTAGGATTTTGCAGTGAATTTTTGGACAATGATAACAGGAAACATACTGATTTTCAATGTTTCAATAAAATGTTATAAATAAAAATCTTTACAACACCAAGGAAAAGCTTGTATATAACTTGTTCTGGAAATATTCCCTCACATATTGTTCAAAATCACTGCACAATCAGTTTGTAGCTTGGGGATATTCTGAACACAATGTTTGTTTGAATAATACTTTTATTACTTTTGAGTAAGTCTTTGTGCTGACCATGAGTTCATGAGACTTGTGAACAGCATTATGCTTCACAAGCAACTGAAGCAAAAAATGCTTATTTATTGGATCAGTATAGTAAGTAATAAAATAACTGATTTGTAAAATAGTTTGGAAAAAAGGCAATAAAAAAGTTATCTCTAAATCTTAAGCTACTAAATAAGCACAATTAGTTCTATAACTCAAAATTCAGAGTGTTATAGTCTTGGGACTTCATATTTGAAAAGCAAACAACAAAAATCTATCTCCTTTTTAAAAATTTGTCACTCAGAGAAGCCTCCATTGCAATATCAATATTTCTACATAAGTCACAATGCCCGCTTTCATTTTGTTGTACCCTAAACCTTTACCTTAAAATGTACCTAAAGGCCTATGTCTCAAAGAAATGATATAGCAATTTATTATTATTTATTAAAATAGAAATAAAATGTACATAGTAAAATTAAATATAATAATGTATTATTACACATTAAATTCAAATTTATAATGAATGATTCTAAATGTTGGTGCCTCTGTATTCAACCAATGTTTATTATTTTTATACTTATACATTACTTAGTATGAGAAATATTTTTTAACAAAAAGATATTAAAAAACACACAGGACTGCCTGTGGAATCCATCAATTACGCCATCATTGTGATTTCATCAAGCAAAAATATTATAACCACATATGAATATGCTTTAAATAGTATATGATAAGATAAGGATATAGAAAAGAATAAAATTGTGTTACAAGCCGCCATTATCCATCCTTTTAATAAAATAGACCAAGCTAGAAATAAGAAATTATAATGACTGGTATAGATTCAGTGACACGAGACTATAGAGTGATACAGGGTAATACCAGAGCCCATCATAGAAATAGGTCAAACAAGACAGGGTCTTGGGAGAGAAAATCAGAGTGTGTATACACATTTGAAATATATATTTCAATATCATTTAAAAAGGACTGGTTACTGCAGTTGTTGGAACTGGTATTCTATGCCAAAGAAAATGGGCAAGGAGAAAAGAGATCAGAAGACAATATTCACAAGAATACAGTCACCCAGAGGATGGGGAATGAGTAAGAAGTCCACAAAAGAGACTGAGGGAAAAAGACTGGAAATCGAACCCGAACAGATTTAAAGAAAGTGGTCAGCAGATCAGCAGTGTCAAATGCAGAAAGTGAAAGGAAGTTATGTATGAAAATGTTTTCCTTCTTTTTAGTAACAAAGAGGCCACTGTAGTGAGTAAATAGGAGCACAGATTTCAGAAATCTAGCAGTGTGAGGGGAAAAAAATGTGAAAACCATATCATATCAGATCAGATCAGATCAGTCACTCAGTCGTGTCCGACTCTTTGCGACCCCATGAATTGCAGCACGCCAGGCCTCCCTGTCCATCACCAACTCCCGGAGGTCACTCAGACTCACATCCATCGTGTCAGTGATGCCATCCATCCATCTCATCCTCTGTCGTCCCCTTCTCCTCCTGCCCTCAATCCCTCCCAGCATCAGAGTCTTCTCCAATGAGTCAACTCTTCACATGAGGTGGCCAAAATACTGGAGTTTCAGCTTTAGCATCATTCCTTCCAAAGAAATCCCAGGGCTGATCTCCTTTAGTCACGAAGAGGAAGAGTGATATAGGAAGCAATATCAGATGAAAAGAGGTTATTTGCTGATGGGATATGTTCATGACTATTAAAGACTGAATGGAAACAATAGACAAGAAAATATAGATAATACGTAGAAGTATGGATATACTTAGTAGACACAGAAACAGGAGTGACATCCAAGGATGGCCTTGAACTTGAAAAAGGAAATCTATTCATCATGACAAAATGTTAGGAAAAAAAGGACAGCAGGGCTATAATTTGAGGAAAAGATTACTGAGGGCACTTATTCCACTCAGGATGTGAAATCTTCTGCTGAGTATGAAAGGAAAGACATTGTTAACAGACTGGATCAAAGAAGTTGAAAACAGTTTTGGGTGAAAAAGAGCTCACTAAAAAAATAAAATAATTTCACAGTTGAAACTTATAAATGAAAACAAAACATCAAGGGTAGACAGGTATAAACAGGTAGAGACAGCATCAATCTGGGTGAACACATAAATCCCTTCAAGACAACATGTAAATGTAGGAGAGAAAATAGTTGAGCCTTATTAGCCATCTTGGCCACAAGACTAGAAGAGAGGCAAAGACAGCAGGTTGAGAAAATGTAAGGTATCAGCAGGAGCACAGTTACACATTAGGCTCCAAACTGCATAACAAATGACTTAAGTAGGTGAGAAGGTGATGAACCTGAAGAATGAAAGATATCAAGGGAGTCAACATTTAATCAAGCTGACTGGACAGAACCTGAGAAATTACACAGTATGAGAGCAATTTTTTTTTTTTCAACCTAAAATTTGGCCAGCATTATTGAACAAGATGTAACTGTGGTGTTGGGGATAAGGACAATAGTTTGATGGGGTAATTGTTCCATCCCATAAACTTGACTCCTACAGATAGTGAGACTTTTCTTTATCTCAATGTCAGAATTGTTGGTTTTGTGGTATGCCTATTATGCTATGAAAGTGAAACTGAAGGTGTTAGTCACTCTGTTGTGTCCAGCTCTTTGCAACCCTATGGACTATAGACCGCCAGGCTCCTCTGTCCATGGGTTTCTCCAGGTAAGAATACTGGTGTGGTTAGCCATTCCCTTCTCCAGGGGATCATCCAGATCCAGGGATCGAACCCAGATCTCTTGCATTGCAGGCAGATTCTTTACTGTCTGAGCCACCAGGGAAAACCAATTATGCTATACCTTACTTGAGACTAATAGGTAGCTGAAAATTACTATAATTCTTTTTAGCATTATTTATGCTTTTCTAATCAAGCTAATTCCTAGGATCTAAAGTGCTGAAAACAACCCAAAATTGTTTAGGCATTGTCAAACTCATAAAAAAAAAATTTGTATTCTTACTGGTATTTCCACTTTGGCAGTGTTTCCGATCTGTACATCTGCTTTTACTCTAGCAAAGTCTGTTTCCAACTGGGAGTCTCAGAGTTCTGACACACAATGCCCTTGCTAGGTCAGAGAAAATGAAAAAGAATTGCCTTATTTAGAAAAGAAAAATGCTATCTTGGTTATCGATATAAGAAAAGCACACATCACTTATAATATGAATCACAGATTTGAATTAGTTGATGCTCCTTAGTCCGCATATTGTACTCAGCTTAAATGAACCTTGGAAAGAAACAGGGAAAAGAAGGAAATTTAGTACATAAATAAAATACTTTATCTTAAAAAAATAAAAAGGCACATGAATTCTCTTTATAAACCAGTGACCATTAGGAGGTGGCCAAGATGGCAGTATAGAAAGACTCTGAGCTCATCTCCTCCCACAGGCACAACAAAATTACAACTATTTATAGAGTAACTATTAATGAAAAAGATCTGAAGCCTAGCAGAAAAAATCTTCAATATTCAGCATCATTTCCTGCCACAACATTATGATGATATGCATGAGGAAAAACCTGCAAAAAATATAAATACATGGAAATTAGCCAATATGCTATTAAGCCAATGGTCACAGAAAAAAAATCAAAGAATAATTTTTTTAAATACCTGGAGACATTAAAAACAAAGACACAATGATCCCACATCTATGGGACATAAAAAAAGCACTTCTGTAAGGGAAGTTTACACCAGTACAAGCCAAAATCTTAAATAAATACCCTGTCCTCACACCTAAGTGAACTAGAAAAAGAGCACACAAATCTCAGATTTAATAGAAAGAAGTAAATAATAAAGATCAGAGATGAAATAAATAGAAACTTTAGAAATAAAGACAATATCACTGAAACTAAAATCTGATTTGTTGAAGATAAGCAAAATTGATAATCCATTAGCCAGATCCAAAAAGAAAAGAAGTAGAAGGCCCCAAACAATAAGAAATATAGAAAAGGATATTACAAAGACACAACAGAAATACAAAAGATCGTAAAATGTTATTATAAGCAATTATATGTCAATGAAATGGACAGCCTAGAAAAAATGGACAAATTCCTGGAAAGGTACAATCTCTTCTAAGATTGAAACAAGAAGAAATAAAAACTATAAATATAACAGACTAACTACAGTAATGAAATTTTAACAGCAATAAAGAAAAAACAAAAAAAAACTCCCAACAAAACGTCTGCAACCTGATGGCTTTATAGGTGAATCCTACCAACATTTAGAGAAGAGTTAATACCTATCCTTCTCAAACTAGTTCAAAATTTACAGAAGAAGAAATGTCTTGGTACTACAATGTCGGTACCAGGCTAAGACCACAGTCAGACAATGGTATCTCACACACACAAAAAGAAAATTACAGGCAAATATCACTGATGAATATAGATGGAAACATCTTCAACAAAAATACTAGCAAATTGAATTCAAAAATACATTAAAAGAATTATATACTATAATCAAGTGATATTTATCCAAGTCTCCTCAAATCAGTCAATGTTATACAACAAATTGAAGAATTAAAATTATATGATCATCTCAACAGATGCAGAAAACATTTGACAAAATTCAACATCTACATATAATAAAAACTCTCAGAAAAGTGGGTATAGAGGGAATGTTTCCATACCATAACAGCATACATGACAAGGTCACAGCTAACATCATACTCAGTAGTGAAAAGCTAAAAACATTTTTTTCTAAGATAAGGAACAATTATATAAGTCCAAAAATAATTATATTTTTATACATGTTTCACAGATTTTAACTATCTGTGGTCTAAAAACAGCCTAATTATAAAAAAAAAAAATATTTTCTGTTACTAACAGCACTCAAACTTCAATCATTTTCCATGAGATGGAAACACAGAGAACTCTGAAAAATTTAAAAAGACCAAAAATAATAATAATAATATGAATGGACAAAAGATTTAACAGACACTTCATCAAAGAAGATAGATGGATGGAAAATTAGCATATGAAAATATACTAAATATCATTCCTAGTCATTCATCTTATACTACTGTGTGAAATAATATGGTTAGATTATCTAGAACATCATTAAATAGAACCAATCCAGTGGAAAGAGAAGCTTAGAATCATCAGTGACTAAAAATACTCAGAAATCATGAGGAGGACTTTGAATTTTCAAAGCATAAAGAAAGAGGGGACTTGAACCAATCCTACCTAATCTTTCCTATATCATCAAGTCAGGGAAATCCATCTTTAAATTAGATTATACATATATAAACATAGGGGAAAAAATGTGTAAAAATGATTAGCTGTAATACAATCTATGGGGTATGATTATGGTGGATTTGTACTACCTTTATTTTATTCCTTTGTATATTATATATTTATCACCATAAAATCATACCATTTTTATAATTTAATATACTTTGAAAATACATCTAAATATAGACATATAGTCAAAATGTGGGGATAAAAAGGTATGCCAAATTGTCTGCTATTATCATTAGCATTTTTGAGACTAAAGTTGGTGATTCTATAATCTTAAAATATGTATGAACACATATAAAAGCCCAAGGGTGATTTTATTTTCTACCTTGTCAGGAGACAGAGTAACATCATCCAAAGAATCTCACTAACTACTTTGCATTTTATTAACAATAAGAGCCTTTGAGAATGGTAGAATGACAAAGCAAAGGTGAAGGGCACAATAAATTTTGGCAGACAGTCATCAACAGTGCATTGCAAGCAGTGAAGATTACTGTTTAAATTATTACAGTGCATCTCCTTGAAATGAAAGGACATATTGAGAATACAAGGGTATGTGTTCCTAAAGAAAGTCAGCAATAGTACACATGGAAGGGATGAATATAAGTGGGCAATCACCTAGTAGGCACTGCTGCTGCTGCTGCTGCTGCTAAGTCGCTTCAGTCGTATCGGACTCTGTGCGACCCCATAGACGGCAGCCCACCAGGCTCCCTAGTAAATAGTATTAGGGCTATTTTAAGAAAACAAAATTTTGCATAAATTTTTGAAATGTGGTCTTTGTAACACAAGGAATGAGTCCATTCAAAAAATATGAATTTTTCTTTGATTTGGTTACTCTGGTATCTTAAAAAGTATTTACTAAGATAAAGTGTGAATCTTGGTTATCAATCCACAATAAAGGTCATCAACACAAGTCTGCAGACTTCATGTATAAGGAGGATCATCTAAGACTTCTTTGCTGAAACATTTCAGCTCAGTCACACAATAAGTAGGGAGTGCCAGCTTCAAAGGTATGTGACCTGTGCACATTACGTTAGTTCAGCAGGGCTAACACCTGCACATCTGGCTTCATCTCTGCTGTAACTTTCTTGAATTCTTTGTATTTTTGTACAGGAAGGTATTTTTTTATATCTGAAAATTATCTAGCCCATCTTGAGAATCACGGTAACTAAATACAGAAGAGGAGGTAAAGAGGAATGAAATACCAGGCAGAAAAGAAAATATGCAAAGTTCATAAAGTGCTATATTATGTGGCTTCATAAAAAAAATAAAAATAACTTTTTATCTTAGATATCAAAAAGTAAAATTGCATTTGGCAAGGTCAGTGTAATGAAGGAAAAGTCCAATTTATTAAATGCCTTTTAGGTCAAGTTACAGATTTTGTTTCAGTTCAAGTCTTCCAAGATGCAGACGATGCCAAGATAGAACTGGAAGTTCAAGAGATGTACTGGAGAAAAATGCCTGTAAGAATTTAGAGTAGTCAGAAGAGCTTTCAGACTTTAATGTGAACTGACATTTGGGGGAAAGAAGTATTTCGTAGGAAAAGTTAAAGATTGCAGTGCAGCTCTAATAAAGTCCTATCTAAGCAGAAAGAACCCCAGAGTAGGGCCTGCCCATTAGAGAAGTTCTGCATTGGGTAAGACTGGTCCAGGTCTAGTTACCTCATTACATTCAGTCATTAGTCAGCAGTGGTTTCGGGAGAGAATCACCTTGGTGGAATCCTGGGTACATATCCTGGCAGATGAATGCAATTAGCTAATGTCAATTCTCACAGCATGGTTCTCTTGAAAAGAGATCTGAATGCAGTTTCAGAGATTTGCAGTTGTTCTTCCAGGTTTTGATAATTTCTACCTCCAAGCCAAGATTTTATACGGGGCTTATTCTATAATAAAGTATGCTGCTACTGCTGCTGCTGCTGCTGCTAAGTCACTTCAGTCGTGTCTGACTCCGCGTGACCCCATAGACGTCAGCCCACCAGGCTCTCCTGCCCCTGGGATTCTCCAGGCAAGAACACTGGAGTGGGTTGCCATTTCCTTCTCCAATGCATGAAAGCGAAAAAGTGAAAGTGAAGTCGCTCAGTCATGTCCGACTCTTAGCGACCCCATGGACTGCAGCCCACCAGGCTCCTCCATCCATGGGATTTTCCAGGCAAGAGTACTGGAGTGGGGTGCCATTGCCTTCTCCAATGGTGTCCCAATTATATACTCATCCTGTGTGTGTGCTAAGTTGCTTCAGTCATGTCTGTCTCTGTGTGACCCCATGAACTCTAGCCTACCAGGCTCCTCTGTCTATGGGATTCTCCAGTCAAGAATACGTGAGTAGGTTGCCATGCCCACCTCCAGGGAATCTTCCCAACAAAGGGGTGGAACCAGCATCTCTTATGTCTCTTGCCTTGTCAAGTGGGTTCTTTAATGGATCAGTTGGTAGATCTAGTTTAAGCTTAATTTTAGCTAGAAATCCATTTATTTCCTGGCTACCATATACTTTTAGTCTAGTAGGAGGCTATGACAATGCTCTGTATCTTCATATATCGATGTCAGCTAAGATCCTGGATCTAATTGTCTCTAAATGTTGGAATATTCCTCTTTGTCCAGTGTTCAATCAACTAAGTAGGTTGCTTTAGGTTCTACTGAGGGAATCTCTGTAATATGTCCTTGCTGTGGTCTATGGGGATGCTTCTTATAAGCCAAGGCATCTCTTCTGTCAGTGGTATAACAGCATAAGTGGGTTGGGTATGGAGACTGGGGCAGAGAATGCAATGGCAACCAACTCCAGTACTCTTGCCTGGAAAATCCCATGGATGGAGAAGCCTGGTAGGCTATAGTCCATGGGGTCGCAAAGAGTTGGACATGACAGAGACTTCACGTTCATTTTTCACTTTCATGCATTGGAGAAGGAAATGGCAACCCACTCCAGTGTTCTTGCCTGGAGAATCCTAGGGATGGGAGAGCCTGGTGGGCTGCCGTCTATGGGGTCGCACAGAATTGGACACGACTGACGCGACTTAGCAGTAGCAGCAACAGCATGGAGACTGTGGAGGGAATTGTGACTTTTAGTTGGAGCAAATGTCCTCAACCTATTGCTTCCACATCTTTGAATTTCTGATTAGAGATATTAAACAGAATCCTGAGTGACTGCCCTTTCATTTGTCCCTAGAGATTCCTTGTTCCATTGATTTTTCCTTATCACCTGCGGATCCAGATCTCTTGGCAAGTCATTGTGAAATCTGTGGATCCCAGCCTTCTAGTCATTAAGCGCCACCACTTGACATCTATTGCTTTCAGGTACCATTAGCTCCATTGTGCCATTTAATAAGTCAAGTTCTAATCCTGAGACTGCTTCTTCTTCTGACATCCCTAGCCTCCATATGAGAGCATCCACTGAATTCAGTTATACTAGTAACCCTCTCACCAACACACTTTTGTTGGCCTTAAGGTAAAGTTTGTGTCCTCTGTGTCTTGTAGAATCTAATTCGAACATGCCCATATTCTTAAACCATGTTATGCTTTCCTCTAATGTTTGATCCTGCAACCCAGATATTTTATCTTTACTCTGTGTTAGCCTCCACTTTCTCTATTCTTTTCTGTGCTATCCTAGCCCCAAATTTTCTCAACCCTGTGGAGTACTTGCCAGGATATTAAAGCCCACATTTCAAATAAATGCCCCCAATTCAATTAATTTGTGCTCATCTAATCTTATGATATTCCAGTTTACAAAAAAATTCAGTGATATCTTTAATATCCTTAGCTCTCTGTACTAATATCTGTTTTCTCCTCTATTGGATTCTATTGGATAGAGTCTAAGTCTCTCTCTCTCTCTCTCTCTTCCCCCTCTTTTTCTGGATGGTCTAAGAATTCTACTGACATAAGACAGATTAACAGGAGAAAACTGAACAAAAATCTAGTAACATATATACATGAGAGAGAGAAAAACTAAGTAACTTGCAAAATGAAATAACTGAAGCCCTCACCTTAAATTCCATCCTCAGCTAAAAGCAGAAGAGGTTGTTGAGAGTGGGGAATGTCAACAATGGCTATCACCAGGAAAAGTACATCAAACAAGGTCATTATGCAGATTTAAATCACTATCTTCTCCACTGATACAGATTTCTGATCATTTTCCTCTTCCAGGTACAGGAGGATGACACACATGCAAATAGAAATCTCACTTATAAATATAAATGTATTTTACAAAAGAGTAACTCCTACATGGTTTTCAGAATTTTTCCCATGTCTGCTATTTCTTAAATAAATATCTTTTTAAAAGATGCCAAAGAGGTGTATTTTGGGGTGGCAAATTCTGCTCCCCTACATTGCTCTTGTGTATTGTTGATTTATTACAAAACATATGTCCATTACCTCTCACAGTCTTTAAGAGTGCAGGAACTGTTGGACTGATCCATCAGTTAAAAGCCATTCTCTGCCTCTTTAGATCTACTAGGTGGAAACCAAACACATTCTAACCACTATGTGAAACCAAGCAGGACCCTTTGGGGTCTTCCCAGATACAAATCCTTCCTGTAACCCCATTTCTCATTTTTAGGGGAAAAAAAGGTTTCAGCCTCCTAAACCTTCCCTTGAGTATCAAAGGGCATATTTTAATAGTTGGTAATCGAGAAGGTTTTAGTTCCTAAATGGTTCTAGTGGTAAAGAACCCATCTGCAATGCAGGTGACTGGGGTTTGATTCCTGGGTCTGGAAGATTCTCTGGAGAAGGAAATGGTAACCCATTCCAGGATTCTTGCCTGGAGAATCTCATGTAGAGAGGAACCTGACAAGCGAGAGTCCATAAGGCCCCAAAGAGTTGAACACTACTAAAGTGCAACTGTTCAGGGATGCAATCCAGAAAGCAATGCATGCAGAAACAATGAAAACCAAAAAATAACAGTGCAGCTATTAAAGCAGGATTCTGGTTCTACATCAAGGGATATACATAACAATATCTCTCCATTCTTCTGCAGGAACTAAGACCCTACCCAGGTGGAAGACAGACAGTAACTTCAGGCTGAGCGTAAGATTCCTAGAACACGGTCTCTTTATTTCACAACCAACCAATCAGAAGAAAATCATAGACCCTGCAGCCTTCACCTCAAATTTTGCTTATAAAATCTTCTCCCTGAAAACTACTGGGATTTAAGGGGTTGTAAGTGTAATCCACTGTTCTCCTTCCTTGGCCCTGCAATAAATCCTTCTCTGCTACCAACTCTGACATTTCAGTTTGTTTGGCCTCACTGTGCCTCAAGCACTGGGACAAATACTGAACTATTTTTTTGTTGTTGTTCAGTCGCTCAGTCATGTCTGACTCTTGGTGATCCCATGGCCTGAAGCACACCAAGTTTCCCTGTCCCTCACCATCTTCCAGAGCTTGCTCAAACTCTTTTCCATTGAATTGGTGATGCTATCCAACCATCTCGTCCTCTGCCATCCCCTTCTCTTCCTGCCTTCATTCTTTCCCACCATCAGGGTATTTTCCAATGAGTTGGATCTTCACATCAGGAGCCCAAAGTATTGGAGCTTCAGCTTCAGCATCAGTCCTTCCAGTGAACACCCAGGACTGATTTCCTTTAGGATTGGCAGGTTTGACCTCCTTGCAGTCCAAGGGACTCTCAGGAGTTTTCTCCAACACTACAGTTCAAAAGCATCAATTCTTTATCACTCAGCTTTCTTAATGGCCCAACTCTCACATCCATACATGGCCACTGGAAAAACCAGAGCTTTGACTAGATGGACCTGTGTCGGCAAGTAATGTCTCTGCTTTTTAATATGCTGTCTAGGTAGGTCATAGCTTTTCTTCCAAGGAGCAAGCCTCTTTTAATTTCATGGCTACAGTTACCATCTGCAGTGATTTTGGAGCCAAAGAAAATAAAGTCTGTCACTGCTTCCATTGCTCCCCCATCTATTTGCCATGAAGTGATGGGGCGTGATGCCTCCATCTTCGTTTCTTCAATGTTGAGTTTTAAGCCAACTTTTCACTTTCCTCTTTCATCTTCATCAAGAGGCTCTTTAGTTCCTCTTAGCTTTCTGCCATAAGGGTTATATCATTTGCATATCTGAGGTTGTCGTTATTTCTCCCAGCCATGGGATTTCCCAGGCCAGACTACTAGAGCGGGTACCCATTTTCTTCTCCAGGGGAACTTCCCAACTCAGCTATTGAACTCAGCTGTCCTGCATTGCAGGCAGATTCTTTACTATCTGAGCTACTAGGGTTTCCCATTGAATTCTTTAGAAGTATTTTTTGCTGTTATTTATTGCTGTGAGATAAAGAAGCAAGGAATTTACCTGTCTCTTTTGGGTGGGGGCAGGAAGGAGAAAGATGAGATGGTTGCATGGCACCCTGATTCAATGGACATGAGTTTGAACAGGTACTGGGAGTTGGTGATGGACAGGGAAGCCTGGTGTGCTGCAGTCCATGGGGTTGCAGAGAGTCGGACACAATTTAGGAACTGAACTGAACTGAGGAAATAGAATCACAGAAATCTGGCAATTCTCTTAAAATAAATCTTCTGCTTCAAATCCTCTCTAATCTTCAACTCCAGACCTTCTCATAATTTCCATGTGTTTGAAGACTTTTAAGAGTTGTCTAAACTCTTCTTTAACACTTGATTTTCAAATGTTAATACTTGGTTAGTACTATCATATGCATCATATCTTGGTGTTTTGAGATACTTCAAACTTAACATCCAGTTACAATTGCAAAAAGTGATTTAGCACATTGAGTTAAGTGACAGATTGCAGTGAACGTGAAGTGAAAAATGGAGAAAGTAAAAGCAACATATTCTGTGAAGAGTTCTATTTTTCAAAGAGATGGTTATAAGAGTGTAAAGAGGTGTGACTGAGTTATTCCAAGGAGACTATTTTGCTTTCGAAATGTGAGTAACTTAAGGATATTAAAAGGTTCTGAAAGGAGAAAATACAAAGGAAGAGGCGGATGTTAAAAAGAGAAAAGATAAAAGACAGTCCATGGTCCAAAGACCTTGATGCTGGGAAAGACTGAGGGCAGGAGGAGAAGAGGGCAACATAGGATGAGATGGTTGGATGAACTCAATGGACATGAGTTTGAACAAACTGGGAGATAGTGAAAGACAGGGAAGCCTGGCACACTGTAGTTCAGTTTAGTTCAGTCACTCAGTTCTGTCCAACTCTTTCAGACCCCATGGACTGCAGCACCAGGCTTCCCTGTCCATCATCAACTCCCAGAGCTTACTCAAACTCCTTTCCATTAAGTCACTGATGCCATCCAACCATCTCATCATCTGTTGTCCCTTTCTCCTCCTGCCTTCAATCTTTCCCAGCATCAGGGTCTTTTCCAATGACTCATCTCTTCTCATCAGGTGGCCAAAGTATTGGAGTTTCAACTTCAGCATCAGACCTTACAATGAATATTCAGGACTGATTTCCTTTAGGATGCACGGGTTGGATCTCTTTGCAGTCCAAGGGACTCTTAATAGTCTTCTCCAACACCACAGTTGAAAAGCATAAATTCTTCAGTGCTCAACTTTCTTTATAGTCCAACTCTCACATCCATATATGACCACTGGAAAAACCAGAGCTTTGACTGATGAACTTTTCTTGGCAAAGTAATGTCTCTTTTATTAATATGTTGTCTAGGTTGGTCATAGCTTTTCTTCCAAGGAGCAAGCCTTTTTTAATTCCATGGCTACAGTCACCATCTGCAATGATTTTGAAATCCGAAAAAATAGTCTGTCACTATTTCCATTGTTTCCCCATCTATTTGCCATTAAGTGATGGGACCAGATGCCATGATCTTATTTTTCTGAATGATCTTAGTTTAAACCAGCTTTTTCACTCTCCTCTTTCACTTTCATTAAGAGGCTGTCTAGTTCTTCTTCACTTTCTGCTATAAGGGTGGTGTTATGTGCATATCTGAGGTTATTGATATTTCTCCCAGAAATCTTGATTCCAGATTGCACTTCACCCAGACTGGCCAACTATATAAACTCTCCCTACTCCCATTTGCCTATTAAAGTAATAAAGCCACTCTTTTCTTCTCCTCTGTCACTCTGTCCCTATATTTCCGGTTGGCCTTGGTGCACAGAATGGCAAGATTTTGGTAATAAATTTGAAGCTCATCTGGGATTTGAGGAACTTCTCCCAAAAAAGATTCAAAGTAAAAAGATAAGGAGATAAAAAAGGGAAAAGACAGATATTGTACAGGTTACACAAGTAGGTAGGGTTGGTGAATTGTTCCTTTTTTATTTCTTCACCTTTGTCTCTGTCAGGAACAAGTTGAGGGCATCTCAAGTGACTGAGAAGTAATTCTGAGGAGAAATTGATGTACCACTTCAAAAATCTGAGAAAATATATGAACTACTTGATGCAGTTTTCTCTTTCAGGAAAAAAAAAAAGAATAGAGGAAGTTCCTTTAACACTCAGGTACTATAATGAGACAGGAAGTGGGCAGAGCATAATACTTAAGAGAATGACGCAGCCTCAGGACACAGCATAAAATGACTAGAATCAACTAGGTCCAAGATTTTGAATTGTGGTGCTGGAGAAGGCTCTTGAGAGTCCTTTGACAATAAGAAACTCAAACTAGTCAAACCTAAAGGAAATCAATACTGTATATTCACTGGAAGAACTGATGCTGAAGCTGAATTGTCAGTATTTTTGGCCACCTGATGTGTAAAGTCAACTCATTGGAAAAGACTCTGATGCTGGGAAAGATTGAGGGCAAGAGGAGAAGGTGATGACAGAAGATGAGATGGTTGGATGGCATTACTGACTCAATGGACATGAGTTTGAGGAAACTCTGGGAGATGGTGATGGACCAGGACCCCTGACATGCTGCAGTTCATGGGGTTGCAAAGAGTCGGACACCACTTAGCAACTAAGCAACAACAGATTCAAGATGGCAGACAAATTGACTTCCAGAGCATCAGTATATGCTCACTGCAATACATCAGTGTAGTAAATGACATACCCACAGGCACCATGACAGTCATGAGGCCAAAGCTGCTAGTTCAAAAACAGCAGTGGCCAAATATCTGGAAATTCCCATTCCTTCCTTAAATTGGTGAGACTAATCCATCCATTCATTAGACTATTAAATTACCCACCTCTATAAAAGCTGACAACTCATAGCCTGGTGCCTCTGTTGCCTTCCAAAATGGCCTACACTCTATGGAGAATGTTTTTCTCTAAATAAATCTACTTCGTACATATCACTGTGTCTCTCATTGAATTTTTTTTTTTTTTTTTTTTTTGTAGCAAGGTCTTAAGAACCTGATTTTCATTAAGTCCTGAGATCAGACGTGTGATCTCAATTAAAAGATAGTGGGTTCAGGTCCCATTCTGAGTGCATGGTTTCAATAACAGCAAATGTGAATCCCTGAAAAATGTATCATGGGTCAGGGGGAGATTTTAGGGAAAGAAAAGGAGAGTGTATTCAATGAGCTTACCAGAAATGGCAGCCTCAGATTTTCTAAACTGCCAAATTCTGTGCAAAATTTAGGCCTACAGGAGCCCAGTCTGTAGTCTGCTGCTTTCTGACCCTTCCTAAATCAGCTGGGACATGAGCCAGCCCAAGAACCTTGAAAACATTCCTAGAGACAGAGAATACTGACCATAGCTGCATGACCCAACATCTACCAAATCTAACCCTGTTAAGGAGTGAGAACAGGGAGAGGATTATGAGAACAACTTACCCAAGAGAGCATCTTCTGGGTCAGAAGGGAAAACTGACTTTGAAAATCTGGGGTAAAAGACTAGCTGCTATCTTTGCACATAAATAATCTCAAACATATGCTGGTATCAGCCCCTCACACCAAGGATTTTAAGAAGGTATGTACAATTATTAAACTTGATCCTAAAAAGAAGGTTCAAGTATGGATAATGTTCCCAGGAACATATTTATCACACACAAAAAAATTTTTCCCAGGAATATATTTAAATTCTTTTTATATTTTGTGGGTTAAATTGCGTCCCTTCAAAAATATATGTTTTTTTTTCCCAGGAATATATTTAAATTCTTTTTACATTTTGTGGGTTAAATTGTGCCCCTTCAAAAATATATGTTTTTTTTTTTTTTCCCCAGGAATATATTTAAATTCTTTTTACATTTTGTGGGTTAAATTGTGTCCCTTCAAAAATATATGTTGAAGTCTTTCTCCTGGTCCCTATGAATATAACCTTGTTTGGAAATAGAGCCTTGTAGATGTGATCAACTTAAAATGAGGTCAAATTGAATTAGGGTGGGTTTCTAATGAATGACAGATGGTTATTCTGAATAAAATTAGATTCCTACCCTCTCACAGGAACTGGGAGATAAGGGTGCTAACTTTCTTGATCAGTACATTTTGAAGGGGTGGTCCTTGAGAAAGATATTCAGTTCAGTTAAGTTGCTCAGTCGCGTCCAACTCTTTGTGACCCCATGAATTGCAGCACACCAGGCCTCCCTGTCCAACACCAACTCCCGGAGTTCACTCAGACTCACGTCCATCAAGTCAGTGATGCCATCCAGCCATCTCATCCTCTGTAGACCCCTTCTCCTCCTGCCCCCAATCCCTCCCAGCATCAGAGTCTTTTCCAATGAGTCAACTATTCACATGAGATGGCGAAAGTACTGGAGCTTCAACTTTAGCATCATTCCTTCCAAAGAAATCCCAGGGCTGATCTCCTTCAGAATGGACTGGTTGGATCTCCTTGCAGTCCAAAGGACTCTCAAGAGTCTTCTCCAACACCACAGTTCAAAAGCATCAATTCTTCAGCACTCAGCCTTCTTCACAGTTCAACTCTCACATCCATACATGACCGCAGGAAAAACCATAGCCTTGACTAGATGAACCTTTGTCAGCAAAGTAATGTCTCTGCTTTTGAATACACTATCTAGGTTGGTCATAACTTTCCTTCCAAGGAGTAAGCGTCTTTTAATTTCATGGCTGTAGTCACCATCTGCAGTGATTTTAGACATTACTGGGTTGTAAAACTAACAAGAAGCTTTTTAAAAATCTGTATATGAAAGAGGTAAAGAAAGAATTTGTAAATTCTCAAAAACGAATGCTCTAAGAAAAGTGAAAGTGAAAGTCACTCAAGTAGTGTCCAACTCTTTGTTGAATTCTACAGGCTAGAAAACTGGAATGGGTAGCCTTTCCCTTCTCCAGGAGATCTTCCTAACTCAGTGTTTGAACCCAGGTCTCCTGCACCACAGGTGGATTCTTTACCAGCTGAGTCACAAAGGAAGCCCAGGAATACTGGTATGGGTAACCTATCCCTTCTCCAGCAAATCTTCCTGACCCAGGAATAGAACTGAGGTCTCCTGCATTGAGGACAGATTCTTTACCAGCTGAACTATCAAGAAAAAGGAAGCCATGGGCAAAAAGTGTTACTTACTCAATTGTTTCCAATGCTTTGCAACCCCATGGAGTATAGCCCTCCAGGCTTCTCCATCCGTGGGATTTCCCAGGCAAAAATACTGGAGTGGGTTGCCATTTCCTTCTCCAGAGGATCTTCCTGACCCAGGGATTGAACCCAGGTCTTCCGCATTGCAGGCAGACTCTTTACTATCTGAGCCACCAAGAAAGTTCTTAGAGGCCAAAAGGCAGGAAGATAATCTCTTGATTGGCTTCCAAAATGAACTTCCCTGCCACACCTTGTTATCAGATTTCTAGCCTCCCAAACTCTAAGAGAACACATCCCTGCTATTTTAAGCTACCTAGTTAATGGTAATCTATGACTGCAGCCCTAGTTATTTAATAGAGTAAATGTGCTCTGCAAATGAAGATACCTCCAGGATGGTGATGGTGGTCACTGTAAGTTCCAAGAAGAAACACAAAATCTGAGGAATAAGAACATCCTTCCAAGAAAAAGCAGAGTTACAAAGGGATAAAATGAGACATTATTTCAGGGATTAAAATCATCTTTAAGTTTAAACATGCTGAATAGTTAGTTATGTATGAATTCTGTTATAATTTTAAGCATCCCTCTTCCTTATAATGTTTATGTGTCAATGCTCTACAAGGCATGAGGAAACTAAATTTTATGTAGCTCTTTCCCAAGATATTACTTAACAAATATTTGGTGAACAAGTGAATGTGAAAATTAAGCTAGTCAGTCACCAGAGCACAAGCCTAGCTTCTCTTCATCTTCCAAAACTCAAACATCTAATCAGTAACTCAGGTTTGCTATTTTTTCTTTCTATGTATCTGGTAAATTCCAATCTTCCTTCTCCATCTGCTCAGTTCAGTTGCTCAGTCGTGTCTGATTCTTTGTGACTTCACGGACTGCAGCACACCAGGCCTCCCTGTCCATCACCAACTCCCAGAGTCCACCCAAACCCATGTCCATGGAGTTGGTGATGCCATCCAACCATCTCATCCTCTGTTGTCCCATTCTCCTTCCACCTTTAATCTTTCCCTGCATTAGGGTCTTTTCCAATGAGTCAGCTCTTTGCATCAGGTGGCCAAAGTATTGGAGTTTCAGTTTCAACATCAGTCCTTCTAATGAACACCGAGGACTGATCTCCTTTAAGATAGACTGGTTTGATCTCCTTGCAGTCCAAGGGACTCTCAAGAGTTTTCTCCAGCACCACAGTTCAAAAGCATCAATTCTTCTGCACTCAGCTTTATTTATAGTCCAACTCTCACATTTATACATGACCATTGGAAAAACCAAAGCCTTGACTAGATGAATATTTGTTGGCAAAGTAATGTCTCTGCTTTGTAATATACTGTCTAGGTTGGTCATAACTTTCCTTCCAAGGAGTAAGCGTCTTTTAAATTCATGGCTGCAATTACCATCTGCAGTGATTTGGGCTCTTCAAATGAGTCAGTTCTTCACATCAGGTGACCAAAGTATTGGAGTTTCAGCTTCAGCATCAGTCCTTACAATGAATATTCAAGGCTGATTTCCTTTAGGATGGACAGGTTGGATCTCCTTGCTGTCCAAGGGACTCTCAAGAGTCTTTTCCAACACCACAGTTCAAAAGCATCAATTCTTCAGCGCTCAACTTTCTTCCTAGTTCAACTCTCAGACCCATACATGACTACTGGAAAAGTCATAGTTTTGACTATGGACCTTTGTTGGCAAAGTAATGTCTCTGCTTTTTAATATGCTGTCTCCATCTGCTGCTGCTGCTGCTAAGTCGCTTCAGTCGTGCCTGACTCTATGCGATCCCATAAATGGCAGCAAACCAGGCTCCCCTGTCCCTAGGATTCGCCAGGCAACAACACTGGAATGACTTGCCATTTCCTTCTCCAATGCATGAACGTGAAAATTCAAAGTTAAGTCAATCAGTCGTGTCCAACTCTTAGCGACCTCATGGACTGCAGCCTACCAGGCTCCTCCATCCATGGGATTTTCCAGGCAAGAGTACTGGAGTGGGGTGCCATTGCTTTCTCTGCTCCATCTGCTAGACCATCATTTTAATTCAGAGACCACTCATCCTGCTTCCATACTGTTTGTACAGTGTTCTTGACTCTAGTTTTTATTTCTTCAATTCATCATTAGAGTGCTTTCAGTTATTCATCTAAATAAAAATATGATTATTTTATTCTCTTAATAATACCTTTCATCCCTTCTCCCTATCATCTAGAGTACAGATCCAGAAGGTCATCTCTTACATGCCATATATACTCCACAATGCAGGGAAGTCTCAGTGCATTCATATTCCATTCTCTTTACCTCAATTGCCCACCTTCACTTTCTCTACTCAATGAACACATATTTATTATGTGAGAGCCCAAGTTTAAACATCTGCTGTGAAGCTTGCCTGACATCAATCACGTCACTAATCTGTCTTAGGCATCTATCATATTCTAATCCTGCCATATTTTAATTCTTTTATCAAAAGATTGTCTCCCCTTCTTGGGTGATGTTTCCTTATCTCTGTAAATCTCCCACCTCCTCAGGCCCTGGCCTGAAGTAGTCATTTAAATGTATGCTGGCATAATAATTAACAAGTTAATTTATTTAATTTATTAAAAATGCAGATAAATCTACTAAGGCTAATAATAGCTAATACAATATTAAATATGAAGAATTAGAAGTCTATGACAAAGTGACTGCAGATCATGGGATTCTATGAAAGTTTTAAGTAAATCTGATATTCATTTGCCACGTTATGCAAGATCTTAATGTTGTAGTTATAGACAAGGATATAGCATGGTTTTAAACAATTAATCATCCAGAGATACTGAAACAGGAGGGAAGGAGACAGGGCACAACTTTTGAAAGAATGACATAGTCCAGTCCAAGGAAACAACATAAACTGATTAGAATCAAATGGCAGACAAGTCAACTTCGACTAAACCTTGATCCTCAATAAGCAAGCTGAATGATACACTCAGAGGCACCGTGACAATTCCAAGACCTACTGTCAAAAGACCATTTCCTGGAAATCTCCACCCCTTTCCCAAAATACTTGGAATAATCCTCCCTTCCATTAGCCTAAGAAATTACCCAGTCTGATGTGAAGAACTGATTCATTGGAAAAGACCCTGATGATGGGTAAGATTGAAGGCATGAGGAGAAGGGGATGACAGAGGATAAGATGGTTGGATGGCATCACTGACTCCATGGACGTGAGTTTGAGCAAGCTCAGGAAGTAGGTGATGGACAGGGAAACCTGGCATGCTATAGTCCATGGGGTCACAAAGAGTCGGACACAACTGAGTGACTGAATTGAACTGATAAAAGCTAATCACACCTCATTTCAAGGCCACTGCACTGACTCACACTCTGTCTGTGGAGTGTGTTTCTCCCTAAATAAATTCACTTCTTACTTATCACTATGTTTCTCACTGAATTCTTTCTGTGATGAAAAATCAATAACCTGAGCTTCATTAGGTCCTGAAGCTAATTACTATGAGTTTTGGCTGGGTTCAAGTCTCAACCACATGGGTTAGAGTCCCAAACTGGGTTTTGACCAGATTTGAGATCCAGCCACATGGGCTCAAGTCACAAACTGAGGTAAACAGTTTCAATATCATATAGTACTCAAAAGCCAATTCTCATCAACTTTTAGGCTTTAGAATATCTCACTGTTATTTTCAGTTACCTAGAAGTCAATACATTCTTTGCATTCTTAAATATTCAGCTACATTTTATATAGTTTAAGAAGTTTCAAATGTTTCTAATGATAAATATATTAATTTGTAAAAAAAAAAAAAAACTTTCTTGTTTAAGTTAAATATATACAGAAAAAATAAAGATAAAATTTAAAAAATAAAGTTGCATATATTAAGATTTTGTGACATGTTGATAATATAAAATCCCTGGAGAATAAAAGTTTAGTAATAATTGTTATTGTTTTTTAAAATCACTACTTGAGAATTCATACACTACCCAGATGACTATGGCCACTTTGGGCTTCTCAAACAACACAAAGTTTTTTAGCTGCAAATGTAAAATACCACAAAATTCACTAAGTTATAAGGCAAAAGTTAAACTTTGAAACGCTTCACTTGAAAAAGCTCAAAGTGTAACATAATTGTGCTAGTGTGACTTGTCAGTTATAAAATACTTAGGGCAATAATTTAAATACCTTTTACAGTTACCGTTCACTAACTACCACTAATTAGCTTGGTGATAGTAAATTATTTTCATCCATACATTAAAATTTGTCTTCTGAATAAGAATCACATTCATTGATCATTCTTTGGATTAGACTACATTACCTTACCTCTCCTGGAGCATAATAGAATGTCGACGACAGCATCAGACAATGCAGGATATGACTCCTACCTGCATCATGTAAAATCAATGTACATTGAGACCATGGTGCTTATATTTTCTGAGGTTCAGAAATTTTCCAATATGTCCTATCAAAAGAACATTTGAATCTGATTAAATAAAATGCCATTCTTTAATATGTAAACTCCATCCCCTCCAAAATAATGCTAAATGTTGACTGTACAGAACTATTTGTGCACTAAAATTACATATGTGGACACATAAAATTAAATACATTAATTTTAGTAACTAATATTGTGCACCATATATGGGATATGTGAGGCCATGCTTAAGTGAATGTGGGTGTTTAAGAATGTGTATGCATGTGTGTATGTGTACTAAAATCCAGAGTGAGAAAATGTACTTAGCATAAAAAATAATAACATTCCTTTAGTTTAAAAAATATTTTAGTGTTGCTTAAATTTATCATCACCTAAATGATGCTCTCCTAATGGATGGTTTTTTTCTTTAATTGATTTCAACTAAACCTTGTCTTATGCCATGGTAGTGGAGAACAACTCTATTTCTGCTGTCCCTCTTCCACAGAGAAGGCCCTTTTTCCAGACATTCTAAGATATAGGGGATCAATATATAGAACAAAGGCCTAGACGGCTTTGCTATGCATTTGACTGAGATACAATGCAAAGCAATTAAAACTATTGGCTGTGCAGCACAATAACCTGCTTTCTCTCCAGGTTTTGAAATCAAATTGGCTTCTAAACCACCATTCAAACAGTGACATGTCTGCTTTTTGAGTTATTTCTGAGATTAAAGAGGAAAAATATTGGCTGCACGATGTGCAATGTCTTTGTGAATAGCTGGCCTTTCTTTCATGGATGACTGAGATATACTGAGGTCATATACTGTGTCTCTAATGTTGGACATTATGCTTTGGGGAAATGTTTTGTGAGTATAAATTAATAATCCCATAATAGAGAAGACAAAATAGAAGGATAATTGTTAAATAAGTGACATGAGCTTGCATCACTGAATGCTCATTAAAATATATGCAACTTTATTAAAAGGATAGCAGCAAAAAACTGCTTTATCCTTTCATGAATGCCACACTTTAAAAAAAAAAGAATTTTAGATGCTATTTTCTCTTAGAGAATTTCTCTCAGGTCAAGTTAGTCCCTATTTTCTTTTTGTGATCCTATTCCATTTTGCATAGCACTTTCTTCCATTCTAGCCCTAACCTTCTCCCTGTATGCCTCCAATATTCACTCTTCAAAGGCAAGGATTCAATACAATTTGTTTTAGTATATTTAGCACCTAATAAAAAACCAAACATTAAATTCTCAGCAAAAAAATAAAGTGTAATGAATAAATGAATTAAGCTCTACATAAGCCCACAAAATATGTGTGGTCAAAGAATGAAAAAGGGTCATAGCTAAAAGTGACAGAAACATATTTCAAGTTAGCCTAAACAGAAAGATATATGTTAGTCCATATAACTGGGGTGTTCAAGGACAAAGCAGAATTTACTTAAAGCATAGCAAGTAGATGAGAAATTACTTTCTTAGCTCTGAATGAAAAATCCTAATCAGAACTCCAATAATCAGCCTAATCTTCCTCTGATTAACCTCCCAAGGATATTTATCTACTTCTATAGTCACCCAGAGACAGCACTTTGCTGTCAAAAAGGTTCATATAGTCAAAACGATGGTTTTTCCAGTAGTCATGCACAGATGTGAAAGTTGGACTATAAACAAGGCTGAGCACTGAAGAATTGATCCTTTTGAATCTTGGTGTTGGAGAAGGCTCTTGAGAGTCTCTTGCACAGCAAGGAGATCAAACCAGTCAATCCTAAAGGAAATCAACCCTGAGTATTGGAAGGACTGGTGCTGAAGCTGAAGCTCCAATACTTTGGCCATCTGATATGAGGAGCTGACTCATTGAAAAAGACCCTGATGCTGGGAAAGACTGAGGGCAGGAGGAGAAGGGGTGACAGAGGATGAGATGGTTAGATGGCATTACTGACTTGACGGACTTGAGTTTGAGCAAACTCCAGAAGACAGTGAATGACATGGGGTCGCAAAGAGTCGGACATGACTTAGCTACTGAACAACGACAATAGCCACCCAGGGTTGGGGTAGGTTAAAGCTCATTTAAAATGTATGTAATGGGTTTCTCATTGGAGAAAAAGTGTCTCTAAAAACAGAAGGAAGTAGTTGCTCAGCAAGCCAAAACATCAGATATCCATTTAAGGGAAAATTAAAAAGCGTGAATTATTAGAAGCATTTCGATAAGCAAGAAATACCCAAATAAGAAGTCATCTAAACCATTTCTACTTTGACTCCAAAACATGAATATCT
Organism: Tragelaphus eurycerus; assembly: GCA_935064755.1. NCBI lineage: Eukaryota > Metazoa > Chordata > Mammalia > Artiodactyla > Bovidae > Tragelaphus > Tragelaphus eurycerus. Next base: position 39,874,318 of record CAKXYN010000010.1, on the reverse strand, counting down.
CTAAGCTATCAAGGATACTCATTTATCCATTTATGTTTTCATTTATTCACTTATTTGTGAACCATATATTGAGACTGTACTACGTATCATATACTGTGCCCAGATGCTAGCTCAGCTCGTGTGGGGTGCAGGGGAGGGGGAGATAAATAAATAATGATTACAAGGAGATCATAAGTTCCATTTAATTTTATGGAATATCCTATTAAACAGTTAGCCTAAATTAATTTCATGATGAAGTAATGACTAGTTCATTTAAATGACACATTATACTTTATGTCAATACTGATTTTTTATGATTAGACTTAATGTCTAATCATATTAAGACACAGAGTAAATTGAGCACAAACCAATATATTTGCTTGATTTTCTCTATGAAAATTCTGGAAAATCAATTTCATTAATATTTGGAGGATATGTTTGTGATATTTCTGTTTCTCCTTTAGTTATTATAATGGTGGAAGGCAATTTTTAATTATTTGCCTTAAAATGATTTTAAGTTTAAAATTTAATAATTTTAGATTCCTCCTTAAAATGAGGAGTTTTATCTAACTTAAAATGGGCACTGAATGTAGATTTCTTATCATAAGTTATTCTGTTTTTCACTTTATTCTCTAAATTGGAATTCAGTCTTAGATAACTGCACAGTGATTCATTTCTGGTATTCAGTTGAAATCACATTGTGAATGGTTTAAGAAAATAAAACTGAAAAACTTGCATATATTTAAAGGAGAAGAACATTTCCACATTGTATGAGGCAATATAGCAAACAAACAAAAGTGAAAAGAAAATTAGTTGCATACAAAGGAATCTAAATTTCAGAGTATAAGAAATACAACTCTATTTTTCTATACAAAGGATTATTTTTAAATAATTGAAGAGTATGTATTTATTTCATAAAATAATTTTATAAATTTTCCTCCCACTCAATATTATTTCATCAAAGTTAATTGCTCTCATAAGACAAGCCAGTGCATCTGGTGACTGGTCTAGCTGTATTTTCACTTCCCTCATTTTTATTGTCCATGGACCAGCTCTGATATATGATTCTAATTTGTTTCTCATAATTGAAGGGTCACAAGGACTTTATGTACCTCAAACATATGTAGCTTTTCTCTTCCTCAACATTTTGTTTACTTTTCTATATGTTATCATTAGTGCTATTATGGAAGCCTATTTGTTTATATAAATTATTTTTTCCCAATTAAGGGAAACATTCATGAAAAACATACACATTAAAATGGAATGAGAAAGAGAATGCTAAATTTTTATGTTTAACAATGCATTCGTTCCTTAAAATCTGGCATTCCACAGATACTCAAAGAGCAATGTCCAAGGCAGATCTACAGTGAAAATAATTGCAGAGAATCATAATTTAACATTTCAAGATTGTCCAAAGATCTAAGGATTATTAGGATTACAAAAGCCCCTTATATTTGCTGAAGAAAAAATTGCTGACTACCTGAACTAAATATTAAAGCAATAAAAACCAGTTATTGCTCTCCAGTGAAATATGTTGTAAGTCCATATTTATTAATAATTAAGTTTTCTAGTAGTTATAAAATAAACAGACACAATTAAATGTATAAAACATTTTTTTTATCCAAGATATCCCAAATGGTATTTGACCACTCAATCCATGTTAAAAATACTTACATTTTACTTTTTTAAAAATTGTCATTAAAATATAATAAACATATCTATCTACCCATATAACACATCTCTATTTGGATCAATTACATTTCAAGTGCCCAATACCTACCATATTGGACAGCACAAATCTAGAACATTATGCAACATGAAAGAAACTCAAAATTTCAAGGAAAAAAACACAACTAAAGACTCGATGGATGTGAGTCTGAGTGACCTCTGGGAGTTGGTGATGGACAGGGAGGCCTGGAGTGCTGCAGTTCATGGGGTCGCAAAAAGTCGGACACGACTGAGCGACTGATCTGATCTGAAAGATGAAAAATCCAGAAAATATCATTTCCTAGCAAATTGATCTATTAATAGTTCAGATGCATTTTACAAACCATTAGGCATATGACTAGGCTTCCTTGGTGGCTCAAATGGTAAAGAATCTGCTTACAATGCAGGAGACATGGGTTTGATCCTTGGGTTGGGACTATCCCCTGGAAGAGGGCATGACAACCCACTCCAATATTCTTGCCCAGAGAATCCCATGGACAGAGGAGTCTGGCCAGTTACAGTCCGACTCACAAAGAGTCGGACACGACTGAAAGACTAACACATTCACGTGCACGGGCACATGCTCACTGCTTTATGTGTTTTCAAAATTAATGGCAAATTTCACAATTAGCTGACAGGATACAAAAGTATATCTTAGACATATACCATGTGTACTAGTCAGGCTGTATTTGAGGATCATTTGTATCAGAATCACTAGGATATGTTGAATTCTTTGCTAAAACCTGATTTTTTTTTTTTTTTCAAGGATTTCTGGACATGGAGTCTAAGAACTTACATATAAAACTGTTTTTAATATAATCTCTATGAATGTGAATATTTGAAATATGTGTCTGTATGTTGTATGTGATAGAGCTTAATAATATCTTCAAACACAGTAAGCAAGATTGCTTTACTTAGCTAAAAAATAATAACTCATATATGACACAATTACATAAAGTGTTATTACATAACAGATCATTTTAATTTTCATAGTCATGTAGGAATTTGGGATTTTATTCTCTATGAGATAAAAAGGCATGCACAAATTTTAGCACAGAAAAGGGTCATAATTTATGTTGTTAAAAACCACTCTGACTGCTCTCAAAGGGCAAAGTAGAAGCAAAGATATCAGTTAGAAGAACAGGTGTTCAGGTAAACCCCACCCCAGTACTTTTGCCTGGAAAATCCCATGGACAGAGGAGCCTGGTAGGCTCCAGTCCATGGGGTCGCTAAGAGTCGGACAGGACTGAGCGACTTCACTTTCACTTTTCACTTTCATGCATTGGAGATGGAAATGGCAATCCACTCCAATATTCTTGCCTGGAGAGTCCCAGGGACAGGGGAGCCTCGTGAGCTTCCGTCTATGGGGTAGCACAGAGTCGGACACGACTGAAGCGACTTGGCAGCAGCAGCAGCAGCAACGTATTCTAAGTCTTCAACTAGGTGACAGGGAGGCCATAGGCAAGGAGGGTTATAAAAAGTGGCTTATTTTGGTTATACTTTGAGAACTCAGAAGTCTAGGTGATAAAATCATACATAGATCATGAGAGAGAAAAGAAACAAGTCTGAAACTAAGACTGTTGGCCTAGGTTTTGGGGAAATGGATGTTTGGTTTTTCTACTAAGTAACTATGATTAGAAGCTTAAGACAAGACCAATTCCCTGGTGGCTCAGACAGTAAAGAATCTGCCTGCATTGCAGAAGACCCGGATTCAGTCCCTAGGTCAGGAAGATCCACTGGAGAAGGGCATGGCTACCCACTCTTGTATTCTTGCCTGAGGAACCTGGCAGGGTTTGCAAAGAGTCACACAAAAACAAAGCTACTAACAAACACACACACACTAACTGACCTTATCTTGATTACACATCCAAAGATCTTATTTCCAAATAAGGTCACATTCATAGGTACACACATTAGGGCTTGAAAATACCTTTGTGTGGAACTCAATCCAACCCATATGAAACACAAAACTATCGTGTACCTCTTTTCAAAAATCAGCACCAAAGGTAAACCACATGTACAGTGTTGAATATGCTTTCAAGTATGCTCAATGTAATGGCAGAGAATGTCTATTTTGTTTCCCAGATCATTTCATTAGGCAAGAAAGATGAGTTTCTTTGTTCAGTTTTGTTGTTTTATTTGCTATGATTCATGATAAATCTCTATTTCCCCAAGTCAGAACACTATGAAAGCCCTCCCTTTGTTCTGTAATATAGGAGATAGCATTTCAGAAAAACTTCCTAGTGTCATTTTTCCTCCTTTTGTATAAATATATTAACTTTAATAAAAGAGTATTAAAAAAGAAAAAAATATAATAAAAGGATGGCAGTGTTTGTCACTGAGGAATAAAATTACAAACACAATAGCTTGGTAATGTTTTAGAGACTATTTGGATGTTACAATTTAATAAAAGATATAAATATGTCAATGCAAACTATAAGTATGCTATACAATAATATTTCTTAAGAAAATGAAACCTAATCTGTCTTTGTTTCATCATACTAAATATGCAGCTATACTCTGCTTAAGTAGTAGGTTCATACCTGCTTTAGCTTCTTGTGTGTGACATATTATAGCTTGTTGTAGCAATAGTGTTTTACATGGAGAATCAAAGTTATTAGCAGATAGTTAAAGATAAGCCTGCCCTTATAAAGTCTAAACTCATGCTAGTAGCAGATAAATAAGTAGGCTAAAACTATGAATTCTATTGATAAATATAATTTGGACTTGGAAATCTGAAAATTGCCCTATTTTCTGTCTTTTGGTGATATGATCCAAGATTTTATACTCTGTCATTCTGTACTGACATTTAGACCACTGGATTCCAATGCACAGAATGACAAAGCTATTTTTCTTTGTTCTTAAAATTTGAGATGTGATCATTCCACTGAACTTTACATTTGTGATTCAAGTTAAAACCTTTCATCAACTCTTATTACAGAAAAAACTTGATGGCTTAATAGATAAAAGTTCTGACCTTTTCAAGTCCAGAATTTAAGCACTAATCTCTAGTGAAGAATAATCCACATCTCAAATACAAACACACAGCCCCACTCAGTCAGCTTGGTAGTAGAGAAACTCTAAGAAACAGAGCAGATCTAAGTTTTCCAGCTCTCTACCTATGCATTTTTATTCCTTGGACTGAAAAAAGATCAACTGAAATAGTAAACCATACAAACTTTTGCTAAATAGAGAAACTCTGCTCTTGGAAAAGAATTATTTCTCACAGGAATGCAGTCTTTACTTTCAAAACTCTGACCTCAATTTTAATAATGAGAACAAATTCTAAGTAACTTAATTTATAAACTAACATTTTTAATTGTAATGATATATCAATATTATAGTTGAGTTAAACCATTCAAATAAAAACTCTCAAGTAAGAATTCCCTTTTCCTCTACCCACTTTGGCTACTTTCTGTGGTAAATTCTGCTGTATTAAGATATCTAAAACTCTAAAATCGAAATCTGTATGTATGAGACAACCTCAAACCAGATGTCTCACTTCATAGTTGTAGGAATCACATCTGGATGACACATAGAATTCTGAATTCATTACCTCTAAACAAAACCCACTATTTTTCTGACTCTCTTTTTTCTCTATTTCATAGGCCAATTTTCTAAAAAATACAGGCCAGGAATTTGGCGCTTATTTCCAACTTATCTCTTTATACATTCATCTGACAGGAGACCAAAACCTTTCTATTCTTCTTCAGTTAACACAATTTTATAGAGTATTTTTAGGCTTACAGTAAAACTGAGGGGAAGATAAAGATTCCCTGTGTACTACCTGCCCCTAAACTATTTTCTCTTCTAGGAGTTTAATAGTTTTGTGTTTTAGAGTTATGATCCATTTTGCATTATTTTGTGTGCCAGTGTTTAAAGTCTATGTCTGGATTCTCCTTTTTTTCCCCTTTGGAAGTAGATGTCTATTGTAACACTATTTATTTAAAAAGACTACCTTTGCTCCATTGTATTGCCCTTGCTCCTTTGTCAAAGATCAGTTGACTGTATTTGTGGGGATCTATTTCTGGCCTCTCTGTTTTGTTCCATTGATCTATTTGTCTCTTATTTTGCCAATACCACACTGTCTTGTTATATGGTAGTTTACAATAAGCCTTGAAGTCAGGTAGTGGCAGCCTTGCAACCCTGTCTCCTTCAACATTTTGTTGGCCATTCTGGATCTTTTGCTTCTTTGTGTAAACTAGAGAATCAGCTTGTCAATATCCACAAAATAATTTGCTGGGAACTTGATGTCTGGTCCCTATGTGTCATTAATCCACCTTCTCACTGAGGAAGGGAGGGGGTCAACATCACTCTCAGGATGCTATCATATTTCACATCACCCTTACTGCTTTCTTCTTGGGACAAATGACTCTCCTACATATTGAAGAGAAAGAATGGGGATGGGAATAGGTAAGACCCAGCCTCACCACTTCCAATGCAATTTCTCAACCAGTTACTCACATGGAGACTCTTAACTGCTTCTGGTTTCCCTTTTTCTGATTTTTGGTCACCACAAAAGCACTCCAGTCTTTAGCAGCAATTCCTCTTCTACAACCTTCTCTTCCATATTTTAAGCTTCTTTCTTTCATGGAAGAGATCCCCAGATATTTTGCTCCTGATGTCACTTTTGGGGGACAAAGTTTCAGCTTATTATTGTTTTCTCCTTTCTTCCTTCTTATTTGTATTATCTTTCTATCACTTCTAGGTATTTAGGAAATTAAGTAAAATGCATTCATGTGCATAGTTTGCAAATTTGAGTCCAACTTTCCAACATTCTCTTTTCTTATTAAAAACAAAACTAATTCCTGTTGCCAAACTCCAGATGCACAAATTGTATTGAAAGAAGAATTATGCTAAAAACTTGGTAACATAATGTTCCCAGGACCTTCATGGTTTACTCTCTAATAACCTTACATAGTGACTCATGCACAGAGAGTTGGAAATAATTTTTCATTCCCAAACTATTGATATTCTCACTATTCAATTTTTCATCTATCATTCTACTGCTGGCAACTCTCAGTCTTGTACAAATCTTGTTTTCGTGCCTCTCATCACCCAGGTAAGGAAAACTTCTCCCTTCAGTGGTTTCCTAAACAGTACAAATGCAAGGCAACTTTGTGTAAAAGATCATTACTGAAAATGTGGAAACAATAGAGGATATTAGCTCCATATCAAGCAGAACCAAAATCCTATTAAATATTGTAACTCTGTAGTTACAAATTGTCTTTCTCTGCGTAGAGCATTGCTTACTAGCTGGCTTCCTTCTGTGTGCCCTTCTCACTTTGTCTCCATCCTCCCAACTTACCTGACATCCTAGTACTTTCTGAAATCAGCTACTTACTCTTTTCATTTAAAAACAAATCCCTATTGTAAGTCATTTGTGGACAAAGAAAGTGAATTTTCATTACTTTCATTTAAACGGCTACTAATGTCTGGTCTTTCAAAGTGTTCAGCTACATTTTTCACCTGGTTGCTTAAGATAAATTAAGTATAATATCCCTGAAAGAACTGTTGACTTCTCTTGACTTCTGGTTCTGACCTTGCTTTTCTGGGGGAGTGTTGTTGACTTGACATAAGGGGTAGAGGTCAGCCAAGATAGCTACGAATGAGTAACCTTGAGGTAAAGGCAAAATCTAAGGGGAAAAACTGAGAATTCTTCTAAAAGTAAACACCTTACTTTGAAAGAGAAAACCAAAATAAAAATCTCAAGAACTAACAAGAGCTATCACCGAGGGGCAAAAACACACCATCAGAGTAGAAAGTTATCTCCTTAGGAAAGAAAAGTTTGAAAACAAAAGGTCAAATGTGCACAGACGCTTGAGGCAGGTCTGTTTTCAGAGGTTTGTTTCATGCAAAAGGCTAAAGAAAAAAAAAAAATAATTCTCATTGACATTTATGTTTATATGTACATATACAACTACATACAAAGTATATATTCAGGAAGTTACAAAGGGGTTAAAAAATTGACAAACTATAATCCACTTTCCTAGATTCCTTTCTGCTGAGATATTGTCCTCAGGTATCTGTGTTTTAATAATGCCCTCATTTCTCATATGTCTCTAGTATTAAAGGCTAATTACTAATGATACTAAGGTTTATAAGATATAATTTTTGAAACTATGTGAATATTAACATATAACTGCTGTTTTCAAATAAGCAGAGAATAAATCCATGTCTTAAGGTTATATACTGTACTCCATACTTGAGAGGAGGTGATTATTTTCACTTTTAAAGATATAGTTTTCTATGATGCTAGTGGTCACTTTTTTCCCTGGCGATAAAAATAATTCACTAATTTTCATCTCATGTTACAATCTTAAAATTCATATTTCCACCTAAATTAGAGTACATTTACCAAGAAATCTGTGTTCAAGTATTTCACAATTCTATTGTTTAGGGCTTTAAAATGTTTTTAACATAAAAATTGTATATATTTAAGCTGTATAACATGATGATTTGATACAGACATACATAGTGAAACTATTTCTATAGTTAAGCTGATTACCATAACTCTTCACATAGTTACCACTTTATTTATTTATTGTGTGTGTGTGATAAGAGCACCTGAAATCTGCTCTTTCTGTAAAGCTCCAGCACTTAACACCATTAATATTAATAACTATATTAATATAGTTATAAATAACTATAGTCAGTATGCTGTACATTAGCTCTCTAGACTTATTTCTCCAACATAGCAGCAACTTTCTACCTTTAACTGAAACCTACCATACATTGTTTAGAACTTTTAATAAAATTTCACATTCAGAGTGTCAATTCTGTGCTTTGGTTTCTCACATAGATTTGTATATTAATGCCAGAGAAATTATATATTATTTGACAATTTAGAAAGGCAAAACAAAATCAGAAATGTGTTCTTATTCCATTTACCCCAGGAATGAGGAGAAAGTAGGGAATGAATAAGATATGTTTCTCAAGAAAACAGCCTAGAAATGGATTGTTCCAGCTGAGAGGGTATCTTTGGTCAGCCTCTCTGAATAATACCCCTGTCCTGGGGACTCACTGGAGGACATAAACTGGTATCTAATCAATCCTCTAAAAGTAGGATATAAGCAGCCTAAAAATAATTTTGAAGTACAGTTCTGTGACAGTAATCATGCCATTACGTTATACAAAATTATAGCCTAAAGATGTATTGCCGGAATTAAGACTTTCTATCAGGTTACCATTTCAACATAAGACCCAGCACCTCCCATTTGGGAGAGGGAGATTAGAAAGACAGTGGGGAGAAGGGTCTATGGGGAGAAGGAAATGGCAACCCACTCCAGTATTCTTGCCTGGAGAATCCCAGGGACAGAGGAGCCTGGTGGGCTGCCATCTATGGGGTCGCATAAAGTCAGACACGACTGAAGTGACTTAGCATGCATGCAGGCAGGGTCTGTGGAATACAGGGTTGGGGGTGAGGACTTGGCAGTCTCCACTTTCCAGACAGTCAGTGGCCAAAAAGCCTCTGACTTTTGAGAATTCTCACTTATTGACACCATGATGTTAAATCTGTTTCTTTCATCCACTTGTGCTTGTTCAGTCGCTTTAGTTGTGTCTGACTCTTGGCAACCCCATGGACTATAGCCTGCCAGGTTCCTCTGTCCATGGGATTTGCCAGGCAAGAATACTGGAGTGGGTTATTCCTTTTCCAGGGGATCTTCCTGACCAAAGGATCAAACCCGTGTCTCCTGCTTCTCCTGCATTGCAGGTGGATTCTTTTTTTTTTTTTTTTTTTTTTTTAACCACTGACCTACTGGGGAAGCCCTATACATCAGCTTAGTTCTTGAGATAAAATGTTCTTTTGTCATCACACTTGGATAGTTCTGATCAGTCCCTCCACTTCCACATCTATGGTTCAAATCAGTCTTTTCCTCTCACCTTTGTTATTCCTGATGTTATTTTCATTTAGATATCAGCAGAATACTAGGATGTTTTATGAACCAATGACTAAATTTAGATATTGGATTGGCTAAAGGTTCATTTGGATTTTTCCACAAGATGTTAAACTCATTCAAATACATAGGTAAATAAAAACTAATACAAGATCTTTTCCAAATTTACAGAAATAACCAAATAATTGAAAGAATATAAGGTTGCTGAACTTGAGCAATTCTTCAGTTTTACTTTTCTACTCTAAGGTTATTGGTTCTGGGTAAACCGACTAGGGAAGTATCCATTTCATCACTGCATAGGTTATATATCTGTGTAGTTCCTCATTTACCTCTATGCTCTCTGCTTTTTAGTAACAAAGCAAGTCTAAGAAAACCCCTGGTTCCAGTGCAGTTATTGCCATTTCAGTTATAAGGAATAAGATTTTAAATCTCAGAATGAGCTCCTTACACATGTGAAATGTCGTTTGCTGGCTCTCTCTTGTATTTGCAGCCACAACATTTTCTCTTACTTTTTCTCTGTTGTACTATGACTGTATCCACTCCCCAGAATGGGTCTTGCATTTGTATTGGATGGGGAAGGATTGTAGGGAAGAGTTCAGTTCTTATCTAGTTTCACTGAAATTAGCATTGGATTTCTGTTTCTTCTGGGGTCATCAGGCTGGGAGTCTGATTTCATTATTTTAAAAAGACTCCTTTTATATAAGTTAGAAGTGAAAGTGAATTCCCTCTTTGGATGAAGAACTTTACTTCAGCTTATAATACAATTGTATTTTCTACTTTTCTGAATGTCTATTATTGAAAACTGGAATTCTTTTTTGTTTTGTATGAGCCCCAAAGCCCATCCAAGATCCCTACTAAGCAGATTATTCACTTTTAAAAAGGATCCTTTAAGTTTATTCTGCAGACAAATTTTGATGACTCAGTATAAGCAAAAGGATGCGAGGTTTCAACTAACCCCAAACTCCTAAAGTATTCATTCCTTATTCATAAAAATAAATTCTTCATTCATAAAAATAACTTACTGGTTCCTTACCATGAGTCAGGTTTTATTTCAAAGGACCATGATATATCAGTAAATATAAAAATATAATTCAGTGTAACATTTTCTCCCTTCAGAAGTAGTAAATTCTAGTGAGAAGACACAGGCACTAAACAAGACAAGTAAGATCAACACCTAGCATGTTAAATGTGAAGAAAATAAACACGGCAAGGGGACAGGGAGAGTTGAAGGAGAGTGTTAAAGTAGGGAAGAAAGGCCTTACGGAGCAAGAGACCTTTCAGGACACAATTGAAGGAGGTGAGAGAAGAAATCATGTGGCTTTCTGCAGGGTAAGCATCCCAGGCATGTAAAGGGCCGTCATTGCACAGGCTAAACCTGGGAGTGTCATGGCATATTCAGGTAACAGCTGGGAGGCTGCGTGGGTGCAGTGCAGTGACTCGGAGAAAGTAGTTGGAAACGATGTTAGAGGAAGAATGGAAAGTTATAATCACTAGGGCCTGGTGGGCCACTGGGAGAACACTGGTTTTCATCCTGAAAATAAGATGCAAAGCCATGGAAGTATTTTGAGCAGATGACAGACAGACATATCCCCTTCTATTGCACTTGGCAGATACTGCATTTTTTACAAACTGAAGGTTTGGGGCAACCCAGCATCAGACAAATCTATCAGTGCCATTTTTCGAACAGCATTTGCTTAGTTGGTATTTCTGTGTCACACTGGTAACTCTGCCAATACTTCAAACTTGTTCACTATTACTTCTTTGTTATGGTGATCTGTGATTAGTGATCTTTGGTGTTCTTATTACAACTCCCTGAAAGCTCAGATTATTGTTGTTGTTTAGTCGTTAAGTCACGTCACTCTTTTGCAGCCCCATAGACTGTAGCCTGCCAGGCCCCACTGTCAAATGGGATTTCCCAGGGAAGAATACTGGAGTAGGTTACCATTTCTTTCTTCAGGGGATCTTCTCAACCCAGGGATTGAATCTACATCTCCTGCATTGGCAAGCTTATTCATTACCTCTGAGCCACAAGGGAAGCCCCCCGCCCCATTTTTTTATATATTTTTAAATTAATGTTTGAAAATGCTATTGCATGCTAATAGATCACAGATAGTGTAGCATAACTTTTATATGCCCTGGGAAACCAAAGAAAATTGTGATTTGATTTATTGCAATATTGGTTTTGCAGGTCTAGAATGGAGCCTGCAATTTCTCAGAAGTATGTCTGTGTACTCACTCAGATGAGATGATGGTAGCAGCCGTAAATGTGGTGACAGTTGATTATAACTTGTACATAACTGGCAGCTAGAGTAGCAAGTTTTACTGAAAGAGTAGATGTGTAGTAAGTGTGTAGTAAGTGACAAATAGGAAAAGGAGTACGTCAAGGCTGCATATTGTCACCCTGTTTATTTAACTTACATGCAGAGTACATCGGAGAAGGCACCCCACTCCAGTAATCTTGCCTGGAAAATCCCATGGACAGAGGAGCCTGGTAGGCTGTAGTCCATGGGGTCACAAGTGTCAGACACGAATTCACTTTCACTTTTCACTTGCATGCATTGGAGAACGAAATGGCAACCCACTCCAGTATTCTTGCCTGGAGAATCCCAGGGATTGGGGAGCCTGGTGAGCTGCCATCTATGGGGTCGCACAGAGTCGGATGCGACTGAAGTGACTTAGCAGCAGCAGAAAAGTACATCATGAGAAAAGCTGGGCTGGAGGAAGCACAAGCTGGAATCAAGATTGCTGGGAGAAATATCAATAACCTCAGATATGCAGATGACACCACCTTTATGGCAGAAAGCATGGAAGAACTAAAGAGCCTCTTGATGAAAGTGAAAGAGGAGAGTGAAAAAGTTGGCTTAAAGCTCAACATTCAGAAAACTAAGATCTTGGCATCTGGTCCCATCACTTCATGGCAAATAGATGGGGAAACAGTGGAAACAGTGGCTGACTTTATTTTAAGGGGCCCCAAAATCACTACAGATGGTGATTGCAACCATGAAATTAAAAGACACTTACTCCTTGGGAAGGAAAGTTATGATGAACCTAAACAGCATATTAAAATGCAGAGACATTACTTTGCCAACAAAGGCCCATCTAGTCAGAGCTACAGTTTTTCCAGTAGTCATGTATGGATGTGAGAGTTGGACTGTGAAGAAAGCTGAACACTGAAGAATCGATGCTTTTGAACTGTGGTGTTGGAGAAAACTCTGGAGAGTCCCTTAGACTGCAAGGAGATCCAACCAGTCCATCCTAAAGGAGACCAGTCCTGGGTGTTCATTGGAAGGACTGATGTTGAAGCTGAAACTCCAATACTTTGGCCACCTGATGTGAAGAGCTGACTCATTGGAAAAGACCCTGATGCTGGGAAAGATTGAGAGCAGGAGGAGAAGGGGACAACAGAGAATGAGATGGTTAGATGGCTTCATCGACTTGATGGACATGGGTTTTGGTGGACTCTGGGAGTTGGTGATGGACAGGTAGGCCTGGGGTGGTGCAGTTCATGGGGTCACAAAGAGTCAGACATGACTGAGCAACTGAACTGAACTGAAGTGACAGCTCTGGATCAAGGTTCTGATAGCCCTAAAGATTATACAATGTTCCCTTTCTGTACTTGATCTCGACTTCACAGTTCCTTTAGGGGCTCACTGACGAAAGCTACTTCTATCTCTGCGACAGCTTTTTCCTGAATGTTTGCGGTTGTCATTTTACTTGTCCAATTTCTCAGTTGATTATATTCAATACTTATTTATTTCTGAAATTCCATACAAATATCTGCTCCATTAATAACTTTCTTGCTTGCTTTCAGTACAGTTTTCTCTCTCTCTCTCTCATATATATATATATATATATATATATCTTTAAACATATGTGCTTCAATAAATCATACTTTTCTCTTTAACAACAACAACAAAAAAATCAATGTTGAAAATAAAGAGTAAAAGTCTTCTGAGCATAGCATCTGTATTAGGACTTCAATTCATCTGTCAGCAGAACTTTACAATAGTAATAATTTAAATAAGAAGGCGAAGTATTTTTCTCTCATGTAAACAAAGTGTAGGGTTGGTATAGCTAACCCGTAATCAGCAGGTTTCAGGCGTTTTTTGGTACTTTGTCATTTTTAGTAAGTGATGTTCTTTGTAATTGTTACCCTATTGTCCAGATATAAAGCTGACATTCCAGGCAGCTGACTGCCCCTCTTTTAAGAGTCACTAACATTAAATTTGTATTATTTCATGAAATAATAACAGAAAGATAGGTATTAGGCAACTATATCTGTAAGCATCTGTTTACCGGTTCTACTCTTCATTTGTAAATTGATAGGGAATTCCGACCACATATTTTATAAAGAAGCATGGAAATCTCCTGAAGCTTCACATTAAAAATGTTTTGCAAGAACCAGATAAAATTTTGCACAGAAAATATATCATGGTGATTAAGAATAGGACCTCAGGGACCAGATGACTGAATTTGAATTCAAGTTCTAACCTGCATCACAGTTCAGAGAGACTGTGATCCAGTTATTTAACCTCAGTGTGCTGTTGTTTTCTCATATATCCAATTGATATAATACTAATGCTATCTATCTCATATATGAGAAATATAAAATAAATCATCCAAAATACTCAGACTGGCTCCTGGAACTTATAATCCCTTAATAATAAGTGCCACATAATTTTTAACTATTTAAATATATCTCTTTGCTTCTGATTTTAGAGTTTTCAGGAAAATTTAAGGACTCTTTTGAAATGCATGCAATTATAGCTGATGTGAAGCTCAACTTGAAAACATGTTTACTTCTCCTCAAAGAAATAAAATAAATTATTCAAAACATAGATACAAACACCACACACACAAAAAATGAAAAATAGAAACTTCTTATCTCTGAAGAGCAAAGAACCCTAATGGTTAAGGCATGACAACATTTCCTATATAAATTAGAGTTCAGAAGAACACACATATTTCTGTGCAAATCCTCTCTATGAGGCAAAGTCTGACATGAAAGGTATCGTTTTAGAGTTTCACTTTTCCTCCAGTAAAATCATTTAATACATTTTTGCTCACAGCTATCCAATGAAGAAAGCATTATTTATCTAGATAAAATATTCTTCATCCTGTATCAGAAAAAAATGTGTTTACTTGAAAATAGGTGAAGACATTTGTTTTCCCTAGGGAATTATTCATATACATAACTAAAATTGGGTAGCATCATGTTATGCATCATTTTCTACTTTTTCTACTTCTGACATTTATATTTGTGTCTCCATGTCATTCTCACTCTGTTATTCTTAGCTTTAATTCCTACTGTCTCTCTCTCTCATTCTCATTATCTCAGTCGCTCTGTAATTATTAGGATTTTAAACATTTAAAGTTTCTTCACTGATGTTACTGGCATTCTGTTGCAGATAATTTTTTTGCTGTGAAGGTTGTCTTGGATATTTTAGGATATTTAGGAACATTCCTAAAATCTACTCACTAGAATCCTGTCGTATCCTTACTCTTCAAATTGTGACTATCAAAATAAGGCCTCCAGGAATCACCAAGTATCCCCTGGGGGCAAAATCACCCTTGGTTGAGAACTACAGATTTACCATCATTTCCATTTGTATTCTTATCTGTTTCCTGATTTATTTGGCTTTTGTCCTATTTTACTTTGTGCTCTTACCTCAAATTTTTGTTCTTGGGTTTTGCACTGCAATGCAGGGCTGTGAGTGTGGTGGAGAACATGGAAATGCCCTTCAAGACACCTAGATTTGGGTTTCTATACGTGACTTGGGAAATCTGACCTTGGATAATGCACGCATCCAGCTTATTCCTGCATTTTGTTGTGTAGTGATGTGATATGATGCCGAATCTGCTTGTTTACAACATAAATAAACTTGTTTTTATAGGTAAAGTTGTATTTGATATAAAGTGAAATTGTGTATCAAGATGTCCACAGTGACATCTGTGATTGCTGATAAGCATTCAGTAGCTAGGAGGCTGAGGGGTGCCACTGGGGGCTTGTCCATAAGAATACATGGAGAAGCAACTATGGGGAGGAGACATTTAGAATATAAAATCCAAGTTTGTGAAGATAAACTTGGAGTGCTGGATCTGAACAAGGTGACTCTTTCCTAATCTAAATAGCTCTACAAAGACGTTGGGGCAATTGTTCCTGCTATGCAGTGGTAAAAAAACCATGCAGTAACCCCAAAGAAATCATTTTATTGATCAACACTAGTGTCTTTCTCTCCTAGCAACATGCTCTAGCAACAAGGAACTTTCTCCTTTGCTCCAGTGATCGGACTGTCAGCTCTTGATTGGCTAAGCTGACTCTCCCAAGAACCAACTGATAAAGCCATACACCACAACTACGTTTGGACTTTATTCTTTTCATTTGCCCTTTCCTTGAACAACAGTGTAACTTATCTATCAATTGGTTTGAATTATGTTATTTTGCATTAGCTTATTAAGAGACATTATTCTGTATGGTATTGTCTTATGAAATTATTATAATTCCTGCAGTGTACCTGTTTTAAATAAAATATTGGCAAAATAATCTTATTCTCTGAGCATAATTTGCCCCCAAAGAAAACAAATTTCCTCAACCATAAAATAGAAATGTTGGACTAGCTGATGTCTCAGACTAGAAAACTTAAATGGATGCAAATAATTTCTAAGGGAAGACTTTAATATTATTCTTTTTTTTTTCTTTTCTTGTTGTCTGTTTAATTTTACTACAGCTCTGTTTTGTTCCTTTCCTTTTACTTTAACATTTTATTCATGGCTTTATCACACTTTTTTTTTTTTTCTAAAATGAACATAAGCTTATATTATGTTATAATAGAGATTATACATATAATATATATATTTTGGTATATATATTTTTAGATCACTCTTTTTGTAGATCACTCCATTCTTTTCTAATTCTTCTAGCTTATTATAAGAATGCAGTTTTCAGAATAAACATACAAAATATAAAAGTGAGTCACAATCAGATAATTATTTTCTATTGTTAAGGTAAGAATTAATTGGTCAAATTGAGATAAAGTTCAATATGTAAATATAGGATTATTCTCTACATTATCTTTCATTTTAAATAAAGTAAGATACTGTCACTCTTCTGGAAACTTTTTAAACTTAAAAGTGAAATAAAGAAAATATTTTTAAAACTGTTCTACAATGCTTAAAATTGACAGCAAAATAATCAAAATTATCTATGACAATTTGAAATGCACATTATGTCATCTATGCTTAACTTCACTCAAAAATATATTGTGAGCAAAATTACTAACTGATAGCAGTATATATTTAATAGTAGATAGCTGCTGCTGCTAAGTCACTTCAGTTGTGTCCGACTCTGTGTGACCCCACAGACGGCAGCCACCAGGCTCCCCCGTCCCTGGGATTCTCCAAGCAAGAACATTGGAGTGGGTTGCCATTCCTTCTCCAATGCAGGAAAGTGAAAAGTGAAAGTGAAGTCACTCAGTCGTGTCCGACTCTCAGTGACCCCATGGACTGCAGCCTACCAGGCTCCTCCATTCATGGGATTTTCCAGGCAAGAGTACTGGAGTGGGGTGCCATTGCCTTCTCCGACAGTAGATAGAAACATAGTAGATAGAAACATACACATATTTTAGAGTAAGGGGCTATGTTTTTCTTTTGCTAAGAGTGCCTAATAAACATTTTAAAGACTGTTACAGGTGGCGGATCCATCTCGATGTATGGTAAAAGCAATACAATATTGTAAAGTTAAGCAAAATTAAAAAAAAAAAAAAAAGTAAAAAAGGAAGTGGGTGAAGTGAGGGCACCTGGCTAAGCACACATCTTGAAATGCTCAGAGCGCCCCCATCCTGCCCACCCTGCCCCCACCCCCTGCTGCTGGGGGAAGGTTCCCCCCGGGCATCCCCCAGTGCTGGGTGTGGGCCAGGGGCCTGCCATCTGCCTCCAGGGAGCATGTCTGGTTTTTCAAATTGCTTAGTAAGTCTGTCCCTATTGTTCGAGGATAAAAACATTCTTCATTATTTTCTTCTAACAAGCTCAGAAGCTTTTATTTTAAAACTTTCTGTAACTCATCTGAAATTTGTTTTTGTATATGATATGAGACAGCGACCTTTAAGTTATTTTCCCCCATGGATAGCAACAGTCTTATCATTCTTTCCCCACAATTGAAATGCCACTTTGGTTGTGCAATAAATTCTCATGTATAAACAGAAAAAAAAAATACTTCATGCATGAAGTTATCAAAGTTTCTTAATCTTTGTGCTTCATTTCCTTTTTCTGTAAAAATTAAAATTAAATTCCTTTTTCTGTAAAATTACCACAAGCTTCTGGTAGTGGTTACAGGAAATAAGCTATGTAAAGTTTATAGCACAAAATAACTAGTACATAATAGGTACTCAATAAAACTATTATACTTAAAAAAAATAAATAAAGACTGTTAGTCTTTAAAATATTTGTTGAATGAGATGAATCAATGAAGTTAAAACACATCCTCACACCAACACAAAAGTAAACTCAAAATGGTTTAAAAACTTAAATATTATATGACACCATAAACCTCTTTGAAGAGAACATGAGCAAAACATTCTCTGACATAAATTGTATAATATTTTCTTAGGTCAGTCTCTCAAAGCAATAGAGGTACAAGCAAAAAAAGAAACAGTTGGGACCTAATCAAACTTACAAGCTTCTGTACAGCAAGTGAAGTGAAAGGGAAGTCGCTCAGTCGTGTCCGACTCTTAGCGACTCCATGGACTGCAGCCCACCAGGCTCCTCCATCCAAGGGATTTTCCAGGCAAGAGTACTGGAGTGGGGTGCCATTGCCTTCTCCCTCTGTACAGCAAGGAAACCATAAACTAATGAAAAGATGACCTATGAACTCAGAGAATATACTTACAAATGATATGACAGACAAGCACTTAATTTACAAAATATACAAACAGCACATACAACTTAATAGCAAAAAAATAATCCAATTGAAAAATGAGCAAAAGACCTAAACAGACATTTCTTCTAAAAAGGAACCTTCCTACTTTGTAGGAATATAAGTTGTAAGCTGGTACAGCCACTATGGAAAACAGTATTGAGGTTCCTAAAAAACTAAAACTAAAGCTGCCATATGATCCTTCAATCTCACTTCTGCACATATATTCATAGAAAACTCTAATTCAAAGATACATGTACCCCAATGTTCATAGAAGCACTATTTACAACACTCAAGACATGGAAACAACCTAAATGGCCATCAACAGATGAATGAATATATAGAAGATGTGGAACATATATACACAGTGGAATATACTCAGGTATGAAAAATAATAAAATAACGACATTTGCAGCAACATGGATGGATGTTGAGATCATCACATTAAGTGAAGTAAGTCAGGAAGAGAAAGACAAATACCACATATCACTTATATTTTCAATGTAAAATATGACACAAAGGAACTTACATATGAATCAGAAACAGACTCACAGACATAGAGGACAGATCTGTGGTTGCCATGGGGAAGGGGAGAGAGGGAGGCATGGATTGGGAGTTTGAGATTAATAGATGCAAACTGTCATATATAGAATGCATAAGCAACAAGGTCCTATGGTATAGCACAGGGAACTATATTAGATATCCTATGATAAACCACAATGGAAACGAATATGGAAAAAGATATGAATCACTTTGCTGTACAGTAGAAAATAACACAACATTGTAAATCAACTATACTTCAGTAAAATAAATTTAAATAACTTAAAAATATTTGTTAAACTGATTGAAAGTGAAAGTGAAGTCGCTAAGTCATGTCCGACTCTTTGCAACCGCATGGATTGCAGCCTAAGAGGTTCCTCTGTCCATGGGATTTTCCAGGTGAGAATACTGCAGTGGGTTGCCATTTCCTTCTCCAGGAGATCTTCCAGCGCGGGGGATCAAACCCGGGTCTCCTGTATTGTAGGCAGATGTTTTACCATCTGAACCACCAGGGAAGTCACAAACTGAAAAGTAGAAGAGCTGAAAAAAATCAGTTCAGTCCAAGCATAGAACAGTAAGAAATGCTGAACCACTAAAGCTTTTTTGGAGCAGGAACATGACATGCTTAGAAAAAGAATTTAGAACTCATATTCAGTATGAATCTGTGCAGGGAAAATGCTGATTGGTGAGAAGTCCATTTACCTTGGCTCAATTTTTATACCTATTTTAGGGTGCCAAATACCTTTGTTTTGTATTATAGTATTTTGTATGCTTGTCATGATTAAATTCAGTGCGTCCTTGAAGTCTTCCTCCCTGAATTCTCAATACCTTAGGAAATGAAAAATGTTAAGTATTTGCTGGATGAGCAAAGGGCCAAATGATTGCAATGATCTAGGTATTCTGAAGGCAATCAACTTGATACTGTGATATGCCAGGATTTAGTCCAACAAAATTTGTTTCAACCCATTCTAACATTTTATTTCTTCATTTAAAACAATTAAGATAACAAAACAATAATAATTGCTTGATCATATGATCACATGTAAAAACAAATAGAATATCTATTAGCAATAATAGGGATAATAGAAAATAATCGCTTTACCATAGAGGTATCTTATTGATTCAGTGCCATGACATATGCAAAACAACCAGAATTGTACCTATCAGAATGCATCTTCAATTTATGCTACTTCCCTCTCTGAACATAGATCTCTAGAAACCAGCTTTTGGTCTCTGTTACTTAACCTAACATCTAAAGATCTTTGTGAATTTTCCTTATGTACACAGTATTTTGGCCACCTCATGCGAAGAGTTGACTCATTGGAGAAGACTCTGATGCTGGGAGGGATTGAGGGCAGGAGGAGAAGGGGACGACAGAGGATGAGATGGCTGCATGGCATCACTGACTTGATGGGTGTGAGTCTGGGTGACCTCCGGGAGCTGGTGATGGACAGGGAGGCCTGGCGTGCTGCGGTTCATGGGGTCGCAAAGAGTCGGACACGACTGAGCGACTGATCTGATCTGATCTGATGGGATAAATATAGAAGTGGGTAAAGTATAATTTATTTTCCAAAAATGTTCCCTGTGTGATGAGGAAGAGTATTACACCTGATCTGTATACCAGTCAAACTCTAGAATAGTGATGAAAGCTCCATAGAATATTCTAAACTGTAATCTGTTTTGGGGTGAAGAGAAGCTATCCACAGGAAAAGTAGAATTCACTACGACTCCAGATATCAAACCCCTTTAAAGAACACAAAACCTGAGAGCTTGTAATGGCAACTCCAAACCACAGGCTACAGAATCGCTTAGTTACTAATGCATATAAAATCAAAGAGAAAAAAAGTCAACATATAATACACAAATAGTAAAACAGCTTTACCATTTGGATAGAGAAATGTTTAATCTTTTGGGTAAGCTGCTACTTAATTTACTCGAGTTTAAAATTAAGCAGAATCTCTGAAGTGAGACAAATGCATCTATATTAAAATAGAGAGTTTTGACAAATTTACACAGCTTCTCAAACATTTTCTCCTGAGATGTATATACATTCAGTCCATTTATCGGTCCTAAGTGTAATAGGTAAGGTACGCTGCTGCTTCTGCTGCGAAGTCGCTTCAGTCGTGTCCGACTCTGTGCGACCCCACAGACGGAGCTCACCAGGCTCCCCCATCCCTGGGATTCTCCAGGCAAGAACACTGGAGTGGGTTGCCATTTCCTTCTCCAATTCATGAAAGTGAAAAGTGAAAGTGAAGTAGCTCAGTCGTGTCCGACTCTTAGCGACCCCGTGGACTGGAGCCTACCAGGATCCTCCGTCCATGGGATTTTCCAGGCAAAAGTACTGGGGTGGGGTGCCATTGCCTTCCACGAGGTAAGGTATATTCTAAGTTAAAAGGAGGAGGGGAAGGAAAGAGAGAAGAAAGGGGAAAGTGAGGAAGAGGATGAGAAGAAAAGAGGAAAGTACAGATTATAAGGTTTTTATAATTGAGTTTCTTTTCTCATGCAAGATAACTGTGTTTATATAGGCCTGTAAAAATATCACTTTTTTCTTTTTTTCTTGTCACTTTTTTCCCCCTTAAGTACCATTATTTTGTTTTCCTTTGTTTCTGATTTATAGAGAAATCAGTTGACTCTGGCCTGCTACGTTACACAAAGAATTTGAGAGTCTTACAGTTTGTTATTTGACAAAAGATATGCTAAACTTTCTCCACAAGCGATTATCTTTTTTGCTCATTGTGCTTCCTGTCTATGAATTTAACAAGACTTGTTGATGATAAAAATCTCACCATGTTAAGATTAGATAGAAATCTCAGAGTACAAAGAGATTTCAATACAAAGGTCAAAGAAAGAATAAATTAAAGCTATTCATTTTTAAAATGCTTAATGAAATATTCAATAGGAACATCTTATACCTGTATACAAAGTGAAGAAATCTTCTAAATCATGATTTTTTTTCTGAAATTACAACATTATGACATTTGTCTTGGAAGGCTGTTTTTCTCCATTTATAAAGAATAAAGCAATCTAGGTTACATAAATAAGAAAATAAATTATTCTGATTATGAACGTTGAAGTCTTTTTGACTGAGGTAAAAAAGGTCTGATCAGTATGGTATGGTAATTTCAGCCGATAAATTTTCAGAGACAACACTGAATTTACTTACTTGAAATATAATGTAGAGTTTGCTATAAAATAATTGGACCATTCTGGACAGAATTTCAGGATAATCTACTTGACTGATTCTAAGTTACTTTTGAAAAGAAATCAGATGCTAATCATAATAGAAAAATGTATAAAAGAAATGCATAAGTAAAATATTTTAACTCCACTTTTAGATAACTTTTAACTTTATTACTCTTTATCTTAAATAGTGATATATTCTGATGTAAAAGAATTTTCAGGATAAAATATTTTAATCAACTGATTTAAACTTGACAGTAGGAAAACCTGATGTTATTAAAATTTAGAATCCAAATATATTTAAAATTCAATCTAATTATATTTGGTAAATATTTAAAGATTGACTAATTCCTTTAGCATGCTAATTTATTCACAATATTTATACTAAGCAAATACTATTGCCAGACACTGTTCTTGTCAAAGGAGTATAGCAGTATGTGAAACAGACATACAACATATTCTCATGTACTTATGAGACAATAATCCAATGTGTACACACTTTGTTGGGTTATATGCTATGCTACGCTATGCTAAGTCACTTCAGTCATGTCCAACTCTGTGTGACCCCATAGATGGCAGCCCACCAGGCTTCCCCGTCCCTGGGATTCTCCAGGCAAGAACACTGAGTGGGTTGCCATTTCCTTCTCCAATGCATGAAAGTGAAAAGAGAAAGTGAAGTCGCTCAGTCGTGTCTGACTCTTAGCGACCTCATGGACTGCAGCTACCAGGCTCCTCCGTTCGTGGGATTTTCCAGGCAAGAGTACTGGAGTAGGGTGCCATTGCCTTCTCCGTGTTAGGTTATAAGAACAATACAAATAAATGAAGAGGGATATGGGTTGCAAAGACAAATGACTGAGCACATGTTTGATTTTTATGGGGAGCAGGAAATGATGAGGCAATGCTGATTTTTACCCATCTAGGTGAACTGGTTAAGCCTGATTATGGTCTAATAAAGTCATACTTAGGGAGAAATCTAATGCACGTGAGGCAGGGAGCCATATGGATATTTAGGAAAGAACATTACAGGTTGAAGGAACAGCAAGTGCAAAGACCCTGTATGATGTGTTACAAAAATGCTTAAGAGGCCAGTTCCATTGTAGCACACTGACTGGGGGAAAATTTTGTAGGAGACAATATTGCAGAGGGCTGGACTGAATGCTTGGGACTATGTAGGAGTTTTAGCTTTTACTCTGAGAGATATGGAAGTGCTTTAGAAGATCTTGGCAGATCTATAACCTGATCTGACTTCATAACAAAATGATATCTCTACCCTTGTGTAGAGAATACCGGATAAGATTCCTCAAGTGAAAGAAGTGAGGCCAGTTGGAAGCTGTTGCAACAGTCCACTGAGAAGTATTATTTGCATAATCTAGGGTGATAGTGCAAAGTGATGAGAAGTCTAATTAGATGTGTAGGGAAGAGATTATAGAATTTGCTGATGGATGTGAGGAAGTTCTGAGGGAAAGGAGTTTAATAATGAACTCACAACTTTTGTTTCTGAGCAATAGGGAAAAAAAAATGTCCTGTCATCAAGTTGAGGAAGACTGGAAAAGGATCAGGAAAGAGAGAAGGAGTACTCTGAAGCTATGTTTTATTCACTAAAAGTTGGAGATGCTTGTTGCTGTTTTTCAGTCACTAAGTAGTATCTGATTTTTTGTGACTCCATGGACTGCAGCATGCCAGGCTTCCCTGTCCTTCACTATCTCCTGGAGTTTGCTCAGACCCATGTAAATTGATTTGGTGATGCCATCAAACCATCTCATTCTCTCTAACCATTGCCCCCTTCTCTTCCTGCCCTCAATCTTTCCCAGCCTCAGGGTCTCTTCCAATGAGTCAGCTCTTTGCAGCAGATGGCCAAAGTATTGGAGCTTCACCTTTAGCATCAGTCTTTCCAGTGAATATTCAGGGTTGATTTCCTTTAGTTTGCCAATGTGTAAATGGAAAGGCGAATGCACATTTGAGTAATTCAGGGAAGAAATCTCTAACGGAAGTCTAAAACAAAAATCTCAAATAGAAGTGATTTATAGAGGCATGATCTTTGAATCTCAAAATGAGAAGACTATCTTACCTACTATGATCCTGTCTTCATTTTACATTTTGACATTTATTTTCCATTTTATTTTTTATTATTATTTTTTAATATAATTTTTTATGCCATGGAATTTTCCGCATTAATTTTGACATTGTAACATGCAAAAAATAAAAAATAAAATGCAGCTCACCCTTGAATGACTTAGGGGTTATAGATGTCAACCCTTCTCACAGTCAAAAATCCACTTATAACTTCACAGTCTGTCCTCCATATCAGTAGTTCCACATCCAGAGACAACCAGTCTCAGAATGCATAGTACTGAAGTACATATTTACCAAAAACAATTGAATATAAGTAGACCCATGTAGTTCGAACCCACGTTGTTCAAGAGTCAACTGTATAGCATTAAAGTATTATTTATCCTGTTAACTGGGCTTTTGGTACCCCTTTAAATTTGGTACTTGAGGTGAGTGTCTCATCAGTCTCACCCTAGTTCAGCCCATATTAATCTCTTTGTTGTAAACTTGCACATCATTGCTGTTGTTCAGTCACTATATCATGTTGGACTCTTTGTGACCCCATGGACCTCAGCATACCAAGCTCCTCTGTCCTCCACTATCTCCAGGAATTTACTCATCAGTTTAGTTCAGTTCAGTTCATTCGCTCAATCATGTCCAACTCTTCATGACCCCATGAATCACAACACACCAGGCCTCCCTGTCCATCACCAACTCCCGGAGTTCACTCAGACTCACGTCCACCAAGTCAGTGATGCCATCCAGCCATCTCATCCTCTGTCGTCCCCTTCTCCTCCTGCCCCCAATACCTCCCAGCATCAGAGACATTTCCAATGAGTCAATTCTTCACATGAGGTGGCCAAAGTACTGGAGTTTCAGCTTTGGCATCATTCCTTCCAAAGAACACCCAGGGCTGATCTCCTTCAGAATGGACTGGTTGGATCTCCTTGCAGTCCAAGGGATTCTCAAGAGTCTTCTCCAACACCACAGTTCAAAAGCATCAATTCTTTGGTGCTCAGCCTTCTTCACAGTCCAAATCTCACATCCATACATGACCATTGGAAAAACCATAGCCTTGACTACATGTACCTTTGTTGGCAAAGTAATGTGTCTGCTTTTGAATATGCTATCTAGGTTGGACATAACTTTCCTTCCAAAGAGTAAGCGTCTTTTTAATTTTATGGCTGCAATCACCATCTGTAGTGATTTTGGAGCCCCCAAAAGTAAAGTCTGACACTGTTTCCACTGTTTCCCCATCTATTTCCCATGAAGTGATGGGACCAGATGCCATGATCTTCGTTTTCTGAATGTTGAGCTTTAGGCCAACTTTTTCATTCTCCACTTTCACTTTCATCAAGAGGCTTTTTAGTTCCTCTTCACTTTCTGCCATAAGGGTGGTGTCATCTGCATACCTAAGGTTATTCATATTTCTCCCAGCAATCTTGATTCCAGTCCAGTTGTGCTTCTTCCAGTCTAGCATTTCTCATGATGTACTCTCCATATAAGTTAAATAAGCAGGGTGATAATATACAGTCTTGACGTACTCCTTTTCCTATTTGGAACCAGTCTATTGTTCCATGACCAGTTCTAACTGTTGCTTCCTTACCTGCATACAGGTTTCTCAAGAGGCAGGTCAGGTGGTCTGGTATTCCCATCTCTTTCAGAATTTTCTACAGTTTATTGTGATCCACACAGTCAAAGGCTTTGGCATAGTCAATAAAGCAGAAATAGATGTTTTTCTGGAACTCTCTTGCCTTTTCCATGATCCAGGGGATGTTGGCAATTTGATCTCTGGTTCCTCTGCCTTTTCTAAAACCAGCTTGAACATCTGGAACTTCACGGTTCACGTATTGCTGAAGCCTGGCTTGGACAATTTTGAGCATTACTTTACTAGCATGTGAAATGAGTACAATTGTGTGGTAGTTTGAGCATTCTTTGGCATTGCCTTGCTCATATTCATGTCCATTTTTTCGGTGATGCTATCTCACCATCTCATCCTTGGCAGCCCCCTTTTCATTTTGCCTTCAATCTTTCCCAGCATCAGTCTTTTCCTCAGTCTTTGAAGAATGTAGTACCTGACAGGTACTATTTTTTCAACATTAATGTTGTCATAATCCTCAGAGATTTATCTTCATAAATGATTTGTCTATTATTCTGGCATTTCAATGTCTTGATCTTTTCCTCCACTCTGACTCAGTTGCATTTCTAATATCATCCTCTAATATGATAATGATATATTTCTATCATACTCCAGATTTTATCATTGTTGATCATTTTGACACATCCATAATCTCAATTTTAAGCATGTCTATCTCTGATCTATATTTTTTACACAATACTATTGAATTAACCACTACAATTTTAACCCAATTAAGACATGATATATTCATTTTACCAACCCTTCACCATCCTAACCCACTCTCACTTACCTTATTGACCTCTTTATCCAGCATAAATTCCTCAAACTTCCAGCTGCTTCTACCTGAAGTCTCTCTCATGTCTTTTTTCAGGTCTTCACTAACATGTACTTGTCTCCATGAAACTTTCCTTTGTTCAGTTCAGTTCAGTTTAGTTCATTCACTCAGTCATGTCCAACTCTTTGCGACCTCATGAATCACAGCACGCCAGGCCTCCCTGTCCATCACCACCTCCCGGAGTTCACTCAGACTCACGTCCATCGAGTCAGTGATGCCATCCAGCCATCTCATCCTCTGTCATCTCCTTCTCCTCCTGCCCCCAATCCCTCCCAGCATCAGTCTTTTCCAATGAGTCAACTCTTTGCATGAGGTGGCCAAAATATTGGAGTTTCAGCTTTAGCATCATTCCTTCCAAAGAACACCCAGGGCTGATCTCCTTCAGAATGGACTGCTTGGATCTCCTTGAAGTCCAAGGGACTCTCAAGAGTCTTCTCCAACACCACAGTTCAAAAGCATCGATTCTTCAGTGCTCAGCCTTCTTCACAGTCCAACTCTCACATCCATACATGACTACAGGAAAAACCATAGCCTTGACTAGATGGACCTTTGTTGGCAAAGTAATGTCTCTGCTTTGTTACCCAAATAAAATTACCACACCTCCTTCATAGTATTTCCTCTCCAACTTCAATTTTTCATAGCACTATTCTTCATATGATATTCTATATGTTTTAGTTGTTTATTTAATCATCTATTAAATACATTTCTTATAGATGGTATAAATTCAAGAAGCACGGATTTTGTTCATTTGTAGCAATAGTGTTGCATAGAAAAAGTGCTCAGTGTACATTTTTTGAAATAATGAATGAACAGATGAACAGGTTTTATCCCCATCACCTTGAAGAATGAGGAAAAGAAAGAACAGACAATACAAGAGAACCATTGAAAGTACAGGAAGGGGGTTGAGAAAGGAGAGGCAAAAGATTCCTTGACTCTCCAGATCATGAAGATGGGGAGAAACCATCAAAGGAGATGAAGAAGGAGAACAATAAACAGGGCATGAAGTAAATTGCATTTCACTGAACACAGTGAAAGAAGAAACAACTCCTGTAGCATCTTCAAAAAGGAACACTGGATCAGATGCTGCTGAAAGGTCTCCTCAATAAACATAAAAATTTGAAGGGGAGAATGTATAGACAGTGATTATTAGGCACTTTTTTTTTTTTTTTTAAAGAGCCTAGCTATAAAGAGAAAAGGGTCAGAGCTGATATGGATAAAAGATTCAGAGAGGATTTTTAGCTCTATTTATACTTTAATAGTAAACTAACACATACATATATCCCATTGCTTAAACATATGACTAAAATTCATAACGTCTCAAAAAGTGTGCTTTCTTAAAACTGTAGATCATTTTCAATAAATCTTCCTCTTACAGCAGGAGTGCACTGACAATTATCACTCTAACCTAAAATGATAAAATGATGGAATAACCAGTTTTACCTGTTTGTCTAGCTACTCATAATTTTTCAGTGATGGTTATGAAACTGGAATATTGTATAAACTAATTGTCCACTGACTTACTTAAAACACTCAGTTGGCTTTTTATCTTTTAGAATCAAGTCCAAACTTGATATATGTATACATACACACACACACACGTATTCCTTTAAAAAACATGATCACCAATCAAAGATTTGATCCCATTGTTAGAGTCCCTCTGACTTAAGCTATATCTATTTTAAGCTTTCTTTCATTAAAAAATAAAATATCTTTATAGTGATATGTGTTCTGCTGTCTTTGAATCCCTAGGGTATAGAATATCCTCTAGCATATTGTAGACAATACATAATGTTTGATAGATGAATACATACATTAATGTATGAGTGGATTTACTCATCACTTTCTACCAGGGTTTGGAATAATTCCACTTATTCTTTAGGAACCAAATTAGCTATACTGCTGCTGCTACTGAGTTGCTTCAGTCGTGTCCAATTCTGTACGACTCCATAGACGGCAGCCCACCAGGCTTCCCTGTCCCTAGGATTCTCCAGGCAAGAACACTGGAGTGGGTTGCCATTCCTTCTCCAATGCATGAAATTAAAAAGTGAAAGTGAAGTCGCTCAGTCATGTCCGACTCTAGCGACCCCATGGACTGCAGCCTACCAGGCTCCTCTGTCCATGGAATTTTCCAGGCAAAAGAACTGGAGTGGGGTGCCATTGCCTTCTCCACATATTAGCTATATCTCACAATATTACAATAAGACCCCTTTGTTACCACAGAATATTACATTTTTGCTGGAGTGAGAGTATGGTAAGTTGGTAGTACATAAACTGAGAGTATGATTGTTACATAATTGCAAGAAAAGTTTTGAGTGAATTCTAAATATGGGCTTCAAAGTCATTCAGACATTGCAAATCTTAGCTAAGAAACTTAAAATAATGATCTTAAACAAATGTCTAAATGTCCTCATCTGTGAATAGCTGAAAAAAGTTTTTCAAGGACAAAATAAGACATGTTAAATCCATATACAGTGCTGTGAACTGTAAGTGAGGTGGGACATCTGTGTATCTTTATAGTCCTAGTGTTCACTTAACACTGGAATCATAATATTTATTTTTTAATATGTTGAGTTGCAGTGGTGTTTATAGTTGCAAAATCCTGCAGACAGTATATCACTGTCTTAAGGCTCACCCTCAAAGAAGCTAAATTTGTATTATAATAATATGAAAAATAGTTCAAATTCAGAAATAGCAAAATTATCACAACTTATGGTGTTGGAGAAGACTCTTGAGAGTCCCTTGGACTGCAAGGAGATCCAACCGGTCCATTCTGAAGGAGATCAGCCCTGGGATTTCTTTGGAAGGAATGATGCTAAAGCTGAAACTCCAGTACTTTGGCCACCTCATGCGTAGAGTTGACTCATTGGAGAAGACTCTGATGCTGGGAGGGATTGAGGGCAGGAGGAGAAGGGGACGACAGAGGATGAGATGGCTGGATGGCATCACTGACTCGATGAATGTGAGTCTGAGTGACCTCCGAGAGCTGGTGATGGATAGGGAGGCCTGGCGTGCTGCAGTTCATGGGGTCGCAAAAGTCGGACACGACTGAGCGACTGATCTGATCTGATCTATGGTAGCTTTAATAGCAATGGTTTCCTGAGTCTCTGTGTTGGGAAGGCATTGAGGCTAATTTTGACTGCTTTGTGGAAGAATGGCATGTTAAAGAACTTGTATTTTCCCAAAACACAGAAGAGTGCCGTTTTGAGGTAGACCTTTTATGGTGTAACTTCTAATTGGCTTTCTTTTTGGAGAGCACTGATTTAATTTTTTCAGAGGTCTTAGCATAGCAATCTAGAATCTGAGCTTCCAAAATATGTGAATAGCATAGTGAATAAAGATATTGGGAAAAAATGAGAAATAAAGCTGTAAAGAGCCGGGGATCTCACAAAGTAGATTCAAATTCACTGTGAAAAAGATATGGAAACAATTCCTTATAACTTTTAATATTTAATATCATAAACTATGCTAAAGCAATATTTCACATTTAACTATTCTTAGATCTAAAGAGACATGAAATGATTTAGTCTAACTGCCACAAAAAGTGAACATTGCATTTAGATAGTAAGGCTGAAAATTGTAGGCAAAATACTAGAGGTTTACAAATCTCAAAGAGGACATTTAATTAATTCAACTCTGTGTCAGTCAGAAAAGTCACAGGAGTTCTCCACAATGTCCATAAGGTTATTTTTTCAATCATTCAATATGTTTGGTAGAGCAAATTATAACAATATTTCTGAGAGACAGCTGTTGATCATTAAACATATACACAAGTTAAATTCTTCTCCAAACTTCTTCTGAATAAAATGGGACAATGAGAATATTAATATACTCTAAATTACAATATTTTAGGATAGATTTCCACATATTTTTATTTTAAATGCTGGGACATAATCATAGAATTGAGGTATAATTTATAAAATATAGTCATATATGCTTGGGTGCAGTGAGATAAATTCTAGATTGACACTATTTGCATGATTTTTAATAAGTGATATATTAAAAAATGAGAAGACTTAGGTAGTTAAATTAATTGATTTGTAAGACCCCGACTGGTTCTAAAATTGTATTATTTTAAGCAGTTAATTTTGTTTTATATGAACCTTAAAGAATTTTATAATGAAGGCCAATAAATCATTCACTTTTGAGCACTGATAAATATGTGTTCTGAATATCTAATTCCTTTTATTTATTTATTTTCCTGGAATTAGTTTAAACCTCAGTGAATGATTTATTAATTCTGGGCAGCACAGTTGTTCAGAAACTTTCATCAAAATGAAAACGGATACACTATCTCTTGATTCCATCAGAAAATTATGGCTTTCTTCCTCCATAAATATCTACCAATCCCAGTAGTTTTGAGACAATCCATTTTGTAGCGTAAAAATAGAAAATAAGTGATTTGCGAGAACTGGTTTTTTTTAGAGCAAACATAGTACTTTCCCAGGTCATTATTATACTTTATAATATTGTGAAAAACTATCATTATTACATTTAAATTATCATGATTTGAGCTTATCACATGCAGTGACCATAAGCACATCATTACATTTAATATTGGCAAGTGCCTTAAGCAAATAGGTACTATTATTACCCAAATTTTAGAGATGAAAATCACACAGCAATTAGGTTGCAAGGGTGGAATTTAAATGTAGTTCTGTCTGACCCCAAAGCTAGAACTCTAAGCCATTACATCTTTTTTTTTCCCCACTTCAAATTATTGATTTTATTACACCTTCTTAAAAGCTATTTATTTTTAAATAATTTTAGATTCATACCAGAGTTTCAAAGAATACCAAATATTCCTGTATACCCTTCACCCAGATTCTTCAAATGGTAACATCTTATATAATCATTATACAAATTAAATAAATTAATATTGATATAATACTATTAACTAAACAAGAAGTTAAGTAAACATTGCTGTAACCAGACACTTAGTCTTTATTTTACGCTTGTAGGCCCTATGGTCTTTGCCCCAAGTTATCAATTCTGCTCTTAAAGAGTGAAAACAGGCTTTATGAAAACATTACATAAAAAATAGATAATGGTTGAACCTCACTAAAATTTTAACAAGCAACTCGACTTATCTGGTCCATGGGCTATAGACTGCAGAGTCCTAAACTAAATTATAGATTTTATTCAGGATCCCCAGTTTTTCTACCAGCATTCTTTTTCTGTTCTAAGATCCAACCCAGGTTCAAAATTCATTGCATTTGGAGGTCATATGTTGTCTTTAGTTTTTTCATCTGTAACATTTTGGACTTCCCTTTCTTTCATAAACTTGACACCTAAATAATAATGGCCAGGGTTTTAAAAAATGTCCATCAAATTTGATCTGTCTAATGTTTTCTCATGATATGTTTGGGGATTTGGGTGAAGAACACCACAAGAGTGATTTTGCTCTTCTTTCATCATCAGTTCAGATCAGTTCAGTCATTCAGTCATGTCCAACTATTTGTGACCCCATGAATTGCAGCATGCCAGGCCTCACTGTCCATCACCAACTCCTGGAGTTCACTCAGACCCACGTCCATTGAGTCAGTGATGCCATCCAGCCATTTCATCCTCTGTAGTCCCCTTCTCCTCCTATCCCCAATCCCTCCCAGCATCAGAGTCTTCTCCAATGAGTCAACTCTTAACATGAGGTGGCCAAAGTACTGGAGTTTCAGCTTTAGCATCATTCCTTCCAAAGAACACCCAGGACTGATCTCCCTCAGAATGGACTGGTTGGAAGGGACTCTCAAGAGTCTTCTCCAACACCACAGTTCAAAAGCATTAATTCTTCCGTGCTCAGCTTTCTTCACAGTCCAACTCTCACATCCATACATGACCACTGGAAAAACCATAGCCTTGACTAGACAGACCTTCGTTGGCAAAGTAATGTCTCTGCTTTTGAATATGCTCACTTTCTGCCATAAGGATGGTGTCATCTGCATATCTGAGGTTATTGATATTTCTTCCAGCAATCTTGATTCCAGTTTGTGCTTCTTCCAGCCCAGCGTTTGTCATGATCTACTCTGCATATAAGTTAAATAAGCAAGGTGACAATATACAGCCTTGACATACTCCTTTTCCTATTTGGAACCAGTCTGTTATTCCATGTCCAGTTCTAACTGTTGGTTCCTGACCTGCATATAGGTTTATCAAGAGGCAGGTCAGATGGTCTGGTACTCCCATCTCTTTCAGAATTTTCCACAGTTTGTTGTGATCCACACAGTCAAAGGCTTTGGCATAGTCAATAAAGCAGAAATAGATGTTTTTCTGGAACTCTCTTGCTTTTTCAATGATCTTTCATTATACTATATCATTTATATATTTATATAATTTTTAAAGGGAATTTAAGTCGTTAGTTTTTAGAATTTCCTAAATCCTGGCATTTCTGACTTCCATTTCCTCTAATTCAAGTTTTAGCATTAAGTAGGTCATGAAACGGAGAAGGCAATGGCACCCCACTCCAGTACTCTTGCCTGGAATATCCTGTGGACGGAGGAGCCTGGTAGGCTGCAGTCCATAGAGTCGCTAGGAGTCAGACACGACTGAGCGACTTCACTTTCACTTTTCACTTTCATGCATTGGAGAAGGAAATGGCAACCCACTCCAGTGTTCTTGCCTGGAGAATCCCAAGGACGGGGAGCCTGCTGCGCTGCCGTCTATGGGGTCGCACAGAGTCGGACACGACTGAAGCGACTTCGCAGCAGCAGCAGGTCATGAAAAATTTGGGGGCTTGTGATGTAAATATTACTATTTATGCTTTATTGTCAATTAAAATAATATTTAGGAGCTACAAATATTATTAGTAGTTAGGCTGGGAGCATTGTGAATTATTAGAGTTGTACTATACTACTAATAGTCTATACTTGACATTTGTCAAAATTTAATAATATACTCATGGAA
The DNA here is from genome assembly GCA_935064755.1 of Tragelaphus eurycerus. Lineage (NCBI taxonomy): Eukaryota > Metazoa > Chordata > Mammalia > Artiodactyla > Bovidae > Tragelaphus > Tragelaphus eurycerus. The sequence goes on along the minus strand of CAKXYN010000010.1, from coordinate 39,840,686 downwards.
AAATAGCAGGTTTTAGTAACTAGTTAACAATCAGTTAGTTTAAATATGTTAGAAAAAAGAACCAAAATACCTAAACTTACTATGTGATTTACCAAAATTTCTTTCTAATTAGTCTAAAGAGTTTGATGTCTCCAATAAGTTAATCCAAAATGTATTTTGTTCATCTCCATCTTACCCAAATATATGAAAGTAGAAATGTATGTTCTTGGTCAATCCCAAAACTAACTTTAAAAATATATTTCTTCAATAATTTTTTACCTAATGATGTTATCCTATTTTTTTCTTTTTTAAAAATTTATTTTTAATTGGAGGATAACTGCTTTACAATGTTGTGTTTGTTTCTGCCATACATCAACATGTATCAGCCATTGGTATACATATATTCCATTCCTCTTAAACCTTTCTCCACCTCCCACTCAATTTTACCCCTTGAGATTGTCACAGAGCACTGGGTTGAGCTCCCTGAATTATACAGAAAAATTTCACTGGCTATCTATTTTACATATAGTAATACTAGTTACTACTGAATGACAAGACATTCAAAACTTTTGTATAATTTAATCTAAAATCTTGTCACCAGAAAATGACAAATATTTATTGTTTTTAATCTGTCTTCTCATATAATCAAATATGATAGTTTTTGCATTAGAGTCATCAAAAATACTAGTAGAATTTTATGGCCTAATTTTTTTCACTGATTATTTCAGATATAAGTTGACATATATTAACTTGCTCCATATTTCTGTGGACCCATATGTCTTTATTCTTCCTGGACAAAGTTATCTGAAATTCAATGAGTCTAAAATTACCATATTATGATAAACCCTATATGAGCATGGTCTTTTGTGTAAGCAAATGGAGTGACCATTTATCAATGCCCATACATCAAAATCTTCTAAATTCTACTATCTAACAAAAGTCCATTTCTCTTCCAAGTGTAGTCAATTCTGATCAGAAATTTCTCATGAAAATGATTTTGATGCTAAATCCTCATTACCACTGCCTTACATTGCCATAGTATGTCAACAACTATATTCATTATTTTCTTTTGGACCTTAATTCATCCTGATGGTTCCTTGGTGGCTCAGTGGTAAACCATCCACCTGCAATGTAGAAGACTTGCCGGAGCCACGGGTTCCATCCCTAGGTTGGGAAGATCCCCTGGAGAGGGAAATGACTCCCATTCCAGTATTCTTGTCTGGTAAATCCCACGGACAGAGGATCTTGACAGTTTACAGGGTCTCAAAGAGTTGGACACGACTGAGCACACATGCTTCACCCTGATACTGTCTTCTACCAATAGTCCGTTCTTCATAATGTTAGCATACTTACCTTTCTGAGAAATATATCTTATCATGTCACTCTGCAGATTAGAAAACTCTTGTACTCTCTACCTAAGACAAAGGATAAATCCTGAACTTCTAGGTACTGCATATAAACTCAACGTGCTTGCAACTTCACTCTTCATATTCAGAACACATTGCTACCTACCCTCACCTCATCAACTTGGTCCGAGTAAATTGGAGTTTTATCTGCTATGCTACTTATTGTGCATCTCTCTTCTATGTCTCCTTGATTCTTTATATATTGTCCTACCATACATTTCTTAAAATTGTGCTTAAGATGTTTTCAAATGTTTAATGCAAATTTTTATTTATTTTATAATGTATTAATAATGTAATTAATAATATATTTAGTTCACATGTAAAATATAAACATGTATGATTATATTTTTAATAATGGAAATATATAATATGTGTGATTGATTGTAAGAAAGTTTATCGCCTCTTTCATACATGCGTCAGGGAATGGATTGAGAAATACAGTTTTTATTTATAGATAATCAATATACCAAAGATAGAAAGTTTTTATAAGCTTTAAAATTTAATCTAAAATCAGCTTATTCTGTATTTGGTAAGAATAGCACTTTGGCAATGTGATCAATTTCTTCTATAGTTACTGGACTAGTCTGTTCATGTTTTCCATATAAAATTGCTTTACATATTTTCTGAGGAAAATTATTCAACTTAATTAAAATTCAAAATTATTATGTAACAGCTTTGCATTTTCTATTATCTTGAAGTTTTCTTTCCTGTATCTGTCATAGTATGATTCTTTTTTTTCTTGTTTTTTCCTTTTTTAATATAAATTTATTTATTTTAATTGGAGGTTAATTACAATATTGTACTGGTTTTGCCATACATCAACATGAATCCACCATGGGTGTACACATGTTCCCCGTCCTGAACCCCCCTCCCACCTCCTTCCCTGTACTATCCCTCTGGGTCATCCCAGTGCACCAGCCCCAAGCATCCTGTATCCTGCATCAAACCTGGACTGGTGATTCATTTCATATATGATATTGTACATGTTTCAGTGCCATTCTTCCAAATCATTCCACCCTCTCCCTCTCCCAGAGTCCAAAAGACTGTTCTACACATCTGTGTCTCTTTTGCTGTCTCACATACAGGGTTATCGTTACCATCTTTCTAAATTCCATATATATGCATTAGTATACTGTATTGGTGGTTTTCTTCCTGGCTTACTTCACTCTATATAATAGACTCCAGTTTCATCCACCTCATTAGAACTGATTCAAATGCATTCTTTTTAATGGCTGAGTAATATTCCATTGTGTATATGTACCACAGCTTTCTTATCCATTCATCTGTTGATGGACATCTAGGTTGCTTCCATGTCCTGGCTATTATAAACAGTGCTGCGATGAACATTGAGGGTACAGGTGCCTCTTTCAATTCTGGTTTCCTCAGTGTGTATGCCAAGCAGTTGGATTGTTGGATCATAAGGCAGTTCTATTCCCAGTTTTTTAAGGAATCTCCACACTGTTCTCCATAGTGGCTGTACTAGTTTGCATTCCCACCAACAGTGTAAGAGGGTTCCCTTTCTCCACACCCTCTCCAGCATTTATTGCCTGTAGACTTTTGGATCGCAGCCATTCTGACTGGTGTGAAATGGTACCTCATTATGGTTTTGATTTGCATTTCTCTGATAATGAGTGATGTTGAGCATCTTTTCATGTGTTCGCTAGCCATCTGTATGTCTTCTTTGGAGAAATGTCTATTTAGTTATTTGGCCCATTTTTTGATTGGGTCGTTTATTTTTCTGGAGTTGAGCTCCAGGAGTTGCTTGTATATTTTTGAGATTAGTTGTTTGTCTGTTGCTTCATTTGCTATTATTCTTTCCCATTCTGAAGGCTCTCTTTTCACCTTGTTTATAGTTTCTTTTGTTGTGCAGAAGCTTTTAATTTTATTTGTTTATTTTTGCTTTTATTTCCAATATTCTGGGAGATGGGTCATAGAGGATCCTGCTGTGATTTATGTCAGAGAAAGTTTTGCCTATGTTCTCCTCTAGGAGTTTTATAGTTTCTGGTCTTACATTTAGATCTTTAACTCATTTTGAGTTTGTTTTTGTGTATGGTGTTAGAAAGTGTTCTAGTTTCATTCTTTTACAAGTGGTTGACCAGTTTTCCCAGCACTACTTGTTAAAGAGATTGTCTTTAATCCATTGTATATTCTTGCCTCCTTTGTCAAAGATAAGGTGTCCATAGGTGCGAGGATTTATCTATTGGCTTTCTATTTTGTTCCATTGATCTATATTTCTGTCTTTGTGCCTTGAAAGTTTTGCTTTATGTATTTTATCATTTTTACATTGATGTATATATGTACTGTTTTAATTTTATATTTATTTTCTATTATTGTGCATCAAAATGCCACAAATTTTACAGTTAAAACCACATTGATCTATTGACTCACTTGTTGTACGTCAGAAGTCTAGCATGATATAACAAGGTTCTCTACTAAGAGTGTATCACAAAGACTATCACAAAGCTGGTATTAAGATGTTGGATGGGCTGATTTCTCTGAAGGTTCTAGGGAAAAAATTTGTTTCCAAACACATTCTTATTGTTAGGAAATTTCACTTCCTTGCAGTTATGTGACTGAATTCCCCTTTCCCTTGTTGTTTACAGGGGCCACCTATAGCTTCTGGAGGCCATCTAGAACTTTGTCACAAGGCGTCTCCCTCTAGACGCCAACAGTGGCTCATTGGATCTTTCTCCTGCATTGAATCCCTCACGTCCTCTGCTGTGACCAATCAGAAAAAGCTCTCTGATTTTAAAAGGCTCATATACTTCGATTAGACCCACCTGGATAATCCCTCTGTGTCAAGGTCAACTGTGCCATATATTGTAACCTAATTATAGGAATAAAGTTGATCCTGTTCACTGTGTCTTGAAATATGCAGGGTGTGTATAACAGGGATGGGAAATCTTGGAAGCCATCTTAGATTCTGCTTACCACAGACCTAAAGTTTCTCCTAAAATAAACATATTCTTATATATTCCAAGTAAATGAGGTTCCAATTCATCCATATATCCAAGTTGGATAGTTCAGGTTTGTCCAAGCCCTACACCACGTCATACAGGAAAAATGTTTTAGTAACCTCTGGAGAATAATCTTTACTTTTATCCCCACTGACAGTGCCAGTTCAGACCCTAACAACTCCGGTCAGACTGCACCTGCTTCTCTCTATTTACACCACCAGCCTCTTCTTACTTTAAACCACTTTTCCGTCTGTCATTAAATTTAGCTTGCTAAAAACTGAATCTGATTTTTTTTTATTTATGTTATTAAGAATATATTTTGGTTCTCTCCCTTTTTAATGTAAGTTTCAAAGTCCTTGACATCTCGATATAAATCTGTGAGGGCAGCAAGCAGTGTGAAAGAAATGTCTGCTTTATAACATGCATTTGATAAATTTTTTTTAACCAAATTGTAGACAAAAGTTAAGTTTAAAAATCATTCTATTTCATTTGCTCAACTTCAACTTCTGCCACTTTACCTCACTCTGTGTTCCAATGACATTAAACATCTCACCTTTCACAGACTACACATCCATTTCACACATTTCTTTTTGTCTTGACACATGCTCTTAGCTATTTCTGTAAAACCTTTTCTCACATTCTCTGCCTTCTCATTTTTCAAGATCCTTCCCAAATGTTTCCTCCAGCGTGAACTCTTCTATAAACCCCTAATATTTTAGTTTCCTCGCTTTTCTATCACATTAATGAGGTTGTGAAGTTATATGTGGTAAAATCATGCTAAAGAAAGTCCTGTAATGTGCTTGGTATGTGGTAAGATTATAATTCACTTTTGTGAAACATGGTGGGCTGGAAATATTCCCTTTCTTATCAGGAAAATTAGGAAAAGTTGCATGTTAAATGCAATCGCAATCTTGACTCATAATGAATTTAATTTTTGGACTCACTAAACAGAACAAGTAGGTGATACCTACCTAAAGGGATAAATTGGAATTGCAGCCCAGGATATGCATAGAAGGCCACTACTGCAGAGGAATGGAATCAATACCAACAGTGGTCCACACCAGAGAGGTATGGGGACTAGAAGTGAGAGGTGGCTGGGAAGAGTAAGTGGGCTCTGCATCAGTTGGTGTGTTTTAACTTCCAACCCAAGATAAGTTAGCAGTAACATCAGAATCAACTTTCAGGAAAGAACTGTGAATCTGGAATATACTAGGAGTTGCTGACATTCAGGATATCAAGGGGCACAATGCCAGAGGGTAAAAAAGAAAACATTTTACCAAATTTCAACAAAAAGAATTAATTTCTTATGAGTGTCAAATTTATCAATATGAATTGTCTTTCACACTTTCTGAAAATCCACTCATCTTTCAAAAATTTCTTTCAATGATATTTGAGATATTAAAATTATAGGAAAAATATTTTAAAATGAAAACAATCAAAATACATATATAGGACAAGGAATTAGAGACATACATACTGAATTACTAAATACCGTCTGATAAGCCAAAAAAATTATCTCTCAAAGATATCCAAGTCTTAAAATCGGAACCTGTGGATATTACATGTCAAAAAAAAAAAGGGACTTTGCAAATGTAGTTAAATTAAAGATCTTGAGATCAGGAGATTAGCCTAGGTTTTCTGGTTGGGTCCCAAATGCAATTAAACATATCCTTATGAGAGAGGAATATTGATAACTCAGAGAAGAAAGTGAAATCAGGATGAAGCAGAGAGAGCCTTGAAGATACTATCCTTGATGATTAAAAAATGTGGCTAGAATTCAAGGAAAGCTGGCAGCCACCAAAATTTGGAAGAGATGAGGTTGGATTCTTTCCTGGAAACTTTGGAGAGAATGTGTACCTGCTGACACATTCATTCCAGCCCAGTAATAAAATTTTGGATGTCTGACCTTTAGAACTGTGAGCAAATTAATTTTTTTTTGTTTGTTTGTTTGTTTTTAAGATACATTTGTTATAGCAGCTACAGGACACTGGTACATACAGAATGATGAAAGAAATAGACAAATTAGGTAAGTCAGGAAAAAAATAGTTTTATATGTGTTAAGACAGATATTTGAGACTGGTAATGATACAAGAGAAATTTCATTTTTCTAACCAGTCTTAACAATTAAGGCTTTCCAATAATGTTTATTTCATTTTTTACTTTAGCCAATTTTCAAATAACTAGAATAATTGAGTGAGGGAGAACAGAGAGATACACAGTTGAATGCAGAGAGTTTTGAAAGGTAAAAACAAGTAATTCAAAAATCTTAATGGAAAACAAAACTGTATGAAGCAATTCATGAAAGTATAATATAAAATTGCATCAGTATTCAGGAATTTATTTCCATTCTAAAGGCATCATCCAAAAGTATTAATATATATGAAATATTTTATTACTGAAAAAATTATTTAAATAAATCTGGTTAAAATATGACAATCCCCTCATAGCAGTTCAGATGTTATTTAAAAAAGACATCATACCAGTCATCTGTTTAAAATCTTCCAGTGACACTTGACATAAAGCAAACTTTCTTCCTATGACCAGCAAGGGACTTATATAGGCCACATCTTATTTATCTATTCAGTCTCCTCATGGTTAGTCTCTTCTCCTTTTTATACCTCCAGCAGCCTGTGACTCAACCCTGTCTGTCTGCATTTTGCTCTTGTACACACCAAGTTGTTTCTAGTCTTAATGCCTTTGCTTATCTTGTTCCCTCTGCCTGGCAATAATTCCCCCAGGATTTTTCATGATTGTTTATTTCAAGCATTCAGGAATCTATCCAGCCTATTCTATAGAAGTCTAGTTAATAACTAGATAACTAGTTAGTTTCTTCCTATCACAATCCAATTTTTTTTAAAATTTATTCACTAGTTTATTTTTCTATTGCAACTAGAACTTTGAGCAAGAATTCTGACTTACCCAAAACTGCATAACACAGAGTTGTGCCTGAGAGGAGACAGGCATTGAAATATTAGTTGAGTGAATAAATACCTCTAGAGGGAATAGCATACTTTCACTTTTGACTTTTTAATTATTTCTGTTTACATTCTTTAGGCCTTCTTGACTGTGCATTGGTGCCAGTTCTTTCCTCTCAACACAGTATTCTTAATTTTATTCTTCTTTCAAGATACCATGAAATACCATCATTGTTCATTTTCCAAACCCAGGTACTACCAGTCTAAGCCAAATTATTGTCAGTTAAGAATTTAAAGATGCAAAGTCTTAATATTAATTTCCTTAATTAAATTCATTTCTTTTTACTGAGAGCAACTTGTTTGGATTAGCAAGATAAGTTAGTGACAAAATAAATTCAAATTTGAAAGATTTTAGGAAAAAGCTTTAGCATCTAGATTCTTACATCTTTGTTCAAGAATTTTATCTTCTGTATCTCCCCTAGAGAGGAGACTTTTCATCACTCAGAGTAGCCACTCCTTCAGTTACTTATTAAGTGTCAACTACATGCTTGGATCTTTGATAATAGAAGTGGATAAAAACAAAGCCTCACCTTTAGAGCCTACATTCTAGTGAGGAAGATATCCAATTACCAAATAAATGAGTAAATATCATTATGTTAGATGGAGATAGATGTAATAGAGGAAGAAAATCTAAGTGGCAATAGAATCAATAAATTCAATGGTTGTGAATTTGTTACTCAATATCACCATCTCTCAGTATTGAGAGAAATACTTGCCCTCATGATGAGCAGAGTCCTAGGGGAACTAAGATCTAATCTATCTTTATATGTGAAGAAAGGACATTCTAGGTAAAAATAAATAAATAAACAGTGAAAAATCCCTGAGTGAAAGAAAGAAGAAAGGGACAGCAAGATAGTCTTGTCTGGGAAATCGCATGGACAGAGGAGCCTGGTGGGCTATAGTCTATGGTGTTGCTAAGAGTCAGACACAAATGAGCATGCACGCATGCACACATACACACACACACACACACACACACACACACACACACACACACAGTGTGGAAAGCAATGTGAGTAAAAGAAAGAGTGGCTGCAGATGAAGTCTGAATGGCCAAAAGAGTGCAGGGAACAGGTCATAAGGGGTCTTCTAGATCATTTTAAGAATTTAAACTTTAAATCTGAATAAAATGGCTAACCAAGGGAGGTTCTGAATGGAGCATAACATGATCTGAAATATTTAAAATTAGTCATCATGGCTGCCATGTTGAGAATGTATTTTTCCTTCATTTCAACTAAGAAAAACTCTAAAGATTAAGAATCTTCTAATTTCAGCCAAAAAATAAAAATTTCAAGTGGATAAATAAATATATGATTGCTAAACAGACTCTCTTGAGTCTTAAATCAAACCACTGAAAATGTCTAATATTAAAAAGATTTTGGTTTGCCAAAAGATGTAATCCCATATGTTTAGTAATTATTCTATAATATTAAAAAAAACAGAGATGCTTTTATATAGTTTTTTGCCAATTTTAAGCATTTTCCCCCAATATTCTGAATATTATTCTTCTTACTGTGGTTAACCTACAAATCCTTGTATCTGCACTTGTATAACTATCTTGAGTTATATAGTTAACTGTTAATAACTTTTCAGAAGTTAAATGACTGTTATTCCTTTGTTTATTCTTTGAGCCCATGATTACTAAAATTTGGTGAGAAATGTAAGAATTTAAGTGTAGGATGCAATTTATAATTGGGTAAGTCTTTGCCCAATTTTGTGGGATAGTATTGTCCCCCCAAAAAAAGATGAACAGAAATACTTTTGTGAGAACTTCTATTTCTAGGTTTGGTTTAGCTTACACTGAATTTTTAGATTTATGCCTTCATTGGCACTTATAAAATGTGATAAATACACCTTCCTCCCATATCTCAATGGTTATTAAAAAATACTGTTTAAATTTTAATTATTGGATAAGAATTACTAAAATAAATGGAATAATATAAAAATAATAGTCATATAAATTGACCATTTCAGATGAAAATGGTGCATGAGAAAGGTGTTTATAGACGTTCAAACTTGTATTCATATGTCCTTTTTCTTTAACTAATTTTTATTTTCTCAAGAATACAATTTATTGTGGGATAAATTATGAAGAATACAGACACATTAGCACAAAATTAGTAATATGGACAAAATTATAGAAAAGAATTATCGCCTGACTTCAACTTAATAAAAAGAAATATACTCCAAAATTATATGTTCCCTCAAGAGAGCTTGGTTAAAGTGTAGTTTATGCTCTTAAATTATCAACTGTATTTGAAAGAATAAGTTCCAAAGGAGAATTTTACTCACTGAGTTAAAATTGCATACCATGTGATAAGATAGATGAGTACAAGAAAGACAAACAGACTTTGCAATATTATCTATACATTAGCATACATAATCCTAAAATGTAATATTCTATGCCATACATATCAACAAAATGAATATTAATGGCAAAATGCCACTGGGAATTTTTATTGTATCTAATCTAAGCTTTTTTTTTTTAATATAGTTGATTAAGTTCCCTGACAAGTTGTTTCACAAGGCATGCACCCAAACTAATTAAGCTTGTTTTCTTAAGGATTTATTACTTATGGTTGATTGACTTTGTAAGTGAATTATATCCTAATCTTCTTGTTTTATAACCCCTGACATTTTTGACTTTACAATATTCCTCTTACCAGATAATATCTTTAGGGATCTGTTCACAGAAATAATTGTTACTCTAGAGTACAATTTAAAATAGCCTCAGTGTTTCCACCCTACTCAATATTAAGGCAATAGAAATGCTCATAAGTAAAAGAAGCCATATCAAAGCAGTGATATAATACATCCCAGACACAGCCATCATGAGATGATAAGTCATACTAAAAGCAGGTAATATAGGTACATATAATCAAGTATCAGAGGAATAACCACAGTGAAATGAATGTGTAAGTAATACAAATACTATGGACTGCAGCCTACCAGGCTCCTCCATCCATGGGATTTTCCAGGCAAGAGTACTAGAGTGGATGGCCATTGTCTTCTCCAATACAAATACAAGGTAACACAAAGATAGGTAATACAAACCTTTCTGGACCTAATACTGTGGTTTGAAAGTAGTTGTGATAATTGAGAGGGGCAAAGTACCTAGTGTTTCTAGCTATGAAAAATACTGTAACTATTTTATACAATATCATTTTGAATCTCCATATGCAAAATCATTTCAGACTGTGACTGCAGCCATGAAATTAAAAGACATCTTTTCTATGGCAGAAAAGCTATGACAAACCTAGACAACATATTACAAAGCAGAGACGTCACTCTGAAACAGAGGTCCACATAGTCAAATCTACGGCTTTTCCAGAAGTTATATATGGATGTGAGAGTTGGACCATAAAGAAAGTCGGGCACAAAAGAATTGATGCTTTTGAAATGTGGTGCTGGAGAAGACTCTTGAGAGTCCCTTGGACTGCAAGGAGATCAAACCAGTCAATTCTAAAGGAAATCAACTCTGAATATTCATTGGATGACTGATGCTAAAGCTGAAGCTCTAATACTTCAGCCACCTGATGTGAAAACTGAGTCATTGGAAAAGACCCTGGTGATGACAAAAACTGAGGGCAGGAGAAGAGGGTGATAGAGGATGAGATGCTTATATGGCATCACTGACTCAATGGACATGAGTTTGAGCAAAATCCAAAAGACAGTGAAGGACAGGGAAATCTGATGTTCTGCAGTCCATGGGGCCACAAAGAGTCAGACATGACTGAACAACTGAATCACAAAAACAACATAGAAAAGCTGTAGAAATCTGTTATACTATACCAATAATTTAACAACGATGATGCTCTCATTTAAAAAATATGTGATTAGGCTTTTCCTTTCCATTTACATTGTAAAAGGGAATTTATTCTAAGATCATATGAAATATTATAATACATTTTAAGTTATATTATGCATATTAGTTCAATCTAGTAGCCCTTTGTTTTTTAAAATTTGCTTAGTTCTTCTCCTGTGGAATATCAGAACTTTCTTATTTGGACCACCAATTATAAAACTAGAAAGAGTGGGTGGGTTATATTCATGAAGTTCTTAAGTTCAGTTCACTAACTCAATTGTGTCTGACTCTTTGCAACCCCATGGACTGAAGCACGCTAGGCTTCCCTGTCCATCACCAACTCCTGGACCTTGCTCAAACGCATGTCCATCAAGTTGGTGATGCCATCCAAACATCTCATCCTCTGTTGTCCCCTTCTCATCCAGCCTTCGATATTTCCCAGCATCAGGGTCATTTACAATGAGTTGGTTGTTCACATCAGGTGGCCAAAGTATTGGAGTTTCAGCTTCAGCATCAGTCCTTCCAATGAATATTCAGGACTGATTTCATTTAGGATGAACTGGTTGGATCTTGCAGTCCAAGGGATTCTTAAGAGTCTTCTCCAAAACCGCAATTCAAAAGCATCAATTCTTCAATATTCAGTTTTTCTTATAATCCAACTCTCACATCCATACATGACTACTGTGAAAACTATAGCTTCGGCTAGACGGACCTTTGTCGGCAAGTAATGTCTTTGCTTTTTAATATCTGTCTAGGTCTTTCATTGCTTTTCTTCCAAAGAGCAAGTGTCTTTTAATTTCATGGCTGCAGTCACCATCAGCAGTGGTTTTGGAGCCCCCCAAAAATAAACTCCGTCACTGTTTCCATTGTTGCCCCATCTATTTGCCATGAAGAGATGGGACCAGATGCCATAATGTTAGTCTTCTGAATGTTGAGTTTAAAGTCAATTTTTTTTCACTCTCCTCTCTTTCACTTTTATCAGGAGGCTCTTCAGTTCTTCTCTGCTTCCTTCCATAAGGGTGATATCTTCTATGTATCTGAGGTTATTGATATTTCTCCCAGCAATCTTGATTCCAGCTTGAGCTTCATTCAGCCCAGAATTTCTCATGATGTACTCTGCATATAAGTTAAATAAGCTGGATAACAATATACAGCCTTGATGTACTCCTTTGTCGATTTAGAACCAGTCTGTTGTTCATGTCTAGTTCTAATTGTTGCTTCTTGACTGCATACAGATTTTTCAGGAGGCATGTTAGGTGGTCTGGCATTCCTGTCTCTTTAAAAATTTTCCACACTTTGTTGTGAGCCACACAGTCAAAGGCTTTGGCATAGTCAAAAATAGCAAAAATAGATGTTTTTCTGGAATTCTCTTGCTTTTTCGATGATCCAGCGGTTGTTGACAATTTGACCTCTAGTTCCTCTGTTTTTTCAAGATGTTGGAGGAATAGGATGGGGAGACCACTTTCTCGCCTACTAATTCATCAAAAGATCACTTGAATGTAGTTCTTAAATGTGTGCTATTTGGTCTAGCTAATTGAATAAGTTTTTGCTTCAAACTTAGCTCTCTGTCGTCTAGGTCTGCTTTCATCTTATTTACAGCACTGAACGGTTCTTATGTTCTTATTTCCAGTTTCACCATCACTCCTATTCCCAGGATCCAACTTTAGTTGATATTTACCATTTTATTTATGATATTTACTACTTATGCTATTACTACCAAATTTCAGTTGATATTACTATCATTCTCACCTCAGTGAAAGACAAATAAGATCTGTTATCTGTCTACAAGGAGATCAAACCAGTCAATCCTAAAGGAAATCAACCCTGAATATTCATTGGGAGGACTAGTGCTGAAGCTCTAATAATTTGGCCACCTGATGCGAAGAGCTGATTCACTGGAATAGACCCTGATGCTGGGAAAGATTGAAGGCAGGAGGAGAAGGGAATGACAGAGGACAAGAGGGTTGGATCGCATCACTGAATCAATGGCCACAAGTTTGAGCAAACTCCTAGAGATGGTGAAGGACAGGGAAGCCTGGTGCACTGCATTCTATGGGGTCCCCATAAGTCAGACATATCTGAGAGACTGAACAACAACAAATCTATCTACACAAATGAGTCCAAGGAAAAGTTCCTTGTTCCTAGTTACAAAGAAAATAACCTGGAAATCAAGTTTTTAATTCACCTCAAAGTTCTGAAGCCTAACATGTATATTTGAATCCTTAACTGTGGGACAGAGAGAAAAATAATTTAGGCCTATGAAAAGTATATTTTCAAGGTTTTATATATATATATATATATATATATATATATATATATATATATATATATGTAGGAGATTAACTCTTGATTGCAGGAAAAAACATGCAAAACACAAAACTGCTTTCATTTTATTCTTATTGCAACTTAAAGATCTGATAGATATTTGTGTACCTGTTAAACAGGAGAGTGTGTGAGCTCACTTCAAGTGAAGGGTAAACAGATTGAAGGCTCTTGTTTGTTTAGCTTCTAGATAAAAAAGAAGCTAGGCTTTTCAACAGTACATGAACTGAGAACCTCCAGATGTACAAGCTGGATTTAAAAAAGCCAGAAATCAAATTGCCAACATCCACTGGATCACAGAAAAAACAAGGGAATTCCAAAAAACATCTACTTCTGTTTCATTGACTATGCTAAATCCTTCGATTGTGTGAATCACAACAAACTGTGGATACTTCTTAAAGAGATGGGAATATCAGACCATCTTACCTACCTCCTGAGAAAACGTGTGTGCAGGTCAAGAAGCAACAGTGAGAACCAGACATGGAACAATGAACTAATTCATAATTTGCAAAGAAGTACATCTAGGCTGTATACTGTCTCCCTGCTTATTTAATTTATATACAGAGTACATCATGCAAAACTCTGGGCTGGATGAAGCACAAGCTAGAATCAAGATTGCAGAGAGAAATATCAGTAACCTCAGATACACAGATAACACCACCCTAATGGCAGAAAGAGAAGACGACCTCTTGATGAAAGTGAAAGAGGAGAGTGAAAAAGCTGGCTTAAAACTCAATATTCAAAAAATGAAGATCCCATCACTTCATTGGCAAATAGATGGGGAAACAATGGAAACAGTGACAGATTTTATTTTCTTGAGTTCCAAAACCACTGCAGATGTTGACTGGAGCCATGAAATTAAAAGATACCTGTTCCTTGGAAGAAAATTTATAACAAACCTAGACAGCATATTATAAACCAGAGACATCACTTTGCGACGAAGGTCAATATAATCAAACCTGTGGTTTTTCCATTTGTCAAGTATGGATGTGAGAGTTGCACTAAAAAGAAAACTGAGCACTGAAGAATTGATATTTTTGAACTGTGGTGTTGGAGAAGACCTTTGAGAGTCCCTTGGATCGCAAAGAGAGCAAACCAGTCAGTCCTAAGGAAATCAACCCTGAATATTCATTGGAAGGACTGATGCTGAAACTCCAATACTTTGGACACTTGATGTGAAGAGCCAATTCATTGGAAAAGACCCTGATGATGGAAAAGACTGAAGTCAGGAGAAGCGGGCAACAGAGGATAAGATGGTTGTATGGTATCATCAGCTCAATGGACATGAGTTTGAGCAAACTCTAGGCGATACTAAAGGATAAGGAATCCTAGTGCACTGCAGTTCATGAGGTCACAAAGAGTTGGACAGGACTGAGCAACTGAACAACAACAAAACAAGAAGACAGCATCCACCCAGAAGCCTAGCCTACCACCATCAACAGTTCTGTAGTACAAACACACACCTATTCAGTAAGAGGCCATGTGAATGCAAACACAACACACTTAGCCAGTCAGAACTATCAGCTATACCACTAACCATTTCCTATTAGCTTATTTTTTTGGGGGTATTATTTTAACTGTGATAAAAGACACATAAAATTACCCTTTTAACCATTTTTAGTGTAAGCATGTGCTTTTTGTTTATAATTTTTTTTTTTTAATTGGAGGATAATTGCTTTACAACACTGTATTGGCTTCTGCCATACAACAACATGGATCTGCTTGTAGGGTGGTAACAGAGATTCTGACATAGAAAACAGACTTTGGACACAGCAGCGGTGGAGAGGGAGAAGGTGGGACAAATTGAAAGAGTAGCATTGAAACAAATATATTACCATATGTAAAATGATAGCGGATGGGAAGTTGCTGTGTAACACAGGGAGCTCAACATGGTACTCTGTGACAAGCATTTGCTTTGACAGGTCTTTTTTCCTGTGTGAGTCAGATTAGGGGGCTTATAGTTTTTTAAGATTCTGTCTCATAAACAGCAAAGTAATCATATAAATTCTCCCTGAATGATAGGCTTGTTGTCCTTTCTGACTTATGCTGGAAACCTGCATGCAGAAGGCACTGAATGGTCAAAGCAAACACACAGGCATGGTCTTAACCAGAACAGAAATTCACTAATGATTAGAAGAGGATACAAACAAACAGCAGGCCAAGATGAGGCATCAAAGCACTGGTTTCTCGAAGGGATCTAAACCATCAAACACAGCTTAAAATAAAAAGTTCCCTTTTTCTGCCTTGAGACACTTCTGTCATCTCCAAGTAACAGATGAGATCTAATGATGTGTGCAGTATGATTTAAAGACAAGAAGGCTTCTCAGATTTGGGCTTCTTATTATTTATACTTTATTACTCATTCAGATTGAGAGCCCACAGGACTAACTTTTGTTCTTCAACCAACTGCATTCTATGGGTCCATAACTCCAGGTGTGTTTATAATAAGCAATGAAGACAGACCAGATAAAGCCAGCTAAAAACATTCTTAGATAATCACTTCCTTGGTTATCTCTATGCTAGCAAATAGAACACAGTGTTGGTGAGGTTTAATAAAAGTCAAAAGTTGCCTCTCACATCCCTGAGGAGTAGAGGGCAGGTCATAGTGAAAAAAGATATTTTCATATGCTTGAGAATTTATCTGATACCACTCATCCCCTGAATCAGAGACTACTGTATAAGAATGCTAGCCTAACTAAGAAAGCTACACAGCATTTCTTAAAAATACCATTTAACTATTTGTTTCACACTATGTTTTTTTTTTTTTCTTGTCTTTTTTTTAAATTAAATTTTATTTTGCTTAACTTTACAATATTGTATTGCTTTTGTCAGATACGTAAACATGACAAAAAAACCTTATTGATTGAAAATGTTACAATAATTCAAAAATTAAAATTAGAAGAGAGAAACCCAAGTGATTATGATTCACATGAATAACTTACATAAAGCCATCCCAATTTCAGTGAATCCTAAGTCTGGTTGCTGGTGAAAATTTTAGTCTGTGATACATACTAGAAATTATATTTTAATAGCCCTCTTAGATAACTCCAATGCAGGTGGTATCCAAGCACATTTTCAGAAATACATGAAATGATCCAGATGCATCAGTTCACAGATATTGAAGGCCACATATAAGCATGGCTCTTTGTTATAGAATTACTATCCGGATTCCTAGTACTTAAATTACTACATTAAAAGTACTTGGAAGAATCATAATGATGAACATTATGGTTGCAGCAAACATTATGTTTATGTTTAATGTATTCTGTATGAATTATACAATGGCTCATTTTTTAAATTGACAATCTAGGTGTCCATGCTCTTTTTAACCATCCTTCTCAATTAAATAAAACACCTCAATGCTGAAACACTTTGAAACAATAGAAGGTAATTTTTTAAAAAAAACAAAATGACTGTTAGGAAAGTCAGGTAGATATGCTAACTACTTTAAGTGTGTTTGTGTGTGTGTTTGTGATTATCTTTGCCCTATTAAAACTGCTTAAATTATGTCAGTTGCTTTGTATATCTGTGCTTATAACACATAGAGATCAAACATGGGACGTTTCCTAAGTCCTAAGGAAGAAAGAATGATGCTATATAATAATCCTGCTTTTTCTGCTTCTTTTGAAGACACAGAATGAATGTCAGTTAGGCAAATAAATAACAATTCTACTCTAGGCTACTGTTTTCTGTGTGGGCCAGAGTCATACTTTCATTCTTTATATATACATAAATACATACATATATACATACATGATCTATTTAGCTTTTGGTGAACAATGTCAGATTTTTGATCACCGAAGAAGAAGATTTAGCTTTGGGACCAGGGACCAGGCTTGATCGTTCAAAGCTTCTGACATAGACATCAGAAGGGGGACAGATAGTGAACCCCTCGCTTGTCTTAGCAAGGAAGTTATATACATTTTGAATTGGTTATTACAATAAATCAAAAGAAAGTTTCAAGGCTGTAAAGGTCTTACTGCACCCACTCCCACAATATACAGTTTAAGGATTTAGGATTTAGATTTTGGATTAGAACAATAGAAAGATCTTACCAGACCCATTCCTATAATATATATTTAAGATGATGGGATTAGTCAGAAGGTTATTGTTAAGGAGAAACATACCCTCAAGCAAGATACATGGTTATATTGATTAAGACAAAGCAATGTAGAAAAAAAAGTTTGTCTTGTTCTATTTTAGAACCAGAGACCCCTCTCCCCACAACCCCCTGGGGGACCCCGGACTTCTTATCAACCTATGTAGGAATTGACTCTCTCATATATATAGAGAGATAAAATATATAAAATGGTAATTATATATCATAATATATTAATATATCATAAACACACACACAAACAGTTCCCTGCCTTATTATAGTTTAAGAATTTCTGACTTTATGATGGTCAGATCAGATCACATCAGTCACTCAGTCGTGTCCGACTCTTTGCGACCCCATGAACTGCAGCACGCCAGGCTTCCCTGTCCATCACCAACTCACACAGTTCACTCAGACTCACATCCATCAAGTCAGTGATGCCATCCAGCCATCTCATCCTCTGTCGTTCCCTTCTCATCTTGCCCCCAATCCCTCCCAGCATCAGAGTCTTTTCCAATGAGTCAACTCTTCGCATGGGGTGGCCAAAGTACTGGAGTTTCAGCTTTAGCATCATTCCTTCCAAAGAAATCCCAGGGTTGATCTCCTTCAGAATGGACTGGTTGGATCTCCTTGCAGTCCAAGGGACTCTCAAGAGTCTTCTCCAACACCACAAAAGCAGTATGCATTTAGTGAGAAGAGTGTTTTGAATTTTGATTTTTTTCCCCACATTAGCAACATGCAGAACAGTATTCTCCCCTGATTCCGGGCAATAGTAGCAAGCAACAGCTCCCAGTCAGCTATGTGATCATGAGGGTAAACAACCTATATAGTTTTAATCATTCTGTACCCATAAAAACATTGTTTTTCACTCTCAGAAAGATATTCAATGAATTACATGAGATATTCAACACTTTATTATCAAGCAGATTTTCTGCCAGACAGCTTTGTCCAACTGTAGGCTAAGTGTTCTGAGCATATTTAGGGTAAGCTAGCCACCCTACTCCAGTACTCTTGCCTGGAAAATGCCATGGACGGAGGAGCCAGGTAGGCTGCAGTGCATGAGGTTGCTAAGAATCAGACACGACTGAACAACTTCACTTTTACTTTTCATTTTCATGCATTGGAGAAGGAAATGGCAACCCACTCCAGTGTTCTTGCCTGGAGAATCCGTGGGAGGCCATCTATTGTGTTGCACAGAGTTGGACACAACTGAAGTGACTTAGCAGCAGCAGCAGCATCCTAAGTTCTAATATTCAGTAGATTAAGTGTATTAAATGCACTTTCAACTTAGAATATTTTTAATTGATGATGAGTTATTGGGACATAACCCTATCATAAGCTGATGAAGATCAATATATCAATCTCTATCAAGAGAGACTATAGATCCCAATTGGCAGTATTGTCATTGGAAATTGGAAGTGATTCATTTTATATTTTGCTTTGCAGTTACTGTCCTTTAATCACTTTATTAAAGGATAAAGGACACAAGAATGCTGAGAACAATGTGTTTGCAAGATTGTATTTTTTCTTGAGTAGTCCTTGGTGAAAGATGTTTTACATACTGCAATGTATCATTCACACATACAATTATCTACAGAGCTAGAAACCACATAGCACAGGAGACAATCCATTTAATTCCTTTCTCTATTTTCTGGATATAAGAAAAAAAAAAAAAAAAAGGAGACACTTCTTAGCTATGTGCTCTCCAGTTTTAGATTGAGAGCAAGACTATAACCACTGAGGGAATGGGGAAGAGGGAAAAGTTTTCCACACACCTCATGTGCTGGTAAAGAGGAATAAAATAATTTTCCATTTAAAATCATGTCTAGCTAATGATCTTTTAAATAAGCTTCTTTTAATTACCCACTAATATATAGTTGAAGCTTTCAAAGGAAGACACACACACACACCCCAAATATAAGAGTGAGAGACACCTAGACAATTGTCACATCTCAGAAGTAAATTCTTCTAATTACAACATCCATGAAACTAAAATCAGAATATTAGTTATGTCACATTGCTTGTAATATAAAAGAGAAACAGAGCTCTTAATAATATCTGGGTTTTATCTGGGAATAAAATGCAGATAAAAGAAAGGAATAAAACTTTTAAAGGTATAAGCATGGAATAAAAACTACTTTCCCCCAAATATCATCCACTTGATTCCAATGGAATGGCAGTAAATCCATCTCATTGAGTCCCATCATGAAATTTGGCCTGATGAGAGAACATTTAGTCAGTTCATTGTCCTGACTGAACATTTTCTCTATAAAAGCAGATTTCAAGACTCCAGATGACTTTCAGATTACTGATTCTACCACCAGCTGCTGCAATACAATGCAAGTTTTTGGCTATGAAACACATTTTTGTGTACTCTAATACTAGTGCTTTGGCTCATCTTTTTAACAGGTGCTAGGGTGCAAAGAGAGATGAAGCACTAGGAGACTAGAGAAATGATTTCTGAGACAAAACTAACCTCTTCCACTGGAATATACTTGCCTATTGGTGCTTATGATTTTTTTAGCTATAGTTTGATAAATCTACACTTGAATCCTTGGTTGCTGTGGTAGTTGATCTTGAGAGGCAGACTAATCTCAGTTTTACTACAGTGGAAAGGAGAATGAAGACCATCCTATCAGAACAGCACTGGTTCTACCAATTCTAAAGCTAACTGAAAGCTTTATTTTAAAAAAAATCACATAAAATAATTTATGGGTGATTTGTTCAAAATAAAATAGTTTCAAAGGAATTTATGGTAGAATGTTGAAAATAATAATTTGGGTGAATTAAGTGTTTTTATTTTTTTTAATTCTTTTTTAAAATTTTTTTTTATTTTTTTAAATTAAATTTTATTTTGTTTAACTTTTCAATATAGTATTGCTTTTGCCATACATCAAGATGGATCCGCCACAAGTGTACATGTGTTCCCCATCCTGAACCCTCCTCCCTCCTCCCTCCCCATACCATCCCCCTGGGTCCTCCCAGTGCACCAGTCCCAGGCATCCGTTATCAGGCATTGTACCTGGACTGACGACTCGTTTCAGATATGATATTATACATATTTCAATGCTATTCTCCCAAATCATCCCACCCTCTCCCGGTCCCAGAGTCCAAAAGTCTGTTCTATACATCAGTGTCTCTTTTGCTGTCTCGTAAATAGGGTTATTGTTACCATCTTTCTAAATTCCATATATATGCGTTAGTATACTGTATTTGTGTTTTTCTTTCTGGCTTACTTCACTCTGTATAATAGGCTCCAGTTCCATCCACCTCATTAGAACTGATTCAAATGCATTCTTTTTAATGGCTGAGTAATACTCCATTGTGTATACGTACCACTGCTTTCTTATCCATTCATCTGTGGATGGACATCTAGGTTGCTCCCAAGTCCTGGCTATTGTAAATAGTGCTGCTATGAATATTGGGGTACACGTGTCTCTTTCAATTCTGGTTTTCTCAGTGTGTATGCCCAGCAGTGGGATTGATGGATCATAAGGCAGTTCTATTCCCAACCAGTAACGCTGAAGAAGCTGAAGTTGAACGGTTCTATGAAGACCTACAAGACCTTTTAGAACTAACACCCAAAAAAGATGTCCTTTTCATTATAGGGGACTGGAATGCAAAAGTAGGAAGTCAAGAAACACCTGGAGTCACAGGCAAATTTGGCCTTGGAATACGGAATGAAGCAGGGCAAAGACTAACAGAGTTTTGCCAAGAAAATGCACTGGTCATAGCAAATACCCTCTTCCAACAACACAAGAGAAGACTCTATACATGGACATCACCAGATGGTCAACACCGAAATCAGATCGATTATATTCTTTGCAGCCAAAGATGGAGAAGCTCTATACAATCAGCAAAAACAAGACCAGGAGCTGACTGTGGCTCAGACCATGAACTCCTTATTGCCAAATTCAGACTGAAATTGAAGAAAGTAGGGAAAACTACTAGACCATTCAGGTATGAACTAAATCAAATCCCTTATGATTATACAGTGGAAGTGAGAAATAGATTTAAGGGCCTAGATCTGATAGACAGAGTGCCTGATGAACTATGGAATGAGGTTCGTGACATTGTACAGGAGACAGGGATCAAGACCATTCCCATGGAAAAGAAATGCAAAAAAGCAAAATGGCTATCTGGGGAGGCCTTGCAAATAGCTGCAAAAAGAAGAGAAGAGAAAAGCAAAGGAAAAAAGGAAAGATATAAACGTCTGAATGCAGAGTTCCAAAGAATAGCAAGAAGAGATAAGAAAGCCTTCTTCGGCGATCAATGCAAAGAAATAGAGGAAAACAACAGAATGGGAAAGACTAAGGATCTATTCAAGAAAATCAGAGATACCAAAGGAACATTTCATGCAAAAATGGGTTCGATAAAGGACAGAAATGGTATGGACCTAACAGAAGCAGAAGATATTAAGAAGAGGTGGCAAGAATACACAGAAGAACTGTACAAAAGAGAGCGTCACGACCCAGATAATCATGATGGTGTGATCACTGACCTAGAGCCAGACATCCTGGAATGTGAAGTCAAGTGGGCCTTAGAAAGCATCACTATGAAAAAAGCTAGTGAAGGTGATGGAATTCCAGTGGAGCTATTCCAAATCCTGAAAGATGATACTGTGAACGTGCTACACTCACTATGCCAGCAAATTTGGAAAACTCAGCAGTGGCTACAAGATTGGAAAAGGTCAGTTTTCATCCCAATCCCAAAGAAAGGCAATGCCAAAGAGTGCTCAAACTACCGCACAATTGCACTCATCTCACACGCTAGTAAAGTAATGCTCAAAATTCTCCAAGCCAGGCTTCAGCAATATGTGAACTGTGAACTTCCTGATGTTCAAGCTGGATTTAGAAAAGGCAGAGGAACCAGAGATCAAATTGCCAACATCCGCTGGATCATGGAAAAAGCAAGAGAGTTCCAGAAAAACATCTATTTCTGCTTTATTGACTATGCCAAAGCCTTTGACTGTATAGATCACAATAAATTGTGGAAAATTCTTAAAGAGATGGGAATACCAGACCATCTGATCTGCCTCTTGAGAAATCTGTATGCAGGTCAGGAAGCAACAGTTAGAACTGGTCATGGAACAAAAGACTGGTTCCACATAGGAAAAGGAGTACGTCAAGGCTGTATATTGTCACCATGTTTATTTAATTTATATGCAGAGTACATCATGAGAAATGCTGGACTGGAAGAAACACAAGTTGAAATCAAGATTGCTTGGAGAAATATCAATAACCTCAGATATGCAGATGATACCACCCTTATGGCAGAAAGTGAAGAGGAACTAAAAAGCCTCTTGATGAAAGTGAAAGTGGAGAGTGAAAAGGTTGGCTTAAAGCTCAACATTCAGAAAACGAAGATCATGGCATCTGGTCCCATCACTACATGGGAAATAGATGGAGAAACAGTGGAAACAGTGTCAGACTTTGTTTTTCTGGGCTCCAAAATCACTGCAGATGGTGACTGCAGCCATGAAATTAAAAGACGCTTACTCCTTGGAAGGAAAGTTATGACCAACCTAGATAGCATATTCAAAAGCAGAGACATCACTTTGCCAACAAAGGTTCGCCTAGTCAAGGCTATGGTCTTTCCTGTGGTCATGTATGGATGTGAGAGCTGGACTGTGAAGAAGGCTGAGCACCGAAGAATTGATGCTTTTGAACTGCGGTGTTGGAGAAGACTCTTGAGAGTCCCTTGGACTGCAAGGAGATCCAACCGGTCCATTCTGAAGGAGATCAGCCCTGGGATTTCTTTGGAAGGAATGATGCTAAAGCTGAAACTCCAGTATTTTGGCCACCTCATGCGAAGAGTTGACTCATTGGAGAAGACTCTGATGCTGGGAGGGATTGGGGGCAGGAGGAGAAGGGGACGATAGAGGATGAGATGGCTGGATGGCATCACTGACTCGATGAATGTGAGTCTGGGTAACCTCCGGTAGTTGGTGATGGACAGGGAGGCCTGGCGTGCTGCAGTTCATGGGGTTGCAAAGAGTTGGACACGACTGAGCGACTGATCTGATCTGATTCCCAGTTTTTTGAGGAATCTCCATACTGTTCTCCAAAGTAGCTGTACTAGTTTGCATTCCCACCAACAGTGTAAGAGGGTTCCCTTTTCTCCACACTCTCTCCAGCATTTATTGCTTGTGGACTTTCGGATTACAGCCATTCTAACTGGCATGAAATGGTACCTCATAGTGGTTTTGATTTGCATTTCTCTGATAATGAGTGATGTTGAGCATCTTTTCATGTGTTTGTTAGCCATCTGTATGTCTTCTTTGGAGAAATGTCTATTTAGTTCTTTGGCCCATTTTTTGATTGGGTCATTTATTTTTCTGGAACTGAGCTGTAGGAGTTGCTTGTATATTTTTGAGATTAGTTGTTTGTTGCTTCATTTGTTATTATTTTCTCCCATTCTGAAGGCTCTCTTTTAACCTTGCGTATAGTTTCCTTTTTTGTGCAGAAGCTTTTACGTTTAATTAGATCCCACTTATTTATTTTTGTTTTTATTTCCAATATTCTGGGAAATGGGTCATAGAGGATCCTGCTGTGATGAATGTCAGAGAGTGTTTTGCCTATGTTTTCCTCTAGGAGTTTTATGGTTTCTGGTCTTACATTTAGCTCTTTAGTCCATTTTGAGTTTATTTTTGTATACGGTGTTAGAAAGTGTTCTAGTTTCATTCTTTTACAAGTGTTTGACCAGTTTTCCCAGCACCACTTGTTAAAGAGATTGTCTTTAATCCATTGTATATTCTTGCCTCCTTTGTCAAAGATAAGGTGTCCATATGTGCGTGGATTTATCTCTGGGCTTTCTATTTTGTTCCACTGATCTATATTTCTATCTTTGTGCCAGTACCATACTGTCTTGATGACTGTGGCTTTGTAGTAGAGCCTGAAGTTAGGCAGGTTGATTCCTCCAGTTCCATTCTTCTTTCTCAAGATAGCTTTGGCTATTCGAGGTTTTTTGTATTTCCATACAAATTGAGAAATTATTTGTTCTAGTTTTGTGAAGAATACTGTTGGTAGCTTGATGGGGATTGACTCTATAAATTGCTTTGGGTAGTATACTCATTTTCACTATATTGATTCTACCGATCCATGAACATGGTATATTTCTCCATCTATTAGTGTCCTCTTTGATTTCTTTCACCAGTGTTTTATAGTTTTCTATATATAGGTCTTTAGTTTCTTTAGGAAGATATATTCCTAAGTATTTTATTCTTTTCATTGCAATGGTGAATGGAATTGTTTCCTTAATTTCTCTTTCTATTTCCTCATTATTAGTGTACAGGAATGCAAGGGATTTCTGTGTGTTGATTTTATATCCTGCAACTTTACTATATTCATTGATTATTTCTAGTAATTTTCTGGTCGAGTCTTTAGGGTTTTCTACGTAGAGGATCATGTCATCTGCAAACAGAGAGAGTTTTACTTCTTCTTTTCCAATTTGGATTCCTTTTATTTCTTTTTCTGCTCTGATTGCTGTGGCCAAAACTTCCAAAATTATGTTGAATAGTAATGGTGAAAGTGGGCATCCTTGTTTTGTTCCTGACTTTAGAGGAAATGCTTTCAATTTTTCACCATTGAGGATAATGTTTGCTGTGGGTTTGTCATATATAGCTTTTATTATGTTGAGATATGTTCCTTCTATTCCTGCTTTCTGGAGAGTTTTTTTTTTTTTTTATCATAAATGGATGTTGAATTTTGTCAAAGTCTTTCTCTGCATCTATTGAGATAATCAAATGGTTTTTATTTTTAAATTTGTTAATGTGGTGTATTACATTGATTGATTTGTGGATATTGAAGAATCCTTGCATCCCTGGGATAAAGCCCACTTGGTCATGGTGTATAATCTTTTTAATGTGTTGTTGGATTCTGATTGCTAGAATTTTGTTAAGGATTTTTGCATCTATGTTCATCAGTGATATTGGCCTGTAGTTTTCTTTTTTTGTGGCGTCTTTGTCCGGTTTTGGTATTAGGGTGATGGTGGCCTCATAGAATGTGTTTGGAAGTTTACCTTCCTCTGCAATTTTCTGGAAGAATTTGAGTAGGATAGGTGTTAACTCTTCTCCAAGTTTTTGGTAGATTTCAGCTGTGAAGCTGTCTGGCCCTGGACTTTTGTTTGCTGGAAGATTTCTGATTAGTTTCAATTTCCATGCTTGTGATGGGTCTGTTAAGATTTTCTATTTCTTCCTGGTTCAGTTTTGGAAAGTTGTACTTTTTCTAAGAATTTGTCCATTTCTTCCACGTTGTCCATTTTATTGGTGTATAATTGCTGATAGTAGTCTCTTATGATCCTTTGTATTTCTGCGTTGTCTGTTGTGATCTCTCCATTTTCATTTTTAATTGTATTGATTTGATTTTTCTCCCTTTGTTTCTTGATGAGTATAGCTAATGGTTTGTCAATTTTATTTACCCTTTCAAAGAACCAGCTTTTGGCTTTGTTGATTTTTGCTATCATCTCTTTTGTTTCTTTTGCATTTATTTCTGCCCTAATTTTTAAGATTTCTTTCCTTCTACCAACCCTGGGGTTCTTCATTTCTTCCTTTTCTAGTTGCTTTAGGTGTAAAGTTATTTATTTGACTTTTTTCTTGTTTCTTGAGGTATGCCTGTATTGCTCTGAACTTTCCCCTTAGCACTGCTTTTACAGTGTCCCACAGGTTTTGGGTTATTATGTTTTCATTTTCATTAATTTCTATGCATATTTTGATTTTTTTTTATTTTTTTCTGTGATTTGTTGGTTATTCAGCAGTGTGTTGTTCAGCCTCCATATGTTGGAAATTTTAATAATTTTTCTCCTGTGATTGAGATCTAATCTTACTGCCTTGTGGTCTGAAAAGATGCTTGGAATGATTTCACATTTTTTTGAATTTACCAAGGCTAGATTTATGGCCCAGGATGTGATCTATCCTGGAGAAGGTTCTGAGTGCACTTGAGAAAGGTGAAATTCATTGTTTTGGGGTGAAATGTCCTATAGATATCAATTAGGTCTAACTGGTCTATTGTATCATTTAAAGTTTGTGTTTCTTTGTTAATTTTCTGTTTAGTTGATCTATCCATTGGTGTGAGTGGAGTATTAAAGTCTCCCACTATTACTGTGTTATTGTTAATTTCCCCTTTCATACTTGTTAGCATTTGTCTTACATATTATGGTGCTCCTATATTGGGTGCATATATATTTATAATTGTTATATCTTCTTCTTGGATTGATCCTTTGATCATTATGTAGTGTCCTTCTTTGTCTCTTTTCACAGCCTTTGTTTTAAAGTCTACCTTTATCTGATATGAGTATTGCTACTCCTGCTTTCTTTTGGTCTCTATTTCCATTGAATATCTTTTTCCAGCCCTTCACTTTCAGTCTGTATGTGCCCCTTGTTTTGAGGTGGGTTTCTTGTAGACAACATATACAGGGGTCTTGTTTTTTTATCCATTCAGCCAGTCTTTGTCTTTTGGTTGAGGCATTCAACTCATTTACGTTTAAGGTAATTATTGATAAGTATGATCCTGTTGCCATTTACTTTATTGTTTTGGGTTCATGTTTATACACCTTTTTTTGTGTTTCCTGTCTAGAGAATATCCTTTAGCATTTGTTGAAGAGCTGGTTTGGTGGTGCTGAATTCTCTCAGCTTTTGCTTGTCTGTGAAGGTTTTGATTTCTCCTTCATATTTGAATGAGATCCTTGCTGGGTAAATAATCTAGGCTGTAGGTTATTTTCTTTCATCACTTTAAGTATGTTTTGCCATTCCCTCCTGGCTTGGAGAGTTTCTATTGAAAGATCAGCTATTATCCTTATGGGAATTCCCTTGTGTGTGATTTGTTGTTTTTCCCTTGCTGCTTTTAATATTTGTTCTTTGTGTTTGATCTTTGTTAATTTGATTAATATGTGTCTTGGGGTGTTTTGCCTTGGGTTTATTCTGTTTGAGACTCTCTGGGTTTCTTGTACTTGAGTGATTATTTCCTTCCTCATTTTAGGGAAGTTTTCAACTATTACCTCCTCTAGTATTTTCTCATGGTCTTTTTTTTTTTTTTTTTTTTTTTGTCTTCTTCTTCTGGGACTCCTATGATTCGAATGTTGTAACGTTTAATATTGACCTGGAGGTCTCTGAGATTGTCCTCATTTTTTTAATTCGTTTTTCTTTTTTCCTCTCTGATTCATTTATTTCTACCATTCTATCTTCTTATTCACTAATCTTATCTTCTGCCTCTGATATTCTACTATTTGTTGTCTCCAGAGTGTTTTTGATCTCATTTATTGCATTATTCATTATATATTGACTCTTTTTAATTTCTTCTAGGTCCTTGTTAAACCTTTCTTGCATCTTCTCAATCCTTGTCTCCAGGTTACTTATCTGTGATTCCATTTTGATTTCAATATTTTGGATCATTCTCACTATCATTATTCAGAATTCTTTATCAGGTAGATTCCCTATCTCTTTCTCTTTTGTTTGGTTTGGTGGGCATTTATCCTGTTCTTTTACCTGCTGGGTAGTCCTCTGTCTCTTCATCTTGTTTATATTGCTGAGTTTGGGGTGTCCTTTCTGAATTCTGGCAGTTTGCGGAGTTCTCTTTATTGTGGAGTTTCCTTGCTGTGGGTGGGGTTGTACAGGTGGCTTGTCAAGGTTTCCTGGTTAGGGAAGCCTGTGTCAGTTTTCTGGTGGGTGGTGCTAGATTTCTTCTCTCTGGAGTGCAATGAAGTATCCAGTAATGAGTTATGAGATGTCAATGGTTTTGGAATAACTTTGGCAGCCTGTATATTGGAGCTCAGGGCTGTGTTCCTGTGTTGCTGGAGAATTTGTATGGTATGTCTTGCTCTGGAACTTGTTGGCCCTTGGGAAGTGCTTGGTTTCAGTGTAGGTATGGAGGCATTTGATGAGCTCCTGTCAATTAATGTTCCCTGGAGTCAGGAGTTCTCTGGTGTTCTCAGGGTTTGGACTTAAGCCTCCTGCTTCTGGTTTTCAGTCTTATTTTTACAGTAGTCTCAAGACTTCTCCTTCTATACAGCACCATTGATAAAACATCTAGGTTAAAGATGAAAGGTTTCTCCACAGTGAGGGACACCCAGAGAGGTTCGCAGAGTTACATGGAGAAGAGAAGAGGGAGGAGGGAGTTAGAAGTGACCCGAATGAGATGAGGTGGAATCAAAAGAGGAGAGAGCAAGCTAGCCAGTTATCACTTCCTTATGTGCACTCCACAACTGGACCGCTCAGAGATGTTCACAGAGTTATACAGAGAAAAGAAGAGGGAGGAAGGAGACAGAGGTGGCCAGGAGGATAAAAGGGGGGAATCAAAAAGAGAGAGACAGATCCAGCCAGTAATCAGTTCTCCATCGTGTGGAACACTCAGAAATTCACAGTTGGGTAGAGAAGAGAGGGGTATGGAGGAGACATAGGCAACCTGGTGGAGAAAAAGGAGAGTCCAAAGAGGGAGAGAGCAGTCAAGCCAGTAATCTCACTCCCAAGTAAAACTGGGTGCTGAAGATTGGGTTCTTAAAGGTACAAAATTGATAACAAATACCAAAAAGCAAAGATTAAAAATCTAGAGTAGAGTTTGGAATTTCAAAAATACAATATTAAAGAAAAGAAGAAAAAAAAGAAAGAGGAAAAAAAGTCACAAAAATTATAAATATATATATATATATATATATATATATGAAGTTTGCTTTTAAAAAATAGGATCTTTTTTTTGCAAAGTAAGAGTAGGTTATAAAAGTGAAAATTAAAGGAGTAATAGAGGACTTAAAAATTAAAAAAAAAAAAAAAAAAAATGATCATAAAAATAGTACAAATATATCTAGGACTTTCTCCAGTGTTGTTGTGGGTATTGTGGGGTCAGTTCATTTTCAGATAGTTCTTTGGTCTGGCTTATATTTCTCAAGATCTATAGGCCCCTTCCTATGAAGTCGGTACTAACGACAGGGTTTTAATCTATTGCACCTGTCACTTCCAAGGCAGTCTCCTCTGTTTTAGCTTCTTCTATTTGCTGGTCTCCTCAGTGTCTGATTTCCACTCTGACACAAGGGGGGCAGTGGTGGACAAGAATACACAGAAGAACTGTACAAAAAAGAACTTCATAACCCAGATAATCACGATGATGTGATCACTGACTTAGAGCCAGACATCCTAGAATGAGAAGTCAAGTGGGCCTTAGAAAGCATCACTACCAACAAAGCTAGTGGAGGTGATGGAATTCCAGTGGAGCTATTCCAAATCCTGAAAGATGATGCTCTGAAAGTGCTGCACTCAATACGCCAGCAAATTTGGCGTATTGAAACTCAGCAGTGGCCACAGGACTGGAAAAGGTCAGTTTTCATCCCAATCCCAAAGAAAGGCAATGCCAAAGAATGCTCAAACTACTGCACAATTGCACTCATCTCACACGCTAGTAAAGTAATGCTCAAAATTCTCCAAGCCAGGCTTCAGCAATATGTGAACCGTGAACTTCCTGATGTTCAAGCTGGATTTAGAAAAGGCAGAGGAACCAGAGATCAAATTGCCAACATTGGCTGGATCATGGAAAAAGCAAGAGAGTTCCAGAAAAACATCTCTTTCTGCTTTATTGACTATGCCAAAGCCTTTGACTGTATGGATCACAATAAACTGTGGAAAATTCTGAAAGAGATGGGAATACCAGACCACCTGATCTGCCTCTTGAGAAATTTGTATGCAGGTCAGGAAGCAACAGTTAGAACTGGTCATGGAACAACAGACTGGTTCCAAATAGGAAAAGGAGTACGTCAAGGCTGTATATTGTCACCCTGTTTATTTAACTTCTATGCAGAGGACATCATGAGAAACGGTGGACTGGAAGAAACACAAGCTGGAATCAAGATTGCTGGGAGAAATATCAATAACCTCAGATATGCAGATGATACCACCCTTATGGCAGAAAGTGAAGAGGAATTAAAAAGCCTCTTGATGAAAGTGAAAGTGGAGAGTGAAAAAGTTGGCTTAAAGCTCAACATTCAGAAAATGAAGATCATGGCATCTGGTCCCATCACTTCATGGGAAATAGAGAAACAGTGGAAACAGTGTCAGACTTTGTTTTTCTGGGCTCCAAAATCACTGCAGATGGTGACTGCAGCCATGAAATTAAAAGACGCTTACTCCTTGGAAGGAAAGTTATGACCAACCTAGATAGCATATTCAAAAGCAGAGACATCACTTTGCCAACAAAGGTTCTTCTAGTCAAGGCTAGTTTTTCCTGTGGTCATGTATGGATGTGAGAGCTGGACTGTGAAGAAGGCTGAGTGTCAAAGAATTGATGCTTTTAAACTGTGGTGTTGGAAAAGACTCTTGAGAGTCCCTTGGACTGCAAGGAGATCCAACCAGTCCATTCTGAAGGAGATCAGCCCTGGGATTTCTTTGGAAGGAATGATGCTAAAGCTGAAACTCCAGTACTTTGGCCACCTCATACGAAGAGTTGACTCATTGGAGAAGACTTTGATGCTGGGAGGGATTGGGGGCAGGAGGAGAAGGGGACGACAGAGGATGAGATGGCTGGATGGCATCACTGACTCGATGGATGTGAGTCTGAGTGACCTCCAGGAGTTGGTGATGGACAGGGAGGCCTGGCGTGCTGTGATTCATGGGGTTGCAAAGAGTTGGACATGACTGAGTGACTGAACTGACTGACTGAACTTGAAGAAGAAGTGAATTGATGTGCATTAAATGCATATTGTTTTATGGCACAGACACACACACACACACACACACACACACACACACAAAACTAAGAACTTAGGAGCTCAGTGGAGGCATGTGGGTTATACAGAGAAAAGAGAAGATGAGAGGGATGAGAGAAGAGAAAGACCAGGTCAACCGGCATCAGATAAGAGCTTATGGGTAAAAGTGTCTCACAATACATGTTGATAGATTAATCAAATGTTTAAAGATGGCAACATCTGCCTTTAATTCTAACATGTTAGCATTGTTGTGAAGTAAACTGCTTTGTTAATCTTAGGTTAAGACCATCATAAAATATAAATGCCTCCAGAATGCTTTTGTTTTAGGTTACTTTTGTGCAAACAAGGGAAATAGGGCTGAGTTTCAAGTTAAGGCAGAGAAAAGAGACAACGACAGCCCCAGGAGATTAGACACATGGGATTTTCAGCAGCATCAAAAACTTCGAAGCCAAATGTGCCATGAAATTTTAAGGTCCAGAGAATTCACTAAAATCTATTGAAGGTCATTGGACAGGGATTTGGTTTGCAGGCATGCTCAGTCACTTCAGTCATGTCCGTATGTTTGCAATCCCATGAACTGTAGCCTACCAACTTCCTCTATCTGTGAAATTCTCCAGGCAAGAACACTGGAGTGGGTTGCTGTGCCCTCCTCTGGGGATCTTCCCAACCCAGGGATCAAACCCGTGTCTCCTGCATTTCCTACACTGCAGGTACTTTACCACTGAGCCACGAAGGAAGTCCATGGAATTTAGTTTAGGATGCTACAATCTAATTGTGCACCAGAGTTTATGTATGTGTGTACCTGTGCCTGTGTGAAGGAACAAGGCAACTTCAGCTGACGTTTAAGATTCACATAGCTGATCCAACTGTATTAAATCACTAAATTAACATCAAGAACTCTATATAACCTACACTGTCATATTATATTTTCAAGGATATCAAAATATTAGTAATATTAGTGCCCAAAATTACTTACCTATAAAATAGTAATTAGAAAAATACCCAGAAGATTTGGTAAATACTATAAAGATGAAGCTTTGGCTTTAAGAAATAATTTGAAAAGCTAAAAGCAGCATGATTTTTCCCTTTTGTTTGAAAGAGAAAAACAAATTTATTCCATTAAATGAGGTTTAAAAGGATAATAAAGAATATTAGTTTTCAATTGTACCCAACATTTTGTAGTAATTTGCACCAATATTGTTGCATTTGCAACATTATTTAACAACTTCTAAATATGTTAATGGAGTTTTAATATTTATATACTATATTTTATTTTATAGACACTTTAAACATTTATGCCTTGTGGCAGACAAATTTTATATGAAGCTAATCTATGAAATAAATACGGTCCAATTTTCATATGGTTTTATAACAGATCAGTCAAATTTTATATAAAAAGAACTATATGTTGAAATCAATTTAATAAAGTACAGAGTTCAGAGGAAACGTAGCCACAGCAGTTCTTATATACTACAAAGATCCTCGTCACATTAAATGATAGGATAAGTGCCCACCACAATATGCACTATGTTGTATATTATGTTTCTTGTAACTCTGGTACATTTTGAGTGGTTCATGATGTGTCAAGATGAATTATGTTATACTAGTACTCTTGTGAGAATGCATAAATACTAGGACGTTTGTCATTTAACATTAGCTCAAAGCTCAAGAATTTTCACATTATATTTTACAGGATCTGGGCTTTCTCTACATCTCTTGAACTCTCTCATTGTAATGAGATTGCATTTTGCCAAGTAACCTTGAGTCAAATACAATCATAAGCTATTAAGCAAGCTGGAATACACATACATAAACACACACACACACGATCTACATATGTGTGTGTGTGTGTGTGTGTGTGTGTGTGTGTGTATAAAACACCAAGTGTTACCTTCAAACAATTTATATACCAACTTCTTCAGTAGTAGCCTATCCCATTTCTTCACTTTAATCAATGGTACGGCAGTGAAGTTAACAGTCCATTGAAGTATTAATCACTGAGAGGTCTTGCAGCTATTGTTGATATACATAATTATGCAATTAGTTTTCAGAATTTTTGCATCACTCTCAAAAAGAAATGGATTTTAATTTATACTCAGCGGAAAAAAAAAAAAAAATGGAGAAGGAAATGGCAACCCACTCCAGTATTCTTGCCTGGAGAATTCCATGGACAGAAGAGCCTGATAGACTACAGTCCATGGAGTCACAGTCAGACATAACTGAGCGACTAACACTTACTTACTTCAGAGAAAACACACTGACAATAATAGCTATCTCTGACACTGTGAAAATTCCCATTAAATATCCATATACTAAGATATTTCAATCAAGCATTTAATTAATAAGGAAGTTAGTGATTTTCCTTCTTTCTCCCCTAACATGTCCTGTTCCAGTTGTTAGGGCTATGTAACAAGATATAGTTTATATACGTTTAAACTGAGGGTCACAAAAAAATAATTTTGTATATAGATTATCTGAGCTGATTGTATGCCATCTGATTAACATACTCATGATTCTTACAGTGAGATTGAGTAGAGATTTTAGCTAGCAGAAAATTACACTCATCAGATAATGTGCTGCTACTCACAGTGCCCGCAGTGTGAGCTAGACTCTAAAGAGCTACTGGAGACTCTAGGTAGGAATCAACATGGATGCTGACTTGAGAGCTGTCTGGTAATGGAAAGAAGAGATGATCCATATCATTAACCATTACAAGAGAAATCAGAGTGGGCTGGGGAGAATCAGTGCAGTTCCAGAGAAGACAGGAGACAGCATGAACCTAGTAGGACCTGATAAGGAGGACACAAATAACTCTGACCTATCAAATGTTGTCTCACATAGAAGAGTTTTAAATTTCAAAGATGAAAATCATTACCACGTCTTTCTTATTATTTAAGCATTTGAAAATATTAAGGTGAACTAACAAAGAGGGCCGGACTTTGCTATTATAAGTAAATTCTGTTGTTGTTTTTTCCTGTCATTTATGTAGTTTGTTTTTAAAATGCTATTTGTTTGACATTTATTTTTAAATCAGAGCTAATAAAGATTTTTAAAAGTTCCTGAAAAACAGATTTTGTAAAACCTCATGACTATTAGGGCATTCTGATTGTTTTGACGTGCTCTGGTGTATCAGGAAATGTGCCAGGTTGTGCTGCTCCTGGTTTTGTACTTCACCTTGGTAAGTAAACTGCTATCACTTCTGCCAAACACCTGTGAGTAGTTCACCAAGCTGCATATTTTAATTCTGATATGTTTATAAACATAAAAAATTAAAGCCACCTGGACCTTTTTTTTTTTTTTTTAAGTTAACCCAGAATATAATTTATTTTTTTGTGTGCAAATTAGTATAACTATTTCAGCATCACTAGGCTTCCCAGGTGGTGCTAGTGGAAAAGAATCTGCCTGCCAAAACAGGAGATGTAAGAGATACAGGTTTGATACTTGGAGGAGGAAATGGCAACCCACTCTAGTATTCTTGCCTAGAGAATCCCATGGACAGAGGAGCCTGGCAGGCTAGAGCCTGTAGGGTCACAAAGAGTTAGATAGGACTGAAGTGACTTAGCATGCATGCATGCAAGGCTTTGTCTAGGCTTCCCAGGTGGCACAGTGGTAAAGAATCTGCCTGGCATTGAGGTGACTCAGAAGACTCGGGTTCAATCCCTAAGTCAAGAAGATTTCCTGGAGGAGGAAATGGCAATTTGTTCCAGTATTCTTGCCTATATAATCCCATGGATTTTACTGTAGCCTAGGAGAAGGCAATGACACCCCACTCCAGTACTTCTGCCTGGAAAATCCCATGGGTGGAGGAGCCTGGAAGGCTGCAGTCCATGGGGTCGCTGAGGGTCAGACACGACTGAGCGACTTCACTTTCACTTTTCACTTTCATGCATTGGAGAAGGAAATGGCAACCCATGCCAGTGTTCTTGCCTGGAGAATCCCAGGGATGGGGGAGCCTGGTGGGCTGCCATCTATGGGGTCACACAGAGTCGGACACGACTGAAGTGACTTAGCAGCAGCAGCAGCAGTGGGCTACAGTCCATGGGGTCAAAAAGAGACAGACATCATTGAGCAACTGAGCACACACCCACAAGAGGCTTTGTCTACTACAAATTAGAGGCGATAGTCTAGGTAATTAGAGCAAGGAAATTGTGTCATATGTAAAAGGAAGTTTTTTTCTTAAGTTGTGTTTTGTTTTGGGTTTGGGTTGTAATCATGTTAATTGAGTCTCTAGACGACATCTAACATATCTGGAGGGCATTAGATGATAATAAAACTCCTTAACTAGAACTTAATATCATGTCTTAAAATTTTTTGTTTGTTTCTTTTTTGGTTTTGTTTTGAAGAAATCAGTCTTACTCCAAAAAGCACAAGGGAGGGTTTTTGTAAAGATTTAATTAAGTTACTAAGGAGACAGCAAGGTCAAGGAGATGCTAGAAGTGAAGGGCATAGAGAATTGAACCACAGGTTAATTTTGGTTTCAAGATGTGTTAGTAAGCTTGGGATGGACAAACAAAATATGTATGCTAGACTGAATGGCTTAAGCAATTCAAATTTATTTCTTACAGTATTGGAGACTGAAGTCCAAGATCAAGGTGCCAGGAGATAAGGTTCAGTGTGAGAACCCTCTGCCTGGCTTACAAACCACCACATTCTCACTGTGCATTCCCAGAAAGAAAGGCAATGAGCTTTGATTTCTCTCTCTTATAGGAACACTAATGCTATGCTAAAACCTTTGACTGTGTGGATCACAACAAACTGAAGAAAATTCTTAAAGAGTTGGGAATACCAGACCACCTGACTTGCCTCCTGAGAAATCTGTATGTGTGTCAAGAAGCAATAGTGAGAATCGGACATGGAACAACAGAATGGTTCCAAATTGGGAGAGGAATATGGCAAGGCTGTATTTTGTCACCTGCTTATTTAACGTATATGCAGAGTACATCATGAGGATATGCCGGGCTGGATGAAGGAAAAGCTGGAATCAAGATTGCTGGGAAAAACAGCAATAACGTTAGACATGCTATGACACCACCCTTATGGCAGAAAGGGAAGAAGAACTAAAGAGCCTCTTGATGAAAATGAAAGAGGAGAGTGAAAAAGTTGGCTTAGAACTCAACGTTCAGATATTAATATCATGGCATCAGGTCCCATCTCTTCATGGAAAATAGATAGGAAAACAATGGAAACAGTGATAGACTATTTTTGCAGGCCACAAAACCACTGCAGATGGTGACTGCAGCCATGAAATTAAAAGACACTTGGTCCTTGGAAGAAAAGCAATGACAAACCTCAACAGATATTAAAAAGCAGAGACATTACTTGCCAACAAAGGTACATCTAGTCAAAGCTATGATTTTTCCAGTAGTCATGTATGGATGTGAGAGTTGGACTGTAAAGAAAGCTGAGCACCTAAAAATTGATCCTTTTGAACTGTGGTGTTGGAGAAGACTCTTGAGAGTCCCTTGGACTGCAAGGAGATCCAACCAATCCATCCTAAAGGAAATCAGTCGTGAATATTCATTGGAAAGACTGATGCCATAGTTGAAGCTCCAATACTTTGGCCACCTGATGAGAAGAGCTCACTCATTAGAAAAGACCCTGATGCTGGGAAAGATTGAAGGCAGAAGGAAAAGGGGATGACAGAAAATTAGATGGTTGGATGGCATCACCAACTCTATGGAAATGAGTTTGAGCAAGCACTAGGAGTTGGTGATGGACAGGAAAGCCCGGTGTGTTGCAGCCTATGGGGTCACAAAGAGCTGGACACAACTAAGCAACTGAACAACAACAATAATGCTGTCATGAGAGCCTAATTCTCATTACTTTATCCAAATCTAATCATCTTCCAAAGTCCCCACCTTCAAACATTACCACAGTAGAGGTTAGAACTTCAGCACATCCATTTTGGAAGGGTACAAACATTCAGTGCCTAACACAAGGCATATCTAGGAAAATGAGGAACAAGATATTGAAAATACTGATTACAGAACTTGGCCATTACTGTGACTAAACAACTTTTCCCATTAGCCTCTTTTTAGCCCAGTGCCAAATGTCTAATACCCAATAATCATTGAACTGATTTTCCTATAGATTTTCACAAACTCTGCTACTGCTACTGCTGCTCCTAATTCGCTTCAGTCGTGTCTGACTCTGTGCTATCCCATACACGGCAGCCCATCAGGCTCGTCCATCCCTGGGATTTTCCAGGCAAGAATACTGGAGTGGGTTGCCATTTCCTTCTCCAATGCATGAAAGTGAAAAGTGAAAGTGAAGTTGCTCAGTCATGTCCAACTTTTAGCAACCCCATGGACTGGAGCCTACCAGGCTCCTCTGTCCATGGGATTTTCCAGGCAAGAGTACTGGGGTGGGGTGCCATTGCTTTCCCCCACACAAACCCTACTCAAGAATAAATCTGAAAATCTTCTGATAATCCTACTTGCAGCAGATAAATTAAAAGATTTATTCTCTCTTTACAACTATTTCTTTTGGCTCTGAAAGTTAAAATTGTATTAGAAAATTTTACGTCTCAGGATTTTTTTAAGTGTAGAACTTGGAAATAGCATATACATATGATTGCAAATTAAGGTGGAAATATGTCATGGGAGAAAGCATCAGTTCAGTTCAGTAGCTCAGTCATGTCCGACTCTTTCGACCCCATGAATTGCAGCACACCAGGCCTCCCTGTCCATCACCAACTCCAGGAGTTCACTCAAACCCACGTCCATCGAGTCGGTGATATTATCCAGCCATCTAATCCTCTGTCGTCCCCTTCTCCTCCTGCCCCCAAGCCCCCCCAGCATCAGAGTTTTTTCCAGTGAGTCAACTCCCCGCATGAGGTGGCCAAAGTATGGGAGTTTCAGCTTTAGCATCATTCATTCCAAAAAACACCCAGGACTGTTCTTCTTTAGAATGACTGGTTGGATCTCCTTACAGTCCAAGGGACTCTCAAGAGTCTTCAACACCACAGCTCAAAAGCATCAATTCTCCAGCACTCAGCTTTCTTCACAGTCCAACTCTCAAATCCATACATGGCTACTGGAAAAACCAAAGCCTTGACTAGACGGACCTTTGTTGGCAAAATAATGTCTCTGCTTTTGAATATGCTATCTAGGTTGGTCATAACTTTCCTTCCAAGGAGTAAGCATCATATTCACCTCTAATTTCATAAAGACAAACAAAATTGAAGATGTCAATCCATTCAGTCAGTTCAGTTGCTCATTCATGTCTGTCTCTTTGCAGCCCCATGAACTGCAAAATGCCAGGGTTCCCTGTCCATCACCAACTCCTAGAGCTTACTCAAACTCATGTCCAATGCATTGGTGATGCCATCCAACCATTTCATCCTCTGTCATCCCCCTACTCCTCCTACCTTCAACCTTTCCCAGCATCAGGATCTTTTCACATGAGTCAGTTCTTCCCATCAGGAAGCCAAAGTATTGGAGTTTCGGCTTCAACATCAGACCTTACAATGAATATTCAGGACTGATTTCCTTTAGGATGGACTGGTTTGATCTCCTTGCAGTCCAAGGGACTCTCAAGAGTCTTCTCCAACACCACAGTTTAAAACCATCAATTCTTCAGTGCTCAGCTTTCTTTATAGTCCAATTCTCACATCCACATGACAACTGGAAAAACCAGAGCTTTGACTAGATGGACTTTTGTTGGTAAAGTAATGTCTCTGCTTTTTAATATGCAGTCTATTTTGGTCATAACTTTTCTTCCAAGTAGCAACAGTCTTTTAATTACATGGCTGCAGTCACCATCTGCATTGATTTTGGAGCCCCCAAAATAAAGCCTCTCACTGTTTCCATTGTTTCCTTTTCTATTTGCTACGAAGTGATGGGATGAGATGCCATGATCTTAGTTTTCTGAACATTGAGTTTTAATTCAACTTTTTCACTCTCCTCTCTCACTTTCGTAGAGAGGCTTTTTAGCTCTTATTCTGCCATTGAGTGGTGTCATCTGTGTATATGAAGTTATAGATATTTCTCCCAGCAATCTCGATTCCAGCTTGTACTTCATCCAGCCCAGTATTTCACATGATATACTCTGCATTAAGCTAAATAAGCAGGGTGACAATAAACAGCCTTGCCTTACTGCTTTCCCAATTTGGAACCAGTCTCTTGTTCCATGTCCAGTTTTAACTGTTGCTTCTTGTCCTGCATCTATATTTCTCAGGGGGCAAGTAAGGTAGTCTGATATTCCCATACCTTGAAGAATTTTCCACAGTTTGTTGTGATCCACACAGTCAATAGTATGCATTTATTATGAATCTATAACTTATGTGCCTACTTGTTCAAGGTTAAATTCCATGTTGAAAGGTATTTTAGAAGTTTGCATCAAAATCAAAAGTAAACACATACTACCATATCCCATAAATTTATATTCTCCTCCACTACATATTGCATGTTTGACAGAAAATACTTATCATATTACATATTTGAATGAAAAATTTATGTGTTGGTATGGGAATGTATTTATAAAATCACTTGTTTATCTTTTGCTATTAATGTCCTTCTAAAGGGCCTCAATAGTGTTTCCAAACTCAAGTAAACAAATCCCCCTTGAATATGTAGTACTTTCTAATATATTAAGTAAACTTTATTTGTAATATTACAAACTTTCCATTTGTAATATTTAGGACACATGCTCTATCAAAAGACTCAAGAAAGTCTTCTTAAAAACCTTTATTATTTCTTCTTTTATAATTAAAGAATTAATACCTGCATCACCAACTCGATGGACATGAGTTTGAGCATGCTCTGGGAGTTGGTGATGTACAGGGAAGCCTGGCATGGTACAGTCCATGGAGTCTCAAAGAGTCAGACCAGACTGAGTGACTGAACTGAACTGAACTGAACTGATACTCATTATACTCTCCCTCAGATATTTCTCTCCTCCTACCACTTCTTTCCCCTCTGGCAACCACCCATTTGTTCTCTGTGTCTATAACTCTTCCTGTTTTGTTTGTTTCATTTTTTTTTTTTTTTTTTAGATTCTATATAAAAGCGAAATCATACAGTATTTGCTTTCTCTGTCTGACTTACTTCACTTAGCATGTAAAGAATATAATTTTGGAATCTAAGGAATTCTAAGACAAAAATGAAACAAAGTAGAGTAAACAGAGTTGAGGTGGGGGATAGATGGGAATGTTTTCAGTAGTACCTCAGGAGAAGTTTCCTATTTAAGCTCAGAGCTGAAAGAAGTAAGGAAAAGTGCAATTGGACTTTAAAAAAAAATACTCCAGGCACAGGTTACAGCAAGAATATCTGGTGGAAATGAGCTTTGGCAGGATCCAGATAGTTGAGCTTTCCCTACTCACAATATACTACACTTAATAAAGAAATCAGCCACTGTAACAATGAAAGTCACAAACTCTTCAGTAGAAAAATAAATATTTATATCTTCAAGAAACTTATACATATCTTATGCTTTATTGGATGACACTATGCTAGCTTTGAAATATATTAGTATGTTTCAGTATGAACTGAAAGAATACTCTTTCAGTTCAGTTCAGTTCAGTTCAGTCACTCAGTCGTGTCTGATTCTTTGCAACCCCATGAATCGCAGCACTCCAGGACTCATTGTACATCACTAACCCCTGGAGTTCACTCAAACTCACATCCATTGAGTCAGTGATGCCATCAAGACATCTCATCCTCTGTCGTCCCCTTCTCCTCCTGCCCCCAATCCCTCCCAGCATGAGAGCCTTTTCCAATGAGTCAACTCTTCACATGAGGTGGCCAAAGTACTGGAGTTTCAGCTTCAGCATCATTTCTTCCAAAGAACACCCAGGGCTGATATCCTTCAGAATGGACTGGTTGGAACTCCTTGCAGTCCAAGGGACTCTCAAGAGTCTTCTCCAACACCACAATTCAAAAGTATCAATTCTTCGGTGCTCACCTTTCTTCACAGTCCAACTCTCATATCCATACATGACCACTAGAAAAACCACAGCCTTGACTAGATGGACCTATGTTGGCAAAGTAATGTCTCTGCTTTTGAATATGCTATCTAGGTTGGTCATAACTTTTCTTCCAAGGAGTAAGAGTCGTTTAATTTCATGGCTGCAGTCACCATCTGCAGTGATTTTGGAGCCCAAAAATATAAAGTCTGACACTGTTTCCCCATCTATATCCCGTGAAGTAATGAGGCCAGATGCCATGATCTTAGTTTTCTGAATGTTGAATTTTAAGCCAACTCTTTCACTTTCAAGAGGCTTTTTAGTTCCTTTTCACTTTCTGCCATAAGGGTGGTATCATCTGTATATCTGAGGTTATTGATATTTCTCCCGACAATCTTGATTCCAGCTTGTGCTTCTTCCAGCCCAGCATTTCTCATGATGTACTCTGCATATAAGTTAAATAAGCAGGGTGACAATATACAACCTTGATGTACTCCTTTTCCCATTTGGAACCAGTCTGTTGTTCCATGTCCAGTTCTAACTGTTGCTTCCTGACCTGCATATAGGTTTCTCAAGAGGCAGGTCAGGTGGTCTGGTATTCCCATCTCTTGAAGAATTTTCCACAGTTTATTGTGATCCACACAGTCAAAGGCTTTGGCATAGTCAATAAAGCAGAAATAGATGTTTTTCTGGAACTCTTGCTTTTTTGATGATTCAGTGGATATTGGCAATTTAATCTCTGGTTCCTCT
The DNA here is from genome assembly GCA_935064755.1 of Tragelaphus eurycerus. Classification (NCBI taxonomy): domain Eukaryota; kingdom Metazoa; phylum Chordata; class Mammalia; order Artiodactyla; family Bovidae; genus Tragelaphus; species Tragelaphus eurycerus. The sequence goes on along the minus strand of CAKXYN010000010.1, from coordinate 39,798,806 downwards.
GCCTTTTCTAAAACCAGCTTGAACATTTGTGGAAAACATTTTGAAGCTGACATTTTATCTTATGTCTGGAATATCAGCCTTTTCTAAATCTAACCAGGCTTCCCCCCATTGCCCCAGTCATCCCTAAATATCACAAGACAATTTTTAAACAGAGTCCTGAGGTGTGAGTTTTATGGGTTTTCTATTTTTATAATAGAAAAAATTGAAACATGATTAAGAGATAGGTGTGTGAGTGTTTTTTGCCAAAAAAGGTTCGCCTAGTCAAGGCTATGGTTTTTCCTGTGGTCATGTATGGATGTGAGAGTTGGACTGTGAAGAAGTCTGAGCACCAAAGAATTGATGCTTTTGAACTGTGATGTTGGAGAAGACTCTTGAGAGTCCCTTGGACTACAAGGAGATCCAGCCAGTCCATTCTGAAGATCAGCCCTGGGATTTTTTGGAAGGAATGATGCTAAAGCTGAAACTCCAGTACTTTGGCCACCTCATGTGAAGAGTTGACTCATTGGAGAAGACTCTGATGCTGGGAGGGATTGAGGGCAGGAGGAGAAGCGGACGACAGAGGATGAGATGGCTGGATGGCATCACTGACTCGATCGATGTGAGTCTGAGTGACCTCCAGGAGTTGGTGATGGACAGGGAGGCCTGACGTGCTGCGGTTCATGGGGTCGCAAAGAGTCAGACACGACTGAGCGACTGATCTGATCTGTGTGAGTGTTCCCTTCATCCTTCTTATGTGCCAATTTTAATAAACTATGAGGTACTATTTAAAATTTTAAGTCTATAACCTTATTTTTTTACTATCTGTATCATTGGAATGGGAATATATCTCTATATCATAAACTTCCTGAGGTCAAGAAGCATTTCATCTATCTTGGTACCTGCTTACCAATTATAAATTTTCTTGCATAATAGTTATTCTTAATACCTCTTTGTTGAATAAATGAAATGCATATATATGTAACTTCCATCAGGAAAGATTTTGCAACATTACAGATTGTAAATTTCTCATTTTTAAGAAACATAATTAACAGTAAGTAGCATTATGAAGACTATTATTTGTTACCATTGACTCAGAATCTAGTATTCTAAGCCCGTAGTATGGTAGCAATTACACTTTGAATATTGACATGAAACTTCTCTGACTGTATTCAACCAAATGAATATTGATTTTCAAAGCAATCAACTCATCTCTTTTCTCCAAAGACTCAACCCTTGCTCAAATGTTACTGGAAAAGAAAAACCTAACTCACTCCTGAGTAAGATTACAGGCTTCACAACAAAGTCAGATGGGGTTTCTCATACATCTGGTCATTCACCAGTCACAGCCACTAACTCTAAATTTCAAAAAATAAATATTTTCTGTTTCAATAGAATTTCTATAATAAAGTAATAACTGAAGAAGTGTTCAGACTTAAATAAAAATGCACTCTTGTGATGTGAAAACTTGGGTTTTAGAAAAAAATTATCAACACATTAATGAGGAAATCAGTTCCTCTGTAATACATGGGTGTTGTGAGTGGAAAGAAAAATTCCCAACATAGTAATTGAGCCTACACATTTGATTAAACAATGTAACTGTTTTCACGTATATTATAAGTTTAAGTTTCTAACAGTCTTTCTGACCTTTACTAACTCAAGATAGACTTCCCTTTATCTGAAGAGTATCACAAGCAGTCTCCTCTGCCTGAGATCACAAAGCCTTGTCTACTGATCACAGGGTGGCTCTTGGGAAAGCCCTCTGGTTGTATTCAAGTATAAATTTAATTTTTTTCCTTTTAAATTTATTTTTTTATTGAAGGATAATTGCTTTACAGAATTTTGTTGTTTTCTGTCCAATCCTAACATGACTCAGCCATAGGTATACATATATCCCACCCTTTTGAACCTCCCTCCCATCTCCCTCCCCATCTCACCCCTCTAGGTTAATACAGAGCCCCTGTTTGACTTTCCTGAGCCATACAGCAAATTCCGAGTTGGCTGTCTATTTTTTATATGGTAATGTAAGGTTAAAAACTGTAATCTGAATCACAGAATGAGGGTGTGGTGGTGGCTAGGGCATATTTATCTCCATCCTGTAATGCACTTCTTAATCATGGTGAAGTGTTGGGGAGGGGGTCTTTACAATTCTGCATCTCTGGCCTTTATTTCTGTCATGAAAATATAAGTTCTAACAGTCATGTTACCAACATGTAGCATATTCGAAAGTTTATGTGAGATCCCACTGCCTTTAGCATCTCAAGGGTCATTATCAATTCTCAATCATCAAATTTATGTGCAACAGCCAACCATGCCCACAAGTGTTGCCTTTTCCCTCCACTAGACATTTTTTAATCAGATAACAAATCAGGGTGAGTTTAGTCAGGGGACTCATTTTCCTCCGGCAGTGATTCCATTAGCTGTCACAACTGAAGCTAAAGTCATGTACTTGGGGTCACATTTTCCTTGATCCAGTTCTGTTCCTGCCTTTGGCAATATCAGCAGCCGTGATTATTATAACTACCCCCAGGTGACAGAACTTAGCATGTCATTTTGCACGGGAAAAAGGCAGTGAAAATGGATGGAGGACTTAGTATCTATATAACATTTATGACATTCTCATGTACCATACAGCTAAAAGAACAAATACTATGTAATCATGCCTGCCTTGGCTAGAGGAAACGGCACCATATATGGACCACTGCTCAAGCAATAAAGCATTAATGATTCCTTTTTCTCCCCTAGTAATTTGAGCCATATTGGAAAAAAAAAATGGTAGCAGTTATTTTAAATATTTTTTTCCTAACAGCTGGATGCTATATTGGTATGCTTTTCATGATTCTCTTTCTTCTTTATTCCTTCTCAGAACAAGGAGAAATCAATGCTTAAAAAGAGCCTTTTTAAAGATTGACATTTATTCTGTAATCCAAAATAAAATTACTTAAAATTGTTGACTTATCACCTAAGAAGAGAAAAGGTAATTTCTCTGAAAACTTAAATTATTGTTTGAGTTAATGGGAAATCCAATGTAAGTTCACAAACATGTACCACAGCATTTTCTAAATAATATGAGTTTCACAGTTTAAAGTTAAGCAAGTGGTGTCACATGTGAAATAGGCTGCATCTTTAGTTCACAAACAGTCAGTTCAGTTCAGTGCAGTTCAGTCGCTCAGCCATGTCCGACTCGTTGCAACCCCATGAATTACAGCACAACAGGCCTCCCTGTCCATCACCAACTCCTGGAGTTCACTGACTCACGTCCATCAAGTGAGTGATACTATCCAGCCATCTCATCCTCTTTCCTCCCCTTCTCCTCCTGTCCCCAATCCCTCCCAGCATCAGAGCGTTTTCCAATGAGTCAACTCTTTGCATGAGGTGGCCAAAGTACTGGAGTTTCAGCTTTAGCATCATTCCTTCCAAAGAAATCCCAGGGCTGATCTCCTTGAGAATGGACTGGTTGGATCTCCTTGCAGTTCAAGGGACTCTCAAGAGTCTTCTCCAACACCACAGTTCAAAAGCATCAATTCTTCAGCACTCAGCCTTCTTCACAGTCCAACTCTCACATCCATACATGACCAGAGGAAAAACCACAGCCTTGACTAGATGGACCTTTGTTGGGAAAATAATGTCTCTGATTTTTAATATGCTATCTAGGTTGGTGATAACTTTCCTTCCAAGGAATAAGCGCCTTTTAATTTCATGGCTGTAGTGACTATCTGCAGTGATTTTGGAGCCCAGAAAAATAAAGTCTGACACTGTTTCTACTGTTTCTCCATCTATTTCCCATGAAGTGATGGGACCAGATGCCATGATCTTCGTTTCTGAATGTTGAGCTTTAAGCCAACTTTTTCACTCTCCATTTTTACTTTCATTAAGAGGCTTTTTAGTTCCTCTTCACTTTCTGCCATAGGGTGGTGTCATCTGCATATCTGAGGTTATTGATATTTCTCCCGGCAATCTTGATTCCAGCTTGTGTTTCTTCCAGTCCAGCATTTTTCATGATGGACTCTACGTATAAGTTAAATAAACAGGGTTATAATATACAGCCTTGACGTACTCCTTTTCCTATTTGGAACCAGTCTGTTGTTCCATGTTCAGTTCTAACTGTTTTTTTAATGACCTGCATATAGATTTCTCAAGAGGCAGGTCAGGTGGTCTGGTAGTCCCATCTCTTTCAGAATTTTCTACAGTTTTTTTGTGATCCACACAGTCAAAGGCTTTGGCATAGTCAATAAAGCAGAAATAGATGTTTTACTGGAACTCTCTTGCTTTTTCCATGATCCACGGGATATTGGCAATTCGATCTCTGGTTCTTCTGCCTTTTCTAAAACCAGCTTGAACATCAGGAAGTTCACGGTTCACATATTGCTGAAGCCTGGCTTGGAGAATTTTGAGCTTTATTTACTAGCATGTGGGATGAGTGCAACTGTGTGGTAGTTTGAGCATTCTTTGGCATTGCCTTTCTTTGGGATTGAAATGAAAACTGACATTTCCAGTCCTGTGGCCACTGCTGAGTTTTCCAAATTTGCTGGCATATTGAGTGCAGTACTTTCACAGAATCATCTTTCAGGATTTGACATAACTCAACTAGAATTCCATCATCTCCACTACCTTTATTCATAGTGATGCTTTCTAAGGCCCACTTGACTTCACATTCCAGGATGTCTGACTCTAGGTCAGTGATCACACCATCATGATTATCTGAGACGTGAAGATCTTTTTTGTACAGTTCTTCTGGGTATTCTTGCCATCTCTTGTTAATATCTTCTGCTTCTGTTAGGTCCATACCATTTCTGTCCATTATTGAGCCCATCTTTGAATGAAATGTTCCCTGGGTATCTCTAATTTTCTTGAAGAGATCTCCAGTCTTTCCCATTCTGTTGTTTTCCTCTATTTCTTTGCATTGTTCACTGAGGAAGGCTTTCTTATCTCTTCTTGCTATTTTTTGGGACTCTGCATTCAGATGCTTATATCTTTCCTTTTCTCCTTTGCTTTTCGCTTCTCTTCTTTTCACAGCTATTTGTAAGGCCTCCCCAGACAGTCATTTTGCTTTTTTGCATTTATTTTCCATGGAGATGGTCTTGATCCCTGTCTCCTGTACAATGTCATGAACCTCATTCCATAGTTCATCAGGCACTCTATCTATCAGATCTAGGCCCTTAAATCTATTTCCCACTTCCACTGTATAATCATAAGGGATTTGATTTAGGTCATACCTGAATGGTCTAGTGGTTTTCCCTACTTTCTTCAACTTAAGTCTGAATTTGGCAATAAGGAGTTCATGATCTGAGCCACAGTAAGCTCCTGGTCCTGTTTTTGTTGACTGTATAGAGCTTCTCCATCTTTGGCTGCAAAGAATATAATCAATCTGATTTCGTTGTTGACCATCTGGTGATGTCCATGTGTAGAGTCTTCTCTTGTATTGTCAGAAGAGGGTGTTTGCTATGACCAGTGCATTTTCTTGGCAAAACTCTATTAGTCTTTGCACTGCTTCATTCCGCATTCCAAGGCCAAATTTGTCTGTGACTCCAGGTGTTTCTTGACTTCCTACTTTTGCATTCCAGTCCCTTATAATGAAAAGGACATCTTTTTTGCGTGTTAGTTCTAAAAGGTCTTGTAGGTCTTCATAGAACCGTTCAACTTCAGCTTCTTCAGTATTACTGGTTGGGGCATAGACTTGGATTACTGTGACATTGAATGGTTTGCCTTGGGAACACACAGAGATCATTTTGTCATTTTTGAGATTGCATCCAAGTACTGCATTTTGAAAGCTGAAACTCCAGTACTTTGGCCACCTCATGTGAAGAGTTGTCTCATTGGAAAAGACTCTGATGCTCGGAGGGATTGAGGGCAAGAGGAGAAGGGGACGACAGAGCATGAGATTGCTGGATGGCATCACTGACTCGATGGATGTGAGTCTGAGTGACCTCCGGGAGTTGGTGATGGACAGGGAGGCCTGGCGTGCTGCGGTTCATGGGCTCACAAAGAGTCGGACACGACTGAGCAACTGATCTGATCTGACTGCATTTTGGACACTTTTGTTGACCATGATGGCTACTTCATTTCTTCTGAGGCATTCCTGCCCGCAGTAGTAGATATAATGGTCATATGAGTTAAATTCACCCATTCCAGTCCATTTTAGTTTGCTGATTCCTAGAATGTTGACATTCACTCTTGCCATCTCTTGTTTGACCACTTCCAATTTGCCTTGATTCACGGACCTGACATTCCAGGCTCCTATGCAATATTGCTCTTTACAGCATTTGACCTTGCTTCTATCACCAGTCACATCCACAGCTGAGTATTGTTTTTGCTTTGGTTCCATCACTTCATTCTTTCTGGAGTTATTTCTCCACTGGTCTCCAGTAGCATATTGGGCCCCTGCTGACCTGGGGAGTTTCTCTTTCAGTATCCTATCATTTTGCCTTTTCATCCTGTTCATGCTGCCATTAAATTTTGTGCTGAGTTTCAACAGAGAAAAACTGTACTGAGGACCAGGGCTCAATTGTGGACATTTGCTTTCTTCACAATTGAAGAGAGCTGGATCCTTCCCTCCCTTACACAAAATTCACAAAGATCTTCTCCTGGTTACTATTTTTAGAAGTTGACCTTCTTTAAAAGTTTTAGATGTTTGAGGTATTGTATTGGATTTGTTGGGAAGAAGAGTGTTTGTGAAGCAGGTAAATAAACACCTATATAGCTGTTTACCCAGTCTTTAAGTTCTAAAGACAAATGAAAAACTCTAATTTAGTTCATAATTCTAAAATATTTAATGTGGTGGCTCTTGATTTCCAGAGACATAAATGATTTGAGAAAATATTTTTATTAGTGTGAAATTGACCCACCCATCTTATAAGTCAGGCAGATGCTATACCGTTTTTCTATTTACATGTGTGTGTACACATCATCAATTGACTTTACAAATAATGTGTTAAGTGTCCGCAGGCTCTGACTGCAACACTGGAGATTCTTATTGAAAATACAAACTTGACATCCTAATCAGAGTTCATCTTGAGAGCAAGAGCCAAGGGGTGAAAGCACCAAGTCCTGCTTCCATCTTTTGATATTTCTTTTTGGTTCTATGAGCTTCGCTGGTGGCTCAGATAGTAAAGTGTCTGCCTGCAATGCAGGAGACCCAGGTTCAATCCCTGGGTTGGGAAGATCTCCTGGAGAAGGAAATGGCAACCCACTCCAATATTCTTGCCTGGAGAATCCCACAGACGGAGAAGCCTGGTAGGCTACAGTTCATGGGGTCGTAAAGAGTCGGATAGGACTGGGCGACTTCACTTTCACTTTTCTTTGGTTCTATGCTGAGTATCCTCAAGGTCAAAGGTCACTTGGGCTGCAGCAGCCTTGTCACCACCATGCTGACATTTAGGGATGCAATATGAATCCAAGGGTATATGGGGGAAACTCCTCTTGCCACTAAATTATTCATTGGCTTTCAGTTCAGTTCAGGTCAGTTGCTCAGTCCTGTCCAACTCTTTGCAACCCCATGAATCACAGCAGGGACTTTACACAAATCAAAAATCCAAAAATGTCACTTTTCCTCAGGATCCTTTAATTCTGCAGCAACTTCCACTCTTTCTAGCTAGAATTATAGTTTTATAAACTTTAATGGCTTTTTGCATGACAATTGTGTCCTTTTAATTACTAATCACGTTTACAAGCTGAGTTGTTATTACGTGGTAGCTCAGTGGTAAAGAATCTGCCTGCCAGTGAAGGAGATGTGGGTTCAATCCTTGGGTTGGGGAGATCCCCTGGGGAAGGGAATGCAACCTACTTCAGTATTCTTGCCTGGGGAATTCCATGGACAGAGGAGCCTGGTGGGCTATAGTCCATGGGGTCGCAAAAGAATCAGACACGACTTAGTGGCTAACATAAGGAACATTGGTGTCTAGTATAGATAAAGAGTTAAAGTCTCTTAAATACTCAATTGTTTCATCTTGTAAGAAAATTAAATTGGGAATATTTGGAAGCTAGAAGATCTTTAATTCCTGCAAAAATGCTGGTTTCCTCTTTGACTATATGTGTATACAACCATTTTACAGAATAGGCAGATTGAAGGAAAGGAAGGAGAGGGGGGTATAAACACAAAATATTTTATATGTTTCCCAATCATAGCTTTCAACCATACAATGCTAAAGTCATTACTCTGTTCAAAACCCTATAATAGATACAGTTCCAACACTCTTACAAGGGTTTATAATGACTGCTACTGCTGCTGCTAAGTTGTGTCCAACTCTGTGCGACCCCATAGACAGAAGCCCACCAGGCTCCGCCATCCCTGGGATTCTCCAGGCAAAAACACTGTAGTGGGTTGCCATTTCCTTCTCCAATGCATGAAAATGAAAAGTGAAAGTGAAGTCGCTCAGTCGTGTCGGACTCTTGGCGACCTCATGCACTGCAGCTACCAGGCTCCTCCATCCATGGGATTCTCCAGGCAAGAGTACTGGAGTGGGCTGTCATTGCCTTCTCCACTATAATGACTACATCACCTCAAACTTTCCCTCCTCACCCTGCTTACACATCTGCTCTCTTCTCCTTCTCCTGTCTTCCTGATTTCCTTGTTCTTCCATAAACATGGTAATCATGCTGTTTCATAGAACTTTGTATAGCTGTTTTCTCTTTCTGACATGTTGTTTGACTCTAAGTCTTTGACCTCCAAGTCTTTGTTTAAACCCCATCCTCTCATTTAGGTCCACTTTGACTAGTCTATTTAAAAATGAAGCTGTTCTCCCTATGAAATACCTGATTTCTTTCATCTTGCAATACATATATATTTTTTCTTTTTTGCCATAACATTTTTTATCTTCTAACACAGAATGGAACTTATATATTTTTTCAAATGACTGCAACTCTTTTTTGTGATTCATTTTTAAAATTAATTTATTTGTTTATTTTTGGCGGTGCTGGATCTTCATTGCAGCACACATACTTTTTCTAGTTGTGGCAACCCGGGGCTACTTTCTAGTTTGCAGTGCATGGGCTTCTCATTGAAAAGGCCTGTCTTGCAGAGCATGGGCTGTAGGGCACACAGGCTTCAGTAGTTGCCACAGTCAGGCTCAGTAGTTGTGGGCTTAGTTGTCCTGTGGCATGAGAAATCTTCCCAGTTGCTGTTTTTCAGTTGCTCAGTCATGTCCAACTCTTTGTGACCCTATGGACTGGCACACCAGGGTTCCCTGTCCTTCACCATTTCCCAGAGTTTGTTCAAACTCACATCCATTGAGTCAGTGATGTCATCCAACCATCTCATTCTCTGTTGCTCCCTCTTCTTCCTGCCCTCAATCTTTTCCAGCATCAGGGTCTTTTCCAATGAGTCTGCACTTCACATCAGGTAGCCAAAAAGTGGATCTCCAGCTTCAGCATGAGTCCTTCAGATGAATATTCAGGACTGATTTCCTTTAGGATTGACTGGTTGGATCTCCTTGCTGTCTAAGGGACTCTCAAGAATCTTCTCCAGCACCACAGTTCGAAGGCATTAATTCTTTGGTGCTCAGCCTTTTTTATTGTCCCCCTCTCACATCCATACATGATTAGTGGGAACACCATAGCTTTGACTATATAGACTTTTGTTGGCAAAGAAATTTCTCTGCTTTTGAATATGCTGTCTAGGTTTGTCATTGCTTTTCTTCCAAGGAGCAAGTGTCTTTTAATTTCATGGCTGCAGTCACCATCTGCAGTGATTTTGGAGCCCCAAAAAATAAAGTCTGTCACTGTTTCCATTGTTTCCCCATCTATTTGCCATGAAGTGATGGGGTCGAATGTCATGACTGTGTTTTTTGAATGTTGAGCTAAGTCAGCTTTTTCACTCTTCTATTTCACCTTCATCAAGAGTCCCTTTAGTTCTTCACTTTCTACCATAAGGGCAGTGTCATCTGCATATCTGAGGTTATTGATATTTCTCCCAGCAATCTTGATTCCAGCTTGTGCTTCATCCAGCCCAGAAATTCTCATGATGTATTCTGCATACAAGTTAAATAAGCAGAGTAACAATATACAGCCTTGACATACTCCTTTCCCAATTTGGAACCAGTCCATTGTTCCACGTCCAGTTCTAACTGTTGCTTCTTAACCTGCATACAGGTTTCTCAGAAGTCAGGTAAGGTGATCTGGTATTCCCATCTTTAAAAATTTTCCACAGTTTTTCATGATCTAGATAGTCAAAGACTTTAGTGTAGTAAATGAAGCAGAAGTAGGATCTTCCCAGTGAGTGAAAGTCACTCAGTCATGTCACTCTTTGCGACCCCATGGACTATACAGTCCATGGAAATCTCTAGGCCAGAATAACTAGAGTGGGTAGCCTTACCTTCTCCAGGGGATCTTCCAAACCCAGGGATCAAACCCAGGTCTCCTGGATAGCAGCTGGATTCTTTACCAGCTGAGCCACAAAGAAAGCCCAAGAATACTGGAGTGGGTAGCTATCCCTTCTCCAGCAGATCTTTCTGACCTAGAAATCAAACCAGAGTTTCCTGCATTGCAGATGGATTCTTTACCAACTGAGCTATCAGGGAAGCCCAAATCTTCCCAGAGCAGGAGTCAAATCCATGTCCTCTACATTGGCAGACAGATTTTCAACCACTGGATCACCAGGGAAGCCCTAACTTACTTATTTTTATGTTTATTATTTGTTATTTACCTTTTCCCATTACAGTGTAATATCCATGATTACAAGGGCCTTTGTTTCATTCTGTGATCCGTCTAAATCACAGAGAACAGTCCATATGATAGTGCATGTTCAGTACGTCTTTAAATGAGGTACCTTGTCTTTTAAGGCTATGTTTGGAAGATGCCTTAATTTTCAAATCATTTTCAGGTAAAAGAAAAGATTAAACCAACTTAGTAACATTCAAAATTTTAATCTTATATTTTCATTTATGTCCAATATTTTACTATGTTTCAGTCTGAGGGATGTTTATTTATTTATTTATTTTTATTTGTTTAATTTTTTTTCAGTTTATTTTTTATTTTTTAAAAAGTTATTTGTTTTAATTGGAGGCTAATTACTTTACAATACTGTAGTGGTTTTTGCCATACATTGACATGAATCAGCCATGGGTATGCATGTGTTCCCCATCCAGAACTCCCCTCCTACCTCCCTCCCCATCCCAAACAGGGATGTGAAACAGATCACCAGTCCAGGTTCAATGCATGAGACAGGGTGTTCAGGGCTGGTGCACTGGGATGACCCTGAGGGAGTTTTAGAACATGGTAATATACTTTTTGCTCCTCCTGTGATGGCCAGGTTTTTTTGTTTGTTTGTTTGTTGTTATTTGTTTGTTTATTCTTAGTTATTTTATCCTTTGATGCAATCATGGTTCATTTTGTGTGTCAGCTCGGTTAAACTATAGTCACCAGTTATTTAATCAAACACTAGGTATTGCTGTGAAGGTATTTTATAAATGTGATTAAAGTCCATAATCAGTTTAAGTAAGCAAATTTAACATATATAATATGGATGGACCTGAATCAATCAATTAAAAGGCATTATTAGAAAAACTGGGGCTTTCTTTAAGAAGAAATTTGAGTTGTGGATCCAGCTTCAATTTGTGCCTGAGAGTTTCAATCTACTCATCCCAACAATCGACCTTCAGATTTCCAAACTGCCTGGCCAGACTTCACAATTATGAAGACTAATCCCTTCCATTAAATTTCTTAATCTGTACTTCCTACTGATTCTGTTTCTCTAGTGATATTCAGTCAGACAGATATACCTCCTATATAGCCAATTCCCTTAAATATGTATTGAGGCCACTGTTGAATCAGGGAAAAGATCAAACTTTTCTTTTTAATCAACTAGGTGTTGTGGTTTTATTTTACTCACACTCACAGGTTATCTATATCATTTATGAGACAGACTAGACAGTCAGTTGTTGCATGGAGCACACAAGAGGTACATGGCAGACATCTCCCTTTCACATATTCCTCAGAAGGAGAAATGTGATCTAGTTTGTCAACTCTGGACAACTTCAACTACCCTCAACAAAAATCTGCCCCATGGCCTCTTGATTCTGGGTTTTCCCTACCTGTGAGCCTTCCCTCTTAGGTCAGGTCTTGCAAGATGCTTCAAACCTTATTTTTGTAACAGCCATCCTAAGTTTATATATCGTTGACTCAGCATGTGATGGGAGAAACAATGATTCATACTGTATCCTCTCTTTCAACCTCTCATTTTTCTGCAGTCCTCTTCTACTCAAGGATACACAGAGCAAATCACAAGCTTGTTATCAAAATCCAACTTGAGAATATATTGCTGTTCTATCCATGTCATGAGAGTCCATATCCATGTCGTGAGAGTCCCTTGGATGACAAGGAGCTCAAACCAGTCAATCCAAAAGGAAATCAGTCCAGAACATTCATTGGAAGGACTGATGCTGAAGCTGAAGTTCCAATACTTTGACCACCTGATGCGAAGAATTGACTCAGTGGAAAAAAACCCTGATGCTAGGAAAGATTGAAGGCAGGAGGAGAAGGAGATGACGGAGGATGAAATGGATGGATGGCATCACCAACTCAATGGACATGAGTTTGAGCAAGCTCCAGGAAATGGTGAGGACAGGGAAGCCTGGCGCGCTGCAGTCCATGGGGTCGCAAAGAGTTAGACACAACTGAACGACTGAACTGAACTGATCCATGTCATAGCTATTATGATATTCACAAGAGATTTTCCCGGCAACCTACTTACTTGGCATTGATTGGGGTTGCAGAGTGCAAGCATGCAGAAGAGAGGGAAAAGTTATATTGGTTACAATTCCCTTGTAAGCCAATGAATCCTAACTCACTGTTATTAAACATATAGAACTCTGAATATGAAAATATATACCAGAATGGAAAGCCATGGCAATGATGATACAGTAATAAAAGTGCCAATTTTGTAGTCTCTTACAAAATCCTGAAGGGATGTGTCAGCTGGTGTGGAATTGGGGCTCTGTTTAGGATAGGAACTACTTTGTGTCCTTTGTATTTGGATATAAGCCTTTAGCCAAATTTCCAGGTTACAAAGAAAGTCCCATTCAGCATCTTGTTACAAGATTCATCAGTAATTAAAGAGGAAGGAAATTCTGATACATGCTAATGTACAAATAAACCTTGAAAACCTTATGCTATGTGAAGTAAGCCAGACACAAAAGGACAAATGTCATATAATACCATTTACATGAAGTACTAGAATCATTAAATTCACAGAGATGGGAAGTAAAATGGTGATTTCTAAGCAAATTTCATAGAAACATGGCCATTTTCTGTGCATCCAACAGAAATAGTCATTACTGACTGGGGATATTTGAAATGTTAAAGATATGTGCTATGTATATAAATAGATAACATTTCTTAAAATTAAAAAATTACCCATTAAGAACTTCATTTTGGATATTCTATTACTTTTCTGTGGCTGCCATAATAAATTACCACAACTGGGTAACTTGACACAACAGAAGTTTATTCTCTTTCAGTCTTAAGACCAGAGTATGAAACTATGATGTCAGCAGGGCCACTCCTCCTGCAGAAGCTCTAGGGGAGCATCTATTTCCTGCCTCATCCAGCTTCCACTAGTGACAGCCACTATTCCTAGGTTTGTGGCTCTGTAAATTTCTATATATATCATTTGTGTGTCTTGTAAGGATACTTGCCATTGAATTTAAGGCCTGCCTGGACGGTACAAGATTATCTCCTCATCTCAAGATCCTTAGTTTATTTAACTCTAGAAAGACCCTCTTTCCAATGAAAGCAATCATCACAGGTTCCAGGGATTAGAATGTGAATGGAACTTTTGGGGGAATGCAATGCACCCACCACAGATAATTACATACAGATCATAATTGTTTTCTCTTATAATCCAAAACAATTTATTTATAAGCATGCGTGCATGCCTGCATGCTCAGTCATCTAGGTGACTTCATAGACTATAGCCTCCAGGCTTCTCTGTTCATGGCATTCTTCAGGCAAGAATACTGGACTGGGTTGCCATTTCCTCTGATTCCATACCACTAATGCCACCTGGGAAGCCCTAATTTATAAATAACATGTAGAAAACTGTTGTCGCTGAAATTGTCTTTGAAATGGACTCTTGGCTTCCTCCCTACCCTTCTTATCTCTTGTCAGTATAGTGGATAACATGATTTTTTAAATCATTAGTGAAAACACATCACTTCTTTTCTGAAAACCCTCCAGTGATGCTCACACTATCCAACCCTCATCTCACATAGCATAAAGGCTTAAGTGTCCATGTGTGCCCACTAGGCCTTACAACATCTGCAGTTCCCTGCACATTATCTTTTCTGGACTCAGTTTGCAGTACTCACACTCTCATACAATCTGCTACAGTCACAGCATTCAGTGTTTCATTTGCTGTTCTCTGAGCTTCTCAGGCAGGCTCCCACCTTTGTATTTGCTCTTCTTTCTGCCTAAAATGTTTTTTCCCCAAGGTATTTGTAAGGCTTGACAGTTTCCTTCCTAAATCCTGGCCCAAATATCATCTTTCTAGTGAGGCTTCTCAAAGAAGGCACTCCAGTACTGTTGCCTGGAGAATCCCATGGACGGAGGAGCCTGGTGGGCTGCAGTCCACCGGATCACTAAGAGTCGGACACGAATGAGCGACTTCACTTTCACTTTTCACTTTCATGCTTTGGAGAAGGAAATGGCAACCCACTCCAGTGTTCTTACCTGGAGAATCCCAGGGACGGCGGAGCCTGGTGGGCTGCCATCTATGGGGTTGCACAGAGTTGGACACGATGGAAGCAACTTAGCAGCAGCAGCAGCAGTGAGGATTCTGGTTGCCAGTTGTTCCTATTCACTTATTTTATTTTTCTTCAAAATGTTTCTCATCATTTAATATAGTATATATTTTGCTGAAAGTTTTTCTGTATATTTAATTCCACAAATTAGGCAGTCCAAGATGGAGATTTTTAACAGCTTTGTTCACTACTGTTTCTCTGGAGACAAAACAATGCTTGACATATATAAGGCTCTCAATAAATATCAGCTGAATGAATGAATGAATCTGCAAAGAACTCACCCATGTATGGTTCTTAATTACATATAAATGTGAAGAAGAACATATAAGCTGACCCAAATATTTCCATGTAATTTTACTTTTGACTAAGTTTAATATAAGCCAGCATTCTGGTTAATGTGAAAATATGATCCATAGATTTTTAAATATGGCAGTAAAAGAAGTATTTTTTGATAAAATTAACTATGCAATATTTGGAAGTGGAGGGGAACTGCATAAAGAAAATTCAGGTTGAAGATATAAAATAGTTATTAGAATCATGAAGATATTTTTGTTTTAATGCTTTGATATTAGTTTATAGAAATAAGTCATTTTCCACAGACACACACACATATATATGCACATGGAAGTAATAATAAGTGTCTTCCATACCCTGTCCAGTAGTATCTTGGAACTTTGTGTTCAAGTCACATACTGGACAAAAGCTCTGTCTGCATGGAAATGAGATGGTCTATAGCAGTTTCATCTTTCTGGGATTCTGTTTATATAACAACACAAATACCTTCATGATTCAAAATTTAACTCATACCATCAACATACTAAGAAATTAACTGGAACATTTATTTTTCTGTGGACAAATAGCAATGGTATAAAAACTATCTTTCTCTGCTTTTTCAAAGCTCCTTCTCAGTGTCACAGATCTGTACTGTCTGATTTAGGCCCACATAATAGTGCACAGTCAAGAAAGATGCTACAGAATGCCTATTTCTGGAATTCAATTAGGAATGTGATGAAGGTGTCTTTCACACCCCCTTAACTACACAGTAATTGTTTTTGTGTGAGTGTGATTTTCCATTTATGTTTAAAGAGCTCTGGTATCTGTCACATATTGTTTCTCTATGGACCTACAAGATCTGAAGTCTTGTTGACTTTGAAAAACTTGAAAGGGTTAGCAGAGGGTGAAGGTAAAAATTTGGGAATCAGTCTATATTTTCTAAAAAATACTTTTTCCGTGGGAGAAAGAACAAAACTGTCAGAAACCCAAACATACCCCAAGCTCTAAGCTCCCTCTTCAAGCACTGCAAGTTGATATAAGGTCAATGAAATACTTTTGAAATACTTTTGTTGGCAACAGAAAAAATATACTGAGGAAAGAGACATCCATTCAAACTTCCTCTCACACCTTTTCAAAAGAAAAACTAAGTAATTCCTCAAAGCAGAAAACAAACCATCCATCCAGTTAACTCCCCAATCCCTCTAAATTCAACTACT
This sequence comes from Tragelaphus eurycerus, assembly GCA_935064755.1. Lineage (NCBI taxonomy): Eukaryota > Metazoa > Chordata > Mammalia > Artiodactyla > Bovidae > Tragelaphus > Tragelaphus eurycerus. The sequence continues at coordinate 39,782,608 of CAKXYN010000010.1, read as the reverse complement.
AATAAATTCAATTTCAAAACTAAATTATCAATGATCGAAATGAATACTGTACTGTTTTAAAGTAAAATATCACAATGTGGTCAAAATAAAACTGCTATCTCTGATTTCTAGCTGTTACTTATCTCTAGTATAGCACTCCTTTTTCATCTGTTATGGGGAAGGAAATGGCAGCCCACTCCAGTGTTCTTGCCTGGAGAATCCCAGGGACAGGGGAGCCTGGTAGGCTGCCATCTAGGGGGTCGCACAGAGTTGGACACAACTAAAGCGACTTAGCAGCAGTAGCAGTTCATCTGTTAATCTCCTCTGAAGGTAGAACAAGTCATCTGCTTCAAGTGTTTGAAATTATGACCTTGGCATGCTATGGCTCCAACTCTTCCTTAATCTTGGGACCCAATAAACAACCCATGGGAAACATGCATTGTCTTTTGTTCCTCCCCACTATAAATCTTCTAGGGGCAGAGACCAGGCCACAGAGAAGTGTAACAATGTGAAAATCTGTATAAATTTTACATTAAGTATTAAGTATCTTGGGCTTTCCACACGGCTCAGTGGTAAAGAATCTTCCTGCCAATGCAGCAGATGCCAGTTTGATCCCTGGGTCAGGAAGAGCCCCTGGAGTAGGAAATGGCAACCCAGTTCCAGTATTCTACCCTGGAAAATTCCAGGGACACAGGAGCCTAGAGACCTACAGTCCCCGGCATTGCAAAGAGTTGGATAGGATTAAGCGATTAAGCATGCATGTGGCACCTCATTACTGTCACATGGCTACACAGCCCAGTTATCAGCATCTGCAGTAACAAAAAATATTTTATCTGGTGTCTTTATCTTCTATTTTAAGTGTTTTAAAGCACAGGAGGGGAATGAAAAAGATCTTTTTTTTTTTTTTTGGTCCCTCTTCAAATTTCAATGATCAAATTGTGTTTTTATTTGCTAAAAGTTTAATTTATAAAGCACTGGAACTTCACATATAGACAATATGTGCAATTATGTCTCTTTAATAGCTCTTATTATTTCCAACATTTAAATAAATATTGAAGGTTTTAAGGGCCATATATTTTTATGAAATATTCTACTCTACTAATTTGTATATATATATTTCAGATCAGATCAGATCAGATCAGTCTCTTGGTCATGTCTGACTCTTTGCGACCCCATGAACCACAGCACGCCAGGCCTCCCTGTCCACCACCAACACCCAGAGTTTACTGAGACTCACATCTACCGAGTTAGTGATGCCATCCAGCCATCTCATCCTCTGTCGTCCCCTTCTCCTCTTGCCCTCAATCCCTCCCAGCATCAGAGTCTTCTCCAATGAGTCAACTCTTCCCATGAGGTGGCCAAAGTACTGGAGTTTCAGCTTTAGCATCATTCCTTCCAAAGAAATCCCAGGGCTGATCTTCTTCAGAATGGACTGGCTGGATCTCCTTGCAGTCCAAGGGACTCTCAAGAGTCTTCTCCAACACCACAGTTCAAAAGCATCAAGTCTTTGGTGCTCAGCCTTCTTCACAGTCCAACTCTCACATCCATACATGACCACAGGAAAAACCACAGCCTTGACTAGACGAACTTTTGTTGGCAGTCATGTCTCTGCTTTTGAATATGCTATCTAGGTTGGTCATAACTTTCCTTCCAAGGAGTAAGCGTCTTTTAATTTCATGGCTGCAGTCATCATCTACAGTGATTTTTGAGCCCAGAAAAATAAAGTCTGACACTGTTTCCGCTGTTTCCCCATCTATTTCCCAGGAAGTGATGGGACCGGATGCCATGATCTTCGTTTTCTGGATGTTGAGCTTTAAGCCAAGGACATCAGGAAACTTATGTTAAATAAATAACCTGCCATAGCTTGAAATAGTTTAAAATTTCTATGGATACTTATGAATAAATGAGATAAGGCATTTCATCTTCAAAATAAACCCTGCTATTTGATTCTTTCAAAGTTGCTGAGACTACTTTTATATAAATTTTTAAAAATAACCAACTCTAAATGCAGTCAGTACTTCTAACTTTTTCCAAAGGAGGGAAATAGAGAACTTAGCACTTCCACTCATCACTTTAACTTCAACTCAAAGGTCTCATCAATAAAAATTTTATTATTATTATCTAGAATTTCAGTTCTACCTCTTATTATAGCATTAAATAACTGGCATTAATTTTTCTGCCAACCACTTAAAGCACTTTCTTTAGAAATAAAATCTTTCTTCCAAATTCATAGTAATAAACTTTATTTTTCAAATTATAATTATATCAGAATTCATTCAAATACACTGAAGGTTTTAATACAAGCAGTTAGAGGCCTACACAAACCCTGCAAGAGATGAGTGAGGAAGGGTCAAGGAATCTTTCATAAATAAATCAACCTAGAGCATCAAAGCAGGTACTTCTTAAGAGCTTACTGAGTAGCTATTAAGTTTTCAAGAATTTGGGGTATGGGGGTAGCAATTGGTGGTAGTGTCTATGTAATGTTTGACTATCTCCAAATCTCCACAGGAAACCAGGCAGATAAATAACATAGCCAAAAACCTATGGACAATAGTTATAACAAATCTAGGCAGCAGGATATAACCAGAAACTCCCACATACATGCAGGTGAAAACAAACTACTATCACTCATAAGACCTAAGGGGTACCAGAGCCAGGGGAGGCAGAGGAAAGTCTCTGAAAGACCCCCAAACAGGAGAACATGAAAATATTCAATGTGAATTCATAGCAGATGGAACTGGGAGAGGTCCTGCCCAATTCAACACTGTTGTTGTTGTGCAGTTGCCAAGTTGTGTCTAATTCTTTACAACCCCATGGGCTAGAGCACACCGGGCTTCTCTGTCCTTCCCCATCTCCCACAGTTTCCCCAAGGTCATGTCCGTTGAATTGGTGATGCCATCCAGCCACCTCATCCTCTGTCACCCTCTTATTCTGCCTTCAATCTTTCCCAGCATCAGTCTTTTCCAGTGATTCAGCTCTTCACATCAGGTGACCAAAGTATTGGAGCTTCAGCTTCAGCATCAGTTCTTCCAATGAATATTCAAGGTCGATTTCCTTTAGAATTGACCGGTATGATCTCCTTGTCCAAAGAACTCTCAAGAGTCTTCTCCAGCACCACAGATCAAAAGCATCAATTCTTCCACACTCAGCCTTCTTTATGGTCCAACTCTCACATCTGTACATGCACAACTACTGGATAAGCGATAGTTTGACTATAGGCAACTTTGTTGGCAAAGTGATAGCTTTGCTTTTTAATAAACTGTCTAGGTTTGTCATAGCTTTCCTTCTAAGAAGCAATAGTTTTCTAATTTCATGGCTGTAGTCACCATATGCAATGATCTTAGAGCCCAAGAAAAGAACATCTGTTACTGCTTCCATCTTTTTCCCTTCTATTTGCCATGAAGTGATGAAACGATCTTAGTTTTTTAAATATTGAATTCAATAGAAGGTAACCACAAAGTCCCTCAGCCATGTCTGAAGATGCTAAAGTAGATTAGTTAGTTAGTTCCGTCGCTCAGTCGTGTCCGACTCTTTGCGACCCCATGAATCGCAGCAAGCCAGGCCTCCCTGTCCATCACCATCTCCCGCAGTTCATTCAAACTCATGTGCATCGAGTCAGTGATGCCGTCCCACCATCTCATCCTCTGCCATTCCCTTCTTCTCCTGCCCCCAATCCCTCCCAGCATTCGAGTCTTCTCCAATGAGTCAACTCTCCACATGAGGCGGCCAAAGTACTGGAGTTTCAGCTTTAGCATCAGTCCTTCCAATGAACACCCAGGACTGATTTCCTTTAGGATGGACTGGTTGGATCTCCTTGCAGTCCAAGGGACTTTCAAGAGTCTTCTCTAACACCACAGTTCAAAAGCATCAATTCTTCAGTGCTCAGCTTTCTTCACAGTCCAACTCTCACATCCATACATGACCACTGGGAAAATCATAGCCTTGACTAGATGGATCTTTGTTGGCAAAGTAATGTCTCTGCTTTTGAATATGCTGTCTAGGTTGGTCATAACTTGCCTTCCAAGGAGTAAGCATCTGATTGCTGCTGCTAAGTCGCTTCAGTCGTGTCCGACTCTATTCGACCCCATAGATGGCAGCCCGCCAGGCTCAGCCATCCCTGGGTTTCTCCAGGCAAGAACACCGGAGTGGGTTGCCATTTCCTTCTCCCATGCATGAAAGTGAAAGGTGAAAGTGAAGTTGCTCAGTCGTGTCTGACTCTTAGCGACCCCATGGACTGCAGCCTACCAGGCTCCTCCATCCATGGGATTTTCCAGCAAGAGTACTGGAGTGGGGTGCCATTGCCTTCTCCAAAGCATCTGATTACAAACTCTAAAATCTTAAAACTGAACAACCAGGGATTCTTTACACAAAAGCCTCCTCATTAAGGGAAATCTCCTAAGATTGGTTTCAAAATTGAACAGATAAAGGGATAACAGAGATGAAGGAGAGAGGAGGCACACATAAAAGTAGGAAAAATAATAAGATTGGTGAAATCAGAGTGTAATTTGCCATATTTATGAAGACTGGAAACCATAGCAAAGGGGACTCAAATTTAAAAGAATATTGTGTATCCTAATCCCTTCTAAAATTTACAGAATATAATTTACCATTTTAAATGACTGTAAAAAAATATTGCAGTCACAATCTAGACCAAGAAAAAAGAGAATATGAAGCAAAATTGCAAAATGACACTGCTATAAATAATAGCATGATACTAGGAAGACATAATCACAAAATAAATCAAAATAAAACCATAACTGATACAACTTTTTTTCATCTTAAAAATAAAATTTTGGAAAAGAAACAGACATAAAATAAACCAATCTTTTCAGAAACCAAGACTAAGAGGAAATGCAAGAGCAAATAAAAACCACAATAAGGCAACTAGAGAGTGAAAAATAAGACTTTATTTTCCTAAAAGCAAAAAGAAGGGAAAAAAGAATAATTTATGAGAACATAACAACATTTACATTAGGCAAAGAAGACCTAAGATATTTTTAAAAGCTGCCCATGAAGAAGAAAACCAAATATGAGAACAGATACTAAATACTCAAAAGCTTATCTGAACTTTAAGAGAAAAATACATATTGAAAGAGCACCCTACATAATTGATAATACCAACTTGGAATAATCCAAATCAAGTCATGTTTCTGTAAAATCACTCAACCTTAACAGTAAAAATTCATTTGAAGATATAGGAAAAGAGTAAGTGACTTAGAAAGGAAAGGGTAGTTTATCATAATCAGATTTCATAAAAGCACTGTGATATGCATAAAATAAATGGAGTAACATTTTTAAGATACCTAATGGGGAAAATAGCATATTCAAAAGCAGAGACATTACTTTGCCAACAAAGTTCTTTCTAGTCAAGGCTATGGTTTTTCCAGTGGTCATGTATGGGTGTGAGAGTTGGACTGTGAAGAAAGCTGAGCGCCAAAGAATTGATGCTTTTGAACTCTGGAGTTGGAGAAGACTTGAGAGTTCCATGGACTGCAAGGAGATCCAATCAGTCCATTCTAAAGGAGATCAGTCCTGGGATTTCTTTGGAAGGACTGATGCTTAAGCTGAAACTCCAGTATTTTGGCCGCCTCATGTGAAGAGTTGACTCATTGGAGAAGACTCTGATGCTGGGAGGGATTGGGGGCAAGAGGAGAAGGGGATGACAGAGGATGAGATAGCTGGATGGCATCACTGACTCAATGGACGTGAGTTTGGGTGAACTCTGGAAGTTGGTGATGGACAGGGAGGCCCAGCATGCTGCAATTCATGGAGTCGCAAAGAGTCGGACACAACTGAGCGACTAAACTGAACTGAATGGGGAAAATGTGAGCCATTGACTTTCATATCCAGAAAAAAAAACTGATGTTTAAGTACAAAGAATAGACCTAAACATTTATTGCCAAAAATGTATGGATTTCTATTTTCATAGGACTTTGCTGAAGAGTAATAGAGAACAAGGTTCAGACAGCCGATATAACTGAGTGGATATTGATATAAAGACTAGCAATGAACACTAAATATAAATAGTTACTCATTGAACTAATAACAAATGAAAATTATAAGGGAGAAATAGCAACTAACAGTTTTACATTCTGATAAGGTATAATCAACTGTGAGCTATGGAAAGAGAACAGGGAGATCCTAGGCAAAAAACTGATTTCCAAGTCATACAAATAACAGTAATATTAGTATTGCTGATTTAAGATGTTTGTAATTAGTCAGCTAAGGCTAACTAACCATAGCAAATTACCACAGATTTGCTGGCTTAAATGACAGAAATTTATTTTCTCACAATCTAGAGACTGCAGGTTCAAGATCAAGGAATGTTTTTTGGTGATGCTCCTTCTGGCTTTAAAGTCCCTTCTTGCTATATCCACCTATGACTTTTCCTCTGTGTGTGCACGCAGAGAGAAATCTCTGGTGTGTCTTCCTCTTATTTAGGATAACAGTCCTATCAAATTAAGACCCCACCCTTATAACCTTGCTTAACATTTATCATCTCTTTATGTGCCCTATCACCAAATATAGGGGTAGGACTTCAACATATAAATTTTGAGAGGGTATCATTCAGTCCCTGTGTTGTGGTTAAAGTAAATGAATAATCAAGAAACTTTCTAATTGCCCTGTCTCCTGTGCCCAAGTGAATGAGTATTCTCTGGGTGCAACAAAAGAGATATAGACATGGAAGAGGTTAAGTGTAAACCTTGTAATCCTGAATTTAATTTGGTAATGTTGTTGTTTACTTACCTAGTATTTTATTACCATACACACACACACACACACGCTGTCTATCTGAAAGGCCTAAATGAAATTAGTGACTCAGTAGCAAAGAGTATTTCTAACACCCAGATTGTAAATGTCATTCCCTTCTGAAAGAATTCAGGGTTCATTACAGAAATGGTTGCTTCCAGGAATTGAGCAGTAAATATACAGAATTGTCATGAAATATCTTGTCATATTTTTTGATAGCAGGAAAGCAACCAAAGATTGTTAGAGTCATGTCAAAAGAAAATTCAGGGCTAATATTTAAAGACATACACTAATCAAAGAAGGAAGAATTTGAGCAGCAATAAGAAAAGTCATCGCAATGGATTGAAACTTATCAAAAACTTTTAAAGTAATGCATTTTTATGTTGGAGAATAATAAAGGGAACTCATTCATTATCTTGACATTTGGAAATAAAGAGAGAAAAACAAGCATGAATGTCCTACCGTTTTTAATGAACTGTACCACTGGAAAACCAAAATAATACTTTAAAGGAGACTACTTTATAGAAGTATTTCTAGTTGATAATTTTTTAATCATTAAAGTACAATACCATTGCTTTGAAACTCCTGTGAATGCAAGGATCTAAGCATTGACCATCTGCAGATACAAATGCTCTAAGAAGGGAGAGAAAGAGACATAATCCTCCTGAAGATAGACTACACCACGTACTTAAGTTTTGTAAAAAGGATGGAATTTGGATCTGAATAAGCCTCTGAACCTACCTGCCTATATACAGGTAACAAACAAACAATGAACATAATTACATCTTAGGTGCACATTGAGTTAAAATCAACATTTAGACTAGAGGGAAATCTATAGGTTAAACAGTTCAGGTTCTTTAATGTTTTGAACTGCACCTATTAGTATGAAATCAGTGACACACAAACAGCTGATCAAAGAAAGAGATGAAGGGTGAGCCTTTAGACTACTACAGACTTAAAAGATATCTAATTGTTAAGGAGAGGAAGCAAGACAATAGTATAGTGTCTACTGTAAAGTAATCAAAATAAGTTCCTTAGAGAGCAGTAGTATGGCCTCATTTGTCTATTCCTCCAGGGATTAATATCACAGTTGATTATGACCGCTGTATGAGAAACTTTGAAAATGAGTTTTGTTTGTTTTTTGTGGAAGAATGTGTGTGTATTATTTTATTACTGGAGATGACTGTTGGCTATTTTCCCCTGAATACATTCTGATCATATTTGCAAAAATAAAATGCAGAGGAAATATGTACTGTACCTTGTTTCAGTGTGAAGAATTCACTGATGCTAAATATATTTCTCCCTCAGATATTTTCCACATGTATTAAAACATAAGGCACTCAGATCTTGAAGCAAAATCAGGTTCCCAATGGTTATCTGAAGACACAAAGCTATGCCTCAGTGCAGGTGCAAAGCTATGCCATGATAAGAAATACACAGGAGGAATGCAGAGCTCCTACTCAGAATGAATAATCAACAGGAAAATACCCAAAGAGGCTTTCTGTGGCATTGCCCTGTTCACCCTCTGTTTGGGACTTTAGGAAAGGGGAGATTCATTGAGACCTTAGAAAATGGCTAATTTATTTCTTGGAAGATAGAATAACAGTTCTAAAGGGAACTAGTTTCTCTGAAAATTCTAGTTCTCTTCAATATACTTACATCTTTTTCTACTAAATAAATCACATTTCACAAGGATCTTGGAAAAAATTTTAACGACTTTGAAATATACCCATGGGCCCCAACTCATTAATTAATCCTGTCAACTTTCACCCAATAACTATCTTTAGTCCCTGCCCAATGAATGTTGGGAAGTTCTAGAATTAGTATCCTTTTGGGGGAATATAAATGATATATGCCTGTCTTCATCCCTAGAGCTTCGAGAGCCAGACATTTCCAACATTACACCAAACCCAGAAGCTAACTGTTAAAAACCAAAAACTAAAACAAAACAAAACAAAAAGGCTTCAAGCAAATTTTTCTAAACAACACTTGTCAAATATTATCTAACATCCTAAAAGCCAACATGTGAGCATAGATGCAGGTTATAACATTAGCCATGATAAATTAAAAAGGATATAATTCACATCTATAAGACATAGCTTTACTTTAATAAATATGTATTTACTTCTTCTAATATTTATTTCTAAACTGGTAAATATTAATATTTCTGCATTAAATATCAAGTAAAAAGGGTTTTAGTTCTTTGATAGTCTTTAAAGCTTAAGGACCTATCTCAATCAGAAAAATCATGTAAATGTATTAAATAACATATATAAAAAAATTTTAAGTAATTATATTCAAATGACTACTTAAATATTTTAACTGTAATATAGTAAAATAATACATGCATATCTTGATAATACTTAAATATTAATATCTTGCAGTGAGTCTAATAACTGTCATAAGTTTAAGTAGTGATATTTCAAGATTATCTGTAACAACTGCAATGAGATATCTGATACTGTTGATACAACGGTGAACTCATCAAAATTCATGATTGAAATAAAATGAAATTTCAGTTAGAGATTAGTGAAAATAAAGATTAATATTTTTTTCCATCCAGTTGTCAGATTATCTAAATTCTGCCCATCAACTCTTTAGGGATATTCAATATTTATATTAAAAGCCTCTGAATTGAGCCAACTCAATGAGGACTCTATTTCAAGAGGAAGGAAGGTCTTTAGTTTATTCTTAATCAGTTTATTTATCATATTGCATATATTTATGATTTTTCATATGACTATAACATTAAAAGTATTATTTTAAATATTTTCAGATCAGATCAGTCGTTCAGTCGTGTCCGACTCTTTGCGACCCCATGAAGTGCAGCACGCCAGGCCTCCCTATCCATCACTAGCTCTCGGAGGTCACTCAGACTCACATCCATCAAGTCAGTGATGCCATCCAGCCATCTCATCCTCTGTCGTCCCCTTTTCCTCCTGCCCCCAATCCCTCCCAGCATCAGAGTCTTCTCCAATGAGTCAACTCTTCGCATGAGGTGGCCAAAATACTGGAGTTTCAGCTTCAGCATCATTCCTTCCAAAGAAATCCCAGGGCTGATCTCCTTCAGAATGGACTGGTGGGATCTCCTTGCAGTCCAAGGGACTCTCAAGAGTCTTCTCCAACACCACAGTTCAAAAGCATCAATTCTTCGGCGCTCAGCCTTCTTCACAGTCCAGCTCTCACATCCATACATGACCACAGGAAAGACCATAGCCTTGACTAGGCGAACCTTTGTTGGCAAAGTGATGTCTCTGCTTTTGAATATGCTATCTAGGTTGGTCATAACTTTCCTTCCAAGGAGTAAGCGTCTTTTAATTTCATGGCTGCAGTCACCATCTGCAGTGATTTTGGAGCCCAGAAAAAGAAAGTCTGACACTGTTTCCACTGTTTCTCCATCTATTTCCCATGTAGTGATGGGACCAGATGCCATGATCTTCGTTTTCTGAATGTTGAGCTTTAAGCCAACCTTTTCACTCTCCACTTTCACTTTCATCAAGAGGCTTTTTAGTTCCTCTTCACTTTCTGCCATAAGGGTGGTATCATCTGCATATCTAAATATTTTAGGTATGCTCAATTGCTTAGCAAATGCAGTCAAGAATATTAATAAATAATATGTACACATTATAATCATATTATTTCTCCTACATATGATAGGAGAAATATTATGATAGGAAAATGATAGGAAATGACAAATGACATATGATAGGAAAAACTTTACATTTATGGTATAATTCTAATATTCCTAACAAAAGAAAAACTCAACTGACTTTGCATTATACTGAAAACTTAAGAAAGCTGTTTTGTTTACAAAAAGTTATTTTTTGTAGCCTCTCTCTTATTTGAATATAATTTCACTCTGTCCCACTTAGATTTTATTACATTTCTAAGTATATATATCTTCCAAAACTGAAATAGCCCTCTGGGTCTAACAAGTAATGGAGGCTCATAGAACTTTAACAATCACATAACCAATCAATTTACAGCCATTTGTTGCCCCTGTTCTCTAACAGCCTGAAGAAGAGTGGAACATGATATTCAGGGACAGACAAACAGCCAGAGGATAATAATAGAAATGGCTGTGTGATGTTTTCTCTAATACTGTATTATTTTATTGCTCTGAGGATTTCTATATTAGGACTCAAAATATATTTATCTATGGATTTTTTGGTTATCAGAAGACATAAAATGGCAGGATGGATCTTTGAAGTACTAACCTAATGACCACGAGGAAGTTTCTTGGTTTTCCTAGCATGTCATTTTCTTTGCTGCAAAATGGCAGTAATAAAAATCAGCTCATAACTGTATTGTAAGAATCAACATTACTGAAAATTATCTCTACTGTAAACTGCTCTAATACTGTTAGTTATTTTTGCCATCATTAACCACTATAATCTGGATTGGTCCCAAATTGGGAAAGGAGTATGTCAAGGCTGTATATTATCATCCTGTTTATTTAACTTATATGCAGAGTACATTATGAGGATATGCCAGGCTGGATGAAGCACAAGCTGGAATCAAGATTGCAGGGAGAAATATCAATCACCTCAGACATGCAGATGACACAACCCTTATGACAGAAAGGAAACAGAAACTAAAAGAGTCTCTCTATGAAAGTGAGAGAGGAGAGTGAAAAACCTGGCTTAAAACTCAACATTCAAAAAACAAAGATCATGGCATCTGGTCCCATCACATCATGGCAAACAGATGGGGAAACAATGGAGACAGTGACAGACTTTATGTTCTTGGGCTCCAAAATTACTGCAGATGGTAACTGCAGCCATGAAGTTAAAAGACGCTAGCTCCTTGGAAGAAAAGCTATGACAAACCTAGACAGCTTATTAAAAAGCAGAGACATTACTTTACCAACAAAGGTCCATACAGTCAAAGCTATGGTTTTTCCAGTAGTCATGTATACATGTGAGAGTTGGACTATAAAGAAAGCTGAGCGCCGAAGAATTGATGCTTTTGAACTGTGGTGTTGAAGAAGACCCTTTAGAGTCCCTTGGACTGCAAGAAGATGAAACCAATCAATCTTAAGGGAAATCAGTCTTAATATTCATTGAAAGTACTGATGCTGAAGCTCCAATACTTTGGCCACCTGATGCAAAGAACTTATTCATTGGAAAAGAGCCTGCTTCTGGGAAAGACTGAAGGCAGGAGAAGAAGGGGACAACAGAGGACAAGATGTTTGGATGACATCACCAAATCGATGAACATGAGTTTGAGCAAGTCTGGGAGTTGGTAATCAACAAGGAAGCCTGGCATGCAACAGTCCATGGAGTTCCAAAGAGTTGGACATGACTGAGCAACTGAACTGAACAGAACCACAACTGTATTATGAGAATCAACATTACTAAAAATTCTCTCTACAGTAAACTACTCTGTTACTCTTGGTTACTTTTGCCATCATCAGCAACTATAATCCTTTATTTACTTAACCAATATGTATCTATTTCTATGTGGCAAGTACTTAGATACTGATGTACAACAGTGAACAGGCACCTCCTATGTTAACAACTGGAAGAAAGAGTTAATGTGACATGAGTGAGAAGATGGTGAGATACATACATACAGCACAGACAGGTATGGCTGCTGCTACGTCGTGTCCGACTCTGTGCGACCCCATAGACGGCAGCCCACCTGTCTCCCCCGTCCCTGGGATTCTCCAGGCAAGAACACTGGAGTGGGTTGCCATTTCCTTCTCCAATGCATGAAAGTGAAGTCGCTCAGTCGTGTCTGACCCTCAGCGACCCCATGGACTGCAGCCCAACAGGCTCCTCAGTTCATGGGATTTTCCAGGCAAGAGTAATGGAGTGGGGTGCCACTGCCTTCTCCATGGTATGACAGATGAGGATAAATAGAAATTTTAAATAAAACCTACTAAATTCACATTCAAAAGAAAATTATTTTTCCTTTAAATCTAAAAATGAGTACTACTTTGATATGTGTGTGTATATATATATATATATCTCAGAGGGATATGTGGGCAATAGATTTAGCTCAATTCAAGACTATTTTCTGTGAAAGTTATATTGCCAGACTCTATGCTCTTAGCACTCTTAGATGAATCACAAATATTAGGAGCAAGAAAACAATATCAGATCAGATCAGTCGCTCAGTCGTGTCCGACTCTTTGCGACCCCATGAACTGCAGCACGCCAGGCCTCCCTGTCTATCACCAGCTCTCGGAGGTCACTCAGACTCACATTCATCGAGTCAGTGATGCCATCCAGCCATCTCATCCTCTGTCGTCCCCTTCTCCTCCTGCCCTCAATCCCTCCCAGCATCAGAGTCTTCTCCAATGAGTCAACTCTTCGCATGAGGTGGCCAAAATACTGGAGTTTCAGCTTTAGCATCATTCCTTCCAAAGAAATCCCAGGGCTGATCTCCTTCAGAATGGACTGGTTGGATCTCCTTGCAGTCCAAGGGACTCTCAAGAGTCTTCTCCAACACCACAGTTCAAAAGCATCAATTCTTCGGCGCTCAGCCTTCTTCACAGTCCAGCTCTCACATCCATACATGACCACAGGAAAGACCATAGCCTTGACTAGGCGAACCTTTGTTGGCAAAGTGATGTCTTTGCTTTTGAATATGCTATCTAGGTTGGCCATAACCTTCCTTCCAAGGAGTAAGCGTCTTTTAATTTCATGGCTGCAGTCACCATCTACAGTGATTTTGGAGCCCAGAAAAAGAAAGTCTGACACTGTTTCCACTGTTTCTCCATCTATTTCCCATGTAGTGATGGGACCAGATGCCATGATCTTCGTTTTCTGAATGTTGAGCTTTAAGCCAACTTTTTCACTCTCCACTTTCACTTTCATCAAGAGGCTTTTTAGTTCCTCTTCACTTTCTGCCATAAGGGTGGTATCATCTGCATATCTGAGGTTATTGATATTTCTCCCAGCAATCTTGATTCCAACTTGTGTTTCCTCCAGTCCAGCATTTCTCATGATGTACTCTGCATATAAGTTAAATAAACATGGTGACAATATACAGCCTTGACGTACTCCTTTTCCTATTTGGAACCAGTCTGTTGTTCCATGACCAGTTCTAACTGTTGCTTCCTGACCTGCATACAGATTTCTCAAGAGGCAGATCAGGTGGTCTGGTATTCCCATCTCTCTCAGAATTTTCCACAGTTTATTGTGATCTACACAGTCAAAGGCTTTGGCATAGTCAATAAAGCAGAAATAGATGTTTTTCTGGAACTCTCTTGCTTTTTCCATGATCCAGCGGATGTTGGCAATTTGATCTCTGGTTCCTCTGCCTTTTCTAAAACCAGCTTGAACATCAGGAAGTTCACGGTTCACATATTGCTGAAGCCTGGCTTGGAGAATTTTGAGCATTACTTTACTAGTGTGTGAGATGAGTGCAATTGTGCGGTAGTTTGAGCACTCTTTGGCATTGCCTTTTTTTGGGATTGGGATGAAAACTGACCTTTTCCAATCTTGTGGCCACTGCTGAGTTTTCCAAATTTGCTGGCATATTGAGTGCAGCACTTTCACAGCATCATCTTTCAGGATTTGGAACAGCTCCACTGGAATTCCGTCACCTCCACTAGCTTTGTTCCTAGTGATGCTTTCTAAGGCCCACTTGACTTCACATTCCAGGATGTCTGGCTCTAGGTCAGTGATCACACCATCATGATTATCTGGGTCCTGAAGATCTTTTTTGTACAGTTCTTCTGTGTATTCTTGCCACCTCTTCTTAATATCTTCTGCTTCCGTTAGGTCCACATCATTTCTGTCCTTTATCGAGCCCATCTTTGCATGAAATGTTCCTTTGGTATCTCTGATTTTCTTGAAGAGATCCCTAGTCTTTCCCATTCTGTTGTTTTCCTCTATTTCTTTGCATTGATCGCTGAAGAAGGCTTTCTTATCTCTTCTTGCTATTCTTTGGAACTCTGCATTCAGATGTTTATATCTTTCCTTTTCTCCTTTGCTTTCGCTTCTCTTCTTTTCACAGCTATTTGCAAGGCCTCCCCAGACAGCCATTTTGCTTTTTGCATTTCTTTTCCATGGGGATGGTCTTGATCCCTGTCTCCTGTACAATGTCACGAACCTCATTCCATAGTTCATCAGGCACTCTATCTATCAGATCTAGGCCCTTAAATCTATTTCTCACTTCCACTGTATAATCATAAGGGATTTGATTTAGGTCATACCTGAATGGTCTAGTAGTTTTCCCTACTTTCTTCAATTTCAGTCTGAATTTGGCAATAAGGAGTTCATGGTCTGAGCCACAGTCAGCTCCTGGTCTTGTTTTTGCTGATTGGATAGAGCTTCTCCATCTTTGGCTGCAAAGAATATAATCGATCTGATTTCGGTGTTGACCATCTGGTGATGTTCATGTATAAAGTCTTCTCTTGTGTTGTTGGAAGAGGGTATTTGCTATGACCAGTGCATTTTCTTGGCAAAACTCTGTTAGTCTTTGCCCTGCTTCATTCCGTGTTCCAAGGCCAAATTAGCCTGTTACTCCAGGTGTTTCTTGACTTCCTACTTTTGCATTCCAGTCCCCTATAATGAAAAGGACATCTTTTTTGGGTGTTAGTTCTAAAAGGTCTTGTAGGTCTTCATAGAACCGTTCAACTTCAGTTTCTTCAGCGTTACTGGTTGGGGCATAGACTTGGATTACTGTGACATTGAATGGTTTGCCTTGGAAACGAACAGAGATCATTCTGTCGTTTTTGAGATTGCATCCAATTAAGCCATGCCCGTGGGGCAACCCAGGATGGGCGGGTCATGGTGGAGAGATCTGACAGGGTGTGGTCCGCTGGAGAAGGGAATGGCAAACCACTTCAGTATTCTTGCCTTGAGAACCCCATGAACAGTATGAAAAGGCAAAATGATAGGATACTGAAAGAGAAAACAATATAATGAAATACAATATTATGGATTTAAAAACGTAAGCAATGAATATAAGGGATGAAACAAAGAAAAGAAAGTAAAACACCCTTGTGATTTAAGAATGACAAAAATAAAAGTAATTTTGAATAGAGACTTTAAAAACACATTATAAAAATATTTCAATTATCAATATTCCCAAGACCCACCATTAATAACAGTATTTTGCTATATCATTATATTTATGCCTAATTTGGACATCAGGTACAATTCAGGACACACTACCTCCATCATTCTGTGCCAAGCCTTTCCCCTATTTTACTTAAACGTAAAATATATAAAATATATTTTGCCATAAATACAATTTCTTACTTTTAATGTAAAAGTGTATTATAAGAACTATCCTGTTTGCAGTTTAAAAACTTAAGTCATTATGAAATTCTTGTTACATTGTATTCAATCCTATGTACACCCCTTAATGTATTCATTGTATTAAGTCAGGTTATTCTGCAATAAGGCAGTAAAATAAATTCTCAGTGGTTTACAACACATGTATTTCCTGCCCAAGGATATGCAATTACATCCCTGCTGAGCTCAAGCAGAGTCAAGGGTGCAGGGACATCTATTGTGCCCCCAGGGAGGCCACATTGAAGTTGGGGAGGGAAGGAAAATAAACAGACAGCTATCACATCTGTTGCCACTTCCTAGCCACTAGAATGATGAGTTTTCTAAAATATACCTTCTTATACACCTGCCCAAATTACTATCAGGTGTTAAAAAGGGGTGACATTTCTGGATCTTAAAGTACTGTCACTAATCACTTACAGGAGATTCTGCCTAACTGCTTTCAGAATGGTTTGGCCACTAACTACCCACCAGAAATAAATAAGGGCTCTCGCTCTCCCACAATCACACCAGCATTTGGTGTCATTTTCCATTTTAATTTTTCTCCGAGTCTGATGGGAGTACACATATTTCTCATTTTTTAGCTTAGACTTTTTTTTTTTTTTTTTTAATCAGAGAGGTTGAGCATTTCTTTTACAATTTTTTATTCAGGTTTCACATTCTGTGACTTGCCTGTCAATAATACTTGTCCATTACTTTCTCATTGATTTCCAGATATTCCCTTTAAAATCTAGATATTGATGCATCACTTAGGTTTACCCAATCTGCCACCTAATAATAGCATCCTATCACTTTATTAGAAACCCTTCAGATCAGTTCAGTTCAGTTCAGTTCAGTTTAGTCGTTCAGTCATGTTCGACTCTTTGCGACCCCATGAATCACAGCACGCCAGGCCTCCCTGTCCATCACCAACTCCCGGAGTTCACCCAGACTCATGTCCATCAAGTCAGTGATGCCATCCCATCATCTCATCCTCTGTTGTCTCCTTCTCCTCCTGCCCCCAATCCTTCCCAGCATCAGGGACTTTTCCAATGAGTCAACTGTTTGCATGAGGTGGCCAAAGTATTGGAGTTTCAGCTTTAGCATCAGTCCTTCCAAAAAACACCCAGGAATGATCTCCTTTAGAATGGACTGGTTGGATCTCCCTGCAGTCCAAGGGACTCTCAAGAGTCTTCTCCAACACCACAGTTCAAAAGCATCAATTCTTCGGCACTCAGTTTTCTTCACAGTCCAACTCTCACACCCATACATGACCACTGGAAAAACCATAGCCTTGACTAGATGGACCTTTTTTGGCAAAGTAATGCCTCTGCTTTTGAATATGCTATCTAGGTTGGTCATAACTTTCCTTCCAAGGAGTAAGTGTCTTTTAATTTCATGACTGCAGTCACCATCTGCAGTGATTTTGGAGCCCCCAGAAATAAAGTCTGATACTGTTTTCACTAGCAATTGTCAATTTATTGCATTTTAACTGTATTTTAAAACTTATTTTCTGCACTGCTTTGGTACCAGTAATATTATGCTGCTCCTGCTGCTACAAAGTTGCTTCAATTGTGTCCAACTCTGTATGACCCCACAGAGGGCAGCCCACCAGGCTCCTCTCTCCATGGGATTCTCTAGGCAATAATATTGGAGTCGTTGCCATTTCCTTCTTCATCAGTAATATTATAGATTCATATAAAGTATTGATAGCACATGCTTTCTCTCTCCCTTTCACAATCTACTTTCAAGGGATTAGATTGATAGATTTATAGATGAAACCTCATGAATGGGGACTAGTGCATATAAAATTATTAATATTGTTAATATTTTAACTTAAATCTCAGGAACATTGTTTTCATTAAAATATTCTTCCTAATATTTGTTTCAGTTTTGACTATTTATATATTTCTAGAATCCATCCACTGCATTGACATTTTCAAATATCTTGCCTTATAAGAAACTATATTTTAGCAATCAAAATTATATTTTACTTAAATAGTGGTTTCTCATTTTTATTCCATATTTTAATGATTTTTAGTATAACATGTACAATTAAGTATATACATTTAAAGTACGTAGTACCTTCCTATGTTGATGTCATTCAATTTGTTTCTAATTTGTAACCATTCTTCTATAATTATCTTTGTTGATGCCTCTTTTCTAATCTCCATGAGTGATAAATTCTTTGTTTTAGTAATTTTAAATTTGTGAATTGTGAGTCAGTATTAAGTTCTAAAATGAATTTAGTTATTCACACTTATCATTAAAAAATTACAAGAAAGTAAAATGAAGGTATAAGACTATAACACACATAGCACATATAAGTCAAATAATGTTTCCTGAATTATAAGTCAATTTAAAGTTTCTTGTGTGTGTTTCCTACTGTATCCGAATATAAAAGGCAATGTTTACTGTTGATTGTAGTCTAAGAAATTGAAAAACAACAGTCTAAAATATATTTCCTGAAATAGAGTCCTGTATCTTAAGATAGGGACTTCACAGTTTAGCTTTTCTTTCTTTTTAACAACTATCTCTTTTGTAGCACTGTTTGACTGTATATCATCAAGTTGCTAAAGATCCCAGAGAATCTCCCATCCTCTTTTTCTCTTCCGTTGCTAGACTATAGCCATTGAGGATCTAAAAGAGAAAACATGTGTCTCTGAATTGTGTTTAGATCCTCAACTCTGAATTTTGTCCTTCTTTGCTGTTCTGTTTCTCAGCCTTTGGTTACCTCTTCTTGGAATCAGCAAACACCTCCTCAAAAGAAATACAGGACTCAACACTCCGTATTTCTGTCTTTCTTGTCCACTAATATTACACTACTAATTTCCTTATGCATTCAGGGAGTTTTTAAATTTGCTGGGTTTTTCTTTAACCTTTATTTTTTTAATGAGTGATAGGATTATCATATTATTTGTCATTACTGCAAAACTCTAATAAATTTCTTAACAGCAATATTGAATCCAATTTCAAAAGTCTAAAAACATGTCTATTTTCTCTCTCAATAAATAAGGAAAATAGTACACTGCAATTTTTCTTCAGTTTTCTTCATCTTACAACTTCCTTATCATTTTATATTATTTATATTAAGTGTGCTTAAAGTACACCTATCCAGAGTAAGACATGTTTTCATTATTCTGTTTCTGAAACCATTATTTTTAACTCCTTTCTTATTTTATATCACCATTATCTACCAATATTTGGTTCATTACTACTTTAAAAGTGCAACTTCTTTTCTTGAGGTTAATATTAAGGATATAGAAGATCCTTTTGTAATTTTTCAGGGAAAATTGTATAAGTAGGAAACATTTAAGTCTTTGTATGCCTGAAAATATATTGATTTTTGCCCTTATTTTTAAAGAATGTCTTGGCTAGTCTGAAATTCTAGGAATTGTTTTCCTTCTAGTACCTTTTCCATTTTATGAGTGGTATCCTATCTATTCGACTGCCATTTCTTTGATATTTATGTTACTTCTTAATCCAGCTTATTGCAAAAATTACTGAATAATATTTGATGTTCCCCAGTTTGGATGAACCTGTAGAAATCAATTCTTTTTATAAATTTGGAATCATTTTCTAACTCGTCACTTGGCAGGACCAACCTAGGACTTTATATCTTCTTTTTCTTAACAGTATTATTGATGTATAATTTACATACTATATAACTCACCTATTGTAACTTGTTTTTAGTATATTTCAGAGTTGTGTAACTGTCACCACAATCTAATTATAGGACATTTTCATCAACTCTCAAAAGAAACTCTATAGCCATTAGCAATCACTTTCCCTGCTGCTGCTGCTGCTGCTGCTGCTAAGTTGCTTCAGTCGTGTCCGACTCTGTGTGACCCCATAGACGGAAGCTCACCAGGCTCCCCTGTCCCTGGGATTCTCCAGGCAAGAACACTGGAGTGGGTTGCCATTTCCTTCTCCAATGCATGAAAGTGAAAAGTCAAAGTGAAGTCGCTCAGTCGTGTCCGACTCTTAGCGACCCCACGGACTGGAGCCTACCAGGCTCCTCTGTCCATGGGATTTTCCAGGCAAAAGTACTGGGGTGGGGTGCCATTGCCTTCCCCGTCACTTTCCCTAGTCACAGCCAAATCACCCATTCTAAGGTAACTATTAATCTAATTCTGGTCTCTATAAACTGGTCTAACATGGACATTTCATATAAATGAAATCATATAATATGTGAATATCTGTGACTGTTTTTTTTTTTTTTTTTCATGCAGCTGATGTTTCAAGTTTCATCCATGTTCTACCTTGTGTCAGTCATTCATTATTTTTATTGCTAAATAAACTTTTTGGTTTCTACTTTTTCACTATAAGTAAAATGCTATACCTACTGATATAGTCATGTGGTATTTCTTTTTTTAACCTGTTAATGTGATGGATCATGGTATTGACCTAACCTGGCATACCTGGAATAAATTCTACTTGCTCATGCTTTGTAAATCTTTTTATATACTGTTAACTTGATTTACTAAAATTTTCTTGAAGATTTTTACATCTATATTCATGAGAAATCTTGGTCTATAGATTTCTCTTCTTGCAATGTCTTCATCTGGTTTTCCGATTAGGGTAATGGTGGCCTCAAAGAATGAGTTAGGACATATTGCCTCTATTTCTATATTCTGAAAGTGATTGCAGATAATTCATATAATTTCTTCCTTAAATGTTTGGTAGAATTAACCAGTGAACCCGTCTGGAACTTGTACTTTCTGTTTGGAAGATTATTAACTATTGATTTAATTTATTTACCAGATAAAGGCTAACTGGATTATTTATTTCTTGTGTGAGCTTTGACAAGTTATATCTTTCAAGGAGTTGGTCCATTTCATTCAGGTTATCAAATTTGTGGGAGTAAAATTGTTCATACTATTCCTTTACTGTCCTTTAAGAATCCAGGGGATCTACAGTGATGTCCCCTGTTTCATTTCTGATATTAGCAATTTGTTTCCACTCTCTATATTTTTATTTAGCCTGGTTATAGGCTTATCAATTTTACTGATCTCTTCAAAAAGGTTTTTTTATACTGCTTTCAATTATTTTTATACTAATTTCTTGTTTTCAATTTCATAGACTTATGTCCTAAGTCTTATTATTTATTTGTTTATTTTATATTAATTTTTTCTTCTTATTCTAGTTTTGTAAGGGAGAAATTTAGATCATTGACTTTATATCTTTATTCTTTTTTGATATATGCATTCAATAATATAAATATCATTTCAAGCACTGTTTTCATTGCATCCCCAAAATTTTCTTCTTTGTTCCATGTGTTATTTAGAAGTATATTATTTAATCTCCACATACAGGCATTCTTTAGTTTATTGCACTTCATTGTGCTTCACAGATCTTGCATTTTTATTAAACTGAAGGTCTGTGGAAACCTTAAATCCCTAAATCTATTGGAGCAATTTTCTCAGCAGCATCTGCTCACTTCTTGTTTCTGTTTCACATTTTGGTAATTCTTGCATTATTTCAAATTTTTTTCATTATTAATATACTTGTTATGGTGACCTGTGATCAATGATTTTTGATGTTATTACCACTATTGTTTTGAAGTGACACAATTCATACCCATAAGACAGCAAACAATCTATAAATGTTGTATATGCTGACTGTTCACTGAACAGTCATTTCCTCATTTCTGTTCTTTGTCTCAAGCCTCTCTATTTCTTGAGACACAAAATTATTGAAATTGTGCCAATTAATAACCCTAAAATGGCCTCTAAGTATTCAAGTTCAAAGAAGAGTAATATATCTCTCACTTTAAACCAAAAGCTATAAATTCTTAAGCTTAGTGAGGAAGGTATGTCAGAAGGTAAGATGAGCTGAAAACTAAGCTTCTTGTGCCAAACAGTCAAGTTGTAAATGCAAAGGTAAAGTTCTTGAAAGAAATTAAAAGTGCTATTCCAGTGAACACATGAATGATAAAAAAAGTAAAGCAATCTTACTGCATACAAAGAGACATTTTAAGTGGTCTGGCTAGAAGACCAAAGCAGCCACAACATTTCCTTAAGCCAAAATCGAGTTCAAGCAAGACTCCAGTTCTCTTCAATTTTATGAAGACTTAGGGAGGTGAGTTTTAAGGGAAAAAGTCATCTGCATAACATAAAAGTGCAAGGTGAAGCAGCAAGTGCTGATATAGAAGCTGCAGCAAGTTATCCAGAATTTCTAACTAATAAATAATGAAGATGGCTACACAAAATGCCTTTCTCTAAAAACATTAAAAAATATATTTAAAAAATAATAAAAACATAACAGCAAAACCTGCATAACAGCATATCTGTTTAAACATGATTTAGTGTATATTTTAGGCCCTCTTTTGAGACCTGTTGCAGAGAAGAAAAGATTATTTTCAAAAGATTAATACTCATTTATAATGCACC
Organism: Tragelaphus eurycerus; assembly: GCA_935064755.1. Lineage (NCBI taxonomy): Eukaryota > Metazoa > Chordata > Mammalia > Artiodactyla > Bovidae > Tragelaphus > Tragelaphus eurycerus. The sequence continues at coordinate 39,760,257 of CAKXYN010000010.1, read as the reverse complement.
TGGTTGCCCAAGAACTCTGATGGAAATGTATAACGAGATTCATGTTTTCATGCCTCTAATACAACATCCTTTTTGCAGCCCATGGATGAAGGAAAGATTCTGACTTTCAAATATGATAATTTAGAAAAAAACACTTTGTAAGGCTATAATTGTCACAGATAGTGATTCATCTGATAGATATGGGAAAAGTAAATAGAAAACCTACTGGAAATGGTTCACTACTCTAGAATTCATTAAGAATATTTGTGTCGTCAATAATTAATGGGAAAAAGTTCAAATATCAACTAACAGCAGTTTGTAAGAAGTGGATTTCAACTTTCATGAATGATTTTGTGAGTTCAAGACTTCAGTGAGGAAGTAATGCAGTGAAGGAAATAGCAAGAAAACTAGAATCAGAAATAGTATGGACCTAACAGAAGCAGAAGATATTAAGAAGAGGTGGCAAGAATACACAGAAGAACTGAAAAAAAACGATATTCATGACCAAGATAATCACAATGGTATGATCACTCACCTACAGCCAGACATCCTGGAATGTGAAGTCAAGTGGGCCTTAGAAAGCATCACTACGAACAAAGCTAGTGGAGGTGATGGAATTCCAGTGGAGCTATTCCAAATCCTGAAAGATGATGCTGTGAAAGTGCTGCACTCAATATGCCAGCAAATTTGGAAAACTCAGCAGTGGCCACAGGACTGGAAAAGGTCAGTTTTCATTCCAATCCCAAAGAAAGGCAATGCAGAAGAATGCACAAACTACTGCACAATTGCAGTCATCTCACATGCTAGTAAAGTAATGCTCAAAATTCTCCAAGCCAGGCTTCAGCAATACGTGAACCATGAATTTCCAGATGTTCAAGCTGGTTTTAGAAAAGGCAGAGGAACCAGAGATCAAATTGCCAACATCCCCTGGATCACCAAAAAAGCAAGAGACTTCCAGAAAAACATCTACTTCTGCTTTATTGATTATGTCAAAGCCTTTGACTGTATGGATCACAATAAACTGTGGAAAATTCTGAAACAGATGGGAATACCAGACCACCTGACCTGCCTCTTGAGAAACCTGTATGCAGGTCAGGAAGCAACAGTTAGAACTGGACATGGAACAACAGACTGGTTCCAAATAGGAAAAGGAGTACATCAAGGCTGTATATTGTCACCCTGCTTATTTAACTTATATGCAGAGTACATCATGAGAAATGCTGGGCTGGAAGAAGCACAGCTGGAATCAAGATTGCTGGGAGAAATATCAATAACCTCAGATATGCAGATGACACCACCCTTATGGCAGAAAGTGAAGAGGAACTAAAAAGCCTCTTGATGAAAGTGAAAGAGGAGAGTGAAAAAGTTGGCTTAAAGCTCAGCATTCAGAAAACTGAGATCATGGTATCTGGTCCCATCACTTCATGGGAAATAGATGGGGAAACAGTGTCAGAATTTATTTCTGGGGGTTGGTGACTGCAGCCATGAAATTAAAAGACTTTTACTCCTTGGAAGGAAAGTTATGTCCAACCTAGATAGCATATTCAAAAGCAGAGATATTACTTTGCCAACAAAGGTCCGTCTAGTCAAGTCTATGGTTTTTCCAGTGGTCATGAATGAATGTGAGAGTTGGACTGTGAAGAAAACTGAGCGCTGAAGAACTGATGCTTTTGAACTGTGGTGTTGGATAAGACTACTCTTGAGAGTCCCTTGGACTGCAAGGAGATCAAACCAGTCCATTCTGAAGGAGATCAGCCCTGGGATTTCTTTAGAAGGACTGATGCTGAGGCTGAAACTCCAGTACTTTGCCACCTCAAGTGAAGTGTTGTCTCACTAGAAAAGACTCTGATGCTGGGAGAGGTTGGGGGCAGGAGGAGAAGGGGACGACAGAGGATGAGATGGCTGGATGGCATCACCGACTCGATGGACATGAGTTTGGGTGAACTCCTGGAGTTGGTGATGGACAGGGAGGTGTGGTGTGCTGCGATTCATGGGGTCGCAAAGAGTCAGACACGACTGAGTGACTGAACTGATCTGAACATGAATTCCTATAATCTCATGATAAAATTGAATGGATCAGGCGTTGCTTCTTATGGATGAGCAAAGTGGTGTCTTGACATAGACTCTGCCTCTGGTAAAGATGATGGCAAGACTGCTGAAATGATAACAGGAGATTTAGAGTATTGCACAGACTTAGGTAATAGAGCAGCTCTAGGGTATAAGCAGAGTGACTCTGATTCTGTAAGAATGTCTACTTTGTGTAAAATGCTATCAAACAGCACTGTCCACTACAGAGAAATCTTTTTTCAAAGGAAGAATCAGTCTATTCAGCAAACTTCATTTTAAAATTGCCACAGCCAGTTTGAGCAAACACCACACTGATCAGTCAGCAGTCATTAGCTTCAAGGCAAGAACCTTCACCAGCAAAAACATTACAACCTGTAGAAATCTCAGATGATGGTTAGCACATTTTAAGCAATAAAGTATTTTTAAATTAAGTTATATGCATTGTTCTTTTAGACATAATTCTGGGGCACGTTATGCCTATGTAGTGTAGTATGTAGTGTAGGCATAACAAAAATTTTCAAGTGACTTATTTAATTGTAATATGTTGATATTATAGGTGTCTGAAACTGAACGCAAAGTATCTTCAAGTTATGTCTGTAATGAGGATTTTCTAGTTATATTTACATTATAGATTTCTAGTTCAATTTCATTGTTGTCTGAGAGCAGATACTCTATGATTTCTATGTTTCTAAACTTGCTAAAATTTGCTTAATGGTTTACAGTGTAGCCTAGCTTGGTGAATGTTTCATGTGAGGTTGAGAAGGATGTGCATTTTGCTACTGTTGGATGATGCAATTTATAGATGTCATTTATATCCAGTTGATTGATGATGTTCTTGAGTTGACCTATTTCCCTTCAGATTCTCTGTTTGCTGGATCTGTTCATTTCTGATCAGATCAGTCGTTCAGTCGGGTCCGACTCTTTGCGACCCCATGAATCGCAGCACGCCAGGCCTCCCTGTCCATCACCAACACCTGGAGGTCACTCAGACTCACATTCATCGAGTCAGTGATGCCATCCAGCCATCTCATCCTCTCTCGTCCCCTTCTCCTCCTGCCCCCAATCCCTCCCAGCATCAGAGTCTTCTCCAATGAGTCAACTCTTCACATGAGGTGGCCAAAATACTGGAGTTTCAGCTTTAGCATCATTCCTTCCAAAGAAATCCCAGGGCTGATCTCCTTCAGAATGGACTGGTTGGATCTCCTTGCAGTCCAAGGGACTCTCAAGAGTCTTCTCCAACACCACAGTTCAAAAGCATCAATTCTTCGGTGCTCAGCCTTCTTCACAGTCCAGCTCTCACACCCATACATGACCACAGGAAAGACCATAGCCTTGACTAGGCAAACCTTTGTTGGCAAAGTAATGTCTCTGCTTTTGAATATGCTATCTAGGTTGGTCATAACTTTCCTTCCAAGGAGTAAGTATCTTTTAATTTCATGGCTGTAGTCACCATCTGCAGTGATTTTGGAGCCCAGAAAAAGAAAATCTGACACACTTTCCACTGTTTCCCCATCTATTTCCCATGTAGTGATGGGACCTGATGCCATGATCTTCGTTTTCTGAATGTTGAGCTTTAAGCCAACCTTTTCACTCTCCACTTTCACTTTCATCAAGAGGCTTTTAGTTCCTCTTCACTTTCTGCCATAAGGGTGGTGTCATCTGCATATCTGAGGTTATTGAGATTTCTCCCAGCAATCTTGATTCCAACTTGTGTTTCTTCCAGTCCAGCATTTCTCATGATGTACTCTGCATATAAGTTAAATAAGCAGGGTGACAATATACAGCCTTGACGTACTCCTTTTCCTATTTGGAACCAGTCTGTTGTTCCATGTCCAGTTCTAACTGTTGCTTCCTGACCTGCATACAGATTTCTCAAGAGGCAGATCAGGTGGTCTGGTATTCCCATCTCTTCAGAATTTTCCACAGTTTATTGTGATCTACACAGTCAAAAGCTTTGGCATAGTCAATAAAGCAGAAATAGATATTTTTCTGGAACTCTCTTGCTTTTTCGATGATCCAGCAGATGTTGGCAATTTGATCTCTGGTTCCTCTGCCTTTTTTGAGCATTACTTTACTAGCGTTTGAGATGAGTGCAATTGTGTGGTAGTTTGAGCATTTTTTGGCATTGCCTTTCTTTGGGATTGGGATGAAAACCGACCTTTTCCAATCTTGTGGCCACTGCTGAGTTTTCCAAATTTGCTGGCATATTGAGTGTAGCACTTTCACAGCATCATCTTTCAGGATTTGGAATAGCTCCACTGGAATTCCATCACCTCCATTAGCTTTGTTCGTAGTGATACTTTCTAAGGCCCACTTGACTTCACATTCCAGGATGTCTGGTTGTAGGTCATTGATCATGCCATCATGATTATCTGGGTCATGAAGATCTTTGTTGTACAGTTCTTCTGTGTATTCTTGCCACCTCTTCTTAATATCTTCTGCTTCTGTTAGGTCCATACCATTTCTGTCCTTTATCGAGCCCATCTTTGCATGAAATGTTCCTTTGGTATCTCTGATTTTCTTGAACAGATCCCTAGTCTTTCCCATTCTCTTGTTTTCCTCTTATTTCTTTGCATTGATCGCTGAAGAAGGCTTTCTTATCTCTTCTTGCTATTCTTGGAACTCTGCATTCAGATGTTTATATCTTTCCTTTTCTCCTTGCTTCTCACTTCTCTTCTTTTCACAGCTATTTGTAAGGCCTCCCCAGCAGCCATTTTGCTTTTTTGCATTTCTTTTCCATGGGGATGGTCTTGATCCCTGTCTCCTGTACAATGTCACGAACCTCATTCCATAGTTCATCAGGCACTCTATCTATCAGATCTAGGCCCTTAAATCTATTTCTCACTTTCACTGTATAATCCTAAGGGATTTGATTTAGGTCATACCTGAATGGTCTAGTGGTTTTCCCTACTTTCTTCAATTTCAGTCTGAATTTGGCAATAAGGAGTTCATGGTCTGAGCCACAGTCAGCTCCTGGTCATGTTTTTGCTGATTGTATAGAGCTTCTCCATCTTTGGCTGCAAAGAATATAATCGATACTGAGAGGAGCTACCCCACAACCAAGGTCAGGAAGGGTGGCGGTGAGGAAATACCCATCCTCCAAGATCAGGAAGGGTGGTGGTGAGGACCGGCGCACTAAGCATGGTGGAGAGGAGCTACCCCACGATCGAGGTCAGGAAGGCAGTGGTGAGCAGATACCACTCCTCCAAGGTCAGGAGGGGCGGCGGTGAGGAGAGACCCCTGGTCCAAGGTAAGGTGCGATGGCTGTGCTTTGCTGGAGCAGCCGGGAAGGGATACCCCATGCCCATGGTAAGAGAAACCCAAGTGGGATGGTGGGTGTTGCAGGAGGGCATCAGAGGGCAGACACACTGAAACCATACTCACAGAAAACTAGTCATTCTAATCACACTAGGACCACAGCCTTGTTTAACTCAATGAAACTAAGCCATGCCAGTGGGGCAACCCAGGATGGGCAGGTCATGATGGAGAGATTGGACAGGGTGTGGTCCGCTGGAGAAGGGAATGGCAAACCACTTCAGTATTCTTGCCTTGAGAACCGCATGAACAGTATGAAAAGGCAAAATGATAGGATACTGAAAGAGAAACTCCCCAGGTCAGTAGGGGCCGAATATGCTACTGGAGATCAGTGGAGAAATATCTCCAGAAAGAATGAAGGGATGGAACCAAAGCAAAAAGAATATCCAGCTGTGGATGTTTCTGGTGATAGAAGCAAAGTCCGATGCTGTAAAGAGCAATATTGCATAGGAACCTGGAATGTCAGGTCCATGAATCAAGGCAAATTGAAAGTGGTCAAACAAGAGATGGCAAGAGTGAATGTCGACATTCTAGGAATCAGCGAACTCAAATGGACTGGAATGGGTGAATTTAACTCAGAGGACCATTATATCTACTACTGTGGGCAGGAATCCCTCAGAAGAAATGGAGTGGCCATCATGGTCAACAAAAGAGTCCAAAGTGCACTACTTGGATGCAATCTCAAAAACGACAGAATGATCTCTGTTCGTTTCCAAGGCAAACCATTCAATTTCACAGTAATCCAAGTCTATGCCCCAACCAGTAACGCTGAAGAAGCTGAATTTGAACGGTTCTATGAAGACCTACAAGACCTTTTAGAACTACCACCCCAAAAAGATGTCCTTTTCACTATAGGGGACTGGAATGCAAAAGTAGGAAGTCAAGAAACACCTGGAGTAACAGGCAAATTTGGCCTTGGAATACAGAATGAAGCCAGGCAAAGACTAATAGAGTTTTGCCAAGAAAATGCACTGGTCATAGCAAACACCCTCTTCCAACAACACAAGAGAAGACTCTATACATGGACATCACCAGATGGTCAACACCGAAATCAGATTGATTATATTCTTTGCAGCCATTTCTGATAGAGGGGGTTAAATTCTTCAACTATAATAATGGATTAATATATTTCCCATATATATTTCCCCTATAAAACTGATGGAATTCAAGAAAAATTGTAGAATTCATTAGTTTTTATCCCATATTGTTGGTGCTCCTTTCGAAGAGGGGGGCACACATCTTCCTGAAGAACTGGCTTCTTTATTGTTATAGACTACCCTTCTTAATCCCTAATAAATTTTATTTTGAAATTTGCTCAAAATTTAGATTACAACAGTTATTTCTACTTCTTTTTGTTAGCATTAGTATAGTGTATTTCCCTCCTTCCATTCACTTTTAATCTACTGTGTGTCTTTATACTTAAAGTGGGTTTTTAAGAGACAACATAGTTGGGTCTTATGTAAGCCTCTTGATGACTAGGTCCCCCAGGAACTTTCAACTCTCTCAGTTGTGTGCACTGAGCCTCCAGCAATTTGTCAATTACAGTTCAGATTTTCCTACCCAGACACTGGTTCCCATTCTGCTTGTGATTATCTGCTCCAGTAAGCTATGCCTCCGTGTATTCACTTGTCTGAATCTCCAGTTTGGGGGAAGTAGTTTTCCCTTGCTAATCTCTCATCTTATGAATCTAAGGAGAGTTATTGATTTTTCAGTCGGTTCAGCTTTTTGCTTATTTTTAAGACAGAGTCAGGTCAGATCAGATCAGTCACTCAGTTGTGTCCGACTCTTTGCGACCCCATGAACTGCAGCACGCCAGGCCTCCCTATCCATCACCAGCTCTCGGAGGTCACTCAGACTCACATTCATCAAGTCAGTGATGCCATCCAGCCATCTCATCCTCTGTCGTCCCCTTCTCCTCCTGCCCTCAATCCCTCCCAGCATCAGAGTCTTCTCCAATGAGTCAACTCTTCGCATGAGGTGGCCAAAATACTGGAGTTTCAGCTTTAGCATCATTCCTTCCAAAGAAATCCCAGGGCTGATCTCCTTCAGAATGGACTGGTTGGATCTCCTTGCAGTCCAACGGACTCTCAAGAGTCTTCTCCAACACCACAGTTCGAAAGCATCAATTCTTCGGCGCTCAGCCTTCTTCACAGTCCAGCTCTCACATCCATACATGACCACAGGAAAGACCATAGCCTTGACTAGGCAAACCTTTGTTGGCAAAGTAATGTCTCTGCTTTTGAATATGCTATCTAGGTTGGTCATAACTTTCTTTCCAAAGAGTAAGCGTCTTTTAATTTCATGGCTGCAGTCACCATCTGCAGTGATTTTGGAGCCCAGAAAAAGAAAGTCTGACACTGTTTCCACTGTTTCTCCATCTATTTCCCATGTAGTGATGGGACCAGATGCCATGATCTTCGTTTTCTGAATGTTGAGCTTTAAGCCAACCTTTTCACTCTCCACTTTCACTTTCATCAAGAGGCTTTTTAGTTCCTCTTCACTTTCTGCCATAAGGGTGGTGTCATCTGCATATCTGAGGTTATTGATATTTCTCCCAGCAATCTTGATTCCAACTTGTGTTTCTTCCAGTCCAGCATTTCTCATGATGTACTCTGCATATAAGTTAAATAAGCAGGGTGACAATATACAGCCTTGACGTACTCCTTTTCCTATTTGGAACCAGTCTGTAGTTCCATGACCAGTTCTAACTGTTGCTTCCTGACCTGCATACAGATTTCTCAAGAGGCAGATCAGGTGGTCTGGTATTCCCATCTCTCTCAGAATTTTCCACAGTTTATTGTGATCTACACAGTCAAAGGCTTTGGCATAGTCAATAAAGCAGAAATAGATGTTTGTGGTGACTTCCAAACTCCTTACATGCAGAACCAGAAGTCGGGACTTAGCAATATTACTTTTTATGCAATAAAAAGTTAGTCCACTTATGCTAGTATTCTTTATTGTGTAGTATTTAATAATTTGAGTCTAATATTATTAATATAATATCATCTTTCCATGGGGTTACCTGGTCGTTTAGAAGGTAAAGGATCTGCCAGCGATGCAGGAAACCAAGGTTCAGTCCTTGGCTTGGGAAGATCCCTGGAAAAGGAAAGGGAAACCCAATCCAGTATTCTTGCCTGAAGAATTCCATGGATAGAGGAAACTGACAGGCTAAATTTCATGGACTTGCAAAGTCAGACACGATTGAATTAATAACACACACATATTTCCTCACGGAGTTTACAACAATCTAAGAATTACGGCATACTGTGTGGATCACAATAAACTGTGGAAAATTCTGAAAGAGATGGGAATATCAGACCACCTGACCTGCTTCTTGAGAAACCTGTATGCAGGTCAGGAAGCAACAGTTAGAACTGGACATGGAACAACAGACTGGTTCCAAATAGGAAAAGGAGTACGTCAAGGCTGTATATTGTCAGCCTGCTTATTTAACTTATATGCAGAGTACATCATGAGAAACGCTGGGCTGGAAGAAGCACAAGCTGGAATCAAGATTGCCAGGAGATATACCAATAACCTCAGATATGCAGATGACACCACCCTTATGGTAGAAAGTGAAGAGTTAACTAAAAAGCCTCTTGATGAAAGTGAAAGTGGAGAGTGAAAAAGTTGGCTTAAAGCTCAACATTCAGAAAATGAAGATCATGGCATCTGGCCCTATCACTTCATGAGAAATAGATGGGGAAACAGTGGAAGCAGTGTCAAACTTTATTTTAGGGGGCTCCAAAATTACTGCAGATGGTGATTGCAGCCATGAAATAAAAGATGCTTACGCCTTGGAAGGAAAGTTATGACCAACCTAGATAGCATATTGAAAAGCAGAGACATTACTTTGCCAACAAATGTTCGTCTAGTGAAGGCTATGGTTTCTCCAGTATTCATGTATGGATGTGAGAGTTGGACTGTGAAGAAAGCTGAGTGCTGAAGGAATTGATGCTTTTGAACTATGGTGTTGGAGAAGACTCTTGAGAGTTCCTTGGACTGCAAGGAGATCCAACCAGTCCATCCTAAAGAAGACCTGTCCTGGGTGTTCATTGGAAGGACTGATGCTGAGGCTGAAACTCCAGTACTTTGGCCACCTCATGCAAAGAGTTGACTCATTGGAAAAGACTCTGATGCTGGGAGGGATTGGGGATAGGAGGAGAAGGGACTGACAGAGGATGAGATGGCTGGATGGCATCACCAACTCGATGGACGTGAGCTTGAGTGAACTCTGGGAGTTGGTGATGGACAGGGAGGCCTGGCGTGCTGCAATTCATGGGGTCGCATGGAGTCGGACACGACTGAGCAAGTGAACTGAACTGAAGGTTGCCATGAGCTCTCAGGTGTTTCCCTTTTCTACAGTTCAAATTAATATAAATTTACTACTTGTTCATAAATATTATCACCTGCTAGTATTCATTGTTGAGAAGGGTTTCTGGTTTTAGAAAAATTTTATGAGAGAAAGCTTTACAATAAGAAAAATATCCTAACCTTAAATTTCATCTGTTACTTCCTATAAACTGGAAAAAAAAAATTCCTACCCTTTGATTTTAGCAACAGAAAATCTGTTCATGTCACAGGCTAACAGTTACATGGGAATAGAGTGTGAATATCAGCATATGATTCTTTTTAACCTTCAACCTCCATCTCCCTGCTTTATGGACAAGGAAGCAAGAAAAAGCCAGGCCAAGACACAAAAATGAATTAAGGGCAAAGTATGTATTAAGAATGGGTTTCTCTGGTGGCTCAGTTATAAAGAACCTGCCTGCCAATGTAGGAGATGCCGGTTTGATCCTGGGTCAGGAAGATCTCCTGGAGAAGGAAATGGCAACTCACTCCAGAATTCTTGCCTGGGAAATGTTATGGACAGAGGAGTCTGGTGGGCTACAGTCCATGGGGTCTTGAAAGAGTCAGACAATTTAGTGACTAAACAACAACAACAGTGTATGAATAACATAGATCTCTTAAATCTTATATATATATATATATATATATATATATATATATATATATTTTAAAACGTGGCTAGCCAGAATGGACAATAATAAATAAAATTCTTCTGTGAAACTCATCAATATTGTTATTTGACATGAGTTTTAAGTGACTGCATTAACAGAGGAATTATTTGTTATTCTTTTTACAGGAAGAATTCATGAAACTACATTATAGGCTGGGAACAACTGCACATATAGCTGCATAAATAACACCTCGACAAAGGAATAATACTGTTATTCATATTCGATAGTCAGTATTCAAACTGACTTACCATTAAGTTTGCAATCTGTAGCCTACAGTCATCTGCTTCTCCCCGATGACACACATCAGATGTAAGCAGATAGAAACAAGATACAATTGTTTCGTAATGGTATTCTAAAATCTCAAGAAACCTTGACAGAATTACTCTGCCCAAGTTTCAAGACTAATTTGCAAAATTCTATACTCTTAAAAATTGACTGAGTTGTACCTTTAAGACTCAGTAATAGAAACATATATGCATATTGTGATCAAATTTTGTCTTATCTGTGCAATACGTATTTGGTTCAATTATTCTCAAATACCAAGGAACAATTTTTTCTGGGGAGCTAAAAATATACATGGAGCTGTTCACTGTGTAGACCTGAACAAGTTATTGAGCTTCTCTGGACATAAGTATCTTCACATTTGTCTTGCAGTGAGGTGATGAAAGGGAATACTTGATGTCTTTAAATGAAATAACGTCAGGTATAGGATAAGTCAACAATGCAACTGCTACTGCTAAGTCGCTTCAGTCGTGTCCAACTCTGTGCGACCCCACAGAAGGAAGCCCACCAGGCTCCCCCGTCCCTGGGATTCTCCAGGCAAGAACAGTGGAGTGGGTTGCCATTTCCTTCCCCAAGCATGAAAGTGAAAAATGAAAGTGAAGTCGCTCAGTCGTGTCCGACTCTTAGCGACCCCATGGACTGGAGCCTACCAGGATCCTCCGTCCATGGGATTTTCCAGGCAAAAGTACTGGGGTGGGGGTGCCATCGCCTTCCCCGAAAGTGTAAGCTTATTAGAAGGTGACTATCAAGAACAATTGTAATTTGTGACCTCTTTTAACTGAGGCTCTAAAGTACAGTCTGTAAGATCTTATTCTACATTTGTTAGAGTGACCAATATTTACATAAACACATAGAATATTCACAGATCTGTTCCTTTCTTTTTCAATTACTCCTTGGTCAGTAGGGCATTTCAAGACAGAGACAATGGAAATGAAACAATTGCATCTGTCACAAAGAATCAATGAGGCAGAAGTTATGTTTAAAATAAGATCAGGCGAGGGGTCCCTTATGCATCCTCTTCGAACTTCCACTAATATACATGTAAAAAGCAGAAATTTTAGAAAATTCCCAGTGCAAAAAACTAATAGAAAAATGACTGACAGTCAGTCAAATGCCAGACATGGGAAAGACTTTTATCTAGGAAAAACCTGACAGAACTGCACTGAAATACAGCAGAAAGCCTTCCCATGCTAGGCTATAGTTCTCTGGTTTCTGAAGAGAAGGTAAAGGAGAGATTTGTTTTCTACTCCATTGTTTGTTATTCTCATTGAAAACAAAACAAAATAAACTGAAGACTGCAGAATATTGCGAAGCTACCTTTTTGGGGGATGAATACTGTTTTTTATACATCTGTAAGGCTGATCCTTAATACCCTTCTCAATGGAACCCTTTCTCCATACAAAGGAACAAGGCAACTTCAAGAAAATTTTTCAGAGCCAGGGCACTGATTCATTTCAGTCGTGTCTGACTTTTTGAGACCCCATGGACTGCAGCTCGCCAGGCCTCCCTGTCCATCACAACTCCCGGAGCTTACTCAAACTCATGTCCATAGAGTCGGTGATGCCATACAACCATCTCATCCTCTGCCAACCCCTTCTCTTCCTGCCTTCAATCTTTCCCAACATCAGGGTCTTTTCCAAGAGTTCTTTACATCAGGGGGCCAAAGTATTGGAGTTTCAGCTTCAGCATCAATCCTTCCAATGAATATTCAGGACTGATTTCCTTTAGGATGAACTGGTTGGATCTCCCTGCAGTCCTAGGGACTCTCAAGAGTTTTCTCCAATACCAAAAGCATCAATTCTTTGGTGTTCAGCTTTCTTTATAGTCCAACTTGCTCATCGATACATGACTACTGGAAAAACCATAGCTTTGACTACGTGGACCTTTGTTGGTAAAGTAATGCCTCTGCTTTCTATATGCAGTCTAAGTTTGTCATAGCTCCTCTTCCAAAGAGCAAGTGTCTTTTAGTTTCAGTCTCTCTCTTTTAGTTAGTGTCTTTTAGATAGTTTCTAAAGTCACTATCTGCAGTGATTTTAGAGCCCCAAAATATAAAAGTCTGTCACTGTTTCCCTTGTTTCCCCATCTATTCACCATGAAGTGATGGGACTGGAGGCCAGGATCTTAGTTTTCTGAATGTTGAGTTTTAAGCCAACTTTTACACTCTCCTCTTTCACTTTCATCAAGAGGCTCTTTTGTTCTTCTTTGCTTTCTGCAATAATATGGTGTTATCTGCATATCTGAGGTTATTGGTATTTCTCCCAGCAATCTCAATTCCAGCTTGTGCTTCAGCCGGCCTGGCATTTCTCATAATGTACTCCACATGTAAGTTAAATAAGCAGGGTGATATTATACAGCCTTGACATACTCCTTTGCCATTTCTGAACCAGTCTGTTGTTCCATGTCCAGTACTAACTGTTGCTTCTTGACCTGCATACAGGTTTTTCAGAATGCAGGTCCGGTGATTTGGTATTCTCATCTCTTGAGGAATTTTCCACAGGTTATTGTGATCCACCCAGGCAAAGGCTTTGGCATAGTCAATAAAGCAGAAGTAAATGTTTTTATAGAACTCTCTTTCTTTTTCTATGATCCAACAGATGTTGGTAATTTGATCTCTGACTTTTCTAAATCCAGATTGAATCTGGAAATTCATGGTTCACATACTATTGAAGCCTGGCTTGGAGAATTCTGAGCATTACTTTACTAGCCTGTGAGATGATTGCAATTGTGTGGTAGTTTGAACACTCTTTGGTATTGCCTTTCTTTGGGATTGGAATGAAAACTGACCTTTTCCAGTCCTGTGGCCACTGCTGAGTTTTCCAAATGTGCTGGCATATTGGGTGCAGCACTTTCACAGCATCATCTTTTAGGATTTAAAATAGATGCTTCCTAAAGCCCATTTGACTTCACATTCCAGGGTGTCTGGCTCTAGGAGAGTGATCACACCTCCATGGTTATCTGGGTCATGAAGATTTGTTTTGTATAGTTCTGTGTATTCTTGCTACCTCTTCTTAATAACTTCTGCTTATGTTAGGTCCCTAACATATCTGTCCTTTATTGAGCCCATCTTCACATAAAATGTTCCCTTGCTATCTCAGTTTTCTTGAAGACATCTCTAGTCTTTCCCATTCTATTGTTTTCCTCTATTTGTTGCACTTATCACTGAGGAAGGTTTTCTTATCTCTCCTTGCTATTCTTTGGAACTCTGCATTCAAATGGATATAGCTTTCCTTTTCTCCTTTGCTTTTTGCTTCTCTCCTTTTCACAGCTATTTGTAAGGCCTCCTCAGACAGCCATTTTGCTTTATTGCATTTCTTTTTCATGGAGATGGTCTTGATCTCTATCTCCTGTATGATATCAAAAACCTCTGTCCATAGTTCTTCAGACACTCTATCAGATCTAACCCTTGAATCTCCTTTTCACTTCCACTGTATAATCATAAGGGATTTGATTTAGGTCATACCTGAATGGTCTAGTGGTTTTCCCTACTTTCTTCAATTTCAGTCTGAATTTGGCAATAAGGAGTTCATGATCTGGGCCATAGTCAGCTTTCGGTCTTGTTTTTGCTGGTTGTATAGAGCTTTTCCATTTTTGGCGGCAAAGAATATAATCAATCTAATTTCTGTATTGACCATCTGGTGATGTCCATGTGTAGAGTCTTCTCTTGTGTTGTTGGAAGAGGGTGTTTGCTATGACCAGTGCATTCTCTTGGCAAAACTCTGTTAACCTTTAATGTGTTTCCTTTTTGTACTGCAAGGCCACATTTGCCTGTTATTCCAGGTATCTCTTGACTTCCTACTTTTGCATTCCAGTTCCCTGTAATGAAAAGGACATCTTTTGGGAGTGTTGGTTCTAGAAGGTCTTGTAGGTCTTCATAGAACAATTCAACTTCAGTTTCTTCAGCATTACAAACTAACCAATCTTATCACATCAACCATAGCCTTATTAACTCAGTGAAACTATGAGCCATGCCATTTAGAGCCACTTAAAACAGATGGGTCGTGGTGGAGAGCTCTGACAATATGTGGTCTACTGGAGAAGGAAATGACAAACCACTTCAGTATTCTTGCCTTGAAAACCCCATGAACAGTATGAAGAGGAAAAAAGATAGGACATTGAAAGATGAACTCTCCAGGTCATAAGGTGCCCAATATGCTACTGGAGATCAGTGGAGAAATAACTCCAGAAAGAATGAAAAGATGGAACCAAAGCAAAAACAACACCCAGTTGTGGATATGACTGGCGATGAAAGTAAAGTCTGATGCTGTAAAGAGCAACACTGCATAGGAACCTGGAATGTTAGGTTCATGAATCAAGGCGAATTGTAAGTGGTCAAATAGGAGATGCAAAGAGTGAACATTGACATTTTAGGAATCAGTGAACTAAAATGGACTAGAATGCGTGAATTTAACTCAGATGATCATTATATCTACTACTGTGGGCAAGAAACCGTTAGAAGAAATGGAATAGCCGTCATATTCACAAAAGAGTCTAAAAGGCAGTACTTGAATGTAATCTCAAAAATGATAAAATAATCTGTTCATTTCCAAGGCAAACCATTCAGTATCACAGTAATCTAAGTCTATGCCCTGACCAGTAATGCTGCAGAGCACTCGTGATTAAGGAAAGTGATTTCAGACTTAAAGACAAACCTCTATTAGTTCTCAGCAAAATTATCAGGGAAAACTTATTTATCAGCAGGATATATCTATGGGAACCCTCCAAATACAGATGCCTTTTCCACGGTAGGAATTCTGATTTCAGTCAGTCTAAAGAGAAGCCTGAGGGCCTATATTTCAATATATCTTCCATGCGATTAGAGAAATGGACTAGTGTGAGAGTCAATGATTTAAGGCTCATGACTGATATGTCCAGAACACTTTTCTTTGTTTATTATGGACTCCGAAATCACATTATCATTTTCTACCATGTTTTTCCACCACAAATCAGTTTTCTCTTGATGAAGAAAATTATGTCCAGTGTAACAATTTCTCTGAATGCTTCGTTAAGCTTATCGCTAAAATATTCAGCATGGGCAAATGAGAAATAATCAATAATGTTTACAGTGAGATAGAATTTCTCATTTTTCTGTGCTACTGATAGATCACTGCCATATCATTTAATATTTTAACTTTGTGATGTCTCTTTTTGTAGTTTCAAACTTTCACCTTCAAATTTGTTATTTTATATAGCATAGTATGCTCTGGAGACATCTATTACTATCTACTTTTATCTATTAAATATGAATTTTAATAATGAGAACTCAAATATTGCCTATGTGTTTGTGTGTTTTGTGTTCAGTTGTGTCCAACTCTTTGCAACCTTGTGGACTGCAGCCCACAATCTCCCTCTGTCAAAGGGATTCTCCAGGCAAGGATACTGGAACAGTTTGCCATTTCCTCCTACAGGGCTTCTTCCCAACTCAGGGATCAAACCTGTGTCTCCTGTATTGGCAGGTGGAGTCTTTACCACTGAACCCCTTCAGTAAACAAAGGATGTTGTATCATATTGCCAGTGCTGGAAAAGTGAGTCCTAGAAAAACACTTGTCCATTGCCAAGCTCATCTAGTAGTTAGCTGCTGCTGTCACAGGCCCCAACCAGTGAGCCCTGAGGGATCTTAGGAAGGACACAAGGAATGCCAGCTAGCTAGCAGGCATCCGGCTGCAGCCAATCTTTCGGTGCAGTTTGAGGAAACTCAGGATGGATACAGCCCCAGATAGCTGACGTATATATCAAAGGAAGGATTTCAGTGAGCCCAGACTATTGCATGTTTACATATAGAAAAGCACTAAATTCCTTAACTTGAGATATCTGGTTTCTGTAATTAACAATAATCTTTTGACGTTCAAACTACCTGCCTTTTGTGGCAAGACTCCTATGTGTCCTGGCCTCCCTCTTGTCTCCTCAAAACAGTCTCTCAGGATTATATGAGATGCTGTTTCCCAGGCTTGAAGTCCTAAGAAAGTCTGCTGAATAAAACGCAACACTTAGCTTTTAGGTTGTGCATTTTTTTCACTCAACTATAAAATAGGTCCTTTCATTGTATATTCCACTTATGTGTCACACTTCGGAAGTACCGCTGACACATATGAGATTTTCTTTTTGTTCTTATGATAATTATTTCCTCTTGACTTTATTATTATATTTACCTTTTGATTAGATATATCTATGGCTTTTCTAAGATTCATTTGATATGCTTGCTTTGAGATAAGAAATTCAAAGATGTATATTCCTTTCAATAAGAACAGAAGTGAGTGAATTCTGAAATGTAATGTCTATTTAACAAAAAAAATAATTAAAATGATCATAAGTCAACCTGTCATAGAAAGACTGTAACCTCTGGTTTTTATCTCTGGAAGTGATCTTTCCTATACAAGCAAATTAACCTTATAGTATATCTGTAAGCTACTTGATTTTTCATATTACATCAGAATGTTAATTCTATCATTGCAGACATGTGAAGAAATTGACATTATAACAACTGACTTCCCAAGCAAAACTTAATTAATGGAAATAATTATCATTAATATCAGGAAGCTACTACCATGGTCCCAGAGAAATTAACTAGTTTTAGTGAATATCACTCAGTAATATGCTGATTGTCAGTTGTAAGGACTTCAAAATCTAGAATGAATAGGTCTGTTATATTTAAAATTTTATTAACTAGTCAGTAGTGTTTTATAAAAATTCAGCAAATTTTTTTAAATTTTATTTTTATTTTATTTAACTTTACAATATTGTATTGGTTTTGCCATGTATATCAAAATGAATCTGCCACAGGTATACATGCGTTCCCCATCCTGAACCCTCCTCCCTCCTCCCTCCCCATACCATCCCTCTGGGTCGTCCCAGTGCACCAGCCCCAGGCATCCGGTATCAGGCATCGAACCTGGACTGGCGACTCATTTCATATATGATATTATACTTATTTCAATGCCATTGTCCCAAATCATCCCACCTTCTCCCTCTGCCAGAGTCCAAAAGACTGTTCTATACATCAGTGTCTCTTTTGCTGTCTCATATACAGGGATATTGTTACCATCTTTCTAAATTCCATATATATGCGTTAGTACGGTCAGGAAGCAACAGTTAGAACTGGTCATGGAACAACAGACTGGATCCAAATAGGAAAAGGAGTACGTCAAGGCTGTATATTGTCACCATGTTTATTTAACTTATATGCAGAGTACATCATGAGAAATGCTGGACTGGAAGAAACACAAGTTGGAATCAAGATTGCCGGGAGAAATATCAATAACCTCATATATGCAGATGACACCACCCTTATGGCAGAAAGTGAAGAGGGGCTAAAAAGCCTCTTGATGAAAGTGAAAGTGGAGAGTGAAAAGGTTGGCTTAAAGCTCAACATTCAGAAAACAAAGATCATGGCATCTGGACCCATCACTACATGGGAAATAGATGGAGAAACAGTGGAAACAGTGTCAGACTTTATTTTCTGGGCTCCAAAATCACTGCAGATGGTCACTGCAGCCATGAAATTAAAAGATGCTTTCTCCTTGGAAGGAAAGTTATGACCAACCTAGATAGCATATTCAAAAGCAGAGACATCACTTTGTCAACAAAGGTTCGCCTAGTCAAGGCTATGGTCTTTCCTGTGGTCATGTATGGATGTGAGAGCTGGACTGTGAAAAATGCTGAGCACCGAAGAATTGATGCTTTTGAACTGTGGTGTTGGAGAAGACTCTTGAGAGTCCCTTGGACTGCAAGGAGATCTAACCAGTCCATTCTGAAGGAGATCAACCCTGGGATTTCTTTGGAAGGAATGATGCTAAAGCTGAAACTCCAGTATTTTGGCCATCTCATGCAAAGAGTTGACTCATTGGAGAAGACTCTGATGCTGGGAGGGATTGGGGGCAAGAGGAGAAGGGGACGACAGAGGATGAGATGACTGGATGGCATCACTGACTCGATGAATCTGAGTCTGAGTGACCTCCGGGAGTTGGTGATGGACAGGGCGGCCTGGCGTGCTGCGGTTCATGGGGTCTCAAAGAATCAGACATGACTGAGTGACTGATCTGATCTGATCTGATACTGTATTAGTGTTTTTTTAACACATCATGACTTAGCTTTTCTACAGTAAAACAATCTCATAACAGATATTTATATTCAACTCAGGCAAATGTTTGAAAGAGATATTATTGAATTGAAATGTTTTCTGATTAATACAGAGTGTGACTCCAAAGAAATATGATTAATTTTAATAAGCATGTCATTAATTGAACATTTATATGAGTAATTTTTTGAAGTATTCATTTAAGGAGGCTAATTATTTATTCTAACATAGATGCTATTACTCAAAATATTTAGGTAAATTTTCCTTGGGAGTTGCTCTCTGTGTCTATAGCACATATATTTAAATATCCATAATTGTGAAAATATCTGCCCCTTGAGAGCGATTTAATTTTGAAACCATCTCGGAATCATCTGGAGGCAAGTGTTAGGAATAAATTTTGATGATCAGGCTGAACATTAGAGTCTGGGTCAGGAATAAATCTAAAGTAATGAAAACTAATTTGTTTTCACAGCTTACAACCTATTTTTATGGTAATTCTCCCTCTCCCCCAAAAAAACAAAATAATTTTGGAAATGGCAGCATTTTTAGTAAGTATATAGATTACCAAAGATAAACCTCATTGGATAGGGAAGTTTGAGTGTAATATTTAAAATCAATCTTATTACTACAGAATGAATTAATATCCTCTGATGGGCCTGGCATGTAGCAGAAAAAAAAAAAAAATACTAGCAGAATTAAGGAAATGACACAGACATCAATAATACTTGTAGGAAAAACTATTTAAGAAATCCATAGGGCTTTTAAATGTACTTTCTAAAATAATATATATCACATATACTTCATTTCTAAAACTGAAACATATAAAACTTACACTTACTTTTACTTTTATTCATTGTACCTATATTTTGACAGTATATGTACTTTTTCTACTTAGAATGTTTAATAAGAAAAACAAAGGTAATTTAACCAACTATTATAGACCATGTGAATACCTGCTCTTTCATAGATGTATATTGCTATTTAACTTAAACTCTCTGGCAACATAAGAAAAATCACCTTAAAATTATTTAATCACAGCTTTAATATCAAAATATTTTCAAGAATTCATGGCGCCTCCCCTCCTGTTCAATTTAACCTCTCTCATTCAAAACAGCCATTTTGAACTATTTACCTTTCCCTGTCCTTTGAATGTGAAAATACCTCTCCACTGCACAACTTCTATTTATTATATCTTTCAAGCCTTAAACCCAGTTATTACTTCCTCTGTGAAATTATGCAAAACCAATCAAATAAACTCAGTATCCCCTTCTCTAAAACTGCACGACTTCATGTGCAAACTTCTATTATGACACTTGTCACTATGAACTGTTTACATGTGAGCCTGTTCTCCTCACCTGTGCTTCTTTCCAAGTCCTTGTCTTTACAACTGTTTATCCCAACTATCAACATTGTGTCTGGCACATAGTTTAGTTCAGTTCAGTCGCTCAGTCATGTCCGACTCTTTGTGACCCCATGAATCACAGCACGCCAGGCCTCCCTGTCCATCACCATCACCCAGAGTTCACTCAAACTCATGTCCATGAAGTCGGTGATGCCATCCAGCCATCTCATCTTCTGTTGTCCCCTTCTCCTCCTGCCCTCAATCCCTCCCAGCATCAGAGTCTTTTCCAGTGAGTCAACTCTTCGCATGAGGTGGCCAAAGTACTGGAGTTTAAGTTTTAGCATCAGTCCTTCCAAAGAACACCCAGGGCTGATCTCCTTCTGAATGAACTGGTTGGATCTCCTTGCAGTCCAAGGGACTCTCAAGAGTCTTCTCCAACACCACAGTTCAAAATTATCAATTCTTCGGTGCTCAGCTTTCTTCACAGTCCAACTCTCACATCCATACATGACCACTGGAAAAACCATAGCCTTGACTAGACGGACTATTGTTGGCAAAGTAATGTCTCTGCTTTAGAATATGCTATCTAGGTTGGTCATAACTTTCCTTCCAAGGAGTAAGCGTCTTTTAATTTCATGGCTGCAATCATCATATGCAGTGATTTCGGAGCCCAAAATTTCATAAATATTGGTGGTATAAATAAAGAAAACAGGCTTTCTCTAACAATACTCAATAATAGTCTCGTCTCAAATTCTTAGGAACCTTTCATTTTTATCATTCTACTTAGCATTATTACCCTCTGTAAAAATCAATTTGAATCATCTATTCACAGTAAAATCTTTCTAAATATATGTACATTTTAGACCATAATCTGGCTGACTATTATTATATACTAAGTCTTAAAATAATTCACATTTCTTAAAATACATCACTAAACACCTGATTTCTTAATAAATGAGGACATCATATAACAATTACTCATTAAACAAGTATTGATTGAGAACATGAATACATAAAAACTCATTTAGCCTTAAAAGGATTTTTTAAAATCCCTTGTATCTCAAAATAGTTTCCTTTCTTTGTACATTTTATGTTTTATTATATACTAAACAAAAAAATAAAGGAAAAAAGCAAATCTGTGCCATGTTTAATTTCAGACAGGGAACTATCTAAAACAATTTGAGCAGGAATATGAAAATGATCCTCCTGACTTTTAGATGTACTAAAAACGATGGTTTTTTAAAATGCAATCTCTAGGTTAGTGTACCTTTATTTCTGTTTTTCTTTTCAAATTTAGGGCCACCTTATAGAAGTCAAAGCACTCTCTGCTTTAGTTGAAACAGGTCTTTTCAGTTCCCAGTTGACTGTTTTGCCTGAGAAAACATTCTGTCCATCATTTGGTTTGGCTGACAGCAATATCTTCAAAATCATTTCTTTCAAAAGTGCCCCTTTGGATTACATTCTATACCCAAAATTCAGAAAAGCTAAACATTACATGTTTTCTGTATTGGCTAATTAGCATTATACATGTATATAATTATGCTGCTGCTACTGCGAAGTTACTTCAGTCGTGTCCGACTCTGTGTGACCCCATGGACGGCAGCCCACCAGGCTCCCCTGTCCCTGGGATTCTCCAGGCAAGAACACTGGAGTGGGTTGCCATTTCCTTCTCCATATATAATTATACTACACATCTAATACTTGTAATGGCTAAAAGCATATATGCATATAGTTTATTTTAAGAAGCTAAAGTTGTTATCTAAATTTATAAAATAGATATGGGAGAGAAAAGAGCTTTCACTTGAAAAAATTTCTTAAGGAAAAATTTTCATTGAATAATACTGTGCAATATGATTTTTTTCCATATTTGACTACAAATATCTAATAATTTGAATCATCCATAAATGAATACTAACATCTTTGCAATAGCTCGATCTTCATGTATTTTGAATAGTCATCCCACAAAAAGGGGGAAAAAAAGTCAAATTTGATATAGAGGAGAAAAAAAAGAAGAGATAATGCTCAGCAGTAAAGCAAAATGGATAAAAAGAAAGTTCCTGGAGGTGGTAGGGAATAGCAAACAGCAGATATTCTATCAAATGAAAAGAAATAGAAAGACATAAATGAGGTCAACAGTGGAATTGGTCTGTATTCTATTTCAGTAACTCAAAATTTTTGAAACAGTACTGCTGCTACTGTGCATGTGATGGGGAAGAGAAAAGACTAGTCAAGGGATATCAATTTCAATATTTTATGAAGCTTTATGGAGAAGCTTGGGACAGTGAAAATTACTGAACACATATGAAGTGTCAGAAATTGCATAAAATGCTTCTTATAGTCTGCCTTCATAAAATTCCCCTCTGAATTACTTTTAAAATGAGAAAAGGGTGAAATCTGCTGCAAGAGAGCACTTGAAACACAATTAAAATAGCTTTCCAGAGTATAAAACTTAGTTAAAAAAAAGCATGTTAATTTTTATTTTTAATGTGCATATATATATAGCCAACATCCGCTGAATCATACAAAAAGCAAGAGAGTTCCAGAAAAACATCTACTTCTGCTTTATTGACTTTGCCAAAGCCTTTGACTGTGTGGATCACAATAAACTGTGGAAAATTCTGAAAGAGATGGGAATACCAGACTACCTGACCTGCCTCTTGAGAAATTTGTATGCAGGTCAGGAAGCAACAGTTAGAACTGGACATGGAACAACAGACTGGTTCCAAATAGGAAAAGGAGTTCGTGAAGGCTGTATATTGTCACCCTGTTTATTTAACTTATATGCAGAGTACATCCGGAGAAGGCAATGGCACCCCACTCCAGTACTCTTGCCTGGAAAATCCCATGGATGGAGGAGCCTGGTAGGCTGAAGTCGATGGGGTCGCTAAGAGTCAGACCGGACTGAGCTACTTCACTTTGACTTTTCACTTTCATGCATTGGAGAAGGAAATGGCAACCCACTCCAGTGTTCTTGCCTGGAGAATCCCATGGACAGAGGAGCCTGGTGGGCTGCCATCTATGGGGTCGCACAGAGTCGGACATGACTGAAGTGACTTAGCAGCAGTAGCAGTAGCAGCAGAGTACATCATGAGAAACGCTGGGCTGGAAGAAGCTCAAGCTGAAATCAAGATTGCCCGGAGAAATATCAAAAACCTCAGATATGCAGATGACACTACCCTTATGGCAGAAAGTGAAGAGGAACTAAAAAGCTTCTTGATGAAAGTGAAAGTGGAGAGTAAAAAAGTTGACTTAAAGCTCAATGTTCAGAAAAAGATCATGGCATCCTGTCCCATCACTTCAAGGGAAATAGATAGAGAAACAATGGAAACAGTGTCAGACTTCATTTTTCTGAGCTCCAAAATCACTACAGATGGTGACTGCAGCCATGAAATTAGAAGACGCTTACTCCTTGGAAGGAAAGTTATGACAAACCTAGATAGCATATTCTAAAGCAGAGACATTACTTTGCCAACAAAGGTCCATTTAGTCAAGGCTATGGTTTTTCCTGTGGTCATGTATGGATGTGAAAGCTGGACTGTGAAGAATGCTGAGCACCGAAGAATTGATGCTTTTGAACTGTGGTGCTGGAGAAGACTCTTGAGAGTCCCTTGGACTGCAAGGAGATCCAACCAGTCCATTCAGAAGGAGATCAGCCCTGGGATTTCTTTGGAAGGAATGATGCTAAAGCTGAAACTCCAGTACCTTGGCCACCTCATGCGAAGAGTTGACTCATTGGAGAAGACTCTAATGCTGGGAGGGATTGGAGGCAAGAGGAGAAGGGGACGACAGAGGATGAGATGGCTGGATGGGATCACTGACTCGATGGACGTGAGTCTCATTGAACTTTGGGAGTTGGTGATGGACAGGGAAGCCTGGTGTGCTGCGATTGATGGGGTTGCAAAGAGTCGGACACGACTGAGCAACTGATCTGATATATATATAGATATATATAGATATAGATATATATGGCTAGTTTAAGATAAAAGATGGTGTTCTGTGTAAAAGCAATACGGCTGATTCATGTTGAGACTTGATAGAAAACAACAAAATTCTGTAATGCAATGATCCTTCAATAAAAAAATTAGTTACAAAAATATGGACATGCTCTCCATACCCTCAAGTACAGGAAATTTGAGTTTAGCACAATGACACACATAATCTTACTTAAATCTTAATCTTGTTAGCAGTGCTAGAAGATTTGCAATATTACCCCTGTTTTACAGTTTAGAACACTGGAATTAATAAGTGAAAAATGGACATTTTTATTGAGTCTAAATCCATGTAATTTCTACTATATCACACTCCCTTTTTAACAAGAAACTGTCTCTGGTCTGTTTTCACAGTAAACAATAAATGAAAATTATGATGGTTATAAACTCAATTATGTTGAACTTGAATGTAGGGGCTGGAGAGAAAGGAGAGGGAACTAACATTCCAGTAATGTCTACATATATCATAGAGTTCAATCCTTAAAGTAACCTAATCAATAGCTGTCATTGTTTATGTTTTATAAATATCAATAGCCTCTATTTTGAACATCTACTATATTTCAAGTATGTTTTAAATCAAAACAGTTATTTTGAAGCTGAAACAGCTTCCTACATTAAAAGTTTTTCTTATTCCTTCCTAAAAACATTTTCCACTCTATATCTATTTTTATTTTAGTATATTTTGTACCACATGTATAGTGACTTGCTTTCTATTAAAATTATTTAAAAGATTAAATAAATAATACATTTAAATATAAATGTATGTGTGCATATCAACAAACACATATATATACATAGAAAGAGAGAGCTTAAATGTGTGGGCTCAGAAGTTAGCAGACTGCCTGTGTTTAAACATGGCTTTGTTAATACTGTGAAATAATGGGAAAATTCATTTATAAATTCAATTATCAATTTAAAAATTAAGTATTGATCATAGCTATGCGTCAGGGTGTCAGGCACTGCTGTATGTACTTGACATTCATCAATGAACCAAAAAACTCTGCCTTCATGGAGCTGATCTTATAGCTAATGGGAGGTAAACAATAAACACGAAACATAGTTAGTGAATTATATAGCATGATAGAGAATGTTAAATCCTACAAGAGGAAGAAGAGAAGACAGTGTTTAAGGATAATGAGGAGTACAAGGGAGTAGAGAAGGCAAGTTGCAATATTGAAAACATTAGTCATGGTAAACCTCATGATGAGGGTGAGATCTGAGAAAAAAAATGTGAATGTTAACCCAGAGGACGCACAGGGAACAGGAAAGAAAAAGGCCTAAGGTGTGAGGGTGTGAGAAATGGAAAAAACTTTCTGTAGCTAGAATAGAGCTATTCAGAGAGAAAAGAGTAGAACAGGTCCAAGTGGCAAGTTGGAGAGAGAGGTAAATAGTATGGTTCCTTAAGACCATTGTAGGGACTTTGGTTTTTTCCTTCTGTGAGAAGCCTCTTTAGGGTTTTGAGCACAGAAGGGACATGAGAAAAGACTGTAATGAAGAGATGATGGGATTAAAACAACAAGACCTGTTGGGAAGTTAACTGTAGCAATCCAGTGAGAAATCATGGCAGCTCATATTAGGAAGAAGCAGTGGAGGTGCTGAAAAGCGGTCAGATTCTGCATGCATGAGTAATGACTTCTTTTTTAATTTTTATTTTACTTTACAATATTGTATTGGTTTTGCCATACATCAACATGAATCCGCCACGGGTGTACACGTGTTCCCAATCCTGAATCCCCCTCCCACCTCCCTCCCCATACCATCCCTCTGGGCCATCCCAGTGCACCAGCTCCAAGCATCCTGTATCCTGCATCAAACCTGGACTGGCGATTCGTTTCTTATATGATATTATATATGTTTCAATGCCATTCTCCCAAATCATCCCCCAACTTCCCACTTCCACAGAGTCCAAAAAACTGTTCTATACATTTGTGTCTCTTTTGCTGTCTCGTATACAGGATTATCGTTACTATCATTCTAAATTCC
The DNA here is from genome assembly GCA_935064755.1 of Tragelaphus eurycerus. Classification (NCBI taxonomy): domain Eukaryota; kingdom Metazoa; phylum Chordata; class Mammalia; order Artiodactyla; family Bovidae; genus Tragelaphus; species Tragelaphus eurycerus. The sequence continues at coordinate 39,734,208 of CAKXYN010000010.1, read as the reverse complement.
ATGTTTATGTGTTAGTATACTATATTGCAATGGCACCCCACTCCAGTACTCTTGCCTGGAAAATCCCATGGACGGAGGAGCCTGGTAGGCTGCAGTCCATGGGGTCCCTAGGAGTCAGACATGACTGAGTGACTTCACTTTCACATTTCACTTTCATGCATTGGAGAAAGAAATGGCAACCCACTCCAGTGTTCTTGCCTGGAGAATCCCAGGGATGGGGGAGCCTGGTGGGTTGCCGTCTAGGGGGTCACACAGAGGCGGACACGACTGAAGCGATTTAGCAGCAGCAGCAGCATACTGTATTGGTGTTTTTCTTTCTGGCTTACTTTACTCTGTATAATCGTCTCCAGTTTCATCCACCTCATTATAACTGATTCAAATGTATTCTTTTTAATGGCTGAGTAATACTCCATTGTGTATATTTACCATAGCTTTTTTATCCATTCATCTGTTGATGGACATCTAGGTGGCTTTCATGTCCTGACTATTATAAACAGTGCTGCGATGAACATTGGAGTACACGTGTCTCTTTCAATTCTGGTTTCCTCGGTATGTATGCTCCAACGAAAAGAATAAAATACTTAGGAATATATCTACCTAAAGAAACTAAAGACCTATATATAGAAAACTATAAAACACTGGTGGAAGATATCAGAGGGGACACTAATAGGTGGAGAAATATACTATGTTCACGGATCAGAAGAATCAATATAGTGAAAATGAGTATACTATCCAAAGCAATCTATAGATTCAATGCAATCCCTATCAAGCTACCAACGGTATTTTTCACAGAGCTAGAACAAATAATTTCACAATTTGTAAGGAAATACAAAAAACCTCGAATAGCCAAAGCTATCTTGAGAAAGAAGAATGGAATTGGAGGAATCAATCTGCCTGACCTCAGGCTCTACTACAAAGTCACAGTCATGGTACTGGCACAAAGACAGAAATATAGATCAATGGAACAAAAGAGAAAGCCCAGAGATAAACCCACACACCTATGGACACTTTATCTTTGACAAAGGAGGCAAGAATATACAATGGAGAAAAAACAATCTCTTTAACAAGTGGTGCTGGGAAAACTGGTCAACCACTTGTAAAAGAATGAAACTAAAACACTTTCTAACACCATACACAAAAATAAACTCAAAATGGATTAAAGATCTAAACATAAGACCAGAAACTATAAAATTCCTAGAGGAGAACTTAGGCAAAACACTCTCTGACATAAACCACAGCAGGATTCTCTATGACCCACCTCCCAGAATATTGGAAATAAAAGCAAAAATAAACAAATGAGACCTAATTAAAATTTAAAGCTTCTGTACAACAAAAGAAACCATAAGCAAGGTAAAAAGACAGCCTTTAGAATGGGAGAAAATATTAGCAAATGATGCAACTGACAAACAACTAATCTCAAAAATATACAAGCAACTCCTGCAGCTCAATTCCAGAAAAATAAACGACTCAATCAAAAAATGGGCCAAAGAACTAAACAGACATTTCTCCAAAGAAGACATATAGATGGCTAACAAACACATGAAAAGATGCTCAACATCACTTATTAAGAGAGAAATGCAAATCAAAAACACAATGAGGTACCATTTCACACCAGTCAGAATGACTGTGATCCAAACGTCTACAAGCAATAAATGCTGGAGAGGGTGTGGAGAAAAGGAAACAGTCTTACACTGTTGGTGGGAATGCAAACTAGTAAAGCCACTACGGAGAACAGTGTGGAGATTCCTTAAAAAACTGGAGTAATGACTTCTTAATGTGACTAACACATTCCTGAAACCCAGACTCTGTTCCAAAATGTTCTCTTTACTTTAAATTATTTAAATCATAATATATTTTTTAAACACAATAAAAACACAATATGCCAGTAATAAATTATTATGTTGGAGAGCAAAATGCATGTGATCACCAATTAATATGAATAATGACTATTATTTTTGTCAGCAATTTCACTGGTTAGTACTAGAAAAATCCATGGGGCCATTTTCTCTGCTGAAAATTTACAGTATTGTGTCAGTTTCATGTGTATAGCATCAGATCAGATCAGTCACTCAGTCGTGTCCGATTCTTTGCGACCCCATGAATCGCAGCACGCCAGGCCTCCCTGTCCATCACCAACTCCCGGAGGTCACTGAGACTCACATCCATCGAGTCAGTGATGTCATCCAGCCATCTCATCCTCTGTCGTCCCCTTCTCCTCCTGCCCCCAATCCCTCCCAGCATCAGAGTCTTCTCCAATGAGTAAACCCTTCGCATGAGGTGGCCAAAGTACTGGAGTTGCAGCTTTAGCATCATTCCTTCCAAAGAAATCCCAGGGCTGATCTCCTTCTGAATGGGCTGGTTGGATCTCCTTGCAGTCCAAGGGACTCTCAAGAGTCTTCTTCAACACCACAGTTCAAAAGGATCAATTCTTCGGTGCTCAGCCTTCTTCACAGTCCAGCTCTCACATCCATACATGACCACAGGAAAGACCATAGCCTTGACTAGGCGAACCTTTGTTGGCAAAGTGATGTCTCTGCTTTTGAATATGCTATCTAGGTTGGTCATAACTTTCCTTCCAAGGAGTAAGCGTCTTTTAATTTCATGGCTGCAGTCACCATCTGCAGTGATTTTGGAGCCCAGAAAAGAAAGTCTGACACTGTTTCCACTGTTTCTCCATCTATTTCCCATGTAGTGTTGGGACCAGATGACATGATCTTCGTTTTCTGAATGTTGAGCTTTAAGCCAACCTTTTCACTCTTCACTTTCACTTTCATCAAGGGGCTTTTGAGTTCCTCTTCACTTTCTGCCATAAGGGTGGTGTCATCTGCATATCTGAGGTGATTGATATTTCTCCCAGCAATCTTGATTCCAACTTGTGTTTCTTCCAGTCCAGCATTTCTCATGATGTACTCTGCATATAAGTTAAATAAACATGGTGACAATATAGAGCCCTGACGTACTCCTTTTCCTATTTGGAACCAGTCTGTTGTTCCATGACCAGTTCTAACTGTTGCTTCCTGACCTGTATACAGATTTCTCAAGAGGCAGATCAGGCGATCTGGTATTCCCATCTCTTTCAGAATTTTCCACAGTTTATTGTCATCCACACAGTCAAAGGCTTTGGCATAGTCAATAAAGCAGAAATAGAAGTTTTTCTGGAACTCTCTTGCTTTTTCGATGATCCAGCAGATGTTGGCAATTTGATCTCTGGTTCCTCTGCCTTTTCTAAAACCAGCTTCAACATCAGGAAGTTCACGGTTCACATATTGTTGAAGCCTGTCTTGGAGAATTTTGAGCATTACTTTACTAGCATGTGAGATGAGTGCAATTGTGCGGTAATTTGAGCATTCTTTGGCATTGCCTTTCTTTGGGATTGGGATGAAAACTGACCTTTTCCAATCTTGTGGCCACTGCTGAGTTTTCCAAATTTGCTGGCATAGTGATTCACTATTTGTGCAGATTATATTTCATTATAGGTTATTACAAGGTATTTGATGTATATCTCTATGATAATGAAAGTTTCAGTTGCTCAGTCATGTCAGACTCTTTGAGACCCTGTGGATGGTAGCCTGCCTGGCTCCTCTGTTCATGAAATTCTCCAGGCAAGAATGCTAGGATGGGTTGCCATTCTCTTCTCCAGGAAATCTTCTCAATCCAGGAACTGAACCTGTGTCTCCCTCATTGCAGACAGATCCTTTACTATCTGAGTCACCAGGAAGCTAGTAAATCATTATTTATCTACTTTACATTTAGAAGTTTGCATGTGATAATCTCATACCCCTAATTTGTTCCTTCTATATAAGTGAGGCCATAGTATTTGTCTTTATCTGACTTATTTTATGAAGAATAATATTCTCTAGGTCCATCCACATTGGTGCAAATATTAATATTTGATTTATTTTGATGATCGCATAATAACACACACACATCTTAATCTAGTAGTCTATTGATGGGCACTTGAGTTGCTTCCATTTTGGCAACCATAAATAGTGCTTCTATGAACACTGAGGTGCATGTTTCTTTGAAATAGTTTTTTGTGATGAAACTCTTTTTTAAATTTCTCTACCAGATTCTGATATTTGTAAAATTGTATTTGGAATGTATTCAAGATTTTTTCAAAATACCAGTTTGTTAAAATGTTAATTTTAAATATTACATTAAAATATTTCTTGATTTAGTTAAAATGTTAAACATTTTATTGAACTGAGTTTCAGAATATGGATATAATTTTTCCTATGTAAAATACATCTGAAAAGTGGTTGTTTTTTGAGAGATATGTACATTTACCTAAATCTAACTTAAAAGTCAAGAGATGAGTGTTTGTTTTATTGAAAATGTTAAGTCCGTATTTTGAAGACCTAACCAATAGGATTTTCTGATGGACTGGAAATAATGTGTAAGACAAAGATGAGAGTTGGGGATAATTCTAGGATAACTGACTTATGAAAACAGGAAAAATTTAATTGTCATCACATGACATGAGAAATGCTATGGGGTGAAGTGAACCTGGGGGAGATTTGGTAATGTGTACATTAAGATTTCCATTTAGAATACACTGAGAGATATATACTAATATCTAATATTATGTCAAGTAATTTATAGATGGGGCTTCTCTGGTAACTCAGTGATAAAGAATCTGCCTGCAATGCAGGAGACTTGGGTTTGATTCTTGGGTTGGGAAGATCCCCTGGAGTAGGACATGGCAACCCACTCCAGCATTCTTGCCTGGAAAACCCCATGGATGGGGGAGCCTGGCGCAACTGAGCATGCACGCACACACATGCACTGGATTGATGCCATTTCAGGTTTTCAAAGATGAGAGTACCAAAAGAGTGAAAGAAGACAGGGGACAGACGACAACTAAGCCTTGAGCACAACAATATTAAGATGCCTGGAAAAGAGGAAGAACCATCAAAAGAAACTGTGGCAGGCAGAATAATGTCTCCACAAAAATTTCTATATAGTAACTTCAAGAATCTATGAATATATTTTGTCACAATACAAGGGGGAATTAAGGCTGCTAACTGCTTGACCTTAAAACAGGGAGATGCTAATGAATTAGCTGAGAATTCTTAAAAGTGGGAGTGAGACGCTGAGGAGTCAGTGTCAAATGATGTGAGGTGGAGAAAATTTGACCAGTCACTCTTGGCTTTGAAGATGGAAGTGGGCCGCAAGTCAAGGAATGTGTTCTTGACTTGGGATATTAAAATGGGATATTAACAGGGCTTGCTTCTATTTTCATGTTTCTCAACCTTAGCTGCACATTGCAATAATCTTGGGGGAAAAAATATCTTGTGTCACCATCTCCCCACCTTATCCTGAGAATCTTGTTATTTTTAACAATAATCTCCTCATGATCACAATGTGTGTCTAGGATTAAGACCTCTGCTCTATAGGGTTTGTCATAAGAATTATCTGAGATAGTCAATGTAAAATGTTTAGAATACATTTCCCAAATACATAGTTAATTCTGATCTATTTTAATGATCATTACTTTACAGCTGAAGAAATGAAACTTAAAGAGATAATTTGCCTAAGATCATAGTTGATACTCAGCAATCTCAGGTTTTGCTTCAAAGACCAGTTCATTCTAGTAAATGAATCAGACCACAGAAACAAAAGAAAGATAGAAAATGAAAGCCCTTCTGAGTTCAAATGAAATTTTTCATCAACAGTCATCTACCCTGGGATTATTAAACAGTAAATTTTTGTACTGGTTTTATTCCAATGCACTCTTGTTTACTTATTTTATTTTTAATGCTTTAGAACTTACACATTAAAATAATTTAAAATAGTTAAAGATGATTACTCCACAGTCCAAGATATTATGGCATCTTTTTGAAAGTTTTATATCATCAGGTAGAACATTTCCAAAAAATTGTAGTTTCTACCAAAAGGAGGTTATGATGGAAATGAACCCACTCAAACACTAACACTACCATTCATTATCTGGTTCACTTTGTCCTTAATGAGCATAAAAATACAAAAACAGCTAAGCTTTTTGAGTTCTTGAAAAGCACTTTCTACATACTAAGTAATCTAATTTTCTCAACAGCCCCATCCGTTAAATAATTTACTGCTCCATTTTTTTTTTTTTTTTCATATAGGAAGCTCATTTAACTGGTCATTTATAAAATAAAGAGAATATTATACCACAGAAAAACTGAAAACAGAAAGATAATATGGGTTTTCTAAGAAGACATACTACAAGAAACAGAGTCTGGATATGTGGAGGCACAAAAGTTGCAAGGAAGATGCTTGAATTTATTCTTCCTGGGATCATATTGACAGAGCAGCCAGAGAGACTGAGGAACAGCCACACAAGCTGTTGCCTCTTTATGAAACACCCACCGAGAGAAATAATCAGTCTGTGAGAGTTAATAAGCCTTTCTCTTATCAAGAAATACAAAGAATCAAGGAGGATATGGGAGACTATTTAGAGGACCCAGAAAAATATATTAGAGCTTTTAAAGGTGGTACTCTGCTTTATGACCTCACTTGGAAGGATGTGATATATATCTTGGGACAAACGTTGACTCCCAAGTCAAAGACTCGAGTTTTGGGAAAAGCGGTTGCTTATGGAGATGAATCGGAGAAAGCGATGGCACCCCACTCCAGTACTCTTGCCTGGAAAGTCCCATGGACGGAGGAGTATGGTAGGCTACAGCCCATGGGGTCGCTAAGGGTCAGACCCAACTGAGCGACTTCACTTTTCACTTTCATGCATTGGAGAAGGAAATGGCAACCCACTCCAGTGTTCTTGCCTGGAGAATCCCAGGGACGGGGGAGCCTGGTGGGCTGCCGTCTATGGGGTCACACAGAGGCGGACACGACTGAAGTGACTTAGCAGTAGTAGCAGCAGTGGTGCCAGAAAGCTAACTTTCTTGGGAAAGAAACAAGTGCCAGTAGAAAGAGATACTTTCCATAAAATGAATTAATTTCCCCAATCTCTACTCTTTGTTTTGTGTCTGAGCATTCAAAGAGGCTTTTAGCTGCACAGTGGAGAGCATGCCAAGGCAGCAAGTACTAAAAGTTGTGGCTACTGTTTCCAGGAAGGCAGGATCAAGGGTAGAGGAGTCTGAGCTAATGGGAAAGGGGTGAAGGTTGCAGTAATGCAGAAAAGAAAAGGCAATTGACTCAGATAAGAGCCTGAGGGAAATTCCTAGGTACCTTCAAAAAAAAAAAAAAAAAAAAGCAATGCTTTTTTTTTTTTTCAAGTTCTAGACTTGAACTTTAATGAGGCAAAAAGACTCTCTTCTTCCCTAGACCACAAAGCTCATTCTATTTCTGAATACAAACTACAGTCCTTTTTCAAACATTGGTTCCAGCATAGGTTGGAGGAATACTGAAATATTGTACTGAATCCCTAGAACTTCTGCCAGTGTTACAGCCTGAACACAGAAGCAAGTACCAAGGATTCACAGGTTGACATGCAAACAGAGAAAAGGGCAATGGTATCCACTGACATGAAAAATATTTCACACTTTGAGTTATCTGAGCATTCTCAGTTGCATTGTATAGTCTATATACTTATTAGTTGATATTTGCAGTTCATTATTTTTGATAAGTTCAACTCCCAAATAGATTTTTAAGAGTATTTGTACATTATTTCAAATAAGAAAATAGGTATATGACACCTGACATCATGTTATAAACCATAAATCAATTATATGAGAAAAAATCATGCAAGATACCACTGATTTGGTTGTTAAATAACATCTATATTAAAGAGTTTTTTTATTAGGATTAGAGATAATGCAGATAAAGCATCTAACAGTTATTAACATGTTTATAGCACCTGCTACAGATATTAGTATTATTATGGGAAAGACTAGGGATCTCTTCAAGAAAATCAGAGATACCAAAGGAACATTTCATGCAAAGATGGGCTTGATAAAGGACAGAAATGGTATGGACCTAACAGAAGCAGAAGATATTAAGAAGAGGTGGCAAGAATACACAGAAGAACTGTACAAAAAAGAGTTTCAAGACCCAGATAATCATGATGGTGTGAACACTGACCTAGAGTCAGACATCCTGGAATATGAAGTCAAGTGGGCCTTAGAAAGTATCACTACGAACAACGCTAGTGGAGGTGATGGAATTCCAGTTGAGCTATTCCAAATCCTGAAAGATGATGCTGTGAAAGTGCTGCACTCAATATGCCAGCAAATTTGGAAAACCCAGTAGTGGCCACAGGATTGGAAAAGGTCAGTATTCATCCCAATCCCAAAGAAAGGCAATGCCAAAGAATGCTCAAACTACTGCACAATTACACTCATCTCACACACTAGTAAAGTAATGCTCAAAATTCTCCAGGCTAGGCTTCAGCAATATGTGAACCATGAACTTCCTGATGTTCAAGCTGGTTTTAGAAAAGGCAGAGGAACCAGAGATCAAATTGCCAACATCTGCTGGATCCTGGAAAAAGCAAGAGAGTTCCAGAAAAACATCTATTTCTGCTTTATTGACTATGCCAAAGCCTTTGACTGTGTAGATCACAATAAACTGTGGAAAATTCTGAAAGAGATGGGAATACCAGACCACCTGATCTGCCTCTTGAGAAATCTGTATGCAGGTCAGGAAGCAACAGTTAGAACTAGACATGGACCAACAGACTGGTTCCAAATAGGAAAAGGAGTATGTCAAGGCTGTATATTGTCACCATGTTTATTTAACTTATAGGCAGAGTACATCATGAGAAACACTGGACTGGGAGAAGCACAAGTTGGAATCAAGATTGCTGGGAGAAATATCAATAACCTCAGATATGCAGATGATACCACCCTTATGGCAGAAAGTGAAAAGGAACTCAAAAGCCTCTTGATGAAAGTGAAAGTGGAGAGTGAAAAGGTTGGCTTAAAGCTCAACATTCAGAAAACGAAGATCATGGCATCTGGTCCCATCACTACATGGGAAATAGATGGGGAAACAGTGGAAACAGTGTCAGACTTTATTTTTCTGGGCTCCAAAATCACTGCAGATGGTGACTGCAGCCATGAAATTAAAAGACGCTTTCTCCTTAGAAGGAAAGTTATGACCAACCTAGATAGCATATTCAAACGCAGAGACATGACTTTGCCAACAAAGGTTCGCCTAGTCAAGGCTATGGTCTTTCCTGTGGTCATGTATGGATGTGAGAGCTGGACTGTGAAGAAGGCTGAGCGCCGAAGAATTGATGCTTTTGAACTGTGGTGTTGGAGAAGACTCTTGAGAGTCCCTTGGACTGCAAGGAGATCCAACCAGTCCATTCTGAATGAGATCAGCCCTTCAGGGATTTATTTGGAAGGAATGATGCTAAAGCTGAAACTCCAATATTTTGGCGACCTCATGCGAAGAATTGGCTCATTGGAGAAGACTCTGATGCTGGGAGGGATTGGGGGCAGGAGGTAAAGGGGACGACAGAGGATGAGATGGCTGGATGGCATCACTGACTCGATGGATGTTAGTCTGAGTGACCTCCGGGAGTTGGTGATGGACACGGAGGCCTGGCGTGCTGCAATGCATGGGGTCGCGAAGAGTCGGACACGACTGAGTGACTGATCTGATCTGATCCTTTCAAGCAGAATTTGTAATTGCAAAGTTTGCCCTGTAACTATAGTACAATCATAAAATCCAATTCCTCAGGCAAATTAAATACTCATTACATAACAAAAATTCCTTCCTCAGAACGAGTCACATCTGGAAATAAATTGAACAAGAAATTCTATGCCAAAATATTATGGGAATGCCTATCTGGCAAACAGATGGGGAAAAAATGAGAATAGTGACAGATTTTATTTTCTTGGGCCCCAAAATCACTGCCAATGCTAACTTCAGCCATGAAATAAAGATGCTTGCTCCCTGGAAGAAAAGCTATGACAAACCTAAACAGCATGTTAAAAAACAGAGACATCACTTTGCTGGCAAAGGTCCTTATAGTCAAAGATATGGCTTTTCCAGTAGTCATGTATGGATGTGAGAGTTGGACTATAAAGAAACCTGAGTGCTGAAGAATTAATGCTTTGAATTATGGTGCTGAAGAGTCCCATGGACTGCAGGGAGATCAAATTAGTCAATCCTAAAGGAAATCAACCTTGAATATTCACTGGAAGGACTGTGGCTGTAACTGAAGCTTCAATACTTTGACCACCTGATGAGCAGAGCTGACTCATTGGAAAAGACTCTGATGCTGGGAAAGATTTAAGATAGGAGTAGAAGGGAAGATAGAGGATGAAAGGGTTGAATGACATGGCCAACTCAATGGACATGAGTATGAGCAAACTCCAGGAAATAGTGAAGGACAGGGAAGCCTGGTGAGCTGCAGTCAACGGGATCACAGAGTCGGACATGACTTAAGAAACCAAACAATGACAAATCTGCTAGGTACCTCCTACCTCCTTAAATATATCTTTAATGGGTCTTTAAACCACGGTGGCATGTTTGTCTCATTATCTTTTCCTTGGAAGTTTTCCCTGAAAACACTAGCCAGATGCAAACCTGTTTATGCTTCATCAGAGTAAATCTGATATTTAAAGTATCAAGTTCCTTACTTGCTATAAACTTTTTCTTTTTTTCAAGTGTAAAAATATTGAAATATATACTGTCTAGTATACATGTAAACATTCCTCCAAAATTTGTATAAAAATACCTGACAATTTTCAATATTCATGTACTTTCTTTCCTCACTTTAGACACCACATTCAAAGTGCCATTTCAGTTCACTGGTTAATTTTAAATAAAGCATAAAGATTCAGTTTCTGAATCTTTTATAAGCATATCACCTCTTCCTCTTATATGTGTACTGTTTCTAATCTCAGCAGTGTGATTGCTCATGCAAAACTCTGTACCTGTGACCATTTACAAAAATCATACTTTGGTATATACTAAAAATCAGAATATTCATGATTTGTGCATGATAATGTTTCTAAACTAGCACAAGCTAAGAGATTGTGAAAAAGCCCATTATCTGCATGTAAAATTCTGTCAAATACACGCACACAATTTGGCCTTTTTTTGGTCCACTGTAGGTACAATTTTCAGGATGTGAATATTTTGTCAAAGTTAAGATAGAAAAATAAAAGCTGTGCCTACCAAGTCTATATTCACACTATTTTCTCTCATCAGTATTCTGAAGGTTTTTTCCTCCTTGAAGAATTGCTGTCACTTTTCACATTTTAACACTCAGCTATCATTTCTATAAATGCAATCACACCAGGAACTTCTTCATCTGCATGTGTCAAAAGGAAAATGTAAGAGATGTATATTTCATGACATAATAACATTCTACAAATTTTGTAATGGAATTCTGCAACCTTTGGAGATATTTGCTTTCTCAAACTGATCCAATATCTGAGTTGTTCATAAATGCAAGTTTGCAACTTTGTGTTTTATTTTGAGTTTTACTTTTTTTGTCATATCATCTCTATTTCTATGATGTCTCTCTATCCAGAAGCTATCTTAGAAGATGTCTCTATTCTCTACCTGTGCTACAGAAAAAAAACAATTTGTTCAGAATTTTAATTTCTTAGGCTGTATGTTAGGAAATAAAGGTGACTTCAACGTGGTTTCAGTTTAGTCCAGTCCCTCAGTTGTGTCCAACTCTGTGATCCCATGGAATGCAGCTCGCCAGGCTTCCCTGTCCATCACCAACTCCCAGAGCTTGCTCAAACTCATATCCATCAAGTCATTGATGCCATCCAACCATCTCATCCTCTGTCGTCCCCTTCTCCTCCTGCCTTCAATCTTTCCCAGCATCAGGGTCTTTTCCAATGAGTCAGTTCTTCACATCAGGTGACCAAAGTATTGGAGTTTCAGTCAGCATCAGTCCTTCCACTGAATATTCAGGACTGATTTCCTTTAGGATGGACTGGTTGGATCTCCTTCCAGTCCAAGGGGCTCTCAAGACTCTTCTCCAACACCACAGTTCAAAAGCATCAATTCTTTAGTGCTTAGCTTTCTTTATAGTCTAACTCTCACATCTATACATGACCACTGGAAAAACCAAGCTTTGACCACATGGACGTTTTTTGGCAAAGTAATGTCTCTGCTTTTTAATATGCTATCTAGATTGGTCATAGATTTCTTCCAAGGAACAAACATCTTTTAATTTCACAGCTGCAGTCACCATCTACAGTGATTTCAGAGCCCCCAAAATTAAAGTTTGTCAAAATTAAAGTCTGTCCCTATTTCCATTGTTTCCCTATCTGTTTGCCATGAAGTGATGGGATTTAATGCCATAATCTTAGTTTTTTGAATGTTGAGTTTTAAGCCAACTTTTTTACTCTCCTTGTTTACCTTCATCAAGAGGCTCTTTAGTTCTTCTTCACTTTCTGCCATAAGGGTAGTGTCATCTGCATATCTGAGGTTATTGATAGTTCTCCTAGCAATCGTAATTGCAGCCTGTGCCTCATCCAGCCTGTCATTTCACATGATACACTCTGCATGTAAGTTAAATAAGCAGGGTGACAATATACAGCCTTATGTACTCCTTTCCTGATTTGGAATCAGTCCATTGTTCCATGTCCAGTTCTAACTGTTGCTTCTTGACTTGCATATAGATTTATTAGCAGCCAGGTAAGGTGGTATTCCCATCTATCTAAGAACTGTCCACAGTTTATTGTGATCCACACAGTCAAAGGCTTTGACATAATCAATAAAGCAGAAGTAGATGTTTTTCTGGAACTTTCTTGATTTTTCAATAATCCAACAGATGTTGGCAATTTGATCTCTGGTTCCTCTGCCTTTTCTAAATCCAGCTTGAACATCTGGAAGTTCACAGTTCACATACTGTTAAAGTCTGGCCTATCTGGCTTAACGTAAAATTCCAGTTTGAACAAACAAGTTCTTTATTTTTATGTGAAGAATATGGCTCTAAAAATCTGTTGCTGGACCTAGAATCAGATAATCACAACTACTGTGTACAATTGTGTAGAGTGAGCATTTGATAAACACCAAGGGCTGAGTCGACCCGAATACAAATTAGATGCTCTTTGTCTGAGTCAGGATTTCACAAGACTGTTGTGAGTGTTGAGATTATGCATAATGAGTCCAAAGCTTAGCACACAGAAAGTGGTTTTATCTATTTCCTATTACTACTGTATTGAATTACCACAAACTTGGTGTTTTAAAACAATTTATCCTTTTCTAGTTCTTGAGGTTATGAATCCAAAATCAGTTCTACCTAGCTAAAGTCAAAGTGTCAGGAGGGCTGGTTTCTTCTGGAGACTCTGAGAGGAGAATGTTTTCCTTGATATCTCTGTCTCCTAAAGCTAGATGCCTTCCATGCTTTGACTCCTGGTGTTTTCCTCAATCTTCAAAGCCAGTAGTGTAGCATCTTCAAACCTCTCTCAGTTTCCATTTTCATATGCAATCAAGCAAGACCCTATGGGGCCTCCCCTGAACAAGCCTTTCCCCATAAACTCTGTGTTAGCTTCTCTCTGAAATACCTATTTCAGAGAGGTATTTGAATGCAACAGTATTTGGGGCACATTTTCTGAGTTGTTTCGCAAATGTAAAAACCTCCCACCAAATGTATGCATGTGTCAAGTCATTTCAGTCATGTACGTCTCTTTGCAACCCTATGAACTGTAGCGCTACCTGGGAATCGCCTCCTACCAAGTGGAAGACGTAAACTACTTGATGAACATGAATACACAGCTCCAGGCCTCCTATTGACTAATGACTGATAATGTTAACCTCTGTGACACTACCCTGTTACCTCACTCTCAGTCAGTCAAAGAACTGAGAGCATGTTACTGACCATGTAACCTGTGGCCCACCTCCCTCACCTGACTTTAATGAATGCTTTGTGAAATTTCAGGGAGCTCAGAGCTTTTGAGGGCATCAGCCACCCATCTCCTTTCATGGCGCTGCAATTAACCTTTACCTGCTCAGAACTCCAACATTTTGGTTTGTTTGGCCTCACTGTGATTCTGTTATTCTGATCTCCTGCCTCTCTCTGATAAGGCTCCCAGTGATCACATGAGACCCAACTGGATAATCCAGCATAATATCCACATTTAAAGACCCACAATCACATCTACAAAGTTCCTTTTTCCATATGAAATAACATATGCAGTGCACATTCCAGGGATTAGAATAAGGAAATAATTACAGCACTTATTATTTTTTCAGTAGTAGAATACCAATGAAATGGTAAACTGCAGGTGGTAGCATCAGTAGTAGACCAGTTGTGGCTAAAAGCCATGTATAAGATAACATGTTTTAAAAGATACTGCTTCTCTATATCTTTTTGACTAGCCTACAATTGGACCAAAAATGTCTAAACTTAATTACAACCCTTTGATGTTAGCATTTCTTAGACAGCTAGCATGTTAATTCATCAAGTTTCTACATGATTAGATAAAGAGATAATACATGTATTTGGGCACGTGTGCTAAGTTGCTTCAGTCATGTTCTACTTTTTGTGACCCTATGGACTGTAGTCCACCCAGGCTCCTCTGTCCATGGGATTCTCCACGCAAGGATATTGGAGTGGGTTGCTATGCCCTCCTCCAGGGGATCTTCCCGACCCAGGAATCAAAGCTGCTTCGCATTATGTCTCCTGCAGTGACAGACAAGTTCTTTTTACCACTAGTGCCACCTCGGTTATGTGAGGTAATATGAGGAGTGATAAATACTTTCTCTTTAAAAATCACTGGAGCCTAGTAAATACTTGAAGAGATACACAAAATGAGTGAATTTTTATGGGAAAGAGGAAGAGATTTGACAAAAGAAAAGAAAGGTAAAGATATTAATATGTTACCCAAAGAAGTAGGACAAAAGGATGCTCAAAAGGAAGAAGAGTGGAAATATGAGGAGAATATTCATTGAGTTCTTCAAATGTCCACTGTTTTTAGTGTTGTACTTACATTTATTCTGTTAATAACTATTGCACTATTAGGTAGGTACTACTATTATCCTGTTTTGCAGCTAGAGAAACTGAAACACTGAGCTAAATAGTGGTAGGCCTTGTATTGCAGGTAGGTTGGCTCTGGAGCCCACTTTCTTAAGCAGTAAATCAAATAGAGATCTGCATTTCATCAAGGTGCAGGATGTCCCTCTACACTCCAGGATGTAGGCTGCATCCAAAGAGAAGTTATTACTGTTTGGGGTAGAAGGAAAGATACAGACTCTCAATTTGCCAACGTTGACACCTCATTTATCTTTTTTAAGTTTGAGAATTTCATCCAATCCCATTAATGTGAGACAGGGATAGAGCAGAAGAAGGTACATGAAGATTGAAATATACTAGTGAATATTGGATTGTGTGTTTAGTTAATAAAGTCATTTTTGTTTTTTGGTTTGTTTGATTTTGTTTTTTAAGATGAAAACTTTAGGAAGTCTAGGCTTGATTCTTTTAAAGAAGTTAGCTATGCTATAAAGTGGTCCTGAGCAATGTACACCTGAAACTTACATAATAGAAAAAAAATAATTAAGGAATTGACAAACCACAGACTGGGACAAAATATTTTCAAATTATACTTGATAAAGGATTTATCCTGCAAGTAACAAGTAAACTTATTAGCCAGATAACATAAAGAATTCTTAAATCTAAAAAAATAAGACACCTCAATTTTTAAGTGGGCAAAATTTAAGTAGATATTTCAGCGAAAAATATATCCAAATGGATTAGCATGTGAAAAGATCACTAGTCACTAAGGAAATGCAAGCTGAAACCAAAATTAGAAACCACTTCACAGTCACTAGGAATATAATAAAGACAAAGACAGTGTTGTGAGGATGTGAACAAATATACTAATATACTGCTGGTAATTAAGCTGTTTTGGAAAGAGTCAGACAGTTTCTTTAAAAGTTAAGCAGTTTACCATATGAGCCAACAATTCCAGTCAATATTTCATCTTAAGATAAATGAAAACTGTTCACAAAGACATAGATGTGAATGAATGTTTATAACATTACTCATACTAGAGAAAAAGTGGAAACAATCCAAATGACCGTCAACTGGTAAATGGGTAAACAAAAAATTCATGCAGTAAAATTCCAATCTATTGAAAAAGCAAGTGAGTTCCAGAAAAACATCTATTTCTGTTTTATTGACTATGCCAAAGCCTTTGACTATGTGGATCACAATAAACTGGAAAATTCTGAAAGAGGTGGAATACCAGACCATCTGACCTGCCTCCTGAAAAATCTGTATGCAGGCCAAGAAGCAACAGTTAGAACTGGACATGGAACAACAAACGGGATCCAAATAGGAAAGGAGTATGTCAAGGCTGTATACTGTCACCCTGCTTTTTAACTTCTATGAAGAGTACATCATGAGAAACACTGGGCTGGATGAAGCACAAGCTGGAATCAAGATTGCTGGGAGAAATATCAATAACCTTAGATATGCAGATGACACTACCCTTATGGCAGAAAGTGAAGAAGAACTAAACAGCCTCTTGATGAAAGTGAAAGAGAGTGAAAAAGTTGGCTTAAAATTCAACATTCAGAAAACTAAGATCATAGCATCTGTTCCCATCACTTCATGGGAAATAGATGGGGAAACAGTGGAAACAGTGGCTGACTTTATTTTGGGGGGCTCCAAAATGACTGCAGATGGTAACTACAGAAATGAAATTAAAAATGCTTACTCCTTTGAAGGAAAATTATGACAAACATAGAGAGCATATTAAAAAAGTACTTTGTCAACAAAGGTCTGTCTAGTCAAGGCTATGGTTTTTCCAGTAGTCATGTATGGATGTGAGAATTGGACTATAAGGAAAGCTGAGCACAGAACAATTGATGCTTTTGACCTGTTGTGTTGGAGAAGACTCTTGAGAGTCCCTTGGACTGCAAGGAGATCCAACCAGTCCATCCTAAAGGAGATGTGTTCAGTCCTGAGTGTTCATTGGAAGGATTGATGTTGAAGCTGAATCTCCAATACTTTGGCCACCTCATGCAAAGAGCTGACTCCTTTGAAAAGACCCTGATGCTGGGAAAGACTGAAGGTAGGAGGAGAATGGGACGACAGAGGATGAGATGGTTGGATGGCATCACTGACTCAATGGACATGAGTTTGGGTAAACTCTGGGAGTTGGTGATGGACAAGGAGGCCTGGTGTGCTGTGGTCCATGGGGTTGCAAAGAGTTGGACATGACTGAGCAACTCAACTGAACTGATTCTATTATATGGACTTCCCTGATGGCTCAGATGCTAAAGAATCTGCCTGCAATGTGAGAGACCCATGTTCAAGCTCTGGGTTAGGAAGATCCCCTGGAGAAAGGAATGACAACTCACTTCAGTATTCTTGCCTGGAGAATTCCACGGACCCTACAGTCCATGGGGTCACAAAGAGTTGGACACACTGAGCAATTAACACTTTCACTTTTCATGCTACTATATGGCTGAATCTCAGAAACATCATGCTAGGTAAAAGAAGTCTGACATATAAACCACGTAAAGCATGACTCCATTTATAATGAAATGACAAAAAAGGAAAATATCTAAACCAGATATTAAATTAGTAGTTACATGGGAGGAGGGTGATTAAAATGTTCTACAACTAAATTGTGATACATTACATTCAGGTGCAATAACTTCTTTTTGTCATCTTAAAGTTAACACATGTGCTTCATAGAAAGTTTAGAAAATACAGAAGTGTACATAATAAAAATCTTGATAATCTGAGGACTATTTTTCTTTAGAGAATGAAGATGTTTGGTATCCTGATTATTTTTTGATGATATGTTACCATCTATGAAATTTCAATAGAAATGCCAGCAGTCCTTACACTTCAGGAAATTCTGAAAATCACAATAGTTTGAAAATCTGATGAAATCTGTTAGCCACTTGGTCGTGTCCAACTCTGCAACCCGGTAGACTATAGCCTGCCAGGCTCCTCTGTCCATGGAATTCTCCAGGCAAGAAGATTGGAGTGGGTTACCATTTCCTTCTCTAGGGGATCTTCCCGACCCAGGGATTGAATCTGGGTCTCCTGCATTGTATGCAGATTCTTTACCATCTGAGCCATCAGGGAAGCCCAGTTAGAGGTCAAGTAAGGATTCAAATCTAGCTACTAATACAAGCCCAAGTTTCTAACTACTAAAATTTTACTTAATATTAAGATAAAAACTGTTTACATCAAATTACTAAGAAATAAATTCAGCATATTCATTAAAGAAATTTGATTATAGTCATAACCATCACAATGACTCCTAATTTTCATCTATGAATCTAGGAATAAAAAAAAAAAATTGGTTCTTGGTTACAAGAATTCAATGTTTTCAAAAGGAAAGATATTTTAATATTTTACAGTTTGGTTAATATAATCTTTTAAAAGAAATTTATAAAAATAATAGAATCAAGACAACAGTAGAATATTGGCTGTCATTGCCAGAAATTCTTACCAGTAACCTAACATCCTTGGATTTAGGTTAAGAAGATTTATTAAGATCATTTTTGAGTATAGAACGATTTAATAAATTATAGGGTCCTGAGGTTCCTCAAAAGTACAGAGAGCTTTTAGATTATTTTAGTCACTGACTCTAAGCCATCATTTACTTTTGGCATTGACTATAAAGACTTTATTTTTACTAAGTATTTTAGGATGTGCATAATATTTGGAGTCATGTATATCTGTAAGCAAGAATGAGTTGTTTTTTATAATATTCAAAAATTTCTGAGTTTTTTAATTACAAGAAAAAGATGTTTGAATATGGGCTCCTGCTGTTGCAACTTGATTTGTCACTTAAAATGAAAACAAATATAGTTCTACTTATCATTATATCCTAAAGATGATTTGTTTAGTTTACGAAGAAACTTTATACTGTATTTTCATTCAATATTCTTTATGAAAAACTATTGAACTCCAAAGCTTGAAGACAATTTTTATTTGTATGAACTCTTTGGCTATTTATGTGTAGAAATATAATATAATTAATAAAGTACACATGAAACTACCAGTTTCATTATGAGGGAAAATGTCTCTGCCTTCAACAACTCAGTTCAAGTTTTCTAACAGATTTGAAAATGCATTTGTTCACTGTAACAGTCATTTGGATTTGGAAAGGATTTTTCAGTTTCCAATAGGGGATAAATGCAAACACTTGTACTCATTTTATTTATCCAGTTAATCACTGATAATGGTAAGGACTTCTGGCATAAAAAGACACTGGGGATATTAAACAGTAAAGTATTAGTGTATATTTTTATTTCTGTGTTAACTTCAACTTATAACAATTATTCCTTAAGCAGACTCCCCCGAGTCCTTCTTATAAGTGTTGTTTTTTTCAGTTTGTTGTTTGTTTTCAGAAAATAAGAAAAGTTAATTTCTACTCAGTCAAGCAAAAGTAACCAGGAAACTCTTCAAAGAGAAACTGACTTGTTGCCGGAACATCTGATACCCCTGGTGCCTGGTGCTCTCACGTCAGTCATTTGCTCCCCTGAGTCTCTGTATCCTCACCTAGAAAATGAGGAAGGTGTTACACCACTAGAAAGTCTTGGTGTGAGGACCATAACATAAAATATAAAGCCCCTGGAAGTATAAGTGAGCAACAGTATTTCTATTGACCTTGAGTCTGAAATCACAGGGCCTTCCTAAAGTGAAAAGTTTCTCCACATATTTCTATGAAATACCTTATTCAGGTGCAGATCTTATGCATTCTTATATGCGTAAGAAACCATGAGACAGGTTTGCCAAGCTAAAAGGGGGTGGGTGGTGAGGACATTGACTGTTATTTGTTAAGTTTGTCCATAAGGACAATGAATGATAATGTATATGTAAAAGATCATATTCTCAGCCCACACAGTGCTGCCACTTAATAAAAGTATTCTTTTCTTAAACAAAGTACGTCTAAGACAGTATTTTTACAAAGTACTCAAAGACTATTATCTTCATTTTTTGTCTACTTGACATGTCTCTAAAAGAATAAGATTTAATTTCAGTATTTTCAGCTTGCATGCAGATACCAGCATGTACGTGTGTGTGTTTATAGAAACACACATACAGAAAATGTACTGAGCAATAGTCAACTGGCAAACCTCCTGAGTTCAAAGCTCCTTAGGTGTACAACAGAATCAACGAGCTGCACCAGCAGCAGCAGAGGTGACAGACTCATCTCAAAAATCCAGCTCTGTCACAGTAGCTAACATAACCAAAAGCTACTCGGAAGTAAATAAAGATCACAACTCTAAGACTTGAAAAAGAAAACATTTTGGCTTTTTACTGACTCATTGAATTAAAGAAAAATTTTTTTTTCTCCTAGTACCATTATTTGAGTCTTCAAAAACAAGAAAGGAGATACTTCCCTTTGCAGGTTAATTAGAGACTGCAGGGCCCACAAAAAGATGAGGCTAGAATGAGATCAGTGTCAGAGATCAACAAAGGCTACCCCATGCCTTTCACTCTACAGGTCTGCAAAGTATACATTGTTCATTCATTCATTCATGGGCCTCAAACCCCTTGCCTAGATCAGCCCTGTAATATCTGGAATGCCATTTCCAAACAGCATATTGAGTAACCTTCTTTTCTTTCTGCTTAAATATTCATTATCTACAGTAATAGTTACTACAGGATAGCTATACTTTTGTATATATATTCTTTTGCCATTTAGAGTCAAGTCATAGTCATGATAACAAAAATCTTAAAAAACTGGAATAAAGTGAAATACTAACTCATTAAAAGGAGTTAGAAAAAGAAGATATTCAAAAAGAGCATTCTATTGCTGTTTTTAAAGGACAAAAAGAAAAACTGTAAAATGCAAAATATCAGAAACTGGCTCAATAGGCCAAAAATATTTATTCAGAGATATATCACTGTTTAAAAAAAAAAAAAAAAGGTGAAGGTGACATTCCACTGAATCATTTAGCAAGCACTTTCATGTGTCTGTTCCAAAATTCAGGGACCAAATTAACAAAAGAGTACAACAGAGTTCCAGATAAGAACCTTCTTTCTCACATGCTTTGATTCACACTGCAAAGCATTTCACATGAGTCCTGTGAAATAAATGATCTCTTCCTCAGCAAGGAATAGATGATCAGAAAAATCTTAATTATCTTATTCCCTGATTCTCTCCATCCTATTTTTAGGTATATTTCCCATTTCTGTTCACACTGGGGAAGGTATCACCGACAAGAAGAAGGGTATGCACACCTTGGGGCAGCCTGACAGCTTGTCAGAAATCTAACTTGTGTTGCAAGACAGAATGAGAACAACAAAGTTTGTCTGACATTCTCCATCTCGGCAGCTAAAGCAAGATGTAACTTTTTCTACTGGGGTTGTTATTTCCCAGGGGACAGAAAACCTTTTTTAACATACTGCATCCAAAATGCCTCCTAGAGATCATGCACACAGCATCATTACAAAATGAAAAGTCAATTTTTAAAGGAAGTTTTCCATTTGTTTCAGTTTCTATTAAACTAAACAGTCCCTAGCTCTGGGGACTTTGTTCTGTGTAGCCTCCTCTAACTGATAGAAATCCAAAGTCCATGTTTTAAAAATCATGTTCTTATTCCTTCCCTCTCCTCTCTTCACAACCCTGATACTTTAAATCCCTTCAAAGCAAACAGAATTAATCGATTGCATTGCAACAAGAAAGGATCATTTATAGGTAGTGGTTGAAGCATCTTATTTGCTGAAAAATCATAGAAAAATATCTTCCTAAAGTAAAACCATTCACTTATGATGGGCATAAATATGAAGATGGAGAGAGACCATAACCTACTTATATTTAGAGTGATTGTCTTGAAACAGGACTCATTGTACCAAGTGATATGATTTGAAATGTCATGAAAAGTAAACTAAAACTGCAGAGCTGGAAAAACAAATATGTTAGGCTAAGGAACAAATAAAATGAGAGTAAGAAAAACTACGAATAGAAATGTAAAATCAGCTTCATATTCATGTTTTATTTTTGTGCATATCACTGGCAGATGTGTTGTTATTAATATATTGGTCTAATACATTGATCACATTGTGAACAGCTGATGTAAGCTTGCCATTTATTCAAAGCAGAAGGTTGATTTTATTCTATTATTTAAACAGGACACTAACTTGATAGGTATAAAAACAAGATTCAAGATCTAATCAATACAAATCTTCTGTGAAAACAGAAATAGTCAACATTTCACTTCTTTTCTGTCCAATTGTCATCCTTTCTTTTCCTAAACAAATGGGTTGCCATAATTTGTTTGCTGCTTTTTTTCCCTAAAAATAGGAAAACACATCCTAATGTTTTAATTGCTACAAATATGGATAAGAAATCCAGGCTCAATCTGGGGGTATAAATTAGAAGAATATATTTTGACAACATTCCTGTTTTACTGAACATTTACATTTGAGAATCTCTTTCCAGAGGAGACATTAAACTGCACAGATGTCCACTCGTATGGTATTCTCTGATCATCTCTGGAGACGACAAATGTATTTTACTAAATGAAAGTCAACTACCTCACCCATAAAGGTGAAAAGGAGACAATTAATAGGAGAGGCTTACTGAATATGACTTAGTTAATGACTGGAAAGCTCTCTCAAACACATAAAAGAGAAGGAAAAGACTTTTTCAGAATGTCTGTGGTGTGTTTTGCTAGTTATCTTAATTGATTTCTCACTTCAAAAAGCAAATGTGCAAAACCAGGCAAAAGCAGAGGGCTCCACCTCTGAAATAATGCACCATTAGCTGAGCACTTCTCCATGTTAATGTTCCTATAATTGATTGTGCAACCCCAGACAAGTACAAAGAGCACTGATTGTAAGTATACAGGAGCTTTGACTCCTTGAAAAATGCATGCACCACCCTATGAATACTTTGGTTTAGAAAGAAGCTTTCCCTGGGCACTTCATTCCAGCTGTTAGTGCAAGTAAACCTCTCACTGATGTCAATGGACACTTTGCTTCTCTGGGTATCAGAGCCCAGTGAATGGTTAGGAAGTCAAAGTGTATTTGACTAAAGTGTATTTAAGGCTAAAACTATTTAGCCTTAAAGACTAGAAGCCTCAGAAAAGAGCAAGGCAACATCATAATTGACAGCTTGATCTCTCTCTCTGAATGGTGAAGCTATTTTTTTTTTTTACAAGACGTAACACCTTCTCTCACAATTCTTTCCCTAAAGTTTCCATGAATTTATGCATTTTTAGTTGCATGTGTTGTAATAGCCTGCTTTACAGAGAAAAACAAACAAAAAAAAATGCAAGAAAAACCCTTGCTGTTTGAGGTTAGTCCCAATATTTATGCTATAAGAAATGTGAGTATAATCATAACATTTACTAGTTAAAGTATTTATGGCTATTCCTCAAATAAAATCTGTGTTTGGATTACCAATATATAAAATTGCTATTTTCACTCACAGGACTGACGATGGCAGAAAGTAGAGCTTGCTTTCAAAGAAAGTTCAATACCAGTTTAAATCAGAACTTGATAGCAACTTTAGTATTCCAGGTCTGTTGTTTAAAGGAGCGTAGGGCACTTTTGTATTCCATCTTTATATTTCTCACATGAATTTTTCCTCATCTTTCTTTTTGACAACTTGCCTTTTCTTTCTGTGTTTGCCTAGTCAGACTAACAGTTTTTGTAAACTGATGATTTCAGCCCCCTTATTATTCCACATTACATTGCTGCACAGTGCCAGTCAAGCATTATGATTTTTTTCACTCCAGCTGTGCTGAACCACAAGTAGATATGAAGCAATTGACCTTGTTGTTCATTGACTTGTATGATGCCTTACTACCCACTGTTTTGTGCCACTCACTTTACTTCATGCATTTTCTAATGTCATGACCTTTGTAGGAGATATTACTCTCTAAGAAAGTTTTAGAAAAGCAAAACATTAAATATAATATGGCCAGTGTTATGAAAATATCAAAGATAAGCAGTATTTTTTCTTGTCTGAGATCAAGAGATCTAAGACTGCTGGTAAAAGGAAAACAAAGAAATAACTTTGGGCCATTTGGAAAAGACTACTCTGCATCAGATCAGATCAGATCAGATCAGTCACTCAGTCGTGTCCGACTCTTTGCGACCCCATGAACTGCAGCACGCCAGTCCTCCCTGTCCATCACCAACTCCCGGAGGTCACTCAGACCCATATTCATCGAGTCAGTGATGCCATCCAGCCATCTCATCCTCTGTTGTCCCCTTCTCCTCTTGCCCCCAATCCCTCCCAGCATCAGAGTCTTTTCCAATGAGTCAACTCTTCGCATGAGGTGGCCAAAGTACTGGAGTTTCAGCTTTAGCATCATTCCTTCCAAAGAAATCCCAGGGCTGATCTCCTTCAGAATGGACTGGCTGGATCTCCTTGCAGTCCAAGGGACTCTCAAGAGCCTTCTCCAACACCACAGTTCAAAAGCATCAATTCTTCAGCGCTCAGCCTTCTTCACAGTCCAGCTCTGCAGAGTTATTTGTAATCTTTTTAAATTACTGATTTACTTGCTTGTTTGTTTGCTTTTTTGCCTATTGCAAATGCAGTTAAAGTTTTAGTGACTCTTCCAATGAATAGTCAGATGGTGAAAGGATGGATTTCAAACAATCACAAGAACAAAAGCCATAAGCAAATACAATCTATCATTGAATTGTGTCATAACCCACAATTTTGGAAGTAGGGATTTTACCTTTAAACCCTTTACACAGTAAAGAAAAATATCTGAAATCATAGATATGCTCTGTTACTGTAAGAACAGTAAAAGGCTAATTAGTAGAGTTACAAATATCAATCAAATATTAATGATGTAGTTAGTATTTGCAAGATGTCACTGAGAAAATCATAATTAATCTATACAAATATAGATACAATATGTGTTAATAATATATTTTTCTATTTACTGACAAACACTTTTTTAGTTGGTAACCACTTTTAGAGCTGAGTTTTAGTATCCATTGCATTTCATGAATATGTGATAACAGTCCCTAGAGAGACTACTTCATTACATAACCACGTAAATAAGAAATCCAGTATCATTAAACATTATTAAAATACTACTGCCAGTCAATGTTTAGCCAAGAAACAACAGAGTTAAAACTACAGTAGGGAAAAGAAAAATTATGGCTGGAGAAATTGAGATGTGGAAGATCAAAGTTGGAGAAATAAAGCTACTCACCATCACAGCCTGTACACTGACTTGACTGGGCAACTCGGAGCTTGCAGGAAAATTCCTCCAGCCATACTTTTCTGGCTGCTGATATGGACCCACAATAAGAGCTCATGGAGACGTCTTTCAAAACTGTCATCTCTACTGAAAGTGTACTGTCATGCTTGAGTCCACTGCTGTTTGACAAGACTAGTAATGCAGAGGATGATCTGGGAGCTGGAGACCGCCAGATATCCATACAAGAGCAAAATGGTTTCCACTCTGCTTCCATCTTCCAATCTCACGCAAATTCCTCCCTCAGTCAATGCTAACCTGAAACGAATAAGGAAAAGGAACTGTGGAAAGTATTTTTTTCCAGCTTTAGACATGAGTAGTAATTACAAGCTGACAAAACGCTATCCAGAACAGTCCAACCTGTCAAGTTGATATTCACACATACATATTTTAATCATATTTAATCCTAAGTAAAACAACAGCAAAATCATGACTCCACTAAAATAGTGCAACTATAGTCATTAAACTAAAAATACAGTAGCTGTCTTCTTAAGGGAAGGTAAAAAACATCCCATATGATTCCACCCCTCCCCCAACCTGGCCCCGCCGTATGTCTGTTTCTCCACTCCCTGCAGAACTCGCACTTCTCACATGGATTTTTCCCATTCTTTCCATGTGATAATCCACTTGAGTATCAGTCCTTCCCTAGTTGGCTCATACCTCTCCTTCAGTATCCTGTACTTATATAGTGAGATTTAAGATTGCTGCTGCTCCTGCTGCTAAGTCACTTCAGTCATGTCCGACTCTGTGCGACCCCATAGACGGCAGCCCATCAGGCTCCCCCGTCCCTCGGATTCTCCAGGCAAGAATACTGGGGTGGGTTGCCATTTCCTTCTCCAATGCATGAAAGTGAAAAGGGATAACAATTACCAATATGCTAAACTTATGAATCTAGAGCAGAGTTTGAATTTTCAAAAATACAATGTTAAAGAAAAGAAAAAATGAAAGGAAAAAAAGAAAGAAAAAGGTAGCAAAAGTTATAAAAAATATATATGTGAAGTTTGGTGGTTTTTTTTTTTTTTTTTCCTTTTAAAAAGAAGGGTCTTTTATTTATTTTTTTTTTTACAAAGTAATAATAGGTTCTAAAAGTGAAAATTAAAGGAGTACTAGAGGATAAAAATAAAAAAAACTAAAATTTTTTTTTAAATAAACAAAAAAAAGAAAGAAAAAAATGATGGTAAAAATAGTAAAAATATATATAAGACTTTCTCTGTTATTGTTGTGGGTATTGTGGGTTCAGTTCATTTTCAGCTAGTTCCTTGTTCCGATGGTATGGGGAGGGAGGAGGGAGGAGGGTTCAGGATGGGGAACACATGTATACTTGTGGCGGATTCATCTTGAGGTATGGCAAAAGCAATACAATATTGTACAGTTAAGCAAAATAAAACTAAATAAAATAAAATAAATAAATACCTGCAAAAAAATAAAATAAAATCTGAGAGAAAAAAAAAAAAGAAAGTGAAAAAGGAAAGTGAAGTTGCTCAGTCGTGTCCAACTCCCAGGGACCCCATGGACTGCAGCCTACCAGGCTCCTCCATCCATGGGATTTTCCAGGCAAGAGTAGTGCAGTGGGGTGCCATCGCCAGATTTAAGGTTAATCACTATCAACTAATAGTTTATTAGGTGAGAGGGTGATACAAGAAAACAAAAAATATTTTCAAGTTACTCTCAATCTCTTAAAACTTTCAAGTTTGGGTTTTGGTTAAAGGTCCTTAACTCTATTTTGTGCTGTTTCAAATTATTTTTTTAAACGAAACTTAAAATTCATTCAATGCATGATACTGGATGCTTGGAGCTGGTGCACTGGGACAACCGAAAAGGATGGTACAGGGAGGGAGGTGGGAAGAGGGTTCAGGATGGGGAACACGTGTATACCTGTGGCAGATTCATGTTGATATATGGCAAAACCAATACAATATTGTAAAGTTAAAAAATAAAATAAAATATAAAAAAAAGAAAAGTTAAAAAAAATTCATGTATAAGTAAATCAAATAAAAGGCTATATGATAGATTGCCCATCTATTTCAGTAGTAGAGACACATGAATCAATTAGTCATACTCAAAGATTCCTGGAGGTCAAACCATTCTAACTATATCAATTCTGCCGTCCATGTAGTGATCATGCCTATCACTTCACAGCAGGTTAACTTATGCCTTTTGGTCCCTGCCACTCTGGGATCCTATTATCTCAATGAATAACATTGCACATT
Organism: Tragelaphus eurycerus; assembly: GCA_935064755.1. Taxonomy (NCBI): domain Eukaryota; kingdom Metazoa; phylum Chordata; class Mammalia; order Artiodactyla; family Bovidae; genus Tragelaphus; species Tragelaphus eurycerus. The sequence continues at coordinate 39,706,936 of CAKXYN010000010.1, read as the reverse complement.
TTAGTGGCAACTTCTCACGCTGTCTTTACTGATCTTCAGGTCACCACAAAGCTCTTCAAGGATGCTTATGCTCCTCTTAACAAAGTATTTGTCAGACACTCTGCCCCTTTCTGGAAAATATAGGAGAGGAGTGAAGAGCAGAGCAGGTGATATATAGTAAACACATTCTAACAACCCATCTCTCTAACATTTGGTTTGTTTTTCTCTTCCATAGCAAGGAAATTCTGATACCTCAGTTTACCTTTGTGTCCAGAGTCCAGTCAACCAATCCAGGAAATTGTTGGACCCACTCTAAGTTTCTCAAGTTAACTAATTACCTTTAGAATTTCTAGTTAAGTGTGCCCGTGTTAATGAATTCAATCCAGTCCAAGATCACATCCTCCTACCCCTCCTTTTACCTTTAGGATATGTTCTCATACTTATGTCCCCTCAACAGCAGAAGTCTTGCAATTATTTTGGTACATAATTCTTACTAATGGCATTATGTACCCAATCCCCTGAAGCCAAGCAAAATCTGAGTCTGCCTGTGGGTCCAAAAGTCACAGAGGAACTGGAGTATGTCTCGAGGCATGTAGAATTTTCTAATGTATTAGTCTCCTAAGGCTTCAATTTGAGGGGAAAACAAACACAAAACACAAACTTGGAAGATTAAAACAACAGAAATTTATTTCTCACAGTTCTGGAGGGCAGAAGTCCAAAATTTGTTTCCATCACCAAACTCAAGGTGTCTTTATCCTTCTGGAGGTTCAAAAATAACCCATTTCTTGCTTCTCCCAGTTTCCAGTGAATGACAGCCTTCCCTGGCTTTGGCTATACCAGTCCAGTCTCTGCCTCTATCTTATATCACCTGCCTGTCTTCTCTCTGTGTGGTAGGGTATCTCACTATACCTCTCTCTTTAAGGACATCTCATGTGATAACATTTAAGGTCCCATATAATCTTGGATTATCTCCTCATCTCAATATTCTTAATCATATCTGCAAAGATCTTTCTTCCAAATAAAGGTAACATTAGAGGCACCAAGCATTAGGACCTGGTATCACTGGAAGACATTTTTCAAACCCTGTTTATTTAACTTATATGCAGAGTACATCATGAGAAACGCTGGACTGGAAGAAACACAAGCTGGAATCAAGATTGCCAGGAGAAATATCAATAACCTCAGATATGCAGATGACACCACTCTTATGGCAGAAAGTGAAGAGGAACTAAAAAGCCTCTTGATGAAGGTGAAAGTGGAGAGTGAAAAAGATGGCTTAAAGCTCAACATTCAGAAAACGAAGATCAGGGCATCCGGTCCCATCACTTCAAGGGAAATAGATGGGGAAACAGTGGAAACAGTGTCAGATTTTATTTTTCTGGGCTCCAAAATCACTGCAGATGGTGACTGCAGCCATGAAATTAAAAGACGCTTACTCCTTGGAAGGAAAGTTATGACCAACCTAGATAGCATATTCAAAAGCAGAGACATTACTTTACCAACAAAGGTTCGTCTAGTCAAGGCTATGGTTTTTCCTGTGGTCATGTGTGGATGTGAGAATTGGACTGTGAAGCATGCTGAGCACCAAAGAATTGATGCTTTTGAACTGTGGTGTTGGAGAAGACTCTTGAGAGTCCCTTGGACTGCAAGGAGATCCAACCAGTCCATTCTGAAGGAGATCAGCCCTGGGATTTCTTTGGAAGGAATGATGCTAAAGCTGCAACTCCAGTACTTTGGCCACCTCATGCGAAGAGTTGACTCATTGGAAAAGACTCTGATGCTGGGAGGGATTGGGGGCAAGAGGAGAAGGGGACAACAGAGGATGAGATGGCTGGACGGCATCACTGACTCGATGGACAGGAGTCTCAGTGAACTCCAGGAGTTGGTGATGGACAGGGAGGCCTGGCGTGCTGAGATTCATAGGGTCGCAAAGAGTCAGACACGACTAAGAGACTGATCTGATCTGATCTGATCTGATACCTACCAAATATTTATTTATTTATCTGTAAGTGGTCATTATAGGTTACTTAGGCAAGAGTGAACTACCTTCTTCTAGGAGTGTTAAAGCACTCCTAGAGTGCTTTAACAGAGCAGATTTTTCAGAATTTAAAGAGTCAAATTTTACTGTAATCTTATGTCCCCATAAGACCCTGTGAGGCTGTATTTTTAATTCACAGTGTAATTTAACCCCCACAGGAACAAATTTAGGTTTAGTATAATAAATATTAAATCTGTGATATCAGGGGATAAGGATACAGAACAGTAATTTGCTAGTACTATGGTTTTACTTGGAAATGTAAGGCAATGAGTTCATCATTTATTTTCCTTCACATTTTCAAATTTTCCAGTGCACTTATAGGAAACAAATCCAAAGTCCTTATCTCTTTATTCCCACTATAATTTTAAATGGCAGAAGCTATGTAGTCATCCAAAGCCTAGACTTTTATAAACACTTTAATTCTAGATAATTAAAAGTGATGATTTCAGTAACTATTTTGTCATCAAATGTCATGGACTTCCAGTGGTTCACTTATCACTGGCAAAGGGGCGGTTAATGTCTTTAAATTCATCAGATCAAAGAACCAATTCCAGAATCATAGCCTTAAGGTTCTGCCCACAAGGAACAGATACGTAAAATCTTTGTCAGTTATGATTCAATCAGGAAGCCACAGCCACAAAAAACACTGTGCAAATAGGTAGTCTAAAATACTAATTACAATGTACCCACATATAAGAAGAGCTGAGGAAGTTAAAATTCTGGAAAAGGGGATGGCAAAGAGCTAGAGAGTTGCTAACCATGATACTTGCAGCAGCACTCTGTGTGAACAGGCCGGAGTCTATAGGGAAAAATCCCAGAAACAATGTGCACCCGGCCATCAGAGTGGGACCACTAAGGAGATGGGGGAGAAAAGACACGCAAAGATCTTTGGAAGTGGTTTTCTCTATACAGAGTACAATCATCCCTTGGTAGTTAGCTTAAGACCTCTGTTCTTTATCCAGGACAATAGTTGGGAAGACACGCTAAGAGCTAGAGCCTGCTGACACCACGTCTGATGATTATAACTTGCTTACAGTAATGGTTTCACTCTTCAAATCATGCACGAGTTATAATCTTGGCTAACCATAACCTAGAAACAATAAAGGAAGAGGATTCTGAGACATACAACTCCTAGACATATCAGAAGTGGTAATATTAACTTCACAAAATAGATTCCAGAACACTCACTATATTTTAAGTACAGCTTAAATTATAAAAACAGAAACAAGCAAGCAAACAAAAACCTAACAAATCTTTCCAATTACAAAGAGAAAGAAATATATTAATAAATACATGATTAAGTACTTATAATAGAATTGGCCCCTTTGTCTGTAAAGTAGTTATCCTTCAATTAAAAAATAAAAACAAAATTGTCCCTTTTTTCCCTATCCACTTGACATTTGATAGAATGCATAGAAAAACAAAATGATCCTTCAACTTTCTCTCAATTTAGAGATAAAACACACAGATAAAAGGGTAACAATCACTATAAGAACATATATAGTTTGCAGCAAGATGAAGTGAGTTGGGTGTGATCTGAAATGAATGTCAAACCTACTCAAATTAAAATCCTAAACCTCTTAAGCACCACACAACTTCCCATGATGATTCCGTTTTCTTAGCAATCTCAGATATAAGACACCCCAGTTTACCCATGTTGTATGAGCAGCAGAATTATCTGGTCTTTTATTTGCTGAACTGATCCACCAAACCACAATATAAATACTCCAAGCATTCTCATTATTTCCTTCATTAATTGTGGGGTCACAAAGAGTCGGACACGACTGAGCAACTGAACTGAACTGAATTGTAGCATTTTGACTATCAATATTCTTGACTTGGTACAGAACATATCTTATGAGCAAGGACAATGAAAATAATGTGAACAGATAGAAAAATTCAAATGGCAAAGACTGGCTATCTTGAGATGCAGTAGGTCCCAGAATTGGCATTAATTTTGTTTCTCTGTCCAATATTAGTTGAATATTATCATTTTGATGATGTAAATGAAGGGAGAGAAAGCAATTCTCCTTCATGGTCTTTACTTTCTAAGGCTGAGACATATTATTAACTCTGCACATGCAAGAGACACCTGTCTGGGAGCAATCTTTTTATCCCACCATCTTTCTTCTTTGCTACTATATACCTTCATTCTTATCCCAGGATTTTTCTCATCCACAGAAGGAGCTCGGCAAATAGAAAGCATCACGTAATGGAAACTAAAGCAGAAGTCAATGGTTTTCTCTGAAATCTTTTCAGTTTCTTAAGTGCTAAGAAACTTATAGCAGCTATACTGAGCTTGTGATCTTAGCACCCTCCATCGATTTTAAAAATGAATGGCTGTTAACAGTCAAATCAAAAGATGGAAGGCAGGGTTTTATAAGCAACAAAAATTTTGAGATGCTTTGAACGTCAATCTTTTCTTCTTTTTCTCTTGTAGACCATGATGAAAGCAACGTCTTTGAAACCTTGAGGCATTAGACCCTACGCCCTCTGTAATTTTTCCCCCTTTCTTCACCATGTCTGAGGCCTTGATCTCTGCCATCAGCTTATTCGCACACTGCTGTGCTCCACCTTTCATTTGTACCTGGGTCATCTTCTTTACAGATGCACAGCCTCTCCATCTTACCTCTGAACTAAACTGCTTTTGAAAAGACATAAATCTACCATGGGCTACAGGGAGGAAAAGCGAAGGGTAGTTCACTTAAAATAAACCACAGTATTTTTCAGATAAAGTCTAACAAAAGTCTTTTGGATATTTTTTAGCCTGTCTTTTAGAATACATTATAGAAATTGTAGAATTTTTATTTCTCTTTCCTCCTTTCTAACTTGGTGGTTGGCATAGTCAAATGCTAACCATTGTGATTAAACAGAATATATGAATTGCAGCTAAGATAATGATCTTAAATAGTTTAAGAATAATAGTAGGATTGAAATGTCTTAGATTTTCTTTTTAAACAGTGTCTTTCATTTCTGACTAAGGTAGAAAGTATTTCATGTAATAAACACAAATATACTCGATATCATTATTTCCATTCTAAAGATTAGAAAAACAGTTGACATAAAGACTCGCAGATGGCAAGTGACATAGCATTTTTCCAACCAATTTAGATCTCCACAGGTTATCAAGAGATGTATAGTTAACTGAGATCTATTAAATTTAGGCATATTTCCCAAACTATCACTTATTTCTCATAGAAAACGGACACATATGCTCTCAATTGAGCAGTTTGCATTCACTTATTTTTTGCAAAAGTATTAACCAAGAAACTAGTGCTCATAGTTATTTTGCATAGCGATAGGAATTCAAAGGTGAATAAGACAATAAATAAGAGAGCAAAAAATGGTAAACATTTTAGGTAAAGTAGTTAAGATGACAAGATAATGCATGAGAAGGTAGAGGCTCCTTCCACATGGCAATTGATCTGTAAGACTTAGAAGATATGTAAATGACATCCTGGAAGATTAGAAAAAGTGAGTTATACAAGAAAAAGGGGCAAGTATTTTAGGTAGGGGAAACTGTAATCAAGAAGGCCATTAGGCAAGCAACTCTTGTTACATTCCAGGGACTTTTAGAGGACCAGTGTGGCTTGAGAACAGTGGGTGAGAAGGAAAATCATTCAGAGAATTGGGAAAGATGGTCAGGATTCCTAAACGCATTTATGCACCATCTCAGTGAACAACATGAGGGAGTCACTGATGATGTTTTTGCAATAGGAATTTTAATGATGTTGAGGGCAACATAAGCCAGAAAGATGTGCTTTAGTGCCAATGAGAAGTATGGAAACAGAGCCAGAATCTGCGTGAAGCCAACTTTTCCTTTCAGGAAGTTTTGCTATAAAGGGCCCCAGATGGGGAAAAATTTAGCATATATATGCACTGATGATGAGGGTTCTATGGAAACATATAGATGGACAATATAGCATAAAATATTAATATATTAAGTTAATTTATGTGTAGTAGAGTGGAATACACATAACATTACTTTTTATATTCGGTGTTCAAGCATTATGTATTTAATGAGTTTAAAACAAATTTGGCAAATAACCTATTGGCTTGGTATTAAAATTTTAAATGTATAAAACTAAATAAGTATCTGATACCCATGTTTTACTAGACTTCCATATAAATTTAATTACAAATGAAGATAAATAAAGGAGAGGTAAACTTGGTCTCAGTTCTGACATAAAATCTACTGCATGGAACAGGTTGCTGTGAGATTCCATTCTATAGTTAGAATAGAATAGAATAAAGGGTTAGAATAAGCAAGTTAAATTTTCTTTTTATACCCTAAAATCTATGACTTTATCAGATCTTATAATAGATACATTTTTGTTTTTGTCAGCTGTTTTGGTTGTAATAACAGAGACACATTAAGTTACCTCAAGCCGTATATCATCCTTGATATTTGAACAAACAGAATGATAAGCCATGTGCTTGAATAAGGAAGTTTAACATCACACAGATATTAATTCTTTCTAAGAGAATTAAAAAATTAGTTTACAACTAATAAACCTAGATTCTATATCCAGAATCTCTCTGACCTTCAGCCCTACCCTCTCCATTTGAATTCACTGTTCAGCAGCTCTCCCAATCTCCTTTCTGTCATTCACAGAGTGAAACAACATATATACACATATACAAAGATTTTATTGCTATATGTTTACACATTTTTGTTCCTTTACTATCCTTTCAAGAGAATCAAGGAGTAAAATGCATAAAGTTTATGTGTTTAGTCCATGAAATTTAAGAGATGAATGCATTTGAATTAAATCACTACTTTGTAGTACACCTTAGGATGTAATTTATGAAAGGTCTCTCCTTGGGTATGAGGACCACTATTGGTCAAATCCTCTGAACAAGAAAAATGGTCAAAAAATAAAACATGAACCCTGGCCCACTGCAATGTCATATATGGAAAGGATGGAGAATGGAGCTATGAAAGGAGCAGGAAAGCAAAATATTAACAACAGGAGAATTGAAAGATAAGGGTCCACTTACACTTAATGTCTTTTCATCATTTAATCAAGTACAGTTTAAATTGTTTGGAAAAATGACAGTCCAACTAACAATAAGTCTTGTCTAAAATTAAACACATACACACACTTAAATCAGAGCCATGTCTAAGTGATACTATCTCTTGTTTTTATAAGGGACAGTCTCAAGTATTTCACTAAAATCATTCATGTATTGTGTTTTAGCTCATGTCATGCTGTTTTCACTTATGTCACCTTGTAACTCTCAACATTTAGTGTGTTTCCCTCTATCCTTGCTATTCGTATTAATACTAGTTCCTGTCCCTTTGCTACTTAGATTTATATTTGGAATCTTGTAAAGCCATCCTAGATGCCTATCTCATATTCAGGTGAGAACAAACAAGTAAAAAGTCTTAGTTTTAAATAAACTTTGCTTTCATCTCTTCTCCATTTCCTTAAACACACTGGTTTGTAGCATAGGCCGAGATTCTTCTTCTGAGTAAATGGTGTAGGTATGAGCTTCTCAAGAAGAAATGGCTACCTCTTCAGTTAAACAATAATGCTCCAGGTAAAGGATTCTAAAAACCTGTTCCCCTTACAGGTGCACAGTGGCTAACTGGAGCAGGTGGACAATTCAGGAATTTTGATTTTGAAACTGAGTTGTTATCCTTTTGCCTGAATGAAATAAAAATCTGACAAAAGCTATACTAAAGTGAGTTAATTCATTACATAGCTGACCTAAGTGATAAATGGCTCTTCACAGAGTCATTTTACTGCAGAAATTGCTTTTTAAGGCACAGTTGGACTGTGAAGGAAGCTGAGCAACAAAGAATTGAGGCTTTTGAACTGTGGTGTTGGAGAAGACTCTTGAGAGTCCCTTGGACTGCAAGGAGACCCAACCAGTCCATTCTGAAGGAGATCAGCCCTGGGATTTCTTTGGAAGGAACGATGCTAAAGCTGAAACTCCAGTATTTTGGCCACCTCATGTGAAGAGTTGACTCATTGGAGAAGACTCTGATGCTAGGAGGGATTGGGAGCAGGAGGAGAAGGGGGCGACAGAGGATGAGATGGCTGGATGGCATCACTGACTCTATGGACATGAGTCTGAGTGAACTCCGGAAATTGGTGATAGACAGGGAGGCCTGGCGTGCTGCGATTCATGGGGTCACAAAGAGTCAGACACGACTGAGCCTCTGAACTGAACTGAACTTTCAATTGACAATTGCACAGAAAAATATGACTGTTTAATTTCTTCCCAATGCAATATGCTTATTTTTAATGCAAAAGAATCAAGTTCATAAATCAAAACAAGGAGAATTTTTACTGATAGTAAATAATTTAAATGAGATTTTATTAATATAAGCAAGGATATGTTATAAAATTGGATGTAAACGCACATGAATATTTTAGGATAAGACATGAGACTATAAAGATATTTCACACTTATGGTTAGCCTCTAGGGGATTTACTCCCAAATACCCATGAAAAAGTTGGCTTAAAGCTCAACATTAAGAACACTAAGATCGTGGCATCTGGTCCCGTCATTTCATGGCAAATAGATGGGGAAACAGTGGAAACAGTGTCAGACTTTATTTTGGGGGGCTCTAAAATCACACTGCAGATGGTGATTCCAGCCATGAAATTAAAAGATGCTTACTCCTTGGAAGGAAAGTTATGACCAATCTAGACAGCATATTTAAAAAAACAGAGACATTATTTTGCCAACAAACGTCCATCTACTCAAACCTATGGTTTTTCCAGTAGTCATGTATGGTTGTGAGAGTTGGACTATAAAGAAAGCTGAGCACCGAAGAATTGAAGCTTTTGAACTGTGGTGTTGGAGAAGACTCTTGAGAGTCTCTTGGACTGCAAGGAGATCCAACCAGTCTATCCTAAAGGAGATCAGTCCTGAGTGTTCATTGGAAGGACTGATGTTGAAGCTGAATCTCCAATACTTTGGCCTCCTGATCCAAAGTGCTAACTCATTTGAAATGACCCTGATGCTGGGAAAGATTAAAGCAGGAGGAGAAGGGGACGACAGAGGCTGAGATTGTTGGATGGCATCACCAACTCGATGGACATGAGTTTGGGTAAACTCCGGGAGTTGGTGATGGACAGGGAGGCCTGGTGTGCTGCGGTCCATGGGGTTGGCAAAGAGTCGCACACAATTGAGCGATTGAGCTGAACTGAACCCATGGATATTAATATTCTCCTGTTTCATACTAGTTGGGAAAGTTTGAAAAACACTAGTCTAATATAACTGAACTCTTTTTAAAGTTTTTTTAAAAATAAATCTTCAAAGTAGCTGTACTAGTTTGCATTTCCACCAACAATGTAAGAGGGTTCCCTTTTCTCCACAACCTCTCCAGCATTTATTGCTTGTGAACTTTTGGATCACAGCCATTCTGACTGGCGTGAAATGGTACCTCATAGTGGTTTTGATTTGCATTTCTCTGATAATGAGTGATGTTGAGCATCTTTTCATGTGTTTGTTAGCCATCTGTATGTCTTCTTTGGAGAAATGTCTATTTAGTTCTTTGGCCCAATTTTTGAATGGGTCATTTATTTTTCTGGAGTTGAGCTGTAGGAGTTGCTTGTATATTTTTGAGATTAGTTGTTTGTCTGTTGCTTCATTTATTATTTTCTCCCATTCTGAAGGTTGTCTTATCACCTTGCTTATAGTTTCCTTTGTTGTGTAGAAGCTTTTAAGTTTAATTAGGTCTCATTTATTTATTTTTGATTTTATTTCCAATATTCTGGGAGGTGGGTCATAGAGGATCCTTCTGTGATGTATGTCAGAGAGTGTTTTGCCTATGTTTTCCTCTAGGAGTTTTATGGTTTCTGGTCTTACATTTAGATCTTTAATCCATTTTGAGTACAGTATGGAGCTTCCTCAAAAAACTGGGAATAGAACGGCCTTATGATCCAGCAATCCCACTGCTGGGCATACACACTGAGAAATCCAGAATTGAAAGAGACACGTACCCCAATGTTCATAGCAGCACTGTTTACAATAGCCAGAACTTGGAAAAAACCTAGATGTCCATCCACAGATGAATGGATAAGAAAGCTGTGGTACATATACACAATGGAGTATTACTCAGCCATTAAAAAGAATACATTTGAATCAGTTCTAATGAGGTGGATGGAACTGGAGCCTATTATACACAGTGAAGTAAGCCAGAAAGAAAAACACAAATACAGTATGCTGCTGCTAAGTCACTTCAGTCGTGTCCGACTCTGTGTGACCCCATAGATGTCAGCCCACCAGGCTCTCCTGCCCCTGGGATTCTCCAGGCAAGAAAACTGGAGTAGGTTGCCATTTCCTTCTCCAATGCATGAAAGCGAAAAAGTGAAAGTGAAGTCGCTCAGTCGTGTCCATATACTAATGCATATATATGGAATTTAGAAAGATGGTAACAATAATCCTGTTTACGAGACAGCAAAAGAGACACTGATGTATAAAACAGACTTTTGGACTCTGGGAACAGGAGAGGGTGGGATGATTTGGGAGAACAGCATTGAAATATGTATAATATCATATCTGAAATGAGTTGCCAGTCCAGGTACGATGCCTGATAACGGATGCCTGGGGCTGGTGCACTGGGACAACCCAGAGGGATGGTATAGGGAGGGAGGAGGGAGGGGGGTTCAGGATGGGGAACACATGTATACTTGTGGCGGATCCATTTTGATGTAAAGTTAAGCAAAATAAAATTTAATTTAAAAAATAAATAAAGAGACAGAAGGGTGGGAATAAATAAATAAATAAATCTTCAGAGAATTTAGATTCATACAGCATTAAGTATATCAATAATAAAAAAAATTGACTAGATTGCCCAGATAATATAATGACACAGTAGCACATATATTTAGAAGTAAAATTGATCAGAGTCATATTATTATGTAGTTTACATAGAATTCCTGAAATCGTTCCATGAATATCAGTATTTGTGAAACTCAAACCTAATATTGGAGAAGGAAGCTCCAATTAATGTCCATTAGGTCAACTGAACATGGGGATTTTCAGTCCTTATTAGATATCTGATATGTCTTATGAAATGGATTTGATTTTTAAATTGATGACATCTATACCATAATAGGGCTTCCTTCATGACTCAGCTGGTAAAGAATCAGCCTGCAATACGGGAGACCTGGGTTCCATCCCTGGATTGGGAAGATCCCCTGGAGGAGGGCTTGGCAACCCACTTGAGTATTCTTGCCAGGAGAATCCCCAAGGACAGAGAAGCATGGCAGGCTACAGTCCATGGGGTCACAACTAGTAGGACATGACTGCGACTAAGCACACAGTGTAGCATAACAACACAGGCTCTAGAATCTGACAGTTATAACTGTGATCCTGTCATTCTACAGGAGAATGACACAGGACAAGTTATTTAACTTCTCTGAGCTTCCAATTATTCATTTATGAATGGAAATACTGTAAGTGGTCGCATATGCTCTGTGGATTACCTAAGGAAGGCAGAGATTGAGATCTTTTAAAAATGCATGTAAGACTTTTTTATTGTGTTTTCGTTTGACTTCTTGCAGGCAAGAGAGGAAGTGCACCATGCTCCACAGACTACTTACCTTACATACTCCTCAATGCTCTATGACGCTCCTTAGCTCTCTATGAAAAAACGGTACATCTTTCACCTAAATTATGATACAGGCAAAACAAACAAAAACACCTAAGTATTCATAGTTACTACCTTCTGGTATTGTTTATACTCAATTGATCTCCCAATTTAATATTCCCAAGTTTTGGTTTTGTGCGGTTGCTCTTCCTGAATACAGTTTAGCCCTCCTACACTGTCATTTACACTGCTAACCGTAGGTTCCATCCAGAAGCACACCATTTTCTTAGGGTGTGAAAAGGGCTAAAAAGAAAGAACAAACACAGGGCAGATAAATGAATGCATGCGCAATGCCAGGCTTGAGATACGCTGAGGTAAGGTGATCTATATGCTGTACATGTGTACCCTGTTTAAGAGATAAGCAGTGCTGTGTTGTAGCATTCAGGGTTTAAAAGATAAGTCATGCAAGGATTTGACCTAGAAGTAGGAATCTGTGCACAGACTAGCTAAACTTTGGTTAAATGGAACATTTAAATGGAACAGAAATTGATTCTGAGTTCTTATTTTGGCTCTTCAAAGAAAGTAACAGCTACTGTCATAGCATGAGCTAATGATATGGGGCTAGGCTGACATTGTAAGGCTCTCAAATAAACATATTCATTGACTTGACTTGAGTTTGGATTTTTCCTGCCTATTTCTGATGTCACTTGGAGACTTAAACTGCTTATTGAAGGGGCATCGAGTATGACCCTTCCTAAAATGGAAATCTTATCAACAGCATTTACCTGCTTGCAATCTTTCAATCTCTACACAAACCTTTCACAACAAATTCACACTTCTTGAGATGACATTTCATGCCTTTCAGGGCTTTGGCAAAACACTCTTGTCTTACTCTATTTCACATACCCACACCCACCTACACACTCACACAGTCCATCAGTAACACCAATATATATGCAATTTTTGCAACAGGATTACTTTTTAGACCCATAAGTTTCACAGATTTACACAGGACCTTCTTATACTCTTACTCAGCTTTTCAATATTTAGACTCAGCTCAAATAGCCTTCTGGCACCTAAAGTCTGGGAGAGGGAATCTGCTTGGCACTGCAATACTAATCCATGCACACCTCCATCCATTGCATCCAAGTCAACTCTACTGTAAATTCTAGGTGCCTGTTTCTACCTCTCCCAGTGGAGTTTAAGTAGCTTAAAAATGAGAACTGTGCTTTGCTTATAATATTTGGTATATGGAATACAAAATATTTAAATGCATCTTACAGAATAAATTACAGATTAATTAATTAATGGAATTTTTATTGATATACATTCTCCTGATGTTGGAGTGGATATATTTTTAAAACATTCAAAAATGTATTATTAATAAATAACAAGGCACAAGTTATGTTATGTTATGATTTATAAGTTATGATCTTTTTATGTAAAAATCATCTGCTATCCTACTAACCAGAAAATAAATAATTGCTTGTATTTTATTTGCTAAACTAATTCACAGTTCTAGATTGTTGTTTTAATTTAACTTGTAAACACATGTGACCATGTGAACGAATTTTTATCATATATTTTTCAAAGGAAAACAAAGGCTATTTTCAACAATGGCTATTTTGGTCCAGCCACCTAAATTCCAGTTCAGTATCAGGCTATTTTCAAAGAAAAGAACAATTTTTGTGTGTTTGTTTGTAAGAAATTTTAATGAGCCTTTTAGATATTCCAAGAAGAGGCTGGAGTAGATTGGCAAGACTGAGACCAACTGGAGTTAATTTGCTCAGTGAGGCAATGTTAAAGAGACTCCCTTTCTCATATTATAATAAAACTGCTGACATTTAGCTGGATTCATGGCTGTGTAAAATGAAAACATTTCCCAGACTCTTACACAATATGACTAAAAACTGCACAGTAAGATGTCAGATAAAGCCTCCTGCAACTGTCCATAACAGAGAGCGGCTGCATAGTTTTTACCCCTTCCTCTTCATTCATTCTTTCATTCTGCTGCTTGGAAGGAGGTGTTATGGCTGGAACTCTACTCATGTATAAACCTTCTATAGTGACCTTTTTGAACATGAATCTCTTACATGTCTCTGTTTTGTGTGGGAATCTTCCAAGAAATGGAATGCATGCTTAATTGTATTTGATTGACATTGTCAAATTGCACTCTCAAATAGCTGCAGCAATACACAGTCACACAAACAATGCATCAATGTTCCAATTCAAAATATTCAAAATATCACTGGACACTCTCATGTTTGAGGCTTTGCTAATTTTTAAACAAGAGCATCTTATTGATGCTTTAACATGCACTTATACATTTACTGATTAGGTTAAATTTTATTCATAATTATACCTTTTACAAATTTTTGTTCTTTTTAATGTAATTTTGTTTTTTATAATTTTTTGTCTTTTTTTTATGTTAACTTCTCCGTGTATTACCCATTTCCATGTGGAGCTAGTGGTAAAATGTTTGCCCACCAATGCAGAAAACGCAAGAGTCATGAGTTCAATCCGTGTGTCAGGAAGATCCCCTGGAGTAGAAAACAGCAACATGCTCTAGTATTCTTGCCTGGAAAATTCCATGGACAGAGCAACATGCTGGGCTACAGTTAATAGTTCATTATATTTTTCTCTTCATTAAAGAAGCTGCATATCTAAATTTTTAATTAATTTTTTATTTGAGGTAACATTGGTTTATAACATATAAGTTTCATGTATACAACACTATATTTCTACTCCTGTATACCCTACAGTATGTGCACCACCAAGTATTTAGTTTTGTCCATCACCATACAGTTATAGTGGTGGACCTCGGACTGGTGCAGTCTCCTTGGACTGCAAGGAGATCCAACCAGTCCATCCTAAAGGAGACCCGTCCTGGGTGTCCATTGGAAGGACTGATGCTGAGGCTGAAACTCCAATACTTTGGCCACCTCATGCGAAGAGTTGACTCATTGGAAAAGACCCTGATGCTGGGAAGGATTGGGGGTAGGAGGAGAAGGGGACAACAGAGGATGAGATGGCTGGATGGCATTACCTACTGGATGGACATGAGTTTGGGTAAACTCTGGGAGTTGGTGATGGACAGGGAGGCCTGGCGTGCTGCAATTTATGGGGTCACAAAGAGTTGGACATGACTGAGCGACTGAACTGAACTGAGCTGATATAGTTAGTTAATCCCCCTTACCCATTTCACTTTCCTGTTCCCATTCCTTCCCTTCTGATAACCACTGTTCTGTTTACTGTATTGACAAGGGTTTTGTTGTTGTTGTTTGGCTTGGTTTGCTCATTTATTTTGTTTGTTATATTCTAAATACAAGTGAGATCATACAGCACATGTCTTTCTCCATCTGACTTATTTTGTGTAATACCCTCAAGGTCTATTCATATCCAAATGGCAAGATGTCTTTTTTTATGGTTTCAAAGGCAATGGCACCCCACTCCAGTACTCTTGCCTGGAGAATCCCATGGATGGAGGAGCCTGGAGGGCTGCAGTCCACGGGGTCGCTGAGGGTCGGACACAACTGAGTGAATTTGCTTTCAGCTTTCACTTTTCACTTTCACTTTTCACTTTCATGCATTGGAGAAGGAGATGGCAACCCACTCCAGTGTTCTTGCCTGGAGAATCCCAGGGACGAGGGGTGCCTGGTGGGCTGCTGTCTATGTGGTCGCACAGAGTCAGACATGACTGAAGTCACTTAGCAGCAGCAGCAGTGTATATACCACATATTCTTTATCCATTTAACTGTTAATGGGCACTTAGGTGGGGAAGGCAATGGCACCCCACCCCAGTACTTTTGCCTGGAGAGTCCCATGGACGGAGGATCCTGGTAGGCTCCAGTCCATGGGGTCGCTGAGAGTCGGACACGACTGAACGACTTCACTTTCACTTTTCACTTTCGTGCATTGGAGAAGGAGATGGCAACCCACTACGGTATTCTTGCCTGGAGAATCCCAGGGACGGGGAAACCTGGTGGGCTTCCATCTGTGGGGTCGCACGGAGTCGGACACGACTGGGGCGACTTAGCAGCAGCAGCAGCAGGGCACTTAGGTTGGTTCCATACCTTAACTATTTTAAACAATGCCACGATGAACATAGGTATGCAATTATTCTTGCTATTAAAGATGACTTTTTTAAATTTAGATTTGTCTTTATTATTATGGTATGACTCAAGATACAAAGTTTTAAATTATGTATTAAAATATACTTTTGTGAGTATCATTATTATAGAAGGGAGAACTTAGACTATTCATTGTTTTATAATAATAATAAAACCTTTTATTTATACACATCCAAACATACAGAGAGAGTAGAGAATAATATCTAAAGTCAGTCTTAACTTTAGATTTGTGAAGCTTTTCTAATTTATGTTAAATAAAACTTACCTGCCTCGATATAGTTTAATACAATCAAGAACTATTATAGCAGTTGGCTTTCAAAAGACCACTACTAAACATACCCGAAGACCAAACAGATAAATTTGTAACTACACTGTCTGTTTCAGGAACTTTCTAAACAAAACATTTCTCAGGACAACACACTCCTCAATAGCCCTCTTTCCAGACAATTGATTTCTTCTTACAGTAAACAGATCATTTCTTAGGGTAATAAATCACTCAAGTTGCCACACTTCTTGCTTCTCAAAATGTTGATCAAATCCTTACCTCATTGTGTTCACCAACCCTAAACAATTCTGTCGTGAACTTAACCTAGCACTAATAAAATTTCTGCATCAGTGAACTTGAAAGTGAAATTCGTTCAGTTGTGTCTGACTCTTTGCGATCCCATGGTCTATACAGTCCATGGAATTCTCCAGGCCAGAATACTGGAGTACGTAACTTTTCCCTTCTCCAGGGGATCTTCCCAACCCAGGGACTGAACCTAGGTCTCATGTTCAGGTCAGTGAACTTAGACCTGCTTAATACCAGAACCTAAAACCTTATGAATGTATATGACCCCCACACACACACCTTCAGATGCACTATCAAAAAATATAGCAAGATAGCAAGGTGTAGTCTCCCTATGGCACTAGGTGATAAGCTTGATTTATAATGAAGGATAAATCACTGACACTTTATTTGGTGGCATTTTTGAGGAGCTGGAAGTAGTCATATGGACTCTCCAGGGCACTGAGAACTTTTTATGACTCTTTTCCCCTCATGTAAACCCCCTTTCCTCATGCCTTTCCTTTTGATATCAGCTAGAGAGCAAAGCTAGTGGAGGTGATGGAATTCCAGTTGAGCTGTTTCAAATCCTGAAAGATGATGCTGTTAAAGTGCTGCATTCAATATGTCAGCAAATTTGGAAAACTCAGCAGTGGCCACAGGACTGGAAAAGGTAAGTTTTCATTCCAGTCCCAAAGAAAGGCAATGCCAAAGAATGCTCGAACTACTGCACAATTGCACTCATCTCACATGCTAGTAAAGTAATGCTCAAAATTCTCCAAGCCAGGCTTCAGCAATATGTAAACCATGAACTTCCTGATGTTCATGCTGGTTTTAGAAAAGGCAGAGGAACCAGAGATCAAATTGCCAACATCGGCTGGATCATGGAAAAGCAAGAGACTTCCAGAAAAACATCTATTTCTGCTTTATTGACTATGCCAAAGCCTTTGACTGTGTGGGTCACAATAAACTGTGGAAAATTCTGAAAGAGATGGGAATACCAGACCACCTGATCTGCCTCTTGAGAAATTTGTATGCAGGTCAGGAAGCAACAGTTAGAACTGGTCATGGAACAACAGACTGGTTCCAAATAGGAAAAGGAGTATGTCAAGGCTGTAAATTGTCACCCTGTTTATTTAACTTATATGCAGAGTACATCATGAGAACTGCTGGACTGGAAGAAACACAAGCTGGAATCAAGATTGCTGGGAGAAATATCAATAACCTCAGATATGCAGATGACACCACCCTTATGGCAGAAAGTGAAGAGGAACTAAAAAGCCTCTTGATGAAAGTGAAAGTGGAGAGTGAAAAAGCTGGCTTAAAGCTCAACATTCAGAAAACAAAGATCATGGCATCCAGTCCCATCACTTCATGGGAAATAGATGGGGAAACAGTGGAAACAGTGTCAGACTTTATTTTTTTTTTTGGCTCCAAAAACACTACAGATGGTGACTGCAGCCATGAAATTAAAAGATGCTTACTTTTTGGAAGAAAAGTTATAACCAACCTAGACAGCATATTCAAAAGCAGAGACATTACTTTGCCAACAAAGGTCCATCTAGTCAAGGCTATGGTTTTTCTTGTGGTCATGTATGGATGTGAGAGCTGGACTGTGAAGAAGACTGAGCGCCGAAGAATTGATGCTTTTGAACTGTGGTGTTGGAGAAGACTCTTGAGAGTCCCTTGGACTGCAAGGAGATCCAACCAGTCCATTCTGAAGGAGCTCAGCCCTGGGATTTCTTTGGAAGGAATGATGCTAAAGCTGAAACTCCAGTACTTTGGCCACCTCATGCGCAGAGCTGACTCATTGGAAAAGACTCTGATGCTGGGAGAGATTGGGGGCAGGAGGAGAAGGTGACAACAGAGGATGAGATTGCTGGATTGCATCACTGACTCAATGGATGTGAGTTTGAGTGAACTCCAGGAGTTGGTGATGGACAGGGAGGCCTGGTGTGCTGTGATTCATGGGGTCTCAAAGATTTGGACATGACTGAGTGACTGAACTGGACTGAACTGAGAAGACTATCATGGAGAAGGCAATGGCACCCACTCCAGTACTGTTGCCTGGAAAATCCCATGGATGGAGGAGTCTGGAAGGCTGCAGTCCATGGGGTTGCGAAGAGTCGGACACGACTGAGCGACTTCACTTTCACTTTTCTCTTTCGTCCACTGGAGAAGGAAATGGCAAGCCACTCCAATGTTCTTGCATGGAGAATCCCAGGGATGGGGGAGCCTGGTGGGCTGCCGCCTCTGGAGTCGCACAGAGTCGGACATGACTGAAGCGACTTAGCAGCAGCAGCAGCAGCAGCAGCAGCAGCAGCAGCAGCAGCAGCAGAGGCCTATCAATTCTAACCCCCAGGAAATCCACTCATTTCTTAAGGATAATCTCTATTTTTGTTTTTTTCACTTCTTTTCCCTAATTTTATCTTTGACTCTAGCACAGGTTCTCATTCAGCTCCTTTACGATCTGTATTTTTCTGTTGGTGGAATGGTGCAGGAGGCATAAGAAGAGAGGAAGACCCACAACTAGAGAAACTGAGATTTTGATAAAATTATATGTCCAGTTAATTGTTGTATAAAAGGGGATCCTTTTCTTCCTCTGTCTTGGTTCACATTATCAAATTCCCTCATTTTAATCCTAGTGGATGAATTTGAGGAAAGTACGAAAGGTACACCCCATTACATGGGGCACTATCCAGATCTTGGAGAGCCTGCGTCTCTAAGTAATTGAATGGGCATTGAGGGAGGCACGAATCACTTCCTTCAGATTCCACAAACTGTAATGTTTCTTTCTATCATGCAGTAAAGTGTGTGTCAGAGTCAACCTTCAACTTTTATTGCATTTCAGTGTTCAGCAAAGAAAATCATCTAGATTTTAGCAACTGTGGATTGACAACTTGTCTTGTCAGAAGCATTATGAATTTTGAAATAATATTTCATAAGTGTATACAGATCTTTCTAAAATTTTCTTCTGTTTTACTTTACATATAAAGGTAATGCTTTGTGAGTTTTATTTAGACCAAATCAACTGACTACTTTCAGCATTTTTAATAGGAACATAATTCTTATTTTATCTTGTCTCAAAATTTAGGTATCAAAGTACAATGGAGGTATTCTGTACATATAATTTTCTTTATGTAGATGTCTTTTCACACAGTATTTACTGCGTTTTCCAGAGGGAAACTTAACTTATCCTTTACTATGCTATAACTAAATTTTTTCAAATATTTTATCTATTAACCACAAATTCTAGTTAAAATATATAATTCATAATACTCACACAAAGATAAATAGTTTTTTCAATTAACTGTTTGTAAATATATTCAAATATTCTATTCTTGTCCTTAATCAGAAAACACACTACATTTTACATTAGGATATCCTTTTGTTCTGCTATCCATTTATATTATGGTTGTTATCTTTTTTAAGTGAAAAATAGTTTTACAGAGGCATATTAATAAATCCTAAATCTCATATATCTTGAGGTTTATCATATAATATTTTTACTTTATGAAAGTTTTATTTTAGTAAGATAACATCCCCTTTTGTTTTCCTTTTATTAAAATGTAATTTTCTGGATACTGTTATAAATCTGTTAACATTAAACTCAATAAATACTTATTAAAAATCTTCTATGTACAAGGTGCCCTATAAGAAATATAAATTAGAATCAAATCAGTTCTTGATTTAAGGAGCTATGCTGTCACATATGAAAAAACTTGCTGGTAAGCCAAAAAAACACTGAGAGACAAAGTATTGCAGAAGATAGTAGAGTGGCTTGGAAATCTCAAATTTATAGTGAATATTGAGAAATTAGGTTTTAGAACTTACCCTAGAGAATACACTGGACCTAGATGAGTAGAGTTAAAAGGATACAGGTTATAATTGATGAGCTGTGGAAGGAGAATATTAAGTTCTACAGTACCTTCTGAGAATGACTAAGGATAGTCCCATCTCATCTTCTAAAAATACTGTTTTTGTTAAGTTTAAACACAGTTTATAAACCAGTATCTGATAGTGAGACTGTCTTTTTCATTTTAAATGACCTACAAAGCAGCCAGGGAACATTGGGCGGGTAAAGAGAGAAGTAAAGGCACACAACTGAGCAGAGCTGGAATGAAGGGCATATGTGCAGAAGTTAAGGAAAATAAATACACAAAACAACTAGCATATATTATGGAAAATCTTATATGAGACTTGGGGTTGTATCACATTAGATATGTCAGTTCTCAAGATGGTTGTTGGAATAATAATGCTTTGCAATTGGCTTTATTATCAGATATGTTTCTGTTCAAAAGGTTAGAGAGCTGTCACTATAAGTGGCTTTCCCTTTACCTGGTCATATACCCAAAGTTCTAAGGTGTTCACTTGGAATTAGTGAGATTACTTAACAGAAAGGACTCTTGATACCACTTTCTTACTAAGAGGATGCATGCTCTTAGCTAACTCAAGAATTCTTTGTCTGTTCTTTATCTATTTTGTGGTGAGTCTCTGGGTAGTCACATGTTCTGTCCAATCATTTCAGTCATCTGCACGACAGTTTCAGCTCAGAGTTGTAGTCAATCAGCCATCACCACTCTCTGTCTTGTTTATTTAGTGTTAGCCAATTGTCACCTTATTATCTACAGAGCATAGATCTATGCAAACATTATCCAGACATAATTTTGAATAATGAGAAGATAAGGTCACTGGAGGTACATAGGCTTTCCTTCTCTGAAACATCGATAAAAGATTATTTTTGCAGAAAGCAGAAACAGTTCTAAGGGTTTGTGCTGACCTGGTTCCCTTAATAGGCAATGGGAAGGAATTAACATATTTCAAGCAGAAGAATGATATGATCAGCAATCAATATTGCTGAATACAATTTGGCAGTAATGTCAAATGAATCAGAAGGAAAATATGATATTTAAATAAACCAAATATAAAGCTAAAAAGATAAAAAGAAGCATCAAAGGGCATTTAAGAAGCAGGGTTATTAATAGAATACATAAAATATTGTGATTAATTTGAGGAAGAAGAGATAAAGGAAGAAATAACTAAGATTTCACGTCTTGGTGGGTGGGAAATATAGAGTTTATATACAGGGAATATGGGAAAATGAAATCACTTTGAGGTGGAAACAGTCAAAACTGAGTTGTGACCAATACGGAATACAGATAAATATGTCCCAAAGACAAAGGAAAATTAGATTTTATTTGTGAAAGAAAGATAAGAATTGGAGGTTTAGAAACACAGATCTGGCTCACAGGTGCAAGATGACAATGTTCTGTGAACTCATTGTTAAGTAAAATATATAGTGAACTCATTATTAAGTAAAAAGTATATATTTGGAAAAGAGACAGCAGAAGGTTCTTGTTGATCTTCAAAATATGTCACATGAACCTTCAAATAATTTTTCTTATTAAAATGAAAATGATAATGCTAAATTCTTTGTAGTAATATTGGAATAAGAAAAAATATAAATGGGACTGACAAGCAAGTTTAATTTGAGGAAGTTCTCCTTGGTTACTCACAGTTTAGAATAACTTTGAAAGCAAAGTCAGAATAAATTACCCTCAAGTTTCAACTATTGATGCCCATCATGCTCACTTATGTCAGCAAATCATTTCAAAGCTCTGACGCAGAGTCTGCTGAATCAAAGTGGGCAGATTAATGAGGAAAACTTCTACAGAATTTCATTTTATTTTAAATCAAGCACACATAAAGAATTGCATAATATGTATTCTAGATTTTGAACCAAAAGTTCAATGTTTACAGGCCTCAGGCAAATGCCTGCCTTCCCAAAGTATTAGGCACACACTCAAGAAGAAAATTCACTCTCCATTGGAGCTTACTAAATCAACACCTGTCATATTAAATCCTTCATCTATTTGTACTGTTTAGAAAATTCAGGGACTAATCTTAATGTGAAAGTTCAATATAAAAACTATATATTATATATGAAGTTGGAATTATGGTAAATACAGCAAGTTAAAGAATAGTTATCAGCCATGATTTATTAATTAGAATTTAGGCTTTTTTAAAATATAAAAATGTAGTCAGTGTATTTTACAATTGGAAAGAAGGATTCTAAGAGATTATTTATGCCAAAAGATACATCACAAAACCCTTGAAGACCATTCAAGAAGCTTGAATCATTCCACAAAGGTTTATTCAAACTTATTTTGAAAATCTATGGTAACATACTATATATACACTGAAATACCCTAACACCCATTTAAAAATATGGTCAGCATAACTGAACTATTATTCTCATAGATTGACTTCTTAAGTATTAAATGTGATAAGCCATATGTATAAAACTTAAATACAGAAATTCTAGTTTCAATTTTGAACATGTGGTCACCTTGCCTGCTATAGGTATTTATCTTACTCCTACTCTACAAAAGGCCATAGACTGGGTTACTCATAAAGAAAAAAAAATACTTCTCACAGTTCTGTAGGCTAGAAGTCCAAGATTGGTAACAGTATGGTTGGGTATTAGCAAAGACCTTCTTCTGAACTGCAGATTGTTAATTTATGGTGTCCTTTTTAAATTTTTTATCAGAGTGTAGTTAATTTACAATGTTGTGTTAGTTTTAGGTGTACAGCAAACTGAATCAGTTATACATATGCATATATCCACTCCTTTATAGATTCTTTTCCCATATAGACCACTAGCAAGTAGAGTTCCATTTTTCTTGTGTAGGTTCCTATTATCTATTTTATATACATCAGTGTGTACATGTCAATCCCAATCTTCCAATCTATGCCTAATCCCTCCAAATATCTTGGTAATCTTGTTTGTTTTCCACATATGGAAAACATTTAAGTTTTGTAGACAAGTTCACTTGTATCTTTTTATTTTTCCTTAAGATACCATACATAAGTGATATCATATGATATTTGTCTTTTTCTGTCTGGCTTACTTCACTCAGCATGATAATTTCTAGGTCCATTCATGTTGCTGCAAATGGCATTATTTCATTCTTTTTATGGCAGATTAATATTCCACTGTGTGTGTGTATATACACACACACACACACACACAACATCTTTGTCCATTCCTCTGTAGATGAACATTTAGGTTGCTTCCATCTCTTGGCTATTGTATACAGCACTACAATGAGCATTAAGGTGGATGCACCTTTTCAAATTGGGGTTTTCTCCAGATATTTGCCCGAGAATAAGATTACTGGATCATAAGGTAGCTCTATTTTTAGATTTTTAAGGAACCTCCACATGATTCTCCTTAGTTGCTGTACCAGTTTGCATTATCACCAACTGTGTAGGAGGGCTCTCATTTCTCAACACCCTCTCCAGGATGTATCGTTTGTAGAATTTTTTGATGATGGCCATCATGATAAATTTGATTTTGATACCTCATTGTAGTTTTAATTTGCATTTCTCTAACAATTAGTAATAGTGAGCATCATTTCAGGTGCCTTTTAGCCGCCTGTATGTCTTCTTTGGAGAAATGTCTATTTATATCTTCAGCCCATTTTTTGCTTCTTTTTTTTTTTATATATATTGAGCTACATGATTTGTTTATATATTTCAGAATTAATCCCTTGTCAATTACTTCATTTGCAAATATTTTAACTCATCTAAGCATTGTCTTGGAGAAGGCGATGGCATCCCACTCCAGTACTCTTGCCTGGAAAATCCCATGGACCGAGGAGCCTGGTAGGCTGCAGTCCATGGGGTCGCAAAGAGTCGGACACGACTGAGCGACTTCACTTTCATCTTTCACTTTCATGCATTGGAAAAGGAAATGGCAACCCACTGCAGTGTTCTTGCCTGGAGAATACCAGGGACGGGGGAGCCTAGTGGGCTGCCGTCTCTGGGGTCGCACAGAGTCGGACATGACTGAAGCAACTTAGCAGCAGCAGCAAGAGTTGTCTTTTCATTTTGTTTATGGTTTCCTTTTCCTCTGAGATCATGAATAGGACAAGGATGACCACTCTTGCCACCTTTATTCAACATTGTTTAGAAAGTCTTCAGTTCAGTTCAGTCACTCAATTGTGTCTGACTCTTTGCGACCCCATGAATTGCAGCATGCCAGGCCTCCCTGTTCATCACCAACTCCCAGAGTTCACCCAAACTCATGTGCATCAAGTTGGTGATGCCATCCAGCCATCTCATCCTCTGTCATCCCCTTCTCCTCCTGACCCCAATCCCTCCCAGCATCAGGTTCTTTTCCAATAAGTCAACTCTTCACATGACGTGGCCAAAGTATTAGAGTTTCAGCCTCAGCATCAGTCCTCCCAATGAACACCTTAGCCATGACAATCAGAGAAGAAAAAGAAATAAAAGGAATCCAAATTGGAAAAGAAGAAGTCAAACTGTCATTGTTTGCAGATGACATGATATTATATGTAGAAAATCCTATAGATACTGTTGAAAACTACTAGACCTCATCAATGAACTTGGTAAAGCTTCAGGACAAAAAATTAGTACACAGAAATCTGTTGTATTTCTTTCCATTAACAATGAAAGATCAAAAAGAGAAATTCAAGAAACAATCTCATTTACATCATATCAAAACAATAAAATGACTTGGAATAAGACTACCTAAGGATTAAAGACCTGTACTCTGAAAACTATAAGACATTGATGAAAGAAATCAAAGATGACAGAAACAGATGGAAAGATATACCATGTTCTTGGATTGGAAGAATCAATATTATAAAAATGACTATACTACTCAAGGCAATCCGATTCAATGCAATCCCTATTAAATTAACAATGGCATTTTTTCACAGAACTAAAACAAAACAAAACAAAATCTAAAAATTTGAGTAGAGACACAAAAGACTCTGAATAGCAAAAGCGATCTTGAGAAAGAAAAATGGGGCTGCAGGAATCATGTTCCCTGACTTCAAACTATACTATAAAGCTATAGTTATCAAAATATTATGGTACTGGCACAAAAATAGAAATATATCAGCAGAACTGAATAGGTAGTCCACACACTTACAGTTAATTAATCTATGGCAAAGGAGGCAAGACTATACAATGGGGAAAGACAGTCTGCTCGATAAACGCTGCTGCTGGGAAAACTTAACATCTTCATGTAAAAGAAATTAGAACATTCTTTACCATCATACACAAAAATAAGCTTGAAATGAATCAAAGACCTAAATGTGAGACCAGACTCTTTAAAATTCTTAGGGAAAAGCATAGGCAGAACAATCCCTAACAGAAATTGCAGTAATATCTTTTTCAATCTGCCTCCCTGAGTAATGTAAATAAAAATAAACAAATGGAACTAAAATAAAAAGTTTTTGAATAGAAAAAAGAAAACTCTTATATTCTTGTGATGGCAGTAATATTATCAAGATAGCCCCACTGTCTTGGTTACCTTCCAAAGTCCCTACCTCCAAATATCATCACATTAAGAATTAGGTTTTAATACATGAACTTGGGGCTTTCCAGGTGGCACTAGTGGTAAAATAATGCATCATGCATCTCCTGTCAATGCAGGAGACATGAGACATAGGTTCAATCCCTGGGTCAGGAAGATCCCCTGGAGTAGAAAATGGCATCCCACTCCAGTATTTTTGCTCAGAAAATTCCATGGGCAGGGAAGCCTGGTAGACTACAATCCATGGGGCAGCAGAGTCAGATGGAACTGAGCATAACATAAGAACCTCAGGGAAACACAAACATTCAGTCCACAACCATATTTGATTAGTAGTATTCAATGATTATATTTTACTTAACCCTATTGCTGTATCATACTATAGATTGCAAGTGCCCTTTTAACACTGGAAATAGAGTTATTAATACTTTTAACTATATTCATATTAGACAATTTCTTAAAGTGAAAGTCACTCAGTTGTGTCCGACTCTGCAACTTCATAGACTATACAGTCTCCGGAATTCTCCAGGCAAGAACACTGGATTCAGTTGTCATTTCCTCTCCAGAGGATCTTCCCGACCCAGGGACCAAGCCTGCATCTCCTGCATTGGCAGGCGGATTCTTAACCACTGAGCCACCAGGGAATCCCCAGAGTATGGGTCAGATCAGATCAGATCAGTCGCTCAGTCGTGTACGACTCTTTGCGACCCCATGAACCGCAGCACGCCAGGCCTCCCTATCCATCACCAGCTCTCGGTGGTCACTCAGACTCACATCCATCGAGCCAGTGATGCCATTCAGCCATCTCATCCTCTGTCATCCCCTTCTCCTCCTGCCCTCAATCCCTCCCAGCATCAGAGTCTTCTCCAATGAGTCAACTCTTCGCATGAGGTGGCCAAAATACTGGAGTTTCAGCTTTAGCATCATTCCTTCCAAAGAAATTCCAGGATTGATCTCCTTCAGAATGGACTGGTTGGATCTCCTTGCAGTCCAAGGGACTCTCAAGAGTCTTCTCCAACGCCACAGTTCAAAAGCATCAATTCTTTGGCGCTCAGCCGAAGTCCAGCTTCACAGTCCAGCTCTCACATCCATACATGACCACAGGAAAGACCATAGCCTTCACTAGGCGAAACTTTGTTGGCAAAGTGATGTCTCTGCTTTTGAATATGCTATCTAGGTTGGTCATAACTTTCCTTCCAAGGAGTAAGCGTCTTTTAATTTCATGGCTGCAGTCACCACCTGCAGTGATTTTGGAGCCCAGAAAAATATAGTCTGACACTGTTTCCACTGTTTCCCCGTCTATTTCCCATGTAGTGATGGGACCAGGTGCCATGATCTTCGTTTTCTGAATGTTGAGCTTTAAGCCAACCTTTTCACTCTCCACTTTCAGTTTCATCAAGAGGCTTTTTAGTTCCTCTTCACTTTCTGCCATAAGGGTGGAATCATCTGCATATCTGAGGTTATTGATATTTCTCCCAGCAATCTTGATTCCAGCTTGTGTTTATTCCAGTCCAGCATTTCTCATGATGTACTCTGCATATAAGTTAAATAAACATGGTGACAATATACAGCCCTGACGTACTCCTTTTCCTATTTGGAACCAGTCTGTTGTTCCATGACCAGTTCTAACTGTTGCTTCCTAACCTGCATACAGATTTCTCAAGAGGCAGATCAGGTGGTCTGGTATTCCCATCTCTCTCAGAATTTTCCACAGTTTATTGTGATCCACACAGTCAAAGGCTTTGGCATAGACAATAAAGCAGAAATAGATGTTTTTCTGGAATTCTCTTGCTTTTTCCATGATCCAGCGGATTTTGGCAATTTGATCTCTGGTTCCTCTGCCTTTTCTAAATCCAGCTTGAACATCAGGAAGTTCACGGTTCACATATTGCTGAAGCCTGGCTTGGAGAATTTTGAGCATTACTTTACTAGCATGTGAGATGAGTGCAATTGTGCAGTAGTTTCAGCACTCTTTGGCATTGCCTTTCTTTGGGATTGGGAGGAAAACTGACCTTTTCCAATCTTGTGGCCACTGCTGAGTTTTCCAAATTTGCTGGCATATTGAGTGCAGCACTTTCACAGCATCATCTTTCAGGATTTGGAATAGCCCAACTGGAATTCCATCACCTCCACTAGCTTTGTTCCTAGTGATGCTTTCTAAGGCCCACTTGACTTCACATTCCAGGATGTCTGGCTCTAGGTCAGTGATCACACCATCATGATCATCTGGGTCGTGAAGCTCTTTTTTGTACAGTTCTTCTGTGTATTCTTGCCACCTCTTCTTAATATCTTCTGCTTCCGTTAGGTCCATACCATTTGTGTCCTTTATCGAGCCCATCTTTGCATGAAATGTTCCTTTGGTATCTCTGATTTTCTTGAATAGATCCCTAGTCTTTCCCATTCTGTTGTTTTCCTCTATTTCTTTGCATTGATCGCTGAAGAAGGCTTTCTTATCTCTTCTTGCTATTCTTTGGAACTCTGCATTCAGATGTTTATATCTTTCCTTTTCTCCTTTGCTTTTGCTTCTCTTCTTTTTGCAGCTATTTGTAAGGCCTCCCCAGACAGCCATTTTGCTTTTTTGCATTTCTTTTCCATGGGGATGGTCTTGGTCCCTGTCTCATGTCACGAACCTCATTCCATAGTTCATCAGGCACTCTATCTATCAGATCTAGGCCCTTAAATCTATTTCTCACTTCCACTGTATAATCAGAAGGGATTTGATTTAGGTCATACCTGAATGGTCTAGTGGTTTTCCCTACTTTCTTCAATTTCAGTCTGAATTTGGCAATAAGGAGTTCATGGTCTGAGCCACAGTCAGCTCCTGGTCTTGTTTTTGCTGATTGGATAGAGCTTCTCCATCATTGGCTGCAAAGAATATAATCGATCTGATTTCGGTATTGACCATCTGGTGATGTCCATGTATAGAGTCTTCTCTTGTGTTGTTGGAAGAGGGTATTTGCTATGACCAGTGCATTTTCTTGGCAAAACTCTGTTAGTCTTTGCCCTGCTTCATTCCGTATTCCAAGGCCAAATTTGCCTGTTACTCCAGGTGTTTCTTGACTTCCTACTTTTGCATTCCAGTCCCCTATAATGAAAAGGACATCTTTTTTGGGTGTTAGTTCTAAAAGGTCTTGTAGGTCTTCATAGAACTGTTAAACTTCAGTTTCTTCAGCGTTACTGGTTGGGGCATATACTTGGATTACTGTGACATTGAATGGTTTGCCTTGGAAACGAACAGAGATCATCTGTCGTTTTTGAGATTGCATCCAAGTACTGCATTTTGGACTCTTTTGTTGACCATGATGGCCACTCCATTTCTTCTGAGGGATTCCTGCCCACAGTAGTAAATATAATGGTCCTCTGAGTTAAATTCACCCTTTCCAGCCCATTTTAGTTTGCTAATTCCTAGAATGTCAACATTCACTCTTGCCATCTCTTGTTTGACCACTTCCAATTTGCCTTGATTCATGGACCTGACATTCCAGGTTCCTATGCAATATTGCTCTTTACAGCATCGGACTTTGCTTCTATCACCAGACACATCTACAGCTGGGTATTCTTTCTGCTTTGGTTCCATCCCTTCATTCTTTCTGGAGTTATTTCTCCACTGATCTCCAGTAGCATATTGGGCCTCTACTGACCTGGGGAGTTTCTCTTTCAGTATCCTATCATTTTGCCTTTTCATACTGTTCATGGGGTTCTCAAGGCAAGAATACTGAAGTGGTTTGCCATTCCCTTCTCCAGCGGACCACACCCTGTCAGATCTCTCCACCATGACCCGCCCATCCTGGGTTGCCCCACCGGCATGGCTTGATTTCACTGAGTTAGACAAGGCTGTGGTCCTGGTGTGATTAGATTGACTAGTTTTCTGTGAGTATGGTTTCAGTGTATTTGCCCTCTGATGCCCTCTTGCAAGACCTACCGTCTTACTTGGGTTTCTCTTACCTTGGGTGTGGGGTATCTCTTCCCAGCTGCTCCAGCAAAGCACAGCTATCGCACCTTACCTTGGATGAGGGGTCTCTCCTCACCGCCGCCCTTCCTGACCTCGGTCGTGGGGTAGCTCCTCTCGGCAGTGCTTAGTGCGCCAGTCCTCACCGCCGTTCTTCCTCGGTCGTCGGGTAGCTCCTCTCGGGCGTGCTCTCAGTGCGCTGCGCAGCCGGCGAGGGGCTCTCAGTGCGCTGCTCGTGGGGTAGGCCGGGCGCTCTCAGTGCGCCGCTCGTGGGGTAAGCGGGCGCTCTCAGTGCACCGCTCGCAGGTAGGCAGTATGGGTAGGTACGTCTAAATTCTTTAGGACAAGATGGTATGCTAGAAATTCTCAATTAGAAGGAGATACTGTAGTCCACAGGGAAAGTTTATTCTTCAAGGAAACCTCAGTTTTTTTTTTTAAGGTCATTCAACTGACTGTATGAGGCCTACCGAGACTATCAAGGATAATCTCCCTTATCTAAAGTCAAATGACTGTAACAAGATACCAACATAGCAACATATAAAATAGTGTCTGATAGAAAAAATGAGAACTAGAGCCTCATCAGGTTGAATATAAAACCAACCAACACAGGCAGTAAAGAAGAAATAAATTATTAAGTATAGACTGGACAAATAGAAAACAAATAACAAGAAGGGATACTGAAATCTTTCCTAGCAGTAACTGCATTCAGTGTAAAAAGTCTAAACATGCTAAGAGGCAGATATTGTAAGACTGGATATGAATAATATTAAACTAAATTGTCAATAAGGAAGTGAATAATGAAGAGTCAGATATAAGCTAAATATGAAGCAAAAGGAAATGTTTATAGTGCAAACTGAAATAACAACAAAGCTATATTAATTTGAGAGACTATGTTAATTTAAGATAAAACAGGCCTCAGGAGAAAAAATATTACCAGAAGCAAAAATGACATTTCATCATAATAATAGTGTAAATTCGTCAGGAAAACATATCAATTATAATATATATGCAAATTCTAGCATAAAAATAAAGAAAAATATATCTGAAAATAAAAATATATATCCGAAACCACAGTTAATTACTCCAAACTCCTCTTGTAAAGCTGATAAAACAGATATATCAGGTAATAAGTAAAACTGCAGAATACTTGAAGAATACTAACAGCAAACATAATCTGATTGATGATTACAGGATGTATCATGCTCAGTCACTTCAGTCATGTCCGACTCTGCAATACTGGAGTGGGTTGCCATGTCTTCCTCCAGGGGATCTTCCCAACACAGGAATCAAACCCACATTTCCTACATCTCCTGCAAAGGTGAATTCTTTACTGCTGAGCCACAGAGGAAGTCCAACTACAGGATAGTACACAAAAACTGCAAAAATGCATATTTCACATAGACAAAACACTCCATAATAAATTTTCAAGAAAATAATTGGTCCAAGAATATAGTGTCAGACTAAGACATAATTAAAATTAAAAATCAGTAAATATATACTGATATATATATACACACACATATATATATACACACATATACTAGGCAAGTCCCTAAAATAACATATTAAACATCATAGTTCTAACTACCTCATATACCAGATGATTCACTTTGGAAATTACAGGAATACTTCACTGAATTCAAATGAAAAAGCAAAAAATAAAATTTGTGGAATGCAACAAAAGCATGAAAAAGAAATTTTTCATAGCTTCATCAGTCTACTGAGAAGAAAGCTTCAAATTCAGCCAACTCAGCTTTCACTATATGAAACTTTAGGGGAAAAAATAATAAATGAAAGTGCGGGCTTCCCTGGTGACGCAGTGGTGAAGAGATGCCTGCCAGTGCAGGGGATACGGATTCAGTCTCTGGTCCAAGGAGGATCATGCCATGGAGCACCCCGGCCCATGCCCCACAACTGAGACTGAGCTCTAGAGCCTGGGAGCATGACTATTGAACCCACGCACCACAAAGACTACAGTCCATGTACCCTGGAACCTGTGCTCTGCAACAGGAGAAGTTACTACAGTAAGAAACCCACACACCACAACAAGATGTGGCCCTCCCTCGCCTCAACTAGAGAAAAAGCCCGAACAGCAATGAAGACCCAGTACAGCCAAATACACAAATAAATAAAATTTAAAAACATAGGTGGTTAAAATATGAAGAAGAAATACTTTTAAATAATCACAGAAATCAGTGAAAGAGTAAATAAATAACTGAAAAAAGCCACCAAAACCAAGAACTCATTCTTAAAAAGTTTCAGTAAAAATAGATCAACTTATATTTAAATTGATCAAGACAGAATCAAAGAGGGTTCCTCTATAGATTCTACTTTTAAGAAGAATGTAAAATACTATTATGAACAATTTTATGCCAGGTGGCTCAGTGGTAAGGAATCCACTTGCCAACTCAGGACCTTGGGTTGCTCCCTGGGTCAGGAAGATCCCCTGGAGAAGGAAATGACAACCCACTTCAGTATTATTTCCTGGGAAATTCCATGGACAGAACAGCCTGGTGGGCTACAGTTTGTGGGGTCACGAAGAATCAGATATGACTGAGCATGCATACAATTGTATGCCAATATATTCAATAATCAACGTGAAATGCAAAAATACCCTAAAAATTATAATTATTAACATAAGAAGAAATAAAAAATCTGCAAGTTTTATACTAAAAAAATGAAACTGGCAATTAAATACATCCCCACAAAAAATCTCCATGACCAGATGTTTTTACTGGAGAGAGTGATCAAGTATTTGGGGAAGAACAGTACAAAGCCTACAGCAACTCATCCAGAAAATATAGAAATAAAGGATAATCCCCAGTTCATTTTATAAAGTGAAAGTGAAAGTCACGTCCAACTCTTTTGCAACCCCATGGACTCTACAGTGCATGGAGTTCTGTAGGCCAGAATACAAGAGTGAGTAGCCTTTCCCTTCTCCAGCAGATCTTCCTGACTCAGGAATCAAGCCAGTCTCTTGTATTGCAGGCAGATTTTTTACCAACCGAGCTATCAGAGAAGTCCCTTATTTTATAAGGCCAGAAACAAACTGAGAGCAAAATCAAAAACATTACAAAGAAAAAGAAATATCACAGACCAAAATTTCTTATAAATATAAATGGAGAAAACCTCAAAATACATTTGAAAAATTGAACACAGCAAATACAGAAAGGAAAAAACATAATGTTCAAAGACAATTTAGAGGATTTGCTGTTGATTTACTATGAACATTTTATCACAACATTAACAGAATAAGAAGGAAAACTATGTGAGTAGTTAAAGAAATAATATTTGAAAAAATTCAAAACACATTCAGGATAAAAGATTCCAGCATGCAAAAAACATAAGGGAAAGCTTTCACCTATAAAAAAATATCTATGCTCACAGTTAACATCATACTCCAAACAGACAAGCTGAAAATGTTTCCTCTAAAATCAGGAAAAAAGACAAAATGGCCACTCTTACCATAAAAATATTTTTTGATGTGGACCATTTTAAAAATATTTATATATTGTAAAGTTAAGCAAAATAAAAAAAAATTAAAAAAAATAAAAATAAAAATATTTATTGAATTTGTTACAATATTGCTTCTGTTTATGTTTTCATTTTGGGGGGTGATAGTCATGTGGAATCTTAGCTCCCCAACCAGGTCAAACCTGCACCCTTTGCAATGGGAGGCAAAGTCTTAATCACTGGACTACTGGGGAAGTCTCTCACCAGTTTTATTCAATGTAGTACTGGAAAGTCTAACGTGAGTAATTAGGAAAGAAAATAAATAAAATACATCCAAGAAGCAAAGAAAGAAGTAACTGTCACTATTTGTAGATGATATATCATATACAGAAGACACTAAAGAGTCCACCAAATCTCTGTTAGAACTAGTTAATAAATTCAGTAAATTTGCAGGATACAAAATCAATACTCAAAATCAATTGTGTGTCTATACAATAACAAACTATTAGAAAGTAAAACAATCTCACTTACAATAACATTTTAAAAAATAGACAGACTAGAAATAAATTTAACCAAGGAAGTAAAGGCCTGTATGCTGAAAACTGTAGGACATTGAT
Source organism: Tragelaphus eurycerus (assembly GCA_935064755.1). Lineage (NCBI taxonomy): Eukaryota > Metazoa > Chordata > Mammalia > Artiodactyla > Bovidae > Tragelaphus > Tragelaphus eurycerus. Next base: position 39,673,327 of record CAKXYN010000010.1, on the reverse strand, counting down.
GAAAAAAAAAAAATAAAAATTGAAGAAGACAGAAATAAATGGAAAGATAACAGCTCATAGACTGGAAATAATGTTAAAATCCATAGCACCCAAAGCACTCTACAGATCTGAGTCAGTCTCTATTTGGGAAAAGGATAGTCTTTTCAATAAATACAGATAAGGGAAAAATGGACAGCCACATGCTAAAGAATGAAACCGAATCCCTACCTTACACCACACAGAAAAATAAATTCAAATTTGATAGATGTGAATGTAAGACCTGAACCATAAAATTCCTAGAATAAAACATAGGGGGTAAGTTCCTTGACATTGGTTTCAGCAATAATTTTTTCCTTAAGATTTGACATCAAAAGCAAAGGCAATACAAGCAAAAATAAACACATGAAACTACCTGAAACTAAAAAGCTTCAGTACAGTAAAGGGAACCAACAACAAAACCAAAAGTGGAAGAAAACCAAAATGGAAAAAAATATATATTTGCAAATCATATATCTGATAAGGGGCTAATATCCCAAACATGTAAAGAACTCATACTACTCAAAAAAAAAAAAAAAAAAATCTGACTGAAAATGGGGCAGAGGAAATCAAGAAATATTTTTCCAAAGCTATTCAAAGGTCAACATGTACATGGAAATGTTCCCAGCATCACTTAATCATCAGGGAAATGTAAGTCAAAGCCACAATGATACACCACCTCATGTTTGTTAAATGGTCATTATGAAGAAGACAAGAGACACAGGGGATGACAAAGAGTGGTTAAAAAAAGGAACTCTTAGTGTTGGTGAGGATGTCAATTGATCCAAACACAATGGAAAACAAAATAAAAGTTACTAAAAAAATTAAAAATAGACCTGCTATATGATCTAGCAATTTCACTTCTGAGTATACACCCTGAAAAAAGGAAAAATGAAAACAGAATTTCTAAACTGCTTGAATTTTTTAATCATGTAAATGTATTTTTTTAATGGTGTTATCTGGATGGGGTATCATGAGTTGCATTTGCTTTTATGCTATAATTTCCTGTATTTCAAAACTAATAAGCATTATTAAAATACAAATCATAAGTGAATCACAGAACCATTTCAGCAAAATAAATGTCTGTTTCTAAATAAAAAATGTATATGGCAGAAAATTTCAAACTAATTTACAAAATTCCACTGTCAATTCCTAATCAGTCAAATACGACATTTGAAAAGAATTGAAATAACTGGATAATATCATTAAATTAGAAAAAATAAATCAATTACTTTTCAAGATCTTAAACTACACAATGCAAAGTACAATTGTCTATTGGTTGTCACATATAATTACATTGCTGCCTATTATGCTTCACTGTAATCTCAAGATAATTCTTCTAACAGTATATTCTCTTTACTGTTTTGTATGACTTTATTATAAAAAGTAGTTGATGTTTTGCTATTATTTAGCTTCTTCAACAGAGAAGGCAATGGCACCCCACTCCAGTACTCTTGTCTGGAAAATCCTATGGACGGAGGAGCCTGGTGGGCTGCAGTCTGTGAGGTCGCTGAGAGTCGGACGCGAATGAGCGACTTCACTTTCACTTTTCCCTTTCATGCCCTGGAGAAGGAAATGGCAACCCACTCCAGTGTTCTTGCCTGGAGAATCTCAGGGACAGCGGAGCATGGTGGGCTGCCGTCTATGGGGTCGCACAGAGTCAGACATGACTAAAGCGACTTAGCAGCAGCAGCAGCAGCAGCTTCTTCAAAGATGCATTTCAGGGAGCTAACTTTTGAACAATGTGGCTTCATAATGGAAGGAACACCTTACTGCTAAGCAAGAGCTCTGAGACTGTTACAACTAATTGTGGGAGCCAGATCACATCCTTTAGTATTCCTCAGCATCGTTCTGCAAATCTGAATATCTACACTGTGCCAACCACTTAAAAGTGAAATTAATTTTTAGTTCCTCTCCTAGCACAGAAACATTCTTAGTTTTATCCGTGCAATAATATAATTTATTTTTATAACTTTCTAATTCAATGCACATTTCCTTCAGATTAACAATGACAAATAACATGAACAGTATATTAATATTAGATGTGGGTTCAAGAAAATCGGTCTCCCTGGTGGCACAGATGGTAAAGCATCAGCCTACAATGCGGGAGACCCAGGTTCCATCCCTGGGTCTGGAAGATCCCCTGGAGAAGGAAATGGCAACCCACTCTATTACTCTTGCCTGGAAAATCCCATGGATGGATGAGCCTGGTAAGCTACAGTCCATGGGGTCGCAAAGAGTCGGACACGACTGAACGACTTCACTTCATTCAAGAAAATCAACTATTTTTTTCTAACGGCTTTGCCTGCCATTTTGCTCTCTTGTGTTTCTAAATATTTGCAATAGAAGTGTGCAGAACTTGTTTCTTTCCTCATTGAAATCCTGAGAGGATTCTGAAGATCCTGTGCACAAACCATTTTACCTCATTTGGAAGAAGGGGGCTTTATGTAAGTAGAACATTGTTATTATTGTCTGTATAGTGCACACATGTTTCATGATAAGCTCTACTTCCAAAAGGAATCAGCCATTCCCATTTTCTATTGAAAAAGAGAATGAATTACAAGTTGAGCAGAAGTACAAAAAGTTCTACCAGTAAATACTACTTTGAAATACTGCTCTTAGTGATCACATAATTTTGCTACTTTTCTCTCATTTTAAACTAACACTACAAAATTTCATACAAAGTGACAATCACTCTTTTGCTGGTATGCAAATTCAAGTAATACAGTACAGTGAAATTATAGTTGAAAAAAAGTTTTGCTGCATAACTAACCTAATTTATATTCAATGTGGCTGGTAGAAACACAACATTTTCTATTTTCCTCTGCAAGGTTAAGAAATGTAGCTTTTAACATTAGGTCTGACAAGAGTGAGAGATTAGAAATGGCAACACTGAACTCTTTCCTTCCTCTCTCTCTCATTGCACACTGAACTAATTTTCTCAGCATAAACAAAACCCAGCAAAGCAAGGGCCTTTCAACATAAAAGTAAATGAGCTGTAAAGGGAGATTTTTGTGCAGAATATGTAATTTCTGCATGATCCCAAAAAGCTCTAAATATTAACTAATGAAAAGTAGTGACATCTCAACATAAGTATGAATCAACTTGTACAACACTCAAGCCCCTCATAGTAATAGTCACAAAGGTCTAGAACATTAATATACAGTATGTGAAATTCATGCATTACTAAGCTTTCCCTAATTTTGTTTATATGCCTGTCAGTTTAAAAGATTATAATATTGACTGACAACAATATCTTGAGAAAGGAGATGTTATTTTTACAATTCTCAGATTATAACTTATATTTGGATTAGAAAAGTAAGTGGCACTTTTGTTGTCAAGGGTTAAATGATGTTCTTCAATAAACAAGAAATGTTGAAGAGTAAGGGGTAAGAAGAGGAAAGAAAAGTAAAAACACTAAGGACTGCAGTTAAATTTGTTTCTGAGAAAGTAACATGCTCTTGGGACATTTTATTTTAACCACATAACATGAAATCACATTTGATTTTGACATTTGATATTTACCTATTCTCTCCTTCAAAATCCAGGAATAGAGAAGAGTTGTTTAACTAAACTTGCATTGGCTTTCTATTAGAAATCTAATCAATTTCAGAGATTTCTGCACACAGACCATTTGGGTAAAAATCTAGTAGACAATTACTAGTTTTGAGAGACTCTAAATCAGTGCTTCTTATACATAAGCATGTCTAAGAATCAACTGGAGGGCTTGTTAAAACACAGACTTAGGGGACCAGGCTTCATATCCAAATTTGAAATTGGATATGAGAATTTGCATTTCCATAAAGTTTCTAGGTGATGGTGATGCTGCTAGTTTGTAGGTAACACTGAGGAGCACAGCTCTTATCATCACTTAGTGATATTTATGTCCACGTACATTAAATGAATATCTGTGTTAAGTTCTGTTTTTAAAAAACCCATATATATTGTCTAATTGTTTTAGCAAAACTCTTTCCTGAGATAGATATTAAAGACAACTAAGAAAGCTGAAAAACTATTTATTTTCCAGGTTCATGATTCTAAACAAGAGTTTAAGTTTTGCTTCATCATAAACATGACCTTTATAAAAAGTAAGAAAAATAGTTGGTCTTACATAAAATGGAAGTCCCATAGTCATCAATGGTCATAGCTCTATCTCAATATTTGTTAAATATGTCTCTTCTAACAAATTCAGACCACAGGTCCTAATTGTATTAGAGGGATGGGGGATCAGAACTGTGGCATACTCAGGAGGTCTCCAGTCTAAACTAAGGATCATTATAATTTTAAAGTGACTGTTCTAAAATTGCCATATGAACTTTGAGAGTTATCCACCATAGTAGTCTGGGTGGAATCGGGAACTAGAAACTCCGCAATAGATTAAACGGGGCATTTAATATAATGAACCATTGTCTAAAATACAAGAGGAACTATGAGAAATAAGGAAATTATATGGTACCCTAGGCATAAGGATAGAGGGGAAACACCCAAAGGACAAACCAAACCTCTTGGAGTAAGTGTGGTTCAGCCACCAGACAGCATCAGTGGTTTAGCCAGGCCAGAGCTGCTCTGGAGGTCCTGAGCAAACAATAGACTCCTCTCTGGAATGCAGAAATCAGCAACTGAGGGTAGTGAAGAAAGTGGAAATCCGGGTGCCTGTAGGGCAAGGAGGCCTTCAGAGCATGCAGACCACAAGAGGACCAGCTGCATCAGGCTCTGTAGTGCTTTCGGAGGGAGTCCAGGTGCTGGGCATTGGACAGGAGGACTTCAGAGGTCATGCTCTTCAGGGGGTCTAATTTCAGTACCCTGAATGAGTGGAAAGGTTATCATCTCTAGGCCAACCCTGCAAGGTCCATCAAAGACCAGCCTCTGGGCCTGTGATGTTTTGGCCCTTACACGCTTTCCTTTTTCTTTTACATTTCCTGTCTGTGGAGGAGCACCATTCACCCCTGACAACAAATGTGCCACTTCCTTTTCCTAATTCAAATATAAAATGTAATCTGGGGATCATAAAAATAGCATCTCTTGTCCTTTTAGTGTATGTCAATGACAACTTTTGAAACCAAATGACATATAAATAAAATCAGCAAAAGCTTAGTGGTGTATAAATTTCACATGAATGTAGTTAATAATAATAATTTGTTACTATCAATTCAAGGAGACCTGAGTGGTGTTGTTAAGTTGACTGCTCCGTACTAGATCAATTTTCTCCATCTTCTACAGTTTTCTCTTTCTTTTATTACTACTCTTATCTTTATTGATCCCTTCCTTCCACCTTCTGGGTTTAAATTTACTGTTTTTTGAGTTTTAAAGCTGCAGGCTCAGAAGCCTAGATCTTTGGTCTCAAACTTTCCTTCTGATACAGATTTCTAAGGGACAAACTTTCCTCAATATATTGCTTTTGCTGCAACCCACAAATTTTAATAGTCTTTAAAATTTTTCACTTATTTTCAAATATTTTCTAATTTCCTTTGTAACTGTTTCTTTGAGCCATGAGTTGTTTAGAGTGATTACATGAATTGCCAAATATTTGAGATTTTCCAGGTACATTTTTTTGTGTAATTCTAATGTAATTTTGTAATTTCAGAGAATATACTTTGAGTGATTTCAATTCTTTTAATTTATTGAGACTTTTATGGCCAAGCATATGGCTCTATTCAGCTAATGTTCTATGTGCAACTGAAAGTAATGTGTATTCTGCAGTTGCCTTGTGTAGTGCTCTATAAATGTTGATTAGGTTAAATTGGTTGAGAGTTTTCAAGTACTCTATCTACTTCCTGACTTTCTGTCTGCTAGTTCTATTACTGACAGAGGAGTCCTAAAATCACCAATTTTAATTGTGGATTTATCTATTTCTCCTTTCAGGTTTGTCAGTGTTTGCCTCAGGTATTTTAAAGCATCTTTTTGGTGCATACATATTTAGGTCTGTTGTGGTTCTTGATTAATTTACTCTTTTATCATTGGGAAATGTCACCTTTATCTTTGGCAATATTTCTTGTACCAAAGGCAACTTTATCTGATATTAACATAGGTATGTTAAGTTTTTCTATTATGATGATTTGAACATAAATATAACTTTTTTATCTCTTTATTTTTAGATCATCTGAGTCTTTAGAATCAAAATGTGATTCTCAGTGAGAGTATACGATTGGGCATTGCTTTGTTTTACCAATTTAATAATCACTGACTTATAAGCAGAGTGTTTATATTTAATGTGGGCTTCCCAAGTGATGCTAATGGAAAAGAACCTAACTGCCAATGCAGGAGACATACGAAATTTGGGTTTGATCCCAAGATCCCTGGAGGAGGGCATGGAAATCCACTCCAGTATTCTTGCTTGGAGAACCCCATGGACAGAGGAGCCTTCCAGGCTGCAGTCCACAGGGTCACACAGAGCCAAACATGACTGAGGAGACAGCATGCACACATATTTAATATGATTGTTGACATGGTTGAATTTAAATCTCTCTTTGCAATCAGTTTTATATTTATCTCATAGAGCTTTTTTTTTTCTTTACATAATTTGAATTAATTACCTTTGGTATTAAACCAAATCTCCTCTTTGACGTTCTATTAATTATCTTATATGATGGGGTTATCAATTGACAAATATGCATCTTTAGCTTATCATTTTTTTGCTTATCATCTTTTTTGCTATCATTAATTATACTTCTTTTTGTCTTACAAGCCCCATATGCTGTGTTGTGCTTAATTGCTCAGTCATGTCCCACTCTTTGCAACCCCATGGACTGTAGCCCTCCAGGGTACTCTGTGCATGGGGATTCTCGAGGCAAGAATACTGCTGTGGGTTGCTATGCCCTCCTCCAGGAGATCTTCCCAACCCAGGGATCAAACTTAGGTGTCCCACATTGTGGGTAGATTCTTTACCATCTGAGCCACCAGGGAAGCCCAAGAATACTGGACTAGGTAGCCTATCCGTACTCCAAGGGAACTCCCTGACCCAGGAATTGAACTGGGGTCTCCTGCATTGCATCTGGATTCTCTACCAGTTGAGCTACCAAGGAAGCCCTACAAACCCCATATATACACAACACTATTATTTTCTTTAAATAATGATCTTTCAAGGTAATTTTAAAAAATACAAGACAGTCTATTATATTTACCCAGTATGCACTTGTATAGATCAGCTTGCATATATATCTGTCTAGCTTAGCCCTGTTTCTTTATCATGACCTGAGTTCTGTATGAAATTTTCTGAATTCTTAATATGGTCCCTCCAATCTGATCAATCAGATTGAAGGCTCTGTTAACATTTTTCAAGCTCAGGTAATTATTTAATTTGAAAAAGCCCTTGTGATCGATTGTCCCCGTTTTCATTCTTCACATGGCCCTATGGAATTTTACCATTCATATATGCAGTTTAGTACTCAAAGACTCAGGGAAATCCCTATGCAGATGTCTTGATTTCTTTTTATACATAGTTTAAGCAAAAAATAAGCCAAACTCTACTTAAAAAAAAAAAAAACCTGACATCTATTTAAATCTAATGTATCCCTACTTAATATATTCATTAATTTTCTTCATCATTTTTTCTAATTTTTACAATACCAGAAATAAGAGCATAGGAATGAGTTGGGAGGGCATGGCACTAATTCATATGATAGATGGAAATGTTTTGGAGTAAGATGACAATACAGATGAGAAGTAGTTGAAGTTGAAGTATTATTTTTAAGGTATTGCAGAATGGAAAGTTGATGAATTGGGTGAGGCTCATTAAAGAAGGAGAGGAGTCAAGCCTAACTCCAAACATTTTGGCCTAACTGGCAGGGTTGCATTGCCAACTACTGAGGTAAAACATCATAGAAAGAATAAGTTTGGAATTTAGAACTCATGAGTTTGATTTTGGAAAACTTAATTTTAATAAACCAATTACACATATAAATGGAAATATATTAAATTAGATATATGAGTCTAGAGTTCAAAAAATGTTAGTGCTGGAAAGAAATATTTGAGATCTGCTTATGTATTTACAGGCATGAAACAAGATAAGATCACTTCATAGTGTTTATACAAATAGACCATATATTTGAGGGGTGAATTCTGATCCATATCAATATTTAGGAAATAGAGAAACAAGAGGAATTATCAACAGGTACTGAAAGGCATAGTCAGTTATGTAAGAAGAAAGTGGAAGAGGAGTGTCCTGCAAGATGTCTGAGAAAAGTGTTTCACAACAAAGACAGATCAACTGGGTCAAATACCACCAATAGCTTGACTATTTTGAGATAACTGGACTTGGTAGAGTTTAAAAATGAACAGATCTGTTTCAGTGGAGTGGATTGACAAAAGTATAAATGGAATGGATTAAAGAAGAAATGGAAGCAGGAGATGTAGAGCTATCTGATAACAACAACCCTTCTGAGGCAGTTTGTTATATAGAGGGCCACAGAGATAAAGTGGAAGATGGGGGTACTGGGGACACAGCAGAAGGATTATCCTGGAATAATAAATGGCAAGGAATGGGATCTAGAGAAAAGTGGAAGGAATTAATTTGGGACCACTTTAATCATTTAAAAGGAAAGAAGGAAGTGACAATACAGTACGCTGATAAATTTGATTCAAAAATTTATATGTTTTCTTATAATCAGTACTATTTTTGCAATGTTAGAAGGGAAAAGAAAATCATTTTAAACTTTATGCATGGTTTCCAGGAGGACCAGCTGAAGGAAGCTGATTCAAGCTAAACACAAGATTTGCCAAGGCCCAAAGTATGAAGTATCACCATCTGCTGGATTCTGCAACCCAGGCTTATAAGTCAAAGACAATGTTGACCTTTGATAGGGACTCTTAAATCTTCTACATTATGAAATTATTTTTAAAAAACTTTGAAATAAAAATTTTAGAAGTTGAAATGGAAGTATATTTTTATATGTTCTTATTAGTGATAAATTTATATTTTATGGAAAATATAACTTATGTTTTTAAAAAATAATCACTAATCAGAATGGAGTTATCATATAATGAAACACTCTGCCTGATTTCAGGAAATGTATAGAGTCTGAAAATAGGTGGTTAGATATTTTCTCCTTGAGCACGTTGGTAGAGAGAAAGAAATTCTCCAACCAAATCCCCATACAATTTATGAGGGCAAATTATATAACTAAAGTAAAAGGGAAGAGACACAGATGTTGCACTGTCAGTAATGGAATTGAAATTAATGGAGTCCAAGGAAAACAGATAAAACAAAGTCTGTCTCGACTCCTCTCTGTCTGGGTAAGGGGTTAACATGAATATTCTGGTCTAAGATGGAAGATAATGAACAATCATAATTAGATATGCATTGGATATATTTTCTTTATTTTGTGTTTAAATGATTCATAATATATTCAGAGAGTGGATGTTTCCTGCTATCTTATAATTCCCAAAGAAATTGACGAGATAACAACACAGCCTTCAAAACTGCCAATTCTCAATTTGTTTGTTTTGTTGGGATTTTGCTATTTTTCACTTGTTTGTTTATTTAAAATGAAAGTGCACATCTCCAAGGATTATTTTCATCAAATATATCTGTAAGATGTTAACTTCAGCATTTTTATTTGAGTTACACAAAGATAAATGGAATTAAACATAGAGAGCGCATTCTTGTGAAAGCATATGTTCAGGGACTGAAATAAACAAGCTCCCTGAAGTGAACAAAACCTCTGGGATAACATGGAATAGGAGGTTCTCACATCGCAACCAACAGAGCAGGGAATTACAGCATTTCTTCTAGAAATCAGTTGTAAACAATAGTTATTTTACAGAGATCCACTCTCCATATATCAGACATACTTAAAGCTGTAAAAAAGTATTTCCATGCTTAACCTCAATAAGAATTGATGCTTTTGAACTGTGGTATGAAGACTTTTGAAAGTCCCTTCGATTGCAAGGAGATCAAACTAGTCAATCCTAAAGGAAACCAACCCTGAATATTCATTTGAAAGACTGATGCTGAAGCTCTAATACTTTGGCCACCTAATGAGAAGAGCTGACTCATTGTAAAGACCCTGATGCTGGGAAAGATTGAGGGCAGGAGGATAAGGGGGTGACAGAGGATGAAATGGTTGGATGGCATCACCAAATCAATGGACATGAGTTTGAGCAAACTCTGGGAGATAGTGAAGGACAGGGAAGCCTAGCGTGCTGCAGTCCATGGAGTCACAAAGAGTCAGACATGACTTAGGGACTGAATAAAAATAACCTCAATAGTGTGAAAATATTATGCAAAGGGAACAAGGTTTGAACTACCCAGATAACTCAAGCTAGCAATACATTAACAAAAAACAGAATTATCTAGATAATTGTTTCAACTCTCCATTTCTTTTATATGATAGGAAATCATATTTTAAAATTATATTCCAAGGCACTATGAAATAAATTATCAGGGCAAGATTATAAATAAACTAATTCTTCACTATAAAACAGCTATGATGTCTCCCACAGCTATACCCCATGCCCCTTTCATCCAGTTTTCTAATCTCATACAGCATTCAGAAATAGACATTTTTTTCCTATCTTCCAAATATTCTCTGTCCCCTTATATAAGGGGATATAAGTTATAACTTAGTAGCTATTGCTGAAAAACTAAAGCCCATTCATAATAAACATTGCCTATGTTTCTTCATTAGTTTTAATTTTTCTTACTGTCACTGGGAAAACAGTGATTTCTATTTTTCTAACAATCACAATCCAATCAATTGGGTTTAGTCCCAGTGTACTTTTTTGGTCTTCTTTTCTACAGATTCTTTCAGTTCATGGTATAATTAGTGATATCTACAATTATATATGTGTGTACAAAAGATTATCCAAATCATTCGCTCAATCTCAATCATATATTCACATTTACTGCTTGTGCATAATTCTATTGTTTCTTTAAAAATTAGAATACTGATAGACTATTTCTGTTAATAAAATTATAATTTCTTCTAAGAAGTGCAAATATTTCCCAAAGAACCTCTGACATCTCAGGGGTATTAGTATTTTCTGACAAAGAACCTTCTTGTTTAAAGTTGACTTATTTCATTGGCCCAGTAGCATTATTTCCATGTAACTCTCCTAAATATCTACCCTGCAGGGCTTATTCTGGCTAGAATCCAGGCTTTTGATTTTCTTAGATCAAATACAAAACTGTGTATATCAAAAGCTGGGAAGACCAAAGGGAAAAGAGAGACAACACTAAAGAAATCCTAAAAGGCATAGTGAATTCTACAAATGGCTTAGGGTCTAAATCTAGCAGTTTGGCTTTTGGTTGATTATTATGTTAGAGGAGAAATTTCTGGAGCTAGAGCAATGGGATTGCTAGGCCCAGAAACTGAGGAATGAATAGATATCCCAAGTTTGTCTGAAATACAAATAGAAATAACTTACTTTTCTCTGTATATTTTTTCAATTTCTAGTTACAATATGGACAGGCCAATCAAAATACACTTTCTCGAACAATTGTTCTTAAAAGAAAACCCTGTTATTTGGAAAATAGATGTTAAAACACTTCTGTATCCTGCACCACTTTCTTTACCTTCTAAGTAAAAGAAATAAACTAAAACTATTTTCTTCTGATGGGACTCCATAAGCTTATGGGTTCCATTAATGCAGATAATGCTATGCTATGCTATGCTAAGTCACTTCAGTCGTGTCCGACTCTGTGTGACCCCATAGACGGTAGCCTACCAGGCTCCCCGGTCCCTGGGATTCTCCAGGCAAGAACACTGGAGTGAGTTGCCATTTCCTTCTCCAATGCATGAAAGTGAAAAGTGAAAGTGAAGTCGCTCAGTCTTGTCCGACTCTTAGTGACCCCATGGACTGCAGCCTACCAGGCTCCTCTGTCCATGGGATTTTCCAGGCAAGAGTACTGGAGTGGGGTGCCATCGCCTTCTCCGAATGCAGATAATGGAAACAGTCAATACAAAAGAAAAAAAGCTCTTCTCAACTTAGCCTAGATGCCTGATCACCATTAAGTCCACAAGTTATTTTCTGAGGAAGAACTCTGAATCAAAAATATTAGGTTTGTTAGTGTTAAAGAAAAAAATTATTCTAACACCAGTTAAAATGGTAAGGAAGATTTTATTCAGGGATATTGCAATTGATGTCAATAGTATAGTAATAGGGTAAAGAAATATGAATAAATTATAAATACAGCAAAAAGAGCTAATAATTTATAACCAAGGAACGGGGTGAGAGAGTCAGTAGATGGAAAATTATTATTAAGAAGAAACATCAATAGTAGGGGGATTCTTGCTGAAACCAAGTCAAGGACTTCCATGTCGAAGGTGGGGGATGAGGAACTTGATCAGATACTGAGTGTCATCAGTTATGAGGGGTGGGAAGATTCTCACTAAATTGACTTAGAAGAATTCTTATTAAAACTGGGCAACGCAGGCTTGGCAAGGACAGAACAGACACAGAAGACAAGACTGAAAAGAGGGCTCAAAGAAGTCTAACTAGTCTTTTCAGAAAAGAATCTTTGTCAACAGTATGACTTAGAAACTCCAAGCTGGCAATGCATGTGCACTCAGTCGCTTCAGTCATATCTGACTCTTTGTGATCCCCATGGACTGTAGCCCACCAGGCTTCTCTGTCCATGGAATTCTCCAGTCAAGAATAGTGGAGTGAGTTGCTGTGCTCTCCTCCAGGGAATCTTCCAGACCCAGGGATCGAACCTGGGTCTCCTGAATTGTGGGTAGATTATTCACCTCTACCCTGGAGAAGGAAATGTAGCCTACCAAACTGTAGGCTACCAAACTCCTCTGTCCATGGGATTCTCCAGGCAAGAATACTGGAGTGAGTTGCCATGCCCTCCTCCGAGAGATTTTCCAGACCGTTATCGAACCCACATCTCTTGTGTCTCCTGCATTAGCAGGCAGGTTCTTTATCACTAGCACCACCTGGGAAGTATAATTAAGGCATTAGTCAGTATATATACATGTTTTGCAGAGAAGGAAATGGCAACCCACTCCAGTACTCTTGCCTGGAGAATCCCATGGAGGGAAGACCCTGGTAGGCTACAGTCCACGGGGTCGCAAAGAGTCGGACACAACTGAGCTACTTCAATTTCACTTTCACTTATTCACCTATAAGTCACCAAGGAAGTCCCCAAAACTGACAATGGCTTAGACAAATACGGATTTGTTTCACTTTAACTGCAGAATGCAGGTAAAATAAAGCTCCATGACTTCAGGAAAATAAACTGTTTTAGCTTATTGCTAAAACATGTCTTTAAGTTATGGATTGCAACTCTTGGTCCAGAGCGGTCAACTAAAAGGAAAAGTTTTCTGCCCTTCCGCTCACCCACCACACACAAAACATGCAAAAGGCTGTGTGGCTCATCTCTGCTCCATATATTGCTGCTTTGATGGTTCTGCTGTTGCCAGATTATTCAGTATGACTTCACACACTCATTGAGTTGGTGGGGCTTGGTACAAGTTTCTGATTGGAGCAGCTTTGTTCATCTCCAGGGCCTTCTCTCTTTTGTGATCTCTCATTCCACAGAGTTTCTCTCTCTCTACATCATTTCCTATGCAGAAAATCTTGGACTTCTTTACACAAAGGCTGGATTCCAGAAAATAAAAATGTAAACTATAAGACGTCTTAACACGAGGGCCTTGAGTCACAATATGTGAATTCAAGGTCAGCCCCCACTCAAGAGGAGAGGAAATAAATGGACCCCCCCTTGCTAGGTGGGATGAATATTATGCATATACAGAAGAAGAAAATAATTGTTTGTTAGCAGCCATCTTTGCAGATAATCCACTACAGTTAGTTTTCAGGCCTTCACGTTCATCCAATAAACTACTGTACTTTGCCACTTTTCCTAGAGGTTGATTTTTGGGACTTACTATCTCCTCTTACAGATTTTGACCCAATCCACAACCTCTTAATATTCTTTATGTTTGGCTAATACAGTATCTTTGGATTGACTTTACTCCTCCCAATATGGATTTATTTATCAAAGTCTCTTTCAAAACATGTATGCTGCTGCTGCTAAGTCGCTTCAGTCGTATCCAACTCTGTGTGACCCCATAGACAGCAGCCCATCAGGCTCCCATCCCCGGGATTCTCGAGACAAGAACACTGGAGTGGCTTGCCATTTCCTTCTCCAATGCATGAAAGTGAAAAGTGAAAGTGAAGTCGCTCAGTCATATACGACTCATAGCGACCCCATGGACTGCAGCCTACGAGGCTCCTCCATCCATGGGATTTTCCAGGCAAGAGTACTGGAGTGGGGTGCCATTGCCTTCTCTGCAAAACATGTATATATACTGACTAATGCCTTAATTATACTTCCCAGGTGGTGCTAGTGATAAAGAACCTGCCTGCTAATGCAGGAGACACAAGAGATGTGGGTTCGATAACGGTCTGGAAAATCTCTCGGAGGAGGGCATGGCAACTCACTCCAGTATTCTTGCCTGGAGAATCCCATGGACAGAGGAGTTTGGTAGGCTAGAGTCCACAGGGTCTCAAAGAGTCAGACAATAATTAATCAATATAAAATATTAATTAATATCACATTTCAGTATATAAGTATCTATTAACATCAGGCACCAGGACAAAATATGACAGAAATAGAATAAGTATGAAATGTATATAAATGGAAACAATTTCCCTGTATTATTGATATTCTATTACAGAAGCTTAAGATTATATCCCCTTTAGAGAAATAATCGCAGAATAGCAATTATTCAAACTAAAGAGAATTTCGAGCACATCACCAAAAAGAAGCATTTCCCCTGAATTATGTTCTATTCAGAGCATATGTGCAATATTGTGCCAAATTCTGAGATTATTTCAGAAAAGGACATTGGTAATGGCAAAGCAGTCACTTAAGTAATATTACAAGTGTGTGTTTTGAGGAAAATTGATGTTTAAATTCGTACAGCAGAAGAGTAAAAAGAAAAAGCCATCTTATTTGTAGGTTTGTGTAAGTAGCATTATTTTGTATTGATTCAGAAAGTTAATCAGCAGTACTAGTGGTAGAAATTTCAAAGTAGATCTTCTTTAAAATTAAGGAACAAATTTGGAGCCAATAGAATCACAAAACTAAATGGTACTTTAGACAGAAGTGTATATTTAATTCAATTCCTGGAACAGTTTAGATACTTTATACAATATATTTTAATGAAATAGTGAATGGCCATCTAAAAGGACAAGAAGAGAAAAGAATTCCTCAATGAGCAATAGGAAAGAATAAGAGTAATCTCTAAAGTTGTTTATAATTCTGAAAAACTGAGGTGGGAGAGAGGGCAGCTTCCCTTTTTGTCTTATCTAAATATGTTTATCAGAAACCAAGTAGGCATTCTATGAAAATGCCAAATGTTCTATAAGTTAGGACCATTGTAAAAAGAAATTACGGCACAGTTCTGGTGTAAGGTCCATGAAAAGGCACACTGGAGTAGTAATGACATTTCATTTTACTATCATTTTAGTTCTTTTCATTTTCTCCCTTAGATGTGTTTACAGTGATACGTATGTCTTTTACATGTTTATTCAGTTTTCATGCATATTAAAGTTTATCTGCTCCAGGCCAATAATCATATTAGCTTAATTTTCTCTATATTAAGTTCTAGTTGGCACCAAATAAGTGTTAATTCAAGATTACTTTCAAGATAATTTACTTCCAATTATTATTTGATTTTTTCCATAATCTCATACACGGAACCAATATTGAAAGCTCGGGTAATGTACGATGACAGTATCATTATGAACATAGTAACACATATACATTCACATTCACACATATACACACAATACATATTTTCAACTGATTTCACACAAGAAATAGATCCTATCTTTCTTCAGTTGCTGACATTGCAAATATTGATTTAATAGTGAAATTATCCAAAAGACATTTCAGGAAAAAATGTACCTCCTCAAAACTCATGGAACTTTTATGGTGAAATGATTTTTAAAACTATAGAAATCTGCAGTAAGGTAAATAATAGGTAGTTGAGAAGTACCAACTCCATCTTTAACATACACAGTTCAACTTTCATCAGAGGGAAGTGATCCTTGGGAAGATAACTGAGAACCTTGACTTTTATGGGTGAGTTTTATAATTCTAGTCCACTATTCAGTTAGGCATGGATAATGCTATTTCTCAGGCCCATAAAAATAATACCAGTTATCAATCTTTACTTACTCTGACATCTATCATTAATATTTCAAAATGAAAGCTTTTTGAGTTAATGCAGAAGCTTCTCTCTTCCTTTCTGTGAAAGTCTAGCATTTGTAAATATATGTGACAGATCATGGGCAAAGTACCAACTATAAAGTCTTTATTGAAGTGCTATTTGTTTTACCCACCAATAATTTTCATTCTTATTAATAAACCCCCATTAAAATAATATTTTCTTGAAGTTGAAATTTTCAAAGCAGAATAAGAGTTTTAGTAACCTATTCATTTCTACTATGAAAACTGACATCTTCACATGCATGAATCAAATAGTAATTTACGGACCAGAAGAAGCATAAATAAGACCTTGAAGAATATATAAGAAATACATTGAAAATAAATCACTGCATTTAAATATCATCTAAAGTATAAGTTTGGCTACTTGTAGTGAGGAATCAGAAAAAAGTAAAGGAAAATCAAGTAATCTCAGTATAGTGATTAAGAGCATTGCCTTTGACATCAGAAAAAATGCCTGTTTCTCTTAAATTATTTAACCCTGAGCAAGCTCATTTTTTTGAGCCTTAGTTGTTTTAAACACAGAACCTAGCAAATAGTAAGTTCTCAATACATGGCAACTAGCAACATTATTAGTATCATGTCAAAATTACAGGATTCCTAGATCAATTGAGTAAAATTATGCAACCAATAATTAATACCAAATGAACATAAATATTGCTAATTTAAGCTAGTTCACCTAAGATAGTCAGTTTTTGCTTATTACCTAAATACAGCATCTATATTTTACTTTATGGTCATAGCTAACAGTAAACTCAATGAGCAAGCTCCAGGGTGGGTGATGGAGAGGGAAGCCTGGCATGCTGCAGTCCATGGGGAAGCAAAGAGTCAGACACAACTGAGGGACTGAACTAATCTGAACTTAGTAAACTGTTTCAAAGACATTCAGCTCAGTGCTGAATTCACAGGCCAGAGATCAGTTAAAGTGTCATGGTGAGAAACTACTTATGGATTTGAACCTGAGTTAGAGAACAGGTCTTCCAGCTCTATAAAGAAGTTAAAGTAGGATTTTTTCCTTTCGAACCTACAGAGAAAATATTCAAGTATCCTAAGGAGCTAAAAGAGAGGGGATAAAAATGCCCTTTTATTCCTCTATTATTAACAATCTTAATTTGAGATTTAAAGGTAGACTGGGTTAAAAAAAAATTTAAAAACCTCTAGCTAAAATGACTTTAGGGGATACTGAGAAAAAAGTACATTTTATACTGAATATTTAATAATATAATACATAAATCATCACACTAAAACTGGAATTGTAAGTTGACTCAGGGGAAGTTACAAAGGTTAAAGCTTAGACAAGTAATAAATGAGAAAAGCACCCTCATTACCTTGAGGGGAGGTGTTTTATCAGGACAGAGGTTTTCTACAGAACTGATTTATTTGTGCTTTCAAGCAAAAATGTACTAAGAATCTTGTTCATAAAGTTCTCCTGCTGTTAATTCATGCTGTTTCTATTTGCATGAGTGCTGTGTGCATATCTGACTTCTGGCCACAGATTTGCCATCAGAAAGTAAGACATGATTTTTTTCTCAAGTAAGAGAGAATCATGGGAATTTTACACATAAAGATATGCAATTGTAACTTTGTAAGAGAATGTTACCCAATATCTGTACTTCAGATTCCATAAAGAATGAGACAAGCATTTGTGTTTTATGTCATAATGAAAAGAACTGTCATCCATCCTTGTCACCCAGACTCAAAATTAGAAAATTATCTTTGATTTACCCAAAACCCATTTAGTTATTTGTGCAGTCTTGCCAACTGTATTAATAGCTCCAGTACATCTTTCATATCGATGCCCTCTTTTCCAGCCTCTCTGCAAAAGTAAGAAAGCAAATAACATGACCTTGTACCTATTCGTTCAGTTCAGTTCAGTACAGTTCAGTTGGTCAGCCATGTCCGACTCTTTGCGACTCCATTAATCGCAGCACTCCAGGCCTCCCTGTCCATCACAAACCCCTGGAGTTCACTCAGACTCAAGTCCGTCAAGTCAGTGATGCCATCCAGCCATCTCATCCTCTGTCGTCCCCTTCTCCTCCTGCCCTCAATCCCTCCCAGCATCAGAGTCTTTTCCAATGAGTCAACTCTTCACATGAGGTGGCCAAAGTACTGGAGTTTCAGCTTCAGCATCATTCCCTCCAAAGAAATTCCAAGGCTGGTCTCCTTCAGAATGGACTGGTTGGATCTCCTTGCAGTCCAAGGGACTCTCAAGAGTCTTCTCCAACACCACAGTTCAAAAGCATCAATTCTTCGGCGCTGAGCCTTCTTCACAGTCCAGCTCTCACATCCATACATGACCACAGGAAAAACCGCAGCCTTGACTAGACGGAACTTTGTTGGCAAAGAAATGTCTCTGCTTTTCAATATGCTATCTAAGTTGGTCATAACTTTCCTTCCAAGGAGTAAGCGTCTTTTAATTTCATGGCTGCAGTCATCATCTGCAGTGATTTTGGAGCCCAGAAAAATAAAGTCTGACACTGTTTCCACTGTTTCTCCATCTATTTCCCATGAAGTGATGGGACTGGATGCCATGATCTTCATTTTCTAAATGTTGAGCTTTAAGCCAACTTTTTTTACTCTCCACTTTCACTTTCATCAAGAGGCTTTTGAGTTCCTCTTCACTTTCTACCATAAGGGTGGTGTCATCTGCATATCTGAAGTTATTGATATTTCTCCCAGCAATCTTGATTCCAGCTTGTGTTTCTTCCAGTCCAGCGTTTCTCATGATGTACTCTGCATATAAGTTAAATAAACAGGGTGACAATATACAGCCTTGACGTACTCCTTTTCCTATTTGGAACCAGTCTGTTGTTCCATGTCCAGTTCTAACTGTTGCTTCCTGACCTGCATACAGATTTCTCAAGAGGCATATCAGGTGATCTGGTATTCCCATCTCTTTCAGAATTTTCCACAGATTATTGTGATCTACACAGTCAAAGGCTTTGGCATAGTCAATAAAGCAGAAATAGATGTTTTTCTGGAACTCTCTTGCTTTTTCCATGATCCAGCGAATGTTGGCAATTTGGTCTCTGGTTCCTCTGCCTTTTCTAAAACCAGCTTATTAGTGGCATTATTTCCTAACTAGTTTGCCCACCATGCAGTTTCCCCTTCTCCGGTCCATTCTTCTCTCAAACACAACATTATTCTGCCTAAAATATCTCACTGGTCATATCAGTTACTTGATCCAAAGTTTTCAAAGGTTCCCTGTGAGGGAAAATAGCTTAGATCCACCATATTTTAAGCTCAGAAAAATTAGAATTCCATAAATCTGACATCACCAACTCAATGGATATGAATCAAACTCCTTGGATATGCGCAGACTCCTGGAGATAACGGAGGACAAGGGAGCCTGGTGTGCTGTAGTCCATGGGGTTGCAAAGAATAGGACACAACTTAGCAACTGAACAACAGCAACAACTAAACCTAGTATCATTTCATTCAGATCATTTTCGTCAGGAAACTATAAATGCTAAAATATTTATTAATACTTAAGGTTCAAAGCTGGATGTATAGGGAGGTAATAACTTACAGTAACATCACTGATCTTAAGCTAATTAACTCAACCTGCATCAAAGGACTCTGGAGATTCATTTGATACTGGGAACATAGGTTAAGGCAGCATCATTAAAAATTGTTTAAAAATCAAATGAGTTGTTCTGACAGATTAATATCAAATTAAAAAGCAGAACCTTGATTTGTCAACACAGCTTTTCATGCTCCCTCTCAAGTCCAAACCACCTTCTAAATATTCTCTTCACATTTTTTTCAGCTGGCACCACAGCTCCCATGAACTTTCCTCTCTTCACAGTAAATGTTAAAGGAAACACAGAATCTATCACCGCACATGGAAAAAAAAAAAAGTAGGGTGGGCCTGATATGTTAATTTTTGACTAGGTTTGCCTTCATGTTCTTCCTCTGTCTTATTCTTCATTAAAGTTTATGCTGCCATTTCCCTAGTTATTTGAAATGTTTTTAGGAAGAATGAAAAGAAAATAGGAGAGAATGGAGAGAAGGGAAGAACAAGAAACATTTGTATCCACATATTTGGGTTAACACTTAGGGAAGGAAATTACTCAAGTAATTTGAATAAACTGAAAATGTAGCAGAAGTTAGACTTGACAATCTAGTATAGTGGAATGTATTGCCAGAAGCCTCCTTTGAACTGTTCTGCTGGGACTATCATCAAAGATGCCGCTTCCTTTTCTGGGATTATAAGTAAATTCAAGCTGCATGCAGTATCTTCCTTTAGGGCATTGGCACGAACCCTCTTCAATTGGAGAGGAAGAGTCCACACAGAGAAATTGAGCCAAGAGATGAAGGGAAAATCCCCAAAACATTGTTTTTAGCTCTTTCAATCAGTTATAGTATATGTGGACCAGTTGACCCCACTGACATTTCAGTTTAATGAAGAAGAATTTACTTCTTCTTTTTTTTTTTTTTTTAATTTAAACTAGTTTGAATTATTTTTCTGACTCCTGCGGTTGAAATAATTCCAGTTAACACTGGAGTGAAATAACACATTGGTTTGTTGCAGTGGGTTTATGTATATAGAGAGTAAATCAAGAAGATATAATGAGCTATTTTGAATTCATTTTTCATTGTTGGACAATTTATCATTAAAACTACCACTGCTCTGAGACTGAAGTTTGTGGATTAAAGTTTCAGTAAAGTTAAGAGAAGATGCGGTCTAGTTGTTAAAACCTAAAATCACTATTTAGCTAGAGTTAAGTCCTGACTCTCATTTATTTGTTATATGGTGTTATACAGTTTAAAGAACTCACTCTTACTTTTCTTTCATGTAAAAAATAAACATTGTATCTCAAATGTGGCACAAATGAACCTATCTATGAAAAAGACAGACATAGAGAATAGGCTTGTGGTTGCAGGAGAAGGGAAGGCAGAGAGAGGGGTTGGGAGTTAGATGAAAACTATTACATTTAGATTGGATAAACAACAAGGTCCTACTGTACAGAGAGCTATATTCAACATCCTATGTTATAATGGAACTAAAATTTTAAAGAGTTTATATATGTGTTTAACTGAATTGCTTTGCTATAGAGTAGAGATTGGCACAACACTGTAAATCAACTATACTTCAATACAAAACAATTAAACTAAAAAAAAGGCTTTTTAATAACTATCTACTCCATTGTATTTTGTGATAATTAAATCAAATAATGAATAAAAATACTCCTGGAACTCACGTACAATGAATACTAACTACTAATATTTTCATTATTTTCAATTTAATTAAAATATCTTACTGATAATCATCAGCAAAATAAGCCAGGAATAACAGAAATAACAAGAATTATATTGTAGACTAAGCAAATTTCAATACTGATTTATAAATAATAATACATAAAAATATAAAATGGGTACATATCAAGTTCAATTCAGTTCAGTTCACTTGCTCAGTCGTGTCCAACTCTGCAACCCCATGAATTGCAGCATGCCAGGCCTCCCTGTCCATCACCATCTCCTGGAGTTCACTCAAAATCATGTCCATCTGTGATGCATCGGTGAGTCGGTGATGCCATTGCTGAGTTGGTGATGCCATCCAGCCATTTCATCCTCTGTCTCCCTCTTCTCCTCCTACCCCCAATCCCTCCCAGCATCAGAGTCTTTTCCAATGAGTCAACTCTTCACATGAGGTGGCCAAAGTACTGGGGTTTCAGCTTCAGCATCATTCCTTCCAAAGAACACCCAGGATTGATCTCCTTCAGAATGGACCGGTTGGATCCCCTTGCAGTCCAAGGGACTCTCAAGAGTATTCTCCAACACCACAGTTCAAAAGCATCAGCTTTCAAAAGCACTCAGCTTTCTTCACAGTCCAACTCTCACATCCATACATGACCACTGGAAAAACCATAGCCTTGACTAGACGGAACTTTGTTGGCAAAGTAATGTCTTTGTTTTTCAACATGCTATCTAGGTTGGTCATAACTTTTCTTCCAAGGAGTAAGTGTTTTTAATTTCATGGCTGCAGTCACCATCTGCAGTGATTTTGGAGCCCCACCAAAATAAAGTCTGACACTGTTTCCACTGTTTCCCTATCTATTTCCCATGAAGTGATGGGACCAGATGCCATGATCTTCGTTTTCTGAATGTTGAGCTTTAAGCCAACTCTTTCACTCTCCTCTTTCACTTTCATCAAGAGGCTTTTGAGTTCCTCTTCACTTTCTGCCATAAGGGTGGTATCATCTGCATATCTGAGGATATTGATATTTCTCCCGGCAATCTTGATTCCAGCTTGTGTTTCTTCCAGCTCAGCATTTCTCATGATGTACTCTGCATGTAAGTTAAATAAGCAGGCTGACAATATACAGCCTTGACGTACCCCTTTTCCTATTTGGAACCAGTCTGTTGTTCCATGTTCAGTTCTACCTGTTGCTTCCTGACCTGCATACAAATTTCTCAAGAGGTAGATCAGGAGGTCTGGTATTCCCATCTCTTTCAGAATTTTCCACAGTTTATTGTGATCCACATAGTCAAAGGCTTTGGCATAGTCAATAAAGCAGAAATAGATGTTTTTCTGGAACTCTCTTGCTTTTTCCATGATCCAGTGGATGTTGGCAATTTGATCTCTGGTTCCTCTGCCTTTTCTAAAACCAGCTTGAACATCAGGAACACTAATAAGAGAATCAGTAAAATAAAATAAAATAAATGACTCAGAAAAATTCAAAGAACAGATACATATGCATAAAGAAAGCTGAACTAGATTTGTTAAAAGGTGTATTAATATTCCATATATAAGGTAGTTAAAAATTGCACCTCCACAGACAAAATTCAACCCTATTGCTACAGATACTCATTTGCATTACTATTGGTTTCTACAATTTATTAAGATATAAAACATCTCAAAGATAATTAAAGGCACAAATCTATGTAGAATCAGATAAACCCATAAGGAACCAAGAGATAATGACCAACACTATATGCAAAAGACACCCAATGGCCTTTTCACCCATTTCCAAGAGTGTCATGGGGCTACCCTGGTGGCTTAGATGGTAAAGAATCTGCCTGCAATGCAGGAGACCTGGATATGATCCCTGGGTTGGGAAGATCCCCTGGAGAAGGGAATGGCAACCCAATTCAGTATTCTTGCCTGGAGAAGTCTATGGACAGGCTCAAAGGAGCCTGGTGAGCTACATACAGTCCATGGGGTCACAAAGTCACACACAACTGAGAGTGACTGACACACACGCAAGACACAAGAGTTTCACAATTTTTGTTTCCGAACAAAATATTTAAAGAAATTTCACATTATCTGTACCTCAAAAGTTGCTAATATGATAGTCCTATCTTTGGATTTTATGCCTCTTATTTTATTATAAACTTCTCCCTAATTTCAAAACTTAAGAAAAGAAATATTGATTCTGTTCTTCATAATGGCATCTTGAAATGCAAACATTTCCCTGTGTCTACAATGGATATTTGCCTTTCTGAGGATTCTCCCTTGGGTAATATCCATTGCATTGCTAATTCCTCAACCCATGCTTTCATCTTCACATTCTACATCCACATGCATCATTCTTCATATTCTATACCCATGACAAGAATAAATAGTTTAGTAGGGTATGAAAAATCCTCAGAGACTGCTCCCAAACTGTATTTACAATTTAATTTACACTCACTGCTCTTCTCCCAGCCATATGTTCCTGCTAAATTTGTATAATGTCTTTCGCAGAATAAATCCTGGGCTGTTTGACTCTCTATTTCCATTCATGATAATTCTTCAAATAGAATGTCCTTTTATTCACATCTGTATGCCTAAGCGATTGGTCTCTAGAATCGGACTGCCTAGTTTAAAATCCTGGGCTTCCCAGGTGGCTCAGCAGTAAAGAATCTGCCTGCCAATGCAGAAGACACAGGTTCAATCCTTGGATCGGAAAGATCCTCTGGTGTAGAAATAGCAACCACTCCAATACTTTTGACTGTAAAATCTCATGGACAGAGGAGCCTGGCAGACTATAGTCCATGGGGTGGTAAAAGAGTTGGACATGACTTAGCAATTAAACAACAACTTAAAATCCTGGTCCTTCCATTTGTTTTTAGATTACTAATGTAATCTAATGTCTTTGTAACTCAATTTGCTTATTTGTAAATACGGGCAATAATAGTCCTTCATAGAATTGTTCTTAGAATTAAATTAGGTAAATCATATAAATCATTTGATAAAAATCCTTGACACCTAATGAACTCTTATTGTTAGCAATCATCATCATTATCACTATTATAATCATATTCAGGCCTAGCACAATGGAACATTTACCAAAAATTTGGCCTCATCTCTTTAAATGTAAGAAAATATAAAGCTTTTGTCTAAAAATGCTAATAATTCTTAGTAATGGTGTCTCATCTGAAAAGATAGGCAAGAGGTATAATTGCACAGGTCTATCAATGAAGCACCACCCCCAGCTCCATACTACTTTTGTCAGTCTAATCAAATGTTAATATAATTATTCAATGAATATATTTGTCTTTTCCTGGCCTTTCTACTAGTTCAGGCCATGATAGACATAATCTTGGACTGCCTTTGGGCTTACTTTCTCACATATATTTTACTGAAATTTATTGTCAGGTTTATTGCTCTTTTTTGTTTTAATTCATTATTATTTCTTATGGTCTGATTATTATTAGGTCTATAATTATAGCAGAAAAGGAAATTGACAGATAACTGCTACAATCTGAGATCTCCAGTCCTCACCTTGATGCCTATCATTGCACAGTTTCTTAAGGAATATGTGCATAGGATTTATTCCAGACAAGAGGCCCAAACTTCAGAGTAGTCCTATGAAATAGAATGCATCACATGAAGCTAAAGAACTCCTTTTGTGTGGGGTAGTGGAAGAAATTTATTCTCATCAGGAAAGAGCATCATTTCGTACCATTTTGTATACAATCTAAGGGATTTTCATAAATGTCCTATCCTAGACCCTCCTCTGATTATTTACCTCTAGATGCCACCACTCAGATAACAAAAAAAGAGGAAAGACCTGCAGCTGGTCAGGCTCAAAGGCGGCAGAGCTAGGCATTTCCAGGGTGAAGTGAATCTTCTCACATGCAGCACCCTAGATGCATGTTTCTATAGCAGCCACCTGTGAGAAGTAATAAGCAATCTGAACAGCCCATGGATTTTCAAAATATAAAATCTAAAGGCTCATGACTTGAAAACTTTAATTCTTTGGAATCAATCATCCTTCCATTTGACAAAATGTATGAAACGCACTGATATCATGCAAATAATCAGAGATAAACACTGAGCAAAGGAGATATGATAGAATACGCCTTTGTAAGACATATATATTTCAGAAAAGTAGTCAGAAAATGAAGCTAAATTTTACTCCTAAGGGATGAATTTGGTTTTGAAAGAAGTACAATGTGTTAATGGTTATGGCAGGAAGAGAAAGGCCAAATAGGAGAGGCAACTAACCAACCCAAGGAGGTTCAAGAAAGGCATTTGGTAGGAAATGCCACCTAAATTGAAAAGTAAAGATTGAGTGAAAAATAACCCCGTAGACCTAGAAGAAGAAAATATGCCTTATAGCAGGGATAATATGATGAAAGATACTTAAGCTACTATAAAGTCTACCTGTCACAAAATGTCCCTTTAACCCTCCCCTTATATTTTATGGACTTCTCCAGTGGCTCAGATGGTAAAGAATCTGCCTGCAATGTAGGAGATCCAGATGTGATCCCTGGGTTAGGAAGATCCCCTGACGAAGGGGAATGGAGTATTCTTTGGGCTTCCCTCGTGACTTGGGTGGTAAAGAATCTGCCTGTTTCTAGAATGCATTTACTATGAGGAACAGCATAGAAGTCAACATTTTTATCTAAGGTACAATGGTACTTAATGAAATTATCCAGGTTACAGAGATTTTCATGGACATGACTGAGCGACTAAACTGAACTGAACAGACTTTCAGGTCAAATACTAAACTATTCACCAGTGTTCCAAAGAGAAATAAAAAACACAAATGTTTAGTACTGAGGAACAGATTACTATGTGTGTGAACAGGACAGTAATCTACTCCTCAATAGACTCTTCTATTGATAGTCTACCCTCTGAGTGACAGCTATGTCTCTGTCCAACTAAAAATTAAACAATTTATCCCAATGCCTCAGAAAGGCTGGGGAATATTGCATAATCAGGAAGAGTAGTGACCACCATTTTTCTGCCTTGAAATATCCATGATGGGATTTCCACTGGCTCCTTGGCTTTCATTCAACCAACCCTCTGACCCCACTCTCAATCACACATATTTCTTCTCTTGGTTGTTGTTGTTCAGTTGCTAAGTCATGCCTGACTCTTTGTGACCCTATGGACTGCAGCACGTCAGGCCTCCTTGACCCTCACAATCTCCCACAGTCTGCTCAAACTCATGACCATTGAGTGTGACGCCACCCAACCATCTCATCCTCTTTCACTCCCTTCTCTGCTGCCCTCAATCTTTCGCAGCATCAGGATCTTTTCCAATGAGTCAGCTCTGTGCATATGGTGGCCAAAGCATTGGAACTTCAGCATCAGTCCTTCGAATGAATATCCAGGGTTGATTTCCTTTAGAATTGACTGGTTTGTTCTCCTTGCTGTCCAACAGACTCGTAAGAATATTCTTCAACATTACAGTTTGAAAGCATCAATTCTTTGGCATTCAGCCTTCACATCCATGCATGACTATTGAAAAAACCATAGCTTTGACTAGATGGACCTTTGTCTGCAAAGTGATGTCTGCTTTTTAATATGCTTCCTAAGTTTGAAGCATTTCTGGAGCAGTAGATGCTTTCTAAATTTAGAGCTTGTTCCTAGACATCCCTAGCAATATGAATTTCCATTAATTCATCAATAAATATTTATTATAAATATTTATCATTTTCCTTATTGAGTGCCTACTATATGTCAGTACTGTTTTAAGCATTGGAGATAAAATGAAAAGAAAATATATAATAAAAGTCTCTATACACATATGTGTGTACATATAGTACATTAGTGATGAATGATGAGGAGATAGAGTGAAACAAGGAAGGAGGATGCAAAGTGCCAGAGGTTAGAAGAATTCAGACATGACTGGACTGGACATGAGAGCCCTACAAGCAAGCTAAAATTTGGAATCACTTTAAAATGAAGTGAGATATATATATATATATATATTTCTAGGAGAGTTTGAGTGCCATTTTGGAGAAGAAAAGAGAATAAGTTTGTCTCATATAATTATTCAAAAACATTTGGTACTAGCCCAAAGCTTTTATCTAAAGAAAAGCCCAGAGGCTACTGGAACCGAGAAGACAATTTACTTAAGATACAGTTCATTGTCCCTTAGAAGATTTTGGGAAATACAATTTTCTTTATCCTATTGTATTACTGTAGGGGAAACGCTTGGAGAAGGCAATGGCACCCCACTCCAGCACTCTTGCCTGGAAAATCCCATGGATGGAGGAGCCTGGTAGGCTGCAGTCCATGGGGTCACTAAGAGTCGGACACGATTGAGCGACTTCACTTTCACTTTTTCACTTTCATGCATTGGAGAAGGAAATGGCAACCCACTCCAGTGTTCTTGCCTGGAGAATCCCAGAGGCAGGAGAGCCTGGTGGGCTGACGTTTATGTGGTCACACAGAGTTGAACACGACTGAAGTGACTTAGCAGCAGGGGAAACGCTGAATGAAACCACCTGCACTGGTCAGGCCCCATAGTAACCACTTGCAAGAGTTATCTTACAAAAGGAGGTCCTGATAAGGAATGCAGAACTGACAAGCCGCCAGCACCAAGAAGAATTCAGGAAAGGTCAAAAGGAAACACCGCATGTACTACCAACCTCCCAGAATTCTCCTCACTGGAATCTAGGCTGACCAATGTGTGCACTACTGCGAAGGACCCTGAGTCAGAATAATTTGCCAGAGACAACCTGGAAACTAAGGTCATACCATAAAACCCTTGACTGCCAGCTATGTGGCAAAGCAGTCCTCTGCGTTCCGTAACACTGTGGCTCTCTATCCAGGCACCTCCTCCCAATAAATTCTCTTGCTTTGTCAGCACGTGTATCTCCTCAGACAATTCATTTCCAGGTATTAGATAAGAGCCCACACTCGGACCCTGGAAGGGAATCCCCTTTCTGCAACATTACCAGCCATGTCTTCAGATCAGATCAGATCAGTCGCTCAGTCGTGTCCGACTCTTTGCGACCCCATGAACCGCAGCACGCCAGGCCTCCCTGTCAATCACCAACTCCCGGAGGTCACTCAGACTCACATCCATCGAGTCAGTGATGCCATCCAGCCATCTCATCCTCTGTCATCCCCTTCTCCTCCTGCCCTCAATCCCTCCCAGCATCAGAGTCTTCTCCAATGAGTCAACTCTTCACATGAGGTGGCCAAAATACTGGAGTTTCAGCTTTAGCATCATTCCTTCTAAAGAAATTCCAGGATTGATCTCCTTCAGAATGGACTGGTTGGATCTTCTTGCAGTCCAAGGGACTCTCAAGAGTCTTCTCCAACACCACAGTTCAAAAGCATCAATTCTTCGGCGCTCAGCCTTCTTCACAGTCCAGCTCTCACATCCATACATGACCACAGGAAAGACCATAGCCTTGACTAGGCGAACCTTTGTTGGCAAAGTAATGTCTCTGCTTTTGAATATGCTATCTAGGTTGGTCATAACTTTCCTTCCAAGGAGCAAGCGTCTTTTAATTTCTTGGCTGCAGTCACTATCTGCAGTGATTTTGGAGCCCAGAAAAACAAAGTCTGACACTGTTTCCACTGTTTCCCCATCTATTTCCCATGCAGTGATGGGACCAGATGCCATGATCTTCGTTTTCTGAATGTTGAGCTTTAAGCCAACCTTTTCACTCTCCACTTTCACTTTCATCAAGAGGCTTTTTAGCCCCTCTTCACTTTCTGCCATAAGAGTGGTGTCATCTGCATATCTGAGGTTATTGATATTTCTCCCGGCAATCTTGATTCCAACTTCTGTTTCTTCCAGTCCAGCATTTCTCATGATGTACTCTGCATATAAGTTAAATAAACATGGTGACAATATGCAGCCTTGACGTGTTCCTTTTCCTATTTGGAACCAGTCTGTTGTTCCATGACCAGTTCTAACTGTTACTTCCTGACCTGCATACAGATTTCTTAAGAGGCAGATCAGGTGGTCTGGTATTCCCATCTCTTAGCACCCTATTAATGTTGCATGGTCCTTTATGTACAGGGATTCCTGGGAGCTGCCTGATTATCTGATTTTGCCCCTTCATCTGGCTGTAGGTAATAGTAGTGATTCTTGTCTAGTTTTATCTTCAAATGGAGACTCACAAGAAGTACCACAGATCTGGGAGTAGACATAGGATGTGGAGAAGCTTGTACCTCAAAAAAGAAAGATGAATACAGGTTAAAACTTTATCAACTTCATAATCTAGCTAAGGACTATTGCTGTAAATACATTTTCTAACAAAATTTTGTTTTATATAAGATATCTCTAAATTGTGCTAAATGGCCCTTCTCTCTTCCTACTATTTCTTTCTACATGAAATTCTGGAAACTGTTCATTTATACCCTATCTTTCACAGATGTATGCCCCTATTTATTTACTGCCAGTGTATTTGCTTGCTGTTAAGTAGAAAGAGTCATAATGATGGCTTCCAGCATCTTTGCTTTATATACATCTTCAATAAGAGCCAGCTGAAGGCATGTCTTACATTATGCTATCCATTTTTTCCAAGAAAAGCTTGGTAGATTTAGCTCTCTTCTATCAAATTTACCAAAATGGCTATTTTATGTCTGCCTTTGTGTTCACAGCAATTTCTCGGTTTCTTCTGTAAATTTGCCAAAATCTTAATTGCATTTACAAAAGCGACCAAATTAAACACATAGAAGAAAATACCAAAAAATAGAGGTTTAAGGAAAGAGAAAATTAAAGCAAAATGAATAGAGAAAGATGCATTTAGGGACCATTATATTTTTGGAAATTTCTAATCCTTAACTTATAATAAGGGCAAAGGACTTTGGTTGTCTGTAGAAGAACTTTAAAAATTCATATCACATTCTTAGAATTAATACTTTTAAAGTAGCCCGCTACCTAATTGATTTAAGTCTCAATATTTCAGTATTCATGCCAAAGCAATTAACGAGGTGGCTTATTCAATTGTGGAGAGTTCTGAAAATAAATTTCTAAAATAATAAAAATATATAATTAATTAAAATTTTAAACAAAGTTAATCTTTTTTTATCATTTTCTTTCTTCTTATATTTTTATATCTACTTCACAGCAAGTTTCACAATATACTCTGTGAGGTATAAAAAAAAGGACGTTTATTAATAAATAAACACAGCTTTACAACAAAACAGAATATCATGCCACTAAAAACCATTTTCTTTGTCTTAAATCAATTAAACAATGCTGAATCAAAGTAGACATGTCCTACATGATTCATGACATTAGAATAACTAGTTTATAACATACTACCTAACAAAAAGCAGCATAGAAATGAAAAAATATCAAGCCTCCACACTCTTAAGCTGTAAGATATATTTGCATGAGAATAAGCATTTCTTAAGAGTGACTTCAAAGGTTTAACACCCTAGCGAGAACACAACCTGGCCATAAAGCTGCAATCTAACCTTTATCATCATCAGTCCAAAATGGCGGTGACTAGAAGACAAGGAAGGGAAAAGCCCTCGAAAATAGAACAAAGGAAGGTCCAAGGACCGGAGTGAAGACCTTGGGTAGAACAAACAGCACTCCAGGCTAAGCCCAATTTGCATAGGGCAGGTCCGGGGGTGCGGGGGACATAAAAGGAAGAACCAAAGCCCTCTCTCTCTCTCTCCCTCTGTCCCCTGTGTGCTGGCGCGCTCCTCCACTCTCTTCTCTTCATGTCTTTCGGTTGGCACACCCTCGGACTTTGAGGATGGATTCTCCTGCTATCTTCTAAATAAAATAGAGCTTTACCACTGATTTTTGTAAGAGCTATAACACAGTTTGTCCAAGACCCGAGAGCTGTGACATGCTGAGGGCTTTAATGTCTATCGCTCCAAATCTTTGTTGTGACAAGATAGAACCTAGGAGCATACACTCTCCTGACAATATGTCCTAACGGCATCTAACTTGAAACATACTTGGTAAACTCTGCTATCAAGTATAACTTTTGGTACATTTCTTTACTCTGTATATTCATGTTAGCTCCAATCTCAGGCCTCAAATATTCTCAGGATATTTGCTGGCAACTTGAGAGTATCGGATATGAAATGACAGTGGTTTGTGAGGGTGCTGCTGCTACTGCTGCTAAGTCACTTCAGTCGTGTCCGACTCTGTGTGACCCTACAGACAGCAGCCCACCAGGCTCCCCCGTCCCTGAGATTCTCCAGGCAAGAACACTGGAGTGGGTTGCTATTTCCTTCTCCAATGCATGAAAGTGAAGTTGCTCAAGTCGTGTCCAACCCTCAGCGACCCCATGGACTGCAGCCTACCAGGCTTCTCCATCCATGGGATTTTCCAGGCAAGAGTACTGGAGTAGGGTGCCATTGCCTTCTCCGTTTGTGGGGCTAGATCATGAGAATCATTACATAGGTTTTGGCTTTGGGCTATTAGTGAGATGGGAAGCCACTGAAAGGATTTATGCAAAATTATTTTATCTAGCTAATGATTTAAAGCATTATCCTAGATTCTGTAGTGAGAAGTCTATTGCAAACATGACTGAAGTGACAGCAGCAGCAGCAGGAGGAGCAGGAGCATAAGGGTAATATATAGTATAGCGTGCCGCTGCTGCTAAGTCGCTTAAGTCGTGTTTGACTCTGTGCAACCCCATAGAAGGCAGCCCACCAGGCTCCTCTGTCCCTGGGATTCTCCAGGCGAGAATACTGAAGTGGGTTGCTATTTCCTTCAGAATGATACAAATGTTAGGCAGATTCACACATTTACTATTTGTGATACGTTTCCAAATTACACAGAAGAAGTGTACAAAAAAGATCTTCACAACACAGATAATCACAATGATGTGATTACTCATCTAGAGGCAGGCATCTTGGAATGTGAACTCAAGTGAACCATAGGAAGCATCACTACAAACAATGCTAGTAGAGGTGATAGAATTCCAATTGAGCTATTTCAAATCCTAAAAGATGATGCTGGGAAAGTGCAGTACTCAATATGCCAGCAAATATGTAAGACTCAGCAGTGGCCACAGGACTGGAAAAAGGTCAGTTTTTATTCCAATCCCAAAGAAAGGCAATGCCAAAGAATGCTCAAAGTACCACACAATTGCACTCATCTCACATGCTAGCAAAGAAATGCTCAAATTCTCCAAGCCAGGCTTCAGCAATATGTAAACTGTGAACTTCCAGATGTTCAAGCTGGTTTTAAAAATGCCAGAGGAACCAAGATCAAATTGCCACCATCCACTGGATCATCAAAAAAGCAAGAGAGTTCCAGAAAAACATCTATTTCTGTGCTATTGACTATGCCAAAGGCTTTGACTGTATGGATCACAATAAACTGTGGAAAATTCTGAGAGAGATAAGAGTACCAGACCACCTGACCTACCCCTTGAGAAATCCGTATGCAGTTTAGGAAGCAACAGTCAGAACTGGACATGGAACAACAGACTGGTTCCAAATAGGAAAAGGAGTACACCAAGGCCATATATTGTCACCCTGTTTATTTAAATTATATGCAGAGTACATCATGAGAAATGCTGGGCTGGAGGAAGCACAAGCTGGAATCAAGACTGCCAGGAGAAATATCAATAACCTCAGATATGCAGATGACACCAACCTTATGGCAGAAAGTGAAGAAGAACTAAAGATCCTCTTGATGAAACTGAAAGAGGAGAGTGAAAGAGTTGGCTTAAAGCTCAACATTTAGAAAACTAAGACCATGACATCTGGTTCTATCACTTCATGGCAAATAGATGGAGAAACAAAGCAAACACTGGCTGACTATTTTGGGGGCCTCCAAAATCACTGCAAATTGTGACTGCAGCCATGAAATTAAAAGATGCTTATTACTTGGAGGGAAAGTTACGACCAACCTAGACAGCATATTAAAAAGCAGAGACATTACTTTGCCAACAAAGGTCTGTCTAGTCAAGGCAATGGTTTTTCCAGTAGTCATGTATGGATGTGAGAGTTGAACTACAAAGAAAGCTGAAAGCTGAAGAATTGATGCTTTTGAACTGTTGGAGAAAACTCTTGAGAGTCCCTTGGACTGCAAGGAGATCCAACCAGTCCATCCTAAAGGAGATCAGTCCTGAGTGTTAATTGGAAGGACTGATATTAAAGCTGAAAATCCAATACTTTGGTCACCTGATTCAAAGAACGGACTCATTTGAAAAGACCCTGATACTGAGAAAAATTGACGGCAGGAGGAGAAGGGGATTAGAGAGGATGGGATGGCTGGATGGCATCACTGACTCGATGAATGTGAGTCTGAGTGACCTCTGGGAGTTGGTGATGGACAGGGAGGCTTAGTGTGCTCAGTCCATGGGGTCGCAGAGTTGGACGTGACTAAGTGACCATACTGACCATACATCTCTTAAGATGTAACATGTTCTCCACATGTAAAATTCAGACAGGACTACCTTCCTCACAGCATACTATACAATATTATCTTGAATAAGAGTGGGACATACTTTGGAATGGGACATGGTACTTGTTCCCCAATCTCTAATAGTCACAAACTATCAATGGAAAAATACAATCAGAAGACAGGTGGGAGAATGGCATTGAAACATGTATAATATCATATGTGAAACGAGTCACCAGTCCAGGTTCTATGGACGATACTGGATGCTTGGGGCTGGTGCACTGGGACGACCCAGAGGGATGGTATGGGGAGGGAGGAGGGTTCAGGATGGGAACACATGTATACCTGTGGTGGATTCATTTTGATATATGGCAAAGCCAATACAATGTTTTAAAGTTAAAAAATAAAATTTAAAAAAAATTTGACAAGGAGACAGGTATTTAGACATTAGCAGCAAGGAAGTTAACAGTGGCAAAAAGACAAGTTGGGAGTAGTCAAGTTATACTCCTACCATCTGGAAACCCTCCTCCGATCTCACCCTGAATGGGCAAAACTATGGTTGAGTGGTGAGCAACTTATCCTGATAAAGAGAAAGCACAGTAACATGAGGGAATTTCTCTGGGCTGCATATGATCTGACTAGACAGGTGTATAACCTTTCTGTGTGTGTGTGTGTGTTGTACACTAAGTCACTTCAGTTTTGTCCACCTTTTTGCAGCCCTATGAACCATAGTGAGCCAGGCTCCTCTGTCTATGGGATTCTCCAGGTAAGAATATTCGAGTGGATTTCCATGCCCTCCTCCAGGGGATTTTCCTGACCTAGGAATAGAACCTGAGTCTCTTATGTCTACTGCATTGGCTTGCAGGTTATTTACCACCAGTGCCACCCACCTAACCTAGATAAACCCAAACTCATTATACCATCATTATAACAAAATCTGCATGTGGTTTTTCCCTCCCCTCTCCTTCACAAAAACAGCCCACTCTCCTTCTGAGAGTGTCAGATCAGATCAGATCAGATCAGTCGCTCAGTCGTGTCCGACTCTTTGCGACCCCATGAACCGCAGCACGCCAGGCCTCCCTGTCCATCACCAGCTCCCGGAGGTCACTCAGACTCGCATCCATCGACTCAGTGATGCCATCCAGCCATCTCATCCTCTGTCGTCCCCTTCTCCTCCTGCCCTCAATCCCTCCCAGCATCAGAGTCTTCTCCAATGAGTCAACTCTTCGCATGAGGTGGCCAAAATACTGGAGTTTCAGCTTTAGCATCATTCCTTCTAAAGAAATTCCAGGATTGATCTCCTTCAGAATGGACTGGTTGGATCTTCTTGCAGTCCAAGGGACTCTCAAGAGTCTTCTCCAACACCACAGTTCAAAAGCATCAATTCTTCGGCGCTCAGCCTTCTTCTATACATGGACATCACCAGATGGTCAACACCGAAATCAGATCGATTATATTCTTTGCAGCCAAAGATGGAGAAGCTCTATACAATCAGCAAAAACAAGACCAGGAGCTGACTGTGGCTCGGACCATGAACTCCTTATTGCCAAATTCAGACTGAAATTGAAGAGAGTAGAGAAAACTACTGGACCATTCAGGTATGACCTAAATCAAATCCCTTATGATTATACAGTGGAAGTGAGAAATAGATTTAAGGGCCTAGATCTGATAGATAGAGTGCCTGATGAACTATGGAATGAGGTTCGTGACATTGTACAGGAGACAGGGATCAAGACCATCCCCATGGAAAAGAAATGCAAAAAAGCAAAATGGCTGTCTGAGAGTGTAACTGTGCTTTAATAAACTTTTCTTTGAGCTTAAACCTGAAGTGGTAGTCTAAAATTCATTGCTTGCTAACACAGGACCAAGATAGCTGGTCCAAGTCTTCCACTGACTTCCTTGGTGAAGTTATTTGACACAACACATGCCAAGCAGGTAACACAGGGACAGCAGAACTCTGAAGCTGTAGATCAAAGGATTAGGAGGATTTGAAGAATGTTTAGGAAATCTGGTTTTGCATATTTTACTTTTTATTAAAATTCTTAATAGGAAAATAATAGAATATTGCAAAGCTTGGAAAAATTAAATTTCTTCATTTTATAAAACTTTTCCACTGGATTAATTACAAAATAAAAAAAATTAAATTAAGTTTTTCTATCTTTAAGCTCATCAAGTGCTTCCTGATAGCTCAGTTGGCTCTGGTCTGATTACTGGGTCGGGAAGATCCACTAGAGAAGGCATAGGCTACCCAGTCGGTATTCTTGGACTTCCCTTGTGGTTCAGCTGGTAAAGAAGCCATCTGCAATGCAGGAGACCTGGGTTCAATCCTTGGGTTGAGAAGATCCCCTGGAGAAGGGAAAGGCTACCCACTTCATTATTCTGGCCTGGAGAATTCCAAGGACTGTATAGTCCATGGGGCACAAAGAGTCAGACATGACTGAGCAAATTTCACTCACACTAAGCTCATCAAAACTATGTCTTATTAATAAATATTAATGAAAGCTGCTAAATCATTGAGGATGAGGTTGTTAATTTTTGTTAGTATAACTCAGGAAGAACATTAACACAATTCTAGATCAGATCAGATGAGTCACTCAGTCGTGTCCGACTCTTTGCGACCCCATGAACCACAGCACTCCAGGCCTCCCTGTCCATCACCAGCTCCCAGAGGTCACTCAGACTCACATCCATCAAGTCAGTGATGCCATCCAGCCATCTCATCCTCTGTTGTCCCCTTCTCCTCCTGCCCTCAATCCCTCCCAGCATCAGAGTCTTCTCCAATGAGTTAACTCTTCACATGAGGTGGCCAAAATACTGGGGTTTCAGCTTTAGCATCATTCCTTCCAAAGAAATTCCAGGATTGATCTCCTTCAGAATGGACTGGTTGGATCTTCTTGCAGTCCAAGGGACTCTCAAGAGTCCTCTCCAACACCACAGTTCAAAAGCATCAATTCTTCGGCGCTCAGCCTTCTTCACAGTCCAGCTCTCACATCCATACTTGACCACAGGAAAGACCATAGCCTTCACTAGGCGAACCTTTGTTGGCAAAGTAATGTCTCTGCTTTTGAATATGCTATCTAGGTTGGTCATAACTTTCCTTCCAAGGAGTAAGCGTCTTTTAATTTCATGGCTGCAGTCACCATCTGCAGTGATTTTGGAGCCCTGAAAAATAAAGTCTGACACTGTTTCCACTGTTTCTCCGTCTATTTCCCATGAAGTGATGGGACCAGTTGCCATGATCTTCGTTTTCTGAATGTTGAGCTTTAAGCCAACGTTTTCACTCTCCACTTTCACTTTCATCAAGAGGCTTTTTAGCCCCTCTTCACTTTCTGCCATAAGGCTGGTGTCATCTGCATATCTGAGGTTATTGATATTTCTCCCAGCAATCTTGATTCCAACTTGTGTTTCTTCCAGTCCAGCATTTCTCATAATGTACTCTGCATATAAGTTAAATAAACATGGTGACAATATGCGGCCTTGACGTACTCCTTTTCCTATTTGGAACCAGTCTGTTGTTCCATGACCAGTTCTAACTGTTGCTTCCTGACCTGCATACAGATTTCTCAAGAGGCAGATCAGGTGGTCTGGTATTCCCATCTCTTTCAGAATTTTCCACAGTTTATTGTGATCTACATAGTCAAAGGCTTTGGCATAGTCAATAAAGCAGAAATAGATGTTTTTCTGGAATTCTAGATAACCAAACAAAATTCCTGAAACAGGATCAAAGCAGAGTTTCAAGGATCTCCAGGTTTAAGTGGAGTTTGGTCCTTCCAACAGGATCAAGACTGGGTCTTTAACTAGTTGCTGAGGGTCTCTAGCTTTATGGAAAGGAATGTTATAAAAAATAAGACGGAGTTACAGCCTTACACTGAACTCTTAACATTTTCTAGTGAGAAATGGAATATTTTCTGCCATATCAGTTAAACAACAGATGTCACAAGCATTAGAGATTGCAGCCACCACCAGACCAGTGGTGCGCTGGTGAGCACTGAGGGAACCAGGAAGGGAAAGAATACTTGCCATCTAGCAGCCATCAGACTGCAGCCACTCCCTATGCTGAGCCCTGAGGAAATCAGCATATAAAAACACAATATACTGATCCCAGATAGCTGAAGTGCATATCAAAGGAATTTCAGTGAGCCCAGACTCTTCAATTCGGAGAAGGCAATGGCACCCCACTCCAGTACTCTTGCCTGGAAAATCCCATGGATGGAGGAGCCTGGTAGGCTGCAGTCCATGGGGTCGCTAGAGTCAGACACGAGTGAGCGACTCCACTTTCACTTTTCACTTTCATGCATTGGAGAAGGAAATGGCAACCCACTCCAGTGTTCTTGCCTGGAGAATCCCAGGGAGAGGGGAGCCTGACGGGCTGCTGTCTATGGGGTCGCACAGAGTCGGACATGACTGAAGCGACTTAGTAGCTGCAGCAGCAGCAGACTCTTTAACAATAATCGTTTGATACCCTAACTACGTGCTCTTTGTTGCAGAACTTCTATATAACCTGACTCCCCACCTTGCCTCCTTGAAGCAGTTTTCTCAGAATTACTTGAGATTCTGTCTCTTGGGCCTGAAGTCCTAAAAATTCCCACCAGCAATAACTCTCAAATTTTACATTTTTTAACATATTTTTTAAGTCAACACTAGTATATTCATTTGTAAGCAGCTTTAAGTTATTAAATATTAAGGCATTTTGGGAAAGCTTTTTAAAAAGCTAGGATCTATAAAAAATATTTTCATTGAGGGCCAATCTACTTCTTATATTCTGATTCACTTGCAGCATTTCTTACAGACTTGTTATGTAGTGAGCAAAGTTAGCAAGCAGCCATCATCTGCCCTTGAAAAATTTTTAACCTTCTCTATCTCTTCAAACATAAAACCAAATCCATATAGAAATACATTCCAAATATTAGAAAACATAATTCAAAATAGATTTATTAATAGAAGAAAAACAAAGACAATGCTTAAAAATATGCAAAATCCCTTTAAGACACTTTTTTAAAACTGAATAAAGAATATGAAATACAAATAATCTTAAATCTGGAAAAGAAATTAGCATAGCTAATTGCACACAGCTATTTACTTTTATTCATCTTTCTATTGTTTCATTTCCTATATTGCTTTTCATCCAATGTATACAAATCTCACCCATCTTACCTTCTCTAGGACAGCACTGTATTATATCTGTGAACACTATGAGTTTTTTTGGTTTGTTTCAAGATGTGTTTCCAGAGCTAAATATTTTATCTGTAGACTCTTAAAATAAGAAAGTGTGGCCAATTATTATTGTCATGAGGAATCTGGCAGTCTAGGTAAGAGAAAAACCTGGCTCTTTGTGTAATGACCACACATGACATTAAATAAGAAGGTGGGGATATGAAGAGCTCCTACTTGAGTATCTATCTTTTTGCACAGGTAGAAAAATTTCCCAGAAGTCGTATGATTTAGGAAGTTCTAGATACTAATATTAGTATCCTATAAGTTAAAAAAAAAACAAAACTGATCACACAGTGAATAAGACATGCTTTTTAATTAGGTATAGCAAACTTGATATCTGTTTTCACCACTCAGAGAGTTGTATCTGGAAAAGCCCATCAAAAATAAATATGCTACCTTATGTAATATAGTTTAAGAGTGAGTGAATGAAGCTAACAGAAATATCATTTTCAGATTTTACTAAAATATACTTTAATACGTAATAAAAACATACCACTAATGGC
Source organism: Tragelaphus eurycerus (assembly GCA_935064755.1). Taxonomy (NCBI): domain Eukaryota; kingdom Metazoa; phylum Chordata; class Mammalia; order Artiodactyla; family Bovidae; genus Tragelaphus; species Tragelaphus eurycerus. The sequence continues at coordinate 39,633,911 of CAKXYN010000010.1, read as the reverse complement.
ATCTTCATGATATGGCATTTTGTGTGTAATTGTCTATAAATAACATGTCTTCATAGGATAGATGTTACACCATCTGCAAAATCCAGCTGTCATGCTTTCTTCACATCCTGAGTAAAATTGCTTACTTTTTTTAAAAAGTGTTTTTACTCTATCAATACAAACATATAATGACAAAATACAAAATCTCTTCAATTCATCATGTGTTTAATTAGCTGTGCTGTACAGAAAGACTAGGTGCTAAGCAAACCTGCCTAAACCAGTGACTAGCTAATAGTAGCAGTAGCAAAATCTCTTTATCTCTTTGTGTCATACATTCTACATACAAAATGATAGGTGATGGGCGGATTATTTCCTAGAGATAAGCTGTTCAACATAGTGGTTGGTTATTATGTATGGTTCTTAAACATTCGAAATGTGCTAGTGCAAATTGGAACGTATTGTAAGTCTTGTACACAAGACTTCAAAGACAGTACAAACTATGGAGGCAAAATATTTCAGTAATGTTATACTGATTATCATTTGAAATTACAATATTTTGTACATTTGTGTAAATAGAATGTAAAAATTATTTTACCTACTTTGTTTACTCTTTTAATGGATCAGTTTGAGGATACAATGAAAGGACATTTATTCAGATACATTCCCTTAATTCTTTTCAGCCTGAGTCATTTGGCATCAAAACGGAGGACGTCAATAGGAATGTATTAACCAGTGTATCTTTTCCTCTTTAAGAGTTAGAGGTTGGTCGTTACTTGTTGACTCCCCCAGCTTATCTATAGAAGGTCCTTGTTTCTGAATAATAAAGTGACTAAGCACACACAAAATGTCTCCACCAGTGTGTATGCCACTCAGTCCTGCTTACCTCCAGGATTCTCTGTACTCCCTTTCATTTCTCAATCCGTGTACTTACAACTCATTTGGGCAAGATCCCTCTCCACACCCAGCTCTTAATAGAAATGGCAGAATCCTACTATTTGTCTGCACTGAGGTCTCCCTTGAACTCAAATAACCCTGGATTTACAACTACATACGTCCATCCCTCAGAGGTCGGGTACTCTGGAGAGCACCAAATTCCATCTTCTGCCCTGAATTCTAAGCAAAAGTCTATACTTGATAATTTGTTTGCTTTCTAATTCTGAAGTACTAGAACTGATACTTTAATATTTATCTCAAAATGAAACAATTCCAAAAATGTATGTTTTCTGTTTTGCATTTACTCAGTTTTATGAGAGTTTATTTGCATAAATATGAGATATAATTTTCAGGGTTTTTAAAATCATATATTTTTATTTTTTTTAATTTTTTTAATTAAATTTTATTTTGCTTAACTTTACAATATTGTATTGCTTTGGCCATACATCAAAATGGATCCGCCACAAGTATACATGTGTTCCCCATCCTGAACCCTCCCCCCTCCTCCCTCCCCATACCATCCCTTGGGTCGTCCCAGTGCGCCAGCCCCAGGCATCCATTGTCAGGCATCATACCTGGACTGGCGACTCATTTCAGATATGATATTATACATATTTCAATGCTATTCTCCCAAATCATCCCATCCTCTCCCATTCCCAGAGTCTAAAAGTCTGTTCTATACATCAGTGTCTCTTTTGCTGTCTCGTAAACAGGGTTATTGTTACCATCTTTCTAAATTCCATATATACGCATTAGTATACTGTATTTGTGTTTTTCTTTCTGGCTTACTTCACTCTGTATAATAGGCTCCAGTTCCATCCACCTCCTTAGAACTGATTCAAATGTATTCTTTATAATGGCTGAGTAATACTCCATGGTGTATATGTACCACAGCTTGCTTATTCATTCATCTGTGGATGGACATCTAGGTTGCTTCCAAGTCCTGACTATTGTAAACAGTGCTGCTATGAACATTGGGGTACACGTGTCTCTTTCAATTCTGGTTTTCTCAGTGTGTATGCCCAGCAGTGGGATTGCTGGATCATAAGGCAGTTCTATTCCCAGTTTTTTGAGGAATCTCCATACTGTTCTCCATAGTGGCTGTACTAGTTTGCATTCCCACCACCACTGTAAGAGGGTTCCCTTTTCTCCACACCCTCTCCAGCATTTATTGCTTGTGGACTTTTGGATCGTAGCCATTCTGACTGGCATGAAATGGTACCTCATAGTGGTTTTGATTTGCATTTCTCTGATAATAAGTGATGTTGAGCATCTTTTCATGTGTTTGTTAGCCATCTGTATGTCTTCTTTGGAGAAACGTCTATTTAGTTCTTTGGCCCATTTTTTGACTGGGTCATTTATTTTTCTGGAATTGAGCTGTAGGAGTTGTTTGTATATTTTTGAGATTAGTTGTTTGTCTGTTGCTTCATTTATTATTATTTTCTCCCATTCTGAAGGCTGTCTTTTCACCTTACTTATAGTTTCCTTTGTTGTGCAGAAGCTTTTAAGTTTAATTAGGTCCCATTTGTTTATTTTTTATTTTATTTCCAATATTATGGGAGGTGGGTCATAGAGGATCCTGCTGTGATGTATGTCAGAGAGGGTTTTGCCTATGTTTTCCTCTAGGAGTTTTATGGTTTCTGGTCTTACATTTAGATCTTTAATCCATTTTGAGTTTATTTTTGTGTATGGTGTTAGAAAGTGTTCTAGTTTCATTCTTTTACAAGTGTTTGACCAGTTTTCCCAGCACCACTTGTTAAAGAGATTGTCTTTAATCCATTGTATATTCTTGCCTCCTTTGTCAAAGATAAGGTGACCATATGTGTGTGGATTTATTTCTGGGCTTTCTATTTTGTTGCATTGATCTATATTTCTGTCTTTGTGCCAATACCATACTGTCTTGATGACTGTGGCTTTGTAGTAGAGCCTGAAGTCAGGCAGGTTTATTCCTCCAGTTCCATTCTTCTTTCTCAAGATAGCTTTGGCTATTTGAGGTTTTTTGTATTTCCATACAAATTGAGAAATTATTTGTTCTAGCTCTGTGAAGAATACCCTTGGTAGCTTGATGGGGATTGCATTGACTCTATAAATTGCTTTGGGTAGTATACTCATTTTCACTATATTGATTCTACCGATCCATGAACATGGTATATTTCTACATCTATTAGTGTCCTCTTTGATTTCTTTCACCAGTGCTTTATAGTTTTCTATATATAGGTCTTTAGTTTCTTTAGGAAGATATATTCCTAAGTATTTTATTCTTTTCATTGCAATGGTGAATGAAATTGTTTCCTTAATTTCTCTTTCTATTTCCTCATTATTAGTGTAGAGGAATGCAAGGGATTTCTGTGTGTTGATTTTATATCCTGCAACTTTACTATATTCATTGATTAGTTCTAGTAATTTTCTGGTGGAATCTTTAGGGTTTTCTACATAGAGGATCATGTCATCTGCAAACGGTGAGTTTTACTTCTTCTTTTCCAATTTGGATTCCTTTTATTTCTTTTTCTGCTCTGATTGCTGTGGCCAAATTTTGACCTAAATGTTGAGCATATGGCATGTAAAGTCATTTGGGAGATTAACTTGATTTCTCTAATTCTCATTTTACCATGTTATCCCTGGAGTTATAATACTACAAATTCCTAACAGAAAAAGAAACACATCACTGTGTTGTAACCAAGCAAAATCAATGCTGCCACTCTGGGTTTCTGAAAACTTTAAAAAGCAAAGCACAAAGATTTATAAATATTATCTTCTTCAATGGTGATGTGCCCTAAACTCTTTCATATTTCACTGTAAAGCATTTTGGCATTTTACCAAAATCTTGTAAGACTGAAAGGAGAAGTGTGCTAAAAATTTTCTTCAAAAGAGGAGGTATAAAAGATAAACAAAATCAAATGCTTCACAAGCTCATTCAATTGGCCCATCCCCTTTTAATGAAACATTAGCAATTAATAGAAAAATAAACATGATTGCAACAAACTGTCAGTTCACAATATATTACATCAATGAGGAAAATCCCAAAAGTATAAAAAAGCAAAAGGACTTAGCAAATCTCAATGTGTTTACTTTCAGAACTTCAATGCTATATATCAACTATACTTCAATTTGAAAAAGAAAAAAAAAACTTCAGACAGCCAGACAGGAACTGAGAAGATTTACACCATGTAAAGAAATGGAAAAGGAAAGGGATTTGCAGTCACAGAGAATCAAAGTTAAAAATGACACATATTTAACAAATAGAGAATACTTAAAACAATAAAGGGGGCAACTAATACAATTAACATTATAAAACATTCAATAAATTATCTTTTGTTCTTTTGAAAAAACTAAAGGGATATATAAATAAGGCATACACACTAGTAAAGTAATGCTCAAAATTCTCCAAGCCAGGCTTCAGCAATATGTGAACCGTGAACTTCCTGATGTTCAAGCTGGTTTTAGAAAAGGCAGAGGAACTAGAGATCAAATTGCCAACATTCACTGGATCATGGAAAAAGCAAGAGAGTTCCAGAAAAACATCTATTTCTGCTTTATTGACTATGCCAAAGCCTTTGACTGTGGGGATCACAATAAACTATGGAAAATTCTGAAAGAGATGGGAATACCAGACCACCTGATCTGCCTCTTGAGAAATCTGTATGCAGGTCAGGAAGCAACAGTTAGAACTGGACATGGAACAACAGACTGGTTCCAAATAGGAAAAGGAGTATGTCAAGGCCGTATATTGTCACCCTGCTTATTTAACTTCTATGCAGAGTATATCATGAGAAACGCTGGACTGGAAGAAGCACAAGCTGGAATCAAGATGGCAGGGAGAAATATCAGTAACCACAGATATGCAGATGACACTACCCTTATGGCAGAAAGTGAAGAGGAACTAAAAAGCCTCTTGATGAAAGTGAAAGAGGAGAGTGAAAAAGTTGGCTTAAAGCTCAACATTCAGAAAATGAAGATCATGGCATCTGGTCCCATCACTACATGGGAAATAGATGGAGAAACAGTGGAAACAGTGTCAGACTTTATTTTTCTGGGCTCCAAAGTCACTACAGATGGTGATTGCAGCCATGAAATTAAAAGACGCTTACTCCTTGGAAGGAAAGTTATGACCAACCTAGATAGCATATTCAAAAGCGGAGACATTACTTTGCCAACAAAGGTCCATCTAGTCAAGGCTATGGTTTTTCTTGTGGTCATGTATGGATGTGAGAGTTGGACTGTGAAGAAGGCTGAGTGCTGAAGAATTGATGCTTTTGAACTGTGGTGTTGAAGAAGACTCTTGAGAGTCTCTTGGACTGCAAGGAGATCCAACCAGTCCATTGTGAAGGAGATCAGCCCTGGGTGTTCTTTGGAAGGAATGATGCTAAAGCTGCAACTCCAGTACTTTGGCCACCTCATACGAAGAGTTGACTCACTGGAAAAGACTCTGATGCTGGGAGGGATTGGGGGCAAAAGGTGAAGGAGACAACAGAGGGTGAGATGGATGGATGGTATCACTGACTTAATGGACATGAGTCTGGGAGTTGGTGAGGGACAGGGAGGCCTGGTGTGCTGCGATTCATGGGGTCACAAAGACTTGGTCACGACTCAGCGACTGATCTGATCTGGTCTGATATAATAAAATGATTACTGTTGTAATTGTAGCTGATATTTACAAAGTCTACATGAAGTATTACTTTTTTATATATAGCATCCAGGCTATTTCTCAAAAACTAAAATATTTCTCCCATTTTATAGAAAAGGAATCTTAGACATATTGAAGTTAAGTTACTTGTCCAAGGCAACTCAACTAATAATTGACAGAATCAGAATTTAAACTTAGGAAGTCAGGCTCCAGAGATCAAACTCTTCAGTATCAGATATATTGATGAATTTGAATAACTTAAAACATACTTAAAAAGATAAAGTATCAAGAAAGTAATGTCTAGAGTATTAGACTCAGTATTTTAGAGAAAGCTACACTCTTAGAAAGGGTCTGCTACAACCATAGATTTCATATATTAGCACACTTGCTCAAGGAAGTTAATGATTTAGATCAAAGGTCATTTTTATTTGGGAAGTTTTGGCCAAAGTTCAGAGCATTCGCTCATCCTTAAAAGAATCTTAAATTAAGCATTAAAATTCAATAAAGTAGTAACTGAACGACTATATATAGTCATTAAATATAAATACATATAACTGAATGACTCAGATATCAATTGGATAATAGGCGACAAGTTTTTTTTTTTTTTTTTTCTTTCTTTCCTTTTTCTTACAATGGGCCTTCATTGCACAAAATTAGATTGATCGCAAAGTGTTAGTCTCTCAATTGTGTGCAATTCTTTGTAACCCCATGGACTGTAGCCTGCCAGGCTCCTCTGTCCACAGAGCTTTTTTTTTAAAAAAAAATAAGCTTCTAAGTTTGTTGTTATTAAACAAGAAAAAACAATAAAAATGACTTATTTTCTGTATACAGTAATATATTATCATTATATAAATGCATATATTAATATAATGAGTATCTGTGAACTCACCACCCCAGCAAAGATGTCTGAAAATAACCATCTCAAGTTTCTTCCTTCTCCTACATCTGCCTCCTCTTTAGTAGTCTAGATTTTTTTTAATTATATCTTACATCTTAAAATTTTTATCAGATATTCATGTGTGTCTAAATAAAATAACAAATTGTTTAGGCTGGGTTTGTTTTAAAACTTTATAAAGTGGGTATTATTATGGTTAAAATATTCCAAGACTTCTCATTTTCACTGAAAATTGCATATTTAAAATTCATATAACTTTATCCATATAATCGTAATTTATCATTCCACTTCATAGCTCTATTATAACTTATTTCCTTCTTGATGGACAGTTGAAGGTTTTTTTTCCAATTTTTGCAATTTAAAAAACTACATTGCTTAGACATATTTGTGCATCTCTCCATGTGCACCTATACAAAAGTTCATCTTTGATATGCCTAGAAAAAGAGTTGCTAAGTTGTAGGAAATACAATGCTCACCTTATAAGGCACTGCCAAACTATTTTCAAAGATGATTGAACGAATTTATTCTCCCATCAGCAACAGGTAAAGAAATCGCTTGCTCCTCATTTTCTCCAAATGTTTAGGTATTGTCAGACTTGTGTTTTTTTGGCCAATAGAATGCCATCTTTTTGTTTTCATTTCCATGATCACTAATGAGGTTTGAGTCTTTCACAATTTGGGGCCAAATAGGTTTTCTCTTCTGTGAAATGTCTTTTCATGTGTTTTGCCTACTTTTCTTTGGGATTGTTGCTTTTCTTTATTGATTTTTAAAATTTCTTATGTAGTCTTAGTAATAGTGTGTGTACATGTGCTCACTCAGTCGTGTCTGACTCTGCAACTCCATGGATTATAGTCCACCTGGCTCCTCTGTCCATGGAATATTCTAGGCAAGAATACTGGAGTGGGTTGCCATTTCCTGCTCCAGGGGATTTTCCCCAACCAGGGATTGAACCACATCTCTTGCATCTCCTGCATTGGCAGGCAAATTCCTTACCACTGCAGAAGCCAATAATAGCGTTGGTTACATGTTGTAAACTTGTTCTCACAGTTTATTACTTTTCACTTTATGATCTTTTCATAATCAAAAATTCTTCTTATTAAAATAGTTATGTGTCAATCTTGTAGAGACATTTTGTATTTGCATCTTAGGAGTTCTTCCTAACTCCAAATCAGAAAAATGCTCACTTTTGTTTTCTTTCAAAATGTCAAAGTTTTGCTTTTGACATTTTAAGGCTTCAGTCCATCTGGAGTTAAGAGAGAGGTGACATGAGGATCTGATTTACCTGATCGTGTATCTTATTTGTGCCATCTTGCCTGTTAATATTTTATCCTGGATGTACAACTTTCATCTTACAATGATTTCTGCTGGACATTCCTGATCATATGACTTGATGACATCTGAAAGAATCTAGATCATGATTAGCGATTTGTCTTCATGGTTACTTTCTGGTCCATAGTCAGATGGAGACACCTCATCTCCATTAGAACCCAATAACAGACCAGGAAGTTTTTTTTTATTTGTTTGTTTATTTAAGGTATCTAACTTTTCTGCTATAGATATCCTAGAGCCCAGGGGTTTTCTTTATGATCTATGTGGCTTGCTATCAGCTCCATACAGGGTCTAATCCCACCATTATATCTCTAATGGGCTATGCCATAGGGTCCAAGCATGAAGGCTGCTAACACAGTAGTCTGAAGTTACAGAGCCCTTTCAGCTCTAAATTCTGCTCAGAGCTATGAACTTTCATACCACTCAGCATATAATCTGAAGTACTATTTCTGGATGTAGACCATAATGCCTCCATACCTCAGAGAGTTATCAGTCACTGTGCTTCATTTTTAGTTGTAGGAAGTATAAGATATGGGGAGATCTCATCATTCTTCAGACTACTAAACAAATGAACCTCCATTGGTTAGTCTTGATGCCAGGCAAATAACCAGTAGATTATCCATCTTACAAATCTCATTTTAGCATCTCTTTTCTTGGACCATTTTTGGCACCCAATTCGGAGAATTGGATACACTAAGGAGTAAACTCTAAGATGCTGACTAATCCATGGCAGAATCTATTAGGGAGTGTTCTTAGAATTATTACTTATGGAAGGGAAAGGAATGAAGCAGAATTGGCTAAGGAAGAAGGTGGGCTTCTGCGCAGTTTCAACAACAGCCTCGGGTATCTTGTGGGGACACCTGAAGCCAGAATGACTCCCTAATAGGTCTCCAATTCAGGTGAGGGGACATGCTTTTATATGCGTTAGCTAATCAGTTAGTGGATTCAGGCTGTCCCATTAAGGAAACACAACCTAGGCCAAAGCATCTCTTCTCTACTGAGTCAGTTCTGGAATAGGCTGACTGCTTGGTTATTGTAAGGTGAGTGCAGAGAAAAAGACAGTGAGCCGGGCAGTCAGGAAAGAAAAAGGAAATTTATTAGAGGGAAAAGAGAGGGTGACTAGCTATTAAGGAGAACCAGCGTCCTCCCTTTCTGACGGGGTCCTTCTCATACCCCACCAATGAAAAATTCTCTGAAGGGATGGGTAATTTTTAGCCTGCAGTTGAGTCCTGTAGTCACATAGCCGGAGGTCTGGAATCTAGTGGTCTTGCAGCTTTGAGAAGACAGGCGCCAGTGAGAAAACAGAATGCCATTTGGGAAATTTGATCAGTCTCACGGATCACTGTGATTTTATTCTTCGTTTGTGAGTCGACATAATGAGTCATCTTATCAATGAGACCCTATGTGGGCCCTATCAGTTATCTCATGGCAGCAACTTAGTCGAGTTCTTTAGCCCTGAAAAGGAATCTCAGTGGCGCATCTCAGCATTTATCTCAAAAATAAGAATGCTAATATGAATTTTATTACAAAGTCTGGGAAACTTGGAGTAACTGGAAACTCCTATAAAATGTAATTTACCAACATATCACCAGAGGAAACAGAAAGCATGAATCGGTCCTCTATTAAGAATTTGAGGCCTAATTGAAACTCATTACACAAAAGTGTAAGAGTTTGATAGCCAAATCTGACCAATTTTTAAGAAACTCATGAATCCAACTTTTGAAATATTTTCCAGAGATCAGAGAAAAAATACAGTATGTCCCAATTCATTCCATAAAGCCAAAATAATGACATAAAACTTGGCAAAGACATTATAAAAAATAAAAGTTACGGATTTACCTGTGTATACACAAGCAAAATTAGTAAACAAAATCCTAGTGCCCAGGCACTGATAAACAAAACAATATACCCTGATCATATGGGGTTTACTTCAACACCTAACATTGGATTAATATTAGAAAATTCCCAAATATTATCCATCATATTAAATGATTTATATAGAACAATACTTTTTTCGTTTCAAAGGATACAGAAAAGTATTAGATAAAAATCCCTTTTATTTTCTACTCAATATAAAAACATGTAAAATCAGAAATTACATGTTTCTTCAGCTTTCTGCTAGTGAGGCCCATGTCCTTGAAATATTTTCTACTTTTAAGCAGCAGAGATTCTCCGTGCTTCAGAGTAGGAAATAGCAAATTGATCCATGCTCAGATCTTAAGAACATGACCTACTTTCTCCCATGACGTGAACATTCCTTTTGGGGGAATATTTTTTCTAGCTTTATTAAGGTATAAATAACACATAATTATCCATTAGTTTAAGGTGGACAACATGATTGATACATGTATATATTGCTAAATAGTTACCACAATAAATTTAGTTTACATCATCACCTAATACAGTTACAAATTTTCCTTCTTGTGATGAGAACTCTCTTAGTGTAGTGTTAGTTGCTCAGTCGTGTCCGACTCTTTGTGATCCCATGGACTGTAGCCTGCAAGGCCTCTCTGTCTGTGGAGTTCTCCAGGCAAGAATACTGGAGTGGGTTACCATTTCTTTCTCCAGGGGATTTTCGTGATGCAGGGATTGAACCCACATCTACTCTCTTAGCAACTTTCAAATATACACTACAGGATTATTAACTACAGTCACTACGTTGTACATTACATCCTCAGAACTTATGTTTCCTCTAAACTGAAAATGATGAACCATGAGGACCTCTAATTACAAGTTTTTCTTTCTTAATACAATTCCCAGAAATCAGGCTTTCTCCACTCTCTTGACAGCAGTAATTCAAAGTAACAAGCACTTGCTCATACTCATGCTCAGTCGTGTCCAACTCTTTCCAATCCCATGGACTGTGGGCTGCCAGGCTCCTCTATCCATGGGCTTCTCTAGGCAAGAATACTGGACTGGGTTTCCATTTCTTCCTCCAGAGGATCTTCCTGACCCAGGAATCAAACCCATGTCTCCTGCATTGCAGGTGGACTTACCACTGAGCCACCTGGAAAGGCCAACAATCACATATCTCAAACAAAAGGTTGCATGACAAAATTGAAAATATATATATATGCTTTCATGAATCCTTTTGTTGTAAATTATACAGATTATTTTCTGGAAAAACAATGTGTAAAAAGTGTTATACTATCCTCCTTGAGTGAGGCAAAAGAATCTACTCAATGAGGTAACATTGACCAGTGATCTCTGGCCTAGTAATTTTAGCTACATAGATATGTCTTCTGTTATTTCATCAATAATACCTTTATAACCAATTTTAAATAGTGTCATAATAAGCATAAATACAAATACTCCGGGCCAACTGTAAAAAAAATAAAAAACCTGTTTAGTTGATGAACCTAGTTCAATATTCTATTTTCTTTTTGATTCATCATATTTTTTCTCCCATATTTTTCTAAAATAAATTTACTGGTTTCCACTTAATGCAACCATTGACTTCCTGGATCAAGTTGGGTTTATTCCCGGAATGCAAGGATTCTTCAATATATGCAAATCAATCAAAGTGATACACCATATTAACAAACTGAAAGATAAAAGCCATATGATAATCTCAATAGATGCATAAAAAGCCTTTGAGAAAATTTAGCACCCATTTGTGATTAAAACTCTTCAAAAAATGAGCATAGAAGGAACCTTCCTCAACATAGTAAAGGCCATATATGATAATCCTACAGCAAACATTACTCTCCATGGGGAAAAACTGAAAGCATCCCCCCTTAGATCAGTAACAAGACAAGGGTTTCCACTTTCACCATTATTATTCAACATAGTTTTGGAAGTCCTAGCTACAGCAATCAGAGAAGAAAAAGAAATAAAATGAATACAGGTTGGAAAAGAAGTAAAGCTCTCACTGTTTGCAGATGACATGATACTGTACTGTACATCAGATCAGATCAGTCGCTCAGTCGTGTCTGACTCTTTGCAACCCCATGAACCGCAGCATGCCAGGCCTCCCTGTCAATCACCAACTCCCGGAGGTCACTCAGACTCACATCCATCGAGTCAGTGATGCCATCCAGCCATCTCATCCTCTGTCATCCCCTTCTCCTCCTGACCCCAATCCCTGCCAGCATCAGAGTCTTCTCCAATGAGTCAACTCTTCGCATGAGGTGGCCAAAATACTCGAGTTTCAGCTTTAGCATCATTCCTTCCAAAGAAATCCCAGGGCTGATCTCCTTCAGAATGGACCGGTTGGATCCCCTTGCAGTCCAAGGGACTCTCAAGAGTCTTCTCCAACACCACAGTTCAAAAGCATCAATTCTTCGGCGCTCAGCCTTCTTCACAGTCCAGCTCTCACATCCATACATGACCACAGGAAAGACCATAGCCTTGACTAGGCGAACCTTTGTTGGCAAAGTGATGTCTCTGCTTTTGAATATTCTATCTAGGTTGGTCATAACTTTCCTTCCAAGGAGTAAGTGTCTTTTAATTTCATGGCTGCAGTCACCATCTGCAGTGATCTTGGAGCCCAGAAAAATAAAGTCTGACACTGTTTCCACTTTTTCCCCATCTATTTCCCATGAAGTGATGGGACCAGATGCCATGATCTTCATTTTCTGAAAGTTGAGCTTTAAGCCAACCTTTTCACTCTCCCCTTTCACTTTCATCAAGAGGCTTTTGAGTTCCTCTTCACTTTCTGCCATAAGGGTGGTGTCATGCGCATATCTGAGGTTATTGATATTACTCCCAGCAATCTTGATTCCAGCTTGTGTTTCTTCCAGTCCAGCATTTCTCATGATGTACTCTGCATATTATTTAAATAAACAGGGTGACAATATATAGCCTTGACATACTCCTTTTCCTATTTGGAACCAGTCTGTTGTTCCATGTCCAGTTCTAACTGTTGCTTCCTGACCTCCATACAGATTTCTCAAGAGGCAGATCAGGCGGTCTGGTATTCCCATCTCTTTCAGAATTTTCCACAGTTTATTGTGATCTACACAGTCAAAGGCTTTGGCATAGTCAATAAAGCAGAAATAGATGTTTTTCTGGAACTCTCTTGCTTTTTCCATGATCCAGCATATGTTGGCAATTTGATCTCTGGTTCCTCTGCCTTTTCTAAAACCAGCTTGAACAACAGGAAGTTCATGGTTCACATATTGCTGAAGCCTGGCTTGGAGAATTTTGAGCATTACTTTACTAGCGTGTGAGATGAGTGCAATTGTGCAGTAGTTTGAGCACTCTTTGGCATTGCCTTTCTTTGGGATTGGGATGAAAACTGACCTTTTCCAGTCCTGTGGCCACTGCTGAGTTTTCCAAATTTGCTGGCATATTGAGTGCAGCACTTTCACAGCATCATCTTTCAGGATTTGGAATAGCTCCACTGGAATTCCATCACCTCCACTAGCTTTGTTCGTAGTGATGCTTTCTAAGGCCCACTTGACTTCACATTCCAGGATGTCTGGCTCTAGGTCAGTGATCACACCATCATGATTATATGGGTCGTGAGAAAACCCTAAAGATAGTATCAGAAAATTACTAGTACTAATCAGTGAATTTAGCAAAGTTGCAGGATACAAAATCAATACACAGAAATCACTTGCATTTGTATACACTAACAATGAAAAATCAGAAAGAGAAATTAAGGAAGCAATCCCATTCACCATTGCAATAAAAAGAATTATGTATCTCATAATAAACCTACCTAAGGGAACAAAAAAACTGTACACAGAAAATTGTAAGACACTAATGAAAGAAATCAAAGATGACATAAACAGATGGAGAGATATACCATATTCCTGGGTATGAAGAATCAACATTATGAAAATGACTGTGCTACCAAATGCAATCTACAGATTCAATGTGATCCCTATCAAATAACCAATGGCATTTTTCACAGAACTAGAACAAAAAATTTCATGATTCATATGGAAACACAAAAGGCCCCAAATAGCCAAAACAGTTTTGAGAAAGAAGAATGGAGCTGGAGGGATCAACCTTCCTGACTTCAGATTATACTACAAAGCTATAGTCATCAAGACAGTATGTTACTGGCACAAAAACAGAAATATAGACCAATGGAACAAGGTAGAAAGCCCAGAAATAAACCCATGCACCTATGGGTACCTTATTTTTGACAAAGGAGGCAAGAATAAATAATAGTGCAAAGACAGCCTCTTCAATAAATGGTGCTGGCTGTTTACAATAGCTAGGACATGGAAGCAACCTAGGTGTCCATCGGCAGATGAATGGATAAGAAAGTTGTGGTACATATACACAATGGAATATTACTCAGTTATTAAAAAGAATGCATTTGAATCAGTTCTAATGAGGTGGATGAAACTGGAGCCTATTATACACAGTGAAGTAAGTCAGAAAGAAAAACACCAATACAGTATAATAACACATATATATGGAATTTAGAAAGATGGTAATGATGACCCTATATCAGGGACAGCAAAAGAGACACAGAAGTAAAGAACAGATTTTAGGATTCTGTGGCAGAAGACAAGGGTGGGATGATTTGAGAGAATAGCATTGAAACATGTATATTACCATATATGAAACAGATTGCCAGTCCAGGTTTGATGCATATGACAGGGCACTAAAGGCCAACCTTAGCACTGGGACAACCCTGAGGGATGGGATGGGGAGGAAAGTGGGAGAGGGGTTCAGAATTGGGGATCCATGTACACCCATGGTTAATTCATGTGAATTATGGCCAAAACCACTACAATATTGTAAAGTAATTAGCCTCCAACTAAAATAAATAAATTAATTTACAAAAAACATAAATAAAATAAATGGTGCTGGGAAAACTGGACAGATACATGGAAAAGAATGAAATTAGAACACTTGCTAACACAATACACAAAGATAAACTCAAAATGGATTCAAGACCCAAATGTAAGACCAGAAACTATAAAACTCTTGGAGGAAAACATAGGCAGAACACTCAATGACATAAATCAAAGCAAGATCCTCTATGACCCACTTCCTGCTAACTGCTGCTGCTAAGTCGCTTCAGTCGTGTCCGACTCTGTGCGACCCCATAGATGGCAGCCCATAAGGCTCCCCCGTCCCTGGGATTCTCCAGGCAAGAACACTGGAGTGGGTTGCCATTTCCTTCCCCAATGCATGAAAGTGAAAAGTGAAAGTGAAGTCACTCAGTCGTGTCCGACTCTTAGCGACCCCATGGACTGTAACCTACCAGGCTCCTCTGTCCATGGAATTTTCCAGGCAAAAGTACTGGGGTGGGGTGCCATTGCCTTCCCCGATGACCCACCTCCTAGAGCAATGGAAATACAAACAAAAGTAAACAACTTGGACCTGATTAAACTTAACAGCTTTTGCACAGCAAAAGAAACCACAAGCAAGGTGAAAAGACAACTCTCAGAATGGGAGAAAATAATAGCGAATGAAAAAACTGACAAAGGATTAATTTCAAAAATATAAAAGCAGCTCATACAACTCAATACCAGAAAAACAAACAATCCAATCCAAAAGTAGAAAAAAGATCTAAACAGACATTTTTCCAAAAAAAGACATATAGATAGCTAACAAACACATGAAAAGAAGCTCAACATCACTCATTATTAGAGAAATGTAAATCAAAACTACAATGAGATATCACTTCACACCAGTGAGAAAGGCCCTCATTTAAAAGTCTACAAACAATAAATGCTTCAGAGGGTGTGGAGAAAACTGAATGCTCTTGCATTGTTGGCAGGAATGTAAGTTGATATAGCCACTAAGGAAGATGGTATGGAGATTCCTTAAACAACTAGAAATAAAACAACCATAAGACCCAGCAATCCCACTTCTAGGCATATACCCCGAGGAAACCAAAATTGAAAGAGACACATGTATCCCATTGTTCATTGCAGCACTATTTATAATAGCTATGACATGCAAGCAAACTAGATGTCCGTCAATAGATGAAGGATAAAGAAGTGCAGCACATATACACAATGAAATATTACTCAGCCACAAAAAGGAGTGCATTTGAGTCAGTTCTAATAAGGTGAATGAACCTAGAACCTATTATACAGAGTGAAGTGAGTTAGAAAAAGATAGACACCATATTCTAACACATATATACAGAATCTAGAAAAATGGTACTGAAAAGTTTATTTACAGGGCAACAGTGGAGAAACAGACCCAGGAAATAGATCTATGGACATGCAGAGAGGGAAGGAGAGGGTGAGATGTATGGAAAGAGTAACATGGAAACTTTTATTACCATATGTAAAACAGATAGCCAATGAGAATTTTTTGCATGGATCAGGAAACTCAAACCGGGGCTCTGTATCAACCTAGAGGGGTGGGAAGGGAAGGGAGATGGGAGGGAGATTTGAAAAGGTGGGGATATATGTATACCTATGGCTGAGTCATTTTGAGGTTTGACAGAAAACAGCAAAATTCTGTAAAGCAGTTATCCTTCAATAAAACTTTTTTTTTTTTTTTTAAAGCAGAGGCATTGCTTTGCTAACAAAGGTCCCTGTAGTCAAAGCTATCGTTTTTCCATTAGTCATGTATGGATGTCAGAGTTGGACCATAAAAAAGGCTGAGTGCCAAAGAATTGATGCTTTTGAATTGTGGTGTTGGAGAAGACTCTTGAGAGGTCCTTGGACTGCAAGGAGATCAAACCAGTCAAACCTTAAGGAAATGAACCCTGAATATTCATAGGAGGGACTGATGCTGAAGCTCCAATAATTTGACCACCTGTTGTGAAGAGCCAACTAATTAGGAAAGACCCTGATGCTGGGAAAGATTGAAGGCAGGAGGAGAAGAGGGCGACAGAGGATGAGATGATTAGAGGGCAGCACTGAATCAATGGACACAAATTTGAACAGGTTCCAGGAGATGGTGAAGGACAGCAAGGCCTGGCGTGCTGCTATCCATGGGGTTTCAAAGAGTCGAACATGACTATGCAACTGAAACACAACACACTGCTTCATCCCTAACCAATTTATAGAATCCAAGATAAACTGTTTGCTGTTACGATGAAACAAAATTAATGTTCTTTTGGCTCTTATTTCTATAATATTCAAATTTGCACTATAATAGGGTTTTATTTAAAAATAATATGGCACCAATAAAAGCACACAGATTGGCTTCTGTAAATAAATTATATCTTACTTCTGCAACTAATAAGCTGTGTGACTTTAAAAAAATATTTTAACTTTCATTTGCCTCAAAATCTTCATTGTAAGATGAAAATATGGAAGAAATCACATTTTAGGAAATGAAATATATTCACATATGAATACATATTTATATATATTTTGTTATACACACATATGCACTGTGTATGTTTTGTATGTGTTTATTTCCATATATACGTATTTTTTAAAGACCTTAAAAGAACAAACTCTAAATGGGAAATGAGTCAGAAAAGGCATTAGCACCACCAAAATGCATAAAATAGGTGCTTCATATTTCCAAATTATCTAAGAAAGCCAATATATTTGAGTATATAATTAGTAGAGAATGATAAAGAAATAAGAATGGTAAAAACTTATAACAAAAGTTCTGATATAAATATGTCTGTGAGTGATAAAAAAAAAAGTCAACTAACCACTTAGCAGTTAATAAACAAATAAAAGATGCAAGTAGAACTTTGTAGAGAGTACAGTGAAAGCAAACCTTAGGTATTCATTGAGTGAATCATAAAACATTAGAGACAGTAGCAACAGTAAAACTCAAATATAACATTCAGTTTCTTGATTTGACAAAGTTCTTTTCAAGAAAAATTACTGAAAATTTCTACTGTGAAGCATATTATATATAGATTATGAAAATTCTAGTCTGGAAAGACCAAATAACTTATAAAAAGTCAACCAGTTAGTAGCTGAGTATAGAAAACAAGTTTCCTGATTTCTATTTCAATATCCTTTCTACTACAATATTTAACTACACCAAATGGTGAAAAAATATCAAAATATCTGTGACAAGTTATAATTATATACCAGTTATATGTCAAACAAAAAAAATTAATTTAGTATATAGCAAGAGAACCAGCTATGTAATGTAATCTTATTTTGAAAAAAATATTTTATTGGGGAAATAGGTGAAGAAAGTTTCACAGTTTAATCAGAAGACCAATGTAATCAAACTTCTATATCTATGCTGGGTTTCTGGGGTCCTATCCCTGTAGAATCTAAATTCTCCTGCCAATCAGAGTTAGGAACTCGGTTATAAGCTACTGAAATCAATCCATGCCTCATCCACTTTGCTCCCTATCCAAAAACGGATCCCATCATCACTATAAAAGGAGGAAGTTTTCCTCTTCTCTCATATCTGATCATTTTGTGCTATAAAACACAAAATTTTTAAATAAACATTAGGTAGGCTGTGGTCCATGGGGTTGCTAAGAGTCAGATACGACTGAGCGACTTCACTTTCACTTTTCACTTTCATGCACTGGAGAAGGAGATGGCAACCCACTCCAGTGTTCTTGCCTGGAGACTCTCAGGGATAGGGAAGCCTGGTGGGCTGTCCTCTATGGGGTCGCACAGAGTTGGACACAACTGGAGCAACTTAGCAGTAGCAGCATAGTTTATTAAAAATAAAACTTCTTTTTATTTATGTTCTATTCCATGTGCTCAATTGGAATACAAATAAGTGAATAAAAATATTTTGTAAGTTGCAAAGACCTGTGCAAAGACACCAGGCTCAAAAACAAATCAGGAAATACTATTTTCCAAAATTCTTAATAATCATTTCTCTGAGTCATTAAAAAACAGTGTGAGATATGATATCACTTGCCATAACCTTCCAATTGCATAGCTTTTCCATTATAGGTATAGATTACTCTCACCATAACCCTTTAGACAATATAAATTAATAAATCAAAATATGAAAGAAACTAGGAGATAATTATGAAAGCATAATTGTATATTTGAGCTCCATATTTTAAAATCTTTTCTACATTTAAAAATGTCTGTGTTTTAAATATAAATTTATTTATTTTATTTGGAGTCTAATTACTTTACAATATTGTATCAGTTTTGCCATACATCAACATGAATCCACCACAGGTGTACACATGTTCCCAACCTGAACCCCTGCCACCTCCCTCCCCATACCATCCGTCTAGGTCATCCCTGTGCACCAGCCACGAGCACCTTGTCTCATACATCGAACCTGGACTGGTGATTCATTTCAAATATGATAATATACATGTTTCAGTGCCATTATCCCAAATCATCCCACCCTCTCCCTCTCTCACAGAGTCGAAAAGATTGTTCTATACATCTGTGCCTCTTTTGCTGTCCCGCATACAGGGTTATCATTACCATCTTTCTAAATTCCATATATGTGCGTTGGTATGCTGTATTGGTGTTTTTCTTTCTGGCTTACTTCACTTTGTATAATTGGCTCCAGATTCTATACGTGGACATCACAAGATGGTCAACACCGAAATCAGATTGATTATATTCTTTGCAGCCAAAGATGGAGAAGCTCTGTACAGTCAGCAAAAACAAGACCAGGAGCTGACTGTGGCTCAGACCATGAACTCCTTATTGTCAAATTCAAACTGAAATTGAAGAAAGTAGGGAAAACCACTAGAACATTCAGGTATGACCTAAATCAAAACCCTTATGATTACACAGTGGAAGTGAGAAATAGATTTAAGGACCTAGATCTGTTAGATAGAGTGCCTGATGAACTATGGAATGAGGTTCGTGACATTGTACAGGAAACAGGGATCAAGACCATCGCCATGGAAAAGAAATGCAAAAAAGCAAAATGGCTGTCTGGGGAGGTCTTACAAATAGCTGTGAAAAGAAGAGAAGAGAAAAGCAAAGGAGCAAAGGAAAGATATAAGCATCTGAATGCAGAGTTCCAAAGAATAGCAAGAAGAGATAAGAAAGTCTCCTTAAGCGATCAATGCAAAGAAATAGAGGAAAACAACAGAATGGGAAAGACTAGGGATCTCTTCAAGAAAATCAGAGATACCAGAGGAACAGTTCATGCAAAGATGGGCTTGATAAAGGACAGAAATGGTATGGACCTAACAGAAGCAGAAGATATTAAGAAGAGGTGGCAAGAATACACAGAAAAACTGTACAAAAAAGAGGTTCATGACCCAGATAATCAGGACGGTGTGATCATTGAACTAGAACCTGACATCCTGGAATGTGAAGTCAAGTGGGCCTTAGAAAACATCAAAACCAACAAAGCTAGTGGAGGTGATAGAATTCCAGTGGAGCTATTCCAAATCCTGAAAGATGATGCTGGGAAAGTGCTGCACTCAATATGCCAGCACATTTGGAAAACTCAGCAGTGGCCACAGGACTGAAAAAGGTCAGTTTTCATCTCAATCGCAAAGAAAGGCAATGCCAAAGAATGCTCAAACTACCACACAATTGCACTCATCTCACACGCTAGTAAAGTCATGCTCAAAATTCTCCAAGCCAGGCTTCAGCAATATGTGAACCGAGAACTTCCTATTGTTCAAGCTGGTTTTAGAAAAGGCAGAGGAACCAGAGATCAAATTGCCAACATCTGCTGGATCATTGAAAAAGCAAGACAGTTCCAGAAAAACATCTATTTCTGCTTTATTGACTATGCCAAAGCCTTTGACTGTGGGGATCACAATAAACTGTGGAAAATTCTGAAAGAGATGGGAATACCAGACCACCTGATCTCCCTCTTGAGAAATTTGTATGCAGGTCAGGAAGCAACAGTTAGAACTGGACATGGAACAACAGACTGGTTCCAAATAGGAAAAGGAGTACGTCAAGGATGCATATTGTCACCCTGCTTATATAACTTCTATGCAGAGTATATCATGAGAAATGCTGGACTGGAAGAAACACAAGTTGGAATCAAGATTGCTGGGAGAAATATAAATAACTTCAGATATGCAGATGACACTACCCTTATGGCAGAAAGTGAAGAGGAACTAAAAAGTCTCTTGATGAAGGTGAAAGTGGAGAGTGAAAAAGTTGGCTTAAAGCTCAACATTCAGAAAATGAAAATCATGGCATCTGGTCCCATCACTTCATGGGAAATATATGTGGAAACAGTGTCAGACTTTATTTTTCTGGTCTCCAAAATCACTGCAGATGATGACTGCAGCCATGAAATTAAAAGACACTTACGCCTTTGAAGGAAAGTTATGACCAACCTAGATAGCATATTCAAAAGCAGAGACATTACTTTGCCAACAAAGGTTCGCTTAGTCAAGGCTATGGTTTTTCCTGTGGTCATGTATGGATGAGAGTTGGACTTGAAGAAGGCTGAGCACTGAAGAATTGATGCTTTTCAACTGTGGTGTTGGAGAAGACTCTTGAGAGTCCCTTGGACTGCAAGGAGATCCAACCAGTCCATTCTGAAGATCAGCCCTGGGATTTCTTTGGAAGGAGTGATGCTAAAGCTGAAACTCCAGTACTTTGGCCACCTCATGCGAAGAGTTGACTCATTGGAGAAGACTCTGATGCTGGGAGGGATTGAGGGCAAGAGGAGAAGGGGACGACAGAGGATGAGATGGCTGGATGGCATCACTGACTCGATGAATGTGAGTCTGAGTGACCTCCGGGAGCTGGTGATGGACAGGGAGGCCTGGCGTGCTGTGATTCATGGGGTTGCAAAGAGTTGGACACGACTGAGCGACTGATCTGATCTGATCATCCACCTCATTAGAAGTGATTCGAATGTATTCTTTTTAATGGCTGAGTAATACTCCATTGTGTATATGTACCAAGCTATCTTATCATCTGTCTGCTGATGGACGTCTAGATTGCTTCCATGTCCTGGCTATTATAAACAGTGCTGCGATGAACATTGGGGTACACGTGTCTCTTTCAATTCTGGTTTCCTCAGTGTGTATGCCCAGCAGTGGGATTGTTAGGTCGTATGCCAGTTCTATTTCCATTTTTCTAAGGAATCTCCACACTGTTCTCCATAGTGACTGAACTAGTTTCATTCCCACCAACAGTGTAAGAGGGTTCCCTTTTCTCTGCACCCTCTCTAGCATTTATTGCTTGTAGACATTTGAATAACATCTGAATGCAGAGTTCCAAAGAATAGCAAGAATTCTGACGGGCGTGAAATGGTACCTCATTGTGGTTTTGATTTGCATTTCTCTGGTAATGAGTGATGTTGAGCATCTTTTAATATGTTTGTTAGCCATCTGTATGTCTTCTTTGGAGAAATGTCTATTTAGTTCTTTGGCCCATTTTTTTCATTGGGTCGTTTATTTTTCTGGAATTGAGCTATAGGTGTTGCTCATATATTTTTGAGATTAATTCTTTCTCAGTTGCTTCATTTGCTATTATTTTCTCACATTCTGAAGGCTGTCTTTTCACCTTGCTTGTAGTTTCCTTTGATGTACAGAAGCTTTTAATTTTAATTAGGTCCCATTTGTTTATTTTTGCTTTTATTTCCAATATTCTGGGAGGTGGGTCTTAGAGGATCCTGCTGTGATTTATGTCAGAGAGTGTTTTGCCTATGTTCTCCTCTAGGAGTTTTATAATTTCTGGTCTATAATTACGTGTAGATCTTTAATCCATTTTGAGTTTATTTTTGTTTATGGTGTTAGAAAGTGTTCTAGTTTCATTCTTTCATAAGTGGTTGACCAGTTTTCCCAGCACCATTTGTTAAAGGGATTGTATTTTCACCATTGTATATTCTTGCCTCCTTTGTCAAAGATAAGGTGTCCATCAGTTCAGTTCAGTTCAGTCACTCGGTCGTGTCTGATTCTTTGTGACCCTATGAATTGCAGCAAGCCAGGCCTCCCTGTCCATCACCAACTCCCGGAGTTAACCCAAATTCATGTCCATCAAGTCGGTGATGCCATCCAGCCATCTCATCCTCTGTCGTCCCCTTCTCCTCCTGACCCCAATCCCTCCCAGCATCAGAGTCTTTTCCAATGAGTCAACTCTTCCCATGAGGTGGCCAAAGTATTGGAGTTTCAGCTTTAGCATCAGTCCTTCCAATGAACACCCAGGACTGATCTCCTTTAGAATGGACTGGTTGGATCTCCTTGCACTCTAGGTGCATGGATTTATTTCTGGGCTTTCTTTTTTTTTGGGGGGGGGGCGGGGTGGGGGTGGGCTTTCTATTTTGTTCCATTTATCTATAGTTCTGTCTTTGTGCCAGTACCATACTGTCTTGATGACTGTGGCTTTGTAGTAGAGTCTCAAGTCAGGCAGCTTGATTCCTCCTGTTTCATTCTTCTTTCTCAAGATTGTTTTGGCTATTCAAGGTTTTTTTGTATTTCCATACAAATTGTGAAATTATTTGTTCTAGCTCTGTGAAAAATACCGTTGGTAGCTTGATAAGGATTGCATTGAATCTATAGATTTCTTTGGGTAGTATACTCATTTTCACTATACTGATTCTTCTGATCCATGAACACAGTATTATTCTCCATCTATTAGTGTCCTCTTTGATTTCTTTCACCAGTGCTTTATAGTTTTCTATATATAGGTTTTTAAGCTGGTTCTTTGAGAGGATAAATAAAATTGATGAACCATTAGCCAGGCTCATCAAGAAACAAAGGGAGAAAAATCAAATCAATAAAATTAGAAATGAAAATGGAGAAATCACAACAGACAACACAGAAATACAAAGGATCATAAGAGATTACTATCCGCAATTATATGCCAAGAAAATGGACAACTTGGAAGAAATGGACAAATTCTTAGAAAAGTACAACTTTCCGAAACTGAACCAGGAAGAAATATAAAATCTTAACAGACAGACCCATCACAAGCATGGAAATTTAAACTGTAATCAGACATCTTACAGCAAACAAAAGCCCAGGTCCAGACGGCTTCACAGCTGAATTCTACCAAAAATTTAGAGAAGAGCTAACACCCATCCTACTCAAACTCTTCCAGAAAATTGCAAAGGAAGGTTAACTTCTAAACTCATTCTATGAGGCCACCATCACCCTAATACCAAAACCTGACAAAGATGCCACAAAAAAAGAGAAAACTACAGGACAATCTCACTGATGAACATAGATGCAAAAATCCTTAACAAAATTCTAGCAATCAGAATCCAACAACACATTTAAAAGATCATACATCATGACCAAGTGGGCTTTATCCCAGGGATACAAGGATTCTTCAATATCCAAAAATCAATCTATGTAATACACCACATTAACAAATTGAAAGATAAAAGCCATATGACAAAATTCAACATCTATTTATGATAAAAACCCTCCAGAAAGCAGGCATAGAAGGAATATAGCTCAACATAATAAAAGCTATATATGACAAACCCACAGCAAACATTATCCTCAATGGTGAAAATTTCAAAGTATTTCCCCTAAAGTCAGGAACAAGACAAGGGTGCCCACTCTCAGCACTACTATTCAACATAATTTTGGAAGTTTTGGTCACAGCAATCAGAAAAGAAATAAAAGGAATCCAGACTGGAAAAGAAGAAGTAAAACTCTCACTGTTTGCAGATGACATGATCCTCTACATAGAAAACCCTAAAGACTCCACCAGAAAATTACTAGAACTAATCAATGAATATAAGAAAGTTACAGGATATAAAATATCAACACACAGAAATCCCTTGCAGTCCTATACACTAGTAACGAGAAAATAGAAAGAGAAATTAAGGAAACAATTCCATTCACCATTGCAATGAAAAGAATAAAATACTTAGGAACATATCTACCTAATGAAACAAAATGTCTATTTTTAAAACCTGCAATATTAAGCTTGTAATTTAATGATATGAAAATATAAATGATCCACATACAATTATATATTTTTCCTTTTAAAACTGAACGAATTCTTTTTTGAGTTCATATCTTTATTGCAATATCTTGACAAAGACAACCAATAATAGCCAACACAGGCTATGACACTGTGGATCTTCACAACAACTTCTCCTCAATCTTTAGGTTCTGTAAGTCACATGACTGCCTCAAAGTTATTGCAGTTTCCCCACAGCGTCTCTATGCTCTTCTGACTTTCTCCATGCTTTCTTTTTTTAACCTTACTGACAGCTACCCAACCACTAAGTCATGGTTACATATTTTATATTTGTTATACAATACCCTAATATTAAAATTTTATATTAGAAATATATTATTATGTATGTTAGAATAATAACATACTATTATGGATAGTAATATAACTGACCCCTAGCTCTAATCCATACTCCTTCACTTGTACCATCTGACTTATCCCTCCGATTCACATACAGCATCCACATCTAATCAAATCACACAAACACAACAACAAATAATAAAACGTCACACACGAGATGAAAATAGAATGAAATCAACACAAGTAAAACATTTTGCAACAGTATCCAATGTCTCTACATAACACATTTCAAGTCTTCAACAGGTAAACCTAGAACTCTGTTTAATACATGACAATATTTTTGAGAATTAAAAACACATGATGATATCACTGGATGAAATAAAAGCAAGTTTTCTCACTACAACGGAGAATATTGCACAAAGGAGTGGCCAGCAAGCAAGTGAAAACATGTCAAATGTTTTCCAGGCAAGATATTACA
Organism: Tragelaphus eurycerus; assembly: GCA_935064755.1. Taxonomy (NCBI): domain Eukaryota; kingdom Metazoa; phylum Chordata; class Mammalia; order Artiodactyla; family Bovidae; genus Tragelaphus; species Tragelaphus eurycerus. The sequence continues at coordinate 39,608,685 of CAKXYN010000010.1, read as the reverse complement.
CATCATATGAGGTTGCCAATTATTAGAGAGTGGCAGTCCCTATATAATTTTAGGGAGTTAGAATGACGATATGGAGAAGGCAATGGCACCCCACTCCAGTACTCTTGCCTGGAAAAGCCCATGGATGGAGGAGCCTGGTAGGCTGCAGTCCATGGGGTTGCTAAGAGTCGGACACGACTGAGCGACTTCACTTTCACTTTTCACTTTCATGCATTGGAGAAGGAAATGGCAACCCACTCCAGTATTCTTGCTTGGAGAATCCCAGGAACGGCGGAGCCTGGTGGGCTGCCATCTATGGGGTTGCACAGAGTTGGACACGACTGAAGCGACTTAGCAGCAGCAGCAGAATGACAATAATTCAATGAAAAGTGAACCAATGGAGGAGTATATAATGAATACTTAGAAGTCTATTAGACACAAATTGATTAATTATTCCTCATATGAATGATATAAGGATCGGGTACACTATGCAATAGATTAAGAGATTTACTATTATGGTGATTGGTGGTATAAAACATCCACTAATTTCAGTACTACACATGCAATAACTATACATATCTCAACAGAAGTTTCTATATGTACTTTTGGTAATCAGAGTTCTAACCCATTTTTGTTGTTCAGTCACTAAGTCATGTCTGATTCTTTGTGACCCATGGACTGCAGCACACCAGGCTTATATGAGTACAGTCAAATTCATGTCCATTGAGTCAGTGATGCTATTCAACCATCTTCTTCTCAGCCACCCTCTTCTCTTCTAACTCATACAGGCATACTTTTACTATAAAACTTGTCCTACATGATAATTGAATGAAAACATTAAAAGAAGACTTAGATAAACTTTGACCTCAGTACTGACCTCCCTCTTGAGAAATCTATATGCAGGTCAGGAAGCAATAGTTAGAACTAGACATGGAACAACAGACTGGTTCCAAATAGGAAAAGGAGTACATAAAGGCTGTATATTGTCACCCTGCTTATATAACTTCTATGCAGAGTACATCATGAGAAATGCTGAGCTGGAAGAAGCATAAGTTGGAATCAAGATTGCTGGGAGAAATATCAACAACCTCAGATATGCAGATGACACCACCCTTATGGGAGAAACTGAAGAGGAACTAAAGAGCCTCTTGATGAAAGTGAAAGAGGAGAGTGAAAAAGTTGGCTTAAAGCCCAACATTCAGAAAACGAAGATCATGGTATCTGGTCCCATCACTTCATGGGAAATAGATGGGGAAACAGTGGAAACAGTGTAAGACTTTATTTTTCGGGGCTCCAAAATCACTGCAGATGGTGACTGCAGCCATGAAACTAAAAGACACTTACTCCTTGGAAGGAAAGTTATGACCAACCTAGACAGCATATTAAAAAGCAGAGACATTACTTTGCCAACAAAGGTCCATCTAGTCAAAGCTATGGTTTTTCCAGTGGTCATGTATGAATGTGAGAGTCGGATGGTGAAGAAAGTTGAGCACTGAAGAATTGATGCTTTTGAACTGTGGTGTTGGAGAAGACTCTTGAGAGTCCCTTGGACTGCAAGGAGATCCAACCAGTCCATTCTAAAGCAGATCAGTCCTGGGTGTTCTTTGGAAAGAATAATGTTAAAGCTGAAACTCCAATACTTTGGTCACCTGATGCAAAGTGCTGACTCATTGGAAAAGACCATGATGCTGGGAAAGATTGAGGGGCAGAAGAAGAAGGGGACGACAGAAGATGAGATGGTTGGATGACATCACCAATTCAATGGACATGGCTTTGGGCGGACTCCAGGAGTTGGTGATGGATAGGGAGGCCTGGTGTGCTTTGGTTCATGGAGTTGCAAAGAGTCAGTCATGACTGAGTGCCTGAACTGAACTGGACTGAACTGCATTGCTCAAAAGTAGTAAGATACAACAAGGTGATAAGCAATATTAGTCATAAGTCATGCTCTCAAAAGTAGTAAAGTAGTAATGGTACTGATAATCAAAGAAGGTTAATGGAAAGTTAAGGCCATCATTAAATTGCTAAACAGAAATAAAATAAAAAAAAACTAATTAGTAATTTGTAACTTTGTGTGGCATGAATGCTCGGCTATGTCTGACTCTTTACTACCCCATAGACTGTACCCCTCCAGGCTCCCATGTCCATGGAATTTTCCAGGCAAAAATATTGGAGTGGGTTGCCATTTCCTCCCCCAGTGGATCATCCTGACCAAGATATTGAACCTATGTCTCCTGCATCTCCTGCACTGCAGATGGATTCTTTACCATTAAGCCACCAGTTCAGTTCAGTTCAGTTCAGTTGCTCAGTAGTGTCTGACTGTGCAACCACATGAATTGCAGCACACCAGGCCTCCTTGTCCAACACCAACTCCTAGAGTTCACCCAAACTCATGTCCATTGAGTCAGTGATGCCATCCAGCCATCTCATCCTCTGTCGTCCCCTTCTCCTGCCCCCAATCCCTCCCAGCACTATTTTTTCCAATGAGTCAACTCTTCGCATGAGGTGGCCAAAGTATTAGAGTTTCAGCCTCAGCATCAGTCCTTCTAATGAACACCCAGGACTGATGTCCTTCAGGATGGACTGGTTGGATCTCCTTGTAGTCCAAGGAACTCTCAAGAGTCTTCTCCAACACCACAGTTCAAAAGCATCAATTCTTCAGCACTCAGCTTTCTTCACAGTCCAACTCTCACATCCATACAAGAGCACTGGAAAAACCAGCCTTGACTAGACAGATATTTTTTGGCAAAGTAATGTCTCTGCTTTACAATATGCAGTCCAGCTTGGTCATAACTTTCCTTTCAAGGAGTAAGCATCTTTTACTTTCATGGCTGCAATCACCATCTGTAGTGATTTTGGAGCCCAAAAAAATAAAATCTGACACTGTTTCCACTGTTTCCCCATCTATTTCCCATGAAGTGATGGGACCAGATGCCATGATCTTTGTTTTCTGAATGTTGAGCTGTAAGCCAACTTTTTCACTCTCCTCTTTCACTTTCATCAAGAGGCTCTTTAGTTCCTCTTCACTTTCTGCCATAAAGGTGGTGTTATCTGCATATCTGTTTTTATTTATATTTCTCCCGGCAATCTTGATTCCAGCTTGTGCTTCCTCCAGCCCAGTGTTTCTCATGATGTACTCTGCATAGAAGTTAAATAAGCAGGGTGACAATATACAGCCTTGACATACTCCTTTTCCTATTTGGAACCAGTCTGTTGTTTCATGTGCAGTTCTAACTGTTGCTTCCTGACCTCCATATAGGTTTCTCAAGAGGCTGGTCAGGTGGTCTGGTATTCCCATCTCTTTCAGAATTTTCCACAGTTTATTGTGATCCCCACAGTCAAAGGCTTTGGCATAGTCAATAAAGCAGAAATAGATGTTTTTCTGGAACTGTCTTGCTTTTTCCATGATCCAGCAGATGTTGGCAATTTGATCTCTGGTTCCTCTTTCTTTTCTAAAACCAGCTTGAACATCTGGAAGTTCATGTTTCACGTATTGCTAAAGCCTGGTTTGGAGAATTTTGAGCATGACTTTACTAGTATGTGAGATGAGTTCAATTGTGTGGAAGTTTGAGCATTCTTTGGCATTGCCTTTCTTTGGGATTGGAATGAAAACTGATCTTTTCCAGTCCTGTGGCCACTGCTGCCTTTTCCAAATTTGCTGGCCTATTGTGTGCAGCACTTTCCCAGCATCATCTTCCAGGATTTGAAATAGCTCAACTGGAATTCCATCACCTCCACTAGCTTTGTTTGTAGCGATGTTTTCTAAAGCCCACTTGACTTCACATTCCAGGATGTCTGTCTCTAGGTGAGTGATCACAGCATCGTGATCATCTGGGTCATGAAGATCTTTTTTGTACAGTTCTTCTGTGTATTCTTGCCACCTATTCTTAATATCTTCTGCTTCTTTTAAGTCCATACCATTTCTGTCCTTTATTGAGCCCATCTTTGCATGAAATGTTCGCTTGGTATCTCTACTTTTCCACCAGGGAAGCCCCTAATTCAAACTACATAATTTCTTGGCTATTCTCTTAGTGGCATATACTTTTTAGCATTGAAATAGGTTGACATTGTATATGTAATCAACACCAAATAGCTGTTTGACACCATTCAAGAAAGGGTACAATTACTACTGCCTCACAAACTACAAACACTACTACCATGGTACGTATTAACTTAGCTTGAGAGAAATGAATGTTATGAATTATTAGAGTTTCTATAATGAATGAGGATAACATTATTCCCTCCAGGCATAATTGGGAGGATCTTCACTGGAATCAGTATTATAATACCCCTAAAAAGGAAGCTGAACTGATAGAATATTTATATATACCAAAGGAATTTATTAACTATAAATTTAATCTAACTCACTAAGTCAGAAGTATACATTTTCACTTAAACTAATGATCACATTTCATCCACATGAGCCTCCTTTGTCTGCACTTGCAGGCTATACTCATTGCTACCAGTTAAATTAGGATGACAGCTACAATTGGTGTTCCTATATTTTTTTCTTTGACAAGTTAGAGGTAGAGGCAAAGTGAGGCCAATTTCAATATCAAAAGGAAAATATAATGGCCATTTTAAAATTGCTTCTGAAATAAGATAAACAAGACTATCCTATACAATCTAATGGGCATTCATAAGGACTTGATTTTTCTGTGTTTACTTTAGGAAGGCAGAATGTGATTGAATCAAGTAATGAGACTAGGAATATATTCATAAATAATGCAAATATAGTGTTAATTATCCTTTTCTTAATTCTACTAAAACTGACTGGAAGACAGCTTTACCAACTACAAGAAAAGAAATACCTTCATCAATAACTGGAGATGCATAAGAATATCCATAATGCATCTAAAAAGTGTCAATATCAGGCAGTGGCATCAAAGCTGAAATGATTAGAGATACAGTGAAATTTTAACTGGTGTAAAAAAGACAATTATAAAACCAGAGCCAATGATCATGTATAGGGCATGGAAACCTGTGACTATGTAGAATGTTGATCTACATACTCCATTTACCATTGTAAAATGTGCTCTGTAATATCCTGAGGCTTGGAGGAGGGTAAACTCCTGAAGAAATTGGAATAAAAAGAGTTTGAACTATTTACTTACTATTTCCATCTGCCAGGCTGTGGTGAACTCAAGTAATACATACTCCAAAGGTCAGGAAGATAGACATGTTGGGAACTAGTTTTTACTTCTACTGGATTTAGGGAACAAATGCATCTCAGTAGTCAGCAATTACCTAGTACAAGTGCAGTGGCAAGACCTGAGTGATTAAAGCTACTAAAAAGTCAGCTTCTGGAAATAATAAATAAAATTTTCCATATACAAGTCATTTTTTAGAAACTGTTATGAAAAAAGCCCTGAAAAGTGCCTTCTCAGGTATCTCATCATACGCACAAAGATAATAAAACATAGAGTTTAAATGGACTCATGTAATTAAACTAACATTTGAGAAGGGCTGAAGATGCTCCTATAAGAGGTTATGGACTGGGCTTTGGTTGGTCATTATATGTTATCAGATAGCTAACAGGATGAATCCAAAATCTCAAATAATTCTTCAAATAACACTGCAAACTCAAGGAAAGTGAATATAATTACAAAACACATTTCATGAACATTAACACTTATCAGGGCCAGGGCTGCCCCTCTGATTAAGTAAATAAATACATGGCCAGTTGTGATGTACTTGATGAACAAGTACTTGTATGGCTAGAACTATTAGTTAGGTAAGTAACCTGATAGGTTCAATAATTACTAGTACAAGGATGAGAAGGTTTAATGTTCCTTGTGGCAGAAAATCGGGTAGAGATGCTTTTGTTTTATGGGAGCTCCTGCTCACAAACAGACTACTATTCCCAAACTTATTGGAATGTGTGTCACGATTACAAATGAATCGTGACATTCATTTCTAAGAGACCTAGTAAGTTTGTCAAACTAATGAATAAGCAATATAAATACAAATATTCAATTTCTCTTTTACAGTTATTAATGGCCAGTATTGGTTTTGATGTCACTTAAACCACTAACTTTGTCCACGGGATTCTCTAGGCAAGAATACCTGAGTGGGTTGCCATGCCCTTCTCCAAGGAATCTTTCTGACCCAGGGGTTGAACCCTTGTCTCTTATGTCTCTTGCACTGACTGGCAGATTCTTTAGCACTAGCACCACCTGGAACCTGGCAGGTTACAGTCCATACAGTCACAAACAGTCGGTCATGACTGAAGCAACTTATGCATGCATACACACAAACTACTAACTATACAAAAGAAATTATCCTTTATTCTCTGAAATATCTGTTAATCACTTGTTTGGGTGTGATGAATAAAATACTCTGAAACCTAATGGTTAAAATAATATCAGGCAAAACACAGACTTTTAATTCCCATTCTTTCCCAAGGGGTGGGGTATTTTCCTATTTTAATTGATTTTACATCTTGCCTTCATGTGTAACTATACATTGATATTTTCAGTTGAAATATAAATATTCTCCTAGGAAGAATGTGATAAAGGGGCAATGTAAATGCCTTTTTACATTGAAGCCAGATACAAGTTCTGATTATCCTATTAAATAAAACAAGGCTCTATGATTTCTGCTAGAGTTGAGATAAATCAAATCATGGTTGGGGGTCAGGATGGAAAAATTAGTCACAGGTTTTCCTGTGTCATAATTACTGTTGAAAGTGTGAATAGCACATTCATTATATGACTGATGAGACAGTGCCTGCTACTCCTACTTCATAAGAGATTATCTCTACTACCATGCCTACAGCTCTGATAACTGTAGTTTGAATTCAAAGCTCATGCAGATCAGAGGATATAATACATGGCCAGGCTTAATGTAAGTATTAACAGTATAACTAGCATAAACAGTATGCCTAGGTTTATATTAATTAGTGGATAAACTATGGGGAGAAGGAGTAATTAATATTGTGAGAGCCAGGATTGAGGTCAGAACAGGAACAATTAGTAATTACATAAATTTATGAGCTTGATGGTCACAGTGGTTCTTCAATAAGTAATTCGATGCATCAGCAAATGAGTTGGAATGATCCATACTGGCTGGTAATGTTTGGCCCTTGGAAAATTTGTATATAGCCAAGATTTGTATTTAATAACTGAGAGTAATGCAAAAGTGAGTAAAACATTGAAATGATATGTTGAAGTTATGCAAGGTTGATTATAAACATTTTCTTATGAAGAGGTCTTGAACCTTATAGATAGATTTACATTTAACAGAATTACAAGGCCCTAATCCCCAATCAAATCTGGTTCTATAGTAGTATACGTATAAACTAACTGAATTTAAATTCTATCATCAATTAGTCTGAAGGCACTTTTCAAAATGAGGCACTATTTCTCTTTGCCACTCATACTGGGAGACATGTGTAACAGAGAAAAAAATGTCCAGGATGACTCCACTCTGAACTAAGTTGATGTGTGATCTAATTCATTGAACTACTGAGATGTCCTGATATGACATCAAGGTCTTAAACCCTATTGTTGATACGAATTCTAGAATAGGATTGTGCTGTTATCCCTAGAACAACTTGTTCTGATGATCAGTGTTTTAGATGAATACATGATACAGCATTTTGAACAGCTGCTCTAAATTTTATTCACTTGGAGTTTGCTTTATTCACTAAGGTTACTATGGTCAAAATAGTTAATCCATTAAAAGCTACATTATCCTGTGACATTTCATTATTATTTCTTTTTAGATTAACCTCCATAAAGTCTTATATTATTTCAGTCTCTTCACAGGAAAGTAAATCTCACTGATTAAGAGACAGTAAAACTCTCATGAGACCATTCATGCAAATTCTTATTTAGAAAATAAATGATGATGCTACTTTGCATGGTTAGGATACCTCAGTTGTTACACAGATGAGCTGAGCAGGCAGTGTCTCTAATACTACAAGTGCAATACATAAAGTTTTGGTAAATAGGAAAGATTTCTGGGTGCTAGTTCCTTGGCTTTATTGAATCTTACCACAGATGCATGTCTATGCTGCATTAAAAATTGGAACACATGTATACCTGTGGCAGATTCATTTTGATACATGGCAAAACCAATACAATATTGTAAAGTTAAATAAAATGAAAGCAAATTTTTTTTTAAAAATTGCTTTCATAGTTAGGTATTAGTTTCAGTTCAGTTCAGTCACTCCGTCATGTCCAACTCTTTGCAGCTCCATGAATCGCAGCATGCCAGGCCTCCCTGTCCATCACCAACTCCTGGAGTTCACTCAAATTCATGTCCATCAAGTCGGCGATGCCATCCAGCCATCTCATCCTCTGTTGTCCCCTTTTCCTCCTGCCCCCAATCCCTCCCAGCATCAGAGTCTTTTCCAATGAGTCAACTCTTCACGTGAGGTGGCCAAAGTACTGGAGTTTCAGCTTTAGCATCAGTCCTTCCAAAGAGCACCCAGGACTGATCTTCAGAATGGACTGGTTGGATCTCCTTGCAGTCCAAGGGACTCTCAAGAGTCTTCTCCAAAACCACAGTTGAAAAGCATCAATTCTTCAGTGCTCAGCTTTCTTCACAGTTCAACTCTCACATCCATACATGACCACTGGAAAAACCATAGCCTTGACTAGATGGACCTCTGTTGGCAAAGTAATGTCTCTGCTTTTCAATACACTATCTAGGTTGGTCATAACTTTCCTTCCAAGGAGTAAGCGTCTTTTAATTTCATGGCTGCAGTCACCATCTGCAGTGATTTTGGAGCCCAAAAAGATAAAGTCTGACACTGTTTCCTCATCTATTTCCCATGTAGTGATGGGACCAGATGCCATGATCTTCGTTCTCTGAATGTTGAGCTTTAAGCCAACTTTTTCACTCTCTTCTTTCACTTTCATCAAGAGGCTCTTTAGTTCCTCTTCACTTTCTGCCATAAGGGTTATGTCATCTGCATATCTGAGGTTATTGATATTTCTCCCAGCAATCTTGATTCCAGCTTGTGTTTCTTCTAGCCCAGAGTTTCTCATGATGTACTCTGCATAGAAGTTAAATAAGCAGGATGACAATATACAGCCTTGACGTAGTCCTTTTCCTATTTGGAACCAGTCTGTTGTTCCATGTCCAGTTCTAACTGTGCTTCCTGACCTGCATACAGGTTTCTCAAGAGGCAGGTCAGCTGGTCTCGTATTCCCATCTCTTTCAGAATTTTCCACAGTTTATTGTGATCCACACAGTCAAAGGCTTTGGCATAGTCAATAAAGCAGAAATCGATGTTTTTCTGGAACTCTTGCTTTTTCGATAATCCGGCTGCGGCACACAAGAGCGGCCAAGAGGAGCTACCTCACATCCAAGGTCAGGGGTAGAAGCCAGGAGGACCCCATGCCCAAGGGGCGGTGGCCAAGAGGAGCTACCCCACATCCGAGGTCAGGGGTGGCGGCCAGTAGGAGCTATCCCACGTCTGAGGTCAGGGGCGGCAGCCCAGAGGAGCTACCCCACGACCGAGGTAAGGGGTTGCAGCCAGAAGGAGCAATCCCCCCACCCCGCCTGAGGCCAGGGGCGGTGGCCAAGTGGAACAACCCCACGTCCAAGGAGCGGTGGCTGTGCGGGCACAGGAGAGCCTAGAGGAGCTACTCCACATTCAAGGTCAGGAGGGACGGTGGTGAGGAGATATCACTCGTCCAAGGTAAGGAGCAGTGGCTGCACTTTGCTGGAGCAGCGATGTACCCCACATCTAAGAGAAACCCAAAAGAGAGTAAAACGGTAGGTGTTGCGAGAGGGCATCAGAGGGCAGACACACTGAAACCATAATCACAAAAAACTAGTCAATCTAATCACACTAGGACCACAGCCTTTTCTAACTCAATGAAGCTAAGCCATGCAGTGTGAGGCCACCCAAGATGGGCGGGTCACGGTGGAGACATCTGACAGAATGTGGTATACTGGAGAAGGGAATGGCAAACCAGTATTCTTGCCTTGAGAACCCCATGAACAGTATGAAAAGGTATTACTTTAGGTTTCTGGTGTTGAAGAAGACTCTTGAGAGTCCTTTGGACTGCAAGGAGATCCAACCAGTCCATTCTAAAGGAGATCAGCCCTCAGTGTTCTTTGGAAGGAATGATGCTAAAGCTGAAACTCCAGTACTTTGGCCAACTCATGTGAAGAGTTGACTCATTGGAAAAGACTCTGATGCTGGGAGGGATTGGGGGCAGGAGGAGAAGGGGACGACAGAGGATGAGGTGGCTGGATGGCATCACCAACTCGATGGACATGTGTTTGAGTGAACTCCGGGAGTTAGTGATGGACAGGGAGGCCTGGCGTGCTGTGATTCATGGGGTTGCAAAGAGTCGGACATAACTGAGGGACTGAAGTGAACTGAACTGATTTTATTATTAAGTATTTGCAGGTTATTTGTTTTTATGAAAGCATATACAGGGAGAAATATTTCTTGTTACTCATATTAATAGTATTTCTTCTATCAATAAACTACTCCAGTATTAAATTAGTATTTGGTTTATTTACTTGGTAAATAAGCCATATGCAATATCATATATATGCATATTGATACACATATACAATGTAACTATACTTCTTATGTGTGCATAACAATCTAGTGCAAGTGTTCCAAGTGGGTCAGTGGTCTGATATAGACTTAAAATGACACAGACAATGCCACATTTTAAACACAAGCTAAGGTTACTCTGCACATTGACCTCTGACCAAGAAAGGAAAGAGAGGGTGTTTGAAGAAAATACATCATTTTTCTCAAATAACTTGACCTAAGAGTAGGATACATCATTTTGGTAGAACTCCCTTAGCAAGAATAATGCAGGTCTTAAATGAAAAGACTATTGGGAGTCCAGTACTTTGGTCACCTCATGCAAAGAGTTGACTCATTGGAGAAGACTCTGATGCTGGGAGGGATTGGGGGCAAGAGGAGAAGGGGACGACAGAGGATGAGATGGCTGGATGGCATCACTGACTCGATGGATGTGAGTCTCAGTGAACTCTGGGAGTTGGTGATGGACAGGGAGGCCTGGCATGCTGGGATTCATGTGGTCACAAAGAGTTGGACATGACTGAGCGACTGATCTGATCTGATTGGGAAATATCATATTTCTAGGTAGACAACACCAAGCAATAACACTCTATGATAGAAGGAAAAAGTGTTATCATCAGACAACCGGCCATTGTGCCACACAGAGACTATCAAATATTTAGCTCTTGATTGTCATCTATTTTTGACTGGTTATTAAGTTGCTTTAATTAAGTCTAGCATCCACTTACACTTGCATCCCTGTTTCCCAGGGTTAGCTTCCTTTAACTCAGTAATGATTCCTTTACTTGTCATTATGTTGAATCACTAGGGAAACTTCAATGAATACCAATATCTGGATCTAATTAGAGTCTCTAAGTAAAGAGCCTCGGCACAGCATTCAGTAAAATCTTCCTTGGTGGTTCTACTTAGTCATCAGAGTTAACAAGCATGGCCTAACGTGTGGAAAAATCAGATCCTCTTTGGATCTTTCAATCAGTACTTTTGCCTCTAGTTCCTTTGACATTCATTCTGCTGTTAAGTTTGCTGAAACTCACTTTGCTTCTTTGTTGGCACCAGCATAAAAGTGGGTGTGGGATCCAATAAAAAGAATTACAGCTCTGGTGGTTTTATTATAAGTGTGCATGCTTAATATAACATGTGCTGGAGTTGGTTCCAAACACTGTAAATTGTTTGTAAGATGTAAAGTTCTTCTGATAACAGGACAAGACATAGTGCCACTCATTTTGGTGAAGGGTCAAACTCTATTCTTTATAGATCCTCACATGAGAAGGACGTTAGGTGAGGCTAAACAGGAGGTTGTATTGAGGGACAGGTTAACAGCAAGCTGGAGCAGTATAAAACTGCTGGAGCAGTTCATATATGGCAACCAAGGTAGCATTAGCTAGGTGTTTCAGGTTCCCTGTGGATTGGCTAATTTAAATAATCCCTTAGGCTCCAGGGCATAGGGGCTATGCCTAGTTGTCTGGGACCTAGTCCTATAGGCAATTAGGGCAGGGGACATAATGGGTCTAGAGTGTGAGAGGAAGTGGTTGGGGTGTGGATTTATAGCCACTCAAGAAGAACTGCCTGGCCTCCAGCTAGAATCTCAAAACTGGGTCATGACAGCTTTTAAAAAACTCTCTATTACAAATTGACTCCTTGATGTCTTGACATAAGTTTTGGGCTTAATGATTTCAAGTATTTGAGTGGTTTGGATAACAGAGGAGGCTTCCAGAGAGTATAAGAGGCCCTCAGTACTGTAGGAAAGATTTTCTTACCAGAGAAAAAGGGAGACAAACAGAAGCATAAGGAGTCAATTATGTACCATTCCATAACCAAATTTCAGAGAAGGCCATGGCACCCCACTCCAGTACTCTTGCCTGGAAAATCCTATGGATGGAGGAACCTGGTAGGCTCCAGTCCACTGAGCAACTTCACTTTCACTTTTCACTTTCATGCATTGGAGAAGGAAATGGCAACTCACTCCAGTGTTCTTGCCTGGAGAATCCCAGGGATGGGGGAGCCTGGTGGGCTTCCGTCAATGGGGTCTCACAGAGTTGGACACAAATGAAGCAATTTAGCAGCAGCAGCAGCATAACCAAATTTACCATTTATATGGCATTAGCCAAGAAAACAGATCTGAAATTTTTGGAGTCTCTAATAGCACCTTTGTGTACTTGTAAAGTGATGTTTTTTCAAGACATAACTGTAAATATTTTTTATGACATTAGTAACATTGTATTCCTTGATCAAGTTGGAGTTACAATATTGGTTAGTGTGAACTGATAGTTCAAAAAGGTATATTTAGAGGTTAGTGGAGTTTTTTTTGTAACTAAAGAAAGGGGTAGGTGTAATAGTCATGATCAGAGACATAATGGGAGGTCAGGATAGAAGGCCAAGGGACAGAAAATGAGAAGATTCTGGAGGGTGAAAGATCCTCTTCCCACAGGGTTAAGGAGTGGACCTCTTCAAGGAAGTTGCTCTTGGGGAAAGCAATCATCTCCTGTATATTTTTAGAGTGGCATAGAGATACCCACTACAAGATCTTTCTTTAGGTTTGGAAATGTAACATTGTATGTTTTAGAAGAGGAGAAAATGCACATAAGGTCATTGGTTAAACAAACAGTATGCAAATGACACCACCCTTATGGCAGAAAGTGAAGAGGAACTAAAAAGCCTCTTGATGAATGTGAAAGTGGAGAGTGAAAATGTTGGCTTAAAGCTCAACATTCATAAAGCCAAGATCATGGCATCTGATCCCTATTTCATGGGAAATAGATGGGGAAACAGTGGAAACAGTGTCAGACTTTATCTTTTTGGGCTCCCAAATCACTGCAGATGGTGACTGCAGCCATGAAACTAAAAGACGCTTACTCCTTGGAAGGAAAGTTATGACCAACCTAGATAGAATATTCAAAAGCAAAGACATTACTTTGCCAACAAAGGTCCATCTAGTCAAGGCTATGGTTTTTCCAGTGGTCATGTACGGTGTGAGAGTTGGACTGTGAAGAAGGCTGAGCACCAAAGAATTGATGTTTTTTTACTGTGGTGTTGGAGAAGACTCTTGAGAGTGCCTTGGACTGCAAGGAGATCCAACCAGTCCATTCTGAAGGAGATCAGCCCTGGGTGTTCTTTGGAAGGAATGATGCTAAAGCTGAAACTCCAGTACTTCGGCCACCTCATGCAAAGAGTTGAATCATTGGAAAAGACTCTGATGCTGGCAGGGATTGGGGGCAGGAGGAAAAGGGGACAACAGAGGATGAGATGGCTGGATGGCATCACTGATTCGATGGACGTGAGTCTGAGTGACCTCCAGGAGTTGGTGATGGACAGGGAGGCTTGGCGTGCTGCGATTCATGGGGTCACAAGGAGTTGGACACGACTGAGCGACTGATCTGATCTGATCTGACCTGAGTGACTGAACTGAACTGAACTGAACTGAGCTCAAGAAATGGAATCACTTATACTGAAGGAAGAAAAGTAATAGATATCCCATGCTTTAGTGGGTGTGAGTCTGGGTGACCTCCGAGAGATGGTGATGGACAGGGAGGCCTGGCGTGCTGCAGTTCATGGTGTCGCAAAGAGTCGGACACGACTGAGCGACTGATCTGATCTGATCTGATCTGATGCTTTAGTGACTGAACAACAAATCCCATGCCTAATTTGTGAGCTGTGGGTATGTATGGGGCAGTGGTATAACTGTCTGGGATGAAGTCATCTCCACTGTAGGGAGTAAATGTCATCTCTGATGGTGATGAGCTGGGCTAGGGCACTGCCATCTGAGGCAATGTTATCTCCAGTGGTGAATTCCACGGCCAGGTGATATGGGATATGAGTGCTCTTCCTAAGTGGATCGCACTCAGGTTGACATGACTCATACTTTCGTTCAGTCTCCTAATAATGCTGAGCTACACTTGGAATTTGAAGGCAACTCTGGGTTTGAGAGCTTGATTTACAATTTTTTTTTTTTTACTTTAAGGGGTTTTATCACTGCACAGCCAGCATAGGTGATGTGTCGCTACCACAATCTCTGACACTGTCATCTGTGTCACTGTCATAACTAAACTAAACCACTGGAACTTGAGCGGCATAATTAAAACTCTGGTTAAGTATAGCTGAATCTAAAAGCTATCAACAGTTCAACATTTTGCCCGATAAGAGATGATGGCCGTTGTGCTGAAAATAAGTTTTGAATCTTATGGATATTCATATATGAACTGACTTGAGTATATGTTATTAGGATATCAGGTTGTTTGTTAATTAAAATATCTGTGGCTGAGATTGGACTTCTAGTATTGGCTTGTAATCAGCTCCTCTAATTTATCTAATTATTATGGGACCTCTGTATTGTCACTTCAGGTCTTTGAGCTGCAGAGCTTGCATCAGGCACAATTAATGACATGTGGGCCTCAGCATTCGTCATGCTTGGTTGAAACAAAAGTTTATTTGGAAAGTTTGGGCCTCCAGATCACAAACCAATTAAAGCACCCAGACCAAGAGTAACAAGCATGTTGGGCACAGAGTAACCATGGAATGTTGGGCAGCTGAATTTGATTGTCTTCTGTTCTCTGATGTTGATTTTCGTCACCAGGGAAGAGTTGTCTGATTTCATCATTATGGGATATGGCCTTGATCTCACTACTACTTCTAAATGTGATTTTAATTTACTAAGTGGAGTTTTCTACTTCTCTTCTTGGTAGTCCATACTGTCCTTTGAAAAGGCCCTGGGCCACTAATTTTAGTTTCTTATAGGATATCAGAGGGAGAGTCTGGATTAATCATCTCATAAAACCTCAATATGGAAGAAGTTTGTTGGGGTGTTGGATGTTCAGAATTCCCAGTTAAAACATTTACTGCAAGTTAAACCTGGATTCATTCTTCAAGGATTCAATCTTGCTATTTATAAGCCCTAATTCATAAATAGCTTCCCCACTGCCTTTCCATTGGATAGCCCAATTTTGCCTGTTCTTAAACCTAGAAGGAATGAAGATGGCTCACACTGGCTCACATTATTACAGCTCTAATTCTGTGACCCTATGCATTAAGTTATCCATATCAAATATCATGTTAATGAATTTACTATCTCTAACAAATCAGCAATTTATTTTGCCATTACACATTTGGCTAATATGTTCTATTTAATGTCTATTTCCACAGATCATATATCTCTTTGGGGAAGATTAAAAGATTACAAAATTTTGGCAGTTTACCATGTTCCTTCCTCAAGGGGATAAAGCCTTCCATTCATTAAAAGGGCCCTGGGTCTGTAAATGCAGAGTTCCAAAGAATAGCAAGAAGAGATAAGAAAGCCTTCTTCAGTGATCAATGCAAAGAAATAGAGGAAAACAACAGAATGGGAAAGACTAGGGATCTCTTCAAGAAAATCAGAGATACCAAAGGAACATTTCATGCAAAGATGGGCACGATAAAGGACAGAGATGGTGTGGACCTAACAGAAGCAGAAGATATTAAGAAGAGGTGGCAGGAATACACAGAAGAACTGTACAAAAAAGAGTTTCAAGACCCAGATAATCATGATGATGTGATCACTGACCTAGAGCCAGACATCTTGGAATGTGAAGTCAAATGGGCCTTAGAAAGCATCACTACGAACAAAGCTAGTGGAGGTGATGGAATTCCAGTGGAGCTATTCCAAGTCCTGAAAGATGATGCTGTGAAAGTGCTGCACTCAATATGCCAGCAAAATTTGGAAAACTCAGCAGTGGCCACAAGATTGGAAAAGGTCAGTTTTCATCCCAATCCCAAAGAAAGGCAATGCCAAAGAATGCTCAAACTACCAAACAATTGCACTCATCTCACACGCTAGTAAAGTAATGCTCAAAATTCTCCAAGCCAGGCTTCAGCAATATGTGAACTGTGAACTTCCTGATGTTCAAGCTGGTTTTAGAAAAGGCAGAGGAACCAGAGATCAAATTGCCAACATCCGCTGGATCATGGAAAAAGCAAGAGAGTTCCAGAAAAACATCTATTTCTGCTTTATTGACTATGCCAAAGCCTTTGACTGTGTAGATCACAATAAACTATGGAAAACTCTGAAAGAGATGGGAATACCAGACCACCTGATCTGCCTCCTAAGAAATCTGTATGCAGGTCAGGAAGCAACAGTTAGAACTGGTCATGGAACAACAGACTGGATCCAAATAGGAAAAGGAGTACATCAAGGCTGCATATTGTCACCATGTTTATTTAACTTATATGCAGAGTACATCATGAGAAATGCTGGACTGGAAGAAACACAAGTTGGAATCAAGATTGCCGGGAGAAATATCAATAACCTCAGATATGCAGATGACACGACTCTTATGGCAGAAAGTGAAGAGGGGATAAAAAGCCTCTTGATGAAAGTGAAAGTGGAGAGTGAAAAGGTTGGCTTAAAGCTCAACATTCAGAAAATGAAGATCATGGCATCTGGTCCCATCATGGGAAATAGATGGGGAAACAGTGGAAACAGTGTCAGACTTTGTTTTTCTGGGCTCCAAAATCACTGCAGATGGTGACTGTAGCCATGAAATTAAAAGACGCTTACTCCTTGGAAGGAAAGTTATGACCAACCTAGATAGCATATTCAAAAGCAGAGACATTACTTTACCAACAAAGGTTCGCCTAGTCAAGGCTATGGTCTTTCCTGTGGTCATGTATGGATGTGAGAGCTGGACTGTGAAGAAGGCTGAGCGCCGAAGAATTGATGCTTTTGAACTGTGGTGTTGGAGAAGACTCTTGAGAGTCCCTTGGACTGCAAGAAGATCCAACCAGTCCATTCTGAAGGAGATCAATCCTGGAATTTCTTTAGAAGGAATGATGCTAAAGCTGAAACTCCAGTATTTTGGCCACCTCATGCGAAGAGTTGACTCATTGGAGAAGACTCTGATGCTGGGAGGGATTGAGGGCAGGAGGAGAAGGGGACGACAGAGGATGAGATGGCTGGATGGCATCACTGACTCCATGGGTATGAGTCTGGGTGACCTCCGGGAGCTGGTGGTGGACAGGGAGGCCTGGCGTGCTGCGGTTCATGGGGTCGCAAAGAGTCGGACACGACTGAGCGACTGATCTGATCTGATCTGATCTGGGTCTGTAAATTAGTTTAAGTCTGGGGATTGACTGTCGGGCCATGATTGTTTTCATGACTCAGGTTAGACTATACAGACTAAGAACCCAGTAGACTTCCCATCTATTTCACTTGTAGGAACACCATGATCAATTAGCCAACACTACAGATCTGCACCCAGATCAGATTATTCTGACTGCTGCTACAATTTTGCTGTCCATTATTGCAACCAGGCCCATCTTGCCTTTGGTGGTTAAGTGTAGCCACTGGGCCGCTGTCACTCTGGGATCCAATTACTGCTATTGCATTTAGGTTCCCCAACTCAGTAA
The DNA here is from genome assembly GCA_935064755.1 of Tragelaphus eurycerus. NCBI lineage: Eukaryota > Metazoa > Chordata > Mammalia > Artiodactyla > Bovidae > Tragelaphus > Tragelaphus eurycerus. Next base: position 39,590,810 of record CAKXYN010000010.1, on the reverse strand, counting down.
CTGCAGTTCTTTGCTTTGTGAACCCGTATTAATAAATTTAACCTTATCTAAGTTTATGGTTCCTCCACCATTATCCTACATCTTCAGTTTCCATTCTTACACACGTGTGATGCTACAGACTAAATGCTTACATCCTCTTCCCTAAGTTATACGTTGAAGTTCTAACTCCCGAAGTGATAGTATTTGAAGATGGGGCCTTTGGGAAGTGATTAAAGCTAGATTAGATTATGAGGGTAGGTCTTTCATGATGGAATTAGTGGTCTTCTAAGAAAAGAAAGGTATCTGTCTCAATCCCAGCTCTCCCTATCATGTGAACACATGGAGTAAAGGACATTTGAAGACACAGTGAAAACGGGGTCATCTGTAAGTTAGGAAGAAAGCTTTCACCAGGACCTGACCAAGCTGGCACTTTGATCCCCAATTTCTAGCCTCCAGAGCTATGAGAGCATAAATTTCAGTTACTAAGCCATCCTGTCTGTGATATTTTGTTATGACAACCCAAGATAAGATATGCATAAACACAGTCAGTATAAATACATACATATTTTCCTCTATCAGATGAGCTGATCAAAAAGAAATAACTCAGCAGCCAGTACACTGAATCTCTAGAGTTCAGTTTCTAAAATTATTCTCCAATAAAAGTAACCAGGATCCTTGGAGAAATGGCTGATTCTAAGTCTTGGGAAGAACATAATACAAAATGAACCTGGAGCAACTTGTACTGCCAGAAAGTATCTAACTGCTCAAAAAACAAAGACACAAACACATACACAAAAAGAAGTATTCAAAAACAAACAAATAACTGTTGTATCCTGAAACCAAAAAAAAAGGTATTAGGTGAAAACTAAGAAGATCTAAATAAACTGCAGGCTGTCATTAATAATAACATATCGTTTATATAAAATATTAATTATAATAAAAATAGTATGTGATATATGGTGAAAAGTGAAAGTGAAGTCGCTCAGTCATGTCCGACTCTTTGCGACCCCAGGGACTGTAGCCCACCAGGCTCCTCTGCCCATGGGATTCTCCAGGCAAGAGTACTGGAGCAGGGTGCCATTGCCTTCTCCAGGGGATCTTCCTGACCCAGGGATAGAACCCAGGTCTCCCACATTGCAGGCAGACGCTTTAACCTCTGAGCCACCAGGGAAGCCCCTGATATATGGTAACTTGGTTCTATATTCTCAATATTTACCTAAATCTAAAATGGTTCTAAGAAAACAAAGTATTAAAAATATATATTAAGGCAAGTGCTTTGTATTTACATGTGGATTTTTTCACTTATTTGAAAAGTAAAGTTCTCCATATTATATTTTCTTTTATATTTTCACCAATAATAAAGGTTCTCAAAGTATCACTCTTGAGCCACTAGCAGCAGTATCAATTGAGAATTATTAGAAATGCAAATTCTTGGATCCCATTTTAGTGTACTGGATCACAAACTCTGAAATTTGGAACAATTTTTGTTTTATCAAGCAGGTGATTTGAATATATGCTAAAATCTAAGAACTATTATATGACACTAGATACATATTCTTAAGGATAAAAAAACCTGAAAAAGTAAGATAATTACTTAGGGATTCAAATGCTTTAAAAACCAAATACTCAGATAAAGCACATAATCATTAAGAGAACAATATGTTAATCATTGACAAATTTGATAAGCAGCGATTCCATACTATAAAACATTGTGGGAGAATTTTCGTAATAAAATTGCAAGTTAAAAATTATGATCCTTGTTTATAAATCAGAAAAATAGTGAATCAGACAAATTAAGTAACATGGTCAAAATCACAGGGATTTGGTTAAGATCACATATCTTTCATTCAAAAAGTCATAAAACTCTAAAATATGTGCAATTTCCACTATACTGTCTGCTTTCTATTAAAATAATTGAATATATCACATAGTCAAAAATTGATGAACCAGATTTCACATCTGAGCTCAATCACTTTTTTGCTTCATGATTTTGTCATTAAAATCACTGGGTCTCAATTTCCTCACCTTTGAAATAAGGCTGATAATATTTTCTAAGTCCATACTTTTCTTATGAATATCAAATTCATGCATGGAGAAACATTTTAAACAAAGAGGTTATATTTCTGACTCCTTTACCAGTTCTTACTATTATGAGGTTAATGGGTCTCTGTTGTCAAGAATACATGCCTCAGTTTCTTTACAGATATGAAGACTTACGAACTATAAACAAAGGGTTAAAGTAGGGGAAAGTGGAGCACATATCGGAAGCATTTTATTTCCAGTTCTTAGTTCTTTTTTAGGTAGGAGGAGAATCTGATTAGAGATGTAGCCTGACACTACACAGGTTCACATGTACGGATAATCCAAAAATCTGAAATGAGGTCACAAATTAAGTTACTTCTATATAATCTGGAAAAAGAACATACATTGATTTGTCACACAAATTTTAAATATTTTAAAGTCAATTTAAACATAGATTTAATTCATATCTTGTAGCATTAGAGCCAGAGTAATTGTTAGCAATACAAAAACTGAGGAGGGGTATAAGTAAATTGAGTAATTACAAGCTGATCACCTTAATTAATACAAAGCACAAAACTTTAAACAGCAGAGATTAGAACTGATCCTATGCAAATTAATTTCAATGACTTATAGGAGATTCATAGTCAAGAGCCACTGAACAATACAAACTGGCATTTTCACCTCAGGAATGTAAATTTAAGCAGTAAACCCTATTGTAACTAACATGCTTCATGCAATTGTTTAATAAAACGAGCTTTAGAGAGATTACCTTAGCTTTTGAAATCATTCATTGTAAGGAAAAAATTTACTTTGTTTAAGTTGTAATTTAACAGAGACAGCTTATAGTTTTCTTCAAAGATACACTGTCAGAATGTTCCAGAAATAATCTACCATGACGATTGCAAGATATGTTTTACAGGGGCAGGTGCAGTAGTCCTGGTTCTGTCAGGGAGACAGGACCACTAGATGTGATTCAAAGTCATTTATTACAAAGATTAAACCTCACCCAGTTTGGGGGAGTTGGTCGAGAACTCTACAGAAAGTTGTTTCTTTCCAGTCTGGAAGTGGCCCTAAAGTCACTGTAGGGCAGCAGAGCCAGGAGAAAGGAAGAAAAACTGACACATACCAGAGGAAGCCTAGAAAAATTTCAGACCTTCAAGAAAAACTGCAACCCAGAGGGCAAACAGGAACTACCTATGTCTTTCTGCAAATTACTACTTTGTGAATCCAGGTAATGTGCAGAAGCAGTCAGTGCTTTCACCACAGAACTGCTCCTTTACCTGGTCCATGACTCACAAAGTATGATAAAGGTGCTGAGGGCCTGCTGGCTGACCCACAAAAACAAGGTAAACCAGCCTATCAGCACAGTTCGGCAAGCTTCTGTTAGTACCTAGAGTTCAACACTGATCTTCAGAACACAATAGCCGCTGCTTTGCTTCTACCTTCAAAATTGTATGCATCATCCCTGTGGATAACCCTAACACACATTTATGCAGAAAAAGAAATTCTGGAAAACAGTTTAAGCTTAACTTCTTGACAGTATGCTGCTAAGTCGCTTCAGTCGTGTCCGACTCTGGGATTCTCCAGGCAAGAACACTGCAGTGGGTTGCCATTTCCTTCTCCACTGCATGAAAGTGAAAAGTGAAAGTGAAGTCATTCAGTTGTGGCCGACTCTTTGCGACCCCATGGACTGCAGCCCACCAGGCTCCTCCGTCCATGGGATTTTCCAAGCAAGAGTACTGGAGTGGGTTGCCATCGCCTTCTCCGACTTGACAGTATAAACACACCTTAACAAGATTTTGGTAACTCTATCTCCAAAAATGGAGGGTGTAAGGCTCAACAGTAAAAATCTGCCTGCCAAAGTAGGAGACATGGGTTGGGAAGAGCCCCTGGAAAAGGAAATGGCAACCTACTACAGTATTCTTGCCTGGGAATTCCCATGGACAGAGAAGCCTGGCAGGCTACAGTCTACAAGGTCGCAAAGAGTCAGACATGGCTTAATGACTAAAAAAATAACAAAGGCTAAAATAGGCAGAAAGGTAATGGAACATCTTCCACTCAGAATCAAATGGTCCAGCTATGGAATTTCAACTCTAGCATTTCCTGGTTTTGTGACTTCTTTGAAAAGTCACTTAAACTTTTTGAGACTAATTTATTCATCTGTCACTAAAGAATAACATTATATACTTCATAACCCTGCTGTTATAAGTTAAATGAAATAATGCATGTGAACCACCTAGTAGGTTTCTTATTCATAGCAGGTGCTCAATAAATAGAAGATATTAACCAGATGATTGATACCCAAGCTGTGCCTTGAAACATGGGACACATTAATTTCATCTAGAACTTTAGCCTCAACTTTAAGCTGTGCATGCATGACTTGGCATTTACTAAAGATTTCATTGAGCTATAAAAACAAAGTAATCTGGGGCCATTTCTATATAATCAATCAAAAATTGACCACATGCCCACTTCTACTGAAGAGAAAGCTAACAGAGAAATAAATTGCTAAATAGCAATTATTTAACTTTGCAGTTAAAATTATGGACATAAAGGGCATAAATACTCCATAAGAAAAATAACATTTTATAAAATCATCTTTAATCATGCCTAAGAATTACAATTAGAAAAAAAAATGATCATTTTCTGGAATAGCTGATGCTGGGTTAGACATTAATTATCTCCAATTTCCTTTGTGAACAGCATAATGGGATAAAATATTTGAGGATTTCTATTTATACCATTATCATTAACCTTTGTCTTCAGGGTATACTCTTTGTAACTTTGAATACAGCAGTGAAAACATTAATGAATATTCATAGCATCCTTGTCTTTTACAATTGTCATTTTTACACTTTTCTTTTCCTTATGGACTTACACTTGTTTCAAAACTTCTGTTGTGCTTTTCAGTCATTCCAGAGAGGAAAGTTACAATATCTTTTGATCACTAGTAAGTACTAGAACTGTGCTAGGAATTTTACTCAATCTTATTTACTCCTATAACAAAACTGAAATATAAAAATATATTCACACTCATGATTCCCTGGTTCATTACACTGTCTATGATCAAGAAGTCTACAGTTTTGTCCATAATCTGTAATTGCATCAGCAATTCTACATCATGAAAACCAAAGAAAGAACAAAATCATGCAATCAGGAACTCTATACCAGAACTGGGGAGACTATAGAAATGCAAGTGCTGAACTATGTCTGCGGCATGTTCTTTATATAATACAGCATAATACTTTGCATATTTTGTATTTAATAAGAACAATTTGATGACAATAACCTGAAGAGACAAAGAATATCACTGGCAAAAAAAAAAAAAAAAATCCTATCACACCAACAAAAACACAGCTTTTCATATATGCTAATACCTAAGAGAGGGGGAGCCAACTATATATTCAATATTATCTCAAGTTACTTTGAACTAGATAAGGTACTTTTAAAAAAGCCCAGATACTGTCTGTTGTCTGACTATCTAGCTTTGTTAATAATATAACTGACTGATTTTCCCTGTACAAGAATCCCATCCATGTCTTTATAAACAGTGTTAAGTTCCTTTGAATTTTTATGCCCTTTTTCAATTTGTCTTTCCAGAACCATAAAAATAATACCCTAAAATTGCACTATAGATTATTAAACATTGTGTAAAATGTCTTTTTGAATAGTAACACTCTGATGTTAAATCACATTAATCCATACATTCACATGACAACTGGCTTCTCCAATATCACATTCCATAAATCAGAGCATTTACAGAGGGCTATGGAGTTAAGCAGCTTCTGTTGAATAGAAATTAATTCAAAGATGAAAATATTACCTTTCTGTAACTCATTTACACAGAGGATATATTTTCATTGGACCATGGGGCAAGATATTTCTTTAAATTTTCTTTATTTTTAGGTAACTTTTCATTACTTTTGGGTTATCAGCCCAAATTAAACAACCAACCTATATCTCACTGTAAAAAAAAATTTATTTCCTATTTTAATAGCAGGGGCTTACAGATAGATTTTTTTTCCGTGAGGTTTCAGATATGACATATTTTTCATTTCTAGTTTAGCAAGACACAAAAATCAACTGTAAGCTATCGTTTATGCTATGCTTTAAGGAGGACAATTTCTGTTTAGAGGACAGTACATTTTTGATGAATGTCGAAAAACTGTACAGAATGGTCAGTGTATTCTTGAAATACTCAAAAATACTTGCAGTTTATGACAATGTTTAAATAGAAGTTTAAGAAAATTTGTCCAATGGGTTTTTATTAAAGTTGAGCTCCTCTAAATATGGTGTCATTATTTGTGAGGCATTCAGTAACTGTTTGAAGAAGGCAATGGCACCCCACTCTAGTACTCTTGCCTGGAAAATCCCATGGATGGAGGAGCCTGGTGGGCTGCAGTCCATGGGGTCGCTACAAGTCAGACACAACTGAGTGACTTCACTTTCACTTTTCATTTTCATGCATTGGAGAAGGAAATGGCAACCCACTCCAGTGTTCTTGCCTGGAGAATCCCAGGGACAGGGGAGCCTGGTGGGCTGATGTCTATGGGGTCACACAGAGTCAGACAGGACTGAAGTGACTTAGCAGCAGCAGCAGCAGCAGTAACTGTTTATGTATCAGACTAAGAATGTGAGCTTTACAAAGGCAAGAACTAAAACTTCTACAAGAATACTGGGGCTCCTGCACTGGGACCCAGAGGGATGGTATGGGGAGGGAGGAGGGAGGAGGGTTCAGGATGGGGAACACATGTATACTTGTGGTGGATCCATCTTGATGTATGGCAAAAGCAATACACAATATTGTAAAGTTAAGCAAAATAAAATTAAAAAAAAAAAAAAAAAAAGGCATTACCTACTCCCAGATTCTATAGTCGTAAAAAAAAAAAAAAAGAATACACAATGAGTACAGTAGTTTTAAAATTCCTACTACAGCTCAAGAAATGTGAAAGAGATAAACTTTAAGGTTGCTGCTAACTTTTTTTTGAACTTGTATGATTCTAAGCAAAACGTGGTGATGTTTATAAATACTATTTTATTTAAAATTGTATAATGAGCACTAACACAGTGTGCAAACTGTGGTTATATACATGAAAGTTAAATAATATTTATGACTCTGTGGTAGGCAGAAAATAGCTCCCCCAAAGAGATTCAAGTCCTAATATTCAGAATTTGAATATATTATATTACACTGCAAAGAGAAGTTAAGGTGACTGATGTAATTAAAGTTGCTAATTAGCTTATTTTAAAATAGGGAGATTTTCCTGGATTTTCCAAGTGAGTTAAATATAACCACAAGAGTCCTTAAATCTGGAAAACAGAGGCAGAAAAATCAGTGTCAGAGTGATGTGATGTGAGAAAGACCAACCAGCCATTGCTGGCTTTGAAGATGAAAGATGCCATGAATCAAAGATATGGGGAGCCTCTAGAAGCTGCAAAACGTAAGGAAACAAATTTTCCCCTAGAGCCTCAAAAAAGGAACACAGGTTCACCAATATCTTAATTTCACCTCACTGTGACTCATTTCAAACTTCTGACCTCTAGAGCAGTAAGAATAAATTCATGTTATTTTAAGCCACTAAATTCATGGTAATTTGTTACAGCACCAATAGAAAACTAATAGAGACTCTCTGACATAAATAAGGGTAATCAGAGCCTACAGTGGGATTACAAAGCAGAAAGCTGAATTCAACTCATGATAGAGATGGGGGAGGTCAAGAAAAGATTTCCTGAAGGAATGACAGATACTGTAGCTGAGTCTTAAGGAATAAGTAGAATTTGGTGAGAAGTCAACATGGGAGATATTTAAGTATAGAGACCACCACATGCAAAAGTTCATAGAAGCAGGAAAACATGAATTGTTTACATATGTCACTAAAACAGTTGAGGAAATATATAGAGATGGATGGATAGTTTGCCCTGTGTAAGTTGAGATGGTTACATTTTATCTCACAGATAGAGTGAAACCAGGAAGAGTGGAGAGAAAATGAGTTCAGAAAATCTGTAAGAGGTATGATGAATAATTGATTTTAATTTCAAGGTTCTGATTAAGTTTAAGTTTCCATAACTTTTGCATAACTTTTCCATAACATTATGTTCTGGTTAACCAGCTCCAAAAAACAACAAAACAAAAAACTTTGACAATGTGTACCATCTGTTATTTTTGCTTCTTTCTTCTATTGCAGTTTTTTTTTTCTTGTATTTTATAATGTCATCAACATAGATATCTCATTTAATAATGTAAGCTAACTCCTTTCATTGATGTCTTAGGTGGTTTTCATTATTTACAATTTTCAGTTCATATATGTTCCCACATTGTGGGGCTTCCAATGATTAAAGTGTTGTTTTTTGTTTTGTTTTGTTTTGTTTTGTTTTGCAAATCCCCTCTCGATCACAACCAGGATTCAAATGCATTTGTTTTAAAGAGAAACACGTTTTAAAGCTCATATAGCCATAATATCATAGCATGTGTAGATTGGGCACAATTTTTTATTTTTTAAAAAACGTTTTATTTTGTCCTGGGATATAGCCAACTAACCTTGACTCATGGACCTCATATTCCAGGTTCTTATGCAATATTGTTCTTTACAGCATCGGACTTCACTTTCACCACCAGATACAACCACTGGGTGTCATTTCCACTTTGGCTCAGCCTCTTCATTCTCTCTGTGGCCATTTCTCCACTCTACTCCAGTTGTATATTGTATACCTACCAATCGGAGGGTTCATCTTTCACTGTCATATCTTTTTGCCTTTTAATATTGTTCATGGGGTTCTCAAGGCAAGAATACTAAAGTGGTTTGCCATTCCCTTCTCCAGTGGACTATGTTGTCAGGCCCTAACTAGCAAGGACTGGAGAAGGAAATGGCAACCCACTCCAGTGTTCTTGCCTGGAGAATCCCAGGAATGGGGAGCCTGGTGGGCTGCCATCTATGCAGTTGCACAGAGTCAGACATGACTGAAGCGACTTAGCAACAGCAACTAGCAGGGACATGCCTTTCAGCTGCTCAAAGTACCTGGAAATGAGTACATGTGAAATGAGTACAGAAGCACTCATTTCACAGGCCAGCAAGACTATACTCAAAATCCTTCACACTAGGCTTCAGCAGTATGTGTACTAGGAACTTCATGATGTATAAGTTGGATTTAGAAAAGGCAGAGGAATCAGAAATCAAATTACCAACATGTGCTGGAGCATAGAAAAAGCAAGGGAATTCCACAAAAAACATCTACTTCTGCTTCATTGACTATGCTAAATCTTTTGACTGTGGGGATAACAACAAACTGTGGAATATTCTTAATGAGATGGAAATAACAGACCACCTCATCTGCCTCAGAAACTGGTATGCAGGACAAGAAGCAGCAGTTAGAACCAGACATGGAACAACGGACTGGATCCAAATTGAGAAAGGAGTACATCAAGGCTGTATATTGTCACCCTGCTTATTTAACTGATATACAGAATACATCATGTGAAATGCTGGGCTGGATGAAGCAAAAGATGGAATCAAGATTGCTGGGAGAAATATCAACAACCTCAGATATGCAAATGATACCACTTTAAAGGAGAAAATGAAAAGGAACTAAAGAGCCTCTTGATTAAGGTGAGAGAGGAGAGTGAAAAAGCTGTCTTAAAACTCAACATTCAAAAAACAAAGATCATGACATCCGGTCCCATCACTTCATGGCAAACAGATGGGGAATATGTGCAAACAGTATCAAATATCATTTTCTTGGGCTCCAAAATCAAAGTGAATGGTGATTGCAGCCATGAAATTAAAAGATGCTTGCACCTTGGAAGAAAAGCTATGACAAACCTAGACAATGTATTCAAAACCAGAGATATCACTTTGCCAACAAAGGTCCATATAATAAACGCTATGGGTTTTCTAGTAGTCATGTAAAGAATTGACACTTTTGAACTGTGGTGCTGGAGATGACTCTTGAGAGTCCCTTGGACAGCAAGGAGATCAAACCAGTCAATCCTAAAGGAAATCAATCCTGAATATTCATTGGAAGGACTGATGCTGAAGCTGAAACTCCATTACTTTGGCCACCTGATGCTCAGAGCTGACTCATTGGAAAAGACCCTGATGCTGGGAAAGATTGAGGGGCAAGAGGAGAAGGGGACAAAAGAGGATGAACTGGTTGGATGGCATCATTGACTCAATGGGCATGAGTCTGAACAATCTTAGGGAGATAGTAGAGGACAGAGAAACCTGGCGTGCTGCATTTCAAGGGGTCACAAAGAGTTGAACATGACTTAGCAACCAAACAAGAACAACAACAAGAGCCAGTTAATAATACTGTGATAGTTTCACGTGGATAGTGAAGGGACTGAGTCATACATATACATGTATCCATTCTCCCCCACTGGGCACAATTTTCAGTTAAAAAAAAAATCCCATGTTGTTTATCCTTAATTTATTCTAGAGGAGGAATGTGGTAAACATAACAAGCAAAAAAAAAAGACATCATGTTTTACAACAAAGCTTGGAGTGAAGAGGTCAATAAGGAAATATCAAATTAATTACTTCATTTAGTGAATATTAAACATGTTTCCCTGGTGTGCTCAGATATTAAAGATTCTGCCAGCAATGTGGGAGACCTCAGTTCAGTCCCTGGGTTGGGAAGATCTCCTGGAGGAGGGCATGGCAATCTATTCCAGGAGTTGCTTGGAGTATTCTTGCTTGGAGAATCCCATGGACAGAGGAGCCTGGCTGGCTACAGTCCATTGGTCGCAAAGGGTTGGATACGACTGAGCAATTAAGCACAATACTTATCAGAGATTGTATAAATGCTGGGAATTCGGAGATGAAAAAGACACAATAATTCCTATACTCAAGAGACCTACAACCTAGAAAAGGAAAAACATATTTTTAACATATAATTGGCCAAGGTTTTTATTTTAATCAATAAATTCTTCAATTTATACTTTGCAGAAAAAATTAAAATTATAGAAATCCTAGAAATAATGTCAGTAAATAAGGAAAATTCAAAATTTGTGACTTTACAGAGTTTTTTTAAAAAAATACTATTTTGTCTTCATGTTCCCCTTTTGTTTCATCTCCTTCGTAATGCTGGAAGTTGTTTGTGTTACACTGACAACATATATTTCTTCTGATGGAAACAAAACATTACTGCAATGTCAATGATGTATTTGTGAGCTCTGAAAAGTTTATCAGTGCTTTATCCAAATGAGCCATAGGCCACTAAAATGAGAGCTAATTAGATGTTTTTTATTATTATTATATTATTTTTTAACTTTACAATATTGTATTGGTTTTGCCATATATCAACATTGCTGCTGCTAAGTCGCTTCAGTCGTGTCCGACTCTGCAACTGCATAGACCGCAGCCCGCCAGGCTCCCCCGTCCCTGAGATCTCCAGGAAAGAACACTGGAGTGGGTTGCCATTTCCTTCTCCAACGCATGAAAGTGAAAAGTGAAAGTGAAGTCGCTCAGGCGTGTCTGACTCCTAGCAACCCCATGGACTGGAGCCTACCAGGATCCTCCATCCATGGGATTTTCCAGGCAAGAGTACTGGAGTGGGGTGCCATTGCCTTCTCCATCATTAGATGTATTTTAATTCCTTTTTAAAATATTCCTAAGCATTATCACAACTTTTGTCACTTTAGGATCTCTTTGAAAGGAATAAACAGATATATTCTGCTTCTGTCTCATAACTCTTAATATTAATTGGTAGACTAGCTCTCTGTACAGAGAAGGCAATGGAACCCCACTCCAGTACTCTTGCCTGGAGAATCCCAGGGACGGTGGAGCCTGGTGGGCTGCCGTCTATGGAGTCGCACAGAGTCAGACACGACTGAAGTGACTTAGCAGCAGCAGCAGCTCTCTGTAAGTCAGCCAAGAGTTTTATCCCATATTAACCAATTTCTCATCATTTATTTAGAAATAAGATACATATCTAAATAATATTTTCAAAATATGTTTTCCTCTAAATTGAAGTATAATTGATTTACAATATATTTCAAGTATATTACATAGTAAGTTTATATTTTTATACCTTATGAAATGATCATCATGATAAGTCTAGTAGTTATCATCTGTTACCAAAGAAACAATATTATTGACTACATTATCTCTGCTGTACCTTGCATCTTCATGACATTTATTTTATAACTGGAAGTTTGTATGTCTTAACCTCCCTTACCTCAATCACTTATTCCCTACCCACTTTCCCTCTGGCAACCACCAAACTGTTCTCTGTATATATGGGTCCATTTCTGTTTTGTTATGTTTATTTGTTTGGGGCTTTGGATTCCACATATAAGTATATAAGTGATATTATACAGCGCCTGTCTTTCTCTAACTTATTTTACTTATAATACCCACTGCGTCCATCCATGTTGTTGCAAATGGCAAGATTTCATCCTTTTTTGCGATTGAGTAATATTACATATACTCAAGGAGAAAAGGACGTCAGAGAATGAGATGGCTGGACAGCACCACCAATGCAATGAACATTAACTTGGGCAAACTCCAGGAGATGGTGAGGGACAGAAGGCCTGGTGTGCTGCAGTCCATGAGATTGCAAAGAGTTGGACACGACTGGGTGACTGAACAACAACAACAACATTGCGTATATATTTACTCTTCTTTACACACTCATTTATTGAGGGAAACTTAAGCTGCTGCCATGTCTTAGAAGTTATAAATAATTCTGAAATGAACATTGGGGCGTATGTATCCTTTCAAATTAATGATTTTGCTTTCTTTAAATATCCAGAAGTACGATTTCTGGGTCATACAGTAGCTCTATTTTTAATTTTTTGAGGAACCTCCATACTGTTTTCCATAGTGATTGTACCCATTTACATGTCCACAGTAGGAATTTCCACTGTATATCACAATAGTTGGATGTGATGTTTCTTTTAATTAGGGAAAACACACACACACACACACACACAGATACCCACTCTGTCAATTTTCCATTCTAATCATTAAGGACATATTGAGGAAAGCTATTTCAAAGAGGTTGAAAAATGAAAACATTTCCTTTTTCCAGCTTTTTGCCGACATTTATTGAGCACATACTGCATGTGTATTCTATATTATGTAAAGTTCTTGGAGAAGGAGGAACAAGAACATAGCAGGTAATATTTTCTAATTAAACAAATGAAATTATAGATCCTGCTCTCAAGAATAGTACCACAGAACATGTAAGACATGCACAAAATTAGTAATATTGATCCTCATAAAAACTGAGTCAAAACAAGGTACAAAAGAAATATGGACCATAAAAAGAATAAAATTGCTTTTCCCTGAGAGGGGCCAACATTTTAGCATACTCTCATGTAGAACCAAAGTCACACTAGAAAAACCTCAAGTTGGATAATGAACTTAAATAGCAATATGAAGAAGTCCTTAAGATTCACTAAGTAACTATAAACTTTTTAAAAATATCCTGAAACTTCACTTGATAGGAAGAGTAATAATATCAAACTTCATTTTATTATTAGAAGTAACTATAAATTATACCTATAAATATCTTATAAACAGATCTAAGAAGAACTCTAACATTGAAGCACAGTCTAGAACTAAGAACAAAACAAGGTTGTCAGTCCAGAAAAAGACTACTTAAAGTTCAAATACCCAGGCATCATTTGGTTTGACTCCAAAGAAATGCTATATTTTCTATTAAATATTCAAACTATATTGACTCCGACTCCACAGTCTTGACTTCTAGAATTTTAACCTCCCCAACACTACCACCTCTACCAGCAAATGTTCCCATGATTCAGTTCAGTTCAGTTGCTCAGTCATATCTGACTCTGTGACCCCATGACTGCAGCACTCCAGGCTTGCCTGTCCATCACCATTTCATGGGGTTTACCCAAACTCATGTCCATTGAGTCAGTGATGCCTTGCAACCCTCTCATCCTCTGTCATCCCCTTCTCCTCGTGCCTTCAATCTTTCCCAGCATCAGGATCTTTTCAAATGAGTCAGTTCTTCACATCAGGTGGCCAAAGTATTGGAGTTTCAGCTTCAGAATCTGTCCTTCCAATGAATATTCAGGATTGATTTCTTTTAGGATGGACTGGTTTGATCTCCATGCTGTCCAAGGGACTCTCAAGAGTCTTCTTCAACACCCCAGTTCAAAAGCATCAGTTCTTTGGTGCTCAACTTTCTTTGTCGTCCAACTCTCACATCTATGCATGACTACTGGAAAAACCAAGCTTTGAGTAGATGGACCTTTGTTGGAAAAGTAATGTCTCTGCTTTTAAATATGTTGTCTAGGTTGGTCATAGCTTTTCTTCAAAAGAGCCAGTGTCTTTTAATTTCAGAACTGCAGTCACCATCTGCAGTGATTTTGGAGCCCCCAAAATAAAGTCTCTCTCTGTTTCCATTGTTTTCCCATCTATTTGCCATGAGGGGATGAGACCAGATGCCATGATCTTAGTTTTCTGAATGTTGAGTTTTAAGCCAACTTTTTCACTCTCCTTTTTCACTTTCATCAAGAGGCTCTTTAGTTCTTCTTCACTTTCTGCTATAAGGGTGGTGTCATTTGCATATCTGAGGTTATTGGTATTTCTCCCAGCAAACTTGATTCCAGCTTGTGCTTTATCCAGTCCAGCATTTTGTATGGTGTATTCTGCATATAAGTTAAATAAGCAGAGTGACAACATACAGCCTTGACATACTCCTTTGTCAATTCGGAACCAGTCTGTTGTTCCATGTCCAGTTCTAACTGTTGCTTCTTGATCTGCATAACAGATTTCTGAGGAGGCAGGTAAGGTGATCTGGTATTCCCATCTCTTGAAGAATTTTCCAGTTTTTTTGTGATCCACAAAGTCTAAGTCTTTTGTGTAGTCAATAAAGCAGGAGCAGATGTTTTTTCTGAAACTCTCTTGCTTTTTTGATGATCCAATGGATGTTGTCAATTTGATCTCTGGTTCCTCTGCTGGAAAGGAGAGGAATCCAGCTTGAAGATCTGAAAGTTCACATCATTATATATTCTTAAAATCTCTCCTATTCTAGTCTGTCTCCTATTATATTGCCTATATAGCTTATCATTACTCCTGGGCACAAGCCTCCCACAACAGTTATAGTAGCTGCAACCACTTTCTGTTAGCTTCTCTCCTTTGCTAACCTTTCCCAAATTCTGCAACACAGTCCTGAGAGTAATCTTTTTCCAAGAGGACTAACATTAGGAAGAGCTACTTCACTTAAGGAAAAAGTGGATCTTCTTTACAAAGAGATTCTATCCGGTAGTTCCTCCAGGACAACTAATGTATATATGGTTTAATAGTCCAATAGCAAAGAATTTTTTTGTTATTCTGTCTAAATTTATGGAATTGGTAGTATAGTTTGTATTAAGATGACAAAGCACTGTCCAACTCCTTTTCAGTTTCTCTTTTAATTAAAAGTTAAAGAGGAAGATGGAACTAGACCTTCCCAAGTCTTTGAAGTTTCTGTTTCCCAACCACTGTGGGCAATACATAGTAAAAATACAGAACTTATCAAAGTCAGAGGACATTTTAATCCAACACTTTTAAAATAACTATATTTTTAAAAGAAACAAGCTTTAAAGATGAAACTACTTAAACTATACAGCCACCCCTTAGTGTCCACTGGGGATTAGATCAAGGACATGCCTGGAACACCAAAATCCCTGGATGCTCAAGTCCAAGACTTCCATATCCATGGGTTCCATCATCTGCAGATTCAACCAACTACAGATCATAAACATACAGGATCTGTAGTTTGTTGAATCCAAGTACATGGAACCTGCCAACACAAAAGGCTGACTCTATAAATATACAGACTATGTATCTACAAACATACAGAGTAGTTTAACTCTTTGGACATTTCTAGCTTCAAACATGTTTCAGTGGAGGATATTTAATTTTAATTTGTAAAACTTAAAGAACCACAAACACAATGTGTTCTTCATTTTATTGTAACAAGTATCATTCTGTTTTGCAAAACAATCATGCTAAATTCAAACTTCAAATTCTTGAAATTACTTTTCATTTTACAAGACAGTTTTATATTTTCTTATGATTGAGACTCTCTTAAAATGTGTAGGATCTAGATAAAATTACAACCTTCAACTACATGCTGAAAGCAAATTTAAGATTAATCTTAGAACCAGACATTATATATAAGTAAAGATAAGAAGATGATAATGGAAGTTCAGAAGGATACAGCAGAAAAAGGGATAAAAATGTGTGAGCATGAATTCAAGCATTTGCAAATTTAATGTGCCATGACAGCAACTTGTTGATGAAGAATTTAAAAAATATATACATGGAAATGTGATGAAAGAGTACAACGTAGGTCCTTGGTCTTGAGAGCTGGAACAGGATTCTGATTACAGGCTGATTACTCAGCTGGATGGCCAGAGAAGGATTAACCACAAACTTGGTGTGATGATAAGCCTTCCCTGGTGGCGCAGACGGTAAAGAATCTGCTTGCAATGCAGGATACCCAGGTTCAATCCCTGGGTTGGGAAGATCCCCTGGAGAAGGAAATGGGTACACACTCTAGTATTCTTGCATTAAAAATTCCATGGACAGAGGAGACTGGTGGGCTACAGTCCATGGGGTCACAAAGAGTTAGACATGACTGAGTCACTATCACTTTCACCTTTTCATTTTGCTATCCAAAGTTTTGATTGGTGTCAGATCCATACATGAAGCTTAACCCATGGACAGAGATTCTACAATAGAGCAAGAACCCAGGAAGGCTTGGGTTGGCTTAAAGCTCAACATTCAGAAAACGAAGATCATGGCATCCAGTCCCATCACTTCATGGGAAATGGATGGGGAAACAGTGGAAACAGTGTCAGACTTTACTTTTTGGGCTCCAAAATCACTGCAGATGGTGATTGCAGCCATGAAATTAAAAGACGCTTACTCCTTGGAAGGAAAGTTATGACCAACCTAGATAGCATATTCAAAAGCAGAGACATTACTTTGCCAACAAAGGTTCGCCTAGTCAAGGCTATGATCTTTCCTGTGGTCATGTATGGATGTGAGAGCTGGACTGTGAAGAAGGCTGAGTGCCGAAGAATTGATGCTTTTGAACTGTGGTGTTGGAGAAGACTCTTGAGAGTCCCTTGGACTGCAAGGAGATCCACCCAGTCCATTCTGAAGGAGATCAATCCTGGAATTTCTTTGGAAGGAATGATGCTAAAGCTGAAACTCCAGTATTTTGGCCACCTCATGCGAAGAGTTGACTCATTGGAGAAGACTCTGATGCTGGGAGGGATTAAGGGCAGGAGGAGAAGGGGACGACAGAGGATGAGATGGCTGGATGGCATCACTGACTTGATGGGTGTGAGTCTGAGTGACCTCCGGGAGCTGGTGATGGACAGGGAGGCCTGGCGTGCTGCGGTTCATGGGGTCGCAAAGAGTCGGACACGACTGAGCGACTGATATGATCTGAAGCTATCTAACCTTAACTAAGGAAAGAATATGTCAGTCAACAGAATAGCACAGTATTCTGGTCAGCATGAGAAGTTTAGGGGGAAAGTCAACGTGGAAAATATTGTCTTTACCCTTTCAAATGGCATCTAAAGAAATTAGACAACAGAATAAGTATTCTGACCCCAGTAGCCAACCAACACCTTTGTGAATCTAGCTAAACTGAATGTGATTAAAAATGTACATCATGTCTGACTCCTTTTTTTTGTTTTGCTGATTGTGATATTTATGGTAGTGCTGCATGTTTTGAATACTCATTCTGTGCTTTATTCCTATAATTTTCCATATTTTTCTATTCTTATAATGTTGGAATTTCCATTATTATAAGTCATGGTTCCTTACTATAAAGTCAAAATTCAGATTCCTGGACTCTTAGATTCAGTTGTGATTTGTAAGGAGTTCAGAAGTCATTATTTCATTCCTTTACATTAAGACAAAGCTAAACAAATGGAAAAACAGTGTCTCTTTTTAGACTATTTGAGCGTGTGTGTGTGTGTGTGTGTGTGTGTGCGTGCATGCTCAGTTGTGTCCAGCTCTTTGCAACTCCATGGACTGTAACCCACAAGTCTGCTCTGTCCATGGAATTTTCTAGGTGAGGATACTGTAGTGGGTTGTTATTTTGCCATTTCCTACTTCAAGGGAACTACATGCTGCAGGATAAACCTTCACAGCAATATCTGGGGATACAGGCAAAATCAGTGAGACAGAGCTAGGGTCAGCTAATATTGAACAGAAGTCACTGGAGTCATAAACTGGTAGGAAAATTTAATCATAATTTCGATGAATTGCCAGAAACTGAATGTAAGCTAGAGTAACAGTGAAAATCTCCTGGGGACTAGGCTTAGGGGAGGTCAAATTCAAAGGAACAGAAAGTTCACTTCTTAATGTGAAGATCTAAGATCCCATTTCAGATCTTTATGAAAATATGCCCAGAGTTTTCAACATAACAAAGGCCTACTATCCAAGGAACAGATTTTACTAGACTCTTCCCAGTAGGGCATTTCTCCTACTCCAACCACCTATTTTTAGTAGGGGGAAACAAAAATCTAAAAAAGCACTTGTCAAAGCCTCTAGGCCAGAGGACAATGGACAAATAAAAGACTGAGATTAAACAGTGCTGTGATGAACATTGGGGTACACGTGTCTCTTTCAATTCTGGTTTCCTCGGTCTGTATGCCCAGCAGTGGGATTCCTGGGTCATAAGGCAACATGTATAATATCATATATGAAATGATTTGCCAGTCCAGGTTCAATGCATGATAGTGGATGCTTGGGGCTGGTGCACTGAGATGACCCAGAGGTTTGGTACGGGGAGGGAGGAGGGAGGGGGTTCAGGATGGGGAGCATGTGTATACCTGTGGTGGATTCATGTTGATGTATGGCAAAACCAATACAATATTGTAAAGTAATTAACCTCCAATTAAAATAAATAAATTTATATTTAAAAAAGACTGAGATTAAGCTATAAAACTAGAGAGTGCTATTTTTCCTGCATATTTTACTTTCACACAAAAAGCACACCAGTATAATAGTTAATTTTACATACAACTATATAAACTATATGTATATATTTTCCTCATTCTTTTGTAAACTTAACAGTCTCCTTTTATTCCCTATTTTAGAACATTATGTCAAGACTCACCACAAAGTGATCTTACTCATTTGCATATTGAGCAGTGTGAATGGGAAGAGGAAAAACAAAGCAAAATGAAATAAAACAAACAGGAAATTTGTGGTTTATTTATTCAATTTTCTTTTAATATATATTTTTTAGATTTTATTGAATGAGTTCGGTTCAGTTCAGTCGCTCAGTCGTGTCCGATTTTTGTGACCCCATGAACTGCAGCACGCTAGGCCTCCCTATCACCAATTCCCAGAGTTTACTCAAACTCATGTTCATTGAGTCAGTGATGCCATCCAACCATTGCATCCTCTGTCGTCCCCTTCTCCTCCCGCCTTCAATCTTTCCCAGCATCAGGGTCTTTTCAAATGAAACATTTTTTCACATCAGGTGGCCAAAGTATTGGAGTTTCAGCTTCAACATCAGTCCTTCCAATGGATATGCAGGACTGATTTCCTTTAGGATGGACTGGTTGGACCTCCCTGCAGTCCAAGGGATTCTCAAGAATCTTCTGCAACACCACAGTTCAAAAGCATCAATTCTTTGGAACTCAGCTTTCTTTACAGGTCAACCCTCACATCCATACATAACTACTGGAAAAATCATAGCCTTGACTAGATGGACCTGTGTTCACAAAGTAATGTCTCTGCTTTTTAATATGCTGTCTAGGTTCGTCATAATTTTTCTTCCAAGGAGTAACCATGATTTAATTTCATGGCTGCAGTCACCATCTGCAGTGATTTTGGAGCCCAAGAAAATAAAGTCTGTCACTGTTTCCACTGTTTCCCCATCTGTCAGGAAGCATTTAACAAGAGGCTTCCTGTGTGCTATTTTGGATCTGTTAGGAATTCTCTGTTCCTCACTAATTCCTGAATATTCAGGAATTAGGAGGAGAGACAAACCTCTCCCCAGGGCTGAGGAATCCAGGCATTTCCTTCATTAGTTTTTCTATATGGTGATAAGTACCCTCTTCCTTTTTATGAACCATATGGTAAAAGTGATTATTTAAAATTCTGTTTCACATAGATGACCTCATGTTTCCTTAATAACTTGTAAGTTTTGATTTTATCTCTGCTGAAAATAGCTACCTTTTAAGACAGTATAAATACCCACACAATGTTGAATACAACACCTTTGCTACATCAGAGCTTTGGTCCCCATGTCTTGCTTTCTCTCTCTCTCTTTCAGGCTGATTTCCTGGAGTGCAGAGACTCTCTGAGTTCACTTTCCTGACTGGGCTTCCAAGACCTTCTTGAGAAGGCGCTCTGTGCCTTCATCCCATCGAGAGGGCACCTGAGGTATCTGTGAACAGAGCAAGCCCAGTGTCAGGGACTTTATTGGCTTTCTGCATAAACCAAGGAATATCAGCCTATTTCTCTCTCCTTTACTTTCTTACCAGTCGACTCCAGACCACCAGGTTCCGGTCCATTAAAGGACCTCAAGATCCATCTGTTTGCCATGAGGTGATTGGACTGGATGCCTTGATCTTAGTTTTCTGAATGTTGAGCTTTAAGCCATCTTTTTCATTCTCCTCTTTTACTTTCATCAAGAGGCTCTTCAGTTCTTCTTCATTTTCTGCCATAAGGGTGGTATCATATTCATATCTGAGGTTATTGATATTTCTCCCAACAATCTTGATTCCAGCTTGTGCTGCATCCCGCCCAGTGTTTCTCATGATGTACTCTGCATAGAAGTTAACTAAGCAGGGTGACAATATACAGCCTTGATGTACTCCTTTTCCTATTTGGAACCAGTCTGTTGTTCCATGTCCAGTTCTAACTGTTGCTTCCTGATCTGCATACACATTTCTCAAGAGGCAGGTCAGTGGTCCAGTATGCCCATCTCTTTCAGAATTTTCCACAGTATATGTGGATCCACACAGTCAAAGTTTTGGCATGGTCAATAAAACAGAAATAGATGTTTTTCTGGAACTATCTTGCTTTTTTCAATAATCTAAGAGATGTTGGCAATTTGATCTCTGATTCCTCTGCCTTTGCTAAGTCCAGCTTGAACACCTAAGAAGTTCAAGGTTCATGTACTGTTGTACCCTAGATTGGAGAATGTTGAGCATTACTTTACTAGCATGTGAGATGAGTACATTCTTTGACCTTTCTTTGGGATTGGAATGAAAACTGACCTTTCTCAGTCCTGTAGCCATTGCTGAGTTTTCCACATTTGCTGGCATATTGAATGCAGCGCTTTCATAGCATCATCTTTTAGGATTTGAAATAGCTCAACTGGAATTTCATCACTTCCATTAGCTTTGTCCATAGTGATGCTTCCTAAGACACACTTGACTTTGCATTCCAGGATATCTGGCTCTAGGTGAGTGATCATGCCATCATGATTATCTAACATGATTATCTTCATGATTATCATGAAGATCTTTTATGCATCTTTCTTCTGTGTATTCTTGTCACCTCTTCTTAATATCTTCTGCTTCTGTTACGTCCATACCATTTCTGTCCTTTATCAAGCCCATCTTTGCATGAAATGTTCCCTTGTTATTTCTTATTTTCTTGAAGAGATCTCTAGTCTTTCCTATACCATTCTTTTCCTCTGTTTCTTTGCAGTAATCACTGAGGAAGGCTTTCTTGTCTCTCCTCGCTATTCTTTGGAACTCTGCATTCAGTTGGGTATATCTTTCCTTTTCTCCTTTGCTTTTCACTTCTCTTCTTTTCACAGCTATTTGTAAGGCCTCCTTAGACAGCCAGTTTGCTTTTTTTTCATTTATTTTCTCTTGGGGATGTTCTTGATACCTGTCTCCTATACAATGTCATGAACCTCTCTCCATAGTTCACCAGGCACTCTGTCCATCAGACCTAATTCCTTGAATCTATTTGTCACTTCCACTGTATAATCATAAGGGACTTGTTTTAGGTCATACCTAAACAGTCTAGTGGTTTTCCCTACTTTCTTCAATTTAAGTCTGAGTTTGGCAATAAGGAGTTCCTTATCCGAGCCACAGTCATCTCCTGGTCTTGTTTTTTGCTGACTGTATAGAGCTTCTCCATCTTTGGCTGCAAAGAATATAATCAATCTGATTTCTGTATTGACCATCTGGTGATGTCCATGTGTAAAATCTTCTCTTGTATTTTGGAAGCGCATGCTTGCTATGACCAGTGCATTCTCTTGGCAAAACTCTGTTAGTCTTTGCCCTGCTTCACTCTGTACTCCTAGGCCAAATTTGCCTGTTACTCCAGGTGTTTCTTGACTTCCTACTTTTGCATTCCAGTCCCCTATAATGAAAAGGACATCTTTTTTGGGTGTTAGTTCTAGAAGGTCTTGTAGGTCTTCATAGAACTGTTTAACTTCAGCTTCTTCAGCATTACTGGTAGGGACAGAGACTTGGATTATCATGGCACTGAATGGTTTGCCTTGGAAACGAACAGAGATCAATCTGTCGTTTTTGAGATTGCATCCAACTACTGCATTTCGGACTCTCTTGTTGACTATAATGGCTACTCCATTTCTTCTAAGGGATTCCTGCCCACAGTAGTAGATACAATTGTCATCCGAGTTACCCATTCCTGTCCACTTTGGTTTGCTGATTCCTAAAATGTTGACGTTCACTCTTGCCATCTCCCATTTGATCACTTCCAATTTGCCTTGATTCATGGACGTGACATTTCAGATTCCTATGCAATATTACTCTTTATAGCATCAAATTTTGCTTCTATTACCAGTCACATCCACAACTGTGTGTTGTTTTTGCTTTGGCTCTATCTCTTCATTTTTTCTTGAGTTATTTCTCCACTGATCTCCAGTAGAATATTGGCCACTCCCTAGCTGCACTGCCACCGCTCTCTTCCTTAGTAAGTATTATATAACAACAGTGTATCCTGCTTGAGGACAGTTCCTCCTTCTGGAAAACCTTCTAATAATTAATCCTGTTATCTTAAATGCATATTATGGGAATGGGTCTATAAGATCTCTCTATTGTTAGGTCTAATCCTATCATCTTAAAATGTAAATTGTGGGAGTGGGTCTAGTAAGGTCTTTACCACCTTGTGACATAATTTTGATTTATTGTAATAACCAATTTAAAAAGTAAATAATTCTCTTGCTAGACTAGCTGGGGGGAGGGGCACTTTCTGTCCCCCTTCTGATGTCAATGTTAGAAGCTTTCTCTGTCCCTTTTTCACTTTAATAAAACTCTGCTATACAAAAGCTCTTGAGTGATCAAGCCTGGACCCTGGTCCCGAAGCTGAATCTTCTTTGGAGATAATGAATCAGGTATCATTCACCATAAGCTATCATTTGTTTATTTTTGCTTTTGCTTCCTTTGTTTTAGGAGACAGAACCAAAAAATACTATTACAATTTATGTCAAAGAGTGTTCTGCTTATGATATTTTATAGTATCCAAGCATTTTATGGTATCCAGTTTTATATTGGAGAAGGAAATGGCAATCCACTCCAGTATTCTTGCCTGGGGAATCCCATGGACAGAGGACCCTGAAAGGCTACAGCCCATGGGGTTACAAAGAGCCAGACATGTCTTAGTGATGGAGCAATCTTACATTAGGTCTCTAATCCATTTGTGTTTATTTTATATATGGTGTTAGACAATGTCCTGGTTTCATTGTTTTGCACATGGCTATAGAATTTTCCCAGTACCACTTATTAAAGAGACTATTTCTTCTCCATTTTATATTCTTTCTTCTGTTGTTCTCTAAAATAAATGAGACAGAATACCTTATGTGGAATCACTGGTGATCTTAACAGTAAGCATATTAACTGGATAACATGAAATTAAAAGACACTTACTCTGTGGAAGAAAAGTTATGACCAACCTAGATAGCATATTGAAAAGAAGAGATGTTACTTTGCCAACAAAGGTTCGTCTAGTTAAGGCTATGGTTTTTCCAGTGGTCAGGTATGGATGTGAGAGTTGGACTGCAAAGAAAGCTGAGTGCCAAAGAATTGATGCTTTTGAATTGTGGTATTGGAGAAGACTCTTGAGAGTCCCTTGGACTGCAAGGAGATCCAACCAGTCCATTCTGAAGGAGATTAGTCCTGGGTGTTCTTTGGAAGGAATGATGCTAAAGCTGAAACTCCAGTACTTTGGCCACCTCATGTGAAGAGTTGACTCATTGGAAAAGACTGATGCTGGGAGGGATTGGGGGCAGGAGGAAAAGGGGACGACAGAGGATGAGATGGCTGGATGGCATCACCGACTTAATGGACGTGAGTTTGAGTGAACTCCGGGAGATGAACATAACTATGAACATACTATGACTGCATACATACAGCGACTGAACTGAACATACTATGTGACTCCATTAAAAGGCAAAAGTAATTATATGGCTTTTAGTTGAAAGGAAATGTATTAGTGATAAATCTAATGAGGTACAAATGTCCACGTGCCTTATAAAGAGGAATGGGAGTTGTTCATTTTGTTAAGTAGTTCAGTTCAGTTCAGTCACTCAGTCATGTCCAACTCTTTGCAACCCCATGAATCGCAGCACGCCAGGCCTCCCTGTCCATCACCAACTCCCGGACTTCACTCAAACTCAGGTCCATCGAGTTGGTGATACCATCCAGCCAGCTCATTATCTGTCATCCCCTTCTCTTCCCGCCCCCAAACCTTCCCAGCATCAGAGTCTTTTCCAATGTTACATAGTTGAAATAGGAAAAAGGAGTCCAAAATGGCGGTGACTAAAAGACAAAGAAGGGAAAAGCCTGTGAAAATACAACAAAGGAAAGGATTTAGGCCTCTCTTCTCTTGTCTTTTGAATCAGCCCGCCCTCACTCCTCGAGGGTATATTATCCTTTGTTTTTCCTAATAAAACTGAGCTATAACACTGGTCCGTCCATTGCTTCAAATTTTTGCTGCAACGAGACAGAACCAAAGAAATTGTACACTCCCATGACATCTATGGTGCCATTTCTTGGATTTAACCTGGCTGAAACTACCTCAACTCGGCCCCCACAAGGTGAAAGCCAAGCCCAGCCAAAGCCCAGTTCAGCGAAAGGTCCTGTGGTGGAAGCTGAATGTGAAGAAAACCCAGCACCAGAGATGTGACAAGAAGACCAGAGTGCTGGAAACCGATATCAAAAACAAACTCGGCAGAAAGCACACGTGGCTCAGTGTCAGATTCTAGAAGCCCTTTGATTATGTAGGAAGCCCTCATTTCTATGGTTGGAAGGACATATGGCTAACCAAATCTTAATTCCTTTACAATCTCTCATTTCTTATTTCCTCAAACCCACAGTGAACAGGTGAGCAGCAGTGGGTGTAACTGAGGGACTCTGGCAGGGGCTACTCTTCATTGTGTCCCAAAGGCTCCACTATGTGCTGCCACCAGTAACTGTTGCCCAAGCAGGTGGGGGTTCTTCTGTCCTTAATCTTCTTTGTGCCAAGGATCAGGTCAATGAAAAATGTGAGCACAGATCAGGTATTTAGCAGATTTTCTGGCAGGTTATGAAGGGAATTCCTCGGCACATATTTCCCACCGCTCTTTTCTCCCATCCTTCAGCTCCTCTCTCCCTCTCTCCTGGGACTTGAGCCTGGCCAAAACCCACAGTGCCTGGTTTTAGGACCTAAGGAAGATCAGGCTCTTGAAGTCTCATTGCTAAAAAACTCAGTGAGAGCACAGCAATAGGTAACAGGTGGATTTGTTCAGATTCAGAGAGAAGCATACTCCACAGGGTGTGGGCCATCACAGAGGAGAGTGCAGAAGCCAGGGAATGTGATGTGGTTAGTTTCCTCAGGCTGGGTGATTTCATACGCTAATGAGTGGGAGGATCATTCTAACAATTGGGGAACCACCCACTCCTCAGTCTTTTGACAGTGCCTTGGAAATAGAAGGAAGCCTATTACTTATGGGACTGTACCAAGTCTCAGCAATAATTCGAGTCCAACTAGAACCCCACTGCCTTTCTGGAAAGTCTAAAAGAGGCCCTCCAAAAGTTTACCAATCTGGATTTAGATTCTTATGAGGGACAGGTGATTTTAAAGGACAAATTCCTGTCCCAATGTGCACCAGACATCAGGATAAAGTTACAATAGCTCCAGAAGCAGGGCCCTGCTGCCTCTTTAGATGAGATGGTATATACAGCCATCAATACCTCTTATAACAAAGAATGGGAGAGGGAAAGAGAGAAAAGGAAAGAGAAAAGCCATGCCCAGATGCTGGCTGCCCTCCAGAGAACCCCTGTGGCAAAACCCAAGTCCTTAAAGGATAAGTTATGTGGCAAATGCATAATCTGTAGACAGGTGGGACACTGGGCAAAAGAGTGTCCAAATCATGACAAGTGTCCTAAAATGGCTTGCTACAAATGCCATCAGTTGGGATATTGGGCAGCACTCTGCCTCAGGCCCCAAGAGCCTCAGGGTCAAGTGCCAAGCCTTCCCTCACGATGGTTCAACAGGACTGCAACAGCCCACTCCAGCCAGCCCACTGTCTCAGATAACTATCATGGGTCTGGAGCCAAGGGTTCAACTGGATAAGGCAGGTAGGTCTGAGATTTTCTTGGTTGAAATAGTGGCTACCTACTCTGTCCTAACCTCCTGCTTCAGAGCCTTCTCCTCCCAAACCTGTAACATTGTGGATGCTACAGGAAAAACAACAACAAAAATATTCACCTGAGAACTTATTTTTTGCTGGGATGAACAAATATTTTCCCACAAGTTTCTGATGGTACCCGAATGTCCTACTCCCTTACTGGGAAGAGATCTTTCCCTGCCTTCAAAATCTTGCAGTTATTGCAGTCCTGATAGAAGATGCTTTAAAACTCTCTTGGGGGAAAACTAACTATTTTTACCAGCCACAAAGTGAAACAACTCCTGAATCAGAGAGGCCATTTATGGATGTCTGATCAAAGGATTCTCAGATATCAAGTAGTTCTGATGGAAAATACAAGCCTGACTATATCCCCTTGTGAGGTTCTTAACCCATATACCCTCCTGCTTACCCCCAAGGGCTCTCTCCCCTTTCACCCTTGCCTAGAAACTTTGGACCACTGGGCAAAACCCTGAGAGGGATTGTCAGAAAATCCTCTGACCAATCCTGAGGAAATCTGGTACACTTATGGAAGCAGCTTTGTCTTGGATGGAAAAAGAAGAACCAGATATGCAGTAGTCTCCAATTTAAAGACCATAGAGGCTAAACCTTTGCCACCAGATACTTCAGCCCAATTACTGAACTCATAGCCCTGACTCAAGCTTTAGAGCTAGGAAAAGGAAAAAGAGTAGCCATTTACACTGACTCCAAGTATGCCTTTCTGGTGGTACATGCACCTGCTGCTATTTGGAAAGAAAGAAGTCACTTGACCACCCAAGGGTCCCCAATCAAATAAAGTGATCAAATCCTTAGGCTCTTGGAGACAGTTAGTCTGTCCACTGAGATTTCAGTCTCCCACTGTAAAGAACACCAGAAAGGGAGCACGGAAGTGGCACGAGGGAACCAAGCAGCTGCTCAGGCAGCTAAGAGAGCAGCATAACAGAACAATGACCTAATAGGGGTTTTCACCTTAGTTCCACAGACTAATTTGCCAGAAACTCCTTCATATACTGAAGGTGAGACTCTTAAAGCTAAGAGTGAGGGCTTTCAAGATCATATGGGATGGTTCCACAAGGAGGAACTTCTTTTTCTGCCTGGTAATCTCCAATGGAAGTTCATTAACTCCTTACATGCTACCACTCATATTGGGGAAAAGGCCCTCCAAAGATTACTAGAAAGGTCCTTCAGAGGAACAGGCCTCCAAACAACTATAAAGCAAGTGGTCTTCTCTTGTCACACTTGCCAATTAAATAGCCCCCAAGGAGCTTGAAGATCCCATCTGGCCCAGCCCATCCAACGACGTGGGACCTACCAGGAGACGACTGGCAGATGGGCTTCACCCAGATTCCAGTTTCTCAAGGGTATTAGTCATGATAGATACATTCACTGGATGGACTGAAGGCTTTCACACCCGGACTGAGAAGGCTGCAGAGGTAGTAAAAAAAAAAAAAAAAAAAAAACTGCTCCATGAAATCATTCCAAGATTTGGTCTGCCCAGGTCAATGCAAAATAACAATGGGACATCATTTATTTCTAAGGTCACCCAAGGAGTATCTAAAACATTTGGCATTATTTATTACCTCCATTGGGCCTGGAGGCCTCAGTCTTTCAAGAAAAGTAGAAAGATCCAACAAATTCTTAAAATCAGCAATAAAAAAGATAACCCAGGAGACATCTCTGGGATGGAAGGAGGCTTTACCAATAGCTCTCCTCTGCACCCATATTGCCCCTAAGGAACAGGTTGGTCTTAGTCCTTATGCTATATGGGAGACCTTTAGTTTATGTTAATGACCTCTTCCTAGATCCAGAATCTCAGACCCTCCAGTCTTATACCATGGTCATTGGGCAATTCCAACAGGAAATATGCTTTTGGGATGTCAACCAGGATCCAAAAGATTCCCAAGAGTCACCACTATATGTTCCAGGGACTCAAATCCTAATTAAAGTCTGGAAAGATGGGTCCCCAAAGGCTCAACTCCAGCCCACATGGAAAGGCCCCTACCCTGTAATACTTTATACCCTTACAGCAGGTACCAGGACACGACTCCTGGATTCACTACTCAGGAGTCAAACCATGGAAGAAAACAGAAGAGGACATTCAATATACCTGTGAGCCCCTGGGAGATCTCAGATACCTATTCAGAATGACAAATGAGTGCCATTCTAATGAACACCCCCAAAATTAAGTTTCTGGGGGTAAGATTTCTCAGGATAGCTCTAAAAAGCCAATACAGCTTGGCAGGGGTTGTACTTAGATCTCCTGATCCCTGAACAAAGAGGGACTTGTGCCATCTTGAATGAGACACATTGTTTCTGGGAAAATACCTACAGCTAAGTTAAAGAAAATTTCATAGTCCTCAAGAAAAACATTCAGACCCTCCAGGGTCTCAAAGAAAGCTGGAGAATTCTTGGGGTGGCTACAGTCTCTCTTTGGGGGATCCTTCTCCTGGTGAGGGGGAAATGTGGAATTGGCTAATGCCCCTAATTAATCCTTGTTATCACCATATTAATGCTGCTTATGACTGCACCATGTAGTATTATTTGTCTAAACCATTTTGTCTCTGCCCAGGTCAAAAAGCTACAATATGCAGTGCCAGTTCAACAAGAATATATAAAACCACCTGACCACAGAAAATATCACTCATCCTTAGAAGGACACTGCTATAAGGACTCTGATGCTTAAGACTAGCAAGAGGGGGAGGCCCAATGCCCCTCGCTGCCCCAGTTCAGCAGGAAGTAGCCAGAGAGACCTTGACAACCTATCCTCAAAGAATTAGGCCTCCCATTTCTTGAGGGGGTAATGTTAGGTAGTTAGAATAGGAAAAAAAGAGTCCAAAATGGCAGGGCCTAAAAGACAAAGAAGGGAAAAGCCTGCAAAAATAGAAAAAAGTAAAGGATTGAGGCCTCTTTTCTTTTCATCTTTTGGGTCGGCCCGCCCTCACTTCTTGAGGGTGTACTATCCTTTGTTTTTCCTAACAAAACCGAGCTATAACACTGGTCCGTCTGTCGCTTCAAATTTTTGTTGCAACAAGACAGAACCAAGAAAATTATACACTCCCACAACAATTTGGATAAATGAGTTACTCAGTTCAGTTCAGTTGCTCAATCGTGTCTGACTCTTTGCGACCCCATGAACTGCAGCATGCCAGGCCTCCCTGTCCATCACCAACTCCCAGAATTCACTCAAACTCACGTCCATTGAGCTGGTGATGCCATCCAGCCATCTCATCCTCTGTCGTCCCCTTCTCCTCCTGCCCCCAATCCCTCCCAGCATCAGAGTTTTTTCCAATGAGTCAACTCTTCTCATGAGGTGGCCAATGTACTGGAGTTACAGGTTTAGCACCATTCCTTCCAAAGAAATCCCAGGGCTGATCTCCTTTAGAATGGACTGGTTAGATCTCCTTGCAGTCCAAGGGACTCTCAAGAGTCTTCTCCAACACCACAGTTCAAAAGCATTGATTCTTCGGCGCTCAGCTTTCTTCACAGTCCAACTCTCACACCCATACATGACCACTGGAAAAATCATAGCCTTGACTAGACAGACTTTTGTTGGCAAAGTAATGTTCCTGTTTTTGAATATGCTATCTAGGTTGGTCATAACTTTCCTTCCAAGGAGTAAGCATCTTTTAATTTCATAGCTGCAATCACCATCTGCAGTGCTTTTGGAGCCCCAAAAAATAAAGTCTGATACTTTTTCCACTTTTTCCCCATCTATTTCCCATGTAGTGATGGGACCAGATGCCATGATCTTCGTTTTCTGAATGTTGTGTTTTAAGCCAGCTTTTTCACTCTCCTCTTTCACTTTCATCAAGAGGCTCTCTAGTTCTTCACTTTTTGCCATAGGGTGGTGTTAACTGCATATCTGAGGTTATTGATATTTCTCCCGGCAATCTTGATTCCAGCTTGTGCTTCATGCAGCCCAGCATTTCTCATGATGTACTCTGCATATGTTACTACATTATTGCAAAAAAAAATGTTTTGAATATTCTCCTTATATTTTGAAATGAAAATGTTGATGACTTTAGGTCAATGTTTCTCTTCTTTTATCCCCATAAGTGTACTTTAAAAGGAAGAGGAAAAAGAATTAGAATCTATTGGGAAAACAGCCTGTTTCTTCCTTATCATCGTCAGGTTTTTTTTCTGACATAACCAATGAAATGACCATGTAGACTTTTCTTTTCCAGACTCAATCTTTTTATTTATCAGCTAGTAACACTTAGTGTCCCATACCCATATTTACTTGCCAGAGTTTTTGTATTTACTTCTCTTCCTTGTACCCTATCTCAGGGACTCTATAGTAGTAATTTCCAATTTAATTTTTAATAGTACTGATGTCAGAGAAGGCAATGTCACCCCACTCCAGTACTCTTGCCTGGAAAATCCCATGGACGGAGGAGCCTGGTGGGCTGCAGTCCATGGGGTCGCTGAGAGTCAGACACGACTGAGCGACTTCACTTTCACTTTTCACTTTCAAGCAGTGGAGAAGGAAATGGCAATCCACTCCAGTGTTCTTGCCTGGAGAATCCCAGGGATGGGGGAGCCTGGTAGGCTGTCGTCTATGGGGTTGCACAGAGTCAGACACGACTGAAGCAACTTAGCAGCAGCAGCAATGCTGATGTACTTCCTTTTTCTGTATAATCTACACTTTTATATTATTCTTGAGCCATAGTTTGTGATTTAAATAGATACTCTGTTCACACTGATCAGGGAGTTAAAAGAATTGAGGAAAAGTAAAGGAAGCTTTCTGGATCTCCTGAATATATCCCATGTAATAAAAAAGGGCAATCACTTGTCTTAGGTCTTTCATTAGATCTTTCTAAACTATAATAATCCTGCTTTTGAAGCAATAAAAGACTCAAGGAATGTGATGGGATATTCCGCTCCAATTGTACATGATTATGTATACCTTGGAAGTGGCAAATAGGCTCAAGGGATTAGATCTGGTAGACAGAGTGCCTGAAGAACAATGGTCAGTGGTTCATAACACTGTACAAGAAGCAGAGACCAAAACCATCCAAAGGGGGGAAAAAATGCAAGAAGACAAAGAAATTGTCTGATTAGACTTTTTATAAATAGCTGAGGAAAGAAAAGAAGTGAAAGGCAAGAGATAAAGGTCAGTTTTCATTTCAATTCCAACAAAGGCCAACGCCAAATCTTGTTCAAACTACCATATAATTGCACTCATTTCACACAGCTAGCAGAGTTATGCTCAAAATCCTTCAAGAGAGGCTTCAGCACTACATGAACTTTCAAATGTATAAGCTAGGTTTTGAAAAGGCAGAGGAATCAGAAATCAAATTGCCAACATTCATCGGATCATAGAGAATGCAAGGAAATTCCAGAAAAACATCTACTTCTGCTTAATTGACTATGTAAAGGTTTTGACTGTATGGATCACAACAAACTTTGGAAAATTCCTAAAGAGATGGGAATACCAGGTCATCTTACCTGCCTCCTGAGAAATCTGTATGCAGGTCAGGAAGCAACAGTTAGAACTTTACATTGAACAACTGACTGGTTCTAAATTGGGAAAAGAGTACATCAAGGCTGTTTATTTTTACCCTGCTTATTTAACTTCTATGCAGAGTACATCATGTGAAATGTCAGGATGGATGAATCACAAGCTGGACTCAAGGTCACTGGGAAAAATATCAACAACCTAAGATGATTCCACTCTAATGGCAGTTACTGAAGAGGAACTAAAGAGCCTCTTGATGAGGGTGAAAGAGGAGACTGAAAAAGCTGGCTTGAATCTCAATATATTAAAAAAAAAAAAAAAAAAAACCTAAGATCATGACCTCCAGTTTTATCACTTTTAAATAGAAGGGGGAAAGTGGAAGCAGTAACAGATTTTATTTTCTTGCATTCCAAAATCACTGTGAACTGTGACTGCAGCCATGAAATTAAAAGTCACTTGCGCCTTGGAAGGAAAGCTATGACAAACCTAGGCTGCTCATTTAAAAGCAGAGATATCACTTTGCTAACAAAGGTCCATATAGTCCAAGTTACAGTTTTTCCAATAGTCATATACAGATGTAAGAGTTGGACTATAAAGAAGACTGAGTGCCAAAGAATGAATGCTTTTAAATTGTGGTGCTGGAGAAGACCATTGAGAGTCCTGTGGACTGCAAGATCACACCAGTGAATCGTAAAGGGAATCAACCCTGAATACGCATTGCAAGGACTGTTGCTGAAGCTGAAACTCCATTACTTTGGCCACCTGATGTGAAGAACTAACTCATTAGAAAAGGCGCTGAAGCTGGAAAAAGACTGAAGGCAAAGGGAGAAGAAGACAACAGAGCATGATAGTTAGATAGCATCACCGACTCAGTAGACATGAATTTGAGCAAACTCCAGGAAATAGTGGAGGATAAAAGAGTCTGGAATGCTGCAATCCATGGGGTCACAATCCATGGGGTCGGATATGATTTAGTGACTAAACATCAACTGATTTGGTTCTTTGAAAAAAAAAATCAGCAAATCTGATAAACATCTAGCTAAGCTAACCAAGAGAAAAAGTGAAAAGATGCAAATTACAAATAGTACAGGGATATGTCCTTGCCTCTGCAAACATGACACATCTTTAGGAGGATATAAACAGGCAAAATAAATTAAGAAGTACACATTACAGAGAGATGTCACAGAGAGTAGTGGTAGATGTCCTTGTGGAGATGTCCAGTAATCATCTACTTCTTAGACTCAGAAACAAAGGGATTATGCCTGTCAGCAGGCTATTGAAATGACCTCAATAATGTTCCTGTCTATGTAGTCCCCAGAGATTCTGTGATCTATCATATTTTCTTATTAAATTCTATTTCTGAGTAAACTAGCTAACATGAGTTCTGCGGTTTGTAACTAGCCCACTGTGAGAGATTCTTCTTACCCACAAATCTACAGCCAATATTTGGCTTTATACATGAACTCTTCTTAAAGAGATAAGATATTCTTGTCTTGTCAGCAACCATTAAGCAGTTCATGTAACAGCTGTAAGTTAATAGCATTTCCTATATGGACATAGGTGTTCCTACAACAATCCTCAAAGCAGTGTGCCATAGTTATGAAAGGGCTAGTCTGGTTTAGCAAAAAGCAAAGATAATTTTGTAACCAGATAGACCCAAGTTCAATCCTTTCTATGTCTTTTCTAGCTGTATCATGCTAGGAGAATAACAAAAAGACCCTTTAAACCTCTATTTACCCATTAATGCAGATAATAAAATCTACTGCCTCTGAAAGGCACTATCACTTGCCCGCTCATCAGCCATTTCTCATTATTCTTGATTAACATATAACTCTAATTTTATCCATATATGAAGTAGCAGTGTCCTGTTCAGATGATATCTTTCAACTGACAGAATCCAATTCCCATCCACCAGTTTACTATGGGAGATGCAATATGACTGTTTTGTTCAAAAGAACCTCATGGGGCAGATGTTAGAGATTTCTGGAGAAGATTTCACTCCCTGATAAAGATAGAGTAAAAGGGTGAGAGGTAGATCACAGTCAAGAGGGAGATTTTCTTTCTTCCTGCCTTTGAGGACAGTTGTGTGACGATGTGATTCTTAGAGATACCGCAACTATCTTAACACTATGCATGATGTGAAGACTAGGAGAATCAAAGGTACACAGTGATGCTCCAAGAATTAAGCATCATTCATTAAACCATCTTCCTCCAGCCCCAGTGTTACAGGAGGAAAATAAATTCTTACTGTGAAATCCAGTTTCAGTTGGTTTGCTTTCATCTAAAATAATCCTTACTGAATTACTGTTTTATAGAAATTTTATAAGGACTGAGTAAGATGATTCTTTCTGAACAAGTGACAACCTACCCCTCTATTCTAACCCCCCTTCTTCCATCTCACTCAGAGTGAAAACCAAATATCTTATGGTATTCATGATTTGTTCTCCATTCCCTGTATCCTACCACTAAATCCTACCTAAATGGAGTTGCAAAGAGTCGGACATGATTGAGAGACTGAACTGAACTGAACTGAATCTCTTACTGCTTTTCTCCTGGCTCTCCCTGTTCCCAACTTTTTGGCTTCCTTGTTGTGCTTTCCAAACCCCAAGAAATCTCCATTCTAAGGATCTTTGCTTTAACTGTTTTCACTGCATAGATCTATTTTCCTCCATATACTTAACTGATTCCCAATTCATCCCTCTTTATTCACACTATACCTTCTTGATGATGCCTTTCTGGTCACTCTATTAACACACTTGATCCCCATTATCCTGTTCTATAATTTCATTTTCCCCCATAGTATTTTTCACCTTTTCCCTTGGTATATAATTTATTTATAAATGATTATTATATACCATTTAAATACATGCTAAAACAGAGCTATATGAGGGCATGTCTTTCTCTTTTTATTCAGTGTTGGATCTCAAGGAACAAAAACAATGCCTGGCATATAGCTGGTGCCTAATACATACATCAGTTCTCGGCCTTTTGGCTAAGATCAAGCATAGTATGGGGGTTTCCTTGGTTAAGAACCTGCCTGCCAATGCAGGAGACACAAGAGATACAAACTCAATCCCTGGGTCAGGAAGATCCCCTTGAGTAGGTCACGGTAACCCACTCCAGTATCCTTGCCTGAAAAATGCCATGGACAGAGGACTCTGATGGGCTACTGTCCATGAGGTTGCAAAGAGTCGGATATGACTGAGCACAATAAATATGTGCCAAGTTAATGATGAATTTTCAGAATGTGCAGCACATTCTAGCTACTTGATTAATCTTTTCCTAATCACTATACAATTTATTGTTCATTCTTGCCTTCTCATAGTCTAAGCATGTTGTAGGATCCACACCCCCACCCCCACCCCCGCACTGTTTTCTACATAGAAATAAGTGTTCTATTTTTATTTCTCCCTTTAACTTTTCTTTTCCCTAATGATTTATTTCTGTATGTAGTACTATTGCACATCTTACGGTTGTTTTTCCTGGTATTTCTCTTTGTATGCACAATAAGCATTATTCTTATTCATTCAGCAAATATTTGTTGTCGTGTGCCTACTATGCGCCAGGTAATTTGCTGTTTTAGCCTTTCAAAGAATAAAACAGTCTAACAGTTACTCTCTTTTGTATTCTCTCATGTGCTGATGTGGGTCAAATAGTACATTTGTACTCTAATGTGACAAATGAATAAAGGTGTTTGAACAACATGCCCAGGTCCAAGGTGAAATGTGTGTAATCGTCACTGGTCAAGGAAACAAGAGATTAGGCATGCTGAACAACGAACTGCAGAAGGAAAGGTCATGAGAATCATATCATGAATTATTGTACAAATAAAATTTCAAGGCTATGCTGCTAAGAAGACAGAAGGACAGAGATCTTTTCAGAACATAAAGAAAATTACTCTAGG
The DNA here is from genome assembly GCA_935064755.1 of Tragelaphus eurycerus. Classification (NCBI taxonomy): domain Eukaryota; kingdom Metazoa; phylum Chordata; class Mammalia; order Artiodactyla; family Bovidae; genus Tragelaphus; species Tragelaphus eurycerus. The sequence continues at coordinate 39,554,868 of CAKXYN010000010.1, read as the reverse complement.
AGTAAAGAAGAGTACAGACATTACAAATTCATAGAAAATAGAATATTTTGGTGAAGGACACAATATCTTTTTAATGAATCTACTCTCCCAGAGAAGATATAGAATGTGGTATATATTTTATACACTTGATCAAAAACATTTACAAACTGCTCTTTTAAAAGTTATTCTATTTGATTCTCTCCTTCAGTAAAGATATTTTCAGACAGTATTTTTTATGCAGAAATTTCCCATTTTCGAAAGCTGTCATAATGCCAAGTGAAGAAGTTATTCATCCATAAAAGCTTCCTTTGTTAAAATACAGATCGCATTATTTATACAATCTGAATGCTTAATGAATGCACACAAATTCAAATGTCAATGTAGATAAACTAAAATTACATTTCTATCAAGAAAGAAAGGCGTTTTGAACAAAGAAGAGGACTCTTGTTTTAAGGTGAAAAAGTTAAAGGGTGAATGTTAAATTGTTTTTTAAAAAGTAAATGACAGAGAAGTATATGAGGGTTTCCTTAAAGGTTATCCCAAGTACAAATTTGAAACCATATGTTTAAACAATGAGTGGTCTAGCTATTTCATACTGTAGCTTAGAAAATAAACAACACATTTTTCCCATATCATAGGGGAAAAAATGGTAAAATCATTATTATAAGTGCCTTTAAGAATTTGTTTGTGCATCCAAACTGAAGTGCTGAGCTTTAATAATTCAGATTCTTATCAATAAAACTTGAGCAGAACTGCAATTCATAAAAGAAATTGACCATAACAAAAGATTGTGTGAGATTGCTTTAACTACATATGAAACTTGTCTCAAACAAAATACCCAGAATATTTATCTTACCCAGGTTTGTTATTCTAGTATATTTACTTCTTTACAGGTCACATGAGGAGCTTTGGATAAAAGGAAATGATCAGATTCTATCAATTCTTTCCTAGTATAGCTGTAACAGACATTTCTCCAAAGAAGACATACAGATGGCTAACAAACACATGAAAAGAATCTCAACATCACTCATTATCAGAGAAATGCAAATCAAAACCACAATCAGGTACCATTTCACGCCAGTCAGAATGGCTGTGATCCAAAAGTCTACAAGCAATAAATGCTGGAGAGGGTGTGGAGGAAAGGGAACCCTCTTACACTGTTGGTGGGAATGCAAACCAGTACAGCCACTATGGAGAACAGTGTGGAGATTCCTTAAGAGTCTGGAAATAGAACTGCCTTATGACCCAGCAATCCTACTACTGGGCATACACATCGAGGAAACTAGAATTGAAGAGACACATGTACCCCAGTGTTCATCGTAGTACTGTTTATAATAGCCAGGACATGGAAGCAACCTAGATGTCCATCAGCAGATGAATGGATAAAGAAAGCTGTGGTACATATACACAATGGACTATTACTCAGCCATTAAAAAGAATACATTTGAATCAGTTCTAATGAGGTGGATGAAACTGGAGCCTATTATACAGAGTGAAGTAAGCTAGAAAGAAAAACACCAATACAGTATACTAACGCATATATATGGAATTTAGAAAGATGGTAATGATAACCCTGTATGCAAGACAGCAAAAGAGACACAGATGTTTAGAACAGTCTTTTGGACTCTGTGGGGGGGGGGGGACGATTTGGGAGAATGGCATTGAAACATGTATAATATCATATAAGAAATGAATTGCCAGTCCAGGTTCGTTGCAGGATACAGGATGCTTGGGGCTGGTGCACTGGGATGACCCAGAGGGATGATATGGGAAGGGAGGTGGGAGTGGGGGTTCAGGATTGGGAACACATGTATACACCCATGGCAGATTCATGTTGATGTATGGCAAAACCAATACAATATTGTAATTAGCTTCTAATTAAAATAAATAAATTTAAATTTTAAAAAAAGGCATCTTTTTGAAGGAAGCTTTTTTAAAAAGATTTCCCAGATAACATAGTAATCACACGGAAGAAGAATATTTAGTTTCACTCTCTTCATAAATGCTTCTGAGCAAGTTTACTCTTTTGGTACAAAAAGCAAATTGATAAAATCAGTGTGATTTCTGCCTTGCTGCTGCTGCTGCTAAGTCACTTCAGTCGTATCCAATTCTGTGCGACCCCATAGATGGCCTCCTACCAGGCTCCTCTGTCTCTGGGATTCTCCAGGCAAGAACGCTGGAGTGGGTTGCCATTTCCTTCTCCAATGCATGAAAGTGAAAAGTGAAAGTGAAGTCATTTAGTCGTGTCTGACTCTTAGCGACCTCATGGACTGCAGCCTACCAGGCTCCTCTATCTAACTGATGAAGCACTTTTCCCCTTCTGCCTATTGCAGCTACTACTAATGCATTTTCACTCAAATAGTGAATGAAGATTTTAGTAATATCTGTAAACTGAGCTTTATAGATATTAAGAGGAGATAACAGAAGAAAGGTTTGAGAGAAAAGAAGTCAGAAATTCTCTCTTACCATTTTTCTTATATACAAATAATCTGCCCATTGTTGTTTGCAAGAATTTTTTAATTACCACTGAGTATATAAATTCCAGCTGCTATACATCTTAAAAGAAGAAACTATTCAGTTGTCCATGTGAGAAGCTGCACAAGTACAAATCAACACATCTGGTTTAGAATATCTGCACTTGTGAATGATTCTTTCAGATGTGAGAAATAGGAACCTAAAGTAAAAAGGGCATAAAAAATAAAAGGTAATCTTTTGGCTCATATAACCAAAAATTTTAAGGACAGTCTGGGTTTCAGGACTTAATGTTACAAGATGCCATATATGTCTAGCACTGCACTATTTTTGACTTACATTGGTTTCATTTCAGAATAGTGGCCTGATATGTCACCACAACAAAGTCTTAACTTCTCATTCAGTTGCAAGACCTGCTCTACTTTATAACTCAGAGCCTCTACAATGAGGGACAGGTAGAACCTGCTTAATAAAGTTATATACTGTAAAATGTTATCCTAGTTTTCTCCAAAGGAACCTGCAGCTATTTACCAGAAAAGCCTATACATATACACTGGAGGAAGGAATGTAAGCCATTACTGGATACTAGTTTAAAATTATTTAATTCCTGAAGCACCAAATTTCACTTTGGAATGCTTGGGTTCTTTAAGAATGCTCCTTGATAAAAAGCCAATAAGGAAAAATATCACATTCTTTGAGGAGTGGAAGAGATTAGAGCCACATTATCGATCTAAGATGGAGAAGGCAATAGCACCCTACTCCAGTGCTCTTGCCTGGAAAATCCCATGGACAGAGGAGCCTGGTAGACTGCAGTCCATAGGATCGCTAGAGTCAGACATGACTGAGCGACTTCACTTCCACTTTTTACTTTCATGCATTGGAGAAGGAAATGGCAACCTACTCCAGTGTTCTTACCTGGAGAATCCCAGGGACGGGGAAGCCTGGTGGGCTGCCATCTGTGGAGTCACACAGAGTCGGACACGACTGAAGCGACTTAGCAGCAGCAGCATCGATCTAAGAGATGAAAGTATGGTGTCTCCTATCATATAACTCTGAATTTAGAGTTTCAGAGAAAAGCAAGGAGCGATAACAAAGACTTCTTAAATGAACAATGCAAAGAAATAGAGGAAAACAATAGAATGGGAAAGACTAGAGATCTCTTCAAGAAAATTGGATTTATCAAGGGAACATTTCATGCAAGGATGGGCAGGATAAAAGATAGAAGCAATAAGGACCTATTAATAACAGAAGCAGAAGAGACTAAGAAGAAGTGACAAAAATACCAGAAGAACTACACAAGAAATGTCTAAATGACTCAGGTAACCACAAAGGTATGGTCACTCACCTACAGCTGGGCATTCTGGAGCGTGAGGTCGAGTGGGCCTTAGGAAGCATTACTACAAACAAAGCTAGTGGAGGTGATGGAATTCAGCTGAGCTATTCAAAAGAGACACTGATGTATAGACCAGACTTTTGGACTCTGGGACCGGGAGAGGGTGGGATGATTGGGGAGAATAACATTGAAATATGTATAATATTATATCTGAAATGTATTAATTGTTCAAACTAAATACTGTCATGTTACAATTTGTTCATATTAGATGTTTGTAATGTTTCTGATAATCAATAAAAGAGATTCTTGATAAAAAAATAAATAAATAAATAAAATCCTAAAAAATGATGGTGTTAAAGTGCTGCATGTAATACATCAGCAAATTTGGAAATCTCAGTAGCGGCCACTGGACTGGAAAAAAGTCAGTTTTCATTCCAATCCCAAAGAAAGTGAAAGTGAAGTCGTCAGTCATGTCCAACTCTTTGGGACTCCATGGACTGTAGCCTACCAGGCTCCTCCCTCCATGGGATTCTCCGGGCAAGAGTACTGGAGTGGGTTGCCATTTCCTTCTCCAGGGGATCTTCCCGACCCAGGGATCAAACCCCAGTCTCCCGCATTCCAGGCAGATGCTTTAACCTCTGAGCCACCAGGGAAGCTTACGAAGAAGGACAATGCCAAAGAATATTCAAACTTTCTTACAATTGCACTCACTCTACATCATGCTGGCAAGGTTATACTCAAGAGAACACCCAATGGCCAACGCTGGAATATTTTGAGCTAATAAATTAAATAAAAGTGTTAATATATAACCAAAATATATAAAATAATATGCATAATTCCATACTTATAGAAATAATTGATTGAATACACAAGTCAGTGGGGGGAAAGAGACATATCTCCAATGTAGAAGAATTCCAAATAATGTATGTACCTGTTCTATTCTCAAAAAGGTACAGTACAAATTCCCACTCTTAACATGTGTGCTTACTAAGTGATTTCTTCCCAGTGTTAACATGGAAAGGGAAGATAAGTAGGGTGTAACCTTAAAGTAGAGAAACTTGGCAAATATTAATTCAGCTGGTGATCAAGGTTAAAATCAACAATGATAAGTCATGTGAATAATATGTACTGTTGATATAAAGTGATGATAATGTAACTTTAGCTCTATGGTCTCCTCCCAAGAACACGTAAACCTGAGTATAATAATGAGAAAAACAGATAAACTCGAATTGAAGGACATTCTACAGAATATTTAATACCAGCTAGCAGCAGCAGCAGCAGCAGTACTCATCTAAACTCTCAAGGTTATTAAAAAGAGAGAAAATCAAAGAAAGTATAAAATAAACTAACAGTGGAAAAGAGAATAGAGATATGCTAACCAAATTTAATATTGTATCTTAGAAGACACTGGAAAAGCAAGAGGACATTAGGTAAAAATTAAGGAAATCTAAGTAAGATATGAACTTAAATAATGATTTATTGATACAAATTCATTAATTGTAACATGAACCATATGAAAATAATGTCATAGGAAAGTTGTGTGTGTGATATAATGCAACTCTCTTTACTATCATCATAATTTTTCTGTAAATATAAGTATTTTCTTTTTTTTTTAATTTTATTTTACTTAACCTTACAATATTGTATTGGTTTTGCCATACATCAAAATGAATCCACCACAGGTATACATGTGTTCCCCATCCTGAACCCTCCTCCCTCCTCCCTCCTCCCTCCTCATACCATCCCTTTGGGTTGTCCCAGTGCACCAGCCCCAGGCATTTTCTAAACACTAAAATTATTAATAAGCAGTACACTGAAATTCCCTTCCATGAAAAACTTCATCTTAAACAACATAAAAGAAAATCATCATACAGTATACTAACACATATATATGGAATTTAGAAAGATGGTAACAATAACCCTGTATATGAGACAGCAAAAGAGACACTGATGTATAGAACAGTCTTTTGGACTCTGGGACTGGGAGAGGGAGAGGGTGGGATGATTTGGGAGAATGGCATTGAAATGTGTATAATATCATATATGAAACGAGTCACCAGTTCAGGTCCGATGCACGATACTGGATGCTTGGGGCTGGTGCACTGGGACGACCCAGAGGGATGGTATGGGGAGGGAGGAGGGAGGGGGGGGTTCAGGATGGGGAACACATGTATACTTGTGGCAGATTCATTTTGATATATGGCAAAACCAATACAATATTGTAAAGTTAAATAAAATTTAAAAAAAAATAAAATCATCAACCCAAGTGTCTGTCAACAGGAAATGAATGGATAAAATAGATGGGATTGTGTGTGTGTGTGTGTGTGTGTGTGTGTATATATGTATATATGTATGTATACATGTATGTGTACATATGTATACATGTATATATACATGTATGTATGTGTATACACATGTATATATGTGTGTATGTGTGTATGTATGCACACATATACACACATGATGTACCATTATTGTGCAATAAAAATGCATTTGCAACAATATGGAGGGACCTGGAAGGTAGTATGCTTAGTGAAATAAGTCAGAGAAATCCAAATACTGTATTTTATTATTTATATGTGGAATCTTAAAAATAATACAAATGAGTAATGCAAAGTAATACAAAAATACACAGCAAAACAGACTCACAGAGAATAAACCAGTTACCAACAGGAAGAAATAAGTAGAGAGGAACAAGATAGGGGTAGGAGACTGAGGTACAAACTGTTTAAAAATAAACAAGCTACAAGGATACATCATACAACACAGGACATATAGCCAATATTGTATAACTTTAAATGGTGTATAATCTATAAAAAAAAAGTCTGAATTGTTATCTTGAAACCAAAATAATACTATAAATCAACTATATTTCAATGTAATAAAACAAGAATATTGTCAGTAGCTTTTACGAATTGTTCATGAAGTGGGAAGTCTCTGACTTAGTATCAAAGACTTCTAGACAAGAAAATGAAATTTAATAACATTAAAAAACAAACTGAATACCCTTTCTTCAGAGACCTTCTTCATGGAGGTATTAATGAAACAAATAAGAGTTGAGCCTTAATTTCTTCATGCTTCTATAGTAAACTTTTAATATCTTTTGTCTTTACTATTTATGTTGTCTTCATCAGGTACTCTCTAAAATTATAAAACATTTTAATTTAAAGAACTGTTATCATTGACATTCAGTTCAGTTCAGTTCAGTTCAGTCACTCAGTCATGGCCGACTCTTTGCAACCCCATGAATCACAGCACACCAGGCCTTCCCATCCATCAACTCCCAGAGTTTACTCAAACTCATGTCCATTGAGTCGGTGATGACAGCCAGCCATCTCATCCTCTGTTGTCCCCTTCTCCTCCTGCCCCCAATCCCTCTCAGCATCAGGGTCTTTTCCAATGAGTCAGCTCTTCTCATGAGGTGGCCAAAGTACTGGAGTTTCAGCTTTAGCATCAGTCCTTCAAATGAACAGCAAGAACTGATCTCCTTTAGGATGGACTGGTTGGATCTCCTTGCAGTCCAAGGGACTCTCAAGAGTCTTCTCCAACACCACAGTTCAAAAGCCCGAATTCTTCAGCACTCAGCTTTCTTCACAGTCCAACTCTCACATCCATACATGACCACTGGAAAAACCATAGCCTTGACTAGACAGACCTTTGTTGGCAAAATAATATCTCTGCTTTTGAATATGCTATCTAGTTTGGTCACAACTTTCCTTCCAAGGAGTAAGCATCTTTTAATTTCATGGCTGCATGAAAATCACCATCTGCAGTGATTTTGGAGCCCAGAAAAATAAAGTCTGACACTGTTTCCACTGTTTCCCCATCTATTTCCCATGAAGTGATGGGACTGGATGCCATGATCTTAGTTTTCTGAATGCTGAGCTTTAAGCCAACTTCTTCACTCTCCTCTTTCACCTTCATCAAGAGGCTTTTTAGTTCCTCTTCACTTTCTGCCATAAGGGTGGTGTCATCTGCATATCTGAGATTATTGATATTTCTCCCAGCAATCTTGATTCCAGCTTGTGCTTCTTCCAGCCCAGCGTTTCTCGTGATGTACTCTCCATAGAAGTTAAATAAACAGTGTGACAATATACAGTCTTGACGTACTCCTTTTCCTATTTGGAACCAGTCTGTTATTTCATGTCCAGTTCTGTTACTTCCTGGCCTGCATATAGGTTTCTCAAGAGGCAGGTCAGGTGATCTGGTATTCCCATCTCTTTCAGAATTTTCCACAGTTTATTGTGATCCACAAAGTCAAAAGCTTTGGCATAGTCAATAAAGCAGAAATAGATATTTTTCTGGAACTCTCTTGCTTTTTCCATGATCTAGCAGATGTGGGCAATTTGATCTCTGATTAGCCAGTAGTTAAAAAAGATTTGTCACAGATTCTCCAGGAAGGATAGATCCTTATTTATTTACAATCTATTTAAGTGAAAACACTGGAAAAATACTGCAGTTTAGCAAACTCAAGACATCCCCCAGGTGAAATCTGAAATTGGTCCTCATACACAGAGGGCAAGGAAGGACTGAAGAGTCAGACCATTTTCGATTGATAGCTGGCAGCTTTAATAAGCAAGGGAAATTACATATGCTTGTCTTGGGCAGCCACAAGATAAGCAGATCTCTATATTCAACCACCCGAATCTTAAGTTTATATAAAGCTTTTAACAGGGTTCAATCGAGTATAGAGTCCAGATGGTCCCAACACCACATTATTAGTTCAAAGTTGCACCCTTGAAATAGCTCTAGCTATGGAAATGATTCCGAATCACTTCAGTCTTGTTGGGCTCTTTGCGACCTGTGCACCAAGGCCACAGGCTCCTCTGTCCATGGAATTTTCAAGCCAAGAACATGGAGTGGCTTATGGTGCCTGCCTCCAGGGGATCGTCCTGACCCAGGGATCGAACCTGTGTCTCTCATGTCTCCTGCATTGGCAGGCGGGTTCTTTACCATGAGTGCCACTTGGGAAGCCCATCTGATCTGCACATCAAGGCTGTTTATTATCACCCTGTTTATTTAACTTATATACAGAATACATCAAGTGAAATGCTAGGCTGGATGAAGCACAAGCTCGAATCAAGACTGCCAGGGGAAATATCAATAACTTCAGATATGCAGATAATACCATGTTTATGGCAGAAAGTGAAGAGGAACTAAAGAGCCTCTTGATGAATGTGAAAGAGGAGTGTGAAAAAACTGGCTTAAAACTCAACATTCAAAAAACTAAGATCATGGCATCTTCTCCCATCACTTCATTGCAAATAGATGGGGAAACGATGAAAACAGTGATGGACTTTATTTTCTTGAGCTCCCAAATCACTGCAGATGGTGACTGCAGCCATGAAATTTAAAGAGGCTTGTTTCTTGGAAGAAAAGCTATGAAAAACCTAAACAGCATATTAAAAAGCAGAGACATTATTTTGCCAACAAAGGTCCATACAGTCAAAGCTATGGTTTTTCAAGCAGTCATGTACAGATGTGAGAATTGGACCATAAAGAAAGCTAAGTGCCAAAGAATTGATGCTTTTGAACTGTGGTGTTGGAGAAGACTCTTGAGAGTCCCTTGGACTGCAAGGAGATCAAACCAGTCCATCCTAATGGAAATCAACCCTGAACATTCATTGGAAAGACTGATGCTGAAGCTCCGATACTGTGGCCAACTGATGTGAAGAGCTGACTCATTTGAAAAGACCCTGATGCTGGGAAAGATTGAAGGTGGGAGGAGAAGGGGACAACAGAGGATGAGATGGTTGAATGGCATCACCAACTCTATGGACTTGAGTTTGGGTAAGCTCCAGGAGTTGGTGATGGACAGGGAGGCCTGGCGTGTTGCAGTCCATGAGGTCGCCAAGAGTCGGACATGACTGAGCAACTCAACTGAACTTAACTGAACCTAACGAGAAGAGCCAACTCATTGGAAAATACTCTGATGTTGGAAAAGATTGAACGCAGGAGGAGAAGGGCACAGCAGAGGATGAGAGGGTTGGATGGCATCACCAACTGAATGGACATGAGTTTGAGCAAACTTGGGAGATGGTGAAGGACAGGAATGCCTGGCGTGCTGAAGTCCATGGGATCACAAAGAGTTGGACACGCCTGAGTGACTGAACAACAACATGGGAATGGTGGGCAGAAGTCTGGTAAAGAGTCTAAAGAGTCTCTGATTGCCGGGATCCTGTTTGGGGGTCAACCAGCAGTCATGTCATCTTAATGACTTCCTACAACAAATACTGTCTCAATAGCATACCAGATATATCACACCTACAAAGGAGCACACAAAGAGAAGGAAGCTGAGTGAGGAGAAAGCTCATGATCCTGTTGCACAGAGAAGTGTGACCAAATAGCCTACTGACCCTCAAGGTTCACTAGAGTTTGCTGAAGCAGTGGCAGCTTAAAAAAAAAAAAAAAAGAATATGATGAGACCTGGAAGAAGTGTTAATATTTTCTGAACAAATAAATGAAGTTATGTAGTATATGTGTAATGCTATGTATACATAGTATATAATTTTTATTTATTAAAAAACAAAAGCCTCTGCCATACCCTGAAGAGAAACTCTTTGGAATCAACCTAATCACATTCTACTAATCAGTATTATCCATATCTTTCCACTAACAATTAAGAGATTAAGTAAAACTAACTAGTCAAGATAGGACATTTTATATATCAAAAACGTTTGTTTCACTTGCATTCAAAAATTCATTCAGCCTAAAGAAAATACCCTTAGGCATTTTGATTTTAGTGACTCATCAATTAATTTCTCTTAGAAAGTTTGAGAAAAGCCCATAAGTGGATTGATTCAAGTTAAAGCATTAGAATAAAATTCATTTGTTTAATCAGACAAATACCATTTGTTAAAATAGTAAACTAAAAGAGTCCAAAGGAGTTATATTAAATCCAAGTGACTTATGAAGAAGAAAAGGCTTTACTACATCAATGTTATATAAAACTTCAGTGTTTCAAAAGAAAGAAACCCAGAGATGTGTTTTGATGGGTCTTTTTTTTCAAATTCAGGACTAATCATGTGTCTCATAAAGGAAGAATTATCAGCAAGATGTTCAAAAGAAAGTATTGACTTGCTCACCTAAAGCTTTAAATCTCCTACCAGGAAATCTGAAAAGACTAAGTAAGGATTTTGTCTTTTGGTGAGATGAGGGAATAAAAACAACCTTAGGAAAATGAATACTTTCATTATGGATTACTGAAAAGACTTCTAAGTAAAAATTCTTGTTCTTCCTGTTCAAATGAAGAATAACTACAACTGAAAAGTGTTGTTTTATCTGAAGGCCACAAGTAAAAACAATATTACCAAAAATATGAGACTTAACTTTGCATTTATTTTAAAGAAAATTAATCTTCGTGCCCATACGCATTTTCTGAGCATCACCGTGAGTTATTTCCAAAAGAAAGGGTTGTTTAGTGAGGAAGATGTTGAAATTCTGTTTTCTTTCTCCCCTTTCTCTCTCTTTACCATTCTTTCACTTCCCCTTCCAAGCCTCACATTTATTAGGAAACTGATGTTGTATTCTTCAGGACTTAGCCTGCTTGTAAATAAATGTTATCACAATTTATTTAACTCAGAGGAAAAAAAAAATTCTATTGGATTAAATTCCAAGTTACTGATGGAACAAAGCAATGGGAGGTAATATGAGGGCCACCAGCTCAAAGTTCTCTTTTACAGTCTAAAATTCTGACTTATAATACTTTGTTCATGGAACCAGTTTCTAGAAGGCTGCTGCTAAAATATGAATATGCCACTGTATTATCATTTTTTCTATAATTATTTATTGAGTGAGTTGGAGCCAGGAAATAGATGGACACCAGGCTGATCAGCTGGAATTTGTCTCCCATGGACAGGTACTCCAAGATGAAGACAATAGTAAGATGGAGAACAAGCTGAGCTCTGCCCAGATAAAAGATAAAAGACCACATATATCACTCCTGAAGTCAAGGAGATCTCCCAGACTACACATGAGTGGAAAGGCTCCCTGAAGGTCAAAAGAGAGGGGGCACGACCTCATAGTAGGTGATGTCAATCTATACATAGGCTTCTTCACTGGAATTCATCTCAGCTAAGATATGTACACTCACATATGGGTGGATCCTGAGATACAACAAATACAGACTCAGAACCAGGCAAAGCAAGATGCTGGCCAAAGGAAACCTCAAAGAAATCCCCTATATAACTGATTCAAACTACCATGAGGGCACAACGCTTTAAGTCTGCCTGTGTGTGCCTATTCACATGTACTTTTTTTTTTCCCTTCTAATAAACACTTTACTTGTTTCACCAGCTACATCTTTGCAGGCATTCATTTCTGAAAAGCTATATAGGCTAGGACCTTGTCATGGCCACTGGTATAATGGCTAGACCAGTGTTCTCACTCTATTGGTCTGACTTCAGTCTATGGCCAGGAACCTGTTTCAAGTTGCTGCAAGCTGAGGCTACCTGAGATCAATTCCTTTGGAAATTTTATTGGGATCACTAAAGTGCGTTCTCTACTGTGAAGTGAGAAATTCAGAATATGGGTCTTTTTCAGAAATTTTGGCTTGGATATAACAGCACCATGAAGAATTCTAGCAGTTTAGAAGATACAAAAGGGAATTAAAGAATGAGGGAATTCTTTTGAATTCCTGGGCCCAACTTCAACATGAGTAAGGTGGGGAGGTTCCTACCACACCAACAAACAGTAGTCAGAAGTCCTGGTTTCAGATAAATTAATCAAATTTTAGGCAATACCTGCCTGGAGACAGCATCAGATCCCACAGGTTCAGTCCTACACTACTAGTCCTCCCCCAACCCCACCACAACTTCAGATGCCAGTCCTAAGCCTAAGTCGTTATCTGTATTCCTCAACAGCTGGTTATATATATATGTGACACGGAGTATCTCCTGCCATGTCTATAAGCAAGGATGTCACAGTCATCAGTGACTATGTCCCTCCTGTGTGAGCAGGTAAGCCCTAAGGGAATTCTAGAAGGAGAAGAATACAGGCTATCAAGCTACAACCACTTTCTACAAACAAAGTAAAAATGCAGGATGCTGACCCCAGATAGCTGAGATGCATATGAAAGAAATGATTTCAATAAGCCCAGACCCTTGCATGTTCCCATACATAGAAGAGAAATAAATTCCTTAACTTGAGATATTTGGTTTTCCTTAATTAACAGTAATCTTTGATGTTCTGTCTAGTCAAAGCTATGGTTTTTCCTGTGGTCATGTATGGATGTGAGAGCTGGACTGTGAAGAAGGCTGAGCACCAAAGAATTGATGCTTTTGAACTGTGGTGTTGGAGCAGATTTTTAGAGTTCCTTGGACTGCAAGGAGATCCAACCAGTCCATTCTGAAGGAGATCAGCCCTGGGATTTCTTTGGAAGGAATGATGCTAAAGCTGAAACTCCAGTACTTTGGCCACCTCATGCGAAGAGCTGACTCATTGGAAAAGACTCTGATGCTGGGAGGGATTGGTGGCAAGACGAGAAGGGGACAACAGAGGATGAGATGGCTGGATGGCACCACTGACTCAATGGACGTGAGTCTGAGTGAACTCCAGGAGTTGGTGATGGACAGGGAAGCCTGGCGTGCTGTGATTCATGGGGTCACAAAGAGTCGGACATGACTGAGCGACTGAACTGAACCTGTTCAGATTATCTGCCCCACTTTGTTGCAAACTTCTATACAACCTAACTCCATTGCCCACCTCCTATAAACAATTTCTCAAGGCTACTTGAGATGTTGCCTCCTGAGCTTGAAGTCCTAAGATTTTCCACTGAATAAAACAATTTCAATTTTCAGACTTTAAATATTTTTTAAGTCAACATATAAATCAGAAGTTCCCAAGATGCTCTCCTTGGGTTTTTTTTATTATTATTATTTTAAATAGTTTTAGATAGTTGCTAGAGCAATAGCAACCCACTCCAGTACTCTTGCCTAGAAAATCCCATGGACAGAGGAGCCTGGTATGCTGCAGTCCATGGGTCGCTAAGAATTTGGCACAACTGAGTGACTTCACTTTCACTTTTCACTTTCATGCATTGGAGAAGGAAATGGCAACCCACTCCAGTATTCTTGCCTGGAGAATCCCAGGGACAGAGGAGCCTGGCGGGCTGCCATCAGAGTCGACACGATTGAAGCGACTTAGCAGCAGCAGAGAAACTCACAGAACTCAGGAAATCTATTTACTCTCTAGATTACCAGGTTATTGTAAAAGGCAATAATTCAGAAAAAGCCAGACAAAAGAGATGAGGCAAGGTATGAGGAAAGGGCTTAGAGTTTACATGTTCTCTTCCTAACTCTCCATGTGCTCACCTACCAGGAAGCTCTCCAAACCCTTTGTTTGGGGGTTTTTAATGAGACTTCACTACTCTGAAGTACTGTGAAAAGCAACAATCTCAGATATGCAGATGATACCATTCTAATGACAGAAAGCTAAGAGGAACTAAAGACCCTGTTCATGAGGATGGAGAAGAGTGAAAGAGATGAATTAAAATTAAATGTTATAAAAATTAAGATTAGGGCATCCAGCTCCATTGATCTGATCAGATCAGATCAGATCAGTCGCTCAGTCGTGTCCGACTCTTTGCGACCCCATGAACCGCAGCACGCCAGGCCTCCCTGTCCATCACCAACTCCCGGAGGTCACTCACACTCACATCCATTGAGTCAGTGATGCCATCCAGCCATCTCATCCTCTGTCGTCCCCTTCTCCTCCTGCCCCCAATCCCTCCCAGCATCAGTGTCTTCTCCAGTGAGTCAACTCTTCGCATGAGGTGGCCAAAATACTGGAGTTTCAGCTTTAGCATCATTCCCTCCAAAGAAATCCCAGGGCTGATCTCCTTCAGAATGGATTGGTTGGATCTCCTTGCAGTCCAAGGGACTCTCAAGAGTCTTCTCCAACACCACAGTTCAAAAGCATCAATTCTTCGGCTCTCAGCCTTCTTCACAGTCCAGCTCTCACATCCATACATGACCACAGGAAAGACCATAGCCTTGACTAGGCGAACCTTTGTTGGCAAAGTAATGTCTCTGCTTTTGAATATGCTATCTAGGTTGGTCATAACTTTCCTTCCAAGGAGTAAGCGTCTTTTAATTTCATGGCTGCAGTCACCATCTGCCATGATTTTGGAGCCCAGAAAAATAAAGTCTGACACTGTTTCCACTGTTTCCTGATGCTGGGAAATATTGAAGGCAGGAGGAGAAGGGGATGACAGAGGATGAGATGGTTGGATGGTTCAAACTCAATGGACATGAGTCTGAGCAAGCTCTGAGATAATGTGATGAACAGCAAAGCTTGGCTTTTGCAGTCAGACACAACTGAGCCTCTTAACTAAACCACATGGTTGGTTCTCCTAGCAACCAGCCCTCCTCACTTTTTGATGACCTAAGGGCTTTTTGAAATCACCTTAGTAACATAACAAAAGATACCTTTATTGATCTTGTAACAGGAAATTACAACAGTTAAGGAGTCAAGAGCCAGGAACTAGGGACAAAGACCAAGAGAATATATAAGAGAAACATATTTTAGTCAGCTGAATGACCAGGTATATATTTTTTATAAATCACAATATCACAGAGGTACTGAATAAATGAAAAGCAGCTAAATTCTAAGAAATCTCAGTGGGCACAGAAAACAAGAATTTCATCAGTTCCAAGACTTCTTGTTAAATTGTTTATTAAGGAAAATAAAAACATACAGTAGAACCTCTTTTGCTATGGATGACCAAATTTGGAGCTAAAACTAATGCCACGTGAAGTCATATACATAATAAATAGCATGTTCTTGTCTTATCTGTTCTAACATCACGAGTAAAAAAATAAAAGAATTTTCACTAAACTTCAAGGGTAGGTGACTCAGATGGTAATGAATCTGCCTGCAAAGCCGAAGACCTCTAGGTCAGGAAGATCCCCTGGAGATGGAAATGGTCACCCACTCCAGTATTCTTGCCTGGAGATTTCCATGAACAGAGGAGACTGGCTAGCTGCAGTCCATAGAGTTGCAAAGAGTCAGACACGACTGAATGACTAACACACTGAAGGGTGGGTGGAAAATATGAAATTTATTTGCTGGATCTGAAAAAATTAATAAAGAGAAATCTCGTTTAAATATAGTTGAGAGACAGGGGCAGTAGGGAGGAGCTCTCATGCCCTGAAATGATAGCAAAACCCAACAGGAAGAAGAAAGACTCCTCTTCTTTCCTGACAAGAACTCAGCCGATAAAAAGCCATGGACTCCTTATTTATTGATACTGTAGGTCCATCAACTTCATCTTCCCCTCTATAAAAATACTATCCTATTGCAGAAACCAGTACTTGAGAAACCAAGCACCACACTCAGAGAGTTGGAGAACTCAGGTACTCAGGTTTATTGTGCTGGGTGGCCCAGAGGAGTTAACACTCCAAGCTCTGAGCCCTGAATAAAGGGGTTACAGAGTTTTTTTATACATGCACAGGCGTGATTAACTGGCTTGGAAGGTTTGCAGGGGCTAAGGCGATTGCAAAGAACAGGACAAGGTTGAGTGAGATAAGCTCCAGTTCCTAGTATTTTGAGTCCCCACTTTCTGAGACATACATGATCTAGACTTTGAGAGGAGAAAGCTGGGTTACAGAGGCAGAAGCAGTAGGAGGTTATGTAAAATTTTAATTTTTCCTCTTCACTCCTTCCCTTGCTGTGCTGGAACTTGCATGTGACTTGTCATGGTTATAGATCCCAAACTGCAATTCTCCACTGATCCTGAATAAACCTCTCTTAGCTGTAGAAATATCTGGCAGTCTATCTACTTCAAGTCAGCAGATCGCTATGTCATCTCAAAGAATTAGACAGTTACCATTCACAGATCCTGTACCTGAGCTCTATCAGACACCCATGTGACCAATAATTGTGGAGCTGTCCTAAATGTGTACTAAGGTACTTATGGTTGAAGAATGAATTGAGACCAACAAAACAGTCTATATCAAAGCTGAATTTATTAACCTGTCAGTCAAAGAACTCACCATGCCAGAGCAAATTGGGATAAACGAATACATGCTCTAAACACAGACTCAGTTTCCAACAAAGTCTGAAAAAAGGTTTATAGTTTTTTCTCTGTCTTGTATGGACATAGAAAACCAAATACACCATTTCTAAAACTGCAAGAGAAGAATCTTCAAAATATGGGTATGGATTACAATTTAGTTCCTTATCTTATTGGACTACTATACAGAGTCTGTTCTACAGTTAATTTTAACATAAATAAGATATGGTAGAGCCGATAATACAAAATAAAAGCGATAAGTTCTACAATTTTAATCTAATTTTAAATCCACAGAAGCCTTATGGTGTCTGAGATACTATGTAATTTTACCAATAAAAGAGGCCAAGTCTCATAGAACTTATGATCTTCCTATCAGCAGCTCCCTAAAAATGTCCTTCCTAGGTCCCTAGAAATTGAGAGAATGCAGGTTTGTGTGACAATAAAACTTTTCCTCTTCCCTCCATAGCATACTAATAAAGTAATTGTTCTTATTTCATGCTTCCTGTTAGACCTTAGAAGTGTTTCTCTTTCCTTGGTGAGAGACACGAGGTGAAAAAAGATATATCATTAAAAAGTTGTTTATTTCGCTGTCAGAAGTGGTTTAAGGTGGTTTTGCTTTCTTTGCTCAGCTACTAGCTCCACTCTGAACATTTCACCACTATTTTCAGTTACCTTCTGACAAAACAGCCAGGCTATGAACGCTTTTCCTCATCCAAGGCTTGCAGAGCTGCAATTGCTCATACATTCAGAAAGAATTTTTCAATAGTTTTTTCTTACTTTTATCTTATCTTAATATGCATTTATTGGAGAAGGAAATGGCAACCCACTCCAGTGTTCTTGCCTGGAGGATCCCAGGGACAGGGGAGCCTGGTGGGCTGCTATCTATGGGGTCGCACAGAGTCGGACACGACTGAAGCGACTTAGCAGCAGCAGCAGCAATATGCATTTTTAGTTATTAATATCATATAATTGCTTTACATCCTTACTAAAATTCCTTACGCTAACATTTGGCTCAGGTAATGGCTGTTCATTTTTATAGTATTATGCATTATTTAGGAGAGTTGTGAAAAACAGAACTCATCCCCCTTTCCTGCTTACTCTGACACTTGCGTATCTGAGTATAGATATTTTGCTATTGCTTTTGCCAAGCATTATTCCAAGCCTAAATATCCAACCAATATCTAGCCAATATTATATACTGTCTTTTTTTTTTTTCTATAATAGGCTCCTTTCGACTTTCCAAAACAAGCACACTGTCAGAAATCTCTCTGGTCAACATTTCCTTAGCAAAATGCCTCTTGGTTTTTCTATACTCAAGTTTGAAAAATGTATATGTTGGAGATGGTATGATAAAATCAGTGCAACCAATCACAGCAAGAGATGAGAATGAGACTTGGTAAAGGTTCATGTTACTCACACATCTAGAAGGGGGGTTTTCTACATCCACACAAGTTCAAAGGGAAGTCACTAGGGAGGTCAGAGGCAGAAGAATGAAGCAAAAGCGGAGCTTAGGCCACAGTGTTTATTGGAGTGTCCACAGAAAAAGCAAAACAAAGCACAACAAACAGTTCAGGATTGGCTAGTTTAAATAATGCCAGCAGCTTCGGGATATAGCAGCAGTCTCTAGTTGCTGGGTACCTAGCCCTAGAATAATTTAGGTCCAGGGAAATATCAGGCTGCTGTGTGAGAGCCAAATAAGGAGGCACTTGCGGGTACAAGCAGGATAAGCTGGTTTATACAGCTGAACCTTGAACAACATGGATCTGAATTGCATGAGTCCACTTATATGTTGGAGGAGGAAATGGCAACCCACTCCAGTATTCTTTCCTAGAGGATCCCATGAACAGAGGAGCCTGGTGGGCTGCTGTCCATAGGGTCGCACAGAGTCGGACATGACTGAAGCAACTTAGCATCCATGCATGCCCTGGAGAAGGAAATGGCAACTCACTTCCAGTATTCTTCCCTGGAGAACCCCAGGGACAGAGGAGCCTGGTGGGCTGCCACCTATAGCGTAGCACAGAGTCGGACACGACTGAAGCAACTTAGCAGCAACAGCAGCACTTACATGTGGATTTTCTTTTCCCAATAAATATAGTACATGTATTTTCATCTTACAGATCTTTAACTAAGCTTGGGGGAAAGTTTGTATTTTATTAGAGATAACAATATGTGGAATAAAAAAAAAAAGCTAGGGTTTGAGACCTGATTTTATCTAAACCATTTTAGCTTCTTGCCCTGGGATAAGTCATTTATCAATTCCTTTGATTTTAAGGCAGAGATAGCAGTACATAGATTTTCAGTTGTGGGGGAAATCAATGCCTCTAACCCCTCTGTTACTCAGAAGACAACTGTATATGAAAAGAATTTTTAGAGGCAAGTTGTTATCATTATTGAGAATTACCTAGCCCTGGAAGGGGCAATCTCTCCTGAGCAAGAAATATTTTTAATATCAAAACATAATAAACAGAAAATTCTATATATTAATACATATATACATATACACAAAACACAAGCCAAATTTCAAAGGAGGAATATATCTTTGAAAACATTTTTAGCCAGTGTTTATATTTGAAAAATTTGTAAATTTTTATCTCCCAATATTTTTAATTTTTAAAAAGTGGGAAAATCTTGAATTGCATTTCATATAGAATTACTAAACTGTCAGAATCAGGTGAATATGGCTGCTGCTGCTAAGTCGCTTCAGTCATGTCTGACTCTGTGCAACCCCATAGATGGCAGCCCACCAGGCTCCCCTGTCCCTGGGATTCTCCAGGCAAGAATAGTGGAGTGGGTTGCACTTTCCTTCTCCAATGCATGAAAGTGAAAGTGAAGTCTCTCAGTCGTGTCTGACTCTTAGCGACCCCATGGACTGCAGCCCACCAGGCTCCTCTGTCCATGGGATTCTCCAGGCAAGAGTACTACAAAGTACTTTTAGTTATAAACCATTTGGTGGTCAGAACATCGTATTTTAAACTTCTACATTCTAATACAATAATGTGTTATAGACATTTCTGTATATTTTAGTTAATTTTAGACAATTGTTAATTTTAGACAATTGTTGAGGTGTGGGTTTTTGTAAAACGCACTATTGTTTTTCCTACTTAAGAATAATGAAATCTAGGTTCTGGGTTAGTGTTTCTATGTAGAATAACTGATTTTAAGGAAGAGATTACTGGCATTCAGTGGTGATAACTATATTTGTTGAAAACTACTTAGGTCTCAAGAGTATCAGTGTCACGAGTTAAACTACAATGTGGGACAGTTACCTTCACACTCTCTTTATAACTATGAGTAATAATGTAAGACATATTATTGTCATTATTACTTAAACGAGTTCAAGCAAAAAAAAAAAAGTCTCTAATTTTCTTCTGTCAGTATCTATATCTGTCATCTGTAGCTTCTGTTTATTACTCATTCACTTTAATTTGGGAAGAACTTCCTGATTTTTCTCTGAAAACCTACCCTTCACCCTCTCGATTTGGGGTATGGGGATATAGATTGACTACTTAATTTCACTAACCACAGTAATCAGTTCACAGCTAGACAGGTGATCCAAGGGAGGGCAATAAGAACTTTAGAAAGTATTTTTGCTTTACTCATTGAGAAAACTTCTAGCTGTTCTTTCCTTTTGATTGTCAAGGTAACAGGCTATAAGCACAATCCTTTTGAAGGCATCTTGCCACCACATAGAAGAGCTTTCATAAAAACACAAGAGAAAGGGAGAATTGAGCTCTAATGACATCATCTCAGTCTGTGGATCCACGCATGCCTGAAGCACAGACATCCTTCTGGATGGTTAATATGAGTTTAAGATTTACATTGCTGTTTAGCATACTAGCAATAAGGGTACTGGCTCTTTCAGGCTATCTTTTGGGTAAATCAAAATGTCTTTCAATTCTTTGCACACTGACTATTTTTAGCACAACACAGAATTTTTAAACATCAGGTGCTAAAATATAATTATAGAGTGTGCCATTTTATTGGATGTAATAAACACCAAAAAAGGGGAAAACAGTGACACCATCAATTGCCCTCTTTTTAAACTACTGTTTGTGATTTGAAAGGAGGAAATCCTTCAAGAGCATATAGCATAATGATTAATAGTTAGGCTTGGAAGCAAGAAATCTGGAATTCATATGTTAGTTCTACAAACCAGTAGTTGTGTAGCCACAGGAAAGTTAGTCAGTATCTCAGTTTTCTCACTTATAAAGTTGGGGTAATATTTTACAGGATTTCTATAAAAATTAAATGAGATACATAGTACTTAAAACAGTATCAAGCATATTGTGAGTACTCAATAAATGCCAGTATCTGGGTATTATTTTTATTATAGTTATATATTACTATTGGAGAAGGTAATGGCACCCCACTCCAGTACTCTTGCCTGGAAAATCCCACGGACAGAGGAGCCTGGTAGGCTGCTGTCCACGGGTCGCTGAGGGTCGGACACCACTGAGCGACTTCACTTTCACTTTTCACTTTCATGCATTGGAGAAGGAAATGGCAACCCACTCCAGTGTTCTTGCCTGGAGAATCCCAGGGATGGTGGAGCCTGATGGCTGCCGTCTATGGGGTTGCACAGAGTCGGACACAACTGAAGCGACTTAGCAACAGCAGCAGCATACATTATTATTATTTATTCAATTATATATGTATATTATAATACAATGATAAGACAGAAGAGACAAGGAATGCGCCCCCCATCTCCCTTGCATATTTGTCTGCCTTCCAAAATCTTTTATCTATCAGAGCAGGCAAGTTTCTGATGGGTTCACTTATTTCAAGGTTTAGGTATTGATTGAATACTACTTATGTTCAAAGTTCTTCCTATAAACTAGGAATATAAGGGATAACAATTCAAATACGATCATTCCTCTCATGGAATGTACATTCTAAAAGTGGCACCAAAAAAATCAAAATCAAGTTTTTATAGGTTGGAAAAATGTTATGCAAAAGAAGTGCAAATTCTTTGAGAATATATTCTGGGGTACCTGCTCTAGGTCTGGAGAGTCAAAGAAGACTTTCTTTAAGAAGTGATTTTCAGTTAAATCCTTTACAAGGATAAGAAAAGGAACATACTAATATTGGAAGTAGCTTGTGTGAATGACTAGATTTGGGAAGAAGAATGGTGGCATGTTAGAAGAGTGAGAAAGAAATTCTATATAAAGCATGAACGACAAATGAAAGCACAGCAAAAGAGGAGATTGGAAATATAGGAATTGGAAAGGGATTGGAAAGGCAGGGAAATACAGTCATGCACAAACTTAAGACAATATAAAAGAGCTTTTGATTTTTGTTATCATTTTTATTATAAATATACTAAAAGAAATTAGAATCCATTGAAGTATCATTTTTAAAAAATTAGAAAAAAATTATTCTGGCAGATTGTATCTAAAAGGGAGAAAAGAAATTCAATTTATTTCTATTTTTTTTTATAAAATAGAAGTAAAGAGAAGTGAATGGATATGAGGCATAAATGCAGGAGACATGGGATAGATCCCTGATGTGGAAAGATGCCATAGAGCAACTAAGCCCATGCACCACAACTACTGAGCTTGCACTCTAGTGCCCAGGAGCCACAACTACTGAGCCCTTTATGCCCAAGAGTCTTATGTTTCACAACAAGAGAAGCCACTGTAATGAGAAGTCCGCACACCACAAGTAGAGAGTGCCTCCCACTTGCCGCAACTAGAAAAAGCCCATGCAGCAATGAAGACCCAACACAGCTAATAAATAAATAAAATTATTTTTTAGAAAAAGGAAGACCTTTCCATTCTGTGAGGGAGGGTAGATATAGCAAGGGAAAACTCATTCTGCAATTACTAGAAGAAAACATACATGAAAAGATTCTTTTCAGGATATCACAGGAAATTTTGAAAATAAACTACTGAAACTTTCATTCCAAGAACTTAAGAAAGAACAGCAAATTAAAGACAAGAAAGTAAGAAGGAAAATCCTTTCATTAATAAATGATTCTGTTCTTAATCATTTAAGAACAGAAGTCAAAGAAATCGAATACAGATGTACAATTATAAAACTCAACAGATCTACTAATAAATTCTTTGAAATGAAAAAGCAAATTTACAATTCCTTTAAAAACTAATCAAATAAAAAGAAAATATGAATTTTAAGAATAAAAATGATATATCATTTTTACATAGATTAATCATAAAAAGGCAAAACATTTTGAACAAGTGTTTAACAACAAATTCAATACTTCTGATGAAAGGAGAAATTCATAGTATTGTATCTGACACAAGAGTAACTAGAAGTTTTGAATGGTGCTATGTACGTTAAAATAAATTAATACATAAATAGAAACTTTCTCAAAAGGAAACTCTAGGATCAGTTGGCTTTTTTTGCCAAATGATCACAAACCATGCAAGAAGAAATAAAGCTTTTTACACAAACTTCTTCAGAAAAGAGAGAAAAAAGAATTTTAGTTCATTTCATAAGATTAACATAATATTTATTCTGAATCTTAATAGCATGTTATAAGAAAGGAAAATTACAGACCAATATCTCTCAGGAACATAGGTGCAAAAATTCTAAACACTATGTTTTTAAGAATTCAATTTTAAAAGAGAAAAATATAACAGAATATGACCAAGTGGAACTTGTTCCATGAATGTTAGGTTAGCCTGAAAGATCAAAATCGATCACTGTGGAATTTCAATGCTAAAGTAGAAAGGTGATTGAGAAGTAATAGCTATTCCAATAGAACAATATATAAGAGAGTATGATGTCACAAAACTCAAAAATTAAAAGTGTTTTAAGAAGGAAAGCATGATCTTTATTATCCTCTCCTTTTCCATTGCTATCAGTCAAGTTTAGGTCAGTAGAAATCATATTCTGCTGCATAACAAACAACCACAAAAATCTGTGCTATATAACAGTATCTATTTTGGCCATTCATCAGTGAGTCAGTTGGTGTTCTACTAAATTTAGGCTGGTCATACCTAGGCAACTATAAACTAAGGTCAAGTCTGAGCTTGCTTCACATACCTCTCATTCTCCTTGAGAATGTTTTCCTCACACCCATACCAGAGACACAAGAGAACAAATATGTGACTTCTCTTAAAGTCCTAGTTTTAGAACTGGCACATTATCAGTAATGCCCCCCCCCCTTTTTTTTTTGCCAAAGAAAAACACATGACCAGGCCCAAAGTCAAGAGGTGATATACACTCCTGATGGAAGGAACTGCATGGTCAAAAAGCAAAGGACAGTTCTGAAGATGGAGGATGGTGATGACTGCATAGCAATGTGAAGGTACTTGTAACACCACTGAGCTGTATCCTCAACCAGGTCAAAATGTTGGATTTTGTATTATGTCTATTCCACTGCTGCTGCTGCTGCTGCGTCGCTTCAGTCGTGTCCGACTCTGCGCCACCCCACAGACGGAAGCTCACCAGGCTCCCCCATCCCTGGGATTCTCCAGGCAAGAATACTGGAGTGGGTTGCCATTTCCTTCTCCAATGCATGAAAGTGAAAAAAGTGAAAGTGAAGTCGCTCAGTCGCGTCCGACTCTCAGCGACCCCATGGACTGGAGCCCACCAGGATCCTACGTCCATGGGATTTTCCAGGCAAAAGTACTGGGGTGGGGTGCCATTGCCCTCCCCGTCTATTACACTACACACAGAAAAGTCATCAACAGCAGGACATCTCCACATTTGCAACCATTTAAACTTAAGACAAAACGTTTTCTAGGTGTTGAGTTCGGTGTGTCAACAATGGGGTTTCCCTGGTGTTTCAGACTGTTAAGAATCTGCCTGCGATGTGGGAGACCCAGGTTCGATCTCTGGATTGGGAAGATCCCCTGGAGAAGGGAATGGTTACCCACTCCAGTATTCTTGCCTGGAGAGTTCTATGGCCAGAGGAGCCTGATGGGCTATAGTCCATGGGGATGCAAAGAGTCAGACCCAACTGAGCAACTCACACTTACACTTTCAACAAACTTAAGACAAAACGTTTTGTAGATGTCAACTTCAGTGTGTCAGTGGTATATTTAGCTTTGCAAAACTCCTTTGGGGACGGAGCACCTAAACATACAAGAGAAGCAATCAGTGGGTTTGACCATAGAGAACCTTGAGCCCAACTTCAGAGTGTTCCTGTCTGGATCCAAACCCCATTGTTTTGAAATCGGGAAGTAAACCATGTGTTTCAAAGTCTTCCAAGTCATCAGGCACCTCTTGTGTCACCACCCTCCTTTCATGTCATCACAGTACCTCTCTGTGTTTCTAGGAGACTTCAAGAGTCACCACAGTGTCTCTCTACATCTTCTGGGCATATCTATTCATCACTATGGGGTTTCTAACATTATCACTGTGCCTCTCTGAGTTATTTTTCATCATCTTATATGTCTCTTACATCATCATGGCACCTCTCACTTCAACATGGTTAATTTTGAAAAGCAGTGCTACATCTTTCTGGATCCCTCTGAGAATTTAATAAAAGCTTTGGGTTTGCTTCCCCACAAAAGCACATAGCATGTTTCATCAAATTCTAGGTGATTTACAGGCCCAGGTTGAGAACAGGTACACTGAATCAGGGGTCCCAAAGACCATCCAGGAGGTAGAAGGGGCTGAAGGAGGTTTGAACACTGTCTTGTGCTCTATATGCCTTGCCCAAGTCTGGAAGGCAGGGCCATGGCAACTTTTGAGGGGTCTAGGCTTTTTACCCTTTGTGGGCTCCATCCTTCATTTAAATTGGTATAAATATAACTATCTATTAAAACTTTATCTTCAACCTAAAAAAAAAAAGGCACAGGCATTGATAATGGATATTGGAGGGACAAGAAATTGGGCAAATAACTCAGTTTACTAAAGGCCCATTATCTAGGCTCCCATGTTAATGTTTTCTAATACAAGACTACAAATGCAGCCTTTTAATCATATTGCCATTCTCTAAAAATCCCTAAAATGTCACAGATACATTTTGAAAGATTCCTTATGCAGCAGTCAACATACAATGTGCTACAATGGCCCATCACCCTAGATGTGGTTAATTGGATCAGTCATGGATCCAATCCCAAAGACAGCATATGGAGGAAATACAGAGATCTTTAGTCTGAGAGGTAGCCTCAGACTCATACTGGATAATGACTAATGAATCCAGCCAAATTCATTCTCTGATGACAGTTAGAATTTGACATGGAAAGAAGGCATAGGTCATGAACACAGTAGATTATTAGAATTATCTTCAGGCCCACTCTCAGTTAAAAAGTAACTACTATTGCAATCTGAGCTGCAATGAATGAAATTTCAGTTCTTCCTATGGCCTGGGCATGCTGCTAATGAGACTCTTTCCTGTCTGTCAGCCACATCTCCTAACCTACCTCCTGTCTTCAGTACAATATATCTCCAGTCTACCTTCTAATTTTTCAACAATTTCTCTTCATACAAATATTTCATTACTGTCCCCCACACACAAATATGCTCTTAGTAAGCAATTTCTAAATTTTTAAGTATTGGGAACATCAGCTTATAACGAATCTTTAAAAGCTGCCTGAAATATATATGTAAAATATAATGTGACTTTTAATTTATGAAATATCTATGGGGGTTTCTAAACTTTTAAAAACCAAGACAAAATTCTATCAAACTCAAGAATCTATTATAGATTTCAGTATCATATGGAAAGTTAAGCAGTGACAATCTTAAAGTTAATTAAATCTTTGAATTCTGTTAGTATATTAATAGCATACTGTGTGTGTGTGTGTATATGTGTGTGTGCATGCTTCATCCAAGACAATACATAAGAGAAACATATCTGGGGCTTCCCTAGTTGCTCAGATGGTAAAGAATATGCCCAGATTGCAGGAGACCTGGGTTCGATCCCTGAGTCAGGAAGATCCCCTGAAGAAGGGAATGGCAACCAACTCAAGTACTCTTGCCTGGAGAATTCCATGGCCAGAGGACTCTGGCGGTTTACAGTCCATAGACTTGCACAGAGTTGAACATTACTGAAGCAACTAAGCAGTATCCTATATGGAAGAATATCTCCCAAACCTATCAGTGATTACACTTAGAGATGAGAGAGACTTAAGAAAGCATTTCATTTTTCCCATTTGTCAATTTGTCATGATTTTTAAAAAAATTCGCTAGAATGTTTTAAAACATTATAGAATCCTAGAATTAATTAAAAATATCTCTTTACTGATCCACATGTTGAGTATTCTCCCTGATACACAAGAAGTAATTGGGAAATATTGTCCCCGGCTTGTCTTTACAGTGAACTTACCATGGAAGTCAGAAAGAAGAGAAAAAGAAAATAACAATGAAAATAGTATGAATAAGTCTGGGAAAATATAAAGATGTTAAGAAGAACCATTTCTCATTACTGTTTTTAAGGTATTTTCTCTGATGAAGCTAAAAGTTAACTTCCCCATTGAGGAGGATCACACACTTAATTCATACATCATTTTAAGAGGTTATGAGTTAATTTCACTTAAATCTGAGCATACAATGTATTTATCTTTAACATATATTTTAAAATGAACTTCAATAAATTGAGTTTAAAGTGTATTGTAGAAGACAAATTTGTACTAGAACAGTCAAAACTAAAATATTATGCTACTGACAGAGTATTAGAGAAAAATATATTGTTCTGCGATTATAAAGTTACCATACATATCAAAAAGTAAACCCTTTCCTACTATAATTAAATGAGGCTCCTTTCAGAGGTATCTATAGTAAATCAAACTGGCATGAAAAAGATTATGTAGCAATGTATACGTGCAGAAACTTTAAAGATATACTACCCCTTGTACACTAGCTCTTCCTCAGTGATCAATGCAAAGAAATAGAGGAAAACAATAGAATGGGAAAGACTAGAGATTGCTTCAATAAAATTAGTGATACCAAGGGAATATTTCATGCAAAGATGGGCACAATAAAGGACAGAAATGATATGGACCTAACAGAAGCAGAAGATATTAAGAAGAGGTGGCAAGAATACACAGAAGAACTGTACAAAAAAGAGCTTCAAGACCTAGATAATCATGATGATGTGATCACTGACCTAGAGCCAGACATCTTGGAATGTGAAGTCAAATGGGCCTTAGAAAGCATCACTATGAACAAAGCTAGTGGAGGAGATGGAATTCCAGTGGAGCTATTCCAAGTCCTGAATGATGATGCTGTGAAAGTGCTACACTCAATATGCCAGCAAATTTGGAAAACTCAGCAGTGGCCACAAGATTGGAAAAAGTCAGTTTTCATCCCAATCCCAAAGAAAGGCAATGCCAAGGAGTGCTCAAACTACCGAACAATTGCACTCATCTCACACGCTAGTAAAGTAATGCTCAAAATTCTCCAAGCCAGGCTTCAGCAATATGTGAACCGTGAACTTCCTGATGTTCAAGCTGGTTTTAGAAAAGGCAGAGGAACCAGAGATCAAATTGCCAACATCCGCTGGATCATGGAAAAAGCAAGAGAGTTCCAGAAAAACATCTATTTCTGCTTTATTGACTATGCCAAAGCCTTTGACTGTGTGGATCACAATAAACTATGGAAAATTCTGAAAGAGATGGGAATACCAGACCACCTGATCTGCCTCTTAAGAAATCTGTATGCAGGTCAGGAAGCAACAGTTAGAACTGGTCATGGAACAACAGACTGGTTCCAAATAGGAAAAGGAGTACGTCAAGGCTGCATATTGTCACCATGTTTATTTAACTTATATGCAGAGTACATCATGAGAAATGCTGGACTGGAAGAAACACAAGTTGGAATCAAGATTGCCGGGAGAAATATCAATAACCTCAGATATGCAGATGACACCACTCTTATGGCAGAAAGTGAAGAGGGGCTAAAAAGCCTCTTGATGAAAGTGAAAGTGGAGAGTGAAAAGGTTGGCTTAAAGCTCAACATTCAGAAAACGAAGATCATGGCATCTGGTCCCATCACCGCATGGGAAATAGATGGGGAAACAGTGGAAACAGTGTCAGACTTTGTTTTTCTGGGCTCCAAAATCACTGCAGATGGTGACTGTAGCCATGAAATTAAAAGACGCTTACTCCTTGGAAGGAAAGTTATGACCAACCTAGATAGCATATTCAAAAGCAGAGACATTACTTTACCAACAAAGGTTCGCCTAGTCAAGGCTATGGTCTTTCCTGTGGTCATGTATGGATATGAGAGCTGGACTGTGAAGAAGGCTGAGCGCCGAAGAATTGATGCTTTTGAACTGTGGTGTTGGAGAAGACTCTTGAGAGTCCCTTGGACTGCAAGAAGATCCAACCAGTCCATTCTGAAGGAGATCAATCCTGGAATTTCTTTAGAAGGAATGATGCTAAAGCTGAAACTCCAGTATTTTGGCCACCTCATGCGAAGAGTTGACTCATTGGAGAAGACTCTGATGCTGGGAGGGATTGAGGGCAGGAGGAGAAGGGGACGACAGAGGATGAGATGGCTGGATGGCATCACTGACTCGATGGATGCAAGTCTGGGTGACCTCCGGGAGCTGGTGATGGACAGGGAGGCCTGGCGTGCTGCGGTTCATGGGGTCGCAAAGAGTCGGACACGACTGAGCGACTGATCTGATCTGATACAAAAAAGATCTTCATGACCAGATAACCATAATGGTGTGATCACTCACTTAGAGCCAGACATCCTGGAATGCAAAGTCAAGTGAACCTTAGGAAGCATCACTACGAACAAAGCTAGTGGAGGTAATGGAATTCCAGTTGAGCTATTTCAAATCTTAAAAGATGATGCTGTGAAAGTGCTGCACTCAATATGCCAGAAAATTTGGAAAACACAGGAGTGGCCACAGGACTGGAAAAGGTCAGTTTCATTCCAACCCCAAAGAAAGGCAATATCACAGAATGTTAAAACTATTGCACAATTGTACTCATCTTCCACGCTAGCAAAGAAATGCTCAAAATTCTTCAAGCCAGGCTTCAACAGTACATGAACAGAGAACTTCTAGATGTTCAAGCTGGCTTTAGAAAAGGCAGAGGAACCAGAGATCGATTACCAACATCTGTTCAATCACAGAAAAAACAAGATAATTCCATAAAAACATCTACTTCTGTTTCGTTGACTATGCTATAGCCTTTGCTGTATGGATTACAACAAACTGTGGAAAAAATTTTAAGAAATAGAAATATCAGACCATCTTATGGGCCTCTTGAGAAATCTTTATGCAGGTCAATAAGCAACAGTTATAACTGGACATAGAACAATGCCTGGTTCCAAATTGAGAAAGGAGTACGCCAAGGCTGTATTTTGTCACCCGGCTTATTTAACTTATATGCAGAGTACATCATGTGAAATGCCAGACTGGATGAAGCACAA
Source organism: Tragelaphus eurycerus (assembly GCA_935064755.1). NCBI lineage: Eukaryota > Metazoa > Chordata > Mammalia > Artiodactyla > Bovidae > Tragelaphus > Tragelaphus eurycerus. The sequence continues at coordinate 39,524,773 of CAKXYN010000010.1, read as the reverse complement.
GTTGGAATCAAGATTTCTGGGAGAAATATCAGTAACCTCAGATATGAAGATGATACCACCCTCATGGCAGAAAGCAAAGAGGAACTAGAGAGCCTCTTGATGAAAGAGGAGAGTGAAAAAGTTGACTTAAAATGCAACATTCAAAAAATGAAGATCATGGCATCCGGTCCCATTACTTCATGGCAGAGAGATGGGAAAACAATGGAAACACTGACAGATTTTATTTTCCTGGGCTCTAAAATCACTGCAGATGGTGACTGCAGCCAAGAAATTAAAAGACATTTGCTCCTTGGAAAGAAAGCTATGACCAACCTAGACAGCATATTAAAAAGCAGAGACATTACGGCGACAAAGGTTCATCTAATCAAAGCTATGGTTTTTCCAATATTCATGTATGGATGTGAGAGTGGGACCATAAAGAAAACTGAGCACTGAAGAATTGATGCTTTTGAACTGTAGTGTTGGATAAGGCTCTTGAGAGATCCTTGGACTGCAAGGAGATCCAACCAGACAATCCTAAAGGAAATCAGTCCTGAATATTCATTGGAAGGACTGATGCTGAAGCTGAAGCTGAAGCTTCAATATTTTGGCCACATGATGTGAAGAACTGATTCATTGGAAAAGACCTTGATGCTGGGAAAGACTGAAGCCAAGAGGAGAAGGGGACAACAGAGGATGAGATGGTTGGATGGTATCACCAACTCGATGCACATGTGTTCAAGCAAGCTTCGGTAGTTGGTGATAAACAAGGAAGCCTGGAGTGCTGTAGTCCATGGGGTCACAAAGGGTCAGACACGACTGAGCAACTGAACTGAACTGAGCCCTTGTAAGGTTGACACTCAAAGTTTCATAGGACTTTATGAATAATTCATTGGTTTTGTATCCATATATTTTTCCTTACACGTATAACCTGCTTATTTAACTATTTTATTCATTTTACTTATTATTTTGACAATGATAATAAGATAGGCCTGTTTAGAGAAATCGCCCTGTGAAAAGTTGAAATGGTCAGTGGATTCTCACATTTAGCAATGTTATTTAAACTTCCGTGACATATTCCAATCTTTACCATGAAAAAATCAGCAGCCCTACCAGCCATATTGCAAGTCAAAGCAGTTATCAGTTGCTCTGTCTTTATTTTATTTGTAAGTTGTATTAAATAGAATGTTTTTCTAACTCAAGTATCCTTCACATCATTTCCTAATTTTTCTCCAAAATAATCCAAACCTCCTTTCTTTAGACCAAACTTCTTATCAGGGCATTTCAGGTTTTTCATAATCAGGCAAAAGACTTTCTTTCCAGACACAATTCATATCACTCCCAACTACGAATCTTTTATTCTAGCTCTATTAAATTTCTTGCCATTATACAAAATATAGTGAAAATACCATGTATCCACCTTTTTATGTTCTTACTGAGATTGCCTTTCTCTTCAGTGATTGTCAAAAATTACCTTCTAGCTCTTATGTTTGATATTCAAATATCCCATCTTGTGGGGAGTCTTCCCTGATTTCTGTCTTGCATAACTGTCTGCCGAGGATTTCTACTGTGAGAATTACTGTGGGGCTGTTATGTGTAGTTGTACAGTTTGTGCACTGCACAAAAGTACCCAGGGAAGAGAAGGACACCGTAAATACAGCCAGTACTCCTCTTGCTATGCCTGTGTCCTAGCATAAGGAGGTATCCTGCAGGAGAAAATAAAAAGCGTGGGGTGGCAGATGGGAGGGTGCCTTTTTGGTACTCCATAAAATGTCATTAGTTTTCTGAACCATCTACTAATGGGACTAGCTTGGCCTAGAGGGAGAATCTGTTTTAATTTACACATCTTAGAAAAGGTAAGGAGTTCTCATTAACACCAAGTTGTTACATAGTCTAGCTGCAAACCCTGCTGGCTGTTGCACTTCTTAGTTAGATATATGTACTTTTCCTCAGATAGATATGACCTAAGAACAAACTAGATACCTAATGATCTTTGAATAAGCAGTAACCTAGTGACTACCCTAAAGTATGGCACACAAAAAACACTCAATAAGTGCTATAGATTCCATGAACTATTCCTTTGGAAGACAGAATCTGGGGGAAAAAAATGCCTCAAATTCAAGATCCAGGAATAAAACCCCATGACTAGAATTCCCAGTATATTTAATTTATCTGATTATGATTTGAAGTAAGCCACCATTTTTTCCAAAGCATTGTATCAACTCATAGTAGGAATCAAGATTCCTTTGCATTCAGAAAATACCTACTCCAAAATAGAATTGATTTGTTTAATTCTGTCTACATAATTCATTGGGGTAAAACTTTCTTATTAGTTTCTTCACAGGGAGGACAAATGCCTCATTAATTTTAAGTATATCAATCTGAGAATGCTATACACATCAAACAGAATAATGAATGACATTATAAGGAACATAATACACTGCATACCAAAAGCAAATTGCCCATTATTCACCCAGAACAAATACCCATCTTTACTTGTACTTTATAAACTTCATGAGGAGAAATCCAATTACATATTTAAGCCACCATTGGGGCTGGAGGATATTATGTGATGGAAAGACTACTATTCTATCATTAGCAAGAGTCTCCTATATAATGCGTACTACGAAAGTAAATATCTGCCATGTGAAAATAATAATTTCAGTCAGTTCAGTTCAGTTGCTCAGTCATGTCTGATTTTTTGTGACCCCATGGAGTGCAGCACACCAGGCTTCCCAGTCCATCACCAACTCCCGAAGCTTGCTCAAACTCATTTCCATTGAGTTGGTGATGCCATCCAACCATCTCATTCTCTCTCATCCCCTTCTCCTCCTGCCTTCAATCTTTCCCAGCACTAGGGTCTTTTCCAATGACTCAGTTCTTCACATCAGGTGGCCAAAGTATTGGCCTTTAAATACTTCTTCAAATTTAAATTTAAAAATACTCCTTTACATTTAGAATTTTAACTAAGGCGTGTCTTCCCATCTAACTCGGAGTTTGAATCAACACTATCAATTAGCATAGAAATAAAAAATGTCATTCAGCTCAGTTTCATATGCTGCTCTTTTACTCAACTATGTTTAAAAATAGTCATTAAAGTATTGAATCAATAAAATTAACACTTTCATGTGTTTGTTAAATGAACTCAACAGTTTGATAACTTTTTGACTACAGAAAGGAGCTACAGGAAAGGTTTCTCTGAAATGCAGACAAAGTTCTATTTCATAGCCTGTGTGGACCATTACAAACTTCTCTTAAAAGTATAAATTCTATACAACTGCAAAAGTTTACAAAGCTGTTCTTTTTCTCAAAATCTTTCTATGACTTACCTGTCTCACATGGAATAACACTATGATCTACAAGGCTTAAAGAGTGCCCCATTCCACCTTCTTCTTGTTCACCAGCAACACAGGACACAGGGAGCAGACTCCTGCTTCAGGGCTACCCTACACACGTGTCTTCAGCTTTGAGAGCTCTGCTCCCAGCTGTCATGACGACTCACTTCCTCACTTCACTCGTCTGTATAAAAGTCTGCCTTTTAGAGCTCTGCTCATCACTGCTCTCTTCTTACCCTTTCTTTAGGCCACTTATCACAATCAGACAAATGTTATATTAATTCATCATGTGATTCCATCAAATAGAATAATCCCCAAGGGCAGAGACTATTTGTTCTCTGCTGTATCCCATCATTATAAAGTGCTACCATGTAGTAGGAGCTCAACATTTTTATTAGGTAAATGAAATAATATCACTGGACTAACTATTAGATCTAGTTTCTTTGAACTTATACAGAGAAATTTAGCATTAGTAAGACATATTCTAGTATCACCGAAGAGATAAGAAAGGTAACTGGCACACATAAAAAAGAATAGAATATTTTGTCCTATAAAATCATGTATGAACTCAACCTAATCTTTTAGGTATAGTAATATAAATACTATAATTTAGGGATTCTTTTCCTCTTTAATATATTACTAATACTTTTTAAATGTAAATTTATGTAGAAGCCTTTACATACTTCCAACTGGACATTTTTGATAATACTTCAAAACTTTTGTCCTTGTTCTTCATTTTATACTCATGTCAGATGATGAAATAATTGTGTAACATAATGGCAATGAAATTTTTTTCTCCAGAGAAAACAAGTCATCTATATAAGAAGGTATACTGTTCAGAACTTGAACAATACAATGGTTTTTGAAGATCTGTCTTTGCCATTTGTGGCGTGCCACTGAGAAGAAGAGAAACTGTAAACATGCAACTTGTACACCAGAGATGGATTCCACCTGATCTGCAACTCTCCAACTAGTTTCCCATCACTGGCTCCTTTGGTGATATATGTCTGTATCAAGGGTATTTTAACGCTAACTGTAATTGCTTATTCACTTCAATACTTAGGACTCTTGAGAAGCAAGGTAAATGTTTAGGACATTACAAAAACAGAATTCATGAGGAATTCTCATGAATATGCAAATTCATATTGAATATATTTAAATCTGTGGGTTACAGCTGTGTTTATGAGGGAGAAAATAAAAGGACCCAATGATTTTAATGTGTTTTTCACTTCCCTACATTTTCAAACAAAACTATAGAAGTCACCAGGTTTATGGAAGTCATGGAATTCCAGCTGAATTATTTCAAATCCTAAAAGATGATGCTATGAGAGCACTGCACTCAACATGCCAGAAAGTTTGGAAAACTCAGGAGTGGCAACAGGACTGGAAAAGGTCAGTTTTCATTCCAACCCCAAAGAAAGGCAATGCGAAAAAATTTTCAAACTACTGCACCATTGCACTCATCTTCCATGCTAGCAAAGTAATGCTCAAAATTCTTCAAACCAGGCTTCAACAGTACATGAACAGAGAACTTCTAGATGTTCAAGCTGGTTTTAGAAAAGGCAGAGGAACCAGAGGTCAAATTACCAACATCTGTTTGATCACAGAAAAAGCAAGAGAATTCCAGAAAAACATCTACTTCTGCTTCATTGACTATGCTATAGCCTTTACTGTGTGGATCACAACAAACTATGGGAAAATCTTCGAGATAGAAATACCAGACCACCTTACTTGCCTCCTGAGAAATCAATATGCAAATCAACAAGCAACAGTTATAACTGGACATGGAACAACTGGCTGGTTTCAAATTGAGAAAAGAATACGCCAAGGCTGTATATTGTCACCCTGCTTATTTAACTCATATGCAGAGTACATCATGCAAAATGTCAGACTGGATGAAGCACAAGCTGGAATCAAAATTGCTAGGAGAAATATCAGTAACCTCAGATATGAAGATGATACCACCCTTATGGCAGAAAGCAAAGAGGAACTAAAGAGCCTCTTGATGAAAGTGAAAGAGAAGAGTGAAAAAGCTAGCTTAAAACTCAACATTCAAAAAATGAAGATCACAGCATCTGGTCCCATCACTTCATGGCAGAGAGATGGGAAAACAATGGAAACCCTGACAGATTTTATTTTCCTGGACTCCAAAATCACTGCAGATGGTGACTGCAGCCATGAAATTAAAAGACGTTTGCTCCTTGAAAAGAAAGCTATGACCAACCTAGACAGCATATTAAAAAGCAGAGACATTATTTTGCCAACACAGGTCTGTCTAGTCAGAGCCATAGTTTTTCCAACAGTCATGCATGAATGTTAGAGTTGGAACAAAAGGAAAGTTGAATGCCAAAGAATTGATGCTTTTGAACTGTGGTGCTGGAAAAGACTCTTGAGAGTCCCTTGGATCCAATCAGTCAATCCTAAAGGAAATCAGTCCTGAATATTCATTGAAAGGATTGATGCTGAAGCTGAAGCTCCAATACTTTGGCCACCTGATGTGAAGAACTGATTCATCAGAAAAGACCCTGATGCTGGGTAAGATTGAAGCCAGGAGGATAAGGGGACAACAGAGGATGAGACTGCTGGATGGCATCACCAACTTGATCGACATGAGTTTGAGAAAGCTCCAGGAGTTGGTGATGGACAGAAAAGACTGATGTGCTGCAGTCTATGGGGTTCCAAATAGTCAGGCACGATTGAGAAATTGAACTGAAACGAGCCATCGATACCATGTTTTGTCCAAGGCTTATGTAGGTTGATTAAATGGGATTAGAAGTGATATGCTGCATTTCTAAGAAGAAATTTTAAGAACATTTGCACGGTTCTATAATTAATATCTTCTATTTTATCTTAAACATGAGGTCAACAATGTCTCAGATCAATGCTATTTTAGTTTGGATCCAAAATTGAAGACAGTGTGTGATACACAGCCTTGGATCAGACCTTCAGCTGACCCAGAAGGAACATGAAGTATGAGAGAGAAATAAACCTTGATTGTCATAATCTACAGCCATTTCTGAGCTGTTTATGTCAGTAATGTAACAGAGCCTCATTAATTCAATAGCTATCCTAATATTAGTCTAAGAGTAAGTAATTGTCTAAACAACTTATTGAAGAGTGAATGGAGTAAGCTTAATAGGAGCTAAGAATACACAAGTGCTCATGTCAGGAGCAGAATTGTAAACTATCATGAGGCAAGTATTGATGATAGTGGATGAGGTTTAACTCAAGTAACTTCAATGAAAAATGTTTGCCCTGAAGCCAAAGAGAGAGTTCAGGATGTAAAGAGTCCTACTTTTTATGATAGCACTGGAGTTTACAAGGCAGCAGCCAAGTGGTCTAGATGAAGGCAAGGTATATAGTCTGTCTTCTAGGAAGTATTAATAGTTATCTCTCTTGAAGGAAGTACTAGGAAGCTACATGCAAGAAGAACACAATGATCAAGATGGATATCAATTAACGAAAAATTTGCTGTTGTTCAGTCACTCACTGTGTCTGACTCTTTGTCTGTGGGGTTTTCCAGGCAAGAATATTGGAGTGGGTTGCCATTTCTTTCTCCAGGGTATCTCTCCAACCCATGGATTGAAGCCATATCTCCTACAAGGCTCCTGTATTGCAGGTAGATTCTCTAAGCACTGAGCCACCAGGGATGATGCTACTTAGCCATTTTTTCCTCATAAGACCACACCTGTAATCAACTGAAAATACAGTTTCTATCCTTAACTGCCCCAGAAAAAGAACAAACAACATTTTTTAAGCTTCTAGATGGCACATGCTTTCATTGTAGCAATGTAAAAGCTGGGATTCAGTGAGACAGAGGAACCAGAGATCAAATTGCCAACATTTGTGGGATCGTGGAGAAAGCAAGGGAGTTCTAGAAAAACAATTGCTTCTGGTTCATTGAGCACACTAAGTCCTTTGACTGAATAGATCACAACAAACTGTGGAAAACTCTTAAAGAGATAGGAATACCAGACCACCTTACTTGCCTCCTGAGAAACTTGTATGAAGGTCAAGAACAACAGTTATAACAGGACATGGAAAACTGGACTGGTTCAAAACTGGGAAAGGAGTACATCGAGGCTGTATATCGGCACATTGCTTATTTAACTTCTTTGCAGAGTACATCATGCAAAATCCTGGGCTGGATCAATCACATGCTAAAATCAAGATCCCCCAGGAGAAATATCAGCAACCTCAGATATGCAGATGATACCACCCTAATGGAAGAAAGTGAAGAGAAACTGAAGAGCCTCTTAAATGAAGGTAAAAGAGGAGAGTGAAAAAGCTGGCTTGAAATTCAACATTCAAAAACCAAAGATCATGGCATCTGGTCCCATTACTTCATGGCAAATGGAAGGAGAAATATTGGAAACAGTGACAGATTTTATTTTCTTGGGCTCCAAATCACTGTGGACAGTGACAGCAGCCATTAAATTAAAAGACGCTTGCTCCTTGTAGGAAAGTACGACAAACCTAGACAAAGTATTCAAAAGCGGAGACATCACTTTGCCAACAAAGGTCCAAATAGTCAAAGCTATGGCTTTTCCAGTAGACATGTATGGACATTAAAGTTGGGCCATAAAGAAGGGTAAGTGCCAAAGAACTGATGCTTTTGAACTGTGGTGCTGAAGAAGACCCCTGACAGTCCCTTGGACTGCAAGATCAAACCTGTAATCCTAAAGGATATCAGTCCTGGGTGTTCATTGGAAGGACTGTGGCTTAAGCTCCAATACTTTGGCCATCTGATGCAAAGAACTGACTCACTAGAAAAGACCCTGATGCTGGGAAAGATTAAAGGCAAAAAGGATAAGGGGGTAGCAGAGGGTGAGAGGGTTAGAGAGCATCACTGATTCAGTGGACATGAATTTAAGGAAACTCCAGGAGATAGTGAAGGACAGAGGAGTGAGCCTGGCATGCTGCAGTCTGTGGGTCATGAAGAGTTGAGCAAAATTAGCAACCAAACAACAACAAAGTAAATGAAAGGTTGTCATAGAGAATGAACGGATATAAAATACAAGAATATCAAAGACACAGTGGAGATGAGTTTGAGCAAACTCTGGGAGACTGTGAAGAACAGGGAAGCCTGGCATACTGCAGTACATGGAATCTCAATCGACTTAGCGACTAAACAACAGCAATAGGCTTTTAAGGAAAGCTCTCTCTTCTTTTTACTACTTCTGTGTAGTAGCTGCAGTTATCCAAAATAGAATAGAGACATATGTTTATTTCTGAAAATTCAGAAAAGGTGTATTACATACACTCTTGCTCAGAAGACTACCTGAAGATGGTGCCTTAAAAAGAAATAGAAACTGGGCAAGATAAGAAAGAGATGACCAAGAGAATGAGGCAAAGGGAAGAGCATGGAGTGAATACCTGGTAAAACACTGCACTACATTCCTCTCTAACTAGCATCTCTGACTGCAACAGTACACTTTCATACAGCCACTGTCTGATTGCAGCACACAATATTGATTTGTTGCAGAAAAATCATTTATAAATTGCTGAAACATTGGCATTATTTTCTTAGTCACCAGTCATATGTGTTAATTGGCATGACAAGAAACATGAGCTGTAGCTGAACAGACTGCATACAGAATTCTTATCTGTGTGTGCTATTTGGATTAAGGCAGCATATTGTAAAATAATTATACTTGCTTTTTTCTCCTTCAACAATGTGTTCTTGAGATTCCTCCACAGTCAAAAGTAAAGATGTAATTCATTTCTTTCAACCACTGCACCGCATTCCATCATGAGTTGTTCTGAAAGTCTCTCTTTTAAGAAATGAGTTTGTAAGATGTAAGCTTTATATTAATTATTTAAACATATATCAAATTATTTTGGATAGTTTGTGCTTTCTATTATACATTTTCTTTTTTCTCCTTTAAGTTTTTCTGTTTATCCTCTAATAGTCCAAATAATATTCATAGCTAAATTCTATTCTTTCCCATTAGCTCCTACTTTATAACATAATTCTCTTCAAATGCTTTGTAAACTATATCTCAAATTAGTTATCTCTGCTCCCTACCCAAATAAGATAAAGACATTAAAAGTTTATCGAATTTAACTTTTCCCTGACTTCTCCTGCACACTTATTACACTTTACTGTTAACCAGAATTCTATCCTCATCTCAGTCTGTTCATCTTTTACTGCCTTTACTCCTATAGCAAATATTTAGGCTTGACATTTATTTTATTACTTTATTTGTATACTGTTACTCCATTCATTTTACCCCCAGCATTTTTTTTCTTGGTTCATTTTTTTATACTGCAGTAAATCTTCTAATAGTTTTTCAGAGATAGTCTATGAGAAATAAACACTCTGTTTTTGCATATTTTTATTTTACTGTCACTCCTGAATGGATAGTTTAATTGGGGACTGAAATTTTAGGGTGACAGTCATCTTCCTTCAGCTCTTTGTTTTCATGGATGCATTTTGGTGGATGAGAAGACTTCTGTCAATGGATTCTTCCTTCCTTTATAAGTAATCTTAGTATTCTCTTTAAGATTTTCTCATTATCAGTGATGTTATATTGGAGAAGGCAATGGCAACCCAGTCCAGTATTCTTGCTGAGAGAAACCTGAGGACAGAGAAGCCTAGTGGGCTGCTGTCCACAGGGTCGCACAGAGTCGGACATGACTGAAATGACTTAGCATGCGTGCATGCATTGGAGAAGGATATGGCAACCCATTCCAGTATTCTTGCCTGGAGAATCCCAGGGACAGAGGAGCCTGGTGGGCTGTCATCTATGGGGTTACACAGAGTCAGACACGACTGAAGTGACTTAGAAGCAGCAGAAGCATAAAGGTAATTATTCTTTTCTCAACGTGCATCTTTTTAATTTATCCTGATTTCACTGAACATTTTTAATTTGAAGAGCTATATTACTTAGTTTCTGGAAATAATAAATTATCTATTTTTTTTCTAGAATTTATTGTTTTATATATATTACATTATTGTTTAGTTACTAAATTATTTCTGACTCTGCAACCTCATGGACTGTAGCCCAACAGGCTCCTCTGTCCATGAGATCTCCCAGGCAAGAATATTGGAGTGGGTTGCCATTTCCTTCTCTAATATAGATGTTAATTATTAAATATATATTGTGGTTTATCAGTCTGTATTCTGTTTAAATTCCCTTTCATGTTTTGTATTCCATTATGCTTTTTTTTTGTAGTTTGCTTTACTGTATTATTAAATATACCACTTCGACTACGGAGAATTTGCCATTCATCTTGCCTATTGACCTCACTTCAAAGAAGAGGGGTTTTTTTTTGTTGTTTTGTTTTTCAAGACATATCATTCACTCTTTCACACATCCATCTGTCCTTGTTTTTTGACTTGTGTTATTTTTGCAGGACATTTTACCTTTAAACCTTAAGGCTTTTTTCATACAGTGTCACTGTTGGGTTTCTGCAAGATTTAATTATTCTTTTCAGTTTCTCTGTAGGCCTTCATATAATGGTGGGCTTTCTGGTATGCTTTTCATTTTGTTGTTAAAATCCTCATCAGATATGCACTTGGCGACGCAAGTTTTTCCCACCTTGTGGTTCTCATACACGTAGGTCCATCTCTCCAGGTGGAACTGGTAATGATATATTAGGTGATAATTCTGTGCAAGCATAGGCCAAGCTCTCAGTTCTTGATCACTGTATCTATTTCATCCCCAAATCTCAGAATGTAATGCAAACCACCTGCTTTAAACTTATCTCTGACCAAGCTTTGAGGTTCTTTCAATTCTGAGTCAAATCTTAATTTCCTATGGACCATGTGACCACTATGTATTTGAAACTATGGATTTTCTCTCTTTTTTTGTCCTATGGAGACGTTTCTCTTGTTTTTGAGCACATGTATGTACCAGTGTAGGTATATACCCCTTTCAGTGCATTCAGAACAGAGAAAGGGAAAATAAGTTTTTATTTACCAAGTGAAACTTATATTTATTGATTTTTAACATTTTAATTTATGAACTTCATCTCACCTCCTAGCACTCCGTATTAACTTCACTATTCTCTATCCCCCTGCCCCCAGCACTTGTCACCATCTGACATGTAAGCCCTTTGAAATATTTGATTTTTTCTTTACTATGTATATATTTTATTTTGATAAAAAATAAAGCAATTCTGTTAGATATAAACAAGATGAAAAATGAAAGTTGAAGTATTAGTCATTCAGGCATGTATGACTCTTTGTGACCCCAATGGACTGTAGCCCACCACGCTCTTCTGTCCATGAAATTCTCCAGGCAAGAATACTGGAGTGGGTAGCCATTCTCTTCTCCAGGGGATCTTCTTGACCCAGGGATTGAACTCAGGTCTCCCAAATTACAAGCAGATTCTTTACTGTCTGAGTCACGAGGAAAGCCAAATAATAGTACTAAAGAGTAGAAAAAGTGAAATGGAAAATAAAGAGAAAGAAACAGTTTGGAACATTTTGGTTTTTTGTCTATTTTGGCTTTTTTTCATATTTTATTTAAGAATTTGAAAATTTTAATTTGTAATATTCAAGGTTAGCCTAATTATGATGAAGACTGTATATTAGTCAAGCAATCAAATAAGTAAGTTTTGTTTGCTCTTATAAAAAAGAAAGGAAATGCTTGGAAATGGGAGGAGATCAGCCCTGGGATTTCTTTGGAAGGAATGATGCTAAAGCTGAAACTCCAGTACTTTGGCCACCTCATGCGAAGAGTTGACTCATTGGAAAAGACTCTGATGCTGGGAGGTATTGGGGGCAGGAGGAGAAGGGGACGACAGAGGATGAGATGGCTGGATGGCATCACTGACTTGATGGACGTGAGTCTCAGTGACCTCCGGGAGTTGGTGATGGACAGGGAGGCCTGGCGTGCTGCGATTCATGGGGTCACAAGGAGTCGGACATAACTGAGCGACTGAACTGAACTGAACTGAAACATTTATAAAGCCCTAAGAACATCATTATATCTTATACCTCAGTGGGCCAGAAACAAAACAGTATTATTGTTTTTTTCCTTAACAGAAACCAAGGAACAATTTCTTGCCTTAGAATAAATAGATTCATTCCTAATAGAATCAAGAATCAGTATTTGTATACATTGTCTTGACAGGGTAACTGTTCTTTTATTTTTCTCAAGTCTCTTGAACTTAGAGCAATGGCTGTGAAGTTGCTGAGCAGAGAAACAGAGGGAGTTGGCTAAAGAGGGACTTTAGAGACACAGAGATAATATACCTGTGATGCCTACTTCTCTGATTCTTATAAATCATCTTAGAGAAGGGAGTGATATAGGGGCAACAGACAGATCAATATTAAAATCTATTGATTGACAGTGATCAATCCACTGGAAAGATCTGTTCTTGAACGTTCTGATTGTACTCTATCTGATTGTACTCTATCTAAATACTGAGGTGGTAGGGGTTCACTGTAATCATTGTTATAGCTCATTTCATTGTTTAAAGCATTAGAGGAATCATGAATATTTAATAATACTACAGGGGAAAAAAATAAGCTTTAAAATAAACCTCAAAATTGCCAATGAAAATGCTTAGATGGCAAACAATGCAGCTTCCAAGGTGAAAAGTTTTATTGAATAAATGCAGAGACAGCTGTTTTCAGAAAATCATATTTCCCCCAGTCCCAAGTGAGACATGTTCTTGCACATCACAACATTAATAGTCACATTGTGTTACTTGATTTAGTGCAACATAATGCAGTGTGACTAATACAACCCGATGGTACAGATTCATGAAAGAGAAAAATCCATCACCTAGGAAATGTGAAACCACGATGCACTTTTCTGAAAACAAAGGTTAAGTAAATCAAAGTTTTCTGATGAAAGAAAAGTCATGCAAAGCAGAGTTTTATTCCAAAACACATTTCAATCCACCTTTGTGTTGATCCCTAGGCACGTTAGAGAGGGGAATAGGAATCAAACATGAAAAGCCCTTAAGCTGTTTGAACTTAGCAGTGCTTAGTGATTCTGCAATATTTTCCTCTGTAGTACCAATCTTCTGAAGCAATAGCCTCTTCATCAATCTTCCCATGCATTGCCCAAGTGACATTGCATGAGGCCAGTTGACAACCTAATGTCCTTTCTCTTTCAACATCTCTAAAAATGTACTTGGGATACTAAAGAAATAATATAAAATTACTTTTTAAAGTCTATCTTTCATACCCAACATTACGGAGGTAAATATTATTGAAGACGTTGCCATAGGTCTGTGGGTATTTTTTGGTTGTGCTTACCCATGTGTATTCTTTTCTTGTCAAAAACATGTATGGACTTTTATCTATCTGACAATAAATGCATCAGACAGGTAACAGGAAACAAAGATTTGACTTGCAACCTCGCCTTCCCGCGACCGGCGCACAATTAAGAGCGCCCCGCCGGCTGCGTAGCGCACTAAGACCGCGGCCGAGAGGAGCTACCCCACGACCGAGGAAGGACGGCGGTGAGGGCCAGCGCACTAAGCACGGCCGAGAAGAGCTACCCCACGACCGAGGTCAGGAAGGGCGGCGGTGAGGAGAGACCCCTCGTCCAAGGTAAGGTGCGATGGTTGTGCATCGCTGGCCGGGAGCAGCCGGGAGCAGCCAGGACGAGATACCCCACACCCAAGGTAAGAGAAACCCAAGTAAGACAGTAGGTCTTGAAAGAGGGCATCAGATGGTAAATACACTAAAACCATTCTCACAGAAAACTAGTCAATCTAATCACACAAGGACCACACCCTTGTCTAACTCAATGAAATTAAGCCATGCCCGAGGGGCAACCTGGGATGGGTGGGTCATGGTGGAGAGAGATGACAGGGTGTGGTCCGCTGGAGAAGGGAATGGCAAACCACTTCAGTATTCTTGCATTGAGAACCCCATGAACAGTATGAAAAGACAAAAAGATAGGATACTGAAAAGAGAAATTCCCCAGGTCAGTAGAGGCCCAATGTGCTACTGGAGATGAGTGGAGAAATAGCTCCAGAAAGAATGAAGGGATGGAGCCAAAACAAAAATAATACCCAGCTGTGGATGTGTCTGGTGATAGAAGCAGAGTCTGATGCTGTAAAAACAATACTGCATAGGAACCTGGAATGTCAGGTCCATGAATCAAGGCAAATTGGAAGTGGTCAAACAAGAGATGGCAAGAGTGAATGTCGACATTCTAGGAATTGGCGAACTAAAATGGACTGGAATGGGTGAATTTAACTCAGATGACCATTATATCTACTACTGCGGGCAGGAATCCCTCAGAAGAAATGGAGTGGCCATCATGGTCAACAAAAGAGTCCGAAATGAAGTACTTGGATACAATCTCAAAAATGACAGAATGATCTCTGTTCATTTCCAAGGCAAACTATTCAATGTCACAGTAAGCCAAGTCTATGCCCCAACCAGTAATGCCAAAGAAGCTGAAGTCGAACCGTTCTATGAAGACCTACAAGACCTTTTAGAACTAACACCCCAAAAAATTGTCCTTTTCATTAAGGGGACTGGAATGCAAAAGTAGGAAGTCAAGAAACACCTGGAGTAACAGGCAACTTTGGCCTTGGAACACGGAATGAAGCAGGGCAAAGACTAATAGAGTTTTGCCAAGAAAATGCACTGGTCATAGCAAATACCCTCTTCCAACAACACAAGAGAAGACTCTATACATGGACATCACCAGATGATCAACACCAAAATCAGATCGATTATATTCTTTGCAGCCAAAGATGGAGAAGCTCTATCCAATCAGCAAAAACAAGACCAGGAGCTGACTGTGGCTCAGACCATGAACTCCTTATTGCCAAATTCAGACTTAAATTGAAGAAAGTAGGGAAAACTACTAGACCATTCAGGTATGACCTAAATCAAATCCCTTATGATTATACAGTGGAAGTGAGAAATAGATTTAAGGGCCTAGATCTGATAGATAGAGTGCCTGATGAACTATGGAATGAGGTTCGTGACATTGTACAGGAGACAGGGATCAAGACCATCCCCATGGAAAAGAAATGCAAAAAAGCAAAATGGCTGTCTGGGGAGGCCTTACAAATAGCTGTGAAAAGAAGAGAAGCGAAAAGCAAAGGACAAAAAGGAAAGATATAAACATCTAAATGCAGAGTTCCAAAGAATAGCAAGAACAGATAAGAAAGCCTTCTTCAGTGATCAATGCAAAGAAATAGATGAAAACAACAGAATGGGAAAGACTAGGGATCTATTCAAGAAAATCAGAGATACCAAAAGAACATTTCATGCAAAGATGGGCACGATAAAGGACAGAGATGGTGTGGACCTAACAGAAGCAGAAGATATTAAGAAGAGGTGGCAAGAATACACAGAAGAACTGTACAAAAAAGAGCTTCAAGACCCAGATAATTATGATGATGTGATCACTGACCTAGAGCCAGACATCGTGGAATGTGAAGTCAAATGGGCCTTAGAACATCACTACGAAGAAAGCTAGTGGAGGTGATGGAATTCCAGTGGAGCTATTCCAAATCCTGAAAGATGATGCTGTGAAAGTGCTGCACTCAATATGCCAGCAAATTTGGAAAACTCAGCAGTGGCCACAAGATTGGAAAAGGTCAGTTTTCATCCCAATCCCAAAGAAAGGCAATGTCAAAGAATGCTCAAACTACGGCACAATTGCACTCATTTCACACACTAGTAAAGTAATGCTCAAAATTCTCCAAGCCAGGCTTCAGCAACCGTGAACTTCCTGATGTTCAAGCTGGTTTTAGAAAAGGCAGAGGAACCAGAGATCAAATTGCCAACATCCGCTGGATCATGGAAAAAGCAAGGGAGTTCCAGAAAAACATCTATTTCTGCTTTATTGACTATGCCAAAGCCTTTGACTGTGTAGATCACAATAAACTGTGGAAAATTCTGAAAGAGATGGGAATACCAGACCACCTGATCTGCCTCTTGAGAAATCTGTATGCAGGTCAGGAAGCAACAGTTAGAACTGGTTATGGAACAACAGACTGGTTCCAAATAGGAAAAGGAGTACGTCAAGGCTGCATATTGTCACCATGTTTATTTAACTTATATGCAGAGTACATCATGAGAAATGCTGGACTGGAAGAAACACAAGTTGGAATCAAGATTGCCGGGAGAAATATCAATAACCTCAGATATGCAGATGACACCACTCTTATGGCAGAAAGTGAAGAGGGGCTGAAAAGCCTCTTGATGAAAGTGAAAATGGAGAGTGAAAAGGTTGGCTTAAAGCTCAACATTCAGAAAACGAAGATCATGGCATCTGGTCCCATCACCGCATGGGAAATAGATGGGGAAACAGTGGAAACAGTGTCAGACTTTGTTTTTCTGGGCTCCAAAATCACTGCAGATGGTGACTGTAGCCATGAAATTAAAAGACGCTTACTCCTTGGAAGGAAAGTTATGACCAACCTAGATAGCATATTCAAAAGCAGAGACATTACTTTACCAACAAAGGTTCGCCTAGTCAAGGCTATGGTCTTTCCTGTGGTCATGTATGGATGTGAGAGTTGGACTGTGAAGAAGGCTGAGCGCCGAAGAATTGATGCTTTTGAACTGTGGTGTTGGAGAAGACTCTTGAGAGTCCCTTGGACTGCAAGGAGATCCAACCAGTCCATTCTGAAGGAGATCAATCCTGGAATTTCTTTGGAAGGAATGATGCTAAAGCTGAAACTCCAGTATTTTGGCCACCTCATGCGAAGAGTTGACTCATTGGAGAAGACTCTGATGCTGGGAGGGATTGAGGGCAGGAGGAGCAGGGGACGACAGAGGATGAGATGGCTGGATGGCATCACTGACTTGATGGGTGTGAGTCTGAGTGACCTCCGGGAGCTGGTGATGGACAGGGAGGCCTGGCGTGCTGCGGTTCATGGGGTCGCAAAGAGTCGGACACGACTGAGCGACTGATCTGATCTGATCTGATTAATATTTTGAAATAGGAGGGATTTTCATTAAATGTCTTAAAAAATTAAAGGACAGAAAAGTCTTACAGAGGTATTTGGACTACACAGCCAACTTCAAAGTCATGAGAGTCAAGTAAATTGAGATGATAGATGATTTTAATATTATTATTTCAGTTATTTCCCAATCAATGTCTATTCTCCATCTTGACCCCAAAACACCAATTTAGAGAATATTTTAAAATCTAAGTGTTAAATAAATTTTTGAAGCTCTTTATATTTTCCTGACTAGACTGGATGCTCCACGAGTCTTCTCACAATTATTGAGCATCTACTTCTTTGCAGTTACTTTGTATACACATTATGCTATTTGACACGGCAACAGTGAAAAGGTATGTATTGTTATTTCCACTTACCAGATGAAAAAGTTAAGGCAAAAAGAGGTGAAGTGAGTTGGCCTCTTAATATATCTAGTAAATGGTATAGTTTTTCTTTTAATACAAATTTGTCTGACTTTAAACATATACCTTTGCATCATCTACAGAATAGAGTGTTTGTAACATTAGAAGTTTTCAATAAATACTCAGAATTATGAACTCCAAAAGTTGAAGATCAAAGCCCTCGTTACCAATTCCAAACAAGCTATCTATGTAATGTTTCAACAACTGGCTATCCAATCACCATGGAGAACTTCTGCTGGGGACCAGCCCCAGCTGATCCAGGGAGTTCAAGGTGTAGACGGCGTCGGTGAGGATCAGGATACAATAGTTATAATTAGAGATATAAAGAATAATAGAACGAGGATAGCTCAGTAAGAAAATTCAGTGGAGAAAAGAGGCTGAGTAGCTTGGTTTACGTGGGGGACCAATAAAACTTCAAGAAAAGAAGTTTGCACCACTTACATAGGCCACAGGCGTCTTTCCGTTCTCCCGAAGGAGAGGAGACACTGAGGCCTCCCCGGTCCGATCTTAGAAGCCCAGGCATAATTAGTAAGCATGGTGGATCCCACGCTCCAGATGGAGACTCAGCCAGAATTTGAGAGAGAGAGCGACATGGGGAGACCAGTCTTTCCAGGAACTGATTCCAATTCTTTATTTTCCATGGTCTACTTTTATACACTGAGATGTTATACAAAAGTCACGTGGGGTCAGCAGCCCTGACTTTTATCAAATGTATACAGAGGTCTTAGGGGTGTTACATCATCTTGTGGCCAGGGGGCCTGCTGACAATTTATGACCTTCTCCTTGTGATAGCGGTCAGTCACTTATTTCTCCAGGGTGATTATTCTTAAAACAGACTCCACTAGATAAGTTTACATTCCTATAGGGTGAGGGTGTAGTGGGTTTTAGTCAGGGAAAGAATTTACTTAGCCTAAAGTGTAATGTGATTAATATCAAAGGTTAATACTTATCTCTTCTATTCATTAATGTGTATAAGGGCAGGGGAAGTGGAGACTTAGCAGCAAACATTGGCTCAACAAATGAAAAACCCTTCACCAATACAGTTTCTAATCAGCCCATTATACTTATGCTAATAGTTTTCTAACTTCTCTAAAGAACCTGTTTTTAGAAGCACATGTGGCCGGACAAGCCTGTCAGGTGGGCTAGAGAACCTTCAGAGGAGTTTGTAGGTCAAGACACTCCTGTCACACCCAGGAATTTTTATTAACTGAAGCTTTAAGTTAACTCTTTTTTCAGAGAGAGGTAGTGGGGGACAGCCCCTCGTAAAGTCAGAGGTGTAGGTGAGAGCACAAGTAGTAAAGCAGGCAGGCTCTGGTTTTGGGGGTAGATGCTCGAGAACCTCCAAGGGGCTCCTGAGGCTCGACCCCACCTTTGTGTATGTCAAGCCTCCTTCCTCATGACCTTTGCCACGGGCGGAGCGCTAATTCAAACCGGCTCCCAACAAACTTCATTGTTAGTATCTCATTTATTTAAGTTTCTCTGAATAGACATTGGTGGACAAAGCCTATCAGTGGACATTGTTCTAACCATTAAAAATTTATTAGAACTGACCAGACCCAAGCCTCTCCAGAAAAGCTCAGTGACATTTTGTGTATTCAGTTCAATGCAGTCACTGAGAATAAAATGATTTAAAGAAGCACCACCCATAGTAGACTGTTATAGTGGTGCTTTCTAATGAACCATGCTTTCCAGTATTCATTTTCTTGTATAGACTCTTTCCACATGAAATCTGGGCTTCGTCAAGTGGCATGCTTTGGCCAAAGGATTAGTGACAAGGAAGATGTAAGCAAAGGCTTAGTTAAACATTTGCACATTGGACCTTATTCTCTTAAAAACCAATAGAGTAGAGTGTGAAGAAATTGAACTCACAGCTGAATGATGTCAGGTCACATAGAAAGAGACTTTGAATGATAAGAGGCTGTCCTGGAGCTGTACTACATAGACTTGCCCAGATGAGATACATTAAAACACAGAATCATAAGAAATGACTTACTATTTTATTCTAATAAATTTGGGGAAAGCTCTTTATACCACCATAGATAACTGATACATTACCCTAACTGATACATTACACTTCAAACCTTTCACAATGAAAGACAGATATCTACATGCAATTATATCAGTTCAGTTCAGTTCAGTCACTCAGTCGTGTCCGACTCTTTGTGACCTCATGAATTGCAGCACACCAGGCCTTCCTGTCCATCACCAACTCCCGGAGTTCACTCAAACTCATGTCCATCAAGTCCGTGATGCCATCTAGCCATCTCATCCTCTGTCGTCCCCTTTTCCTCCTGCCCCCAATCCCTATATGTGTATATATATACTATGTCAATGAAATTAGCTTTGCTTCACCAAGGCATTTATGCCAAATTACATCATATAAGAAAACTTTCAAATCTTCTGACTTTCTTAGACATCTCACCTTGGAGTATGTTATTAAAATGACCTGGTGAAAGTGGTTCATTTAATAAAGTGAGCCTGTTAAATAGAAAGCTAATAATAATATCTCCCACTTTATTGAATGCTTATTGCTACTATATTCCAAGAACTGCAAAAATTTAATTGCTTTTATGACACCCTAAGATATGTGTTATTATTTTTCTAATAATTTTAGTCATGAAAACTGGGGCACAGAAGTGTTTTCTGAATTTGCACAAGATTAGACAGTTAAATTTGGCTGCTGAGTCGCTTCAGTCATGTCCAACTCTTATGTGACCCCAGAGATGGCAGCCCACCAGGCTCCCCCTTCCCTGGGACTCTCCAGGCAAGAACACTGGAGTGGGTTGCCATTTCCTTCTCCAATGCATGAAAGTGAAAAGTGAAAGTGAAGTCGCTCAGTCGTGTCCGACCCTCAGCGACCCCATGGACTTCAGCCTTCCAGGCTCCTCCATCCATAGGATTTTCCAGGCAAGAGTACTGGAGTGGGGTGCCATTGCCTTCTCCAAAATTTGGTAATAATGAATTCAAAACTAGCTACATCTGGATCTAAAATTTGTATTCTTATTCACTACCTCTACAGAGGCTTCCCAGGTGGCTCAGTGGTAAAGAATTAACCTGATAATGCAGGAGACATGGTTTTGATCCCTGGGTCTGGAAGATCCCCTGGAGAACGAAATGACAATCCACTTCAGTATTCTTGCCTGGAAAATCCCATGAGCAGAAGAGCCTAGTGGCCTATCGTCCATGGGGTCATGAAAGAGTCAGACATGACCTATCAACTAAGCAAAAACACCCCTAAAGAATCTTCTTAAGAAGAACCAATGAAAGAACCTCAATAATATATTGATATATAGGTAAAGTGAGTTGTCCTCTGAGAGTTAAACTTTACTATTAGCATATAACATATAAGAAATAAGCAAAGTCACTGTAAAGAAATAAAATAAATCTCAGGCTTGAGCAAACTATAGTTGTGAGATAATTTATGTCATTAAATACGCCTAAGGACAGAGTGTGAACAATTTGAAAAACAGACTAAATTATCAACTTAAAAAAAAAAGTATCAAAGGAAAATAGTGGCGGTGTTGATTTGGAAACTATTCTCGGGAAGGGCCTGGTAGTTCAGACGGTAAAGAAACTGCCTGTAATGTGGGAGACCCAGGTTCATTCCCTGGGTTGGGAAGATCCCCTGGAGAAGGGAATGCCTACCTACTCCAGTATTCTTGCCTGGAGCATTCCATGGACAGAGGAGCCTAGTGGGCTATAGTCAATGGGGTCGCAAAGAATTGAACACAACTGAGCAACTAACACTGACACTAACCAGGGGAGGGCATCCAAATAACTATTTGTTCAATTAATGTGGTAGGAATTTTTCATGAAAAGATTGATTCATAGAGCTAAACAGACTGAGTCCAATATTTAGTTTATCTACACAACTAATTCTCCTTATTCTTCAGACATGCTTCTGATTATAATTAGACTCTAAATAATGCATTGCAAACCTGTAAGTTGGTGTTCCAGTTTCTATACTTCAGTCCAGTTAACTATGAGTCACTCAGAAGGTCTAAGACCTGGCTGATTCCATCCAGGTAATGCTACTCTGAGGTCTCTAGGTATTAGCCAGTCTTGCTATAGAAATATTCAGTTCAGTTCAGTCATGTCCAACTCTTTGTGATTCCATTGACTGCAGCATGCCAAGCCTCCCTATCCATCACCAACTCCCAGAGATTACTCAAACGTATGTCCATTGAGTTAGTGATGCCATCCAACCATCTTCTCCTCTGTCATCCCCTTTTCCTCCTGCCCTCCATCTTTCCTTGCATCAGGGTCTTTTCCAATGAGTAAGCTCTTCACATCAGGTGGCCAAAGTATTGGAGTTTCAACTTCAGCATCAGCAATGAACATTCAGGACTGATTTTCTTTAGGATGGACTGGTTGGATCTCTTTGCTATCCAAGGGACTCTCAAGAGTCTTCTCCAACAGTTCAAAAGCATTAATTCTTCAGCTTTATTTATAGTCCAACTCTCACATCCATACATGGCCACTGGAAAAACCATTGCCTTGACTAGACGGACTTTTGTTGGCAAAGTAATGTCTCTGCTTTTGAATATGCTATCTAGGTTGGTCATAACTTTTCTTTCAAAGAGTATGCATCTTTTAATTTCATGGCTACAATCACCATCTGCAGTGATTTTGGAGCCCAAAAAAATAAAATATGACACTGTTTATCCATCTATTTGCCATGAAATGATGGGACTGGATGCCATGATCTTTGTTTTCTGAATGTTGAGCTTTAAGCCAACTTTTTCACTCTCCACTTTCACTTTCATCAGGAGACTCTTTAGTTCTTCTTCACTTTCTGCCATAAGGGTGGTGTAATCTTAATATCTGAGGTTATTGATATTTCTCCCAGCAATCTTGATTCCACCTTGTGCTTCATGCAGCCCAGCGTTTCTCATGATGTACTCTTCATAGAAGTTAAATAAGCAGGGTGACAATATACAGCCTTGAAGTACTCCTTTTCCTATTTGGAACCAATCTGTTGTTCCATGTCCAGTTCTAACTGTTGCTTCCTGACCTGCATATAGATTTCTCAAGAGGCAGGTCAGGTGGTCTGGTATTCCTATTTATTTCAGAATTTTACACAGTTTGTTGTGATCCACACAGTCAAAGGCTTTGGCATAGTCAATAAAGCAGAACTAGATGTTTTTCTGGAACTCTCTTGCTTTTTTGATGATCCATTGGATGTTGACAATTTGATCTCTGGTTCCTCTGCCTTTTCTAAAACCAGCTTGAACATCTGGAAGTTCATGGTTCATGTATTGTTGAATAATATTACTTCTTTTAATATATTAAGAGATGCTAGTCTGGTCATTATTTGTCTCAACTGCACCCTCACTTAAGGAAATCCTTGGTCACTATTCACAATGAGTGATCAGAGTACTACATAATCTAGCCCTATCTTTTCTGAATCAAGTAGGGATATACAACTGACTTACATAATAGTACGTTTGGTGTAGAACAGCAGTCCCCAACCTTTTCGGCACACCAAGGATGGGTTTTACAGACGACAACTGCTCACTTCTTGCTGTGTGGCCACTTCCTAACA
This sequence comes from Tragelaphus eurycerus, assembly GCA_935064755.1. Classification (NCBI taxonomy): domain Eukaryota; kingdom Metazoa; phylum Chordata; class Mammalia; order Artiodactyla; family Bovidae; genus Tragelaphus; species Tragelaphus eurycerus. The sequence continues at coordinate 39,501,608 of CAKXYN010000010.1, read as the reverse complement.
TGTCACAGACTAGTACCGGTCTGTGGCCTGGGGGTTAGGGACCCCTGGTATAGAAGACAAGTCCATGGGCTCTGAAGTCTGTCTCTGAGATTCAAATATGGGCACTACACAGAGTGGTTGTGACCTTAATGAAGTTACTTAACTATACTTCAGTTTTTATGTCTACATAATAGAAATAATAGCATAATCGCTACCTCAAAGAAGTATAAACATTAAATGAAATTATACATGCAATATTACACAGCATATACTAAATATTCAATAAATGTTAAGAGTGACTATGGAGAGGATGATAATGGATAAGAATGAGTGTATCTGCTTCAAAAAAAGAGGAATTCAGCTGTTCAGAATAGCTCTTACATGACTTACAAAAAAGAAAGGAAATTCATCAACTTTGGTGTGAAGTAGGTCATATCAGGAGAAGGAAATGGCAACCCACTCCAGTGTTCTTGCCTGGAGAATCCCAGGGACAGGGGAGGCTGGTGAGCTTCCGTCTATGGGGTCACACAGAGTCGGACACGACTGAAGCGACTTAGCAGTAGCAGCAGGTCATATCAAGCATACAGGTTCATGAGGAGAACAAATGAGCAGGAAAAAAATGTAGTCAAGGATAAGAGTAAATCAAAACATGCAGGTAGAAATAGGCGAAGATGAGAGATGCCATGAAACTCCTGAGCTGTGGAGAAAGTATTCTGTGTTCCAGATTTTTTAGTTTTCTGGTTGGTTCTAATTCTCGGGAGGTAAGACTTATTTTCAGAGAAGGCAATGGCAAGCCACTCCAGTACTCTTGCCTAGAAAATCCCATGAATGGAGGAGCCTGGTGGGCTGCAGTCCATGGGGTCGATAGGATTCAGACACGACTGAGCGACTTCACTTTCGCTTTTCACTTTCACACAACGGAGAAGGAAATGGCAACCCACTCCAGTGTTGCAGCAGCAAGACTTATTTTGTTTCTTGATACTGGATAAGTATGCAATGGTCAGTTGTACCCTGACAATACACAATGCCCTTTCTCCCCACCCCTCCATCCATAAGCCACTTAATTGGCTTTCTGATTTTTACACCTATAAAACTGTACCTTTTGTTTAAAATTTGTCTAGCTTTATTCTTTTGAACTATTCTAGTCTTTTCTACCTTGTTCTGCCTCTTGTCACTCATTATTTGAATATGCCATATCAATAATGTGAACAGCATCATAATTGAAAATAAATTAACTGAAATCACAGGAAATTAGATTGAAGTGAATACAAGAAATATATTCACCTCCCAAAGAATAGATTTTTATTAACTCTGTGCTAGGAAAGATATATGTCCCACCAATACACATACAAATACTCTGCTGCTGCTGCTGCTGCTACTGCTAAGTCACTTCAGTCATGTCCGACTCTGTGCGACCCCATAGATGGCAGCCCACCAGGCTCCCTCGTCCCTGGTATTCTCCAGGTAAGCACACCGGAGTGGGTTGCCATTTCCTTCTCCAATGCACGAAAGTGAAAAGTGAAAGTGAAGTTTCTCAATCCTGTCCAAACTCTTCCCGACCCCACGGACTGCAGCCTTCCAGGTTCCTCCGTCCATGGGATTTTCCAGGCAAGAGTATTGGAGCGGGGTGCCATCGCCTTCTCGGATCTTAAATGAGACATTCGTTTACTTGAAGTCATCATTTCATTACCACAAATTCCTGACATTCACATCCACCATGCCATCCTCACCTTTCTGTTTATCTGTCTCTGTCTCAATTGGTTCCTCTCTACTGTCTCTATCTTATTTTCTCTTATGCTCTTTTCCCTTGTATCAGCTTGTATCTGAACTATCATTTCTAAAACCCTGAATATTAACCTCCCTCTTCAAATCTCTGAGGAATCTGTCCATACTTTCTGGAAAAAAAAAATTAAAACTGTGTATCATACAGCCTAGACTGTAATGGTTAAAAATTTATTAATGGGAACAGATTGATGGTATACTGCTACTTTAATTAAAGAAGGTTATGGAATGGCATTTTAAATAGCAATCATTTTCTAAATTGACATAGCTCCATTATAAGGAAAAATACTTAAATTGAATCTGAAGTTGAACAGTTTCTCTTTCAGTAATATAGGTCATTTCAGTTTAAACATTTACTCTGCAAACAAAATATTCACTACCAAAGACAAGGATTTTTCCCATTTTTGCCTGAAACCTAAAAAGCCTCCAAGATTATTTCCAGATATCTCAAAAGGCAAACCCCAAGTTTTATATGACTAGAAGTAAGTAGAGAAAAATTTCTGGACAAATCTAGTGAAATAGCCACAAACTAGGTTTTTCCAAAAATAGTTGTTTTATTTCTTTTGACAGGTACATCACATCCTTCCTCTGATCTCCCATGCATCTTAGAAAGGAGCCTCGGGTCACTGGATCTAAGCACTAGAGAGAATTATTTGGAGATTTATCTAATGTCATATAGCCTGGTCTGGTAAATTGTGGCCAGAGCCACAATTCTAGCCTATAGCAGCAGATACAGGACATTTTCCAACCATATTACATATTCTTTGAAAATCACCTCCAATATTTTATACCACTCTTACAAAGTTTTGTGTTTAAGTTCTTAGTATATAGAAGTTTAATTATGATTTTGGCAAATATATTACACTATTTTTAAGGGACTGAAAAATCTTCATCATTTTTAAGTTTGATGTTCTAGGACAATAAATCAAGAACATTATTTTTTAAAGAAAACTTTTGAAGTTGGGTTTTAAAAAGAGGATGAGTTCTGCTTTTAAATCATTAGACAGTTCATATATGCACACAAATACAGAGAATAATGTAAGTATATATTTACTAAAACACCAGGTTTTATAAAATTTCTAAATTTCACCACGTGCACTTCAGCTTATTTTTAAGATATAAAGCATAAATAAAGGTGAAGAGCCTGTGTATTATTCTCTGATAACTTCTTTCCCCAGAAATAGCCACTATCACATTGCTGGCATTTATTATTCACACAAGATTTCCTTTACTCAAAATTCAGATATTCAAAGGTAATATTATTCACACAAGATTTCCTTTACTCAATATTCAGATATTCAAAGGTAATATATGGATTTTATGAACATAAATGTAGTAATATAAATAACAGTATTTTGAGCCTTTATTTCAGCTACTTCTCCCTCTATGGAAAATGTGCCTCTAGGTCACTTGTTCTCATGGCTGCAGAGTTTTCCATTTCAGAAAGAAATTGATGTGTATTTTTTCTACTACTGATGAACATTCCAGTTGTTTCTAAATTTTCTTACAACTAACTCTGTAATGGACATTCTTATCATACTTCTTTCTGCACCATGTGTCAGTTTCTCTGTGGTATATTCTTAGCAGGAAAATATCTAGGTCATTGGTATCTTCTCTCCAAAATGGCCATACCATTTTAGACTCTATTACATATACTCATCAAAACATACAAGAACTCTTATTTCTATTTATGCTCAAATATTATATTGTCAGATTTGTAACTATTTGTCAAAGTGTAAAACAACATTTTGTTATTTTTAAATTTGAACTTTCTTGATTACGAGAGGAAGAAGTACTATATTCATCTCCATGGCCACTGTACCAAATCACCACACACTTAGTGTTTTGAAACAACACAAATTTACTCTCTCCAACTTCTAGAGATCAGAAATCTAATAAACTGGGAGGGCTGCATTCCTTCTGGGCACTTCAAGGGGGAATTTGTCTTCTTCCCTTTTTCAGCTTCTAAAGTCTGCCTACATTCCTTGGTTTATAACCCCTATCATCAACCCTTCCACCTACTTGCTTCTGTTATGGTATCTCCCCTATTCCCCTACCCTCCCGCCTTCCTCTTATAAACACAGATATAGAGAGCAGACTTGTGATCACCATGAGGGAGGGTGGATTGGAGCAGGGATGGCCTGGGAGTTAGCAGATGCAAACTATTATATTCAGAATTTCATGCAAAGATGGGCTTGATAAAGGACAGAAATGGTGTGGACCTAATAGAAGCAGAAGATATTAAGAAGAGGTGGCAAGAATACACAGAAGAACTGTACAAAAAAGAGCTTCACGACCCAGATAATCATGATGGTGTGATCACTGACCTAGAGCCAGACATCCTGGAATGTGAAGTCAAGTGGGCCTTAGAAAGCATCACTAGGAACAAAGCTAGTGGAGGTGATGGAATTCCAGTGGAGCTATTCCAAATCCTGAAAGATGATGCTGTGAAAGTGCTGCACTCAATATGCCAGCAAATTTGGAAAACTCAGCAGTGGCCACAAGATTGGAAAAGGTCAGTTTTCATCCCGATCCCAAAGAAAGGCAATGCCAAAGAGTGCTCAAACTACCGCACAATTGCACTCATCTCGAACGCTAGTAAAGTAATGCTCAAAATTCTCCAAGCCAGGCTTCAGCAATATGTGAACCGTGAACTTCCTGATGTTCAAGCTGGTTTTAGAAAAGGCAGAGGAACGAGAGATCAAATTGCCAACATCCGCTGGATTATCAAAAAAGCAAGAGAGTTCCAGAAAAACATCTATTTCTGCTTTATTGACTATGCCAAAGCCTTTGACTGTGTAGATCACAATAAACTGTGGAAAATTCTGAGAGAGATGGGAATACCAGACCACCTGATCTGCCTCTTGAGAAATCTGTATGCAGGTCAGGAAGCAACAGTTAGAACTGGACATGGAACAACAGACTGGTTCCAAATAGGAAAAGGAGTATGTCAAGGCTGTATATTGTCACCATGTTTATTTAACTTATATGCAGAGTACATCATGAGAAATGCTGGACTGGAGGAAACACAAGCTGCAATCAAGATTGCCGGGAGAGATATCAATAACCTCAGATATGCAGATGATACCACCCTTATGGCAGAAAGTGAAGAGGAACTTAAAAGCCTCTTGATGAAAGTGAAAGTGGAGAGTGAAAAGGTTGGCTTAAAGCTCAACATTCAGAAAACGAAGATCATGGCATCTGGTCCCATCACTACATGGGAAATAGATGGAGAAACAGTGGAAACAGTGTCAGACTGTATTTTTCTGGGCTCCAAAATCACTGCAGATTGTGACTGCAGCCATGAAATTAAAAGACGCTTACTCCTTGGAAGGAAGGTTATGACCAACCTAGATAGCATATTGAAAAGCAGAGACATCACTTTGCCAACAAAGGTTCGCCTAGTCAAGGCTATGGTCTTTCCTGTGGTCATGTATGGATGTGAGAGCTGGACTGTGAAGAAGGCTGAGTGCTGAAGAATTGATGCTTTTGAACTGTGGTGTTGGAGAAGACTCTTGAGAGTCCCTTGGACTGCAAGGAGATCCAACCAGTCCATTCTGAGGGAGATCAGCCCTGGGATTTGTTTGGAAGGAATGATGCTCAAGCTGAAACTCCAGTATTTTGGCCACCTCATGCGAAGAGTTGACTCATTGGAGAAGACTCTGATGCTGGGAGGGATTGAGGGCAGGAGGAGCAGGGGACGACAGAGGATGAGATGGCTGGATGGCATCATTGACTCGATGAATGTGAGTCTGGGTGACCTCCGGGAGCTGGTGATGGATAGGGAGGCCTGGCGTGCTGCGGTTCATGGGGTCGCAAAGAGTCAGACATGACTGAGCGACTGATCTGATCTGATCTGATATTCAGAATGGGTAAGCAGAAAGATCCTACTATTAATATATAGCACATGGAACTATATCTAATGCCCTGTGATAAGCCATAACAGGCTTCCCTGGTGGCCCAGAGGTTAAAGCGTCTGCCTGCAATGCGGGAGACCTGGGTTCAATCCCTGGGTTGGGAAGATCCCCTGGAGAAGGAAATGGTCATGATAGAAAAGAATGTGGAAAAGAATGTGTATGTATACGTATAACTAAAACATTTTTCTACACCTAAGAAATTAACATAACATTGTAAACCAACTATGCTCTGATAAAATATTCTTAAAAACACAATTTTTCATAATAAAATGTGTTCACATTAGTGATTTTGTAATGGCACTACCATGTCCTGTGTTTGTGATATAGTTCTATTCAATGCTCTACAAATTCCCCAAAGTGCTATACAAAGACAAATCACTTATATATGTCTATTCTCAAGGAAATTACAGTATAATAAGGGATTAAGAAAATAAATTTATGCAGGAAAATGAAATATTTTAAAGATATTTCTCTTTACAGATCAGCATTACTATTGTCCTTACTTTCCTTAAAAATTTCTTCACTCAAATTTAACTAGAGAAATTAAACTAATACATTGATGAGGTTTTTTTTTTTTTAACGAAGAAGACAAGAAAATGATAAAATTTCATTAATCCAAAATAATGTCCATTTTACTCTAAAAGTCATACTTTCCTCAGGGTATCTAGTTATAAGAATCCTCTTATCAAATTCCAAAAATAATCAGAAGAGTAAACTATTTCACAGATAAAGACTTTGGAACCTAGTACGATTAAGTGAGTTGCTTAGGTTCATATGGCTTTGCAGTCATAGATTTAGTATCTATGTCTTCTATATCCAAGTGAAGTTGTTTTAACTTTTATGATCAGTCTAACAATCAGTTTGTGCAGAATTTGTAAGACGTTTCATCTATAAAATCTTCCTGCTCCTTACTTTTAAGAATCATAGTCTCCCAAAGGGGGCAATTAAAAGAAGATATTAAAACTGTAATATATAACCAAGTCGGTTTTCAAGTTTATGATCTGATCTCATATCCACACACTCTGCACTGATTATTGCCTCAATATTTACCTGAAAGTTTTTGAAATACTTACTTGTTACAAACAAGTTTATTATAAATTAATCAAAAAGTAAAGTGCAAAAATTCTTTTACAGAGGGATAAACAGTAAAATTTTCTTAATAACTACTATATGGAAAAAATGAAGTTATATTCAGTACTTTCTGAACATTCAGACTGAACACAAGAGGAAACAAATTTAATTCCCTGTATTTGAACCACACTTTTAGAACAACATTATCATATCATTTCCTGGTTCTTAGAGATAAGATCAATGATTCAGAGTATTTTCTCTGACTTAGTTGAGGATATTTGTTATAAACTCAACTAAAACAATAAAAGCTTAGTTATATCTTTGGTGTCAGAATCCTAAAGTATTTGGGTTTATCAATAAAAGAAATTAAACAGTCTATTATAGTTTCAAACAAAACTCTTTTGGAAATATATCTAGACTCCAAAAAATTTTATGAAAAAAGAAAATTGCACTGTGCTCTGGCTTGAATTCCAAGGTGTAGTCTGCCAAAGTATGAATTTTCCAGAAATAATGTAGGGTCAAAATACTTCTCTTGAAGGTGGAGATTAATTTTTATGGAGCAATTTATTTAAAACATAAAGTGACACCTGTTTTCAGTAGTAAAACATTGTCCAAGTAACCAATTAAACAAAAATGATGAGGAAAAAAAATCAATAAGGAAAATTACAACTGGCATTTAATGTGGATTAGTATGCAAAATTAGTAACTATGGAGACTTGTCTACACAGGCATTTCTGTGGCAACCCCTAAGCAGTTCACTATATGAGAGTTATCACTATTCTGATGACTAATTTCACCCATAAAAATTCTCATAACTATTTCTTCTAATGGATCCATTCCCCCCCCCCCAAAAAAAAATCCTGTTTCCTTGTAATTGTCAAGTATCTAGCTTGTAATCTGTCACTTGGCAATCAATCAAGATCAAATATCTCTTTATTGCTATTCTTCTCATTAGCAATATTTTTTCGGTGCATTTTTTAACAAGCATGTGATGGAAAATTTAACTAAATAAGAAATGCTGACACAAATCAGATTATAAGTGTACCTTTGAGAACCTAATTGTTATTCTCACTTTCTCTCTCAACTACTACTGCCTGACCCTAAAGCACATATGTCCCCAAAATATTTTCAAACTCACTGGCTAGCTACACAAATTGATACATCATAAATTCCAACTGCCTAAGAATATGAGGACAAATGCTCTCAATTATTATCTTCTGTCTCTGTGGTGATACTATGCAACCTCTGTTGGCCTTGGACACCATTTTAGGGATTAGTGAGTGGTAGGGATAGTCACAAATGTATACTTACAAAAAAAAATGAATTACCTTTGTTTGGATATTCCTTGTGTTATCACTGACATCTTCAAAGACTTAACTGCTTTAAGAGACTAGGTTTAATTCTAGAGAGCTTAAAACTGTCAATATAATCCCATTATAACCAAATATGTGTACTGTTGACTGTAAAAGTAAATAACCTCTGCAAATCTACATATTTTTTTTCATTTTCCATGAATCTTTTTAAAATTACCATTAGCTTCTTATATTCTTGTCCTTCTATTTCATTAATTCTGTAATACCTTTGCACTTTTGTTCTGAGTCCATTTTCAAACCTTTCATGGAACTGTCAGAAACCATTTTAACTTCAGTGAAAGTCGCTTAGTCATGTCTGATTCTTTGCGACCACATGAACTATACAGTTCATGAAATTCTACAGGCCAGAATACTGGAGTGGGTAGTCATTCCCCTCTCCAGGGGATTTTCCCAATCCAGGGATTGAACCCAAGTCTCCCATGCTGCAGGCAGATTCTTTACTAGCTAAGCTACAGGGAAGCTCATTTTAACTTCTGAACATTTTCAAAAATATATAGACCCTAAAACATTCCTGAGAATCCTTGAGGTATTTTGTTTTCTCTATAGCTAAATATCAAAGTGAATTATGGTATGGAATATATAATTATATATGGCGGGTCATGGTGGAGAGATCTGACAGGGTGTGGTCCGCTGGAGAAGGGAATGGCAAACCACTTCAGTATTCTTGCATTGAGAACCCCATGAACAGTATGAAAAGGCAAAATGATAGGATACTGAAAGAGAAACTCCCCAGGTCAGTAGGGGCCCAATATGCTACTGGAGATCAGTGGAGAAATAACTCCAGAAAGAATGAAGGGATGGAGCCAAAGCAAAAAGAATAACCAGCTGTGGATGTGTCTGGTGATAGAAGCAGAGTCTGATGCTATAAAAAGCAATATTGCATAGGAACCTGGAGTGTCAGGTCGATGAATCAAGGCAAATTGGAAGTGGTCAAACAAGAGATGGCAAGAGTGAATGTCGACATTCTAGGAATTAGCGAACTAAAATGGACTGGAATGGGTGAATTTAACTCAGATGACCATTATATCTACTACTGTGGGCAGGAATCCCTCAGAAGAAATGGAGTGGCCACCATGGTCAACAAAAGAGTCCGAAATGCAGTACTTGGATGCAATCTCAAAAACGAGAGAATGATCTCTGTTCGTTTCCAAGGCAAACTATTCAATGTCACAGTAATCCAAGTCTATGCAGTAGACTTCAACCAGTAACGCTGAAGAAGCTGAAGTTGAACGGTTCCATGAAGACGTACAAGACCTTTTAGAACTAACACCCAAAAAAGATGTCCTTTTCATTATAGAGGACTGGAATGCAAAAGTAGGAAGTCAAGAAACACCTGGAGTAACAGGCAAATTTGGCCTTGGAATATGGAATAAAGCAGGGCAAAGACTAATAGAGTTTTGCCAAGAAAATGCACTGGTCATAGCAAATACCCTCTTTCAACAACACAAAAGAAGACTCTAAACATGGACATCACCAGATGGTCAACACTGAAATCAGATCGATTATATTCTTTGCAGCCAAAGATGGAGAAGCTCTATACAATCAGCAAAAACAAGACCAGGAGCTGACTGTGGCTCAGACCATGAACTCCTTATTGCCTAATTCAGACTGAAGCTGAAGAAAGTAGGGAAAACCACTAGACCATTCAGGTATGACCTAAATCAAATCCCTTATGAGTATACAGTGGAAGTGAGAAATAGATTTAAGGGCCTAGATCTGACAGATAGAGTGCCTGATGAACTATGGAATGAGGTTCATGACATTGTACAAGAGACAGGGATCAAGTCCATCCCCATGGAAAAGAAATGCAAAAAAGCAAAATGGCTGTCTGGGGAGGCCTTACAAATAGTTGTGAAAAGAAGAGAAGCGAAAAGCAAAGGAGAAAAGGAAAGATATAAATAACTGAATGCAGAGTTCCAAAGAATAGCAAAAAGAGATAAGAAAGCCTTCTTCAGCGATCAATGCAAAGAAATAGAGGAAAACAACAGAATGGGAAAGACTAGGGATCTATTCAAGAAAATCAGAGATACCAAAGGAACATTTCATGCAAAGATGGGCTCGATAAAGGACAGAAATGGTATGGACCTAACAGAAGCAGAAGATATTAAGAAGAGATGGCAAGAATACACAGAAGAACTGTACAAAAAAGAGCTTCACGACCCAGATGATCATGATGCTGTGATCACTGACCTAAAGCCAGACATCCTGGAATGTGAAGTCAAGTGGGCCTTAGAAAGCATCACTAGGAACAAAGCTAGTGGAGGTGATGGAATTCCAGTGGAACTATTCCAAATACTGAAAGATGATGCTGTGAAAGTGCTGCACTCAATATGCCAGCAAATTTGGAAAACTCAGCAGTGGACACAAGATTGGAAAAGGTCAGTTTTCTTCCCAATCCCAAAGAAAGGCAATGCCAAAGAATGCTCAAACTACCGCACAATTGCACTCATCTCACACGCTAGCAAAGTAATGCTCAAAATTCTCCAAGCCAGGCTTCAGCAATATGTGAACCGTGAACTTCCTGATGTTCAAGCTGGTTTTAGAAAAGGCAGAGGAACCAGAGATCAAATTGCCAACATCCGTGGATCATGGAAAAAGCAAGAGAGTTCCAGAAAAACATCTATTTCTGCTTTATTGACTATGCCAAAGCCTTTGACTGTGTAGATCACAATAAACTATGGAAAACTCTGAAAGAGATGGGAATACCAGACCACCTGATCTGCCTCTTGAGAAATCTGTATGCAGGTCAGGAAGCAACAGTTAGAACTGGTCATGGAACAACGGACTGGTTCCAAATAGGAAAGGAGTACGTCAAGGCTGTATATTGTCACCATGTTTATTTAACTTATATGCAGAGTACATCATGAGAAATGCTGGACTGGAAGAAACACAAGTTGGAATCAAGATTGCTGGGAGAAATATCAATAACCTCAGATATGCAGATGACACCAGCCTTATGGCAGAAAGTGAAGAGGAACTCAAAAGCCTCTTGATGAAAGTGAAAGTGGAGAGTGAAAAGGTTGGCTTAAAGCTCAACATTCAGAAAATGAAGATCATGGCATCTGGTCCCATCACTACATGGGAAATAGATGGAGAAACAGTGGAAACAGTGTCAGAATTTATTTTTCTGGGCTCCAAAATCACTGCAGATGGTGACTGCAGCCATGACATTAAAAGATGCTTACTCCTTGGAAGGAAAGTTATGACCAACCTAGATAGCATATTCAAAAGCAGAGACATTACTTTGCCAACAAAGGTTCGCCTAGTCAAGGCTATGATCTTTCTTGTGGTCATGTATGGATGTGAGATCTGGACTGTGAAGAAGGCTGAGCGCCAAAGAATTGATGCTTTTGAACTGTGGTGTTGGAGAAGACTCTTGAGAGTCCCTTTGACTGCAAGGAGATCCAACCAGTCCATTCTGAAGGAGATTGGCCCTGGGATTTCTTTGGAAGGAATGATGCTAAAGCTGAGACTCCAGGATTTTGGCCACCTCATGTGAAGTGTTGACTCATTGGAGAAGACTCTGATGCTGGGAGGGATTGAGGGCAGGAGGAGAAGGGGACGACAGAGGATGAGATGGCTGGATGGCATCACTGACTCGATGGATGTGAGTCTGAGTGACCTCCAGGAGTTGGTGATGGACAGGGAGGCCTGTCGTGCTGCAGTTCATGGGGTCGCAAAGAGTTGGACACGACTGAGCGACTGATCTGATCTGATCTGATACAAATTTTCATTTAAAAATCACGTATATATTACAAAAACCTCAGGATTTATGACTTTGTGTAGAATTACTATTAATAATATTATACCTAACAAGGAGGTGTCCAGAATTTATGTAGAAGTGTTGCCAGTTTAACATACATTTTCAATTTTGCATCATTTTAAATTTTAAATAATTTTGAAACTAATAATTTTGAAAACTAAAATTAAGAAGAAAACATATAAATTATGGATGAACGGATAAAGAAAATCTGGACTATATACACAATAGAATATTATTCAGCCATAAAAAAGAATAAAAATATTGCCATTTGAGACAACATGATGAATGAAAGCATTGGGCTAAGTGAAATAAATCAGACACAGAAAGACAGGTACCATATCATCTCACTTACATGTGGAGTGTGTGTGTGTGTGTGTGTGTGTGTGTGTATTAAGCAGGCTTATGGATACAGGGACTAGGTGAGTGGTTGCCAGAGCTTCTGAGTAGGGGATAGATAAAAGAGTCAAAAGTACACAATTTCAGCTATAAAATAAATAAATCATAAGTCATTGGGATATTATGTATTGCATAGTGAAAGTAAAAAGTGAAAATCTCTCAGTTGTGTCTGACTCTCTGCGACATCATGGACTATATAGTCCACGGAATTCTCCAGGTCAAAATACTGGAGTGGGTAGCTATTCCCTTCTCCATGGTATCTTCCCAACCCAGGGATCAAACCCAGGTCTCCCGCATTGCTGATGGATTCTTTACAAGCTGATCCACAAGAGAAGCTCAAATGGGTAGCACATGCTTTCTCCAGTGGATTTTCCCAACATAGGAATTAAACCAGGGTCCCCTGCATTGCAGGCAGAGTCTTTACCAACTAAGCTATGAGGGAAGCCCATAGCATGGTGACTATAATAAATAATACTGTATTGTATGCTTAAAAGTTGCTAAGAGAATAGATCTTATAAGTTCTCATCACAAGAAAAAAATATGTGTAACTATATGGTGATGGATGTTAACTAGACTTATTGTGGTGATCATTTCACAATATTTACAAATATTGAATAATTATTTTGTACACCTAAAACTATGTTATATATCAATTACACTTCTATTTTTAAAAGTCACAAATTTTAAAAAGTCAGAGCATCCTTCAAATGACAGAATAATATCAAGCCATGAGCTATAACTAAAGGCTTAGAAAGACATGTGCCAAGAAATTAGTAAGGCAGTTAAAGTAAAAACACATTATGAACCAATATCTATAGTGTGCCCTAATGAAGTAATACAGGTAAAACAATACAGACAATTTCCTATAAATGTGGAAGCTTAGGAAAAATAGCAGGTCAGCCTGCAGAGAAGTCGTGAACACCAGAAAATGCTCCAACAAAGGAAGAAAATGAAACAAAACACAAGAGCCAGAAGAATGAAAGGATTAAACAAAAACAAGGGGTTTAGAGATGAAGCAACTCTGGTTACTCGTCAAAATCTTCAGAAGAAAAGAGCCCAGGGCTTTTAGATAAAGAAAAAGAAGTCAGAAGATATTCAGTTCACTTCAGTCGCTCAGTCATGTCCAACTCTTTGCGACTCCAGGGACTGGTCACTCTTTCCTTTATAAGGTCTAGCATCTTTGTAATCTAAAGACTCAAATTATGAACTACACAAAGATGTCCAAACAGTAACCTTATTAAGGATGAAATTATTTCATGTCAGAAGAACTTCATTATGGACTGTGAAAATGATGTGAAGACAAGTGGAAAAACTATATACCTAGTTCCTCTCCTTTCTGTCCCCTACACTCGCATGGGGAAACTTCTCCCAAATCCACAACTGGCTGTGTGTTAGGAGGTAATATTTGGTTTATGATACAGTAGAAAAGATAAATTTATAAATATTATTTTCTAACTATACTAAATATGATAGAATTTCTTCTGCTTAGAAATGTCATTATGTCAACTTTCTGAAACTGCTTTAAATACCCTTGGCTTCTGCAGAGATAATGGTGCCATTTATTCTTCTTTAACAAGCAAGGGAAAGGGCAAGGATACAAAGATAGCCCCTAAGAGTCTTCAGCATTGTGTCTGCAAACAAAAAGCAAGTTTGATCAGTTGCCTTCCCAGGTTCACTTCCATTAGTCAGTTTTAACTAACTCCTAGGATTTTTCTCTCCATATCACACTCATCAAAGACATGGAGTGAGAACATCATGATTCCATGAGAACGGCTTCCTCAAATTACTAATATTGACAGAAATAACATATTCAATCTTTTGAGAAGAGAGAAATATTTTATATCTATTACTATCTGAAGAACTATCCCTAATCTTGTGCTTGCAAAAGCTGTTCACAGTGCCAGCTAGTCAGGGAATATGTGAAGCCAAACATTTGTCCTCAACTGGATCCCATGAGAAAATTAAGCCCTATCTTCAGATATGACTGTTATCTTAATTTTCTAATTTAACATACTACCATTCCACATGTATAGGAGCATATAATGGATAGCTTGAGACTTTAAGGTTTAATTCTCCCACAGAACACCTTTCTTGAAGGACTGCGCACAGCCTCAAAATTCACATGCTTTTCAAGAACTGTGAAGAGTATGAGACTTTAACTTATTGCACATTAACAAAGTAGCCTGTTGTGCTTACAAAGAAGCAAGAGAAAACATTAGACTTCAGATTAGAAGCACAGAACTTCACTACTCACAGCAAAGCAGCCATGTTAATGTCATGTTTGTATCGTGTTCCTTTGCCCCCAGATCCTATGAGGATGATGAGAAGCAGTCCAGGTAGATGCTACATACACACTAGACTTGTGTAACAAGTAAGGAACTCCCAAGTGTCAGACACTCTAAGCTTTGAAAGGGACGCCTAGCAAATCTCCTTAATCTTTGCCCCGAGAAAGACATTAGTATTTAGTTCAGTCGCTCAGTCATGTCCTACTCTGTGACCCCATAAATCGCAGCACGCCAGGCCTCCCTGTCCATCACCAACTCCCGGAGTTCACTCAGACTCACATCCATAGAGTTGGTGATGCCATCCAGCCATCTCATCCTCTGACATCTCCTTTTCCTCCTGCCCCCAATCCCTCCCAGCATCAGAGTCTTCTCCAATGAGTCAACTCTTCGCATGAGGTGGCCAAAGTACTAGATTTTCAGCTTTAGCATCATTCCTTCCAAAGAAATCCCAGGGCTGATCTCCTTTAGAATGGACTGGTTGGATCTCCTTGCAGTCCAAGGGACTCTCAAGAGACTTCTCCAACACCACAGTTCAAAAGCATCAATTCTTTGGCGCTCAGCCTTCTTCACAATCCAACTCTCATCCATACATGACCACTGGAAAAACCATAGCCTTGACTAGACAGACCTTTGTTAGCAAAGTGATGTCTCTGCTTTTGAATATGCTATCTAGGTTGGTCATAACTTTCCTTCCAAGGAGTAAGCATCTTTTAATTTCATGGTTCCAGAAAGACATTAAAATAACCTGTATTACAAGGCCGCTGACCTTAGCTACTTGGTTTGTTTGGGAAGTCGTCACACAGAATTGCAGCTAAGCCAATCAGTAATGTTTCTGAGGATTGTCCAAGGCAGTGTTAGCCTCTTAGATCAACAGTGAAAGAAAACAAGTGAAAATTTCTAAATCTTAAAAGATCCTTGGCACAAAATTTGCCAATTATTCTGAAGGAAAATGTTATAATTTCAGTCTCTGTAGTAAAATTATCTTTGTGTCGCTTTCCTTTTTCTGATGATTTAAAAGGGTGTTGGAGTTCTGAAACCTGAATCACATGTTCCATTGTCCAATGAGAGACACAGGAATTGACTCTCATTGCAGGAGAGAATAAAAATGTAAATTAACAAAAAAGTAATATAGGAACATAGTCCTTGTATTGTACCCAAGAGAAAAAATTTTAAAGTCCAAAATTGCATCAATCAAAATAAGAACATTAATTATATGAATATAATTATGTGAAAATATCAAATAGATTTAAATAAAACAGCAAAAGTCAAATCTCACATATTTATAGATTAGAAAAATATAATGGTTGCTAATAGCCTGAACTGTCTCACATATTCTCTTTAGAAAATGAAGTGCAGAGTCATCAGAAACAATCCTAGTTAAAAGTAAATGCACCTCCTCCAAGCGCCAGATATTGGCTATAATGAAATATCATAAGAAAAGCAGCAAATCCTGCTCTCATGAACCCATTAGTTACAATCATTTTTTTTTTCATTCCATTTGTAATATTACTGTCAAAATCAAGTTCAAATAATCAAAAGGCAGAATCAAGCTGATTTAGCCAACTCTTTTCAAAGAAATAATTCTATTTCCATAATATTTAGAATCATCTTTATGAAATATGAAATAACTTCCATCTTATATATACATTATATTTTTAATTAGAAAACTGCATATTAAGTAGAGATAAGCTGTTGTTTTAATTCAAAAATAAGCTGTTTTATGTTTACATAAACAGACTGCCAATAAATTCATCAACTCTATGGACCATACTATTGAAAGGATAGCATCTCAATATCCATCAATTTGTCTGGAAACAAGAACTAGAAATTAAGCAAAAAATGGTATCTGGGCAAGTTATATATATTGGACAAAATCTGTCAATAAATCCATATAAACATAGATATAAGCACACATTCATTTTGGTTTATACATACATCTAACAAGTTTAAGTGGCTGACTTTATTTTGAGGGGCTCCAAAATCACTGCAGATGGTGATTGCAGCCTTGAAATTAAAAGACGTTTATTCCTTGGAAGGAAAGTTATGACCAATCTAGACAGCATATTAAAAAGCAGAGACATTACTTTGCCAACAAAGATCTGTCTAGTCAAGGCTATGGTTTTTCCTGTAGTCATGTATGGATGTGAGAGTTGGACTATAAAGAAAGCTGAGCACCGAAGAATTGATGCTTTTGTTTTGTTTTTAATTTTATTTTACTTAACTTTACAGTATTGTATTGGTTTTGTTATACATCAAAATGAATCCAACACAGGTATACATGTGTTCCCCATCCTGAGCCCTCCTCCCTCCTCCCTCCCCATACCATCCCTCTAGGTTGTCCCAGTGCACCAGTCCCAGGCATCCGCTATCAGGCATCGAACCTGGACTGGTGACTCGTTTCAAACATGATATTATACATATTTCAATGCCATTCTCCCAAATCATCCCACCCTCTCCCTCTCCCACAGTCCAAAATACTGTTCTATACATCAGTGTCTCCTCTGCTGTCTCGTATACATGGTTAATGGGCCAAAGAACTAAATAGAATTGATGCTTTTGAACTGTGGTGATGGAGAAGACTCTTGAGAATCCCTTGGACTGCAAGGAGATCAAACCAGTCCATCCTATCGGAGATGAGTCCTGGGTGTTCATTGGAAGCTGAAACTCCAATACTTTGGCCACCTGATGTGAAGTGCTGACTCATTGGAAAAGACCCTGATGCTGGGAAAGATTGAGGGCAGGAGGAGAAGGGGACGACAGAGGATGAGATGGTTGCATGGCATCACCGACTCAATGGACATGGGTTTGGGTAGACTCCGGCAGTTGACGATGGACAGGGAGGCCTGGTGTGCTGCGGTTCATGGGGTCACAAAGAGTCAGTCATGATTCTTGAACTGAACAAGTTTAAACATGTGATTTCCAGGATTACAAAGAACAGAAATATCAAAACAGTAATAAAGCAAAGCACACTGCATTACAGAAGAATTAGCACTGAAATGAAAATAGGTTAATATGCACATGAAAAGATGTTCAACATCATTAGCACTGGATAAATTTACCACATGACCTGGCAATTATACTCCTTGGTATATAATTAAATTTAAAAATAAGAAAGAAAACATGTCCATATAAAATTTATACATGCATGTTCATAGCAGCATATTCCTGATAGCTAAAATGTGGAAACAATTCAAATGCCCATCAACTGTTGAATAGATAAATAAAATGTACATCCATACAATGGAATTGTACCTTTGTCAGTGAAAGGGAACAAAGTATTAATTCATGTTACAATGTGGATGAAGCATGAGAACAGTATATTAAGTGAAAGTATTGAGTCACGAAAGACATGGAATTCCCTACATGGAATCTCTTGCAGTCCAGTGTTTAGGACTTCATACTTTCACTGTTGAGGGAGCTTATTCAGAAAAAGAGTCCATTTACTTGAAGAGTCCAAAAGAGGCAAAGCTATAGAAACAGAACTAGATCAGTGATTGCAAATAAAGGATGGGGGTGATTGGGGACATGGAAGGTGACTGCTAAAAGGTTTCTATGGAGAGAGATTAAAATGTCTTAAAACTATTTATAGTTTCACAACTCTGATATACTAAAAATATAATTATACACTTTAAATGGGTGCATTGTATGGTATATGAGCTATATCTCAACAAAGCTGTTACAAAATAAAGATTCCATGAAAACAACAAGAGGTCACAATTAAGATTTCTTTGTTCTTTATCTAATGTAGTCTCCAAAAAGCAGACTATTATTTTTCATAATTTTATATACTTCTGTTCAGGTGAGTTATAATTATTATTTGTTGTTAAATATTTCTGACACTTTTGTACAGTTAATGGTATTTTTAAAAATAAATCCTTAACCTCTTTAAGCTGGTTGAAAAGGAAGAAATCCACAAATCTCAAAGAGAATATTAACATAAAGTGGAAGTGGAGAGTGAAAAAGTTGGCTTAAAGCTCAACATTCAGAAAACGAAGATCATGGCTTCCGGTCCCATCACTTCATGGGAAATAGATGGGGAAACAGTGTCAGACTTTATTTTTGGGGGCTCCAAAATCACTGCAGATGGTGACTGCAGCCATGAAATTAAAAGACACTTACTCCTTGGAAGGAAAGTTATGAGCAACCTAGATAGCATATTCAAAAGCAGAGACATTACTTTGCCAACAAAGGTTCGCCTAGTCAAGGCTATGGTCTTTCCTGTGGTCATGTATGGATGTGAGAGCTGGACTGTGAAGAAGGCTGAACGCCGAAGAACTGATGCTTTTGAACTGTGGTGTTGGAGAAGACTCTTGAGAGTCCCTTGGACTGCAAGGAGATCCAACCAGTCCATTCTGAAGGAGATTAGCCCTGGGATTTCTTTGGAAGGAATGATGCTAAACCTGAAACTCCAGTACTTTGGCCACCTCATGCGAAGAGTTGATTCATTGGAAAAGACTCTGATGCTGGGAGGGATTGGGGGCAGGAGGAGAAGGGGAAGACAGAGGATGAGATGGCTGCATGGCATTACTGACTCGATGGATGTGAGTCTGAGTGGACTCCGGGAGTTGGTGATGGACAGGGAGGCCTGGCGTGCTGCAATTCATGGGGTTGCAAAGAGTCAAGACACAACTAAGAGACTGAACTGAACTGACTGAACTCCTAAACATAAAGTGGTACCAAGAAATATTGTAATTATTAATCATAGTGTCCCTCTATCAATTAAAAATATGGAAAGAAAAATGTTTGCTGATGTATATTTTTGTGAATTCTGATATAACCATTGTATTTGACTCTCTAGACTCTGTACTGAAAAGAATACCAAGTGCCTCTGGATATGATAAAGATATAGAAATTATATAAAATTCTGTTTGAGACACTCAAGTCATTTGGAACCAAAATATGTTGTCATTATCCCATTCCAGTCTATCCCCATTCCTGTCCACCTTCAATAACTTTAAGTGAATGACATAGTGTTAGGAAAACTAGCCATGGCAATTTCTGTAACTTAGAGCACTTAGGTGGTTACATTCAGTAAACTCTCTTTGAAATGTGTAACTCAGCTTCTCTTAGTTTGTCTTTCAGCTGACTGCAATGCAGCAGTTGACACAGCTACTCTGTATTAAAATGCACAGTTTGCATTATTCAAGGGCTGGAGGATTGCAAGTTATTTGCATTCTTTAGAAAATATTCAGGAAAGACATGTATTTCTAAACTGAGGAATAACAGCTTTAAACTTAACACAGAGAGACATGTTCATCCACACACAAGCACATACATAACAGTTAAATAGAAACAAGGGGTTTAAAGAACATAATAGCCCTGGAGCAAACCAGGTTATTGCTCCCAAGGATGGAGCACTGAATGAATATCTGTGAAGGTTTGAGTCTTGAAAGGCTAATAGCAACACCAGCAAATATTTTAGAGTCTGACAGTTACCAGGCACTATTCTAGACTGTGAGGATTAAACTGCAAATAAGAATCAAAATTCCTCTTCTCAAGGGACTTCCATTCTAATGGAGGGAAATGACATTAAACAAATACATAATACAAAATTGGTTAGGTATATGAAGAAAAAATTTAAAAAGGAAAGAGTAGAGGGACCAATGTCTCTATTGTAGTGCTAATACAGACAGGGTAGCCAGGAACAACTACTGTCATGAAGGTCTTTCAAAGTAGAAATCAGATTAAAATGACGATAGTAGCAAAATAATTTTATGGAGGAAAAACATCCTAGGCAGCAAAGAGTGCAGTCTCTGAGGCAGAAACAAAATTGGACTTCCCAAGAAAATAGCAGGAAGAACAGCGTGGTCAGAATGAAATTCATAAGACGGAGAATACTTGAAGATGAAATTAGAGAGACAGCCAGAAATCAGATTTTAAGGTATGATTAGGATATTAGATTTTGTTTTAAGTATGACAAGAGAAGTCTTTGGAGAGTTTTTAAAGGAGACCTAATTCAAATGGAGTTTTAATCTTAAAAAATTACCTTGGCTACTGTGTAGGGAATAGATTTCAAGAAACAAGAGTGGGTAAATGAAGATCAGTTACATTTGAGAAAAATATGAGGATGATTTGGACCAGGATTTAGAGTGAAGACTGGCAAGAAAGGTCTGGTTTGGTGTGTATTTTGAAGGCTGATTCAATGTGACTTGCTGATGAAAAGGAAGTGGGTAGGTTGTTCTTAGAGAGATGGGAATACCAGACCATCTTACCTGTCTCCTGAGAAACCTGTATGCAGGTCAAGAAACAACAGTTAGAACTCTGTACAGAGCAACTGATTGGTTTAAGATCAAGAAAGGAGTATGACAGGGCTGTCTGCTGTCACCCTGTGTGTTTAACCTATACCCTGAGCACATAATGATAAATGCTGGGCTGAATGAGTTATAAGCTGGAATCAAGATAGGCAGGAGAAACATCAACAACCTCAGACATGCAGATGATATCACTCTAATGGCAGAAAGTGGAGAGGACTAAAGAGCCTCTTGATGAGGGTGAAGGAGGAAAGTGAAAGAGCTGGCTTAAAACTAATATTAAAAAAACTAAGATCATGGCATCTGGCCCCATTACTGCATAGCAAATGGAAAGGGAAAAGGTGGAAGTAGTGACAGATTTTCTCTTCTTGGGCTCCAAAATCACTGCAGACAGTGACTGCAGCCATGAATCAGAAGACTGTTGCTTTTTGGTGGAAAAACAATGAAAATCTAGACAGTGTATTGTTGAAAAGCAGAGACATTACTCTGCTGACAAAGGTCTGTATAGTCAAGGTTATGGTCTTCCCAGTGGTCACATACAGTTGTGAGAGCAGGACTATAAAGAAGGCAGGACATCAAAGAATTGATGCCTTTGAACTGTGGTGCTGGAAAAGACTCCTCAAAGTCCTTTGGACCACAAGGTGATCAAACCAGTCAATCTTAAGGGAAATCAACCCTGAATATTCACTGGAAGGACTGATGTGGAAGCTGAAGTTCCAGTATTTTGGTCATCTGATGCAAACAGAAGACTCATTGCAAAAGTCCCTGATGCTGAGAAAGACTGAGGGCAGGAGAAGAGGGCATCAGAGAATGAGATGGCTAGATGGCATCACTGATGCAATGAAGATTAACTTGGGCCACTCCAGGAGATGGTGAAGGACAGGGAAGCCTGGTGAGCTGCAGTCCATGGGGTCGCAAAGAGTCAGACATGATTGGGTGACTGAACAATATAAATCAAGTTTGCATAAATCAAAAATAGCACCTTTTCTTCCATGGAAACTTTAATAAAGGATGGTGTTCTTTACTGAAACAGGAAAATAAAGGAAGAGTAGATTCAAAGAACAAAGTTCATCAACAGTTCTAGTGAACACATATCCAAGTAACAATGTTGAAAAGGCAACTGAATATATGTCTGGGGTTCAGAGGAAATGGCAAGGCTGAAGGTATAGTTTTAGTAGGCTTTCATTTAGGGTTGCTATATTTGTTAGGATACAATCATACTGAAAGAAAAAGATCCAAAAATATAGTGACTTAAATAAGATAGAAATGCATTTCTCTTTCTTGTGAAAGTCTAGTGGCAAGAGGATACTCAACTAACTCTTGGCCAAGTTATTGCTAATTTAGAGAAGTAAGGATTTTTATTGATTTAACCCATAGAACATCTGTCTTCAAACCAAATGCACATTTTTACATAGTCAACCCCATAATCTAATTTTGTTATCCTACTGTCTCAGCCCTCAGGTATCCACACTGTATGTCCATGGAGAGCCAGGCACTATGCTAGACTATGAATAGACAATAATAAATAAAAAAGATTTGGTCCCTGCTTTTAGAGAGGAAAAAAATCTACAAAATAGACAGAAGAAACAAGTAGTAACATATATAGTGATGCAGGTCTACAAAGAAAGTATAGCGTCCAAAAAAAGTACCTAGGAGGGACATACCCTTAGGCTCAATTGCAGGCTTCAACTTGTAGATCCCTACTTGCTGAATTACGAAATCCTTCATTTTCTAACTTACTGATAAACCCTTCTTATATATTCTGTATATAGCATTTTCAACAACCTCTACTTCTCATAAAATATCACTCCACTTGACCCAGGTAAGTTCTCTTTTTTTCCTCAGAATAAGCCAAAAATTACCATTTGGTATTGCAGCCTTGAGCATATAATCCAAGGGATTTTATCACAAAAGGTCCCCAAATCTATGTGTACACTAAGAAATGTCTGCAGACTGAAGAAATACTGAATCTTATTTATATATTTGGCTAAAATTCAGCTTCCCTACTAATGGTTGGCGGGGAAGGCAATGGCACCCCACCCCAGTACTTTTGCCTGGAAAATCCCATGGACGTAGGATCCTGGTAGGCTCCAGTCCATGGGGTCGCTAAGAGTCGGACACGACTGAGCGACTTCACTTTCACTTTTTTCACTTTCATGCATTGGAGAAGGAAATGGCAACCCACTCCAGTATTCTTGCCTGGAGAATCCCAGGGACGGGGGAGCCTGGTGAGCTTCCGTCTGTGGGGTCGCACAGAGTCGGACACGACTGAAGCGACGCAGCAGCAGCACTAATGGTTGGAACCTCTGCTTACTGAATATTTGGGGGGCTTCCCAGATGGCCCTAGTGGTAAAGAATCCACCTGCTGATGCATGAGTTGCAGGTTTGACGCCTGGGTTGGGAAAATCCCCTGAAGTAGGAAATGGCAACCTGCTCCAGTATTCTTGCCTGGAATATTCCATTGACAGATGAACTCAGTGGGCCATAGTTGATGGAGCCACAGAGAATTGGACACGACTGAGCACAAATATTTTGGATCACCCCTTCTTACAAAATCTGAGTGCAACTGTAATCATTACAGGCAATATCATGTAAAAGCATTCATAAAGTCAGAATAGCCCCTTGAAAGCATGTGGTAGCTCAATAAAAGGATGTTAAAAGGGCAAGTATTGATTCTGCAGTTTAAATCTTTGCTGTCTTTAGTCTAGTCTCCTCCATGGCAGCTAAAGTGAATGAAAGTGTCAGTTGCCCAGTAATGTCCGACTCTTTGCAATGCCATGGAGTGTAGCCCAGCAGGCTCCTCTGTCCATGGAATTTTCCAGGTAAGAATACTGGAGTGGGTTGCCATTCTCTTCTCAAGGGGATCTTCCCGACCCAGGGATCGAACCCAGGTCTCCTCCAGTGCAGGCAGATTCTTTACCCTCTGAGCCACTAGGGAAGCTGCAGTGAATAGTTTAAATCTTGTATTTTGTTCAGAAAACTTCAATATCTTTCTGTCTCACTCAATGGCCTGCAGGTTCCTACATGAACTGCTTTTATCCCTGCATTTCTTGTCACCTTCCATTCTTCCTTGTTCCCACAATTCTAGTCACAATGGACATAGTGCTATTTCCTCAAGCCAAGCAAAGTCCAGTCTCAAGGTCTTTGGCAAAATTCCACCCTAGGGTCTCTCGCTGGAATGTTATTCTCCAAGGTAGGTAGCTACTTTTGTCCCTTCTGTTCTCATCATCTTTTCAGATCTGTAAGTGGACACTGCTGGAACCTCAATCAGATCCCTTTTATCCAATCTGGTGCAGCCATCCCCAGCTAGTTCTAGTTTTGTTTTTTTTTTTATGAGATCTTTATTTAGATAACTGACCTCAGTCAGATGGAGGTGTTTTTCCATCAGGCCATGCCACATGACTTCGGCTGGCAATCAAGTGACACAGCTACAAAACCCTGCCTCAGGGTGAGACACACTCTACAATAAAACCTGTGTGCCAGCACTTCCTATCGTCTCAGTGAAAGTCTCCAGTGGAGACCACATTCTGGCTCAGCTTTTTACCCAGCTCTATCCTACTTGCCTCACTTTCCTTCTCCTGAGAATACCTGCCTCTCCCTCAAATACATTTTTTGAGCAAAAATCCCAGTCCTGGGCTGATCTTCTAGGAAACCAATCTAACAAAGATGCCTTCCCTGACCACCATATATCCAGGCACTCAGTACCTCCCTTACCTTGCTTTACTCTTTACATAGCACCTATAACCATATTGAGTAATATATTTATAAAATTTCCTTTTGTTTATTCACTTTTTCTTCCAATGACATGTAAAATCTAAGAGATTAGGAATTTTTTTGTTCATTACTCAATTCCAAAGCCTCCAAAACTACCTAGTTCATTGTAGTTAATAAATATGCATTGCTAAATGCATGAGTAAATGGAATAGGACAGTAGATTTATTATTTTTTAAAGATTGCTCTATTCTTGAAAACATTAGGATCTAATAATCTGGGTTAATTTCATCTGCAACAAAGAATGATGCTATTGGGCACTGGATCTTCTATGTCCTTTTGAACTCTCAACACTGAATGCTGATCATTGATATTATATTTGCTTATCAACTGAGAGTTAGTTTATTAACACATTCTTCCCAAGCTTTTCAGTTTTTAAACTCAAACTCATTAATTTTATAGTCTGATTGTCATTCAAATTTCCCTCTGGATTTCTTAATTAGCCTTTGTTCCTTAAATAAAAGTGTATTTTCCAATCATCAATATTTTGAACTCAGAGCTTAAAAGCCCTATTGAAAACATAAATAAAAACAGATATATTTTAACAGTGAAAATTATTAAATAATGAAGAGTATATTGTAACTATAGCATGATCAATGTAAGCATTACTCAGTCAGAGATAATCCCTAAAAGGATTCTAGAGAAGTTTCTTGAAATTTTATTTTAAAACAAGGTCATAGCTGTTTTAGTACACAGACCCTATTTGGCTAAAAAGCCAGCAAAGGATTTGAGTATACATCTGAACTCCTTCATTAAGGAAATACTGCAGCCATATATGACACATCAAACATATTCAAATATCCAACTACAGAGACTCTGGCTGACTTTCAGTCCCTTCAGTTCACAAGCTCTCTAGAAGAACTGAGCATTGATAGTTTTTGCAGAAAATTGTCTACATTATCAACCCCACTCCACAAAAATGACTTGGATATTATTTGACTTTTACAGATTTTTAAATTTGAAAAGGATATGAGGCTGCATGCCAACTCCACAGGGGTCTTTTCATTAGTAATAAATAAAGTTTGATTAATTTTTTCACAGAGACCTTTACAGTCATGAAAGTCTGCTATCTGCTCCATTAAAAATAAAGAAATCTTTTAGGGATAATCTCAAATATATTCACATAAAGGCCTTGCAAAGATGTTTCATTCTAATTTGGGAGTACATAATGAATGTACTTCTTTGCAACTAGCATTTAATGCCAGTGCTTTTATGGTTTATGTTATAACGTTTGTTTCTTTTTATTCAACAGAAAAGGTCAATGTGACTAATAATTATAACTATGACTCTGAGAGAAGAAGACTGTAATTAGACTATTTTTCAACAAATAATGAAGTGTCAGAAAAAAAGAAAGTGAGTCCTTGGTGTCAGCAAAACTAGTTTACACATAGACAGGAAAAGTAATTCTTTCTTGCAGATGTATACTTGGGTGAGCTCCTTCCGATAATCTACCTTGAATAATAAATATACATAAAAAGTACTATCTAGATATTAAAACTGAAGCAATGGTTTTCATCCAGTAGTAATTTTGCCTACAAGGTGATATTTGGCAATATTTGGAGACATTTTTGGTTGCTACAACTGGAGGGGTCCCACCGACATCTAGCGGGTAAAGGCCAGGGATGTTGTTAAACATCTTATACACATAGGACAGTATCCCACACCAAAGAATTACCCAGGCCCTAATATCACATCGATTTTAAGGAACTTTGAATAATGTCAAAAAACTTTCCTATTTTGAAATTAATGAGTAAGTTTTAAAGTAGTCCATGGTAATTAAACCCTATAAGGGGGTGATAGTCTACTGACATTCTATTATGAGATATATTTTGTAGCCATTGTAGATTAAAAGAGAAAAAGTAAGGGATATGAGACTTTTTAAAAATCTAAGATAATACTTGATTTCAGGACACTTAGATGTCATATCAGTGTCCTTTAGGGCCATACTAGTTTCTTAAGGCTATGAAACAAAGTGCCACAGATCAGGTGGTTTAAACAATAGAAATTCACTTTCTCACAGTTCTAGAGGCTTAAAGACCAAGATCAAGTTGTCTTCAGGGTTATTTCTTCTGAGACTTTTCTCCTTTGCTTGCAGCTGGCTATCTGTTTCCCTATGCCTCCCCATGGTCTTCCCTCGGTGCCTGTGTCCACATTCTGATCTCCTCTTCCCATAAGAATGTCAATCATATTGAATAAATGTTCATATCAATAATTTCCTTTAAATTTAATTGTCTTTTTAAAGACCCTATAACCAAATATGGTCACATTCTGAAGTACTGAGAATATTCAATATATGAATTTTGAATGGGACACAATTAGGCCCATAACAGCCCATGACAATTTAGATTGTCTTCAATTCAAAGTCCTCTAGAGATAGAAAATATCTCACAGTGTAAATGCTTTCCAGCATTTCTACTGCTCTGGAGAGCAGGAAAGAGTGTGAATGGGAAAAGTGAGCTTTCACTGAAACAGTCCTTAATTTTCATAAAGTGACTGAATTTGCCCCAAATTTTTGCAGGAAACAGTTTTAGGAACTCCAAGGAAACAAAGGCAATAGCTTTGAGTCACAGGATTAATTTTTATATGTAAAACACTTCCCTAAAGAAAACCAGAATTAAAAGAATAAGTTCTGTCCAATGATCATGTTGGTCAAAACATCACAAGCAAGTGCCCAGCACTTGCTGGGCAAGAGTCAGTATGTCAGTATATTTACTCATTGACTATGAAATTAAGTCTATAAAGACTATTCCACTAAAACTCCATGATATGTTGGACAGTGTGCTTCTAACCTGCCTCCAACTTAGTCTTCAATCTTATCTCTTAGTACTTATTACAATGCATTTTATGATACAGCAACAACAAATTACCAGTAGTCACATGCTCAGTCTATGCTGTTTTCCTCCTTGCTACAATGCTGTATTGTGTTGTTGAGGAGGAAGAAACTTCTTTCTACCTTAGGTGCTTCTGGCCAGTCTAAAATTTAGATTGGTCTGAGACAGGTTAACAGGAGAAAATAAAAGGAAACTTTAATAACATTTATACATGGCAGAGACACCCAGAAAATGGAGTAACCTGCCAAAACAGCCAAAGTTCACAACTTAGATATCATCTTCAGCTGAAAGACAAAAGAGGATGTTGGAGGTAGTAGTTTGGGAGGAAGATTGTTTATATGGAGATGGAAAAGCAGATTTGGGTAAACAAATGTCTGTTAAGCCATGCAGAGGCAATATAAGAAATTAATAACTTCTCACTTTTTAATTTGTGTGTGCACTGTCGCTCAGTAGTGTCCAACTCTGTGAACCTACAGACTGCAGCCCGCCAGGCTCCTCTGTCCAGAGAATTTTCCAGGAAGGAATACTGGAGCGGGTTTCCATTTCCTACTCTAGGGATCGTCCCAACCCAGGAATTGAACCCGCGTCTCCTACATTGGCAGGTGGATTCTACTGTGCCACCTGGGAAGTCCCCAATTATTAATCTGTCAACATGTAAGTCAATAATTTTTAAAGTAAGTTTTAAAATATACGGACCTTGCTCGAACATAGGCTAAAATTATAACAACTTCTGAAAATATTCTATGACTAATGAAAGAGTTTCATAGAATTTTGTCTACCAGATGGATTGGCATAACTGGATTAAAACATGGGACAAATTTTCAGGTAGTTTACTCTTTTTTTCCTTTGTTTAACTGTATTTCAAATGATAAACTATTTATATGAGCTAGAAATAATTAGAAGAGTAACAGTTGATGAGCTTTTCTCAGCAGGACTTGACCAACTCATTAAATACATTTTTTAAATAAGGCAAATTCATAAAAGTAATTCAAGAACCAAAGGGAAGATTGTAAAGGGTGGTAAAAACTAATGGTACTTGAATTATTAGAGAATAAGAATAAACTAAAGAGTATGTGAAAGAATTAAGAAAAATATGTCTACTTTAAAATTGTGTGTATCAGTCACTCAGTTGTGCTACTGTTTGCGACCCCATGGACTATAGCCCACCAGGCTCCTCTATCGACAAAATTCTCCAGGCAAGAATACTGGAGTGGGATGCCATTTCCTGCTCCAACCCTAAAATTACCTTGCTCATAACTAATAGAAAACATTCTGGTCATTAGCTTTAAATATGCAGAAAATAAAAGATGTATTCATATAGCATTTTACACATTAGTCATGAAATTAAAATGAATGTCACACTTTTGATCTTGATTGTATCTAGGGGAGGGGAAACAATTAAAAAAAAATCATTGGCCCAAAAATAAAAACCATCTGGTGAAGTCATGAATGACTGAGTTAAGCAGCAGGGAGCCTACTGTTAATCATTTCTGTAGTCAATTGAGAATTCTGTAGAGAATATATTAAAGAGTCATATAAAAAGGACAGTGACCCAAATAAGTTGCTTAAGAAAGATAGTCAAAATCAGTAAACAGATACTGTATTCCTATAATATTGATCATTTTTAAGAATTAGTAGAAAAAATTGTTTGCTTATTGCTGTGATGCAGCTATTTCCTTAAAATTTTAAGAATTCTCCATTTGATTGTGTTTTTGATGATATTCCAAACAGAAAGACTTCCTATGCCCTACTTTTAGTAATCACCAAGAGATATTTGTTCATAATGCTCTAATTATGAAACAGAACAAAATCAATCCTTAGTAAGAGATAACATGTCTTTGAGATCAAGTACAATAAACTTTCCTCATAAACGAATACTGTATGTTGCCAAATGTCTTCAAGAATTCTTTTTTTTTTCCTGTCTTTGCTTCCTTTCATTCTTTTTTTAGATAATAGAACCCTGTTAGCTTAGCTTGAGACATGGAGTTAAGATACCCTACCACAAACTCAATTTCCCATCCCTCAGGGGAGCTAAGTATAGCCATGGGATTAAGAAAAGTGAAGTCACTCAGTCGTGTCCGACTCTTTGCGACCCTGTGGACTGTAGCCCGCCAGGCTCCTCTGTCCATGGGATTCTCCAGGCAAGAATACTGGAGTGGGTTGCCATGCCCTTATTCAGGGGATCTTCCCAACCCAGGGATCAAACCTGGGTCTCCTGAATTTCAGGCAGATGCTTTATCCTCTGAGCCCCTAGGGAATCCCACCATGGGATTAAGTCTGGGTCAACTGGAATGTGAATTCAAGAGATATGTTCAACTCAGAGTCCTTGTCATGAATATGGAGTCATTTCACTCTGAATGCTCTCTTTTCTCCATCTCTAATCCATACAGAAGAGGACAATGAGTCCCATAATCAAGTAGGCTATCATCCTATGAGCAACTTATAACCATGAATGCTTTTCTGTAGTAAACATTCTAGCAACCTTGATCTTGCTCTTCCTATAGAATATGAGAAGATAAACTTCAAATTCATTTAAAATAACAATAGTTTGGGGTTACTTGTTATAGAGATTTATCTTGTACCTCATCTCAAGTAAAGTTTGGTATGAAATGTGAGAGGCTATGACAATAAATACTCAAAATATTTGTAATTGGTTTAACAATTAGGTGGATTGAATCTTCAGAAGCTAGTCACCTATTTAACTCCCCAGAAAACCAATAGAAAAAAATGCAATCTGCTATGGAGTGAATATTTATAAACCCTGAAAATTAACAGGCTGAAGCCCTGATTCCCAATGTGATGGTATTTGGAAGTAAGAGTTTTGGGAGGTAATTAAATCATGAGGATGGTGCCCTCCTGAATTGAATTAGTGCCCATATGAGAGATGATACAAGAAAGATGATCTCCCTCTACCATATGAAGATACAAGAAGACAGCAATCTGTAAATCAGGAAGATGGCTCTCACTGGAATGCAACCATGCTGACACCTGATCTCAGATTTCCAGCCTCAGCTAGACAGTGTAAACAGTAATCTTTTCTAAAAAATAAGCAATCATACTATAACAACCCAAACCAAGACACAACCAGTGAAAAACTGGAAGCAGCCAACATGTTTGCTGACCCTACTGCTCTGGAAAACTGATTGCAAAGCTAGAATATTGGTGACTGACAGAAGTTCCTTGCTTCTTTCAGAAAATTTTGTAAGTTAAAAAGGAGCTCGTGCATGAACAAGCCAGTCTGAAAGTTGAGATTAAAGAAAACAGACTTCTTAATGGAGACACTTTATACCTGTGACATCTATTTTGACTCGCAAGGCTAGAAAAGTCAACTGCTTTTATGCTCTAAACAGAAGAAGCTATGTCTGTCCTTCAGAGCCTGTCTTTAAATTCTATCTTAAATAAAACTTTTTTTAGTCAAACAATGAGAGAAGCCCAGGGACAAAGGTCAGATTAGTTCCCTACTTGAAGCCTATATTTTTAAAAGACCTTAACCTAGCCAGTATTAAATTTAAAGACAGCAGAGTTCACGCAAAGATGCAGTAAAAACTAAAATATCTCAGAGACTTAAGAACTATTAATAAAAGTAATGAGTATGGTGACTTTCACATGAATTTTATTAGAAGCAAGTAGACTTAGAAGATTATGAAGTTTTTGAGTGATCTCTATTGTCAAAGACACTGTGAGTTTGACCAGCAAGAGCCTATAATTATCCCTAAGACAGTATTCTTGAAGTATTCTTAATGCCCATTTCAGTGGTGGCAAAAAAAAAAAAAAAACACATAATGGACAGAATAATGCCCAATCCTACCCCAGAGAGAACAACTATGGGATTTTATGGAAAACAGACAAGAGAGTTCCCCTCAGAAATCAGGACAAGCGTCTAATGGAACAGTTTACTTCACTACTAGAATAAATATCTTAAAATTCTTCAAAAGTTCTTATTTTTGTCATTTCTATGGAGCAGTGACAACTCCCATTCTTCCTACTTTATTAACAGAAGATTATCATGGTGGTTATTTTGTTTCAGCTACATCACTGTACACCAGGTGTCAGAGACATATATCACTTTCGTATTAGTTTATGAGTTACCAGATGGGAAAGGGCCAAGTTCGAACTTGGAAAAAAGAAAATACAACAACATTTAGCCTCAGTTTTTATGCAGATGGGATAACTTAAAGAAATCTGACTACCTCTACTGGAAAAAGTATGGTCTACCTGTGGGAAGTAGGCACCCATGGAGGTGATCAGAGAAGCAGACTGAGTCTGACTGTCCAACAATATGTTTGCTACATTTTCCCTTTAGCAATAGAATCTGTGGGGTTTTAGCTGGTCAGTTGTTCACTCAGCTTATAAATTCACACAGCGTTTTCGCAGCTACGCATAGCCATTGTATCTAAGCTTGGCCAATTTTTGGAAAAGGAATTTATGTAACTTCTAAGTTGTTGCCTTAGAAGCAAAGATGTTTGCTTTGGACTTTCCTTGATTACTTCAGTTACGCTGTGGACAGTGGTGAACTCACTCTGACAGAGTAGACAAGTACAGCACACCACGGGATAATGAAAGCATTGGAGGAGTGAAACTGGGTGGTCCCTGAATGACCTAGGAAAGCAGAGCCACCCCGCTCAGCCTGGACTGCTCACTCCCGGACTGTTACACACATAAAAAATAAATTTACAATTTAAGCTCCTGTGTGTTGGAGTATTTTGTTATAGCCATTTAATCTGTATCCTAACACAATATATAATTCAACCTGATAAACCACGGCTGTAAAGGGCAGATATGATTGTGAAACAAAACTAAATCTCTAAAGCTATGTATCTGAAAGAAGACAATAAACTTTTATAGAACAGATATGGTGAAAGACTTTTTCTAGTGAAAACCAGGAAAGTATCAAACAGTTTCTGGGAGACCTGCTGTGATGATGTTTCAACACAGATGTTAGACTCGGGCACTTTTCATTTAATTTCAAAAGGTGCACCATATGTACATGTCTCAATAAACGATCATATTTTATATTTATAAGACACTTTAAATCATATGTCAGACATGTCCAGATGCCAAATAAGTCAAAACCTTCAGTATTCAAAACATTACTCAAATATAATTTATACACCTGGGAAATCACAGTTAATGATTTGGAAAGCAATTCTGAATGTGCCATTATATGCCCAAGATGGTACAAAGTCTTGAGGACATAGAAAAAGACACTGCACATACAATCAAGGATATTTCACCCTTGTTGAAAATACAAAACTAACCTACTATAAACAATTAAAGAGACATTTACTGTTAAAAATGAATGCTTCTGGCTATAATCCAATTAAAATTATTGGTGTTAATATGTGATATACTGGTGAGTTAAAAGTAAGTGACTAAGGCAACACAACTGGAAAGCCTTGCCAGCACACTAACAAAACTAAAGTAGATGTGATTAAGGATCCAGTTTCCTCCTGGTATTTGCTGCTGCTAAGTCGCTTCAGTCATGTCTGACTCTGTGCAACCCCAGAGACAGCAGCCCACCAGGCTCCCCCGTCCCTGGGATTCTCCAGGCAAAAAGACTGGAGTGGGTTGCCATTGCCTTCTCCAATGCACAAAAGTGAAAAGTAAAAGTGAAGTCGCTCAGTCGTGTCCAACTACTAGCGACCCCATAGACTGCAGCCCATTTAATCCTTGTCTATTTCCTTACTTGGTGAATCTTGACTAACTGACCAACCATAATCCTTGCAAAAACAGTCTTAAGAAAGTATTATTCCAACACTTATCAAGATAAGATTGCACCAACAATCCAAAGCAAGTGGTACAAAAATGAGTACAACCTTCCACTGCAATTTTTTTTTTAGCATTTAAATACAAAAACTGTTAATCAGCACTAAACCATAAGGATACATGATTCTCCTTTCTCCTCTCAATAATATTTCAGACTTTTACTCTTCAATGTGTCCTTTGATGCTCCCAATCTGCATCAGCTAAATAAAGCCTATTATCATCTCTTTGAGTCACTTAAATTATATTTTTATAGCACAGAAATATATTGATAAGCTTCACCCACAAAAACATAACATTGAACATGTGATCAGTGGCTGACAGACAAAGATAGAAAACGTCCTTTTCTCCATATCTATGACAACAGAT
Organism: Tragelaphus eurycerus; assembly: GCA_935064755.1. Classification (NCBI taxonomy): domain Eukaryota; kingdom Metazoa; phylum Chordata; class Mammalia; order Artiodactyla; family Bovidae; genus Tragelaphus; species Tragelaphus eurycerus. The sequence continues at coordinate 39,468,057 of CAKXYN010000010.1, read as the reverse complement.
GACTTACTTTGTGAGTAAGTCATTCATTTGACATCTCTAAAGATGAGGAAAGTATCCACTAAGGCAAGATTCCTCGTGTCTGAACTGTGATCTCCTGTTAAGTCTACCTGTCTTGTGCCAGTATATGCTGAAGGTCCATCCCCATGCCAGACATTATAGGCTTGTGGCAAATATCAGCTGCATTCAAATTGATATGTGCATTCTCAAATCTCTATATGCATTCTCAAGTTCCTAGTACTGCAGTCAGGGCCTTTTCCAGAGTAACAACAGAAATGTTCAGAACTTACTTTCATTATTCTTTGATTCTGTTGGCACTTTTTCATTATTTTCTCATTAACCTTTCTCCCTTATGTCCAAAGCATAATTGCTAGTTTCTCTTGGGTCATTATTTTCACTTATCATCAGAGATTAACCTTATACTATTTTTTCACTGTATTTTTAAGTTCACAAATATTTCCAAACATCTACATTATGCATCACAGAGGATCACATAGCACCAGGACTTAAAAGCCAACAGTGCCCCTGCTGAAAAAGTATTCCACTTTGGCCATTCCACTAAACATTTGTAGACATAAAGGAACAATGGTGGTTTAGTTGCTAAGTCGTGTCTGTTTCTTGAGACCCCATGGACTGTAGTCTGCCAGGCTCCTCTGTCCCTGGGATTCTCCAGGCAAGAATTCTGGAGTGGGTTGCCATGCCCTTCTCCAGGGGATCTTCCTGACCCAGCAATCAAGCCTGTGTCTCCTGAATTGAAGGCAGATTCTTTACTGACTGAGCTACAAAGAACATCCAATGGAGGGATAGAAAAAAGTAAAGCTTGTAGTGATTTTTGGCAAGAGTCCTTATGTAAGACCGAGAAGTTTTCATGCAATTTAGTAGATAATGATAAACTACTGAATGTTTTTAGGAAGTGGATAATAGAATCAGTCTTTATTTAAGAAGATCAATCCAGAAATTATGCAGAGAAATGATTGAGAGACAGTCATGGAAAAGAGACCAATTTGGAAGCTTCTGAAGTAGAGAAAGAGGAAGAAACCAAAGGAATATCAGAAATATAAAACCTGCAATAGTTCACAGCTTAGACATTCCAGGAAAAGAAGAAATAGAATTAAAGATGATTCTGGATTTTGAGATTTGAATGACAGAGAGAACATCAATGCTATTAGCAGGGATGAGGCAGACAGGAAGAAAATCATGATAAAATCATGAACTCTGTTTTAGATATGTGTAGTCATGTGGCCAAATACTCATACTAGAAATTAAGTCTATATGGAAAAAAAGACTTCTGTATTTGTTTCTGTAATCTGGCCTTTGTTCAGCAACTTATTCATTTCTTATTAGTAGGGGAGAAAAATAGATAAGTTACAGTCTAGTTTAAAATCAGTTTAAATATAGTGTCTTTTGGATAAAATATGCTTGGATGATTGATCACTTGCTTGAGGAGGAGTATGGCTTATTATTCTTATGGTATGGGAGAGGAAACATAAAATCCTCTGATGTTCACGTTGTCTCCCTCTCACTCCTCCAGTGGTTCAACAATACCATTTGCTCTCCTGGATTCTGGCTGATCTGTCTCTTCTGAAGTCTATGACTAACATACCTCAGAGGCCATGCTTTGACACACACACTGCTGTGGTATAACTGTTTGTTACATACCACTGCTGTGGCACATAAACTGTTTGTTGTGGTATAACCACTAACCTGACTACCTTCACCTCAGATCTTGCTATAAAACCGATTTTCAGCTGCAACTTTTATTTGGTGCGGGTAAGAGTGGTCCCCTTGACAGAGCTCACTTCATCCCAACAATGGTGACCCATTTCTGACAAGATTTGCATGAGAATCAGTGCCTTAGAAAAGAATATCCTCAGAATATTTTTTACCCTTAGAGGCTACACTGAGCAGCTCACTTTGAAGGGATTTTTTACCAACTGTTCACCCAATACCCTGCAGGTATCCTCTTCCTGAAGTCTCAATAGGAAACAGGAGCTTCCTTCTAGTGTTTTCCCTTTTCCAATTCTCTCTGGGCAAAGCTTTGCTAAGAAGAGAAAATGTGGAACCACTTTTGGGTGCTTTAATTTCCTCTCTCTTTCTTCCTTCCAAAATCCACTGGGCCAAGACTCCACGGAGGGGAGTGTCATGCTCTATACATTACAGGAGAGCTCTAAAATGATTCCTTCAGAATGTGTTGTTTATTTGAAAATATAGGAAATATAAAAATAATAGAACTCCTCTCTCTAGCATAACTGATAATCTGATTTATAATTATGGCAGGAAAACGCCAGCATTAACCTCAACTCTAAGAAGCCTTTCTTACCAATACTTCTTTATTACTTTCTCATTTTTATTTTTGAGGTATATTCTCTTAGTATTCTCTCTGTAACAAATCTTAATGTCCCACTGGCATACTGTTGCCTCAGGCAAACCAAGACAATGGTCTTGTACTCTGAAAGGCAAAATGAAAAAGCATATCAATAATCTTCAAAATACTACTCCATTGTACATGTTTAGTTTAAACTACCTGCAGAACATTTAGGAAAATAAATCCCCCTTGGTAATCCAAAGAGATTTGTTGCCCCATTTTAAACTCTAAACAATGTTATAGCTTTAATTTGGCCTCTTATTATGATTAATCATCATCACTAATAGAGTTTGACTATAAACCAGGAATAATTTTTATGCCCTCAAACCATATAGTTTAAAGAAATACTTGGTGTCCTGGAAAATATAATAAGAATTTCATATGTCCAATCATAATTTTCAGGACGAAAGACCCAGGACCCACCTTTACTTAACAAAGCTAACTATCTTGTTGTGCCACATATAAATATCAGTGGAAAACATACACAGACAGGTCTTCAAATGTGGAAAGTCAAGAGAGGAATCATAGGAGAAAAATAAGATAATCAGATCACAGTTAAGAGTCAACTATCTCATAGATAACTAAGGTCAAAGCAAACAGACCTAGGACCAGATACAATGAAGTCAGAGCCAAAGGCAGCAGAAGAAAGGACAGATTGCTCACTAAAGCCAGCTGGGAAATGTTCAGATTGGCAGAGACAAAAGCAGCCAAAGGCCACCAGGCATCAGGGTAAATCAGTTTTAGGAAGCCATAGTGATGAGATCAGAGAAGGTAATGGCAATCCACTCCAGTACTCTTGCCTGGAAAATCCCATGGATGGAGGAGCCTGGTAGGCTGCAGTCCATGGGGTCGCGAAGAATCAGACATGACTGAACAACTTCACTTTCACTTTTCACTTTCATGCACTGGAGAAGGAAATGGCAACCCACTCCAGTGTTCTTGCCTGGAGAATCCCAGGGGCAGCAGAGCCTGGTGGGCTGCCGTCTAAGGGGTCACACAGAGTTGGACATGACTGTAGCGACTTAGCAGCAGCAGCAGTGATGAGATAAGGATTTAGGACTGATAGTCTAATCCTTTTGTTCTCACAGGAACTGGTGTTAAATGGGCTAGTGTATCACTTACAGACAATGATCATTTTTCCTGTGGTTGAGGTTACTGCTGACATTTCCCTCACAAAGCAACTGGAGATTCTGAGTATATATGGCTGGAATTGAGAAAACAAAAATCGAGATCCATATATCAGAGGGTTCAGACTGACTTCAGGTGGAGATGACTGTTGGGGTAGCAGTACTTTATGTAGTGAAGTGAAGTGAAGTTGCTCAGTCATGTCCGACTCTTTGAGACCCTGTGGACTCCTACCAGGATCCTCCATCCACAGAATTCTCCAGGCAAGAATACTGGAGTGGGTTGCCATTTCCTTCTCCGGGGATCTTCCTGACCTACAGATTGAACCCAGGTCTCCTGCATTGCAGGCAGACGCTTTATCCTCTGAGCCACCAGGGGAGCATAGCAGTACTTTATGTAAGAGGAGCAAATAGAGATGGGATCAGGTTTCTGCAGAGCATAAGAGGATCTTGGGTAATTGTCTGGAACATGAAATGGTACCTATGAGTTATGTGGATAAGAAGATTCAAGATACATGAGTAGCTCAAATAAGATGCAAACTGGACAGTGTTCAAGCTGAAGCAATAGGAATCACAAATCTAGAGAAAACAATGCAAAATCACTAGGCAGCCTCAGTTTAAGGAGATTTCTGTGAAGCTGGTTATTTTTCACTTAGAGAAATGAAAAGTATATTAAAAACGTGTAAAAGTCCAAGTTCTCTATGACATGAGGACAAGATAGGTTTCATCTGTCCAGTCATTTTCCAATTTGTAACCTCACTAATAGTAGTTCATTAAAGTCATTTTTAAGTAATAGTCAATGTGAATTCGAACGTCATTGGAGCACTTGAAATTCCTCAAGTTAACAGGAAATGAGTTATTAATAAGTACATTTTAAGTGTTCTTAAGTATTTTGAAGTATTTATGTAGACGCCATTTTTTTGTGTGAGTTATTATCAAGGAATGAAGTAATATCCCTTCCTCTGTGTACCTGTTAATTTTCCTGAAGTCATCATTTTATATAGAATGGAGTATTTAATGCATCTCCTGATTCAACTAATGGCTATCAGTACCTCCTTTTGGTAAGCATTTAGCTCTCTCGTGTGAAGAATGTAAAGATATATGACATATAGTCCATGTGTTCAGTCAGTCAGTTCAGTTGCTCAGTAATGTCTGACTCTGTAACCCCATGGACTGCAGCATACTAGGCTTCCCTGTCCATCACCAACTCCCGGAGTTTACCCAAACTCATGTCTATCGAGTCGGTGATGCCATCCAGCCATCTCATCCTCTTTTTGTCATCCCCTTCTCCTCCCACCTTCAATCTTTCCCAGCATCAGGGTCTTTTCCAATGAGTCAGTTCTTTGCATCAGGCGGCCAAAGTATTGGAGTTTCAGCTTTACCATCAGTCCTTCCAATTAACACCCAGGACTGATCTCCTTTAGGATGGACTGGTTGGATCTCCTTGCAGTCCAAGGAACTCTCAAGAGTCTTCTCCAACACCACAGTTTAAGAGCATCAATTCTTCGGTGCTCAGCTTCCTTTAGAGTCCAACTCTCACACCCATACATGACTACTGGAAAAAACATAGCTTTGACTAGATGGACCTTTGTTGGCAAAGTAATGTCTCTGCTTTTTAATATGTTGTCTAGGTTGGTCATTGGAGAAGGAAATGGCAACCCACTCCAGTGTTCTTGCCTGGAGAATCCCAGGGACCAGGAAGCCTGATGGGCTGCCGTCTATGGGGTCACACAGAGTCGGACACGACTGAAGTGACTTAGCATAGCATAGCATAGGTTGGTCATAGCTTTTCTGCCAAGGAGCAAGCATCTTTTAATTTCATGGTGCAGTCATCATCTGCAGTGATTTTGGAGCCCCCAAAAAATAAAGTCCCTCATGGTTTCCATTGTTTCCCCATCTAAGTACTTCAGAATAAATATAACTGGAGATGGATTCCACATCCATTGTTTCCCTATCTAAGTACTTCAGAATAAATATAACTGGAGATGGATTCCACATCCATTGTTTCCCTATCTAAGTGTCTTCAGTACTTCAGAAGTAATATAATTGAAGATGTGAGAGGACTATATGATGATGTTTCTGAATTCCATTTCTTCTGAAAAAGTAGACATTTTGCTTTAACAGAAGAAGTGACAGATAGATTCAAGGGATTAGATCTGATAGACAACATGCTTGAAAAACTATGTATGGAGGTTCATTACACTGTACAGGAGGCAGTGATAAAAACCATACCCAAGAAAAAGAAATTGAAAATGGTTGTCTGCAGAGGCCTTACAAATAGCTGAGAAAAGAAGAGAAGCAAAACGCAAAGGAGAAGAGGAACAATATACCCATTTGAATGCAGAGTTCTGAGAAAATAGCAAGGAGATAAAAAGGAAGCCTTTTTAAGTGAATAATGCAAAGAAATAGAGAGAAACAACAGAATTGGAAAGACTAAAGATCTCTTAAAGAAAATTAGAGATATAAATGGAAATTTCATGCAAAGATGGGCACAATAAAGGACTGAAACAGTATGGACCTAACAGAAGCAGAAGATATTAAGAAGAGGTGGCAAGAATATACAGAAACTACACAAAAAAGATCTTCATGACCCAGATAACTATGATGGTGTGATCACTTACCTAGAGGCAGACATCCTGCACTGCGAAATCAAGGGGCCTTAAGAAGCATCACTACCAACAAAGCTAGTGGAGGTGATAGAATTCCAGCTGAGCTATTTCAAATCCTAAAAGATGATGTTGTTAAAGCACTGCACATTATGCCAGCCAATTTGGAAAACTCAGCAGCGGCCAAAGGACTGGAAAAGGTCAGTTTTCATTCCAACCCCAAAGAAGGTCAATGCTAAAGAATGTTCAAGCTACCACACAATTGCACTCATTTTACATGCTAGCAAGTGATCCTCAAAATCCTTCAAGCTATGCTTCAACAGTATATGAACCAAGAACTTCCAAATGTACAAGCTGGATTTAGAAAAGGCACAGGAACCAGAGATCAAATTGCTAACATCTGTTGGATCATAGAAAAAGCAAGAGAATTCCAGAAAAACAACTATTTCTGCTTCATTCCACTGAAGTCTTTGACTGTGTGGATCACAACAAACTGTGGAAAATTCTTAGAAATGGGAATACCCAACCACCTTTCCTGCCTTCTGAGAAACTCATATGCAGATCAAGAAGCAACAGTTGGAACTGGACATGGAACAATGAGCTGGCTCCAAATTGGGAAAGGAGTACACCAAGGCTGCATATTGTCACGCTGTTTATTTAACTTATATGTAGAGTACATCAGGCAAAATGCCAGGCTGGATAAAGTACAAGCTGGAATCACGACTGCTGGGAGAAATATCAATAACCTCAGATATGCAGATGATACCATCCTTATGGTAGAAGGTAAACAGAAACTAAAGAGCCTCTTGATGAAAGTGAAAGAAGAGAGTGAAAAAGCTGGCTTACAACTCAACATTCAAAAAAGTAAGATTATGACATCCAGTCCCATCACTTCATGGAAAACAGATGGGGAAACAATGGAAACAGTGAGAAATTTTCTTTTGGGGGGCTCCAAAATAACTGCAGATGATGACTCAGATCAGATCAGATCAGATCAGATCAGTCGCTCAGTCGTGTCCGACTCTTTGCGACCCCATGAACCGCAGCACGCCAGGCCTCCCTGTCCATCACCAGCTCCCGGAGGTCACTCAGACTCGCATCCATCGAGTCAGTGATGCCATCCAGCCATCTCATCCTCTGTCGTCCCCTTCTCCTCCTGCCCTCAATCCCTCCCAGCATCAGAGTCTTCTCCAATGAGTCAACTCTTCGCATGAGGTGGCCAAAATACTGGAGTTTCAGCTTTAGCATCATTCCTTCTAAAGAAATTCCAGCATTGATCTCCTTCAGAATGGACCGGTTGGATCTTCTTGCAGATGATGACTACAACCATGAAATTAAAAGATGCTTGCTCCTTGGATGAAAAGCTATGACAAAACTAGACAGTGTATTAAAAAGCAGAGACATTACTTTGCTGACAAAAGTCCATATAGTAAAAGCTATAGTTTTTCCAGTAGTTATGTACGGATATGAGATGTGGACCATGAAGAAGGCTGAGAGCTGAGGAACTGATGCCTTCAAGCTGTGCTGTTGAAGAAAACTCATGAGAGTCCCTTGGACAGGAAGGAGATCAAACCAGTCCATCCTAAAAGAAATGAGTCCTGGATAGTCATTGGAAGCACTGATGATGAAGCTGACACAAGCTGAATCACTGTAAAATACCTTGATAATGGGGAAGATTGAAGGCTGGATGAGAAGAGGACAAAAGAGGATGAGATAGTTGGATGGCATCACTGATTAAATGGGCAAGAGTTTGTGCAAACTCCAAGAAATAGTGCAGGACAGGGAAGCCTACAGTTCATGGGATTACAAGGAGTCAGACATGACTGAGTGACTGAACAACAACTGCAGGTTTTAACAATAACAAATCACACATCCTAAATTGTGCATGTTGACAGGAAAAGATAGGCTAAATATAAGGAAGTAAAGGTCTTCTATTTGCAATGCAAACTGGGGTTTTTCCAGTTGTTAAAGTATTATCAGCTTGAGTTCCTTTAGGTGAGGTGAGGAGATACAAACAAAGTTCATCATGTATTCCATCTCTCTTTCATAAAAGCATTTCTTAAATCATAATTTTTATCTATTGGGTTGTTTATGCAATGCCTGCTTTCCCCATTTGAGTATACGTTTCATGACTATAAGATTTGTGTGATAATGTGATCCATCATTGCACATCCAACTCTAGAAAAATCTTAATCATGAGAAAATGAACAGAATTTAGGTTGTATTTCAGGACTGTGAATAGGACATGAAGCAGGCTCAAATGAGCTCTTCAAATCCACAGTAGCCAGGATTATGGGATTGTGTTAAGGGCAATGCAATATCTCACTGAACTCAAGGTCATCTTCATTTTGAGAGATGTCAAGAGACCAGATTGGTTTCAAGGCCTCTAGAAGACCTTGATCCTTTCCAGGTCACCTATGCCAATAAGCACACAGGTGTTTCTTGAGAGACCTTTGAGATAAAAAATGCTTTTGAGAATAGAAGGTCACCCTTGACAGTCTGTCTCATGACACATTAATAAAGCTATTTAATCAGCCAGCTTTCTAGAGGGTCCAGACTGTTTACTATGCTATGTCAGATTTAGCAGTTCGATAAATAAGCATATTCAGGTCAATGAACATTGCCCTTTCACTTTTGAAACATTTTCTAGGCCAATCTTATTGAGAAATACATGTAATTCTTTCTATTTTTTTTAATTAATTAATTTATTTTTTTAAATTTTATTTTGCTTAACTTTACAATATTGTATTGCTTTTGCCATACATCATTTTAAAATAGTTTTCACATTGTCTTTTAGTGATGAGTTTTTATGTAACATTCTAGAATGAACTCCAGACATCCCAGCAGGGGGTTGTATTACACATAAAAGCATTGCTTAACTGACATCAGTTTTGGACCCCTGCCATTTGTGTATAACTTCTTGTTTTTGCCCTTCACATGAACTGTATATAAACTCAAAATAAAATCATTATGGAGTTGGAAGTTGAACATACATCTGAAACGTCACAGCATTCTTTGCAGCCAATGTAAGACTGTCTATAGATTACCATTTTTATTTTCAGTAATAAACGTCTTTCCTTTGGAGCTAAGTTCTAGGGTTTAAAGCACATCTTAACAATTTTTTCTATATAGAAACAACATATTTTAAAATTTTATTTCCTGCCAATGTGGTACCACTGGGAATTTTATAATAGTTAAATGACAAAAATATATGTCATAACTCAGCACAAATAGCTTTTTTACGAGTTAGCACCAATCTTTGGCTTTATTTGCCCATATTGCAGAGTGCCAAATGTAATACAAATCAAATCTTCTCTAAATATGTACATGTAGGTAGGCCTCAATATAAATGTACTCAGCAAATAACTGTGAAAGAAATTTAATTTTCAAGGAAAGAATAAATTTAAATGTCAAATAAAAATGCTGGGTTAAAACTGTATCTAAATATTTTTTCAAGTTCAGACTACTGATTAATTTGTGATCTAATTGAAGAAAGTAGGGGAAACCGCTAGACCATTTAGGTATGACCTAAATCAAATTCCTTACTATTATACAATGGAAGCGGGAAATAGATTTAAGGGACTAGATCTGATAGAGTGCCTGATGAACTACGGACAGAGGTTCATAACACTGTACAGGAGACAAGGATCAAGATCATCTCCAAGAAAAAGAAATGCAACAAAGCAAAATGGTTGTCTGAGGAGGCCTTACAAATAGCTGTGAAAAGGAGAGAAGAAAAAAACGAAGGAGAAAAGGAAAGATATAAACATCTGAATGCAGAGTTCCAAAGAATAGCAAGGAGAGATATGAAAGCCTTCCTCAATGACCAATGCAAATTAATAGAGGAAAACAATACAATGGGAAAGATTACAGATCTCTTCAAGAAAACTTGAACATTTCATGCGAAGATGGGTTCAATAAAGGACAGAAATGGTATGGACCTAACAGAAGCAGAAGATATTAAGAAGAGGTGGCAAGAATACACAGAAGAACTGTACAAAAAAGATCTTCATGACCCAGATAATCACAATGGTGTGATCACTGACCTAGAGCCAGACATCCTGCAATGTAAAGTCAAGTGGGCCTTAGGAAGCATCACTAACAACAAAGCTAAAGGAGGCGATGGAATTCCAGTTGAGCTATTTCAAATCCTGAAAGATGATGCTGTGAAAGTGCTGCACTCAATATCCCAGCAAATTTGGAAAACTTAGCAGTGGACACAGGACTGGAAAAGGTCAGTTTTCTTTCCAGTTCCAAAGAAAGGCAGTGCTAAAGAACGTTCAAACTACCACACAATTGCACTCATCTCACACGCTAGTAAGGTAATGCTCAAAATTCTCCAAGCCAGGCTTCAACAATACATGAACCGTGAACTTCCAGTTGTTCAAGCTGGTTTTAGAAAAGGCAGAGGAACCAGAGATCAAATTGCCAACATCTGCTGGATCATCGAAAAAGCAAGAGAGTTCCAGACAAACATCTATTTCTGCTTTATTGACTATGCCAAAGTCTTTGACTATATGGGTCACAACAAACTATGGAAAATTCTGAAAGAGATGGGAATAACAAACCACCTGACCTGACTCTTAAGAAATCTGTATGCAGATCAGGGAGCAACAGTTAGAAATGTACATGGAACAACAGACTGGTTCCAAATAGGAAAAGGAGTACATCAAGGCTGCATGTTGTCACCCTGCTTATTTAACTTATATGCAGAGTACATCATGAGAAACACTGGGTTGGATAAGCACAAGCTGGAATTAAGATTGCCGGGAGAAATATCAATAACCTCAGATATGCAGATAACACCACCCTTATGGCAGAAAGTGAAGAAGAACTAATGAGCCTCTTGATGAAAGTGAAAGAGGAGAGTGAAAAAGTTGGCTTAAAGTTCAACATTCAGAAAACGAAGATCATGGCATCCAGTCCCATCACTTTATGGGAAATAGATGGGAAAACAGTGGAAACAGTGTCAGACTTTATTTGGGGGGCTCCAAAATCACTGCAGATGGTGACTTCAGCCAAGAAACTAAAAGATGCTTACTTTTTGAAGGAAAGTTATGACCAACCTAGAGAGCATATTAAAAAGCAGAGACATTACTTTGCCAACAAAGGTCCATCTAGTCAAGGCTATGATTTTTCCAGTAGTCATGTATGAATGTGAGAGTTGGACTGTAAACAAAGCTGAGCGCCGAAGAATTGATGCTTTTGAACTGTGATGTTGGAGAAGACTTTTGAAAGTCACTTGTACTGCAAGGAGATTTAACCAGTCCATGCTAGAGATCAGTCCTAAGTGTTCATTGGAAACTCCAATACTTTAGCCACCTGATACGAAGAGCTGACTCATTTGAAAAGATCCTGATGCTGGGAAAGATTAAGGGCAGGAGAAGAAGGGGACAACAGAGGATGAGATGTTTGGATGGCATCACTGACTCAATAGACGTGAGTTTGGGTAAACTCCAGGAGTTGGTGATAGACAGGGAGTGCTATCCCTGTCTGATAGACTGGTGTGCTGCAGTCCATGGGCTTACAAAGAGTAAGACACGACTGAGCAACTGAACTGAACTGATACTTATATTTAAAGATGCTTTTGAAGTTGAAGAAATATATTAATCAGAATTACCTATATTTCGCTTTGGTGACAAATGCCGCCAAAATCAAGGTGGTATAATACAACAAAGTTTATTTCTCACTCAGATAAAGTCCACTATCCAGGCATTCTTGATGTTGTTGCATTTCCTTCTCAACTCTAGTTTTCAGCCTTCACCAGAATAAAGGTGAACATGGAAACTATCACACTAGCTCTTAAGGAGTTAAGGCCCATAGTAATTCTTATCATCCTCAGTCACAGATTATGGGAGAGACTAGTCACATAGTCCCACCTGGTGCAGTTTTTCTTAAATGCAAAAAGGTGAGAAGAACTGGTGATATCGGTGAACACGTATAATGATAACCTCAAAACTCCATCATAGTAAAACAGATTTGTCTTAAAGCTATTTTTCTCTGGACTTGGTTGACTAACATCCCCCGAAATTAAGATCCACCAAGAACCTCAGAATGAGACTCATTGATAAAAATGGTCTTTGAAGATGTAATTAGTTAAAATGAGGTCATGTAGCATTAGAATGGGCCCTAAATTCGATGACTGGTGCCCTTATAAGGAAGTCAGTTGAAGACACAGTGAGACACCATTTGAAAACAGAGATTAGTGATGACTGGAGTACTGCACTCACAAGCCAAGGAATGCCACGATTGCCAGCAACCACCAGAAACTAGACATGAAACAGATTCTTCCTCAGAGCTTCTAGAATGAAACAGTCTTGCTAGCATCTTGATTTCAGACTTCTAGCCTCCAAAATCATATGAGAATAAGCTTGTTATTTTAAGCCACCTAATTTGTAGCCATCTGCTATGCCAGCCCTAGGAAATGAATGTACAGCCTCCAAAACAAAGTTGTAGGTAGACAGTTTCATCACTTCTCTTCTTTTGGACCTACAGACATAGGCAGAGACACTGTCACACCAACTCACTGAGAGGCCTGATCCTATTTTAACCACTTAAGAGTATTCAACTTGAGGAAAGTCATAAAAAAGGTGACACTGAATTACTTAAACTCATGAGGACATTTAATCATAACCAAATGATTTAATCATCAGCTCTCCTTCTGTTAATATTCTATTGTATTTGCTCTGAAACTCTGAAAATTCATGCAGAATTTAAAGTCTCCTAGAAGCCAAGAAAAAATAGCAGTAATGGTCTGTACATTTTCTTAGATTTTTGCTAGTGATACTCATATATACTTCAGTGATGAAGAGGTTAGGCATGTTGAGCTGGGGGTTACAACTACAGTTAAACACTTACAAGAATGTTGGAATTTCTGTTCCAAGGTCACTAGCAATTTCACAAATAGCTAAATGAGATGTCAGAAGTTGGTTGCCATAAAAACCAAGTCAATGGGAAGATAGACATGAAATGCTTAAATTATTCCTTCTTTTAAAGATATATTAGACACATCTCTGTAGCATCTATAGATGTCATAGAGATAATATAACATCTCTCTTCCTATGAAGAGTATTTTATTCTTTATTAAAGTTGCAATCTTTCAGCCATAGATTAAATCACGTAATTTTCAGAATGTTTTCAGAATATTTTACTTTTCTAGGAATACTTTTTCCTTTCATGTTTGCAATGAAGCAGAAAGAAACCACAAAAAACTGCAACTTCTATTACATCAATTCATTGATATTGATATTTAGCTTCACTTTGCCAACAACCACCTTTGAAGCATGCTTATTGTTCTTTGCTGTATCTTATTTCAACTCATTTATTTCAATGTTAGCATCTGAGTCTTTGCAGCATATCTAGTTATGTGGAAGAAAAATCACTGAAATGGTCTACTGCATTACTGAAATATAACCAGGCATTATTATCTCTGAAGTACTGCCATGACAGCAATTTGCATAGTAACTCAAAGGGTCTAATTTGCTTCAACAATGTCCTGTGATGGGCAAGGGCTGATGTATGAGCTCTGTATTGAGAATTACAATCAAATATATCATTTTAATGTACCCAAATGGATGCATGTATAATTCCAAAATCCATAATAACTAGTGTCATCATACCATGGTAGCTAGAATTTTCATGCTTATATTCCCACCAAGCCCACATCATTTCCCTAATAGTGCAGTTGGTTTTAACATTACAATGCCTAGACTGAAACAGACTGAAATTATTCTCTGCCATGATTGCTATTAAGTGAAATCAGAGCATTAAAATGAATAGCCATGAGAGAGAAAGGCCAACTTTCTAATGTCTTGTGGAATACAGTGCTTTTTGTTTTAAAATACAGAGACAAGAATCAACCTCAATTTTCTTTATATAATCCATGTAACTGAGTGACTCATTTTCTCCAGTTTACACAAAAATCAACTGTTATTCCATTTTTTCCAATATTTCCCTCAAGTACATGTTGAATATTCTTTTTTACCATTTAACAGAATTTATATTTTTTATAACTCCTGTATAAATATTTTCCAGGAAGCTTGTGTTTTCTTTAAAAAGATTTTCTTTCTACATTCAGTTCAGTTCAGTTGCTCAGTCATGTCCGACTCTTTGGGACCCCATGAATCGCAGCACGCCAGGCCTCCCTGTCCATCACCAACTCCTGGAGTTCACCCAGACTCACGTCCATTGAGTCAGTGATGTGGTTTACTCCATGAGCTTTTATCTGATTTTCATGTAATGAGTTTATATATAGTCTACTTGATTGTATCTGCCACTAAAATAGAAAAATCCCAAAGTGAAAAAAGAATAACTTCTATGTGTCAGCATTGTAGATTTTTTTTTTAATCTCACGATGCTAATGACAATGATTGGGATGATAATGTTAAAAAAATATAACTTATCTGTCTCTTAGTTTACAGTTTTACAGAATTAAATGACAGGCATAAATGCAAACATGTTTGAGTGACTTTTGTACACTTACAGAAGACAAACCATGGAGAAGGCACACATAGAACCTTCCCTCCTAGAGTTTACAGTATAGGAAAAAGTTTTAAAATGAAAATTAAATATTTTTTTGGAGCTAGCATGCCAAACTGCCCTATCTGTGTGGTTCGTAGGTTAACTGCAGATAACACTTAATAAAATGTTTATTTCTTCCGATTCCTTATGCAATCATGTCACTGAATTTTTCTTCAAACTGTTTTATCATGTCAATTAAGTGTTCTAATTAATTGCTGTCTGACAGGAAATAAAATATATACTATACTATTTAATTTCTAATCTATACTATTTGATTTTTAGTTCTTCTAAGAAACTCATAGGCAAATAGACCACCTACCACTTAAATTATATCATAACTTCCAAATGTAATTAAGAGGAAATCAAGAACAAGAGTTTATTGTGTTCAGAGCACAATCAGCAATGTTAACATTAATCAGTGTTAAATATGATGCAAAATTATTAGCATCTACTACTTCATACTATGTGGTGAGCCTATGTACCCAATCTATTATGTTACTATTAGCAATGCAAAACCCTTTTTGAAGCACTGAAATTCAAATTCAAATCATCAACCATTATAGTTCATAGTGTTTGCTGCTGCTGCTGCTGCTGTGTCGCTTCAGTCGTGTCCGACTCTGTGCGACCCCAGAGACGGCAGCCCACCAAGCTTCCTGTCCCTGGGATTCTCCAGGCAAGAACGCTGGAGTGGGTTGCCATTTCCTTCTCCAATGCATGAAAGTGAATAGTGAAAGTGAACTCCCTCAGTCCTGTCCGACTCTAGCGACCCCATGGACTGCAGCCTACCAGGCTCCTCCCTTCATGGGATTTTCCAGGCAAAAGTACCGGAGTGGGGTGTCATTGCCTTCTCCTGCTCTTAATTTGCAGAAGGACAATTAAAAGCCATAAAATAGTGATATAAAATCTATAATAAAAAGAATTATTGCCTTCTGAGATTTGACTAATACGACAATCTGTTTTCTTGTTACCATACATTTTAAATGAAGTAAGTGATGTGTCTTGTACCAGTATTTAAAAACTGTCTTTTAAATTTTTACCAAAAACAGTAATTCTGGTTAAACCTCAAAGACAAAAACATTTAGTAGGTTTGTTGAAACATATTTGTTTTAATTAAGGGTTCTTATTGATAGATGATAAAATTCTGATATATCCTCATTAGAAATCTGCAATAAAAGAGTATACCATCTAAGAATGCCTTTAGAGTTTTTATGGAATATCAGACCTTTAAAAAATATTTTTGAATTCCATATATATGCGTTAGTATACTGTATTGATGTTTTTCTTTCTGGCTTACTTCACTATGTATAATAGGTTCCAGTTTTATCCACCTCATTAGAACTGATTCAAATGTATTCTTTTTAATGGCTGAGTAATCCTCCATTGTGTATATGTACCACAGCTTTCTTATCCCTGTATGCAAGACAGCAAAAGAGACAGAGATGTATAGAACAGTCCTTTGGACTCTGTGGGAGAGGGAGGGGGCGGATGATTGGGAGAATGGCATTAAAACATGTATAATATCATATAAGAAATGAATCACCAGTCCAGGTTCGATGCAGGATACAGGAAGCTTGGGGCTGGTGCACTGGGATGACCCAGAGGGCTGGTATGGGGAGGGAGGTGGGAGAGGGGTTCAGGCTGGGGAACATGTGTACACCCATGGTGGATGCATGTTGATATATGGCAAAACCAATACAATATTGTAAAGTAAAAATAATAATAATAATAATAAAATTAAAAAAATATTTTTGAGAATAATAAGAAACCCAATTTTAGCATTGAATGAAGAGCAGAAAAGGAACTAGTAACATTCTTAAGCACCGAAATTCAGGAATATGCTTTTTTCCATCTCTGCGCTAAGAAAAATTTAAAGCTAGAAAGGGAAAGATAAAAAAAAAAAAAATCTATAAACAAAAACAAAAAAATCTAAAAGTCTTAAAAATCAATTACTTGATTATTCAATTCTTATTTTCTATAATATTAAACATATATATTACCTTTAAAATCATATGAGTTCTAATTTCTGAAGTTATTGCCCAAAATATTTTTAAGAAAGTCAGTATTTTTCCATTTGAATGGATAAACAGCACAGAAACACTGTGCCAACAAGGAATTTTACAGATATATAAGCTTCCAGGATGTTGACCATTGTAGACACCTTGGACAAATCTTGCCCCTTCCCATGACACAGAAAATGAGAAATTGATATAGTTGCTCAGATCACCAGCCAGATAATTGAAGTTAGAGCCTGGGGATAAGAATCCAGAAATCATGAGCATTCACAGCAATCAACAGTCTTCTAGAATATCAGCAATCAAAAATGTTTCGAGTTTATACTTGTTATCCTTCTCTTAGGAAGTTAGTCTCATTACTTGTAAATAATGGAAATGAGGGAGAAAACAACCCTTTTACTAGGCCTATTTATAACTCACAACGAGAGCACAGATGTTAAAAGTCTGCTATTAAGTGGGCTGCCATATCATATTTTGTCTTATAAACACAACTGAAGCATTTATGTGTGGAAATTAGAGCCTGTCTGTGAAGGCTGCCCAGGACACTCATTGTGCAAACTTAAATTTGTGTTTCCTTGCTAAATTTTACTGTTTTGATTACAAAGATGATTCAAGTTATGTTGAATTGGATGAATTGAATCATTTAAATAAATGTAAACATGGATGTCTTCCAATACTTAACAAAGACCATTATCTATTTTGCAAAAAAGATGGGAGCACATTGTCACCTCTGAAACAAAGATTCTGATAATATCTACATAGTACCCAATTAAATTAAGATAGATAAATAAAAACAAACTTTAAAATAGCCAAATAAGTAAAATCCTTGACATACCAAAAACAAATAGAGTATTTCATAAGCACATAGTCATGAGAATAAAGAACTCAGCTAGTAACTGAATTTCTGACATGAATAGAAAGGGGCATCATGATATATAAACATATTTAAACTATTATTAAAAAATATCAGCTTTCTCAAGTCCAGCCCACCAAGCTTAGCATGTCCTTCAGTCTGACCCATCCTAACCCATTTTTAAAAACCTGGCTATCCCAACTCAAAAGCACAAGATAACCATTCACAAGCCTGGCCATGTCGGCCTCTCTGGGATTTTCCCTCTCCTGCTTCTCCTTTTGCCTTATTTTCATTACCCACGGTTTTTAAACTGCTCCAAGATTCACTCTGACTCCTGATTTATCTCTTGACAATACAAATTGGTCAAAAGAACTATGTTTAAGCTCAGATTTCTCTCAAGGACAATCTTTAATATCTCCTCATCATCACACACCACAACTGCACACAATGTCTGCCCATCGGTCCTATGAAACTAACTTTCTGGAACTACTCAATGTGAGAAAGGAACAGAAGGAGAGAGGGAGAAAGAAAGAGCACTATTCCTGCAGATAAAGTTCACCCCAGGAGTCCCACTCCTCTAGAAATGAAGACCAACAATGTATCACCTGTCCATTACATGGGGCTGGTCCATGTCAACCTACGAGGTTCAAACAAGCTTTTATCTTGCCTTTTCACACTCTGTCTAGAAGATTGACTCAAAGTGTACACAGTATGAATTAATTGGCCAGGAGTAGCATCTAGGCAATTACAATTTCTCTTGTGAGAAATAACAAGCAGAAGAGACATTAGACTGTCACTTTCAAAGGGAAAATGGACAACTGTCATAAATGAGGAAAGGTAATATAAACAAATTCCCATAAGTCTGTTTCATACTGATTTATCTGTTATGGAATTGTGACCTTCAAAAATTAATGGGCAGTGTTATACCAGCTCTTAAATCACCTAGATTATGTTTTATACTTGTGATTCATTTACTTCAAAACATTTATGCATATGCTTATACATACATTTCATAATAACTAATGTCATAAAAATTTTAAAGATCTTATTATAACCTTTTCACTTATTTACAGTATTTAACCATGAAAATTAAAATGTAAAAGAAACTGTTCTTTCGGCTATATGGCATAATTAATTATCTAGAAACACTCATTCCTATAGGTTCTGAATTGCTGTTGTTTAGGCGCTTAGTCATGTCTGACTCTTTGTGACCCCATGGACTGTAGCCTACCAGGCTCCTTTGTCCATGGGGATTCTCCAGGCAAGAATGTTAGAGTGGGGGGTCATGTCCTCCTCCAGGAGATCTTCCGAACCCAGGGATCAAACCCCTATCTACTACACTGCAGGTAGATTCTTTACTGTCTGAACCATCAGGGAAGTGCCACACTCATTCATATAGGTTCTGAATAGGTAAAGTAACATTATAACATGAGTCTCCAAATGTTTGAAAACACATGTGACTGGATCACACAAGGGAACACTGATACAGGGGGAGAAAACATCAACTCTATTGTTGTACCAACCACATTAAAAGTATATAAACTTGGTCAAATCTTCTAAATTCTCTGGGACTCAGATTTCTTAATTATAAAAATGAGATAACATCTCAAGCTTAGATTCACAGGACTGTTGTAAGAATCCATTGTAAACATTTAAATGAAGATGTTTATGAAACATAAAAGATAATATAATTACCAGTTTTTATGGCTCATCTTTAGTTTTCAATTTTTATTTGAATATATTTATTCAAATGAGCAATTCCACCCCTCTCATTCTTTTTGTTTCATATCTTGATCCCTTGCTAATGCACAAATTAGTAATCATTATCTTTGTTCCCATTTTTCTACTGAGACTCTCCAGCAATCCATATCTAACAATTCCTTATGCAGAGATCAAACCCAAAGCATTTTAAATGTTGCTGTTCTTTCTATTCCCCATCATCCTATTCAAGTAATCACCAGAATACTCTCAAAAGTATCATCTAACATTTGCATTTTCAATGAATCCCTTTAAGTAATCACATATATTTAAAAAAATAAAAAACTATTTAGAGTCTTGGAGACATTCTTCCATACTTCCCTTGGTTGCATTCCATTTCAGCAATATTATTAACCTCTAAATCATTAGGGAAATAAAAGAGCTGGAAATCATTTAAATGGTAGAACTCAAAGAAAGGACCATGGAAAAAATGTAAATTGGTTTATAGTCCAAAAGTAATTCTTGGTTGCATTAATGGAACTCTCCTAAACTGAATTAGCAAATATAAACTCAGTGAAGACATACAGACTTAACATCTTTGTTTCATGTTTAGTAGAGCCATGAAAATTAAAATTGATTGCAGGAAATGGAAATGGATTTTTTATCAGACCAGAAATAAGAAGCTCCCATGAGAATCTCAGAAAACAGAATGTTAACACTAAGAAAAATTAAATTACTAAAACCAATTCCAAAGCATATTTGTGGATGTGACTATGAGACACAATCATAGACCTGTGGTATTTCTAAATATAAAATTATGTGGTGAACTAATATGAGTGATTAATCTGCATCTCTACCTATCCAAGCCAATTTATTTATAAGATAGAAAAAATAGCCAATAATCATCATGTTGCCTCATGGACATAATGCTGACCAGACTGTTTAATATGCAAGCTAGTATTAAGGAAGATTGTCAAATCTGCAGTAGTTACCAATATTAAAAAGTAATAAAAATGGAATTTCTAATGATATAGAAGCATGATGATACTCAAGACGGTGGAATAGCTTGTGATACCTCAATTTCTTCAAAAAAAATTTATTTCAACTTTTCCCCAGTAGTATATATAATTAAAACAAAGTTCCTTAAAATAGTTTTTTTTTTTTTTTAATTGGAAAGAAAAGGCTTTTATCAACTTAGAATAATAAAACCTAGAATAAGACACTGCTGGGACAGAGGAGAGAAGAGGGTGGGTGGTATGGAGAGAGTAACATGAAAACATATATTCAGTTCAATTACTCAGTCTTGCTCTTTATCACCCCATGGACTGCGGCACACCAGGCTTCCCTGTCCATTACCAACACCAGGAGCTTGCTCAAACTCATGTCCATTGAGTCAGTGATGCCATCCAACAATCTCACCCTCTATCATCCCAGTATCCTCCTGTCTTCAATCTTTCCCAGCATCAGGGTCTTTTCCAATGAGTCACTTCTTCACATCAGGTTACCAAAGTATTGCAGTTTCAACTTCAGCATCCGTGCTTCCAATGAATGTTCAGGACTGATTTCCTTCAGGATTGAATGGTATGATCTCCTTGCAGTCCAAAGAACTCTCAAGAGTCTTCTCCAACACCATAGTTCGAAGGCATTGTTCTTTGACTCTCAGCCTTCTCTAGGGTCCAAATCTCACATCCATACATGACTACTGGAAAAACCATCAGATCAGATCAGTTGCTCATTCATATGCGAATCTTTGCGACCCCATGAACTGCAGCACGCCAGGCCTCCCTGTCCATCATCAACTCCCAGAGGTCACTCAGACTCATATCCATCGAGTCAGGGATGCCATCTAGCCATCTCATCCTCTGTCGTCCCCTTCTCCTCCTGCCCCCAATCCCTTCCAGCATCAGAGTCTTCTCCAATGAGTCAGCTCTTCGCATGAGGTGGCCAAAATACTGGAGTTTCAGCTTTAGCATCATTCCTTCCAAAGAAATCCCAGGGCTGATCTCCTTCAGAATGGACTGGTTGCATCTCCTTGCAGTCCAAAGAACTCTCAAGAGTCTTCTCCAACACCACAGTTCAAAAGCATCAATTCTTCGGTGCTCAGCCTTCTTCACAGTCCAGCTCTCACATCCATACATGACCACCGGAAAGACCATAGCCTTGACTAAGCGAACCTTTGTTGGCAAAGTAATGTCTCTGCTTTTGAATATGCTATCTAGGTTGGTCATAACTTTCCTTCCAAGAAGTAAGCGTCTTTTAATTTCATGGCTGCAGTCACCATCGGCAGTGATTTTGGAGCCCAGAAAAATAAAGTCTGACACTGTTTCCCCATCTATTTCACATGAAGTGATGGCACCAGATGCCATGATCTTCGTTTACTGAATGTTGAGCTTTAAGCCAACTTTTTCACTCTCCACTTTCACTTTCATCAAGAGGCTTTTTAGTTCCTCTTCACTTTCTGCCATAAGGGCAGTGAATATCTGAGGTTATTGATATTTCTCCTGGCAATCTTGATTCCAACTTGTGTTTCTTCCAGCCTAGCATTTCTCATGATGTACTCTGCATATAAGTTAAATAAGCAGGGTGACAATATGCAGCCTTGATGTACTCCTTTTCCTATTTGGAACCAGTCTGTTGTTCCATGTCCAGTTCTAACTGTTGCTTCCTGACCTGCATACAGATTTCTCAAGAGGCAGATCAGGTGGTCTGGTATTCCCATCTCTCTCAGAATTTTCCACAGTTTATTGTGATCCACACAGTCAAAGGCTTTGGCATAGTCAATCAAGCAGAAATAGATGTTTTTCTGGAAGTCTCTTGCTTTTTCCATGATCCAGCAGATGTTGGCAATTTGATCTCTGGTTCCTCTGCCTTTTCTAAAACCAGCTTGAACATCAGGAAGTTCACGGTTCACGTATTGCTGAAGCCTGGCTTGGAGAATTTTGAGCATTACTTTACTAGCGTGTGAGATGAGTGCAATTGTGCAGTAGTTTGAGCATTCTTTGACATTGCCTTTCTTTGGGATTGGGATGAAAACTGACCTTTTCCAATCCTGTGGCCACTGCTGAGTTTTCCAAATTTGCTGGTATATTGAGTGCAACACTTTCACAGCATCATCTTTCAGGATTTGCAATAGCTCCACTGGAATTCCATCATCTCCACTAGCTTTATTCGTAGTGATGCTTTCTAAGGCCCACTTGACTTCACATTCCAGGATGTCTGGCTCCAGGTCAGTGATCACACCATCGTGATTATCTAGGTCATAAAGATCTTTTTTTGTACAGTTCTTCTGTGTATTCTTGTCATCTCTTCTTAATATCTTCTGCTTCTGTTAGGTCCATACCATTTCTGTCCTTTATCAAGCCCATCTTTGCATGAACTGTTCCCTTGGTATCTCTTGTTTTTTCGAAGAGATCTCCAGTCTTTCCCATTCTGTTGTTTTCCTCTATTTCTTTGCATTGATCACCAAGGAAGGCTTTCTTATCTCTTCTTGCTATTCTTTGAAACTCTGCATTCAGTTGCTTATATCTTTCCTTTTCTCCTTTGCTTTTGGCTTCTCTTCTTTTCACAGCTATTTGTAAGACCTCCCCAGACAGTCACTTTGGTTTTTTACATTTCTTTTCCATGGGGATGGTCTTAATCCCTGTCTCCTGTACAATGTCACAAACCTCCATCCATAGTTCATGAGGCACTGTATCAGATCTAGGCCCTTAAATCTATTTCTCACTTCTGCTGTATAATCACAAGGGATTTGATTTAGGTCGTACCTGAATGGTCTAGTGGTTTTCCCTACTTTCTTCAATTTCTGTCTGAATTTGGCAATAAGGAGTTCATGATCTGAGCCACAGTAAGCTCCTGGTCTTGTTTTTGCTGACTGTATAGAGCTTCTCCATCTTTGGCTGCAAAGAATATAATCGATCTGATTTTGGTGTTGACCATCTGGTGATGTTTATCTGTAGAGTCTTCTCTTGCAAATCAAAACTACAAGATATCACCTTACACCAGTCAGAATGGCCATCATCAAAAAATCTACAAACAACAAATGCTGGAGAGGGCATGGAGAAAATTAAACCCTCTTGCACAGATGGTGTGGATGTAAACCGATACAGCCATTATGTAAGATGGTATGGAGATTCCTTAACAAACTAGGAATAAAACTACCAAATGACCCAGCAATACCACTTCAATTTTGAAACCAAAAGTCAAAGATACATGTACCCCAATATTCACTGCAGCACTATTCACAATAGCTGGGACATGGAAGTAACTTAGATGTCCATCATGAGTTGAGTGTATAAAGAAGCTGTGGTACATATATACAATGGAATAGTACTCAGTATTAAAAGGACCACATTTGAGTCAGTTGTAATGATGTGGATGAAGCTCAAGCCTATTATACAGAGTGAAGTAAATCAGAAAAAGTTAAACAAGTATGATATATTAACTCATATAGGAGGAATCTAGAAAGATGGTACTGAAGAATCAGTTTGCAGAGCAGCAATGGAGATGCAGACATAAAGAACAGAATTATGGACACAGGCTGGGGAGGGCGGAGGAAGGAGAGGGTGAAATGAATAGAGAGAGTAGCACGGAAGCATATACACTACCATATGTAAAATAAATAGCCAGTGGTCCTGTATGACTAAGGGGCTCTGTAACAACCTAAAGTGATAGAAAAGGGTGGGAGGTGGGAGGAAGGTTCAAGAGTGACTGGACATATGTACATCTATGGCTAATTCATGTAGATGTATGGCAGAAATGAAACCAATATTGCAAAGCACTTATCCCTCAATTAAAGTAATTAAAAAAAAAAAGAAGACAATTGAAAACATGTGTCCCCAAAAGTCTTCTATTAATGCAAGTGAAACAAGTCAGATAGAGAAAGACAAATATCACATAATTTCACTCATTTGTGGAATATTTTTAAAAATTAATAAATAAGGACCTATTGTATAGCATAGGGAACTCTACTCAATATTCTGTAATGGACTATCTGGGAAAATAATCTAAAAAGAGTGGATATATGTATAAATGATTCACATTGCTGCATAGTAGAAACTAACACAACATTGTAAGTCAACTATAGTCCAGTAGAAATTATTTAAAGGGAAAAAGGGGAAGATTTAAATTACCCAGTGGTAAAAAATTTAAAAAGTAAAAATATAAAATGCATTCCAAAAATAAGGAAAATAAACAAAAAACAAAAATGTAGAGAATGAGAACACAATAGTGGTTACCACGAGAGGAGGAATGAAGACAAGTGGAGGAGAGCAAAATGGGTAAAGGAAATCATCTTTGTAAGATGAGAAATGGAAAATAAGTTTTTAGTGGTGAGCACACTGCAGAGGATACAGAAAAAGAAATATAATACTATACACATGAAACTCACAACATAGTAAATTATTACCTCCATTAAATATAAATATTATTTCAATTGAAAAATTAATATAATTAAATAATACAGTGAGGGTATGTGTGGAAAATAAGTATAAATAAAATAAAATGGTACTTTGTTAATAATTGTTTTTCAAAATAAAAATGTAAAAAAAAGAGAACTACTGACACATGAAACAACATAATCTTAAAACCATACACTGAGCAAAAGGAACTAGAAATAAATGAGTATAAACTGTATGATTCCATATTTATAATTTCAAAAATAGACAAAATTAGTCTGATACAGAAATCATTACTTTTCTCATCCATGGTTATAGGACTTGTTTGGGCAGTAAACAAAAGGGGACTTTCTGAGATAGTGGTGATATTCTATATCTTGATCCAATGTTCATCATTTATTACAACTCACCAATATGCACATGTAAGATCTACTCATCTCAATGTATTTTCTTTTTGCCTTAATTTTAGCTGGGAGAATTTAAGAGGATTACAGAGAAAATTCTCATTAGTCCAAGAGGTCCTAAAGGAACCTTATTAGTTTTTTAAGTATGCTTCTGTTTCACTACCAGAGCAAAATAGATTGAAAGCAATTAATGGAATATAAGTTAATTGAGATGGAGAATGACTTCCTTAAGGAAAATATTGAGATCTCATAAGACAGATTATACATATAGGAGAGGAAAAATAAAACCTTGAGTCCAGAAGAAAAAGAGAAATATAGCCTATCCTTTTTACAAAGGAGGAAAACAAGGAAATGAAACACTAGAAGTGTATTGCATTGGATAGACATATAGGAGAAAGAAATGCCCACAATCTAAAAATTCAAAAGCTGAGGTGAGATGATCATGAAGGTAAAAAGCAAACTTAACAGTTCATACTCAGGTCTTGGTGTGAAGTTTACGAAAACATCAACAGTAGCTTTGGCTCAGAAATCTACTGAAGATGATTCACCAATTGACAGGTAAAATACAGCAATGAGGGAAAAGCCTTTTTTAAGGAAAGAAGTTTATATACATAAACAATTATACAGCAAGAGGTAGTGATAATAGTAATTCAGTTCAGTCCAGTTACTCAGCCATGTCTGACTCTTTGTGACCCCATGGACTGCAGCACACCAGGCTTTCCTGTCCATCACCAACTCCCAGAATTTACCCAAACTCATGTCCATTGAGTTGGTGATGCCATCCAACCATCTCATCCTCTGTTGTCCCCTTCTCTTCCTGCCTTCAATCTTTCACAGCATCAGAGTCGTCTTTACAATGAGTCAGTTTTTCACATCAAGTGGCCAAAGCACTGGAGTTTCAGCTTCAACATCAGTCCTTCCAATGAACACCCAGGACTGATCTCCTTTAGGATGGACTGGTTGGATCTCCTTGCAGTCCAAGGGACTCTCAAGAGTCTTCTCCAACACCACAGTTCAAAAGCATCAATTCTTTGGTGCTCGGCTTTCTTTATAGTCCAACTCTCACATCCATACATGACTACTGGAAAAACCATATCCTAGACGAGATGGACCTTTGTTGGCAAAGTAATGTCTCTGCTTTTTAATATGCTGTCTAGTTTGGATAATAGCCATTATAACATGACAAAGGTAGACTGCATAGGCTAGCTGGTCACTAGACAGAGTCCACGTCTGTTGGCTACTTTGGGGTATCAATAATACAAATAATACAAAGTTCAAAGAGGCAGTGAGAACAAAAGGTTGTTAAATGCTATTTAGGAAAGAAAGACCTTCAATAAGACCTAGTGGACTAGAGCCCTACATTGTTACAATTACATAAATATCTCAAATGTCCCTGAGAGAAGAGATCATTGTTACCTTACATGTGGTAAATGGATAGTGTCTGAATTCCCCCAGATACTTAGTGAACATGAAACCAAGAAGATATTCTCCACTTTCTTTCCCTTGTGTGTGTGTGTGCACGCTCAGTCAGTCTGTCATGTTCTACTCTTTGCAACCTCATGGATTATAGCCAGCCAGGCTCCTCCATCCATGGATTTTCCAAGCAAGAATACTGGAGCAGGTTGTCATTTCCTATTTCAGGAGATCTTGCTGACCTGGGGATCAAACCCACTCCCTTGGACACAATTAAATTCCCAAGATTTGTGGTCAATAGAAATGCATCAGTTCTGTCTTGCTTTCTTCGCACAGACAACTGGTAAGATTGGTCTCATGGCCCATACTAATTCTAAGAGCAGTTATATAATTCTTCCAGGAGTGCCAACAGTCAGGACACAGAATTAATTCTAGCCAATGGAACATTTTTGCAATGCCTAGCAACACAGAATGTGGAAAGTATCTGTGGTAAATAGATTAGCGTCTAAACTCAGAGGGCTTGGGTTAGCATCCTGGCTCCATCATTTAACAACCATGCAACTTTGGGACAAATTGCTGAATTCCCACATGTCTCCATTTCTCTTCTTTAAAACATGGATAAAAATACCTATTATGTACAATTGTCAAAAGGATTCAAAGAAATAATACCTTCAGGCATTTACCATGGATCCAGGCCCATAAGAAGCATCCAACAAATGTTGGATACAACAACTTAACTGTCCTCTGGCTGCAAAGTCTCTACCCCCAGAGTTGAGATGGATGATAAGTATTGTGTTAACTTGTTCTGAGCTTTCAACCTTGACTTCACTTCTCAAAGTGAGAAATATTAACCCATTTTTTAAAATTCAATAATAGGAAGAGCCTTCTGATTTACTTCTGTGACTTTGAAGAAAACTCAGCTAATAGAATGACTTGAGAGAACAGATTTTTCTCAAATTCAATTTAAATCCATTTTATTAGAAAAAATAATAGCAGCCAACATTTGTGGAGCTGCCAATTGCTACGCATTTAACGTGAATTATCACACTCAATCTTCACAACTAAAGAAGACAAATTCTCTCAGTAACTGCATTTTATAGATGAGGACATCTTTTGCTGAAAGGGATTACAAAACAAATCTCTAGGGCACAGATTAGCAAGTAGCTGACCAGAGTATAAACTGAATCCATCTGACTCCATGTAAACTTGAGTAAACTACTTTAACTGGTCTATGCCTTGAGTCTTCCCATCGCAAAACAGGAATAATTATAATCCCTTCATCATGGACTTTTTCTCAAGGAGTGAGTATATGCAAACTATTAGTTTAGTGCCTGGCACTGTGTTATAATTGTGGTAATTTTGCAAAGTTGAGAGCATCTTTGATTAAAAGTTTCCACAGATCCTTATTTCTACTAAAGAATTAAACTGCCAGAAATGGTAGCGATGATATGGGAAGATCCCCATCTTATCTAACGTTATTAATAGTCACACTACAAGTTAGCAAAATAGAGTTTAAATTCATCATAAGTCAACTGCTGTGGAGAATGAAAATCAGAACTCATTTGTCAGTGTATGTAAGAGTCCTCAAAAACCTGGTATTGGATAGGAAAGATGGGGGCATAGGTATATTTTCAACAGACTGGAATTTGAACCAAAGAAATTTAGGTATAAGAGTGATGTGGCCTGAGGACATCTGAGTCATAAATATTTTACAACAATTTAATCAGTCTTACTAATGAAGAATCCATCCGGCTACTGTATATAAGCTTATTGCCAGAGTATGCCAGTCATTCAAGATGAAGAATTAAGAAACACAGCCCCAAATAAAAGCAGAACATAACTCAACTTGGTATATGTAGCCCAAAAAGCCAGCAGCATTGTTTAACAGGATTATGTTTAACCTAAAAGGACACCACGAGAGATAATGTAAAACATCAAATGGCCTGAAGTGGCAGTGAAATTATTCAATTCCTGGACTAGAGGAGCTCTTAATCAGGGCTCCTTGAATGCTGAAGTAATTTAATAAGTTTAAATTGTTTCACTTGGACAGATCCAGATTTGTGTTACAGATGTTATCCCACCCAAATCTCCTGTACAGGTTCACCGAACATGCCTAAGCAATCTGTGGAAATTTAAAATGAAATAAATTCCAAAGCTTGAATTTGAAAAGAGAACTATGTCAGACAGAAATGCTTACCAAAGAAAAAGCCTGTGAGTGTGCTGATTTTAGACAAAATAAAAACATTACTAATTTCAAATATTATTGAATTTTGTACCATTTTAATGGATTATAACATTTTAAGATAAAGGTGACCCAGATAATCACGATGGTGTGATCACTGACCTAGAGCCAGACATCCTGGAATGTGAAGTCAAGTGGGCCTTAGAAAGCATCACTACGAACAAAGCTAGTGGAGGTGATGGAATTCCAGTGGAGCTATTCCAAATCCTGAAAGATGATGCTGTGAAAGTGCTGCACTCAATATGCCAACCCACTTGGAAAGCTCAGCAGTGGCCACAAGATTGGAAAAGATTAGTTTTCATTCCAATCCCAAAGAAAGGCAATGCCAAAGAATGCTCAAACTACCGCACAATTGCACTCAACTCACACGCTAGTAAAGTAATGCTCAAAATTCTCCAAGCCAGGCTTCAGCAATATGTGAACTGCGAACTTCCTGATGTTCAAGCTGGTTTTAGAAAAGGCAGAGGAACCAGAGATCAAATTGCCAACATCCGCTGGATCATGGAAAAAGCAAGAGAGTTCCAGAAAAACATCTATTTCTGCTTTATTGACTATGCCAAAGCCTTTGACTGTGTGGATCACAATAAACTGTGGAAAATTCTGAAAGATGGGAATACCACACCACCTGATCTGCCTCTTGAGAAATCTGTATGCAGGTCAGGAAGAAACAGTTAGAACTGGTCATGGAACAACAGACTGGTTCCAAATAGGAAAAGGAGTATGTCAAGGCTGTATATTGTCACCCTGCTTATTTAACTTATATGCAGAGTACATCATGAGAAATGCTGGGCTGGAAGAAGCACAAGCTGGAATCAAAATTGCTGGGAGAAATATCAATAACCTCAGATATGCAGATGACACCACCCTTATGGCAGAAAATGAAGAGGAACTAAAAAGCCTCTTGATAAAAGTGAAAGTGGAGAGTGAAAAAGTTGGCTTAAAGCTCAACATTCAGAAAACAAAGATCATGGCATCCGGTCCCATCACTTCATGGGAAATAGATGAGGAAACAGTGTCAGACTTTATTTTTCTGGGCTCCAAAATCACTGCCGATGGTGACTGCAGCCATGAAATTAAAAGATGCTTATTCCTTGGAAGGAAAGTTATGACCAACCTGGATAGCATATTCAAAAGCAGAGACATTACTTTGCCAACAAAGGTTCGCCTAGTCAAGGCTATGGTTTTTCCAGTGGTCATGTATGGATGTGAGAGTTGGACTGTAAAGAAGGCTGAGCACCGAAGAATTGATTGTTTTGAACTGTGGTGTTGGATAAGACTCTTGAGAGTCACTTGAACTGCAAGGAGATCCAACCAGTCCATTCTGAAGGAGATCAGTCCTGGGATTTCTTTGGAAGGAATGATGCTAAAGCTGAAACTCCAGTACTTTGGCCACCTCATGTGAAGAGTTGACTCATTGGAAAAGACTCTGATGCTGGGAGGGATTGGGGGCAGGAAGAGAAGGGGACGACAGAGGATGAGATGGCTGAATGGCATCACTGACTTGATGGACGTGCGTCTGGGTGAACTCCGGAAGTTGGTGATGGACAGAAAGGCCTGGCGTGCTGCAATTCATGGGGTCGCAATGAGTTGGACATGACTGAGCAACTGAACTGAACTGAAATGATATATATTTGAGACACAACTATAAAAAATTATACATTCTAAATTAGTAAATTTTACTGGATCCAATAGAGATGCACACACAATAAGAAATACACAAAGTATCAATGAAAATGCAACAAGTCAGTCCTCCTGCAAAAGAGAGAACAGGTGATTTATAGGGGGCCAGAAGTTCTGCAATGGCATCCCACTCCAGTACTCTTGCCTGGAAAATCCCATGGACGGAGGAGCCTGGTAGGCTGCAGTCCATGGGGTCGCTAAGCGTCAGATACAACTGAGAGACTTCACTTTCACTTTTCACTTTCATGCATTGGAGAAGGAAATGGCAACTCACTCCAGTGTTCTTGCCTGGAGAATCCCAGGGATGGCGGAGCCTGGTGGGCTGCCATCTATGGGGTCACACAGAGTCGGACATGACTGAAGTGACTTAGCAGTAGCAATAACAGAAGTTCTGCACAAACAATCTCTGCACTTAAGCTGTAGAACAACAACAATTCACATCTATATTACAGAACTGAAATTGGATTTTCAATGTCTATCACCATATATAAAGGAACTCATCTCACTTTCAAAATAGAGAACACTGAACAGGACAACAATTAGTTGATTAATTATTCATCAGCATTATCAATGAATGCTCTTACAAAGTATGAAATACACTGAGCAGTTGCCCCAATTTTCTCACTTTCACAAGGGCATTTTCTAAATGAATGCAACTAATCATGGTATAAGTGTATAAATTGTACATAATGTATCAAAATTCAAAGCACCATTACATTCAACTGGTAACATCCAGCAGGTGGTCTGAAGAACATTTTAGAACAATGAATCTTCTAAGCAACCTCTATCAGCAGCTAAATAACTTTCAGCAAGAATCTTAATTATGTACAGGTGCACATGACTTTACCCATAATACAGTTAAATAGCCACAGCTAAGGTATTTTAAGTATGTGTAATTTTGGAGCTGAATATAGAAGGAAAGAAAAGCACCCTTCATAGAACCAAGTCTTTGAGATAAAATAACTTACTCCACATCATCAATGACCATAATAGCTAGAGTTTTAACCTAGTTCAGTGGACACCAAGGTCCACACTTGATCTACCTCCTCACTATATTTTTCTATTGTACACAACACATTTTATCTACTTTGAAACATGCCTCCTCTTTAATCTTGACTCACTTCTACCTCTGGCTGACCTGTTCAAACCTTCTACACTCTAGTTACTCCCAGTAACTATTTTTTAAAAGTACAGCTGTGGGGCTTCCAGATTCATCATGGTATAATACAAAAATATATACCTCTCTTTCCTCTCAAAAAATTACCAATAAATCAGACCTAAGACAGAAATCTACCTTTGAAAAAAATTCCAGATGCCATCTGTGATCACAAACAACAAAGTTTGAAGAAGATGGGATGAATATGGGAAAGAGGTAAAATTACTAGGCATAAAGGATGAAGAGCAAGCCCAGATCCCTTGGGTGGATATTTCAGTGGGTTCAACTTTACAGGTTTTCATGTTTCCTGATCTATAAAACGAAAATGGTAACAGCACAAAACATTGCATTGTAGTAAGAATTTAATGAGAAAGGAATGTGGTGTGGAGTACAGAAATAGAAAATCTCACTGAAGAAACGCACTGAATACATCAAGGCAGAAGGAAACACAGACCTGAAGTTCATGAGTACTGGTAGGATTACTGGTATAGATTTGGGAGCAGAAACACCATTGGGAGGGTTGAAGCTGTGTGCATGAAATATGTGGAGAAGAGAAGAGGTACAGCAGATGGGACAAATAAATACTCAAGAAATCAAAGTTACTACAATAATGTTTATAACTACAATAATTTTAAAATAAGAACTAGTGCAAAGCACTGGGCTAACCAACTTACATTCATTCCACCTTTATCTGTCAAAAGCTACATTTGGTAGACACTATCATTCTGATTCTATTGAAGAGAAAGTGAAAATTACACAATAACTTTTTATAGCTGCTGATATCTTTCTAAGCTATAACTAGAATGTATGATTATGTGCCACTTAGTATGTGTTGGGCTATATTGTACTGCCAGAGATAGAAAGTGTTAGACAGTCAATTGGCCAAGCAAATGCAAGGGATGAACATGGTAAAGAGCAGATAGACAACAGCTCAGTAATGTGCTGTTGTGAAGTGAAGGGAGGGAGTATCTTCGGGTGAGAAAGATTTGAGCATGTCTAGATTCCTTTGAGTGTATGGTGATGACCTCTTCTCCAGGAAAAGGACTTTAATAAATGACTATGCATGTAGTACACATAAAGGAGCTAGACAGAGAGCTGGGGGTCGGGGGGAAACTTTGTAGATCAAGGTGAGCTAGATAGAGACTGGATGGGTGGAATTCACCAGAACAAACTAGGAAAAGTTATTTGTTTAGATGTCAAATGAATCAGCTTTAAGAATAAGTCCTAAAAATAAATCTGCTTCTATAGGGCTAAGTTTGAATCATTCTATGGATTTCCAGAGTACTCAACGATAAAGATGAATGTTGTTCAGAATCTTAGCATGCCAGAAGAGATTGTCAATTAATACACCTACAGCAAAACAACAGACTATTATTCTCTCTCCAGATATGAATTGTATAAAAAGCAAAAGAATGAAACTAGAACACTTTCTAACACCATACACAAAAATAAACTCAAAATGGATTAAAGAGCTAAATGTAAGACCAGAAACCATAAAACTCCTAGAGGAAAACATAGGCAAAACACTCTCTGACTTACATCACAGCAGGATCCTCTATGACCCACCTCTCAGAATATTGGAAATAAAATCAAAAATGAACAAATGGGACCTAATCAAACTTAAAAGCTTCTGCACAACAAAGGAAACTATAAGCAAGGTGAAAAGACAGCCTTCAGAATGGGAGAAAATAATAGCAAATGAAGCAACTGACAAACAACTAATCTCAAAAATATACAAGCAACTTCTACAGCTCAATTCCAGAAAAATAAATGACCCAATCAAAAAATGGGCCAAAGAACTCAATAGACATTTCTCCAAAGAAGACATACAGATGGCTAACAAACACATGAAAAGATGCTCAACATCACTCATTATCAGAGAAATGCAAATCAAAACCACTATGAGATACCATTTCACGCCAATCAGAATGGCTGCTATCCAAAAGTCTACAAGCAATAAATGCTGGAGAGGGTGCGGAGAGAAGGGAACCCTCTTGCACTGTTGGTGGGAATGCAAACTAGTACAGCCACTTTGGAGAACAGTATGGAGATTCCTCAAAAAACTGCGAATAGAACTGCCTTATGATCCAGCAATCCCACTGCTGGGCATACACACTGAGAAAACCAGAATTGAAAGAGACACGTGTACCCCAATGTTCATAGCAGCACTGTTTGCAATAGCCAGAACGTGGAAGCAACCTAGATGTCCATCCACAGATGAATGGATAAGCAAGCTGTGGTACATATACACAATGGAGTATTACTCAGCCATTAAAAAGAATACATTTGAATCAGTTCTAAGGAGGTGGATGGAACTGGAGCCTATTATACAGAGTGAAGTAAGCCAGAAACAAAAACACAAATACAGTATACTAACGCATATATATGGAATTTAGAAAGATGGTAAAAAATAACCCTATTTACGAGACAACAAAAGAGACACTGATGTATAGACCAGACTTTTGGACTCTGGGACCGGGAGAGGGTGAGATGATTGGGGAGAATAGCATTGAAATATGTATAATATTATATCTGAAATGTATTAATTGTTCAAACTAAACACTATCATGTTACAATTTGTTCATACTAGATGTTTGTAATGTTTCTGATAATCAATAAAAGAGATTCTTGATCAAAAAAAAAAAAAAAGCATTGATCATAAGATGGACAAATTTGGAGGGGTATAGATTTATCACAAATATGTATCACAAATATGGAGAAATATTCTGTATCAGCCACAATGAGAAACCAAACCAAAGCCTTTTCTTTCTTTTCTTTGATCTTTCTGCTTCCCCATCTAAGTTCAATAGATGTATTCATTTATTTTCTTCACTATTCATCTAGCCTGCTTTCAAGGAAGGATCAATTATTCACAAATTGTTCTCAAAAGATTCACATGTTGGGTCAAATACAAAAGATTCCCTGAAGAAGGTTTTTGTTTTTGTTTTTGTTTTCAGACATATCTAAAGTGCAATAATCATGAATCGCCTTGCCTCTTGAAATGTAGAACTACTGAGTCAAACATTTTGTAATGTAAGTGGAGACTGTGTGAAAAGTGGCTAGCTGTCCATCAAAAATTGGATCTTCCCTGTCAGTGGGAAGCAAGATCTAAATACTAACTATATGATTCACTTCCTTTGTGCTGAGGTATAATCACATAAGTGGAATACACAATGAGCAACAGTGATGTATGAACTTCTGGGGCCAAAGTTTTTAAGAAAATGGTAGTAAATTCTCAGAAGGAGTCCACCAACTATAAACATTGCATTTGACAGATTTATAAGTGAGAAATAGCGTTTGATTCTGCTAAGCCACAGAAATTTTGTTTTTGATGTTTTTGTTGTTTCACCAGTATCATGAATATGTTTTTTTTTTTTTTAAGTTATGCTACTTGGTTTTGGTTTTTCTTTTTAAGAAAAAGTTTTCAACTGCTATGAGCAGAATTTTTACAAGTATCTCAAAGCAGGAACTCTCTGGATGTTCAATTCAGTTGCTGAGTCATGTCCAACTCTTTGCGACCCCATGGACTGCAGCATGTCAGGCCTCCCTGTCCATCACCAACTCCTGGAGTTTACTCAAACTCATGTCCATTGAGTCAGTGATGCCATCCAGTCATCTCATCCTCTGCTGTCCCCTTCTCCTCCTGCCTTCAGTCTTTCATGTCATCAGGGTCTTTTCCAATGAGTCAGTTCTTTGCATCAGGTGGTGAAAGTATTGGAGTTTCAGCTTCAGCATCAGTCCTTCCAATGAATATTCAGGACTGATTTCCTTTAGGATGGACTGGTTGGGTCTCCTTGCAATTTAAGGGACTCTCCAGAGTCTTCTATAACAAACATTTAATTATTCTTGTAGATAAATTATATTTATTGATTATTAGTCATTGCTAAGCCCTGTTCCAAGCTATTTCCATTTATTATCTCAAATCTTCACAGGAATATATACAGTAAGCACTATTATTATCATCTCCACTCAAAAATGGGCAAACTGAGACAACAGACACTACACAATATGCTCATGATCACCAAACACTTTTTTACCATCAATCTTTAATACTCCTGTATACAAAAGCATAGTTCTAAGACTGTCTACAAAATACTTCCATTCAGTATAGGGCAACAACAATAAAATTTTAGACTATTCAACAAAGCAAGCATTTGCAATAAGAAAATCAGACACACTTCTCCCTTTGGTTGCCCTGTTCAAATCTTCTACATTCTAGTTACTCCCAGTAACTACCTTTTAAAAGTACAGCTATGGGGCTAAAAAGCTTTGGCTTCCCTGGTGGCTCAGATGGTAAAGCGTCTGCCTGCAATGCGTGAGATCTGGGTTCGATCACTGGGTTGTGAAGATCCCGTGGAGAAGGAAATGGCAACCCACTCCCGTACTCTTGCCTGGAAAATCCCATGGACAGAAGAGCCTGGTAGGTTACGGTCCATGGTGTCACAAAGAGTTGGACACGAATGAGCAACTTCACTTTCACTATGGGGCTAAAAAGCATTTTAAAATGGGAAATATTAGTAATTTTTATTCTCTGAGAACTTTTCTAAATTAATCTCTGAGAAATAAATAGCCTCTGAGAGCATTAATGTGTTTTTCTTTCCTTTAGACATTGCAGATTAAGAAACTTTACTTTGAATAAGGTCATTATATAGTAATAAAGGGGCTTCCTTGGTGACTCCAATGGTAAAGAATCTGCCTGCAATGCAAAAGACCCTGGTTCCATCCCTGAGTCAAGAACATAATATAGCAACTAAGGTCTTTCAGGTTAAGTAGATAAGCAACCTAAAATGTTTCTCTGCAACTCAATTTAGATTTCTATCCTAGGAAGCCTGATCTTCATAAGGAGATTTGAGAATACACCCTAGAAAAACACATCTTTTTATGTGAGTAGAAATCAGCAAGGAAACATACTTGTTTGCTTCTTTAATTCTTGCTCCTACTTTATTTCCTGGATTATTTTTCTTATATGATACTATTATTTTAATAAACCTGTTTCATTTGATAAAAGTCTCCTTGGAGTCACTGAAGAGTCTTAAATCTCTTGTGCCATGCTTTGTATACCTGTAATCTTACTGTATTTTCAGAGTTATAAACATGAATTAGTTCCATTCTTCTTTCTCAAGATTGCTTTGGCTATTTGAGATTTTTTGTATTTCCATACAAATTGTGAAATTATATGTTCTAGCTCTGAAAAAATATCGTTGGTAGCTTGATAAGGATTGCACTGAATCTATAGTTTGCTTTGGGTAGTATACTCATTTTCACTATATTGATTCTTCCGATCCATGAACATGGTATATTTCTCCATCTATTAGTGTCCTCTTTGATTTCTTTCACCAGTATTTTATAGTTTTCTATATATA
Organism: Tragelaphus eurycerus; assembly: GCA_935064755.1. NCBI lineage: Eukaryota > Metazoa > Chordata > Mammalia > Artiodactyla > Bovidae > Tragelaphus > Tragelaphus eurycerus. The sequence goes on along the minus strand of CAKXYN010000010.1, from coordinate 39,431,231 downwards.
GGTCTTTTGTTTCTTTGCTGCTGCTACTGCTAAGTCACTTCAGTCGTGTCCGATCCTGTGCAACCCCATAGACGGCAGCCCATCAGGCTCCGCCGTCCCTGGGATTCTCCAGGCAAGAACACTGGAGTGGGTTGCCATTTCTTCTCCAATGCATGAAAGTGAAAACTGAAAGTGAAGTCACTCAGTCGTGTCCAACTCTTCGCGACCCCATGGACTGCAGCCCTCCAGGCTCCTCCGTCCATGAGATTTTCCAGGCAAGAGTACTGGAGTGGGGTGCCATTGCCTTCTCCTTTGTTTCTTTAGGTAGATATATTCCTAAGTATTTTATTCTTTCTGTTGCAGTGGTGAATGGAATTGTTTCCTTAATTTCTCTTTCTGTCTTCTCATTGTTAGTGTATAGGAATGCAAGGGATTTCTGTGTGTTAATTTTATATCCTGCAACTTCACTATATTCTTTGATTAGCTCTAGTAATTTTCTGGTGGAGTTTTTAGGGTTTTCTATGTAGAGGATCATGCCATCTGCAAACAGTGAGAGTTTTACTTCTTCTTTTCCAATTTGGATTCCTTTTATTTCTTTTTCTGCTCTGATTGCTGTGGCCAAAACTTCCAAAACTATGCTGAATAGTAGTGGAGAGAGTGGGCATACTTGTCTTATTCCTGACTTTAGGGGAAATGCTTTCAATTTTTCACCATTGAGGATAATGTTTGCTGTGGGTTTGTCATATATAGCTTTTATTATGTTGACATATGTTCCTTCTATTCCTGCTTTCTGGAGTGTTTTTATCATAAATGGATGTTGAATTTTGTCAAAGGCTTTCTCTGCATCTATTGAGATAATCATATGGCTTATATTTTTCAATTTGTTAATGTGGTGTATTACAGTGATTGATTTGTGGATATTGAAGAATCCTTGCATCCCTGGGATAAAGCCCACTTGTTCATGATGTATGATCTTTTTAATGTGTTGTTGGATTCTGATTGCTAGAATTTAGTTAAGGATTTTTGCATCTATGTTCATCAGTGATATTGGCCTATAGTTTTCTTTTTTTGTGGCATCTTTGTCAGGTTTTGGTATTAGGGTGATGGTGGCCTCATAGAATGAGTTTGGAACTTTACCTTCCTCTGCAATTTTCTGGAAGAGTTTGAGTAGGATAGGTGTTATCTCTTCTCTAAATTTTTTGTAGAATTCAGCTGTGAAGCCATCTGGACCTGGGCTTTTGTTTGCTGGAAGATTTCTGATTACAGTTTCAATTTCCATGCTTGTGGTGAGTCTGTTAAGATTTTGTATTTCTTCCTGGTTCAGTTTTGGAAAGTTGTACTTTTCTAAGAATTTGTCCATTTCTTCCACGTTGTCCATTTATTGGCATATAATTGCTGATAGTAGTCTCTTACGATCCTTTGTATTTCTGTGTTGTCTGTTGTGATCTCTCCATTTTCATTTCTAATTTTATTGATTTGATTTTTTTCCCTTTGTTTCTTGATGAGTCTGGCTAGTGGTTTGTCAATTTTATTTATCCACTCAAAGAACCAGCTTTTAGCTTTGTTGATTTTTGCTATGGTCTCTTTTGTTTCTTTTACGTTTATTTCTGCCCTAATTTTTAAGATTGCTTTCCTTATACTAACCCTGGGGTTCTTCATTTCTTCATTTTCTAGTTGCTTTAGGTGTAGAGTTAGGTTATTTATTTGACTTTTTTCTTGTTTCTTGAGGTATGCCTGTATTGCTATGAACTTTCCCCCTTAGGACTGCTTTTACAGTGTCCCACAGATTTGGGGTTGTTGCGTTTTCATTTTCATTCATTTCTATGGATATTTTGATTTCTTTTTTGATTTATTCTGTGATGTGTTGGTTATTCAGCAGCATGTTGTTCAGCCTCCATATGTTGGAATTTTTAATAGTTTTTCTCCTGTTATTGAGATCTAATCTTACTGCATTATGGTCAGAAAAGATGCTTGGAATGATTTCAATTTTTTTGAATTTACCAAGGCTAGATTTATGGCCCAGGATGTGGTATATCCTGGAGAAGGTTCCATGTGCACTTGAGAAAAAGGTGAAATTCATTGTATTGTGGTGAAATGTCCTATAGATATCAATTAGATCTAACTGGTCTATTGTATCACTTAAAGTTTGTGTTTCCTTGTTAATTTTCTGTTTAGTTGATCTATTCATAGGTGTGAGTGGGGTATTAAAGTCTCCCACTATTGAGAAAGAAGAATGGAACTGGAGGGATCAACCTGCCTGACTTCAGGCTCTACTACAAAGCCACAGTCATCAAGATAGTATGATACTGGCACAAAGACAGAAATATAGATCAATGGAACAAAACAGAAAGCCCAGAGATAAATCCACACACCTATGGACACCTTATCTTTGACAAAGGAGGCAAGAATATACAATGGAGAAAAGACAATCTCTTTAAAAAGTGGTGCAAGGAAAACTGGTCAACCACTTGTAAAAGAATGAAACTAGAACACTTTCTAAGACCATACACAAAAATAAACTCAAAATGGATCTAAACCTAAGACCAAAAACTATAAAACTCCTAGAGAAGAACATAGGTAAAACATTCTCTGACATAAATCATAGCAGGATCCTCTATGACCCACCTCCCAGAGTAATGGAAATAAAAGCAAAAATAAACAAATGAGACCTAATTAAACGTAAAAGATCCTGGACAACAAAGGAAACTATAAGCAAGGTAAAAAGACAGCCTTCAGAATGGAAGAAAATAATAGCAAATGAAGTAACTGACAAAGAACTAATTTCAAAAATATACAAGCAACTCCTACAGCTCAATTCCAGAAAAATAAATGACACAATCAAAAAAATGGGCCAAAGAACTAAGCTGACATTTCTCCAAAGAAGACATACAGATGGCTAACAAACACATGAAAAGATGCTCAACATCACTCATTATCAGAGAGATGCAAATCAAAACCACAATGAGGTACCACTTCACGCCACTCAGAATGGCTGTGATCCAAACGTCTACAAGCAATAAATGCTGGAGAGGGGTGGAGAAAAGGAACCCTCTTACACTGTTGGTGGGAATGCAAACTAGTACAGCCACTATGGAGAACAATGTGGAGATTCCTCAAAAAATTGGAAATAGAACTGCCATACGACCCAGCAATCCCACTGCTAGACATAAACATCGAGGAAAACAGAATTGAAAGACACATGTACCCCAATGTTCATTGCAACACTGTTTACAATAACCAGGACATGGAAGCAACCCTACATGTCCATCAGCAGATAAATGGATAAGAAAGCTGTGGTACATATACACAATGTAGTATTACTCAGCAATTAAAAAGAATACATTTGAATCAGTTCTAATGAGGTGGATAAAACTGGAGCTTATTATACAGAGTGAAGTAAGCCAGAAAGAAAAACACCAATACAGTATAGTAATGCATATATATGGAATTTAGGTAACGATAACCCTGTATGAGAGACAGCCAAAGAGACACAGACGTATATAACAGTCTTTTGGACTCTGTGGGAGAGGGTGAGGGTGGGATGATTTGGGAGAATGGCATTGAAACATGTATAATATTATATGTGAAACGGATTGCCAGTCCAGGTTTGATGCATGATACAAGGTGCTCGGGGCTGGTGCACTGGGATGACCCAGAGAGGTGGGATGGGGAGGGAGGTGAGAGGGGGGTTCAGGATGGGAAACACGAGTACACCAGTGGTGGATTCATGTCGATGTATGGCAAAACCAATACAATATTGTAAAGTAATTAGCCTCCCATTAAAATAAATAAATTATTATTTTAAAAATCAACATGAATTACCCACAGGGCACTAATTCTTAAACCTTAGCATGCATTAAAGAAATCATCTAAGTTTATTAAAATATATAACAATAGGTTCTGTCCGAAACATTCTGATTTTAATTAGCAAATAAGGTTAATTTTACTGCAGGTGGTCAAACTCTGAGAAAAGGAGCTTTGTACACTATTCTACCCTAATTTAGTTTGCACTACAGACCACAACCTGAAAGGCACTGTAAATTCTCATACCTGAAAACACTCTATAAATACTTGTAGGTAAATCTTTTTCCTTCAACATTTTCCTATTTTCATTAATAAGTAAAGAAAACAGATTAAATCCCTTCATAATCCCTATGTGTACTCTTGAACAAGTTTGATACAGAAAATGTAATCACTGAAATTGCTAGTTGTCAGTATGATAAAATATTGATGTAAGCTCACCACCTGTTTCTATGGATACAGCCACATATTTTTACATTTTCATCACAGGTCATGTGAACAGCCAACAGAAATATATAGATTTAATTCTATATGGAACAAGAGAATTACAAATAAGGAAATATTTCTTGTATTAATGAGAGAAATAAAGCTGAAATGTTTATTAGGAATATAATTCAATACAATCTTGGTCTAGTAGCAAACGTAATTTATACAAAAGTACTATTTTAAGCTCATAGTCAACTAGAAAACTATGAGTTCAAAATCATTAACGGTATAGGAAAGTTTAGGCATATAATCTGAACTCCAATAAGCTAGTGTGTATGGATATAGATAGGTATGTGTATCTGTACATATATTTTAGTGAAAATTTTCCTTTCCATAAAACGAGATTCTTTTTCATATTCATAGTCCTTCAAAAAGTTAATTTGTTTCCCAAGAGTTCAGTCTAGTCTAGATGATTCATTTTATTTCTGATTCAATAATTTAGAGTCTATTATTGAGTCTCTGGGGAATGACAGAGCAAGCATAAGTGAAGGTTAAAGCACAGGAAGTTTTGTGTGCTCAGGTCTTGAATGAAGCATGTGACCACCCAAATAAGGTTTCAGACAGATTATTTTTAAAATAGCTTTTTAATCTGTGTTCAGAAGAAAATCTGACTGACACACTGGGAAAAGGAAGAATTAAGAGAATATTGTTTATTGTTTCAAGAAAATCAGTTAAGCTCAGACCCCAAACATGCATCCCCAACTAAGAAAAATATGTGTCCAGTTCATTGGACTGATTCTCCTATTCAGAATGGCCATCATTTTCACTCCAGCAAGAATGTAAACTCAAAGGGCTTATCAAATATTCATTCATGCAATATGAAGACACAATATGTTCATTGAGAGAATTTCTGTTAGCCAATTATTTCCATCAACTTACATTTCCAATGATAATATGGCATTCCAATGATAACATTAATGATAATTATAGATTGATGTCTTAGGTAATTTCCCCAAGTGTGTTTGGCCAAAATATTATTGAAATATATGTGTTCCAATTGTTACTGAGGCAAGTAAGAAGGTAATCTACGAAGAAAATAGGAAATATAAACTGCTAAGTGATTTGGTTAGTGAAAAAGACAATAATTGAGGAAGGTAAGTAATAATAAGGGCAAGATGGTATGCTTTCTCTAATACCTACAGTTACTCTCTTGAGTTCTTGGTTTTTATATCATTTTGATTGGCATAAGTTATGCCTAGCAATACTGTTATTTACATATTTATCTCTTCTTTCTGGAGAAGGCGATGGCACCCCGCTCCAGTACTCTTGTCTGGAAAATCCCATGGACGGAGGAGCCTGGTAGGCTGTAGTCCATGGGGCCGCTAAGAGTTGGACACGACTGAGCGACTTCACTTTCACTTTTCACTTTCATGCATTGGAGAAGGAAATGGCAACCCACTCCAGTGTTCTTGCCTGGAGAATCCCAGGGACGGAGGAGCCTGGTGGGCTGCCATCTATGGGGTCACACAGAATCGGACATGACTGAAGCGATTTAGCAGCAGCATCTCTTCCTTCAGACTATAAATTATTTAAAACAAGGGTGATCCCTTTTTTATCTTTGCTCCCTCCTTGGTTTTTATAACGTATGTATTATAAAGAGCAGTGTTGATTGAGTTTAATTAAACAAAAGTAAGATTGATTGTAGAGAGGAATTTCTGTAGTTCAAGATCTTAAAAGTATAGATATCCCACAAATTGATCTAATGGAAAGGACAGTGATAAAAGTGAGTGGCTGATTTTTGAAGTTAAATATGATTGCAAAGTTTGAGGGATTCTGAGAAAAATGTCTTAAAAGACTTGATTAATATTAAGAATTCTTAATTACTAAATAGTCTTAATTACTAAAATAATGCCCAAATTTGGAATAATATGGAAATATAGAATATCTTATGGTAAAAATGTGAAAGTGCAAGTCACTCAGTGGTGTCTGACTCTTTGCAACCCCATGGACTATACAATCCATAGAATTCTCTAAGCCAGAATACCAGAGTGGGTAGCCTTTTCCTTCTCCATCTTATGGTTCAGTTCAGTTTAGTTCAGTCACTCAGTCATGTCCAACTCTTTGCGACCCCATGAATCAGCACACCAGGACTTCCTGTCCATCATCAACTCCTGGACTTCACTCAAACTCATGTCCATCAAGTCAGTGATGCCATCCAGCCATCTCATATCCTCTGTCGTCCCCTCCTCCTCCTACCCCCAATCCCTCACAGCATCAAGGTCTTTTCCAGTGAGTCAACTCTTCATATGAGGTGACCAAAGTATTGGAGTTTCAGCTTCAGCATCAGTCCTTCCAAAGAAATCCCAGGGCTGATCTCTTTTAGGATAGACTGATTGGATCTCCTTGAAGTCCAAGGGACTCTCAAGAGTCTTCTCCAACACCACAGTTCGAAAGCATCAATTCCTTAGTGCTCAGCTTTCTTCACAGTCCAACTCACATCCATACATGGCCACTGGAAAAACCATAGCCTTGACTAGACGGACCTTTGTTGGCAAAGTAATATCTCTGCTTTTCAATATACTATCTAGGTTGTGTGTTTAATTTATTAGCTCAATTTTGTCTGACTCTGTACAAGCCCATGGACTATATAGTCCATTGAAATTCTCTAGGCCAGAATACTGGAGTGGGTAGCCTTCCCCTTATCCAGGGGATCCTCCCAATACAGGATCGAACCCAGGTCTCCCATATTGCAGGTGGATTCTTCACCAGCTAAGCCACAAGGGAAACCCAAGAATATTGGAAAGGATAGCCTATCCCTTCTCCAGCAGATCTTCCCTACCCAGGAATCAAATCAGGCCTCCTGCACTGCAGGCGGATTCTTTAACAAGTGAGTTATGAGAGAAGCTGATATCCAATGTCCAAAGTTGGAATAATATAGAAATACAGAATATCTTATGATAATAAGTGTTTAATTTTTAAAATAAGGATAAAATATAGATGTTGAAAGACAATAGTCATAAGAAGACAGAAAATTGGCATGATCACATGGCATAGACCATAAAGAAAGAGACTAGTCAGTGACAGTGTCATATCAATGGGTCTGGAAGCAACAACAGAGGACATGGAATTTACTGACTTCACAAACGATTCATAAGATTTGAAAATTCTTTAACAGCAGGACACACCAAACTGATAAACAAATAGAAGAGCTGTTGAACTCTGTTACTTATACACTGAAGGAGAGAGGTCTGCCAATCAGAGTCCTAGAGAGCATTACATCCTGGAAGAGGGTAAGGGCAAGCTAGAAATGTAGAAAGCAGTTTACATAGGACTCCAAGCTATCTAGATTTCTAGGACTCCCTGTGGATTGACTAATTTGTATAATGTCAGTTTCCCAACTCAGGGACACAGGAGCTATCCCCAGATATTGGTACCTCACCCTGGGACAATTAGCATGCTGGGAGGGATTGGGGGCAGGAGGAAAAGGGGACGGCAGAGGATGAGATGGCTGGATGGCATCACCAACTCAATAGACGAGAGTTTGAGTGAACTCCGGGAGATGGTGATGGACAGGGAGGCCTGGTGTGCTGTGATTCATGGGGTCACAAAGAATCAGACACAACTGAGTGACTGAACTGAACTGAACTGATAGTGGGCTTGGAGTATGAAAGCCCAGTAAGAGAAGTGATTAGGGTGTGGACTTAATCAGCTAATCAATAAGAAATTGGGCTTCCTGGTGGCTTAGATGGTAAAGAATCCACCTGCAATGAAGGAACCTGGGTTCAATTCCTGGGTTGGGGTGATCCCCTGGAGGAGGGCATGGCAACCCACACCAGTATTCTTGCCTGGAGAATCCCCATGGACAGAAGAGCCTGGTGGGCTACAGTTCATGCAGTCGCAGAGTCAGACACGACAGAGACTAAGCACAGCAAGAAGAACAAGCCAGCCACTAGCTAGACTTGAAATAAAGTCAAAACCACATTTAAAACTTATATTAAAATTTTGACTGCTAAGTTCAAGAAAATGGAAAGGGAGAAGCTTCCTTCCTTTCCAAATGAAAATTCATAGTTGCTCTTTATAGATCTTGTCAGAAGATCTGATCTCTTTAGAACTAAGGAGCTACATTTAGGGAGCATCTGGGAATATTTGATCAAAGTCTGTATCATCATGTATAAAACTTTAACAAATATGAGAAACACAGAATTCAACTTATCCCTTCAAGATTTAGAAAAATATTTTTATAAGAAAATACTATAAATACTATAAAACATGACTATCAAGTTGTAGAATTCCTAAATCTGGGTCCTCAATTTGCCAAATACAGAACTATTCTAAACAGTTTCAAGATTAATTTCAAGCACAGTGATCCTATGAGGGATGTATCCTTAAGATGTTACATTGTACTCTGAAAGAAATGCTCCTCTAATCTGATTGACCTCTCAGAATGTTTACTTTGCTCCATCATATATCTCCATGCACATACACACACAAACATACACACACACACACACACACACACACACACTCCAGATCTCTGTTAACATTTTTAATGGATAAATTATCTATTATATTTTTGATGATTTATCTGAATAAGAAGATTAAACATTAAAATTATATAAATTGTTATAGGATATTTTAAACATATGAAGTTGATATTCATAAGAAAAATCATACACCTTGGTGTTGCTAATAAGAGATTTAACAATGACTCAAATGACCATCGGTGTGACCTAGTATATTTTGTGTTCCAATATCTGCTTCTTAAAAATGAAACTAGGATCAAAGAAAATTGCACCAAATAAATTAAACAGCAGGAAGGTTTCATTCAAGACTACTAGAACAGGGTAGAGAAACTGAACTCAACTCCATTGAAACAAAAGCAAGAAGGTTTTTAAGTACTAGGGTGAGCTATTAGAAAGGTAGTGGAGGAAGGACTTTTGTGGGGAGGGTGGTCAGTGTGATCAGGCCACCAGTGTACGCTAATTTGCACGTATCTAACTTATATACCCTCCCACAGACCCCGGGAAATACAGATACTTTTTTAAGTAAATTTTTTTGGAGTGTAGTTTCCCAGGTGGCACTAGTGTTAAAAAAAAAACCTGCTTGCCAATGCAGGGGACATAAGAGACAAAGGTTCAAACCCCGAGTTAGGAAGATGCCCTGGAGAAGGAAGTAGAAACTCACTCCAGTATTCTTGCCTGGAGAATCCCAAGGACAGAGGAGCCTGGTGGGCTACAGTCCACAGGGTCGCAGTCAGACACAACTGAAGCGACTCATATGTATATGTATAGTTTATTTTGGCCACCTCATGCGAAGAGATTGGGGGCAGGAGGAGAAGGGGACGACAGAGGATGAAATGGCTGGATGACATCACTGACTCGATGGATGTGAGTCTGGGTGACCTCCAGGAGTTGGTGATGGACAGGGAGGCCTGGCATGCTTTGATTCATGGGGTCGCAAAGAGTCGGACACGACTGAGCGACTGATCTGATCTGATCTGATCTGATAGTTAGAATGTTGTTATTAGTTTTGGCTGTACAGCAAAATGAATCAGCTACACATATCCCCTCTTTTTTTGGATTTCCTTTCCATTTACATCACCACAGAGCACTGAGTAGAGTTTGCTGTGCTATACAGTAAGTAGGCTTTCAGTAGTATCTATTTTATACTATTTTATATATAGTGTACTATTTTATATGTAGTAGTGTATATATCGGAGAAGGCAATGGCACCCCACTCCAGTACTCTTGCCTGGAAAACCCCATAGGCGGAGGAGCCTGGTAGGTGCAGTACATGGTGTCCCTAAGAGTCGAACATGACTGAGCGACTTCACTTTCCCTTTTCACTTTCATGCACTGGAGAAGGAAATGGCAACCCACTCCAGTGTTCTTGCCCGGAGGATCCCAGGGATGGGGGAGCCTATGAGAGAGAATGCCTGTAGACGGGCTACCGTCTATGGGGTCGCACAGAGTTGGACACGACTGAAGCGACTTAGCATCAGCAGCAGCGTATATATGTCAATTCCAGTCCCCTAATCTGCCTCTTAAGAAATCTGTATGCAGGTCAGGAAGCAACAGTTAGAACTGGTCATGGAACAACAGACTGGTTCCAAACAGGAAAAGGAGTACGTCAAGGCTGCATATTGTCACCATGTTTATTTAACTTATATGCAGAGTACATCATGAGAAATGCTGGACTGGAAGAAACAGAAGTTGGAATCAAGATTGCCGGGAGAAATATCAATAACCTCAGATATGCAGATGACACCACTCTTATGGCAGAAAGTGAGGAGGGGCTAAAAAGCCTCTTGATGAAAGTGAAAGTGGAGAGTGAAAAGGTTGGCTTAAAGCTCAACATTCAGAAAATGAAGATCATGGCATCTGGTCCCATCACTGCATGGGAAATAGATGGGGAAACAGTGGAAACAGTGTCAGACTTTGTTTTTCTGGGCTCCAAAATCACTGCAGATGGTGACTGCAGCCATGAAATTAAAAGACGCTTGCTCCTTGGAAGGAAAGTTATGACCAACCTAGATAGCATATTCAAAAGCAGAGACATTACTTTACCAACAAAGGTTCGCCTAGTCAAGGCTATGGTCTTTCCTGTGGTCATGTATGGATGTGAGAGTTGGACTGTGAAGAAGGCTGAGCGCCGAAGAATTGATGCTTTTGAACTGTGGTGTTGGAGAAGACTCTTGAGAGTCCCTTGGACTGCAAGAAGATCCAACCAGTCCATTCTGAAGGAGATCAATCCTGGAATTTCTTTAGAAGGAATGATGCTAAAGCTGAAACTCCAATATTTTGGCCACCTCATGTGAAGAGTTGACTCATTGGAGAAGACTCTGATGCTGGGAGGGATTGAGGGCAGGAGGAGAAGGGGACGACAGAGGATGAGATGGCTGGATGGCATCACTGACTCGATGGATGCGAGTCTGAGTGACCTCCAGGAGCTGGTGATGGACAGGGAGGCCTGGCTTGCTGCGGTTCATGGGGTCGCAAAGAGTCGGACACGACTGAGCGACTGATCTGATCTAATATATGTCAATCCCAACCTCCCAATTCACAGCCTCCTTCCCCTCCTGGTATACATACATTTGTTTTCTATGTGTGTCTCTATTTCTGCTTTCCAGACAGGTTCATCTGTACCATTTTTCTACATTCCACATATAAGTGATATTATATATTTTTCTCTTTCTGACTTCATTCTGTTTAACAGGCTCTAAGTCCATCCATGTCTCTGAAAGTGACAGTTCTGTCCATTGTTTAAATGACTAATACTCCCCTGTATATACCACATCTGCTATTCCTCTTTTGATAGACATTTAGGTTGCTTCCATATCCTGGCTATTGTAAATAGTGCTGCAATAAACACTGGGATACATAAGACTACACATCAAAGCAATGACTCCCAGGTCCTAGAGAGAGACATTCCTGGGTTGTTACTCTGGCTAGAGGCTGAGAGAAGACTTTGGTAAAGAATTTAGAATTCCAAGGTTTTTAAAGTAAATGCTCAAAGAAGAAGAAAGGGAGCTACTGTCAGGAAGAAACCTGTGAAATGTTTACTCAAGCTGAGTGGAATATTAAGGTCATTTTGGTCATTTGGAAGAGAAATTTTGTAATCCTTTCAACTACATTATAAATTTCAATCACATGCTTACTTATCTGTGTACACCAATGTCTCTTCATCATCAATTTATTTATACATTTATCCAGTATCTATTACACGACCTACATGTGATTTACCTAGGGAGAGGTAAACTTTAATGAGGAATTTAAAATGTTAATAAAACAAAGAGGAAGAAGTGAATAAATTGCTTCAGAAGAGTAAGTAAACCATAGGTGCCTATGTGTTCTTATAAGTTAGGGTGTGTACTTAATGCACAATCATATTCCAAATGACTTGGTATAACTCACTAAAAAAAATTAAAAAGCAAAATTAATCCTTTTACAAACTGTTTTTTCCCCCAATTGTCTACCTTTTACCTCTACATTTTAAAATCAGATGTTTATTCAGGACACATTCATATTTTTATTTTTTTATTTTATGGAATGCATAAATGTATATGAAAGTCATATTTTATGGGTACTAATTTTAGAAAAGATGATGTACACAGTTTGACTTTTTATTTAATATTTTGTTCTGCTTTTAATTTGGATTGTTGTTGCTTTTGAAAACCAACCCTAAATATTGGCCTCTTTGCTACTTGGTTATATGTCTCTGTTCTATTTCTTTAAAAGGAATCAGTTTTACAGCACATACTTTTCAATGTTTTCATTTTCCCACTTACCCCAAATAAGCTAAGGCGATGGCATCCTACTGCAGTACTCTTGCCTGGAAAGTCCCATGGATGGAGGAGCCTGGTAGGCTGCAGTCCATAGGGTCGCAAGGAGTCAGACACCTGAGCGACTTCACTTTCACTTTTCACTTTCATGCATTGGAGAAGGAAATGGCAATCCACTCCAGTGTTGTTGCCTGGAGAATCCCAGGGATGAGGGAGCCTGATGGCCTGCCATCTATGGGGTCGCACAGAGTCGGACACAACCGAAGCAGCTTAGCAGTAGCAGTAGCAGATGAACTTGGTTTTGGTTTCTGATGTTAAGTCATTCCAGAAATAGAAATGTCACTTTGCAGTTTGACTTTAAAAGCTTCCTGTTGTTGACTATATACTATAGTCATGTGACTGTATACTATACTATACTATATACTATAGACATGTGGGGAGAAGGCAATGGCACCCTACTCCAGTACTGTTGCCCGGAAAATCCCATGGACGGAGGAGCCTGGTAGGCTGCAGTCCATGGGGTCGCTAATAGTCAAATATGACTGAGCGGCTTCACTTTCACTTTTCACTTTCATGCATTGGAGAAGGAAATGGCAACCCACTCCAGTGTTCTTGCCTGGAGAATCCCATGGACGGAGAAGCCTGATAGGCTGCAGTCCATGGGATCACACAGAGTCGGACACAACTGAAGCGACTTAGCAGCAGCAGCATAGACATGTGACTATATACACATGTCAATAATCCATTGTTTAACAGTGAAAGCCAGGTTCCTGAAAAAACAAGCAGGTGGAGAGAGGACAATTACTCATCTTAGGGAGATGAAATTTTTGAAAGGGACTTTTATAGAAAGTGTTTTAAAACACATTTATTTCCATTAAATATTCCCACCATTATAAGCAACAAATACACTGCGAAATAGTAATGGAGATGCAGAAAAGTCCTTTTCCTAGCTTATTTCACAGCAATAGCATTTCTCTTCATACCTCCCTTACATTTTGTTAACAATTATTTATTATTTTTGGTTGTGCTGGGTCTTCGTCGCTACACACAGCCTTTCTCTAATTATAGTGAGTGGGGGCTTCTACTCTTGGGTGCAGCGCATGGGCTTCTCACATCCCACGCCTTCTCTTGCTGTGGAGCACAGGCTCCAGAGGACACGGGCTCAAGTAGATGCGGTATGCCAGCTCAGTTGCTCTGTTGCCTGTGGAATCTTCCCGGACTAGGGATCGAACCCATGTCCCCTGCATTGAAGTGGATTCTTATTCACTGTACCACCAGGGAAGTCCCCTCCCTTATATTTTTAAAGCACTTTAAAACTTTTTACATCACTTATCCCATTGTAAAGTTTAAAAACTGTACAATTCCCTTACGAAAGCCCAACTGAACCAACATACACTAATATTTTATACCACCCATGTATTTATTGAATTTTGCTTGTCATATGATATACAAAAAGGCCTTTTAAACCAACAAAATAACCGAACTTAAAAATTTTCTAAAACTACATATAAAAACAAGTGTTCTGAGAGCTAGATTTTTCATTTGAGTTGTAAGGGGAAAATAATTTACAAATACAAAGCAAGTAAAATTTTTCATATATCAAGTCAATATTACTGATTTTTAACTGGGTGTTTCTTATATAATTAGAGTGCCACCTAGCGGGGAAGTACATTAGACCAGGTGTGCTTCAGCAGTTCTGACAAGACAGTTCCCTACTTTTCCATCTTGCTAGTAAAGCTAACCTGGAGAAGGAAATGGCAACCCACTCCAGTATTCTTGCCTGGAGAATCCCATGGACAGAAGCCTGGCGGGTTAGAGTCTATGGGGCCTCAAAGAGTCGGACACAACTGAAGCAACGTAGCACAGCAAAGCTAAGATGTGGGATGATGATTGTAGTTCTGACAAAGAAGGTTCTGTACAGATGGAGGGAAAATAGTCACCCGGAAGGCTAATGGTGTAATTATACAGTTTGTTTTCTGATAACTGCAGACTTTCTTAGGATAAAGATTCTCAGCACAGATGACTATCCATTCCTCTCCCACACACACCAAGACACTTGACTAAAGCCTAGCATGGCTTCTATCAGCAGTGTTCAAAGTCAAACATTTTCACCTATCTGCTCAAACAGTGGCATCTTGGTTTCTCAGAAATATTTCCCAATGCTGGGTTCTTCTCACTTCCAGGACACGTATCTTTACTTCTAACCATAACCCCACATGTTATAACCTAAATTCCTTTTCTTCTGTTCTTTCCTCAGTGGAACTGGAGAAAGAATCTATTTATTGAGTTAAAACTGAAAGCACTCTTACAGATAAAATAGGCCATTCTACAGATGACACAAATGAAGCTCAGTTTTAAAAAGTCAATAATTGCTTAGGAACTTCCCAGGTGGTCCTGTGGTTAAGAATTTGCCTTGCAATGCAGGGAACATGGGTTCAATCCCTGGTCAGGGAACTAAGATCCCGCATGCCTCAGAGCAACTAAGCCTGTGAGCCACAACTACCGAGCCCACACACCACAATCAGAGAATCCACGGGCTGTGGTGAAAGATCCCACGTGCTGCAACCAAGAGCTGCCTCAGTCAAAGTAAATAAATATTCTTTAAAAAGTCAATTGCTTAAATTGAAAGAGCAAATTAGTGCCAGAATAGGATTAGTCTCTAGAACCTGATTTGATGATTTAAAACCCGGCAGTCTCTCTACTCCGTAACAGTGTGTGTCTCCCTCATTTGGGTGTGATCATCTTGATGACCTCAATCAAATGTCACAAGATGTGTGGTTTGCCCGCAGTCTCTTCCTCCCAGAGTTTCAACACTTTTTCAAATTCCCACCTCGTTCTTCTTTCCCAGCACATAGTACCTGATACAGTATGAACATATTACAGTCCCTCAATACTTATTGAGCCCCTCACCCATCATAGCTACACCTCTAAACTTGTTTTCTCTCTTTATGTAGACCTGAGACATGCTCACCATAAGAAGATGGCCTTTGTATGTCATGGCTTACAATGACTACTGCTCTGTTTAAAATATATTGAGTAAATCATCATTTTTATAGTCTATCAAATTGGGTTTTAGCAAAGTATAGCACTAAATGTGACAAGTAAGGATTAACCCTGACTTCGTATTCGCTGATAGTTTGTCTAGATATGAAGATAAAGCCCTTGGTGACAGAAATTATAAAATCTATTTTGTGGTTCTGCCTACAGAATATTAGCCATGCTTATATCTGTATCCTGTGCCTGTTGACTTCAATATATATGCCTGTCAAGCAATTACGTGACTTGGCATTCCATTCCTATTATTGCTACAGCTACTTTATCACACACAAAGTAAAAATTATTATTATAGAATCATGGATTCTGATTTTTGTTGTCATTCTTATGTTCAAATTCCTACTTGTACATAAAAATATTCATTTACTCAATAGACAGTTTTCTAAAGATATTGGCTGCTCTAAAATGTTACATAAAATCTTCCAAAGAATCAAACTATTGTTGGTTTTTCTGCCCTTGATGCCACTTAGGAACACTGACCTGTAGGATACTTATATCTGGAGCCAATTGTTCATTTTATGCCACTCAAACACACATGAGATGGCAGGCAAACACCCTGACATCAACCGGAGACAACAACAAAGAATAAATCACTGTGCTTCCAAGAGATATATGAAAGAAAGCTCATGAAACTGAGAGCGGTGCAGTGAAAACTTGGAGCACAATGACATAAGGCAAAAAAAAAAAAAAAAAAAAAAATGAATTCAGACAAAGGAATCCTTATTTATATTCAATAGCATATTCTATTATGATTGTCTTTCTCTTTGACTTAAAAATACATTCAGTGCCCAGTTCAAGTTATTCCTTAGTATTTATAAATCATTTTTAAAGTCTAAAGTTACATGTAATGTAGACCCAAAAAAGGTATAATTTTGTTTAAACAAAATAAATATGAACACTAAAATCTAGAAATCAGGGGTACTTCCTTAAAAATTAAACAATTCCTTTTTGGTTGGAAGAATTGCGGTTGTAAGGAAATATCAATATTGGAGAGAATCTACTTCTAACGGTACATGCAGAAGGCTGCATTTTAATTATCTACCAATCTGTCTCTCCCACTACTCAAGGTCCCAGGAGGCACTATCTTATTTATCTTCACATCTCCATCTTTGAACATACTTTCTATCACATAGGAATTCAATAAATGTTTGTTCAAATAAGCTACATCCAAGTGCTTTATTGAATTGGAGATTAGAGTCAGAAAAACCTTAAGATTTTTTCCCTCTTAAAATTCGATAACCTACGGAAGTTGATATTCAAGTTTTGTTTCAGATATTATCAAATTTTACATATGCTCTAGAATATAGGCAAAATGTAGTCAAAATTTTTTGCATAATTTTGCACGTCATGTTGAATCTAGTGTTAGTAAAGGGGAATAAAAAAATCCCATTTTATTCCTCTCACATTGCCCCCAAGTGCCTCCCTTTCAGCCCTTAATTGACATTCTATCTCAGTCCTGTGTACATCTCTTCCCATCTCGCTACCCACCTTTGCTTATAACTATTACCCAACACTCAAACCTCAACTCAAATCATACCTCACCAATGAAATATAATATCATGTCCATAAGCACTGAAATCAAAAGGAATTGGGCATGATTTCCTGTTATGTTTCCTTTCTCTATAGAACATACATAGTTATAAGGAAAATATTTCAAACACCTAACACTGTACATAGTGTACAAATTCCTAGCACTTTTTGTCTTGAGGTCTATCACCTCTTAACCAATACCTATAAGGAAAGTGAAGCCGCTCATTCGTGTCCCACTCTTTGCGACCCCATGGACTGTAGCCTACCAGGCTCCTCTGTCCATGGGATTTTCCAGGCAAGAGTACTGGAGTGGAGTGCCATTTCCTTCTCCAGGGGATCTTTCCGACCCAGGGATTGAACCCGGGTCTCTCGCATTGTAGACAGACGCTTTACCATCTGAGCCACCAATACCTATAAAAGTCAGCAAACTAATATGAATCTCCTAGGTATTTGCCCAGGCTCCACTCCATTAACTTGTCAATCTTCTGTTCTCATGATTTACCTATCTAGTTTTTCTGTTTATATCACTCTATTCTGTTTTGACATCTACTCTACTCCTGTTACTCTTTGTTGTTGTCACTGTTTTTCCCTCTCAGCTTTGGTAGGGCTTCTTGAACTTCTGTTCCTACATTCTCCTCTGTGCTGTTAATGTGTAGGCATTCTCACCCCAAGGAAAAAGAAAAAAAAAAACTCCTTCTGTATTTCTAACACATTATATTATTTCCTTCAGCCCCCATACCACCTGGGAAGGACTTAGGCAGAAAGCACTCATCTTTGGGCAATAACTGGAAATGAATCTGAGAACTCTCCCCAAAGACTAGACTCCCCTTATGTACAGGGAATTTTGCTTTTATAGTGGAGTAAGATGAGAAAGTTCCAGAGAGCTAAGATTTCTAGCAAGAAGAGGGGCCCTGCACTGGAAAAGGAGTATGAAAAGCCAGAGAGTAAAGTGGTGTATTACTTCAGATAGTATAATCATAAATGGCCCCACAGAAAAGATGATATTTGAGCAGAGGCCAGAAGAAAGAATGCAAAACATGTGATTATCTGGGAGACAAGTATTTCATAACAAAGGAAGAAAACCTGCAATTTCTTTATGTTGACTCTTACAATGTTTAAGGAGCAAGGAGTACACCACTTGCCTAGAACAGAGTAAGTCAGGATAAAAGTAGTCAGAAATAAGGTAAGAAAAACCAACAGATATAAGACCTTGTAGGTTATGGTGAAGACTCTGGATTTAATGGTAAGCATGATTAAAAACATAGCATATTCAAAAGCAGAGACCTCACTTTGCCAACAAAGTTTCGCCTAGTCAAAGCTATGGTCTTTCCTGTGGTCATGTATGGGTGTGAGAGCTGGACTGTGAAGACGGCTGAGCGCCGAAGAATTGATGCTTTTGAACTGTGGTGTTGGAGAAGACTCTTGAGAGTCCCTTGGACTGCAAGGAGATCCAACCGGTCCATTCTGAAGGAGATCAGCCCTGGGATTTCTTTGGAAGGAATGATGCTAAAGCTGAAACTCCAGTATCTTGGCCACCTCATGCGAAGAGTTGACTCATTGGAGAAGACTCTGATGCTGGGAGGGATTGAGGGCAGGAGGAGAAGGGGATGACAGAGGATGAGATGGCTGGATGGCATCACTGACTCGATGAACGTGAGTCTGAGTGACCTCCGAGAGCTGGTGATGGATAGGGAGGCCTGGCGTGCTGCAGTTCATGGGGTCGCAAAGAGTCGGACACGACTGAGCGACTGATCTGATCTGATCTGATCTGATGATTAAAAATTATTAAAATGTTGAAAATGACATAATCTGATTTACATTTTAAAAAATAACTCTGACTTAAATACGTGTATAGTATTTAAAATCTTGCATTAAGCAAAACATTCAGGGAGACACACATGGCACCCTTTAAAAATCAACAAGTTAATAAAGGTCACACAAAATACAAACAAAACAGTTTCTTTTCCTCAGGTATTTTTCTATGATTAACTATTTCAACGTAACTCAGGAAAGCATAAAATATAAATACTTGCATATGTATAAATAGAAATATAAATACTATGTGCTTGTGCATGCATGCTTAGTGGCTCAATCACATGCAACTCTTTGCAACCCCATGGACTGTAGCACACCAGGCTCCTCTGTCCATGGGTGTTCCAGGAAAGAATACTAGAGTGGGTTTCCATTTCCTTCTCCAAGGGTTCTTCATGACCCAAGGATCAAACCCACATCTCCTGCACTTGGCAGGCAGAATCTTTATCACTGAGCTACCAGGAAAGCCCTAAATAATACATATGTACATACAAATATTACTAATGGCCATTTACTTTTCTTAAACTTACCCTGAACATTCAATAAGTAAAACTGATGTGTATAAATTAATGAAAAATACTTTAACAATCCTATTTTGAGGAAACATTTTTATTCGTAACCAACTCATTTATATGTTGAATATTTTGAAAAAAAAAATAAGGTTGAGGTATTGAACTCTGCATGCTCTTTCACAGTGAAAGAAAAGTACAGAAATATTGTACAAAAGTACAGAAATGATGATAAAAATAGATTAGCTGGTGTCAAGCACATATGTGAAGAGCAATAGAAAGTTAGAGAAGTTAAACAACATTTTATCAGACACCATACAAATACTTAGCAAGCAATAACAATGTGTAATATTCAAGGTGATAGCAGGGGCTAGTACTTAGGATAGTCTTTCATTTTCTATCAGCAGTGCTATTTTTATCATAAGATCACAGGAAAGATAGTCCACAAGTGACTTGCTGATTTTATCTCCTCCTAAGGCTATGGTTTTTTCCAGTAGTCATGTATGGATGTGAGAGTTGGACTATAAAGAAAGCTGAGCACCAAAGAATTGATGCTTTTGGGCTGTGGTGTTGGAGAGGACTCGTGAGAGTCCCTTGGACTGCAAGGGATCGAACCAGTCTATCCTAAAGGAGATCAGTCCTGGGTGTTCATTGGAAGGACTGATGTTGAAGCTGAAGCTCCAATACCTTGGCCACTTGATGTGAAGAGCTGACTTATTTGAAAAGACCCTGATGCTGGGAAAGATTGAGGGCAGGAGGAGAAGGGGACGACAGAGGATGAGATGTTTGTATGGCATCACCGACTCAATGGACATGGGTTTGGGTGGACTCTGGCAGTTAGTGATGGACAGGGAGGCCTGGCATGCTGCAGTTCATGGGGTCGCAAAGAGTAGGACACGACTGAGCGACTGAACTGAACTGACTGGCAAAAAGCTTCTGTAAAGCATCTGCCTGCAATGCAGGAGATCGGGGTTCAATTCCTGGGTCAGGAAAATCCCCTGGAGGAGGAAATGGAAACCCACTCTAGTAGTCTTGTCTGGAAAATCCCATGGATGAAGAAGGCTGGTAGGCTACAGTCCATGGGGTCGCAAAGAGTGGGACACGAATGAGCGACTTCACTTTCACTGTCACTGGCAAAAAGCAGTAGAACTGAGTGATGCATGTGTCTTACTGCTGACGAGTAAACCATGTTAGGACCCTGTTATCAGTTGCTAGTCCATGTCACCTTGCATAAGTCATAAAACTCTTCTCAGTCTTAATTCTCTTGCCCATAAAATGACCATAAAATTATTTCTTACATCAAAATTTTTGTTGAGATTGTTCCAATAAAGCATTTAGACCACCCTCTGAAATGCAGTAACCATCTTTTAAATGTTACCTGTGATTATTATATCCAGGCCACCTTGTGCTATTTCTATCAAGATACAGTGATAATATCAGTGAGTCTTAACAATACACAACTAGGAAGAAGAAATGTTGATTGAAATGTGAATTTTTCATGTCAGACAAAAATATATTTTGTCAGGAAATATATAAAATAGTACATATCTGGGGCTTCCCTGGTGGCTCAGATGGTAAAGAATCTGCCTGCAATGTGGGAGACCCAGGTTCAATCTCTGGGTCAGGAAGATCTCCTGGAGAAGGAAATGGCAGCCCACTCCAGTATTCTTGCCTGAGAAAAGACAAGAGACATGAAGCCAAGAGGCTTCATGGACAGAGAAGCCTCATGGACTTAAGGTCTATGGGGCCCCAAAGAGTCAGACATGACTAAGTGACTAACACAGTACATATCTGATAATAAAATTTTGACTATAACATATTTTAAAAGTGAAAGAAAGGTACACAAGCTAAGGATCAGTATTCTTAGGGATGTTATAAGGTAAAGTAAATGATCTAAATGTTAAAGCATATGAATAAGGTCTTCCTATTACCACCCCTATCAAGCCAAATTCTATCTTTCAAGGTCCCACTCCAGTGGCACACATCAAGATCATTCCTGCCATCAGTACTCTGCCACAATAATTACGTTAACACTTTCTTATGTTTATAACAGTTCCCTGAACACTGAGAGCAAGGCAGGCAAGTTCACATAAATCCCTCACAAAACACTTAGCCTTCACTGTGGAGTGTATTGCAGCGGCCATCTAAAGTCTGAGCACAAGATCTGAGAGATGAGCTTTCAAAGGCTCCCCAGAGGTTGAGATCTGATCAACAAGACAGCAAGGGAACTCCATGACACCAAAAGCTACCTGGTGAGCAGTAAAGCATAAAGCAATATTTTGATTCAGGTGATTAGATTCCAAACCCCGTTAAAAGGAAAATATAGATAGAAGACCAATACAGCATGAAAATATAGAGTTGGATATAGATATCAATGTAGGAATCAGATCAGATCAGTCGCTCAGTCGTGTCCGACTCTTTGCGACCCCATGAACCGCAGCACGCCAGGCCTCCCTGTCCATCACCAGCTCCCGGAGGTCACCCAGACTCGCATCCATCGAGTCAGTGATGCCATCCAGCCATCTCATCCTCTGTCGTCCCCTTCTCCTCCTGCCCTCAATCCCTCCCAGCATCAGAGTCTTCTCCAATGAGTCAACTCTTCGCATGAGATGGCCAAAATACTGGAGTTTCAGCTTTAGCATCATTCCTTCTAAAGAAATTCCAGGATTGATCTCCTTCAGAATGGACTGGTTGGATCTTCTTGCAGTCCAAGGGACTCTCAAGAGTCTTCTCCAACACCACAGTTCAAAAGCATCAATTCTTCGGCGCTCAGCCTTCTTCACAGTCCAGCTCTCACATCCATACATGACCACAGGAAAGACCATAGCCTTGACTAGGCGAACCTTTGTTGGTAAAGTAATGTCTCTGCTTTTGAATATGCTATCTAGGTTGGTCATAACTTTCCTTCCTAGGAGCAAGCGTCTTTTAATTTCATGGCTGCAGTCACCATCTGCAGTGATTTTGGAGCCCAGAAAAACAAAGTCTGACACTGTTTCCACTGTTTCCCCATCTATTTCCCATGCAGTGATGGGACCAGATGCCATGATCTTCGTTTTCTGAATGTTGAGCTTTAAGCCAACCTTTTCACTCTCCACTTTCACTTTCATCAAGAGGCTTTTTAGCCCCTCTTCACTTTCTGCCATAAGAGTGGTGTCATCTGCATATCTGAGGTTATTGATATTTCTCCCAGCAATCTTGATTCCAACTTGTGTTTCTTCCAGTCCAGCATTTCTCATGATGTACTCTGCATATAAGTTAAATAAACATGGTGACAATATGCAGCCTTGACGTACTCCTTTTCCTATTTGGAACCAGTCTGTTGTTCCATGACCAGCAATGTAGGAATAGGAATAGAAATAAATATTGATTGAGACATAGACATATGATATCTCATCACAAAACGGTATTCATTCTGCATAAAATTATTTCACAGATATTGTTCATGAATACAAAACTATCAATATGCTCCCTCAAAAATAAAGTTTAAAGGAAAGAAATAAACACTATATGAACATCATAAACAAGATATGTTCTTTTCATATGCTATTTCATGGAATCCCAAAAAAACTGATCTTGATATATTAATCCCATCTTATAGGTAATAATATAAAAGAAAAATTAAAGAAGGAAGTCATTTGTTTAAGCTTCCAGCAAAGAAGCTGATACACATGCCAGGTCAGTTTGCATTTCCAATGTGAACTTGACTCTCCAAAAGAAAGATTTTAGGAAAATTTGCAGAGTTCTATTTTTTTTTTCAGGATTCTGATATATACATCCCCTTACAATATCATAGTACAATCTCAGGAATTAGCTACTCAATATATTTTTCTTTCCTAGACAATATTATTGCAAACTTTTAGGGATTTACAACTCCTGAGCTCCTTACTACATATTCAGAACAAGTTTTAGTTTAATTTCAATATAATGGGGAAAAAATTAAAAGCAAAGGAAGTCTTAAACTGCTGAATTTTGGAATCTGAATACATTCAACAGATAGACAAAAGTATTAATACTATATCAAAGATAAAATATTAGGTGCTAGGTATACAGTCACAACTGAAAACATTGAAACCTTTTCAGTAGAAGTTTAAACACCATAAAGGAACTAAGCTAATCATTCTTTCTAAAAGAGATTGACTTTAAAAGATTTTAGAGTAAGACACTTGTGAAACTATGGCAGTGTGTGTGTGTGTGTGTGTGTGTGTGTCTGTGTGTGTCTGTGTGTGTCTGTGTGTGTGTCTGTGTGTGCCTGTGTGTGTCTGTGTGTTTTGGAGGTGGTCCCCACTCGTGTCCAACACTTTGAGGTCCTTTCAGACTGTAGCCCACCAGGCTCTTCTGTCCTTGGGATTTTCCAGGCAGGAATACTGGAGTGGGCTGCAGATTCTCTTCTAAAAAAGATGTTTAAGCGCTCCAGATGAATGAGATAAAAGGAGAAAGACCAGACACTCTCCATGCTGACCTACAAATCCATAGGACAATGTGTTCACAAGTTTACCTTCTGTTTTCTGCTTTATCTTCTATTTTCTACTGAGATGACTGAAGAAGGGAGGAATGTTTAAAATCAATAAATCATACAATGTGTCATTTTTATTATGAAATGATAGAAAAAATATTGATATAACCTCTGCTTGACCTTACACTCAGAACCAAGGATGAGGTGTCTAATGCCACACAAAATGACAGAAAAACTAGAAGGAATAGAAGTTCAATAGAACTAAGTAAATAGCAATCCTTTTTAGAAAAAAAAAATACTTTTCTCTAAATAACTGGGGATGAAACAAAAGGATCAATTCACTTTGCTTTTTAAAGCAAAAGTCATATCATAAGACCCATCTGTAGATTTTACTTTAAAATCATAAAAGGCAGAACTAAGTTTTATTTTCATTTTTTTTCCTTGGGTCTTTCTTTTCTTCCCCCTTTCTTCCTTTCCTCTTTTCTCCTTTCCTCCTTTCCTCTGTTTCTCTCTTCCTCACATCAAATCCAAAACCATGTTTTAAATGCAAATAGCTACATTTTTAATTAAAAAAAAAAAAACTAACATTGTCATTTCCATTGAGTGGGCAAATACATATAAAAATCTCCTCAATGTCATAGTGGTTTACAGAAATGCAACTCAAAGTGGTGTTGAGAGGCAGATCAGTTCTAGTCTTTGAATTGTTACTGATATGCAATAAAATAAACAGAGAAATAAAGTAATGTTGGATGTGTTTTGAAAATTCTATCAGTTCACTTCAGTCACTCAGTTGTGTCCGACTCTTTGCAACCCCATGGACTGCAGCACACCAGGTTTCCCTGTCCATCACCAACTCCCAGAGCCTACTCAAACTCATGTCAGTGATGCCATTCAACCATCACATCCTCTGTCGTTTTCTTCCCACCTTCAATCTTTCCCAGCATCAGAGTCCTTTCCAAGGAGTTCTTTACATCAGGTGACCAAAGTATTGGAGTTTCAGTTTCAGCATCAGGCCTTCCAATGAAAATTCAGGACTGATTTCCTTTAGGATGAACTGGTTGGATCTCCTTGCAGTCCAAGGGACTCTCAAGAGTTTTATCCAGCACCACAGTTCAAGAGCATCAATTCTTCAGCACTTAGCTTTCTTTATGATCCAACTCTCATGTCCATACATGACTACTAGAAAAACCACAGCATTGACTAGACAGAACTTTGTTGGTAAAGTAATGTCTCTGCTTTTTACCATGCTGTCTAGGTTGGTCACAGCTTTTCTTCCAAGGAGCAAGCGTCTTTTAATATCATGGCTGCAGTCAAAATCTGCAGTGGTTTTAGAGCCGCAAAAAATAAATTCTCTCACTGTTTCCATTGTTTCCCCATCTATTTGCCATGAAATGGGTCTGGATGCCATGATCTGACTTTTCTGAATGTTGAGTTTTAAGCCAATTTTTCCACTCCTCTTTTACTTTCATCAAGAGGTTCTTTAGTTCTTCACTTTCTGCCATAAGGGTGATATCATCTGCGTATGTGAGGTTATTGATATTTCTCCTAGCAATCTTGATTCCAGCTTGTGCTTCATCCAGCCCATTGTTTCTTATGATGTACTCTGCATATAAGTTAAATAAGCAGGGTGACAATATACAGCCTTGATGTACTCTTTTCCCGATTTGGAATCAGTCTGTTGTTTCATGTCCAGTTCTAACTGTTGCTTCTTGACATGCATACAGATTCCTCAGGAGGTTGGTCAGGCTTTCTGGTATTCCCATCTCTTTCAGAATTTTCCATAGTTTGCTGTGAACCACACAGTCAAATGTTTTGGCACAGTAAATAAAGCAAAAGTAGATGTTTTTCTGGAATTATCTTGGTTTTTGATGATTCAACAGATTTTGGCAGTTTGATCTCTGGCTTCTCTACTTTTTCTAAATACAGCTTGAACATCTGGAAGTTCACAGTTCACATATTGTTAAAGCCTGGCTTGGAGAATTTTGAGCATTACTTTACTAGCATGTGAGATGAGTGCAATTGTGAGGTAGTTTGAGCATTCTTTGGCATTGCCTTTCTTTGGGATTGGAATGAAAACTGAACTTTTCCAGTCTTGTGGCCACTGCTGAGTTTTCCAAATTTGCTGGCATATTGAGTGCAGCACTTTCACAGCATCATCTTTCAGGATTTGAAAGAGCTCAACTGGAATTCCATCACCTCCACTAGCTTTGTTTGTAGTGATGTTTCCTAAGGCCCACTTGACTTTGCATTCCAGGATGTCTGGATTTAGGTGAGTGGACCACACCATCGTGATTATCTGGGTCATGAAGATCTTTGTTGTATAGTTCTTCTGTGTAATCCTGCCACTTCATCTTAATATCTTCTGCTTCTGTTAGGTCCATATCATTTCTGTCCTTTATTGTGCCCATCGTTGCATGAAATGTTCCCTTGGTATCTGTAATTTTCGTGAAGAGATCTCTAGTCTTTCCCATTCCATTGTTTTCCTCTATTTCTTTGCATTGATCACTGAGGAAGGCTGTCTTTTCTGTCCTTGCTATTCTTTGGAACTCTGCATTCAAATGGATATATCTTTCATTTTTTCCTTTGCCTTTAGCTTCTTTTCTTTTCTCAGCTATTTGTAAGGCCTCCTCAGACAACCATTTGCCTTTTTGCATTGCTTTTTCTTAGGCAAGGTCTTGATCCCTGCCTCCTGTACAATGTCATGAACCTCTATCCATAGTTCTTCAGGCACTCTTTCAGATCTAATTCCTTGAATCTATTTGTCACTTCCACTGTATAATCATAAGGGATTTGATTTAGGTCACACATGAATGGTCTAGTGGTTTTCCCTACTTTCTTCAATTTAAGTCTGAATTTGGCAACAAGGAGTTCATGATCTGAGCTACAGTCAGTTCCTGGTAATTTTTTTTTTTTTTTTTCTGACTGTATAGAGCTTCTCATCTTTGGCTGCAAAGAGTATAATCAATCTGATTTCGTTATTGACCATTTGGTGATGTCCATGTGTAGAGTCTTCTCTTGTGTTGCTGGAAGAGGGTGTTTGCTGTGACCGGTGCGTTCTCTTGGAAAAACTCTGTTAGACTTTGCCCTTTGCTCTTTGTACTCCAAAGCCAAATTTACCTGTTACTCTAGGTGTTTCTTGACTTCCTACTTTTGCATTCCAGTATCTTATAATGAAGATGATACCTTTTTGCGGTGTTAGTTCTAGAAGGTCTTGTAGGTCTTCATAGAACTTTTTAGCTTCTTCAGCATTACTGGTTGGGGAATAGACCTGGATTACTGTGATATTAAATGGATTGCCTTGGAAACAAACAGTGATCATTCTGTTGTTTTTGAGATTGTTGAATAAAAAGAACACATACAAGCTTCCATTTTATTTCTCTACTAGTTCAATTATATTATAGTTTATAAACCCAAAATAGTCTGAGGAGAGAAAAATGAGTATTTTCCCTCAAGTAACTCTTAGAACCATTGGTTAATGATGAGCTTTGGCAACAAATTGAAATCATTTTGAGTCCCAACTCCGCCAAACTCTTATTGTATTATGTTGGGCAAATTATTTCATCTCTTTAATTTCAAATTCCTCATCTAAAAATGAGTACCTACTTGTTATGCCTGTTGTGTGGTCCTTGGACAAGCAACAGGAATATCACCTAGGTGCCTGTTTGAAATGCAGATTTTCAGATCTCCCCTAGACTTACCAAATCAAAATCTGCATTTTAACAAGATTCCCTGGGCTATTCATGTGCACAAATACAGTGCTTGTGCTTGGCATATTAAAAATTGATCAGGACTAGTAGTTATTGTTGATTTTATTCATAACAATAATATATAAATATTATTCTCACAATAAAGATCAATATCCAAGACTCATGTAAATAGAGAGACATAAAAATCAAACCATTTTCTTTCTGATGTTTTACAAGTACCTAAAAAGATACAGAATATAAAGCAGATCTTGTGGATACTAATAACCAAGAAACACATGCTTCTCATCTTCAAAGATACCATTGGGTAAAATATAAGCCAAGTACATCTAAAAGAAATAACAAAGTGTTCTAACTTATGGATATGGGAATAAAGAATTTATTTCCAGAGGAAAATGGATAAATTGAGGCAATGCTAGTTCAAAATAGTACTTTTGGACAAAGAGTAAATTGTATTTGACCTGAGGAGAAAAAAGGCAAAGGGAGAAGAAAAATCACTTTGTGCCCAGCCAATAACACTGCATATATTCGGTCTTATGTCAGAAATAACCTGAATGTTCAAGGGCTTAATGTTAACTCCAGTCAAATGTCCTTTAAAGTTACCCTGCTGTGACTAGGTGATACAAAGGTCACATAACATTTCAGCTGCAATGGGAAAGCTCAGTGGGAAGTAAAGAATGAAACTGCTTGCTACTTATCTCTAGATTCTCTGTCTAGGTTTCTGAAAAACCATACTCAGGTAGCAAATACAGCTTAGGAATGATATTTTAGAATTGACACATGAAGTTTAAGAAAGGAAAGAAAAGGAGCACTTTTTTTTTTTTTTTAGCTTTACAATATTGTATTGGTTTTGCCATACATTGACATGAATCCACCACGGGAGCACATTGATATTTGCCATTTTATAGAATAAAGGTAAATTCCAACAATTTATACAAGGAGAGCACCTTGGCTTGATATCACCATTGATGTCCCAGAGATCAAAGTAGATGCCTAATAGGATAGTTTAAAATCTAATATATAACTGATTGCTCCCTTCTGTTAAAGCCACATGCAAAGATTGCCCAAGGCAAAGAGACATAAACACCGCTAACGCCCCATTTCACTTAGAAAACCTTTTTCTTTTCAACTCCATATATCTGACTTTTGTAAGAGCTGAACTTATATAAAATGAGAACTTCAAATTAGCCATAGAAAAGTACTAGTCTACAATGCCAAACATCGAGATATGTTCCAGATATGCATGGTTGCCATTGTTTTCTCTGTACCATACACTGTTCTAGATACTAAAAGATGGATCTAAAAGAAATCAGAGGAATTTCCTCTGTGATATTTACTGAAAGTACATAAGGAACCAACTGACGCCAGAGGTGTCACGAGCAGGAGATGTAAGAGACTTGGGTTCCATCCCTGGGTTGGGAAGATCCCTGGAGGAGGACACAGCAACTCCCTCCAGTACTCTTGGCCTGGGGAATCCCATGGACAGAGGTAGCCCACTAGGCACTATAGGGTCTCATGGAGTCAGACATGACTGAAGCAACTTAGCACATATGCACATAAGGAAGTGAAGTCGCTCAGTCGTGTCAGACTCTTAGCGACCCCATGGACTGCGGCCCACCAGAGTCCTCCATCCATGGGATTTTCCAGGCAAGAGTACTGGGGTGGGGTGCCAATGCCTTCCCCGAAGGAACACACAGAGGTGTATATAATATTTTACAGTGAGTCCAGATTCCTGGCTTCCACTCTGTTCCCATCCACTTTCCATTTTGTCATGTTTCAGTATAGCATATAAATGATGTCTAGAAAGTCTGTGCTCCATCAATGTATCCATAGTTTGAAGACTCATATGATACTAAAACAGCTGATCTGTAAGTTAAAAAAAAAAAATTTAAACTAATATTCAGCCATTGTATTTCTCAAATGTGTAGAAACAAGATAAATGCTTTATATATTGCGAGAGAAAACCATTTTAAAATATCACAAAACTTTATGAACCAGACCTCAAATACATTATCTTTATTATTAAGGAAATGTGAAGTAATATCAATGGAAGTAATTCAACAGTAATTAGTTTCATATGCCATTCTTACACTAATACAGAGTGCAATTTTTTAACTGGTTCCAAAGTTCAAAATTAAATGATTAGTTTCTAAGACTGTATTATCATTTCATTTTAGGCCAAAAAGGAAGTTGGAAAAGCTTTATTTTAAAAGTCATGGTATTGTTTAATTTTTGTAAGAATCTTCCTAAAGTACTTGTGAATAATTGTGTTAAATTATTCATAATGAAAGTTAATTTGACAGTTAATTATAATAAAGGAGAGGGCTTTCCAAACATAAACCAAGGCCTTAATTCCTAAAGGATAAACTATACTGACAGAATCTGTCCTTGAGGCAGCCCTACTACTATATGCTTACCCCCAAGTTAACATTTCGTACTTTAAGAGCTAAAAGAAAAAAAGGACGATATTTTTGATGATGTAGTCTATGCTGATTTTTCTCAGAGAAGAGCATGAAATAGTGAGTTGAACAAGTTTTGGTCTGAATTCTTAATTTCACCTTTCATCAGCTGTGTGATTGGAGCAAATTGTTTGACTCTCTTAGATCACAATTTTTCCAGCTATAAAAACTTGATTAAAATATGCAATTTTGGCTTTGTTGGGATAATTAAAATAAATGAAGAGAGCTACATCTGTTCCTGAGATACAGAAGGCACAAAGTAATTATTAGCTCTCCTTTCTTCCTCTTCCTTCACATTGGGAGGAGGGAAATACTTGTAATCCTCTCAAGGTCCTCAATAGATTTTTTTAAATTACATTTTATGACATTTATCAGTTAATAATTTTTTACACATTCATTAGCTCTTTTAATGTTTCCATTAACCATGTGCTGGGGCAAAACATAATTATTCCTTTTAATTTTTTACAAGTAAAGAAACTGATTAAGGGAAGTTAATTAAATTAAGTTCAGAAACCTAGAAAATGACAAAATGGGATATCAACCCAAGTCTGTCTGATTTCAAAATCTATTCCCCAGCTCTTGCATCACTTCCTCCTAAGCCAACAGAACAAAAACCTTGACTAAACTGTATAAAAAGTAGGAAAATTAGTATGATTACAGAGTTTTCCTAAAAGTAGAATATATTCATGTTTTTTAAATTGAGAGATTATCCTTTATTAGAATGAAGCATATCTTTATCTTAAAGCAGTAGTGAGAGTAGATGGCAGAGGTTTCTCATGTCTTTTTTAGTTAAAATTAGACATTATCAAACCTACATGTTTTTGTTATTTTTAAAATTTTACTGGACTGAAAGGCAGAAGTCTACAAATCATACACTATGGCAAAGAACTTAGTATTATTAGCACTCACATTTTTTAAATGAAATTGCACTGAAATAGCCTGAGACTTCCAAATGAAGCTAACCCCAGAGAATATTATATAATGATGTGGGTAAATCTTAGTATCAATTATAAACTAAAAGTTCTAAAAAGTACATTTAGAATTTTAATAGATTGCAAAAGTGGTAGTTTCAGCAGAACTATGAATTTTGGTGGTGGCAATTTATTCAATAGTTACAAGCTATACATTTATTTAACTTATATGCAGAGTATATCATGAGAAATACTGGACTGGAAGAAACAAAAGTTGGAATCAAGATTGCTGGGAGAAATATCAATAGCCTCAGATATGCAGATGATACCACCCTTATGGCAGAAAGTGAAGAGGAACTAAAAAGCCTCTTGATGAAAGTAAAAGTGGAGACTGAAAAAGTTGACTTAAAGCTCAACATTCAGAAAACGAAGATCATGGCATCCGGTCCCATCACTTCATGGGAAATAGATGGGGAAACAGTGGAAACAGTGTCAGACTTTATTTTTCTGGGCTCCAAAATCACTGCAGATGGTGACTGCACCCATGAAATTAAAAGACGCTTACTCCTTGGAAGAAAAGTTATGATCAACCTAGATAGCATATTCAAAAGCAGAGACATTACTTTACCAACAAAGGTTCGTCTAGTCAAGGCTATGGTCTTTCCTGTGGTCATGTATGGATGTGAGAGCTGGACTGTGAAGAAGACTGAGTGCCGAAGAATTGATGCTTTTGAACTGTGGTGTTGGAGAAGACTCTTGAGAGTCCTTGGACTGCAAGGAGATCCAACCAGTCCATTCTGAAGGAGATCAGCCCTAAGATTTCTTTGGAAGGAATGATGCTAAAGCTGAAACTCCAGTACTTTGGCCACCTCATGCGAAGAGTTGACTCATTGGAAAAGACTCTGATGCTGGGAGGGATTGGGGGCAAGAGGAGAAGGGGACGACAGAGGATGAGATGGCTGGATGGCATCACTGACTCGATGGACATGAGTCTGAGTGACCTCCGGGAGTTGGTGATGGACAGGGAGGCCTGGCGTGCTGCGATTCATGGGGTCTCAAAGAGTGAGACATGACTGAGAGACTGATCTGATCTGATCTGATACGTTTATGGGACAGAAGAGACTGCAGGGATCATGGTGACTACTATCAGGTGAAGCAGCCCTCCAGAGGAAGCACAGCTACCAAGGGGCAGCAGAGTTCATGATGATTTTATGTAAGGAAGAGCCATAAGGACTTCAGACTTATGAGACCAGACTGGGGTTAGCATGACTCTAACACTGCAATGATGATTTTCCACACTTTTTTAAAAACTTATGCCCACTTTCCATAGCCCATTTGACAGACAGTGCCTGAAGAACTATGGATGGAGGTTCATGACATTGTACAGGAGGTAGAGATCAAAACCACCAAGGAAAAGCAATGCAAAATGGCAAAATGGTTGTCTGAGGAGGCCTTACAAATAGCTGAGTAAAGAAGAGAAGCTAAAGGCAAGGAGAAAAGGAAAGATACATCCATTTGAATGCAAAGTTCCAAAGAATAGCAAGGAGAAATAAGAAAGCCTTCCTCAGTGATTAATGCAAAGAATTAGAGGAAAACAATAGAATGGGAAAAACTACAGATCTCATCAAGAAAATTAGAGATACTAAGGGAACACTTCATGCAAAGATGGAGAAGGCAATGGCACCCCACTCCAATTGCCTGGAAAATCCCACGTTCGGAGGAGCCTGGTAGGCTGCAGTCCATGGGGTTGCTAAGAGTCGGACATGATTGAGCAACTTCACTTTCTCTTTTCACTTTCATGCATTGGAGAAGGAAATGGCAACCCACTCCAGTGTTCTTGCCTGGAGAATCCCAGGGACGGGGAAGCCTGGTGGGCTGTCGTCTACGGGGTCACACAGAGTCGGACAAGACTGAAGTGACTTAGCATTAGCATGCAAAGATGGGCTCAATAAAGGATAGAAATGATATGCGCCTAACAGAAGCAGAAGATATTAAGAAGAGGTGGCAAGAATACACAGAAGAACTGTACAAAAAAGATCTTCATGACCCAGATAAGCATGATGGTGTGATCACCAACCTAGAGCCAGACATCCTGGAATGCAAAGTCAAGAGGGCCTTAGGAAGCATCACTATGAACAAAGCTAGTGGAGGTGATGGAGTTCCAGTTGAGCTATTTCAAATCTTAAAAGTTGATGTTGAGATAGTGCTGTACTCCATGTGCCAGCAAATCTGGAAAACTCAGCAGTGATCAAAGGACTGGAAAAGGTCAGTTTTCATTCCATTCCCAAGGAAAGGCAATGCCAAACATTGCTCAGACCAGCATACAATTGCACTCATTTCACACACTAGTAAAGTAATGCTCAAAATGCTTCAAGCCAGGCTTCAACAGTACATGAACTGTGAACTTCCAGATGTTCAAGCTGGATTTAGAAAAGGCAGAGGAACCAGATATCAAAATGCCAACATCCGTTGGATCATCAAAAAAGCAAGAGAGTTCCAGAAAAACATCTATTTCTGCTTTATTGAATACGCCAAAGCCTTTGACTGTGTGGATCACAATCAACTGTGGAAAATTCTCCAAGAGATGGGAATACCAGACCATCTTACCAGCCTCCTGAGAAATCTGTATGCAGGTCAAGAAATAACAGTTAGAACTGGACATGGAACAACAGTCTGGTTCCAAATCGGGAAAGGAGTATGTCAAGGCTGTATATTGTCACCCTGCTTATTTAACTTCTATGCAGAGTACATCATGAGAAATGCTGGGCTGGATGAAGCACAAACTGGAATCAAGATTGCCAGGAGAAATACCAATAACCTCAGATATGCAGTTGACACCACCCTTATGGCAGAAAGTAAAAAATAACTAAAGAACCTTTTGATGAAAGTGAAAGAGGAGAGTGAGAATGCTGGCTTAAAGCTCAGCATTCATAAAACTAAGATCATGACATCTGGCCACATCACTTCATGGCAAATAGATGGGGAAACAATAGAAAAAATGAGATAATTTATTTTGGGGGATTCCAAAATCACTGCAGATGCTGACTCAATCATTAAATTATAAGACACTTGCTCCTTGGAAGAAAAGTTATAACCAACCTAGACAGCATATTAAAAAGTAGAGACATCACTTTGCCAACCAAGGTCCATCTAGTCAAAGCCATGGTTTTTCCAGAAGTCATATATGAATGGGAGGGTGGGACTATAAAGAAAATTGAGTGCCAAAAAACTGTTGCTTTTGAATGTAGTGTTGGAGAAGACTCTTGAGAGTCCCTTGGACTGCAAGGAGATCCAACCAGTCCATCCTAAGGGAAATCAGTTCTGAATATTCATTGGAAGGACTGATACTGAAGCTGAAACTCCAATACTTTGGCCACCTGATGCGAAGAACTGACTCATTTGAAAAGACCCTGACCCTGGGAAAAATTGAAGGTGGGAGGAGAAGAGGACAACAGAGGATGAGATGTTTGGATGGCATCATCGACTCGATGGACTTGAGTTTGAGTAAACTCCGAGAGTTGGTGATGGACAGGGAGGCCTGACGTGCTGCGGTTCATGGTGTCTGAAGGAGTCGGACACAACTGAGTGACTGAACTCAACTGAACTTAATGGTCATAAGGGTAGAGCCCTAATTCAATAGAGATGATGGTGTCCTTATTAAAAAAAAAAAAAAAAGGAAAAACGATATCTCATTCTCCATAAACACACCCTGAAAAAAGCTACATGAGTACACAGACACAACTGAGAGACTGAACTGAACTGATTTCCCATAGCATAAAATTCTCCTTCTTTACTTATTCTTAGACACAGTCTGAAGTACCTCGCTAGGCAAATAATGTTTCAAGGGTCTGAGACTGAGTAACTTGTATTTCATATATACCCCATCCTCCTTTTTCCCCAGAAACAAGGCTAGGTTGCCTGATGCAAAAACCATGAATATTTAAATACCCTTGCATGTCACTTACACTGCACATCCATACTACAGTACAATTCCTTCTTTACCGAACGATGTACATCAGTGCACATATGGCATTTGGCATATGACTGGCACTTAGGAAGTGGTTGGATGCATGGATGCATGGAATCTCTAGCATAGATATGTCTGGAGCAACTTTAGTGGTTTTCTTCTATAGAGATGAGATCTAGTAAAACACTCCTTGAGAGTCCCTACAGAAGGCGATGCCAAGACATTTCAACAGAACTTTAGAGTCATTGAAACACCATCCGTATTTGAAGACCCATATTCCAAATCTGGTTTACACTTATGAAATTCAAGAAGTCTTATATATGTCATCACTGGTTTTGATAATTACATAATCTTGCAATGAAAAACAAGGAGAAAAATAAAGAAATCTCTCATTTGACAAGCCTTTACCAATAGATCCTTCACTAGGTTTCCTTGATGATGTAAAGCACCACATGTGCTTAATGTTGACAAAATGGCACTAAACACATTCACAATGTAAGATAAAACTCATGCTATTGTTTTTTACAACTTTAAAAGCAAATCTAGAGATAGCAGAGTAGTTGAGAGCTCATACAGATATAGTATTTATCTTTAATTAACTGTTTTTTCCCCATTGGGAATTATAAACAGGAAACTTAGAACTGGTTTTGGGGTTCTTTGTAATAAAGGAAAAATCAAAATGATATTTAAAAATCTAGGGTAATAGGTTAAGACACAGGGAGTTGAATCATGTAACCCATGCTTTCACGATTGGGTTTAGCAGAAGCCCTTGGGATAATAAAATAAGCTCCAATATACCAAAAGACAGAATTTTAAACTTTGATAATACAAATATTTTACAAGTGTGAAAAACTTTAACATCAGTGTTTGGAACACTGCAGCTTTTCCCAACTGGAGAAGGCAGTGGCATCCCACTCCAGTACTCTTGCCTGGAAAATCCCATGGATGGAGGAGCCTGGTGGGCTGCAGTCCATGGGGTCGCTGAGAGTCAGACACGACTGAGCGACTTCACTTTCACTTCTCACTTTCATGCATTGGAGAAGGAAATGGAAACCCACTCCAGTGTTCTTGCCTGGAGAATCCCAGGGACGGGGGAGCCTGGTGAGCACAGAGTCGGACACGACTGAAGCGACTTAGCAGCAGCAGCAGCAGCTTTTCCCAACTGAAAAAGATAACTAGAGAATTTTCTCAACTAAGCAATGAATGGAATACGCTTCATTAAATATATGTTCATGAGAACCATAGCTTTACCATGTAAAATATATAAACGTCTCAGAGTCTCAGGTCCTTTTAAAATCTTAATAATTTAAAGCCATTTAAGGGACTGTAGAGAAAAAGAAGTATCTGCAAATTATAAAATTCATTTAATGTCTGATGCACTTTCATACAATAAGAAAACTCAATATTCAGAAGACTTCCTAAGAAGACAGAGAAGGAAGTACACAACTCTGGCTGAAAGTCTGTAAAGAAATTGCTGTGATTCCAGAGCATGGACATAGTTTAGAAATGCACAGAAAACCTAACATCTAAACTAACTATAAAGGAATTACTAACAATTTTCCATGTGGGCAGTGAGAACATAAACATTCTAGGCAGAAAAAATACCAAAAGCAGTAGTATGATATATTATTTAATACTCTTTTGGCCATAGGAAACAAGAAACAAACCTAATTGGCCAGTGGTGGAGGGGCCGGGCAGGGGGGTTGCAAAAAAAGAGATGTTGGCTCATAGACCGACATCCATGACACAGTCAAGGTCCAGACATAAAAACAGAAACTGTTAATGGATTTCAAATGGAAAGCATTTTCTAAAGTGAATTGGTTACTCTGATGTTGGAAGCAAAAGGAGATCCTGAGTTGACCCAAATATTAGTAAATTTAGGGCAAATTTGGACATGAGTTTGAACAAACTCCAGGAAATAGTGAAGGACAGGGAGGCCTGGCACGTGCCAGTCCTACGCACTCTACTGCCGTACCGCGGTGCGTGCATACGCGCTCTACCGCCGTGCGTGCGTACGCGCTCTACCGCCGTGCGTGTGTACGCGCTCTACTGCCGTTCGCGCTCTACCGCCATGCGTGTGTATGCGCTCTACACGCATGGCAGTGTACGCACGCACGGCGGTAGAGCGCGTACCCACGCACGGCGGTAGAGCGCGTACGCATGGCGGTAGAGCGTGTACAGAACTGAGAAACTGAACAACAAAGTTGATAGGACAAAAATACATCTGTAGGTTCTTGAAGGAGGGGTTCCAGCATACCTTATCCTCAAATCCGTAGGCGCCTTAGCATATCCACAGTTAGAAAAAAATTGCAATATAGGTAACAGTTCTGATACTGGTTTACATTTATATTGGTGAGAGCCAGGTTTCTCACTGTTGGGGTGGGATGCACATATAAGCATGAGAAGGGTCCGGTGATCAACCTTATGGTAATGGACTAGATTTTGAGACATCAGTAAGAACCTATTATTACTTTAAAATAGATACAGACAGTTATATATAGAAATCACTATAGATATGTGTATATACACAGATTAGGATAGACATATATTTGTGTTCTATTATCTGAGAGAGCTTAGAAACAAGGATACCCCAGTAGCAACAATCTCATCTAGTACCCAGAATTGGTCTCTTACCATTCTACAATAAAAGTAGCCACAGTTCCTTTGAGAAATGTCTGATTCTAGAACTAAGGCAAGAAATACACAAGATAAGTCTAAAGCATCTTGTAGTGCCATAAAGTACAGAAGTGTTCAACAAAAACAAACAAACCTAACTGATGGAAGTATGTCAAAAGGACACAAGAGTCAACAGAAAGGGCCCCCAATGGCCAAAGCCAGAAAAATCTGAGCAATGAATAAGGTAGTATTAGATTATAATCCATAGTACAAGATAAATATGCATGGATACATACCAACCTCACAAACACCACCTCAGCCAGGTAATCAAGGTTAACATTAATAGTGATAGCCATGCAGATGGTATGTAACCTCTGACATGAGGAAGTGAAATGGCACTTTACCTCTGGTTATTCCTATAAAAAACCTGTAATTCTCATTTAATGATGAGAAAAATGTGAGAGAAATTCCAATAGAGGAGTATTTACAAAATACTTACCCAGAACTCCTCAAAACTGGCAAGGGCATCAGAAATAAGGAAAATCTAAGGAAATGTCTAAGACAAGAGATGCCTCAGGAGACAACATGCCAAGTGTTGTGTGGCATCCTAGATGGAATCTTATAACATAAAAAGATGTTGGTGAAAACTAAAGAAATCAGTAAACTAAATGAGCTTGAAGTGAAATTGAAGTCGCTCAGTCGTGTCCGACTCTTTGAGACCCTGTGGACTGTAGCCCACCAGGCTCCTCCACCCATGGGATTCTCCAGGCAAGAATACTGGAGTGGGTTTCCATTTCCTTCTCCAGGGAATCTTCCCAACCCAGGGATCGAACCCAGGTCTCCCGCATTGCAGGCAGACGCTTTAACCTCTGAGCCACCTATTAATATATCAATATTAGCTCACTAATTGTAAAGATTGTAACATAAGTATGTAAGATGTTAATAATAGTGAGATCTTGGTGAGGAGTACATATAACCCCTTTGGTACCGTCGTCTCCATGGCATCATCTACCCATTTAGATAGAATAAATATAAATATATATATATATATATATATATATATATATATGTATATCTGTAATGATAGCCTTTTGAAACTAATGAATACAATTAAAAATGGCTTAAATGGTAGGTTTTATGTTTAGTATATTTTACAATAAATAACTCCATTATAAAAATAAATGGTGACTGCAGCTGTTAAATTAAAAGACGCTTGCTCCTTGGAAGAAAAGCTATGACGAACCTAGACAGCATATTAAAAACAGAGACGTTACTTTGCTGACAAAGGTCCATCTAGTCAAAGCTATGGTTTTTCCAGTATGGATGGAGAGTTGGACCACAGAGAAGGCTGAGAGCCAAAGAACTGATGCCTTCGGACTGTGGTGTTGGAGAAGACTCTTGAGAGTCCCTTGGACTGCAAGGAGATCAAAACCAGTCAATCCTACAGGAAATTGGTCCTGAACATTCATTGGAAGGACTGATGCTGAAACTGAAATTCCAGTAGTTTGGCCACCTGATGTGAAGAGCTGACTCATGGAAAAGACCCTGATGCTGGAAAAGATTGAAGGCAGGAGAAGGGGACAATGAGATGGCTGGATGGCATCACCAACTCGATGGACATGAGTTTAAGCATGCTCTGGGAGCTGGTGAATCACAGGGAAGCCTGTCCATGGGGTCACAAAAAGTCTGATATGACTGACTGACTGAACTGAACTGAGAGTTAGAAATGTCTTCAGTTTCTAGAACCACAGATGCTGTGTATGGAAATCCCTCTACCCTCTTTCTTGTCCCTTCACTTTCACTCTAATACCTCCAGTAGCAGAACCTAATGAAAAGTTGACCATCAAGTGAGTCAATGAAGATAGTTTGCAGAGTCCTAGCCTCCTAAATTTA
Source organism: Tragelaphus eurycerus (assembly GCA_935064755.1). Lineage (NCBI taxonomy): Eukaryota > Metazoa > Chordata > Mammalia > Artiodactyla > Bovidae > Tragelaphus > Tragelaphus eurycerus. Next base: position 39,391,836 of record CAKXYN010000010.1, on the reverse strand, counting down.
GAGTTATGTGTGTGGAGTTAAGGGATAATAGGTTACCACCAGCACAGTCAACAAAGATTGATCCAGGAGCTTAAAGGATGTCATCAGAGAGCATTTCTTTACTCTCGTCTATATTGCATTCATTCTTCGGTAGAAAGTTCACAGAGGCTCAAGGCCCACACCCCAGGCTCAAGAATAGTACCTCTTTTTTGTTATTGTTTATACTTGCAGTATCATGGAATCGGGTTTTGGTTAGACCAGACTGACTTGGATCATGTGACTTGCCTTTCCAATCATATTGCTTTGAGGAAGTTAAAATTTGTTTGGTTATGCTTAGATCTCAGGGTAGAGCCAATTGCATCCAATTTCACTCAAAACACATAGATTGATAGTGGTAACCAGCTGTGTAAGGGCATTTGATTATTATAAAGGAGAAATTAGCTCCAAAATAGGTTTATATACCATACCAAAAAAAAGCTTTCTTAACTTCAATATAGAAGACAGGGTACCATTGTCTTGGGCAAAACTGGATGGTTGATCACCGAAAATTTAGGAAAGAAATGTGTATTTAGTTGAGCAAGAACTGCTTATGGGAAGTAAATACAGATATCTGATAGGCTATTACAAAATCAAAAACTAAGAAAAGAAATATGAGCCAGAAATCCGCATTTAGAAGTCACAATTATACAGGTAGGAGCTGAAGTAATATAAATGACACCAATCATGAAAAACTGCATAAAATATCAGTAAGAATAAAGAGGAAAAGAAAAAGAGGAACAGTAAGAGGACTAAATATAGAAATTTTAAAGAATGTAAATATTAAAGAAAATGTAGAAGAAAAGGAATTAGCAAAAAAAGTAAGAAGATACTTTCAAAGGTATTGGACGATGCTGAGTAGAATGCCTGAGACATCAGTACAGAGGATCACGCCTGCAAAAAGGAGTGATGTGGAATAGCAAGTGCTGCAGAGATGTAGCCATTGATTTCTATATTTAGAAGATCATAAGTGAGTTTATTAAGAGCTGAATTATTTGTGTGATATTTTATTTGCAGTTTAATTTATGTAGACCTGTACAATAATGGTTTGAAAAATTAGTAAGAAGAGAAAAAAAGTGAGAACAGTAAGAATAGTCAAAGACTGCAAATTAGCAAGTGATGAGCTGAATTCGGTCCATAGGAATCTTTTAACCAAACTTCAAAGTGTTCTGTTTTAGCTTTGATTTGGTTTACTTAGTCAGTAACATTTAATGTTTAGGACATATCAGTTAAAATCCAGATTTCCAAGGTCTCTTGGAAAAGAAGCTCTGACATATGAATCTTCACCTTTGCAAGGCAGCTATAGGCCCTGGCAGGGACTGACAGACACCAACTCTGCAATTTTCCATTGTCTTCCCAGGCTTCACATATCTCATTTCCATCAACAGCTTGGTCTCTGCAGATATCTGAGTGTTAGGTCCATGTATGACATGTAGAACTCCAAAAAGGAGAAAAGTATAAAGGATGATTGGGTCCAGTGAAAGTTTTGGCCTTATTTTTCTCTTTAAATATAGGATTAGCTTGGGCCTGTTAATATGCTAATAATCAATAGAATAATTATTGAAACAAACTCAAAATATGAGAGGGAACGTGATGTAGAACAATGATGGTGAAATCAACCTTGGACCAGCGGAAGGATTCCTCATATATAATAAAGCTATAATTCAAGAATATGATACTGAATATAAGACTGAAAGGAGATCAAACCAGTCAATCCTAAAGGAAATCAATCCTGAGTATTCATTAGAAGGACTGATGCTGGAGCTGAAGCTCCATTACTTTGGCCACCTGATGCGAAGAGCCAAGTCATCAGAAAAGACCCTGATACTGGAAAAGAGTGAAGGCAGGAGGAGAAGGGGACAACAAAGGACAAGATGGTTGGATGACATCACTGACTCAATAGACATGAGTTTGAGCAAGCTCCAAGAGATGGTGAAGGATAGGGAAGCCTGGTGTGCTGCAGTCCATGGAGTCACAAAGAGTTGGGCATGACTGAGCAACTTAACAACAAAACTCACTTGAGATGAGTAGTCCCTAAAGCTTCATTCTAACCCAATATTTTGTTATACCAAGAAACTAGTATTCAGGTTTCTAAGAGGCCCAAAGCACAGCTCATGCTTTTGTGCTTCTGGTGAATTATACCCACAGTCCTTTGGTGCTACAGTGTGCTCACATACAAAGGACTGGAGAAAACAATTTAAATCCAGAGAGTTTGTAAATCAAGCTTGCTACAGCACAAAGTGATCCATTTTTTAGCCTTTCCAAGGAGCACTTTTTTAAACATACATATCCATCTCATGAAGTGAAAATTCATTTTTACTCTAGTTGATGTACTGGGGCTGAGTAAAACTACAAAGTATATCACCTGAGTTGCAATTTCACGTGAATTCATTTTAAAAAGTTAACAGTGGCATCACTCTAAAGAGTGGGTTAGAAACTGCAATGCCATAAACTAAATCTCTGATGGGTTTGGTACATCACCTAGACTCGTCCAAATAAAAGCACACTTACTAGACCATACTAGATACTTCATTACTGCTAGAGAGTTAAGATGAAATATGTCAATCTAACATCAAGATCACCCACAACATGGCTTGATTTATGTAAAGGAAAAAGTGAAAATCCAAGACAATCTATTATGGTCTTATCTTATTTGGCAGGTCAAATTGTTTTCTGGCTCATTCTGCTTGGTTTGGGGTACTTGTTCTTTTTCCATAATAATGCTGGGTTAAGTGTTTCATTTGCCTTAATGTCTCCGTTGGGTCCATATTATGGCAACACCACATCATTACATCCAATCATTGCTATAATTAGGGTTTAGAAGTCTAAAAGCTTTTCCAAAGAAAACAATGTCAAAAGGTAGGCATGACTAAAATACTGTAGTTCTCCCAACTTTAGAGAAACTAACCCTTCATATATATACCACAAGGATATTTGAAAATGGAAATACATTATGACCATTTTAATATGACAATAATAAAAATGACTATATCCAAACTGCCAATGTTCCATAGATCTTTAACCCCTTAACTGAAAGATTTTACAACAGAGAAGATATATATATACACACACACATATATATATAGGGAGAAGGCAGTGGCACCCCACTCCAGTACTCTTGCCTGGAAAATCTCACGGACGGAGGAGCCTGGTAGGCTGCAGTCCATGGGGTCGCTAAGAGTCGGACACGACTGAGCGACTTCACTTTCTCTTTTCACTTTCATGCACTGGAGAAGGAAATGGCAACCCACTCCAGTGTTCTTGCCTGGAGAATCCCAGGGATGGGGGAGCCTGGTGGGCTGCCGTCTGTGGGGTCACACAGAGACAGACACGACTGAAGTGACTTAGCATAGCATAGCATATATATAGAGAGAGAGAAGTATGCAACATGAAAATGAAAAAGGAGATTTTGAATCAATTATCTACTCATTTTCAAGTGATTCTCTTCAGTCATACTGAAACCATGCAGGTCAGCCTAATGTAGTCTTAGCTAGCAATCTGCAAGGGACTTAAAATTTCTCCATTTCTCTTGTACATAGGCCTCTGAAGTTTCCTTAAAAAGATTTAGTGAAATTTGGGGCACAGCACCCATTTGTTCTTATTCCCTTTCAAACAGATTCACAAAATAGAATGCCAAACAGTCATCTATGACCCACTGGGCACAGCAGGTCAGAGGGGCTGAGAAAAAAATGTGGGATCAGACTAAGCCCCTTGCTCCATGCCTTTTAAATTGTTCTCTTATTTTAATTTGAACAGAATTTTGTTCTCATGTTCTTTTATCAACACAGTCACATTTCTTAATGAAGGCATTGAGTCTTCTCCAAAGACGAGACCGCAAATGAGAAAGTGACTGAAACTGAAGAAGAGTTATGATTCAATTATACCGTGCTAGGAGAAGGCAATGGCATCCCACTCCAGTACTCTTGCCTGGAAAATCCCATGGGTGGAGGAGCCTGGAAGGCTGCAGTCCATGGGGTCACTGAGGGTCGGACACGACTGAGCGACTTCACTTTCACTTTTCACTTTCATGCATTGGAGGAGGAAATGGCAACCCACTCCAGTGTCCTTGCCTGGAGAATCCCAGGGATGGGGGAGCCTGGTGGGCTGCCATCTATTGGGTCACACAGAGTTGGACACGACTGAAGTGACTTAGCAGCAGCCTAGGTATGTTTCATAATCCCCCAATCTGATATTCTAACTTGTAACCTCAAATGTGTTATAACTTTCTAGCCTTCACAGAATTGACAGTATCAGCACATCTATCCATTTCCATCTCATGAGGACTGACTCAAAAAGAACCCAGTACCATTTATCTAACTTCCTTTCTGTTTAAATCTTTTTGTCTGTTTTTATTGTCGTTCAGTCAACAAGCCATATCCAGCTCTTTACAGCCTCAGGAACTGCAGCACACCAGGCTTCCTTGTTCTTCACTATCTCCCTGAATTTGCTCAAATTCATGTCCATTGAGTCAGTGATGCCATCCTACCATCTCATTCTCTGTCATCCCCTTCTTCTCCCGCCTTCAATCTTTCCCAGCATCAGGGTCTTTTCAAATGAGTCAGTTCTTCGATTCAGATGGCCAAAGTATTGGAGTTTCAGCTTTAGAATCAGTCCTTTCAATGAATATTCAGGAATGATTTCCTTTATGATGGACTGGTTGGATCTCCTTGCTGCCCCAGGGACTCTCAAGAGTCTTTCCCAACACTACAGTTCAAAAGCATCAATTCTTCAGTCCTCAGCATTCTTTATGGTCCAACTCTCACATTCACACATGACTACTGGAAAAAACATCTGTTCAGTTCACTTCAGTCAGTCAATCGTGTCCAATGTTTTCCAACCCCATGAATCGCAGCATGCCAGGCATCCCTGTCCATCACCATCTCCCGGAGTTCACTCAAACTCATGTCCATCGAGTCAGTGATGCCATCCAGCCATCTCATCCTCTGTCGTCCCCTTCTCCTCCTGCCCCTAATCTCTCCCAGCATCAGAGTATTTTCCAGTGAGTCAACTCTTCACATGAGGTGGCCAAAGTATTGGAGTTTCAGCTTTAGCATCATTCCTTCCAAAGAACGCCCAGGACTGATCTCCTTTAGAATGGACTGGTTGGATCTCCTTGTAGTCCAAGGGACTCTCAAGAGTCTTCTCCAACACCACAGTTCAAAAGCATCAATTCTTTGGCACTCAGCTTTCTTTATGGTCCAACTCTCACATCCATACATGACCACTGGAAAAACCACAGCCTTGACTTGATGGACCTCTGTTGGCAAAGTAATGTCTCTGCTTTTTAATATGCTATCTAGGTTGGTCATAACTTTTCTTCCAAGGAGTAAGTGTCTTTTAATTTCATGGCTGCAAGCACCATCTGTAGTGATTTTGGAGCCCCAAAAAATAAAGTCTGACACTGTTTCCACTGTTTCCCCATCTATTTCCCATGAAGTGATGGGACCAGATGCCATGATCTTCGTTTTCTGAATACTGAGTTTTAAGCCAACTTTTTCACTCTCCTCTTTCACTTTCATCAAGAGGCTTTTTAGTTCCTCTTCACTTTCTGACATAAGGGTGATGTCATCTGCATATCTGAGGTTATTGATATTTCCCCTAGCAATCTTGATTCCAGCTTGTGCATCTTCCAGCCCAGTGTTTTTCATGATGTACTCTGTATATAAGTTAAATAAGCAGGGTTATAATATACAGCCTTGACATACTCCTTTTCCTATTTGGGACCAGTCTGTTGTCCCATGTCCAGTTCTAACTGTTCCTTCCTGACCTGCATATAGGTTTCTCAAGAGGCAGGTCAGGTGCTCTGGTATTCCCATCTCTTTCAGAATTTTCCACAGTTTATTGTGAACCACACAAAGGCTTCGGCATAGTCAATAAAGCAGAAATAGATGTTTTACCGGAACTCTCTTGCTTTTTCCATGATCCAGCAGATGTTGGCAATTTGATTTCTGGTTCCTCTGCCTTTTCTAAAACCAGCTTGAACATCTGGAAGTTCACAGTTCACATATTGCTGAAGCCTGGCTTGGAGAATTTTGAGCATTACTTTACTAGCATGTGAGATGAGTGCAATTGCGCAGTAGTTTGAGCATTCTTTGGCATTGCCTTTCTTTGGTATTGGAATGAAAACTGACATTTTCCAGTCCTGTGGCCACTGCTGAGTTTTCCAAATTTGCTGGCATATTGAGTATAGTACTTTCACAGCATCATCTTTCAGGATTTGGAATAGCTCAACTGGAATTCCATCACCTCCACTAGCTTTGTTCATAGTGATGCTTTCTAAGGCCCACTTGCCTTCACATTCCAGAATGTCTGGCTCTAGGTGAGTGATCACACCATCAGGAATATCTGGGTTGTGAAAATCTTTTTTCTACAGTTCTTCTGTGTATTCTTGCCACCTCTTCTTAATATCTTCTGCTTCTTTGAGGTTCATACCATTTCTGTCCTTTATCGAGCCCATCTTTGCATGAAATATTCCCTTGGTATCTCTAATTTTCTTGAAGAGATCTCTAGTCTTTCCCATTCTGTTGTTTTCCTTTATTTCTTTGCATTGTTTGCTGAAGAAGGCTTTCTTATCTCTTCTTGCTATTCTTTGGAATTCTGCATTCAGATGCTTGTATCTTTCCTTTTCTCCTTTGCTTTTCATTTCTCTTCTTTTCACAGCTATTTGTAAGGCCTCCCCAGACAGCCATTTTGCTTTTTTGCATTTCTTTTCCATGGGGATGGTCTTGATCCCTGTCTCCTGTACTCTATCAGATCTAGCCCCTTCAATCTATTTCTCACTTCCACTGTATAATCATAAGGGATTTAATTTAGGTCATACCTGAATGGTCTAGTGGTTTTCCCTACTTCCTTCAATTTAAGTCTGAATTTGGCAATAAGGAGTTCATGGTCTGAGCCACAGTCGGCTCTTGGTCTTCTTTTTGCTGACTGTATAGAGCTTCTCCATCTTTGGCTGCAAAGAATATAATCTATCTCATTTTGGTGTTGACCATCTGGTGATGTTCATGTGTAGAGTCTTCACTTGTGTTGTTGGAAGAGGGTGTTTGCTATGACCAGTGCATTCTCTTGGTAAAATTCTGTGAGCCTTTGCCCTGCTTCACTCTACTCCAAGGCCAAATTTGCCTGTTACTCCAGGTGTTTCTTGACTTCCTGCTTTTGCATTCCAGTCCCCTATAATGAAAAGGACATCTTTTTGGGGCGTTAGTTCTAAAAGGTCTTGTAGGTCTTCATAGAACCATTTGGCTTCAGCTTCTTCAGCATTACTGGTTGGGGCATAGACTTGGATTACTGTGATATTGAATGGTTTGCCTTGGAAACAAATAGAGATCATTCTGTGTTTTTTAGATTGCATAGCTTTGACTAGATGGAAAAGCTATGTCTCTGCTTTGTTGGAAAAGCGACGTCTCTGCTTTTTAATACACTGTCTAGGTTTGTCGTAGTTTTTCTTTCAAGGAGCAAGCATCTTTTAATTTCATAGCTTCAGTCATTTTCCACAGTGAATTTGAAGCCCAAGAAAATAAAGTCTGTCACTGTTTCCATTATTTCCCCATCTATTTGCAATGAGTTATGGAACTGGATGCCATGATCTCATTTTTTTGAATGTTGAGCTTTAAGCCAGCTTTGTCACTCTCCTCTGTTACCTTCATCAAGAGGCTTTTTAGTTCCTCTTCACTTTCTGTATTAATTTCCTATTGTTTCTGTAAAAGATTACTCTACCCAAGTGACTAAAAACAACACCAATATATTATTTTGCAGTTCCGGAGTTTGAAGTCTAATGTAGAATCTCCCTGAATAAAATCAAGGTGTCAGAAAGGATCCTTCTGAAAGTGCTAAAGGTATCTATTTCCTTGCCTTTTCTGGCATGTACAGACCTATATTCCTTGACTCATGACTCCCTTCAAATATCTTTAAAGCCGGAAAAGTTCTTAATAACCTGGCATCACTATGACCTTACTTTTATCATTCCTACCTCTTGTCTTGACTCTGACTCTTATGTCTCCCATTTAAAAAAAAAAAAAAATGTATTTATTTTTGGCTGTATCAGGTCTAGTTGCTTCATGTGGGATCTTTCCTTGCAGTCACTGGCTTCCCTCTAGTTGTGGCATGTGGGCTCCAGAGTGCTTGAGCTCCGGTAGTTGCCCTCCCACATGTGGGGTCTTACCTGCAGGGTGTAACTAAGGGATCGCAGAGTCTTAACTACTTGACCATCAGGGAAGTCTCCCCTCTTCCATGTTTAAGGACCCTTGTTATTTCTTTGAGTGCATTAGGAAAATTCAAGATTACCTCCCTATTCTGGTATCAGCTGATTAGCAATCTTAATCCTATCATTTACTTTGATTGCCCTTTGCCATGCAACCTTATATATTCGTAAATTTTGGAGATGAGGATGCAATCATCTTTAGGGACCATTATTCTACCTACCATAGTCTCTAGAAGTTCCTCCAGCATTCCCTCCTGAAAACGCATATAAATACAGCCTTTATTCATCAAACAAGTTTTCATTTCATTCTTTCAAAACTTTCCCAAGCTAGTAAATTCTTTGCAGCATGCTACTGTTAAAAAGCTTTGAGTGGGATTCAAAAAACCTTGAATCCAAGTTCTAGTATATCACTAATTAGATCAATATATTTAATGTTTGTGAACCTCAACTTCTTTTGCTTGTAAAACAAATGTAATAAATAGTTGACAAGTTGACCAGCTCACAGAATGTTGTGGTGATCAGATGAATTAGTGACTTGCAAGGTCCTTTAAAACAACTGAGTTGGACAAATGATAGGTCAAAGAACAGTAATATAAACTTCAGAAATACATTGACCTGTGTTCAAATCCTGGCTATTACATGTGACTTTGGGCTATTTTCTTAAATTCTCCAAATGGATTTGCTATCTATAAAAGAAAACTAACCTTCACGGGCTTCCCTTGTGGGTCAACTGGTAAAGAATCTGCCTGCAATGCGGGCGACCTGGGTTCTATCCCTGGGTTGGGACGATCCCTTGGAGAAGGGAACAGCTACCCACTCCAGTATTCTGGCCTGGAGAGTTCCATGGACTGTATACTCTATGAGGTCTCAAAGAGTCAAACATGACTGAGAGACTTTCACTTCACTTCACTTCAGGGGCATTCAGATCAGATCAGATCAGTCGCTCAGTCATGTCCGACTCCTTGTGGCCCCATGAACTGCAGCATGCCAGGCCTCCCTATCCATCACCAGCTCTCGGAGGTCACTCAGACTCACATCCATTGAGTCAGTGATGCCATCCAGCCATCTCATCCTCTGTCGTCCCCTTCTCCTCCTGCCCCCAGTCCCTCCCAGCATCAGAGTCTTCTCCAATGAGTCAACTCTTCGCATGAGGTGGCCAAAATACTGGAGTTTCAGCTTTAGCATCATTCCTTCCAAAGAAATCCCAGGGCTGATCTCCTTCAGAATGGACTGGTTGGATCTCCTTGCAGTCCAAGGGACTCTCAAGAGTCTTCTCCAACACCACAGTTCAAAAGCATCAATCAGGGGCATTAGGAGAATTAAATAAGACAAAGCATGTAATAATGCTTGCTGCTGCTGCTGCTACTGCTAAGTCACTTCAGTCGTGTCCGACTCCGCGTGACCCCATAGACGTCAGCCCACTAGGCTCTCCTGCCCCTGGGATTCTCCAGGCAAGAAAACTGGAGTGGGTTGCCATTTCCTTCTCCAATGCATCAAAGCGAAAAAGTGAAAGTGAAGTCGCTCAGTCGTGTCCGACTCTTAGCGACCCCATGGACTGCAGCCCACCAGGCTCCTCCCTCCATGGGATTTTCCAGGCAAGAGTACTGGAGTGGGGTGCCATTGCCTTCTCTGGTAATAGTGCTTAGAATTGTGTTAAAGGGCATTCTAAGCTTTGTTTTGATAATTAATAAATGATTATACTAATTAGTCTAATGAGTTTTTCAAATTTTAAGGCAAGTGAGATTTACCTTATTGTTCAACTCTTAGAATATTATTCCTCCTCCTGCTTAGTTGTTCAGTCATATCTGACTGAGTCATGCAACCCGTGGACTGTAGCCCACCAGGCTCCTCTGTGCATGAGATTTTTCCAAGCAAGAATACTCAACTGCGTTGCCATTTTCTCCTCCAGAGAATCTTTCCAATCCAGAGGTCAAAGCTATTGTCTCCTGAGTCTCCTGCACTGCAGGCGGATTCTTTACCACTCAGCCATCAGGGAAGTCCCTAGAAGGTGGTTAGCACAATTTATTTGTAAAATATCTTAAATTTTTATTTAATGCCTTTTCAATCAGTAAAAGTACCTTAGTTTTTTAAAATCATTTTTATAATACATTAATGTCATTGTGATACTCTATTTGTCCCAAATTTGACCATGTAAGGCTTGGACTGCAAGGAGATCCAACCAGTCCATTCTGAAGGAGATCAGTCCTGGGCGTTCTTTGGAAGGAATGATGCTAAAGCTGAAACTCCACCATTTTGGCCACCTCATGCTAAGAGTTGACTCATTGGAAAAGACTCTGATGCTGGGAGGGATTGGGGGCAGGAGGAGAAGGGGATGACAGAGGATGAGATGGCTGGATGGCATCACTGACTTGATGGACATGAGTTTGAGTGAACTCTGGGAGTTGGTGACGGACAGGGAGGCCTGGCGTGCTGCAATTCACGGGGTTGCAAAGAGTCGGACACGACTGAGTGACTGAACTGAACTGAACGTCCCTCAAGACTGCTCCTATTTTAAACAAAATTTCTTTTCATGTTCTTTTCTCAGAACAATAATATTGATTTCTAGCTTTTTGGCACATCAAAATATTCTAGGTTCACATTATTACTTTTCTGCCACAAACCTAGAATCACCTATTTCTCCATAGAACCTTGGTTTCTTTTAAGGTGAAATATTATTTAGAAACCAAGATCTAGGGACTAGTTGTTACCATTGTTAATCATATATCATTAATCTGGCCCAGTTCTGTGAATGGAGTTAGGAAATGCATATATAGTACACATTTTTCTTTACCTATGGATTTCATCTCCATTTTTCACACAAAAAGAATCCTAATTCTCAACAATATCAATATATTAACTTATTTGTTTTATCCCTTAGAACACACAAAATAATTTTAGAACTGTTAAAGCAATGCCACTATTAATAGCAAATCTATTAAGGGAAACACATATTTTTAGAGTTTTGCTTGTTTGTTTTACTTCTTTTAACCCTAAGTCTACTGCTCACCAAAGGTATTTAAAGAACTATGTCCAAAAGTTCCCTAAATAACTTCTTTTACTGGATGACAACATTATCTGTTTGGTATACATACAGGTTTTTTTCTAATATAATTAACAATAGAATTTTTATCTTTACTTTATATCAATTTTTAAAATATATAAATCATTCATCTATTTCAAAAGGCAAGTCAAAATATATAATTATACATTACACATAAAACATATATAATATATAAATACATAAATATGTATTACAAATAAACATAACTTTCATTTCTATCTACTATACTTTCCAATCAATTCCAACATAATTGGCATATATAGTTTTGTTTTTTTTTTTTTTCCTATCTGTTCTAAATGCTTTTTTTCCTGAAAATAAGCACACACACACACATACACAGGTCTTATTTTCCTTACTGTTTTACAAAAAAGGCAAAACTGTATCTACCTTGTACTCTGTTCTTCAGTTTATATTATATCCTAAAACTCATTTTGTATCTTTTCTAAAAGCAAATGCTGTATTATTCGCTATGTATTCTCTACTGTTGAATCTGCATTGTGGATTTCAGTCCTCAACATTATGAAATACCCATCTTTATTATTATTTAATTTTTACCTGATATCTACTTTTTATATCAAAATTGAAACTACTGTCTTCTTATCATTTGTAATAGTTTTTCCAGTGGTCATGTATGGATGTGAGAGTTGGACTGTGAAGAAGGCTGAGTGCCAAAGAATTGATACTTTTGAACTGTGGCGTTGGAGAAGACTCTTGAGAGTCCCTTGGACTGCAAGGAAATCCAACCAGTCTATTCTAATGGAGATCAGTCCTGGGTGTACTTTGGAAGGAATGATGCTAAAGCTGAAACTCCAATACTTTGGCCACCTCATGCGAAGAGTTGACTCACTGGAAAATACTCTGATGCTGGGAGAGATTAGGGGCAAGAGGAGAAGGGGACGACAGAGGATGAGATGGCTGGATGGCATCACCGCCTCGATGGACGTGAGTTTGAGTGAACTTCAGGAGATGGTGATGGACAGGGAGGCCTGGCATGCTGCTATTCATGGGGTCCCAAAGAGTCGGACACAACTGAGTGACTGAACTGAACAAAATTTTGATAATAAACTAATCTGAAAATATTTTTCTTTTAAAAGTGACTTAAGATCTTTTATATTATATAACTCTCTAATATTATATAACTATATCTAGTGTGTATTATGTAATATTTACTGTGTTTTTTTCTCTTATCAGTGGTTTATTTTGCTCTTCTGTATTTCCTTTGATGTATACTAAGTCACTACAGTCATGTCTGACTCTGTACGACCCCATAGATGACAGCCCTCCAGGCTCCCCCGTCCCTAGGATTCTCCAGGCAAGAACACTGGAGTGGGTTGCCATTTCCTTGTCCAATGCATGATAGTGAAAAGTGAAAGTGAAGTTGCTCAGTCGTGCCCGACTCTTAGCGACTCCATGGACTGCAGCCTACCAGGCTCCTCTGTCCATGGGATTTTTCAGGCAAGAGTACTGGAGTGGGGTGCCACTGCCTTTTCCACCTTTGATGTATCAGATCAGATCAGTCGCTCAGTCGTGTCCGACTCTTTGCGACCCCATGAACCACAGCACGCCAGGCCTCCCTGTCCATCACCAGCTCCCGGAGGTCACTCAGACTCACACCCATCAAGTCAGTGATGCCATCCAGCCATCTCATCCTCTGTCGTCCCCTTCTCCTCCTGCCCTCAGTCCCTCCCAGCATCAGAGTCTTCTCCAATGAGTCAATTCTTCGCATGAGGTGGCCAAAATACTGGAGTTTCAGCTTTAGCATCATTCCTTCCAAAGAAATTCCAGGATTGATCTCCTTCAGAATGGACTGGTTGGATCTTCTTGCAGTCCAAGGGACTCTCAAGAGTCTTCTCCAACACCACAGTTCAAAAGCATCAATTCTTCGGCGCTCAGCCTTCTTCACAGTCCAGCTCTCACATCCATACATGACCACAGGAAAGACCATAGCCTTGACTAGGCGAACCTTTGTTGGTAAAGTAATGTCTCTGCTTTTGAATATGCTATCTAGGTTGGTCATAACTTTCCTTCCAAGGAGCAAGCGTCTTTTAATTTCATGGCTGCAGTCACCATCTGCAGTGATTTTGGAGCCCAGAAAAACAAAGTCTGACACTGTTTCCACTGTTTCTCCATCTATTTCCCATGTAGTGATGGGACCAGATGCCATGATCTTCGTTTTCTGAATGTTGAGCTTTAAGCCAACCTTTTCACTCTCCACTTTCACTTTCATCAAGAGGCTTTTTAGCCCCTCTTCACTTTCTGCCATAAGAGTGGTGTCATCTGCATATCTGAGGTTATTGATATTTCTCCCGGCAATCTTGATTCCAACTTGTGTTTCCTCCAGTCCAGCATTTCTCATGATGTACTCTGCATATAAGTTAAATAAACATGGTGACAATATGCAGCCTTGACGTACTCCTTTTCCTATTTGGAACCAGTCTGTTGTTCCATGACCCGTTCTAACTGTTGCTTCCTGACCTGCATACAGATTTCTCAAGAGGCAGATCAGGTGGTCTGGTATTCCCATCTCTTTCAGAATTTTCCATAGTTTATTGTGATCTACACAGTCAAAGGCTTTGGCATAGTCAATAAAGCAGAAATAGATGTTTTTCTGGAACTCTCTTGCTTTTTCCATGATCCAGCGGATGTTGGCAATTTGATCTCTGGTTCCTCTGCCTTTTCTAAAACCAGCTTGAACATCAGGAAGTTCACGGTTTACATATTGCTGAAGCCTGGCTTGGACAATTTTGAGCATTACTTTACTAGCGTGTGAGATGAGTGCAATTGTGCGGTAGTTTGAGTACTCTTTGGCATTGCCCTTCTTTGGGATTGGGGGTTATTTTTATGCTAATATATTGTAAGTGTTGTGATTGTTTCCTTGAGCTTCCACATGGTTTAAGCTGTAAAGAATCCTCCTGCACAGCAGGAGACTCAGGAGATACAGTTTGGGTTGAATCCCTAGGTGGGGAAGATCCCCTAGAGCTGGGCATGACAACCCATTCCAGCATTCTTGCCTGGAAAATCCCATTGACAGAGAATCCTGGTGGACCACAGTCCATGGGGTAGCAAAGAATTGGACATAGCTGAGCTCATAATGGATGGATTGTTTCCTTACTTAGACTTTAACTACTTCATTTGTCAAACCTACTTATATCCATTGATACACCCCAATACTCACATGAAAATCAATGAGCTTATTCAATATTTTACTTTATTTCATTTTTCTCATTTTTAGTTTTCTTATCTCTGCTCTGTAATTATATACACTTTTTCTATCAATGTCCCTATCTTTGATTTATTCTTGGATGTGAAACTCATTGAGCTTTCTTTTTTTCTCCTATAATGAAATCTTGTAGTATTTTTAGGCTAAAAAATTTTTCCTTGAGCTTTCATAAATTTTTTGAGATGATTTCTCCTTTATTTTTATTTCTGGGATGATTTTTGCCCTTTTATTCCATTTCTTTTCTGAGCCTAGTTGACTTTAATTCATATCTTCCTGGTTTTTTGTCTATTTCTATTCCAAGATTTTATATTTCTAATGGGAAGTGATTGTTCCTATCTGCACACATTTGCTTATATAAGCTAAGACACTTGAGTTGTGTCTGACTCTTTGTGACCCCATGGACTGTAGCCTGTCAGGTCCCTCTGTCCAAGGAATTCTCCAGGCAAGAATACTGGAGTGGGTTGCCATAACCTCCTCCAAGGGATCTTCCCTACACGGGGATCAAATCTACATCTCTGAAGTCTCCTGCAATGGCAGGTGGGTTCTTTACCAATAGCTGCCACTTGGGAAGCCCCACAGCCACTTGCTTAGGCCATTTAATTAATATTAGAGGGAGTATCAGAGAATGCGATGGCACTCCACTCCAGTACTCTTGCCTGGAAAATCCCATGGATGGAAGAGCCTGGTAGGCTGCAGTCCATGGGGTCGCTAAGAGTCGAACACGACTAAGCGACTTCACTTTCACTTTTCACTTTGATGCATTGGAGAAGGAAATGGCAACCCACTCCAGTGTTCTTGCCTGGAGAATCCCAGGGACGGGGGAGCCTGGTGGGCTGCTGTCTATGGGGTTGCACAGAGTCGGACACAACTGAAGTGACTTAGCAGCAGAGGAAGTATTGTGTTATTAACTCCTTTGGCTTCATTGTTGGTCTTGAAGAAAGACTATTCATCAGCTAAAAAATTTTCTGCTTGCTAGGGACTGAATTGTGTCCCCTGTCCCCCAAAGTTCTATGTTGATGATCTAATCACCAATGTGACTATATTTGGAGATAGGAGCTTTAGGGGGCTGCTGCTGCTGCTGCTGCTGCCAAGTCGCTTCAGTCATGCCCAACTCTGTGTGACCCCATAGACGGCAGCCCACCAGGCTCCCCCATCCCTGGGATTCTCCAGGCAAGAACACTGGAGTGGGTTGCCATTTCCTTCTCCAGTGCATGAAAGTGAAAAGTGAAAGTGAAGTCGCTCAGTTGCGTCCGACTCCTAGTGACCCCATGGACTTCAGCCCACCAGGACCCTCCATTCATGGGATTTTCCAGGCAAGAGTACTGGAGTGGGGGCTAATTAAGGTTAAATAAGGTCATTCCAATCTAATCAAATGGACCACAGCTTTGTCTAACTCAAGGAAACTATGAGCCATGCGTAGGGCCACCCAAGACGGATTGGTCATGGTAGAGATTTCTAGCAAAATGTTGTCCACTGGAGAAGGCAATGGCAAACCACTTCAGAACAGTATGAGAGGCAAAAAGATAGGACACTGAAATATTAACTTCCCAGGCCAGTAGGTGCCCAATATGCTACTGGAGATCAGTGGAGAAATAACTCCAGGAAGAATGAAGAAACGGACTCAAAGCAAAAATAACACCAAGTTGCGGATGTGACTGATGATAGAAGCAAGAACTGATGCTGTAAAGAGCAATACTGCATAGGAACCTGGAATGTTAAGTCCATGAATCAAGGCAAATTGGAAGTGGTCAAATAGGAGACGGCTAGAGTGAACATACAGTTTTAGGAATCAATGAACTAAAATGGACTAGAATGGGTGAATTTAACTGAGAAGATTATTATAACTACTACTGTGGGCAAGAATCCCTTAGAAGAAATGAAGTAGCCATCACAGCCAATAAAAGAGTCTGAAATGCAGTACTTGGATGCAATCTAAAAAATGACAGAATGATCTCTATTCATTTTCAAGGCAAATCATTCAATATTACTGTAATCCAAGTCTGTGCCCCAACCAGTAATTCTGAAGAAGATAAGTTGAATGGTTCTATGAAGACCTATAAGACCTTTTAGAACTAACACCCAAAAAAGATGTCCTTTTCATTATAGGGGACTGGAATGCAAAAGTAGGAAGTCAGGAAACATCTGGAGTAACAGGCAAATTTGGCCTTGGAATACGGAATGAAGCAGGGAAAAGGCTAATAGAGGTCTGTCAAGAGAGCACACTGGTCATAGCAAACACCCTCTTCCAACAACACAAGAGAAGGCTCTACACATGAACATCACCAGATGGTCAACACTGAAATCAGATTGATTATATTCTTTGTAGACAAAGATGGAGAAGCTCTATACAGTCAGCAAAAACAAGACCAGGAGCTGACTGTAGCTCAGATCATGAACTCCTTATTGTCAAATTCAGACTCACATGGAAAAAATAGGGAAAATCATATATGACCTAAATCAAATCCCTTACGATTATACAGTGGAAATGACAAATAGATTTAAGGGACTAGGTCTGATAGACAGAGTACCTGATGACCTATGGACAGAGGTTTATGACACTGTACTGGAGACAGTGATCAAGACCATCCCATGAAAAAGAAATGCAAAAAGGGCAAAATAGTTGTCTAAGGAGGCCTTACAAATAGCTGTGAAAAGAAGAGAAGCTAAAGGCAAAGGAGAAAAGGAAAGATACACCCGTTTGAATGCAGAATTCTAAATATATCTTCCTAAAGAAACTAAAGACCTATATATAGAAAACTATAAAACACTGGTGAAAGAAATCAAAGAGGACACTAATAGATGGAGAAATATACCATGTTCATGGATTGGTAGAATCAATATAGTGAAAATGAGTATACTACCCAAAGCAATTTATAGATTCAATGAAATCCCCATCAAGCTACCAACAGTATTCTTCACAGAGCTAGAACAAATAATTTCTCAATTTGTATGGAAATACAAAAAACCTCGAATAGCCAAAGCTATCTTGAGAAAGAAGAACGGAACTGGAGGAATCAACCTGCCTGACTTCAGGCTCTACTACAAAGCCACAGTCATCAAGACAGTATGGTACTGGCACAAAGACAGAAATATAGATCAATGGAACAAAATAGAAAGCCCAGAGATAAATCGACGCACATATGTTCACCTTATTTTTCACAAAGGAGGCAAGAATATACAATGGATTAAAGACAATCTCTTTAACAAGTGGTGCTGGGAAAACTGGTCAAACACTTGTAAAAGAATGAAACCAGAACACTTTCTGACACCATACACAAAAATAAACTCAAAATGGATTAAAGAGCTAAATGTAAGACCAAAAACCATAAAACTACTAGAGGAAAACATAGGCAAAACACTCTCTGACTTACATCACAGCAGGATCCTCTATGACCCACCTCCCAGAATATCGGAAATAAAATCAAAAATAAACAAATGGGACCTAATCAAACTTAAAAGCTTCTGCACAACAAAGGAAACTATAAGCAAGGTAAAAAGACAGCCTTCAGAATGGGAGAAAAAAATAGCAAATAAAGCAACAGACAAACAACTAATCTCAAAAATATACAAGCAACTCCTACAGCTCAATTCCAGAAAAATAAATGATCCAATCAAAAACTGGGTTAAGAACTAAATAGACATTTCTCCAAAGAAGACATACAGATGGCTAACAAACACATGAAAAGATGCTCAACATCACTCATTATCAGAGAAATGCAAATCAAAACCACTATGAGGTACCATTTCACGCCAGTCAGAATGGCTGTGATTCAAAAGTCCACAAGCAATAAATGCTGGAGAGGGTGCAGAGGAAAGGGAACCCTCTTACACTGTTGGTGGGAATGCAAACTAGTACAGCCACTATGGAGAATAGTATGGAGATTCCTCAAAAAACTGGGAATAGAACTGCCTTATGATCCAGAGCTTCAAGACCTAGATAATCATGATGATGTGATCACTGACCTAGAGCCAGACATCTTGGAATGTGAAGTCAAATGGGCCTTAGAAAGCATCAATACGAACAAAGCTAGTGGAGGTGATGGAATTCCAGTGGAGCTATTCCAAGTCCTGAATGATGATGCTGTGAAAGTGCTACACTCAATATGCCAGCAAATTTGGAAAACTCAGCAGTGGCCACAAGATTGGAAAAGGTCAGTTTTCATCCCAATCCCAAAGAAAGGCAATGCCAAAGAATGCTCAAACTACCGCACAATTGCACTCATCTCACACGCTAGTAAAGTAATGCTCAAAATTCTCCAAGCCAGGCTTCAGCAATATGTGAACCGTGAACTTCCTGATGTTCAAGCTGGTTTTAGAAAAGGCAGAGGAACCAGAGATAAAATTGCCAACATCCGCTGGATCATGGAAAAAGCAAGAGAGTTCCAGAAAAACATCTATTTCTGCTTTATTGACTATGCCAAAGCCTTTGACTGTGTAGATCACAATAAACTATGGAAAATTCTGAAAGAGATGGGAATACCAGACCACCTGATCTGCCTCTTGAGAAATCTGTATGCAGGTCAGGAAGCAACAGTTAGAACGGGTCATGGAACAACAGACTGGTTCCAAATAGGAAAAGGAGTACGTCAAGGCTGCATATTGTCACCATGTTTATTTAACTTATATGCAGAGTACATCATGAGAAATGCTGGACTGGAGGAAACACAAGTTGGAATCAAGATTGCTGGGAGAAATATCAATAACCTCAGATATGCAGATGACACCACTCTTATGGCAGAAAGTGAAGAGGGGCTAAAAAGCCTCTTGATGAAAGTGAAAGTGGAGAGTGAAAAGGTTGGCTTAAAGCTCAACATTCAGAAGAAGATCATGGCATCTGGTCCCATCACTACATGGGAAATAGATGGGGAAACAGTGGAAACAGTGTCAGACTTTGTTTTTCTGGGCTCCAAAATCACTGCAGATGGTGACTGCAGCCATGAAATTAAAAGACGCTTGCTCCTTGGAAGGAAAGTTATGACCAACCTAGATAGCATATTCAAAAGCAGAGCCATTACTTTACCAACAAAGGTTCGCCTAGTCAAGGCTATGGTCTTTCCTGTGGTCATGTATGGATGTGAGAGCTGGACTGTGAAGAAGGCTGAGCGCCGAAGAATTGATGCTTTTGAACTGTGGTGTTGGAGAAGACTCTTGAGAGTCCCTTGGACTGCAAGAAGATCCAACCAGTCCATTCTGAAGGAGATCAATCCTGGAATTTCTTTGGAAGGAATGATGCTAAAGCTGAAACTCCAGTATTTTGGCCACCTCATGCGAAGAGTTGACTCATTGGAGAAGACTCTGATGCTGGGAGGGGTTGAGGGCAGGAGGAGAAGGGGACGACAGAGGATGAGATGGCTGGATGGCATCACTGACTCGATGGATGCGAGTCTGAGTGACCTCCGGGAGCTGGTGATGGACAGGGAGGCCTGGCGTGCTGCGGTTCATGGGGTCGCAGAGTCGGACACGACTGAGCGACTGATCTGATCTGATCTGATCTGATGATCCAGCAATCCCACTGCTGGGCATACACACTGAGAAAACCAGAATTGAAAGAGACACGTGTACCCCAGTGTTCATAGCAGCACTTATTACAATAGCCAAGACTTGGAAACAACCTAGATGTCCATCCGCAGATGAATGGATAAGCAAGCTCTGGTACATATACACAATGGAGTATTAATCAGCCATTAAAAAGAATACATTTGAATCAGTTCTAATGAGGTGGATGGAACTGGAGCCTATTATACAGAGTGAAGTAAGCCAGAAAGAAAAACACAAATACAGTATACTAACGCATATATATGGAATTTAGAAAGATGGTAACAATAACCCTGTTTACGAGACAGCAAAAGAGACACTGATGTATAGAACAGACTTTTGGACTCTGGGGCCGGGAGAGGGCGGGATGATTTGGGAGAATAGCATTGAAATATGTACAATATCATATCTGAAACGAGTCGCCAGTCCAGGTACGATGCCCGATAACGGATGCCTGGGGCTGGTGCACTGGGACGACCCAGAGGGATGGTATGGGGAGGGAGGAGGGAGGAGGGTTCAGGATGGGGAGCACGTGTATACTGCTGACGGATCCATCTCGATGTATGGTAAAAGCAATACAATATTGTAAAGTTAAGCAAAATAAAATTTAATTAAAAAAAAAAAAAAGAATAGCAAGGAGAGATAAGACAGCCTTCCTCAATGACCAATGCAAAGAAATAGAGGAAAACAACAGAATGGGAAAGAATAGAGTTCTCTTCAAGAAAATTAGAGATACAAAGGGAACATTCCATGCAAAGATGGGCTTGATAAATGACAGAAATGATATGGACCAAACAGAAGCAGAAGATATTAAGATAAGGTGGCAAGAATACACAGAAGAACTTTACAAAAAGATCTTCATGACCCAGATAAGCCTGATGGTATGACTACTCACCTAGAGCCAGACACCTTGGAATGCAAAGTCAAGCAGGCCTTAGGAAGCATCACTACGTACAAAGCTAGTGGAGGTGATGGAATTTAGTTGAGCTATTTCAAATCCTAAAAGATGATGCTTTGAAAGTGCTGCACACAATATGCCAGCAAATTTGGAAAACTCAGCAGTGGCCACAGGACTGGAAAAGTTCACTTTTCATTCCAGTCCCAAAGAAAGGCAATGCTAAAGAATGTTCAAACTACTGCACAATTGCACTCATCTCACATGCTAGTAAAATAATGCTCAAAATTCTCCAAGCCAGGCATTGAACAGTATGTGAACCATGAATTTCCAGTTGTTCAATTGGTTTTTGAAAAGGCAGAGGAACCAGATATCAAATTACCAACATCCACTGGATCAATGAAAAAGCAAGAGACTTCCAGAAAAACATCTATTTCTGCTTTATTGACTATGCCAAAGCCTTTGACTGTGTGGATCACAACAAACTGTGGAAAATTCTTCAAGACATGGGAATACCAGACCACCTGACCTGCCTCTTGAGAAATCTGTATGCAGGTCAGGAAGCAACAGTTAGAACTGGACATGGAACAACAGACAGGTTCCAAATCAGGAAAGGAGTATGTCAAGGCTGTATATTGTCACTCTGTTTATTTAACTTATATGCAGAGTACATCATGAGAAACGCTGGGCTGGAAGAAGCACAAGCTGGAATCAAGATTGCTAGGAGAAATATCAATAACCTCAGATATGCAGATGACAGCACCTTTATGGCAGAAAGTGAAGAAGAACAAAAGAGCCTCTTGATGAAGATGAAAGAGGAGAGTGAAAAAGTTGGCTTAAAACTTAACATTCAGAAAACTAATTCATGGCATCTGTTTCCATCACTACATGGAAAATAGATGGGGAAACAGTGACAAACTTTATTTGGGGGGGCTCTAAAATCACAGCAGATGGTGACTTCAGCCATGAAATTAAAAGACGCCTTCTGGTGTTGGAGAAGTCTCTTGAGAGTCCCTTGGACTGCAAGGAGATCCAACCGGTCCATTCTAAAGGAGATCAGTCGTGGGTGTTCATTGGAAGGACTGATGTTGAAGCTCAGACTTCAATACTTTGGCCACCTGATGCCAAGAGCTGACTCATTTGAAAAGACCCTGATGCTGGGAAAGATTGAGGGCAGGAGGAGAAGGGGATGACAGAAGATGAGATGGTGGGATGGCATCACCGACTCAATGGACATGAGTATGGGTTAACTCCAGGAGTTGGTGATGGACAGGGAGGCCTGGCTTGCTGCCGTCCATGGGATCTCAAGGAGTTGGACATTAGTGAGTGACTGAACTCAACTGAACTGAATGGTCATAAGGGTAGAGCGCTAATTCAATATAGATGATGGTGTCCTTATAAATAAAAAGAAAATATAAGAATGATATCTCTCATTTTCCATAAACACACCCTGAGGAAAAGCTACATGAGTACACAGTAAGAAAGGAGATGTCTTCAAACCAGGAAAAGAGTTCTCACTTTAACTCAATCACACTGACACCTGAATCTCAAACTTTCATCCTCCAGAACAGTGAGAAACAAATTTCTAAGTCAAGTCACCAGTCTATCATATATTATTATGGCAGTCTGATCTAATTCACCATTTTTATTTTATTCTTTTATTTCTTATCATAACTTTGTATGGATATCATATGCAGCTTTCTATATGTTCATTTAATATTTTCATATACAAAAGTAATAGATTTATCTAACCAACGTTGGAATTTTGTGTTAATAGGATTTTTAATTCAAGATTATTCTTCTTTGCCTTTTAATTTCTATAGGATCTTTAACATCCACTCCTTGCTTCCTTTCTCACCAGTAAGACTCCAAGGATACTCCCCAGTCTGCTGCTGCTGCTGGTAAGTCTCTTCAGTCATGTCCGACTCTGTGCGACCCCACAGACAGCAGTCCACCAGGCTCCCCTGTCCCTGGGATTCTCCAGGAAAGAACACTGGAGTGGGTTGCCATTTCCTTCTCCAATGCAGGAAAGTAAAAAGTGAAAGTGAAGTCGCTCAGTTGTGTCTGACTCTTAGTGACCCAATGGACTGCAGCCTACCTGATTCCTCTGCCCATGGGATTTTCCAGGGAAGAGTACTGGAGTGGGTTGCCATTGCCTTCTCCGACTCCCCAGTGTAAATCTCCCCAATTGACCCAAGAAGAGGAGCTTCTTCAGAATATCCACCACTGGTTTCATGCACTTTCAAGGCTCTTCTTTTCTATCCTCCAGTAACCAGAGCTGTGACCAACAAGATCTCTGACCTGTTCTCAGCATTTCTGCACAAATTGCTGATTCTTTCTGTGAGTGATTTTATCAGTATTTATCATTATTACGTTCCTATCTACTTTTTGTATTTTCCACTCAGTCTCCCACAGACTCCCTACACAGTCATGTGTTCTGAGAATGAATCTACTGAATCTGCATGTTTATTTTACTACCTACAAATAACTTGAAACTTGTAGTAATTTTGGTGTTCTAATTATCCCATAGGTGTCAATTACATGTAATTTTATTTGCTCTTCTCATTGACCTACATGCATAGTTTTGGAGAAAATGTTCAGACATTCTAATTTAATTAGCTAAAATTAATCACTGCAGATGGTGATTGCAGCCATTAAATTAAAAGACGCTTACTCCTTGGAAGGAAAGTTATGACCAACCTAGATAACGTATTAAAAAGCAGAGACATTACTTTGCCAACAAAGGTTCGTCTAGTCAAGGGTATGGTTTTTCCAGTGGTAATGTATGGATGTAAGAGATGGACAGCAAAGAAAGCTGAGCATCGAATTGATGCTTTTGAACTGTGGTGTTGGAGAAGACTCTTGAGAGTCCCTTGGCCTGCAAGGAGATCCAACCAGTCCATTCTAAAGGAGATCAGTCCTGGGTGTTCTTTGGAAGGAATGATGCTAAAGCTGAAACTCTAATACTTTGGCCACCTCATGGGAAGAGTTGACTCATTGGAAAAGACTCTGATGCTGGGAGAGATTGGGGGCAGGAGGAGAAGGGGACGACAGAGGATGAGATGGCTGGATGGCATCACCGACTCGATGGACGTGAGTTTAGGTAAACTCTGGGAGTTGGTTATGGACAGGGAGGCCTGGTGTGCTGCAATTCATGGGGTCACAAAGAGTCGGAGACAACTGAGTGACTGAACTGAACTGCACCTTTACGAAGCTGAAAGTCATAATCATCATTTCTTATTCCTTGTAACTACTTGATATGACCCCTGGAGAAGGAAATGGCAACCTACTCCCTTATTCTTGCCTGGGAAATCCCCTGGACAGAGGATCTTGGGGTAGTACAGTCCATGGGGTCACAAAAAGAGTTGGACATGACTTAGCAACTAAACAACAACTTTACATAACAGACGTGATGATATTAAGGAAAATAGTTCACAGTCTAAAGATCTAGTTCTTCCTCAAGAAAATATCTGTTAACTGTAACATGCCTTTTGGCTGCCATCTGTTGTACACTGGTGCAAAATTCATCCGTTACTGATTTCTTGGCCCATTTATTCAGGCCTTTAATTCAAAGTATTCTTTCAACATTCTGTCTTGAATATATCTTTACATCATGATCTTAATTAGAGTGGACTAATTTTGCTTGTTCTTGAAGCTCTGTCACTCAGTTTACCTATAATATTTCTATCATTAACCCCACTTTATCTTAAAATAAATGTATTTCATTGTTGATTAATTCAAGGTGATACTTCAAGTTTATATGAATTTCTAATCTTTGGTTACTAATTCTTTTCATTTTATGCTTTACATATAGATTATCTCCTTCATCTCACCTTAAGCATCAGCTGAAATACTGATTCCCAACACTTAGACTACCAACTCTTGAATGCCTTTTCTGAGTTTTTATGTCAAAAAAATTTGAGTATATTTTCATTCTTCCCCAATGGGACTCATAATCATTCCATCTATTCCAGTCTCATTTGTACTCAATTTATTCTTGCATCTACTTGTGTCTATTTTAAATCTGAGTTTTTTCACAATTTTTAAACAAGGATTTTCTTGTCAGCTTTTCCTATCTAGCTGATTTTAACTGCCAGACTCGATTAGATGTATTTCAATGTGCTATAAAAGCTCTTAAAGCACATTTGTAGCTGGAGAAATTTCCTTCTCATCCTTATTTTCCCTGTTGCTACACATTCCTCATACCCATCATGTCCCTCTTTAATTTCACCATAATTATTTTTCTAGCTTTCTCTATTCCATGCTCATTTTAAAAAAATGTAGGAATAAAAGTAAAATGAGTAAAGAGGAATAGAAAGCCTTTAGACCAGTAAGTTTCTGTTCTCTAGTCCCTTCTATGCTCAGAGAATGTATTTAAGAACAAGAAAAAATATGACTTCAACTCTTGGGGGTTTGGGATGAATTCTAACACCAGACTAATGTACTATAAATAAGTCTTTTAGATTAACAGTAAGAAAGATGAGGGTTCCAAAACTACCAAATTAGAGAAGACGTTAGAAGTACAATTCTACTGAGTACTTCTGATGTTAGTAAAAACTGGGGAATGATTATTTGGGGAAATGAAGAAGCATGTCTAGCTGCTATGATTACATTATTTTACTTAAGCATGTGCTACCCTTAAATATTCTGGGAAAAGAATGAGAAGAAGCATGAGTTTTCCAGTAGGCATTGGTACATGGGGACAACTTATTTCCAGTTGACTCAAGTTCAGAATAATAATGGCCCTGCATAAGATAAAGTGAATTAACATTCTTCCAGCCTCTAATGGGGAGCTAAAGCATTTAATATTCCTATGTTTGCCAACATAATACACATTTAGCAGAGTTACTTAACTATAAAAATAACAGTCATTGTAAACTTTCTGCTTCTGTGTTCACCAATTTTACTAAGAGTTGGAGACACATTAGTCCAGTTCAGTTTCAATTATTCTGACTTCTCATTAGAGAAAGGACTGATAACTACAGTTTTCTAATAACATGTAAAGCTTCCTATGATCTAGATTTAATTTAGGCTAATTCCCAGCACAGTGTGAGCTACTGTACAGTCCATGGAATATGACAACTTAATTTTCTCACTTCATTCAATTAGCTACACAGAGGCTAAGCCATGAGCCACTTACCATTTGCCATATCGTTAATGTGTAAATCTTAATTCACTGTTATTTATCCGTTTTAAAAATCAAAATCTGCCTGTTTAGAGAGTCAAGTACTCAGATTAGAAGAAAAAATTAATACTTAGTTCAACTATTTTTACTAATAGAGTAAGTGTAATTTTTAATTTTATGCCTATTTTTCATCTATACCCAGTCTTTCTGTATGTATAATCATTTAAATGTTTGAATATATTCCACTACATTGCATGTAAGGCAGTCTTTTCCAAAGGGAATTCCAAGGAACGTGTGTGCCTGCTAAGTCACTTCCATCATGTCCAACTCTTTGTGTCCCTATGGACTGTAGCCTGCCAGGCTTCTCTCCATGGGATTCTCCAGGCAAGAATCCTAGAGTAGATTGATGTGCCCTCCCCCAGGGGATCTTCCCCACCCAGGGATCGAACCCAGATCTCCTATGTCTCCTGCACTGGCAAGCGGGTTCTTTACCACTAGCGGCCCCTGTGAAGTCCATTCCAAGGAGCATTTTTTCCATAACAGATTAGTATATGAGGAAGTATTATCTTTTACATATGAACTCTGATGGCCTTCAAATTGATTCAAAATGTGTATATTAAATAAGCTAGTAAGTGTTATGTGTAAGAGCTATCCAAGGCAAAAGGAGGGAGGTTGAAGCACTATCTAGAAAGGGTAACATATCCCTTAGCTAATGTTCTAGGTGGGATTCTTTTTTTTTTTTTTTTTTTTATGAACACACTACAATCCAGTACTGCCTAACAGAGGGCAAGATTACGAGAGATACAAAATTTGGGTATGTATCACTAGGAGTGGGATGACAGCAAATAAACTGAAGAATAAGGGAAAGATGCAGAGTGTGGACCATTGTGTCAAGATGCTAAACACAACACAAATTCTCAAGGCAAGAACTCCTCTCGAGCATTGGTTGCAGGGTATAGCAAGGAACAACCACCACAGAAGAAAATCTAGAACAATATGCTAACTTCAGTTTTGTTTATGAATAATCTTAAGAAATAGAAAACCAGAATTCTCTTTCCTTATAAGTGCTTTTGAAACACTACGGGCTTATTCAACATAGTCTTGGAGGTTCTAATCATGACAATCAGAGAACAAAAAGAAACAAAAGGAATCCAAATTGGAAAGGAAGTAGTAAAACAGTCACTGTTTGAAGTTGACATGATACTATACATTAACGATCCTAAAAATGCTACCAGAAAACTACTAGAGCTCCTCAGTGAATTTGGTAAAGTTTCAGGATATAAAATTAACAGAGAAATTGCTTGCATTCTACATACTAACAACAAAAGATCAGAAAGAGAAATTAAGAAAATAATTCCATTTACTATTACACCAAAAAGAATAAAATACTTAGGAATAAACCAACTTAAGGAGATAAAAGATTTGTAGTAAAAAAAAAAAAAAAGTAAGATACTGGCAAAAGAAATCAAAGATGACACAAATAGATCTAGGGATACGTTCTTGGATTAGAAGAATCTATATTATCAAAAGGACTATACTACCCAAAGCAATCTACAAGTTCAATGCAATTTCTGTCAAATTACCAATGACACTTTTCACAGAATTAGAACAAAAAAATTTATAATTTGTATGGAAGCATAGGGCTTACCAGATGGCTCAATGGTATAGAATCTGCCTGCCAATGCAAGAGATGTTGGTTCAATCCCTGGGTCAGGAGGATCCCCTGGAGAAGGAAATGGCAACCCACTCCAGTATACTTGCCTGGGAAATCTCATAGACAGAGGAGCCTGGTGGGCTACAGAAAATGGGGTCACGAAAGAGTTGGACACAACTTAGTAACTAAACAACAACATGGAAACACAAAAGACTCCAAATAGAAAAAGCAATCTTGAGAAAGAAAAACAGAGCTAAGAGGAACCAAGCTCCCTAACTTCAGACTATACTACAATGCTACAGCAATCAGAAGAGTGTGGTACTGGCACAAAAACAGAAATACAGATTAACGGAACAGGATAGAAAGCCAGAGATAAATTCATGCATCTATGGTCACCTAATCTGACAAAGGAACTCCCATCAAATTATCACCTGATTTGTGAACAAACTCTACAAGCCAGAAGGGAATGGCACAATATATTTAAAGAAAGGAAAGGGAAGAAACTACAACCAAGAACACGCTACCAAACAAGACTCTCATTCAGATTTGATGGAGAAATCAAAAGCTTCCCAGACAAGCAAAAGTAAAGACAATTCAGCTTTATAACCAAACCAGCTTTATAACAACTGCTAAAGGAATTTCCTTAGGCAGAAAACAAGGCAAGGAAAAAACCTACAGCAAATAAGCCCAAGATAATTAAGAAAAAGGTAATAGGATTCACTGGAAAGTCCCTGATACTGGGAAAGATTGAGGACAGAAGGAGAAGAGGGAGTCAGAGGATGAGATGGCTGGATGGCATCACTGATGCAATGGACATGAACTTGAGCAAACTTTGGGAGATGTTTTTCTCCACTATGGAGAAAAGTATGGAGGTCCCCTTAGACATTAAAAATTGAAGTACCATAAGCCCCAGCAACCCCACTACTGTGCATATACCTGGAGAAAACTATAATTCAAAAAGATACATGTATCCTATTGTTTGCTGCAGCACTATTTACAACAGCCATGACATGAAAGCAACCTAAATGCCCATTGACAAAGGAATGAATAAAGAAGATGTGGTATATATATATACAATGGAATATTAGTCAGCCATAAAAAAGAATGCAGTAATGCCATTTGCAGCAACATAGATGCACTTAGAGATTGTCATGCTGAGTAAAGGAAATGAGAGAAGGACAAATATCATATGATATCAGTTATACATGTGATCTAAAAACAGCACAAATGAACTTATCTACAAAACAGAAATACAGTCACAGGTGCATTGGGTTGGCCAAAAAGTTCGTTCAGGTTTTTCCATAACATCTTACAGAAAAACTCATATGAACTTTTCTGCCAATTCAATGGAAAATAATCACGGTTACCAGGAGGAAAAGAAGGGGTAAAACTGGATAGCTACACGTAGTTTTCCCAGGAATAAATTGGGAGATTGGAAGTGACATATACACACTACTATATATAAAATAGAAGATTAATAAGGACCTACTATATAGCACAGGGAACTCTACTCAATACTCTACAATGACCTACATGGGAAAAGAACCTAAAAAAGAGTTTATGTATGTATAACTGATTCACTCTGCTGTACATCTGAAACACATTATAAATCAACTATGCTCCAATAAAAATTAAATAAGTAAATAAATAAATTAAAAAGTTAGGGGCACCCACTGTTGCTCACTCTACATCCTATCTCATCTCTCTGGATATATAATTTGGTTTATCATAGGTCTAAAAATTCAGAAGTAGGTTTGCAGAATATGATAGTAGAGTATGGCTAATGAAACTTAGATGACTGCAGAGTAGCAAAGGTTATAGGTGACAGAAAACATCTAGGAATTGAATAATAAGCAAAACAAATAATATAAGTTTATATTAGAACTAGCACATATAAAATTTACTACAGAGCAGGAAATATTGTTCCAAAATATATATTAACTAATTTGACTCTTAAGACAATTGTGAGGTAAATACCTTCATCACTCCTATTAAAGACAGAGAAACTGAGGCCCAGATAGGTCAAGTATATTTGCCGAAGTTGGAGACAGTATATGTATTCAAGGCCAACTGTCTGAATCCAGATCCTCTGCTATTAAATATAATCACCTTAAATTTTTCTGAAATTAAGTTTTAATTACCAGTTGATATACCTAATAAAATTAATTTTCAAAATCTTAAATGAATAAGTAGGCACTTACATAGTCAGCGCATTATTTCTCCATTTTTATAAACCTATTCTCAAATCGAAAGGCAATGCCCAAATGCTATATTTGCAGATTTCTTAGAGAATGAAGAACTTTTTTCTGTCAAGAAGAAGCTGAAATGCAAAGACAGGGAGAAAGAAGTCTGATTTGCTTTTGTTTATCTCAGGAGCTCTCTGACAAACTGCTGAGCTGCTGTTTTATGCAGCGAGACTTTGCAGACCGTGTCAAGACAGCTTGAAGACAACTCATTTTTTATTTAGAAATGTGTGCTTAATGGCTTCAGTGTCTGAGGTTTCCTTTGAATCAAATTTTGTAGAATGCTTGCTTTAGTTTCATTTCATTTGGAATTTGGCAGAAGAGGAGTTGTGAGTGAAAACTCCTCTTGTTTGAATACTTTTCTCTGTACACAGAAGAGATAGAATATGAATTAATTATGACTCCATGGGAAATAGAATATGAATTAATTATGACTCCATGGGAAATCAATACCTTGGTGACTGAAATCTTGATGTACTTTAATATACTGTATTATGATACTATATATTTTGATTGTATTTCGCTGCCTTTATTTATAGAGCTATGACATAATTTATATTGGTGTAGTTTAATACTTATACATATGGTGATGTAAATAAGTTTATTATGCTGATAGTATTTTTTAATGTTAGCACTGAAAATACATATTTTACACACCCAGTGTGTTTCATATTCTTTTATTTTTACAACTATAAATTTTTGGTGTTTATTAAATGAATAATCATGAATTACAGGCATCATCTATTCAGTTTCTGCCAATTAAATACATACTCATGTCCACAATAATGTAAATTCTATATGGATTATATTTAAGTATAAATGCCCTGGAGATATTAGTAAGTCTATCTCTTGTTTCTTCACAAGATTCTCAAACCTGCTTTTGAAGTGAGTGAATTCTGAACTACAAATCGGTTTTCAGAAATGTAACAATGGGTAAAAAAGAGTCCCTGGGGAAATTTGGTATTATTGATCACAGCTTGTCATGATCATTCAATTATGTGGGTGAAATCTTACTTGTGAGAGGATATTTTCTTATCATAGTTGATCTGATTCTCTCACTGTAGGTTCTCAAGTTTTGAATGCCTCATATGAATGCTTTGATTTCTTTTCAAAGACAGGAAGACTCTTCTGCTCTATGCTATGCAGTTATAAGTAGAAAATGCAATGATTTTAGGAAATGGGTAATTAAGCTCTTTCATTACTTAACAATGTAGCTACAATAACTGACCACATAATGTTATCACTGAGGAATGTTTATTATTCTATTATCTTTAATACACATAAAGTGATAGAATGTTTCACACTTCATTCACCTTTGATCTAGAATGATATTAAATCACATTATTCTCAACTCACATCACATTGTTAATAACATCAATATAAATTTGCATATTTTTAATAACTATAAAGAATGTTCACTAACTAGTCCTGACACAGCTGAATGAGCTGGAGCTGGGAAGGTTATATGGAAGCCTGAAGCATCCATATAAGTTATTTAAAAAAGGAGCTAGTACAAGCTATCAAAAGGGCTTAACTTTCCATGGCCTCTTCTGTTAGTTCATAATTAAGCACATTGTGATGGGACTAGCTGCTATGGGTTAGGAGGAAAGACAGTTAGGGAGATTCTAGAACTGGAATGAGCAAGAGCAAGGACAAGATGAATCCTGCTCACATAACTGCAACTTCTCACAATCTCTAACCCACAGTGACTTTCAGAAAAGGGCTGCAGCTTCTCTTTTGCCTCTCAAAAATAAAGCAACCTCACCTTCAGCTAATTCTTACTCAGTAGAACACAAGGAAGGAAATTTTAGGAAATACAGCTTCTAATGTAACCATGTTAACAGCAGGACAATCACACACAGTGAGCTAAGGAGCTTACTATGGAGGCACTGTGTTAAATCATTTATATGTATTATTCATTTCATCTTCCTGACAATCTGATGAAATTAGTGCTATCTTTATCTTTACTTTTACCTGAAAAATATCAAGAACACAAAAATGCTGATTAAAAACCCACCACTTATAATTACAAACATCAGATCAGATCAGATCAGTCGCTCAGTCATGTCCGACTCTTTGGGACCCCATGAATCGCAGCACACCAGGCCTCCCTGTCCATCACCAACTCCCGGAGGTCACTCAGACTCACATCCATCGAGTCAGTGATGCAATCCAGCCATCTCATCCTCTGTCGTCCCCTTCTCCTCCTGCCCCCAATCCCTCCCAGCATCAGAGTCTTCTCCAATGAGTCAACTCTTCGCATGAGGTGGCCAAAATACTGGAGCTTCAGCTTTAGCATCATTCCTTCCAAAGAAATCCCAGGGCTGATCTCCTTCAGAATGGACTGGTTGGATCTCCTTGCAGTCCAAGGGACTCTCAAGAGTCTTCTCCAATACCACAGTTCAAAAGTATCAATTCTTCAGCACTCAGCCTTCTTCACAGTCCAGCTCTCACATCCATACATGACCACAGGAAAAAACAGCCTTGACTAGGCAAACCTTTGTTGGCAAAGTAATGTCTCTGCTTTTGAATATGCTATCTAGGTTGGTCATAACTTTCCTTCCTAGGAGGAAGCGTCTTTTAATTTCATGGCTGCAGTCACCATCTGCAGTGATTTTGGAGCCCAGAAAAAGAAAGTCTGACGCTGTTTCCACTGTTTCTCCATCTATTTCCCATGAAGTGATGGGACCAGATGCTATGATCTTCGTTTTCTGAATGTTGAGCTTTAAGCCAACCTTTTCACTCTCCTCTTTCACTTTCATCAAGAGGCTTTTTAGTTCCTCTTCACTTTCTGCTATAAGGGTGGTGTCATCTGTATATCTGAGGTTATTGATATTTCTCCCGGCAATCTTGATTCCAACTTGTGTTTCTTCCAGTCCAGCGGTTCTCATGATGTACTCTGCATATAAGTTACATAAACAGGGTGACAATATACAGCCTTGACGTACTCCTTTTCCTATTTGGAACCAGTCTGTTGTTCCATGACCAGTTCTAACTGTTGCTTCCTGACCTGCATACAGATTTCTCAAGAGGCAGATCAGGTGGTCTGGTATTCCCATCTCTTTCACAATTTTCCACAGTTTACTGTGATCTACACAGTCAAAGGCTTTGGCATAGTCAATAAAGCAGAAATAGATGTCTTTCTGGAAGTCTCTTGCTTTTTCGATGATCCAGCGGATGTTGGCAATTTGATGGATAGCATCACTGACTCGATGGATATGAGTCTGGGTGAACTCCGGGAGTTGGTGATGGACAGGGAGGCATGGCATGCTGCGATTCATGGGGTCACAAAGAGTCGGACACGACTGAGCAACTGATCTGATTTGATCTGATCTGATGGCTGATTCCGGAGAAGGCAATGGCACCCCACTCCAGTATGCTTGCCTGGAAAATCCCATGGATGGAGAAGTCTGGTGGGCTATAGTCCATGGGATCGCTAAGAGTCGGACACGACTGAGCGACTTCCCTTTCACTTTCTCACTTTCATGCACTGGGAAGGAAATGGAAATTCACTCCAGTGCTCTTGCCTGGAGAATCCCAGGGACAGGGGAGCCTGGTGGGCTTCCGTCTATGGGGTCGCACAGAGTTGGACATGACTGAAGCGACTTAGCCGCAGCAGCAGCAGCATGGCTGATTCATGCTACTGTATGGCAGAGACCAACACAACACTGTAAAAATTGAAAAACAAAACAGCATACGCTTTATGGCCAAAGTTATACTAAAGGAAAATTTATAGAATCACCATTAGTAAATGAAAAGAATGAAAGCATGTAGTAAAATGCTCTGGTCAAAAAGTTAGAAAAAGCATCACTGCATAAAGCCCAAGAAATAAAGATTAAAGCAAATATTAATTAAAAATAGAAACAGAGTAAAGAGCAAATCTAGGAGCCAGATTTTTTTCTGTTAAATCATGAGTCAAATTTTGAATAAGTCTAATAAATGGAAAGCATAAACATAAAATTAAGAATAAAAATAAATATAAAACTGATGAGAAATGAAGAAATATTGAATAAGATCCATTTTGACACATGATAGAGCTGAAGTACAGATCCTCAACTTGCTATGGAGTTACATGCTAATAAACTCAATTAAAAATGAAAATATCATGTTTAAAATGTATTTAATATACTAACCTACCAAACACCATAGCTTAGCCTAGGCTATCTTAAACACACTCAGAACACTTAGAGTAGCCTACAGTTCGGCAAAATTATTAACATAAAGCCTACTTTATAATAAGGTGTTTAATATTGCATGGAATTTATTGAATACCATACTGAAAGGAATAAACAGAATGACCTCCAGGGTACAGAATGTATATTAAGTATATTAGTTGTTTACACTTATGATCATATGGCTGGTCAAGAGCTGCACCTCACTGCCACTGCTCTACATCATGAGAGTATTGAGAAAGTATCCACCACATATCACTGGCCCAGGAAAAGATCAAAATTCAAATATGGTTTCTACCAAATCACTTTCCCTTTACAATTTTAAAGTCAAACAACTGTAAAGTTGAAACACAAGTCAGAATCTTTCAGTATTAAAAACAAAATTTCAAAAACAAGAAATTAGCAAAGTTCTAGAATTATTTTCTTAAAATGAAATCAACCTACAATATCATAATTAACAATAAACCACTAGAGAAATGCTATTAAAATCAGAAATAGTGTTAAGTTTAGCCAGTATCATCATTATGAATTTTTCTGGAGCCCTTGTCCAATGAATAATATAAGGAATAAAATGAAAAGTCAATTATTTATGGATAAGTTATATTCTCAGTAAATGCAAACAAATCTAGAAAAAATGATAAAATCAATAAATTAGTTAATAAAGAGGTATATGCTAAATTAGGCAAACAAATACCATTATTGCTATATAACTCATGAAAATACAAAATTTATTAGGAAAATATATATCTAATTCACAACTGCTAACAAAGTGCATTGGAGAAGGCAATGGCACCCCACTCTAGTACTCTTGCCTGGAAAACTCATGGATGGAGGAGCCTGGAAGGCTGCAGTCCATGGGGTCACACAGAGTCAGACTCAACTGAAACAACTTAGCAACAGCAACAAAGTGCACAAACTTCATTTAAAAAATTACAAAAATATGCTAGACGTGTATGAAAAAAACTACTAAATTTACTGAGAATCTTAAAACTAAAAGCATTGGAAAACCACACTAAGCACCAAGCTGAAAAGACACTAAATGTCTTCTCTACCATGTAGATTTAATTTTTTTTATATTATACCCCATAAAAGATGATGTGATACATGTAAACAATAAAATATTACTCAGTCATTATAAATAATGAAATATGCCATTTGCAGAAACATGGTGGACTAGAAATCTTCATGCTAAGTGAAATCAGAGAAAGAGAAATATCATACGACATCACTCATATGCAGAACCTTAAAAAAATACAAATGAACTTATTTACAAAACAGACTCACAGACTTAGAAAACAAATTTATGGTTACTAGTTGTGAAGGGTAGGGGGAAGGAAAGATTGAGCATTTGGGACTGACATGTACACACGGCTATATTTAAAATAAAAATACATTTCCATTAAAAGAGATATAAACTGCTTATCATTTTGTGAAAATAAGGCTAAATAACCACATTTTAAAATTGTGTTTGTTAGCCATCTGTATGTCTTCTTTAGTGAAATGTCTGTTTAGTTCTTTGGCCCATTTTTTGATTGGGTCATTTATTTTTCTGGAATTGAGCCGTAGGAGTTGCTTGTATATTTTTGGGATTAGTTGTTTGTCAGTTGCTTCATTTGCTATTATTTTCTCCCATTCTGAAGGCTGTTTTTTCACCTTGCTTATAGTTTCCTTTGTTGTGCAGAAGCTTTTAAGTTTAATTAGGTCCCATTTGTTTATTTTTTATTTTATTTCCAATTTCTGGGAGGTGGGTCAAAGAGGATCCTGCTGTGATGTATGTCAGAGAAGGTTTTGCCTATGTTTTCCTCTAGGAGTTTTATGGTTTCTGGTCTTATATTTAGATCTTTAATCCATTTTGAGTTAATTTTTGTGTATGGTGTCAGAAAGTGTTCTAGATTCATTCTTTTACAAGTGTTTGACCAGTTTTCCCAGCACCACTTGTTAAAGAGATTGTCTTTAATCCATTGTATATTCTTGCCTCCTTTGTCAAAGATAAGGTGTCCATATGTGCGTGGATTTATCTCTAGGCTTTCTATTTTTTCCATTGATCTATATTTCTGTCTTTGTGCCAGTACCATACTGTCTTGATGACTGTGGCTTTGTAGTACAGCCTGAAGTCAGGCAGGTTGATTCCTCCAGTTCCATTCTTCTTTCTCAAGATCAGATCAGATCAGATCAGTCGCTCAGTCGTGTCCGACTCTTTGCGACCCCATGAACTGCAGCACGCCAGGCCTCCCTGTCCATCACCAGCTCCCGGAGGTCACCCAGACTCGCATCCATCGAGTCAGTGATGCCATCCAGCCATCTGATCCTCTGTCGTCCCCTTCTCCTCCTGCCCTCAATCCCTCCCAGCATCAGAGTCTTCTCCAATGAGTCAACTCTTCGCATGAGGTGGCCAAAATACTGGAGTTTCAGCTTTAGCATCATTCCTTCCAAAGAAATTCCAGGATTGATCTCCTTCAGAATGGACTGGTTGGATCTTCTTGCAGTCCAAGGGACTCTCAAGAGTCTTCTCCAACACCACAGTTCAAAAGCATCAATTCTTCGGCGCTCAGCCTTCTTCACAGTCCAGCTCTCACATCCATACATGACCACAGGAAAGACCATAGCCTTGACTAGGCAAACCTTTGTTGGTAAAGTAATGTCTCTGCTTTTGAATATGCTATCTAGTTGGCTATTCGAGGTTTTTGGTATTTCCATCAGATCAGATCAGACCAGATCAGTCGCTCAGTCATGTCCGACTCTTTGCGACCCCATGAACCGCAGCACGCCAGGCCTCCCTGTCCATCACCAGCTCCCGGAGGTCACCCAGACTCACACCCATCAAGTCAGTGATGCCATCGAGCCATCTCATCCTCTGTCGTCCCCCTCTCCACCTGCCCTCAATCCTTCCCAGCATCAGAGTCTTCTCCAATGAGTCAACACTTCGCATGAGGTGGCCAAAATACTGGAGTTTCAGCTTTAGCATCATTCCTTCTAAAGATATTTCAGGATTGATCTCCTTCAGAATGGACTGGTTGGATCTTCTTGCAGTCCAAG
Source organism: Tragelaphus eurycerus (assembly GCA_935064755.1). Taxonomy (NCBI): domain Eukaryota; kingdom Metazoa; phylum Chordata; class Mammalia; order Artiodactyla; family Bovidae; genus Tragelaphus; species Tragelaphus eurycerus. The sequence continues at coordinate 39,354,680 of CAKXYN010000010.1, read as the reverse complement.
GGACTCTCAAGAGTCTTCTCCAACACCACAGTTCAAAAGCATCAATTCTTCGGCGCTCAGCCTTCTTCACAGTCCAGCTCTCACATCCATACATGACCACAGGAAAGACCATAGCCTTGACTAGGCGAACCTTTGTTGGTAAAGTAATGTCTCTGCTTTTGAATATGCTATCTAGGTTGGTCATAACTTTCCTTCCAAGGAGCAAGCGTCTTTTAATTTCATGGCTGCAGTCACCATCTGCAGTGATTTTGGAGCCCAGAAAAACAAAGTCTGACACTGTTTCCACTGTTTCCCCATCTATTTCCCATGCAGTGATGGGACCAGATGCCATGATCTTCGTTTTCTGAATGTTGAGCTTTAAGCCAACCTTTTCACTCTCCACTTTCACTTTCATCAAGAGGCTTTTTAGCCCCTCTTCACTTTCTGCCATAAGAGTGGTGTCATCTGCATATCTGAGGTTATTGATATTTCTCCCAGCAATCTTGATTCCAACTTGTGCTTCTTCCAGTCCAGCATTTCTCATGATGTACTCTGCATATAAGTTAAATAAACATGGTGACAATATGCAGCCTTGACGTACTCCTTTTCCTATTTGGAACCAGTCTGTTGTTCCATGACCAGTTCTAACTGTTGCTTCCTGACCTGCATACAGATTTCTTAAGAGGCACATCAGGTGGTCTGGTATTCCCATCTCTTTCAGAATTTTCCATAGTTTATTGTGATCCACACAGTCAAAGGCTTTGGCATAGTCAATAAAGCAGAAATGTTTTTCTGGAACTCTCTTGCTTTTTCCATGATCCAGCGGATGTTGGCAATTTGATCTCTGGTTCCTCTGCCTTTTCTAAAACCAACTTCAACATCAGGAAGTTCACGGTTCACATATTGCTGAAGCCTGGCTTGGAGAATTTTGAGCATTACTTTACTAGCGTGTGAGATGAGTGCAATTGTTCGGTAGTTTCAGCATTCTTTGGCATTATACAAATTGAGAAAGTATTTGTTCTAGCTCTGTGAAGAATACCGTTGGTAGCTTGATGGGGATTGCATTGAATCTATAAATTGCTTTGGGTAGTATACTCATTTTCACTGTATTGATTCTACCAATCCATGAACATGGTATATTTCTCCATCTATTAGTGTCCTCTTTGATTTCTTTCACCAGTGTTTTGTAGTTTTCTATATATAGGTCTTTAGTTTCTTTAGGTAGATATATTCCTAAGTATTTTATTCTTTTCATTGCAATGGTGAATGGAATTGTTTCCTTAATTTCTCTTTCTATTTTCTCGTTATTAGTGTACAGGAATGCAAGGGATTTCTGTGTGTTGATTTTATATCCTGCAACTTTACTATATTCATTGATTAGTTCTAGTAATTTTCTGGTGGAGTCTTTAGCGTTTTCTGTGTAGAGGATCATGTCATCTGCAAACAGTGAGAGTTTTACTTCTTCTTTTCCAATTTGGATTCCTTTTATTTCTTTTTCTGCTCTGATTGCTGTGGCCAAAACTTCCAAAACTATGTTGAATAGTAATGGTGAAAGTAGGCATCCTTGTCTTGATCCTGACTTAAGAGGAAATGCTTTCAATTTTTCACCATTAAGGATAATGTTTGCTGTGGGTTTGTCATATATAGCTTTTATTATGTTGAGGTATGTTCCTTCTATTCCTGCTTTCTGGAGAGTTTTTATCATAAATGAATGTTGAACTTTGTCAAAGGCTTTCTCTGCATCTATTGAGATAATCGTATGGTTTTTATTTTTCAATTTGTTAATGTGGTGTATTACATTGATTGATTTGCGGATATTGAAGAATCCTTGCATTCCTGGGATAAAGCCCACTTGGTCATGGTGTATGATCTTTTTAATGTATTGTAGGATTCTGATTGCTAGAATTTTGTTAAGGATTTTTGCATCTATGTTCATCAGTGATATTGGCATGTAGTTTTCTTTTTTTGTGGTATCTTTGTCAGGTTTTGGTATTAGGGTGATGGTGGCCTCATGAAATGAGTTTGGAAGTTTGCCTTCCTCTGCAATTTTTTGGAACAGTTTGAGTAAGATAGGTGTTAGCTCTTCTCTAAATTTTTGGTAGAATTCAGCTGTGAAGCCGTCTGGACCTGGGCTTTTGTTTGCTGGAAGATATCTGATTACAGTTTCAATTTCCATGCTTGTGATAGGTCTGTTAAGATTTTCTATTTCTTCCTGATCCAGTTTTGGAAAGTTGTACTTTTCTAAAAATGTGTCCATTTCTTCCACGTTGTCCATTTTATTGCCATATAATTGCTGATAGTAGTCTCTTATTATCCTTTGTATTTCTGTGTTGTCTGTTGTGATCTCTCCATTTTCATTTTAATTTTATGGATTTGATTTTTCTCCCTTTGTTTCTTGATCAATCTGGCTAATGGCTTGTCAATTTTATTTACCCTTTCAAAGAACCAGCTTTTGGCTTTGTTGATTTTTGCTATGGTCTCTTTTGTTTCCTTTGCATTTATTTCTGCCCTAATTTTTAAGATTTCTTTCCTTCTACTAACCTTGGGGTGCTTCATTTCTTCCTTTTCCAGTTGCTTTAGGTGTAGAGTTAGGTTATTTATTTGACTTTTTTCTTGTTTCTTGAGGTATGCCTGTATTGCTATGAACTTTCCCCTTAGGACTGCTTTTACAGTGTCCCACAGGTTTTGGGTTGTTGTGTTTTCATTTTCATTCGTTTCTATGCAGATATTGATTTCTTTTTTGATTTCTTCTGTGATTTGTTGGTTATTCAGCAGCATGTTGTTCAGCCTCCATATGTTGGAATTTTTAATAGTTTTTCTCCTGTTATTGAGATCTAATCTTACTGCATTGTGGTCAGAAAAGATGCTTGGAATGATTTCAATTTTTCTGAACTTACCAAGGCTAGATTTATGGCCCAGGATGTGATCTATCCTGGAGAAGGTTCTGTGTGCGATTGAGAAAAAGGTGAAATTCATTGTTTTGGGATGAGATGTCCTATAGATATCAACTAGGTCTAACTGGTCTATTGTATTGTTTAAAGTTTGTGTTTCCTTGTTAATTTTCTGTTTAGTTGATCTGTCCATTGGTGTGAGTGGGGTATTAAAGTCTCCCACTATTATTCTGTTATTGTTGATTTCTCCTTTCATACTTCTTAGTATTTGTCTTACATATTGTGGTGCTCCTATGTTGGGTGCATATATATTTATAATTGTTATATCTTCTTCTTGGATTGATCCTTTGATCATTATGTAATGACCTTCTTTGTCTCTTTTCACAGCCTTTGTTTTAAAGTCTATTTTATCTGATATGAGTATTGCTACTCCTGCTCAAAACCACTATGAGGTACCATTTCACTCCAGTCAGAATGGCTGTGATCCAAAAGTCCACAAGCAATAAATGCTGGAGAGGGTGTGGAGAACAGGGAACCCTCTTACACTGTTGGTGGGAATGCAAACTGGTACAGCCACTATGGAGAACAGTATGGAGATTCCTCAAAAAACTGGGAATAGAACTGCCTTATGATCCAGTAATCCCACTGCTGGGCATACACACTGAGAAAACCAGAATTGAAAGAGACACATGTATCCCAATGTTCATAGCAGCACTATTTACAATAGCCAGGACTTGGAAGCAACCTAGATGTCCATGCACAGATGAATGGATAAGAAAGCTGTGGTACATATACACAATGGAGTATTACTCAGCCATTAAAAAGAATACATTTAAATCAGTTCTAATGAGGTGGATGGACTGGAGCCTATTATACAGAGTGAAGTAAGCCAGAAAGAAAAACACAAATACAGTATACTAACGCATATATATGGAATTTAGAAAGATGGTAACAATAACCCTGTTTACGAGACAGCAAAAGAGACACTGATGTATAGAACAGTCTTTTGGACTCGGACTCTTGGAAGGGGAGAGGGTGGGATGATTTGGGAGAATAGCATTGAAATATGTATAATATCATATCTGAAATGAGTCGCCAGTCCAGGTACGATGCCTGATAACGGATGCCGGGGGCTGGCGCACTGGGACAACCCAGAGGGATGGTATGGGGAGGGAGGACGGAGGAAGGTTCAGGATGGGGAACACATGTATACTTGTGGCGGATTCATTTTGATGAATGGCAAAAGGAATACAATATTGTAAAGTTAAGCAAAATAAAATTTTTAAAAAAAGGGAAAAAAATAAAAATTGTGGTTTCAATATATACTTTCATGTATATTATTAGATCAGATCAGTCACTCAGTCGTGTCCGACTCTTTGCAACCCCATGAATCACAGCACACCAAACCTCCTTGTGCATCATCAAATCCCGGATTTCACTCATACTCAAGTCCATCGAGTCAATGATGCCATCCAGACATCTCATCCTCTGTCATCCCCTTCTCCTCTTGCCCGAATCCCTCCCAGCATCAGAGTCTTCTCCCATGAGTCAACCCTTTGCATGAGGTGGTCAAAGTACTGGAGTTTCAGCTTTAGCATCATTCCTTCCAAAGAAATCTTAGGGCTGATCTCCTTCAGGATGGACTGGTTGGATCTCCTTGCAGTCCAAGGGACTCTCAAGAGTCTTCTCCAACACGACAGTTCAAAAGCATCAATTCTTCGGTGCTCAGCCTTCTTCACAGTCCAACTCTCACATCCACACACGACCACAGGAAAAACCATAGCCTTGACTAGAAGAACTTTTGTTGGCAAAGTAATGTCTCTGCTTTTGAATATACTATCTAGATTGGTCATAACTTTCCTTCCAAGGAGTAAATGTCTTTGAATTTCATGGCTGCAGTCACCATCTGCAGTGATTGTGGAGCCCAGAAAAGTAGTCTGACACTGTTTCCACTGTTTCCCCATCTATTTCCCATGAAGTGATGGGACCGGATGCCATGATCTTCGTTTTCTGAATGTTGAGCTTTAAGCCAACTTTTTCACTCTCCAATTTCACTTTCATCAAGAGGCTTTTTAGTTCCTCTTTACTTTCTGCCACAAGGGTGATGTCATCTGCATATCTGAGGTTATTGATATTTCTCCCGGCAATCTTGATTCCAGCTTGTGTTTCTTAGAGTCCAGCATTTCTCATGATGTATTCTGCATAGAAGTTAAATAAACAGGGTGACAATATACAGCCTTGACGAACTCCTTTTCCTATTTGGAACCAGTCTGTTGTTCCATGTCCAGTTCTTACTGTTGATTCCTGACCTGCATACAAATTTCTCAAGAGGCAGGTCAGGTGGTCTAGTATTCCCATTTCTGTTAGAATTTTCCACAGTTTATTGTGTTCCACACAGTCAAAGGCTTTGGCATAGTCAATAAAGCAGAAATAGATGTTTTTCTGGAGTTCTCTTGCTTTTTCGATGATCCAGCGGATGTTGGCAATTTGATCTCTGGTTCCTCTGCCTTTTCTAAAACCAGCTTGAACATCAGGAAGTTCACGGTTCACATATTGCTGAAGCCTGGCTTGGAGAATTTTGAGCATTACTTTACTAGCATGTGAGATGAGTGCAATTGTGCAGTAATTTGAGCATTCTTTGGCATTGCCTTTCTTTGGGATTGTCATATATCACTTATTATATGCTAAATTATATATTAACTAGTATTCTTGAATAAAAAATTAATATCCCAGTGATTGTTATCAGAAGTTGACAGAATGAGTTCCAAAGTTTATCAAGAAGAGTGAATGGATTAAAAGATTCAAGGAAACCTTTAAAATAAAGCTATGCTATGACCAATGCTAAAATTAATTAAAATCACAAAAGCTGTAGTTAGATTATTATGTAAGAATTGACAAATGGATAATTTGTCCAGAAATAGACTAACATGATGATGTTACATGACAATGAAGGTAGCATCATACTTCTGTCTAGGGAGGGAGGACAAAGAAAGAGGAAATGTTCTTCAATAGTGCTGGGATAATTGATTGCCTCTTTGTGGAGGTGGGAATATCATATGCTCACCTAACATCATACAAAACAATTCTAAATTAAATAATTAACTACAAATAAAATCATAAGAGAAAACACTTGGTAAATGTCAGATCTCAAAATAGAAAAATACTTTTTTGTACTCAATGTCCTCTTAATCTTTTTAATTTTGAAAATCTATAAACATACAAAAAGGAATGATAATAGCATGAATTCCTGTGTTTTCATTATCCAGCTTCAACAATTACCTTCTGCAACCTTCTATGATAATGATGAACCAAGTTACACATAAAAAAAAGCCTACATCTGACTATGTAAATTCATGTAAAAAAGAAAGACAAAACTAAAATCCAAATGATATATTTTTCAGAAAGTCTTTGCAAAAAGCTGATGAAGACCTCCTGTGATAATTAGATAGGTAAAAGTAATTATTCTACATGAAACCCAATAACAAAAAAAAAAAAATAGCATCTTCCTTGCTTAAGGAAAAAACCCACAAATTTAAAACGCAAATTAAGAAAAACATTTGCCAAATACTGTGCACTTTGATGCAAATATGGAGATGCAACCTTCCACACTTTGGAGAAGATTATTCAAGAAGGAAATGGTGCAGCTCTGTAAGGCTGCACCATTTCCTTACACTGCTAAGAGTTATTGCATCATTTCCTTAGACTGCTAAGAGTTATTGGCATGGGCCAGTAACAAGAGAATCCCAGGGACAGAGGAGCCTGGTGGGCTGACGTCTATGGGGTTGCACAGAGTCAGACATGACTGAAGCAACTTAGTAGCAGCAGTAACAAGAGGAATAAACAAGATCCCCATGTAGACCCAGTTCCACATTGCAGAACAGCAAACTGCCATTCTGAAAGTCAGTGCATTTGGAAAGAGAAACCAGAAATAAAAATTGTGAGAAGGAAAAGAAAAAATGGATTATTGTTTTGCAGTAGATATGACTATATATTTCAGTTCAGTTCAGTTCAGTCACTCAGTCGTGTCAGACTCTTTGCAAACCCATGAATCGCAGCACGCCAGGCCTCCCTGTCCATCACCAACTCCTGGAGTTCGCTCAGACTCACGTTCATCGAGTCGGTGATGCCATCCAGACATCTCATGCTCTGTCGTCCTCTTCTCCTCCTGCCCCCAATACCTCCCAGCATCAGAGTCTTTTCCAATGCGTCAACTCTTCCCATGAGGTGGCCAAAGTACTGGAGTTTCAGCTTTAGCATCATTCCTTCCAAAGAAATCCCAGGGCTAATCTTCAGAAGGGACTGGTTGGATCTCCTTGCAGTCCAAGGGACTCTCAAGAGTCTTCTCCAACACCACAGTTCAAAAGCATCTATTCTTCAGCACTCAGCTTTCTTCACAGTCCAACTCTCGCATCCATACATGACCACTGGAAAAACCATAGCCTTGACTAGATGGACCTCTGTTGGCAAAGTAACGTCTCTGCTTTTCAATATGCTATTTAGGTTGGTCATAACTTTTCTTCCAAGAAGTAAGCATCTTTTAATTTAATGGCTGCAGTCAGCATCTGCAATGATTTTGGAGCCCAAAAAGATAAAGTCTGACACTGTTTCCACTGTTTCCCCATCTATTTCCCATGAAGTGATGGGACCAGATGCCATGATCTTCATTTTCTGATGGTTGAACTTTAAACCAACTTTTTCACTCTCCTCTTTCACTTTCATCAAGAGGCTTTTTAGTTCCTCTTCACTTTCTGCCAAAAGGGTGGTGTCATCTGCATATCTGAAGTTATTGATATTTCTCCTGGCAATATTGATTCCAGCTCGTGCTTCTTCCAGCCCACCATTTCTCATGATGTACTATGCATAGACGTTAAATAAGCAGGATGACAATATACAGCCTTGACGTACTCCTTTTCCTATTTGGAACCAGTCTGTTGTTCATGTCCAGTTCTAACTGTTGCTTCCTGACCTTCATATAGGTTTCTCTAGAGGCAGGTCAGGTGGTCTGGTATTCCCATCTCTTTCAGAATTTTTCACAGTTTATTGTGATCCACACAGTCAAAGGCTTTGGCATAGTCAATAAAGCAGAAATAGATGTTTTTCTGGAGCTCTCTTGCCTTTTTGATGATCCAGCGGATGTTGGCAATTTGATCTCTGGTTCCTCTGCCTTTTCTAAAACCAGCTTGAACATCTGGAAGTTCACAGTTCACATATTGCTGAAGCTTGGCTTGGAGAATTTTGAGCATTACTTTACTAGGGTGTGAGATGAATGCAATTGTGCGGTAGTTTGAGCATTCTTTTTTCGATGGACGTGAGTGTGAGTGAACTCCAGGAGTTGGTGATGGACAGGGAGGCCTGGCATGCTGCTATTCATGGGGTCTCAAAGAGTCGGACACGACTGAGCGACTGAACTGAACTAAACTTGAGCATTCTTTGGCATTTCCTTTCTTTGGGATTGGAATGAAAACTGACCTTTTCCTGTCCTGTGGCCACTGCTGAGTTTTCCAAATTTAATGGCATATTGAGTGCAGCACTTTCACAGCATCATCTTTCAGGATTTGAAATAGCTCAACTGGAATTCCATCACCTCGACTATATATATATATATATATATATATATATATAAAACACAAAACTATATATTTAGAAAACACAAAAGAGCAAACTGGGGAGAAATCTTACTAGAAACATTTAAAAAAAAATGATCAGGAGACATTACAAAATCAAATTATGAAAGCAAAAGCTTTTCAATACATAAACCAAAGTGAGAAAAGTTAAAGGTAAATCAATCTTCTTTTAAATAGGAATTAAAAAAGATAAAACATTTAGGAAGAAACTTAACAATTGCATAGGACTTATAAAGAGAAAACCTTAAAGCCCCAGTGAGGCATATTAAAAGCCTTGAATAAATGGAAACACGTAACTTGTTTGTGGAAAACAAAATGTCAGAATGTTAAGATGCTAATTCTCTCTAAATTAATCCATTGAATCAATATAATCTGCAATGAGGTAATTTGAAAGTAAAATTTTAACTTTGATCTGTTAAAATAAACATACAGAACTAGCCAAGGAAATTAAGAAAACCGAGGGAGAAGCATTACAGAATATTAAAGTATAATGCTGCTGCTGCTGCTAAGTCGCTTCAGTCGTGTCCGACTCTGTGCGACCCCACAGACGGAAGCTCACCAGGCTCCTCTGTCCCTGGGATTCTCCAGGCAAGAACACTGGAGTGGGTTGCCATTTCCTTCTCCAATGCATGAAAGTGAAAAGTGAAAGTGAAGTCGCTCAGTCGTGTCCGACTCTTAGCAACCCCATGGACTGGAGCCTACCAGGATCCTCCGTCCATGGGATTTTCCAGGCAAAAGTACTGGGGTGGGGTGCCATTGCCTTCCCCGAGAGTTACATAAATTAGAGTAGCTTGACCAGTGAAGTTATATAACCCTGGCTCTAAAATAATGCAGAAGAATCACCTAGGATGCATTTTAACTCTCAAACTTCCCTATGAGTCAAATACTAAAAATTCTGATTTTCTAGGTCAAGGCTAGAGCATAAAAATATGCATTTCTTATAACAAGATTCCCAGATGATAACAACACAAGTGAAGTACAATTATCCTTCTCTTAACTAATCTACCAATTTAACTGATGAGCTCTATTTCCACTATGGAACATATCATCTGATGCCTTCTGCACACTGAAAACAGAGCCAATGGACCACATTCTGGTGCATTCACACTTTGTTCCCACACGTGAGTCCATTGATTGCTTTCTTAGAAGCAAAACTAAAACTCAGAACTGTCTATACCTATATATACCAAATAATTACCTAATTTAATCAAATACTATGTAACCCCACAAAATATAAGTTCTGAAAAAAGACTGTCTCTATGAAAATTAAGTTAAATGTTTTAGAAAAATACAATAGTAAATTGCTGAAAAAATATTTTGAACTAGAGTGGATGAGAAAACGCCAACAGACTAAGGTACAAATCAAAAAAAGCTAGAAGGAGTCTCACTCGGCTTACTCAAAAAAGTCTTCCTCTAAGAACTGTCCCACTTCTTAAAAAGGTATAAAAGCATCATTAAATGCAAAATTGATGACACAAACATTAACACTAGAACCATAAATGCCTGAGATCTAATTCAAGAGACTGGCAAACATACAGTCATACATTTTAAATTAAAATATTTATGGTATGATATATTTTTATGATTTTCTGCTCTAACTAGTTTTTATTATTATTATTAGATGTTGTTGTTGTTTATTCAGTAAGTCATGCCCAACTCCTTTGAGATCCCATTGACCATGGCCTGCCAGACTCCTCTGTTCATGGGATTTCCCATGCAAGAACACTAGAGTGGGTTGCCGTTTCCTCCTCCAGGGAAACTTCCCCACCCAGGAATCAAACCTTCCATTCCTGCATCATAGGTGAATTCTTTACCACTGAACCATCAGGGGAGCCACCAGTTTTGGGGGTTTTTTTTATTGTTAAATGAGAAAATACTAATGCCAATCATATTGGCTAAAGGGACATCTTCTCTAATGAACAACTATTTGAGAAACATAATAGACAAATAGGTCAATTAAATAGTGTTCAGAGATGGATTAAATAGGACATTTGGAAAATATGTATTCCAAATAGATGGGAAGAAGATAGATAAATCAATTAAGGATGGTGAGAATATCAACTATTCATTTAGAAAAATATTACACAGCTGTATCCTTTGTGGAGGGCTTCCCTGGTGACTCAGCAGTGAAGAGTCTGCCTGCCAATGTAGTGGACACAGGTTTGCTCCCTGGGTCAGGAAGATCTACTGAAGAGGGGAATGGCAACCCATTCCAGTATTCTTGCCTGGGAAACCTCATGGACAGAGGAGCCTGGTGGGCTATAGTCCATTGGGTCTTAAAGAGTCAGACACAACTTAGGGACTAAGCAACAACAATCCTTTTTGTATTCTTACCAAAAAGTTTGAAAATAAAAACAAATACATGACATATGAAGGTAAAATATTCAAGAAAGCACTAAATATTTAATTTAATTTACAATTACAATGAAGAAGACTTTTGAAGCAAGACATTACATTTAATCATAAAATATTAAAAGCAAGACAACAGGTCCAAGATAGGGTTGCTAATGCTAATCCCCACATCACCAACAGACAATCATCATTTTGGCTTTCCCAGAGAGGCAATTTTAAACCAGTCATTCAGGAACCACCTGATCAGCATTAACAGGGTCATCTGCCTGATAGACCAGTGCCATTTCTGAAGGAAAGCAACTTTGCATTCACCAATGGAGCAACAGACTGGTTCCAAATAGGAAAAGGAGTACGTCAAGGCTGTATATTGTCACCCTGCTTATTTAACATCTATGCAGACTATGCTATGCTAAGTCACTTCAGTCGTGTCCGATTCTGTGTGACCCCATAGACGGCAGCCCACCAGGCTCCACTGTCCCTGGGATTCTCCAGGCAAGAACACTGGAGTGGGTTGCCATTTCCTTCTCCAATGCATGAAAGTGAAAAGAGAAAGTGAAGTCGCTCAGTCATGTCTGACTCTTAGCGACCCCATGGACTGCAGCCCACCAGGCTCCTCCGTCCGTGGGATTTTTCAGGCAAGAGTACTGGAGTGGGGTGCCATTGCCTTCATCATGAGAAATGCTGGGCTAGGAGAAGCACAGGCTGGAATCAAGATTGCCAGTAGAAATATCAACAACCTCAGATATGCAGATGATACCACCCTTATGGCAGAAAGTGAAGAGGAACTAAAAAGCCTCTTGATGAAAGTGAAAGAGGAGAGTGACAAAGTTGGCTTAAAGCTCAACATTCAGAAAAAGGAGATCATGGCATCTGGTCCCATCACTTCATGGGAAATAGATGGGGAAACAGTGGAAACAGTGTCAGACTTTATCTTTTTGGGCTCCAAAATCACTGCAGATGGTGACTGCAGCCATTAAATTAAAAGACGCTTACTCCTTGGAAGGAAAGTCATGACCAACCTAGATAGCATATTGTGGAGAAGGCAATGGCAACCCACTCCAGTACTCTTGCCTGGGAAATCCCATGGACGGAGGAGCATGGTAAGCTACAGTCCATGGGGTCATGAAGAGTCAGACTCGACTGAGTGACTTCACTTTCACTTTTCACTTTCATGCACTGGAGAAGAAAATGGCAACCCACTCCAATATTGTTGTGTGGAGAATCCCAGGGACGGGAACCTGGTGGGCTGCCATCTATGGGGTTGCACAGAGACAGACACGACTGACGTGACTTAGCAGTAGCAGCAGATAGCATACTGAAAAGCAGACATTACTTTGCCAACAAAGGTCCATCTAGTCAAGGCTATGGTTTTTCCAGTGGTCATGTATGGATGCGAGAGTTAGACTGTGAAGAAAGCTGAGCGCCTAAGAACTGATGCTTTTGAACTGTGGTGTTGGAGAAGACTCTTGAGAGTCCCTTGGACTGCAAGGAGATCCAACCAGTCCCTTCTGAAGGAGATCTGCCCTGGGATTTCTTTGGAAGGAATGATGCTAAAGCTGAAACTCCAGTACTTTGGCCACCTTATGCAACGAGTTGACTCATTGGAGAAGACTCTGATGCTGGGAGGGATTGGGGTCAGGAGGAGAAGGGGACGACACAGGATGAGATAGCTGGATGGCATCACCGGCTCGATGGACGTGAGTCTGAGCCAACTCCAGGAGTTGGTGATGGACAGGGAGGCCTGGCAAGCTGCGATTCGTGGGGTCGCAAAGAGTCCGACACGACTGACCGACTGAACTGCACTGAACTGAACCTCTTCTTGGCCTAGGTTGTTTGTTTGTTTTTTCCCTCTTTCCTGCTCCCTTCTCCTTTAAAAAGTGTTCCATTTTGAACGGTTCCCCGGAGCTCCTCCTTTCCCTCTTCTAGACCAGATACTGCCCAATTGAAATTAATTTTTGCTCAAATAAACTCTTAAAATGTTTAGCACACTTCACTGTATCTTTTTAAACAGTTCTGTTAGTAACAAGAAGAAGCAGAAACCGAAGGAGACCCCGGCGCCCGCCCCCCGCCCCACCCTGCCCCACGAACAACAACCAACCATACGAGATACCTGTTGAGCTCCGAGCTCGCGGCGTCTCCCACCTCAGGAGCTGCTGGGTCAGTCAGCTGCTGGGTCCTTCCCGGAGCCTTCGGGCTTCATTTGAAGGTTTCTTCCTCCAGACATGGTCTGGAAACCGGTCAGGGTCGAACAGAGGGGCTGACTTAGAAACTCGGTTGGGAGTGGGATCACAGAACTGGTTCTGGGTCCGACTGGGTCCACTTAAGCAGGATTGGGCCCAGTGTGATCAGATCAGATCAGATCAGTCGCTCAGTCCTGTCTGACTCTTTGCGACCCCATGAACCACAGCACGCCAGGCCTCCCCTACCCATCACCAGCTCTCAGAGGTCACTCAGACTCACATTCATCCAGTCAGTGATGCCATCCAGCCATCTCATCCTCTGTCGTCCCCTTCTCCTCCTGCCCCCAATCCCTCCCAGCATCAGAGTCTTCTCCAATGAGTCAACTCTTCGCATGAGGTGGCCAAAATACTGGAGTTTCAGCTTTAGCATCATTCCTTCCAAAGAAATCCCAGGGCTGATCTCCTTCAGAATGGACCGGTTGGATCTCCTTGCAGTCCAAGGGACTCTCAAGAGTCTTCTCCAACACCGCAATTCAAAAGCATCAATTCTTCGGCGCTCAGCCTTCTTCACAGTCCAGCTCTCACATCCATACATGACCACAGGAAAGACCATAGCCCAGTGTGAGGAGTCAGGTAAATAAAATTCTAAGTCCAAACAAGCAGGTATCCTTACCCAGGGTAATCTTGCTTTACAGTGGCTGCAGCTGAGAACATTTAACTTGGGTACACTTAGCTGTTCAGGAGGTACCTTAGTGAAAAAGGGGTCTCAGGCCAGCACTCACTGTAAAGCTTAGAGGAATAACTATTTCCCCTCCTCCTCAGGTTCTCCTGGCCAAGATGAGACCCCTGGGACACCCCACTGGCTCCAGAACCTTCAGGATCCTGGGGAAACTGGCTGAACCCGGCAGAGGGTGAGAATCCTGTAAGTCAGCTCTCCGAGATCATGGTGCCTGGGGGAGGGAGGAAGGGAAAACTTCATGTTGTTCCTTTCTTTCCAGATTCGATTGGCAGGCAAATACATTTGTAAGATTTGGTCTGAATCGAATGCTGACTTGTGAATTGGCTGTCCAGTACCGACTGGTTGTAGACCTGTTTTCTCTCAGGGACAGCCATGCCCTTCTTGTCTCCTTTTGTGTCCTGAGAACTCAGCTTTCTTGCCTAACTGGGGTATGTAGGTTCTTGGATTCTTCTGTGTGTGCAGGCAGCTCCATTGTCAGGTTGGGAGCCCCCAAAAATAAAGCCAGACAGAACTGTGGGTTGTACTCCATTGGCACTGGAGTGGTACTGACTGTTGCCATCTCAGGGATCCCAGCATGATGCATACAAGTAGAGGGTTCTCAAGTGCCAGTTCATGGGCCTAGAATCAAACCAAGACCTAGGTACCCAGAGCTCCCCACTCCCTCACCTCACCCCACCCTACTGACATCTTTCTCTTTTTTTGATCTCCCTGTGTCTAGTTGTCTCTCGGAATTAAGGGTTCTCCACTTGTGTCCTATTTATTAATCTTAGACAACAATGTGTTTATATACCTATTAATGTTTACAAAATTACATTACCACTAACAGAATTGGCCTCAAAAAAGCTGAATTTTAGATTCACCTACAGGCAACTGCTGCTGCTGCTGCTAAGTCACTTCAGTCGTGTCTGACTCTGTGCGATCCCAGAGACAGCAGCCCACCTGGCTCCACCATCCCAGGGACTCTCCAGGCAAGAACACTGGAGTGGGTTGCCATTTCCTTCTCCAATGCATGAAAGCAATAAGTGAAAGTGAAGTCGCTCAGCTGTGTCTGACTCCTAGCGACCCCATGGACCACAGCCGACCAGGCTCCTCTGTCCATAGGATTTTCCAGGCAAGAGTACTGGAGTGGGATGCCATTGCCTTTTCCACAGGTAACTAAAGGTAACTAAAGGATTATAACAAGAATAAAAATCAGTTGCCCTTTGGAAAAGATGACTTGGTGAGAAGTCAGAAGGATGTCTAACAATCTGGGGTGGCCACTGCATAACTGAGCAGCTTAAGTGAAAATTATGCATCCTTATTAAGTACGAACTCAATAAACAAGACTTTATTGATTAAAAATTATTCTAAAGAGTGTTTTGAAAAGTATTATTACATTTTTGTTATATTTTCTACTTTAATTTTTAAATAATGAGAAATTAATTGAAATACATCTTATTTATATTTAACTCAGAAATGTTAATACTTGACAGTTTAGAAATAAATACAGAGAAGAGATTTAGCAAAGGTTATTAAAGAAAAACCATATAATATAAACATGAATTGTATCATTTACTTAGTATTCTGGCTAACAGTAAAATCTATATCTATGCTTGCTGCTGCTGCTGCTAAGTTGCTTCAGTCGTGTCCGACTCTGTGCAACCCCATAGACAGCAGTCCATCAGGCTTCCCCGTCCCTGGGATTCTACAGGCAAGAACACTGGAGTGGGTTGCCATTTCCTTCTCCAGTGCATGAAAGTGAAAAGTGAAAGTGAAGTCATTTAGTCGTGTCTGACTCTAGTGACCCCATGGACTGCAGCCCACCAGGCTCCTCCTTCCATGGGATTTTCTAGGCAAAAGTACTGGAGTGGGGTGCCATTGCCTTCTCCATATCTATGCTTACATGGTGGCTTTTAGGAAATTTCAGAATATGGTAGATAATAAGTTGACCAGTGTTTGCTATTTAAAGAAAAAAATTGCTTGTACTTTTTTTTTTAAACTGCAGAGTTTCTCATATTGAAAATCTCATTGGTGAGAATCTGAGAATGAAGACAGGCATATTTCATTTGTATCCCCCAAAAGGATGATAGTTCTAGAACTTTGTGTTAGGTAGGGACTAGAAATAATTTCTTAGTGGAAGTTGACAGGACTGTTTAATGAGTTGGGGCCCAGGGGGTATATACCAAAATCATGAAAAGAATTTCTAAGATCTCTGTGAAATATGATTTACTGAACAGAAAAGGATGCAAGTCAATTGAAGAGAATCAGAAATTTCAGTGAAACTGGGAGTCTTCCTAATAGTTGCTTTTCTATCTTCTATGAAATTAGCCATTTTATGTGTTTGCAGTAGATTTTTCTTTTCCTAAAGTCTCAAAAAAAGGATGAATGGGACAACATCACTGAAAGGCTCTTTGGGGATTTTTCTAATGATAATTCATTTTGAGAAGGATCTCTGCACTCCTGTGGCATAGCTTTGCACCTGCAATGTAGTATAGTTTTATGCTCATAGATAGCCAATGGTTTGTCTCTATGATACGAGTGCTTTAGTGTCTTAATATACATGAGAAATACCTGGGATTAAATTTAGTGCTGTATTTAGCAAAAATGAATGCTTATTCATACTAAAACTAAACATATATTTCCTTTTGCATTTTTTGCCAATATAGTCACCATTTATTCAGGAAAAAAAATGGCTACCTCTCACCACAGACACACACACAGACACACACACACACACACACATATATATAAATGCTATTCCTACCCTACACACTTTTTGACCCAGGCCAGAATACTGGCATGTGTAGTCATTCCCTTCTCCAAAGGATCTTCCCAATCCAGGGATCGAACCCAGGTCTCCCACATTGAGGGCAGATTCTTTACCAGCTGAGCCACCAGGGAGGCCCAAGAATACTGGAGAGGGTAGCCCTTTTCCAGCAGATCTTCTGACCCAGGAATTGAACTGGGATCTCCTGCATTGCAGGCAGATTCTTTGAGCTTCTACAAGCTCCAATACTTTGGCCACCTGATGCGAATAACTGACTCACTGGAAAAGGCCCTAATGCTGGGAAAGACTGAAGGTAGGAGGAGACAGGGATGACAGAGGATGAGATAGATAGTTAGATGGCATCACCAACTTGATGAACATGAGTTTGAGCAAGCTGAGGGAGTTGATGATGGACAGGGAAGTCTGGCGTGCTATAGTCCCTGGGGTTGCAAAGTCAGACACGACTGAATGACTGAACTGAACTGAACCCTATCCACACACACCCACACTGACACACAAATTTTCAGGGCTTATCAGGTGCCAAACATGATATTCTGTACCCTGGAGGCACAGAACTAACAAGTGATATTATACTACTGCACCAGAGAGTCATAAATGTGGACAAATCACAAAGTTTTAGTGGTGTGAGAGGAGAGGACAATTGTCACTTAGATGTGTCTCCTGCCCAACACTATCATTTCATGGAGGAATGAAATTGCAATAAGTAAACAATAAAACACCTTTTTTTAAAAAAAAATCTGCAAAAATTGGAGGCCAAACCCCACAGCTTTAATACACTGAGGGAAACGTAATTTTACGGGCATGGGGAAAGGTGTTCTCTTCCCTCTTGCCCAGAGTATAGAAGGATGTTCAGGCTTCAGGGGTTTCACAGAAATCAGCTCTACTGGGGCCCCATGGAGGAAGGAGGGAGGTTTGTTGTAGGCATGTAGTGCAGTATGCAATAACAGTGTCTAGGAGAAGTGATAATAACAGACAACATGAAAAGGCTGCTAGAAATAAGGAAAGGAAGCAAGCTGTGGATACCATGTTGTACACTACAGGACGTATGTCTGAGTAGACAGGAGAATCTGCCTAGAGTGCAGCTGGCGGGGAGAAATGGAAATATACAGCTTGGAATACATACAGTGTGATGCTGTGTTGAAAGTAAACAGTGTGTGTCTATAACACATCATAAATAGAAAAGTACAGATAGAATACCTGTGTAGACAAATATGGTAAGTGTTAAGAGCAGTTAACACTGGGTGGTTGGATATCTGCAACTTGAATATTCTTTATATAATTTTCTGTTTTCCATGTTTCCTGTGATTGGAAAGTATGTTTTATAAGACACAGTACTTTATAATAAGAACAGTTAACAATGTTAAGATTATTTTCATCTTTACTATTATTTGGTCAGTAAAAACCATGAAAACAAATTGGTGCATTATGAAAATTCTCTAGATAGACATCTAGCTTTAGAAATTACAAAGTTACTGAATTGTTCTATTTGAATTAGCACTTTAAATATAAGGTTCATTGGAGATAAAGATGTATAGCTTTATCTCAAAGGTATAGAATAATAGTCTATAAAATCTTTTATTATTTTTGTTGGAACTCATATTTACCTACCAATTGAACTTAGTTTTTAAAAAAGGAAAAGCCGCTTATTGTTTCAAGGATGAAATTATAAAAGTTTCCTTTTAAATCATATTATTGTATTAAATTATACAAATAACTACTTCCTAGTTGAATTTTATCCTTTATTTACCATCCAGATGCAATGGAGAAAAAATTAAAAAATAAAATTCTAGGCTATATAAAAATACTGCTAGCATAACATTTATTCTCCATTTAAATAGCAGTGCAGGCACACGGCAGAGGAGCTATTTCCATATGGCATGCATAAACACCCTGGTTAGTGCTCCCTGAAGAGTTTCTGTGCTGTAATATGTTTGAATGCTGGGGAAATATTTCTATAGAATTTTCCACATTTTTTTACTTTTTCTTATAAGTTTTTCATATTTATTTTAAATCATATGTCTTTATTACTACTTTTTTTGTATAAAGTACTCTTCAGATCAGATCAGATCAGTTGCTCAGTCGTGTCCGACTCTTTGCGACCCCGTGAACTGCAGCAGCCAGGCCTCCCTATCCATCACCAGCTCTCGGAGGTCACTCAGACTCACATTCATCGAGTCAGTGATGCCATCCAGCCATCTCATCCTCTGTCGTCCCCTTCTCCTCTTGCCCCCAATCCCTCCCAAAGTACTCTTAACAACTATCAAATTTGTTGAATATCTTTGGTACTGTGTTCTACTTTCCTTGAAGATAGAAAACTGATTTCTAAGGAAAACCAAATATATATACATATATATATATGTATATATATTGTATGCATGTATACCTTTGTGTATAGGTGTGTGTATACACATGTACATATATATACATGCAAACATACATACATACCATAGACAAAGGAGTCTGATGGGTTAAAGTCCATGGGTTCGCAAAAGAGTCAGACACCTCTTAGCAAGTAAACCACCACATAGATACACACAGGACATCATGAGATTTATGCTTGAAAAATAAATTATAGCTGACCAAATACCTGGTAGGAAGAGATGTGACAGAAAGGGGTTTTCCTTTCCTTGTCAATTCTCAAGGGAAAAACAAATAAGGTTGCTTTAATCCCCTTCTCCCTCCATTTTTTGGATATATCTCTGTTAATACATTTTCCATTGTGTTTCTCAGAAGCTTAATCCCTGGAAATAGTACTGGAAAAAATATCAAGGTCAAGAAGTATGGGAGAAAGCTACACAGTAATAATTCTTTCTGTAGAAACATTAGAATATTAAAGGCTCTAAGAAATCCTATGATAAATAAATCTGTCCAATTTTTCCCAAATATCTACTGCAATGAAGATGTATTTAAAATAACACTAAATAGCACCCATACAACACATTATCCAATCCATGTATGTCATTATCACACTTACCTATTAGACAATAAATTGATCAGATCAGATCAGATCAGTCGCTCAGTCGTGTCCGACTCTTTGCAACCCCATGAACCGCAGCACGCCAGGCCTCCCTATCCATCACCAGCTCTCAGAGGTCACTCAGACTCACATTCATCGAGTCAGTGATGCCATCCAGCCATCTCATCCTCCGCCGTCCCCTTCTCCTGCCCTCAATCCCTCCCAGCATCAGAGTCTTCTCCAATGAGTCAACTCTTCACATGAGGTGGCCAAAATACTGGAGTTTCAGCTTTAGCATCATTCCTTCCAAAGAAATCCCAGGGCTGATCTCCTTCAGAATGGACTGGTTGGATCTCCTTGCAGTCCAAGGGACTCTCAAGAGTCTTCTCCAACACCACAGTTCAAAAGCATCAATTCTTCAGCGCTCAGCCCTCTTCACAGTCCAGCTCTCACATCCATACATGACAAATGTTCTAAATTTTAATATTCTTTTGAGTTTTCTTCCTTTTCTTTTTAATTCTTGCATCTTTCCACTATTGTTTCCCCACTTGCTCACAAACTTTTAACTATTTCACTTGTTTACTTAGTCACTAATGTTTATTTAAAACACCTGCACTGTTTGCTACATTAGGTTCATTTAAGTGTTTCTCATTCCCCTTCCTTCCTCTCTTTGTTACTAATTACTCTTTTCAAAACCCTGAGTATTTGCATGGATCCTTCCTTCAGTTTCAACTATTTTCCTCCAACTTCAACTTACAAATTTGTATTTATGGCCTTCTGCCACCCCTACACACAAATGCAGAGGGTTAGGTATGTTCACTTCGTGCTACCTTCATTCTGGATGTTTTCATTATCACAGCACACTTAGTAATTGGCCTTGCATTTATCTCTCACGCTACACCCTCAGAGGCGGAAACCTTTCTGTCTTTTCCACTATTACATTCTCCGAATCTACCATAATGTGCAGAGTATATACACGTTTGTTAAATTAATGAATGGATAATGCTGCTAACACACTTGTATTCTTCAACAATTCCTGAATATGTTTACACAAAGAGTATGTTATTATAAGTATTTCATTGTTTGAGTGCAGTTGCTATTGTAAAAGCTTACGTTGTTGAGTAAATTGGTATTTTTCATGATTGAATGATGGTTTGTTTATGCAGCATTGATTCCATGGAGACAGGTAAAGCACCTTGTAGTCTAACACTTCTTTACAAATACTAATCAGAACCAATCAATTTTTGAAAAGTGACTTTGTACTTATAGACATACCTAGTCAGAACAGCAAAAACATCCTCTGTTTGGTGAAAAATACATATATTTTGCTTGTTAATAGACTATCAGACTCCCCCAAATCCCAAACAAAAATACATTTAAAGTCATCTACATTTGAATGAAAAATGTATGGTGATTAACTATATTACATGCTTGGTTTGTTTAAAACATGGTATGATATGAGGACCAAAAAATATTCTTTACTGAAAGTGGATCATATTTAATTACAGTACAGCACAATGGAAATTTAAACACAGAGAAGGATAATATAATGAAAAAAACTTCGTGAAATGCATCACTTCATGCCAAGAAAATATTAAATATGTATTATGTCTTGATAGGTTGATTCATTTGGCTTATCAATAATTAATCAGTCTGAAAGCTCCAGATAATTAATAAATATCAAAGACTTTTAGTAGCATAGAATCTACAGACTTCATATATCAATGGAAATGAACAAAAGTTTAAAAAAAGGGCGCTTTAAAATGAATAAACTAAATCTAAAAGGTTCATATTCTGAAATGGTTGCTTTTATAAAGAAATGAGTGTGTGACAGGAAGGTAAAAACAATACCATCTCTAGGAATAGTTAGATCATCTGCATGAGCAAAATGCCAACAAAGCAAGCTTGCTGCCAGTTCCTCTTTTGAAAATATTAGATATGCATCCAACTCACAATCAGTCTGGGCAGAGAAGGAAGAAATAATTTATACAAAAGAAATTGACAGATTATCACTTCAGCCGTTTGTATTAATTCTATTCTCCAAATATATAAGAAAACTTAGAATTAACCATGTTGAATTTCCTTTATGTTTCATCAGATCAGACCAGATCAGTCACTCAGTCGTGTCCGACTCTTTGCGACCCCATGAACCGCAGCACGCCAGGCCTCCCTGTCCATCACCAGCTCCCGGAGGTCACTCAGACTCACATCCATCGAGTCAGTGATGCCATCCAGCCATCTCATCCTCTGTCGTCCCCTTCTCCTCCTGCCCTCAATCCCTCCCAGCATCAGAGTCTTCTCCAATGAGTCAACTCTTCGCATGAGGTGGCCAAAATACTGGAGTTTCAGCTTTAGCATCATTCCTTCCAAAGAAATCCCAGGGCTGATCTAACTCAACTCAAAAAATCAACTCCTTTATGTTTCTCTTTCAATTGTAATAACCATAATTTTGAGAATTATAATAATAATGATTGATATTTTACTTTCTCACAGTCCCTGTCACTAATGTGTGTACTTTAATGTCTGTGATGCCACAGAGTCAATTCTATGAGCAGCAATCTTATCTGTTTTCTTTATCACTATGTGCCCCACAGAGTAAAACAGCTCCTGGCATTTAGCAGGCATACAGAAGGTATCCCACACAATTCTTAGTGGAGTGGAATAATATATTCCACTCAGGATGAATGAATAGTCAGTATGTGAGACAGGCAAAGAAGGAGGGCCCTTGGACTAACACAGAGATTCTTGTAAGACTTCTTAGAAGAGATATTGCCTTCAGTCTTTTATTCTGTACGCTCAAAATTTCAGGTGCTTCTAAAACTTCTTCTAATAATATAGTTTCTAGGTCTTACCAGTTTCACATCCAAATAACTGTTTATTTGACAAATCCCAGTTGTAAATCTCTAAAAATTTTTGATTTTTGATTCAAAAATATTGATTCCAAACTGAATACAATAATCCCAAAAGAGTCTGTCTGGCACAGAGAATAGAATAGTCAGATGTGTACTTCCTATGATTTATTCCTCGCATTTCTATTAATCCAAACTAAGAATAGGTCCCTCCCTGTGTCCTGCATCATTTGAGTGAAAAGTTGATTGACAGCTTTAGGTTATATAGCTTTTCTCCTAGTGTGCAGGTGCTTACCCATAAGTGCCCAAGCGAAATCCATGGCAGAAAGCAAAAACCACAATGCCAATTTATTATAATCATGGCATGATATACCCCAGGACCCTTTGAGTCATCTTTTACATCTTGGTGCCCCTGTGCCAACCTGTGCTGGCAGTTTTATCTTGCTTTGTCATGATGATGTGGCTAGAAACCAAGTAGTGGTCCTTGACCACAAGAGGGAAGATTGCTAGGTGTGTTTTGATCACCATTGTCCAAGCAGGGGAGGGAAAGATGACTGCATCAGGATGGGGTGCGGGCCACTCATGTTTGACTAATGTCACCTAGCCACCATACTGCTGCTAAACCTCTTTATGCTGCTGCTAAGTGGCTTCAGTCGTGTCCGATTTCGTGCGACCCCATAGACGGCAGCCCACCAGGCTCCCCCATCCCTGGGATTCTCCAGGCAAGAAGACTGGAGTGGGTTGCCATTTTTTTCTCCCATGCAGGAAAGTGAAAAGTGAAAGTGAAGTCGCTCAGTCGTGTTCAACTCTTAGCAACCCCATGGACTGCAGCCCACCAGGCTCCTCCATCCATGGGATCATCCAAGCAAGAGTACTGGAGTGGGGTGCCATTGCCTTCTCCAATACCTCTTTCTACAGAGTGACAATTCATAAATACCAAAATACCGATGTTTACTTTTATTCCATAAAATTGCCTCTTATTTATCTCAGCCTGTATTCTAAACTACTGAGATCAGCTTTTCTTTTTTTATTGAGATATAATTGATATAAACTATATTAGCTTTAACAGTCCAGCTTTATGATTTTATATATGTATATATGGTAAAGTGATTACTACAGTAAATTTACTTAACATCCATCATCACACATGGTTAAAAATATTTTTTTCTTGTGATGAAAGCTTTTAATATCTACTCTCTTGGTTGTAGGATGTGTGCTCAGTTATATCTGAGTCTTTGCAACCCCATGGGCTCTAGCCTGCCAGGAATTTTCCAAGCAAAAATACTGAAGGGGGTTGCCATTCTACTCCAGGAGATCTTCCCAACTCAGGGATCAAACCAGCATCTCTTGTGTCTCCTGCATTGGCAGGCAGATTAGTAACTTTCAAATCTATAATATAGTATTGCTAACTAGAGTTACCAGCTTTGCATTACATCGCTAAGATTTACAGAAAGTTTGTATCTTTTGATCACCTTCACCTATTTCAACTGAGATTATTTTGAACATTATTTTTATCATCCATCATATTAGTTACCTCACTTAGTTTTTTTGTCAACAACAAACTTTAGTAACATGGTTTCTCTGTCACCCTCCAAGTTATTGATTAAAATGTGGATGACTAATCAATATTTTTCTACTACTAGTTCCAAATTGATCTTTGATTTGACTGCTGTATCTATTTTTCTACAGTGATAATGAAAGAGATTTTGTCATGTTCCTCACTTATCACCAACTTCAATTTTTTAATAAAGGTTTATCTACTTTTTCAAGATGGCGGTTTTGTAATTGATAGAAAAAATAGAAAGCAAGAAAGTTGAAGCCTACATATTAACATCAATAGTAACAGATTTTAACACTTAAATTCATTTCTTATAGCTAGAAAAAAATAGCATTTAACTTTATTTTGATCCAAATAAATACTGATGTTTATATTTAGAAGTTAATGTTTCAAATTCAGTTGCTAATTTTGTCTTTCACATATTTTGCTGTGCAAATAAAAATAAAGATTTTTTAAGAAATGTTTTTGGTGTGTAACTGATTTACAATGTTCTATTAATTTCAGGTGTGCAACAAAATGAATCAGTTATACATATACATATATCCGCTCTTTTTTAGATTCTTTACCCATACAGCCATTACAGAGTATTGAGTAGAGTTCCCTGTGCTATACAGTAGGTCTTTATTAATTATCTATTTTATATACAGTAGTGTGTATATGTCAGTCCCAATCTCCTAATTTATCCCTCCCTGCCCCCAGCCTAGTAACCATAAATTTGTTTTCTATAGGACATTTTTTGAAATTTGAGACAATTTAGAGATTACAAGTAACTAATATGAACTAATTTTGTTAGTAAATATGAAAATCTGAAATAATAATTTTCTGGAAAATAAACTTATCAAAACTGAAAATAAAAAATAGTCTAAAAAAGAACCTCCCCCAAAAAGCAATTTTAAAACTATCAAAGAGATACTCTGCTCTCCAAAAATATTGTTAGTCCCAGTTGACTTCACAAGGAAAATTATATGTAATTTAATCTACCCAGGAGAAAAAGGAGTAAAACTTTTTAGTATTTTTTTCTCAGTCATATAAGAAAACAATTTTGATTTTGCATACAAAGAACAACCATTATGAATTATTAATGGGATAAAATGTCAACAATCATGATTAAATCCCTAGGAATAATTTTAACAAGAAGGTTATGTTTCAGTAATAAATGTTCCAAATGTCTTTGGTTTACTAGAAGAAATGTTTGTTCCTCATTTATATTCCACACCTATGGAGAGTTGCCTGTTTCTATTTTCATGTTTTCTTTGGGGATGAAGGCTGAAAGAGCACCATCCATCAGGGACATGTTGACCTCATGGCAAAGGGAAAGGCTGATAGTCCTTAAACTTTCTGTTGATAAGTAACATCTGTCACAACTGCTCATGTGCTCAGAGCAAGTAATGTGGCCAAATCGATGATAGTTGAATGAGGAGTTATAATCTTTCACAAGGATTAGAGGTAAAAAATTAGTACAAAACAACAACAACAAAATCTACTTCCTGAATTAATTGTAACCCCGATAACAAACCTGAATTAAAAAGAAATATGTGGTTGTATCTCACTTATGAATGCTGATGCAAATGATCAGTAAGATGAATGGGAGTTTATTACTCCACAAACTGGGATTCATTCCATGTATTCAAACATAATAATTTAACATTCAAATAATTTAACAGTAGAAAAACTTAATAACTATCTTGTTAGTACATCTAGGAAAAAGTGTGATCAATTCCATAGACACTAAAAAAGCATTCAACAAAAATTTAACACTCATTTTTGTTCTAAAAATCCTCATTAAAATAACAACTGATTGGTACTTTCTTATAACAGTATGCCAGCATTATATATAATGGGACCACATTGGAGGCATTTAAACAAAATGATACTGCAAACAGATTCTCTGACAGCATCATAATAATATTCTACTAAATGTATTAGGCAATGAATTGAGATAATAAAAGAAAATTAAAGACATTAAAAATTAAAAATAGAAAAGATTAAACTATAACTACTTTCAGCTGTAATTGTGTATGTGGAAACAGAAAAGAATCTATATAAGTTTTACAAAAACAAAAAAATTTAGTACCTTGGTATTCAGAAAACAATTTCCTCCATTTTATACAAAGAATAACTATTAGGGAACAAAGCTGTAAAGTAAATATTGCAATTACCATAGCAGCAAAATGACAAAATACCTAGGAATAAACTTAAGAAATATACAAGACCTATATGAGAAAAATTGAAAGGCCATAAAAGTAGGTTTAAACAGGGGAGGGAGGAGGAAGGAGGGTTCAGGATGGGGAACACATGTATACTTGTGGAGGATTCATTTTGATGTATGGCAAAACCAATACAATATTGTAAAGTTAAATAAAATAAATTTTTTAAAAAAAGTAGGTTTAAACAAATGGTAAGCTTTTCCATATTTATAATTAGGAAAATAATTTTATTATGACATCACATCTCTTTATGTATATAAATGTAATCTTAAACCTATAAAATTACTAATACATTTTAATTAAACTGTACAACTGAAAGTTTTAAAAGAAAAAAGCTAAAAAGCAAGAGTAGCACGCCTGAAAAAAGGAGGGCAACAAGGTGGGAACAGCCCTATTGGTTATTAAAATATAAAACCTCAAAGTTTAAATAGAAGGTCTAGAAATATACCCAGATATATTAGTGGACTTACGATACTAATGAATGTTATTGGGCAATTGCAGAGAAGGCAATGGCACCCCACTCCAGAACGCTTGCCTGAAAAATCCCATGGACGGACGAGCCTGGTAGACTGCAGTCCATGGGGTTGCAAAGAGTCGGACAAGACTGAGCGACTTCCCTTTCACTTTTCACTTTCATACATTGGAGAAGGAAATGGCAACCCACTCCAGTGTTCTTGCCTGGAGAATCCCAAGGATGGGGGAGCCTGGTGGGCTGCTGTCTATGGGGTCACACAGAGTCGGACACGATTGAAGCAACTTGCTGCTGCTGCTGCTAAGTCGCTTCAGTCGTGTCCGACTCTGTGCGACCCCATAGACGGAAGCTCACCAGGCTCCCCTGTCCCTGGGATTCTCCAGGCAAGAACACTGGAGTGGGTTGCCATTTCCTTCTCCAATGCATGAAAGTGAAAAGTGAAAGTGAAGTCGCTCAGTCGTGTCCGACTCTTAGCGACCCCACGGACTGGAGCCTACCAGGCTCCTCTGTCCATGGGATTTTCCAGGCAAAAGTACTGGGGTGGGGTGCATTGCCTTGCAACTTAGCATCGGGCAATTGTGTAGTCATCTCGAAAAAGGTAAAGTTGAACCTTTACTTCATATTATACTCCAGAATAAACTCAAAATCAAAGATTTGAGAATAAAAACAAAATCATGATCTATCTAGAGAACCTCAGATGTTAAAGAATCTGCCTGCAATGCAGGAGACAAGGGTTTGATCCTTGGGTCAGGATGATCTCCTGGAGAAGGGAATGGCTGCCCATTCCATCTTGCCTTGAGAATTCCATGGATCAAGGAGCCTGGCAGGCTACAGTCCATGGGGTCTAAAAGAGTTGGACATGACTGAGTGACTAACACTTTCACTTTTAATCTAGAGAACAGAGGGACAAAAAAAGACTAAAACTTGAAAAAAATCCTCTTGATTGAGCTATGGAGACGTAGTTACTTTTCAGTTTAGTGGCTTGGAGGTCGCAGTAGTCTGTAGTACCAGGGAAACAGAAGCTGGATAGCTAAGTACATAGATAAATTTAATTCAAGGAATTGGTTTAGATTATTATGGAATGTAGGGGTGGGGGTGGGGCTGGCTAGGCAAGACCAACATCTGAAGTACAGACCATCAGGAAAGACAGGCTGAAAATATGCTTGGAAGCACCGACGCTGCAGTCAACAGGTGAAATTTCTTCTTCCTCTCAGAGACATCAGTTCTGCTCTTAAGTTCTTTCCATTGGTTATTTCAGGCCTATCCAGATTACTGAGGATACTCTCCTTTACTGTATCTATAAAATGCCTTCACAGCAACACCTTGTTTGTATTTGATTGAATAAACCAGGGGACTGTAGCCTCTCCAAGCTGACAAAAAAAACCTGTCCATCCCATGGGAAAACAAATGTTCTCAAGGGAGGGCTGTGTTCTATCTCAGTGTCCAAGAGACATCATATTAAAGTTATTTTAAAAAATTAAGAAATGCTCTTTTCCTGCCTTTCAATATGTTGTAAGTTTTTTCTTGAGAAATATGTAGGATAAAAGCAAAAGAAGTGGATGCTGCAGAAACACACATCTGCTCAAGCTTAATGCAACTGCCAGAGGAAGAATGGTTTTTGCTTCTCTTTTTCTTTCCAAATCTTCTGTGAGCGCCTCTTATTAGAAGAACATAAATTGCCTCATAACTGTTAAACCAACATATTCTAGAAATGTAATTTCCAGATTTTCAGTCCCTTGTGATAGAGTAGAAAGCATAGAAAAGAGTAGAAATGAATGACACAGCCAACAAAGAGATTCAGAGACAACTTAGCATCAAGAAATTGCAACATACGTCATGAAGACATAAACCAGATGGAAACAAAGTGGAAAAGGCAGCAGTCTACTATACAAATGATCACGCTGCAGTGAATGAAGTAGCCCATTCTTGCAGTGTAATTATGAACAGGCATAGCCTCGGGGTGAACAGGTATAGAAGATAAAGAAAAGGTGAATGTACGGATAAAGATTAACTAAAGATCTCTTTATTAACCACTGTCCCAGTTGCTCCCATCTCTACAATCTTATCCACAATCAAAAAGAATTTAAATTGACCAAAATGAATTTATTTTCTCTAAATACCTGTGGGAAGGTAAATAAGAGGAACTCACATGAGCATTAACACCCAATGCGTATCCCTCATCATCTTATTTGTGAGGCAACTGACCTTTTGTATATTGAAAACAAGGTTATATTTTGCAGCTCCTCCTATTGAGAAGTAGAATCTCTTTTCCAATCCCTGGAATCTGGACTGCTCCTTGTGACTTATTTTGAACAAACAAATGTGGCAAAAATGACCCTATGTGAGTTCTGGAAACTCATGTCCTCGTCCACTTGAAATCCCAGCATGGAAGACCACATAAAGAAGCCTGCCTCCCTGTCTGGCTCTGCCTTCTGAGCCTCAAAATTGAGATCATCAATCTCAGCCAAACTTCCAACCGAATGAACCCACGTGAAGTAAAGTGAAGTCGCTCAGGTGTTTCTGACTCTTTGCGATCATGGACAAAGAGTATTCTCCAGGCAAGAATACTGGAGTGGTAGCCATTTCCTTCTCCAGGGGATCTTTCCAACCCAGGGATCAAACCCTGGTCTCCAACATTGCGGGCAGATGCTTTACCCTCTGAACCACAAGGGAAATCCCTGGTAGGGGAGTGAGTGAACCCAAATGAAACAAGCAGAAGAGGATGAGAAGTACTTTGTGGTGGTGGTGGTTAGCCACAGAGTCTGGGGTGTTTTGTCTACGAAAAAAGGCTAAGTTTAATGTTACTCAAGCCTCGACTCCCTGCACACTCAATAGAATTAAAATTTGTCCTGTCCACAAACTCACTGTTCCTTCCCTTTCTTTGGTTTTAATTTGTTCAAATACTGCATACTCAAGGAGGTCTTTTCTAACTACCTTATATTAAATTATAACTACAATCAGCACCACCCTCTCCTAGGAGACAGAAATTTCTGTTTGTGTCATTCACTACAATTTACTGAGTAGTCTCCCAAATCTCCTGCATTGCAGGTAGATTTTTTACCCACTGGGGCTTTCCTGGTGGCTCAGATTGTAAAGAATCTGCCTGCAATGCAAGAGACATGGGTTCAATCTGGGTTGGGAAGATCCCTTGGAGAAGGGATGGCTACCTATTGCAGGATTCTTGCCTGGAGAATCCCACGGACAGAGCAGCCTGGCAGGCTACAGTCCATGGGCTTGCAAAGAGTTGCATATGACTGAAAGTGACATACTTTTACTTTCACTATTTTATTTGCTTACTGAGCCATTCAGCCATACCCTGAATTAATAGGGTATGAGCAGTAAAATATCAATTCTAAGAACACTCACCTTTGAGTGAAAGAGGGATCATAACTTTGGGCCTATAAAGATGGAAATGTAATTTTCTAGCATCCCCTAAGGGATCAATAGGGAATAATATTTGCTTTATGACCATAATGTGAATGCTATTTACTGGTTTTCATATTTTTAAATTTATAGATAAATTATACAAGACAATTATAAAATAAAACATAAATGTTATTAATCTCAACAACTAAAATATGAAAGCCTCCATAATAGATATTAGAAAAATAAGTGGGGAAGAAATAGGGCTATAATAACTCTATTGTACATAATGGGAAGAGAAAAATAAAAGCTCTGTCTAAAGTCAGTGGAACAAGAATTAGGTGCTTAATCTAGTATTAAATCATAAAGATGACTTGTGGGAAAAGGGAAAATAATGACTATCAAAGCCTGGGAAGATAACAAAAACCAGTTTGAAGTAGAAGAGGCAAATGACTGAGTATAGATTCAATTTTCTTATTTTCCAGAGAGAAGTTGCTAGTAAGGTAGTGTAAACACACTGTTTAGATTTTCAAATGTAGCCACCAGAAAAACCAAAACTGAAATGGTTAAAAGAATTTACCTCTGACATATGAGCCTGGAATAATGGAAGGGTACCTGTTGTTTTTCTTATAAAGTCAATGGTAAAATTTTTTAACCGTATGCACAATTTTTTCTATTTTTAGAAATAGTAATAATAAAATGAATGGATAAAATTTACTTAAATATAAAACAAAAATGAAGTGTTCATCTTGAGGGAAGTGAAAATGATTGAACTTTTCTAGACATTCTTTTTTAGACCAGAAACAAGTCTTCATAGTCAAAGTAAAATGAAAGAGAAACTCGTGAGGTACTAAAACTGTGTAATGTACAAGGAACTTTGGGAAATTAAGGGCAATAGTGTCACTCACTCAATGTCTTGTTCACTCTTACGGTGTTCACAGATGTCAGAAGACTAAAGCAATGCAAGGAATCCTGTATAAGTTTGCAGTGCTCTGGCTTACTTGTTTCACCAGGACCTCTCTGTAACTCTGACTGTAATTCTTTAAGTTATTTCAGTTTGATTTCCTACAAACAGGAGTTCAGTCTCTGTGAACACTGTGTATTTGTAGGTCAAGCAGCAGTACAATCAATCTCTCTTCTAACTTAGAAGTACAAAATGTTTTCTGAAATTTTTGGGGAAAAGTAAACTGTGTCTTATGATATTGAAATGTCTTACGAACTTAAGAGTTCATCATATTCTCTCCTCCTAATGTATTCTTTATGGACTCTGTGTTCAAAACTACATCCTGAAACTCAGCAGAGCTATAAACTTATTGAGTGGTTCAATAGACATAAAAAATCTTTTTAAAAATCCCAGTACTTTTTAAAAAAAATAAATAGGAAGAGGGAAAAACAAGAAAACTGTGTAATCTCTATAGTCAAAACATTTGGTTTAAAATTAAGAAAATCACAAAATTGATGCACCACTAAATGCAATGTAGTATCCTAAATTGAATTCTGGAATAGGGAAAGGATATGAGTGGAAAAATTGGTGAAATCCTAATAAAGTCAGAAATTTAGTAAATAGTAATATACCAGTGTCAACCTTAGTTTTAGCAAATGAACCATGTTTATATGAAATGTTAACATCGGGAGAAACTGGGTAAAGCAGAAATTGTCTACTATCATTGTCAGTACCTGGGATGGGAGACTAAGTAGGGCAGGAACAAAGTATTACTGTGACCTTGTAAAGAAAATATTTGACACAAGAGCAAAATGATTAGCCTGTTCCTTCTGATTGAAGCAAGAAATACAAAATGTCTTGACTCAGCCAAACATCTACATCTGTCCCACCTAGTGTCCATTCCGGTTGCTATAACAGATACCATAGACTGGATGGCTTATAACAAAACAGATTTGTTTTTCATGACTCTGAAGGCTGCAGTGTCCAAGATCAAGACCCTTTTAAATTCAATGTCTGGTGAGAAGCCACCTCCCAGTTCACAGATGTCGCTGTCTTCTTGCAACGTCCTCCCATGATAAAAGAGATGAGGGAGCTCTCTAGGGTCTCTTTTTCAAGGGCACTAATCCCACTCATGAGGGCTTCACCCTCAAGTTCTAATCACCAATTAAAGGCCCTACCTCCGGGGCTTCCCTGGGGGCTCAGTGGTAAAGAATGCACCTGCCAATGCAGGAGATATGGGTTAGATCCCCAGTCCTGGAAGATACCACGTGCTCTTGGTTGAAAAGCAATTGAGCCCACGCACCACCACTATTGAACCTGTGCTCTAAAGCCCAGGAGCCACAACTAATGAGCGCGTGTGCCACCACTACTGAGGCCTGTGCTCTGAAACAAGAGAAGTCACCGTGGTGAGGAGCCCATGCACCACAAGTAGACACTAGCACCCTCCTGCTGCCCGTGCAGCCACAAAGGCCTAGCACAGTCAAAAATAAATAAATAAAACTAATTAATTAATTAAAAACTTTAAAAGGCCCTACCCCCAAATACCATCACATTGGGAATTAAGTTTCAACACATGAATTTGACAGGTACACAAACATTTCATCTATGTGTGTGTTAGTTGAACAGTCATGTCTGACTCTTTGTGACCCCATGGACCATAGTCCACCAGCTTCCTCTATCCACAGATTTCTCTAGGCAAGAATACTGGAGTGGGGTGCCATTTCTTTCTCCAGGGGTTCTTCCTGGAGAAGGAATTGAACCGAGGTCTCCTGCATTGCAGGTGTACGATTTACTGTCTCAGCTACTAGGAAAGCCTGCTCCCATTTATTATATACAATAAAACTTGTGAAGAGAAAATATCTTACGTAGAAACATTCATTTATTGTCCCATAGATGATAAGCTTCATAAAGCTCTACGTCATGCTCATAGTTATATCCCTAGTATTTGAAACATAGTAAGAATTCACTTAATTTTTGATAAATGAAGAGTAAATAATTTCTCACTAAATATTCCCTTTGTGTTCATGGCATAGTAAAGTTTGAACATATCACAGTTACTCAGAATGGATTGGTTAAATGGAATTAGACTAGTTCTTATTCATACAGTCATATCATGGCAACCAAGTTAGTTATTATGCATTACAATTATTAGTAAATGTGTATCTAGAGAGGGTGGATTGTTAGGGTTGTTAATGATAACAATAAGACTATATGCAGAAAAATATTTTGCTGTAGTCATACAGTTGCTGCTTCCTCCATGAAAAATCAGTAGCAAAGAGTCTATGTAACTTAGAAAAATTCTTATTATAGTAAAGAAATATTAATAAATTTTAAATATGATAAGATTTAGTTTTGTACCATACTAATAATTCATTACTTATGACTGAATATTAACATATCTCTGAAAAGTAACTGAACATGTTACTACAAAAGATAATATATCTATGATTTGATAACTTTTGTTAAGAAAGCTGACTCTGGATTCTGGAAAATTATGTCCCTGTTAGGGTTAGACATTCATATACTTAAAGCTACAGCATTTAATTTAGCCTATCTATTTAGAAAAATAACAGAAAATATCTAACTCTGTAACCATTCGAACAGTTTAATTATTCAGAAGATTTTTAACAGCAGAATTTACTTCAGTGAGATGGAGATTATTAGATGTTTTAATGGAGTCATTCATTTGAAAGAAAGACTTTCATCTTACAATTAATTTTCCGATTACCAAAATGTTAAATTAATAAAATGTTCATATTTTTTTCATGTAATTAATAATGTAACTATCACAAAGCCCAGTGCCTAATGCATTTTCTTTTGCATGTCTTATTTTCTGATTGGACTGAAAATATATAGTTATGTCAGAGAAGTTCAAGAATTCAAATTCATTCAATATACTGCTCACTGGAGAGTGAGGATCACACTAGGGTGATCACATATTTTCATGGCTTTGAGGAAGTCATCTGTCACAATATTTATGTTCACTTTTTATTTATTGCTATCTTTCTATACGATACTACAAACTATTTTAAAGTGTTGCTACCACCTGGTATTCCCAAAGTCTGGAAACAAAATTTAAATAGCACATTAAAGTTTTTGATAAGTATTTTAAGAATATTTCTTTTCATTTCTTTCTTTTAAGTAGAATAGTATCTTTTTCCTAAAGTAAGTTCTACGTTTGGTAAATTACCTCTAGGCAACACTGTAAGTGTTGATTTTTACCAGATAACTAATTTTGATGATCTGCATATTTATCCACTAAAATAATACTTAAATAAGATTATTTCTAGTTTTTTCTAAATGTACGAACAGAATTAAGCTCTGCTTTGATTACTGGATGTCATAATCATCATTATACACTTAGTGGTCCAAAAGTTAAGAAATGCATCAGAGTACCTCATTTTTTTTTGGAATCTTTCAGTATATTATGTAGAACCTAAAGACATGTATGTATTTTATTGGAGAAAATAGGTGAATATAGATTGCCTAGGGAGTTTAAATTACTTCAGCACTGATAAAAGGCAATAAGCATATTTCAAATGCAGGATCCTTATTTAAAAATCAGAACTCTTTTAAATAAGATAAAGGTAAAGTATGAATATGAATGTTAAGCATTTTCAAAGTATCTTAGGGAAAAAGTAGTGAAGAAAATTTTAGAAGTATAGCCCTTATTAGTTTCCTAGAGCTGCTGTCACAAATTACCACAAATTCAGTTCAGTTCAGTTCAGTCGCTCAATCGTATCCGACTCTTTGTCACCCCGTGAATCACAGCACACCAGGCCTCCCTGTCCATCACCAACTCCCGTAGTTCACCCAGACTCACGTCCATCGAGTCAGTGATGCCATCCAGCCATCTCATCCTCTGTCGTCCCCTTCTCCTGCTGCCCCCAATCCCTCCCAGCATCAGAGTCTTTTCCAATGAGTCAACTCTTTGCATGAGGTGGCCAAAGTACTGGAGTTTCAGCTTTAGCATCATTCTGTCCAAAGAAATCCCAGGGCTGAATTGGGTGGCTTCAAAACACAAGTTTACTTTCTCACAGTTCAGAGAACAGAAGGCCCAAATCAAAGTGTCATAAGGCCATCTCCCTCTTCTCATCTTTTCCTAGTTTCTGGTGGTGGCCAACAGTCTTTGGCTGCATCTCTCTAATTTTGACCTCATGTGTGTCTGCTCAGTTGCATCCGACTCTTTGAAACCCCCTGGACTGTAGCCTGCCAGGCTTCTCTGCCCATGGAATTTTCCAGGCAAGATTACTGGAGTGGGTTGCCATTTCCTCCTCCATAGGATCTTCCCAACCCAGGGATCGAACCTGCCTTTTTTTGTCTCCTACATTGGCAGGTGGGTTCTTTACCGCAGCACCACCTGGAATCTCTGCCTCAGACATGGTCTTCTCCCTTAGTGTATTTGTGCCAGTTTCTCTCTGTCTCTCCTCTTATAAAAACATGTATAATATCATATATGAAACGAGTCGCCAGTCCAGGTCGATACACGATACTGGATGCTTGAGGCTGGTGCACTGGGACGACCCAGAGGGATGGCACAGGGAGGGAGGAGCGAGGAGGGTTCAGGATGGGGAACACGTGTATACCTGTGGCGGATGCATGTTGATATATGGCAACACCAATACAATATTGTAAAGTTAAAAAATAAAATAAAAATATATATATATAAAAAATCAGTGACTGGATTTAGGCCCACCTTAATCCCCTGTGGTTTTATTTTCACTTGTTTATTTTCAGTTATATCTGCAAAGACCAAATGAGATTTCCAAATGAGATCCCATTCACTGACCATTAGGACTTGAATATGTCTTTCTGGAGGATACAATTTAACCCCCGAATGAAGGAGCATACAGGCCCTGAAAGAATATTACATTGAAGAGGTTTTTCTTAAGAAAAATGTACCATAACAAATAGAAATAAATTTAAGTATGAAAACCAATCTGTTTGGCGTGCATTTTGGTTGTTTAACTCAATGTGGGCATCAAGAAAGGAACTGCAAATATATGTCAGACCAAGGATCTCCAATGGACACCACTCCAGGTGCAAGGAGCTTCCGGGAGTTGTACCATGCATAGCCTATGCCTCAATTTCTGCTCAATTTACAGGAGCAGACTACTGGAGTAAATCAAGCTGATTAGAAGGCAATAATGGGGAGTGTGAGGAACTGGAAAACACTGGAATTCCCTGCGTAAAGGCTCAATGTTACTCAGCTCCATCCTACTAGTGCCGTGCAGGAATGCAGTCCCAGTGCAACTAGGAAACCCATTTTTCTAAGAAATGTGAAATTTATTTTCAATATAAAATATCCAGCATTTAAATAATGAAGCTAAATTTTAAAATGTTAAAACTATATTAGAGCTTTAAAAAAATATCCATCTACAGGACTATTCTGGGCAGAAAGTCACCAATTTGCAATTTCTCCAATTTGGGCCCACCTGATTCAAGAACATCTCCCTCACGTTATACGTGGTTTCTTAAATATTAAGCATTTTGATCCTGAAAGAAAAAAATTGTGAAGACTTTAATCCAAATGATCTCATAAACCATATACCTTCAACCTAAGCATAAGTATACACTAGTGATTTGCTTTTCATTTCACTCCAAATGGAAGGAATCACTAGAGGATTCTTCTACTGCTTACTACAAAACTGCCAACATCTGTTCCTATTTTCCTATTTCCTCTGTCTTATCTCCTGTTACAATGGATAAATGATTCATGCTCCTCTCTAAGGCCGATGCATACTTTCAATTGGGTCGTCAATCTTTTCATATTCCTTTTTACTACTAAAAGCCATTGCCTTCGCAATGCAATGATGTTTCTCTCTCTGTCTCTGTCTCTAGGGATCCTCACACAGCACAATTCCTTAGTATTTTCCACATTCAACAGCCTCCATTCCCATCATAGTGTTCTCACTTCAACACTCTCCATGAGGATTTTATCCCCCAAATTCCCTGAAAATATCAAAAGCCAAGATTAGAAATGAACTCGACTTCCCAAAGCTTTATTAATTCTCAGGCTCCATTTTACTCAGTCTATCAATACATGTAACATAGCTCACAATCCGTTTTTAAACACATTTTCACTTGACTTCTAAAATAAATATTTACCCACATCCTTGACTTGCCTGAAGCCTGTACATCCTATGCATAAAAAAACAAACACAGCCCATAAATGAGGTGTAGGTAGGGTAAAGAACTCACTAATGGATGGAGGGCCCCAATGAAAGCTTATTGGAAAAAAAAAAAAAAAAAAAAGAAAGCTTATTGGGCAAGAGATTAAAAAGTGTGGAACTTCAAAAAAATAAAAATTACCTGAGTACTAACGCATATATATGGAATTTAGAAAGATGGTAACAATAACCCTGTATACGAGATAGCAAAAGAGACACTGATGTATATAGAACAGTCTTTTGGACTCTATGGGAGAGAGAGAGGGTGGGATGATTTGGGAGAATGGCACTGAAATATGTATAATATCATATATTAAATGAGTCGCCAGTCCAGGTTGGATACACAACCTGGATGCTTGGGGCTGGTGCACTGGGACGACCCAGAGGGATGGTATGGGGAGGGAGGAGGGAGGAGGGTGGGATGGGGAACACACGTATACCTGTGGCAGATTCATTTTGATATATGGCAAAACCAATACAATATTGTAAAGTTAAATAAAATAAAATTATTATTAAAAAGAAAATTACCTGAGTGAAGAAATCTTGCAGAATAGGTAACAAAAGCAAGAAATGGAATGCAAAGGGAAGAGTGATTCCAGGTCCAATATGAAATGCTACTTAGCTGACCTCTACAGAATAGGTAACAAAAGCAAGAAATGGAATGCAGAGGGAAGAGTGATTCCAGGTCCAATATGAAATGCTACTTAGCTGACCTCTACACTACACTCTCTCTACACTACAACCCCAGCAAGGAAGAAGGGAGTGCTCATGTTCAGTTTATTCACACAGTCTTGTCCAACTCTGTGACCCCTTTGACTGCTGCATGCCAGGCCTCCCTGTCCATCACCAACTCCCAGAGTTCACTCAAACTCATTGCCATTGAGTCAGTAACGCCATTCAACCATCTCATCCTCTGTCATCCACTTCTCATCCCACCTTCAATCTTTCCCAGCATCACGGTCTTTTCATATGAGTCAATTCTTTACATTGGGTGGCCAAAGTATTGGAGTTTCAGCATCAGCATCATTTCTTCCAAAGAATATTCAGGAATGATTTCCTTCAGGATGGACTGGTTGGCTCTCCTTGCAGTCCAAAGGACTTGCAAGAGTCTTCACAACACCACAGTTCAAAAGCAACAATTCTTCTGCACTCAACTTTCTTTATAGTCTAATTCTCACATCCATACATGACTACTGGAAAAACCATAACTATGACTGGACAGAGTTTTGTTGGCAAAGCAATGTTTGCTTTTTAATAAGCTGTCTAGGTTGGTCATAACTTTCCTTCCAAGGAGTAAGCGTCTTTTAATTTCATGGCTGCAGTCACCATCTGCATTGAATTTGGAGCACAAAAAATTAAAAGTCTCTTACTGTTTCCATTGTTTCCCATCTCTTTGCATGAAGTGATGGGAGTAGATGTCATGGTCTTAGTTTTCTGAATGTTGAGCTTTAAGCCAACTTTTCACTCTCCTCTTTCACTTTCATCAAGAGAGTCTTTAGTTCTTCACTTTCTGCCATAAGGGTGCTGTCAGCTGCATATCTGAAGTTATGGATATTTCTCCCAGCATCTAGATTCCAGCTTCTGCTTCATCCAGTCCAGCATTTCTCATGATGTACTCTGCATATAAGTTAAATAAGCAGGGTGACAATATACAGCCTTGCCATACTTCTTTTCGTATTTGGAACCAGTCTCTTGTTCCATGATCAGTTCTAACTGTTGATTCATGACCTGCATACAGATTTCTCAAGAGGCAGATCAGGTGGTCTGGTATTCCCATCTCTTTCAGAATTTTCCACAGTTTTTCGTGATCCACACAGTCGAAGGCATTGGCATAGTCAATAAAGCAGAAATAGATGTTTTTCTGGAATTGTCTAGGTTTTTTCTATGATCCAACGGATGTTGGTGATTTGATCTCCGGTCCTCTGCCTTTTCTAAATCCAGCTTGAACATCAAGAAGTTCATAGTTCAAGTACTGTTGAAACCTGGTCTCTAAGATTTTGAGCATTACTTTCCTAGTGTGTGACATGAGTGCAGTTGTGCAGAGGTTGAGCAATATTTGATGTTGCCTTTCTTTGGGATTAGAATGAAAACTGACCTTTTCCAGTCCTGTGGCCACTTCTGAGTTTTCTATATGTGCTGCACTCAATGTGCCAGCCCATAAATGGGCTGCACTTTTACAGCATCATCTTTTAGGATTTGAAATAGCTCAACTGGAGTTCCATCACCTCCACTAGCTTTGTTCATAGTGGTGCTTCCTAAGACCCACTTGACTTCACATTCCAGGATGTCTGGCTCTAGGTGAGTGATCACAGCATTGTGGTTATCTGGATAATGCATATCTTTTTGTAGAGTTCTTCTGTGTATTCTTGCCACTTCATCTTAATATCTTCTGCTTCTGGTAGGTCCATCCCATTTCTGTCCTTTATTGAGCCCATCTTCCCATGAAATTTTCCCTTGGCATCTCTAATTTTCTTGAAGAGATCTCTTAGTCTTTCCCATTCTGTTGTTTTCCTCTATTTCTTTGCATTGATCACTGAGGAAGGCTTTCTTATTTCTTCTTGCTATTCTTTGGAACTCTGCTTTCAAATGGATCTATCTTTACTTTTCTCCTTTGCCTTTAGCTTCTCTTCTTTTCACAGCTATTTGCAAGGCCTTCTCAGACAATCATTTGCCTTTTTGCATTGCTTTTTCTTGGGGATGATCTTGATCACTGCCTCCTGTACAATATCATGAACCTCTGTCCATAGTAGTTCAGGCACTCTGTCTATCAGATCTAATACCTTGAATTTATTTGTCACTTCCACTCCTTAATCTTAAGGGATTTGATTTAGGTCATACCTGAATAGTCTAGTGGTTTTCCCTAATTTCTTCAATTTAAGTCTGAATTTGGCAATAAGGAGTTCATGATCTGAGCCACAGTCAGCTCCCAGTCTTGTTTTTGCTGACTGTATAGAGTTTCTCCATCTTTGGCTGCAAAGAATATAATCGATCTGATTTTGGTATTGACCATCTGGTGATGCCCATGTGTAGAGTCTTCTCTTGTGTTGTTGGAAGAGGGTTTGTTAGAACCAGTGCATTCTCTTGGCAAAATTCTATTAGCCTTTGCCTTGCTTCATTCCTTACTCCAAGGCCAAATTTGCCTGTTACTCCAGGTGTTTCTTGACTTCCTACTTTTGATTCCAGTCCCCTATAATGAAAAGGACATCTTTTTTGGGTGTTAGTTCTAGAAGGTCTTGTAGGTCTTCATAGAACTGTTCAACTTCAGCTTCTTCAGCATTACTGGTTGAGGCATGAAAGTGAAAGTGAAGTCACTCAGTCCTGTCCGACTCTTTGCGACCTCATGGACTGTAGCCTACCAGGCTCCTCCCTCCATGGGATTCTCCAGCCAAGAGCACTGGAGTGGGCTGCCATTTCCTTCTCTAGGGGACATTCCCGACCCAGGTATCGAACCTGGGTCTCCTGCATTCCAGGCAGATACTTTAACCTCTGAGCCTTGGATTACTGTGACATTGAATGGTTTGCCTTGGAAATGAATAGAGATCATTCTGTCGTCTTTGAGATTGCATCCAAGTACTTCACTTCAGACTCTTTTCTTGACTGTGATGGCTACTCCATTTCTTCTAAGGGATTCTTGCCCACAGTAGTAGATATAATGGTCATCTGAGTTAAATTCACCCATTCCAGTCCATTTTAGTTCATTGATTCCTAAAATGTTGATGTTCACTCTTGCCATCCTCTGTTTGATCACTTTCAATTTGCCTTGATACAGGGACTTAAAATTCCAGATTCCTATGCAACATTGCTCTTTACAGCATTGGACTTTGCTTCCATCACCAGTCACTTCCACAACTGTGTTTTGGTTTTCCTTTGGCTCCATATCTCCATTCTTTCTGGATTTATTTCTCCACTCTTCTCTAGTAGCATATTGGGCACTTACCGACCTGGGGAGTTCATATTTCAGTGTCCTATGTTTTTGGCCTTTTACACCATTCATGGGGTTCTCAAGGCAAGAATACTGAAGAGGTTTGACATTGATTTCTCCAGTGGTCCACATTTTGTCAAAACTCTCCACCATGACCTGTCTGTCTTGGACAGCCCCACACAGTATGGCTCACAGTTTCATTGAGTTAGTTAAGGCTGTGGTCCACATGATCAGATTGGTCAGTTTTCTGTGATTGTGGTTTTCAGTCTGTCTGCTCTCTGATGGAGAAGGATAAGAGGCTTATGGAAGCTTCCTGATGGGAGAGACTGACAGGGTAAACTGGGTCTTGTTCTCATGGCCAAAACTATGCTCAGTTCAGTTCAGTTCAGTCGCTCAGTTGTGTCCGACTCTTTGCAACCACAGGAATCGCAGCACATCAGGCCTGCCTGTCCATTACCATCTCCTGGACTTCAATTAGACTCACATCCATCGAGTCAGTGATTCCATCCAGCCATCTCATCCTCTGTCGTCCCCTTCTCCTCCTGCCCTCAATCCCTCCCAGCACCAAAGTCTTTTCCAATGAGTCAATTCTCTGCATGAAGTGGCCAAAGTACTGGAATTTCAGCTTCAGCATCATTTCTTCCAAAGAAATCCCAGGGCTGATCTCCTTTAGAATGGACTGGTTGGATCTTCTTGCAGTCCAAGGGACTCTCAAGAGTCTTCTCCAACACCACAGTTCAAAAGCATCAATTCTTCGGTGCTCAGCCTTCTTCACAGTCCAACTCTCACATCCATACATGACCACTGGAAAAACCATAGCCTAAACTAGATGGATTTTGGTGGCAAAGTAATGTCTCTGCTTTTGAATATGCTATCTAGTTTGGTCATAACTTTTTTTCCAAGGAGTAAGCGTCTTTTAATTTCATGGCTGCAGTCACCATCTGCAGTGACTTCGGAGCCAAAAAAAAATAAGGCTGACACTGTTGCACTGTTTCCCATCTATTTCCCATCAAGTGATTGGACCAGATGCCATGATCTTCATCTTCTGAATGTTGAGCTTTAAGCCAATCTTTTCACTCTCCACTTTCACTTTCATCAAGAGGCTTTTTAGTTCCTCTTCACTTTCTGCCATAAGGGTGGCGTCATCTGCATATCTGAGGTTATTGATATTTCTCCCAGCAATTGTGATTCCAGCTTGTGTTTCTTCCAGCTCAGTGTTTCTCATAATGTACTCTGCATATAAATACTCTGCATATAAGCAGGGTGACAGTATACAGCCTTGACGTACTCCTCTTCCTATTTGGAACCAGTCTGTTGTTCCATGTCCAGTTCTAGCTGTTGCTTCCTGACCTGCATAAAGATTTCTCAAGAGGCAGTTAAGGTGGTTTGGTATTCCCATCTCTTTCAGAATTTTCCACAGTTTATTGTGATCCACACAGTCAAAGGCTTTGGGACAGTCAATAAAGCAGAAATGGATGTTTTTCTGGAACTCCCTTGCTTTTTCCATGATCAGCGGATGATGGCAATTTGATCTCTGGTTCCTCTGCCTTTTCTAAAACCCACTTAAACATCAGGAAGTTCACGGTTCATGTATTGCTAAAGCCTAGCTTGGAGAATTTTGAGCATTACTTTACTGGCATGTGCTGCTGCTGCTGCTGTTGCTAACTCACTTCAGTCGTGTCCAACTCTGTGTGACCCCATAGATGGCAGCCCACCAGGCTCCCCCATCCCTGGGATTCTCCAGGCAAGAACACTGGAGTGGGTTGGCATTGCCTTCTCCAATGCATGTAAGTGAAAACTGAAAGTGAAGTCGCTCAGTTGTGTCCGACTCTTAGAGACCCCATGGACTGCAGCCTACCGGGCTCCTCTGTCCATGGGATTTTCCAGGCAAGAATACTGGAGTGGGGTGCCATTGCCTTCTCCGACTAGCATGTAAGATGAGTGCAACTGTGTGGTAGTTTGAGCATTCTTTGGCATTGCCTTTCTTTGGGATTGGAATGAAAACTGATCTTTTCCAGTCCTGTGGCCACTGCTGAGTTTTCCAAATTTGCTGGCATATTGAGTGCAGCACTTTCACAGCATCATCTTTCAGGATGTGAAATAGCTCCACTGGAATTCCATCACCTCCACTAGCTTTGATCGTAGTTATGCTTTCTAAGGCCCACTTGACTTCACATTCCAGGATGTCTGGCTCTAGGTGAGTGTCACACCATCATGATTATCTGGGTCGTGAAGATATTTTTTGTACAAATCTTCTGTGGATTCTTGCCATCTCTTCTTAATATCTTTTGCTTCTGTTAGGTCCATAGCATTTCTGTCCTTTATCGAGCCCATCTTTGCATGAAATGTTCCTTTGGTATCTCTGATTTTCTTGAAGAGATCTCTAGTCTTTCCCATTCTGTTGTTTTCCTCTATTTCTTTGCACTGATTGCTGAAGAAGGCTTTCTTATCTCTTCTTGCTATTCTTTGGAACTCTGCATTCAGATGCTTATATCTTTCCTTTTCTCCTGTGCTTTTCGCTTCTCTTCTTTTCACAGCTATTTGTAAGGCCTCTTTTTTGCATTTCTTTGCCATGGGGATGGTCTTGATCCCTGTCTCCTGTACAATGTCACAAACCTTATTCCATAATTCATCAGGCACTCTATCTATCAGATCTAGGCCCTTAAATCTATTTCTCACTTCCACTGTATAATCATAAGGGATTTGATTTAGGTCATACCTAATGGTCTAGTGTTTTCCCTACTTTCTTCAATCTAAGTCTGAATTTGCAATAAGGAGTTCATGGTCTGAGCCACAGTCAGCTCCTGTTCTTGTTTTTGCTGATTGTATAGAGCTTCTCCATCTTTGGCTGCAAAGAATATAATCAATTTGATTTCAGTGTTGAGCATCTGGTGATGTCCATGTGTATTGTCTTCTCTTGTGTTACTGGAAGAAGGTATTTGCTATGACCAGTGCATTTTCTTGGCAAAACTCTTAGGACTATGCTCAGTAAATCTTTAATGCAATTTTCTGTTAAAAGGCATGTCTGTGTTCCCTACTTGTTACTTGACCTGAAGCCAAACTATGGTGGAGGAAATGAAGATAATGTGACCTCCTTCATAAAGTTCTCATGCATGCACTGCTACACTCAGTGTCCCCAACCCTGTAGCAGGCCACCACTGACCCATGTCTCCGCCAGAGACTCCTGGACACTCATGGGCAAGTCTGGGTCAGGCTCTTGTGGGGTCACTGCTCCTTTCTCCTGCATCCTGGTGCACACAAGGTTCTGTTTGTACCCTCCCAGAGTCTGTTTCCCCAGTCCTGTATAATTTCTGGTGGCTCTACTTTAGGGTTAATGGCAACCTCTTCCAAGGGGGCTTATGCCATACCCAGGTCTACTGCACCCAGAGCTCATGTTGAGAGAGTCCATTCCTAGGCAGGTTGATAAGAAGTCTGGGGTCCCTGAGGAGGAGAGAGGGGTCTGGAATTCTCAAGGAGGAGGAAAGGACAAAGGTTTTTTTCTACATTCCTTAGTAAGGATTACATAACAATGTATCCTTTTTGAGGACAGTTTCTCCTTGAAAACCTTGGGACTAATCCTGTTATCTTAAATGTATATTATAAAGACAATCTCCATGGAAAAGAAATGCAAAAAGGTAAAATGGCTGTCTGGGGAGGCCTTACAAATAGCTGTGAAAAGAAGAGAAGTGAAAAGCAAA
This sequence comes from Tragelaphus eurycerus, assembly GCA_935064755.1. NCBI lineage: Eukaryota > Metazoa > Chordata > Mammalia > Artiodactyla > Bovidae > Tragelaphus > Tragelaphus eurycerus. Next base: position 39,310,010 of record CAKXYN010000010.1, on the reverse strand, counting down.
GGAGAAAAGGAAAGATATAAACATCTGAATGCAGAGTTCCAAAGAATAGCAAGAAGAGATAAGAAAGCCTTCTTCAGCGATCAGTGCAAAGAAATAGAGGAAAACAACAGAATGGGAAAGACTAGGGATCTCTTCAAGAAAATCAGAGATACCAAAGGAATATATCATGCAAAGATGGGCTTGATAAAGGACAGAAATGGTATCGACCTAACAGAAGCAAAAGATATTAAGAAGAGATGGCAAAAATACACAGAAGAACTGTACAAAAATATCTTCACGACCCAGATAATCACGATGGTGTGATCACTGACCTAGAGCCAGACATCCTGGAATGTGAAGTCAAGCGGGCCTTAGAAAGCATAACTACGATCAAAGCTAGTGGAGGTGATGGAATTCCAGTGGAGCTATTCCAGATCCTGAAAGATGATGCTGTGAAAGTGCTGCATGCAATATGCCACCAAATTTGGAAAACTCAGCAGTGGCCACAGGACTGGAAAAGGTCAGTTTTCATTTCAATTCCAAAGAAAAGCAATGCCAAAGAATGCTCAACTGCTGCTACTGCTGCTAAGTAACTTCAGTCGTGTCCGACTTTGTGCGATCCCATAGATGGCCTCCCACCAGGCTCCCCCCTCCCCGGGATTCTCCAGGCAAGAACACTGGAGTGGGTTGCCATTTCCATCTCCAATGCAGGAAAGTGAAAAGTGAAAGTGAAGTCGTGTCCGACTCTTAGCGACCCCATGGACCGCAGCCTACCAGGCTCCTCCATCCATGGGATTTTCCAGGCAAGAGTACTGGAGTGGGGTGCCATTGCCTTAACTACAGCACAATTGCACTCATCTCACACGCTAGTAAAGTAATGCTCAAAATTCTTCAAGCCAGGCTTCAGCAATATGTGAACTGGGAACTTCCTGATGTTCAAGCTGGTTTTAGAAAAGGCAGAGGAACCAGAGATCAAATTGCCAACATCTGCTGGATCATGGAAAAAGCGAGAGTTCCAGAAAAACATCTATTTCTGCTTTATTGACTATGCCAAAGCCTTTGACTGCATGGATCACGAAAAACTGTGGAAAATTCTGAAAGAGATGGGAATACCAGACCACCTGATCTGCCTCTTGAGAAATCTGTATGCAGGTCAGGAAGCAACAGTTAGAACTGGACATGGAACAACAGATTGGTTCCAAATAGGAAAAGGAGTACGTCAAGGCTGTATACTGTAACCCTGCTTATATGCAGAGTATTTATATGCAGAGTACATCATGAGAAATGCTGGGCTGGAAGAAACACAAGCTAGAATCAAGATTGCTAAGAGAAATATCAATAACCTCAGATACTCAGATGACACCACCCTTATGGCAGAAAGTGAAGAGGAACTAAAAAGCCTCTTGATGAAAGTGAAAGTGGAGAGTGAAAAAGTTGGCTTAAAGCTCAACATTCAGAAAATGAAGATCATGGCATCTGGCCCCATCACTTCGTGGGAAATAAATGGGGGAAAAGTTGAAATAGTGTCAGACTTTATTTTTCTGGGCTCCAAAGTCACTGCAGATGGTGACTGCAGCCATGAAATTAAGACGCTTACTCCTTGGAAGGAAAGTTATGACCAACCTAGATAGCATATTCAAAAGCTGAGACATTACTTTGCCAACAAAGGTCCATCTAGTCAAGGCTATGGTTTTTCCAGTGGTCATGTATGGATGTGAGAGTTGGACTGTGAAGAAGGCTGAGCACCGAAGAATTGATGCTTTTGAACTGTGGTGTTGGAGAAGACTCTTGAGAGTCCCTTGGACTGCAAGGAGATCCAACCAGTTCATTCTGAAGGAGATCAGCCCTGGGTTTTCTTTGGAAGGAATGATGCTAAAGCTGAAACTCCAGTATTTTGGCTACCTCATGCAAAGAATTGACTCATTGGAGAAGACTCATTCTGGGAGGGATTGGGGGCAAGAGGAGAAGGGGACGACAGAGGATGAGATGGCTGGATGGCATCACTGACTCAAGGTATGTGAGTCTCAGTGACCTCAGGGAGTTGGTGATGGACAGGTGGGCCTGGCGTGCTGCAATTCATGTGGTTGCAAAGAGTCGGACAGGACTGAGCGACTGATCTGATCTGATCTGATCTGGGTCTGGCAAGATCTTTCTATTGTTATTCCAATCCTGTCCTCTTAAAATGTAAATTGTGGGAGTGGGTCTAGTAAGATCTTTCCAGCCTTGAGTTATTTTCCTGATTTATTGTAATAACCAATTTTAAAAGTATATAGCTCCCTTGCTAAGCCTAGTGAGGGGGCTCTCTCCACCCTCTTCTGATGTCTATGTCAGAAGCCTTCTCTGTCCCTTTGTATACTTTAATAAAACTCTGCAACATAGAAGCTCTTGAGTGATCAAGCCTTGTCCCTGGTCCCAAAGCTAAATCTCTTCTTTGAAGACCATGAATCCGAAATCACTGTAAATTATTAATGTGTAAGGGGGAATAAAAATGTATGTAGAGGCTCAACAGTTCTCCCAATGGAAAACCCTCTAAATAAGCTGAACAAGTCTCAAGAAGCTGAAGGAACTTCATAGTCAAAAATCACGGAAGTCAGAGGTTTAGAGCAAGTTGGTAACACGAGGATATCAATTCAGGCAAGTACCTGAGACAGCAACTGTCATGGAGCAGAAGAGCCAGAGAGGTAGACACTAGAGACAAGTGACAGAACAAAAAGGACCAGCTGTGACTCTCATGCTCAATTTTTCCCTGGGTAGAGTTAGGGAAGAATTGGGAGAACAATGTGAGATAAAACCTGAGTTTCCTGTTAGCCTTTCTATGTCTCAAATTATGTCAAAATACTTTTAAATACTCGAAGAAGATCCTCACATTACATTTGGTTTTTAATCTCATACATGTTTTTTGATTCCTTTTTTAAAAATTTTATGAAAACAGACTTTCATTTAGTGATTGTATTCATGTCTCCCTTAATTTTGGATGTTTAAACACAGCTTTCCAGCATCACCCCTGCCCCTTTCCTTCTTGCCCTCCATCTAAGAAAGTCAATGAAAGAGTCAAGAGATGGTGCTCCTCTCTTGATGTCAGCTGGAAGTTCAAAGCTCACAAACTCGGAGCCCTGCCAGGAACCCTGCCAGTGGCCCCACCCCTTAACCACAGTGAAAACCCAAGCCTTCATTTATCACTTTGGTCAGGCCGTCTCAGACTGGTTTGGGTGTCTGCCCTGTTAACCCAGGAAAGTCTCATTATATGAGTAATAAGCCTTTCCACACTGTCTTTGTGCATGTGTGATGTCCTCAGTCTCCATATCAAAACCAACTTTGGTTTTACAGGAACTCAGCCCATGCCCTCCACAGGCAACAACAAAACAGCAGTGTTATGATAGAAGATAATAAAAAGCTTTGTAAGGCATAATATCCAGAAAGAACATTGAAAGGAAAAAAATGGAAGGAAATGTTGAAATGTCTGGCAGAAAGTGGAATATAAAGGTCAATCTCCTATCATTCTCAAGGATATTTTAAGTTGTACCTCACTTATTAGTTTTAATCCATACGTCAGTCATGTCTGACTCTTTGTGACCCCATGGACTGCAGCACACCAGGCTTCCTTGTCCTTCACAGTCTCCTAGAGTTTGCTCAAACTCATATTCATTGAATTGAGGATCCCACCCAAACATCTCACCCTCTGTCGTCCCCTTCTCCTCATGCCCTCAGTCTTTCCCAGCATCAGGGTCTTTTCCAATGAATCAACTCTCAAAGTATTGGAGCTTTAGCTTTAACATCAGTCCTTAAAATGAATATTCAGGATTTATTTCCTTTAATATTAAGTTATAAATGAACTCTTGGAAATATTTTCAGTCAGCCATTACAAAGGCAGAAGACACCCCTAAGAATTCATGGAATATTTTCAGAGGCCTTCAAAGTTCATGACATACATATTTTAAAATATGTAAATAAATGAACACTTTGCAAAGACATTTTATTGCCTCAAGAAGCATTTTCCTCTCATTGCCAACATCTAATTATGTTTCAGGTGCTGTTCAACATAAAACTCCGATTTCTGCAAATGTTCACAGACATTTCGTATATAATCACAATCTATTTGTGCTAGCTGACAATTGTTGCTGAAATCTTGCTCTCTCTATGGAGGGTAGAAAAAACCATTGAAAAAGAGCAAATCTGATTAAAGGCTCCTTGCCTAAGGAAAGAGAGAAATCCATTGACAAATCAGTCCTTAGGGATCATTGATTTTTAGGTGAAAAACAAAAAGAAAATTAGAAGGCAAAAGAAAATTAAAGCCTGAAAACAGGTATTGAACATTGTTTGCAAGTAGAAAATATTTGTTTATATTCAGAAGATCCACCTCTTGGGGCTAAAAAGTCACTGATTTTGGATGAATTCTTAGACCAAAAATCCAGCATTCTGCTTGTCACGATCTACATTCTGAATTGTATTGACTATTTTAAAGGTTTGACATGGTTTTCAACTTTAATTATTTAAATGTTAAAATAGAATTCGGACTAAACAGGATAAGATTCACATTTTAACCTTTGCAACTGGTTTCAAATTTGTTAAAATATCAATTCTAGGGCAAAAGAGCTTTAATAATAGTCCATTGGTTAAAAGCATCTTTAAGGCTGTGGCAGGTATTACACTGTGTTTTTCAGACAGAAAATAAGGGACATAATTCCCCCAAAATGTTCATTGTGCACAACTGGAGAATTCTGAGAACTAGTGGGCTTGTTTGAGGTGGCATTTCACTCCTAAAACACTAATAGTGTTTACAGTGCCTTATTGGTCATGACTTAGGCACTCAAGTACCTTATATTTAATTAGGGTAATTTATACGGAGAAGCTCTATACAATCAGCTAAAACAAGACCAGGAGCTGACTGTGGCTCGGACCATGAACTTCTTATTGCCAAATTCAGACTTAAATTGAAGAAAGTAGGGAAAACCACTAGACCATTCAGGTATGACCTAAATCAAATCCCTTATGATTATACAGTGGAAGTGAGAAATAGATTTAACGGCCTAGATCTGATAGATAGAGTGCCTGATGAATTATGGAATGAGGTTCGTGACATTGTATAGGAGACAGGGATCAAGACCATCTCCATGAAAAAGAAATGCAAAAAAGCAAAATGGCTGTCTGGGGAGGCCTTGCAAATAGCTGCGAAAAGAAGAGAAGCGAAAAGCAAAGGAGAAAAGGAAAGATATAAACATGTGAATGCAGAGTTCCAAAGAATAGTCAGAAGAGATAAGAAAGCCTTCTTCAACGATCAATGCAAAGAAATAGAGGAAAACAACAGAATGGGAAAGACTAAGGATCTCTTCAAGAAAATCAGAGATACCAAAGGAACATTTCCTGCAAAAATGGGCTCGATAAAGGACAGAAATGGTATGGACCTAACAGAAGCAGAAGATATTAAGAAGAGGTGGCAAGAATACACAGAAGAACTGTACAAAAAAGAGCTTCACGACCCAGATAATCATGATGGTGTGATCACTGACCTAGAGCCAGACATCCTGGAATGTGAAGTCAAGTGGGCCTTAGAAAGCATCACTATGAACAAGGCTAGTGGAGGTGATGGAATTCCAGTGGAGCTATTGCAAATCCTGAAAGATGATGCTGTGAAAGTGCTGAACTCAAGATGCCAGCAAATTTGGAAAACTCAGCAGTGGACACAAGATTGGAAAAGGTCAGTTTTCATCTCAATCCCAAAGAAAGGCAATGTCAAAGAGTGCTCAAACTACCGCACAATTGCACTCATCTCACATGTTAGTAAAATAATGCTCAAAATTCTCCAAGCCAGGCTTCAGCAATATGTGAACCGTGAAATTCCTGATGTTCAAGCTGGATTTAGAAAAGGCAGAGGAACCAGAGATCAAATTGCCAACATCCGCTGGATCATGGAAAAAGCAAGAGAGTTCCAGAAAAACATCTATTTCTGCTTTATTGACTTTGCCAAAGCCTTTGACTGTGTAGATCACAATAAACTGTGGAAAATTCTGAAAGAGATGGGAATACCCGACCACCTGATCTGCCTCTTGAGAAATCTGTATGCAGGTCAGGAAGCAACAGTTAGAACTGGACATGGAACAACAGACTGGTTCCAAATAGGAAAAGGAGTACGTCAAGGCTGTATATTGTCACCATGTTTATTTAACTTATATGCAGAGTACATCATGAGAAATGCTGGACTGGAAGAAACACAAGCTGGAATCAAGATTGTCAGGACAAATATCAATAACCTCAGATATGCAGATGACACCACCCTTATGGCAGAAAGTGAAGAGGAACTAAAAAGCTTCCTGATGAAAGTGAAAGTGGAGAGTGAAAATGTTGGCTTAAAGCTCAACATTCAGAAAACGAAGATCATGGCATCTGGTCCCATCACTACATGGGAAATAGATGGGGAAACAGTGGAAACAGTGTCAGACTTTATTTTTCTGGGCTCCAAAATCACTGCAGATGGTGACTGCAGCCATGGAATTAAAAGACGCTTACTCCTTGGAAGGAAAGTTATGACCAACCTAGATAGCATATTCAAAAGCAGAGACATCACTTTGCCAACAAGGGTTCGCCTAGTCAAGGCTGTGGTCTTTACTGTGGTCATGTATGGATGTGAGAGCTGGACTGTGAAGAAGGCTGAGCGCCGAAGAATTGATGCTTTTGAACTGTGGTGTTGGAGAAGACTCTTGAGAGTCCCTTGGACTGCAAGGAGATCCAACCAGTCCATTCTGAAGGAGATCAGCCCTGGGATTTCTTTGGAAGGAATGATGCTAAGCTGAAGCTCCAGTATTTTGGCCACCTCATGCGAAGAGTTGACTCATTGGAGAAGACTCTGACGCTGGGAGGGATTGGGGGCAGGAGGAGAAGAGGACGACAGAGGATGAGATGGCTGGATGGCATCACTGACTCGATGAATGTGAGTCTGAGTGACCTCCGAGAGCTGATAATGGATAGGGAGGCCTGGCGTGCTGCAGTTCATGGGGTCGCAAAGAGTTGGACACGACTGAGCGACTGATCTGATCTGATCTGATCTGATCTGATACTAATATTTGGAGAAGGCAATGGCACCCTACTCCAGTACTCTTGCGTGGACAATCCCATGGATGGAGGAGCCTGGCAGGCTGCAGTCCATGATGTCGCGAAGTGTGGGACACAACTGAGCGGCTTCACTTTCACTTTTCACTTTCCTGCATTGGACAAGGAAATAGCAAACCACTCCAGTGTTTTTGCCTGGAGAATCCCAGGGAAGGGGGAGCCTGGTGAGCTGCCATCTATGGGGTCATACAGAGTCAGACACTACAGATATTTGACCAGCCTCTTGAGAAACCTGTATGCAGGTCAGGAAGCAAAAGTTAGAACTGGACATGGAACAACAGACTGGTTCCAAATAGGAAAAGGAGTACCTCAAGGCTGTATATTGTCACCCTGCTTATTTAACTTATATCCAGGGTACATCATGAGAAACGCTAGGCTAGAGGAAGCACAAGCTGGAATCAAGATTGCCAAGAGAAATATTAATAACCTCAGATATGCAGATGACACAACCCTTATGGCAGAAAGTGAAGAGGAACTTAAAAGCCTCTTGATGAAAGTGAAAGAGGAGAGTGAAAAAGTTGGCTTAAAGCTCAACATTCAGAAAACTAAGATCATGGCATCCGGTCCCATCAATTCATGGGAAATAGATGGAGAAACAGTGGAAACAGTGGCTGACTTTGTTTTTCTGGGCTCCAAAATCGCTGCAGATGGTGACTGCAGCCATGAAATTAAAAGACGCTTATTCCTTGGAAGGAAAGTCATGACCAACCTAGACAGCATATGAAAAAGCCAAGACATTACTTTGCCAAAAAAGGTCTGTCTAGTCAAGGCTATGGTTTTTCCAATGGTCATGTATGGATGTGAGAGTTGGACAGCAAAGAAAGCTGAGCACCGAAGAATTGATGCTTTTGAACTGTGGTGTTGGAAAAGACTCTTGAGAGTCCCTTGGACTGCAAGGAGATCCAACCAATCCATCCTAAAGGAGATCAGTCCTGGGTGTCCATTGGAAAGAATGATGCTGAAGCTGAAACTCCAATACTTTGGCCACCTCATGCGAAGAGTTGACTCATTGGAAAAGACCCTGATGCTGGGAGGGATTAGGGGCAGGAAGAGAAGGGGATGACAGAGGATGAGATGGTTGGATGGCATCACCGACTCGGTAGACATGGGTTTGAGTGGACTCCGGGAGTTGGTGATAGACAGGGAGGCCTGGTGTCCTGCAGTTCATGGAGTCGCAAAGAGTCGGACACAACTGAGCAACTGAACTGAACTAAACTGATACTAATATTGTTTCTCTCTTACACATGACATCTTTATGATAAGAAATCACTCTGCTTTGCCAGATGTTCTCAGAAAATAGCTAGGAAAAAGTGTTTTACCAATGATGGACAAGTGCCTAGCTTAGTGTTTTGAAAGCAAATGGTAATAACACATAACAAGTTGCTAACAAGTAAAAAATAAGATGTTGAATTGGTTAAATGCTTCACTCCATTACCACCCTTGAATGACCAGTGCACTTTATGGTATTTTGATAGGTGCAGCTGTTGGAACAGGGTCTATAAAACTTCCCTCTGGAACTATTTTTTCCTTTGCTTGAAGAGGAATACATAAAGGTTTCTGCTACTACTACTACTACTACTAATTCACTTCAGTCGTGTCCAACTCTGTGTGACCCCATAGACGGCAGCCCACCAGGCTCCCCCGTCCCTGGGATTCTCCAGGCAAGAACACTGGAGTTGGTTGCCATTTCCTTCTCCAATGCATGAAAGTGAAAAGTGAAAGTGAAGTCGCTCAGTCGTGTCCAACCCCCAGCGACCCCATGGACTGCAGCCTTCCAGGCTCCCCAACCCATGGGATTTTCCAGGCAGAAGTATTGGAGTGGGGTGCCATTGCCTTCTCCGAAAGGTTTCTGAGGATTAGGCAAAAAGCTATTTCAGCTTCTTCTTTTCCCTGCCTCAGTAAATCATTCCCCATAATTGTGTCAGCAGAACCAAATTATAGTTGTGGGATTGAGGAAAGGAAATATAGGATTTGACAAAGGACTGAGACTAAGACTTTTCTGTTTCTGGATAACCTCTGATGGAAGCAACAGTGTAGTTGCCATCTCCTTCAGCCAGACCCAGCAAGGAAGAAAGAATGAAAAACTAGAAGCTATTACAAGAAAGATCTGTTGTTTTAGAGTTTAAATCTCCTTGACCACACAGAAGTCTTTGTGGGGTTGTTCATTTTTCACTTCAACCACAAAAGCAAGATTAATATCCTTTTCTAGGATTCAGAGAGACAAGAACAGCAGACCAAAGAGAATGGCAGTACAGTCTGTGGGATGCAGTCGTACCCAAGAAGTCAGCATGTGGCCATTGCTGGCTGTAAAACTTGACTGGTGATAACATTTGTTAGTAGTCTCACCAGAAATATTTTCTTCCTGCCACTTCCCAAATGAATAAAAAAAGTGAAAGGAGACTGAGGAAAATGGACTCCAACCCTGATACCAGGCTGAAAAAGAAACTCATTTCCTGCTATTAGGCAAAGGATTTAGTCCAAGTGTAAACATATGACCAAACCAGTGTATCAAGGAACTATTCTCTTCAGCCCAGATCCAGGAGTTCTGGATCCAAATCTATCTCTTTTTTTTTTTTTTTTTAATCAAGAATCTCTTTTATTGATTATCAGAAACATTACAAACATCTAGTATGAACAAATTGTAACATGATAGTGTTTAGTTTGAACAATTAATACATTTCAGATATAATATTATACATATTTCAATGCTATTCTCCCCAATCATCTCACCCTCTCCTGGTCCCAGAGTCCAAAAGTCTGGTCTATACATCAGTGTCTCTTTTGTTGTCTCGTAAATAGGGTTATTTTTTACCATCTTTCTAAATTCCATATATATGCGTTAGTATACTGTATTTGTGTTTTTGTTTCTGGCTTACTTCACTCTGTATAATAGGCTCCAGTTCCATCCACCTCCTTAGAACTGATTCAAATGTATTCTTTTTAATGGCTGAGTAATATTCCATTGTGTATATGTACCACAGCTTGCTTATCCATTCATCTGTGGATGGACATCTAGGTTGCTTCCACGTTCTGGCTATTGCAAACAGTGCTGCTATGAACATTGGGGTACAGGTGTCTCTTTCAATTCTGGTTTTCTCAGTGTATATGCCCAGCAGTGGGATTGCTGGATCATAAGGCAGTTCTATTCGCAGTTTTTTGAGGAATCTCCATACTGTTCTCCAAAGTGGCTGTACTAGTTTGCATTCCCACCAACAGTGCAAGAGGGTTCCCTTCTCTCCGCACCCTCTCCAGCATTTATTGCTTGTGGACTTTTGGATAGCAGCCATACTGATTGGCGTGAAATGGTATCTCATAGTGGTTTTGATTTGCATTTCTCTGATAATGAGTGATATTGAGCATCTTTTCATGTGTTTGTTAGCCATCTGTATGTCTTCTTTGGAGAAATGTCTATTGAGTTCTTTGGCCCATTTTTTGATTGGGTCATTTATTTTTCTGGAATTGAGCTGTAGAAGTTGCTTGTATATTTTTGAGATTAGTTGTTTGTCAGTTGCTTCATTTGCTATTATTTTCTCCCATTCTGAAGGCTGTCTTTTCACCTTGCTTATAGTTTCCTTTGTTGTGCAAAAGCTTTTTAAGTTTGATTAGGTCCCATTTGTTCATTTTTGATTTTATTTCCAATATTCTGGGAGGTGGGTCATAGAGGATCCTGCTGTGATGTAAGTCAGAGAGTGTTTTGCCTATGTTTTCCTCTAGGAGTTTTATGGTTTCTGGTCTTACATTTAGCTCTTTAATCCATTTTGAGTTTATTTTTGTGTATGGTGTTAGAAAGTGTTCTAGTTTCATTCATATGGAGGGGTCTTGTTTTTGTATCCATTCAGCCAGTCTCTGTCTTTTGGTTGGGGCATTCAACCCATTTACATTTAAGGTAATTAATGATAAATATGATCCCGTTGCCATTTACTTTGTTGTTTTGGGTTTGAATTTATATATCCTTTTTGTGTTTCCTGTCTAGAGAATGTCCTTTAGTATTTGTTGGAGAGCTGGTTTGGTGGTGCTGAATTCTCTCAGCTTTTGCTTGTCTGTAAAGGTTTTGATTTCTCCTTCATATTTGAATGAGATCCTTGCTGGGTACAATAATCTGGGCTGTAGGTTCTTTTCTTTCATCACTTTAAGTATGTCTTGCCATTCCCTCCTGGCTTGGAGAGTTTCTATTGAAAGATCAGCTGTTATCCTTATGGGAATTCCCTTGTGTGTTATTTGTTGTTTTTCCCTTGCTGCTTTTAATATTTGTTCTTTGTGTTTGATCTTTGTTAATTTGATTAATATGTGTCTTGGGGTGTTTCGTCTTGGGTTTATCCTATTTGGGACTCTCTGGGTTTCTTGGACTTGAGTGATTATTTCCTTCCCCATTTTAGGGAAGTTTTCAACTATTATCTCCTCTAGTATCTTCTCATGGTCTTTCTTTTTGTCTTCTTCTTCTGGGACTCCTATGATTCTAATATTGTAACGTTTAATATTGTCCTGGAGGTCTCTGAGATTGTCCTCATTTCTTTTAATTCGTTTTTCTTTTTTCTCCTCTGATTCCTTTAATTCTGCCATTCTATCTTCTAATTCGCTAATTCTATCTTCTGCCTCTGTTATTCTACTATTTGTTGCCTCCAGAGTGTTTTGGATCTCATTTATTGCATTATTCATTATATGTTGATTCTTTTTATTTCTTCTAGGTCCTTGTTAAATCTTTCTTGCATCTTCTCAATGCTTTTCTCCAGAGTATTTATCCATGATTCCATTTTGCTTTCCAGATTTTGGATTAATTTCACGATCATTATTTGGAATTCTTTATCAGGTAGGTTCGCTATTTCTTCCTCTTTTGTTTGGTTTGGTGGGCTTTTATCCTGTTCCTTTACCTGCTGGGAATTCTTCTGTCTTTTCATCTTGTTTAAATTGCTAAGTTTGGGGCATCTTTACTGTATTCTGGTAGTCTGTGGAGTTCTCTTTATTGTGGCGTTTCTGCACTATATGTGGGTTTGTACCGGTGGCTTGTCGAGGTTTCTTGTTTATGGAAGCTTGTATCGGTGTTCTGGTGGGTGGAGCTGGATTTCTTTTCTCTGGGGTGCAGTGGAGTGTCTAGTAGTGAGTTATGAGATGTCTATGCTTTTGGGGTCGCTTTGTGTAGCCTGTGTATTGGAGCTCAGGCTGTGTTCTTGTTTTTCTGGAGAATTTGCTTGGTATGTCTTGTTGTGGAACTTGCTGGTCTTTGTGTGATGCTTGGTTTCAGAGTAGGTATGGAGGCTTTTAATGAGCTCCTGTCAATTAGTGTTTCGTGGGATCAGGGTATGGACTTAAGCCTCCTGGTTCCAGTTATTGGTCTTATTTTTACAGTAGTCTCAAAAACTTCTTCTTCTATAATGCATTCCACAACTGGACTGCTCAGAGATGTTCACGGAATTATACATAGAAGGAAAAAGGGAGGAAGGAGACAGAGGTGGTCAGGAGGATAAAAGGAGGGAGTGTGAAGGAGAGAGACAGATCTAGTCAGTAATCAGTAAAGAAAAGAAAAAAGGAAAGGAAAAAAGCAAAGGACAAAAAGGAAAAAGGAAAAAAAAAAAACAAAACAGGGTCGCAAAAGTTATATCTAAACGTGGAGATTAAAGAAGTACTAGAGGATAAAAAAAATAATAATAATAAAAAAATAAAAGAAACAAAACAAACAACAACAAAAAAAAATTAAAAGGGAAAAAAAAATTTTTGTTTTCCTTTTTCCAATTAAAAAATAATAAAAATTTAAAAAATATATATATATTAAAAAAAGAAAAGAAAAAAAAAAGGAAATAATGATGGGAAAAATAGTAACAATATATATAAGAGTTTCTCTATTATTGTTGTGGGTTCAGTTCATTTTCAGCTAGTTCCTTGTTCCGGCTTAAATTTCTCAAGATCTATAGGCCCCTTTCTCTGTGGTTGTTCTGTATAGTTCTTTGTTCTGTGCACGGTTCGGCGGTGTTCTGGGCCAAGGCCCGCCACTCGTGTGGTCGGCGCTGCACAATCTGGATTGCCGGCCCAAACTACTCCAGTTAGGCAGCACTCCAGACAATCAGGCGAACGAAGTCTGCGCTGAGGCCCGCAGAGGGGGAGGGGTCGGCAACGGGAATGGCGGGCGGGCGGGTGGGGGAGGGGATGGGGTGGCCCTCGTGGGAGCCGCCGGCACAGTGGGCGGGGGCACAACTGCGCGGGAGTGGCCGACGGGGGAGCGTCCAGTGGGGGAGAGTCCCGCGGGGGAGCGTCCCTCTGGGGATCGCCGGCAGCGGAGCGTCCCGCGTGGGAACGGCCAAGGCGTCTCCCTGCCCAGCCCCGGCTCCCCAATGGCAGATGCGGGCGTTTGCAGCGGTGCTTTTCCGCTGCGGAAGTTACCGCAGGGCCCGCAGTCTGTGGGTTCTAATTGCTCAACTGTTCTCCTCCCTGTTATGATAGTCTCCGTGTTTCCCAGGTTCGGCGCAGATTCCGCAGGGAGAGTGTTTCCTGGTGTTTGGAAACTTCTCTTTTTAAGACTCCCTTCCCCGGACAGAGGTCCGCCCCTCCCTCTTTGTCTCTCTCTGGCTTCTATATTCTTTCCTACCTCCTTTAAAAGGCAGTGAGTTGCTTTTCTGGGTGTCCGACGTCCTCCGCCAGCACTCCGAAGCTGTTTGTGGTATTTACTCGGCGCCCAGATGTCCCATTGATGAATTTGTGGAGGAGAAAGCGTATTCCCCGTCCTAATCCTTCGCCATCTTAACCGGAAGTCCAAATCTATCTCTTGTATGTTAGACATTAAAAAAAAAAGACATTCATAGTTCTAGTATCTATTGGCAACCACTTCAAGATAGTGAGGGAACCACAACTGCGGAAATTGACCATATCCAAGGCTGGACTGAGAGAAATAAAATGATTTTTTGTGATACCTGAAACCTACTCTACCTCTTGTCTTTACAGTTATATGTCTCAATAAATTTTCATTATTGGTTAAGTATGTTTAAGGGAGGTTTTCTGCTGTTGCCACAGAAGTATAGTGAGAAAAAGGCAGCATAATTACTATAGTGAAATCTTTCAAAAATATTTTAATTTATTCAACATTTATTTAAAATATGAGCCACACTCTGTTAGGTCCAGAAAATGCAAGCCATGATAAATAAGACAAGCATGGTCATTACCCTCGCAGAATTTAGAACCCAGAGAAGTATTTGGAGAATAGGCAAGATACCATGGACTGTGTCATGAGGAAGGAAGCACAGAGTACTACAGGAATAGTCAGAAGCCACAACATAGGGGACATTTGTATTTCTGAAGGTTCTTGCTTCATCCTCTTTTCCTAACCTCCTGTGAGCTTCTCAGGTGCCTCAGTGGTAAAGAATCCACCTACCAGTTCAGGAGATGAAAGAGACACAGTTTCCATCCCTGGGTCGGATTTCTACCTCCATCCCTGGAGGTAGAAATAGCAACCCACTTCAGTATTCTAGACTGGGAAATCCTATGGACAGAGGAGCCTGGCAGGCTGCGGTCCAGGGGGTTGCAAAAAAGTCACATACGACTTCAGTGAATAAACAACACCAACAAAGCTCCTGTCTTTCCTTTTGGAGAATTACTTTTCCATGGAGTATTTTATAGAATGGTAAATTCACATGCCTGACATTCTACAGAAATAATATGTTCAAGTTCTTTGTTTTCACATCACAATTAATTCAGGGCATTAATGTATTAGCTTAAGGCAGTAATCATTTTCTTTTTTTCCAGAGTTCACTCCTTGAGTATTAAAAATATAGAATAAAACTACTGGAATTCGTCATTCATCCCTACTGAAGTAGCCAAAGCAAATGGTTCCTGTTATAAGATAGTTGCTGAGCTTCCTGCTTCTATAGTTTCCAACACTTTCCCCTACTTATCAGTTCTAAGAGCCTTAATAGTCATCCTAGAAATTCTGTTGTGCTTCTAGTAGCTGAACTTATTTACTGTTGTTTATAATCAATCAACCCTAATCTATACTTCAGGTGTCAAGGAAGACTCCTGTTGGAAGTATCAACTAGGTTGATAGCTTTTTGTTGTGAGTCTGTAAATGCAGTTTATTAGAGGAGTAGTTTGTCTAAGATTAGTTTGGGAGGAAGACAGGTAGTGAAATATGAAATTGTAACTTTGAGAGCTTAAGCAAAAAGAAGGGATTCAAAGAGAAACAAGGCTGTACACAGAGCAAAGTTGTGCAGGACATACAGTAAGGAAAGACAGTAGGAAGAATAAAATTGTTATGGCATGGTCTTGAGATAAGAAACTGAGAAAATGCAAAGGAGTTTAGAGAGTGCCAGAGTTCAATCAAAGAGAACCTGATAGTCCACAACAGGCAGAAGTAAATACACAAAATAAAAGGCAAGGGTAAACTGTCATTGGCTCTAGCCATCCATGGTAAGAAGAGTTTTCTAATCCATTTGTAAAGGATTTGTGATTAATTAAGAGCACTCTTGTTAGTCAACTGACACAAGTAGTATATGTACATGGACACATCTTAGCTATGGTTAATTTATAATAAATTAACATTGATTAATATTTAAATAATCTGCAAATAGTTAATTCATAGGTTCTTTGGCTATCTTCTCAAGAAATGTATTCTCACGTTTCAGCGATAACACTGGTATTAGGGCTTAGTATATCTTAAATTTGGATCCAAAAGGCCATGGTTTGGTTCAGTATCAATTCAGTTCAGTTGCTTAGTCATGTCTGACTCTTTGTGACACCATGGACTAATGCCAGACTTCCCTGTCCATCACTAACTCATCATGAGCGTGCTCAAACTCATGTCCATTGAGTTAGTGATGCCATCCAACCATCTCATCCTCTGCCATCCCCTTCTCTTCCTACCTTCAATCTTTCCTATCATCAAGGTCTTTTCTAATGAGTCAGTTCTTCACATCAGGGTGCCAAAGTATTGGAGCTTCAGCTTAAGCATCAGTGCTTCCAATGAATATTCAGGACTGATTTCCTTTAGGATTGTCTGGGTTGATCTCCTTGCAGTCCAAGGGACTCTCAAGAGTCTTCTCCAACACCACATCAAAAGCATCAATTCGTTGGCACTCAGCTTTCTTTATGGTCCAAATCTCACAAATAATTATGTTTGACTGATTCCTCCAAGTCATTTCTCACAGTGACATTTGCAATGCCACTAACATAAATGATCTAACAATAGTTCCACTCCTTGTGTCTCCAGTAAATTCTACAAAGTCAAGTCAAAGCTACCTGGCATTTATATTATAATAAATAGAATCATAATTGTTCATCTGAGGAATTAAGAATTCCCTGGCACTGAATTGCAGGAGCAATTTGTATTAAGAACTCTTATGTAAGAGCAATGAAGTCTGTCTTCAAACATTATTTTGTTATTAAAAATCCCTAGGAACAGAACCTTTTTCTTGGGAATACTTTTATGTCATATTTGAGTGAGGGGCTTTTTGGTGGTGTTTTGTAATGTAAACTCCTTTTTTATGTTCTAGTTTCTCTCATTCAAATCCCTAACCATTTACTGAGAATGTAATTTGTGTAAAGACATTATGCCAGGTGTTAAATGACAGTAGTTCTTTAATGTGAATCATCAACTTGGTGAAAGCGAACTGCTTTTCAAAATAATCTTGGAAGCATTTAGAAATACAGATTTCCAGGTTCCTGTGCAGTCACTGTGATTCAGAAGGTCTAAGATAGGTGGGGAATATCTATATGTTTTTTCAATTTCCAAAGTTATTTTATTGAAAAGTCAGTTTGTTTTTTGTTTTTTTTTTTTTGCTTAACTTTACAATATTGTGTTGCTTTTACTATACATCAAGATGGATCCGCCGCCAGTATACACATGTTCCGCATCCTGAACCCTCCTCCCTCTCCCCTCCCCACACCATCCCTCCAGGTCGTCCCAGTGCTCCAGCCCCAGGCATTTGTTATCGGGCATCGTACCTGGACTGACGACTCGTTTCAGATATGATATTATACATATTTCAATGCTATTCTCCCCCATCATCCCACCCTCTCCCGGTCCCAGAGTCCAGTTTTAAGAATAGTGCTAGAAGTAAATAAAAAGAAAGAAAAGTCAGTTTTAAGAATAGTGCTAGAAGTAAATAAAAAATGTGGATGATCACTTTTAAGCCACTCACAATCTAGCTGTGAAACTAAACCACATACTTCCATAATCAGATTATGAGAAAATTGTGGGAAATGATATACAAGAACTACAACTGAATCCCCAAGCTTGCAATCATTCATATTATGTATTTTATTAATTTCCTGAAATAATGTTCTATGACAAAGCTTCTTGATCTAGGGGTCCATGAAATTCTAAGAGGTTCATGAATAGAAGGAACTTGATAGATTAAGGTGGAAGAAATAATTATATCTTTATTTTCATTAGCTTCTAAGTGACATTTGTAATTTTCTGCATTACTAATGTACTAGCAAATCACTAGTTTTAACATTTTTTAAAAATTTACACTAGTAAATATCTGAAAGAGATCTTAAGCTACTGTTTACTCTTCGTACTACTTCAAAGTTACAGTAACTATTATTATATAATGTGCCACTAAAACCCACAAATATTACTGTTCCTAACAGTTTGGTGTTGGTGGCTCAGAGGTTAAAGCGTCTACCTCCAATGTGGGAAACCCAGGTTCGATCCCTGGGTCGGGAAGATCCCCTGGGGAAGGAAATGATGACCCACTCCAGTATTCTTGCCTGGAGAATCCCATGGATTCTCCATGGATCCCATGGATCCCATGGATCCATGCATCCCATGGATCTACTGAGACGCCTGGTAGATTACAGTCCATGGGGTCGCAAAGAGTCAGACACGACTGAGAGACTTCACTTTCACTTTCTACCAACTACATGCCAATATAGATGTTTTGTGTTGCAGTTATTCCAACTTGTTGAAAAATGGTAAGAACGTCTAACCTCTGCTCTCTGATCAAAAACCGGCAATAGAAAGGATGTTACCAATTATTTAATCCATCTTCTTCATTTTATAATTGAAAAATAAAATGTAGTGAATTCTGTAGTTCACTAATATTCTCCTCACAAAGAGTCGAACACAACTGAGCCACTGAACTGAACTGAATGGGAAGTAAAAGTTCATTTTTTACAACTGACCTCAAATCAAGGGTAGAATATGGTTATAGGAAAGCAATCCTTCCTATCAGTGATTCTTCTGGAGAGGGCTAGTATCCACTTCAATGAAGAGGAGTGCTAGAATTTTCTGGGAAAAATCTACTTTATTCCTTAAATAAGAAAGCTTCCCTGGTCGTGCCTTATCTACCCTGGGTTCAGTGAACTGTGGGAGCAGCAAGACAGCTTCTCTGGCTGAAGGTTTTATATGTTTACCAAGTATCCGCCAGGGCTGTGTTCTCATTTGGGGACTAGGGAAGGATCTGCTTCCCAACTTTCATGGTTTTTGACAATCTTATGATCCTTGTGGTTGTAAAACTAAGGTCTTCAGTTTTTACTGACCTTTACCAGGGGCCATCCTCCATTCTCAGAAGCTACTTGCGGCTCTTTGCCATGTGGATTTCCCCAACATGACTTGGGTAGTGGAGGCATCTTAAGATCTGGTCACCACACATGAATTTTTAAAACCTCATTGGGGTTGGAAAGAAGTAAATAAATTTGAGTTAGATTAGATTATTTTGAATAAGAAATTGCATTTTTTACATCAATTACAATTGAGCCACTCATGAACCTACATTATATTCATTAAATATAAAAACAAATATCTGAACCTTCTCTTTTGGAGGGATAATTTATTCAATCCAAGTCCTGGGGTTATAGAATAATTATCTTCACTACCATGCAATAATTATAAATTAAGTGTTTGCTCTAAGTAGAGAAATAGACTGGGGACGGAAATGCCCCCCTAAGGACAGTGAGTTTGAAGACGTTCTTTAATTACCAAGAAAGGATGCCCAAGAAGGACATCCTTTTCCAGGAACACTAACAGCAGGCATTAGTCACAATCTTGGCACAGGAGCATATGCTAGAGTCCTGGAACTTCACTTGCAAGTGGTTAAAACCAAGCACATCATTTCGATGTGTCAGAGTTATTTGACATTTCGGGAAAGAGATTACCAATTAGTTTAAGTAATCTAGCCAAAACCTTAGGAAATTTTTCCAAATTATTTCCACCTTGCAGCTTTGCCATATGTGTCTCCAAATTCTACTTCTCCTATGTACATCCCAAGTGTGTTATTATTCGGAGAGATAAAAAGCCTGTTCAAATCATTCACTGAAATCCCACAAGCTCTAGCAGTATCCTAGGCAGTTAATAGGACTAAATTAGGAATCTTTCATTTATCTTCCATGCTGAAAGTTCAAATTCTTGTGTGTTGATCTAACAATAAATTACAAAGTGTTCCTCCACGTTATACAGATCAAGTATTATTTTTAACTGATTTCTCATATCACTGTTAGCATATAGGAATAAAATAGTTATTTCCTTGGTATTGGCACTGATAGATGATGCCAGTTTGAATTTTAAATGCCTTCTTGATCACCAAGGTGTTATATCAGACATGCAAACTGAATCTGCCCACAGTGAGCACCCCTGCAGGTAAGTTCAAGCTGCAAACAGAATGTTGCCCACGGATGTGCTGGATTCCACAGAGCAGCTGCAGAATAGCCTTGTGCTCACTTCTCTTAATAGAGTTTTATTTTCTCCAGCTTGCTGCTCCTTCAGGCAAGACACGTGGGCAAGGAAAGCAAGCAATGCTTTTAGTCTACAAGTATAAATTAGACTTTAGAGAAATAAGAGATAACAAATAGGTAAATGACAAAATTACCATAACAATGCTTGGCAGTAGTAATTATAATACTAGTAGGGACAAATAATATTATAACTGTATAATACAGGCATGTGCATGCTAAGTTGTGTCCAACTCGTTGCAACCCCATGGAGTGTATAGCCCACCAGGCTCCTCTGTCCATGGGATTTTTCAGACAAGAATACTGGAGTAGGTTGCAATTTCCTCCTCTAGGGAATCTTCCTGGTCCAGGGATCGAACCCACATCTCCTGTGTCTCCTTCATTGGCAGGTAGATTGTTTACCGCATGAGATTATAATAATGCTAGCCAATAATAACTAATATTTTGATGATAAATATGGATAAGTCAAGGTGTTGAAGTACTTAACCACCCTCAGCCTATTCCTTGTCCCCATTTTAGAAAAGAAACGGAACTTTAGACCTAGTCGTATGTTTTAATCCAAGATATCTCACTCGTAAATTCCAGAAGCAAGACTCACATTCAGCTGTTTATTCCTTGAAGTCCTTAAAGATATACAGTATGGCCACTTTCACTCCAAAGATGGGAAAAATAAAACACACAACAATCTGAATAAACTGAAGGTTAAAATAAAAGAGAATTTTACAGCACATAGCATTTCTTCTTTATTATTTATAGCAAGGAATATTTACCAGTAAACCGTTATCTCCTAACTCACTGAAGTTTAAGGCTGTGGTGCTCTACTTATGACTTTTTCCCCTTTTGTTCTTAACTTGCATTCTGGACACATAGTTATGCCATTGTAAATACAGCCTGTGGGACACGAAGGAGTGAGCCATTTGCGTACCACACCAACTGACATACCAGATAACAGCCAACCGCATAGCATTTAGTTAGTAAAACAGAAACGACTTTGAGACTTCCATACATGGAGGAGAATTGCACGCATATTCTCACCATGCCCTTCTTACTCGAAAGCACTCAGCTTATTCTCGATGTTTTCTGTACTGTGTTCTGCCCAGGGGCTGCAGAGGGTGTGAGGAACAGGATAAACAGTTTAGAGAAACAGCGTGATGTTTGGCAAGTGGAGACAACTTGCCTGTGAAATGATTGCCTCTCTTTCGACTTGCTTTTTTCTCATTTTCTTCCATTCCCTACATATTGAGAACATGTCTAACTAACCAATAATAGTTTTCAATTGAGAGTGAAGTCCCCCTGGGGCATTATCTCCAGCTCTGTCCTCAAAGTCTTTCTTCTTCTTTCCCTTTCTCTTCTTCACTCCCAGATAGTCTAGCTAACGGTTCACAGCACAGTTGAGAAATGTATTCTTAGTATCCATCAGTGTTTCCATATGATCAGTGAACACAGAACACAACTTTGTGGGGAAAGGAATTATGCCACGTATTAAGTCACCATGTCTCAGCTTCAAACCTCTCTTCTCTTACTCTTTTTGATGGGACTCTGGAAACCACTTTTCTTGTTCACAGGCTGCTTCCTGTTAATCTTTGACAGTAAGAGGAGCTAGATGTCTCCTAGGTTGAGGAGGAAAAGGATCTTCTTTTTCTTCTTCTTCTTCTCTTTCCTGTTCCTGTTGGTTTCTGGTGGGCTTGCTGACTGCCACAGTGACTTTAAGTGTCATATCAGCAAGGCTGCTTCATCCTGGCTATGGCAGTTTCTTCCCTTAGAATGATAGAGGAAGACTGGGAAGCCAGACACACAAGAAAAGGAAACATGCTATTTCCATGTGCTCCCTATATGCTTCTTCCAGGATTCCTCTCTGCATTAGTTTGCTGAGATCACCAAGACAGCAACACATTTCACCCTGAGAGAGGTAGTTCCTTTCCACAGCAGCAGGTGAATCCAGTTTTAAGTCTCCCCAGTGATTGCAGAACCAACTCTATGTCACTGGCACCCCTTCCTCAGAAGTCTGGCTTGCAGCCCTGCAGGAGCTCTCCTGTGAGATCAGAGATGGCCACACCTCTCTTCAGAGAATGTGGCATGCTGGATCCTGGCTTGTCAAGGGCCAGGAGAAAGATGGCTGAATGAAAAAGTATCAGACTCTGTCTAAGGAACTTCAAACTTTTGTGAGATGTGCTAACAGAGTAAGTAGAGATACAGAAGATGACTTTAAAGCTGAACAATTTGTTTTGCAAATGCTCTTAGCACAACAAGTTTTAGTTTATTTTTAGACCTTGTTAATATCACTGCCCTCACTCATTTTAACTGCTCTGTTTGCCCTAAGAGCTTTCCTATCTCTGAAGGCCAATATTGTAAGCATGTAGAGGGTAGGCGCCTTCTGTTTTGTATACTCAGTACATTGATAGTGCTCAATGTATCTGAAATGACAGCAACAAAGGAATTGCTTGGCTTCTGCTGTAGTTCCCCATTTGTGAACAGCAGGTTGCTGGCAAGGTTCTACCTACAATGTATGGAGATAGGGTTGTCCCAAAGGAATGGAATGGTAACTTAATAACAACCTTAATCCAAAGTGTCAGTAGAGGAGAAACTGTAAGTAGCAACAAGAAACAGCAGACTGTGGGCTTCTCAAGGGCAAAGGGAAAAAAGAGCCAAAGAAAATTTTAAAAATCCAAAGAGACTCAGGAAGTTATATTAAGATTTCTCCAGTAAAGCTTTCTTAAAACAGCAATCTCTGGGGCCTGCCTATTGGCATCATTAATATCATCAGTTCAGAATAGATGCTGTGAAACCCCGTGAAGCCTCCAAAGAGTGAAGAGAAACTGAACGGGTGAATAATATACTGAGAGCACAGTAGTGCTAGGCTTGCTTATAAGGCTGTTTATTCTGCAGCAGTTTCATCCAGAGCAAGCTGATCGCTTTTCTAACGCCTTAAACAGCAGGTATCCACAGCCCCAAGGTAAGAAGTTTTAAGCATTAACCAACTTGCACACTTGAAACATTGCAGAGGTAGAGCTGGAAGACTTCTCAGGATCCTTTTTCTCCTATTTTTTCTCTTTTTTCTTTTTTTGCCTTCATATCTTAGAAACTGAGAGGAATAACATTCCAGTTCAATATCTTCTGTTGCGGAGTTCATCATCCTTCCTGTACAAAGATGAACACTTTTAATATGATTCATGGCCTAAGTTTCAGTCATACTCATGTGTTTCTTGCCTGGAGAATCCCAGGGATGGGGGAGCCTTGGTGGGCTGCTGTCTATGGGGTCGCACAGAGTCGGACACGACTGAAGCGACTTAGCAGCAGCAGCAGCAGAATACGCAAAACACTTCTGTTCCTTTTTTTAAAAAATAGAAACATAAAAGGTGCAAATTAGAGATCAAGACAAAATGGGCTGTGGTCCTCTTACTTTCTCCTTACGAATAATAAATCTTAAGGAGCATTGGCATTAATCCTGTAGATTTTTCCAGAGGAAAATGTGGTGAACTCAAGAATCATAGAGTCAAAATCTTGGTATTAGAAGGGAACCAAAAGTTCATCTAGATCAAGAAGCAGCAAACTTGTCCTGTGAAAGGCCAGATGCTGAGTAGTTTAGGCTTCGTGGGCCATGGAGTCTCTATGGTAATGCTCAGGTCTGCCACTGCAGCGTGAAAGCAGTGTTTACAGAACACAAACAAATACACGTTACTGTGTTCTAACAAACTGTTATCTACAAATACTGGAGGCCATGGGCTGGATTTTGCCCATGGGTCAAAATTTGTGATCCTTGATCTAGACTATTGAGCCATGAGATGGAAAAATAAAATAGAAACTCCTTTCAGTAGGAAAAAGCAAAGAAATCCTAAATATTTGATCTCTATTGATTATTCGTCCTTTCAATTTTTTAAGGTATAACATTCCAACAGTTAAGGACATTTAATCTTAGGTGTACAGCTTGACATATTTACTTAAAATATGCATATGTATATATGAGCATATATATATATATACACGTACATATATACATTATATATATATATATGACTTCCCTGGTGGCTCAGACGGTAAAGCAACTGACTACAATGAGGGAGACCCGGGTTCAATCCTTGGGTTGGGAAGATCCCCTGGAGAAGGAAATGGCAATCCACTCCAGTACTATTGCCTGGAAAATCCCATGGACAGAGGAGCCTGGTAGGCTACAGTCCATGGGGTCGCAAAGAGTCGGGCACGACTGAGCGACTTCACTTCAGTTCATATATATATATATATATATCCCTGTAGAATCATACAGATCATGATATAGAACATTTCAACATCCTCAGAAGTTTCTCTTATCTCCCCTCTGAATTAATTACACACAGAAGTGACCCCCATTCTTACTTCATCAGTGTAAATTAATGCTGCCTATTCTTGAATGTCATATAAAGGGAATCAGTTGATAATTTGTTGTATGAGGTTCCTGTTGCTCAGTACTGTGAGGACTTATTATTTTATAAAATTCTTGCTCTAAAATGTGAAATTTAAAGCATGTTTATTACAGCATTATTTATATCAGTAAATATTCAAAGATAGAGCAATGGTTATATAAGTGTGGTATATCTTTTTATGCCCACTGTATTTATTTATAACTTAAATTATATTGGAATTGATTTGAGCCTCCATCTAACATATTGGCAAAAGGTTTCTTATCACAGTCTTGGAACACCTCCTCTTCCCATCATCTCATATGCCTTCCCCATCATCCAGGAGATATAAGGGCTCATGTAGTACAAAAGAGGGGCAGGCCAGCCATCCTTTGCCTGGCTGGGGAGAGACCCACCGTCTTTCAGTCTGCAGGCACCATCACCGCCGTTGACCCTCCCAACCTAACAGGTGTGTGTGCAGAAGGTTTTACCCCAGCCCTGCTGGCCCATGCCCCTGTGAGGTCTCTCCCTTGGTCTATCCAGGTCTTTCTTGCTAAGCTCCTTAACCCTGATTATTTGAAGAAAGCTGATGTACCAGCAACTCCACTCTCCAGTTTGACCACAAGTGACCCTCATTTAAGGTCCCAAGGTTTGTAATGCTGTTTTTAAGGCATTCAGTATTTGCTTCCTCGGAATACTAACCTAGAGGAGAGTTAGGACTCTGAGAGGCAGTTGAATGTAGTAGGGAAGGACATGAACTCTGGATTCAAACAGTTCAGATTGAATTTGCAGCCCTTTTATTTACTAGCTGTGTGAACTTTGGTAAAATACTTAACTAATCTGTGCCTATGTTTTCCTGTGCCAAATAGTAATGATAACGTTATTTACCTTACGGTTTGATATGCACGCATGTGCTTAGTCATTTAGCCATGTCCGACTCTTTGCAACCCAGACTGTAGCCCGCCAGGCTCCTCTGTCCACAGGATTCGCTAGGGTTGATGTAGGATTAAATTAATTAATGCACATAAACTACTTGGAATAATAGAATAATGTCTTAACACACAGTAAGCTACACTAGAGCAATAAAAATTAACTCTGAAATGCACAGTCTTCCTGCTTACCTCTTTTGTGAAATAATCAAGGTATTATTATTCCAGGCCCCATAGTGCTGCTGCTGCTGCTGCTGCTAAATCACTTCAGTCGTGTCCGACTCTGTGCGACCCCATAGACGGCAGCCCACTAGGCTCCTCTGTCCCTGGGATTCTCCAGGCAAGAATACTGGAGTGGGTTGCCATTTCCTTCTCCAATGCATGAAAGTGAAAAGTGAAAGTGAAGTCGCTCAGTCGTGTCCGACTCTTAGCGACCCCATGGACGAGCCTACCAGGCTCCTCCGTCCATGGGATTTTCCAGGCAAGAGTACTGGGGTGGGGTGCCATTGCCTTCCCAGAGGCCCCATAGTAATAGAACTTAATTTCCCAGGTAGGTTTAGTCAAAGACTCCAAACTGGGCTGATACAGAAATAAAAAGACTAAATGTAAAACTGAGTATGTTATATGATCTTTAACTTAAAAGTTGTATACATATACATAGAAAACATACCAGAAGGGGAAGTGTGTCTAGATGTTAGTAGTTATCTTGAAACTGTGAGATTACAGATAACTCTAATTCTCTTCCTTATATATTTTTATAATTTCCAATACAAAAAAAAGTTTTTATTTTATTGATAGAACTGTCTTCATATGTAGTTTATTTAAAATAATATATAAAACATTGTATATGAATGCTAGAACTTCATATAGTAGAGCCTTAATCATGAGGCAATTTGCATATCCAAACCCTTGTTTGCTGGTGTCTGAAAGAAAAATAATATCCCTACTTCAGTTGTTTCTAGAAATTAAAGAACAAGTCACATTAGGAACCCTTTTATAATGTAATGTGCTATTCAAATATAAGAAATTTCATTGATTGTACCATTAGATTTTAAAAGGCAGATACGTTAGTATTTTCAGAAACTCAAAATGCTTATTTATATTCAGGCCATTAGGGAAAAAGTGAACAAAACTTCCAGCTAAGAAAGTGATTTAAAAGCTTATATTAAACCATTGTTGCTTCACTTTCTTTGTGAATGATCACAGGAGACTGTTGGCTGGCTTGTACCTGCTCATATGAGAGAAAACCCACATGAATACTCCAAGAGTGCTAAGAAGATTCCAGTACCACAAAAACCAATTGAAAATCTGATGTGAAGCCAGGCATTATGATAGTTATTAGGGTTATAAAAATGAATAAAACAGATCATTATCTTAAAAAAACTTCACAGTGCAGAAAATTTGGAGACAATCCCATGTATTTTTATTCTACTTTAATCTAACATTGTATCCACGTTTAATCTGTGTAGAATGCATCTTGATTATTGTAGTTCCAATATTTGTTTAAATAGCTGTAAGCTGTCCTCGGTCCCCTGCCATCTTAGACAAAGAGAGAGATACAGCAACAGAGCAGCAGTCATATTCTGCTGACACAACCCAGCAGCTGCAACAAAAGAGAGAATGTGTTCCCAGTCTCACCGATATCCAGCTCTGTCTTTTATAAACTGGGTGGTTAGTGGTGATAAGACCGAAGACCAACCTCTTTTTTCATACTCAAGCCATTGTGAGACAGTGGCATTGTTTCTATTCTCTGTGGAACAATTAAAAACTAGCAAGTAGCAGACACAAATTCTGGACAGAGATATTATACTGTTTAAAAATATTGCTCACTCCTATGCTGTCCCTTTGTAATAACATTTACAAATTATATATCTTCAGACGGAATGATCAGAACCTACAGTACCTCACTCTAGGAACCCAGTGACCGTTTTTCCATGTTGGTGAAAGAAGAGATGTCACAAGACAAAAATCCAAAGTGTTTCTTAGTTCCCAGGCAGGATGTTCCAAGGGCCCCTTGGGATCCAGAGGAGGTCACATTCCTGTTATATGTTACAGCTCCATGTAGCTCATTTCAGGACAATCACAAAAATCTGATTCACTTATGTGGTTATTTGGTTTCTGACTTTCGCATCTCCTCAACATTAAGCTTCATAAGAAAAGGGGCCTGTGTTTGTTGGGTTTTGCGGCTTGCCATTTAATCTCCAGTGTCTAGCATAAAGCTTGGCATGTATTTATTTGGAGGGCCAGTGATATCTAGTAAATAAATAGGGACAAAAAAATTATTGAAAACTTTCCATATACCAGACAGTGCTGAACAGTCTATATACAGCTGTCCTTTGAGATAGGCACCCTGATATTCTCTGTACACAGGTGATGAAGGGGTGTTGAGACAGAGGCTTAGAAAGGTGGGATCATTTAGCCAAGGTCACAGAACTGGAAATGTGTGCAGCCAGGGAAGTCCAAACGTTAGCCTGGCTCACTCTGGACTCATATTTTACCCATTCTGTTCTTTGTTCTTGTTTCGCTTTTAATCTTACTGAATGAATACCCTGTTTTCCACTGTAATAGTACATTAGAGAAAGAAATAATGGTCAAATTATATAAGCAGCTTTCACATTAAGAAGTGATTTCAAGCCGTAGGTTGCTCCTGAGCTAACTATTCTACCTGAACCTTTAATGGACTAAAGTGAATTTTTCAGCTATTAGGGGAGTCTGTAATATGTGAAATTTCCTAAAATAATCTGACCACAAATTAGTCAATATAATAACTTTCTGGACTTTTGTTCCACTTTGGAAACAAAATAGCAATATGTAAAATCACTTGAAATTAGAATTCACAAAGATTAAGCATTTTCAGATGAAAACTAAATTATGTAAACATTTTAAAGCAATTATCCTATAGCTGACTCACTCTGAAGGGAAATCTGGTCCATTATAACCACAAATTTTAATCTGGTGTAAAATATCTTCTTATTACCTGTCCCACTACCATTAACATTGTTTCCCTTCTCCATCATTGTTATAATCAGTATAAACTGGTTCCAGGTTTCCAGTCTGGCACATAAGGGGATTAGAAGTTGCTACTCACTCCTGTCAAGAAGAACTGAACAAACGGAAATTATTAACAACTTTTCTTAGATCTGGAAGAAAAGTGAAGTCACAAGGCAAACTACTGCCCCCAAAATCAGAAGGAGAAACAGACAGATATAGAGAATCATGACGTACCAGATTGAACTGCAAATGATGAATTGCTGGTGGCTTGGTGTGGACAATCAGAGTTAAAGCCTCCAGCCGGACTTTTACCTCCAGGAGTCCTACCAAGTCTTCACAGTGAATATCAGAGGAAATGTTACTGGCTGGGAAGAGGAAAACTAACCCAATACACCCGAGTATTCTGTTTTGTTTTTATTATTATAATTGGAGTATAATTGCTTCACAATATTGTGTTACTTTCTGTCGTACAAAGAAGTGAATCAGAGGGATATATATATATCCCACATCTCTCCCCCACATCCCACCCCTCTAGGTCATCACAGAGCACCAAGTCGTGTTTCCTGTGCTTCAAAGCAGGCTCCCATTAGTTATATGTGCTGATCTTCCTATTCCTCCCACCCTCTCCTTCTCCTCTTACCCACCTGTCTGTTCTCTATGTCTGCATCTCTATCCCTGCCCTGGAAATAAGTTCACAAAGCCTTTACTACAACCTAACATGCTGGGGTTTCATCAGAGCCTAACCAATCTTGGAGAGAGGGAAATAGTCAACTCAAGCTCCCTTTAGAAACTCCATCTGATCCAAGTGGGGGGTAAAAACTGAAAATCCTAGTCCAAGGAGACAGGCTCACAAAAAGATTGAGACCTACTCAAGGGACCACAGAAGGCTTATCCTTCCCGCATACCTTACTCTACATTAGAAAGTTTTTTTTTTTTCCTGCAGTTCCTCTTGTGCTGTCTGTCATATCCATTTTTCAACAAAATTTACAAGGTACACTAAGAGACAGAAAATGTAATTTGAAAAGGCTGAACAAGCTTGAAAACCAGAGTCAGCTATACCAAGAATTATCAGAGCAGGGATTTTTAAAACTATGATGAGTGTGCTAAAGGCTTTAATGGAAAAAGTAGACAACATTCAAGAAACAGATGGATAATGTAAGCAGAGATATGGAAATTGTAAGAAAAAATCAAAAAGAAATGCTGGAGATGAAAAACTGTAACAGAAATAAAGCTCTTGATGGACTCATTAGTAGACTTGAAATGGCTGAAAAAAGAATCCTTCCATGACAGAAAAAGATAAATGTTGCATGATCTCCTTTATATGTGAGGTCTTTCTTTAAAGTTAAATAAAATAAAAAAATAAAAAATAAAAAACGACCTTGTGGATATAGAAAACAAATTTGTGGATGCCTGAGGAGGGATATTTAACTTATATGCAGAGTACATCATGAGAAATACTGGACTGGAAGAAACACAGGTTGGAATCAAGATTGCTGGGAGAAATCTCAATAACCTCAGATATGCAGATGACACCACCCTTATGGCAGAAAGTGAAGAAGAACTAAAGAGCCTCTTGATGAAGGTGAAAGTGGAGAGTGAAAAGGTTGGCTTAAAGCTCAACATTCAGAAAACGAAGATCATGGCATCTGGTCCCATCACTACATGGGAAATAGATGGAGAAACAGTGGAGACAGTGTCAGACTTTATTTTTCTGGGCTCCAAAATCACTGCAGATGGTGACTGCAGCCATGAAATTAAAAGACGCTTGCTCCTTGGAAGGAAAGTTATGACCAACCTAGATAGCATATTCAAAACCAGAGACATTACTTTGCCAACAAAGATTCGCCTAGTCAAGGCTATGGTCTTTCCTGTGGTCATGTATGGATGTGAGAGCTGGACTGTGAAGAAGGCTGAGCGCCGAAGAATTGATGCTTTTGAACTGTGGTGTTGGAGAAGACTCTTGAGAGTCCCTTGGACTGTAAGGAGATCCAACCAGTCCATTCTGAAGGAGATCAGCCCTGGGATTTCTTTGGAAAGAATGATGCTAAAGCTGAACCTCCAGTATTTTGGCCACCTCATGCGAAGAGTTGACTCATTGGAAAAGACTCTGATGCTGGGAGGGATTGAGGGCAAGAGGAGAAGGGGACGACAGAGGATGAGATGGCTGGATGGCATCACTGACTTGATGGATGTGAGTTTGAGTGACCTCCAGGAGTTGGTGATGGACAGGAAGGCCTGGCGTGCTGCAGTTCATGGGGTCGCAAAGAGTCGGACATGACTGAGCGACTGATCTGATCTGATCTGAGGAGGGGTAAAGGAGATCATTTTGTGATTTCCATTTACAAAATGAATGTATTGAGAGGATTACAGCATGATGACTATAGTTAATAATACTGTATTGATTATTTGAAAGTAGCTTGGATGTTGAAAGGAGAGTGGATCTTGAAAGTTCATCACCAGAAAAAAAAACACTTGTAAATCTGTATGGTGATAAATGTTAACTGGACCTAACTGGATGTTAACTGGATGATCATTTTGTAATGCGAGTCATTATGTTGTACACCCAAAATTATGGGCTTCCTAGGTGGTTCAGTGGTAAAGAATCCTCCTGTCAATGCAGGTAACCCAGGAGACACAGGCTCAGTCCCTGGGTCAGGAAGATCCCCTGGAGGAGTAAACGGCACTTTAGTATTCTTGCCTGAAAAATTCCATGGACAGAGGAGCCTGGCGGCTACAGTCCATGGGGTCCCAAAGAATCAGACATGACTGAGCAACAGAGCACACGTACACACACACCTAAAATTATAGAATGCTATGTCAATTATGCCTCTGTAAAAGAATAAAAGAATCTCCACATTTATGGATATGACAATAAAAACTTCCAAAACCGAAAAGAAAATGGAAAAAAGAGTGAGACAAAAAAGCAGAACTGAATATCCTAGAAATGTAGGACAACTGAAAATGTGTAAAATATGTATATTAGAATACCAAAAAGGGAGCAAAGGAAAGAAAGAAGGGAGGGAGGAAAAAAGGAAGGGAAGCAGTCTTCAAAGCAATAACTAAGAATTTTCCCCCAATTAATGTCAGATGCCAAACCATTGATCCAGGAAGCTCAGAAAACATCAATCAGGGTAAATGCAAAAAAAAAAGAAAAAGAAAAAAAAAATTCTATTCCTACTCATGTCATATTCAAACTTTAGAAAATTAAAAATAAAGAAAAATCTTGAAAGAGATCAAAGGAGAAAAACACCTTACCTATAGAGGAGCAAAGATGAGAATTATAGCTGACTTCTCCTCTTGAAACTATTTGAGGAAGAAGAGAATGGATGGAATGTTTAAAGTGTTGAGGGGAAAAAAATCACCAACCTAGAATTCTGTATCTCCCCAAAATTATCCTTCACAAACGAAGGAGAAATACTTTCTCAGACAAAGAAAAAATGAAGGAATTTATTACCAGTAGACCTGCCTTATGGGCTCCCCAGGTGATTCAGATGGTAAAGAATCTGCCTGCAATGCACGAGATCTGGGTTCAATCCCTGGGTCAGGAAGATTCCCTGGAAAAGGGAATGGCTACCCACTCCAGTATTCTTGCTTGGAGAATTTCATAGACAGAAGAGCCTGACAGACTACAGTCCATGGGATCACAAAGAGTTGGACACGATGGAACGACCTTCACTCACACACACACACATAGGCCTGCCTTTTAAATGTTAAAAGAAATTCTTCAGAGAGAGGGAAAGTAAAAGCTTATCCATAAGTAAAATGGATACTTATGCTATGCTATGCTAAATCACTTCAGTCGTGTCTGACTCTGTGTGACCCCACAGACGGCAGCCCACCAGGCTTCCCCGTCCCTGGGATTCTCCAGGCAAGAACACTGGAGCGGGTTGCCATTTCCTTCTCCAATGCATAAAAGTGAAAAGAGAAAGTGAAGTCGCTCAGTCACGTCCGACTCTTAGCGACCCCATGAACTGCAGCCTACCAGGCTCCTCTGTCCGTGGGATTTTCCAGGCAAAAGTACTGGAGTGGGGTGCCATCGCCTTCTCCGAAATGGATACTTACTTATCCATAAGTAAAAGTAAAGCTTGTCCATAAGTAAAATGAATGACAGCAATGAAAAATGGGACAGAAAGAAGGAATCAGGATTATTCTGTTTTTATAAGGTTCTTGTACTATCCATAAAGTAGTATAGTATTATTTGAAAGTAAATTTAGATTCATTGCACATGTATATTGCAAACTCTAGGGCAACCACTAAACATCTCATTTTATATATTTATATAATGTTAGTGTGCTAAGAAAAGAAAAAACTTAACAAAACTTGGAAGCAACCAAAATGTCCTTTAGTTGGTGAGCAGATAAATAAACCATGGTACATCCAGACAATGGAATATCATTCAACACGAAAAGGAAATGAACTGTATCCATCCACGAAAAGACACGGAAGAACTTTAAATGCATAGTACTAAATAAAAGAAACCGATCTGAAAAGACTACATACTGTATGATTCCAACTATATGACCATCTGAAATGTCAGAAAACTGTAGGGACAGTGAAGGGATCAAAGTTTTGAAGGAAGGGATGAACAGGCAGAACACAGCAGTTTTTTTAGAGCAGTGAAACAATTCTATGTGACATTGCACTAGTGGCGACACATGATTATATGTTTGTGAAAACTCGGGATGTACAATGCCAAGACTGAATCCTAATGTAAACTTTGGGAGATAGCAATATTTCACTATAGATCTGTCTGTTACAACAAATGAACCATGCTAATGTGGGATATGTGTGGGTGTGTAGGAGAGGGCAGGGAATATACGGGAACTCTGTACTTTCTATTAAATTTGTACCGAATCTAAAACTACCCTAAAAATAAAATGTATTAATTATAAATTATAAGCCATACCTCATCCTTCAAAAGCTCGGATCTCCCTAGCTTTTAACAGGATGCAAACTAATAAACTAATCTGTAACACTGAATTAACACTGTTGACAGTAACACTGTTCTCTGTTGTATTGAACAGTTGGAATATAGGCAGGAGAAAGACAGTCATGAAGTTCCCTATTGCAAAAAGATTATTCAATATTAGCTTCAGAGGTAGTTGAGAAAGAGAGCTATCAATGAAGGTGACACAAAGTAACTAGAAGTAAAATAAGAGTCACAAAAAAAGTAATCCAAGTAATCTATAGAAACATGAAAAAAAGGTATCATGAAAGATGAGACTGAGCTGGCAGTGTGGTGATGCTGGAAACAGCAACATAAAGACTCCATGCATCCCACTCACTATTTGATGATGGTGAATTTTGATGTGTTCCATTTGAGTTCTCTAATCCCTTTATCGTATGTGTAAAACAAGAATAACGATAGATGTCTACTTTCCTGGATTTATGAGCTTTACAATAGAAAAAAGGCTAATTCCTTTGACATAGTATTTATCGAGCAGCACTTAAGTTGTTTATGCTGATATCTAACCGAACCTGAGGTTCTTGGGAGCAGGGATTATGTGTCCTCTTCATCTCTCTAATCATGCCATACAGCATGGTGTCTGCTGTATAGTGAGCTTAACACATACTCACTGGATACAAGAAGACAGGAGGAAGTGTGGGAGAGAGTGAGGGCAGTAAGAAATAAGGAACGGCGCCAGGAAGAGAGAGAACAAGGGACATAGCAAGAGGGGAGGAAGGGAAGTAGAATTAAGAAGGGTGGGATGGAGGAAAGAAGCCTGGCCTTAATGATCCAAGGAAGAAGCAGAGACAAAATGCATCAGTACATAAAGCCCTAGTCAAAGTCCTAAGGGGAGTGTGATTGAAAGGCACAAAGGTATGTAATTCATCTCACAGATGAATGAAGTGAGGATAAAACAAGAACTTCAAGTGAATGCAAATAATGAGTTATAGTTACATAACTTTATACGCATGTGTGCCTGATTGGCATTAATAGTTTTTTAGTCCATTTGTCCCTTCAGGGATTGGGGGCAGTAAATTATAATGCATTTGCCCTTTATCCTATAAAAAAGGTATAAACCATTTATGTATTTCCCTATTCCACAGAAAAAAAATGGGGCAGCAATTTTGACATAACAAAGCCTTTCTGTGAGCATCATATTTTTAAATATTGTTGTCAAGAAATATATCCTGATTGAATGCCTTTTTAGATTTTGATAGCAGTTTGTGCATGCTTGCTGGGTTGCTTCAGTCGTGTCTGACTCTTTGCAACCCCATGGACTGTAGCCCGCCAGGCTCCTCTGTCCATGGATTTCTCATGAATACTGGAGTGGGTGGTCATACCCAGGGATCAAACCTGCAGCTCCTGTATTGCAAGCGGATTCTTTACCAGTGAGCCGATGGGAGCACTGGCCAACAGCAGTTTCACAGAAGGTAAGGCAATACCTCAGAAATAGATACTCTCTCTGTGTCTGTCTCTGTGTCTCTTACACAGACACATACACACACACATACAACTTTTCAATTTGTTTATCAAAATAACTGAATTTCTCCAATAATCACCCTCCCTCAAATTTAAATCTAGTATATTATCTTCTGACAGTTTGTGTACCCATATCAGCACCTACTCTGTTTTCTAACACAAATAGATATACCACCTATTTTATACAAGGCTGTGTGTTCCTTTCTAAAATAAATAAATATTTGTTTTTTCTCATCCTTTTCAGCAAACACTAAAGTTTTATTAGTTTCCCTGTGACTCTGCACTTTCTTCCTTTGTGCACTATTTCTTTCTGTGTTTTATTTCTTACATCCTCCTCTATTCCCCAGTGGAAGGAAAATTACCATCCCCGACTCAAGCACTCATGACCTGCTGAGCCCAACAGCTACAGCTGATTTAAGTAGGGCCTCGGGCAGCAGTGTCACCTTTCTTAGGAGGCATATATACTAAAGTCTGCAGCCTGGCCCTTGAGAGGAATACCAAATCTGAACCGGGACAAGCCGAGCTTCTGTCTTCCCTATCCTAATGCAATTCATTGCTGCAAGCATGGTTTCAGCAAGGGCATCCAGAGAAAAATATGCCCCAGAGTGTCCTCCACTCCATCTGTCTTTATGCTTTTATTTATTTTCAGATACTATAGAAGCCCTCCAGCTACATTATAGCTTCTCTGGATCCCTATAACCTGAAATAAACTATTTTTTCTTTATCCAAGACGTCTTCGATGAAAAGGTTATGCTTTGTTTGTTTTCATTTCTGAAGACTCCTGCTGCTAGTATCAGTGAGTTAGAAATAAATGTTCCCAAACTGTCTTATTGTGATTTCTTCCTCCATTCATTTTATGTTAGCGTGATACTGCTGACCTCTAGTGTACAGAACACCAATATTTTCTTTAACTTGATTTTTGTTTAGTATTTTTAAAACTCAGGTTTGGCTCTTGTACTAGTGGAAAGTGTGTGTATGTGTGTGTTACTTGCTTCAGTCATGTCGGACTCTTCACCACCCGACGGACTGTATTTACCACCCGACGGACTGTATTCCTCCAGGGTCCTCAGACTGTAGGATTCTCTAGGCAAGAATACTGGAGTGGGTTGCCACATCCTCCTCCCAGGGGATCTTCCTGACCCAGGGATTGAATCTGGTTCTTCTGAATTGCAAGTGGATTCTTTACCATCTGAGCACCAAGGAAGTCGATTAGTGGAAACATAAAATTTCTAAGTTCACTAATAAGTAAATAATTGCCTTTTAATATAAGTACTGAATCTGAGAATTAAGGCTTGAGAAATTTTAAAAATAGAAATTATTAGAAGAGATGTGAACATTTTCAGTTGTCATCATAGAAATTCCCTTTGAAGCATCTCAAACTGAACATAACTTAAAACCAAACTTCTTCAGTCTCTAGCCTTCCAATTTATTCACATCAAAAATCTTGGCGTTAACCTTACCTCCTTTCTTTCTCTCACCTTACAAGTCCTGCTGTTGAACACATCACAATCCAGCACTTTTCACCCTCTCCACCACCTCCCTGTCCCAAGCCACATGCTCCCTCACTGGTATTATGGTGATAACCTTCCAAATGGTCTCTCTGAACCTGCAGCTCTCATCCTACATGGAGTCTGTTAACAGCCACCACGCTCCTTTAGGAATGAAAGGCAGGTTGTGGCATTCTGCTGCCCAAAACCTCCAGATGGCCTCCTGGGCTCTCAGAGAAAAGACTAAACTCCGGAGATAACCACAAACCCCCATGTGACCTGTTTCCACAGCCCACCTCTCTAAGCCCATCATTCACAACACTCCCTCTTTCTCTTTCCAGTCCATCCAGTTGGTTTCTTGGCTATTTCACGAACAAAGGCACTAACCAAGAAGACCTGAAAATTCTCTTCAGCTTGACTAAAATTTTGACAGGGTTCTTCCTGCCTCTAAGCCACTGACATCCCTTTTCTTAAAGGTTTTTTGCACTTTGCAAGTCATCTAAATGAAATCGTGAACTCTCCAGGACCAATTTGTAACAACCAAGAAGAAAGTTAATGTTTACAAAACTGAATAATGGTTGTGGTGAGAGCTTTTACACCACAGAAATAGACAAACTGCAGCTGTTTTTGCTAAGGCTATGGTTTTTCCAGTGCTCATGTATGGATGTGAGAGCTGGACTGTGAAGAAAGCTGAGCACCAAAGAATTAATGCTTTTGAACTGTGGTGTTGGAGAAGACTCTTGAGAGTCCCTTGGACTGCAAGGAGATCCAACCAGTCCATTCTGAAGGAGATCAGCCCTGGGATTTCTTTGGAAGGAATGATGCTAAAGCTGAAACTCCAGTACTTTGGCCACCTCATGCGAAGAGTTGACTCACTGGAAAAGACTCTGATGCTGGGAGGGATTGGGGGCAGGAAGAGAAGGGGACAACAGAGGATGAGATGGCTGGATGGCATCACTGATTCGATGGACATGAATCTGAGTGAACTCCGGGATTTGGTGATGGACAGGGAGGCCTGGCGTGCTGCGATTCATGGGGTGGCAAAGAGTCAGACACAACTGAGGGACTGAACTGAACTGAACTGTCAAACATTTATCTGCACACCACTGGACAAAAGCTGACCAAGTGTGGGATCTGAATTTTATGCACTTCTGGAAATAAATAACCCTTAGAATACCACATTAATATATTAATACATATTATTATAATGCTACTGCTGCTAAGTCGCTTCAGTCGTGTCTGACTCTGTGCAGCCCCACAGATGGCAGCCCACCAGGCTCCCCCGTCCCTGAGATTCTCCAGGCAAGAACACTGGAGTGGGTTGCCATTTCCTTCTCCAATGCATGAGAGTGAAAAGTGAAAGTGAAGTCACTCAGTCGTGTCCGACTCTTAGTGACCCCATGGACTGCAGCCTACCAGGCTCCTCCGTCCATGGGATTTTCCAGGCAAGAGTACTGGAGTGGGGTGCCATTGCCTTCTCTGATATTACTATAATAGCATGTTAATATATTGTTTCAGACAGTCAAATTTACAAATTATACAGCACAATGCTAGTCTGAAGAAGGTTCAAAAGTAAATATATTTACATCAATAGAACTATTTTTTTCCCAATAATAAATAACCATTCTTGATTATTCAGGCCCATGCAAGAAGCATAATGTGGATAAACCATAAAATCAACCAACTAACAAATGTTCTCTCTAAAATTTTAAATAACATTTTTAATAAAATAATTTTATTTTGAATAAGAATTCATGTAGTATAATGAAAGCAATTTCACATCCTTTAAATATAACCCATATGGAGGGAAAAAAGAAGCTTTTGTATGTCAGGAGGAGGCAAATGAAATCATTTCCCTGTGGAAAATCTCAGGAAAATCACTTAATTGACTCTGGTGGCCCTACTGGTAAAAAAAAAAACCTGCCTGCAAATGCAGGAGACTTAAGGGACATGGATTTGATCCCTGGGTCAGGAAGATCCCTTGGAGGAGGTTTTGGCAACCCACTCCAGTATTCTTGCCTGGACAATCCCATGGACAAGGAGCCTGGCAGGCTACAGTCCACAGGATTGCACAAAGTCTGAAGCAACTTAGCACAGCATAGCACATGCAGTTACAGTGCCCTAGGCTAGAAATTTTCTAGCACTGCATGCCTGGAGGGTATAAATTATTAAATCATAATTTTAAAAAGGAAAATAAAAAAGAATCTTTTAAAATTATCCTACAACTTATGACTCATTTAATTTTTAATGGTATAATGTATCAAATTTACTTCCTTCTTATTTTGTTTTGTATATGTGTGTGTGTATATATATATATTAAAATTGAAAATTGTTTCTGAATCAAAAATATAAAAAAGGGAAACATTTGTTCATCTTTTAGTCACCAGGAGACTTCAAGAAAGGAGCTAGTGAGTCTGAGAATTATCAATCTGTTCTCAAAAACAATATCAAACTGTATTTCTGCCAATTCTCCAGTAGAAATATACAGATTTTATTATATTCGGTTGTTGTTCAATATCAGGCAAAGAAGACATCAGGTTAAGTCCTGAGAGTATGGCTACATTATTTCTATTATATTGATCAGCAAGTAGTGATAACCTGTCAGATAACTTCCAATAATGATAAATGAGTATTATTTGTTGAAAACCTCTTCTGCCTGCATGATAAGTTGCTTCAGCTG
The DNA here is from genome assembly GCA_935064755.1 of Tragelaphus eurycerus. NCBI lineage: Eukaryota > Metazoa > Chordata > Mammalia > Artiodactyla > Bovidae > Tragelaphus > Tragelaphus eurycerus. The sequence continues at coordinate 39,271,389 of CAKXYN010000010.1, read as the reverse complement.
TGTTCAACTCTTCATGACTCTATGGACTGTAGCCCACCAGGCTCCTTTGTCTATGGGATTCTCCAGGCAAGAATACTGGAGTGGATTGCCATGCCCTCCTCCAGGGGGTCTTCCTGACTCAAGGATGGAACTTGCGTCTTATGTCTCCTGCTTTAGCAGGTGGGTTCTTCACCACTAGCACCACCTGGGAAGCCCTGAAAATCTCTATCCCAGACACAACTCGTGGCATTTCATGTATTATCTCTAATGCCCAAAACAACCCTATCAGAAAGGTGTTATTACTACAAGTGAGGGAATTTATGCATAAAGAGACTAAATATTTTCTCCCAGGTCAAACAACTAGCAAAAGGCAAAGCCCTGCTACCCTGCTAAGTCACTTCAGTTGTGTCCGACTCTGTGCAACCCCATAGATGGCAGCCCACCAGGCTCCGCTGTCCCTGGGATTCTCCAGGCAAGAACACTGGAGTGGGTTGCCATTTCCTTCTCCAATGCATGAAAGTGCAGAGGGAAAGTGAAGTCACTCAGTCGTGCCCAACTCTGTGTGACCCCATGGACTGCAGCCTACCAGGCTCCTCCATCCACGGGATTTTCCAAGCAAAAGTGCTGGAGTGGGTTGCCATTGCCTTCTCCAAAAGGCAAAGCCAGGAGCCTAAAAATGTCCCCTGGTTCCAAAGCCCATGTGAATTTATTGAACTCATTGGCAATTATCTACTCTCCTTGATAATCACCCTTAATTTGTTCTACAGCAGTCTTTCCCTGGGGGGAAGAACATAAATATCAAGTTTGCAATAGGGGCAATTATCTCCACAAACACTGCCTTCCAAAGCCAACCCAAAGCAGATTGAATGGTAACAAAAATTCTCCCAGCCTTACTGTGGATGATCGGTTTTGATTAGCTTTCAAATGGTACAAATTGTCCTTCTGAGTTTTTTCAGGAGGAAAGTAGAAGTTGTGGTTTTTATTTTTTCAGGCAGTTTAGTCTCCAGTTTGTGACAAAATAATTGTAAGTAAAAAAATTGATTTCCAGGTCAAATGGTAGCCTCTGGTAAAAGGGTCTGGAAATTATTTTCGAAAGAAAGGCTGTCTACAGAAAACTGCCTTTAAAGATAGCATAGATATATCCTCAGATTAGAATGAAAAACAAACTATTTGGATCCCTCAAGTAAATCTAAGAGAATTTAGATTAAAATGTATAATAGTCATATTATAGGGTAAGAAGTTATCTACATCAAAGGAATAAAGAGTTTTAAATAAGAAAAGTAAAACACAGCCTCTTAGGTGATAAATGCAAGAGTACTGATGCCTAGTTTTTATAAACGTGCACTTGTTTATTTGGAAAGTATACCTAGCATGTTCCTGCAGCTTTAGGAGTTGAACATGCTTCCCTGTTCCTCTTCCTGCCTTCCTTCCTTTACCCAAATATTGGCAAGCACAGCAGTAAATAGAAGCTTAACAAACTTTTCATTCAGTGGTACATTCTAAATATTCTAAGATTCATGTATTCATTCAACAAGTAGTTTTTGCAGAGTTTAAATTTTGCCTATGACGTTGTATTTGAGTCATTTGAAATTTATTTTCTGTGTAAGATTAGGGATCCATTGTCTTTTATTTTTTCTTTAGGGATACTCAATTTCCCAAAATATTTATTTAATAACCTCTTCTTCTTCAACTGATCTACAGGACCATTTTTGCCATGTATCAGATTGACATAGATATATAGGTTGGTTTTCTAGGTTCTCTATTCTCTTTATTTTCCCCTCAAATATTATCATAATGTCAACACTATGCTATTTCAGGTATAAAATATAGTTTTATAATATTAGAAAGCTTTAGAGAAAATCTAAATATATGACAGGCAAAGCCCCAAACTTTATTTTTCTCAGTTGGTAGTATCTTGGTTATTCTTAAGGCTTTGGAATTTCATATTAATGTCAGAATAAGCTTGTCAAGTTTCATGAAAAAATCTATTAGAATTTTGGTTCATATGCTATCATGACTAGTTCAAATTTGTAGACAATTGACAGTTTTTAATATATTGTGTTTGTTTTTCCATGATCCTGGTCTAGAATGTTTTTATTTTCTTAGGTGTTATTAATAACTTTCATTAATGTTTTATAGACTTATGCACAAACTTTTTGCCCATTCATGAATCAATTATTTAAACTAATTTCTCTTTTCTATACACACACAAACACACCCTATTGGTTATGTTTCTCTGCTGCTAAGTCACTTCAGTCGTGTCCGACTCTGCGACCCCATAGACGGCAGCCCACCAGGCTTCTCCGTCCCTGGGATTCTCCAGACAAGAACACTGGAGTGGGTTGCCATTTCCTTCTCCAATGCATGAAGGTGAAAAGTGAAAGTGAAGTTGCTCAGTCATGTCTGACTCTTCGCAACCCCATGGACTGCAGCCTACCAGGCTCCTCCATCCATGGGATTTTCCAGGCAAGAGTACTGGAGTGGGGTGCCATTGCCTTCTCCAGCAAATCCTAATCAAAATTTTGGTACTAAGAGTGGCTGTATGGGAACATAAGGATGAGTTTTCTGGATTGTTCCTGAGTTTTCTGCCCTTGGATCTCTAATCTGATTAGTTTTGAAGACACTGATTATTCTGTTTCTAGCAATAAAGCATTGCTAGCTCATGGTGTTGGAGAAAGCAATGGCACCCCACTCCAGTACTCTGCTGGAAAATCCCATGGATGGAGGAGCCTGGTAGGCTGCAGTCCATGGGGTCGCTAAGAGTCAGACACGACTGAGCAACCTCACTTTCACCTTCCACTTTCATGCATTGGAGAAGGAAATGGCAACCCACCCCAGTGTTCTTGCCTAGAGAATCCCATGGACGGAGAAGCCTGGTGGGCTGCAGTCCATGGGGTCACACAGAGTTGGACACGACTGAAGCAACGTAGTAGTAGTAGTAGCTCATGGTGTGATATGGCAATACAAATAGGCACAGATACCACCATTGGATACTCATTATCAAATACCTAGGTAGGGCAAGGATCCATGTGACTATGTATATGATACTTTCAAGCATTTTTGTCACGCTAACAAATATGAGATTGGCTGATTGCTCCTAATATCACTGAACAAAAGAAAAAAAATGAGCTCAGGAATTTGGATATTTAAAGACAAACAAAAAGGAACACGGAGTAGTTATATTAAGGGTTAAATCACAACCCACTGCAGTTGCTCACTGACACAGCATGCCCTGAGAGGAATTCAGGATGGAAAAAACAGGATGAGCCATGCTGAGCTTTGGAATAAACAGGCCACTGCATAAACATCTCAGGAAGAACTTCAATAATTTGTGCATCTTCCCATACATAGGAAAGCTCTAAAATCATTGTGAGAGACCTGTTCTTTGTAGCAGTAATCTTTTACTAAGATTTGATATATATATGCTTGATTACATTTTTCCTAGCCAAAAAATTCATATATGTGTGTATTGGCTTCTCCTCTACTTCTTCAGAGCTGGTTACTCAGAGGTACTGAGAAGCTATCTCCCCAGCGATAATCCACAAATAAGACCCTGAATAAAACTTAAACTCACAACCGCCATGTGCATTTTTCTTTACACTTACAAATGCAAATGTGCCATGCATTTATGTACATTTTTAATTTACATAAATGTAATTCCTAGCTCATACATCAATAAATGACCAGAAAAGTTCTATGTCTGCCTTGAATGAATGTTCTCTATTGCTCATAGGCAATGTTGAGAGTGCTGGAAAACAGACCCAAAATTTCATCCTAAAGTGACTGAATTGTTACAATGATTGAATTGCTGCTGCTGCTGCTAAGTCACTTCAGTCGTGTCTGACTCTGTGCGACCCCAGAGACGGCAGGGTTCCCCGTCCCTGGGATTCTCCAGACAAGAACACTGGAGTGGGTTGCCATTTCCTTCTCCAATGCATGAAAGTGGAAAGTGAAAGTGAAGTCGCTCAGTCATGTCCAACTCTAGCGACCCCATGGACTGCAGCTCACCAGGCTCCTCTGTTCATGGATTTTCCAGGCAAAAGTACTGGAGTGGGATTGGGTGCCATTGCCTTTTAATACAGTGCAAATTGAATTCCCAGGCTTATAGGTTATTTACTATTACAATGATGGCCTTGATTGGGAAGGAACATAATCCTGAAAGTTGAAATATGAATATGTAGAAAGACTCTGCGAAGAAGGCAATGGCACTCCACTCCAGTACTCTTGCCTGGAAAATCCCATAGGCAGAGGAGCCTGGTAGGTTCTAGTCCATGGGGTCGCTAAGAGTCTAGCATGACTGAGTGACTTCACTTTCACTTTTCACTCTCATGCATTGGAGAAGGAGATGGCAACCCACTCCAGTATTCTTGCCTGGAGAATCCCAGGGATGGGGGAGCCTGGTGGGCTGCCATCTACGGGGTCACACAGAGTCAGACACGACTGAGGTGACTTAGCAGCAGGAAGACTGATGAAGCTGGGAACATGGAGCCCCTAAATTTTGATATCTTCTTTGTCAGTAGAAGTGTTCTCTCTACCCCACAGTAGAAGTAGCCTTTCCACCCCCATCTGAAATTAACCTTGAGATAGCTGCCATGCCAGATATGCTAATTCCCTCAGGATCCACCCCCTAAACACCTCTTTGCTACTCCATCTATAACTAGACTCAAGTCCCAGCAGGCTCCTAAAGTACAGTGTGCAGCGCATGAGGATGTATGCTATATGTTAAAGTAACTACTTGAGTTTTCTAATTTATACGTGCAAAAACTGAGGGAATTCATGTGGAAATGAATATTAAAGGTACAGAATAATGACGGAAAGAACAAAAAGTTAGATCAGGCCTAATTTGTTGAACCTCTCCCACTAAGCAGAGATTTTGCACTTGGTTGCAGCTCAGGGCATTAGAAAGGGTTCTATTAGTTTGGTTTGTTGCTTGGTTTAAATCTGGACTAAAAAGTAGTCCAGAATGAGTAAGCTAGAAATGCCAGACCTGCCTTGATTTACTGTAGAGGAAGGGATTCAAAGGTTTGGGGAGATTGGAGTCTTTGAATGGATTTGTCACCTAAGAACTACTCATCCCCCATGGAAGGGTCCCAGAGCCACCTTTATGTCATCCCAAATTCATATGTTTTGCAAGATCTAACACCCCACCACCTCAGAATGTGACCTACTTGGATATAAGGTCTACACAGTTGAAATGAGGTCATTTAGATAGGCCCTAATCCAACATGACTGTATCCATATAAAAGAAGAAATATGAATGCAGAAACACATATAAAGGGATTTTGATATAAAGAGACACAAAGAGAAAGACAGTGATCTGTAAGCCAAGAAGAGAGTCCTGGCATAGATCCTTCAGAAGGAACCAACCCACTGACACCTTGTTTTCAGACTTCTGGCCTTCAGATTTGTGAGACAATAAATTTCTGTTGTTTGAGCCACTCAGTTTGTGGGTACTTTATTATAGTGGCCCCAGCAAACTAATATACTACACTTCCAATAAATGCTATTTTAATTATTTTTTTGTTATTGCATTTTGAAATGAATAGACTCATTGAACACCAGTAAAATTCATCAAAGCTCTTTTATGTGCCAAAAAAGCAACTGCCCAACCAGGGGCATTATGGACTTTAAGCTTAAAAGCACTACTTGTACACTTAAGTGTCTATAAGCATTTCTTCCTCCATCGATTAATAGACAGCTTTTCAACTCAGCTCTTTTCTTATCTCCCTCTCAAGTCTATCTTACCAGGATATTCTGCTGACCCAGTTTTTATGTATATCTATGTGTAAAAAAAACCATAATGACTACATCCTTAAGTTTTTGAAAGTATGGAGACAGAGCCCCATTAAAAGCAAGAAACTAGGGTCTTGCCTGGAAAAGTCCATGGGTGGAGGAGACTGGTAGGCTGCAGTCCATGGGGTCACTAAGAGTCGGACATGACTGAGCGACTTCACTTTCACTTTTCACTTTCATGCACTGGAGAAGGAAATGGCAACCCACTCCAGTGTTCTTGGCTGGAGAATCCCAGGGACAGGGGAGCCTGGTGGGCTGCCGTCTATGGGGTCGCACAGAGTCGGACACGACTAAAGTGACGGAGCAGCAGCAGCAGGGTTTAATACTCCACAAGTTGGAATCACAGCATCAGTTCAGTTCAGTCGGTCAGTCATGTCTGACTCTTTGCAAGCCCATGAACCACAGCACACCAGGCCTACCTGTCCATCACCAACTCCCGGAGTCCACCCAAACCCATGTCCATTGAGTCGGTGATGCCCTCCAACCATCTCATCCTCGGTCATCCCGTTCTCCTCCTGCCCACAATCTTTCCCAGCGTCAGGGTCTTTTCAAGTGAGTCAGCTCTTCACATCAAGTGGCCAAAGTATTGGAGTTTTAGCCTCAGCATCAGTCCTTCCAATGAACACCCAGGACTGATCTCCTTTAGGATGGACTGGTTGGATCTCCTTGCAGTCCAAGGGACTCTCTAGAGTCTTCTCCAACACCACAGTTCAAAAGCATCAATTCTTCTGCGCTCAGCTTTCTTTATAGTCCAACTCTCACATCCATACATGACCACTGGAAAAACCATAGCCTTGACTAGATGGAACTTTGTTGGCAAAGTAATGTCTCTGCTTTTTAATATGCTGTCTAGGTTGGTCATAATTTTCCAAGCATCTTTTAATTTCATGGCTGCAATCACCATCTGCAGTGATTTTAGAAAATGTTTTAAAAATAAAATATTTCTAAGAGTCCTGATTGCCTCCCTTCTCCAACAAATGTTGAATAAGAGGCTACCAGTAACTATAAGACACAAGCAAATACAAATACAGGGGGTTCCAAAGTCTTAGTGAAGTTGTAAACTTTTATAAACAAGGGAGTACAAATGTTTCAAATTTACAAACATATCACTTGAAAGGTTAATTATTTATATTGCTCCTGTACTTGTTTTTAAGTTTGAAGAATAAATTTTTAATTTCAAGTTTTTGTGTTTTAGTCACTCTGTAGATGTAACTTTTTAAATAATAAAATTTTGTTATTCAAGATTCACAATTCTAAACGAGCACAAACAAAATGGAAATAAGTTTTCAAATGATGTTTCTCTCTTACATTCATAAGCATTTATACTTCTGGAGTTTCTGAAACCTTCAAAGTTCACTCAGACTTTTGGGATACACTGTTATTAATTCACTTTTTTTCTTTTATGAGTCCTTTTCTCCAGTATGATCACATAATTTTTGTTTTCATGGTAGGAAATATTTGTTTTTCAGTTCTGAACGTAGCACATTCCAGCAGGTAGATTTTGTAGTTGCCCATTAAAATACACTGTTCAGCAACAGCCCTGAATGACAAACTAGACTTTGTCTCTTTCTATAACACATCAAAGTGTATATCTATTAGAATTCCCCTCATACTCATCACCACACTGTAACCCTGGGACTTCACTGAATTTGTTTACATTTTATCTGTAACTATCACAGAGGGCCCAGTTAAAATCTAGGTAAAGAAAGAAAATGTGAGGTTTCTTCCTTAAAGAATATTGTAAAACAGAGATCAAAGGCACAATTTTACTCCTCAATCTGTGCAATCTAACTTAGTTTACAATTAAAGAGTGATCTTAATTGTCAAACTTTTAAATTTTATTAAATGTTTGTGGCAATGCATTGAATGAATCCCAGACCTATACAAATACAGAGGCAGCTGTTTGTAATTTGCATTTTTATCAGTTTTGAAAGAGCACAATGTACTTCCTGCATCTTATTTTCAGAATTTGCATTTTATCATCTTTGGCTATCCAGTATATAGTATGGAGTACTTGAGTATCTCATTCTTTGAATTTTCATTTTTGATTATAAATCAGATGATTTCTGGCACTTTTCTCTTCTCTCATTTTTCTCTTCTCTCAACCTCCAGGTTTACTTGTTCCCATTTCTTCTTGGCTCTAATAATAAAACACAAAACATATTTCAGTTATTTTCTTTTTCAGCATTCTTCAGGGTACAAACATTCTACATTTCTTTTGTTAATTACATCCCATAAATCTTAAGACAAAACAAAAACTAAGCTTGTTTAAATTCATAAATTTTCAGTACGCCATTCAAATTAATTCCATTTCTTTGCAAAGCTTGCTATGATTTGAATTTAGATGAAGGGGAGGATAGAAAGGAATAGAAATACTACTATACAGAAGGCTGCACCATGGGGCACCCAGAATGAAGAGAATGAACATTCCCTTCTGTGCAGACAGGCACCTCCAGTCAACCAGCTATATCCCTATTGGAAAGGACATGTGGCCTCAAGGGAAGGCTGACAATGACATCTCTAATTGCCTTCAGCTCCTTTCCTCGATTCTCACAGACACATTTTCCTCTCCTCTTGCATTATCCTCAGAGCGTCCAAAAACATTTTCCCAAAGGGCTCCTCTCACCCATTTACACTTCTCTGGCCTTGGCGCTCAGGTTTTTCTCAGAGGAACAGACTAGTGGCAGCTCGTGTTTTCTGCCTCCTCTCTCCACAGGCCATCTGTCCACTGGGAAATGCTGCAATCTCTCCACTGTGCCCTAGCAGGAAGTGCAGGCGAGAAAACACAAACTAACCTTTCTCTCCCTATTCCGGGGAAAACAACAGCAACTGGAAAGGGGAAGTGTTCAGGGGTCACACATTACCCAGCCAAACCTTAGGCAAATAAGAAAACTAACTCTATTTTGTTAGAAGCCTTTTTAATTTCTTGACTCTAAATTCCCATTCAGCCTGATGTCAAAAATTTATCTAGTCCTGTGCCTATAAACTTAGTCCAAATTCAGTGGTTCCATAGTTATTTCACATGTATCTTTCAATCATATTCAAATTTGAAATTCTTTCCCAGGGTTGGTTTTTTTTTTTTTTTTTCCCTCCCTTACCTTCCTGCTGTTTATCCTAAGTTCTAGGGTTGGGACTGGGCTTCCCAGTTGTGCTAATGGTAAAGAACCCACCCAGTCAGTGCAGGGAACATAAGAGATTTGGGTTCGATCCCTGGGTTGGGAAGACCCCCCAGAGGAGGGCATGGCAATCCACGCCAGCATCCTGGTGGGCTACAGTCCATAGGGTCGCAAAGAGTCAGACACGACTGAGGTGACTTAGCACACATGCATGCGGGGTTGGGACTGGGGAGAATGGCTGCTGCGGTGTGACCATTAGGAAAAGAATGTCATCTCAACAGTCTTGGGTTTCAGCAAGGTCTGGGTCCTATGCTGAGGAACAGTGCCCATATAACATAGCCTAAGGTTTCTCAAACTTTAATGTGGAGCCTAATCACCTGGGGAGTCTTGCTAAAATGCAGATACTGATTCAGTAAGTCTGAGATGGAGATTCCATATTTCTAAGAAGCTCCCAAGTGATGTCATTGCTGGTGGCCCTCAGACCATCCTTCAAGTAACAAGGGTTTGATCAGTGAGTGATGGCCTGGTTTCTAATCAACTCCCTGGAAATCTGTTGTGATTCCAGCTGAGTCCTCCCCTGGAAGAGAACCCAACCACAAAGGCATCTTTCTGATGCTATCTCCTTTCAGTCCCAGCTAGGAGACTCTGTGTATATCCATGAGTCCTCTCTCCCAGAAACTCACTCTCACTTGAAACTCACAGGAATATGTAAGCCCTCCTAAGCAACCTTGGAGCTTGGCAATCTCAAGAGGCTCTGTCTCCAACCCTCTAGCATTAGATGGGCTTACCCTCCCTGCAACCACATCACCAGAGAGCATTGAGAAATTCTCTCCAAAGTTTTTCCCTCTAGGTTGCATCTGAGAAGTACACTGCAGGTCCTCTCTATGCTCTTATTCTTAAAAATTCAAGGGAAATTCTGTCATTGACTTTTCTACCCCTGGGCCCTGGCAGAGCTGGAGGTGGTGGAAGATGAGGAGAGACTAGTACTGAATAAGTTGGCTCCACAAAGTTTCTGTTCTCTTGCTGTCTGTTTCGTATATCTTCCTCCATGCTCTCCAAAATTGAAAGAATAAAGCAGTTTTGTTAGCTTGCATTCCCGTCACATACAGGGATGGTACGTGTTTCATATTCTGAAGTGACTCCTTTTCCCTCCCAAACTTTTGGTGATTCATGTTTAACTATGTAGGTGAAGGCTGTTGGAATACAGAAGCTGTCCCTGGGACAGGAGTGGAAACATCCCACCCACAAGGAAATCATGGGAGAAAAAGACATGGCTTAACAATTGGTAGTTTTATTTAGGGTTTTCACTGACTTTTCACCTCTTTCCTCACAAAATTAAGTGCAGCCCACATGAACTTAAGATGAAATATAAAAAAATAGCACTGCAGTAGCATTCTCTTGTGGAGAAGGCAATGGCACCCCACTCCAGTACTCTTGCCTGGAAAATCCCATGGATGGAGGAGCCTGGTGGGCTGCAGTCCATGGGGTCGCTAAGAGTCAGACACGACTGAGCGACTTCACTTTCACTTTTCACTTTCATGCATTGGAGAAGGAAATAGCAACCCACTCCAGTGTTCTTGCCTGGAGAATCCCAGGGACGGGGGAGCCTGGTGGGCTGCCGTCTATGGGGTCACACAGAGTCGGCCACGACTGAAGTGACTTAGCATAGCATAGCATTCTCTTGTAGTAACATATGAAGAGATGGGAAAAAAAGAAAAGCGATTGACTCCAGTATAAATATATATGAAAGTGCTAGTTGCTCAGTCGTGTTCAGCTCTTTGTGACCCCACTAACTACAGCCTGCCAGCCTCCTCTGTCCATGGAATTCTCAGGGCAAGAATACTGGAGTGGGTAGCCATTCCCTTCTTCAGGGGATCTTCCCAACACAGGGATTGAACCCAGGTCTCCTGTATCACAGGCAGATTTTTTTTTACTGTCTGAGCCACTAGGGAAGACCTATAAATATGTATATACAGGTCTACATACTGCATCACAGTTGTAGTGAAGAGTTTATAGGGAAATACTGGTTTAGAAGATCGTGGCTCTTTATTTTGGGAAGTGTACAGTTTCTACTCTGGATGTATTCTGATTTTTCTGGGAATCTCTTGTATAAGGTTTTATGAATTTTAGATGATTCTGAAAGTTCTAGGCTACTGATTAAGGTAGGAACTCTCTACCTAGGAGTTTTTTGAAAGTTTCATGTTTCTAAGAAGTAACTGAAACCAGTTTATCCTGTGTGATCTTCTAAACCTACTGAGCCAGCCTCAGAATAAGCTGGGGTAAGACACTAAGCTTTTTAGTAAAAGAACCACATCTGGAACCCGAGGTTGGAGCTGCTATAAACCTTTACCCTCAGGAGGTCCCCAGAATCCCTACACCATTCCAGGGCAAAGAGCACAAAACAGAGACCATAGTCACTTTGAACCTCCCAGACTGGAAACTACAACTTAGGTGCCCTGTCAGCCTGCACTAGCCATTATGTACTCACTAGCCAGAATAGCAGGGCTTTAATATTTTGTGTCAAAATATGGTCTTATATATTGCTTTGTAGTTCAACAAAGAACGCATCTTAACAAATTATATAATTGCTGAAACTACTATGCTTCTGGCTAAGGAGAGAAATATAGCAAAAGATTTCTGATAAAATAAAAATAAGCAAAGAAAAACCTAATTTAAAAAAAGGTAAAATTAAACCAACACAGCATTGTAAAGCAACTATCGTCCGATTAAATACATAAATAAAAGGCAAAAAAAAATTGCTAGTAGATGAGATCTCTTCTAAACTCCAAGTAATTCTATTTATATATATCATGAAAATTTTCTAAAATATGTTCCTTGAGCTTAAAACCTGTCATTCATTTTAGAGTTATATGATACATTAAAACCACTAGTAATTATTTACCTGTATATATCTTTTCATTTTTTGAATATGTTTTTGAAAAAGGAATTCTTTTGCGCCACGCTGAACCATTATATGATGTTGACATATATTTATCTGAGAGAAAAAGGAAACGGGAATTAAATATTTTATAATGTTAAAATCATATTCCAGGCGTATTTCAAAGTTATTATTCTCTGAGGTTAAGCTAGTCTCTAAGTAATTCATTTTACCATTTCAAGGGTAAGGAATCAGGGATACAAGTGAGCTTATTAAGACCATTTAAGTTATCAATGACCATGGTTACACATCTCTTAATTGGCTGTTCAGTTCCTCAAATAAGAATTGCTCCCATGAGGCTAAGCTAAAGTATGATATATGTACGTGATCAAAATATTTCATTGTCTGGCTTTCCTGTGATTTTACATATAATTCTGCTAATATTTGCAGAACTAAAGAAAGGAAGGAGAGAAGGAAAGAAGGAAAGGAAGGTCTGAGACCCCCTAAATACAAATCTAGACAATCGCATCTAACTGTCCGGTAGTCACTGTATTCTTCACAAATGTCCACTCACAGTAAAATAATAATAAAATGATAATAGAAGTAAAGGGCTTTATTCTTGCCTGGGAAATCCCGTGGACCGAGGGGCTTGGCAGGCTACAGTCCATGGGGTTGCAAAAAGAGTTGGACATGACTTAGCGACTAAACCACAACAAAAGTAGTAAATATAAATACTCATGCATATAAATCCATACGGATTCTATTCTAAAAACAAACAGAAGAAAAATAATTTAAAAGCTCGCTTCTATGTAAATTGTAAAAGAAGGACCAAAGAGAGACACAGAGTTTTTTACTTATGCTTCAAAAAGTATACAACAATCAGAACTCCACTGACTAGAGGCAAAAACAGGCAAATACAAACAAAATTACAGGGAGCTGAGTGACCTTTTGTTAAATTGAGAAAACCAAAACCCATCTTTAAAAGAACCAAATTCATCTGAGACAAGGGATTAAAAAAGAAATCTGGTTCCCTCCTCCCTCAAGGCCATACACTATGACTTGGCCTATTACTTGATGGAATGATTTAAAAGCAATCTGGACATGGGTGGGGGAGATGAGCGGTTGTCAAAAATACTGCAGTTAACCCCCAAACTAACCTTTTCAGAAAGTAATCATGAAGGCCTAAAGAAAAACCAAGGCACTAGCCAGAAAGTGATAATAGAACAATGCAGTTGGTGGAACAAGAAAATGTCAACCATTCAAAAACAATCCTCAACAGTGAAATAAAGCCATCCAGGGGGAACAAAGTGCAGTGCTCTGAGACAAAACTCTAGAGAGGGTCAGTGACAAGCCATCTGCACCTAACATATTCTCTCCAATATCCTTGAAATCATGTGTACTCCTGCTCATGGACAAAAATCTTACTAGTTTTCTAAGATGTTAGGGTGGTGATGGCCTGGAAAGAGAAGGGGGTGGGGAGCAGCTAAGATTAGCTGGACCATCAGGACATCCCACAGGGATGCAAATCACAGACATGAATCAAGAGCCTATGTAAGTGTAGAACCTCACCTGAACAGAGCTTGAATTTGGGTTCCTTGTTAACATCAGCTTTATTGTAGGACCTGTGTGGAGACCTGCCATGAGGAGGTGCATTCAATAAGACATTTCTGACAGCATCTCTCTGAACATGGATATAGGGTGCATTCTCAGAATTTTTGTTTTTATTATTCCGACGGTAACTCATTTTGTTTTTGGGATTTGAAGCCTGTACTGCTATAATAAAGGAAAAGGGAAAGGGAACAAGGGATAAAGCAAGCTGGTTTCACACCTGTAATTAATGCATTGCACTTTAAATGTTTAATAGCACGATGGAAGATAATGTAAGCTAAAAGAACTAGGTTTACAGGAGTTGACATCTCAAATGCATGGTGCATGATAGTGCCTTATTTGTTGGCTAGAAAATATTATTTAATCTATTTTCAAATTATAATTCAGGAATACCAAATATAGAGACACTTTACCTCTCTGCATCCCTGGGCCAGGAAAGTTCTTTGGTTCATCATATATCCATTTTCTTTTCTTCACACCTTTAAAATGAGGCTTCATCACTGGATGGACATCATTCACTTAAAGAAGTTACAAATTTTTACAGTTTTTAAGGAGATGCTTTCATCTGAAAATTACTGTAGGTACTAATTACATATCTGTGCATTCACATGTCAAGCAAGGGGGAAAAATGTACCACCCTAATACTTTACTTTCTAGAACAAAGGGTGATTTATTTTTAAGTACCAAAAAAATTCTATCTTGATTTTTCTCATCAAATTGATTGATGAGAAAACTTTTAATAAGTAACATTCCTTTGGAGGAAAAATGCTTTTTGTCCAAAGGAATGTGTGGATCCTTTTAAAAGAACATAAAATTACAATCCAAATATAATTATATATCTCATTATAATGTTATTTTTAGTAGTTTTAGAATTGTCATTGTGAACATAGATCTTTCTTTACTTTTTAAGCCAGAACTACTACTTCTTAAGAAGTTGGATTAGTGTAAAATACTTTTAGTGAATATTACCTTATTGTTCTAAGTTGGGGTCATGGATAGTTTGGTGAAACATGACTTAATAATCAAAATTTGTAAGTGCTAATATTACTAAATTATTCACTTCTTGCTTGCTTGTTTTAAAACAGAAAATTTTATGTGCAGGCTCAATTTTCCAAGAATTTCTAAGGTACATTTCTCCAGAGTAAAAATGAATATCAAAATCACTCTGTAGATTGCATTAGCTCTCTATAGTGGGCTGATAAATCTCTTTTTGCCCTAGCTCCATCTTCAGCTTAGGCAAGAAGCCTTCAGTGAAGCCCTGCTTCACTGCCTCCTCTCCAAATATCATGCTCCGTCCTTACTCACATGCTCCCCTTCCTAGAATTTGGAAACTGTATTTTTCACAAGTGTCACTGAACTAAGCTCCTCTGAGGTAAACCATCATGGTTCTCTTCATTGCCCAGCTGGGGTTGAAGAATATTACAGGGTTTCAACAAATGAAATAGGAAGGAAGGAGGGAGGGAAAGATTCATGAGTCTTGATTGTATCAAGAGAAGAGGCTTAGAGTACTAAATGGCAGGGAGAAGTGAAATCAAGAAAAATAAAAAAAAAAAAAGAAAGATAATTTAAAAAATCTGTCAATGAATCCCACCACAGGTTAAATTTAAAATGTCATACTAATGAATCTTCTAAGAATGTAGTATTATCAATTTTAATACCTAAATTAAACTAATGGGAAAGTTTAATTTACGAGGACCCACATCACAATTCATTGTCAGAGTTAGTAGAAGACTACTGTGTCTTTAATTCTTAATCCTGAATAATTTTCAAACCATCCTTTTTTCTTTCTTTTTAAAAATTCTATTTCAAATAAGCAAAACAAATCCATGATAAGACAAATATATCTAAGGCCAAAAAGTGATAGAGCTAATGTCTCACTTGAAGAGAGGTCCTCTCTGCACTTCATACTGATATTCTCAGTAGCATTTAATACTTGCGTTGTAGGTACTAGTCGGATAGTTAGGGAACACTTTGGATGAGGGCTGTCCTTGTTATCTTTTAAAGCAAATTAAGAAAATAAAATGTCAGTATTAATAAAAAAAAAAAAGAAGTATTTCTGTTGTTATTTCACTTTGCAAGCATTATATGATGGGCATATATATGCCCATCTATGCTCTTTAAAAAATATATATGCATATTAATTTTTAGAACCCACCATTGAAATTCCCTAGTTAGCACATTGAGTCCTCCAAATCTGTCAGTATCAAAACATTAAAAATTTGAAATACAGCCATTATCTTCAATAGGTAAATATGTATTTGTGGCAATATTTTTAATACCTCCATACAAAAAAAATTTTTTAAGGGTTATCAATTTTATATCAAATGTGCCAATTTAAAAAAAAATACTGATTTCATTTATTTATTTGGCTGGCCTGGTCTTAGTAGCAGCACATGGGATCTTTGATGCCGCATATGGGATCTAGTTCCCTGACCAGGGATTGAACCCAAGCCCCCTGCATTGGGAGCACGGAGTCTTAGCCACTGGACCATCCAGAAAGTTCCAAGTATGCCAATTTAAACCAAGGATGAAGAAATATCTGTAAAACACTTCACTTGTTCTAAGCTTTGGAGCAGAACAATCCAACAAAGTTTTCTACAACGATGGAAATATTCTGTGCCATCTGAAATGATAGCCACTGGTCACATGTGAATACTGAGCACATGCAATATGGCTAGCGCAACTGAAAAACTGAATTTTAAAATTGTATTTAATTTTGATTAACTTCAGTGTAAACAGCCACACGCGAATGATGGCTACTGTTATTTGTGTAGTTAGAGGTGTGTTTTTTGATGGACTGAACAAAAGAGAGAAGAGATTTACATATCATTTTCCATAGTTAGAGTTTGATCACATGTGTCTTTCCCTGTCTTTGAGAATATTTATTTAATGATGGAGAAGACAGTAGATAAAATTGGTTAACACTTATATGGAGAATATGTGAAGTCTTCTAATTACAGGACAGCTATCCTGCCTGTGGCTTAGAGAGCTGCCCAGCCAAGGTCCCAGCTGGGGGATTCTTAGAAAAGTAGAGGCAGCATAAACCTATAGAGAATGTACAATATTAACATATCTCTGGATTATTCTCAGACTACAGTTAGTAATAATCCTGAAGTGGGAAGTCAGCATGAGATTAGTACTCTTCTCAGTATATATATCTTCACAAAAGCTTTCTAAGAAAATTGAATCATACTGAATATTAGAAGCTAGAAAAAAAAAAAAACTAAAGAGGGCTGGATATTACCATTGGAGAGAACCAATGACTTTAGAGCTAGCAAGACTTTCAGCAATTGTGTAGTCCAACAGGCCAGTTTCTCCCATAAGGAAATTGAAGGTAAGAAAGATAAAGCTCCACAGGCAAATAATTAGTGATAGAGCCAGGACTGGATGCGGAGGGACCCTGACTCCTATCCAGTATATTTTGCTGTGTATTTTTATTTATTACCTTGTCTCTTGTATTGGTTTCTACAACTGTATAACACAGTCAAATTTTACGTTTTGAACTTATTTATACAAATCACAAATGTATCAAAATATAGACTGGCTCATTACCTTTAGCATTTGAACATTTTGATATGGTGCTTTCTTTCTCTTCAGTTAAAGTTTCATTTTCATCTACTCCAAGAAATATGATTCTCTGTGGAACGTTGCAGTCACCTCCTAGGACAATAACTTACTGTCAGTAGCAACAATGGCAGACAATTGTACAAAGCTATCTTTCAATACAGCATACTCCTCCTCTAAAACACTATTTAAATACTTCTCAGTGATACTATTGCCATCTCTATACACATCATATATGTTTTGATTAATATATATGTATATTAATATTCAGTGTGTACACTTACAGGTAATTGTAAGAAAATTCACAGTCAACACAATTTTCCAACTAACAATCATTACCACACTTTGCTGCTGCTGCTGCTAAGTCTCTTCAGTCGTGTCCAACTCTGTGCGACTCCAGAGATGGCAGCCCACCAGGCTCCCCTGTCCCTGGAATTCTCCAGGCAAGAACACTGGAGTGGGTTGCCATTTCCTTCTCCAATGCATGAAAGTGAAAAGTGAAAGTGAAGTCGCTTAGTTGTGTCCAACTCCTAGCGACCCCATGGACTGCAGCCTACCAGGCTCCTCTGCCTATGGGATTTTCCAGGCAAGAGTACTGGAGTGGGGTGCCATTGCCTTCTTCTTTACCACACTTTAGAGATACTCAATAAATATAATTGCTTTCCATATAATATCCTCAGGTATATGAAAGCAGTTTTCATGTTCCCTGCTGCTGCTGCTAAGTTGCTTCAGTCGTGTGTGACTCTGTGCAACCCCATAGATGGTAGACCACCAGGCTCCCCCGTCCCTGGGATTCTCCAGGCAAGAACACTGGAGTGGGTTGCCATTTCCTTCTGCAATGTTTGAAACTGAGAAGTGAAAGTGAAGTTGCTCAGTCGTATCCGACTCTTAGTGACCCCATGGACTGCAGCCCACCAGCCTCCTCCATCCATGGGATTTTCCAGGCAAGAGTACTGGAGTGGGGTGCCATTGCCTTCTCCTAAAGATCTATTTTCCAGGATAAATATCCACAGGTGCTTTAAAATGTACTTAAATACTTAACTTCAGATCTTCACCATACAAGTTTCTGTTTCTTAACATAGAGTACTTGTTTTCAAGTAACCCTTGTTTAAAAATAATTCTCAAGTATGGACTCCCCTGTATAGAAATCAGTGGAACTAATACAATAATAGATGACATTTATACAGCATCTTTCTATATGTCAGATAGGCTACTGAATATTTTAAATGACTTATTGCATTTAATTATTTTTCTTTAGTACTCCTAATAATGCAATGTAAGTTTACCTTAGCTATCTGGTAGCTGACACAAGTTACTTAACCATTTTGAAACTTTGTGGCCAACAAAAGCATTTATTTTTCCCTCACAATCTGTATCATATCAAGTCTTTCCCAATTTGAAGAAAACTTGCCAGTTACGTCTTGGACTTAGCTGCAAGAGGTTATGTTTATCACAGTTTCCCTTTACCTTGTTACATTCGACTCACCGTCCCAGCATATTAGTTTCTGGTCACCTGTGCATTTTCTAAACAACGTCTATATACACGTAATCGTTCAACTGTTTAAACATAAAGCCATTTGTTCCACAAATATTTACAAAGTGTACTGCATGTGCCAGGAATTCTACTGCAGAGAGCAACTGATTATACACAATTCCTGGCCTCAAGGAGCTTATCCAAAGTCAGTGATAAAATGTCAAAGAGACGTTGATGAAACAAGTCGCTTATGAGAGAAAAAACTCAGAATTATGTATTTTATGGTCATACACTCAGAATCAATCAGTAATAAATTAACTAACCTCCATTTTCAAAAGCAGCAATGTCAGTCCTTGGTTTCCTGTCCAATGATGCTTTTATTACACCTTGCCTTTCAAATAGGCTGAATTTTGTTGGAACTGTAAGACCATCCCCTAGAAATTAAAAAAAAAAAAAATCACTCAATAAACCATTAGGTGCTTATCTAAGTTTCTGATAAAATCTATGATGATAGTAAAAAAAAATTTAAAGTTAATGGAAGTATTGTTTGTCCAGTGATTTGAACAATAAAATTATAATTATATACATTTTAAGCCAATTTATAATAATCAGGAAAGCAGAAGGGAAGTTTATTTTCTTATGTGGATAACGTAACAAGTGGCAGTTAAAAAATGTGAGCAATCTAATGCTATAATGTATATATATATATTTAATTTAGTTGATGTGCTTGACATATAATGAATTTTATAATATTTATTTTGTTTTTATCTAGTCACCATGAATAAACTGAGTAAAATGTATTAGGATCCACTCCCTGGTGGCTCAGATGGTAAAGCATCTGTCTGCAATGTGACAGACCTGGGTTCAATCCCTGGGTTGCGAAGATTCCCTGGAGAAGGAAATGGCAACCCACTCCAGTACTCTTGCCTTGAAAATCCCATGGATGGAGGAGCCTGGTGCAGGCTACTGTCCATGGGCTCACAAAGAGTCGGGCACAACTAAGCAACTTCACGTCACTCACTTCACTGATTGAAAAATGCTAATTATACTGATAATTAAAGTCTCTCCATTTTCTTTATACATTTTTAGATAATTTTCTCCTAAAATAAAATATTAAAAGGAGAATAAAGGAGCTATGGTAATCTGATATAACTTGTAATTCTGCACTGGATTCTAAATCAGGTAGATTTCCTTTTAGTATAAAGAACTTTGATGGCACAATTGGTGAAACTTTGTTTAGGTTTGTGCTGCTACTGCTGCTGCTAAGTCGCTTCAGTCGTGTCCGATTCTGTGCGACCCCATAGACGGCAGCCCACCAGGCTCCCCCGCCCCTGGGATTCTCCAGGCAAGAACACTGGAGTGGGTTGCCATTTCCTTCTCCAATGCATGAAAGTGAAAGTGAAGTCGCTCAGTCGTGTCCGACTCCCAGCGACCCCATGGACTGCAGCCTACCAGGCTCCTCCGTCCGTGGGATTTTCCAGGCAAGAGTACTGGAGTGGGGTGCCATTGCCTTCTCCTTTAGGTTTGTAAATAATATTGTATCACTGGTAATCTTCTGATATTGGTATTTATACCACATTTGTGTGAGAGTTATGTAAGCCTGCAACTTACTCTCAAACAATTTGAAAAAAATAACAACAATGTGTATATTGAGAGAGCGAGAGGAAGGGAATGAAAAAATCAAATGTGTAAAGTGCTAACATTTGGGGAAATCTGGGTAAAGAGGGTTCATGAATTAACTGAAATTATTTAAAAATAAAAAGCTTTTTAAAACCATAATATAAAGTGAAAATGCATATAACTGTCTTTCTGACATTTTTAACACTCATTGCTAACACGTTTGTCCTTGTTTTGTTTTTCTTGTCTGTGTCATTTCCTTCTCCAGGGGATCTTCACTACCCAGGGTCAAGCTCATGTCTCCTGTGTGCCCTGCATTGGCAGGCAGGTTCTTTACCACTGGCGCCACCTGGGAAGCCCTTGTCTGTCTAATTCGGACAATCTGTCCTTCACTAGATGGCTCCCACCTATCAGCTTGGGTTTTTCGACTGTTCTACCATTTGACAGTATGTTGCTGCCACCTACTGCCATATATGTTTAAATGGTTTGCCACACATCCTTGCAAGACAGACATTCTACTCTTTATCTTATATTCATCTTGATCCTGGGAATCTTTTCCAACTATCTTTTTGGTACCTAAGAGGAGGAAAGAATTCTGATTTCGCTTACTGCTATAAAGGTTTTTTTTTTTTTTTTTTAAGCTCATCCTACAGGCAAGAAAACTACTTAAACCCATGGCATCTATGGATTTTTCTCTGAGTTCCTTGTTTTATACCCAGAAAATAATGTTCTTTTTATCTTGCCTTCAAGAGCAAAATATTCACTAACAGAAAAGTCAGATTCACCAGAACATAAGATCCATAAAAGGCACAGCCTTGTAATTATTCACCTGTGTTGCCCTTGAAATTGGCTGGTACACAGGAAGCACTCATTCAATGAACAAATATTCCCTTGTCCTGCCACTAACGTTATTCCGTGATCTCCTTTTTGTCCTTCTAGGGCTAAGTTGTCCATTCTACTTATTAAAAAAAATCTACACTTGTTTTATAGGGAGATTTATTTTCATAGACAAATGAAGTGGTAAAACCGAGTTATTTACAGAATTACTGCATGGGGTATGTAGTGTCACCATCGTTTATGTAGTCTATTCATTCTGTGGTTCCTCTGGGAAAATATGATTACATTAATAGCAGCTTTTCATATTAAATTTAGGTTATGCAATAAAATCACTTCCTTCTCACTCTCAATTCTGATGTATTATTTATCATTTGACTCCAGTGTACACTTAATTCACAGCCTATCACACCAAGTATTCACCACCTTGGAAAGCTTCCTTTTCATTCCTTACCTTCTTGCAATTCACTGCCACTTTCCAAAGATTTTTCTATCTCTTTTTCCACTATAGAGGCTATGCTTTTAGATGATGAGATATCTGAAGGAGTATGAACTCTGTAGTATTCACCTAATCTCCCACAAGAAAATCAATGGTTAGTGTACTTCTCACATCAAGTATCAGAAACTATACAAATGTTTGATTTCTTACCAGATTTGTAACATATCTCCTTTATTGCTCTTTTTTCTTCAATTTCTTCAGGAGTCTTTGTCCATAAACTAGAAGCATCTATAGGATATATTTTTTTAAAATTAAATTGTCCCAAAGCCAAATAATCTGAAAATTTATAAACCAGAATGAAAAATCCCACACATTGCCCTCATAAATGGATTACTGTTTTAAAAACATTTAAAGTCAATAATTTGTGTACTAACAAATGTTTCTTATTGCTATATTTTATGCTTCAGAAAGAATCAGTCAAGAGAAAAATGACTGTACATTATGTGTCTTGAGATGAGAGGCTGGACATATAGGTTCACATTTGAGATTATGTTTGTCTGGAGGAGGAGGATGTTGGGGTGGTAGAGCTAAACAGCGGAAAGTGACACATCTCCTTCTTCCTATTCTTCTTCAAAGTTAGTTTTAAAATTAAGGATGATGAGTGGGTTGTAATATATCCTCCTGAGGTTTCAGGGGTTTCTGACTCTGGATCAGAGGTGGAATTCACTATTAACTATCTTTCTGTAGTAAGCTAGCTACAGAAAAAAATGTAACATTTCAGTCTTTTTAATGTGCCCACATTCTGAGTCTCCATACAAGGACAAATTTCAGGGCAGAGACAGACTTAGAGTTTATTTTTCTGGATGTTTAACTTGTTTGTACATACTTACTGGCACTGCAGTGCTGTGGTGATATGAGAGGAATAAGATGGACTACAATTTAAGACCTGGATTCTAGTCTTCTTTATGCTGGCAAGGATTACTGGGATAATGCAGATGATAATGCCTTACACATTACAAACTACTCTATTGATCTCTATAGCTTCAAGGATTAAATGTGAGACAGATAGATTGACACTTATGAATGTCAATGTTGTTACACATAAATAGACAATGTTGTTATATATAAATTTATATGATTATATAAATCATATTATCAATGTTAAGTTATACACAAATAAAACATATTAGTATACCTACAAGCAACTGTGCATATTTAAACATGAGATCTTTCCCCTAGCCATCATACAACAAAAAACTTTCAATCCAAACAATAATAAAAATATGTGTAGACGTCTAATTAGAACATAATGAATTTAATATATTTAATAAAATTAAAGCTATTTTCTCACCAAAATCTGCCTTATATACTAGTTATAAACTTCTAAAAGTTAAACAAGTATGCAGAAAATATCATGAGGTTTTTGAATGTGTGCTATAAATGTAAGAAAAGGTTTACTCACCATTTTGTTCACCTTCTTCCTCTTCCTCAAAGTTAGTTTTTAAAACTAAGGGATGGTGAATGGGTAGTGATATATTCTCCTGAGGTTTTAGAGGTTCCTGACTCTGGGTTGGGGGTGGAATTCCTTCCTGAGTTTCTTTCTGTAGTGTGGTATCTATAGAGAAAGGCAACATTTTAGTCTTCAAGATATACCTTTTGGCACATGTTCAATGATTAACTACTGTCCTCTTGATTAACTGCATATTTTGTTAAAAGACGTCTTATTTCTAGAAAGGTTATTAAACTAACTTATAAAAATCAGCATTTTGCTGGTAAGGTGTGGAAAACATGCTAATTCATAGACTTTAGATAGTAATTATAACCACAATTTGGTATATATCATACTTTGGTATAAACACAAAGTGATCACAGCATTACTGTATTCTTCCATTACATCTATGGGATAAGAATAACTTAGTTAATCACATTATGACAAGTTAACAAAGGTAAACTTATATAAGACATAACTTATAATGTCAGAGTATACACATTTAAAAGGGGAAAAAGATCTAGAGGTTCTAGCTTGCTGTGGTTGGGGGTTGATGACTTGGAAGTGAGAATAATACCTTCACATTTCTCTATTGGCTCCACATTGGTCAGATTGAAATGTTCTGTAATTTTCAAAACTAACCAACAAATAATAGAAAAATCTAGTGAACACATGTATCTTCGATCATTACTTATTCGAGTCCCTTTATTTTTCAAGCCAGTAGTTATCATATTTGGCTAAATATCAGAATCAACTGAAGAAATTACTCAAATCATCTTTTCTGTTTCTGTTTTCCAAACTTCTGATTCTGAAGGTCGAGATCAAAGCCTGGAAATCTGATGCTATTTTTCAAATCTCTCAGATAATTGCAAAATCAGTCAAGTCTGGAAACCACACCCCAAATCAAGGATCATCTATCTGGGGTCCAGGGTCATGGGAAGCCTTTTAGCGGGTTTGACACTACAATAATTTAAAAGTCTGCCAGGCTCCTCTGTCTATGGAATATTCCAGGCAAGGATACTGGAGTCAGTAGTCTTTCCCTTCTCCAGAGGATCTTCTTGACCCAGGGATCAAACTCAGGTCTCCCTCACTGCAGGCAGATTCTTACCATCTGAGCCACCAGGGAAGCCCTGAAAGCAACCAGTTGTATTCCAAATTCTTAATTTCCACATCTATTTCACCTAAAATTGCCTGAGAACAAGCCTCAGTCCATAATAGCCTTTTCTCTACTTTACAAAATAAAGGTGGACAGGAAAGCCTGGCATGCTGCAGTGCATGGTGTCCCAAAGAGTTGGAACTGACTTAGCAACTGAACAACAACCCTTTACTCATGCCAAAATTTTCTATATAGCACATTGCCCAAAAGAGAAATCCTCTTTTACTGATTAATCAAACCACCAGGAACCCATAAGGCTTTTTCCATTATCTTGATTTATACACACTCCTAGAAAATCATGTTGTAATAGGCAGAATAATGGCCTCCCAAAGATATCCAAGTGTCAATTGCTGAGACCTGTGTACACACTAGGTTATACAGGAAGGAGGAATTAAGACAGCTAATTGGCTGACCTCAATATTAGCAAATTATCCTTGATTATTCAGGTGGTCCTTTGGAAGTAGAAGAGAGTTGCAGAGGAACAGTGTGACAGTGTAAGCTAGGTCAGAGTAATGCAGTGTTAGAAGGACTCGACTACCCATTGCTGATTCTGAACTTCAAGAAAGGGGGACATGAACCAAGAAATAATGAAGACCTCTAGAAACTGGAAAAGGTAAGTAAAAGGCTCTCCCTCAGAATCTCCAGAAGGAATGCAGCCCTGGAGACACCTTAATTTTAATTCAGAGAGATTTCATCCAATTCCTAAACTGCTGCTGCTGCTGCTAAGTCGCTTCAGTCGTGTCCGACTCTGTGCGATCCCAAAGATGGCAGCCCACCAGGCTCCCTCGTCCCTGGGATTCTCCAGGCAAGAACACTGGAGTGGGTTGCCATTTCCTTCTCCAATGCATGAAAATGAAAAGTGAAAGTGAAGTCGCTCAGTTGTGTCAATAAGCTAATAAAATTGAGTTGTTGAAGACACTTGGTTAGGGGTAATTTGTTACAGCAGTAACTGGAAACAAATACACATGGTGTTAGAAAAATGCTACTGGGGTTTACATTGAAATGGTCTGAATTCACATGCATGATAGAGTATGTCGGTAGTTAAGAATTTTTATTGAAAATTTTTGCTTCCTCCACTTCTAGACTCTTGTTAAAGAATATGTCATTCTTGAAAAAAAGTCTCGTGGCATCAATGAAAAGAGAGCACTAGTAAGAAATTCTGAAGGAAAAAAATGGCTTTAAACAGAACTTTACAGCTATTCTAAATACCTTTTCCCAAGACTTATCATTAGCTGCAAAGAAAAGCTTCACTGAGTACTCAAAACAGTAAATGTTAGTCCCATTTTTAAAAAGCTTTCTTGAGATTCACATACTATACAATTCACATATTTAAACATTTTTTTAGTATATTCATAGAGGTGTGCAAATATTGCCATGATCAATTTTAGGATATTTGATCCCCTCAAAAAAGAAACCCATACCTATTAGCAGTTACTGTTCATGTCTGCCCGATGTCGCCAGCCGTACAGGCACTAGTATACTTTCTGTTTCTATGGATTTGCCTATTCTGGATATTTCATATGAATGAAATCATACAGTATGTAGTCCTTTGTACAGGACTTCTTCAACTTACCATAGTGTTGTGCTTTTAAATTGTTTATTTGTTTGGCCACACTGGCTCTTTGTTGCAGCATGAGGGATCTAGTTCCCTGACCATGGATTAGACCTGGGTCCCCTGGATTAAGAGCGCTGAGTCTTAGCCACTGGACCACCAGGGATGTCCTCTCACAGTGCTTTTTTAATAGTCAAATAATATTTCACTGTGTGCATATACCACAATTTTCCCATTCATCAAATGATGGACACTTGGTTTATTTCCACTTTTTTAGTTGTTTTAAATAATGTTAGTGTGAATATTTATTGTTGTACAAGTTTCGTGAGGACATATGTTTTCATATTTCTTGGATATATACTTAGAAGTGAGTAAGTAGGACATATGGTGATTCTGGGGGCTTCCTAGGTGGCTCTAGCGGTAAAGAACACACCTGCCAATTCAGGTGACATAAGAGACATGGGTTTGATCCCTGGGTCGGGAAGATCCCCTGGAGGAGGGCATGGGAACCCACTCCAGTATTCTTGCCTGGAGAATCTCATGGACAGAGGAACGTGGTGGGCTACAATACTTAGCATCAGGAAGAGCTGTAATGACTGAAGCAACTTGCATATGCACACATAGTGATTCTATGTTTACTCTTTTGAGGAACTGCCAAACTGTTTTCCGAAATTGCATCATCTACATTCCTATCTGAAAGGTATGAAGATTCCAATTTCTCCATATTCTTGTCAAATCTTCTTATTATCTATTTGATTAAACCATCTGAGTAGATAGGAGTGATACCTCATGGATAAGACTTACATTGATCTAATGGTTAGTTACAATGAGCATCTTTGCATGAGCTTATTCAGTTCAGTTGCTCAGTTGTGTCTGACTCTTTGTGACCCAATGGACTGTGGCACACCAGGCTTCCCCATCTGTTGGGAGCCGCCGTTTAGAGGCACTCTACTCGTGACAAAGGTCATGAGGAAGGAGGCTTGGCAAACGCAATGGCGGGATCAAGCCTTCAGGAGTGCCCCCGGATATTCTCGAGCATCTACCCCCAAAAAACCAGAGTCTGCCTACTTTACTGCTTTGTGCTCTCACCTCTGACTTTACTGGGGGCTGTCTTCCACCACCATTTCGCTCTCTCTAATAAAGAATTAACTTACAGCTCCAATTAATAAAGTTCCTGGGCATTAGGAGTGTTTAAATTCAAACCCCTCAGATAGCTCTCTAACTGGCCTGACAAGTTTACCGGGACTCCTATAGCTATGCATATGATTGTTTACAGTCTCTCAGCGGTGAGAGGCATGGGAAGCTTAAGATATTCAAATAGCTTAGAGCCTCTCAGAGAGTTAAAAACTGTCAGAATAAAAACTAGTTCATTAATGAGCCAATGCTTTTTGCCAAGTTTTCACATCCCCCGTTTTGTATCCTTGAATGTGTATTAATTAATATAGTTGGTTTGTAGAAAAAATAAGTAGTGGCCTTGGTGCTAGTAACTTTAGACCCTTAAGGTAATAAATTCTTTTCTTTGTTGTAAACCCACTGTGCCTCCCCCCTATAGGAATGCAAGTTTATCTAACACCTGCAGATAAAGATGGCGCCAAACCTTAAAATAATTACTCTTAGAGAAAATAAGTCTTTCGGTTGACAAAACTTTGTCAAGAGTCATAAAGCGTTAATAGGCCTTCTGGCCAGAAGATGATGTAAATCACCTGAACCATTTGTATGTGATAAATTTGCAGGAAAGAAACCCTGGTTTATGATAAGGATTAAAAACTGCTGACTTTGCATCCCCTATTATCCTCTATGTGTAACTTAGGGTATAAAAGCCCCTGTTGAAAATAAAGCTACGGGCCTTGCTCACCAGAGCTTGGTCTCCCCATGTCATTCTCTCTCTCAATTTCCATTTCCGGCTGAAGTCTCCATCTGGAGCGCGGAACTCGCCAAGCTTGCTAATCATGCCTGGGCTTCTAAGACCCACTCGAGAAAGTGCCTAAGGTGGGGCACTTTCCGCTATTCCAGCGGGCGCTTGTGGCCTACGCAAGTGGTGCAAACTTCTTGTCTTGAGGTTTTATTGGTCTCCTGCATAAACCAAGCTACTCAGCCTCTTTCCTCCTCTAAATATTCTGAGCTATACTGAGCTATCCTTTAATTACTCTTAATGTCTCTAATTAATGTGTAAATGAGTCGCCGAGGCTGTCCCCCCTCCGAAGACCCTGGATCAGCCGGGGCTGGACCTCGGCACCCATCCATCACCAACTCCAAGAGCTCACTCAAACTCATGTCCATCAAGTTGGTGATGTCATCCAACCATCTCATCCTTTGTTGTCCCCTTGTCCTCCTGCCTTCAGACTTTTCCAGCTTCGGGGTCTTTTCCAGTGAATCACTTCTTCACATCAGGTGGCCAAAGTATTAGAGTTTCAGCATCAGCATTGGTCCTTCCAATGAACATTCTGGACTGGTTTATTTTAGGATTGTCTGGTTTGATTTCCTGGGTGTCCAAGGGACTCTCAAGAGTCTTTTCCAACACCATATTCAAAAGCATCAATTCTTCAGCACTCAGCTTTCTTTATAGTCTAACTCTTATATCCATACATGACAACTGGAAAAACCATAGCTTTGACTAGACTGATCTTTGTCGATAAAGTAATGTCTTTGCTTTTTAGTATGCTGTCTAGGTTGGTCATAGCATTTCTTCAAAGGAGCAAGTGTCTTAATTTCATGGCTGTAGTCACCATCTGCAGTGATTTTGTAGTCAAAGAAAATAAAACTGTCCCTGTTTCCCCATCTATTTGCCATGAAGTGATGGGACTAGATGTCATGATCTTAAAGTTTTCTGAATGTTGAGTTTTAAGCCAGCTTTTTCACTTTCCTCTTTCACTTACATCAAGAGGCTCTTTAGTTCTTCTTCCCTTTCTGACATAAGGGTGATGTCATTGGAATATCTTAAGTTATTGATATTTCTCCTGGCAATCTTGATCCTAGCTTGTGTTTCATCCAGCCTGGCATTTTGCATGATATACTCTGCATATAAGTTAAATAAGCAAGGTGACAATATACAGGTTTGAGGTACTCCTTTACCAATTTGGAACCAGTCTGTTGTCCCATGTCCAGTTCTAACTGTTGCTTCTTGACCTGCATATAGATTTCTCAGAGTCAGGTAAGGTGGTCTGGCATTCCCATCTCTTGAATTTTCCACAGTTTGTTGTGATCCACACAGTCATAGGCTTTAGTGTAGTCAATGAAGCAGAAGTAGGTATTTTTCTGGAATTTTCTTGCTTTTTCTATGATTCAACAGATGTTAGCAATTTGATCTGGTTCCTCTGCCTTTTCTAAATACAGCTTGAAAATCTGAAAGTTCTTGGTTCACATACTGTTGAAGCCTGACTTGGAAATTTTGAATATTACTTTGCTAGCATGTGAGATGAGTTCAATTGTGCAGTAGTATGAACATTCTTTGGCATTGCCTTTGTGATTAGAATAAAAACTGACCTTTTCCAGTCCTGTGGCCACTACTGAGTTTTCCAAATTTGCTGGCATATTGAGTGCAGCACTTTCACAGCATCATCTTTTAGGATTTGAAATAGCTCAACTGGAATTCAACCACCTCCACTAGCTTTGTTTGTAGTGATGCTTCCTAAGGCCCACTTGACTTCACATTCCAGGATGTCTGGCTCATGGTGAGTGATCACACCATCTTGGTTATCTGGGTTTAAGGTCTTTTTTGTATAGTTCTTTATGTATTTTTACCACCTCTTCTTAATATCTTCTGCTTCTGTTAAGTCCATACCATTTCTGTCCTTTATTGTGCCCAACTTTGCATGAAATGTTCACTTGGTACCTCTAATTTTCTTGAAGAGATCTCTAGTCTTTCCAAGTCTATTTTTTTTTTTTTTTATTTCTTTGCATTGATCATCGAGGAAGGCTTTCACATCTCTTCTTGCTATTCTTTGAAACTCTGCATTCAGATGTATATATCTTTTAGCCATTTTTATATCTTTGAGAAATATATATTCAGATTATTTCCCCATTTTCTAATGTAATTGTCTTTATATTACTGAGCTGCAAGAGTTCTTCATATATTCTGGATATAAAATGCTTATATAAAAGATGCAAATATTTTCTCTCATTCTGTGGGTTGCATTTTTACTTTCTTGATGGTATTCTTTGAAACACAAAAGTTTCTAATTTGATGAAATCCAATTAATTATTTTACTGCTTGTTTGTATTTTCTTTTGGTGTCATAACTAAGAATTGTTTGAGTAGTCTATAGTTTCTTATAAGAATTTTATAATTGTAGTTCATATTTAGGTCTTTGTGGTTTGTTTTGATTTAATGTTCACAAGAGCAAGGTCTGTACTTACCAAAAGCTAAAAATAACCTAAATAGATGATAAATACTAAATTATTATTCAATAATAGTGGGATATGTAAATAAATTTTCTATATGTGATGGTTGTGTGTAGTGCAGTTAAGTATACGTGTGCTTAGCTGCATCCAACTCTTTGTGACCCCGTGGACTATTACCCATCAGACTCCTCTGTCCATGGGATTTTCCAGCAAAAATAATGGAGCAGCTTGCCATTTCCTACTCCAGGGGATCTTTCCAACCCAGGGATCGAACCTGCATCTCTGCATTGGTAGGTGGGACAAGCACCACTTCAGAAGCCCATGGTTATATCTGAGAGTGTTGTTAAACATAGGAGATCTATGTCAATGCATTTAGAAATAAAGTGTCATGATATTTGCAACTAACATTAAAATGGTTCAAAAACAAAGACAGAAATATATGTTTGTACATTTTTTGTGTATATGTAAGTACAATAGAGGGAAAAGAGAAAGTAAATTGATAAATTGGTGAATCCTGGTGAAAAGTACATGGTTGGGTGTTCACTGAAACTATTCTGCAACATTTTTGTAGGTTGAACATTTTTTGAAGTAAAAAGCTGGAGCATACACTGAAGGTTCAGCTCTAACACTCATGAATTTAACTGTTGGCTTAAGTGGTAATAGGAAATAGGAAAAGGAGTACGTCAAGGCTGTGTGTTGTCACCCTGCTTATTTAACTTATATGCAGAATGCATCATGAGGAACGCTGGGCTGAATGAAGCACAAGCTGGAATCAAGATTACCGGGAGAAATATCAATAACCTCAGATATGCAGATGACACCACCCTTATGGCAGAAAGTGAAGAAGAACTAAAGAGCCTCTTGATGAAAGTGAAAGAGGAGAGTGAAAAAGTTGGCTTAAACCTCAACATTCAGAAAACTAAGATCATGGCATCCAGTCCCATCACTTCATGGCAAATAGATGGGGAAACAGTGGAAACAGTGGCTGACTTTATTTTGGGGGGCTCAAAATCACTGCAGATGGTTACTGCAGCCATGAAATTAAAAGACGCTCACTCCTTAGAGGGAAAGTTATGACTAACCTAGACAGCATATTAAAAAGCAGAGACATTACTTTGTCAACAAAGGTCCGTCTAGTCAAGGCTACGGTTTTTCCAGTAGTCATGTATGGATGTGAGAGTTGGACTATAAAGAAAGCTGAGCGCAGAAGAATTGATGCTTTTGAACTGTGGTGTTGGAGAAGACTCTTGAGAGTCCCTTGGACTGCAAGGAGATCCAACCAGTCCATCCTAAAGGAGATCAGTCCTGGGTGTTCACTGGAAGGACTGATGTTGAAGCTGAAACTCCAGTATTTTGGCCACCTGATGCGAAGAGCTGACTCATTTGAAAAGACCCTGATGCTGGGAAAGATTGAGGGTGGGAGGAGAAGGGGACGACAGGGGATGAGATGGTTGAATGCCATCACTGACTCAATGGACATGAGTTTGGGTGGACTCCGGGAGTTGGTGATGGACAGGGAGGCCTGGCCTGCTGCAGTCCATGGGGTCGAAAAGAGTTGGACAGGACTGAGCGACTGCACTGAACTAAGTTGTGATAGGAATGGTTTGGGGGGATGGGTTGGGTTGTTCTTTTCAGTTACTGCTGTTGTTTCAAGCTCCCCAGATAATTCTAAAGGGGAGCCATGTTTGAGAATAATGATTCAGGGTACCTGGTCTTCCTGGATTCAGATGGTTAAAGGGAACAAGCCCCACCTATGTGTGTCCAGAAGTAAACAGAAAAAGAGAAAGAAAGAAGAAAATTTATTTCATTGAAATACACATAAATCAGAAATGTTAGAAGTATTCTACTGTTTAATGTATATTAAAGGGGAAAGGGCATCTTTTATTATATGTAAAGAATCTCAATAGCTTTGAAAGGAAGGTTGTGTGGTAGGGTGGAAGAGCATTAGCCCCTCAGAAGGAGGAAGCCAGATTAGGTGGTCTCATGGGTGGATCCATTCAAATTACCAAAAGGACTGGTTATAATTGAAATGCCAAGTCTGGGGTTGTTAGGCAGTTTTAGAGTCAGAATTGTGTTTGAAGTCAGGTACCTCTAGTTATGAGATATATTATGTCACCTAAGATATTTAACCTGTCTGGGCTTCATTTTCCTCATCTGTACAATAAGAATACTATATTTCAGATTTTTGTGAGGATTAAATAAAATTAGGCATGCAGAGTACTCAGCATAGGGGTGCCACACGGAAAACTCTTATTATTTGAAAACTGTGGATATGAGATTTTCTCATTTCTCATAATCCTACTTCATTTTTTTTTTAATCGATTACATTTTTAGTTTATAAAGTCTTAAAGAGAAAGTCTGTGGACATCTCAGACATGACTAACAAATGTTAGGCCTGGGAACTAATACTTGAGTATGAAGCATGAGTGTGCTCAGTCGTGTGACTCTTTGTGACCCCATGGACTGTAGCCCACCAAGCTCCTCTGTCCATGGAATTTCCCAGGCAAGAACACTGGAGTGGGTTGCCATTTCCTTTGCCAGGAGATCTTTCCGACCCAGGGATCAAATCCAGTCTCCTGCATCTCCTGTACTGGCACATGGGTTCTTTACCAGCTGAGCCAGCAGGGAGTACCTACCCTTACTTCCAGAAGTACTGTGCTCATCGATGAGAGCAGACAGTGTCCAGTTAGGATGAGGAGTCTCCCATCCAAACCCAAATTGTTACAGGGGTCACCATCATTTGGTTTAAGACATTTGCTCAACCCCTCTCCCCTTTCCCCAAAGAAGAAAGAACTGATGTGAACAGTTTTTCCTCTTTTAACTATTAACAGTTGTCTTACTCTGCATCTTATCTACACACACACACACACACATACACAAAACTAGTCCGTGTTTTGCTGACTCAAATATTCAAGTCAAGGTGTTTGTTAAATTATTAAAAAAAACATGAGACATTGGTTTTTTAAGACATAATGAAAAGGTCGTGTACACATATTCATTTAGGCAAGACCTTGTAAAGTGAGCTACCCAAGCTTCATTTAATGTGGTCAAATAGTCAGTTGTCGAAGGCATCTCCAAGACAGTGACTCAGAATAAACAAAAATCAAATTATCCTTTCAGGTATTCATTTTAGAATAACATGGCAAATAATCAAGGAGATGAGCATTTGCTTCAATGTTTGAGCTACTCTATTCTGAATAAATTGTCCCTTAGCAAAATTTAACGAGTTTCTTAAGAGGAACTCTTTGTTTTGGTACACTAACCTCTACTGCGTACCACGGGAGAAAGAACAAGAACTCACCAAGCTCACAAAGAAAATGCAAAATGTACTCAGAACTGCCTAGCAAATTCTTATAATTAGAGCAAATATTAACTGAGCTATGTTTTTCTTAGCACTATCATTTGGTTTTAATAGCTATTTGCTTCTAAACTTAGAGATGATAACCAGAGGGATTAGGCCACCTTTGACAATGCCTGGTTTAGCAACATTTTAAATGAAATCTTTTGCAAAACAGTCCAAGACCTTTTTTTTTAAAATTTGTTAGCAGATTAAAGTTTAAATTGTAAAAGACTAACTGGCAGTTTTACACGTCCAGACAAAAAAATGTCAGACTCCTGATAATTGAACTTAGTCCTTAAAGATAACAGACAATGGCAAATTAACTAATGGGAAATTGCTTTCAGCAAACACCTCATTCTGGAAGAGCACAGCTGGTAACTTAGATAGCATTGCTGTGGCTGCAACTCACCTACTTAATATGGACCACATGATGGGTCTCAATTCCTTGATCAGAAGCCTTAGAAATTTTCACAGTGTATGTATTTAAATACCTAGATTTTATCTTATTTTAACTGGACACAAACTTACACATGAATTACACAATGCCATGTATGAAACAATAGTTATATTTTGCTACCAAAAAAGCTCTGTCATAATCCTACCCTAAATTTGTTAATCACATGTACCCACTAAAACATAAAGGTAGATTTTAATAAAGTTATAACTTTGTAATTTAATTTTTGTCTAAAGGTGAGATGATTTATTTTCCTGGTTCTGGTTAATACGAACCTTGGTAGGTAGATGTTCCTGGAAATATTTTAGGAAATATTAGGTCTACAAAAAAATCACATTATAACTTCTGAGGTATTGAAATATTCTTAGAATGAATAAATGATGCAGTAGTTCAATACATAATTCAAATGAGCTTAGTAGTTTTCTGTGGTGGTGGTGGTATAGTCACTAAGTTGTGTCTGACTCTTGCAACCCCATGGACTGTAGCCTGCCAGGCTTCTGTCCATGGAATTCTCTAGGCAAGAAGACTGCCATTTCCTTCTCCAGGGAAATAGTTTCCTATAGCCTGGAAATTGAATCCTCTTTCCTAAAGCACAGAAATGTGCCTGGGCAGAGAAAAAATAGTTACTTACTTAATGTGAATAAATACTTTTCAGGACTTCCTGGACTAGAATTAGCCACAGTGTGAAAGGTAATACTCTATTTCTATGTTCGGTGGTTGGGATTTATCAGTAAACAAAGATTCCTGTTCTTACAGAAATTTCATTCAATAGGGAGGAGTCAGACAAACAATAGATGTAGTGAAGAAATATATCTGAGAAAATGATAGGGAAGTGGCAAAAAGAAAGCAGAGCTTATCTCCTCTCATGATGGGAATAGAATGGCTAGGAGAAGGATCTGGTCCTTCCAAAACCAGTGCATGGATCTGGTTTGACCCTATCAAGAGAGGGGAAACCTTATTCCAAGAGTCAGGAGAAGTTTTGACATGTGTTGAAGAAATTGAGACTTCCAGAAGAGCCAGAATCTATTTTTGACCCCCAGATTCTATGCCTAATCTATGAGAATAATGGAATGTATCCCTAGAGAACTTAGCTGAGGACATGTCTCACAGTGGGAAGCCCACTATTTGTTACAGAGATATTCTACCTTTCCTTTGCCCTTGGAGATGCA
Organism: Tragelaphus eurycerus; assembly: GCA_935064755.1. Lineage (NCBI taxonomy): Eukaryota > Metazoa > Chordata > Mammalia > Artiodactyla > Bovidae > Tragelaphus > Tragelaphus eurycerus. The sequence continues at coordinate 39,236,587 of CAKXYN010000010.1, read as the reverse complement.
GTCTTTCCTCTAGTACTTAAATAATTAGTTTGAAAGACAGCAATTTCACCCATAGACCACTAGGAAGGAGGCTAGTACACCATATAGAGATAATTTAATACAATGTTCTTAATGAAATAAAATCATGCTAGATGTTAACAAATGGGACCAAGTTAACCACTTAGTAGGTGTAATAACTTTCATCCCAGTAGGTTACCTTCACTAGCCATCTGTACATCTATCAGTTCAGTTCATTCAGTCATGTCCGATTCTTTGTGACTCTATAGACTGCAGCACACCAGGCTTCCCTGTCCATCACCAACTCCTGGAGCTTGCTCAAGCTCATGTCCATTGAGTCGTTGATACCATCCAACCATCTCATCCTCTGTCATCCCCTTCTCCTCCTACCTCCTATCCATCTATCCAAGCATCCAATTTTACTGAGCATCTGGGCTCCCCACATTGGTAGGGAAACTAGCTATGAGCCCCATCCTTGTGATGTTTACAGTCTAGTGAAGAAAAACATTGATCCAGGTATTACATGTATGATGAATGCTCTGAGAGCAGCATTTCCCAGAAGACTATAACAAAGAGACATGGTTTTTAATCATTCATTTGCCAAGGATTATCTGAAGCCAAATTTTCAAATACAAAGGACTGATATTCTGTAAACTCATTTCTAGAACAATTCCATTATAAGAAACGCGGTGGCCATAGCAGGAGAGTGAAATCGCTATAGCATCAGAGAAACCTGGTTCTCCCAACTTTTCAAAGTTCTTGCCATTTACTGTTATAGGATATGGTGTCTTCTATACTCCTGTCCCGTAACTTAGTTTAAGGTTCACCACACAGTAGAGTCTCAGTAGCATTTAGTTGGTTTGAAGGGTGCCACTTATTTAGCAACAATGGGATTGCCTCTTCCCCACAAATGAAGTCTTTGGAAGAACCACACATCTAGCTGCTCTTCTAGAAGCAGAAGTGTGCAAACCAGAGCATGCCCTTGCTCTCCCCACGTATGAGAGGTTTCTGCACATTTACAACGAGCAGTAGTGAGGCCAGAACCTCCTAGCTTTGCTCCAGTCATGGGATGAGTTGGCTGAGACAGCTCCCCTCTATCCAGCGAGGGCAGCAGTCATCTCACTTTTCACATGACTAAAATCCACTTTAGAAACACGGTCAGAGAAAATTTAACTAACTTTGGTCATTCCATTTGGTTAGCTACTTGATGGCTCAATCTCACAATTCTTGATATACCCATCCTGAATCATCCACCGGCGATTACACTGTATTACTCACCTTGCCATACTTTATTTAATGTGTCATTCTATGCTGCTATTCCAAAATCAGAATATAATATGGTATAACCATGTTATTCAAAGAATATACTCACTGCTACTTGGTGGCAAAAATAATCCATTGATATTCCGAGGTTTGCTGTGATAAAAGATACAACTGATCTTCACACAACCAAGAGGTTGAGTTTCCCAAAAGCATGAAATACTGCAGTTTTGCTAGATAAAGGAGGTGAGGCAAATGTAAGGATGAGATGCCATAATGACAATAAATACAATGTGCTGCAACACAACATGACAAAGACTACTGGAATTGCTGATTTACCATTGTGTGTGTCTCTAGGCTTAGTTTCTAAGCTCTGTTATTTAAAAGATGCAATGGGTACTCCTCAAACACATTTGCCCATTTTTTTAAGAATTTAAGTTGAGCAAAGTGTAAAATGCCTAAAATTAAGTCATTGGAGGAAAGAATAATTTCTTTTCTATTGTGTTGTAAGAGTACAGAGTTCAATATTATCGGAGGGAGGTGTTAATAACAAACATGATAATGTTGAATAATTCTACCTGCATTTCCATGTGTCTAAATCTGCAAAGTGGATCTAAACATTTTCCCTCTCTCCATAATGAGCACACTGTGTCACTGCCAAGGGCCTCTTCACAGTGTCGGAATCGGCACTGGGAACCCTGAAAGAAAAAAGTAAATAGTGTAGAAAACTCAATATATGAATGTCAGTGTTTAACAATAGATTACTAATCAACTAAAGTATGAGATAAAATTAAAATTAAAAAACACTGCAAATCCAAGACCATCGAGTCTAAATCTTAGCAAAGTATCTAATTTTAGTGAGACTGATAAAATAATCTAATGATTAAATAGTACATTCCATAAGTCATTGATAAAATTCTCGTATTCTTGCCTGGAAAATCCCATGGATGGTGGAAGCTGGTAGGCTACAGTCCATGGGGCTGCAAAGAGTTGGACACGACTGAGCAACTTCACAAGGATAAATATATAAAAGGTCAGTGACACTCTTGATCACAATCTAATGACAGAGGGATCTAATTTTCCTTATGAAAGCCAGAATTATTTTTAAGAATCATCATCCATATTCTAATTGTGGAGATTATCTCTATTAATCATAACTTTTATCAGATAATTATTTTCTTACTCAGATTAGGGACATACTGTTAAGTGTGCTTATAGAGGGAAAGTGAACGAAGTTTAAACTTTCTTATTGTGGAATTTTAAATATTTAGCACACTGTGCTAAGTTCAGATCAGATCAGATCAGTCGCTCAGTCGTATCCGACTCTTCGCGACCCCATGAACCGCAGCACGCCAGGCCTCCCTGTCCATCACCAGCTCCCGGAGGTCACCCAGACTCACACCCATCAAGTCAGTGATGCCATCCAGCCATCTCATCCTCTGTCGTCCCCTTCTCCTCCTGCCCTCAATCCCTCCCAGCATCAGAGTCTTCTCCAATGAGTCAACTCTTCGCATGAGGTGGCCAAAATACTGGAGTTTCAGCTTTAGCATCATTCCTTCCAAAGAAATTCCAGGATTGATCTCCTTCAGAATGGACTGGTTGGATCTCCTTGCAGTCCAAGGGACTCTCAAGAGTCTTCTCCAACACCACAGTTCAAAAGCATCAATTCTTCGGCGCTCAGCCTTCTTCACAGTCCAGCTCTCACATCCATACATGACCACAGGAAAGACCATAGCCTTAACTAGGCGAACCTTTGTTGGTAAAGTAATGTCTCTGCTTTTGAATATGCTATCTAGGTTGGTCATAACTTTCCTTCCAAGGAGTAAGCGTCTTTTAATTTCATGGCTGCAGTCACCATCTGCAGTGATTTTGGAGCCCAGAAAAACAAAGTCTGACACTGTTTCCACTGTTTCCCCATCCATTTATGCATTTACATCATTATCTCTCAACAAAAGCAGATGTGGATTATTTGAATGGGCTGCTATTTTTTGCTTATCTTATATCTTTTACACATAGATCAACAGCTGGGAAAATTGCAGGTCATTGTCTTTTTCAGCAGAGGGGTGGGTGACATAGAATAAAAGTAAACATATCCTATTAAGCTCATCCCTTTTTTGACAGTTTTCAGGGTTGTTCTTTATTTTTTCTCCCCACCTTCTTACTGTCTGTCTTCACTCTCTCTCCCTTTTAAGGTGGATCTGTAGATCTCATAGACCTGGATAGCAGACAGAAACTAGATAAACCAGTATTTGAACGCCTGACTCTATTTTGCCCATAATCACAAAATCAATCCATTACTCACTCTCTGTGCCTCAGTTTCCTCATCTGTAAAAATGGAATAAAATGCCCTTCTCACATACTGTTTTAAAAATTATGGGAGATAAGGTAATGTGATTGCTATTATTATTTTTATTTTTTTCATTTAATCATTTATTGATAACTTAGAATTTGAGGATATAGCAGTGAAACTGAAAAAAATCTCTGCCCACACAGAACACAAAGTCTATTATTTATCATCATCCCAGGGTTTAATCTTAAGGTAACAGGCAACAGAAGTGGATCTAATTCTTACAGTCTAAGAGGCTGACTCTATTCAGCTGTCCTAACAGAGATGAAATGCTTCAAACCAGACACAGCACGTCTTTCACTGGGTTCATTCTGACATGAACATGAAGCTCCAAACATTGGATTTCTACATTTATTTGGCTTCATTGAGATCTACTAATCCAAATCACTTAGACATTTTTTCCCATTTTAACTTTATAAACTTGAATTCTTCTTTGACCAATTTGTATTATTTTTTGCCTTTTCCATGATATTAATTGTTTACTATTACTTTGACAGAGGAAAATTCAGTAATTTCATTTAAAAATTCCAAAATAGGGAATCAATTAGATTTATTAAACTGAGTTTGATAGTGAACCTGAATTTAACTATTTGAATATATATGACTGGAATCACATTAACCAAAATATCATATGCTTTAATATTAGTAATTTGATGTTTCAAGGAGCCATAATATAGGCAAAAGTGCCACATGAAGATTAAAAAGCCATAGGCTTGTAACTGGCATATAGAAGGAGAGTTTCAGATCATTTTAAATATTACCAGATTTCCTCAGAGAAACTCAACATATCAAAAATATATGAAAAGGTTTTACTTCATATTTTAAGTTTGTACAATATTTTGTGGGAAAATAGTAAAATTTGACTCAGCAATACAAATAAACTGTTGCCATATTTTCCTTCATTCTACTAAAAAGCTTAAGCATGTGGAATATGTACCATAAGTTGTGCAATATTTACCTTTATGCATGTGGAATTAAAAAAGAAATAGCAGTCATTCCCAACTTCTGCCATTTTCAACTCTCTTGCTGCTAATCCAATGTTTTTTAATATAAGAATTGCGGGAATGCAAATATAAGAACTATCACTGTGTAAGGGGAAAAAGAATTTCTTTTCCACAGTCTTTCAGGCTATCAGTGGTATTCCTTTAAAACTGACTTCCTGTTGACAGTATATTACACAATAGATAATTCTTAAAGAAATTTAAATTAGAAGATACCTTCTCTAGCTTTGTAGAAATGTTGAAAGTGGTTGCTAGTAAGCACACAAACTCAAACTTCCAGAATTTTCCTCATTGTTACCTAATTCATTATTTGCTCATCATAAATGACCTCATATCTAACTGTAGGCTAGTCTACCTTAGTGAATACTGTACAGTATTTCTGTTACTCAATTTAGTTATTGACCTGAAAAAGCTAATACAAATAAAACAGTATATTTTATCCTTCAATGTTCTGATCAAATATGGAATATAAACTAGCTCATACTTTCATAATTAAGTATTAAATATTTTACAAGTTAATTATCTTCTAGACTCATTTCTATGTATGATTTGAAAACAAAACTAAAATTTTTATGTAAGTAAATATGCTATATTTATTTTAAGATGAAAACAAAATTATGTACTCACCACTATCCACAGATTTGGGGAAAAAACCATCCAGATTGGGATATTTAATAGTACCTGAAGATAAGTTGAACTACTTATTCATCTTGTAGCTATAGTCCATTCATTCTTCATCCATCATTAAAAGGGAAATAGCTTCTTCCTATAGCACTAAGTTTCCAGATGCTTGCAAATTTTGAGAATTTGTTGAAAGCAAAGTGAAGTACTCCGATTCCCAGAATGAGACATTTCAATCAGCAGTTATTGAGATCTTTCTTCATCTTAGTATCTTTACTAAAAACTAGAACCTAGAAGAAATTAATAAAAATAGTCATAGTAGGTAATTTAGGAGATGCCATAGAGATGGGAAATTACAATAGATCAACACGTATTTTTAAATACCTTTGTACTTTTAACTGGAAATTAACAAGATCAAGACATATATTCACTTTGGTTAAGTGAAACAAAGTTGGTATGAACTTGAGTACACTGCTTTAGAATAAAAATCTAGAAAGTATGACAAAATTTATAAAAATAATTATAATTGTAAATAAGGGAAAATAATAAAGTCAAAAAAAGCAAAAGCCATGCAGCACTGAAAGTAAATGAAGTAGAAAATACTTAGCTTAAATCCTTGAAAATATTAGCAATGATATATAGAAAAATCTAATATCTCAACTTTTGTTTTGCCCTATCTTCTAATTCTAGAATAACAATGCACCCATCTCAAGCACATAGCTTACTGGGAGAAACACCCCTAAGAAACAGCTTTAAGTAGTCTTTGCCTCCAGATAAACTTCCTCTCTACATATGAACTTACAGCTAGCTGCATTGCACTATTATCAAATACTTCGGCAATCACTATTACCAAACACCATTATTGCATGATTACATTAACATCACGATTAAAGCCATTGTGAGAATCCACGTTTTACATAGGAGAAAGGCTGAAAAAAATGCTTTACCTCTTGAAATTAGTTTTGAACAACCATGTTCCATTAGAAACAGCAAAAACCCAAACCCACAAGGGGATTTTTTTTTGTCATTGTAAATAGATCTGTGAATTTTGGTAGTCTTTAGCATGCCTGGAGCCCTAATTTTGTCTTTTTTCCAATTCTCTTTCCCTTCCCTTTCTTTTTACCCTCTCCCCCACCTTTTCCTTATTCTCTTCATTTCTTTCCTGTTATGAAATTCCTTCTAGTTTTTCAGGGAAAGCTATGACCATACCCAGGATGACTTTTCTCTCTGTAATGAGTAAAGCAGAGTTATGAGAAATTTGCCTGCACAACTCAGGGTAGGCCTGCAAATTTTGTTTTTTGAGTGTGTTGGCCAAGGTATACTCTGCACTGTATATTTCATTTTCGGTTCATGTCAGAACACTAACACATTAGAGAAAAAAGTCTTTCTTCCAGATTGTGGAATCCTGTAACACTACTTTTAAGTACTGGGGCTGGTAGTCAGTCCTTGCTGGCTCTTCAGACTTACGAGAATCAAAGAGGTGGGTGGCGGCTCATTGTCAGAGTGGGAGTCCAGACTGTGAGTGTGAACTGGGCCAGTGGCTCCCCCTAGTGTTGGACTACCTCATTTCTGCTGGAGGCGTTACTCCAGGCACTGTTGAAATCAAAGCAATAGAGTGTTTCTTAAAACATGGTTTAGCTTTTCTGCTACTTTCAAACAGCAAGTGGAATACTTTGGAAGGTGATCTTCAGAAACGATAGAAGGTTGGACCTAAAAGATTCTCTGGCAGTTTGGGAAATGACAGTTGCAAGTTTTGAGTTATTTCATTGTCTCCTTGAGTCCCATGAAACAAGCTCTTAGTTTAAGACTTGAGGAACAAAAAGTCACTGGTTTTTGTCTATGCAATGTTAAGGCTTTTCTGGCCTCAGGATCTCACATTAGGTGTTTTCAGCCACTGCACCCCCGCCCCCCTTTACCCCCACCCCAAGTCCCTTTTTTATTTTATTTTTCCTATGAGAAAGTCAAAGATAGTAAAAGAAAAAGTAAATACTTTTGTATGGCAGATCTCTTCTTCCCTCCCTCCCTTCTGAATCCAGCAATCAAAAAACAGTGACTTTTTTTGAGGGATATTTTATTCTTTGGGAATTCCCTTATACATAGATACCTCCAAGTGAAATATAGTAGTTTAATTTTCTGAGGACTAAATCAGGAAAATGCTGAGCACTTTGATGCCTGCAGATAAAACAATTATAGAAATGAGACTCGGGCTTTGTCAAAGCACCTAAAAGATGGCAGTAATCAAAAGTCCCTATTCCGGACTACTAGCTTCAGTGAGAAAGGGTACTATTACTAAAAGCTTATTTATTTTTTCAGCCGTTGATTGTTATTACTTACCCTCCGAAATTCTTTTGAGGAGTAAGTCAGAGCTTTTTTTTTTTAGCTCTGCAGTTGATTGCTGACAAGTCCTCAAGCCATTCGGACTCTGTTGGAGCTCATACTTAACTAAGGTAAGTGAGATTCCTATGAAGAAATTGAGACTGAAATCTGGTTGTTGGTATTCCTGTGGTTTGGAACTGCTGCTGCTGCTGCTAAGTCGCTTCAGTCGTGTCCGACTCTGTGCGACCCCATAGACGGAAGCCCACCAGGCTCCTCTGTCCCTGGGATTCTCCAGGCAAGAACACTGGAGTGGGTTGAACTGGTCTAATGCTAAACTTTGCACTCACTCGGGGAAAAACAAACAAACAAAAAAACACCAGAACCAATTTCGACCATATTATGCCCTACAATGAGTTTGAGCAAACTCTGGGAGTCGGTGATGGTCAGGGAGGCCTGGCGTGTTGCAATCCATGGGGTCGCAGGGTCGGACACGACTGAGCGACTGAACTAAACTGAACTGATGCCTTACAACAAGGCGTAATCCAAACGGTAATTTTATTTATTTTTTTGGCCCCAGGTATTTTAATTGTAGCGTTTTCTAACATTTTTTCCTTGGAAATTGCTTTTCATTTCGTTTTGAGATGTCTCCAGATATTTCTAAGCTTCTACAGTGCTTTCCCCAGGAACATATTAAAGGGAACACGTAAATCTGTTTCATCAAAATGATGTTAAATAGCCACCTGAAATAATTCATTACTTATCGCTTGATAACATTTAGTTTTCATAAATATCATCGGCTACTAATACACACACACCAGAAACGGATAAAACCAGAAACGGATCTTTGTATTTTCACGGTCATCAGAACCCTGAGAGACGCTCTCGAGAGCGCACACGAAGGTACCTCGGCTTCCGCACTACAACTCCCAGGAGGCTCCGCGGCCAGGAGCCCGTTTCCGGGAGTGCGTCTCCGTCCTACGCTCGGAACCGGGAAATGGGGAGCGCGGCTACCTGGCCAGCTCGCGGCGTGTTCGCGACTTGAGTACGCGACTTGACTGACCGCTCTGAACGCTCCCCTGGTCAGGACCCAGCGCTGCTCGGAAGGGCCCTCTGCACTAGCATTGCTTGAGGACCCACCATGAGGCGGTTGGGGTCGGTGCAGCGGAAAATGCCGTGTGTGTTTGTGACGGAGGTGAAAGAGGAGCCTTCCACCAAAAGGGAGCATCAGGTACCAAGGAGCACGGGGCCCGCGGGGCGGCCGAGGGTGGGCTCCTCCCCGCGGCGCGGGCTGCTTTTGAACCCTCGAGCGCTTCCAGGGCGCGGTAGAGCCGTCCTGCAGCCTGGGGGTCTCTCTGCAGGGTTCGCTCCGGCGGCCTAGGGTACAGGTCTTCCTTCAGATAAAAGTGTCATAGACTGTAAAGACTGTAAAACGGTGGCATAGTCTTTCTCAGAAGTGAAAATGAATCACGTAGTTCGTTGGAACTTTTTTTCCCCTCCATTCTTAATGCTCTTTTGGCTTCCTGACAATAAGCAAGTCATAAATTAAAAATGCAGATTACTACTGATAAAGCTAAAAGGGTGCCCGTTTTTCTTTGCACTTAACATTATATTATGCATTTTATGACTGTTGTCTCCTTCCTTAAAATAAACGTTCCACCGAAGGCAGGTGCCATTTGACCTCTATCCTAGTGCTGAGGACAGTGCTTAACCCTTAGGAGGCTTTTAGCAAATGATTATCAAGTAAATGAACACACGTAACACCTGAGCTAGGCATACAGCTCTGCATAGGATATGATTCCTGGTGTCAAGCTCATTATGGTGGATAAAGAAACATGTGAATACAATTGGCCTGTGAACAATGCCAGGATTCGGGGTCCGATCCCCTGAAATCCGAGTGTAACTTGTGGTTGGCCCTCATATTCAAGTTTCCTCCGTAACAAGGCTGCATCCAGGATTCAACCAACTGTGTGTAGTACTGCAGTATTTACTATTGAAAAAAAAATTGGCGTGTGAATGGTCCCATGCGGTTCAAACCCCTGTTGATGGAGTCAACTGTACTTAACAAATCTCGGTGGACAAACATGTATTGCTGTGATAGCATAGAAGAGGAGGAGATGATTTGTAAGAACTTTACAGGAGAAATATTTTGAAGGATAAACTGGTGATCATAGCTTGGAACTAGGGAAATTAAAAACTTCCAGGTGAGAGCATGTAGAAGGCATAGAGGCTGTTTATCTTAAACCAGTTTTCTTTTTCTCTTTTAAGCCATTTAAAGTTTTGGCAACTGAAACTGTAAGTCACAAGGCATTAGATGCAGATATATACAATGCAATTCCAACAGAAAAAGTGGATGGAACATGTTGTTATGTTACTAACTACAAAGGTAAAATAAAACTGTACTACAAATATTTATTTTTCTTAATCACTTAAACTGTATATATCTGAAGTGCTCTTCATAAACCCTTGGAAACCTAAGTATAATGGGAAGATAATAAAGTCACAATTGATACATTATACTTACTATACCATTGTATCTTTCTCTTGGGGGAAGAAAGGAAGATAACTTAATATTTACTTAATACTGATTAAGGGCCAGACAGTATGATAAATGCTTTACGTATTATCCTTATCTATCTGCACAATAAGCCTCTCCTGTTTCACTGAAACAGAAACCAAAGCTCAGAGAACATAAATAATTTGTTCGAAACCATTTAATTAATGAAGGCTCAACTGGTAATAGGACCTAAGTTTATGTGACCCTAAAGCTTGTTCTTATTCTGCTGAGCCCAGTGCTAATTCAGTTGTTTTATTCCTGTTGTCATTGTCTCTAATTTGTTTCATTTTAATGTACTTTAAAAGAGATAGAAACTCAAAATCGTCAGCTATGTTATGGAAAAAAATGCATTGAAAAGAAAGAAATAATCTTTGTGATTTTTTTCTAGATATTGAAATTACTTCTCACTTCCAGCAAGAGAAATAAAAGTTAAAGGCTTATTGGATACATTGTTCATAATAGGAAATCTCTTCTGAAGTGCATCTTTTTTCATTTTGTTGCGATGACATTCACATTACACAGACTTTGCCACATCCGTCCTTTTTAAGTGTACAGTTCAGTGTGGTGTGCGCGCACGTCCCACTCTTGTGCTGCTGTCAGCACCATCTATCCCCAAAACTCTTTTCATCTTGCAAAACTGAAACTTTACACCTTTTAAATAACTCAGCCTCCCACCTTGTTGCACACACTGCTTTGTTTCTAGGATTTTGACTAGGTCACTCATGTAAGTGGAGTCATTTGGTGACTGGCTTATTTCACTTAGCCTGTTGCCCTTAAGATTCCTTCGTGTTGTAGTGCATGTCAGAACTGCCTTCCTTTATAAAAGGGTGAATGCCACACGTTTGTGTATACCACATAATCGTGTGTGCATACCGTTCATCCAGCAGTGTGTGCTAGGTGAACCGTGCTATGAACACGGTACACAAATCTCTCTTAGAATCCCTCCTTTTGGTCTTCAGGGTATATATCCCAAAGTGGAATGGCTGGATCCTATAGTAATTCTTTTTTTTTTTTTTAAGGCACTGTCATACTCTTTTCTGTAGCAAATGCACTGTTGTGTTCCTACCAGGAGTATAGAAGAGTTCCAGCTTTTCCATATCCTCACCAGCACTTGTTATTTTCTATTTTTTTGATAGTAGCCATCTTCATGGGTGTGCAGTGCATTTTTTATGTTTATTTTTAAAAAGAACAAAAGGTTCATTCAACACAAATGACAGTGTAGTTTTAATCTGGTTCTTCATATTATTTATTGGTATAGCTAATAAGTAATGTAGAATGCCTTACCCAAACTGTAATCAATAATTTTTCAAATAGCTGATTTATAGATTTGAAGAAACAAAGTTTTCTTTAGGGTTTTATATTTATATTATGGGCTTCCCAGGTAGCACTAGTGGTAAAGAACCCTCCTTCCAATGTAGGAGACATAAGCGAAGTGGGTTCCATCCCGGGGTCAGGAAGATTTTCCTGGAGGAGGGCCAGGTAACCCACTCCAGTATTCTTGCCTGAAGAATCCCATGGACAGAGGAGCCTGGGAGGCTACAGTCCATAGGGTTACAAAGAGTGAGGCATGACCAAAGCGACTTAGCACACAGGCACATATTTATATTAAGAAACTTAAGTATGCATCACATTGTGTAATTACTATCAATATAATGGTGGCAGTTAAACAAAATGGGATTGCTAAAGAACACTCAGAGAACCCAGAGTGACAGTGCTTGTCAACCCACAGTTAATCACAGGTACAGGATAGGTGATACAGTAAGGGCATTAAAAGGATGCACATCACAACCAAAGACTCTCACAGTGAAGGGTCTGCTGCTGCTGCTTTTAAATCACATCAGTCGTGTCTGACTCTGACCCCATAGACGGCAGCCCACCAGACTCCTGTCTCTGGGATTCTCCAGGCAAGAATACTGGAGCGGGTTGCCATTTCTTTCTCCAGTGCATGAAAATGAAAAGCGAAAGTGAAGTCACTCAGTCATGTCAAACTCTTCGTGACCCCATGGACTGTAGCCTACTAGGCTCCTGTGTCCATTGAACTTCCCAGGCAGAAGTACTTGAGTGGGGTGCCATTGCCTTCTCCAAAGGGTCTGATGAGACCTGGTGAAAGCTTCTATGGTCTTCTCCTGACGCCTCCCCTACCTTCCTGACAAATCTAGGAAAGACAAACTTTTTAAAATTAGGGACCACCGCTGATATAGGCAGGGAACACCTCAGAAACAGGGAATCTGAAATACAGTCTCAGCTGGGGATTCTTATATTTTGCTGGTCATGAAGGCATCTTCCTGCTAAGTAACCAGTCTCAGCAGCAGCCCCCCAGGAGGCTCACTGAGACCAGGTGCAACTCCTTAGTCTCACTGTTGTCGAGAAAAAATGCTGGTATGTTTTTTCGTATGTAAAAGTTTCAGGGGAAACTTCTGAGACCCCTGACTGCAAAGAATCACTATAAATCAGTGTTCCATGCCTTGACCCTAGGGGTCAGAGCCATGTAATACGACTAGCTTCACTACAGGTTTTGGGGGGGATAACCTCATATCATAATGTAACATAGTTACATTTTAGAGAAGGTGTGAATACAATTTCTGGTTATGTTTCCCTTAGCAAAGAGATAGCTTCAGTTTCTCACGATTGCTAGTTTCTCATATGTCTGTTCGATGATGTCATTACTGAAATGGTCAAATTTGTTTTGTTTGTTATCCTGCATATTTCTGTCTTTTGGGTTGTTTCTCTTAGAGGAAATGACCCTACGTTTATTGAAAAAGGTTATACTGAAATGTCTTTCAGGCTAAATTTTATTGTTTGCCTCTTAAACTTTTTTTTTCTTTATTATTTTTTAGGTCAGCCATACCTTTGGGCTCGGCTAGATAGGAAACCTAACAAATTAGCTGAGAAAAGATTTAAAAATTTTCTACATTCAAAACAAAACTCGAAAGGTTTGTGGGTCTTTTTTTTTATTTATTAAAGCTATTCATGATTTAAGTTGAAATTTTTGTCTTATTTCTTTCTGTGGTGTTCTATACATTATATCCTTCTTTACAGTTTAAGCACTTTGGGAAAAGAAAAAAATTACAACTATCTTTGTATGTAAAAGCCTATTCTTAAAAAAGATTTCAAAATTATTTTCCTAACATTTCTGTGACTCTTCATTGTAGTTTGTCAGTTTTATTAAAACATTACAAGTTACTATGAGTGACACATTTGGTTATTAATAGTTTTACATTAAATTCCTCTAACTATAAGTAGATATATACGTACTTTGGCCACCTCGTGTGAATAGTTGACTCATTGGAAAAGACTGTGATGCTGGGAGGGATTGGGGGCAGGAGGAGGAGGCGACAGAGGATGGGATGGCTGGATGGCATCACTGACTCGATGGACGTGAGTTTGAGTGAACTCCGGGAGATGGTGATGGACAGGGAGGCCTGGCGTGCTGCAGTTCATGGGGTCGCAAAGAGTCGGACACGACTGAGCGACTGAACTGAACTGAACTGAATACATGTATCGTTATATATCCACTTATATATATAATCTTTATATATTTGTATTCATAGTGCATTAAAAATTCACCATAAATCTATACATACTGTAACATCGGCTGCTTTAATTAGACTGTTAAACCTACTGTTACAGATGGTGGGTTCAAAATTGAAAATCTGTAGTGTTAGTACCTTAACCCTGAGAAGTGTGGTGGTGGTAATGAATGGAGACTAATTAATATGGTACCTGATTTGATGGGGCTCATTAGTTGTTCCCACTTTGAATTTGTTCAGTGTTTTATATTGTTTAAAGTATCACCACATATAAGATTATTTAATTCTTTTAGAATTTTTTTGGAATGTTGAGGAGGACTTCAAACCTGTTCCAGAGTGCTGGATACCAGCGAAGGAAATAGAACAGTTAAATGGGAATCCGATGCCTGATGAAAATGGACACATTCCTGGTATTACTAGATCTCTTCTAAGATACAATTTTGTGTTTACTAGCAAAAGAATAAGATACATGCAATTGGAAATTATAGAATATAATTTTAATATGGTGGTTCATGGTATTTATACCAAAGATGTTTCATATCAAGACTGTCCTTCAGTTTTAGAATATTTTCTCAGACGGACAGTTTACTACCTCTAGTCTATAAAAATTAATAAAGCATTGAGTTTGGGAATAGCCTTGAAGTATTGTCAGGATAGATGGTATGATTGATTAAATCATATTAAGCTTTTACTTTTTAGACTGAAGATAACAATATGCATGTGTTTTAAGTACCTATAATGTGCAAAGTAGTCTTAGATTTTAATAATATAAAAATGAAGATCAGAACCCTTATCCTTGATGATCTTGTAGACAGTAGGAAAAAAAGTCTACCAAGAGAACTAGAAGGAAATAATGCACAAGGTACAGTTGGAGAAAAGAGGAAGAATTCCTGGTTCAACCTTGGTGGTTGGTAGAGTCATCTAAGGAGAATGCACATTTATCCTGAAGCTCAAGAGCCAGGAAGTTAGTTGGCAAGGGAAGAGAGGTTAGCTTAGGCAAACTCCCACAAAGGGGAGAGGTCATGGCCTCTTTTTGGAAATGTTAACACCTTAGTGTGGCTGGAATGTTTGTAACTTGGGTTATAAAAGTGGAGGCTGGAGATGTGTAATAGGGTCACATCTTAAACGGCTTTGTATTCTATCTGAAGAACTTTGTGAAGTTTATCCTAAAGATGATTATTAAGCAGCGATACAGCAGAACTAAATATAAATTCTTGAAATAGAACTGTGCTAAAAGTAGGGTAGGGAGTTGGAGATAGTAGACTAGTCAAGAGGTTATTACAGTAGTCTGGATGAATAATGAATACCAAAGATGTGATGGTCGTAATAGTGTTTATGCCGTAGTTTGAGGGTTTTTTTGGTAAGGAATTCTCCACAACAAAGAAGCCTAATCTGGCAACAGGAGTTAGGAAGGGAATAGCATTCGATAAATGTAGAATCAATACATTGTTCAATAAATACTGGAACAATACAATAAATTGTGGAACAGTTGCATCTGTCTGTTGTTCCTGAAACTGGAGAGGAGGTAGAGAGAAAACTGAAAAAAGGTTTTAGTGCTGTGTCTTTGAATGGTGCTCAGTTCTTATTGAAAATACGAATTTTCTTTTAAAAGAATTCTGGGTACTATGTAGTAAATAATCAAACAGGTTTATTCCTCAGCAGAATCAAGAGATCTTATGATTAGAAAAAGAGGATGATTTACAGAGTAGAAAAACTGTTAACATCTCCACTGATGTTGAATGATACCTTTGTGTTATAGAACATCGAGAAAATTGGCGACAAAAATTAAAATTACCTTAGTCTTAATCCAGAGAAAAACAATGCAAAAACAAACAAAAAACCCCCCCCCAAAACCCTCACTTATTTCTTTAAATGACAGGTTGGGTCCCAGTGGAGAAAAACAACAAACAGTACTGCTGGCATTCGTCCGTAGTCAATTACGAGTTTGAGATCGCCCTGGTCCTGAGGCATCATCCTGACGATCCTGACCTTTTGGAAATTAGTGCAGTGCCGCTCTCAGATCTTCTAGAACAAACACTAGAGCTTATAGGAACCAATATTAATGGAAATCCTTATGGTGGGTAAAGCCTTTTTCTTGTTTAGTTAGTCATTTATAAAGAAAACTTCCTAGGTTCAACTGAAAGAAATACACACTACAGGAGTGACTAATAAACTTGGAATTATTTGTTTTTCAGATTCCCTTTTTAAGTGAAATCATATAGTATTTGTCTGTTATTTCACTTAGCATAATATCCTTTAGGTTTATACATGTTGTTACAATTGACAGGATTTCATTCTTTTTTTATGCCTAATGTTCCATTTTCTGTATGTGCACCCTATATCTTTATCCATTCATGGTGAGGTAATTAGTTTAATTATAACGGGTAAGAGTAAAATAAAAGAATTAGCAATGAACATCGTAAGAAGCAACAGAATATATACCATGATGATTTGAGTACAAGTCCTGAGGTCACTATGGAGTACTGTTGACAGGTGGATGAAGACAGACCCAAGGTCGTTAAAGCTGTAATAATAAAATCCAATGTAGAGATCAGAAGCAGATTGATTGGCAGGTGAAAAGAAGCTAAGACAGTAAGTATGCAAGTTACCAGATACAGAGTAGCCATTTGGCAAACACTGAATGATTGTGGCCACTGGTATAGAGCAGTGGTTGGTGGACTTTTCTGTAAAAGGCTACATAGTAAATATTTAGTTTTGGGGGGCATATCTTTGAAAGACCATAGACAGTACTTAAATGAATGGGTTGGCTGTGTTCCATCGAAACAATTTACAAAAATAGGCATTTGGCTGGATTTGGTCTGAAGGTTAAAGTTTGCCAACTCCTGGTACAGAGCACTTGAAGTGGAATTTAGACTTAGTGGGATAAAGTGCCAACTTGTGAATGAAGGCAGTTGTAATATATTTCTCTTCAATGAATCAGACTTTTTGGTAAATTTATTCCTCAGTGTTTTAAGAGGCCTTTTTTACTTGGAGAGAGAAATTTTCTAATTCTTTTTCAAGCTTCTGAATGGCTAATGGCAAATTTTTATGATTTTAGGGTTAGGAAGCAAAAAGCATCCATTACATCTTCTTATACCACATGGAGCATTTCAAATAAGAAATCTACCTACCTTGAAGCACAGTGATCTGTTGTCCTGGTTTGATGGTTGCAGAGAGGGTAAAATTGAAGGAATAGTATGGCATTGCAATGATGGTTGTTTAATCAAGGTAATGGCAGAAAGTAATTTGTAAGGTTATGTCACTTTATGTTCCTGAAACAAAGTAGAAGTGGCACTGCAGTACTCTACAAATTGCAGCAGTTCTGATACGCAGTAATGTCTTCATCAAATTGCAGTAATTCTGATATGCAATAATGTCTTTATCTCACGTGCCACCGTCTTTATACAATAACATTGTTCCACAATATGCATTCTGTGGGGCTTTTGTTCTTCCAGATGTGCTTCAGAATTAAAGTGATAAAAACGTCTGGTAGACCCTACATACTACATATTCCTTCTTGGAAATTCATGTTGAACATATGTGTTCTTTGAATCATCTGTTCTTTGAAACATATGTGTTCTTTGACCTCACGTGAAAGCATTTCTCAAACTTGCTTGATTATAGAATTTGTTGAGAGAGTGCCAAGGTGACAGTTAATATGTACAGAATGAGTTATTTTACACTTTTGCCCTTTCTGTGTCCTGGACTTGTCTATTTAATTTCACACAGGTTCACATTGTAATGTTCAAAACTGAAACTAATGCAGTTTGGACCAACCCAGACTCCAAACAATTAACTAAAGCCAAAAACTTAGAAATCATTTTTAACACCTCTGTCCATCACTTCATACACCTAATTATCAGTTCTGAAAGATTCTCATCTGTTGTATCTGTGTACTTCTCACCAACCAATTGGCTGTTAATTTTAATTTAAACCAAGACTCATGCTTGAATTATTTTATCACCATCCCAAGCATTATTTTTCAGTCTTATCCCTGTCCTGTCTTCACAAATGAATGAGAATAATGTTCCCTTGCCCAGTGACATTTAAGATTTTTCATGATCTAGCACCTGCTAAAATTTCTAGAATTCTCCACTTTCATCTTTCAAACATACAGACATTGTGTATGTTCTTAACTAAATGCACAGAGCAAAAAGCACTATTCTATCACATGTTATTCCCTTTGGTTAGAATGACTTCTACCCACATTTTTCAACTGGCTATCTTCTGTATTTAGCAACAGACTCTATTATTCATTACCATTTTTATGGAATCCCTGATTATGTTCCTGGAATGTTTCCAGGTGCTGAAAGTACAGAGTTAACAAAACAGTGTCTCTACCTTCATGAAGCTTACATTCTAATGGGGAAGACAGACAAATAAGCAAGTAAATATGTACTATGTCAGGAGGAAAACATCTATTAAAAAAAAAGGGTAAGATGAAGTGGAGCCTTAAATAACTCTTAGTGGCTGGGAAATAGTAGGCACTCAAAAGATTTTTAAGTGAGTAAAAATAATACAGACTAAAGCTAACTTTTTTTTTTTCCAGGTCCATCGCCACCATCTTGGTTTATGTTGGCCGATCCCAGATACTTATATGAATTCAAAACCAGTTATTATCAACATGAATCTGAACAAATATGAGTATGCCTTTGATGCTAAGTGTTTATTTAATCATTTTTCAAAAATAGACAATCAGAAATTTGGTAGGCTCAAAGATATAGTACTTACTGTATAAACTGGAAGTGCAATAAAAAACCAGCCTCATTGTTGTTCTGTTTCAATGTTGAATACTCTGCCATGTTTATAAGGTAAAAATATCTCTGTTTCAGTTTATTATTCAGTGTCTTAATATAGCAACATGTCTTTTAGCATTTGAAGCAATCAATTTTCCAGCTGCAAATATCTATTCAAAATTTTATTTAGAAACAGCAAATGAATTTTAACCTCTGGAAGTAAAAATACAATAATAAGCTCTCCACCTTGTACAAAGGTCGGATTCAGTCCATTGTATGTGGGTAGTTTAAAAGACAAACCAACAATTTTGGACCATTACTTTAAAAATTAAATAGTTTAAACTGAATTTAAAATTGCTAGACATTTACAAAACATATGGCTCAACTTAATAACATATATATATATAGACATAATTTGAAAATCTTAACACATATATAAATATGTAAGCATACATAAAAACCCCAGTTTTAAATGTTTAAAAAACTTAGTACATTATAAATGTATGAAAATTTATCATAGCTCATTGCCTATTTGACAGACATAACTTATACAAACAGTCTTCAAAAATATACTTTCCTAATATGTTGAAATTTTCATATAATTTACTAAAAATTCCAATTTAAGTAAAGCTATGAGGTATTGGGAAAGAAATCATGTAGGTCAGACTTGCTTGATTTCCAGATGGAATTTTAACTTACAAAGTTAGTAAATAGTTAAATAAAACTATTGTTAGAGATGGCCTTTTAGTATATGGGGAAATTAACAGGATTTTCCTCCTCATCTTCAAACTGTTCAGAAGCAGCAACAGGACTAGTTAATTCAACTCCAAATTGTTCAGAAAATTTTTTTAACTTCTCTTCTAAGAGAATATTTTTCTTCACTTCTTCTTTGTAGTTATACTTCAGATCTTCAATTTCTTCAAAAAATGATGGATCAAAATTTTCCAGTTCTTTTTTCAGCTTTTTTATTTCCTCCTAATAAGAATATATTATCTTTTAAAGGTATACACAGGAAAAAAATACATTCTTTAGGTATAAACTAAAGAGAATGAATTACAAACATGAAAGCCAAAGAAACTTGAGTCAAATATAAGGCAGAAGTCAAATTATTCTCTAAGTTATATCCTAGTCTGGCACTATAATTTATTAGCGATTAAACCAGAGGGGATTTAATCTTTCCCCAAAAGAATATTAAGATGTTCTCAGTGTGAGGCAGTCAAAAAACTATGTTATTCACTACACTGAAGTTATTCTGATTACAATTCTTTGGTTTAGGCTTCATTTGTATTTTCTTTACAAGTATCTAATTTTTAATGAATAGTGGTCACCTGTTATATATATGATCATGGAAATTGTATGACTTCTGCCTGGCTAAAAGTTAAGCATCTGGTAAAGAAACAATTTGAGCTTTAATGACCAGGTAGAATAGCCAATGAGCACTAGTTACTTTTCATATTTATATTCTTTCATTCTGTTTAGAGTATTAAAGAGATAAAGCATATCAAATATCTTTATGTGAACCATTTCTGAAAAGAATTTAAAAAAGAGAAAGACACTATTCCCAATGTGACCCAAAACTTAGGAAAATATTAAAATAATGAGCTATATTTGTGACAATTAAAAATAACTCTCTAAAGAATCCCATTTGTTCTGTCTCAGTTTTTTTTCTATAATATTTTTAACAAAGTCAGACGAATATAAAAACCTTAATGTCAAGGTTTAAATGTAAGTATAAAACGTGATTCCAGGAATATTTAGGATACATAGTTAATTTTCATATTTATATTCTTTCATTCTGTTTAGAGTATTAAAGAGATAAAGCATATCAAATATCTTTATGTGAACCATTTCTGAAAAGAATTTAAAAAAGAGAAAGACACTATTCCCAATGTGACCCAAAACTTAGGAAAATATTAAAATAATGAGCTATATTTGTGACAATTAAAAATAACTCTCTAAAGAATCCCATTTGTTCTGTCTCATTTTTTTTTCTATAATATTTTTAATAAAGTCGGACGAATATAAAAACCTTAATGTCAAGGTTTAAATGTAAGTATAAAACGTAATTCCAGGAATATTTAGGATACATAGTTAAAACTCAGGGATGGTGATCATAAAAAGTTTTCAACAGCTGTTTTCACAAAACATGTACAATACTATAATTAGATATAATTAAATACTTGCCTTCAAATGCTGCTTTTCCATGTCTGAGGTTCTGAGCTGTGTCTCTAGATCTTTGATCTTTTCCTTTAGTTGATCAGGATCTGCCCCCACAAAGTGAAAATTAGACTAAGCTTTTTCCCACTCTGAGTTCAAGATAATGGATTTATTTTAGAAGAGAAAAAAGAAACTTTTGGAACTAGAGCCTGAAAATGTGGCCTTTTATAGCTGAAACAGTTCAGGCTGTGAATTCTGTATGCGAATCTCTGTATCAAGTATTACAATTCCATAGCAAACAAAGAGAAGAGACATACGCTAAGTGTTAGAAGTATAGAGTCAGGTTAATTTTTTACATGGAAGAAATCATTATTTGCAGAGGAAAGTTCTAGAACCAAGAAAACTTTTTAGGTCTAGATGTACAACGTTAGAATAAGTATATGATTAGGGAAGCGGCTATAGCCGTAAGGTGGCCAGGTGCTCTGGTTACCAGTAGCTCTGGCTGTTCACTGTGCATCAGGATGTATTTACTATATAGTTACTATGTGATGAATGTGCTGGGCAGGATGCATACACAAAGATGAATACATCCTGACGTTTTGGTAGGAAAACATAGAAAGCATAAGGCCATTAGTTTAATTTATTGATTTCTTCCAGAGTTAAACACATCTCTAATTTTATAAAGAGAATCGATCTGCAAGAGTGAAACATTTTCTTTAAACTGCATATAATGTGTCATATAGCCATCAAAAGGTAAAATTTTTTAAAATGCTAAATTTTTACAAAATAATGGTCAGCAAACACATTTTCAATAATGGGACAGGAAGTATATTCTATTAAGGTGACCTTGGAATGCTCCTCTAATTTAAGTAGGAGACAAGTATTTTCCTCATACTTTTCAAAGCTTTCCTCACCTTTGCATAAAGTGCTCATGATTTTGTTTACAGATTGATTCTTGATCACTGAAACGCTGTGTGAGCTGTCTTAATCAGTGGGATGCTATATATTACACACATTGGTGATGAAGCAGTAAAATTGATTATGTATGTGTGTGTGCCCTGTTGTGTCTGACTTTTTGTCTCTCGTGGACACTAGCTCGCCAAGCTCCTCTGTCCATAGAATTTTGCAGGCAAGAAGACTGGAATGGGTTGCCATTTCCTACTCCCGGGGATCTTCTCAACTTAGGGATCAAACCCACATCTGTGTCTCCTGCATTGGCAGGTGGATTCTTGACCACTGTGCCACCTGGGAAGCCCAGTTATAATGTATAAGCATTTTCCAAAAGTTAGCTTAATAAGCACTTATAGTTAAATAGTGCTTTAAATTATCCAAAACAATTTGATTTTTGAGCCTTAACAACCTTTTACTGATGTCCTTATTTTTAAATAGATAAAGAATATGAGGGTTCAGAAATCCCCTCTTGGGAAGTTTAAGTTTAGAAAAAAGGAACTTGCCGAACGTCAACAGCATTAACAGCTCTTTGGTGTTGTGTCTGGTGTAGTATACCAAACTGGCTGCTGTAAGAGATGTTGTCAGAAGAGGTTTATGCATGTCCTTCTAGTCACCAAAAGGTGATGCAGTATCGTGGTCAATAGCAGAGAATGGCAAGGAATTTTGGAGTTTCATAGCTTTCGGCTTCATCCTGCCTCGGCTACTTCCTAGCTGTTGTAGCCTTGGGGACAGGTTAACCTCTTTGAATGGAGGTAAAATGGAGACAGAAGTACTCAAAATTCAGGGTCATGAGAATTATAAAATGCTTGTAAAGCATTTAGCATAGTGTTTAATACAACTCATACATGATAGTCTTGTTGTTATTTTGTATAAAAGCTACTTGATAGGATACTGAAAAGCTATGTGAAATAGTAAAAAACTGCTCAGATATAAGTTACTATAATCCTTTGGAACAGAATTGGGCATTTCCATCAAGCTGTCTGGTACAATATGCATACAAACAATATATTCTTATTTGCAGTAGTTAAGTTCTATAACATGAAAAATCAATTAGTGAATTTTGAACCACTGTCCTTAGGGAAAATATACACATATATCTCACATAGATTTTATATCTGAAATCCTAGAAACAACTCATCCTAGAACAACTTGTTCTATTTTGTTTTACAAGAGAGAAAACAAGGTTCAGGAGTGTCAGAGTCTGCCCCAATAACAGGTGTCAGAACTGAGATTTAAATCCACTCCAACTGGCCGCAGAACCAGCGGCTCTGGCCCTGTGCCGCGCTCCCCAGTACTGACTCCATCCTCTGGTCGTCCCTGTACGACAGCTGAAGCAAATGCAGCGCATCACCTTGTTGAATCTCATCTGGAAAACTGCATCATAAAACTTATATTTCCCACTGCTCTGTTTATGTCTGCAGAAGTACCACACAGGACTGATGTTAGATTATAAGTAAATGGTAGTACGTGAATTTGCAAATACAGAATCTGCAAATAATGAGGATCAACTGTTCACTATATGTGTACCCATGTATATACATTACGTGGGTGTGTGTGTTAGTTGCTCAGTCATGTCCGACTCTGCAACCCCATGAACTGTAGCCCGCCAGGCTCTTCTGTCCATGGAATTCTCCAGACAAGAATACTGGAGTGGGTTGCCATTCCCTTCTCCAGGGGATCTTCCCAACCTAGGGATTGAACCAAGGTCTTCTAAATTGCAGGCAGATACTTTACCTCTGAGCTACCAATTGCTTATTAATACATTACCTATCCAGTCTATGAGGTCGCACAGAGTCGGACACGACTGAAGTGACTTAGCAGCTTAGCAGCATGCATACTGGAATAGCAAAATGATTAGTAACCACTTCTGAATGCAAATAGAGACTAGAAGGTTAGACTTTACTTTGTACAAGGAAAAAAGGATATAGGCAATGTTTGCTTATACACATGTAGTTTTTAAATTAATAACAAGATGAAAATAACATTTAGAAGAATATGTTAAATGGGCTTCAAAGGGCCTATACTGAGAAACTGGAAGCAAGAGACTTAGTATTTATTACTTAGCATTGCTGCTGCTGCTGCTAAGTCACTTAAGTCATGTCCGACTCTGTGCGACCCCATGGACGGCAGCCCACCAGGCTCCCCCGTCCCTGGGATTCTCCAGGCAAGAACACTGTAGTGGGTTGCCATTTCCTTCTCCAGTGCATGAAAGTGAAAAGTGAAAGTGAAGTCACTCAGTCGTGTCCGACTCTTAGCGACCCCATGGACTGCAGCCTACCAGGCTCCTCCGTCCATGGGATTTTCCAGGCAAGAGTACTGGAGTGGGGTGCCATTGCCTTCTCCGATTACTTAGCATTATGTGATGATAAATCTGTAACATCCAGAAGGGAGGGACACAAGGAGAAAGGTTTGAATACTTGCTACTCAGTATTATAAATAAAGGGCTCAATGGGAATACTGCTGTGTGGAGGAAAGAGACAGCTTTAAAAACTTACATCAAGGATTTGATTTTTTAGGAAGACAGTTAAATCTGTAAACAAGGCAAATCCTAATTCAAAAACTTGGATTAGCTAACATGCTATGAGTATGTTAAAAATACATTACCAGATATGGTACTGTCAGGTCCATTTTGGTCTTTGCTAATTTCTATCCGATGGATTAATTCTTCTTTTTCTTTTTCCAGCTGACTATTAGCTAATCTAGAACACAATGATAATGTGTTAAAAAAACAAAAAAACAGACATTGCACCAAAAAATAGGTCTGAGCATTTCTTTAACTGTGTGATACACAGTGCTTAGAACTTGATAATTTTATAAAGGTAAACATTTGTCAATCTACTTCAATTGCTGCAGTGCTACCATTCTCAAACAAATCACAGATTAAAAATCCATGTTTTTCTTAAAATTATATGTCATTTTCAAGAGTAGTTTTGGAGGGAGGAGCCTCACAAGAGTATGCTACACAGAGCCTTGGAAGTAAAGAATTTTTTTTTCTCATTCCATTAATACTTGCCTTTGGAAGCTAAGGTTTAATATATTCTATGCTATTAAGAAAGTTTAAATTACAGATGACACCTGTATTAGGATCTGGTTTATCCTTTTTATACCATCTTATATATAAAAGAGTGACTGGCATTAGAAGGGTGAAAGAAGGCTAAAAACTAATTCGGCATCAAGGGTGAAACATCTTAACTCTCTAGATACAGCAAACCTGGTTGTATTAAAAAATAATTTTTAAAAAAGTAGTCATATGAACAAATAATATACCTAAGAACTCGAAGCTCCCGTTGAAGGCCTTGCTCTGTCTCATCACCTTCAGGAACATGTCTGAGAATCTCAATCTTTGTGCACAATGAAAAGTTAGAAGACAAAGTTTGACATGGAAATACGGGGTTTTATAAAGATCCATACTTTGAATAAAGCATAATTTTAGAATCTGAGCTTTCAAAAGTGCGTATGATTACACATCTATGGTGAATCTATCCACTATTCATTCAATAATTATTTACTGATGAACTGCTGCATGCCAGGCACTGTCCTAGGCACACTGGATACAGCAGTAGAAGAAACGGCAAAATCCCTTCCTGCATGTTCCTGTGGTTCTCTCAATGTCAGAGGGGGACGACAATGAGCATGTGATGTGATGTGATTGGTTTACATTTCAAGATGGAGGAGCCTCTTAAGAAAAATAACAGAGTAGGAGGACAGAGTGACTGGAACACAGTGTGGGAATTGGGAGGGTCAGAGGAGCCTGCGTTTAAGGAGAGATTTGCCAGTGGGGAGTGAGGTATGGGAATATTTGGGCAAACAGTATTCTAAACAAGGGAAACAAAAGCAGGGCCCTGAATAAACCAAATGAGTTTGGTCTGTTCCAAGGACTGAAAGGAGTTAGTGTGGCTAGAACACTAAGTGCCAGAGAAAGTAAAGATGAGGCCAGAGAGGAAACCAGATGCCAGACCATGTAGGTCTCTGCCGGCTATGAAAGAACTTCAGGATTTTATTCTAGGGTATGGGGACCACTGGAAATAAGGGTGGACTGCTATGATGTGCTTTATACTTTAAAAGGACTATCTGATAAGTACGTGGAAAATATGTCAGGGGTAGGGCTTCCCAGGGCTTCCCTGATATCTCAGGTGGTAAAGAATCTGCCTGCAATGCAGAAGACCCTGGTTCGATTCCTGGGTTGGGAAGATCTGCTGGAAAAGGGATAGGCTACCCACTCCAGTATCCTGGTCTGGAGAATTCAACGGACTGCGTGGGGTCGCAAAACGTCAGACACAACTGAGCAACTTTCACTTAGGGCTTCCCAGGTGGCGCTAGTGGTAAAGAATCTGCCTACAATGCAGGAGATGAGATGCAGGTTCGATCCCTGGGCTGGGAAGATCCTCTGGACTAGGAAATGGCAACCTGCTCCAGTATTCTTGCCTGGGAAATCCCATGGACAGAGGAGCCTGGAGTGCTACAGTCCATGGGACCATAAAGAGTCGAACACAAGTGAGCAACTAAACAAACACACACACACACACACACACACACACACACAGAAGGTGAAACAAGGACACTACTTGCCTGTTGCTCAAGGTCTGCCGTGTATTTCTTAACTCTCTGTTCCCTCTCTGTTGCTTGCCTTACAAGCTGTTTAAGATCAGTAAGGCTTCTAGTTTTTTTGGCAATATCAGTTTCTAATTCTTTCAACTTGGTTTCATACATTCTAAAAGTATAAAGGGAAAAAATGGTATAGACATGGAAAATAATTTCTCTTACTGATTTAACAGCCACTGAAAATTTCTGCATTAAAAATAAAGACTATCTTATTGTACTGGTTCTTCTGGTCAAATCATCTCCTACATATTTATTTAGCATTACATGACAGCAAGGGAGAAGTACCCCTTAATTAACAGGCCAGTTAAATTGAGGATTTAGGTGTTTCCCAAGGTTATAAACAAGGATGGAATCTGATGAATCTGACCACTGTAAAAGATTAAAATTAATACCTTTTTCAGTCACAAAACTAAAAAAAATTCATAAGAAAATAAAATTATATACTGCTGGATATTCTTAGGAATACAGTTAAACTAAAGCATTTCTCTCTCTCTCTCTCTCTCTCCTCACACACACACACGAGTTAATCCAGTTAGAACAAAAACAGTACAACACTCCTGGGAGAGGGAACAGAATGTGTAAAAGTAGGGATAATAAAAATGGCATATCTGAATAGATTTGTAACCTTTCAGGTAATGATCTATAGTTCAAAAAAAAAAAAAAAAAAGACTCCAAAATAAATTTCTAAAACATTGAGCCAAAACGGTTTCCACAAGCATATTCCATCTTAAAAGAGACAACATTCATAACATTCAAATTTCTCCAGAGAAAAGAAAAAGAAGAAACACTTTGGCAAAATCAGGTTAAGGACAGGACAAGGAAGAAAAATTATTATTTCAATATTACATCAAAGTAATTATCATCAAAGAGTATTTGATAAACCTTAGGAACTTAGAAGGCAACACTGTTAACAAAAACTGTCAAAAAAGTGCTGAAATACCTGAAGTACCTGAAGTGCACTCCTGCACTTCATTTAATTCCTAGCTCTAATGCCATCCAGTCAGAGGCCTTCTCTGACCACCTGTCTAAAACAGGTCCTGCATCACCCTGGACTGTCTCAGCAGTTGGTATTATAAAGCCAGACACAGAATAGATGTCATTAGTCTATTGAGTAAATAATAGAACAACTATAAAGATTTCAGTATAAGCATAATGTGTCATGGATACCAAAAGATAAATCACTTTACTGACCTGGGTGTGTAATCCCAGCTGCAGATTTGAGCCAATTTTAAGGTGGATTTAGGGATATATGAGGGTACAGACCAGAATTAGCCTTCTGTCAAGTTATGTTTTTTGAAAGGTGTTTATTGAAGGCCTACTCTATGCTCAGTTACCTATACAGTTTTCAGATTAAAAACACAGAAATGATCTAAGAGGTCTCTCATTACCCTGCTCAAATTTATAAACCCATTTCACATTCATAATTTTTTTGTGTGTGCAGCTTCACAGAGCCCTTTTTAGAAAAGAAAGAACAGGGGATTTATCATTTCCACAGATTAAAAAAAAAACTAACTCACAGAAGAACTGTAATTCACTTGAGGTCATAGTGAGAAATGTGTGTGTCAGTCCTCAGTCGTGTCCAACTCTGCAATCCCATGGACTGTAGCCCACCAGGCTCCTTAAGGGATTCTCCAGGCAATAATACTATAGTGGGTTGCCATTTCTTTCTCCAGGGGATCTTCCGGACTCAGGGATCGAACTCACGTTTCCTGTATTACAGGTGGATTCTTTACTGTCTGAGCCACCAGGGAAGTCCCCTCAGTTTTCAGATATTATAAAAAGTCAGTTGTTGTTGGGGAGGAAACTGAGGCACACTGACCCCCCTACCCCCACCTCAGGCCTCTATTTGCCAGTCCAAGGTACTTCTAAGTGTGGAAGGGCTCCCCTGGTGGCTAAATGATAAGGAATCTGCCTGCCAATGCAGGAGACACAGGTTTGAACTCTGGATCAGGAAAATCCCCTGGAGAAGGAAGCAGCTACCCACTCCAGTATTCCACCTGGGAAATTCTTGCCTGGTGGGCTACAGTCTATGGAGTCGCAAAAGAGTCAGACACAACTCAGTGACTAAACAACAAGAAGCCCCAGAAGCTACCTGGCTTTCTGAAGAAACCTAGTTAAAGTAGGCCTTTTAGAAATACATCTAACATAAAGTAGAGTCTAGCATGTAGCAGGTACTGAGAAAATACCTGCTGGATAAATACATCTCAAAGCAACTCAGAATCCTTTTGGTCCCTACATGATTGTAGCAGGAAATAAAGGACCAACCAAGAAACCAAGGCCTGCTGGTTGAGAGCCTCTGCTGGAGTCCAAGCAGATAGAAGGAGAGTCTCCTTCTCCCCTTTATTCCATCACATAAACTATTTCACTCAGCCCTCACATTAGCCCTCTGACAGAATCAAGAAACAGCTATGGCGTGGGAGGAAGAGTAGATTCTGAGTACTCTCATTATGATGTTAGAAAGGGACCCTTCTTCAGGACTGCCTGGCCACCTGGGCCCTCTAATCTACCTGTAAAACCTTCCTCCTTAGAGTTTTCTCACAGGGGCAAGTGCAGTGTAGCAGGCCTTCTCTGAGACCTGCTGTAGCCTCAGTGTGCTAAGATTTCCATCCCAGCTGTAGTGACGGTGACCGCAAAGCCACATCCAGTCCATTCTAAACAGCAGCTAGACATCCAAGGGGATACTTAGATGCACAGACAGAAGGAACTCTAGGAATACGGTAAGATAAAGATGAGTCCGCCTTCTGAAATGGGGTCTGCAGATGTAAAGAACACAACTTCATTCAGGATGATGTTGCAGGGAAGGACGCGGGCAGATCTCATTGGTCTCCACTTCTATGTATACTCCTTGAAGCAGTTGCTTAAGGTTGAAATGAGAATGACACCAAAGCCTTTCAGTGACTCATCAGTCACAATGAGGCACCCCTGGCAGTAGTGACAATGAACATACAAATATCTGCTAGTGAATTCCTGTTGCCCTCATTCCCAGAATTAAGAAGTAATGAAGCTAAAAATTGATCCCGGCTGTGTGGCTTCTACATTATGCGTGCATGTGTGCTCAGTCATGTCTGACTCTTCTGCCACCCCCTGGATTATAGCCTGCCAGTGAATTATAGCCTGAACCTCTTTCATAGCCACAAAGTTTATTTGATAGGCAGGAATCACACATACTTGTAGAAAAGGCTCAAGGGGTGGGAGAAAATCAAGTGTCAGAAAGCAGTGGCTGAAAGACACTAACACTGTCTGCTGAATTCACCTGATGAAGGTAATTGAAGACCACGCTGCCCAGAACATACCTCCAACACTGCAGCACAGCCTCCTCTGGTATGCCACAGCTTGTGACAAGAGGGCTCCACTGTGCCTGGCTTATACTTGGGTAGAAAACGGACGCAGCACAGAGAAAAGCAGGACTAGCCGGGCACCGTCAGTCTGGGCTCATGGTTGACAGTAGCTTCAGGAAACTTGCTGGGCTCCAACACCCTCAGCCCAGCCCCAGCTCTGCTCTGATCCATGCCCTGACACCCCAATTAGTTAAATCTCTTAAGGAAGAAAGAGTAAGGATCATGTTAAACCACCTTCTTCACGGAAGAACTAAGTGAATTAGAATAGTGTCATATTCTTTAAAAATAATAATGGGAGAATTAGAACTGATAAAACTGCAAATGTTAAGCTGCTTGTTCCTACCTTGTAACAACAATTGATTTCCAGCTCTTGCTGTCAGCACCTTCAAGCTGTGGACCTCTACTCTCTGCCAGCTGCAATCTCTTACCACTCTCTTCTAGTTGAACTGTCATCTTCTCATTTAATATCTCCAAATTATTCTTAGCTATCCGTAATTTCTCTGCAGCTTCAGTTTCCTATCATTAAAACCTAATTAGTATGTTATGCCAAAAGGTAATACTGTTCTCATGAATGTAATATATTCAAAATTATCACTACAAACTAGAAAGAAAAATAACCTGAAGTTCTAAATGCTGATTAAAAGTCCAATAAAAATCCAGTATTTTTTAACTCAAAAACTGCAATATGGTCATCGTAATACAACAGTGCATGTAAATAAGGTTATAAAAATACATTTACAATATTTTACTCCATAGTTACTTTGTCATATTTGTTATAATGGTTACAGAAAATGGAATAGTTTATGTCTTTAGATTTTTAAAAAAAGATGTTTTGACTCTTTGATACCTGAGACATAATTGTAAGTATAAACTGTGTGTAAGTACCACGGCTTATTTCCATTATTAAACATCTACATTCAAAGAACAATATCACTCTGGCCTCAAAATGTGTTCAGATTCCATTGTAACTAGTTTAAAAATATTAATTTCAATTAATTCACTGGATCATCCATATAAATAATGACACATTTATTTGGGGGCAAGGAATATATTCTGTGTCTTAAATAGAAAGGAATCTTACTGTTTAATAAAGTAGTTTCATATACTGTCTTGTACATCAAGTATAATTCTAAGACATGTGCATAAATACTAATTCATTTAAACCCTGTAGCAGCTCTGTGAAATAGATACACTTAATAGTCCCAGTTTTATAGATGAGGAAACTGAGAGAAGGAGAAGGAATAGTAGATTGCCCTAATTCCCAGAATTAAGAAGTAATGAAGCTAAAAATTGATCCTGGCTGTGTGGCTTCTAAATTATGTGTGCATGTGTGCTCAGTCATGTCCGACTCTTCTGCCAACCCCTGGATTATAGCCTGCCAGGCTCCTCTGGCCGTGGGATTTCCCAGGGAAGAATACTGAGGTGGGCTGCCACTTCCTTTTGCAAGGGATCTTCCCAATCCAGGGATCGAACCCTGTCTCCTGCACTGGCAGATGAGTTCTTTACCCCTGTACCACCTGGGAAGCCCAGCTTCTGCATTATACTGCCTGTTAATTTATTTTTTATTTTCAATGTTCCTTACTCTGAAAGGATGGTGGGCATAAAACACAATTCCTAAGTCTCTTAATATCTATTCTGAATAGACACTCATCAACTTTTTCATTCAGTTTTCCCAAAATGTATTAATTAACATAAAAATAAGTATAGTCAATAATGAAAGTCATACTTTTTTAAGTTCTTTACGAAGTCTCTCATTTTCAGCAACAATTTTCTCTGTGCCTTTGGCTTTGGATTCATAGTGCATGCTCAACTGACGTCCAAGATGAACTTTGAGTTTTTCTAATTCAGCCTAGTAATTTAAAAAACTCTACATTATCAAAATAAGGAACTAAATGATGATCCCATAAACTCATAAAACTTAGTTCAATATAGTTTTACAGCTCATATTTGATACAATTAGAATTAAATCCTTCCTTTTAATACTGGTCATCTAGAGCAGAGGTTTCCAATCTTGGCTTAGAATGAGTTGATGACTTAAAAAAAAAAACCAACAACAACAATACCAATGGTGGGACCAATCCCCAAATAACTGATCAATCTCAAAATTAAGGTCTTAGGCAACTGTATTTTTGAAAATTAGATACAGTTAATTATTTTATGTTGCCAGAGTGAGAACCAATGGTCTGGAAATAGTAAGATGACCACATGATGCTACTGTAATACTTTAATCATCATCTCCAATATTTTTTTCCACATGTGTAAAATATCTATTCATCCATTAAAGCCACTTTATATACTAAATTTAAAACTGTCCTTAAAAATTAATAAAAATGGTATAACATTCTGTACAAATGGCATTAAGAATATTACCTTCAACTTTTCATTTTCCATCTCAATATTAGCCATTTTTTCACTGGTCAATATTCCTGATGCTTTTTTCAGCTGTTCATTTTCCCTTTGGACTTTTTCCACTACTTTTTTCATTAAACCAATGGTTTTTTCTAGTTCTGGGATTGTCTTTCCACTTCTACCAGACTAGGAAAAAATGTTAACTTTTTATTTAGTCAAATATTTTAGAAAGTACAGTATAAAGTATCAAGAATACAAGAGGCTTATTATTAAACTCACTGTTGATTCCTAACATTTGGAACCAAAGTTTGTACTTCAACTCATTATAATAACCTTATGAAAGAGGAATTACAATCTTCACTTTACATACAAGAAAATCAACACTCAGAGAATTTGATTCCTAAAGTCATGCAGCTAATAAGTAACAGCTTAAACCTAACTTTAGTATATTAGCATTATAACTAAGAAGCTGCCATGAATATCATAAAAAGTAGTTACAAAATGTTAGAATCAGACCAAGAAGCAGTTAGTAGTTACCTCAATGAATAGAAGGAAGATTCCTGGAAGTTAAATGTTTTCAAGGTGTGGAGGGAGATGCAAAGAAAAAAGAGATGGTACAGAGTCCAAGTGGAATAAAAAGCATGTAAGATGTGACAGATGATGAAATTTATTAACTTGAAACAAAGAGAAAGCTTAGTGATGTTTTACACTGTGCATGCAGCAGAATATAACTGACACTAGAGGCACTAGTAAAGGCATATCAATACTGCGATGACACAGCCGACCTTTACTCTCACTTCCAGCTTATCCCTTCTGAAGCTAAAACAAACATGCGGCATACTCTCACATACTCACCCCTCTAACGTTGCCAAGTTTCCGCTCTACTTCTGCTTTTTCTTTCTTCAGAAATTCACACGTTTCCTTCAAGTCTCTTACCTGATTCTAGAATATTAAAGAAAACATGTAACAGTTTAACACAGCTGTAGTCACTGACAAGGAAAGGCAAACAACCAGTCTCTTCAACTGTATAGCTTAAGTAAACAAGTGGATCTTCCTACCAATGAGAAGATTTTGAACCGTGACATATGTTGAAGTAAAGTGTACTAATTTACAAGAGATTTTATATATGGATTTAAATATATATTTCCTACATTATTGCTTCAATTCAGTTCAGTCGCTCAGTCGACTCTTTGCGACCCCATGGACTGCAGCACACCAGGCCTCCCTGTCCATCATTTCTGCCTTAGTATACAATAATAAATTTGGGTTCAGAACTCCTGATTTTAACTGTCCCATAAATTACATATGTAGAACCATATCCACATGGTACAAACAAATAAACAATTGCTCTTCTGACACTGGTTCTAACAGTGTAAAAACCAGAATAATAAGTAGGATATAGGTTAATTATACTATTACCAGTGGAATTAACACGTTGCTAATATTCTAAGTTAAAAAAAAACAGAAATGAAACAGTTGAGAAAAAGACTCCAATAAATAGGATAAGATTTCAAAAACCAAAAATAAATTTATTATAAATATCAAGTAAAGTAAAATTTCTAACAGAGACAGTCATCCTAAACATTTTTTAAAGACTTTATATTTTAAGAGCTACCCTAATATTTTATTACTTTTTTATCCAAATATTTTGAAATGCGGTAACTTAATTAAACACAGCAACTATCGCCTTGCCACACACACAACATTTGAACTTGCCACTTCTGTTTGGGATTCTTTTTCTAGTATCTGTATGACCCACTTCCTTACCTGTCCCCTAGTTCTCTGCTAAAATATCATTTTATTAATAAGGCCTCCCCTTACTACTCTATTTTAAAGAGCAATCCCATATACTGTTGACTGCTGAACAATGTGGAGGTATAACATAGTCCGTCCTCTATATCTGCAGTTTCTCTGCATTCATGGATTCAACCAACCATGGATCAGGTAAAACAGCAGTATTTACTATTGAAAAATATCCCCGTAAAATGGACCCTCGTAGTTCAAGGGTCAACCATGCCCCTATCCAACACACACACACAAACCGTGCTTTTTCTTCGTAGCATTTAACATCAGCTGATATATAATATACTGACTTGCTTACCTATTATGACCCTTCCTGCTGGAATATAAGCTCTACAAGTGCAAGAATTTTTCTGATGGCTGTTTCCCAGCACATTGAAGAGTACCTGATACAAAGAAGGCCCTCAACAAATACCTGTTACATGAGTGAAAGTAGAAAGTGTAAACGCTACCATATTTTATGAGTTTCTAGCTTCTTCATAAGCTAACATGGTAAACATAACAAGTAGGTTTTCAGGCATTAGATTTTCTAACTATAATAAAGAATATTAAATTTACCTTTAATCTTGGCAAATCTTTATTTGCTTGTTCAAGCTGAAATTTGAGTTCAATATTTTCGGATGACAACTTTAAGTTTTCCCTCTGGAGCTCCTGTTCTCTTTGATAATGATCATCTGAATCTATTCCTGAAGTCTTCAGGAAAACGAAGTTAGGAGTATTTTTAAGGTGTAGCAAATAAAAGCTGCATAAGACATGCTGGGTAAGAAAACACTATGCTAAAAGGGAACACTGTTCCTCAAAAGAATGAGAAAATTGGAGAGCACTAGAGAAAACAACCATAAACAAACAAACTCACAAAAGGTAATCACTTTCTTGAAATTAATACAGAAAACAAAGTCAATATGATTTAATGATGTCCACACATATAATTTGTGGTTCTTTCAGTCCCAAATAAAATATTATTGTTATCTGACTGTTATAGATTGCATTGTGCCCCAACCCCCATCAAACCCCCACATTCGTATGTTTAAGTTCTAATTCCCAATGACCTTATTTGGAGATAGGGCCTTTTCAGGCTATAAGATAATTAAGATAAAACAGGGTAACTAGGGTGGGCCTTAACCCAATGTCTGATGTACTAACACAAAAACAAAATTTGACACATAGATACATACAGAAGGGAGGAACTACAGAGACAAGGAGAAGCTAGCCATCTATGAGCCAGAAGAAAGGCCTGAAGGGACCCTTTCCCCAAAGCCTAAAGAAGAAATCAACTCTGTCGATACCTTGATTTTGGGCTTCTGGATTTCAGAACTGTGAGAATAAATTTCTGTTGCTTAAGCCATCAACTCCGTGGTGTTCTGTTACGGTTGCCATAGCAGATGAATACACAAGCCTACAAAAAGTGCCTCACTTCCTTCCTCCTTTAGAAAGCTATTCCTCTGAAATCCAGTAACACTTTACTTGCATTTGTTTTGGCATGAATCCACCTTGGGGGGTTATTATCCATGTTCATATTTATTTCTCATTCTAAACTGTACATTATTTGAAAGAGAAATCTGTGCTTGGTTACTTTTTACTACAAAGTAGTAAAGATACCACTTATAAGACTGTTAAAGAGCATTATATGAGATAATGTGAAAGCACTCAGAACAGTTATAGTTTTAGTTTTTTCTCTCCCATTCTATTCTCTTGGCTTGGTTAACTATCAAGTCAATAATTCCAGAGACATTATTATGATCATCATATTATATACTGATATACATCATTATTAAGGTATAATAGTCTGTAAATACATTTATTATCTCTGGCTCTGTAACATCATTTGAATTAGCAGTAGGTTAAATACATTCTGACACTTTCACTCTTCGGTTAAAAAAAAAGTAAAAAAAAGAGTAAGTTTTCTTAGGTAAAACAGAGTTAAAGAAATTAGAAAATAGGATGTAGAAAAGTAAAGAGATTCTGAGCTGAGAGTACATAACAACACTGGCAGAAACACTGCATGTATTCACCTGACTTCTGTCTGAGAGAATGTGTGCACATATGAACATACATAATGGCAAGCAAAAGCAGACAGACATGTTTCATGGTGTCAGTAAACTATAGCAATATGTTCCTACTTTGTCAGATAATCCAAGTCTACATTCTGGTTCTACTACTATTAAGGTTAAAGTGAAGAAAGTGAAGTCGCTCAGTTGTGTCTGACTCTGTGCGACCCCACGGACCGCAGCCTACCAGGCTCCTCCGTCCACGGGATTTTCTGGGCAAGAGTACTGGAGTGGGGTGCCCTTGGCTTCTCCAACTGTAACTATTAAGGTTAACACTAAGCAAAACCAACCCCTTGTAAGGTCCTCTGTTTCTACATCTCACAAGTGAAGGCACTGATACTGTTTAAGGTCTCTTCAGACATGGCAAGCTGTAGTTTCTTATCCCTGAGCTCGTCTGCCTCCCTTACTTCATCTCTTCAGTCTACAATAGCAATTTAATAAATGATAATCAGTACCCCTGACTGATAGATATAAAATATAATAAATTTCACTCACAGGAAAGACTAATTCTATCTGATCTTACATGAAGATATTTTTTCAACAGTTCTCCTCACTAAAATACAGATTCAATTATTCAAGTAAGTGAATGTGGATCATTTTTTTCTTTCTATTCTCAGAAAACAAAAGTGCTAGCTGAGATTGTTTAAATCTTTGGAAAAAAAATTCTAGTAAAACTCATCTATAAAAGTAAAATAAATAACATTCTTGTATAATCAATTTCAGGGAGATGTACAAATTGTTCTGTAGAAGGAGAATCTTATTAAAAGGTATACACTGCTAAAAGTCAAGTTCTTAGGGGATGGGAGTTAGAGATAATACACAGGGGAAGTCTTAAATTCTCAATTACTTATTATCAAGTGAAAAAAAAGAAGCATTATGTGCCTGAAAAAGGAAATGAAATAAGAATTAAGTCATTTTTGCCCATTTTCTCTTAATTTAAATGTCTATAATTTAATGAGGACTTAGGTGACTAGAATATCCAAGGTGGAAAGGAAAGAACAAATGAATGAATGCTATTTGATTTCAACTCCGAACGAACTTCTTACTCTGGACTGCCATGTAAATTGACCAAAAGTAGAGCATATGTAGAAAGTTCATTAACTGTAGAAGTAGACCTCCATATAAATCCTAGCTCTGCATCTTCTTGATCACTAGAGATGTTTCTCCAAGCTTCCCAAGTAAAACAGAAATAATTCTCTGCAGAGTATTGTGAGAACTATACCTAGGCAATACAAATAAACTGCCTTTTTTCATTATATATAAAAAAGTATCTGTTATAATACAAGGCAAAAAGATCATCAAAGGAACTTGCTATGTATATTAGAATGTTACAGAGCATCATAACAGATTTTTATCGATATTTTCCCTGCAGTGAAATTTGACTTGCAGTGAGATTTTACAACATGCTGAATTAGGAATTTCTAAGGCAAAACAAACACTTCTAAAGGGCCTTATTTTTGTTATTCTGTTATCTAATCTAATACTTTATAAGTGAATACTAGTAGTAAAACAGAGAATACAAAAATGAATTAGAGAAATGCACAACCACTAAGTTTTAGTAGGAACTAGTCAAATATTGGGGTTTAAGAAGTTTATTAACAGTTAATATTTTTTACAAATCTGACACAATTTGTTTCCATTTGTACCATATGCATATGCTACTTGCTGTAAGAAAACTCAGCCAACAGAGAAATAAAGGACTGCCACGTACTCAAACCTGGGCCACTTCATTTCTTGGCCGGACTGGCGCATTGGTTTCAGAGTGTGCCTGTGCACCCTCCTCAGCACACTGATTCAGTGCAGCCACCCCTGTGGCC
Organism: Tragelaphus eurycerus; assembly: GCA_935064755.1. Classification (NCBI taxonomy): domain Eukaryota; kingdom Metazoa; phylum Chordata; class Mammalia; order Artiodactyla; family Bovidae; genus Tragelaphus; species Tragelaphus eurycerus. Next base: position 39,199,163 of record CAKXYN010000010.1, on the reverse strand, counting down.
CAGCCACGGTCCTCCCCAGAAGATTCTGCTGGATCCGTGTGCTTGCTGTAACTCACTTCTTCAGCTATGTGTCCCTTTTCTTTCTCATCTTGCTTAGCTTTCTCTTCCCTGTTTTTATCTTCCTGCTCATCATTTTCACAACAGTCTTGATTAATTTTCTGAACTTTAGGATTTGGATCATTTTCAAATTTGGGGTTAAAGTCCGTCAAGGTACCTTCAGTTGACCTAAATGGACTTGATGTATTGTTTGTTCTTGACTCAGATTTATTTAACTCCGTGGGATCTACAATATCTTCTGCTTTGTGTTTTTCTTCATTACTGTAATACTGTAGATTACGTCTAGGTACCTGATGATGTACGTTGGCACTAACATCTATTTCTTTCTTATTTTTAATTCTGAGTACTGTTACGCGATTGTTTTGGTTCCTGTGTAAAGTGTTCTTTTTGTGAAAAATATTTTGCCTGTATTTATTAGCACTGGCAGCAAGAGGAGAAAGCGCAGTTGTGTCACATAACAGATTCTGCTTGAAGCAGACAGAAGAAAAGAAACAGGAAAAGAAAAGGAAAAAAATAATAAAAATATAACACACAAGTGTTTTAAAATAAGATACAACAAATAATTCTACATTGATCAGACTTTATAAAGACATACTAGAAATGTATCACACACATAAATGGATACAATGCTATAATGTATCTTGCTAATTTATCTAACTATGTGTTCTTGTCACAAGAGAACTCATAACTATATTTAAAATCTACAGAAATCACTTGTAATGAAGCTTTATGCAAAGCATAAGAACCACAAATTTATATTATGTGAAAAGAATTAAAGAAAACATATATCTTTACCAAGTAAAAACAAAAGCTGGATTTATTATATTAATTTTAATGAGAAGGATCTACTATTTCTAGTCAGATAAAGGCAGAAGTTATTTCATTTTTAAACTTTAGAATTAAAACAATGAAAAGATATGCACTTACTGAAGGCCGAGAATATGCATCCTTTGAAAACTGCTTTTCTAAAGCATGAAGTTTTTCTTGGAGGTATTTATTTTGCAAGCGTAAGTCTTCTATAACAGAATCTCGAGGAAGAGCTTGATGAGTCCTATGAACAATAATCACAAACTCTTTATTATTCAAACTGCCAACTCTTTACTGTTTTATTACATTAAAATATAGAAAAATATATTTTTAACACTGTATTTTAAATTCTACAAAACTTCAAAACTATACAAAAATTAAATTGGGATATGACTATCCTATAAAATGATCCTCAACAGAGGATTACATGGCTAGCCTCCTTTAAAGTCAGAGTTAAAAAGCACATTTTGATTTAAAGAAATGCATTAACATTTGTAAAGAACATACATCTATTTTGGGATTGTGTAAGATAACTGAATAAAAATACCTACTATTTTTAAAACATTACATAATAATTTCATAACATTCATGTGCTTCTCAAAAAGTTCAAGGATTTTAACAGGTTCTTAGTGGTGCCAGTCTGCTGTTCCATGTCCAGTTCTAACTGTTGCTTCCTGACCTGCATACAAATTTCTCAAGAGGCAGATCAGGTGGTCTGATATTCCCATCTCTTTCAGAATTTTCCACAGTTTATTGTGATCTACACAGTCAAAGGCTTTGGCATAGTCAATAAAGCAGAAATAGATGCTTTTCTGGAACTCTCTTGCTTTTTCCATGATCCAGCAGATGTTGGCAATTTGATCTCTGGTTCCTCTGCCTTTTCTAAAGCTAGCTTGAACATCAGGAAGTTCATAGTTCACATATTGCTGAAGCCTGGCTTGGAGAATTTTGAGCATTACTTTACTAGCGTGTGAGATGAGTGCAATTGTGTGGTAGTTTGAGCATTCTTTGGCATTGCCTTTCTTTGGGATTGGGATCCTGTGGTCATGTATGGATGTGAGAGCTGGACTGTGAAGAAGGCTGAGCGCCGAAGAATTGATGCTTTTGAACTGTGGTGTTGGAGAAGACTCTTGAGGGTCCCTTGGACTGCAAGGAGATCCAACCAGTCCATTCTGAAGGAGATCAGCCCTGGGATTTCTTTGGAAAGAATGATGCTAAAGCTGAAACTCCAGTATTTTGGCCACCTCATGCGAAGAGTTGACTCATTGGAGAAGACTCTGATGCTGGGAGGGATTGGGGGCAAGAGGAGAAGGGGATGACAGAGGATGAGATGGCTGGATGGCATCACTGACTCGATGGATATGAGTCTGAGTGACCTCCAGGAGTTGGTGATGGACAGGGAGGCCTGGCGTGCTGCGATTCATGGGGTCGCGAAGAGTCGGACACGACTGAGCGACTGATCTGATCTGATCTAGTGGTGCCAGATAATCTACTTTTTCAGTTTATACTCATCTGCGTGACGTACAAGGCCCTCCACTACCTGGCACAATCACATTCTGTTCAACACAGTTGTCCAGGAGTTTTCCCTTACAGAGGAAAATACATCCACCCTTACCCACACAAGAAAGATCACTTCTGCCCCTATGTCTCTGCTAGGGTTCTGTTTTCTCGGAATGTCCTTTCTTCCTTTAATAGCTACATGTGATTCATAAAATTCAGAAATTCACATTTGAACTGAGAGAGAAGACAAGTTGAAGTTCTCTTTTATAAAGTCTTCACAACTTTTTTAGCCTACATAGTCACACTGTTCATACTAGAAAAGAAGCTATTAAATATCTGAAAGTATAGAACATTTCAAAAGTAAAATTTTTGATCCTTCTGAAAACTGCAAGGAAGAATAAAAGGATTTGGCTTTATTCTGAATATATGCTTAGACTAAGAAAAACAAGGAAGCTAGGTCCAGACAGTGGCTATAAACAGGTGTCAAAACAAAGAAAAATTTTTCAATCACTTTGTTCTTCACCATCAAGGAAAATTCTGAACAATTTAAGAAACAATCATTTAGAAGGGAAGGAAATGGAATGTAGGTACCTCATAAGGACTTTGAAAAGTAAATATTTTACAGACTGGGATAAAGTTCTGGAATTTGAAATATCAACACACAGGTGATAAATGTACCTCTTTTCCTCTAGTATTTCCTAGCCTCAATACAACACAGCTTGAAACATGTAGATGAGCATCAGCAAGGCTTCAAGTTGTAGCTTCAGCAGGAGCAAGGGCACTTAAGAACACTTAATACTCTTAGGCACTGCAAAAATCCCCCCTTATTTTCTCTCCTATGCACTCTCCTGTCTCAACGCTCAGGCAATCCCAAGGCAGTGGTGGCAAAGGCTGCAAAGGAAATTCAAAGGAGCCAAAATTTTTAGGGAGAGGAGTCTTCTCCAATTGGTAGAGCTGTGATTAGTAAAGGGGGAAGGCAAAGTAGGGGCCCCACCACCACATGTCCCCTTTTTGCTCTCCTGCTGCTGGCTTAGATGCAGACAAGAGCACAACAACTGAAGTCACAGTATAACTGAGCAACTAAAGCCTCAGATGTGCCTTAAAGACCAAAAAGGGGGGCTTCCCTGGTGGCTCAGCATTAAAGAATCTGCCTGTGATGCAAGAGACACAAGTTCAATCCCTGGGTCAGGAAGATCCCCTGGAGGAGGAAATGGCAACCCTTTCCAGTATTCTTGCCTGGGAAATCCCATGGAAAGAGGATCCTGGTGGGCTACTGTTCACGGCGTTGCAAAGAACTGGACACGACTTAGTGATGAAACAATAACAACCAAAAAGGGGAGCCCGAGGAAACGAAATGTATCAGTGAGAGGACAGAAGGAAAAGAGCTCTAGAAAGGAGTCTTATAAAGTAATGAAGTACTGAGCTCACCCCTGAGCATGCATGTATGCATCTGATCCTAATCCGAACATTAAAGAATCTGAGAACTAACCTAACAGAAGACAGCCGACATACCAGACTGTCAACAGGGAAGTGCTCAGGCAGAACAAAGCAAAAGAGCACTGTAAAAGTTTTGAAAATGGTACTGCAACCACAGCCCACAGAAAGCAGGTTAAAAAATGGGGCTGAGCCTATCTAGACCTGCTAAAACAAAAATACTGCATTTTCCACAAAATTCAATCAAGATTCAGAGTCACAGAATGTAATGTTCAGAAGCTCAATAATATAATCTGTATTATATGATGTAAAAACAAACAGAAACATCTCTACTCACATGGGAAAAGAATAACCAGAACTCAAGCTTAAGATAAAACATTTTCAGTTCAGTTCAGTCACTCAGCCGTGTCTGACTCTTTGAGATCCCATTGACTGCAGCATGTAAGGCTTCCCTATCCATCACCAACTCCTAAAGCTTCCACAAACTCATGTCCATCGAGTTGGTGATGTCATCCAACAATCTCTTCCTCTGTTGTCCCCTTCTCTTTCTGCCTTCAATCTTTCTCAGCATCAGGGTCTTTTCTAATGAGTCAATTCTTCGCATCAGATGGCCAAACTACTGGAGTTTCAGCTTCAACATCAGTCCTTCCAATGAATATTCAGGACTGATTTCCTTTAGGATGGACTGGTTGGATCTCCTTGCAGTCCAAGGGATTCTCAAGAGTCTTCTCCATCACCACAGTTCAAAAGCATCAATTCTTCGGCACTCAGTTTTCTTACTGGTCCAACTCTCACATACATATATAACTACTGGGAAAACCAAAGCTTTGACTAGATGGACCTTTGTTGGCAAAGTAATGTCTCAGCTTTTTAATATGCTATCTAGGTTGGCCATAGCTTTTCTTCCAAGGAGCAAGTGTCTTTTAATTTCATGGCTGCAGTGACCATGTGCAGTGATTTTGGAGCACCCAAAAAAAAAGCCTCTCCCTGTTTCCACTGTTTCCCCACCTATTTGCCATGAAGTTATGGGACCGGATGCCATGATCTTAGTTTGCTGAATGTTGAGTGTTAAGTCAACTTTTTCACTCTCTTTCACTTTCATCAAGAGGCTCTTTAGTTCTTCTTCACTTTCTGCCATAAGGGTAGTATCACATGCATATCTGATGTTATTTATATTTCTCCTGGCAATCTTGATTCCCAGCTTGTGCTTCATTCAGCCTGGCATTTCACATGATATACTCTGCATATAAGTTAAATAAGCAGGGTGACAATATCAACCTTGATGTAGCCCTTTCCCTATCTGGAACCAGTCTGTTGTTCCATGTCCAGATCTAACTGTGGCTTCTTGACCTACAAACACATTTCTCAGGAGGCAGGTAAGGAGGTTTGGTAGTCCCATCATTTTAAGAATTTTCAAGTTTGTTGTGATCCATGCAGTCAAAGACTTTGGCATAGTTAATAAATCAGAGGTAGATGTTTTTCTGGAAATCTCTGGCTTTATGTATGATCCAACAGATGTTAGCAATTTGATCTCTGGTTCCTCCGCCTTTTCTAAATCCAGCTTGAACATCTGGAAGTTCATGGTTCATGTGCTGTTGAAGCCTCACTTGCAGAATTTTGAGCATTACTTTGCTAGCATGTGAGATGAGTGCAATTTGTGCGGGAGTCTGAACATTCTTTGGCATTGCCTTTCTTTGGGATTGGAATGCAAACTGACCTTTTCCAGTCCTGGGGCCACTGCTGAGTTTCCCAAATTTGCTGGCATATTGAGTGCAACACTTTAGTAGCATCATATTTTAGGATATGAAATAGCTCAACTGGAATTCCATCACCTCCATTAGCTTTGTTCATAGTGATGCTTCCTAATCCCACTTGACTTTGCATTCCAGGATGTCTGGCTCCAGGTGAGTGATGACACCATTGTGGTTATCTGGGTCATGAAGATCTTTTTTGTACAGTTCTTCTGTGTACTCATTGGAGAAGACTCTGATGCTGGGAGGGATTGGGGGCAGGAGGAGAAGGGGATGACAGAGGATGAGATGGCTGGATGGCATCACTGACTCGATGGATGTGAGCCTGAGTCACCTCCGGGAGTTGGTGATGGACAGGGAGGCCTGGCGTGCTGCAGTTCATGAGGTCGCAAAGAGTCAGACACAACTGAGCAACTGATCTGATCTGATCTGATCTGTGTATTCTTGCCATCTCTTCTTAATATCTTCTGCTTCCGTTCGGTCCATACCATTTCTGTCCTTTATCGAGCCTATCTTTGCATGAAATGTTCCCTTGGTATCTCTGATTTTCTTGAAGAGATCCCTAGTCTTTCCCATTCTGTTGTTTTCCTCTATTTTTTTGCATTGATCACTGAAGAAGGCTTTCTTATCTCTTCTTGCTATTCTTTGGAACTCTGCATTCAGATGTTTATATCTTTCCTTTTCTCCTTTGCTTTTGGCTTCTCTTCTTTTTACAGCTATTTGTAAGGCCTCCCCAGACAGCCATTTTGCTTTTTTGCATTTTTTTTTTTTTTTTCATTCTGTCTGCCCTCTGAGGGATAAGGATAAGGGGCTTCTGGAAGCTTCCTGATGCGAAAGACTGACTGTGGGAGAAACTGGGTCTAGTTCTGCTGTGCGGGGCCATGCTTAGTAATTTCTGACTAAGAGTTACTGCTGTCTCTTCAAGTAGACTAGTAAATTCCTAAAGGAATTGTCTTGAACTTCTCTATGTTATCCAGTACCACTTATGGTATATGTATTGTTATATGCTTCTGCATTTTAATGTATTAGCTTACCTCATATATGATATGTCATTTTCTAAGTCAAGATTTCTCTTTTTTAATTCTTCTAACTCTTTTTCTGACTCCAACACTCGCACTGCCATAACCTGATCAACAGTTAGGCCAGTTGTTTTTAGTTTCCTTTGCAGGGTAAGTTTCTCTTTATCAGCTCTGTGGGATTTAATACAGAATCATGAAAACTTACCCTCCACTGTTTGGCTTGTTCAGTTTATTAAATTATAGCTTCCTTATTATAAGATGTATGTATATACAAAAACCAGATCATTCTCTATTTGCTATCAGCTAAATTAATCAAATTCCACTTAGAAATTGTTAAAATATATTTAACACATATTAAAAAAAATAAAAAGTGAAATATAGATAATAAATGATAAAGCTAGAGAATTTCTCATTTTAGCAAGTACATAAAAAACTATATAATTTTCAGGTACATGAAAAAGTATACATAATTAATTAGTTTTACATTAAACTCACTTGGCAAAAAGATCCTTCAAAGTAGTCAATTGCTTTGTTAGAATATAGACTTCCCCCTCTTTCTCTTTTAACTTGTTTCGAATTCCCTCTATTTTGGTTTGCCATTTTTTACCTTCTTCCCACCGAATTACTTCTTCTTTGGCACTCTGAAAGTAATAACAAATTATTTACAAGTTTAATTACATGGCTTTTAGTCAATCTGAGTTCTTCTTTTGACTATTTCTATCAGTAACTTTTTTACTACAAAATAGTTTACTAGTTAACTTGTAAGAAAATTTCAAGCTATTTTTCACACTACAGAATCAATTTATGAGTGGGTGGTTATTGATTGTTACTGCAAATACTGAATATATCCAAGTCCCTCTGTTTATTCTGAAATAATAATCCAGTCCACTGAAGGAGTAAATAGGACACATTTGGATCAAGAAGTAAGGATAAAAATGCCCAGATTTCTTTCCCAAAGGTCTGTACAAACCAATCTATATAAACAATTACACTGGGAAAAGTGATAAATACAGCTGAATACAGATGGTATAAAGGGATTTTGGATGTATTGTAATGTCAGAAAGAAGAGTAATTTCTGACGAAGACTTACTGGTGTCTCTTCAAGTAGACTAGTAAATTCCTAAAGGACAGACACTGTCTTGAATGCCTCTCTGTTACCCAGTACCACTTATGGTATATGTATCAGATCCACAGATCAACAAATTATCTAGTCTTCAACTACACATTTAACTATCACTGCCTTAAAGGTATGGGTACATCTCTTCATATACCTTTTCTTTCATAGGTTTCACTTCTGCTTCATCCACCTTTCTTTCCAGTTGGCTTTCTAGCTTTTTAATTTTCTTTTGGAGTTCTTCAATTAAACTTTGTTTGTTATCTATCAAAGGTTTGCCCTAAAAAACAAGATGTAGTGTTACACTAAACAAGCATAAAAGTATCAAACAAAATACATAATAAATATTCCAACTGTAGAAACTTTGAGACTACAGCTAACCATACTTTCTAAATGACACTGTTGATATTTAAGCATAACATGGTAACTACTTCTATATTTTAATAAGATATGCTACTTTAAAACTACAAACACAATAGAGGTCACTGAAGGAATTAGTGGCTACATTAATCAAAGTGATTTGAAAGCTAGTTTCAACAAATATTATCAGTTTAGTTCAGTTCAGTCACTCAGTCGTGTCCGACTCTTTGCAACCCCATGAATCGCAGCACGCCAGGCCTCCCTGTCCATCACCGACTCCCAGAGTTCACTCAGACTCAAGCCCATCGAGTCAGTGATGTCATCCAGCCATCTCATCCTCTGTTGTCCCCTTCTCCTCCGGCCCCCAATCCCTCCCAGCATCAAGAGTCTTTTCCAATGAGTCACCTCTTCGCAAATATTATAGATAAAATGAAAAAGTGGAAATAAACTATCCTGTTTATTGTAAATCAAAACATGATCACAACTAAGATTACCTGTAATCCACTGGTTAATCTTTTAATTTGCCTCTTCAGTTCATTATTCTCTTGATCAACTCCATCTTTCTCTCTAAGCACTTTACCATAGGCTTTTTGTTTATTTTGCAGTTCATTGGTTAAGTCATTCAAATTATCAGTTAGTGAGTTTTCTCTGTTTTTACTTGTTTTAAGAGCTTCTTTAAGTTTTAAAATATTTTCATTTAAATCTTCAATTTGTGACTAATACAAGACAAAGAAAGGTGTAAATCATGAAACTTCAGCAAATATCAATGATAAAAGCAATAATAATAAAGTACTCCACTAATATTTACTAATAAAGTTTCAATCTAAATTTTTAAGGACACACATATAAAAAAACCCACCACAAACCTCATAAATTCTTCTATCCTCATTTCAAAAGAATTAGGTCTACTTTAAGGGAAAAAACAAAACATGACAAAACAGTCTAAAGCAATTCATCTTCAGCAAACACCTAGAACCAAAATTCCATCAACTAAGCAAATGTTTCATTTTGGCTGAATTAATTTATTAGAAAAACAAGTAAATACCACTGTATAAGGCATTTTTTTTTAAACACTGTGAAGCCTAAGAACAGCATAAAACAAAAATCTTTTAGTAGTTTGTAATCTATTTTGTAAAGACAAGACATAAAAGGGCAGCTCACAATACCAGACAGTATACATAAGCCACTAGAAAGGAGTTCCAAGCTGTCCTAGATAGCAACATTGTTGGGATTATTGGTCCTTAATATATGTTTTGTTGAATAAATTATTACAGGCCCAAAGGGATTACCAATAGCTCTAATAGGAAATTAGTAGTATTATAGCAGTTACACAAAATACAAACTCCCTTGGAAAAGTAAAAAATGGTTTCAAGAAAAATGACTGGAAGTATTTGAGGAATTCAGAGCAGAAATTTCGGACAAAGAGAAAGGGACTGATCATCACAGGGCTATACCCATTTATATATTTATGACTTACTGGATTTTTACTGTCAACTATCGCTAAGAGTCGGACACAACTGAGCGACTTCACTTTCACTTTTCACTTTCATGCATTGGAGAAGGAAATGGCAACCCACTCCGGTGTTCTTGCCTGGAGAATCCCAGGGACGGGGGAGCCTGGTGGGCTGCCGTCTGTGGGGTCGCACAGAGTCGGACACGACTGAAGCGACTTAGCAGCAGCAGCAGCATGCTAATGATCTCAATAGGTCAAATAGGAGACTTTAAAAATCTGAGTAAAACCCAGTCCTTACGTGGTTTAATGCTGATAAAGGGTATATAAAAATAAACCAGGGGGGAGGAGGAGCTAAGATGGCGGAAGAGTAAGATGGGGAGAATACTTTCTCCTCCACAAATCCATTAAAAGAACATTTGAATGCTGAATAAACTCGATAAAACAACTTCTCAATGCCAGCAGAGGACATCAGGCACTTAGAAAGACAACTCATTGTCTTCAAAATGAGAAAACGAGCCCTGCGGTAACTCCTTTTGCGGAGAAGTGGCGCGGACACCAGCATTTGCTATTGGCAAGTGGGGGCTGGGCTAGGAGGAGCAGCGAGGCCTGCATTGCTTTGAGAAAGGATTTGGCCTGGCTATCTCGGGCGCTATCTGAGTGAAATAACCAGACTGTCGGTTATCTACTACATCAAAAGCCAGCCCTAACTTAAGACACCACCAGGACTACCTATGGAACAAAGGGCTGCACAGAGTTGGCCGGCTGCAGGCCGTCCCACTCCGGTGACAGGCAGCCAGGGCTGGAGGCGGGCAATTACAGCCCTAGAGAGACACTGTCTAACGGAACTGCATCAAAAGAAATGAGGACAATGTCAGAAACCTCCAGGATAACATCAAACGTTACAACATTTGAATCATAGGAGTTCCAGAAGAAGAAGATAAAAAGAAAGATCATGAGGAAATACTTGAGGAGATAATAGTTGAAAACTTCCCTAAAATGGAGAAGGAAATTACCACTCAAGTTCAAGAAATTCAGAGAGTCCCTAACAGGATAAACCCAAGGCGAAACACCCCAAGACACATATTAATCAAATTAACAAAGATTAAATATAAAGAACAGATATTAAAAGCAGCAAGGGAAAAACATCAAATAACTCACAAGGGAATTCCCATAAGGATAACAGCTGATCTTTCAATAGAAACTCTCCAAGCCAGGAGGGAATGGCAAGACGTAATTAAAGTGGTGAAAGAAAATAACTTACAGCCTAGATTACTGTATTCAGCAAGCTGCTGCTACTGCTAAGTCGCTTCAGTCTTGTCCGACTCTGTGCGACCCCATAGACGGAAGCTCACCAGGCTCCCCTATCCCTGGGATTCTCCAGGCAAGAACACTGGAGTGGGTTGCCATTTCCTTCTCCAATGCATGAAAGAGAAAAATGAAAGTGAAGTCGCTCAGTCGTGTCCGACTCTTAGCGACCCCATGGACTGGAGCCTACCAGGATCCTCCGTCCATGGGATTTTCCAGGCATTTAGCAAGGATCTCATTCAAATATGAAGGAGAAATCAAAAGCTTCACAGATAAGCTAAAGTTGAGAGAATTTTGCACCACTAAACCATTTCTCCAACAAAAACTAAAGGACATTCTCTAGATAGGAATCACTAAAAGGGTGTATAAACTCGAACCCAAAACAATAAAGTAAATCTTATTTATCAATAATTGCTTTAAACGTTTATGGGCTGAATGCCCTAATCAACAGACAAAGACTGGCCGAATTGATACAAAAACAAGACCCCTACATACCTTGTCTACAAGAGACAACCAAAAGACTCAAATGGATCAAATGGATACAAAAACTAGACCCCTATATATATTGTCTACAAGAGAACCACCTTAAAATACAGGATATATACTGACTGAAAATGAAGGCCTGGAAAAAGATTTTCTATAAAAATATGGACCATAAGAAAACAGGAGTAGCAATACTTATATCAGATAAAATTGACTTTAAAGATCTTGAAAAGGAGACAATGAAGGTTACACATAACGACTTAAAAGAACAATCGAAAAAGAAGTTATAACAATTATAAATATATATGCACCCAACATTGGAGCATTGATATATTTATGACAAACATTAATTAATATGATAGAAGAAATATGCAGCAATACAATAATAGTGGGAGACTTTAATACCCCACTCATATAATCTGGCTGTAACAGACAAAGTAAAGAGCAAAACATATTTACTTATGAACCTTAAAAAATTCAGTTCACTCAGGAGAGTTTAAAAAAAAAAAAAAGACTTATTTGTTCACTCTGTAAAGGTTTATTGACTATTTTATGGGTTTGGTACCACTGTGGGTAGTAGGGAGGAAGAGGTGACAAATGTGATCCTGTCCTAAATAATATATTATGGTAAAGATAGACCTACCAATATAAAATGCCAAGATGTGCCTAAAGATGAGGACACCCAAACTGGACTTTTTGTTTCTAATATAGGATGAATTCAACATGATTTTTTTTTAAGTGTTCTTTGTGATTAAAAACAGAAAGCCATTGGTTAAGAAATTACATATACTTCTCCCCACCATCACTCCCCTTCTTTCTTCCCATTTCCCTCCCACCCTTATTGATCCTTTCCTTTGTCCATTTTCCCCTGCAAAAAAATAAAAAATAAAAAAATAAACCAAAAGTAAATAAAAATTACAAATAAAATAAAACATAAAAACTAGATTTTTCATTTTATTCAAACTGTATGAAACTCTATGTAGAGAGATTTAAAAATCACAATTAAATGTACGCATTTTAGAAAAAAAAATTTTCATATAGTAACAAACCTAATAACTGGGTAAGAAAATAATACACTGTTAAAAATTAAGAAATAATTTAAAAAAGAAAAGGCTTTAATGTTGGGCAGCCCTATAGATTAAATGTGGACTACATAATTTCAATAAACTATTTCAGGGGCTAAAAAAGGAAAGCCAATTAAGTCATATTATGAACTTAGCAAAAACTAATCTCATCAATACAGAATTAAAAAAGCCTAAGAAAAATGTTTCTTAAATTTAATTCTATTAAGAGGACTGTCTTATAATGTACTATTCTTTCCTAATCTTCAAGATGATATTCTTGAATATGAATATGAATATGGTAAAGATATTTAGTGTTCAAAACTGTGAGTATGTGTACATCTATGCACTAATTATTTAATAGAATAAATCCCTTATTCATTACCAAAATCATTATATATCTAAGTGAATTTTCTTCCAACAGGAATTAGTGGGAACTCTGTTCTATGAATGCACACGTTCATGTTCACCTTTAGTTCTTTAGTATGTCGATCCACAATTTGTTGCACATTGAGATTTGCCTCTTTCTGAGAAGTCATCGAAATAATACGTTCTTCAGCTGCTGCTGTCATTTCTGCCCGAAGTTCCAAAAGTGCCCGACTAAGTGCCTAAAAATTTCAAACCATACATAATTTTTAAAAAATGACACTTTATATGAGAAATATGTCATATAAAATATACATAAGACTCACTACTTTAAACTATTCTCTTATAATACCATATGTTTAATCAGTGTTCACAAACAATCCAGCTGTTTCAAATGGATTTCCATTAGTAAGTGAACTCAATTCTTCCCAAATTGAGTGTGAGAATTCAAAATCTTAATAATGATAATTGTGAAAATCTAGCATTAAATCAAACAATCTGCATTACACAACCCAGGCATGTTTTGTTCTCAAAATTCTAAGCTGAAATGTTTATTTAAATTACTCACTTAATATATGCTTCCATGTGAAATTAATTGAATTTAAGAAGACAAATTTACAAGATTAGAAAAGATTTAAAATCTGCCAATAAACTTCACAAGCTAGCAAATAAAAACGGTAGCTGCTGCTAAGTCACTTCAGTCGTGTGCGACCCCACAGACGGCAGCCCACCAGGCTCCCCCGACCCTGGGATTCTCCACACAAGAACACTGGAGTGGGTTGCCATTTCCTTTTCCCATGCATGAAAGTGAAAAGTGAAAGTCAAGTCGCTCAGTCGTATCTGACTCTTAGCGACCCTATAGACTGCAGCCTACCAGGCTCCTCCATCCGTGGGATTTTCCAGGCAAAAGTACTGGACTGGGGTGCCATTGCCTTCTCTGAGCACCTTCTAAAACAGTTAATTATATACAAAACCTGAGATAAATGGAAAACAAACTAATCAACCTGTTAATCCACTGACCAACTCCTTTTCACAGCACTGTCTCTGAGATCTCCTTTAATCTTTCCTCCTCTTATCCTATCTCCTTCTTAATCCCCAGAATTGTTTAAAATTTTTCAATTATTTAAATTGTTCAAAATGGCCTCAGTAACAGAGCATCCTAAGAGAAAAGGAGAGAAAATATTTTCAAGAAGATTTCTCTTTATTTCCTATAGCTAACCCACAGATTAGACTGATAACATAGAAAGATAAGTTAGAGGATGCATAGATGTAAGTGTTAGTTGCTCAGTTGTGTCCGACTCTTTGTGACCCTATGGACTGCAGCCCACCAGGCTCCTCTGTCCATGGAATTCTCCATAGAGTGAGTAGCCATTTCCTTCAGGGATCTTCCCAATCCAGTGATCAAACCCAGGTCTCCTGCATTGGAGACAGATTCTTTACTGTCTAAGCCACCAGGAAACCCCAAGTTGGACTATATTTGAACTTAAAAACACCACCAATTTATAGGGCTTTCTAAAAGAGTTATGTTGAAAAATCCAAACTTGCTTAACAGCTTAAGATAACACTTACACTTTTTATTACAAGAGAGAGACGCATGCTATCATCTTTAACAAATCTTCACTAAAAGCATTCTACCACATGTTTTTGTGAAATCTTGATAACTTTCTATTGTTACTTACTTTTTGTTGTTTCTCTTTCAAGGCTAATTGGCTCTTTAGCCTTTCTACTAGATTTCTCATTGTAGTTGTTGGAGCTCTTGAATTTGCTTCTTTTTGAGTCTGAAGTTCATATTTTAAACTTTGTGACTCCTTTTGTGATTGCACCAGAAGACACCTCAAATCCTCTACTTCTGCTTTTATTTTTTTCACTTCATCTGCATGATTTTCTTGGAGCCTAATATACAGCAAACATATGTATTTAGTAGAGTGGTTGCTGCAATTAACAGTTTGATTGATACAAATTTTGCAAACAACAAATGTTTGGTCCTCAGTATCCTTAAAAATCTAAGTCTCGATCCAAATCCTGAAAGATGAACAATTCTTTACTTAACTACTATTTAACTTAACATAAAATAGACTTTCTTTCAGTTTCTGCCTACTATGTTTTTGCAACAACTGCATCAGTAATTTGTGGCTCTAGATGAAATAATATAGAGAATGAACAAAGTAACACTTTAATATTACAGTTCCTGCAAGATGCAACTGCTTCCTTTATATAAGGGTTTCTCAACCATGGCACTATTGACATTTTTGCTGGATAATTCTTCATTGGGGGTGGGGGTTACTGTCTATGCATTTTAAAACATTTAGCGGTATTCCTTGCTTCTACGCATAAGATGCCAGTAGTACCTCCTAGTCATTCATCAAAAATGTCTGTATCAAATGTCCCTGAGGGGAGAGGAGAGCAAAATCACTTATGCTTGAAAATCACTGCCCTATAGTGACATTTACAAAGACAAAATATAAACTTTCACAGAAACCATCCATGTGTACTCTTAATTTGTATATGGTTTTAAAGTCATCAGTATTGCATCTATAATTCTGTAGCTGTATATTATATGGGAAGTAGATACTATGCTGCTGCTGCTGCTAAGTCGCTTCAGTCATGTCCGACTCCGTGCAACCCCACAGATGGCAGCCCACCAGGCTCCCATCCCTGGGATTTTCCAGGCAAGAACACTGGAGTGGGTTGCCATTTCCTTCTCCAATACATGAAAGTAAAAAGTAAAAGCTAAGTAGCTGAGTCGAGTCCAACTCTGAGCGACTCCATAGACTGCAACCTACCAAGCTCCTCCGCCCATGGGATATTCGAGGCAAGAGTACTGGAGTGGGGTGCCATTGCCTTCTCCAGTAGATACTACAGTAGTAACTAAAGACTTTTTACAACTGAAGTGACTCTGCACGCATGCATGCACAAAGACTTATTAGTAAATTCAATTAGTCCTACTGCTCATTCCATATTAGTCTCATAAATGGAATTACATCATTACATCCAGTTCACTGTATTTACATAGATACTACATTAATAAGGCCATCAATATCAATATTCAAATTATTAAACTTTGTTCAATGACAGAAAGGTATGTTAAACTATCAACAGGTACAGTATTAAACAATCTGAGACTTGTTTCTTATAGCAAAAACTTAAGTCACTTTAAATAATCATCAAACTGTAAAAATATAAGGTTTCACTAAAGAAATCACACAGAACTATAATTTCCTAAGACGCATTAAAATATGCATACCATTGTACACACAGAGAATAAAAGTATTAACTTTAGGCTAAAATGACAGAGGTACAAAACAACAACTTCAAGTGTTTCAGGTGGCAAAACAGTAAATATACAAGGTGATATCAAAAGTTGATTATTTTCAACATTCAAGAATCAGATTCAGAAATGAGAGAAATTTTATGCTCTAAAATATGACAGAAACTTAATATATCAAAAATAGCATCTCATGTATACAGTTTAACACAAAGAGGAAATACAGATTGAAAATATACCACATGTACTTTAATTCTCTTTTCTCTTAGAGAATAATTCATTTAAAGTGGCAGCTTATTAATAAAGCAAAAATAGTGTTAGCTTTGTCAGAAGCATCTTAGATAAATGAATAAAGAATCAAAGGTTCTAATAAGGACCTCAGAGATGGAATAGAATTATAAGTCAAGTAGTTTACTTTCTTATTTTTTCAGATAAGAAACTGAGCACCAGAGATAGTTCTATAGTGATTACAAAATACCTAAATATAAACCTATTCTATTTTATTATTTATTTATGGCTGTTCTGGGTCCTTGCTGCTGCATGCAGGCTTTCGGTAAGTGGTGGGGACTACTCTCTAGTTGCTGTGTGTGGGCATCTCACTGACGTGGTTCGTCTTGTGGTGGAACACAGGCTCAGGAGCATGCAGAGCTCAGCACTTGCAGCACTTGGGCTCAACAGTTGAGGCGAACAGGCTCCGGTGCACAGGCTCAGCAGTGGTGGTGCATGGGCGTTACTGCCTTGCTGCATGTGCAGGATTCCCAAACCAGGGACTGAATCCTGGTCCCCTGCACTGGTTGGATTCTTAACCTCTGGATCACCAGGGAACTCCTGTACTTATTTTAGTTTTAAAATGTATACTCTGATAAATTATTGAACACTGTTTAGAATTTCTAATATAGAGAATGCTTTGAGCCCTCCACTGTTGATGTGGTTAATAAAAAAGATTAGTATTCCTTTCAACAAATATTTGAGCCTTAAATGTATGCCACAAACTGTTGCTGCCGCTGCTGCTGCTGCTAAGTCGCTTCAGTTGTCTCCGACTCTGTGCGACTCTATGGACAGCAGCCCACCAGGCTCCTCTGTCCACAGGATTCTCCAGGCAAGAATACTGGAGTGGGGCCACAAACTGTTACAGGTATATAAATAAAAGTTTTGTATTTATGTTACTTTACAATTTTCAAACTACTTCCATCATTTAGCCTTCATATAACCACCTTGAAAGAGCCAGAGTAAGTATTGTCATTTTCCTTTACAGATAATAAAAAGGAAATTTTCAAAGGTTAAAAATGAGATTCTACACAAAAATCTTTTGAGTCAGACTGACTAGATTCAAATCATGGCTTTCCCATTTTCTCCTAGGCGTGTTACTGAGGCCTTCTGTAGCTTAGCTTCCTATCTGCAAAATGGAGTGACTATCCCATATCATCAGTAGTACTGAGGATAAAATGAGATAATATAGTCAGTATTTTTAGACCAGGGCATGATAAAATGCTTACATTTATATTTATTATATCATTATTCCCATTTTCCTATATTTACAATATATTTCTAAGACTTACCGTAATTTCATATTTTCAAATTCTTTGATTTTTAA
Organism: Tragelaphus eurycerus; assembly: GCA_935064755.1. NCBI lineage: Eukaryota > Metazoa > Chordata > Mammalia > Artiodactyla > Bovidae > Tragelaphus > Tragelaphus eurycerus. Next base: position 39,181,594 of record CAKXYN010000010.1, on the reverse strand, counting down.
TTCAGTGATTTCTTTTTGTCTCTCTAAATCTTGAGATACTTGTTTTAGTTTGATCACAAGTGAGGAGAGAGAGTCATCTTGTTCTGCTACTGTCTGTTCCATCTCAGCCAAACGGATAAAATGCTTGTTGGTAGGAACTGGAGTGGGAGACTGTTTTATTAAATCCTATGAAATATCATTATATTAGCCATGAGCAGGTACAATGCAATGCCATACTTATCTCATAATTTTAACTTGGTTCCTTAAATGATCAAAACAATATCAAATCTAAAATGTAATGAAGGCAATGAAGGCCCTCAGAGAAGACAGGAAATAGAGATCTTATTCTTTGTATTCCCAGCACCTGGCAAAGTACCTACATGTAGGGAAGGATCAATAAATAACTGTTGACTGAATTAATGAGTTAAAGTTTGAGGAAGGTAAGGTTTGCATGTTAGGAAAAGAAAGGTCATCTTGCACATACAGAATACAATGATTAAGCGGCAAGAATAAACTGAATTCAGAACACAGAAAGCAGTTAGATACAGGTAAACTAATAATGTACAGATATGAAAAGACAGACAGGTCAGAGGAAGAAATATAAACATGATTTTATAGGCAGCAGTAAGCTATAACAAATGTAGGTCTAGGGAAAAAAATGATCAGAGCTGTGTTTTCAGATTATTCTGGCAAAAAAAAAAAAAAAGAAAATGTAGGATGGCTTCCAATCCCCTCTCCCCCAAAACAGAGCTAAATTTTCAACTGTATGGTCTGAAAAATCAATAAAAAATAGAATAAAGTTCCTAGACTCTTACCGAAACTGAAATCTTACCCAAGCTGTTTCTTTGAATTTACTGAGTGAATTATCAGCTTGCAGTTCTAATTTACGATGAAGAATATGAAGTTCTTCTTCATGTTTCTTAACAATTTCTCTTTGTTCCTGTTTTATAACAAATTAAAACTATAGCTTACATTGTGATTCATATAAATTTACATTCTAAAAGTCTTAAATATTTTATTTTTAATATACTAAAATCCTTATGAGAGGGAAGGAACAACATGAACATACATTTCCCTAGCACATGTTCAAATTGACATGCCTAGCCTTAGAGTATAATTTATTCTTAATATTAGAATAAATATGGACTCATTATCTTTTAACTTGTTTCTAGCAATTTTTAAATTTTAGATTTTATTTTACCCCTTAAAGTTCTAGCAAATTTGATTTTCACTGATACCAGTGTGATGGATTTCATTCTAACTTACTGCCTCAGTCTTTACCTATTAACTTGAAATCACAGTTTCACCATGAACGCCATTAGTGGTTTACTCAGTCAATAACACAAACTGCCAGTTTTACTGAGAGATCTGTAATCCAATCACGTGAAAGTAACAATACCTGAATAGAATCATTTGAAAACAAGAAATGAAACACCACTTAAGGGCAGAATAGTATTTGGCATTTGTCCAAAAACACCATAATAAATAAGACGGCATAACATAATCAAATACCTCTCTGGCTTTTTCTAGCAGATGTTGATACTTCTTCAACACTTCTTCCTTTTGATTTAACCTTGCTTGCATATCTGCAATGGTCTGATGAGCAAGTTTCAACGTGTGATGAGATTTTGGTTCCACCTCTTTTCTGCCGAACTCAGCTATAAGCTTTTCTTGTTCTGCAGTGGCAGGCAATCGAAGCCTCAGTTCATTGATCACTTTGTCTCTTGACAGAATATTCTCCTCTGCTAGCCGTAAAGCAGATTCTTTTTCTCTTAGTTTCTGTAATGATAAATCATTTAAAAAAATACTTTTTTTTTCTTTTAAATGCTTTATCTGAATTTTACTCAGACTGGTGATGGTGGTTTAAGTCACTAAGTTGTGTCCAATTCATACTACCCCATGGGCTGTAGCCTGCCGGGCTCCTCTGTCCATGAGATTCTCTGGGCAAGAATACTGGAGTGGGTTGCCATCTCCTTCTTCAGGGGACCTTCCCAATGCAGGAATCGAACCTGGGTCTCCTGCATTGCAGGCAGATTCTTTAACAACTGAGCTACAAGGGAAGCGCACTAATAGCCAAATGCTACTTTCAGTTCAGTTCAGTCTCTCAGTAATGACTGACTCTGAGACCCAATGGACTGCAACACCAGGCCTCCCTGTCCAATTCTCAGAATTTACTCAAACTCATACCCATTGAGTTGGTGATGCCATCCAACCATCTTATCCTCTGTAATCCCCTTATCCTCCTGCCTTCAATCTTTCCCAGCATCAAATGAGTCAGCTCTTCACAGCAGGTGGCCAAAGTGTTGGAGTTTCAGCTTCAACATCAGTCCTTCCAAAGAATACCCAGGACTAATCTCCTTTAGGATGGACTGGTTGGATAGCCAGACATCCTGGAATGTGAAGTCAAGTGGGCCTTAGAAAGCATCACTACGAACAAAGCTAGTGGAGGTGATGGAATTCCAGTTGAACTATTCCAAATCCTAAAACATGATGCTGTGAAAGTGCTGCACTCAATATGCCAGCAAATTTGGAAAACTCAGCAGTGGCCACAGGACTGGAAAAGGTCAGTTTACATTCCAATCCCAAAGAAAGGCAATGCCAAAGAATGCTCAAACTACCACACAATTGCACTCATCTCGCACGCTAGTAAAGTAATGCTCAAAATTCTCCAAGCCAGGCTTCAGCAATATGTGAACCGTGAACTTCCTGATGTTCAAGCTGGTTTTAGAAAAGGCAGAGGAACCAGAGATCAAATTGCCAACATCCACTGGATCATCGAAAAAGCAAGAGAGTTCCAGAAAAGCATCTATTTCTGCTTTATTGACTATGCCAAAGCCTTTGACTATGTGGATCACAATAAACTGTGGAAAATTCTGAAAGAGATGGGAATACCAGATCACTTGATCTGCCTCTTGAGAAATCTGTATGCAGGTCAGGAAGCAACAGTTAGAACTGGTTATGGAACAACAGACTGGCTCCAAATAGGAAAAGGAGTACGTCAAGACTGTATATTGTTACCATGCTTATTTAACTTATATGCAGAGTACATCATGAGAAACGCTGGACTGGAAGAAGCATAAGCTGGAATCAAGATTGCCGGAAGAAATATCAATAACCTCAGATATGCAGATGACACCACCCTTATAGCAGAAAGTGAACAGGAACTAAAAAGCCTCTTGATGAAAGTGAAAGTGGAGAGTGAAAAAGTTGGCTTAAAGCTTAACTTTCAGAAAACGAAGATCATGGCATCTGGTCCCGTCACTACATGGGAAATAGATGGAAAAACAGTGGAAACAGTGTCAGACTTTATTTTTCTGGGCTCCAAAATCACTGCAGATGGTGACTGCAGCCATGAAATTAAAAGACGCTTACTCCTTGGACGGAAAGTTATCACCCACCTAGATAGCATATTCGGAGAAGGCAATGGCACCCCACTCCAGTACTCTTGCCTGGAAAATCCCACAGACGGAGGAGCCTGGTAGGCTGCAGTCCATGGGGTCGCTAAGAGTCTGACATGACTGAGCGACTTCACTTTCTCTTTTCACTTTCATGCATTGGAGAAGGAAATGGCAACCCACTCGTGTTCTTGCCTGGAGAATCCCAGGGACAGGGGAGCCTGGTGGGCTGCCGTCCATGGGGTCAAACAGAGTCGGACACGACTGAAGTGACTTAGCATAGCATAGCATAGATAGCATATTAAAAAGCAGAGACATTACTTTGCCAACAAAGTCCGTCTAGTCAAGGCTATGGTTTTTCCTGTGGTCATGTATGGATGTGAGAGCTGGACTGTGAAGAAGGCTGAGCACCGAAGAATTGATGCTTTTGAACTGCGGTGTTGCAGAAGACTCTTGAGAGTCCCTTGGACTGCAAGGAGATCCACCCAGTCCATTCTAAAGGAGATCAGTCCTGGGTGTTCATTGGGAGGACTGATGCTGAAGTTGAAACTCCAGTACTTTGGCCACCTCATGTGAAGAGTTGACTCATTGGAGAAGACTCTGATGCTGGGAGGGATTGAGGGCAAGAGGAGAAGGGGACAACAGAGGATGAGATGGCTAGATGGCATCACTGACTCGATGGATGTGAGTCTCAGTGACCTCCGGGAGTTGGTGATGGACAGGGAGGCCTGGCGTGCTGCGATTCATGGGGTCGCAAAGAGTCAGACAGTACGACTGAGCAACTGATCTGATCTGATATGGTTGGATCTCCTTGCAGTCCAAGGGACTCTCAAGAGTCTTAATAAGGTTAAACTATATTTCTATGTGACAGCAATTATCTACATGCATATTTTATTTATAAGATTATTATATATGTTAGAAAATTCATTGTTATGATGAAAATGAAATTTAGTTACAATACTTCATTTAGATCTTATAGTTTTAGAAATAGAAATGTGGATGGTGATACATCTATAAAGAAAATGTAATAAATCATTTCTTTTGATTCATTGACTCATTAGAGCACCAGAAGAGTAACCCATAGAAGTCAACAAAGTATAAAAGTTGGAATTTTAGTGGTCTGGGTCAATGGCTCGCCATTATAAAATGTGCAGCTTCTCAAAACAAAACAGAAAATAGTATTTATTCCTCAACAGACTTAAGCAAATACTCCAAAATCAAATAACTCAGTGGCAATTCACATAAATGACAAATTTACAATACAGCAGACAATTTAAGTTTCTTTGGTTGATTTAAAAATACACAATTTAAAATATCATTTTAAATGTATTTATAGTAATATGATTTTCATTTTAGTTGACATCTAAATATATTCAGTTTTTACTATTTTCTGCATAATTTAACAAAGAGAGATCTGACCATCTATTAACCAAATTTAAGACCTAGATTAAACTAAGAAACAATTCCTAGTTTAACCTTCAAGCCCTTTAACCACTCACAAAAAGAAATAAACTGAAAATTGATCCAGAGTTTAGAACATATGCTACAGTCAAATGCTCTTTTGGTTTCCTTTCATGCTAGCAACTGATGAGTGTGCCCAAAAGTGATAAGTAATGACTAAAAGAAGAGTGATTTCAAATTAACCATATCTACTGTTCTTTATCGGCAAAAGACTAAAGAAAAGTAGAGTAGAATAAGCAACAGATTCATCATTTTATGCTTCATCCTCATTTAAAAATATTACTTATAAAATTCCAGAAGTATATCCAATAATACACTTATCAAAATGCAAGAAGAGGGCAACAGAAAATGAGATGGTTGGATGACATCACCAATGAAATGGACATGAACTTGAGCAAACTCTAGGAGATGGTGAGGGGCCAGGAAGCCTGGCATGCTACAGTCCATGGGGTCACAAAGAGTCAGACTTGAGGTCAGACTTGCCAACTCAACAACAACAATATGCAAATTCTTCTAATTACCTCTTCCAGTGATCTGCAAGTTGCTTGGGTTTCTAGGATTATTCTGATATTTTCCTTAATTTTTCTTAGAGCAATCTCAAGTTGATTCGGAATGGGTAAACTAGGGTCTGGCACTGATCCTGTAGCCTCTTCAAACTGTTGAGAAACAGAATTTTTTTTAAAAAAGCAGTTGCAACATTGGAAATAGCAATATTAATTTTTACAATTATATGACAAGACATGGTTAAACTCCACTTATAGTTGACACATAAAAAGATATCATCAATTAAAATTTCAACTCAGCCATAAAAAGGAAGAAAATTGGGTCATTTGTAGTGATGTGGATGACCCCTACAGTCTGTCAAACAGTGAAGTAAGTCAGAAAGAGAAAAACAAATATCGTACATTAACACATATACAGGGAAGCTAGAAAAATGGTACTGATGAACCTATCTGCAGCCAGGAATAGAGACACAGATGTAGAGAATGAACCTGTGGACACAGCAGGGGAAGGAGAGGGTGGGACGAACTGAAAGAGTATATACACTACCGCATGTAAAATAGATAGATACTGGTAAACTACTGTATGACACAGGGACTGACCGCAGTACTCTGTGACAACTAGAGGGGTAGGATGTGCGACTGGGAGGGAGGCTTAGAAGGGAGGGGATGTATGTGTACATATAGCTGATTCACACTGCTGTATACCAGAAATTAATGCAATACTGTAAAGGATTTATCCTCTAATTAAAACAAAACAAAATAAAAAAACAGAAAAATAAAAGTAAAATAAAATTCCATCCAACCTTAGAAAATATTTCTATTGGTTATAGGTCCTGCTATAGAGCAGCACAGATTAATCATTTATACCTTTTGTGCTTCACTTAGTATTTCACTTTGCTGACGGTCAAAAACATCTAGTTGACGTTCCAGCTCAACTTCTCTCTGATCCCAGGCCATTTGTCTTTCTTCATGAAACTAAAGAGAGATAGTTGGGTCATACACACACAGAGACACTCACTAGGCCTATGAGAAGAATTTTTACATACATTTTTCTTCTTAAATCCTCACAACAACCATTTGAGGTCACTGTTATTATTTTCATTTTAAGGAAAAAGGAAGAGAATTCAGAGATTAAGTAATTTGCCTAAGATCACAAGGACAGGCAGGTGTGGAGTCAGGATTTCAACCCATCCATATACCTGTCCATTTATCCATCCATCCATTCATCCAAAACATGTTTAATGACACATTCTATGTGGCAAGTACTATTCGAGACAATAAGAACAGAGCAATAAACAAAACCAAGTCCCATTCACCACAGGATTTATATACTACTGAGCGGGAGATAGTAAACAAATAAATATGTCATATGTCAGAGGGCAATGAGTGCTATGGAGTTAAATGAAACTAGGTAATCCGTATTTAAGGAATCTTAATGATAAAACTTACTGTTGTATGTTGGGTAACTAGTGAAGGCCTCATTGATAAGGTAAGACATTAGAGGTAAGATCAGAAGGCAGTGAAAGCATAAATAATACTGGGATCTTAGGTAAGAACAATTTAAGCAGAAGGAACAACAAAATTTCTAAGGCAAGTAAGCATCTGCTTAGTGAACTGCATCTGCCTCCAAAGCTTCTTCCATACGAAGCTGCCTTACTCCATCACTGACAGCCAGTAGAAACTTGTAAAGGCGAATTCAAATAACCAATAGTGAAACAAAAATTAACTTACCAAATAAACTTGTTTATGAATTCTTCCTTTTAAGACTACTAATGCAACTAAATAAATGAATAATGTATTTTTAGAATAGCTTAAAAATAAGAAACAATATTTTATAAGAATAATAATAGAAGCTGTACTTGATTAGGAAAATAAGGTAGTCATCAATGCAATGTTGTTATATTAAAAATCTTAGCAACAAAACACCAAAATAAATATAAAATGAAACCTTATTCTGCTGCACAATTTCTTCCTCCAGACAACTGATTGTGTTCTCATATTCAGAAATTATATTATTCAAATATTTTATTTCTTCTTTATCCTTGACTAATTCTCGATTGAGTTTAAGTTCTTGAAGACGGAGTTCTTCTATTTTTGTGTGCCAACTGATTACCTAAATATTTATAAATTACATATACAAATGTTAATACTATATTAATAAATAATGTATTTCTTTACTGATCTTAATGATTTTAATTCAAATTAATGGACATTCTAAAATGAAATAAGATATAAAATTATCCTTGGTTGTGCCAAAAAGAAAAGTTTATTTAGAATTTCTATAGACTTTTTTAATATGTAGAATCTTAACATAAAACATTTTTCAAAAGATGCTAAAATGGATATAACTAACAATCACATTTATTTATTCATTTACTTTCATGTATTTGTTGGGTCCTTAGTGTTTGTGTGGAGAAGGCAATGGCAGCCCACTCCAGTACTCTTGCCTAGAAAATCCCACGAATGGAGGAACCTGGTAGGCTGCAGTCCATGGGGTCGCTAAGAGTCGGACATGACTGAGTGATTTCACTTTCTCTTTTCACTCTCATGCATTGGAAAAGGAAATGGCCACCCACTCCAGTGTTCTTGCCTGGAGAATCCCAGGGACGGGAAGCTTGGTGGGGTCTGACCTGTCTATGGGGTCGCACAGAGTCGGACACGACTGAAGTGACTTAGCATAGCATAGCATAGTGTTTGTGTGTAATTGCAACATTGGTTTTACTTTCATAAATAAAAATCCCAAATGTTTCTAGCCTAGAGAATAAAATTTAATTTCAAAATAATTATTTTTCATTAATTCCTTCCAAATAAGAGTAAAAACAAAATTACATTAAAAAATAAATGTAGGCCTACTACTTGTTTAATCACTATAATGATGTTTAAAAACAATTACAATTAGTATTTAATTAATATATACTTTCCTACAGTGTTTAAAATTCTTTGATATTACAATCTAAGCATTTCTACTGAAACTATGGCTTAGAGGAGTCTCATTTTATTTATAAACAGATATTCTAATAGCCCAAACTCTTAATTTATAAAATCTAAATTAATAAATTATATCTGGAATTTTGCTCATATATTAAGCATTTTCCACATAGGCACATATTATCTCAAAATTATTATGTAACTCTTTCGAAAATACTGAACTTAAAACCAGTGTTTTACCTTTTGGGCTCCCCTGGCATCCTTTAAAGTGCTTATTAAATCTTCTAGTCCCTTTAACTTTAATTCCATCTCCAGTGTTTTGTTCTTCAGAGTTCTATGTTCTTGTTGAGAATTTTTCATTTCTTCCATTATCTTAAGTTTGTCATTTTGTAACTGAATCATTGTTTTAGAGAACTTTTCCTGTTGTGCCAAAGGTAAAGCTCCACTAAACTGTCGTCGTAGAGACTGAATTGTTTGGCGCAGATGTTTTGCTCTGTTTCTACCCTCCAAACGGGCATAAAACAGAGTTTGCTCTTTTTCATCAAGTTTCTGCTCTAAGCGCAAATTATGGGCCTCCATCTTCTGTAGTTTAGATGTAACTGACTCCAACTTACCAAGAGCAGTAGCCTCACTAGCTTGAAGAGAGACTATGTGTTGGTGCAGCTTGGCAATTAGTGCCTTTTCATCAGACTGTGCCTAATATAAAAAATAAATATTTGTAGTAAGTTTCAAGTTTTCCCAGTGAAACTTATCATGGACTTAAAAATCAGAATTTACTAATTTAAAACAATATGCTACATGAGATCCTACACAAATCTAACCTTGCTTTAACATAAATTGCAAAAGACTGCAGAGGAAAAAGAACTAGAATGAAACTTATTTAAAATCTAAATCTGGCACCTAGCTACATACCAGTTGGAATATTACTAAGTTTTTTTTAAACTTCCATATGTAAATAACAATACTGATAATAATACTAATGTAGACAACGGGTAGTTTTTTAATCCTAAAAAAACTATAATGTGAGAATATGCGGAAACCTATACATAAATACAAGGACCAACGCTGTTATGAAAGACATGTTTCTCCCCATTGAACTGTGATCAGCAGTTGGTACAATGCATCTGTAAGCATTTAAATGCTTTCCTGTGTTATCAATGGCATTTCAAATTAAAGTTTTTCTAATCAAGTTACAATTAACGAAAACAGGAGCCTCTATTTGATATATCCTGATTAAAACTACAAAAGAATCCCAATATCTAACATAAATTTTGGAAAAGAAAAGCCTCTATGTAGAACAGTTAATTCTGCACATACCTGATAGTCTAACAGCTGTGTTCTGATGGACTCTACTTCCTTCTCCCTGGACTGTTGTTGTGCATTCAAAATTTCAACTTGTCTTTTGGCAATATCAGAAATCTCTTTTAGTCTAGGAAGTAATAAGATATTTCAGATATGATTAGGTACATACTCTAAGTAAATAAATACTAGATTTTCCATTTCTAGACCCTTGTGGAAAAGCTGTTAGCTTGCAGCATCTCTTCTTTTTATGAAATACTAAAGTTTCCTGAACTATTTTATGAAACATAATGCCATGAGAGGTTAACAGGTTTTAACCGCTCCATTCCCAACATTCCTCTCCCTTGAAAATTCATATACACAGTTATCATATCAAATGCTCTGAGAAGTTCTAAAGTAAAAAAGGATCTCAATCTGTACATACACATTTCCCAAACATAAATGGCCAACAAACTCCTCTCACAAATTTTTTCATGAAACACTTGTTACCATGGTTTGGTATAGCTGTAATAAGGTATTAGGTAGGCTTACTTGACAAACTGTACAGTTAAGATTACAGAAATTTAAATTTTCAAGGTCAATTAATGAGTGCTTTGATTGGCTTTATTTTAATTTATAAGTTAGCAGAAATGTGAAAAAGATTATACATTTATTACAATTACCAAAAAAGGAGGGGAGCTTGATGATAATTATTAAATGTCCTGTATGACTACTGTGATAAGATTAATAGGTAAAGTAAAATGCATTTTACTTTGGACTGAAGTAATTTTAGTTCAGTGTAACTGAGAAGTCTGGTTTCCTCATATTGATTAGAAACTGTCATTGCCAGTTATATGAGTCTTAATCAATTAAAATATGACAAAATGATTAATTATAACTTAGTTTACTAAAAAAGGTGAGGTCCATGACATAAGAAGAATAAAGGAGTCCTCCATAGTGAAAAGGGCTTCCCTGGTGGCTCAGACGGTTCCTGGGTTGGGAAGATCCCCTGGAGAAAGAAATGGCAGTCCACTCCAGCACTCTTGCCTGGAAATCCCATGGACGGAAGAGCCTGATAGGCCACAATCCATGGGGTCGCAGAGTCGGACACGACTGAGCGACTTCACTTCACTTCATAGTAAAAGGGCTGGAAATGAGTGATATTACCAAAACGAGGTTCCAAAAAAATGGCTAACTTTATGGGTTAGCCATAACTCTTTTTACTAATTATTTGAGCTTGATGAATCAACTCAAGGATCCTCATACTACTCTAAAGCAGTTAACACATGATTACAAACAAATGAACACAAGCATCTACCTGGTGTATAGTACTTCCTCCTACATATATTTTGAATTCTAAAAGAATAAACTGTTTCTTTATGTAAAATGAAAACAACAAATGTTATTTGGATTATTAAGTGGATTGGGATGACTCAATAAATATTTAATACAAAGCACAGTAAACAGTGTGTAGCTTCCCAGGTGCTCATCCACCTGCCAGTGTAGGAGATGCAAGTTAGAGCCCTGGGTTGGGAAGATTCCCTGGAGAAGGAAATGGCAACCCACTCCAGTGTTCTTGACTGGAGAATTCCATGAACAAAGGAGCCTGGTGGGCTACAGCTCATGGGGTCACAAGAGTTGGACATGACTTAGTGAATGAGCCCACACACAGTACACAGTAGATTCCCAAGATATGCAAACTGAATCAAAATCTGAATTGTTCTTTATATTTTTACAGCAACCCTATTATAAGTAGATATACTAGTACTCTCTTAGTAAGTTAAGTTTAAATAAATGCCACAACCCTTCCTTCCAAAAAATACTAGTATGTGAAAAAAAATAGATCTCATAGGGTCCAGATGCCAAGTTCTGTGTTTTCTGTAATACTGGACTCTGATAAATGTAAATCTTGAGAAGTTATATCCTCTCCAATATTATTATTTATGCCAGTTAAATATCAATCTTATTAATATTACTTAGTGAAAGTAAAAGTAAAGTTGTTCAGTCGTGTCTGACTCTTTGTGACCCCATGGACTGTAGCCTATCAAGTTCCACCATCCATGGGATTTTCCAGGCAAGAATACTGGAGTGGGTTGCCATTGCCTTCTCCAGGAGATCTTCCCGACCCAGGGATTGAACCCGGGTCTCCCGTATTGTAGGCAGACGCTTTATCATCTGAGCCATCAGGGAAGTCAATATTACTTAACAGAGTTCTACATAAAAAGAAACCAGCATCAACTGCCACTAAGGATATTACCCTTGATCACTGTAATGAGGTTTCATAACACAAAGTACAGTGGACACAGCTAACCAAATGACTAACATGAACACAGCTAAGCAAATGACGAACATAGACACAGCGACGTAAATGACTAAAACTTGCACTTACTTTGATACTTCAACTTTTAGTTCCATTTCACTCTTCTCTAATTCTAGAATGTGTTGCCTGTCAGCATCGCTTACTGTCTTGCTCACGCTATCAGCTAATTCATCTCTTAACATCTGTTCCACTTTCTGTGCCTCCAAATTGATTCTGGTAAGCTGGGAAAATAACAAAAGATGTTCAGAAACATTAGCTTTTGGTGAAGTTTTCCTTTTACTATACCTTTAAGCATCCTGCAGTCCTCTTTATTTTAGTCCAGATACTAATTTGGGTGTCAAGTATTAAAAATAGATTGAAGATGATAAGGAGAGAAAAATCCAGGAACAAATTAGGAAAACTCTATTTATATGTCAACCCACCAAGTTATTTATATTGGTCAACTCACAATCTTGTAAGATATGAATCTATGATACTCTTAATTTACTTAAAATGCTTGTTATATTTTACTTCAATTATGTCATCTATAAATAAATACAGTTAATATTAATAAAATCTTAATATATTATTTGGTGACTCAATTAAAACAAACAACATGAAATACCTGAAAAATTTACTAATTCTCATGGACGAGTGCTACTTCATTGTAAATTGTTAAATATTTGCAAACTAAATTATTGCCAGCCAATTTAATAATTTTGACCATATGAAAAAAGTCTAAAACTTTCTATTAGAATGAAGTCCCTGAGAGGAGAGATTATGGTCTTTCTTATTTTGTGCTATAACTCCAGTTCCCACACAGCATCTGGCATGTTATAGGCACTCAGAAATAATATCTGTTAAATGAATGGATGACAATGGAAGGAAATTCCATTATTAAGCAAATAATATCGTTTTGCACATTAAATCTAAATTTTGTAATGCTGGTAAGAAATAAGAACTCAATCACAGAAATACATGGTTTCTTTTTAAACATTTCAGTTATAAAGCTACATTATTTATCCATTAGATGAAACATAAGCACTGTATTAATATGCTGCTTCAGAGTTACAAACAAACCTCTTCCAATAATACAATGGCTACCATGAATAATTCTTTACTCTCTAACTGCATAATAAAAATTATAATATCAAACCTCAGCAAATTTGGTTTCCAATTCAAAATTGCGTTCTTCCATTTGCTGTAGTGAAGTCTTCACATGTTCGTACATTTTTTGAGAATGTTCAGCCCGTTGCCTTTCATTTAATTCCTTCATCTCCAGCATAGTGATTTTTTTGGAAATAGAAACAATCTCACTGTTGGTTATAGATTTCTTTGCCTTATCCATGTTAGATTCATTTCCTAAATGCAACAATATGTTGGTAAATCTCATGCTCTTCTTATCAAAATGTTATCCCCAATATTTTAGACATCATATAAGGAGGCAATATGGTTCTGTGGAAAACACATGAGCCTTTTGAAGTATGACAGACCTGGGCACTAGTCGTAGCTCTATTACATCTTGTCTGTATGCTGCCTACCCCATTTAATCTCTCTGGAATTTTCACGTTTCATCAATCAAATGATCATAAAAATTATTCTTCATAGGATGAGAGGCATTTCGTGCTTTACTTTATGGAGCTTGGCAGATAACTGCCTTTTTTTTGTTTTTAAATTGAAGGTATGTGGCGACAGGCCTAAGCCGAGGAAGTCCTGGTGCCACTTCTGCAGTACCGTTTGCTGTCTTTGTGATTCTGTGTCACAGCGGCAATGCTCACAATACCTCACCCTTTTCCATTACTAGTGTATCGGTTACGTGATCCGTGATCAGTGATCTTTGATGCTACTACTATGACAAACTGAAGGTTCAGATGATGGCTAGTATTTTTTAGCACTAAAGTATTTTAGCATTAAGGTATGCACATTATTTGTTTATATATAATTTATATATAATATTAATTGCACACCTAATACACTATAGTATAATGTAAACATAACTTTTATCAGATCAGATCAGATCAGATCAGATCAGTCGCTCAGTCGTGTCCGACTCTCTGCGACCCCATGAACCGCAGTACGCCAGGCCTCCCTGTCCATCACCAGCTCCCGGAGGTCACCCAGACTCACACCCATCAAGTCAGTGATGCCATCCAGCCATCTCATCCTCTGTCGTCCCCTTCTCCTCCTGCCTTCAATCCCTCCCAGCATCAGAGTCTTCTCCAATGAGTCAACTCTTCGCATGAGGTGGCCAAAATACTGGAGTTTCAGCTTTATCATCATTCCTTCTAAAGAAATTCCAGGATTGATCTCCTTCAGAATGGACTGATTATAACTTTTATAGGCACTGGGAAACCAAAAAATTTCTGTGACTCATTTATTGCAATATTTGTTTTGTTGTGCTGGTCTAGACCTGAACTTGCAGTATGTCCAAGGTATGCCTGTACAGAAGTAACAATGTAAAAGATGTAGTATGGGAGGTGTCACCAATAGGAAGTCAAAAAAGGGCAAATGAATACATTTTGTTAACTGAGAAATACACTGTATAAGAAGAAATACAATGAAGTAACACTACTCTGTGAATGCAAGTTCAGTGACTTTACTTTTAAAGTCTTAAAAGAGTAAAAAAGTAAAACCTGAAGCCATGTGATTTAGCAACTTCACCAAATATTTTCTTTAACCCTGAATATTATTTGGCTTTTGTATATATCTAATGCTTTTGAACTGTGGTGCTGGAGAAGACTCTTCAGAGTCCCTTGGAATACAAGGAGGTCCAACCAGTCCATCCTAAAGGAGATCAGTCCTGGGTGTTCATTGGAAGGACTGATGCTAAAGCTGAAACTCCAATACTTTGGCCACCTGATGCGAAGAGCTGACTCACTGGAAAAGACCCTGGTGCTGGGAGGGACTGGGGGCAGGAGGAGAAGGGGACGACAGAGGATGAGATGGCTGGATGGCATCACCGACTCGATGGACATGAGTTTGACTAAACTCCGGGAGTTGGTGATGGACAGGGAGGCCTGGCATGCTGTGATTCATAGGGTCACAGAGAGTCAGACACGACTGAGCAACTGAAGTGAACTGAACTGAATGGGCTTCCCAGGTGGTGTTAGTGGCAAAGACACTGTCTGCCAATGCAGAAGATGAAAGAGATGCAGGTTTGATCCCTGGGTTGGGAAGATCCCTGGGTGGAGGAAATGACAACCCATTCCAGTATTCTTGCCTGGAGAATCCCATTATTTTATTATCTTTAAATATTTATTTATTTGTTTGGCTGTAGCAGGTCTCAGTTGCCACACACAGGTCTTCAATCTGTGTTGCGGAATGTGTGGTCTTTTAGTTGTGGCATAAGAACTCTTAGTTGTAGAATATGGGATCTAGTTCCCTGACCAGGGATCGAACCCGGACTCCCTGTGGTAGGAGTGCAGAATCTTGATCACTGGGCCATCCTCAAATAAGTTATTTTATTTAATTTTATTAGTTATTAGTTTATTAGTCATCTCATATATGCAGTTGTATAGCTTATCTTTGTACACAAAAGTTTGTGGTTAAATGAAAAGAAAACCAAAAAAACACCCCAATTTACAATGAAAAGGTATCATGGAGGAATGTTAGTCATTTTTTAGGACAAGAAAATGAGTATTTCTGTTATGCATAACAGACGTGCTCCAGGAAAAAGACAACATTTGGTAGAGAGATTTATTTTTTGGCGTGTCAATTAATTATTATGTTCAGGGAAGTCAATTATTTTAAGGAACTGTGTAGTGATTCATTTTGTCTTTTATAATAATGACCTTCTATCTTTCTAGCTTTACAAGCTCGAGTTCTATAACTGAGTTTGCTCAAAAGTATATAAATTTTTTTGAAACCAGGCAAATTGTTTTGGTGTCTACATCAGTTTTAAGAAGTACTTCATTTTGTCCTGTATATATATTTAAAATAGTATATGATTTTAGACTATACTGCTGCAGTATATTTGATCACTGCTGCAGGCAGTGATCAAATAACTAATAGTAACATTACTGGAAAGCTAGGGAAAACATTATGGAACCATTTAGGCAACTAACCACCATGAAGGACAGAAAAAAAGTTGCAGTAAATATAAATATACAAAGAACATAAAACCCCTTTCCATTTTCTTTTGTGCTAAACTCTGATAGTGAAAAGAAACACTCTGTATTTGGAGTGTCCTAGGAAGAGTAACAGCCAACACCAATCAATTCCTGCATGAAAAAAAGTAATAAAGTTACACTTATAAACAAAGAGATGAGGAAGGGCAACAGGAAATAAAAGCTTTTAAAACTTCAGTGATATAAAGCCATGTATCAGAGAGATTAAAGTATTTGAAATTAAGGAATTTCTATAAGGAATTCAGCACTTATTAAAGAGACACAGGATAGGATGAACAAAGAGCTTACTGAAACTGTACATAATATTCTTTTCTCTATCTTAGTTAAAATTGCACCTCCTTTCATTTAAGAGTTAGATGAAAGTCAATTCACCTTTAATCTCTTAATGAATTAAAAATCACATTTCTAAAAGTAGCTTATTTTAGACTTCCCAATGTCAAGCCTCTCTAAACTATGTCTGTTAACAATTTAACAGTAACAGAAACCTTGAAAAACATTAGAGCTCCAAGGTATAGAAAACAAATGAAAAGAAACACCTTACCCAAAGGAGCAAATTTATCTGGAAAGCATAATGCTAGTAAGATAAAATAACTTAAATCTCATGAACTAGGAAAACCATTTGAAAAATGAATATGGAAAATCTTAGCAGAAGCCACATAGAATTTAATACCCTTTGAGACAATATCTCTGTTAGATACACATGAAAATGTTGACAGCAGCAATAAATAAGCAATAGCAAAACTTAGAAAAGTGGGTGATTTAATCCCTCAAACATAGTACTTTAAGGCATGAATATTTATAAGTATAATGAATAAAAAATGAAATATTTTGTGTCTACTAAATATAGAATACAATGTTTATTATAATTTTAAGTATATAAAATACATAAACATGTATAAGGAAATACAAAATTGATATAGTAGTGAAACTGTAGCAATATGCTTAAGGTCATCTTTTAATTTAAAAATATCAAATGATAATATTGCTACTATAACTTTACACACAGTGGAAGAGCTCATTATACTATCATTAAAATACAGATATTTCAAAATTATCATCTGCATTAATTCTTAAATGGTTCAATATAATACCTAATGCTAACTCATAAATTTTAGCACATATGATTTCCTTAGAAACAAATCCAATTTAATAACTAAAAATCAAATCTTGGTAGAGATTAGTATAACATAGTATTCATCAACTGCCTACTAGATTAAACAGTTAGGCAGAGAGTTCATTTTTTATCAAACAACTTCCTTTTTATCTATCTGGTATAGAAAGAGAACTTTAAATGAAAAAATATTCACTATTAGATCTTAATTATTTTATATTATCAGAGTCATAATACTTACCTAATTTAGTTTCTTGTTCCCAGGCTTGTTCAATAGTGTGAAGCTTTTCTTTGGTAATCTCCAGTTCTTTACTGATAGACTCCATTTGTTCTTTTAGGGATACATTTTCACACTAAATAAAACAGCAACATCACTGAGAAAGGACCCTGTAATTTAGACTAATACCACAGAAGTGACACTGTCTTAACTTCACATAATAATCTCTTAAAGCTCATCAACTATTTTTTTTTTAACAGAAGTAGAAGTTTCCCTATATGTAATACAAATATAGACATACAAATGTGTATATGTTATATAAACACACATATAAAATATTATTTTAAAATAATCATCAAAATCGTGTATATCCAGTATATAAAATTGTATACTTGTATGTCTTGTATATCCTAACCTTCTGAGCACTAGCTTATGCCATGTTCACTTTTGGTGAACATGGATACTCAACAGTTTCATAACCTTCCCTTAAGGAAGGGAAGGGCATCATCAGATCCCTGTTTAGAATGACTGTTCTGGTGGCAGCAAGTAGGATGTAACATGGAAGTATGGACATGGAACAGCACACAGGTTCCATATGGGGAAAGGAGTATGTCAAGGGTGTACATTATCACCCTGCTTATTTAACTTATTGCAGAGTACATCATGAGAAATGCTGGACTGAATGAAGCACAAGCTGGAATCAAGATTGCCAGGAGAAATATCAATAACCTCAGATATGCAGATGACATCACACTTATGGCAGAAAGTGAAGAGAAACTAAAGAGCCTCTTGATGAAAGTGAAAGAGGAGAGTGAAAAAGTTGGCTTAAAGCTCAACATTCAGAAAACGAAGATCATGGCATCTGGTCCCATCACTTCATGGCAAATAGATGGGGAAACAATGGAAATGTGAGAGACTTTATTTTGGGGGGCTCCAAAATCACTGTAGACCATGACTGCAGCCATGAAATTAAAAGACGCTTGCTCCTTGGAAGAAAAGTTATGACCAACCTAGACAGCATATTAAAAAGCAGAGACATTACTTTGCCAATAAAAGTCTGTCTCGTCAAAGCTTTGGTTTTTCCAGTAGTCATGTATGGATATGAGAGTTGGACTATAAAGAAAGCTGAGTGCTGAAGAATTGATGCTTTTGAACTGTGGGGTTGGATGATATTCTTGAAAGTCCCTCGGACTGCAAGGAGATCCAACCAGTCCATCCTAAAGGAAATCATTCCTGAATATTCATTGGAAGGACTGATGCTGAAGCTGATACTCCAATACTTTGGCCACCTGATGTGAAGAACTGACTCACTGGAAAATACCTTGATGCTGGGAATGACTGAAGGTGGGAGGAGAAGGGGATGACACAGGATGAGATGGTTGGATAGTATCACCAACTCGATATGAGTTTGAGTAAGGTCCAGGAGTTCGTGATAGAGGGAAGCCTGACATACTGCAATCCATGGGGTTGCAAAGAGTTGGACACAACTAAGTGACTGAACTGAACTGAACTGAATCATTACCACAATAATAATGGTAGAGAATAAAACTAAGACATTCCCAGTAGAGAGGCACATATGTTCAGAATTATAACTGAGATACAGGAAGTAAAGAAGAGAAAAGGATATACTACAAATAGAAACAATTTTAAGGTTTGAGTAGAAATGAAAAATGTTATCTGGGAAAATAAATTTTAAAAGTTATTCATTTCATATCTACAATTTTTTAATGTTAGAGAAGCGAGGACAGCAGATATAAAAGATGAGGAAAAGGTGAGATTATTATCACACCTAAATATGCAGAATTTTCTACAAAATTAATATAATCATCTCTTCAACAAAAATAATAAAAAAAAGTAAACTGATCCTGATTATTTCTAGTTAATACTAATAAACAATGACTCAGATAATTGTGTCATTATAGAAGACTAAAAGCAGGAGAACAAATAAAAGATTGAAGGCAGGAGGAGAAGAGGACAACAAAGGTCAAGATGGTTGGGTGGCATCACTGATTCAATGGACATGAGTTTGAGCAAGCTCTGGGAGATGGTGAAGGGCAGGAAAGTCTGGCATGCTGCAGTCCATGGGGTTGCAGAGTTGGACATGACTGAACAACAAAAACATATAATTGTGTAGGAGCCACTGAAAGCTATAAAATATTTTCTTGAATATGTCCCCTAAGCAAGTGAAGAGGAACTAAAAAGCCTCTTGATTAAAGTGAAAGAGGAGAGTGAAAAAGTTGGGCTTAAAGCTCAACATTCAGAAAACGAAGATCATGGCATCTGGTCCCATCACTTCATGGGAAATAGATGGGGAAACAGTGGAAACAGTGTCAGACTTTCTCTTTTGGAGCTCCAAAATCACTGCAGATGGTGACTGCAGCCATGAAATTAAAAGACAATAACTCCTTGGAAGGAAAGTTATGACCAACCTAGATAGCATATTCAAAAGCAGAGACATTACTTTGCCAACAAAGGTCTGTCTAGTCAAAACTATGGTTTTTCCAGTGGTCATGTATGGATGCAAGAGTTGGACTGTGAAGAAAGCTGAGCACTGAAGAACTGATGCTTTTGAACTGTGGTGTTGGAGAAGGCTCTTGAGATTCCCTTGGACTGCAAGGAGATCCAACCAGTCCATTCTGAAGGAGATCAGCCCTGGGATTTCTTTGGAAGGAATGATGCTCAAGCTGAAACTCCAGTACTTTGGCCACCTCATGCGAAGAGTTGACTCACTGGAGAAGACTCTGATGCTGGGAGGGATTGGGGGCAGGAGGAGAAGGGGACGACAGAGGATGAGATGGCTGGATGGCATCACTGACTCGATGGATGTGAGACTGAGTTAACTCTGGGAGATGGTGATGGACAGGGAGGCCTGGTGTGCTGTGATTCATGGGGTCACAAAGAGTCGGACATGACTGAGCAAGTGAACTGAACTGGGAAGCAAGTGAGAGCTTTCAAATCAAAAGATTTAGATCTCATTCTATTTCAATGAGAGTATCATAAAAGAAAATGAATCAAAAGACATAATTTCTTATTTTTGATGAAGAAGAGAAACAAAAACAGGAGCTTGTTTTGCTTAATATAAAACATATGAAGATCAAGTGGCTAGAAGAGAATTATAAAGGGTCTTGGGTCCTATTCATGACAGTCACTCAGTCCTGTCCAACTCTATGCGACCTCATGGACTGTAGTCCACCAAGCTCCTCAATACATGGACTTCTCCAAGAATCCTGGGAGTCAGTAGCCATTCCCTTCTCTAGGAGATCTTCTCAACACAGGGATCAAACCTGGATCTCTTGCAACGCAGGCAGATTCTTTACCATCTTAGCCAACAGCGTTATTTCATAGACATCTTGAATTAAACCAAGATACTCCATGCCACTTTTCTCTTTCCAGACAGTAAGAAAGCCTACGGATTTGCAGAGGTCATCCATGGTCCAGGAAGAGCAATTTATATCTCATCTACTCTCTGCTACATCCATCCCCCAAAACTATGGGCCATGAGGAAATCAGAGGTCAGGGTAAGAGAAAGTGGTGGATGCTTAATAACGCTTTCTCTTTTGATTACATTATATGTTCCACGTTCTTTTTTCAAGTGCCCAGTTTAAGAGGTCTGATTCAGCTAAATTATGCAAATAGGCTAAGGAAGATGACCTGAAAGAAGCTGTCCAGAAATTATTCTGTACCTACACATATCACCTCCCTCACACACAAAAAGAAGCTAATATCACAAGGTTTAAGGATCACATCAACTTACCTCTAGGTGTTCCAAGTTATTTGTTCTTTGAACAAGCATATTATCTTTCTGCAAGATATCTCTGTACTTGGCAGTCAGTTCATTGTATTGTCTATTGGCCAATTCTAGTTCCGACAGAGAGACACTATTATCTACAACTTTTTGTAGTGCTGCAATCTTGAAAATGGCCATTTCCTATGTAAATAAAGATACACTGAATTGAGGTGTTGTATTTTTCTTCTGGTAAAGCACTAGCCACTTTTGAGATAATACAGCTGAAAGCAAAACAGATTTCAGAATCATTAAAAAGATCAGATGTACCCTGTATGAAAACATATTGCAATAATTATTAATTACTTTAATATAAGAAATGATATTTGGACATTGAAAATCTTAACAAAAATAAAATGAATTGTTTTATAACTCCTGTCATAGTTAAATGAAATTCAGTTAATTTGAGAAGTGTATATACAGCAGCAAGAAAGCGTATCACTTAGAATATATCTTTGGATGGCTTTTTAAAATTTTATAAGGTTTAAAAAAACTTGTCTTTTGAAAACTGAAAGGCAAAATTTGCATCCCTGCAGGTAACATTTACAGTCTAGCTATTTCTGCCTTTCTTTTTAATTTCTGGCTGTGCTGGGTCTTTGTTGCTGCACAGGGCTTTTCTTTAGTTGTGTCAAGCAGGTGCTACTCTCTACTTGTACGTAGGCTTCTCACTATGGCGGCTTCTCTCATTGAAGAGCATGGGTGCCAAGATGTGCAGGCTTCAGTAGTTGTGGTTCCCAGGCTCCAGATCACAGGCTCAATAGCTGTGGAACACAGGTTCAGCTGCTCCGCAGTATGTGGGATCTTCTCAGATCAGGGATCGAAACCATGTCTCCTGCACTGTCAGGCAGATTTTCTAGCACTGAGCTACCAGGGAAGTCCCTATGTCTAATTATTTATAATTAAACAAACTCACTATAAAATTAAAGAAAATCTTTTGTTCACAGAAAAGAAACATTATATAGAGAAAAAAAATTTTTGAATCATAGCTATCTAGAATAAATAATATCAAAATCTAAATTACTTGGTTGATCTTCAACTCTTTAGTTACAGAGCTATAAAAGTCACTACTTAAAGACATATTAATACCAAAAAGAAATGTCTGAACAGAAAACCAAATTTATAACATGAGAAAGATAAAAGAATTTATGAGTTCCCTGGTGGTCCAGTGTTAGGACTTAGCACCTTCACTGTGGTGGCCTGGGTTCAATCCCTGGTCAGGGAACTAAGATCCAGCAAGTCAAGTGGCAGAGCCAAAAATTTAAAAAAAATTAAAAAAAACAAACAAAATTATTTATGGTTATAATTCATTCTGAAGTAGAATAATGAGGGGAAAATATTTGTAATAGTACTTCAGATCTCATTTTGAAAACTTCTCTATAGAAATAACTATCCCCTATTCTACCTTACCCTTGGGATTCTGTTTCACTTTTGCTGTGTGGTGAGGAAGATCATGTTTCCCATCTTTAAAAATAACCGCCACCCCCCCCCCCCCCCCTTATCTTTATGGCTTTCAAAGTGTTACAAAAACAAACAAAAATTTAGGCTGAAGAGGAAGAAAATTCCAGTTCTTTCTTCCTTCTATCTCAAATACTAGCCATATTTGTAATACTCCAAGAAAAACATTCTACAAAATATAACACAAAAATAAGAACATTTCCTATTGTAGATAGGTTTATTAGCATGACAATTTCACTCACTATTATGTTTAAAAGGAGATGGCAAGGAACTCAAGTAACATTTTAATTTTACTTTGAATTCTTTGGTTTACATTGTTGTTGTTTAGTGACTAAGTCATGTCCAAGTCCTTTGCTACTGCATGGACTGGAGCCTACCATGCTCCTCTATCCATGAGATTTCCCATAAGAATACTGGGGTGGGATGCCATTTCTTTCTCCGGGGGCTCTTCACGACCCAGGGATTGAACCCATGTTTCTTGCACTACAGGTGGATTCTTTACCACTGAGCAACCAGGGAAGATTTACATGCTCCTATATAAATTCAGACATGTCAAATGAATATATACATACTTAAATAAGCCTGATCTGCCTCTTGAGAAATCTTTATGCAGGTCAGGAAGCAACAGTTAGAACTGATCATGGAACAACAGACTGGTTCCAAATAGGAAAAGGAGTACGTCAAGGCTGTATATTGTCACCATGTTTATTTAACTTATATGCAGAGTACATCATGAGAAATGCTGGACTGGAGGAAACACAAGCTGGAATCAAGATTGCCGGGAGAAATATCAATAACCTCAGATATGCAGATGACACCACCCTTATGGCAGAAAGTGAAGAGGAACTAAAAAGCCTCTTGATGAAAGTGAAAGTGGAAAGTGAAAAGGTTGGCTTAAAGCTCAAAATTCAGAAAACAAAGATCATGGCATCTGGTCCCATCACTACATGGGAAATAGATGGAGAAACAGTGGAAACAGTGTCAGACTTTATTTTTCTGGGCTCCAAAATCACTGCAGATGGTGACTGCAGCCATGAAATTAAAAGACGCTTACTCCTTGGAAGGAAGGTTATGGCCAACCTAGATAGCATATTCAAAAGCAGAGACATCACTTTGCCAACAAAGGTTCGCCTAGTCAAGGCTATGGTCTTTCCTGTGGTCATGTATGGATGTGAGAGCTGGACTGTGAAGAAGGCTGAGTGCCGAAGAATTGATGCTTTTGAACTGTGGTGTTGGAGAAGACTCTTGAGAGTCCCTTGGACTCCAAGGAGATCCAACCGGTCCATTCTGAAGGAGATCAGACCTGGGATTTCTTTGGAGGGAATGATACTCAAGCTGAAACTCCAGTATTTTGGTCACCTCATGCGAAGAGTTGACTCATTGGAGAAGACTCTGATACTGGGAGGGATTGAGGGCAGGAGGAGAAGGGGACGACAGAGGATGAGATGGCTGGATGGTGTCACTGACTCGATGAATGTGGGTTTGGGTGACCTCCGAGAGCTGATGATGGATAGGGAGGCCTGGCGTGCTGTGGTTCATGGGGTCGCAAAGAGTTGGACACGACTGAGCGACTGATCTGATCTGAAATAAGCTATAAGATCAGATGTAAAGCAAGATGTAGAATAATACTTATGGCATGCCACTTTATGCGTCTTTGCTAACACTTGCAAAAGGAAACAGAAGGATTTTCAGTTACCTAAAGTGAGAAGGCAATGGGAACCCACTCCAGTACTCTTGCCTGGAAAATCCCATGGACGGAGGAGCCTGGTAGGCTGCAGTCCATGGGGTTGCTAGGAGTCGGACATGACTGAGTGACTTCACTTTCACTTTTCACTGTCATGCACTGGAGAAGGAAATGGCAACCCACTCCAGTGTTCTTGCCTGGAGAATCCCAGGGACGGCAGAGCCTGGTGGGCTGCCGTCTATGGGGCCTCAGAGAGTTGGACACGACTGAAGCGACTTAGCAGTAGTAGCAGCAAATGGGGTGAAGGGCTTCCCAGGTGGCTCAGTGGTAAAGAACCCAGCTGATAATGCAGGAAACACAGGTTCGATCCCTGGGTTGGGAAGATTTCCCTGGAGTAGAAAATGGCAACTCATTCCAGTAATCTTGCCTGGGAAATCCCACGCAAGATTTCAGAGGAGCCTGGCAGGCTACAGTCCATGGGGTCACAAAAGAGTTGGAGACGACTTAGCCACTAAACAACAACAAAACAGGTGAACAGGTGGAATATAATGAAGCAAAAGGTACAAGGACAAAAGATTTCTCTGATGACACCTTTTGTGTAAATATTTTATGTATTCAAATTTAATTTTTAAAAAGTTATCCCTGAAGTTGAAAACAAATGTAAAATAAATGAGCCTAACCACAGGAAATGTATATCATAACCACACAAAGGGGAATTACTTCACATCACTGTAGAATATGTTATTTTGATGACACATTCTTAGTGAGAGATATTATAAAGACAATAAGAACTGTAAAGAAACTTTAAACTATGTCTGACAGCAGGAACCATACTTCAAGATAACCAAAGAGCTTCGGCTTATGAGGAAAAGCTGTTTATTTTATAAAAGAATATCTGCTAATAAATGAAAAGTACATAATAAACTAGAAAAATCATGATTTTTGCAACTCCTGATGAAATAATTGGGTCAGGCAACAATTACCAATGGATATTAAAACCATTAGAGAACTGATAAAGAACTGATAATTTGCATGGTATCAAAACATTACCAAAGAGTTAATTAACTAAATCACTTAAAAATAGAGATATATGGCTGTCTCCCCCTTAACAAAGTTATCAATCATGAAAATGGGACTACCAGACATTCCATCTCTTGAATGACATGATATAAAGTACAAAGCAGTCTTGCCAAAAATGTTTCCTTGAATATAACCACAGCTTCAAAGATAACTTTTAGTAAATATAATGGTTAGTGGAACAAATAAAATTATGACAGAATATAATTAAACATTCAATATTTTTCAGAAAGGAGGAGAAGAAGAGGAGGAGATTCTATATTAAAAAGGTTTGGGATAAGAAGCATCCAAGGACAATGCAGAGTCCTTGACTGGATCCAGGGACAATAATGAAACGTGGATGTGGTCTGGACATTCGACAATATATAAAGTACTGTTGTCAATTTTGTTAAGTATGATAAAGTTACTGTGGTCATGTAAACAGAAAAAGACTTTTTTAAGAGATGCATACTAAAACACTAAGGGGAGAAATGTCAGCAATTAAAATACTCTTACAAAAAACAGATGGAGCGATTATGGTCAAATGTTAGTAACTGTTTCCTATTAATCCAGGTGATAGTTATTTAACATATTATCCTTCTTGTCTGAAAACTTTCAGAGTTGAAAAAAATCAGACATACCTTAAAACGTTGCAAACGTCCAATTTTTTCACCAACTTCAGCCTCCATTGACATCAATTCATTCTTCTGTTTCCCATTTTCTTTTCTAAGCTGTCTTTCCATTTCTACCAAAGTTGTATATTGCCTGATGAGTGACTTTTCATTCACCTGTAAGACTGTAATCTTTCTACTATTTTCTGCAAGTGTTTTTTTCATTTCATCTGAATCCATCTGAAGAGCACTGAGCAAATTCTGCACAAAGTCACATTTATATTACTTGTTGAATCTAGCTATCTTAGTTTGAATAATATTGCATATTGATTTTAAAAGTGCTTTACTTACATTATATTCTTTTACTTTTATAGCATCTTGTTGGATTTGATCCTCAAGTCTTTTCTTTTCCTCTTTCATTGTTTCAGATTCTGTTTTCCAGTTCTCCTTTTCACTTAAAAGAATTTTAAAAAAAGCAATACAGTAAATCTATAGGAAGAGATAACTTTAGATAATGGAAATTTAGTTACCATAAAACAAGAAAAATTATAACTAATCAACATATGATAACATAAGTTAAAATCCCACTTGAAAAGGTTAATCCTGCAAGTTATTATTATTATTTAATAAATTGAAGGTAAAGAAATTATTTTATCAAATTATTTAAACTACAAGTTACTACTCTATAACTATTACAATATAATGATACCATTATCATTATCTTGTAAACATTTTTTATTAAAAACAGAAGATAATTAAGAAAATAATCAATATTCCAAACTTACTCTGGAAATCAAGTCTCAGTATTCTGACCCTATTCTTAAATTTGAGTGTTAAATAATCGTGAAATAGTTAGAATCCATACAAAGTGAGAAATCATTAGACTTACAGAAGGTATATAAGATATTGTTGCCTACTCAGACCTCCAATCTGGTTGGCATAAACCACTTATGGTGTCAGCACTGAACAGTTAAAACCTGCACATATGACTTGGACAGCTCATTTACTATTCTGGCTAATGAGATCTAAGTCTGCTGGAGGCCTCTAGAAAAAAATTTTATAAATAAAAACGAAGAATTGTGTGAAAAGAAAACACCCCTCTTCTTCAATGGACATGGTTCCATCTTCCTTGAACTCCTAACTCCTGCACCATCATAGGAGATAACATGACATACACTAGAAGATTCCCAAACATGACCCACCCTATGATTAGCTTTGGCTTTCTTGTTGGATTAAATCATAATTACTATTAGTGTTTAAACAACCCTTGATCAGATATTCTAATTATTACTAAAGATATTAGTCCATTAGTACAGATGAGATGGCAGAGATAAGAAGAAAACCAGGCTAGTTCTCTATAAAAACACATGAATAATGATGCTGGTGATGAAAAAGTACTACTGACTGCTGACACGAACTATTCATATGTGCCATAATATTCACAAAATACTCAGATCTGGGCATTTTCACATAATTAAGTTATTTCACATAATTAAGTTATTAAGTTAATAATAACTCTATGAAAAAGTATTACTATCACAGAATTTTATGGACAAGGAACTAAAACACAAAGCAAAGGTGAAGAGGCAGGAGGAAAAAGGAAAAGAAAATATCTAAATATTTTTTGTTACTTAACTTTAATAAGAATATGCTACATTTATATTTATAAAGTTTTGCTAACACCTATACCTTAGGTATTCTTTATATAATAAGCTTTGTTGATGACGAATTACTGCAAATTTTCTGTTATAGTCTTCAAGAGAATCTTCTAAATTCTTTAACTTATTTTCTTTATATTCTAGTTCCTAAAAATTGGTTTAGAAATGAGAATGAAAAAAGCATCAGGATATATTTCAAATCTGAAAGTATAAATTCATATTCTGACAAGATTATAGAAAAATATTTAAAAGAGACAACATATCCATAAGCAGCCCAGATCATTTCTATGATTATTTGAACATCTTATGGCATATGGAATGAGATAATATGTGTAAAAGAGAAGTGCTATGAAACAGGTAAGATTATTTTCATCATATATTTGTAATAGTTACAGTAACCATACAAATGATCAGATTCAGTGGTTACAAACTTGCCTCTAGCCACTCAGCCCCACATACCCTTTAGTGAACATATGCATTCATATCTTCACTCAAATTGTCCTCTCCAATTATTTAATTTTGAAGATGAAGAAACTTGAGACTTAGAAAGATCAAGTAACTTATTTAACATTAAAAAACTCCTTAGTACTAGGCTTGGTAACCATTTTCTGAGACGTATGCCAAGCTTGGTGCCAGGTGCCTACACATTTGCAGATCTAACACTTGCAGTCAGGTCTAGCTGACTCCAGAGAGTCAGCTACTTTCAGCACTCTATGTTGCCTTAGGATTGGGAGTTCAAGTATTGTTTTACCACTTTGAACAGGTCTTCGGACTTTTAATTGGTGTTTGCTAATCTACTACATCTGGTCCCATCACTTCATGGGAAATAGATGGGGAAACAGTGTCAGACTTTCTTTTGGGGGCTCCAAAATCACTGCAGATGGTGATCGTAGCCATGAAATTAAAAGATGCTTACTCCTTGGAAGAAAATTTATGACCAACCCAGATAACATATTCAAAAGCAGAGACATTACTTTGCCAACAAAGGTCCGTCTAGTCAAGGCTATGGTTTTTCCAGTGGTCATGTACGGATGTGAGAGTTGGACTGTGAAGAAAGCTGAGCTCTGAAGAACTGATGCTTTTGAACTGTGGTGTTGGAGAAGACTCTTGAGAGTCTCTTGGATTGCAAGGAGATCCAACCAGTCCGTTCTGAAGATCAGCCCTGGGATTTCTTTGGAAGGAATGATGCTAAAGCTGAAACTCCAGTACTTTGGCCACCTCATGCGAAGAACTGACTCATTGGAAAAGACTGATGCTGGGAGGGATTGGGGGCAAGAGGAGAAGGGGACGACAGAGGATGAGATGGCTGGATGGCATCACTGACTCGATGGATGTGAGTCTCAGTGAACTCCGGGAGTTGATGATGGACAGGGAGGCCTGGCGTGCTGTGATTCTCGGGGTTGCAAAGCGTCGGATACGACTGAGCGACTGAACTGAACTGAATCTACCACAATGCTTTCTATGTGTTTTGTGTGTGTGTGTGTTTTTACACAAAGATGAAAAAATAATAAATCATCACAAGTAACATGAGAAGGCTATACTGTTATTGACAATACTACTTATTGACAGTGTTCCTGAAGTAAAGAAGAATAAATTCAGGAAGAGTGTTAAAATCAGAAATTTAAGAATAATGACACAACATGAATTATAAAGTAATGATACAATAAACAGTTCAACTCTAATACTCAAGGACTGCTGCTGCCAAGTCACTTCAGTCATGTCCGACTCTGTGCGACCCCATGGACGGCAGCCCACCAGGCTCCCCTGTCCCTGGGTTTCTCCAGGCAAGAACACTGGAGTGGGTTGCCATTTCCTTCTCCAATGCATGAAAGTGAAAAGTGAAAGTGAAGTTGCTCAGTTGTGTCCAACTCTTAGTGACCCCATGGACTGCAGCCCACCAGGCTCCTCCGACCATGGGATTTTCCAGGCAAGAGTACTGGAAAATTGCCTTCTCCAACTCAAGGATTAAGTAATGTAATTTACAAATACAAGCAGTTGATAAGCATAACTCAAGTATATTCACAAGTGGATTACTTAGGAAAGGGGAACAGCAGTGCTTACAATAAAAAACTTATTTTCATTGATTCTGAACACATTTTTGTAATTGTATTTGCACAGTAAGTGATTTTATGGTTATTCACACACACACTTCAAATGGAAAAATGAAAAGCGACTCTCACTAGGCCATTCTATGACTATAGCATAGAGAGCAAAGCTGACAAACCCATACAGGGCAAGCAGTATCCTCTCTGATTTGCTAACAGAGTAACTGACCTCACAGGGCAAAGGGGAGAAAGAAATAAAAGACAATTTTAAGACAATTTCTCTTAAAAGTTTTTCTTGTGGTTAACACACAAAAAAGGAACAATTCTAGTCACTACACAAAAAGCTGTGTCAGACTTTATCCATCTGAATTGCTTTTCCAACTAGCAATAGATAAAAGAGCTCACTTTACTTATACATTACTACCTTATAGTAGCTGCATGTTATTCTGTCAATCATATATTTCATTTGAATGGCATGCCTGCTTTTCATTCAGATGAATAGAATGAACTGCTTTTATTCATAACATTCCATCTAACATCAAAATCCAGTAAAAAATACATCTCACTATTAATAGTCTAAGAACTCAAAGAAACAGCTGATGATTGTTATTTTGCTATTCACATATAAAGTTTTCAGTACCTGTAAGATATGTATTAAATATTCATTCTGAGCATTAATAATATTGGCACTAGATGGTGCTATCCCATCAGGTAAGTCTATTCCTTTAAACACAACATTTGATCCTTCTGTTCGTCGTAAAAGACTGGTTTCTTTTTCAAGATGATCTATCTGGAAATAAACAATTCAGAAATGAGAATCTCATCTCTTACACAAAAAGAAAGACAAATTAAAAAGCAGTAGCTTAAATTTCCTAAAGAGTAACTTTAACAAGTTGATATATGAATGCTCTGCCAGGTATTAGTTAAATTAATGTAATTTCGCTTAGAGATGCCTAAGAATACATTTAAAATCTCTGTATCCTTTTATATTTTCCTAGTGGCTCAAACGGTAAAGAATCTGCCTGCAATGCAGGAGACCGCGGTTCGATCCCTGGGTCAGGTTAAGATCCCCTGGAGAAGGAAATGGAAACCCATTCCAGTATGCTTGCCTGGAAAATCCCATGGACAGTAGAGCCTGGCAGGCTACAGTCCATGGGGTCGCAAAGAGTCAGACACGACTGAGCAACTAAAACACAATCATTTTTACATTATAAAGTACTCATTTTTCCACTAATTCTATTTCAAAAATCCAAACAGAAGCTTTTCTAATATAGAAAGAATTCAAGGGGCATTTTCTCATAAAATAGTCATTTAAAAAATAAATGTTTCATATTAAACCTTTGTTCATAAGCTTAGCATTTTCCTTTATTTAAAAAAAAATTCTCACCTTTAAATGTGCTTTTGTCAACTGCTGAGAATAATTTATAGCCTCTTTCCGAGATTCTCTGAGCTCCTGTCTTAATTCTTCATTTCTTCCAGTAAGTTGATCAACTTGGGCTTTTAAATGCAGATTAGCATCAAATATTCCTTCTGCATTCTTTGATTCTATAGCCTAAGATATTCAAATTATATTGAAGAAATGTAAAGAAAAACACTAAAATCACAGTATAATAATCTATGTTTAAATAACACTTACATTTAAGCATTATACTACTCCCATGTGTAATAATATATACCAACTCTATCTCTTACAAATTTATAAAATACCAGTTAACCTACATCAGTATTACCAAGCATACCGATCACCTCATTCTAACAATTAACAAATATTGAGCTAACTCTAGTAGACTGGTAGACCAGAAAAACAACTTAAATAGGAATAAGATGACTAGGGTTCAGATATAAACCAATCTCTTGCTAGCTGGACAACTGACTTAAAATTCCTTAAATCTTAGCTTCTTTATCTCTAAAGAAGGGGAAGTAATGTTAGTTCTGTCTGCTTCACAAAGCTTTTATACAGTCAAAATGAGATAATTAATATGTAAATACTTTGAAACCATGCAGCATCTTAAAGTAAAATATAAGCAATGGAATGAAATAGCTACTACATTCAATCAGATAAAATTTTCACTGCTTCCTTTCCATACAAGATAACAAAAGGGAAGTATGATAAAAGTCTTATCCAAGAGTTCTGGATAAAAAAAAATAATATGTCAAATACTGACGTCACCAACCCACTTCGAATACTATGTCTCAGATCAAACTCTGCTCTACAAGGGAACTCTATTTAGTGACCAAATAAACAGCCCAGTAAAATTCGAACTTTTTCTATTTTAATTGACAGCCTCTAGCGTTCCTGATACCACTGCTTCCATAGATTTCATCTGCTTCTCTTCTGGGTCATTATTTTTCTTTTTTTCTGATTGATATGCCCCATTCAATGACATACCAGTATCTCATCTAAGAGATCATCAGAATAGCACTTTAGATCAGATAATTGTTTTGCACTTAAGTTTACTTTCTATCACTATAGGATATTTTTCTGGGTCCCTAATCACTGTCTAATTCAATCTCATTTTCCAAAAGGCCTTATAGACAATATGATGCTATTTATCAACAAGACAACTAACTAGACTACTCTGTCATCTGTCAGAGTACCTCCTTCTGCCTATTTCTTCCTGCTATCCCTTTTGAATCAGTATAAATTATTACTTCATGTAGCCTGTTCTGATCTCCTAAGGGTAAAGGCTTACTCTTGGAAATCTACTGCCTTGAGTTAAATCCCAGATCACATTCTTGATGAGATTACATGTGATTTTACTCATCTTGCTGCCTCTGTCTCAGCATGACCCTTAAAACAAAAAGTGGAGATGACAAAGAAAGTATCAGTGAACTTGAAGATAAATCAATAGCAATTATCCAACTCAGAGAAAAAAGATAAAATTTTATGGGAAAAAAATGAACAGAGCCTCAGAGATTTGTGGGACAATGTCAAAAATTTTGTCTAACATGTATCACTGGAGTCCTAGAGACAATGGGGCAGAAAAAATAAATGAAGAAATTAATGGCAGAAAATTTCTCAATTGTGGTGAATAACATAAGTGAACAAGCTCAGGAAACCCCAAACAAGGCACACACACACACGCACGCACACACACACACACACACACACACACACACCCTTTGACACATCACAATCACTCTGGTGAATACAAAATAAAAAGAGAAAGTTTTGAACTAGTCTGAGAACTATACATTTCATACAGTGGAATGACTCAAATGACAGTAATGCTTCGTTAGAAGCTGTGGAGACCCATGAGAGTGGAACAACATTTTTAAAGTGATGAAACAACAAAATAAAGCTATTAATATAAAAATAACTTACATTAACTAGTCTTTCAAGACTGGGAATAATCAGAGATGTTTCCCCTCCTTTAATATCAGGATCTTTCTGCATTTCCTTAATAGCTTGCAATATTTCTTTCATACCTTCTTCAAGCTGCTTATTTTCTTCAACTAATTCTTTTACTAAAAATGACATATTTATTGAATGAATGAGATTTATAATTTACACTAGGTATAAATTTACAATTATACTATGCTATAGAGATGACAAGTATTTCACATATAGCAAAAATAACCCATTATAAAATGTGAATACAAATAAATGTACAAAAAATTCAAGTATAAATCCAATGGGTAAATAGTTAAATAAAACTGGACACTTATTTAAATAATACACATATACATATATAGCTCGTGGATGAAATAAATCATAAGCACACTTTGCTTTCACTTTATATTAAAACTTTTACATTTATTTTCTAACTTCACTTTCATTAGAGGACAAAAGAGAAAAAACAGACTCATTTATCATTACAATAAATTCAGATTAATAACATTCTCTGAAAAAGAAATAAAGCAAGGCAAACCAAATAAATGAGAGATTGACACTGATACATTATAGACATTGTTAAGGCTAAAACAGACTATAGAACAGAATGTATTAGTCCTTTAGACCCATAATTTTCAGTACAGGTTAAGTAAGTAAAGAAAAATAAGAGTGTTATCTCTTACCACTGTTATGTGACTTACATTTATTTTGAAATTTCACTATTACTGTTCTACTTCTTTCTAAATCTCTTTCCTTTTCAATTAGTTCTCTTGAAAGAAATTCATTCTAAACAAAACAAAGAGAAAATTGTTTTTTACAAAAATATTACAATAGTTTATAGTTTTGAAGTTTAAAGAAAAGTTTGATCAACTGATGTTTAAAATACCTAAAACAAGCTACAGAAACATAGCAACAGTCATAAAAATAAAATTTAAAAGGTGAAACACGTAATGATCACCCCTCCCACCTTCTCCCTCCCTGCAACACCATGGCAAAAGGGAAACAGATAATGAAGGTTTTTGTCTTTAGCACCACAATCATCTCTTTTTATGATCTGCCTTTACACTACCTGTTCTGCCTGGCTTCTATGACGTTCAAGCTCTATTTCTGCATTTCTATTCTGTGCTTCTTTGATCAATAAATCCTGTGCTATGACTTCATTCTAAAGAAACGTTATAAATTAGGCAAGTTAATGAGTTCATCTCAAACGTACTGCATTTTTAGATTTTTAAAAGACAGAATGTGTATAAATTAGTGTTAATGTGCAAACAGAAAAATTATTAAAACTGCTACTTATAGAATTTTATTAGAAAGTCATAAAAATGAATTAAAAAAAAAATCCTAGGAATGTTATTTGGAGGATAGCTCACCTGAGATCTAAGAAATACTAGTTCTGTCCGCAGCTGTTCTATAAGATTTTCAAGTGGATCTATCTGAGATAATTTTGATTGTGCAGTAATTGGCACAGGGTCCGGAACATTAACTTCAAGTTTATCTTTCCAAATCTCTGTCTGTACGGGAACTTCACTTTTTCCTATATCTTCTTTCAAATTGGTACCAGCAAAGTTGATTGGGGTATGAACCTGTTCATCTTCTGATGTTGCTACTTGTGATTTATCCATGCCAGCACTATTATCATGAATTTGCTGACAAAATATTGCTGATTTTTGCCTAAGTGATAACTTCTGCATTAAATCTGAAGCTGTTGATAAGGCTCGTAAAGATGAATCACTTTTTTGTGTGAAATTAGTCTTTTCAAGTACCTGATGGCTTCTTGTCACTTTCTTCACAGACTCATCAGAAAGAGAATATAAATATTCGTTTATATCTTCATGACTCTCTCTACTAAAGGTACTGATTAAAGATTCTAGATTTCTTAAAGATTGTAGACAGGGTGCTTTAAAAATCTCCCTTATTGTAATAGTTTCTGGAGGTGAAATATCATCTTTCACTTGTACAGATGAAGAATGTGTAGTTAAAGAGACAAAAGGATTCACTTCACTTTCTACACGCTGGTGAATTTCAGATAACATTCTCGATAATGATCCCAAGGTCATATTATCTTCTGGCTCATTCTGACATGACTGTGGAATATTGAATGATGGTCTCCTATGCAGCAGCTCTACTTTATCTGAACTCCTAATCTGTATTCAGAGTAAACAACGTTTCATTAATCTTGGGATCTGAGACTTTTTAACAAGTATAAAAAGAAGCAATGTCCAAAATGAGATAATAGGGGAAGAAATGAAAGCCTGATAATAATATTCGTTCTCTTCACCATAGTAATACTTTACTATTTACCTTTGACTGTTCTTCACTCATATTTTTGAGGCTCATGAAATCAGATTTTCTTTCTCCCATTCTATTCTCTTGAGAAAAGTGTTCAGTTAGGTTCAGGTCCTCAGCAATTAATCCTACAAATAAAAGAATTAACAAATGAGAAACATAAAAATAATTATTTTATTATTCCAATATTTTAATGTTTTTTGGTTTGGTTTTTTTGGCTATGCCTCACAGCACGTGGGATCTTAGTTTCCAGACCAGGGATCAAACCTGCACCTCTTGCAGTGGAAGCATGGACTCTTAACCACTGGTAAGCCCCCAAAACTTTAATTCTTAAAAACTAAATCAAGTTTTAAATCAAACAAAAGGTAAAATAATTATTTCCAAGATCCTGAATCCACATGTACCCTGCTTTAGGCCACTTTTAATAAGATATTAATGAGAAACAACACAAATTCTATCTTCTCTATCATTCTTTTTCACATATTAATAAGTGCCAAAATAGTTAACAGATATACCCATAAAGAATCATGAATGGTCACTAAACTGCTTAATATATTAATAAATTACAAAGTTTTGCCCTTCGAGAAATGTTTGACATACTATAGAGAGCATAAAGCTAAAAAAAAAAAAAAATCTTTATTATTCATAGATACTTATGAGCTTGGGCCAAGTTAGAAAAAAACTTCTGTCTCTATGGTCTTCTTACAAAAAAGCAATAGCTATTAAAGAACTAATCCAACTGTTCTCTTTATATCATGTAAGATAAATCAAAACAAAAAAAGATGTTAATTTTTATTCAATAAAACATTACTTTCACTTAGCATAGAATAATGTACAAAGAAAGCTTTCAGTGCATAGCTTTTAAGGAAAGAAAAAATATTAACATGATATATATTAACGAATTACTAAGTTTTATCATTACTAATCACAACATACTGTGATTGACTAGAAATTAGTAAGATTATACTATAAGTTTTCTAAAGTCCATGATTCTGAATTTTGTTTTTTGTTCACTTATTATTTTTAACTGTTTTGCATTTAGGACTAAAATCAATGACACTCATACACTCTCATCAGGCCATTATTTTCATTTATTAAACTTGTAGCGCGGGGAAGGCAATGGCACCTCACCCCAGTACTTTTGCCTGGAAAATCCCATGGATGGAGGATCCTGGTGGGCTCCAGTCCATGGGGTCGCTAAGAGTCGGACACGACTGAGCAACTTCACTTTCACTTTTCACTTTCATGCATTGGAGAAGGAAATGGCAACCCACTCCAGTGTTCTTGCCTGGAGAGTCCCGGGGACGGGGGCGGGGGGGGGTGCTGCCTGGTGGGCTTCCGTCTGTGGGGTCGCACAGAGTCGGACACGACTGAAGCGACTTAGCAGCAGCAGCAGCAAACTTGTAGCGAAACCATAGGAATATAGCAATATTTCCAATTTACAGAAAATTGTATATCATTTTCCAATGAATTTCCACAATTTATTTTCCAATGATTCTTTAAAGGTTTGGAGTAACAAGAGTATACCTGAAGTGACAGTTCTTTTTCCTTTTTCTTGAGCCATTTGACGAATTTTTTTCTTCAGATCAAGTCGTTCTTCCTCTAGACTTTCAATCTACAAGGTATAAACTATTAGTATTTCTCTTGCTTCAACAAGGAAAATAACCAGTTGACTACTGCACTTGCCTCTTTCAAAAGAATCTGGTTTTCAGCTCTGTATTGCTGCTGTTTTAAATTTTTGCTATTTCTAAATTCAGTTAAATCAATCATTGTTGTTGGTTCCAGGCCTAAAATAAAAAGCAATATGATTAAAACCTTATTAATATTCAAATGAGCTACAAAAAACTTCATATAACAACTGGTTATCATCAAGCAACTGGTTATAATCTATTTAGCCAGCATCACTGAAGAACGGGGTACTTTTTGTGCAAGAGTTCTTCAGGTATTTGAACTGTATAAGCTAAAATTTACGGAGAAGGCAGTGGCACCCCACTCCAGTACTCTTGCCTGGAAAATCCCACAGATGAAGGAGGCTGGTAGGCTACAGTCCATGGGGTCACTAAGAGTCGGACGTGACTGAGCGACTTCACTTTCTCTTTTCACTTTCATGCATTGGAGAAGGAAATGGCAACCCACTCTAGTGTTCTTGCCTGGAGAATCCCAGGGACCGGGAAGCCTGGTGGGCTGCCGTCTGTGGGGTCACACAGAGTCAGACACGACTGAAGTGACTTAGCATAGCATGAGCTAAGGAGGCAATGGCACCCCACTCCAGTACTCTTGGCCTGGAAGATCCCATGGACAGAGGAGCCTGGTAGGCTGCAGTCCATGGGGTCACAAAGAGTCGGACACTTACTGAGCGACTTCACTTTCACTTTTCACTTTCATGCATTGGAGAAGGAAATGGCAACCCACTCCAGTGTTCTTGCCTGGAGAATCCCAGGGACGGGGGAGCCTGGTGGGCTGCCGTCTATGGGGTCGCACAGAGTCGGACACGACTGAGGCGACTTAGCAGCAGCAGCAAGCTAAAATTTTATCACAATTTTTAATGGAAATCCTGACAAAACCATATTATGATCTGTCTTCTCCATGTTGGACTATCATAGTGGTACTGTCATGTATTAAGAATAGAAGCTTTGGAATAAAACAGTTGGGTTCAATTTCCACTTTTAATTATTAACTAGTTGTAGGGAAAATATTGCATGTATGTATGTATATATGTATTTCTTCTTGGCTTGTTGTCAGGGGTATAATAAAATTAACCCAAATAAAGTATTTATAGCAGTGCTTAGCACAGAGTAGTCATTATTAATATCAATATCAATTATATTATCATGACTACACTGACGTTCTCAGTGTGCCTCTTTCCTATTTTCCTAAGATGCCACCATGCTGTGAAAACCAGATATCAAGATTGTCTCAATAATTATGAAGCAAGACTTGGGGCCTTTAAAATATAGAAAGTCTGATGTTTGTGACTACTATCTATATAGTTCAGTCATCTTTAAGAACATCCAGATTCAAGCTGGCCATAATCTGATAGGTCAAATTGATTAGACTAAGTTTAACTTGAGGTCCTGGCATGACTCTGGATCCTAGTTAGAAACTTTACAAATAAATAGTATGTATAAAATATTTACTTTTTTTTCCTTTGGAGAATAGTTTTTACAGGTGATCACTTTAACCCTAGAAGAGCATTAATTGGTATCTACCAAGTATAATTAAATCATTATTTACAACATTATTTTCATTTTCAAGTAGCAATTTACACTGGACTGTCATAACATGCAAACTAGTAAAATATTCACTAGTGAACTATTTACTTATATAAATATATAAACTTTCAAGCTATATTTACTACTTCTTATAATCAGTAGTAACCTTATAATACTCAAGTAAAACTTAATCTAAACTATAAAATTCAAGTATTTATCAAATAAAGTCTTAAAAACGATTAAACAGTATTTCTAAATGTTTCCAACATTCATCTGAAGTTAGAGCATTTTGCAAACTAACAAATTACTTTTGTTGAAAATAAAGGTAACTTGTAATATATGGTATTGTTAGTAGACTTTCATTTTTTAAACAAGCAGTTATTATTGAGGAGATCTTGGACTGAATATAGCAATGCTCCAGATCTGGCCAACTATCATCCCGACTCCATCAAATCCATAATCCCACTTCAATTGGAACAGTTCCACTTTTACTAATTTTAAATATTTTTATAGGAGAAATTATTTGGAAAAAAAGTATATCCAATTATTAAAAATAAACAACAAAAAATGACTTGACAATTAGGGTAGAGCAAACTCCGTATCTTAAAAGATGCCTTACCCATGCGCTCTCTAAGTGCCTCATTTTCATCAAGAAAATCATTGATCTTCAACTCCAGCTTATTGATTTCCTTTGTCAATACTTCAATCTCTCGATCTCTTATTTTAATTTGGTTTTTACAATTCTTTATTTCAATAACAGCATCTTCTAAACCATAAACTCCCTGAAAAATATCCAATGTGATTTAAATATAACATTGTTTATTTGAATAAATTCTCAAATTCATAAATTTGTTTTCTTATTAGGTCAAGGGGAAGTGCACACATAACTAAGATTTACATCTTTCAACTGTGTTTTTTTAATGCTACTTTTAAAAAACAAATCCAGGAGTAATAATAACAGGAAATGGAACAATTGACATTTCCCAGTACAGCATCCTAATGGCAAAGCAACTCAGAATATTACATATTAAACACTTAACAACATATGGAAAAAGAACAGTAAGGGAGAATCAGCAATACCATTAGAATCAGTAGGTTATCAATTGTGTGATATAGCAGTAATCAGATTTAAAAATATAAAAAGCACAAAGTAAAGCTGTGTTGGCACAGTACTTAGCAAACCTGCTCCAATTACAACTTTTATACAATCAGTGGTGTCACATGGGGGTACAATGGCATAGATTACAAAGAATTGAATCCAGGTGCCTCAGCAAAGCTGATTATCTGGGCAAAAGTCTTTAGCCAAATGGTTTAAAAACAATTTTCCTGCCAAAAAGTTAAAGTTACACAGAAGTTTGAACACTTCAGTGTAACTCAGTTAGGATAACCTTTATCATGAGATACTTCTGGAAAGTTTTTAAATGTACATGGTAAATGGCACAGAACAGTATTACTTGAAGTGGCTCCGTGATTGACAAGATAAAAATACATACGGATTCATAATCTTTTAATCGCTTTAAAGTCTCAACCAGTTCTTTATCCTTTTCTCTAGCATCAGCCTCAGCCAGTTCAGCTGTTCTCTCAGCCTCTTTAGTTCTCTCTTCTAAAATCTGAACCTTAGACTGAATTTTCATATAATGAGTCCGCTGAGTAAGTGTTGAAGCTCCTACAGGGTAAAAATTAAAATCATCAATGAACTGAAGTGATTACTTACTCCTATAAATGACTGATTCCAATATGGGAAGTAGGAAGAGTGGTATGTCATTTTAAAAAGACCATTTAATATTACAAATTTATATTTATAAAATAACTCAAACTACCACACAATTAGACTCATCTCACACACTAGTAAAGTAATGCTCAAAATTCTCCAAGCCAGGCTTCGGCAATAAATGAACCATGAACTTCCAGAGGTTCAACCTAGTTTTAGAAAAGGCAGAGGAACCAGAGACCAAATTACCAACATCCAATGAATCATCAAAAAAGCAAGAAAGTTGCAGAAAACATCTATTTCTGCTTTACTGACTATGCCAAAGCCTTTGACTGTGTGGATCACAATAAACTGTGGAAAATTCTGAAAGAGATGGGAATACCAGACCACCTGACATGCCTCTTGAGAAACCTGTATGCAGGTCAGGAAGCAACAGTTAGAACTGGACATGGAACAACAGACTGGTTCCAAATAGGAAAAGGAGTATGTCAAGGCTGTCTATTGTCACCCTGCTTATTTAACTTATATGCAGAGTACATCATGAAAAACGCTGGACTGGAAGAAACACAAGTTGGAATCAAGATTGCGGGGAAAAATATCAATAACCTCAGCTATGCAAATGACACCACCCTTTTGGCAGAAAGTGAAGAACTAAAGAGCCTCTTGATGAAGGTGAAAGAGGAGAGTGAAAAAGTTGGCTTAAAGCTCAGCATTCAGAAAACTAAGATCATGGCATCTGGTCCCATCACTTCATGTCAACAGATGGGTAAACAGTGGAAACAGTGGCTGACTTTATTTTTCTGGCCTCCAAAATCACTGCAGATAGTGACTACAACCATGAAATTAAAAGATGCTTACTCCTTGGAAGGAAAGTTATGACTAACCTAGATAGCATATTCAAAAGCAGAGACATTACTTTGCCAACAAAGGTCCAACTAGTCAAGGCTATGATTTTTCCAGCGGTCATGTATGGATGTGAGAGTGGGGACTATAAGGAAAGCTTAGCACTGAAGAATTAATGCTTTTGAACTGTGGTGTTGGAGAAGACTCTTGAGAGTCCCTTGGACTGCAGGGAGATCCAACCAATCCATCCTAAAGGAGATCAGTCCTGGGTGTTCATTGGAAGGACTGATGCTGAAGCTAAAACTCCAATACTTTGGCCACCTCATGCGAAGAGCTGACTCATTTGAAAAGACCGTGATGCTGAGAAAGATTGAGGGCAGGAGGAGAAGGGGACGACAGAGGGTGAGATGGTTGGATGGCATCACCGACTCAATGACCATGGGTTTGGGTGGACTCCTGCAGTTGGTGATGGACAGGGAGGCCTGGCTTGCTGAGGTTCATTGGGTCACAAAGAGTTGGACACAACTGAGTGACTGAATTGAACTGAATTCAGTTTTATTAATAAAACTAAAAAGGATTCTAAGAAAATCTTCTTAGCTGAAAGGGTATGGATTATAAAAGATTGGAAAGCATTGCTTTACAAGGAATGATCATTGTGGCCCTTTGTGTCCACTGTAATAGAATTATGGTCTTTTAGTTGGACACATGGACACTTCGAATAAAAACTAAATTTCCATTTATATTTCAGTAGCCAAGGGTGGCCATGTGACTAAAGGATATAAACAGAAAGATCACGTGCACATTTTCAGGAAATGATTTTTAAAGGAAAGGAGTGAAACTTTCTTTTCTCCTTCCTTCTGCCTGCCAGCTGGAATATGTACATTAGGGCTCCAGCCAGACTCAAATAGTCTTCTTATAACATGAGATGGAAACCACATGATGAGATAGGCAGAGCAACAAGATAATAGGGACTTGGTATCTGGTATTTGTACAACTAGCACACCAACTCTATACAAGTTGCCTCAACTTCGATTATATTATGGAAAAGTGCATTTCCATCCTGTTTAAACCACTGTTACATTTGATTTTTTTTCTATCACTTGCAATTAAACTTAACTGTAACTAGTTGCTAAAAATTCTTACTTGTACATCTTACCAAATTGCTGAAGACCAAAATAAGCATTCCCATCATTTTAAAATTTACTGCCAATAATCACTCTTATACAGTAAACATCTACTGAATTATAGTGTTTATACTTATATTATAAGGCATGTTATATATATATAATATGTTATATTATAAGGCATTGGTCTAGTGTGGGAGATCACACGCGTTTGTAAGAAGTGAGCCCTGCTCTTTGGAGAATGTGAAAGAGGCTGCTGTCCCCACAATCTCTTCTCCCTTTCTTCTGCATTGTTATTCAGTTGCTAAGTAGTGTCTGACCCTTTGCGATCCCATGGACTGCAGCACACCAGGCTCCTCTGTCCTTTACTACCTCTGGGAGTTTGCTCAAATTCATGTCCATTGAGATGGTGATGATATCTAATCATCTCATCCTCTGCCACCCCTTTCTCCTTTTGCCTTCAGTCCTTCCCAGTATCAAGGTCTTTCCCAATGACTTGGCTCTTCCCATAAGGTGACCAAAATACTGGAGCTTTAGCCTCAGCCATCAGTCTTTCCAAAGAATATTCAGGGTTGATTTCCTTCAGTACTAACTGGTTTGATCTCCTTGCAGTCTGTAAGGACTTCTGCTGCATGACCCTTCTGCAGTAAATTACTGCCTATCCTTCAGTACATGCTCTTTGCTTCTTGCCTCCTCTTGCTCTATCTCGTTGTTTGGGACTGGAAGTGAGGGTAAAGTTCTATTTTACATGAGGCAAATGAAGGCAATATCCTAGACCACCTAATTCTAGATCAGTACACAAGTGAGAAATAAACTTCCATTGCGATTTTTGCCACCATTCTTCAGATGTTCCTGAGAGCTAAAACTAATCCAAATCAATGAAGCGGGAACACCATAGACTGACATATACACGTTAAAGCCAAGACAAAGAGACTATGTAGTATACACACTTTCTGTAGGCTTTAGGGATCATATGACTACAGACCAACATGCTGCTGCTAAGTCACTTCAGTCATGTCCGACTCTGTGCGACCCCATAGACGGCAGCCCATCAGGCTCCCCCGTCCCTGGGACTCTCCAGGCAAGAACACTGGAGTGGGTTGCCATTTCCTTCTCCAATGCATGAAGGTGAAAAGTGAAAGTGAAGTCGCTCAGTCGTGTCCGACTCGTAGCAACCCCATGGACTGCAGCCCTCCAGGCTCCTCCATCCTTGGGATTTTCCAGGCAAGAGTACTAGAGTGGGTGCCATTGCCTTCTCCAACATAGTGTCACTAAATAAGACCTCTTCCTTATTTGATAGCAGAGATCAATTGTCAGTTTTCCTCCTCTTGACTGGAATATGCAAACTTCACAATACCTATCATCCTTTTTAAGTAATTTAAGCTAGTGGCAAAATGTAACTCTCATACATACATAATAGAGACACACATATAAATAAGTATATCCAGTGGACCTTGATGGTGCTCAATAATCATAGTACATTTCCCGAGTCTGCTCATTCTTCCAGATGACCAGTTCATACTTTTTCTTTACTTCTTTCACCTCAAACTTCTAATACATCTGCCTCTATCCACACTTTCATCTGAGAACTCTGCTTGTTTACTGAGAAAATAGAAGTTTTTACTGTGAGGACATCTACCCAACCACATTCAACTCCATGTATACACTCTAGCTTTCTTCCTGC
This sequence comes from Tragelaphus eurycerus, assembly GCA_935064755.1. Lineage (NCBI taxonomy): Eukaryota > Metazoa > Chordata > Mammalia > Artiodactyla > Bovidae > Tragelaphus > Tragelaphus eurycerus. The sequence continues at coordinate 39,137,809 of CAKXYN010000010.1, read as the reverse complement.
TACTATGGGTAACTCTCTGTGATCCTAAGCTTTCTACTCCAGTGAACACTAGATCCCATCCCATTGCCTCCTTAAGGCTATTAGTCCAGAAGTCCTTCTCTCATTCCCCTGCTTCATCAATTCATGACTTGCTTCTTCTTTAATGGATCTTTCCTATTAACTTAGAAACATGATTATTTCATCCATTTTTAAAAATACTTTTTAACCTTCTTCCCTCAAGATACCACTCGATTTCTCTCTTTTCCTTTCCACAAACAGCCCTCAGAAGTCTTTGTATTTGCCCTATTTCATCTCTGTATTTTCTCTTGAACTAAAAACAACCACTGATAAATCCAGCGGTCAATTTTCAGCGCTCCTCTTGACTTAGCAGCAGTAATGAACACAGCACTGAACACAGCTGCTTATGCTCTTCCTTAATGACATTCCTCATGTGAGTTTCGGGGCTCCTTACACTTCTGGTTTTCCTCCCATCTCCCTGGTCTTTCCTTTTCAGTCTCTTTAGTTGTTCCTTTTCATCTCCCCAACTCTAAGGTAGAAGCATCCCAGAGCTCGGTCTTAAGATTTTTCTTCTTAACCAACAATCTCTATCTTCTCTCTTGATCATCTCAGCCAGCTTCATGACTTCTACTACCATTTTTAGGCATATAGCTCCCAAATTGGTATGTTTAGCCTAGACTATCCTTCTGAACCTGAGACTTTTATATACAAGTACCTACTTAATGGGCTTCCCTGGTGGCTCAGTCAGTAAAGAAAATGCCTGCAATGCAGGAAACTGCCTGCAGGAGAACTCTGGGTCAGGAAGATCCCCTGGAGGAGGAAATGGCAACCCAATACAGTATTCTTGCCTGGGAAATCCCATAGATAGAGGAGACTGAAGGCAACAGTCCATGGAGTCACTAAAGTCAGACATGACTTAGTGACTAAACAACCACCACCACCACCACCTACTTAACACTTTTACTCAGCTGTCTAATAAGCATCTCTCACTTAACAAGTCTTATTTAACTAAGTATCCCATCATCTCTAAACCTTCTCTTTCCACAGTCCTCCCCAGCATTCAGACCAAAAACCTTGATAACTTTCCTACCTCTTACATCTTATCTGTCAGCAAATTTCATTTCCATCACCTTCAAAATACATCCAGAACTGACTACTTATAACTTGACTGCTACCTCCATGCTTTTGGCTACAGTCACCTTTTCCCAGATTGCTACAATAGATTTATTGTAAGCAGGTTTCCCTGCTTCTGTCCTTACCAGTCTTCAAGTCTATGGCAAACACAGTCCAAGTCAAACTACATCACTCCTTTCTTCAGAAACTTTCCTTGATATCCATTCTCACTTAAAAGAAAAGCCGAAGTCCTTGCAATGAATTGTAAGGCCTCATATGATACAGCCTCACCTCTCTGATTGCATACTGATGACTGCCCACCTGCTCGCTCTACTCCAGACAAAATGGCTTCTTTGCTGTCCCTCAAACATGCACCATGCACTCCTGCTTCAGTGCCCTGAGCTTATTTGCCCCCTCCTCAGGAACATATGCATGGCTCCCTCCCTCAGTACCTTCAAGTCTTTGTTTAAGTAGCTCTTCAGTGAGGATTTCGCTTCACTATCCAAATTGCAACCACACCTTCACCAACACCACCAACACCGTTACTTCACTTACCCAAAAACACACACACTCACTCATTATTTCCCATGTATTATTTTTTTTATCTTGGCAATCATAATAAATGGACTTACTATGTCATGAAATTATGAACAGTTTGCATTAATGTGCTCTAGTATAACTATAGCATGTAGTGTTATGGAAATACAGGATCAATGATGTTGTAAGGACTTCCATTCAAAAGGTTTGATGAGTTAGGTAAGCTTGCATGACCCAGGGTAGGGAGAAAAATGACATTATCAAGTCCGGTAAGATTAATTCACATGCTGACAAGTCAATTACTTTTTTTTGTTTGTTTGTTTTTTAAGTCAATTACTTTTGCAAAACCTCTGCAACATTGTTACACTTATCAAAAGTTTATTTTTTTTCATTCTCTGTTGATTACAAAAAGGAGGATAAATACTATCACCATTTTTCATTTCTTTTATACAGCCAATCTGGCAATAGAGGTTAATGTAATTTTCATCAGAGAAAATCTATAGAAAATACTGCCACCATTTACAAGTTTAAACACTAGTATCACATGTAAAGTAGCTAATAATATCAGGTAAATTTTTTTTAATATGATAAAATTCAAATAGAGAAAAATCAACAATATATCTATTGCTATAACATAATTCCATTTTAATAAAAATAAAACATTTTTAAAATTTAATGGTATCTAAAATAACTACATACTTATAAAACACTGAATTACCTTTATTTCTTTGGAGCTCATTTTTCAGATCTTCAATTACAAACGTATTTTTTTCCATTTCTTTTGTATATTGTTCAACTTGCTCAGTGAGCATTTTAATTTGACTATCTCGCTCTTGTATACCCTATAAAATATTTTGAATATCACATATTTTCACTTTCTGAATATTAACATACAATTTAGAAGTAAGAGGGCTTCCCTTGTGGCTCAGCTGGTAAAGAATCTGCCTGTAATGCGGGAGACATGGGTTCGATTCCTGGGCTGGGAAGATCCCCTGGAGAAAGGAAAGGCTACCCACTCCAGTATTCTGGCCTGGAGAATTTCATGGACAGTATAGTCCATGGGGTTAAAAAGAGTCAAACATGACTGAGCAACTTTCACTAGAAGTAAGAAAAAGGTAGGTCTTGTTTTATTCAACAGAATTATAAAATATATTTTTTATAAGTCAAAACTCTGTCTTTTACTATTTTGTATACCTCAACTACACTAATCACTGTAAGTATACTGCTGTCTCTTGAGTACTTAGAAGGGCTAGCACTCTGGCAAAAAGAAATTCCAGAGCTCTCTAGTGTTTGTGACTTATGACTTATGTGTTATTTTTCCTCATCATCCAACTATCTTTTTATCATTTTATGTTTCCATTTTGCCTTGTGCTTTCTTTCCCTTACCCAACTTCACTTTCATCCTTACAGTACACTTCATATGAAAATCTTGTCCTTTGCAACTGTCCTTATTCTCCAAATACTTCCTAAATTTCCTTCTTTCTTTTAGACTATGACTAGAGAAAACAGTTTATGCAAGTGTAACTTCTTTCATTTTTGGTCATGCCACACAGCTTGCAAGATCTTAGTTCCCAAACCAGGGATCAAACCCATGTCTCCTGAAGCAGACACATGGAGTCCTAACCACTGGACTACCAGGCATATATGAATACATTGGTACTAAATATAAAAATTCTATGCAGTAAAAACTATAGCCATATTTTAGTTTATTTCACATTGTACAGCATATTTCAGCACTAAAACACAGTATAATGAATTTTAGTAAGAGTATTAGGATATTTAAATTTCTAAAAGTTTCCAATAGTTCCTTATAAATAATTCCCAAACAATAATTGTATTATCTGCATCAACAGAGAAAAATACACAAAATAATTCTACTCCTAACTCTAAACCTAATTATAATTTTTGCTTAGGAGTGGATGGTATAAGAAACTTCTAAAGACTTTATTATCTACCGTAAGGTGCCAGTGACTAGATTAGGCACAGGAGATAAGTGAAAGACAGTTCAGAGTTCCACTGCCAACTTAAATAAAACTCATTGACAAATCAAATTTTGAGAAAGTTTTACCTGTTGTAGAGCCATAACATTACTTTTATCAGCATCAAGCTGGGCATTTTTCAGTTTGTCCCGCAGACTATGTAACATTTGCTGATACTCAATAATTTCATCATCTTTAGAAGACAAAATTAACTAGAAATAAACAAAATATGGTCTGTTACATAACATCAAAATTAATAAACCATTTCTCATTTATGATCAATACTTCAATATATACCATTAGCAGATCAAGAAAATGCAGGCAAAAAAAATCTTGGAAGTGAGAAAATAGCAACAATTGGAATGACCATTGTCTCTTTTGTGCATACAGCCTGATGTTCAAATAAGAAGTGATTCAAAGATATACACTATGCTTCTTTCTTTTTAAGGAATTCAATCTTTTCATTTAAACAACCTCAAGTTTTCAAAACCCATTCCTAAAACAAGAAGTTATAACTACCTCCCTGAAATTACAAAGTGTGTACAACTTATCTTTAAAAAGAAAACATTAAAAGGACATGAAGATGCATAAATATCCTGAATGAATGAAAGAGGCATATCTACAAAGAAAAATTACAGTCATACAGTCATTAAAAAGAACAAAGCAATACTATATATACTGATGTAGACTAAAACTTAAAAGATACTAAGTAAAAACAAGGTGAAGAATACATTTATTAACATCTCTCCTCCAAAATTAAATGATTAAAAACAACTCTAGAGGTCTATACATGGCAGTTCTTAAAACTTTTCTGGCTAAGATATTTCATACACCTTTGGAAACGCCTAATAAAAATGTCACTAACCAGTACAAAACCTTTAAAGAAAATTAAGACTAAAAATTGAAATCTAAAATTAAAAGCCATTACAGCAATTGAAAAAAAGCACCTTCCACTCTTCTACTTTTGCATTGACAGCTGCCATGATTGGATCATCTTCTTCATTTTTTGCTTTCAGAAGATCTGTAAGCTCCTGCACCTAAAAGGCAACAATTACTTCAAAAATGTTGCAAAATAGTGTAACACAAACATATTTATTATAACTGAATATTTATACATGCATTATACATAGTGATAAGCATACACATGCACATATATACATATATATTTAAAGGCATATTCATTATTGGAGCAGTTCTATAGCTAGGGTGACATTAAATGGCTTGTGCATCTTTACAGTTGTAAAATTACTTTTTGTTATAAGGTAATTATATTTTTAAGTATTACTCTATTTTTTAACAAGTTTAATCCTGTGTAAGTAGTGAACAATATACTGGTTTCTATGACATGCAGAGTACATTTATTCTAACGTATTAAACTTTATGGTTCACAGGACCTCTAAGAGTCTTAAGTAGCAAGTTCCCCAAATTGATAGCTTTGCAGGACTGCTGACTATATATTTATTCAGATATCACCCATACATGGCAAGAACTATAAGGTATGTGTAAGGAAACTAGACAACCATATAGAGACAAATATATCAGCATGGTAACATATTACAGTGTAAGATGGCATATTAGAGCATAAGACAAAATCTCATATCCTAGAAACTTAAAGTACTTTCCAATTTCAAATAAACAGTAACGAGGCAATATGAAGTCTGTCCAAATAAGTTAATCTAACAAGAATCCTTACTTGAAGCCGGTAATGATCATTTTCTTTTTTTAACTGGTCCATCATACTATCTGTTTGATGCACAACAGCTTTCATCCTATTATATTCATCAGTCATCTTCTCCATTTCCTGGACAGACTCCTCTAAATTTTTTCTCATTTCTTGATTCTGAAGTTCAATTTTCTCATTCGCTTCTGTTAAAGTCTAGGAAAGATAAAGGCATTATAGTTAAAAACAATTTAATAAAACAAATTAAAATTAAATGCAATCATAAGTGTTTGCTGGAGAAAATGGAACTTTATAGATATTTAGTATCAACTAAATCAAATTTACCAACTAAATCAAATATCAAGAAAACTATACCTAAGAATCTTAGTTCTTAAGAAATGCACAAGATAGACATAAAACAAGAATGAATTTGCAAGATTTGGAACTCCAAAGATACAATTTATTTCATGTTTTACAAATACACGTTTGCAGATTTACACTAAATATATTTAAATGTAAGTCTAAATACTAGATACACATTATGATGAAAGTTTTATAAAAAAAATTATGGCTTTGAACTGACTTCAATTTTACCTGAATTTCATCCAGATATTGGACAAGTTCATAGTTTTTTTAGACAATTGTGATCGGTAGTCACTGTCTTCTCCTCTTCTTGATAAAAGCGTTTCTTTTTGCGAATCTATTTGTTTTTGATAGTCAATAATATCCTGGCGAAGCTGTTCATTCTGAAGGTAGATCAAACACAATATTCTATTTAAAATAACTATCCAAAGAAACAAAACTTCACCCTCTAAATAATGATCTCAAAATACACCTTTAAAATCCCAAGGTTTCACAACACCTAAAGCCTCACCTTTTTCTTTAGACGTTTGTTCTCCAGAAAAGGACAAGAAGAAGGTAATTAGAAATGAGAAAGATAATATATAATTAAGTATAACAATAAGAAATTAAAGGAAAAAAAAATTTAGGAGAATAAGATGTTATTTTGGATAATCGAAGAAAGCAAGAATATTAGTTACCAACCAAAACAAAAAACATTTTCATTATATTAAAAAATAAAAATTCATGATAAACAATGTACATTATTTGGCTCAGAAGAACCAAATAATTAACAGAATTTCTAAGATTTCATAAGAAACAAAGTTTTAAAAGAATGCCAGATAAAATAAGAGGAAGTAAGGCAGAAATCCACTCACATATTGAGTTAGCAAACTAGCAAAGAATAGCTTGAAAAAGAAAATAAGATTTACCCACAGAGATCTAACAAATGAATGTAGTACTTAATGACCTCACCTTTCTATTTATTTTCTATTTCCCTAAAACAAAGTTATATCATAAAAATCACAGTTCAAAACCATCAATTACTTAGACAATTCCAGTTCTGGTTACAGAATTAATTTATGGAAACTTTTTTAATAAGTATCTTTGTTGAACCACCACAACTGCTGAATTTTTTTTACCAACCTCTCTCCTTAGTTTGCTGTTTTCATTTTCTGCCTCCTCATTTCGAAGAGCCAACTAAAATAGGAAAAAAAATAAAAAAGATAAAATTCAGCAATAATTCAATGTAATGTCAGGTTTTCAGTTTCTCATCAATAAAGCAGAGAATGTTTAATTATTGAGGACTTCATGTTGACCCAAGACATGAACAGTAAGCCAAAATTTTGAACACTAAGGATAGGAAGGATTAAGCAGGTCGAGTTTAAAAAACAAAAAACCCTAACCAAAGGATACAGAAAACAAAACCATTACTCTTATTCCGCAGCCTAAAACCTATTAATGAACAGTCTTCTGTCCAAGATCTCTACTGTTTTGCAGTTCTATCATCAGAGCTAAAAGACTTTGCTCTCAGGGAGCATTAAATTACTTAGAAATACAAAGCAGTACAACATAATGCTTAAAAAGAATCATGGATGCTTGGATTTTGGCTGGGGAAACTAAAAAGACATCACTGGGTCAACAGAGGAAGTCTGATTATGGACTATCTATTAGAAAACAGCATTGAATTGATAACTACATTTCCTGAGTATGCTAATTATATAAGTACTTATATTGGAAAATACCTCTCCTTTCAGTGGAAATATACTGAAATATTTAAGAATAAAATATCATAATATTTGTAATATTTAAATAAGAAGTACCACGCTATCTCACATTAACTCTAATGGCTCACCAAAAAAGAAAGGAGAGGAGAGGGGAGCAAGAAGAGGAGGGGACGGGAGGGAAGTAAGTCTGTGTGTGCAAAGACACTGACAGATAAAGCGTTATGTAGCACGGTGTTAACTGGTGAGCCTACAGAAAGAGTATGTGAGTGTTTATTGCTTTTCCTAAAATCTTCATGAAGATAAAGTTTTCAAAATAAAAAGTTTAAAGAAAGTTCATAATAAAATGCAATGTGCTATACAAATTTGGGGGCTTCCCTGGTGGCTCAGCAGTGAAAAACCTGCCTGTAATACAGGAGCCATAGGAGACAGGGGTTCAATCCCTGGGTTGGGAAGATCCTTTCGAGGAGAGCATGGCAACCCACTCCAGTATTCTTGCCTGGAGAATCCCATGGACAGAGGAGCCCAAAGGGCTACAGTCCCTAGGGTCGCAAAGAGTTGGACACGACTGAAGTGACGCACGCTTACAAATTTTACAAATTTACCATTATCATTATTATCATCTGGGAATTAAGAAACAGTCCTATCCTGTTTTGAACTGGAAAATTTAAAAAGAAAACACATGTCAAGAACTAAAGGCAAAACCGTTTATGCTACTAATACTCATTTTCCTTGGTTTTTGAAACATAATACTCCTGACACTTTTCTTGGGCTGTTCTTTGAAACATTCTTTTTATTTCACTAGACATGTCTATGCCTCAGAGATCAGCTTTCCAATCACTTCTATTGCTTCAATATCTATGACCCACAAACTCTTATCACCTATCCAGTGTCTCTCATGATTTCCAATCCACAGATACCCTTTTGGAATATGCATGTTCCACAACAAGAAAAGCCACTCCAATGAGAAGCCCACATATTGCTACTAAAGAGTAGACCATACTCGCTGCAACTAGAGAAAGCCCAGACAGCAATGAAGATCCAGTGTAGCCAAAAATAAATTTGAAAAACTGTTTTTAAAAATTCAAACTAAAAAAAAAAAAGACTGACTTATGTATACCTTTCCATAGTACACCACAGCATTCTTATATTCAAATGTATCCCCAGAGTATCCTATTATCTTATATTATCTTTGTAATTGACGGTGAATATGGCCAAGAAAGAGAACAGTATGCCCACTGTATCCTTAGTATTTCACATGCTATAATTACTCAGTAAAACTGAATGACTGCCGAAGGGCAAAAACAAATTGCCAAAGCAACTCATATCCATATTCTATTTCAAGGAACCTAGTGGCTGGAACGGAGAAGGCAATGGCACCCACTCCAGTACTCTTGCCTGGAAAATCCCATGGATGGAGGAGCCTGGTGGGTTACAGTCCAAGGGGTCGCTAAGAGTTGGACACGACTGAGCAACTTCACTTTCATTTTTCACTCTCATGCATTGGAGAAGGAAATGGCAACACACTCCAGTGTTCTTGCCTGGAGAATCCCAGGGACAGGGGAGCCTGGTGGGCTGCCATCTATGGGGTCGCACAGAGTCAGACACGGCTGAAGCGACTTAGCAGCAGCAGCAGCAGCAGTGGCTGGAAAGGTATATTAACTATGTATTCAAGTTGTCCCTGAATATTCATTAGAAAAACTGATGCTGAAGCTCCAGTACTTTGGCCACCTGATGCAAAGAGCTGACTAGAAAAGACCCTGATGCTGTGAAAGATTAAGAGCAGAGAAGTGGACGACAGAGGTGAGATAATTGGATGGCATCACTGACTCAATGAACATGAGCTTGAGCAAACTCTGGGAGATAGTGAAGGACAGGGAAGCCTGATACGCTGCATTCCTTGGTGTTGCAAAGAGTCAGACAAGACTTAGCGACTGAACAAGTTGTCTGTGTGTGTGCCTAAGAATAAAGATAGTAGTCTAGGATATGAATAGACAAGATAGTTCTGATTAGCTAACAGTGAGTGGTATCAGTGATGAGAAGTTGATGAATACACAGGCTAGACAAAGAATAGCCTAGAAAAAGACAGACACAGAAATCTCCCTAAGCAATTCTATTACTGTACAGCATAGGGAGGATCCTTCATTATAAGAAATCTATAGGTCTGTTATGTTTCACTGAGTCAACTAAACAGATAATTTGATAAGAGCTTATTCTTCACTTTTGCTGTTATTATTTAGTCACTAAGTCATGACCAACTCTTCAGTGACCCCATGGACTGTAGAGCATCATGCTCCGCTGCCCATGGGATTTTCTAGGCAAGAATACTAGAACAGGTTGCCATTTCCTTCTCGATTTCAGTTCAGTTCAGTCACTCAGTCTTGTCCAACTCTTTGCGACTCCATGGACTGCAGCACTCCAGGCCTCCCTGTCCATCACCAACTCCTGGAGTTTACTCAAGCTTACGTCTGTTGAGTTGGTGATACCATCCAACCATCTCATCCTCTGTCATCCCCTTCTCCTCCTGTCCCCAATCCCTCCCAGCATCAGGGTCTTTTCCAATGAGTCAGCTCTTCGCATCAGGTGGCCAAAGTATTGAAGTTTCAGCTTCAACATCAGTCCTTCCAATGTACACCCAGGACTGATCTCCTTTAAGATGGACTGGTTGGATCTCCTTGCCTGTCCAAGGGACTCTCAAGAGTCTTCTCCAACACCACAGTTCAAAAGCATCAATTCTTCGGCTCTCAGCTTTCCTTACAGTCCAACTCTCACATCCATACATGACCACTGGAAAAACCATAGCCTTGACTAGACGGACCTTTGTTGACAAAGTAATGTCTCTGCTGTTTAATACGCTGTCTACGTTGGTCATAACTTTCCTTCCAAGGAGTAAGCGTCTTTTAATTTATTGGCTGCAATCATCATCTGCAGCAATTTTGGAGCCCCAAAAAATAAAGTCAGCCACTGTTTCCACTGTTTCCCCATCTATTTCCCATGAAGTGATGGGACCGGATGCCATGATCTTAGTTTTCTGAATGTTGACCTTTAAGCCAACTTTTTCACTCTCCTCTTTCATGCTCATTAAGCAGCTCTTTAGTTCTTCTTCACTTTCTGCCATAAGGGTGGTGTCATCTGCATATCTGAGGTTATTGATATTTCTCCCGGCAATCTTGATTCCAGCTTGTGCTTCTTCCAGCCCAGAGTTTCTCATGATGCACTCTGCATGTAAGTTAAATAAGCAGGGTGACAATATATAGCCTTGAAGTACTCCTTTTCCTATTTGAAACCAGTCTGTTGTTCCATGTCCAGTTCTAACTGTTGCTTCTTGATCTGCATACAGATTTCTTAAGACGCATGTCAGGTGGTCTGGTATTCCCATCTCTTGAAGAATTTTCCACAGTTTATTGTGATCCATACAGTCAAAGGCTTTGGCATAGTCAATAAAGCAGAAATAGATGTTTTTCTGGAACTCTCTTGCTCTTTCGATGATCCAGAGGATGTTGGCAATTTGATCTTTGGTTCCTCTGCCTTTTCTAAAACCAGCTTGAACATCTGGAAGTTCATGGTTCACGTATTGCTGAAGCATGTCTTGCAGAATTTTAGCATTACTTTACTAGTGTGCGAGATGAGTGCAACTGTGTAGTAGTTTGAGCATTCTTTGGCATTGCCTTTCTTTGGGATTGGGATGAAAACTGACCTTTTCCAGTTCTGTGGCCACTGCTGACTTTTCCAAATTTACTGACATATTGACGATCCTCCAAACGCACATGTCCTGCATTGGCAGGTGGATTTTTTACCACTAAGCCACCATTCATTACCTTTAGGTGACATCAATCTATACTTTCTTCACTGTAAAACTATACAGATATTAATAGCTCATTTTTACATTACTTCCAAACTATTTAATAAAATAGATACATCAAGAATGGGAATTTGGGACTTCACTGGAGACCCAGAGGTTAAGACTGCATGCTTCTAATGCAGGGGTCATGTGTTTGATCCCTGGTAGGGGAAGCAAAATCCCACATGTCCCGTGGCACAGCCAAAAAAAAAAAAAAAAATAGGTATGTTTTTCCTTATATATCAGTCTATGATGAATTCTTTTTAAATATCAACATTACCTCAAAATCAATGTCATTTACTTATAAAAATCTATTTCCAGGAGAATAACAGACAAAATAAGATTATCAGGTCATGATACAACATTGACCTTATAAAGGACACAAAAAGCTTCTGGGCATCAGGGATGGGACAACTAATACATATATACACCAAATTTTTTACTAAGTCAACGACAGTGGAGGCAAAAAAAGAAAACATACTATTTTCTAAAAGGAAATATAAATTTATCTGCAAAAATATAATTTTTTTCTCAAACTAAACATTGAATTATTTTATAAGTAATAAGTATAACATAAGAGGTAATAATAAACTATGCTTGTATAAAAGATGAAACATTACGATTTAATATATGAATTGATTTACAAAATGGTGACATTAACACTCTTTAAGAACCTCTATATTACATAAAGTCAAGTATGCCTGAAAATAAAAAATTTTATTATTGAATATATCATTAAAGATTAATTTCCAAGTCTACCACTAATATAAATACAAACTTCTTTTTTCTAAATTATGACAAATAAGAAAATCAGTTGGTTTTGAATGCCTAATTTTTTCCTATCAATATTCCAGGCCAAATCATCAACTTTATGTAAAGAATTCTTAATATCTGCAGAAAAAGATACCTCCATGTATAAAGAATTAGTGTCTAGGTCATATTCATTCACTAGAAGTATCTGATCCATTGTATTTTAAAAACGTGATGACAACACCAGCTATGATATAAAACCTCAGAAATACATATAGATCAATTTCCACAAATACATAAAACATAAAACTTGGTATCATTACTAAAAATGATAAAAAGTATAAACAGGTAGTGTTTTTTGGTAACTTGAACAGTTAAGAGTCAATGGAAAAATGTGCCTCACTTGTTCATTAACTTTCTTTTCTTTCTCCAACTCTTTTTCCATGTCCTCCAATTCTCTATCTTTTTGTTCCAATTGCTTTTCAAGTTGGCAAATTTCATCACGTAAAAACCGAGTGTCACGTCCACCTGCAGAGTGCTGTGCCATCTGAAAGTAATAAACCAAAAGTATAAATTAATCCCATTACATTTGGAGATTAAAATGAATCAACAGCAAACAAATAATTATTTCAACTTTTAAATTTTATTATAATCAGCACTAAGTGTTTAAAATCAAGTTGCTGAAGAACCATTTTTATTAAGCTTATTTAGGCTTTAGTTCACAGACAACCCTTTAAGCTCTTCCTAAGCCACCCAGAGCTACAAAGAATTGAGTGTCAATCACTCAGATTCTGTGATAGCCGAGCCACAGGCATCAGGGTAAACTACAAAGGCATATAGTGATCTATGCAATGAACTCTTCAGGCTTTCCTTGAGCATCAGAGCTCTGAAACAACATCAGAATCCACCTGAGCCTCCACCCTAGTCACTGACCCATGGAGCTTTTAAGCAGCCCTTCCCCTCTTATCACTGACTCATATTTACACCAGTGCTATCTAAAAGAACTTTCTAGGATAATGGAAATGTTCTCTGCGCTGCCACTATATACATGTGTCTACTGAGCACTTGAAATGCAACTAGTGCAGCTACTGAAATGAATTAAGTTGTAAGTAATTTACACAGTAATTAATTTAAATGCCAACAGCCACACATGACTAGTGCTATCTATCATATTAGACATCCAGGCTTAGATTACCCTTAAAATCTTGCAGCAGACTAAATACATTTTGCTTCATATTTCAGTTACTGTGGGTCATGGTCAAAAACACCAAAAATCCTCTGGTCCTCTAATCTGTCTCTAAGTCATCTCCCTGCCATTCAGTTCTGTTATTCTTCTATGTTAACCAAATTTTTCATATTCTTTACCTCCCTCAAAAAGCTTTCCATTATGCTCTCAAAGAAAATCTTCTTCCAAGATAAACTAGTATTTTACTTCCCCAGCCTTTCCACTGACTTATCCTTTCTATCTCCTTGCTTTAGCTATAGTTTGGCTCTTTTAGTACACTACTTCATTTGGAACTTTTTCATATTAGAAATGCTTATTCTTTCACATCTCATATACCTAGGGCTTAAACAAAGGTGTTGATTTACCCCAAAATATAGTTTCTAGGCTATCATTTCTCTGCCATCCTATAAAAACTCCTCCTGCTGCTTTGAATCTCACATGATAGCCAGCTTTCTTATCACTACCTATTCATGGTAGTAGCAAACTACCAACTTCTCAGTCATTCTTTCACAAAATTCACTGAGCAATTTTGGCACATGGCTCACAGTCTTCCATCAAAAGTCCACAAGCAATGTCTATACATATGTAACTCTCATTCTGGACTTTTTTTTAAAACTCTCTTCCTGTCTGCATTATAGCCTCACACTCCCATCCTCACACCAGGACCTTGTCCAAGCAGAAACATTCTTCAATTATTCACAAAATATCTGCCCTTTTACCTCACAAGACCCTTTAATCCTTTGACTCCTCTTCTCCTTAATCTCTCCCTAACATCCCAACCTTGATTTCCTTGCCTACTGAGCTTTTCATAATCACCGCTTCAACCAATATCTCCAACTGCCCTATTCTCCTATTCTGTGGCAATTGCCCTGCTAAACACTAGCACAGACTTGATCTGACTCCGTTAGCTCACCTGTGTGTCTGACTCTTCGTGACCCTTTGGACTACAGCCCACCAGGCTCTTCAGTCCATGGGATTTTCCCAGCAAGAATATCAGAGTGGGCTGTAGCCCACTTTTTCTGGCCAGGAAAATACCTCGAACTGAGGATCAAACCCGCCGTCTCCTACATCTCCTGCACTGCAGGCAGATTCCTTACCCACTGAGCCATTGGGAAAGCTCTCATAATTCAGTTAACAAGTACTTATTGAGAATGACTGGTATTTCCCTAGAAGCTGGATATACAATAAGGAATAAAAAATAAAACCATCTGAATCCATAGAGCTAATATGTGAAAGAACCAAGATCTGAACATTCCAGGTGCTGAAATCTCCAGTTCATTCTCCATATATTTTAGGTTTTATCCGACTTCCTTGAAGTTTGACTACACATCTCCCACTCTTAGCAGATGACCTCTTCATCCTCTCAAATTCCAGGCACTAAACCTACCAACATGAAAAGTTTCTGTAAACATCCATTCTTCCTTCCTTCCAAGTACAAAGGAAAAAAGGTCCTTCCTCCTTATAAAGACTAATCCATTTATATCACATTCTTTCCAATAATCTCCATAATTTCAATTTGTATTCAGTTCCTTCACTGAAAATTTATGTTCACATTTTGGCCCTTGGCTTTCTCAAAAACCTCCTCTTCTCCTATACCTTTCTGTCACTGTTCCTCAAATTCCAACATGCCTCACTACGTCTCAGTAATAGTAATCTCTCGGTATATTTCTCTAAACTGTAAGCTCCATGAGGTTACTCAACATTTTTATTTTGTTCACAATTGGACGTGCAATCCTTCATAGAATTTAAGGTACATAAATAGGCATGTAAAATATATACTGAACAAATAATTATAAACACAGTATCATTCCAGTGATTTTCCAGCCAAATATAATGAAAAAAATCTGAAAATAATAATTGAAAATGATAATATTTATGACAATTATACCCTAAGGAATACAAAAAAACATACCTCTAGTTCATTTTCCAGTTTCATTACTTTAGTTTTTAATTGATTTTCTATTAAAAAAGATAAATGTTTGAATTGGTTAGATCTCAAAACAAACTTTTAAATAAATTTCAACAAAATAATAAAATTACTTTTTAAAGTCTATCATATTTATAATAAGGTAACACAAGAGAAAATAACTATTTTGTACATTTTCCATGAAACAGGAGTTCCAGAAAAACCTTTCAAAATAAACTATACACATTTTATAGACTATATTAAAGTTGATTCTCTATTGCTTAGTGAATAAATGGAATCCACTCTTAACACCACAGTAATCTTTTCTCCAAGGCACTTACCAAATTTTGCTTGTTCTTCTCCAGCTTTTTCAACTTCTTCCAAAGCTAGCTCTACTTCTTGAGCTTTCATCTAAACATTAAAATAAGTTATTTCAGTATGCCTTTACATCAGAATATAAGCACTAAAAATAAGAATTTAGTTTTGTTTACTATCCTACTACTTAGGGCATGGAATGCCTGGCACAAGAAGACATTCTGCAAATATGTGCTGAATGAATAGATGAATTTCTTACTTAAGGCTATAATTTCTAGGTTCCTAAAAGTTTGAAGGAAAGTTATGACCAAACTAGATAACATATTCAAAAGCAGAGACATCACTTTGCCAACAAAGTTTCGCCTAGTCAAGGCTATGGTCTTTCCTGTGGTCATGTATGGATGTGAGAGCTGGACTGTGAAGAAGGCTGAGCGCTGAAGAATTGATGCTTTTGAACTGTGGTGTTGGAGAAGACTCTTGAGAGTCCCTTGGACTGCAAGGAGATCCAACCAGTCCATTCTGAAGGAGATCAGCCCTGGGATTTCTTTGGAAGGAATGATGCTAAAGCTCAAACTCCAGTACTTTGGCCACCTCATGCGAAGAGCTGACTCATTGGAGAAGACTCTGATGCTGGGAGGGATTGGGGGCAGGAGGAGAAGGGGACGACAGAGGATGAGATGGCTGGATGGCATCACTGACTCGATGGATGTGAGTTTGAGTGACCTCTGGGAGTTGGTGATGGACAGGGAGGCCTGGCGTGCTGCGGTTTATGGGGTCGCAAAGAGTCGGACACGACTAAGCGACTGATCTGATCTGATCTGAAAAGTTTGAAACATCTTTGATTCCTCTTTTTCCCTCAAGTCTTATATCAAGCATTGCAAATTTCCCTTTGTAATGTTTTCAGCTATCTCTTTTTTCTATTTTAATTTTCATTACTCTAGCCCATAATTTTATGTCTAACTTCTTACATAATGTTATGTCTAAACCACTTCAATTCTCTTCAATGTGTCATTTAACTAATTTAACCTTCTGAAGGCAACTGTATAGCTCAAAAACCTTTAATGGCTTCTAACTACTGAGCATAGGATATGCCTTTAAGGCCCTGGACAGCCTATTCCAAACTATATCCAATGTCTGTTTCTTTTACAACCTGCTATAAACTTTCTGCACTTGTGTCCTCAAATGTAAAGAATATGCATATTTTCTATCCCCAGTTTTAATTTATGGTAACTTTCAGCTCTAGAGGGCTTCCCTTGTGACTCAGCTGGTAAAGAATCCACCTTCAAAGCGGGAGACCTGGGTTCAATCCCTGGGTTGGGAAGATCCCTTGGAGAAGGGAAAGGCTACCCACTCCAGTATTCTGGCCTGGAGAATCCCATGGACTATGCATAGTCCATGGGGTTGCAAAGAGTCAAGACACGACTTTCACTTTCACTTTCAGCTCTAGAGGGCTTCGCAGATGGCACTAATGATAATGAACCTGCCTGCCAATGCAGGAAGCATAAAAGATGTGGGTTGGGAAGATCCCCTGGAGGAGGTCAGGGCAACCCACTCCAGTATTCTTGCCTGGAGAATCCCATGCACGCAGGCTACAGTCCATAGGATTACAAAAGGAGCCTGGCAGGCTACAGTCCATAGGGTTACAAATAGTCAGACATGACTAAAGTAACTTAGCACATTATGCACACCAGCGCTAGAAGCTCGTTAACACTTTAGCACTACCTCCACTTACCTAAAACTACTCAACAGTCTTTGACCTTTATAAGGTATGAGAGTGAGAGATCGTCGTTCAGTCGTGTCTGACTCTTTGCGACCCATGGACTATATAGCCCATGGGATTCTCCAGGCCAGAATACTGGAGTGGGTAGCCGTTCCCTTTTCCAGGGGATCTTCCCAACCCACGGATCAAACCCAGGTCTTCTGCATTACAGGCGGATTCTTTACCTGCTGAGCCACAGTAAAGCTCTTAAAAGGTTATCAGTTCAGTTCAATCGCTCAGTTGTGTCCGACTCTTTGCGAACCCATGAATCACAGCATGCCAGGCCTCCCTGTCAATCACAAACTCCCGGAGTTTACCCAAACTCATGTCCATTGAGTTTGTGATGCCATCCAGCCATCTAATCTTCTGTCGTCCCCTTCTCCTCCTGCCCCCAATTCCTCCCAGGATCTAAAAGGTATTCTCACATCTAAATCTCTTCCTCTCCTAACAAATCCCTACAGTGGTTGGCTACTCTAACAAATTATAACATAATTAACATAAAACAGGCTTCCCTGATAGCTCAGTTGATAAAGAATCTGCCTGCAATGCAGGAGACCCTGGTTCGATTCGATTCCTGGGTTGGGAAGATCCGCTGGAAAAGGGATAGGCTACCCACTCCAGTATTCTTGGGCTTCCCTTGTGGCTCAGCTGGTAAAGAAATGCCTACCATGTGGGAGACCTGGGTTCAATCCCTGGGTTGGGAAGATTCCCTGGAGAAGGGAAAGGCTACTCATTCTAGTATTCTGGCCTGGAGAATTCCATAGACTATATAGTCCATGGGGTCACAAAAAGTCAGACTGGACTGAGCAACTTTCAGTCACTAACGTAAGACACCCCTATGCCTTTTAAAACACAACTATTCTGTTTCCCCTACACATTTTTTTAGGAACTTTAGCTGTCATTTCGATTTTACAAAGTGCTTTAGAGATTAACTTATCTAAGAGAGTCTTAAGCTTTATCTAATAGTCAAAGCTATTATTAAAGTACTGCATACAAACCTTCATTATTGATTGAGTAATTCTAAAAAGGTGTATCATATTTTCTTGACTTTCACTTTCTAGCTCATTTACTTCCACCTAAGAGAAAAGCAACAATTTCATATTTTATAATCCTTAAACAAAATATAAGAATTATTTCAGTTGTACCATTCAGTGATTTCAGGGACAATTTAATCATAGTTGTATGTATGTAGCTATGCTTTATTTATCAATTAAGTACCTTGGATAAGGAAATTAATAAATTATCTGCCAATTCTTCTTGACGAGGCAGCTCATCTGGGTCAACCTTTCTTATTTCTTTCCAGTTTATATTAGGTGGCATCTTGAATTTTTTCACTGTGCTTTACCTTCTGTAACAAAACAAGTGGGTATTAGCATTTACAAGGTAAGCAGCATTACTGTTTTTACAGTAATTTAAAGTTGTTACAGATCACACTGTTACAACTCTCTACGGAGTGTGCAAAAAGTTATTGCTTCTTAAATGTGTAACAGATATGTCGATTAAATAGCCTGTATGAAAAGTACAACAGTTGCAAAAAATCATCAGATAGTTTATCGGTCAAATAACTTACGAAGGCTTCCACGCTTAAACGAAGTCAGAACTAAGATTCTGAGTCCCGCTCCTCCACGCCCCCTTACCACCTCGAACACCTAATGGTGCCAAGCGCAAGGGTGCTTGAAAGGCTGAAATTGAGCCCTGATTCTGAGAAACAAGAGCTAGGATTGTCATGCATTGGAGAAGGAAATGGCAACCCACTCCAGTGTTCTTGCCTGGAGAATCCCAGGGACGGGGGAGCCTGGTGAGCTTCTGTCTATGGGGTCGCACAGAGTCGGACACGACTGAAGCGACTTAGCAGCAGCAGCAGGATTGTAAAAAAAAAAAGTGAGGAAATTTACAATTGAAACGAGTGCGGTTGGGCCTGGGAAATCAGCGCTGCAGAAAAAGGAAAGCAAACCGATTGCGGACAGGCGGCTAAGGAACGGCGAAACTAAACTGTTGTCCATCTGGGACCCGAAGGTTAAAGAACCTGTGTAGGAAGAGACTCTCGGTTTGTGCTCACCAGGATCCACCTACCTACACCAAACCTGGCAACCAGCGGCGGCCGCTCAGCTATCATACCCACTCGGCCCGGCCCAGCCGCCAAACCAGACCGCTCTCCAGCGCCGTTCCAATCGGACACTGGATCCAGCCAACTGGTCCGGAGAAACAGCGACGACGGCTGCTAGGCGACACCATTCCCCACCCAGCCGAGGCCGCAACAAAAGCCCGGATGCTAGCAATGCCTACATTTCACGACCGTGGGTGATGCTTTACGTTCAGATTCCCCCGCGAGTTCCCTGCACTGTGTGTTATGGACGAAGTGAAGGCGTGAAGTGAGGACTCCAAATCCCAAAATGCAGTTCTGCTTGGGGGCCGGGACTTTTAGGACGATGAAGTCTCTGAGAAGTGGAGGTAGGCCGTTCCCGGCGTGCAGTGCGGGAGGCTGCGGCGGTACCGAGGTGCGGGGGAACCGCCCGGAGGCGGGAGGCGCCACGGCCGAGGCGTGCCTGCGCTGGTGACCTGAAAGAGGCCGAACATGCCTGTGCCTTCGGTGGCGTCGCTCGCCGGACCGCTCTTCCCGAGGTTTCTCTAAGTCAACCCCGGGTGGAACTGCTCCCAGGTGAGGTCGGGCAATTGGTTAGTGGCTGGGGAGGAGTTGACGGGAGCGGTCCCGGGTGAGACAAGCTCCTGCCTTTGGGACTGAGGGGCCCAGCCAAAGCCTCAAGAGGTGGGAAGACGCCGCCCTCTCCTTGGGCGTTCGCTGGCGACGCCCTGGGTGGTGCCCTCTGTAAGAAGGCAGAAGTTTTAGCTTCTTCGATTTCACAGTCTCTCTCTGTACAGTGGAGTGGGGGCCGCGAGCTTGGCAGGTGGGGAGTGAGAATTTGGGAAGAGGACACCGCATCCTCCGACCTCGGCCGCCTTACCTGTAGCCCCATTATCTTCGCGGGTTGACGAACTTGAAGGTTGAGCGAAGGTTCCAGAGAGGAAAGGTTAGAACTTGCCCAGGCCACTGCTAGGGGATAGAAAGATAAGGCACCTCTGTACTTAGCAGCCCTGTTGCTGTCACTTGCTTGGTGACCAAGGGTGGCTTTCCCTGACAACTGCCTTCTTAAACGCTTGCAGCTTTTCTTGGTGCAAGTTTTGCCCATCGGGCTGCTCTCAACCATTCTGGAATGTGATACACCGCTAGGAAAACTTTCTTAAGCTGTAGACTTGAAATCTAAATACATTTTCAACTGTTTGGACCAGTGCATCCATCTTTTTAAAATTTTAAGCACTTTCTTTTCATTTGCTAACTATAATTGATACCAAGTTTACTTTTGAAAATAATTTCTTTCCAAACCGTTCAGTAGAAAATAAAAAACATAATTTTGTGATCCATTTAGAGACATTCATCGAATTTGTAGTAGTGATCATTTTGTCTCGTCCTTTCCTGGAAGATGGTATGCCAAACACTGTTCATTAACCCTTTTTTGACTATGCCGTATGTCCCCATAAATTATCTTATAAATGAAGATTTGTACCTGTTGACAAATCTGTTCTTTGTTTCTATCAGTTTGCTTTTTTTTAGATCCCACATATAAAGGAGATCACAGTTGTTTTTCTTTCTCTATCTAACATTTCACTTAGCATAATGCCATCATGTTCCATCCGTGTTGTCATGATGTCATAAATGGTAAGATTTCTTTTTGTGTGTGTCTGAGTAATGTTGCTTTGTGTGTCCATACTATTCATACATGTCCTTTATTCTTTCATCCATGCATTTATACTTAGGTTGTTTCCATGGGTTGGCTATTCTAAGTAGCGCTGAATGAATATCTCTTCAAAAGAGTGATTTAGTTTTCTTCAAATATATACCCAGAAGTGGAACTGCTGGATAGTATGGTAGTTCTGTTTTTAAGTTTTTGAGAAACCTGTATCGTCGTTTTCTATGATGGTTTCATCAATTTGCATTCCCACCAGCCATACACAAGTGTTCCCTTTTCTCTACATTTTTGCCACCAATACTTATCTCCTGTCTTTTTGATGATAGTCATTCTTACCAGGTGTGAAGTAATTGATACTCTGATTGTAGTTCCGATTTGCATTTCCCTGACTTTGCGTGATTATGAGCACCTTTTCATATACCTGTTGGCCATAATATGTCTTTGGAAGAAGTTCCTGTGCCGTTTTTGAATCAGGTTTTGTTTTTTTGTGATTGAGTTGTATGAGTTTTTATTTTGAATATTAACCTGTTTTCATATCTATTTTTGCAAATATATTCTCGCATTCCATGGATTTCCTTTGTTATGTGAAAATGTTTTAATTTGACATAGGACCATTTATTTATTTTTGTTTTGTTTTTGTTGTGCTTTGGTTCCAAATCCAAAAAGTCATTTCCAGGACCAGTGTCGGTGAGCTTACCCCGTATTTCTACTGGAAGGATTATGGTTGTCGTTGTATGTTCAATTCTTTAATCCATTTTGAGTCGATTTTTGTGAGTTAAGTAAAACAGGGGTTAGTTTCATTCTTTTGCTTGTGGTTCTATTTTCTCAAAAGCATTTATTAAAGAAACTATTCTTTCCCCATTGTATATTCTTGATTCTTTTATTTCTGGCCTCCTAAGTCTGTACTATTAATCTGTGTGTGTGTTTTCATGCTAGTTGCAAACTGTTTTGATTACCATAGCTTATTCATTATTTCATTTAATCTTCATAATAACTCAGTGAAATAGCTGCTTATATTGTTCTCATTTTCCAACTAAGTTAAGAAACCAAGGCTTGGAGAGTTTAAGAACTCTGCCCAGACTTGAATAGTATGATTGCACATGAATCTTTCTGGTTAAAGGATATGTTTATAACTGATACATGGCTTTCTCTTGCATGTTGGATACCAATACTTGTAATGTGCTTATTCCTCTGTCTTGCTGTCCATATTAAAATATGTATTCTGATTACATAACTTTGTTTACTCAATAATTTGAATTAAATATTCTTCATGTTCAGTGTTTTCAATTCATAATTTAGCAGGGGGAGGCAGAGAGGAAAGCTAGTGTTTCTGGAGCACATATGTCATTTACTGTGCTTAAAACTACATACTTGCTTTTGTAGTAGTAATCTGTTATTTTTGCTGCATCACCTTTATTTTTGTTCTTGTTTTTTCATTCATTACGACTGTTATTTTCTATTTATTATTTTTGTTCTTGTCTGTTTTAGTCTTTTCTACCTTTATCTCTCCTCACTTTCTTATTCACATTTAAGGTACCTGGCCTAATAGTAAGTTTTATTCTCATTTTTCAAAACTGAATGAGTACAGGTTCAGAGAACCTAAGTAATTTTGTAATAATGAAACTAAAGTTATAACCCATATCTCAATTGCAGTACTAATTAAGCGCAAAATCTCACTTAAATTTTATAACTTTGTTATTGTTGTTCAGTCTCTTAAGTCATGTCTGACTCTTTGTGACGCCATGAACTACAGCATGCCTGGCTTCTCTGTCCTTCACTATCTCCCAGAGTTTGTTCAAACTCATGTCCATTGAGTTGATGATGCCATCCAACCATCTCATCCTCTGTCACTTCCTTCTCCTCCCGCCCTCAATCTTTCCCATCATCAGGGTCTTTTCCAGCAAGTCAGCTCTTCACATCAGGTGGCCAAAGTATTGGAGCTTCACCTTTAGCATCAATCTTCCCATGAATAATCAGGGTTGGTTTCCTTTAGGATTGACTGATTTGATCTCCTTGCTGTCGAAGGGACTCTCAAAGAGTCTTCTTCAGCACCACAGTCAGCCTTCTTTCTGGTCCAGCTCTTCACATCAGGTGGCCAAAGTATTGGAGCTTCACCTTTAGCATCAATCTTCCCATGAATAATCAGGGTTGGTTTCCTTTAGGATTGACTGATTTGATCTCCTTGCTGTCGAAGGGACTCTCAAAGAGTCTTCTTCAGCACCACAGTCAGCCTTCTTTCTGGTCCAGCTCTCACATCTGTACATGACTACTGGAAAGATGATAGCTTTGACTCTTCGGACATTTCTAGGCAAAGTGATGTCTCTACTTTTTAATACACTGTACTCATTCTAACAGTATTTTAGATTAATATATATATTTTTATATTTATATATATTATAATATATATTTTATATTTATATAATATATATATAAAATATATATAATATATTTTAGATTAATATTAATAAGTGAAAGACTTATTCACTCTGCTAGACACTGGGGATGCAGTAGGAAATGACTTAACTAAGGTCTAGGCTCTAATGCACTGTAGTATGTTTATACTTAACTGTGGACAAAGAAATTTAACTCAGGTTCTAGTTCAGTCACTCCCTATGTATAATTTTGAGGAAAATCCCTAAAACCCACTATTATTCTTCGTGTAGTTTTCTAAATCACTCAATTTTCACCAAGAGAAGGGATTTATCTGACAATTTTATAAATGTCTTTACTATAGGAGCACTTGCCTAAATCTGCCTTCTTTCATCTCTTTGGTTTTATGAGCAGTTTTATCTTCCCAGAATCACTTCACAAGAAAGGCTTGCCTTTTATAGTTGATACTTCTGTTCTCTGTACCAACCAACCTGCATTCTAAATGTAATTTCCATCCCTTTTATGCTGCCTTATCAAGAAAAGGAATACTAACTTACTGTTCCAGTTTCTCACATAAAGCATGGTGTTGAAAAATTTAGTGTCTACAGTGTACAGAAAATGTTTTGTTTTGCCTTGCACTCATGGAGAGGAATCAGTGTGCAGCAAGCAAACACTTGTCTTCTCTCAACATGAGGAGACTGGAAAGATTAGTAGGAGTCAGTATGAATACAGACCATGCAAGCCAAAGTTTTACTTTCGAAGAAGATATAATCATGAAATTACTGAGCTCAGAAGATGTTCCTCTCCAGGCTAAATACTCCCAGATTTTATATAATATAAATATTTCATAAAATAGTCCTATAGATTTCTTTTTTCCATGATTGTATTGTCCGGGTATGGAAGAGTGAGCACTCGGTACAATTTTGAAGGAATTACATTGTTTTTTATCTTCGTAATGTGCTTAGGAGTGGTCAGTTGCATTTGGATTCTTTGCATATAGTGACACCACATTTGGTAAGCCAGTCAATCTTTCCATCCACTCACACTGTGCATCTGTGTGAATATGCTTGTGTGCCTAGGAAAAGAATTGGAAGTTCCCTTTGGTCTGTTTGTGCTGCCAACAGAATACCGTAGATTTGGTAGTTTATAAGCAATAGGAATTGCTCACAATTCTGAAGACTGAGAAATCCAAATTTAAGGCATAGCAGATTCAGTATCTAGTGAGGATCTGGTTCATAGCAGGCATCTTTTCACAGTGTCCTCACATGGCAGAAGGGGCACTGGATCTCTCAGATTCATTAATAGGATTAATGCCCTTATGATAATATGAAGCTCCACCCTCATAACCTGATCACCTCCCCAAGGCCCCCTCCTCCAAATAACATGGGACATTAGGATTTAACATGAATTTGTGGGTGGGAGAGACACACAAACATCCAGTCTATAGCACTCCTACAACTAACATTCAACAGGGATGTGTTACATTGTTACAGTAAAGTGAATCTTGCTGCCCTCTCTCTATGTCCTTCTGTAACCCTCTCCCTTTGCCCTAACCTCTTCCCTTGCAGGTGGCTCTTTTGGACAAAACCCAAGATGACTCCAGAACTGAACTCAGGATATATATGAGAAGTAGCTCTCCTCCCTTTCTCTCATAATATGCTTCCTTAGAGAATCTTCAAAAATTCTATTGTCTTGACCCTTTATAACCTCTCCCACATTGTTTCTGGGTTTACCTTGCTTGATTGACAGTAAAAAAAAAAAACAAAAAATGCAGTATGCAAGAACTTGAAAAGTGCATGTACATTGGGACTTACCATCTAGCTTTCCTAACAGTACCATTTAAAGTTCAGGTTAACCTATTGACGAATATGACTACAAGAAGTAGAAAGGACTAAATGCTCTTAGTTACATTTAAAGCTTGATTTGCCTAATTTAAAGCTGCATTTGTAATTTCAGTATTTTCATTTTTATTCAGGGACTTCAGATGCCTAACTTAACAAGCAAAACTTTCTCAAAATTTAAACAACTTCTCGGAGAAGGCAATGGCACCCCACTCCAGTACTTCTGCCTGGAAAATCCCATGGGTGGAGGAGCCTGGAAGGCTGCAGTCCATGGGGTCGCTGAGGGTCGGACACGACTGAGCAACTTCACTTTCACTTTTCACTTTCATGCATTGGAGAAGGAGGTGGCAACCCACTCCAGTGTTCTTGCCTGGAGAATCCCAGGGATGGGGGAGCCTGGTGGGCTGCCGTCTATGGGGTCACACAGAGTCGGACACGACTGAAGTGACTTAGTAGTAGTAGTAGTAGTAAACAACTTCTATAAAGCTAGAAAACTATACTTAAAACTATGGCAACTCCCTTGGTCTTATAAAAATTTCAATATTTGTAAAGTTGACTATAAATTCTTATACTTTTCAACTAAAAGTCTTAAATCCAGAAATTGCATGGTCAGTAATTTAATATTATGGACAGGGAGGCATGGCGTGCTGCAATTCATGGGGTCACAAAGAGTCGGACACGACTAAGCAACTGAAGTGAACTGACTGACTGATGTTATATATTTTACATAATATTGTATTTTAACTTACAGTTTTGAAGCTAGTATATCAGAATTTCTAGTATATATATTAAATACTCTTCAACATTATAAGTACTCAAAATCAAATACATATTATTCCCATATATAATTTCAAAGTATTAAAACCATTGGTTTAATTTGCTTATTTTTTTCTATTAAAAAATAAACTTTAAAAAACTTTATATAAAGAAAGTTTTAAACTTCCTTTATAAACATATAGCCAGGCAACAGTTTGTCACCCCAGGTGTTACCTGGTCAGCGACCTGAGAGGTTTCTGACGCCATACACAAGACTTGATTTTCACTACCTGATGGTGAATGTCTTGAGTTGTTTTGTTTTTCTGAATTAGAGACACACATGATTTTAAAGTAAAATCATTCTTCACTCTATGTTTAAACACATCAAGTGTTCTGTGAATTATATCTTCTTGAGACTGTCATTCAATAGCCTGCTGACCGATTCTACTGTTGCCTGGGTATTACTGCTTGAATGGCTGTAGTTCGGGTATTTCCTTTGTTACTCTCTTGTGCTTGATTCCCTGTCTCCTGATTTCCCTGTCTTTGTGTTTCTTACTCCCTCGTGTTATTGGAGTAAGTCTTCTATTAGTTTCCTGAGAGGAGAATTGTTGGAGGTACGTTTTTGAGATCTTTAATGTTCTACAGTATTTTTATTCTGCTTTCCTACTTGGGAAGTTAGACTTTATAAAAATTTTAATTTGGAAATGATTATCCAGCAGAAATTTGAAGCATTATTTCCTTTTGTTTTCTGAATTTTTTTCTCTGGCTGCTAGTATTGTTGGTGAAAAAAAGGGTTTAATTGGATTCTGACCTTTGGTATGGAACCTGCCTTATTTCTTTCTGAAAGTTTTAGTACCCTCTTTTTGTACAGGATTCTGGGTTCAAATGGTAGAAGATAGGTTGAGGGTCTAAAAGTATGTAAACATACTTTTAACTTAACCCTCATTTTCGATACACTGTGTCTTTTCTATTGTCTCCAGTAGCAGACACTCTGTTTCACCTGCTGCAGAGAGAAATTCTCCAGTGTTCTGCCTTGATGTAGGAGGGAAAGTTACTTGACTCTATGCAGTGAGAGAGGGGTCTAAACTTTAACAAATCCATCTATTCCTCACCCTACTTCTTGAGTTCCTTTGTACCAGTTTTTGAGATTGGTGCTGTAAGGGGTGCAGAAAATTTTCCAGCTTTTCCCCTTTCAGTTAAGGATTCACTTTCCTGAGCTTTGTTGGGTTATTTAGAAATCCTTTTGCGTTTTCAGCTTCCAAAATGTTCTGAGATCTCCTCTCCAGTTGTCTTTATCCTTGTGAATTTATAGCCTTCCTTTTCTAAGAAGTAACAACTCTTATTTTAGTGTGATTGAGATGGAACTAACCAGATCTCTCCATCTTTAAATAAGCAGTATCAACTTTGTCATGATAATCAGATCAGATCAGATCAGATCAGTCGCTTAGTCATGTCCGACTCTTTGCAACCCCATGAACTGCAGCACACCAGGCCTCCCTGTCCATCACCAATTCCCAGAGGTCACTCAGACTCACATCCATCGAGTCAGTGATGCCATCCAGCCATCTCATCCTCTGTCGTCCCCTTCTCCTCCTGCCCCCAATCCCTCCCAGCATCAGAGTCTTCTCCAATGAGTCAACTCTTCGCATGAGGTGGCCAAAATACTGGAGTTTCAGCTTGAGCATCATTCCTTCCAAAGAAATCCCAGGGCTGATCTCCTTCAGAATGGACTGGTTGGATCTCCTTGCAGTCCAAGGGACTCTCAAGAGTCTTCTCCCAACACCACAGTTCAAAAGCATCAATTCTTCGGCACTCAGCCTTCTTCACAGTCCAGCTCTCACATCCATACATGACCACAGGAAAGACCATAGCCTTGACTAGGCGAACCTTTGTTGGCAAAGTGATGTCTCTGCTTTTGAATATGCTATCTAGGTTGGTCATAACTTTCCTTCCAAGGAGTAAGTGTCTTTTAATTTCATGGCTGCAGTCACTATCTGCAGTGATTTTGGAGCCCAGAAAAATAAAGTCTGACACTGTTTCCACCGTGTCTCCATCTATTTTCCATGTAGTGATGGGACCAGATGCCGTGATCTTCGTTTTCTGAATGTTGAGCTTTAAGCCAACCTTTTCACTCTCCACTTTCACTTTCATCAAGAGGCTTTTGAGTTCCTCTTCACTTTCTGCCATAAGGGTGGTATCATCTGCATATCTGAGGTTATTGATATTTCTCCCGGCAATCTTGATTCCAGCTTGTGTTTCTTCCAGTCCAGCATTTCTCATGATGTACTCTGCATATAAGTTAAATAAACATGGTGACAATATACAGCCTTGACGTACTCCTTTTCCTATTTGGAACCAGTCTGTTGTTCCATGTCCAGTTCTAACTGTTGCTTCCTGACCTGCATACAGACTTCTCAAGAGGCACATCAGGTGGTCTGGTATTCCCATCTCTTTCACAATTTTCCACAGTTTATTGTGATCTACAGAGTCAAAGGCTTTGGCATAGTCAATAAAGCAGAAATAGATGTTTTTCTGGAACTCTCTTGCTTTTTCCATGATCCAGCAGATGTTGGTTGGAACTCTGCATTCAGATGTTTATATTTTTCTTTTTCTCCTTTGCTTTTCGCTTCTCTTCTTTTCATAGCTATTCGTAAGGCCTCCCCAGACAGCCATTTTGCCTTTTTGCATTTCTTTTCCATGGGGATGGTCTTGATCCCTGTCTCCTGTACAATGTCACGAACCTCATTCCATAGTTCATCAGGCACTCTATCTATCAGATCTAGGCCCTTAAATCTATTTCTCACTTCCACTGTATAATCATCAGATCAGATCAGATCAGATCAGTCGCTCAGTCGTGTCCGACTCTTCGTGACCCCATGAACCGCAGCACGCCAGGCCTCCCTGTCCATCACCAGCTCCCGGAGGTCACTCAGACTCACACCCATCAAGTGAGTGATGCCATCCAGCCATCTCATCCTCCGTCGTCCCCTTCTCCTCCTGCCCTCAATCCCTCCCAGCATCAGAGTCTTCTCCAATGAGTCAACTCTTCGCATGAGGTGGCCAAAATACTGGAGTTTCAGCTTGAGCATCATTCCTTCTAAGGAAATTCCAGGATTGATCTCCTTCAGAATGGACTGGTTGGATCTTCTTGCAGTCCAAGGGACTCTCAAGAGTCTTCTCCAACACCACAGTTCAAAAGCATCAATTCTTCGGCGCTCAGCCTTCTTCACAGTCCAGCTCTCACATCCATACATGACCACAGGAAAGACCATAGCCTTAACTAGGCGAACCTTTGCTGGTAAAGTAATGTCTCTGCTTTTGAATATGCTATCTAGGTTGGTCATAACTTTCCTTCCAAGGAGTAAGCGTCTTTTAATTTCATGGCTGCAGTCACCATCTGCAGTGATTTTGGAGCCCAGAAAAACAAAGTCTGACACTGTTTCCACTGTTTCCCTATCTATTTCCCATGTAGTGATGGGACCAGATGCCGTGATCTTCGTTTTCTGAATGTTGAGCTTAACCTTTTCACTCTCCACTTTCACTTTCATCAAGAGGCTTTTTAGTCCCTCTTCACTTTGTGCCATAAGAGTCGTGTCATCTGCATATCTGAGGTTATTGATATTTCTCCCAGCAATCTTGATTCCAACTTCTGTTTCTTCCAGTCCAGCATTTCTCATGATGTACTCTGCATATAAGTTAAATAAACGTGGTGACAATATGCAGCCTCGACGTACTCCTTTTCCTATTTGGAACCAGTCTGTTGTTCCATGACCAGTTCTAACTGTTGCTTCCTGACCTGCATGCAGATTTCTTAAGCGGCAGATCAGGTGGTCTGGTATTCCCATCTCTTTCAGAATTTTCCATAGTTTATTGTGATCTACACAGTCAAAGGCTTTGGCATAGTCAATCAAGCAGAAATAGATGTTTTTCTGGAACTCTCTTGCTTTTTCCATGATCCAGCGGATGTTGGCAATTTGATCTCTGGTTCCTCTGCCTTTTCTAAAACCAGCTTGAACATCAGGAAGTTCACGGTTGGTGTGTACAAGTCCATACCATTTAGATATGCTAAATTGCTTCTGGCTTCAAGATAAACAGAAAGATATAAACACCTGAATGCAGAGTTCTAAAGAATAGCAAGAAGAGATAAGAAAGCCTTCTTCAGGGATCAATGCAAAGAAATAGAGGAAAACAACAGAATGGGAAAGACTAGGGATCTCTTCAAGAAAATCAGAGATACCAAGGGAACATTTCATGCAAAGATGGGCTTGATAAAAGACAGAAATGGTATGGACCTAACAGAAGCAGAAGATATTAAGAAGAGGTGGCAAGAATACACAGAAGAACTGTACAAAAAAGAGCTTCACGACCCAGATAATCATGATGGTGTGATCACTGACCTAGAGCCAGACATCCTGTAATGTGAAGTCAAGTGGGCCTTAGAAAGCATCACTAGGAACAAAGCTAGTGGAGGTGATGGAATTCCAGTGGAGCTATTCCAAATCCTGAAAGATGATGCTGTGAAAGTGCTGCACTCAATATGCCAGCAAATCTGGAAAACTCAGCAGTGGCCACAAGATTGGAAAAGGTCAGTTTTCATTCCAATCCCAAAGAAAGGCAATGCCAAAGAGTGCTCAAACTACCGCACAATTGCACTCATCTCACACGCTAGTAAAGTAATGCTCAAAATACTCCAAGCCAGGCTTCAGCAATATGTGAACCATGAACTTCCTGATGTTCAAGCTGGTTTTAGAAAAGGCAGAGGAACCAGAGATCAAATTGCCAACATCCGCTGGATCATGGAAAAAGCAAGAGAGTTCCAGAAAAACATCTATTTCTGCTTTATTGACTATGCCAAAGCCTTTGACTCTGTAGATCACAATAAACTGTGGAAAATTGTGAAAGAGATGGGAATACCAGACCACCTGATGTGCCTCTTGAGAAATCTGTATGCAGGTCAGGAAGCAACAGTTAGAACTGGACATGGAACAACAGACTGGTTCCAAATAGGAAAAGGAGTACGTCAAGGCTGTATATTGTCACCATGTTTATTTAACTTATATGCAGAGTACATCATGAGAAATGCTGGACTGGAAGAAACACAAGCTGGAATCAAGATTGCCGGGAGAAATATCAATAACCTCAGATATGCAGATGATACCACCCTTATGGCAGAAAGTGAAGAGGAACTCAAAAGCCTCTTGATGAAAGTGAAAGTGGAGAGTGAAAAGGTTGGCTTAAAGCTCAACATTCAGAAAACGAAGATCACGGCATCTGGTCCCATCACTACATGGAAAATAGATGGAGACACAGTGGAAACAGTGTCAGACTTTATTTTTCTGGGCTCCAAAATCATTGTAGATGGTGACTGCAGCCATGAAATTAAAAGATGCTTACTCCTTGGAAGGAAAGTTATGACCAACCTAGATAGCATATTCAAAAGCAGAGACATCACTTTGCCAACAAAGGTTCGCCTAGTCAAGGCTATGGTCTTTCCTGTGGTCATGTATGGATGTGAGAGCTGGACTGTGAAGAAGGCTGAGTGCCGAAGAATTGATGCTTTTGAACTGTGGTGTTGGAAAAGACTCTTGAGAGTCCCTTGGACTGCAAGAAGATCCAACCAGTCCATTGTGAAGGAGATCAGCCCTGGGATTTCTTTGGAAGGAATGATGCTCAAGCTGAAACTCCAGTATTTTGGCCACCTCATGCAAAGAGTTGACTCATTGGAGAAGACTCTGATGCTGGGAGGGATTGGGGGCAGGAGGAGAAGGGGACGACAGAGGATGAGATGGCTGGATGGCATCACTGACTCGATGGATGTGAGTCTGAGTGACCTCCGGGAGTTGGTGATGGACAGGGAGGCCTGGCGTGCTGCAGTTCATGGGGTCGCAAAGAGTCAGACACGACTGAGCGACTGATCTGATCTGATCAAGATAAACCCTTTTTAATTTTTCTATACATCTTCAAAAGGTACAGCTAATTACCTTTCTGATTTGCTGGTTTCAATTTATCATGTCTTTAAAAAGTGTCAGTCAGTCAGTTCAGTCCCTCAGTTGTGTCCAACTCTTTGCAACCCCATGGACTGTAGCACTCCAGGCCTTGCTGTCAATCACCGACTCCTGGAGTTTACTCAAACTCATGTCCATTGAGTCGGTGATGCCATCCAACCATCTCATCCTTAGTTGTCCATTTCTCTTCTCGCCTTCAATCTTTCTCAGCATCAGGGTCTTTTCCAATGAGTCAGCTCTTTGCATCAGGTGGCCCAACTATTGGAGTTCCAGCTTCAACATCATTCCTTCCAATCAATATTCAGGACTGATTTCCTTTAGGATGAACTGATTGGATCTCCTTGCCATCCAAGGGACTCTCAAGAGTCTTCTCCAACACCACAATTCAAAAGCACCAATTCTTTGGCACTCAACTTTCTTTATAGTCCAACTCTCACATCCATACATGACTACTGGAAAAACCATAGCTTTGATTAGACAGACCTTTGTTGGCAAGGTAATGTCTCTACTTTTTAATAAACTGTCTAGGTTGGTCATAATTTCCTTCCAAGGAGTAAGCGTCTTTTAATTTCATGGCTGCAGTCACCATCTGCAGTGATTTTCAGTTCAGCCGCTCAGTTTTGTCCGAGTCTTTGCAACCCCATGAATCGCAGCACGCCAGGCCTCCCTGTCCATCACCATCTCCCGGAGTTCACTCAAACTCACATCCATCGAGTCGGTGATGCCATCCAGCCATCTCAGTGATTTTGGAGCCCCCCAAAATAAAAGTCTGTCACTGTTTCCATTGTTTACCCATCTATTTCCCATGAAGTGATGAGACCAAATGCCATGATCTTAGTTTTCTGAACTTTGAGTTTTAAGCTGACTTTTTCACTCTCCTCTTTCACTTTCAAGAGGCTCTTTAGTTCTTCCTTGGTTTCTGCCGTAAGTGTGGTATCATCTGAATATCTCAGGTTGTTGATATTTCTCTTGGCAATCTTGATTACAGCTTGTGCTTCATCCAGCCCAGCATTTCTCATGATGTACTCTGCATATAAGTTAAATAAGCAGGGTGACAATAAACAGCCTTAATGTACTCCTTTCCTGATTTGGAACCAGTCTGTTGTTCCATGTCCAGTTCTGACTATTGCTTCCTGACCTGCATATAGATTTCTCAAGAGGCAGGTCAGGTGGTCTTGTATTCCCATCTCTTGAAGAAGTTTTCACAGTTTGTTGTGGTTCATACAGTCAGAAGGCTTTGGCATAGTCAATAAAGCAGAAGTAGATGTTTTTCTGGAACTCTTGCTTTTTCGATGATCCAGAGGATGTTGGCAATTTGATCTCTGGTTCCTCTGCCTTTTCTAAATACAGCTTGAACATCTGGAAGTTCATAGTTCACATACTTTTGAAGCCTGGCTTGGAGAATTTTGAGCATTATTTTGCTAGTGTGTGAGATGAGTTCAATTGTGTAGTAGTTTGAGCATTCTTTGCCATTGCCTTTCTTTGAGATTGGAATGAAAACTGACCTTTTCCAGTCCTGTGGCCACTGCTGAGTTTTCCAAATTTGCTGGCATATTGCATGCAGCACTTAAAAAGTTTAATGTTTTCTAAATTTTCCTTAATTCTAAAATAACTTAATACCTTCTCATAGGCTCTTGTGTATGCATTTTTATACAAATCTTACATATGATTTGAAGTCTCTTGTTTTCCTTCTCTAATCTTTCCAGAACTCCTACAGATTTATCTCAGGTTCCAGATCTTTTGGCTCTGTGAATGATACATTAATTTCCTATTCCTACTGTAACACATGCCACAATGTGGTAGCTTAAAATAACAGATTCATTATTTTACAGTTCTGGAAGTCAGAAATCCTCAACAGGGCTGTAGTCCTTTGAGGAACTCTAATGAATAATGTGTTTCTTTGCCTGTTCCAGCTTCTGCCATTGTACTTGTGGCCCCCAGCTAACCATCCTATCACTCTGACCTCTGCTTTTTTGACTCTCCTGTGTCCCTCATTCACTGGTGAGGTTTCTTTTCATTGAATTGACCCACCTAGATGGTCCAGGATAATATCCTCATCTCAAAATCATAAATTTAGTCGCACCTGTGAAGTCTATTTTGCTATAAGGTAACCAGTCCATTTTAAAGGAGATCAGCCCTGGGTGTTCTTTGGAAGGAGTGATGCTAAAGCTGAAAGTCCAGTACTTTAGCCACCTCATGTGAAGAGTTAACATGAGTCAACTCTTTGATGTGAAGAAAAGACTCTGATGCTGGGAGGAATTGGGGTCAGGAAGAAAAAGGGACAACAGAGGATGAGATGGCTGGATGGCATCACCGACTCAATGGATGTGAGTTTGAGTGAACTCCAGGAGTTGGTGATGGACAGGGAGGCCTGGCATGCTGCAGTTCCTGGGGTCGCAAAGAGTTGGACACGACTGAGTGACTGAACTGAACATATTCACAGGTTAAGATGGTTTACATATTTGGGGAGGGTTCCCTCCAGAAGTGATAAACTAAAGTTATGCTAATGACACTACTCAAGCTAGAAAAGTAAATCATCAGCATCCTTATTTTTATAACAGGGTTGTTTCTTCAGTAACCTCCAGTTCATGTAGTTCTTTCTCCTCTATAAACATTGTGCCACTGGATTCTTTTTAAAGCAGTAACTTAAATTATGCATTGTCATGTATGAATGAAGGCCAGTCTGTAGATTAAAGGCTTTTGTTACATTGGGAAAAAGGAAAACAGTGGTTTATATCTGGATCATAAACTGCTTCTATACCCCAGGGGCCATCCAGATAACATAAATCCATCAAATAACTCAACCTCAGTGAAAGATAATGGAACTGTAGTAAACTGGCTAGTATACAGTGAGCTTAAAGGCATTCAGACAGACATTTTAAAAAGACTTGATCAATCTGAGCAAGGCTTCAGTCTGTAATTTTGGACTCTTGATTTAAGTAATAGTTGATCTTCAGATTCATAAGGTACTAAAACATGAGATTTATCTACATTTTAGAAAACCCATGATCAGTGTCTTTTTAAGTATGTATTTGTTTTCCCACAAGGATTCATTTAGATCCTGTTGGGACATATCATACCAGGTTTTCTTTAGTTATCTTTGTTTCCCAGGTAACCTGACCTGTGACAGCTGAAGAAGTTAGCTATCTAGTTAGCTAAAGAATGTGAACGTGAAGTCGCTCAGTCGTGTCCAACTCTTTATGACCCCATGGAGTGTAGCCTACCAGGCTCCTCCCTCCATGGGATTCTCCAGGCAAGAGTACTGAAGTGGGTTGCCATTTCCTTCTCCAGGGGATCTTCCCGACTCAGGAATCAAACCCTGGTCTCCCACATTCCAGGCAGAGTCTTTAACCTCTGAGCCACCAGGGAAGGTTAGAGTTAGCTAAAGAGAAAGGTTTAAAGATTGATTGATGTGATAGAGAACTGTATTAGAGGTATGAAAACACATGAAAGAGAGTAAGTGAGTGAAGTTGCTCAATCCTGTCCAGCTCTTTGCAGCTCCATGGACTATAGCCTACCAGGCTCCTCCTTCCATGGAATTTTCCAGGCAAGAGTACTAGAGTGGGTTGCCATTTCCTTCTACCTTTGGAATATGGAGAGGTGGTCTACTAATGCTTCTTAGGTGGATGGTTTTTGAATGGAGTTTTAAAGAATTAATTCTCTGTGAGAATTAACATTCTGTCTTTATTTTACTTATTATCCTTCTATTAAAACTGTTCAGTTCAGTTGCTCAGTCATGTCCGACTCTGTGACCCCATGAATCGCAGGACGCCAGGCCTCCCTGTCCATCACCAACTCCCAGAGTTCACTGAGACTCACGTCCATCGAGTCAGTGTTGCTATCCAGCCATCTCATTCTCTGTCATCCCCTTCTCCTCCTGCCCCCAATCCCTCCCATCATCAAAGAGTCTTTTCCAATGAGTCATTTCTTCACATGAGGTGGCCAAAGTACTAGAGTTTCAGCTTTAACATCATTCCTTCCAAAGAAATCCCAGGGCTGATCTCCTTCAGAATGAACTGGTTGGATCTCCTTGCAGTCCAAGGGACTCTCAAGAGTCTTCTCCACACCACAGTTCAAAAACATCAATTCTTCGGCGCTCAGCTTTCTTCACAGTCCAGCTCTCACATCCATACATGACCACTGGAAAAACCATAGCCTTGACTAGACGGACCTTTGTTGGCAAAGTGATGTCTCTGCTTTTCAATATGCTGTCTAGGTTGGTCATAACTTTTCTTCTAAGGAGTAAGCGTCTTTTAATTTCATGGCTGCACTTATTTAAAAAAAAATGTTGTTTATTTCATTTTGGGCTTCCCTCGTGCCTAAGAGGATAAAGCATCTGCCTGCAATGCAGGAGACGTGGGTTCAATCCCTGGGTCAGGAAGATCCCCTTGGAGAAGAAAATGGCAACCCACTCTAGTACTCTTGCCTGGAAAATTCCATGGATGGAGGAGCCTGGTAGGCTACAGTCCATCGACTCTCAAAGAGTCGCACAGGACTGAGCAACTTCACTATTTCATTGTATCTTCATGTTCTTTTCCCCAGATCCTGTCCACAAGTGCTTATGGAAAAGATGGCTGATATTAACCTCAAAGAAGTAACCTTAATAGTTGGTGTGGTTGCTGTTTGCTATTGGAACAGCCTGTTTTGTGGTTTTGTTTTTGATGATGTTTCAGCAATACTGGATAATAAAGACCTGCATCCATCTACACCTTTAAAAACTTTATTTCAGAATGATTTCTGGGGGACCCCTATGTCTGAAGTAAGTATGAATTACTTATATGTATCTCAGATTTTAAAATGTTTTAGTAGTTTAGTTTTTCCTCAGATATTTCATATAAGACATGAATATTTGTAATAAATTAGATAGGAAGTGGAAAACGTGATTATCTTTTTTAAAGTAGTACCTGATACTTTCCTTGATTGTGTACCTTGGCTTAAATGTTTTAAAACATATGTGTGTAAAAACCGAATGTATTAAGAGAACAATAAGGGCTGCTGCTGCTCAGTCGCTTTAGTCATGTCCAACTCTGTGCGACCCCATAGATGGCAGCCCACCAGGCTTCCCCGTCCCTGGGATTCTCCGGGCAAGAACACTAGAGTGGGTTGCAATTTCCTCCTCCAATGCATGAAAGTGAAAAGTGAAAGTGAAGTTGCTCAGTCGTGTCCAATTCTTCGCAACCCCATGGACTGCAGCCTACCAGGCTCCTCCACCCATGGGATTTTCCAGTCAAGAGTACTGCAGTGGGGTGCCATTGCCTTCTCTGACAATAAGGGCAATACATAACTATTTCTTGCTAACTGACTTCATTTCTTTTTTCTTTCTTATGAGTCAAGCAAAGGAGATAACTGTTTGTGGTATATTTAACCATTTAAAAGGACTTCCCTATTGGCTCAGTTGGTAAAGAACACGCCTGCACTGTGGGAGACCTGGGATCGATCCTTCAGTTGGGAGGATCCTCTGGAGGAGGGAATGGCAACCCACTCCAATATTCTTGCCTGGAGAATCCCCATGGACAGAGGAGCACAGCGGGCTACAGTCCATGGGGTTGTAAAGAGTCAGACACAACTGAGCAACTAAGCATTAACCATTTAAAAGTTATATAGCTTCATTACAGATTGAGTAAAAATGCAAAGTACACATATTAACTTTTTCTGCAGAAAAAAATGATTTATTAAAAAATTTAATTTTTGCCATATCTCATATCTAATAATTATTTTGATTTTATACTGAGAACCCAAAAGTTTAGGTTATTTTTATGAAGGTATTTTTCCTTTGCTGCTGCTGCTGCTGCTGCATCGCTTCAGTCGTGTCCGACTCTAGTAACTTTATTTTGAAGGTCAGTGTTAAACTATTAAGGACCAAACACCTGTCAGCTTAGGATCATATAGACTAGATTCTAATTTTAGTTGTATAATATAAAAGCTGTGTGAAGTAGGTGGGGGCACAGCTCTTAGGTAATGAGGTATTTTCCTGATCTATAAAAGAATAAACTTTGAGAATTCATTAATTAATTTGTCTGTAATATGTAGCAGATAGTTGTTGAAACATAGCATGTAACACTCTTTTTGTCGTTTGTCATTCATGGCCCCTTTCCAAGTTCTCCAGACTTGGCAACTTCTCAAGAAGGGGTATGGAATCTTTCATTCTTTTAGTCACAAACAAGTATTTTTTTCTTACTAAAGAAGCAGATTATTTATTTTCCTGCAGCCTTTCTGTTCTTACCCAGTTCTAACCTTTAGAAGAAACGTCTTTTGATAACAAGGGAAAAATACGGTCCTGTCATGATATTATTTTCTTGATAAATACTACATTATTTTCTAAATAATTCATTCCCCTGTACCCATACCCTCTGTCCCCAAATTATGCTAATATCTACTGTGGTTTTAATCATGATATTAGATTTTGACCTTAAAGGTGCTTTCTGGTATAAGTGATCTCAGTTCAATACATTGCCTTAAAAACATTTCTGGATGTTTGAGGTGAAACCTGAAGGATGTACAGGAATTAGGCAAGAAAGAGAAAAACATGTGAGGTAGGTAGCACTCATGTTGTATGTAGTCAGTACAGAGAGAGATATTAAAGTGCTCTTAATTTCAAAATAAGAAATGTTTCGTTCTTGTGCTTCCCAGTGTTCCCTGTTGGGAATGAGCAGGCTTAAGTCTATAGATATAAAACAGGGTTATAGTGAAATACGGTAGATGTAGGAGAGCAAGGAATGTGAGTGTGGATGCCTTATATAAAATGACAAAAAAAATGACTAGGATTATATTTTGTATCTTTTTAACTTGTGTGTTTTATTCTTAATCTGCTTTGATTTTGTCTTAGAGTAAAAATATTTCTTGTTAAATGTAACTTTTAGTTTATAAAGAAATTCAGTACCTAACATAAAATTTTATCTGCTACAAGTAGAGACCACAATAGCAAAAGTGTCTATTCTTTAAGAAAGTTTTTCTCTTAAATCACTCTCTGTGTGGTACTTAGGAATTTTTGGTTTAATATATTCAGATTTATACATTATGGAGGTGTTTTTTCATGAGATAACTAGGCAACCTTTTTGAGTCATTGTTCTTTAAATGATATTGTGTGATCATTCTATTCTTACGTTTCCTTTTGAAAATCTAGCCAGCAGTTACATGAATGCTTTTTGGTAATAGTTTGGGAAACAGGCTTTGGAGGGAAATCCTGTACTACAACTTGATTAATGCCACTATTATCCTATTTTCTTAATCTGTGTGTTGAATTAGTAGTCAAATGTTTTTCTTCTATTCTTTGATTACTATATATCAGAGTGTGTGTGTGTGTGTGTGTGTGTGTGTGTGTGTGTGTGTGTGTGTATGTGGCATCACCAACTCAATAGACATGAGTTTGAGCAAGCTCCAGGAGTAGGTGATGGGCAGGGAAGCCTGGCATGCTGCAGTCCATGGAGTTGCAGAGTCAGACACAACTGAGCAACTGAACTGAACTCAACTATATATCAAAGAGGAAATTGCCTTGTTTTTGGACAAAGAAAGTAGGAAAACACACAAACACACAAAAAAACCCACGTAAAGCTATGTTTTATATTTATGTTATTCTTGAGACTTTTATTATTTTGTTATTTCTCAGCCAAATGTAGATTCTTTAGTAGTAAAAGCAGTGATTAGTTTATGTATCCAGAAGAACCAGGATACTTTAATAATCAATGATTGTTTTTTTCCTTATAGGAAAGAAGCCACAAGTCTTACCGTCCCTTAACAGTATTGACATTTCGCTTAAATTATCTGTTCAGTGAACTAACACCAATGTCATATCATCTCCTAAATATGATTTTTCATGCTGTGGTTAGTGTGATATTTCTTAAAGTCTGCAGACTTTTTCTGAATAACAAGAGTAGTATGATTGCCTCTTTACTTTTTGCAGTGCACCCAATACACACAGAAGCAGTAAGTAAAATTTATTTTTTGCATTATTCCTGCACATGATTATGATGGTATATGTTTGTAAAGAAAAAAAATTAACCGTGACTTCAAGTATTTAATGACTCCTTAATTTGGTACAGTGTGTTACCTTCCTAGTACACAGGATGTAGCTTTCCTATTGTGTAAAATTTTTCAATTTAAAACAATTTTTGAAACATAAACATTTAATGTGCAGTTATTCAACTTTAGCAATGTAAAATATAAATGAATACAGTTCTTTTTTTTGCTAATTTTTTTTGTGAATAAAGATTTTAAGTATTTGTCAATTTGGCTTTGTTTGTGTTTCAAAGGACAGAAAATAATAAGAGAAACTTATGTAAGGCATGAAAATGTATCAAAATACATGCAAATATAAGCAGACATCCTAACAAATGATGTTCAGTAATTTCATATTATTTATTACCATGAGTTTAAAAATTGTGCGCTGTCTCTACTATTGCCAGTATGCTTATGAACTTTACTTAATTCCGTAATCTTGAGACTCCAAAATTGCCTTTCAGCAGAGCAAGAAGGACTCTATTCATTTGTTTTATTACAAGCTTTTAGTTTGAACCAATAGTCTGTGTGTTTAAACTTTGCAGAGTTGTGTTTGTGTGTTGCAGGGGCGTTGTGTGTCTCTCCCAATATCCTGAACCTTTTGGTATCTAACTGAACATTTTTCTATACATCAGCAAAGACGCTAGGTTGTTTTAAGTTTTATAGTGAGTTCAGAACACTTTAAAGGGAGTTTGGGGGGATTTTATATTTAAATTTTTTTGAGTTTAAAAGGATATTTTAAAGTGTATTATCTTTTTAAGCTTTTCAGGTTTTATTTGTGAGATACGATGCATTGTATTGAGTTTATCATATACTTATATTTTAAGAACACTTGTATTTTAAGAAAATTTAGAACTAAGTCTAGATGATATACTATATAATTTTGTAAGATATTACTATTGAAGGAAGCTGGGTAAAGGGTAAACAGGGCCTCTCTCTACTATTTCTGCAACTTGCTCAGATTCTATAATTATTGATAGAATAATAAAACTTACTGATGAATATATTTTTATGTAAGATACACAAATTCACCACATGAGGGCACTCAAGGAATGCCTATAAAACAGAAATGTGCACTTGATAAGTTCAAGCAGCTTAATTTCTAATTAAACTACTGTTGCAATTATATATAGTTAAAATTTCAAAATGCTTTTCATTAATATGGACCCCCCTGCCTTTCGCTTTCTAGGTAACAGGTGTTGTAGGAAGAGCAGAACTTCTGTCATCTATCTTTTTTCTAGCTGCATTTTTGTCATATACTAAATCAAAAGGACCAGATAATTCCATAGGTAAATGTCTAATATTCAATACTTTCCTTTAGCTGTAAAACTCAATCAAATTATATATATTAATGTATTGTTTTGAATATATAAAGCAGAAATTGCTTACAACATTTGAAGTTTTTCAGTAATATCTAATTGTCTTATTCTTTTATGATATTATAAAATTGTTTTTGTGTATTTTTATATTTTTCTGTTCCTGAATTGTAGTGTGGACTCCAATTGCATTGACAGTTTTTTTAGTGGCTGTTGCAACACTGTGTAAAGAACAAGGAATAACAGTTGTGGGAATTTGCTGTGTATATGAAGTATTTATTGCCCAAGGGGTAAGGAGAAATATAAATTTCTTTGTTGCTGTCTTTTATACTATTTGAATCAAATTCTAATGAATTTATTTTCTAAATGTATCATCATATAAATTGCTTTACCAATAATATTTAGCAAAAGTTTGCAAAAAACAAGCGTGTTTTGCCTTCATACCCCCTGAATATTACTTAACATTTTATATTACACCTTCAGTTTTTTAAGGACAGATTTTTAAGTTTCAATAAAGGAACTATTGGGCAGTTTGGGAAAGCACCCAGTAATACTGTATAGTGTAATTCATTATTGGATAAGACTGTGGGGCTCAGTTTTATTCATTAACAGTTCCACCAGTTCCATATTGATTTTATAATTATAGTCAATTTTTATTTAA
Organism: Tragelaphus eurycerus; assembly: GCA_935064755.1. Classification (NCBI taxonomy): domain Eukaryota; kingdom Metazoa; phylum Chordata; class Mammalia; order Artiodactyla; family Bovidae; genus Tragelaphus; species Tragelaphus eurycerus. The sequence continues at coordinate 39,095,974 of CAKXYN010000010.1, read as the reverse complement.
TCTTGCAATTAGAAAGTACAGTTGTTGAAAACATTATAGTAAATTGCTATTTTTTAACTTAAATCTTTTTCTTTTTCTAGTATACTTTGCCATTGTTATGTACTACTGCTGGACAGTTTCTTCGTGGAAAGGGTAGTATTCCATTTTCTATGCTGCAGACACTAATAAAACTCATTGTCTTGATGTTCAGTACCCTGTTACTTGTTGTGATTAGAGTCCAGGTTATTCAGTCACAACTTCCAGTGTTCACCAGGTATGACATTCTGGTTCTTTTTGTTTTTTTACTTTTTTTTAACTTTGAGTTTTAAGTGATTGCAAATGTTCCAGAAAGTCTTTGATTTGCATTAAGGTTTTTTTAACAGCTTTATTGAGTTAAAATTTATACTTTTTAAGAATCCTCATGTATTTAAAATGTTCAGATTAATAGGTTTTGACATACATGTACACTCTTGGAAGCATCAGTCAAGATAATAATCCCCCAGTTGGTTAAGTGTTAAGTCTTCCATATCCTTAGTCATTTTTGTCTACTTGCTTTATTAATTATTGAGAAAAGAATGTTGAAATCTCTGACTGTAACTGATCAGAGTTACAAACTGACTGATTTGTCTATTTCTCCTCAGTTCTGTCAATTTTTGCTTCCTGTATTTATTGTAAAACTAAAGTATATCAATATTCAGGATTTTGATGTCCTCTTGATGCATTGATCCCCTTATCATTATTAAATGAGCTTCTTTATCCCTGATAATAGTCTTTACTAAGAAATTCACTTTTCCTTATATTAATATAACTACTCCAGCTGTCTTTTGTTAGTGATAAACAGTTTATCTTTTTTCATCTCTTTACCTCTTAATTTTATCTATATCTTTATCTGTAAAGTAGATTTTTTTATAGGCTACATATAGTTGGGTCTTCCTTTTTTGTTTGGTCAGATAATCTGTCTTTTAAATGGTACGTTCAGCTGTCTGATACAGTTTGTTTTAAATCTACCATCTTGCTAATTGTTTTCTCTTTGTCTCATCTGTTCTTTGTTCCATTTTTTCTGTGTTTTGAATTGAATATTTTATATTACTCCATTCTTATCTCCTTGTTGGCTTATTAGCTATAAATCTTTGCTGTGTATTTTTAGTGATTGCTTTAGGGGTTTTTTTGGTTTACATCATTTGTTTATCACAATTTATCTTTAAGGAATATTATAATTGTAGGTATGTAAATTATAAATGTCAGTATATATAGTACAAATACATATACAATAAATTTATATATAAACATTTTAAATAATAATGTAGCCTTTGTGCTATTTGCATATGTTTTTATTGAGTATACATTATAAATCCCACGATACATTGTTAATTTTTACTTTAAACAGTTATCTTTGGAAGAGATTAAATTTAAAAAAAAATTTTGTTTTACCCTGTAGAGTTACCATTTCTAGTGTTCTTCCTTTGTTAGATCAAGATTTTCATCTGGTACCATTTTTCCTTGTGACTGAAGGACTGTCTTTGACATTTCTTGACCGTGTAGGACTGCGCTGGTGATGAATTCTTTAAGCTTTTGTATATATAATACCTTTATTTTACCTTTGTTTTTGAACGATATTTTCCTTGAGTGTAGAATTCTACAATGCTGGTTTTCATTCACTAATCTAAAAATATTACTCTATATTTTGTGGCTTGTGTTATGTTAAACGGAAAATCTTTTCATCTTTATGTTTCTGCATGTAGTATGTCTTTTTATTTCAATCCTAGCTTTTATTTTTTTTTTCTTTTGCTTAACTTTACAATATTGTATTGCTTTTACTATACATCGAGATGGATCCGCCACCAGTATACACGTGCTCCCCATCCTGAACCCTCCTCCCTCCCCCCTCCCCACACCATCCCTCCAGGTCGTCCCAGTGCTCCAGCCCCAGGCATCTGTTATTGGGCATCGTACCTGGACTGACGACTCGTTTCAGATATGATATTATACATATTTCAATGCTATTCTCCCCAATCATCCCACCCTCTCCCGGTCCCAGAGTCCAAAAGTCTGTTCTATACATCAGTGTCTCTTTTGCTGTCTCGTAAATAGGGTTATTTTTACCATCTTTCTAAATGCCATATATATGCGTTAGTATACTGTATTTGTGTTTTTGTTTCTGGCTTACTTCACTCTGTATAATAGGCTCCAGTTCCATCCACCTCCTTAGTACTGATTCAAATGTATTCTTTTTAATGGCTGAGTAATACTCCATTGTGTATATGTACCACAGCTTTCTTATCCATTCATCGGTGGATGGACATCTAGGTTGCTTCCACGTTCTGGCTATTGTAAACAGTGCTGCTATGAACATTGGGGTACACGTGTCTCTTTCAATTCTGGTTTTCTCAGTGTGTATGCCCAGCAGTGGGATTGCTGGATCATAAGGCAGTTCTATTCGCAGTTTTTTGAGGAATCTCCATACTGTTCTCCATAGTGACTGTACTAGTTTGCATTCCCACCAACAGTGTAAGAGGGTTCCCTTCTCTCCGCACCTTCTCCAGCATTTATTGCTTTTGGACTTTTGGATCGCAGCCATTCTGACTGGCGTGAAATGGTACCTCATAGTGGTTTTGATTTGCATTTCTCTGATAATGAGTGATGTTGAGCATCTTTTCATGTGTTTGTTAGCCATCTGTATGTCTTCTTTGGAGAAATGTCTATTTAGTTCTTTGGCCCATTTTTTGATTGGGTCGTTTATTTTTCTGGAATTGAGCTGTAGAAGTTGCTTGTATATTTTTGAGATTAGTTGTTTGTCTGTTGCTTCATTTGCTATTATTTTCTCCCATTCTGAAGGCTGTCTTTTCACCTTGCTTATAGTTTCCTTTGTTGTGCAGAAGCTTTTAAGTTTGATTAGGTCCCATTTGTTCATTTTTGATTTTATTTCCGATATTCTGGGAGGTGGGTCATAGAGGATCCTGCTGTGATGTAAGTCAGAGAGTGTTTTGCCTATGTTTTCCTCTAGGAGTTTTATGGTTTCTGGTCTTACATTTAGCTCTTTAATCCATTTTGAGTTTATTTAGTTAACAATACTGTATCATATATTTGAAAGTTGCTAACAGTGTAGATCTTAAAAGTTCTCATCAAAAGAAAAAAAAAACTTTTTGGTAATTATGTGTGGTGACAGATGTTGACTAAACTTATTATGGTAATCATCTGTGTCTGTATGTATAAGATTCATTATGTTGTACACTAATACAATGCTACATGTCAATTATGTCTCAAAAAACACAGAGAAGAGAAACAATGATAAAAACACAGAGAAGAGAAACAATGATAAAAACACAGAGAAGAGAAACTGATAAAAACACAGAGAAGAGAAACAATGATAAGGAGATTCTCTTTATCATTGTTTCTCTTCTCTGTGTTTTTTGAGACATAATTGACATGTAGCATTGTATTAGTGTACTTTCCAAACTGTATTTTCCTAGACCTGCTGTAACAATTTACCAGAAACTCAGTGGCTTAAAGAGCAGGAATTTAATCTCTCACGGTGCTGGAGACCAGAGTCCAAAAATCAAGGTGCCAGGCACAGTTGGTTCCTTTTGAAGGCTCTGGGAAACAATCTGTTCTATGCCTCTTTCCTAGCTTCTGGCAGTTGCTGGCAATCTTTGACATTCCTTGGCATGTTGCTGTATCATTGTAATCTGCTCTGTCTTTCCCTAGCCGTTTTCCCTGTGTGTTTTTCTGTATTTTCTCTTCTTTGTATAAGAATATCAGTCATTAGATGGTGCTGTGCTGTGTTTAGTTGCGCAGTCATGTCCGACTCTTTGCAACCCCGTAGACTGCAGCTTGCCAGGCTCCTCTGTCCATGGGGATTCTTCAGGGAAGAGTACTAGAGTGTGTCACCATGCCCTCATTAGACAGTGCTGCTGCTACTGCTGTTAGGCCGCTTCAGTCATGTCCGACTCTGTGCAACCCCAGAGACGACAGCCCACCGGGCTCCCCCGTCCCTGGGATTCTCCAGGCAAGAACACTGGAGTGGGTTGCCATTTCCTTCTCCATTAGACAGTGAGCCCACCCTTAATCCAGTATGACCTCATCTTAACTATAACCGAATTGACAAAGACCTACTTGCTAATAAAGTCACATTCTGGTGTTTTGGGTAGACATGAACTTTGGAGAAGACTCTGATGCTGGGAGGGATTGAGGGCAGGAGGGAAAGGGGATGACAGAGGATGAGATGGCTGGATGGCATCACTGACTCAATGGATGTGAGTCTGAGTGACCTCCGGGAGTTGGTGATGGACAGGGAGGCCTGGCGTGCTGCGATTCATGGGGTCACAAAGAGTCGGACACGACTGAGTGACTGATCTGATCTGAAACTTTGGAGAAACAGAAATCAACCCACTATACTGTCCTTAGGTATTTATTTGTATATGCATGCTAATCAGTTCTCATTAGTACTGAAAACTGGAGAGAAATCCTTTACAGATATGAGTTCTCTTTCTCAACAGTTTTCTTCTCCCTGGTATTCTGCCTGCTAATTCTAACCCCTCTGGACTTCTAGGGCTCCCAGCTTCATCTTCTCAATTTAGGGATACAAATGGTCTCCACTCAGATTCTCTCTTGCTGCTGCATAGACTAAAAATTCTATCCAAGTTCTAAACTCTTTAGATAGGGTTCCCCTCATCTATTTTTTGTTTTTGTTTTCCTATCAATCAAGTGTCATTGTCTTTCTTTGCTCGATGCTTAGAATGTTAAAGGAAGTTTTAATTTTCCATTTTTTTAATTTGTTTAAGGCTAGAAGCAAAAGTTAAACTGAATTTTAACATTCTTATCTTTTTTTCCTGCTCTCATCGCATTTTTCCATTTCACTTCACTCATCCAAAGTTTAAAAGAAAATTTATAAAGTTACCTATTCATAGTTTTATTCAAGTGACTGACATTACATGCAAGAACTTTTTTTTTAAACAAAATCCCAATATTTTTCCATTATAGGTTATTGCAAGATACTGAATATAGTTCCCTTTACTATGTGATAGGACCTTGTTTATTTCTTTTATATATAGTAAGGTATATCTGTTAAATCCAAGCTCCTAATTTATCCCTCCTTCACCTTTTCCCCTTTGGTAGTCATATATTTGTTTTCTATGTCTGTGAGTCTGTTTTTGTTTTGTAAATAAGTTCATTTGTATCATCTTTTAGATTCTACATATAAGTGATATCATATGATATTTGTTTTTCTCTACCTAATTTACTTCACCAAGTATCATAATCTCTAGGTCTATCCATGTTGGAGAAGGCAGTGGCACCCCACTCCAGTACTCTTGCCTGGAAAATCCCATGGATGGAGGAGCCTAATGGGCTCCAGTCCATGGGGTCGCTAAGAGTCGGGCACGACTGAGCAACTTCACTTTCACTTTTCATTTTCATGCATTGGAGAAGAAAATGGCAACCCACCCCAGTGTTCTTGCCTGGAGAATCCCAAGGACAGAGGAGCCTAGTGGGCTACCATCTATGGAGTCGCACAGAGTTGTATAAATGGCATTATTTCATTGTTCTTTTATGTCTGAGTAATATTCCATTGTGGAGAAGGCAATGGTACCCCACTCCAGTACTCTTGCCTGGAAAATCCCATGGATGGAGGAGCCTGGTAGGCTCTAGTCTATTGGGTCGCTAAGAGTGAGACACGACTGAGTGACTTCACTTTCACTTAGTGACTTCACTTTCACTTTTTCACTTTCATGCACTGAAGAAGGAAATGGCAACCCACTCCAGGGTTCTTGCCTGGAGAATCCCAGGGACAGGGGAGCTTGGTGGGCTTCCATCTATGGGGTCACACAGAGTCGGACACGACTGAAGCGACCTAGCAGCAGCAGCAATATTCCATTGTATAATAATTATCCTTAATAGCATTTTTTTCTATAAAGAATATTTAAATGTTTTACTTCCAGAGTTTTTACTTCTGAGTCTAGCCATGCTAAACTAAAAGCTCATTTGAGCATAATAGTGTGGAAAATAGATTGAATTGTAGATAGATATTTTGTATTTTCCTTCTTCACCCTTAGTCTTAATGTTTCCTGTTTATCATTTGTTTTACAGAATTTGAATCAACTCTTTTGCATCTCTAGTTCTATAATATGACAGTGACAATGTGCCTTATAGGTGTGAATGTATTTATTTTTTGTGTATATATATGTAGATGGGTATATGAAGTATGTTATGTTTAAAACTGTATTTTCCAAATATAAGCATTTTAAAATGTGTATATGTACTTGTGTTATATAAATTTTATTCTGTTATCCTATAAGGTTGATTATAATATGATTAGACTTGGTTTGACATGTATTCTTTGACTAAAATTCGATTATCAAATAATTTATCCTAAATAAACAGTTAATTTTTCTAAATGAACTCTGAAAAGTGGATGACAGGAAAAGTTTTTGTGTTCAGTTTTGTTGGTCATGTTGAGAATTCAAATCCTGACTTTCAAGATTTGTATTTTTCATACATGTATATATTGAAGTATGAAAGTTTTGGAGAAGGGATTGGCTCCCCACTCCAGTATTCTTACCTGGAGAATCCCAAGGATAGAGGAGCCTGGAGGGCTTCATTCCATAGGGTTGCAAAGAGTAGGACACGACTGAAATGACTTAGCACAGCATTAAAGTTTAGAAAATATTACTTGTTCAAATAATAATTCATTTTTCTCAACCAGTTGATATTTTTAAGAAGACCAAGTCAAATAAGTGATAGAGGTTGATTTTTCCTTGACTTACTCATTTTAAAATGAGAATTGGGTTTTTAAACAACTATAGTAGAGGCTGCCGTCTGTGGGGTCACACAGAGTCGGACACGACTGAAGTGACTTAGCATAGCATAGTAGAGGAAGGGGATACTCCCTCAGTCGTGTCCAACTCTTTGTGACCCCCATGGGCTGTAGCTCACAGGCCCCTTCTGTCCATGGAATTCAGGCAGGAATTCGGGAGTAGGTGGCCATTCCCTTCTCCAGAGGATCTTCCTGACCCAGGGATTGGACCTACGTTGCAGGCGGATTCTTTACCATCTGAGCCACCAGGGAAGATTTAAACAACTATATGTTAACACAATTTAGATATGTTAATACAATTTAAAACATAGTTTAAAGAATTAAAAATCTGAAATGATTAATTCAGATGTACTTTAAAAAAATGATTTGACTTAGTTTGCAGTAAACAGACTAATAATATATCATGGCCTATATAAACTAGGATATAAGTTTGTATTAAGTAGAGCACAAATAAAATGTTCCATAGGGCTGTGCAGTTACTACTCTGTACTAGAATTTGGTTTTTAGCTTTGTAGAAATCAAAAAGAAAAAGCTCATAGGTGATTTAGTTTTCTCTGTTTGTGACAAAAGAAAACATAGTAATTCTTTCTAGAAAACATAATTTTCATTAGCATTTGGTGATGAAAGAAACATCTCTTAAAGGAAAACATTAATTAGTGTTCTCAGAAGCATACATACAACAATGAATCGTACAAAACTTTTCTTATGATGTTGAAGCAGAAAGCCATAGTGTATTAAAAGCATTTCTGCAGAATGTCATAATATTATAGAATACCTGTCTGCATCATTCTCATAATAAACTGGAAATAGGTAACCTGCTTGCCCCTCAAACAATTCTTCATAAATATCATACCTCTTAATTAGACATTTCATAAAGAAATTTGAACTCAGGCAAGAATCTAAGGTATCCGTAAAAAGTTTGTCTTTAACAAGATTACATGTAAAATGCCGTTCTTATTATTGTTGTTCAGTATTTGTATCTTTTATATATTAACTTTGTGTTTAAGTTTTAATTTCAGTAACTTTTTTTTCATTCTTTATACAGGTTTGATAACCCAGCTGCTGTAAGCCCAACTCCTACAAGGCAGCTAACTTTTAACTACCTGCTTCCTGTGAATGCTTGGCTTCTATTAAATCCTTCAGAGCTCTGCTGTGATTGGACCATGGGAACAATACCACTGATAGAGTCATTTCTAGATGTTCGAAATCTTGCCACATTTATTTTTTTTTGCTTTTTGGGAGCTTTGGGAGTATTTAGTCTCAGATATCCTAGTAATTCCTCCAAGACTGTTCTAATGGTAAGAAAGTTTCTTAAATTTTCAGATAATACTATATTCAGTTTATTAATTGAGTGCCTTTAGTTTTTCAAAAGCATCTTTGAAAAATTGCTATCTGTCTTTGTTCATGTCATCCTAATTTATGAACGTATTTTAGGCTATCCTATAATTTTATATAAGAATTTGATTAATGCTGCACATTCAGCATGTGACACAAAGTGATTATGAATTTCCCTAATTTGATTGGAACTCTGAAATCATGGAGCATCCTTTTTAGCATTTTTTTTGATTTCTTACCTTTACCCCACTAGATTATACACCCTTTTAAAGAAATGAATTATTCAGTATACTGTATACTTCTTTGTTTTCTCGGCACAGAGAAGAGGATCATGTAAGATAAGCCCCTAGAAATGCATAGCTCTTTATTTTTCATTAGCAAAACTTTCATTACTCCCTAAGATATTTCTTACTGTGTTCAGAGAATTCTGATTATTTGAAAGTCTTTTTTTGTTTTTATGAGATCTGTTTCCAGTTTTCTTAGCTCTGTTCTCACTCCTTACTCATAATAATTGTGTTGCCTCTTACTTTAAATTATGGAAGAATATAATCATCTTTAACGTTTTCTTAAGATTTTACTGTATGCCAGAAAGTGCTTTTAATACTTTGCAAATGTATTCTGGCTGCAGCCACTGGATTCATTTATTCATTCAATAAAAATTTTGATTTGTAGCCTATGTATCAGGTAGCGTTTTAGGCACTGTGTATATGATAGTAAAAAGAAACAGGGTCCCCATTGCCAAAGAACTCACATTCTAGAGAAATTTGAAGGAGTATAGGGTTTGAAGAAATACCATGTTTACTAGTATCTGGACCTGTTGAGTTTGAGGTGTCTTTGAAATTTTCTAATGGAGATTTTAAATGGCGCTTTGTGCCTGGAGTTCTGTGGCAAAGCCTGAGATACACACAAAAATTTGATAAATTGCCACAGAGAAATTTGACAGTTGCCATGGAGATAGTAATTGAAAGCAAGATGTGGAGAAGAAGACCTTTGGAGAGGTTATAGAGCAGCCTTGCTCAACTAGGATTTTGTCACATCTCTTAGAGGTGGTAACTAGCTATCAGCATTCTAGATGCATAGAAGTTAATTCATACACATAATGCATGCCTTAGACTATTTGTTCTTAATTCTCCCTCAGTAAATAGTTGAAGGGGCTGAATAGAGAAAAAGGCTGTATCTCAGTCAGTCTTGAAAAGCTTCTGTATTTAGGTATTGTGTAAAGGAAAATAAACCAAATAGCTGCTGCTGCTGCTGCTAAGTCACTTCAGTTGTGTCTGACTCTGTGCGACGCTATAGATGGCCTCCCACCAGGCTCTGCCCTCCCTGGGATTCTCCAGGCAAGAACACTGGAGTGGGTTGCCATTTCCGTCTCCAATGCGTGAAAGTGAAAAGTGAAAGTGAAATCACTCAGTCGTATCCCACTCTTAGCGACCACATGGACTGCAGCCTACCAGGCTCCTCCATCCATGGGATTTTCCAGGCAAGAGTACCAAATAGGAAATAGACCAAATGGACAGAAAGGTAGGAAAACATTTCTGGAAAGAATGGTTAATACCAACAGTTGCTGTCAAGTAGTGAGTGAGATCAGTTGGATTTGACTTCTTTTATGTAGTTACTTAAATTTGTATCTGTGGAGTGATTTGATTAGGAGATGAGGAAGGGAAGATTGCTAGGGAAGATTGCTAGTGTAGGTAACCTTTAGGAGTGATGTAACTGAATATTTCAAAGAAGGAGACAAGGTCTAATTTAGAGAAGATAGCCAGTCAGGCAATGGCTTCAAGTATAGCAAAGCAACTGATCTTTTGTTGGGGGATCAGGGCTTGGGGGAAGCATAGAAACCTGGAATTGGTGGACCTTCCGAGGCTGAAGTAGGTTGATATTGGGGGGAAGACTTGCTTGGTTGGCATTTAGAATCACGTTCATTGGAGTACTCAGGTGGCTGACCTTTATACACAGAGGTATCTCTAATAGATTTGCTTACAAAAACGTGCTCTTTGAGTTGAAACGTTAAGTGAGGTTACAACTGACTGCTTGTAATCTATGTCCACAAAAATCTTTCCCTAAGAGTATGGGAACTTGTTTTATACTGAAGGGTCATAATGAATGGTTAAGATACCTTAAAGATAATATTGTCAAAGGAGAAGATTTTTAAGGTTGGAAAGGCAAGAGCATTTTTAGCATAGAAAGTTGATATAAGAAAGTGATTAGGTAAATGAAAGAAAAGCTGATTGATAGTAAGATTAGAGGTGTAGAGCTCAGGTTTGGCCTCAGATAGATGGAGACACTGCTCATGTTATAGGAAGGATGGAAATGGTCGTGAATGTAGATGTTAATAGAACAGAGCAGAGAATTAAAGAAATTATTGTTTTATCGCTTTTGTTTTTTCTGAAAGTTTGGTAGTGTAGTCACCTCCTAAAAGTGACATGGGTCAAAAATTTGAGAAAAATAGTCAAGATTGAAAATAGTAAGAGAGAGAGTGAGCCTACCAAAGAAACCTAGAATCTTGAGCAGTCTTAAGGATTTAATTTGAAGTTGATCATGAATTTATGATGATACAGATTTATTTTTGCTTTGGGACTTTGTCTAATAGTGCTTTGCAGCTCACATAAATAAAAATTAAGCAGATGCATGGTAGAATATATCCAAAAGTGGTTTCTACTAAAAAGCAAAATGAAGAGTAGTTAAATATAAAGTTTTGGCAAATAAAATAATTTGTATAGTGCAAACTGAATAAAAATACAAAGGATATTGCCAATGAAATTAACAGATTTACGTTAATTAATTATGTTATATTTTGTATGTATAAAAAAGTAACCCTTGTGACTTTAGGTATAACTGCTTTAAATATAGTCCTAAACATACTCTTAAATGTTTTGAAATTGAAATAGAGTCAATGTATAATACCATGTTAGTTTTGTAGAAAACAAACTTAGTACCAAAGAAGAAGGGTCTTCCCTGGTGTTTCAGTGGTAAAGAATCTATCTGCCAATGCAAGACCCAAGAGACGCAGGTTTGATCCCTGGGTCAGGAAGATCCCCTGGAGTAGGAAATGGCAACCCACTCCAGTATTCTCGCCTGGGAAATCCCATGGACAGAGCCTGGTGGGCTACAGTCCATGGGGTCGCGAAAGAGTTAGACAGGACTCTTAGCAATTTAGCAATGTAAAAAAGGGAAAGGGAAGGAAGAAGTGGGATAAATTAGGAATATAGGGTTAACAGATACTATACATAAAATATAGAAAACTATATTCAATAGCTTGTACTAATCTATAATAGAAAATAGTCTGAAAATAAATTAATATGTATGTATAAAAGTAAACATAGTGTTTTTACTGGTAATATTATTTCAAGATATCTGAAAGAGATAAGTAGACCGAAGGAATATCTACCAAGCACCAGGTATGTTAAGCACTTAATAAATAAGATGTCATTGTTTATCTCAATAGTATAAGTAGTTAATAATCCCATTTATTTATTTTAAAAAATGGAGTCACAATGGGAATGGAGTAGTTTATGTTATTATAAAAAGTGAAACAGATTTGCCTCCAGAGCTCTTTGCTTTTTCCTCTCTCTGAGAAGATATTGCATTATAGTTAACTTGGTTGGCATACGTTAACAGTGTATTAGAGCATCTGAGTAAGTTAATCATTGAGATTTCTTATTGAAGAATCAGTAGATTCTTTTTTTTTTTTTGAGAGATGGCTTTTGTTTTTGTGTGTAGATTATTCATCAATCCATGATGCCCCTTTGGATGAATTTAAAACTTCTTATTCTTTCAAATGAAATTGCCTTAGGGCATCCATGAATTAACAGGGAATTTTTTTAAAACGGGTCATGTATTTAGGAACAAATACCTCTGTTTCACTGCTACCAGATTGTTTTTGTCAAACATTTCTGGGAAGTGGAAAGTGAATTATGCATTCTTAATGTTTTACCTTTTTGACTAAAAAGAAAGCACTAAAATTTCAGACTTATAAATTGATGTTAAGTGAGCAGTTTGATGGTAGTGCTTTTCTTTGGATTCAGTGTTGGATCATTACAAATTATTGTTATTCATAGAGAAAGTATTCTTTTCACTATTTACACTTCTACATCGATTTTCAGTAGTAAAGTATAATAAAAAGCATTGCTTCCCCTCAAACTGTTAGAAGACTCTCAGACTTCTGAAATTGAAAAAACGTGTTTATTCCACAAGGTACTATAAAACAAATCAGAGTAACAGAATATGGAAGCAGATGTCCATGGAAACAGATATCCTACTGACAACCAGCCTATTTCTTTCCATAAGTTATTTGTGTGCTAGTTATTTTGTCTTATCTTTTGTAATGACTGTAATCTGGAAACCATATGCCATTCCGTTTTTAAAATGGCAAAAACGTCTAAGCATTTTGTGATGTTTATTTCTAACACAATGCACAGTATTGGAAATTTAGAAATTCTTATGGAATAAAATGACTGTTGATTTAAAGGGGCCAGTTTTATTTTTATATATATACTGTCGTTAAATGGATGTGACCCATCAGAATGCTATGCAGAGCAGCGCTGAAGTAATGTGTAGAATTAGTCTACTGTCTTGTCTGAGAAGTAGCTTATCAATTTCCAGTATTCCTTACACATAGTAGTAGTGCTAATATCTTTTCCTGTCAGTTTATTTTTACCATGTGTACATAAGTTATGTAAATTATTAATCGCTTAGTCATGTCTGACTCTTTGCGCACATTAGTTAGATATATAAAAATTACTAATTTTTTTTAGATATATTTTCAAAAAACATTTTTTTATCTGATGAGGCTGAGGTGTAAGCTCTAGTACTATTTAGGAAGACTTCATCTCACCTTGCTGACATACATCCTCAAGTTTATTGTTACCATCCTTAAGTTTCCTTCTTTATGTTTAAATCAGTATTCTTTATAGTGTTATTAAAATTGATCCACCAGTACATTATCTAGATTAAATGATAAAATATTTGGATTTGACCGTTGATGTGTGTATATTTTTTAATTTAATAAATTATCTTTTTTCTCTTTGTAGGCTCTATGTTTAATGGCATTACCATTTATTCCTGCATCAAATCTTTTTTTCCCAGTTGGATTTGTTGTTGCTGAGCGAGTATTGTATGTTCCTAGCATGGGGTTCTGTATTTTGGTAGCCCATGGATGGCAGAAAATATCAAATAAAAGGTGAATTAAAATGTTAGTGCATTTAATGCTTGCATTTAATGCTTACTAACTGTCGAATTTAGTATGATGCATTTAAGTATTTAAAATGTTTATTCTATTTTTATGTCATCTTTTTATACCTTTTTGTTTTTCACGTTGATAGTCTCCTTAGCTCCTTAACTCCTACCTTATCTATGTTTTTCCTCATATTTATATAATTTTATTTTATAGTCTAACACATAAGAGACTTTTCATTCAGACACAGATGCTACAAAGAACATTATTGAGGCTAAAGTTTCAAATGATCATCGCTGCTTTCACATGTAATGAACTAAGATACAGTCTTCTTAAATGAGTCATATTGGATTAATACATGTAAAATGCATATAGAAAGCAATATGTAATTTCTTGCTTCATAGAAACCACCATGTTCTAGTTGCCTTAAACTCACTGCTAAGGAACAAAACAATCACTGACTGTATATGGAAAAAATAGTCACTTTCTTTTTTCCTACGTTCCTGTCCCCTTTCAACCCACAGAATTGACTTCTGTCTTCATTACTTGACTGTTGTGTAACACATTGAGTCTTGTGGCTAAATCCAATCAGTGCTTGGTTTAAAGTGTATCTCCCTGGCAGCTGTAAAAGTCTCTGTCCTGACTCTCCACCACCTGTGCTCATTTCTGCTCAAACTTTTTTCAGATTCTTCCTGTTGTACCAACTCTTTAAATGTTTATTTATTTCTCAGAGTTTTACAAATAGCTGTTTTTCTCACATTGCATGTTCTCCCTGACGATCTCATCCATGACTACAATTTTCACTCTAAACATTCTCATAGATGTATCCAGTTATAATCACTGCCAATCTTGTAGTGCCTCCCATGTGCCAATTCTGTAATACACTATGTAGATTTGTTTTCTCATTTAATCTAGACATCCCTTAACTTCATTTTGCACCTTTGAAAATTGAAGCTCATATAAGTTACCTGAATTACACAAGACCACACAGCTAATAAACAGCAGAGTCTTGATTTAAATTTATATCTGACTATCTCTCATGTCCATGGTCCTTCTGACCCATGCACTCTTATCCTGGTTAAGTGGATCTATCAAAATGAAAGAAACACAACTCTGTAACTGAGGCAAAAATCAAAAGCTCAAAGAACATTAATACCACTAATACCAAATAAGATCATAGTGATTATCAAAGTATAACAATCATTTTGTAAGTGACAAATTGTGTCCCAAGTGATTAACCTAAAGCTATGTAAGTAATTTGCATCTATTTTATAAAGGGTTAATTTTACTATGACTTGTAATGAATAATTCTAGCTTTTTAAAATGCAAAATTCTGGGACTTCCCTGGTGGTCTACTGGTTAAGAATCCCTCAGCCAATGCAGGGGACACCTTCAATCCCTGGTTCTGGAACTAAGATCCCACATGCACAGGGCAGCTAAGCCTACAGGGCAGCTAAGCCGTGCACCGCAACTTTTGAGCCCATGCGCCCTAGAGTCCATGTTCTGCAGCAAGAATAGCCACCACATTGAGAAGCCTGCACACTACAACTGAAGAAAGCTGCACGCAGCAACAAAGACCCAGCACAGCCACACACACACACAAAAAAGTAAGATTCTTCGGAGAATATCATGATAACCTGTGGTGTATATTGTAAGTGATAATGTTTTTAAATATAGCCAGGGATGAGATTGACCCTTTATAAACACCACTAAGAGTATTCAGGTTATAGGTAATGATACAAAAGAACTCTCAGAAGTCACAATTAAAAATTTGGTTTACAGTTTTTTGTTATTGAACTTTATACAGTAGTGTTTATAATATTTAATTTTTTTGATGTTATTCTCTCTCAAGCTGGATGATTATTAGAACAGTCCCTAGTCTTTAGAATAAATACAAACACAACATTTAGAGATATTTAACGTATTTCTTAGCTCTTTTTGGTGATGAAGACAATGTTTTTTTGTTCTGCTTTTTCTTCCTTAAACAGTGTATTTAAAAAGTTATCCTGGGTTTGTCTATCTTTGGTGATATTCACCCATGCCTTAAAAACACTCCACAGGAATTGGGATTGGGAGTCTGAATATACGCTGTTTATGTCAGCCTTGAAGGTAAAATGTTATTCAAAATATATCACCAATTATTTCTTATTGCCATTTCTGCTATGGTGTTCTAACTTTACTTTTAACTTGACAATTAATTCTCAATGTTAAATACTTCACCAAAAAATTAATAAAAATAATTTGTTCTTTGTATAATCTATACGATAACCTGTGCTCTGAATAGTACTTCGTTGTATGTCTAGAGCATATATGAATAATTCCCCAAATGCTATACAGTTGTTAGATTATGAAATGATAAAATGTTTAAATGTGAATACTTTGTTTCATTTGTTCTTAAGGTGTATTTTTTTTTTAACCTTTTAACATATCTGAAATCAGAGTAAATCTTACAGTGAAAGGCATCTTACAATTAATGACCTTTTTTGTTTCATATATAAGATAACGATGAGCCTTATAACTGGTGGCATCTTAGATTCAATGAAATAAAATACATGGCAGAAAATGGCACCCTATCATACTGAGGATAACCAATGGTTATAAAACTATAGGAAAGATAGGAACTGGCAGAAAGGAGGGATGTTGCATCTCTATGGAATGGACAATATAAATGAGAAAAGTTCTTTTTAAAAATCATATGATTTGTTTTCTGTAAAAGTTATAAGCAAATTTTTTTTTTTCAGTTGCTCCTTTTCTTCAAATCTTTAAACTCTCAACTTCCTTTTTGGCTGCACAGTTCCCATTACTCTAATAGACTACATAAATAGCTTTATGTCAAGCCTCAGAATAAGTCATCAGTGCAGTGTTTAAACATATTCTCTCGTGCAAATTCCTTCTTTCCAAAAAGACTATAAATAATAGACCAGGAATTTTCAAACAACTCTATGCTTTGATGAAGTAAAATTTTAATATATGAAATAGATGAACTGAAGTTTTAGCATGTTGATGTTGAAAGGGAGGAGAGGTTAAATTTCATGAAGCAGTTTTCGTTTTAACCCCTTCTTCATCTCCATGGAACATTCTATTCCTAATAATACATCAGATGGTTATCTGTGTTAATTGGAGTTATATATATGGAGTTATATTTTATATGCATACACAGACACACATGCATACACTTTTTTTTTTTTTTCCTGAAATCTGAATGACTTCCAGTTTTGGGGGATATAATTGACATATAACTTCATCTTAATTTTAAAGTGTATAATATAATTATTTTTAGATATATATATAACAATTACCAGAATAAATTAACATCCATCACTTCATTTACTTTTTTTCCTTGTGATGAGAACTTTTAAAATCTACTTTATCAACTTTCAAACTATGCAATATAGTACTGTTAACTGTATTCCCTGTTATATATGTTTGCATCCTTAGACCTTACTTATAACTCAGAAGTTTGTACCTTTAAACTACCTTCATCCATTCATAGACATTTCTGTGGAGTACTCCTTTCCTAATAGTATACCAAACAAAACCTGTGTTAATTAGACTCATTTTTTAAAATTTTAACTAATTTCTATCTGTACTTCTGTATTTAAGGTAAATAAAAATAATGCCAAATTATGGAATAATGTGGGTCATGCTCTGGAAAATGAAAAAAACTTTGAGAGAGCTTTGAAATACTTCTTACAGGCTACGCATGTTCAGCCAGGTAAGCATTATTGATTAATAAAGCTATTGTTAATAGTTTGTTTTCTTTTTGAAAATTTAATTATATTTGTAGAAAGTAGGTGGAGTTTATTTTCAAGCTTTATTCCAACTGACTTGAATACTATAATGTTTGGTGCTGGCTTATTTTTTGAATTAGGTTATATGTTAGAGCTATTTATATCAGACATTTAGGGATGTTTTTAAATACAGATTTGTTGGATGGCAGTGATGAGCAATTTTGGTGGAGTGATAGATACAACAGCCTATTAGAGTAGAAGAAGAACTGGAGACAGTTGATATTAAAAACTGGTAAGAAATGTTGGTTTTGAGTGTGGGGTCAGTAGAGGGTAGTAGGATGCTGGGGTTTTTTGGGTTGTGTGTTTTTTTTTTTTTTTTGGTTTTGGTTTTAAAGATGAAAGAAGACATGTATGTGACTGGTGCATTGAACCTGGGCAAAGTAGTAATTTTAGGTTGGGGAATGGAGTAAAGGATCAGTGTTCTTGAATAGATGAGAATAGATAATTAGGATCTGGTACTCAGGATGAGGATTTCAGTCAGCTGAACCAGTAGTTACCATATAGTAACAGGGAAAGCAGAGTATAGAAACATGGATATAGATAGGCAGGTGAATAATAGACAAATAACTTCTGAAAGTTATTCTTTGTTGGCTTGTTTTCTCAGTGACATAGAAAGCAGAATCAACAGTAGATTGTGGGGAAGGGAGAGGACGCTCTGGAGATCTAAGACCAGGAGAGAGTCTGAAGTAGTCATCTAGGACATGGCTTCAGAAACGAATGTGTGTGTGAGTCACCTGGAGATCTAATGGTGCATGTTCTGGTGTATAGCGATTTAGAGTAGGGCCTGAAGTTCTGCGTTTCTAATAAGTTCCTAGGTGATACTTAGCCCATGAATCACGTGTTGAGAAATGAAGATCTAGGAAAATGTATAGACTAGGAAAATGCGGTGTGATTGCCAAGCATCTGTAACACCCTTCTTGAGGTTAGCAGTGCTTAATTAAAATTAAACTGCTTGATGTGATTATGTTTTTCTCCCACTACTTTATATATAGTGTAGGCAGGCACAGAGAATTTGGTTAAACAGGACTAGGATTTTGTCAGATATGTATTACTAGACAGGGTTAAGGGAATTTTGAGACATAGTCTAAGCTGGTTATGAAGAGATGTGAGAGAGGGTGAAACATGAGGAAAAGTTGATCAGATCACTGGTTTATAGATCTGAAATTGTTGGTTTCTGAGGAGGATCTAGCTGGAGCATTGCTTGTTTTCAGTAGAAATGCTGTTGGCATTTCAAGTATGCAGAACTGTCTGTATTCCAGGGTATGTACCAAATATGGCCCCTGCCTACCAAATAAACTTCATTACTTTCCATTCAGCATGATAACCAGAAAGTACTTTCACACACACACATTTCTCAATATACTTGGCAGGGTGGGGAGTGCTGTGCATGGCCCCCTACCTATGTTTCTGCTGGACAAGACTGTGACCATTGAACTGACTAATTAAAGGAGAATGGAGATGACAATCATTGGAAGAAAGGATATCAAAGCAAGTGTTAAAAGATACACCTTACCTAGATTTGAAACCACTAAAGAACTTTGACAACTGTGTGATGTTTGAGAGAAGGCGAAAATAACAAGGAACCAGAAGCTTGCAATTGGTCACTACAATAAGGAAGATAGTGGATAAAAGAGTTTAATGACCTGAAATTCAGAAAGGAGTGGTTTTAAGGAGTGGCAGTGGTCTGCAAGTGGTATGGATCTAGGAGGACACTTAACTCCAGGCCCAGTGTTGCAAAAGATAAAAAGATCACAGTCATCACTTGGAAAAACTACCAGTTTCGCCAAGGCAAAGCTGAATTCTAGTTAGAGAATGTTGTAGAAATATATAACTTACGGTCTGGCCGTCTTTCCAGTTTTATCTCCCCTGGCTCTTCATGCAGTTTAGTTTTTTCTTGAAATGTAGGGCATGTGTCGTGGACTTCCTCACCTCTTTGTATTTGTTCATGTTGAACCTAGAACATGTTTGAACCTAGAATTCCTCTCTTCTCCTTTGCTTCCAATCTACCTTCCACCATATCCTACGCATCTCTTGCAACCCATCTCACATGGCTTCTCTTCTTATTAGAGGGGGAAAAAAACCCTTCTGTCTTTCAAATTAGAAGCAAATGTTTCTCATCTTCAAGACTCCTTACAACTTTCATATCTTTCCTGTGATATCTGTTATTTAAATGTTTATTTAAAATATTTATTTATTTAAAATGTGTATGTTATATTTAAACTGTGGGGCTCCCTAGGGGTAGCATGAACATCTGGTTCATCTTCATACCTGCTGCATCATCTAGCACAGTTATATACACAGTCAGCAGTCACTAACTCTGGCAGTTTTAATTCATTGCTTTCTAAAGCCTTTTAGGTTTATTCTAGGAGTATTTAGAGAAGCAAAGTCATCTTTATGTCAGGCATGCAGGGACTTTGAGACTTAGGATGGTATTTAGGCCCCTTCAGACTTATCTTCCGGGGAAGGCAATGGCACCCCACCCCAGTACTCTTGCCTGGAAAATCCCATGGACGGAGGAGCCTGGTAGGCTGCAGTCCATGGGGTCGCTAAGAGTCAGACACGACTGAGCAACTTCACTTTTACTTTTCACTTTCATACATTGGAGAAGGAAATGGCAACCCACTTCAGTGTTCCTGCCTGGAGAATCCCAGGGACAGGGGAGCCTGGTGGGCTGCCGTCTCTGGGGTTGCACAGAGTTGGACATGACTGAAGCGACTTAGCAGCAGCAGTAGCAACAGATTTATCGTAAATTGCATAGTAATTTCTATCTCATTGTATTGTTGAAACTGAATGAAATTGTGTTTAGGGCTGTATGCTAGTGCTAAGTTGGAGAAGACAATGGCAACCCACTCCAGTACTCTTGCCTGAAAAATCCCATGGATGGAGGAGCCTGGTAGGCTCCATCCATGTGGTCACTAAGAGTCGGACATGACTGAGCGACTTCCCTTTCACTTTTCACTTTCATGCATTGGAGAAGGAAATGGCAACCCACTCCAGTGTTCTCGCCTGGAGAATCCCGGGGACGGGGCAGCCTGGTGGGCTGCCGTCTATGGGGTCGCGCAGAGTCGGGCACAACTGAAGCAACTTAGCAGCAGCAGCTAGTGCTAAGTAGCTTCATTCATATCCAACTCTTTGCAACCCCATGGACTGTAGCCCGCCAGGCTCCTCTGTCCATGGAATTCTCCGGGCAAGACTACTGGAGTGTGTTGCCATGCCCTCCTCCAGGGAATCTTCCCAACCCAGGGATCAAACCCACGTCTTTGGTATCTCCTGCATTGACAGGTGGATTCTTCACCAGTGGATGTAATTATGGATGTTTAGTTTAAAATCATTTTTCCTCTCATTGTCAGTTGTCACTTTTGGCTGTTTTTGAGATACTTACTAAACCTATCTCCTTTAGTATGACTTACCTACCATCCTCTCTAAGTTGCTATTTCTATTAATAATAAGCAATGAGCTAGAAAAATAGGCAAATCATTTATTACAATGATTTATTGTATTTCATTTATAATGTTTTTTCACTGTATTTATTTCATTTATTACAATGAAAAAGTGCATAATCTTAGAAACATTGAATTTGGCATTCGGAGACTTCTGGCTCATTCTGTGTTTTTCAGCTGTGTTCTTCATAGATAGATTGGACAGGTGAAACAACATGGAGAGGAGGAAATCAAGTCTTTTTGTCCCTATTAGATGTGCAGATGGAGACAGATCTGTAAGTTTGGAGATAAGGGGAATGAATGGTCAGGACTAAAGATAAGATTTGAAGTAACAAGCATGTAGGTAGTATTTAAAACCCTAGAGAAGTGTAGGATCACAGAGTGTAGAGATTCTTAACATTTAAAGTAGGTTTAAAAAAAACAAGCAAGAAGACATTCAGTCTGAAGGCTTTTCTTGCTTAGCCAGAAAAAATATAAACTGCAGAGTGGTCTTTGACCAGGCAACATGCATGTTAGACAAACAATTTATGGGGTTTTTTTGTTAGTTTGTTTTGATGGTTACGGGTGTTTTTAAACAATCAATTCACAAGCTAAAATTTTTGCACATAGAATTAAAGTTTCCATAAATACATTATGAGAGTGGATTTTTCTCAGGAAACACCAGATTTCCCCTATGATTTATTTTTGCCTTAAAATCAGTAATTTCAATTTTTTATCTAACTCCAGCAAATCTTTGACACTGTTTATATCAGAAAACAATCATGGGCCTGTAGTTCAGATTTGATGCCATCAAGAAGGGAATGATTTTTTAAGTTTTCAGAAGTTTCCAAATGTTTATAATTTATCTTTTTAAATAAATTGACAAATTAGTGCATAGGAAATAATGGGAAAGCAACACAGATGCCTAGGCTATCAGTGCGAGAATACGTAGCTCTACTGTTTATGGCTGAAGAATTACTCGGCACAGAGTTGCCTGATATTTGCCAGTCCTCCTTTACGTTGAATTAAAGACAGACTGCCAGATTCATGCTGCTGTTGGTTTGGATAGTGCACTCACAATAGCAGGGTTGTTTTTTGAAATTCTGTAGCTTCTTAGTCATTCAAATGTAACTGATTTTTATATTTTGCCTGCTTGCTTACCTTTTTTTTTTTTTTCCAAATTTAAATTTACTTTAACAGTAATGCTGTTTCCTCCTGGAATCTTTGTAACTTATAAAGAAATTTGCTTTAAAAATTGTGGGTTTTTTTTCATTTTTTTCCTTTTAGATGTGTTATGTAGTTCTTTTGATGCTAAAAGCTATCTAATTGCTATCTTTGTTCCTTGAGAAAGTAAGGATGTCTTACTGAGTGTCTGAAGTCTTCATCTATATCTCCTTGTCATAATTCTAAGAACCTGACCAGTGTGTAGTAATTTGCCTTGTCTTTCATCCTAATGGATAACCTCTTTCTTTTCTAAGATTAATTGGAGCTCCTTTCAGTGATATATTAAATACTTAGCTGACCTAATTGCACTCTTTACTTAAACTTCCAGTATATTCTTTTCTTAGATTAAATTTTCACTGTATAATTAATTTTTTCAGGTTTTGCACACTCTTTAGTTTTTTCTGGGTAACTTTCTGATATCTAGAGTAATTGGTGTAGATTTATCTGATGTTTAAAAAATAAAGAGCTTGGATAAACAAGATCCTACTGTATAGCATAGGAAACTATATTCAATATCCTGTGATAAACCATAATGGAAAAGAATATGAAAAAGAAAGCTTATATATGTGTAACTGAGTCACTTTGCTGTACAGCAGTAATTAACACAACATTGTAATACAATTATACTTAAATAAAAAGTAAATTTTTAAAAAAGAGCTTTTTAAGAGCAAAACTCTATATACTCTTGGTAATGTGGTATATTTCAACCTTCGCTCTACATCAGAATTGCCTCTGAAACTTTAAAAAACATTTTTCCAGTCCTATTTTTGAAGATTCTGTTTTGATAGAACTGAGTGGGATAAGATATCTGAATTTTTCAAAGTTACCCAAGTGTTCTGAATGCAGCCACTATTGGGAAGCATTTTTTTCTTTTTTTTTTTTTTTTTGACTTGACCCCCTACTGAAACCCCAAGAAATTCAGTAATGTATCTAAAAACAAAAAAATCAACCTTTTTCCTCCAATCTTGTCCCTTAGTTCTCTAATTGAAGCTGTATGGCATCTAACAGCTTTTGTGCAGTGCACACAATTGCCAACCTGAAACATAATATAGCAAGATCTTAGGACTGTTACTCTCCTCCTAGGGGAATGCCTAAGATATATATGCTTGGCCCCTTTGTGTCCTGGGAGTTGCAGGCAGAGAACTATTCCACAATTGCAAAATCATCATCGGTGTCACAGGCAAGTAGTAATCATAATTTGAAACCTTGTCATGTCTGTTAGAGATTCATGTTGAGTAAAATTTGTCTAAATTAAGATCCTTCTTTCTATCTTTATTCCAAACCTTTGAAATATTTACTGGAAAGTATATCTTAAAACTAGTGTAAAGTGAACCCTCATATCTTTGTAATTTGAATTGCATATTTCTCTGTCTCTGAACAAATTTGCTGAGGGCTCAATTTTCTGTATCACAAACTGAGACAAAAGTTGCTGACATTCTGATATTAACACAACCTTTTTAAAAGTTTTAATTAAATTATATGGTAATTTATCATCATTTAAGGGAGCTGGGTTGCTGCATCTTTAATAATATTATAGAACCTGATAACTTACACTCCAACCATATTCACAAAAATTTTTTAAAAGTTTCACAGTTTTTCAGTCTCTTTGCCCCTTTCCCACCATGGATGCATATTTACAATTTATAATACTTGAGATTATTCTGGGAATCATGGATGATCCTTTTCATGTTTAGAGTTGAGCCATACTTTCTGAGTGAATTCCACAGCCATGTGATTAAGGAAATAGAAGCCTTAGCATAGGACAGTAAAATATAGTGAAGAAAAAAAAACGTAAATTCCTTCATTATGTTTATTTCTCCTGTCTCGTCTCTTAACCCTTCCAGGAACCATTCAGATAGTTTTTTTCATGTCATATGTGTATTTTCTGTTCTTTCAGTACTTTATTTAATAGTCTTCTAGTGTAGCCTTGCTCATAAGTTATAATAAGTTGTGTTAGAAGAGCTTTAAGGAGAAAGCAGGACCTCTTGCCTGCTTTCGCATTTTTTGCCTAGTTGTTTGTGGCTCAAAACGGGTCTTATTAGTAGTTTACACCGGCCACTAGTTAGTGTATCTGCCAATAAATGATTTTTTTATTTTAGATGATATTGGTGCCCACATGAATGTAGGAAGAACTTACAAAAATTTAAATAGAACCAAAGAAGCTGAAGAATCTTATATGACAGCTAAGTCGCTGATGCCTCAGGTAAGTTGTCAAAAATTATTCCTATTGTGTCATGTCTGCTGGATGTTCGTATTGAATAGAATTATCCAGATGGAAATTCTTCATCTTTTCTTTAATTTGGATTAAGATTAAGGTGTCCAGTGAACCATCTATTACTGTGTTATAAAAGATTGCATTTATCTAGCTCAATTAACTTAAAAAGTTCATAGTCATGAAAACTAAATCTATGAAATATGAGTTTTAGATATTTTTTATTATAAGTTATCTATGACTTTAAGTGACTTTAAATGAAAAGAATTTTATTTATGTACATTAAGCAGTAAACATTCAGATCAGATCAGTCGCTCAGTCTTGTCCGACTCTTTGCAACCCCATGAATCGCAGCACACCAGGCCTGCCTGTCCATCACCAACTCCCGGAGGTCACTCAGACTCACATCCATCGAGTCAGTGATGCCATCCAGCCATCTCATCCTCTTTTGTCCCCTTCTCCTGCCCCCAATTGCTCCCAGCATCAGAGTCTTCTCCAATGAGTAAACTCTTCGCATGAGGTGGCCAAAATACTGGAGTTTCAGCTGTAGCATCATTCCTTCCAAAGAAATCCCAGGGCTGATCTCCTTCAGAATGGACTGGTTGGATCTCCTTGCAGTCCAAGGGACTCTCAAGAGTCTTCTCCACACCACAGTTCAAAAGCATCAATTCTTTGGCGCTCAGCCTTCTTCACAGTCCAGCTCTCACATCCATACATGACCACAGGAAAGACCATAGCCTTGACTAGGCGAACCTTTGTTGGCAAAGTGATGTCTCTGCTTTTCAATATGCTATCTAGGTTGGTCATAACTTTCCTTCCAAGGAGTAAGCGTCTTTTAATTTCATGGCTGCAATCACAATCTGCAGTGATTTTGGAGCCCAGAAAAATAAAGTCTGACACTATTTCCCCATCTATTTCCCATGTAGTGGTGGGACCAGATGCCATGATCTTCGTTTTCTGAATGTTGAGTTTTAAGCCAACCTTTTCACTCTCCACTTTCACTTTCATCAAGAGGCTTTTGAGTTCCTCTTCACTTTCTGCCATAAGGGTGGTGTCATCTGCATATCTGAGGTTATTGATATTTCTCCCAGCAATCTTGATTCCAACTTGTGTTTCTTCCAGTCCAGCATTTCTCATGATGTACTCTGCATATAAGTTAAATAAGCAGGGTGACAATATACAGCCTTGACGTACTCCTTTTCCTATTTGGAACCAGTCTGTTGTTCCATGTCCAGTTCTAACGTTGCTTCCTGACCTGCATACAAATTGCTTAAGAGGCACATCAGGTGGTCTGGTATTCCCATCTCTTTCAAAATTTTCCACAGTTTATTGTGATCTACAGAGTCAAAGGCTTTGGCATAGTCAATAAAGCAGAAATAGATGTTTTTCTGGAACTTTCTTGCTTTTTCCATGACCCAGCGGATGTTGGCAATTTGATCTCTGGTTCCTCTGCCTTTTCTAAAACCAGCTTGAACATCAGGAAGTTCACAGTTCACATATTGCTGAAGCCTGGGTTGGAGAATTTTGAGCATTACTTTACTAGCGTGTGAGATGAGTGCAAGTGTGTGGTAGTTTGAGCATTCTTTGGCATTGCCTTTCTTTGGGAGTGGGATGAAAACTGACCTTTTCCAGTCCTGTGGCCACTGCTGAGTTTTCCAAATTTGCTGGCATATTGAGTGCAGCACTTTCACAGCATCATCTTTCAGGATTTGGAATAGCTCCACTGGAATTCCATCACCTCCACTAGCTTTGTTCATAGTGATGCTTTCTAAGGCCCACTTGACTTCACATTCCAGGATGTCTGGCTCTAGGTCAGTGATCACTCCATCATGATTATCTGGGTCGTGAAGCTCTTTTTTGTACAGTTCTTCTGTGTATTCTTGCCACCTCTTCTTAATATCTTCTGCTTCTGTTAGGTCCATACCATTTCTTTCCTTTATCAAGCCCATCTTTGCATGAAATGTTCCTTTGGTATCTCTGATTTTCCTGAAGAGATCCCTAGTCTTTCCCATTCTGTTGTTTTCCTCTATTTCTTTGCATTGATTGCTGAAGAAGGTTTTCTTATCTCTTCTTGCTATTCTTTGGAACTCTGCATTTAGATGTTTATATCTTTCCTTTTCTCCTTTGCTTTTCGCTTCTCTTCTTTTCACAGCTATTTGCAAGGCCTCCCCAGACAGCCATTTTGCTTTTTTGCATTTCTTTTCCATGGGGATGGTCTTGATCCCTGTCTCCTGTACAGTGTCACAAACCTCATTCCATAGTTCATCAGGCACTCTATCTATCAGATCTAGGCCCTTAAATCTATTTCTCGAAGGAGGAGCTAAGATGGCGGACGAGTAAGACGGGGAGAATACTTTCTCCTCCACAAAACCATTAAAAGAACATTTGAATGCCGAATGAATTCTATAAAACAACATCTGAATGCCGGCAGAGGACATCAGGCATTTAGAAAGACAACTCATTGTCTTCAAAACGAGAAAACGAGCCCTGCGGTAACTCCTTTTGCAGAGAAGTGGCGCGGACACCAGCATTTGCTATTGGTAAGCAGGGGCTGGGCTAGGAGGAGCGGCGAGGCCTGCATTGCTTTGAGAAAGGATTTGGCCTGGCTATCTCGGGTGCTATCTGAGCGAAATAACCAGACTGTCGGTTATCTACTACATCAAAAGCCAGCCCTAACTTAAAACACCACCAGGACTACGTACGGAACAAAGGGCTGCACAGAGTTGGCCGGCTGCAGGCCGTCCCACTCCGGTGACAGGCAGCCAGGGCCGGAGGCGGGCAATTACAGCCCTAGAGAGACACTGTCTAACGGAACTGTGAGTAAGTTTCTGTGCTGACTCACGCTTCTTGGGGCTCTGGATGGTCAACATCTGCCTGAGAAAGTGCGCTGTTTCTATACCCAGAAAACTGAGCGGCAGAGAAGCGATAAGTCGCTGAACATTTCATCACCTGCGCTACTCGGATCTGGGAAGGGCATAAAACGCAGACTCAACCAAGTCTGTGCTTCTGAGGATTATCCGAGTGCCTGAACCTGGCCGGTTTAGATTTGGGTGTTCATCTCTGCCCCCTCTGTAACAGGGCAGAGATCAGATATTGAAAAGACCTGTAAACCGCCTCAATAAAGAGAATTCAACAAACTACCAGAATATAGTAAGGACACTCTAAACTTGGCAATTTTAACAAGATGAAGAGACAAAAGAATACCCATCAGCTAAAGGAACAGGATAGATGCCCACCAAACCAAACCAAAGAGGAAGAGATAGGGAATCTACCTGATAAAGAATTCCGAATAATGATAGCGAAATTAATTCAAAATCTCGAAATCAAAATGGAATCACAGTTAAAGAGTCTGGAGACAAGGATTGAGAAGATGCAAGAAAGGTTTAACAAGGACCTAGAAGAAATAAAAAAGAGTCAACACATAATGAATAATGCAATAAATGAGATCCAAAACACCCTGGAGGCAACAAATAGTAGAATAACAGAGGCAGAAGATAGGATTAGTGAATTGGAAGATAGAATCCTAGAAATAAATGAATCAGAGGAGAAAAAAGAAAAACGCATCAAAAGAAATGAGGACAATTTCAGAAACCTCCAGGATAACATCAAACGCTACAACATTCGAATCATAGGAGTTCCAGAAGAAGAAGATAAAAAGAAAGATCATGAGGAAATACTTGAGGAGATAATAGTTGAAAACTTCCCTAAAATGGAGAAGGAAATTACCACTCAAGTGCAAGAAATCCAGAGAGTCCCTAACAGGATAAACACAAGGCGAAACACCCCAAGACACATATTAATCAAATTAACAAAGATTAAATATAAAGAACAAATATTAAAAGCAGCTAGGGAAAAACATCAAATAACTCACAAGGGAAGTCCCATAAGGATAACAGCTGATCTTTCAATAGAAACTCTCCAAGCCAGGAGGGAATGGCAAGACATAATTAAAGTGATGAAAGAAAATAACTTACAGCCTAGATTATTGTATCCAGCAAGGATCTCATTCAAATATGAAGGAGAAATCAAAAGCTTCACAGATAAGCAAAAGTTGAGAGAATTTTGCACCACTAAACCATTTCTCCAACAAAAACTAAAGGACATTCTCTAGATAGGAATCACTAAAAGGGTGTATAAATTCGAACCTAAAACAATAAAGTAAATCTTATTTATCAATAATTGCTTTAAACGTTTATGGGCTGAATGCCCTAATCAACAGACAAAGACTGGCCGAATCGATACAAAAACAAGACCCCTACATACCTCGCCTACAAGAGACAACCAAAAGACTCAAATGGGTCAAATGGATACAAAAACTAGACCCCTATATATGTTGTCTACAAGAGAACCACCTTAAAATACGGGATATATACTGACTGAAAATGAAGGCCTGGAAAAAGATTTTCTATGCAAATATGGACCATAAGAAAACAGGAGTAGCAATACTTATATCAGATAAAATGGACTTTAAAGAGCCTGAAAAGGAGACAATGAAGGTTATACATAACGACTTAAAGGAACAATCCAAAAAGAAGTTATAACAATTATAAATATATATGCACCCAACATTGGAGCATCGATATATCTAAGACAAACATTAATTAATATGATAGAAGAAATATGCAGCAATACAATAATAGTGGGAGACTTTAATACCCCACTCATATAATCTGGCTGTAATAGACAAAGTAAAGAGCAAAACATATTCACTTTATGAGCCTCAAAAAATTCAGTTTACTCAGGAGAGTTTAAAAAAAAAAAAAAAAGACTTTTTTGTTCACTCTGTAAAGGTTTATTGACTATTTTATGGGTTTGGTACCACTTTGGGTAGTAGGGAGGAAGAGGTGACAAATGTGATCCTGTCCTAAATAATATATTGTGGTAAAGATAGACCTACCAATACAAAATACCAAGATGTGCCTAAGATGAGGACACCCAAACTGGACTTCTTGTTTCCTGAACTTTTCATTTCGAGAACAAACCTCCTAATATAGGATGAATTCAACATGATTTTTTTTAAGTGTTCTTTGTGATTAAAAACAGAAAGCCATTGATTAAGAAATTACATATACTCCTCCCCACCATCACTCCCCTTCTTTCTTCCCATTTCCTTCCCACCCTCATTGATCCTTTCCTTTGTCCATTTTCCCCTGCAAAAAAAATAAATAAATAAAATAAAATAAAATTCAAATAAATAAATAAATTGTAAAAAAAAAAAAAAAAAATTGCCTGAAAATTTACAAGCCCTAAAGAGTAACCATCTGGGCTGAGTTACTCTGAGAAGCGCTCGTGATAGCTCAGCTTTCCTGCACAAGGTACCTGCTGTCAGGAGTCGCTGCTCTCAGGTGATCTGCCTCCAGCAAATGCTGATGGCACCCCTAGCACTCCGCTCCAGTATGGCCACTTGGCTCCTTTCCAAAAAAAAAAAAAAAATCTGTTTCTCATTTCCACTGTATAATCATAAGGGATTTGATTTAGGTCATACCTGAATGGTCTAGTGGTTTTCCCTACTTTCTTCAATTTAAGTCTGTATTTGGCAATAAGGAGCTCATGGTCCGAGCCACAGTCAGCTCCTGGTCTTGTTTTTGCTGACTGTATAGAGCTTCTCCATCTTTGGCTGCAAAGAATATAATCGATCTGATTTCGGTGTTGACCATCTGGTGATGTCCATGTATAGAGTCTTCTCTTGTGTTGTTGGAAGAGAGTATTTGCTATGACCAGTGCATTTTCTTGGCAAAACTCTATTAGTCCGTATTCCAAGGCCAAATTTGCCTGTTACTCCAGGTGTTTCTTGACTTCCTACTTTTGCATTCCAGTCCCCTATAATGAAAA
Source organism: Tragelaphus eurycerus (assembly GCA_935064755.1). Lineage (NCBI taxonomy): Eukaryota > Metazoa > Chordata > Mammalia > Artiodactyla > Bovidae > Tragelaphus > Tragelaphus eurycerus. Next base: position 39,066,198 of record CAKXYN010000010.1, on the reverse strand, counting down.
GGACATCTTTTTTGGGTGTTAGTTCTAAAAGGTCTTGTAGGTCTTCATAGAACCATTCAACTTCAGCTTCTTCAGCGTTACTGGTTGGGGCATAGACTTGGATTACTGCAGTAAACATTAACTCCTATCAAAAAATAAATGAACAAAGCAAAGTGATAAAATGAGTAGATATATAGTTGTGCCTGACAGTTGCTATAATGTCACAAGTACCAGATTTCTTGGATATCACAAGACAAAGTTACAAAATCTGACACTGCCCTTTATCAGCTGTGTGTAATCAGAAAAGATAGTTTACATTGGGCTCTAATTTTCTCAGTAGTAGTTTGTATTAATACTATAGCAATATTGAAATGAGTTGATAGTTTAATTTTGATAGTTTGATAAATGTTTTTAAAACACTTAGACCACATGATACATTAAGAATTCTTTCAGTCCAAAGATTCTAAAGTTAAATTGTGTTCAGCGGATTTTTATCAGATGTAATTTATTATATTCATTGAGAATTGGGGTTCACATATATTATACCTAATAACTTTTAGAGTTAATTAGATATTTTTATATCTTAACTCCAGCAAGCAAGTGAGGAATTAGTAAGGCTCTGAAGTAAGGTTAACTACCCCACTGTCACAACCAGGAAACATTTTTGCTGACAACTTCAAAGTTGACATGGTGTAACAAATATACTAGACTGAGGAAAAAGACCTGAGTTCTGTTCCTGGTCTGACTCAAGCATACTAAGGGACTTTACCCTGTGGAAGTTCTGATTTATTTGACTTCACAAAATAACACATATGTGAAAATGTAATGATAATCTACTGATATAACATGAATGAAAAAATACATCCGTCATTGCGTCAAAGCATTATTTTACTTATATTTTGTGAATACTGCAGGTTATTTCATAGTTTTATGTTTTATTTTAATATAGCAGTTTAGCTTTTTATGCTCTATGTAAGTTTTAAATAAGACAATAGGACTTCTTCAGATTTTATTTGGTACTAAAATATCAACTTATAGAAATGTTTGTTTTTTTATTAACAGATTATTCCTGGTAAAAAATATGCAGCCAGAATTGCACCTAACCATTTAAATGTTTATATTAACCTGGCCAACCTGATCCGAGCAAATGAATCCCGACTGGAAGAAGCAGATCAGCTGTACCGACAAGCAATAAGCATGAGGCCAGACTTCAAGCAGGCTTACATTAGCAGGTATTGTAGTTCACTTTAGGCTTTCACTGTAAAAGATGGAAGCTTCATCTCCATATACATTTAGGCTATCATCACTAATTTGGCTTTTTTTTCTTCTAGTAAATCTTAGTTGACAACCAAGAGCATAGAAACATAGCTTGTTTTAGACTAACAAATTTATTTTAAATTGACAAGAGAATCTATAACTTAAAGCAGCAAACTTAGATTTATTTATACAAAAGGAACGGTAGGAAAAGCTCATTGGTTTCTTTTGCTTCTCAACACCAAAGTCATTTTTACCTAAAACAGCCAAAATTTACCTTTTATAATTGCTTCTTAATTGTAACAAAATAATTGTTATTTTTAAAAGAAGTTATTACTTCTTAATTATTATAGATTAAGAAATCATTGTATAATTATGGAATCATTATATATAAAATAAATAAGAAATAATTATATAATATCCAACTATCGAGAATTGACTGGTTATTTGTGATTTTATTACAGACACTTCAGTTGCTAGTAAAAAACAAAAAATTTGGCAATAAGTGTCAGAATCTTAATATTTTCTCATGTAAATGTTGACATTTGTGTTATTCTTGAGAAAAAATTGTTTTAAACTTTGTTTTGAAGCCTTCTCCAGAAACATAATTATAATTTATGACATTGTTTATATGGAAAATGCATTCAGAATTTAAGTTTTTGAAATAAAATCTGTTCATAAGCTGAAAGCTGTCTTTCTTCAACATTATCTAGTACTTGCTGAATTCACTAAGTTTACTGGGGTTGTATCAATAAATAAAACCTGTCTTAAGTTAACTTATAAAGAATTGCTTAATAATCTCTGCATTTATTTTAAAAATAATATTTTGGACACATTCTAGGAAGTGTGAATATTAATAGTTCATTTGACTTCATGCCTATGCTAATATTTTAGGAAAGAGTAGTATTAAAAGAAAATTGACTCTTATGTCAGTACTTAAATTGATTTGCACATATGTAAAAATGACTTTTTAAGTTCTGTAACAGAAAATATAACCTTATTAGAATGATTTTCAGACTGATCCTCATTTCCAGATGTGTCTCTCGAAAGGATCTACAGGTGGCAGCATTGCCCTTCCATGCCACCAGATCAGCTTTTCAATTCCTTTCTTTTAAGAATTCATTGAAGACAACTAAATAATTATAAGGGGTAAACAATTTCAAATGTTCTGCTTTTTGTATAGTTAGACATTGCTAACAAAGATTTGAATACTGGAATTTCCCCATCACTACTGTGTTTATTTTCCTTCTCCAGATGCTACTCATCTTCTGACAGATTGATCTCCCACTCTAGTTGCTATCATTTTTCTTATGCAGACTAGTCTGCTGTTTTTCAAGATATATTCAAAGGATATATTTTCTGTTCCCGTTTCTTGGATACCTCCCGATCTCTTACCCTCTAGAGTCAGACATGTTTTTTCCTTCTTTAATAATACTTGAAAACATATCAAACCAAATGTGCGAAATTAATGTGTTTAGGTTTAAGGACAGTTTCAGATAGTTATTTTTGAAAAAAAAAAAAAAAAAAATTAAGAACCTAAATTAAAAGGAAAGTTTTGAATATGTGGAAAAGCTTAAAACTTATGAAAATAGTATCTGCAGACTGACATGATAGTATAAGTAAAACTTGTGTTTTTCCACAGAGGAGAATTGCTTCTAAAAATGAATAAACCTGCCAAAGCAAAAGAAGCATATCTTAAAGCCCTAGAGCTGGACAGAAATAATGCAGATCTTTGGTACAACTTGGCGATTGTTCATATTGAACTTAAGGAACCAAATGATGCACTGAAAAACTTTAATCATGCTTTAGAACTAAATCCAAAGCATAAACTAGCATTATTCAATTCTGCTATATTAATGCAAGAATCAGGTATGTTTTCTCAAAATTTCTCTATATTTAAACGTACTCTAGTTTGAAATATAATAAAGTCGTATATTATGTTACCCCAGCAAACATTTTATGAATGGATGGTTTTTATCAAAACTGGATAAATAGTTATAAGAAGAATATTTTAAATACTTGATGTAAACCTTTCAGGTAATATACCCTAGCATATGTGTCATTCTAAATGTTAATTTCTCTGGTATATGCTAAAAATGACTTCTCAGACAGTCTATTAACAATACTTTATTAATCTATTTTGTCATTTTATGCCTGGGAGTATATTACTTATGCATAAATACCATACTATTCAAATAATCTGAATTTGTAAAAAAAAAAAAAAAAAGTTTTAAGTAATTATTTCTAGGATGTCAAGAGCATTATATGTTTTAAACAAAATAGTATTCTATTTTCCCTTGATCTATAAGTCCAAATATTTTCAATATCATGTTATATCCAGTGTTACTGTTTTCTGAGATATAATTTCCTATATTTTATATAAATTAGCAAAACCAAATTATTCATCACAATAAACTAAGATCTTTGATATATCAAAATTTTAGTTCTACTCCAGAAGGCAGTATATATAATTTATGGTTTTCTTAATTTTTATGTTTGGAAAAATCTTTATATTAATTATTAAATACTTTCATAAAACTTCAGCAAAAAATGTAAGAATCATATTTTATAATTAAAGAGAGTCTTTGAGTTTATTTCTACCAGTCATCTATTTTATGGATTAGAGAGTGAGGACCAAATAAATGTATTAGCTACCCTAACTTCATATGGCTAAGGTTACTAGGTTAGTAAGTAGTCCAAGACCAGAACTTAAGCCTACTGATTTATTTCAGACTTCTTTAATCATCATGTTATCAAATAAAAGGATAAAGATCTTTATGCTTGGCATTCAAAAAAGCTTAATTTAGAAAACTAATGTTTTTGTAAAGTTAGCTAACCTTAGTAATCATGAAAAGTGCCTATAATTTAACACAAGATTAAACCCTGGGGTGTGTAGTTGTAGAAGTTGAAATTTTTTTGGTACTTATTTGCAGTAGAAATCATCTCAATAAATGTTTGCTTCCTGAATCTTAATTTATATTTATAGGCTTTAGATATAATGGTATTCTTTTTATATTTGAAATTTCCTAAAAAATTTTAAGTAACATACAAAATATATCTAATTTAGTAAGACTGAAACATTTTGTTTATCCAAAATAGTTACTATTTGTTGAGCATTTTGTATATATCTCATCTAATTCTTAGAAGATTCAATAGGTTAACCCAGACAAGTAATTATTTTAGTGAGTAAAGTCATAATATTAACAGAATCATGATTGAATATATGTCTCTATTTTCAAATTCCATGCACCTTCCTCTTAATTCTCTATTCTTTCTCAACTCCCAGTTAGAATCTAAACTTATCAGGAAATATTTCACCCTTTTTTAGTTTTTGAGGAACTCTTACTACTTGTAATGCGCTATCAATCCAGTGCATCAAACACACTGTTTTTCTTATGAAAACTTTGAGGGTTTTGCTTTCTGCTTTTTAATTTAGATACATCAATTAGTTGTTTTGATGCTCAGTTCAGTCACTCAGTTGTGTCTGACCCTTTGCGACCCCATGGACTGCTGCACACCAAGCTTCCCTGTCCATTACCTGTTTTGATGCTATGTTTTTATAGTCTAGATAAATATATGCACCTCCACTTTTTACCTCAGACCTACTCATTTGCTAATGATATAATTTTTTTTTTCTTTTTAAAAAAATTCTTAGGAGAAGTTAGACTCAGACCTGAAGCTAGAAAACGACTTTTAAGCTATATAAATGAAGAGCCACAAGATGCTAATGGTTATTTCAATTTGGGAATGCTTGCCATGGATGACAAAAAGGACTCTGAAGCAGAGATGTGGATGAAGAAAGCCATAAAATTACAAGCCGACTTCAGAAGTGCTTTGTTTAATCTGGCTCTCCTGTATTCTCAGACTGCAAAGGAATTAATGGCTTTGCCAGTCTTGGAAGAATTACTCAAATACTATCCTGATCATATCAAGGGTCTCATTTTAAAGGGAGACATCCTGATGAATCAAAAGAAAGATATACGTGGAGCAAAAAAATGTTTTGAAAAGATTTTGGAGATGGATCCAAGCAATGTGCAAGGAAAACACAATCTCTGTGTTGTTTATTTTGAAGAGAAAGACTTATTAAAAGCTGAAAGATGCCTGGTTGAAACATTGGCATTAGCACCACATGAAGAATATATTCAACGCCACTTGAATATAGTCAGGGATAAAATTTCTTCATCTAGTTTTGTAGAACAACCTATATTCCCAGCTGATAAGACTTCAGGTGTTGAAGGAGATAAAATTCCAACTGAAAATGTAAAAGAAATAAAAAGCGAGCCCAGACCTACACAGATAATAAAAACAAATGATAATAAGAGTCAGTCTAAAGCCAGCAAACAGTTAGGAAAAAATACAGACAAAGAAATTCCCCACAAAACAACAAAAGAAATCAAAGAAATTGAGAAGAAAAGAGTTGCTGCTTTAAAAAGACTAGAAGAGATTGAACGTATTTTAAATGGTGAATAGCATTACTCTTTATCATGTGACAGGGTTTCAAAGAACTTCAGTCTATATCATGTGATTACTTATACTGAGAGCTTTGAAAAGTAGTGAGCATACTAAGTCTCTCATGAGCTGCCTCTACGTAGTATCAAAATAAGATTTTCATTAAAGACCCTTTCATTACCCCAGGATATGTTTTACATTTGACAGTAGTTTTTTGAGTTTTGAGAACTGTAGCAGAAATAGTAATCACAGGTGGCAAATCTGTATCTTTTCTTATAGAAGGTAGATTCAGCAAAATAAGATTGACTACTCTCAATTAAAAATAATCTGAGGTCTGAATGATAATCCCATGGTGGCAAATCCAACATGTGCTGGTTTATTCTGTGAATTCACATTGATTAGCTAACCACATTTTCCTTTAACTATTGGAGTCTGACTGTGAGTTGAAAACACTATTGAACACATACTTTTTTCCTTTGTAACCTTCTATTTAACCAAGGGACTTGCACTACAAAAGAATACAGGCTGGCTTTCTTTGTATTCTTTTTTGATTTTTAGAAGGAAAGCCAGATGAAACATTTTAAAATAAGTCATATGACATGTTAGCTTTAGAATGTATTAATACTTTCATAACTGTGTGCTTGTCCTTAACTTCCCTATCTATATGGCAGTTTTTAATCAGGGAAAGTTTTAAATAAGTATATACACACACATTTCTGATGGTGCTCATTTATACTGAACTTTCATTTCTTTTGTGTACTGAGTTTCACAGCATGAACCACATAATCACCACGTAATCATTGACTCTGACTTTCATTTCCCAAACTATTCCTGTTTCTTATGGTCATAGTCATATTGAGAAATCCCAGTAAGTTCACTAAACTTTTGAGTTAAAAATGTAAGATTCTCTTTCATGTTAGTGTTATCTTTCTAGAGTTCCTTGAATTTTAATTTTGTTTCCAAAACACACCTTAATTAGATACCTAAATTGAGTTCTGTTTAACTGAAGGCAAAATAATGTGACAAAGTTTATTTTTAAATACTAAGTTCTTGATAGCTTGTTTGGTGTATATTTTTATTAAATATTTATTTTGACTACTGAGCTTTCATAAAATTTTTAGCACTGTTTTAATTCCATCAAGTATGGAAAATAAATTGCTCTTGCATTTTTTTCTCTGCATACATATTTGTTAATCATTCAGTTGCTCAGTCCTGTCCAACTCTTTGAGACTCCATGGACTGCAACATGCCAGACTTCCAGGGCATTTAGTATAGTTTAACCAAAATTTCATCATTTTGGGCCAGCTGTCCAGCTAGAAAAAATGGTAATTAGCCTAATATGGGATTAGCAAATTAGCACATTTAAAGCTGAAAATTGTTTGAAGAGTAGATACAAATCCAATTTATTAATTTAAATCTGATTTTTTTTCATGAGTTAAAATACATTTTATAATACTAATTGGTTTTAGTTTAAAATGTTAAAGGTCAAGCTATCATCCTGGAATAGTAACTAACTTCTAATGTAGCGTTTCAAAAACTATTTCTGTTCCTTTGAGATAATTTCTAATGTTTCAAAAACCATATTCTCATAACTTTTTTCTTAAATGTTTTATAAATAGATCATAAGAAACATGGTCTTCATTAGAGACCCGCTCTTACTAGGCTCTCTGAGGCTCTGTCATAGATTATGTTTTAGGCAGTATAAAACCGAGCACTGACGACAGTGGTAGTGCATTTTTGATTCACTAAAGCATTAAAGCAACACCTAATTTCAGTTTTTAAATCACAGCTTTGTTACTCTGGATATATGATGGAGAATACCTCATATTCTATGACTTGAAAAATGAAATTGTTATTACATTCTCTGCACATATCTTGAGAAGTTTGAGTTTAATGTCTTCTTTTATAATATCAAGTGAGGATAGTTGTGAAAAGTAGAAGGCAATCTTTTATGACAGCAGACCAGAATAAAAACTTTGAATAATATTTTAATAAAAGTATGTAACTATTTCAAAATATATATTAATATTATCTAATGATTTTTACAGAAAAAAAAATTGTTCCCTATTAGAACTTAATGCCTATCATGTTGAATAATTTATTTAAATCAAATTCACTGTAATTAATAATTTTTCCAAATCATGTTTCTAAACCTTCATTTCATATTAGAATCATCTAGACCCCACCCTACAACAGTGCAGTCTGAATTTCTTATTGTCAAGCTATGCTTCAGTTTCTCCAAAGGCTCTCAGAGTGATTCTAATTCATAGTGAGGGTTAAGGATCACTAGTCTAAATTAGTTCAAGAAAATCTTCTCTCTCCCATGTTAACTTTTAAACTAGTGATGTAATCCAATTAAGTTCTGATGCTTTAACTTCACTAAGGAATATGTTCTGATACCTAGTATTTATTTCATCTTAAGTTCCATCAAGCTTGCTTATATATAAGATTATTTCTTCTCTTTAAATTCATGATACAAATTTTATTCAAGCTGTTCAGGTGAAAAAGGGAATTAATATTTTTTTCCTTTGGAGCTGCCATTTTGAGGAAATGGAGTGTAGGGATATTTTAGCCCAGTTTCAGAGTTGTAAGCATCTGTAAGTTTGCTTATCATAGAAAAGAAAGCTTATCATAGGTTTATGTATTAGTAAGGGGATGTAGTTTTAGTTCTTGCTGTTTTACAAAAGAACCTACTCTGTGGAGTTCTAGGAAAGCTTTGACAATCCCCAAGGGGTAATTATGCTACACTTTCCTTCACTGCTTCTCAGAAGGAAGAATTAACTCATTATTGTTCCTGTGTACTTCTATATATGCTTCTCAGAAGGAAGAATTAACTCTCATATTGTTCCTATATGTGTTTCCTTACTAACATTCAGAATTGGGAATTTTGTCTTATAATAATTATTCCAGTAAGTAATTTTTATGAAGTTGATAATTTGGAGGATTTGTTTGCAATTTTGTCTTTACTTTTATGTAGATATCTGGTATGTGAATTACTCAATTCTATAAAACCTCATGCCTTTCATCTAATTTGAGCTCTCAACTTCATGTTCCAGAATGCTTCTTTAAAGATGCTTTAATGAAAAATATTATGAAAATATATAGATTTGTATGTCAATTTATACTTCAGAAATCCATATATTTGTCATATTTATTTTTTAAAAACCTCCTAATTGTCTGCATGACTAAATGGTATTTAAAATGAAACCTCAAATATATCTGGTACTTTTGTCTGTAGTTTTATTTGTTGGAAAATGTCGCCCTCCATGTTAAAGTTTCATAAAAATAGTTGCTAGTTGTATGCATTTTATATTTCTATGGCATCTGTGTGTACCGTATTTCTAAGTATTCAGTATTAAATTGATACTTTTTAAAACGTTAACCTGAATTGCCTTTTAGTGTTAAAGTGAAAAAATATAATAGTAATTCAAAACATTTCAGTCTCCACAAAGAAAGAAGAGCTGGTGGATGGTTTTATTAGCAATGATATGAGAAATGAAAGAAAGAAAGTGAAGTTGCTCAGTCATGTCTGACTCTTTGCAACCCTATGAATTGTCACCTGCCAGGCTCCTCCATCCATGGGATTTTCCAGGCAAGAATACTGGAGTGGGTTGCCATGTCCTTCTCCAGGGGATCTTCCCGACTCAGGGATCAAACCTGGATCTTCTGCACTGCAGGCAGGCTCTTTACCATATGAGCCACCAGGGAAGCCCAGTGTGTTGACTTAGTTCCTAAGAGTGATACATTTACAACCCAAAGTGACAGAAACTCAGTTAAGAAAATGAGACAATTAAATTCACATGTGAAATTTTATATATATGCACAATTGGAAGTCACTGTAATGAAATAATTAGTCTGAATTATGAATCTACCTGGATTCAAATACTCATACCACCCTTGCTAAAAAAGTGCAACTTAGGAGAAGTTGTTTAACCTGTATGTCATCAGTTTCCCTATCTGCAGGTTGGGAAAAATACTTTTCCTCATAAAGTTATTAAAAAGAGATATATATATGTAATGTATGTTGTATATTTGTTTATGTATGTATTACAATAGATATATATCTCCTATTGTAATAAATTGGCAAATATCTATAAATAGTACATGCTCAGCCATGCACACTGTAAATAACTTTTACCAAAAGTTTTGATCACAACTGTGATTAACGTCACTCAGTGAATGTTGTTATTTTATTTTTCAGCCATGAAAATTATTGGATGTGATTGGCTAAATTGTTTTTATGTGTCTCAAAGAATGAAACAGTTTTAACAGCCATGTTACCAGTGATACAGATGGATCCATTCACTGTTGTCTTTATTATATTTGATTATAGTTTGATGGTCTTCCCTGATGGCTCAGCAGGTAAAGAATCCTCCTGCCAAAGCAGGAGACGTAGGTTTGATCCCTGGATCAGAAAGAGCCCCTGGAGAAGGGAAAAGCTAGCCCACTCCAGTTTTCTTGCCTGGAAGAATTCCATGAACAGAGGAGCCTGGTGGGCTACAGTCCATGGGGTCACAAAGAGTCGGATGTGACTGAGTGACTAGCACTTTTCACTTTCATAGTTTGATCGTGTTGCATTGTCAGACTAGAAAAGCTGAAGAATCAATATATTTTTAGTTTTGATGAAGACAAAACTTATTTATGGACAGCTTTCCAACAAGCAGTTTTTAATTTTTATCAGATATCTACATCTGTTTCAGGAATGTGACACAGTGTTTTACATGTCAGAAGTTTTGTTTAATTCTATGACATTTCTAAATTGGTTTGTTTAATAAGTTCAGCAAATGTAAGTAGACAATGTATGTTTATATTAAGCATGTTATATTTAGATTACTTGGGACAATAGTAAATAATAGATACTAGTTATTGTAATTGCAAGATTCAGACTTCCAGCTGTTTATGATTTATATATGTATTAGCATATGTAATATCAATGATTGCAAACAAATTTCTAGAAATTTAATATTTGTTAGATTAGATGGTCCATAGATATCTAAACCAGAAGATATATAAATAATCTAAAATAAAATATTCATTAAATATGAGGTATATAAATTTATTTATTAAAATTCACAAATAACTCAAACTAAGACACTTTAAAAGCATACTACCTCACTCTTGCTCTTCACTGTCATTAGGAAGCAGTATAAAATGAAATATACCTAAAAGTCTCTGAAGACAATTGCAGGCAAATTCATGTGCTTTAGAATCTACGTTCTTGGTGAATTCTGTGACTGTAGTAATGGATGGCGTATTTCCCATCAAGTAGCATTTATATTGGCACCCCTCTCCGGTACTTCTGCCTGGAAAATCCCACGGACAGAGGAGCCTAGTAGGCTGCAGTCCATGGGGTCGCTGAGGGTCAGACACGACTGAGCAACTTCACTTTCACTTTTCACTTTCATGCATTGGAGAAGGAAATGGCAACCCACTCCAGTGTTCTTGCCTAGAGAATCCCAGGGACAGGGGAGCCTGGTGGGCTGCCGTCTATGGGGTCGCACATAGTCAGACACGACTGAAGTGACTTAGCAGCAGCAGCAGCATTTATATTCTGTAAGAACCTGTTACCTTCATGTTTCTGCCTTGAACAGAATACCCCTTACCAAACCATTTTAGTTGCCCTTTCTTAAAGACTTGCATGATTAATACTCAGTCTTCTTTATTCCTTCCTCTCCTGTGGCTTCAGTTTCTGATACTAGGAACATAGTCTGATTAATGGGTGGCCATCTTGACAGGTAAGTCAGGTGAGCCTCTTATTTTGTAAAGTTGCAGGCAGTGTAGTAGGAGCTATTTGAGAGCTATGAAATTTCTCAGTGCCTAAAAACTGAGGTAGAATTCTGCATAGATTTGAAAGAGGCTGAAAAAAGATTTGTAACCACAAAGCCATCCTTGACCAAAGCCCTGTTTTTGATGGGCCCTGGCAAGCCAAGTGACTGCCCTTTGGAAGTGGAATCAGCAGTACTGGGTTGTCAACAAAAATATACCTTACCCTAATAGCAGTATCTGTAAAATGTATTCCTGGAAGTAGATGTAGTGTGTACATTTTAAATGGTCTCTTTGTATGACACCATTTCCTTTGGGGACTCTACAGTATCATTTGCAGGCATTTTCTCTGCCTATACCTTAAATTTTAGTGTTCACTCTTCTACTCCTCCTTCCCCGCTTCTTGAAGCAGTGGTTTTGTCTATATTCTTAGCTGCTTAGTTGTGCCTGACTGCAACCCCATGGACGGTAGCCCGCCAGGCACCTCTGTGCATGTAGATCTCCAGGCAAGAATTCTGGAGTGGGTTGCCATGCCCTCCTCCAGAGCATCTTACCAACCCAGATATCGAACCCAGGTCTCCCACGTTGCAGGCAGATTCTTTATCGTCTAAGTCACCAGGGAAGTCCAAGAAAACCAGAGTGGGTAGCCTATCCATTCTCCAAGGGATCTTCCTGACACAGGAATTGAACTGAGGTCTTCTGCATTGCAGGTGGATTCACTACCAGCTGAACAAGGGAAGCCCGGGTTTTGACTATATGTGATTCCAAATCTCTAGCCCAGATTTTCTCTAAGCACCTGACCTATGAGTCCAGTGGTCTACTGAACACCAGATCCACAGACATTCATTCCCCCATCCTCTCTTCCAAATTTCATGCCTACTAAATGTTAGTCATGTCCAACTCTTTGCAACCCTGTGGACTGTAGCCCACCAGGCTCTTCTATCCATGAAACTGTCCAGGCAAGAATACTGGAGTGGGTTGCCATTCCCTTCTCCAGGGGATCTTCCTGAGCCAGGGATCAAACCCAGGTCTCTTGTGTTGCAGACAGACTTTTTACCATCTGAACCACCAGGGAAGCTTTACCTACTGAATAAGTTTACTCTAATAAAGAAAACATATTTCCAACTTAAAGCAGAAAAGGGAGGTAGGATCCAAAGGGACATGAAGTCTTGCTAATGGTTTAGTATCTACTCAAATACTCAAAATACCACTTTAAGACATCAGTAGGGTAAATAAGGCTTCTCTCATAGGTCAGTTGACAAAGAATCCACCTGCAATGCAGGAGACCCCAGTTTGATTCCTGGGTTGGAAAGATCCCCTGGAGAAGGGATAACCTACCTACTCCAATATTCTCGGGCTTCCCTTGTGGCTCAGCTGGTAAAGAATCCGCCTGCAATGTGGGAGACCTGGGTTTGATCCCTGAATTGGGAAGATCCCTTGGAGAAGGGAAAAGGCTGTCCACTCCAGTATTCTGGCCTCGAGAGTTCCATGAACTGTATAGTCCATGGGATTGCAGAGTCAGACACAACTGAGTGACTTTCACTTTTAGGGTAAATAAACATAATTATGGGACTTACGTTAAAAATATACACACACAAATTTGACTTGTAGTCAGAAGAAAGCTCACGCTAATGAAATGTAATGGAGACAGGGCAAATAAACAGTGTGGTGCGAAAGAAGTAGACTATCAGGCCTCAGAGGGCCTTAGTAAATTCTAAAAGATGATGTTCTTTGACCATAATGCAAATGTTCATAGTTTTATTCATAGTAGCACAAAACTGGAAGTAAACTAAATGTTCACCAGCAGAATGGATAAATAGGTTGTAATATTCAAACAATGAAATAAGTTTCAGCAATTTTAAAAAATCACATATTTAACTACATAGATGAATCTGAACAGAACAGATGAAGCCATACACAAGAGTACATTATGTGCAGTTTCATTTATGCAAAATCTCATAATTTATGGTGGATGCCTAGAACTACAGGGCTAAGGCAGGAGCAAAGGAGCCCAAGGGAACTTTTTGTGCTTGTGTTCAGTTGGTCAGTCTTGTCCAACTCTGCTCCCCCATGGACGGTAGCCCACCAGTTTTACCTGTCCATGAAATTCTCCAGGCAAGAATATTGAAATGGGTTGCCATTTCCTCCTCCAAAGGATCTTCCTGACCCGGGGATTGAAGCTACGTCTCTTGTGTTTCTTGCATTGGCAGGTACATTCTTTACCCCTGTGCCACCTGAGAAGCCTTAGGGAACTTTTCAGGGTTAGGTAAATAACCATACCTAGTAATCCCACTCCAAGTCATATAGACAAAAGAAATACATATAATGCACACTAAAAGACAGCTACCAGAAGGTTATTAGGAAGATTATTAGGGCCCCAACAAATAACCAAGATATTCATGAAAAGTAGAATATTTAAATTTGATAATTTAAGTTCTGACAATATAACATGCCTGTGAAAGAATCACCACAGTTATAATAGTGAACCTATTTGCCACCCCTGCAAAATTTCCTCATGTCCTTTGTCCCCTTTCCAGTTTCATCCCTCCCTTCTAGCCCTGTCCCTAAACTACTAATCTGCTCTCTGTCTCTATAGATTAGTTTACCTTTTAAAAAATTTATATATATTTGTCTGACTTCTTTCACTCTGCAGTGAACTGAATATGTTTACACCAAAATCATATGTTGTAGCCCTAACTCCAATGTGATGGTATTTAGAGGTGGAGCCTTTGGGAGTTAATTAGGTTTAGATGAACAATATGATAAGGCAAAAAGATATGACACTGATAGATGAACTCGCCAGGTCAGTAGGTGCCCAATATGCTGCTGGAGAAGAGTTGAGTAATAGCTCCAGAAAGAATGAAGAAGCTGAGCCAAAGCAAAAACAATGCCCAGTTGTGAATATGACTGGTGATGGAAGTAAAGTCTGATGCTGTAAAGAACAATATTGCATAGGAACCTGGAATGTCAGGTCCATGAATCAAGGCAAATTGGAAGTGGTCAAACAGGAGATGGCAAGAGTGAACATCAACATTTTAGGACTCAGTGAACTAAAATGGACCAGATGGGCAAATTTAATTCAGATGACCATTATATCTACTACTGGGATCAAGAATCCTTTAGAAGAAATGATGGAGTAGCCCTCACAGTTAACAAAAGAGTCCAAAATGCAGTGCTTGGGTGCAATCTCAACCCAGCAGAATGATCTCTGTTCATTTCCAAGGCAAACTATTCAATATCACAGTAACCCAAGTCTGTGCACCAACTACTACTGCTGAAGAAGCTGAAGTTGAATGGTTCTATGATGACCTACAAGACCTTCTAGAACTAACACACACACAAAAAAGGTCCTTTTGATCATAGGGGACTGGAATACAGAAGTAGGAAGCCAAGCGATACCTAGAGTAACAGACAAATTTGGCCTTGGAGTACGAAATGAAGCAGGGCAAAGGTTAATAACAGTTTTGCCAAGAGAATGCACTAGTCATAGCAAACACCCACTTCCAACAACACAATAGACAACTTGAGATGTGGACATCACCAGATGATCAAACCAAAATCAGATAGATTATATTATTTGCAGCTGAAAATGGAGAAGCCTTATACAGTTGGCAAAAACAAGACCTGGAGCTGACAATGGCTCAGAACAAACTCATTGCCAAATTCAGACTTAAATTGAAGAACATAGGGAAAACCACTAGGCCATTCAGGTATGACCTAAATCAAACCCCTTAGGATTATACAGTGGAAGTGAGAAATAGATTCAAAGAATTATATCTGACAGAGTGTCTGAAGAACTATGGATGAAGTTTTATAAGATTGTACAGGAGGCAGTGATCAAAACCCCCAAGAAAAAGAAATGCAAAAAGGCAAAATGATTGTCTGAGAAGGCCTTACGAATAGCAGAGAAAAGAAGAGAAGCAAAAGGCAAAGGAGAAACGGAAAGATATCCACCTGAATGCAAAATTCCAAAGAACAGCAAGGAGAGATAAGAAAGCCTTCCTAAGTGATCAATGCAAAGAAATAGAGAAAAACAATAGAATGGGAAAGACTAGAGATATCTTCAAGAAAATTAGAGATACCAAGGGAACATTTCATGCAGAGAGGGGCACAATAAAGGACAGAAATGGTATAGACCTAAAAGAAGCAGAAGATATTAAGAAGAGGTGACAAGAATACACAGAATATACAGAAAAGATCTTAATGACCCAGATAACCAAAATGATGTGATCACTAACCTAGAGCCAGACATCCTAAAGTGCAAAGCTAGTGGACATGATGGAATTCCAGATGAACTATTTCAGATCCTAAAATATGATGCTGTGAAAGTGCTGCACTCAACATGCCAGCAAATTTGGAAAACAGTGTCCACAGGACTGGAAAAGGCCAGTTTTCATTCCAGTCCCAAAGAAAGGCAATGCTAAACAATGTTCAAACTACAGAACAATTGCATTCATCACATGCTAGCAAAGTTATGCTCAAAATTCTCCACTTGAGGCTTTTATTGACTTAAAATGAGAGAGAACGTAAGTTTGTATTTGTAGCAGTGACCTTCCCACCATAACGAGAGGTCCTATTAAGAATGGAGTCAGGACAGAGTAGGCAGATCACGGAGATAGGAAACTGGGTCAGAGATCTTGTTGGAGACCTGGTCAAAATGCATCTGAAAAGACAATAAAGTGGAAGCAACTTAAGCTATGTCTGAGTCGTGCCAACTTTGGAACAGGGACTAGACCTTCTGTGTATTCTGGCCAAGCTCATGAAGTCACCTGAAGGGCAGCATGGGTCTTTCCATCCAAATCTTGGCTGTTAGCAGTTTTAAGTGTAAGACAACTGGCTAAACTGAGTGTCTTATGTTGAACAAGGCAACAGGTAAGATAATTTTTGTTTTGAAAAGTCAACATGATAAGAATCTTTGTTTTGAAAAATCAACTAGAACAAGAAAGTCTTAAGATGGATCCATTCTCTCTGCAACCAGATCAGAGAATTATTTTAGTAGAAGGACGTTGTCTACATGCAGTCTGAAGCCTGAGATAGCTGCTACTACAGGAGGAGGATTGGCAAGGGTTAGCACTCCAGGTTCTCTGCCCCAAACTAAAATTGACTCAAGCAAAATCAGAGCTGGGAGACTTACCAAGAATGGTAGATGAAACCGTAATCTAGTATCTCAGGTCCCTTTCACATTCTTCCTTTTAACCAAACATTGCCTGAGGTAGGAACAAATTACTCCTATTGAGAATATGTAATCCAGAGGCATCTTTTTTGGGTGTTAGTTCTAAAAGGTCTTGTAGGTCTTCATAGAACTTTTCAACTTCAGCTTCTTCGGCGTTACTGGTTGGGGCATAGACTTGGATTACTGTGACATTGAATGGTTTGCCTTGGATACGAACAGAGATCATTCTGTCATTTTTGAGATTGCATCCAAGTACTGCATTTCGGACTCTTTTGTTGACCATGATGGCTACTCCATTTCTTCTGAGGGATTCCTGCCCACAGTAGTAGATATAATGGTCATCCGAGTTAAATTCACCCATTCCAGTCCATTTTAGTTCACTAATTCCTAGAATGTCGACATTCACTCTTGCCATCTCTTGTTTGACCACTTCCAATTTGCCTTGATTCATGGACCTGACATTCCAGGTTCCTATGCAATATTGCTCTTTACAGCATCGGACTTTGCTTCTATCACCAGACACATCCACAGCTGGGTATTCTTTTTGTTTTGGCTCCATCCTTTCATTCTTTCTGGAGTTATTTCTCCACTGATCTCCAGTAGCATATTGGGCCCTTACTGACCTGGGGAATTTCTCTTTCAGTATCCTATCATTTTGTCTTTTCATACTGTTCATGGGGTTCTCAAGGCAAGAATACTGAAGTGGTTTGCCATTCCCTTCTCCAGCGGACCACACCCTGTCATATCTCTGCATCATGACCCGCCCATCCCAAGTTGCCCCTCGGGCATGGCTTAATCTCATTGAGTTAGACAAGGGTGTGGTCCTTGTGTGATTAGATTGACTAGTTTTCTGTGAGAATGGTTTTAGTGTATTTGCCCTCTGATGCCCTCTTTCAAGACCTACTGTCTTACTTGGGTTTCTCTTACCTCGGGCGTGGGGTATCTCATCCCGGCTGCTCCTGGCTGCTCCCGGCCAGCGAAGCACAGCCATCGCACCTTACCTTGGACGAGGGGTCTCTCCTCACCGCTGCCCTTCCTGACCTCGGTCGTGGGGTAGCTCTTCTCCGCCCTACTTAGTGCGCTGGCCCTCACCGCCATCCTTCCTCGATCGTGGGGTAGCTCCTCTCCGCCGCGCTCTTAGTGCGCGACGCAGCCGGCAGGGCGCTCTTAGTGCGCGACGCAGCCGGCGGGGCGCTCTTAATTGTGCGCCGGTCGCGGGGAGGCGAGGGCGCTCTTAAATGGCGCACCGGTTGCGGGGACAAAAAAGATGTCCTTTTCATTATAGGGGACTGGAATGCAAAAGTAGGAAGTCAAGAAACACCTGGAGTAACAGGCAAATTTGGCCTTGGAATACGGAATGAAGCAGGGCAAAGACTAATAGAGTTTTGCCAAGAAAATGCACTGGTCATAGCAAATACCCTCTTCCAACAACACAAGAGAAGACTCTATACATGGACATCACCAGATGGTCAACACCGAAATCAGATCGATTATACTCTTTGCAGCCAAAGATGGAGAAGCTCTATACAATCAGCAAAAACAAGACCAGGAGCTGAATGTGGCTCGGACCATGAACTCCTTATTGCCAAATTCAGACTGAAATTGAAGAAAGTAGGGAAAACTACTAGACCATTCAGGTATGACCTAAATCAAATCCCTTATGATTATACAGTGGAAGTGAGAAATAGATTTAAGGGCCTAGATCTGATAGATAGAGTGCCTGATGAACTATGGAATGAGGTTCGTGACATTGTACAGGAGACTGGGATCAAGACCATCCCCATGGAAAACAAATGCAAAAAAGCAAAATGGCTGTCTGGGGAGGCCTTACAAATAGCTGTGAAAAGAAGAGAAGCGAAAAGCAAAGGAGAAAAGGAAAGATATAAACATCTAAATGCAGAGTTCCAAAGAATAGCAAGAAGAGATAAGAAAGCCTTCTTCAGTGATCAATGCAAAGAAATAGAGGAAAACAACAGAATGGGAAAGACTAGGGATCTCTTCAAGAAAATCAGAGATACCAAAGGAACATTTCATGCAAAGATGGGCACGATAAAGGACAGAGATGGTGTGGACCTAACAGAAGCAGAAGATATTAAGAAGAGGTGGCAAGAATACACAGAAGAACTGTACAAAAAAGAGCTTCAAGACCTAGACAATCATGATGATGTGATCACTGACCTAGAGCCAGACATCTTGGAATGTGAAGTCAAATGGGCCTTAGAAAGCATCACTACGAACAAAGCTAGTGGAGGTGATGGAATTCCAGTGGAACTATTCCAAGTCCTGAAAGATGATGCTGTGAAAGCACTGCACTCAATATGCCAGCAAATTTGGAAAACTCAGCAGTGGCCACAGGACTGGAAAAGGTCAGTTTTCATCCCAATCCCAAAGAAAGGCAATGCCAAGGAGTGCTCAAACTACCGAACAATTGCACTCATCTCACATGCTAGTAAAGTAATGCTCAAAATTCTCCAACCCAGGCTTCAGCAATATGTGAACCGTGAACTTCCTGATGTTCAAGCTGGTTTTAGAAAAGGCAGAGGAACCAGAGATCAAATTGCCAACATCCGCTGGATCATGGAAAAAACAAGAGAGTTCCAGAAAAACATCTATTTCTGCTTTATTGACTATGCCAAAGCCTTTGACTGTGTGGATCACAATAAACTATGGAAAATTCTTAAAGAGATGGGAATACAAGACCACCTGATCTGCCTCTTAAGAAATCTGTATGCAGGTCAGGAAGCAACAGTTAGAACTGGTCATGGAACAACAGACTGGTTCCAAATAGGAAAAGGAGTACGTCAGGGCTGCATATTGTCACCATGTTTATTTAACTTATATGCAGAGTACATCATGAGAAATGCTGGACTGGAAGAAACAGAAGTTGGAATCAAGATTGCCGGGAGAAATATCAATAACCTCAGATATGCAGATGACACCACTCTTATGGCAGAAAGTGAAGAGGGGCTAAAAAGCCTCTTGATGAAAGTGAAAGTGGAGAGTGAAAGGGTTGGCTTAAAGCTCAACATTCAGAAAACGAAGATCATGGCATCTGGTCCCATCACTGCATGGGAAATAGATGGGGAAACAGTGGAAACTGTGTCAGACTTTGTTTTTCTGGGCTCCAAAATCACTGCAGATGGTGACTGCAGCCATGAAATTAAAAGATGCTTACTCCTTGGAAGGAAAGTTATGACCAACCTAGATAGCATATTCAAAAGCAGAGACATTACTTTACCAACAAAGGTTCGCCTAGTCAAGGCTATGGTCTTTCCTGTGGTCATGTATGGATGTGAGAGCTGGACTGAGGAAGGCTGAACGCCGAAGAATTGATGCTTTTGAACTGTGGTGTTGGAGAAGACTCTTGAGAGTCCCTTGAACTGCAAGGAGATCCAACCAGTCCATTCTGAAGGAGATCAATCCTGGAATTTCTTTGGAAGGAATGATGCTCAAGCTGAAACTCCAGTATTTTGGCCACTTCATGCGAAGAGTTGACTCATTGGAGAAGACTCTGATGCTGGGAGGGATTGAGGGCAGGAGGAGAAGGGGACGACAGAGGATGAGATGGCTGGATGGCATCACTGACTCGATGGATGCGAGTCTGAGTGACCTCCGGGAGCTGGTGATGGACAGGGAGGCCTGGCGTGCTGTGGTTCATGGGGTCGCAAAGAGTCGGACACGACTGAGCGACTGATCTGATCTGATCTGAATCCAGAGGCACAAATACTAAGAAAAAGGACATTCAGATCAAGGCCAAAGGGATTGGCAGTGCATTGTGGCTGTATTAGGGGCTGCTGTAGCAAGATGCACAAACTTGAATGGCTGAAAATGACAGAATGCATTGTCTCCCAGTTGGAGAGACTAGAAATTTGAAATCACAGTGTTGACAGAGTTGATTCTTATGGAAGCACTGAAGGAAAATCTGTTTCATAACTTCCTCCTAGCTTCTGGCAGTTGTTAGAAGTCTTTTTATGTGCTTTGGCTTGCGGATGTATCATTTTAATCTCTGCCAACATTCATATGATATGGCATTCTCTCTCCTCCCTCTCTCTCTCTCTTCTCTTCTGTCTGTGTGACTGTGTGTCTGTGTGTCTTTGTCTCCTTTCCTCTTAATCTATAGTATTGGATTAAGGACCCACTTTAGTGTGACCTCATCTTAACTAATTATGTTTGCAACAAACATATTTGAAAATAAGGTCACATTCTTAGGTACAGAGATTTCTAATTTCATTGTGTTTTTAGAGGGACAAAATTCAAGCCACAAAAGTGGCCATGGTCAATTTCTAAAAGACAGGAAATCCAAGGGTGATTTCCTGTTTGAAAGAATGATTCTTCTTGATATGTCTTTATTTACTACCCCATCATATAGAGTGAATGAAAATAGTTAAAAGTATACCAAGAGTTTAAATAACTTTTATTAGAGAAATCTAAAGCCCTACAAACAAGAAACTGAGGTTGCTAAAACCTTAAAATAATCCTCAAACCCCAGAACCTGAAGTTAAAGTACATTGATAAATAATTACAAGAGACATCTCAGATGTGGTCATGGAAGACAGTTGTATTTACTCAATAGATTAAATTGTCAAAGCAGACACAAATCATAAATGTTACTTTATTCTCAACAATTTTATATCAAAAGATATAAATAAATTCCAGATATAGGTTAAAGTCCACAAGTTTCAGATTTGTATACAATAAGAAAAACAGATGGATCAGAAATATCCTGCTGCTGCTAAGTCACTTCAGTCGTGTCCGACTCTGTGTGACCCCATAGACGGCAGCCCACCAGGCTCCCCCGTCCCTGGGATTCTCCAGGCAAGAACACTGGAGTGGGTTGTCATTGTCTTCTCCAATGCCTGAAAGTGAAAAGTGAAAGTGAAGTCGCTCGGTCGTGTCCGACCCTCAGCGACCCCATGGACTACAGCCTACCAGGCTCCTCCGTCCGTGGGGTTTTCCAGGCAGAAGTACTGGAGTGGGGTGCCAGAAATATCCTACTAAAAAATTATTTAGGTAGGGAATTCCTGTGTTTAAGGAGATCTGGTGAAAAGAATTTTTTCCTGTTATCTCCACGAGGAGAGAAGTGGTTTATTGACCTGTGATTAGCCATTTTCTCCTCAACAGTGGAACAAAGATACTTCCAGAGAGCCGGTCTAGAACAGCCAGACTCATTGACCAAGAAACTGCATTTCATTTCTAGGCTGAGGGGTCCTTACCTTATCCTTCACATAAGATGCAATGTAAGTTACGTACCAGAAACTGCTTTTTGTCGTTCCCTTTCTCCAATGACAACCTATGGTAAAAAGTGTGTTTTAGATGTTTAGGGATTCATTAAATGTACTATTTAGCATTAGTTCTCTGGGCACAAAGGAATCAGAGAGCGGTCTAATTGAGAAGACTGTGCACTAAACATATATTTGACTTCTAGCTGTAGCTGTAAATGAATGAGACTTTAAGTGTTATTATTAATACTTTGGGAAGGTAGAGAAGAGTGGACAGAGGAGCCTGGAGAAGGAAATGGCAACCCATTCCAGTGTTCTTGCCTGGAGAATCCCAGGGACGGGGGAGCCTGGTGGGCTGCCATCTATGGGGTCTCACAGAGTCAGACACAACTGAAGCGACTTAGCAGCAGCAGCAGCAGCAACATAGATTTATTATGTAGGCAGGGCTTTTTTTTTTAATATGATTGAATGGGAATATGGACTAGACAAAAGAATGGACATTTCCTTGGTTGTGTTTGCTGTTCAACATCAATTCACTCTATTTCTAGTACTGCCATTTGGAGATTCATTCAAGAATGCTCTGCTGAAGGGGAGAAATTGAGCCATCCTGAAAGAAATAAGTACATTTCATCCCCTGTACCATTGCCATTTGTAGCTATAAGTTCAGGAATTATATGTGTCAAAATTAGTAAGATGCTGGAATTTTCCAAAATCTCTTGCTCTTTTCCATTAATTTTGATTGAAAGACCATCTAAGTCTGGAGTTTCATGAAGGGCATGAAATCTGACAGTAAAGGAGCACAATGAATGAACAGAAGCAAACAGAATCTGGGTTCAGGTGGCATCATTTGGTCCCCAGTCAAGATGAAGTAATTATTTACCTTTTGTTCTTAAACCCATTGCATTGGATTTCCTGTTACATGAAATTAAATAAAATCCACTGATAGTTTTTTAAATATTTAAATACATTTTCAGTGCTTTGTAATCTTTTTTTAAAATTTATTTTAATTGGAGGTTAATTACAATATTGTATTGGTTTTGCCATACATCAACATGAATCCGCCACAGGTATACATCCTGAACCCCCCTCCCTCCATCCTCCCCATACCGTCCCTCTGGGTTGTCCCGGTGCACCAGCCCCAAGCATCCAGTATCATACATCAAACCCGGACTGGCGATTCATTTCATATATGATATTATACATGTTTCAGTGCCATTCTCCCAAATCATCCCACCCAATAAAAACTTTTTTGAAAGCAACATGTTGTTTTCCCGAAGTCAGTCTGACATTAATCAAAGACAAAATGGAACTGGTAAGCCTGCTCAACAGGTAGGAATATAGGAATTGTTCTTTACATTTTCTGAGTTTTGTATCCTCTCTCAAAAATCAGCAAAAAAAAAAAAGTCTGATTAATGTGCTTTTAAAAGTCCTACATGACCCTCCTCCTGGCTTAATCTCCTGTCTCTCTCCACTTCACTCATTTCATTCCATCTCAGCCTGCTTTCTTGCTGAACTCCCACCCCAGGGCCTTTACACTTCACATTCTCTCTACCTAAAAACTCTTCTTCATGAATCTACATGGGTTCCAAAAATTCTTTGCATTTCTTTTCAAACAAAACTGAACACCAGACACAGTGAAAATTTTAAGAGTGCATAAATATAAAGATCTGTAAAAAAGGAAATACTTGATTATAGGCCAGAGAATTATTAAAAATGTAAAAAGTAAATTAATTACCATGCAGGCTAAGTCTTTAGAGCCCACAGCTTAGGACACAGCCTTCCTAGAATATATGTCCCTAGGATCAGAATATCCAAGGATAACTGTAGGAGGTTGTGAAGATTTTAGGGACTCAGGTAACCATATTATGATCCTGTAAAGTATGTTCGTTTAATAATTCTCTCCTCTGCATAGTGCTCTCTTCTTTTTGGTGCATTTCTTTTGATATTTATTCCTTTGTCCTTAGTTATCCTTCTTCCAGGTTAGTTTATATGTGGGGTCCCATGTAGGAACACTCCTGAGAAGAAAATCTTGAGGACACAAAGCTGACTGAGGTGTAGGTCAAAGGATAGGGCCTGTGAGGGAGATATTTTACTTGCTACTTTAAGGCATAGCTGGAATGATGAGACATAGAAACGTAGGCCCAAGATTCCATGCAGTAGCAAGTGGGAAAGGAAGAAGCAGTCCCTACTGATAACTTGAGACTTACAGACAGTTTAGGGATTGGACATTGACATTTCTTTCATTCTATTTTTATGGCTGAGTAGTATTCCATTGTATATATGTACCACATCTTCTTTATCCATTCGTGTGTCAATGGACATTTAGGCTGCTTCCATGTCTTAGCTGTTGTGAATCAGAGATAATTTTAAGGTGATTCAGTAAGAGGAAATCCAAGCACCTATGTGGTGGCTTGAGTAATTTCCAAATTAAATGTTTTGTGAAAATAGAGAAGTTGAGTCAACCAAGCCACAGTAATTGAAGAGAGGAGCACCAAATCCCTTATTGGTAGAACCTATCGCATATCCCAGTCTCAGAAGGCCTAGAACATGGGTTGACCGTGCTGTTGCTAACATTAAGAACTGTGCTACTAGTATTTGTTTGTATTCTCATAAACCCACTCACTGAGGGTACATTAGTGACTGTGCTGCTGCTGCTGCTGCTGCTAAGTCGCTTCAGTCGTGTCCGACTCTGTGCGACCCCATAGACGGCAGCCCACCAGGCTCTGCCGTCCAGGGATTCTCCAGACAAGAACACTGGAGTGGGTTGCCATTTCCTTCTCCATTGTGTGAAAGTGAAAAGCGAAAGTGAAGTCGCTCAGTCGTGTCTGAATCATATCGACCCCATGGACTGTAGCCCACCAGGCTCCTCCATCCATGGGATTTTCTAGGCAAGAGTACTGAAGTGGCTTGCCATTGCCTTCTCCGAGTGACTGTGCATGTGACCTTAAATAGCCTCACCAGTACAAGTACTCAAAATCCACTTAGTAATAAACTATTAATGGGCCAGAGATCCTTTAAATTCATATACTTTGGAAATCTAGGTGATTAGATGGAATTTTAATAATTCTGTTTTTCCATCTATGATAGCTGTATTTGTTATTCAGAAAGTTGTTTGCTAAACATATTTAAATTAAGAAAATATTTATTTAGGTTATAATAATTACCATTTACTGACAGAAACTATTCTAGACATCTAAGTATAGTCCTCATTTGATCCTCACATCTAAAGAGACTGGATTACAATTTCTTTTTTTAAAATGATAGGACTGAGGTTTAAAGAGGTTAAGTAAAATATCCAAAGAAATAGCTAGTGGAAAATTTAGGATTTGAACTCAGATGTATCCGACTTTGAAATTTGTTCTTTCCACTAGTCTATTCTCTCTCCTTACATGTTGCCAGTTTATTACTTTCCTTTTAAACAAGTATTTATTTGCATAATAATAATACTTGTCATACATTGAACACTAACTACATTAGGTATTGTGTTAAACTTCAGATTTACTTCATAGTGTAAAAACAAACATTTAATGAATAACTGCAGTAATATCTGAAAGAGTACGTATATTTAAACAGTTGACCCCAAGAGACTCATGCTATGGAAAATGTGAGAAAATTGAACCTAAGTAAGAGCAGAATCAAGTAGCCTATAGTCACTCTTTCATATACCCACTGGGTGGAATGGCATATATTATTTACATTATTTATCTTTCTCTCTTCAAGCATGCAAGTTAAATCAAGTAATTTCAGAGTGACTGGAATGAAATTTCAGTGTGCTGCAAATATGCAGCAAAAGCACCGAGTTTATCCCTTTTGCCCTTAAGAGTTACTTTTTAGCACAACATCCACATACTCTTACATGATAGAATGGAAATAGCTCTTTATACCCTATCTCCTTTAGTTCTCAAGACATCTCTGAGTAAGTAGGCATTAGTTCTATTTTACCGGTGAAGGACACATAAGGTTCAAGGATCTCGTACTTGCCCAAATGTGTATCCATACAATGAACTGTTTTTTATGAAAGTAGCAGGTTAAAGATGAGTAAATAAGTGTGTGGATCAGCTACGTGTCTTCTCCAATTAGTTAGAATTCCCTAGTATAGTGATTGTGTTAGGCTGAGTAATGATACCCAAAAGATGCCCGTATCCTAATCCCTGGAATGTATAAAGATGTCACTTTATATGGTCAAGAGGGCTTTTATCAGATCAGATCAGATCAGTCACTCAGTCGTGTCTGACTCTTTGCGACCCCATGAACCGCAGCACGCCAGGCCTCCCTGTCCATCACCAGCTCCCGGAGGTCACTCAGACTCACATCCATCAAGTCAGTGATGCCATCCAGCCATCTCATCCTCTGTCGTCCCCTTCTCCTCCTGCCCTCAATCCCTCCCAGCATCAGAGTCTTCTCCAATGAGTCAACTCTTCGCATGAGGTGGCCAAAATATTGGAGTTTCAGCTTTAGCATCATTCCTTCCAAAGAAATTCCAGGATTGATCTCCTTCAGAATGGACTGGTTGGATCTTCTTGCAGTCCAAGGGACTCTCAAGAGTCTTCTCCAACACCACAGTTCAAAAGCATCAATTCTTCGGCGCTCAGCCTTCTTCACAGTCCAACTCTCACATCCATACATGACCACAGGAAAGACCATAGCCTTGACTAGGCGAACCTTTGTTGGTAAAGTAATGTCTCTGCTTTTGAATATGCTATCTAGGTTGGTCATAACTTTCCTTCCAAGGAGCAAGCGTCTTTTAATTTCATGGCTGCAGTCACCATCTGCAGTGATTTTGGAGCCCCCAAAAATAAAATCAGGCACTGTTTCCACTGTTTCCTAACCCTATCCCTAACCCTAACCCATGAAGTGATGGGACCACATGCCATGATCTTCATTTTCTAAATGTTGAGCTTTAAGCCAACTTTTTACTCTCCTCTTTCACTTTCATCAAGAAGCTCTTTAGTTCCTCTTCACTTTCTGCCATAAGGGTGGTGTCATCTGCATATCTGAGGCTATTGATATTTCTCCCGGCAATCTTGATTTCAGCTTGTGCTTCTTCCAGCCCAGCGTTTCTCATGATGTACTCTGCATATAAGTTAAATAAGCAGGGTGACAATATGCAGCCTTGATGTACTCCTTTTCCTATTTGTAACCAGTCTGTTGTTCCATGTCCAGTTCTAACTGTTGCTTCCTGACCTGCATAGAGGTTTCTCAAGAGGCAGGTCAGGTGGTCTGGTATTCCCACCTCTTTCAGAATTTTCCACAGTTTATTGTGATCCCCACAGCCAAAGGCTTTGGAATAGTCAATAAAGCAAAAAAAAAAAAAAATCACTAATTCTGTGAATTAGTCCTAGAGAAATAGATAATATAAGAATATAAACACAGAGAACCACCATTTCAGTATTGTTTATGAAATTGAAAATAATGTTATTTTAGTGGTAAGATATTTACAGTATAGTATTTGATGGACAAAAGTAGACTAAAAAAAAGCTACGTATCAGATCAGATCTGATCAGATCAGTCACTCAGTCGTGTCCGACTCTTTGTGACCCCATGAATCACAGCACACCAGGCCTCCCTGTCCATCACCAACTCCCAGAGGTCACTGAGACCCACATCCATCGAGTCAGTGATGCCATCCAGCCATCTCATCCTCTGTCGTCCCCTTGTCCTCTTGCCCTCAATCCCTCCCAGCATCAGAGTCTTCTCCAATGAGTCAACTCTTTGCATGAGGTGGCCAAAGTACTGGAGTTTCAGCTTTAGCATCATTCCTTCCAAAGAAATCCCAGGGCTGATCTCCCTCAGAATGGACTGGTTGGATCTCCTTGCAGTCCAAGGGACTCTCTGTGGGAATGCAAACTAGTACAGTCACTATGGAGAACAGTGTGGCGATTCCTCAAAAAACAGGGAATAGACTGCCTTATGATCCAGCAATCCCACTGCTGGGCATACACACTGAGGAAACCAGAATTGAAAGAGACACGTGTACCCCAATGTTCATCGCAGCACTATTTATAATAGCCAGAACATGGAAGCAACCTAGATGTCCGTCAGCAGATGAATGGATAAAGAAAGCAGTGGTACATATACACAATGGAGTATTACTCAGCCATTAAAAAGAATGCATTTGAATTAGTTCTAATGAGGTGGATGAAAACTGGAGCCTACTATACAGAGTGAAGTAAGCCAGAAAGAAAAACACCAATACAGTATACTAACACATATATATGGGATTTAGAAAGATGGTAACAATAACCCTGTATACGAGACAGCAAAAGAGACACTGATGTATAGAACAGTCTTTTGGACTCTGGGAGAGGGAGAGGGTGGGATGATTTGGGAGAATGGCATTGAAATATGTATAATATCATATATGAAATGAGTCGCCAGTCCAGGTTTGATGCCTGATACCCGATGCCTGGGGCTGGTGCACTGGGATGACCCAGAGGGATGGTATGGGGAGGAAAGAGGGAGGAGAGTTCAGGATGAGGAACGCATGTATACCTGTGGCAGATTCATTTTGATGTATGGCAAAACCAATACAATATTGTAAAGTTAAATAAGAGAAAGAAAATAAATAAAAAAGTTTCCTTCAAAAAAAAAAAAAAAGAGTCTTCTCCAATACCACAGTTCAAAAGCATCAATTCTTCTGTGCTCAGCCTTCCTCACAGTCCAGCTCTCACATCCATACATGACCACAGGAAAAACCATAGCCTTGACTAGATGCACCTTTGTTGGCAAAGTAATGTCTCTGCTTTTGAATATGCTATCTAGGTTGGTCATAACTCCTTCCAAGGAGTAAGCGTCTTTTAATTTCATGGCTGCAGTCACCATCTGCAATGATTTGGGAGCCCAGAAAAATAAAGTCTGACACTGTTTCCACTGTTTCCCCATCTATTTCCCATGAAGTGCTGGGACCAGATACCATGATCTTCATTTTCTGAATGTTGAGCTTTAAGCCAACTTTTTCCTCTCCACTTTCACTTTCATCAAGAGGCTCTTTAGTTCATCTTCACTCTCTGCCATAAGGGTGGTGTCATCTGCATATCTGAGGTTATTGATATTTCTCCCAGCAATCTTGATTCCAACTTGTGCTTCTTCCAGTCCAGCGTTTGTCATGATGTACTCTGCATATAAGTTAAATAAACAGGGTGACAATATACAGCCTTGACGTACTCCTTTTCCTATTTGGAACCAGTCTGTTGTTCCATGTCCAATTCTAACTGTTGCTTCCTGACCTGCATACAAATTTCTCAAGGGGCAGATCAAGTGGTCTGGTACTCCCATCTCTTTCAGAATTTTCCAGTTTATTGTGATCCACACAGTCATAGTATTTGATGGACAAAAGTAGACTAAAAAAAGCTATGTATAATATTCATTAAAAGACATAATTATATTTATATATAAATATGATTATATTGAAAAGATCGTTATATTTAATAATATCATAATTGCTATTAAATATATCACATGGATATTTATATTTACCCTAATTCATGGGGAAAAGTACTTTATATTAGCTGACAAAATTTTAATACAGATTCATCTCTGGGTGGATGGGATTGTAGTTGATTTTTATTTTCCGTGATTTTATTATACTTATCTATATTTATAATTTTAAACATAAATATTCTTTTCTGATAAGAATAAAAGAAGAAAAACCAAATTTGATAAAAGAATAAGGTTACTCTCACCTCCACTCCAAATCTGATTATATATTTACTACCCAGTTTAACAAATCTCTACTGAGTCATTTACTGCATAAAAATCCAAACACTTTATCTTAGGACTAAAGTTATTTCACATCTGGTATGAGATTGATTTCATTATTCACCTCTGTATCCTATGGGTCCTCTGAATACTTTTGACAACAACTATCAAGTCCCCCCCCGCACCCCACTATTTTCCCCCTTCCTCTGAAGGACCTCTAACCTTATTTTTCTGGAAAACATCACCTCTTCTATCAAGGCTTTCTTTCTCCCCTAAGAAGAGTAAGTGATTGCTTAGCTTTGTTCTCATGACATATTTTCAAGTGACTTGCTTATTGTCTTCCTAGCTCCTGTTACTGCAAATCACATGTTTGCAACATTCCAGGTAAATACAAGTGCATACATGGCAGCTGTGCTTTTCTTATGTCTTGGGAATTGAAAGAGTTGGCCCTAGAGGATGCTGCAGATTAGGTGAAATAGAGCAGAGATTTCTCTTAAACAACAAATCCCAATAAGGCCAATATAAGACCATCACAAGTGGAATTAGGAAGTCTTCACATCTAAATAGAGTTCATGCAATATAATTAATAATTTGAGTGAAACTCAAAATGACAATTTTAAGCTCTTTCTAAAGCAATAACTCACAGGAGCCTTTGCTAAGGGGATGTCAACAAAAAGACTGACTGATTGAAGGATGGGTGAATGACTAGATGACAGGTAGCTAGGAGAGATAATAGTGAGTCCTTCTTCTTGATTAAGGATTCATGAAACTATGATCATATACTATCCCAAAATGCATTAAAATAATCCCTCTTGATGAATGTTAAAGAGTGAAAAGTTTGGCTTATAACACAGCATTCAGAAAACTAAGATTATGGTATCTGGTCCCATCACTTCATGGCAAATAGATGGGGAAATAATGAAAACAATGATAGACTTTATTTTGGGGGGTTCCAAAATCACTGCAGATGGTGACTGCAGCCACAAAATTAAAAGAGGCCTACTCCTTGGAAGAAAAGTTATGACCAACCTAGACAGCATATTAAAAAGCAGAGACGTTACTTTGCCAACAAAGTCCATCTAGTCAAAGCTATGGTTTTTCCAGTAGCTGTGTATGAATGTGAGAGTTGGACTATAAAGAAAGCTGAGCACTGAAGAATTGATGCTTTTTTTAAAAAAAATTTTATTTTATTTAACTTTACAATATTGTATTGGTTTTGCCATATATCAAAGTGAATCTGCCACAGGTATACATGTGTTCCCCATTCTGAACCCTCCTCCCTCCTCCCTCCCCATACCATCCCTCTGGGTCGTCCCAGTGCACCAGCCCCAAGCATCCAGTATCGTGCATCGAACCTGGACTGGCGACTCATTTCAAATATGATATTATACATATTTCAATGCCATTCTCCCAAATCATCCCACCCTCTCCCTCTCCCAGAGTCCAAAAGACTGTTCTATACATCAGTGTCTCTTTTGCTGTCTCGTATACAGGGTTATTGTTACCATCTTTCTAAATTCCACATATATGCATTAGTATACTGTATTTGTGTTTTTCTTTCTGGCTTACTTCACTCTGTACAACAGGCTCCAGTTTCATCCACCTCATAGAACTGACTCAAATGTATTCTTTTTAATGGCTGAGTAATACTCCATTGTGTATATGTACCACTGCTTTCTTATCCATTCATCTGTGGATGGACATCTAGGTTGCTTCCATGTCCTGGCTATTATAAACAGTGCTGCGATGAACATTGGGGTACACGTGTCTCTTTCAATTCTGGTTTCCTCAGTGTGTATGCCCAGCAGTGGGATTGCTGGATCATAAGGCAATTCTATTTCCAGTTTTTTAAGGAATCGCCACACTGTTCTCCATAGTGGCTGTACTTGTTTGCATTCCCACCAACAGTGTAAGAGGGTTCCCTTTTCTCCACACCCTCTCAGCATTTATTGCTTGTAGACTTTTGGATTGCAGCCATTCTGACTGGTGTGAAATGGTACCTCATAGTGGTTTTGATTTGCATTTCTCTGATAATGAGTGGTGTTGAGCATCTTTTCATGTGTTTGTTAGCCATCTGTATGTCTTCTTTGGAGAAATGTCTATTTAGTTCTTTGGCCCATTTTTTGATTGGGTCATTTATTTTTCTGGAATTGAGCTGTAGGAGTCACTTGTATATTTTTTAGATTAGTTGTTTGTCTGTTGCTTCATTTGCTAATATTTTCTCCCATTCTGAAGGCTATCTTTTCACCTTGCTTATAGTTTCTTTTGTTGTGAAGAAGCTTTTTAAGTTTAATTAGGTCCCATTTGTTTATTTTTGATTTTATTTCCAATATTCTGGGAGGTGGGTCATAGAGGATCCTGCTGTGATGTATGTCGGAGAGTGTTTTGCCTATGTTCTCCTCTAGGAGTTTTATAGTTTCTGGTCTTACGTTCAGATCTTTAATCCATTACTGGCACAAAGACAGAAATATAGATCAATGGAACAAAATAGAATGCCCAGAGATACATCCACGCACATATGGACCCCTTATCTTTGACAAAGGAGGCAAGAATATACAATGGATTAAAGACAATCTCTTTAACAAGTGGTGCTGGGAAAACTGGTCAACCACTTGTAAAAGAATGAAACTAGAGCACTTTCTAACACCATACACAGAATTGATGCTTTTGAACTGTGGTATTGGAGAAGACTCTTGAGAGTCCCTTGGACTGCAAGGAGATCCAACCATCCCATCCTAAAGGAAATCAGTCCTGAATATTCATTGGAAGGACTGATGTTGAAGCTGAAACTCCAATACTTTGACCACCTGATGCAAAGAGCTGACTTATTCACAAAGACCCTGATGCTGGGAAAGATTGAGGTGGGAGGAGAAGGGGATGACGGAGGATGAGATGGTTGGATGGCATCACTGACTCACTGGACATGAGTTTGAATAAACTCCAGGAGTTGGCAATGGACAGGGAGGCCTGGCATGCTGCAGTCCATGGGGATCACAAAAAGTCGGACACAATTGAGCCTCTAAACTGAACTGAATCACTTCAGTATTTTCCTGGATAACTTTGAATGTTGTGAGCATGGCAGTTTGTTTTCAAGTCTTATGCTAGCTCACATCAGTTGATAGTGGCTGCCTAGAATCCTATGCTGGTTCATCCCCATTCAGCAGAAAGGAGGAGAGTGATCAGTTACAGTAAGCAACAGACAAGAGGGTGGCAGTATATGCCCTCCCTGGATACCAACCTCTGAAACACTTTGATAATGGGAAATTAAGAATTGCAAGACTATATAAACTTTCTTATTTTGCTTTTTCATTCCTTGATTCCTGTCTTTTCTTGGAAGGTTTATGGATAACATCACAAAATGATTGTTTTGTTTTTGTAGTCAATTCTATGTATAGTCATGAGGCTAAAACACCTTTAGCCTTTAGCTACTTCATTGTAAATAAACAGATTGGATTATCATGGTTCATTTTAATGAGTCAGTAGGTAAAATCACTTAAAGCAACTCTGTGGCTGAATAAGCAGTGTTTCTGTGCTATTGCTGTATTTTGGCTACCAGCTCACACTAATGAGCCGTTTTAAGAATAAGAAATTTGGGAAGTTATCTGGCTGGGTTATGCCAAAATAACATGTCATGCTAAGGCTTGTTAAAAGTTCCTCCATGACAAATTCAAAGATATACAATATTATTAACTGTATCTTGGCAGCTCATTTTCTTCTTTTATAAACAGTCCAAAAAGCTGCTCTGGTTTATTTAATTCTCAGAAAAGAAGAATTGGAACCATTTAGCCTGCTTAATATCAAAACCTACCTGACCCAGAGGAGAATCAGAAAGAATTTCACAGAACACTTTATTTTAGTTACAACATCCCATACATAAACTCTGACTGCAAATAAAATAGAATTTTTTAAAGCCCTATTGCAAAATTTATAGCATTCATTTCTTCTATCATTTTTTCCTTGAATACTCATTCTCTGATTCCTTTTTTCCCTTGAAATCCTTTAGGAATTCTCAGGAATTAATGTCTTAGTCTTTCCTCCTTTCCCTTAACATTTATTATTTTCAGAAACTCTTTTCTCAAGATGAACTATCAGCTTTGTATGGATTAACTGCTAAATGTTTATCCTAAGTTCCAAACTCTCAATAATTTTCTGTAGATCAGTCATGCTAATATCAAATACTAAACTCTTATCTTTCTTTACCAAAACTGATACCTTTAAAAATATGTTCATCCACTCATTACCCTTTGTGTTCTTACCTATTATCTCTTTTACCAGAATCATAAAAGTGATCGAGTGCTAGTCATTTCCTGAATTCTTCACCAGCACTGTCTGAACTTTTCTTAGTTTTACTTCAGCTATGGCCTGTATACTTTAGGGCCTGATCACTTAATAGTAAATATGAGAATATGATGAGAGTTATGAGTTTAGACTATCTCTAGCAATAACATAGAAAATGGATAGTTGGAACATACCTAAAAGCTGATTTTAATTCTTTAGTGAAGTTAGGGATAAGGAAGGAAAGGAACTTACAAGTAATATTTTTGTGTTAGCATCTGTTGCTGACTTTCTATGTTACTCTTCCAGGAAACAATCATCTTTAAAATGACCCAAAATTGAAAGAAATGAGGAAGAAAAGAAAATACTTGCACTGGCACCCATGCAACTTGGTATGTGATATTCAATAAGTATGTTCTGGTTAAATGAATAGCTAATGGGTCAGATTAATGGTAAAAGTTTAAGTCACCTTAGAGGGCTGGGAGGGCTTCTCAGATGGTGCTATAGGTAAAGAACCTGCTTACAAATGCAGGAGACCTAAGTGATGTGGATTCAATCCCTGGGTCAAGAAGATCCCTTAGAGGAGGGCATGACAGCCCACTCCAGTATTCTTGCCTGGAGAATCCCCCATGGACAAAGAAGCCTGGCAGTCTACGGTCTATAGGGTTGCAAAGAGTTGAACATGACTGAAGTGAATTAGCACACACACAGGTATGCAGAGCGCTGGCAGGGAAAATATTTTTTTCTCTAAAAGTGGCTTTCTCAGCACATGGCCATTTGCATCATGCACCTGGCAACCCAATTTACTTCTGGCTATGGCTGCCTATCACATCTTCCCTATCTGTTGTTTTACTCTTATCAGTCTTCTAAAACATTTTAATATCATATACTTCTTAATAATAGCTATATAGTAATTCTCTGTCATTTTGCTTGCTCTTATCTTGACTCCTTCCTTAACGTCAGAGACTAGATTTTCTAAATCAACCACAATACCTAGCAGAGTGCTCTGTACACTGGAGATCTAAATATGCTTGGTGCCTTATTCTGGAATTCTAATATGCTAACAAGTGTAATATTATGATAAAAATATTGTTTATGAAGTTTACAGGTGTTTCATTTTGGTTATGTTAGGTTGTTTTGTTCTATGCTATTTTTGTATTTAATTCAAAACATTTCTCACTTTGGAGGAAAATTGCCTTTAGTTTCCAGAAAGCAAACATTCCCAGCAGATTAATTCTTCATTCCTTTGTTGTCATTATACTATCTCTTCCCATGATTTTAATTTCCAGATGTTGATGGGTTTCTTCAACATCTGTGAATCTTGGTATTTGGTTTTATTCATACACAAAAGTCCTGGAATTGAAATGTCACAAACAACTTTAACTAAATCATGTATTTAAGCCTTAATAAAAATATTCCATCACTTGGGACTTAGCCATGACTAGTATAGAATCTTAGAATTAGTAAAGGAAATTAATCTAGTAGTTCCTTTGTGACAAGAGATATTGCATATTATTTTACAAGTTATATAAGATTAAATCTTTGACATTATGAAAACACTTTTTCTTTTGAATTTTTATATTTTTCCAGGTTTATTGAGATCTAATGGACATATAACATTGTATTAGTTTAAGGTATACAATTAAAATATACTTACTTCTTGGAAGAAAAGCTGTGACAAACCTAGACAGTATGTTAAAAAGCAGAGACATCACTTTGCCAACAAAGGTCCATGTAATCAAAGCTATGGTTTTTCCAGTAGTCATATACAGATGTGAAAGCAAGTACATAAAGAAGGTTGAGCACTGAAAAACTGATGCTTTTGAATTGTGATGCTGTAGAAGACCCTGTGGAGACGGCAATGGCACCCCACTCCAGTACTCTTGCCTGGAAAATCCCAAGGACAGAGGAGCCTGGTAGGCTGCAGTCCATGGGATCACTAAGAGTCAGACATGACTGAGAGACTTCACTTTCACTTTTCACTTTTATGCATTGGAGAAGGAAATGGCAACCCACTCCAATGTTCTTGCCTGGGGAATCCCAGGGACGGGGGAGCCTGGTGGGCTGCCGTCTATGGGGTCACACAGAGTCGGACATGACTGCAGCGACTTAGCAGCAGCAGCAGCAGAAGACCCTTGGCAGTCCCTTGGAAAACAAGTAGATCAAGCCAGTCAATCCTAAAGGAAACCAACACTGAATTTCATTGGAAGGACTGATGCTGAAGCTAAAGCTCCAGTACTTTGGCTACCTGATGAAAAGAGCTGACTCATTGGAAAACACCCTGATGCTGGGAGAGATTGAGGGCAGGAGAAGCAGGGTGGACAGAGGATGGACATTTTAATTGGATGACATCATTGACTCAATGGACATGAGTTTGAGCAAACTCTGGGAGATAGTGAAGGACAGGGAAGCCTGATGTGCAGTTCATGGGGTCACAAAGAGTTGGGCACAAGTTGGCGACTGAACAACAGCAACAACAAAGATGTACAACATAATGATTTGATATCTGAATATGTTGTGAAATGATTACCACAATAAATTTAGTTAACATCCATCAGTTCACATTGTTACAAATTTTTCTTGTCATGAGAACTTTTAAAATCTGCTCTCTTAGCAACTTTCCAGTATGCAATATAATACTTTTAACTATAGTCTTCAAACTGTATATTAACTCCCCAGAACTTAGTTACTCTTGAGTTTTAGAACTTGTCATGAATATAACTGTATGCCTTCTTGTGAGCAAAGACTTCATGTATAAAGCTATTGACTCCTAGACCTGTCATATTTTGAAAATGTTTAACTACTTACTCTTTCTTGTATTGAAAATCTTTTTACCAAGTCAATTTCTATTTCAACACAGTTGGAACACTAAAGAAGTGCATAGATTATTAAATGTATTAAAGATTGTTTGTTAGTTTTCTATTGCTGCCATAACATATTACCACCAACATAATAATGTAAAACTACAGAAATTTATTATCTTGCAGTTCTGTGGATCAGAAATCAAACAGAAGCCTCTGTCTCACTGGGCTAAAATCAAGGTGTTGACAGAGCTATGTTCCAGAGCTATGTTCCTGTCTGGGGATTCTAGAGGAGAATTAATTTCTTTGTTTTTCCAGGTTTTAGAGGTCACTTCATTCCTTGACTTGTGCTCCCCTTCCTCCATCCCCAAAGCCAGTCATGTTGCTATTAAGTCCTTCCCATGTTGCATTTCACTGATCCTCCTGCCTGTTGTATCTCTCTCATCACAGCCAAGAAAATTCTCCATTTTTGAAAAATTCATGTGAGTATACTGGGCCCCCACATCTATAAGATGCCAACTTATTTTTCACATATGAAATATTAAAAGTTATAGTTTACTGTGCTAGAAAAAAAAAAAAAATCTTCAGTCTATTTCTGGCCTTAAAAGATACTAAACTCAGTCTCAAACCTGATCCCTTTCCTTGAAGTCTTTAAAGACTCTCTTATAAGTAACTGCCTTGTAATCATTTTCTTCCTGCAAATAACTGAGAAGACAAACTATATAATTAAAGATAATGAGGTGGAAAATCTATTGCCCTGTCTTCGAATAGACAAAAGAAGATTTCTCTATGCCCAGAAGAAATTTTCAGCCTATAAATCTGGATATTAATTGAACGTGTCAAAATAAGTACGGATGAATCAAACTATTGAAAGTTGTTAAATTAGGACAAAAAGTGCTTGTGTTTGCATGCAATATTATTAATTTAGGTAGCATTTCATGCATGTGCAGAGTTCCTCTCTCTTCCTCTCACTGAAATTTTCAGTATAACTGTCTG
The DNA here is from genome assembly GCA_935064755.1 of Tragelaphus eurycerus. Classification (NCBI taxonomy): domain Eukaryota; kingdom Metazoa; phylum Chordata; class Mammalia; order Artiodactyla; family Bovidae; genus Tragelaphus; species Tragelaphus eurycerus. Next base: position 39,028,591 of record CAKXYN010000010.1, on the reverse strand, counting down.
TTGCCATGCTCAATCTAGGGTTTGTTTTTTTTTTAAAAGGTCTTGAGGGTGTCTCCCTTGTGGCTCAGTGTCAAAGAATCTGTGTACTAATGCAGGAGACACAGGTTTGATCCCTCGTCCTGAAAGATCCTATGCCACGGAGCAACTAAGCTCATCTGCCACAGCTATTAGCATTGAGCCAGCATTCTAGAGTCCAGGAACTGCAACTGCTGAGGCCACACACCACAACTACTGAAGCCTGGGCACCCTAGACTTCAGGCTTCACCCTTGAAGCCTGAAATACGAGAAGCCACTGCAATGAGAAGCCTGCACTAGAGAGTAGCAGAGCCCACGCAGCAACAAAGACGGAGCCCAGCCAAAAAATAATTAATTAATTTAACTTAATTAAAAAAGAAAAAGAGAAACCTATTTTTTAAAAAGGGTTTTGCATAAGAGAATTATTTTAGTAACTCCATGATGGTATAGATAGATGTCAGGAATTCCCTGGATTAAAGGGATAATGATAAAAAGTGGTTTTATATTTATAATTTTCCTTTTGGTGTTCAAGTTTTAGATTTAGAACTTAAGCATAGTTGATTTTAATGAAGGATCAGCAGGTGTATTGTTTCCGGGTTCCTTTGCTAAATTTGACACCCATAGAAGGCAATGGCACCCCACTCCAGCACTCTTGCCTGGAGAATCCCATGGATGGAGGAGCCTGGTGGGCCACAGTCCATGGGGTCGCTAAGAGTCGGACAAGACTCAACAACTTCACTTACACTTTTCACTTTCATGCATTGGAGAAGGAAATGGCAACCCACTCCAGTGTTCTTGCCTGGAGAATCCCAGGGATGGGGGAGCCTGATGGGCTGCCATCTATGGGGTCACACAGAGTCGGACACGACTGAAGCAACTTAGCAGCAGCAGCAGGGACCTCAAGCAAATATATTCATGATATTACACATGTTATTCCTGGTCAAGGATTCTTGTGGAAGTTTGCCTGTAGTTATGAAGATATCCTTAGACTAAAAGTCCAAAGAAGATCACAGAGAGGAAGAGAATACAGTCAATGGAAAAGCCAGGCGCAGTGTCAGTTTATAACATCAGCACTTCATAGCACTCAAAAGTTTATCTCAACTATGAATTATTGTGTTTTTTCTTTTGGCATAGATCAGCTAGCACTATAGAAATATCTTTACAATGTGGTTGGCATGTAGAATAGGATAAGAAAAGGTGGCTTCAAAGATGAAACTTTAGATTCCAGTCCTTCTTTATGTTTCTTGTTGCTAGTGCCTCTTCAAATTGCTCACCTGTACTGTATACTACATAATATACTCATACTATATAGTGTGTATATACTGTGTATACCATATAAAACAATGATAATAATGGTACTATAAAATGTAAAACTCTTCAGGAGTACAAAATATTATGATGGGTAGCCAAATTGAATAACTACCGTAGAGCACTGTGTTTGAGTGAGGTATTCACTTAAGCATTTGATATTATTAAAAAAAAAAAAAAAAACTTATCAAGAAGGCCTTAGTTATCCTCACTTTATAAAGGAGGAAACCAAGGCAACTTTCTCTAGGTCCCACAGCTAATAAATGACAGAGCCCAAACTGAATGCAGGATACCCAGGTACAGTCCTTAGGTTGGGACGATCCCCTGGAGAAGAGAATCACTACCCACACCAGTATTCTTGCCTGAAGAATTCCATGGACAATGGAGCCTGGTGGGATACAGTCCATGAGGTTGCAAAGAGTAAGACATGATTGAGCGACTTTCACTTTTTTTTTGTACTTACTTGAATCTGAAGTTTTTCCTTCTGCTTGTTAATCAGTGTGGTATCATTTACTAATAATGGAACTTCTAATAACATGTTATTCCAAATTTCACTTTCAGGTCAGCTAGAACACTGCTTAGGTTCTAGTTTTTTGTCACTTTAGTCTACAACATTTACTCTTCAGTCTCTACTGAAATTTTAATTCAAAGTCATTTGATATGAGCAAATTTTTACCGAGTCTGAGAAAAAGAGTGAGAAGGAAATTTCTTCTTAAAGATTACAGATGAATTCATGTTTGCCCTCTCTGTTTCCAAAACTACTGTAAAGGACTAACAATGTGTGAATTAGAAGAGGAAAAAGGAATGGGAGATAATGGAACATAAAATATTATACATCAACAAATTTTTGAAGAAGGAAATCTGATGGATGAATTGGTAACTGATTTAATCAAAGAAGAAAAAACAGAAATTTTTTTTTTTTTTAGAGAGATGTCACATGACACAAGAGAAGTGTCATAGCACCATAAGGATTTAGGAATCATAGACATTAGTTACTCAGGAAAATAGAAAGGTTGAAAGTCTCTTTAAGAGGTAGTTAGGCATCTTGATTCCATTCTTACCTTTTGCTAGTGTCTATTTCCCACTTTGCTTGTGGCTCAGACAGTAAAGCATTTGTCTACAATGTGGGAGACCTGGGTTCGATCCCTGGGTCAGGAAGATCCCCTGGAGAAGGAAATGGCACCCCACTCCAGTACTCTTGCCTAGAAAATCACATGGACAGAGGAGCCTGGTGCAGGCTACTGCCCATGGGGTCACAAAGAGTTGGACATGACTGAGCGACTTCACTTTCACTTTCCTGCATCCTGGTATTTAAAAAGAAATTTGTTTTCTGGAGAAATCAAATCCAACTGGAACTATACTTAGAGACATATACTAAAGACTTGATGATTAATTGAAAGCATACAGAGTGAACTATGAGATCCCAACCCTCTTCCTATATTTAATTTAAATAATACTGACAGCTAAACTTATGCCATTTACCATATGCATTCCTTAGTCAAAGACTGGAGGAGCACTTTCTGAGGAAACAAACCAGTGTGAAAGTGCCACAGATTCTATAGTTTGAGGATCCTAACACAAGCATCTACAACTACCACATGGCCATAACCCTCCAATCAACGCATCTCACCCCTGTCAGCATTTTAGGGCTTCATTCTTAAATATAAATAAACAGCCAAGAAGGATGAAGAGATTTTCTATGACCCTTCAGAGCATGTATATTATGTTATATTATGTTTATGTATTTCAAAGTGCTCTTATACATAGCTTTATTTTATCAGAGTCTCGAAGAATTGCTTCGTTGTACCTTCTTCCACCAGCCACCAACCATTTGGTGAGTACATAAATGTTTATTATACTACATTTTGCATTTATTCAATTTCAAGTTATTATATTTAGTTATATAAACATTTTTATATTTTTATATGCTGCTACTGCTAAGTCGCTTCAGTCGTGTCTGACTCTGTGCAACGCCATAGACGGCAGCCCACTAGGCTCCTCTGTCCCTGGAATTCTCTAGGCAAGAATACTGGAGTGGGTTGCCATTTCCTTCTCCAATGTATGAAAGTGAAAAGTGAAACGGAAGTCGCTTAGTCATGCCCAACTCTTAGTGACCCCATGGACTGCAGCCTACCAGGTTTCTCCGTTCATGGGATTTTCCAGGCAAGAGTACTGGAGTGGGCTGCTATTGCCTTCTCCCATATCTTTATATAAGCATTTTTGTATAAACATTTGATATTGTCACCCTGCTGATTTAACATATAGGCAGAGTACATCATGAGAAATGCTGGGCTGGATGAATACAAGCTGGAATCAAGACTTCCAGGAGAAATATCAATAACCTCAGATATGCAGATAACACCACCTTCATGGCAGAAAGTGAAGAATAACTAAAGAGCCTCTTGATGAAAGTGAAAGAGGAGAGTGAAAAAGTTGGCTTAAAGCTCAATATTCAGAAAACTAAGATTGTGGCTGCTGCTGCTGCTGCTAAGTCTCTTTAGTCGTGTCGGACTCTGTGCTACTACATAGATGGCAGCCCACCAGGCTACCCCATCCCTGGGATTCTCCAGGCAAGAACACTGGAGTGGGTTGCCATTTCCTTCTTCAATGCATCAAAGTGAAAAGTGAAAGTGAACTTGGTCAGTCGTGTCCGACTCTTAGCAACCCCATGGACTATAGGCTACCAGGCTCCTCCATCCATGGGATTTTCCAGGCAAGAGTACTGGAGTGAGTTGCCATTGCCTTCTCCGAAGATCGTGGCATCCAGTCCCATTACTTCATGGAAAATAGATGGGGAAACAGTGGAAACAGTGGCAGATTTTATTTTGGGGGGCTCCAAAATCACTGCAGATGGTGACTGCAGCCATGAAATTAAAAGACACATACTCCTTGGAAGGAAAGTTATGAACAACCTAGACAACATAATAAAAAGCAGAGACATTACTTTGCCAACACACATCTGTCTAGTCAAAGCTATGGTTTTTCTAGTAGTCATGTATGGATGTGAGGGTTGAACTATAAAGAAAGCTAAGTGACAAAGAATTGATGCTTTTGAACTGTGGTGTTGGAGAAGACTTTTGAGAGTCCCTTGGACTGCAAGGAGATCCAACCAGTCCCTCCTAAAGGAGATTGGTCCTGAGTGTTCATTGGAAGGACTGGTGTTGAAGCTGAAACTCCAATACTTTGGCCACCTGATGTGAAGAACTGACTCATTGGAAAAGATCCTGATGCTGAGAAAGATTGAAGGTGGGAGAAGGGGATGACAGAGGATGAGATGGTTGGATGGCATCACCCACTCAATTTACTCAGTTTACTCCCAGGGGTAAACTCTGGGAGTTGGTGATAGATAGGGAGGCCTGGCGTGCTGCAGTCCATGGGTTCACAGAGTCGAACACGACTGAGCAACTGAACTGAAACATTTTTATTGCTCAATTGATACTATTTTTCTAGCTATGAAAATAATATGTGTATTTTTTATTGGGAAAGAATGAATCATTGCTTTCCCCATTAAATTAATGGGAGACTAGTTTTTCATTTAATAACTGTTTACTTAGCAACAGGGTCTTCAGAAATAAAAACTGTTAATTGAGGGGTAAGTATATAATAAAGACATTTTCAGGTGCTCAATTTCTCAGAAACTTTTCCTCCCAAACATGCCTCTTCAGGAAACTACTAGGATCCAGAGAATTTTGAGGATGAAAACAAAGAAATACGGGATTTGGGAAACAAGTATTCTAACCAAGGAAAAGTATAAGGAATTCCCAAGATTGTGTTGAAAAGGAAGACTTAGAATAACTGTGGAGCATGTCTGGCTACCTTTGGTCTCAGAGCAGTCTCCAATTCTGGTCTGTAACTAATGCATTATAACTTGTAAACTGGCACCTCTTGTCTTAGCCAGAATTTGAATGGCATTGCCTAGCTGACTTCATCTCCTTCTGGCTGCAGAATCAAGAGGTGCTTCCACGTCCTCTCTCTCTCAGCCCTAAGCCTCTGCCAGCAATCACTGTACTCCTTCCAACTGGCTCCGTGGCGAGTCCTCTGTCAATACTCACCCATGTCACTCAAGGTGGAAAGGTTTGAGAAAGTTGATTCCTAAGACCCCTATCTCACCTATCTCATAGAACATCAAGTAAGTATGGCCCAGCCCCAGAGTAGTACAAGAGGACTGGGCTAAGTCACTTCATGTCTGACACTTTGCAGCCCTCTGAACTGCAGCTTTCAGGTTTCTCTATGGGATTCTCCAGGCAAGAATACTGGAATGGGTTGCCATGCCCTCCTCCAGAGGTTTTTCCCTACCCAGGGATCGAATTTGCATCTCCGGAGTCTCCTGCATTGCAGGCAGATTCTTTACCACTGAGTCACCAGAGAAGCCCATAAAAGTGTTAGTTGCTCGGTCATATCTGACTCTTTGCAACCCCATGGACTGTAGCCCACCAGGCTCCTCTGTCCATGGAATTCTCTAGGCAAGAATACCAGAGTGGGTTGCCATTTCCCACAAGAGCATTACACAAGGTAAACTCTTTCTATAACTTAAGATATTGAAGAATAGCCATCCTCTCCCCACCCCCATGTTGCCTTCACTTTTCTAAATCACCTAATCCTCTTTCTTAAACTAAGCCAGAAGATGGAGGACCAAAGGAGGTTGTCATATACTCAGCTCATGCTTACCTTTATTTCTTGCTGTCTCCTCCTTTTCTCCCCTGGGACCAGAAAAAAATGACTTTTTGTTTGTTTTCCTTTCCCTATGTCATTTCTCCCTTCTGCCTTTACTCAGCTGCTTTTATGTTCTTGGGTAGAAAGTGTTTCTGCACTACAGGAGGGCTCTGTGAGACAAGTCCTTCAAGCTCTTGATATTCTAATAGAGGAAATGAAGCAATCTAAACAATTCTGTCTCTTGACTTGCTCTCTCCACTGTAGTCTTGCTTCTTGGCTAGAGGCCTCTTTCCCCAACCACCTCAGTGGTTGCTCAATGAACTCAAAGAAAAAGTGTCCATGATGACAAGGATAGAGGCTATGCACGGGCTCAACAACCTGAACTTCCTTGGACCAAGGCTGACCTGGCTACTGTTTCTCATTAAATTCCTATCAATTAACTGCAAACAAAACCACCATACTCTTGATATGGTTGTATCTATGTTTATAATAAAGGATACCAGTTCTTTAGTAGACATAAGTTTTACAAATACTGTTTTCACATTCTGCATCTTGTCTATTTTCTTCATGATATGTTTTTATGAGTAGAAATTATTACCTTGATTAATTATAAGCTGTCATTTTTTGTTTTATGGTTATTACTGCCTTTTCTTAGAAATCTTTGTCTACCCCCAGGTCACAAATGTATTTTGTTATATTTCCCTATAAAATGTTTATAATGTTTTCTTTTACATGTTAGGTCTATGATCCATCTCAAATTAATTTTTGCAAACTGTGAGTTAAAGTTTTGTGTATTCTTTTCATATGGATATCTATTTTTTCTAGCACCATTCGCTGAAAAGATTTTCACTTCTTACAGATTGCTTGGGAGCCTTTGTCAAGAACCAAAGAACTGGATGAAAGTGTCAGTTTCTGCAGTCTCTGTTTTGTCATGTATCTATCTGTTGATCCACATGCCAGTACAAAACTATTCAAATAATTGTTGTTGCTGTTTAGTCTCTAGGTTGTATCCAATTCTTTTTCAGTGCCATGAACTGTGGCCCACCAGGTTCCTCTGTCCATGGGATTTCCCAGGCAAGAATACTGGGCCACCTGACTGAAGGATCGAACCTGAGTCTCCTGCATTGGCAGGCAGATTCTTTGCCACTGAGCCACCAGAGAAGCCCTCAAATAATTGTAGCTTTATATTTTGTTTTGAGATCAGGTAATATAAGCTTTCCAACTTTAGTCTCCTTTCTCATGACTGTGTTGGATATTCTTACATTTCTGTATACATTTTAAAATCTGCTTCTCAATTTTTACAAAAAAAGGAAAAAGCCTTCTGGTATTGATTGAGATTGATGCTATCTTTAATGTCTTGCTGGTGAATGAGGGATACCCTTGTTTTCCTGGTAGGAATAATTGTTTAATTACCAAACAGGACAGGATATTTAAAATTAGACTTCAGTGTTAAAGCCAGTATCTTCTCTACACTGTAATCCTTTCATTAGCTGAGGATATTTGTGATAGTGTTCCCTCCTGTGTGTGGGCTAGACTGAAAGATCTGTGAAATCCCAAAGTAATTCTTTATCTTTTGTACCTAACCAAAATTTTCATAGTTTCCATCTAAGCAAACACCGATAAAAACACTACATGAATAGTGCTATAAACAAATGGTTATAAATACACACACAAAAAGGAAAACTTTATTTCTAGTGAGTCTAATGATCACCATGTGTTCATAATTATTGGAACTTTACCACAAGTGAGCTAGGTTTTTGTAAGCAACTTTAGTTAGGGTACTTCAAAATAAAGTCAGTAGAAGACTTCAAGACTCCCTGTTGTCAGCTGGCCACTATTTAACAGCAATATATTCTTTTAGTCTTACAAGGGTGATAAAGATGAACTCCTTTAGTCACCAGTCAGAAGCCCTTTAAAACCCTTTATCAGATACTCTGAAGGACATGACCCATCATGTACCGTGCTTCAGTAGCTGCTCACATTTTTTTCCATTTGTTTGTTTCTTAGTAGTTGATCTGTTTCCTGATGAATCATAGCACTTTTAAATAAAATACAATTTAAAAGCTTGATCCAGACATACCATCCATTTTATATTACATTTTATAATTTATCTCCATAGCTGTATAAAGGCATCAAATTCTGCGACTTGCTTAAAGAGCCCTTAACAGAAGAGAAGTCTGTTTAAGTCAGTAGGCATTTTTCTTTTGGCTGAATATAATCCACAGAGAATTTTGAAGATACAGATGCATGTGGAGAATGATCTAAGGGACCAAAGATAAATAAACAATGTAGAATTTTTATGGCTAACAAATGTTATCTACGGCAGCTGCTAGTGTTATCCATGGTCACTTTTTAGTGTAACTGGCTGCAGATCCACCATTCCACCAAACTTCATATTTAATTTGTGACCACTCAGTTTTAGACACTGTATTAAGCAGTGAGATAAACATACTAATAAAATGCTGTTCATGCGCTAGATAATTTCACAGCTAGTGGGAAAGGAATATGTTACAACAACTCAGTCTGATAATAAATTATGACAGAGCTATGTACAAAGTGTTCTAAGAGTCCATGTAGAGAACAGTAAGTACAGCTGGAGTATGTGCATGTATTTGCAGAGAGAGGACAAAGACAGCTTCAGCAAAGAGGTGATATTTGAAATGAGTCTTAAGGAGTTGAGTAAGAGTGGCTCATACATCTGAAATCAGGAGAAAACAAATATGCCTTAAGTCTAGAATAACTTTTAGGATGCATTAAGTTCTCAGTTCCACTACTGATTTAGTTAATATTTTAATTAAGGCACTTTTAAAATCTGTATTCTGAATCTGTTTCTTTTAGGATTATATTAAGTGGTGCTAATTTTTATTGCTACTTATAATTCCTGTCCTACAGTTTTGTTTAAAGAACCAGAAATCCTCTCAGTGACAATGGAGTTACATAAATATTTTAGCTCACTAACAACCCAAATGACTGTACAAAATTTACTCCTATTGGCCAACTGATAGCAGGGTCCATGAAAGGTTGCTGCACAACTCAGCAAGAATCAATCAGTTGTATTAAAATACTATTCTTAGAGGGCTCTGCTTCTCCAGGTACTCAGGACTTGTGAATGTTAGTCATTCTTTTGTTTTTATCAGATTACCTAATTGTCCTGGCGTGCTGGGATTCATGGGGTTGCAAAGAGTCGGACACGACTGAGTGACTGAACTGACCTGAACTGAGAGTTATTTTATTTGGGATAAAAATAAAAACTTGGGATTTTATTTTAAGAAGTAACAATATCTTGAAACTAAACAAATATACACTAAGATTTGAAAAAGTATGTAAATTACTATGTTGTTGTTCAGTCGCCAAGTCGTGTCCAATTCTTTGAGACTCCATGGACTCCAGCATACCAGGCTTCCTTGTCCCTCACCATCTGGTGGAATTTGCCCAAATTCATGTCCACTGAATTGGTGATAGCATCCAACCATCTCATCCTCTAGAATAACTATAAATACAACCTGCTGTAAACAATGAAGTCCTTTGGAACCTCCATTCTTAATTCTCTGGTAGAATCCTTAGGCATATGTGGCCAAAGAAGATCTCTAAAGAGATTAAAACAGATTAAAGAGATCAAATCTCTTTTAAAATTACTCAATTATTTCATTTATTTCACCATCTTTCATATCTGTATTGAGTCTTGTCTAAATTGGAATAGCCAGTTGCTTTGTATCAGAGAGGTGTATCAGGGCTTTAAATACAATTGCCCAGTACTCTCAATGTCCGTTTATCATTCAGACTTTATAACAGAGAGTTAGCATCATTTGCTGCTCAGCAATATTTATCTTGGAGATATGGACAAAGATAAAATTAAGATTGTCTCCTTTCCATAAAAGTTTGACAGCAGCTTTTTGTTACCCAAGTTGGGTACTCTGCATCTGTCTTTTCCTCTATTTGTTTCAACAATGCAATGGCTAACATTTTCTCAAATACTGGATTTCCTATAACCTTGTTCTTTTCAGTAAGAATTACTTCCCACACTCTCATCACTTTAGCTTCAGAGAGAGGCTATGTAATGGTTTCTTAATGGATACACAATGTGATCCCTATACTAGGGTGGAGATTTTGAGGGGAAGAAAAGAATGTTATGATTGGATTGGCAACTTCTCTGGGAAAGATTCTGGGATAAGAGATAATACCTCCCTATAGGACTATAAAACAATCTGGGAGATCCTCAACTCTGGATGGCCATTTGGGGCCAGCATAGGATCAAAGGAAAAGGATCAAGGGGAGATGGACTAGCTGTGAACTAAACTTTAAGGAAGAGATTTTAAAAAGTGGGGGTAGGGATCTTTGATGTCTATGACTTATCCAACCAGATGTTATGGCAGGGATTTGGGGAAGGAGCCCTGTCAAGGAATAATGTACACACACTTTGCTGAGGTGTAGCTGGTATCATAAAGCTTAGCCATCTTTAGCAACCAAGTCACGTAACAAAGTACAGATTCAGTGAAGGAACTGGAGACCTCACTAATAAAGGCAGTTAGTTCAATAGAGAAACTGAAATTTAATACAGAATTGCAAAGAAATGTTCCTTTGTCAGCTTTTCTACATAAACTCTCTCCCTTCACCTCTACCCCTCCAAAGATCATTTTTACAGACAATACTCTAAATATAGAAAATACCTCCTCAGGACAAGCTAAACAGCTCTCATCTCTACCTTTTTTCACTAACACCTTTTTAAAATGGCTTTGTAAATCTATTAGCACATTTTGGAGATGTTTTCATTATAGAAACAGACAAGTTGCTAATTGATCTTTTCTGAAGATGCTCCCCTTCTATAAATGAAGAAGTTTTAAGATTCACGTATGTAGTGAGGATGTCTTACTTCCATATTCTAGTACTTAATATAAATTTTAGTACTTGATACGGTGAATGTTGAATGTGTGAATGAATGAAAAGAGTTTAGAGATTTGAATTTCACCAACATGAACTAAAAGACACAATAGTGCTTTAAAAAAAAAATAACATTTTAATCTTATGGTTCCTATCATTTCTCCAAAAGACTATTCTCTTGATTCTCAGAAGTTCCTACCAGTTTCTGATTTTAAAATGAGTAATTTCTCTTTTTAATGCCTGTAGTTGCCTTTCCTGAGTATTTGGAAGTCATCTGACCAAAATCAGAAGGATGGAAGCCCATATTTCATTGGAGATTTAAAATTACTGATTACTGGCATTAAAGTAATATTTTGGTAAATTCAAAGTCCTCAATTAACCACTGACTCAACTAATTTATCACTTAAATAAAAAAACATGTTTAGCTTAATAGAAATTAACAAGGGATACTGACTTGAATTGTGTGTGGGATACTGAGAGAGGGTGTGAACAGAGTGAAGAGTAAGAACCAAGACCTGTTACGAAGTCACAGCTACTGTCACTTTCTCATATCTGGAGTAAAATCATTTCAAAGTTAGAAAACATCCAAGGATGTAATTCATTATTTTACAGCTGAAGAAGCTGAAAGACGGAGTAATTTAAGAAACCTTACAATTGTACTCATTTCACATGCTAGCAGAGATCAGTCGCTTGTGACCCCATGAATCGCAGCACGCCCGGCCTCCCTGTCCATCACCAACTCCCGGAGGTCACTGAGACCCACATCCATCGAGTCAGTGATGCCATCCAGCCATCTCATCCTCTGTCGTCCCCTTCTCCTCCTGCCCTCTTTCCCTCCCAGCATCAGAGTCTTCTCCAATGAGTCAACTCTTTGCATGAGGTGGCCAAAGTACTGGAGTTTCAGCCTTAGCATCATTCCTTCCAAAGAAATCCCAGGGCTGATCTCCTTCAGAATGGACTGGTTGGATCTCCTTGCAGTCCATGCTAGCAGGGTTATACTCAAAATCCTTAGAGCTAGACTTCAGCAGTATGTGAACCAAGAACTTCCACATGTACAAGCTGGATTTCAAAGAGGCAGAGGAAACGGAGATCAAATTCCCAACATTCCTTGGATCATGGAGAAGGCAAGGGAGTTCCAGAAAAATATCTACACGTCTGCTTCATTGACTATGTGAAAACCGTTGACTGTCGATCACAACAAACTATGGAAAATTCTTAAAGAGATAGGGGCACCAGACCTCCTTCCCTGACTCCCAAGAGACCTGTAGGTGGGTCAAATATCAACAGGTAGAACCTTACATAGAAACACTGTTTCACAATTGGGAAAGGAGTACAACAATGCTATATATTGTCACTCTGCTTATTTACCTTATATGAGGAGTACATCATGGGAAATACTGGACTGGATGAATCACAAGCTGGAATCAAGATTGCCAGGAGAAATATCAATAACCTCAGATATGCAGATGAAACTACTCTAATGGCAGAAACCAAAAGAGAACTTAAAGAGCCTCATGAGAAGGTGAAAGAAGAGAGTGAAAAGACTGACTTAAAACTCAACCTTCAAAAAACTAATATCATGGCATCTGGTCCCATCACTTCATGGCAAATAGAAGGGGAAAAAGTGGAAGCACTGACAGATTTTTCTTTTCTTGGACTCCAAAATCACTATGTTCAGTGACTACAGCCAAGAAATTAAAAAGCACTAGCTTCTTGGAAGAAAAGCTATGACAAACCTATATGCCATATAAAAAACAGAGACATCACTTTGCTGACAAAGGCCTGTATAGTCAAAGCTGTGGTTTTTCCAGTAGTCATGTACAGATGTGAGAGTTGGAACATAAAAAAGACTGCTTCTGCTGTTAAGTTGCTTCAGTTGTGTCTGACTCTGTGTGACCCCATAGACAGCAGCGCACCAAGCTCCGCCATCCCTGGGATTCTCCAGGCAAGAACACTGGAATGGGTTGGCATTTCCTTCTCCAATGCATGAAAGTGAAAGTGAAGTTGATCAGTCGTGTCCAACTCTTCGCGACCCTATGGACTGCAGCCTACCAGGCTCCTCCATCCATGGGATTTTCCAGGCAAGAATACTGGAGTGGGTTGCCATTGCCTTTTCTCTAAAAAAGGCTGAACACCAAAGAATTGGTGCTTCCAAACTGTGGGGCTGGAGAAGACTCGGGAGTCCCTTGGATTGCAAGGAGATCCAGCCAGTCAATCTTAAAGGAAATCAGTCCTGAATATTCATTGGAAGGACTGAGGCTGAAGCTGAAGTTTCAATACTTTGGCCACCTGATGCAAAGAGCCGACTCATTAGAAAGACCCTGATGCTGGGAAAGATTGATGGCAAAAGCAGAAGGAAATGGAGGATGAGATGGTTAGATAGCATCACTGACTCAATGGACATGAATTTAAGCAAACTCCAGGAACTCGTGGAGGACAGAGAAGCCTCATGTGCTGCCGTCCATGGGGTCACAAATAGTTGGTCTTAGTGAATGAAAAACAATCAGTTCAGTTCAGTTCAGTTGCTCAGTCATGTCTGACTCTTGGTGACTCCATTGACAGCAGCATGCCAGGCTTCACTGTCCATCACCAACTCCCAGAGCTTGCTCAAAGTCATGTCCATCAAATCAGTGATGCCATCTAACCATCTGATCCTCTGTCATCCCCTTTTCCTCCTGCCTTCAATCTTTCCCAGCATCAAGGTCTTTTCCAATGAGTCAGCTCTTTGCATCAGGTAGGCAAAGTATTGGAGCTTTAGCTTCAGCATCAGTCCTTCCAATGAATATTTAGGACTGATTTCCTGGAAGACTGACTGGTTTGATCTCCTTGTAGTCCAAGGGACTCTCAAGAGTCTTCTCCAACACCACATTTCAAAAGCATCAATTCTTTGGCACTCAGCTTTCTTTATAGTCCAACTCTCACATCTGTACATGAGTACTGGAAAAACCATAGCTTTAACTAGATGGACCTTTGTAGGCTAAGCAATGTATCTGCTTTTTAATATGCTGTCTAGGTTGGTAGTAACTTTCCTTCCAAGGAGTAAGCATCTTTTAATTTCATGGCTGCAATCACCATCTGCAGTGATTTTGGAGCCCAAAGAAGTAGTCTGTCACTGTTTCCATTGTTTCCCCATATATTGACATGAAGTGATGGGACCAGATGCCATGATCTTAGTTTTCCGAATGTTGAACTTTAAGCCAACACTTTCCTCTTTCACTTTCATCAAGAGGCTCTTTAATTCTTCTTCGCTTTCTGTCATGAGTGGTGTCATCTGCATACCTGAGGTTATTGATATTTCTCCTGGCAATCTTGATTCCAGCTTGTGCTTCATCCAGTCCAGGATTTCACATGATGTACTCTGAATATGAGTTAAATAAGGGGTGACAATATACAGCTTTGATGTACTCAAAGTACATCAAAGTACTTCGAGTACTTTCCTGATTTGAGTACTTTCCTGATTTGGAACCAGTCTGTTGTTCCATGTACAGTTCTAACTGTTGCTTCTTGACCTGCATAAATATTTCTCAGGAGGTGGGTAAGATGGTCTGATATTCCCATCTTTTGAAGAATTTTCCACAGATTGTTGTGATCCACACAGTCAAAGGCTTTGGCATAGTCAATAAAGCAGAAATAGATGTTTTTCTGGAACTCTCTTGCTTTTTCGATGATTCAACAGATGTTGGCAATTTGATCTCTGGCTCCTATGCCTTTTCTAAATCCAGCTTGAACATCTGGAATTTCATGGTTCACATACTGTTGAAGCCTGGCTTGGAGAATTTTGAGCATTACTTTACTAGCGTGTGAGATGAGTGCAATTGTGCGATAGTTTGAGCATTCTTTGGCATTGCCTTTCTTTGGAATTGGAATGAAAACTGACCTTTTCCAGTCCTGTGGCCACTGCTAAGCTTTCCAAATTCACTGGCATGTTGAGTGCAGCACTTTCACAGCATCATCTTTTAGAATTTGGAATAGCTCAACTGGAATTCCATCACCTCCACTAGCTTTGTTCATAGTGATGCTTCCTAAGGCCCACTCGACTTCACATTCCAGGATACAGAGAAAAGGAAAGATATATTCATTTGAATACAGAGAATATTCCAAAGAATAGCAAGAAGAGATAAGAAAGCCTTCCTAAGTGATCTTGCAAAGAAATAGAGGAAAAAAGAAAAGGAAAGATATATTCATTTGAATACAGAGAATATTCCAAAGAATAGCAAGAAGAGATAAGAAAGCCTTCCTAAGTGATCTTGCAAAGAAATAGAGGAAAACAGTAGAATGGGAAAGACTAGAGATCTCTTCAAGAAAATTAAAGATACCAAGGGAACATTTCATGCATAGATGGGCACAATAAAGGACAGAAATGGTATAGACCTAACAGAAGCAGAAAATATTAAGAAGAGCTGGCAATAATACACAGAAGAACTATACAAAAAAGATCTTCATGACCCAGATAACCACAATGGTGTAATCACTCAGCTAGAGCCAGACATCCTGGAACGCAAAGTCAAGTGGCCTTAGGAAGCATCACTACAAACAAAGCTAGTGAACAACAATAGCAACAGTTTTGATAGCACTGAGGAAAAGAGAGTAACAGCCTAGTGGGAGTGGGGTTGGTTTTTGTTTTTAGAAAAAAATTTCTTTGTTTGACTATGCCAGGTCGTAATTACACAGGCAGGATCTTTTAGTTGTGGCTTGTGAACACTTAGTTGCAGCATGTGGGGATCTAGTTAAAACCCAGGCCTCTTGCATTGGGAGAGTGCAGTCTTAGCCACTGAACCACCAGGGAACTTCTCTGGTGGGTTTTTAAAGACTAGACTACTAAGATCAGATCGGATCAGATCAGTCGCTCAGTCGTGTCCAACTCTTTGCGACCCCATGAATCGCAGCACACCAGGCCTCCCTGTCCATCACCAACTCCCGGAGTTCACTCAAATTCACATCCATTGACTTGGTGATGCCATCCAGCCATCTCATCCTCTGTCATCCCCTTCTCCTCCTGCCCCCAACCCTCGCAGCATCAGAGTTTTTTCCAATGAGTTAACTCTTCGCATAAGGTGGCCAAAGTACTGGAGTTTAAGCTTTAGCATCATTCCTTCCAAAGAAATCCCAGGGTTGATCTCCTTCAGAATGGACTGGTTGGATCTCTTTGCAGTCCAAGGGACTCTCAAGAGTCTTCTCCAACATCACAGTCCAAAAGCATCAATTCTTCGGCGCTCAGCCTTCTTCACAGTCCAACTCTCACATCCATACATGATCACTGGAAAAACCATAGCCTTGACTAGATGGACCTTTGTTGGCAAAGTAATGTCTCTGCTTTTCAATATGCTATCTAGGTTGGTCATAACTTTTCTTCCAAGGAGTAAGCATCTTTTAATTTCATGGCTGCAGTCACCATCTGCAGTGATTTTGGAGCCCAGAAAAATAAAGTCTGACACTGTTTCCACTGTTTCCCCATCTATTTCCCAGGAAGTGATGGGACCGGATGCCATGATCTTCGTTTTCTGAATGTTGAGCTTTAAGCCAACTTTTTCACTCTCTCTAGTTTAACTAATCCAAATGAAATAAATAGGGAAAATATTAACTGATCTCATACTGTTATTTCACCACACTCTTCAGCTCTGAGGAAGAGGGCATAGAAACTTTGAATTTTATTCCTGTTGCTCAGTGATAATGTTCAGAGAAATGTGGCATTTTTGCCATCATTTCGGCAAACTTGGTTATTTTTGTATGGCCATCTGTCCCTAAACCTGATTATTAAGGGTATTCTTAACTTTGTTCTTTTCAATGTAAAAATTAGCAGAAAAATTTAAAAAGCACTGAAATGTCTTCCTACTCTATACTTAGGTGGGTGGAAGGGAAAGAGAAGGATAAGGAAGAAAAAAATATGCTTTAAATATTATTTAATTATAAGATAGAAATTAACATTTCAACTTTTACAGAGTTAATGCTACTTAAAGGACAGAGCACTCTTTAAAAACTTCTGTTAAATCTTTAAACTACATATAAGTTCCTGTGATTTACCTCTTTAAATACCGTACTATTTATTTTTTGCTGGTATATACAATGCTAATCTGATTTAGAAAGATACTTTTTTCCTATTATCAATAATAATTACTGAATAATATCGAGCCACAAAAGCAATATATATGCACAAGGTAATTAGACATTACAGATAAGGGGAAAGAGAAGAAAATAAAAATCACATGCAATTCCACCATCTAGAGATTTTTCTCTTATAGTGGAGTATTAATCTTCATTGTTAAAAATGATGTTTCTGATAACCTGGATCAGTTGTGAGCCATGTGAGTGAGCCTCCTGCCACATTCCAGCCCAAGTGAGCCCCCAGATTGAAACAGGAGAGAAGGGGACATGGCACAACTTTAAAAGAATGACGTAGCCATAGGGCATGACAAAAACTGGTTAGAACTAACTAGACCCAAGATGGTGGAAGATTCAGCTTCCAGTGAGCTTCATTATACCCTCATTGTATTGCATTAGTATCCTCAGTGACATACCAGTGCCATGACCATTCTTAAGCCAACCATAAAAGGCCAAAAACTGGCAGTGGCCCAGTTCCTAGAAATCTCCTCCTTTTCCCCAATACAGTTGGAATAATCCTCCCAGTCATTAGCCTATGAAATTATCCAGCCCATAAAAACAAACGTATTTTGGCCCTCTTGTCTTCTGAAATGGCCCACACGGCGTTTGTGGAGTGTGTTTCTCTATAAATAAATCCTCTCCTCATCTGTCACTTTGTCTCTCACTGAATTCATTCTTCAATGAGACATAAAAGAAAGTGAAAATGAAAGTCACTCAGTTGTGTCCAACTCTTTGTGATCCCATGGTCTGAACAGTCCATGGAATTCTCCAGGCCAGAATACTGGAGTGGGCAGCCTTTCCCTTCTCCAGGGGATCTTCCCAACTCAGGGATCAAACCCAGGTCTTTCACATTGCAGGCAGATTCTTTACCAGCTGAACCACAAGGGAAGCCCAAGGCATAAAGAACATTTAGACATAAAGAACATCTTTAGACACAAAGAACACTTATGTTCGGAGACCAGGTGTGTGATCTCAAATAAAAGACAATGGTTCTGGCTGGTTTGAGTCCCAGCTCATGGGCTCAAGTCTCAGACTAAGTTTTGCCTGGATTTGAGTCCTAGTACATGTGTTCAAGTCCAGTATGAGATGTGCAGTTGCAGCATGACTGTGGCCCCAGTCAACATGATGTAGTACATTAGAACTTCTCAGCTAAGCCCAGTCAACCTACAGAATTTTGAGATACAATAAAGCAGTTGTTGCTTTAAGCCACAAGCTTTAAGTTTTTCTGGTATGCAGTGGCAGATAACTGGAAAAACTGTTGGAAAATTAAAGCTATTAAAAAATAGACTGTAATGATGTGAGAAAATGTTAATTTTAGTGTTAAAACAGATGCAAAAAGAGACAAGGTGTGATTGGTATTGTTTAAAAATGTAAAGATAACATAATTTAGTACTTCATTTATATATATAGGATCTGTTTTTCACAGTTGTGTAACTAAGAGGAAAATAAAAGATGTTACCAGTATTTTAATAATTTATTTCCCTGAATCTCTGCTTTTTTATTTTTTATTTTTTTCATTTGGCAGGTAATACTAGTTGCAACACATTAACAACAGATAATAAATCTAGTAGTATGAAAAAAGTAATGTATATGATAGTAAATAGGTCTCTGCTTGAAAGAAAAATTTAGATTACTAGATCATGTGATGCTATAATATAATTGAGAAAAATAAAAAAAATAATTAGAAGAATAATCCAATTATTGTTTAGTTGCTAAATTGGGTCCAACTCTTTGGCAACCCTATGGACTACAGCCACAAGTCTCCTCTGATTAAGGGATTTCCCAAGTAAGAATACTGGAGTACATTGCCATTTTCTTCTCCAGGGAATCTTCCCGACCCAGGGATCGCACCCAGGTCTCCTGTGTTGGCAAGTGGATTCTTTACCACTGAACCACCAGGGAAGCCCAACCCAATTGTGAGTAAAATCAATTCTAATTTAAAATTGATTTAATCAATCAAATCCCTTATGATTATACAGTGGAAGTGAGAAATAGATTTAAGGGCCTAGATCTGATAGATAGAGTGCCTGATGAACTATGGAATGAGGTTCGTGACATTGTACAGGAGACAGGGATCAAGACCATCCCCGTGGAAAAGAAATGCAAAAAAGCAAAATGGCTGTCTGGGGAGGCCTTACAAATAGCTGTGAAAAGAAGAGAAGCGAAAAGCAAAGGAGAAAAGGAAAGATATAAACATCTAAATGCAGAGTTCCAAAGAATAGCAAGAAGAGATAAGAAAGCCTTCTTCAGTGATCAATGCAAAGAAATAGAGGAAAACAACAGAATGGGAAAGACTAGGGATCTCTTCAAGAAAATCAGAGATACCAAAGGAACATTTCATGCAAAGATGGGCACGATAAAGGACAGAGATGGTGTGGACCTAACAGAAGCAGAAGATATTAAGAAGAGGTGGCAAGAATACACAGAAGAACTGTACAAAAAAGAGCTTCAAGACCTAGATAATCATGATGATGTGATCACTGACCTAGAGCCAGACATCTTGGAATGTGAAGTCAAATGGGCCTTAGAAAGCATCACTACGAACAAAGCTAGTGGAGGTGATGGAATTCCAGTGGAGCTATTCCAAGTCCTGAATGATGATGCTGTGAAAGTGCTACACTCAATATGCCAGCAAATTTGGAAAACTCAGCAGTGGCCACAAGATTGGAAAAGGTCAGTTTTCATCCCAATCCCAAAGAAAGGCAATGCCAAGGAGTGCTCAAACTACCGCACAATTGCACTCATCTCACACGCTAGTAAAGTAATGCTCAAAATTCTCCAAGCCAGGCTTCAGCAATATGTGAACCGTGAACTTCCTGATGTTCAAGCTGGTTTTAGAAAAGGCAGAGGAACCAGAGATCAAATTGCCAACATCCACTGGATCATGGAAAAAACAAGAGAGTTCCAGAAAAACATCTATTTCTGCTTTATTGACTATGCCAAAGCCTTTGACTGTGTGGATCACAATAAACTATGGAAAATTCTGAAAGAGATGGGAATACCAGACCACCTGATCTGCCTCTTGAGAAATCTGTGTGCAGGTCAGGAAGCAACAGTTAGAACTGGTCATGGAACAACAGACTGGTTCCAAATAGGAAAAGGAGTACGTCAGGGCTGCATATTGTCACCATGTTTATTTAACTTATATGCAGAGTACATCATGAGAAATGCTGGACTGGAAGAAACAGAAGTTGGAATCAAGATTGCCGGGAGAAATATCAATAACCTCAGATACGCAGATGACACCACCCTTATGGCAGAAAGTGAGGAGGGGCTAAAAAGCCTCTTGATGAAAGTGAAAGTGGAGAGTGAAAAGGTTGGCTTAAAGCTCAACATTCAGAAAACGAAGATCATGGCATCTGGTCCCATCACTGCATGGGAAATAGATGGGGAAACAGTGGAAACAGTGTCAGACTTTGTTTTTCTGGGCTCCAAAATCACTGCAGATGGTGACTGCAGCCATGAAATTAAAAGACGCTTGCTCCTTGGAAGGAAAGTTATGAGCAACCTAGATAGCATATTCAAAAGCAGAGACATTACTTTACCAACAAAGGTTCGCCTAGTCAAGGCTATGGTCTTTCCTGTGGTCATGTATGGATGTGAGAGCTGGACCGTGAAGAAGGCTGAGTGCCGAAGAATTGATGCTTTTGAACTGTGGTGTTGGAGAAGACTCTTGAGAGTCCCTTGGACTGCAAGAAGATCCAACCAGTCCATTCTGAAGGAGATCAATCCTGGAATTTCTTTAGAAGGAATGATGCTAAAGCTGAAACTCCAATATTTTGGCCACCTCATGCGAAGAGTTGACTCATTGGAGAAGACTCTGATGCTGGGAGGGATTGAGGGCAGGAGGAGAAGGGGACGACAGAGGATGAGATGGCTGGATGGCATCACTGACTCGATGGATGCGAGTCTGAGTGACCTCCGGGAGCTGGTGATGGACAGGGAGGCCTGGCGTGCTGCGGTTCATGGGGTCGCAAAGAGTCTGACACGACTGAGCGACTGATCTGATCTGATCTGATCTGATAATAACCAAGTAATTATTTAATTTAGAAAGTGTTGATATGAAATAAACATTGGCTTTTAATGAGCAGATCATGTTCTGTGTTTAATCTATGATCAAATGACTTATTTTTCAAAGTTAAAATTATTTTTAGAAACATATTTTAAATAAAAGTAATTTGAATGTATTATCCCCAATTATCTAATTATACTAGTTAGAATTCGAAGAGATATCATAGAAAATATAGGAAGTGAGTCATGAAAGGGAACTTCATGCCTATCTATTAATAGTTAATAAGTTAATATTGATGCCTATTAATATAGTTAATATTAACCTCAAGAGAGAGAGAAAGGTGAGCTAAGGAATTGATCAGATCCGTAATATAAAATGGAAACTAAAAAGAGGGTTGCACAAATATTAACATTTGATCATCCAAGTTAGATCATGAAATGTTATTCAACCTTCCCGAGCTCTTGAAATAGTGGTGTTGTTGAGGAGTGAATAGGGACCAAAGGCAGATAATTCCACTGAAAAGGAATTTCAATAAGGGCCAAAGTCAAGCACTGAGAAATATCAATATGTATAGTTTTGCTCATGTAGGTCATCATTTGGAAAATGAATTTATCTGACCTCATAGGAGAAATCTGAACATTACATTAGGTTATATGACATGCCTATATTAGATAAATGACATCTTAGGAAGTGAGAACTCTAAATATTTTCCACATAATGCCATATTATCTTTCTCCTCTAAGGACTTTTATAGCATTAAAATAAAATTCATTAGTTATCTATTATAAGCCAGCTATTTACAAGGCAAAATATTCTTCTGGAGAATGTGAATATCCTGGCTCTCAACAACCTCTACTAGGGAAGACAATTTTTCATTTATTAGTCAAATATGTTTTTACTGATCACGTTTGTATTCCAGTCATTTTAATAGATTCTGGGATACACTAGTAAATAAAGTCCCTGTGCCTGCATGCTAAGTTGCTTCAGTTGCGTCTGACTCTTTGCTACCCTATGGACTGTAGCCCATCAGGCTCCTCAGTCCATGGGATCTTGCAGGCAAGAATACTGGAGTGGGTTGCCATGCCCTCCTCCAGGGGATCTTCCTTACCTAGCAACAGAAACTTCATTTCCAGTGGCTCCTGCATCACCCACAGATTCTTTACTGCTGAGCCACCAGGGAAGCCCAAAACAAAGTCCCTACTAATGTGGAACTTATATTATTGAGAGGGGAAAAAAATAAGTGTTATTTGTGTGCTAGTCACTCAGTCATGTCCGACTCTTTGAGAACCCATGGGCTGTAGCCTCCAGGCTCCTCCATCCATGGAATTCTCCAAGCAAGAATACTGGAGTGAGTTGCCATTTCCTTCTCCAAAATAAGTATATAAATAAATATAAAATATTAATATAAAATAAATATATATTTATATAAATATAAAATATTAATATTAGATAGCCATAAAGTGCTACAAACAAAAAGAATGTAAAGTAATGGGACTATTTTAAATAGAATGATTTGGGTAAATCTTTTCAAGATGCTCATTTCTGAGCAAAAGCTTAAATGAAGTAAGAAACATATAAATAATAAATAAGTAAATGTTTATTTATTTATCTATATTGACATATATGCAAAGTGAAAAATATGCACATCACATCATTGTTTATTTGACATATAAATATTTCCAAAGATTTATAATCTGTAGCCAACCTTAGTAAATTATTCTAATGCCAGCCTTCTCTTAAAGAGAAAATTTTCCTGTGTAACTTAGAAAATTTTTCATGTAAGATGAATTACTTTTTTTCATCCACAATTTGGTGTATATCTCACTTAATGCAATAATTATGTTATTCCTTGGTTGCTTACAAATAAATTTTAATTATAAATAATATAGTCTCACTGACATAAAAATCAGACAATTAGAAGTGTTAATAGAAACATTCACCCAACTCTGTAAAATAATATTTATAGGTATAGCATAATTTTAAAAATGATACAAAAAGTGTTTTATGATGAGAATGATTACTTTCTACTTTTCAGTTTTCTTTTACTTTGACTCTGAAAATAACAATAGTAGTAGTACCAGAGTAATTTAAAATTTCCCAAATAAAAATAAACTCAAACTGCTTTCCCATGGAAGGTAATTCAAACTTGAAGGGGAAATACAATAAGATTTGCATGTTTCTTTATATATTTTCCTAAGAAATTAGATGATCTTTTGCCTATATATCTTATTCTGTATCCTCATCTGGGCCTCCCCTGTAGCTCAGTTGGTAAAGAGATTGCCTGCAGTGAAGGAGATCTGGGTTCGATTCCTGGGTCAAGAAGATCCCCTGGAGAAGGAAATGACGACCCACTCCAGTATTCTTGCCCGGATAATCCCATGGACAGAGGAGCCTGGCAAGCTACAGTCCATGGGGTCACAAGAGTTGACACAACTTGGCAACTAAACCACCACCACCATCTCCAACTAAATGTACATTTTAAAAACCTCAAACCAAAAACTGTGGTGTGTCTTCCATTTATTGTCTACTAACTTTCAGTCTTCTCAGGTAGCCCTCAGATCAGATCAGATCAGATCAGTCGCTCAGTCATGTCCGACTCTTTGCAACCCCATAAATCGCAGCATGCCAGGCCTCCCTGTCCATCACCAGCTCCCAGAGTTCACTCAGAGTCACGTCCATTGAGTCAGTGATGCCATCCAGCCATCTCATCCTCTGTCGTCCCCTTCTCCTCTTGCCCCTAATCCCTCCCAGCATCAGAGTCTTTTCCAATGAGTCAATTCTTCGCATGAGGTGGCCAAACTACTGGAGTTTCAGCTTTAGCATCATTCCTTCCAAAGAAATCCCAGGGCTGATCTCCTTCAGAATGGACTGGTTGGATCTCCTTGCAGTCCAAGGGACTCTCAAGAGTCTTCTCCACACCACAGTTCAAAAGCACCAATTCTTCTGCGCTCAGCCTTCTTCACAGTCCAACTCTCACATCCATACATGACCAAGTAAAGAAAAAGTGAAAGTGTTAGTTGCTCAATCTAATCTGACTTTTTGCAACCCCAGGGACTAACCTGTCAGGTTCCTCTGGTTTATAGAATTCTCCAGGCAAGAACACCAGAGTGGGTAGCCATTCCCTCTGGAGGAGATCTTTGACCCAGGGATTGAACTCAGGTCTCCTGCATTGCTGGCAGATCCTTTACTGTCTGAGTCACCGGGGAAGTGATAAAGAATCCACCTGCATCTTGCAGAAGATGCAAGAGACATGGGTTTGATCCCTGAGTCAGAAAGAGCCCCTGGAGTAGCAAAAGTCAACCTGCTCCTGTATACTTGCCTGGAGAGTTCCATGGACAGAGGAACCTGGAGGGCTACAGTCCATGAGGCTGCAGAGAGTTGGACACAGCTGAGCATACACATATACACAACTTTCATAATTTAGTTTGTATTAAAACATTTTTTTCTCTAGGATTGTTTGCGATAACTCTCTACATTTTGTTCATTTTCTTGTGTCATTTTCTCAGTTGAATTTTTCCTCAATAAATGTATGATTAAAGTCATTATTTTCAAGTGTTTCTGGAATCAAGCGTACCTGTTCAAGTAATTTGGTGAAAACTAAACAATCAGGGAGGTACAGTGTTTTCATCAGGATAAGAAAGGGCAAGGTTTCAAGAGGCAGTTCTGCAAAACAACTGTTTCCTATCAGATTTTATGAAGAATTACTCTAAAAATTCTCAAACAGTAGGCCAATAAAATGTCAAAACAGATTTTAACTTCTACCATACATGTAAATTGTTCAAATCTGTATGACTCAATCAACCTAAGTGTGACAAATAATGCTCAAATACTTGAAAAATGACATTTTCTTTTTTTCTTAATAGTTTACAGGTTTTTTTTCAACTAAACTTTTTCTATTACTTATGGGAAAAAAGTGAAATTGTTGTCATGTGGGCATGTATTTTGATTTCCAGAAATTACTGACCATTAATATTATATTGCATAAAGAGGTGCAGTATATCTGAGCATTGAGGGACTAAAAATGTACTAAAAATATGAGAAAATTCAGTCCAAATGACTTCACTGATGCAACTCTGCTAGTTAAAAAATGATACAAACTTGAGAGCTTTTAACTCCTAGATTCCCCACCCCCCACTGCATTGTATTGGAGGAATTATGAAACTAGACTGAAGAACTGAATCATTATCATTATCAACCTTTTGCTGAGAACTTAATTCAATTCTTGATCTTAGATGTCAGAGCATAATTTTTATTACATCATTTAGTCCTCACAAGCACTCCATAATGTAGGTTACTATCATTATTCCAGCCTTGTGAAGGATGTATCTGAGGTTTGAGGAGTTTAAATTCACTGTTCCTAAGGGGCAGAGCTAACTGAAATCTATTGCCTAGCTTCTTTGGTATAAGAGCCCTAATTAGAACAATTAATAACAAATGTTTCCTTCTCCCTCTTATTCCATTTTTTATAGTAGTTGGTTGTCCTTGATACACACACACACACACACACACACACATAGATATCTCTTCTTAAATCCTTCATGGTTGATTTTATCATGTCAACCATACTTAATATTTGCTGATTTATTTTCTTAGATTTCAAAAGTGTCAGGACTGAGGATTCAAGTTTCTTTGTGTTTGATTGCTTAACTTGATCTTTATTTTGGTATGAAAATTGGCTCATCTAGTAAACTCTCATCTTAACATACTAAAACATTTTTTCTTTAGTATTTCAGTCCCTGAGGAGGACTGGTGAGCCAATTCGAAGTTTTGACATCTCTGAAAATCTTTTTCTTTTACCCTATCTGACTCCAGAAATTCCAGAGTATGCTACCAACCAAATGTAATTTTATTTTTCACTTTTATTGAGAAATAGACATATCGGTAAGTCGCTTCAGTCGTCCGACTCTGTACGACCCCATAGATGGCAGCCCACCAGGCTCTCCCGTCCCTGGGATTCTCCAGGCAAGAACACTGGAGTGGGTTGCCATTTCCTTCTCCAATGCATGAAAGTGAAAAGTGAAAGTGAAGTTGCTCAGTCGTGTCCGACTCTAGTGACCCCATGGACTGCAGCCTACCAGGCTCCTCCGTCCATGGGATTTTCCAGGCAAAAGTACTGGAGTGGGGTGCCATTGCCTTCTCTGAATAGACATATATCACTGTATAATTTTAAGGTGTTGGGCATGGTGGTTTGATTTACATATATTGTGAAATGATTACAATAGGTTCAGCTAACATTTAACTTCTTATATACATAGAATAAAAAGAAAAGAGGAAAACATTTTCCTTTTGTGATGAGAAAATTTCCCTCTTAGGATTTTCTCACTTAAAAACTTCTGTATCATACAGAAGTGCTAGCTATAGTCATCATGTTGTTCATTTTATCGGCAACTGGAATTCTGTGCCTTTTGATCACCTTCCCCTAGTTCCCGCCCCCACACTCTCTGCCTCCAATAACCTCAAGTTTGATCTCTTTTCCTATGAGTTTGGGTTTGTTTTTAATTTTTTTAGATTATATGTATAAGTGAAATTGTACAGTATTTGTCCTTCTCTGTCTGACTTATTTCACTAGCATGATGCCTTCAAGTTTCATCCACGTTTTTGCAAGTGGTAGGATTTCCTCACTTTATATTGTTAGGTAATATTCCATTGCAATAATGTTTATCACAACTTCTTTTTCCAGTCATTCACCAATAAACACTTAGATTGTTTTCATATGTTGGACTATGAATATCGGGCTGTAACTTTTTTTTTTTTTTAAGAAACAGAGAAAAACTATTTCTTTGTGATGATGAGAACTCTAAGCGCGACTGCGGCTGCGACTGGCACACTAAGCACAGCCGAGAGGAGCTACCCCAAGACCGAGGTCAGGGGCAGAAGCCGGGAGGACCCCATGCCCAAAGGGCGGCGGTGGGGAGGAGCTACCCCACGCCACCACACCCGGGGCCAGGGGCTAGGCCGGGAGGACCAACCCCATGTCGAAGGAGGCTGTGTGGGCGCAGGAGGGCCTAGACGCGCTTTTGCACATTCAAGGTCAGGAAGGGCGGTGGTGAGGAGATACCCCCTCCTCCAAGGTCAGGAAGGGCGGCGGTGAGGAAAAACCCCTTGTCCAAGGTAAAGTGCGATGGCTGTGCTTTGCTGGAGCAGCCTGGAAGAGATACCCCACGCCCAAAGTAAGAGAAACCCAAGTAAGAATGTAGGTGTTGCAAGAGGGCATCAGAGGGCAAACACACTGAAATCATACTCACAGAAAACTAGTCAATCTAATCACACTAGGACCACAGCCTTGTCTAATTCAATGAAACTAAGCCATGCCCGTGGGGCAACCCAGGATGGGCGGGTCATGGTGGAGAGATCTGACAGGACGTGGTCCACTGAAGAAGGGAATGGCAAACCACTGCAGTATTCTTGCCTTGAGAAACCCATGAACAGTATGAAAAGGCAAAATGATAGGATACTGAAAGAGAAACTCCCCAGGTCAGTAGGGGCCCAATATGCTACTGGAGATCAGTGGAGAAATAACCCTAGAAAGAATGAAGGGATGGAGCCAAACCAAAAAGAATACCCAGGTGTGGATGTGTCTGGTGATAGAAGCAAGGTCCGATGCTGTAAAGAGCAATATTGCATAGGAACCTGGAATGTCAGGTCCATGAATCAAGGCAAATTGGAAGTGGTCAAACAAGAGATGGCAAGAGTGAATGTCGACATTCTAGGAATCAGCGAACTCAAATGGACTGGAATGGGTGAATTTAACTCAGATGACCATTATATCTACTACTGCAGGCAGGAATCCCTCAGAAGAAATGGAGTGGCCATCATGGTCAACAAAAGAGTCCAAAATGCAGTACTTGGATGCAATTTAAAAAACGACAGAGTGATCTCTGTTTGTTTCCAAGGCAAACCATTCAATGTCACAGTAATCCAAGTCTATGCCCCAACCAGTAACGCTGAAGAAGCTGAAGTTGAACGGTTCTATGAAGACCTACAAGACCTTTTAGAACTAACACCCAAAAAAGATGTCCTTTTCATTATAGGGGACTGGAATGCAAAAGTAGGAAGTCAAGAAACACCTGGAGTAACAGACAAATTTGGCCTTGGAATACGGAATGAAGCAGGGCAAAGACTAATAGAGTTTTACCAATAAAAGGCACTAGTCATAACAAAAACCCTCTTCCAACAACACAAGAGAAGACTCTACATGGATATCATCAGATGGTCAACATCGAAATCAGATCGATTATATTCTTTGCAGCCAAAGGTGGAGAAGCTCTATACAGTCAGCAAAAACAAGACCAGGAGCTGACTGTGGCTCGGACCATGAACTCCTTATTGCCAAATTCAGACTGAAATTGAAGAAAGTAGGGAAAACCACTAGACCATTCAGGTATGACCTAAATCAAATCCCTTATGATTATACAGTGGAAGTGAAAAATAGATTTAAGGGCCTAGATCTGATAGATAGAGTGCCTGATGAACTATGGAATGAGGTTCGTGACATTGTACAGGAGACAGGGATCAAGACCATCCCCATGGAATGGAAATGGAAAAAGCAAAATGGCTGTCTGGGGAGGCCTTACAAATAGCTGTGTAAAGAAGAGAAGCGAAAAGCAAAGGAGAAAAGGAAAGATGTAAACATCTGAATGCAGAGTTCCAAAGAATAGTAAGAAGAGATAAGAAAGCCTTCCTCAGTGATCAATGCAAAGAAATAGAAGAAAATAACAGAATGGGAAAGACTAGGGATCTCTTCAAGAAAATCAGAGATACCAAAGGAACATTTCATGCAAAGATGGGCTTGATAAAGGACAGAAATGGTATGGACCTAACAGAAGCAGAGGATATTAAGAAGAGGTGGCAAGAATACATAGAAGAACTGTACAAAAAAGATCTTCACAACCCAGATAATCACGATGGTGTGATCACTGACCTAGAGCCAGACATCCTAGAATGTGAAGTCAAGTGGGCCTTAGAAAGCATCACTATGAACAAAGCTAGTGGAGGTGATGGAATTCCAGTTAAACTATTCCAAATTCTGAAAGACGATGCTGTGAAAGTGCTGCACTCAATATGCCAGCAAATTTGGAAAACTCAGCAGTGGCCACAGGATTGGACAAGGTCAGTTTTCATTCCAATCCCAAAGAAAGGCAATGCCAAAGAATGCTCGAACTACCGCACAATTGCACTCATCTCACATGCTAGTAAAGTAATGCTCAAAATTCTCCAACCCAGGCTTCAGCAATATGTGAACCGTGAACTTCCTGATGTTCAAGCTGGTTTTAGAAAAGGCAGAGGAACCAGAGATCAAATTGCCAACATCCACTGGATCATGGAAAAAGCAAGAGAGTTCCAGAAAAACATCTATTTCTGCTTTATTGACTATGCCAAAGCCTTTGACTGTGTGGATCACAATAAAGTGTGGAAAATTCTGAAAGAGATGGGAATACCAGACCATCTGATCTACCTCTTGAGAAATTTTTATGCAGGTCAGGAAGCAACAGTTAGAATTGGACATGGAACAACAGGCTGGTTCCAAATAGGAAAAGGAGTATGTCCAGGCTATATATTGTCACCATGTTTATTTAACTTATATGCAGAGTACATCATAAGAAACACTGGACTGAAGAAACACAATTGGAATCAAGATTGCCAGGAGAAATATCAATAACCTCAGATACGCAGATGACACCACCCTTATGGCAGAGAGTGAAGAGGAACTAAAGAGCCTCTTGATGAAAGTGAAAGTGGAGAATGAAAAAGTTGGCTTAAAGCTCAACATTCAGAAAATGAAGATCATGGCATCCAGTCCCATCACTTCATGGGAAATAGATGGGGAAACAGTGGAAACAGTGTCAGACTTTATTTTTCTGGGCTCCAAAATCACTGCAGATGGTGACTGCAGCCATGAAATTAAAAGACGCTTACTCCTTGGAAGGAAAGTTATGACCAACCTAGATAGCATATTCAAAAGCAGAGACATTACTTTGCCGACAAAGGTTCGCCTAGTTAAGGCTATGGTTTTTCCTGTGGTCATGTATGGATGTGAGAGCTGGACTGTGAAGAAGGCTGAGCACAGAAGAATTGATGCTTTTGAACTGTGGTGTTGGAGAAGACTCTTGAGAGTCCCTTGGACTGCAAGGAGATCCAACCGGTCCATTCTGAAGGAGATCAGCCCTGGGATTTCTTTGGAAGGAATGATGCTACAGCTGAAACTCCAGTATTTTGGCCACCTCATGCGAAGAGTTGACTCATTGGAGAAGACTCTGATGCTGGGAGGGATTGGCGGCAGGAGGAGAAGAGGACGACAGAGGATGAGATGGCTGGATGGCATCACTGACTCGATGGATGTGAGTCTGAGTGACCTCCGAGAGCTGGTGATGGACAGGGAGGCCTGGCGTGCTGCGATTCATGGGGTCACAAAGAGTCGGACACGACTGAGTGATTGATCTGATCTGATCTGATGAGAACTCTTAGGACTTACTCTTTTAATAAGTTTCCTATATAGCACACAAACAGAGTTAACTATATTTATTATGTTGTACATTACATTTATAGTACTTATTTATGTTATAATCTGAAATTTCTACAAGAGGCTTTTAAACTTTGCATTTGATTTCCTAATAGTTTTTGTCTTTCTTACAGAAAAATTCCAAATAATAGATGAAGAAAAAATGAGGTAAATAGAAAATCACCATTAGAATATCACAGTAATACTCCCTATAGAGAAGATCACTGATGAATGCTGTATGTATTCAGTGGGCAAAAGAAACAGGATATTTGCATATACTGAAATGATTAGGGAATGTTACAGAAATTTTCAGTGACCTCTTTATTGATTCCTTAAGGATGTTTTCTAAGATTCAATTATAGAATTTATGTTATTTTTAGTACATTTAGTTTTATACCTTTAGTCCCTTGATTGTGACTTGCACTATATAGCCCACTGGATAGCAGTGTTTCTCATTAAAAAAACAAAACAACATAAATGCCTAATAATAGAGTTTCATCTTGTTATATGTTGAGATATACAGCCATGAAAAAACATTTTTTTGAGCCAAAACTATCTAATGATACTGGGAAATGATCATGATAAAATGGTAAGTATATAAAGACAAACATACAAACTGTACATGTGTTATGAAACAAATTTAGTTTTAAAAATATGTATATAAACAAACATATAGAAAAAGTACTATAAAGAAATAGATCAACAGGTTAATATTGTTTATCTTGAATAGTAGAACTGCAGCTGATTTTTCTCTTCTTTTTTTATACTTTCCTCCAATGAACATGTGTTTTTTATGTTACCAGAAAAAAAAATAACAATAAAACAAAAGTCACTTCGATGTGACAGTTGACACTATCCAAATCCTTCACGTGGATTTGTGTTAAGCTACTCTGGCTACCAACCAATCTTGGCACTGGGAGTGGATCCCAAAACAAAGGAGAACCATCCTACCAGAGACAGTCTAGAGTGGGAAGTGTAACAGGGTTGCTACTGCTGCTAAGTCGTTTCAGTCATGTCCAACTCTTTGTGACCCTATGGACTGCATCCTGCCAGGCTCCTCTGTCCATGGGGTTCTCCAGGCAAAAATACTGGAGTGGGTTGCCATGCCCTCCTCCAGGGGATCTTCCTGATCCAGGGATTGAACCCATGTTTCTTACATCTCTTGCATTGGCAGGCAGGTTCTTTACCATTGGCGTATATGTCAAAATACATACATGAGTTTGAGCAAGCTCTGGGAGTTGGTGATGGACAGGGAAGCCTGGTGTCCTGCAGTCCATGGGGTCACAAGGAGTCGGACATGACTGAGTGACTGAACTGAACTGAAATGTCAAAAACTGATTAAAGAGAATCAATAACTAAAGTCAGGGAGATTGAATATATACTCCCAGATCCAATAGGTGAAACATGTAGCTTCAAATAAGAGCCAGGGCTGAGTCAGAACCATATTGAAAATAAGGATGAGAATAGGAGCATGATACAGAGGAACTGATAGGGCCCTTGATTGCCATGAATTCCTCAGATGGGTCTGGGGCTCATTTTCATTTTGGTTACTGGTTCCAAAGAGTTCAGGCTGCTTTAAATGCCTTATGTTAAGGTAGCAAGAAAAGAGAAATAACTAATTTCAAAATATCAATTTTGCATTACAGTATTTAATGTACTTTGAGAAACATTTATATTTCCAGTCCCCTTCTTTCTGCCACAGACTCATCTGTCAGAATTCTTGATGGTCTAGTTTAAGTTCCACGTCCTCTCTAAAATCTTATTTGGTCCCCCAACTGGATGTGATTTCTTATTCCCTCCTTGAAAATCCTGCAGGTTTTCTTTATATTATTTGTAAAGAACACAAGTTTGTCAGCACAGTGAAATAGCAAACTGGCCTTTAAGGTTTGAAAACTTACAGAAGCCTAGGTTGACATATAACTGTTTTATGTGACACACTGTGTGTAGCTTTTACTGAACTAGCTACATGACAAAGTGCTATGAACATATACATATTTATTAAGATAAAAATGATAAGGAAAGTTGTCACCCACTGCAAACACACTTCTCTTGGAAGATATATTTTATCTTAGTAGCTAATACTTTCACATACTTGTTAGGTACTTTCCTGCTTGCTTTTGGCTCATAAATTATTCTTTAAAAGTTGGCATGCTTCCCACTGTCAGAGTTCACACATTAAATTATAATCTTGAACATTTCCTTTACCTCGCCTGGTAAGATTTTATGTAGGCTTCCAAGTCACTGACATTTTTCAGTTAATCATGTAATAGTACTGCTGTGGAGATTAGGGCAGAGGAGGGAAATGGGAGTGAATATCAGTCTCATTTTAAAGAAACAGATATCAGCAAACATTGTCACTGCTGGTTTTCCTCACATCACACAGATTTTCAAATTAATGAAATGCTTTAACTATTTCTAATTCCTAAATTTTTCTTCTAGGATATGGTGGTCTTTTTATGAGACTATGGCTATTTCTTACTACATTGTGTTGCCTTTAGTAATCTGTAAATCAACTTTCTTCTCAACTTATGAAATGTGTATTCTGGAATGAATTTTTGGCACCTTGCATAATGAGGCTGTAACTCTTCTTGTAACTTCTTACTTGACGTCTCCATTTGAAGTCCCACAGATGCCTTAAGCTCAGAGAACAGAATTATGGTATTCACCGCTTTCTGCCACTTCTCCTGTAAAGGTTCTCTTAGCATCTGGGGAATCATTCTAGTTCTCTCTCACCTTCCATATCTAACCAACCACCAATTCTCATGGCACACAGAAAATAATTACAAATGGGATACAAATTACTGGGATTTCAGGTGGTCAATAACACAGTACTCCCTTTTCTTTGTCCACTTCAGAAGCAATTGAGAAGAGTGTCAGAAAGTGGATATCATAATATTGGCTTTTTAAATAATATCTAGTAGTTTGTACCTCTTAATCCCATACCCCCATCTTGCCCCTTATCCCTTCCCTCCTTATCCCCACTAGTTTATAAGTCTGTTTCTGTCTTGTTATCTTTATTAATTTGTTTTATTCTTTAGATTCCACACATAAATGATAACATACAGAATTTATCTTTTTCTGTGACTTATTTCACTAAACATAATCCCCTCCAGGTCCATCATGTTGTGGCAAATGGCAAAACTTTATTCTTTTTTTACAGCTAAGCTATATATATACACCACATCTTCTTTATCCATTTGTCTGGTTAATGAGATTTGTTAATTTGTTAATTTGTCTGGTTAACTGAGATTGCTTCCATAACACAGCTATAAACATTGAGGTACATGTATCTTTTCAAATTAGTGATTCTGTTTTCCTCAGATATATATCAAACAGTGAGATTGCTTGATATGGTAGTTCTATTTTCAGTTATTTGAGGAATCTCCACACTATACTCCATAATGGCTGCACCAAATTAAATACTATCTTGATTGCTCTTGAACTCCTGAAGTTGGATGAGAGCTAAATGGACTGACTAGAAAGTCCTGGTAGCCCCTGGCTCCTCTCCTACCTCCCATCTATGTCTTCAGAAAGTTCTTCTAGGAGTTAATTTGGTATTGAAAAAGTAACTTAAGCTTCTCTGCCTCCTACTGGTCTGCTAAAGAAAGAAGAAAAGACATTCAAATCCTCAGTGATAGCAGATGATTGACATAAAATGTGGACCAGTGACTTTTAACCATAACACAATCTGCAATCTTCACAGGGAGGAGTGGTTAAGGGGTGGGGCAGGCAGCCAGGAGTTTATGTTAGTGAAGTCCATCCACTGGAAGCAAGAGAAATGGATAATACATGTACTCCTCCTCCAACAAGAGACAGGAGGAAAAGAGGAAGAATTTAGAGGCATGGAAATCAAGAGAGGAGAATGTTTCAAGAAGAAAACAGTTAATCACTGTTCAAATGCCATGCTTGCACCTTTCTTTAAGCTCCTGGTCTGTCTGCATGTGCGTGCTAAGTCGCTTCAGTCATGCCAGACTCTGTGCGACCCCGTGGGCTGTAGCATCCCCACAGCCAGGCTCCTCTGTCCATGGGGATTCTCCAGTTAAGAATACTGGAGTGGGTTGCTGTGCCCTTCTCCAGGGGATCTTCCCAACCCAGGGATCAAATCCATGTCTCTTATGTCTCCTGCTAACAAGCTCATATTTCTCCTTGAAGAATCAAGCAAGTGAGATCTCGGTGAGACCTTGAACGGTAGGCAGAAGGCAGGTAGTTCTGTATCACCTATGCTTGCACTGAAATTGATATTTATCCTTTACCTTTTACCACATCAGAACAGTTATTTATACTGCTTTTTGTTCTCACCAAAGAAAGAATTCTAAAAGCACAGATTGTGTGTGTCATTGTAAATGACCAGCACATTTTTGCTTTAGATATTTGCCACTGCATGAATGTCAAAAATAGACAAAATAAATATTTAGGTTGGAAATAGCTTAATATCTATTATATGAGGAGATTCAATGAATTATATTTTATGTAAATTAAGAATATAATTTATAATTACATTACTATATTAAATTTTGTTAATGATATAATTAAATCAACTAATTAATTTGTTACAATCACAAAGAATACTAAATATATTCTAAAAGTCTTTAGACTAAAGACTTTAGTCTAAAGACTGAAAGGATGTTTTTATAAGGATATGTAGTAACATAAGAAAAACACCTCTGACATCATAGTGGGGAAAAAGAAAGGTGCAAAGTAATTTTTAAAAATTACATAGCAATATTTAAAATTTACATACATATATTCATATGTAAAAACGCACATAAATTTTAATAGAAAACATACCAAAATGTTAACTATGTTTTTGTGATTTTATATTTTCTTCTTTATACCCTTCAATTTTTTTTCCAAATAATGACTAGAAAAATATCATTGTAAAACACAATAATTATGTAAACTGTGGCTCACTGGCTGCCTGTGGTGCACAGTGTTCTTCCCATTGGCGACCTTCTATAAACTGTGGTGAGTTGCTAGGTATATTGGGGCCAATGGTTTGTTGACTTTTTTTTTTTTATTTTGCTTAACTTTACAATATTGTATTGCTTTTACTATACATCGAGATGGATCCGCCACCAGTATACACGTGTTCCCCATCCTGAACCCTCCCCCCTCCCCCCTCCCCACACCATCCCTCCAGGTCGTCCCAGTGCTCCAGCCCCAGGCATCTGTTATCGGGCATCGTTACCTGGACTGACGACTCATTTCAGATATGATATTATACATATTTCAAAAACTCTCCAGAAAGCAGGAATAGAAGGAACATACCTCAACATAATAAAAGCTATATATGACAAACCCACAGCAAACATTATCCTCAATGGTGAAAAATTGAAAGCATTTCCTCTAAAGTCAGGAACAAGACAAGGATGCCCACTTTCACCATTACTATTCAACATAGTTTCGGAAGTTTTGGCCACAGCAATCAGAGCAGAAAAAGAAATAAAAGGAATCCAAATTGGAAAAGAAGAAGTAAAACTCTCACTGTTTGCAGATGACATGATCCTCTACGTAGAAAACCCTAAAGATTCCACCAGAAAATTACTAGAACTGATCAATGAATATAGTAAAGTTGCAGGATATAAAATTAACACACAGAAATCCCTTGCATTCCTGTACACTAATAACAAGAAAATAGAAAGAGAAATTAAGGAAACAATTCCATTCACCATTGCAATGAAAACAATAAAATATTTAGGAATATATCTTCCTAAAGAATCTAAAGACCTATATATAGAAAACTATAAAACACTGGTGAAAGAAATCAAAGAGGACACTAATAGATGGAGAAATATACCATGTTCATGGATTGGTAGAATCAATATAGTGAAAATGAGTATACTACTCAAAGCAATTTATAGATTCAATACAATCCCCATCAAGCTACCAACGGTATTCTTCACAGAGCTAGAACAAATAATTTCTCAATTTGTATGGAAATACAAAAAACCTCGAATAGCCAAAGCTATCTTGAGAAAGAAGAATGGAACTGGAGGAATCAACCTGCCTGACTTCAGGCTCTACTACAAAGCCACAGTCATCAAGACAGTATGGTATTGGCACAAAAACAGAAATATAGATCAATGGAACAAAATAGAAAGCCCAGAGATAAATCCACGCACATATGGTCACCTTATCTTTGACAAAGGAGGCAAGAATATACAATGGATTAAAGACAATCTTTTTAACAAGTGGTGCTGGGAAAACTGGTCGAACACTTGTAAAAGAATGAAACTAGAACACTTTCTAACACCATGTTGACATTTTTAAAAATCTTTTAATCATTATGTTCCTATAAACTTTCTGATGAATTGATTTGAAAATGTTTATTTAAAAACATTTTTCCCTCATTTCCAAATAGGGTGCCAATGTATCACTTCACCTATCCATTCTTCTCCTTGAAATAAAACATTTAAGAGAATTTCCTGCCATCTGGGGATGTGGGTGAATCTTCAGAGTAGCTAGTGGTATAGAGTATCTACCAATTCTTAAATAAAATGTGTTGATTTCAACATCTCCAAATTGGATGTATTAAGTTGTTCTACCAATGTCTGTTAATTTTATTTCTCTATTTACTTTTTCAGCTACTCCCCCGCCTGAAATAGCTTTCCTTCTGAGTATGTATATCAGAGTATTTAATTAAGAAGATTAGTATATCTAAATATAACATTCTTAATTATTAAGGAATTTGGTTGTCCTCCTTGTTTTTCATTATGAAGAGGTGTAATTGGCTAGTTTCTTTTAGAGCCATAGGTCTTAAACTCCTTTGCCTAAAAAATATTTTGCTTTAGTGTTATTACTTATAAACT
This sequence comes from Tragelaphus eurycerus, assembly GCA_935064755.1. NCBI lineage: Eukaryota > Metazoa > Chordata > Mammalia > Artiodactyla > Bovidae > Tragelaphus > Tragelaphus eurycerus. The sequence continues at coordinate 38,991,318 of CAKXYN010000010.1, read as the reverse complement.
TATTACTAAGTTTTTTAAATTATTGCACTTTCTTATGAGCTTTTTTTTGTTAAAATTATTTAATACTTTTTCACATTTTTTCTTGTGTTGATCAAGGTCATTTCTGAATTGTCAATATCTTTACTTAACTATTGGTATTGGTAACCACAAGTCATTCTTGTGGTATTGGTAATCACAAGTTATTCTTGTAGAAGGTGACTAGGCACATTCTTAATACTTGTACAGAAATCTGTGGCCTAGTGAATGTTCGGTGTAAAATTTCTCATGCTTGTGACTGAAAATATGTCTCAGAAATCAAACCCCTTTCTCTCCTCGTTTGTAGAACCATACTAGTAACTGCTTTTCATTTTTATCCGAAGTCTCGCCTTAGTTTTAATGTTACTTTGTTGTGCACTATTTTCTGACTTTCCTTCTATTTGCTAAATGTCAGAATGTTCCTGTAATTCAAATTTCAAGAATTACAGGTCTGGTTTTCCCTGGTGTCATAAGCAGACTCTAAGAGAGCTCCCAATGATTCTTGCTCCTGGGAAACTTTCCTGGTGGCCCAGTGGTTAACGCTTCATCTTCCAATGCCAATGATTCTTGGTTCTTGGGATCTGCAAACTTATATAAATATTTTCTCTTAAGTTTAGATTGGATCTAAGTGATTCTCATAAAGATGATTAGATTTCACTTATAAGATAAGGTTGCAAAGAAATTATGGTTCTTATCTTGCCAATCTCTCTTACACTCTCTTACTTGCTGTCAGAAGCCAAATGGCATATTTGGGCTGCTCTATGGAGAGTCTCATGTGGCAAGAGGAAGAGGGAGGCCTCTACCCATCATCCAGTAAAAAACTGAGGCCATCAGTTCAGTAGCCCATGAGAAATTAAATTCAGTCAGTAATCATACTGAGGCAGGTTTGAAGTAGATCCTCTCCAAGTGGAGCCGTCAAGTAGAATCACAGTCTTATCTGCCACCCTAACTAAGACATTATGAAAATCCTTGATCCAGAGGCACCCAATGAAGCTGCACTTGAATTCTTAAGCCACAGAGAGAGTGAGATAATGTTTGTTTTTTATGCTGCTAACTTTTGGAATAATATGCTATGAGCTAACAGATAACTAAAGCATCTGGCCATATATCTTTTCTGATATTCCTATTTAATAGAAGTTTTATAAGTATATGTTTTATGACTCTTTCACCTTAAAAATTAAGAATTATGAGCTGTCAGTCTGTGTTCAAGTTTAAAATATACCATTTTGGGTTAAAAGAGATAGAAACAATCATGCATTTTTTAGGAAATGTTTGCCACAATATGGGCTAATAATTGCTAGCATGAGCAATGAGCCAACAGGATGTAGTCCTTTCACATCTACTGAGCTAAACACACGACTGCATAAGGCAATAAGGAGACAGCTTTCCATGAAGCAACCTCGAGAAAAATGAAGCAAAGGAACGTGGCCACTGTTTCTATAACAGAAACTGGAGGAAGCGGGAAAAGGAGGGAATGGTATTTTAAATCCGAGTCATAGGTCAGGGCTGCAGGATTTGGCAAACTATATTCTGCTTATTCAAATCAATTTAAGAGATGTACATTCACTTGGTTTAGTCTTAGAGCAAACCCAACTGTGGTCAAGTCATGTTCTGAGAGGACTCTTCAAGCATCGCCATCCACTTCTACTCCAAGAGAACCAGGAGGATAAGCCATTGCAGTGATACAAATTGGGCCACTGGCTCAGTTTGTACCTCATGGTTGTGTCAATGTCACTACCCTCTCCCCTGAAACACTTACTTGGCCTATTTACCAAAGACAGGAATGTCTGATCTATGTTAGGCAAATCCAGTTCTTTTTCTTAAAGTATGACATTTGAAGAGAGCCACATAGAGACTGAGGGTTATGATGCTTGCTGTAGCTAAAATCAATAGGCAAGAGAAGATTTCAAGTTTTTGATGCTGAAGACCCAAAACAGCCTTCCTTCCCAGACTTGTGAAGGCAGGATGATGGTTTAATATGTTTTGCACATCTTTGTGTTAATTTAATAAATTTAATTTTCTTGCTTGAGTTAGTCATAATAATTTTCAGTTGTTTGATATTTATGCCTTGACCTACTGTATTTATCCACTACATCACCTGTAATAAATAAACTTCTGCTTTAAGACTGTGGTTATTAAAATCTGTGAATTAGTCTTCCACAAATGAACTGCTTTTATGACTAAATTATTTATGATTTTTTGGGGTAAGTAAATAAGTATACATTTATTATAGTCATAGATTGACTAGAGCAGGGATTTATGGGATATGAAGTGAAGTGAAGTGAAAGTCACACCGTCGTATCCGACCGTTTGCGACCCCATGGGCTATACAGTCCATGAAATTCTCCAGGCCAGAATACTGGAGTGAGTAGCCATTCCCTTCTCCAGGGGATCTTCCCAACCCAGGTCTCTCACGTTGCAGGCAAATTCTTTACCAGCTGAGCCACAAGGGAAGCCCAACATATGTGGAAAAAAATGAAAAAGATCCATACACCTAGCCATCATCAGTAGCCCATTAACTGTTGGATCTTATAAAACCAGAGACAGGTTAAGATCCTTCAGACCTTTGCACTAACATACCCCAGTGTATGGACTACATTTAACTTCATTAACAGGAGATGCAATCCTTTCATGTGCAGGGAGAGGCATGTAGGTATACTTCTGCAGTCCTGCCTTCTAGGAATAGACACAGGCCCTGTTGTTCATGGCTTGGTCTACACCTGCTGGGTTTGGTGGTTCTTCCTTTAGTTCAACATACTTCTGACTTGAGATATGATGTCCAAAATTATAAGCACACCCTTGAAGTTTCTGGACTAGAAAATGGAGAAGACTCCCAACAATTATTTTCTTTCTCAAAGGAATCTTTTTGGAATGCAAAGTTCTGCTTAAGTGCATAGGATGTTAGAGACACTAGATCCCATGGTGAGTCTTCTCTTTTCCTTTTATGAATGGGTCTGCCTCCAGGGGACCTTTCAATAGCACATCAGATCAGATCAGATCAGATCAGTCGCTCAGTCGTGTCCGACTCTTTGCGACCCCATGAACTGCAGCACGCCAGGCCTCCCTGTCCATCACCAGCTCCTGGAGGTCACCCAGACTCATACCCATTGAGTCAGTGATGCCATCCAGCCATCTCATCCTCTGTCGTCCCCTTCTCCTCCTGCCCTCAATCCCTCCCAGCATCAGAGTCTTCTCCAATGAGTCAACTCTTCGCATGAGGTGGCCAAAATACTGGAGTTTCAGCTTTAGCATCATTCCTTCTAAAGAAATTCCAGGATTGATCTCCTTCAGAATGGACTGGTTGGATCTTCTTGCAGTCCAAGGGACTCTCAAGAGTCTTCTCCAACACCACAGTTCAAAAGCATCAGTTCTTCGACACTCAGCCTTCTTCACGGTCCAGCTCTCACATCCATACATAGTTTAACCTTATTCATATCCTTTAGAACATCCAACATGTTTGGAACATCTTCATTCTGGTTTCTTGAATGCTGAATATAATTGGCCTTCCTAGCATCTGGGTGCTGTTTTTTCACTTCAGTTGCTCTATGGGATATACAGATGAGTAATTAAGGCATTCCTACTTGATATCTTGTTGGCTAGCTTTTCTACAGTCCCAGATAACACTTTTCTCATTTATTTTGATTTGAATACTGGTATAATTTTACATATACACATAATTACAGATGTGGTATAAATTGTACACACATGTTTCATGGTTCCACTTACATGAATTATATAAAGTACTCAAATTCATAGAAGCAGGAAGTAGAATGTGGATGTCAGGAGCTGAGGGAAGAAGAAATGGAAGTTGCTGTTGAGTAAGTATAAAATTGCAGTCCTGCAAGATGAAAAAGTCCTAGAGATTCTCTGTACACCATGGTGTTCATTGGTAACAGTACTGTATTATACACTTAAAAATCTGTTAAAAGAATAGCTTTTGTATATTTTTTACCACAATTAAAAAAAATGTATTGTCAAAGTGACATTGACAAATGTATAACCAAAATAAGGTGCAGTTATGACTTTTGATGAGTTTGTACCTTCACAATATATATAGAATACAATATAGAAAATATTCTCAGAAGGCAAGGCCATAAAATCTTGAGTCCATTCTAAACCCTCTACGACCTCTTATGCTATAGGACACAGCTTGAGACCAGACCCTGGCTAGGTTGCATGCTGACTTCCTATGAGTCTCACAGAGCTTTTGTGCAGTCTATCAAGAGGTGGTCTGGATCATCAAGTCTTTGATTAAAAGTGCATCAGAGAAGTTCTCTTAATACTCTAATTAATTTAGGGCCATCTAGAAGAGCAACGTGAAGCCTGATGGGCTACAGTCCATGGGGTCCCAAGGACACAACTTAGCGACTGAAACAGAGAAGAAGAAAAAAAGAAGAGCCAGACGGTGTCTTAGTCTAACATTATCTTACCACATCTGTTATTATAATTTAGTTGTTGGGAAGATTACTTACATTCTCCTCAGAAAAATAATCAAAAGCGTGATATTTTGAGTTATTTCAAATCTTAAGTCTCCTGGATTTGAGCTGTTCCTCCATTTTAGAGAGTCTGGTTTGGGTCATCCTAATCTCAGCAGTGGCCACAGGACTGGAAAAGGTCAGTTTTCATTCCAATCCCAAAGAAAGGCAATGCCAAAGAATGATCAAACTACCGCACAATTGCACTCATCTTGGGGAGCCTGGTGGGCTGCCATCTATGGGGTCACACAGAGTCAGACACGACTGAAGTGACTTAGCAGCAGCAGCAGCAGCAGCAGCACGTGCTAGTAAAGTAATGCTCAAAATTCTCCAAGCCAGGCTTCAGCAATACATGAACCATGAACTTCCAGATGTTCAAGCTGGTTTTAGAAAAGAAAGAGGAACCAGAGATCAAATTGCCAACATCCGCTGGATCATGGAAAAAGCAAGAGAGTTCCAGAAAAACATCTATTTCTGCTTTATTGACTATGCCAAAGCCTTTGACTGTGTGGATCACAATAAACTGTGGAAAATTCTGAAAGAGATGGGAATACCAGACCACCTGACCTGCCTCTTGAGAACCCTATATGCAGGTCAGGAAGCAACAGTTAGAACTGGACATGGAACAACAGACTGGTTCCAAATAGGAAAAGGAGTACGTCAAGGCTGTATATTGTCACCCTGCTTATTTAACTTCTATGCAGAGTACATCATAAGAAATGCTGGAATGGAAGAAGAACAAGCTGGAATCAAGATTGCCAGGAGAAGTATCAATAGCCTCAGATATGCAGATGACACCACGCTATGGCAGAAAGTGAAGAAGAACTAAAAAGCCTCTTGATGAAAGTGAAAGTGGAGAATGAAAAAGTTGGCTTAAAGCTCAACATTCAGAAAACGAAGATCATGGAATATGGTCCCATTCAGATCAGATCAGATCAGATCAGTCGCTCAGTCGTGTCCGACTCCTCGCGACCCCATGAACCGCAGCACGCCAGGCCTCCCTGTCCATCACCAGCTCCCGGAGGTCACCCAGACTCGCATCCATCAAGTCAGTGATGCCATCCAGCCATCTCATCCTCTGTCGTCCCCTTCTCCTCCTGCCCTCAATCCCTCCCAGCATCAGAGTCTTCTCCAATGAGTCAACTCTTCGCATGAGGTGGCCAAAATACTGGAGTTTCAGCTTTAGCATCATTCCTTCCAAAGAAATCCCAGGATTGATCTCCTTCAGAATGGACAGGTTGGATCTTCTTGCAGTCCAAGGGACTCTCAAGAGTCTTCTCCAACACCACAGTTCAAAAGCATCAATTCTTCGGTGCTCAGCCTTCTTCACAGTCCAGCTCTCACATCCATACATGACCACAGGAAAGACCATAGCCTTGACTAGGCGAACCTTTGTTGGTAAAGTAATGTCTCTGCTTTTGAATATGCTATCTAGGTTGGTCATAACTTTCCTTCCAAGGAGCAAGCGTCTTTTAATTTCATGGCTGCAGTCACCATCTGCAGTGATTTTGGAGCCCAGAAAAACAAAGTCTGACACTGTTTCCACTGTTTCCCCATCTATTTCCCATGCAGTGATGGGACCAGATGCCATGATCTTCGTTTTCTGAATGTTGAGCTTTAAGCCAACCTTTTCACTCTCCACTTTCACTTTCATCAAGAGGCTTTTTAGCCCCTCTTCACTTTCTGCCATAAGAGTCGTGTCATCTGCATATCTGAGGTTATTGATATTTCTCCCGGCAATCTTGATTCCAACTTGTGTGGTCCCATTACTTCATGGCAAATAGATGGGGAAACAGTGTAAACAGTGTCATACTTTATTTTTCTGGGCTCCAAAATCACTGCAGATGGTGACTGCAGCCATGAAATTAAAAGACGCTTACTCCTTGAAAGAAAAGTTATGACCAAGCTAGAGAGCATATTGAAAAGCAGAGACATTACTTTGCCAAAAAAGGTCCGTCTAGTCAAGGCTATGGTTTTTCCAGTGGTCATGTATGGATGTGAGAGTTGGACTGTGAAGAAATCTGAGTGCTGAAGAATTGATGCTTTTAAACTGTGGTATTGGAGAAGACTCTTGAGAGTCCCTTGGACTGCAAGGACATCCAACCAGTCCATTCTGAAGGAGATCAGCCTTGGAATTTCTTTGGAAGGAATGATGTTAAAGCTGAAGCTCCAGTGCTTTGGCCACCTCATGCAAAGAGTTGACTCACTGGAGAAGACTCTGATGCTGGGAGGGATTGGGGGCAGGAGGAGAAGGGGACGACAGAGGGTGAGATGGCTGGATGGCATCACTGACTGGATGGATGTGAGTCTGAGTGACCTCCAGGAGTTGGTGATGGACAGGGAGGCCTGGAATTCTGCGATTCATGGGTTCACAAATAGTCGGACACGACTGGGCAACTGAACTGAACTGAACTCCGTTTCCGTATTAGAGTAATGCGTTGTATATCAGCATAATGCTATAAGGCTCACAGAATTTTTACTTGATGAATAAATATTTTTTTTTCACCTGTCTGGTTAACTTTGCTTTGTGGCTTAACCTATGTTTACTCCTAGTTATGAAACTAGACTGGGTTAAATTGGATGGCATTGCCATTTTGTTTCTCTTTCTAGCACTGCCTTTATGTGGCCAGGAAAACCATGCCAGGTATTTCTCCAACAAATATTTATTCAGCCCTTATTATACTCCAGAAACTGATGGTAAGGTTGTTAACAAAAAACATTACAGTTACTGACTTCACAGAGCTTGTGATCTAGGGTATCCAAAATGGTGACCCACGTTTCTACAACGCACCCAAACTACAAGGGACCCTATCTCCAAAGAAACGATTTTTCATTTTCTTCCCCAACAGCATCCCACTTTTGACTGTGGAAAATATGTGTCAAAACTGAGCCTCTTCCTCTTATTAGATCAAATATCTTTGTAAATAGCAAATATAGCTTCTACAGTACAGGATTTTGGTAATTGACTAACATCCTTATAAATGGAGATTCTTTTATTTTCTGTTGTGCTTGTTATTTTGGTTAGTGTGCTATGCAAAACTGTTCTCATATCATCATTATTCCTGAAAGTCTAATTTGATTGAAGTTTGCACATTAAAATAGCAAACTTATTCCCCTAAGATTTGCCATCTCTTTTGGTCACTATTTCAACTGCTCTTCAAAAATTATTTATATGAATGCAGAATCACATTTCAAAATATATGAGTAAGCTTAACTTTTTCAACCAAACTACTTTAAAAATGGAAACTGCCTTCTAGCTTTTTCTCTTTAAACTCATAATAAATATATATTTATGTTATGTTAGTCGCTCAGTCGTGTCTGACTCTCTACAACCCCATGGTCTGTAGCCCATCAGGCTCCTCTGTTCCATGGGGTTTTCCAAGCAAGAATACTGGAGTGCGTTGCCATTCCCTTCTCTAGGATATCTTCCCAACCCAGAGACTGAACCCGGGTCTCCTACACTGCAGAAAGCTTAGAGTGGAATGAAAATAATGTTTCAAGCTCTTGATAAACTATTCATAGCAGACCCAGTACAAGATCATTACCCTGAACTCGACAGTTTTCCCACTGTTTTCAGGAACTTTCAAAAGGAAGTTTTTAGCCAGTCAGACCTGACTGTTCTACCTATTATTTTTTGCGGAATTATGTTTAAATTATTCCATTGAGCTTTATGGTTTTGCTAAGCATTCAAATATATGTTTATACAACTTTAAATTATGGTAATAATGACAAATGAGCAGCCGGGATGAGATACCCCACGCCCAAGGTAAGAGAAACCCGAGTAAGACAGTGGGTCTTGAGGGAGGGCATCAGAGGGCAAATACACTAAAACCATTCTCACAGATAACTAGTCAGTCTAATCACACAAGGACCACACCCTTGTCTAACTCAATGAGATTAAGCCATGCCCGAGGGGCAACTTGGGATGGGCGGGTCATGATGCAGAGATATGACAGGGTGTGGTCCGCTGGAGAAGGGAATGGCAAACCACTTCAGTATTCTTGCCTTGAGAACCCCATGAACAGTATGAAAAGACAAAATGATAGGATACTGAAAGAGAAACTCCCCAGGTCAGTAGGGGCCCAATATGCTACTGGAGATCAGTGGAGAAATAACTCCAGAAAGAATGAAAGGATGGAGCCAAAACAAAAAGAATACCCAGCTGTGGATGTGTCTGGTGATAGAAGCAAAGTCCGATGCTGTAAAGAGCAATATTGCATAGGAACCTGGAATGTCAGGTCCATGAATCAAGGCAAATTGGAAGTGGTCAAACAAGAGATGGCAAGAGTGAATGTCGACATTCTAGGAATTAGCGAACTAAAATGGACTGGAATGGGTGAATTTAACTCGGATGACCATTATATCTACTACTGTGGGCAGGAATCCCTCAGAAGAAATGGAGTGGCCATCATGGTCAACAAAAGAGTCCGAAATGCAGTACTTGGATGCAATCTCAAAAACGATAGAATGATCTCTGTTCGTTTCCAAGGCAAACCATTCAATGTCACAGTAATCCAAGTCTATGCCCCAACCAGTAACGCCGAAGAAGCTGAAGTTGAAAGGTTCTATGAAGACCTACAAGACCTTTTAGAACTAACACCCAAAAAAGATGTCCTTTTCATTATAGGGGACTGGAATGCAAAAGTAGGAAGTCAAGAAACACCTGGAGTAACAGGCAAATTTGGCCTTGGAATACGGAATGAAGCAGGGCAAAGACTAATAGAGTTTTGCCAAGAAAATGCACTGGTCATAGCAAATACCCTCTTCCAACAACACAAGAGAAGACTCTATACATGGACATCACCAGATGGTCAACACCGAAATCAGATCGATTATATTCTTTGCAGCCAAAGATGGAGAAGCTCTATACAATCAGCAAAAACAAGACCAGGAGCTGACTGTGGCTCAGACCATGAACTCCTTATTGCCAAATTCAGACTGAAATTGAAGAAAGTAGAGAAAACTACTAGACCATTCAGGTATGACCTAAATCAAATCCCTTATGATTATACAGTGGAAGTGAGAAATAGATTTAAGGGCCTAGATCTGATAGATAGAGTGCCTGATGAACTATGGAATGAGGTTCGTGACATTGTACAGGAGACAGGGATCAAGACCATCCCCATGGAAAAGAAATGCAAAAAAGCAAAATGGCTGTCTGGGGAGGCCTTACAAATAGCTGTGAAAAGAAGAGAAGCGAAAAGCAAAGGCGAAAAGGAAAGATATAAACATCTGAATGCAGAGTTCCAAAGAATAGCAAGAAGAGATAAGAAAGCCTTCTTCAGTGATCAATGCAAAGAAATAGAGGAAAACAACAGAATGGGAAAGACTAGGGATCTCTTCAAGAAAATCAGAGATACCAAAGGAACATTTCATGCAAAGATGGGCACAATAAAGGACAGAGATGGTGTGGATCTAACAGAAGCAGAAGATATCAAGAAGAGGTGGCAAGAATACACAGAAGAACTGTACAAAAAAGAGCTTCAAGACCCAGATAATCATGATGATGTGATCACTGACCTAGAGCCAGACATCTTGGAATATGAAGTCAAATGGGCCTTAGAAAGCATCACTACAAACAAAGCTAGTGGAGGTGATGGAATTCCAGTGGAGCTATTCCAAATCCTGAATGATGATGCTGTGAAAGTGCTACACTCAATATGCCAGCAAATTTGGAAAACTCAGCAGTGGCCACAAGATTGGAAAAGGTCAGTTTTCATCCCAATCCCAAAGAAAGGCAATGCCAAAGAGTGCTCAAACTACCGCACAATTGCACTCATCTCACACGCTAGTAAAGTAATGCTCAAAATTCTCCAAGCCAGGCTTCAGCAATATGTGAACCGTGAACTTCCTGACGTTCAAGCTGGTTTTAGAAAAGGCAGAGGAACCAGAGATCAAATTGCCAACATCCGCTGGATCATGGAAAAAGCAAGAGAGTTCCAGAAAAACATCTATTTCTGCTTTATTGACTATGCCAAAGCCTTTGACTGTGTGGATCACAATAAACTATGGAAAATTCTGAAAGAGATGGGAATACCAGACCACCTGATCTGCCTCTTAAGAAATCTGTATGCAGGTCAGGAAGCAACAGCTAGAACTGGTCATGGAACAACAGACTGGTTCCAAATAGGAAAAGGAGTACGTCAAGGCTGTATATTGTCACCATGTTTATTTAACTTATATGCAGAGTACATCATGAGAAATGCTGGACTGGAAGAAACACAAGTTGGAATCAAGATTGCTGGGAGAAATATCAATAACCTCAGATATGCAGATGACACCACCCTTATGGCAGAAAGTGAAGAGGGGCTAAAAAGCCTCTTGATGAAAGTGAAAGTGGAGAGTGAAAAGGTTGGCTTAAAGCTCAACATTCAGAAAACGAAGATCATGGCATCTGGTCCCATCACTGCATGGGAAATAGATGGGGAAACAGTGGAAACAGTGTCAGACTTTGTTTTTCTGGGCTCCAAGATCACTGCAGATGGTGACTGCAGCCATGAAATTAAAAGATGCTTACTCCTTGGAAGGAAAGTTATGACCAACCTAGATAGCATATTCAAAAGCAGAGACATTACTTTACCAACAAAGGTTCGCCTAGTCAAGGCTATGGTCTTTCCTGTGGTCATGTATGGATGTGAGAGCTGGACTGTGAAGAAGGCTGAGCGACAAAGAATTGATGCTTTTGAACTGTGGTGTTGGAGAAGACTCTTGAGAGTCCCTTGGACTGCAAGAAGATCCAACCAGTCCATTCTGAAGGAGATCAATCCTGGAATTTCTTTGGAAGGAATGATGCTAAAGCTGAAACTCCAGTACTTGGGCCACCTCATGCGAAGAGTTGACTCATTGGAGAAGACTCTGATGCTGGGAGGGATTGGGGGCAGGAGGAGAAGGGGACGACAGAGGATGAGATGGCTGGATGGCATCACTGACTCGATGGACATGAGACTGAGTGAATTTTGGGTGTTGATGATGGATAGAGAGGCCTGGCGTGCTGCGATTCATGGGGTCACAAAGAATCGGACACGACTAAGCAACTGAACTGAACTGAATAAAATTTTCATTTGTGTGTACTCTCTTAATAATTAATAGAGGCTCATCTAGCCCATGAGTATTTGATTAAGTATGCATAACATTAGAAATAATTACACATCGGTATTATATTATGAGGTAACATTGATTTCAGAGTTCCTCTTTTCCCTGTGTAATAAATACTGGTAATTTGAATTCTGCATTTTGCTCTTGTCACTTTCCATTAGTTTCAAACTGCCTTCCTTCCAAATTTAGTAATGTTTATTCCAGAATGAATGTATTCAATCTGAACTGTTTCATTAAAGCAGCAACTCTGAAAGTCACAACAAAGGGGAAGGCAAACATACCACTCGCCCAGGAGCCAGGACATTACCAAGGTAATTCTATCATCTATCTTTTCTTCTACAATGCAAAATACGGCGTTCTTATCTACTCGTTTCCCAGGCCACAGCCAGGAGAAGGAAAGAACAGAGGTATCTCTCTTACCCCCATACACACTCAAAACAAGCCCACACAAAGGCAAAAGTATGAGAATTTATCACTGAATCACATATGGTCCTGTCTCCCATTCCTTAGTACTTTTATTAGGGTCTTAGTTTAAGGGGGATAGGTTCAGAAAGGAAGGCCTTATGAACTCTCCCTTATAAGGTGTGTAATAATAATTACCAGTATTTATTTAATTTTTACTTAGTACCAGGAATTGTTTTAAGTCTTTTATATGTGTTAATCATTCTACCAATCCCATGAAGACATTATCACTATTGTTTGCAGGATATAGACAAGGAAGTTGAGGCACGGAGAAATTTAGCAAGTAAAGTCAAACAGCTAATGAATGGCAGAATAAGATCCAAACCCAGTCTGATTTTAGAGCCTCTTCTCCCAACCAATCTGGTGTGCTTTGTCTATAGCTTTATCTAGCTAATTATGTGAAATGCATGTTTAGCAGCCCAGGAATCTAAACTTGTGATGAAACTTTAAGTTTCATCTTCTGTTTAAGTTGGATTAAGAGTTTATTTACAATAGCCAGGACATGATGTCCATCAACTGAGGAATGTATAAAGATGTGATACGTATATACAATGGAATATTGCTGCTGCTGCTGCTAAGTCGCTTCAGTCGTGTCCGACTCTGTGCGACCCCAGAGATGGCAGTCCACCAGGCTCCCCCTTCCCTGGGATTCTCCAGGCAAGAATACTGGAGTGGGTTGCCATTTCCTTCTCCAGTGTATGAAAGTGAAAAGTGAAAGTGAAGTCGCTCAGTTGTGTCCGACTCCTAGTGACCCCATGGACTGCAGCCTACCAGGCTCCTCCATCCATGCGATTTTCCAGGCAAGAACACTGGAGTGGAGTGCCATTGCCTTCTCCGCAATGGAATATTACTCAGCCATAAAAAGGGATGCAATTGAGTCATTTGTAGCGATGTGGATGAATCCAGAGTCTGTCATACAGAGTGAAGTAAGTCAGAAAAAAACCCCAAATATCATATATTAACTCATATAGATGGAATCTAAAAAAATAGTACTCACAAACCTATTTGCAGGGCAGGATAAGAGACATAGATGTAGAGAGCAAACTTACAGATACGGAGGGGAAGGAGAAGTGGGATGAAGTGAGAGAATATCATTGACATATATACACTACCATACATAAAATAGATAACCAGTGGGGAGCTGCTGTGTAACACAGGGAACTCAGCTCCACGCTCTGTGATCACATAGAGGGGTGGGATGTGGGTGGTAGGGTGGAGGCTCCAAAGGGTAGGGAGATTATATATATATATATATATATATATATATATATATATATTGTTGTTGTTGTTGTTGTTCAGCAGAAATCAACACAGCATTTTAAAGCAACTATACTTCAATTAAAAAAGTTTTTTAAAGACTTTATCTACTTACTTAAGATTAAGATTAATCATCAGAATCAAGCAACATTTAGAGAATTGATCATTGTTAGTCTTCATAAACACTGTTACAGCTCTGTGATCTCAAATTAAGTTGTCAGTGCCACTGCACACGGTGGAGGACCAGAGGCATTTCCCCAGATTCCAGTGCTCCTTATCTTTCAAAACTATTGGCTGGTGTTCCTGCCACTAGTAATTCTATCATATGCCACTGGAAATCCTGCACAACTGCCAATTGTCCCACTGATGAAAAAAATGTTATCATTACCACACCATCTCTTGCCACAGATTCCAGGTGCCAGGCCCAGGGAGGCCTGAGTCTCACTGCATATTTCCTAGAGGCAAAGGTTTATCTTCCTTTGGAGTTGGGGTTCCATGTTAGAGAAACCTCTCTAATTTTCCCTTGATGCTCCCTCTGCTTGGAGAGAGTTTCAACCAGAGAAGCTCCATCTTCATTCTTTGATCTTAATTCCTAAGAGTTAAACTCATTTCCTGTCTCAACTCCCACCATTAGCCTGTCATCCCCTACTTTGGTTTCCTTATTTTTTTTTAATAGAGAGGGGGAGAATTTTCTTTACTAGTTTTATGTTCACATGGACCTAAGCTATATGATGAGTCCTTTTCCAAGCCTGTGTGCTTGGCTTCCAGACATTCTTTTAACATATTTAACTTGTAAACTTCACTTAATGATGTTTAAGATGTCCTTTTATCCTTTAAGGAGCTAATCTCCTCCTTTAAAAACAAAACTAAATATAATTTTCAGGATACAAGGAGACTCCAGTGCTTAAGCATGCATATTTTGCCTAAATATCTCAAGCAATTCCCTTTGTGCCATTCAGAAAAGGTCACACAAGATAAGCCCATGCATATCAAGCAGTGAATGTTTGTGCTCTGCTACATTTCTCTTGGCACTTTTCTCAGCTTAAAGGGTCAAGGGACAAAGGAATAAAATAATGTCTGTGTGTTCCACTGTTTGTTACAGATCCTCCATCTGTATTTACTATGAATTGGAGCTGAGTGTGCAAAAGGCCAATCACCAGTCAGTATGCATCATGTTGTGTAAACTCAGGATATTGGTCAAGGACCAAGAGGAACAAAGGAAAGTTTTGGCTACATTCACTCAGAAGTACTAATTGAAGTTTTTAAAGAATGGCTGAAAATAGAACACTCTTTAAGGATACCATGCAGTTTAAGAGGCAAAACTAGTTAAACATAATAAATTAATTAGATAATTAGCTATTTTGTAGAACTCCAAGAACAGTATGAAAAGAGAAAAAGATATGACACTGAGAGATAAACTCCCCAGGTGGATTGGTGCCCAGTATGCTACTGGAGAAGAGTGGAGAAATAACTCCAGAAAGAATAAAGAGGTGGAGCCAAAGCAAAACAAGGCCAGTTATGGGTATCCCTGGTGATAGAAGTAAAGTCTGATGCTGTAAAGAACAATATTACATGCTGCTGCTGCTAAGTCGCTTCAGTCGTGTCCGACCCTTAGCGACTCCATGGACTGGAGCCTACCAGGCTCCTCCGTCCATGGGATTTTCCAGGCAAAAGTACTGGGGTGGGGTGCCATTGCCTTCCCCGCAATATTGCATAGGAAGCTGAAATGTTAGATCCGTGAATCACAGTAAATCGGAAGTGGTCAAATAGGATATGGCAAGAGTGAAAATCAATATTTTAGGAATCAGTGGACTAAAATGGACGAGACGGGGAGAATTTATTTCAGATGACCATTATATCTACTCCTGTAGGCAAGAATCCCTTAGAAGAAATGCAGTAGCCTTCATAGTCAACAAAAAAGTCAAAAATGCAATATTTAGGTGAAATCTAGGAGAAGGCAATAGCAACCCACTCCAGTACTCTTGCCTGAAAAATCCCATGGACGCAGGAGCCTGGTAGGCTGCAGTACATGGGGTCTCAAAGAGTCAGTCACGACTGAGCGACTTCACTTTCACTTTTCACTTTCATGCATTGGAGAAGGAAATGGTAACCCACTCCAGTGTTCTTGTCTGGAGAATCCCAGGGATGGCGGAGCCTGGTGGGCTACTGTCTATGGGGTCGCACAGAGTCAGATATGACTGAAGTGACTTAGCAGCAGCAGCAACAGCAGCAGGTGAAATCTCAAAAAAGACAGAATGATCTATGTTCATTTCCAAGACAAACCATTCAGTATCACAGTAATCCAGGTCTATGCCATGACCAGTAAAGCTGAAGAAGCTGAAGTTGAATGGTTCTATGAAGATCTACATGACTTTTAAGAACTAAAACCAAGAAAAGATATTCTTTCATCATAGGGGGCTGGAATGCAAAAGTAGGCAGTCAAGAGATATCTGGAGTAACAGGCAAATTTGGCCTTGGAGTAGAAAATGAAGCAGGACAAAGGCTAAGAGAGTTTTGCCAGGAGAACACACTGGTCATAGCAAACACCCTCTTCCAACAACAAAAGAGATGACTCTACACATGGACATCACCAGATGGTCAATACTGAAATCAGATTGATAATATTCTTTGCAGCTGAAGATGGAGATGCTCTATATAGTCTGTAAAAAAAAGACTGGGAACTGATTGTGGCTCAGATCATGAACTCATGACCAAATTCAGACTGAAACTGAAGAAAGTAGGGAAAACCACTAGACCATTCAGGTATGACCTAAATCAAATCCATTATGATTATACAGTTGGATCTATTTGATTCAATAGATTCAAGGGATAAGATCTGATAGACAGAGTGCCTGAAGAACTATGGATGGAGGTTCATGACATTGTACAGGAGTCTGTGATCAAAAACATCCCCAAGAAAAAGAAACACAAAAAGGCAAAATGGTTGTCTGAGGAGGCCTTATAAATAGCCAAGAAAAGAAGAGAAGCAATAGGCAAAGGAGAAAAGGAAATATACCCATCTGAATGCAGAGTTCCAAAGAATAGCAAGGAGAGACAAGAAAGTCTTCCTAAGTGATCAATGCAAAGAAATAGAGGAAATCAATAAAATGGGAAAGACAAGAATTTCTTGAAGAAAATTAGAGATACCAAGGGAACATTCCATGCAAAGAAGGATACAATAAAGGACAGAAACAGTACGGACCTAGCAGAAGCAGAAGATATTAAGAAGAGGTGGCAAGAATACACAGAACTATATACAAAAAAGATCTTCATGACCCACATAACCACGATGGTGTGATCACTCACCCAGAGGCAGACATCTTGGAATGTCTGATGAATGAAGTAGGCCTTAGGAAGCATCACTATGAACAAAGTTAGTGGAGATGGAATTCTAGCTGTCCCTTTTCAAATCCTAAAGGATGATGCTAGAAAAGTGCTGCACTCAATATGCTAGAAAATTTGGAAGACTCAGCAGTGGCCACAGGACTTGAAAAGGTCGGTTTTCATTCCAATCCCAAAGAAAGGCAATGCTAAATAATGTTCAAACTACCGCACAATTGCACTCATCTCACACGCTAGTAAAGTAATGCTCAAAATTCTCCAAGCCAGGCTTTAGCAATATGTGAACCATGAACATCCAGATGTTCAAGCTGGTTTTAGAAAGGCAGGGAACCAGATGAAATTTCCAACATCTGCTGGATCATCGAAAAATCAAGAGAGTTCCAGAAAAACATCTATTTTTGCTTTATTGACTATGCCAAAGTCTTTGACTGTGTGGATGACAATAAACTGTGGAAAATTCTGAGGAGATGGGAATACCAGACCACCTGACCTGCCTCTTAAGAAATCTGTATGCAGGTCAGGAAGCAACAGTTAGAAATGGACATGGAAAAACAGACTGGTTGCAAATAGGAAAAGGAGCACATCAAGGCCGTATATTGTCACCCTCATTTAACTTATGTGCAGAGTACATCATTAGAAAGGCTGGGCTGGAGGAAGCACAAGCTGGAATCAAGATTGCCATGAGAAATATCAATAACTTCAGATATGCAAATGACACCATTCTTACGGCAGAAAGTGAAGAGGAACTAAAAAGCATCTTGATGAAAGTGAAAGAGGAGAGTGAAAATGTTGGCTTAAAGCTCAATATTCAGAAAACGAAGATCATGGCATCTGGTCCCATCACTTCATGGGAAATAGATGGGGAAACAGTGGAAACAGTGTCAGACGGTGGCTGCAGCCATGAAATTAAAAGACACTTACTCCTTGGAAACAAAGTTATGACCAACCAGAGACATTACTTTGCCAAAAAAGGTCCATCTAGTCAAGGCTATGGTTTTTCCAGTGGTCATATATGGATGTGAGAAATGAACTGTGAAGAAAGCTGAGCACTGAAGAACCGATGCTTTTGAACTGTGGTGTTGAAGAAGACTCTTGAGAGTCCCTTGTACTTCAAGGAGGTCCAACCAGTCCATCCTAAAGGAGATCAGTCCTGGGTGTTCATTGGAAGGCCTGATGCTAAAGCTGAAAGTCCAGTACTTTGGCCACCTCATGCAAAGAGTTGACTCATTGGAAAAGACCCTGATGTTGGGAAAGATTTGTGGGCAGGAGAAGGGGACAAAAGAGGATGAGATGGCTGAATGGTATCACCGACTTGATGGACATGAATTTGAGTAAACTCTGGGAGTTGGTGATGGATGGGGATGCCTGGCGTGTTGTGATTCATGGAGTTGCAAAGAGTTGGACACAACTGAGCAACTGAATTGAACTGAATCTCTTTACAAATCCTTGATATTAGTACATATTTTTTTTTTAACTTGTGGCACAACTTTCAGTAGTTCACTTAGACTCACGTCCATCGAGTCAGTGATGCCATCCAGCCATCTCATCCTCTATCGTCCCCTTCTCCTCCTGCCCCTAATCCCTCCCAGCATCAGGGTCTTTTCCAATGAGTCAACTCTTCGCATGAGGTGGCCAAAGTACTGGAGTTTCAGCTTTAGCATCATTCCCTCCAAAGAAATCCCAAGGCTGATCTTCAGAATGGACTGGTTGGATCTCCTTGCAGTCCAAAGGACTCTCAAGAGTCTGCTCCAACACCATTGTTCAAAAGCGCCAATTCTTTAGCGCTCAGCTTTCTTCACAGTCCAACTCTCACATCCATACATGACTACTGGAAAAACTATAGCCTTGACTATATGGACCTTTTTTGGCAAAGTAATGCCTCTGCTTTTCAATATGCTACCTAGGTTGGTCATAACTTTTCTTCCAAGGAGTAAGCGTCTTTTAATTTCATGGCTGCAGTCACCATCTGCAGTGATTTTGGAGCCCAGAAAAATAAAGTCTGACACTGTTTCCACTGTTTCCCCATCTATTTTCCATGAAGTGATGGGACCAGACGCCATGATCTTCGTTTTCTGAATGTTGAGCTTTAAGCCAACATTTTCACTCTCCTCTTTCACTTTCATCAAGAGGCTTTTTAGTTCCTCTTCACTTTCTGCCATAAGGGTGGTGTCATCTCATATCGGAGGTTACTGAGATTTCTCCCAGCAATTTTGATTCCAGCTTTTGCTTTTTCCAGACCAGCATTTCTCATGATGTACTCTGCATAGAAGTTAAATAAGTAGGGTGACAATGTACAGCCTTGACGTACTCCTTTTCCTATTTGGAACCAGTCTGTTGTTCCATGTCCAGTTCTAACTGTTGCTTCCTGACCTGCATATAGGGTTCTCAAGAGGAAGGTCAGGTGGTCTGGTATTCCCATCTCTTTCAGAATTTTCCACAGTTTATTGTGATCCACACAGTCAAAGACTTTGGCATAGACAATAAAGCAGAAATAGATGTTTTTCTGGAACTCTTGCTTTTTCCATGATCCAGCGGATGTTGGCAATTTGATCTCTGGTTCCTCTTTCTTTTCTAAAACCAACTTAAACATCTGGAAGTTCACGGTTCACATATTACTGAAGCCTGGGTTGGAGAATTTTGAGTATTACTTTACTAGCGTGTGAGATGAGTGCAATTGTGTGGTAGTTTGAGCATTCTTTGGCATTGTTCTTCTTTGGGATTGGGATGAAAACTGACCTTTTCTGGTCCTGTGGCCACTGCTGAGTTTTCCAAATTTGCTGGCATATTGAGTGCAGCACTTTCACAGTGTCATCTTTCAGGATTTGGAATAGCTCAACTGGAATTCCATCACCTCCACTAGCTTTGTTCGTAGTGATGCTTTCTGAGGCCTACTTGACTTCACATTCCAGGATGTCTGGCTCTAGATGAGTGATCACAATATCATGATTATCTGGGTTGTAAAGATCTTTTTTGTACAGTTCTTCTGTGTATTCTTGCTGCCTCTTCTTAATATCTTTTGCTTCTGTTAGGTCCATACCATTTCTGTCCTTTATCAAGCCCATCTTTGCATGAAATGTTCCCTTGGTATCTCTAATTTTCTTGAAGAGATCTCTAGTCTTTCCCATTCTGTTGTTTTTCTCTATTTCTTTTCATTGATCACTGAAGAAGGCTTTCTTATCTCTTCTTGCTATTCTTTGGATCTCTGCATTCAAATGGGTATATCTTTCCTTTTCTCCTTTGCTTTTTGCTTCTCTTCTTTTCACAGCTATTTGTAAGGCCTCCCCAGACAGCCATTTTGCTTTTTTGCATTTCTTTTCCATGGTGATGGTCTTGATCTCTGTCTCCTGTACAATGTCACGAATATCCGTCCATAGTTCATCAGGCACTCTATCTATCAGATCTAGTCCCTTAAATCTATTTCTCACTTCCACTGTATAATCATAAGGGATTTGATTTAGGTCATACCTGATGGTCTAGTGGTTTTCCCTACTTTCTTCAATTTAAGTCTTAATTTGGCAATAAGGAGTTCATGATCTGAGCCACAGTCTGCTCTTGGTCTTGTTTTTGTTGACCTCAGATGTGGGGTAGCTCCTCTCGGCTGCCACCCCTCAGGCATGGGGTCCTGGCACAACTTCACAAGCTTTCTATTGTGGCTTTCCAGAGAGGAATTGAATTTTACCTTCTAGATTAACCAAACCATTGCTTTCTCTTTTTTGCTCCAGGGAACCATGGAGCTATAAATTTAGGTGTTTTATTCTCATCTTGACTTCGACTACATGGTAAACCTTTCACTTATATTTAGTAAATTTTCCTTCTTGTCTCTGCATTCAATTAGTCTCTCCTATCCCTGTTCACTTTTCTTAACCTTAGCCTGACTTTGCTCTGAACTCAGAGGTTACAGTGGCTTTTCTTATCAGAGGAAGGAAAGTTCATTAGAAAGATTCCTTCAGTTTCCTCACTCTTCACCTCTAGGCTATGATGTGTTCCACTTTCATTTTCAGAGCCAGAAGAACCTCTCGCCATACACTGGATGATGCATTGAAAAATCAATCTCTTGAAATGTCCTCTTTCATTTCTTTAATACCCATAAAGATACCTGGAATTTAAATTCACGAAGTACTTGTCTTTTTCTTTCCTAAAACTTTCCTTGCTCCTAAAACTACTTGTCTCCTGAATCATTCATCTAAGTCAGTGATGTTGCTCAGACTTCAAGCTGAAAAAGTTTTAAGTCTTCTTGATTCTTACATCTTTTTCTTTATCTCTTGCTATGTTTCCCTCCAGTAAACTTGCTCATATTGTAACTGAACCCTATGACTTCCAGCACAGAAATACTCTTTGATTTCATCTTTATCTCTTCATTTCCACTATCACTGCCTTTTCTCAGGTGCTTACTGTTGCTCATCTGAACTTCAGCAACTATCTCCTAACTGGGTTTTCTCTGCTCGATTTCTCCTTTTATTCCAGTTCACTTTGTATAGAACAGTGGAAAGAAATAAGCAAGGAAGGGAGAGAGGGAGTTATGAGATTAGGAAGAAAGGAATGAAGGAAATAAGAAGAGAGAGAAAGAGACAAGGGAAAAGAAAATGTTGATCATGTTCCTCCTCTGCTTCTTTTGGCTCCCTGCCTTTTTCCTTTTCCTTTTTCCTAAAACTGAAGCTTTCTTTTCTGGCTTATTCCAAGCCACGTTTGACATTCTATGAAAGTGAAAGTCACTCAGTCTTGTCCGACTCTGTGACCCCATGGACTGTAGCCCGCCAGGCTCCTCTGTCCATGGAATCCTCCAGGCCAGGATACTGGAGTGGGTAACCATTCCCTTCTCCAGGGCATCTTCCCAACCTAGGAACTGAACCCAGGTCTCCCACATTGCAGGTAGATTCTTTACTGTCTGAACCTCAGGGAAGTCCTACTTTTCACATTCCATAGATAAACTCTGATTCTGGTGTCACTTACACCAGTCCCTGATTTGTACCCTGCTCTTCTACTGTTTGCAAGAAGATCCAACCAGTCCATTCTGAAGGAGATCAATCCTGGAATTTCTTTAGAAGGAATGATGCTAAAGCTGAAACTCCAGTATTTTGGCCACCTCATGCGAAGAGTTGACTCATTGGAGAAGACTCTGATGCTGGGAGGGATTGAGGGCAGGAGGAGAAGGGGACGACAGAGGATGAGATGGCTGGATGGCATCACTGACTCGATGGATGCGAGTCTGAGTGACCTCCGGGAGCTGGTGATGGATAGGGAGGCCTGGCGTGCTGCGGTTCATGGGGTCGCAAAGAGTCGGACACGACTGAGCGACTGATCTGATCTGATCTGATCTTCTACTGTTTCCTGCCCAAGCCAGGCATTTTAACAGATTTATGGTTTCTGACACGTTGTTTCTTCTGCATCCCCACCTGAATTTTTTCACCTGGCATATCCAACACATCTTTTCTACCACAGCTCAAATATCCTCCTCTCCAGAAAGCCTCCTTCACTGACTTTTCCAGTAAGTATTTTGAAGTCTTTTATGCTCCCACACTCGTGGCTCAAACGGTAAAGCATCTGCTCACAATACGGGAGACCCGGGTTCGATTCCTGGGTTGGGAAGATCCCCTGGAGAAGGAAATGGCAATCCACTCCAGCTCTCTTGCCTGGAAAGTCCCATGGACAGAGGAGCCTGATAGGCTACAGTCCTTGGGGTCACAGAGTCAGACACGACTGAGAGACTTCACTTTCACATGCTCCCATATTACATATTCATATCCCGGTTATTGTACTTAACTTTAAATTGCAAATGACCTGGGATTCAATAATCAGCTAGTTTTTGTAACATCCAGTTTATACCTCCTTAATGTCTATTAAACCATACTCCAATCACTTCTTTATATTCTGTGCCCAGATTCAATGCTGAAC
This sequence comes from Tragelaphus eurycerus, assembly GCA_935064755.1. Classification (NCBI taxonomy): domain Eukaryota; kingdom Metazoa; phylum Chordata; class Mammalia; order Artiodactyla; family Bovidae; genus Tragelaphus; species Tragelaphus eurycerus. Next base: position 38,968,780 of record CAKXYN010000010.1, on the reverse strand, counting down.
TTCTTTAAGCAAGGTCTGGGTCTGTCTACTCCATTTCTTCAATTTCAGAAACTATCTTATGTTTAGCACATGTAAATATTCAGATGTATTTGTGGAATAAAAAGAATCTCTTCATTTCTCTCTTTTCTTCACTAGAGACAAATAGAATCTTTTCTTTCTTTTTTTTTCTTCCCAGCATTTAACACTATGCCTCTCTTAAGAAGCATTCATATACAGTTATGAACAAATTAATTCCTTGGTTTTTTGCTAAATCTATTTCCATGAGCTGGTTTCCAGAAGAAGAATGATAATTTACTTAGGAGCTAAGAATCTGGAAAAAAAATTCCCATTGATTTGATATAATCAACATTATTTACACATTTGAATTTTTCTGAGTCTTTTTCCAAGGACAATCTCTTGATTTTAGAGTCATTGAGATGTCATTAATTTACTCAGATCCTGACTAGACTAGAATTATATATCTGAACCTCGTTTTTGAGTCATTTGAGGCACAATAAATTTTACATGTACTTAAACTTGAAAGTCAGAGTAAGCAATGGCCACCCACTCCAGTACTCTTGCCTGGAAAATCCCATGAATGGAGCAACCTGGTAGGCTGCAGTCCATGGGGTTGCTAAGAGTCGGGTATGACTGGGCAACTTCACTTCCACTTTTCACTTTCATGCATTGGAGAAGGAAATGGCAACCCACTCCAGTGTTCTTGCCTGGAGAATCCCAGAGAAGGCAGAGCCTGGTGGGCTGCCATCTATGGGGTCGCACAGAGTCAGACACAACTGAAGCGACTTAGCAGCAGCAATCTTGAAAGTGGGGCTTCCCTGGTGGCTCGGACAGTAAAGAATTTGTCTGCAATGCGGGAGACCTGTGTTTGATTCCTGGGTCAGGAAGACTCCCTGAAGAAGAGAATGGCTACCCACCCCAGTGTTCTTGCCTGGAAAACCCCATGGATAGAGAAGCTTGGTGGGCAATTGTCCATGGGGTCACAGAGCTGAGCAGGACTGAATGACTAATATTTTCAATTTTGAAAGTCGTGTATGACAAAGCAATTGTTTTGCGTAGGAGAGGTTAAATATCAGTGATAAAAGAGAGGGGAATGCTCTGATTCATTCAGTTCAGTTCAGTAGCTCAGTCATGTCCGACTCTTTGTGACCCCATGAACCGCAGCACGCCAAGCCTCCCCGTCCATCACCAACTCCCGGAGTTCACCCAAACCCATGTCCATTGAGTCAGTGAGGCCATCAAACCATCTCATCCTCTGTTGTCCCCTTCTCCTGCCCGCAAATCTTTCCCAACATCAGGGTCTTTTCAAGTGAGTCAGCTCTTCACATCAGGTGGCCAAAGTATTAGAGTTTCAGCTTTAGTATTAGTCCTTCCAATGAATTCCCAGGACTGATCTCCTTTAGGATGGATTGGTTGGATCTCCTTGCAGTCCAAGGGACTCTCAAGAGTCTTCTCCAGCAGTTTAAAAGCATCAATTCTTTGGAGCTCAGCTTTCTTTATAGTCCAACTCTCACATCCATACATGACCACAGGAAAAACCATAGCCTTGACTAGACAGACCTTTGTTGGCAAAGTAATGTCTCTGCTTTTGAGTATGCTATCTAGGTTGGTCATAACTTTCCTTCCAAGGAGTAAATGTCCTTTAATTTCATGGCTGCAATCACCATCTGCAGTGATTTTGGAGCCCAGAAAAATAAAGTCAGCCACTGTTTCCCCATCTATTTCCCATGAAGTGATGGGACCAGATGCCATGATCTTAGTTTTCTGAATGTTGAGCTTTAAGCCAAGTTTTTCACTCTCCTCTTTCACTTTCATCTAGAGATTCTTTAGTACTTCTTTACTGTCTGCCATAAGGGTGGTGTCATCTGCATATCTGAGGTTATTGATATTTGTCCTGGCAATCTTGATTTCAGCTTGTGCTTCCTCCAGCCCAGAGTTTTTCATGATGTACTCTGCATAGAATTTAAATAAGCAGGGTGACAATATACAGCCTTGATGTACTCCTTTCCTATTTGGAACCAGTCTGTTTTTCCATGTCCAGTTCTAACTGTTGCTTCCTGACCTGCATACAGGTTTCTCAAGAGGCAGGCAGGTCAGGTCTCATCTCTTTCAGAATTTTCCACAGTTTATTGTGATCCACACAGTCAAAGGCTTTGGCATAGTCAATAAAGCAGAAATAGATGTTTTCTGGAACTCCCTTGCTTTTTCGATGATCCAGCAGATGTTGGCAATTTGATCTCTGGTTCCTGTGCTTTTTCTAAAACCAGCTTGAACATCTGGACGTTCACGGTTCACATATTGCTGAAGCCTGGCTTGGAGAATTTTGAGCATTACTTTACTAGCATGTGAGATGAGTGCGATTGTGTGGTAGTTTGAGCATTCTTTGGCATTGCCTTTCTTTGGATTTGGAATGAAAACTGACCTTTTCCAGTCCTGTGGCCACTACTGAGTTTTCCAAATTTGCTGGCATATTGAGTGCATCACTTTCACAGCATCATCTTTCAGGATTTGAAATAGGTCAACTGGAATTCCATTACCTCCACTAGCTTTTTTCATAGTGATGCTTCCTAAGGCCAACTTGACTTCACATTCCAGAATGTCTGGCTCTGTCTGAGTGTGAGTGATCACACCATCGTGATTATCTGTGATTATGTTGTGAAGATCTTTTTTGTACAGTTCTTCTGTGTATTCTTGCCACCTCTTCTTAATACCTTCTGCTTCTGTTAGGTCCCTACCATTTCTGTCCTTTATTGAGCCCATCTTTGCATGAAATGTTCCCTTGGTCTCTCTAATTTTCATGAAGAGATCTCTAGTCTTTCCCATTCTGTTGTTTTCCTCTATTTCTTTGCATTGATCACTGAGGAAGGCTTTCTTATCTCTCCTTGCTATTCTTTGGAACTCTGCATTCAAATGGGTATATCTTTCCTTTTCTCCTTTGCTTTTCACTTCTCTTCTTTTTACAGCCAGCACACTCCATTTATTAATAGTTTTAGTCCCTGGAGATCTCTCCTCAGTAACCTGACCCGTGAATTGCAGGAGCTTGTAACGGTAACTGTGAGTTGATGCTGTGTGTAAATCATCAAGCGGAACCATCTCACAGGAAAAATATGACCCTTTTTTGCTGTAGTTTGCGCAACTTTGTGAGAAATATTTTTTTTTCTTTTTCATAGTTTAGGATTTCTCTAAAAGAAAACAACAATCTCCCATATATCTTGTATACTTGATTGTCTCTAAGAAACAATGTCTATTTATTGGATGCTTACCATGGAGTCACTGCTGGAGTAGATTCAGAGGAAGATTCAAATGCAATGCCATGGAAAATTTAGTCCCTGACTCCTCCAGGAGTTGAGAGTTCCCTTGAAGACATAATATCTTGTTATAAAATTATCTCTTTTTCCCCTTAACTTCTCCCTCCCTCCTTCTTTCTTTTTTTTCTTCCCCTTCCCCCACATCTTCCTCATTTCTGTTTAGAAAACTCAATTTGTATATTAGTATATAGTAATCCTCAAGGTATCTGAGTAATATTATTTAATTCTTTTAGTCTTTATCTAACTTAACTTTTTTCCACTTTCACAAAACAAAATGAATTGACATCTATGTAAATAAGTTTCCTTCTCACAGTTCCTATAGGCAAGGTAGATTATCCTGCCATATTATAAGCCCTATTAAAAAGTTAACTATCCTCCCATCTACAATTAAATATGGCCTAAAACCGGGAGATAAAAGCAAATTAAGTAGATAAAAAGAGACAAAAATGTATATTCATTTTGCATGGAATTTCTCAGTTTGCAACTTGATCTTTAGAAATTAAAATGGTTGAAAAAATGTTTTAGATTTCCTGAAAGAGACTGTCAGTAATGTTTGCCTTTAGGATGAAAATCAGCCTAATCATAATTATTTCCTCTAATTCACCACCCTTAACTATGCTGTCTTCACACATTAATGCAGTGATTAACTGAGAAATATAACAATTTTAGTTGCTAGTAATGATACTACTATTACTAATACTAACGACATACTTTAAAAACCGAAGCGAACTTTTGTTTCTTGGACCCATATCCTTTTCAGCCCTCTGCATCCTATAATTGTTTCTTGAGAAAAGGAAGAATCGAAGCTCTCATACTCAGAATCCCCTTGGGAGCCTGCTGCTGATGTGAACGTTAACTCTTAGAAGTGTCACGGCTGAAAATGCTGTAAGTCACAAGCGGAAATCCTTAAACTTTGAAAACAAAGTATGAAGTTGTTTTGGAACATGGGACAATGCTTAAATGAGGCAAACTTGGGAGAAGAGAGTAAAGATGGGGTATTAAGATTGATGCCTAGGGAAAAAAAAAAAAAAAAGGAGAGACGGAACGGAGACTTTGAAAACACTTAGCTCATTTAATGATTTTAACTAAAACTGAACTTGAATGCCTTTCAGACAAAATTAAGATAATTGATCAGATGACCAAAATACTGAAGCTTCAGCTTCAGCATCAGTCCATCCAATGAGTATTCAGAGTTGATTTCCTTTCAGATCAGATCAGATCAGATCAGTCGCTCAGTCGTGTCCGACTCTTTGCGACCCCATGAACTGCAGCACGCCAGGCCTCCCTGTCCATCACCAACTCCCGGAGGTCACTGAGACTCACATCCATCCAGTCAGTGATGCCATCCAGCCATCTCATCCTCTGTCGTCCCCTTCTCCTCCTGCCCCCAATCCCTCCCAGCATCAGAGTCTTCTCCAATGAGTCAACTCTTCGCATGAGGTGGCCAAAATACTGGAGTTTCAGCTTGAGCATCATTCCTTCCAAAGAAATCCCAGGGCTGATCTCCTTCAGAATGGACTGGTTGGATCTCCTTGCACTCCAAGGGGCTCTCAACAGTCTTCTCCAACACCACAGTTCAAAAGCATCAATTCTTCAGTGCTCAGCCTTCTTCACAGTCCAGCTCTCACATCCATACATGACCACTGGAAAGACCATAGCCTTGACTAGATGAACCTTTGTTGGCAAAGTGATGTCTCTGCTTTTGAATATGCTATCTAGGTTGGTCATAACTTTCCTTCCAAGGAGTAAGTGTCTTTTAATTTCATGGCTGCAGTCACCATCTGCAGTGATTTTGTAGCCCAGAAAAAGAAAGTCTGACATTGTTTCCACTGTTTCTCCATCTATTTCCCATATAGTGATGGGACCAGATGCCATGATCTTAGTTTTCTGAATGTTGAGCTTTAAGCCAACCTTTTCACTCTCCACTTTCACTTTCATCAAGAGGCTTTTGAGTTCCTCTTCACTTTCTGCCATAAGGGTGGTGTCATCTGCATATCTGAGGTTATTGATATTTCTCCCAGCAATCTTGATTCCAACTTGTGTTTCTTCCAGTCCAGCATTTCTCATGATGATTTCCTTTAAGGTTGACTGATTTGATCTCCTTGCTGTCCAAGGGACTCTCAGGAGGCTTCTCCAGCACCACAGTTCAAAGGCATCAGTTTTTTGATGTTCTGAAATTGTCCTCCAAAATGCATTTTAACACCTCAGAATTTCAGCAGAAAATAGACTGTGAAGTAGTACAGTTCCCTTCTCCATTTAGAAGGCCCAACACTTCCCGATTGGCTGTGCTGAGATTACCCAGGATAATAGATGGCTGGATCTGGAAGAGGCCAAATGTTGTCCAATAAGGCATCTGCCTTATTTCCCCACCATATGAAATACCATTTTCCCTGCAGTCCACAAATTTAAACTTGGGGTATTTTTGTTATCAAATATTTCAGCCTATTAATTGTTTTAGGCTCTCTCTTTGTTCCATTTTCTTCTGATATACTGCTATATGAAATTGTCCTTTCATTCAAGTTTTTAAATTTATTGGCTTAGAGTTGTTGATAAGATAATCTTGCTCTCATTTAACTTCGCATTAATCAGTGGATTTGACTTATACATTTACTTGCATCTTCTAGTTTTTTTTCTTGATTAATCTCACCAGGGACTGGTCTGAGTGGTTGCTTTCTTGATCATCTGTATTATTTTCAGTTTCATTGATTTCTGTTCTTTACCTAGTACCTTCCTACTTCTTTCCTTGAATTTATATTGTTCCTTTTGTAAGCTTAGTTTTTTGTACACTTAGCTCACTTTAGGCTTTATTATTTTCTAATAGAAACACCTAAAACTTCAAATTGTTCTTAAAGCATAATCCTACCTGCATACCATAGTTTTAAATATGAAATATGTGTACCATTCAGTTCAAAATCTCTCTAATTTACCTATTGATTTCTTTTTTTGATCTGACTGTGAAAAATTAGAATTATATCTTAAAATGTTCAAATATATATTTTTAATTTATTTTTAACTCAGTTGAAATATGATCAGAGAACGTGTGGTGTAGAATATCTTTATTTTAAAATTTGTTAAGACTTCTGTATGACCCAAGCTTCCCTGGTGGTTCAGTGGTAAGGAACTTGCTTGCCAAGCAGGAGACCTGGGTTTGATCCCTGAGTTGGGAAGATAACTTAGAGACGGAAATGGCAACCCAACTCCAGTATTCTTGCCTGGGAAATCCCATGGACCAAGCAGACTGGCAGGCTACACTCTATGGGATCGCAAAGTAAGAGTCAGACAGTACTGAACAACTGAGCAGGCAGACTAGTGTTTACATTAATCTAAGCTTCGAGAATCTCCATACTAAGTGGGTACTATAAATATAAACTCACAGAAATTTTTCACAGATAACTTTTTATTCTTCCCTAGAGTCTAATCAGAAATACGCTTGTCAGAAACAACCAAAAATTCTTGTCTCTTCCCTGACCTAGTGGATAGATTTTTATGACTCATTTCTTTTTCTGATCCTTTTCTGATTATCATTCTTTGCAGAGTATAGGCTTTATGTAGTATTTTCTGTTCTTTGTGAAGTATAGAAGTATCAACATCTAGATAATGTTTTTTTTTTTTAATGTATGAAGTGTTTTAAGAGATCTATAACAAAAATATCAAAAGCTCAATAGAAAAATGGACAAAGGACACAAACAGTTTGGAGTAAGAAATATGAAACCTCTTTAAATATATGAAAAAATACTCATTCAGTTCAGTTCAATTCAGTTCAGTTCCGTCGCTCAGTCATGTCCGACCCTTTATGACCCCATGAACTGTAGCACTCCAGGCCTTCCTGTCCATCACCAACTCCTGGAGTCCACCCAAACCCATGTCCATCGAGTCGGTGATGCCATCCAGCTCTCTCATCTGTCTCCCCTCTCCTCCTGCCCCCAATCCCTCCCAGCATCAGGGTCTTTTCAAATGAGACAGCTGTTCGTATCAGGTGGCCAAAGTATTGGAGTTTCAGCTTCAAAATCAGTCCTACCAATGAACACTCAGGACTGATCTCCTTCAGGATGGGCTGGTTGGATCTCCTTGCAGTCCAAGGGACTCTCAAGAGTCTTCTCCAATACCGCAGTTCAAAAGCATCAATTCTTTGGCACTCAGCTTTCTTCACAGTCCAACTCTCACATCCATACATGACCACTGGAAAAACCATAGCCTTGACTAGATGGACCTTTGTTGGCAAAGTAATGTCTCTGTTTTTGAATATGCTGTCTAGGTTGGTCATAACTTTCCTTCCAAGGAGTAAACATCTTTTAATTTCATGGCTGCAATCACCATGTGCATGATTTGGGGGCTCAGAAAAATAGTCTGCCACTGTTTCCCCATCTATTTCCCATGAAGTGATGGGACCAGATGCCATGATCTTAGTTTTCTGAATGTTGAACTTTAAGCCAACTTTTTCACTCTCCTCTTTCACTTTCATCAAGAGACTTTTTAGTTCCTCTTCACTTTCTGCCATAAGGGTGGTGTCATCTGCATATCTGAGGTTATTGTTATTTCTCCTAGCAATCTTGATTCCAGTTTGTGCTTCCTCCAGCCCAGTGTTTCTCATTATCATACATAATAAAATAAATGCAAATACACAATGCCATTTCTCATCTATAAGACTGGGGGCAAAATCCAAAAATTTGACAAGTGCTTTCTGTGTCAACCTGCAGAGCAAGAGACATTCCTTACAAAGTCAGTCAAAATGATAAATCTCTATGGAGGTCAATCTGGTAGCAGCTCTCAAAAAAAATGAAGTTATTCTATGTTCCAAGGATCTCCTATCTAGAAATTAATCCTACAGATATATTTACAAATGTTTGTGATGACATAATTACAAGTTTATATACTGCAGCAACCTGTGTTGATCAATAAGTGACTATTTCCCACACAAAGGAATACTAAGCAGTGTTTTAGAAGCTCAAGGAAGTTTCCATGTATTGATGTGGAAATATCTCTACAATATACTGCTAACTGAAACAACAAATTTCATAAGATTGCATAAAAAGATAAGCTACCTTTTGCCTATAAAGGAAGAACAAATGTACTTTGGTGTGTACCTATTATTACCTGGAAAACACTGGAATGACCATAATAAATTAGTAAAAGACATGATTTACAAGAAGAAGGGGAAGCGACAGATGGGGTAAGAATAAAACTCATTATTTATTAATAGTTTTAACTTTTTGAATCAAGTGCATGCATTAGCCACTTAAAAGTAAAATAAAATATAAAACAATAACAACAAATGATTAGCCCCACCTTTACACGGTTGAAGAGTTCTTTGGGTTGCTCAGCTGTTTATCACAGTGGCTTAAATTTTGTCTTGATTTCTGACACCTGGGAATTAAACTTTTTTCCTATTTTTTGTGAGTTCAGCTTTTATTTAAAACTTAAAAAATGTATTATCCAGCATCATCATGAGTTTTCAGCAGGAAAGATGCAACAGTTGGTTGGCTTTCAGATTGCTTGAGGCCCAGAATATTCATACAATTAAACAGCCCAAGAGATTTCTTAAAAGTCAAAGAGCAGAAGGATTCTACCCTTGCAACCTCACACAACGCTTACTTACGGGGTAAGTAGGAAACTATGTAATTGACTCTTTATGATTATCGCTGCTCTTTTTTAAAAATTTATTTACGTATTTATGGTTGTGCTAGGTCTTTTTTGCTGCACACAGGCTTTCCCTAGTTGCGGTGCCTGGGCTTCAGGGTTCTCATCACGGTGCATATCTTACTGGAAAACAGGCTCAGTCGTTGTGGCGCATGTGCTTAGTGGCTTCATGGTATGTGGAATCTCCCTAGACCAGGGATGGAACCCATGTTCCCTGCATTGGCAGCCAGATTCTTATCTGCTGTACCACAGGGGAAGTTATGGCCATCCCTTGGAAGAAGTAAGTAAAACAAAAGTCAAAACTGGCTTCCATTTATCGTGAAGTTCTAAAGTATGATGTTTCAGCTGTTTTCCCTTGTTAACAGAGAATAGTTCTATTCCGTGTGCTTCGTTTCACATAATGAGCGTATTTAAACACTGTCTTCATCAGAGATCATGTGTTTCATATAGCAAGTTTTAATGTCTTAATTCCTGAGTATCATCATCCTAGATTATATAAAATAGTTGAACCAAGGGTATTTAAGTACAGTATTCTATTTTATCCTTGGCTTTTACGAAGCCCATTGAAAGATAAGCCTCCTGTTCTGATATAAATACAGTGTGAGAGCTGTTCTTGAGGAGGACGGGGAGGAGCAGCACACATCAGAGACGGAGGTTACTGTGGGATCAATCCTGCTAATTCAGCTGCTGCACACATCATTATGCAATTCTCCAGGATTCATCTCATGGAATAAGCAATTTAAAATAGATAATCTGAAACAAATCCATTTGTTGTGGGTTAAACTGTGTCCCACCAAAAAGATATGTTGAATCCCTAACCCCCAGTACCTGTGAACTTATTTGGCAGAGTTTTTACAGATGTAATCAAGTTAAAATGAAGTCTACTGTATTGGCGGCCGGGGGCGGGGGGCAGGGGGGAGGTCCTAATCCTATTTTATGATTATAAGAGCAGAGTGACAGACACGGGGAGAAAGCCATGTAAAGACTAAGGGAGAGATTGGAATGAACTGCAGGCCAAGGAAGGCCAAGGATTACCAATAATGACCAGAACCTAGTAGTGTGCATGAATGCTCAGTGTGTCTGACTCTTTGTGACCCCACAGACTGCTGCCCGCCAGGCTCCTCTGTCCATGGAATTCTCCAGGCAAGAATACTGGAGTGAGTTGCCATTTCCTTCGCCAGGGGATCCTCCAACTCAAGGATCGAACCTGCATCTCTTGAGTCTCCTGCATTGCAAGCAGATTCTTTCATCACCGAGCCACCTGGGAAACCCCAGAATCTAGGAAGAGGCAAGGAAAGATCTTCCCCTAGAGCCTTCAGAAAGAATGTGACCCTGCCAGAACTGTAGTTACAGACTTCTAATGCAGTTCAGTTCAGTTCAGTCGCTCAGTCATGTCTGACTCTTTGCAACCCCATGGATGCAACATGCCAGGCTTTCCTGTCCATCACCAACTCCTGGAGCTTGCTCAAACTCATGTCCATCAAGTAGGTGATGCCATCCAACCCTCTCATCTTCTGTCTCCAGAGCTGTGAGAAAATAATGTTTTGTTATTTTAAGCCATCCAGCTCATAGTAATTACAGCAGCCCTACGGAATTTAAAATGCAAGGCAAGATCAAAAGACATCATTTATATGATCTCTATTTTCAATTACACTCATTCTCTTGCTGTTGTCATTTAGTTGCTAAGTTATGACCGACTCTGTGACTCCACGGACTGTAGCCCACCAGGCTCCTTTGCCCATGGAATTTTCCAGGCCAGAGTGGGTTGCCATTTTCCTCTCCAGGGATCTTCCCAACCTGGGGATCAAATCTGAGTCTCCTACATTGCCAGGAGGATTCTTTACCACTGAGTCACAAGGGAAGCCCCTAGGGAAGGCTAAAACTTTTACAGGAACTAGTGCAGACTGAAGATTAGGAGAGTAGTGGGTTGGGAAATTGATACCAATATTTGCTTCTTGGATTCCTATATCCGGTAAGAAGATCTCTTTCCTCTGTTTAGGGGATTGGTGTTAGGAGTACTTACTTTCATGAAACTCTTTGGTCAACAGGGTGAAAAATATATACTACATTTCTTGTTATAAAAATAATATATGATTAACCATGTCAACCAATGCAGACTTTATACATGACAATCATCCTTCCCCCTCCTATCTCAGTGATAGTCTCCAGAGATAAGCACTGTGAACTATATCTTTCATATTCTTCTAGAAATGTTTTAGGTATGTACAAGCATTTTCAAATACTCATGTTTAAAGACAAATGTGATTGCATTATACACAAGAATCTGTGCCTTGTTTCCTTTAATATATTTTGAATGTCTTTTTTATAGTGAGTCATAAGAATCTACCACATTCTTTTAAAACTGCTTAGTATTCTATTGCAAGAATGCTTAACTAATATACCAAACATTTACTTATGAGCATTTAAACTATTTCTAATATACCAATCACACTGCAGTAAATGTGCTTGTATGTATATCTTTAAGGATTTGTAGATATATATCTAAGGACAAATTCATGGAAATACTAGGGCATACATAATTACAATTTTAATAGGTTTTATTGAACAACTTCTGGGGGAAATGTTTATGCCTTTCTGTATCACCTAATTCCTATAGCTAATTCAGAGTGCATGCAACTATTAAACAGTAAAATCATAAGAAAATTGATTCAGATAACCTTTACTATCAGGATATATTCAACTTTTAATCAAATTAGGCGATCATAAAGTGTTTTAGGGATAAAGAAAGGAAAGTCTTTTCTTAGATCTTGTCCTTAATATTCACTTTCCTCCAATAGTCAAAAATGTCTTTAAGCAACAGGAAGGCATTGAGAAGTTATTTTTTTTTAATTGTATTTATTTATTTTTGGCTGTACTGGAACTTTCTCTAGTTGTGGTGAGCAGAGTTTAGTTTCTAGTTGTGATGTGTGGGCTTCTCATTGCATGGCCTCTCGTTGCGGAGCATGGGCTCTAGAGTAGTTGAAGCTCATGGGCTTAGTTGCATGTGAAATCTTCCAGGACCAGGGATCAGAGCCATCTCCCCTGCATTGGTGGGTGGATTCTTGACCACTGGGCCACATGAGGGATCCAAGAAGATATTTTGTAACAGATATTTTTCAGAAAATGATTCAGAAGAAAGTGAATCTAGTGAAAATCCTTGTATCTGCAAGGATCTATATTGTAGGAAAGAAATAAAGATGCAGCTAAAGCAAGAGAACCACCACTGATGAAGTCAGTTCTTATGCCTTAAATTTGGACACTTAGGTTTAACTTCAGTTCAGTTCAGTTCAGTCCCTCAGTCGTATCCGACTCTTTGTGACCCCATGAGTCACAGCACACCAGGCCTCCCTGTCCATCACCAATTCCCAGAGTTCACTCAGACTCACGTCCATCGAGTCAGTGATGCCATCCAGCCATCTCATCCTCTGTCGTCCCCTTCTCCTCCTGTCCACAATCCCTCCCAGCATCAGAGTCTTTTCCAATGAGTCAACTCTTCGCATGAGGTGGCCAAAGTACTGGAGTTTCAGCTTTAGCATCATTCCTTCCAAAGAAATCCCAGGGCTGATCTCCTTCAGAATGGACTGGTTGGATCTCCTTGCACTCCAAGGGGCTCTCAAGAGTCTTCTCCAACACCACAGTTCAAAAGCATCAATTCTTCAGTGCTCAGCCTTCTTCACAGTCCAACTCTCACATCCATACATGACCACTGGAAAAACCATAGCCTTGACTAGATGAATCTTTGTTGGCAAAGTAATGCCTCTGCTTTTGAATATGCTATCTAGGTTGGTCATAACTTTCCTTCCAAGGAGTAAGCGTTTTTTAATTTCATGGCTGCAGTCACCATCTGCAGTGATTTTGGAGCCCAGAAAAATAAAGTCTGACACTGTTTCCACTGTTTCCCCATCTATTTCCCATGAAGTGATGGGACCAGATGCCATGATCTTTGTTTTCTGAATATTGAGCTTTAAGCCAACTTTTTAACTCTCCACTTTCACTTTCATCAAGAGGCTTTTTAGTTCCTCTTCACTTTCTGCCATAAGGGTGGTGTCATCTGCATATCTGAGGTTACTGATATTTCTCCCGGCAGTCTTGATTCCAGCTTATGCTTCTTCCAGACCAGCATTTCTCATGATGTACTCTGCAGAGAAGTTAAACAAGCAGGGTGACAGTATACAGCCTTGACGTACTCCTTTTCCTATTTGCAACCAGCCTGTTGTTCCATGTCCAGTTCTAACTGTTGCTTCCTGACCTGCATACAGGTTTCTCAAGAGGCAGGTCAGGTGGTCTGGTATTCCCATCTCTTTCAGAATTTTCCACAGTTTATTGTGATCCACACAAAGGCTTTGGCATAGTCAATAAAGCAGAAATAGATGTTTTTCTGGAACTCTCTTGCTTTTTCCATGATCCAGGGGATGTTGGCAATTTGATCTCTGGTTCCTCTGCCTTTTCTAAAACCAGCTTGAACATCTGGAAGTTCACAGTTCACATATTGCTGAAGCCTGGCTTGGAGAATTTTGAGCATTACTAGAGTGTGAGATGAGTTTAATTGTGCTGTAGTTTGAGCATTCTTTGGTATTGCCTTTCTTTGGGATTGGAATGAAAACTGACCTTTTCCAGTCCTGTGGCCACTGCTGAGTTTTCCAAATTTGATGGCATATTGAGTGCAGCATTTTCACAGCATCATCTTTCAGGATTTGGAATAGCTCAACTGGTATTCCATCACTTCCACTAGCTTTGTTTGTAGTGATGCTTTCTAAGGCCCACTTGACTTCACATTCCAGGATGTCTGGCTCTAGGTCAGTGATCACACCATCATGATTATCTGGGTCGTGAAGACCTTTTTCGTACAGTTCTTCTGTGTATTCTTGCCACCTCTTCTTAATATCTTCTGCTTCTGTTAGGTCCATACCATTTCTGTCCTTTATCGAGCCCATCTTTGCATGAAATGTTCCTTTGGTATCTCTAATTTTCTTGAAGAGATCCCTAGTCTTTCCCATTCTGTTGTTTTCCTCCATTTCTTTGCATTGATCGCTGAAGAAGGCTTTCTTATCTCCTCTTGCTATTCTTTGGAACTCTGTATTCAGATGTTTATATCTTTCCTTTTCTCTTTGCTTTTCACTTCTCTTCTTTTCACAGCTATTTGTAAGGCCTCCCCAGACAGAAATAACTGTGATTTGTATATCACTTCTAGTAATAGGAACTGATGACTCCAGGTGTCTCTGTAACTAATAGGAAAAGTAAGAGTGGATAAGTGTCACCAATCATCCTTGGAAGGAGTTGATCATTAAAACCAGAATCACAGTTTTATAGCTCTAAGTGATTATGTATTATGCCCACATTTTAGATGTGTATTACATAACATGTGTTCTCTATATATTTGTATAGTCATGCTATATATAGTAGACCATCAATATATATCTATTTCTCTTTTATTCTTCTAAGCTTAATTCTGTAATGAGTTGCAATTTTTACTCATCTTTGTTAAGCCTAGAAGACAAAGATTCCCTTTCAGCTGTATTCGTGGGAAATACTCAGGTAAGAAATCCAACAGATATTTGCAAGTCTCTAAGTGTCAATTTGAAAACTACCATTAAGAAACCTGTTTGAGTGACTTTCCTGGCAGTCCAGTGGTTAAGAGTCTGCCGTTTCAATGCAGGGGGCACAGGTTTGATTCCTGCTCTGGGAATTTAGATCCCACATGTTGCCTGATGTGGCCAACCACCCCACCTCCCCCCCAAAAAAAAATCCCCCCCCAAAAAAATCCCCACAACAAACACAAAACCCCCTGTTTTTCTTATAGAACAGTGCCTGAACAAGGTGCATATAGGAAGGCTGTCAAGCTACCTGTCCTGTTTTGTCCCTCTTTTCAAATTCACAGTCCTTTGCTTACCTTTAGTTCCTTTCTAAAAGGAACTAAAGTCTCTTGATGAAAGTGAAAGAGGAGAGTGAAAAGCTGACTTAAAACTCAACATTCAGAAAACTAAGATCATGGGATCTGGACCCATCACTTCATGGGAAATAGATGGGGAAACAATGGAAACAGCCTTTATTTTCTTGGGCTCAAAAATCACTGCAGATGGTGACTGCAGCCATGAAATTAAGACACTTGCTCCTTAGAAGAAAAGCTATGACCAACCTAGACAGCATATTAAAAAACGGAGACATTACTTTGGTGACAAAGGTCTCTAGAGTCAAAGCTATGGTTTTCCCAGTAGTCATGTAGGGATGTGAGTTGGACCATAAAGAAGGCTGAGTGATGAAGAATTGATGCTTTTGAACTGTGGTGTTGGAGAAGACTCCTGAGAGTCCCTTGGACTGCAAGGAGATCAAACCAGTCAATCCTAAAGGAAATCGGTCCTGAATATTCAATGGAAGGACTGAGGCTAAAGCTGAAGCTCCAATACTTTGGCCATCTGATGCAAGGAACCGACTAATTAGAAAAGACCCTGATGCTGAGAAAGATTGAGGACAGGAGGAGAAGGGGACGACAGAGAATGAGATGGTTAGATGGCATCACTGATTGGATGGACATGAGTTTGAGCAATCTCTGGGAGTTGGTGATGGACAGGGAAGCCTGGCGTGCTGCAGTCCATTTGGTGGCAAAAGAGTCCGACATGACTGAGTGACTGAACTGAACTGAAGCACATTTCTGCAAAATATACTTGCCTATATGTGTGTGTGTATGATACAATGACATACAATGTATGTTCCCTTGTACCAGTCCTCTCACTAGCCAGGGTTTCTGTGCTTTTCCAACCCTGGGCACCTGTGGTGAGCAGACATGACTCTGAGTGAACCAACTGGATTGTCTGTTGGGCCCCATCCATGTTCTCATGTGGCTATTTTCAAGCAGAATTCCTGCTATGACTCACTGCTGAAGCTCAGTTTATCTCCCCTGAGTTCTTTCTATCTGGTCCATAAATATCCTGTATTTGCTTCTTTGGAGGCTGTTTCTCAGTTACTTCCTCTCCACCATTAGGGCTACAGCTTTAATCCTTGTTTTGCCTCATACCATACTGATAGTAATTCCACTCCAGAAAACTTGACCCTAGTTCCTTCCCAGAAGGCTTTACGGTCAGCAGAGAACAGTGGAGTAGCATCCTGATGGAAGTTAAAGTTAACTATTTTATGGCTTATATAACAAAGGGGTAGGTTTCCTAGCATTTCCAGATGGTAGGGTAGGGACAGGCGCCCATACCCACTTCTCTCTAAATTCCTTCTATCCAAAAGCTTCTGTTTCCCCCATATTATGGATTCCAGCTATCAGAACAAAATACTTTCAAGAGTAGATTGTTATTGCATTATGAGAAAATGATTCAAATATTTAATTTTTCAATTACTTTATGGTTTATTATGAATGAGGAGAAAGATTTTCAAAAATATTTCAAATAGTATTTCAAAACTATTTACTTTGCCAAAATTTTTCTTTCATCAAAAGGCAGGATAACAAATATCTGAAAATGTCATCTTTCATGCAATTCAATGATTGTTTGTATCTGGTTAAGAATTTGCTTAAAGACAGTACACAAAATGTGAATGTGAATTGCTTCCATATGCTAAATGGAATGGTGTACTGGAATGGTCTGGGATGAACTAGTCACACAGAGCTGAACTGGGCTAGAGAGTTATATGGCCATTTACAACTTGCAGGACGTTGAACATCTCACTTGAGTTCTCCGAGGCTCATTTTGTCTCACCGCTATTACTGATAGTTAGAGGTCCCTTTTTTAAAAAGTTTAAATAGGAAAAGTTTCCCCAAGGTATTTAGCATGGTGCTGGTCAGATAGATGTCCAAAATGCGTTAGTTATTTTTCTCAAAAATAAACAACTCTTTATTTAAATGGAAAATTATACAAAATCAAGCCTGTCAGATGCCGTCAAACTTCTGTTGTATTTTTCCACTTTGTTATTTCTACAAGATAACTCTTAGCAGTAACACATGATAAGAATGCAAGATTGACAACAAAGCAACCTGAGAACTTCAAGACAAAGTTACAGAAGATGCTTATAAATAAAACAATTGAATAAACACCTACTACTACTAAGTCACTTCAGTCATGTCTGATTCTGTGTGATCCCATGGACGGCAGCCCACCAGGCTCCCCCATCCCTGGGATTCTCTGGGCAAGAACACTGGAGTGGATTGCCATTTCCTTCTCCAATGCATGAGAGTGAAGACTGAAAGTGAAGTCGCTCAGTTGTGTCCGACCCTTAGCGACCCCATGGACTGCAGCCCACCAGGCTCCTTCATCCATGGGATTTTCCAGGCAAGAGTACTGGAGTGGGATGCCATTGCCTTCTCCTAGCTAACCAATAATGGAACCAATTCTAAATATTTTTAATGAAAAACTGTTATAAATGAAGCAAAAATGTCCCCATCTAAACTTTTCATTCAAATAGCGTTTGGCTGGTGGTTCCTAGTGTTTTCTCCCTTACTTCCCACTGAAATATCTATGAAGACAATGGTAGAGAATGTTACAAAAACAGCACTGAACACTCAGGTTCATCAGATCAGATCAGGTGAGTCGATCAGTCGTGTCCGACTCTTTGCGACCCCATGAATCGCAGCACGCCAGGCCTCCCTGTCCATCACCAACTCCCGGAGGTCACTCAGACTCACATCCATCCAGTCAGTGATGCCATCCAGCCATCTCATCCTCTGTCGTCCCCTTCTCCTCCTGCCCCCAATCCTTCCCAGCATCAGAGTCTTCTCCAATGAGTCAACTCTCAGCATGAGGTGGCCAAAATACTGGAGTTTCAGCTTTAGCATCATTCCTTCCAAAGAAATCCCAGGGCTGATCTCCTTCAGAATGGACTGCATGGATCTCCTTGCAGTCCCAGGGACTCTCAAGAGTCTTCTCCAACACCACAGTTCAAAAGCATCAATTCTTCAGCGCTCAGCCTTCTTCACAGTCCAGCTCTCACATCCATACATGACCACAGGAAAAACTATAGCCTTGACTAGATGAACCTTTGTTGGCAAAGTAATGTCTCTGCTTTTGAATATGCTATCTAGGTTGGTCATAACTTTCCTTCCAAGGAGTAAGCGTCTTTTAGATCACCTAAAATCAGGTTTGGGATCAGTCCTTGTTTAAATATGTGACAGTTGATATGATTAGGGGGAAAGAAATTACTTAAGTTCACTTCACTAGGTCACACAAATTTCACCAGATTTCACCTTATAGAGATGATACTTTGCTCCTGACCCACTGCAGTTGCAGTGATTGCTTAACATCAGTAGCAAGCAGAATATTTGGTTATTATCCTTCTATCATGCATTTATTGCATTTTGGGACATCTAAAATTGTGTTGTTACACTTTATGAAGGTTTTTTAATGAAGCATTATTGTCCAAGAGATAGTTTCCAAAAATAGAACACTAAAGCAAGAGTTGGATACTATCAGAAATTCCTAGAATGAGTATGTCCTAGGAATTGCAGTAATTTATTTAGCTTGTCATTTAGAATAGAATAGAAATTTTTTTTGTAGGATAGAGACCACAGTGGTACTTAGCCCAACTAGGCATATCCTTTAAAGGAATGAGAATGACTCAAGGGCTGTTTATAGCAACCTTCTCTCCAGGTATAGATTTGAGAGAGATTAAACCATTATCCAAGAATGTATGAATTGAACCAAGGGCAATCCCTACAATTTGTTAGTTGAGAAGTGTAAAATTTGAAAAGATTTGGCTTCATTCAATCTCTTGCTTCAAAGAGAAGCAAGAGAGCGCAATGTAAAAATGCGGCAGGGAAAGGAAAGGAAACAGCAACTAAAGCATAGGAAGTGAAATTTTCTCAAAAATAAACAAACAAAGATATAATCCATTCTAAGGTTTAGAAAAATGAGTAGACATTCTCAATAAAATGCAAAAAGGCTTGGCCTTTTCATAAGAGAAAAATACAATTGGTTGAAAGGATAACACAAACAGGTAAAAAGGGAGATGACTAAAGATTTCAAGGAAGTAAGAAAACTTAGCATGATTAAAATTTATTGCAGAAGCAAAGAAGCAGAAGTGAAATTGCATAATATTAAATCAGTGATTTAAGGAAACTTCCGAAACATTTCAAAAACATAGTGGGAAAGGGCAAACGTAAGAAATGTATAATACAGAAGATGAATAGAGAATTCTCTATAGATTCTCTATTAAAAGAATAGAGAATCAATACAATGATGATAGATTTAGCAGAAAAGAAATCTCATCAAGATCAGAATAAGTCATAATGAAAGCTGTAAACAAAAAGCAGTGTATGTATATATGCACACACATACATACCCTGGAGTAATTTTTTATTTATAACTAGAAGTTAAAAGTCCTCTTTTTGTCCAAAATACTGAAAATGAATAAACAAACAACAAAATCTTGATCCCAGCATAGGAATTAAAATTAAGATACATGCAGACTGCTTATTCAACCCACAGTACCAGAATAATAAGCAATGTCCAATAATAATCATACTTCCCATTTAATTGAGTGTCTTCTACATGAACATGATTACACATTTTATATTCTTAACTGAAAAAACAGCCCTATTACATAGGTAATCTCATTTGGAGAAACTGAGATTCAAACAATTAGAATAACAAATATCCTACAGCCAGAAAATCATCATAGCATTAAAATCTAGCCAACAATTGATTCCAAAATGTGCTCTTTTTATTTTAGTGTGTGCCTTCTATAATACTTATAAGTATGATAGAAATGCCTTTGATCTAAAATTTAATACTTAGCTAGATTAGTTTTAGCAACACAGGCAAAAGAAAGGCATCCTCAAATAAACAAAGATTCAGAAAATATGTCACAGTCTCCAGAAAAAAATCATATTGGTACAGGATTAAGTCCAGTTATACAAGAGAATAAAAACAATTAAAATATAAAAGTCAAGTTTAATAGAAAGGCACTGAGTCTGAGGTGTTGATTCATTTTTCAAGTTGCTGGAAATAATCATCATGAATTAAATCAAGGCTATGATACCAGAGATAAAAAGGAGAAAAGGAAGTTGCGAGAATTAATGAGACATTGACTAACCATGTATGATGAGTAATGAATTAGGAGCAGTTTAGGATAACTCCCAGATTTATTATGTTAGTGGCTGGATTGATGTTGGAAATGCCAGAGATACAAGAGGAAGAATAGAATTTCATTAGAAGATTATTAATTTTTAGACACAGGGTTTAAAATGCCTCTGTAATATACTGGTGTGTTATGTGCTAAGTTACTTCAGTCGCGTCCGACTCTTTGTCACGCCATGGACTGTAGGAGCTCCGCTGTCCATGGGATTCTCTAGGCAAGAGACTGGAGTGGGTGGCTATGCCCTTCTCCAGGAGATCTTCCCAACCCAAGGATGGAACCCACATGTCTTATGTCTCCTGCACTGGCAGATGGATTCTTTACCACAAGCACCACCTGGGAAGGCAATATACTGGTAGGCAGGGAGTTAAACAGGACTAGTATTTATGAGAAAGGTTTTGGGTGGAGGTGTAGACTTGGGAGATGGTCTTCAGTTCTTGGGAGTGAGGGAAATCATTTTAATCACTTAATAACATAAAAAAACAAAGGATAGAGTGTGGGGAATATTAGCATGGAGGAACTGAGGAATAGTTATGGGATAATAAAGATTTAGTGAAAGAAAATAGATAGAAAGCAATAATAACAATGCTAAAGACTGCTGAGAGGTAAGCAAGATGAAACATAGGAGTCTTTGCTTGAGAATGGAATATTGAGGACTAAAAATTTGTAGGTAGAGTAGTTCCAAATGATGTCTGAAATCCCAGGTCATTTAGTTGTGCTCCTGATGTGAAATACAGATACAGTTCACTAATTTTGAAGGCAAAGACTACGAAATTACTATCCTGGATGTATTTTCCCTAGAAATACTGAAATTATCTAGGATAACTGCAAAGCTGTATTTGAAAGAAAGACACTGAACCATATGCCTTAAAATCTCAGTAATTAGGAAAATCTAAGGAGATCCAAATTACTATCACTTTTACAACCAGATCATGCCATTGCTGGAAGTAAGAATCTCAGATAAGTATTTAACATGGCTGTGACAAGTTGGACATTTCTCTAGAACTTAGGAAGATTTTATCCCTTTGTGGAGTGAGAGATGTTGGAGAGAAAGACCAGTTTTTTGTTGTTGTTGCTTTTTCAGAAGGTTGAGACAGAAAAGTAAGTGGAGAGAAGTATAAACATGAGACCCCTGGAGAGAATAAGTAGTCAGAAAAAAACTGCACTTGGAATACAGTACTGATATTTCTTCAGTCCTGATATTTCAGAAACAAGTATCATGGGTATAGTTCATAATATGGTTGTGAATTTGCCTTGGTGCCAAGAATTGCATATGAATCTGTAATGATGCTGCTGTGAACTTTCTGCAGAATTTGCCTCTTTTGTATCAATTTAGAAAGGTGATTGTCCGGATGGAAACATTGACGGCAAGGGGAATTTTCAATTGTAGAGATAGAGTAGTTTGAAATGCACTCATCCTATAGTTTGGGCTAGATAGTGGATGAAAGGGTCAAGTTATAATTTCCAGAAACAGAATCTAATAAAAGATGCTCAGAAAAGTCCTTGATTTACAAAGTGATGGTGCTGGAGGCAGCATTGACAATATTTGGATTACTAGTTGGGCTTTCATTTTTTGTAACATATTTGTAAGAAAGAGTAGTCTATTTAACTTCATGGGAGGGAATCTAAACTGGCTAGTTTAAAAAAAAAAATAGTAATCTCACTATGGCTTTTGTATTTCTAAACCCAGGACTGTTTATTAGGTACAGAAAGACTCAGTCTTTCCTAGGTTTTGTGATAGACAAGAAATATAGTAAGGCCACACCCTTTATAGCTCTTACTCACTTTTTTGCAAGTCTGTCTGCAAACCCACAGGGGTTCCCCATCCTTTATTGATCTTAAAAAGAAATACAAAATCATATCATTTTTTCCCCTTGAATACATACAGCATCATACAAATAAATGCAAGGCACAATCATTATGTCTTTGTGAACTATACCAATGTCCTCAGGTCACCATCCACTCATATTTAGATGACCCACAAAAGAAAGCGTCCAGTGAAAAACCAGTGAAATGTACCATGGGTAAATTTCTATAATTGAATGCTGCTGCTGCTGCTAAGTCACTTCAGTCTTGTCCGACTCTGTGCGACACCATAGACGGCAGCCCACCAGGCTCCTCCATCCCTGGGATTCTCCAGGCAAGAACACTGGAGTGGGTTGCCATTTCTTTTTCCAATGCATGAAAATGAAAAGTGAAAGTGAAGTCACTCAGTCATGTCTGACTCGTAGCGACCCCACGGACTGCAGCCTACCAGGCTCCTCCATCCATGGGATTTTCCAGGCAAGAGTGCTAGAGTGGGGTGCCATTGCCTTCTCCAGTAAGCAAGAGAATGGAGTGAAATAAAGTATCAGGAAAAATACCAACCTAGAATTCTGAACTATGTAAAATTATTCTTCCAAAGTGAATAAGAAATACTTTCTAAGACAAGCAAATATTGAGGGAATTTGTTGATAGAGATCTATATTGCAAGAAATGTTAAAAGACGTTCTTTAGACTGAGGAAAAATGCTCCAGGAAGTAATGTGTATCTCCATGAAGAAAGGAAGGGCATCAGAGAACAAGTGAACAAAGGAAGGTAAAGTAAAAACTTTTGTTTTCATTATTTTCAATTCAGCTAACAGTTTATTGTTCAAAATAATAATAACAATAATGTATTCAGCATATATGTGTAGAGATATATTTACACATGCACACACACACACACACACACACATATATAGTGTTTTTGGAGAAGGCAATGGCACCCTACTCCAGTACTCTCGCCTGGAAAATCCCACGGACCGAGGAGCCTGGTAGGCTGCAGTCCATGGGGTCGCTAAGAGTCGGACATGACTGACTTCACTTTCTCTTTTCACTTTCATGCATTGGAGAAGGAAATGGCAACCCACTCCAGTGTTCTTGCCTGGAGAATCTCAGGATCGGGGAAGCCTGGTGGGCTGCCGTCTATGGGGTCACACAGAGTCGGACACGACTGAAGTGACTTAGCATAGCATAGCATAGTGTTTTAGTTCAGTTCAGTTCAGTTCAGTCGCCCAGTTGTGTCCGACTCTTTGAGATGCCGTGGACTGCAGCACACCAGGCTTCCCTGTCCATCATCAACTCCTGGAGCCTGCTCAAACTCACATCCATCGAATCAGTGATGCCATCCAACCATTTCATCCTCTGTCATCCCCTTTCCCCCTGCCTTCAGTCTTTCCTAGCATCAGGATTTTTTCCAATGAATTAGCACTTCGCGTCAGGTAGCCAAAGTATAGGAGTATCAGCTTCAGCATCAGTCCTTCCAAAGAATATTCAGGACTGATTTCCTTTAGGATTGATTGGTTTGATCTCCTTGCAGTCCAAGGGGCTCTCAAGAGTCTTCTCCAACACCACAGTTCAAAAGCATCAATTCTTCAGCACTCAGCTTTCTTTATAGTCCAACTCTCACATCCATATATGACCACTGGAAGAACCATGGCTTTGACTAGACAGACCTTTGTTGGCAAAGTAATGTCTCTGCTTTTCAATATGCTGTCTAGGTTGGTCATAGCTTTTTTCCCAAGGAACAAGCATCTTTTAATATGGCTGCAGTCACCATCTGCAGTGATTTTGGAGCCCAAGAAAATAAGGTCTGTCACTGTTTCCATTGTTTCCCCATCTATTTGTCATGAAATGATGGGACCGGATGCCATGATATACTATATAATTTATATATATTTGTATATACATATATGCCATTTATATATATATGTATGTACATTATATATATATATATATATACAGGTCATATATATATATATGTTAAATGAATGACAGTAATTATAAAAGAAATGGAAGGAGGAATTAGAATGATCAGATGTGCTCACACTCTCTGTGAGCATATCAGTTATACTTTTTTTTCCAGTTATACTTTTCTAAAAATTAATTTATTTTAATTGGAAGCTAATTACTTTACAGTATTGTGGTGGCTTTTGCCATACACGGACATGAATCAGCCACGGGTGTACATGTGTCCCCCATCCTGAACCCCCCTCCCACCTCCCTCCCTATCCCATCCCTCAGATTGTCCCAGTGCACCAGCTTTGAGTGCCCTGTTTCATCCATCGAACTTGGACTGGTGATCTATTTCACATATGGTAATATACATGTTTCAGTGCTATTCTCTCAAATCATCCCACCTTGCCTTCTCCCATAGAGTCCAAAATTCTCTTCTTTATATCTGTGTTTCTTTTGCTGTCTCACATATAGGATCGTCATTGCTATCTTTCTAAATTTCACATATATGCATTAATATACTGTATTGGTGCTTTTCTTTCTGACTTACTTCACTCTGTATAATAGGCTCCAGTTTCATCCACCTCATTAGAACTAATTGTGTTCTTTTTAAGACCTGAGTAGTATTCCATTGTGTATATGTACCACAGTTTTCTTATCCATTCATCTGCTGATGGACATCTAGGTTGCTTCCATGTCCTACCTATTGTAAAAAGTGCTGCAATGAATATTGGGGTACACGTGTCTCTTTCAGTTCTGGTTATACTTTTTAAAAAACTTTTTTCAGTAGTTGTCCTGTAGTTTGCAATATACATTATAACTAATCCAAATATATTTTCAAATATACAACTTCACAGTGTAATTGACCTAGCAATTACACTCTTCTGTATTTACTCTAAGGACTGAAAATTTAAGTCCACACAAAAACCTGTACATAGATGTAATACATCAGCTTTGTTCATAATAGCCAAAACTTGGAAGAAATGAAGATGTCATTCAATAGGTGAATAAATAATAAACTGTGGTATCTTCAGACAGTGGAATATTATCAGCACTAAATAGAAAAGATTTATCAGGCCAGGAGAAGACATGGAGGAATCTTAAAAACATATTATTAAGTGAAAGAAGCCAATCTGAAAAGGCCACATGCTGTATGATTCCGACTATGTGACGTTCTGGAAAATGAAACTATGGAGACAGTAAAAAAGATTATGCTTGTCAGGAGTTATGGGAGAAGGAGACATCAAGAGATGGGGCATAGATTTTTAGAGCAGTGAAAATATGCTCTAAATATGCACAAGTTTTTAGAGCAGTATGATGCCATAATGGTGGATACATATCATTATACATTTGTCCAAACCATAAACTGTATAAACTATAATATAAATTATGAATTGAGTGATTACAATGGGATTAATGTATGTTCACAGTTATAAATGTATAAGTCTGTTGGGGGATAATGCATGTACTGGGGCAGAGAGTATGTGAGAAATCTCTGTACCTTCTGCTCAATATTGCTGTGAACCTAAAACTTCTGTTTAAAAAAGTCTATTTTTAAAATGAAGAAAAAATACGAAAGGGAATCTATAGATTAAATATGTGGTTGTTCCTTGTATGGATCCAGATTTTTTAAAAACAAATAGATTAGACATATGCTGCTGCTGCTGCTAAGTCACTTCAGTCGTGTCCGACTCTGTGCGACCCCATAGACGGCAGCCCACCAGGCCCCACCGTTCCTGGGATTAGACAATAAACATAAATAAACATATAAAAACAGAGATTAGAGACTTTTCTTAGATGAAATTGAAAATTGAGCAGAGATCCCTTAATCCTTGAATTTGAGACCTCCATTTCTAACTTATATAGCACTAAAATATATACTTGATCAAAGAATAATCTTGTCAAGTTTAGGATTCAGTTACATAAAATGGAAATGCTGATTTGGGTAGTAATGCAAAAAAATCAAAGAGACTTAGTATCAGTCCAACAAATGAATAATAACTAATTAATTGAGAACTAACAGATGGCTGGCACTAAAATTTATTGATGCCTTAAAGTCAAAGCTGATGCAGGAAAGATTAGTTTTTTAAAAAAAAATGGGACTGCATTTCTCTTTTTCAGTCAGGAAAGATTTTACGCTTGGGATAGAGGCCACTGATTGATTAGGCTAAGTTTTCGCTCAATAGCACTCTGGTCAGTCTCAGAATTCAAATATAAGAGGTTCATTGTACAAACCCAAGCATTGTGTTTTATTTTTATTACTTTTAGGGGACTGTAATAGTACTGAATTTAGAAAGGGAAGACTAATATCCTCATTGACATTATTGTCGATCAAAGCACTTCTTTGCAAGGAGTATGTGTCTTTTCCAACAATGACTATTGATTCTTTAGTTAAAACTTTATAAAAAGTTCAGAGGGGAAATAATGAGCTAAAATTTTAACACAGTAACAGGAACCACTGGCCACTATGACTAAGAACTTCAAAGTCTCAATAAAATTTCACCAACCCGAACATGGAGAGAGGCACATTTCTTATCAAATATTTTCAATCTTCTTTCCAGATACTTAATGGAAAGAATTTCCCTGTTATTCAGTGATAGCATATAGTTTGGTTTTCCTCTGCTTCTTTTACAAAGCATAGAGAAGCTCTACTTTCAGAGAATTCAGTGCAGGGAAAAGACAATATCATTTAGAATTTTTATCTCTTTCATTCAATTATAAATCTATCTTTATGTCAGACATAATCATAGACATAAAGATATGCATGAGTCTCAGAAGTTATCAGGTACTGACCCTATGACAAATTATATATTCTCTGCTTTTGATCATTATTCCCATCTGGCTACTACTTTTCATGGTACTTATGGTTAGAGCATCAGGTCTGCCAAAGTTTGGTAAAAATTGTGTTATAGATTAGGCTTTGTTGCTATTTTTTAACACTAACATGACAAGAAGGACTTGTTACGGGGATCTAGAACAATGCTGACCGTCATTGTAATGACCACACTGAGGTATTTTGGCTTAATGTGAAGTTTCTCAATAGGTGAGCATTATACTGATATTGGTCTTCCCCAGTGGTTTAGCAGTAAAGAACCCACCTGCTGAGGCAGGAGATGTAAGAGAGGGTTTGATCTCTAGGTTGGGAAGATCCCCTAGAGGAAGGCATGGCAACCCATTCCAGTATCTTTTCTTAGAATGTATTTATTTTTTAGTTGAAGGATGATTCTTGCTTTACAGAATTTTGTTGTTTTCTGTCAAACATCAACAAGAATCAGCCATAGATACACATATGTCTCCTCCCTCTTGAACCTCCCTCCAATCTCCCTTCCCATCATATCCCTCTAAATTGTTGTAGAGCCCATGTTTGAGTTCCCTGAGTTATTCTTGCCTGGAGAATCCCATGGACAGGGGAGCATGGTGGGCTACAGTCCATGGAGTCACAAAGAGCTGGGCACAAATGAAGAAATTTATCACCATGCATGTGTACTGATAGTGATTACTCAAACTCTTTGGGGACTCTGGAGAGCCGAGACAGAACTCTTGGGCCCATCAAGCAGCTTCATCAGTTAACTTCAGGATAGCACACTGATACAATCATATTCTCTGTGTGCCATAATATAAAAATGATTGTAAAGAATGGGCCAAAAAACAAAGGAACTGTCCTAACATTTTAAAATTAATTGAGAGAATTCTTTTCTTAATGATTATATTTTCAATTTTTCATATACTCCCACTGGTATTAATTAAATATTACAATTATAAATTTTAAAGTAAGTTAAGAGCCTGTACATATAAATTCCAAAAATATTTTGTAACAATAAATATTGATATAACAATATAAACTATTAAAATCCTTTGTTCAAGAGATTTTACATTGTCATTCTTACATACTTACTATTAGATGATTAGAGATACCCTATTTATCTAATCAACTTCTTATAAATAAAACTTGGATCCACAAAAATGAATAAAGAGTACTAGAAATAGTAAATGCATAGACAAATACAAAATATCTTTCTTCTTATGTAGGTTTCATTAAAAGACAACAAACTGGCTTCCGGTTAAGATGGCGGAGGATTAGGACGGGGAATACACTTTCTCCTCCACAAATTCATCAAAGGGACATCTAAACGCCGAGTAAATTACACAAACAACTTCGGAATGCCGGCAGAGGACATCAGACACCCAGAAAAGCAACTCATTGCCGTCTAAAGGAGGAGCTCATCAAATGCCTCCATACCTACACTGAAACCAAGCATCACACAAAGACCAGCAAGTACCACGGCAAGACATACCAAGCAATTCTCCAGAAAAACAAGAACACAGCCCTGAGCTCCAATACACAGGCTACACAAAGCGACCCCAAAATCAAAGACATCTGATAACTCACTACTAGACACTCCACTGCACCCCAGAGAAAAGAAATCCAGCTCCACCCACCGACACAAGCTTCCATAAACAAGAAACCTCGATAAGCCACCAGTACAAACCCACATATAGTGCAGAAATGCCACAACAAAGAGAACTCCACAGACTGCCAGAATACAGTAAGGACACCCCAAACTCAGCAATTTAAATAAGATGAAGAGACAGAAGAATTCCCAGCAGGTAAAGGAACAGGATAAATGCCCACCAAACCAAACAAAAGAGGAAGAAATAGCGAACCTACCTGATAAAGAATTCCGAATAATGATAGTGAAACTAATCCAAAATCTGGAAAGCAAAATGGAATCATGGATAAATAGCCTGGAGAAAAGCATTGAGAAGATGCAAGAAAGATTTAACAAGGACCTAGAAGAAATAAAAAAGAGTGAATATATAATGAATAATGCAATAAATGAGATCCAAAACACTCTGGAGGCAACAAATAGTAGAATAACAGAGGAAGAAGATAGAATTAGCAAATTAGAAGATAGAATGGCAGAATTAAATGAAGCAGAGGAGAAAAAAGAAAAACGAATTAAAAGAAATGAGGACAATCTCAGAGACCTCCAGGACAATTTTAAACGTTACAATATTCGAATCATAGGAGTCCCAGAAGAAGAAGACAAAAAGAAAGACCATGAGAAGATACTAGAGGAGACAATAGTTGAAAACTTCCCTAAAATGGGGAAGGAAATAATCACTCAAGTCCAAGAAACCCAGAGAGTCCCAAATAGGATAAACCCAAGGCGAAACACCCCAAGACACATATTAATCAAATTAACAAAGATCAAACACAAAGAACAAATATTAAAAGCAGCAAGGGAAAAACAACAAATAACACACAAGGGAATTCCCATAAGGATAACAGCTGATCTTTCAATAGAAACTCTCCAAGCCAGGAGGGAATGGCAAGACATACTTAAAGTGATGAAAGAAAAGAACCTACAGCCCAGATTATTGTACCCAGCAAGGATCTCATTCAAATATGAAGGAGAAATCAAAACCTTTACAGACAAGCAAAAGCTGAGAGAATTCAGCAACAACAAACCAGCTCTCCAACAAATACTAAAGGACCTTCTCTAGACAGTAAACACAAAAAGAATATATAAATTCAAAGCCAAAACAACAAAGTAAATGACAACGGGATCATATTTATCAATAATTACCTTAAATGTAAATGGGTTGAATGCCCCAACCAAAAGACAGAGACTGGCTGAATGGATACAAAAACAAGACCCCTACATATGTTGTCTACAAGAGACCCACCTCAAAATAGGGGACACATACAGACTGAAAGTGAAGGGCTGGAAAAAGATTTTCCATGCAAATAGGGACCAAAAGAAAGCAGGAGTAGCAATACTCATATCACATAAAATAGACTTTAAAACAAAGGCTATGGAAAGAGACAAAGAAGGTCACTACATAATGATCAAAGGATCAATCCAAGAAGAAGATATAACAATTATAAATACATATGCACCCAACATAGAAGCACCACAATATGTAAGACAAATACTAACAAGTATGAAAGGAGAAATAAACAACAACACAATAATACTGGGAGACTTTAGTACCCCACTCACACCAATGGATAGATCAACTAAACAGAAAATTAACAAGGAAACACAAACTTTAAACGATACAATAGACCAGTTAGAACTAATTGATATCTATAGGACATTTCATTGCAAAACAATGAATTTCACCTTTTCTCAAGCGCACATGGAACCTTCTCCAGGATAGACCACATCCTGGGCCATAAATCTAGCCTTGGTAAGTTCAGAAAAATTGAAATCATTCCAAGCATTTTTTTCTGACCACAATGCAGTAAGAGTAAATCTCAATAACAGGAGAAAAACTATTAAAAATTCCAACATATGGAGGCTGAACAACACACTCCTGAATAACCAACACATCACAGAAGAAATCAAAAAAGAAATCAAATTCTGCATAGAAACGAATGAAAATGAAAACACAACAACCCAAAACCTGTGGGACACTGTAAAAGCAGTCCTAAGGGGAAAGTTCATAGCAATACCGGCATACCTCAAGAAACAAGAAAAAAGCCAAATAAATAACCTAACTATACACCTAAAGCAACTGGAAAAGGAAGAAATGAAGCACCCCAAGGTTAGTAGAAGGAAAGAAATCTAAAAAATTAGGGCAGAAATAAATGCAAAAGAAACAAAAGAGACCATAGCAAAAATCAACAAAGCTAAAAGCTGGTTCTTTGAAAGGGTAAATAAAATTGACAAACCACTAGCCAGACTCATCAAGAAACAAAGGGAGAAAAATCAAATCAATAAAATTAGAAATGAAGAGAGATCACAACAGACAGCACAGAAATACAAAGGATCATAAGAGACTACTATCAGCAATTATATGGCAATAAAATGGACAATGTGGAAGAAATGGACAAATTCTTAGAAAAGTACAACTTCCCAAAACTGGATCAGGAAGAAATAGAAAATCTTAACAGACCCATCACAAGCACGGAAATTGAAACTGTAATCAGAAATCTTCCAGCAAACAAAAGCCCAGGCCCAGACGGCTTCACAGCTGAATTCTACCAAAAATTTAGAGAAGAGCTAACACCTATCCTACTCAAACTGTTCCAGAAAATTGCAGAGGAAGGCAAACTTCCAAACTCATTCTATGAGGCCACCATCACCCTAATACCAAAACCTGACAAAGATGCCACAAAAAAAGAAAACTACAGGCCAATATCACTGATGAACATAGATGCAAAAATCCTTAACAAAATTCTAGCAATCAGAATCCAACAACACATTAAAAAGATCATACACCATGACCAAGTGGGCTTTATCCCAGGAATGAAGGATTCTTCAATATCCACAAATCAATCAACGTAATACACCACAATAACAAACTGAAGAATAAAAACCATATGATTATCTCAATAGATGCAGAGAAAGCCTTTGACAAAGTTCAACATCCATTTATGATAAAAACTCTCCAGAAAGCAGGAATAGAAGGAACATACCTCAACATAATAAAAGCTATATATGACAAACCCACAGCAAACATTATCCTCAATGGTGAAAAATTGAAAGCATTTCCTCTAAAGTCAGGAACAAGACAAGGATGCCCACTTTCACCATTACTATTCAACATAGTTTTGGAAGTTTTGGCCACAGCAATCAGAGCAGAAAAAGAAATAAAAAGAATCCAAATTGGAAAAGAAGAAGTAAAACTCTCACTGTTTGCAGATGACATGATCCTCTACGTAGAAAACCCTAAAGATTCCACCAGAAAATTACTAAAACTGATCAATGAATACAGTAAAGTTGCAGGATATAAAATTAACAAACAGAAATCCCTTGCATTCCTGTACACTAATAATGAGAAAATAAAAAGAGAAATTAAGGAAACAATTCCATTCACCATTGCAATGAAAACAATAAAATACTTAGGAATATATCTTCCTAAAGAAACTAAAGACCTATATATAGAAAACTATAAAACACTGGTGAAAGAAATCAAAGAGGACACTAATAGATGGAGAAATATACCATGTTCATGGATTGGTAGAATCAATATAGTGAAAATGAGTATACTACCCAAAGCAATTTATAGATTCAATGCAATCCCCATCAAGCTACCAATGGTATTCTTCACAGAGCTAGAACAAATACTGTCTCAATTTGTATGGAAATACAAAAAACCTCGAATAGCCAAAGCTATCTTGAGAAAGAAGAACGGAACTGGAGGAATCAACCTGCCTGACTTCAGGCTCTACTACAAAGCCACAGTCATCAAGACAGTATGGTACTGGCACAAAGAGAGAAATATAGATCAATGGAACAAAATAGAAAGCCCAGAGATAAATCCACGCACATATGGTCACCTTATCTTTGACAAAAGAGGCAAGAATATACAATGGATTAAAGACAATCTTTTTAACAAGTGGTGCTGGGAAAACTGGTCGAACACTTGTAAAAGAATGAAACTAGAACACTTTCTAACACCATACACAAAAATAAACTCAAAATGGATTAAAAGATCTAAATGTAAGACCAGAAACCATAAAACTCCTAGAGGAAAACATAGGCAAAACAGTCTCTGACTTACATCACAGCAGGATCCTCTATAACCCACCTCCCAGAATATCGGAAATAAAATAAAAATGAACAAATGGGACCTAATCAAACTTAAAAAGCTTCTGCACAACAAAGAAAACTATAAGCAAGGTGAAAATACAGCCTTCAGAATGGGAGAAAATAATAGCAAATGAAGCAACAGACAAACAACTAATCTCAAAAATATACAAGCAACTTCTACAGCTCAATTCCAGAAAAATAAACGACCCAATCAAAAAATGGGCCAAAGAACTTAATAGACATTTCTCCAAAGAAGACATACAGATGGCTAACAAACACATGAAAAGATGCTCAACATCACTCATTACCAGAGAAATGCAAATCAAAACCACTATGAGGTACCATTTCATACCAGTCAGAATGGCTGCTATCCAAAAGTCCACAAGCAATAAATGCTGGAGAGGGTGCGGAGAGAAGGGAACCCTCTTACACTGTTGGTGGGAATGCAAACTAGTACAGCCACTATGGAGAACAGTATGGAGATTCCTCAAAAAACTTGGAATAGAACTGCCTTATGATCCAGCAATCCCACTGCTGGGCATACACACTGAGAAAACCAGAATTGAAAGAGACACGTGTACCCCAATGTTCATAGCAGCACTGTTTACAATAGCCAGAACATGGAAGCAACCTAGATGTCCATCCACAGATGAATGGATAAGAAAGCAGTGGTACATATACACAATGGAGTATTACTCAGCCATTAAAAAGAATACATTTGAATCAGTTCTAAGGAGGTGGATGGAACTGGAGCCTATTATACAGAGTGAAGTAAGCCAGAAACAAAAACACAAATACAGTATACTAACGCATATATATGGAATTTAGAAAGATGGTAAAAATAACCCTATTTACAAGACAGCAAAAGAGAAACTGATGTATAGAACAGACTTTTGGACTCTGGGACTGGGAGAGGGTGGGATGATTGGGGAGAATAGCATTGAAATATGTATAATATCATATCTGAAATGAGTCATCAGTCCAGGTATGATGCCTGATAACAGATGCCTGGGGCTGGAGCACTTGGCGACCTGGAGGGATGGTGTGGGGAGGGGGAGGGAGGAGGGTTCAGGATAGGGAACACGTGTTTACTGGTGGCGGATCCATCTCGATGTATAGTAAAAGCAATACAATATTGTAAAGTTAAGCAAAATAAAAAATAAAAATAAAATAAATAAAATAAAAGACAACAAACTGTTTCAAATGAAAACAGTAACAATCTAGTATGGAGTTTCTAACAAGTGTAAATTAACATATGTCACAACAAAAAGGTCCAGAAGAGAGAAATGGAAATGTAAGATTCTTGTAGCACTTGAAAATAGACTATACTAAGTTAAAGTTGTATACCATAAGCCATAGCACAATCATTAAATTACACAACAAAAAGTATAGATGAAAAGAAAACAAAGAAGATAAAATAGAATCAATTAATACAAAATTCTCAAAAGGGCAAAAACATAGAGAAAAGGGGGAATAAAATAAGGAACAAATAGCAAATAACAAGATTAAATATTTAAATTTAACCATATCAATAATTCAGAATCAATAATTCTGAAGGAGATCAGCCCTGGGATTTCTTTGGAAGGTATGATGCTAAAGCTGAAACTCCAGTACTTTGGCCACCTTATGCAAAGAGTTGACTCATTGGAAAAGACTCTGATGCTGGGAAGGATTGGGGGCAGGAAGAGAAGGGGATGACAGAGGATGAGATGGCTGGATGGCATCACTGACTCTATGGACGTGAGTCTGGGTGAACTCCAGGAGTTGGTGATGGACACGGAGGCCTGGCATGCTGCAATTCATGGGGTCGCTAAGATTCGAACACAACTGAGCGACCGAACTGAACTGAACTGATATCAATAATCACATTGTAAATGCTCAAATTACCTCAACTTAAAGGCACTGGTGCCTGATGAACTATGGATGGAGGTTCGTGACATTGCACCGGAGACAGAGAGCAAGACCATCCTCAAGAAAAAGAAATGTAAAAAAGCAAAATGGCTGTTTGAGAAGGCCTTACAAATAGCTGTGAAAAGAAGAGAAGCAAAAAGCAAAGGAGAAAAGGAAAGATATACCCATTTGAATGCAGAGTTCCAAAGAATAGCAAGGAGAGATAAGAAAGACTTCCTCAGTGATCAATGCATAGAAAGAGGAAAACAATAGAATGGGAAAGACTAAAGATCTCTTCAAGAAAATTAGAGATACCAAGGGAACACTGAATGCAAATATGGGCACAACAAAGGACAAAAATGTTATGGACCTAACAGAAGCAGAAGATATTAACAAGTAGTGGCAAGAATACACAGAAGAACTGTACAAAAAAGATATTAATGACCCAGATAATCACGATGGTGTGATCACTCACCTAGAGCCAGACATGCTAGAATGTGAAGTCAAGTGGGCCTTAGGAAGCATCACTATGAGCAAAGAAAGCTAGTGGAGGTGATGGAATTCCAGTTGAGCTATTTCAAATCCTGAAAGATGATGCTGTGAAAGTGTTGTACTCAATATGTCAGCAAATTTGGAAAACTCAGCAGTGGCCACAGGACTGGAAAAGGTCAGTTTTCACTCCAGTCCCAAAGAAAGGCATTGCCAAAAAATGCCCAAACTACCGCACAACTGTACTCTTCTCACACGCTAGTAAAGTAATGCTCAAAATTCTCCAAGCCAGGCTACAACACTATGTGAACCATGAACTTCCACATATTCAAGCTGTATTTAGAAAAGGTAGAGGAACCAGAGGTCAAATTGCCAACATCCACTAGCTCATTGAGAAAGCAAGAGAGTTCCAGGAAAACATCTATTTCTGCTTCATTGACTATACCAAAGCCTTTGACGGTGTGGATCACAATAAACTGTGGAAAATACTGAAAGAGATGGGAATACCAGACCACCTGACCTGCCTCTTGAGAAACCTATATGCAGGTCAGGAAACAACAGTTAGAACTGGACATGGAACAACAGGCTGGTTTCAAATAGGAAAAGGAGTACATCAAGGCTGTATACTGTCACCCTGCTTATTTAACTTCTATGCAGAGTACACCATGAGAAATGCTGGGTGGGAGAAGCACAAGCTGGAATCAAGATTTCTGGGAGATATACCAATAACCTCAGATATGCAGATGACACCACCTTTATGGAAGAAAGTAAAGAAGAACTAAAGAGTCTCTTGATGAAAGTGAAAGAGGGGAGTGAAAAAGTTGGCTTAAAGCTCAACATTCAGAAAACAAAGAACATAGCATCCTTTCCCATTACTTCATAGCAAATAGATGGGGAAACAGTGGAAACGGTGGCAGACTTTATTTTTTGGGCTCCAAAATCACTGCAGATGGTGACTACAGCCATGAAATAAAAAGACGCTTACTCCTTGGAAGGAAAGTTATGACCAACCTAGACAGTATATTAAAAAGCAGAGATATTATTTTGTCAAAAAAGGTCCATCTAGTCAGGCTATGCTTTTTCCAGTGGTCATGTATGGATGTGAGAGTTGGACTTTGAAGAAAGCTGAGCGCCAAAGAATTGATGCTTTTGAACTGTGGTGTTGGAGAAGACTCTTGAGAGTCTCTTGGACTGCAAGGAGATCCAACCAGTCCATCCTAAAGCAGATCAGTCCTGGGTGTTCATTGCAAGGACTGATGTTGAAGCTGAAACTCCAGCCACCTGATGTGAAGAGCTGACTCATTTGAAAAGACCCTGATGCTGGGAAAGATTGAAGGCGAGAGGAGAAGGGAACAACAAAGGATGAGGTGGTTGGATGGCATCACTGACTCAATGGACGTGAGTTTAAGTAGACTCTGGAAGTTGTCGATGGACGGGGAGGCCTGGCGTACTGTGGTTCACGGGGTCACAAAGAGTCAGACACGACTGAGCAATTGAACTGAACTGACTGAAAGGCACTGGTTGTCAGATTGAATTTCAAAATAGCAAGATCCCTGTTATGAGTTGAATTATGTTACCTGAAAAAAAGATATGTTGATAGTCCTATCCTCCAGGGCTTCAGAAAATGATCTTACTTGAAGAAAGGATCGTTAACAGAAGTAATCAAGTTAAAACAAAGTCATTAGGATGGGCTCTAATCAGATATGATTGGTGTCCTTTAGAAAGGAAATTTGGAAAAAAAGAAAAAAACACCACAGAGAGAAGAAAACTTGAAGATACATGGAGGATTAGAGTGATGTATAATATCGGCAAGCCTAGGAATGTCAGAGGCTACCTGGAGCTAGGACAGCAGCATGCAACAGCTGGTTCCTTCTCCAGCACGATAGGAGGGAACAAGGCCTTGCGTACACCTTGACTTAAAACTTCTGGTCTCCAGATCTAAGATACAATAAATTTGTAATTTCAACACTTCCTTCTTCAAAATAGATTAAATGGATGGATTAAATAAAGCAAATTGACATGTATACAATGTATGCTTTTGTTGATTACAGCCAATGAAAGTATAATATGTATTCTTTTTTTTAAGACTTTTTTTATTTCTTTTTTTTTTTTTTTGCTTAACTTTACAATATTGTATTGCTTTTACTATACATCGAGAT
The DNA here is from genome assembly GCA_935064755.1 of Tragelaphus eurycerus. Lineage (NCBI taxonomy): Eukaryota > Metazoa > Chordata > Mammalia > Artiodactyla > Bovidae > Tragelaphus > Tragelaphus eurycerus. The sequence goes on along the minus strand of CAKXYN010000010.1, from coordinate 38,931,932 downwards.
GGATCCGCCACCAGTATACACGTGTTCCCCATCCTGAACCCTCCTCCCTCCCCCCTCCCCACACCATCCCTCCAGGTTGTCCCAGTGCTCCAGCCCCAGGCATCTGTTATCGGGCATCGTACCTGGACTGACGACTCGTTTCAGATATGATATTATACATATTTCAATGCTATTCTCCCCAATCATCCCACCCTCTCCCAGTTCCAGAGTCCAAAAGTCTGTTCTATACATCCGTGTCTCTTTTGCTGTCTTGTAAATAGGGTTATTTTTACCATCTTTCTAAATTCCCTATATATGCGTTAGTATACTGTATTTGTGTTTTTGTTTCTGGCTTACTTCACTCTGTATAATAGGCTCCAGTTCCATCCACCTCCTTAGAACTGATTCAAATGTATTCTTTTTAATGGCTGAATAATACTCCATTGTGTATATGTACCACAGCTTTCTTATCCATTCATCTGTGGATGGACATCTAGGTTGCTTCCACGTTCTGGCTATTGTAAACAGTGCTGCTATGAACATTGGGGTACACGTGTCTCTTTCAATTCTGGTTTTCTCAGTGTGTATGCCTGTAAATGGAAGATGAAGTCTATTCTGAACCATGAAAAGCCCCCATAATTTAAAATGACTCATATCATAGAAGTATGTTCTCTGACCATGGTGAGATTAATCTTGACATCAATTACAGAAAGATGAAATATGAAAAAAATCCTCCAATATTTGTAATCCAAACAACATAATTTTAAATAACTTGTGAGTTACAGAAAGAAATCAAGAATACCAAGAATGAGGGAAATGACATTACTAGAAATTCCGTGATGTAAAAAGGATAATAAAGAAAGATTATGAACAAACTTCTTGTCAAATTTGATTAAGTTAGACAAAGTGGACAGATTCCTTGAAAGACATAAGCTGTCAGATCAGATCAGATCAGTCGCTCAGTTGTGTCTGACTCTTTGCGACCCCATGAACTGCAGTACGCCAGGCCTCCCTATCCATCACCAGCTCTTGGAGGTCACTCAGACTCACATTCATCGAGTCAGTGATGCCATCCAGCCATCTCATCCTCTGTCGTCCCTTTTTCCTCTGCCCTCAATCCCTCCCAGCATCAGAGTCTTCTCCAATGAGTCAACGCTTCGCATGAGGTGGCCAAAATACTGGAGTTTCAGCTTGAGCATCATTCCTTCCAAAGAAATCCCAGGGCTGATCTCCTTCAGAATGGACTGGTTGGATCTCCTTGCAGTCCAAGGGACTCTCAAGAGTCTTCTCCAACACCACAGTTCAAAAGCATCAATTCTTCAGTGCTCAGCCTTCTTCACAGTCCAGCTCTCACATCCATACATGACCACAGGAAAGACCATAGCCTTGACTAGGCGAACCTTTGTTGGCAAAGTGATGTCTCTGCTTTTGAATATGCTATCTAGGTTGGCCATAACTTTCCTTCCAAGGAGTAAGCGTCTTTTAATTTCATGGCTGCAGTCAAGGCTCACTCAAAAAGTAATATTTAATATGAATAACAATATATCTATTAAAGGAACTGAACTTTACCTACTTTCCACATAGAAAACTCTAGGCCCAGATAGTCTGAATCCTGAAATCTATCAGTTATTTAGGAAAAAGTAATTCTGATTCTATATAAATTCCTCCAGAAAACTGAAGTTAAGAAAATCTGATATTCCAACCAAAAACATTAGTAAAAAAAGAAAAAAATGCATACCATTCAGAAATGGCCATCATCAAAAACCCTACAAATAATAAATGTTGGAGAGGGTGTGCAGAAAAGGGAACCCTCCTATATTGTTGGTGGGAATATAATTGGTGCAGCCACTATGGAGATCAGTATGGGGGTTCCTTTAAAAAACTAAAGACAGTTACCATATGATCCAGCAATCTCACTCCTGGGCATATATCCAGAAAAGACAAAAACCGTAATTTCAAAAGATACATGCACCCCTATAGTACACACCAGTACATCAGTACTATTTACAGTAGCCAAGAAATGGAAGCAATTCAATTGTCCATTGACAGATGAAAGATGTGGTATATATATATATTGAAAGTCACTCAGTCGTGTCCAAATCTTTGTGACCCCATGGATTATACAGTCCATGGAATTCTCCAGGCTAGAATACTGGTGTGGGTAGCCTTTCCCTCCTCCAGGGCATCTTCCCAACCCAGGGATTGAATCCAGGTCTCCCACATTTCAGACAGATTCTTTACCAGCTGAGCCACAAAGGAAGCTGGAGAATACTGGAGTGGGTAGCCTATCCCTTCTCCAGTGGATCTTCCCAACCCAGAGATTGAACCAAGGTCTCCTGCACTGCAGGCAGATTCTTTACCAACTGAGCTATCAGAGAAATCCTCACATATATACAAATATATATATATATATTACTTAGCCATAAGAAAGAATGAAATATCATTTGCAAAACATGATTTACCTAGATATTATCATACTAGTGAAATAAGTCAGACAAAGACAAATATCATAGAGACCACTGATATATGGAATCTAAAAAAAATGATGTAAAGGAACTTATTTACAAAACAGAAACTCAAAGACATAAACAAATTTATGGTTACAAAAGGGGAAAGATGGAGGGAGGAATAAATTAAGAATTAACAAATATAATACACTATATACAAAACAGATAAACACCAAGGACATAATGTATAGCACAGGGAACTGTATTCAATATTGTGTAATAACCTATAATGGAAAAGGATCTGAAAAAGAAAATATATATATATATATATATTTAACTGCATCACTTTGCTATACACATGAAACACTGTAAATCAACTATATTTCAATTAAAAAATTATTTAGAAGAAAACAAGCCACTATCTTTGTGTTATTAAAATTTTATCAAATTATAAAATAAATAAAAAGGAAAACATATCATGACCAAATGGGGTTAATCTTCTAATGCAGTTAGATTAACATTAGAAATTAACTAGCACACTTCACAATATCAACAGAAAATAAAAAATGAAAACCATATTATCTCAATAGATTCAGACAAATCATTTGACAATATCACTCCAATTCTTATAAGAGCTGTCAGCAAACTAGAAATATAAAGGAACATTTTCAACCTGATAAAAGACATTGTATTAATTTTTTGTTGCTACAATAGCAAATGCCACAAACTTAGTGGTTAAAATAACACAATTTATTCTCCTTTAGTTCTGGAGGTCAGAAGATTAAAATAGTTGGCAGGGCTGTTTCTTCTGGAGGCTCCAGGGAAGAATCCATTGTCCCTTCCTTTTCATATTCTAGAGGCTCCCTACATTCTTTGACTTATGGTGAATAGATAAATTCATTGTGGTATATCCATGCAATATAATACTAATAATACAATAGTAAAAAAAGAAATAGACTACTGATACACTTAAAAACATGAATGAATCCTAAAATAATTCTGCTGAGTGACAAAAGCCAAACCAAAAAAGGCTACATGCACTATGATTTCATTTGCTAAAAATTCTAGAAATTACCAACTAATTTGTAATGATAGAAACCAGATTAGTGGTTGCCTGAAAATGGTAGGGAGCAAGAGGAGTGGAAAGTGTCCAGAGAGAGATATTACAAAGGGGCATGAGAACACTTAGCTCCATTGCTCCATGTGAGCAGCGCTTTGTGACCCCATGGACTGCAGCCCGCCAGGCTCTTCTGTCCATGGGATTTTCCAGGCAAGAATACTGGGAATGGGTTGCCATTGCCTTCTCCAGGGGATCTTCCCAACCCAGGTATTGAACCCGTGTCTCCTGCGCTGTAGGGGGATTCTTTATTTATTTTCTTGATCTCGGTTGTGGTTTAATGGGTGTATATACACGAGAAAAAACTCAAATTTTACACTTAAATATGAGCAGTTATTTCATCAGTTATACCTCAATAAAAGTTTTAAAAGAGATTAACTAAATCCTTTAAGAGTTCTTGGCCTTTCATGTTCCCAAATATAAAATACATATTACAATAAACAGTAAGCATGCTAGCTTATTTTGTATTTGAGTGTTTGGATACATATCAAAGATGTTTGACCTCAAGGGTCATACTACCAGATGTTAATCATGGATTAGACTCCACAGAATTTATACACATGTAGGACTTCTGAAGAATGAATCTGAAATGAATCAGAAACAAATTAAATTGAATGATATTTAAGGAAGAGCTTAGATCAATGTGATTATTTGAGTATTCTTAGACATTAAGATCTTTTAGACGTCTGAACACATTTATTTAGTGCTCTAGAATTTTATTAAAAAAGGAATGTCTGTTGTTGGGAAGAGGAGAGAAGAGGAGTTAGACTAGGAAGGGAGAATTAATGGTGAAGTTTAGGGTTTTTTTATGAGCACAGAAAGGTAATATTCAAGAATCCCTGAGATCCAGGAATAGGCTCAAAAACATGTGTGAATGTTTCATAGACATGTGTATTTATCCTGAGGAGAGAGCCCATAGCTATGATTAAAGTATTGGGAGGCTTCATAACCTAAAATATTAATGACTTCTCAGTGACTTATATCAAGAAAATATTTATGGAAAAATCTGATGGAAGCAGTCTAATCTGATTATAAGTTCTTTATTAAGATGGTTTTATGATCAACCGGCTGATTTTTATGTGCTTTGTAATATACTGTAACCACATATTGTGCCTGTTAGGTTCTTTGGGTATGGAAAATAGGCCCTCACCACATGTGTTGTTCAAGCTTTTTTCCCCATTAAATGCTAGTCTTGCTGAGCAAAACAAAACTGAACCAATCAGATCTTTCCAACCAGTTCTCTCATCAGATATATAGAGTTATCAAATTTAATAGATACAATCAACAGTTTAAATTATTATGTCAATATTTTTATTACAAATATCCTGTTAGGATGACATTCAGTAAATTAGTGGGAAGTCACCCAATTTTATTAAAGGTAATCAAACAATTTATCCAACTGAACCACCTGCATATGCTTTCTTAAGTCCTTACACCTTTTCAACATCAGCTTTACCAAACATTTTAAAATGATGATTATAAAAGGCAAGTGGTACATGGAAATACCTTAACAATGAATCCTTAAGAATCTTTACCTTGTTTCAATTTTCCTCTTTTACTTTTTCTCTCTCAATTCCTATAGTAATTTATAGCTATTATGATCTTATTTATTTCTGACAAAACCTTATTAAGAAGTTGGTCAAATCAGTTAAATAATTTATAAGTGAAACAAAATATGTAAAATTAGAACTATTCTGGACACTTCACTACCTCTCAAATCACTCCCCTCCAATCAATCAATTATAAATGTCGAGATGCTGAGAACTCATTCCTCTGTGTGGCGTTAGTATCTGTATGTATATTTCCATCGAGCTGTTCTATCCCAAGTTGTTCAAAGCAACATCTTAGAAATGAGCTGGAAAACAGATCTGAACTCAGTTGAAGTGATTATGTTTTCAAATATTTATATTCAGTATAGTCTTCTCAATATTATTTGAATTATCCTCACTTTTTAACATCATCTTTCTGTAATCTTGTTTTTATCCAATTTTAACACAGTTTTCATTTTTTTTATAACAACCAAAGCCCTCTTCCACTCTCTCACTGTAGCTCTTTCTCAGTATGCTTTTATTTACCTTTCTAAAAAACAAAAAATCAAGCAGTAAGTTTATCTCCTCTGTTGTATTCATTTGCCACCCCCTACCCTACTTTTTCTACCCTGACAGCCAAGAGATGAAGTTCTGCTTAACTGTAGTCTCATTGGTATGACATGAACATGTGCTTCTTTTCTTTTTCATGTCTGATTAAGAGATATATTAACAATAAAGATAATTAACCAATTAAATTATCTCAGAGGAGGAAATGTGTGGATTGTAGCAACTGACTTTATTAAAGTAAGTCTTTGAAAATATTAGGGCTTCCCAGGTGGTTCAGTGGTAAAGGATCTGCCTGCCAATGCAAGCGATGCGGGTTTGATCCCTGGGTTGGGTGGATCCCCTGGAGGAGGAAATGGTAACCCACTCCAATATTTTTGCCAGGAAAATCCCATGGACAGAGGAGCCTGGTGGGCTACAGTCCATGGGGTTGCAAAGAGTCAGACATGACTGATCACGAACACATGTGAAAATATTGCTTACTAAAAATCTATTAAAAAAAAAACTCTAAACCCAAACATCTCTTCAAAGATAATCTTTAAAAATTATTTTTGTTTCATTATTTTTTAACATCAGACTATTATGAACCTTTTGTTCAAGGTTACATAATATTCACTTTGTAGCATCTTATTCAATCATAGTGAAGAAGGCAATGGCAACCCACTTTTGCCTGGAAAACCCCATGAACCCCATGCGCCTGGTAGGCTGCAGTCCATGGGGTCGCTAAGAGTTGGACACACTGGGCGACTTCAATTTCACTTTTCACTTTCATGCATTGAAGAAGGAAATGGCAACCCACTCCAGTGTCCTTGCCTGGAGAATCCCAGGGACGGGGGAGCCTGGTGGGCTGCCGTCTATGGGGTCACACAGAGTCGGACATGACTGACGTGACTTAGCAGCAGCAGCAGCTGTTGCTTACATGGTCTCTGAGAAGTTAGATATACTTCTTATTTTTGTTGCTCTTTAGCAAAATTATTTTGCTCTGGGTTTTTCAGAATTTTCCTTTATGTTTGGTTTTCTGTAGTTGGAAAACAATATGCCTATGTTAGGTTTTCTGTTTGTCTATTGTTTTGTTTTGTGGAAATTTTGGGGGAGGGTTGGCAGTTGATCATTTATACTTTGGTGTTTTCTGAGCTTAGTGGACCTGACAATTTGTATCTGACAATTTAGGGAAATTCTCAGAAGGAGGAATAATGTAGACTAGTACATTATTTTTTTCAAATACTTCTGCTCATGTCTCTGTTTTCATTTTGCAATTCCTATTACATGCATGTTATACCTTTTGTAGTTGTCCCGCTCTTGTTTAGTTTCTAAGCCATGTCTGACTCTTTTTCTTTTATTTATTTTTTAATGGAAGGATAATTGCTTTACAGAATTTTGCTGTTTTCTGTCAAACTTCAACATGAATCAGCCATAGGTATACATATATCTCCTCCCTTTTGAACTTCCCTCCCATGTCCCTCCCCATCCCACTCTTCTGGGTTGATACAGAGCCCCTGTTTAAGTTTCCTGAGCCACACAGCAGATTCCCATTGGCAATCTATTTTCCACATGGTAATGTACATTTCCATGTTACTCTCTCCATACATCTCACCCTCTCCTCCCCTTTCCCCAAGTCCATAAGTCTATCCTCTATGTCTGTTTCTTGATTGCTGCCCTGAAAATAAATTCTTTAGTACCATTTCTCTAGATTCCGTATATATGCATTAGAATACAATATTTATCTTTCTCTTTCTGACTGACTTCACTCTGTATAATAGGTTCTAGGTTCATGTGTCTGACTTTTGCGACCTCATGGACTGTTGCCCACCAGGCTCCTCTGTCTACGGGACTTCCCAGGCAAGAATACTGGAGTGGGTTGCCATTTCCTTCTCTGGGGAATCTTTCCAGCCCAGGGATTGAAACCATGTTTCCTACTTGGCAGGCAGACAGATTCTTTTTTTGGAAATCCTGTTCTGTTTTTTAATCTTTTATCTCTTTGTTTCAGCTTTGCAGATTTTTATTAAGATATCCTCAAGCACAGATTCTTTTCTCAGCTGTGTCCAATCTACTAACAAGCCCATCAAAGGCATTCTTTATTTCTGTGAGTGTATTTTATCTCTAGCATTTCTTTTCAGTTCTTTCCTAGAATTTCCATCTCTCTGCTTATTTATTCTATCTGTTATTGCTATCTACATTATCCTTAGAGCCTTAGCAGATTTATTGAGATATAGTCAACGTATAACATTGTGTAAGTGTAATGTGATGATTTGATACATATATATAGTGTGAAATGATTACCATAAGTTAAAGTATCCATTATCTCAAATAACTCCCATTTTTCGGTAGTGGTGGTGAAAACATTTAAGATGTACTCTTTAGCAACTTTCAAAAATACAATACAGTATTAATTATAACTATCAATGCTCAACAGTAGATCCTTAGAGGCTATTCATCTTACTAGAAGTTTGTTCTCTTGTTCAGCATATTCTCTTTTCTACCACCCACCCAGCCTCTGGCACCTCCAATCTACTCTGTTTCTGTGAGATTGAGCCCTTAACATTTCAGCACAGTTATTTGAAATTCCAAGTCTATTCATTTCCACATGTCTGCCATATCTGAATCTGGTTTTGATGCTTGCTTTGTTTCTTCAAATGTTTTTTTTTCTTTCTGTTTAGTATGTTTTGTAATATTTTTGATGGAAATGATCTACTGGGTAAATACTGTAAGTAGGCCCTTCCAGGGTAATGAGGTGGTGAGGTGTGGGGGCAGGAGGAACATTTTATAGCACTTGGAGGTCTCAGTCTTTAAATGAGGCTTCTCATTTTCCAACCCTTTCCCCTTCAATGAGATAGGATGCCTAGAGGCAGCTGGGGTTGCAAATTTCCTCCACCATTCCCCAGGTCAATTAAGCTAAACCCCAGCTATTTAGCTTTCAGTTAAATGGTTTCTCCTGTGGCAGACCTTGTTAAGGATTGAATGCTATGGTGGGCATTTTTCAAAATGGAGTCTTTTCCCTTTCTTCTGCCAGAAGCACAAGGTGATTTTTCTCCTATACTCACTGTGAGAACCTGGTGGAACTCTTGGAGGTAAAATTCATGAAAGTGCAGTGTCCCTCTAGTGACTGGGTCCCTGTCTGGTTTTCATCTCTCAGAGGGGTCCATGCTAAGCCTCCAGTAGTTCATCAGCTACAGTCCCGATTCCCCTGTCGATTCCTGCAGAGCTTCTGCTCCTGGTAAGTTGTGACTCCTGATATTCCTTTTTTGGCATCTGTAATTTTGAGGACTGCAGTTTGTCCTGTGACTGACATTCTATTATGGAGCTAAGAAAAGTTTGTTTTTCAGTTTATTATTCTTTTTACTTTTGGTTAGGAAGGTATGGTGATTTCTAGCTTCTTACAAGTCAGACTGGAAACCAGACTAGAATTCTCTTTTTTCTTAGGCTTTGTTAGAGTCTTTTCATTATCTCTCTGAATTTTGTTGTATTTTTCTGTATCTGTTCTTATATCATTCAACTTCTTTCTCTGTACTATGTAAATTGTTAATTGGTAGTAGTGGCTTGATCTGATTTCATTTTAAATTTTTGGCAAGATTGCTTAGGGATGGTATATATACTTAATCAAGGAAGTCTGCATTATCTGCTGCTGCTGCTAAGTGGCCTCAGTTGTGTCTAACTCTGTGCGACCCCATGGACTGCAACCTACCGGGCTCCTCTGCCCATGGGATTTTCCAGGCAAGAGTACTGGAGTGGGTTGCCATTGCCTTCTCCCTTCATTATCTGAATAGTTCTCTTTTTGTAATATTAGCAGTTATTGACCTTGCATGGTTTCATTAATTCACATGGGATGATAAAATGATGATATTCTATTGCCTTTTGCATTTGTTATTTGATTAACTTCTCTAAAAAGCAATCTACCTCTATCAACTATTTGATTACAAGGTGCACCTGGTATAGGAAAGGCAAAACAAAAGTCTTGTTTGCCTTTATCAGCTTTCAAGAAAATAGGCTAGTTCTCAAACATTCTGTGTCGATGCACACTTCAGTTTTACTCCTCCTTGTAAACTCAAGGACTAAGTGCACTCAGTGTGACTCAGGCGACTGCAGTTATCCTGTGTATGTGTGCCCGGTCACATCTGACCCCTTGTGACTCTCTGGACTGTAGCCAGGCTCCTCTATCCATGGAATTTTCCAGGCAAGAATACTGTAGTGGGTTGCCATTTCGTACTCCAGGAGATCCCCCTGACCCAGGGATCAAACACGTATCTTCCATGGACCACACTGGCAGGTAGGTTCTTTACCACTGCCACCTGGGAAGCCCAAACTGCAATTGCAATTATTACTTTCATTGAAGTTCGGTTTTACTTACCTTTGGTCAGAGGTCCTTTAAAAAAAAAAAACAAAAACTAGATTTAATAGTCTTTGTTATCTTTGTTATCGGGTACATTAAGTTGTTTAATGTTCATCTTATACATTTCCTGATACAAACTTGAATTGGGAGCCATCTATTTAGCTGCTGCTGCTTCTGCTGCTAAGTCACTTCAGTCGTGTCTGACTCTGTGCGACCCCATAGACGGCAGCCCACCAGGCTCCCCCGTCCCTGGGATTCTCCAGGCAAGAATACTGGAGTGGGTTGCCATTTCCTTCTCCAATGCATGAAAATGAAAAGTGAAAGTGAAGTTGCTCAGTCGTGTCCGACTCTTAGCGACCCCATGGACTGCAGCCTACCAGGCTCCTTTGTCCTAAAGCTTGTTTATTTCCAAAAAATATATATTTTAAGATCTCGGTCAGGATTTTAGTATGTTGATTACAACTAAATAGGTTATTTGGCAATTGTTTCTAGGCCTTTTTACTAGAAAAGCTGGACTATCTGTCTACATAGATATTGATAAAGTTACAATTCCCTACATTTTTGGCCCATTCTATTCCCATCACTCTCTACCCTAAGTCAACATCTATCCAGTGCTGCTATGAACATTGGGGTACACATGCCTCTTTCAATTCTGGTTTTCTCAGTGTGTATGCCCAGCAGTGGGATTGCTGGGTCATAAGGCAGTACTATTCCCAGTTTTTTGAGGAATCTCCATACTGTTCTCCATAGTGGCTGTACTAGTTTGCATTCCCACCAACAGTGTAAGAGGGTTCCCTTCTCTCCGCACCCTCTCCAGCATTTATTGCTTGTGGATTTTTGGATCGCAGCCATTCTGACTGGCGTGTAATGGTATCTCATAGTGGTTTTGATTTGCATTTCTCTGATAATGAGTGATGTTGAGCATCTTTTCATGTGTTTGTTAGCCATCTGTATGTCTTCTTTGGAGAAATGTCTATTAAGTTCTTTGGCCCATTTTTTGATTGGGTCGTTTATTTTTCTGGAATTGAGCTGTAGAAGTTGCTTGTATATTTTTGAGATTAGTTGTTTGTCTGTTGCTTCATTTGCTATTATTTTCTCCCATTCTGAAGGCTGTCTTTTCAGCTTGCCTATAGTTCATAGCAGCACTGTTTACAATAGCCAGGACGTGGAAGCAACCTAGATGTCCATCCACAGATGAATGGATAAGCAAGCTGTGGTACATATACACGATGGAGTATTACTCAGCCATTAAAAAGAATACATTTGAATCAGTTCTAATGAGGTGGATGGAACTGGAGCCTATTATACAGAGTGAAGTAAGCCAGAAAGAAAAACACAAATACAGTATACTAACGCATATGTATGGAATTTAGAAAGATGGTAACAATCACCCTGCTTATGAGACAGCAAAACAGACACTGATGTATAGAACAGACTTTTGGACTCTGGGACTGGGAGAGGGTGGGACGATTGGGGAGAATAGCATTGAAATATGTATAATATCATATCTGAAACGAGTCAGTCCAGGTACGATGCCCTATAACAGATGCCTGGGACTGGAGCACTGGGATGACCTGGAGGGATGGTGTGGGAAGGGGGCAGGGAGGAGGGTTCAGGATGGGGAACACGTGTATTCTGGTGGCGGATCCATCTCGATGTATAGTAAAAGTAATACAATATTGTAAAGTTAAGAAAAATTAAAATAATAATAATAATAATAAAATAAAATAAAAAAAAGAAATGTAATTATTAAAAAAAAAAAAAAAATCTATCCAGAAGTTAATTTATATGCAGTCCATGTTTTAAATTGGGTTTAAATCTTAGCTTTGACACTTGACTATGTGGCCTCAGGTAAGTTATGTAACCTCTCTTTGGGTCAGGTTCATCATTGATATTAAAAAAAGGATTATTGTGTTAGTATCAGTTCAGTTCAGTGGCTCAGTTTGTGTTCGACTGTGACCCCATGAACCACAGCACGCCAGGCCTCCCTGTCCATCACCAACTCCCGGAGTTTACTCAAATTCATGTCCATTGAATCGGTGATGCCAACCAACGATCTCATCCTCTGTCATCCCCTTCTCCTCCTGCCTTCCATTTTTCCCAGCATCAGGATCTTTTCAAATGAGTCAGAATTTTACATAAGGTGGTCAAAGCATTAGAGTTTCAGCTTCAACATCAGTTCTTCCAATGAAAACCCAGGACTGATCTGCTTTAGAATGGACTGGTTGGATTTCCTTGCAGTCCAAGGGACTCTCAAGAGTCTTCTCCAACACCACAGTTCAAAAGCATTAATTCTTTGGCACTCAGCTTTCTTTACAGTCCAAATCTCACATCCATACATGACTACTGGAAAAACCATAGCTTTGACTAGACGGACCTTTGTTGGCAAAGTAGTGTCTCTGCTTTTTAATATACTGTCTAGGTTGGTCATAACTTTCCTTCCAAGTAGTAAGCGTCTTTTAATTTCATGGCTGAAATCACCATCTGCAGTGATTTTGGAGCTCCTCCCCAAATAAAGTCAGCCACTGTTTCCCCATCTATTGACATGAAGTGATGGGACCAGATGCCATGATCTTCGTTTTCTGAATGTTGAGCTTTAAGCCAACTTTTTCACTCTCACTTTCATCAAGAGGCTCTTTAGTTCTTCTTTACTCTCTTCCATAAGAGTGGTTTCATCTGCATATCTGAGGTTATTGATATTTCTCCTGGCAATCTTGATTCCAGCTTGTGCTTCCTCCAGCCCAGCATTTCTCTTGATGTACTCTGCATATAAGTTAAATAAGCAGGGTGATAATATACAGCCTTGACATACTCCTTTTCCTATTTGGAACCAATCTGTTGTTCCATGTCCAGTTCTAACTGTTGTTTCCTGACCTGCATACAGATATCTCAAGAGGCAGATCAGGTGGTCTGGTATTCCCATCTCTTTCAGAATTTTCCACAGTTTATTGTGATCCACACAGTCAAAGGCTTTGGCGTAGTCTATAAAGCAGAAATAGATGTTTTTCTGGAACTCTCTTGTTTTTTCAATGATCCAACAGATGTTGGCAATTTGATCTCTGGTTCCTCTGCCTTTTTAAAATCCAGCTTGAACATCTGGAAGTTCTCAGTTTATGTATTGCTGAAGCTGTCTTTGAGAGTTTTGAGCATTACTTTGCTAGCATGTGAAATGAGTGCAATTGTGTGGTAGTTTGAGCATTCTTTGGCATTGCCTTTCTTTGGGATTGGAATGAAAACTGACCTTTTCCAGTCCTGTGGCCACTGCTAAGTTTCCCAAATTTGATGGCATATTGAGTGCAACACTTTCATAGCATTATGTTTTAGGATTTGAAATAGCTCAACTGGAATTCCATCACTTCTACTAGCTTTGTTTTTAGTGATGCTTCCTAAGGCCCACTTGACTTCGCATTCCAGGATGTCTGGCTCTAGGTGAGTGATCACACCACCATGATTATCTGGCTCATGAAGATCTTTTTTGTACAGTTCTGTGTATTCTTGCCACCTCTTCTTAATATCTTCTGCTTCTCTTAGGTCCATACCATTTCTGTCCTTTATTGAGCCCATCTTTGCTTAAAATATTTCCTTGGTATCTCTAATTTTCTTGAAGGGATCTCTAGTCTTTCCCATTCTATTGTCTTCCTCTATTTCTTTGCACTGATCACTTAGGAAGACTTTCTTATCTCTTCTTGCTATTCTTTGGAACTCTGCATTAAATGGGTATATCTCTTCTTTTCTCCTTTGCTTTTCACTTCTCTTCACAGCTATTTGTAAGGCCATCTCAGACCGCCATTTTGCTTTTTTCCATTTCTTTTTCTTGGGAATAGTCTTGCTCCCTGTCTCCTGTGCAATGTCACTAATCTCCATCCCTAGTTCATCAGGCACTCTGTCTATCAGATCTAGTCCCTTAAATCTATTTCTCACTTCCACTGTTTAGTCATAAAAGATTTGATTTAGGTCATAACTGAATGATCTAGTGGTTTTCCCTACTTTCTTCAACTTAAGTCTGAATTTGGCAATAAGGAGTTCATGGTCTGAGCCACAGTCAGCTCCCAGTCTTGTTTTTGCTGACTATATAGATCTTCTCCATCTTTGGCTGCAAAGAATATAATCAGTCTGAAATTAGCATTGACCATCAGGTGATGTCCATGTGTAGAGTCTTCTCTTGTCTTGTTGGAAGAGGTTGTTTGCTATGACCAGTGCATTCCTTTGGCAAAACTCTGTTAGCCTTTGCCCTGCTTCATTCTGTACTCCAAGGCCAAATTTGCCTGTTACTCCAGGTGTTTCTTGACTTCCTACTTTTGCATTCCAGTCCCCATAATGAAAAGAACATCTTTTTTGGATGTTAGTTCTGTTAAGGCATTTAATTAATTTTTTAATTGAGTTGTTCTCTTATTGTTGAACTTCAAAAGTTCTTTGTATATTTTGGGTAATAGTCCTTTATCAGATGTGTCTTTTGGAAATATTTTCTCTCAGTCTGTGATTATACCTTTTCATGATCTGAATAGTGTCTTTTCAGAGCAGTAGTTTTTAATTTTAAGGAAATCCAACTTATCAATTATTCCTTTTATGGATTGTGCCTTTGGTGGTTTATCTAAAATGTCATTACATAGTCCTCTGTTACTGTCTGTGAGCTTGACAATTTTGCATTTTACATTTTGGTCTACGATGTATTTTGAGTTACTTTTTGTGAAGTGTATCGGTCTGTGTCTAGATTTAATTATTTTTTGTTTGTGGGTGTCCAGTTTTCCCAGCACCATTTCTGAAAGAGACTACTATAATATTATAAATCTATTATATTGCCTTTGCTCCTTTGTCAAAGACCAGTTGACTGTACTTACATGGGTGTGTTTCTGATTTTTCTATTCCCTTGGCCTATTTGTCTATTTTTTTGCCAATATCACACTTTTTTTTTTTTTTAATTACTGTGACTTCCTGAAATGCAAGTATAATGGATGCTGGAGCTTTGACATCTCTCTTGGACTATGAATTAAGTTTTAAGATGCAAGCCATATTGATAGAGCAAAAAGATAGATCTTATGAAAGATGCTTAAATATACATTCTCTCAGTACTTACTAAACCTCATTCATTGCCTAATAGCAAAATTTTTGCACCAGAACTATCATGGTGCTATTTTTCTTTTTTAAAAAAGCAAATAGAGCAAAACAAAATTTAACAATGTGTACGGAAACTGAGTATATTAAAATCTTCACTAATGGCACACATCATGTTTATTCTTCACATCTGAAGTTATTCTAAATGTTTCATTTTTTAAGGTTCGAATTATTCATAGGCATATCCAAATTCTATGCCTGAAATTTGTGCTATCTAAACTAGATTCCCATAGGTCCATCCACTTTAGCTCCAACTAACATAATAATAACTAGCATGTTTTACATGAAAACTGGCACTATATATATATATATACACACACACATATATATATACACACTATGAATAAAACAGTTGAAAATATTCTCACAAAGTTATCTCAAGTGTACATAAGGTAACTAAAAATTTCAATCTACCTAGGTCTGGGGAATTTCTAGGACATAGAACTTTTGATGCTAAAATTGGAACAGTTTCAGACAAACCAGGATTGTTGGTCACACTACAAGTCTATAATATATTTAGGGAAACATGGCATTATCTCATATAATATTCTTTAAGCTACCCAGTTAGATATAGTTATCCCTCTTCTAAAGATGAGAATCCAGGTACAGTGTGTATCTGGTAATATGGCCACTATTAAATACTGATATCCAGGTCTGGCTGGCTTTAAAATAGCTGAGAATAAAACAATCCTCACTTAGCACAATATCTTACAGGGAAAGCAATTTTGACAATGTGTGTTATTCAAACTCTAGCAAGAAAATGTGGGACTGTCCAGTCCCACCTTAGATTCCTCTTAAAGGGTTTAGAACACCACAGGGAGACTTGCGTGAGTTCAGGGACGTAGTCTTCCGGCCCACCATAAGGATGCCACCCTGTCTTCCTCCTTCCCCCGTGTTCCTTGTCTGTGTTGTCACTGCCGGCCACCTCACTTCGGTTCCATTCTACTCTAGCCCTATTCAAGTGGCCCTCTCTCAACTGCTGTGTGTTTTCATCTTGCAGATATTTTAGTAAGATAAGATTTTATTGTAAAGACTTCCCTAGCTGGGTTCTTTGTAGGAAAATTTGGGAAGATCAGGGCTAGATGGTAAAATAAACAGAAATATTCATCTTGCTATGGACTAAATATTTGTGTTCCCCCAAATTCAGGTGTTGAAACATAAAACCCAATGTATTGCTTTTAGGAGATGGGGCCTTTGGGAGGCACTTTAGGTCATGAGGGTGGAGCCTTCACAAATGAGATTAATGCCTTTATGAAAGAGACCCCCAGAGAAATCCTTGCCCCTTATGCCATGTGAGGTTATAGCGAGAAGGCACCATCTATCAACCAGTAAGTGGGCTCTCACCAGAAAAATGAATCTGCTTGAACCTTGATCTTGAGCTTCCCAACTTCTAAAACTGGGAGACGTAAATTTCTGTTGTTAATAAGCCACCTAGTCTATGGTATTTGTTACAGCAGCCCAAACAAACCAAGACAACTTAAATGTTTTCAGAATATTTCCTCCTCTTCTCATTTTTTCTGAACGAGTGTCCTTTCAACTTTCTTGCCTAAAATGAAGTCTGCCTTTCCTTCCAAGATCTTTTTTCATATGCACAGACATATGGCAGATCTGTTTCACTGGTTTTCCAGATTTTGCAAGATCATGTGCTTTAGAGAATTTGAAATGTTGCTGGTCCAAATTGAGATGTACTGGAAATGTAAAATACACATAGGATTTTTAAGATTTAGTATGAAAAAAAGTAATCTAAAATATTTCATATTGATTATGTGATGAAATTATAATCTTTTGTATACTTTAGATTAAATTAAAATATATCAAATTTTCACTTGTTTTTATTTTTTAAAAATGTGGCTACAAGAAAGTGTAAAATGAAATGCTCACATTTCTGTTGGATAATTAACTCTACAATATCATGATGGCCTCACATAGTTGGGATTAAAGAATATGTTTATCAGGAGAAAGCACATTCATTCCTGTTTTCTTTGTCATTTACTCCTCTATCCTCTCAACCATCCATATATTCATTCATTTAACAGCTAGGTTTTGTAGATGTAATCGTGGGGAAATAGACTTGGTCATTCTCTTCATGAATCATATGGTTTAGTCAAGGAAAAATTCGTTAGTTAAATATTTCACCAGTAAACGCATAATTAGAAACTGTGTTAGGTTAGAAAGTTTTGTGGGCCATGAAAGTCATACAGAAAAGAATTAGGCTTAAAAGGGGAGTAGGGCATCTAAAAGAGTCTGTATTTTCAAGGGATTGAGCATTTGGCCTCATAGCTAAAGGATGAGTTGGAGTGCATTAGGCCAGAGTGTGGTAGGAAGAGAGAAAAGACCATCCCAAATGATTCTTCCCCAAAACTTGGAGCAAGATGACCCATGGCACCAAAAGAGAACAAGAAGCATTCCTTAGGATGAGACTGGAGAGAAAAGTATAGGCCCAATCAACAAATCTTGAGGGGCAAGTGGCCGAGAAGCAGAGAACATCAGCAATGGCTATTACAAACTTGTACTGGCACAAGATAAACTAATGGGCAATTTTTTGAGGATCAAAAGCTCAACCTAGATGTCCATCAGCAGACAAATGGATAAGAAAGCTATGATACATATACACAATGGACTATTACTCAGCCATTAAAAATAATACATTTGAATCAGTTCTAATGAGGTGGATGAAACTGGAGCCTATTATACAGAGTGAAGTAAATCAGAAAGAAAAACACCAATACAGTATACTGTATATATACAGTATATATGGAATTTAGAAAGATGGTAATGATAACTCTGTATGCGAGATAGCAAAAGAGACACAGATGTATAGAACGTCTTTTGGACTCTGTGGGAGAAGGCAAGGGTGGGATGATTTGAGAGAATAGCATTGAAACATTTATATTAATGTATGTGAAAGAGATCGCCAGTCCAGGTTCGATGCATGAGACAGGGTACTCGGGGCTGGTGCACTGGGATGACCCAGAGGGATGAGATGGGGAGGGAGGTGGGAGGGGGTTCAGGATGGGGAACACATGTAAACCCATGGCCGATTCATGTCAATGTATGGCAAAAACCACTACAATGTTGTAATTAGCCTCCAATTAAAATAAATAAATTTTAAAAAAAGAGCTCTGTAAAGGTCATTTTGGGTTATTATATTGTTTGCTTTAGAACTTTTAGCATCAGATATAGATTTGAAAATGAACTGTGGACTGTGTGGCTTTTATGCCAGATCTGTTTTTTTCTTTAATATTTAATTGCAGAGCTCTTTTAGACAGGATTATTCCAGCTTAGCCATGCCAAAATGAGCAAGGCTCTAAGGATGCAGAGGGAAGATGTTCTCAGGAATTTATGTAATCTCTCCACCTTCTGCCCTAGGAGCCAAATGGAAATCCAATTGAAAAAAAGTTCTTCAGGGGAAAGAAGGGACCATTTTCTGGTTATTTCTTCCAATCAGAAGATTTCTCTGAATTCTTCTCTGCTGAAATCTTGGTGGATAGGAGTTTGTTTTAATAAGACAGATTCTCTTCTTGATCATCACTAAATACTGGCATTGATTCTGAGCATGATTGTGGTAATATATGCAAAAGCATAATTTAGGTTGTAAAGTGTTATATAAAATTTATTTCTATAGCCCTTAAACAGTGAGGATCACAGCCTCCTGCTCAAAGGTTATCTGCATTATTTTTTTCATAACCCCTTTTTATTCAAATGAATAAGAAAAGGAATTCACGGTGAAGCCACTTCCTGTAGTTTTAAAGTTTATCCACTTAAACTACAAATTTTTCTGGGAAAAGATCTATAAATAACTGTGAAGCTGAGGAATGCATGGGAAATTAAAGTTAATACAGAATGCGTTGGGTTTTCTTGGGGTTTTTAAGTAAACTGCTTTCTGTTTTGTTTGTTGGATAACACATGGTTAACTGGCTTGGGACATTATATAATGCTGGGGAGACTGACCCATTTTTTTGACACACAACTCAAATCATGTCTAAAATATGCTTTATCATATGTAATCTTGTGAATTTATAATAAGCAATGTGTATTTTGTCTTCCTCGCATTGGCACAGAGCTCCTAAAACCCTTGGAATTTCTAAAGTGATAAGAGATAAAGGTGTTCTAGGTTAATGCTTGAGTTTAGGACTGCACCTAAAGATGAGGGCTGGTTGCCAGGAGAACTAACCCTGTAATTAGAGTTGGAACTTTTAGACTCACTCCCAGATCCTGAGGAGAGTGGAGGGACTGGAGGTTGAATCAGTTGCCAAGAGCCAATGATTTAATCAATTGTGAACCAGTAATCTACTAAGTAAAATGTTTCTCTGGGTTCTGTAAGCCACTGAAGCAAATTAATTGAATGCAAGAAGGAGATCATGGCAACACCTTGTTTATAGCAGTTGATCACAACCTGGACTTAAAACACAAACACCTCAAGTCCAAGCAAAGTGTCATAGAAACCTCTAACTTGGCGAGATAGGATTGTAGTACCATTTTCAGAAGTGGAGCAGGTTGGGGAGGAGTGGGTTGGGAGGTAAGAAGAGTCAGGAGCTTAGATTTAGAAAGATTGAGTTTGAGTTGCGTATCCCAGTGGAGAAATATCAATAACCTCAGATATGCAGATGACACCACCCTTATGGCAGAAAGTGAAGAGGGGCTAAAAAGCCTCTTGATGAAAGTGAAAGTGGAGAGTGAAAAGGTTGGCTTAAAGCTCAACATTCAGAAAACGAAGATCATGGCATCTGGTCCCATCACTGCATGGGAAATAGATGGGGAAACAGTGGAAACAGTGTCAGACTTTGTTTTTCTGGGCTCCAAAATCACTGCAGATGGTGACTGCAGCCATGTAATTAAAAGACGCTTGCTCCTTGGAAGGAAAGTTATGACCAACCTAGATAGCATATTCAAAAGCAGAGACATTACTTTACCAACAAAGGTTCGCCTAGTCAAGGCTATGGTCTTTCCTGTGGTCATGTATGGATGTGAGAGCTGGACTGTGAAGAAGGCTGAGCGCCGAAGAATTGATGCTTTTGAACTGTGGTGTTGGAGAAGACTCTTGAGAGTCCCTTGGACTGCAAGAAGATCCAACCAGTCCATTCTGAAGGAGATCAGCCCTGGGATTTCTTTGGAAGGAATGATGCTAAAGCTGAAACTCCAGTATTTTGGCCACCTCATGCGAAGAGTTGACTCATTGGAGAAGACTCTGATGCTGGGAGGGATTGAGGGCAGGAGGAGAAGGGGACGACAGAGGATGAGATGGCTGGATGGCATCACTGACTCGATGGATGCGAGTCTGAGTGACCTCCGGGAGCTGGTGATGGACAGGGAGGCCTGGCGTGCTGCGGTTCATGGGGTCGCAAAGAGTCGGACACGACTGAGCGACTGATCTGATCTGATCTGATCTGATCCCAGTGGAGATATCAAGTAGACAGCTGGATACATGAGGGCAGAACTAAACATTTGGAATATACTTTTACTTTTGTTGTTTTTCAGTCGCCCAGTCACGTCTGACTCTTCGTGACCCCACGGATTGCAACACACCAGGCCAGGCCTTTCAACCAACCCACTCTATTAAATTTTAATTTACTTTCCACCAACCCACTCTATAAATTTTAAAATTTGATAGAGTAGGTTGGTGGACAGCAATTAGGGAAAATATTTCAGTTAGAAAAGAAAAGAAATTAGAGGAGCATTCTTAAAATTTCAGTTACTTATGGCTCATAACAAAATCTTATGTAGCAAATTGTACAAGGATTGTGTTATTACTATAAAATTTATGGATAGGACTTATTTGCTTACATTCTTTTAAGACAATTTATTGGAGTATAGCTGAGTTAGCATTGTGTTAGCTTCAAGTGCACAGCAAAGTGAATCAGTTATATATATCCACTCTTTTTAGGTTCTTTTCCATATAGACTATTACAGAGTATTGGATAGAGTTCTCTGTGATATACAGTAGGTTTTTATTATCTATTTTATATATATATATATTAGTGTGTGTATATAACCAGTTTGTCAGAGTGGCTGAAGACACAATTGGTGTCGTGTCTTGTGTGTGTGTGTGTGTGTGTGTGTGTGTTGGGAGTGGGGATGTGGGTGCAGTATTGTGGGACTGAGCCCTCAATCTATGGACTCTGATGCTATCTCTGGGTAGATAGTGTCAGACTGTATGAACTGTGTTAGTCACTCAGTCGTGACTGACTCTTTGTAACCTCATGGACTGTAGCCCGTCAGGCTTCTCTATTCATGGAATTCTCCAGGCAAGAATACTGGAGTGGATTGCCCTTCCCTTCTCCAGAGGAACTTCCCAACCCAGGGATTGAACCCTAGTCTCCTGCCTCGCAGGCAGATTCTTCACTGTTTGAGCTACAGGGAAGTCTAGATAATGTCAGAACTGAGTTGAATTCTCAGGCACATTGTTGGTGTAGGAACCCCTACTCACCACTATTCCCCACACACATTGGAATTGGGTCTGGGAACCCAAAAGAACATACCTGCAGCAGAACTAAGTACACACAGGAAAGATGTCACTGTGTCTGTTATATGTTTGGGAAGTACATGTTTTCCCAAATATATATTTACTTATTTATAAGACCTTTTAGAAAAACCTTTCCAAGTAACATTAAAAGGAAACTTGGAGACAAAGTAAGATTTTATAAGTATAACAGAATAAAACTTTTTAAAGGCTAGAATAGAAATAAAACTATAAAACCAAGAAACTGCTTATTAGAAAAAATGATGTTGACTTTGGATTTGGAATGAATTATCCAGTTTGCAGATTTGCAAATTTTCATTTCACTTCACCTTTCATATCTTATTCTCTGATGCTCTCAGTGTTGTTATTTGTTGATAGCTTAGTAAATTTTTGCTTGCATTATTTGACTTTTTTCCAGGAAGAAAAGCAGAGGAATTATAAAAAACAGTGAAAATCTGGACAATTCAGCCTCATTTAAAGAAACAAGTTAAAACCTTGGCCCTATGACCTCACCACTTTTTTCTCTGTACACAAAATACAAGTTACTGTCTCCAGGAGTCACAGACTGACTATCATAAATCCTAAACCCTCGTCAGAATCCTTTATTCATACCCATCCACGCACTTCCATGATTTAATAAATCCCCAGGCTGTTCTAAGTGAGAAGGTTAACTTGATTAACGAGACAGTCTTCTACTAGGTCATTTTCTATAATCATCTCCTCATTCACATGGAACATTTAAGAACCCAAGTTGTCAAATAACCCAAGAATTCTAAGTCTGAAGTCTTTGTAATTCCAGGCTGAGTGGTATCTTTTAAGTCATCATAATGAGAATATTAGGAGAGAGAAAGGTTGAGTTTTCTTTCTGAGAGTGTCTCCTTTCTCAGTCAGTTCAGTCACTCAGCTGTGTCCGATTCTTTGAGACCCCATGGACTACAGCAGCCTAGGCTTCCCTCTCGATCACCAATTCCCAGAGCTTGTTCAAAGGCCTATCGAGTCGGTGATGCCATCCAACCATCTCATACTTTGTCGTCCCCTTCTCCTCCTGCCTTGTATCTTTTCCAGCATCAGGGTCTTCTCCAAGAATCAGTTCTTAGCAGCAGGTGGCCAAACTATTGGAGTTTCAGCTTCAGCATTAGTCCTTCCAATGAACACCCATGACTGATATCCTTTAGGATTGATGGTTTGATCTCATTGCAGCCCAAGGGACTCTCAAGAGTCTTCTCCAACACTACAGTTCAAAAGCATCAATTCTTCGGCCTTCAGCTTTCTTTATAGTCCAACTCTCACATTGATACACGACTACTGGAAAAACCGTAGCTTTGACTAGACAGACCTTTGTTGGCAAAGTAATGTCTCTGCTTTTTAATGTGCTGTCTAGGTTGGTCATATATTTTCTTCCGAGGAGCAAGAATTTTTTAATGTCATGGCTGCAGTCATCATCTGCAGTGATTTTGGAGCCTAAAAAAATAAAGTCTCCTCCCTAGTGACTTGAGAAACCTGAGATAATCCCACTGAGATGAGACACCTGTCTTTCTCTGCCAGACAGTATGAATTTTGCATTTAAGACTGTTAGATAAGCACTAACATGAATGCTAAAAGTAGGGTGAGTCAGAGTGCCAATTATACATAGTTCAGGATCTAAAATATTAATGGATGAAGGACTGTGTTATCCTCCATTTCCTCTGCTCTTTGCACTGGATCAGGAAAAAGGAACTTTTAGGTTAGCAAAACCAATTGTTGTATATAGGAGTTTGACCTCTGCAGGTCTGTGACTCTTATGAGAGAAGTCTGGACATTAACTCCACAGTAGTTTTTTTCCCTGCAAATCAGATCAATTCAACCTAATCCAATTTTATTTGATCTGGTCTATATTCCAAGCACTATGCTCAGTGCCCGAGATAAAATGATGATTATATTAGCAGGGTTCTCCAGAGAGGGAGAGAGGGAGAATTTTAGGAAATGGCTTATGTAATGGTGGTGGCTGCCAAGGCCAAAATCAGTAGGATAGGCCTGCAGGCTGGAGACCCATGGAAGAGACACAGTTCCAGTACAAAGGCTGTCTACTGGCCAAATTCCTTCTTCCTCCAGAAGGTCAGTGTTTTTCTATTAAGGCTTTCAAGTGATTAGATGAGGCCCATTCACATTACGGAGGATAATCTATTTTCAGTTCAGTCAATCAGTCATGTCTGACTCTTTGAGACCCCATGGACTGCAGCATGCCAAGGCTTTCCAGTCCATCACCAACTCCCAGAGCTTGCTTAAACTCACGTCCATCGAGTACGTCATGTTTCAACCATCTCATCCTCTGTCATCCCCTGCTCCTGCCTTCAGTCTTTCCCACCATCAGGGTCTTTTCCAGTGAGTCAGTTCTTTGCATCAGGCAGCCAAAATATTGGACTTTCAGCTTCAGCATTAGTCCTTCCAGTAAATATTCAGGACTGATTTCCTTTAAGATTGACTGGTTTGATCTCCCTGCAGTCCAAGGGACTCTCAAGAGTCTTATCCCACCACCACAGTTCAAAAGCATCAGTTCTTCAGTGCTCAGCTTTCTTGATGGTCCAACTCACAAAACCAAATGTTAATCTCATCTAAAATATATCTTGACAGAAACATTTAGAATAGCATTTAACCAAATATCCAGGCACTGTGACCTAGCTAAATTAGCACATAAATTGACAACCACGGTAACAAATAATGTAGAAGTTAGTCAGTGTATTGACAGTCTAGTGGGTAAGGGAGAAGCTCAATGAAAGAACAATATAGTTAATAAGTGTCATGACAAGGAGAATCACAAAAAGTGCTAGGGGATTTTCAAGGGGCAGAAGTACTTCCTGAAGGAGATGACATTTGGACTGATCTGAACTTGCTTACATATAAACATTCCTGAGATGGGAGACAGTATGGAGAAATGAGAGCTGGGTGGGTTGCCTGATTAACAGAGAAATGTTCAGTTGCTCTCTTGTTCAACTCTTTGCAACCCCATGGACTGGAGCACACCAGGATCCCCTGGCCTCCACTATCTCCCAGAGTTTGCTCAAACTCATGTCCATTGAGTCAATGATGCTATCTATCCATTTCATCCTCTGCCACCCCCTTTCCCTTTTGTCTTCAATCTTTCACAGTATCAGGGTCTTTTCCAACTGTGTGTACAAACCCCTGAACTGAGAGAGAGCCTGGCTTATGCAGAGGAATGTAAATGCAGTTGTTTATGATGGTTAGAGCTTAGAGTGTAAAGAATGGGCACAGTAGCTAGAGAAATGAACAGATCCAATCATTAAAGGTCCTGAATGCCAAATTAAGGAATTTTTAGGTTATTATTTGTTGCCTCGTAAGGTTGAAAGAGATGGGAATACCAGACCACCTGACCTGCCTCTTGAGAAACCTATATGCAGGTTAGGAAGCAACAGTTAGAACTGGACATGGAACAACAGACCGGTTCCAAATAGGAAAAGGAGTCCGTCAAGGCTGTATATTGTCACCCTGCTTATTTAACTTTTATGCAGAGTACATCATAAGAAACACTGGGCTGGAAAAAGCACAAGCTGGAATCAAGATTGCCAGGAGAAATATCAATAACCTCAGATATGCAGATGACACCACCCTTATGGGAGAAAGTGAAGAGGAACTAAAAAGCCTCTTGATGAAAGTGAAAGAGGAGAGTGAAAAAGTTGGCTTAAAGCTCAACATTCAGAAAACGAAGATCATGGCATCTGGTCCCATCACTACATGGGAAATAGATGGGGAAACGGTGGAAACAGTGTCAGACTTTATTTTTCTGGGCTCCAAAATCACTGCAGATGGTGATTGCAGCCATGAAGTTAAAAGACGCTTACTCCTTGGAAGGAAAGTTATGACCAACCTAAATAGAATATTCAAAAGCAGAGACATTACTTTGCCAACAAAGGTCCATCTAGTCAAGGCTATGGTTTTTCCTGTGGTCATGTATGGGTGTGAGAGTTGTACTGTGAAGAAAGCTGAACACTGAAGAATTGGTGCTTTAGAACTGTGGTGATGGAGAAGACTCTTGAGAGTCCCTTGGACTGCAAGGAGGTCCAACCAGTCCATCCTAAGGGAGATCAGTCCTGGGTGTTCATTGGAAGGACTGATGCTAAAGCTGAAACTCCAATACTTTGGCCACCTCATGGGAAGAGTTGATTCATTGGAAAAGATCCTGATGCTGGGAGGGATTAGGGGCAGGAGGACAAGGGGATGACAGAGGATGAGATGGCTGGATGGCATCACTGACTTGATGGACATGAGTTTACTCCGGGTAAACTCCGGAGTTAGTGATGGACAGGGAAGCCTGGTGTGCTGCGATTCATGGGGTCGCAAAGAGTTGGACACGACTGAGTGACTGAACTGAAGGTTCATTGGAACATTTTTTGCCCTATGACTTCTCCATCTGGGAAGACAGTGAAACCTCCTATACCCATTCCAGTGGATGAATTCTGCTGGTTGTCACAATCTCAACTCCAGTAAAACCAAAATCCAAACCCAAGTCATGGGCTATACCATTCTCCCTATCAGATAAAGAGACTTACTCAGGTACAAATTAATGAACAGAGCCAGTTTTAATTCTTGATAATTATTTATCTCCAAAACTTAGACCTTCAAAAATTTCAAATGTCCTTCCATGGAGAAATGAACTGCTTATCAAAATGCTTTTTATCTCTCACTATATTGTCCATTCTGGATTGGTATTTGGTTGTTTACCATGTTAATTAGTAGAAAGAGGATGAAAAGAGAGTCCCAGACATTCAACCACTTATCAACATTCTGCTCTGTGCAAGGCTAGCTGCTGCTGCTACTGAGTCACTTCAGTCGTGTCTGACTCTGTGCGATCCCATAGACGGCAGCCCAACTGGCTCCCGCGTCCCTGGGATTCTCCAGGCAAGAACACTGGAGTGGGTTGCCATTTCCTTCTCCAATGCTTGAAAGTGCAAGGCTAGAAGCTATGCTAAATGCTAGAGAATAAAATGATCAAGTTTATTTTCTTCCTAGAGAGCTCTTACAGTGACCATCTAGGCTGACTGCAGAGGGAAATGCCTGGGATTTGGAGGCAGGCTTCTGTTCTGAATATTTCTCCACTCTTACTGCTGCTACTGCTACTGCTAAGTCGCTTCAGTCTTGTCGGACTCTGTGCGATCCCATAGACGGAAGCTCACCAGGCTCCCCTGTCCCTGGGATTCTCCAGGCAAGAACACTGGAGTGGGTTGCCATTTCCTTCTCCAATGCATGAAAGTGAAAAGTGAAAGTGAAGTCGCTCAGTCGTGTCCGACTCTTAGCGACCCCATGGACTGGAGCCTACCAGGCTCCTCCGTCCATGGGATTTTCCAGGCAAAAGTACTGGGGTGGGGTGCCATTGCCTTCCCCGCTCCACTCTTAACTAACCAAGTAACATTGGGCAGAAAGTTAGTGCTTAATAATTAATCATGAGTCATAACCTCGTGACTTAGCTTTCTTTTCCTGTGAAATAAGGATTGTAGTATTCCCCTACAGAGACATTTGTCAATTAGAAAGAGTATTTAACACTCATAGCTAGCAGAATACCTGGCACACAGGAGGTTTTCGACAAGTGCTATGATGTTATTCCTGAAAGTGCCAGAAAAGGGATTGCTACCAGTGAGTGACGTGGGGCATTTATTCTTTGTGCAGTGAAGTGAGTGAAGTCGCTCAGTCATGTTTGACTTTTTGCGACCCTATGGACTGTAGCCTACCAGTCTCCTCCCTCCACGGGATTTTCCAGGTAAGAGTACTGGAGTGGGTTGCCATTTTCTTCTCCAGGGAAATCTTCCCAACCCAGGGATCGAAGCCGGGTCTCCCGCATTCCAGGCAGACGCTTTAATCTCTGAGCCACCAGGGAAACCCATTCTTTGTGCAGAAGGCTGGTAAATTATCAATAAAAGGTTTCGGGCATCATCTTTCTTGGTGGGACCACCTGATTAAACAAAAGAGGACAAAGGGTTCAAGACTTTGGACCATGAACAGATTCTCACGAGAAAATGAAATGATTCTTTTAAGAAACTGGTGCAACAGGCTGAAGGAACACCAAGGAGGACCTGACCATGGACTTTGGCACAGGCATCTTTTATGCTTAGACTTCTGATTAGCCTTTTGTTGACATCTTGGTATAAAGTATGAGGTGGTGGTTTTCTAGAACATTCAACAGTCTGTCTTTGGCATTTAATCGTGTTTTTAAAATCAAAGTGGCATTTGTCACATGTTAGTCTGTCTCTTTCTCTCATTACAGTGTTACTTTATATACAGAGCCTAATGGGCTATGTGCTGAATTATCTTAATTTTGTCTGTAGGTTAAAGCTTTCATTGTCTTAAAAAAAAAAAGCCAATTGAAGAAATAAATTCCAGTGAAATGATCCACCCACAAATAGTCCTTTAAAAAATGGCTCTTTGTTAACACTCATATATTCTGATATATTATTTTCTGGAGTGTTGGACTTTTGCAATGTTATAGCTTAAGACTGTTTACAATGTCTAAATGCTTATCATATCTGTATGGCAGTTTAGGTATAATATATATATTATCTGATTATATAAGATAAGGTCGTGTTATAGGAAAATTATCAGTTAAAATGTTGCTGATCTTACATTTTCATGAATTAGAATCCACTTTCTAATACTCCACTGCTTTTTTTTTTTATTGTTTTAATTTTCATTGAATAATTTTCTTCAGATTTCTGAGAAAAACACTTGGAAGATGTAACTAGTATGTGATATTTAGGCCTATTTGTAATGTATGTGTTATGGTAAACATATGTTCCCCAGTTAATTGTGTTTCTTAGTCCTTTCTCTGTGCATAATTGGATTTTAATAGGACACATGTAGTGGGAGGCTTTCCACCCTGAGACATTTCCTGGCTCCAGTGTTTGACAGTATCTGAAATTATCTGCCTGATACTTCCTTGAAAATAGATGTACAGCTCTGTTTGGAAGGACCCTTGAGGAACTTGGAAAAGTTTTCATTAACAATAAGTACTTGAAGATAGTAATTACCATAATAATATTTATACCCAGCAAAGATACTTTAACTTCGTAAATAAACTCTTTTGGCCTTAGGAAGTCTCTTATAATAATCTGATTTGCTTCTATTCTGAAAATAAAATCTTCCCTGTAGCTTAATAACCTTCCAGAGAAAACATAGCTTCTACTCTTAATATGGGAAGGAAAATTTAATTTAGCCCCTTATTTAATAACTCACAAGAAAGTCATAATCAATTTGAATCAATTGTCATGGTAAGGTTTCATTTACTCCCCAGTGGGAAAGCTAATCAGATTACTTCTTAAATGCACTGACTCCTAGAAAATCTTTTGGAATTTTGTTAATGATATTGACATCCATGGAAAAAGAACTATTTATCATTTAAATAAACCTTTTGGCCAAGCTTAATAGCAGATGATCTCTTCTATTTTATTCTAAATTTTATGGTTTAATTTATCAGAATTATATAAAAATGAATTATAACAGACCCCCGATTTGTATTCTTTTTCCCTGGGAATTCAGATTAAAATAGGTTTGCATGTGATTTGTTGACATTCCAAATATTCGAAGAATTGATGCTTTTGAACTGTCGTGTTGAAGACTCTTGAGAGTCCCTTGGACTGCAAGGAGATCCAACCAGTCCATTCTGAAGGAGATCAGCCCTGGGTGTTCTTTGGAAGGAATGATGCTAAAGCTGAAACTCCAGTACTTTAGTCACCTCATGCGAAGAGTTGACTCATTGGAGAAGACTCTGATGCTGGAGGGATTGGGGGCAAGAGGAGAAGGGGACGACAGAGGATGAGATGGCTGGATGGCATCACTGACTCAATGGACGTGAGTCTCAGTGAACTCCGGGAGTTGGTGATGGACAGGGAGGCCTGGCGTGCTGCGATTCATGGGGTCGCAAAGAGTCGGACACAACTGAGCGACTAAACTGAACTGAACTGATACCCTCTTTCTTAGTGATCTTATCAAGACTCATTGCTATAAATATCACATTTATGTCAAGGCTCTCAGATTTAGGCCTCCAGGAAGAAAACCTATTTTAAGCTCTCAGCTAGTGTGTCACAATATCACCCTTATAGTTGAACATTTTCTTACAAGGATTTCATACTTAACAACACGTCCTAAACCCAGTCCTCTTTTCCCCAGTGTATCTAGCACCAAATAGTATGCCTAATATGTGGTAAGTATGGATGCTTTTGAATGAATGAATATCTAGATAAAAAATCAGCTAAAACCTTCTCCATGAAGTGTATAAGGAATGTCACTTTTTTATTCCTTTTTTTTTCCTTTTTTTTTTTTTTTAATTTGTATGTTGAAATGTCTAGCTTTACTTATGTTCTTATTAGTCTGGAGGAAGTAATAACACATAAGACAAATTAATAAATAGAAAGTCTTCATGAGAAATGAAAATTATTTGGGAAAGTATTTAAAGATATAAAGCTCTAACAGTTCACCTTAGTATTCCAAATCAGGGAACAGCAGCTTTGCACGTAGGATGACAAAACTAGATGGCAGATAGAGACCTCACCTTCCTTGTTTTATGTTTTTTAGAATAATTATGTAGCAGAGGTACTAATTTAGCTACAGTGACAATCATATTGCAGTATAGAACGAATTATATTATACATCTTAAATTTACACAATGTTATATGTCAGATATATTTGAAATAAAAACAAATGACTCCTTTTCAGGCAAAGCAATTGCATTTCCTTTTATTAAGTGAAATTTGACACTGGAATCTCAACTCTTGCTGTAAAGTTAGGAAGTTCAAACTCATATATTATTGAAAAGAGGAATCTCTCTCTAAAGACAAATGAGGATCGTTGAGGCTTATGCAGTGCCCATAAAAATAGGAGAAGGACCCTTATCTGTGGCTCTTAATTACAGAGCTTTACTGTCATGCTTGCACTGCTTCTTAAAGGGAGACTGCTCTCAAGCCAAGCTTGAGCAAGCAATCTTTGCTAATACTGTGAGCCTGATGTCTAGGGTTCAGCTTTGTCATGGATTTACAGTAATTTCCTTTTGAGAATTTATTATTTCTTAGGGGCAGGATCTGGGTCTCTCTCTTAATTTTTGTCATCATCTTCTGAGCTTCAAACTTTGACTCATTTTAAATTTGGGTCCAACTGAGAGAGATGGGACTACCAGACCACCCGATCTGCCTCTTGAGAAATCTGTATGCAGGTCAGGAAGCAACAGTTAGAACTGGTCATGGACCAACAGACTGGTTCCAAATAGGAAAAGGAGTACGTCAAGGGTGTATATTGTCACCATGTTTATTTAACTTATATGCAGAGTACATCATGAGAAATGCTGGACTGGAGGAAACACAAGCTGGAATCAAGATTGCCGGGAGAAATATCAATAACCTCAGATATGCAGATGACACCACCCTTATGGCAGAAAGTGAAGAGGAACTCAAAAGCCTCTTGATGAAAGTGAAAGTGGAGAGTGAAAAGGTTGGCTTAAAGCTCAACATTCAGAAAACGAAGATCATGGCATCTGGTCCCATCACTACATGGGAAATAGATGGAGAAACAGTGGAAACAGTGTCAGACTTTATTTTGGGGGGCTCCAAAATCACTGCAGATGGTGACTGCAGCCATGAAATTAAAAGACGCTTACTCCTTGGAAGGAAAGTTATAACCAACCTAGATAGCATATTCAAAAGCAGAGACATCACTTTGCCAACAAAGGTTCGCCTAGTCAAGGCTATGGTCTTTCCTGTGGTCATGTATGGATGTGAGAGTTGGACTGTGAAGAAGGCTGAACGCTGAAGAATTGATGCTTTTGAACTGTGGTATTGGAGAAGACTCTTGAGAGTCCCTTGGACTGCAAGGAGATACAACCGGTCCATTCTGAAGGAGATCAGCCCTGGAATTTCTTTGGAAGGAATGATGCTAAAGCTGAAACTCCAGTATTTTGGCCACCTCATGCGAAGAGTTGACTCATTGGAGAAGACTCTGATGCTGGGAGGGATTGAGGGCAGGAGGAGAAGGGGACGACAGAGGATGAGATGGCTGGATGGCATCACTGACTCGATGAATGTGAGTCTCAGTGACCTCCGAGAGCTGGTGATGGACAGGGAGGCCTGGCGTGCTGCAGTTCATGGGGTCGCAAAGAGTCGGACACGACTGAGTGACTGATCTGATCTGATCCAAAACATAATGTGTAAGAATACATGGATGGGATTTGTTAAATTTTTATTTTACAAAGACAACAAATTGCTGTTAGTGATGGACTAAACAATATGGAATTGGAATTATTGACATTTTGTGTGTATGTGTATGCCCAGTTGCTAGTTGTATCCAAATCTTTGAGACCCCTTTGCAACCCCGTGGTCTGTAGCCCATCAAGGTTCCTCTGTCCATGGGATTTTCCAGGCAAGACCATTGGAGTGGGTTGCCATTTCCTACTCCAGGGGATCTTCTGACCCAGGAGTTGAACACAGAACTCTTGATTTTCCTGTGTTAACAGGCAAATTCTCTACCATTGCACCCCCTGGGAAGCCTCTATTGACATTTTGCTACAAGGATATGGCAACCCATTCCAGTATTCTTGCCTAGAGAATCCCATGGACAGAGGAACCTGGCAGGCTACTGTCCATGGGGGTCGCAAGAGTTAGATGCGACTTAGCAACTAAACCACCACCACACTGTTAATAGGAACATTATGCTGCTGCTGCTGCTGCTAAGTCGCTTCAGTCGTGTCCGACTCTGTGCAACCCCATAGACGGAAGCTCACCAGGCTCCCCTGTCCCTGGGATTCTCCAGGCAAGAACACTGGAGTGGGTTGCCATTTCCTTCTCCAATGCATGAAAGTGAAAAGTCAAAGTGAAGTCGTTCAGTCGTGTCTGACTCTTAGCGACCCCATGGACTGGAGCCTACCAGGCTCCTCCGTCCATGGGATTTTCCAGGCAAAAGTACTGGGGTGGGGTGCCATTGCCTTCCCCGAGGAACATTATAGCCTACCACAAATAATATATGGTGGAAATTGCATATAAACTTCTAATCTTAGTCTACCAAGGGACTTTTTGAAACTCTTGTTTGCTTAAAGGAGTTCCTTTTCCCTCTCTTCTTCCCTCTCTCCATCCTCCTCCCTTCTTCCCACCTTCTCTCTCTCCCAATTCTACCAACCCTCTTCTTCATGCACTAAGCATTCTGTATTTAAATTATTTCCTTATATCAAAATCCTCTTAAATGCATTAATTTTTTAAAGACACCAATTGATTAATATTATTATTATATTATAAACAAGAAAGTTTTTGTTACTCAGTCATGTCCAACTCTACAATCACATGGACTGTAGCCAGCCAGGCTCCTCTGTCCATGGAATTCTCCAGAAAGAATACTGGTGTGGGTTGCCATTTCCTTCTCCAGGGTTAAACAAGAGGATTAACCCTGGAGAATTAACTTTTTTAAGCAAGAGAACAATTGATTATTTCCTTTTTATCTATAAAATACATTTCTGTTTCAGAATACTTGAAAAAATACTAGAAGATACAAAGGCAGTTGAGTTCAGTCATTCAGTCGTGTCCAACTCTTTGTGACGCCATGGACTGCAGCACACCAGGCTTCCCTTTCCATCACCAACTCCATCCAGTCGGTGATGCCATCCAGCTATCTCATTGTCTGTCATCCCCTTCTCCTCCTGCCTTCAATCTTTCCCAGCATCAGGGTCTTTTCCAATGAGTCAGTTCTTCACATCAGGTGGCCAAAGTATTGGACTTTCAGCTTCAGGATTAGTCCTTCCAGTAAATATTCAGACTGATTTCCTTTAGGATTGACTGGTTGGATTTCCTTGCAGTCCAAGGGACTCTCAAGAATCTTCTCCAACACTGTAGTTCGAAAGCATCAATTCTTCGGTGCTCAGCTTTCTTTATAGTCCAACTCTCACATCCATACGTGACTATCAGAACAAAACATAGCTTTGACTAGATGGATCTTTTTGGCAAAGTAGTGTCTCTGCTTTTAAATATACTGTCTAGTTTGGTCATAGCTTTTCTTCCAAGGAGCAAGGGTCTTTTAATTTCATGGCTGCAATCACCATCTGCAGTGATTTGGGAGCCCAAGAAAATAAAGACTGTCACTGTTTCTATTATTTCCCTATCTGTTTGCCATGAAGTGATGGGATCAAATGCCATGATCTTTGTTTTCTGAATGTTGAGTTTCAAGTCAACTTTTTCACTCTCCTCTTTCACTTTCATCAAGAGGCTCATTAGTTCTTCATTGCTTTCTGCCATAAGGGTGGTGTCATCTGCATATCTGAGGTTATTGATATTTCTCCTGGCAATCTTGATTCCAGCTTATGCTTCATCCAGCCCGGGATTTTGCATGATACACTGTACATAGAAGTTCAATACACAGGGTGACAATATACATCCTTGAAGTACTCATTTTCCTATTTGGAACCAGTCTGTTGTTCCATGTCCAGTTCTAACTGTTGCAGCTTGACCTGCATTTCTCAGATTTCTCAGGAGGCAGGTCAGGTGGTCTGGTATTCCCATCTCTTGAAGAATTTCCCACAGTTTGTTGTGATCCACACAAAGGCTTTGGCGTAGTCAATAAAGCAGAAACAGATGTTTTTCTGGAACTCTCTTGCTTTTTTGATGATCCAACAGATGTTGGAAATATGATCTCTGGTTCCTCTGCCTTTTATAAACCCAACTTGAACATCTGGAAGTTCATAGTTCACATACTATTGAAGCCTGGCTTGGAAAATTTTGAGCTTTACTTTTCCAGCATTGAGATGAGTGCAATTGTGTGGTAGTTTGAACATTCTTTGGGATTGGAATGAAAACTGACCTTTTCCAGTCCTATGGCCACTGCTGAGTTTTCCAAATCTGCTGGCATATTGAATGAAGCACTTTCACAGCATCATCTTTTAGGACTTGAAATAGTTCAGCTGGAATTCCATCACTTCCACTGGTTTTGTTTGTAGTGATGCTTCCTAAGGCCCACTTGACTTCGCATTCCAGGATGTCTGGCTCTAGGTGAGTGATCACACCGTCATGGTTATCTGGGTCATGAAGATCTTTTTTGTATAGTTCTGTGTATTCTTGTACCTCTTCTTAATATCTTCTGCTTCTTTTAGGTCCATACCATTTTTGTCCTTTATTGTGCCCATCTTTGCATGAAACATTCCCTTGGTATCTGTAATTTTCTTTAAGAGATCTATAGTCTTTCCTATTCTATTTTCCTCTCTATTTCTTTGCACTGGTCACTGAGGAAGGCTTTCTTATCTCTCCTTGCTCTTCTTTGGAACTCTGCATTCAAATGTGTATATCTTTCCATTTGTCCTTTGTGTTTAGCTTCTCTTCTTTTCTCAGCTATTTGTAAGGCCTCCTCAGACAACCATTTTGCCTTTTTACTTTTCTTTTTCTTCAGAATGGTCTTGATCACTGCCTCCTGTACAGTGTCACGAACCTCCATACATAGTTCATCAAGCACTCTGTCTATCAGATCTAAACCCTTGAATTTATTTCTCACTTCCATTGTATAATTGTAAGGGATTTGGTTTAGGTCATTCCTGAGTGGTCTAGTGACTTTCTATGGTGGTGAGTTCTGTCAAAACGTCATCCACTGGAGAAGGTAATAGCAAACTACTTCCGTATTCTTGCCTTGAGAACCCCATAAACAGCATTAAAAGGCAAAAATATAGGAAAGATGAACGGAAAGATGTTCATCTTCAGTTCAACTGAAAGATGTACTCCCCAGGTCGGTAGTTGCCCAATATGCTACGGGAGATCAACTGGAGAAAACAACTCCAGAAACAATGAAGTGATGGAGCCAAAGCAAAAACAACACACAGTTGTGGATGTGACTGGTGATGGAAGTCAAGTCTGATGCTGTAAATAGCAATATTGCATAGGAATCTGGAATGTTAGGTCCTTGCAAATTGGTAAAGAGGAGATGGCAAGAGTGCTGCTGCTGCTGCTAAGTCACTTCAGTCGTGTCCAACTCCGTGCAACCCCATAGATGGCAGTCCACCAGGCTCCCCCGTCCCTGGGATTCTCCAGGCAAGAACACTGGAATAGGTTGCCATTTCCTTCTCCAATGCATGAAAGTGAAAAGTGAAAGTGAAGTTGCTCAGCCATGTCTGACTCGTAGCGACCCCATGGACTTCAGCCCACCAGGCTCCTCCATCCATGGGATTTTCCATGCAAGAGTACTGGAGTGGGGTGCCATTGCCTTCTCTGGCAAGAGTGCACATTGACATTTTAGGAATCAGTGAACTAAAATGGACTGGAATGAGTGAATTTAACTCAGATGACCATTATATCTATTACTGTGGGCAAGAATACCTTAGAAGAAATGGGGTAGCCATCATAGTAAACAAGAGTCCAAAATGCAGTACTTGAATGAAATCTCAGAAATGACAGAATGATCTCTGTTCATTTCCAAGGCAAACCATTCAATATCACAGTAATCCAAGTCTATGCCCTGACCAGTAATGCTGAAGAAGCTGAAGCTGAACAGTTCTATGAAGACCTACAAGACCTTCTAGATCTAACATCCACAAAAGATGTCCTTTTCATTATAGAGGGCTGGAATGCAAAAGTAGGAAGTCAAAAGACACCTGGCTGCTAACTCGCTTCAGTCGTGTCCGACTCTGTGAGACCCCATAGATGGCAGCCCACCAGGCTCCCCCGTCCCTGGGATTCTCCAGGCAAGAACACTGGAGTGGGTTGCCATTTCCTTCTCCAATGCATGAAATTGAAAAGTGAAAGTGAAGTTGCTCAGTCGTGTCCGACTCTTGGCAACCCCATGGAATGCAGCCTACCAGGCTCCTCCTGGTGGTTGGATTATATCTCAACTTCTTTTGTAAAAAAGTATAACTTCCAGTTTGATTTTCACCAAATTTATGCTTTTCTATTGGCGAACACCAAAAATATCTTTGTACTTCATGGTTGATATTATTAAACACTGCCTTTAACAGCTTCATGACTTTTTATCCATTTTATCTCTACTATCATGTAGACTAGTCAAGGCTATGGTTTTTCCTGTGATCATGTATGGATGTGAGAGCTGGACTGTGAAGAAGGCTGAGCACTGAAGAATTGATGCTTTTGAACTGTGGTGTTGGAGAAGACTCTTGAGAGTCCCTTGGACTGCAAGGAGATCCAACCGGTCCATTCTGAAGGAGATCAGCCCTGGGATTTCTTTGGAAGGAATGATGCTAAAGCTGAAACTCCAGTATTTTGGCCACCTCATGCGAAGAGTTGACTCATTGGAGAAGACTCTGATGCTGGGAGGGATTGAGGGCAGGAGGAGAAGGGGACGACAGAGGATGCGATGGCTGGATGGCATCACTGACTCGATGAATGTGAGTCTGAGTGACCTCCGAGAGCTGGTGATGGACAGGGAGGCCTGGCGTGCTGCAGTTCATGGGGTCGCAAAGAGTCGGACACGACTGAGCGACTGATCTGATCTGATCTGATCATGTAGACTTTTAAGTGTAGAATTAACATTCATAATAAAGTATAAGCTATTCTACATACCAACATGCATAGTTAGTAGCTAAACATCGTGGTTATGTACTTTGAGTGGTTCTGTTATTGCCATTTACTTCTTCCCCCCAATAACCTGGGTGGGGCATGAGTGAGAAACACATCTTTGTTGTTTAAACCACAGATATTTGGGGAAATTTTTAATTATTGGATTGTAAATGAAATTATCCGAATGGTTACAACTATTCTGCCAAAGAACTCTTGAAGCACGTGAGTGAAGACGATATGGGAAATTCTAGGGAAACAGCTTATTGAAAGTTATCTTTTTATTTACCTCACGAGACCATCTGAAGACTTCATGTTACACGCCATTGTTTAAGTTGCTAACATTGAACTTGACATGGGGACTGACTACCAACCCCTAGCTCCTTAGATACAGCAAAAAAAAATAAGATGCCCTTAAACCTGATCTCTCACAGTAACACTTTTCTGCCTAAGGGATGATGGGAAGAAACTGGGAGGGAAGGAATAGAACAACCCCCCTGGCATACCCAAGGCTTATATTCAATCAAAAAAGGAGAACATATATTCAATGACACAAAATACAAAGCGTCAAGGGGTGGAAATGTGCTAGCACTGTCACATCACAACTCAGTTGCAGCCCTGATCTAGAAAAGATTAAATCAAATTATAAATTGGAAGGAAATGATGCATAGTTTAAGAACAGAATATTAGGGAAATGAAAATATATTTCAAATTTTCAAACATTAGAACAGCAGAAACTCTATTATCATGACTTGTAGGAAATTTAGGAGAGCTATCTAGAGCCCAGTGTGGAATTTAAAACTCTATTACACATTTTCCCTAATAGACTATTGGAAATAAATTATTCACGACTTAGAAATCACTGAAGGATTTTTTTCCCCTTTAAATATGATTCAGGGAAAAATGTACAAGATGTCCATAATATTACCTATTATTTTTGAAATAAAATACTCTGTGCTGACAAGCTGTATGCTGACAGTACATTTAAGATCACCTGAATGTTTTTGGCAAAATATCACAATATAGTTGTATCTTGGTACATCAAAGCTGTTTCTAACTTTCAGATACTTTAGATCCTAGTTGAAAGTACATGTTATGGAAGTATACATTTGAAAGGTACTGTGAAACTGTGCACGTAAAATGAATTTTCAGTCTTATTTAACATTTCATGGTGTGATTTCCATGGCTGTTTTTCTAAATATTACTTCAGTCTGAACTTATTTTTAAAGACATGTGCAGTGTTTTTAATTTTTCATCAGCCTTGCAGATACAGAAACTGTGATTGTAGCCTGTGTGCTTTTGCTCAGATGTAGAGGCTCTAAAAATACTTTCAAAAATCGATAATCAGTAAATTTTTTTATGAGGTTGCAGTGACTATTGCAAAATCCTTCTTTAATTCCTTAAGGATGTGAAACTATGTCTACATTTTTCTGTCATTTCCTTTAAATTTCCCTGAAAGTTTAAATATGCCACTCAGCAAGTTCAGTAAGTTACCATTCAAAAACTAAAGTTAAAATAACACTGCTCCAGAGACATGACCCAATCTCTTAGCTCTCTAACTTTAAACTTTTTTGTCCTTGTATGCCTTTTGTAGCAAAATTTAGTGCACCAGGATTTCTACAACGTCTAGTCTTATTTTGCAGATATCCATAACGCATGCACAGATAATGCATGTGTGTGTTTGAATATCTTCTGGAGGCAGTTTCTCTAAGATATCTTTACATAATGCCCTGTAGTCTGTCCTAATTGGACTAAGTGATTAAAATGCAAAATTCCAGGATGTGACTATTTGTGAGCAAATTCATTACACTATTGACATTTTACAACCCAGCATCTTAAAACAGATAAACAGTAATGAAACAACTGTGCTTATCTAGCAAAGGATAAGTAACATAACATATATTTAGAAATCTTCAAGAGGCTATAATTGGATGGTACTACCATTGCAATAGAGATAATTAACTTGAAGTTTTATTATAACTATTTAGACACATTACTCTCAACCTGAGGCCTTTTAATATGCCATTGTTATGTCACTGTTCTTAGAAAATTACTCAAAGTATATTTATAGATTTATAAACAACTGTTAAAAAACTTATAAATCAATTAGTATAGATTAGGCCTAGGTTGATTCATTTCATCCTAACAACTTGTAAATTAGGGATTTACTAAATGTGCTAAGGCAGTAAAGTAGAACTGTTCATTTATTTTGGGGACTGGTTGTTTTGAGTTTTACTTTTAATAAAGTCAGCTTCAGGAATAAACTGCCCATCAGGTTCTGTTTCTTTTGCCCTCCTCACATGGAAGTATACGTAAAATACAAAATTGCCTAGCTTCTATTATGTAGAACTATCAAGTGTTTTAAATTAAACTAAAGGTTATTAGATCCTTGATGTGAGCATCTTGCAAAAGTAAAATAAAAAAAGTGATCGATCCCTGATGTGAGCATCTTGTAAAAGTGGAAAAAAATTTTTTTCCTAGTCTTGATTCTGTCACAAACTGCTGCTGCTGCTACCAAGTCACTTCAGTTGTGTGCGACTCTGTGCGACCCCATAGACGGCAGCCCACCAGGCTCCCCTGTCCCTGGGATTTTCCAGGCAAGAACACTGGAGTGGGTTGCCATTTCCTTCTCCAATGCATGCATGCATGCTAAGTTGCTTCAGTTGTGACCGACTCTGTGTGACCCCATGGATGGCAGCCACTAGGCTCCTCTGTCCCTGGGATTCTCCAGGCAAGAACTCTGGAGTGGGTTGCCATTTCCTTCTCCATGTCACAGACTAGTTTTCTGAATTGAAGCATCTGACTCAACCTCTTTGAAGTTCTAACATCTACAAAAGAAAGAGGCTGAATGTGGGTATAGGATTGCTCCAGCTCTGCATTCTTTGTCCATCAGTCAGCTTTATGTTTTTGATTTGTTCATAGTGTTCTTAACATTCTTGATCATGAAATTTGTTTTATCTGATGAAGAGTTGATTTCTTAAGGAGAGTTATTAGGCAATTTTAATCCTAAAGCAGTGCTCCCAAATCTAGACACAGTAAAACATTATATACTACAGCTACTGAATGTAGTTACTCCAACGAATACTTTCTTTGTCCTTGTGCCAGTCAATAGCCCATTTGCCCCTTGATCTATT
Organism: Tragelaphus eurycerus; assembly: GCA_935064755.1. NCBI lineage: Eukaryota > Metazoa > Chordata > Mammalia > Artiodactyla > Bovidae > Tragelaphus > Tragelaphus eurycerus. The sequence continues at coordinate 38,891,763 of CAKXYN010000010.1, read as the reverse complement.
CCCCTTTCTCCTCTAGTTCTGCTCTGTTTCAGAGGTTGAATATAGCAATCTAGATTTCCCAAACTCCCTCACTGAAGCACCCTTGGAGGATAATATGACCTTGACCCCCTTCACCAGAGAACATGCCATAGGAAGTTTGGGAAGCTGAGTGCAACTAGTGGTGGTGCCTTTAGGATCTACCTCAGCTTTGGAGCTGAGGCCCCTTGCTCCATAGGCAGCCTGCAGTCAGTGACTGAGCACGGTCAGGACAGAAGATTCCCCTGTGGAGAATTTATGTGATGGAGCAAATTGTTAGACTGGTTGAGTCTTTCTCAAGACTCTCTGACAGTCTGAGACCCTTAGTACCCAGTGCTTTGATCTGCCTCCTCTCTTTTCACAGGTCCAATTTTACCTCTGAGTCTGCAGGCTTTCTTTACTGTCCTTTCCCTTTATTTTTCATTGGTGTTCAGTCAAATCAATTGAACTTCTAAATCCGTCTTGACATCTCCTTTCCAGAGGACATGAATTTATGCATTTGTTGATTACTTCTGACTCCATGCAGCCAATGGGATACACTGAAGGGAGACTGGAGGGAGGAAGCAAGAGAGACCCATGTACATCTCTCCTGCTCTCTCCACTAAAGGAGGCATCCCAGTGTGGCTGCACCTCCTCCTTCAGGACACTAGCCCCTGCCACATGGCTACTTTTTCTGTGAGTCTCGGTTCCTGTCTAACTAAGTGGTTTCTAGGCTCCAGTAGCACTGCCTTCTCCCAGTTGCTTTAAGGACACTGGTAGCTTCCTGTTATCATTAACATTCTCGTTACTTCATTATCCTTTATCCCAAGGACTGCCATCTGGTAAAAGGCAGTTATCAAGCACTATCTTTTGGTACTTTTGTGTCTTCCTATTGTCCACCTGAGCTCCGAGTCACTAGGGACGGCAAGTGTCCTCTTAATTTCCTTTCAAACTGCCTCCTATACTTTGCTTCTTTGGAGCATTGTACCACTGATCTTCTAGTAAGACTACTTCCCTCTTTTCTTTTAGATAGTGTTCCTTCTCTCCCTTGTGGTGCCCAAAATTAAGGCAAGCCCCACCTCCCTCCCTGGCCATGGGTTTCAGGCCATGAATCCGGTCTCAGCCAATCAAAATCATTTTCCAGGAATTGTTAAAGATGCTGGAGAGCAAGGATTCTCCTTATGAGCTTGTGGCTATCGGCTATCGAGGGCTGTGCAACCCATACCTGCCTGGGGCCATGTTGTGGAAAGAGCCTATCTGAAGATGGGGCTAACATCAAAGGACAGAGACCTAAGAACACTTTTTAAGCTCCTAGATAAATACGGGAAGAATGCATTATTAACTGCAAAGTACAAATCAACCCCCAAAACTCTCCAATCATAAAAGTCTTTTTCTTCCAGCTTGCCAAAAGGGAATTTTAAGTAGAGTGGTGTGGTGGTAGGAGAGGAAGTCATGGGAGATAAAGTTAATCTGGGGTCATGGCCACAGAAAAGGAAGCTAAATATGGGTGTCTGGATAGTTGCTGAAGAGTGAAACAACTTAAGAAACACAGCACCCAGCAGACATTGACTTATCTCCACAGTGTTCATTTCTGTGTGTCTGGCCCTTTCTGCCACTTATGATGTCTGTATATTTGTTCTCTTTATTACATTGTGATGAATCTCCCCTAACTCTTTGAAGTTAGAACCCTTTAGTTTTACCACCACCGGGTGCTGACATGTGTGACTAAACTCCCTAGTTGCTTTGGAATTTTTTTGAACCAGTTGCCATAAATTAGAGAAAAGGAGCTTGTCTAAAATTAAACTGTTTATTCATAAAACAATAACATTTTTGTGGCAAGAAATAAAACAGATATCAAATGCCTATGAGTGAATTGTTGAAAATTACATCTAAACAATCATCTATATTTTCCTTAATTTTGAATGAACTGTTTTAGCCTATGTTTTGTTTAATGCTGTAGATACATGGGCTATCGTCACTGAATAACTTACTCCGTGCCGTGAATGGATAGGTTTCTGTTCAGCTGGGATTTAAGATCAGTGTTTTTTCCCCACTAAGTTACTTAAACTTTACTTAGGCTAGAAATTTTTTCTTTTAGCTGCTCTGAACTTCTAGCACTAAATTGGCCACTTACCTGGACCTGCTTTGATTTTCTAAGTGAATCCCTTGTGAATTATCATGTTTGTCTTAATCTTCGTACGAACATGTAACATTTGTACCACCAAATAAAGTATTGTTTGAATCAGTTAGAACTTAAAAAAAAAAAAAAGTTATTGACATGCTTTGGTTACTCATAATCATACTGTTTGTGATTAAATAGAATAAGTTAAATATATTACTTATACCCAGTTATAAGCAGTTATTCATACTTGTGAGCAAATGACTCTATAAATTATTATTTCAGAATTTCAGCTGACTTTGACTTCTTTGACACATTAGCAGTGAGCAGATTGAATCTTGAAGGGTATTTCTTGACTAGAGCAGTGAGTGCATGGTTGTTCATTCAATCTAATGTTCTTTATTTACCTGTACATTTATGTTTTTATATGTATATTTTGCAATAATATTTGATAATAAAATTATACATATATATGTTTTTATATAGGCTTATCTTCCTCTTTCTCAAGATTCTCTTTCTTTTATTTAGGGCAGGGTGAGCACAGAAAGGGAAAATGAGCTCTTTTTTCCCATTAGACTATTTGAGAGAGGGGAATCTGTGAACACTTGCAGATGGAATATTTTTGTCTTATTAGCTGCAGTTTTTAAGTGTCTGTCTCCTTGGTTGATTGGAAACTCCATGAGTACAAAGACTGTCTCTGGTCTCTTCTGGTGTAATCCCAGTGCTGGCACAATGCTTTGTTCAAAGTAGATGCCTAAACCTTCTCTGGTGAAGTATAGAATTCATGAAATTATCATTGAATAAATGCATCCTTCAAACATTTTTACTCAGATAGGATTCAATACCTAGAATTACTTTTGGCTTTCTTTATGATTTTAAGTAAGTTAGATCTCTCAGACTCATTTTTCTCATCATAATATCATCTTTAATAAGGTTGTCCTGAGGATCAAACATAATTAGGTAAAGTATCAAGCACAGTATTGCCATCTCCTGAGTCCTCCATGGTTACCATATTTGGGATCTTTGGTAGCACTCCAGAAATATCAGAAAACTTGTCTTAAAAAGCTAAAATGTCCATACTGAATTTTTTTCTATCAAATGAGATCTTTAGGCACTCTCCTATGGTTGTAATTCCATTATAGAATTCAGTTGTATGAGAAGGACTGACAGAGAAATAGTTTATAAGCCCACTATTACCACTTAAAATAGTAACATAATTTAGCAGCACACAAAAGGGTAGTAAGAGTTAATTTAGCTATCAGATATTGTGTTCAACCCACAGCAAGTGTGATTTGTCATGCCAGTGTATGAACACATCCAGATCACATCTTTTCCCATGTCTCACATTAGGCCATAGCAGACTTTCCACATCCATGAGGTATTAAAACAACATGTCAAGGCTGTTTTAGATTTAATGGCAGAATGCACCTTCCCCTGCAAGGGAGATGAACTGAGCTGGGCAGAAATGACTATCCTATCCAGTTGAAAAGAAACAGGAGGCACCAAAGCTTCAACTGTCATTCAGAACAAAGTAAAACAGTACCTGGATGTTTGGGGATTCCTTTGGCACTGGTCTGTAATGAGGTGGAGGAAACTTATGCCAGACACATATAATTTTGCCAGCCAGAGAAAAAAAATCACCGTCATTTTAAAGGGTGTGCTTTTCTAAAGTTAGCCCAACCTTCGCTGGTTTGCTATTTGAAACTTCAAGATTAACTGGAATCTTCTAGATATGCTTCTTAACAGAAAAAATATATATGTATATACATTGAAAAAACAAAAGGAAAATAATGTAAAAAAAAAGGTAAATAAGTTTGTCCAGCAAACTTCACAGTTATGTAACTTTTATGAGGCTATGAAATATTTAGATAGCCTGTTTTTTGCAAAAGTCATCTTGTGTTTGGCTATTGCTTCTTCATGTTCCACCCCGTACAAACAATCCTTTCTTCAACCTCAGTTCCCTCTGGTTATGCTTACATTTAGAATCAAATTCCCTTTCCCTTCCTCCCTCTTCTCTAGCTTCTTCCTTTCCATTCTTTCAACAAACTCTTATTGAGTGCTTACAGTGGGTAGGTACTTCACTAAAACCTTTGATAAATTATTTCATATTCTTCATGATAACCTTGGGAGGTAAATAATATTATTTTTCCCCATTAAACAAGAAACAGCTACTAGAAATTAACACTTAGGAAAGTAAGAGGTTTGTTCTGGGGTTCAAGGCCACACAGGTATAAGGTGGTAGAGCTAAGCTTCATTTACATTGCCTTCTGATTCTGTACTCTTTAATACCGAGTAAGCAATGCTATCTTACTTGTGCTCAAAGAGCATCCATATAGCGAGATAAATGTCTTTTCATGTATGCAAAAACATCTATTTCTGCTTTATTGACTATGCCAAGGCCTTTGACTGTGTGAATCACAATAAACTGTGGAAAATTCTGAAAGAGATGGAAATACCAGACCGTCTGACCTCTTGAGAAACCTATATGCAGGTCAGGAAGCAACAGTTAGAACTGGACATGGAACAACAGACTGGTTCCAAACAGGAAAAGGAGTACGTCAAGGCTGTATATTGTCACCCTGCTTATTTAACTTATATGCAGAGTACATCATGAGAAACGCTGGGCTGGAGGAAGCACAAGCTGGAATCAAGATTGCCAGGAGAAATATCAATAACCTCAGATGCAGATGACACCACCCTTATGGCAGAAAGTGAAGAGGAACTAAAAAGCCTCTTGATGAAAGTGAAAGAGGAAACTGAAAAAGTTGGCTTAAAGCTCCACATTCAGAAAATGAAGATCATGGCATCTGGTCCCATCACTTCATGGGAAATAGATGGGGAAACAGTGGAAACAGTGTCAGTCTTTATTTTGGGGGGCTCCAAAACACTGCAGATGGTGACTGCAGCCTTGAAATTAAAAGACGCTTACTCCTTGGAAGGAAAGTTATGACCAACCTAGATAGCATATTCAAAAGCAGAGACATTACTTTGCCAACAAAGGTCCATCTAGTCAAGGCTATGGTTTTTCCAGTGGTCATGTATGGATATGAGAGTTGGACTGTGAAGAAAGCTGAGTGCTGAAGAATTGGTGCTTTTGAACTGTGGTGTTGGAGAAGACTCTTGAGAGTCCCTTGGACTGCAAGGAGATCCAACCAGTCCTTCTAAAGGAGATCAGTCCTGGGTGTGGAAAGACTGATGCTAAAGTTGAAACTCCAATACTTTGGCCACCTCATGTGAAGAGCTGACTCATTGGAAAAGACCCTGATGCTGGCAGGGATTGGGGGCAGGAGGAGAAGGGGATGACAGTGGATGAGATGGCTGGATGGCATCACTGACTCGATGGATGTGAGTCTCAGTGACCTCCGGGAGCTGGTGATGGACAGGGAGGCCTAGAGTGCTGCGATGCATGGGGTTGCAAAGAGTTGGACATGACTGAGCGACTGAACTGACTGAACTGAAGTCTCCTAAATCTCAGAAGTCTACATTAAACATTTTTCCAAACTTGCATTTTGACAGCAGGTCAGAGAATGGTGAAGCATTTTACTACAGAAAGTTGGTAGTACATGAAGTGATGCTTAATATCACAAGTCATTCCATCTGTCCTAAGTCACTTCAGTAGTATCTGACTCTTTGTGACCCTTTGCACTGTAGCCTGCAAGTCTCCTCTGTCCATAGGATTCTCCAGGCAAGGATACTGGAGTGGATTGCCATTTCCTCCTCCAGGGGACCTTCCTTACCCAAGGATTAAACCTGTGTCTCCTGCATTTACAGGTAGGTTCTCTATTACTAGCTCCATCTGAGGGATATGCAAAATAAAACAACAATGAGATATTGCCTCACATTTGTTAGAATGGTCATCATCAAAACGTCTACAAACAATAAATGCTGGAACGGGTATGGAGAAAAGGGAACACTCTTGCACTGTTGGTGAGAATGTAAATTGATACAGCCACTATGGAAGACGGTATGCAGATTCCTTAAACAACTAAGAATAAAACCACCATATGACTCAGCAATCCCACTCCTAGGCATATACCCTGAGGAAATCAAAATTGAAAGAGACACATGTATCCATCCCCTTGATCATTGCAGCACTATTTACAATAGCTAGAACATGGAAGCAACCGAGATGTCCATTGACAGATGAATGGATAAAGAAGTTGTGGTATATAAACACAATGGAATACTACTCAGCCATAAAAAGGAATGCATTTGAGTCAGTTCTAATGAGGTGGATGAACCTAGAACCTATTATACAAAGTGAATAAAGTGAAGTTGCTCAGTCATGTCTGACTTTTTTTGACCCCATGGACTTTAGCCTATCAGGATCCTCCGTCCATGGGATTTTCCAGGCAAGAGTGCTGGGGTGGATTGCCTTTTCCTTCTCCAGGGGATCTTCCCAACCCAGGAATTGAACCCAGGTCTCCTGTATTGCAGGCAGATGCTTTATCATCTGAGCCACCAGGGAAGTCATACAAAGTGAAGTTAGTCAGAAAGAGAAAGATAAATACTGTATTCTAATACATATACATTGAATCTAGAAAAAATGGTACTGAAGAATTTACTTACAGGGCAGCCGTGGAGAAACAGACATAGTGAATCGACTTATGGACATGGGGAGAGGGGAGGAAAGGGTGAGATGTATGGTACATACAGTACCATATGTAAAATAGCCAACTGGAATTTGCTGTATGGCTCAGGAAACTCAAACAGGGGCTTTGTATCAACCTAGAGGGGTGGGATAGGGAGGGAGCTGGGAGGGAGATTCAGAAGGGAGAGGATATATGTATACTTATGGCTGATTCATGTTGAGGTTTGACAGAAAAGGGCAAAATTCTATAAAGCAGTTATCCTTCAATAAAAAATAATTAAAAAAAGAAAGACCAGAAGTAACATGCTGGCATGGATGTGGAGAAAAGGGAACCCTTGTGCACTGTTGTTGGGATTGTAAATTGGAACAGCCACTATGTAAAACAGAATAAAAGATCTTCAAATTAAAAATAGAACTACCTTATGATTCAGCAATTCTACTTCTGGGAATATATCCAAAGGAAATGAAAACCTTGACTCCAAAAGATACCTACATCCCCACTTTCATAGCAGCATTATTTACAATAGCCAGGAGACACAAACAACCTAAGCATACATTGATGGCTGAATGGGTAACAGAGTTGTATATATACACAACGAAATATTACTCATCCACAAAAACCAAGCAAATCCTACCATTTATACAAAATGGAGGGACCTTGAAGACCTTATGCTAAGTGAAATAAGTTGGACAGAGAAAGCCAAATACTACATGATTTCACTTATATGTGGAATGTAAAGAAAACAAAAAAGCAGAGTCATAGAAAGAGATCAGATGTGGTTACCAGAAACAGAGGATGAGGAGAGGAGAAATTGAAGGAAGGTGGTCAAAGTTACAGATTTCCAGATATGATTAATAAGTACTAAGAATATAATGTACAACATAACTATAATTAACACTGCTGAGTAATATATAGGAAAGTTAAGAGAGTAAGTCCTAAGAATTCTCATAACAAGGAAAAAAATTTTTTTAGTTTTCTGTATCTATATAAGATGATGGATGTTAGCTGAACCTGTAGTAATAATCATTTCATAATATATGTAAAGCAAGTCATCTCAATGTATATCTTTTTTTTTTTTGACTGGTTATTTTATTTTTTTTATTTTTCTTATTTTGGTTAACTTTACAATATTGTATTGCTTTTACTATACAACAAGATGGATCCGCCCCCAGTATACACGTGTTCCCCATCCTGAACCCTCCTCCCTCCCCCCTCCCCACACCATCCCTCCAGGTCGTCCCAGTGCTCCAGCCCCAGGCATTTGTTATCGGGCATCGTACCTGGACTGACGACTCGTTTCAGATATGATATTATACATATTTCAATGCTATTCCCCCCAATCATCCCACCCTCTCCCGGTCCCAAAGTCCAAAAGTCTGTTCTATACATCAGTGTCTCTTTTGCTGTCTCGTAAATAGGGTTATTTTTACCATCTTTCTAAATGCCATATATATGCGTTAGTATACTGTATTTGTGTTTTTGTTTCTGGCTTACTTCACTCTGTATAATAGGCTCCAGTTCCATCCACCTCCTTAGAACTGATTCAAATGTATTCTTTTTAATGGCTGAATAATACTCCATTGTGTATATGTACCACTGCTTTCTTATCCATTCATCTGTGGATGGACATCTAGGTTGCTTCCATGTTCTGGCTATTGTAAACAGTGCTGCTATGAACATTGGGGTACACGTGTCTCTTTCAATTCTGGTTTTCTCAGTGTGTATGCCCAGCAGTGGGATTGCTGGATCATAAGGCAGTTCTATTCCCAGTTTTTTGAGGAATCTCCATACTGTTCTCCATAGTGGCTGTACTAGTTTGCATTCCCACCAACAGTGTAAGAGGGTTCCCTTCTCTCCGCACCCTCTCCAGCATTTATTGCTTGTGGACTTTTGGATCGCAGCCATTCTGACTGGCGTGAAATGGTACCTCATAGTGGTTTTGATTTGCATTTCTCTGATAATGAGTGATGTTGAGCATCTTTTCATATGTTTGTTAGCCATCTGTATGTCTTCTTTGGAGAAATGTCTATTTAGTTCTTTGGCCCATTTTTTGATTGGGTCATTTATTTTTCTGGAATTGAGCTGTAGAAGTTGCTTGTATATTTTTGAGATTAGTTGTTTGTCAGTTGCTTCATTTGCTATTATTTTCTCCCATTCTGAAGGCTGTCTTTTCACCTTGCTTATAGTTTCCTTTGTTGTGCAGAAGCTTTTTAAGTTTGATTAGGTCCCATTTGTTCATTTTTGGTTTTACTTCCGATATTCTGGGAGGTGGGTCATGGAGGATCCTGCTGTGATGTAAGTCAGAGAGTGTTTTGCCTATGTCTTCCTCTAGGAGTTTTATGGGTTCTGGTCTTACATTTAGCTCTTTAATCCATTTTGAGTTTATTTTTGTGTATGGTGTTAGAAAGTGTTCTAGTTTCATTCTTTTACAAGTGTTTGACCAGTTTTCCCAGCACCACTTGTTAAAGAGATTGTCTTTAATCCATTGTATATTCTTGCCTCCTTTGTCAAAGATAAGGTGACCATATGTGTGTGGATTTATCTCTGGGCTTTCTATTTTGTTCCATTGATCTATATTTCTGTCTTTGTGCCAGTACCATACTGTCTTGATGACTGTAGCTTTGTAGTAGAGCCTGAAGTCAGGCAGGTTGATTCCTCCAGTTCCGTTCTTCTTTCTCAAGATAGCTTTGGCTATTCGAGGTTTTTTTGTATTTCCATACAAATTGAGAAATTATTTGTTCTAGCTCTGTGAAGAATACCATTGGCAGCTTGATGGGGATTGCATTGAATCTATAAATTGCTTTGGGTAGTATACTCATTTTCGCTATATTGATTCTACCAATCCATGAACATGGTATATTTGTCCATCTATTAGTGTCCTCTTTGATTTCTGTCACCAGTGTTTTATAGTTTTTTATATATAGGTCTTTAGATTCTTTAGGAAGATATATTCCTAAGTATTTTATTGTTTTCATTGCAATGGTGAATGGAATTGTTTCCTTAATTTCTCTTTCTATTTTCTCGTTATTAGTGTACAGGAATGCAAGGGATTTCTGTGTGTTGATTTTATATCCTACAACTTTACTATATTCATTGATTAGTTCTAGTAATTTTCTGGTGGAATCTTTAGGGTTTTCTACGTAGAGGATCATGTCATCTGCAAACAGTGAGAGTTTTACTTCTTCTTTTCCAATTTGGATTCCTTTTATTTCTTTTTCTGCTCTGATTGCTGTGGCCAAAACTTCCAAAACTATGTTGAATAGTAATGGTGAAAGTGGGCATCCTTGTCTTGTTCCTGACTTTAGAGGAAATGCTTTCAATTTTTCACCATTGAGAATAATGTTTGCTGTGGGTTTGTCATATATAGCTTTTATTATGTCGAGGTATGTTCTTTCTATTCCTGCTTTCTGGAGAGTTTTTATCATAAATGCATGTTGAACTTTGTCAAAGGCTTTCTCTGCATCTATTGAGATAATCATATGGTTTTTATTCTTCAGTTTGTTAATGTGGTGTATTACCTTGATTGATTTGTGGATATTGAAGAATCCTTGCATTCCTGGGATAAAGCCCACTTGGTCATGGTGTATGATCTTTTTAATGTGCTGTTGGATTCTGATTGCTAGAATTTTGTTAAGGATTTTTGCATCTATATTCATCAGTGATATTGGCCTGTAGTTTTCTTTTTTTGTGGCATCTTTGTCAGGTTTTGGTATTAGGGTGATGGTGGCCTCATAGAATGAGTTTGGAAGTTTGCCTTCCTCTGCAATTTTCTGGAACAGTTTGAGTAGGATAGGTGTTAGCTCTTCTCTAAATTTTTGGTAGAATTCAGCTGTGAAGCCGTCTGGACCTGGGCTTTTGTTTACTGGAAGATTTCTGATTACAGTTTCAATTTCCGTGCTTGTGATGGGTCTGTTAAGATTTTCTATTTCTTCCTGATCCAGTTTTGGAAAGTTGTACTCTTCTAAGAATTTGTCCATTTCTTCCACTTTGTCCATTTTATTGCCATATAATTGCTGATAGTAGTCTCTTATGATCCTTTGTATTTCTGTGTTGTCTGTTGTGATCTCTCCATTTTCATTTCTAATTTTATTGATTTGATTTTTCTCCCTTTGTTTCTTGATGAGTCTGGCTAGTGGTTTGTCAATTTTATTTACCCTTTCAAAGAACCAGCTTTTGGCTTTGTTGATTTTTGCTATGGTCTCTTTTGTTTCTTTTGCATTTATTTCTGCCCTAATTTTTAAGATTTCTTTCCTTCTACTAACGTTGGGGTGCTTCATTTCTCCCTTTTCCAGTTGCTTTATGTGTAGAGTTAGGTTTCTTGAGGTATGCCTGTATTGCTATGAACTTTCCCCTTAGGACTGCTTTTACAGTGTCCCACAGGTTTTGGGTTGTTGTGTTTTCATTTTCATTCGTTTCTATGCAGAATTTGATTTCTTTTTTAATTTCTTCTGTGATGTGTTGGTTATTCAGAAGTGTGTTGTTCAGCCTCCATATGTTGGAATTTTTAATAGTTTTTCTCCTGTTATTGAGATTTACTCTTACTGCATTGTGGTCAGAAAAAAATGCTTGGAATGATTTCAATTTTTCTGAACTTACCTAGGCTAGATTTATGGCCCAGGATGTGGTTTATCCTGGAGAAGTTTCCGTGTGCGCTTGAGAAAAAGGTGAAATTCATTGTTTTGGGATGAAATGTCCTATAGATATCAATTAGTTCTAACTGCTCTATTGTATCATTTAAAGTTTGTGTTTCCTTGTTAATTTTCTGTTTAGTTGATCTATCCATTGGTGTGAGTGGGGTATTAACGTCTCCCACTATTATTGTGTTATTGTTGATTTCTCCTTTCATACTTGTTAGTATTTGTATTACATATTGAGATGCTCCTATGTTGGGTGCATATATATTTATAATTGTTATATCTTCTTCTTGGATTGATCCTTTGATCATTATGTAGTGACCTTCTTTGTCTCTTTTCACATCCTTTGTTTTAAAGTCTATTTTATCTGATATGAGTATTGCTACTCCTGCTTTCTTTTGGTCCCTATTTGCATGGAAAATCTTTTTCCAGCCCTTGACTTTCAGTCTGTATGTGTCCCCTGTTTAGAGGTGGGTCTCTTGTAGGCAACATATGTAGGGGTCTTGTTTTTGTATCCATTCAGCCAGTCTCTGTCTTTTGGTTGGGGCATTCAACCCATTTAAATTTAAGGTAATTATTGATAAATATGATCCCGTTGCCATTTACTTGGTTGTTTTGGGTTTGAATTTATATATCCTTTTTGTGTTTCCTGTCTAGAGAATGTCCTTTAGTATTTGTTGGAGAGCTGGTTTGTTGTTGCTGAATTCTCTCAGCTTTTGCTTGTCTGTAAAGGTTTTGATTTCTCCTTCATATTTGAATGAGATCCTTGCTGGGTACAATAATCTGGGCTGTAGGTTCTTTTCTTTCATCACTTTAAGTATGTCTTGCCATTCCCTCCTGGCTTGGAGAGTTTCTATTGAAAGATCAGCTGTTATCCTTATGGGAATTCCCTTGTGTGTTATTTGTTGTTTTTCCCTTGCTGCTTTTAATATTTGTTCTTTGTGTTTGATCTTTGTTAATTTGATTAATATGTGTCTTGGGGTGTTTCGCCTTGGGTTTATCTTATTTGGGACTCTCTGGGTTTCTTGGACTTGAGTGATTATTTCCTTCTCCATTTTAGGGAAGTTTTCAACTATTATCTCCTCTAGTATCTTCTCATGGTCTTTCTTTTTGTCTTCTTCTTCTGGGACTCCTATGATTCGAATATTGTAACGTTTAAAATTGTCCTGGAGGTATCTGAGATTGTCCTCATTTCTTTTAATTCATTTTTCTTTTTTCTCCTCTGCTTCATTTAATTCTGCCATTCTATCTTCTAATTCGCTAATTCTATCTTCTGCCTCTGTTATTCTACTATTTGTTGCCTCCAGAGTGTTTTGGATCTCATTTATTGCATTATTCATTATATATTGACTCTTTTTTGTTTCTTCTAGGTCCTTGTTAAATCTTTCTTGCATCTTCTCAATGCTTTTCTCCAGGCTATTTATCCATAATTCCATTTTGCTTTCCAGATTTTGGATTAATTTCACTATCATTATTCAGAATTCTTTATCAGGTAGGTTCGCTATTTCTTCCTCTTTTGTTTGGTTTGGTGGGCATTTATCCTGTTCCTTTACCTGCTGGGAATTCTTCTGTCTCTTCATCTTGTTTAAATTGCTGAGTTTGGGGTGTCCTTACTGTATTCTGGCAGTCTGTGGAGTTCTCTTTATTGTGGCGTTTCTGCACTATATGTGGGTTTGGACCGGTGGCTTGTCGAGGTTTCTTGTTTATGGAAGCTTGTGTCGGTGTTCTGGTGGGTGGAGCTGGATTTCTTTTCTCTGGGGTGCAGTGGAGTGTCTAGTAGTGAGTTATGAGATGTCTATGATTTTGGGGTCGCTTTGTGTAGCCTGTGTATTGGAGCTCAGGGCTGTGTTCTTGTTTTTCTGGAGAATTTGCTTGGTATGTCTTGCCGTGGAACTTGCTGGTCTTTGTGTGAGGCTTGGTTTCAGTGTAGGTATAGAGGCAATTGATGAGCGCCTGTCAATTAATGTTTCGTGGGATCAGGGTTTGGACTTAAGCCTCCTGCTTCCAGTTATCAGTCTTATTTTTACAGTAGTCTCAAAAACTTCTTCTATACTGCATTCCACAACTGGACCACTCAGAGATGTTCACGGAGTTATACAGAGAAGGAAAAAGGGAAGAAGGAGACAGAGGTGGTCAGGAGGATAAAAGGAGGGAATGTGAAGGAGAGAGACAGATCTAGTCAGCAATCAGTAAAGAAAAGAAAAAAGGAAAGGAAAAAAGCAAAGGACAAAAAGGAAAAAAGAAAAAAACAGGGTCGCAAAAGTTATATCTATACGTGGAGATTAAAGAAGTACTAGAGGATAAAAAAATAAAAATAAAAGAAACAAAAAAAAAAAAAAAGGAAAAAAAAATTTTGTTTTCCTTTTTTTAATAAAAAAATAATAAAAATTAAAAAATATATATAAAAAAAGAAAAAAAAAGGAAATAATGATGGTAAAAATAGTAACAATATATATAAGAGTTTCTCTATTATTGTTGTGGGTTCAGTTCATTTTCGGCTAGTTCCTTGTTCCGGCTTAAATTTGTCAAGATCTATAGGCCCCTTTCTCTGTAGTTGGTCTGTATAGTCCTTTGTTCTGTGCATGGTCCGGTGGTGTCCTGGGCCAGGGCCGGCCTCTCGTGTGGTCGGTGCTGCACAATCTGGACTGCCGGCCCAAACCACTCTGATCAGGCAGCACTCCGGACAATCAGGCCAACGCAGTCTGGCCCGCAGAGGGGGAGGGGCCGGCGAGGGGGTGGCTCGCGGGAATGGCGGGCGGTGAGGGGGGCCCTCGCCGGAGCCACCAGCACAGCAGGTGGGGGCGCGGGCCCCACGCGGGAGCAGCGGCCCGCGGGGGGGGGCCGGCGGGGGAGCGTCCCGCAGGGGAGAGTCCCGCGGGGGAGGCGGGGGAGCAGCCTGCAAGGGAGTGTCCTGCGTGGGAGCGGCCCGCGGCATCTCCCTGCCCAGCCCCTGCACACCAATGGCAGATGCGGGCGTTTGTGATGATGCTTCTCCACTGTGGAAGTTACCGCAGGGCCCGCAGTCTGTGGGTTTTAATTGCTTAATTGTTTTCCTCCCTGTTATGATATTCTCCGTGCTTCCCAGGTTCGGCACAGACTCTGCAGGGAGAGTGTTTCCTGGTGTTTGGAAACTTCTCTTTTTCTTTTAAGACTCCCTTCCCCGGACAGAGGTCCGCCCCTCCCTCTTTGTCTCTCTCTGCCTTCTATATTCTTTCCTACCTCCTTTAGAAGGCAGTGAGTTGCTTTTCTGGGTGTCCGACGTCCTCCGCCAGTATTCCGAAGCTGTTTGTGGAATTTACTCGGCGCCCAGATGTCCCTTTGATGAATTTGTGGGGGGGGGGGTGAGGTATTCCTTCTTCCCCTCCTCTTTCTCTCTCTTCTTTATACATATATATATATAGGAGAAAAAGAGATATAAAATATAAAAAAGAAAAGAAGAAAAAAAAAAAAAAAAAAAAAAAAAAGAAAAAAAAAAAAAAAAAAAAAAAAAAAAAAAAAAAAGATATGCGAGAACAAAGAGGCGGGGGCGGGGGGGGGGGAGGGAGGGGAAGAGAAGAAAAAAAAAAACACCACCCAAGGGAAGAAGAAAAAGAGGAAGGAGGGGGGGGGGGGGGGAGCGGCGAGGCGGGGGGAAAAAAAAAAAAAAAAAAAAAAAAAAAACAAATCACCTTTTTTTATTAACAAAAAAAAAAAAACAAAAAAAAAAAAAAATAAGATATAATATATTTTTTGTTATTTTATTTTATATAAAAAAAACATGAAACAATGAGATTTGCTAGGCAAAAGGAAAGAAAAAAAAGAAAAAGAGGAAGAAAAAAAAAAAAAAAAAAAAAAAAAAAAAAAAAAAAAAAAAAAAAAAAAATTTTCTTTTTTTTTTTTTTTCCTTTTGAATGAGAAGAGAAAAAGGGGCATGACAAAAAAAAAAAAAATTTTTTTTTTTTTTTTTTTTCTCCTTGTTTTTGAAGTATTTTTTAAAAGAGTTTTCTTTAAAAAAAAAAAAAAAAAAAAAAAAATTTTTATTAAAAAGATAAAATAAAGTACCAGTGGAACTCACATTTAAACAGACTGCCGAGACCTGAAATAAACATAAGTCATCTTTTATTTCTTAGTCACTACTATTCCAGGTTGTACAAGATGAATGTAAATGTGAAAACACATATATTAGCTTGGAAAAATGTAACTGCTTTTGAATTGTTGACAACAAAGCTATGCATGCAGTAACATGCAGTTACAATTTTAGGTGGCATTAAATCCTGCCTTGTAGATCTTAATCTGTATAGCTTGGGAGAAGTGTAATCATCCTGATTCTTCCCTGGCAGGAAGGTACTGTAGGTACAGCTTTGCTTCTCTATTGATAACTCTGTCTGCTGTACATTTTTAGATGCTTTCTTGAGGCTTTGCCCTGTGGTAGTAGCAAGCTCCAGCAACTCTGGTTACATAAATGATGCCTCAATTATATAACGCTCTTTTATTTTTCAACAAAGCAGAACATCCTTGTACTACGGATGACTTCTCTAGGGGAATTTAAGATTGCACAGATTAGAAACTGTTAAAAACTAGAACCTAAAAAAAAAAAAAAAAAGATTGTAGAAAAGTAAAGGATTCAAAGTAATAAGTCTTTCCCTCTACATTTATAATTTTACATGATAATTTTGTTGTTGAGTGAATTGTACTTTATGAGAGATATACTGTGATATGGACTTGATGATGTGGGTTTGTATATGTAATCATATGAGTGTATCAGTAGCTTCCTTCCTAATGAGGTACTGGTACATATGATATGTGTGTGTGTGTGCAGTCATGTCTGATTCTGTGTGACCCCATGGACTTCATCCTGTCAAGATCTTTTGTCCATGGGATTTTCCAGGCAAGAAAACTGGAGTGGGTTGCCATTCCCTGCTCCAGGAGATCTTCCAACCCAGGGATCGAACCCGTGATTCCTGCATTGGCAGGCAGATTCTTTTACCACAGAGCAACCTGGGAAGCCACACTGGTACATATATCTCTCTGGCCCCAATTCTTTATTTCATTGGCACAGAAAATTCTTGTTTTGCCCAAATGAATCAGTAGATCAGGAAACTGGTATGAGCAAAGATATGTGCAAATTGCTTTGGAGAAGATAAGTCAGTTCTCTAAATCAGGACAAGTTACACTGTACATGCACAGTGCTATGGAGAGCGCAGGGGCTCTGCAGTTAGACACACACGGATTCAACTCTGCCTGTGTCCAACTATTAGCTGGATTACTTCGAGCCTCAGTTTCCTCAAGGACAGTGGGAATGGTAATCTAGTACGTAGGAGTGGTATGAAGATACATATGAAATAAAATGAAGACTAAAGCACACCCAGGGATAATATCAGCTGGTTCTGCTGTTGAAGAGGATGATAAAGCCTGTTATGATGGACTATATGCCAGGCACTTTATCAAGTGCTTTGCATACAATCTTAAATCTCTCAACAACCTCATTTATTTACTGTTCTTCATTGTTGTTGATGTTGTTGTTCAGTCTCTAAGTCATGTCTCACTCTTTGCGAGCCCAGAGACTGTAGCCCACCAGGCTCCTCTGTCCTCCACTATCTCCCAGAGTTTGCTCAAATTCATGTCCATTGAGTCGGTGATGCTATCAAGCCATTTCATCCTCTGCCACCCCCTTCTCCTTTGACCTTTAATTTTTCTGAGCATCATGATCTTTTCCAGTGAGTCTGCTCTTCACATCAGGTGGCCAAACTATTGGGGCTTCAGCATCAGTCCTTCTAATGAAAACTCAGGATTGATTTTCTTTAGGATTGACTGGTTTGAACTTCCTGCAGTTGAAGAGACTCTCAAGAGTCTTTTCCACAACCACAGTTCAAAAGCATCCATTCTTCACTGCTCAGCCTTCTTTATGGTCCAGCTCTCACATCCGTACATGACTACTGGAAAAGTCATGCTGCTGCTGCTGCTGCTAAGTCGCTTCAGTCATGTCCAGCTCTGTGTGACCTCATAGACGACAGCAGCTTTGGCTATACAGACCTTTGCTGGCAAAGTGATGTCTCTGCTTTTTAATATGCTGTCTAGGTTTGTCATAGCTTTCCTTCCAAGGAGCAAGAATCGTTTAATTTCATGGCTACAGTCACTGTCCACACTGATTTTGGAACCCAAGAAAATAAAATCTGTTCTTCATTTATAGGAGGCAAATGATCCTTGGGGAAATCAAAAACATAGCTGTCCAAAGTATTCCTATTAAGAAGTGATAACATGGGATTTTAAACTCAGATCTTTGCAACATCAAAACTTGATTAATTTATTACCAATTTATAACCCAGGGATTGAACCCGGCTCTCCCGCATTGCAGGCAGACGCTTTAATCTCTGAGCCACCAGGGAAGCCCATATTAATATAAAACCTCTGCTATAGTGCCTGGGGAAGAGTATGTTTCAATAAGAGTAGATAATTCTATGTCTGTACCTATGTATATATTTTCCTGTAAGTAAAGATTTTTCTCTGTTGGTTATCTCATAGGAACTAAATTTTAAGATTCAAGTGTCTCCACATTGCTATGTGACCTATGTCAGAGTCATTGCTTCTGACTTCTATTATTCTAAATTTTCTTCAAATATTTAAGTAATTTTTGATATGAAGAAATTGACAGAGTAATCAGTAATTCAACTTTCCTTTTGATAAGGACCACAGAGAAGCAATAATGAGTCAGGCCTCAATGCCATTGAGTATCTTGGTGTTTCTGAACTCTCCAAGATGAACAGTTACTAAATCTCTTTAAATTTTTATGGCTTCTAATAAAGATGTTTGAAATGCTCAAGAGGGGAAAAAAGAAAACACCAACAGTGAGAGAGTTATCATTAGTTGTTTCCAAATAATCTAGATAAAATGATTTAGTAGATAAATGTTTCTAAATAGTATTTTAGTAAGAGTTCTTCCTCTCATAAGCAAGATAATAAATATTTAAAGAACACTAAAAGAAATGCCAAATTATTTGCCTGTCTGGAGTATCCTCATGTCTCAGTACACATGTGAAGCTTCCCACTGAAACTGTCAACTAATTTTCTATGCCTGTGATGCCCAGAGAAGTCTAGTCTGGATATGTAACTTTAAATACCATTGATGTAGAGATGCAAGCCACAGGAACTGATGGAGTTACATAATCAGAATATACATTAGGAAAGGACTGGTGCTTAAAGCAGCTTTGTGGGACTCTATTATCTGATATTCAAGGAAATAAGAATGAATGGGGAGAGAGTAAGGAGAGATTTATTGGAAGACAAGGGAGTGGCCAGTGGAATGCTGCTTAAGAAATATGATGAGGACAAAATGTACTAGTTGTAAGGAAACCACTGCTCCAGCTTGTCCAGGACTGTCTCCCTGAAGCCTGCTTTTCCAGTGAAAGCAGGCTTTCCTGCTTTTCTCAGCGATATGGCAATCTTTGTCCTTGGGAAGTTTAGCAACAGTCATTTCAACAGAGTGATACAAACAGAAGTCAAACTTGAATGGGTTAAGGAATGCATAGGAGGTAAGGGAATGGAGACCTTAAGGGCAGGAAATTTCCTGAAGTGTGATTATGCAAGGAATGGGCGAGTTTGACCATGGATGGAATGAAATGTGAGGTCAAGGGATTTTTAAGGTGGAAGAACGACCTGCATATTTCTCATGGGAATATGTTGCAGGGCAAGAGAGGTTTGAAGAGAAGGGGTACATACACACGAGAAGGGGTATTTAAAGGGGAAAGCTTTCTGAAAAGAGGGCAGAGGGTAGGATCCAGAATAAGGAAGGTGGTTGGGCCCTAAGAGGAAGGAGGTGCACCTTAACAAGTACAAAAGGAGGGTTTAGGGCTACGATTGCTAGTAGATATCTATGTCTGCCCACGGGAAATTAAGGGACTTGCATTCCATTGATGTTTTTTTCTCTGAAGTAGGAGGTGAGCATATTTGCTTAGAATGAGGGGGCGAGGTGGAGGTGTTATGCGCTAAGGAGAAAATAAGTGTGCAAAGCTAATGTGTATGTGGTAGGGGAGTGCATTGAATTAAATCCTGCAAAAGAATTGCTTGACAGTATTGGAGGCACATGAGTTAGTTTGTAAAGACACCAAAGATATCCTTTGTGGGACCGGCTCCAGCAGCATCCAGTGGCCTGCCTTCAAGTACAGATAAAGCAGACGTATCGTTTCATATAGAAATAAAGTGTTGCCAATAGATGTAATTACAAAAACAGAAGAACAAAGAAAATGTGAGAATCAGTAATACAGTAATTGTCATAATAAAGCATGAAATCTAAACTTGATGGGGATCCAGCAATTAAAGAGTAGGAGTAAATACAGAAGACAAATTGCTTTCTACCACTGAGCTCACGGAGGAGAGTTGGGCTAGCAAACCCGATTTTGGGGGCTCCAAAATCACTGCAGATGGTGACTGCAGCCATGAAATTAAAAGATGCTTGCTCCTTGGAAGAAAAGCTATGACCAAGCTAGACTGCATATTAAAAAGCAGAGACATTACTTTGCCAACAAAGGTCCGTCTAGTCAAGGCTCTGGTTTCTCCAGTAGTCATGTATGGATGTGAGAATTGGACCATAAAGAAGAAGGCTGAATGCCAAAGAATTGAAGCTTTTGAACTGTGGTGTTGGAGAAGACTCTTGAGCATCTCTTGGACTGCAAGGAGATCCAACCAGTTCACCCTAAAGGAAATCAGTGCTGAATATTCACCGGAAGGACCGATGCTGAAGCTGAAACTCTAATACTTTTGCCCTCCTGGTAAGAAGAAGTGACTAATGAAAAGACCCTGATGCTGGGAAAGACTGAAGGCAGGAGGAGAAGGGGATGACAGAGGACGAGACGGTTGGATGGCATCACCGACTGGATAGACATGAGTTTGAGGAGGCTCTGGGAGTTGGTGATGGACAGGAAAGCCTGGTGTGCTGCAGTCCATGGGGTCACGAACAGTCGGACACGACTGAGCGACTGAACTGACCTGAGCAAACCCAAAAGACTGGCATTTGTGGTCAGAAATGGAGATGTTTGAATTAGTGATTTTGCAAGTAGAAGTGGAAAAATTATCATCAATAATACATCTCTACCTACTCTCTTGGGATAAATGTAAGTAGGCTCCCTACTTTCTAATCTCTATCCTAGATCTTAAGAATGCAAGAAAGCAAATCATGTAAAAAAAAAAAAAAAGAAAATTTTGCCTCAAACATTTATATATGATTCAGGAACTTTAAGATATTAGATTTTCTTTAGAAATCTGTCTTTTTTCCCTCTGAAACTTTATTGAGGTATATTTGACACGTAGGGCTTCCCTTGTGGTTCAGATGGTAAAGAATCTACCTGAAATGCAGGAGACCTGGGTTCAGTCCCTGAGCTGGGAAGATCCCCTGGAGAAGGGAAAGGCTACCCACTCCAGTATTCTGGCCTGAAGAATTCCACGAACTGTATAGTCCATGGGGTCTCAAAGTGTCAGACACGACTAAGCGACTTTCACTTTCACTGACGTATAACTTTGTATACGTTTGTAGTGTACAACTTGATTTGATTTATAGTTGCACATTTGATTTATGTTGTATATTTATAGCGTAAGATGATTTGATACACACATATATTGTGAAATGATTACCAGATGGGAAGGTGAACACATCTGTCACCTCACATAACTACCTTCTTGTGTGTGTGGTGAGAATTTTTAAGATCTACTCTATAGCAACATTCAAATGTCCAGTACAGTATTGTTCATTATAATCACCATGCTATACATTAGATTCCCAGAATGTACTCATAACTGGAAGATTGTACCCTTTGAACAGCATCTCCTTTCCCCTACTCTGATGTACCTGGCAGCCACCAACCTACTCTCTGTTTCTGAATTTGACTTCCTTAGTGTTCATGCATAAGTGAAATCATACACAGTTCATCTTTCTTTAGACAACGATTGTCTAAGTTATTTAACTTAACATAATGTCCTGAAGATGCATTCATATTGTCACAAATGTCAGTATTTCCTTCTTTCTCATGACTGAATAATATTCCATTATAAGTGTATGCCACATATTCTTTATCCATTCATCCAACAGCAGATACTTAGATTGTTTCCGTGTCTTGGCTATTGTGAATAATGCTGAAATAACCATGGCAGTGCAGAAATCCCCTAGAGAGAGGGACTTCATTTCCTTTGGGTATGTACCCAGAAATAAGACTGCTAGATCATATGGTAGTTCTATATTTTAAATATTCTGAGAAACCTCCACACTATTTTGCATAGTGATTGAGCCAATTTACAGTCCAAGAGTGCACTAGTTCTCTTTCTCCACACCCTTGCCAAGTCTTGTCATCTCTTGTGTTTTTGATAACAGCCACTCAAATATGTGTGAGGTGATACCTCACTGAAGTTCTGATATGCATTTCCCTGATGACTAGTGATGTTGGGCTTCTTTTTATGTATCTGTTGGCTGTATGTCTTCTTTGGGAAAATGTCTGTTGGAATCCTTTGCCCATTTTTTAAGTGGATTATTAGATTTTTTTTTTTTTTTTGCTATTGAGTTTTATGAGTTTCTTATATTTTGAATATTAACCACTTATTGGTTGATGGTTTACAAATATTTTCTCCCATTCCATAGATTGCCTTTTCATTTTTTAATGGTTTCTTTTACTGTCCAGAAATTTCCTAGTCTGATGTGGTCAAAGTTGTGGATTTTTGCTTTTATTGCCTGTGCTTTCAGTATCAAAAAAAAAGAAAAAATAACTATTGAGACCAGTGCCAAGGAACTTCCTCCTAGTTTTCCTTCCAGAGATTTTATGGTTTCAGGCCTCACATTTAAGTCAAAATCCATTCTGAGTACATTTTTTGTGAGTGGTGTAAGAGAGGGCTCCAATTTCTTTCTTTCTTTCTTTTGTATGTTACTGTTCAATTTTCCCAATACCACTTATTGAAGAGACTGTTGTTTTCTCATTGAATATTCTTGGCTCCCTTGTCAAATATTAGTTGACCTGTTACGTATAGACTTATTTCTGGAATCTTGATTCTGTTCTACCGGTCTGTGTATCTGCTTTTACCCCAGTACCAGATAGTTTTGGTCACTATAACTTTGCAATTCAGTTTGAAGTCAGAAAACATGACGATGCCACCAGAATTTCTTTAACTATTTGAGGTTTTTTGTGGTTCTTTAAGCATTTTAGGATTTTTTTCCCCTCTTTTGTGAAAATGCCATTGGAATTCTGATAGCCTCCCTTTATATTTCCTAGGGAAATTCCCAGAAGTATTCAAGGTTACACATCTTTTCCATATCCTGCAGACTTAAGCTTGCCATAAGATCTGCCCCTGATAGTGAGAGCTCTGTGCTGTTCCCATGGGGTGGCAGAGCCACCTGCAGGGCACATGATATGCAATGCCTTGAGTTTTGTAGAGCATCAGCCATAGGGTGGCACATCGGGTTCTTGGGGTCTGCACCTGGGGTTGATAGAAGTTCTGTAGGCGGCAGGTCATCCTGTGGAGTTCATGGGTGAGCCTCTTGGTGGATGCCCTGAGCAGGTTAGCAGAATCCACACCCAGCTGTTGAGATCACATCAGTTGCCGTGAGCCTCTGTGGCTTCTTGCCGCTATGAGCTGTTCCGAGATGATCAGGCCAAGCCTAACTCCTCAGCGTTTGACGTGGAATGAGACAGAAGTGAGCCTTCTGGGCAGCATCGCACAGGGCTGGTGAGGCCTGGTACTCACTTTGCTCTGACTTTCCCTCATGAAGGAAATTGCGGACAAAGGAGAGCTGTCCCCCTCGGTTGGACTCTGAGGCTCCCACAAAGACATTCTCTGCTGTGTTCAGTTCAGTTCAGTGACTCAGTCATGTCCAACTCTTTGCTACTCCACGAACCACAGCATGCCAGGCCTCCCTGTCCATCACCAACTCCCGGAGTCCAGCCAAACCCACGCCCATTGAGTTGGTGATGCCATCCAACCATCTCATCCTCCATTGTATCCTTATCCTCCCACCCTCAATCTTTCCCAGCATCAGGGTCTTTTCCAGTGAGTCAGCTCTTCACATCAGGTGGCCAAAGTATTGGAGTTTCAGCTTCAGCATCAGCCCTTCCAATGAACACCCAGGACTGATCTCCTTTAGGATGGACTGGTTGGATCTCCTTGCCATCCAAGGGACTCTCAAGAGTCTTCTCCAACACCACAGTTCAAAAGCATCAATTCTTTGACACTCAGCTTTCTTTATAGTCCAATTCTCACATCCATACATGACCACTGGAAAAACCATACCCTTGACTAGACGGACCTTTGTTGACAAAGTAATGTCCCTGCTTTATAATATGCTGTCTAGGTTGGTCATAACTTTCCTTCCAAGGAGTAAGCATCTTTTAATTTCATGGCTGCAATCACCATCTGCAGTGATTTTGGAGCCCCCAAAATAAAGTCTGACACTGTTTCCATCTATTTGCCATGAAGTGATGGGACCAGATGCCATGATCTTAGTTTTCTGAATGTTGAGCTTTAAGCCAACTTTTCCACTCTCTTCTTTCACTTTCATTAAGAGGCTCTTTAGTTCTTCTTCACTTTTTGCCATCAGGGTGGTTTCATA
Source organism: Tragelaphus eurycerus (assembly GCA_935064755.1). Classification (NCBI taxonomy): domain Eukaryota; kingdom Metazoa; phylum Chordata; class Mammalia; order Artiodactyla; family Bovidae; genus Tragelaphus; species Tragelaphus eurycerus. The sequence goes on along the minus strand of CAKXYN010000010.1, from coordinate 38,867,866 downwards.
TGCATATCTGAGGTTATTGATATCTCTGCTGTGACTGGTTGCCAAATCAGTGTTTCTGTGGGGAGACGTCCATGTTGAGATGAGGGCTGGAACCTCCTATTGTGCCATCTTGCCAATGACTTTCTTGTTAAGGTCCTATTTAAGAGTGTTACTGAATTGTTAAAATAGTAACAACAGTCAACACTTGATAGCTAACAAAGGGCTTTTCATGGACCATGATAGCTCTGTAACACAGAACCACAATTCCAACTTTACAGATTATTTAACTGAGGTCAGAGAACTGAAGTTAAGATTAATAAATAGCTCACATAGTTAAACAGGTAACCCAAATCTAAGTCTTGGTCCTTTGTTGTTTAAAACAATGTCCTTTAGTTTTTACTATTCTTTTCTAGTAAATAACATATACTTGGGTTATTTAAAATTTAAAAGTTAAGAAAATACTTTGTTTAGTTATTTTATAGCAATATTAAAATCTCTTAAAATATTTTAGTATTTATTTTGGTGATCTTCTAAGAAGCCATTAGTACCTACAGACACTTTAAAACTTATTAATATAAGCTTATGTTTGTGACAAAAGTATTTTCTTTTATTTTTTAAAGTATTCTGGTATTTCTTTCCAAAATTAGCTTTCATGTTAGATTACTTTTTGTCTCAATTAAACAAACACAATTCTATCACATTAGTCCTTCAAATCACATGATCTTTAAGACCTGAGCTGCATAAAAATAACATAGAGAGGTTATTAATAAAATGCACCTTCCAGATCATCTCCCAGAAAATTATTATTAGTGGGTCTGGAATAGGAAATTGAAATCAGTTTCTTTAAGAAACACCCCTATTGATTTGATGCAGGTGATTCTTGGATCACACTTTAAGAAACACTTCTCTTGAATTTTATTTTCCAGCTTGTATTAATATCTGCTGCTAAGCTGCTAAGTCACTTCAGTCGTGTCCGACTCTGTGCGACCCCATAGACGGCAGCCCACCAGGCTCCGCTGTCCCTGGAATTCTCCAGGCAATAACACTGGAGTGGGTTGCCATTTCCTTCTCCAGTGCATGCAAGTTAAAAGTGAAAGTGAAGTCGCTCAGTCGTGTCCGACTCTTAGCGACCCCATGGATTGCAGCCCACCAGGCTCCTCCATCCATGGGATTTTTCAGGCAAGAGTCCTGGAGTGGGGTGCTGTTGCCTTCTCCGGTATTAATATCTAATTTTTGACAATTACAGATAGGAAGTTATCTTTAACTAAATATGTATCTGAGATTCCAGATATTGTGCTATAGCATATATATATATATATAGCTACATAGCACATGTGGATAATTTAACACCTACACTTTATTTTTAAATTCTAAAAGCAGTAGTTCTATAGCAAACTGTAATCTTCAGTAATAGAACTGTCGATATAGCTAAATTGGGATCTCAACTTTACATATTTAAAGGTGGCTCTTTGAGTGTTAAAAAAATTATTTGATACTGTTAATTAAGGATCTCTACTTTCTACTTTTAATGAAGAATCAGAAGATGATAACTTTGAATTGAGAGATTGTCAGCATATTTTAAATAACGAATAAATATAAAATAATTCATTCTTATTAGTAGCCAGGAAAATGCAAATTAAAGCTATAATAATATGCAGTTTCCCACAGTAAACTGCGTGGATACACATTAAACTCATGGAATTGGAACTGGAGATGAGAAGGGGAGAAGACTTAGTATTTTGTTGCATATTTCATATGGTCAATGTGTTTTAAAAATATGCATTATTACTAACACTGTTTTTAAATGTATTAAGTGAAAGTAAAATATTTTGTTTGCATCTTTCATTTGGGATGTGTTTTTTTAAAAGCTTCTGCAGTACACATGAAAACAATTTCTCCTATTCTGTATAAGGAAATACTTGGCAATACATATTCAGTGTCTGCAGTTGAATTTCCAAACTTTTTGAAGTGATAGATATAACATAACATGATGTGTGAAACACTTGGAGAACAAGAAAACATATAATTAAATTCTAGCCTTTTCCTTTCTTCTTTATCTGCCTCTCCTATAGCCAAGGATGTGATTTTGCAAATTACAAGCAATCAATATTTTTTTTCTGAGTTTTAGTATTACTATCATTTAGTTGGTAAAGGATAATTTGGCTCATATGTCTTTTTTTTTCTTTCAAAAAAATATTAACTGAAAGGGTGAGTTGAGGGCATTTATCTTTACCATTCTGCTCTTAACTCTTTTTTAAAAAATGATATTTATTTACTTGGTGTATTGGGTCTTGGTTATGGCGCATAGGATCTTTGTTGCGTCATGCGGGCTCTTTGCTTGTGGATCTCTGGTTGTGGAGCAGGCTCAGTAGTTGCAGAACATGCAGTTAGTTGCTCTGTGGAGGGTGAGGCTTTAGTTCCCTGGCCAGGGACTGAACCTGCGTCCCCCGCATCGCAAGGTGGGTTCTTAATCACTCAACCACCAGGGAAGCCCCCTGCTCTCACTCTAATCTCATCGTCTTCCTATCCAAACATTTCAGTAATATTTATGAACAAGTGCTTTTTGTGAGTGCAGGTGAATGAATGAAAATGAGAACAAGATGCATTCAGAAAATGGCCCTGCTTCCACGGCTCTGCTGTTGCCTCTTGACCAGAAGATCGCCAACAAGAGCCTCCAATGCGCTGACGTCGCCTTCGTGGGACTTCTCTCAGCGCTTCTTGTCTGTGAAACTTTTACCTCCACCAAAGCACCGTGTGGGAAATATGGGAATGGGATGTCAGGTGTGACGCTGAATTTTAATCACCTCCTTATTCAGTTTCTTCAGGAAAAACAGGACATGGACTTTACCATAAGACAAAGGCCATGTGTTGTTGAGGTAAGGACACACGATATGGTATAACATACAATGCCTGTGCAAGAAGAGGCTTATTTTGAGGAGCAGATAAAATTCCAAGGACAATAATTCTGTCAGATTTGGCTGAGAAACAGCCAACTAACTGTCAGCTGGTATCCAAGCTAGATACAAGAGGATAACAAACTTCATTTCACTGTGCAATCAACATAAAGTGTTTTTAATGGAAAAGCAAACTAAGGACACTTATAGTGCCCTATTTTATACACTTTGCTGCTTTACTTACTATAAACACTGGCGAACTTAGAGGCAGTTATTTTGGGTTTGCTTGTCTAAATATTGAGCTAGTAGGTATTTGCTGGAGAAGGCAATGGCACCCACTCCAGTACTCTTGCCTGGAAAATCCCATGGACGGAGGAGCCTGGTAGGCTGCAGTCCATGGGGTCGCTAAGAGTCAGACACAACTGAGTGACTTCACTTTTCACTTTTATGCATTGGAGAAGGAAATGGCAACCCACTCCAGTGTTCTTGCCTGGAGAATCCCAGGGACGGGGGAGCCTGGTGGGCTGCCGTCTATGGGGTCGCACAGAGTCGGACACGACTGAAGCAACTTAGCAGCAGCAGCAGCAGCAGGCATTTGTTGATCATTGGTCCGGTTAAAGTCAACTGAACAGAGTGAGAGTAAGGCGTGAAGATTGATGGACCGGGATCTGTGAATCAGTTGTGGTGTGGGCCAGGAAGAGCTGCTGGTGGTTTTGTTTTGCACACTGATTCAGAGCAGGTTAAAATTGAGGGTATTTTCTAAATAAAACCTATAATTAAAAACTGGTGCATCCTTTTCCAATCTTCTGTTAATTTAACTCATTAGTGATTTTTCAGGCTCTTGAAAAGTGAATTTTCTTTAATGAAATAAAAATTCTAGAAGAGGTTATTGAAATGATCTCTTTGACTCTCTGATTAATAACCCAAATCTCGTTCAATTCCTGTATCAAGTGCTGTTTGTCTCATATCTGAAGGCTCACTTTTATCTTGAAATCTAGACCCAGTTTTTACTCGTAGCAGGAGAAATTTCCCTATTTCTCTAGCATTTGTAGTTTTCTTGTGATGATATCTCAGCTCTTGCTTTTTGACCGATATACTACTTTGTACCGCAGTCTATTCAGTATCAGTGTAATGCCTAATACTGTGTTTTGCATAAACTCCTATGATAATATTTTGTTTCCAACTTCCTTCTATAATAGTGTTTTAACTAAGACTGTGCGTCAGAATGAATTGTGACGTTTTCCTGAAACAGGTTTTTAAGCCATGCTTCAGTCAGAGTTGTATGCAGAAGGTCAGGACTGGAATTAAGATTTCCAAAACTTTAAAAAATATTCACAGACCATCTCCTATTGCCATGACTTTGTCCAAGAATTTATTTCATCTCACCTCTAGCTTCCATTCCACCTTTGTCTGATCGATTTACCAGCCAACTGCTCTTATGATACAGAAATCAAGATCGCACAGTTAGAGCCTGGGCAGAAACATTCAAAAAAAAAACCAAAACAATATACTTATTTGTGATGTCTGCTTATATATGTATATATAGTTACTATTATGAAAAATAAATTTGTATGTTTTGACCTTCTGTTTTTGTTATTATTCAAAACCAAATAGAAAAAATATTTCAGAGAAAAAAATTTAAAATAGCATATGAAATTTCTTGAAATACTTAAATTAGGAGTTCACAAAATTGTGTGCATAAACATTACTTGGAGATCCTCTTACTTAAATATATATATTATAAAACACACACCCACACACACACATGCACACACACATGTTGTCTCCCAAAGCTGACCTGAAGTGAGGCCCAGGAATCTGCATGTTGAGTAACCCCAAAGAATAGAGATGTCTTCAAACCACATCTTGAGAAATAATGGCTTAAACCAACTAACACTGTGTGTCTTGGCTTTCATCAGGATTTTAAAAAAAACACAACGAACTATTTTTGTTTTTAAACTTTCTACCTGAAAAAAAAAATGTACATTTTTGGCCCTATGGGAGAGATTACAAGACCATTGAAAACCACAAGTAGTTAACGCCTTTCAGCAAGTTTTGCTCTAAATACAATATAATTACTTTATTTTTATATTACATCTTACCAAGAAGCTATCTCTCTCGATTTTCTTTAAAAAAAGGAATAGCATGTTTATTCTTTTCAATTATGCCTGATACTTATGTCTGAAGTGAATCCATTAGCTGTGATTAAGGTACTTACTGGGCTTCTCTCATGGCTCAGATGGTAAAGAATCCATCCGCAATGCTGGAGACCTGGGTTCGATCCCTGGGTAGGGAAGATCCCCTGGAGGAGGACATGGCAACCCACTCCAGTGTTCTTGTTTAGAGAATCCCGGTGGACAGAGGAGCCTGGCGGGTCACAGTCCATGGCGTCCCGAGTCGGACACGGAGCAATTAAGCACAGCATAGTACGGGGCACCACTACCACCTGGTGGCAGCGGGTAAAATTGCAGGTTTAGTTTCTGACCACCGAATTCACTCACATCCATGTTGTGAATTGCCATCTCTGGCACTCCTGCTGCAAGCAATTTTGTCAACATAAATAGTATTTGGAGGAAGTCTATAAATAATAGTGTATTTTCTATACGGTGTTCCAATCTCATCTCAACCCTTTTAATAAGACAAATCTTTCACCAGGCCTCTGATGGCTCAGCTGGTAAAGAATCTGCCTGCAATGCAGGAGACCTGGGTTCAATCCCTGGGTTGGGAAGATCCCCAGAGAAGGGAATGGCTACCCACTCCAGTATTCTGGCCTGGAGAATCCCATGGACTTGTTCATTGCTTGTCCAGAATATTAAACGTGTAGTTTACAAGTTTTTATAGAATAACAAAAAATCAAGGTTAGAAAATGAAGCAAGTAATGTTGACAAATTTCTCTTCTTTTCCTAATGGAGACATTATTATTATTTTTTTTAATATTGGGGAATTCTTGTACCTCCTTAGACTTTGATATAATCAATAAGACCCTTATTCTATCTTTTCTAAATTAGCTAAACAAAAGTTATATTCCGGAGAGAATAATATATACTAGGTCTTCAAAATTTGGCAGCATGTACTGTGGAATGTAGTTTCATGACCAGTGGACCCATGGATAATTTCTAAATTTTTATACCTATACTATTACTCTTATCATTTTGCATTTATGTTCACAACCAATGGAAGAAGATAATCTTAACTTTAGAGTACCTTGTGAAAGTTCTTCCCACCAAGACAAAGATTACTCTTGTTTTGCATTTTTGTTTAAATGTAAATGTTTATATACATTTTGTTGAAAGGCACATTAGTAATTATCAGGAAAGTAACAGGACAAAAAAAAAAAATACCTTACAGTATATAAATGCAGCATGGATGGAAAGGGTATTGTCTATGCAAAAGCTTACTTTATATTTTGTGGAATTCATGGAAATAATTTTGTGATTTCGAGAGTAACTGAGACCAAAATTTCGCATTGCCTCATGCTTGTAATTTCATTAACATGTAACAACTCTCTTTGTTTATTTATGGGATAAATTTAGAATTGTCCCTGAGACAGATAACATTAACTTAAAGCTGACCTGCAGAGAGGGATTATAATGAGTAGGAAAAGTACAACACTGAAATAAGGGATTACCTGGAGAAGTAAAATACCATAAAACAGCAAGGACAGGAGAACTAAACACAAATTTTGATAATTCCTTATTTTTGTTAGAAGCCAGCTTTGATTTGGGCTTCTGAGCATAACCTTGATAAAAGACAGTGCTTCTCACCCTGTATTATCCATGCCACATGCTGCTTTCAAAAAGCCATATTTAGGAACATCTGTTCTTGCAATTAATCCTCCATCCCTGTATATAAGAATATGTATAAAGTGCTCAGCTCACATTTATTCTCTGTAGAAAAGGACAGAATGCTTTCTAATGCCTGCCTAAGTTACCTGACAGGAATATTAGAATGACAAGGAGAATTTTTAAGTCCTTTTAGTTCTTTGAAATAAAATATTTTCATTGATTAATAAAAATAGAGGTCTACCTAGAGATGTGTGGGTAAAATTTTCGACTTCTGTTAAAGATAAATTAATCATTCCCATTTGTCAAAGAGAAAGCCGTGTGAAACAAGATTATACCTTTAGAGTACAGGAAACAAATAACAAAAGCGTGTTCCCACCTAATCACATTTAAGCTAAAATAATACCACAGATTCTATTTCCATTGAGTCGTAAAAAGACTATTTTGTTCTGTGCAAAGGTATTCCCTAAGGAGTATCTATGGGAAAAATTGGACCTAACCCTCTCCCACCATTGTAATTTGAAAGTGCATGGCAAAACAGTAAACAAACAAGGATCTTCCTCTCTTTCTATACTCTTTTTAGTTGCTGACTGTGAACTCTGTGATTGCTGAGTTGATGGACATGTTTATAAAGGTTTTAACGGGGATACTCCTAGTTTTAAGATAGGAGTGATTGAGCCTTTAAAGCTGTCTCTTATCACTCAGTTGTAGTACAATAGCTGTAGTACCCAGCTGTAGTACCCAGCCTTCAGCTGTTCTGAATGATGAGAAAGGACAGCTCCCAGCAGGTCATATCCTCAAGATATCGGTGGGCAGGCGACACCAGCATTCCCAGGCTGCAGTCTAATACTAAACTGATCTGCGCATGTCCAGATCAGTATATACATCCCCTGCAGGCAAAACTTAGGTTTCCTGCAGGGGAATAAAAATCTGGACACACAGACACACACACATGTGGGCAAACACACACACATACACACTGTTTTAAAGTGATAGACAAAGACATGCAAGAATCCTGCAGGGTTTATTTTTTGTGTGGGGTTAGACACAGTATTTAATATACCAAGAACGACAGTTGTTGATATTTTCCCTAAAAGGACACTGCAGGCCCAAAGTAGCTCACTGTGGGTTTCAGGCCTTGTGGTTGATGGACAAGTTAATTGGTACATTTTTACGGTCTTAAACATTCGTAGGACATGGAACATCCATGGTAGCAATGAACTAATGTTGTGATGTCAAAATTAACATAATAAAGTGAAAGGTGCTCAGTCATGTCTGACTCTTTGCAACCCCATGGACTGCATAGTCCATGGGATTCTCCAGGCCAGAATACTGGAGTGGGTAGCCTTTCCCTTCTCCAGGGGATCTTCCCAACCCAGGAATTGAACCAGGGTCTCCTGCATTGCAAGCAGATTCTTTACCAAGCTATCAAGCTGATGTAAATATGCACAGTTATTTCTTATTCTTGAATGCACTGAAGAGCACAAAAGAACTAAAAACTGTCCCAGAGCAATAATTAGCAGCCCCAATATGTATTAATCAGATCTTGTGTGCAACCTATTATGAGATGTACTATATAGAATTAAAATAGCAAATGAGAAGCAGCTTCTAAACTAAGGTGTTTGTGATATATTTATACTGGGAAAAACTAACCAAATCTGCAGAAATGCTTTGAAAATAATCATTGAATAATGTGGAAGTTTTCCTTTGTACCAATAAATACAATCCTAAAAATCAAAACTGTATCTTCTCTTGACATTATCAATACCCTCAGTTTTTATGATAAAGAACACATCAAAACAGAACTTAGGCTGGTTAAAAAAAAAGTGATTTAGGAACTTCCGTGATGGTCCAGTGGCCAGTATTCCACACTCCTAGTGCAGGGGGCCCAGGTTCAATCCCTGGTCAGGGAACTAGAGCTCATATGCTGCAACTGAATGATCCTGCAGGCCACAGCTGAGACCTGGTGCTGGCAAATAAATGAAACAAGTAAAAATAAATTAAAAAGATGAGCTCAGACACTCTTGTTCTTCCCATCTTGGTCTTCAGACCCTTGACTGTTATAGTTGAGCAATGTCGATCTGATGTACGTTTCAACAGTGGCTGAAGGATTCATTTTCATTAAGTTTAAGGTATATACAGACACATACCCACACATATGCATGCACACATACCCTAATACACAAACATGGCTATATTACACATTTACCCATGCTGTCTGTGCTAGGGTGTCCACATTTTATTTTTTGATGTTACTTCTAAGTGTACCTCTGCAATTTTTCTGTATATAGCTTCTAAGTCCTGCATCCTTATCCATTAATTTTAATGAGAGCCTTGCTTCTCTTCTATGCCCTTTTCAAATATTGACTGTTTGTTATCTTAACACGGTCACTGACTCTTGCCTCCTTCAGTGCTGTTCCCCAAGACTAACTGGTCCATCTCTCTCTTCTCTCGGTTAGCTCTGTTCTTTCTCCCAGATCACTGTCCTCCATTGTCCTTCCTAACCACTGGGGCAATTGGAAAAAGTTCCAATTAAAACATTTAATATCATTTTTTCCCATTAATTTTACATTTGGGTTTTTTCCATGGTTGGCTTACCAGCTTATAAGTGCAGGGTTTCGATTACATTGTCATTTAGATAGCTTGTCATTTATCAATCCGAATACACTCATACACACACATGCACATTGGATTTGATCATTGTGATAGTTTGGTATAATTGGTCATTGAAAAAAATAGAGGATTTTGAAGGAATATCCTTTTTAAACCAAAAAAATCCCTCCCATGTGGAATCCAGTTCAGTTTAGTCGCTCAGTCTTGACTGATTCTTTGCAATACCATAGACTGCAGCACACCAGGCCTCCCTGTCCATTACCAACTCCCGGAGTTTACTTAAACTCATGTCCATTGAATTGGTGATGCCATCCAACCATCTCATCCTCTGTCATCTCCTTCTCCCCCTGCCTTCAATCTTTCCCAGGATCAGAGTCTTATCAAATGAGTCAGTTCTTTGCATCAGGTGGCCAAAGTCTTGGAGTTTCAGCTTCAGCATCAGTCCTTCCAATGAATATTTAGGACTGACTTCCTTTAGGATAGACTGCTTGGATCTCCTTGCAGTCCAAAGGACTCTCAAGAGTCTTCTCCAACACAACAGTTCAAAAGCATCAATTCTTCAGCACTCAGCTTTCTTTATAGTCCAACTCTCACATCCATATATGATTATTGCAAAAGTCATAGCCTTGACTAGATGGACCTTTGTTGGCAAAGTAATGTCTCTGCTTTTTAATATGCAGTCTAGCTTGGTCATAACTTTTCTTCCAGGGAGCAAGTGCCTTTTAATTTCATGGCAGCAGTCATCATCTGCAGTGTTTTGGAGCCCACCCCCAAAAAGTCTGACACTGTTTCCACTGTTTTCCCATCTATTTCCCATTGATTGATGGGACCAGATGCCATGATCTTCGTTTTCTGAATGTTGAGCTTTAAGCCAACTTTTTCACTCTTCTCTCTCACTTTCATCAAGAGGCTTTTTAGTTCCTCTTCACTTTCTGCCATAAGGGTGGTGTCATCTGCATATCTGAGGTTATTGATATTTCTCCCAGCAATCTTGATTCTAGCTTGTACTTCCTCCAGCCCAGTGTTTCTCATGATGTATTCTGCATATAAGTTAAAAAAGCAGGGTGACAATATACAGCCTTGACATACTCCTTTCCCAATTTGGAACCAGTCTGTTGTTCCATGTCCATTTCTAACTGTTGCTTCTTGACCTGCATACAGATTTCTCAGGAGGCAGGTCAGGTGGTCTGGTATTACCATCTCTTTAGGCATTTTCCACAGTTTGTTGTGATCCACACAGTAAAAGGCTTTGGCAGAGTCAATAAAGCAGAAATAGATGTTTTTCTGGAACTCTCTTGCTTTTTCAATGATCCAACAGACGTTGGATGCAATTTGATCTCTTGTTCCTCTGCTTTTTCTAAATCCAGCTTGAACATCTGGAGGTTCACGTTTCGTGTACTGTTGAAGACTGGCTTGGAGAATTTTGAGCTTTACTTTGCTAGCATGTGAGATGAATGCAATTGTGTTATAGTTTGAACATTCTTTGGGACTGGAATGAAAACTGACATTTTCCAATCGTGTGGCCACTACTGAGTGTTCCAAATTTGCTGGCATATTGAGTGCAACACTTTCACAGCATCATCCTTTAGGATTTGAAATAGCTCAACTGGAATTCCATCACCTCCAGTAGTTTTGTTGGTAGTGATGCTTCCTAAGGCTCACTTGACTTCACATTCCAGGATGTCTGGCTCTAGGTGAGTGATCATACCATTGTGATTATCTGGGTCATGAAGATCTTTTTTGTATAGTTCTTCTGTGTATTCTTGCCACCTCTTCTTAATATCTTCTGCTTCTGTGAGGTCCATAGCATTTCTGTCCTTTATTGAGCCCATCTTTGCATGAAATGTTCCCTTGGTATCTCTAATTTTCTTGAAGAGATCTCTAGTCTTTCCCATTCTATTTCTTTGCACTGATCACTTAGGAAGGCTTTCTTATCTTTCCTTGCTATTCTTTGAAACTCTGCATTCAAATAGGTATATCTCTCCTTTTCTCTTTTGCTTTTAGCTTCTCTTCTTTTCACAGCTATTTGTAAGGCCATCTCAGACAGCCATTTTGCTTTTTTGCATTTCTTTTTCTTGGGGATGTTCTTGATCCCTGTCAATGTACAATGTCACAAACCTCCGTCCCTAGTTCTTCAGGCACTCTTTTTATCAGATCTAATCCCTTGAATCTATTTCTCACTTCTACTGAATAATTGTAGGGGATTTGATTTAGGTCATACCTGGATGGTCTAGTGGTTTTCCCTACTTTCTTCAATTTCAGTCTGAATTTGGCGATACGGAGTTCATGATCTGAGCCACAGTCAACTCCCAGTCTTGTTTTTGCTGACTGTATAGAGCTTCTCCATCTTTGGCTACAAAGAATATAATCAATTTGATTTTAGTATTGACCATCTGCTGATGTCCATGTGTAGAGTCTTCTCGTGTTGTTGGAAGAGGGTGTTTGCTATGACCAATGGGCTCTCTTGGAAAAACCCTATTAGCCTTGCCCTGTTTCATTCTGTACTCCAAGGCCAAATTTGCCTGTTACTCCAGGTGTTTCTTGACTTTCTACTTTTGCATTCCAGTCCCCTACAATGAAAAGGACATTTTTTTGGTTGTTAGTTCTAGAAGATCTTTTAGGTCTTCATAGGATTGTTCAGCTTCAGCTTCTTCAGTGCACTGGTCAGGGCATAGTCTTGGATTACTGTTACATTGAATGGTTTGTCTTGGAAACAAACAGAGATTATTCTGTCGTTTTTGAGATTGCATCCAAGTACTGCACTTCAGACTCTTTTGTTTACTATAATGGCTACTCCATTTTTTCTAATTGATTTTTGCCCACTAGTAGATATTATGGTCATCTGAGTTAAATTCACCCATTCCAGTCTGTTTAAGTTTGCTGATCCCTAAAATATCGACATTCACTCTTACCATCTCCTGTTTGACCACTTTCAATTTGCCTTGATTCATGGACCTAGCATCCCAGGTTCCTATGCAATATTGTCCTCTATAGCATTGGACTTTGCTTTCACCACCAGTCACATCCACAGCTGGTTGTTGTTTTTGCTTTTGCTCGATCTCTTCTTTCTTTTCTGGAGTTCTTTCTCCCATGTGGAGTCGATTGAACAAAACGATATGGCCAGCACCAGCAGGAAGCTACACATCACGTATCAGAGGTAACTCCATCTGAGAAAATCATTGAGATACCATGTACTTTTGTTAGAATTTCAGGATAAGAAATAGTGTGAAACCCTGACTCTTCTTTCTTGTCTGTGCCATTGTCTAACCGCAGGATGTGCCTGCAGAAGTATGCTTGGCATTAACAGGAAGTTTTCTTTGTTGCTTTTGTTGCTGTCGTTGTTTTTATAATGGGCGGGTTAGTTATATTTCAGAAACATAGCTCTAGGTGGTGAGTCAGAAGGAAAGTTCTGCATGGAAGAGTGAGCTTAGCGAGAATGTTGTGAGCAAGTGCACTGCAACGTTCACAGAAGTAGAGTGGTCTGGACGTGTCTGCCAGCAGCTGCTGTATTGTGCATCACACTGAAGTGATGAGGAAACTGACGCTCATAAGTGATTACAAAACCAAGCACCAGAGATGGACATCATTTCCCTTCTACGCAACTGCCATGCCGCTCCCAGGTTTTCTCTTGCTGAAGAGTCCTCCTCACACAGGGAAGGCAAGCAGTACGTGCTTACCTTTCAGGCTTTGCTTGCAGCCCAGATACAGGCATGTTGTAATCCAGTGCAAGTGAAGGGCTGTTGCTGGACCTTCTGGGAAGAATTTTTCCCTGATGAAAGAGATGCCCAAAAAATGTCCCCAAATAAATGTTCTTCTGCATTGGGCATTGCCATATAAGGCCATGCTACTGGAAGCTACTGTAGCCCAGAGAATCACAGAGAACTTGCCTGAATCTTTGATGCCAGTGAGCACGTGTGTCAACCCAGGGGGATCCCTACTCTAGATATCTGTGTGTATTGCGAAATAAGCCACTTGCATTGAACTCACTTTTCTGGGAGTCATATACATCCTAGCTGAACAACACTCTGCTGGACAATTGTAATATGATCTCTTCTGATGTTTATAATTATCCTACCAGATAAGCTTTTATTTTGGGGGGCTCTAAACTCACTGCAGATGGTGACTGCGGCCATGAAATTAAAAGACGCTTGCTCCTTGGAAGAAAAGTTATGACCAACCTAGACTTCATATTAAAAAGCAGAGACATGATTTTGCCAACACAAGTCCATCTTGTCAAAGCTATGGCTTCTCCAGTACTCATGTATGGATGTGAAAGTTGGACTATCAAGAAAGCTGAGCACCAAAGAATTGATGCTTTTGAACTGTGGTGTTGGAGAAGACTCTTGAGGGTCCCTTAGACTGCAAGGAGATCCAACCAGTCCATCTTAAAGGAAATCAGTCCTGAATATTAATTGGAAGGACTGATGCTGAAGCTGAAACTCCAATCTTTGGCCACCTGATGCAAAGAAGTGACTCATTTGAAAAGACCCTGACATTGGAAAAGATTGAAGGTGGGAAGAGAACGGGATGACAGAGGATGAGATGGTTGGATGGCATCACCGACTCAATGGACTTGAGTTTGAGTAAACTCAATGAGTTGGTGATGGACAGGGAGGCCTGGGGTGCTGCAGTCCATGGGGTTGCAAAAAGTCGGACATGACTGAGCGACTGAACTAAACCAGGTAAGCATTATCCCCCCATTTGAGAGAGAAGAAAACTGAGGCTTAGAATGATGCAAAACCTTGTCCAGTGCCCCATGAACACAGAAGCCACAGTTTGACTCCATGTGCCCATCACTGGAGTACCAGCACATCGCTAATTCTCACTTGATTTTTGCCATTCTGGTCCATCTCACTGCCTCTGTGTAACTGCAAATATTAACTGATGGAGTCAGTATTTGAACTTGGCAGGGAGGGTGTAGGCAGGTGCATCTTTGTTCTGCGATCACAGCAGGCCCTATTATATAAGAATTAAGATGAACACAAAAGCCAATTTTATTTGTTGCATATTTTAAAACAGAATAATTTCAGATGTTTATTTTTCATATGAAAGGGCTGGAGCATACATATCCTCAGTTATAATTAGATATTGAGTCAGAAATAGAAACTTAGCTTTGCAGATATTTTTGGAAGCTGCATGACTTTTCGACTTTCCAGTTTTCATCTTTCCCAAAGCACTTTCCCCTGGTCCTCGAGCCTCTAGTTTCTCACAAGTCTAGTGACTTAACTAGAAGGATTTGGAAATCAGCCCCTAGCAAATAAATATTTTCTAGTCCTCCCATATGCTGCTGCTGCTAAGTCGCTTCAGTCGTGTCCGACTCTGTGCGACCCCGTAGATGGCAGCCCACCAGGCTCCCCCGTCCCTGGGATTCTCCAGGCAAGAACACTGGAGTGGGTTGCCATTTCCTTCTCCAATGCAAGAAAGTGAAAAGTTAAAGTGAAGTCGCTTAGTCTTGTCTGACTCTTAGCGACCCCGTGGACTGCAGCCCACCAGGATCCTCCATCCATGGGATTTTCCAGGCAAGAGTACTGGAGTGGGTTCCTCCCATATGAAAATCCACAAAATCCCTATAAAATGGAAGAGGCAGGGATTAAGAACACAAGTCAGAGCATATTCTATTTTTTTTCTTAAATACTGCTTGACTTTTAAAAGGTGTTTAGTTTGACAATTGCTGCGAAATTGAGCAGGTGAAACCTGATTACTTGTGTGTTTATTGGTGGGTCTTTTTCCAGATATAATTTTGATAGATGCAACATTTTCTTGCTGCTTTCACCTTCTCTTTGCTCTCCCAGATGAGAGAGCATGGTCTCTATTAGTCTGAATCCTTGGCCTCTTTTTCTTGCTCCAGCCTATCTTTACTGCAGAGGATTCTTCCTTTGACAATTTTCGTTCCTAAACTTTATCTCTAATGCTTCCTTGGTAAATGAAACCAAACTAATATGTGACTGGCATTTCAAAGTTAAATTTTCATATCACACACAGTGGGAAGTACTACATTTGCAAAGCCTTAACCCAGAAGAGTAGCTTCCTTTTAGGGGAGACTTCAGCCAGACTCAGAAGATTCCTCTAAAGGAGGCAGAATAATGCCATGTAGGCAGATGCCTCTTGCACCAACCAGCCATGGAGGGTGGCAGGTAATCTGGGGGCCTTAAAAATGAAACTAGAAAGCAAACAGGAAATTTTATTGCAGTAGTGTATTCTTCAATTGGAAATAGAGCTTTTGGAAAACAGCCTTTATAATAATGTGAGAAAGGCTAGGCAAGCTACTGTTACTTTTCTGAATTCATATTAACACTAAAAGCAACAAGGGTAGAAAAAATAAACTCTTCTCTTTTTCTGACCCAAGCCATCATCATCTGTTGACTGAAATTGCTGAGATAATTAGTGAGTCTCTGGCTTCAACTCTCACCAGTACACACCTCCCCTTCTCAGTGGAGTCTCAAAATAGCAGCCTGAGTTACCCCTTTCTAAAGTTAAGTAAATCAGGATGTGCCTCTGATCCAATGCTTTTCCTGGTCACTCACGATAAAAGCTGGCATTCTGACAGTGGCTTTGCAGCCCTCCTTTGCTTTCCCCAGATTCCTGTTTTGCCCTCAATGAATGGTCTCACATGCCACCCCAGCCACACTGAGTTCCTTCTTCGTGCAGCAAACCACCAGGCACACTCCATTCCTCAGGCCCTGAGTTACTGCCTCCACTCAAATGCTGTCTTCTCAATGTCATAAAATCTTCTCGTAATCACTGTGTTTAGAATTTCAAACTCTCCATTGGCTGGACCCTCTTCCGCGGCATTCTGTGCCCTTCCCTGCTTCATTTCTCCCCTAATACTGCATAATGAATATAACATACATCTTACTTATCTGCTTGGATATTGTGTTTGTTATTTGCTGACTTCCTGTTGTATTGCCCATCCCCTGGCTAGACTGGAAACTCTGTGGGGATAAGAATATTTATCCTTGTTTCTTTGTTTTCTAATGCTGTATCTACAGGGTGTCATATACTATTAGACATTCAGTAACTATAAAATAATCTTCCACCTCCTCCTCAGTCAGGGCTTGCAGTTGCAAAACTGCAATATTACCTGGTCCTAATAATTTAAGAAATAATTATTGAATAATTACTGAAATGAGATTGGTATATTAAAACACCAGACTCAGTTGCTGATTAGGAATCCGAGAAGACTCGGCAGCAGAGCACTCAGTCAGAAAACTAGACAGTATGGCCCTATGGTGTCTTTACTCCGTCCCCACCCTCGTGAGTGACCTCTGCCCCATATCTTTGCATATTTCCTCTCTTTTGGTGTGCCAGTCAGGAGCTGGAGCCCCCTACGTCCTGTGCCAATAATCTAGTTGTCACAGGCCAGGGAGGTATTCAGTTCAGTTCAGTTCAGTTCAGTCGCCCAGTTGTGTCTGACTGACTCTTTGCGACTCCAGGAATCGCAGCACGCCAGGCCTCCCTGTCCATCACCAACTCCCAGAGTTCACTCAGACTCACGTCCATCAAGTCAGTGATGCTATCCAGCCATCTCATCCTCTGTCGTCCCCTTCTCCTCCTGCCCCCAATCCCTCCCAGCATCAGAGTCTTTTCTAATGAGTCAACTCTTCACATCAGGTGGCAAAATACTGGAGTTTCAGCTTTAGCATCATTCCTTCCAAAGAAATCCCAGGGCTGATCTCCTTCAGAATGGACTGCTTGGATCTCCTTGCAGTCCAAGGGACTCTTAAGAGTCTTCTCCAACACCACAGTTCAAAAGCATCATTTCTTCGGCGCTCAGCCTTCTTCACAGTCCAACTCTCATATCCATACATGACCACAGGAAAAACCATAGCCTTGACTAGATGGACCTTTGTTGGCAAAGTAATGTCTCTTCTTTTCAATATGCTATCTAGGTTAGTCATAACTTTCCTTCCAAGGAGTAAGCGTCTTTTAATTTCATGGCTGCAGTCACCATCTGCAGTGATTTTGGAGCCCAGAAAAATAAAGTCTGACACTGTTTCCACTGTTTCCCCATCTATTTCCCATGAAGTGATGGGACCAGATGCCATGATCTTAGTTTTCTGAATGTTGAGCTTTAAGCCAACTTTTTCACTCTACACTTTCACTTTCATCAAGAGGCTTTAATTAACCCCTATTAGCTGCCATGTTAGAAGACTGGGTTCTGCCTCTCACCAAAATTTATACAATAATGGATTCCCTGGCATAAAAAAACAGATCTGGATCACAGGCAGCCAACTAAGAAAACCTACTGACAAGCCCAATTCTAACCCACAAATACTAATGGAAGTTGACTTTCACTTGATGAATTTTATTTTTCTCTATTATTTTCTAAATTTTCTCAGTGATATTAATTAGCATGTTCATTTATTTAATAACATTAGTTAGAAAAATGAACATTAAACTATATTAAGGTAATAAAAATGTCAACCAGATCTCAAGTTTTCTCTTGAGGCCATCTGTAATTTGTGGCCTATCAGTACATGTGTTATGGCATGAGAAACAAGTGAATAGAGAGGTCTTCAGTGAGCTCTGATTTCTTCAGAGTAAACTTCAACTGGAGCCTAATAGAGCATCTTTTGTGTTCCAGTAAATTTGCATAATAAACTTCTATTGAGAACAGCCTCAATGGAAAGCAGATGCTCATCTGACTGAATCATTAATCATTCTATTCTCCATAGGAGAATAGTCACGAATTGCATTGATCTAGAGTTCAAATGTACTACACAAGTATTTTGTTTGGTGTGGACTTGTTCTAAAGTTGGATGCAACAATCTCTCCTATCCTGCACAGTTCAGTTCAGTCACTCAGTTCAGTTCAGTTCAGTCACTCAGTCATGTCCAGTTCTTTGTGACCCCATGGACTGCAGCACATCAGGCTTCCCTGCCCATCAACAACTCCTGGAGCTTGCTCAAACTCATGTCCATTTAGTCAGTGATGCCACCCAACAATCTCATCCTCTGTCATCCCCTTCTCCTCCTGCCTTCAATCTTCCCCAGAATCAGGGTCTTTTCCAATGAGCAGTTCTTTGCATCAGGTGGCCAAAGTATTGGAGCTTCAGCTTCAGCATCAGTCTTTCTAATGAATATTCAAGACTGAATTCCTTTAGGATTGACTGCTTTGATATCCTTGCCGTCTGAGGGAACTCTCAAAAGTCTTGGCTCCAACACCAAAGTTCAAAAGCATCAATTCTTCAGCATTCAGCTTTCTTTATGGTCCAACTCTCACATCCATATATGACTACTGGAAAAACCATAGCTTTGACTGTACAGATCTTTGTCACAAAGAAATGTCTCTGCTTTTTAATATGCTAGCTAGGTTGGTTATAACTTTTCTTTCAAGGGAGCAAGTGTTTTTTAATTTTGTGGCTGCAGTCACCATCTAGAGTGATTTTGGAGCCCAAGAAAATATAGTCTGTCACTGTTTCCATTGTTTCCCCATCTATTTGACATGAAGTGATGGGACCAGATGCCATGAACTTAGTTTTCTGAATGTTGAGTTTTAAGCCAGATTTTCACTCTCCTCTTTTACTTTCCTCAAGAGGCTCTTTGATTTCTCTTTGCTTTCTTCAATAAGGGTGGTGTCATCTGCATTTCTGAGGTAATTAATATTTTCTCCCAGCAATCTTGATTTCAGCTTGTTATTCATCCAGCCCAGCATTTCTCATGATGTACTCTGCACATAAGTTAGATAAGCAGGGTGACAATATACAGCCTTGACATACTCCTTTCCCAGTTTGGAACCAGACTGTTGTTCCATGTACAGTTCTGTTGCTTCTTGACCTGCATACAGATTTCTCAGAAGGCAGATAAGGTGGTCTGGTTTTCCTCTCTCTTTAGGCATTTTCCACAGTTTGTTGTGATCCACACAGTCAAAGGCTTTAGCATAATCAATGAAACAGAGGTAGATTTTTTTCCTGGAACTCTCTTGCTTTTTCAATAAGCCAATGGATGTTGGCAATTTGATCTCTGGCTCCTCTGTCTTTTCTAAATCCATCTGGATTTAATCCATCTGAACATCCATCTGAACATCTGGAAGTTCTCGGTTCATGTATTGTTGAAACCTCACTTGGAGAATTTTGAGCATTATTTTACTAGCGTGTGAGATGAGTGCAATTGTGCGATAGTTTGAGAATTCTTTGGCATTGCCTTTCTTTGGGATTGGAATGAAAACTGACATTTTCCAGTCCTGTGACCACTGCTAAGTTTACCAAATTTTCTGGCATATTGAGTGCAGCACTTTCACAGCATCATCTTTTAGGGTTTTAAATAGCTCAACTGGAATTCCACCTCCACTAGCATTGTTTGTAGTGATGATTCTTGAGGCCCACTTGACTTTGCATTCTAGAATGTCTGCTCTAGGTAAGTGATCATACCATTGTGGTTATCATCGGGGTCATTAAGATCTTTTTTGTACAGTTCTCCTGTGTATTCTTGCCATCTCTTCTTAATATCTTCTGCTGCTGTTAGTCCATACTGTTTCTGTCCTTTATTGTATTTTTCTTTGTATGAAATGTTCTCTTGGAATCTCTAATTTTCTTGATGAGATCTCTAGTCTTTCTCATTCTATTATTTTCCTCTCTTTCTTTGCACTGATCACTGAGTAAGGCTTTCTTCTCTCTCTTTTCTATTCTTTGGAACTCTGCATTCAGATGGGTATATCCTTCATTTTCTCCTTTGCCTTTCCCTTCCCTTCTCTTCTCAGTTATTTGTAAGGCTTCCTAAGACAACAATTTTGCCTTTTTGCATTTCTTTTTCTGGGGATGGTTTTGATCACAGCCTCCTATAAACCTCCATCTATAGTTCTTCAGGCACTCTAATCCTTGAATCTATTTATCACTTCTGTTGCGATAAATGGGTTTGATTTAGGTCATACCTGAATGGTCTAGTGGTTTCCCTATTTTCTTCAATTTAAGCCTGAATTTGGCAATAAGGAGTTCATGATCTGAGCCACAGTCAGCTCCAGGTCTTGTTTTTGCTGACTGTATAGAGCAAAAATCCATATCTGGCTACAAAGAATATAATCAATCTGATTTTAGTATTGACCCTCCTGTGATTTCCATTTATAGAGTCATCTTTTGTGTTGTTGGAAGAGGAGGTTTGCTACCACTGGTGCATTCTCCTGGCAAAAGTCTGTTAGCCTTTGCCCTGCTTAATTTTTCACTCCAAGGCTAAATTTGCCTGTTACTCCAGGTTATCTCTTGACTTCCTCCTTTTGCATTCCAGTCACCTATGATGAAAAGGACATTTTTTTTTTTTTTTTTGGTGTTAGTTCTAGAAGGTCTTGTAGGTCTTCATAGAACCATTCAACTTCAGCTTCTTTTGCATCAGTGATTGGGGTATAGACTTGCATAACTGTGATATTTGAATGGTTTGCCTTGTAAATGAACAGAGATCATTCTGTCATTTTTGAGATTGCATCCAAGTACTGCATTTCAACTCTCTTGTTGACTGTGAAGGCTACTCCACTTCTTCTAAGGGATTCTTGCCCACAGTAATAGATATAACGGTCATCTGAATTAAATTCTCCCATTCTGGTCCATTTAGTTTATCCTGCACACACCTTTGCAAGTGAATTTTCTCCTCTTCTCCTCTGACTTGCCTTGAAACTGAGATGGCCCTATGACTTGCCTTGGCCAATAAAATGTTGTCATAGGGACATAAGTGACTTCTGAGCCTAGTCTTTACTATATAGTGCAGCTCTTGTATTTGACATCTTGCAAGCCAGCTACCATATAAGGACATCTGGGTTATCCTGTGGAGGAAGCAACATGGAGAAAAATGTCCTACAGAATAAGAGGCCAAATGAAAAAAGTGCAAGGCTCTCCAGAAAACAGCCCACATTCACTGCTACACATTGTGACGGAGGCCATCTTGGATGTTCTCACCTTGGCTGACCCACCAGTGAAATTCAGTCATATGAGCAACTCATCTAATACCGTGAAAAGCAGGATAATCACCCAACTGTGTTCAGCCAACATGGACAAGCAAGAAGGATAACTCACGTTGTTGTTTTAAGCCATTAAATTTTGGGGTGGTTTGTTATATAGCAATAGATTGCTGAAATACTTAGGGTATAAAGTTTCTCAAAAGTATTTTAAAAACCTGATTAGGTAGGGGCACTGTTACAATGTTCTTAAATGACAATTAAAAAATGTCCCCCCAACCCCTTTGAATTTAATGAGAAATGCTGAAGATCA
This sequence comes from Tragelaphus eurycerus, assembly GCA_935064755.1. Taxonomy (NCBI): domain Eukaryota; kingdom Metazoa; phylum Chordata; class Mammalia; order Artiodactyla; family Bovidae; genus Tragelaphus; species Tragelaphus eurycerus. The sequence continues at coordinate 38,846,405 of CAKXYN010000010.1, read as the reverse complement.
TTCTTTGCTGGGCCACACTGTCTAGTGAAAATCCAACAAGAGTGGAAAACAGTTGAATTTTTAAAAACTGACCAAATCTTATATGTGCATGAAGTGTATAGAACCCATGTCTACTCACTTCTCACAGTCCTGTCACTCAACAGTCAACCTCTAACTTTCTGGGCATCTTCCAAATAAACTAGGGGTTGGACTACCCAGCCATGTACTTGTGCTCACAAATACTATTCTCCAAATGCTTTTTTTCCTTCTCCCGTGCTATTGTTTCCTGTAGCATATCTGTTGCCGAGGCAGCCTCCGCCCCACTGAAAGTGTTTCAAAGCTGCCAAGAGCTCTTAAACACTTCTGTGAAGCTGTTTGTTCCTCTGCTGAAGTCACTGACACCATCTGGATTTGATGACCATGGGATATAATAGGTTATTTTCTGGCCCATCCTGCTGCTTTAGCCAGTGTCCTTCCCAAACTCTTATCATTCTTTGATTGAGAATATATATTCTTCCTACATTTCCTTGAGAAGATGCCACCTCTAAAAGATAGATAGGCTACAAATCAGTGCTGCCTTGATTTCCATTGTCCTGGAAAGGTTTTAATGAAACTTTACATGTGTTCTTTCTCTTCATGTGGCATGGGACATCAATCAGTCTAGGTCAGTTAATGATCTGAACAAAGGATACTGAGCTGATCATCTTTCCCTTCTGAGACAGACTTTGAGGCTGTTTGTCTTGACTCTGAATTCCTTATAAATGAGTTATTTCCCTAGAGACTTTCTGGATCCACATTTCCTCCAGAGATGCCAGCTGTTTATAAGTTGAAAGCTCAAGACTAATCAGATTCACACTGTAAACATATTGAAAGACCAACATTATCTACATTTCCAACAGTTACTAACAGTTCAGTTCACTTCAGTTCAGTCGCTCAATCGTGTCCGACTCTTTGCGACCCCATGAATTGCAGCGCGCCAGGCCTCCCTGTCCATCACCAACTCCCGGAGTTCACTCAAACTCATGTCCATCGAGTTGGTGATGTCATCCAGCCATCTCATCCTCTGTCATCCCCTTTTCCTGATCTCCTTTAGAATGGACTGGTTGGATCTCCTTGCAGTCCAAGGGACTCTCAAGAGTCTTCTCCAACACCACAGTTCAAAAGCATCAATTCTTCGGCGCTCAGCCTTCTTCACAGTCCAACTCTCACATCCATACATGACCACTGGAAAAACCGTAGCCTTGACTAGACAGACCTTCGTTGGCAAAGTAATGTCTCTGCTTTTCAATATGCTATACTCATATTAAAATGGTAGAGAAGGGACTTCCTTGGTGGTCTAGTGGTTAAGACTGCACACTTTCAATGCAGGGAGCATGAATTTGATCTAAGATCCCACATGCGGCCAAAAAAAAGAGAAAAAGTGATAGAGAATGCCAGAAACTTCTTGGATGCTATTACTTGATTTTCTGAAGCAATATTAGACTTTGTGTTAGTGTGTTCTCCAATTGTGTGTTGCAATCATGGCTATTGATAGAGGTTCATGGCAACAGTTTTTGGCAGCTGGTTTAATTATAGTGATTCCAAATATTTGTTTGTATGATAATTACTTCTTAACAACTGATACCAATGACAGTGGGGATTATGCAAAGCAGCACATCCTCACCACTTCTTTGACATAAGGGTAGAATCGTATAGAAGCTGCTTATGGAGGAAGTTGCTAAGAGATGCCCATGTGTCTGTAGGGCTTGGATATGTATATCTCTCCTCACTGTTGTCTACTTGTAGGTCCTTCAGCATCTGGACAGAAGTTTAGAACCACTTTCTCTCACCTGGAAAGATAGTTTAGAGCTGCGGCCTCTGGTCTTCTATTGGAAACTACACTGCCTTACATTTTCTTCAATAAATTTATAAATGTTCTCTCCAGATGTAGTAGAAAGATAAATCTAGGTATGAGACTACATGATGTTAGCACACAAATGAGACTTAATTTTCATTAGGAACTGTCGGTTCTAGAGCGCAGATGCAATGGTGATATAGGAGCAAACATCTTTGAAATGAATTTTTGCTCATGTGTTTTAATGATCTTGGTATCAACCACCAAACAAATTGGATTCACATCTACTATGTACCAGTTCTGGGACAGGCAATTTGTAAAACAGGTATGGGTTCCTACCCTAAAATCACTAACAATTTATTGGAAGGAAAAAAGTCAAGATATTATGATGGCTAATAATAAGAAAATAATTATTTCCACTTTCTTAAGTACTTCTCAGTACCTCAATTTCCTCATCTGTAAAACGAAATAATGATAGTACCTATGTTATAGTTAGTACTATGTTATAGGGCTTTCCTGGTGGCTCAGATGGTAAAGAATCTGCCTGCAGTACAGTAGACCTGGGTTGGAAAGATCCCCTGGAGAAGGGAAAGGCAACCCATTCTGGTATTCTCACCTGGAGAATTCCATGGACAGATGAGCCATGGGCTACAGTTCATGGAGTTGCAAAGAGTTGGAAACAGCTGAGTGAATTTCACTTTTCACTTTTTTTCATGTTATAATCTATGTAAAGTACTTAAGATTATGCCAGACATAAATATTCGTACATGTAAACTTTTATTGCTGTTAGATCCTTGTATGCCAGTGAGGCAGGTGTCAGCTTGGCTGTGTCGCTGTGGCTCAGTGTCTACATCTATAAAAAGGCATATTTTTAATGATCACCTGAGGCTCTATTCAAGTTAAAAAAAAGAAACAATATGCTAAAATAGTATTATTTATTATCTTTATCATATTTTAAATTTTTAAAGTTGAAATTGTAAAACAGTTTAAGTATTGAGATAACTTCTTTTCAAAAACATTTTCTAGCTGTATTTTTTTATTGGGGTATAATTGACATGTAACATTATATTTGCTTCAGTTGTACAACATAGTGACTTAATATTTGTATATATTGCTAAATGATCACAACAAGTCTCAGTTCAGTTCAGGCGCTCAGTCGTGTCCGACTCTTTGTGACCGCATGCACAATATTATCCATCACTATACATAATTACAAGATTTTTTTCCTTGTGTTGAGAACTTTTAAGACCTACTGTCTTAGCAACTTTCAAATATACAATAAATAATTATTAACTATAGTTACCATTCTGTACATTATATACTCAAGACTATTTTATAACTGAAGTTTGTACTTTTTGATCCCTTTCATCCTTTTCACCTATTTCCCCACCTCTGGCAACCACGGATCTTGGGTTTGTTGTTGCTTTTGTTTTCATTCACATATAAGAGAGTTCATACAGTATTTATCTTTCTATGTCTGACTTATTTCAGTTAGCATAATGCCCTCAAGCTCTGTGTCCGTTGTTTTAAATGGCAAGGTTTCTTTGGATTTTTTATAGTTGAATAATATTTCATTGTGTGTGTGTATATATGTTCTAACCATCATTGTGTGTGTGTGTATATACACGTTATAACCTCCAGTGTATGTGTGCGTGTGTGTGTATGTTCTAACCATCATTGTGTGTGTGTGTATATGTTCTAACCATCATTGTGTGTGTGTGTGTATATACGTTATAACCTCCAGTGTATGTGTGTGTGTGTGTGTGTGTGTATACACATTATAACCTCTGTTGTGTGTGTGTGTATATACACCTTAACTTCTTCATTCATCCATCAATGGACACTGAGGTTGTTTCCATATCTTACTAATGTAAATAACAGTGTAGTGACTATGAGGATATGTATCTTTTTAAGTTAGTGTTTTAATTTTCATATAAATGCCCATAAGTATTGCTGGGCCATATAGTGCTTCTATTTTTAATTTTTGAGGAGACCTTATATTATTTTCCACAGTGGCTTTGCCAATTTTCATTTATACCAGCAGTACATAAAAGTTCCCTTTTCTCCACATTCTCATCAATACTATCTTGTCTTTTTATTTATTTATTTTTTTATTTTGCTTAACTTTACAAGACTGCATTGCTTAATAATAGCCATTCTGACGAGTCTGAGGTGATATCTTGCTGTTGTTCTGACTTGTATCTCCCTGACAGTCACTTATGTTGGGCATCTTTTCCTGTTCCTGTTGGCCATCTTTATGTCTTTGGAAAAATGCAGATCTTCTGCCCATTTTATAATCAGATTTTTTTTTTCTATTGAGTTGTATGAGTTCTTTTCATATTCTGGGACATTAACCACTTATCAGATATATGATTTGCAAATATTTTCTCCCATTTGGTAGCTTGCCTTTTTTTCATTTATAGTTTACTTTGCTGTGCAGAAGTTTTTTAGTTTGATGTAGTTCCACTTGTTTACTTTTTTTTCTGTTGTTATTGTAAGAAAATCATTTTTAAAACTTAAAAACTGAAGGATATGGAACTTTTTTACATTTTAATTTCTTATGTTATCTCTGAATTTGAATGTTAGAAATTAAGCTCTAACTTTATCAAGATCACTGATTGCACTAATAGTTCTATTTGCAAAGTAGCGATCAGTTTCACTAGTTATTTTCTCTTTTTTTGGTCCTTCATTAAGGCACATATCACCTTTAAACTATTTTGAAGGAACATAAAAAGATCAGTTGTGCATTATATTCTTAGTTCTCCAAAATGATAGTTTTGGTTTGTTTTATATTTGTGTAGTAAAAGAACATGATGAAGCTATTAGTTTTCAGTTAAATAAACATCTTAAAAATCTGACATATCAGAACAGTTATCCTTACCTAATAGCTTATTGGTGGAGGTTGATTAGGGACAAGTTTATCTTCAAGGAAGAGCTGTAAGCTGCACAGTTTGTTAACTATACACCCTTAAGAAGTTTTCAATCCTTGGCGATACCTTTTGTTGATGTTAATCCTGGTTCTGTAAAAAGAATAAGAATTTCCTTCCAGTGCCTGTTTTATTATAAATGTGTTGTGCTGAACAAAAGGTCATTGTTAATAACTGTTTGATGAAAGAGTTTTCATTAATTTTTTTTCCCATGGCATTATTTGCTGTTAGAAGATGAATTATCCACCTTCCCAGATAACAGAACTATGGAGGATTGGGGAGGGAAGGGTGGGTAATATTTATTTAATCCTGTTTCAAATATAACAAAAATATACCTCCATTGTAATGGATCACGGAAGTTTTCAGAAAACAATCTGCCCAAATCACAGGTTGAATAAACAATACATTCTTGTGAGAACACAGCCACAGGGGATTATAGTCAGGCATTCTAAGTTAAATTAAAAAAAAAAATTATCTTCAAAGAATTTTTGTACTGGTAAGTTACTGAATCATATTTAATCACACGATTTATATTTTTTCATGTATAAGTTTTTTCAATATGTTTTAAAAGAAATATCAAGCTATACCTATAAGTAAAATGCTTGAAACTAGATGAACAAATTAAAAACTTTATTTACTGCAAAGTAACTGCAGATTTTACATAAAGCTCAAAATAATTATTTTTACAAGAAACATCAAGTAAATGCAAATTTTGGCAAAAACAGTGAAAAAGGAAACTTTGTTTCTTAAATTGGAAAACATTCTTTGTCAAAGGAGCCCTAGGATTGAAGCAGTGTGTTGTTACTTGGTTGCTAAGTCATGTCCTACTCTTTGCGAGCCCATGAACCTCAGCACGCCTGCCTTTCCTGTCCTTCTCTATCTCCTGGAGTTTGCTCAAACTCCTGTCCATCGAGTCAGTAGTGCCATCCAACCATCTCATCGTCTATTGCCCCCTTCTCCTCCTGCCCTCAACCTTTCCCAGCATCAGGATCTTTCCAATGAGTCAACCATTTGCATCAGGTGGCCAAAGTATTGGAACTTCAGCTTCAGCATCAGTCTTTCCAATGAATATTCAGGTTGACTTCCCTTAGGATTGGACTGGTTGGATCTCCTTGCAGTCAAGGAACTCTCAAGAGTCTTCTCCAACACCACAGTTCAAAAGCATTAATTCTTCAGCACTCAGCTTTCTTTATGGTCCAACTCTCACATCCGTACATGACTGCAAGAAAAACCATAGCTTTGACTATATGGACCTTTGTTGGCACAGTAATGTCTCTGCTTTTTAATATGCTGTCTAATTGATCATAGCTTTTCTTTCAAGGAGTAAGTATCTTTTAATTTTGTGACTGCAGTCACCATCTGCAGTGATTTTGGAGCCCAAGGAAATAAAGTCTCTCACTGTTTCCACTTTTCCCCCATCTATTATTTGCCATGAAGTGATGGGACCAGATGGCATGATCTTAGTTTTTTGAATGTTGAGTTTTAAGCCAGCTTTTTCACTGTCTTCTTTCACCCTCATCAAGAGGCTCTTTAGTTCCTTGTCACTTTCTGCTATTAGAGTAGTATCATCTGCATGTCTGAAGTTGTTGGTATTTCTCACAGCAATTTTGATTCCACCTTGTGATTCAGCCAGACTGGCATTTCATATGATGTATTCTGCATAGAATTTAAATACATAGGGTGACAATATACAGCCTTAATGTGCTCCTTTCTCAATCTATACTCTCAGATTTTAAACTTTTGGCTATATAAAAAAATGCTTTAAATGGAGTGGGATTCCAATACAATTCTGGTTAAATTCACCCAAAGATATCTATAATCACTAAAATACATGTTTTAAGTGATGAAACGGTAGCTTTAAATATTCATCTGAAATTTATTATCAGGATGAACTATATTTCATAAAGGCATGATGGACTATAAGACAGGAGAGCTTAAGGTATTTGAGTTTCTAAGCCTCTGTTCTCTAATTTTAATTTTTAAAAATTGTCTAACACCTTTTTATTCAGTGCTGTGGTCTGCAAACAAGAATAAATCAATGAAACCACATTATATCTATTTAAGTTTGTATATGAATACACCTGTATTAGAATAGTGTTCATTAGATAAATATATGAAAAAATGCATTGATTAAAATAGGGGGAAAGTAATCTAATGATAATAATTTTAAAAACCTTTCTGAAGTACCTGAGATTTAACATGAACCAATGTAATCACATTTCAAATTTCATCAGAAGCAAAAAATAAAAATAAAAAAATAACATTCAGATCAATACATGCTAATCTATGAAAAAATTATGATGGTGATTCTTGTTGGTGAATGAAATTTTCCTATCATATTTTTTAAGGTTGTTTCAAATTGCTGGTTTGTTTCATGACTTTTGTTGCTCAACACACCTGAAATACTTCTCCTACTAGAGTAAAGTTCAGTCCATGTCTGTCTTGAGTGTACAGCAATACCCTTTACTTTGTCAAAAAATCAATAGATTCTAATTTGTCAAGCCTGAGAGAAGCTATTCTAAAAAACAACCTCTCTGCTATGGTGGAGGTTTCAGCCTATAACACAAAAAATAAAACACCTCCAGGCTAACTCAGTGGAAAATTGTGAGACCATCAGCACGATATGATTCTAGTAGTTAATGTTTCCAGGAAGACCAGTACTTAATGCACAGAGCCAGTCAAGTGGAGATGATCTACATTTCTGACCATGGTGCTTTGCACTAATCTAATCTCAAGGAAGAGTTTGACTTCCAATTCAATTCCACAAATATTTGTTGAGCAAGAGCATTCAATATTTGATGTACAAGAGACCTCAGACACTCTGACAAATGCCCTGTTTAGGCAAAAATTCGAAATCTGTATTTAACCTTGAACAAAATTTTTAACCAAACTGGGCCTCATTTTCTCCACCTGTAAAATGAAGAGATTGAACTAAATATCTAAGTTTTTATAATTCTAATTTTATGGGATTGGTTTGGACATAGTGATGACAAATGAACTTTTGCCTGTAACCCATGCCTTTGCCTAAAAGGGCAGAAATAGAAAAGCCACAGATTCCCTTTGGTGGAAGGTACATCTGCCATTAGAAAGAGGGGTGTGCTCAGGGAGTCTTGTAGGGCCAATCCTGGAGAACGTGGGCTCAGGAGTGAGACTGTCGTGGTTAGGGCTCTGCCACTGACCAATCATATGTCTTTGGACAGTTCCTCTGCCTCTTGGGGCTTCAATTTCATCCTCTGTAAAATGGAAATAATAAGTGTATTTTACCTTCAAGTGTTGTTGTGAAGATTACATGAGTTGATGTATGTAAAACACCCAGAATTGTGGGAAACACAGAGTGAATATTCAATAGGATTATCTACTACTGTTCTGGTTAAAGACTCAGGGACAAATGTTAGTAGCATAGGTTCAGACTCAAGCCTTCACATGGCTTCACATGTGCCAGGACATGACTTGGTTATTTTAATTAGCAGTAGCCACCTCACAGCTTTAGTCATGAATTTATATATTTAAAAATAAATATATCTCTATATATCCATATCTATATGTCACAACACTGTCAGTATCCAACACATAGTAACACTAGGAACTCAAATATTGAGAAGTGGAGGAAAAAAATTATGCCTGTACTTGTGTCTTCAGGTATTAGGCTGCATACATAACAGGTTTATGAATTTAAATTGCTGTGAATTTTTGCAAAATATATATTCAGAACAAGAGCTTAAAAACTTGTAACTGGATGCCTAGAGTATAGAAAATTTTCAGTAAGTCTTGGTGTTCATTGCTATTTGCATTAGGTGTATCATATTCTCTTCTATAAGATTCTATTTCTTGGATCTTATTAAAATGTAATAAAATTATTTCAATAATGGAATACACTTTTAAATGACAAAATTATAGAAAAATTGTTTTTTAATAATACGGTTAAAAATGTTACAAAAATGGCACAGTAGCTTAAAGGGTTAAAGAAAAAGTAATAATTATAGCTAAATAAAATAAATTCATGGGAATTAAAAGCCATTCTGCTTTAATTAAGTCTATTTAGTCAATTATTTGGAAAACTCAGCAGTGGCCACAGGACTGGAAAAGGTCAGTTTTCATTCCAATTCCAAAGAAAGGCAATGCCAAAGAATGCTCAAACTACCACACAATTACACTCATCTCACACACTAGCAAAGTAATGCTCACAATTCTCCAAGCCAGGCTTCAACAGTATGTGAACCATGAACTTCTAGATGTTCAAGCTGGATTTAGAAAAGGCAGAGGAACCAGAGATCAAATTGCCAACATCCGCTGGATAATCAAAAAAGCAAGAGAATACCAGAAAAACATCTATTTCTGCTTTATTGACTATGACAAAGCCTTTGACTGTGTAGATCACAACAAAATGTGGAAAATTCTTCAAGAGATGGGAATATCAGACCACCTGACCTGCCTCCTGAGAAATCTGTATGTAGGTGAAGAGGCAGAAGTTAGAACTGTACATGGAACAACAGATTGGTTCCAAATCAGGAAAGGAGTATGTCAAGGCTGTATATTGTCACCATGCTTATTAAACTTCTATGCAGAGTACATCATGAAAAATGCTGGGCTGGGTGAAGCACAAGCTGGAATCACGATTGCTGGGAGAAATATCAATAACTTCAGATATGCAGATGACACCACCCTTATGGCAGAAACTGAAGAACTACAGAGCCTCTTGATGAAAGTGAAAGAGGAGAGTGAAAAAGTTGGCTTAAAGCTCAACATTCAGAAAACGAAGATCACAGCAACCAGTCCCATCACTTCATGGCAAATAGATGGGCAAACAGTGGCTGACTTTATTTTTGGGGGCTCCAAAATCACTGCAGATGGTAACTGCAGCCATGAAATTAAAAGACACTTGCTCCTTGGAAGAAAAGCTATGACCAACCTAGACAGCATATTGAAAAGCAGAGACATTACTTTTGTCAACAAAGGTCCGTCTAGTCAAGGCTATGGTTTTTCCAGTAGTCATGCATGGATGTGAGAATTGGACTATAAAGAAAGCTGAGTGCCAGGGAATTGATGCTTTTGAACTGTGGTGTTGGAGAAGACTCTTGAGAGTTCCTTGGACTGCAAGAATATCAAAGCAGTCCATCCTAAAGAAAATCAGTCCTGAATATTCATTGGAAGGACTGATAGTGAAGCTGCAACTCCAATACTTCGGCCACCTGATGTGAAGAACTGACTCATTGGAAAAGATCCTGATGCTGGGAAAGATAAAAGGTGGGAGGAGAAGGGGAAAACAGAAGATGAAATGGTTGGATAACATCACCAAATCTATGGGCATGAGTTTGAGTCAATTCCATAAGTTGGATAAGGACAGGGAAGCCTGGCATGCTGTGGTTCATGGGGTCACAAAGAGTCGGACACGACTGAGTGACTGAACTGAATCAATTAAATTCCTAGTAGTGTATAAAAGAATAGTGGGCAAGTGCTTAGCTTGCTAAAATTTTCTGTACTCTCAGCAGAAACCATAATCTTTTTAGAAAAGAAGTTCATTTTCACTTGGCTAAAAATTGAGATATAAGTGCATCAAAATCATTGTCAAAAGATACAGTTGTCTATGTATTGATACTCAGGGCAATGAAAGGGAAAGTGTGTCAAACTCAATTTGTAAATCTTCACAGACTCTCTAGGTGATTGAATTAGGCTCGTAGTTTATAATTCAGTAATAAAGAACTTCTATAAAACTCTTATAGAAAAATATCATGTGACTTCCATGTGGAATAATTTATATGACTAAATATGATATGTCAGATCAAGAAACTTAGGATAAATGTTAGAATTTACTGTTGGAGAATGACCTTAATTGCATTAGAATATAAAGTTAGATGCATGACCCTCAGAAAAATAACAAAACAGCTATTGGCCCTAGCAATTTTCCAGTTTTCATCTCTTGCCTCTCCATTTTGCCATATAAAATTCCTTTGTGCAATATGCAACCACATGCATACCCCAAATTAAAACCATCTTATCTTCTTGCAACTTCCCTTTTCCATTCTAAACATATCAGACTAAAGAGAATTAAAAGTGGCTTTATTGAGGAGAATTTTTGCTTTGGCTTAAGTGAAAATAACAGGGATTAGATTTAACTCTCCTATTTGAACTACAAAGCTAAAAATGCTTGACAAAACTCTACAACAACATAAAACAATGGTTTCAGACATTGGATGCCAGGCAGAGCAGGTGATATCTGGGAAAAGGGGCAGTAAATCAGGTGAGCCTGAAGACTGTCCCAGTTTACAACCTGGAAGGAGTTTCCAGAATGCAGTGTAGAGAATGGAAACCCAGGTGGAGCTTGGAGCTCTTCCTAAGTTGAGGTGATAGAGCTGGGACTTTGAGGAAAGACAAGTTGGTTAATGTTTTCAGGACAGACACCCAGAAAGCAGAACATTGCAGAGTTAATAGATCTGCAGAGGGTTAATAGATCCGTAGAGGGTTCCTTTCAAGGCTTGAGCTCAGTATTAATCAGCACATGTGAGAAGAAAACTATTCAAGCTAATAGATAATGTTACTGCAAAGTAGCATAGATAAGAATTCCTGGAGCTCACATAGAACCAGGAAAACTTTTTTATTCCCACTAGGCAGTGTAAAAAAATCTCATAGTTCTTATGGAAGTGCCTTGGTAACAAAAATCAGCTCTAGAGTAAAGGCTGGTCTGAACCTGCCTCAGTCAGTCAGTTCAGTCACTCAGTCATGTCCAACTCTTTGTGACCCCATGGACTGCAGCACGCCAGGCCTCCCTGTCCATCACCAACTCCCGGAGTTTACTCAAACTTGGTCCATTGAGTCCGTGATGCCATCCAACCATCTCATCCTCTGTCATCCCCTTCTCCTCCCACCTTCAATCTTTCCCAGCATCAGGGTCTTTTCCAATGAGTCAGTTCTTCACATCAGGTGGCCAAAGTATTGGAGTATCAGCTTCAACATCAGTCCTTCCAATGATATTCAGGATTGATTTCCTTTAGGATGGACTGGTTGGATCTCCACGCAGTCCAAGGACTGAACCTGCCTAACAAGGCTTAAAAGCAAGGCTCATAAGTTTCAAGCAGTTTACAAGAAACTCAGTTGCATCCAAGACTAAAGACCAGGAAATGTTAATGGAAATACAAAAATATCTAATACTAGTACTCACCAGTAAAAAATGACCAGTTATGCCATATGTGAATGTAAAGGAAGACCCCTCCCATTTACCTTCTCTAGTCTCAGTACTCTACGCACAGAATACTTCACTTCTGATACTCTGTCTTCCAAAGGTGTTGAGTTTCCTCTCCCAAGCAAGAAGTTTCCCCTTCCCCAGCTAGGTGTCCTATGAACAACTAAATTACAACACTGTCTACCTGAAGATAGTGTCAGATCTCACAACTTAAGGGCTCAGTCCCACAAGACTGCACCTGCCCAACTTCAGATGTTAATCTCAAATCCAGGTTGTTATCTGCATTTCGGACCAATTGCTATAACGAGAGGGTCCCAAGACACCTTCCAGGGTCCAATTAATTTCCTAGAGCAGCTTGCAGAACTGAGAAAAACGTTTTACTTACTGGATTATTGGTTTATTATGAAAGTCTATAACTCAGGATTAGCCAGATAATAGGGCCAGAAATGTTTGGAGCTTCTGTACTGTTTCTTGCACATCACTCACCCATCACCTCCATGCTTAGCAACCCAGGAGCTCTCCAACTCCGTCCTTTTGAATTTTTATGAAGGCTTCATACAGAAGCATTGTTGATTAAATCATCGGCCATTGGTGACTAAACTCAACCTTCATCCCTTCTCACCTCCTTGGACTCTGGGATATGAAGCTGAAAGTTCTAATCTGTTAATTACAGGGTTGGTTCCCTTTCCTGAGGAGCTTTCCATAGATCACCTTTTTAACATAAGTTCAGGTATGGTTGAAAGGAGCTTGATATAAATAATAAAAGACATATTTACCTCATTCTTATCACTTAGGAAATCTCAAGTGTTTTATGAGCCCTATACCAGAACAGGGATAAAGATCAAATATATATTCCTCAGTATAAATCATAACATCATGTTTGAAATAACTCATAATATGTTAAAAAAATCAATCAATAGAAACAGTTCCAGAAATGACAGAGATGCTAGAATTATAGGCAAGGACACTAAAATTGTTGTTATAAAAGAATGTATCTATGTGTATGGGGTTTCCCAGTTGGCTCAGCAGTGAAGAATCTGCCTGCAATGCTGGAGCCAGGAGATTTGGGTTCAGTCCTTGGCTTGGGAAGATCCCCTGGAGGAAGGCAGGGCAATCTACTTCAGTATTCTTGCCCAGAGAATCCCATGGGCAGAGGAGCCTGGCAGATCAATAGGGTCACAAAGATTTGGACATGACTGAAGTGACTGAGCACACGTGTGTGTAACTGGACCACCTTGCTGTACAGAGGTTGGCACAGCATTGTAAATCAACTATACTTCAATTAAAAAAGAATGTAAAACTGTTGTTATAACTTGTAACTATAGGGCACATAGTTATAGAATAGTCTGTATGATTAAGAAGCTAGAGGAAAGATTGAGCATGTACCTGTAAGATATTAAAAAAAAAAAAAAAGTCCTGGATTGAAGTTCAAAGATGTATGGGTCCCCTCTGGTTAAAAATGAATGTTCTTTTAAGCAAAGTCATTCAATCCAAGAGGCTTTTCCTTCCCTCTTCTCCTCAATGTCTCCCTGGAGGTGATACCTATTCCTGGGGCCATTTCCCTTTTTCTAGTAGAGGGCAGCTCCTGAGCCAGATGTTTGGGTTCAACTTCAACTCTATTACTATTTGCTCTGCAACCACAGGCGGATTACTTTCACTTTGTTTGGTTCTCCTCTTTCTTCATCTGTAGAATGGGTATATTAAGAGCAGCAAATTTAAGGGATTACTGTGAGGATTCAGTAAGAGAACTTAGGAAAGCACTTAGTACCATACTCTTTACATACTGAGCCACGAGGTATTTCCCCATCTGTGATGTTCTCTGTCGTGCTGCATCTGCTGCTGCTGTTGGTCCATCCCCACCACAGGCATGCTCGGTACGCTGCAGCTGTGGAATTTGCGTTCTATCTTCCTTAGTGTTCCCCAGCTCAGTCAGCATGTCCACACTTCCCTTGGGGGTTTCAGAAATGCTTTCATTAGTTCTCTGGACTGGGGTGGCCAGTATTTGGTGGTACAGTGCCCTGGTCCAGTGTCCAGGGGACTTCCCTCCACCTCAGCCTCTCTACTGCTTTGTCGGAAACCCCCATTCTCGGGACCACACTCTGGAGCAAGATACAGAGTTTTCCTATGTTTCTCTGTGGCACTAGGATCCGGCTGTCAAGCCTAATTCTTCTGATATGAGCTGACAAACTTCTATTTGAAAACTCGAAGCTAAGCAGTGACTTCCACATGGCCAACATGTGGCCAATAGTATTTGCAGCCAACAAGCTCTCTGACAACAAGATGAGGGTTGGTATCCTAAAGAAGAAACTTAGTAATATTGTCACGTAGTATCCACTCTCAGTGGCAGCTTTGAATCTGCTGCACATGGAAAATTATTTATTTAATTTTAGCTATGGGCTTTCCTAGTGGCTCAGATGGTAAAGAATCTGCCTGAAGTGCAGGAAACCTGGGTTTGATGCCTAGGTTGGGAAGATTTCCTGGAGAAAGGAATGGCTACCCACTCCAGTATTCTTGCCTGGAGAATTCCATGGACAGTGGAGCCTGGCAAGTTACAGTCCAAGGGGTCACAGAGTTGGAAACAACTGAGCGAATAACATATTCATTCTCTCAGTATTAGTAACAAATTAGTTCTGAGGCACCAGAAAGGGGTTTCCTTCCACCAATATGCCACAGTGAAGGACTATCTGAGACACTGGACTGCTGTAACCACACACAGGAAGAGATTTAGATGCATTTGGAGGGCTCTGGAAGTGTCTGACTTTAGATATCCTTAGGAGTTGCAGTTGCCTCTTGCCACAATTTAGAAAAATCAAAGTCGATGGGCCAGCTCAGTTAAGAACGATTCCATGAGACCATTTCTGACCAGTACAGCCGGCAGCACCCTCTCTCTGTGTGTTTTTCTCATGATGATTATTGTGCACTGACTAGTATAGTCTTTCACATACTTTTCTGCTCTCCCCTTGGGGTCTAGAAGCTCCTTGAGGAGTGGCACTTACATCTCTGCATTCTCCATGGACACTAGCAGGCTTGAAAAAGAAGCTGCTGACACCACCGCCACCACTAAATTCAAGGAGGCCACCACAGACACTGCCTCAGAGGCTCCACAAACATGATCACATTTAATCTTCACAAGACATTAGGTTATTTACTGTGTTCCCATGTTGTGGTGAAGGTTGCAATGAGTTGTAAAATTTGTGCAAGGGCATAAAGCATGGGACCACAGTTCTACCCAAGCCTGTGTGACTACCATGACTTGTTTCCAATTACTACAATATAGCCTCTCCTTCACAGAACACCTCTCAGTGGCGAACGTTCTCTGAGCTTGTCTCCTCTCACTGCATCCAGCCTTAACAAGGGTTAGAGATCAGATTTGTGGCTATTGAGATAACAGAGGTAGATAGACAGCATTACCAAATATATGATCCATTGTTTGAGCGATGCCTATAAGAAATTTACAGAGAACACTCAATAATAGTAAGTCTTTTACACACATCTCATGAACATATGATAAATTGGGCAAAATTTTATAGCTTGGAGTGAAAGGAAACCTAAGTCCTTTTAATTTTTGCAGTCTAACCAAAATTAGAACTGCTGGGTTGCATTCTACTCCAGAGAGCTCTGTGACTTCCGAGCAGAACCACATGGTGAAGGAGGCACAGCCCATCATCTGCTCTGCTCATATCTAGTTTACGAAGCCCTTTCCCCCTTTCCAGGCCTTTCTCCCTCTCCTCTACTCTAGTTCTCAGTCCTCTGCTCTAATTATCCAGCAGAAAGTAAATCACTACTGCTTAAAGAAAAATGAGGCTGAGGATTTGTAATTAGCTCAAGGGGAGTAACTCAGAGAATAAATCTTTTGTAAAGAAGACTAATCGTGGTATTTTAACCACTGTCACTTCTGATTAAGGGAATTATTTTGGTGATAATTTATAGCATTTGAGAGGCAAATTGCACCATTAAATCTGCCACTTGTCCCCTCCTCTCAGGTGGCCTTCGCATTCCAAAGATGGTAGCAGAACAGTTTTCCAGTAGCCGTATGTGAGGAAATGCACACTCCTCAGATTCAGTTCCAAACTTGTACAGAAGCCAAAGTCCTGCTAATAGCAGAGCAGGTTAAATGGGAACTTGCAAAGGTGGTTCTTTGTGATGGGTTTGCTGCTGCCAACCACACTGATGCTTTCTCCAAATATGGGGTAGTTGAGTGGACTTCTGGCTGCTGGACATGAAGAAATCATAAAATCAATAAAGCAGTCAATCAACAGATGCATAGCTCAATCAACAGATGCATAGTTCACAGATGCATAGGACTTCTTCAGTCTGCAAGGCTCACACCAGGTGAACAAGGCATGCAAATATGATTTATGAAGCACTGTCTCTGTTTTTAAATCATACATACTAACTATTGGATGAAGAATATGCATAATACACACTGTAGGAAATCAGAGGAAAAAGCAATCCCTGTAGCTAATGTTGTCCAGAAAGATTTTTTAAAGTAGTATTTGCCATGTTAATATTGTAGGAAAATAATAGAATCCTTGAGTATTTTGTGCACCGTGTTAAGCTCTTTCCATGTGCTATATGTAAAGTATTTAGACAAGTAAGCAGCATATTATAAGTGCTTAATGTGTTATTCTGTTAATGAAAGAAAGGAAGGGCACTCCAGTACTCTTGCCTGGAGAATCCCAGGGACAGAGGAGCCTAGTGGGCTGCCGTCTATGGGGTCACACAGAGTTGGACATGACTGAAGCGACTTAGCAGCAGCAGCAGCAATGTGTTATTCATAGTTCTTCTTATTGTCTTACTCTTTCCAAACCCTTTAAGTAGGAATGATTATTTTCCCCTTATAGTTAAGACTGGGGCACATCAAATTCATATCAGATCAGATCAGATCAGATCAGTCGCTCAGTCGTGTCCGACTCTTTGCGACCCCATGAACTGCAGCACGCCAGGCCTCCCTGTCCATCACCAGCTCCCAGAGGTCACCCAGACTCATACCCATCGAGTCAGTGATGCCATCCAGCCATCTCATCCTCTGTCGTCCCCTTCTCCTCCTGCCCTCAATCCCTCCCAGCATCAGAGTCTTCTCCAATGAGTCAACTCTTCGCATGAGGTGGCCAAAATACTGGAGTTTCAGCTTTAGCATCATTCCTTCAAAAGAAATTCCAGGATTGATCTCCTTCACAATGGACTGGTTGGAACTTCTTGCAGTCCAAGGGACTCTCAAGAGTCTTCTCCAACACCACAGTTCAAAAGCATCAATTCGTCGGCGCTCAGCCTTCCTCACAGTCCAGCTCTCACATCCATACATGACCACAGGAAAGACCATAGCCTTGACTAGGCGAACCTTTGTTGGTAAAGTAATGTCTCTGCTTTTGAATATGCTATCTAGGTTGGTCATAACTTTCCTTCCAAGGAGCAAGCGTCTTTTAATTTCATGGCTGCAGTCACCATCTGCAGTGATTTTGGAGCCCAGAAAAACAAAGTCTGACACTGTTTCCACTGTTTCCCCATCTATTTCCCATGCAGTGATGGGACCAGATGCCATGATCTTTGTTTTCTGAATGTTGAGCTTTAAGCCAACCTTTTCACTCTCCACTTTCACTTTCATCAAGAGGCTTTTTAGCCCCTCTTCACTTTCTGCCATAAGAGTGGTGTCATCTGCATATCTGAGGTTATTGATATTTCTCCCGGCAATCTTGATTCCAACTTGTGTTTCTTCCAGTCCAGCATTTCTCATGATGTACTCTGCATATAAGTTAAAGAAACATGGTGACAATATGCAGCCTTGATGTACTCCTTTTCCTATTTGGAACCAGTCTGTTGTTCCATGACCAGTTCTAACTGTTGCTTCCTGACCTGCATACAGATTTCTTAAGAGGCAGATCAGGTGGTCTGGTATTCCCATCTCTTTCAGAATTTTCCATAGTTTATTGTGATCCACACAGTCAAAGGCTTTGGCATAGTCAATAAAGCAGAAATAGATGTTTTTCTGGAACTCTCTTGCTTTTTCCATGATCCAGCGGATGTTGGCAATTTGATCTCTGGTTCCTCTGCCTTTTCTAAAACCAGCTTGAACATCAGGAAGTTCACGGTTCACATATTGCTGAAGCCTGACTTGGAGAATTTTGAGCATTACTTTACTAGCGTGTGAGATGAGTGCAATTGTTCGGTAGTTTGAGCACTCCTTGGCATTGCCTTTCTTTGGGATTAGAATGAAAACTGACCTTTTCCAATCTTGTGGCCACTGCTGAGTTTTCCAAATTTGCTGGCATATTGAGTGTAGCACTTTCACAGCATCATCATTCAGGACTTGGAATAGCTCCACTGGAATTCCATCAGCTCCACTAGCTTTGTTCGTAGTGATGCTTTCTAAGGCCCATTTGACTTCACATTCCAAGATGTCTGGCTCTAGGTCAGTGATCACATCATCATGATTATCTAGGTCTTGAAGCTCTTTTTTGTACAGTTCTTCTGTGTATTCTTGCCACCTCTTCTTAATATCTTCTGCTGCTGTTAGGTCCACACCATCTCTGTCCTTTATCATGCCCATCTTGGCATGAAATGTTCCTTTGGTATCTCTGATTTTCTTGAAGAGATCCCTAGTCTTTCCCATTCTGTTGTTTTCCTCTATTTCTTTGCACTGATCACTGAAGAAGGCTTTCTTATCTCTTCTTGCTATTCTTTGGAACTCTGCATTTAGATGTTTATATCTTTCCTTTTCTCCTTTGCTTTTCGCTTCTCTTCTTTTCACAGCTATTTGTAAGGCCTCCCCAGACAGCCATTTTGCTTTTCTGCATTTCTTTTCCATGGGGATGGTCTTGATCCCAGTCTCCTGTACAATGTCACGAACCTCATTCCATAGTTCATCAGGCGCTCTATCTATCAGATCTAGGCCCTTAAATCTATTTCTCACTTCCACTGTATACTCATAAGGGATTTGATTTAGGTCATACCTGAATGGTCTAGTGGTTTTCCCTACTTTCTTCAATTTAAGTCTGAATTTGGCAATAAGGAGTTCATGGTCCGAGCCACAGTCAGCTCCTGGTCTTGTTTTTGCTGATTGTATAGAGCTTCTCCATCTTTGGCTGCAAAGAATATAATCGATCTGATTTCGGTGTTGACCATCTGGTGATGTCCATGTATAGAGTCTTCTCTTGTGTTGTTGGAAGAGGGTATTTGCTATGACCAGTGCATTTTCTTGGCAAAACTCTATTAGTCTTTGCCCTGCTTCATTCCGTATTCCAAGGCCAAATTTGCCTGTTACTCCAGGTGTTTCTTGACTTCCTACTTTTGCATTCCAGTCCCCTATAATGAAAAGAACATCTTTTTTGGGTGTTAGTTCTAAAAGGTCTTGTAGGTCTTCATAGAACCTTTCAGCTTCAGCTTCTTCAGCATTACTGGTTGGGGCATAGACTTGGATTACTGTGACATTGAATGGTTTGCCTTGGAAACGAACAGAGATCATTCTGTCATTTTTGAGATTGCATCCAAGTACTGCATTTCGGACTCTTTTGTTGACCATGATGGCCACTCCATTTCTTCCGAGGGATTCCTGCCCACAGTAGTAGATATAATGGTCATCCGAGTTAAATTCACCCATTCCAGTCCATTTTAGTTCGCTAATTCCTAGAATGTCGACATTCACTCTTGCCATCTCTTGTTTGACCACTTCCAATTTGCCTTGATTCATGGACCTGACATTCCAGGTTCCTATGCAATATTGCTCTTTACAGCATTGGACTTTGCTTCTATCACCAGACACATTCACAGCTGGGTATTCTTTTTGTGTTGGCTCCATCCTTTCATTCTTTCTGGAGTTATTTCTCCCCTGATCTCCAGTAGCATATTGGGCCTCTACTGACCTGGGGAATTTCTCTTTCAGTATCCTATCATTTTGTCTTTTCATACTGTTCATGGGGTTCTCAAGGCAAGAATACTGAAGTGGTTTGCCATTCCCTTCTCCAGCGGACCACACCCTGTCATATCTCTCCACCATGACCCGCCCATCCCAGGCTGCCCCTCGGGCATGGCTTAATCTCATTGAGTTAGACAAGGGTGTGGTCCTTGTGTGATTAGATTGATTAGTTATCTGTGAGAATGGTTTTAGTGTATTTGCCCTCTGATGCCCTCTTTCAAGACCTACTGTCTTACTTGGGTTTCTCTTACCTTGGGCATGGGGTATCTCATCCCAGCTGCTCCTGGCTGCTCCCAGCCAGCGAAGCACAGCCATCGCACCTTACCTTGGACGAGGGGTCTCTCCTCACCACCGCCCTTCCTGACCTCGGTCGTGGGGTAGCTCTTCTCCGCCGTGCGGCGGGGCGCTCTCAGTGCGCGACGCAGCCGGCGGGGCGCTCTCATAACTTGTACAATTTATACATAGTAAATATGAATGTATCAACTCCAGAGTCCATACTCTTAATCATACTCCATATTATTGGGTTGAGAAAAAATAATGTTCATTTGAGTTTTTCCATAACATCTTACAGAAAAACTCAAATAAACTTTTTGGCCAATGCAATATATGGACTTAAGATTGGTAAGAAAAGCAGAATTTGGTGTGTATGGGTGGGGGGTGGGGGAAGGTGAGTATAGATCCAAGGAGTATCAGGGGCAGATGTATAGAAGTGATAAAGTTACAATTTCATTCAAGAGGTCAGGAAGTTAACTAGGGTTGAGGACTTGGGTTAAAAATCTGTGGAAAGTATGATTAGAAAAATATTGTAGAATAAGTAATAAAGGGTTTGAATATTAACTTGAAAAGGCATTAAAAGAATTTCAGCTTTAGCCTATATGTACTACAAAGTCAAAGATTTATACACACACACACTTTTGTGACTAAAAAGAAATTGTTGTATAGGTTAAGCTAGGAATATTCTCAGGGCCAACTTGTCCATTAGACTCGGTAAACACAGTGCCTACTTGTGTACCCTTGCTGCTAAGTCACTTCAGTCGTGTCCGACTCTGTGCGACCTCATAGACAGCAGCCCACCAGGCTCCCCCTCCCTGGGATTCTCCAGGCAAAAACACTGGAGTGGGTTGCCATTTCCTTCTCCAGTGCATGAAAGTGAAAAGTGAAAGTAAAGTCGCTCAGTCGTGTCCAACTGGGTTGCCATTTCCTTCTCCAATACATGAAAGTGAAAAGTGAAAGTGAAGTCGCTCAGTCGTGTCGACTCTTAGCGACCCCATGGACTACAGCCTTCCAGGCTCCTCCGTCCATGGGATTTTCCAGACAAGAGACCCTTAGGTGCCCACAAAGGTGTCATTTTGCCAAGGCCCCCAAAATCATCCTGCTGCCTTGGATATTATGCTAATCATCTAGAGGTGGGATGACTAAGTAAAACAGGGAAGCACTAAAATCATTATGTGTGACATAGTATAGGCTTGGAGCTTATGTCCATGTCACTATAAAGAAGACAAAGGCATTTCAAATAAAAAACTCGAAAAAGTTGATAACTGCCTCCGAATATATGAGTGTGTGGTGGAGTGTAAGGTTATTAGATACAAATGAGCATAGAAAATGTAAGTTTCCTGGTTCAAGATAGTGGGCAAATATATACATTTACTTTCTTTCTTTCTTTTTTTTTTTGATATTCACTATATTTATTGGTTTTTTTTTTATTTTAATTTTTTATTTTGCTTAACTTTACAATATTGTATTGCTTTTACTATACATCAAGATGGATCTGCCACCAGTATACACGTGTTCCCCATCCTGAACACTCCTCCCTCCCCCCTCCCCACACCATCCCTCCAGGTCGTCCCAGTGCTCCAGCCCCAGGGATCTGTTATCGGGCATCATACCTGGACTGACGACTCGTTTCAGATATGATATTATACATATTTCAGTGCTATTCTCCCCAGTCATCCCACCCTCTCCCGGTCCCAGAGTCCAAAAGTCTGTTCTATACATCAGTGTCTCTTTTGCTGTCTCGTAAATAGGGTTATTTTTACCATCCTTCTAAATTCCATATATATGCATTAGTCCATGAATCAAGGCAAATTAGAAGTGGTCAAACAAGAGATGGCAAGAGTGAATGTTGACATTCTAGGAATTAGCGAACTAAAATGGACTGGAATGGGTGAATTTAACTCGGATGACCATTATATCTACTACTGTGGGCAGGAATCCCTCAGAAGAAACGGAGTGGCCATCATGGTCAACAAAAGAGTCTGAAATGCAGTACTTGGATGCAATCTCAAAAATGACAGAATGATCTCTGTTCGTTTCCAAGGCAAACCATTCAATGTCACAGTAATCCAAATCTATGCCCCAACCAGTAACGCCGAAGAAGCTGAAGTTGAACGGTTCTATGAAGACCTACAAGACCTTTTAGAACTAACACCCAAAAAAGATGTCCTTTTCATTATAGGGGACTGGAATGCAAAAGTAGGAAGTCAAGAAACACCTGGAGTAACAGGCAAATTTGGCCTTGGAATACGGAATGAAGCAGGGCAAAGACTAATAGAGTTTTGCCAAGAAAATGCACTGGTCATAGCAAATACCCTCTTCCAACAACACAAGAGAAGACTCTATACATGGACATCACCAGATGGTCAACACCGAAATCAGATCGATTATATTCTTTGCAGCCAAAGATGGAGAAGCTGTATACAGTCAACAAAAACAAGACCAGGAGCTGACTGTGGCTCGGACCATGAACTCCTTATTGCCAAATTCAGACTGAAATTGAAGAAAGTAGAGAAAACTACTAGACCATTCAGGTATGACCTAAATCAAATCCCTTATGAGTATACAGTGGAAGTGAGAAATAGATTTAAGGGCCTAGATCTGATAGATAGAGCGCCTGATGAACTATGGAATGAGGTTCGTGACATTGTACAGGAGACTGGGATCAAGACCATCCCCATGGAAAAGAAATGCAAAAAAGCAAAATGGCTGTCTGGGGAGGCCTTACAAATAGCTGTGAAAAGAAGAGAAGCGAAAAGCAAAGGAAAAAAGGAAGATATAAACATCTGAATGCAGAGTTCCAAAGAATAGCAAGAAGAGATAAGAAAGCCTTCTTCAGTGATCAATGCAAAGAAATAGAGGAAAACAACAGAATGGGAAAGACTAGGGATCTCTTCAAGAAAATCAGAGATACCAAAGGAACATTTCATGCCAAGATGGGCACGATAAAGGACAGAGATGGTGTGGACCTAACAGAAGCAGAAGATATTAAGAAGAGGTGGCAAGAATACACAGAAGAACTGTACAAAAAAAGAGCTTCAAGACCCAGATAATCATGATGATGTGATCACTGACCTAGAGCCAGACATCTTGGAATGTGAAGTCAAATGGGCCTTAGAAAGCATCACTACGAACAAAGCTAGTGGAGCTGATGGAATTCCAGTGGAGCTATTCCAAGTCCTGAATGATGATGCTGTGAAAGTGCTACACTCAATATGCCAGCAAATTTGGAAAACTCAGCAGTGGCCACAAGATTGGAAAAGGTCAGTTTTCATCCCAATCCCAAAGAAAGGCAATGCCAAGGAGTGCTCAAACTACCGAACAATTGCACTCATCTCACACGCTAGTAAAGTAATGCTCAAAATTCTCCAAGCCAGGCTTCAGCAATATGTGAACCGTGAACTTCCTGATATTCAAGCTGGATTTAGAAAAGGCAGAGGAACCAGAGATCAAATTGCCAACATCCGCTGGATCATGGAAAAAGCAAGAGAGTTCCAGAAAAACATCTATTTCTGCTTTATTGACTATGCCAAAGCCTTTGACTGTATGGATCACAATAAACTGTGGAAAATTCTGAAAGAGATGGGAATACCAGACCACCTGATCTGCCTCTTAAGAAATCTGTATGCAGGCCAGGAAGCAACAGTTAGAACTGGTCATGGAACAACAGACTGGTTCCAAATAGGAAAAGGAGTACATCAAGGCTGCATATTGTCACCATGTTTCTTTAACTTATATGCAGAGTACATCATGAGAAATGCTGGACTGGAAGAAACACAAGTTGGAATCAAGATTGCCGGGAGAAATATCAATAACCTCAGATATGCAGATGACACCACTCTTATGGCAGAAAGTGAAGAGGGGCTAAAAAGCCTCTTGATGAAAGTGAAAGTGGAGAGTGAAAAGGTTGGCTTAAAGCTCAACATTCAGAAAACAAAGATCATGGCATCTGGTCCCATCACTGCATGGGAAATAGATGGGGAAACAGTGGAAACAGTGTCAGACTTTGTTTTTCTGGGCTCCAAAATCACTGCAGATGGTGACTGCAGCCATGAAATTAAAAGACGCTTACTCCTTGGAAGGAAAGTTATGACCAACCTAGATAGCATATTCAAAAGCAGAGACATTAGTTTACCAACAAAGGTTCGCCTAGTCAAGGCTATGGTCTTTCCTGTGGTCATGTATGGATGTGAGAGCTGGACTGTGAAGAAGGCTGAGTGCCGAAGAATTGATGCTTTTGAACTGTGGTGTTGGAGAAGACACTTGAGAGTCCCTTGGACTGCAAGGAGATCCAACCAGTCCATTCTGAAGGAGATCAGCCCTGGGATTTCTTTGGAGGGAATGATGCTAAAGCTGAAACTCCAGTATTTTGGCCACCTCATGCGAAGAGTTGACTCATTGGAGAAGACTCTGATGCTGGGAGGGATTGAGGGCAGGAGGAGAAGGGGATGACAGAGGATGAGATGGCTGGATGGCATCACTGACTCGATGGATGCGAGTCTGAGTGACCTCCGGGAGCTGGTGATGGACAGGGAGGCCTGGCGTGCTGCGGTTCATGGGGTCGCAAAGAGTCGGACACGACTGAGCGACTGATCTGATCTGATCTGATACTGTATTTGTGTTTTTGTTTCTGGCTTACTTCACTCTGTATAATAGGCTCCAGTTCCATCCACCTCCTTAGAACTGATTCAAATGCATTCTTTTTAATGGCTGAGTAATACTCCATTGTGTATATGTACCACTGCTTTCTTATCCATTCATCTGCGGATGGACATCTAGGTTGGTTCCACGTCCTGGCTATTGTAAACAGTGCTGCTATGAACATTGGGGTACACGTGTCTCTTTCAATTCTGGTTTTCTCAGTGTGTATGCCCAGCAGTGGGATTGCTGGATCATAAGGCAGTTCTATTCCAAGTTTCTTGAGGAATCTCCATACTGTTCTCCATAGTAGCTGTACTAGTTTGCATTCCCACCAACAGTGTAAGAGGGTTCCCTTCTCTCCGCACCCTCTCCAGCATTTGTTGCTTGTGGACTTTTGGATCGCAGCCATTCTGACTGGCATGAAATGGTACCTCATAGTGGTTTTGATTTGTATTTCTCTGATAATGAGTGATGTTGAGCATCTTTTCATGTGTTGGTTAGCCATCTGTATGTCTTCTTTGGAGAAATGTCTATTTAGTTCTTTGGCCCATTTTTTGATTGGGTCGTTTATTTTTCTGGAATTGAGCTGTAGAAGTTGCTTGTATATTTTTGAGATTAGTTGTTTGTCTGTTGCTTCATTTGCTATTATTTTCTCCCATTCTGAAGGCTGTCTTTTCACCTTGCTTATAGTTTCCTTTGTTGTGCAGAAGCTTTTAAGTTTGATTAGGTCCCATTTGTTCATTTTTGATTTTATTTCCGATATTCTGGGAGGTGGGTTATAGAGGATCCTGCTGTGATGTAAGTCAGAGAGTGTTTTGCCTATGTTTTCCTCTAGGAGTTTTATGGTTTCTGGTCTTACATTTAGCTCTTTAATCCATTTTGAGTTTATTTTTGTGTATGGTGTTAGAAAGTGTTCTAGTTTCATTCTTTTACAAGTGTTCAACAAGTTTTCCCAGCACCACTTGTTAAAAAGATTGTCTTTAATCCATTGTATATTCTTGCCTCCTTTGTCAAAGATAAGGTGACCATATGTGCGTGGATTTATCTCTGGGCTTTCTATTTTGTTCCATTGATCTATATTTCTGTCTTTGTGCCAGTACCATACTGTCTTGATGACTGTGGCTTTGTAGTAGAGCCTGAAGTCAGGCAGGTTGATTCCTCCAGTTCCATTCTTCTTTCTCAAGATAGCTTTGGCTATTCGAGGTTTTTTTTATTTCCATACAAATTGAGACAGTATTTTTTCTAGCTCTGTGAAGAATACCGTTGGTAGCTTGATGGGGATTGCACTGAATCTATAAATTGCTTTGGGTAGTATACTCATTTTCACTATATTGATTCTACCAATCCATGAACATGGTATATTTCTCCATCTATTAGTGTCCTCTCTGATTTCTTTCACCAGTGTTTTATAGTTTTCTACATATAGGTCTTTAGATTCTTTAGGAAGATATATTCCTAAGTATTTTATTCTTTTCATTGCAATGGTGAATGGAATTGTTTCCTTAATTTCTCTTTCTATTTTCTCGTTATTAGTGTACAGGAATGCAAGTGATTTCTGTGTGTTAATTTTATATCCTGCAACTTTACTATATTCATTGATTAGTTCTAGTAATTTTCTGGTGGAATCTTTAGGGTTTTCTACGTAGAGGATCATGTCATCTGCAAACAGTGAGAGTTTTACTTCTTCTTTTCCAATTTGGATTCCTTTTATTTCTTTTTCTGCTCTGATTGCTGTGGCCAAAACTTCCAAAACTATGTTGAATAGTAATGGTGAAAGTGGGCATCCTTGTCTTGTTCCTGACTTTAGAGGAAATGCTTTCAATTTTTCACCATTGAGGATAATGTTTGCTGTGGGTTTGTCATATATAGCTTTTATTATGTTGTGGTATGTTCCTTCTATTCCTGCTTTCTGGAGAGTTTTTATCATAAATGGATGTTGAACTTTGTCAAAGGCTTTCTCTGCATCTATTGAGATAATCATATGGTTTTTATTCTTCAGTTTGTTAATGTGGTGTATTACGTTGATTGATTTGCGGATATTGAAGAATCCTTGCATTCCTGGGATAAAGCCCACTTGGTCATGGTGTATGATCTTTTTAATGTGCTGTTGGATTCTGATTGCTAGAATTTTGTTAAGGATTTTTGCATCTATGTTCATCAGTGATATTGGCCTGTAGTTTTCTTTTTTTGTGGGATCTTTGTCAGGTTTTGGTATTAGGGTGATGATGGCCTCATAGAATGAGTTTGGAAGTTTGCCTTCCTCTGCAATTTTCTGGAACAGTTTGAGTAGGATAGGTGTTAGCTCTTCTCTAAATTTTTGGTAGAATTCAGCTGTGAAGCCGTCTGGGCCTGGGCTCTTGTTTACTGGAAGATTTCTGATTACAGTTTCAATTTCCGTGCTTGTGATGGGTCTGTTAAGATTTTCTATTTCTTCTTGATCCAGTTTTGGAAAGTTGTACTTTTCTAAGAATTTGTCCATTTCTTCCACATTGTCCATTTTATTGCCATATAATTGCTGATAGTAGTCTCTTATGATCCTTTGTATTTCTGTGCTGTCTGTTGTAATCTCTCCATTTTCATTTCTAATTTTATTGATTTGATTTTTCTCCCTTTGTTTCTTGATGAGTCTGGCTAGTGGTCTGTCAATTTTATTTACCCTTTCAAAGAACCAGCTTTTGGCTTTGTTGATTTTTGCTATGGTCTCTTTTGTTTCTTTTGCATTTATTTCTGCCCTAATTTTTAAGATTTCTTTCCTTCTACTAACGTTGGGGTGCTTCATTTCTTCCTTTTCCAGTTGCTTTAGGTGTAGAGTTAGGTTATTTATTTGGCTTTTTTCTTGTTTCTTGAGGTATGCCTGTATTGAAATGAACTGCTTTTAGGACTGCTTTTACAGTGTCCCACAGGTTTTGGGTTGTTGTGTTTTCATTTTCATTCGTTTCTATGCAGAATTTGATTTCTTTTTTGATTTCTTCTGTGATTTTTTGGTTATTCAGGAGTGTGTTGTTCAGCCTCCATATGTTGGAATTTTTAATAGTTTTTCTCCTGTTATTGAGATCTAATCTTACTGCATTGTGGTCAGAAAAAATTCTTTGAATGATTTCAATTTTTCTGAACTTACCAAGGCTAGATTTATGGCCCGGGATGTGGTCTATCCTGGAGAAGGTTCCGTGTGCGCTTGAGAAAAAGGTGAAATTCATTGTTTTGGGATGAAATGTCCTATAGATATCAATTAGTTCTAACTGCTCTATTGTATCGTTTAAAGTTTGTGTTTCCTTGTTAATTTTCTGTTTAGTTGATCTATCCATTGGTGTGAGTGGGGTATTAAAGTCTCCCACTATTATTGTGTTATTGTTGATTTCTCCTTTCGTACTTGTTAGTATTTGTCTTACATATTGCAATGCTCCTATGTTGGGTGCATATATATTTATAATTGTTATATCTTCTTCTTGGATTGATCCTTTGATCATTATGTAGTGACCTTCTTTGTCTCTTTTCATAGCCTTTGTTTTAAAGTCTATTTTATCTGATATGAGTATTGCTACTCCTGCTTTCTTTTGGTCCCTATTTGCATGGAAAATCTTTTTCCAGCCCTTCACTTTCAGTCTGTATGTGTCCCCTGTTTTGAGGTGGGTTTCTTGTAGACAACATATGTAGGGGTCTTGTGTTTGTATCCATTCAGCCAGTCTCTGTCTTTTGGTTGGGGCATTCAACCCATTTAAATTTAAGGTAATTATTGATAAATATGATCCCATTGCCATTTACTTTGTTGTTTTGGGTTTGAATTTATATATTCTTTTTGTGTTTCCTGTCTAGAGAATGTCCTTTAGTATTTGTTGGAGAGCTGGTTTGTTGTTGCTGAATTCTCTCAGCTTTTGCTTGTCTGTAAAGGTTTTGATTTCTCCTTCATATTTGAATAAGATCCTTGCTGGGTACAATAATCTGGGCTGTAGGTTCTTTTCTTTCATCACTTTAAGTATGTCTTGCCATTCCCTCCTGGCTTGGAGAGTTTCTATTGAAAGATCAGCTGTTATCCTTATGGGAATTTCCTTGTGTGTTATTTGTGTTTTTCCCTTGCTGCTTTTAATATTTGTTCTTTGTGTTTGATCTTTGTTAATTTGATTAATATGTGTCTTGGGGTGTTTCGCCTTGGGTTTATCCTATTTGGGACTCTCTGGGTTTCTTGGACTTGAGTGATTATTTCCTTCCCCATTTTTAGGGAAGTTTTCAACTATTATCTCCTCTAGTATCTTCTCATGGTCTTTCTTTTTGTCTTCTTCTTCTGGGACTCCTATGATTCGAATATTGTAATGTTTAAAATTGTCTTGGAGGTCTCTGAGATTGTCCTCATTTCTTTTAATTCTTTTTTCTTTTTTCTCCTCTGATTCAATTCTGCCATTGTATCTTCTAATTCGCTAATTCTATCTTCTGCCTCTGTTATTCTACTATTTGTTGCCTCCAGAGTGTTTTGGATCTCATTTATTGCATTATTCATTATATATTGACTCTTTTTTATTTCTTCTAGGTCCTTGTTAAATCTTTCTTGCATCTTCTCAGTGCTTTTCTCCAGGCTATTTATCCATGATTCCATTTTGCTTTCCAGATTTTGGATTAGTTTCACTATCATTATTTGGAATTCTTTATCAGGTAGGTTCGCTATTTCTTCCTCTTTTGTTTAGTTTGGTGGGCATTTATCCTGTTCCTTTACCTGCTGGGAATTCTTCTGTCTCTTCATCTTGTTTAAATTGCTGAGTTTGGGGTGTCCTTACTGTATTCTGGGAGTCTGTGGAGTTCTCTTTATTGTGGCGTTTCTGCACTATATGTGGGTTTGGACCGGTGGCTTGTCGAGGTTTCTTGTTTATGGAAGCTTGTGTCGGTGGGTGGAGCTGGATTTCTTTTCTCTGGGGTGCGGTGGAGTGTCTAGTAGTGAGTTATGAGATGTCTATGATTTGGGGGTCGCTTTGTGTAGCCTGTGTATTGGAGCTCAGGGCTGTGTTCTTGTTTTTCTGGAGAATTGCTTGGTATGTCTTGCCGTGGTACTTGCTGGTCTTTGTGTGATGCTTGGTTTCAGTGTAGGTATGGAGGCTTTTGATGAGCTCCTGTCAATTAATGTTTCGTGGTATCAGGGTTTGGACTTAAGCCTCCTAGTTCCATTTATCGGTCTTATTTTTACAGTAGTCTCAAAAACTTCTTCTTCTATACTGCATTCCACAACTGGACCGCTCAGAGATGTTCACGGAGTTATACAGAGAAGGAAAAAGGGAGGAAGGAGACAGAGGTGGTCAGGATGATAAAAGGAGGGAATGTAAAGGAGAGAGACAGATCTAGTCAGTAATCAGTAAAGAAAAGAAAAAGGAAAGAAAAAAAAAGGCAAAGGACAAAGAGAAAAAAGAAAAAAACAGGGTCGCAAAAGTTATATCTAAAAGTGGAGATTAAAGAAGTACTAGAGGATTAAAAAATAAAAATAAAAGAAACAAAAAAAAATTAAAAGAAGGAAAAAAAATTTTTTGTTTTCCTTTTTTTAATAAAAAAATAATAAAAATTTAAAAATATATATATTAAAAAAAGAAAAAAAAGGAAATAATGATGGTAAAAATAGTACCAATATATATAAGAGTTTCTCTATTATTGTTGTGGGCTCAGTTCATTTTCGGCTAGTTCCTTGTTCCAGCTTAAATTTCTCAAGATCTATAGGCCCCGTGCTCGCTTCGGCAGCACATATACTAAAATTGGAACGATACAGAGAAGATTAGCATGGCCCCTGCGCAAGGATGACACGCAAATTCGTGAAGCGTTCCATATTTTTGTGCAACAATATGGAGATTCCTCAAATGATTTAATAAAATGCTTGAACACTGAAAAAAAAAAAAGATCTATAGGCCCCTTTCTCTGTAGTTGGTCTGTATAGTCCTTTGTTCTGTGCGGGCCCGGCGGTGTCCTGGGCTAGGGCCGGCCTCTCCTGTGGTCGGCGAGGCACAGTCTGGTCTGCCGGCCCAAACTACTCTGATCAGGCAGCGCTCGGGACAATCAGGCCCATGCAGCCTGCGCTGCGGCGGCCCGCGGAAGCGGCTGGTGGGGGAGCGGCTGGCTAGGGGGTGGCTCGCGTGGGAGCCCACAGCGCAGGGGGCGGGGTGCGCGCCCGCACGGGAGCGGGTTGCGGCCGGCGGGGGGAGCATGCCGTGGGGGAGCGGCCCCCGGAGTCTCCCTGCCCAGCCCCGGCTTACTAATGGCGGATGCGGGTGTTTGCGATGATGCTTCTCCGCTGTGGAAGTTACCGCATGGCTCGTAGTCTGTGGGTTTTAATTGTTTAATTGTTTTCCTCCCTGTTATGATATTCTCCGTGCTTCCTAGGTTCAGCACAGACTCTGCAAGGAGACTGTTTCCTGGTGTTTGGAAACTTCTCTTTTTCTTTTAAGACTCCCTTCCCCGGACAGAGGTCCGCCCCTCCCTCTTTGTCTCTCTCTGCCTTTTATATTCTTTCCTACCTCCTTTAGAAGGCAATGAGTTGCTTTTCTGGGTGTCTGATGTCCTCTGCCGGCATTCTGAAGTTGTTTGTGGAATTTACTCGGCGTTTAGATGTCCCTTTGATGAATTTGTGGAGGAGAAAGTGTATTCCCTGTCCTAATCCTCTGCCATCTTAACCGGAAGCCCTATATACGTTTACTTTCTTTGTGTTCCAACATTTCCTGAAACAAGAGAGGAGATAGATTTTTCAAGATCCACAATTGTGCTGAAAGAAGTGAAATCTGTGAATCAGCAGACTAGTGGAAGTTTGGAGATCTAGTTCAGAAAGAAGTCAAAACTGAGAAGCCTGGAACAAGCACAGGAGAGGGTGGCAGAATCTGAGTCTTGTAATGGTTAGTTTAAAGGATTATGAAACAACCTGATTAGGTTCTACATAGCTGGCTGAAGTGTTTGCCTCTGGGATAGAAACCTAAGGATAACAGCTTTCAAAACAAAATGGAGAATCTGTTGATCCTAGAGAGGTGGATGAAAGGATAGTAAAAATGCAACATGGAAAACAAAATAATGCAGAATCTGGGTGATCTTAAACCTACACAGACATGAGATGAATGACGGCAGGAAGGAATAATGGCTCAACACAGCAGTGAAATATACTCGAGTGTTCTCCCTTCTGCACTGTGGCATTTGGGAGAGGTCCTTGTCTTGCCTGCCTGCTGGAGCATGTCACTCAGCATAATCTTGCCTTTTTCACTTCAGCATCTGATCAGATTTCCCCATCATTTGGGAGGATGGGCTGGTAAGAAATCAGACACACACTACTTTTAAGAAAACCTGTATTGGCTATGTATGCAAATCAATGCAATATTTCATTTTCAAATCTGTAAGGAAAAAGAATTTGCATTTAAGGAAAGCCAATATCATAAAAGATAATCTAACAGAAGAGCTGACCTGTAGGAAATGTAAGCATTTTAATACAACCTCAGAAAAACTAAAGAGGCTCTTAAAGCCATGAATCAAGTACAAGCTGCTTGGAAAAGAGGACGTAAAAAAAAAGAGTTCTTAGAAAATAAAAATATAATTGTAGAACAAAACAAGCATACCTATACACATGAGTCAAACAGCAAAATGGATAGAACTGAAGACCAAATTAATGTGAGCAATAAAGTTAAGGAAACTTCCCAGGTCATACAGAAGACAAAACATTAAAAAAAATGAAGATAAATAAATTAAGAATCATAGAGGAGAATGTTAGAAGATTCAGTAACTATTAAACAATGGAAAGAAAGAGGAAATAATGAAATAGAGAGATAGATATAAGGAGTTAATAGAAAAATCCCCTGAACTGGAGAGAGATCGGAGTGTTCCAAGGAAAATGTCTTTGATAGACTGATCAGGAGTAAGGAAATGCATGCATATTCAGACACATCCTGATGAAATTTTTGAACTTTAAGTATAAAGAGCAAAATTTTAAAGTCACCACAGGAAAAAAAACAAAAACAAATAACTGAGCCTCGGACTAGTATCAGACGTACCAGCCTTCACAATGTAATTAGGACCCTAAGGATTTGCCAGGTGGCTCCATGGTAAAGAATCTGCCTTCCAAGGCAGGAGACGGGTTTGATCCCTGGGTTGCGCAGATCCCCTGGAGAAGGAAATGGCAACCCACTCCAGTATTCTTGCCTGGGAAAGCCCATGGACAGAGGAGCCTGGAAGACTGTAGTCCATGGGGTCACAAAAAGTTGGACACAATTTAGCAACTAAACAACAAATGTGTAAAATAGATTAAATGATCCTCACTCTTTAGATGCCTTTAATTTGACTTACAATGCAGACAAAACAGTCCAAAAAGATGTTTTGATTATTTGGAGATGCTAAAAATAAATGCCTTCCATAATCATCCTCACCTTTCTTTGGCTCCTTTCTGAATCTCTTTAAGATTGTTCATCTTTTGGTTTACAATTCAGGTTTTTCTGTGCCAGAAAAAAAAAAAAAATCCTTGTATAGATATCTGAAAATATCTTTCAATAGAGGTTTATCTGAGCTGTCCTAGATGCTGGGGATACATCAGGGAAAAAACCAAACTCTGAGAACTCATGGTACATTCTAGAATGCAGGACAGACTACACAGATAAATATGTAAGTGATATATTTGTTGTCACTCAGTCGTGATTCTTGGTGACCCCATAGACTATAGCCTGCCAGACTTCTCAGACCATGGGCTTTCCCAGGCAAGAATACTCTATTGGGTAGCCATTCCCTTCTCCAGAGGATGTTTACGACCCAGGGATCGAACGGGGGTCTCTTGCATTGACAGGTTCTTCACCCAGTCATATATTGCTAAGTCGCTTCAGTCGTGTCCGACTCTGTGCAACCCCAGAGACGGCAGCCCACCAGGCTTCCCCGTCCCTGGGATTCTCCAGGCAAGAACACTGGAGTGGGTTGCCATTTCCTTCTCCAATGCATGAAAGTGAAAACTGAAAGTGAAGTCGCTCAGTCGTGTCCGACTCTTAGCGACCCCATGGACTGCAGCCTACCAGGCTCCTCCATCCATGGGATTTTCCAGGCAAGAGTACTGGAGTAGGGTGCCATTGCCTTCTCCAAGTCATATATTAGGTAACACAAATGTTACATTAGGTAACGGCAAGTGTTGTGGGGATGAACAAAGCAGAATAAGGGTGACAAGAGTGCTGCATACACATGGGAACAGTTGCGATATTGCATTCAGGGAAGAAAATAGCTTTTAAGCAGACTTGCAAAATAAATAAAAATGTGAGTTATGTGGCCCTCTTGGAAAACAGTATTCCTAAAAAGAAAACGGCATAGCCCTGACACAAAAACATGCTTGGGATGCCAATGTGTTTGGAGCAAAATGAATGAGAAGCATCATAAAAGGCAAGGTTGGAGTTGGTGGAAGGCCAGACCCCGTCAGTCCTTGTAAGACACCAGGACATTCAATTTTGTGCTGGATGAAATGGGAAATTACTCGAAGTTTTCACACAGAAGAGTAAAATAATCTATGTTTAAGAAGATCATTGATTATTGAAGGGCAGGGGGACTAATCAGGAGGTCTCTGTTTTTAAAGAACTTTAAATGATTTGTTTGTGACTTCTAACTAAATCATGGATGGTATTGTAATTGTTATTTTTTAATTTTTTTTAATTACAGTAGAAGTCATATAATATAAAACATAGTAGTAGTGTTAATCACTTAGTCGTGTCCAACTCTGTGACCCTGTGGACTATAGCCAGCCAGGTTCCTCTGTCTATGGAATTCTCCAGGCAAGAATACTGGAGTGTGTTGCCACTCCCTTCTGCAGGAGACCCAGGGATTGAACCCTGGTCTCCCGCATTGCAGGCAGATTCTTTATCACTGCGCCACTTGGCAAGCCCTATAAAACATATTATTTTAACCATATTTAACTGTATAGTTCAGTGGCACTAAGTACATTCACATTGTTGTGCAATTCTCACCATCATCCATCTCCCAAATTTTTCACCTTTCTAAACTGAGACTCTGTCTTCATTAAACACTAACTCCTCATTCCCAACCACCCCACCCACCCTACCCCCTTGCCTCTGGCATCTACCAGTGTACTTTCTGACTCCATGAATTTGACTATTCTAGGTACCTTGTAGGAGAAGGCAATGGCACCCCACTCCAGTACTCTTGCCTGGAAAATCCCATGGATGGAGAAGTCTGCTGGGCTGTAGTCCATTGGGTCGCTAAGAATCAGACATGACTGAGCGACTTCACTTTCACTTTTTCACTTTTATGCATTGGAGAAGGAAATGGCAACCCACTCCAGTGTTCTTGCCTGGAGAATCCCAGGGATAGGGGAGCCTGGTGGTCTGCCATCTATGGTGTCGCACAGAGTCGTACACAACTGAAGCGACTTAGCAGCAGCAGCAGCAGGTACCTTGTATAAGCGGAATCAAACAGGATTTATTTGTCTGTATCCCATAAACATTGGAATGCATCATTAAAGCTAATATATTTCCTACAAACAGATGGTACCTTTTTATTTTTTTCCTGTACAATAAAATATATAGTAATTGTTATGGGCTGAATGTTTGTGTTCTGTCAGCCCCAGATTTATATGCTGAAACCCTAATTCCAGTGTGATGATATTTGGAAGTGGGGCCTTTGGGGAGGTAGTTAGCTCATGAAGGTGGAGCCCTGGTGAATGGGATTAGTGCTTTTATAAGAAGCCAGTGGCCTACCTAGCTCTCTTTCTGCCACGTGAGGATCCAAGGAGTAGCCAACTGTCTATAGCCCGGAAAAGAGCTCTCACCAGAACCTGACCATGCTGAGAGCCTCATCTCCAATTTCTAGCCTCCAGAACTGTGAGAAATGAATTACCTAGGCCATGGCTGCTGCTGCTGCTGCTGCTAAGTCACTTCAGTTGTGTCCGACTCTGTGAGACCCCATAGATGGCAGCCCCACCAAGCTCCCCCGTCCCTAGGATTCTCCAGGCAAGAACACTGGAGTGGGTTGCCATTTCCTTCTCCAATGCATGAAAGTGAAAAGTGAAAGTGAAGTCACTCAGCCGTGTCTGACTCTTAGCGGCCCCGTGGACTGTACCCCACCAGGCTCCTCCATCCATGGGATTTTCCAGGCAAGAGTACTGGAGTGGGATGCCACTGCTTTCTCTGTAGGCCGTGGCATTTGTGTGTATTACAGAAGCCTGAATTAAGATAGTAACCAATTTATAGTTCACATAATGCAAACAGACATTGCTGATCATCCCCCCAAATCTGGCCCTTCTCTTTGGTATGTGACTATATACTAGGGCTGCCAACGTACTTAAAGTAGCTTAAACAACAGAAATCTATTGTCTCTGATTCTGGTAGCAGGAAGCTGGAGACCAAGGTATCAGCTGAGTTGGTTTCTTCTGAGGGCTGTTTCTTTGGGCTTGCAGAGAGCCATGTAATCCTTATGTCTTCACACCATCTTTCCTCTCTGCGTGTCTGTGTCCTAATTTTCTTATGCGGACATCCGTTATGTTGGATTAGAGCCCACCCTGATAGACTTGTTTTAATTTAATCATCTCTTTAAAGATGTTGTTTCCAAATACAGTCACATTCTGAGATTCTAGGACTTCCCACAACACTGAGTCATAGATGGCTAGGGTGTAGCTGCTGAGACATGGGCTACATTTTCCAGCCTCCCTTACAGCTGCTGCTTAAGTCACTTCAGTCGTGTCTGATTCTGTGTGACCCCATAGACGGCAGCCCGCCCTGCTCCCCCATCCCTGGGACTTTCCAGGCAAGAACACTGGAGTGGGCTGCCATTGCCTTCTCCAATGCATGAAAGTGAAAAGTGAAAGAGAAGTCACTTAGTCATGTCCAACTCTTAGCGACCCCATGGACTGCAGCCTTCCAGGCTCCTCCATCCATGGGATTTTCCAGGCAAGAGTACTGGAGTGGGATGCCATTGCCTTCTCTGCCCTTACAGCTAGGAGTGACTATTTGACTAAGATCTCATCAGGGAAATGTGGACAGGAATGATGAGTTTCACTTTCACACTTCCAGCCAATCTCCTATAAAGCTTCAAGCATATTCCTTCATACCCCTTTCCTCTCCTTATGGCTAAACTGGCAGTAAAGAGAGCAAGCTTGAAAGATAAACGTGTTGAAGATGGTGGAGCCTATATCAGCCTAGGTTTCCTATTGGCAGTATAAAGAGACAGAAGTTCCCCAAAGTTAAATGTCTAAGATCTTGTAGCTAATAAGTGGAAGAAATGAATTCATTTTGTCTGGCTCTCATACCTACATTCTTTCCATTAATTCTCCTACTTTAAGTTTTCTATAACCAGTTGATTGTTGTGGGAACTACCTGGATCCTCACCTGCTCAGTTTAGCTCATGGAGTTACCTCATTTTGGCTGAGCATTTAGTCTCTGAGGTGCAGCTTTCTGGTTTGAATCAAAGCTTCTTCCACTTGTAAACCACTTGAATATGAGCAAGTTATTGAAACATTTGTTTTCCTCAGCTTCCCTTAATGGATTTTTGTTGTTGGTGGTGGTGGGGGGTGGGGGGCGGAGGATGAGTGTTAAACAAGAGCTAAATAGTATCTGTGAAGAAGACAGTGCTGAAGAATTGATGCTTTTGAACTGTGGTGTTGGAGAAGACTCTTGAGAGTCCCTTGGACTTCAAGGAGATCCAACCAGTCCATTCTGAAGGAGATCAGCCCTGGGATTTCTTTGGAAGGAATGATGCTAAAGCTGAAACTCCAGTATTTTGGCCACCTCATGTGAAGAGTTGACTCATTGGAAAGACTCTGATACTGGGAGGGATTGGGGGCAAGAGGAGAAGGGGACAACAGAGGATGAGATGGCTGGATGGCATCACTGACTCGATGGATGTGAGTCTGGGTGAACTCCGGGAGTTGGTGATGGACAGGGAGGCCTGGTGTGCTGTGATTCATGGGGTCGCAAAGAGTCAGACACGACTGAGAGACTGATCTGATCTGATCTGATCTGAAATAGTATCTACTGCATACAATACACAAACAACCCTAACACACAGTAGGTATACAATATAGCTATTAATAGAGAATCCACTTTTACTATTAATACCAACACTCAATTTTGCAAGTACTTTCTCAGTATGCAGAGTTAATCTGGACAATAAAAACAAGAGTTGGAACCCATTATGCATGAAGCTCTAACCATTTTAAAGATTATTTTAGATTTCATTGGCCCCAAATAAAATATTATGGAGCTATAAACCATAGATGTGCTAAGTGAGGATATTTAACTCTCTGGCTTCTGTCATTTTAATTCTTTGAGTACCCCAACTGATTTCTATTTTGAAAAGTATACTGTTGCACAGTATTTAACTCTCTGGTAAGGAGACTAATTCTGGAGTAATTTTTCACATAGTTACTGTTCCATAGGCAATCAACACACAAGCAAGAGGTTGATTCTGCTGTTTACTAATTTTTTTGTTTTGTTTTCACAGCTCTGCTTCCTGTGTCCTCATGACTTAGTTTTTCTGTTACTAATTAATGATTCCAGACTTCATATCTTCTTCTCTTCTTCTTCCTTTTCTGTGTCCCATGCAAACGGTCCACATCTGTTCACCCTATGTCTGGGCACTGCTTCACTGTTCTCTTTCCCTTGTTTATAACTGTGACTCTCAAAGCAGAATGTGCATACCGTTCCTGAGAAGAAGCAGGAGACTAAAGAGATTGCGAAACCTATGGAACAATCACCAGTAATTGTTAGCCTTCAACCCCAAAGTCAAGGTGTGTCCTGCTTAGCCTATTAGCCAAGGATTATCTGTCTACCTTTTGGCATTTTAGTGGTGATTTCAGAGGCTCAAGTGTTTTTCTTTATCCTAGGTGTACCATAGGAGTACTACAAATAGGTATATCAAGACACTGGGTATACATGAGATTTGGGGTCACCTTATCTAATCCCCAAGTCTCTCTGACCATGAATGAAAGAGAAAATATTCCAGACTAAGAATTATCTGTTCATCTTAATTATCCATGTCCTTGGGCTTTTAAACTGTTGAATTTAAAACTGAACAGCCAATTATTTTACCAGCAAAATGGATTTATTCTGAAATAGTAGAGAATTGTAATTCAGGGAAAGCATGCTATAAAAAGAAACCAGTCAAGTTCAGAGAAACCAAAGAGAGGAATGCTTTCTTATGAAAGAAATAGGGAAGTTGAGAGAAGTTGTTACAAACAGAGTCCATTGGAGGAAACTGGGATTTCAAAGTTTAGTGGTTTTTCATTGGCTGAGTTGTGATAGTCTCTCATGGGCTGGACTATTGACAGACAAGGAGAAAATCTTCCTTCTACTAGAGTAGCGAAGTTACCAAAGCAATAACCTTCTCCCTGTTGGCAATGCAAGATAGGTCTCTTCCTGGCTAGCATTCACAGATGGCAATGAGTAGTAGGGCCTGAGAGCTCCTCCTTTCAGCCTGCTGCTGCTGCTGCTAAGTCGCTTTAGTCGTGTCCGACTCTTTGCGACCCCATGAACTGCAGCATGCCAGACCTCCCTGTCCATCACCAACTCCGGGAATCTACCCAAACCCATGTCCATTTAGTTGGTTATGCCATCCAACCATTTCATCCTCTGTCATCCCCTTCTCCTCCTGCCCTCAATCTTTCTTAGCATCAGGGTCTTTTCAAATGAGTCAGCTCTTCACATCAGGTGGCCAAAGTATTGGAGTTTCAGCTTCAACATCAGCCTTTCCAATGAACACCCAGGACTGATCTCCTTTAGGATGGACTGTTTAGCTCTCCTTGCAGTCCAAGGGACTCTCAAGAGTCTTCTCCAACACCACAGTTCAAAAGCATCAATTCTTCAGCACTCAGCCTTCTTCACAGTCCAACTCTCACATCCATACATGACCACTGGAAAAACCATAGCCTTGACTAGACAGACCTTTGTTGACAAAGTAATGTCTCTGCTTTTTAATAGGCTGTCTAGGTTGGTCATAAATTTTCTTCCAAGGATTAAGCTTCTTTTAATTTCATGGCTGCAATCACCATCTGCAGTGATTTTGAAGCCCCCCAAAATAAAGTCAGCCACTGTTTCCACTGTTTTCCCATCTATTTGCCATGAAGTGATGGGACCAGATGCCATGATCTTAGTTTTCTGAATGTTGAGTTTTAAGCCAACTTTTTCACTGTCCTCTTTCACTTTCATCAAGAGGCTCTTTAGTTTTATAACAAAATTTTAACTCAGTAGCAAAATTACCATATTTAACAATTCATAAAAGTTTTAATTTGGTTTGTTTTAAAGATATAGTAATAAAACTAACTCATGGTAAGTAATTTTCCTCTTAAAATGTAATGATATTTATAAGCCAATAGTCTAATCCTGCGTATATACTCAACTGAAATGTGTACATGTGTTTACATGCATATTCAAGAGTATTCATAAGAGTATCATCTGTAGTAGCTCCAAACTGGAGACTTCCCAAATTCTCACCAATAGTAAATGACATAAAGGATGATATATTCACACAGTGGAACACTACACAACCATGAGGATAAACAAATTGTAGCTACAAACAATGATATAAAAAGTCAGACACAAATGAATATATATTGCATAATTTCTTTTATAAAGTTCAGGGAAAAACTAGGGAAAACTGATCCATGGCATTAGAAGTCATGAGAGTGGCTATCCTTTTTTTTTTTTTTTTTAAGATTTTTTTTTTCATGTGGACCATTTTGAAGGTGTTTATTGAATTTATTAAATATTGCTTCTGCTGTTTATGTTCTGGTTTTTTGAATACGAGGGATGTGGATGTTAGCTCTCCAAACAGAGCTCAAAGCTGTGACCCCAGTATTGGAAGGTGAAATATTACACACTGGGCTACCAGGGAAGTCCTAAAAGTGACTATCTTTTGGAAGGGGAGTGGAGAAACTTAAGGAAGTACCAATGCAGAATCTGAAATTCTATTAATCTTCTTCTTTGGACAGGTTAAATGATTATGTTTAGTTTGTGAAGCTTGGTAAGTTTATCATGCTATCTTCTTATGATCTTTATGCTTTTTAATATATATCTTTTACTTTGATAACATTTCAAAGATATATTGTGATATGGAATGTATAATTTTTGTATACATACAAATATTCCTCTTAAGAAAACTGGTCCAGGTACGATGCCTGATAACGGATGCCTGGGGCTGGTGCACTGGGATGACCCAGAGGGATGGTATGGGGAGGGAGGAGGGAGGAGGGTTCAGGATGGGGAACACATATATACTTGTGGCGGATTTATTTTGATGTATGGCAAAAGCAATACAATATTGTAAAGTTAAGCAAAATAAAATTTAATAAAAATAAAATAAAAAAAAAGAAAACTGGTATAACTTCTTTTACCATAGAGAGGCCAGGCTCTTCATAGAACAATAGCAGGAAGGGAAACGTGAAATGATGAAAAATAGAATAACTTTTGAGGGGAGCCCTCTTTAAATAAAAGACTATACAATTAGCTACAAAATGAATATTTAGAGCAAAAATTCAAAGAATAAAGCAACAGTTATATTAATTAATTACCTGAGACACATCTATTAAGATGGTATGGGGAGGGGGGAGGGAGGAGGGTTCAGGATGGGGAGCACGTGTATACTGGTGGCGGATCCATCTCAATGTATGGTAAAAGCAATACAATATTGTAAAGTTAAGCAAAATAAAATTTAATTAAAAAAAAAAAAAGATTTATTTTCCTACATATTATAATGGCAGATTCTTTGACTGCTTCTTCATAATGGTATGCCTTATAATATTTTCTACAGAGAGACTGCAGAAACTTCTTTCCTTTAGTATAGTGATCCAATTTTTTAAATTAAAATATAAGATTTCCTACACAGACATATTTACCGTTTGTTGTATTCCTATGAGCTTAGACTTTTCAAATACAGGAATTGTGATAAATCCTACTTATTGTAATTTCCATGAAAATGTATGGTGCTTTTATAAGTTTATACCACCCATTATATAGTATTTTCCTAACAGCAGGGAACTTCTACTTGACTAGGAAATTTAAGGAAGTGACTCCTCCACTTTACATTTTACCTAACAATCAGAAGAGTTTCCCACAGATTACCCTCTTTCATCTACACTGCCTGCATTATTTCAGGCTCAGAGTACAGGCATGTTTGTGACTCAGACTTCTTTATGTTGATGCTGGCTGAGTTTTCCCGATAGACAATAGGAGTATTCCTAATTTTCCTTCACCAAGATGACTAGCAAGAATTTAAATAATAGAAGTGATAAATATATCCCATTAAACCCAAACTAAATGTACACGAATTCAACTTCCCTATAGTTGGATCTCAAAAATGCCCTTGACGGCTTCGGTACCCTCCACACAAAGGTGAGTATGATGGAAACTAAGATGCAATAGATAGAAACCATGATCTCAACCAACTGCTATTAA
Organism: Tragelaphus eurycerus; assembly: GCA_935064755.1. NCBI lineage: Eukaryota > Metazoa > Chordata > Mammalia > Artiodactyla > Bovidae > Tragelaphus > Tragelaphus eurycerus. The sequence goes on along the minus strand of CAKXYN010000010.1, from coordinate 38,804,293 downwards.
TATACTTTTGAAAATTTTACAAAAATGAATGACCCTATGAACCCAAATGCTAACTCCCTGTCTAATACCATGGAAAAATGCCGTATAAGCTTCATTTGCTTCTCTGTAGACCCATCTCTGCCTCCTATTTTGCCTCACTGCTTGCATTTTGCTCCCTCTGGAAGAGAGCTCTTCATCTCTAATTACCATCAAAACACAGCACACACCTACAGTTGCTTCCTTTGTTTGCCATGATGGTCTTTCCACAGTCAACACCAAACTGTATGGCACCATTTAATTTTCTCTTTTGATTTGCTTTTTAATAGAATTCCATCTGTCTGCCTTTGAGACAGCCCATTTCTGGTAGTGGACAGCAGCTGGAGGGATATGGCTTTTGTTGTCAACCATTGTTAGACAACCAGCTGAGCACGGTTGGGAGGCAGCCATTAAACTTTGTTGCAGCAGAACTGGCTGTGCTTCAAGGCCTTAATGGTTTTCTCTTGACATCTGATGTAGAATTGATACCAGTGACTAAGATGGAGTCTCTGTGGATACACATGCAACGGCAATATTTTTAGTTTTCATTCTGATTACACAGTTCTTGAGTCAGTTCCTCACTTGCCCAGTCATAAACTGCTTCTTTTTATTCATGTTGGTTCTAGCTTATACTTTGAAAAAAGTACTCAGAAGTTTTATTTCCTTTTACCTCATTGTGTAGATTTACTTAACAAGATAATATTCATTTGTGTTTACCATGGATTTTGCAAGCACTTATCAGAAGAATAACAACAGAAAGAAAATATTTACCTAACAAATTAATTTTTGCAGTCTAATGTTATTCTATACTGGGTATCTTCTTTTACTTTGGCCTAAAGAAGTAGTTCATTATTCTAAATTAGTAAAAGAATTTTGCATGCAGCACTGAAATTTATTTAAACTACCAACATTGGATTAAATATTATGAATTTCTTTAACACTATTATGAATTTCTTTAGCACTTTAACAGTGCTCAGAGAATCCTTAGATTACTGAATATGTTGACAATGACCATTGAAAGTTCTTTAACTTCTGACTAATTCTTCATGTTTAGTTGTGCTAAATAAATACTGGTGCTAAATATTTTACATATGTTACTTTCATTTTTTTACTTTCTTTATTACAGTTTTATCTCTGCTTTGTATTTTTTTTTAACTGTTTACTTTGTATGGGGGTATAGCCAATGAAGCTTCAGGTGAGCCGCAAAGGGACTCAGCCATACATGTGCGTGTATTCATTCTCTCCAAATGCCCCTCCCATCCAGGCTGCCACAAAACACTGAGCAGAGTTTCATGAACTATACAGTAAGTCTTCGTTAGTTATTCAGTTTAAACATAGCTTGGCTTAAAGCTCAACATTCAGAAAACTAAGATCATGGCATCTGGTCCCATCACTTCATGGGAAATAGATGGGGAAACAGTGGAAACAGTGTCAGACTTTATTTTTGTGGGGCTCCAAAATCACTGCCAATGGTGACTGTAGCCATGAAATTAAAAGATGCTTACTCCTTGGAAGGAAAGTTATGACCAACCTAGATAGCGTGTTCAAAAGCAGAGACATTACTTTGCCAACAAAGGTCCATCTAGTCAAGGCTATGGTTTTTTCAGTGGTCATGTATAGATGTGAGAGTTGGACTGTGAAGAAAGCTAAGCGCTGAAGAATTGATGCTTTTGAACTGTGGTGTTGGAGAAGACTCTTGAGAGTCCCTTGGACTGCAAGGAGATCCAACCAGTCCATTCTAAAGGAGATCAGTCCTGGGTGTTCTTTGGAAGGAATGATGCTAAAGCTGAAAGTCCAGTACTTTGGCCACCTCATGCGAAGAGTTGAAAAAGGCTCTTGAAAAAGTCCAAAAAGTACTCATTGGAGAAGACTCTGATGCTGGGAGGTATTGGGGGCAGGAGGAGAAGGGGACGACAGAGGATGAGATGGCTGGATGGCATCACTGACTTGATGGACATGCGTTTGAGTGAACTCCAGGAGTTGGTGATGGACAGGGAGGCTTGGTGTGCTGCGATTCATGGGGTCGCAAAGAGTCAGACACAACTGAGTGACTGAACTGAACTGAACTGATATACTTGTCCATCCCAAACTCCCTAACTATCCCTTCCCTCCATCCTTCCCCCTGTATTTCATTTATTTTTTTTAACAGAACTATAAGGAGGACAGTATTATCCCTATTTTGAGAAAACAACTTCAGATGAAATATAAATTTGCACAAGTTTACATTAAAAATAACTGGGGGATCTGATATTCACACATAGTATGAATGGGTCTGCTGACACCAAAGCCAGTGTTTACAAACATTTTTTACCTTTTAGAGTTAGTAGTTTGGTAAGCAAAAATAAACCAAAATTAAAGGACAATTATTTTTAAAAATTCTCTCAAATCTAGAATGAACCAGGATTTATTCTAGCATTTGGATATCTGAAAACATTAACCTATCATCTCCCAACCATAAAAGCACATCCATCTTCCTCATACTAAAAATGCCTTGAATTTTTTATTGGGTTTTATTTTTTGTAAATTTGTTTTAGCTGTTCTGATACCCATTTTATGCAATTTTGCTCAAAGCGTTGTTATGTTCCTAAGAATCTTCTGAGATATTTGTTAAAGAAGAGATCTGAGTCCCATCTAAAACCTACAGAATCAGACTCACTTGGGTTAGTGTCAAGAAATCTACACTTTTAAATGGTCATTTAGATTGTGATTCTGAAGAGCACTCAAGTTTCCTTTAGAAGAGTTCTCCACACCTTTGGTGTGGTTGATAATTCCTGGATAGCCATTTAGCTGCTCCTTCAGGTTCTTAGCTTAACAGATTCTCTGAAGAAGCCCCATCTGCTAGTTTCAGACCTCTTCACAAACACCCTTGTTCTTCTCCATTAAAGCATATGATGAAATTACATTTCTCTACCTCCTTGCAATCAGATGTGCCCATGTGACTTCTAGTGGCCAATGGAAGTGAGTGGGAGTGACATGCGCTATCTTCCTTGGCCCCAGGAACCATCTACATTCCAGGTAGTAGAGATTTTACTAGCCTGTATTATTGCATGAAGATGAGACGGAGTAGAGCCCCAAGCTAATCCACAATTGATATGACAAAATGAAAGACTAGTAAGATGCTAATTATTTTCCAGGACTCTTTCTATACTTAATTCTTTAGTTATAAGAACACCGATATTTTTGTCAGTCACATTACTTTCCAGCTAAAAGATTAAATTTTACAGTCTACTTTGTGGCTAGACATAGTGATTATATTAAATTTTGGCTTATGCAATATAGGGAGAAATTATATTTTATTGTCAGCAAGCATCCTTGAAAGACAAGAACACTCTTAACCTCCTTCTTTCTTCTAGCTTCCTGAGAGGCAAATAAAATGGCTGGAGCCCCAGCAGTTCTCTTGGGTGATGCAGTGAATTTTAAGGTGCAGGCCATATTCAGTAGAGCAAAAAGATTCAAGGTGCCTGGATCCATAACAGTGTAAAACTTCTGCCTTTCCCTGGAAGGCCTATCCCTGAATTTATTTTATATGAACAAAGAATAAGTCACTATATGAATGAGAGCAAAAGTCATCATTTTTTCAGATCTTTATTTCCTACTACAGAATCTTAGTTTCTTTGATATAAGGCATTGTATCTACTTCTAATTACTTACAAGCCAGGATTCTACCACTAACTAACCATATCAATTTGGGCAAAATCATAAATCTGAGTATTTTTCTTCACTTGTAAATAAGGCTATGACTGTGAATACTCTGGTTCCAATGTAGGTAAGATAATGCATAAATTGTAGGTTCTACAAGTAGAGTTGATGCCTCAATATAAAATGTACTCTGCATTCTACACAAAGCACTGTTCTGAAAACATCTTCCTTACCAGCTTGTGTGATAAGTAACTGAAATTTTTATTTAGTCATAATCTTTACAGAAAGTACTTGAAGAACTGAAAACATACATGTGTATCATATGGAGTAAATGACATAAAGCTTTAGCCTACCATTAACATTTTAGCATGAAATGATTTATCAGATAAACATAACTGATGCTTGACAGACCTTCAAAGAAGTAGAATATGAAATAGCAGCTTGAGTTTGAGTCACGTCTCTGAGACCTCAATTTCTTTATCTTTAGCTGAATATTTTTAAAAGTATTATTTTTAAGTGTTAATTTAGACAAATTTCTCTTACCTAAAAGACTTCTAATTACATAGTGTAAGTCCATAGTGTAAGTCCAATGTGAAAGCTGAGTCTAATATGTAGAATTTTACTTCAGCAATTTTTTAAAATTAACATTAGAGTCTCTGTATATAATGAGGAACTTATATGAGGTTAAGATTTTGCTTTAAAATTCAGCCTCTGAGTTAGAAATTCCTGGGTGACAGCCAACCTCTAGTCTTTTTACATGCCTGACAACTCTGTGCCTTTTAATCTTTTAATAAAGTGTAATTGGTTTAAGAAATATTTTAGTAATCCTTTATGTACAGAATCTCATGTTACATGTTTCATAAAGATATATAGCATCATTTGTTATCAATTTTAATCTCATGAGACTTTCAATCAATAAATTCCTTTTGTTTTCTCAATCTGATGAGGTTCCACACCTGTATTAGACATGAATTACCTGTTTTTGTTATCAGTTCACTCGTTCAATAAATCATGAATCTAGATAAAGAAGTACAGAAGATTTAGGTCTCATTAATCTGGATGATATATATTCTGAAAAAGAAGAAGTCTTAAGTAAACAGTAGCAAATTCCATATATTTGGAAGAGTGACTGATTCAAGTGTTTCTTTAATCCATTAGATTTTAAGACAATGCAAAGGTATATAAGAATTTATGTAGATAGTTGACTGCAGGCAGCGGAACTTTATCTGGAAGCTTCTCTCAGGGAAATAGTCTTATGTTTCCTCTCCTTCTAATACAACTAAATGGCCAGATCAGGTGTTGGGTGGATACTTTCCAAATGTGCTCTCTTAGAGTACTAGCAATTACACTGATTTCAGATGAACTTTATCTTTTATTTTACAAGACACTATCTTAGAAGCAGAGCATTTGGAGAAATGTAATAGAATATCAAAATATGGTTCTTTCTATATGGAAATTTAGGTCAAGGCCCCAAAGTTGAAAATCATAAGTATAAAATGGTTCTATGGTTAAATCAAAGTGAGCCATTTATAAAGGAAGTGTCCCCTCCCCAAATGTGGTTTTTCTAATTCAGTAGGTGGTAAGTGATGGGAGGTTGAGGGTAATTTAAATAGCTATCCCAGCTCTCATTAAATTTCAGCTTAAGGAAGTCTTCTCAAGAGAGGCAGACTTAAAGAGAACCACTGAGACTGCTTGGCTTGTGAACACTGAAATTCAGGAAAACAAAGATTAGAACCTGACTTACATCTGGAAACTCTAAGTGACTGGCAGATTCTGCCAAAAGCCAAGAGAAAGGAGAGAATTTGATGAACAAAGAGAACATCCAGAAACATTAAAACAGAAGTATGTTTTTCTCTATGGATCAGAGGAGGCCCAGGGTAGGTAGTCTGCTGTGAACCCTCTAGACTAGTTTTCCAGTTTTCCCTAAAAAAGTCTGCCTGGAGAGCTAACCTTAGCATAAGAGGATGGATCACTGGAAGCTAGGGCTTGAGAGCAATTGCATCTGACTGGATAGAGGAAATATCGCAAGTGCCGGGGGCGGCCGCTGGACATCCCAGCAAGACAATCACCAAGGGACCCACAGAAACATGCCAGGAGAGAAGCAACTGGTCATCTGACACACCCAGTGGGCACCAATGCCTAATTACACTCCAACTAGTCTCATCAGTCTGTCTCCTTCCACCTCCCCTTCCAGTTTCAGTTTTAGGAGAAAGGACTGAAGGAGCAAAGCAGGGAACATGATAAAGAAGACTGTAGTGTGATGCCCCTTGGTTGAGGTGGACTTGTTACTACAGAAAAAATAAGATTACGTTTTCACACCTGGTAGCTTCTTAAAAACTATAGGATCCTCCGGAGATTTTATCCAAGAAAGAGGAAGAATGAGCCAAGAGGGTAAATTTAATGGGGAATATTGAGAAACAGTAAAATTGCCTTCTACTTGAATCTTGCTGAGTACAACTCAATAAACTATAGTAAAAATCAAACCAATTTACAGAGAAGGCTGGAAACGCTGTGGTTATTAAAAAAAAAAAAAAAGAAAGAAAGAAATCAGTCTCCAGAGCACTGCAATATTCCTTATCACAAAAATCCTCGAGATGAAAAAGGTTAAGGAAGCCTCTTTGAACATTTCCAGAAGTGGGGACATCACCAATTCCACTCCCCACGCCCCACCCCACTAATTTTAAACTAGTAAACTCTCACTAACCCTTCACTCTAATAAAGGAGGGGAGGAAGGAAGGAAGCAAGGAGACTCTGAGTTTTAAATCTCAAATAAACTATTCAACCAGAACCTTAGACCTGAAAAGAATCATTAGAGAAATAATTTTGTAATGAGTATTAACTGTAAAAGTAGCACATATCAAATAATATAATATTTCTCACTTTGGAAGTTTTCCAAAAGAAATCAAACGTGAAACCAAAAACATAGACAATAGCGTGCATTTGTGTTTGTGTCCTAATGCTTCCCTAACAAACTTAACAGCTTAAGCAATAAACATTTATTATTTCACAGTAGGTCAGAGATCTGACAGGCTCAAATGATTCCTCTGCTCCAGTATCACAAGTCTGAAATGAAGATGTCTATAGAGCTGTGTTACCCTACAGAGGCGTTAAGATTGAAGTCCGTCTCTGTGGTTATGACTGAAGTACAGGATTTCTTACTGGCTTTTAGCTGGACCCATATTGTCACCATGTTTATTTAACTTATATGCAGAGTACATCATGAGAAATGCTGGACTGGAAGAAACAGAAGTTGGAATCAAGATTGCTGGGAGAAATATCAATAACCTCAGATATGCAGATGACACCACCCTTATGGCAGAAAGTGAAGAGGAACTCAAAAGCCTCTTGATGAAAGTGAAAGAGGAGAGTGAAAAGGTTGGCTTAAAGGTCAACATTCAGAAAACGAAGATCATGGCATCTGGTCCCATCACTACATGGGAAATAGATGGAGAAACAGTGGAAATAGTGTCAGACTTTATTTTTATGGGCTCCAAAATCACTGCAGATGGTAACTGCAGCAATGAAATTAAAAGGCGCTTACTCCTTGGAAGGAAAGTTATGACCAACCTAGATAGCATATTCAAAAGCAGAGACATTACTTTGCCAACAAAGATTCGTCTAGTCAAGGCTATGGTCTTTCCTGTGGTCATGTATGGATGTGAGAGTTGGACTGTGAAGAAGGCTGAGCGCTGAAGAATTGATGCTTTTAAACTGTGGTGTTGGAGAAGACTCTTGAGAGTCCCTTGGACTGCAAGGAGATCCAACCAGTCCATTCTGAAGGAGATCAGCCCTGGGATTTCTTTGGAAGGAATGATGCTAAAGCTGAAACTCCAGTATTTTGGCCACCTCATGCGAAGAGTTGAGTCATTGAAGACTGTGATGCTGGGAGGGATTGGGGGCAGGAGGAGAAGGGGATGACAGAGGATGAGATGGCTGGATGGCATCACTGACTCGATGGATGTGAGTCTGAGTGACCTCCGGGAGTTGGTGATGGACAGGGAGGCCTGGCATGCTGCGATTCATGGGGTCGCAAAGAGTCGGACACGACTGAGCGACTGATCTGATCTGATCTGATCTGATTGCCACCTTCTAGAGGATGCTCCTTTTTTTGGCTGTTGGCCCTCTTTCTCCATCTTCAAAGTCAGAAATGGCAGCTCAAGCTCCTCTCATGCTTCATATCTCTCCAGCATCCTTCATTGTCACATCTCTTTTGACTGCAGCCAGGAAAGGTTCTCTGCTTTTACGGAACCAAGAGATTTGACTGGGCCCGTCCAGAGTATCCAGGGTAACTCTCCATCTCAAGGTCCACACCCTTGATTTCATCTGCAGAGACCCTTTTGCTGCACAAGGTAACAAGCTCACAGGTTGCAGAGAGGAGTTATGGGCATCTCTGGAGAGCCATTGTTTCAATGCCTGACAGTCTCTGTTTTCATGGTAAAGCAGGAGATCAGTTCACTAGGTCAGAGCAAAATAGACAATGGTGTAATTGAAGAAGTAAGATTCAGAATAGCTGTAGTGAGGCGTGAAATAGAACTATATTTGGAGGTAAGGATAAGAGATTATGTAAAGACTAGGCACCATATGGTAGTAAGCCAAATGGTCATGTAATTATCATACTTGCTGATCGGAGAAAGCATCATTAATTTAAAATTATAGGGACTTCCCTGGCAGTCCAGTGATTGAGGCTTCACTTTCCAGTGCAGGTGGTGTGGGTTCAAATCCTGCTTGGGGAGCGAAAATCCCATTTGCATCACAGCCAAAATATCAATACATAAACTACCCCTCCCCCAAATGAAACAATATAGTAATAAAATTCAATAAAGACTTTAAAAAATGGTCCATATTAAAAAAAAAATCTTAAAGAATTGCTTAAAAACAGATATAATAAAATTATATATATTTGCTCTTTTTGGTAATTCACTTTTGTTTGAACAATTCCCGTCATGAATTCCTGACTTTTTTTATTAATTAATTTATTTTAATTGGAGGCTAATTACTTTACAATATTGTGGTGGTTTTTGCCATACATTGACATGAATCACCCATGGGTGAACATGTGTTTCCCCCAAAATCCAAACACCCCTCCCACCACCTCCGTCCCCATCCCATCCCTCTGGGTTGTCCCAGCTTTGAGCGCCCTGTTTCGTGCATCAAACTTGGATGGCCATCTATTTTACATATGGTAATAAACATGTTTCAATGCTATTCTCTCAAATCATGCCATCCTTGCTTTCTCCCACAGAGTCCAAAAGTCTGTTTTTTTACATCTGTGTCTCTTTTGCTGTCTTGCATATAGGGTCATCATTACCATCTTTCTAAATTCCATATATATGCATTAATATACTATATTGGTGTTTTCCTTTCTGACTTACTTCACTGTGTATAATAGGCTCCAGTTTTATCCACCTCATTAAAACGGACTCAAATGCTTTCTTTTTTATAGCTGAGTAATATTCCATTGTGTATATGTACCACAGCTTTCTTATCCATTCTTCTGCTGATGGACATCTAGGTTGCTTCCATGTCCTGGCTATTGTAAACCATGCTGCAATGAACACTGGAGTTCATGAGTCTCTTTCAATTGTGGTTTTTATTGGTGTGTATGCCCAGCAGTGGGATTGCTGGATCATATGGCAGTTCTATTTCCAGTTTTTTAAGGAATCTCCATGCTGTTCTCCATAGGTTTGCATTCCCAGAAACAGTGTAAGAGGGTTCTCTTTTCTTAAACCCTCTCTAGTATTTATTGTTTGTAGACTTTTTGATGGCAGCCATTCTGACCAGTGTGAGATGGTACCCCATTGTAGTTTTGATTTGCATTTCTCTGATAGTGAGGGATATTGAGCATTTTTTTTCATGTGTTTGTTAGTCATCTGTATGTCTTCTTTGAAGAAATGTCTGTTTAGTTCTTTGGCCCATTTTTTGATTCAGTTCAGTTCAGTCACTCAGTCGTGTCCGACTCTTTGTGACCCCATGAATTGCAGCACGCCAGGCCTTCCTGTCCATCACCAACTCCCAGAGTTCACCCAAATTCATATCCATCGAGTCGGTGATGCCATCCAGCCATCTCATCCTCTGTTGTCCCCTTCTCCTCCTGCCCCCAATCCCTCTCAGCATCAGAGTCTTTTCCATTGAGTCAACTCTTCACATGAGGTGGCCAAAGTATTGGAATTTCACCTTTAGCATCAATCCTTCCAAAGAACAGCCAAGACTGATCTCCTTTAGAATGGACTGGTTGGATCTCCTTGCAGTCCAAGGGACTCTTAAGAGTCTTCTCCAACACCACAGTTCAAAAGCAACAATTTTTCAGTGCTCAGCTTTCTTCATAGTCCAACTTTCACATCCATACATGACCATAGGTCACTTATTTTTCTGGCATTGAGCTGCTTGTATATTTTGGAGATTAATTCTTTGTCAGTTGTTTTGTTTGCTATTATTGTCTCCCATTCTGAAGGCTGCCTTTCACCTTGGTTGCAGTTTCCTTCATTGTGCAAAAACTTTTAAGTCATACTCATTAACTTTCAATTAATCCATAGCTAGACTAATTCTATTTTCCATTTTGTAATTTGAACATTGATCTTCAACACAGCACTAGAGACTGAGAGATTGAGGAGATTGTAAGGGCTAGAAGTCTGAATCTCTGGGAGTATTATGAGATTAGAATAAAATTATGTTCAGTATATAGTTTATATTTTGGAAAGTAAAATTATTATAGATTTTAAAATATGAAATCTTGACTGGAGAGAAATTGAGATCCTTAAATGTATCCAAAATTAGTTTTTTTAAAAAGGATTGAAAAACACTGGTTTAGAGAAAACCTTCTAGCTTTCTTTGTTTTATTTTGTTGGGAAATAAAGGCCTCTATGTTGAGTCTGGATCATCAGCCTAAGTTCACCCTTCCTGTTGAGCTGTGTGTGTGTGTGTGTGTGTGTTATTGCTTTTAGTTTTTACATTTTCTGGAATCATAGTCTGTATTCTGCTACAGGTCATAGTTGGAACCAACTTTGTCTACCTCTGTAGATTTCCCTACATTTGAATTGGCATAGTGTACAGCCAATACTGGAAGTTTCTTTGTTCTCAGCTTCCCTGACCAGTGGTTATGGTTTGGGTAACCATGACTAACCATGGAAAAGTCAACTAAAAAAGGGCTATGGAGTTCAGCTCAATATGGTATAGCATTGAAAACTGGACAGGAACCCCAACCATCAGGTCCTTATCAATGGCAATAGAAAAGTGAGATGCTAGAGCTGTCTAACGGAGAAGGTGATGGCACCCCACTCCAGTACTCTTGCCTGGAAAATCCCATGGACGGAGGAGCCTAGTAGGCTGCAGTCCATGGGGTTGCGAAGAGTTGGACACGACTGAGCGACTTCACTTTCACTTTTCACTTTCATGCATTGGAGAAGGAAATAGCAACCCGCTCCAGTGTTCTTGCCTTGAGAGTCCCAGGGACTGGGGGCCCGGGGAGGTGGGGTGGCCTCGTGGGCTGCCGTCTCTGGGGTCACACAGAGTCGGACACGACTGAAGTGACTTAGCAGCAGCAGCAGCAGAGCTGTCTAAACTAGCAACCCCATGTGGAAGCCAGAAGTAATGTCTTTATCAGAGTTCTCTCTTACTTTTCTACATTAAAATAAAATTAAGGGTGCTATAAAAGACAAATCAAAAAATACTTATCAATTGTGGTAAGGAGGGCAGAGTGTAGATTCTCAGGTGTTCCCCCAAACTCTCTTCATTTCCTGATCAGTACTAGAAGAGAGGATTAAAATGATCACTTTGTTAGTGATCTCAGTATATTAGATTTATCTCTATTACACAGTGAATTTCTAGTAAGGCTTTTATCTTTAGTGGAGAAATAAATTCCCCTTCCCCTTTCATCTTTTCCTTTGCTTTCCTCCCCTTCCTGAAAAGTTCAGTCCTAAAGCTATTAAGTGGGCTTAATGAAAATAGATATCTGTGCCCGAGAGTGAGGGAAGCTACGATGGTCCAAGCGACACAGCGTACAAGCAGGTGAGGACAGTGTCCCATGCAGGGGCACCAGATACAAGGTGCCAGAGCCAAAGTGAGGTGAGGAGGGTCTACATAGGAGGGCAGCCCAGAGCAGAAGCAGTTTGAGGACATGTCCACATTCTGAGCATGAAATGCCAGACCCTGAATGGAAAAGCCAGACGTGATCTAAGTGGTCAGAGTAGGTGGGATGTTGCTGCTGCTGCTGCTGTTGCTGCTAAGTCGCTTCAGTCGTGTCCGACTCTGTGAGACCCCATAGACGGCAGCCCACCAGACTCCCCTGTCCCTGGGATTCTCCAGGCAAGAGCACTGGAGTGGGTTGCCATTTCCTTTCCCAACGCATGAAAGTGAAAAGTGAAAGTGAAGTTGCTCAGACAAGCAGGTGGGATAAGGAAGGGCATTTACAAGGTAGGATAACTCAGTCCAGGTGTATCAGAGATTGGGTATGGTAAAATGGGTATGCGCACATGGGGGCAATTTGGCATGGGGTGATGGAGCCAGTCAGGGTATGGAGGTGAAGGTCAGGCTGACTTGGGATGTCAAGACCTGAGTGGAGTGAGGGAGTTTCTTTTTAGGAGAGTATCCCAGGGACTTCCCTGGTGATCCAGTGGTTAAGACTCCATGCTCCAAATGCAAGGGGCCCAAGTTTGATCCCTGATCAAGGAACTAGATCCCACATGCCACAGCTAAGAGTCTTCACACTGCAACTAAAGATCCCACATGCCGCAATAAAGGAAGATTTTGCATGCTGCAATGAAGACCCAATGCAGCCAAATAAGTATATTTATACGAGAGTTGGACTGTGAAGAAAGCTGAGCACCGAAGAATTGATGCTTTTGAACTGTGGTGTTGGAGAAGACTCTTGAGAGTCCCTTGGACTGCAAGGAGATCCAACCAGTCCATTCTAAAGGAGACCAGCCCTGGGTGTTCTTTGAAAGGAATGATGCTGAAGCTGAAACTCCAGTGCTTTGGCCACCTCATGCGAAGAGTTGACTCATTGGAAAAGACTCTGATGCTGGGAGGGACTGGGGGGCAGGAGGAAAAGGGGACGACATAGGATGAGATGGCTGGATGGCATCACCGACTCGATTGACATGAGTTTGAGTGAACTCCAGGAGTTGGTGATGGACAGGGAGGCCTAGAGTGCTGGAATTCATGGGGTCTCAAGGAGTCAGACACAACTGAGTGACTAAACTGAACCCAACTGAAAAGGAGAGTATCCCAGACTGACAAGGGTGAGGAAGCTTCTGTTATAAGGGGTGTCAAAACCAGGCAGGTGAGCAGGATGCGTGTACAGGGAGGGGATCTGGTACAGTGAAACAGAACCTCAAAAGGGTAGAGAGTATATGTTTGTGTGGAAGAAGGTTGCAGAATAATGAGAGATTAGCTGCTTACCTATGGTTGGGGTAAATCAGTAAAGCATGAAGATCATGAGAGCCTCATATTCTCACCTTTGGATAAGGGAGTTCCAAGTACAGAAAAGGAAATTAACTAGAAGGACCTATGTCTTGATTAAAATTGTGAACCTATACTTTTCGATCTATATAAATAGAGAAATATATAGACATTAATGTGAATGTGTATGTGAATATTGGGAGGATGGGGCGGGGGGCAGCTATACTTCCACACACTTAAAGACACCTAGCAGCCAGATCTTGATTTTTAAATACCATCCTCCAGTATATGTCTTATTTCAAGCCTGGGGAGGAAAAAGAGTAAAATGGTTCTGGAACATCTTTTTGTGCCAGAAAGAAAGTGCCTAAAGAATAACATGCACACACCAAAGAGAAAGAAAGCCAATTTGAAGAGTTTCACACTGGCCAGACTGTGGGCGGGGGAAGGGGACAATTTAAAAATAAAATAATAGTAACATTATGAACGTTGAATAAAATGAAAGCCATGAGTCTGTATTTTGTGATGAGGGATAACAGTCTCAAGGTGATTCTCCATAGAATGCTTATTAGTGACAAAGGAAAAATGAGTAATTCTACAGTGAAGCAGATGGTGACTGCAGCCACGAAATTAAAAGACGCTTACTCCTTGGAAGAAAAGTTCTGACCAACCTAGATAGCATATTCAAAAGCAGAGACATTACTTTGCCAACAAAGGTTCGCCTAGTCAAGGCTATGGTCTTTCCTGTGGTCATGTATGGATGTGAGAGCTGGACTGTGAAGAAGGCTGAGCGCCGAAGAATTGATGCATTTGAACTGTGGTGTTGGAGAAGACACTTGAGAGTCCCTTGGACTGCAAGGAGATCCAACCAGTCCATTCTGAAGGAGATCAGCCCTGGGATTTCTTTGGAAGGAATGATGCTAAAGCTGAAACTCCAGTACTTTGGCCACCTCATGCGAAGAGTTGACTCATTGGAGAAGACTCTGATGCTGGGAGGGATTGGGGGCAGGAGGAGAAGGGGACGACAGAGGATGAGATGGCTGGATGGCGTCACTGACTTGATGGATGTGAGTCTGAGTGACCTCCGGGAGTTGGTGATGGACAGGGAGGCCTGGCGTGCTGCGATTCATGGGGTCGCAAAGAGTCGGACATGACTGAGCGACTGATCTGATCTGATCTGATCTGACAGTGAAGAATTCTGTCAGCCACCACCTTAACCAGGTCATCAGAGAACTGTGATTAGTAATGGAACAGGCTGAACTATGTATCACCTGATGGGAGGTAGTGAGAAGAGCAGACTATCTCTTCTCCAGTATTACTACCAAAGACACAGTACCTAAATCTAATCATAAGAAAAAATGGAAAAACGTAAATTCATTCTACAAAATATTTGTAATCTGTACTGTTTAAAATTGTCAAGGTCAAGAAAGTCAAGGAAAGGCCAAGAAATGGTCCCAGATTTAGGAGTATAAGGAGTCACGGTACAAATGGAAAGCAGATCCTCTGCTTTCAAGTATGTTGTTAGGTCACTTGGTATTACTGAGTGACTTAGAATCCTATGGTGTATCATTATTAATTCCTTGATTTTAATGACTATATCATGCCCTTGTTTGTAGGAATTACACACCATATTAGATTCCAACAGTTGTTGAATTAACTTATCACAAGCTAGGTAGCTTAAAACTACGTAAATATATTCTTTTAGTCTTGGGGGCCACAAGTCCAAAATCAAGATATCAATAGGGTTGATTTCTTCTGGAGGTTCTGAGAGAGAATCCGTTTCATACTTCTTTTCCTTTCCCCGCTTGGGCCTCTCTGTGTGCCATGCTGGATCTTATTTCCATGACCAGGGATTGAATCCATGCCACCTGCATTGGGAACGCAGAGTCTTAATGTACTGGACCACCAGGGAAGTCCCTCCATGCCTCTTTCTTAGCTTCTGGTGGCTTTGGCAATCCTTGGCATTCCTTGGCTCGGAGATGCATCTCTCAATCTATACTTGGATCACCTCCATCTTCACTTGGATTTCCCTTGTATCTCTCCTTTGTATCTGAGTAGCTCAAATCTCCCTATCCTTTCTCTTATAATGATACTAGGTCTTACCCTAAATCCAGAATGATCTTATCTCAATATCTTTTATGTAATTACGTATGCAAAGGCCCTATTTCTAAATAGGGCCACCTTCACAGGTATCAGCTATTAAGGACTTGGACAAACCTTTGTGTGCATGTCTTGGGAGGAGTAATCACTATTCAAACCACTACACACTTTAGAATATTAAGAACAATCCTGATGTCAACTTATTCTCAAATGTTTAGGAAAAAAATGTCAATTTTTTTACTTGCATTTTAAAAAATAAATTGAGACTGTCACAACTAGAAAAACTTGCAATAAAATAGAGGAATAAGCTCTGTTGAACTTGTTTTGTGGTCAATAGGACAGACTAGAGTGAAATCATCTGGTTTTGAACTCTGCCACTTAACCCACTGTATGAATTTGGGCAGGTCACTTTAACCCATTTCAATCTCAGTCTCAGTTCCTTTGTTTGCAAAATGGGGATAGTGGTGCTAAATAGACTTAGGAGGATTAACTGAGACAGCAGTTGTAAGGAAAGAAAAGTGAAAGTCGCTCAGTTGTGTCCGACTCTTTGCAACCCCGTGGACTATCGCCTACCAGGCTCCTCTGTCCATGGGATTCTCCAGGTGAGAATACTGGAGTGGATTGTCAGTCCCTTCTCCAGGGGATCTTCCTTACCTAGGGATTGAACCCAGGTCTCCTGCATTGCAGACAAATTCTTGACCATCTGAGCTAACTTAGTAAAAATACTTAGCATTTAATAAACAATTGATAAAAGTTAATATCATTTGCCTTTTAATATCATCAGCATCATTAAAATGATTAATATTTACTTTTACCCAAAAACTGGGGGGTCAGAGATGTATTTTTCAGCCTGATTAAAACCCTCTGAATTTAGTAAGCCAATAAGACTTGTCCTTCCTACAAGAGTTTACCACAACCATGCATTCTTGCTTTCTTCTTGTAGTTACAATCAACTGTGCCATATTTTTAAGCATCGAATTTGTGAGGTTTTGACATTTAAATCTCTTAATCTAGCCATACAAAATACGGAGATTCTCAGAAATCAGGCCTTGTCATCATAATTAGGTATTTCTGTCCATGTTGGTAACTGTATTGTATAGGAATGTATTCAGCTATAAGTAATATAAAGCAAAACTAGAGCGGATAAAGCAGAAAGAGATTCATTTGTCTCACATAACAAAAAATCAAGAAGTAGATAGCCCAAGGTTGATGAGGCAGTTCACTGATGCCAATAGGGACCAGCCTGGGCAGGTTAGCTTCTTTTTTAAATTTTCTATTTAATTTTATTTTTGGCCGTGCTGTGCCTTCTGGACTTTTGTTTCTGCACATGGGCAGAAACACATGCACATGTGGTGAGTGGAGGCTACTCTCTATTGCAGTGCAAAGGCTTCACATTGTGGTGGCTACTCTTGCGGAGGGCTCTAGGGAGTGTGGGCTTCAGTAGATGTGGCGCCCATTTAAATGTCAAAACCTCACAAATCCAATGCTTAAAAGTATGGCACAATTCATTCTAACCACAAGAAGAAAGCAAGCATGCATGGTTTTGGTAAACTCCTGTAGAAAGGACAAGTCTTGTTGGCTTACTAGAGCACAGGCTCAATAGTTGTGGCACATGGGCTTCGTTGCTCTGCAGCAGGTGGGATCTTCCTGGATCAGGGATTGAACCCGTGTCTCTTGCATTGGAGGGCAGAGTCTCTACCACTGAGCCACCACGGAAGCCAGCAGCTTGGGTTCTATTCTTTATTGCCTCATAGTCACAAGATGGTTGCAGTATGTTGAGGTTTGATATCTACTCAATAGGCATGAAGGGAGGAACACCCACTGTATCTTTTAATATTTTTTAATTAAAAGAACAAAATTTCCCAGAAGCTTCTATCCATCAGATCTTCCTTACATCACCTTGGGCAGAACTGGGTCACAAAATGCTTGAAGATAAATTACTACAAGTCAGGGGAAGGAGGAAAAGGGATGGCATTACTGTAATTAATTCAGATCATTTATGATTCATTGTTCAGAACTGGAACAGGGATCAAATTTCCCAGTAGGACCACCCTTGGCATGGTAGCTGTACATACCAGGATTCTGCTAGCAGTAAAGAAAAGGAGGAATATAAACTTGTAGGTAATGGATAGTTTCTGTCATAATTAGCCATGACCCTTGGCCAATTTTCAGAAATGAAATCTCAACCTTAACCAATATAATATACAGGCATGAGTTCAGTTCAGTTGTTCAGTCACGTCCAACTATTTGTGACCCCATGGACTGCAGGATGCCAGGCTTCCCAGTCCCTCACCAACTCCCAGAGCCTACTGAAACTCATGTCCATTGAGTCAGTGATGCCATCCAACCATCTCATCCTCTGTCATCCCCTTCTCCTCCTGCCTTTAATCTTTCCCAGCATCGGGATCTTTTCCAGTGAGTCAGTTCTTTGCATCAAGCGGCCAAAATATTGGAGTTTCAGCATCAGCATCAGTTCTTCCAGTGAACATTCAGGGCTGATTTCCTTTGGAACTGACTTGTTGGATCTCCTTGCAGTCCAAGGGCATACCTCATTTTATTGTGTGTTGTTTTATTTATATGCAAGGGCACTTCACAGATATTATTTATTATTAATTGAAAGTTTATGGCAAGCCCTCATTGAACAAACCTATCAATGCCATTTTTCCAACAGCATTTTGTACTCATGTCTCTGTGTCACACTGTGTGTAATTCTCTAAATATTTCAAGCTTTGATCGTTATATTTATGGTGATCTAATGATGCTAAAGCTGAAACTCCAGTACTTTGGCCACCTCATGTGAAGAGTTGACTCATTGGAAAAGAAAGACTCTGATGCTGGGAGGGATTGGGGGCAGGAGGAAAAGGGGATGACAGAGGATGAGATGGCTGGATGGCATCAGTGACTCGATGGACATGAGTCTGAGTGACCTCTGGGAGTTGGTGATGAACAGGGAGGCCTGGCATGCTGCAATTCATGGGATCACAAAGAGTCGGACACTACTGAGTGACCGATCTGATCTAATGATCAGTGATCTCTAAGGTTACTATTATAATTGTTTTGGGGCACCTTGAACCGTGTCCATATGAGATTGCAAACTTAACACTGAGGTATTCTAACTGTTCCACAAACCAGTCGTTTCCCCACATCTCTTCCCGTATTTGGACTTCCCTATTCCCTAAGACATAAAAATATTGAACTGAGGCCAGTTAATAACCCTCCAATGGCTCCTAAGTGTTCAAAAATGTTAGAGTTACATGTTTCTCAATTTAAATGAGAAGTTAGAGATGATCAAGCTTAGTGATGAAGGCATGTTGGAAGCCAAGATAGGCCAAAACCTGGGCCTCTTGTGCCAGTTAGCCAAGTTGTGAATATACAGGAAAAGCTTGTGAGGAAATTCAGAGTTCTATTCCAATGAACACACAGGTGATAAGAAAGTGAAACAGACTTATTATTGTTGATATGGAGAAAACCGTAGTGGTTTGGACAGGAGATCAAATCAGCCACAACATTTTGTTAACCAAGGTCTAATCCAGAACAAGACCCTAACTATCTCCAGTTTTATGAAGGCTGCAAGAGCTGAGGAAGCTGCGGAACAAAAGTTTGAAACTAGCAAAAGTTCAGTTTATAAAATTTAAGGAGAAACATCTCTCCGTAACATTAAACTCTAAGATGAAGCAGCAATGCTGAGGCAGAAACTGCACCAACTTATCCAGAGGATCTAGGTAAGATAATTAACAATGATGGCTGCACTGAACAACATATTTTCAATGTAGATAAAATAGCCTTTAATTGGAAGAGCCATCTAGGACTTTTATAGCTACAAAGGAGAAGTTAATGCCTGGCTTTAAAGCTCAAAGGACTGGCTGACTCTCTTGTTAGGAGGGACTGTAGCTGGTGACTGCCTTCTGAAAAAAAATCAGCCTAAGATCCACTAGTAAAATATGGTTCAAATTTGTTTCTTATCTCATAAGAAATTATAAGAATTATACAGAGAGGTTTTTGGTAAACCATTATCATATTTTTCAGCTATGAATATAAAATAGGAACACATAGAATCTTTTTTATTGAAGACATTCTAAAAACTATTAAGTTAATTTCAGCTTGAGGTTAAAAACTCTCAGTGTTGGAAAAAAGGAAGTTTTAAATCATGTGAGAGAAATGAAATCCCATCTAGAGTCCTAAGGAGTGAAGGAGATGGTATTTCTGTCTTCATGATCTGGACAAGGCCTAACCTAAATAGAACCAATACAATATTGGTAATTAGCCTCTAATTAAAATAAATAAATTTAAATTAAAAAAAGAATATAAATTCAAAAACTATTCATTGCAATGATGTGATAGAGATCACCTACTTCTGCTCCTTCTTTGCTGACATGAAAGGACTGAGGCCCAGGGAGAGAAGACTAGGCATACGATCAGATGTTACACAATTGTCAGGGGAGGTAGAACTGGGTCTCAGACCTCCTGATTCCAGTCTAGTGTTCTAGAAATCTGTATACAGGTCAGGAAGCAACAGTTAGAACTGGTCATGGAACAACAGACTGGTTCCAAATAGGAAAAGGAGTACGTCAAGGCTGTATATTGTCACCATGTTTATTTAACTTATATGCAGAGTACATCATGAGAAATGCTGGGCTGGAAGAAACACAAGCTGGAATCAAGATTGCTGGGAGAAATATCAATAATCTCAGATATGCAGATGACACCACCCTTATGGCAGAAAGTGAAGAGGAACTCAAAAGTCTCTTGATGAAAGTGAAAGTGGAGAGTGAAAAGGTTGGCTTAAAGCTCAACATTCAGAAAACGAAGATCATGGCATCTGGTCCCGTCACTACATGGGAAATAGATGGAGAAACAGTGGAAACAGTGTCAGACTTTATTTTTCTGGGCTTCAAAATCACTGCAGATGGTGACTGCAGCCATGAAATTAAAAGACGCTTACTCCTTGGAAGGAAAATTATGACCAACCTAGACAGCATATTCAAAAGCAGAGACATCACTTTGCCAACAAAGGTTCGCCTAGTCAAGGCTATGGTCTTTCCTGTGGTCATGTATGGATGTGAGAGCTGGACTGTGAAGAAGGCTGAGCGCCGAAGAATTGATGCTTTTGAACTGTGGTGTTGGAGAAGACTCTTGAGAGTCCCTTGGACTGCAAGGAGATCCTAGCAGTCCATTCTGAAGGAGATCAGCCCTGGGATTTCTTTGGAAGGAATGATGCTAAAGCTGAAACTCCAGTACTTTGGCCACCTCATGCGAAGAGTTGACTCATTGGAAAAGAAAGACTCTGATGCTGGGAGGGATTGGGGGCAGGAGGAGAAGGACAGAGGATGAGATGGCTGGATGGCATCACTGACTCGATGGATGTGAGTCTGAGTGACCTCCGGAAGTTGGTGATGGACAGGGAGGCCTGGCATGCTGCGATTCATGGGGTCACAAAGAGTCAGACACGACTGAGCGACTGATTTGATCTGATCTGATCTGAGGCTGAGGCAATCCAACAGTCTGCAAAAAGAGATGTGTAGTGAGTTGTCTAGATTCTTTCTGAGAAGAGGAAACAGGAAGCTAGAGAAATTCCCTGGAAAGTCTAACATTCCATCTAGGAAGAAGGGGCCAGAGCTGAAGGTTTCTAATGTCAGAAGCAGACAAAGAAATAATATAGATGTGAATTCTTGGTTTTGTGTAGGCAGAAAGCCTATTTAAACTTTATTTTTTTTAATTAAATTTTATTTTGCTTAACTTTACAATATTGTATTGCTTTTGCCATACATCAAAATAAATCCACCACAAGTATATATGTGTTCCCCATCCTGAACCCTCTTCCCTCCTCCCTCCCCATACCATCCCTAAAATAAACAAATGGGACCTAATTAAACTTAAAAGCTTCTGCACAACAAAGGAAACTATTTAAACTTTAAACTTATCTCCCAGCCCTCCTTCACTCTCTCTCTTTTCCTTTCTCTTTCTCACAACATTTATTTATTGAGCATATATTTTCTTTTTGCTACAATAGGCTACAGAGTGAGGTCCTACCTTCTGTACAACCTAGGTTTTAAAATCTGATTCTTGATTATATGTATGATCAGTTCAGTTCAGTCGCTGGGTCGTGTCCAACTCTTTGTGACCCCATGAATTGCAGCACACCAGGCCTCCCTGTCCATCACCAACAACTGAAGTTCACTCAAATTCACATCCATCAAGTCAGTGATGCCATCCAGCCATCTCATCCTCTGTCATCCCCTTCTCCTCCTGCCCCCAATCCCTCCCAGCATCAGAGTCTTTCTTTTCCAATGAGTCAACTCTTCGCATGAGGTGGCCAAAGTACTGGAGTTTCAGCTTTAGCATCATTCCTTCCAAAGAAATCCCAGGGCTGATCTCCTTCAGAATGGACTGGTAGGATCTCCTTGCAGTCCAAGGGACTCTCAAGAGTCTTCTCCAACACCACAGTTCAAATGCATCAATTCTTCAGCACTCAGCCTTCTTCACAGTCCAACTCTCACATCCATACATGACCACTGGAAAAACCATAGCCTTGACTAGATGAACCTTTGTTGGCAAAGTAATGTCTCTGCTTTTGAATATGCTATCTAGGTTGGTCATAACTTTCCTTCCAAGGAATGAGTGTCTTTTAATTTCATGGCTGCACTCACCATCTGCAGTGATTTTGGAGCCCCCAAAAATAAAGTCTGACACTATTTCCATTGTTTCCCCATCTATTTCCCATGTAGTGATGGGACCAGATGCCATGATCTTCGTTTTCTGAATGTTGAGCTTTAAGCCAAACTTTTCACTCTCCACTTTCACTTTCATCAAGAGGCTTTTTAGTTCCTCTTCACTTTCTGCCACAAGGGTGGTGTCATCTGCATATCTGAGGTTATTGATATTTCTCTCTGCAATCTTGATTCCAGCTTATGCTTCTTCCAGCCCAGCGTTTCTCATGATGTACTCTGCATATAAGTTAAATAAGCAGGGTGACAATATACAGCCTTAACGTACTCCTTTTCCTGTTTGGAACCAGTCTGTTCAATGTCCAGTTCTAACTGTTGCTTCCTGACCTGCATATAGGTTTCTCAAAAGGCAGGTCAGGTGGTCTGGTATTCCCATCTCTTGAAGAGTTTTCCACAGTTTTTTGTCACGGAGAATCAAATTTTCAGTTCATAGTCCGCTAGGAATCAGCTGTCTCACCATAAGTCAAATTTTTCCTCCAAAGTTTGGATGATCTCTCAGATAAACACTAGATGAAAGGTTGGGTTTGGTTTGGGGGCTGTGATTGTTGACAGATGTCTGTCTTTACTGGTGAGACACACAGTGGGACAGAGAAGACAGATTTGAAATTAAACAACAGTGCTCAATCTCCCATCTCACATTCAATCTGAAGTCTGTGTTTGCTAAATAGAATGGTGAGCAGAATTGCTCACTTTTTGACATAGCTATTTTTTAATCTTTTTTTATTTAAAAAATTTAAGCAAAATATACATAAGTTAAATGTGTATATGTGCCACACTACTAAATATAAAGTAGTGTGCACTTACCTACGTAAATATAGAATTACAACTTAGTAGCTTGTGAATTGCTAAAAATGAACATCAGTTTAGATCAAAGAGCAGAAGATAAAGGGCAAAAAGAAATTTGCAAATGAAGCATTGCTGAGAGGTTGATGGTGAAAGATAATCATCATTTAGAGAAGTGAACTAACTAGGAGGATCTTCTCTTTGCCAAATGTTTTATTTTATTTATTTTTGACAGGGAAGTAGGATTCATTGGTGGGCATGAGTAAGGAGGGGACAACATCAAGGCTCTCATGAGTGAAGGGTCTGCCATTTGTCTGGAGGCTCATGAGTGGAGGGCCTGCCATTTGTCTGCTGCTGCTGCTGCTGCTAAGTCGCTTCAGTTGTGTCCGACTCTGTGCGACCCCATAGACGGCAGCCCACCAGGCTCCCCCGTCCCTGGGATTCTCCAGGCAAGAACACTGGAGTGGGTTGCTATTTTCTTCCCCAATGCATGAAAGTGAAAAGCGAAAGTGAAGTCGCTCAGTCGTGTTCGACCCTCAGCAACCCCATGGACTGCAGCCCACCAGGCTCCTCCATCCATCGGATTTTCCAGGCAAGAGTACTGGAGTGGGGTGCCATTGCTTTCTCCGGCCATTTGTCTGGAGGGCCACAATTAGGGATATATTTGACTGCACGTTCATCTGGGATGAACTGCTTTTCTGCTACTATGTTTTCAAGTTTATTTGCTTTAGACTTAGTAAATCCCCATTGTTTGGAGATGTGGCTCTTCTAGTGGCCAGGGAACTTGAACTTGGCTCTGCAGAGGGCCTCAGTCACATGCTCCTTGTTCTGCAGATTTGTGCAGATGGACATTCTGCCAAATGTTTTACATCTTCTTCCAAGCCTCGTTAAGATTCCCATGAGGTAATTACCGTTATTTGTTAACAAAAATGAAACAAATTCAAGAACCTCTCCAAGATCATACATTTGGCATGTGGTAGAGTCAAGGTCTGAGCCTTGTTTTTGTATGACTCTGAAATCTGTGTTCTAAAGGTGACAGAACCCTATTCCCCTAGAAGACAGCACAGCTTAGGATCCAATGCATGAAATTCTTCCTTTTATGTCGAGGCTTGAGAGAAATCTCCTTGGTCTTCAGGGATAACTTATTAAGGGCCTCCTGAACAACTGGTATGTTTTAACTTGAGCACACTCTGAGTATATCTTCCTATTCTAGCATTTACGTTCTACTGTTCAGCAAGAAATTCATGGCCCATGTTTAACAAGGTCAAGAATCTATTCTATGAGGTTTTTTGTTCAAACATTGCTCTTACCATTATGTTAACTTTTCTTTTAATCTGTGCATGGGCTCCTTTTCACATGCAATTATTTTGTCAGTTTATTTTATTGCACTGTTATAAAGTAATTGCTTTAAGTCCTTCCTATAACAAGGCAGAATATAAAGAATAAAATGAAAATCCCAACATAAGATGATTCACAGTCAGAATATGCCTTAAGAATGAGAGATTAAATTCAAAATAATAAACTCATAAAGTATAGAAATGTGCATAATGATATATTTATACGTGCGGTTTTCTTTATTGCTGTTGATATTAACCAAAGCATTTACTGGTTAAGTATAAGGACTGAAGAACTAGAAAGGAAGGAAGGATTTGTCTGTTTAAAGAAATGGATTTTTTTTTTTTTTTTTTTTTTTTTGATGACTGGTTAAAGGTGTTATAGGTCAGGCATTATACTAGGCCTGGAGGTAAAAAAAAAAAAAAAAAAAAGAATACTTTCTACTCTCACTTACAATAGCCATAAAGAGTGATTAGTGATATGATAGCCACTTGCACAAAACCTTCTGAGATTATTGCAGTAGATGACTGAAAGATTAGCCTTTAAAGTCAGACCTGGATTTAAGATTGTGTAATCGTGCTTAGTTGCTCAGTGGTGTCCAACTCTTTGAGACCTCATGGACTGTAGCCTGCCAGGCTCCTCTGTCCATGGGGATTCTCCAGGCAAGAATGCTAGAGCGGGTTGCCATGCCTTCCTTTAGAGGATGTCCCTGACCCGGCGATTGAACCCACATCTCGTGCATCTCCTGCATTGGTAGGCAGCTTCTTTACCTGCTGCACCATCTGGAAAGCCCAGTTCTTTACAGACTGTTTTCCTAGGGTTGCTGCACAAAATTGCCACAAACTTCATAGCTTAAGACTAAGGAATTTCTTTTCTCACAGTTCTAGGGGCCAGAAATCAAAGTGTCAGCTGAGTTGTTTCCTTCTGGATGTTCTGAGGCAATATGTATGTATGTATATATTCTTTCTCATATTCTTTTCCATGTTATTTATCACAGGATATTAACTCTAGTTGATGTTATTCAGTCACTAAGTCATGTTGGACTCTTTGGAGTCCCATGGGCTGTAGCATGCCAGTGTTCCCTGTTCTTAAGTACTGTCAAGTTCCCCGTGCTATACAGTAGAACTTTTTTGTTTATCCATTCTGTATTTAATGGTTTGCATCTGCTAATCTCAAACTCCCAGTCCATCCCTCCCACATTTTCCCCCTTGGCGATCACAAGTCTGTTTTCTATGTCTGTGAGTCTCTCTCAGTTTCACAGATAAATTCATTTGTCATATTTTAGATTCCACACATGAGTGATATGACATGGCATTTATTTTTCTCTTTTGGCTTTCTGCACTTAGTATGACCACCTCTAGGTCCATCCATGCTGCTTCAATGGCATTATTTCATTCTTTTTTAAGGCTGAGTAGTATTCCATTGTTTACACACACACGCGTGCGCGCACGCACACACACACACACACCATGTCATTTTATCCACTCATGGTTAGTTTCTTTAAAAAAAAAATTATACCTGCAAAGACCCTATTTTTAAATAAGTTCATGAACATTCTGGAATTCTGAGTGGACATGAATTACGGAGGAACACTATTTCATCCCAGTATAAGTTACATGAGTTTAAACAAGAACTTCTCTGTTCCTCATCTGTAAAATGGAATGATGATAATTGCTATTTCCTAAATTGTTAGGATATTTAAGTAAAACATATATAAAATAGCATATGGCTTGGCACAAGATAACTTCTGAATAGCTAGTAGTAGTTTTGAGAACTGTTAAGTCTAGTTCTTTCTTCTAATGATAATGCCTTATTTACTAGTGTTCAGGAAGTGGATCAATTTTATTTTCCCAAGTTCGTGATATTCTCCAGCTCCAATAAACAATTGATAAAATTGTTTATCAATAGATTCTTCCTGAAACTTTGCAGTGGAAAACTGTTGGATGTTAGCTGGAACGCTCTGAGGAGTACTGGTGTGCCAAGTTTTTTACAATTATAAGGATTGAAAATGTGAAAATCATGAAAATCAAAAACATGTGCACTTGGAAACAGGTCACTTAAATTGATCTTTAGAAGTTCAATTCAGTTCAGTCTCTCAGTCATGTCTGACTCTGCAACCTCATAGACTGCAGCACACCAGGCTTCCCTGTCCATCACAAACTCCCGGAGCCTACTCAAACTTGCGTTGGTGATGTCATACAACCATCTCCTCCTCTTTCATTCCCTTTTCTTCCCAGCTTCACTCTTTCCCAGCATCAAGGTCTTTTACAATGAGTCAGTTCTTCGGATCAGGTGGCCAAACTATTGGAGTTTCAGCTTCAGCATTAGTCCTTCCAATGAATATTCAGGACTGATTTCCTTTAGAATGGACTAGTTGGATCTCCTTGTTGTCCAAGGGCCTCTCAAGAGTCTTCTCCAACACCACAGTTCAAAAGCATCAATTCTTCAGCGCTCAGCCTTCTCTCACATCCAAGGACTAGTTGGATCTCCTTGCTGTCCAAGGGACTCTCAAGAGTCTTCTCCAACACCACAGTTCAAAAGCATCAATTCTTCAGTGCTCAGCCAACTCTCACATCCATACATGACCACAGGAAAAACCATAGCCTTGACTAGATGGACCTTTGTTGACAAAGTAATGTCTTTTCTTTTTAATATGCTGTCTAGCTTGGTCATAACTTTTCTTCCATGGAGCAAGCGTCTTTTAATTTCACGGTTGCAGTTACCATCTGCAGTGATTGTGGAGCCAGTTCATGGGGTCGCAAAGAGTAGGACATGGCTGAGCGACTGAACTGAACTGAACTGTTTCCCTTATTTCCCCATCTGTTTGCCATGAAGTGATGGGACCAGATGCCATGATCTTCGTTTTCTGAATGTTGAGCTTTAAGCCAACTTTTTCACTCTCCTCTTTCACTTTCATCAAGAGGCGCTTTAGTTCTTCTTTGCTTTCTGCCATAAGGGTGCTGTCATATGCATATCTGAGGTTATTGATATTTCTCCCAGCAAGCTTGATTTCAGCCTGTGCTTTGTTCAGTCCAGCGTTTCTCATGATGTACTCTGCATATAAGTTAAATAAGCAGGGTGACAATATACAGCCTTGATGTACTCCTTTCCTGATTTGGAATCAGTCTGTTGCTCCATGTCGTTTTAACTGTTGCTTCTGGGCCTGCACACAGATTTCTCAGGAGACAGGTCAGGTGGTCTGGTATTCTCATCTCTTTAAAAATTTTCCAATCTGTTGTGATACACACAGTCAAAGTCTTTGCCATAGTCAATAAAGCAGAAGTAGATGTTTTTCTGGAACTCTCTGGCTTTTTTAATGATCCAGCAGATGTTGGCAATTTGATCTCTGGTTCCTCTGCATTTTCTAAATCCAGCTTGAACATCTGGAAATTCACATTTCACGTGCTGTTGAAGCCTGGCTTGGATAATTTTGAGCATTACTTTGCTAGTGTGTGAGATGAGTGCAATTATGTGGTAGTTTGGACATTCTTTGGCATTACCTTTCTTTGAGATTGGAATGAAAACTGGCCTTTTCCAGTCCTGTGGCCGCTGCTGAACTTTCCAATTTGCTGGCATATTGAGTGCAGCACTTTCACAGCATCATCTTTTACAATTTGAAATAGCTCCACTGGAATTCCATCACCTCCACTAGCTTTGTTCAAGGGCAAGGAGAAGCCCCAGCAAGATGGTAGGAGGGGTGAAATCGCATTTAGAATCAAACCCTATACCCGCCAGAGACGCTCAGAGAGCTTGAACATACCTTGTGAGCACCTGGACCCAGAGAGCCCACAGAGACTGAGACAGAACTGTGTTTGGGTGTCTCCTGAGGAGGTACGGGTCAGCAGTGGACTGCTGCAGGGGCAGGAGCTCTGGGTACGGCAGACCTGGGTATGGCATAAGCCCTCTTGGAGGAAGTCTCCATTAGCCCCACCATAGAGCTGCCAGAACTTACACAGGACTGGGGAAACAGACTCTGGAGGGCACAAACAGAACCTTGTGCACACCAGGACCCTGGAGGAAGGAGCAGTGACCCCACAAGAGACTGGCCCAGCCTTGCCCGTGACTGTCCAGGAGTCTCCAGTGGAGGTGTGGGTCAGTGGTGGCCTGCTGCAGGGTTGGGGGCACTGTGTACAGCAGTGTGTGCACAGGACCTTTTGAAGGAGGTTGGCATTATCTTCATTACCTCCACCACAGTTTGGCCTCAGGCCAAATAACAGGGAGGTAACACAGCCACGCCCTTCAACAGAAAATTGGGTTAAAGATTTTTGTATTAGATTTGTGCAATTGACTGAATGTTTGTATCCCCTAAAAATTTATAAGTTGAAATCTAACTCCCAATTTGGTGGAATTAGGAGGTGGTGCTGTGGGGAGGTAATTGGGTCATAAAAGAGCCCTCATGAATGGGATTAGTGCCCTTATAAAACAGACTCCAGAGAACTCGTCTGCCCCATTTGAAAATGCAAGAAAATGGCAATATACAAACTGGGATGTGGTCCTCACCAAACACTGAATCTGCTGGTGCTTTGGTCTTGGACTTCCCCAGCCTCAAGAACTGTGAGAAATAAAGTTCCATTTCATATGAACTAGTTTATGACATTGTCATAGCAGCCTTGATGAACTAAGACACTCTATGTCCTGTAACCTTGCCATCAGTAATCACTTATTAGTTTCAGGAAGTTAGTTACTTTTGGATATTCATCTGATCTACTTAGGCAAAGGAAAAAAACTATAACTAATGTTTACTGAGTGTGCTATTTGCATGGTGTAATATAGGCACTGGGAAAAGGCTTAATAAAACTAGGCAAATTCTCTACGCTCATGGTGTTCACCTTCTGGTGGAAAAGATAGAAAATGTGTGAGTAAACCTGTAATGTCTGGTAGCGATAAGCATCATGAGAAGAAAAAAGCAAAAAAGGGATTGAATGAGGAGGCAGGTATGCTCCTTTAGACAGATTGATCAGAGGAGGCTTTATGTGAGAATATGACATTTTAAGAGAGTTATAAATGAAATGAGGGAGCTGGTTATCCAATATCTGGAAAGGAACATTCCAGGAAAAGGGAAGAGCAAGATTGAATAGTAGCAGAGGGGAATGTTTTTGGAATGTTCTAGGCCTTAGAAAGCATCACTACAAACAAAGCTAGTGGAGGTGATGGAATTCCAGTGGAGCTATTTCAAATCCTGAAAGACGATGCTGTGAAAGTGCTGCACTCAATATGCCAGCAAATTTGGAAAATTCAGCAGTGGCCACAGGACTGGAAAAGGTCAGTTTTCATTCCAATCCCAAAGAAAGGCAATGCCAAAGAATGCTCAAAATGCCACACAATTGCACTCATCTCACACGCTAGTAAGATCAGATCAGATCAGTCGCTTAGTCGTGTCCGACTCTTTGCGACCCCATGAATCGTAGCACGCCAGGCCTCGCTGTCCATCACCAACTCCCGGAGGTCACTCAGACTCACATCCATAGAGTCAGTGATGCCATCCAGCCATCTCACCCTCTGTCGTCCCCCTTCTCCTTCTGCCCCCAATCCCTCCCAGCATCAGAGTCTTCTCCAATGAGTCAACTCTTCGCATGAGGTGGCCAAAATATTGGAGTTTCAGCTTTAGCATCATTCCTTCCAAAGAAATCCCAGGGCTGATCTCCTTCAGAATGGACTGGTTGGATCTCCTTGCAGTCCAAGGGACTCTCAAGAGTCTTCTCCAACACCACACTTCAAAAGCATCAATTCTTCGGGCTCAGCCTTCTTCACAGTCCAGCTCTCACATCCATACATAACCACAGGAAAGACCATAGCCTTGACTAGACGGACCTTTGTTGGCAAAGTAATGTCTCTGCTTTTGAATATGCTATCTAGGTTGGTCATAACTTTCCTTCCAAGGAGTAAGCGTCTTTTAATTTCATGGCTGCAGTCACTATCTGCAGTGATTTTGGAGCCCAGAAAAATAAAGTCTGACACTGTTTCCACTGTTTCCCCATCTATTTCCCATGTAGTGATGGGACCAGATGCCATTTTCTTCGTTTTCTGAATGTTGACCTTTAAGCCAACCTTTTCACTCTCCACTTTCACTTTCATCAAGAGGCATTTTAGTTCCTCTTCACTTTCTGCCATAAGGGTGGTGTCATCTGCATATCTGAGGTTATTGATATTTCTCCCGGCAATCTTGATTCCAGCTTGTGTTTCTTCCAGTCCAGCATTTCTCATGATGTACTCTGCATAGAAGTTAAATAAACAGGGTGACAATATACAGCCTTGACATACTCCTTTTCCTATTTGGAACCAGTCTGTTGTTCCATGTCCAGTTCTAACTGTTGCTTCCTGACCTGAATACAGATTTCTCAAGAGGCAGATCAGGTGTCTGGTATTCCCATCTCTTTCAGAATTTTCCACAGTTTATTGTGATCCACACAGTCAAAGGCTTTGGCATAGTCAATAAAGCAGAAATAGATGTTTTTCTGGAACTCTCTTGCTTTTTCCATGACCCAGCGGATGTCGGCAATTTGGTCTCAGGTTCCTCTGACTTTCTAAAACCAGCTTGAACATCAGGAAGTTCACGGTTCACATATTGCTGAAGCCTGGCTTGGAGAATTTTGAGCATTACTTTACTAGCGTGTGAGATGAGTGCAACTGTGCGGTAGTTTGAGCATTACATGCTAGTAAAGTAATGCTCAAAATTCTCCAAGCCAGACTTCAGCAATATGTGAACCATGAACTTCCTGATGTTCAAGCTGGTTTTAGAAAGTCAGAGGAACCTGAGACCAAATTGCCGACATCCGCTGGATCATGGAAAAAGCAAGAGAGTTCCAGAAAAACATCTATTTCTGCTTTATTGACTATGCCAAAGCCTTTGACTATGTAGATCACAATAAACTGTGGAAAATTGTGAAAGAGATGGGAATACCAGACCACCTGACCTGCCTCTTGAGAAACCTATATGCAGGTCAGGAAGCAACAGTTAGAACTGGACATGGAACAACAGACTGGTTCCAAGTAGAAAAAGGAGTACGTCAAGGCTGTATATTGTCACCCTGTTTATTTAACTTATATTCAGAGTACATCATGAGAAACGCTGGACTGGAAGAAACACAAGCTGGAATCAAGATTGCTAGGAGAAATATCAATAACCTCAGATATGCAGATGACACCACCATTATGGCAGAAAGTGAAGAGGAACTAAAAAGCCTCTTGTTGAAGGTGAAAGAGGAGAGTGAAAAGTTGGCTTAAAACTCAACATTCAGAAAACGAAGATCATGGCATCTGGTCCCATCACTTCATGGGAAATAGATGGGGAAACAGTGGAAATAGTGTCAGACTTTATTTTGGGGAGCTCCAAAATCACTGCAGATGATGACTACAGCCATGAAATTAAAAGACACTTACTCCTTGGAAGGAAAGTTATGACCAACCTAGATAGCATATTCAAAAGCAGAGACATTACTTTGCCAACAAATGTCCATCTAGTCAAGGCTCTGGTTTTGCCAGTGGTCATGTATGGATGTGAGAATTGGACTGTGAAGAAAGCTGAGCACCGAAGAATTGATGCTTTTGAACTGTGGTGTTGGAGAAGACTCTTGAGAGTCCCCTGGACTGCAAGGAGATCCAACCAGTCCATTCTGAAGGAGATCAGCCCTGGGATTTCTTTGGAAGGAATGATGCTAAAGCTGAAACTCCAGGACTTTGGCCACCTCATGCGAAGAGTGAGGTGACTCTTGGAAAAGACTGGAGTGACTCCTGGGAAAAGACTCTGATGCTGGGAGGGATTGGGGGCAGAAAGAGAAGGGGATGACAGAGGGACGACAAAGATGGCTGGATGGCATCACTGACTCCATGGACGTGAGTCTGAGTAAACTCCGCGAGTTGGTGATGGACAGAGATGCCTGGCGTGCTGCAATTCATGGGGTCGCAAAGAGTCAGACATGACTGAGCGACTGAACTGAACTGAAAGTATGCTATTTGTATTAGGAAATAGATACTATAATAAGAAATAAAATGACCAAAAATGTGGCCATAGTTTGACTGAATCAGTTTTTTAAAAAAAAAGAAAAATGAGAACAAAGTAAATGAGACACATGTTAAAAAATAGGAGGTTAAGACAGAAAAAGAAGTTGGAAACTCAGAGCTATTTAGATTCATTTGAGCATTTTATATGTGTTCAATAATACTCCACTCACACCCTGGACACATCTAACAAGGGAAAAATGATTGGTCTTATTTTATATAAATAGATTAATTAGTTATTTTGAGGATAACGAAACAGACTCAGAATGGTAAGGAACTTGACTGAGATTACACAATTAAGTGGCAGAGCCAGCATTTTAATCAAGAGTTGTCTGATTCCAAAGTCCATGCTCTTTATTACTATGTTTCATCTTAAAAATTTGTTTTTACAAAGACCCTTCCCCTGTGAGGAATCTGAATTATGTTCTCAAGATGTTATTTATCATTGTCCCAGGTGTCACGTCCAAGGCTACCTTTTTTTCCTTTTTTAAGACTTTTTTTATGTGGGCCATTTTTAAAATCTTTACTGAATTTGTTACTATATTGCTTCTGTTATGTTTTGCGTTTTTGTCCATGAGTCATGTAGGATTTTAGCTTTCCGATCAGGAATCAAAACTACACCCCCTGATTGAAAGGCAAAGTCCTAACCCCTGGACCACCAGGGAAGTCCCCACCCAAGTCTCATGTGCACCTCAGGCAGCCTCTGTGCCCAGAACCTTTGCTGAATCCATTATTGGTGCTTTTCCAACTCGATGACCATCTCACAGGCCAGGGAACTCAGAGTCCTCTCCACTGCCTCTTAAGCCTGTAGAGAAAACTTTTGATGATGAAATTATACCTGTAGAAGGAAGCTGACTGTAAAAGGGAGGCCTAGTTTTCACAATAATGATTTGGGTCTCATATGAGCAGGGGCATGATTTCATTTCAAGAAAGCTGACCCAAAGTCAAGGAAAGAAAAGGAAAGAAAGAGTGAGAACTGCACATTTACTATTACACATAACAAAGATTCTTCCTAGCACAGTTCTTTCATAGTTGCCTATACTTGCTTCGGAGAAGGCAATGGCAAGCCACTCCAGTACTCTTGCCTAGAAAATCCCATGGATAGAGGAGCCTGGTAGGCTGCAGTCCATGGGGTTGCTAAAGAGTCGGCCGCGACTGAGCGACATCACTTTCACTTTTCAGTTTCATGCATTGGAGAAGGAAATGGCAACCCACTCCAGTGTTCTTGCCTGGAGAATCCCAGGGATGGCAGAGCCTGATGGGCTGCCGTCTATGGGGTCGCACAGAGTCGGACACGACTGAAGCGACGTAGCAGCAGCATACTTGCTTCCCTAGTGACTCACATGGTAAAGAATCTGTCTGCAATGCTTCAGACCCGGCTTCAATTCTTGGGTCAGGAAGATTCCCCTGGAGAAGGGAATGGCTACCCACTTCAGTATTCTTGCCTGGAGAATCCCATGGACAGAGGATCCTGGCAGGCTACAGTCCATGTGGTTGCAAAGAGCTGGACATGACTGAGTGACTAACACTTTCACTTTTAGACTCCAGTTTCAGTCATCTCCCCCTTGACTGTCGTTTCTCAATCTGTCTATTTATCATTGACTAATCTGTCAGAAACTGTTTTCACCAAGGATGTTAACACTTTTCCCCCACACTTTCTTCTAATAACTTTCCAACAGCCACGTAATTTCCATGTGTGTGACTTATTTAATACTGTTTGTCCACTGCCCTGATCTATTTTACCTTAATAACGTCACCTCTAAGCACTCACACGACTACACTTCTAATGTTTTGAATCCCGCGATCTCTCTCTCCAGATAAACCCTCCAACTCTTTTACTTCCTCAGGTTTAGTAAGTTTGCCTTTTCCTTTCATCTTTAGCTTCCACTATTGGAGAAGGAAATGGTAACCCAACCCAGTGTTGTTGCCTGGAGTGGGATTGCCTGTCTCTGGGGTCACACAGAATTGGAAACGACTGAAGCGACTTAGCAGCAACAGCTGCTGCTAAGTCGCTTCAGTCATGTCTGACTTTGTGCGACCCCAGAGACAGCAGCCCACCAGGCTCCGCCTTCCCTGGGATTCTCCAGGCAAGAACACTGGAGTGGGTTGCCATTTCCTTCTCCAATGCGTGAAAGCAGCAGCATATATTAACGGGAGAAGGCAATGGCAACACACTCCAGTACTCTTGTCTGGAAAATCCCATGGGCAGAGGAGCCTGGTAGACTACCGTCCATGGGGTCGCAAAGAGGTGGACACTACTGAGCAACTTCACTTTCACTTTCTGTTCATTAGGGTGTAAGCTTCATTTTCATCTTTTCAGAGCACTGTACACCAGCATGTCCACCTCTGTGCCTTGCTGCTATAAACATTCTTCAGGATTTTTTAGATCATACCATACTCTCCTAGATTTCTGAATCGATCACTAATTTTCACATTATGGTATTTTACTACTCTCTGGGCTTGTAGCATTTAGGATTATAACATTATTTTCCGGAAACTCTTGGATAATAAACTGGGTTTTCTCTTGGTCTGTGCTGCCAGTAGAAATCTGGATAAATATACTTCCTAAAATTGTTCAATCCCAAATCCTATCCTTATCACAGCCTTATAGGTGAAGCTGGAACTGATTTCACCCACTCTCATATTTATAATGGGCTTTCCGATATAAACATCTGAATGCAGAGTTCCAAACAATAGCAAGAAAAGATAAGAAAGCCTTCTTCAGCGATCAATGCAAAGAAATAGAGGAAAACAACAGAATGGGAAAGACTAGAGATCTCTTCAAGAAAATGAGAGATACCAAAGGAACATTTCATGCAAAAATGGGCTCAATAAAGGACAGAAATGGTATGGACCTCACAGAAGCAGAAGATATTAAGAAGAGATGGGAAGAATACACAGAAGAACTATACAAAAAAGGTCTTCATGACCCAGATAATCATGATGGTGTGATCACTGACCTAGAGCTGGACATCCTGGAATATGAAGTCAAGTGGGCCTTGGAAAGCATCACTACAAACAAAGCTAGTGGAGGTGATAGAATTCCAGTGGAGCTATTTCAAATCCTGAAAGATGATGCTATGAAAGTGCTCCACTCAATATGCCAGCAAACTTGGAAAACTCAGCAGTAGCCACAGGACTGGAAAAGGTCAGTTTTCATTCCAATCCCAAAGAAAGGCAATGCCAAAGAATGCTCAAAATGCCACACAATTGCACTCATCTCACATGCTAGCAAAGTAATGCTCAAAATTCTCCAAGCCAGGCTTCAGCAATATGTGAACCGTGAACTTCCTGATGTTCAAGCTGGTTTTCGAAAAGGCAGAGGAACCAGAGATCAAATTGCCAACATCCGCTGGATCATGGAAAAAGCAAGAGAGTTCCAGAAAAACATCTATTTCTGCTTTATTGACTATGCCAAAGCCTTTGACTGTGTGGATCACAATAAACTGTGGAAAATTCTGAGAGAGATGGGAATACCAGACCACCTGATCTGCCGCTTGAGAAATTTGTATGCAGGTCAGGAAGCAACAGTTAGAACTGTACATAGAACAACAGACTGGTTCCAAATAGGAAAAGGAGTACGTCAAGGCTGTATATTGTCACCCTGTTTATTTAACTTATATGCAGAGTACATCATGAGAAACGCTGGACTGGAAGAAACACAAGCTGGAATCAAGATTGCTGGGAGAAATATCAATAACCTCAGATATGCAGATGACACCACCCTTATGGCAGAAAGTTAAAAGGAACTAAAATGCCTCTTGATGAAAGTGAAAGTGGAGAGTGAAAAAGTTGGCTTAAAGCTCAACATCCAGAAAACGAAGATCATGGCATCTGGTCCCATCACTTCATGTGAAATAGATGGGGAAACAGTGTCAGATTTTATTTTTCTGGGCTCCAAAATCACTGCAGATGGTGACTGCAGCCATGGAATTAAAAGACGCTTACTCCTTGGAAGGAAAGTTATGACCAACCTAGATAGCATATTCAAAAGCAGAGACATTACTTTGCCAACAAGGGTTCGTCTAGTCAAGGCTACGGTTTTTCCTGTGGTCATGTATGGATGTGAGAGTTGGACTGTGAAGAAGGCTGAGCGACAAAGAATTGATGCTTTTGAACTGTGGTGTTGGAGAAGACTCTTGAGAGTCCCTTGGACTGCAAGGAGATCCAACCAGTCCATTGTGAAGGAGATTAGCCCTGGGATTTCTTTGGAAGGAATGATGCTAAAGCTGAAACTCCAATACTTTGGCCACCTCATGCGAAGAGTTGACTCATTGGAGAAGACTCTGATGCTGGGAGGGATTGGGGGCAAGAGGAGAAGTGGACGACAGAGGATGAGATGGCTGAATGGCATCACTGACTAGATGGACGTGAGTCTGAGTGATCTCCGGAAGTTGGTGATGGACAGGGAGGCCTGGCGTGCTGCGATTCATGGAGTCGCAAAGAGTCGGACACGACTGAGCAACTGATCTGATCTGATCTGATCCCTAGAGGCTCAGATTATAAATGTCAGTCTGCAATGCAAGAGACCCGGGTTTAATCCCTGGGTCGGGAAGATCCCCTGGAGACGGAAATAGCAAACTACTTGAGTACTCTTGCCTGGAAAATCCCATAGATGGAGGATTCTGGTAGGGTATAGTCCATAGGGTTGCAAAGAGTTGGACATGACTGAGTGACTCCACACATATATGTGATCTAGAGAGCTTCCTACTCAGGCAGACTCCTGGGGTTCATCATGTCAAGTATATATCAACCACTCTTTCTCTTACTCCCTTGACTGTTAAGTGGAGCATAAACTACACTAATCCCTCAATGCACCACTCTACTGATTTGTATTCTTTAATTCCATTTCAAGATTTCTAAATACTATTAAATAAAATTGCATAATTATGCTGGTTTGGCTCCGTTAAAACTTCATATTTCTCAGCCTCAATAAGCAGTTCTCATTAATAAGATAAGCAGTTCTCTTAATCATTCTTCATCCCATTGCACATTCCTTTCAGGAACCGTTAAAAACAAACAAAAAATACCTTTATGGTTCTCAAGCCCCTAATTAATAACAATGATGATCTAATTTTTATATGACTTAGAATTTGTGTATCTTATAAGAACATCCTCAGTGTTGCTGTTTACTCTTTCTAACTTTACTCTTTCCCCATCTTTCTCTCTTCCTTCTGTACCAGCTAATGTTCTTGGACTAGAGTAATACAAGTGAACTCTCTTGAGAAAAATTGCATTTTTCAGAAAGATATTGTGAGACCGTAGTATTAAAAGGAAGCCTGGAGATGTGTATTTGGAAATTTATGGGAACCAAGGAAACCACAGAGGGAATTTTAAAATAGTCTCTTTGACAGCAAAAAGAGCTTCGTGTTCCAGCCTGACCTCTGGGATGAATCCAGCTGTTTTTGGTTACTTGTCATTTTGCCCACTGCTGCTGCTGCTCACTACTGAGCTTTAAAAAAGAGCATCCAAGTGACTTAGGCTTGGATTACAGATGTTACTTCTTGGCTAAGTGGAAATGTTGTTTCCATTTACACACCATCAGACTGTAATCAATGGAAAAGCCAAACTTCCCCCAGAGGAAATTAGGGTAATATGAACAAGGGAAAATGAGTGTTAGTGAAACAATCAAAACACAACAAAAATCCACTATACTTTCTGTCTCTTAGAAATCACTGGTTCTACTGTTTCCCAGTTCTTCCACAGAGTTTCTGATCAATCTTGTGTAGAATTTCTTAATATCTTTCCTCTCCAATACACTCCTTATAATCCTGGGTCCTCTTTTTTTTTTTTTTTTTCTTGAGAGCCATTATACATATCAGTCCTACAAATTCTAGGCCTCAGAGTCAGCTCTTTCCTCTTATTTATCATCTATGGGGCAACATCCACTGTATCATGGAAAAAGCAAGAGAGTTCCAGAAAAACATCTATTTCTGCTTTATTGACTATGCCAAAGCCTTTGACTGTGTGGATCACAATAAACTGTGGAAAATTCTGAAAGAGATGGGAATACCAGACCACCTGATCTGCCTCTTGAGAAATTTGTATGCAGGTCAGTAAGCAACAGTTAGAACTGGACATGGAACAACAGACTGGTTCCAAAGAGGAAAAGGAGTATGTCAAGGTTGTATATTATCACCCTGCTTATTTAACTTATATGCAGAGTACATCATGAGAAACGCTGGACTGGAAGAAACACAAGTTGGAATCAAGATTGCTGGGAGAAATATCAATAACCTCAGATATGCAGATGACACCACCCTTATGGCAGAAAGTGAAGAGGAGCTCAAAAGCCTCTTGTTGAAGGTGAAAGAGGAGAGTGAAAAAGTTGGCTTAAAACTCAACATTCAGAAAACGAAGATCATGGCATCTGGTCCCATCACTACATGGGAAATAGATGGGGAAACAGTGGAAACAGTGTCAGACTTTATTTTTTGGGCTCTAAAATCACTACAGATGGTGATTGCAGCCATGAAATTAAAAGACGCTTACTCCTTGGAAGAAAAGTTATGACCAACCTAGATAGCATATTCAAAAGCAGAGACATCACTTTGCCAACAAAGGTCAATCTAGTCAAGGCTATGGTCTTTCCTGTGGTCATGTATGGATGTGAGAGCTGGACTGTGAAGAAAGCTGAGTGCAGAAGAATTGATGCATTTGAACTGTGGTGTTGGAGAAGACTCTTGAGAGTCCCTTGGACTGCAAGGAGATCCAACCAGTCCATTGTGAAGGAGATCAGCCCTGGGATTTCTTTGGAAAGAATGATGCTAAAGCTGAAACTCTAGTACTTTGGCCACCTCATGGGAAGAGTTGACTCACTGGAGAAGACTCTGATGCTGGGAGGGATTGGGGGTAGGAGGAGAAGGGGACGACAGAGGATGAGATGGCTGGATGGCATCACTGACTCGATGGACATGAGTCTGAGTGACCTCCGGGAGTTAGTGATGGACAGGGAGGCCTGGTGTGCTGCGATTAATGGGGTCACAAAGAGTG
Source organism: Tragelaphus eurycerus (assembly GCA_935064755.1). NCBI lineage: Eukaryota > Metazoa > Chordata > Mammalia > Artiodactyla > Bovidae > Tragelaphus > Tragelaphus eurycerus. The sequence continues at coordinate 38,765,312 of CAKXYN010000010.1, read as the reverse complement.
GGACAAGACTGAGCGACTGAACTGAACTGAACTGATTGTTGCCTTATTTTGTGGTAAATACCTCTCCAATTAAGTTTCTTTCCCTTTGTCTCACTTCAACCTGTTGTGGACTATTGTAATACAATAGCATCTTAGATGACTTTTTTTTCTATAAATGTTTCCAATCTACATATTAATATTGCTTACAGAATTGTTTTTCTAAAGTAGTTAAAACACCAAAGTAATAAACAATAATCTTGATACTTTTCTTGCTTTAAAAAACTGAAATAAGTTTTTAGTAACTCCATGATAAAGTCTAATCTTTTTATCCAGTTTTTCAGGGCCCTAACTCATCTGACCTCACCTTACCCTTTCTAGAATCAATTCCTTCCATTCTACTTAAATTTTTTTTAAGAACACACAGTATCATCCCAATATCTTATATTTGTACCTGGTATTTATTATGGATATTATGGTGATTTTCCCAACAACTCTGTCATCCAATGGATAGTAATCATGAACTTGGAGGGAAAATGGCTCCACCTACATATCCACGGATGGCCCTGATTAATTTAATGCAAACATGGGAATCCATTTCCACTTGTCATTGTGATTGGTTCTTATAAATCAGGTGTAAATCATTTGGTCTCTGACATAACCACAGCCAAAGTGACTGATTTGAGAATAGGTTTGGGATATGAGAAAGAAGGATACCCTCTCTTCTGAGAGCTTTCTCCTTTCCTTTGGGTGTAGTATTGTGAGGATTTGAATCTTGAGACCATTATAATTACTTTTCCCTGTTGAGGGAAGCCACTCCTGAGATGAGGTATCATAGAGAAAGAGAGCCAGAGCCCTTGGATGAAGCCAGTCATGATGCTTGCCTGACTTCAGGTCCTGCAGTTATAAGAGTTAATGCATTTTGTCACTGACTTGACCATGCTGAGTCAGGTTTTCTGTTACTAGTTGTTCAGAGCATCCTAATAACACTGTTCTCCGTGATTAGCATGGCCTCCTTTCCCAATTTCTGTAACTGGGAAATATCTGCTCTTTTTTTTTAAAGCCAAACTGAATTGTTTCAGTGTCTGTGGAAGGCTTCTTTACCCCATGAACAACAATCATTCGGCTTCACTCTCTGTCCCATTGCACCTTGTTCTTCAAGTTGACAGTCATTCATTCAACATACTTATTTACTGAGTATTTTTTATGTATCAGGTTCTTTTATAGGTACTGAAAACACAGAAATGAGCAAATTGACAAAAATCTCAGCCCTCATAGAGCTTATATTCTCAAGTACAAGACAGAAGCTAATCACCAACAAAATGGTAAGATGTGGAGGGATATAAAGTATAATGAAAATAAAAGTATCATGCTGCTGCTGCTGCTAAGTCGCTTCAGTTGTGTCCGACTCTGTGCGACCCCACAGACGGAAGCTCACCAGGCTCCCCCGTCCCTGGGATTCTCCAGGCAAGAATACTGGAGTGGGTTGCTATTTTCTTCTCCAATGCATGAAAGTGAAAAGTGAAAGTGAAGTCGCTCAGTCGTGTCCGACTCTTAGCGACCCCATGGACTGGAGCCTACCAGGATCCTCCATCCATGGGATTTTCCAGGCAAAAGTACTGGGGTGGGGTGCCATTGCCTTCCCCGAAAAGTATCATGGAGATAAATAAATCTTGGAAAAAGAGACGGTGCTGGGGAAAGAAACTGCAATAAGGTGGTCAGGGAAGGTCTCACTAAAAGGGTGGAATTTGAACAAATATTTAAAAGAGGTAAGAGATTAGGTGGATATCTGGGGAAAAAGTGAGAGAGAATTGCATGTACCGTGTTCAATGTCAGTATGCCATTGAAAAGCAAATACATGGGTGTACTAGAATAGCAGTAATAGAGGTAGAAGAGGGGGTCACGTTGAAGATGGGGGCCAGATCATACAGGACTTTGTAAACCATTGTCTCTTAATGGGGAGCCTGGGCCAAGAATGGATAGGATCTGACTTCTCTTTTTAAGGGTTCATTCGGCTTGCTGGATTGAGAATGTATTTTGGGGAATATTCGACACACTACATGATTATTAGCTGTTTGTTAATCTGGCATCTCTTCTCCCTTTCATTTAAAAAGCTGCAACTTGTTTATCTTAATATCCTTGCAACTTACAAGTGTTTAAGAGACTTAATGGGACATCATATATTTGTTAGATTAGTTTTATTCCCCTTATTAAGCATAAGAAATGTGTCTGTACCAAGTGTGATCGGAAAAGATTACATTCAGCTTAATTTTATAGAAGGCAACACTAAACTGATGAAAGGCAGGAGAGTGTAGGAAAAAAGAAAGTTAAACTTTCACATAGGTAAATAAGAATAGTACACACTTGTAAAATAAAAAATAATTTGCCTCTGGATTTTTAAATGAATTAAGACATATAGGAGGACAAAATTCTAGTTTGATTGAGTGTGTCAGTTACATATCTAAAATGTCGCCAACTATACAACAGTTTTGTATGCCTTCATTAAGATGAAGGTATTGGTGAAATGTTGGAAAGTTATTCATGTTTGAGTAACAGCAGCATAGACAAGTCATCAGATAAGTATCCCATACTTAAATAAACTTCTCCCCTGAATCTAAATCAAATGATATGGTTGAGGCATATGTGTGACTTCCAGATACAAATGTGCAGCTTCATTGAATTTTCAGACAATTCATAGGTTTTGCCAAACTTAGTCCTTTGCACCATATCATTTGTCTGGTGTTTGAAAAACTGTATTCTCGAGTTCAGCTAGAAATTATTTATAAGCCGTATGGTGCCAGACATTGGCAAAGGTCCTCTCTGGACATGTGCTGAAGAGAACAAGCCACACAACTGCTTCCCTCCCACATAATCCCTCTGGCTCATTGAAATTGGATGACCTTCCTGGGAACTCTTTACTGTAGCCTCTGTGGGTGCCAAAAGCCCAAGAAAGCTTGCTGGGTTGTTCTCATTCAAATACAGAGCTTGCTGGGTTCTCATTGAGGAAATCTTTAGACACACTTCCTTCTTGCTCAGCGAAACTGCTAATTGGCACAGGAAACATCCCCGCTTTGTCCATTTTCTATAGAAGTTGGAAATGCTTCTACTTGACAGTGCTGACAGAATTATGTTTTCAGTGGTATGAATGCCCCAGACATTTCAAAGATAACCTTGGGGATAAAATAACACACATAATGCAGTGATTAGTCTTAAACTGTCTCATGCCATGGAATAAATGGTTACAAACAAGAATCTGAAATTGGGGGCTAAAAAAATGTGTGCTTGGGATAGATATTTAAAGCTGATAAAAATGGAATATAGGGCCTTTGTGTTCTTACGGTCTTTACCCTAATTGATTCATTTGTGCTACTGTTTGTCACTAGTTTTATAAGTAAGAGGGATTGTTAAGTTGGTTTCCAAAGAATATTTTTCCATCAGTTCCAAAAAGCATGTTATATTGCCAAGAGTAAAAAAATTGTCTCTGTATTTGTCATTGACCAAGAGCCATGTCTCTCGTATATATGAAGGGGAAAGAAAAAAACACTTTTCTAATCTGTAGTTTTAGGTCTTGTCTGCTTCTAATGGACTTGTGTAGCACCACAGGCTAAAAGGAAATGGAATTACTTGTGAGAGCACCTGGGCTGGGTGTGAAACTATTGAAATCTTTTTTAACCAGTCTTAACATTTTGAATGTTTATTTATGTCAAATTACCAAAACCTACCTTGCTTTTCTGCATATGTATATGCAAATGTACATATGTATATTTTTGAATTCAAGCAGATGCATAAAGGTTTTGTTAAGTCTTTAGAAGGTAATTATGCTCTTTAGCTGTTAATGTTTCATGCTTTAGCAGTGATGTTTCTTATCAAGTATATTGATATGAGCAAAGTCTATCCAAAAACAATAAATCATATTTTATTTTGTGTTTCTAATTGCACATTGTAAGGTTTTTCAATATTCACTGAGAGCAAGATAGAATTCATGACTTCACTGTTCTTGTCTTAAAAAAGACGATAACAGGATAACGAGGTGGTTTGCTGTGTACAGGAAGATCCAGTCATTCTTTGTCTTTACTGTACATCGTGTATAAGATCATTCGCACTGCCCCATTTTCAGTGTTAGAAGGTATTTGATTCATTGAAATTCTATGTGCCCACAATATATCTGGAACTGTGATAAATAGTTGAATGGACAAAAAATAAGTCTGCTAGAGAACTTTTATGTAGGTCCTCTTTGAATGGTGATTTCTAATACTTATCAAGTGGTTTTGTTGGAATTAACTTTTCAAGGATAGTTTCAAAGGATAATATTCTATGTCTCCCAAATTAAAAATCCATTAGTTTGTAAAACGGAACTAAGAACAGTTTTCAAGACCACAGTAAGTCAGAGAGGTTAGTGCTTGAGAAGGAACAAAATAACAACTAAAACAGAATTGACAGTTCTAGAAACAGAGCCAAAATACACATGGGGATTTAGTGTGTGGCAAAGCTGTTATTTCAAAGCAGTGGGGGAAAATCAATTATTTAATAGGCAGTGTTGAGACAGCTGGCTAGCCATTTGGATGAAGATCAAGCTGTATCTGTCTTAGAGTCTAATAAATTCTTGGTAAAATAATGATTGAAAATAATAATAGTAAAACAAACCCTAATAAATAAGAAAAAAAAATTGGACGCAGTTTTTTTCTTCACTTAGGATCATGTAATAGTCAAAATAAGTTTAAATTTAAAATATCAGCTATCTGTTTTAAAGAGAGGGAAATGGCTAAATTAACTATATAAAAATTTGAAGTATCTATGCAGTAGAAACGGAGAAGGCAATGGCACCCCACTCCAGTACTCTTGCCTGGAAAATCCCAGGGATGGGGGAGCCTGGTGGGCTGCCTCTATGGGGTCGCTAAGAGTCGGACACGACTGAAGTGATACATCATCATCATCATCATGCAGTAGAAAGTGTGATTAAAATGTCACAAGCAAAAAGACAAACTAGGAAAAATACTTGCTAAACATACAATCAGAAGACCAACTTCCTAGATATACAAACAATATTCAGATAAAAAGATAACACCTGAAAGAAAATTTGGCAAAAATATAAACAGAGTTCAGAAAGAAACATAAATGATTAATAATTATTATGCCACAAGTGTGTGCTGAAAGCTTACATATACCAGGACTATTCACTGTGCTTGAAGTAATATCAGAGAACAAAATAGATACAAATTCTAGTACTTGAGTACATTCGGTTATGAGGGATGGAAAAGACAATAGATAATATACCTAACAAATAAATGTATAATATATCAGTGCCAAGCTTCCCAAACTGTATGCCCGGACATCTCTGTAATCCAGCAAAATGACAGCGACAGTGCAGATTATTTCAATTTTCAAGGGAAGCACAGAAGCATCTATCAGACAAGATACCATTACTAGCTGAGGTAGTTCCAAATTTCTTGAGGTCACACCAAATTTTTTTTAGTGGCATCACATCTTTTGTACTGACTGTGCCCTGGGAATGGTCTCCCTTCAGGTATATATTATGGTGGCTTACTCCCTCACCTCTTGTAGGCTTTGCTCAGAGGTCTGCAATAACAAGCAAACATTACAAAACCCAAGGGGAAATAAGAGTAGTGTCGTCCGTTATTATTATTCCAAGCGTTGACAAGCCATTCAAGGCCCGACAGGTAAACATATCCCTTTAGTAGATAAGAATAATTAATTTAAAATGAACATATTATTTTCTTTTAACTTATGTCTATGACTTTTTTCAAATGGCTATGAAGTTGTTTGGACCTAACTATTTAATAAATGGCTTCCCAGGTGACTCAAGTGTAAAGAATTAGCCTGTCAATGCAAGAGACACAGCCAGGGGATGTGGGTTCAGTCCCTGGGTCTGGAAGGTTCCCTGGAGAAGGGAATGGCTAACCACTCCAGTATTGTTACTTGGGAAATTCCATGGACAGAGGAGCCTGGCGGGCTACAGTCTATGGGGTTGCAAAGAGTCAGACATGACTTTGCAACTAAACACTCACACATTTAATATATGGAATTGTTAAATATTTCTTTTGAGGCACCATGAACTTATGAAAAAAATGCAGAACACAGTAATTAGTCTGAGTACTGGGAGTAAAAAGAGGCAGGTTGCTATTAAAATAGCCAGGATTGTTTGGACTTCACTGAGACATTTGAGCAAAGCCTAGGAAAGGTGAGGGAGTGAGCCACCAGCATGGATACCTAAGGGAAACTGTTCCCAGAGCACAGTCAGTGCAAGAACCCCAAGATGGGAGTGTGTTTGGAACACGCAAGTTTAGTGTAGCTAGAGCAGAGTGAACCAAAAGCAAAATGCTAGGAGATAAGGTCAAGGAGGCAAGTTATAGGGGTCATTAAAGAACTTTGGTTTTTGCTGTGAGAAAAATACAGAATCAGTTGCATTTTAAAATAAGCTTTTAAATGTACTTGCATTCCCAAAAGAATGGTTTAGAGGGGAAAAAAAAAAAAACCACACATCTGACTCTTTTGCTATTTCAATAAACCCTACAGCTGTTAGAGTTGAGATATAAAAAGTTTGAATTACTATTATATATATGTCAGTGTTCATTTTTTAAAACAATAAGTGTATCCACGTGTCTTAGAAAACTTAGCTCTCTACCTTTGACATGAATCATTTAAGGACTTCATTGTTTAAAATGTAAAATGCCCTTGAGAGTATTAGAGGCTACAAATTCTTCTTTCCCCACCCCATTTTCTCCCACAAAAGAAATCATTCCAGTAAGTAGTTATGCATAGCAATGCCCAATTTTCTATTTAAAAATAATTGTGCATGAAGATTAGACAAAGATAATCTATTTTATAGTAGTTTTAATCATCAAACATCTAAAGAGTTGTAGTATGAATTAGTTTTAAAATGGCAGTCTCTAAGGTTACATTATGTTCTGAAAGCTTTTAGGGGAGTGTTATTCTGACACATTTAAAAATATTTTTAATGACAAATACTTTACATCATATGACTATTCCATGAATATATTTAATTGTACACATGATTTCCTTTTGCCTAAGATTAAAATCCTAGAGAGTCTTTACAACCCAACATAAATACCGCACTTGAGTGAGTTCATCTCAGAATGAGAATTCATGAGGGTTACTTACAGACAAACAGGTACTAAACACTGTTGATATACAAAAATATACTTCGGGTATATTTAAATCACAGCCAAATTAGTATTAGCATAAAATCATTGGCTAAGTTTTTAACTGTAATAAACAACACTAGTCATAGAGCAATTGTCAATTAATAGAAGTATAAAGCTGGGGTAACATTTTAGTATTCCCAAGCCTTTATTTGGATAATAGAAACAACTCAATTTAAAAGCATTAAATTGAGGCAGGGGTTTTTGTTTTTTCCTTTGTTTCTGTTTCTGTGGTAAGATCAAAAGTTCAGTTTTGAACATTAACTTTGAGATCACACTCAGATATTCATGAGATGGATCTGGGCTGGATACATTAATTGAGTGTATTTGCTTTATCTGTGTTTGTTACTTGAAGAAAGTAAATTGAATGGAAATCACCAAGTGAGTATATTCTGAGAAAAGAGGGCCAAGGACTGAGCCATATAGCATTCCAACACAGACTGGACAGGAGGAAGATGAGGAAGGAGGAGATGAGCAACTAGGAAGGAAGACAAAACTGAGGATCAGTGTCAGAGAGTGCACAGTGAATCCGGATTCTGAACTGACCCAGTGGAATTCATTGAGTAGTGATCTTGATAAGAAGAGTTTCGCTGGAGTAAAGGAAATGAAAATATGATTGGATTAAACAAAGAATGGAGGATTTCCACTTCAGTAATCCTGTAGGTAAACTGGATCAACCCTCCAGATAAGGAAAATAAGCTAGACAAAATGGTTAAAAAAAGTCTTTTCAAGTGACTGGTGAACTAAAACAGAAAGCTCACAGAGAAATGCAAAGCATTCAGGGGTGCTTTTTTTCTCAGAACTGTCTGTGAGTAATGGAATTGGTAATGGAATTGCCAGCTAAAGAATTAATAAGATTAGAACTAACAACAAACTCTCAGGGCTAGTGGACAAAGACTGGCATTGGGGTTTGCCAAGGAGTATGAGCTCTGTAATGCTCAAAATTCTCCAAGCCAGGCTTCAGCAATATGTGAACCGTGAACTTCCTGATGTTCAAGCTGGTTTTAGAAAAGGCAGAGGAACCAGAGATCAAATTGCCAACATCCGCTGGATCATGGAAAAAGCAAGAGTTCCAGAAAAACATCTATTTCTGCTTTATTGACTATGCCAAAGCCTTTGACTGTGTGGATCACAATAAACTGTGGAAAATTCTGAAAGAGATGGGAATACCAGACCACCTGATCTGCCTCTTAAGAAATCTGTATGCAGGTCAGGAAGCAACAGTTAGAACTGGTCATGGAACAACAGACTGGTTCCAAATAGGAAAAGGAGTACGTCAAGGCTGCATATTGTCACCATGTTTATTTAACTTATATGCAGAGTACATCATGAGAAACGCTGGACTGGAAGAAACACAAGTTGGAATCAAGATTGCCGGGAGAAATATCAATAACCTCAGATATGCAGATGACACCACTCTTATGGCAGAAAGTGAAGAGGGGCTAAAAAGCCTCTTGATGAAAGTGAAAGTGGAGAGTGAAAGGGTTGGCTTAAAGCTCAACATTCAGAAAACGAAGATCATGGCATCTGGTCCCATCACTGCATGGGAAATAGATGGGGAAACAGTGGAAACAGTGTCAGACTTTGTTTTTCTGGGCTCCAAAATCATTGCAGATGGTGACTGCAGCCATGAAATTAAAAGATGCTTACTCCTTGGAAGGAAAGTTATGAGCAACCTAGATAGCATATCAAAAGCAGAGACATTACTTTACCAACAAAGGTTCGCCTAGTCAAGGCTATGGTCTTTCCTGTGGTCATGTATGGATATGAGAGCTGGACTGTGAGGAAGGCTGAACGCTGAAGAATTGATGCTTTTGAACTGTGGTGTTGGAGAAGACTCTTGAGAGTCCCTTGGACTGCAAGGAGATCCAAGCAGTCCATTCTGAAGGAGATCAATCCTGGAATTTCTTTAGAAGGAATGATGCTAAAGCTGAAACTCCAGTATTTTGGCCACCTCATGCGAAGAGTTGACTCATTGGAGAAGACTCTGATGCTGGGAGGGATTGAGGGCAGGAGGAGAAGGGGACGACAGAGGATGAGATGGCTGGATGGCATCACTGACTCGATGGATGAGAGTCTGAGTGACCTCCGGGAGCTGGTGATGGACAGGGAGGCCTGGCGTGATGCGGTTCATGGGGTCGCAAAGAGTCGGACACGACTGAGCGACTGATCTGATCTGATCTGAAGGAGTATGAGCCCTGGTTCAAAAAAAAAAAAAATCCCCAATATTGAGTTGGGACCCTAATTTTGGAGTGGATAGGAATAAATGGACCCTCTCAGGGATCCAGATTTAGTTTCAGAAGATCTGAGTTTCTCATGGTTGTCGTCATTCAGTCGATAAGTCATGCCCAACACTTTGTGACCCCATGGGCTACAGCATGCCAGGTTTCCTGTCCTTCTCTATCTCCTGGAGATGGCTCACACGTAGGTCCATTGAGTTGGTTATGCGATCCAACCATCTCATCCTCTGTCACGCCCTTCTCCTCCTGCTCTCAAATTTCCCAGAATCAGGATCTTTTCCAAAGAGTAAGTCTTTATCATCGGGTGGCCAAAGTATTGGAGCTTTCCAGTGAATATTCAGGGTTGATTTCCTTTAGGATTGACTGCTTTGATCTCGTTGCAGTCCAAAGGACTCTTAAAATCTTCTCCAGCACCACAATTTGAAAGCATCAATTCTTTGGCTCTAAGCCTTCTTTAAGGTCCAACTCTCACATCCGTACGTGACTACTGGAAAAACCATAGCTTTGCCTAGAAGGGCCTTTGTTGGCAAAGTGATGTCTCTGGTTTTTAACATGCTGTCTAGATTAGTCACAGCTTTTCTTTCAAGGAGCAAGTGTCTTTTAATTTCATGGCTGTAGTCACCATCTGCAGTGATTTTGGAGCCCAAGAAAATAAAACCTGTCACTGTTTCCACTTCTGTTGTTCAGTCACTCAGTTGTGTCCAAGTCTTTGAGACTCCATGGACGGCAGCATGCCAAGCTTCCCTATCCTTCACCATCTCCCAGAGCTTGCCAAAACTCATGTCCATTGATTGAATCAATGATGCCATCCAACTATCTCATCCTCTATCATCCCCTCCTCCTCCCGCATTCAATCTCAGCATCAGGGTCTTTTCTAATGAGTTGGCTCTTCACATTAGATGGCCCAAATATTGGAGCTTCAGCTTCAGCATCAGTCCTTTCAATCAATACTCAGGATTGATTTCCTTTAGGATTGACTGGTTTGATCTCCTTGCAAGGCAAGGGACTCTCAAGATTCTTCTCCAACACCACAGTTCAAAAGCATCAATTCTTTGGCACTCAGCTTCCTTTATGGTCCAACTCTCACATCCATACATGACTACTGGAAAAACAATAGCTTTGACTATACAAACTTTTGTTGGCAAAGTGATGTCTGTGCTTTTTAATATACTTTCTAGGTTTGTCTTAGCTTTTCTTCCAAGGAGCAAGTATCATTTAATTTCATGGCTATAGTCACCATCTGCAGTGATTTTGCAGCCCAAGAAAATAAAATCTATCACTATTTCTATTATTTCCCCATCCATTTGAATGAAGTGATGGAACCAGATGGCATGATGTTAGTTTTCTGAACATTGATCTTTAAGCCAGTTTTTTCACTCTCCTCTTTCATCTTCATCAAGAGTCTTCACTTTCTGCCATAAACATGGTATTATCTGTATATCTGCTGCTACTGCTGCATTGCTTTAGTCATGTCCGACTCTGTGTGACCCCATAGACGGCAGTCCACCAGGCTCCCCCGTCCCTGGGATTCTCCAGGCAAGAACACTGGAGCAGGTTGCCATTGCCTTCTCCAATGCATGAAAGTGAAAAGTGAAAGTGAAGTCGCTCAGTTGTGTCCGACTCTTAGCGACCCCATGGACGACAGCCTATCAGGCTCCTCCACCCATGGGATTTTCCAGGCAAGAGTACTGGAGTGGGGTGCCATTGCCTTCTCCCTGTATGTCTGAGGTTATCGATATTTTTCCCGGCAATCTTGATTCCAATTTGTGCTTTATCCAGCCTGCCATTTTGCATGATGTACTCTGCATATAAATTATATAAGCAGGGTGACAACATACAGCCTTGACATACTCCTTTCCCAATTTGGAACCTGTCCTTTTTTCCATGTCTGGTTCTAACTGTTGTTTCTTGACCTGCATACATGTCTGTCAGAGGCATTTAAAGTAGTCTGGTATTCCCATCTCTTGAAGAATTTTCCACACTTTGTTGTGATCCACACAGTCAAAGACTTTAGCACAGTCAAGGAATCAGAAGTAGATGTTTTTTGGAATTCTCTTCCTTTTTATGTGATCCAACGGATGTTGGCAATTTGATCTCTGGTTTTCTAAATCTGGCTTACACATCTGGAAGTTCTTGGTTCATGTACTGTTGAAGCCCAGCTTGAAGGATATCTGGAGTATTACCTTGCTAGCATATGAAATGAATGCAATTGTATGGTAGTGTGAACATTGCTTGATGTTGCCTTTCTTTGGGATCCAGTTCCATGGCCACCGCTGAGTTTTCAAACTTGCAGGCATATTGAGTGCAGCACTTTAACAGCATCATCTCTGAGGATTTTAAATAGCACAGCTGTCATTCCTTCACCTCCACTAGCTTTGCTTGTAGTAATGCTTGGTAAGGCCCAGTTGAATTCACAGCTGGGATATCTGACTCTAGGTGAGTGATCACACCATCATGGTTATCTATGTAGTTAAGAAGACCTTCTTTTTTCTCCCTGCTATTCTCTGAAACTCTGCACTCAGTTGGGTATATCTTTCCCTTTCTCCCTTGCCTTTCGCTTCTCTTCTTTTCTCAGATATTTGCAGGGACTCCTCAAACAACCACCCTGCCATCATGCATTTCATTTTCTTTGGGATGGTTTTGGTCATTGCCCCTGTACAATGTTACAAACCTCTGTCCATAGTTCTTGAGGCAATCTATCCACCAGATCTAATCCTTTGAATCTATTTGTCACTTCTACTATATAATTGTAAGGAGTTTGACTTAGGTAGTACCTGACTGGTCTGTTGGTTTTCCCTATTTTCTTCAATTTAAGCCTGAATTTTGCAATAAGGAGCTCGTGATCAGATCCACAGTCAGATCCAGGTCTTGTTTTTCTTCAGTGTATAGAACTTTCCCATCAGATTTCCATGTTGATCATCTGGTTAAATTAAGACAGTCAATAGGGAAGCACCTGAATTTGCCCTTCAGAGGATATTTGGATTATCTGAGACATCTAGTATGTAGAGATCAGAGATGCTGCTATCCATCAGCAGTATTAACATTATAACTCCTTAAGGGAAAAAAAAAATGCTTTTGATATAATTCATTATCCAGCAAGAGTTTTGATATCCTGAATTGCTTAAAAAACCTTTTCTAATTGAATTGTAAGAATTAGGACCGCAAAATTGTTCTCACCATAAAGTACAAGACCAACATTCAAAGAAGCTTAGCTTCTTGCTTTCTCCTTCCGTAGGAGGCAGTTTTCTTCTTCTCCTATAGTTAGTTATTTAGTTTTTTATTTATCATTCTGTATTGAAAATATAAGCAATGATAATATAATTATATTTATAATACCTTCCCATTTTTAAGATAAATAATAGCACATTTACATTTTCTTTTACTACTTTCGATGTTTACTTTTTTTGTTTTTGCAGTTTTCTTCTTAACCTCAGTAGCATGCATGTTAAGTGCATCAGTTGTATTTACCTCTTTGTGACCCCATGGACTGTGTAGGCTACCAGGCTCCTGTGTTCACAGGATTCTCCCAGGCAAGAATGCTGAAGTGGGTGCCATTCTCTTCTCCAGGGGATCTTCCCGACCCAGGGATCGAACCCATGTCTCCTGCATTGGCAGGTGGATTCTTTACCACTACGCCACCTGAGAAGCCCCTCTTAACCTCATAGTAATTTAAATTTACTTCCTCAATCATCTTTATTGATTTTGTTTCACAGCTATTTATTTTTTATTTAAGTAGCTTTTCTATTATTAAATAAATAAATACAGAAATGACACAACTTACCCAGGTGGGACTGATGGTAAAGAACCTGCTTACCAATGCAGGAGACGTGAGACTCTGGTTCGATCCCTGGGTCAGGAAGATCCCTTGGAGGAAGATATGGCAACCCACTCCAGTACTCTTGACTAGAGAATCCCATGAACAGAGGAGCCTGGTGGGCTACTGTCCATAGGGTTGCAAAGAGTTGGACATGACTGAAGTGATGGAGCATGCACACACAGAAGTAACAGAAACAGATCCTTTGTTTTACATGTTTGAATCAGGAATTTGTAATTTCTGAATTGTTTTTTTAATTTAATTTTATTTAACTTTACAATATTGTATTGGTTTTGCCATATATCAAAATGAATCTGCCACAGGTATACATGTGTTCCCCATCCCGAACCCCCCTCCCTTCTCCCTCCCCATACCATCCCTCTGGGTCGTCCCAGTGCACCAGCCCCAAGCATCCAGTATCATGCATCGAACCTGGACTGGCGACTCATTTCATATATGATATTATACATATTTCAATGCCATTCTCCCAAATCATCCCACCCTCTCCCTCTCCCAGAGTCCAAAAGACTGTTCTATATACACAGTGGACTATTACTCAGCCATTAAAAAGAATACATTTGAATCAGTTCTAATGAGGTGGATGAAACTGGAGCCTATTATACAGAGTGAAGTAAGCCAGAAAGAAAAACACCAATACAGTATACTAATGCATATATATGGAATTTAGAAAGATGGTAACAATAACCCTGTGTACAAGACAGCAAAAGAGACACTGATGTATAGAACAGTCTTCTGAATTGTTTTTACAAGCCATTCCAAAATATCTTTCCAAATTGGAGTTAAATGATGTGTCTGAATTTCATCAGTTTTTTTTTTCCCTCATGTGTTTTGATTTTTTTGTGTTTTTAATCTTTAAAAAGTATATGTTGGAAGTCTTTAAAATGTCATCATGTCCCAACAGCCTGATACTGGGGAGACCATCTTGTTATACAAAAGTGCATTAGAAAGTCCAAGTTTGCATGTGTTTAAAATACTCTATTAAGAGGACCCTGAAAAGAAAAAATGTAACAGTTAAAATAACCAAAGTGATGAACAATTGTAGATACTGTGTGAACTGCTTTTACTCTGATGAGCTTAAGGGAATGAACTGAACAGGATACATACCCTATGTTCTTACATGTGTTTTTTAAAAGAATCCTTGCAGCTGCTCTGTGAAAGGCACTGTTAAGAGAATGATAAGACAAGCCACAGATGAGTAGGAGATATGTGCAAAACACACATTTGACAGAGGACTTGCATCTAAAATATGCAAAGAACTCTTAAAATTCAACAGTAAGAAAACAACCCAATTTTACTGGACCAAAGATTTGAGCAGACATTTGACCAAAGAAGCTGTATAGATGGCAAATAAGCATATGAAAAGATGCTCATTTATCATCAGGGAACTACAAATTAAAACAATAATAATATACTATTACCTACTTATTAGGAGAGCTTAAAAAAAACTGACAATAACAATCACTGGCAAGGGGGCGAAGCAGCAGGACCTCTGATTCATGGCTCCTGGGAATGTGAAATGGTACAGTCACTTTAGGAGTTTGCATTTTCTTAGGAACCTAAGCAGTCTTACCATACAGCTCCGTAGTCATGCTCTAGGGTATTTACCTAACTAATTGGAAAACTTACGTCCACAAAAAAAATTGAATGTTTACAGTTGCTTTATTTATAATCACCAAAAACTGGAAACAACTAAGCTGTCCTTAAGGTAAATGGATGAACAAACTCTAACATAGTCATATAATGGGATAGTCTTCAGTGAGAAAAAGAAATGAACTTAAGCCATGAAAGACATAGACAAATCTCTGATTTGTATTGCTAAATGAGAGAAGCCTGTCTGAAAGGGCTATCTATCTATTATAGAATTTCAATTATATGACGTTCTGGAAAAAGCAAAAACTATAAAGACAAAAATCAGTAGTTTCCAGAGGTACAGGGGAGGGAAGGAATATTGAATATGTAAAGCACAAGGGATATTTTAGACCAATGAAACAATTCTGCCTGATGCTATAATGGGGATATACAGTGCTTTGTATTTGTCAAGACCAGTACATTGAGACGGGGAAGGCAATGGCACCCCACCCCAGTACTTTTGCCTGGAAAATCCCATGTACGGAGGAGCCTGGTAGGCTCCAGTCCATGGGGTCGCTAAGAGTTGGACACAACTGAGCGACTTCACTTTCACTTTTCACTTTCATGCATTGGAGAAGGAAATGGCAACCCACTCCAGTATTCTTGCCTGGAGAATCCCAGGGACAGGGGAGCCTGGTGAGCTTCCGTCTATGGGGTCACACAGAGTCGGACACGACTGAAGCGACTTAGTAGCAGTAGCAGTACATTAAGAAGCCTAGAACATGTGTTCTTATGTACAGATTCTCTGGTTCCATGAACATGGCAATTTTGTTAAATTCTATTGTGCTTCCTTACTATTAAGAGGGGGAATAAAGTATGACTTGTTTATAAATACATACTCTGCATGACTGAGTATTTTCTGGCTGAGGAAAGACACTGCTTTTTTTTTTTCCCAGTTGCACTGGGTCTTTATTGGTGTGTGCAGGCTTTCTCTAGCAGCAGCAAGTGGTGCGCACTGGATCTTTATTGCTGTGTGCAGACTTTAGTTGCAGCAAGTGGTGCACAGCCTTCTCTTTTCAGTGACTTCTTGTTGCAGAGCATAGGCTCTAGGTGCTCAGGCTCCACTAGCTGCAGCATGCAGGCAGAGTAGTTGTGGCCTGAAGGCTCTAGGGTGCAGGGGCTTCAGTAGTTGAGGCTCACCAGTTTAGTTGTTCCAAGGCATGTGGAATATTCCTGGACCAGGGATCAAACTTGTGCCCTCTGCATTGGCAGGCAGATTCTTATCCACTGCGCCAACAGGGACGTCTGAAAGCTACTGTTTTGATGAAGCATTATGAAACCTGCAGAGTCTTCCATTTACAATTTACAATCATTTATGATGATTGTGACAGTTTTCCCTAACTTGGCTTCAGTTCCATTCATTTTAAACCTTGTTTTTCCTCCATCATTGACATACTTCTGGGTCAGTCCACAGGACACATTCACCAGGACCTCATAATACAGCCTCTGACCACACACCTTTGGGTCATGATGCCCTAGTGCATTGGCACAGTGATCAGTGGGACAGTTGCTGGAAGCCACTGCCACACAGAAAACCTACTAATAACCTAAAGATAAATGGAAATAATGGCAAATTTTACAAAAATATATTTCTGTGAGAATACATTGCTAGTCCCCTTCCTATGACTTATAAAAGAACTGTGTAAGAAAGGATCAGGCATTTAAGCTTCTTCAGCTTCACAGAAAATCACCCTCCATGTGCCCAAGAGTCTTTGGAAGTTCTCTTTTATTTTCTCCATCTTTCAAGGAGAAATAGCAATCAGGATGGATAACCGTGAGAATGAGGAATGAAGTGGGTAGTTTGAGAAAGAAAATAACATATGAAGTATCACTGAGAATGGAAATGGACTAGGGAATATAATTATTGAATGGCATTAGGACCTACTTCATGTTCTTGGGGAGGAATTTATAGAAAAACTAGTAGGTGTGATGGTGAATTACACTCTGGCCATGTTTAGTCACACAATTATAGACCAAAGCGTGGGTGGAGAACTGGATTTGAGCAGGGGCATCATTGCCAAGCAAATATTCCAAAGTGAGAGGGATCAAGGGGGAAGAAGATGAGGCAGAAAGTGATTTTAAAACTGGATTATGAATTTTAACCTGTGTAAGGAGAGGAGAAAGGTTATCAAAAGTTGATGGTTAGTGAAAAGTGGTAAAAATCAATAGGTTGAGAGGTCTTGTGGATCAAAGGATTATTAGAATTGAATGCATGAGGGAGTAAGCTGGAAAGACACGGAGTGATGAAAAGAAATGGGGTACATGGAATTGAGATTTGGATGAGCTGCTGTTAATGGCAATGCCAAAGCCTACAGGGTTACCATCAGACTGAGTGGGTAGGGTGGTGTTGAGGACTGGCTCACTGGGAGACTTTTCAAAGACCTAAAAGGACAGGATATTGAAAAGATCCTTTATATGTGTATCAAATTCCCAAGAATTAAGACAGGAGTGTTTCTTCCAGTCCAGCATTTCTCATGATGTACTCTGCATATAAGTTAAATAAACATGGTGACAATATACAGCCTTGACGTACTCCTTTTCCTATTTGGAACCAGTCTGTTGTTCCATGACCAGTTCTAACTGTGGCTTACCTGACCTGCACACAGATTTCTCAAGAGGCAGGTCAGGTGGTCTGGTATTCCCATCTCTCTCAGAATTTTCCACAGTTTATTGTGATCTACACAGTCAAAGGCTTTGGCATAGTCAATAAAGCAGAAATAGATGTTTTTCTGGAACTCTCTTGCTTTTTCCATGATCCAGCGGATGTTGGCAATTTGATCTCTGGTTCCTCTGCCTTTTCTAAATCCAGCTTGAACATCACGAAGTTCACGGTTCACATATTGCTGAAGCCTGGCTTGGAGAATTTTGAGCATTACTTTACTAGCGTGTGAGATGAGTGCAGTTGTGCGATAGTTTGAGCACTCTTTGGTATTGCCTTTCTTTGGGATTGGGATGAAAACTGACCTTTTCCAATCTTGTGGCCACTGCTGAGTTTTCCAAGTTTGCTGGCATATTGAGTGCAGCACTTTCACAGCATCATCTTTCAGGATTTGGAATAGCTCCACTGGAATTCCATCACCTCCACTAGCTTTGGGACGACAGAGGATGAGATGGCTGGATGGCATCACTGACTCGATGAATGTGAGTCTGAGTGACGTCCGAGAGCTGGTGATGGATAGGGAGGCCTGGCATGTTGCAGTTCATGGGGTCGCAAAGAGTTGGACACGACTGAGCGACTGATCTGATCTGATCTGACAGATGAGTTGGGTGACAGTGAACCTTGGTGCTCATACCAACAAGAAATGAAGAAGAGTTAGTATATGAAAGTAACAATGAATAGCAATGGGTATGTAATCTGATAAGATGAGGTGCAAATAACTGGAGGAGTTAAGGAGTAGAAAAGATATACCCAGAAGCAGCAATGAGGAGCAGATAACCCACTTCCAGACACAGTTATGGAAGAAATGTAGCCACCAACTGAAAGGGCTGAAGAGGCAGATATATCCTCAAAAGAGAGCCTCATTTTAATTTGGAAGAAAAATTTCTAAAAGTACATTGGATTTTGCTAAGTACAGACTGGAATTCCAAAGGGCACATGTACTATTACCATTTCTATGTCCAGATATAATTTCCAGGCTATGGTAGAGAGTAGGGGTTTATGTGGGCTGATGCACTGTGTTACACATTCTTCTAATAAATGGAAAGGGTAAGGTTAGAGAATATAGTATTGCATATAAATGTATATATACAGTATTTCTGATGGATAACAAGAGATAAGTGTTTTCCTCTGGAGGAACTAACTAATGTTGGAGGGAGAATTTTACCTTTATTTTATACTGAAATACTACAATGCATAATGATGTGAGACAATCAAAATATGAATACTTATTGGGTCTTTTCTTAATATTTATTTGGCTGAAGTGGGTCTTAGTTGCAGCACATGGCCTTCTCATTGTGTCACGCAGGATCTTCCACTGCGGTGCAGACTCTCCAGCTGTGGCACTTGGGCTAAGTGGTTGCGGTGTGTGGGCTTGGTTGCTCCGCGTCATGTGGGATCTTAGTTCCCCGACCTGGGTTTGAACCCATGTCCCCTGCAATGCAAAGCAGATTCTTAACCACTGGATCACTAGGAAAGTCCCTTGGGTCTTTGGTATTAAAGAATTATTACTTTCTCCTAGGTGTGACAAGGGTATTAGGATGATGTTTTAAAAGTCATAATTTAGAGATGCACATATATTTACTGATCAACTATTTGTAGGTATCAGCCTAAAAATAATGAAAGGGGGAGTGGATAAGAGGAATAAATAGGAGACTTAGATAAAATAAGATCATTCACAAGTTGAGTAAGGTTGAAGTTAGGTTATGTTTACGTGGAGTTTCATTACACTGCTCTGCCTACTTTTGCATATATATTTCAAATTGTCCACAAAAAGTTACAGAAAATAATTTATTGAAACTTGCAATAGGTAATATCTATTCAGATAAAATTTTGTTTCAATTCTATACTTTATTTGCATTAAATTTGGAGAATGAGTGAAAGTCGCTCAGTTGTGTCCAATTGTATACAGTCCACGGAATTCTCCAGGCCAGACTACTGGAGTGGGTAGCGTTTTCCTTCTCCAGGGATCTTCCCAACTCGGGAATTGAGCCCAGGTCTCCTGCATTGCAGGCAGATTCTTTATCAGCTGAGCCACAAGGGAAGTGCAAATTTGGAGAATGCAGTGATATAAATATTCAGTCCTAGTCCTTGTGTAATTGATAACTTAAAGGGGAAAACAAACTATTAGCAAGGTCCCCACCCACCCCAAGAAAAATTATGAGGTGGGTCAAGGAGGGCCTGGAAAACCATGTTGAGTTTGGGTTCTCTCCTAAAAATAATTAGAAGCCATTTCAGTGTTTTAACCAGAGAAAAATATTATCTGTTGTCTCCATATTATTCACTCTAATAGAGGAACTGATTGAAAAAGTGCTCAGTAGTTGAGAACTGTGATCAATTACAAGGCTATTATGATCTAGGCTTATATTGATGGAAGTTCATAATATAAAACATTGAGTAGAGAGAAAATAAGCAGAAAAATTGAAAAGAAATGATGGGTGAGTTAGTGTTGTGTCATAAAGCTGGAGGATGGTCTCAATAAGCAGGATGATTATTTATTGCTGAAACCACATAAGCCATGGTGTTTGATCTTGCCATTCCATCCTTTTAATGAGAAACATGCAAAGCCTAACCTAAGAATAATATGACTTCCTTGTTCTGGTGTCCAAGGCTCTGTTCTCATCTCACCATATACCTCTTTATGGGTTCCATGCTCAGGACATAACTGATTTGATTTGATAGGATAAGCTGAGACATTTTACAACTACTTGCTTTGGAAACCACTGCACAGGCTGGGCATGATTCTCCTTATCAAAATCTGTCTCATCCTTGTAAGTCTTGGCCCAAACGACAACTCCCCCATAACCATCCCTGGTCTTCCCATTTCTCCTTCCTGCATGCTGCAACCATACTAGCTGGACCTCAGTTTTGCACTTAGGAAGCGCAAAACTGTGGCTTTATGCAGTTGAAAGTGGTTTTCATATCTTCTTAACTTCCCTCATAGCTCAGTCGGTAAAGAACCTGCCTGCAACCCAGGTTCGATTCCTGGGTTGGGAAGATCCCCTGGAGAAGAAAATGGCAATCCACTCTAGTATTTCTGCCTGGAGAATCCCATGGACAGAGAAGCCTGGTGGGCTACAGTCCATGGGGTTGCAAGAGTCAAACACGACTCAGTGACTAAACCAACCGTGATGAAGTTAGAAACCGTTTGAGATCTAATAATGTGTTAATTCAGCTTTACCTTCTTTGATTACCTTACCTATCTTTCTCAGTTACTTAACTAATACATATTTATTGGAATAAAATGATTCCTTTTTTTAATATTTCTTATTGGAATAGAGTTGACTTATAATGCTGTTAGTTTCAATCAGTCATACATAAACATATATCCACTCTTTTCTCGACTCCATCCCCATATAGGTCACTACAGAGCACGGAACAGAGTTCTCTATGCTATACAGTAGGTTCTTATTAGTTATTTCTAAACTTTTTTAGTTTGTATTGGAGTATAGGCAGTTGATAACGTTGTGATAGTTTCGGGCGCACAGCAGAGCGACTCAGCCATACCTATATCCATTCTTCCCCAAACTGCCCTCCCATCCAGGCTGCCACATAACACTGAGCAGAGTGCCCTGTGCTATACACTAGATCCTTTTTGGTTATCCATTTTAAATATAGCAGTGTGCACATGTTGATTCCAAACTCCTTAACTATCCCTTCCCCACTGGCAACTGTAAGTTCCTTCTCTAAGTCTGTGAGTCTCTTTCTGTTTTGTGAGTTCATTTGTATCATTTCTTTTTACATTCCACATATCAGATCAGATCAGTCGCTCAGTCGTGTCTGACTCTTTGCGACCCCATGAACCGCAGCACGCCAGGCCTCCCTGTCCATCACCAACTCCCGGAGGTCACTCAGACTCACACCCATCAAGTCAGTGATGCCATCCAGCCATCTCATCCTCTGTCGTCCCCTTCTCCTCCTGCCCTCAATCCCTCCCAGCATCAGAGTCTTCTCCAATGAGTCAACTCTTCTCATGAGGTGGCCAAAATACTGGAGTTTCAGCTTTAGCATCATTCCTTCCAAAGAAATAGGGATGCCATATGATATTTCCCTTTCTCTGACTTCACTAGTATGACAATCTTTAGATCTATCCATGCCATGCAATGCAAATGGCATTATTTTGTGGAATAGACTGATTTCTTATCTCCTTGTGTGCATGTCACAGCAAAATCCAGATTGATGTTTTCACAGAAAAAAATTGAGATTAGCTTAAATGCTCAATCAACTACATTATGAACATGTATAATAACCTTAAGATATCAAATCACAGGACAACTTTGGGTGCATAAAATTCTTTATTTAGAACAATAAAGTATATGTATATATAATGTAATTTCAAATTCAAACCTGTATAAAAAAGGGTCAGAACATATACCTATTTTAAAAAGTACACATACAGTACATACACATACACATCACATTTTACAACTTTTTTTATTTAAACTTCAGTCATAATAAAACTATAGAATAATGTTGAAAGACATTTACATTACTATATGCAAACTCCAATCTATGACTGAACTAGCAATATATCTATACATCCATCTAAATGTCTGAATACTTTAAGTCCATTGATTAAAAAAAAAAAAAAAAACAGTGGCAAGTGGACACTATAATCACACATTAATCCTTAGAATATAGGAGAATAGAATATTTTGCTTGGAAACTTTTATTGAGTCACAGCTCAGAAATTAAGGAACTGAAAATACTATGGTTTTTAGTTTAAACAATGTTATTTTTAAAAAATACAATACAATTAAGATGTAATTGTAGATGGCACTTATAAATAAATTTACAATGCTTAGGAAACATTTTTAGGATCATGAATATCCATTATAATATGGATTATTTCTAAAACAATACCTTGTTAGGAAATGAAAGTACCATTATTTTATCTTCACAAAGGGCATTTCCAGCAACATTATAAACAGCACAAATGAAGTGGTTGGAATTTCAATCTGAATGTTTGTGTTTTAATGCCAATTTCAAAATAATACTGTTTCAAAACAAGCTGGCTTTCTTTAAAATTCTTATCACATTTTCCAATTTTAAAATTTAATTTATGGTTTACCCATCTCCAAATGGATTCTAAAGTATCTTTTGGCACTTAAAAACTTTATGAGCATCTTACATTTTCTGCCCTTAGCTTTTAAGAAAATGAGAGATTTAAATGCTTAATTTGGTGCACTTCCAAATGCTACACACATATTATAGTATCTTTTCCTGGATAAAATATACTCTTGGTTTTCATTCTTCAGAGGTAATCCAAAAATGTTTATTTAAGCAAAGGAAAAAGCCATCTCTTGTATAAATGGTTATCCAATTCAACCTACAGTAGACTGTATTTCACTTTAAGAACGGACCATATTTACATTACAAACAAGAACAGCCATTGCTTTTTATGTTCAAATTGCTTATTCACAGAGATCATTGTTGGATATTTTGTGTGCGATAGCTTCAGCTCTACTTTATCTATCATCTTTGTCATTCACATATCAATAGGTTTCTCTCACACCTATGATATGACCTGACTTCACCACATAGATAAATAAAAAATTGAGATCCAAAGAAGGGCAGTGATTTATCAATACAGGTTAACAGCAAAGTGGAAGCGCCTGACAATTTTTCCTAATATCCATCCCACTATGTTAAACTGCCTTTTTGAAAAATGTTATTTTTTAGTTAAGTCAGAATAGGTAGGCAATGGCTAAAAGCCCCATACTTATATTTTGAATCCAGAAACTAGCTGCAGAAAAACATGAAGAACTATCTATGAATTCTGAATGGATTTTTCTATTAATTTAAATTTTCATTTGAATTAGAATATCAAAATATGCCACAAAGTTTCTCCAAAGTACTTTAATTCTTACTAAAAGCAAATGTTTCATTGTGAACATACTTTATCATAAATTGTCATTTTCACATACTTAGTCCTTTTTAAAGAGGATATTGTTCTATTAAAGTGTTGAAAAAATCAATGTCTCTGACTCATTAAAAAGTGGCAGTGTGGTAAACACAACGGATTACAATACAAAATCCAGCAACACTTCGATATCGCTGGGCAGGCATCATTTATCACAGAGCCAGTATCTCTACAGATTTGGGTTCTACCAAAGAAGTACAAAGCTTTTAGTATAATTTAGAATCTGAAGACTTCTGAAATTATTTTAAAAGACAATTTTAAAACATTACAAAAGAAGACTGTCAGATACATGGCACCAATTTATAGGGTGATTTCATTGTTTAAGACATCAGTTGTGAGTTTTCCATGATTTATGAAGGCTATTCAGAACACATACTGGATAAAATAAAGCAAAGCTATATATGTTCATCTCCAAGCAGATATGACAGTTAATTCCCAAGCAACTACCATCCAAAGTAATGTTTAGCATTTTTCTATTGTTCGTGTATTTTATTGAATTTTAGTGTTTTAAAATATTGGTATCCATACACCTGTCAATGAACCAATACATTTAATTAGGCAGAATACATCTCCCCTCACCCTACCATGCCAGATTTCATAACTTGCCTAATTTGTTTATTTAACTCTATTGCTTTAGGACCATGTCCTTGAGTGTTAAAAACCCAGCTACCAGTTTTGAGAACAAAAGTACATTTATTGTACTCTGAAGCTCATTAAGCAGCATTTTCACATACATATGAAAATGGAAACCATTGCCGAAATAAACTATTAGATTGAGAAGTATCAATCTTCTCAATCTATACGTGACTTACACATACTCAGGTTACTCTATGTCTATTCAAAACAGTATCACACACTGAGACAGGTCCTTACAGCCATTAACTTTATCTCTTTTATTATACATATCATAGTTGTATCATGGATATTTGAGGGCCTAAATAAATTCATGCAGCTTCCCAAAGCACCTGGGTTGTATCTTACTGAAATGACTAGTATTTGAGGAACCACAGCACTTTAGAGAAGACAAGGGTCATAGAGATCATCTGAGCTCTTTGGTATAAAAAAGAGCAAAGGCCACTTACTGGAGTTGTATTCTAATTAGCACTGAACGTAAGCTAAAATCCAACTCTACTAGAAATTCTTGGACTAGTAAAGTCAAATAAAAGGTAGCAGTTTTTCATGCCCTTCTGTGTCACTGCATTGAAGGTCACCTCATGGTGGTAGGATATGGCAATAATGTTATCACAAGGATGAAGTTAGAAGGAAAGCTTTGGATTCCTTTATGTTCATGACATATTGAAAGAATCTTCATCAAAATAAACCATGAGAAATCATTCTTTGACCTTAGTCAGATGTTCCTGTGATATAAAAAAAGAAAATTGGCAAGGGAAATTCACTTAATGTCTTTACAAGTTCTGGTTTAAAAACGCAATGTCCGTCTTGGGAATTCCTGCCAAATTCACTTAATATGACAAAAATGCTGTCGCGTATTTTAATAGCGAACTGACATGCATAACTACATAAAGCTCTCTTTTTATTTTTTAATTCATAAATCTTAATGAATATAGAGTGCCTGATTTTAAATAAATGGATCCTTTAAACAGATAATGATGATTATAGTATAAATAACTAAAGTTACCTGATTCCCTGCATTGTTGTAAAAGCCAAGTCACCTAATTTTCAACACCCATTATCAGCATGTGAGTGTAGTTTTCTAATCTTAGATACTAAATATGGTAACTTATTTTTCCTCTCTCCCACAGCAGAAATTGAAAATGGGGCCTCCATACATTCAGTGATTCCTCCTAAGTCCCTTTACATAACTCTGTAATATTTTAGAATATAAACATTTTGTAATATATTTTGCAAGCACAATTTATACACTCTAGAGTGGTCAAGGGCAAAGGCTGGCGTCACTAGGGGTGCCAGATGTCCTCCTTGGCAGATCACGAGGGGTGCCAGATGTCCTCCTCCACAGATGGTTCTGCTGATCCGTGTCCACAGCTTCTTCATGTGACAACTCTCTAGGAGTCTCTTCTCTGCAAAGGCATCATGTTGTCATTCAGTACTGGCTAGCTTGTATGGATAGAGCCAGCCAACTATGTTCATTTGTCTTTTGGGATACATGTGAGCACGTTCTATGTCAGGAAGAGACCCAAGTTCAGACCCACATCCCTCATTGATCAGCAGCTACGAGGCAGACCTGCACCTACTCCCACACTGTGTCCACTGCTTTCTAAATGAACAGTGGATGAGGCTATTGAGTTTTTGTTCTTTGAACATTTTCTAGCTCCCTTTGATACAAATGATGACCCCCACCCCCCACTATCCAGGCTGAAATCTACTTGCAGACCAAGATAACTATGAACTGCAGGTTGTCACTGTAAAATAAAGCTATGTGGTTTTTTCAGCAGTTAGATGCTTCTGGAGGCATGCAAAATTGTATGTGCAATCTGGGATACGTGCTTTCTCTCCCAATATCAGTTTGCAAGTTCTAATTGAGACCACAACTCCCTGTAGGTCCTGAAAATAGAGTCCCGCTCCATACAAGTTCTTCTTTATAGATGATTAATTCAGTGCCAGTTTCACAGTAAAACACTTTGTTCCAATTTCTCAATCATCCATAGAGAGTCATGGGTAGCAAGAACAGATAAAGATGCGGTCTGTCACTCCAGACAGAATAGGAATTTGTTTAAAGCTGCTTCATTTATGAAGCAAACATGAACTGTTACCCGCCTAGAGAAGAAAGGAAAAGAGAGAAATTATATAGCGTATCTGCTTTCTGCCTTCTTTTCATTCTCAGTAGCTAACTTCACGTGCCTACAGAATAAGTACTAGATTTACAATGTATGCTTCACAGCCTAAAGTAACTTGACAAATACTTTCCTAGATATTAGTGATCACTCTCTGATCTCTCTAGTAACATTTTACACAATCGGAAATGATCTTTTTACTTAGTATGTCTTCCCATTAGAATGTAAGCCCTCTGAGGACATGGAGCTTTGTTGATCTTTTTCACCGCTGTATTCCAACAACTACAGTGCCTGGTACAAAATCCATACAGTTATCACCTGCTTTTTCCAAGTTCCCTCTACTTTGCTTTTACAAAAGACCTACATCAGTACCTGTTTTCAACACACGACAGAAATCTCAAGAGGATTTTTGCTTCTCCGAAAAAAGGCAAAAAGTGACAAAGCATTCAGGGTTTGTTTTGCAATAGGCCTATCAGTAAGTGTGCAGCCCCACCAGTAAGAGTGGCACTGCCACCAAGTTCTTTCCCTGGAATTACACTTAGAATCTCAGCATAAAGTTACTCTATCTTTGAACTGCTTCTATAAGCATCTGTGCTTCACCTCAATTTATTTTGTGCATCCAGTTAGTAAGATGTGTCCTAAGATGATTGCTTCTTTGCTTTAAGCCATTTTGGTTTAAGAAAGGTTTCATAGGAATGCTCTACTCTTGGATACTGCTGGAGTGGTCTGTTTGTGCATGCTCAGTCATGCCTGACTCTTGGTGAGCCCATGGACTGTATGTAGCTCACCAGGCTCCTCTGTCCATGGAATTTTCCAGGCAAGAATACCAGAGCAGGTTGCCATTTCCTCCTCCAGAGGATCTTCCAGACCCAGGGATTGAACCCATGTCTCTGGCATCTCTTGCACCAGTGGGCAGATTCTTTACCACTCAGCCACAAGGGAAGCCCCACTTATATTTGATAAACACGTCTTGAACATGGAGCGGCTGAATGAATGTCCTGTGGCTTTCATATCCCCAGGCACACCACAGATTATCTCTGTTTGCGATGAGAATTATCAATCTGTGTAGCCGTGAACTTCTCTAACAAGGCTATGAAAAGGTTGTAGACAGGCAGTGAAGCGTGAGGGACGGTGGCGGTGTCAGAGTGGAGAAGTGGAGTGGCATGAAATATATCAGGGATCCCACAAATGGCAGCCTCCCAGCCACTGAGCAGCACCAGGGTCTTGACTGCCTCCCCAGGTTCTAGCAATCACGTCTACCAACTAAGGAAAGAACAGCAGCAAGATCGCCAGTACTGTGTGCCAAAAAAGAAACAAAGAAATCCTGTCACCACGTTCTGACAAAGCCTCTGGGGAAGTTCATTTGGCCTCAGAGCAGCTTATTGTACTTGTTGAATCATGAAAGCCAGACTCTGTTCTAGCTTTTCAGGGCTGGGGTTAAACCGCTGAACTACAGACTCAGCTTTCAGACTTTTCAACTTTTTATTATTATTTTAATTAATTGATTTATTTTTGGTTGTGCTGGGTCTTCATTGCTTTCTCTAGCTGTGGTGAGTGCGGGCTAGTCTTCATTGCAGGGCAAGAGCTTCTTATTGCGGTGGTTTCTTTTGAGCAGCACAGGCTCTAGGCACGTGGGCTCAGGAGTTGTGGCCCCCGGGCTTAGTTGCTCCATAGCATATGGAATCTTCCTGGACCAGAGATTGAATCTGCACTGGCAGGTGGATTCTTAGGCGCTGTGCCACCAGGGAAGCCCCGGATTTTTCAACTCTCAACTGAAGTGTTTGCACTTCCTTATCTTTTTTTTTTTTTTTTTAAATTATAGGCAGCATTTATATGTTATCTTTAGTTACAGCCCCTAAATAAATGTGTATTTTGCATTCAGTTTCTTCCCTGTGAAAAGTTACAGTGTCAGTCATTCTGCTGTGTCTGACCATGTATGACTCCCATGGAGTGTAGCCTACCAGGCTCCTCTGTTCATGGGATCTTCCAGGTAAGAATACTGGAGTGGGTTACCATTCCCCTCTCCAGGGGATCTTCCCGACCCAGGGATGGAACCTGAGTCTCCTGCCTTGTAGGTGGATTATTTATCATCTGAGCCCCCAGAGTAGCCCCCTACCTATTTTTGTCCTTATTTATCAATCCGAAGAATCAGAGGTCACTGGTTTTTAAATGTTTGAGATCAATACACAGGCTATATTAAAAACTTTATGAGTGTATGAGTGTTTTTTTCCAGTAATATACTAGATGTATATAATCTCTAAATGTAATATATTTTGTATATTCTCTAAATGTAATTTACTAAAAATATAAATATATAAAATATAATAATATACTAAAAACAGTATTGTATGACAATTTACCAAACTCTGAAAAATAGGAAAATTATATTTAGGAAAGCAGAATTAAATCCTGAAGGAAAAATTAACAGACATTAAGAGAAAATTTCAGAAATACAAATTACCAAGTTTAAAAAATAAAGCTTGGTTAGAAAAGCAGAAGGAACTAACAAAAGGCAAAAATATATATATATTTTTTGAAAGCTATGAAGAATTTGAAATTCTAAACTTAAGCAGAGAGAAACGAGAGAAACAAGACAGAAAGTCTTCTGACTTTGCTTTTGGATCATTTAGCAACAACAACAACATAAAATTTAAAAGCCAACAATTGGTTTCCTATAGAACAAAACAACTATTTTTATAATGATACCCTGGATTCTTACAACCACCTCATGAAATAAACAGGGTGAGCATTACTATCCTTTCAGTTATATTTGAAAAACCTGGGGTCAAAAACAACTGACTCATCCAGGAACCTACAGCTGGTTAAGATGCAGCCCAAGGTTTGAACCTAAGACTAATTCCTTCCAATTCTCTGCATCACCATGTATCAGCAGAGAGTGAGCTCCAAAACCAAACCTTAGGAAATACATGCTAAAGAGTCACAGATCCGGCCCTTTGGTAACCAACCATTCCTGAGTCCTGTACATTAAATGTCTCCACATAACTTGCCCTCATCCCTATTCCAATTCTAGGATCTCCCTTCTTCTGTCTTAGCTCAGATCCACTGGAAACTTCCAAGTTGTGTTTCTTTTATAAATCTTTTATAAATCTCTCCGCCAGCCTAATTATAATAAGAATTATAATAAGAATTACTTTCTCCACTTACTATGCTGGGATAAGTCTACAAACACTGAGTGTCTACAGACTTATGCCGTTTACCCCCAACCAAACTGGGCTTTTGCCAGGATTACGCAGTCCTTCCCCTAAGGTCTCAATTAAAATTCTTTGTAGATGACTTCCCAATCCCAAATCTACTATTTCCATCCCTGACTGTTCACTGAAGTTGCAGTGCAACATATTTGGCTACTGGTTAATAATTACTAACATCTCCTTCTCCCATTTTTTTCTAATGGTGCTGACATCTGGTTGGTCTTATAGGCTCTAAATTAGCAAGAATCCATGTGCCAATTCAGGAGATGTGGGTTTGATTCCTGGGTCAGGAAGATCCTCTGAAGAAGGAAATGGCACTCTATTCCATTATTCTTGCCTGGAAAACTTCATGGGCAGAGGGGCTTGGCAGACTACAGTCCATGGGGCCACAAAGAATCAGACTCGACTGAGCACATGCAATCCCTGAGTGCTATAATATCAAGCCTTACATCCCATCAGGAACTAGGACTTGCTTCTTTTACTGCTGTGTCTCCAAAATGGCCTATGCTTTCCTATTTCCATGGCTGTGACCCTAGCTCAAGTTGTCATTCCCTCACATCTGTTTGAAAATCCACTCCTAAGTAGACTTCCTGACTCCAGTTCAGCACTCCCATCCATCCGGCCACATCAACATCTGATTACTTTCCTAAACCTCTGCTTTGATTGTATTACTCACATTTTTTCTAAACCCTCCAACAACTCCTTACGTGACTCAATAGTGTGTAAGCCCTGTATATTGGAATTCAGACCCTCTTTCACACTGATGTTCATCCTTTCTTAGCATTTAAACCCTCTGTGTGTGATCTCCAGCTGTATAAACCCTTGAACACAGTCTACTTTTGGTCTTCTGATTTAGCTTATGCCATCTGCAGCACCTTCCCTACTGCCAGTAAAAATTTACCAATCATTCAAGACCTAGCTCAATACAAATGCCACCTCCATCACCTACACAATGAAGCTTTTCTCCTAGTGCTTTCGCTCCCCTGTTAAATAAAACAATTTTATCAGTTCAGTCGCTTAGTCATGTCCGACTCTTTGCAACCTGATGGACTGCAGCATACCAGGCTTCCCTGTCCAACTCCCAGAGCTTGCTCATGTCCATCGAGGCAGTGATGCCATCCAACCGTCTCACCCTCTGTTGTCCCCTTCTCCTCCTGCCTTCAATCGTTCCCAGAATCTGGGTCTTTTCCAATGAGTCAGTTCTAAGACAACTGTATGTGGGTAGTGCAATTCGAAGGGATGCCGTCCGTATCATTCATTATCTAGAGTTATGTTGAGGGTATATCCTTGACAACCATATACAATGGTTTGACCTTTGATTCTTTACTACATTTCTCTGTCAGCTCCTTCTGTTGATTTTTAACCAACACCTCCTTTGGTGCTTTAAAAAATAGATTATTTATACATATGTCTTATCTCCTTTTGTAGGCCATAAGCAATCCGAGGACAGAACTAGGTCATAAGTTTTGCTATACTAGAGCTTGTTGGTATCACATTTGTGGTTAGAATGAAGAGGAATATGTTCTATGATCTACTCTATTTCTCTCTCCTAAACTGTGCTACAGGCAACCTAATAAATGAAAAATTCTGGGATGTCATATATGAATACTTGTCATCAGCTAGTTGACTAAATACATTTTTAACTTTTCAGAGATAATTTCACATTTGATGTCAAATAATCACAGCTTTAGTATATTTTCTCCGAGAGGCAATTTCTTTTTCTTTCTGGTTCATTATCTACATCCCTTCCCTGTATTTAAAATATCAAACCCTCCTCTTCATTTTCCAGTTATAGGTTGGAGATCTATCTATTCCATATGTTTTCAATTCTAGTGTTCCAATATTTGTCCTGGTTTAATTTGTTTTAGTTCAGGGAGAAATTTTTGCTACAAACCTGAGTCATTCCTTATATTTTCTTTTTTTTTTTTTAACCAAGAAAATGTCTCTAATACAAATTATATCCAATTTTTAAACTATATAATTAAAACTTCACATTTCATTTCTATTTTGATACTTTTTACTATGGTTATTCTTATTTCTTGGAAGACTTCCTCCCCCACCATGCCACAGCCTATTCTCCTTCCACCACATCCCTTTCCCCAAATTATATTCAAATTTCCTTGGCAGGTTTTAACTGCCTGGAAAACCTGGCAGTTAAAAAAAGAAAGCTTTGTTTTATGTAGTGGGTGCTTAATAAATGGTCACAAATGATACATTCACATTTTGACTTTGGGGTTTGCAGATTCATGATAATGAGCTGCTTTTTACTTGCTTTTATATCTATCTTTCCCTCAACATTTGATTGTTATTTACTTCTACCCACACACATCTATTTTTACTACATAAAATTTATTCTAACATTATTGCAATTCTTTGATGTAGTCATTCATCTCTTCATTTATTCAACAGATACAGTCATCATCACTTCCATGTGCATAGTATAAACTATAGAGCTTAGTGGGATTCCATAGAGAAATTCAGAAATGAGTCCTGTCCTCTCAGGGCTTATGGTTTATAAGAGGACACAAAAAGTGTATGTAAGTAAATGTGATGCCTTCCTAATTTATTAGTATGGTATGAAATGTAATATGAAATATAACTATGTGTGCATGCTCAGTCGGGTCCCACTCGTTGCAACTCCAAGGACTGTAGCCTGCCAGGCTCCTCAGTCCCTGGGATTTACCAGGCAAGAATACTGGAGTGGGCTGTCATTTCCTCCTCCAGAGGATCTTCCTGACCCAGGGATTAAACCTGCAACTCCTGTGTCTACTATATTGGCACGTGGATTCTCTTTACCACTGAGCCACCTGGGAAATCATAGAGATTACTTTCATTTGGAAGGTCAGCTTTTCAGAGGGGATGGTTTCTGACCTGAGCCTTGAGAGAGCTTTGCCAAGATGATGATGAGAGTAAGGTTATCTATTTCACATCAACTCCTCAATTATTATGTGATGGCTTTATTTCTAAACAATCTGGGGCTTCTTTAACCTGCTTCATTTTCATTCATTTAATTCTATGAGTAATATTTCAGAGTCTAAGAAAATAAGTTAGCACTCTATTAGTTAGCACTCTATTAGCACTCATATAGTTTCCTATATGACCATCTTCCCCTTGCTGTACACACTTTGCTATCCTGACCAAAATCAGCAACTTAAACATACACATATAAGATAAAAATAAACCTTAGTGCACTTTTTAAAAGATTATTCATCTTACTTTATTGAAGTAAGAACACAAGATCTACCCTCTGAACACATTTTTAAATACACAATATAGATTTTTTTTTTAACTCTACACATTATGTTGTACAGTAGATCTCTAAAACATACTCATCTTGTAAAACAAAAAACCTTTTAAAAAAGGTCATTTCACAAGAACTATATTCCTTACCACTTAGTAAGCTTTTCATTTAGGGCTTGTTTATTGCCTCAGTCACTCATTCAATAGACATTGACTGAGTGCCTACAATGCTTAGGCAACAAGTGGGGTGCTTGTGAGGAGATACATCAGGAACCAGACAGCCTTGGTTCCTGTCCTTGCCTGTCCTCTGACTGGTAGACATGTGTTAGTTGCTTGACTACAACCTTTAAAATGCCATCTTTTTTTTTTTTTCCCCCTTTTAGGCCAGTCTCCTGGGCTTTTCCATCAAAATCCATTCTCCAAATGTCACAGGACAAGTACCACAATTAAACACCACATGACCTGTATGCCAAAACAGGATGCCAGTGACGCCATTCAAAAGGAAGCCACAGAGGATATTACTTGAACCTGGAAGGTTCAATTAACCACTTCACGTGTGCGTGGTGGATGTCTGGCTTAAGGGAACTGAAACGGCAGATAGGGAAGAAGCAGTAGGTTTGTACTGAGATTCAAGGGCAGAAAAGTTAAATTTTTAGGATAACAATGATTTCAGCTTAGGGAATACTAGGTCTGAAAATAAAGAGAGTCAAGTGTTCCTTTACAGTATTTGATAGGAAACATGAATCTAGAGAGGACTAGGATGGGAGCAGAAAAAAGAGAGGGTGCTATTCATGCCCCAGACATGGTGATCAAGGGCATGATTCAAGGTAAAAATGAAGTCTGCATAAAAGCAGGGTTAAAGTGTGAGAGGCATACGTGACATAATTACTATTATTATATGATGTTATTTCGGGTTGCTAAAAAATGGCTTTTGATAAAAAGTGAGTTCCTGGAGGAGACAAGAGACTCTGTGACCCAGTTTCCCTGCAGAAGATTCACTGGAGAGAGAAATCACTGAATTTGGGACAGAAGGGAGAGCTGGAAGGACAGTGACATGAAAGTAAAGGGCGAAGCTCCCCAGAGACCGTGTCTGTAATAATCTGGGCAAATAAATGATCCTCCAACCACGAGGGGGTGCAGGGGAAGAAAGGAAGAGTTAGAAAAATGAAAGAACACTCATTCCCCACTGGAATACATGGGAGTTCAGGGCAGAACAGAACTGATAGCCAGCTGGGGGCAGTACGATAGGAAGAGCATGCACGCATGGTGCTGGATCAGCTAAGTGCCATTCAGGGTGCTCCCCGCACACATCTGCAATGTTTTTGGAAGCTAAGACAGGAGAGGGGAGAGAAGATGTAAAAACCAGCGCCCTCTAGTCATGTTCTCCCTTCTCCCCGAGCCCTCTACAGACCCACGCGACCACCAACCTCAGGTATCCATCCCTGGCTTGTATTCAGTGCATCTGGGGTTCTGGACTGTGATGAGTCACAATGAGGATCAGTCATGTGGCAGGTGGCACCTTACCTTGACACTTTCCCTCTCCTGACTATAAGGGATTTTGACCTTTACTCCTTTTCCTTAAAATAGCAGGGAAATGTTTTTGGTTTTCACTTGATTGAGTATTTAACAAATGAGATACTTTTCCTATCATGTTATAGTAATTACACCTAATTGAAATTGGTTTTATTTATTCTTCTATTTTATTTTAATCCTACTTTGCTCTATCCCTCTTGTTTATTTTCTGGCCTCAAAAATAAGAAGCACTCAGGAATTCCCTGGCAGTCCAGTGGTTAGGACTCTGCACCTTTACTGCTGAGGATGTGGGTTCAATCTCTGGTTAGGGACCTAATATCCCACAAGCCACATGGTGTGGCCAAAAGAAAGGAAACACTCAACTGTTAATGTTTTGTATAATTCCTCTACAAGATGAATCCACTAATCTGGAATAACACTGCTTGCCTTTCAAAATTTGAGAATGCACAATTCAATGTAACAGTTTCAGCTGACATACTGACATCTGCTTGATAGAAGACAATAAATTCTGGCATCTAGGATGCTGTGTAGTTCCTGTTATATCTTTTACCTTGAATTCTGAAAACTTACCAATGTACGAAAGTAACAGTGTTGATAGAAGCCACAATTACACTTCTTGAAACTCTCTCTCTTTCTCTTGCAACATACTGAAAACCAAGAAACATGCTTATTTGCTTTAAGATAGATTCTGAAGTATACCATGATCTGGGCAGTTTTTACTTTTCTATAAAAACAGGAGCAAAAAGCTTGCAAAATTGGGTGGGAAGTTTACTTTCATTATAGAGAAGACTTCAACACAGTCTCCTCAAGTAGTTAAAAAATTCTCTACGCATATGATACATATACATAAAATGCTTATATGTGCTTAATATGTGAATGTGTACACATGCAACGTGATATAAGAGAAAATAACCATGCCAAATGGAAAAACCATAACTGAATGTAAAGTCAAAGTATTGGTCCTGGGCAGTATGTGGTAAGAGTAAAATAGTGATCTGAAGTCAATTATCATAAGTGGAAAGGTATCTTAAATTTTGTATCTGGCTTTAAAAAAATACTAAGTTGAGATAAGTTAAAGGCTTCAAAAGCCAGAGTGAGATCTAATATATGAAGTGTGAAAGAGAAAAGCACTGAAAATATCTTGACTAGGAGGTGATATTGGAGAAGGCAATGGCACCCCACTCTAGTACTCTTGCCTGGAAAATCCCATGGACAGAGGAGCCTGGTGGGCTGCAGTCCATGGGGTCGCTAAGGGTCAGACACGACTGAGCGATTTCACTTTCGCTTTTCACTTTCATGCATTGGAGAAGGAAATGGCAACCCACTCCAGTGTTCTTGCATGGAGAATCCCAGGGACAGGGGAGCCTGGTGGGCTGCCGTCTATGGGGTCGCACAGAGTCGGACACGACTGAAGCAACTTAGCAGCAGCAGGAGGTGATATCAAGAATGGGGTTTACAGAAGGAGACAAAGGTGGAATTTAGAAGGGCCGAGGAAGGTTCTGTAGCGGCAACTCAGACAAGATGAAAATAATGACTGCCGCTAAAGAAGGAGCTAAGCATGTCTTGGTTATAGTGTGTAAAAGAGAAGGGTAAACGTGCCTCCTGAGCTCCATGACCAAGAACATGATGAGCAAGATTCTGCTGCTTATAGAAAAAGAGAGAGCATACCCTAAGAAAGGTCAGGAAGACTATTCTGTGAAGGTATTTCACAGGTAAGTGGAGATGTGGGACTGAAGAGACAATGGGAGATCAGAAATGGAGCTAAAAGCTGGAAGACACTGGTTAGGAGTTGCCATCATGAGGGTGAAACATTTCTTAAAAGATGTTACGAGCACATGCATGGTATGTGAAGTGGTGAGGTCCACCTTCCTGATGAACATATTTAGTAAAATGAAATACCTTATTTCATTATCCTCTTCATTAATCTGTCTGTTTTCAACTGTCCTTGTAAGATTTGGTTGTTTCTTCTGGGAAAAGAACAATGATATGTATTGTAAAATTATCATGTCCTATTTAAGAGGTAAATAGTCTCCACTTCTATGTTTTCATCAGCAGGCAGCCTATGAAAATACTTTTGCAGTGAGAAATTATGAAAAATGCATGGTATTATCACTCAAAAGTTTTAGGATGTTGGAGATGAAAGAGTAGTAAAGAAACTGAAAGATTTAAATAGTAATCAAATTAAAAAGACATTTCAAAAAGCTGACTTGCAATCATTTAGCACATTTAAAACTTTCAGACAGGTTTCAATGAGAAGAGAACGTTAAGAGTAGAAATCCAAAACAGCAGATCATACAAATGGCATTTCTAGCTAATTTTAAGCACATCGTATATTTATTCCTTTTTATATTTAGTTCAGACTAATTAAACCAGTTTTCATTTTCTTAAGTATGCATTCTCAGTTAGAGGAGTGGTCTTCAAAACATAAGGAGGAACGGGGGACCTTTCTAAGGTTTATATTCTGTGGAGGCTATAAGTTAAGACATATCCTGTCTTACTGTTTTCTTGGTAGGATCCTTTCTTAGAAAAGGGCAGTTTGTTAATCATTTATGTAATGTAGTATGAGCAAATAAGTATGTAAACTTTTTGATTAAGGAGGAAAAAAAAAAAAAGAATAACAGCACTTACCTTCCAGTAAAAGGCCCCAAAAGCAAACCCGATCACAAGAGAAAAGAATGCTGGCAATGCTACGGCTGCCCATTGTAGGCTGGAATCTTCACTGGAATTTGAGGCCTTCCCTGTAATTTAAACAGTACAGTGGTGAACACCACATACCCATACCCATGCCAGAGGTTTTGCTCTTAATGCTGTGGTTGTTCCCAACCGTTTCCGAAATATACTCTGGACCTATCATCTGTTTAAAGTATTTAACATACTGATTTTTCCGCTTTCAATACAAGTTCATGTTGTTTCTGACAGATATAAGGTGAAAAAGAAACCCCACAGACAGAAGGCTGTCTGACTTGGTTAATGTGGACCCATATGGAACGCAGATAACATCTACCTGAAAATGATTTCTATCTAATCAAGCAAATCCATCTTCTATGCCTTTATCTTCTAATACCTTTTCACTTTTTTATACATCACCTCTTGCTAAGAAAAGTTAAAGATGACATTCTGCATCCCAATCAAGGTCTCGATGCATCAAGCTATGTCTGGCCTGCCTCAAATTTTAAGTTAATATCTGCATATTATGCTTAGGGTATTTTCAGGGACCTCAAGCTTAGAATTGCGGTGTCTCTTCATTGCAACGTCAGTTGGCATTTACTGGATACTGAGCAGTGCTTTACACTGTGCTATGGACTAAAGGTTTCCATTTTTCAGACTTTCTATGTTAGAAAGCCAGAGATGACTGAACAGGGAAGAATGGCTGGAAACACCAGTGTCTCCCCTTGGGACACCTCCCTGCATCCTGCTTTGATCTTCCTTGAGAAGCAGAATGATTCAGGAATTAAACAACAAAACTCCCCTAAGGGTCTCTTGCTCCCATCACAAAACTTTTAACATTTTGACAGATTTTTCCTCTCTGTCTCCTTAAAAGAAACAGCTTCCTTGTTTGAGAACATGGACACGTGTATGTCAACTTATAAGAGTTAAACTTTCAGTTCTCTTTAGAAGATGTAATACATTTATAAACTATATACTTTCAGCCATCATATGATCAAAATGTAAGCCAATTAAGTAAAAGTGACTGACTTGGGCTATGATATTTTGCAATGATACTTGGATTACTGTGTCAGCCTACAGTCACCTATTTAATATTAAGTACCTAAAGTACATGAACTAAAAGAATCAAAGCACTGTATGTGTATCAGCATTTAAGAGGGAAAAATTAACTCATAGATTTAACCTGAGAGGCAAGAAATAAATCTTATCTATTGTAGTGAGAATAGGAATTGCCCATTTCCCTACCATATGTAAACTTGGAACAGGAAACTCATTAATTCTATGATTCTTATGTTTCCAAAGAGGTTCTCATAATAGTAAGTTTGGGTGTGTGCTGGGGCAGCGTAGGGGAAACATAGTGAGTCATGTGCCCCTTATACTTAAAGGAGATTGAGTAAAGAACTGGACTCTTCCGTTCATGTAATTATGAATCACTTCCTAAGACCAGACTGACAGATCTTTTGGCCAACCCCATGGGAAATATGTTTTAGGCATCTTAAAGCTCTTGATGAAAGTGAAAGAGGAGAGTGAAAAACTTGGCTTAAAGCTCAACATTCAGAAAACGAAGATCATGACATCTGGTCCCATCACTTCATGGGAAATAGATGGGGAAACAGTGGAAACAGTGTCAGACTTTATTTTGGGGGCTCCAAAATCACTGCAGATGGTGACTGCAGCCATGAAATTAAAAGACGCTTACTCCTTGGAAAGAAAGTTATGACCAACCTAGATAGCGTATTGAAAAGCAGAGATATTACTTTGCCAACAAAGGTCCGTCTAGTCAAGGCTATGGTTTTTCCAGTGGTCATGTATGGATGTGAGAGTTGGACTGTGAAGAAGGCTGAGCGACAAAGAATTGATGCTTTTGAACTGTGGTGTTGGAGAAGACTCTTGAGAGGCCCTTGGACTGCAAGAAGATCCAACCAGTCCATTGTGAAGGAGATCAGCCCTGGGATTTCTTTGGAAGGAATGATGCTAAAGCTGAAACTCCAGTACTTTGGCCACCTCATGAGAAGAGTTGACTCAGTTGACTCTGATGCTGGGAGGGATTGGGGACAGGAAGAGAAAGGAACGACAGAGGATGAGATGGCTAGATGGCATCACTGACTCGATGGACGTCCTGAGTCTGAGTGAACTCTGGGAGTTGGTGATGGACAGGGAGGCCTGGCGTGCTGTGATTCATGGGGTCGCAAAGAGTTGGACACGACTAAGAGACTGAACTGAACTGAAAGCTCAACATGAATTCTACCACCAAAATAAGCCTGAGTTATAAAATGGGATTTGGCATAATTGAAGTAACACTATTATTACAATAATACAACCGTTTTAAGGGTTATATAAGATTACATGTGCTTGTCTCAGATTTTTGCTACTATTTTATAAAAGTGATTTCTATGAGGAAATGTGTTTGGGGTTACAGGCAATTCTGACCATTTTAGAAATGTTTGTATCACTATCGGTAAATAACAATTTGGGTATTTGTGTTTGTATTCCAGTGACATGTTCGAATTCCCATTGATGGCCAACCCACTATGACCCACACTGTCTATTTTGATTGCTGGCATGTGATTAAAAGTTATGACCAACCTAGATAGCATATTCAAAAGCAGAGACATCACTTTGCCAACAAAGGTTCGCCTAGTCAAGGCTATGGTCTTTCCTGTGGTCATGTATGGATGTGAGAGTTGGACTGTGAAGAAGGCTGAGCGCCGAAGAATTGATGCTTTTGAACTGTGGTGTTGGAGAAGACTCTTGAGAGTCCCTTGGACTGCAAGGAGATCCAACCAGTCCATTCTGAAGGAGATGAGCCCTGGGATTTCTTTGGAAGGAATGATGCTAAAGCTGAAACTCCAGTATTTTGGCCACCTCATGCGAAGAGTTGACTCATTGGAGAAGACTCTGATGCTGGGAGGGATTGGGGGCAAGAGGAGAAGGGGACGACAGAGGATGAGATGGCTGGATGGCATCACTCACTCCATGAATGTGAGTCTGAGTGACCTCCGGGAGTTGGTGATGGACAGGGAGGCCTGGCATGCTGCTGTTCGTGGGGTCGCAAAGAGTCGGACACGACTGAGCGACGGATCTGATCTGATCTGATCTGATTTGGCCAAGTGACATATCCGGATATATACAGAGAACAAAGGAAGCTATAAATATTTTGTCCCCAGACTCCAGTGGAAACCTAACTAGTGGGGATGGTGCTACGGAGAACTCCGTTACCTATGTTTGAGCAGCCATATGCCCCAGAGTCAAGGCAGCTAGCCATCTGTTCTTCCTGTTCTATCCAAAGGCCAAATCTTGAATTGTTATTAGTCAGACCAGAGGAAAGACCACACCCACCAACAGTAAGCCCAAGGAACTTATTACAGAGTGAGGTGCTCTGGGATTCCCCACTCTAAATCTTTCTCAGCTAGGAGGACAGCCCCCAGTGGAGGTGTTGCAAATAAAGCCAAGCTGGAGAAGAGAATAAAGAAAGCACACCTCGCTCTCGCAGAACACTGTGACTTGTTAACCAAAGTCCTACCCCTAGGACTGTGGCCCTGAACAAAGTTCTGGGATTTGACTAACACCTAGCACCAGTCCTCCTGTATGAGAGAGAAGAGGAGATAGATAGGAGGTGATCAGATCCACAGGAGCTGACTGCACCTTCTACAGAAGTGTCACTTCCTTATTTCTTCTCTTTATGTATATGGCTTCACAGCTAGGCCTTGGGTTCTCTTCAGTGATCCTGCCATCCCCTCTTCCAGGAGAGAAAATCTACTTTATTAGAAGAGGCTTTGCTTACACCTCCAAGGCATGATTCCCAATACTTGCTATAGCTGCTATCCATCAGGGGTCGATGAGCTCTGAATTATGTGCCTCAAGAGCCAAATGAAGGGTGTGCATGTGTGCTAAGTCACTTCAATTGTGTCTGACCCTTGCGACCCCATGGACTGTAGCCCACCAGGCTCCTCTGTCCATGGAATTCTCCAGGCAAGAATACTAGAGTGGATTGCTATTTCCTACTCCAGGGATCCCAACCCAGGGGATCAAAACTGTCTGTCTCCTGCATTAGAACGGGCATTCTTTTCCACTAGTGCCCCCTGGGAAGCATAAATGAAGGGTATTGGGTCCAAAGCATTGCTTTTATATTAAAAATGCCTCTAAGTTTATGGGGGTGGGGGAGCTCATCTGGACAGGATTTGAGTAATCCTGAATTCCTGAGTTCTTATCTTATTAGCTGTTCTCATTATTATGAAAACTGTCCAGTGTTCAAAATTGGTGGGAACTGACTTGTGTGGTTTGACTAATAATGCCGGACATCTGTACAAACATAGATCACAAAAACCTGTGCTACAATTCTGCTGAATTTCTTTGTAGAGTGAGTCTGCTTATGGGCATCATGCCCAGGAATATGTCCCTCTTCTCGGTCCTTAGAAAACACGCAACTTGGTACTCTCCCTTGATTCAGAGCTCACCACAAGCTCACCACTTAATGACCCAGCCTCGCTGCCTCTAATTGTTCTAATAATTCTGGATGAACACGTACTATACATCAGCCACAGTGCTAAGTATACATGTGCTAACTCATTTAAAACTCATAGAAAACTTATGTAGGAAAGATTATCCACCTCCATTTGATTGAGGAGTCCAGAGCGATTAAAACACTTGCCCAAGATCACACAGCTAGCCAAGCAAGGGCTAGAGCTGGGCAGTGGTCTTTCTAGAAGATGTGAAAGGTAATGTCAAAGTAAGGATCTTCTCTCTATTGTTTAAATATACTGTCTGTAAGAATCGCAAACTTAAACATTTTAAAAACACACTTTAGCTTGGTACAAAGAATATTACCATTACTTTGAAAGCACAACTCCCTTCGGTTAACTTTTACACTTTTACCTTATCCCATGATTCTCCCTGATAAGCCACAGAGAGGGCACTTACAGCTCTGGGCCGCTGCATCATATGCCATGGTCCTCTGACCAGCATGGCAACATTGGGGTCTTATTCCTGAAAACAGCATGGTTTCTTCAAATTTCCCTGACCGTCCTCCCCAAAGCGTCTTACTTTCCTTATGCTACAACTAAAAACATTTACATACTTCTGTTAAATAGAGCATAAATAACATATGAATATTTTTATGTCTGCTTCTCTTATCAGATTGTACACTCATAACAGCTAGTCCTATCCATGGGTATCTAAAGTGCCATTTTCAGGAGTGAGAACACCTGGCCAAAAGCTGCTGATCATGCAAGATCCACTTTTTTTTTTTTTTTTTAAACAAAAAAAGAAGAAAGGGAGAAAAAGGGAAACAAAAAACAAGTCTGGTCATTCATATTGCCATTTAAAAACTACCGATAGTCTTAAAGGTATTGGACTGAACAGGTGTTTTATATTCAGTTGTCTTGTAAGTAGCAAAGGTTTTGCATTCAACCCTGATGACAGCAATTTAACCTTCCCAACGTAAATAATTATCATACTAAACAAATTATACTAGGCAACTACTTTCAGACTTTGGCCGAAAGTCAATGCGAGAGTGTAATCCCTGGGAGAGGGAAAATGCAAGTGATAAGACCTACAACTGTCTGGATTTGCTGGCTGGCTGACACTTTTTGACTTAGTAGTCTCACTATGATAGAAAATCAGAGAATGAAGCTTAGGGCTGCTGCCTTAGCTGGAGGCGGGGCTGTTTGTGAGGTTTGTAAGGCAGGGTTATTTTGGGGAGTGGAACTGTGTAGAAAAGAAGTGCTATACGTGTCTGGAGGAGACTCAATCATTGGTTGAACAATAAGCTGTACATGCACAGGGAGAAACTTCACAAAAGCTGGCAATAAACAGTGTCCAGGAAGCTATGACTTAAACAAAGACCCTAGCAGTCAATTCAGAGACAAAGAAGTTCTGACAAGCAAGAATGGAGAGATTTTCTAGGCATTCAAGAAATAGCTCAGTGATCCCATGCCCTAGAAATAACGCTACGCTCCCTCCACCCTCTAAGAAAGCTTAAAAAAAAAAAAAAAAGAAGCCTGGAAAGGAAGAGAAAACTGATCTGCTAGGAACTGAACCAACTGCCTATCAGAACAAAACAGTCGCTGAAGGAATGCTACAAAATCCAGATATTCAACAATAAAATACCTATAATATCCAGCATATAGTCAAAAATTACTAGCCATCTAAAGGAAGATGTGACCCACAATCAGGAAGGAAAAAATAAATCAGTTAATAGAAACTATGCTGGGATGACCTACATGTTGAAATTTGAAAACAAGAACTTTAGAGAAGTTATTGTAACTATATCCAAGAGCCAAAAAAGAAAATATTGTCATAATGAATATGCAGATGGAAAAATCTCAGCAGAAAAATATAAAATATAAAAAGAATCAAGTGAAAATTCTAGAACACCAAGTACAAATTTAGAAATGAAAAAAATGCACTGGATTCAAACCCATAGAATGGATAGCACCAAGAGTGAACCCTATGTAAACTGTGGACTTTGGGTGATATGAGGTGTCCATGAAGATTCCTCCATCGTACAAAT
Source organism: Tragelaphus eurycerus (assembly GCA_935064755.1). Taxonomy (NCBI): domain Eukaryota; kingdom Metazoa; phylum Chordata; class Mammalia; order Artiodactyla; family Bovidae; genus Tragelaphus; species Tragelaphus eurycerus. The sequence goes on along the minus strand of CAKXYN010000010.1, from coordinate 38,721,959 downwards.
GTACCACTCTAGAGGGGGATGTTGATAATGAGAGAGGCTATGCATGTGTGGCAGGGAGTATGTGGGAAACCTCTGTCTAGTCCCCTCAATTTCGCTGTAAACCTTAAACTGCTCTAAAAATAAAGTCTTCCTAAAAAAATTAATGGAAAAAGGAAAACTTACTGGAAGAAAAATTTAGCAGATGACAGAAAAATCAGGGAACTTGAAAATAGGTTAAAATTATTCATCTTGAAGATTAAAGAGAGGTTGGAAAAAGATGAACAAAATGTCCATGATGTGTGAGACTGATTTTATCAATAATATATGTGGATTATGTGTGTGATTGTACATATGGGTTATTCTTAAACTTACATATCCAAGAAGCTTGACAAACAAGAAAACCACTCCTAAGCGCATCTTATTTGAACTCCTAAAACAGAAGTAAATTTTGAAAGGCAGAGGGGGAAAATGACTCAGTACATATAAGGAAAAACATCATATAAATGCTGGCTGCCTTTTTGTCAGAAACGATAGAAGCAGGAAGACAATGGAGTGACATCTTTAAAGGAATCAAGGAAAAAAAATTCTGTTAACTCAGAATTCCGTATCTAGTAAAAAGCACCTGCAATACTGAAGACAAAGTCATTTTTCTATTAAAAGAAAAAGAATTTGTTGGCAACAGATCTGCACCACACGAAATGCTAAAGGAAGCTCTTCAGCCAGAAAGGAATTAACGCTAGACAGAAACTTGGATTAACAAGAGCAAATGAGGAGTAACAAGAAATAATAAATATGTGGGTAAATGTAAAAGAATTTTTTTCCTTCTCTTGAAAAGATGATTTTAATCAGTAATTTTAAGACTGTATTGTGAGGTTTATAACCCGCATAAAGATATATGTCAACACAGCACAAAAGAGGTTATAGGCAAGTGGAACAATCCTGTTGCAGGGATCTTACATTGTTTCTGAAGTGCTACAAGATTAAATAGAATGTTACAAGTTAAGATGTATATGGTAATTCCTAAAGCAACCACAAAATGATGTCAAGAGGTGCTGTTGAAAAGACAACAGAGTAATTAAAATGGAGCACTAAAAGTCAATCAGTCAATGAACACAAAGAGGGCTGGAAAGGAGGAACAGGGGATCAGTAAGCATGTGGTGCCAATAACAAAATGGTAGACCCACATCTAACCACACCCATAACTGTATTAAATACAAAATGGGTGAAACAGCCTAATTAATGAAAATAAGGGACTGGATAAAATAGCAGGGCCCAATGGCATCCTATCAGAGAGATACTTTCAAAATAAACACAAGAAGAAAAACAATATATATGAAAACAGTAAATATAAGAAAGGCTGGCTCTACCAATGTCAAACAAAATATGCTTCAAGACAAGAGCTCTAGCAGAGTTAATAAGGAATATTTCAGAAAGATGTAAAAGTCAATCAGGAAAGATATAACAATAATAAATATGTAAGTACTTAATAATAGAGCTGCTAAGTAGGTGAAGCAAAAATCATAGAACCAAAACAAGAAATAACCAAATCCACAATCAAAAGAAAAGATTTTTAATGCTCCCCTCTCAGTAAACAATTAAAAATCTGACAAAAAATGTAATGTCATGTCATTACATTTGACATGACAAATGTAATAAGGACAGAAGATCTGAAGTTTATCAACCACTTGTATCAAATTTCAGAAGGCTACACCTGAAACTTTAATACTCATAAAATGTCTCAATAAATTTCACAAGACTACACTGTATGTTCTCTGACAATAATGGAGTTAATTTATAAACCATTAATAAGATTACAAGACACTTACTCCTTGAAGAAAAGTTATGACCAACCTAGATAGCACATTGAAAAGCAGAGACATTACTTTGCCAACAAAGGTCCGTCTAGTCAAGGTTATGGTTTTTCCAGTAGTCATGTATGGATGTGAGAGTTGGACTGTGAAGAAAGCTGAGCGCTGAAGAATTGATGCTTTTGAACTGTGGTGTTGGAGAAGACTCTTGAGAGTCCCTTGGACTGCAAGGAGATCCAACCAGTCCATTCTAAAGGAGATCAGCCCTGAGTGTTCTTTGGAAGGAATGATGCTGAAGCTGAAACTCCAGTACTTTGGCCACCTCATGTGAAGAGGTGACTCATTGGAAAAGACTCTGACGCTGGGAGGGATTGGGGGCAGGAGGAGAAGGGGACGACAGAGGATGAGATGGCTGATGCCATCACCGACTCGATGGACGTGAGTTTGAGTGAACTCCAGGAGTTGGTGATGGACAGGGAGGCCTGGCGTGCTGCATATTCATGCGGTCGCAAAGAATTGAACACAACTGGGCAACCGAACTGAATAAGATATCTAGAAAAATCACATGTTTTTAGACAACAAACAACCCATTTTTATATTCCCATGAACAAAAGAAGAAATTATAAGGAAAATTATTTTTAAAGAAATGATAATGGAAACACAGTATATCAAAATATGTGGAATTCAGCTAAAGCTGCTTATAATGACGTTTATACCTTTAAGTGCATATTTTAGAAAAGAAGAATGGTTTAGAGTCAATGATCTAATTTTTCTACCTTGAGAACTTAGAAAAAGTTGAACAAATTAAACCCAAGGCAGATGTAGGGAAATTATGAAAGGTAAGATTATAAATCAATGAAATACTAACAGAATTTTAAAAGTCAAAAACTGCTTTTTTGAAAAGATTAATAAAATTTTTAGTAAGAAAGACCTTAACATATATAGTGTCTTCAAATTTTTCAAATCCAATGAGTATTCAGAATTTTAGATTTTAGAATATTTCTGTCCTATAAATTTGTATATTATATAATATCCTCAATGAGGTATGAGTAGCACCCTATAGTCAAACACATTAATATTTTTTAGTGAAAGGCATCCTTAGTGAAAAGTATACCACCTTTAGAGGGTAAAGATTACAAATAGCCTCATCACAATTCAGGTCAGGTTTTGGTGGCAAAACATCCAAAACAGATTGATTTTAGAGGTTTTCCTTTTAATTTCTGAATTGCAGCATTGCTGTTGTGGATTTGTATTAAATTGATTACTCATTTTTACAGATAGGTCCTTGATGCTCTCGAACATATGAGAGTGTCCCATTGCTAACTTTTAAGAGACGATCTCAGCTAAGATCACAGGATGAATTTTTTCCTCCTACAGCATCCATGAGACTAGAGGGTCAGAATATTTAGTAAATCCAATGACCCTTATAGTGACCTTTGCCTAGGTAGGTAGGTTTAGTCTGTCAGTTATGTCCTACTCTTGCAACCCCATGGACTCTAGCTCGTCAGGCTCCTCTGTCCATGGGATTATATTTGAAAAAAAAAAAAAAGACATTAGACTTCCAGGAAACTGGATTCTTCTTCATGAACAAGGATAGAAATTTCAGAGAAAGAAGCATATTGTCCCCCAACATATGATTTTATAGTAAAATAAAAAAAATCAAATTTCCAAACATACAGTAGTAAATAGTGTTATACACAACAAAACAGAAGATATCCTTGGAATTTTACACAGCCAGCACCTCTATTTTCCATATTAAAATTCCATTTTTTTGTCAGGCAAATTCCATGCAAAATATATTTCAAGCCAACAATGAAAAAAGCTTAAATCATCTAAAAGTAATTTCATGCCTTATTGAAAACTATCTTAGCAGAAAATGTATTACCCCAATTAAACATTATCTCCAGCTTTAGGGAAATCCAATTGTGCAAACCTAATTATTTAATTCTCAGGAATATCATAACAGGAAGAATAGTAAGAGAACAGAATTAACAGTAATGATTGTAGAAATTTCCTTTAAAGCTCATGCAATACTCCTAACAGAAGCTAATTGGAGCCATGCATGCATTAAATCAGATATATGTACTTACTATTACTGCTACTGCTGTCATTCCTAAGGGAGCTGGCTGCAACAGGGGGTAACATAAATGGTTTTGTGACACTGACTCTGGAATCTAAATAGAAAGCAATAATGTGTCAGTGTTGCATGGCGATTTACATAAATTAAAGAGTCCTCAAAAGGTGAAGTGCAATATTAGAGTACTTAAAAGGCCTGCTTCCCAAATCTGGATCATTCAGATCCTGTTTATTTTATACTGGGTCCTGCTATTCTATTTTTATTAAGAAATTCACCAAAGTCATCTTACAGAACAAAGATTCACTGCCTACACATGCTAATAAATGTAAATAATGAAATGGTGGCAATTGATCACTTTTTCAAAATAAGTAATGAAATTAAAATTTTGTATCATAGGGATGGTAGCTGAGAGGAAGTCTCAGTACAGAGTAAGTGGTGAAGATGAGAATTCATGACTCAGAATTAGACCCCTAAGGAAAAGATTTGAGAAGGGGACATTAAGAAGACTGGAAGTGAAGAAGAATATAACTGTACATTACTAATAAATATCAGGTGAAAATGAGTGACTATCTCATATATCGTTTACTCGTGCGTAATTCTGTACTTTGAAGATGGTTAAGTGTTGTTTGGGCTTGAACACCAACAAATATATAACTTTTTTTTTTCATGCCACTGATAATTTGCTTTTATATTAGACATACACACACACGTGTCTGTTTCAAGCTACATATATATTTGAGTCAGAGGTAGATTCTTACCTACACATATAAGATTCAGTCTTGCTTTTGACATTTATATTAGGAATGCTTGTATGTCTTACCTTTTTCAGGACTTGATGTTGAGGAAATCACACACTCACTCATTGTAGAAGCCACTATCTCCAAGTCCTTGAAGGCATCGATGGATTTATTAAAAATTCCAAAGAATTTCTCAGGAGTAAACTGCCTGGGTTGTAGGCTCTTAGATGATTTTTTTACATTCTAGAAGAAGAAGGGGAAAAAAAAAAAAAACAACCAAGATAAGGTTTTCAAATAGTCTGCAGATTTAACTAAAGTCAAAGTAATAGACCACAAATATGTCCTTGACAAACTCAAGTGAAATCGACACTTTTAGACAACTTTTTTTTTAAGTAACATTGTTAATATTTTAAGAACATATCTATTGAGTTAAATTTAAATTAGATTTTTAAAGTCTTTTCTTGCCTCTCCACAGGGCATGCAGACTCTAGTTTCCCAACCAGGGATCAAACCTGCACCTCCTGCAATGGAGGCCCAGAGTCTTCAACCACTGGAGCACCAGGGAAGTCTCTAGACAACCGTTTTAAAACTCATAATTCAAACTGGCACTATAGGACAAACAATTCTATGCACTTCAGTCTGGGGCTCAATTCAGGATAAAAGGAAGAGGGTGGTGGCGAGGGTGAATAAGGAGAAAGCAACGTCAAAACAATGAAATAATCCTAACAACAAACTATAGACTGTTCTCTTTAAAGATGTTCATTAAAATCATTACTTCTCATTAAAAATATACACAACACATGCTCCAAGTATGCACTAACTAAAAAGTCTAATGATGATAAATACTGGCAAGGACCTGGAGCAGAGGGGGTCTCTTATATACCAGTGGAATGCCATAAACTGGGCCTTTGATATTAGTAAGGTTGGACATGCTGCCATGCTGTGATCCAGAAATCCCACTCCTAGATAGCTACTTTAAGGAAACTCTTGCAAGATGTACCATGACACATATTAAGAAAGTATATTAGGAAGGTTGGACATGCTGCCATCCTGTGACCCAGAAATTCCACTCCTAGGTAACTACTTTAAGGAAACTCTTGCAAGATGTACCAGGAGGCATATTAAGAAAGTTCTTGCCAGCAGTGTTGATAAATTCTTACACCAATCAACAGGAGAGTGGCTTAATAAATTAATGGTATATTGAATCAATGAAATGTTTATGAACAGTAAAAAAAATTAAATAAACTATGGCTTTAATAATCAATGTGGATGTCTTATAAACATAACGTGGAGTGAAAGAAGCACGTCTCAAAAGCATAAAAAGAGTATGATTTTCTATAAAATCCCCAAACAAGTCAAAGCTATATTTTAGGAATTCATAAATATATGAAAAGTGAAAGTTGCTCAGTCTGTCTTTGTGACCCCATGGACTATACAGTCCATGGATTTCTCCAGGACAGAATACTGGAGTGGGTAGCATTTCCCTTCTCCAAGGGATCTTCTCAAACATGGTTATCTATAAATAAAAGCAGGTAATAATAATTAGAGTTAACAGCTATGTACCACTTACTATGTACTACTCTAAGTGTTTTATATATATTAACCTCTGAAACAACTGAGAGATACCACTTGGTATGAATCTCTTGGGTTCTAGCCAAAGTGCCATGGTTAGTAAATGTACACTTTTTGGTATCTGGAATGCTCTTCTAGATAAATTGCCATTTATTGACCAATTAATTCATCTTTCAGGCCCTAGGGCGTATCTGATTTTCTTCCTGACACCTTGTCTGGTATACTCTACTTTCTGTGACCTCTCCTTATCATTGCCATTAGTACATCATTCATACTGATATGATAAAAAGGGATGCCAACTCTTAAGATGTCATTGATTATAAGATACATTCTGATTGGGAAATCAGAAAGTAAAACAGTAGAAAATATGAATTATGCTGCTGCTACTAAGGCACTTCAGTCGTGTCCGAGTCTGTGCAACCCCATGGACGGCAGCCCACCAGGCTCCCCCGTCCCTGGGATTCTCCAGGCAAGAACACTGGAGGGGGTGGCCATTTCCTTCTCCAATGCAGGAAAGTGAAAGGTGAAAGTGAAGTTGCTCAGTCATGATTAGGTTACTGGTGTTATGAGAATTTCAAGATTGGAAAGCACGAATTGGATGGAGGTTGGGTCTTAGAGAGTCACTGGAATTTGAATGGAGACAGAGTGTTTGACTGTTACTATGGTGGCTCAGACGGTAAAGTGTCTGCCTGCAATGTGGGAGACCCAGGTTCGATTCCTGGGTCAGAAAGATCCCCTGGAGAAGGAAATGGCAATCCACTCCAGTACTCTTGCCTGGAAAATCCCTTGGACAGAGGAGCCTGATAGGGTACAGTCCATGGGGTTGCAAAGAGTCGGACACAACTGAGCGACTTCACTTTCACTTTCATACAGCATCATGGTTAAAGCCTTAAGTTTGAACTTCAAGAAGGCCTGTAGGCTAAACCTTGTCTTGTGAACTCTATGTCAAAACAGGTGTCCCAAGAGGTCATTTATTATATAGTGTTATAAAATTAAAAAAAAAAAACTGTTAACATTTTACTTTGCCTAATTTGAATGATAAAAATTCATTCATAATGATAAATAAAAATTCATCATTAATCATGTAATATCGACTCCTTTTATTGTCCCCATTTTATGTGTAAAGAAGAAGGTGAGCAAAACTGTTTTTTAACAAAGCCCAGATTTGACCTCCAGCATCTCATCCTTAATCTCTAGTGGGTACATTGCTTCTTTAATATGCTTCAAATCTAAAGCATTGCCATACCCATACTCTGAAGTGACAACTGATCATCAAATCTTCTTTGTTGTGATATTATTACTATAGATAAGAGGTCAAGTGTTCATTATAGGCAATTTTCCGTTTAAAGGTAAATGAACATTGGTAACCTCATAGGAAGGCTATGAGAACTTTATCCATGAGATAAAGTCCGGGTTGTTTTTATAAGTGTATTGTGAATACATTTATTTTTATATTAAGTGACAATATTTAATTGTCTTAATATACATTTCAGTTGTGATATAACTACAAACATTTATTTTTCTGTGCTCATCTTCAAAAAAATTTTTTTTCATAAAAACAGTGAATTTTTATTTTATAGACATATAAGACATGCTTCTCATTTAGTTAGTAGTTTGTAATATAACTTTAAAATATTTTATTACAGATAATTTTGAATGTATATACAAGTAGATAAGGTACAAAAATTTTTTTAATTACAAATTTATAAATTAAAAATCTCACAAACACATCCCCACCCCTGCCACCACTAATTAGCCATAGGTTACAGAGATGAGTAATAAAAAGCAGTCCCAATACAAAGTTACCTCAAATGAGTGTTCTTCCATGCACTCCACAAGGTCATCAACTATTTTCACAAGCTTGTCTATGATAGAATAATTACTCAAGCCTTCAGAAATATTTGAAAACTTGTCCAGAAGATCAGTCAAGCTGACTGACAGTTGTTCCACCATCTCGCTTATCCAACAATGACTAGGCTGTAAGAAATTAAAAGAAAAGAAGACAAAGCACCTGTTTTAAGCGCAGTCACTGATTGCTGGACAAAAGATTTCCTTATATCCGAACAGGTTTGTTCTTAGGTTTTTTTAAGTCATATCTAACAGTTGTTTCAAAATTTCCAAATGCATAAAGATCAGAAGAAATTGTTGATAAAGATTTTGCCCTTCCATGGAGAAAAATTAAGACAGAGCCCTTGACAAGGTTCAGATACTGCAAAATTTAATTCTATGGAAGCATATTTATTTCTTACTTACTGTATTCTGAAATGAATTTAACCCAGAGAAATTAAAAATAAAAGTTATAGTAAGAAAGGTTCCTATGCTCTTCAAGGAACTTCCAGGCTTTTGGGAACTAGAATATGAATCAGTGGATCAATAATAGCTTATTTTTCTCAAGATCTTGATAGATTTCAAAGCTTCTTCATAGCTGAGTTTCTGTGGGTGTTAAAAAAACAAAAATTGCCCTAGCAGAATACGGTCTGGGAGAGAAGCACTTTTGCTTTAGTGGCAGGACCAGCTACACAATTTGTGGGGCTAATAGCAAAATGGAAGTGTATTTACTGCTCAAAACGTGTTCAAAAAATGATGAAGAGTTTCACGATGGTGACAGCAGAGCATGAAACCAAGTGTGGAGCCCCACTCACGAAGCCAGCCCTGTCCACTGGTTAGAAGCGCAAGCCTTGGAATCAAGCAAAACTGGGTTCAATTCTGGCTGAGAGAATCCCGACAAGCTACATAAATTCTCTGAACCTAATTTTGCCCCTCTGTAGAAAGGGAATAATGGAAGTAAGGTAGTTTTGAGGAGATGAGGTATATAATTTGCATGTAAGTTTCATGAGGGTAGGATTTTTTATAAAATTGTATTCCCTGTGGTGTTCCTGAGACCTAGAATAGTGTCTGGCATATGGGTGTTGCTCAGAAACTAATTGCTTAACTGATATAGAAGTGGGAAAAAAAAAGTGAGAGAAAATACTACATAATAAGGGTCCCAACATTTTCTGGAAAGGGCTAGATGGCAAATATTTTCAAGCTTTATATCCCAAGAAGCAAAAATCAAGAATATTGTGTAGGTCCAGTTATACAAGAGAAAATGAATTTCTACCCATTCTTATTACTGTTTAAAAAGTAATGATTATAATTGGATATAATTTCTTTTGCATAATTAATAATTTAGCTTCTTTTGTTACACAGGTTTGGCAATAAGAAGAATGGAATTCTTTATTTTGGGTCAACATTTTTGTTCACTTAGGGTTAAAAGCATTCTCTATTATCAAGTAGACTGTAAATGTTCATCTGTAAAAAGACAAACTCAGCTGGCTGTACATGTAATATCAGCAACATACTGGATCTGGTCTATAGAGTGTAGTTTGCCAACCCCTCTTATACATTTGCAGATAAATAAAGGTTTAGATTATTAGGGAAAACTTCTTAGTATATTAGAATGAATTATAACATTTTTAAAAATTAATGTGACACCACTTAAAATAATTGGAAATTTACATACTTTGTATATTGTAATATTCTTTTTTCTCTTATAAAGAAATTTGAAGTCTAGGTTCTGATTTATATTTTTAACTATTAAAATGTTATAATAAAAAATAAGATAGAAAAGGTAAAATGGTCTTGGCTTATTAAGATCTCACATAATTTTAAATTATTTCTATTGTAATAAAAACACATAATAATAAAAACACATAATCAGAGAGGGTAACCGATGCCATGTAAAACGAATAAAACCCACTATATTTTATTTTTCTACTTACCAGCAGAATATCTCTGTGGGTGAAAGTCATGTAATTTGTGTTTTCTAAATTATACAAGAGAGCCATTTTATATTTATTTCATAGAACAATTTTAATTAATATGACCCAGCCAAAGGGGAAACTGGTTTCTCTACAGATAGATACGTTGCAATTTCTGGAAGCATTAAATGCCATTCAAAACTTTTAGGGAGTGTTGGCTCTGGCTTCAGATAAGTAGAATAAACAAACTCTTAGTGGGAATTAGTTCAATTTGGTCATTTCATTTGACTCACCAACCAAGTTCTCAAAGACTGTTTCCAAAATATGCTGAGAATGAACTCCTTGTTTTATAAAATCAGTGCTTATCTTAAGCACATGCAAGTTCATATTTGCATCATTAACAAGTCTCTTTACAAGCTGTCAGTCTTTCTTTGGAGGCTGATTGCTCTCCCAAGTTTCCCTCCATTTAGACAGCAATAATTCCCTTTAGATAGGCATCCCTATCAGCAAGGGGCAGATTTCCTAGGATATGGGAAACAGCACGTTCTGTAAATGCTACTTTAGTAGTATTTATATGGTAGAACAGCCTTCACCAATCAGTTCATCCTACTGAAATTGTGCAAATTTTTCCATGGCAAGTACAGCTCACGTATTAATCTTTTCAAACTCTGTCCTTGCTCCACTTTATGAATAAGCTCGCCTGTCCTTCTCTCTGATTCTTTGATGTGTAGGAACCAAAATCAAATTCCCCTATTCTGAATTAAGGTACTGTGGTCTTTGCCTTAAATGAACAGGTTGTTTTTTCTTGTTGTTTGTTTGTTGCTTTTTTGTGGTTAAAGCAGAAAGGAGCTTGTTTATATGTTTCTTAGTTTTAAACTGGGAACTCTGAGGTGCTTATGTCACTTCTGTTTATCTCTATCTTCAACTGAACTCTATGTTTACATTCCTCATTCAAGTTCTTATTTAGCTATGACTACTCGCCCCATGGCCACCCACCCTTGTTTTCACATACCTAATCAACAGTCCAAGCAATCAACTTTTCCCAGAAACATTTTCAACCCTAAACCTGTAATTTGTTTTTTTTTTTAATTTTATTTTACTTAACTTTACAATATTGTATTGGTTTTGCCATACATCAAAATGAATCCGCCACAGGTATACATGTGTTCCCCATCCTGAACCCTCTTCCCTCCTCCCTCCTCCCTCCCCATCATGGAAATCCCATAATAGAATCCTAGCCCAATATCTGCCCCTTTAAGGTTATGAAAAATTCATTGATATTTGACATAAACATCGAGACTACACTGCTGAAAAATATATTTCTAAACACCTTTAACTGTATTTCATTCATTATACATTCTTGCATAAGTTTCTTGGAAAGACTATATAATCAATTCAAAGTTATTTCTTTCCACTAATCTGTTTAAACAGCTAAACTTTAGCTTTTAAAGTTTATTGAATTTAGGAAAGACAAAACTGAGGTAAACAATATTTAAATATCAGCCAGTTTTAACTTGTCTGCCTACAAGAAAGGAAACCAGCCTTGACTAGAACATCAAGCAGTTTCACATTTTCTTTTTAATTAAATCTAGTCAATGATTTGTAGACAGCAAAACACAGTGACCTAAATATTTCATTTGTGAGATGATATGAAGTCTGTTTTTCAACTCTTACAAGATTACTATGATTAGGAAATAAATAATTAAAGGTGTGCAATTCACAAATTTAAATTTTTCCTTTACCTTAATAGATAGGCATTACTATCACTCATCTCTGAGAGACAATTTTAAACAAATAGTTTTATATTGCACAGCTATTAACTCACAATATATACTAGAAGAACGTAAGATATAAATAATGTTCTCTATTTCACTAGAAGAATGTGAAAGATCAGTAAAGTTGATAAGAGTCAGACAGGACGTCAAAGAGGTGATGTAAAGAGTATGTTTCAAATTCCTGAAGTACATATAATGTAATGTTTTATTCACCCATATACACACAAAAAGAAATATAGTTTTTTGCTTTGAAAGGGAAAACTTGTCTGGATTTTCCTTAACTTCATAGTCTTAATTTTTTACCTTCTTTTTTGGTAGCCTCTGTCTTAGATTTTCTGGATCAATTATAACAGCTCTACTTAGGATTATTGGAGCAACATATACTTTCTATTCATGTTTGTGTGTGTATATATAAATGATATATAACATGTATCATTCTAGAATGCTAACTGAATCGATGACATTCAATCAATGTCCTTGACCTGCTCACATGCCACCACAACAGAAGATTTGGGTAAAAACTATGAACTTCCTAAGGATTTTAAAGTACCATAAGCCCCAAATTAATAAGATTTAAAAAAGAAAAACTATGATTGAAAGCATTCTAAACATAATTAAGAATATGACCACTTCCAAAAACCAACAATGAAAACTCACACATTCACACAAATATAAAATAGATACGTGAATTTCACAGGATTTGTGATATAATATCTCTGCAGACCCAGAACTGGTAAATTTGAGACCATGACTGAAATAAAAAGATCCGAGAGGCTTGCTACATCTGGCCTGCCTTCTTCTCTCCATCCCCTGCCTCATTTAAGAAACTGTTCTGGTTTATTAGCTGAAAACATTTGACACAGGATTCTGCATCAATCCTAGATGAAGAGTCTCCAAGAGCAGTCCAGAATCCTTTTGGAACCAGAATCTGAGAGTGGACAAAACACACACTAATGTTTCTTCACGGAGGTACTTGGCACTACTTTTCCATTTAGTAACTGTTCTTTGAGAGATATGTGTCGGCTTCGTCAGGAAGCCTCACGGAGGTATGTGCACTGTGAGGGAATTCTCCACAAAGGAGCTGGGGTACAACACCCATTAGAGATTCTGAGGGAGGAAAGCTCTGGCTCATAAACTATGAGGCTTCCACCCCATCTTCTAATCCAACTAATCTAATTACCAGCATTACCGCCCAGTTGGATTGTTTCTGTTTTGTTTTCTTTAATGTGTGTCAACCTTCAGTCTTGCCAGAATTAGAAGTATGAATGCCCACAGGCACAAAGCACTCCTTTCTTTCCTCTTGTGCTTCCAGCATTTACCTCCTGGCTGGTCAATCAAAAAGAATCTAGCACTATGCCACTAGAATCACAATGGTTTAGATCTAGAAGAAATGCTAAAAGGCCATCTGGTCCAGTCCCACCAATTTCATAAATGGGAAAATCAAGGAAGGTCTCCAGCAGTGAAGTGGTTCACCAAGGTTACACAACAAATTTAAAACAAATATTAGAAACCTAGACTCCCAAGCACTTGCCAGTTCTTTCATCAGTAAATACAGTCAAAACATACAGCTGCGGCACTTTCTTTGGCTGGGTTCTGCATGACTCGTGTGGTCCAACTTCTGGACGAGACACACTGGTCCTTAAACTCGATTAAGACATTACTTAGGAATAAGAAATGGCTCTGTCTCATTTCAATGAATCCAGAACTATATTATAGGAACCAGATTTCTTCCAGTAACTGTTGCAACCAAATAGCAAATGCTAATTGCTTTCAGCAGGCTTCCCTGGTGGCTCAGCCAGTAAAGAATCCACCTGCAATGCAGAAGACCAAGGTTGGATCCTTGGGTCAGGAAGATCCCCTGGAGAAAGAAATAGCAACCCACTTTAGTATTCTTGCCTGGGAAATCCCATGGGCAAAGGAGCCTGGGTGGGCTACAATCCATAGGATCACAAGAGTTGGACACAACTTAGCGACTAAACCATCACCACCAACTGACTTTAATGGACTCTCCTTACTCCTTCTGGTTTTTAACTCTTAGGACTAGAAAGCAGACACTCCTTGCCAATCTCGAACATTTCATGGGCAGGCAGCTTTAAAACATTCCTACAAAAACACTTCGTAAAATATTGTGTGCTCAAGTTACTGCTGTAGAGTCTCCAAAATCTTAACTCCTTTTTTGAGCTGGGTTTTGTCATGATTTATTTTAGTTCTCTCTCTAAACAATTAATTTGGGTCTTCAGTGTTCACTGCAGACATCTAACTGCATTTTCTCGCTTTAATTAAAGCGAGTAGAAACCTCAATCTGATTAAGATGGTAATCAGTCCAAACACTATAAATACATGTTGTTTCCCCAGGCGGGCCTATAAATGGCCTCTGAGCCAGATACAAAATAGCACCAGGAAGAAAGGTCAACATGGGAGATGAGGGCGGCCCTGATGAACTAGAGGCTGAATCTAGTCCTAACTCTGTTAACACACATTATGATTTTAGGCAAGTCACTTAATCTATTCAGAGCATCACTTTCTCTGTCTCTAAAATATCTCTGTCTAATCTGTGTGAGCCAACAGAGGGACCATTAGCCACCTTCAGCTACTCATCTCTCAAAATGTGGCCAGTATGATTGAGGAACTAAAATATTAATGTTGCTTAACTAGTTCAACATGTTGAAAGTTAGAAAATCATTACGTGATTTGGTGACTGGAACACTTTTAAGAATCTTTGGAAAAGCTTAGGTATATGAATCTTTGTTTTCAATTGTCAATTTTATAAAAATCTAAATGAGTAAATATTTCTGATGAAAATTTAGTGTTTGAACTGGAGTATACTGTAGATATGAAATACACAGTGGATTCTGAATACATACTAAAAATTAAAATATGCTGATAATTTTATATGGTTTACAAGGTACAGCGATAACATTTTGAATATATTAGACTAATAAACTTTATTATAATTTTTCATGTTTTTTTTTTTTTTTTTTTAATGCAGCTACTGGACAATTTAACATTACATATGTGGCTTCTGGGCTTCCCAGGTGGCTCCATGGTAAAGAATCTGCCTGCCAAGATCTCAGCCGACATGGGTTTGATCCTTGGGTCAGGAAGATCCCTTAGAAGAGGAAATGGCAATCCACTCCAGTATTCATGTTCGGAAAATCCCGTGGACAAAGGAGCCTGGTGGGCTACAGTCCATGGGGTCACAAGAGTCAGACACGACTGAGCAACTTAACAACATGTGGCTTCTATGCTATTTTTTTCAGGTAGTAATGGGCTAGATACTCTGAAAGTATCTTAACGTAATCACTTACTTATTAAGATAGGCCCTATAGTTTGACTATACAAAAGACTCACCTAAAAAATAGTATTTAATGTTACGTTTTATTCATTTCCCTAACATTTTATATGTATTCCTTTGAAAGAAATATTATATGAGAGCCAGAAGTAGACAAGTACAGTGTCTACCTGACTGACTTCCATTTTTATAGGAAGCATTTCAAATCATAGGGTAGATCCTCAGGATCCACAATTACAAACAGTGGCCTTGCCCAGCAGCCACAGCTGACTGGACAATAATGGTGTCCTGAGACAAATGGGTCAATCGGGAAGTCCCTCCCCCAAAAAGGTAGTAGTGATAAGAACTGATAAGTAGTCTCTGAGCAGGGTCAAACTGTACTATATAAGTGTGGGAGCTCTGGGGCAGCTATTACGCCATCAGGTGACTGAAAACACACAAAAAACTCTGCACAGGTGAAACAGAATGCGGCAGAGATGCAGAGAAGGGGAAAGGAAAACCTGAGTCCCTTCATGAGGCCTGGCTGCATCCCTCCCCTTGACTTGAAATGCTATTCTTCAGTATCCTAACAGTAATGGGACTTTTTTTTGGGAGGAGGGGTGAAGCTTGAGTTTATTACTGTTAGCAAGAACCAAAGGAATCTAAACAAATAAAGGAGGCTCCCTCAAGATTTGTAAATCAGACATTTTTGGGCCAGCAGTTAAATGTTTACTGGTAAGTAGCCTTTGAGTAGCTACTACCTGCTCAAATGGTAAGGAAATACAACAGGGTAAAAGGGTTGATCCCTAATCTTTAGATAAATATAGTAAAAAGAGAAAATATAAAAATAATTGTGAGGACATAGAACAATTATTGCATGTACACTATATCTTGGGTTTTTCACATCTTAATCACTTCTCACAATACTAGGAGACAGATCCATAACACATACAAGTTTAAATAGCTGTGTAAGCAATATATGATTAACTACTCCAAATGATTAGTTTCGAGACAAATTCTATAGAAATTCAGAGATAATAAAGTAACAGATAAGGCCCACAGAACAAATACCACAGCAGTATTGCTCATCACCCTGTCCCACACAAGCACCCAGCAGAAGCATAGATTAGGCGTGGTGTCAGTTTTTACTGGCCAATGATGCAGGGAAGAGAGCATGGTCTGGGACAGTAGGAAATGGTCTTATGAGAAATAGGGATCTTAAGCTGACCTTGGAGGTGACGACCACTAAGATGCACTCAGTCCCAGGATACTGCATAATTCTGTGGATAGAATTTGGATCAGTGGGTGGGAGAGGAAAGAATATTCCTAGCAAAGGGAAGCTAAACCATGCAGTCTTGGAATTGAGAAAAGAGAATGGCAACCCACTCCAGTATTCTTACCTGGAGAATTCCATGGACAGAGGAGCCTGGCGGGCTAATAGGGTTACAAACAGTCGGACAAGATGGAGTGACTAACACTTTCACTTCAAGGTGATTCTAGGAGGGTGGGACTCACCTGACTGGGTGACGAGTTTGTGTTGCAAAATAATGGGCATTAAGATGAGGTGGTTGGTGTGGGGCAAGAAGGTTATTATGGAAGCTTATGAACATCAGACTCAGGAATCTGGCTTTCAGCCTTCATCACTGAGAGCAATGAGAAAGTTCTAGATTAAGGAAATGACTCAGTTAAAAGTCGTAGCATAACAGAAGGCTCATGGAAATCATGATTCGTCAAAATAGCATATTACTCTTAGACCTAAACCTTTTTACGAAATGCATACATAACTAAAAGAAGATGAGTAAAACATTGAGGTGCAAATACTGTGTGATAAGTTACAGTCATTCACCGATCATCATAATCTTACAGACTCTGTTCAATTTGTACCTCAGGGAAATTACAAGTGATTACATGTGAGAGAACTTCCCTCCTTCCTTCCATCTTCACTTTCAGCACATAAGTGCCTATCCTGCATTGAGTACAAAAGAAGCAGGGCAAATGCTAACAGAGTTTTGCCAAGAGGACACACTGGTCATAACAAACACCCGCTTCCAATAATACAAGAGATGACTCTACATGTGGACATCACCAGATGATCGATGGATTATGTTCTTTGCAGCTGAAGGTGGAGCAGCTCCATACAGTCAGCAAAAATAAGGCCTAGAGCTGACTAGGGCTCAGGTCATATTGTAAAATCTAGACTTAAATTGAAGAAAGTAGGGAAAACCACTAGGTCATTCAGAAATGATCTAAACCAATCCCTTATCATTTACAGAGGAAGTGACAGATTCATGGGATTAGATCTGATAGACAGAATGCCTGAAGAACTATGCATGGAGGTTCCTAACAAGGTACAGGAGAGATGGTGACCAAAACCATCCCCAAGAAAAAGAAATGCAAGAAGGCAAAATGACCGTCTAAGGAAGCCTTACAAATAGTTGAGAAAAGAAGTGAAAGGCAAAGGAGAAAGGGAAAGACATGCCCAACTGAATGCAGAATTCCAGAGTATAGTGAGGAGATAAAAGAAAGCCTTCTTATGTTGAACAATGCAAAGAAATAGAGGAAAACAACAGAACGGGGAAAACTAGAAATCTCTTCAAGAAAGTTGGAGATATCAAGGGAACATTTCATGTAAAGATGGGCAAAATAAAGGACAGAAATTTTAAGGACCTAAAAGAAGCAGAGAGTTTAAGAAGAGGTGACAAGAATACACAGAAGAATTGTACAAAAAAGATCTTAATGAACCAGATAACTATGATGGTGTGCTCACTTACCTAGAGCCAGACATCCTGGAGTGCAAAGTCAAGTGGGCTTTACAAAGCATTACTGTGAACAAAGCTAGTGAAGGTGATGGAATTGTAGCTGACCTATTTCAAATCCTAAAAGATGATGCTGCAAATTTGGAAAATTCAGCAGTGGCCACAGGGCTAGAAAAGGTCAATCTTCATTCTAATCTCAAAGAAGGGCAATGCCAAAAAATGTTCAAACTATGATACAATTGTGCTCATTTCACATGCTAGCAACATTATGCTTAAAATCCTTCAAGCTAAGCTTCAGCAGTATATGAACTAAGAACTTCCAGATGTACAAGCTGGATTTAGAAAAGGTAGAGGGTCCAGATACTAAATTGCCAACATCTGCTTGGAACATAGAAAAAGCAAGGGAATTCCAAAAAAACATCTGATTCATTGACTGCACTAAAGCCTTTGACTCTGTGGATCACAATAAACTGTGGAAAATTCTTCAAGTGATGGGAATACCAGACCACTTTACCTGCCTCCTGAGAAACCTAATTGCAGGTCAAGAAGCAACAGTTAGAACCAGACATGGAACAACGGACTGGTTCAAAATTGGGAAAGAAGTACGTCAACACTGTGTAATGTCACCCTGCTTATTTAACTTATATGCATATGTGAAATGCAGGCCAGGATGACTCAAAAGCTGGAATCCAGATTGCCAGGAGAAATATCAACAACCTCAGATATGCAGCCTAATGGTGGAAAGCTAAGAGGAACTAAAGAGCCTCTGATGAGGGTGAAAGAGGAGAGTGAAAATACTGACTTAAAACTCAACATTCAAAAAACTAAGATCATGGTATCTGGTTCCATCAGTTCAGTTACTCAGTCGTGTCCGACTCTTTGCGACCCCATGAATCACAGCACGCCAGGCCTCCCTGTCGATCACCACCTCCCAGAGTTCACTCAGACTCACGTTCATCAAGTCAGTGATACCATACAGCCATCTCATCCTCTGTTGTCCCCTTCTCCTCCTGCCCCCAATCCCTCCCAGCATCAGAGTCTTCTCCAATGAGTCAACTCTTCCCATGAGGTGGCCAAAGTACTGGAGTTTCAGCGCTAGCATCATTCCTTCCAAAGAAATCGCAGGGCTGATCTCCTTCAGAATGGACTGGTTGGATCTCCTTGCAGTCCAAGGGACTCTCAAGAGTCTTCTCCAACACCACAGTTCAAAAGCATCAATTCTTCAGGGTTCAGCTTTCTTCACAGTCCAACTCTCACATCCATACATGACCACAGGAAAAACCATAGCCTTGACTAGACGGACCTTTGTTGGCAAAGTAATGTCTCTGCTTTTGAATATGCGATCTAGGTTGGTCATAACTTTCCTTCCAAGGAGTAAGCGTCTTTTAATTTCATGGCTGCAGTCACCATCTGCAGTGATTGTGGAGCCCAGAAAAATAAAATCTGACACTGTTTCTACTGTTTCCCCATCTATTTCCCATGAAGTGATGGGATCAGATGCCATGATCTTCATTTTCTGAATGTTGAGTTTTAAGCCAACTTTTTCACTCTCCTCTTTCACTTTCATCAAGAGGCTTTTTAGTTCCTCTTCACTTTCTGCCATAAGGGTGGTGTCATCTGCATATCTGAGGTTATTGATATTTCTCCCAGCAATCTTGATTCCAACTTGTGCTTCTTCCAGCCCAGCGTTTCTCATGATGTACTCTGCATATAAGTTAAATAAGCAGGGTAACAATATGCAGCCTTGACGTACTCCTTTTCCTATTTGGAACCACTCTGTTGTTCCATGTCCAGTTCTAACTGTTGCTTCCTGACCTGCATACAGGTTTCTCAAGAGTCAGGTCAGGTGGTCCGGTATTCCCATCTCTTTCAGAATTTTCCACAGTTTATTGTGATCCACACAGTCAAAGGCTTTGGCATAGTCAATAAAGCAGAAATAGATGTTTTTCTGGAACTCTCTTGCTATTTCCATGATCCAGTGGATGTTGGCAATTTGATCTCTGGTTCCTCTGCCTTTTCTAAAACCAGCTTGAACATCTGAAGTTCACGGTTCACGTATTGGTGATGCCTGGCTTGAAGAATTTTGAGCATTACTTCACTAACATGTGAGATGAGTGCAATTGTGTGGTAGTTTGAGCATTCTTTGGCATTGCCTTTGTTTGGGATTGAAATGAAAACTGACCTTTTCCAGTCCTGCGGCCACTGCTGAGTTTCCCAAATTTGCTGGCATATTGAGTGCAGCACTTTCACAGCATCATCTTTCAGGATTTGAAATAGCTCCACTGGAATTCCATCACCTCCACTAGCTTTGTTTGTGGTGATGTTTTCTAAAGCCCACTTGACTTCACATTCCAGGATGTCTGGCTCTAGGACAGTGATCACACCATTGTGATTATCTGGGTCGTGAAGCTCTTTTTTGTACGGTTCTTCTGTGTAGTCTTGCCACCTCTTCTTTAATATCTTCTGCTTCTGTTAGGTCCATACCATTTCTGTCCTTTATCCAGCCCATCTTTGCATGAAATGTTCCATTGGTATGTCTAATTTTCTGGTCCCATCACTTGACGGCAAATAGATGGGGGAATAGTGGAAACAATGGCAGATTTTTTTTTTCTCTGATGCCCAAATCACTGCAGATGGTGACTGCAGCCACAAAATTAAAAGGTGCTGCTCCTTGGAAGAAAAGTTATGACAAACCTAGACAGGATATGGAAAAACAGGGTTTTTTTGCAGCAAAGTTCTGTAGAGTCAAAGCTATGATTTTTCCAGTGGTCATGTAAGGATGTGAGAGTTGAACCATAAACAAGGCTGAGCATTGAAGAATTGATGCTTTCAAACTGTGGTATGGGAAAAGATTCTTGAGAGTCCCATGGGTAGCAAGGAGATCAAACCAGTCAACCCTAAAGGAAATCAACCCTGAATATTCATTGGAAAGACTGATGCTGAAGCTCCAATACTTTGGCCATGTGATGTTAAAAGCCCACTCATTAGAAAAGACCCTGATGCTAGGAAGGATTGAGGGCAGAAGGGGACAACAGAGGATTAGATGGTTGGATAGCATCACTGACTCAAAGGACATAAGTTTGAGCAAACTCCAGGAGATAGTGATGGACAGGGAAGCCTGGCGTGCTGCATTTCATGCAGCTGAAGAATCAGACGTGATTGAGCAACTGAATAATAGTCATACATTGGATAGTAAGGATGGACAAGCAAAATTACAGAACTCCTGCCCTCAGGAAGTTTATAGGTAAATTGAAGATTACAACTAAATAATTGCACAAATAAACAAAAGCACTACCATTCTGAGGAGTACTATTAAAAGTTTCTAATGTGAGGTGTGGCTTCCTCAAGGAGAGTAAAGCCTTCCTTAAAGAAGTGAAATTGAAAATGAACTTGTCAGACAACAACAAATGCTAGAGAGGGTGCAGAGTGAAGGAAATTCTCCTGTACTGTTGGTGGGAATGTAAATTGGTGTAGCCTCTGTAGAAAAAAGTATGGAGGTTCCTCAGAGAACTAAAAATCGAGCTACCGTATGATCTTTAGCAATCCCACTCCTGGGCATATACCTGGGCAAAACTACAATTTAAAAAGATATATGCACCCCTATGTTCATAGCAGCACTATTTACAATAGCCAAAACAGGGAAACAACCTAAATCTCCATCAACAGAGGAATGGATCAAGAAGATGTGGTGCATAAGCACAACAGAATACTACTAAGTCATAAAAAAGAACAAAATAATGCCGTTTGCAGCTACATGGATAAAACTTCACACCAGGTAAAGTAAGCCAGAAAGAGAAAGGCAAATATCATGACATCACTCATATATGGAACCTAAAATATGGCACAAATGAACCTGTCCACGAAACAGAAACACTCACAGGCACAGTGGTCAGGCTTGTGGTTGCCAGGAAATGGGGAGGGAATGTGGGGTTGGTAGATGCAAATGATTACATTTAGAATGGATAAACAACAAGGTCCTATTGTATGGCACAGAGAACTATAGCCAATATTCTCGATTAGCCATAATGGAAAAAATATTAAAGAATGTATATATATGTAAAACTGGGTCAGTTTGCTGTATAGCAGAGACTGACACAACATTTATAAATCAACAGCTGTTGTTCTGTCACTAAGTTGTGGTCTACCCTTTGTGACCCCATGGACTGCAGCACACCAGGCTTCCCTGTCCACTATCTCCTGGGAACAATCAACTATACTTCAAGTAAAACATTTTTGTTTAAAAAAAGAAAAATCACAGACGAAAAAAAAAAAAGAAAATGAAAGAGGAGTTATCCCAAGAACAGGACTGACCAGCACACTAGGTTCAGAGAAAGACTTGCAGGAAAGGAACAGGGGCAGCAAGGAACATGTGAGGCTGCAGGGCTGAAAAAGAATCTGGAAAGGTGCCAGATCACCAGAGTCCTGGAGGCCACGTTTAAGGAGCTTCTTTTCCTAAGAGTAACGATTCAAAGTATATGAAGATGAGGGATAAAATGACCAGGTGTATTTGTTTTGAAGAACCACTGTCTTTTAAAGAGGAGTTGAAATATGAAGTAATAAATCCTTGACTGGTGAGGGAGATGTGAGAAGACCCAGAGGGGGCAGACCAGCAAAAAAAGGTACAAATAGTTGAGAAAGTGAAATCGTCCAGAAGGGAGCAAGGGTGCTACAAAGGGGAGATGGCTGGGATCCATATTTTTAGAATAACATTATGTATTGCCAATGACTTCTTTGTTTAACCTTGACTTAAAAAAAAAATTAAAAACGGACATGACAGTAAAGACTGGTTCATGTAAAAATGAATCTACAAGAGAAACTTTGATGAAGGAATGTACATGGTCTTCAAGTATCTTCCCAAAGCTCGCAGCTTAGTTGTTAGTGAGTAAATACACAGGAATAGCGGGACACCTAAACCAGGAGATTAAAACAAGCAGCAAGCACAATGGGGAGAAGATGGACACTGTGCCTCCGGGTGTGATAACTAGAGGACACATCACTCCTTAATGTAGCATCACTCCTTGGGATGCGTATTCTGACAAGATGGTTGGAAGGCATCACTGACTCATGGATTTGAGCAAGCTCCAGGAGATGGCGAAAAACAGGGAGGCCTGGCGTGTTGCAGTCCATGGAGTTGCAAAGAGTCAGACAGGACTGAGTGACTGAACAACAACAGGCTGAAATCAAAGTGACCACAGATTACATGGTGTTTCTTCTAGAGGGTCTACAGAAGAATCTCCTTTCCTGTCTTTTCTAGCTTTCAGGGATCTCCCACACTCCTTGGCCCGTGGCCCCTTCATCTTCAAAGCCAGGGGTGTAACACCTTCTCTCTGGTTCCTAAACTCCTTCTCATAAAGATTTATGTGATTAGATTGGGTCCACCTGGATATTCCCAGGATACCCTCCCCATCCTCAGATCCTTAATTAAATCTGCAAAGACTCTTTGCCATGGAAGGTAATATAGTCACAGCACGAGACATCTTTGAGGGACCATTATTCTGCTGATCATACATAGTATCAAAATGCAAATCACGATGCTAGATTAGCTCTTGTACCAGAAGAAAAACATGCCAGAAAAATTTGGTAACATTGAAATACAGCCAACAGATTGAAGCATTTTAGTTACTGCTAAATTTATTCAAGTGGACAACTGTGGTTGTGTAAGAGAAAATACTTAGGAAACACTTAAGTATTTAGGGGTAAACAGTCATTTTGTATACAACTTATTCAAGGTGTTTAGATACGTGCATACAGAAAGCAAGAATTTATAAAGCAAATGAAGGAAAATGTTAAAAACAATTGAGTCTGTATTAAAAGGTATATGGGTGAATATTCTTATAACCTGTAAATTCTAAAGTATTTTCAACTAAAAATTTAGATAAAAAGTGGTAAGTATGCAATTTAACTAAAAGCAGATTAACTTTATTATGCCAATACCACAAGCAACTCATAGTTTATATCATTTTAGAGAGGTCAGAATGACTGCAGATTCAGCAACTCAGTTTCTGTTCTTTCTACAGCATGACTAGTAAGTGAAAAGGATCAGAATCATTTAGGATTTTTAGGCTAAGAATTTAAAGGAAATCCTAAGTCTGACAATATTATAGTTTCAAAGAGTTTAAACTAAAATTGGTAATTATCGTTAGATTTAAATACCAACCAGTGGATCATACCCGGCTATTTGTGAGAGACAATCTGCTGGGTAATTTTCTAAAAAGGCACTTAGAAAAGTAACCTCCCCTTTTTAGGAGTATTTACTGCTACTGCTAAGTCGCTTCAGTCGTATCTGACTCTGTGCGACCCCAGAGACAGCAGCCCACCAGGCTCCCCCGTCCCTGGGATTCTCCAGGCAAGAGCACTGGAGTGGGTTGCCATTTCCTTCTCCAATGCATGAAAGTGAAAAGTGAAAGTGAAGTCACTCAGTCCTGTCTGACTCTTCGGGACTCTATGGACTGCAGGCTACCAGGCTCCTCCACCATGGGATTTTCCTGATTTTTAAAACCAAACCAAAAAAAAAAAAAAAAGTATTCTATTCTAGAGCTTTCTTCTGCCCAGGGCCTCCAGCAGATTTTTATTGGTTTGGCCCCAGAGAATATTTCTGGTAGCCGTTCTGGCTCCCACTCCACCCTGTATTGTTTAAAGACAAAAGATAAGGCTGCCTGGACTCCAACCCCTGACAAATAAGCCTGAGCCTCTCCACTGGGAAACTCCTCTTGTCTTGGAAGAAACTAACATTTTTAAATGAAGGTAAAACAAAGCATATGACCCCCTGTTTCTACCCAAAGGCTATGTTCGGGTTTATTTTTCTTGCCAACTGTGGTAGCCAAGAACAGAGTTCCTCCAATTGTGCCAGGACGGTATGCCAAGACCAAATAATAGTGGATTTTTCTCAATTACAGAAACAACGGGGAAAAAATAGGTGTCAATGAATCATTTTATTTTTATAAGTTTAGCTCTTGTTAGCACCAGCCAATACAGAAATCTATGATTCGGCACAATCTATGATTATACCAGCACAAAAGAATCTATTTTGCTATTTTCAGTTTAACACATTGTTTTGCAAAGAGTTGCATGATTTCTTTAAATGAATTTGGCAGTCCCAGCCTAAGTGCTTCTATAGTCAGGACAGGGTATGTCTTTATTACGGAGATGCTTCACTGAGAACTCTTTGCCTTGCTATTAATAGATACCCACATGAAGGGTTAAGAGTCAGATGACCTAAGATTTCTTTTGAAGACTATCACTTTCTAATTGTTAAACCTTGGTCAAAATGCTTCTGGTTTATAAAGCTCAGGGTGTCATTTGTATAATAAGAATCACAGTAGCCATTCTGCTTTCCTATTTTTGTAATTATCCAAGAAGATAAAAATGTGAAGTCATTTTGCAAATAGAAAAGCATTATAAAAAGGCCAGCTACACCCAACCCCATAATTATTAGTTTTTGAACATAAGGTTAATTGATGTATGTTTGTTTGTTTCTTAAAGTGTCTCATAAAGAGCTCGCTCCATAGTTTTCCCTAAACAAATACTTGCTGAATGAGCAGATGATTAGATTAATTAAGGTTCAGGCTGCTATAAAATTTACATTACTATGTCCAAGAACTTCCCTTGTTCAATAGGACAGACATTGACCTAGACTTGCTAGGTCAACAAAGAGGTACATGGTTCAACAAGAAGGTACATGTTCTAAGGAATTCTAAGGAATTTAGTAGATAGTAAAGATTTTAGCATGGACTAATGAAAAAAAAAAGCCTTTCAAGAGAATGCTCTTGCAATGACAACCTTACAAAGTTTGGAAGACTTTTTAAGCACAAGCACTTAGTAATATGCTTATTTAACTTATATGCAGAGCACATCATGTGAAATGCCAGGCTGGATGAGTTACAAGCTGGAATCAAGACTGCCAGGAGAAATATCAACAACCTCAGATAAATGGATGATATCACTCTAATGGCAGAAAGCGAAGAGGAACTAAAGAGCCTCTTGATGAGGGTGAAAGAGGAGAGTAAAAGAGCTGGCTTAAAACTCAATATTAAAAAAAAAAAAAACACACAAAACGAAGATAATGGCATCAGCCCCATCACTTCATGGCAAATAGAAAGGCAAGAGGTGGATGCAGTGACAGATTACCTCTTCTTGGGCTCTAAAAGCACTGTGGATGGTGTCTGCAGTCACAAAATTAGAAAACTATTGCTTCTTAAAAGCAGGAAAACCATGACAAACCTAGACGGTGTGTTAAAAGGCAAAGACCTCACTTTGCTGACAAAGGTCCATATAGTGAAGTCTAGGGCTTCCCTAGTAGCTCAGTAAAGAATCCACCTACAATGCAGGAGACCCTGGTTTGATTCCTGGGTTGGGAAGATCTCCTGGAGAAGGGGAACAGCTACCCATTCCAGTATTCTAGCCTGGTGAATTCCATGGACAGAGGAGCCTGGCAGGCTACAGTCCATGGAGTTGCAAAGAGTCAGACAAACCAAGTGATTTTCACTTTCACATGGTCTTTCGAGTGGTCACATACAGATGTGAGAGCTGGACAATGAAGAAGGCAGAGTGCTGAAGAATTGATGCTTTTGACTGCGGTGCTGAAGAAGACTCTTTAGACTGCAAGGAGTCCAAGACTCTTGGACTGCAAGGAGATCAAACCAGTCAATCTGAAAAGAAATCAACCCTGAATACTCTTTGGAAGAACTGATGCTGAAGTTCCAATACTTTGGCCACTTGATGCTAGAGCTGACTCTTTAGAAAAGACCCTAATGCTGGGAAAGATTGACTCTTACTGTTAAGTCGCTTTAGTCGTGTTCGACTCTGTGCGACCCCATAGAGGGCTGCCCACAAGACTCCGCCATCCCTGGGATTCTCCAGGCAAGAACACTGGAGTGGGTTGCCATTTCCTTCTCCAATGCATGAAAGTGAAAAGTGAAAGTGAAGTCGCTCAGTCGTGTCCGACTCTTAGCGACCCCATGGACTGCAGCCTAGCAGGCTCCTCCGTCCATGGGATCTTCCAGGCAAGGGAAAGATTGAAGGCAGAAGGAAAAGAGGGTGACAGAGGATGAGATGGTTGGATGGCATCAGCAATTCAATGGTGAACTTGGGCAAACTCTGGGAGGTGGTGAGGGACAGGGAAGTCTGGTGAGCTACAGTCCATGGGCTTGCAAAGAACTGGACACGATTTGGCAACTGAACAACAACAATTTAGTGACATGGTTATTAACACACTTGAACTGGTAATAATTTTGATGGATGTGTCCACAGAAAGGACTCAAAGTCAACTTGCAAGAAGTCAATGTGTAATAAGTATTTTTGGTGTTATAGAAAGATGTCAATTTGCAGAGCAGAGAGTAACCCAAGTGGCTTTAAATTAATTCAAAGGAGCACAATACAGTAGTTAAAGTGAAATCAACATGGAACATATTATGTGTCAAAGGCATTTTGCAAAATATGAGCAAGTTGTAAAGTCATATATGCATTATAATAGTATCAACATAAAATACGCAAAACATGATATCATATATAATGGATGTAGAGTTTGCTATCAAAGTATAAGAAAGAGTAGGGCTACTGTGGGCTGTTACACTCAACACAACTCCGAGGGGACGGTACCCTCATGTCAAGCCCTGAAAACATGCAGTGGAATGAGAAACTCCAGCTTAGAATACTTATTCCTAAGAGATAAGCTCTCCCTAAGAGAAAAAATGGTACTTAAGGGTATAGGAGAAAGGCATATATGGGCTTTAACTATTTTTATCATGATTCACTATTAAAAAGTACATTTGAAACCTATTTTCAGAATAGGTTTTCAAGAATAGAGATGCAGAGGTAGAGATTGGACTTGAGACATGAGGGGAAAGAAAGGGATGGGGGAAAGGGTAGGATGAATTGGGAGATTAGGATTGACATATATACACTACCATATGTAAAACAGATAGTTAGTGGGAACCTGCTATTTATATATAAAAGCACAAGAAGCTCAGCTTGGTGCTCTGTGATGACCTAGATGGGTAGGGTGGAGGTAGGTGGGAGAGAAGTCCAAAGAGAGAAGGGATATATGCATACACATGGCTGATTCACTTCATTGTACAGCAGAAACAACATTGTAAAGCAATTATACTCCAATTTAAAAATACAGTTCAAGCAAATATTGCAAAATGGTAACATCTGACAAGTTATGTGACGGGTCCACAGGCATTACATTAGTCCCTATATGTGAAATATTTCTTCATGTCTTAATACTAACACTATGTAATTAGAACATCAATGAAAATTCTTGGTTACAGTCATAAAAGCGTACCTACAATCAGAGCTACATTTTCATTGTAAATTTTGAAGAATCAAAAACACTGCAAATAAATTCAGAAATAAAACATTTTGTGTTCTCAAATAGGAGACTTATATAGGACCTTTTCAGGTATGAAAGTAATTTACATAATTTTACACTTGAGCCTTTATTTGGAGGAAGGCTGAAAGAAAAACGGAAGTCAGTGGCTAGCTATAAAGAAGGTGATCTTATGTGCTTTGGGAGTATAGGGGTAAGACACATGCTGAAATGTTCACCCCAAACCAAAATTTAGCAGTTGCCTGAGGAAAAAATATAAATACACAAGTCAAATTCCAAAGATACCTTCTTCAAATTCTGACAGATAGCAAACTCTTAAATGGCAGATAACTTCCTATCTCAATATGAATGACCCTGTTTCTTTTGCCAGCTACCACAGTGAAACCCAGAAATGTGCAGTTTACATACCAAAACGTCCATCCCGGGGACATATTTGAGGGTTATCATATAGTCTTTTGGAAGATTTGCCACCTACAGAGACCAAAAGAAAAAAAAAAAATCTGTAAGAAAATCCATACACATCAGTTAATCATATTGTTTTTAGGGGTTTAGAGAAAAACACCTGCAAACCTAGTATGCTTTTAAATTACCACTGATTTTCAGCATTTACATACATAGTGATTTTTCATTCTTGATTTCCCTTTGCAATCAAAAGCACTCTCCAGAAATGAAATAATAATACAACTCTTTTTTCACTCCAAATTCAGTTATGGGTGGCTAACTATAATTTGCTGAGTTTGGAAACATGATTTGAATTTCAGCTTCCATCTGTGGTCTTGGAGTTTCCCTTCAGGACTATTTTCCCATTTATTCCTCCAAAGGATCATTAACAGTGTATTTTTCTCATTAAGTGGTTCTCCAAGCCATGTGTCAACGGCACCAGGGAATCTGTTAGAAATGCAAAGTCTCCGTCCACACCAGACCTACTGAATCTTACTAAACAAGTCCTCCAGGTGATTCCGATGTGTGCTCAAGTTAGAGAACTACTGTTCTATGTTAATCCTAGAAAAAAAAAGTGTTAAGTTTCAAAAGAACAATGATACCTATAAGTTGCACATGCTTTATCAGTTAATTAATTTAGAAAGATTCAGTTTTGTGATATAATGTAACCTACTTGCCTGGGACTGAACATTTGAGATGTCTCAAACGTTTAACTAGCTTCTTTTAAAGACTTTCAAAAAATATCTAACCCATTTCCATCAGTCATTGTGGCATAAGTTGAACAAGCACCTGATTTAGAACCAGGGAATTTAGAACAAATCTCAACTCTACTTTGGTTTCTCTCATCTGTAAAGTGGAGATAAAAGTATCCATGTCCTATATACACTACCATGTATAAAATAGCTAGCTAGTGGGAAACTTCTGTATAACAGGGAGCTCAGCCTGGTGCCCTGTGGTGACCTGTCACAGTGCAGATGGGGGTGAGACTGGACGGGGGGAACGTATGCATACATGTGGCTGATTCACATTGTTGTAAGGCAGAAACCAGCACAACACTGTAAAGCAGTTGTCCTCCAATTAAAAAAAAAAAAAAAAAGTACCCGTGTCTAAGAGTCAATTTAGGAATTTAGATGAGTGTGCCAAACATCATAAATAATCAATCCATATTCTTTACTGAGAGCTATACTGGAAACTGACTTCCAAGGCACAAGTTCTAGTAAGTTACAGAATTTTAGGGTCACTTGTCTCCCTTTCTACATATCACCAGCTCTGACATCTCACCCTTCTAACACAGTTAAAATTTCCTTCTGTAGAATATGGCCCACTTATTTTATGTACAAAATGACTTAGCCCTCTGGGTCTTAAAACAATCAGATCAGATCAGTCGCTCAGTCGTGTCCGACTCTTTGCGACCCCATGAACTGCAGCACGCCAGGCCTCCCTGTCCATCACCAACTCCCTGAGGTCACTCAGACTCACATCCATCGAGTCAGTTAAAACAATAGACAATGTAAAAATGTGGTTTTGCTCTGTTATATCTTCCATGGGTCTCCCTGCTCTGGCAGACTCATTTTCCCCTTTACCCTGTTTCTTAAATCCTCACTATTCTCCATCGTGAACTAGTACCTGGTGCATATTTTCAGGCTAGTTCATCTCTGACAAGACTCCCAGAACACAACCCTTATGTTTCTTCTTGGCTTTGCCAATAGCTTCTAGAATTTGAGAACAATTTGCTGAGAAAAGAATGTAGGTAAAGGCATATGCAGTCAGAGGGGAGCCAAGGGAGGAGTGGATCCCATCATGCGTGCTACCAACCAACATCCAATGGAACCACCTCCTCTCATCTCAGCCTCCAGCCTCCTGCTGCTAAGTCGCTTCAGTCGTGTCTGACTCCGTGCGACCCCATAGTCGGCAGCCCACCAGGCTCCTGTCCCTGGGATTCTCCAGGCAAGAACATTGGAGTGGGTTGCCATTTCCTTCTCCAATGCATGAAAGTGAAAAGTGAAAGTGACGTCACTCAGTCGTGTCCGACTTGTAGTGATCCCATGGACTGCAGCCCACCAGGCTCCTCCGCCCATGGGATTTTCCAGGCAAGAGTACTGGAGTGGGCTACACTTACCAAATACTTACCATGTTCTAGCACTGTGCTCATTATGGGCTTACGTTGTGTGATCACATCCAACCCTCAGAATCACGTTCACACAGGATTGCTAAATTAACGAATGAAGAACTTAAGACTCAAAGAGGTCAAGTAACTTGACTGAGGTCACACGACTACTACCTGTCAAGTCTGGACTAGAACTCAGGTCTCTGACAGCGGGGCCGCCGTTACCTCTCAGCTCAACTTACACATGGTCACCCATCTACTCTCTGCACACTTGTCCCAGACATTTCCCACTTGTGAGGCTCACCAACATCCCTCCTCATGCCACCCCCAAGAAAATAGTCAAGTCTGCACTGCTTACTGAGAACACATCTGCACTGCCACAGAAGGTGGCCTTCTTTAAGTTCAGAGTGACTTTTCACAGTAACGTTCTTTCTCTTGGTCAAATTTCCCACCGTGCTTCCAGGATTTCTTCTGTCTTGTGGATCTTCACCCCCATATTTGAAAAGCAGACAGACCTCATCATTTTATGTAAGCCCCGGTGGAAAACAGAGCTAACAGCTTCACAGGTATAAAAACTGGAATCAGAATGAGCAGCACCATTCTGTGCAGATGGAGAAGCATGGCATAAAACGGCGGGTGTTCTGAACACAGGTGCTTGACAATCTAGCCCCCTTCCTTAAGCCCAATTAACATTATCGGAAAATAAACACAGAACTGACCAAATCAGTATTCAGAAAACTTAAGATCTGAGTATGTACCAAGAGAACAGAGAAAATGTAAAAGATACGCTGGCCAATTCTGTTTTCTTAGTAATTGACATGTAAAAATTTGTGCAAAGAAAGTCAAAGAAACTTTACCACACTGGGTGGGCGGGCAGTATATCATAATAACTTCTGCCTTAAACTGATTTACTGATATTTAGTTTCTAAGGGAGCTGAAAAGGAATACTATTTTTGAAAAATGCTTTAAAATTTTAAAAAGTTTTGGTACACAGTCTCTGCCACTACTAAGTTACATATTATTGGGCCTATTTTACCGAACGATACATGGAGGCTCAGAGGGGTTAACTGGCATCTCAGGGTCAGAGACATGAGTACACAGTGCGAGTGAGCACACAAATCCTGGCTCTGAGTGCTGGTCTCAGCAGTTATCTTTCAATCAGTCTGCACGTTATTACTTTCTTGGATTGCACTGGTTCATTTCCAATCACATTTGGAAGAGAATTAAGGAAGTCAAGTTGTCTATTTTTTATGGCCACTTCATGAATTATTATATTACTTTTCTAAGCATTCATAGTATGTTGAATAGCATCCAAAAGGCACAGATAACCTTGTGATAAATTCAGTTTCTCTAATGCATGGTGAGCACTGCAGAAATTTGATAGAGTAGAAGGAGCCTTTGGCCTGGAACTAGGAAGGTAAGCTGTTCCTTCGAGGCAGTTACTTTGACAAAGGACTCCCAACACAGGTCCTGGGGACACATTGCTCAGGCTGGATCCAGGTCCTGCCACATGCTAATTCAGAGATCCTGGGCAAGTTACCAAATCTTCTTTAGCCTCAATTTCCACATAGGTAAAATGGGAATCACAGAGCTGAGCTGGTGGATTTATTAAGACTATACAAGGATAATGTAACTTGTTTAAAATACTTAGTTATTTAGTGTTGTGTGTAAACGAGTACTTATTAATTGCAAGGGAGAGGGACATCTGCAAAGACAGAGACACGGTAGACCAGGGACAGATCATTCAGGCTTTAGCCGGTAGGAGGTAAGACATACACCAGGAGACCCACATCAGTGAGGGACCTGAATGTTGGGCCATGGAGGCCAGGTGGGGAGCAGGAAGGTTCAATGGAACCAGGCCCACCCCTAGATCCCTACAGGTCATTGTTGTCTCAGGCACATCACTTCCTCCTTGTGCAACCTCTACCCCTCATCTGTAAGATGAAGAAGTTGAAGGAGAAAATTACTAAGAATTCAGTTGGATTTAACTTCCTTTGTGTAAGCAGTGGTGCTACACTGAATATGTTTAAGCAGGAAGAAAACATGACAGTCAATTTAGGAAGGTTAGTTTGGAAATACTTTTGCCTGGAAAATCCCAGGGACGGAGGAGCCTGGTGGCTGCCGTCTATGGCGCTGCAGAGTCGGACACGACTGAAGCAGCAGCAGTTAGGAAGTATGTACTGAAGCAAAGAGAGAAGAGAGACCAGGGGCAGTTTAGAAGACCAGTGGGAGAGTACTGAACACACATTAAATATTTCTACAGCGATTAAAAGCTGAAAAAGCAGAGATGTGCTTTAGATTCCAAGGAAGCATCCTGCTGGTAAGGTTATATGGATACATATCCCAGGCTACCGTTTTTGAAAACCTAACTGTCCTAGTAAAATGAGTTCAGGGCAAAAATTAAAATGAAATAGAACCTAACTGATGGAAAATTTATCAAAGCTCAAGTTATTCCAATGAAAGAAATGGTTTGGAGTGTGAGGATTTACTGTACTAGATTAGAAAATCCATAAAACTTTTAAAACAAGTCACTTTGTGATATGATGGGCTTCCCTGGTGGCTCAGATGGTAAAGAATCTGCCTGGGATACGGGAGATCTGTGTTCAGTCCCTGCGTAGGGAAGATCCCCTGGAGAAGGGAATGGCAACATGCTCCAGCATTTTGGTTTGGAGACTCCCATGGACAGAGGAGCCTGGTGGGCTATAGTCCGTGGGGTCGCAAAGGGTTGCACACAACTGAGAAACTAACATTTTCACTCTATTACTAGACAGGCCCACTTGCTATCTTTTCATTTTTTTTGGCTATCTTAACGATTGATCATATTCAGTGACACTAGGGGGAAAATGCCTAAGAGAATAGCGTGTGGAAATGCTGGAAATTCGGCCAAGAAAGTCTTTGCAAGCCAAACAGTCATTGGCTGCTTACCATGCCCTGCAGAAAAAGAAGTCGAAGTCAGAACATTTAATTCCCTCTCTAGATTACTGATCTAAAAAATTTGGATCTCAAGATCCAAACATCACTGAGGTCTCTCAGTCTTGTGAAATCAGTGGCTTTTTGGACATCCTTGGTGAGATAATTGTTCAGTTGCTTCTGTCAAGATCTTGATAAGAATCAAAATGCAATGATAGTAACTCATGATTCCCTTGACCCTACATAAAACAGTGAACACATAATTGACCTTTCTGAGGAAAGAGTCCAGTTCTCAAAGTCTCTGAGACACAGAGAAGTTTAAGAATCACTGCTGATTCTTAGAGCAAAAAAAGCCTTCTATGCGTGTACTTAAAATATCCCAGGAATATTCTAGTTTATTCCCATGCCACAGCTTAGTGTGACGCTGGTTGTTCAGTCTTCAGAAATAACACAAAACAAAGCTTTTTGCCTTTTTATTCTCCCTTATAAGCCATTTCTTGTTAATACTGACTAAAAATCTAACCAGGTCAATTGCTTTTTTCTTTTTTAAATAATAACTCAATTAGTGATTTAGAAAAAATTAACATGACAACTCACAAGACTTTCTGGGTCATCTTTTCTCAGTGAAGAATACCTAAATAAGTTTATATGATCCTTATCTCCTTCAAATCAGATCAGATCAGTCGCTCAGTTGTGTCCGACTCTTTGTGACCCCATGAATCACAGCACGCCAGGCCTCCCTGTCCATCACCAACTCCCGGAGATCACTCAGACTCACGTCCATCGAGCCAGTGATGCCATCCAGCCATCTCATCCTCTGTCGTCCCCTTTTCCTCCTGCCCCCAATCCCTCCCAGCATCAGAGTCTTTTCCAATGAGTCAACTCTTCCCATGAGGTGGCCAAAGTACTGGAGTTTCAGCTTTAGCATCATTCCTTCCAAAGAAATCCCAGGGCTGATCTCCTTCAGAATGGACTGGTTGGATCTCCTTGCAGTCCAAGGGACTCTCAAGAGTCTTCTCCAACACCACAGTTCAAAAGCATCAATTCTTCGGCGCTCAGCCTTCTTCACAGTCCAACTCTCACATCCATACATGACCACAGGAAAAACCATAGCCTTGACTAGACGAACCTTTGTTGGCAAAGTAATGTCTCTGCTTTTGAATATGCTATCTAGGTTGGTCTCCTTCAAATAAAAGAGATTAAAAACATTTGGTCTCTACCATCTAACACAGGGAACTCTACTAAAAGCTCTGTGGCGACCTAAATGAGAAGGAAATCTAAAAAAGAGGGGATATATGTATAACTGATTCACTTTGCTACGCAGCAGAAACTAACACAACATGTAAAGCAACGATACTCCAATAAAAATTAATTTTAAAATGCTGGTCTGCTTCATAAACACACCTTATGATGATGACTCCTGTTAAGTAGTACTAATCTATAATTTCCTAATCATAAAATAAGGTGACTTCTACCTAGCAAATACAATTCAAGAGGATAGAATAATAGTTCTTAAATTGCAGTTGATACTGACATAAGTTAAGACATCATAAATTATGAACTGGGTTCTTATGTTCCAGAGATGGGCAGTTATGGGTTCATACCTCTATGCATCTCCCAGCTTCCAGGTGAGAATCATCAGGTTACTCACCATCACTAGGCTTCAGCTGCCTAATCAATACAGTGGTGCATTAGTCAGGCTTCCCTTTGACCCAGACAGTAAAGAATACACAGGTGGACAAAATCATTACCTCCTAGGGTTGCAATGACTAAAACAGAGAATCCAGACATTGCTTTGCACAGATAACAATAATATCTGCTGTAAAAAAAAAGTCAAGGAGCAGGAGATACTGTACCTAAGTGGTTTATCTTACAAAGGAAGAACAACATTTTCTTTATGATAAGATTGACATGCTCAGCAACATAGCTAGTCAGTTTTTACAAATATTATTTCTAATATATTCTGTCCTTTGAATACTGTTTAAGTCCAAAATTTACTTTAAATAGAGAAAAAAAAATGTACTGACTCCAGGAGCAGAAAGTAAAATGCTAAATATTGCAAATTAATAAAAAATCAACTTTAAAAACTATCCAGCTATCAAACCATTGTTCGTCAATGGTCAAACAAAACTATGGGGGACTTCTGCCTTTAAAGAGAAGATATACTTAGAAATAGGGAGACTCAGAGACTCCATTCCTCCATTTTAATGCAGTGGTAATTCTATCCAAAGAACATTGTATTTGAAGAGAATAAAAATTCAGCACTATTCAAAACTGTCCACTCGAAGTGTGAAATTTGTTATCTAAGAATATTTTTATAATCTCCTATTATGTCAAACTGTAAGAGTCATGTATTAATATAATCTGTTTAAAATAATTGCCTACTGCAAGACCAGGAAAGCCACAAATTTCTGACTTTACCCTACTGATCTATAGACTGACCTTGAAAAGACAGAGTGATTTCCACTTTTACAAGATGGGGGCTAGAACAGCAACCTGCCTTAAACATTTTAAGGAAGACAAATAATTACCCAACAGATAAAGATAAAAATGTTTTCAAAAAGCAGCAAAGTCACATTCAATTAAACTCCCCTAAACGAAGAAAAATGATCATAAATGAAGGAAACAGTAGAAAGAACAGAAGGAAAAACTAATTTGATCTATTTCAATGTTTGGATTCCTTTTATATCAACACAATCATTGAGAGCTGCAGCTGAACCACCCCAAAGATACAAATTTTTAAAGTTTGATTCACCCCCTTCCCCTTTCTTTAGGTAGGTCTGAGTTTGCCATTTAACACAAGTCTTACAACATTTTTTAGAAACAAAGCAAAAAGTTCTGTAAACAGATGAACTATTATGCTGAGTAAACATGCCAGAAGGATTTCAAATGGAAACCATGGGGACTACAGGTGTAGTACAAAATGTCCAAGAAGAAATTAAAAGGAAAATGACAGAAAAGTCACCAACTATGTGCTTCTGTGACACGGGAGTCACCCCAAGCAAACAAACAAGATTTGTGGGCAGAGTGCAAGTTGCCACCTACAGCAAAGGTGGAACTGGCAGCATTGGCAAAGGAATGATTTTAGTTGAATAAATTATAATGAGCAAAGGGTACAAAGGTATTTTCAACCCACTTTCTTTTTCTCAGATAAAATGTACAAACATTATGCCTGCAAAGCAAGTAAATCTAATCTGATGTAACCTCCTTTAGTCAAGGCATAACTGGATTATTCCAACATGTACAATCTGAAGAAGTAGGACTATGGAATAAGAGAATCTCAGGGCTGAAATGGGCCTCCCAAGTTATCCAGTTTGCTAGTTCTTATCTTTTTGCGGGGAGGGGTACAGACTTCTTTGGGAAGCATGAAAAGTTATACACATTCTTACACATAAACACACACTAGGTTTCCCTCATAGCTCAGTTGGTAAATCATCTGCCTGCAATGCAGGAGACCCGGGTTCAATTGCTGGGGCTGGGAAGATCCCCTGGAGAAGGAAATGACAACCCGCTCCACCAGTACTCTTGCCTGGAAAATCCCATGGACCGAAGAGCCTGGTGGGCTGCAGTCCATGGGGTTGCTAAGAGTCGGACACGACTGAGTGACTTCACTTTCATGCATTGGAGAAGGAAATGGCAACCCACTCCAGTGTTCTTGCCTGGAGAATCCCAGGGACAGGGGAGCCTGGTGGGCCGCCGTCTATGGGGTCACACAGAGTTAGACACGACTGAAGCGACTTAGCAGCAGCAGCAGCAGAAACACATAAGGCACACAGCAAGCATAATTTGGAATTTCATTTGAAAGAGTTTGAAAGTTTATGAATTCTAGATTAAGAACTACTGATTGTGTCCTAATTCCTCATTTTCAAAACCGAAAGTTGAATCCCAGAAAGATTTAGAGATTTATTTGTCCAAAGTCACACAGCTGGGTAACAGCAGAGCTGGTATCAAACACCCCAGTAAGCCTGCCTGACCTACTTCAAGATGCTTTTTTGCTCCAATTCTCCAGAGAGAGGCTGTGGTTATCTGTAGCCATAAAACTGAAGGCACTCATGTCCCTGTTTGAATTAGTGAAATCAATGAGTTTTAGGCTAAGGATGGGAATGCCACTTCTTTTCAAATATGGAAACAACCCCATATTGTAAATATAATTTATTACCTCAGCAGTCCTGACCTATGCAAATAACTATCTCCACCAGGGATGCCAGTCCAACACATTAAGTTTCCTACATCTCATCTCCATGAGCTGCAATCCAGTATTTCTGAGGCAGGGCCCTGATGGCTAAACTTTTCATAAGGACCCTCAGAGATTGAGACTGGATGGTTCTCAAGTAATATTCCACAAAATGCCGGTTTAGAGACGTGATTTGCAAACATTTTCCCAGAAGCTCAATTCTTTATTTAGAAATCCCAAGTCTTATTTAGAAACCCAGAAATATAAATAAAAGCAGAGCTGCTGGGTAGCCTCTTGAAGCCAGTCTGAAAACCACTGTCCTAGAAGACAACACAGGTATGGGACCAGGAGCTGGACCTCACCACTCATGCATTTCAGTTTTCCTATTTATGAAATTCTAAATTCTCTAAATTCAGTTCGAGTATCCTGCTGCTGCTGCTGTTGCTAAGTTGCTTCAGTCGTGTCTGACTCTGTGCGACCCCATAGACGGCAGCCCACCAGGCTCCCCAGTGCCTGGGATTCTCCAGACAAGAACACTGGAGTGGGTTGCCATTTCCTTCTCCAATGCATGAAAGTGAAAAGTGAAAGTGAAGTCCCTCAGTCGTGTCCGACTCTTAGCGACCCCATGGACTATGACCCCACAAACATCACTTCCATCACACTACCATTCTGTCCTCAGTTGCTAAGTGTGGCCAACTCTTTGTGACCCTGGACTGTAGCTCACCAGGCTCCTCTGTCCATGGGATTATCCAGACAAGAATACTGGAGTGGGCTGCCATTTCCTCCTCCAGGGGATCTTCCCAACCCAGCAATCAAATCCGGATCTCTTGCATTGGGAGATTCTTTATCACTGAGCCACCAAGGGAGCCCTATACTACCATTACTAACATAATATTTAGCAAGCACTTGCTATGTTCCTAGCACTGTTCTTTTAATTTATTTAATCTTTAAAATCACTCTATGAGGTTAAGTACAGTAGATCCTTGAACAACACATGTTTGAACTTCGTGAGTCTACTCATACTCCTATTTTTTTTAATAGTATTACACTACTACACAATCCACCTTTGTTGAATCCGTGGATGCAAAAACCATAGCTAGGGAGGAACCTTATGTGCAGAGGGCCAACTATAGGCTGTAAGACGATTTTCCACTGCCAGAAGGTTGGCACTGCTAACCCCTGTTGTACTATTAACCTATTATAATGATGGGGAAACTGAGGCACAGAGAGATCATGTAACTGTGGTTATATATATATGTGTGTGTATATATATATATATGTATATGTATGTGTATATATATGTATGTATACACATACACACACACACACACTTCTCTTATTCCATCTACACCACAAAATTGGGAAGAACTGAGCTTTAGAAAGACAGTTTCTTATCTAAGGTCAAAGAGCATGTCTGTCAGATGCTAAAATCCATTCTAACCAAAAAATTAGTACAAGTCAGATCCCTTACTTTACCAGAAAATATTTTAAATAGCATCCATTTTCATGTGGTTATTGTGGTAATAGTGATTTGCTTTCATATATTCATAGAGATGGCTTAGCCCCAAACTAGATTATAAACACTCTGAGACCAGGGATTATTTTATAGCTTTCAATTTCCTATTCTATGAAATACCAGCTGTGCATTAAGTAGGTCTTTATTCAATCAGAAGTGATCTTCTAAATCCTTTTTTGTTATTAACTTGACTTTTCCCCCAATAATCTGAAGTAAACACACTAATTTCATTTAGATCAACTCTCGAAATTAAAAAATTCCCCTCTGAGTCAGGAAGGGAGAAAAAGACTTTTTTCAGCTTAATGATTTTACATTTCCCCCTGGGGAAAGGAATTATACTAATATTTTAGTGTTAATAAGTATCTCTTTCCAGGCATTTCTCTCTCAAAGTTTCTTGCATTTTTCAACTGATAGGTAACGGACTGAAAATAAGCAGATGGTTAAAGACAAGAATGGAAAATCTTGGAAGGTGCTTACAATACCTACTTATGCCACTTGAAAATATCAGTTTGCCATTTCACAGGAAGTGGTGCTCATTAAGTAATATTCTTCAAACAGCAAAAAATACTGACTATAAGTAATTTTTCTTAAATGCTAATTTAATTTTGGACATGCTTAGCCTGTGGTCAGACACACCATCACCTTCCATCTGTGATTCCTTGCCCACATATTTGAAATTGGATGCCTAGGACTACTTTCAATCTCCCCTGCTCATTGTAGCTCCATGGTTCCACAAATAGCCCCATAAGAGTTGTTAATTTCCCAACTGTGACCTACTTTAAGTTTATTTTGGAGACTCATATTAATCTAACATATATGTAAACCCATACAACATAGAAAAAGCTATGGTTTTTCTGGTAGTCATTTATGTATGTGAGAGTTGGACCATAAAGAAAGCTGAGTGTCAAAGAATTGATGCTTTTGAACTGTGGTGTTGGAGAGGACTCTTTAGAGTCTCTTGGACTGCAAGGCGATCAAACCAGTCAATCGTAAAGGCAATCAGTCCTGAATATTCACTGGAAGGACTGATGGTGAAACTGAAACTCCAATACTTTGGCCACCTGATGCAAAGAACTTTGCATCAGTTCTTTGATGCAAAGAACTGACTCCTTAGAAAAGACCCTGATACTGATAAAGATTGAAGGCAGGAGAAGGGAACAATAGGGGATGAGATATTTGGATGGCATCACCAACTCTATGGACGTGAGTTTGAGCAAGCTCCAGGAGTTGGTGATGGACAGGGAGGCCTGGAGT
The DNA here is from genome assembly GCA_935064755.1 of Tragelaphus eurycerus. Classification (NCBI taxonomy): domain Eukaryota; kingdom Metazoa; phylum Chordata; class Mammalia; order Artiodactyla; family Bovidae; genus Tragelaphus; species Tragelaphus eurycerus. The sequence goes on along the minus strand of CAKXYN010000010.1, from coordinate 38,681,512 downwards.
ACTGCAGTCCAGGGGGTTGCAAAGAGTCAGACATGACTGAGTAACTGAACTGAACTGATACAACGTAGATAAAACTGGTCATAATAAGAAATGAGGTTAAAGTAAGGTCACAATATTTTGGTCTCTAAACTTTGACAGCATAAACCATCTAAAGCAATGGTTCTTAAATCTCCTTTAAGGAACATCTTTAAAATGTAGATGCCTAGAGCCCTTTCTCAGACCTGTTTAAACAGTGGGGTGCAGACACCTGTGACTTTCATGAGCACCACAGATAATTTTGTTGCTGCACAGTGATGCACATCCTTACTTCATTTATCGAACAAACATTTCACGAGGGCCTTCGACCCATACCAAATTTTGAATATAAATGTTTTGTTCTTAGTATAGTTCCTTGGCTAACAAACAAGCAACTTGAGGGAAAGGGTCATGATCTATGTTTTGAAAAAAGTACTTCCCCCAGCCCATCCTTAAACCCAGCTGGGCATATCAGAGGCAAATGTTGTAGTGCTTGGATCACCAGCCCCTCAAATAAAACATGTTGAAACACCTTCAGATACTGCACCAGAGAATATTTTTAAGCCTGGACTTTGTAGGTATCCAAAGAAATCTGCATGGTGTGTGTGTGTGTGTGTGTGCATGTATGCGTATATTCTTAATTGCACATTGAGACTAAGCTAAGCAAGACTCAGATTGTAGCATTAAACTTCTGTTTTGAAGCTTGGCTATGAACTCAATTAAAAACATATACACCAGGAAATGCACATCAAAGTAGGAAAGATAAATATCTCAACAAATATACTTCCCTTTCTTTTTTACATACTTACAACCCTCATTTCGTTCCTGTTCTCACATTACTCTCCTCTGGAAACAATATTCAAATAACTGAGTGCCACTGGGCCCTTAGAAAATCAGGAACTTACAAAACGGCTTTTCAAAGTGTGTTCATTCCGAAAGCACACAATGTATAGCTCTAATGAACACGTACAGCTGCCGCTAGATCGCGAGGGTTGGGAGGAATCCATTTCAGAGGCTGGGTCACGCCCTCCCTCTCTGCCGTCTGCCTCTTGAGAGAAGCTGGCATGAGGCTGGCAGTGATGAAGGGGCACTAGTGAAAAATGGCTTTTGCTGAGGGAAAGGCTACGATGGGATGGATGTGGGAGATGTGTCTGGTCAACGCTTGGGCAACAAACGACTCCAACTCTGTTTACTGAGGAGGCAAACACCCACCCACGTGTAACGGGGTCTTAGAGCAGTTGGAAACGGGAGAATGAGCAGCTCAGACCTCCTTTTGTTAGGCTCCTTAGAGAAGAGCAGGAAGACGTGTGGAGGGAAAATGAAACTTGCCTACGAGATAATGGGGAACAAGCTAGTGCTCACACATCAGCAGACAAAGCACCCGCCAGCGTCCTTCACTGCCTGCAAAGGAGATGAAGAGGCCAGCAAGAAAACAAAGTCCCTCAAGTGAGGTGCGGGGGGCCAACTTTACCAAGACGCTCCGTGACCGCGAGTATCTCCTGACCTGCTCTCTACGAACCCTTCAGGATAACTCAGTGACTTCTCTCCTGATCTCTGAAAGACACTAATCTGGGGCAAGAAAAAAAGTAAATCTTTTTCAAAAAGTACAAGAGTCAGAGCAATTGAAAGCATTCCTTACCAATTTTGTAACGTCTTTCACATCATCAGTCACACGGTTCCTGCAGATCCCTTGAGTGTGGACGAGAGGATTAAATAGGAGCAGTTGAAGATAAATGCAAGTGATAATCCAAGTCTAAATGAAAACAGAAAAAATGCTGGTGACCATCAGTAAATATCCATAGTCACTCAAACTATTAACAACTAACATTTTCTGCCTTAATGTGGAAAAAAGAATCTATCTTGGTTTTTTTTTTTTCTTTCTTTTAATACTACTGGCTTAAATACCTTACACACAAACTATGCTAACCAAATTTCTTAAAAATTCTCAGTTAAAATATGGTTTGGATTTTTCATTTCAATGACAGTATCGTTAACTTTTGTCAAAAGCTTTCTATAGGCAATTCCCCAATGGCAATTAGAAATGAACTTGTAGCAACATGAAAAGAATTTATCACTTAAGCTATTTTCTAAAAACTAGGGAATGCATAAAATTTGTACCTTAAGGCACCAAAAAAATTTTTCTCTACTTTAAATGTAGACTGTTTGGCAAGTAACAGCAAAACTCTGAGCATTGCTTTAACCCAATAACCTACTAGAACACCCAGTTAAAGTGAGGGAGAGATATTTAGCTCTAAGAGAGAATTTAATCTAATTTGTGAGACATCAAAAGAGTCATTGTTTTCAATCAGTTTTTTAGCGATTTAACAAGGAAAAATATTTTCTTAGTCAATGAGAAGACATTTTTGAACACCAGCATGAAGTAATCACACACACACACACACACACACACACCGACCTCTCTTTCCAAATAACTCTTTCAACCATGTTAAATAGTTACTTTTATGTATGGCTTACTTTTTCTTATTACCCTATGTTTTATATTTCTAAAAACTGGGGCATCTATTTTTTCCCCCTCAATATCTTTACAAGACATAACAGCACCTGGAATATAAAAAGCTCTTGCTAAGTATTTGCTAGATAAATCAGTGATCAAGGTTAAAAAAGAGTCTCATGTTTCAAATTTGATACCTATTTATTGAACTTGTATGAGACAGGGACTAAGCCAGCCAGAGAATTGTACAAAGGTTACAAGACTCCCCTGAAATGCAGATTCAGGGAAATAAGTAATACCCACACCCTGCGATAAATGTTCTGGGAACCCAGAGGCGGAAGCAATCAATCAATTAATCTTAAGGGGAGAGAACTCGTGGCAGAAAGGTAGTGCCAAGAAAAGCCACAGAGAAAATGTGATTCCAACTGGATTCCGGTGGACAGAGGAGGAATTTGCAAGAGTTGACAGGGAAGGGATGAGCATTCCAGGAAAAATAAACAATAGGAGCAAAGGCATGGAAATGTGATATTTTAAAATGTGAGAATTCTTTTATGAGTTAACAGTCATCTATGGCATCTTAAAATTACACAAAGGCCCATCTGCACATGGCTAGAAATCTTTCCTACTTATTATGTAACCAGCCATGTATTAAATGGAGCCAGATTATTGTTTTCAATTAATATCTGCCAGCTTAATAGATATTATACTGGACCAAGTTACACTTGTCATTTACTAAAATTTCTAAGACTACAATGTTACCTACATAGATAAAAATGGAGTGTAAACAAAACTAAAATCCCTTCATTGTTTTACCATTGTAATCTATGAATGTTAAGTAATCCTGCTTAATTTTGTTTAAGGCTACTTAGAGCTTGGTGGGATCCTGCTCTTCTCCCTTGGGCCAAAATAAAGACTAAATTGTGTACATCTGGGGTCCCTAACCTCTGGGATCTAGTGCCTGATGATCTGAAGTGAAGCTGAGTAATAAATACTAGAAATAACATGCATAATACATGTAATATGCTTGAATCATCCCCAAACCATCCCCATCTCTACCCTGGCCTGTGGAAAAATTGTCTTCCATGAAACTGGGCCCTGGTGCTGAAAAGGTTGGGAACCGCTGGTGTAAATGATTTGTTTGGGGGATTCTGCTTTTTGGACAATCCCAGCACATAACATCTCCTCTAAGAGTCTCCCTTCATGTATGTAAATACAATGCTTAAACTCAAAGTGTCTCTCATGCTGTCATTGCTAAAATCTAACCCTCCCTTGAAATAGATTTCTCCAACACCCTCTTTCATGATCTAACTTTGGAGTCCTCCCTAAGGATCTCTATAAAGGGTCAATCTCTAATAACCTTATTCATATTCTAGGCTGTAAGAAATATAAAGGCAAAGGGATGAGGGAGGGAGGATTAGACAAAGGTGATCAAAAGGTACAAACTTTCAGTTGAAAGATAAAATAACCACTAGGGATATAGTGTATAAATGATAAATATAGTTAGCACTGCTCTATGTTATATATGAAAGTTGTTTGAGAGTAAATCCCAAGAGTTCTTATCAGAAGGAAAAAAATTTCTGCTTCTTTACTTTTGTAACTATATGAGATGACAGATGTTCACTAATCTTAATATGGTCATCACTGCATGATGTATCGGAGAAGGCAATGGCACCCCACTCCAGTACTCTTGCCTGGAAAATCCCATGGACAGAGGAGCCTGGTAGGCTGCAGTCCATGGGGTCGCTAGGAGTTGGACACGACTGAGTGACTTCACTTTCACTTTTCACTTTCATACACTGGAAAAGGAAATGGCAACCCACTCCAGTGTTCTTGCCTGGAGAATCCCAGGGATGGGGGAGCCTGGTGGGCTGCTGTCTCTGGGGTCACACAGAGTCGGACACGACTGAAGTGACTTAGCAGCAGCATGATGTATGTAAGTCAAATCACTATGCTGTGGAACTTATATAGGGTATATGTCAATTATATCTCAGTAAGACTGAATGAAAAAAAAAATGAAATATAAGGGCAGAAATTCTGTTGATTTCTCTTTACCATGTTTTATGCCTGACACTGAAGAAATGCTACACAAACATTTGTTCACTCATTCATTCATTCATTCAGCAAATATTTATTAAGCACCTAGTCCTACTGTGTGCTGGGCACTGTTCTAGATGCTGGGGATATATTAGTAAAAAAAAAAAAAAAGCAAAAATCCCTGCCCTCATGAAGCTTAGCTTCTAGTGAGAGAAGGCAGACCATGATCAATAAAACTGATAAATAACCAGATTATATAGTATGTCAAAAGTGTGCCATGAAAAGAGAAAAATTAGATCTCAGTAAAGGACTGGGATTATAATGCCTACTGTCTGTACTAGCAGCAGGGTCTTAGGTTCAAGGTGACAGTCACACTCATGAGGCGTTGGAAGCTTCACCCAGCACCAAGTGTACTACTGAGCTTTGAGAAAGGAAACAGGAGAGATGACAAAGAGCATGCACAGCAGAGTAGAACTCATGACTGACTCCTGCACCGTTTCTAATGTCTACATATCACTACACCCTTGGGGCATGTGGCAATGATTCCCAATGCTGGGTGGGCAGGGCCACTTCTCAGGCTTATATCTTGCTAGTTGAGTAGCCCCTTCAGGGACATGCCAAGGGCTGCCACTCTTTCTCCATTATAGCTACTCCCACCAGTAACAGTCTCAACAATAAAATGCATATTGGTGATTGTTCTGCTACCTAGTAACTTCAGCAGGACTCTCTTGGGTGAAGTTTAAGTATACTCCTATCAGTTACTTGAGTTCTTGATACAAAGAAGAAGGTAGAGAGGTCAAATCCCCAGGCATCTCTGAAGCTAGAGAAAAGGCCACAGCACCAGCTATTAACGCCACCTCTCTTTCCCCAGAGACTGCAATACGAATGACTGCAAAAAGAATGCTATTTTGGTGGGGCCTCATTGGGAAGGCAATGTTTTATCAAAGATTAGATGGCGCTAAGGGAATTATCTATGCAGATGTCTGTGGGAGAGTACTATAGACAGAGAAAGAGAAGCTACTGCTAAGTCCCTAAGGTCTATTTTGTTGTTTTCAATTGAATTTTTCAAGATATTTTATTATAAAAGTAGTATATTATCATTACCAAACACCTGGAGAATAAAGAAAAAACCTACTTGGAATGTCACTACCTTGACAATTTTTAGAAAGTTTATCTCCCCCCACCCGTTAGAAAAGAAATGCATCTCATTGATTTAAGGAACCTGCTTTATTTAAAGAAGAGCAAGTAGAAAGAAGGGCTTCTCAGGTGTTGCTAGTGGTCAAGAACCCACCTGTCAATGCAGGAGACAAGAGACTTGGGTTCTATCCCTAAGTTGGGAAGACCCCCTGAAGGAGGGCAACACAACCCACTTCAGTATTCTTGCCTGGAGAATCCCATGGACAGAGGAGCCGGGTGGGCTACAGTCCATAGGGTTGCAAAGAGTTGGACAGGACTGAAGCTTAGCACACATGCATACATGTCAGATTAAAGCAGGGAGCAATGAAGATGATGATGTTAAACAGAACAGGTCAGATCATGTAGGGTCTTGTATACTCATCTGGATTTTTGACTTTTACTGTGAACCAAGAGGGATTCATTGCAGGATTTTGAGCATAGGAGACAGATGACATATTATATAATAATAATACTAAAAATCTGGTCGTTTCTTACAAAACTGAACATACACTTACCATATGACTGAGCAATCATGCTCCTTGGTCCTGTCCCAAGGAGCTGAAAATATATATCCATACAAAAACCTGCTTACTGATTTTTATAGCAGCTTATTCAAAACTGCCAAAAATTGGAAACAGCCAGAATGTCCTTCAGCAGGTGAATGGATGAATAAACTGTGGTATATCTGGGCAATGGACTTTTACTCAGCACTAAAAAGAAATGAGCTATGAAGCCATAAAACGACATAGAGGAAACAAATGTCTATTACAAAGTGAAGAAGCCAATATGAAAAGGCTCTACACCATTTGATTCCAACTCCTCTGTCATTCGGAAAGGGCAAAACTGTGCAAACAGTAGAAGATCAGTGTTGCCAGGGGTTGGAGCAGGAGGCATGCACAGAGCATGCACGCATGTGTCCTCAGCTGTGTTCGACTCTGTGCGACCCTATGGACTGTAGCCCACCAGGCTCCTCTGTCCATGGGATTCTCCAGGCAAAAATACTGTAGTGGGTTGCCATTTTCTTCTCCAGGAGATCTTCCCAACCCAGGAATCGAATTCATGTCTCCTGCATTAGTAGTCAGATTTTCTTTTTACCACTCAGCCACCTGGGAAGCCCACAGAGCATAGAAGATTTCTAGCGCAGTGAAAGTACTCTATATGATACTATAATTGTGAATACATGTAATTATATGTTTATCCAAACTCACAGAAAATACACCAGCAAACGTAAACCCTAGCACAGACCATGGACTCTGGGTGATTAAGGTGTATCAATGTAAGTCCATCACCTGTAACAAATGCACCACTCTGGTGGGAGATTATTGATAATGGGGGAAGCCCTGCATGTAGGGGGGTAAGGGGCGTTAGGGAAACCTCTGTACCTTCTTCTCAATTTTGCTATGAACTGCTCTAAAAATATAAATTCTTTCCCTAAAAAAAAAAATTTTTTTTTTAAAGATCACTTCTGATTGCTGTGGTAAGAATAGACTCAGGCTTTAACAACAGGTAGAAACAGGAAGACCAATTTGGGGATACTGCTATAATCCAAGCAAGAAAGTGTTGTCACAGTGTACTGCTTAGAGGTGGTTAGCTCAGAGTCAAGGATGACTCCAAGGATTCTGGTCTGAGCAACTGAATGGACAGTGTTGCCATCAAGTTATCAATATGGGAATGACTGAGGGATAGAGAAGGTTTGGAGGGGGTCATATCAGGAGTAAAGTTTTGAATGTCATCAGTTTGAGATGTCTTTAAGATAACCCAGTGATGAAAGTAGGTCAGGATATTTGAATCTGGACTGAGGAAGGTAGTTTGGGCTGGATATATAAATACGACAGCCTTTGATACATAAATGGAATTTAAGCAAAAAGAGTGGGTGAGACTATCAAAGGGGTGAATACAAATAGAAAAAAGAACAAATAACTGGGTCCTATGATTCTTGGGGTCCCAAAGAGTTGGACACGACTGAGCGACTGAACTGAACTGATGATGCTCCAACCTTAAGAGGTCTGGAAAAGATTTAGAACACACAAAGGAGCCTGAGAGAGAGCCAAGAGAGGAGGAGGAGGAGAAATCGAAGTTAAAAAAAACAGAAACAGTAAAAGTACTTTAAAGAGGTCAAACTATGAACTACATCAAATACTCATAACAGATCAAGTTAGATGAGGACTGAGAACTGATCACTGAATTTAGCAGCACAGAGGTCACTGGTGACATTAACAAGAGCATTTTTATTGGAACAGTTTGGAAAAGGCCAGGGAGGGGTGGATTCGAGAGTGAGATGTGAGCCATTAGAAACAGTGCATACAGGGAGCTTTTTTACAAGAGCTGTCTTTTCACCTTGCTTACAGTTTCCTTTGTTGTGCAGAAGCTTTTAATTTTAATTAGGTCCCATTTGTTTATTTTTGCTTTTATTTCCAATATTCTGGGAGGTGGGTCATAGAGGATCCTGCTGTGATTTATGTTGAAAAGACAGCCTTCAGAATGGGAGAAAATAATAGCAAATGAAGCAACTGACAAAGAACTAATCTCAAAAATATACAAGCAACTCCTACAGCTCAATTCCAGAAAAATAAACGACCCAATCAAAAAATGGGCCAAAGAACTAAACAGACATTTCTCCAAAGAAGACATACGGATGGCTAACAAACACACGAAAAGATGCTCAACATCACTCATTATCAGAGAAATGCACATCAAAACCACTATGAGGTACCATTTCACGCCAGTCAGAATGGCTGCGATCCAAAAGTCTACAAGCAATAAATGCTAGAGAGGGTGTAGAGAAAAGGGAACCCTCTTACACTGTTGATGTGAATACAAATTAGTACAGCCACTATGGAGAACAGTGTGGAGATTCCTTAAAAAACTGGAAATAGAAACCGCCTTATGACTCAGCAATCCCACTGCTGGGCATACACACCAAGGAAACCAGAATTCAAAGAGACACATGTACCCCAATGTTCATCGCAGCACTGTTTATAATAGCCAGGACATGGAAACAACCTAGATGTCCATCAGCAGATGAATGGATAAGAAAGCTGTGGTACATATACACAATGCAATATTATTCAGCCATTAAAAAGAATACATTTGAATCAGTTCTAATGAGGTGGATGAAACTGGAACCTATTATAGAGTGAAGTAAGCCAGAAAGAAAAACACCAATACAGTATACTAACGCATATATATGGAATTTAGAAAGATGGTAACAATAACCCTGTATGCAAGATGGCAAAAGAGACACAGATGTATAGAACAGTCTTTTGGACTCTGTGGGAGAGGGAGAGGGTGGGATGATTTGGGAGAATGGCAGTGAAACATGTATAATATCATATAAGAAACGAATCACCAGTCCAGGTTAGATGCAGGATACTGGATGCTTGGGGCTGATGCACTGGGATGACCCAGAGGGATGGTACGGGGAGAGGGGTGGGAGGGGGGTTCAGGATGGGGAACACGTGTACACCCGTGGTGGATGCATGTTGATGTATGGCAAAACCAATACAATATTGTAAAGTAATTAGCCTCCAATTAAAATAAATAAATTTATACTAAAAAAATAAACAAAAGAGTGTCTTTCAAAGGACAGCAAATAAATGAACAAAAAATAAAAACAACGTAAGAATGGTTGGTGAAGAATTAGGTTGGAATGGGGGGAGACTTTTATTTGTAAGATGGTAGAAACACCAGGATGTCTGTATACCTTTGGGGACAATCCAGAAGGAGCTACATCTGGCACTGTAGATCAGAAGAAAGGTATATTAGAGCAATGTTCTTGAGGACAGGAAGGGGTGAGATCCAGGTCTCAAACAGAGGGCCTGGCTTTGAATAGAGTGTATACTGTAGGTCATCAGTACCACCAGGCAGGATGTCTGAAAGTGTGTACAAATGCTGCTGCTTTCAGAACAGCAGTGAATACAGCTTTCCCTTACTGAATACTTACTGGGTACCAAACATTTTGTCCAACCGATCACAAACAAAATTTAAGATTCATCTATCTTAATTTTGAAGATGAAGAAACCAAGATAAAGAGAGATTTGGTGACTTCTAAATGGTGAGGCCTTCCCTGATAGCTAAGCTGGTAAAGAATCTGCCTGCAATGCAGGAGACCCTGGTTCGACTCCTGGGTCGGGAAGCTCCACTGCAGACGGGATAAGCTACCCACTCCAGTATTCTGGCCTGGAGAATGTCATTGACTGTATAGTCAGTCCATAGGGTCACAAAGAGTTGGACACTACTGAGTGACTTTCACTTTCACTCCGTGGTGAGATCAGAATGAAAACTCAAGTGTGTCCAGTTTAAAATCCTATCCTCTTCACCACCTCATACTGTCATAGCACTCTAGGAAGCTGTTACATCGTTGGTGAGGACTCTGACACCATCTCTCAAAGACTTCAATAATTATTTAAATATCATGCATATGAAGACAAGCTCGTTTCCAAGTCAAAGCTGAATATTTTACATTTTTCAGAACTTTTGATTTTATAATTTTATGTTTTTGATAGTTTAAAAATATATATTAATTGTAAGTTTTGTAAGACATTCAAAATCTATTAACAATTGCAAAGTAATTTCACCAGGGCAACAATTTCTTTTGGGGACCTAACGGAAGCAGAAGATATTAAGAAGAGGTGGCAAGAATACACAGAAGAACTGTACAAAAAAGAGCTTCATGACCCAGATAATCATGATGGTGTGATCACTGACCTAGAGCCACACATCCTGGAATGTGAAGTCAAGTAGGCCTTAGAAAGCATCACTATGAACAAAGCTAGTGGAGGTGATGGAATTCCAGTGGAGCTATTCCAAATCCTGAAAGATGATGCTGTGAAAGTGCTGCACTCAATATGCCAGCAAATTTGGAAAACTCAGCAGTGGCCACAAGATTGGAAAAGGTCAGTTTTCATCCCAATCCCAAAGAAAGGCAATGCCAAAGAGTGCTCAAACTACCGCACAATTGCACTCATCTCACACGCTAGTAAAGTAATGCTCAAAATTCTCCAAGCCAGGCTTGAACCGTGAACTTCCTGATGTTCAAGCTGGATTTAGAAAAGGCAGAGGAACCAGAGATCAAATTGCCAACATCCGCTGGATCATCGAAAAAGCAAGAGAGTTCCAGAAAAACATCTATTTCTGCTTTATTGACTATGCCAAAGCCTTTGACTGTGTAGATCACAATAAACTGTGGAAAATTCTGAGAGAGATGGGAATACCAGACCACCTGATCTGCCTCTTGAGAAATCTGTATGCAGGTCAGGAAGCAACAGTTAGAACTGGTCATGGAACAACAGACTGGTTCCAAATAGGAAAAGGAGTACGTCAAGGCTGTATACTGTCACCATGTTTATTTAACTTATATGCAGAGTACATCATGAGAAATGCTGGACTGGAGGAAACACAAGCTGGAATCAAGATTGCCGGGAGAAATATCAATAACCTCAGATATGCAGATGATGCCACCCTTATGGCAGAAAGTGAAGAGGAACTCAAAAGCCTCTTGATGAAAGTGAAAGTGGAGAGTGAAAAGGTTGGCTTAAAGCTCAACGTTCAGAAAATGAAGATCATGGCATCTGGTCCCATCACTACATGGGAAATAGATGGAGAAACAGTGGAAACAGTGTCAGACTTTATTTTTCTGGGCTCCAAAATCACTGCAGATGGTGACTGCAGCCATGAAACTAAAAGACACTTACTCCTTGGAGGGAAAGTTATGACCAACCTAGATAGCATATTCAAAAGCAGAGACATCACTTTGCCAACAAAGGTTCGCCTAGTCAAGGCTATGGTCTTTCCTGTGGTCATGTATGGATGTGAGAGCTGGACTGTGAAGAAGGCTGAGCGCCGAAGAATTGATGCTTTTGAACTGTGGTGTTGGAGAAGACTCTTGAGAGTCCCTTGGACTGCAAGGAGATCCAACTGGTCCATTCTGAAGGAGATCAGCCCTGGGATTTCTTTGGAAGGAATGATGCTCAAGCTGAAACTCCAGTATTTTGGCCACCTCATGCGAAGAGTTGACTCATTGGAGAAGACTCTGATGCTGGGAGGGATTGGGGGCAGGAGGAGAAGGGGACGACAGAGGATGAGATGGCTGGATGGCATCACTGACTCGATGAATGTGAGTCTGAGTGACCTCCGAGAGCTGGTGATGGATAGGGAGGCCTGGCATGCTGCAGTTCATGGGGTCGCAAAGAGTCGGACACGACTGAGCGACTGATCTGATCTGATCTGATATACAAACATCTGTAAAGATGACTTTGCTCAATTTATTAGGGTCTATTTGGGCAGGACTAAACTTAAATCTGTTAATACACTCAAATATTCCTGAGAGAATGTAAATTGGTGCAGCCACTATGGAAAACAGTATGGAGGTTCTTCAAAAAAACTAAAGATATGTTTTCCATATGATTCTACCATCCCATTCTTGGACATATATCATGAGAAAACTATAATTTGAAAAGATATAGGCACCCCAGTGTTCAATGCACCACTATTTACAATAGCCAAGCTATCAGATCAGATCAGATCAGTCGCTCAGTCGTGTCCGACTCTTTGCGACCCCATGAACTGCAGCACGCCAGGCCTTCCCTGTCCATCACCAGCTTCCGGAGGTCACTCAGACTCGCATCCATCGAGTCAGTGATGACATCCAGCCATCTCATCCTCTGTCGTCCCCTTCTCCTCCTGCCCTCAATCCTTCCCAGCATCAGAGTCTTCTCCAATGAGTCAACTCTTCGCATGAGGTGGCCAAAGTACTGGAGTTTCAGCTTTAGCATCATTCCTTCTAAAGAAATTCCAGGATTGATCTCCTTCAGAATGGACTGGTTGGATCTTCTTGCAGTCCAAGGGACTCTCAAGAGTCTTCTCCAACACCACAGTTCAAAAGCATCAATTCTTCGGCGCTCAGCCAAGCTATGGAAACAACCTAAATGCCCATCAACAGATGAACAGATAAATATGTGATACATGTATGGAATGGCACACTAGCCATAAAGTAGACTGAAACAGTGCCATTTACAACCACGTGAGTAGACCTAGAGATTATCACACTAAGTGAAGTCAGGCAGAGGAAGCCAAACACCGTATGATATCACTTATATCTGGAACCTAAAATACAACACAAATGAACTTACCTGAGACACAGAAACAGGCTCACAGACATAGGAGTCATGGTTGCCAAAGGTGAGGGGAGATGGGGAAGGAATGGAGTGAAAGTTTGGGACTAGGAGGTGCAATCTATTATATATAGAATGGATAAACAAGATCCTACTCCCTAGCATGGAGAACTATATTCAATATCCTGGGATAAACTATAATGGAAAAAAACATGAAAAAGAATGTATGAATGTAACTGAATCACTTTGCTGCACACTGGAAATTAACACAACATAGTAAAACAACTATACTTCAATAAAATAAAAAAATAAAAAAAAACCAAGTATCTCTGAGAAACGTATTTCATGAAGCACTACGTTAAAGAGATTACACTGAAATTGTAATTTGGTATTGCATATACAGTTGGCCTTGAGCAAGGCAGCAGTCATCCATGTATAATTTATAGTCAGCCCACCCTATCCCTGGCTCCTCAGCATCCAGGGATTCAGCCAATCTGAGACTGTATAGTACCCTCAGTATTTACTATTGAAAAATATCCACATATAAGTGGACCCATGCAGTTCATACTCATGTTCTTCATGGGTCATGTACTTTGCTACTGATGAGTATTCATCTTTCATAAAACCCAATCATTCACTCAGGCATAACTAAACATTAGGATGGAGGAGCAGTCACGGTAGAAATGTACTGAGGCTTCTGCACAGCAGTAGTAATACCTCCCTATCAGTATTTCTGGGAGAGGGTTGAAATGAGGAGCTTACTTCTTTAAATGGAAAAGTATTTTTTCCATATTATTCTATGCAGAAATTATTCTAATATATAGTACACACACTTCCCTGATATCCTAAACAGTGACTAGAAATATTAAACTTTGCTTTTCTTTGATGATTCATTCTCATCAAATAAAGGAAAGACTAAATGAAAGAAGCCAGACACAGAAAGACAAATATCATATAATCTCACGTACATGTGGAATAAAAAAAAAAAGTTGAACTCATAATAACAAAGAGTAGAATGGAAAGGTGGCTAGGGGGTGGAGGAAAATGGGGAGATATTGATTAAAGGTTACAAACTTTCATTTATAAGTTCTGAAGGCCTAATGTACAGCACTTTGACTACAGCTAATAATACTGTATTATTCAATTGAAAGTTTCTAAGAGTAGATCTCAAGTGTACTCTTCACACACACAGATACACACACACATACACACATGGGTAAATGTAGACAGTCTGACTGTAGCCATCATCTCACAATATATTCATATATCAAAACATCCAATCATACACCTTAAATACATATAATTTTATTTGTCAGTCATACCTCAATAAATTTTCCACAGTTTGCTGTGATATACAGTCAAAGGATTTAGTGTAGTCAATGAAGTAGAAGTAGATGTTTTTCTGGAATTCTCTAGCTTTTTCTATGATCCAAGGGATGCTGGCAATTTGATCTCTGGTTCTATGACTGTGTAGATCACAACAAACCGTGGAAAATTCTTAAAGAGATGGGAATGCCAGACCACCTTACCTGCCTCCTGAGAAACCTGTATACAAGTCAAGAAACAACAGTTAGAACCAACATCGAACAATGGACTGGTTTCAAACTGGGCAAGGAGTACATCAAAGCTGTATACTGTCACCCTGCTTATTTAACTTATACGCAGAGTACATCCTGTGAAATGCTAGGCTGGATGAAGCACAAACTGAAATCAAGATTGCCAGAAGAAATATCAATAACCTCAGAAATGCAGATGACACCACTCTTATGGCAGAAAGCAAAGAGGAATTAAAGAGCCTCTTGATGAAGGTCAAAGAGAAGAGTGAAAAAGCTGGCTTTAAACTCAACATTCAAAACACAAAGATCATGGCATCCAGTCCCATCACTTCATGGCAAATAGATGGGAAACAATGAAAACAGTGACAGACTTTATTTTCTTGGGCACCAAAAATCACTGTGGACAGTGACTGAAGCCGTGAAATTAAAAGACATTTGCTCCTTGGAAGAAAAGCAATGACAAACCTAGACAGCATATTAAAAAGCAGAGACATTACTTTGCCTACAAAGGTCTATATAGTCAAAGCTATGGTTTTTCCAGTAGTCATGTATGGATGGATGTGACAGCTGGACAATAAAAAAGGTTGTGTGCCAAAGAACTGACACTTTTGAACTGTGGTGTTGGAGAAGACTCTTGAGAGTCCCTTGGACAGGAAGTAGATCAAACCAGTCCATCCTAAAGGAAATCAACCCTGAATATTCATTGGAAGGACTGATGCTGAAGCGCCAATACTCTGGCCACCTGGTGCGAAGAGCTGACTTCATTGGTAAAGACCCTGACGCTGGGAAAGATTAAAGGCAGGAGGAGAAGGGGATGACAGAGGATGAGATGGTTGGATGGCATCACCAACTCAATGGACGTGAATTTGAGCAAACTCCGGGAGATGGAGAAGAACAGGGAAGCCTGGCATGCTGCAGTCCATGAGATTGCAGAGTAAGACACGACTGGGCGACTGCACAACCTCAATAAAGCTAAGGGGGGAAAGCATTTTGGTTATGTAGTTGTGACTGTCCTTTTCCAAGGAGCTCCAAATTACTGTACTTGTTTGAGTGACTGTTTTTCAATTGTATTTTTAGTTTTGTTGGTTTGTGTCTTAATTTACCTATTTCTCCCATATCATCAGGTAATGATTTGCAACACAGTTTTACTGTTAATATGCCCATATCTAGCCTCTTGTCGGGGAAGGCAATGGCACCCCACCCCAGTACTTTTGCCTGGAAAATCCCATGGATGGAGGATCCTGGTAGGCTCCAGTCCATGGGGTCGCTAAGAGTCGGACACGACTGAGCGACTTCACTTTCACTTTTTTCACTTTCATGCATTGGAGGAGGAAATGGCAACCCACTCCAGTATTCTTGCCTGGAGAATCCCAGGGACAGGGGAGCCTGGTGGGCTTCTGTCTGTGGGGTCGCACAGAGTCGGACACGACTGAGGCAACGCAGCAGCAGCAGCAGCAGCAGCCTCTTGTAGTCTCCATGGCAAATACAACACACACCCCATGTGGGGCGGGGCAGTACTTATGGTAGAATAATGGCAAAAAAGATGGCCATGTCCTAATTCCTGGAATTTGTGAATATATTGCCTTATGTGGCAAAATGGGCTCTGCAGATATGACTAAGCAAAGGACCTTGAGATGGAAGAGAGATCCTTGATTCTCTAAATCCAACCTAACCATACTGGTCTTTACAAACTGAGAACCTTTCTACCTGGTCAAAGAGATACAATGATGGAAGAAGGGTCAGCAAGATGTGACAACGATCAGGACTTGACTTGCCACTGCTGGCATTTAAGATAGAAGTAAGAGGCCAGGGGCCAAGAAACGCTGGTGGCTTCTAGAAGCTGAAAAAAGGCAAGGAAAGAGTCTCCCTTACGGACTTCAAGACAGCACAGGGTCTCACCTTGCTTTTAGCCCAGTGAGTCCCATTTTGGACTTCAGAATCTCCAAACCATAATGTCATAAATCTGTATTGTTTTAGGTCACTAAATTGGTGATCATATTTGTTCCAATAGCAATAGAAAAATAAATCAAAGCTCAATAAGTTTACTTTCTGGATGAATTAAGCAATGAATGGAGCAGTGTGCAATGTTCAAGTTGTTCCTGGTAAGGAAAATATACTGCCTCACCAGAATTCTGGGCCCCTGAAGCTTGCTTTAAGCAAGCAGCTCAGCTTTTTTTTTTTTTTTTTTTCTGTTCTATTTGTTCATGCTTCCGAGTAAGATTTTGTTTGAACAAAGGTTTCCAAGGACAAGAAAGAAAAAAAGTTCACGCTTTTGAAAACTTGTAGTGTGATGGCAGGGGACAGAAGGGTGGATCCAGAAAAACCTCTGAGCCCCTCACTGTGTGACTTCAAACAAGCCAGTGAATCCTTCTGAGTATCTGTTTATCAGAGTTGACAATGAGAATCATTTTTGCCTCCATAAGTGTCTGCCTTCAATGTGGGAGACCCAGGTTCGATCCCTGGGTTGGGAAGATCCCCTGGAGAAGGAAATGGCAACCCACTCCAGTATTCTTGCTTGGAGAATCCCATGGATGGATAAGCCTGATAGGCTACAGTCCACGGGGTCGCAAAGAGTCGGACACGACTGAGCGACTTCACTTCACTTCATGTTCATGGAGTGCTGGTGAGAATCAAATGAAAACTTTCCAAACCACAGGTGCTGTGCAGAGATTTGTTGTGTGCCCTGTAGGTTTTGGACTGTCTAGGAAGTCAGGGAAACAACTGCTTCAAAACCATACAAATAAGAGCCCAAAAAAGGACTTTATAGAATCAATCCTGCATCAACAAAGAGCCTGATCTTTAGTGCATAGGTATTCTGACACTAATTTGGGGGTCAGATGGCTTTCTGAATGTATTTCTTAGTTCTCAGCTGTGTTAAGAGTAGCTCAGGTTAACAGACAATTGACTTCCAATGAAGTGAGGTGTTCCAATACATCGACAAAATATTTATCTTTGTTTTCTCTCCCTTCCTCTTTCTCTAACTTCTGGAAACTCCAACAAGGGTATGCGGGTGCCTGAACGCGTGGGCAGGTGCGTACACACACACCCTATGGAGATAGAAAGCTGAAGCAAAATGTCCCTCGTTTGTGACTTCAGCTCTACAATGTGTCTTTTTGGCTTGGGTAATCATCTTGCTGTTTTTTCCGGAGCACTCTGCTTCTGCAGATGACATTTTTCTTTGGCTACTTTGTTTTAGCATTGTACAACTTTTCTCTCTAGGTCACGCTCATTGTATGATAACCCCTCATTTCATGATAACCTTTCACTGCACAGACACATTAAACTAATCTTATTGTCGGCCGTTTCTAGATTTTTTTTTTTTTTTTTTTTAATTTAGAGGCATGTGTCAAAAGTGTCCCCCACGTCCTCCCCAAGGCACACAAAATTCCAATAACCCTTTCATGGTTAAAAGAGCCCTCAGCTTATTTAACATGATGAAAAATGAGAAACCTATAGGCACTGTTAGAAGTAAAACATACATTAGAAACAGTCCTTATAGAGGGAGGTAACAGAGACTAAAATTCACATTCAATTGTGAATGACAAGATATAGCGGGTCTTTTTCTGGGAGCAGGTTTTCACAGTGGCAGAGAGTACTGAAAAGGAACTTTAAAAGGAAAAATTTATGGGAAGATGAGGCTGGAGACCCCTAAAGCAAAGGTGTTATCTAAATCTCGTTTTTGTTGAGAACCAATTTCAAGAGATTCTAGTGGACTATTCACCCATTCATCAATTCTTCCGAAGCAAAACAGCCTTCCTTACAATAAAAAGCCACATGCCAGAAAAAGGAGCTGCAAAGCCCCCTAAAGAAAACAATCTACTTGATCCGAACATGTGTTATTACACAGAAGTCAGGTTGCAGACTCCTTTCCTTTAGTAGAAATTAACATGCATGCAGACCAAGAACATCAGGGCAACATATGCTGTTCGGGAAACCAGAAGATTCTAATTCTCTAAACTTGGGGAAAAAAAAAACCAAAAACTTTTCTATGCACTTGAGAAGTGATTTTAAAATATGCATTGCCAGGGTCCACATTACAGACTTTTCAAAGTCGAAAAGGTAAGCAGGGCATCTGTGTAGCCTTTTTCTTTATGCAGAGAACTACAGACTGGTATTAGGACTGCCCCGAACAAAACAGCAGCTGCTGCCAGAAACAACATTCATCTCCTCTTTAATCTCGCCTGCCAGCTAGCCAAGCAGGCAGTTCCCTTGTAGCCCAAATGTGCTCTGGAAGACAGCCAACTGGCTCAGCCACCCAGAGCCAGGATAGCAAGTTACCAAGATACAGGTATAGAAATGAGTCCTGAGTTCAGATTTTCTGAGGTCATACAAACCATATCCTCCCAAAATAATCTTTACCTAAAGCAACAGCAGATTGTCAGTCAGTGAATAACTATTTAGTTCTATATGACTTCTTCCTTCAGATTTTGTATTGCTCAACAAGATTTTACCATCCAACATTATAAAGAAAATACAGAAGCATCCTACACAGATTCGAATTCTTCTCTAGTGACTGTCCAGTAATCTTGAAGAAGCAAAAGAAACAGCAGATTGGTTGTTTTTTACCGTTATCAGGAAAGGAGATGTTAACAGGCCAGTTAAATGAAACTCAAACCAGCTTGAAGTCCAAGTTGGTCCAATAAAATCCTATAAAGATATTCACTCTTCTCTCTCTCTCAATGCAGGTCTTTTTGTGAAGTAGAATATTTTGAAATATGGGTAAATATGCTATTATAACAAAATCTGAACATTCTGAAGGGAACTGCTTAATAGAAAAAGGCAGAAAATGGCTTTAAAGTAAAAGGGGAATTTAAGGACTTCAAGAGCGACTTCACTTTCTCTTTTCACTTTCATGCATTGGAGAAGGAAATGGCAACCCACTCCAGTGTTCTTGCCTGGAGAATCCCAGGGACGGGGAAGCCTGGTGGGCTGCCGTCTGTGGGGTCACACAGAGTCGGACACGACTGAAGTGACTTAGCATAGCATAGCATAGCATAGACAATCAGACAATCTATAGGAAAAAAATGGGGGTGGGAGGAGAAACATCCCGTGACAGTTATCCTTACTCTATATGTAAATACTATTTAAAAGGGGAAATGACTCACATAGATTCACTCCTATGAAGGGCCACACATTGCAATCTGTGATATTTCATATGACCTTCTCATCAACCAGGTAGATTATTACTACCCCATTTTGTAGGTGAGTAAAACATGATTCAATGAGATTTAAGTAATTTGTTTATGGCCACTCTGCTAGTAAACCCCCCAAACCAAGTTTATTCTTTTAATTTAATTTTATTGAAGTATAGTTGATTTACAATGTTTTAGGTAGACAGCAAAGTATTTCAGTTGAACATGTATATTCTTTTAAATTCTTAGTTTATTATAAGATTAAATATAGCTACCTAGGCTACACAGTAGGTTGAGTTTACCTATTTTATATTTAGTAATGTGCATTCATGGGAAATAGATGGAGAAACAGTGGAAACAGTGTCAGACTTTATTTTTCTGGGCTCCAAAATCACTGCAGATGGTGACTGCAGCCATGAAATTAAAAGACACTTACTCCTTGGAAGGAAAGTTATAACCAACCTAGAGCAGAGACTTCACTTTGCCAACAAAGTTTCACTTAGTCAAGGCTATGGTCTTTCCTGTGGTCATGTATGGATGTGAGAGCTGGACTGTGAAGAAGGCTGAGCGCCAAAGAATTGATGCTTTTGAACTGTGGTGTTGGAGAAGACTCTTGAGAGTCCCTTGGACTGCAAGGAGATCCAACCAGTCCATTCTGAAGGAGATCAGCCCTGGGATTTCTTTGGAAGGAATGATGCTCAAGCTGAAACTCCAGTATTTTGGCCACCTCATGCGAAGAGTTGACTCATTGGAGAAGACTCTGATGCTGGGAGGGATTGAGGGCAGGAGGAGAAGGGGACGACAGAGGATGAGATGGCTGGATGGATGTCCATCTCTGACTCGATGGATGTGAGTCTGAGTGACCTCCGGGAGTTGGTGATGGACAGGGAGGCCTGGCGTGCTGCAGTTCATGGGGTCGCAGAGAGTCGGACACGACTGAGCGACTGATCTGATCTGATCTCTGATCTGAATGTGCATTCTATACACCATGTTTTATGTGCATACTATATTTTACTATAGTAATGTACATGTAACCCACTCCAGTATTCTTGTCTGGAGACCCTCATGGACAGAGGAGCCTGGCAGGCTACAGTCCACAGGGTCACAAAGAGTCAGACACGACTGAACAACTACACAGCAACAGCAATGTACATGTTTGCTTGCTCAGCTGTGTCCAACTCTTTGCATCCCAATGGACTGTAGCCTGCCCAGATCTGTGCATGGAATTTTCCAGTCAAGAATACTGGAGCAGGTTGCCATTTCCTTCTCTAGGGGATCTTTCTGACACGGAGATCAAACCCACATCTCTTGTGTCTCCTGCATTGACAAGCAGATTCTTTACTGCTGAGCCACCAGGAAAGCCCTCACTTACTTCACTTACTATGATAATCTTTAGATCTATCCATGTTGCTACAAATGCCATTATTTCATTCTTTTTCATGGCTGAGTGATACTCCATTGTATACATATATCACATCTTTATCCATTCATCTGTTGGTGCACATTTAGGTTGCTTCCATGCCTTGGCTCTTATAAATAGTGTTGTAATAAACACTGGGGTGCATGTATCTTTTTGAATTATTATTTACTCTGGATATATGCTCAAGAGTGGGATTGCAGGATCATATGGCAACTCTATAGTTTTTTTGAGAACCTCCATACTGTTCTCCATAGTGGATATACCAATTTACATTTCCACCAAGAACGTAGGAGGGCTCCCTTTTCTCCACACCCTCTCCAGCATTTATTATTTGTAGATTTTTTGATGATTGCTATTCTGACCAGTGTGAGGTGATACCTCATTGTAGTTTTGATTTACAGTTTCCTAATAATTAGCGATATGTTGCATCTTTTTATGCGCCTGTAGGCCATCTGTATGCCTGGACCAAGTTTAAACCAAGACCTATACTACCCTGGAAAGAAAAACACTGGTCAGTTAGTAAAACTTCTGTTGTTGTTGAGTCACTAAGTCGTGTCCAACTCTTTGCAACCCCATGGGCTGCAGCATGCTTCCCTGTCATTCACGAACTCCAGGAGTTTGCTCGAACAACTTAATTGTTATATCTGATGAATAATTAACTTTTATTTACTATGGCTTCCCTCATAGCTCAGTTGGTAAAGAATCCACCTGCAGTGCAAGAGATCCCAGTTTGATTCCTGGGTCGGGAAGATCCACTGGAGAAGGGATAGGCTACCCATTCCAGTATTCTCAGGCTTCTCTTGTGGCTCAGCTGGTAGAGAATCTGCCTGCAATGTGGGAGATCTGGATTCAATTCCTGGGTTGGGAAGATCCCCTGGAGAAAGGAAAGGCTACCCACTCTAGTATTGTGGCCTGGAGAATTCCATGGAATAGTCCATGGGGTGGCAAAGAGTCAGACACTACTGTGCAACCTTCAATTCACAATGCCTGTACTGTGGACAGCATATAGGTCTCTTTAACTGCATCAATTTCTAAGTGAAACAACAATCTCAAATTATGACTAGGCTGGGTAGACAAGTAATGCATGAACATCGGGTTATGATTGCCGTACCTTAAAAAATTGCATAGCTAGAGGGAAGGGAGAGCTCAAAAAAGGAAGTGATAAGTTGTTCCTTCTGATAAAAACAAAATTGAGTGCTTTCAGACTTCTAAGAAGAGCTACTTGTTCATCATCAGATCCATATGGAGTACCTGATAAGTACAGAAGGTAGTGATACAGAAGATATGGTCATGGCCTCCAGGAGCTCAAGCTCTTGTCGAATACAGCTAAGTGATAGAGGATCTAAGAGGGGAAGGGCCCAGAGAGGCAATCAAACCTGACTTTGGTTTAGGTGGGAGAGTAAAGGAGGGGCTCGGTGATAGCTTCTGGGAGGAGACCTTTTTTTCAAAGGTGAGAGGAAGGTAGCCAGGTCAAAGGGAGCTGGGATGAAGACCTGTGGCAGAGAAATTAAAGTAGCAGGTGCCTACAGAAGCGAAAGAGGCATTTTCATAGATCTTCATGTTTATGACTGAATGAAAAATGAGTCCCAAGGGAATACACAACAATAGACGAGGGAGGCCCTCCCGGTTTCACTAAACTAATTGATTTGAATTTTATCTTTAAGGCAATGGAGATCTCCTGCTAGATTTTCAGCAAGGAGTATCAAGATCTTATTTATTTTTGAAAACTTTGTCAGTAATCGGAATAAAGGATAGATGGGGTGGAGGGAGGCAAGCAATAAGCCTGGGGCAAGAGGTCAATTAAAAGGTCAATGGAGTCATCCAGAGGTCACAGGAGGAGGTCCTTAACTCACAAATGGCAGTGGGAATAGAGAAACAGACAAGTTCAAGAGGATGTGGAAGTAGGCAGAAATAAAGTGTGGGGTGTAAGGGAGGGAGTCACAAATGACTTCCACGGGTAACTGAGGCAGAAGTGGTGCTAGTCCCATCAGAAGTGGCAGCTGGGGATTGGAAGTTATCACCCAAAACCCTGGAGAATACCATCATATAAGAAGAAAGAATTAGCCACATGGAAGATAAGAGAAGGAGAAGTCAAACAGAAATGAGATGCATATTCGTTGCTTTGGGGGTACCCTTGCCAAGAGAGGAAAAAAAGTACAAAAGGGAAAGTATAATAAATAAAACAAGCACTAAAAGATGTCAACCGGTTGGTTGTTGGAAGAAGACCTAGAGGAGCTGACCTTCATGAGGGCTGTTTCCATGGAGTGAGACCATGGAGGATGGACCATAGGGGTCAATGAGAGTGAGGAAATTTCAAGGGCTTACCACAACAGACAGTGGCTAATGCCTGAAATGGCTAGAAAGCTAACTTTAGTCTTGGTAGATGAGGAAAGGCACCTCTGTAAGAATGGGGTGGGACTTCTCTAGTGGTTAAGACTTGACCTTCCACTGCAAGGAGAGCAGGTTTGATTCCTGGTCAGACAGCTAAGATCTCACATACCACGAGGCCAAATAACCAAATCATAAAACAGAAGCAATACTGTAACAAATTCAATAAAAGTTTTTTAAATGGCCCGCATTAAAAAAAAAAAAAAAACTTAAAAATCATGGGCTAAAATGAGTTACCTAAGTAAAATGGCCCGCATTAAAAAAAAAAAAAAAAAGCTTTAAAATCATGGGCTAAAATGAGTTACCTAAGCCTTCTTCCACCTTAAATAGCCTGCGCATGGAGAACTCCAGTGTGGTTAATGAGAAGCAAGTTAGCTCAGAGACTTTGCCCCTGTATGAAAATACCTACAAAGGACTTCAACCTCAGGCTAGAATCTAGGGGCTAGGTGTTCAAGTTTTATTGTTATTACTTTTAATAGAAGCACATGTGATATAATAAGCTTTGTGCAGCAGTGGAGATTTCATTAGAAACAATGGTAATAGATACGGTCATTGCTATTCATAAATATAGGTCTTCAGAAGTTACATCAATGCAGAGAGAAAGGATGTATTTTATAGAGATGCTAGCTGGTAACCTAATTCTAATATTAAGAGGAAGAGGATATATAACAAACCAAACTGGTCTAGAAAAACCAGTGGGTACTAACTCAATGCTGAACCTAGATTTACACATCTGTTGCCAATTCTTTTTGCTATCAGTGTTCTTTGTTTTTTAATAAGAGCAACAGGCCCTCAACATTGGAGAGTATAGGAATGCGAGAAAAAAAAATCGTGACAATTCTGAAATCCACATACTCAAAAATTCAGCACTTTACAAGCACTGATTCTTTAGGGATGGCAGTATTCACTATTATGTTAATTAATTGCTCTTAAAATTGAATCATCATGACATACATTCTGAGGGTTTGTAGCTTTCCAAAAACAGTTATAAAACCTAAATGGTAATTTATCTTCTTCCATCTATGTGACTCACTTCTGAAATTGTGATCTCCTGTAAATCAAAAGTTCTGCAAAATCTGTACAATCTTTTGAACTCCAAACAATTCAGAGATGGAAAATAAGCTTGGGCTCCAGTTGCTCTCTGATTTCATGCACTGAATTTGGGCCGAATGCCTGAGCTTCTTAGAACTTCTTGTGTTCACTGCCTCTCCCCCCCCACCCTCCCACCCCACCTCTGGCTGTAATTAAATGTGCTCAGATGTCTTGTCCTATCAGCTATTGGGAGTGTGACAAGCTTGGTCTCAGGGGCCCTTTTCATTTTTAGGAAGATTCAATCTGAGGAAGCAGCTCAGGAAATCTCAGATGAAGTTTCTTCTTTCCCCTACCTGAGTTTTTGGACTACACATAAACTAAATCTTTATACTCTACTGGGACTGTTCCAAATAGCATCAAAACCAGGAGGTCAAAGGCATGAGCTCAAAGAACACTCACAATCTTGATCATTTTCTCCATCACATCAGATGACAAGCCAGATTTGCAAAGGTCACTGCATGAGCTTCCCTGATTATGCAATGTGTGCTAGACATACCAAATGCCTCTGGTTGAACTGAATAAACTGTTGAAATGTGCCCCCCACTTTCATGAAAGGTGCTCCAACTGAAACAAGGGGAATTGATGTCTTATGTTTAGATCAAAGTATAATCATCTGGGGGTATTTATTTAGAATGCAGGTTCCTGGGCATCCAAATTTCTGAGGGTCCATCTCAGAAATGTGTACTTTTAACAAGATTCTTAGGTATCCTCTGAAGTCCGAGACATACTATTTTAGGCTGCACTAGCCCATGGGTGCTATATCATTAGAGAAAATGAAAATGTCTGAAAAGCTATGAGGTTGCATTTGGTTCAAGCGTTACATGTTAGATACTCCTGATTTAGAGGAACTTGAAAAAAGGAGTTAAATATAGTGAGTGTAGAGGAGACTGTCAATTGACCCTTAATTCCCATTCCCACTCTCTCTGACCATATTCTTCTGCATTGTAGTGGCTGCAAAATTAAAATTTCCATGTCTTGGATTCCTTTGCAGTTAGCAATGGTTGCAGATGTGACTTAGGTTTTATCAGTCAGGCAAAACTCTGTAAGATTTGATACGGAAAGAAAATCCAGGAGAAGAGAAGCTGGATGGATGCTGGGCAGGCATTTTGCTGAGTGGTGGTTGGTGGGGTGGGGGGCAGGGAGGGCCTGCCATCAGGAGCAGTCCTGGCTGGACAGCACCGGTTGTATGTAGCTGCTTCACAGGCTGCCTCGGACTTAACTGCGTTCTGGGCGTAGGGAGTGTTCTGAAATCTCAACCTGTTCTTCTAGCCCTTCCAGTGGTTTCATAAGCCATCAAATACATTTCAATATATCCCTTAATGTTTAAACTAGCTAGAGTAGATTGTATTGTCTGCAACTAAACCCCAAGCAATGCTAGGAGAGAAACATTTAAGTTACTGAGCACTTATTTCTCACAAAGGTCAGTCTAAACTCTCCTTAGGAATTTTCCATTAATATTTCAAAATTCAAATTATAAAATAAGAATCATTTAATTTTTTTTTTCTTTTAAAGGCAGTTTTTGGTTGGCAATTCATGAGACTGTTAATGTAATTCTACCACCTGAAGCCCAGCAAAGCATCTACTTTTGACATGCCCAGGACATGTCCCTCTGGTAACAGTGTATTTCAACTGCAGGTTCAGCAGGTTCACTGCTTATGAAAGAGATGAGATGATGTTTAGAAAAGAAGAAAATCAGCAAAGTAAGATGTAAATTCAAATCCTGATTCTGTCACCTACATGCTGCAAACTTCAACAAATTATGGAAACTCTGAGGTTCCTTTTGGATTTCTCATGGTGATAACATTTCTTTGGATATTTGAAAAGATTAATAAAGAAGACTGTGTTATATAAAGCTGTTATACAAAGGGACTGGCACCCAGGAGACCAAGACATGACTGTTAAAGCTATGCATGTGTGCACGCTCAGTCACGTCCAACTCCTTGCTACCCCTGGACTACAGCCTGCCAGGCTCCTCTGTCGTGGGATTACCCAGGCAAGAATACTGGGGTGAGTTGCCATTTCCTTCTCCAGGGGATCTCCCCAACCCAGGGATTGGATCTCCTGTACTGGTAGGCAAATTCTTTACCACTGCACCACCTGGGAAGCCCATTAAAGCTATACTGGCATATCTTGGATTGCAGGGTCAGTTCTAGACCACTGCAATAAAGCAAGCAAGTCACAGCAATACGTTGGTTTCCCATCACATACAAAAGTTGTATTTACACTATGCCACCATCTATCAAGTGCACAATAGCCTAACATCTAAAACAATGTATAGGATTTAATTAGAAAACACTTTATTGTTAAAAAATGCTGCCTATCATCTGAGCCTTCAGCAAGTCACATGAAACATCACTGATGACAGATGACTGTATTATAATAACGACAAAGTTTGAGATAGTGCAAAAAGCTGTGACACAGACAAAGTGAGCAAGTGCTATTGGAAAAGTGATGCTGAAAGCCATGGCCCGGGCAGGGATGCGATAAGCCTTCAGTTTATTTAAAAAAAAAAAAAAAAAAAGCAATATCTAGGAAGCATAATAAAGTGAAGCATAATAAAAGAAGGTATGCCTGTAGTTATTTCATCATTACTCCTGGTTTTTTAACTGTTGACTTTAAATTAAAAACTATCCTAACAGTGGATGTCACAATCCCATTCATTTCCCACCTTCCTTATATACAGAGTGAAGTAAGCCAGAAAGAAAAACACAAATACAGTATACTAACGCATATATATGGAATTTAGAAAGATGGTAACAATAACCCTGTTTATGAGACAGCAGAGGAGACACTGATGTATAGAACAGTCTTTTGGACTCTGGGAACGGGAGAGGGTGGGATGATTTGGGAGAATGGCATTGAAATATGTATAATATCATATTTGAAACAAGTCACCAGTCCAGGTTCCATGCCTGATACCGGATGCCTGGGGCTGGTGCACTGGGACGACCCAGAGGGATGATATGGGGAGGGAGGAGGGAGGAGGGTTCAGGATGGGGAACACATGTATACCTGTGGCAGATTCATTTTGATGTATGGCAAAACCAATACAATACTGTAAAGTTAAATTTAAAAAAATAAAATAAAATAAAAAATAATAAAGATCAGCACAATAAGGTGATTAAAAGAGGTTGTTAAACTGACCCCTGAGCTTAGATTTGAATCAGCTCTCCCAGCAGCAACAGGTTCATCTACACCTGGAGCAAAAGTGAAACGGAATTGTTTGGACAGTGGGTGAATGTTAACCTGAATATGCTATGCTATGCTATGCTAAGTCACTTCAGTCGTGTCCGACTCTGTGTGACCCCACAGACGGCAGCCCACCAGGCTTCCCCGTCCCTGGGATTCTCCAGGCAAGAACACTGGAGTGGGTTGCCATTTCCTTCTCCAATGCATGAAAGTGAAAAGAGAAAGTGAAGTCGCTCAGTCATGTCCAACTCTTAGCGACCCCATGGACTGCAGCCTACCAGGCTCCTCCGTCCGTGGGATTTTCCAGGCAAAAGTACTGGAGTGGGGTGCCATCGCCTTCTCCATAACCTGAATAGTAGAGTTTCAAAAGTCAACTTCAGCTTTAGTAATAATCCAAGACGGTTTTAGAAAACAGAGTGTGTTTACTCAGGCACAGAGCACGGTTATAGAGTGCGGGGATGGGAGGCAGTGATTCTACAATCGGGCTGCTCTAGATTTAATCTCTACTCTGCCACAGACTTGCCTCATGGCCTTTGGAAAGTTATCTTTCTCTGCTTGAGTTTCCTCACCTGTAACATGGCCCTAAGAATGGAACTCACTTCACAAGTTTTTGAGGACTGAAGTTACACATGCACTTGGCATGGAGTCTCTCACAGCTCGCTCACCCTCCTAAATATCCGTGACTGTGGGTATCAGTGCTGTCTTTTCAACCACACCTAGAACAAGCATCCCCAGTAATGTCATTTCCAGACCTGAAGCCTGGGGGCTCAAGCTCCAACCCTGAGCACCATCCTTGATCCTTCTCATTCCCCTAGTTCCACATTGACTCTGTCGAGTCCTGTTGGTTCTACAAGCAAAATAAGTCTTGAAACACTCACTTCCCTCCGTCTCATCTCTGAGCAGTACCACTTGTCCCCAGCTCCATCACTCTTGCCTGGAAGACTCCAAGGACCTTCTAAATAGCCTCCTTCACTTCCATGCCTGCTACTCACAAGACTGTGGTCTTCAGGCTTTGCAAATCACCACCACCGGCTTATAACCTCGGAATGCCTTTCCATTACATTTATGATAAAATGCACATCCCTATCAAGGTCTCCAAGGCCCTATTTAACACAGACTTGTCCTGCTCCATGCTCAGTCTCACCATGCCTCTCCCTTCACCATACTCCAGCTCCACTGGCCTCCTTTCTGGTCCTTAAACACCGGGGATATATTTCTGCCCTAAGCTGTTGTACCACCCTTACAAGCTTTCTCCCTCTTAGGCTGTGAATGAGGCAAATCTTTCTGATCATTCAGGATTCAGTTCAGATATCACCTTCTGGGAAAAACTTTCCCAGGTGACTTGCCTTAAGCAGCTCCAGCACTCTCAGATTACACTTTATTTCCACTGAAGCACTTTTCATCAGAAATTATGAGAAAACTGTCTTGATGGCCCAATTCATTTATTCTTATCCCTGTTCCTTCTGACAAGGGGGAAAATGGGGTGAGGAGGAGGATACTGCTATCATTGTTCATCATTCTTATCTCTAGCTCCTTGAACTACTTAAGCACTCCTACCATCTAATTCTCTTTTATATAGTACAGACCTGGTGGGAGCATGCGCAAAATTGTTTGCATAGACAATAAACTCAGGTATGTGGAAGGAGGCACAGGTGAAGCCAGGATAGTGTATGATTCAATCCGTAGCAGATGGTGTCCTTATTCACACAAAACTGGCATTACCCACCAGGCCAGCTTGTTACCCCCTGGAGAAGGAAATGGCAACCCACCCAGTACTCTTGCCTAGAGAATCCCCATGGACAGAGGAGCCTGGTGGGCTACAGTTCATGGGGTCACACAAAGTTGGACACGACTGAAGCGACTTAGCATGCTTGTTACCTGTCTCCTGCTCTTGAGTTTGAGCCCCATAAGGCAGGGACTTTCTATCTCTCACTGTTTTGTCTAGGGTGAGTAGAGCAGTGCTAAATACAGAGGAGCTTCTCATTAACATGCATAAAATAAACCCATAATGAATGAAGGATAAAATGAATCGATGAATGAAGGATAAATGAAACAGTTTTGTTCATCCATTGGGCATAAACCACTGTCTTCCTTCCGAATCCACTAACTGCCAAAGCCTAATGATGACACATATCAATGTTGCAACATTTTCTTAATTATCCAAAATGCAACATCAGCTAAATGCCTTTCAATTTGAATTTTAAACCATTTTCTTTGTATATTTAAATACTTCTCTAGCCCCATGAAAATGGAAAATAAGGATATAAAACCAAGGCTACCCTATAAGCCCCATGAAAAGCAGGAATGATGTGTTTTCTTCACTACTGTAGCTCTAGCCTCTAGCACAGTGCTCTGCTAAATGCTAAATAAGTTGTTTATTTAGCATTTAGAAAATGTTTTACTGGCAGATTTGGCCAAAATGTGGTAATAACCAAAGTAGTGACATACCTATAAAATCCCAATTCCCTTTCTAAAGGAACTAAGTATCATGTGCAGTTACTTTCTTTTATTGACTCAACAAAGGCATTAAAAAAAAAAAAAAAAAAAAAAGACCTGGAATGCAGACACTTTCCTATAGAAGTTCAGTGGAAATAAGTACAATTCTACACTCTTATTTAGAATTCAGAATAAGATGCATCTATAAATTTCTCCGTTTCCCCAGCGAGCTGCAATCCATCAAAATTTCTAAAGCAGTCATTCATAAAAAATTATTGATGGTGGCTCTGCACTGGGAAACACATGCAGGGAATATGATTTCACTAGGGAGCAGGCACATTCAGAAGTGATGACATAGGTTAAGCTTTTAAATGCTAATCTTATCTTTTCCCAAAGCACTGGTTGACTCTATCTGTCATCCCTACTGAAGCAGGCCAAAAAAAAAAAAAAAAAAAACACCTCACAGAACTAAATGACTTTTTTTTATGTCATCAGACCATTCCTAGTTTGATTAAAGAATAAAAACAACTACCTTTTCCTCAGAGCAACACAGGCATAATATCACCATTCCCTTCTTGCAAGACTTGTTTGCAAGAAACAGAAAGCTGCATGCCAGACTACACAGGAGTGGACTCAGATGGCACTGCCCTCACTACCATCCCTCTCTAAAATAGACATTTTTCATGCTAATGAGCATGACTACACGGCAAGCTCTTTTATTGTGATTTTTCACCAAGATAGCCATAGAGTTGTGCTTAGCATTCTCCATAATATGACTATGTAGGAAGACACTCCAAAATCACTAGAGAAAGGAAGATGTAAGACAGAAATAAAAAAGGAAAAGACTTTTTAACAGGGTACCAGGGTGTGAGGAGTGGCATCACACACTTTTTATAATTACTAGCTTTTAAAAGGTTCTCAGTTAACAATCTTCAAAGTAAATGTCAACTATTTTGTGTTCTGACATTCTTTCTCAGAGATGACCTGGAAGATGATCAATTAAGTTTCCTTGTATAATAAGACAAAAGAAGAATATGGAAACTGTACTTTAAACCTGCAAGCAAGGCTTAACGCTAAAAAAATCCTAGAGGGAATAAAAAAGGAAGGAAGGAATTTCTCCTTGGGTCAGGAAAGAAGATGAGTATCCATTGCAAGACTGTTCTTTGAGCTTTTTTCAAAGCAGCTGTTTTGCTGAGGAATCAAAAGTGGATGGAGGGATACATATAAACATGGAGAGTGCTTGGAGAACAAAAAGATTCTCTCACTATACAGGAAAGAATGGGAATCCAATTCCTCAGGAAATGAATAGGGCCGTGTATCCAACTAAATGAAATTTCAAAGATATGTTTCAGCTGCCGTATGATTCGAGTGCCAAATCTGCATGTCAACTTTACTGTTTAATTTTTGTGTGTCATCTCTCCCCTTCTCATGTATGGTACTTTTTGGAGCTTTTGTCTGTAAATGGAGACAGGAGGTAGATTTTGCTCCTTATAATGTAGTATTATCCAAAACTGAAAAAAGTTTTTACAGGTTTCAGAAATGCTAACCTTTCAGTTCTATACCCCAAACCAAGCAGCTTACCTGATTAGGAAAAAAAAAAAAAAAAAATAGTAAAACTAGGGCATGCTCTAAGGTTGCATAACTTTAACAACTTTAGAACTTTTGAAAACTTGGCATCAAAATAGTTTTGTCTTTAAGAACTCTGTGTTATAAGTGGTATCATCGCCTTGGGTCACTAAGATGGTAGCTTCTAATCACAGATAAAACTTGAAAACGTCACTTCATGTTAAATTCTTCTCCAACTTTCTTCCTGCACACTTAAATACGTCTTTGATCCTGAGTACCGAAACATCATTTTTGCTAAAATCCTTAACCACATCAATCTTAAATCCATAAATATCACTTTAGGTTGAACCATCTAAAGTTCTCATATTGTCCATTGTCTCATATTTCTTTCATCACTTTCTTGATAGAGATTATACACTTCAGTGTATAATCCTTCACAACATCCTTTCCTTGTCTGTTGCATTGGCTAACCATTAACCAACACAAACTGTGGAAAGAAAATATGAAAGGAAGCTTCTTGAATGTGGGTAAGCTGGAAAGAATTTCATTTATTCTATTTATGACAGTCTTATTCATTATCATGTATTAAGAAAAACATCTTACCTAAGCAAAAAGAGAAAATGTCAGCAATACTAATATCAAGCAAACAAACTGGGTTTAAGACTAACTAGTTGTAAGATGCTGAGCAACTTACACAACCTACCTATTCCCGTTCTGTAAATGGAAGGGATCACATGACCAGACTCGTAAGTGGAGAGACAGTGCAGATACAAGTATGTGACACACTTAGGTCAGGACCTGGCACACCAAATGAGAATCAGAATCAGCATTTTCTTCACCATTATCAGCAGCAGTATCATCTCCTAAAATATTTTCTGGCTCTTAGACCCTATATAATCTTGAATTAGCCAGCACCATCTCAACCTGCTATTCAACCTAGTGTGTTATTTCCTTAAAGATGGCCAGCAACTTGACCCACCCAACTCCTTTTCTAATCCATAGTCTACCTTCTTCTACAACCCCAAATGGCCAACTTCTCTCTCCAAACAGAAGTATGTTTGAGCAACGTATGTTTGTGCCAAGTGGTACTGCATGCACGGTTATATGCATTTCCTAGGTATGACATCAATGCATGATTGATGTTCCTCCTACCTTCCAAATCACTCTCCGTGGTACCACCCCATGCGTCAACCGAGGTCAGCAGGCATTAAACTGATAAGCAGTCTGACCCATGCTTAGAATGCTATAGTCAAAGATTCAGTAAAACAACTGATGCGATTCATTCACTCATAGTTGTGGTTCCAAAAACCTTAATAAGATTTTGGTGTTGTACCACTAGCTGAGGGTATCAACATGAACCAATTTAGTCAGGTAGGCAAATAAGAAAATTTTGTTATATTGTTATATATATATATATATATATATATATATTTGATGCTATAGAAGTATGGGGTAAAATCACTAAATACAGGGGGAGTGGAAGCAGGGAAGAAGGGCAACAGACTTCAGGGAGGGCTTCTAAGAAGAGGAACCATTTCAGGTAGATCAACTGGAGGATAAAGAGGGGCTATTGGAGCTTTCAAGACCAAGTGCAGCATGGAGTATATCACTGTTTCACTGCACGTTGGTTAGGTGACACTGGCATGAAATTTACCACTGAGGGAGCAGTAGAGATAAGCAACAGCCAAATCACAGAGAATCCTGTACAGTGTGTTGAGGGTTTGGACTTTATCCTGCAGGTAATATAAAGTCAGTGGAGGATTTTAACCAGGGCAGCCACATGATCAGACTTCTTTAATAATCTGGACTGCGTACATTACAGAGAATCTTTAACATTACAGAATTCACTCTTCATTTTGCTGAGTTATGAAATCGATGCCATCAGAGAGACGAACTCTATATCAACACCATAGAGTTGAATTTAGGATGTGGATTCTTATGCAGTCAGTCAAGTGCTTGTTTTGACTCTGCTGCATTGCCCCTCATGTGCCAGGGCACAATTTTCAAGAAAAGATGCAAAAAGCCCCTTTATAATCTAACTCTCCTCTTAAACAGCTTATAACACACATATCAATGATTCAGCCCCATTTTCCTTTGGGCCTTAAAAGAATGGACATATCCTTTTTTTTTTTTTTTTCCTTTTTCAACATTTAAGAGAGATCTTTTTTGCTTTTGAGTTTCACTTGAGTCTTGACTCAAGTTGTTATGTTAAAGCCTACTGTGAATTGAGCCCAAAGTTATTTCACGCTTCTCTGGATTGGTAACTTAATTGTTGAAGTTCAACGATTCAATCAAGAAACCTCTAGAAACAGTCTTCAGATTATGCAATGTCAGGAAACAGGAGCTGTTTTCTGTCTTCCGCAAGTCAGCACCCCATCAAAAGGAACATAACAGTTTAATGTTCTGTCCAAGAAGGGAATGCTTGTTTACCTGAAATAACGGACTGATAAAAGTAACTTGCATCTGGTCTTGATTGATGCAACACTTACTTGAAGATTAACCTCGACAATCAAGCCCTTAAACTCTAAAACACCATCACCCACAAGAAAATAAAACCTGAATTTATAATACAAACATCCCTAAACTGTTGATCCTACACCCATGCAAATTCAATACATGCAGACAACACCAAAAAAAAAAAAAAAAATGCAACCAACTAAATGCAAAAATTAATTTTGCTTGAAATCAGCTAGCATTTACCTAGGTTTCCTGGGTATCTGGCATGGAACAGTCCTTCTCATGCATTGGCTCCTTTAATCCTCAAAACCACCTGATGAGTTAAACATTATTATAAATGTCATCTTACAAATGAAAAAGTCAGAATGTTAAAAGAATTAAGCGACTCAAAGTCATTCCAATTTGAAGAGGTGACTCTATACCTATGCGTCTCCAAAACTATTAATACATACTATATGAAGCAGTGTGAGGCTCATTTTGGGAGACATTAATAAACTCAAAATTTTCAGTATTTAGAAAGTTGGACTTATTCATTACTCAGGGCTTAGAATAATAGCATGACTGTAGGCCTCTGAATGAAACAACACAGTGTGAGGAGCACTGGTCTATTAAGTATCTCTGTCTCACACAACA
This sequence comes from Tragelaphus eurycerus, assembly GCA_935064755.1. Lineage (NCBI taxonomy): Eukaryota > Metazoa > Chordata > Mammalia > Artiodactyla > Bovidae > Tragelaphus > Tragelaphus eurycerus. Next base: position 38,646,854 of record CAKXYN010000010.1, on the reverse strand, counting down.
ACTGGTGATGCAGTCAAGACAAGCGTCAGCATCCTTGGTTTCAAAGCAGGAGGCTGACCCACATCCAGACCCTTACTAGTCTCGGTTCACGGCTATACAAGCCCATTTCCCATAATCCCTCTTTGCTTTTCTGCTTTTCAGTGACAACAGGTTTAAATAATTGTATCTATTACACAAGTGCAGTAAGAGACAGAGCAGATTGATCCATACGGATCTGTTGACTGGCGTCTTCCAGTCCCTAAAGATTAGAGATACCACTCACTGAACATCAGTTCTGGGTCCGCCAATTTCCATACATTATCTTATGTAATCTTTGTATTCTTCCAACTATATTTTATTACCCTTGCTGCTGCTGCTGCTGCTAAGTCGCTTCAGTCGTGTCTGATTCTGTGTGACCCCATAGACAGCAGCCCACCAGGCTCCACCATCCCCGGGATTCTCCAGGCAAGAACACTGGAGTGGGTTGCCATTTCCTTCTCCAATGCATAAAAGTGAAAAGTGAAAGTGAAGTCGCTCAGTCGTGTCCGACTCTTAGCGACCCCATGGACTGCGGCCCACCAGGGTCCTCCGTCCACTGGATTTTCCAGGCAAGAGTACTGCGGTGGGGTGCCATTGCTTTCCCCGTTATTACCCTTACTACCCCATTATACAGATAGGAACACTGAGGCCCAGAGAAAGAAAGTGGGTCTTGGTGAATAATAAGATTAAGGACTTAAGCCTCATTCTCACTCCAAAGTCCATGCTCCTTTGAGTGTCTGACGAGGCCAATGAATCAAACACTTACACAGTCACAATTTAGTGCTTAATAGTATAGCGGGAAAACGTGTTCAGTTTGAAAAGCACTTTTTTATAATAGTACAATTCTGTGAGTGACAATCACAAAGCAGATATATGACACTATTTTTAGGTTAAAAAGCTGCAAAGTATTACTCCACTTTACAAGAGAGGAAATTCAGTTTAAGAGAAAGCTAAGCCAAGTTTACTAATTTGCCTAAGATCCCTTTGAAAGCTAGAATCAAGAGCTAGAGGTAAAACCTAGGTGCTTTTGACACAAAAGCCACCCTCTTTCCTTTCTCCCTCAACAAGTGGCTATATTTCTGTTGATGCAGAAAATGACTGCTCATCCCAGACAGGGAAAGGAGATCACTCACCAATTCAGGGGAAGGACTCATGGTCTGTACCCCCAATTCCAGGTAGAGCACAGGGCTGAGGAATGCAGGCTCTGGTTCCAGACCGCCTGGTTGCTAGGCCAGCTCTGCCACGTGTTAGCACTGTGACCTTGTAGCACCGTGGCACACAATAGAAAGAAGTAACTTTGCTCTAGGTAAACTATCTTGTGATTATAAGTATATACATTTGGCTCTTTTTAAGTTCTTTTTTTTTGGTTAGAGTAGGGAATGAAAATAATTATTTAGGACTAAAGTTAATTCTAGGCCTGAGGTATTTGGATAAATTGCTTCAATTTTCTGTTTCATTCTGACAATGGAGATTTTGCAGTGAAAGTCACTTTAAAACATAAGGCTTCATTGCTATTGATAAGCTTGGCTGTGGTGGTGGTTTACTCACTAAGTCATGTCCGATTCTTTGCGACCCCATGGACTGTAGCCCGCCAGGCTCCTCTGTCCATGGAATTCTTCAGGCAAGAATACTGGAGTGGGTTGCCATTCCCTTCTCCAAGGGATCTTCCTGAGCCAGGGATTGAACATACATCTCCTGTATTGGCAGGCAGATTCTTTACCACTGAGCCACCAAGGAAGCCATCTGTTCAATATAAATGTAAGTTTACCATTTGTTTAATGCTAATGATTACTGTGCATATTTACTTAGGATTTCCTAGGTGCCTGAAACTGGACTAAGGACTTTTTGTGGATTATTTCACATAATTTTCACAACCACCTTTGAGAAATGTACTGCTCTCCCTTTTGGCAGATAGGGAAACTAAGGCTCAGAGGATCAGCCAACCAAAGCACGCCATCTAACTGCTGTCTGTCTAGCTCATCACACCTCTGTTCTGCTGTTTCTTTCACCTGTGTTCAAATGATGCCAGGATCTTTTAAAGAACACTTTCATTTCCACTAAACTGATAAGTTACAACGTGATGCTGCCACCAAGGATGCTCCAACAGTCATTTGTTGCAAAAAATCATAATATCAATGCAGAAAATGAATTTTTACTATTCATGCAGTTGGACTGATAGGGAATTACAAAGCAAAGGTCACAACTTAAACAGCTGGTAGCTTTAGCAAAAAGACATTATTCAGTAGTTTTCCAAAAATGATCACAGTCACTGAAAATTGTCTTCAGAAACATGAAAAGAGACTCAGAACAAATTGATTAAGGTAATCCTTGAAACAGCTTTCTTCTCCCACGAAGTTATTTTGCAACAATTTTCAAATATTTAACAACCTTCCCCTCTGCCAAGAAAAGTACCATTTTATTTGACAGACAACAAGAACTTGCCAGTGATTCTTAATTCCACCATAAAATAAAATGGCATTTTTCCAGTTAACAAGGAGCCTCCCTCACAATGGGTCAGCAGAGGCAAGCATCTGATGGCTAGGGAGACTGAGGACCAAGCTAGGCTCCCAGACTGTGGGAGAGCTACAGCTCTTCACCGCCATTTACACTCCTGGGTGGTCCTGGGAGCTGAGGCAGAAGCAACCCTTCACTCACCCCAGGAGCTCTGCTTTGCCTGCTCAGCCTTCCCCTTATAAGATTAAAAAACCATCATCTTCACACACACATCTTCAAGGCTTACAGATTATATGTATATTTAAACATAGGTGCATTCCATTGACGTGGGTCAGTGGAATCTAGTTTGTAGAATTAAACAGGCTTGGCTTCAAATCCAAACTCTTCCACTTATGTGCATTTTGCCCCACTTGTAATCTTGGGCAAGTGTTCTTAATCTCTCTGAACTTTAGTTTCCTTATTTGTTGAAAAAATGATGTCAATAATGATATCTGCTTCATAAGATTTTTTTTTTTTTTTGGCTAGAATCAAATGAGAAATTCCTGTGCAGTCTGTGGCCTAGTGCCTCAGGTATGGTGAGTAATCAATGGGTATTAACTTTTTAGCTAGTATTTTTATTTCCTTATTCTTCCTTTTGTTAAGCAGCTTGTCTTTTGGCCCATTTTGTATGCCTGTTACCGTCGTAGCAAGGGGAAAAATGAGGTAGAGGATGTAAAACTGGAGGAAAGTTCTGTTTAATCTGCTAGGAGTGCCGAAGAAGGTAGATAGTGTATAAAGAAGGCAGTTAAGGTATAAAGCTCTTTTTTTTTTAAACTTTTCTGTTGGAGTCATAGTTGATTAACAATGTTGTATTAGTTTCAGGTGTACAAAGTGATTCAGTTATACAAACACGTGTATCTATTCTTTTTTCAGTTCTTTTCCCATTTAGGTTGTTACATAATATTAAGTGAGTAGAGTTCCCTGTGCTATACAAGAGGTCCTTGTTGGTTATCCATTTTAAAAATAGCAGTGTGTACATATCAATCCCAAATTCCCCAACTATCCCAAGCTCTATTATCTTAATGCACTTATTCATGCAAGCCCTATACCCAAAGTGAGGAAATGCGAATAATGCATTTATGTCTTTCGTTTTGTGGATTTGCAGAAAGGTTCTGTGATTCGCTTGCTTGCTTGCTGAGAAGGAACTGGTTATTTACTAGGAGCAAGTCCCTGTGCCCTTACACAGCCTATCTCACTTAATCACGACATCAATACTACCCACAGGTAGTTATTTCTGCACCCATTTTAGAGACTGGGAAAGTAAAACTCAGAGAGAAATACTTACTGAAGAGCACACTGCTAGTAAGTGGCAGAACCACTGCTGTGTTTGCTTCAGTCCAGTGTTTTTTGTATTCTCACATGCCCACCAGTTTTGCTTAGTAAATAGTGCATATTCACTGAAAATTAATGCTGTAAATGGGGACCAAAGTAGCCTTTCCAATCACTAACCAGACATTTCTGTGTATCACACAGCCAGGACAGTAGTTAAAATTTGCCTACTGTTAAAAAAAAAAAAAAAAAGAAAGAAAAAGGCTTCTTAAACAGGTTATTGACACTTAACAACCTGATATCAGGCATTTATTCATTCCACAACATTCCATTTATTTTCATTGAGCCTCTAGTATGAACTACTCCACAAAATTTTTGCTGCCAAATTCTATTACAGGCAGCTGTTTTTAATATCTGACTGCATTTGTTTTTGACTCAATGTTCTTATGAGCAGAATGTGTACCTTTGAGGTTCTGAATAAGCTGCAGTAATGGACTGCGGTAGTGCCAACTGAATCTCTGGGTGTTGATCATGACCAGAGAACCCTTTGAGTTAATAAGGAAAAGACTTTATCTTGGTTTCCTCATCTGTGAAATGGGACTTAAGAAGAAAAGGTCTTTGAATTCACTCATCTTGGAACTGTTTTCTACTAAGTGCTATTTTGGCATAATCTTATTATCAGGGTGATCTGATTTTACAAAATCATCATGAAAGCTATTTAAAATGGCTACACATTTAAATGTCAAATGCTTGACACAAACTGTAGTAAATATCATTCCTTCAAGCCAAATCATTTATGTGTGACATTTATAAAGAAATGCAAACAATAAATGGTCAAATCAACTTGGGGGTTAGAAGTCTATGGAATTGTTTATGAATATAAAAGATCCTAGTTTCAAATGGGGGACTATTTTTTATAGTTCACTATTTCCTAGTACTGTTCAGACATAGAGTACCATTATGGCTACCGAACATTATAAACAAATGTGTCCTAAAGTTTTAAAATACTTTCCTGGGCAGGTGTTAAGAATTAGAAAAAACAATATTGTTACAATTTGTTGCATAACAATGGAAGGATTATATAAATCCTACTTTATAGTTCTGTTTTTCTACATGGAATTAATTTCATCCAGTATTAAAAACATTTTGCTAAAAACTTCTTTTGGATTTTTCATGAATGTTTTCTGACTTCTTTACTATTCCAGCATTTTAGCACCCACTTTGGACCATCTGGAGGCAGAAAGCACAGAGCCAGTTCCTGTAGTGTGATAATAAATCAAATAAGCAGTAGAATGACCTGAGTTCATTCTGTGCCTAATAGAACACATCAGAGATCTCTGGGTAGGGCTGGCTGAAGGTAGCAGCTTTCTAAAATTGCCAGAGATCCAAGCTAAAGCAATCACAGAGGTTTTAGTCGATCATCAGAAATGGAAATCCCTAATGCAGTGACTATTTCAAAGTGTTAAACTGTAGGTTTACACAGAGCCATAAGTAATGATGTGCAACTGCTAGAGTTTGTTTTGCAATCCTTGGCTTTTCTAGATCACATTAGAAACCATCTTATATGAAACATTTCTACCCTTCCTCCCTCCTCCCATCTAAAGCTCTGCAGTGAATGTCAATTTTAACAGCCATCTATAAGTCCCCCCACACCAATATTCTTGCCTAGAGGATGCCATAGACAGAGGAGCATGGCAAGCTACAGTTCATGGGATCACAAGAGTTGGACACGACTTAGCTCTATCTTTCTTTTCTTTCTTATAAGGACAACACATTCCAGGAGAGGGGCAAGGCCTTTATAACACAATCTACTTTCTCTGCAACACTCTTCTTGGAAATCAAGAGATTCGTGTTTTCAAAAGGCATCTAGGAAGGCTTCAGAAAGGGACCCCAAGTAAACAGTCGAAAACTCAGTAAAACAGAGTCTGTGACAATAGATTACCACTATTAAGCTATAACTTTTAGAGGCAACTTGGTTTACTACCACTCAAACACTGGCATTTAGAAGAAAGAGGCCAATTACCAGATGTGATTCAGTCCTGGACTTTTGGTAAAGACACTTAAAAGGAAAAAGGTCCTTGGCTTCAGAGATTTCATGTCAAGGTGACAAAGAGGCAAAAGTGCTAAGCACCCACAGGGCTTTTACACAAAAGGTTAACTTCTGCTCCTGAAAGGGCAAGAGTATGTGTATGTAAGACAAACAACGGCTCCCTCCAGGTTATGGTCTTTCTTTCCCGGTCTCCAGTGGTGGCAGAGTGTACAGTCAGGGTACATTAGACAGCAGGGACACCCTTTCTGCAAAGGTGAAGGAGGCTGGGGCTAGCTTTTGCAAATGAGCAGTGATGGAGCTTTGCTCTTGCTCTCATCTTGTACGCCCTTTTGCATGGTCACCCTGGAGAGCAAAGGCATTATTTGCAAGGCAACTGTCAGATCTCTGAGCTGCTGTCTGTGTGCCAGGAACACAGAAAAGGCACCCTAACTGCCCCCCTTAGAGACTACATTCTAATCAGCTGCACTCCAAGCCCCAAGGCAACAGCTTACACCTGCAAAGTCAAGTGCTGAATTCTTGCATCCAGATAACCGAAAGATAGCCACTGCTGCTGTGTCAAGTATCTGGATCACTGCCTCAATTCTGAACATGGTTTTAGTAGGAAGCTCACTAGACTTTGCTGATGATGAGAGCAAATGGTATATTGTTGTCACTGCGACAGCTCTATTTTCTGCAGAATTTGTGGTCTTTTGCCTGGAAGAGGGGGGTCCAGTTGATCTTTGAATATTCTCATGTCAATCATGAGCAAAGTGGCTTCTGGCTGCCAAGGAAATCCAGCTGCTGGTTGCCAGGCTAGTCCTAGGTTCCAGTTCCATCAGTCAGCAAGAGAAGCTAAGGAAAAGTCATGAGTAAGAGGGGTCCCAGAGTGGTCCTAGACCTGCAAAAACCCAGGACACGGAGAGACTCAGATGGCAACGAGCCATCCTCAGGAACAGTCTCTCCCGGAGGCAAGGAAAAGTCGTGAGTAAGAGGTGTCCCAGAGTGGTCCTAGACCTACAAAAATCCAGGACACGGAGAGACTCAGATGGCAACTAGCCATCCTCAGGAACAGTCTCTCCCGGAGGCAGAAGAGCTGCTCCCTCCTTTCTCAGCCTCTGGGTCTCCAGCTACAGACCCCTCCTCTTCACTCTCTTCTCAGGATTAATTCTAGGGCACAATATGACTAAGACTCAGTGACTTGCCCAAGACTTGTCTGAGACTCGCCCAAGTCTACAGTCTCAGTGACTGGCCCTGGAGCATGAGCCAAGTGCAGGACCCATACCTCTGATACCCTCCACGAAAGCTCCAGGCACACAGATATTAGAGACCGCAAGGGCAAAAATGACAAGCTAATATGGGGAGGCAGGCATACATTAGTTATGTAAGAGGACCTCTCTGGCCGCCTGACTTTGCCTTAAGATTCTTCTTCACTTAAGAGAATTTAAAGATTGGGAGAGAGAAAGGAAAGATCCCCGTTAGTGAGGGACACTGCTAAAATAGGAAGTGTAAACACCATTCTTTATAGAAAAAAATCAAGTAGTAGGTGAAAAGGCTAACAGTAGAACAGTTTAAAGTGAAATCTCCTTCATTTTGCCCCACTGCATTTATTTTTCATATATATATATATATATATATATGTTATATGGTTATACTCCATAACCATATATAAGACAATGGTTATGATTTCTATTCACACCAAATCAATGACTACATGAACCTCAGAACCAATGGAAGCTTAAATGCCAACTGGTTCAAATATCTATTTGACTAGAACCTTAGAGAATTTTAAAAGTGTAAGACACTGAGAAATCACCTAGTCCTACTTTTTCATTTTACAGTAGAGGAAACTGAGGTCCAGAGAGACTCAAATACCTTTCCAAAGTCATATAACATAGTATCTGTGCTAAAAAAGAACTCCATCCCCTAATAACCAAGTCAATGCAGCAACCTAGAAAAATAGGAAAATGTAGTCAAAAGACAAAGAGAGTTATATAAAGGACAGTCTTCCTGTCCTTCCTGACACACATTGTGATTTTAGAAAAAGGTCCCTGAGGCCTAATTATAAGAAAATCACATTCCCCCCATCACCTCCATTTTTCTGGACAGAAGGAAATAGAAAATGACAATCCTCTCCCACCCCAGTAAACAGTTTTAGCATGCCCATAATTAAGTGAAAAAGCAAAAGTATCTCATACATCTATAAATCAGTAAGGCTACAGTCAATGGTTTCTATGAGACAAAGTCCAAACAAAATAACCTTGAAAGCAGCATATATTAGAAAAGCATCCTGGTGTTTCTTCAATTTGTTTTCTAAATTGTTCCGACTACACAGGTGACTAACACCGAAAAGACAGTCTCTTGCAGCTGCTCATGATTCATGTACTAGAAAACAAAGATAAAAGATCAATCCTGACAGATTTATATCCAAATGCCTTACCCTAATTTACAAAAGGGAAAGTTAAGGTAATCAAGGAAAAAAAAAAAAAAAAAAACCTCCCAAAATTGCTTAATGGAAGAAAAAAAAAATGTCACCGCATGTTGCCTGGTAAAGACAATAAAGAACACTGCAGACATGAATCCTTGTCCTCACTCAGAAAAGCAAGTTCAAAGAACATCAAGGACAAGAATCTGACCCAGTCCCTTCTAAAACAAAATAACATAAATCCTCAGATTTCAGATTAGGGGGGCTCAGAAAGCGAGAGTGCAAAAATATGAAAGTGAATCAAAGATAGTGATATTTCCTTTTTCTATTTTCACTCTCTCATTTTCACTTTTAAAGAAAAATTTTAAAGAATTTAGCATCTGCCATGCCATGGATAGCCTTTCTTTTCACACATTCTTGATTTGACGAGTACAAACACGTATCAGCCTATAAAGTTGAATCCACAGATCCAGATTATGAAAATTTGGTATCTATGCTTTGATGGTTAAGCATCATTTACCTGCAAAAGCTAGTTTTTTCTCTGGCTTTTAAGAGAGCCAGGAGGCAACTTTCTTCTAGGGATAATAAATTTAGGCTGTAACCACAGCAAGCCACTGTGCTGGGATACATAAAATCTCATTTAATCCTTACAAATCTTTATAACTATTTGATAATCACTGTACAGATTACAAAATGGAAATCCTAAAATGTTAAACCACGTGCCTAAAGTCATTTTTCTCACCAGTGGTAAAAGAGGAATTAGAATCAGTCTTGAAAAGCTAAAGTTCAAGATCTCTTCACTATTTTTAGGTGCTCCCTGGACATGGATGGGGAAGGGCACGTGGAGTGGGGCTTGCCAGACCATGCAAGAACCTCCCATATTCAGACTAGCTACTTGGGGAAGAATTCACTCTTTTTAACATTATTGATGGTGATGGAAAGATTTCAATCACCTATCATTATAGAATAAATGTGACTCACCAATTTGCTATCTCCAAATCAGCAGTTAGATATAAATAAAATTTGGCAATTTTAATTGGTTTGGCTCAGGCCTAAAGATTTCCATATGGTTATTTTCCTTGTTTTATGTTAAACGTAATCGATTTAGCACTTGAGTTTCAAAGTTTTGGCAGAATGTATCAATTAAAAGCTACATAAATTAGGACTGTTCAAAGCACACATTCCAAATGGAGTGATTTCTAAGGACAAGATTAAAAAATGCTCTTTTCATAAATGTTAAATTTTTCTATAAACTTGCATCACCACCCAGATGACAAACTTCACACAGACAAAAAAAAAAGGGGGGGGGGGAGGGCAGAATATCTTCTTTGGAAAAACAAAAGCTGATAATCATTCTATTTGCTTCTTCTGAGAACTAATGTGTGCCTAACGTGGTCTTCTCTACACCATTTGCCAGACAGAATTTTCCTGTCTTCATATTTCTAAACCCGACAGCAGTTGTGAAAACTCTCACAAACCATCTCAAAACTAAAATGTAAGTATAACATCAATAAACATGGCATCAGCCCTGTTAAACTGATAGCACTTTCCTAATTGGTCTTGCAAATTAAGATGTCTGATTGTTATTATATGGTGAATATAGTTCTAAGCCAGAGACACAGTTCCCTTCAGAAACCGTAAAACCACACAATAAGGATAAAATACATTCAGAAACCCGAAAAATGCAAAACACTTTGATTTCTGTAGACTTGTGATTAAAACTTAACCGTTCAAATTGCTCCTCACGACTCCTGCCGTGTAATTATTGCCCATCTGCTGGTCCATCACATGTGCTAAATAAATGAAAGAATCGTTTTTTCACACTCCAAGTGGTTGTTGGTGGAATTTCCACATTTATTTAGCTCGACTATAAGGCTAGAATGCCTCGTGTCCCTGTGATTCTTGGAAAGCTGCATAATTCAAGTATATTAATTTCTCATTTTATATCTTGGGTAATGGAAGGGTACACAACTGTTTGCTTTATTACAGAACTCGGGATTGATTCCATCTTTATAAATGACTATTTCAACTACTGAATATTAATAGCTATTTCACCCTTTCGAGTATAACATTAGATTCACTGGAACAATTGATCTCATCTCTTAATGTCAGATTACCTTATGCTATTTTCCCTCCATACAGAGTTGCACTAGGAAATTTCTTTGCAACTTTTGGATTAGAAAATCTAACAAATGAATGAGGGCCTATGCACCCTCTCCCATTTCCACTGATTACTTCATTGATTTCATGTTATTTCCAGGATCTCCTTCCTCAGTGCAAGAATGTGGAATTGCTAGAAGTATCCTTAAAGGAAACCTTGAAGGTCATTAGATCCCAGGCAATGAATGCCTTCATTCACCAAGGGCACTGCCCTCCTTTGCCTCCAGCCCTTCAGCATCAGCAAGTTCCCCCAAAGGGCTTGCACTTTTACTCAGCCTGGGCAGGTCACATTTCTAAAATACTTCCCTGTCTCCAACGTCCCTGGTCAGCAGCACTGATTCACTACCACCAAGGAGTTTCAGGCTAGTTCGACCTCTTTCTAGTTTTCAATGGAATTATTCCATGTAATCCGATTTACACAGCCATGTAATCAAAGTGAGAAAGGAGATTACAGAGCTCACCGTTTGTTTTGCAAAGCAAGCAAGGGTGCAAGGATCATCAATCCTACCGAGTCTAAGTTGACTTGATAGTACCGTCGCATACCCCCCTACCCTCCACCTTTGGATTGTTGGTCATTAACCTGATCTGTCTCCGGAGATCTTGTTTAAATAGGAAGGTTTAGGCTCTTTTCCTGAACTGGAAGGTAGCGGGGTTCTCCACCCAGATCTCACTACTGCCATTCATGTGAGCAGATGCTACTGGAACAAAGAATTGGTTCCCCGCCCATGCTTATTAATTTCACACAGCAGAAAGCATGTATAAGTCAAGTAATTACTTTAAAACTTCTGTTGCCAGTCTTCCACATTTGCATTTCAACAGCCTGCTGCGGTGATCCCAGGTGCTCTGCCTATAAACTAACCTGCTTGCAAGAAAGAAACCTGCGCTGCTCTCCTGTCCTCCGCCTTGGGCATCTGCCCCAGAGACTACACAAACCTTTCTGCCAGGCCAAGTCCCAAACCCCTGCTCTTTTCCACACAGTGTAATGGGCTCGGGTCTTTCTACTCCCTTCTGAATGCGTTGGTACCCTTCCCAGATCTAGACGTCTATTGAAAATGTGACCCTAAGTGTGTCATTAAATAAAGCATTTTCAACATTCTAAACTGAAGACGTATACAATCTTTTCACCCGCCACTTCCACCCCCTCGACACGTGTCAAGAATTGCAATCTCCGACAGAACCTCTGGGGGGTGAGAGGGCAGCCTTACCTAACCCGCAGCAGATAACACAGAAAAATTCCTAAGGGGAGAAGTAAGAAGAGGTGAGACCCGGCGAAAAGAACTGTGGATGGGAGTGCCGCGCCGGCCCTTTATCAAGGACAAGCCAGAGATATCTACTGCAAGGAAAGAAAGAAAGAAAAAACAAAAACAAAAAAACACTAATTGTAACCCTAGACGGTGCTCTACCCTCTGTGCTTCTTGTGCATAATGCAAATTTTGCAGCACCGGGAATTACTTTCATAACTACCACCAGAGGTGCCCATTAAAACACGCACGCGCGCACACTTATACAACTTTTTCTCTTCTGTAATGGAAGAAAGTGGGTACAATGTGGAGGTATTACCCTATCTAGAGTTCGCCTAGAACCGCAAACCTGGCAAACGCCGCGGGAGCCAAGTTTCCCGGGGCTGGTGGGGCAGGTTCTCCGCCCAGCTGAGCGCGGCGAATAAGGACCTCGGGGTTGGCTCGGTTCCCGCGGCTGCACCGGAGTCCGCACGAGCCCGGCACCCACACCGGAGCCACACAAAAATCAGTACGCGAGTGATAGAGCGTGGCGCGTGGGGAACTGTTGTGTAATCTTCCCGAAATCCACGGGAAAATGTCTCCCGTGCAAGGACATGCCTTTCCGGAATAACTTCAACTCTCCGGCCAAAGAACAGATCCTTCTGTCTTACAGGAATTGCGGCTCCCAACTGACAGCTCCCAACTTACGGGCTATGGCTCCAAACTTGACACCCGCTCCCTTTCATCCCTCCCACTCCTCTCCAGGCTCACCCGGGCCGGGCGGCTGGGGCTCGCGCGCCTCTCCCTTCTCCCCCACACCCTCCAGGCTCGTCCGGCAGGCACAGCCCCGCACGCCGGGGCAGTTGGGGCCGGGACGCGCCGGCCTCCGGGCAAGGTTTTTCTTGGAGAGCTGGCGAGGTCCAGGGCGCGTCCTACTTACTTGTGTCTTCTTCATAAGGAAAGGCAGCGCTGTGATCCAGCCCAAGCAGCGGTGTGGCAACTCCGTTTAGCTGTTCTGGAGCTCCAGCATACTGCATGAGCAGCGGCTGCAGATAGTCCACGCATTGAGCCCGAGCGCAACGCCCGCTCCACTGCCAGTGCTTGGCGCGGCGATCCCCGTCCCGGCGCGAGGCGGTGAGCGAAGCCCGGGCCGGCGCGCCGCCAGCACTTTTATACTGCTCCCGCCCGCCTACTCCGGACACGCCTCCTTCCCTTCCGGAGCCCCGGGGAAGCAAGCCTGGGCTAGGGCAGGGGGCAGGGGGGCAGACCCTGGAGGGCGGCTGGAGCACCAGAAGTTGGACAGATCAAGCGAAGCGCGTTCCAGCGCTGGGGGGCTGGTGCGCGTAAGGCTGGGAGACCACTGGGGCGCGGGGGCGCCTAGGACGAAGGTGATCACGCTGCAGCCGCCACTCGCGCTGCGCGCCGGGCGCGGAGAGTCTCTGATCTGCTTCTTAGCCAGGCACGGCCGGGGGACTCACGACAAACCTTGAGCTTGGGTGAGGGCTGGCAGTTCTTTCTCTGCTGCAGAGGCGGGGCTGGAGGGGTCGCTCGGGGCCTAGCGAAGAATTCACCTAGTCCTGCTTTAGGGAAAAAAATGCTTAAAGCTTAATTAAGATCTATATAGTTAGGCCATTGTCCCACTCCAATTTTTTTTTAAACAATTACTTTAGTGAATGGATATTTAATCATTGAAATGATTGTTGACTCAGAGTTGAATGTTGCTAAGGGAGATGCTGTTTCCAGAGTGATTTACGGCTGCTGCTTTAGAAATTAAGATGGAAAGAGAAGCGGTAGGTAACAGGCAGGCCACAGAACTAGGCAGTTTTGAAACCTGTACTTTCTGTTGTTGGAGAAGGTTTTGGAGTCAGATAATGCTACAACAACAATCATAGCTAAAACCACTGTGTGATGTACTTAATTACATGCCAGGCGCTGTGCCTGTAAAGTGTTAGTACTTTACAGTGATTATCTCACTTAGATCCTCTCCACAAATCTATTATATAGGTCTTGTCATTTTTATTTCCATTTTATAGTTGATGAAACAGTCTTAGGTCAACTTTCCCAAATCACAGCTAGTAAATGGCAGAACTTAACTTGAATCCAGAGTCCTGGCTATACAGCTTTTAAAAATATTTATAACAATTCTTGACTCTCTAAAGCCCCATTATATTTGTTCTTATTTCATACCACTAAAAAGCATTTTATTAATTCTTTGAAGAAAGTATGTACTAGAGATTAATGTCAATAATCTATAAGAAAAGATATTATATAAATTTAAGAATTAGGTATTTTAATGAGTAGGATTCCAAATTAATTCAGTGAGCCTTTTTAAAGAAATGAATATGCCAAACCTATAATCGTGAAAAACAAGAAACTAGGTAAAATTTGAAGCTCACAGTATTAGTTTTCCATCACTGCTGTGACACATAACCAAAACTTATTCACGTTAAACAACACGTATTTATTATCTTACAGTGTGGAGGTCAAAAGTCCAAAATGGATCTCCCGGGGCTAAATGTTGACAGGGCTATGTTCCTTATAGAAGCTCTAGAAGAGAATTTCTTTTCTTGCTTGTCCAGGGTTCTAGAAGTAATCCAGAGTTGTTGGCTCACAGATACTTTCCTCTTCAAAATCAGTTACGGGGAGTTCAGTCTTCATATTGCCCACTCTGGCCTTCCCTTCTGCCTCCTCCTTCCACTTTGAAGGACCTTGTGTACATTGGGCTCACCTGAATAATCCAGGGTATGCTCCCTAAATCATCTGATTAGCATCATTAATTCCTTATGCAATCTTAATTCCCCTTTGCTACTTAGCATAGCATATTCACAGGTTCCAGAGATTAGAACATTGATATCTTGGTAGGGGTTGGGGGGTGGGGGCAGCAGGTATAGGCATTATTCTATCTGCCACATGCAATGTGAGATTCCCTGGTGGCTCATCTGTAAAAAAAAAAAAAATTGCCCACAGTGCAGGAGACTCAGGATACCCGAATTTGATCCCTGGTTTGGGACGGTCCCTTGGAGGAGGAAATGGCAACCCACTCTTGCCAGAAAAATCTCGTTGACAGAGAAGTCTGGTGGGCTACAGTCCATGGGTGTCACAAAGAGTCAGATGTGACTCAACACACACCACAGTTAATAGCAAACAAGTTCCGGGAGAACAAAGAGTGGAAATGTGGATTTGTTTCACTATGATCCTTCATACTCTAAGCAGCCACAGATCTCTGGCTAGGAGACTGTCTCCTCCATAACTATGAAAATAAGTGTTTGAAAAAAGACCACAACCAAAGTTCAGAGTTTTAAATAATTACTTTCAGTCAAAACAGTGCTATAAAACCATCTTAAACAGAGTGGAAGTGTGAAAACAGAAACAAATAGGACAGTAGAGGAAAATCATTTAATGTCTCCTCCCTGGCAATCCAATCTTAATATAACCAGCCTTTAGGAGTAATTTTGGTCTGCCAGAATCTTCCAAAGAGTTGCATATATATTACGCACTAAGGAGTTACACTTCTGAAATGTATCATTATGGACCAACGGAAAGGGAAATGAGTTTGAGGAAGGTTGATTCTATTTCAGACTGTATGCAGGCTCTATGATCTTGTCTCCAATCAGGGATTTAACAGTGTGGCATGCATAATTGTAAAGGCTCCCTAAGTGACTATAGATACTACATTTTTGTTTATCAAATGAGGATAAGTTGAAATGCGTATTTTTAAAATGTTTACTGTATATTTACATGTATAACATACATAGGGTTTCCCTGGTGGCTCAGATGGTAAAGAATCTGCCTGCAATACAGGAGACCTGGGTTTGACCCCTGTGTCAGGAAGATCCCTTGGAGAAAGGAATGGCAACCCACTCCAGTATTCTTGCCTAGAGAATTCCATGGACAGAGGAGTCTAGCAGGCTACTGTCCATGGGGTCAGCAAGAGTCAGACACCTCTGAGCAACACACACACACACACACACACACACACACACATATATCATATTAAACAGATGAGTCCAAGTTGATTGCTTTTTAGAAAAAAAAAATTAAGGGTCAATTTAAAAGAAGCTTAATTTATAACATTAAGTAAAATTGGTAGTAAAGGAAGATAGATATTGATAAAAATCATCATGGTAGAATTACTGAAGCTTGGCCAACATCTATCTAACCATACTAATTTTATGAAACCAATAAGAGGAAATGGCCTAAAGGTTGCTGCTGCTGCTGCTAAGTCGCTTCAGTCGTGTCCGACTCTGTGTAACCCCATAGACGGCAGCCCACCAGGCTCCCCCATCCTTGGGATTCTCCAGGCAAGAACACTGGAGTGGGTTGCCATTTCCTTCTCCAGTGCATGGAAGTGAAAAGTGAAAGTGAAGTCGCTCAGTCATGTCCGACCCTCAGCGACCCCATGGACTGCAGCCTACCTGGCTCCTCCGTCCATGGGATTTTCCAGGCAGGAGTACTGGAGTGGGGTGCCATTGCCTTCTCTGGCCTACAGGTTAGAACAGGTTTAAAGAAACCAGAGGATTTAGACCTAGCAGAAATGTAGTCCAGTTTCTTTTCAATCAACTGGATAATTCATCTCAGCACCCAATATGCCCATGTCCTAGAATGACTCACTCTCTTCTCTCCCTTCCTCCCTTCTTCCTTTCTTCTCCCCTTCAGTTCTGTTTTCTTCTTCCACCTCCACAGTCAATGGCTTTTTAGCTCCATTAATAGCATGATTGACTTTCTCATCAATAACTCTGTATCTGTTGTTTCCTTCATACAATGCTACAATTCTGATGGTGACTACAGCCATGAAATTGGAAGATGATTGCTTCTTGGAAGGAAAGCTATGACATACCTAGACAGTGGTCACATACAGTTTTGAGAGCTGGACCGTAAAGAAGGCAGAACATTGGAGAATTGGAAGGACTGATTCTGAAGCTCCAGGATTTTGGTCACCTGATGCGAACAGCTGACTCATTGAAAAAGACCCTGATGCTGGGAAACATTGAGAGCAGAAGGAGAAGATGGCGTCAGAGGATGAGATGGCCAGATGGCCTCACCGATGCATTGGACGTGAACTTGGGCAAACTCCAGGAGATATTGAAAGACAGGCAGGCCTGTCATGCTGCAGTCTATGGCATCCAGAAGAGTCAGACATGACTGAGTGACAGAACAACAACAAGAAAGAAGATATCAAAGCGATTACAAGAGCTAGCGTACAAATCAAAGACTGTGGGCAAGCTCATCAGGAGGTCAGAAGTGGGTCACAAAGACTAAGATCTCTCTACAGGGTAGGCTTTTGAGAGAAGACAAACCCAGCATCCAGCCCCTTAGCAGAAGAAAACCAGGAGCTACTTAAAAGTGAACAAGAGGTAAGGCTATGCCCTAAATGGATAGGAGGCATCAGGAATTTTTTCTTGCAGAATAGTAGGCTCCTGTTATAGGGTACAGGGAGTTCAACATTTGATACATTGGGAAGAAAGTCTGTCCAGGATTATCTAGTCTTTACTTGCATACATTCAGTGCTAGTTGGTCCATCATGCTGTTTTTGATTAATTGTTGGAAAGCTTCTTTTTTTTTTCTTTTGAGCTTTAACATTTGTTGTTGCTGATGTTGTTTAGAGATAGATTTAATTTAGTAAGTAAGTCTGGTAAGTCTTGCCTGCATACGAAACATCTCTTGTTCATTCACCCCTTTTGGTTGCCCTCTGTTAGACGTAACACTTTGATCACATAACCTCCTCTGCTGAGAACTCTGGGGACTCTTGGAATAAAAAAAAAAAAGGAAAGGCTTTAAACGTTCTGAGGTCTGGCTCCTCACTGCCTCTCCAAAGTCAATTCGTGCTGTGCTCCTACCCCAGCGGCAAGAGCCATTTGATATTCCTCAGAATTCTCTCCTATCTCAGAGCCTGTACTTATTCGGTACACTTCCTTCTGCCTCTGCCTAGACTGCTTTGCTCAACTCACTCCTCTTCGCCTAGTAAATATCTTCTTATTCTTTAGATCTCAATTCAATATTCCCTAAATTCCCTTCTTCAAATAGGTTTTCCCAAAGCTCTGATTTGATCAGCCTCACTTATTAGAGGGGCTTCTCAGGTGGCTCAGTGGGCAAAGAATCTGCCTGTGATGCAGGAGACACAGGAGTCACGGGTTCAATTCCTGCATCAGTAAGATCTCCTGGAAAAGGGCATGGCAACCTACTCTAGTATTCTTGCCTGGAGAATCCCATGGATAGAGGAATCTGGTGGGCTACCGTCCACAGAATTGCAAAGATCATGCATGACTGAAGCGACTGAGCATGCACGTCTCTTATTAGAAGGGCTTCCCAGGTAGCACCAGTGGTAAAGAACGCTCTTGCCCGGAGACATAAGCGATGCAGGTTCAATCCCTGGGTTGGGAAAATACCCTGGAGGAGAGCGTGGCAACCCACTCCAGGATTCTTGCCTAGAGAATCCCATGCACAGAGGAGCCTGGTGGGCAATAGTCCATGGGGTCGCAAAGAGTTGGACATGACTGAAGTGACTTAGCACACATGCATACTCTAACTAGAAACTCAAGTATGAATTCCCTCTTTTATAGCATTTATAAAACAGAGGCAGTTTCACATTTGTTTGTGTGATGATTAAAGTCACTCTGACTATCCTTACTCATTATTTTACCTTCAATGTTTAGTGCAGTGAGCAGAACACAGTGAATCTCTTAAATATTATTCTGATTAGTTTGCTGATGCTAGACAGGAGGCAGTAATTGGACAAGGCCCATAGCTTATATGATATCACCAATTTCTCACAACAATCATGTAAGGGAGATAATTTTTCTGTTTGATCAATAAGGAAACTGAGGACCAATAAGATTAAGTAATTTATTCAAGATCCTCAATTGGTAAGTGAAAAAGGCATGATCTAATTCAGGCTGTGGACTATGGTTAGGATTTTTTACCTACTCAGCACCTCTCCTATTCTTCTTCCTCTGCTACCAGCATCCCACTTTCTTTTGTAGAAATCACACAAGATGATTCGAAGTCTTTCAGGAGGGATTGTCATTCACAAGCCTTTGTTCCTTATCCTTCACTAGAGGCCTGGGTTTAGAATCCTGGCCAATCCCCTGATTGGTGAGGTATGGCTACATCACTTGAGATGGGCCAATCAGAATCCACTGAAATATTTTCCTGCTAAAGTTACTTGGAAATATTACCTTCTTCCTATGAATTTGCCACAAGCTACAAAAATGTGACGCTTCCTTTATCCTATTGATGTCTGGTTTGACCAGCCTTAAAAATGCTGAAAGATAACAGTTCAGAGTATTCTTTGAAAACCCAACAGTTCTTATATTTAGGGAATACTATCACACTCATTAGTTTATTTTTTTCTTGATTATAGAATACAGATTAGAAAATATTGCCAAGGATAGGAAATACTTAAATAATTGGTAGTCAGCATTCTTTTCCCTTTACAGGTACCTGAAAATTAATCACAGGTCCAATTAAAAAAAAAAAAAAAACAGTAAATAATTATGTTCCTGAAAAAAAAAATTGTAGAATTAACTCATTTATTCATCAATGAATTCATCTGACAAATATTTTTAATGCTTTCACTAATTATAACATAATTTTTAATTACCTCCAATAATCTACTCTAAAATGTATTATTCATTTCAATCCTCACTACCCCACTTCAGAGCTCATGAATTTCATTTAAAACTATTTGAACAGATTCACCTAATGTCATCCCATCTCTGGTCTTTTCTTCTTCCCATCCACTTCATCATCACTGTCAACATTACAGTGGCATCTATAATAATCTAGGCATGGTACCTCACAGTCTATAAATGTAGTCTGATTCTCCATAACTAGAGAATAAAATCTGAAGTTCCCGGCCATTTGGCCACAATACGTGTTTGTAGCTCCCTAGACTCATCATTTGTACTAGCTACTTTCTTCCAACTAGCCATATTGGACTTCTCAACGTTTTCTCTTTGACACCTTTGTTCCTGTGCTCACATTGTTCCTTTTGCATGGAGTAGCTTTTTCTCTATTTTCTGCCTGAAATCTCCTTTTCATCATTCAAATCCTGGTTCAAATAACACTTCCTCTTAGAAGCAGAGTGGTTGCTCACTCCTTATAACATTCATTAGGCTTACAATTAATGAGAAAGTTATTTGGTAATCCATGAGCCCTCATTCAGAGAAGGAGAGAGGGATACTCTCAGTATGTGCTGAGCGAAAGAATAAAATGAGCTGTGGGAATTTGATGGGAACACTCAAGCAAGAGAATATGCACATGGGGGCTTGATAATAGTTTAATGTGATTTTTTTTTCTTTTTACTAAAAGATTAGCAAATATGTTTTGACTCAAAGTTTTATTTTTAATAAGTATAATTATTCCCTTCAACTTATATAACTGTTTTTGTGTCTTTCTAATCCTTAAAGATTTCAGAAATAGTTATTTCACTATTTCTAGGTTTTAAAACTAGAAAAGAATTTTGATAAATGTGGTTTACACAGTTCATCTACAGATGAAGAATGGAGGCCATGGAGAGTCTTATTTGAATGAGGAAGAGAACATTTGTCTCTAGAATTGACTTATGAAACACTTTCTGGCTAGTCCGGAAGTACTACTTCCAAGAAATCCAGATCAAAGAGTAAATTTTCTACCTTGTTTACAGTAAAGACTGATTATTAATAAGATAATTCTTTTATTATTTAGAGAAGAATTTCTAGAGAAAAAGGTAGAATTGATTTTCTAATTAATATGTATTTCTGGGAATATGCATTTCTATATACATATATATGTATATATGTACCTATATATATATATATATATATATATATGACGATCAAATACTGTGAGCTGTTATAACTTTTAATGTTTTACTACAAGTCCATCTTCTCCATGACATTTAAAAAACATCTAATTCTACATTTTTACAGAATTTTCCTTGATATTATGACTTCCATATATGTCCTATAACTTTTATGTGTTTAGATAAATTAATTTAGGGTGATGTTTTTGTCAGTGATCTTATTCTCTTCACTTATCTGATTTAGAAGAGATGTGTGACTCGAACTGTAGCAGTATTCTTTTTTACATTGTACTTTTGAAATGTGTTCTCTAATGAATCATTTAAATAAGAAGTTGCTAGTGTATGGCTTATTTCCTAATTAACAAGTTTGTTATATTCAATTCTTGAATGGCACAGTTAGTGAACAGTATAGAGACGTAGACAAATGTACTAGTACTTGGTAAAGCTCTATCATGAAATGTAATGTGACTCCCCTGGTTATCTCACTTTAAAAATTATAAACAGGGAATGGCAGAGAAGCTGTCGTGTATTTGGAACTTTCCTCTTTCTTCTTCTGAAGCGTAGTGGGTGAAAAGAATTTGACATTAAAGCAGCTAGAGAACAAATAAACTCGACTCTATTGTAGGTTCCAGAGTCTGAAACAAGCATTGTAGATACTTTCTTTTTTTTAAGTGGATGTGCAACTTGCCTAGACAAGTAGCAGATTTTTCATGTCTCCCTCCAGCGTCATCAGACCACTTATCAAGTTTGGATAAAAGACTTTTGTTAACAATGTACCTTATTGTCTATGTTTTCCCTCAGCTAGAAACTATTTGCAATGACCCCATCTTTAGAGGTTATATAGATCTTGACCACTTTTCAGCGAAGTCTGCAAAGGCCTTGAGGGAAGAGATGCTTTTCAGAATTGAGAAATCCAAGCTTAGACAGGCTGGTAAGCCCTAGACATTGTCATCTTAGCCATATACACCACCCACTCTCACCTACCTTCCTTAAAAAAAATTTTTTTTTTCCCATTCAAATCTGTTATTGCATACTATGGAGGCTCCCATGGCAAATCCTCGTTATCAACTTTCTTATTCTGAGGCCTGCACCCAAGGTGAGACAGCAGATAAAAATAAGATAATCATTGTCATGATCACTGATTTTTAAATATATATTTTCTTTTTCATTTATAAAGAATTCGCACTTAAATTGGATTGATTTTTGCTATGATATCTTTCATTTACCTTAAAAATATGCAGCTTGGTACTGTGTGTATATTATTTGATGGAGAGTACATTCCACATGCTGAAAACATCCTATTCAAGAATTTTAGTACAGGGCTGGCCAGCTAGCTTTCAAGTGAATTCCATGCACTATGAGATGCTAATATACACACTTCTATCATCCATATCTATGCTATCTAAATCTAGTTTATTTCATAGATGGCAAATATGTTAGAAATAGGAATATTCTATATTATTCATAAACAGCATACTATATGGCAAATAATTTTTCAGAGGTGAAAATGCTGGCTTATTGATCAACATCATTAATATAAGAAGACAGTCTTATTGGTAAAATTAAAGCTTTTCAGGATATATGCACTGACTAAAATTGTTCTAGAGGCATAGTCATGAACAGGTTATAATAATTCAAGGAGGCCTGAAAGCTTTAGCAGTAAAAATGATGCTTAAGACTTGAGTCCTAAACAGACTGGTTCCAGCTATTGGGTAAGAGAATTTCTAATATGTGTTTGTTTTGAGTAAATATTTCATGTGAGTTGTTCATGGAACACTTAACTGTACTAAGAGCTGGAACTTCATCAAGCTATCAAGAATACTTGGTGTGACCTGATTTATGTCTATTTGTCATTATATTGGGGCTTCCCTGGTAGCTCAGAATCTTCCTGCAATCTGAGAGACCCAGGTTCAATTGCTGGGTCGGGAGATCCTCTGGAGAAGGTCTATATGTGTTGTACAATTTGGTCTGTGATTTGCTTTCAACATGATCTGGTAGCCACATAATCTACCATAAAGAATCTAAGAGTTGTGCATATTGAATTGGCTTGAGTCAGTTCATAATGGTTTATGGAGCACTTACCATGTACTTTGCATATATTATTTAACCTCTATAGTAATCTATACAATAATTCTCACTTTACTCCTTGCACAACAGTTATTGTTTGGTTTTGGCATACCATCTATGTACAGGATGATATTAATCATTGTCATTATTTAGAGAAAGAGAAGCAAGCTAATTAAATCGAGTCAGACACGACTTAGCAACTAAACTACTACTACTATGCTGCTGCTGCTAAGTCGCTTCAGTCGTATCCAACTCTGTGCGACCCCATAAACGGCAGCCCACCAGGCTCCCTGTCCCTGGGATTCTCCAGGCAAGAACACTGGACTGGGTTGCCATTTCCTTCTCCAATGCATGAAAGTGAAAAGTGAAAGTGAAGTTGCTCGGTTGTATCCGACTCCTAGCAACCCCATGGACTGCAGCCTACCAGGCCCCTCCATCCATGGGATTTTCCAGGCAAGAGTACTGGAGTGGGTTGAGGTGGGCATAATTATCTGTTTTACAGATAAGGAAAGTATAGCCACAGAGCAATTAAGTGACTACTCAAAGACATACAGGTAGAAAGTGGCCAATCTTGGATTTAACCTGTGCCTGAATGACTTGAAAAGCCCATCCTTCTAACCATGATGTTTTACTGCATCCTCTAATGATTTTTTCTTGTTCATAGAAGAATTTAGGGACTAAGAAGTGAGTTAAATATTTCTGATAGTACAGTATCTACTTTGCAGAGTTTTCTCCTGGGGTCCAATGATAGAAAATAATTTGTCAAGTGTAGGGCATGCTGGATAGCTATCAGGACTCTGAGATAATTAGACACTTTTCAAAGCAAGACTCTCAGCACGGAAAATGTCCTTAAGGATTTTGATTCAAATAACTGATTTCATGACAATGAAGGGCCCCCAAAGCAAAGCAGTGTTCTTTTATGTAGAGCACAGGAAATAGTTAGGCTAGCACTGAGTCTTTTCAGGGCAAACATTGGAAGCTTAAGATTATCTGTGCTGATTTTTCCCTTAATCCACCTTATCAGGTTTCTGGATACCCAACCTTACTATAGCTTGTACAATATCATCTCTATAACCTTTGTGTTTGTGGGCTTATCTTGATCAACTATCAGTGCAAAGTGAGAAGCTGCCTTTCATCTGGCTTCCAGTGGTGCTAACTAGGAAAAAGAGAAACTAAAAAGTTTTCATTGAGCAGAAATAAAGTAGTAAATGTATTAAAGTACCAACAGCTAACCTAAAGAAGGCATTTTGAGGAAGGAAGGCTTCCTAGGGAGAAGGTTCACTAAAGAATATCGACAACATAGTACGTGGTGAACAAAAAGGGTTGGCTAAAATCTTGATTATTTGCAGTGGTACAAATTTTTCCTATCTGAACTTCAATAAAGAGTTTTTGTCAATTTATCCTTACGCTGAAGCTGTTCTCCTAAATCAAATACATCAAAGATGTGGCTTTGTTAAGGAAGATAATCCTTGAACTCTTAGCAATATAAGCAGAATTGATTAAAAAAAAAAAAAAAAGAAGGTATGATGCTATGTAAGTCTTTTTCTCTGAAAAGGAAACAGAACACGTATGACTTCTGGAGACCAGCTAAATCAGGTAGAAGAGCAGAGAGAGGCTTTGTAGCCAACAATGGAGGAAAAAATGAACAAGAAAGTTATAAAGTGCAAAATGATTGATTTTACAATGTGTATTATATAAAAAGAGGAAGTATGTTTTGTGTCTAATGTCCTTCCTTTTACACTGTGTGGTAATGAAAAGAACATTAGCTTTGTGGTCAACAGACCTGGGATAAAATCCTGGCTTTAGTACTTTCTGCCTGGGAAATTTAGGGCCGATTCTTAAACCTCTCTGAGCCTCAGTTTCCCCATAGGTTAAATGGAACTCCCAGTATCCATCACCCAGAAGTGTTGAAGCCTATATTGGTCATAAACCTTCTTTTTGACTTTGGGAAACTCAATTTTTCTGAGCCTCAGAAACTCCATCTGTAAAATAGGAATAGTCATGTTTCCTGGCTCCAATCTAGAACTTTTCCTGCACAGGTGGACGAAATATATAGGACTGACTCCCTTGATGGTTTTTTTCCTCTGTCAAGTTAGAATAAAAATGACTACTAGTAGTTGCCTTCTAAAGATTAGATTAATACATTTCAAGTTCATAGTTCATCAGTTCAGTCCAGTTGCTCAGTCATTTCCAACTCTTTGCAACCCCATGGACTGCAGCATGACAGACTTCCCTGTCCATCACCTACTTCTGGAGCTTACTCAAACTCATGTTCATAGAGTCAGTGATGCCATCCAGCCATCTCATCCTCTGTTGTCCCCTTCTCCTTCTGCCTTCAATCTTTCCCAGCATCAGGGCCTTTTCTAATGAATCAGTTCTTCACATTAGATGGCCAAAGTATGGAGCTTCAGCATCAGTCCTTCCAATGAATATTCAGAACTGCCCAGCTCCTAGTTCATAGAAGCAGACAATAAATGATACACAGCTGGGATGCAGTAAATGTTTGGAGTACATTGTTAAATCCACATTAGATCTATTGGTGGGATTGGCTTACTCAATACTTGTTTTCATAGGGAAAAATATATGCCATTACAGACAACATAGGAGAAAAAAATGTCCCATATTTAAACTGTGTTTGCTACTTTTTGAAGCATAATCATATCCTTGTGGAGAAGGACATATACATCATACTCTCTATTTTACAGAAAAGAAGGCTGAGATCCAGAGAAATTTAGTGGTATTCTTCAGAAACGGTGTGATTTAGTAGGATCAAGGCTGGAATCGGGATTCCTGAATTCTGTCCCGGAAAACAATCTTTCTGTCATAAAACATTCTCACTGTCTTATGTTTCTGGTATAACTTTCAAGAAATCTTGTTGGGATAAATTGTAAGAGCAAGAAGTAAGCAATAAAAATAGGCTTTCCTCTAATGAGTTCATGATGTGTTGATGCCCTTGGCTTATCATTTCTTTTTTTTTAATGGAAAAATGATGATGAATTCTCTGTAACATTTAGAGAGGAACAGAGAACACACTTCGCTAAATTGAATGGATTTGTGCCACTGTCAGCTTTGAGACCTGAACTGATTTCAGACCCCTGAAAGCTGAAATAGCAAAATGTTTTGTCCTTTTTTGGGAAAAAATATCAAAGTTTTTAAGATCAGAAATCAAATTCCTCAACTTGAAATAGCAAAGAAAAAATTAAATATTTTGATGAATAAAGCAATTGGAATACTAACAAAATGATTACAATTTCTTTGAAACTAAAGTCTTCTTATCAAACATGATTACTGACTGCTGCTGCTGCTGCTGCTGCTAAGTCGCTTCAGTCGTGTCCGACTCTGTGCGACCCCATAGACAGAAGCTCACCAGGCTCCCCCGTCCCTGGGATTCTCCAGGCAAGAACACTGGAGTGGGTTGCCATTTCCTTCTCCAATGAATGAAAGTGAAAAGTGAAAGTGAAGTCGCTTAGTGGGGTCCGACTCTTAGCGACCCCATGGACTGGAGCCTACCAGGATCCTCTGTCCATGGGATTTTTCTAGGCAAAAGTACTGGGGTGGGGTGCCATTAGAGTTTAAAAGCATTGGGTGTGTAAGAATCAAGTCCAAACTAACTTAGATTACTTAAAATAGTTTATTATCCTCAGTTAACTACTTAAATACTTAATAAATTTTTTCTTTGCAATAATGAAATACTTTTAGAAAGTAACAGAAATAAAAAATGTATAAATGTATATATAAAATATAATATATATTTTGGTTCAGTGCAACTGGCAATTTAATTCAACCTACAATACTCAAAGAGAACCTATTCTCTAGGGCATGATACTGGCCCTGAGATAAGACAGGTCCCTATCCTTGAGGAATTCAAATTTACGGTAATACAATTTTAGTTGCTAACTTTTATTGATCTATTATTATGTATCAGCCACTTTGCCAAGGGTATTGCATATGTTTTCTTTTCTTTTTTTGAATGGTAAGAAGTGGATTTATTCAGATACAGAGAGAAGCACACTTCACAGACATAGTATGGGCCATTGCAGAGGGAGAATGCAGTGGGAAAATATGGTATGGTTAGATTTTAGGCTGGGTAATTTCATATGCTAATGAGTGGGTGGATTAGTCCAACTATTTTTGGGAAAGGGCAGAGATTTCCAGGATTTGGGCCACTGCCCATTCCTTGGTCTTTTAACAGTGTCTGGGAACCCAGAGTAACCTCAGATATGCAGATGACACCACCCTTATGGCAGAAAGAGAAGAAGAACTAAAGAGCCTCTTGATGAAAGTGAAAAAGGAGAGTGAAAAAGTTGACTTAAAACTCAACATTCAGAAAACTAAGATCATGGCATCCAGTCCCATCACTTCATGGCAAATAGATGGGGAAACAATGGAAACAGTGGCTGAGATTATTTTTCTGGGCTCCAAAATGACTGCAGATGGTGACTGCAGCCATGAAATTAAAAGATGCTTTCTCCATTGAAGACAAGTTTTGACCAACCTATAGAGCATATTAAAAAGCAGAGGCATTACTTTGCCAACAAAAGTCCATCTAGTCAAGGCAATGGTTTTTCCAGTAGTCATGTATGGATATGAGAGTCGAACTATAAACAAAGCTGAGCACCGAACAATTGATGCTTTTGAACTGTGCTATTGGAGAAGACTCTTGAGAGTCCCTTGGACTGCAAGGAGATCCAACCAGTCCATCCTAAAGGAGATCAGTCCTGAATATTCATTGGAAGGACTGATGTTGAAGCTAAAACTCCAATCCTTTGGCCACCTGATGGTGAAGAGCTGACTCATTTGAAAAGACCCTGATGCTAGGAGAGACCCCTCATCCAAGGTAAGGTGCGATGGCTGTGCTTTGCTGGAGCAGCTGGGAAGAGATATCCTATGCCCAAGGTAAGAGAAACCCAAGTAAGAAGGTAGGTCTTGCAAGAGGGCATCAGAGGGCAAATACACTGAAACCATACTCACAGAAAACTAGTCAATCTAATCACACCAGGACCACAGCCTTGTTTAACTCAATGAGATTAAGCCATGGGCAACCCAGGATGGGCGGGTCATGGTGGAGAGATCTGACAGGGTGTGGTCCTCTGGAGAAGAGAATGGAAAACCACTTCAGTATTCTTGCCTTGAGAACCCCATGAACAGTATGAAAAGGCAAAATGATAGGATACTGAAAGAGAAACTCCCCAGGTCAGTAGGGGCCCAATATGCTACTTGAAATCAGTGGAGAAATAACTCCAGAAAGAATGAAGGGATGGAGCCAAAGCAAAAAGAATACCCAGCTGTGGATGTGTCTGGTGATAGAAGCAAAGTCCGATGCTGTAAAGAGCAATATTGCATAGGAACCTGGAATGTCAGGTCCATGAATCAAGGCAAATTGGAAGTGGTCAAACAAGAGATGGCAAGACTGAATGTCAACATTCTAGGAATCAGCAAACTAAAATGGACTGTAATAGGTGAATTTAACTCAGAGGACCATTATACCTACTACTGTGGGCAGGAATCCCTCAGAAGAAATGGAGTGGCCATCATGGTCAACAAGAGAGTCCGAAATGCAGTACTTGGATGCAATCTCAAAAACGACAAGAATGATCTCTGTTCGTTTCCAAGGCAAACCATTCAATGTCACAGTAATCCAAGTCTATGCCCCAACCAATAACGCTGAAGAAGCTGAAGTTGAACGGTTCTATGAAGACCTACAAGACCTTTTAGAACTAACACCCAAAAAAGATGTCCTTTTCATTATAGGGCACTGGAATGCAAAAGTAGGAAGTCAAGAAACACCTGGAATAACAGGCAAATTTGGCTTTGGAATACGGAATGAAGTAGGGCAAAGACTAACAGAGTTTTGCCAAGAAAATGCACTGGTCATAGCAAATACCCACTTCCAACAACACAAGAGAAGACTCTATACATGGACATCACCAGATGGTCAACACCGAAATCAGATCGATTATATTCTTTGCAGCCAAAGATGGAGAAGCTCTATACAGTCAGCAAAAACAAGACCAGGAGCTGACTGTGGCTCAGACCATGAACTCCTTATTGCCAAATTCAGACTGAAATTGAAGAAAGTAGGGAAAACCACTAGACCATTCAGGTATGACCTAAATCAAATCCCTTATGATTATACAGTGGAAGTGAGAAATAGATTTAAGGGCCTAGATCTGATAGATAGAGTGCCTGATGAACTATGGAATGAGGTTCGTGACATTGTACAGGAGACAGGGATCAAGACCATCCCCATGGAAAAGAAATGCAAAAAAGCAAAATGGCTGTCTGGGGAGGCCTTACAAACAGCTGTGAAAAGAAGAGAAGCAAAAAGCAAAGGAGAAAAGGAAAGATATAAACATATGAAAGAAGAGTTCCAAAGAATAGCAAGAAGAGATAAGAAAGCCTTCTTCAGCGATCAATGCAAAGAAATAGAGGAAAACAACAAAATGGGAAAGATTAGGGATATCTTCAAGAAAATCAGAGATACCAAAGGAACATTTCCTGCTAAGATGGGCACGATAAAGGACAGAAATGGTATGGACCTAACAGAAGCAGAAGATATTAAGAAGAGGTGGCAAGAATACACAGAAGAACTGTACAAAAAAGACCTTCACGACCCAGATAATCATGATGGTGTGATCACTGACCTAGAGCCAGACATCCTGGAATGTGAAGTCAAGTGGGCCTTAGAAAGCATCACTACGAACAAAGCTAGTGGAGGTGATGGAATTCCAGTTGAGCTATTCCAAATCCTGAAAGATGATGCTGTGAAAGTGCAGCACTCAATATGCCAGCAAATTTGGAAAACTCAGCAGTGGCCACAAGATTGGAAAAGGTCAGTTTTCATCCCAATCCCAAAGAAAGGCAATGCCAAAGAATGCTCAAACTACCGCACAATTGCACTCATCTCACACGCTAGTAAAGTAATGCTCAAAATTCTCCAAGCCAGGCTTCAGCAATATGTGAACCGTGAACTTCCTAATGTTCAAGCTGGTTTTAGAAAAGGCAGAGGAACCAGAGATCAAACTGCCAACATCCGCTGGATCATGGAAAAAGCAAGAGAGTTCCAGAAAAACATCTATTTCTGCTTTGTTGACTATGCCAAAGCCTTTGACTGTGTGGATCACAATAAACTGTGGAAAATTCTGAAAGAGATGGGAATACCAGACCACCTGATCTGCCTCTTGAGAAATCTGTATGCGGGTCAGGAAGCAACAGTTAGAACTGGTCATGGAAAAACAGACTGGTTCCAAATAGGAAAAGGAGTACGTCAAGGCTGTATATTGTCACCATGTTTATTTAACTTATATGCAGAGTACATCATGAGAAATGCTGGACTGGAAGAAACACAAGCTGGAATCAAGATTGCTGGGAGAAATATCAATAACCTCAGATATGCAGATGACACCACCCTTATGGCAGAAAGTGAAGAGGAACTCAAAAGCCTCTTGATGAAAGTGAAAGTGGAGAGTGAAAAGGTTGGCTTAAAGCTCAACATTCAGAAAACAAAGATCATGGCATCTGGTCCTATCACTACATGGGAAATAGATGGAGAAACAGTGGAAACAGTGTCAGACTTTGTTTTTCTGGGCTCCAAAATCACTGCAGATGGTGACTGCAGCCAAGAAATTAAAAGACGCTTATTCCTTGGAAGGAAAGTTATGCCCAACCTAGATAGCATATTCAAAAGCAGAGACATTACTTTGCCAACAAAGGTTCGCCTAGTCAAGGCTATGGTCTTTCCTGTGGTCATGTATGGATGTGAGAGCTGGACTGTGAAGAAGGCTGAGTGCCTAAGAATTGATGCTTTTGAACTGTGGTGTTGGAGAAGACTCTTGAGAGTCCCTTGGACTGCAAGGAGATCCAACCAGTCCATTCTGAAGGAGATCAGCCCTGGGATTTCTTTTGAAGGAGTGATGCTAAAGCTGAAACTCCAGTACTTTGGCCACCTCATGGGAAGAGTTGACTCATTGGAGAAGACTCTGATGCAGGGAGGGATTGGGGGCAGGAGGAGAAGGGGACGACAGAGGATGAGATGGCTAGATGGCATCACTGACTCGATGGATGTGAGTCTGAGTGACCTCCGGGAGTTGGTGATGGACAGGGAGGCCTGGCGTGCTGCGATTCATGGGGTTGCAAATAGTCGGACACGACTGAGCGACTGATCTGATCTGATCTGATCTGATGCTAGGAAAGATAAGAGGACAGAAGGAGAAGGGGATGACAGAGGATGAGATGTTTGGATGGCATCACTGACTCAGTGGACATGAGTTTGGGTAAACTCTGGGACTTGGTGATGGACAAGGGGGCCTGGTGTGCTGCCATCCATGGGGTAGCAAAAAGTTGGACGTGACTGAGCAACTGAACTGAACTGAACGGGGAATCCAGAGACCCCGCAGATAATGAGACATAACTGTCTTTGAGTGTCTCCTGCAGAGGTAGAGGTCAGCAGTGGACTGCTGCAGATGCAGAGGCTCTGGGAGCAGTAGACCTGGGTATGGCATAAGCCCTCTTGGAGGAGGTCACCATTACCCCACCATAGAGCCACCTCTTGGAAGGCATAAACAAAATCTTGTGCACACCAGGACCCAGGAGAAAGGAGAAGTGACCCCAAAACAGACTGACCCAGACTTGCCTGTGACTGTCCAGGAGTCTCCAGTGGAGGCGTGGGTCAGTGGTGGCCTGCTACAGGGTTGGGGGCACTTTGTGCAGCAGTGTGTGCACAGGACCTTTTGAAGGATGTTGCCATTATCTTTATTACCTCCACCATAGTTTTGGCTCAAGACAAATAACAGGGAGGAAACACAGCTCCGCCTATCAACAGAAAATTGGATTAAAGATTTACTGAGCTTTGCCACGCCTATCTGCCTCTTAAGAAATCTGTATGCAGGTCAGGAAGCAACAGTTAGAACTGGTCATGGAACAACAGACTGGTTCCAAATAGGAAAAGGAGTACATCAAGGCTGCATATTGTCACCATGTTTATTTAACTTATATGCAGAGTACATCATGAGAAATGCTGGACTGGAAGAAACACAAGTTGGAATCAAGATTGCCGGGAGAAATGTCAATAACCTCAGATATGCAGATGACACCACTCTTATGGCAGAAAGTGAAGAGGGGCTAAAAAGCCTCTTGATGAAAGTGAAAGTGGAGAGTGAAAAGGTTGGCTTAAAGCTTAACATTCAGAAAACGAAGATCATGGCATCTGGTCCCATCACTGCATGGGAAATAGATGGGGAAACAGTGGAAACAGTGTCAGACTTTGTTTTTCTGGGCTCCAAGATCACTGCAGATGGTGACTGCAGCCATGAAATTAAAAGACGCTTACTCCTTGGAAGGAAAGTTATGACCAACCTAGATAGCATATTCAAAAACAGAGACATTACTTTACCAACAAAGGTTCGCCTAGTCAAGGCTATGGTCTTTCCTGTGGTCATGTATGGATGTGAGAGCTGGACTGTGAAGAAGGCTGAGCACCGAAGAATTGATGCTTTTGAACTGTGGTGTTGGAGAAGACTCTTGAGAGTCCCTTGGACTGCAAGAAGATCCAACCAGTCCATTCTGAAGGAGATCAATCCTGGAATTTCTTTAGAAGGAATGATGCTAAAGCTGAAACTCCAGTATTTTGGCCACCTCATGCGAAGAGTTGACTCATTGGAGAAGACTCTGATGCTGGGAGGGATTGAGGGCAGGAGGAGAAGGGGACGACAGAGGATGAGATGGCTAGATGGCATCACTGACTCGATGGATGCGAGTCTGAGTGACCTCCGGGAGCTGGTGATGGACAGGGAGGCCTGGCGTGCTGCGGTTCATGGGGTCGCAAAGAGTCGGACACGACTGAGCGACTGATCTGATCTGATCTGATCTGCCACGCCTATCAGAACAGGACCCAGTTTCCCCCTCAGTCAGTCTCTCCCATCAGGAAGCTTCCATAAACCTCTTATTCTTCTCCATCTGAGGGCAGACAGAATGAAAAGGACAATCACAGAAAACTAACCAATCTGATCACATGGACCACAGCCTTGTCTAACTCAATGAAACTATGAGACATGCTGTATAGGGCCACCCAAGACAGATGGGTTATGGTGGAGAGGTCTGACAAAATGTTGTCCACTGGAGAAGTCAATGGCAAACCTCTTTAATATTCTTGCCTTGAGAACCTCATGAACAGTATGAAAAGGCAAAAAGATAGGACACTGAAAGACAAACTCCCTAGGTCGGTAGGTACCCAATATGCTACTGGAGATCAGTGGATAAAGAATGAAAAGACAGAGCCGAAGCAAAAACAACATCCAGTTGTGGATATAACTGGTGATGGAAGTAAGTTCAGTTCAGTTCAATCGCTCAGTAGTGTCTGACTCTTTGCAACCCCATGAATCACAGCACGCCAGGCCTCCCTGTCCATCACCAACCCCCAGAGTTCACTTAAACTCACTCAGACTCAGACTCTTTTCCAATGAGTCAACTTTTCACATGAGGTGGCCAAAGTACTGGAGTTTCAGCTTTAGCATCATTCCTTCCAAAGAAATCCCAGGGCTGATCTCCTTCAGGATGGACTGGTTGGATGTCCTTGCAGTCCAGGGGACTCTCAAGAGTCTTCTCCAACACCACAGTTCAAAAGCATCAATTCTTCGGCACTCAGCTTTCTTCACAGTCCAACTCTCACATCCATACATAACCAAAGGAAAAACCATAACCTTGACTAGACAGACCTTTGTTGGAAGTAAAGTCTGATGCTATAGATAGCAATATTGCATAAGAAACTGGAATTTTAGGTCCATGAATCAAGGCAAATTGGAAGCGGTCAAACAGGAGATAGCAAGAGTGAACACTGACATTTTAGGAATTAGCAAACTAAAATGGACTGGAATGGGGGAATTTAACTCAGATGACCGTTATATCTACCACTGTGGGCAAGAACCCATTGGAAGAAATGAAGTAGCCATCACAGTCAACAAAAGACTCCAAAATGCAGTACTTGGATGTAATCTCAAAAATGACAGAATGATCTCTATTTTTTCTAAGGCAAACTGTTCAATATCACAGTAATCCAAGTCTATGCCCTGACCAGTAAGGCTGAAGAAGTTGAAGTTGAACAGTTCTATGAAGACCTACAAGACCTTCTAGAATTAACACCCAAAAAAGATGTCCTTTTCATTACAGGGGACTGGAATGCAAAAGTAGGAAGCCAAGAAATACCTGGGGGAAGAGGCAAATTTGGCCTTGGAGTACAGAATGAAGCAGGTCAAAAGCTAATAGAGTTTTGCCAAGAGAATGCACTGGTCATAGCAAACACCCTCTTCCAACAACACAAGAGAAGACTCTACACATGGATATCACCAGATGATCAGTAGTGAAATCAGACTGATTATATTCTTTGTAGCCAAAAATGGAGAAGCTCTATACAGTCATCAAAAATAAGACCAGCAGGTGACTATGGCTCAGATCATAAACTCGTTATTGCCAAATTCAGACTTAAAGAAAGTAGGGAAAACCACTAGACCTTTCAGGTATGACCTAAATCAAATCCCTTACGATTATACAGTGGAAGTGACAAATAGATTCAAGGGATTAGATCTGATAGAGTGCCTTAAGAACTATGGACAGAGGTTTGTGACATTATACAGGAGGCAGAGATCAAGACCATCCCCATGAAAAAGAAATGCAAAATGGTTGTCTGAGGAGGCCTTACAAATAGCTTTGAAAAGAACAGAAGTGAAAAGCAAAGGAGAAAAGGAAAGATATAAGCATCTGAATTCAGAGTTCCAAAGAATAGGAAGAAGAGATAAGAAAGCCTTCCTCAGCGATCAATGCAAAGAAACAGAGGAAAACAATAGATAGGAAAAGAGTAGAGATCTCTTCAAGAAAATTAAAAATACCAAGGGAACATTTCATGCAAAGATGGGCACAATAAAGGATAGAAATGGTAAGGACCTAAAAGAAGCAAAAAATATTAAGAAGTGACAAGAATACACACACACACACACAAAACTATACAAAAAAGACCTTAATGACCCAGATAACCACGATGGTGTGATCATTCACCTAGAGCCAGACAGCCTGGAATGCGAAGTCAAGTGGGCCTTAGGATGCATCACTAAGAATAAAGCAAGTGGAGGTGATGGAATTCCAGTTGAGCTATTTCAAATCTTAAAACATGATGATGTGAAAGTGCTACACTCAATTTGCCAGCACATTTTCAAAACTCAGCAGTGGCCATAGGACTGGAAAAGGTCAGTTTTCATTCCAATCCCAAAGAAAGGCAATGCCAAAGAATGCTCAAACTACCGCACAATGGCACTCATCTCACATGCTAGCAAAGTAATGCTCAAAATTCTCCAAGCCAAGCTTCAAGAGTATGTGAACTGTGAACTTCCAGATGTTCAAGCTGGATTTAACAAAGGCAGAGGAGCCAGAGATCCATTGGATCATTAAAAAAGTGAGAGAGTTCTAGAAAAACATCTACTTCTACTTTATTAATTATGCCAAAGCCTTTGACTGTGTGGATCACAATAAACTCTGGAAAATTCTGAAAGAGATGGAAATACCAGACCACCTGACCTGCCTCCTGAGAAATCTGTATGCAGGTCAAGGAGCAACAGTTAGAACTGGACATGGAACAACAGACTGTTTCCAAACTGGGAAAGGAGTACATCAAGGCTGTATATTGTCACCCTGCTTATTTAACTTCTATGCAGAGTACATCATGCAAAATGCCATGCTGGATGAAGCACAAGATGGAATCAAGATTGCCAGGAGAAATATCAATAACCTCAGATATGCAGATGACACCTCCTTTATGGCAGAAAGTGAAGAAGAACTAAAGAGCCTCTTGATGAAAGTGAAAAAGGAGAGTAAAAATGTTGGCTTAAAATTCAACATTCAGAAAACTAAGATCATGGCATCCAGTCCTATCACTTTGTGGCAAATAGATGGGGAAATAATGGAAACAGTGCAAGACTTTATTTTCTTGGGCTCCAAAAATACTGTAGATGGTGAAATTAAAAGATGTTTGCTCCTTGAAAGAAAAGTTATGACCAACCTATTCAGCATATTAAAAAGTAGAGTCATTACTTTGCCAACAAAGTTCCATCTAGTCAAAGCTTTGGTTTTTCCAGTAGTCATTTATGGATGTGAGAGTTGGACTATAAAGAAACTGAGTGCCAAAGAATTGATGCTTTTGAACTGTGGTGTTTGAGAACACTCTTGAGAGTCCCTTGGACTGCAAGGAGATCCAACCAGTCCATCCTAAAGGAGATCAGTCCTGAGGAAAGGATAGACTGATGTTGAAGCTGAAACTCCAATACTTGGCCATCTGATTTGAAGAGCTGACTCATTTGAAAAGACTCTTATGCTGTGAATGATTGAATGCAGATGACAGAAGGCGACCTCAGAGGATGAGATGTTTGAATGCCATCACTGACGCGATGGACATGAGTTAGAGTAAGCTTTGGGATTTGGTGATATACAGGGATGCCTGGCGTATTGCAGTCCATGGGGTCGCAAAGAGTTGGACACAACTGAGTGACTGAATTGAGCGGCACTGCAACTGTCATGGCACTTCTGGGTGTGTCATTTCACTTGCCGATTAAGGATCAGGATCTAGTCTTGTCTGCCATCTTGGTCCCATCTGACTCTAATTGGTTTATATTATGTGCTTGGGCTATGTCATTCTTTCAAAAGTTGTGCCCTGCCCCTTTCCCTCCTGTTAGATTCCCCCCACAGAGATTTTACTCCTATATTCTTATGGAAAGCAGAAGGGCCATCTTCTGTAATTGCTTCCAGGCTGAGTAGAGGCATCATCCCTGCCTATCAGGGAGTAAAAATCTCTGGATACCTGATCTAGGGGCCCCAGGGGCAGGGAAGCTCCTTGTTTTTAGTCCACATGGGCTGAAATCCCTACATAGCCATCTTCTTGATGTAGAACTGTTGTTAACTGGTTTTTTAGTTTTCTTATGTATCTTTTTGATGATGAAGCATTTTGTACCAGCACCAGTGTACAGAAATATCTATAAATGACAAAAGAGTCAAAAGTCATGGTCAAATATCTGATTACAGTGTAAGATAAAAGTTTGGTTACAATAACCAGAATTACAAATGATCACATTTAACATAATATACCAAATAATCCTAGTTGAGTATTTCTCTCGGAGATTCCTCAGTTCAGTTCAGTTCAGTCGCTCAACATGTCTGACTCTATGCGACCCCATGAATTGCAGCACGCCAGGCCTCCCTGTCCATCACCAACTCCCGGAATTCACTCAGACTCACGTCCATTGAGTCGGTGATGCCATCCAGCCATCTCATCCTCTGCTGTCCCCTTCTCCTCCTGCCTCCAGTCCCGACCAGCATCAGTGTTTTCCAATGAGTCAACTCTTCACGTGAGGTGGCCAAAGTACTGGAGTCTCAGCTTCACCATCATTCCTTCCAAAGAAATCCCAGGGCTGATCTCCTTCAGAATGGACTGGTTGATTCTCCTTGCAGTCCAAGGGACTCTCAAGAGTCTTCTCCAACAACACAGTTCAAAAGCATCAATTCTTCGGTGTTCAGCTTTCTTCACAGTCCAACTCTCACGTCCACACATGACTACTGGAAAAACCACAGCCTTGACTAGATGGACCTTTGTTGGCAAAGTAATGTCTCTGCTTTTGAATATGCTATCTAGGTTGGTCATAACTTTCCTTCCAAGGAGTAAGTGTCTTTTAATTTCATGGCTGCAATCACCATCTATAGTGATTTTGGAGCCCAGAAAAGTAAAGTCTGACACTGTTTCCACTGTTTCCCCATCTATTTCCCATGAAGTGATGGGACCAGATGCCTTGATCTTCTTTTTCTGAATGTTGAGCTTTAAGCCAACCTTTTCACTCTCCACTTTCACTTTCATCAAGAGGCTTTTGAGTTCTTCTTCACTTTCTGCCATAAGGGTGGTGTCATCTGCATATCTGAGGTGACTGATATTTCTCCCGGCAATCTTGATTCCAGCTTGTGCTTCTTTCAGCCCAGTGTTTCTCATAATGTACTTTGTATATAAGTTAAATAAGCAGGGTGACAATATACAGCCTTGACGTACTCTTTTTCCTATTTTGAACCAGTCTGTTGTTCCATGTCCAGTTCTAACTGTTGCTTCCTGACCTGCATACAGGTTTCTCATTCCTCAGGAGGCCTCTAAAACATCCCAAAGTTAGTTTTTAGTCAGATAAATCATAAGTCACAGGGAGACAATACTTATTCCCTATCCAAAGTTATAAAGATCTCAAAAGCAAATATAAATCACTTACAGATGAAGAAACTTAGCTCAATTTGTTTATCAAAAGTAGATTTTCAAGATACTTTGAGAGAGAAATCAAATCCAGTCTTGTCTTAGCCCATTCCTAACAAAATCCATTTACCCAACTAAATTTCATCCAATCTTAGAAAATCTCGATCAGCTTCATATAAAGCCTTGATTACTTTCCATTGTTGAGCTTGTGGAATCATAATATTTTTAGATCAGATCAGATCAGTCACTCAGTCGTGTCTGACTCTTTGCGACCCCATGAATCCCAGCATGCCAGGCCTCCCTGTCCATCACCAACTCCTGGAGCTCACTCAGACTTAAATCCATTGAGTTAGTGATGCCATCCAGCCATCTCATCCTCTGTCGTCCCCTTCTCCTCTTGCCCCCAATCCCTCCCAGCATCAGAGTCTTCTCCAATGAGTCAACTTATCCCATGAGGTGGCCAAAGTACTGGAGTCTCAGCTTCAGCATCATTCCTTCCAAAGAAATCCCAGGGCAGATCTCCTTCAGAATGGACTGGTTGGATCTCCTTGCAGTCCAAGGGACTCTCAAGAGTCTTCTCCAACACCACAGTTCAAAAGCATCAATTCTTCGGCGCTCAGCCTTCTTCACAGTCCAACTCTCACATCTATACATGACGACAGGAAAGACCATAGCCTTGACTAGATGAACCTTTATTGGCAAAGTAATGTCTCTGCTTTTGAATATGCTATCTAGGTTGGTCATAAGTTTCCTTCCAAGGAGTAAGCGTCTTTTAATTTCATGGCTGAAGTCACCATCTGTAGTGATTTTGGAGCCCAGAAAAACAAAGTCTGACAGTTTCCACTGTTTCCCCATCCGTTTCCCATGAAGTGATGGGACTGGATGCCATGATCTTCGTTTTCTGAATGTTGAGCTTTAAGCCAACCTTTTCACTCTCCACTTTCACTTTCATCAAGAGGCTTTTGAGTTCCTCTTCACTTTCTGCCATA
This sequence comes from Tragelaphus eurycerus, assembly GCA_935064755.1. Classification (NCBI taxonomy): domain Eukaryota; kingdom Metazoa; phylum Chordata; class Mammalia; order Artiodactyla; family Bovidae; genus Tragelaphus; species Tragelaphus eurycerus. The sequence continues at coordinate 38,608,146 of CAKXYN010000010.1, read as the reverse complement.
AGGGTAGTGTCATCTGCATATCTGAGGTGATTGATATTTCTCCCAGCAATCTTGATTCCAACTTGTGTTTCTTCCAGTCCAGAATTTCTCATGATGTACTCTGTATAGAACTTAAAGAAGCAGGGTGACAGTATACAGCCTTGACGAACTCCTTTTCCTATTTGGAACCAGTCTGTTGTTCCAACAGTTCAGTTGGAACTGTTCAGTTCTAACTGTTGCTTCCTGACCTGCATACAAATTTCTCAAGAGGCAGATCAGGTGGTCTGGTATTCCCACCTCTTTCAGAATTTTCCACAGTTGATTGTGATCCACACAGTCAAAGGCTTTGGCATCATCAATAAATCAGAAATAGATGTTTTTCTGGAACTCTCTTGCCTTTTCCATGATCCAGCGGATGTTGGCAATTTGATCTCTGGTTCCTCTGCCTTTTCTAAAACCAGCTTGAACATCAGGAAGTTCACGGTTCACATATTGCTGAAGCCTGGCTTGGAGAATTTTGAGCATTACTTTACTAGCAGGTGAGATGAGTGCAATTGTGCAGTAGTTTGAGCATTCTTTGGCATTGCCTTTCTTTGGGATTGGAATGAAAACTGACCTTTTCCAGTCCTGTGGCCAGTGCTGTGTTTTCCAAATTTGCTGGCATATTGAGTGCAGCACTTTCACAGCATCATCTTTCAGAATTTGGAATAGCCCAACTGGAATTCCATCACCTCCACTAGCTTTGTTCGTAGTGATGCTTTCTAAGGCCCACTTGACTTCACATTCCAGGATGTCTGGCTCTAGGTCAGTGATCACACCATCATGATTATCTGGGTCATGGAGATCTTTTTTGTACAGTTCTTCTGTGTATTCTTGCCATCTCTTCTTAATATCTTCTGCTTAGGTTCATACCATTTCTGTCCTTTATCGAGTCCATCTTTGGATGAAGTGTTCCTTTGGTGGTATCTCTGATTTTCTTGAAGAGATCCCTAGTCTTTCCCATTCTGTTGTTTTCCTCTATTTCTTTGCATTGATCACTGAAGAAGGCTTTCTTATCTCTTCTTGCTAATATTTTTACCTAACATATACTATTGCTTTGACTTATTAACCCCCTATTTTAATTTTTTTAATTAAATTTTATTTTGCTTAACTTTACAATATTGTATTGCTTTTGCCATACATAAAGATGGATCTGCCACAAGTATACATGTGTTCCCCATCCTGAGCCCTCCTCCCTCTTCCCTCCCCATACCATGCCCCTGGGTCCTCCCAGTGCACCAGTCCCAGGCATCCATTATCAGGCATCGTACCTGGATTGGCGACTTGTTTCAGATATGATATTATACATATTTCAATGCTATTCTTCCAAATCATCCCACCCTCTCCCGTTTCCAGAGTCCAAAAGTCTGTTCTATACATCAGTGTCTCTTTTGCTGTCTCATAAACAGGGTTATTGTTACCAACTTTCTAAATTCCATATATATGCGTTAGTATACTGTATTTGTGTTTTTCTGTCTGGCTTCCTTCACTCTGTATAATAGGCTCCAATTTCATCCACCTCATTAGAACTGATTCAAATGCATTCTTTTTAATGGCTGAGTAATACTCCATTGTGTATATATACCACAGCTTTCTTATCCATTCATCTGCAGATGGACATCTAGGTTGCTTCCAAGTCCTGGCTATTGTAAACAGTGCTGCTATGAACATTGGGGTACACGTGTCTCTTTCAATTCTGGCTTTCTCAGTGTGTATGCCCAGCAGTGGGATTGCTGGATCATAAGGTAGTTCTATTCCCAGTTTTTTGAGGAATCTCCATACTGTTCTCCAGAGTGTCTGTACTAGTTTGCATTCCCACCAACAGTGTAAGAGGGCTCCCTTTTCTCCACACCCTCTCCAGCATTTATTGCTTGTGGACTTTTGGATCGCAGCCATTCTGACTGGATGAAATGGTATCTCATAGTGGTTTTGATTTGCATTTCTCTGATAATGAGTGATGTTGAGCATCTTTTCATGTGTTTGTTAGCCATCTGTATGTCTTCTTTGGAGAAATATCTATTTAGTTCTTTGGCCCATTTTTTGATTGGGTCATTTATTTTTCTGGAATTGAGCTGTAGAAGTTGCTTATATATTTTTGAGATTAGTTGTTTGTTGCTTCATTTGTTATTATTTTCTCCCATTCTGAAGGCTGTCTTTTCACCTTGCTTATAGTTTCCTTTGTTGTGCACAAGCTTTTAAGTTTAATTAGATCCCATTTATTTATTTTTTATTTTGTTTCCAATATTCTGGGAAGTGGGTCATAGAGCATCCTGCTGTGATGAATGTCAGAGAGTGTTTTGCCTATGTTTTCCTCTATGAATTTTATGGTTTCTGGTCTTACATTTAGATCTTTAATCCATTTTGAGTTTATTTTTGTGTATGGTGTTAGAAAGTGTTCTAGTTTCATTCTTTTACAAGTGTTTGATCAGTTTTCCCAGCACCACTTGTTAAAGAGATTGTCTTTAATCCATTGTATATTCTTGCCTCCTTTGTCAAAGATAAGGTGACCATATGTGCGTGGATTTATCTCTGGGCTTTCTATTTTGTTCCATTGATCTATATTTCTGTTTTTGTGCCAATACCATACTGTCTTGATGACTGTGGCTTTGTAATAGAGCCTGAAGTCAGGCAGGTTGATTCCTCCAGTTCCATTCTTCTTTCTCAAGATAGCTTTGGCTATTCGAGGTTTTTTGTATTTCCATACAAATTGAGAAATTATTTGTTCTAGCTCTGTGAAGAATACCGTTGGTAGCTTGATGGGGATTGCATTGAATCTATAAATTGCTTTGGGTAGTATACTCATTTTTACTATATTGATTCTACCGATCCATGAACATGGTATATTTCTCCATCTATTAGTGTCCTCTCTGATTTCTTTCACCAGTGTTTTGTAGTTTTCTATATATAGGTCTTTAGTTTCTTTAGGAAGATATATTCCTAAGTATTTTATTCTTTTCATTGCAATGGTGAATGAAATTGTTTCCTTAATTTCTCTTTCTATTTTCTCATTATTAGTGTACAGGAATGCAAGGGATTTCTGTGTGTTAATTTTATATCCTGCAACTTTACTATATTCATTGATTAGTTCTAGTAATTTTCTGGTGGAGTCTTTAGGGTTTTCTATGTAGAGGATCATGTCATCTGCAAACAGTGAGAGTTTTACTTCTTCTTTTCCAATTTGGATTCCTTTTATTTCTTTTTCTGCTCTGATTACTGTGGCCAAAACTTCCAAAACTATGTTGAATAGTAATGGTGAAAGTGGGCATCCTTGTCCTGTTCCTGACTTTAGAGGAAATGCTTTCAATTTTTCACCATTGAGGATAATGTTTGCTGTGGGTTTGTCATATATAGCTTTTATTATGTTGGGGTATGCTCCTTCTATTCCTGCTTTCTGGAGAGTTTTTATCATAAATGGATGTTGAACTTTGTCAAAGGCTTTCTCTGCATCTAGTGAGATAATCATATGGTTTTTATTTTTCAATTTGTTAATGTGGTGTATTACGTTGATTGATTTGCGGATATTGAAGAATCCTTGCATTCCTGGGATAAAGCCCACTTGGTCATGGTGTATGATCTTTTTAATGTGTTGTTGGATTCTGATTGCTAGAATTTTGTTAAGGATTTTTGCATCTATGTTCATCAGTGACATTGGCCTGTAGTTTTCTTTTTTTGTGGCATCTTTGTCCGGTTTTGGTATTAGGGTGATGGTGGCCTCATAGAATGAGTTTGGAAGTTTGCCTTCTTCTGCAATTTTCTGGAACAGTTTGAGTAGGATAGGTGTTAGTTCTTCTCTAAATTTTTGGTAGAATTCAGCTGTGAAGCCGTCTGGACCTGGGCTTTTGTTTGCTGGAATATTTCTGATTACAGTTTCAATTTCCATGCTTGTGATGGGTCTGTTAAGATTTTCTATTTCTTCCTGATCCAGTTTCGGGAAGTTGTACTTTTCTAAGAATTTGTCCATTTCTTCCAGATTGTCCATTTTATTGCCATATAATTGCTGATAGTAGTCTCTTATGATCCTTTGTATTTCTGTGTTGTCTGTTGTGATCTCTCCATTTTCATTTCTAATTTTATTGATTTGATTTTTCTCCCTTTGTTTCTTGATGAGTCTGGCTAGTGGTCTGTCAATTTTATTTACCCTTTCAAAGAACCAGCTTTTGGCTTTGTTGATTTTTGCTATGGTCTCTTTTGTTTCTTTTGCATTTATTTCTGCCCTAATTTTTAAGATTTCTTTCCTTCTACTAACCTTGGGGTACTTCATTTCTTTGTTTTCTAGTTGCTTTAGGTGTAGAGTTAGGTTATTTATTTGGCTTTTTTCTTGTTTCTTGAGGTATGCCTGTATTGCTATGAACTTTCCCCTTAGGACTGCTTTTACAGTGTCCCACAGGTTTTGGGTTGTTGTGTTTTCATTTTCGTTCGTTTCTATGCAGATTTTGATTTCTTTTTTGATTTCTTCTGTGATTTGTTGGTTATTCAAGAGTGTGTTGTTCAGCCTCCATATGTTGGAATTTTTAATAGTTTTTCTCCTGTTATTGAGATCTAATCTTACTGCATTGTGGTCAGAATATATGCTTGGAATGATTTCAGTTTTTCTGAACTTACCAAGGCTAGATTTATGGCCCAGGATGTGGTCTATCCTGGAGAAGGTTCCGTGTGCGCTTGAGAAAAAGGTGAAATTCATTTTTTGGGGATGAAATGTCCTATAGATATCAATTAGGTGTAACTGGTTTATTGTATCATTTAAAGTTTGTGTTTCCTTGTTAATTTTCTGTTTAGTTGATCTATCCATTGGTGTGAGTGGGGTATTAACGTCTCCCAGTATTATTGTGTTATTGTTGATTTCTCCTTTCATACTTGTTAGTATTTGTCTTACATATTGCGGTGCTCCTATGTTGGGTGCATATATATTTATAATTGTTATATCATCTTCTTGGATTGATCCTTTGATCATTATGTAGTGACCTTCTTTGTCTCTTTTCACAGCCTTTGTTTTAAAGTCTATTTTATTTGATATGAGTTTTGCTACTCCTGCTTTCTTTTGGTCCCTATTTGCATGGAAAATCTTTTTCTAGCCCTTCACTTTCAGTCTGTATGTGTCCCCTGTTTTGAGGTGGGTCTCTTGTAGACAACATATGTAGGGGTCTTGTTTTTGTATCCATTCGGCCAGTCTCTGTCTTTTGGTTGGGGCATTCAACCCATTTACATTTAAGGTAATTATTGATAAGTATGATCCTGTTGCCATTTACTTTATTGTTTTGGGTTCGAATTTATATACCTTTTTTTTGTTTCCTGTCTAGAGAATGTCCTTTAGTATTTGTTGGAGAGCTGGTTTGGTGGTGCTGAATTCTCTCAGCTTTTGCTTATCTGTAAAGGTTTTGATTTCTCCTTCATATTTGAATGAGATCCTTGCTGGGTACAATAATCTGGGCTGTAGGTTCATTTTTTTCATCACTTTAAGTATGTCTTGCCATTCCCTCCTGGCTTGGAGAGTCTCTACTGAAAGATCAGCTGTTATCCTTATGGGAATTCCCTTGTGTGTTATTTGTTGTTTTTCCCTTGCTGCTTTTAATATTTGTTCTTTGTGTTTGATCTTTGTTAATTTGATTAATATGTGTCTTGGCAACCCCCTATTTTTAGTGCAACTTTTTTCCTTCGTATAGCAAGGTTGTTGCATTTCCTCTATCAACGCCTAGGACTTTTAAAACTGCCTGTGTTTTGTCTGTTGGTATGTAAGCTGCTTTCTTTGCTTCTTGGTCAACTCGGTGATATCCGTTTTCAATTTCAGATCTGAGAATCTGAGACTGATGTCCCCTACAGTGAACAACAGCTATTTCTTGGTAATCTTGTATAGTAACCATTAGCAGAATATCTTTTGCCAGACCTGGGATCTCGGAATTCCACATTCCAGGGCCTAGTAAGTCTTCTACCTCAACTTCAGATTCAACCTGTCCCTTCTGTTTTCTGTTAATATCATTTGACAATGAGGATGGTTCCTTTGCCCTCCCAGAAACAGAATGGCCCCTAACTTCCTTAATAAATCTCTTCCCATTAAAGGGTTGGGACAGTCAGGCACAACCAGAAATGAATGTAAAAACAACTGACCATTAGCATTGCACAAAACAGTCTCCAGAAAATCGTGTCCCTGTTTCTTCCCTGCCAACCCCATTACATATTTCTTATGATTGCGAAGGTTTCCAATCCTTTGGGTTAAGACTGAGAAGGCTGCCCCAGTGTCTATAAGAAACTTTACCAAGCAGCCAGCCACATCAATGATCACCTGAGGCTGGACATTAGTTATGTAGACGGAATCTCCAGGCAAAGGCACTTTTGGCCTTGGGTCCCATCAGTCTTCTGACTGCAAAACCATCAATGGCTGAGGGGCCTCTGTCAGTCTCTTGCGTCTGGGGTATTCCCTCTGCCAACACCCTGGCTGCCAGCAAAAGACACATTGACCACAGTCCTTCCCCCAGTGCCCCTTTTGTCTACACAGGATACATCGGCCTTCTATGAGTACCCATGAGCCTTGTGGTCTGTCAGGTCCAGATTGGTGGTCTTTGAGCAGACAAAGCCATTGCAGTCGTTTGGGTCTCTTGTATATTTCTCTGAGTGCGTTCAGCCTTTTCAGCCATATCCTGATTATTGAAAACCAAATGAGCCAACTGGATTAAATCATTCATTGGAGTCTGAGGACCAGCAGTTGCTTTCTGAATTTTGTGCCTGATGTCTGGGGCAGACTGGGCTATGAAATGCATAGCCAAAAGCACCCATCCCTCAGAGGAGGAGGGATCCATATTTGTATACTAAAAGCCTCCACTAATCTCCTTTGGAAAACTACAGGATTTTCATCCGCAGGCCTTACTGTAAGTTTCTTCATACCCTCTAATAAACAATCATACAATCCTGTCTATCAATAGAATTCAGCTGGTAATTCCATTGTGGGTTTGCCTAAGGGACAGCATCATTCCTCACCTGGTACACTGCATGGTCCTGTCTGGTTCAGGCTGCCAGTATTATACCCCAGTTTTCCTCAGGGGTGCACCAATAGGATAGTAAAATCTGTAAGTCTTCCCAGGTGAGATCAAAAGGTCTCACTCACAAGTACGGTAAATTCTTTTGTAAAACATTCAGGATCCTCAGAAAAACTTCCCAACTTGTCTTCTGCCATACTTAGATCAGATATTGAGGAAGGTACATAGACTTTTATTGTTTCTCGATTTCCATCAGGAACTTCTCTCAGAGGCAAAACTGTAGGGGCAGTTGGTTGGTGACTTAGATCTTTGACAGTGCTAGCTGAGCTAAGGATGGGCCCCTTGGGTAACTCAGGGTACAAAGAAGAGGTTCCTGAATATGGGTGGGGTCATTTTTCCATCCTTAGCTGTGTCTTCCCCTGAGGCAATGGTTCGTCTCAGTAGGTGAGGAGTAGCTGTGGCTCCTCCTTGCAAAGGATTTAATCTTTGGATGGCTCTATAGAGTAAATCAGCTAAAAGATCTTTTGTGTCCTTACTAGAATTATCCCTCAGAGCTACACACATCTTAAATCCTTTGTGGATCTAATACAAGGTCTAAATACAAGGCCATGAAAATTCAAACATATGGAAGCTGACTCCATTTAAATTTCCTTCTACAATATAAATCTAGCTGCAATATAGTATCATAACTCAGGGACCCATTTAGTGGCCACTTTTCTTGGCATCCTAGCTCATACTGTGGCCAAACATGATTACATAGACTAACAAATTTCATTGGTTTTAATCCCAGTAGTCTGAATCTTACCCAATCCTGGAGGATAAGACCCAAGTGGTACTGGTTGGGATTGATGCCGCCTGACCCATTTCAGATCCAAACCAGAGATGATGTCTCTAATTCCCATTCTATTCAAAATTTACCCTTTAAGTCAGAATCCATCACACAATTTGGTCAAGATTTGCACTTACAATTTTAGATGCTATCCCTTCCAAGGGGGTCTCCCAGCCAGTTGTTACTGCCCAAAAGCTGTAGCAAGGAAATGGCACAAAGACATCCCCAGTGGTGTTGATGATGAGCTGGAGGTGGTTTAGCTATAAGTTGGGAATAAAGGGTCAACACTTGTAAGGGTCAGAGGGAGGGGAATAAAAGCAATCTTTTGAGGTTAACAGAAGAAACAGGAGAAGAATTGAACAAAAACAAAAAAAAATGTAGGAGAAAAAACCTCAAGTCAAAGAAAACAGTATAATTCTGTCCTGGACCTGCTGTTGGACATGCATAAGCATTCAGAATTGACCTGCCAGTCACAAATGAGCAGACAACAGCAGAGCATTGTCCTCAGTATACCGGGCTCAGGTATCCCAGGGACCTCTTTAGGACCAAGACCTGGCTTTAAACCTTTTCTTACCTTATCACCATCCCTTTGTGGTTGCCAGCTGAAACCGTTTAACACAGATTGGGACTCGAACCCATGTATTGGGACTTGAACCCAGCCAATACCCAGTTTGGGACTTGAACCCATGTGGCTGGAACTCAAACCCAGCCAAAACCCACAGTACCTGGTTTCAGAACCTAATGAAGTTCAGGTTCTTGATATCTCATGGCAGAAAGAATTCAATGAGAGACAAAGTGATAGGTAAGAAGCAGATTTATTCAGATACAGAGAGAAGCACACTCCACAGACAAAGTGTGGGCCATCACAGAGGGAGAATGTGGCCATGTTTTCTTATTTAATCCTCCCACGTCAATCCTTTAGAGACTGCACTTTATTCACTGATTTTTTAGATGAGGGAACAGTGTTTCAGATTTAGGAATTTATCTTAGGACACAGAGTTCATACATGGTTTATTCTATTAATTAATGTGTTAATACAAATATACAACACAGACAAATAAACTCACACAAGTAAATACAAATACTTGCACATTCTATTTTTTAAAAGACTATGAATATACTTTTCCTTTTTAAAATGAAACAAAGGTGTTGTTGTTGTTTCTCCTGTCAGCTTATGCTTAAATAATGACTATACAGGAGCAGTTCCATCCTTGTGTAGAAAGGTCAATGCATTTATTTTCACACAGAGGAGTGCTTAAGTCTCTTGTGGCTATTAACTCAAGTATCAAATGCTCTGATCCTAATGCTGCATTTTGTTCATTTTTTTTTAAAGATCAATTAAAACCAAAAGGCTATTTAAACATAGATTCATTTCATAATTAAACTTCTCATCTTAAACCATATTTGTGTTTTTCCTAGGGAACTGTGGTAATAACATGTTTTCAATACACCTTAGAACCGTCTTTTTAAAAAGGATCACAAAGGACCTTAAACACAGGTGCCTGAGTAGCACAAGTGTAGGAGGAATATTTAGGGAAACAAGTGGACTCATTGGAAAAGACCCTGATGCTGGGAAAGATTTAGGGCAGGAGGAGAAGGGGACAACAGAGGATGAGATAGTTGGATGGCATCATGGACTCAAAGGACATAAGTCTGAGCAAACTCTAGGCGACAGTGAAGGTCAGGGAAGCGTGGCGTGCTGCAGTTCACGGGGCCAAAAAGAGCTGAACATGACTGAGCAACTGAGCAGCAACAAATGAAACTTTACAAAAGATAGACTTCTCAAAATTTTATTTAAAGTTTTTGGATAGAAAACCCTTGATAGAATATTTAGAAAAATATTGAGAGATATCTAACTCTGTTCATGCATTTAAATAGTAGATTGAGTGGCTATGTTAGTTTACTAGGCTGCCATAGAACTACCACTGACTGGGTAGCTTACACAAGAGAAATGTAATTTTCTTACAGTTCTGGGGGCTGAAAGTCCATGATCACAGTGTCAGTGGGGTTGGTTCTTCTGAAACTGCTTTCCTCCCTTGCAGGTGATTACCTCTTGCTGTGTCCTCACATGGTTGTTTTTTTTGTGCATTTCTGCCCTGGTTTTCTCTTTGTGTGTGCAAAACTCTCCTTATTATAAGGACTGGCTTCCCAGGTGGCTTAGTGGGTAAAGAATCCACCTGCAAGCAGTGCAGGGAACGCAAGAGATGCGGTATGATCCTTGGGTTGGGAAGATCCCCTGGAGGAAGGTATGGCAGTCTGCTCCAGTATTCTTGCCTGGAGAACCCCATGAACAGAGGAAACTGGTGGGCTACAGTCCATAGGGTCACAAAGAGTTTGACATGACTGAGCAACTGAGCACATTATAAGGACAGCAGTCAGGGGTTCACCCTATTGCCCTCGTTTTAACAAGTCACCTCTTTACAGGCCCTCTTTCCAAATACAGTCACATTCTAGGTATTGGGGATTAAGGCTTCAAAATATATAATATTTCGAGGGGACTCAGTTCAGCTCTTAAGAGTGAACTGTAGCTGCAAAGAGCTCAGAGTTCTCTCAGATCTAAGAATGCATTTTCTTCAAAATTTTCACTGCATGTAAATTGACCACCATTTAATTTGCTGGTATAATGCTTTTTCTCAGGAGGCAGGTGAGGTGGTCTGGTATTCCCATCTCTTGAAGAACTTTCCACAGTTTGTTGTGATCCACATAGTCAAAGGCTTTGGCATAGTCAATACATCAGAAGTAGATGGTTTTCTGAAACTCTCTTGCTTTTTCAATGATCCAGTGGATGTTGGCAATTTGATCTCTGGCTCCTCTGCCTTTTCTAAATCTAGCTTGAACATCTGGAAGTTCACAGTTCATGTACTGCTGAAGCCTGGCTTGGAGAATTTTGAGCATTACTTTGCTAGCATGTGAGATGAGTGCCATTGTCCAGTAGTTTGAACATTCTTTGGCATTGCTTTTCTTTGGGATTGGAATGAAAACTGACCTTTTCCAGTCCTGTGGCCACTGCTGAGTTTTGCAAATTTGCTGGCAAATTGAGTGTAGCACTTTCACAGCATCATGTTTTATGATTTGAAATAACTCAACTGGAATTCCATCACCTCCACTAGCTTTGTTCATAGTGATGTTTCCTAAGGCCCACTTGACTTCACATTCCAGGCTGTCTGGCTCTAGGTGACTGATCACACCATTGTGGTATCTAGGTCATGAAGTTCTTTTTTGTATAGTTTTTCTGTGTATTCTTGCCACTTCTTAATATCTTTTGCTTCTGTGAGGTCCATACCACTTCTGTCCTTTATTGTGCCTCCTGATAAATCTGTATGCAGGTGAAGAAGCAACAGTTAGAACTGGACATGGAACAACAGACTGGTTCCAAATTGGAAAAGGAGTATGTCAAGGCTGTATACTTTCACGTTGATTATTTAACTTATATGCAGAGTACATCATGTGAAATGCCAAGCTAGATGAAGCACAAGCTGGAATCAAGATTGCTGAGAGAAATATCAATAACCTCAGATATGCAGATGACACCACCCTATGACAGAAAGCGAAGAAGAACTAAAGAGCCACTTGATGAAAGTGAAACAGGAGAGTGAAAGAGTTGGCTTAAAACTCAACATTCAGAAAACTAAGATCATGTCATCTGGTCCCATCACTTCATGGGAAACAGATGGGGAAACAGTGGAAGCAGTGACAGACTTTATTTTTAGGGGCTCCAAAATCACTGCAAATGGTGATTGCAGCCATGAAATTAAAAAACGCTTGCTCCTTGGAAGAAAAGCTATGACCAACCTAGACAGCATATTAAAAAGCAGAGACATTACTTTGCCCACAAAGGTCCATCTAGTCAAAGCTATAGTTTTTCTAGTAGTCATGTGTGGATGTGAGACTTGGGCTATAAAGAAAGCTGAGTGCTGAAAAAGTGACGCTTTTGAACTCTGGTGTTGGAGAAGACTCTTGAGAGTCCCTTAGACTGCAAGGAGGTCAAACCATTCAATCCTAAAGGAAATCAGTCCTGAAAATTCATTGGAAGGACTGATGCTGAAGCTGAAACTCCAATCCTTTGGCCACCTGATGCGAAGAACTGACTCCTTGGAAAAGACCCTGAAAGATCCTGATGCTGGGAAAGATTGAAGGCAGGAGAAGAAGGGGATGACAGAGGAAAAGATGACTGGATGGCACCACTGACTAGATGGAGGGGAGTTTGAGCATGCTCCGGGAGGTGGTGATGGACAGGGAAGCCTGGCGTACCGCAGTCCACGGGGTCGCAAAGAGTCGGACACTTTGCGAGCAACTGAATTGAACTACCTGCATGCTTTTATTTATTTATTAAAATGACATTCTTACTTTTCTGGATTACCCCAAAAGGAGTCATACAGTGTTATTCTGGGTTCCCCTTGGACGTTAAAGAAAAACGATCACAATGTTTGGAGCCCTTGCTGTCCTACAAGTGAGAAAGGAAGATATCCCTTACATTGTTTGCAGCAGGAACCCACTTAGGTGGCACCAACCTTGACTACTAAATGGTCTATGAAAAGAAAAGTGGTGATGTTACTTTTTGCATCTACAGAGAGAAGCCTCCGCTGGCAGCTCCTGACATAGCTGCCATTGGAAACTAGGTTGGTGTCAGTGTCATATCCTCCAGGGATACTGGCCAGCAATCTGGGCTGAAGTTTGCTACTGCCACCGGAGCCATTCCTTTTACTGGCTCCTTCTCTTCTGGAACTTTCCCTAACTCCATCCAGGCCTCCATTCCGGAGCCAAGACTTCTACCGGTACTGGCCCCGGGCTGATCTCCGAGGTATCTTCTGTTAACCGGACTCTCATCACCCTGACCCAGTGACTCGCCTCTGCGCTGTGTGGACAGCACCATCCCAGAGCAACAACAATGGGTCTGCGGGCGGATGCATGGTGAGAAGTTCTGCGCGTGCGTTGCGCTGACTCCCATGAGCACCCTCCAGAAGGTCAGCTTGATTGCTGCTCTGCAGAGGTGATGAGTTGGCTGCTGCAGGAAAGGGTTTGACTCAGGAGGAAGTTCAGGGTGAATGGATTGCGCCAGCTCCCAAATTTACTGCTACTTGACCTGAAGTTGCAGATGGGTCTGCAGGTGCCCTCTGGGCCTATCCAGCAGTTCCTACGGAAGACTGCCGTGCTCAGCCCACCACCAAGGACAGGATTGCAGCTCCCACAGCTTAGGTCACTGAACAAGTAGGAACAACCAGTGAGTGGTCTTAAGTTGCTCTTCCACAGACCCTTAAACAAAAAATGGAAATAAGACAGGCAGAAAATAAAGTTTCCTAAAAAAAAAAAAAAAAATAAATAAGACATTTCTGAATTAGCCATACACACAGATACATATGTATGATAATATCCCCATGTATATAGGAGTGTGTTAAGGTAATAGAGAAATAGAGATACAACTGTGATTACATCTATCTTTTAACTCATACATTTACACCCAAAAGTGCGTACCTATTTATTGACCAATTACACATGATCAAATGAATAACCGGAATCACACATTTTCACCATGTTAAAAGCATTTTGTTTAAAAATGAATTTGAATAAGTTTCTTTTTTAGATTAACCTACAATTTCATGCTACATTCAACCTGGTTTTTGGATGCATTTGTATAGACTAAAATAAATTATGAGGGGTTGTACTCTGAGTTAAAAGTCATCCCAAGTATGTTCAATAAGAGCCCCGCTGTTGTAGATTGTATTTTCCAAAAATGGCTGCAAGAACATTTCCAATCCTACAGACTTTGGCAATTTCCCAGTCCAGAGGTGGAGTCTGTGTCTCTCTCCACTGCAGTCCTCCTCTTTAAAACTTGGTGGGCCCTTCTGACTGCCTCCATAAATAGAAAGCAGTAGAAAAATTACTATGGGACTTCTGAGAACAGGTCATAAAAGGCAAAGTGGCAGTTGTTTTTTTTTATTTGCTTAGTTAACTATTTATAGATGGTTTTCAAATATATGTTTAATCTTTTAAATGATGCATGTAGTTCAAAATTTACTTAATTTCTTGAAAATGACTCATATAGTGAATATTGTAACTGTTATATAATACATTTGTTTGCCTTTCCATAAAGGATAGTTCTCTGTTTTTATTGTGGAAATAAAGTCTCATAAATCTAGAATTATTCTGTCTACTGCCTTACATTATGAAAAGTTAATTAGTAGTCTTAGGTTGGCTGTTTTTAACCATGAGTATTTTACTTCTCCAGAGAATTTTCCTCATTTATTAAAAAATAGAAGGTTGTACTAAACCAGTATTTTCCAGATTGTATGACTATGAAATTACCTAAGACGTTTATTATAATGTTCCAGGTCTTTCCCTGTGAAGATTCAGTAGGTCTGCTTAAGACCTTTTTTTTTTTTTTTAACAACACCCTGCTGATATGACTCTTATGTTTAAGCAAGTTTGTAGGAAGATATCAAACTAAGTAGAACTACATTTAATTCATGATCATCATAAATAATGGGAGCAGGATGTTAATAATTCAAAGGAGTGTATAATTCCCAGGATTTGTACTTTTGAATTTCAAATAAGTTCTGCATTATTTTTCCTACTGTTATACTGTCCTAATTATTCTTTCTCATTGAGATATAACAATTAGTATTAATTATAACCATATGCAACCATATACAGTTCCATCAAAAAATTTAAATTACAAGGCAGAATTCTTGAGGCACTAGCCTACTGTGTTCCCCCTTTGCCTAGCAAAGTAACAAAGCCACTTCTTTTCTCTTAAAAAAAAATCTGGTGATACAATAAAGTATGTATTTTAGAAAATAATATGGCAGCAAAATGTAGGAGAAATTGAAGGAAAGAAAATACATATATATATATATATATATATATATATTCAGCTCCAGAAATGGTCACCTATGTTGTCAAAAGATGCTTTAAAAAATACTACTTGAAGATTTCATATTTAATTAGCGTGTGTCTTCACTTCTAAGACTTTCTTGGGGCCACAATTCAGCACTCTAAAATTGGGGTATGTACATCGTAATCTCTGTGAATGTTTTACGTCGCATTTTCCTTTATTAGTGATGCCATGGAAGTTATTAGAAATAGGATGGGTGGTTGATGAGCTAATGATGCTACAATCCACCTGTACACTCAGTTTTACATACTCTGAAGCCAGATCATACTGTAGATGAGAGGGCTATTTATCTCCCCTGCCATGGTAACTTTTGGCAGAGTATATTCCTATGCTAAGAATGGGCACCAGCAGGGTAGGGTAAGTTAAAAGGGGTGAGATTAAGAACTCACAGTCAGAAAGGATCATGTGGGCATGGTGATACATCCATGGACATTAGATACAGCAGGGATCTGCATGCAAGTTTTCCAGGTTAAACCAAGCAGTGGGTTGGCAACCATAGTGGGGAATGCAGGAGTAGGGAAGGAGAAGAGGATTTGTAGCTTGTTCCAATTTCCCTGGTATAAATACTCCTTCCAAAACTACTTTTAAGCTACCAAAATGAGATAAATGGATTTGCAAAGTTTTTGAACTTTTAACAACTCTTTGGTATGAGCTAGTATGAGTCAGCTCCAGCACACTAGCAGTACTGCCACATAGGTTTATAACTCTGGATAATGGACCAGGAATCAGTGACTAGGCAAAGAGATTGCGTGAGAAGTTGCCTGAATCCAGGCAAACCATCTGGGTGATATGTACCAGTATCATCATCCAGAAAAACCTAGCAATGTCATTGAAAAGTCATCTGAGCCATGGCCTCCTTATATTCTTCTTCTTCTTTAAAAAAAAAAAATAAATTCCTGTGAGGGTAGGTTGGAGGCAGGTGGAAGCAGGTTAGAGTATCTACCAGAGTAGAGACCATATGGCAGTCCCTGCCTTCTTTCTCCCAGGTCGATAGGCTGGGTTTCTGGGTTATTAGTGTTGCTGAGTCCAGAGTCCAAGCTTGTACTGCTCCTGGGCCCAACAGGCTGGTAAATCATGAGATGAATTGTTGGGGACGAAGAACAGTGACTTTATTAGACAGAGAATGCCCAAGTCTGAGAAGATGGACTAGCACCTCAGGTCCAAGCCTCTGTGGTAAAGTACCTGATCCTCTTCTCCAAAGCTCCCTGCAAGGCCCAAGGGCCTCAAGCTTTACCTATCTTATAAAGTCCAGAGGCTCTCCCAAGTATGAACTTATGACTCTAGGCCCAGATTGACAACACTTCTGTCCTGCTCTTTAGAAATCCACTCCACATGGTTGTGTGGTGGAGGCCTCTTTGTCCCTCTCTCCCCATTTTTTTTTTTTTTTTTTCCTGAGAAAGAACTAGGAAAGTAGTTTGGTATCCTCTTTTCTTGACTTTTGTAGGAAGTCATCTCTGGACTACAAATTAGAATTATGCCTCCCTAAGCCATTTCTTGACCTCTCTATATAGGTTGTCTCCACTTAAAACTTTAGCCATACTCCCAACATTTTTTCCCTTTTCAGCTTTATTTTCATCCCTAATATTTGTCACTGACTGGAATGCCATACATTCTACTTCTATACTTTATAGTTTTTTTTTTTCCCCACTAGAATGTAAATCACAAGAAATCAGTGCTTCCGTCAGTCTTGTTCATTGCTGTCTCCCTGGCACCTTGACTCATGGCACACCACAGGTACTAAACAGTTATTGAATATGTGAACACATAAAAGAATGAATGAACACATTCTGGACGGCAGGGCTCAGAGCTGGTAATAGGGTTCAAGTCTGTGGTTTTCTAGTGTCTGGCATCATGAGAAAGAAGCGGAAGGTTATTTCCATGCATGGCTATTATTTATGTTTTGTTTCAGTTTGTGGAGAGCATTTTGTATACAAAGCACGGTTCTATATACTGGAAGTTGGTACAGAATTCCAGGATAGCAGGTTTATTAGGGTCAATAGGGTTTAGAAATGATATTACTATACACAGTTATGAGTGTTTACTTACATGCTGGCTGAAAGACTATGTGAGTGAATGCTAGAGTAAGTGTCCTGTTAGAGGTAGGTGTAAAGTGGGACCCAGAGAAAGATCTGAGCACTTTGAAGGAGATGGTGGACAACTGGGCATGGATTTACAGAGGAGAAAACATTTATTTTATGGACTAAAGGAGTTGTTGGCAGACTTCACTCTGGGTTGAGAGAACTGAATGACCAAAACAGATGAGGAAGCTTATGACATTTTGAGGGAATTGTTGAGTTATTTGTGACCAGGGATAAGGCTGGGAATGTAGATTGGGACAGGATTTGAAAATATGTTAAGGATTTTACATTTATATCCAGTAGGTTATGGGAAACTATTTAAGGTTATTAAGTGGAGAATGCCACCCCACTCCAGTACTCTTGCCTAGAAAATCTCATGGATGGAGGAGCCTGGAAGGCTGCAGTCCATGGAGTCGCTAAGAGTGGGACACAACTGAGTGACTTCACTTTTTGACTTTTCACTTTCATGCATTGGAGAAGGAATGGCAACCCACTCCAATGTTCTTGCCTGGAGAATCCCGGAGACAGGGGAGCCTGGTGGGCTGCCATCCATGGGGTCACACAGTCGGACACGACTGAAGTGACTTAGCAGCAGCAGCAGCCATATATATTATATATTTCAGAAACATGAACTTTTTGGTGAAAAATGTCTGGAATTGGAGGAAGAAAGAGGTTTCATACAGGGGGGAGCCATGACTTGGGTCCAAGTGGAGAGGATGAGGACAAGGTTAACAGTAATGGGAGCAGAGTGCAGACAATAGAGTATGTAGATATTCTGGAGGTAGAATCCATAGGATTTGATGAAAAGAATAGGATAAAGGGAGGAATGAGGAACAGTGGTGGTGTTTCTGATTCAGGAACTGATATATTGTCTTATCCTTAACTGTTAGGAGTTATATATAGGGTAGAGATAAGGCTGGTGGAAAGATGGGGATGGAGACAACAGTTTGCGGTTAGACATGCCATATTTGAATTGCAGATGCTCATCAGAAGGTGATCCCTGGGCTCAGTATAAAATGGGATTGTAGATGAAAATCTGGGGGTCATTGCTGAGGCTGTGAGCACCATCAGAAGATATAGAACCAGCATAAAAGCAATCCTAGGATAGAATCCCAAGGTATATGAAGATTTTTTTAAAAATTGCTAAAGATGGACAGTGAATACTCTGTTTCACTAGAACCAGAGGAGAGATAAGGTAGAAATGGTTAAATAAAAAATGCTACAGAAGTCAAGAGAATAAGGTTCAGCAGTTAGGTGTCCTGAGCAACCTTAACAAGAGCCATTTCAATTGGATGCTGAGAGTGACAATTGCATTGTGGGATTTAGAAGATGGGAAAGCAGACAATGCTGTATATTTTGTATGAATGCACAGCAGCACTCACTTTACGTCCTTGACCCTACCCCATGCCACCCTTCTCACAGAAGCAGATCCTCAGTCATGCAGGACTTGCAACCAGTTGAATTAATTTAGCACCTTGTGTTCGCATGAGAACTCTATAATAGCATTCACACGTTTACACAGTGTGACTGCCCGCCCTTTCCTCTTCCTTTAGCATCCTCACAGATTTTTTTATATAACTGAGGAACACTACTTACTGACCAAAATGTATTTGAGGAGGTGAGTGAGGTCCAGGAAGCCTTCATTTTTAGAACGATAAAGGAATGACGCTGTTATTACCACTAGCAATCATGTATCTTGAGATGGCCTTGATTTAAGCTTTGTATCCACTGTCATCTATATAATAAAATAAACAATTGCTGAGATCATTCTCTAAGCAGAACTTTCCAAATAAGGGCAAAAAGCACACACATGCACACGTATGTATTTATGTGTGTAAATGCATAGAAAAACCTGAAGGGTACACATCCAAGAGCAGTAAGTACCTTTGGGGAGAGGAGTGAGATTAGGGGAGGGATAAAGGAAGAACCTTTAATTTACAGTCTTCTACACTGTTTAAATCTTTCAATGAGCATATATGCATGCATTACTTGAGCAATTCTTTATGTGGGAGATTGTCATTTCCACACCTACCCCAACACAATACTACATGGAGTTTTAAAGCACTGAGGGTTTAAACATGAGTTCTGCTTGTTGACAAGGTAGTCATGAACTCACTGGCCAAAGAAGAATTGTGAGAGGTGAACCAACAAATGAAGAAAATGTGTATAAATATCATGAACAAACTTTGGTGTTCTTCTCAGCAGCTGTGTACCCTGTCCCCGAGTGGGGTCCACTTGCATTTGAATCACAAAGGGGAGCTCAGTAGAAATACATTCTCAGATTCCATGCCATCTACCAACCAGGATGCTGGGAGGATGAGATCCTAGGAGCTTGGCATTTTTCAAGAGCACTGCTGGTCATCCCAAGATATACAAACATTTGAGGATCACTGGTACATATAAAAGAGTACTAACTGGGAATCTGAGGACCTTAATTTTTAGTCCTAATGCTTACCATCGGCTGTGGCCTTTCCACACAAGCCTTATGCTCTGAGTCTCACTTTCTTTTCTTTTCCTTTTTATTTATTTTAATTGGAGGATAATTACAATATTATGAAGGGTTTTGCGGTACATCAGTATGAGTCAGCCATGAGTATCCATGTGTTCCCCCATCCTGACCCCCTCCCTCCTCCAGCCCTGTCCTTCCAGGTTGTCATAGAGCACTGGCGTTGGGTGCTCTGCTTCATGCATCAAGCTCGCACTGACATATGGTAATGTATATGTTTCAATGGTATACTCTCAAAGCATCCCACCCTCTCTTTTTCCCGCTGAGTCCAGAAGTCTGTTCTTTACATCTTTGTCTCCTTTGCTGCCCTGTATGTAGGATCGTCAGCGCTGTCTTTCTAGATTCCATATGTCTGCCTAAATATACAGTATTTGTCCCTTTCTGACTTACTTCACTCTGTACAGTAGGCTTCAGGTTCATACACCTCATTCGAACTGGGAATCTCACTTTCTAACCTGAACACGGAGCAGCCCCTTCCAGTGCCAGGATACTCTGACTATAAGCACGACACGGCACTGTGAAGAGGAAACTTTCCTCCAGAGAAATCTTCTCATCATCATGTGTGTGTTGGTGCCTGGTCCTCCCAAGTAGGAAGATGGCTTTAATGAAATCATGTTTATTGTTCAAACTTTTGAAATCTGAGGTTATCAAGCCCACAGGTGCTTATCTCTGGCAGGAATTCCTGCTGCTAATGGTCATGGGGATCCATTATGAGGCAGGTCCTTGACAATGTGGTACTAGAGCAGTCATTAAAATTTATCCTGTTTCTTCCTCATTGGCAAGTATTTGGATGTAAAGTGTCTGGAACTGGCTAGGGCAGGAGATGAGGTTGGTGGAAGAGGCATGGGGACTAGAGGGAGTGTTGTAAACATAAAGAAGTTTAATTCCTTCTTAACATGGAGGTCAAGAAAACGCTAAGTTGCCTTTAGTGTGGATGTGGTACTCTGACCTTACTATGTTTAGTGACTGGATAATGAGGTCAAGTGACCTGGATAATGAGGTCTCCTGCCAGCTTGCTTTCCTCCTGTTCTGGCACTTTGGACCAGGTTCTCCGTTTGCTGGCCATGCAGTGCTAGAGGGTTAACTTGGTGAAATGGCCTTGGAGTTTACAGTAATATAAGAAAGTAGGAGCATGTAGTTGTTTAAAATTACATTAATTACATTTGTTTACATTAATTACAATTGTTAAGGACATTTGTTTAAAATTACAGTTGTTAAGGGCATACAAATGTGGTTTCGCTGTTGTGTGTAATACTCTCCTGAATTCAGTCTAGGCTGGTATATCATGACCACAAGGAAAATAACCACATTCTTGTGCACACACGTACAAACTGTACCCTGAGACTTCATGATAGTATGTAGGATATCGAAGTCCCAGTTGTATTTTGTAAGACATTGTGGCCCTTTGCTGTGTTTCCTTTTCTTTTCCAGCCTTGAAACTATCACCCTCCCTTATCTTTCCTTCTTTCTATGCTTCTCTCTTTCTTCTTCCTTTGAAAAGTGACATGACTTACTCACATGAGCCCCCAAAACACTTTTTCGTAGACTACAATGATTTGATACATTCAGGGGGCCAATATTATAAAAGAGCAACTATTTATGAATTCTATCATGGTAGGGGAGCAGGATTTGGTTTTGAGTGGTGACTCCTTTTGTTTGTTAAAAAACATCACCTTAACAGGATTATTGCTACGCAAAAAGCAAGTCCAAACCATGAACTCTGATGAGAGAGGTTTGCAGAAAAAACAAAGAAAATGCTATGCGAGACCGTCAAAAGGACACTGTTCACAGAGTAAGCAGGCAATTCTGAGAGGTTGTTAAGCTAACATTTTTTAAATGTCCTTAAATTTAGCAATATCCTATTGAAAGTAATTTCATTAACTACCCTATGTGAGGCCATGGGGGTTAAATCTTATCCAGATATACAAGACCACAATAGGATGGCAATGAAAAAGAAGGATATATTGGTGAGACTGGCCTCTTTAGAGGTTATCTAACTTTGAAAAGATAAATGGAGTCCACTTGATTGACAAATCTCATGAAAAAGAATTTTGATGGAAAAACAATCTGACTCAGTAATCAGTCACAGTGTGGTTTTTCACTATCATCCTGGAATTCTGCCACTGATCTAATGCCTGTTTTGCAATCTGTTTTTTCTTAGTCACTGCTTTATTCTCCAAAATTCTCTTCATTAAGAAGTACAAAGCCACACTCAGTAACAGTGATTCACAAATAAAAAATTCTTGATCCATAGTCCTTCTACAGCTCGCATTTTTTTTTCCTCTTGAGCTTTTCGGTTTAAAAATAGAGATGCTTCTGGGACAATTTAGTTTGTGTTAAAACTGTTGTCATCGAGTTAAAAATCATTCAATTCATACTGGTTCATTCTATCCCAAACAGTGAGGGTTTTATAGATAATATTCATTAACATTAGTTAATGTTAATCTTTGGAGGAAAAAAGAATCTCTACTGCTAGTCAGTAGTCCAATGACTGGGGTTAGAAGGTGAGTGTGGGTATTAATTGTGGTTGACACTGCACACCCTACATCAGTGATTATATCAGGAGTCAGGGGCCTTAAAGGGAGATATAAATTGGTGCCACAGACCTGGCGCCAGGCACAGACAGGGCCTGGCTCTTAGTCATGATGATGTTGGGCTGTCAAAGTGATTTCTGGATGTTGTGACCTATTACCAGCTCCTCTGCCCTGAGATGCACAGACAGTATTGAATAAACTTGCTACTAATTTGTCTTTCTGGTTTTGTGCCCCTTTAATTTTCTGGCTTCCCTTAGTTCATTTTACTTCATCAGTGGTTAAGGGACTGTCATCTGGAAAGTAACTCTTGAGGAGCAGGCCTGAGGGGGCTTTGATTGAGATCATGAAGCAGCTCAACCTCAGAAAATATGGACCTTAGAATCTTAGGAGGAGGAAGGTATCCAGGAAGAAAGCTTGAGAGAGGAGGGCTTTCCTCACAGGATGTCAAGACAAAAAGGGACAGCTTGTGTGTCATCTGGCAAAGGGAAAAGTCAAAAGGAGGGAGTCAAGCTGAGAAGGAAAAGAAGTGGGGAAGAACTGAGTAGAAAGAGTTAAGAAAAAATCAAGAGGTTCGGACAGAAAGCAGGAGTACACTTGAGAAAAAATCATGTGCTGAAGACACTTTCAGAGTCTCCCCTAGCTGAAGGTGGACATGTGCTTTCCCTACATTGGAACTTTTCTGCAATCTAACAGCCTTCAAAACAGCAGTGTTCCCATCAAATAATTAAATGTCTATAAAGATATATATTATTAAAGTTCACAAAAATAAATGTAATTATTAGATGTGAAAATTCAATTTCCTTTTCTTCCTTATCTAGTCTTCAGAATCTAATGGAGAAGGACCTCAGGGGATTTCTCTTAAGTTGTTATTAAAAAAATTCTGTCTTCTTCTTTTCTGCCATGAAAGCCTTGCATGGCAGGAGACCAAGGTGCATTAGAGTTACTACAGGGGAGATGTTAGTGAGGAAACTTATAGTAAAGGGGAGAAGAATGTTTCTACTTCCTTGTTCCAGTGTGTTTTAGTTTAGTAAACTTATCAGCAACATTTTTTTTTAAAGCTGGATTTTCTGTGCATATTCAATTTAAAATTAACTGCACAGGATTTATTTATTGCATGGACTGTCTCAGATTCCTTTTAAACTTAATATCCAAATATTTAAAAAATAATTTTATTGACTTATTCATTCATTTTTGGTTGTGCTGGGTTTTCATTGCTGTGTAGGCTTTCCTGTGGTTGAGGTGAGTGGGGGATGCTCTCCAGCAGAGCCCGGGCTTCTCATTATGGTGGTTTGTCTTGTTGCATGGGCTTTAAGGTGCTCAGGCTTCAGGAGTTGCAGCTGGTGGGTTCAGTAGCTTCTGCTCCTGGGTTCTAGAGTACAGGCTCAATAGTTGTGGCAGAGGGGCTTAGTCACTCCACAGCATGTAGGATCTTTCCAGACTAGGGATCAAAGCAGTGTCTTCTGCTTTGGCAGATGGATTGTTTACCACTGAGCCATGGAACAACAAACCGGTTCCAAACTGGGAAAGGAGTATGTCAAGGCTGTATATTGTCACCCTGCTTATTTAGCTTATATGCAGAGTACATCATGAGAAACGCTGGGCTGGATGAAGTGCAAGTTGGAATCAAGATTGCTGGGAGAAATATCAATAACCTCAAACATGCAGATAATACCACCGTTATGACAGAAAGCGAAGAACTAAATAGCCACTTGATGAAAGTGAAAGAGGAGAGTGAAAGAGTTGTCTTAAAACTCAGCATTCAGAAAACGAAGATCATGGCATCTGGTCCCATCATTTCATGGCAAATAGATGGGGAAACAGTTGAAACAGTGTAATACTTTATTTTGGGGGGCTCCAAAATCACTGCCGTTGGTGATTGCAGCCATGAAATTAAAAGACGCTTACTCCTTGGAAGAAAAGTTATGTCCAACCTAGATAGCATATTGAAAAGCAGAGACATTACTTTGCCAACAAAGGTCCATCTAGTCAAGGCTATGGTTTTTCCTGTGGTCATGTATGGATGTGAGAGTTGGACTGTGAAGAAAGCTGAGCGCCGAAGAATTGATGCTTTTGAACTGTGGTGTTGGAGAAGACTCTTGAGAGTCCCTTGGACTGCAAGGAGATCCAACCAGTCCATCCTAAAGGAAATCAGTCCTGAATATTCCTTGGAAGGTTTGATGCTGAAGCTGAAACTCCAATACTTTGTCCACCTGGTGTGAAAAACTGACTCCTTGGAAAAGACCCTGATGCTGGGAAAGATTGAAGGTAGGAAGAGAAGGGGACAACAGAGGATGAGATGATTAGATGGCATCACCAACTCAATGGACATGAGTTTGAGTAAATTCCGGGAGTTCTTATAGGTGTATAACAACTGTATACCTATAACAACTATATATACCTATATATAAGTATATAGGGAGGCCTGGTGTGCTGCAGTCCATGTGGTCGCAGAGTTGGAAATGACTGAGCGACTGAACTGACTGAACTGAGCCACCATCGAAGCCCTTAGGGGTTATCCAAAATCAATTAGTTTTAGAGTCAGAATTTCCTCCCATTGTGCTGTTGATACGTAACCATGAAGAAGGCTGTGGTGTGTGTGAGCAAAACACATGGAATTTTAATGTAAAAAAGAAAGAGAAAAACTCACAGAACATATAAAATCAAATAGGTTGTTCATGATTTGAAATTATTTGTTGTTGAAATTATGCCTCTTAATTAGCATGGATAACTGACAGTTGATCAGATTCTGGTGCCTGGAACTCATAGATAAACAAGAAAACTATGAAATACCAAAAATCACTGATAGGTGCATTCTTAGATGACCAAACATTTGTAGTTTTTTAGAATCACCCTTGATCTCATTTTAAAATCCAAGCAATAGTTTAAAAAAATTTGTTCTTTCAACACTTTCTAGTTTTCCATACTTATGATACAGTGGGTTAGATTATTACATACACATTTTTGTAAAAATTAGATCACTTCTGCCAAGATAAATATTGTGTAACTTCAAAACTGTCATAATGGCCCCAGAAGTAAACTTACAACAAATAAAAGGAAAACAACTCTTTGCAAAAAGCATGATCAGCAAGGCAGACACGGCAATGTATTCTTGATAGAGCTTCAGTGCATACATTATTTTAAATAAAATATGAAAAGAAAATACTTTTGCTTATATTTTAGAATAAGATCTAAGAACAGCTGATACTTTTGGGTTGTTTCGTTTGCTCGTGGTAGACAGGAATGGTATAATGTCAATATGGCCGCTTGACTGCTTTTGTTAACTATATCTATAAAAATTAGCAGTAGTGTTTGAAGTTTTTTTTAATGCTCTCTGGAACAACCATAGTTTTCTTGATCGTTCTTCCACTAGAAGTTATTGTGTTGGTTAACTTTATATGTCAACTTGACTAGGCTGCTTGACTGCACCATGGGATACCCAGATATTTGGTTCAATATTATTCTGGATATGTCCGTGAGGGTGTTTCTCGATGAGATCAACATTTCAATTGGCAGACCAAGTAAAACAGATTGCTTTCCTCAATTGGGTAGGCCTTACCCAGTTGCTTGAAGGGCTCAATAGGATAAAATTGCTGAGTAAGGAAGAATTTTCTCTCTCTGCCTGACTGTCTTTGGGCGGGACATCAGTCATTTCTTGCCTTTTGAGTCAAACTCAGACCAAAACTTACATGATCTGGTTCACAGGCTTTCAGATTCAGACCGAAACTATTCTTTGTTTCTCCTGAGTCCCCAGTTTGCTGACGGTAAACTTCTCAGCCTAATAATTGCAATAGCTAGATCTTCATAATAACCTTCTTTGTATATATATTTTTGTTTCTCTTTTTCTGGAGAACTCTGACTAATACAGTCACCTGTTTAGTTTTCTCATGAGATCATCAATGAGGGCCATGCTGGTCTAAACAAACACAAGTTTCAAACAACTGTACCTCCCTTCCTTCAAAGTCTGTTCAAAGACAGAGCCGTAAGAGGGGAAGTGAAGAATAGCCATTCTCATTCATGGGCCTAGAAATAGTCGTAGGTAACCTGTTTAAACAGATCATCAGTGCAGGGAAGTGGTGCTCTGAATGTCCCACCTTGGACTTATTTCATGTAGCTTTATTTGCCTCTGGCTTGGAGTCCCAAAAGCTTTTAGCATCTGGCAGTCACTCGCTCAGTTCCCAGCTGCTTTGCTAGGCTGCTGGAGGACTCCCTCAGCCTTTGAAAGGCATCTTTGCTGTTGTTAATACTAAAGCGCCTCAATCTGGTTGCTTTGCAAGCTGCTTCTGACTTCCTCAGGGGTCTTTATCCTCATAGGAACGGATGGGCTTCTGGAAACTCATGATATAAAAAAAGTACATACATGTCTTTTTCTGGGAAATGGATCAAATATATTCTTTCCATTTTTTTTCCATCAGATTTTCAAAAGATCCCAGTACCCCCCAAAGTCCGTTGTCCTGGGGAGTTGGTAGGCTGGTTGGTTCTTTTAGGCATTCCGGTTCTGTTTTGCCCTCAGTTCAGTTCAGTTGCTCAGTTGTGTCCAACTCTTTGTGACCCCATGAATCGCAGCATGCCAGGCCTCCCTGTCCATCACCAACTCCCAGAGTTCACCCAAACTCACGTGAATCGAGTCGGTGATGCCATCCAGCCATCTCATCCTCTGTTGTCCCCTTCTCCTCCTGTCCCCAGTCCCTCCCAGCATCAGGAGGAGACATTAACTCAGTCAAAATCACAATTTGTTTTATTGTGCCCAAAGCAATTTTCAAAACAGAGACTAGAGTCACAGATGTAGAAAACAAACTTATACTTACCAGGGGGAGAAGGTGGGGTTAAAGGGGAGGGTTAAATTGGGAGATTGGGATTGACATACATATACTACTATATATAAAATAGATAACTGATAAGGACCTACTGTATAGTACAGGGAATTATTTCAATACTGTGTAATGACCTGTATGGGAAAAAGAATATTTTAAAAAAGTGGATATATGTATCCCTGATTCACTTTACCCTACAGCAGAAACTAACACAACATTTAATTAATTCATTAATTAATCTATCTATTTATTTATTTGTGGCCACAGCACATGTTTTGTGAGATCTTAGTTCCCTGACCAGGGATTGAAACTAGGCCTTTGGCAGAGTCCTAACCACTGGACCACCACGGAATTCTATTTTAAATTTTAAATCATTTTAAACATTTTAAATCAACTCTACTCCAATAAAAGTTTTTTTGTTTTTTTTTTTTTTAAAGCAGTTCAGCAGTTTCTTAGCACTTTAACCAGTCTTACTCTCTTTAACTGAGGAGGTTACATATACTTCTTCCTCAGAAGGACATGCATACCTTCTCAGCCATTCTCACATTAAGTAGCTCAAAGGTTAAGAGCACCTGTAGACTTTTCAAGGAAATACTCTAGTGTCTAAGCTTTCAGAGTGGGGCATACGCGAGTTTACTGTTTATTCAAATTTTATACTATCTTGTCTTTTTAAAGCGTACATATTAGTGAAAGATGCTCCCCTCCCCCATGACTTCTTCTAACGTGTCTCCTTCCCCTCAGACCTCTTTTTTGGGGGCACTAAAGCTTAATGTTAGGGTTTCAGTGATTTCCAACAAATGCTTAACTTATTGTCTCTCTTCTTTTAATGCCTAAGTGTTTACAGTTGTAAGCTACAAGATAGAGTCGCTGCCATATTTCCCTGAGAAAAAGGGTAGTTTCGCTAAGTTGTGTCTGGCTCTTCGCGATCCCTTGGACTGCAGCAGGCATGGGTGGTGCTGAAGTCCATTTGTGTTCTACCAATTTTCTGCTATTGTACCATGATAACTTGGAAGATTTATTCTTCGTTGGGTTTCTGTTGCCTAACAGTAGGACTGGTCCTTGATTGCCTGAAGCTGTGAGTCTAGCAGGAGAAAAAGTTACAGGTATAAATTGCGATAATCAAAAGTAACAATGACTATAATAATGGTGAACCACAGCCTGGGGAGCAGTGAACTCTCCTGTGTGTGCAAGTGGGGGCGGGCTAGGGGAAGGTAACAAGAGGGGAGAATTTTCTCCTGAGCCCTGACAGGGCTGTAATTTGGCCAGGGGACCTGCAGGAAGGGAAAAGAGGGAGAGCTGATAACCAACCACTTAGAAAAGAATCTAGAGAGGCATTCTTTCCCAAACTAATGTTTGGAAAACAATTACTGTTTGAATAAGAGTCTTTAAGTGTTCTTATTAAGCAGTGTCTTTGACGTGCTTATTTAAGACCAAGGAATTTTGTGTCCGTTTTTTTTTTTTTTTTTTAAATAAACAGCTGTATGCATTCAATGACTTATTACTTTTAATTTTAAACAACAATTTAAATAACATTTTAAGGAGTAATTTTTCTTTTGCCTTTGAATTAAACCCATTCTTTTTTATACAGAGGCATTCTAATTTCCTTATTTGTCTAACATTTTTGAGCTGTTTTATAGACTTCATCTAATATGTATGTACTTACTCTTTTAAGAAGAGATTTAATGCTTTCTATAAAACAGAATTGCTACTATATCATTTGATTTATTACAAGAGTTTGTAAATTAGATTCATTAACACATTCTGTACAAAAGGGCATTCTGGAAAAAATTTTCATTTAAATTTTAAAGTTGTTATAATTACTGGTTAAAACATCCTGAAACCTCTAGTGCCTTATTCAAGTAAATAATCAAAATCCTATATTCTTTATGCCTTCATAGATTAGTGCTATTCTTGGACAGTTATTTGAGGGAATATATTTGAAAACATTTATGCACAATTATCTAGCCCCTTTTATTTAAATAAAATTTTAACGACCATACATTTTTGTTGTTTCAATGCTCTTTCCAATAGTTAAGCGTTCTTTAATAGAGCCTTTGCCAATTTGTTGTGTAGATATTTTTGCTGTTTCAATAGCTACCAAAACATCACTCTAAAACTACAGTTGCTTTGTACAACTACAAGAGCCCCTGCAAAACACTATACAATGTGCTCAGTATCTGTAACATAGAGTCTTGAGGAAAAATAAGCTTGTAGACAAAGAATTATACAGTGATTGGTTAAGTGCTCTGAAAGAAGTACACATTAAGACCCACACATTATGAAGCACTGTGTTCTGTTTAGGGAGAGGTGACCTGGCCTAGAAGGGTTACAAACGGGAGAGGATGTTTGTGAAAGATTCTAGAGAAATAAGGAGAAGAGTATTTTAGTTGAAGACAGTATCATGAGCATAGTGAGCATGAAAGTTGTTGAAAAATCCCATGGGGCAGGAGGTGAGGAGGGGCATGAGGCTGGGGGCACCTTCGTAAGGGTCTGGTGTACCACTCAAGCTGGAGAGAAAAAGGCATGTACTAGAGATCACCTTGGTAACAGAAAGGAGAATGGACCCCTTCCAGAAAAAAGAGCCATGACAGGAATACCAGTGAGTAGTTAATGTGCAATGTGAGAGTCTCAAAGGCAGTACTCACCATGGAAACAGACAAGACAGGTGGGGTTCAAGAACTCTTGGGGGATGGTGGACTTGACAAGAACTGGTTACCAATCAATGAGAGACAGAAGGACTAGACATGATGGAAGAGGAAGAAAGATAAAGGATTAATTTTTCAGTTTGTGTAATATTAATTAAGTATTATAATAATAATTATTATTAAGTATTATTAATTAATCTAGGAAAGACAGGACAAAGAATTTCAAAAGAAGCGTAAGTTCTTAGGGGAAGAAATGCAATTCAGTGAAAGGAACATGGACACAGGATTCAGTCTTAGTTCTCTGCTCTACTGTTCTCTAGCTCTGTGAAACTTGGGCAAGCTCTTTAACCTCTCAGAGCCTGCTTTTTAAAGTAGAGAAAATTGTACTTACTTTCTGGAGTTGTTGAAAGGAATAAACGACAAAATGTATGTCAAGTGACCATCTCATCCTCTGTTGCCCTCTTCTCCTTCTGCCTTCAATCTTTCCCAGCATCAAGGACTTTTCCAATGAGTTGGCTGTTCAAATCAGGTGGCCAAAGTATTGGAGCTTTGGCTTCAGCATCAGTCCTTCCAATGCGTATTCAAGGTTGATTTCCTTTAAGATTGACTGGTTTGATCTCCTGGCTGTTGAAGGGACTCTCAAGATGGTTGAATGGAATCACCAATTTAATGGACATGAACTTATGCAAACTCTGGGAGACGATGAGGGACAGGGAAGCCTGGCTTGGTGCATGCAGGCAATAGGGTTGCAAAGAATCTGATACGACTTGGCAGCTGAACAACAACATATCAAGTGACCGGCACTTTCCTGAAATATCAGAAACATTCAGGGAGTGTTATTTTCACTTCCACATTCTTCTTTGGAATCTGAAGAGCAGAAAAGATCTAAGATAATTAGTCAATGAGGCAAGTAATAGAAAAATCCAGCCAAAGGAAAGAATTCATTGAAAGATTCCAGAGATTTTAAAAACTAGGATAGTGGGGAAACTTACATATTTAATCCTGATATCTAGCTACTTTAGAAATACATTATATGCCAAACAACTTGTTTCTTTTGGTTTAAAACAACATTCAGCTAAGGAGTATTGGGAAAATGAGGGAAACTAACATTAGCCAAAGTAGGAAATAGATTCTAGTAGGTAAATATGTTCTGAGAGGAGAACATACAAGATGATATGTAATTGTAATATTATTTTTTTTAATTGTGCTTAGCTATGGGAGACTGGGGAGGAAGAGGTGATAGCATGGTGACTGGCATGCAATTGATGATCGATGATGATTTGTTGGCTGAAATAGATTCATGTTTCATTGAGCATTTTGAAATGAGTATATGTTAGACCATTCTGTTCTTCTAAGTCATCATCCATTTAGCATTTTTTGTTACAAGTATAAAAAGTACCATCTTTCAGGATTGTCTGAATATTCCACAAATATCTCCATGTCAGATTCAGCCTTCTGAATAGATTAAGAGTCTAAAGAGCTTCTACCTTTTTTCCCCTTTTATTCCCTATCGCAAGAGGGAATATATTTTACCTGCTCTTAAAAATTACTAGAAAAATATGGGGAATGGGGGCCATTTCCCATCTGTCCAGTTGTCTACCTGTTCTGAGATCTCAGATTTAGGAAGAAGTTCCTTACCACTTCATGGTTGCCGTTGGTATGAAAAAAGGTCTATTTCTAGATGTTCCCATTTAGTATCATAAATTTATTTGGTACCATCTAGAGTTTGTTTTTTAAATGTGAGTCATCTCACTACACCTAACAAAGAATATACCTTTACCACCTGTTCTATAAAATACTTTAGTAACAGATACTCAGACATCAAGGTGCTCCATCTCTTTATAGTTCTGCAGTTTGGTCAATATGGTTATATTCTCTCTGACATTAGAATTTAATGAGCTCACCTAAAAGACATTTTCCCCTTGGAAGAAAAGCTGTGACAAACCTAGACAGCATATTAAAAAGCAGAAACATCACTTTGCTGACAAAGATCTGTATAGTCAAAGTTATGGTTTTTCCAGTAGTCATGCATGGATGTGAGAGTTGGACCATAAAGAAGGCTGAAGGCTGAAGAACTGATGCTTTTGACCTGTGGTGCAGGAGAAGACTCTTGAGAGTCCCTTGGACTGCAAGGAGATCCAACCAGTCAATCCTAAAGGAAGTAAACCTTGAATATTCATTGGAAGAACTGATGCTGAAGCTGAAGTTCCAATATTTGGGCCACCTGATGCGAAGAGCTGACTCATTAGAAAAGGCCCTAATGCTGGGAAAGATTGAAGGCAGAAGGAAAAAGGGGTGACAGAGGATGAGATGTTTGGATGGCATCACTGACTCAATGGACATGAGTTTGAGCCAACTTTGGGACATAGTGAAGGACAGGGAAGCCTGGCATGCTGCAGTCCACAGGGTCGCAAAGATTTGGACAGTACTGAGTTACTATCTTTATTTTTCCTTATTGTCTTTATTTCTAGAGAAGAGACACTCTAAAATCCTAGGAGATGTCCACTTGTCTTATATATCTAGCTCCCGAAGAAACAGGATAGGTTTCAGGATGGCTTTGGTAAGGCAGGAGAGTTAGGATTTGGTTACCTTGTTTTATCAGATAACGGTTTAGTCAAAACAAACTAATTTTATTTTTCTAAACTAAATTAACCATTATTCCTTAACTTAGAGTTAACTACATCACCTCAGAAAAATATCTGTTATCTAGGCTGGCATGGCCCATTGGAAGGCTGGTAAAGTTTTGTAACTAAGCACATAGGCTTTTGGCTTCTTAGACCTTCCATGAAGCTTCTAAAAATTTGACCTTTAGGGTTTCGTTCCCCAAACATTCCATGCCCATTTACATTAGAGTTACTAGTCCCTCCCAGAATATTTTTCAGTCCCCAGAAATCTCCCCTCTCTCAGGACATATGTCTCTTTTTATTCCTGTGAGACCTTCTCTTTCTAAAATAATCCTGCTCCTTTTTAAATTACATTTGAAAGCAAAAGTCTGTAGAACATAAGATGTTCCTTGCCTTTTGAGAGAGAAAGAAAAAAATGATTCTTATTTTTCTCATGTGTATACAGAAAAAGTATGGTTTACTTCATCTGATTGTCCTATCATATTGGTCCTCAGCAATCAATGCAAAGAAATAGAGGAAAACAATAGAATGGGAAAGACTAGACATCTATTCAAGAAAATTAGAGGTACTGAGGGAACATTTCATGCAAAGATGGGCTCAATAAAGGACAGAAATGGTAGGGACCTAACAGAAGCAGAAGATATTAAGAAGAGGTAGCAAGAATACACAGAAGAACTATACAAAAAAGATCTTCATGGTCCAGATAATCACGATGGTGTGATCACTCACCTAGAGCCAGACAGCCTGGAATGTGAAGTCAAGTGTGCCTTAGAAAGCCTCACTACGAACAAAGCTAGTGGAGGTGATGGAATTCCAGTTGAGCTATTTCAAATCCTAAAACATGATGCTGTGAAAGTGCTGCACTGAATATGTCAGCAAATTTAGGAAACTCAGCAGTGGCCACAGGACTGGAAAAGGTCAGTTTTCATTCCAATCCCAAAGAAAGGCAATGCCAAAGAATGCCCAAACTACCGCACAATTGTACCCATCTCACACACTAGTAAAGTGATGCTTAAAATTCTCCAAGCCAGGCTTCAGCAATACTTGAACTATGAACTTTCAGATGTTCAAGCTGGTTTTAGAAAAGGCAGAGGAACCAGAGATCAAATTGCCAGCATCTGCTGGATCATTGAAAAAGTAAGAAAAACTTTTTCTTGTTTTATATAGATGTTCTTTTTATATAGATGTTTCTTGTTTTAATAGATATTCCAGAAAAACATCTATTTCTGCTTTATTAACTATGTCAAAGCCTTTGACTGTGTGGATCACAACAAACTGTGGAAAATTCTTCAACAGATGGGAATACCAGACCACCTGACCTGCCTCTTGAGAAACCTGTATGCAGGTCAGATAGCAACAGTTAGAACTGGACATGGAAAAAGAGACAGGTTCCATATTGGAAAAGGAGTATGTCAAGGATGTATATTGTCACCTTGCTTTTTTAACTTATATGCAGAGTACATCATGAGAAATGCTGGGCTGGAGGAAGCACAAGCTGGAGTCAAGATTGCTGAGAGAAATATCAATAACCTCAGATATGCAGATGACACCACCGTTATGGCAGAAAGTGAAGAACTAAGAGCCTCTTGATGAAAGTGAAAGAGGAGAGTGAAAAAGTTGGCTTAAAGCTCAACATTCAGAAAACAAAGATCACGGCATCTGGTCCCATCACTTCATGGGAAATAGATGGGGAAACAGTGTCAGACTTTATTTTTCTGGGCTCCAAAATCACTGCAGATGGTGATTTCAGCCATGAAATTAAAAGATGCTTACTCCTTGGCAGGAACGTTATAATCAACCTAGAGAGCATATTAAAAAGCAGAGACATTACTTTGTCAACAAAGGTCTATCTAGTCAAGGCTATGGTTTTTCTTGTGGTCATGTATGGATGTGAAAGCTGGACTATAAAGAAAACTGTTCAGTTCAGTTCCTTTCAGTTGCTCAGTCGTGTCTGACTCTTTGTGATCCCATGAACCACAGCATGCCAGGCCTCCCTGTCCATCACCAACTCCCGGAGTCCACCCAAACCCATGTCCATCAAGAAAGGTGAGTGCTGAAAAATTGGTTTTGAACTGTGGTGTTGGAGAAGACTCTTGGGAGTTCCTTGGACTGCAAGGAGATCCAGTCAGTCCATCTTAAAGGAGATCAGTCCTGGGTGTTCATTGGAAGGACTGATGTTGAAGCTGAAACTCCAATATTTTGGCCACCTGATGCAAAGAGCTAACTCATTTGAAAAGACCCTGATGCTGGGAAAGATTGAGGGAAGGCGGGGAAGGAGACAACAGAGGATAAGATGCTTGGGTGGCATAACCAACTCAATGGACATGGGTTTGGGCGGACTCTGGGAGTTGGTGATGGACAGCGAGGCCTGGTGTGCTGCAGTTCATGGGGTTGCAAAGAGTCGGACATGACTGAGTGACTGAAATGAACTGAATTGGTCTAGTAACCATTTATAAAGTGAAGAGGAACTAAAAAGCCTCTTGATAAAAGTGAAAGTGGAGAGTGAAAAAGTTGGCTTAAAGTTCAATATTAAGAAAACGAAGATCATGGCATCCGGTCCCATCACTTCATGGGAAATAGATGGGGAAACAGTGGAAACAGTGTGAGACTTTATTTTTCTGGGCTCCAAAATCACTGCAGATGGTGACTGCAGCTGTGAAATTAAAAGGCGCTTACTCCTTGGAAGGAAAGTTATGAACAACCTAGATGTTCAAAAGCAGAGATATTACTTTGCCAACAAAATTTCGTCTAGTCAGGGCTATGGTTTTTCCTGTGGTCATGTATGGATGTGAGAGCTGGACTGTGAAGAAGGCTGAGCGCTGAAGAATTGATGCTTTTGAACTGTGGTGTTGGAGAAGACTCTTGAGAGTCCCTTGGACTGCAAGAAGATCCAACCAGTCCATTCTGAAGGAGATCAGCCCTGGGATTTCTTTGAAAGGAATGATGCTAAAGCTGAAACTCCAGTACTTTGGCCACCTCATGCGAAGAGTTGACTCATTGGAGAAGACTCTGATGCTGGGAGGGATTGAGGGCAGGAGGAGAAGGGGACGACAGAGGATGAGATGGCTGGATGGCATCACTGACTCGATGAATGTGAGTCTCAGTGACCTCCGGGAGCTGGTGATGGACAGGGAGGCCTGGCGTGCTGCAATTCATGGGGTCGCAAAGAGTTGGACACGACTGAGCAACTGATCTGATCTGATCTGATCTGATAAGACTTCCCTTGTAGCTTAGCCTGTAGGAGTGTGCCTACAATGCAGGAGACTGGGGTTCAATTCCTGGAAAGATCCCCTGGAGAAGGAAATAGCAACACACTCCAGTATTCTTGCCTGGAAATCCCATGGACAGAGAAGCCTGGTGGTTCATGGGGTCGCAAGAGTCGGACATGACTTAGTGACTAAACTACCACCACCAACCGTTTAAAAGGCTCCTAGGTGGATGCTTCACTATTCCTGGTATAAAAAATGAGATCTTAGAACTGGAATTTTTGTGTGTAAAAATATCTTAGGTTGAGAAAATGTGTATGTGTGTGTGTGCTTCTACATGTGGAAGTATCAATACATTTAGTTTGGGGAACGATTCAGTAGAATATCAAATACTCGTCTCATAAGGGTTGTATGGCGAACCATCATGTTTTAAGCAGTATGACTGTCATTGGGATTTGAGGTACAGCTCTGAACCAGAGAGACAGATCATAAGATTTTAAATTCTATGAAGATTTTTTTCTGGAGCAAGATGAGGATTAAAATGATGATGGGCACTGTCGTAAATTCTGTATGTAAATTTTTATTCAACATTTATAATAACCGTGTGTGCAGATATAATTCTTAGTCCCATTCTATAGACAAGAAAGCTGAAGTGAAGAATATTTAAGTAATTTGTCAAAGTTTAAAATGATTGTAAGTGGTTGAGACATTAAAATCCAGGTATTGAAATCCTGTGTTTAATGCTGTGATTGTACTCAGGATAGCCATAAAGACTAGGGATATAGACTTTTTTGTTTAAATAGAGGGACTTTCTTGATACTTCTTCTAAAATATGCTTAAGGTACAGGTTTATTCAGTGAAAATTAGAGACACAAACTGTTGTAGATTTGTGTCCTTCCCAATTTCACATATTGAAGTCCTAATTTCCAGTACTTCAAAATGTGACCTTATTTTGAAATAGAGGTGTTGCAGATATAATTAGTTAGTAAAGATGAGATCATACTGGAGTAGGTTGAGTCCCTAACATAATATGACTGATGTCCTTATGAAAAGGGGAAATTTGGACACACATACAGATACGCACAGGGAGAATGCCATGCGAATGTGAAGGCAGAGATGTGGGTTATGTGTCTACAAGCAAAGAAAAGCCAGAAATTGCCAGCAAAACCCCAGATGCTAGGAGACAGGCATGAAACAGTCTTCCTTCAGATCAGATCAGATCAGATCAGTCACTCAGTCGTGTATGACTCTTTGCAACCCCACGAATCGCAGCACGTCAGGCCTCCCTGTCCATCACCAGCTCTCGGAATTCACTCAGACTCACATCCATCGAGTCAGTGATGCCATCCAGCCATCTCATCCTCTGTTGTCCCCTTCTCCTCTTGCCCCCAATCCCTCCCAGCATCAGAGTCTTCTCCAATGAGTCAACACTTCGCATGAGGTGGCCAAAGTACCGGAGTTTCAGCTTGAGCATCATTCCTTCCAAAGAAATCCCAGGGCTGATCTCCTTCAGAATGGACTGGTTGGATCTCCTTGCAGTCCAAGGGACTTTCAAGTCTTCCTTACAACCCTCAAAAGAAACTATAACTCCCAAAACCTTGATCTTGAACTTCTAACCTCCAAAACCATGAGACAATGTATTTCTTTTATTTAAGCCACCAAGATATGGTACTTTTTTTTACAGCACCCCTAGCAAACTGACACACAAGCCATCAGAGACAACACATTATAAATGCATAAATAGAGATTTTAAAAATTGCTCCCTTACTGTGCCCTATTCTCTGGTGATAAGGAGCAGCAATAAACCAGCTAGTGTGTGTGTTTATGTTGCCAGACATTATGACCACTCTGTATGTTTCCCTTAGAGGTGCTGATTCGTTACCAAAAAACAAACACACAAAAATCACTAGTTAGATTTGCCCATCATATACAATAAATGCTTCTTTGTTTGGTTGAGGCGTTTAACCAAAGAGGAAGGGGGAGAACCATAACATGTTTTTTAAAACAACTAAAATTATTAAAAGTGAAATGAGAAAATAATCCTTCAAGATAGAGGAGTTTTCTTGATAACTTTTTCTAAAATATGTTTAGTTCAATTCAGTTGCTCAGTCGTGACTGCAGCATGCCAGGCTTCCTTGTTCATCACCAACTCCCAGAGCTTACTCAAATTCAAGTCCATTGAGTTGGTGATGCTATCCAACCATCTCATCCTCTGGTGCCGCCTTCTCCTCCGGCCTTCAATCTTTCCCAGCATCCGGGTCTTTTCAAATGAGTCAGTTCTTCACATCAGGTGGCCAAAGTATTGGAATTTCAGCTTCACCATCAGTCCTTCCAATGAATATTCAGGACTGCTTTCCTTTAGGATGGACTGGTTGGATTTCCTTGCAGTTCAAGAAACTCTCAAGAGTCTTTTCCAACACCATGGTTCAAAAGCATCAATTCTTCGGCGCTCAGCTTTCTTTATAAGTCCAACTCTCACATCCATACATGACTAGTCAAAACCATAGGTTTGACTAGATGGACCTTTGTGGGCAAAGTAATGTTTCTGCTTTTCAATATGCTGTCTAGGCTGCTCATAACTTTTCTTCCAAGGGGCAAGTATCTTTTAATTTCATGGCTGCAGTCACCAACTGCAATGATTTTGGAGTTCAAGAAAATAAAGTCTCTCACTGTTTCCATTGCTTCCCCATCTATTTGCTGTTAAGTGATGGGACCAGATGCCATGATCTTAGGTTTATGAATGTTGGGTTTTAAGCCAGCTTTTTCACTCTCCACTTTCACTTTCATCAAGAGGCTCTTTAGTTCTTTCCTTTCCATCATAAGAGTGGTGTCATCTACATATCTGAGGTTATTGATATTTCTCCCAGCAATCTTGATTCCAGCTTGTGCTTCCTCCAGCCCAGAGTTTCTCATGATGTATCCTGCATATAAGTTAAATAAGCAGGATGACAATATACAGCCTTGACGTACTCCTTTTCCAATATGGAAGCCGTCTGTTGTTCCATGTCCAGTTCTAACTGTTGCTTCTTGACCTGCATACAGATTTCTCAGGAGGCAGGTCAGGTGGTCTGGTATTCCCATCTGTTGAAGAATTTTCCACAGTTTGTTGTGATCCACACAGTCAAAGGCTTTGGCATAGTCAATAAAGGAGAAGTAGATATTTTTCTAGAACTCTCTTGCTTTGATGATTCAACGGATGTTGACTATTTGATCTCTGGTTCCTCTGCCTTTTCTAAATCCAGCTTGAACATCTGGAAGTTCACAATTCATGTACTATTGAAGCCTGGTTTGGAGAATTGTGAGCATTACTTTGCTAGTGTGTGAGATGAGTACAATTGTGTGGTAGTTTGAGCATTCTTTGGCATTGCCTTTCTTTGGGATTGGAATGAAAACTGACCTTTTCCAGTTGTGGCCACTGCTGAGTTTCCCAAATTTGCTGACAATATTGAGTGCAGCACTTTCACAGCATCATGTTTTAGGATTTGAAATAGCTCAACTGGAATTCCATCACCTCCACTAGCTTTGTTCATAGTGATGTTTCCTAAGCCCCACTTGACTTCACATTCCAGGGTGTCTGGTTCTAGGTGAGTGATCACACCATCGTGGTTATCTAGGTTGTGAAGATCTTTTTTGTATAGTTCTTCTGTGTATTCTTGCCACCTCTTCTTAATATCTTCTGTTAGGTCCATACCATTCCTGTCCTTTTTTGTGCCCATCTTTGCATGAAATATTCCCTTGGCATGTCTAATTTTCTTGAAGAAAATATGCTTAAGGTGCAGGGTTTTTTTTCAGTGATAATTAGAGACACAAGCTGTTACAGATTTAATTGTGTTCTTCCCAATTTCACATGTTGAAGTCCTAATTTTCAGTACTTTCTTAGGTTGTGAAGCTCTAAGACAGTTTATCATGCATCATCATTTCTCCCTTCAGCTCCTAACTTCTGAATTAATGTTGCCTCATAGCCAAGAGTGCTGTGGGAAATAAATAATATTTTATGGTCAAGTAGGTGAGAAGAGACCTCTACATAAATAACAATGGAATCAGGTAGAGAGTGATATGTGACACAACAGAGCACGTGGGAAGGAATATATTAACCCTGAATTAGGGTAAAAAGTGAACATAACAAAATAAGGTTTGTTTGGGGGTAATTTAGAATTTTAGAATCTTGAAGTTAGTATTTTGAGTGATAAAGAAAGGCAAATAAAACCAGAGTTTTTACCAGGGCAAGCATTTGTTTATTTGCTTTTTTAAAGACAGAGTAAATACTTTTATTTTTTTTTTTAAATCTTTTAAAAATAGACTTCACATTTTAGGACCGTTTTAGATTTATAGAAACACTGATCAGCTAGTTCGGAGAGTCTCCATAGACCATCCCCATAGACATACACTCACACTCTTTTCTCCATTAACATTTTACTGTGTCCATTTATTACAATTAGTGAACCAATATTGATGTATTATTATGAACTGAAATCTATAATTTACAATTAAGGTCACTCTTTGTTGAGTTCTATGGATTTTGATACATACATAATATCATGTATTCACCATTATCATGTCATTCAGATTTCACTGCTCTAAGTTTCCACTACACTTCACTTATTCTTCCAGCCTCCCATCCTTGCCCCAACCAAAACCGTGGCAGTCGTTGAAACTTTAGCTGTCTTTATAGCTTTGCCTTCTCCAGAATGTCATCTAGTCAGAATCATAGAGTATGTAGCAATTTCAGGCTGACTTCTTTCACTTAACAATATGAATTTAAGGTTCCTCCATATCTTTTAATTGAATATGACTTTAAAAGTAGGACTATGTTTAGCTTTGTGAGGAACTGCCAAACTCTCTTGCAAAGTGGCTGTACTATTTTACATTCCCATCAGCAATGAATGATAACTCCTTACTGTTCCTCATCCTTACCAGCATTTAGTAGTTCCAGTATTCTGAATTTTGACCATTCTAATTGGCATGTAGTGATGCCTCATTGTTTTTAATTGCATTTCCTTGATGACGTATGATGTGGAGCATCTTTACATATGCTTATTTTCCATCTGTATATTTTCTTTGGTAAGGTGTCTATAAACATTTTTGACCCATTTTTTAAATTGGGGTTTTTTTTTGTTTCCCTATCATTGATTTTTAAGAGGTCTTTGTATGTTTTGCATAATAGTTCCTTATCAAATGTGGTTGGCAAATATTTCTCTCAGTCTGTGATTTTTCTTATTCTTTTGAAATTATCCTTTGCAGAGTTAAAGGTCTTTCAGATCAGATCAGATCAGATCAGACCAGTCGCTCAGTCATGTCCGACTCTTTGCGACCCCATGAACTGCAGCACACCAGGCCTCCCTGTCCATCACCAACTCCCGGAGGTCACTCAGACTCACATCCATCGAGTCAGTGATGCCATCCAGCCATCTCATCCTCTGTCGTCCCCTTCTCCTCCTGCCCCCAATCCCTCCCAGCATCAGAGTCTTCTCCAATGAGTCAACTCTTCGCATGAGGTGGCCAAAGTACTGGAGTTTCAGCTTGAGCATCATTCCTTCCAAAGAAATCCCAGGGCTGATCTCCTTCAGAATGGACTGGTTGGATCTCCTTGCAGTCCAAGAGACTCTCAAGAGTCTTCTCTTTATTTTAATAAAATTCAGCTTATCAAGTATTTCCTTCATAGATCATGCCTTTGGTGTTGTATCTAAAAAGTTGTTAGCATTCCCAAGGATATCTAGATTTTCTCTTATGTTATCTCTTAGTAGTTTTATAGTTTTGTGTTTTATATTTTAGACAGGTGATCATTTTGAGTTAATTTTTATGAAGAGTATAAAATCTGTGTCTAGATTCATTTTTCTTTTGCATGTGGATATCTAGTTGCTCCAGCATTGTTTGTTGAAAAGACTATTTTTGCTTCACTGTATTGCCTTTGTTCCTTATTAAAGTTCAGTTCAGTTCAGTTCAGTCATTCAGTTCGTGTTCTACTCTTTGCAACCCCATGAATTGCAGCACACCAGGCCTCCTTGTCCATCACCATCTCCCGGAGTTCACTGAGACTCACATCCATCGAGTCAGTGATGCCATCCAGCCATCTCATCCCCTGTCGTCCCCTTCTCCTCCTGCCCCCAATCCCTCCCAGCATCAGAGTCTTCTCCAATGAGTCAACTCTTCACATGAGGTGGCCAAAGTACTGGAGTTTCAGCTTCAACATCAGTCCTTCCAATGAACACCCAGGACTGACTTTCTTTAAGATAGACTGGTTGGATCTCCTTGAAATCCAAGGGACTCTCAAGAGTCTTCTCCAACACCACAGTTCAAAAGCATCAATTCTTCAGCGCTCAGCCTTCTTCACAGTCCAACTCTCACATCCATACATGACCACAAGAAAAACCATAGCCTTGACTAGATGGACCTTGTTGGCAAAGTAATGTCTCTGCTTTTGAATATGCTATCTAGGTTGGTCATAACTTTCCTTCCAAGGAGTAAGTGTCTTTTAATTTGATGCCTGCAGTCACCATTTGCAGTGAATTTGGAGCCCAAAAAAATAAAGTCACCCACTGTTTCCACTGTTTCCCCATCTATTTCCCATAAAGTAATGGGACCAGATGCCATGATCTTCGTTTTATGAATATTGAGCTTTAAGCCAACTTTTTCACTCTCCACTTTCACTTTCATCAAGAGGCTTTTTAGTTCCTCTTCACTTTCTGCCATAAGGGTGGTGTCATCTGCATATCCGAGGTTATTGATATTTCTCCCAGCAATCTTGATTCCAACTTGTGTTTCTTCCAGTCCAGCGTTTTTCATGATGTACTCTGCATATAAGTTAAATAAACAGGGTGACAATATACAGTCTTGACATACTCCTTTTCATATTTGGAACCAGTCTGTTGTTCCATGACCAGTTCTAACTGTTGCTTCCTGACCTGCATACAGATTTCTCAAGAGGCAGATCAGGTGGTCTGGTATTCCCATCTCTTTCAGAATTTTCCACAGTTTATTGTGATCTACACAGTCAAAGGCTTTGGCATAGTCAATAAAGCAGAAATAGATGTTTTTCTGGAACTCTATTGCTTTTTCCATGATCCAGCGGATGTTGGCAATTTGGTCTCTGGTTCCTCTGCTTTTTCTAAAACCAGCTTGAACATCAGGAAGTTCACAGTTCATGTATTGCTGAAGCCTGGCTTGGAGAATTTTGAGCATTACTTTACTAGCATGTGAGATGATTTTTTTTTTTTTTTCACATTTTCAATTTTTTATTTATTTTTAAATTTAATTTAATTTTATTTTTTAACTTTACAATATTGTATTGGTTTTGCCATATATCAAAATGAATCCGCCACAGGTATACATGTGTTCCCCATCCAGAACCCTCCTCCCTCCTCCCTTCCCATACCATCCCTCCGGGTCGTCCCAGTGCACCAGCCTCAAGCATCCAGTATCATGCATCAAATCTGGACTGGCGACTCGTTTCATATATGATATTATACATGTTTCAATGCCATTCTCTCAAATCATCCCACCCTTTCCCTCTCCTACAGAGTCCAAAAGACTGTTCTATATATCAGTGTCTCTTTTCCTGTCTCATATACAGGGTTATCATTATTACCATCTTTCTAAATTCCATATATATGTGTTAGTATACTGTATTGGTGTTTTTCTTTCTGGCTTACTTCACTCTGTATAATAGGCTCCAGTTTCATCCATTTCATTAGAACTGACTCAAATGTATTCTTTTTAATGGCTGAGTAATACTCCATTGTGTATATGTACCACAGCTTTCTCACCCATTCATCTGCGGATGGACATCTAGGTTGCTTCCATGACCTGGCTATTATAAACAGTGCTGCAATGAACACTGAGGTACACGTGTCTCTTTCAATTCTGGCTGTGGATCTCTTTCTGGTCTGTATTCCTGTCCATTCATTTGTTTGTCTATTCTTTGGTTAATATCACATTGTCTTGATTACTTTAAGTGTATAAGTCTTGAAGTCAAAGAATGTCAGATTCTTGATTTTTGTCTTTTTTTTTTCAATATTGTGTTGGTTATTTTGTCTCTCTATATAAACTTTCATATAGGTTTTGGTATACATGAAATAACTTGCTGAGATTTTGATCGAGATTGCCTTGGTCTATAGGTCAAGTTGGGAAGAACAGACAACTTAATATGAGTTTTCCTATCCATGAATGTGCAGAGAAGGCAATGGCACCCCACTCCAGTACTCTTGCCTGGAAAATCCCATGGACAGAGGAACCTGGTAGGCAGCATTTCATGTGGTCGCTAAGAGTCGGATATGACTACGTGACTTCACTTTCACTTTTCACTTTCATGCATTGGAGAAGGAAATGACAACTCTCTCCAGTGTTCTTGCCTGGAGAATCCCAGGGACAGGGGAGCCTGGTGGGCTGCCATCTGTGGGGTCGCACAGAGTTGGACACGACTGAAGTGACTTAGCAGCAGCTGCAGCAGTAGCATCCATGAATGTGAAATATCTCACCATTTATTTAGATCTTTGATTTCTTTCATCAGTGTTCTATAGTTTTTCTCATATAGATTTTATATGTATTTTGTTAGATTTATACCTGAGTTTTCAATTTTGGGTGTGCTAATGTGATTTGTGATATATTTTAAATTTCAATTCTTCTTTCCTTGCTAATGAATAGAAATAGAATTGACTCTATCATTCAGCTTGTATCCTACAGTCTTGTTACAATTGGTTAGCAATACCAGGAATTTCCTTGTTGATTCTTTTGGATTTTCTACCTAGTCAATCATATCATCTGCAAATGAAGACAGTTTTATTTTTGCCTTCCCAACCAGCAATTCTTTTTATTGTTAGAGCTTCAAGTATGGTGGTGGAAAGGAGTAGTGAGAGGGGACATCCTTGTATCTACCTGATATTAGTGGAAAAACTTCAGGTTTCTTAAAACTGAGAATGGTGTTAGCTGTTGATTTCTTGTAGAAATTCTTTATTAAGTTGAGGAAATGAATGGTTGTTGGATTTTGCCAAAAGTTTTTCTACATCTAATGACCCAATCTTTTATCGTTTCTTCAGTAGCTCATTGAAGTGATAGATTATATTAGTTGATTCTTTCTCCATATTTACTGAGATATAATTTTCATATAGCATAGAACCATAAAACCATATAAGTTTTATATAGCATAATGGTTTGACTTACATGTATTCTTGAAATGTTCATTAATTGATTTTTGAATGTCAAACCTGCCTTGTATATGTGGAATAAATACCATTTTGTCATGTTGGATTTTCTCTTAATATGTTATTGGTTTCTATTTGCTAATGTCTTTTTGAGGATATTTACATCTAAGTTTATGAGAGCTTTTGGCCTATAATTTTCTTTTATTGTAATATAATCTTTAACTGGCTTTTGTGTTAGGATAATTCTGGTCATATAGAATAATTTTGGAAATATTCCATCTGCTTATATTTTGTGGGAAAGATTATAGAGAATTAGTATAACTTCTTTCTTAAATGTTTGGTAGAATTTACCAGGAAAGCCATCTGAGTTTTGCTTTCTTTTTTGGAATGTTATTAATTATTAATTTAATACTTTTAATAGATGTAGGTTTATTTGTACCATTTACTTCTTTTGTGTGTTTTGTTTTTGTGTGTTGAGATTTTGTATCTTTCAATAAATTTGTAACATTTTAACAAAGTTACTAAATTTGTGAGTGTGGACCTATGTATTGCAGAAACTGGTCTAAATTAAACAAAT
Organism: Tragelaphus eurycerus; assembly: GCA_935064755.1. Classification (NCBI taxonomy): domain Eukaryota; kingdom Metazoa; phylum Chordata; class Mammalia; order Artiodactyla; family Bovidae; genus Tragelaphus; species Tragelaphus eurycerus. The sequence goes on along the minus strand of CAKXYN010000010.1, from coordinate 38,563,321 downwards.
GCTTTCTTTTAACTTAATTCTATCAAATAAAATATACTTAACTCTTTAAAAAAATTCCTGGTACATATATCACTGAATTTAGCTGTTTAAGTGAATCTCTGTCAGACTCTAGCCAGGCACAATAGCTAGCTGAATATCACTACCACTATAGCTGCAGCTTCTTTCTGCTCAGTCCCTCCTACTCTTCAAGGTATTTGCAGGCCTACATTTTGAGTCCAAGGGTGTAGTTCTGTCCCTTTTCTGGATTCAGGACCTTGTGCTTCTTTTCCTGCTTGTACATTCCTCCCTTTTACAACACGTCAAGTTACCTGGGCATTGGACGGTGTTCTTTTTTCTACTACTTTCAAGAATAATTTTCTGATTCTGGTCTGTATATCTGGCATTTGCCCTCTTTTTTCTGTTCACCTCAGTCATTTGGGTAAGAAGAAGACTCTCTTTAAAAAATCGTGGAAAACAATGAGCATAAGAGGCGATGTGTCCCTTTTGATGTTTCCTTAATTTTTTCTTGAATTTATAGTTGGAATAGAAACATGCAATCTTCACTGGGGCTAAAACATCATTTAAAGATATAAACCTGGGAGAAAAGATAACCTCCCTGCTAAGTCACTTCAGTTGTGTCTGACTCTGTGTGACTCCATAGATGGCAGCCCACCAGGCTCCCCCGTCCCTGGGATTCTCCAGGCAAGAACACTGGAGTGGGTTGCCATTTCCTTCTCCAATGCAGGAAAGTGAAAAGTGAAAGTCAAGTCGCTCAGTCATGTCCGACCCTTAGCGACCCCATGGACTGCAGCCTACCAGCCTCCTCCATCTGTGGGATTTTCCAGGAAAGAGTACTTGAGTGGGTTGCCATTGCCTTCTCTAAGATAACCTCCCAGTTATTATGAAATGCTAACTCATAAGTATGTTCCATTATAATAAATTATCTAGCCTTTAAAAAGCTTTAAGATTTTCAATGAGAATCATTTCTAGAGAAGAAAAAAAATATTTTTCTTTCCACAGCATGATTACAAATCATTTCTCCTGCTGTCTAATGCTTTTCAAAATCATAATGCAGTAAAAAAAAAAAAAAAAAAAAAAATCCCTCTACTTCCTGTGTTGAAATAGGAAGGAACTGAAGTCATTAATGGTTCTGATGAAATTAGGAAATTCATACTCTTCCAGTCCCAAAGAGAATATGTTAAAAGTTTTAACAGCTTAAAAGTCTCTCTCAACTTCTCTCTGTGTTCATTAAGAAAACATATGAGAAATTCCCATATGGAAAGTATAGATTTTTCTTCCCTCTAATCACATAAAGGAGCTTCTTATCTCTCTTCTCCTTTATGCTGGAGTGAACTGAACTAAAACCACAGGCTACTGTTTCTGTGCACTCTGGCCCATCTCTCCCGCTGATTATCTGCCCTGTGCTCAGATACAAAGGTAATCAGCTTTTATGCTTCTAGAAATGTGTTGACCCCTTCTCTTAAGTATGTCTGCAGAGCATTTTCCTATAGTTTTGAGGCACTTTGTCAAAGATTCACCGTCAATAATGAAGATGGTGGAGGCTACAAGCCCTGAGAGCAAAGCCCACAGTGGCTTGGAGAAACACTGCCAAAATAAGAAGAGTAGCTTTGAAGGATAAACTGGGAGATTATGTTGGCAAGCATGGCTAAGGCTTTTGGAGGGCTGAGGGCGGCTCCCCTTTCCTATCACATTGTATTACAAGTCAGGGTTTTATTCTTTTCTAATGAGTTGTTTACCTTCCCTGTGGGATACAAAAAACCTTTTCTTTCAAGAGGGTAATATTTCATTAAAAGTGCTTTGCCTTTGGGGTAAACATTATAGGATCTAAGAAAATCAAAGAAAATGATTTCCACAAATGTCTTTTGTTGTTGTTGTTGTTGTTGTTCAGTTGCTAAATCACATCTGACTCTTTGTGACCCCATGGACTACTGGAAAAACAAATATCTTATCTATGAGAAATTAGAAGTTGTCTATTAAAAATGAATGTTTAGATGGATTCAACATAGTCACACCATTGGATTTTTTGCAAATATTTTCCAAATAACTTTTAGGCCAGTAATCTGTTGTTTATGATGTCAAATAAGATCTCATTTTTATTTTCTATCGTAGTTGTATTTTATTTCTTTGGAGTAGTTTCTTTTCCTAAGGTATGTAGTCCTAGGTTATAGTGTTGAATTTTTAGTTTTCTTTCATTTTCTTTCTTTTTTTCCTTTGTCTTTGAACCCTCCTTATGGAAATTAAATTTCAGGAGCTGGTACAGACATTGGTAATATACAGTCATGCTAACATGTCAAATTTAAATGAATATCTAAATTCTAAACTTTAGATTTGATAGTGATCTATATGATTTTCTTCTGGCAGTTTTGCCTTTCCAATTGTATTTTTTATTAGGCTAATGTTACATTATTTACCATCTGAGCCACCACAGTTTCCTTTCTAAAGAATACATAGTTGGGAAATAGACATGAATATTATTCTAGAATAATACCTACACATATTAGATGGTAAACATGTTGTGAATGAGAAAGTGAAGAGATGTTGCTGCATGAAGCCCTTTAGAAAATCAGAGTAAAAAATACGGTGTTACTAAATATAAATAATTGAGAACATAACATTTAATGTAGATAATTGAAAATATATCATTTTTTTGAATTTTTATCATCATGGCATATGACTATTTTCCCACTGTGATAATGAAATATATATTCCTTTTAACTTATTTTATGTTATCCATGTATGTTATATGTTATGTTCTGAGTGTTAAATGAATATTGAATTTACCTAGATAATATAAAAGAAAATAAGGCTGTATTTTTCAACACTGCATATTGTATTAGTCCCTACCTAAGTGGCAACCCACTCCAGTACTCTTGCCTGGAAAATCCCATGGATGGAGGAGCCTGGTAGGCTTCAGTCCATGGGGTCGCAAAGAGTTGGGCATGTCTGAGCGACTTCACTTTCCCTTTTCACTTTCATGCATTGGAGAAGGAAATGGAAACCCACTCCAGTGTTCTTGCCTGGAGAATCCCAGGGATGGGGGAGCCTGGTGGGCTGCCATCTATGGGGTCGCACAGAGTCGGACATAACTGAAGCGGCTTAGCAGCAGCAGCAGCAAATAATTTTTAAGTTTCTGTCCTAACTCAGTTTTTATACAGCTCAAATGTTCTTTGATATTGGCCTGAACTTCTGTTGAATCAGGAGAAAAAAAGGATAATAGGCTACTTTGGTTTGCAGGTTTAATTCCTACACTTTTCCTTTGTCAAAATATTTTCATCAGAAATCTTTCTTCCTAACCATATATTTAACAATATATAACAATTTTACCACAGGGCTTTCTAGGTGGAATTAGTGGTAAAGAACCCACTTGTCAATCCAGGAAATGTGAGAGATTCAGGTTTGATTCCTGGGTCAGGAAGATCCCCTGGAGGAGGACATGGCAACCTACTCAAGTATTCTTACCTGGAGAATCCTTTGGACAGAGGATCCTGGCAGGCTATAGTCTATAGGATTGCAAAGAGTTGAACAAGATTGAGCGACTTGGCACGTATGCACTATTGTTCTGCTAATGCTTGTGCTTTACGCAACCATTCTCTACAAGTGAATGTTTAAGATTATTTTAGCTTCAATAATCATTTTCTCTAAAATTAGTTTTTAAGAGCAGAGTTATATGGCCCAAATATACTAGTTATTTTTTTTCCCTTGATGATATATTTCTGTATGTTTTCAAAATGATTGTAGGATGTTGTGTTAACTGGGTGCCATCTGTATATAATGGGCTTCGCAGGTGGTACCGTGGTAAAGAATCTGTCTGCCAGTGCAGGAGATGCAAGAAACTTGGGTTTGATCCCTGGGTTGGGAATATCCCTTAGAGAAGGAAATGGCAACCCACTGCAGTATTCTTGCCTGAAAAATCCCATGGACAGAGGTGCCTGGTGGGCTGCAGTCCATGGCCTCACAAAGACTTGGACATGACTGAGCGACTGAGCACAGCAGAAGCATATGTAAAGTAGATGCTTTAACAATAAAATAGCAATTCCTCAGAAAGAGCTATAGAAAAAAACTCATTTTATCAGAGGTTATGCACCAACTGGAATTTAGAGTATAATGCACAGAACGAGAAGACTATGTTCCCCAAAACCTTAAAAACATTTCAGTCACCTGCCTGTGCATGGTTGGTGAAAGTATCATGTATTTATTTGTACCCTATCTTATTCCTGAAAGTATTGCAGGATGAGTAAGTGTATCTGTAACAGTGACTCAGAACAGACTTGAAAAAGCTGAGCAGAATATACATCAAATTTTCTTCTGTCAGGCAGTGGGTAATTTCCTTGGTTCTGTCTCATCTCAACAAAAATTTGAGGCGATGGACATTAAAGCAGTCTGTGTGTCACAGCTTTCAGACAGACCATGTGTCTTGGTTCTCTAGGCTCTCGGACAGACCACGTGATAGCTCTTGGACCGATTCGTGTTACCGCTCCGTATTATTTACAGCTCAGTTTTATTTAGAAAATAAAAGGAAAATACATCCTCGAGGCATGAGGGCATGCCAATCCAACAGATGCAAAGAGAATAGAGCCCCAGCACTTTGGCTCCTCTTTCTATGTTTTTTCCTCCCCCTGGGCCTGCCCTATGTAAATTGGGCTAGCCAGGTTTGCTGGTTTGCTGCTTGTTCTACCTAAGCTCCTTACTCTGGTTCTTGGACCTTCCTTGTTTATTTTCACGGGCTTTTCCCTTCCTTGTCTTTTAGTCACCGCCATTCTGGACTCCTGTTTCTTATTCTAACTACCTAGCACTTCCCAGCAAAAATAGGGAGAAGCAAAAGATACTTAAAAGTCCTTTAATGCCAACTTCTGTGTGGAGCTTGATCCTACTTATAGCTGAGATATAGGCAGAATTGGTCTCCTAGCATTAATTTTAAATCCATTTGGAAAGAACACCATGAGCCATAAAACTGCCCATTTAGACTCAGTAATTTCACTTCTGAGAACCATAAAAAATAATATAAATATGCAAAAATAAATCTTATAAGTTAAATGTCTATCACAGTATTGTTTATATAATCAAAACTTGGCAACAACTGAAATTTTTCATCCAAAAGGAAAAGCTAGATGAATAAAATTAAATCTACTTGTTAGGACTACAATTCAGATATTAAAATATGATTGTTAATCACTGCAAAAATTAATGCTCAATATCACTCATTATCAGAGAAATGCAAATCAAAACCACAATGAGGTACCATTTTACACCAGTCATTATTGCTGCGATCCAAAAGTCTACAAACAATAAATGCTGGAGGGGGTGTGGAGAAAAGGAACCCTCTTACACTGTTGGTGGGAATACAAACTAGTACAGCCACTATGGAGAACAGTGTGGAGATTCCTTAAAAAACTGGAAATAGAACTGCCTTATGACCCAGCAATCCCACTACTGGGCATACACACCAAGGAAACCAGAATTGAAAGAGACACGTGTACCCCAGTGTTCATCGCAGCACTGTTTCTAATAGCCAGGACATGGAAGCAACCTAGATGTCCATCAGCAGATGAATGGATAAGAAAGCAGTGGTACATATACACAATGGAGTATTACTCAGCCATTAAAAAGAATACATTTGAATCAGTTCTAATGAGGTGGATGAAACTGGAGCCTATTATACAGAGTGAAGTAAGTCAGAAAGAAAAATACCGATACAGTATACTAATGCATATATATGGAATTTAGAAAGATGGTAATGATAACCCTGTATGTGAGACAGCAAAAGAGACACAGATGTGTAGAACAGTCTTTTGGACTCTGTGGGAGAAGGAGAGGGTGGGATGATTTGGGAGAATGGCATTGAAACATGTATAATATCATATATGAAACGAATCACCAGTCCAGGTTCGATTCAGGATACAGGATGTTTAGTGCTGGTGCACTGGGATGACCCAGAGGGATGGTACAGGGAGGGAGGTAGGAGGGGGGTTCAGGATGGGGAGCACGTGTACACCTGTGGCAGATTCATGTTGATGTTTGGCAAAACCAATACAACATTGTAAAGTAATTAGCCTCCAATTAAAATAAATTTATATTAAAAATAATGTAATATAAAGTGAAAAGGCAGAGTGTGAATTAGCATGCATCTTGTGACTGTAATTGTGTTAATGAAGAAAAATGTCATGCTTTAAAGAAAAAAATAAAGTAAGATAGGCCAAAATGTTCATCAGATCAGATCAGATGAGATCAGTCAGTCAGTCATGTCCGACTCTTTGTGACCCCATGAACTGCAGCACGCCAGGCCTCCCTATCCATCACCAGCTCTCGGAGGTCACTCAGACTCACATCCATCGAGTCAGTGATGCCATCCAGCCATCTCATCCTCTGTCGTCCCCTTCTCCTCCCGCCCCCAATCCCACCCAGCATCAGAGTCTTCTCCAATGAGTCAACTCTTCGCATGAGGTGGCCAAAATACTGGAGCTTCAGCTTTAGCATCATTCCTTCCAAAGAAATCCCAGGGCTGATCTCCTTCAGAATGGACCGGTTGGATCTCCTTGCAGTCCAAGGGACTCTCAAGAGTCTTCCCCAACACCACACTTCAAAAGCATCAATTCTTCGGCCCTCAACCTTCTTCACAGTCCAGCTCTCACATCCATATGTTCATAGTCACTGTATTAATAGATGGGGAACTATGGGTACTTTTAACATATATTCATTTTTTTTTTTACTGAAATTTTATTATGGGCTTTGAAATAAATTACTTTGAGGAATAATTAAGCCTCTGTATCTATGTAATCTTGTTTTTATATGCTGATATATTTAAAAACAGGAAAAATTGCTATCAGAAAATTACCATTTGGTAAGTACTCTTGCCCGGAAAATCCCAGGGAGGGGGGAGCCTGGTGGGCTGCCGTCAATGGGGTTGCACAGAGTTGGACACGACTGAAGTGACTTAGCAGCAGCAGCAAGTGTTCCAGTGTACCATGGCCTTTATCAGTCCCAAGTTAGATTGCAGTAGACAATGTAAAGTTAGGACCACTGAAATCAAAAGGAAGAACATGCTTATGTGGAGAGGCAGATGGTGGAAGCTCACATTATTCAAGAATTTGAGAAAAGCCAACAGCCACAGTCCCCAGATCAAAATGGGGCACAAGTCATGCAATCTGTATGTAAGGAGACTCTGCTGCTGCTGCTGCTGCTGCTGCTGCTGCTGCTGCTGCTAAGTGACTTCAGTCGTGTCTGACTCTGTGCGACCCCATAGACGGCAGCCCATCAGGCTCCTCCGTCCCTGGGATTCTTCAGGCAAGAACACTGGTGTGGGTTGCCATTTCCTTCTCCAATGCATGAGAGTGAAGTTGCTCAGTCGTGTCCAACACTTTGCGACCCCATGGACTACAACCTACCAGGCTCCTCTGTCCATGGGATTTTCCAGGCAAGAGAACCAAAAAGACCCTGCATTCATGGAACCAGTGAGTGTCAGAGGGAATATGCATGCCCAGATCTATGCTAGGCCAGAATTCCATCCCTTCAAAATGTGAATGCAGTTACTAAAACTTGTCTCTATTACTTCTTATAGATGAGAAGTAGAAACAAACGGAAATAAAGTAGATGATGGCCCTAGCTAGTTGGAATGAAATCACATAGGATTCTCTTTTAACATGGTAAGAGAATGCTTTTTTATTTTTTTGGTGAACTTACCTTATAAAGCCCAAATTATTTCTTTATCTGTGTTAGTTAATTTAGCTCACACAACACCCTGTAAGTAGACAATACATTATTTTTTACAGAGATGAAACCTGGATCCCAGAAAAGTCACATATCTTACCCATGGGGCACATAGCTAGTGGTGAGGTTAGGACTTGAACACAAATCTACAAAGCTCAGATACTTCCTATTATTTCTAATAGGCCCAAGAGTGAAATGATCCAGTAGTTTAAGTCCAGTGAAGTGTTACTAGGAGAAGGCAATGGCACCCCACTCCAGTACTCTTGCCTGGAAAATCCCATGGACGGAGTATCCTGGTAGGCTGCAGTCCATGGGGTCGCTAGGAGTCAGACACGACTGAGCGACTTCACTTTCACTTTTCACTTTCATGCATTGGAGAAGGAAATGGCAACCCACTCCAGTGTTCTTGCCTGGAGAATCCCAGGGACGGGGGAGCCTGGTGGGCTGCCATCTGTGGGGTCGCACAGAGTCGGACACGACTGAAGTAACTTGGCAGCAGAAGTGTTACTATACTTCCACCCAGAGGCATAGAGCAGATAAAAGATGAAATTCTGTATCTCACTTACTCTGGAAAGCAATTGAGTTATCTTAACCCACTAACCTGTAAGTGATACTATAAAGACCATATTCATCCAGCTACATTCAAGATAACTGGAATATGTTCAGGTCCAGAGCAGACCTACATTCAAGGTAGTATCGATAGTGCTGATCACATTTGTAGAGAAAATCTCAGATGTTGCTTCCAGTCTTGTGACATTTAGCATCTATCTAGTGCCAGATGGATTAACTTATGTTGACAAAAGTACATCTTTCCAGAGCTCAACAGTTTTAAATTCAATCCAGACCAGACAAGTCAAACTGAGTAAATGTAACCAAAACATAAAAGCTCTTACAAACAGCTGATGACATTGTTATGCAACATGGTACTGTAGAGTTTTGGGTCAAGTAATGAAAGAATCACTGACCAGACAGTTGCCTACTTAGTTATATTTATGTAAAAGAAAAATATCATACATGGGATATGTGCTTGTGAGTAAATGTGTTATATATGTTCATTTTATTTGGTAGTTTGCATTTTGTCTTGATTTCAGTTCTAAAGTCAAGAATGATCTCTTTTTCTCAAGTTATATCTATTTCACAGTCAGTTCCTGCTCTACTCCAAAAGGCTTGTATCAGTCTTCCAATATTCCTTGGCTCCCACAGATTTTTCTAAATCCTGTATCATTGTTGTTTAGTCCCTCAGTCATGTCTGACTCTTTGTGACCCTGTGGACTGTAGCATGCTGGGCTTCCCTGTCCTTCACCATCTCCTGGAACTTGCTCAAACTCATGTCCATTGAGTCAGTGATGCCATCCAACTATCTCATCCTATATCGTCCCCTTCTCCTCCTGCATTCAATCCTTCCCAGCATCAGTCCTTCCAATGAATATTCAGGACTGATTTCCTTTAGGATTGACTGGTTTGATCTCCTTGCAGTCCAAGGGACTCTCAAGAGTCTTTTCCAACACCACAGTTCAAAAGCATCAATTCTTTAGCACTCTGCCTTCTGTGTTGTCCAGCTCTCACATCCATACATGACCATTGGAAAAACCATAGCTTTGACTAGATGGACCTTTGTTGGCAAAGTAATGTCCCTGCTTTTTAATATGCTGTCTAGGTTGTCATAGGTTTTCTTCCAAGGAGCAAGCATCTTTCAATTTCATGGCTGCAGTCACCATTTGCAGTGATTTTGGAGCCCAAGAAAATAAAGTCTCTCACTGTTTCCATTGTTTCCCCATCTATTTGTCATGAAGTGATGGGACCAGATGCTGGTCCTGTTTTAGAGTCACATATTTTAAACATGCTACCCTAGTTGTGCTTTGTTATTGGTAGCTCCACTGAATATTTCACTTTTAAAAATAGCTAATCTTTAACCAGATGTCCAGTGCTTTGACAGAAGTTTCAGTTTATGTACTTAGTAGATTGAGGCCAGTTCATCTTAAAGTAGGAGATTTCAATCGACCAGTTAGTTCTCTGAAAGCAACAAAATCTAATAAGAGCTTAAATTAGAGTGACCTAGGCTGCTTTTCCTATTACTGAAAGGTAATCAACTTTAATAGACCACTGTAGTAAAAAGCTAAGAAAGCTGCCCTCCTTAAGATCATAAAAGCTGACTTCCTTAAAATGTAATAATCACACCTGAAACCAATTATCTATTCTGGAGCCATTTTCAATTATAATTGAAATGTGAGACAGGAAGGAACTTGGAAGAGGAGAAAATAGCTCATCATTAGTAAGCTTGTCTATGTTGAAATCCAAGGTTCTATTTAATGTCCAGCACACTGAGAACTATTACAGCTTCCCTTCCTTTTTTCCCTCTCCCTTCCCCACTGCTGGTTCCACCGCCTGCTCTCAAAGCCTATCTTTTCCTGAGCATGGTAAACGTGACTATTGTGTGTCCCTACACCAGCCCAGCCCCTATGTAACTGTTCTCTGCTTTTCCTGACTCCTCATAGCTGGGTTCATTGATTCTTTTCTTCATCCCTTTTCCCGGGCCAAGTTTGACTCTCCAGAAAACATACCTGTCCCACTTAATACTCTTTTCTTGCTGGCCTTCGAGATTTGAAAAATAACTTACAAAGATGCCAATCTGAAAAGTCTCCATATTGTATGATTCCAACTATAAAACAGTTTGAAAAAACAAAACTATGGAGACAGTAAAAAGATCAGTGGTTACGAGGTGTGCAGAAGGAGGGGAATGGCTAGGCAGAGCACAGAGGCTTTTTTAGGACAGTGAAGATAATCTGTACAACACATGATGATGGATACATGCCATTACATGTGTGTGTGCTGTCGCTATAGTCGTGTCGGACTCTTTGTGACCCTATGAATTGTAACCTGCCAGCCTCCTGTGTCCATGGTTTCTCCAGTCAAGACTACTGGAGTGGGTTTCCCTGCCCTCCTCCGGGGAGTCTTCCCAACTCAGGAATCGGACCCATGTCTCCTGCATTGGCAGGTGGGTTCTTTAGCATTAGTGCTACCTGGGAAGCCCACATACCAGTATACAGTTGTCCAAACCCATAGAATGTACAACACTAAGCCTGAACCATAAACTGTGGACTTTGGGTAATGATAATGTATCAATGTAAATTCATTAAATGTAACAAAAACACCTTTCTGGTGGGGGATGTTGATAATGGGAGAGGCTATGCATGTGCAGCAAACTAAAACTGTTCTAAAAAATAAAGTCTTAATTAAGGAAAAAGAATTTTAAAAAAAGATTCACCCTTCCAAAATCTAAATAAGACAAGGTCAGAATTTCGGCCCCCCCACTCCCCCCCCCCCCCCCCCCCCGTTTCTACCTATCCGCATGGGTCGGAGTCACAGTTCTCATTTCTTTTTACCCGCCTCTTCACCTCCCCACTGGTTTTGTCCACAGAACAGGCTCCTGCTTTACCACCTACTCTTGCACCTAGTGTAATGCAAGAAATAGCTGAGGGGCTTCCCAGGTGATGCAGTGGTAAAGAATCTGCCTGCCAGTGCAGGAGACGCCAGAGATGTGGGTTTGATTCCTGGGTCAGGAAGATCCCCTGGAGTAGGAAATGGCAACCCGCTCCAATATTCTTGCCTGGAAAATACCATGTACAAAGGAGTCTGGCAGGCTATAGTCCATGGGGTTGCAAAGAGTTGGGCACAACTAAGCACACACACACACACACACACAATAATCAGTGGAGGAAGCCTTTGGAATTCATATGGAATGTATGAATTACACACCATTTGCAGTGGAACCCCACACCCATGCTCACCATTTCTCCAGTGGTGCTGGGAACATGATGGGATCCTAAACATTTCTGCCTCTTTACCCCTTAAACTACAGGTTCAATGCTTCAATTATAAGTCAATTTATAGGTTGTTCTGCTGTTCTAGCTATGCTACCACTTCTTACTCGTGACATGGGTCAGAGTATGCTATGCTTGATTTCCACTGAGAAGTATTGCTCATACAAGGCAGAAGTGTGTGGATTAGACTTACTGCACATTCAATGTAAAACCAGCTGGGACTCTGGGGCTGGAATTCAGGCTCTGTGAAAGCAAATGTCTATCTACCTTTTAGACTTCTAAACCTCCAACAGACCTTAGGACAGGCCTGAACTGTGTATTGTTGTGCCTATGAATTGTTTTCAAGAGATTCTGTCTAAATCTGAGGCTAATGATTCCCAGAAGACATTTGAATTTTATTTATTTTATAATGGATTGAGTTCAAGAATAAGGAAATTAAAGCCTTATTGATTATGGATTTAGTTAAGAAAACTGGATGTGCAAGAGGCAATGGAATGGAAATGACTACTCATTTACTCATTCATGCATTTATCTATTCAAGTTGTGTTTACTGAATGCCTTCCTTGAGCCCGACAAAGTACAATATGCCTTGGATACACAGTTAATAAAAAGGATATGGTTCATCTCCTTGTGGAAATTAGTTTATAGAGAGAAGAAGATAACAAATGAGAAAACTAATGTTGCAGGAAGTCATCAAGAAGACAAGATGGAGGGTTGACTCACAAGCTGTGCCCAGGTAATTGGAGTCTCCCCACTTCTTCCCCTGTCCTTGGAATGTACATTTTGCCCAGAGTGAGAGCTATTTTTAATGACACAGTATTGAGAAAGCAATGTGCTGTTGAACTTTCTTTATGGTATTAGTGACTGAAACCAAAGCCTCTATGTAAGCTTTTAGGATTCTGGCAGGTGGGTGCAGAGAGCTAGTCATCTTATGGTGCCCAAGATAAGCCTCACATGTAAGTTTCCTTGTTTATTAAACCTGCCACCTACGTATCTGGAGTGGTCTGCCTGTTTCTTTGGTCTGTCCTTGTCTTCCTTGTACAAGGGCCAGTTTCACATTTCACTTAGTGAGCTCCTGAGGTTTCAGACCCACAATCAGCAAGTAAGTATTCTGTCTGTGCCAACCAAAAATTGGCACTTGCCTTCTCCCTCTACAAGGATTAAATCATGAGCTGCTGCAGCTGCTGACCTTCAGCACCCTGTGAAAGGAGTTAAGGACGGAGGGCAGGAATTGAGCACTTTATGCTCTGGGAGAAACTAGGAAAATAGGTCTTCAGATAGTTAGAAATTTTCAGGAGATTTTATAAGCCCAATTCTTGCATCTCTTCATATCTAGAAAAGCAATAAAATGATTAATGGTGACACCTGCTCCTGGATTTCCATGTGATGCAGTGGTAAAGAATCTGCCTGCCAATGCAGGAGTTGCAAGAGATGTGGGTTCAATCCCTGGGTCGGGAGGATTCCCTGGAGTAGGAAATGGCAACCCACTCCAGTATTGGAATTTTTTTAAATGGTAGATGTACATTTAATATATAATGTATGTATGTATACAAATATATGTATAATAAATAATGTTTTAGTATAATTATAATGTATATAATTGTAGTAAAACAGGCACAACATAAAATTTACTGTCTTAACTATTTTAAGTGTATAATTCAGTAATGTTAAGCATACATTGTTGTGCAACCAATCTCCTGAACTTTTCCATCTTCCAAAACTGAAACCGAAGCCTCAGTAGTTTGGCCACCTGATGCGAAGAGCAGATTCACTGGAAAAGACCCTGCTGCTGGGAAAGATTGAGGGCAGGAGGAGAAGGGGGCAACAGAGGATGAGATGACTGGATGGCATCGCTGACTCAATGGACATGAGTTTGAGCTAGTGAAGACAGTGAAGGAGAGAGTGAGGAGGGAGAGACAGTGAGGGACAGGGAAGCTTGCAGGGTTGCAGTTGCAGAGTCAGACACGACTCAGTGAGGGAACAGCGACAACAAGTTGTTCTCTAAAGTAGTTGTACCATTTTATATTCCCAACGGTGTATGAGAATTCCAGTTTCCCTACATTGTCACCAACCCTTGGTGTGGTCAGGTTTTTTTAGTATTAGCCATTCTTTATAGGTATGTGCTGGTATCTTTCTGTAATTTTAATGTGCATTTCCCTAGTGACTGATTATGTTGCCACTCCCAGAGGAGCCTGGTGGGCTGCAGTCCATGGAATCACAATGAGTCAGACATGACTGAGCAACTGAGCACACAAGCATTAAAAATGCTCCCCAAATATCTGTTGATAATGTGTTATTCTTATATTTATCAAAAGCCAAATAGTTTGCAAGTTTCCAGTATCATGATACATTTGAATATCATATATAAGCCTGACTGCTTTATAGTTATCTAATAAGCATACCACCCTTATGTCAAAAATTTTTTTATAAACTTTTTGGTTGTGTACCCCCTTCTATTAGTAAAATCTTTTGCACACATCCTTATATATGTATCTTGGAAAGTTTATTTATAAATTATATACAGAATTTTTTTCACTAATTTATTATACAAATGATATAAAGCATGGACATTCGAAAAGGTCAAAATAAAGATTGAACCACATTTTAAAATGTATTATTAGAAGTGATGGCTTTATGTTATCATTAGCTAATTTTTTAAAGCATGAAATTCATGTACAACAAGTTTCTTCATTAACCATAGTGGATATAAATCCACTGTTTAAATTATCTTGGTTATTTGAATTTCTTTGGCTAACTTCTTTGGCTAACAAACGGGATTAGGGTGTCCTTGTCTTTAATATTATATTATAAATGATGAACAACCTGTTCTAGGAGTATGAGATGCATCGACTCTGTATTTTCTTTGGTTTGCTGTGCTTGTATTTGTAGCAGTATCCTCAACTTGTAATCTGTTCACTGGAGTCTTTTTACACCACTTGTCCTTTTGTAAAGCTAGGAATCAGTTCAGTTCAGTTCAGTTCAGTCGCTCAGTCATGTCCGACTCTTTGTGACCGCATGAATCGCACCACGCCAGGCCTCCCTGTCCATCACCAACTCCTGGAGTCCACCCAAACTCCTGTCCATCGAGTCGGTGATGCCATCCAGCCATCTCATCCTCTGTCGTCCCCTTCTCCTCCTGCCCCCAATCCCTCCCAGCATCAGAGTCTTCTCCAATGAGTCAATTCTTTGCATGAGGTGGCCAAAGTACCGGAGTTTCAGCTTTAGCATCAGTCCTTCCAATGAACACTCAGGACTGATCTCCTTCAGAATGGATTGGTTGGCTCTCCTTGCAGTCCAAGGGACTCTCAACAGTCTTCAACACCACAGTTCAAAAGCATCAATTCTTCAGTGCTCAGCTTTCTTCACAGTCCGGCTCTCACATCCATACCCAGTGGAAAAACTATAGTCTTGACTAGACGGACCTTTGTTGACAAAGTAATGTCTCTGCTTTTGAATATGCTATCTAAGTTAGTCATAAGTTTCCTTCCAAGGAGTAAGTGTCTTTTAATTTCATGGTTTCATGGCTGCAGTTACCATCTGCAGTGATTTTGGAGCCCCCCAAAATAAAGTCAGCCATTGTTTCCACTGTTTCCCCATCTCTTTGACATGAAGTGATGGGACTGGATGCCATGATCTTCGTTTTCTGAATGTTGAGCTTTAAGCCATCTTTTTCACTCTCCTTTTTCACTTTCATCAAGAAGCTCTTTAGTTCTTCTTCACTTTCTGCCATAAGGGTGGTGTCATCTGCATATCTGAGGTTACTGATATTTCTCCCGGCAATCTTGATCCAGCTTGTGTTTCTTCCAGCCCAGCATTTCTCATGATGTACTCTGCATATAGGTTAAATAAGCAGGGTGACAATAGACAGCCTTGACGTACTCCTTTTCCTATTTGGAAGCAGTCTGTTGCATAATTCAGTCTAAATAGTTTAATTTGTGACTACAATGAGCCTACTTGACAGGCATAAACTTGAAGCTAACAAGTGAATGAGGGGCCCTGTATCAGAATTTCCTTCCGTTCTTTCACAGGATCCCTTGCCTGTGGTCTTGATATCCAGTTCCATGACATGACAAAGATAGCAAGTGATGACAATAGTTCAAGCATTTATTAAATATTAGTTAACCTTGACTTCCTCTTAGTTGTTTCAGTTTAAAGTAAGTATAAATAGAAATTGTAATTCTTTTCCCTCTCCTTCAGTCATTTTGGCACCCTCTGATGTAAGTATTCACTTCACCTTGTGAGACCAGTGGTTTAGGTTGTGTTGTTACCAAGTCCACATTACATCATTGCATTTGATTTCTCTGTTAGCCAACATGTTTCACACAAAAATTAGATAAAAAAGCAAAAATAAATGCTACAACATACTCTGTTTTATAGTTCTGTGTTCCAGCCAGTTGAATCATAATATGTGCTATTGGTCATTAAAAAAAAAAAAGAGATAAATTTGGATGATCTTTGCAATCCTACAAGTTTAGGAAAAACAATGTGAAACATGTATTTCTAAGGTCACAAAAAAGATAGTACCTTCTGATTGCACAAATTATTTCACTGGGAAATTTTGGTAAAACACAAACTTGTTTAAACGTGTCCAACAATTTCCTAAGTATTTCTAAGTTCTTTGATACAATTTCATGGTAAAATTTCCAAAATAATTTAATGGCATGGCTCCTTTTTTTAATGTCCTTGTCATCTTCATGAGAAGCTAAGTTTGAAAATAAAGCAGCAATAGAACAAAAAAAAAGACAGACTGTAGGGATATAGGTAGTATTAAAACAGCTTCCCATTTCTATATTAAAACTAAATATAAAAACCTCCTGAGTATAGCTAGAGAAGAGTTTAGGATAAAAATAAATGGGCCCATCTTAACTAAGTTCTTTTTATCTGGTATATCTCTCCTCATAAGTGGGAACATTGGGCTTTGTTATCACACAAACAAATATTCCCTTAGTGTGAAAACAGAGAACATGAGTTCTATGAGCGGTCAGGAGGCTATTATACAGAGTGAAGTAAGTCAGAAAGAAAAACACCAATACAGTATAATAATGCATATATATGGAATTTAGAAAGATGGTAAAGATAACCCTGTACGTGAGACAGAAAAAGAGACACAGAAGTATAGAACAGTCTTTTGCACTCTATGGGAGAGGGCGAGGGTGGGATGATTTGGGAGAATGGCATTGAAACATGTATATTATCATATGTGAAATGAATCGCCAGTCCAGGTTCAATGCATGATACAGGATGCTCGGGGCTTGTGCACTGGGATGACCCAGAGGGATGGTATGGGGAGGGACGTGGGTGGGGGGTTCAAAATGGGGAACACATCATGTACACCCGGGGCAGATTCACGTCAATGTATGGCAAAACCAATACAATGTTGTAAAGTAATTAGCCTCCAATTAAAATAAATAAATTTATATTAAAAAAAAAAAAGGAACAGATGTATCCAAACCAAGCATGGAAGTACAGAGGAGATGCTAAGCAATGCTGTTTTACCATAGGCCTAACCATTCTTACTTTAACTGGATCTTTTTTGATTCTGAACAATTTTTTCGTTCACTTTTTGATTCCCTAGAACAGATATCGACAAACTGTGGTCTGTATCTACAGACCATATGAAGCATGGCTGTTGGTTGGTCAGTCACTCACTCGTGTCCACCTCTCTGCAATCCTGTGGACTATAGCCCACCAGGCTCTTCTTTCTGTGGGATTTTTCCAGATAAGAATACTGGAGTGGGCTGCCATTTCCTCCTCCAGAGGATCTTCCCGACCCAGGGATCAAACTCACGTCTCTTGTGTCTCTGACATTGGCAGGTGGATTCTTTACCACTGGGAAGAATATAGTGTACAGCCATATGAAGCATGCCACATATTTTTTTAGGTCTCAAGAGTGGAGAATAATAATGGTTCATGTTTGTGACATTTGTATAAACCTGAAATTTCAGCCTCCATAAATAAAGTTTTATTGGAACACAGCAACACTCATTGATTTACAAATTGGTAATGTCCACTTTCATACTGTAACTGCAGAAGTAAGTAGTTGTAGTACTCTGTGGTCCAATACTGACTATCTGAGTCTCTGTGTATAAAGTTAGCCATCCATGTTTTAAGAAGTTTGCCTGACTTTTCTTGTTGGCTTAAACAAACTTTCTTAGGGAGACAGGAAGAGAATGATTATTTATAGAGTACTTATTTGATAATTTACTTCATCTAGTCCTAATAACAACCCTAGTTGATAGACGTTAGTGCTCCATTTCATAGATCAATGAACTGATGTTCAGAGAGTTGAAGCAATTTACAAGAGTGTGTAGGTACCTATCGATTTTAGAGCCAGGTCTTACATATATGCTTTACTGTATTATGTTATTTCCCATAAAAGTAGATTTGCTCAAGAAAGTAGATTTGTTATGCCAATCTGAAAGCAAAGATGAATAGAATTGTGGGACTGTAGGAAGGGAGTCAGCAGTTTAATGAGTAGTTTCAGAAAGACCAACTCTGATCTTATGACAGGAAGGTAGCTTCAGGTACATTTCATTATCCGTGGATGCTTTCCCTATAGACCTCATTTCTCCTAAGAGTGAAGACTCTTATCAGTAATTTAGAATAAAGTGTCTTTCCATACTATCTGAATAAATCTTAATTATGTGAAAGACTATGAACCTTAAGCCACATTCAACCAATCTTCCCTGTTTTCCAATATACGATTAAAGTAGCTTAATTTAAAAGTCACTCTGTTTGCCTTTTTAAATATCTACAGATAACATAACAGTAGCTACAGTAAGGAGAATCTACTGAAGCAAGTTATATTTTGTCATTGATTGATCTCCAAAGGCACATTTCCTTTAGAAACTTGTCTTTGAAAATTTGCGGAAAAATTTATAGTGGTTTAAATGAAAGGAGCTAAAACATGAAAGATAAGGATTATGTCTTTATGTGGTGGCTGAACTGAACTGTAATATTGCTTAAAGATTAACTGTCTCTCTGATTGATCCAAATCATCACAGCCAAATAGACATTCAGAGAAATGAACTAATACTTAACTAACTAAAAATAAATGCTGGCCATGTTGTAACCCATTCATGCTTTTGCACATTGATATGATCCGAATTTGATTTGAATGAAATAAAATGTCTCTCTGTATTGCCATCGGTAGATTCCTTATCTTTACCACTATTTTTCTCAAACTGTTTTTCGGTCAACTTTCTCTCACTATTTTGCTTTTCTTTCCCTGAAGAAAGAAATGTGCCAGTGCTGATTATCTTGTGCTTACCGGCTTATTCCTGTTCCACTTCCAGGCCTCCCCATATACAACCCTCTGTGCCCTAACTCCCATCCCACTGTATTATTCCTTAAGAAGCTAACTGTGCTGAAAGTAGCCACACTGATACAAGGGCATCTGGAAGCAGGACAAAAGCCTTAAATCTCAAAACTTTAAGGGGAGATTGCTCAAGGTCAGGCGGTATTCAGAGAGGCTGAGCTGGACATTCTATAGATGGAAGTTATAAGGATGAAAGATTTGTCCTTGCATAGGGGTCATCAAAGAGAAGTTATAAAAACAAGTCTTCTCTTTAGTGTCATATAATCTAAAGGAGCAAAACAGAAACAGTAAACAAAACAATAAAAAGTCAACATTTAGAAAATATTTGAATATTTGTACTCTGTCAACACAGGGACATTTCCTATGCCCATTAAGATGATTTTTAAGACTATGCTCAATAAACTACCAAATTGAAGAAGAAAACACTTATGAAATGTTGTAAGTAGAATCCTGGAGCACAAAATAGGGTTCTTGGATTATAAAAATGCTGCTGCTGCTGCTGCTAAGTCACTTCAGTCGTGTCCGACTCTGCGTGACCCCATAGACGTCAGCCCACCAGGCTCTCCTGCCCCTGGGATTCTCCAGGCAAGAAAACTGGAGTGGGTTGCCATTTCCTTCTCCAATGCATGAAAGCAAAAAAGTGAAAGTGAAGTCGCTCAGTCGTGTCTGACTCTTAGCGACCCCATGGACTGCAGCCTACTGACTTGTAGAATTTAGGCAGAGAAAGAGAAAGAGAAAATGTGGGACTGAGAGAGAGAGAGAGGAAGTCAGGGGACAGGGGAGGGAGAGAAGATAAGAAAGACTGAGGGACTTCCCTAGTGGACCAGTGACTCAGACTTCACACCCCAATACAGAGGGCCCGGGTTCAGTTTTTGGTCAGGGAACAAGATCCCACATGCCACAACTAAAGATTCCATGTGCTGCAGTCAAAGATCCCTAGTGCCACAGCCAAGAATAGGCACAGCCAATAATTTTTCTTTTTTTATTAAGAAAGATTGAACAACCAGGTCTCCAAAGATAGAAGGGACAGTTCCATTGATCTGGAAGTCAGAAACTAATTTCAAAATACTCACCGTGTTTTGTAAGCTTAGAAGAAAGACAATAAGTACTTTTGACAAAGAAACTAGGAATGAATGAATATTTTTCACTTTTATGAAGGCTAAATCCAGAGAATTTCATTGTTTTATCAGACTTTTTCCTTGAATGTCATTTGAGAGGAGCATTCTCATCATCATTTTATTAGTTGGGGAGATGGATGAATAGATACATTATTAAATTATTTTAAAAATGTTACCTCAGATATAAACACTTTCCTTCATATGTAACCGTAAAATATGGAAGTTGAGAAATAATCTTGTGCCACTTCAGTTTCTGTGATTGTAATCTTTCCATGAAAAACACAATCTCAGTTAAGAATAAAAAATATCACATCTATTTAAAAAGTGAGAAAATAAAAATTGAATTTCAAAGAATAAGACATTTGGCCTCATTGATTTTTAAAAGTACCAAATTGCTGTAAAACCAGTTAAAACTTTCCAAGTTTATAACTTTTTTTTGGACTTTACATGCTTATGTAATTTTATAGATCTGTGCAATGAGATGGTAGAGATAACTGAAAATAAATATATATGCTTGCAGAATAAAATGTTTTAGGGGTATTAGAAGACTCTTGAGAGTCCCTCGGACTGCAAGGAGATCCAACCGGTCCATTCTGAAGGAGATCAGCCCTGGGATTTCTTTGGAAGGAATGATGCTAAAGCTGAAACTCCAGTATTTTGGCCACCTCATGCGAAGAGTTGACTCATTGGAGAAGACTCTGATGCTGGGAGGGATTGAGGGCAGGAGGAGAAGGGGACGACAGAGGATGAGATGGCTGGATGGCATCACTGACTCGATGAATGTGAGTCTGGGTGACCTCCGAGAGCTGGTGATGGATAGGGAGGCCTGGCGTGCTGCGGTTCATGGGGTCGCAAAGAGTCGGACACGACTGAGCGACTGATCTGATCTGATCTGATTACCACTCTGAATACAAATTAGAGTGTGGTTTTCTCTCATTATAAAAAATCATCTGAGTTGTTAACGTTACTGATTATCACCACAGACTATAGTAACAAAAGGTTTTATTGATTTTTAAAGTTACTTCTTTTTTCATATAGTTGTGCAGAATAATCGTTCAATCCTGTTATTACCAGTCAGTGTTTAGTGTCTGTTGATGTCAAAGATACACAGATAGTTCATAAGCAGATACTGGTACAATGAGAGGGTGGCAGGCCTCTTTAGAATATTTACCTGTTTGAGTCTCTCCATCTCATCTCAGGAAGATCATCTACATTTATACATAACAGAAGTGTCTTCTTTTGGGCAAATTTGCGTGTGAATGTACAAACTTGTAGGAATGTCTGGTGGGGTGGGTCTGGGGCTTTTCCAGGCTTGGGGGAGTGAGAGAATAACATGATTATGGATTAGATTCATTCATAGTCTGGGGACAGTGGACCACTTAAGTGAAAGGTAGAATGGAGATACTCAATTTCTTTGTTAGTTCCAATACAGTAAACTTCTCCTCGTGCTGTTTCTTTTCTTTCTCAGTATTTATCCTAAAGTAAGAACGTGCATCACAAAATGACATGTGTGCTTCTCACTGTGTGCTGTTTTAGGGATAGACAGTCGACTTACATTGTAGACTTTCATGATATAATAGCATTGCTTAAAATGCGGTAAAGAAGCATCTCAGCAAAGTGTGAGAACACTTTGAACAACGATGTTTTTATCACCTCATTTTTAAATGCTACACTCACCAGGTTATGTTAGATTTACCTTTTTGACTTTACCCTGATAAGCTCTACAGCAAAAGTGATGAAATCTTTAAAGTGCTTTCTTCTTTGCTTTTGTTTTTCATTTTTAAAAATATATTTTCATACTGTTTAAACTTTTATTTTCTGTGGATTTAATCATTATTTCACTTCAGATTCTTCACTTTCCCTTGTATCTCTTGCTACATGCCCTCCCCAGCTCATTCAAACTAATAAACAGATCAGGTATTTTAACAATGCTTTCTTCTTAGATACATCTCTCTTGGAGCCTCTATCCTCCAGCTCAAAACAGACGAATGGTACTCTTTGCTACAAAACTTCCATCCTGGGATGTTTCCCCATCATCCTGCATATTCTAATTGCCTCTTTCCTTACTCTATACTATTTCCTTAATCCCACATCTTCCTTTTACTTACTTTCTGGGTTTACATCAGGAGTATACAGTCAAATCAGCCAAAATAATATTGATGTAAGTTTTGAGACATTTCAAATGTTTAATAACTCAGTGTGTATCAAGTCAATTGCAACAATTGAAATAAGTCTTTAAGAGGACTACTGGGCCCATCATACTTTAATTTGGGTAATGGAAGTAACCCACTCACCACGGATTTTGTTCCTCATGCTTTGATTGCTGGCTTATGTTAATGGCAGAAATTTTCCTTTTATTTTCACATTTTTGCAGTGCTATAGTAACACTATAGTAAACCTTGTAGGTTTCCTTGTCCTTATTCAATGACACTTGATGCGGCCACTCATTCAATACTAAGGTTACCAAAGTCCTTTTCCTTGCCTGTGAATTTCTCTGTCAGATCAGATCAGATCAGATCAGTCGCTCAGTCGTGTCCAACTCTTTGCGACCCCATGAATCACAGCACACCAGGCCTCATTGTCCATCATCAACTCCTGGAGGTCACTGAGACTCACATCCATCGAGTCAGTGACGCCATCCAGCCATCTCATCCTCTGTCGTCCCCTTCTCCTCCTGCCCCCAATCCTTCCCAACATCAGAGTCTTTTCCAATGAGTCAACTCTTCACACGAGGTGGCCAAAATACTGGAGTTTCAGCTTGAGCATCATTCCTTCTAAAGAAATCCCAGGGCCAATCTCCTTCAGAATGGACTGGCTGGATCTCCTTGCAGAACCTTTGTTGACAAATAATGTCTCTGCTTTTGAATATGCTATCTAGGTTGGTCATAACTTTCTTTCCAAGGAGTAAGCGTCTTTTAATTTCATGGCTCCAGTCACCATCTGCAGTGATTTTGGAGCCCAGAAAAACAAAGTCTGACACTGTTTCCACTGTTTCTCCATCTATTTCCCATGTAGTGATGGGACCAGATGCCATGATCTTCGTTTTCTGAATGTTGAGCTTTAAGCCAACTTTTTCACTCTCCACTTTCACTTTCATCAAGAGGCTTTTGAGTTCCTCTTCACTTTCTGCCATAAGGGTGGTGTCATCTGCATATCTGAGGTTATTGATATTTCTCCCAGCAATCTTGATTCTAACTTGTGTTTCTTCCAGTCCAGTGTTTCTCATGATGTACTCTGCATATAAGTTAAATAAACAGGGTGACAATATATAGCCTTGACGTACTCCTTTTCCTATTTGGAACCAGTCTGTTGTTCCATGACCAGTTCTAACTGTTGCTTCCTGACCTGCATACAGATTTCTCAAGGGGCAGATTAGGTGGTCTGGTATTCCCATCTCTTTCAGAATTTTCCACAGTTTGTTGTGATCCACACAGTCAAAGGCTTTGGCATAGTCAATAAAGCAGAAATAGATGTTTTTCTGGAACTCTCTTGCTTTTTCCATGATCCAGCAGATGTTGGCAATTTGATCTCTGGTTCCTCTGCCTCTTCTAAAACCAGCTTGAACATCAGGAAGTTCACGGTTCACATATTGCTGAAGCCTGGCTTGGAGAATTTTGAGCATTACTTTACTAGCGTGTGAGATGAGTGCAATTGTGTGGTAGTTTGAGCATTCTTTGGCATTGCCTTTCTTTGGGATTGGAATGAAAACTGACCTTTTCCAGTCCTGTGGCCACTGCTGAGTTTTCGAGATTTGCTGGCATCTTGAGTTCAGCACTTTCACAGCATCATCTTTCAGGACTTGGAATAGCTCCACTGGAATTTCATCATCTCCACTAGCTTTGTTTGTAGTGATGCTTTCTAAGGTCCACTTGCCTTCACATTCCAGGATGTCTGGCTCTAGGTCAGTGATCACACCATCGTGATTATCTGAGTCATGAAGATCTTTTTTGTACAGTTCTTCTGTGTATTCTTGCTATCTCTTCTTAATATCTTCTGCTTCTGTTAGGTCCATACCATTTCTGTCCTTTATCGAGCCCATCTTTGCATGAAATGTTCCTTTGGTATCTCTGATTTTCTTGAAGAGATCCCTAGTCTTTCCCATTCTGTTGTTTTCCTCTATTTCTTTGCATTGATCATTGAAGAAGGCTTTCTTATCTCTTCTTGCTATTCTTTGGAACTCTGCATTCAGATGCTTATATCTTTCCTTTTCTCCTTTGCTTTTTGCTTCTCTTCTTTTCACAGCTATTTGTAAGGCCTCCCCAGACAGCCATTTTGCTTTTTTGCATTTCTTTTCCATGGGGATGGTCTTGATCCCTGTCTCCTGTACAATGTCACGAACCTCATTCCATAGTTCATCAGGCACTCTATCTATCAGATCTAGGCCCTTAAATCTATTTCTCACTTCCACTGTATAATCATAAGGGATTTGATTTAAGTCATACCTGAATGGTCTAGTAGTTTTCCCTACTTTCTTCAATTTCAGTCTGAATTTGGCAATAAGGAGTTCATGGTCTGAGCCACAGTCAGCTCCTGGTCTTGTGACTGTATAGAGCTTCTCCATCTTTGGAGCAAAGAATATAATCAATCCGATTTCGTTGTTGACCATCTGGTGATGTCCATGTATAGAGCCTTCTCTTGTGTTGTTGGAAAAGGGTGTTTGTTATGACTAGTGCATTTTCTTGGCAAAACTCTATTAGTCTTTGCCCTGCTTCATTCTGTATTCCAAGGCCAAATTTGCCTGTTACTCCAGGTGTTTCTTGACTTCCTGCTTTTGCATTCCAGTCCCCTATAATGAAAAGGACATCTTTTTTAGGTGTTAGTTCTAAAAGGTCTTGTAGGTCTTCATAGAACTGTTCAACTTCAGCTTCTTCAGCGTTACTGGTTGGAGCATAGACTTGGATTACTGTGACATTGAATGGTTTGCCTTGGAAACGAACAGAGATCATTCTGTCATTTTTGAGATTGCATCCAAGTACTGCATTTCGGACTCTTTTGTTGACCATGATGGCCACTCCATTTCTTCTGAGGGATTCCTGCCTGAAGTAGTAGATATAATGGTCATCTGAGTTAAATTCACCCATTCCAGTCCATTTCAGTTCACTGAATCCTAGAATGTTGACATTCACTCTGGCCATCTCGTTTGACCACTTCCAATTTGCCTTGATTCATGGACCTGACATTCCAGGTTCCTATGCAATATTGAACTTTACAGCATCCGACCTTTCTTCTATCACCAGACACATCCCCAGCTGGGTATTTTTTTTTGTTTGGCTCCATCCTTTCATTCTTTCTGGAATTTTTTCTCCACTGATCTTCAGTAGCATATTGGGCCCCTACTGACCTGGGGAGTTTCTCTTTCAGTATCCTATCATTTTGCCTTTTCATACTGTTCATGGGGTTCTCAAGGCAAGAATACTGAAGTGGTTTGCCATTCCCTTCTCCAGCGGACCACACCCTGTCCGATCTCTCCACCATGACCCGCCCATCCTGGGTTGCCCCACAGGCATGGCTTAGTTTCAGTCAGTTAGACAGGGCTGTGGTCCTAGTGTGATTAGATTGACTAGTTTTCTGTGAGTATGGTTTCAGTTTGTTTGCCCTCTGATGCCCTCTTGTAATACCTACAATCTTACTTGGGTTTCTCTTACCTTGCGTGTGGGATATCTCTTCACGGCTGCCCTAGCAAAGCACAGCCATCGCACCTTACCTTGGACGAGGGGTCTCTCCTCACTGCCGCCCTTCCTGACCTTCAACATGGGATAGCTCCTCTAGGCCCTCTGTGCCCACGCAGCCACGGCTCCTTGGACATGGAGTTAGTCCTCCCGGCCACCACCCCTGGCCTCAGGTGTGGGATTGCTCCTCCCGGCTGCTGGCTTTGGCCTCAGGCGTGGGGGCATGGGGTAGCTCCTCCCGCCAGCTGCCCCTGGCCTCAGGCTTGGGGCATGGGGTATCTCCTCCAAGCCACCGCCCCTGACCTTGGATGCGGGATAACTCCTCTCGTCCCCGCCCCTGACCTGTAAATGCATAAAAATAAACCCATCCATAGACAAAAGACTCAAGATTCTCAAATTTTATGTGATTTTTCCTTTTTCTTTTTTTTTTTTTTATGTCTTCAAGTCGCTGCCAAATCTGACTCTTCCTTCTTTATAACATCTGTAGCGACTTCTCTTTTGTTTTTCTTTCCTTCCCTCAGCAATGTGTGGATAAGTACATTGGGTAACTGACTCCTGGAAATAGCCTGATTCATATTCATATAAAAGTATAAATGGATGAAATTATGACAGTTATGGGCTAATCTTTATTCTCTTCAAGTGTGGCCCCTTAGTTCATGTAGACGACCAGGCTGCTCCCACCTGGGTGATTGATCTAGTCATTCTGTGGGACATTTCTTAATGTTTTAAAAATTTCTTTTGATGTATAGTTGATTTAGGCTTCCCAGGTGGCACTAGTGGTAAAGAACTCACCTGCCAGTGCAGGAGACATAAGAGACATGGGTTCGATCCCTGGGTTGGAAAGATTCCCTGGAGAAGGGCATAGCAACCCACTCCAGTATTGTTGCCTGGAGAATCCCATGGACAGAGGAGCCTGGAGGGCTATGGTCCATAGGGTTGCACAGAGTCAGACACGACTGAAGGCACTTAGCACACACAGCATATAGTTGATTTACAATGTTGTGTTAGCTTCAAGTGTAAAGCAAAGTGAACCAGTTATACATATACATATATCCAGGGCTTCTTCTTATTTGTTTTGTTTTGATTTCTTGTTTTTCCATTCAGCAAACATAAGGAACAAGCAGTTACTTGGCTGAGTAGGAATCATCTTAAACATGCTTTGTCCACTATTATTTTTAATAGACCCTTTATTCTATTTTCTTTGCATTGATCACTGAAGAAGGCATTCTTATCTCTTCTTGCTATTCTTTGGAACTCTGCATTTAGATGTTTATATCTTTCTTTTTCTCCTTTGCTTTTCGCTTCTCTTCTTTTCACAGCTATTTGTAAGGCCTCCCCAGACAGCCATTTTGCTTTTTTGCATTTCCTTTCCATGGGGATGGTCCTGATCCCTGTCTCCTGTACAATGTCACGAACCTCATTCCATAGTTCCTCAGGCACTCTATCTATCAGATCTAGGCCCTTAAATCTATTTCTCACTTCCACTGTATAATCATAAGGGATTTGATTTAGGTCATACCTGAATGGTCTAGTAGTTTTCCCTACTTTCTTCAATTTCAGTCTGAATTTGGCAATAAGGAGTTCATGGTCTGAGCCACAGTCAGCTCCTGGTCTTGTTTTTGCTGACTGTATAGAGCTTCTCCATCTTTGGTTGCAAAGAATATAATCAATCTGATTTCGTTGTTGACCATCTGGAGATGTCCATGTATAGAGTCTTCTCTTGTGTTGTTGGAAGAGGGTATTTGCTATGACCAGTGGATTTTCTTGGCAAAACTCTATTAGTCTTTGCCCTGCTTCATTCCGTGTTCCAAGGCCAAATTTGCCTGTTACTCCAGGTGTTTCTTGACTTCCTACTTTTGCATTCCAGTCCCCTATAATGAAAAGGACATCTTTTTTGGGTGTTAGTTCTAAAAGGTCTTGTAGGTCTTCATAGAACCGTTCAACTTCAGCTTCTTCGGCGTTACTGGTTGGGGCATAGACTTGGATTACTGTGACATTGAATGGTTTGCCTTGGAAACGAACAGAGATCATTCTGTCATTTTTGAGATTGCATCCAAGTACTGCATTTCGGACTCTTTTGTTGACCATGATGGCCACTCCATTTCTTCTGAGGGATTCCTGCCCACAGTAGTAGATATGATGGTCATCTGAGTTAAATTCACCCATTCCAGTCCATTTTAGTTCGCTAACTCCTAGAATGTCAACATTCACTCCTGCCATCTCTTGTTTGACCACTTCCAATTTGCCTTGATTCATGGACCTGACATTCCAGGTTCCTATGCAGTATTGCTCTTTACAGCATCGGACTTTGCTTCTATCACCAGACACATCCACAGCTGGGTATTCTTTTTGTTTTGGCTCCATCCCTTCATTCTTTCTGGAGTTATTTCTCCACTGATCTCCAGTAGCATATTGGGCCTCTACTGACCTGGGGAGTTTCTCTTTCAGTATCCTATCATTTTGTCTTTTCATACTGTTCATGGGGTTCTCAAGGCAAGAATACTGAAGTGGTTTGCCATTCCCTTCTCCAGCGGACCACACCCTGTCATCTCTCTCCACCATGACCCACCCATCCCAGGTTGCCCCTCGGGCATGGCTTAATTTCATTGTGTTAGACTAGGGTGTGGTCCTTGTGTGATTAGATTGACTAGTTTTCTGTGAGAACAGTTTTAGTGTATTTGCCCTCTGATGCCCTCTTTCAAGACCTACTGTCTTACTTGGGTTTCCCTTACCTTGGGCGTGGAAAGAAATAGAGGAAAACAACAGAATGAGAAAGACTAGGGATCTCTTCAAGAAAATCAGAGATACCAAAGGAACATTTCATGCAAAGATGGGCACGATAAAGGACAGAGATGGTGTGGACCTAACAGAAGCAGAAGATATTAAGAAGAGGTGGCAAGAATACACAGAAGAACTGTACAAAAAAGAGTTTCAAGACCCAGATAATCATGATGATGTGATCACTGACCTAGAGCCAGACATCTTGGAATGTGAAGTCAAATGGGCCTTAGAAAGCATCACTACGAACAAAGCTAGTGGAGGTGATGGAATTCCAGTGCAGCTATTCCAAATCCTGAAAGATGATGCTGTGAAAGTGCTACACTCAATATGCCAGCAAATTTGGAAAACTCAGCAGTGGCCACAAGATTGGAAAAGGTCAGTTTTCATCCCAATCCCAAAGAAAGGCAATGCCAAAGAATGCTCAAACTACCACACAATTGCACTCATCTCACACGCTAGTAAAGTAATGCTCAAAATTCTCCAAGCCAGGCTTCAGCAATATGTGAACCGTGAACTTCCTGATGTTCAAGCTGGTTTTCGAAAAGGCAGAGGAACCAGAGATCAAATTGCCAACATCCGCTGGATCATGGAAAAAGCAAGAGAGTTCCAGAAAAACATCTATTTCTGCTTTATTGACTATGCCAAAGCCTTTGACTGTGTGGATCACAATAAACTATGGAAAATTCTGAAAGAGATGGGAATACCAGACCACCTGATCTGCCTCTTGAGAAATCTGTATGCAGGTCAGGAAGCAACAGTTAGAACTGGTCATGGAACAACAGACTGGTTCCAAATAGGAAAAGGAGTACGTCAAGGCTGCATATTGTCACCATGTTTATTTAACTTATATGCAGAGTACATCATGAGAAATGCTGGACTGGAAGAAACACAAGTTGGAATCAAGATTGCCGGGAGAAATATCAATAACCTCAGATATGCAGATGACACAACTCTTATGGCAGAAAGTGAAGAGGGGCTAAAAAGCCTCTTGATGAAAGTGAAAGTGGAGAGTGAAAAGGTTGGCTTAAAGCTCAACATTCAGAAAACGAAGATCATGGCATCTGGTCCCATCACTACCAGAAATAGATGGGGAAACAGTGGAAACAGTGTCAGACTTTGTTTTTCTGGGCTCCAAAATCACTGCAGATGGTGACTGCAGCCATGAAATTAAAAGACGCTTACTCCTTGGAAGGAAAGTTATGACCAACCTGGATAGCATATTCAAAAGCAGAGACATTACTTTACCAACAAAGGTTCGCCTAGTCAAGGCTATGGTCTTTCCTGTGGTCATGTATGGATGTGAGAGCTGGACTGTGAAGAAGGCTGAGTGCCGAAGAATTGATGCTTTTGAAATGTGGTGTTGGAGAAGACTCTTGAGAGTCCCTTGAACTGCAAGAAGATCCAACCAGTCCATTCTGAAGGAGATCAATCCTGGAATTTCTTTAGAAGGAATGATGCTAAAGCTGAAACTCCAGTATTTTGGCCACCTCATGCGAAGAGTTGACTCACTGGAGAAGACTCTGATGCTGGGAGGGATTGAGGGCAGGAGGAGAAGGGGACGACAGAGGATGAGATGGCTGGATGGCATCACTGACTCGATGGTTGTGAATCTGAGTGACCCCCGGGAGCTGGTGAGGGACAGGGAGGCCTGGCGTGCTTCAGTTCATGGGGTCGCAAAGAGTCAGACACGACTGAGCGACTGATCTGATCTGATCTTATTCTATTTTCAGAGTAGCTGCTGCCAGTACCATTTAAGTATTGCTGGTTTAATCCATGCAATTACTGTTAACAAAGAACCAAGGATTTCGGTGGTGTGATGTAAGGAACTGAAAAAGAAAGTCAGTGTTTCTTATGTCCCAATTATGTTTCATGCGTTATGGTATGCACTTTCTTATTTCAGGCCTACCAGACTTTTCGTTTTGTTCACTACCGTATCTTGAGTGCTTTGTACAGTGCCTGATGCTAAGTAGTTTCTGAATGAAGCAATGGATAGATGAATGTGACATCTTGTTTAATCCTGACAATAGTCCTTTATGTCCTGTTATCAGAAAGTATAAGTAGTCTGCTTCATTCTCAAAGATAATAGTAATAACATGTAATAATAGTAATAACTAGCAGGTGGGATTCAAATTCACATTTATTTGACTTCAAGTTTATGCTTTTAAAAAATATTTCATGGACTTAATTGAAAGCTCTTTTCTGCTTAGAACTGTACCTTTCACATGGTAGTCATATAACACAGGAGAATGTTGGTTAAGGCACACCAAAAAGTGAAAAAATAAACAAAGATGTGTCCTTAAATAAGTTTAGGCAGTTTTATTCATTAGTTTTCATCAAGATTCTATCTTTTGCTATGTCTTGGCACAGAACTCTTAACACAATCTACCCAATTGTCTTCTTGTGAGTCTTAGGAGAGTTGCCAGGGGTGTGGTATTCAGTGGTTAGATCTTCAGAAATCACTCATGTTGTTTACTTCAGTTTTCATTGTAATTAAATAATGGTCTGCTTTAGACGTTCTCTCTTGACAAGCGCTATATAAAGTATTGCATCTGTGTCTGATAAAATGCAGAATTCAATAACTTCATCATTTTATTTCAGAAATGCTTGGTGGAATTCATTTTGGTGTCTCAATGTACTGAATAAGTTCAAAGGTATGGGTGTAGGTAAATCCACTCCTCTTGGCGTTTAACGTGATAAAAAAGTCCTACTATTTGTGCTCCTAAAAGAAATTCTGAGTAAAGGTCCATCCTTTGGTTCTGTTTTTTCAATTACACACAGAAATTTCACTTTTGCAGGAAGTGCAGTGGTATTTTATAAAAAGCAATGAACTTGGCAAAGCTGACCTATATCTGAGTCATAGCTTGACCAACCTAATAATGAGAACTTGAACAAGTCATGCAATTTCTCTGATCCTAAATTTATCAGTATTTGAATGTTGGACCAAAATCCATGTGCTAACTGTCCCTGGGGGCTGTTGTGAACTATAGGTGTGAGAATATATATGATGAAAGTACGTTATATATTGTAAAACATTAAACAAATATCTTTTATTAGGTTTATACCTAACATTTAGATTCACGGCAACTCTCTTGGTGAGTCATTCTCAACCTTTAAGAATGGTGCAGTTTCATGCTTTTGCTATAATCAGTAATAATCCATTCTCTTCTTTTCCTTTCTCAACTTTTCCTTCCTGCCTCCTTCTGAAAACTGATTTGAGACCTGTGGCAAGTATGTGTATTATGATTAACACAGCAGAAAAGGAAAGAAGTTTGAATAATAAAAAGGGAATTCAAAATTCAAATGAATAATAAGCGCTTTAGTGTTCTGTGAATAATACTAAGACTGAGAACAAAGTTTGCATTGTAGAACTTGATGTTAATAGTGTAACGATGCTGTCTACTAGGATGATGTGGAGGTACTGACAGTTTCTAAGCAGAATTCTAATTCATCTAAAAAATGAATTCTATCCATGTTGCTTTGTGTCCTCACATATTCAATTAATATACACTGAACAGTTATGATTATGCTATACACTGTGCTGGGCCCTGAGTAAACAGTGGGAAACACAGCAGACATGCCTTAACATCAGATCAATTTGGGTGAGAAAAACATGTGGGAAAAAAAATATATACCAAGTAATTAAAACATGTAATGTTATACATTTTGATAATTAATATGAAGGAGAAGAACTGGGTTATATTGATATAAGAGGGAATAACAGGGACAACCAAATATTTGGGTGTATTTTAAACATTTACAATTTTCCTAAAGTTGATCTTCTGCGCTTTTGTTTAAAACTTGTCATCTTCTTTCCTCTTCCCTATCGACTCCTCCCTCCTTCCATTCATGCACAAAACAGACAAGAAGAGGGCCTAAAGGATGCCCTAGCTAGGGGAGGGAATGTTTTATGCTATAATCAAATTTGGAGTTTTGATTAATATCTGGGTAAAGACATTCTAATTATTGAATTGAGTAAAGATTCTTCCCGCAATGCAGGAGACCTAGGTTTAATCCCTGGGTCAGAAAGATCCCCTGGAGAAGGACATGGCAACCCACTCCAGGATTCTTGCCTGGAGAAGCCCTTGGACAGGGGAGCCTGGTGAGCAAATAGTTGGTCACAACTGATTAACTAACAGACGATATGAGACATAAACTGACAGCAGGGCCATCTACTAATATGAAGCAGATATTGGCATTTCATGCAAAATTAAGCACAATAAAGGAGAGAAATAGTATGGACCTCACAGAAGCAGAAGATATTAAGAAGAGGTGGCAAGAGTACACAGAACTATACAAAGAAGATCTTCATGATCCAGATAACCACAATGGTGTGATCACTCACCTAGAGCCAGACAGCCTGGAATGCAAAGTCAAGTGGGCCTTAAGAAGCATCACTATGAACACAGCTAGTGGAGATGATGGAATTCCAGTTGAGCTATTTCAAACCCTAAAACATGATGCCATGGAAGTCCTGCACTCAATATGCCAGAAAATCTGGAAAACTCAGTGGTGGCCACAGGACTGGAAAAGATCAGTTTTCATTCCAATCCCAAAGAAAGGCAATGCCAAAGAATGCTCAAACTACCGCACAATTGCACTCATCTCACACACTAGAAACTAATGCTCAAAATTCTCCAAACCAGGCTTCAACAAGTACGTGAACTGTTAACTTCCAGATGTTCAAGCTGGATTTTAAAAAGGCAGAGGAACCAGAGATCAAATTGCCCACATCCATTGGATCATTGAAAAAGCAAGAAAGTTCCAGGAAAACATCTACTTTTGCTTTATTAACTATGACAGAGCCTTTGACTGTGTGGATCACAACAAACTGTGGAAAATTCTCCAAGAGATGAGAACATCAGACCACCTGACCAGTCTCCTGAGAAATCTGTATGGAGGTCAAGAAGCAACAGTTAGAACTGGACATGGAACAAGAGGCTGGTTCCAAATCGGGAAAGGAGTACGTCAAGGCTGTATATTGTCACCCTGCTTATTTAACTTATATGCAGAGTACATCACGTGAAATGCTGGGCTGGAAGAAGCACAAGCTGGATCAAGATTGCCGGGAGAAATATCAATAACCTTAGATATGCAGATGACACCACCCTTATGGCAGAAAGTGAAGAAGAACTAAAGAGCCTCTTGATGAAAGTGAAAGAGGACAGTGAAAAGGTTGGCTTAAAGCTCAACATTCAGAAAACTAAGCTATGGCATCCAGTCCCATCACTTCATGGCAAATAGATGGGGAAACAATGGAAACAGTGACAGACTATTTTGGGGGCCTCCAAAATCACTGCAGATGGTGACTGCAGCCATGAAATTAAAAAACACTTGCTCCTTGGGAGAAAATCTATAACCAACCTACACAGCATATTAAAAAGCAGAAACATTAGTTTGCCAACAAAGGTCTGTCTAGTCAAAGCTGTAGTTTTTCCAGTAGTCATGTATGGATGTGAAAGCTGGACCACACAGAAAGCTGGGTGCTGAAGAATTGATGCTTTTCAACTGTGGTGTTGGAGAAGACTCTTGACACTCTCTTGGACTGAAAGGAGATGCAACCAGTCCATCTTAAAGGAAATCAGTCCTGAATGTTGATTGGAACGACTGATGCCGAAGCTGAAACTCCAATACTTTGGCCACCTGATGTGAAGAACAGACTTATCTGAAAAGACCCTGATGCTGGGAAAGATTGAAGGTGGGAGGAGAAGGGGGTGACAGAGAATGAGATGGTTGGATGGCATCACCAACGTGATGGCCGTGAGTTTGAGTAGGCTCCCAGAGTTGGTGATGGACAGGAAAGCCTGGCATGCTGCAATCCATGGGGTTGCAAAGAGTTGGAAACGACTGAGAGACTTAACTAATCCACTGACTGACTGAGGCAGAGAAACCTTGGGATTGGTCTGGGTTTTCTCCACAAGCAGGGGAATATGCCCTGAATTAATTTTAGTTACCCATGGAAGACAAGATTAAAACTATACTTGCTTTTACATCAGTAGTTATGAACTAGGGAGGGTTACAGCAAAGTGAAGAGTCGTAAGAGGTGAGGATTGAAAATAAGTGGGAAGTTTCTTTTCCAAATATGCTTAAAAGAGAGAAAGTAGATTAAAAGCGAGGCAAACCATGGTGAGTTTTATTTTTTAAAATATTGGAAAAATCTGAGCATATTTATATGATAAGGGGAAAGAGTAAAGAAATATTGATAATAAAAGAGTGGATACTTTTTGTATGTGTACTAATTTTTGAGTTACCTACAACATGAGGTTAAATGTGATCCTCATTCCTGGATTTTCAATACAAGCAGCATAATCAAGAAATGTGGTTTATTCACTAAATTACCTTTCTTTCCAAAATACTCAAGTTTATTCTTTGTCATCTGCAAGTCAAAGAATTTACTATTCCTGATAAAATTAATTTAACAGTAAATTACGTGGAACTTACTGGAATCTTGGAGGATTGAACCAACATATAAGGTCTGGGAGGAATGATTTTATTTACTTTTACTGTGTAGATTTTATTCACTCCTGTATTCCTAGCAGCTGTAGCAGTACCTGATGTATTATTCTTGTTTAGTTGCTAAGTCATGTCAGACTCTTTTGTGACCCGATGGACATTACCCCACCAGGCTCCTCTGTCCATGGGATTTCCCAGGCAAGAATACTGGAGTGGCTTGCCATTGCCTTCTCCAGGGGATCTTCCCAACCCAGGGATCGAACCTACATCTTGTTTCCTGCATTGGCAAGCAGATTCTTTACTGCTGAGCCACCAGGGAAACCCATAGCATATGCTAAAATGTATTTGGTGAATAAATAATAGCAGAAACCTAAGGGTGAATGATGGACTTCCCTGGTATACCTCTCAGCTGGTAAAGAATTCACCTGCAGTGCAGGAGACTCCAGTTTGATTCCTGGGTCAGGAAGATCCCCTGGAGAAGGGATAGGCTACCCACTCCAAAATTCTTGGGCTTCCCTGGTGGCTCCAATGGTAAAGAATGTGCCTGTAATGCAGGAGACCTGGGTTTGATCCCTGGGTTGGGAAGATCCCCTGGAGGAGGGTATGGCAACCCACTCCAATAGAGAATCCCCATGGACAGAGGAGCCTGGCGAGCTACAGTCGATGAGCCTGGCAGGTTACAGTCGATGAGCCTGGCAGGCTACAGTCCGTGGGGCTGCAAAGAGTCAGACACAGATGAGTACAAGCACAAGGATGTACACAGCACAGCACAAAGGATGAAGAGTAGTCAGGGAAAAGTTCCACACAGAAAATAGTAATACCAAGCCATAGCCTGTTTGTGTCAGTTTTAAAAAATCATAAATCAGTAAGCCTGAAAAAAATTGTTTAGGTGAACATTACTTCGGTATTCATTCAATATACTTCAGTGTGAAAGTTAACTTAGTTATTGAATTTTTATTTATTAAAAAAGAGATTGATGAGTAGGTTTACTTATACTTTGCTTTTACCAAAAACTCTAAAATAGGACAGATAAGAGAGAGAGGAAACATGTGTCTAGACTGCTATTATTAAATTGATAGTGGGACCAACAATAAAATCCATGTTTCCAGATTCAAAGGTGTTATAAATTTCTGGAGTTATGAAATTCTTTCAGATATTTTTTTAAAGAGAAAGCTATCAACATTGCAAAAGCACTATCTCATAGTTTAGCCTAAGTGTTACTCCCTTAAATAGAAGAAATAATTTGAATTCCATCATTTCAGACCTGTGCCTATTCATTAAGTTATGCTAGAGTTTTCTCTGAGGAGGGGTTGATTTTTTAACACATACAACTTAACCAAGTGTGTGTTATCACGAACCATATGGATATAGAATTCTGACGGTGAAAATTATGGGCTGGTTCAACAAAGAGATCATGATTATAGCCTTTTTATTGTATATTTTCTCCCTTTGCATTTTTGGCATGTAAATGGCATCCCTATTTATTATCATCAGCTATTTTCAAAGCTGAACCACCCATTCTAATAATAATTATTATTATTATATTTATAGAAAACTGACAAAATTGATACAGTTTGCTACTCACAGAGGTACAGGTTTTCCAATAAGGAAGGTGATAATTATGACAGTAAAACTTATATTTTGCATATGAATAAGAGAGCACAAGAGTGACACGTTTCTTAAGCTTTAATGTGACAAGTAGCTGGTTATGAGCATCAGCTTCCATATTTTTTAAATTTATTTATTTTAATTGGAGGCTAATTACTTTACATTATTGTAGTGATTTTTGCCATACATTGACATGAATCAGCCATGGGTGTACATATGCTTCCATATTTAAACAGCCTTTCAGTAAGAGCATCCTAATGTTTCCTGTATACTAAACGATTAAACAAGAATGGAAATTGTGACACATGTGTGATTAGTAGATGCTATTGTTAAATTGTTTTCTGAGACACTGCTCCTTAGGTATGTGTTCTTTTTTCTTTTGAAAGAATCGTTTTATTTATTTATGGTTGTGGTGAGTCTTCCTTACTGCACACAGGCTCTCTCTCGTTGCGGTGAGCGGGAGCTACTCTCTAGTTGCAGCGCATAGGTTTCTCATTGCAAAGATTTCCCTTCTTGCGGAGCACAGGCTCTAGGCACAGGGGCTTCAGTAGTTGCGGTGCGTGGGCTCAGTAGTTGTGGCTCCTGGGCTCCAGAGCACAGGCTCAATAGTTAATGGGGCACGTGCTTAATTGTTCCATGCCTTGTGGGATATTGCCAGACTAGGGAGTAGAACCCAGGTCCACCACATTGGCAGGTGAATTCTTTACCACTGAGTCACCAGGGAAGCACCCTTAAGTAAGGTTTTAAGCAGAGACCTAATCTAGAATAGTATCTCTGAAGAAGAGATAAACTTGTTCCTCTCAGTCATTTGGTTAGTCTATTTAGCTGCAGCTTAAAATCATAGACAAACTTCCCTGGTGGCTCAGACAGTAAAGCGTCTGTCTACGATGTGGGAGACCCGGGTTTGATCCCTGGGTTGGGAAGATCCCTTGGAGAAGGAAATGGCAGTCCACTCCAGTACTATTGCCTGGAAAATCCCATGGACAGAGGAGCCTGGTAGGCTACAGTCCATGGGGTTGCAAAGAGTCGGACATGACTGAGCGACTTCACGTTCACGTTAAAATCATAGACAAAATCTTGTAAGTATATGCTAAGGAACTTGAAGACTGTCTCAGGGTTTACAAATGAAAGATCATATGTGCTTTGGTTAATATTTTCAAGATCCCTCCTCTTTCTCCCCTTTAAAATTTTCCTGTAAAGTTTTTATTTTCTGAGTTTCCCTCACTCCTACTAAGGCTTTCTGAAATCACCACCCAAATAAACTCCTTACACTAAAATTCTTGCCCTAGGGTCTACTTTTAGGAAACCACCCTAAGACAGGGGTTCATAACTGGAACTTACATGATAATATATATGTATATATAAAGGCAAGAAAGTAGTATTAGTTGCTCAGTCATATCCGACTCTTTGTGACCCCATGAACTATAGCCTATCAGGCTTATCTGTCTATGGGATTTCCCAGGCAAGAAT
The DNA here is from genome assembly GCA_935064755.1 of Tragelaphus eurycerus. Lineage (NCBI taxonomy): Eukaryota > Metazoa > Chordata > Mammalia > Artiodactyla > Bovidae > Tragelaphus > Tragelaphus eurycerus. The sequence goes on along the minus strand of CAKXYN010000010.1, from coordinate 38,525,382 downwards.
ACTGGAGTGGGTTGCCATTTCCTTCTCCAGGGGACCTTCCAGACCCAGGGATCAAACCCAGGTCTCCTGCATTGTAGTAAGATTCTTTACCATCTGAGCCACCAGGGAAGCCTGTAGCATTCAAATATGAAGCCATCAATAGGAAATAATAATAATAATGTTAATAACAATTGTTGTTGTCCACTTGCTAAGTCATGTCTAACCCTTTGTGACATGACTAGGACTGTACCACTGCAGGCTTCCCTGTCCTTCACTGTCTTCCGGAGTTTGCTCAAATTCATGTCCATTGAGTCAGTGATACTGTCTAACCATCTCATCCTCTGCTGCCCTCTTCTCCTTTTGCCTTCAGTCTTTCATCCAGGTCTTTTCCAATGAGTTGGCTCCTGATAAAAATTGCTGCTGTTTCATTGAATGCTTGTTATGCAGTCATGTAGCAATAAGTATAAATATTTTTACATTTTAATGATATTTTCCCAACATTTCTCCTTATTAAGTAATTGTACTATCATGCCTATTTTACAGATGAAAATGCTGTGTGTGCCAAGTCATTTCAGTCTTGCGTCTCTTTGTGAACCTATGTACTGTAGCTTGCCAGGCTCCTCTGTCCACAGGCTTCTCCAGGCTAGAATACTGGAGTGGGTTACCATTCCCTCCTCCAAAAGATCTTGCCAACCTAGGCATCAAACCTGCATCTCTCATGTCTCCTGGGTTGGCAGGTAGGTTCTTTACTGCTAGCACTACCTGGGAAGCCCATAGATGAAGATACTAAGGTTTAAAAATAGTTAAGTCCCTTTGCTGAGGTTCCATAACTTGTAATTATTGGAGTCAAGATCAAAGCCAAACCTCCTAACTATCACTCAGCATAAAGTTTCCTCAAATTACAAATTCTTTAAAAATATCAGCCCCCACTAGAATATGTATGTGTATCCTTGAAAATATAAGTACTATTTTTATATTTCACTTGTTTAGAACCTTAATTGGTATTGGTTTGTGTTGTTAAAAGTTTCATGATAAATAGAAATAAAGGTTTTATTTCCTTTAAAAAGTAATTGAATTTTGACCACAGACAATAGTTACCATTATAAAGAATTCTCCAAAAGGATGAATGGAACTTGAGGCATGGCAGTCACATAAATCATCCACCACCTGCACAGTTACTTTTCCTAAGAAAGAAGGCTTGAGTCCAGTAGGTTGAAATAATCAAGTGATACATTCTTTTGGAGAAGAGTCTTATTTCTGGTTTGTTTTACAAGGAGGAAGTTTTTATTTTCTGTAAAATCAGAGCCAACTTGTTAAAACCTAACAAATTCAGGATTAAACTCATATTTGTGGAATAGTGAAATACTTGGCTTTTTTAGCTGGTTTAAAATTAACCAGACAAGATTGTGTAATCACTGGGACAGAAGCAGAAATATAAAGAAGGTTTTCAAGATTTTTAAAAAAGCTTCTGAAGATTCTACTGTGCTTTGTAAACATAGCAATCTTTAATCAATACTGAAAAAAAAAAAAAAAGACTGGCACTAATAACTTGTATTTATTTTTTTTCATGGTGAACAAATGCCAGGCATCATTGTGAAGAGCTTAAGTACAAATATCTGGCAAATATTTGACTATGGTTCTCATTCTATACAGTGAGGTTAACTTTCCATGACTCTGAAAAAAATTTTTCCATTTTATCTCTTTCCTTCCTTCCTTTCTTTCCCCTTTCCTATTTATTTTCCTTTTCCTTCTTTCTCTTTCTTTATTCCTTTGGAAATAAATGACATAATTCAGTTTTACTTATAGTCAAGTTTACTTAACACTTTTCCCCCCACATATACCCAAAGACAGAGAGAAAACAGAAGATAACTTTTCAAAAAAAGAGAGTAAAAAAAAACCAGACAACTCTTCAATTTCTTTAAGTTCATTATAATTATGCCAGAAATTATCATAAAATAGAAAGTTAATATTTAAAAATTCAAACATTTATTTTCTAAGGGAAAAAATAAATAGCAGAGAAATAGCACACTTAGGGAAAAAGTGCTGTACAATTATCTATATGAAATTCTGCAAGGAAATATTTTATTTAGTGATTATAATGTATTTACAAAAATAATTTGACCTTCTATAAATAGAGCAAATACATCTATCTAGTATTAATAACTCTTTTGTCATATTATTTTGCTTTGCATTACATTTAGTTACATGCATATATTCCAGCCCTACTAAATTTTGATCTTTTCAAAGGGAGGTATCATTTAATTATTCAGTGATTATTTATTGAATACTTATCCTGTGACAAATTGTGTGCTAAACCTGAAGGATAATAAGAACAATTAAACAAAGCCTCTGTCCTTATAGAACTTGGATAAACAAAATGAGAGGGAAAGTGATTAAAGGGTAATCAGATTAATTGTATATAGTAGTATATACATAGTAATCTAGGTGCCCAGAGAGTAAACACGCAACCCAATCTCTCTGAGGTACTGAGAGGAAGAGTGAGAGAGTAATAGAGGGGTTGTCAGTAAGAATGTGTCAGCTGAAATGTAAAAATGTACATATTTATATTAATTAAAAGATATACACATTTTGTTAATTATGAGATTCATGAAGCATAACTTGACTATGCTATGCTATGCTAAGTCACTTTAGTCGTGTCTGACTCTGAGTGACCCCATAGATGGCAGCCCACCAGGCTCCCCCATCCCTGGGATTCTCCAGGCAAGAACACCGGAGTGGGTTGCCATTTCCTTCTCCAATGCATGAAAGTGAAAAGTGAAAGTGAAGTCGCTCAGTCATGTCCGACTCCTAGCGACCCCATGGACAGCAGCCTACCAGGCTCCTCCATCCGTGGGATTTTCCAGGCAAGAGTACTGGAGTGGGGTGCCATTGCCTTCATTATGTAATAAAACACAAACACTGATCATTGGAACATCACAGTTAGAACTGGACATGGAACAACAGACTGGTTCCAAATAGGAAAAGGAGTACGTCAAGGCTATATATTGTCAGCCTGCTTATTTAACTTCTATGCAGAGTACATCATGAGAAACGCTGGACTGGAAGAAACACAAGCTGGAATCAAGATTTCCAGGAGAAATATCAATAACCTCAGATATGCAGATGATACCACCCTTATGGCAGAAAGTGAAGAGGAACTAAAGAGCCTCTTGAAAGTGAAAGTGGAGAGTGAAAAAGTCGGCTTGAAGCTCAACATTCAGAAAACGAAGATCATGGCATCGGGTCCCATCACTTCATGGGAAATAGATGGGGAAACAGTGGAAACAGTGTCAGACTTTCTGGGCTCCAAAATCACCGCAGATGGTCACTGCAGCCATCAAATTGAAGGACGCTTACTCCTTGGAAGGAAAGTTATGACCAACCTAGATAGCATATTCAAAAGCAGAGACACTACTTTGCCAACAAAGGTCCATCTAGTCGGAGCTATGGTTTTTCCTGTGGTCATGTATGCATGTGAGAGTTGGACTGTGAAGAGGGCTGAGTGCCAAAGAATTGATGCTTTTGAACTGTGGTGTTGGAGAAGACTCTTGAGAGTCCCTTGGACTGCAAGGAGATCCAACCAGTCCATCCTGAAGGAGATCAGCCCTGGGATTTCTTTGGAAGGAATGATGCTAAAGCTGAAACTCCAGTACTTTGGCCACTTCATGAGAAGAGTTGACTCATTGGAGAAGACTCTGATGCTGGAAGGGATTGGGGGCAGGAGGAAAAGGGGACAACAGAGGATGAGATGGCTGGATGGCATCACTGACTCGATGGATGTGAGTCTGAGTGACCTCCGAGAGCTGATAATGGACAGGGAGGCCTGGCATGGTGCGATTCATGGGGTCGCAAAGAGTTGGACACGACTGAGCGACTGAACTGAACTGTACTGATCAAAGGTCATTGGGACTTCTCTGGCAAATTTTATCAGAAGCTAACTGAGGCAAAAAAAAAAAAAATATTCAGCATGGTTTATCCAATTTTGCTAAAGTAATAAGTTAAATCTCAAATTTATATCTGGTGAAATCTGTCTTTAATTACAATTTCATATTTCAAATAAAATATGCTGAAAGTAGAGAATCCAAATATTCAGCTGATCTATTTCCTTTAGAATTCTTACCAGTGCACAGGTAAGAATATGTTTTTTTGTGTGTGTGTGTATTCAAATGTATAAGCTTTTGATGATCTGTGAAACAAATTCAGAACAGACAAGCCATAGGGAATCAGATGAACTCTTTGCCTTCATTCTTGGGCTGAATTCCTACAGACTGTGTGCAAATGATGCATTCAAGTTAAGTTCTTACCAAGAAGGAAGGTGATTATCCATAGAATTGTAGAAGAAATAATGCAGTATCACAATATGCTTCTTGTATCTAAACTTCTTGAAGGCAGGAACAGTATGCTTTGTGTATATTTATTCCCACAGCATTTAAATTTAGAAGGTATGCATCCATCTATTTTAGACCGTCATTGAATCTGTACTCCCCCACTATGTATATTAATGTGATATTAGTGATTTAAGTCTACCAGGTTACTGCCTGATCTCACTTCTTTTACCATCTGTAGTCCCGTCAAGTCCCATGAAAACATGTGGTTAGTATGTCCAAATTATTAGGGAATTTTGTAAATGCCATCATACCTCCTAGAATCATGGGGTTATGACTTTTAATATCTCTAAAATCAGCTCAAGGAAGGACATTTGATGAGCCTTATACTTAGCATAGCATAGCATAGCATAGTTATACATCTTTTCTCTGATTATAACAGATTTGAATCTTTTATAGTAACTCTCCACCCCCATCACCATCATGGGCATTGACAAGAGAGATGCAAGAAGCAAATGTGACTTTCATTATCAGCTAATCCTAGAAACACTCATTTTTCTATGTAAGTCTCCAATTCTTATGACATAAAATACCTTTCCTTAAGCATTGCTAAGGTTCCAGGGGGTGTGGGGCTTTCTTTAACATCTTGGCACCACACACTCTGTTTCGATATTCCCTCATAAAGCAGAGATATTAGATTAGAAAAATACTGATCCATGTAAACTTGGTATGTCAAGTTTAGAGGACAATTAATGGACAATCATTTTAAAATAATAGAAAATGCCAGTGATTGCTATATGGTCAATATAATAAATAAAAAATTCTAATGATAGAGAACTGAAATGGTGCCAGGTGTGCCAGAAGAGGAAATGAATAATATTGACAAGAGCAGATTTGAAAATCCTTGCCAGTGAAGTGAAGGATCCAGAATTGCTTCTCTAATTTCAACTGGTATCCCTCTAAAAAGCCTATTTATTTTCTACGTACTTCTTTTAACCATCCAAACCTGACCTCCAAATATTAAGTGATTAGCCTTTGAGGTGGCCATTTTATTTAGAATACGTTATAAAAAACATCAGTGCCATTCAGTGCTTCATGATATGGCCTTCAAAACCTGTTCTTTTCTTCTAAGCACTTGCATTTTGTACCAAGTAGACGTTTTATTTAATAGGTTTTCAATGAAGGTACTGCTTTGGTAATAAGGATTAGTTTGCCTCTTTCCCGGTCTTCCATCATAGTTCTGTAGAACTCATTTGAGGACTACTTCCCAGCTGAGTTCAGAGAAACAGAGGAAGACAAGAAGCTGGTGCAAAGCCTGCTATGTAGCAATGATGACAACAGGCTGGTCAGAAAAGTAGCATGCTGATATCCAGCCTTTTACAGAAGCTAGGGGTTGAGTTCCTTTGAAAGGACAAAGTCTGGCTTGGAGCCATCTGTTTCCAAAGATCGTTTCCTTGCTCTTGAGCTTGTCAGGTTTACTGAGGCCAGTCTCGGTTCATGAGGAAGCCCATTTGTAACGCGGAGGCAGTCTCCAGTCACAGGTGAAAAATCTTGCAAAGAACAGGAAATACATAAAGCATACTCAATCACATTATTTGCAAGTATTTGTTAGTTCGTTTGTTCACTCATTCATTCATTTCCATTTTAATAAAAAAGTAAAAAGACAAACAACAAGAAAAGAAACCATAGCTCAGCTACATTTAAGCTTCTATAGAACCATGTTCTTCATTTTCCTCAAAATAGGAATACCTCTTATGTTACACATCATTTGAGCCATGGGCATAAAGGTGGCTGCTCATTTATTTTAGTCTCTGCCCCTTCCCAACTTGGCTTAGAAAAAGAAACCACCTTTGTCCCCTTTGAACTCAAGTAAGGCAGGCACAAGTCTGACATGGGATAACGTCTGCGAAAGAACTGATTAAATCTGTCTTTCTTCCTGAGATGAAAAGGATCTTTAAAAACAAACTGAGGTTTTATATCTGTAGGTATTAAATTCTCCCTTTGCATTTGCTTTAGTTCAATGTACCATCTGTGTGGTTTATTATATCTTTCATGTAGCAGATCTAAAACCCTCTTTGTGAGGTTGTAGATAATGGCATCGTGTGCTGTAGGTTTTACAGATCCTGTTTTTAAGTCTGCAAGCAGCCCTTTGCAGAGAGAAGCTGCTGTGCTGGTGTGAGACGTTTCTTTTGCTGGCTGTGGTTTAATTCTCCATGCACTTTAGGAATTGCCTGTTACAAATAAAAATCTTTGATGGCTCTTTCCCCTCCTCTCTGTCAGGCCTAGAGCAGAAGTTGCCAAATTTAAGGATAAATAAGAACCATCTGGAATTTTACTAAAATGTTGACCTGGGATCCTCAGCTGAGACACTGATATTGTGGGCATGGAAATGGAACCCAGGACTCTCTTTTACAAGTGAGCACTCAGTTGCCCCTGATGAAGGAGGTCATTTAGAGAAACACTGGCCTTTTTAATTCGGGCCTTTAGTCCTAATTTTATTCTGGAACAAAGATAACATGCGAGTGTTAAACACCTTTCTTTGCACAATATTTTCGAGGTCTAGTTGATGAGTTCCCTTACTCCAGATTGTCATAAACTGAAGAATAAATTATTTTTTAAAAAATGAAAAAAAGATGGTTTAAAGGAAGTACAATTACCTTGTCTTCCTATCATAGCTTTAAAACTATGCACAAACATGTAATGGAAAAGCAAATTAATTCCATTGGTTTGATTACAAAGGAGTAAAAAAAAATTCATAAAACCTGATTATATGATATGAAATCCAATTCTCAAGTGTCTTGGTGAATACAAACCGATAGATTTTAGGGTAGATTAGTTTCGTAAGTAAGATTCTGTTGTGTGTTTCAGCTTGTTGACTGCCAAGTAAGCATATACTCCATGCAGAGATGGCAAAATGCCTCCTGTTCTATTGTAAATCTGGATGTGCTCTCCACTGAGAAACCTAACACAATCCTACACCCTTTTCTCTTTTGGTTCAGTTCATGGATTGTTAAAGGGGAAGATGATAGTGGGCCTTTTCTGAAAACACCTGGAGACCCTTTAGTGAAGCTCAAGAATGGAAAGGAAAATAGGAAACATCCAAAGTATTCTAGTGGCCCACACAGTGATACTGTGTGGCCAAACCTGATTGACCATCTGCTGGTAACGTTGCCAGCTTTGAGGAACTGGCAGCCTGTGTCCAACATCTGGAGAAATGATGGACATCTACCTTTTGTAGTTCCATGTTTCATAAACAGAACTCTGGTTAATTATGTTAATTTTGATTTACACATGCTTATCTGGTTCCCAGTGTCAAAGTTCTTGTGAATTTCCAACCATGTGAAATCTAATGTTGCTAAAAATTAACTCTTTATCTTTCAATCAATCAATAATAACTATAGGGTAGCTCAGCTGGTAAAGAATCCTCCTGCAATGCAGGAGACCCCAGTTCCATTCCTGGGTCCGGAAGTTCCCCTGGAGAAAAGATAGGCTACCCACTCCATTATTCTCATGGTAGCTCAGAAGGTAAAGAATCTACCTGCAATGCGGGAGACCTGGGTTTGATCCCTGGGTTGGGAAGATCCCCTGGAGGAGGGCATGGCAATCCACTCCAGTATTCTTGCCTGGAGAATCCCATGGACAGAGGGGCCTAGTGGGCTACAGTCCATGGGGTTGCAAAGAGTTGGACGCAACTGAGTGACTAAGTACAGCACAAAAATTAGAGAGCACAATGGGGAGATTAACAGACTAGACTTTGGTTTAGAATGCCTAGATTAATACACCGATTCCATCAGTTTCTTGTTAGTCACTGAGCATTTTGATGCAGTGCCCTGTGGGTCCATTTTGTGGTGTATACAGTAGAGATAGGAGTTAATCACATCTATGGTATGAAGTATTATAAATTCTTAGGAAGTCAAATCAGTTAACATGTGTGAAGAATTTATCATGGTGCCTCAGAAAGAGCAGCTGCTCAATAAACCTTGGTTTTATTATTGTTGCTGTTGCCATTGTTAGAGAAAACAGGTGGAACAGTGTCATTCTTAATTTGAAATCGTTTTTAAACTATACTGAGTTCTTTACATATAACAAAATGCACACATTTTAAGTTTATTAAAATTAAATGTATTGAGCTGTAGCTAAATAATTTTTGACTCATGAGTATACCTGTGTAATCAGCATTCCAATTAATGTGTAGATTATCTCCATTGTCCCAGAAAATTCCCTAGTATGTTTTGCAGTCCTTCACCCCCCGCCCTTATCCCAAGAAACAATCTGATTTCTATAACCACAGCTTTATTTTGTCTGTTTGAGAACTTTATATGCAAGGAATCGTACAGAATGTACTCTTTTGTGTCCAGCTTTTCCCACTCAATATGATGTTTTGAAATTCATCTTTGTTGTATGTATCAGTAGTTTGATCCTTCCTATTGCTAAGTACTCCATGTTCTTAAAATATTACAATCACAGGTTGACGGACCAATAGATTGTTTCATATTTATCAGTATTTTGCTACCAGGAATAAAATTGCTCAAACTTTCTTGTACACGTCTTTCTGTAAATATTCTTTTCATTTATTTGGGGTAAATGCCTAGAAATAGGATTGCTGGGAGATAGGATATATGTATGCTTAAATTTGTGAGAAACTGAAAACTATTTTTCTCAAGTGGCCATTACATTTTAGATTCCCACCATCAGTGTATGAGAGATACATTTATTCCACCTCCTCAACACTTGGTATTATGAATTTTAATTTCAGTCATTCTAATTAATGTGAAGTAATATCTTACTATGGTTCTAATTTGAAGTTTCTTAAAAAGTAATGATCTTGAGTATCTTCCTATTTATGTTTTGGGAATTCCTATACTTTTTAAGTGTCTGGTAAAATCTATCACTTTTTTATTGGTTTAAACTTTTATTACTGAGTTGAAGGAGTTTCTTATCTAATATGAATATACAAAATATATTCTGAATATATTTTATAATATAAGCATATTATAAAATGTTTTACAAATAAAATCTGAATATATAGAGAGTTAATTATTATTTCAGCCTTTTTATTGTCTTAAATGATTTTTTTTTAGAAACACTAGTTTAATTTTGATTGAGTATAATTTATTGTTTTTTCTTATGGTTAGAGCTTTTTATGTACTAAGAAATCTTTGCCCATCTGAATATTGTAAAGTTGTTCTATGTTTTATTCTGGAAATTTTATAGTGTTAGTACTCTTGCCTGGAAAATCCCATGGATGGAAGAGCCTGGTGGGCTACAGTCCATGGGGTCGCTAAGAGTTGGACACGACTGAGCAACTTCAGTTTCACTTTTCACTTTCATGCATTGGAGAAGGAAATGGCAACCCACTCTAGTGTTCTTGCCTGGAGAATCCCAGGGACGGGGGAGCCTGGTGGGCTTCCGTCTATGGGGTCGCACAGAGTCGGACACAACTGAAGTGATTTAGCAGCAACAGCAGCAGCTTTATATTTAGGCAGAAGTTGAGTTTTGGTTTCTTTTCTATGTATTTCAATTTTTCCAGGATAATGTGCTAAAGAAATTATTGTTCTTCCATTGAATTACCTTGCTACTTTGTAGAAAAGATCAGCTGACCATATAAATGTTTGTCTGTTTTTAGACTCTCTATTCTTTCATTTATCTATTTGTCTGGTTTTACACTGCTACCACAGTTTCTTGACAAATGCAACTTATACTATACTTTGAAATGATGTAGCATAGGTCCTCCAGTTTTGTAACTCTTTATCAGAAAATTTTGATTTTTTTTTGAAAATGAGGAATAATTTAAGTGCTTCATATCCTTCTAATTATTGTAGAATCAGCTTGCTGATTTATCTAAAAATACTGAGGGAATTTTAATTGGTATTTCATTCTACCTTTTCATTCCTTCAAGGATAATGGACTTCTTAGCAGCATTCCGGCCCATGAACATAGTATAACTCTCCATTTGTCTGAATCTTCTTGAAATTCTCCCAGGAATGTTTTGTCTTTTTTTTTTTTTTTCCCATTTGAATGGTTCACTGCAACAGTGGGAAATCAGCACCTGGTCCTGGGAAGGCATTGGGGGTGGGGGAGATCCAGGATCACCTCCTGTGGACCCCCTCACTGGTGTGATGCCAGGTTTCTGAGCTCAGCAGCAGACCCCCGCCAGTGGCCCTCTAAGGCCCCTCAGCCCTCAGGCTGCAGGAGGTCAGTGCAGATCCAGGATGGGGGTGCCTCCTGTGATCCGGGGGTGCCTGCATACATGGCCCTCGGCTGCTGCCAGTCTCTGTCTCTCTGGGTTGTTTTTTTTCAGTCTAGTCTGACTCTTTTTGTGACCCTATCCAACCAGGCTCCTCTGTGGGATTTCCCAAGCAAGAATACTGGAGTGGATTGCCATTTCCTTCTCCATGTTTTGCCTTTTTAATGTAGAGAACTTGCACATCTTTCATTTCATATATTTCCAACTATTTTATGTTTTGTTATTGTTGTTGTTGTTATTGTAAAACATATTTTACATTGTTTTTTCCACATGATGTTATGTATTTTTCAATATGTTGTATACTGTGACTTAGCGAAATTTACTTTGTTAACTCTAAAGAATCTTTGGGAAATTTCTTAGTAAATCTTTGGTTAAAATCTCCATGAACAATGATGTCTAAAAATAGTTATATATCTTTCTTTGCAATCTTGGATGCTTTTCCTTTTTCTTCTTCTTTTTGGTTTATCATTGGCAAAAATCGCCAGTACAGTGTTATTAATAAATAGAAGTGCTGAGTTCAAATATCTAAGCCTTTCCCAATCTCAGGGCGAATAATCGCTATTAAATGTGATATTCAGTCAGTTCAGTTCAGTTCAGTCGCTCAGTCGTGTCCGTCTCTTTGAGACCCCATGAATGGCAGCACGCCAGGCCTCCCTGTCCATCACTAACTCCCAGAGTTCACTGAAACTCACTTCCATTGAGTCGGTGATGCCATCCAGCCATCTCATCCTCTGTCGTCCCCTTTTCCTCCTCCATACATGACTACTGGAAAAACCATAGCCTTGATTAGATGGACCTTTGTTGGCAAAGTAATGTCTCTGCTTTTTAATATGCTATCTAGGTTGGTCATAACTTTCCTTCCAAGGAGTAAGCATCATTTAATTTCATGGCTGCAATCACCATCTGCAGTGATCAGAGATCCTCTTTATCAAGTTGAAGAAATCCCCTTTTCTTCCTAGCTTGTGAGGGTTTTTAGCATAAATGACTACTGTATTTTATCCAATGACTTTCCATGTTTATTGAAATAATCATGTAAAAATTTTCTCAAAATTTCCTGGAATCAATTCTACTTGGTCATGATATATATTCCTTTTTAAGTACTAGTAGATTTAATTTGCTGATAATTTGTAAGTTGTGTGTGTGTGTATATGTCTACATTTATGAGGTATATGAGTCTCCATTTTTTAATGGTAATGTTTTTGTCAGGTTCGGTAGTTCTCATAAAACAAATTGGGAAGCATCTACCTCCTCTGTTTTTTAAAAGACCTTGTGAAGATTGATATTTCTTCCTTAGATGTTTGATAGACATCAACAGTGAGGTCATCTAAACCTGGAATTTTCTTTTTCAGAAGTTGTTTAATTACATCAATTTAAAAAAATAGGTATAGGGCTATTCATATTTTTCATTTTTACTTGTGTCAGTTTTAGAAAGTTGTATTATTCAGGCAATGTTTCAGTTTACTGAAGCTATTAAATTTATTGGCATAAAGATGCTCATAATATCTATCTATTATGATTTAATGTCTGCAGGATATATATTGATATACCTTCTAGCAATTCTGCCACGTCTTTTATATCCTTACTAATAGTTTTGGCTAGTTATTCTATCAATTATTTTGAGAGAGGCATTAATTTAATTTGTCTATTTTCCCATTACTTCTGTTCTTTTATGCCTCATTCACTTTTAAGCTCTGTACTTAGATGAGCACACATTTAGAATTATGTTTTCCTGATCAATAAATCTTTTCATCATTATAAAATAACCCCCATCTCTGGTAATACTTCTTGTGTGGAAATCATCTAGTCACATTGAATTACTTATATTTAGGGATTGGATAATATGTTTATTTACATCATTTTTCTTTCAACTTATGTGTGTCTTTATAGTTCAATGCATCTTTTTCAAACATCAATTGAGTCTTAGGCTTTCAACTAGTCTGACAATTACTCTATACTTTTCTTTCTAGGATTTCATTCTAGTTCTTCTGATAGTTTTCTAGCTATGCTAAGTTGCTTCAGTTGTGTCTGACTCTGTGTGACCCCAAAGATGGCAGCCCACCAGGCTCCCCCATCCCTGGGATTCTCCAGGCAAAAATACTGGAGTGGGTTGCCATTTCCTTCTCCAGTGCATGAAAGTGAAAAGCTATAGCTCTAGCTATAGCTCATGGTATTATTTTTTAGTGGTTTCTTTAGAGATTACAAGATATATCTTTAACTTATAAAAGTTTGTTTGAGTTAATATTATTTCACCATATGTAATGTAAGAACCTTACAACAGTATAATTCCAATTACATTTCCTCTACGCTTTGGGACTGAGTGACTAACCCTAGTACTATGCTTTGGGATATTGATGTGGTATATTTACTTCTACATACATTTTGAGCCCCCAAAGGCATTATTATTTTTTATCTTAGTTATCTTTTAAATAGTTTTTAAAAAGAAAAAGTAATCTTGTATAATTACCCACCTGTTTCTTATTTCCATAGTTCTTCATGGCAGTGATGTTCTTCAGTGATATTCAGATGGTTGTTTGGCTTCTTAATATCACATCTATTGAATGCATAGAAATGCTGATTTGCAATGGTGAAGTGCTAGCTTTGGTCCAGTTCCCTAGATGAAAAGCCTTAAAAAAAAAAAAAAAAAAAACAAAAAACCCTCTAGGTCAAGTGATTTATAAGGGAAGTATTCTCAGAAGAAAGGCCCCAGTTGAAACTGGATAGGGCCAAGGGGAAGGTATGACTCTTGGTTTCAGCTGGAGATTAGGTTCAATCTGATCCCATTAGGAAGATTTGGGGCACGCATTGTGTCATAGATTTAGTTCTATATTGAGCAAGGGTGATGACCTTTTTTACCTTGTATCAGTCACTCATTGGCTGACTTTCCTCCTTTCCAGAATGGAGGAGAATGCAGCCTCCTGGGCCAGGTGGCTCCTGTTGGGTGAGGGCTATTTTCTAGTGATGGGGCCCGTGTGAATTTTTATTAGGTAAGATGTGGCTGGGGCACCAAGATATCCACTGTAGGCCTATACCTTAAGATGCAGTATATTCCTTAAACCAACAACTACTATTTATTGGGCTAGTGGTAAAGAATCCACCTGCCAATGCAGGAGATGCAAGAGATGTGGGTTTGATCCCTGGGGTGGGAAGATTTCCTGGAGTAGGAAGTGGCAACTACTTCAGTATTCTTGCCTAGGGAACCCCATGGACAGAGGAGCCTGATGGGTTACAGTCTATGGAGCTGCAAAGAGTCAGACATGACTGAGTGACTGATCACACTCTCCAGTAGATAGAATAAATGCATTCAGAAATCAAGGGGTCAAAGCAGAAGTAGTCCCATGTACTCTACCTTACAGCGAACTACTTAGGGGGAAGTTATGTTTCTTGTCACAAATTTAGGTTCAGTGGGTCTAGAGGTCTTGGCTAGTAGTGGGGATAGTAGTACCCAAGGCATAGAGTTAAGAGACTGCATACATTTAAAGATGCAGCTGATATGAGTTCTCCATGCATGCAGAAGGGCAGACATAAAGGGAGATGTAACAGCAGGAGTAACTGATCCTAATATTCATGAAAAGGTATGACTGCTGTTAGGTGTTGTGGCTGGTAGGATGTGTGTAGTACAATGGTGAACTGGGGTATTCTGGGGTATCTTTGTGCCCCATTTTAGTTGTATATGCACATGTAAAGCAGTGGCCACAAGATTGGAAAAGGTCAGTTTTCATCCCAATCCCAAAGAAAGGCAATGCCAAAGAACACTCAAACTACCGAACAATTGCACTCATCTCACACTCTAGTAAAGTAATGCTCAAAATTCTCCAAGCCAGGCTTCAGCAATATGTGAACCGTGAACTTCCTGATGTTCAAGCTGGTTTCAGAAAAGGCAGAGGAACCAGAGATCAAATTGCCAACATCTGCTGGATCATAGAAAAAGCAAGAGAGTTCCAGAAAAACATCTATTTCTGCTTTATTGACTATGCCAAAGCCTTTGACTGTGTAGATCACAATAAACTATGGAAAATTCTGAAAGAGATGGGAATACCAGACCACCTGATCTGCCTCTTGAGAAATCTGTATGCAGGTCAGGAAGCAACAGTTAGAACTGGTCATGGAACAACAGACTGGTTCCAAATAGGAAAAGGAGTACGTCAAGGCTGCATATTGTCACCATGTTTATTTAACTTATATGCAGAGTACATCATGAGAAATGCTGGACTGGAAGAAACACAAGCTGGAATCAAGATTGCCGGGAGAAATATCAATAACCTCAGATATGCAGATGACACGACTCTTATGGCAGAAAGTGAAGAGGGGCTAAAAAGCCTCTTGATGAAAGTGAAAGTGGAGAGTGAAAAGGTTGGCTTAAAGCTCAACATTCAGAAAACGAAGATCATGACATCTGGTCCCATCACTACATGGGAAATAGATGGGGAAACAGTGGAAACAGTGTCAGACTTTATTTTTCTGGGCTCCAAAATCACTGCAGATGGTGACTGCAGCCATGAAATTAAAAGACGCTTACTCCTTGGAAGGAAAGTTATGACCAACCTAGATAGCATATTCAAAAGCAGAGACATTACTTTGCCAACAAAGGTTCGCCTAGTCAAGGCTATGGTCTTTCCTGTGGTCATGTATGGATGTGAGAGCTGGACTGTGAAGAAGGCTGAGCGCCGAAGAATTGATGCTTTTGAACTGTGGTGTTGGAGAAGACTCTTGAGAGTCCCTTGGACTGCAAGAACATCCAACCAGTCCATTCTGAAGGAGATCAGCCCTGGGATTTCTTTGGAAGGAATGATGCTAAAGCTGAAACTCCAGTATTTTGGCCACCTCATGCGAAGAGTTGACTCATTGGAGAAGACTCTGATGCTGGGAGGGATTGAGGGCAGGAGGAGAAGGGGACGAAAGAGGATGAGATGGCTGGATGGAATCACTGACTTGATGGATGTGAGTCTGGGTGACCTCCAGGAGTTGGTGATGGACAGGGAGGCCTGGCGTGCTGCGATTCATGGGGTCGCAGAGTCGGACACGACTGAGCGACTGATCTGATCTGATCTGAGTGACTGAACTGAAGTGAACTGTTCCAGTTAGGGCTGATGGGAGCTGACTCCCTCATGAGTTGACTCTATCAGCCCATGGATAATAACTGATTAATTATGTTCTGTTCTGTTGCTCAGTCATTTCCAAGTCTCTGCCACCTCATGGACTGCAGCACACCAGGATTTCTTGTCATTCACCATCTCCCAGAGTGTGCTTAAACTCATGTCCATTGAGTCAGTGATGCCATCCAACCATCTCATCCTCTGTCATCATCCCCCTTCTCCTCTTACCTTCAGTCTTTCCCAGCATCAGGATCTTTTCTAATGAGTTGGCTCTTCACACTAGATGGCCAAAGTAGTGGAGCTTCAGATTCAGCATCAGTCCTTCCAATCAATATTTAGTGTTGATTTCCTTTAGGATTGACTGGTTTGATCTACTTGTCCAAGGGACTCTCAAAAGTCTTCTCCAATATGACAGTTCAAAAGCATCAGTTCTTCAGTGCTAAGCCTTCTTTATGGTCTAACTCTCACATACATACATGACAAGTAGAAAAGCCATAGCTTTGACTAGATGGACTTTGTCAACAGAGTAATGTCTCTGCTTTTTAATATGCTGACTAGGTTTGTCATAGTGTTTCTTCCAAGAAACAAGCATCTTTTAATTTCAAGGCTGCAGTCATCATCTGCAGTGATTTTGGAGCCCAAGAAAATGATGTCTCTCACTGTTTCCATTGTTTCTCCATCTATTTGCCATGAAGTAATAGGACTGGATGCCATGATCTTAGTTTTTTGATTGACTATTTCCTTTTCCATGTTGGGGAAATTGTCAACTATAATCTCTTCAAAATTTTTCTCATACACTTTTTTTACTCTTCTTCTTCTGGGACCCCTATAATTTGAATGTTGGTGTTCTTCATGTTATTCCAGAGGTCTCTGAGACTATCCTCAGTTCTTTTCTTTCTTTCTACTTTATTCTGCTCTTCAGAAGTTATTTCCACCATTTTATCTTCCAGCTCACTGATTTGTACTTCTGCTTCAGATATTCTGCTATTGATTCAGTTCAGTTCAGTTCAGTCACTCAGTCATGTCCGACTCTTTACCACCCCAAGGACTGCAGCATGCTAGGCCTCCCAGTCCATCACTGACTCCTAGAGTTTACTCAGACTCATGTCCATTGAGTTGGTGATGCCATCCAACCATCTTATTCTCACTCATGCCCTTCTCCTCCTGTCCTCTATCTTTCCCAGCATCAGGGTCTTTTCAAATGAGTCATCAGGTGGCCAAAGTATTGGAGTTTAAGCTTCAAAATCAGTCCTTCCAATGAACACTCAGGACTGATCTCCTTTAAGATTGGATCTCCTTGCAGTCCAAGGGACTCTCAAGAGTCTTCTCCAACACCACAGTTCAAAAGCATGAATTCTTCAGTGCTCAGCTTTCTTTATATATAACTCTCACATCCATTGATTATGTCTAGAGTATTTTAAATTTCAGTAATCAGGTTGTTTATCTCTGTATGTTTATTCTTTAATTCTTCTAGGTCTTTTTCAATTGATTCTTGCATTTTCTCCAACTTTACTATCATTATTCTGAATTCTTTTTCAGGTAGTTTGCCTATGTCCTCTTCATTTATTTGGACTTATGTGCTTCTAGTTTGTTCCTTCATTTGTGTAGTATTTCTCTTCCTTTTCATTATTTTTTTTTAAACTTATTGTGTTTGAGGTCTCTTTTTCCCAGGTTTCAAGGTTGAATTCTTTCTTCCTTTTGCTTTCTTCCCTCCTAAGGTTGGTCCAGTGGTTTGTGTAAGGTTGTGTAAGGTGAGATATGTGCTGAGTTTTTGTTTGTTTGTTTGTTTGTTTTTCCTCTGATGGGCAAGGCTGAGTGAGGTGGTAATCCTGTCTGCTGATGATTGGGTTTGTATTTTTGTTTTGTTTGTTGTTTAGATGAGGCAGCCTGCACAGGGTGCAGGTGGTTGGATGATCCAACAGGTGGTTGGATGATTCCAGGTCTTGTATTCAAGTGGTTTCCTTTGTGTGAGTTCTCACTATTTCATACTCCCTAGGGTTAGTTGTCTGGTAGTCTAGGGTCTTGGGGTCAGTGCTCCCACTCCAAAGGCTCAGGGCTTGATCTCTTTAAGAGGGACTCTTTAATCTTGTCAACCATGTTAGACAGCAATATGAGAGCACTGTTATATTTCTGTGAATCACAGGCCTGTTGGTAAATGTAATTCTATCTGAAGGCAATGCTATACACTCCTAAAGTGAAAGTGAAGTCACTCAATTGTGTCTGACTCTGTGCGACCCCATAGACAGCAGCCCACCAGGCTCCTCTGTCCATGGGATTTTCCAGGCAAGAGTACTGGAGTGGGGTGCCATTGCCTTCTCCAATACACTCCTAAACTTAGTTCTATTACCATTTTTCTCCTTTGCCATTAGCTCAGTTTCACCTGCTAATAGGGTGCTGCATCCATGAGTCTCTCACCCACGACTTTAGACCACAGTTCATAGAGTGAAATGGCTGCCCTACACCTCAGCTTCAGAGCTGCATTGATCTTAGTTTTTTGAATGTTAAGTTTTAAGCCAGCTTTTTCACTCTCTTCTTTCACTTGCATCAAGAGGCTCTTTAGTTCCTCTTTGCTTTCTTACCATAAGGGTTGTGTCATCTGCATATCTGAGGTTATTTATATTTCTCCCAGAAATCTTGATTCCAGCTTGTGCTTCATCCAGCCTGGCATTTCACATGAGGTGCTCTGCATAAGTTAAATAAACAGGGTGACAGTATATAGCTTTGATGTACTCCTTTCCCAATTTGGAGCCAATCTGTTTTTCCATGTCCTGTTCTAACTGTTACTTTGAATAATACAAGGGTTCAAGTATGTGGTTCGCTTACCTTGGGAGAAACAATAATGCAGTGAAACTTATGCCCAACTTTCTTGCCCTCTCTGTTCCCTGCATCAGACTAAGGCTAGACTCTAGATGAGACTAGATCCATGTATATAAGTTCTGGCTTCAGGGTCTGCTTCTAGGGAATCTGAGCTAAGACAGGGTTGAAATCCATTTACCTTTTCAGGTTCTTGCTGTTGCTTTCCATTTGGTCTCTAGAGATTCCTTGATTTCTTGCCACTTGGCTAAAATATATTTTGAAAAACTTTACAAATACTTTATTCATCAGAAGGGCTAGTCTCAGTATCTAATTCCCTGTACTATTAGAAAATGTGTCAGTTTCATCTCTGCCTCTCTTTTATCCAGACCATTTTCTGGAAAATCTAGCACACTTTTTATAACATGCAAGCCTATATTGAGCTCCATATAAAGGGAAAAGGTTTGTAGCGTAGCTGGGTTTTCTGCTATCCAAATTTTGGTTAACCCAAGAGTATTCTGTAGCCATTTTATTACAATAAATTGTGCTTGCAGCAGTTTAGATATGTAATAGGAGTAAATATCTCACCAGAAAAATAATATTACCAAAACAATAAGATTTTTCTTGATTATTGATTATCTCCCAGCAATTTTAAAATACTATCTGTGAAAATCTTTGCAACTCTCCAAGGAAGTATTTTTCAGATATTGAATACATATTTGTTGAATGAATGATGAATTAAATAAAAAATAATATTTTACTAACCAATAGAAAAACAAAAACAAAAAGCACCAAGAAAACACAAGCATTAGGAGTTTAAGTCAGAGCTGCTCAGGGTTGGAGAAAGTTCCTCTGATAAGAAAGAGATCTAAGCAATTCAGAATTCAATCAGAAAGAAGGATATGAGAGATTTCTGTAAAGAAAACTTATTCTACTGTCATTTGACTTCTCATTATTCTCTTGAAATTTTTCTTTTAAAGGTCTTTAATAAGACCAGTAATTCGCTATTTAATGGTCAGTTTTCAGACCTTATTTTGCTCAACACCATTTCATACAGTTAGTGATTCTTTCTCCTTTGAAATATATATATATATATATATATATATATATATATATATATATATATATATTTTTTTTTTTTTCCCACTTGACCTCCAGGATATCACTCTCTTGGTTCATCTTCTATCTCCCTGCTCACTCTTGAATCTTCTCTGTGGGATCTCCCTTGATTTCCCACTTATACACAGTGACATCCTGAGGCTCAGCCTGGCCCTCCTTTTCCTTCCTGCTACCTTTGTTTGCTTGGTGATCTCATCCAGCCCACATATATGTGCCCAACCTGGCCGTCCTCTCTGCATTCAAGACTCATGTATCCAGCTACTTAATATTTCCTCTGGGGTCTCATTGCCACAGTCTGATTCAACTCTAGAGTCAGATCAGATCAGATCAGATCAGTCGCTCAGTCGTGTCCGACTCTTTGCGACCCCATGAACCGCAGCACGCCAGGCCTCCCTGTCCATCACCAACTCCCGGAGGTCACTCAGACTCACATCCATCGAGTCAGTGATGCCATCCAGCCATCTCATCCTCTGTCGTCCCCTTCTCCTCTTGCCCCCAATCCCTCCCAGCATCAGAGTCTTCTCCAATGAGTCAATTCTTCGCATGAGGTGGCCAAAATACTGGAGTTTCAGCTTTAGCATCATTCCTTCCAAAGAAATTCCAGGATTGATCTCCTTCAGAATGGACTGGTTGGATCTTCTTGCAGTCCAAGGGACTCTCAAGAGTCTTCTCCAACACCCACAGTTCAAAAGCATCAGTTCTTCGGCGCTCAGCCTTCTTCACAGTCCAGCTCTCACATCCATACATGACCACAGGAAAGATCATAGCCTTGACTAGGCCAACCTTTGTTGGCAAAGTAATGTCTCTGCTTTTGAATATGCTATCTAGGTTGGTCATAACTTTCCTTCCAAGGAGTAAGTGTCTTTTAATTTCATGGCTGCAATCACCATCTGTAGTGATTTTGGAGCCCCAAAAAATAAAGTCTGACACTGTTTCCACTGTTTCTCCATCTATTTCCCATGTAGTGATGGGACCAGATGCCATGATCTTCGTTTTCTGAATGTTGAGCTTTAAGCCAACCTTTTCACTCTCCACTTTCACTTTCATCAAGAGGCTTTTGAGTTCCTCTTCACTTTCTGCCATAAGGGTGGTGTCATCTGCATATCTGAGGTTATTGATATTTCTCCCAACAATCTTGATTCCAACTTGTGTTTCTTCCAGTCCAGCATTTCTCATGATGTACTCTGCATATAAGTTAAATAAACATAGTGAAAATATGCAGCCTTGACGTACTCTTTTCCTATTTGGAACCAGTCTGTTGTTCCATGACCAGTTCTAACTGTTGCTTCCTGACCTGCATACAGATTTCTCAAGAGGCAGATCAGGTGGTCTGGTATTCCCATCTCTCTCAGAATTTTCCATAGTTTACTGTGATCCACACAGTCAAAGGCTTTGGCATAGTCAATAAAGCAGAAATAGATGTTTTTCTGGAACTCTCTTGCTTTTTCCATGATCCAGCGGATGTTGGCAATTTGATCTCTGGTTCCTCTGCCTTTTCGAAAACCAGCTTGAACATCAGAAAGTTCACGGTTCACATATTGCTGAAGCCTGGCTTGGAGAATTTTGAGCATTACTTTACTAGCGTGTGAGATGAGTGCAATTGTGCGGTAGTTTGAGCACTCTTTGGCATTGCCTTTCTTTGGGATTGGGATGAAAACTGACCTTTTCCAATCTTGTGGCCACTGCTGAGTTTTCCAAATTTGCTGGCATATTGAGTGTAGCACTTTCACAGCATCATCTTTCAGGATTTGGAATAGCTCCACTGGAATTCCATCACCTCCACTAGCTTTGTTCGTAGTGATGCTTTCTAAGGCCCACTTGACTTCACATTCCAAGATGTCTGGAGGCGCACAATTAAGAGCGCCTCGCCTTCCTGCGACCTGCGCACAATTAAGAGCGCCTCTCCTTCACGCGACCTGTGCACAATTAAGAGCGCCTCGCCTTCCCGCGACCGGCGCACTAAGAGCGCCCCCGCCGGCTGCACCGCGCACTAAGAGCGCGGCCGAGAGTAGCTACCCCACAACCGAGGAAGGATGGCGGTGAGGGCCAGCGCACTAAGCACGGCTGAGAAGAGCTACCCCACGACCGAGGTCAGGAAGGGCGGCGGTGAGGAGAGACCCCTCGTCCAAGGTAAGGTGCGATGGCTGTTCTTCGCTGGCCGGGAGCAGCCGGGAGCAGCCGGGACGACATACCCCACGCCCAAGGTAAGAGAAACCCAAGTAAGACAGTAGGTCTTGAAAGAGGGCATCAGAGGGCAAATACACTGAAACCATTCTCACAGAAAACTAGTCAATCTAATCACACCAGGACCACACCCTTGTCTAACTCAATGAAATTAAGCCATGCGGAGGGGCAACCGGGGATGGGTGGGTCATGGTGGAGAGATATGACAGGGTGTGGTCCGCTGGAGAAGGGAATGTCAAGTCTAGAGTACTGCAACAAAATCTTACTTCCATCCTGTAGTCTTTTCTCCATATGGCAGCTAGAGTGACTTTTTAAACACATAGGTCAGATCATGTCACTTCTTTGCTCCAAACCATTCAATTGCTTCACTGATCACTTGGAATAAAAATGGAAATCCTTCCCATGGCCAATAAGGCTTTGCATGTTCTGAGCCACCTCTCTAATCTCATCTCACTCTTCATCTTGTTTGCTTTTCTCCAACCACACTCGCTTTCTTGTTGATCTTGGAATATACCAAACATAATCTTTCCTCAGGACCTTTGCCCTTGTTTCTTTTGCCAGAAAAATCTCCCCTCATTTATTCATGGACTGGCCCCTCTAATTCCTTTATGCTCTGTTTAAATGTCAGCTCCCTGGCATCTATAGAGAATGGCATGGCCTCTCTCTTTTTCTTCATCTCCCTACTGTAATTCACTTTTCTTCTTCTTCTTTTAAAAACATCTTTTATTAGCAACTGAGAAGACAATAAATATGTTGAAACTTGACTTTTCTTTCTTTTTTAAAATATATTTGTTTATTTGGCTGTGCTGGGTTTTAGTCGTGGCATGTGGGATCTTCAGTCTTTGTTGCAGCATGCAGGATTCTTTAGTTGTGGCAGGTGGGATCTCGTTCCCTCACTAGGGATCGAACCTGGGTCCCCTGCACTGGGATTGAAGAGTCTTAGCCACTGGACCATCAGGAAAGTCTCCATTTTGCTCCTTATATTTTCCTATAATATATGTAGTTCTTTGTTTACTATTTCTTTTCACCTCCATTTCCTGTGAAATGTAAGGTGTTTTGAGAGTAACAACTGTTTTATTTACTGCTGTATCCCCATTGTTGAGAATAGTGTGTGACATGTAGGAGATGCTTAATAAACATTTATTGACTCAATGAATGTATGAAAGCATTTTAATTATTAAACAATGATATGTTATTAATATATGTTGCTTTACAATGAACTTTTACTTGAGCCGTGTCTATAAAAACTGCTGAAGAAATTTGTGAGCATCTTGTCTATGGTCTGCCCATCTGCTTTGGAGAGATTTGTATTCCTGAGATGCAGAGAGCTGAAGAGCCTGTCTACTTCTCTCCCTTGGGTTAAGGTTATATCCAAGAGAGGGGAAGAATGAGTGGGAAGTATTTTCTTCTGCCTCAAAGGCAAAATAAAAATTTTATAGTGTATAATTATTTGCCATGAAGAGAGAAGCCCTTCAATGGGATGGGTGTCCTTAAGAACAAAGTCCAGACAAAAATACTTTTGCTCTTCTTCTGCAATTGTTCTGTCTGGAGTCTGTCCTTTAGTCTATAATCTATTGAACTCCTGTTTCCAATCCATTAAGTAGACATAATAATACTGTCCCTCCCTTACAACGGTGCTTGATTAATTAGTAAAAGTTTACGAAACACTTTAACATTCTCAGATGAAAGGCACTAAAGGAGTTCAGAGTATTATTATATTTTTAACAGTCACAAAAGCTAGCATTAAAGAATGCTAATTAATGACACTTTATACTTTTATAAGATCAAAAGCCTGTATAAATGTCATTTTATATTCATTTTATTTTTAAAGAAACTGAGCTACAAGAAGGCTGAAGCCCATTTCTTGAGGTGACTCTGCAAATCAGCCATCAAGTATCAAATGTGTGCTTTCTGCCCTTCTCTCAACTGTGGCTCCAATTGGTAAGATATCATCACTGTACAAGTGCCATCAGCAAAGAATAATAACAAGAAGACCCAGTTACTGAGGGAAGAATAAATGGCTCCCTTTGTGGCTAAATCAGTGGGAGAATGAAAAGATAATTTTAATAAATCAGTAATTATGGTTCAGATCACATGGCAGAAAAACCTTCCTGTGGTCACTTATGAGAAACACATTTTTTTTTCCCTGAAGACTAAATGGTGGAAAATTCTAACAATACAGAGTAAAATTACACAGTGATGAATATTATTAAATAAAAGGTAACAGGGGGGCCTGGTGTGCTGCAATTCATGGGGTTGCAAAGAGTTGGACACGACTGAGCATCTGAACTGAACTGAATAATCTTAGAAAATATTCTAAAAACATACATATAAACACCAGGAGATCTGAAGGGAGGAAAATGAAGAAATTGAGTGGTAATAATTTCATCATTAAGAAAAATTGACTGGGCTAAAAATGGATTTGAGTCTGCTCATTGGAAAATCCTCCTGTGAACCAAAAAAGAATTAATTTACAAAGTCATACACCAAGGCCTATCTTAGTGGCTTTTCAGAATTTCAGAATAAAAAGGAAATCTTAGAAGTTTCCAGAGACTAGATGGCCTGGAAAGAAAATCACAACTTTGTGGTATTGGGCATATCATTTGCAATATTGGATGCTTGAAAACAGTGGGATTAGTTTAATAGATTATTGAGAGATTACCGTTCAAGAATCATTTATCCAGCCAAGATATCATCTGTCTAACCAGCCACTGGGAAGACAAATTTACCCAAATTCAGGAGATCAGAGAGTATACCACTTTATCTTCTGTCTGAAAAATATACTCAAATCAGTGTCTTAACTAAGGGAAAAATCAAAGAAGAGCTTAACATATCAAGAAGAAAAAATGATGCATAGTAAATTTAAGATGATGTCGTGACTATATATTTTTAAGTCTTAAATTTGAAATAGATGATATATTTATTCTGCTATGGAAAAACCCAATAATTGCCTTGAGCTAAGTTATTTGGTGTGGGAGCAGGGAAAGGGAGAATAGGAGGGAAAAACAGAGAGAGGTTTAAATTCTGCTGCTAATTTCATCCTTAATTTCATTTAATAAGTAGATACCCCTGAATAAATGTGAAATGGAAGATGTATGTCTTCCCTGAGTAGCATTTCCCACACACCTCTGACAGTGTGTGTCTTGGTTGTTGAATGACTCTAGTATTTAAAGATATATATTATTTAAACAGTATGGCTTGTAAAATCAAGACAAAGACTTCATCTTGTGGTCAAGGATAATCAAGGATAATTGTACCTGTGTGCAATTTTATGACTTAAAAATCTAAACTGAACAAACTGTATCCCTTTTATAGATTAGCAAGACCCAGGGATTAAGGAATAGTGTTCTAGAAATCGTGTGTGTGTGTGTGTGTGTGTGTGTGTGTGTGTGTGTGTGTGGGGCAGTAAAAGAAATTTTAAAGATTCCATCTTAATGAGTTTGGATGGAAGAAAGGAAATATAACAAAAGATTTGGAAGAGATTAAAAGAACTATGAGAGAATATTACCTGCAATTCTATGACAATAAATTTGAAAACCAAAAGGAGTTTAATGATTTTCTAGCCAAAAGGAACTGGGTGATTTTTGAGTAAAAAAACTAACTGAAGTAAAAATAGAAAATCTGAGCAGATAATACCTGTGGAAGAGATTTGGAAGCTAATATAAGACATGCTATTAAAAGGATAATGTTTAAAAATTAGATAAGTATACTATTATTTAAACCATCACACATAACCACAGAAATCTCTAAGGTTTATGAGGCTGGTGTTTATTTAATAAGCTAGTACAACTTCCCTTAAATATATATACATACATATATTTAAGAACTTAAATCTAAAATTCTAAATAATTGTTACTCAAAAAAATTGAGCAGTTTATCGAAGAATATACCATGATTCAAGCTGAATTTACTCCAGGAGTGTGAAGACATCTAAAATCAAGAAAGCTACCAATGTGATTAATTAAAGGTGAAAAACTTTATTGTATCAATGTGCACTTAACAAGCATATGCTTATTGGGGCATACCATACATAATTTTGTCTCAAAATAGTGATACACATAATCCAGTTAAATGTAATATTTACTCAAATCCAAAAGAACACATCATACCACTTGATGAAATTCAGTCATAATTTCCATTAAAATGGAGACTCTCTCTTAAAATTTTTAAATTTATCTTTAAAATTGCCAGTTAAGAAAAAGCTGTGGTCATAACACATTTTGTTGCACTTCACCTTATTGTGCTTTGTGGATATTTTGGTTATTACCAATTGGAGTTCTGTGGCAACCCAGTGTCAGACAAGTCTATCACCACCACTTTTCAAACATTTGCTTATTTTGTGTCTCTGGTCACATTTCAGTAATTCTTGCAATAATTCAAACTTTTTCATTTTTGCTATTTTTTAAAATTTTATTTTATTTAACTTTACAATATTGTATTGGTTTTGCCATATATCAAAATGAATCTGCCACAGGTATACATGTGTTCCCCATCCTGAACCCTCCTCCCTCCTCCCTCCCCATACCATCCCTCTGGGTGATCCCAGTGCACCAGCCCCAAGCATCCAGTATCGTGTATCGAACTTGGACTGGCGACTCTTTTAATATATGATATTATACATATTTCAATTTTGTTACGGTGATCTGTGATCAGTGAATTTAGATGTTACTCTTGCAGAAAGATTACAACTCTTTCTGGAGGCTTAAATGATGGTTAGCATTTTTAGCAATAAAATATTCTTTATATTACAGTATATATATTGTTTTCTAAACATAATGCTATTATACACTTGATAGACTACAGTATACTGTAAACATAGCTCTTATATGCACTGGGAAACCAAAAATTTTGTGTGACTCTCAAAAATTTTGTGTGATATTCACTTTATTGTGGTGGTCTGAACTGAATCTGCAATTTCTCTGAGATATTTCAATTGTATTAAAATGCATTTAGAGATTGTCATCTTCCCTTCTCTTGACCACTAATTTTTGAAATATTATTTTATTAATCATATGTTGTCAAAGCTTATAATATTTGAATTCTGCCTACAACCAAATGCGTCATATTGAATTCTACAATTAAATAGATTCAGAGATCTTTATTAGTTTATTGCCCATGGCTTCTCCCATGAGGTCATTATTTTGAGTCATCTGTCAGTTGGCTGGTTTCATTGGCCAGTAATTTTACAGGAAGGGCTCACATATGCTACATTCTTTCTGGCTCTTGCATGCAGTAGGCCACTTTGCTGGGATAAAGTTGTTGCATCACTTTCTTTCCCTCAGTAATGTATAGGCACTGTCACTGTCCTCGGATATGGAGTGTTTAGAAATGTCTAGAAATGTCTGAAACCAAGATAGTGGGCACTTATTGAACATCCTCTTTTCCCTTCTGAAGGGATATATATTTTCTCTTTTACCCTTAATGGTTAGTAATTCTATTAATACTGACACATCTTTATATTTACATTTCTTTGTTTTCTGAGTCAAGTATATTTTATTTGTTAAATAAATATTCCTTCTATTAAACGTTTAAACAATTTTGATATTATATAAATTCTTTCTTATAGGAATGCCAATTATAGGCACATTTTCATCCATCTCACCCTTTCTAACTACTGTGTATGTTTGAATGAGGCAAGTTATTTGTTAAAGAATTATTTGTGGAAGGGGAGGAGAGTGATCTGGCATAATCTGAATCTTCAGTTTTATTTGTCTGCCTTAAGACCTTTTATACAATCATTTATGTCTTCTCTAGGGTGATGTTTCCACCAGATTCAGTGTTCTGGGCTTGGCGAGACTCACAGTAAAGGCTGCATATAACAGGCTTTATGGTTTCTTCATTTAGATAATTACCTCCCTTCTCCTACTTTATCCTGCTACCCTAGTCACAGACTTCTTGCTAAGAGCTAGGTTAAAGGCAACATAAATAGTATGTATTCAGAATATGGGAGCAAAAGGCCTCAATAGGCATTTCTCCAAAAAAGATATAGAAATGACCACTAAGCACATGAAAAAATATTCAACATCCTTAGTCAATAGGGAAATGCAAATAAATACCACAATATGATATCACTTCAAAGCAGCTAGAATGTAAAATGAATGTATTATGATATAGTTACTTTGGGAAGCAGTTTGGTAGTTCTTCAAAATGTAAACACAAAGTTATATATGACCCAGTAATTCCACTCTTACCTGGATGCCTTAGGGGGAAGAGAACATATTCACACAAAGCTTATATGGGAACATTCTGGCTGCATTATTCATATAGAATTATTCAACTTATAACAAAATGTGGAAACAACTTCAGCATCCATCAGCTAATTAATGGATAAGTTAAATGTAGTCTACTCATACAATAGGATATTATTTGACAATAAAAAGGGAGAATGAAGTATTGATGCACGCTATATTATAGATGGCCTGTGAAGAAAACTGAGCGCCAAAGAATTGATGCTTTTGAACTGTGGTGTTGGAGAAGACTCTTGAGAGTCCCTTGGACTGCAAGGAGATCCAACCAGTCCATTCTAAAGATCAGCCCTGGGTGTATTTTGGAAGGAATGATGCAAAAGCTGAAACTCCAGGACTTTGGGCACCTCATGTGAAGAGATAACTTATTGGAAAAGACTCTAATGCTGGGAGGGATTGGGGGCAGGAGGAGAAGGGGACAAGAGAAGATGAGATGGCTGGGTGGCATCCCTGACTCAATGGACATGAGTCTGAATGAACTCTGGGAGTTGGTGATGGACAGGGAGGCCTGGGGTGGTGCGATTCATGGGGTCACAAAGAGTCGGACAAGACTGAGTGACTGAACTGAACTGAACTGATATTATAGATGAACCTTTTAAACATTATGCTAAGTGAGGGCAGTCAGTCACAAAAGACACATATTGTATTATTGTATGATTTCATTTGTATGAAATACCCAGAAGAGACAAAGCTAAAGAAAGTAGTTTAATGGTTGCCTGGAAATGAGGAGCAGGGGAGGGCATGGGTTTTGTTTTGCAAGTGATGAAAATGTCTAAAATTAGATTGTGGTGATGATTGCACAACTCTGTGGACTTACTAAAAACTATTGAATTGAATACTTCAAAGGAGTGAATTGTATGGTATATGAATTACATCCCTATTTTTGTATCTTTTTTCAGCTTAAAAAAAAAAAAAAAACTAAAGACTCTGCAATATCAGATTCAAATCCTGGCATCTCGAATTGTCCATGCGACTCTGGGCAAGTTCCCCTCATTTTCGTGTATCTGCATCAGGTGGATATTAATAATACCTACCTCAAACCTGGATTGTAAGGACAAAATAAGTGGATGCTCAGGACAGTATCTGATTCATGGTAAGTGCCCAGGAAGTGTCTGTTATTTTATGAGCCTATCCACAACATTAAAAAAAAAAAAAATCTCAAGGAACTTATTTTTTATTTCTAAAGTTCTATTATTTTTCCAAATCAGTTTATTCTTCATATTATCATTTTTTATGTTTTAGATTCTTTCTTATATGGCTTTACTAATTTTAGAATTCTTATGTAAAAATATATCATGTACTTTGAATTAACTAAGTAAGTACCTGGCACAGAGATCAGATCAGATCAGTTGCTAAGTCGTGTCTGACTCTCTGCAACCCCATGAATCGAAGCACGCCAGGCCTCCCTGTCCATCACAAACTCCCCGAGTTCACTCAGACTCACGTCCATCGAGTCAGTGATGCTATCCAGCCATCTCATCCTCTGTCGTCCCCTTCTTCTCCTGCCCCTAGTCCCTCCCAACATCAGAGTCTTTTCCAATGAGTCAACTCTCCACATGAGGTGCCCAAAGTACTGGAGCTTCAGCTTTAGCATCATTCTTTTCAAAGAAATCCCAGGGCTGATCTCCTTCAGAATGGACTGGTTGGATCTTCTTGCAGTCCAAGGGACTCTCAAGAGTCTTCTCCAACACCACAGTTCAAAAGCATCAATTCTTCAGGGCTCAGCCTTCTTCACAGTCCAGCTCTCACATCCATACATGACCACTGGAAAAACCATAGCCTTGACTAGACGAACCTTTGTTGGCAAAGTAATGTCTCTGCTTTTGAATATGCTATCTAGGTTGGTTATAACTTTCCTTCCAAGGAGTAAGCGTCTTTTAATTTCATGGCTGCAATCACCATCTGTAGTGATTTTGGAGCCCCAAAAAATAAAGTCTGACACTGTTTCCTCATCTATTTCCCATGCAGTGATGGGACCAGATGCCATGATCTTCGTTTTCTGAATGTTGAGCTTTAAGCCAACCTTTTCACTCTCCACTTTCACTTTCATCAAGAGGCTTTTGAGTTCCTCTTCACTTTCTGCCATAAGAGTGGTGTCATCTGCATATCTGAGGTTATTGATATTTCTCCCAGCAATCTTGGTTCCAACTTGTGTTTCTTCCAGTCCAGCATTTCTCATGATGTACTCTGCATATAAGTTAAATAAGCAGGGTGACAATATACAGCCTGACGTACTCCTTTTCCTATTTGGAACCAGTCTGTTGATCCATGTCCAGTTCTAACTGTTGCTTCCTGACCTGCATACAAATTTCTCAAGAGGCAGATCAGGTGGTCTGGTATTCCCATCTCTTTCAGAATTTTCCACACTTTACTGTGATCCACACAGTCAAAGGCTTTGGCATAGTCAGTAAAGCAGGAATAGATGTTTTTCTGGAACTCTCTTGCTTTTTCCATGATCCAGCATATGTTGGCAATTTGATCTCTGGTTCCTTTGCCTTTTCTAAAACCAGCTTGAACATCAGAAAGTTCACAGGTTCACATATTGCTGAAGCCTGGCTTGGAGAATTTTGAGCATTACTTTACTAGCGTGTGAGATGAGTGCAATTGTGCGGTAGTTTGAGCATTCTTTGGCGTTGCCTTTCTTTGGGATTGGAATGAAAACTGACCTTTTCCAATCCTGTGGCCACTGCTGAGTTTTCCAAATTTGGTGCAGCACTTTCACAGCATCATCTTTCCGGATTTGGAATAGCTCCACTGGAATTCCATCACCTCCACTAGCTTTGTTCGTAGTGATGCTTTCTAAGGCCCACTTGCCTTCACATTCCAGGATGTCTGGCTCTAGGTCAGTGATCACACCATCCTGATTATCTGGGTCGTGAAGATCTTTTTTGTACAGTTCTTCTGTGTATTCTTGCCACCTCTTCTTAATATCCTCTGCTTCTGTTAGGTCCATACCATTTCTGTCCTTTATCGAGCCCATCTTTGCATGAAATGTTCCATTGGTATCTCTGATTTTCCTGAAGAGATCCCTGCTGCTGCTGCTGCTGCCGCTAAGTCGCTTCAGTCGTGTCCGACTCTGTGCGACCCCATAGACGGAAGCTCACCAGGCTCCCCCATCCCTGGGATTCTCCAGGCAAGAACACTGGAGTGGGTTGCCATTTCCTTCTCCAATGCATGGAAGTGAAAAGTGAAAGTGAAGCCGCTCCGACTCTTAGCGACCCCATGGACTAGAGCCTACCAGGCTCCTCCGTCCATGGGATTCTCCAGCTAGTCTTTCCCATTCTGTTGTTTTCCTCTATTTCTTTGCATTGATCACTGAAGAAGGCTTTCTTATCTCTTCTTGCTATTCTTTGGGACTCTGCATTCAGATGTTTATATCTTTCCTTTTCTCCTTTGCTTTTCGCTTCTCTTCTTTTCACAGCTGTTTTTAAGGCCTCCCCAGACAGCCATTTTGCTTTTTTGCATTTCTTGTCCATGGGGATGGTCTTGATCCCTGTCTCCTGTACAGTGTCATGAACCTCATTCCATAGTTGATCAGGCACTCTATCTATCAGATCTAGGCCCTTAAATCTATTTGTCACTTCCACTGTATAATCATAAGGGATTTGATTTCGGTCATACCTGAATGGTCTACTGGTTTTCCCTACTTTCTCAATTTAAGTCTGAATTTGGCAATAAGGAGTTCGTGATCTGAGCCACAGTCAGCTCCTGGTTTTGCTTTTGTTGACTGTATACAGCTTGTCAATCTTTGGGTGCAAAGAATATAATCAATCTGATTTCAGTGTTGACCATCTGGTGATGTCCAAGTCTTCTCTTGTGTTGCTGGAAGAGGGTGTTGGTTATGACTAGTGCATTTTCTTGGCAAAACTCTATTAGTCTTTGTCCTGCTTCATTCTGCATTCCAAGGCCAAATTTGCCTGTTACTCCAGGTGTTTCTTGAGTTCCTACTTTTGCATTCCAGGCCCCTATAATGAAAAGGACATCTTTTTGGGGTGTTAGTTCTAAAAGGTCTTGTAGGTATTCATAGAACCATTCAACTTCAGCTTCTTCAGCGTTACTGGTTGGGTCATAGACTTCAATTACTATGATATTGAATGGTTTGCCTTGGAAACAAACAGAGATCACTCTGTCGTTTTTGAGATTGCATCGAAGTACTGCATTTCCGACTCTTTTGTTGACCATGATGGCCACTCCATTTCTTCTGAGGGATTCCTGCCTGCAGTAGTAGATATAATGGTCATCTGAGTTAAATTCACCCATTCCAGTCCATTTCAGTTCGCTGATTTCTAGAATGTCAACATTCACTCTGGCCATCTCCTGTTTGACCACTTCCAATTTGCCTTGATTCATGGACCTGACATTCCAGGTTCCTATGCAATATTGCTCTTTACAGCATCAGACCTTTCTTCTATCACCAGTCACATCCACAGCTGAATATTCTTTTTGCTTTGGCTCCACCCCTTCATTCTTTCTAGGGTTATTTCTCCACTGATCTCCAGTAGCACATTGGGCCCCTACTAACCTGGGGAGTTTCTCTTTCAGTATCCTATCATTTTGCCTTTTCATACTGTTCATGGGGTTCTCAAGGCAAGAATACTGAAGTGGTTTGCCATTCCCTTCTCCAGTGGACCACATTCTGTCAGCCCTCTCCACCATTACCCGCCCATCCTGGGTTGCCCCACGGGCATGGCTTAGTTTCATTGAGTTAGACAGGGCTGTGGTCCTAGTGTGATTAGATAGACTAGTTTTCTGTGAGTATGGTTTTAGTGTGTTTGCCCTCTGATGCCCTCTTGCAACACCTACCATCTTACTTGGGTTTCTCTTACCTTGGGCGTGGGGTATCTCTTCACGGCTGCCGCAGCAGAGCGCAGCCACTGCT
The DNA here is from genome assembly GCA_935064755.1 of Tragelaphus eurycerus. Taxonomy (NCBI): domain Eukaryota; kingdom Metazoa; phylum Chordata; class Mammalia; order Artiodactyla; family Bovidae; genus Tragelaphus; species Tragelaphus eurycerus. Next base: position 38,492,518 of record CAKXYN010000010.1, on the reverse strand, counting down.
CCTTACCTTGGACGTGGGCTATTTCCTCACCACCGCCCTTCCTGACCTTCAACATTGGATAGCTCCTCTAGGTCCTCCTGCGCCCACGCAGCCACAGCTCCTTGGATGTGGGATTGGTCCTCCCCACCACCGTCCCTGGCCTTGGGGGTGGGTTGCTCCTCCCGCCCACTGCCCCTGGCCTCGGGCTTAGGGGCGTGGGGTAGCTCCTCTCGGCGGTTCCTGCTCCGTCGCAGTCTGGTACTCTCGGCCGCTGCCCCTGACCTCGCGTGTGGGGTAACTTCTTTTGGCCTCTGCCCTTCGGGCATGAGGTCCTCCTGGCTTCTGCCCCTGACCTCGGACGTGGGGTGGCTCCTCTCGGCCTCGCTGCCGCCTGCGCTTAGCGCACCAGTCGCAGAGAAGGTACCCAGAAATATTTGTTGAATTTATGAATGAATGCCTAGTAGATAGTACTGCTTTCCTCAGTTTTCTACTATGTTTCCTTAAAGATAATGTTTAATTCCTCTTTCTCTTGGCTTCAGTGTTTTCATTTGTAACATAGAACATCTACCTCCTAAAATTGTTGTAGAGTCTAAATGAAATTGTGTCTAAATGAATAGTTTATGGCATACATACAAAAGCTGCTTTAACCATGTTCCCTCATTTTCAGCCTCCTCATCATCTTTTGGCATGGGTTACCAAAGATTTAAACTCCACCCTCTTAGGAGTAATATTCCCTAATGGCTCAGCAGGTAAAAAATCCACCTGCTATGTGGAGACACAAGAGATACAGGTTCGATCCATGGGTCAGGAAGATCCCCTGGAGGAAGAAATATTAACCCAATCCAGTATTCTTGCCTGTAAGGTCCCATGGACAGAGGAGCCTGGAAGGCAACATTCCAAAGGGTCATAAAGAGTCAGACATGACTGAGTTACTAAGTGCACAAAACATACTCTTAGGAGAGGCTGAGTGCTCAGTTTTTTAGTGTTTCTGGTAGGGCTTTGCTACCCTCTCTGAGAATCTTTAAAGAATCTGTCTCGTATTCGCACGGTTCTTTCACTGGAGCTCTTTGGGGCCACCTGTCTCCTAATGTCCTGTCTGCTTCTCTTTCATTATTTGGCTGCTCTTGCTGCACTGGCTGCTTTAGTTGCTGAATTACATTCTACTTTCAAAATGGTAATAAATGAAAAAGCATCTTAGTGTCTACAGAGAAGAGACTCATGCATAATGACTGAATCTTAAATAGCTCTTAAATTCTGCAACCACTTCTGATTCTGCTGCCTGTCACTCGAAGATCCCCTGGGTCACTGCCCCACTGAGGGTTGCAGAGTAGCTGCACTCTGGTGGATTAGAGACTGATGTGCTTCCTAACCCTGGATGGCCGGTCTAGAGGGCATCTTTTGCTGCATCTCTTGAAGTTAAAAAGGGTCTGAGCTGCTAGCAAAGGGGTATCAGTGCTACCTATTGGCAGGAAAAACCTAACAACTAAAAATCTCAAGTTTCCTCTTTATGGTACTTCTTAGTTTTGCCTATAATTTGAATTAAAAGTTACCAGCTAGTCTTATTATGTTATGAGGATCTATAGAGGAGCTTTTCATTGTTTATTGTCTGTTCCCTTTGGAAAGTGCTGCATAGGGTGTTCAACTAATTCTGAATTATTGTATAAATTGCATCATTACTAAAGCATAAGATGAAATTAGCTCACATTTTGGGTACGGTCCAAACAAACATATTACTGGAAGAATACTATCAAAATGTTTCATTAACTAAAAATAGTTGTAGCCTTGATGCTATATGCCTCAGGACTAATAGTAGGTGGTTTCCATATTGTGAACAGATTTGAAGCAAGAGATAGAGGATAAAAAGAGAAATGATCTTTTAAAAGAGAAGTGAAGCATTTTCAGATACTGTTCAGCCCCCCAAATGTTATTCTTCTTTCTTTATAAATTGATCTTGAGTTTTAAATCTTTTTGCAATGGAGATCAAATATTCAGTGAAGGCACTTAAAATTATTTAATGAGAGTCAGGCATCCTATGGTTTAATTCTTATGTGGGTTTATAATACTGGGCATTTATTATTATGTTGTCTTTCCAGAATTTATTTCCTCCTATTCTGGAAGAGATCTTAACTTTCTTCATGGAAACCATCCCTTCCCTACGATTGGCCCAAGAGGCTTCAATGAAATTGATCAACATATACTGGTTTTCTGGCCAGCCACTCTAATTCATTCAGAGATAGGTGTGATCTTATTTAAGTTTAACTATTCCTGATAAATGTTAAAACTATTATGACCTTGGAGTTGATGAGAAAATGGCCAATTATAGCTCACTGATTTTTGTTGTTGTTGTTTAGTTGCTAAGTTGTGTCCAACTCTTTCGTGATCCCTGCCAGGCTCCTGTGTCCATGGGATTTTCCAAGCATGAATACTGGAATGGATTGCCATTTCCTTCTCCTGGGGGATCTTCCTGTCCCAGGGATCAAATCTACATCTCCTGCATTGGCAAGTGGGTTCTTTACCATTGAGCCACCAGGGAAGCCCTTCATTGAGTTTAGGATGCCCCATTTTCACTTACATTTTAATATCTCTGAGATTGGGGTGCATTTTACATTCTCTGTCATAAGAAATTTGTGCTATTATTTAAACATCAACAGTTTTTTTTTTTTTTTTTTTTTTCTTGCTGGCACATAAAGTTAATTTTTCCTCTTATAATCAGTGATGATTAGGTCCATGAAATATGGTATAGAACTTCTGGAAACTAAAAGCTAAGGCAGCCTAAGCATAGAGAAGACATGGGAGGAAAGCAGAGTTCAGAGATTAAGAGGAATTGAGCATTGGTGATATAATTTAAGATTCTCTTGTATGGAGGCTACTCTGAAGTTAATGCTCAGATTCCTTTAGCCAACTAACTCCCTTCTCACTTTATACACACTTTGTTGTTGTTGTTTAAACATGTATTCATATCTCATCTTCCACTTTTAATTATGAACATTCTGAGTATCAAGTAAAAAAACCCTTGAGATTTTGTGAAACCAGGACATGAACACAAAGAGAACCCAACAGACATTTGTTGTCCCTTCCCCCATTTTCTCCAAGTTAATTGAAGAGAAATAATAGAGATGGAACTATTTGGAGCATCTGAAACATTTCACAGACATAACAAATGTAAATCAGGTTAGTGACAAGCATTTGCTGTCTGGAAATCCTGAGATGCTCTATAATTCAGGGGGCAAACCTAACCCTTAGACACATTCTAAGACTTGTGAAAGAGACCAAGATTCTCAGTTGCCTCTGGAATAAACTGACTTGCAGAGATTACTATCACCAGGAGAAAGAACTTCTCACAAGCTTATCAAGATTTGGGGAATTTACAGATAAGTCCAGTCAAACATTAACAATAGATGCACCAAGTACATGATATGCAGCAAATAGTGTGTGTGTGTGTGTGTGTGCGCGCGCGCGCACGCACGCGCACGCTCATGGACTGTGCAGGGAATTAACCCATCCAAAATGAAAATTATTATTTATCAAAATAAACAGTGGGACTACATTTTTGATGGTAAAAGGGTAGGGAAAATTCTAAAATTTTCTGGTACTGTTGTCATGAAACTGTAATTTGACTATAGCCTTTCCTACAAGTGACCAAAAATACTTTCTAAAATTTCAAGTTATCTGATGACCATAAATCCTTTAAATCCTTATAGGATCAGACATATGTAGAGATACTGTCCGTTCTTGTTCAGATGTGTTCCTTAAAGATAGGCAGTGCCTTTGTGCATAATTAGAATATTTTGGCATTAAGCCTTTCACCTAGTAATGCTGTTCAAGTGATTAGGACTATCTGAGAAGTGCCATAATCCCCTAGAAATGTACTGTTTGGTTTTTCTCAGTGTTGTTACGAAAATGACTAGGAATGTGTAAGCTGGAATTAAGGAACAATGTTTCCTGCCAGTTAAGTGAACAGAACAAACGTGTATATGTTCAATCATGTTTGCCGTACTAAGGACGGATAGAGATCATTTCTTAATTAAATTAAGTAACACCATTCCAACCCCAAGTCTTTTTATCTTTATTATAAAACTGGCAGTATGCAGTCAACATTTGTTCTCAAACTAATTTTCCTTTAAAATCATAAAAAAGTGACAGGATCGCCTTTACATAATGAGGGTGTGGACAAGTCTTTAAGGGATTACTTGAGACTTCACAAGCAGATGCAATAGAAATCAAAGCCATTCTTTTTGTTTTTATTAGATTTTCCTACTGCTTCTGTCATCAAAGTGAGCAATTTACACGATAATAATCTACTTGAGATTGCTATCTTATTAATGCTCTATTAAAAAAAGTTGAGTCAATCTCTTGAATGAACACTTTGGTTTATATCGAGAAACGGGTGATTGTATAACCAAACATATTTAAATATTAAATCTGTAACTTCATCTTGCATAAAGAAGATACCAACACAACCAACTCTAGAGCCTCCACTGTTACCTGAACACTTTGTTTACTCTTTCATGCTTCTAAATGTCATTTGGATTCAAGCATAACTAATTCTAGTAGTAGTTGTGTTTTAAATAAGCAATAAAACCCATTATTTGTGAATTTTGATATGGATGACATAAATGAAGTAATACATGTATTAAATAGTTAAGTTATACTTTACAAATTACAAATAGACTGTGTTTTATTGAGCATTATGATGGCAATGTGAGTAATTTTAAACACCCCAAATCTTCCCCAGCCCTAAGATACCTGTTGTAGTTTATCAACCAGAAGTTACTGGTATACCTTGGTAATTGTTTCATCAGAAATCTTCTCCTGCAGTATACATTCTTGAGTAATTCTTTCCATGGGTTACTCGTTATTATTACTATATACAGGCTTTTCTGCTGCTAAGTCACTTCAGTCGTGTCCGACTCTGTGCGACCCCATAGACGGCAGCCCACCAGGCTCCCCTGTCCCCGGGATTCTCCAGGCAAGAACACTGGAGTGGGTTGCCATTTCCTTCTCCAATGCATGAAAGTGAAAAGTGAAATGCCCCCCCCGCCCCCCCCCAACAAAAAGGGGGGGCCCTTCACCCAAAAGCCTTGCAAGCTTGTTTTCTCTCCTCTGCCTTTGTTCTCCCTTCTTTTTCTTCTTTTTTTCCCCCTTCTTTTCTCCCCCTTTTCTTTTTTTCCTCTTCTCTGTGTCGCCCTGGTTTTTCTGTTGCCTGCTTTTCTGCCTCTTTGCTTTCTGCTTGGGTTTTTGTGAGGGGCCAGAGGTGAACTGTGTTCCTTCACATTGCTAGTTTGGGGTGTGGTACTTGCATTTTTGACATCCACTCTGTTCAGTTTTCTCGATATTGCTTTTCTCTGACTGGGGGCACCTCCTCCAGCTGAGCATTGCATGGTGAGATGGGCCGTCTCTCCCACTTGCTGGGGCCTCGCTCCACACACCACTTCTAGCTGGGTCCACGCCTGTGCCTTTCACTTTCGGGGTGTTCTTGCCTCTGCTGCTGCTGCTGCTGCTAAGTGGCTTCAGTCGTGTCCGACTCTTTGCGACCCCATAGACGGAATCTCACCAGGCTCCCCTGTCCCCGGGATTCTCCAGGCGAACACGGGGGGGCCATTTCCTTCTCCTGCTGGTGGTGACAGTGACCTCCCGCCCCTCCTCCGGCCCCCCGGCCGGGGCCACCCGGCTCCTCCGTCTATGGGATTTTCCAGGCAAAAGTACTGGGGTGGGGTGCCATTGCCTATGCCTCTGCTTCTTCCTTTATCGTGGTCCTGACCTTGAATCTTCACCCTATTTTAGCCATTAAGCTTATTTTTTATTGAAGTCTAGTTGATTTGCAGTGTTGTACCAATCTCTGCTTCAAAGTGACGCCGTTATACACATATGTAAATGCCTTTTTTTATACTTTGGACTGGGGGTTTGGAAGTGGTAGATAAAACTATGACATTTAAAATGGATGAACAACAAGTTCTTAATGTATAGCACAGGGAACTATATTTAAGATCCTTTGATAAGCCGTAAGGAGAAGGCAATGGCACCCCACTCCAGTACTCTTGCCTGGAAAATCCCACGGATGGAGGAGCCTGGTAGGCTGTAGTCCATGGGGTCGCTAAGAGTCGGACATGACTGAGTGACTTCACTTTCTCTTTTCACTTTCATGCATTGGAGAAGGAAATGGCAACCCACTCCGGTGTTCTTGCCTGGAAAAGCTACTAAGTAACGCAGAAACGATCTAGAGCTTATAAGTAACCATCTATAGTGTGAATTATCAGAATTACCAATTCCACCTCCCTAGAGTTCTCTGACTTTATAACTTACTTCTGGAGTTCTCTGACTTCAACATTAAATTTGTAAGGGCCTCTGTTCCTCTGTTTCACAATTCATTTACTATCTCATGTGCCTTTTACTTTCCTTCTCCAGCTAAATTCTATAGCCCATGACTATACTCATTTCTCTGTACAATCTCAAGTCCTTTGAACATCTCTTGCTCCATCATGATCACCTGAAAAATCTCAGCTGCTGTTCCATCAAACTTTTAGGCCACCTATACTCGTACCCTCAGAGCAGAGTATGACTTAAGAAGAGCACAGAGTCAGGCTGATTGGTCTCACTTTACATGCGTAGCTCCGAACCTAGGCCTGAATCTGTGCCCATAGACTTGGCCTATTCTCCTCCTGCTGTGCATGAACACGGAGAAGGCAATGGCACCCAACTCTAGTACTCTTGCCTGGAAAATCCCATGGACGGAGGGGCCTGGTGGGCTGCAGTCCATGGGGTCGCTAAGGGTCAGACACGACTGAGCGACTTCACTTTCACTTTTCACTTTCATGCATTGGAGAAGGAAATGGCAACCCACTCCAGTGTTCTTGCCTGGAGAATCCCAGGGACGGGGGAGCCTGGTGGGCTGCCTTCTATGGGGTCACACAGAGTCGGACACGACTGATGTGACTTAGCAGTAGCAGTAGCAGTGCATGAACAAACCCTACTAAGTAATACGGCAAAACTTCTCAGAAGAATCATCTGTATTCCCTGATTTCAATGATTTCATCCTCATTCTCTTTTGAAATTTTTTCCAATTAGGCTTTAACCTTATAACTGCAACAAAAGGGATTTGGTTAAGGACACAAATGTTTCTAAATTCAATGTCAATCCTCAGTCTTTATCTAGCTTGAGTACTCAGAGGCATTGACAGAATAGTTTTCTATTTCCTACTTGAAACATCTTCAATTAGCTTCCAGTTCAGTTCAGTTCAGTTGCTCAGACATGTCCGACTTTTTGCGACCCATGGACTGCAGCACGCCAGGCTTCCCTGTCCATCACGCACTCCCGGAGCTTGCTCAAATTGATGTCCATTGAGTGGTGATGCCATCCAACTATCTCATCATCCTCTGTTATCCCCTTCTCCTGCCTTCAATCTTTCCCAGCATCAGGGTTTTTCCAATGAGTCAGTTCTTTGCATCAGGTGACCAAAGTATTGCATCTTCAGCTTCAGTATCAGTCCTTCCAATGAATGTTCAGGACTGATTTCATTGATTGAATGGATTGATCTCCTTGCACTCCAAGTGACTGTCAAGAGTCTTCTCCAACACCACAGTTCAAAAGCATCAATTCTTCGGTGCTCAGCCTTCTTTATATTCCAACTCACATCCATACATGACTACTGGAAAAACCATAGCCTTGACTAGACATACCTTTGTTGTCAAACTAATGTCTCTGCTTTTTAATATGGTATAGAGGTTGGTCATAACTTTCCTTCCAAGGAGTAAACATCTTTTAATTTCATGGCTGAAATCACCATCTGCAGTGATTTTGGAGCCCAGAAAAATAAAGTCTGACACTGTTTCCATTGTTTCCCCATCTATTTGCCATGAAGTGATGGGACTGGATGCCATAGCTTAGTTTTCTGAATGTTGAGCTTTAAACCAACTTTTTCACTCTCCTCTTTCACTTTTGTCAAGAGGTGCTTTAGTTCTTCACTTTTTGCCATAGGGGTGGTGTCATCTGCATATCTGAGCTTATTTATATTTCTCCCAGCAATCTTGATTCCCCCTTGTGCTTCCTCCAGCCCAGCGTTTCTCATGATGTACTCTGCATGTAAGTTAAATAAGCAGGGTGACAATATACAGCCTTGATGTACTCTTTTTCCTGTTTGGAACCAGTCTGTTGAAACCTGGCTTGGAGAAATTTGAATGCTACTTTGCTAGCATGTGCTGCTACTGCTACTGCTAAATCGCTTCAGTCGTGTTCGATTCTGTGCGACCCCATAGACGGCAGCACACCAGGCTCCCCCATCGCTGGGATTCTCCAGGCAAGAACACTGGAGTGGGTTGCCATTTCCTTTTCCAATGCATGAAAGTGTAAAAAATAAAGTGAAGTCGCTCAGTCGTGTCCAACTCCTAGCAACCCCATGGACTGCAGCCCACCAGGCCCCTCTGTCCATGGGATTTTCTAGGCAAGAGTACTGGAGTGGGGTGCCATCACCTTCTCCGTGCTAGCATGTGAGATGAGTGCAATTATGTGGTGGTTTGGGCATTCTTTGGCATTGCCTTTCTTTGGGATCGGAATGAAAACTGACCTTTTCCAGTCTTGTGGCCACTGCTGAGTTTTCCAAATTTGCTGACATATTGAGTGCAACACTTTCCCAGCATCATGTTTTAGGATTTGAAATAGCTTAACTGGAATTCCATCACTTCCTCTAGCTTTGTTCATAGTCATGCTTCCTAAGGCCCACTTGACTTCACTTTCCAGGATGTCTGGCTCTAGGTGAATGATCACACCATCATGGTTATCTGGGTCATGAAGATCTTTTTTTGTACAATTCTTCTGTGTATTCTTGCCACTTCTTCTTAATATCTTTTGCTTCTGTTAGGTCCATATCATTTCTGTCCTTTATTGTGCCCATCTTTGCATGAAATATTCCCTTGGTATCTCTGATTTTCTTGAAGATATCTCTAGACTTTCCCATTCTGTTTTTTTCCTCTATTTGCATTGATTGCTGAGGAAGGCTTTCTTATCTCTCCTTGGTATTCTTCGGAACTCTGCATTCAAATGGTATATCTTTCCTTTTTTCCTTTGCCTTTAGCTTCTCTTCTTTTCTCAGTGATTTGTAAGGCCTCCTCAGACAACCATTTTATCTTTTTGTATTTGTTTTCCTTGGGGATGATCTTGATCCCTGTCTGCTGTACAATGTCATGAATCTCCATCCATAGTTCTTCAGGCACTCTGTCTATCAGATCTAATCCCTTGAATCTATTTGCTACTTCCACTGGATAATCATAAGGGATTTGTTGTAGGTCATACCTGAATGGTCTAGTTGTTTTCCCTATGTACTTCAATTTAAGTCTGATTTTGGCAATAAAGAGTTCATGATCTGAGCCACAGTCAGCTCCCAATCTTGTTTTTGCTGACTGTATAGAGTGTCTCCATCTTTGGCTGCAAAGAATATAATCAATCTGAGTTCAGTGTTGACCATATGGTGATGTTCATGTGTAGAGTCTTCTCTTGTATTGTTGGAAGAGGGTGTTTGCTATGATCAGTGTGTTCTCTCGACCAAACCCTGTTAGCTTTGGCCCTGCTTTATTTTGTACTCTAAGGCCATATTTGCCTGAACCCTGTATCTCTTGACTTCCTACTTTTGCATTCCAGTCCCCTATGATGAAAAGGACATCTTTTTTGGGGTGTTAGTTCTAGAAGGTCTTATAGGTCTTCATCAGATCAGATCAGATCAGTCACTCAGTCGTGTCCGACTCTTTGCGACCCCATGAACTGAAGGACGCCAGGCCTCCCTGTCCATCACCAACTCCCGGAGGTCACTCAGACTCACATCCATAGAGTCAGTGATGCTATCCAGCCATCTCATCCTCTGTCGTCCCCTTCTCCTCCTGCCCCCAATCCCTCCCAGCATCAGAGTCTTCTCCAATGAGTCAACTCTTCCCATGAGGTGGCCAAAATACTGGAGTTTCAGCTTTAGCGTCATTCCTTTCAAAGAAATCCCAGGGCTGATCTCCTTCAGAATGGACTGGTTGGATCTCCTTGCAGTCCAAGGGACTCCCAAGAATCTTCTCCAACACCCACAGTTCAAAAGCATCAATTCTTCGGTTCTCAGCCTTCTTCACAGTCCAGCTCTCACATCCATACATGACCACAGGAAAGACCATAGCCTTGACTAGGTGAACCTTTGTTGGCAAAGTAATGTCTCTGCTTTTAAATATGCTATCTAGGTTGGTCATAACTTTCCTTCCAAGGAGTAAGCGTCTTTTAATTTCATGGCTGCAGTCACCATCTGCAGTGATTTTGGAGCCCAGAAAAATAAAGTCTGACACTGTTTCCACTGTTTCTCCATCTATTTCCCATGTAGTGATGGGACCAGATGCCATCAGATCAGATCAGATCAGTCGCTCAGTCATGTCCCACTCTTTGCGACCCCATGAACTGCAGCACGCCAGGCCTCCCTGTCCATCACCAGCTCTCGGAGGTCACTCAGACTCACATTCATCGAGTCAGTGATGCCATCCAGCCATCTCATCCTCTGTCGTCCCCTTCTCCTCCTGCCCTCAATCCCTCCCAGCATCAGACTCTTCTCCAAGGAGTCAACTCTTCGCATGAGGTGGCCAAAATCTGGAGTTTCAGCTTTAGCATCATTCCTTCCAAAGAAATCCCAGGGCTGATCTCCTTCTGAATGGACTGGTTGGATCTCCTTGCAGTCCAAAGGACTCCCAAGAGTCTTCTCCAACACCACAGTTCAAAAGCATCAATTCTTCGGCGCTCAGCCTTCTTCACAGTCCAGCTCTCACATTCATACATGACCACAGGAAAGACCATAGCCTTGACTAGGCGAACCTTTGTTGGCAAAGTGATGTCTCTGCTTTTGAATATGCTATCTAGGTTGGTCATAACTTTCCTTCCAATGAGCAAGTGTCTTTTAATTTCATGGCTGCAGTCACCATCTGCAGTGATTTTGGAGCCCAGAAAAATAAAGTCTGACACTGTTTCCACTGATTCTCCATCTATTTCCCATGTAGTGATGGGACCAGATGCCATAGAACCATTCAAAAAACCTTGTGCACAATAGGAGACCCTACAGAGCCTGAGCCAGACCTGCCTTTGAGTGTCTGAGTGTCTTCTGTGGAGGTAAGGGTCAGCAGTGGCCTGCTGCAAGGGAAGGGGCTCTGGGTGCAGCAGACTTGGTGCCCTCTTGGTAAAGGTCTCCATTAAGTCCACCATAGAGCTACCAGAATTTGCTCAAGATCTGGGAAACAGACTCTTGGAGGGCACAAACAAAACCTTGTGTGCACCAGGACCCAGGAGAAAGGCACACTGACCCCACAAGAGACTGACCCAGACTTTCCCATGAGTGTCCAGGAGTCTCCAACAGAGGCATGGGTTGACGATGGCCTGCTGCAGGGTTGCAAGTACTGAGTGTGGCAGTGCATACAGGGGACCTTTTGAAGAGGTTTCCATTATCTTCATTACTTCCACCATAGTTTGGCCTCAGGTCAAACAACAGGGAGGGAGCATAGTCTTGCATATCAACAGAAAATTAGCTTCCAAGACAGCATAAACGCCTGGATTTCCTCGCCACTTTATTTATTTATTTTTTTCTCATTCATCCTATTTCCCTAAACTTTAATTGTTTACACGCCTCAGGACTCAATCTTTAGACTGTTTTTCTAGCTGGACTCCCTTAGAGATTTTACCCTATCTCTGGACTTTTAAGCCATGTCTAACACTGACAGCCCCCAATTTCATACCCTGAATACACCTCTCTTCACTTATTCAAACTCTTCCATCCAACTTCTTACTCAACATCTCCACTTGAATAAGCACCTTATACATCACCTGTCCAAAGCCAAACTCTCAATCTTCCCCCTAAATCTTGTACCTCCAACAATCTCCCCCACTTCAGTAAGTGGTAGGTTTATTCTTCCCCTTGCTCACACCCAGCACCCATGTCAAAGTATAATTTTTTAAAAAGATAAATACATGGCTTGTATACAAATATACAGTGAACATGTGCCAAAAATTTCTTAGCTCATGTATTAGAGAACTGGCAGGGTGGTAAAGCTGATTCAAAAAGAAACAAAGACTCAAAAGAGGTAAAGCTGATTGAAAGGAGAAACAGATGTTGTGTAGTCAGTCAGGAAGGCAAGCAAAATAATTTTGCTGAATTGGAGATTGCTGCTGCTAAGTTGCTTCAGTCGTGTCCTACTCTGTGCGACCCCATAGACGGCAGCCCACCAGGCTCCCCCGTCCCTGGGATTTTCCAGGCAAGAGTACTGGAGTGGGGTGCCATTGCCTTCTCCAAAAGTGGTTAATAATCTTCAGGACAATACTATTGCTAAGGTTACCCTCTCTAATGGAGGAAAATATTTGCCTCTCTAGTGCACAAGTTTTCAAGGGAACATGTAACTTCACAGTAATGAAGTTATTTCACAATAGTAAATAGCAAGTCAACATCGGTATATGCCCTAGAGAATTCAATCATCCTTGCCCAGGCCTGTGAGAAAACGGTCTATATAAAAAGGATGTGCAGTCATCCCTTTGTCTTACTTCCAAGTTTTAGATAATATTTCTTAACACCTTTAGTCATCCATGATTTCTGTCTAATTTTCACACTTTACATCATCAAATCTCATTGACCTTAACTTCAATATATAATCATAATCCTATCACTTCTCACTACAGTTAACTGCTATCATTCTGGGCCAAATCATCCACATTTCTTTGCAAGACTGTTGACATTTCTCCCAACTGGTTTCCCTTACACTTTTATAGCATAGTTTCCTTTTTTAAAAAATGTATTTATTTTTAATTGGAGGATAATTGCTTTACAATATTGTGTTGGTTTCTGCCACATATCAGCATGAATCAGCCATAGGTATACGTATATCCTTTCCCTCTTGAACCTCCCTCCCACCTCCCACTCCACCCTTCTGTGTTGTCCCAGAGCACCAGGTTTGAGCTCCCTGCATCTACAGCAAACTCTCACTGGTATAGCATGGTTTCAATAAAGGAAACAGAGTGATCCTAAAGGAGAAATTAGAGTGTAAGTCAGATCATGGCACTTCTCTTGTTAGCATCTTCTGAATTTATATCTCACTGTCCACTCCCCTCCCCCAAATAGAAAAAGTCCTTATGTAAGTAAGAAGAAGTCCTGTAAGGCCTTATGTAATCTGTACCTTTCCTCAAGCTTACTGTCTCTCTGAGCTCATCTCCTGCAGCACTCTGGTCTCTCACAATGTTTGGCCCAGACAGGCTGCCTCCCTGCATTCTGAGCACACATAACCTATTTCACCCTCAAGGCCTTTTGACTTTGTTCTCCCTGCTTGGAGTATTCTTCTTCCAAATACTCCCCTGGCTCATTCCCTGTTTCCACCAGGTCTTGTTCAGATATCACTTTCTGAGTGAGGGCTTCCTTGATACCCTATTAAAAATCCATCCCATTCCCCTCACATTTCAGCCCCTAGCACTCCCCTTATCCTGTTTCTCCCCATACCATTTATATTATTAATCCAGGGCAAGTATTTTTGTCTGTTTTGTGCACCAACATGTCCCAAAAGCCTAAAAGAGTATTTGGCACATGAATATTCTAATGTTTTTGAATGAGTAAATGATTGTGTGCTATTTTTCCATCTATTTCTAGTATTATTTCTCATTTTCCTTTTAGATGGTCTGTATTAACTTTAAAATAAAGCTTTTATTTCTGATTTCCATCCTAATATTGTTTAATGAAATAAAATGAAAACGAATTTTTGTCTACATAAAAGACACTGAGTTAGTCCTATGGAAGACACAAGGAAAATCAGACACAAGGATTTGCAATTTAGGGACTTCCTTGGTGGTCCAGTGGCTAAGACTCTGCACTCCCAATGCAGAGGGCCCAGGTTCGATCCCTGTTCAGGGAACTAGATCCCTCATGCCACAACTAAAGATTCCACGTGCCACAATGAAAATCAAAGATCCTGTGTGATACAACTAAGATCTGGCACAGCCAAATAAATAAATATTTTTTATTTTTTTAATCTTTTTTAAATTTTATTTTATTTTTTGACTTTACAATATTGTATTAGTTTTGCCATATATCAAAATGAATCCACCACAGGTATACATGTGTTCACCATCCTGAACCCTCCTCCCTCCTCCCTCCCCATACCATCCCTCTGGGTCGTCCCAGTGCACCAGCCCCAAGCATCCAGTATCGTGCATCGAACCTGGACTGGCGACTTGTTTCATATTTGATATTATACATGTTTCAATGCCATTCTCCCAAATCATCCCACCCTCTCCCTCTCCCACAGAGTACAAAAGACTATTCTATACATCAGTGTCTCTTTTGCTGTCTCATATACAGGGTTATTGTTACCATCTTTCTAAATTCCACATATATGCATTAGTATACTGTATTGGTGTTTTTCTTTCTGGCTTACTTCACTCTGTATAATAGGCTCCAGTTTCATCCACCTCATTAGAACTGATTCAAATGTATTCTTTTTAATGGCTGAGTAATACTTCATTGTGTATATGTACCATAGCTTTTAAATATTTTTTTAAAAAAGGATCTGCAATCTAGTTAGGAATATAAGACTAGCAGGTAAAAAGTTAAATGCTAAGGAAAATATTAGTAACCTTTCAAACCAAAAAAATTAATGAAATATTAAGAGACAGAACTATTTAACTACAAAAATAATTTGCTTTCTGAGCTTCACACTTAGCTGTTGTAGACTCAAAAGTTTATACATAGTAAAAATGTTTTCTGAAATATAAGAAAGGACTATATTTAAACGTATAAAGTACAAACCTTGCAAAAGATTGCAAGTAGCATTGTTTTTGTCAAAGCTAACTGAGAAACTCATTGTGAGATGCACACATTACAAAACTGTATTTCCCTACTTCTTGAGCAATTGTATGAAGACCTATTTGAGGAGTGGGAGCTGACCATCTTGTTCATGGTATTTTCTTCAATGCAGTTGCCTTCTGCTTTCAGGATTTGTCTTTGTACAGAACCCCTAAGCCTATGCTTAGTTCTCATATCCTTTCCCCCTGTTCCACCTGCCCCCAAACACAAATACACATAGACACACATTTTTCCTGATTGTGTTTATGGAATGATCAGTTCTTCTGTGATTCTGATCATAGAACTTAGAGGCTCATTCACTATGTTGGGCATGTTTTAATTTCAAACCAAGACTTCTGCCAATGGTTTACCATTTTTGGTTCTCTAATCTTATCACAAAAAAGAAATATTTAAAACATATCTGCACTGCCCCTCTCACCATGATCTAAGCACCTCAAACTAGTATCTAGATAAGTTGAATTCCATTATAACCAGTGCTGCTCTGAAAAGAATGTGCTTTGCTTAAGGAAAATGTTTATATTTCATTCCCTGGCTTCTTCCAAAAAAGGTTATAAGTTTCTTAGGTAAATGGAGAACAATGAAAGCAGCTTTATCAGCACAGCCTGTTTAATTTCTTTTGAAAGTAATGCTACTAACCTTTCTGCAGTATTTTGGTAGATATGACAGAGAAATTATCATTTGTATTGTGGAGCTGCCAGGTATAGCCAAAGTCAAAAGTTAAATATAATGTACTTATTAAGGCTGCGTACTCTTCCCGTTTTGAAATTTTCTCTACCTCTAGGGCAGGCACCAAGCTGTCTACATTAGATGCAATACTGGCATCTGTAATGTTAAATAAATAGGAAATAATGAATCCTTAGACTGACTGTGACAGTTAAAAGACTTGTTCTCTGTCAAAACTGATCATCAGCAACAGTTTAAGACAAATTTCCCTTTTTGAATAACCAAATCTTTAACATTTGCTTGTGCAAGAGGCATTATTGATCTTTAAATACTGTCAACAAATTAGAGGTTTAAAAATCTAATCATTTTCTTAATGTCTAGCAAAAAATTAAATTTAAGTATTAGATATACAGTGTGTCCAACATCTCCTCATTATTTCTGTGCTATAGAACTTCCCTTTCTAAATGTAGGTCAAATGAAAATCATGTTTCCTTTGCTTTCTTTAAAGTCATGCTTAATTTCTTTTCCTTTTTCTCTGCGCTATTTCTGCTTCCCTTGATGTTTAATGTTCCAAAGTAGTTGAAGAATGTCAAAATATATTGCTCTAGATATGTACATTGCTAATTATTATTTTGCCTGTCATCAAAGTCCTTTCAGTTGTAGGAAGAAATTTGAAATAAATCTTGAGAATAATTTATTGTTATTAGTTTCAAATGAATCCCATATGTTATAACAATAATCACTTACTTTTTATTACTTATGTTGTCTTTCCAAAAGTGTCAAAGTTTTGTCTTAGGAAATTTATTTCTTTTAAAAAATTAGTTGATTTATTTTAATTAGATAATTACTTTAAATATTGTGATGGTTTTTGCCATGCATCAGTATGAATTGGCCATAGGCATACATGTATCCCCTCCATCCTGAATCCCCCCTCTCACGTCCCTCTACTCTGTCCTTCCAGGTTGTGATGGAGCACCGGCTTTGAGTACCTCAGCAATCCCACTACTGGTCATATACCTGAGGCATCCAGAATTACAACGACACATGTACCCCAGTGTTCGTTGCAACAGTATTTACAATAGCTAGGGCATGGAAGCAACTTAGATGTTCATTGGCAGATGAGTGGATAAGGAAGTTGTGGTACATATACACAATAGACTATTACTCATCTATAAAAAGGAACGCATTTGAGTCAGTTCTAATAACTAATTTATTTCTTTACAAGTCTAATGAAAGTCCTGAACTGTCTTCATAATACTGATTCCTAGAGTCATAATCACTTTGTTTATAACAAAGTGTCTTAACAATAAGTATTATTAGACCAAATATTAACATTGATAATAATCACAGCAAATTTATATTAAGTAACAACTTACCACAAAGCTCTGCTATATCTTTTATACACATATGCCATTAATCATTGGGAAGCAGTGACATTAGAATATTAATAAATGAGCACAATAAAGTTTGGAAAGATTATTAAATGTGCTCTAGGTAATGCAGTGAAAGTAGGTCACATTGCCAATAAAAGAGAATAGGAATATAAACAGAGATTTGTCTGACAACATATCTTGAGCAAAGAATCTCTCACTTAAGATTTTTACAAATCCTAGGAGATAAGTTTAACATTATACCAATTTTATAGGTGAAGAAACTGAAGCAGTTAGGTTCTTTGCTCAAGATTACAGAGCCACCAAGTAACTAACTCTATTTTATTGAATGACTCAGCCAACAAATACATTTTGAACAGTTACTGTACCTGACATTGTGCTGGGCCCAAGGTTTATGAAGATGGCAAAGACACATTCACCGTCCTGTGGCGACTGACTGCCTTAGAGAAACAAAGTAAGCAGCATTAATATGGTGCTGAGTAGGCTTCCCTGATGGCGCAGCAGCAGAGAATCTGCTTGCGGTGCAGGAGACGCAGGAGATGTGAGCTCGAGTAAAGGAGGTATTCACAGGGGACTATGGGAGTTCATGGAGAGCAGTGCTCCATTTCGCACACGGGAGGAGTGTGGAGGTGGAAGGAAGATGCTGTTTAAACTGCATGTTGGAAGATGAGTAAAAACTAGCTGAGTGAAGAGAGGGAAGGGAGAGGGAGGGTATTCTAGAAAGAGGGGCAACAAGCAAGCTCAAAGGCTGGAGATGAAAGAAAGCTTGACAATTACCCAGAGGAGTTGCAAGTGTAACCAGCAGAATAAAATGAAGACATGGAAGGAGACGTGAGGACTGTGGAACTTTGGGAAGGCTATTCTAGCTGTCTAGACTTTATTCTGAAGGCAATGAGTGTGTGTGTTTACACCTCAGGTGCTCAGTCGTGTCCATTTGTGACGCCATGGACTGTAGCCTGCCACACTCCCTCTGTCCATGGGACTTTCCAGGCAGGAATACTGGAGGTGGGTTGCCATTTCCTCCTCCAAAGTGATCAGATCAGTATGACTGCTCAGTCGTGTGCGACTCTTTCCGACCCCCCATGAACTGCAGCACGCCAGGCCTCCCTGTCCATCACCAGCTCTCGGAGGTCACTCAGACTCACCATCGAGTCACCCTTGTCCCCTTCTCCTCTTCCCCATCCTCCCATCAGGTCTTCTCCAATGAGTCAACTCTTCGCATGAGGTGGCCAAAGTACTGGAGTTTCAGCTTTAGCATCATTCCTTCCAAAGAAATCACAGGGCTGATCTCCTTCAGAATGGACTGGTTGGATCTCCTTGCAGTCCAAGGGACTCTCAAGAGTCTTCTCCAACCCCACAGTTCAAAAGCATCAATTCTTTGGTGCTCAGCCTTCTTCACAGTCCAACTCTCACATCCATACATGACCACAGGAAAGACCATAGCCAATTGAATAAAAAGAGAGATTAAAGAGATTAAAGTAGCAAAACTGACAGTATTTGGTAAATGGATAGGCTGGGGAGGCTGAGAGAAAAATAGTGTTTTAAGATGACATCCAAGTTTCTGGGAGCTTCTTGTGGTTTGTAGGTTTTGTGTAAAGAGCATGTCTGTGTGATATGATTGAATCAGCTACATATACCCTTCTGATTAGCCTATTTGTTATTAAAATGTTAAGTGAAAAAACATGTAACTGTGCATATCTTTTTTTATTTTTCTGAATTGTATTTTCTATAAAAGTAGAGTAGTTCAGATGCTAATAAACGGTTTCAATGGTTGAACTAAATAAATTAGCCAAGGGATGATTCCAATTAACTCTTGTCACTAAAAATTTCACTTACCTTTAAAATTGCAAAGTTGCTGGGTCTATATCTTCTGCACATGTTTGGTTGCTTTAGTGATTGAGCATCATACAATAAAGCTGTGAAAGCGGAAAGAAAACATGTTATTATGTTGATCAAAGGAACTTTTTGAAAGCTGCCAATTCAGTTAATAAATTTTTTTCCTTACTTAATCTTTTGCTTATTCATTCTGAAATGATGATTACATAATCTGAGAATAAAAGAAAAAAATGAGTCTATCTTCCCTAATTGTGGACTGTGAATTTGTTTGGAGAATGAAAGTTAAAGATTTGGAATCCCATTAAAGTTGCCTAAACTAAACATTGTGTCTGTTGAGGTGAACTCTCCTACACCGGAGAATTCTCTAGGGTTCTTGGGGTATGTTCCTGCTACACCTCAGGCAACATCATTTTCTGGGCTAGTATAGAAGTTGTAACCAGTTTAGAGGATTAGAGAAAGGAGATTAAACATGCAGGTATTAGTATTCAATTCACTGGGTTTCTGAGACATATTCATTAATCAGCCCTGCCTGGGAGATAAAAGCTAGTAAAACTCCTGAAGGTAGAGTTCCTGCTTCTTGTGCAGAACTGCTGGGGGCAGGGGGTCTCTTTAGTTGAGCATCTCAATATGAAACAGCAGTCCATGAGTAGAAACCGTTTCTCTCTCTGATAATGAAGAAATCCAATGAGAAGAGCAAGAAAGGAGCCTAAAGATGAGAGCTGGCATGCCTGATGGTGGTCCCAGAGATGCCAGGTAAGGGGATACCATAGCAGAGGATGAGCACAAGTCCACCTCAGATGGGCCATGAAGCCAATGGGAGAGTTGGGGAACTGGATCCACGTCCACCAGCAGAGAAGTTAGCATGGACCAAACCTCACTCACACCCCAGAACCTCTAGAGCTTCGTCACAGATAAAAAAGAAAAGGGAAGGGGGAAAAATTCTGAGAAGAATCCTGAAGTGACTGAGTAGTTCCCCTAAAGAAATCCAGTTTAAAGTAGAAGTAACTGAGTCGTTTGGTTTTAAAGGAATTCAAGTGTAGGCTATCAAATAGAGTCAAGGCTCGAGAGCCAAGTGTGGTGATAGAATACGAATGAGTGTAGACAGTGGGGAGAGTAACTGCAGAATTACTGTCAGGGTGTAGGCTGCTGGTTGGAGGTTGATGGCTGGGCGCCCAAGCATTGTGCCCGGAAGTGGAAAGGGTATGAGCCTTAGAACAGACTGATGAGATTCCTCTGCTGGGTGACCTGGTGAAAATTATTTTACTTCACTTTATGATGAAATAAATTATTTTATTTCCCCCAGTAAAATGAGTTTAAAAAAGAAAAATAAACATGTTTTTGCTTTGCCATCCTAGAGAATGACTGTTGCTGTACAGTGAAAAAATGCACTGGTTAGTAAGAGGCCATTGGCCTGTGTTATAACTATGCTGCCTATTCAGAAGGGAACTCTGTCTCCTCTCTGTAATATTCTGGGAAGAATTAGGTAAGATGGAAATCATCTCTTTCTTCAAAGGGTGAGATTATTTATGAATATTAGTACAAAGTTTGGCTGGTGGGTCAATCTTTCTTCGTTTTGTCCCTGTGTGAACAACCTAGGCAGGCTTCATACATCATCATCAGTCAATTTTGATCTTTTTCCCAAGAAAAGCCATCCATTTTATGAGGTTTTATGTTTATTTGTAAGCATATGTAGCCAATATTCTCTAAAACATTTAAAATTTTCTTTTCAGCTTTTTCCATAGTTCCAATTTTATTTTTAAACTTTTCTATGTTAGAGTTCTGAAAAGATGGTTAATACTATAGCTGTTTTTCTAAATACCTGTTTTATTTCCTGTTTATAAATTTTTTTATATTAATTACTTCATTCTGCCTCCTTTCCTTGGCCTTTTATTCTCTTAAAATTTCCAAATTGGATATTATTTTCATTTAGTTTTTCTATTTTAAAATAAAAAGCATTTAAGAATACAAATTATTCATAAGTACTATTTATTCATTTACTCTATTAATAAGGTATTTAAGGTCATGAAATTAATTATATCTGTAGTTTTTTGTGTTTCTTAAATGATATGTGTCAATTTTTATCTTTATTATTCTCAAACTTGGTGTTATTGACAAATATTTTGAGCTTTTAAATATCTAAACAATTTGATTAAAAAATGTAGTCATATTTATGTAAAATTTCTATTTTATAAAATATATAACTTTTTGCTACCAAGTATTTGAACAGTGTTTAATTGTTCCATAGATACTTGACCTGCAAGTATATATTTTTTATTGCTAAGTAGCATGTTTGAAAATGTAACAATTTCTTTCATTTTATTAATAGTAACACAACTATTATTTATATCCTGATTTATGTCTTTTATTTCCTTTAGATATTTTGACAATGAATTGTTAAATCTTTTATTACTATAGTCCTTATCTATATTACTCTTTTTTTAATTTCTAGTAGTTTTTTTTTTTTTTATGTATTTTAATACCACATTGTTATCATTGTTGTTTAGTTGCTAAATTGGTCCAACTCTTTGTAACCCCTTGGATTATAGCCTGCCAGGCTCTGCTGTCCCTGGGATTTCCCAGGTAAGAATACTGAAGCTGGTTGCCATTTCCTTCTCTGGGGGATCTTCCTGACCCAGGGATCGAAACTATATCTCCTGCATTGACAGATTCTTTGCCGCTGAGCCACCTAGGAACCCCTGACACTGTATTATTCACCTATAATAGTGGATCTGTTGTGGTTTAGTTTAGATGATGCCTTTTATCAATCAAGAATGACCTTACGTGGGACTTCCCTGGTGGTCCAGTGGGTAAGACTCTGTGCTGCATGCAGGGGGCCAGGTTCAATCCCTGGTCAGGGAACTAGATCCCACATGCTGCAATTAAGAGTTCTCATGTCACAACTAAAGATCCTGCGTGCTGAAGATCTTGAGAGAGCTGTAACTAAGACACAGTGCAGCCAAATTAATAAATAAGCATTTTTTTTTAAATGGTGACCTTACTTTAAGATTTTCTACCATATGTTTGACTTTGGATAATGTTAGTGACATTATTTTTGCTTTATATGAAGAGTTTAATTCTTAACCGCTTTTTTTTTTGCATATTTATGATCATCTTTCTAAATTATACTAGAACTATTTTTCTTTGATTTTAACGAATTTTCTCCTGGCATAATCTAACTCATTATTCACTAAAGAATAAAAATGCTACCATGAGTGCAAGCTTATTAAATATTTCCCCTGATTTTCTCATGCTGTGTTATTAAACACACCTTATCTGAATATATCTAGGCCATTACCCCAATTTCAGCACTTTCCCAACTGTTTTCCTTTCAGTAGTTTTCTTTTTGATTTTGATTAATTATAAGATTACTGTTGGGTGGAAACTGTTAAATTAAAATCACTCACTAATAGAACTTTGGTTCTTTTGAGTATTGTATTCTCAGTCTTGAAATAGAATAGCCTTAATGACAAGAATTCTTGCTGTTTTCTTTTCACACATTGATGAAAAATGATCATTTTGGAAGCTAAAGAACACACTGTTCTTTGAAAAAAGAGTAAGTAAGCATGCAGGAAGGGAGAGAGGGGCCCTAGACAAACAAGAGGATTAGAATGGGAGTTAACTGCTCCTTATACCCCATCTGCTTTCCAAATGTGGATCACTCCTTGAGGTCTGCATGAAACAGAAAATGTGGCTAAGGGCAGAGGCTCATGGCTGGAAAATCTTTATTACACTTGTGAGCAATAGCTGCAATCATGCTGAATATTGAAAGAGACTTTCTGTTTTCCTTATTCCCAGGTTGTGGTTATCCAAGGAGCTTTCTTCTTTTCAGATTTGAGATCAACAGTAATGTAATTTCTGAGTCTAAATCAATAATTTTATGTCTCTCCTTTTTCCAACTAAATCAGAAGAAAAAATATTATAAATCTTTTCTAACCAATTTATTTATGGGAGATTTTCTTTTCTGTACATACTCTATGCTTTGGTTTAATTTTTAATGGGTTTCACTATAAGAAGCTTCTTTGAGTGAACCAGAGGTTAAACATGATGATGAGAGAGCATTGACTCATTCTAATATTTCATCTTTTTCTGGGACATAGATCTTTAATTTTTGACCTTTAGTCTCTCTTGCCATACTAGTCTTAGCCAGAAGATAATTATAGCAGGATGATTTTCCTAATGGTCACAAAGGAAGTTATTATTTTTTGGAAAAATCTGTATTTTAAAAATTGACTAGTTTTCCTTATATTTGTAATACCCTAACTGTTTAAAAACCACCCTTTTAGATCCTTGTCCTAAGATAAATTTATTTACCTTCTGCTTTTTTGGTTGTTATTGTTATGTTTTCTTGTGTTTAGTTTCAGTAGCTTCTAATTACCTACAGTTGATTGTTTCCTAGGAATCTGTGAGAGCTGAAAGATGTTAAAGGAAAACATTCCTATCATTAGCAAAGCTTTATGTGTCCACTGAGGTCATGAGATGATATAGTGAGCTTCATAGAACAGACACAAGTCACACATATAATGAGATCGTGGCCAAAAAAAAAAAGCAATTAAAAACAGCTTCAACATTACACTGAAAATTAGAAACATAAAACTAAAAACATTTCAGAGACCTGGAGAAAATAATCAGTTCAAGGAAAATACTCCTGACACAGAAATATTGTACTTGTTATATAAATGATGAGAGAGCTTATTTGACTTTATCTGGTTTGTTGACTATTAATGGCCTTTCCAATGTTATGGTGTCCTGTACCATGGCTTTATTTACTAGGCAGATGACTCTGGAGTAATCTGTTAAGCTAAGTCACAGGTTCCTCAACTATAACCTAGTGGTGATAGTCTCCTGTGTCTCTGTCTCAAAGAAGTGCAAGGAACAGGCAGGTGATGTAATTGAATGTTCTCTTTAAAACTGAAAAATATGACATAAGTGTAAGTTATGATTAGTGCTCTTTTGCTCACACATTGCAATCTCCATTGTCTTACAAACCACATCTCGCATGCAATGATGACAAATCACTTCTAGTTCCCAGGACTGTCCTGGCTTAAGTAATGAAAACTCCATTTTTCCTCTGGGAAACCCCTCTGTTGCAGGGAAACTGAACTGTTGTTCACACTATAATGTGTAGGAAGCCATAGTTCATAACGTGTACTGAATTCTCAGTTCAGTTTGTGGTTTCATTCTTCAGTAGTAGAATTAACATGTTCATTAATTTGTTCATCATAAATTTTGGAGCATCCCCAATACAACAGCACTTTTCTTTAAGATATTGATGATATAAAGTTAAACAAAACAGATTGCGTTTCTGCTCTCAGAGAAAAGTCCATTCTATTCTAAGAGAGAGAAAACAAATAAACATACTAAAAAGAACATAACTGTAAGTTGGGAGAAATATGCTGAAGAAAAAAAGTAAACTTTTATGTGCTAAATTGCTTCAGTCATGTCTGACTTTCTGCAGCCCCATGGATTGTAGCCTGCTTCTCTGTCCATGGGATTCTCCAGGCAAGAATACTGGAGAGGGTTGCCATGCCCTTGTCTAGGGGATCTTCCCAGACCAGGGATCGAACCTGTCTGGAATCTCTTATGTCTCCTGCATTGGCAGGTGGGTTCTTTACCATTAGCACCACCTGGGAATCCCAGAAACATCTGCTATGGTTGCCTCTCCACAATGCTAGCCTGTTAGGTGTGAAATGGTGGTTGTTTAGTGACTAAGTTGTGTCTTACTCTTTTGCAACCCCACGAACTGTAGTCTGCCAGGCTCCTCTGTCTATGGGATTTTCCAGGCAAGAATATTGGAATGGGTTGCCATTTACTTCTTCAGGAGATCTTCCTGACCAGGGATTCAACCTGGGTCTCCTCCACTGCAGGTAGTCTACTGCATTGCAGGTGGGTTCTTTACCAACTGAGCCATCAGGGAAGCCCAAACTTCTGTAAAAGACAATAAAAGGGGAAACCATCTTTAGACTAAGAAGGGAAAGGGACTATGTGAATTACTCCTAAGGACTGAAGGATTTGAAAGAGCCAGTGGGAGAACAGTGGAATGTGAAGGAGGGGAAGGTTTGGGTAGGGGCAACTCCAGGCAGAGGAAAGAACATTATGTGTTGGAGTTATCTACTCCAGTTTTGTATCTTTGATAGAGCACAACGCCTGACAGAAAGTAGGTAGGTACTGAAGAACAACCTGCTGAATGAACAAATATCTCCAAGATATAATTAATAGTTAATTCTAGAGTTTCAGTTCCTTCCATCCTTTACTGGGAGAGATCATTTGAGGGCACAGTCACCTTTCTGCTGTTCCTTACATCACTCTGAGAAGGTGAGCCTCTTGTCTCAACTATCTTTAACGCTGTTCATGACCATAAGATCATGGCACCTTGTCCTAAGTAATCTCTGTTGGTTGCCCACTCAAGAAACCCGTGCCTAATGCCCTGTAGTCCTTTAAGACCTATTACACTGGTTACAACAAGGACTGAAGACTGAAGGCAGGAGGAGAAGGGGAAACCTAACAAGATATCTTCAAGTGGTCGTTATTTCTTTTTCTTCAGAATTTTCTAGATATTAGTTGTTTTCTTATGGTAATTGTCACTTTTAAAAAACCTTATAATATAGTTATTTATGCACATGGCTCTGCTTGTTTGTAAGCATCTTAAGAACATGATCAGTATTTATTTCTCGTTCCTGCTTAGGTTCTCCTCTCTGTCTCCCCTCTCACCCTTGCTTGTGCTGTGGATATGGTGGTCCTAAATAAGTAGGCATTTGTTGAATGAAAGAAAAGTGCTTCTAGATGATACAAAACCAAACGGAAAACTTTTAAGAATAACTAGAAGCAAATAAATGAAGTTTGAAAAATAAAAATGGGGAGGTGGGTTGCAGAGTGGTAGTAGACATTGTTACAGTGTGTCCTCTATCAAGATAAAGATAATTAAGCCAAAGGATGCCGGGCTCATGGATCAGTCAGCACACTCCTTTATCAGAGGAGAATGGAGCCAATGAATCTTGTGTTGTACGAGGAATGATTGCAACCTGGCCGAATTGTTCCAGTACATTCTAGAGTTTTCTTGTTTGAAGGCATCAGTCTTGAAGTTAAAACTGGCAAATCCTATAGTCAAAGAAAGAGAAAGGGTTACTGCAAGCTATGTGGCTATGTGGTGGTGCCCTCCTTGAGTCTCCAGCTGGACTTGCCTCTGATGGCACAGAATTGCTCTTTGCCCCAGGTATTTGAAAGGGTAGAGTTAACG
The DNA here is from genome assembly GCA_935064755.1 of Tragelaphus eurycerus. Taxonomy (NCBI): domain Eukaryota; kingdom Metazoa; phylum Chordata; class Mammalia; order Artiodactyla; family Bovidae; genus Tragelaphus; species Tragelaphus eurycerus. The sequence goes on along the minus strand of CAKXYN010000010.1, from coordinate 38,466,576 downwards.
AGATCATAGGCTCTAAAGTCAAGCATGGATGTACCTGTGTTACTTTACTTCATTTGTTCATCTAATCCCACCAATTACTGCAATCCAGTTAGATGATTATGTCTAACAGAATAGAAAATTAAACTTTAATTTTGCATTTATAGATTAAATGAAATGAAGGAATAATTCTTTTTTTGAATTACTAACTTGGCTGATGGGTGTATAAGACAGTCCTTTTGAGAGCCTGAGGTCCCCAAATTGCTCTTGCTATAGAATTAGGCCTTTCTACTGTTTTTTGGAGGAATTTACCTTTCCACAATATTCCCTTCTCTAAGTTTCAAATAAAAAATAAGCCTGTATATATTTTTTACATTTTTGGAAACAATTATATTTTACATGTTTTGAATATTATCCTGGATATTGACCAATTAATGTGTATGAATTACTAAGTATAGACAGAAAAAGCAGTGATTTTTAGAGAGAACTCATCATTAGAGAGTAATGTTTTAGATTAACACTTGCTTCTTGATTTTTTTAGCTGTATGTTACTTTTCCCTTCTTTTGTGGGACCCACATTCAGAAAAGTCTAGACATTATCAGATAATGAAGTATTTTTCCATTTTTAAAATTTATTTCACATGTGCGAATCAGAATTTCTGGGAAGCCTGAGATATTAGAATTAAATTGCAATAATTTCAGCCAACTTCAAGAAACAGTCACTTGACATGATATTGGTCAGTAATATTTGTTAAATTAAATATCAGAGTGAAAAAGTAATGAATTGTTAATAGAAACAGTGTTAAAGTTTACTTCATGTAAAGAGCCGTTCTATCTGAGCACTACTTTAATTTAAACATTACTCTTATTTCAAGTTAATGCTATTTGAAAGTCCACACAGTATCAGCAGCCACTTGGATTTTCCTACGAACTAAAGACATAATGTCTTTCCCACTTATTTTTTCACACACAGCTATGTACTACTTTGTCATAATTCGTGTTTGTTTCTACATGTATTCATGTCTTGTCTTCCTAAGAAGAGGCTTTTGTTTTTCTTGGCAATGTATCCATCCAAATATTCTTCATCGGTATTTCTGGTATTAGACACAGAGGAGTTAGTGGCAAAAGACAGCCTTTTCCTCAAGGGACTCAGAGTTTAGAAGAGTTCATGGTCCCTTTACAGGAACCATGTAGTCCCTGTAAATAGTCAGTCACCTCACAGGTATCATAGAAATAAAGGAAAAGCATTGCAGATATTTGCTTGCATAAAGTTAACAACTTTAACATGTCAACATTTTATTTATTTATCTTTCCTTACCCAGATTTGTTTCCATAAATATTTAAGATAAAAATGAGACTCAACATAAAAGTTGAGTATCCTCTATTTGGGTCTATTGCAGAGTGGGTCTATTTAAAAAAAGAGAGAGGGATTCTGACAAATATTAAACAGGTTAGTAAGCTACCTTGTACTCTAGTAAATAATTAACATTTCTCTTCAGATTTCCAGAAAGGAATATCAAAGCTCCTTTTGCAGTGGGAAGAAATCAGTCTTTACCTGTGAAAGTGACTTCTTAAAACATTTCATGTATTTGAGTGAAGAGGAGCATCATTAAGGTAAACAAAATACAGATCAATCAGAGATGCTTGCCTTTCAGTTCAGACTCATTAACTATGCATTTGTGTTCAGAAGGATGACAGGAGTGCCAAGGTTTAACTGAGGGCACGAAACGAATACCAAGTTGCATTTAAGACAGCAAGTTCCAAGGTAATTTCAGGTTAAGGCCAAAAAACTTAAGAGTGGCATTTTTCATTCTGCACTCTCCTCACCTATCTTAACTTCTAAACACTGTGAATTTGCTTTATTCATTTGTTCTTTTATGCCAGCCTAAACTGCTTTATTCAGGGAGATAAAACTCAGATATGCAGATGATACCATTCTAATGGTAGAAAGTAAAGAGGAACTAAAGAGCCTCTGGATGAGGGTAGAAGAGGAGAGTGAAAATGCTGACTTAAAATTCAACATTCAAAAACTAAGATCATGGCCTCTGGTCCCATCACTTCATGGCAAATAGAAGGGGCAAAAGTAGAAGCAGTGACAGACTTTATTTTCTTGGGTCCCAAAATCACTGCAGATGGTGACTGCAGCTATGAAATTAAGACACTTACACCTTAGAAGGAAATCTATGACAAATCTAGACAGCATATTAAAAAGCAAAGAAATCACTTTGCTGAACAAGGTCTGTATAGTCAAAGCTATGGTTTTTCCAGTAGTCATATATGGATGTGAGAGTTGGATCAGAAAGGCTGAGTGGTGAACAATTGATGCTTTTGGAACTGCGATGCTAGAGAAGACTCCTGAGAGTCCCTTGGGCAGCAAGGAGATCAAACCAGTCAATTCTAAAGGAAATCAACCCTAAATATACATTGGAAGGAGTGATGCTGAAACCGAAGCTCCAATAGTTTGGCCACCTGATGTGAAGAACTGACTCACTGGTAAAGACTCTAATGCTAGAAAAGATTGAAGGCAGAGGAGAAGGGGACGACAGAGGATCAGAAGGGCGAATGGCATCATTGACTCAATGGACATGAGTTTGAGCAAGCTCTGGGAGTTGGTGATGAATAGGGAAGCCTGGTGTGCTGCAGTCCGTGGGGTTGCAAAGAATTGGACACAACTTAGTGACTGAACAGCAACATGTGTGTGTATATAAAAACACAAATAATTACATATTTAGTATATTTTAAAATTTAAATGACTTCCGGTCTTTTCTTTAAGCAAATTGCTTCAAGTATCCACCAGTTTGACCTGATCTAGTCTGGAAATTAATAACAATAAATCACTTTTTGCAAGGCATTTTATGCTTAATATACAACATGGGCTTTCCTCACTTAACCATCACAACTACTCTGTGTGGTTTCAGGCAGTGTATACTCATTTACAGATAAAGAAACTGAGGACAGACCAAGGTTTTAGAAGGAATATGTGATAGTGCTATGATCTGAAAAACATTGCCATTGCTCACTTTAGCTGACAATAACTGAAAGACACTCTTTTGTTAGTTTTATACATTACAGGTATACATTCCTGATCCTTTGGCACTTTGGTACTGCTTTCTTCACCTAGTTTGTCTTTCTGGCTGGACTGCTACGTCCTTCTAATCCTTCACCTGGCTAAATTTCTTAATGATTTTTCAAGTCTCAGCTCAGGAGTACTTCTTTGAAGAAAAAATCTGTGACAAGCAAACTGGGCTGATTTTTTTGTATAGCACCTTGCATACAGCTCTTTATTAAATACTTTAAACTCTGAGAACTTTTCACAATTGGTCAGCTCTTCACGTGGATCTGCCATGAATTAAATATTCATTGAATGAATGCATGAATGAGTTCCCTACATATTAAATTGTTCTGAATTGGGTTAGAATGACGTGTTAGGCATGCCAATTGTTGCACAAGGGTTAAAGGAGCAAAGCTATCCTAAGGAAAGAATAGGCATAGTTGGCCAATGAGGCATAATAGTTTGAGATCAAAGGTACCCAAAGGAAAAGTATCTATTTAGAAAACAGAGAGAAGGCAAAGTGAGACAAACTCAACATCAAAATGCTGAAAGTACGAAGAAGAAAACAGAGACTTCTGCTGCTGCTGCTGCTGCTGCTAAGTTGCTTCAGTCGTGTCCGACTCTGTGCAACCCCATAGACAGCAGCCCACCAGGCCCCACCATCTGTGGGATTCTCCAGGCAAGAACACTGGAGTGGGTTGCCGTTTCCTTCTCCAATGCATGAAAGTGAAAAGTGAAAGTGAAGTCACCCAGTCGTGTCCGACTCTTAGTGACCCCATGGACTGTAGCCTACCAGGCTCTTCCATCCATGGGATTTTCCAGGCAAGAGTACTGGAGTGGGTTGCCATAAGTGAAACTGGAGATACTTCCTGGAGCAAGCCTTTAATCAAAAGTTTCCCTTTCTGTTACAGCTAGGTGTTTTGGAACTAACATTGATCACAGTTCAACTGTATTCTTTTTAAAAAATATATTTATTTTTAATTGGAGGATAATTACAATATTGTGTTGGTTTCTGCTATACTTCAACATGAATCAGCCACAGATATACATATGTTCCCATCCCTCTTGAACCTCCTTCCCACCCTATCCCACCCCTCTAGGTTGTCACAAACCTTCAGATTTGAGCTCTCTGCATCATACAGCAAATTTCCACTGGCTATCTATTTTCCATATGATAATATATATGTTTCAATAGTACTCTTTCCATTTGTCCCACTCTCTTCTTCCCCGACTGTGTCCACAAGATTGTTCTTTATGTCTATGTCTCCTTTATTGCCCTGGTAAAAGGTTCACCAGTTCCATCTTTCTAGATTCCATATATATGCATTAATATATGATATTTGTTTTTCTCTTTCTGACTTACTTCATTCTGTGTAATAGGCTCTAGATTCATCTACCTCATTAGAACTGACTCAAATGTATTCTTTTTTGTAGTTGAATGCTATTCTGTTGTATATATGTACCACAACTTCTTTATCCATTCATTTGTCAATGATCATCTAAGTTGTGTCCATATCCTAGATACTGTAAATAGTGCTATGATGAACGTTGGGGCACATGTGTTTTTTTCAGTTATGGTTTCCTCAGGGTATAATTGTGTTCTTAAACTGTAGATTTAAGCCACAAGTGGATTGAATTTTTAGTAGTATGTAAATGACTCTATAAGTATGCTAATCACTAGTTCACTAACTACTTATTTCTTCCACTTCATGAGAGATGCAAATTACCCCATTCAAAGAATCTTTCATTTCCTTGTCTCCAGAGCTGATTGCTAAAGCATAGGTCTTGCTGACGTGGCAATTGATTTCAGAACAATAAGATGAAAAGCCAGCATGTTATCTAAATTATTAAAATCTTACAAAATCAAGGTATTGGTCTGGAGTAGGGTAGAATCTTCTCTCAATTGGTCAGGAAGACATATTATTAAGGCTTTTATACAATAACATTATGGGAAGATGCCAGGCTGGGCTCACTTTTCCCTATCTTCCTGTCTTGGCCTACTTGGTGACAAAGCAATTGGCAAAGCAAGCTCTAAAGCTACCTTATCTTCTATCATCTATGCAGTGTCCTGATGCCTTCCTTCAATTGCCTGCTTTTTAGTTATTTTGTTGGTTATCCATGTGCTCTCTATGACAAGCAAACATTTTCACATCATTAAGTATGAATTCTTGTCAGTTCCTAGGTAAGAATAGTTAAGAGCAGGTTTGGAGGTGGTTAAATGATACATTCATTGAAGTTTGCCAAATACTAACTTTGTAACTTGAGTAAGTTTCTCAACTTCTGTAAGCTCTGCTTTCCTCATCTGTAAATTGGGGTTAATAATGGGACAATACTCACAGGATCATGAGCTCCAAAGCATTGGCCACCTGATGCGAAAAGTCAGTTCACTGGAAAAAGCCCTGATGCTGGGAAAGGTTGAGGGTAAGAGGAGAAGGGGTTGGTAGAGGATGAGATGCTTGGATGGCATCACTGACTCAATGGACTTGAGTTTGAGCAAACTCGGGGAGACAGTAAAGGGCCAGGAAGCCTGGCAAGGTGTACATGGAGTTGCAGAGAGTTGGACATGACTTGATGCCTGAACAAGAACACAGGGTTGTGGAATATCTTAGATGAATTAATGCTTATAAAGTGATATTGTTGATTGATAAATATTCTTTTATTATTTTGTTACATTTATGGGAAAAGATGTTCAAAGTTTCAGGTATTTAAATTCTTGTGTGTGAATTTCTTTTATTTACATGCTCTTTCCTATTATACCAGCACAAAAGAAAAGGTTACTTTAAAAATAAAGTTTCATCAATGACAGTAGGGAACACTAATTGCTGTATAAGCCCTATAATGTTATTTTTTATGCTGAGACCCCAATTAACTTCAGTTGAATACCTGTGAAATATGAGTCTCTCCTGTTCTGCATAGAATAATTGGATATATCATGAAGTATGTTGTTGAATAAATCATGTTTTCTCCCAGTAGATCAAAGACCTGGGGGAACACTATCATGAAAATGGGCAGGCATGTTGTTACTTTCCTTATAAGGTAATTCTAAGATCTTGGCCATTTGCTTTGAATGGAAAACTGTAGACATTCTCATTAATTAATGTGTGGATTTTGTCACTTTGCTAAATTATCTTTCCTACAATTGATGATTTTTCATTGTGTCTATAGCTGTTTTGTACCTTCCACTTTTTTCCCTGGAGATGGTTTTTTTTTTTTTTTTTGCATTAGCAATCTTATGCTGCAAATGAGACTCTTTCAGGAGCCAGTTATCTGTTGTTTTGGTAAAGACAGTCAATGATTCTGAGACAATTTCATAGATAGAATTAGTTTCACAGATTGTTTATTCAGGGTGATGATTTCCTAAATGGGGTATGAGACATGAAATCCTGCATAAAGCAGATAACCAAAGCCATTGGTTGCTATTCAGCACTAAAGTCTGTCAGGGGATGGAACTACTATTATGGAAATTCCTTCTGCATCCAAGGTGCTTTATGCATGTTACTTTTCATCTACAACTACAAGCCTGGCTAGTTAGGTTGTGTATGCTTTGATTGTATAAATGCACTGAAACACAAAGAAGTGAAGATATCTTACACCAATATCATATAGGTACATACTTGAGCAAATTTGGACCCAAGTTAATTTTATTCGAAAACTTACAGTGTTTCCAATATATGACAATGGAAAATATTGTGCACTCATGAATAGGCATTCTGCTAGGTGCATACTTTTTAAAATAACTCTACAAAATAGCTATTATTATTTCTCAAAGCAAAAAGGAAAGGGAATACCAAAAGGTAAAAGGAGATACTTAATTCAAAAGTAGAAGGTTCAAAGTCAAGTTTCAAAGTAAATCAAATGATGCTCATTCAGGGAAGAAGCTTTTCAGTTATTCATTGCATAGCTGCCATTCATTTATTGGTAATTGTATGATACAGCCTTACTCTGGTCCAAACATTGAACTAGGTTCTGGGGTATCATAATAAGCAAAACCTAGAGTGGTCCTTGTACTCAAATTGCTTACAATCTTATTGAAGAGAAGTATTACTAAAATAAATTTAAAATAACATAATTACATTTTTAAATGGGAAAATATAGGGGCCTATGAAAATTATAAGGGGATATGGCAGAAAGTGAAGAGGAACCAAAAAGCCACTTGATGAAAGTGAAAGTGGAGAGTGAAAAAGTTGGCTTAAAGCTCAACATTCAGAAAATGAAGATCATGGCATCTGGTCCCATCACTTCATGGAAAATAGATGGGGAAACAGTGGAAACAGTGCCAAACTTTCTTTTTCTCGGCTCCAAAATCACTACAGATGGTGAGTGCAGTCATGAAATTAAAAGACACTTGCTCCTTGGAAGGAAAGTTATGACCAACCTAGATAGCATATTCAAAAGTAGAGACATTACCTTGCCAACAAAAGTTCATCTAGTCAAAGCTATGGTTTTTCCTGTGGTCATGTATGGATGTGAGAGTTGGACTGTGAAGAAGGCTGAGCTCCGAAGAATTAATGCTTTTGAACTGTGGTGTTGGAGAAGACTCTTGAGAGTCCCTTGGGCTGCAAAGAGATCCAACCAGTCTATTCTGAAGGAGATCAGATCTGGGATTTCTTTAGAAGGAATGATGCTAAAGCTGAAAATCCAGTATTTTGGCCACCTCATGCGAAGAGTTGACTCATTGGAGAAGACTCTGATGGTGGGAGGGATTGGGGGCAGGAGGAGAAGGGGACGACAGAGGATGAGATGGCTGGATGGCATCATTGACTCGATGGACGTGAGTCTGAGTGAACTCCGGGAGTTGGTGATGGACAGGGAGGCCTGGCATGCTGCGATTCATGAGGTCGCAAGGAGTCGGACATGACTGAGCAACTGATCTGATCTGATCTGATGAACTTATTTGCTGCAAGAGAACAATTTTAAAGTCATGAAAACCCCAAAGGATTTTACCTCTTATGTACATTTGAATATTCAGATTTGTAACGATGAGTTAATGATGGTAAGATCATATAATTGAGCTTATTTTTTTTTAATAACTGTGGTTACACAAAAATATTTTTCCTAATTTCATTTGTGATTTTATTAGAGTGGGATTGTGGGGAATTTTTTTCTACTTTTGCTTTCCATTTTAAAAACATGTATTTGCATGATTTTTTAAAAAGTGGAAGCAAAATGATTTCACATACTAAAATATTTTCTAAGAATTCTAAATCTTAGGAAACACTAAGAGAGCACGTGTGTGTGTGTGTGCATGTGTGTGCCTGTATGCGTGTATGGGTATGTGCTATGTAGTATTTTTTTTTCTTCCTTATTTTTGGCTAAATGAACTTTTACTCCTGATATGCCTTATCTCTAGGTTTGGAGGTAAGGGACCACAACTGTAACTCAGCTGCTGATCTCATTTCCTGGTTTCTTGCTCATAGATCTGATTAAAAGGAAAATTGAAACTGTATCCAACCTTGATTTAATGCCTACAAGATTAGCGCAAGGTTATAGAACTCAGACTTCTAAGGCATTAGCTTATTTTTGCTTATTTTTGCTTTTCGTAAGCTTGAATGCAAAGTGGAAATGAAAATTATTTTGTCAGTCATATATTTGCAATCCTATTAATCCAGGATCAGAAGCAATTTTGTGTTAGAAGATATTTTAAGTGATATATTTTAAATTAGATAGACAGGGAATTTATATATGTATTATGCATATATATAAATGTATTTTATGTATATACATATCATACATACAGAGCCATATATACTTTTTCATAGTAAGCATAATACATCTTAAAGTTTTTCCTGAAGGATGTCAATCTTAAAATATATTTTAGAAAATTAATATTTGTAACATATTTACTACAGGAATTATAACAATGCATATAAGAAAAAGAGAAAACTAATAATCATCCATAATCCTATTGCATAAACTGTTTTTATTTTTGTATATGGCCTCCTTGCTGCTGCTGCTGCTAAGTCGCTTCAGTCATGTCCAACTCTGTGCGACCCCACAGATGACAGCCCACCAGGCTCCCCCGTCCCTGGGATTCTCCAGGCAAGAACACTGGAGTGGGTTGCCATTTCCTTCTCCAATGCATGAAAGTGAAAATGCATGGCCTCACACTAATATATAAATATATTTATATATTTATAAATGCATGGCCTCCCACTAATATATAAATATAGATTTTACATATACATATTTAAGCCCAATAATGTAAACATGCTTATCTTATAACTAAAACATAAATTTTTAATGAACTTATTTTCTTATAATGATATCTCAGTATCTTTAAATGACTATGTAACATTTTGTTATGCCAACATCTTTATTGATCAGTCAATCTCTTACTTTTTGGCCACCTGATGTGACTCATTGGAAAAAACCATGATGCTGGAAAAGATTGAGGGCAGGAGGAGAAGAGGGTGACAGAGGATGAGATGGTTGGAGGGTATCATCAAATCAGTAGACATGAGTTTGAGCAAACTCTGGGAGATAGTGAAGGACAGGGAAGCCTAGTGTGCTGCAGTCCATGGTGTTGCAAAGAGACACGACAGCGACTGAACAACAACGACAAATCTCTTAGTTTAGGATATTCGAGAGGTTTTGACTCTTTTCCTGTTGTATGCAATGCCATGATAAATGTCCTTATATAGAAATTTTGAAAATGGAGCGTCGATGTAGCTGCATAAATAGGTTAAGGATGTAAGGACCAGAGCACAGCTGTGACAGGCCTCGAACACCAGGCCTAGGTATCTATATACTTAGGTTTTGCTTTCTTGAAAAAGCCCAGCCCCAGTTCCAGGGAACCGCCCTAGAAAACCCCACAAAAATACCAGCGCTTATGCAGATGGTTGTGTTTGAGACTGGCTGTTCCCCGTGCGCGCCAAAGCAAACAGCCAATCCCCAGTGAACACCTAATTTGCAAGCAGAAACTTGTAGGCTAACAGTCTTGCCCTATATAAGACATGTAACCCAGAGCTCGGGGCTCTTGTCGAGACTCCACTGAGTTGGATGAGACTTGAGCCCTAGCTCGAGCTAGAAATAAACTCCTTCGTGCTTTTGCAGTACTGTGAACAACTCACTCTCTCGGTCTGGGGATTAGGAATTTGAGCCAAACAAGGAACTTCATGGCTAGAAGTTCTGTTAGTTCTGTCTCCTTCCCTCTTTCCATATATGCATCCAGTTCATCCTCAAATGACTTCTTATGCAATTTAAAGAATAAGTTTAGTTATTTAAATCTGCAGTGATGATGAAATCCCAAGTGGAAATGACATAGCTATTGACTATCTGATTTGCGGGTGTATTTTATTTTATGTTACTGCAGGATATAATTTAAGTTAGAATTAATGCTGTGAACATTCCATGACTACCTTGAAATTTCTACGGATACACTTGAATACTGAAAAATGAAAAAGCAAGTAAAATGATGGTCTTACAGAATGTTAGCGCTACTGGATTTGTAATTATAAAGACTTTATGAATGCTAGCTTCATCTCTCCTCCGTCAAGTCTACAATTTCTTCTGTCTCTGTCATATTTAATGGAGGAGCATTATCAGTTGAAAAATGATAGTTACTTTTCTGTTCCTTTTTAATGACTATAGATATAAATCTGTCATAAACTGCTAAATCTGAAAACAATGAGGAAAGAAACCAAAGTAGGTTTTTTGTTTGTTTTTTAACATGCATAACATTAAATAATGGGAAGTTGGTTAGCAGGAACTCTGTTGCATTTTGTTTACACATCTCTGATGGGGTTAATATATAGGGCCAGTGCAAATGAGTGTTATATAGCTAAGTAATGATAGCCTGCAGCGGGAGAAATAGGGAACTGACATCCTGACATTTATTTTCAAAATAGCTGAACATTTTCCAGGCACATTTTGCTGGCCTTACTGACAAAAGTCCTTCTGTTAACCATGTAGAATGAAATTCTTTTCAACATGACATAATTGAGGATCCACCTTAAAGCACTTTGAAAAATAAAGACCTTTTCAAACTCAGATTGACTTTTTGTCTCTCTTAGTTTTTACTTGGTGAAGACACTGAGCTTGCAATGAATGTAGTTCTGAATTTTAGTGAGTTTGAAAAAGTTGGAGAGCTAAAAGGCCCTTCAGTGACTGTTGCAGTGTAGATTGTTTTAAGATATTTTAATTTTTAAAACAAAATAAGTATATGAAGAAGGGGTTATTTTATTGATTTTTATGAGACTTACAATATTTAATATTTTTAATGAGATGTAGTATTTAATATCTTACACTACTAAAGAAAAGGGCTTCCCAGGTGACTCAGTGGTTAAAAAAAAAAAAAAAAAGAAAGAAAGAAAAATCCACCTGCCAATGCAGGAGACCCACGTTCAATTCCTGGGTTGGGAAGATCCCGTGAAGAAGGAAATGGCAACCCACTCCAGTATTCTAGCCTAGGAAATCCCATGGACAGAAGAGCCTGGTGGGCTAGTTGATATTGTCACAAACGGTCGGACACGACTGAAGTGACTGAGCATTGATAAAGAAAATATCAGTAGACAGTGAGGGTTATTTTTTAAAAATGGTCACTGATTTTTAAAACCTAAATAATTGACCTTTTAGCTTAACACAGCTGATAATGTTTAGAGAATGAACTAGTGTAAGAGTTTTTCTGAAGAAAAACAACTTGGAGTGTATGTGAGGACTTAGAAGTGTCAGGTAAAGTCTACTGGTGAAGATCAAGGGCCAGTGCACTGGGCTGAAGGCAAGAGAGAGTCAAGGAAGGGCGTGGCCTTAGGAAAATCACATCGTCATATTGTGAGGAGGGTGGATTAAAGGTGAGTGGGTTTAGGAAGAAATAAATGAAGGAGCAATTTTTCAACTAGAATGAGTAGGTGAGAAAAATAATCAAGGGTCTTGCAATGGTTTAGAAAAGAAGACAAGACTGAGGACTACATATTATAAATCTTGAAAATAAAAATAATGATTAACAGGATTTGCTACTGCTACTGCTAGGTCACTTCAGTCATGTCTGACTCTGTGTGACCCCATAGACGGCAGCCCACCAGGCTCCCCCATCCCTGGGATTCTCCAGACAAGAACACTGGAGTGGGTTGCCATTTCCTTCTCTAATGCATGAAAGTGAAAAGTGAAAGTGAAGTCGCTCTGTCGTGTCCGACTCTTAGCGACCCCATGGACTGCAGCCTACCAGGCTCCTCCATCCATGGGATTCTCCAGGCAAGAGTACTGGAGTGGGTTGCCATTAGGATAGTTTAAATGTTTCAGTCAACTGGGTACTGACCCAGATAATTCGGTTACACTGTGTAGAAGACAGACCTCAGCTACATGATCATTTTTTTTTTTTAATTGAATGGCAAAAGCCTCTTTTGATACTTCCATTTTTTTCATTTTACCTATAATGCCTTCAGTTCAGTTCACTTCAGTAGCTCAGTTGTGTCCAACTCTTTGGGACACCACAGACTGCTGCATGCCAGGATTCCCTGTCCATCACTAACTCCTGAAGCTTGCTCAAACTCATGTCCATTGAGTGGATGATGCCATCCAACCATCTCATACTCTGTCATCCCCTTCTCCTGCCTTCAGTCTTGTCCAGCATCAAGGTCTTTTCTACTAAGTCAGTTCTTTGTAGCAGTTGGCCAAAGTATTAAAGCTTCAGCGTCAGTCCTTCTAATGAATATTCAGGACTGATTTCCTTTTGAATTGACTGGTTTGATCTCCTTGTTGTCCAAGGAACTCTCAGGAATCTTCTCCAACACCACAGTTCATCATTTCTTCAGTGCTCAACTTTCTTTATAGTCCAACTCTCACATCCATAAATGACTCCTGGAAAAACCATAGCTTTGACTAGATGGACCTTTGTTGGCAAAGTAATATCTCTGCTTTTTAATAAGCTGTATAGTGTGGTCCTGGCTTTTCTTCCAAGGAGTGTCTTTTAATTCCATGGATATAGTCACCATTTGCAGTGATTTTAGAGCCCAAGAAACTAAAATCTGTCACTTTTCCATTGTTTTCCCCTGTATGTCCCATGAAGTGATAGAACCAGATGCCATGATCTTTGTTTTTGAATGTTAAGTTTTAAGCCAGCTTTTTCACTCTTCTCTTTCATTTTCATCAAGAGGCTCTTTAGCTCCTCTTGGATTTCTGCCGTAAGAGTGGTGTCATCTGCATATCTGAGGTTGTCGATATTTCTCCCGGGTGATCTTGATTCCAGCTTATGCTTCATCCAGCCTGGCATTTCGCATGATGTACTCTGCATATTAGTTAAATAAGGAAGGTGACAATATACAGTCTTGACATACTTCTTTCCCAATTTTGAACCCATCAGTTGTTCCATGTCTGGTTCCTGCATACAGATTTCTCAGGAGGCAGGTAAGACAGTCTGGTATTCCCATCTCTTTAAGAATTTTCCAGTTTGTTGTGATCCACACAGTCATAGGCTTTGGTGTAGTCAGTAAAGCAGAAGTAGATGTTTTTTCTGGAATTCTCTTGCTTTTTCTTGCTATAACACCTTCTCTTGCTTTAATGCCTTATACTCTTAAAATTTAAACTAGAATTTGGATGATGTAATCTGTCAACTTGGGACAAGATGGAGAAATTAATTATATATGTGTGTATTCTAGGAATCTTCCTAACATACAACCATTTACTTTCAATATAATTTTAAGATATTTAATTTATATTATTTAGTGAGCCATATGTCTTTACCAGAAGAGAAAACTATATAAAATTAAATCAGATCAGATCAGATCAGTCGCTCAGTCATGTCCGACTCTTTGCGACCCCATGAACCTCAGCACGCCAGGCCTCCCTGTCCATCACCAGCTCCCAGAGGTCACTCAGACTCACACCCATCAAGTCAGTGATGCCATCCAGCCATCTCATCCTCTGTCGTCCCCTTCTCCTCCTGCCCTCAATCCCTTCCAGCATCAGAGTCTTCTCCAATGAGTCAACTCTTCGCATGAGGTGGCCAAAATACTGGAGTTTCAGCTTTAGCATCATTCCTTCCAAAGAAATTCCAGGATTGATCTCCTTCAGAATGGACTGGTTGGATCATAGAAGCAGTTATAGGTATCTTTTAACAACAACAACAACAAAGATACTAAGGTTACAAAGCACCATAATCAGAAAAAAAAAAAATGAAATTAGATATTGTTAAATTATATTTCTTATTTAATTTTTTGTTAAATTATATTTCTTATAAAATTAAATAAGAAATATAATTTAACAATATCTAATTTCATTTTTTTCTGATTATGGTGCTTTGTAACCTTAGTATTTTTGTTGTTGTTGTTGTTAAAAGATACCTATAACTGCTTCTATATGTTTGTGTCCTTGGAATTTCAAAGTAATTGAAATAGTCTTTTCATAAAAAAAGAACAGATATGAATCTAGACCTAAATCTAGATATGTCTTTGGAGATTTCTGTCTTTGGGCCCTTCCTTTTTAATATCTAGCACAGAGCAGTGTCTTTGGGGAAACATCATGCTTGACATCTTCCATGATAACATCATTCCTCCTCTAAGAATATTTATGAAAAAAATGAGTCCTTGAAAACAACCCTGTGAGCTTGGTAAATAACGGAGACTGAGCTGCTTAAATAATGAAGCAAGGTCACCAACCCTCTTCCCACACCCTGCCCTCGCCTCCACCCACCGCTTCCCTGTTTCCTCAGAAAGTGTTTTATTACTCTGAAAGGAACTTTGGAATTGAATCAAAAAATGGATGGCAGCCCCTCCCACCCTTGAAGTTGTGTTTGGATTATTAAAAGGATTTGTCTGATGTTAGTGAAATTAAAATGGGGAATATGGAGTGCTATTTCAATTTAAAAATCCATATAAGCTTCCATATGTCAGTCATACTTTAATATTTATTTGCATATCTTTAAAATTTTGACTATTACATATTATCAGAGTAATAAGACATTAAAAAGTACTCTAGCTTCAAAATCATGGAAGAATCAGGTGCAGATTTTAGTATGAAATGATTTAGTTGTGTCTGCACTCTCAGAGCTCTATTTTCAACATTCTCCCCCTTATATAGTGAAAAAAAGGAAATTTCATTTGAAATTTTTGTTAACATACCGTGTTAAATCACACTAATATTATAAATGTAACTTCTTTTCTAACTCTGCTATTTTTGACATATTTTTACAGTAAATTTTTTATCAGGAAGATGCATAGAAAATAAAAGAAACAGGCTTTTTAAGTTTCCTATGGTTATGCAAGAAGTGGATTCATTGCAAAATACTCCAGATGGAAACTAAAACCCATGTTTTTGGGGAGAACCATTTACTTTCTAATTTGCTCCTTCATTTTTTTCCCTTTTGTTTCCAAGTAATTGTTGCTATAGTCTTAGTCACTCTTGTATCTTACTTTTGCTTTGAAACTTAGCTCTAGATACATTCCACAGCAACTCAATAATCATTAACAAATGTCACCCTGACTTGACCCTGCTGGTAAGACACACACCAAGAGATAAATGTCTTATGAGGCTTCACGTTTAAGAGACTACCTCCGGCCTCCAGCCTCTCTGGAATTCTGGAACCCTTCTTTTTTCTAACAAACTTTGCCTTTCTTTGCAATCTCAAATCAAGTGATTTATGCCAATTTGAAGGTTTTCTAAACTTTGGTTATCTCCTCAGTCCTGATGTGGTAACTCTCTACTGCTTACCACTGACCTCTTAACCCTAAATTAAAACCGAGGATTTGAAATGTTTCCCAACACAGCAGCAAGCTGGAAAAGGACGCAGACTAGGAAAGAATTCTATTCACACACATTCCCTGGCATATTTTGCGAACATCAATTGTGTGTGACCCAGTCTGTTCCACTAAGTTGAGCTCCTAGAGGGCACAGGTTGAATGTTTTCAAAACTGTCTTCAGTACATCCATCACAGTGCTTTGCTCAAGCTAGAAACTCAACACAACTTGACTTCCATTGTCACTACTGGTGATAGCTTTCCTCTTAACCTTAGCTATTTATCAATCTTAGCACGGTTGTCTAACTGGTTTCCTGGCTTCTAGGCTTTTTCTCTTCCAGTTCATCTGACATAGCAATAACAATTAGAGAATTATATAAATGATGTTGTTCCATTGCTCAACAGCCCCTCCATTGTTGGTAGGGTTCTACATGAATATTCACTTTGTTTCTTAGACTTTAGTGTATTGGTTTAAATTTTTACTATGAGCACAGTTTTACTTAGGTATAATTAAGAAAAAGAGCTATTTTTATTTTGAAAAGACAAAAATATTCAAATGAATAAACATTTTCTCTAATAAAATAATTCTGAATATAATAGTATTTCTGGTTCAGAAATGAATACCAGTATCTGCATTTGAATCTATTGCTGCAAATGACCAAACTTACATATCAGTCTTGGTGGAGAGGGAGAGATGTATACGTAAACACACATAAATATATACACACAAAAAATAGATTTTTTATGCTTCCCGTCTTCTTATGTTTTATTTTCTATTTGAACATTTATTTAAAAATTTTTGATAAGTAGTTTATATACATATACCTATATGTCTATGATCAGAGATGGAGGTCTAGAATGTACTAAAATGTTGAGAATGGTTGTTTCTGTATGAGAGGGTAACAGTGTATTTGCATTTGTACATTTTTTATGAAGTGCATATATAGCTTTCATCAGTCTAAAAGATATAGGTATCACCCAAATATTAAAATCTACTTTTCTAGGCAAACTTTAATTTCTAGACAATTAGTCTCTTGTATTTACTTAGAAAAAATTACATTGCTTCCCAATCTCCTTACTATTCGTGGTGCCCACTTCCTTTCATTTTCATCTTCTTTTCTCAAAGGAAATGTGATCCTTCTTTTTTTTAATTAACTTATTTGTTTTAATTGGAGGTTAATTACTTTATAATATCATGATGGGTTTTGCCATACATCAACATGAATCAGCCATGGGTACACATTTATCCCACCATCTCCCACCATCCTGAAGCCCCCTCCCACCTCTCTCCCTACCCTAGCCCTCTAGGTTGTCCCTGAGCACCAGATTTGGGTGCCCTGCTTCATGCATTAAACTTGCACTGGTCATCTATTTTACGTATGGTGATGTACATTTCAATGCTGTTCTCTCAAACCATCCCACCCTTGCCTTCTCCCGCTGAGTACAAGTCTCTTCTTTACATCTGTGTCTCCTTTGCTGCTCTGCATGTAGGGTCAATGGTACTGTCTTTCTAAATTCCCTATATGTGTGTTGATACACAGTATTTGTCTTTCTCTTTCTGACTTACTTCACTCTATAATAGGCTCCAGATTCATTCACCTCATTAGAATTGACTCAAATATGTTCCTTTTTATAGCTGAATAATATTCCACTGTGTATATGTACCACACCTTCCTTATCCATTCATCTGCCAATGGACACCTAGGTTGCTTCCATGTCCTAGCTATTGTAAATAGTGCTGTGATGAACATTGGGATACATGTGTCTCTTTCAATTCTGATTTCCTTGGGGTGTATGCCCAGCAGTGGGATTACTGGGTTTTATGGCAGTTTTGTTCCCAGCTTTTTGAGGAATCTCCACATTGTTCTCCATAGTGACTATACCAGTTTGCATTCCCACCAACAGTGTAAGCAAGTTCCCTTTTCTCCACACCCTCTCCAGCATATATTGTTTGTAGACTTTTTGATGATGGCCCTTCTGACCTGTGTGAGATGATACCTCATTGCAGTTTTGATTTGCATTTCTCTAATAATGAGTGAAGTTGGGCATCTTTTCATGTGTTTATTAGCCATCTATATGTCTTCTTTGGAGAAATGTCTATTTAGGTCTTTTGCTCACTTTTTGATTGGGTTGTTCGTTTTTCTGGTATTGGTCTGCATGAGCTGTGTGTATATTTTGGAGATTAATTCTTTGTCAGTTGTTTTGTTTGCTATTATTTCCTACTGTTCTGAGGACTGTCTTTTCACCTCATTTATAGTTTCCTTTGTTGTGCAAAAGCTTTTTAAGTTTAATCGGGTCCCATTTGTTCATTTTTGTTCTTATTTCCATTACTCTGGGAGGTGGATCATAGAGGATCTTGCTGTGATTTATGTCGAAGAGTGTTCTGCCTGTGTTTTTCCTAAGAGTTTTACAGTTTCTGGCTTTACATTTAGGTCTTTAACCTATTTCGAGTTTATTTTTGTGTGTGGTATTAGAAAGTGTTCTAGTTTCATTCTTTTACAGGTAGTTGACCAGTTTTCCAGAGACTTGTTACAGAGACTGTCTTTTCTCCATTGTATATTTTTGCCTCCTTTGTCAAAGATAAGGTGTCCATAGGTGTGTGGATTTATCTCTGGACTATATTTTGTTCCATTGATCTATATTTCTGTCTTTGCACCAGTACCATAGTGTCTTGACTGTAAATTTGTAATATAGTCTGAAGTCAGGAAGGTTGATTCCTCCAGTTCCATCCTTCTTTCTCAAGATTGCTTTGGCCATTTGGGATCTTTTTTGTTTCCATACAAATTGTGAAATTATTTGTTCTAATTCTGTGAAAAATACCTTTGGTAGTTTGATAGGGATGCACTGAATCTGTAGATTGCTTTGAATAGTATACTCATTTTTACTATATAAAGATTCTTCCAATCTAAGAATATGGTGTTTTTCTCCATCTATTTGTGTCATCTTTGATTTCTTTCATCCCTATTCTATAGTTTTCTGTATACAGGTCTTTTGTTTCTTTGCTGCTGCTGCTGCTAAGTCACTTCAGTCGTGTCCGACTCTGTGTGACCCCATAGACGGCAGCCCACCAGGCTTCCCCATCCCTGGGATTCTCCAGGCAAGAACACTGGAGTGGGTTGCCATTTCCTTCTCCAGTGCATCAAAGTGAACAGTGAAGGTGAAGTCGCTCAGTCGTGTCCGACTCTAGCGACCCCATGGACTGCTAAATTTATTTCTACGTATTGTATTCTTTTTTTTTTTTTGAAATGGTGAATGGGATTATTTCCTTAATTTCTCATTCTGATTTTTAATTGGTAGTGTATAGGAATGCAAGTGATTTCCATGTAAATTTTACATCCTGCAACTTAACTATATCCACTGATTAGTTCTAGTAATCTTCTGCTGGCATCTTTAGGGTTTTCTATGTGAAGGATCATGCATCTGCAAACAGTGAGAGTTTTACTTCTTTTTCAATCTGGAAAATTTCTTTTTTTCTCTGATTGCTGTGGATAGGACTTCCAAAACTATGTTGAATAGTAGTGATGAGAATGGGAGCCCTTGTTTTGTTCCTCAAGACCCAGACCAAGTATTCACTCTCTACCCTTCACCAATTGCTCCAAATCTCTTCCTCCTTTCAATTCTAATATCGCTGATGATTTGGTTATGTGTTGATCACTGAATGACATTTTGGTTTTATTTTTTATGAGACTGTGGCATCATCCCACCTGGGTGTTAAGTAAATCAAAGGCAGGAATTATGTCTTAATCAAGCCTCTAGTTGTGTGTTGTTTTTTTTTTTTCAAATAGATAATATTTGAGATATGAGTTGAACTCTCCTACCTGATAAAAGAAAGCAAGCAACATATGAAATAATTTAAGTGAGATGGGAACATTTTATTCTCAGATCATCAAAAAGAGTAAATAAGAAACTATTTCATTTTTTATTTTACTCAGAACCCATAAAGTTAAAAGTCTGGGGACTTTTACAAGTATGCATATTTAAGTACACAATGCGGTTTTAAGAGTAATCACTTTAAAAGCATCAAAAAACCGTATTTTAAACCAAATGATTCAAAATGAGAGGAAAGTATAAAGATTTTGGAATTTCAAATTCATCCAGTCTAAATCCGAAGGGAAAGTAAGTTCTCTCTCCTTCTCTCTCTTTACTGCTGTATATTGTAAGAACAAACTTTTAGGTGAGAAAACGCATATTATTATTATTGCAGGGTAATAATATAACATTATATGTAAACAAAGCTATTTAATTGGCCATTGGTTTCCCAGGCATAGCTCAGCTAGTAAATAATCTGCTTGCAATACAAGAGACCCTGGTTTGATTCCTGGATCAGAACAATCCTCTGGAGAAGGGATAGGGTGCCCACTCCAGTATTCTTGGGTTTCTCTGGTGGCTCAGCTGGTAAAGAAGCCACCTGCAATGCAGGAGACCTGGGCTCAATCCCTGGGTGATGAAGATACCCCAGAGGAGGGCATGGCAACCCACTCCAGTATTCTGGCCTGGAGAATTCCATGGACAGAGGAGCCTGGCGGGCTATGGTCCATGGGGTCACAAAGAGTTGGACACAACTGAAGCAACTTAGCCCACAGCATGCAAGGTAATGATGTAAGTTAGAAAATAAAGTATGTACAGCACTTATCGCAGTGCTAGGAACATATTAAGACTGCAATGAATGCTATCTGTTATTAATATTGCTAGCCTTGTTCAAATCTAATCACCAGAGATACCCTACAGCCTCTGCACTGAGTATAATCTGGGTTTGGTGCACTCTGCCCTCTGACTTTGACCACTGTGTGCGTCTCCAACTTCTTGCCTCTCTCTCGGCCATCTGTCTGAGTCTTCACTCAACTAATTATTGTTTTCCCCCTTTATACCATTGTAACTTCTATTTCCTCTGCGTGGAACACTTCTCTCATTCGACAGTCTAACTCATCCTTTAAGTCCAAATCTAAGGGCTCTTTTTTCCAAGTAATCCTACCTTGATTGTAAACCTCTTAAGAAACAGCAGCTTATTCAACTTTGAGTTCCTGGTGACTTGCATGGTCACTGGCATAAGTAAATTTTAAATAAATGTTAACTAAATTCAACTAAAAACAGTGTCATTCTACAAGGTACTATAGGATGATAATCTTTTCTAAATTCCCTGATATCTCCTAGTACCTAAACTAGACTAAGATTAAAATTTAGTTAAAAATAGGGACTTCTAACTCAAATATATTTAGGTGTGTATCCTTTGCAAGCCATGTAATCTTAGGTTATTTAAATCACCTGAGTTCAAATTTCTGCTTATATGAACTGAAGTTATGAAAAGCTATCTTATAGGACTGGCAGAAGGGAGTAAAAGAGAGAATTTAACACCGAGCTTGCAACATTCTAAGTATTTAACAAAATGATTTTTGCTATTGCTGCTATGGTTGTCGGTAGAGCCTTTTTTTATCATTATGATCACCCATATCGTCATCATCAAACCTTTTCACCATCAGGAGTCAGGAAATCCATCATGAAAGGACCAGAAATAGAAAATATTATCATAAGCCATGGACCATGCCATTCCCCTTTGTACAGAGATTTAAGATCCAGTCAGACACACTGAATAGAAGCCACAAAGGAATTGTGGGAGGTGGTGTGCCTTGACTCTCCAATGTGAGAACACTTACTAAGAGCAGAAGTTTGGAAAATTAAAGCCACGTGGAAGGTCAGTTAATTGTGTCTCTTGATGGGCAAGAGCAATTACTTGTGAACAACTGGTGAAAATGAGAGACAGTTGAAAAGATTAGATTAGTGTAATACTTTGAAAGGTCCTTACAGTGGGTTAAAATGAAACCAACACAACATTGTAAAAATTTAAAAAAACAAGAAATAATTAAAAAATAATTAGAATCATTAAAATGATGGATCAGTCATCCAGAAAGATGATTGTGTTTATTTTCTATTGCTACGTAACAATTTGCCACTAACTTAGTTGCTTAAAACAATATCCACTTTTTATCTCACAGTTTTGCAAGATAGACGTTCAGTAGAACGACTGGGTTTTCCGGTCAGTGTCACACCAGGCTGATGTTAAGATATTGGACAGGTTGTGTGCCTATCTGGAGTCTCTGGGGATGACTATGCCTCCAAGCTCATTTAAGATGTTGGCAGAATTCAGTATATTGAAGACATAGCACTGCAATCCCATTTGCCTGCTGGCTGTCATCTGGGGTTTACTCCCTGTTCCTAGGAGCCACCCATATTCTTCTCACATGGCCCGTGCTCCAACTTCAAGGGTAGCAACAGAACACTGAGTCCTTCTCACATTTCATGTCTTTCTGATTTTTATTTTGCCACCAGTCTGAGAAATAACTCAGCTTTTAAAGGGCTCATGTAATTAGATTAGGCCCATTAGGAAAATCTTGCTATGTTGTGGTCAACTGTTTAGTTACCTTGATTGTATCTGCAAAAATCTTTTGCCATGTTACAAGAGTAACACTAGGAATCTAAGGTCACAGGGGCCATCTAGAATTCTGTTTATTACGAAGATCCTGGCAATGTTATACAGGATAGTAAGTTCCTAAAAGCATAAGGATCACTCAGGAGCCCTTTTAGCCATTTAAGCTAAGGAGTTAAAGATCTAGTTAGTTACTAATAACAGCTTATTGTGCACTAGGTTTTTTTATGGTTTCAACTCATATATTTATGAAATCCTTTTGATATAAGTATTATGGTTATTCTTATTGACAGTTGAAGATACTGGAGTTTAATAAGGTTAGGTGGTTGTTGTTCAGTTGCTAGATCATGTCTGACTCTTCAAGACCCCAAATACTGCAGCACGCCAGACTCCCCTATCCTTCACTATCTCTCAGAGTTATTCAAATTCATGTCCATTGAGTCAGTGATGCTATCTAACCATCTTATCCTCTGCTTCCTCCTCCTTTTGCCTTCAATCTTTGCCAGCACCAAGGTCTTTTCCAATGAGTGGGCCCTTAAATTCACAGAACTAGTGTATAGTAAGTCTGGGATTATTTCTAGACAAACTGACTCCAGAGCCCAGACTCTCAACTCTTTTCTTACCCTTTCTCCATTAGTTGAAAGGTTGGGGATGTTATGGCCAGGGTGAAGACAGTATGACAATTGACCCTTTGGTTGTTTTTGAATCATCCTCATGTTACAAATTTCCGTTTTGATTTGCTTTGTGCGTTGGACACAGACTCTATGTTAAATCTTCTGCTGGGCCCTCTAGATGAAATATACCCTAACTCATTCAGTTCTCATAACACTAAAGTTTTCCTAATATTACAGATAAGAACTGAAGACTCAATTACATATCATGTTTCAGGTCTCAGAGCTATTGAGTAGCAAACGTAGACTTTGCACCTTGGTCTGCCTAACTCTGCATGTTTTTATTACACCACATGTTCAGGCCTGGTGTTGGCATGTGCAAAGCTCGGAGAAGCAGAAACATGTAGTAGCTACAAGTATGGAAGCTGACACCTTGCTGCCTGTATGTGTAGCCCAGTTCTGCTACTTCCTTGTTTCTCTGGCCTCAGTTTCCTAATTTGTAAAAGAATATTACCTGCTTTATGGAGAGTCTAGCAAAAACTAATAGATTATTATAGTGAAACTCTTAGAACAAGGCCTGGTATACAGTAAATACTCAAAAATGGTGAGCTATAAGAAAAGTCTGGGAGAAATGCATGGTATAGACAACTGAGTTAGTTTTGTATTATTTGCATCATTAATAGTTTATGATACCAAGGAATAGAGGTTGGTTAAATGATATAAAGTAACGATATTGCTTAATGGGTCTCACCAATTACGCTATTGATGAAGAGAATCTTGAGGAGTTTTGAAATCCAGGAGGGCATGTAGAAGTAGCAGAAAGCAAAGGGATGTAGGTTACTTGTAAAAACGATGATAGATGGTAGCTTATGCTTGGGATAAATGAGGTAGACTATCCTGTTTGATTGAGAAGGTGAAAGTGAAAATGAAGTTGCTCACTCGTGTCTGACTCTTTGCGACCCCATGGACTGTAGCCTATCAGGCTCCTCCATTCATCGGATTTTCCGGGCAAGAGTGCTGGAGTGGATTGCCATTTCCTTCTCCAAGGGATCTTCCCGACCCAGGAATCGAACCGGGGTGTCCAGCATTGCAGGCAAACACTTTACCGTCTGAGCCACCAGGGAAGCCCTGATTGAGGAGGTAGTGAGTAGTATATCAAAATTCCAGTCGGATTGTGAAGGCTGGAGCAATGAATATAGTAAAATCAATGTATATCACTGTATTTGTTCATCCATATGATAAACATTCATAAAAGACCTCTAAAATGCAGAAACACCAGGATGAGTCATGAATCTCACTCTCAAGGAACTGATAAACTAATAGAGGAAATAAGATATGCCAACACTTACAACTGAAAGTAAAAATTTGCATGAGTCACAAGTGAGGCATGTGTGAAGCTGTAATGACATTCAGAGGAGAGAGAGGTTGCTTCAGACTGAGAGGAACTGGGAAAGGTTTGTGAGCTGATGGCAAATTGCAAGGAAGGGAATTGATGAGATGTTGGAAATAGGAACTGAAAGGTGAAGAGGCGTTATGCCTTGCCCCTCAAGATGCAAGAGCAGACATGGGCCTTCATTAGAGAAGTAACAGTGACAATGGAGGTAAAAAGCACATAGGAGAAGGATATTTGAGAACAGAATTGATAGAAATTGAAAACTAAGTAGATTTGTGCACAAGCAGTGAGGAGAAGTAAAAATTAACAAAATTTTGGTTTTAATGACTCAGTTCAGTTCAGTTCAGTCGCTCAGTCATGTCCGACTCTTGGCAACCCCATGAATCACACCATGCCAGGCCTCCCTGTCCATCACCAACTCCAGGAGGTCACTCAGACTCACATCCATCGAGTCAGTGATGCCATCCAGCCATCTGATCCTCTGTCATCCCCTTCTCCTCCTGCCCTCAATCCCTCCCAGCATCAGAGTCTTTTCCAATGAGTCAACTCTTCGCATGAGGTGGCCAAAATACTGGAGTTTCAGCTTTAGCATCAGTCCTTCCAAATAACACCCAGGACTGATCTCCCTTAGAATGGACTGGTTGGATCTCCTTGCAGTCCAAGGGACTCTCAAGAGTCTTCTCCAACACCACAGTTCAAAAGCATCAATTCTTCAACACTCAGCTTTCTTTACAGTCCAACTCTCACATCCATACATGATCACTGGAAAAATCATAGCCTTGACTAGATGGACCTTTCTTGGCAAAGTAATGTCTCTGCTTTTGAATATGCTATCTAGGTTGGTCATAACTTTCCTTCCAAGGAGTAAGCGTCTTTTAATTTCATGGCTGCAGTCACCATCTGCAGTGATTTTGGAGCCCAGAAAAAGAAAATCTGACACTGTTTCCACTGTTTCTCCATCTATTTCCCATGAAGTGATGGGACCAGATGCCATGATCTTCATTTTCTGAATGTTGAGCTTTAAGCCAACTTTTTCACTCTCCTCTTTCACTTTCATCAAGAGGCTCTTTAGTTCTTCTTCACTTTCTGCCATAAGAGTGGTGTCATCTGCATATCTGAGGTTATTGATATTTCTCCTGGCAATCTTGATTCCTACTTGTGCTTCCTCCAGCCCAGCGTTTCTCATGATGTACCCTGGATAGAAGTTAAATAAGCACTGAGTACAGACTGAGTACATAAGTAGGAAGAGTGATGGATTTTTATTTTGGACCAACTCTGGCTTACTATTAGACAGCCAAAGTCATCTAGAATGTAATATGGCATGGCTGAATTGAGGTAACCTCAAGGCATGAGGAGAGGAGATGCCTCAAGGAAACAGATGTCCCCAAGACTGAACACTGACGTATGAAGTGCGGTGGTAATGGGTCAATGCAGTTTAATCAGTTGTAACAATTGACCACTCTGGTGGTGATGTTGGTAATGGGGGAGGCTATGCCTGTGTGGGTGCAGAGGGTGCGTGGGTGTCCCTATATTGTCCTCTCTATTTTGCTATGACTGTAGAACTATTCAAAATAATAAAGTCTTCTAAAAAGAAAAAAAATTAATTAAAAAAAGAATAAGAGAAGTTCTGTCATCTGACTTCTAGATCAGTTCTAAGCAAATGGTTTTCATCTGTTTTCTACGCAGCTCTTCTGTTCCATGGCAGTGTTTCTGAGGCCAACTGATCATACAATTTAAGAGTGAGGGAGGGGGTGGGGCTATTAATAATTATGCTGAAACACCCAGCAGAAACTGGGAATGCCCTGGAGTAACCAGGCACCATTTTTATTCCATTCAGGGGTCATGAGATGAGGATGGAGGCAGCTACACTTGCAGATCTTCAAATTCACTCTGAGTCAGAGTAACTCTGCTTTCTTCTGTTTTGTGTGGGTTACCATTCTGCAGAAAACATAATTCTAAAAGGGTTTCCCCCGTGACTCAGACAGTAAAGAATCTGCCTGTAATGTGGGAGACCTGGGTTCAGTCCCTGGGTTGCAAAGATCCCCTGGAGAAGGGAAAGGCTATCCACTCCAGTATTTCTGACTGGAAGATTCCAAGAACAGAAGAGCCTGGCAGGGGTGGTCCATGGAGTTACAGTCTGACACTCACTGACTCATGTAATTAGTCACATACTCACTCACTCAATTAATATAATTTTGGGGCTTCCCTGGTAGTTCAGTCAGTAAAGAACCTGCCTGCAATGCGGGAGACCTGAGTTCAAGCCCTGGGTCAGAAAGATCCCCTGGAGAAGGAAATGGCAACCCACTCCAGTATTCTTGCCTGGAGAATTTCATGGACAGAGGAATCCATGAGGTCATAATAGTCCGATATGACTTAGTGACTAAACTCAAAAGGGGTTTCAAATGCCATAAAAAAGACTGAAAGCTGTTGGCTTAAGAAAAAGTTTAAAGTTTAAGAACAGAAAGGTTTTGATAGAGGATGTATTTTTCAGAAGTGAAAAAAAAAACCTGCTTTTTTTGTTCTGCTCTACCTCACAAGGGGTATTAAAAGATTATGGAAGTATGTGTGCTTTTAAAATTACAAGTATATTTTTAAACAAACCATTTGTTGGTGATGCAATTGCAAAAGGGATCTAAAATTATCACATTTATATTTGATTCATAGAATTGCATGTTACAAAGGGATGAATAGAATCTTCCAGACTATGTTTAAAATTTACTTGTAAGTTGTGACTTTACAAGCCAGGTTTCATCCTGGATCACATTTTTTTTTAATAATGCTGTGAAAATGAACAACTTTAACAATAGCAACAAATGTGCTGTGAGAATCAGTTGCTGAAAAGACTGAGATTTCCTTTTTATAGTCACTAGTGTTGAAAGGAAGCAAAATTATCCATATAACACGTGAATGCCAATAAAGAGGTTTAAAATATCCATAATATTGACTTAAGAACTAAGAATTCAATGAAAATAAGCATTGGGAAATATGACCTATAAAATCATTTTATTCAGATTTAATTACCAGACTTCATGTTTTCCTTATTTTAAATTTCATTGAAAATTTGAAATCCACATCCCAAACTTTCAAATTCAATAGAAACTTGACTTGTTAAAAATTTGGGCATAACATTGTACATATTTTTCTTCCCCTTCCTTCTTCTCCTATTTCATCTTCCTCTCCTTCTTTGAACATTTACTGAGGTTAGTGTATGTTTAAGAACTGAACTTAATGAAGTTCTGTTTCTGAAGTCTAGCTTTGTTTTTCAAGTTAGACAAAAAGATAGGTGCCATCTCCTCAACTTGAGATGCCGTTAATAACAGGATTTCCTATCTAAATCCATTTGGCAAAGTGTCATTTTTCCTTATAGCTCAAATCTATTTGTTGATTTCCTCTCAGAAGTGTGCAATTGACTCTTTAGGTAAGAGGTGCCCTTCACAATGTTATATTCATTTACAGTATAAGACTTTAGTATGTCGAGTTACTACATAGAGGCTTTAGTGTTTAGACTCTGAGTCTCTGCCCTTAAAACACACACAATCCTGTAAAGCAACAGAGAAACAGAGACTCAAACTGGCAGTTGTCATGGTAGGAATAGGCACAAGTTTCCAGGGAACAAGAAACAGGCTTAGAAAAGTGAGGAAGATTGGGATAGGACATCTGAAATGCATCCTGGAAACTAGTAAATGTTCTTCATAAGTAAGAGATTCAAATATTCTAGAGAGGTCAACCTCATGTTCATGCAAACCCACCTCATTGTAAAACCCCTCAGACAAGTATCTCCATGCTGGAACCTGTGACAGCAAGACACCTACATTCTGATTCAGAGTAAAGGGAAGGGTGAAGGTATCAACCAACAGAGAAGTCTAAGATTGAGTGAAACACCCCAGCTAAGCCATGCCTTCAAAAGCCAGAGGTCAATATAAGGAGACAGAGCTCAGTCTTTACACTTATGTGGGCAAAAATGATCACACATCAAATTGTTTATTTAAACCAACTGAATTCAAACACCAAACTCTTCATTCTTTGCTGGGCAAAGTTCTTAGATCTTACATAGTGCAAGGCTATGGGGAATCCTCTGGTTATTGGATATTTGGTCCATGCCATTTATCACGAGGGCATTCCCTCTTCAAAGTTCATGGTCCCCTAAGCTTGGGCAGCTCTGCTGCTTGGACATATGCATCTTTGTCTTCAGGGAGACCGAGGACCCTAGGATCATGGTTCTCTAAATGCTCAAAAGCTACCACACTCCCTTTGGAATCTTTCCCCTATTTGGGATGCTCCAAGCTTGTAGGGCAAGACCTCTCAGACCCCTGTCCCCTCCTCAGTCAATCCTGGAGTGCTCACAGTTTTCCCAAATGCCCTTTCTGCGTTCTTCTTCTTCCCTGGCATAATCCTTATAGACATCTTATTTTAAATAAAAGCAGGAAAAGTTGTTAATATTTGGCTACTTCTGTTTTGACTCTGTGCAAATCCTTGAGGCCATAATTACAAAGCCAGCTGCCTGTTAGAAATGAGTGGGGAGGGATATGTACACAGAACATATACACTTTAGCCTCCCAAAACATTATCCTGCATTGAGGGCATGGTCCATGGGAAGGAGTAGGGGGAGGAGGTCAGTCCCAGTTAGCTAAGTTGGAAAAGTGCCAGGGACCCTGGCCACTTGTGGTCATTTGCATGATGACCTTTGCTGCTTGACATCATCCTCTGTTCAGCTTGTAGCAGACTTGGTGCAGGTTATCAATGCTTGTCCTGCTGTGTCTTGAAAGTTATCTGTTTTGGAGTTTTATATTTGATGCACTTCAAATCCCCGACACCTTTGTCTCTTTCAAATTGACAGCCATGGAGCTTTGAGTTTTCCACTTTGGAGTCTTCTTCAGAGTTATCCCAGGTGCTCTCCAATGCCCTACATTTTCAGGGCAGAGCTGGAGCCTCTTTCTGCCGCTGGGTCAGCAGTGTACAGTTCCTGTCCCTGCTGCCAAGGAGACTTGACTTTTTCCAGCAGAATTGTTGTCTTTATTGACTCTCATTATTATTAATAGAATGTTCCAGTCTATAGCAATTAAGGTTTTAAAGCTTTTTCACTCATTATCCCATTTAATCCTTGTGGGGATCCTGAAAACTAGGACAAATGTTATCATCTATGCCCCCTAACTATTGTCTTCATTACAGCCCTTAAATGCAACGGGCTGACTAAAGACTGGCTGATAGACATTTAAGTTGCTAAAAAACATATTCCAGATAACCAGAATGGACTGTACACAAGGCTTTTATGTCTTATTTCAGCTGAGGACAAATCATTGTACTATATCTGAGGTAGTCACACACTAATCTATTCAGAACATTACAGGAATTGTCATGGGTGGTTGAAGGATGTTAGTTATACACTTCACTCTGGATCAGATTATATCCCTCTGACGCCAGTTAAAATCTTCATGGAGAACAGCATGGAGAAGTTGTTCTCCGTGTAACAAAAGGATCGCTATGAAATTTTTTTCTTTGTTTCTTTTCTTTCTTTTTCACTTCCTCCCACTCTCCATCCCTCCCTTTCTTCTTTATCCCTTTCTTCTCATTCATTCATTTGTGCGTTGATTTGTCCTTTTGTTCCTACATTCCTTCCTTCCTTTCCCTCCCTCCCTCCCTCCCTCCCCTCAAGTACATGTGAAAAACATCATTTTCTACCCCCCAAAGCTTGAGAAGGAAATGGCAACCCACTCCAGTATTCTTGCCTGGAGAATCCCATAGACAGAGGACCCTGGCAGGCTACAGTCCATGGGGTTGCAAGAGTCAGACATGACTTGGCAACTCAACCACCACTGCCACCCCCCAAAGCTCTAAAAGCATAAACAATAATGATTTTTTCAAGAACTCAAGGGCTGTCATTAACTGAATAACAAATATGGTCATTATACATACATAGTTAAATATATGTATGTAGTTTTATATTTACAATTTGCTAAGGCAAAAGGAATGTTATTTATTGATTACCTATTATATGTCAGACACTGTGCTGAATTTTACATGTGTTTTCTCATTTAAACCTCACTACTGTTCTTTGAAATAAATATTACTTTGGATCAAAATGGTCAAATGTACTTGCTAAGACCTTATAACTGAAAAATAGCAGGCAGAATTCCAAATCAGTTCCTGATACGTTGTCATTCCAGGAGTATGCATTGAAAATGGTAAAATTCAAATTTGGACCAGGATCTGAGAACATACAACTTCAGACTAGAAAGTAACTTCAGGGACTTTCCTAGTGGTCTAGTGCTTAAGACTCAGTGCTTTCACTGCTGGAGGTGCCGGTTCAGTCTCTGCTTGGGGAAGACCAAAATCCCACATGCTTCATGGCCAGGGAAAAGAAAAAAAAAAAAGCCAAAAACCTGAAAGTAACTTCAGAGTACTCCTTAGAGCAAAATGTTGCTCCTTTAAAATTCTTTGCCAAATGATTGCCTAGTTTCTAATAGAACAAATCTAATAAAAGGTCGGATTATTTTCTTGAGAAATTCATCCTTGTCTTGAGCTAAATTATATCTCTCTTTCTCCACCCCATACTCTGACCTTGGCTATATCTTACTTGCAGGGGGTACCATATGCCCTACTTGGCTCAAGGCAGTCTTGGCTTACATAAATCTGTTGGCCAAGCACAATTAGTAATATTCTTTCCTTTTAACTCTCAGAAATGCCTCTTTTTGGATAATGAATTGTATGCACACCCATCTATGAGGCCTCATGGATTTGAAAATTTTTTTTAATATTTAAAGATAGTCATCAAGAGTCATTTCTCATCACTCATCTCCTCTGCAGGCTACATGTTCCTGGTTGATTTTTATCACAAATGATAACAGTTGTAAGTTTCCCTCAGTCTCCTCACAGTCACAGTTCCCTGGACATTTTGTAATGTAGGTGCTCTTCACTGAGGCTTCATGGACCCTTGGGGAATCCAGGCATAGGGTTTAATACTGTAATGAAATATTGTATGTAAGAGGATACTGCTGAGGGCCGCTATAACTAATTATCACAAACCAAGCAGCTAAAAACAATAGAAATTTATTCTCTCATAGTGTGAGGAGCCAGTAGTCTAAAACTGAAGTATCAGCAAGGTTGATTCTAGGGGCTCTGAGAGAGAATCCATTCCCCACCTCCCTCCTAGCATATGGTGGCTTCCAGTAATCCCAGGCATTTCTTAGCTTATAGCATACTTTCAATCTCTACTTCTGTCTTCCCCTGTTGTTGTTTCCAGTGTTTCTGTGTCTTCTCCTTTTTTGTTTCTCTAAATCCAGGATGACCCTATATTGGTATTCTTTACTTAATGACATCAGCAAAGACTCTGTTTCCAAATATGGTCACATTCACAGGTACTAGAAGTTAGGACTTGGCTGTCATTTGGGGGAACATGATTCAACTCACTAAAAGCATATATGCATGGTTCCGAAAAGTGGACCAATAGATTTTCTCATATCACAGAGGGATCTGTAACTTCCCCCAAAGATGAAACTTGCTCCAATTTCTCATCTGTCCTGAGTACAATAGTCCAAGAATCCTTAAGGACAATTTTTACTGAAATCATAATGCCTGGCACATGGTGATTATTGTTCAGTCAGTGGGTTGTGTCCGACTCTTTGTGATCCCATGGACTGCAGCATGCCAGGCTTCTCTGATCTTCACCATCTCCTGGAGTTTGTTCAAACTCATGTCCGTTGAGTCAGTAATGGCATCCAACCATCTCATCCTCTGTCGCCCCCTTCTCCTTCTGCCCTCAATCTTTCCCAGAATCAGGGTTTTTTTTTTTTTTTCCAATGAGCTGGCTCTTTACATAAGATGGCCAAAGTATTGGAGTTTCAACTTCAGCATCAGTCCTTCCAATGAATTGGAATTCAGAATTGATTTCCTTTAGGATTGACTGCTTCCATCTCCTTGCTGTCCAAGGGACTCTCAAGGGTCTTCTCCAGCACCACATTATGAAAACATCAATTCTTTGGTGCTCAGCCTTCTATACGGTCCAATTCTCACATCTATACATAACTACTGGAAAAATCATAGCTTTGACTATGCACACCTTTGTTGGCAAAGTATGTCTCTGCTTTTTAATTCACTGTCTAGGTTTGTCATAGCTTTCCTTCCAAGAAACAAGTGTCTTTTAATTTTGTGACTGCAGTCACCATCCACAGCATTTTTGGGGCCCAAGAAAATAAAATCTGTCACTGTTTCCACTGTTTTCCCCACCCATTTGTTATGAAGTGGTGGGACATGGTAGGAATTTAATAAATATTTGTTTAACAGATAATTGAATAATTTGATCATTTTAGAGGAAAGTTCCCACTGAAACTTGCTTTGTTTATGGCAGCCAATGGATACATTTGTTTCTGAAGGAAAAATGCTAATAATAATTAAAATTGAGTTGGTTTACGATTATATTTAATTGGATTCACTTACATTTCAGACAAAATAAAAGGAGAATCCTCTTGTAAAAAGGACTCCTTACTTTCCTTATCATTATGTGGTTCAGGTGGAAATTGATGAAGGCTAGGTTCCTATTCACAAAACAGATCAGATCTGCTGAAAATGCCAGAGATCCATTAGAATCAGGAATCTATCACCTTTTTCCCCATCAGTCCCTGGTTCTTCGGAGTCTAGGCAGGGGTGCTATGGCTTCCTGGATTCTTCTGTTTTTCTCTCTATGAGAAAAATTAATGTTGCTTTCTCCACTCACTGACACAAACCTTATTAAGACACCACTCCTTTTGATGGGACCTGTAAAATTAATTTCTATAGTTGCCCACATTGTCTCTTGAGGAAAAAGTATTTCTTCAAAACCTCATCCTACAGCTTAGCTCCCAAGTTGTCCCTTTCCAAAATCTGGCTCTAGTCTTCTTTATTATATATTTCACAGCTGGAACATTGCCCTTCAGACCGATGGCGTAAGTCCAACAATCTGCAGACTTTTCCTATGATTAGTTATACTACAGTCTCAGCACCCGAGGATGAAACCAATTTTAATAATCCACCCACTGACAATTATGTCCCAGTTCAGTGCTGCATGAGACATCTTTCCTTACGTTGGATTTCTAGTGGTGTGCTTCCAAGGTTCAAGATTCTTCTTTTGCAATATGCTGAATAGAGACTTGATCTTAGTAATTTAATTTTACTGTTTTGTTTTTTTTCTCCTCTGAGTTTTACAGTTTATGCCTTCAGGAAAAAATGGATTCTAGGAAAAGATAATTTTTGGTTTTTCCTTCACAGCTGAAAATTAAGGAAGGTAGAAATAAGGGTATATAAGCTATTATAATCGTGGTTATTGTCAAAGGATTCTTACTGAGCTTTTGGTATTATGTAAACAGAACTTCTTGTCTTGATGGAACTCCCAAATAAGATGGATGTAAAATGTTTTAATATTTGTATCCTCCTGCCAAGGTACCAGTTGTTTGTTTAGAAATATGGCTACAGTTCAACAATCTTGTGAATTCCATTTAGTCCAAGTATCCAACAGATGAAATAAATATTGCCATGGACCTGAATGCCAGGGCAGATGGCAATGCTTCCAGAGCCTTACCTCAATTCATTTTTAAGTAGGAGGATTGTTTCCCCATGGGTCATTTTTGTAAGTGGAATGTTCCTGTTCAAATTAATTTCCCCCCATAGGTTAACTTTACTACTAACATTGCCATTTTAGGAATCCCCTCCATCCTGCAAATACTTAGTGTCCCCCCTTCATTTGTACAATTCTGGACCTGATTATTTTTCCTCATCCTATTTTTGATATCAGAATGTTGACTATGTCTGAGTTGATATAAAAAGTTCTAAAAATGTCAAAGTACTATTTTATGGTTTGAAGAGTTCCTGAAACTCCACTCTTAGGCCTTTTATGAGAAACTTCTCTTTCTTAGCTCCTATCAATGAGTTGGCATTTTGAAGTTAAGTCTTATTTGTCCTTTGTTAAACTCATTTTAAGCCCCAACTTAAAGGGTTACCAGAGCCTACTTTGGCAAGTTGTCATAGAAAATGGCACTGAAAATAAGCCACCTTGGAATATAATAAAATTTAAATATTACTTTAAACTTGTCACTTCTTAAAAACCTAAGTATTAGTGTTTTTGCACGTATTTCTAGACTTGGCTGTTAGAAAAATAGGGACTGCTAGTTTAGGGAAATAATTACCTATAGAATAGGTTGCTGGAGGAGATTATAGAAATAGGATTGCTGATAAATATTTGGAAGGGGCTTATTTTTCCCATCTGTGTAATTCTATCAAAACAGTCTGAAATTTTGCAAATCCTGGGTGCCTTCAAGAGTAGGATGTAAGAGCACTAGATATTCAAACCCTGGTATGATTTGTGAGTTAATCTTTATCTTCAAAATTCTTCCTTTTTTCTTGCCTTCCTTCTTTCCTTTTTTTCTTTAATTTTTTCTCATAAAAACAATGAAAGTCATAACATTATCACTGGATATACTCACAGATATTAAAGAAAATATTTTAATTAATATTTAAATCTAATTTATAAATAGTTGTATACTATTCTATAGCATACATATGCCATAATATTTTTCAAACATTTTTGTACTGGCAAACATGTTTTGTTATTGCAAAAAAAAAAAAAAGGCTTCAGTATTTATACCTGTATTCTTATATACTAATTCTCTTGGGTGATTTCTTGATCTAACTGTAAACTTATTTTAAATTGTATTAGTTACTGCCTAAATATCACCTTACAGTTTATAGCAATTCATTATGACTTTTTCACATAAGTAACGATTCTGACATAATACCGTCTATGTGGTTTAAGAAACATAAAGAATAGGTTTATAAAAGTCCATTTCTGTTCTATCAGTGTTTCTAAAGGAGAGAATAGAAAAGGTAGAAAACAAAACAATAAAAGATATACCGAAGATATCCCCATGATTCTGAAGAAAGAACTAAAGTGACATCTAACTTCTCGGCTGTGAGGTAGGATGCCAGCAAACAACATCATTGAAATACTGAAGAAAAATTACTTAGGTGCTATACACAGGCCAAACTTTCATTCCAGTGTAAGAAAAAAAAAAGTAGATTTCTCTGCCCACATTTCCTTGGGTGAGTCAGTGTCTGCCCTTCTGTCATGTGGGTGAGAAAGCAAAAGAAGGAGAGGTAGGGATGAATAACAGGTGCTCTGGGAGTTCCCTGGTGGTCCAGTACTTGAGACTCCACGCTTCCCATGCAGGGAGCGTAGCTTCAATCTCTGGTTGGGGAACTAAGTTTCCACTTGCCATGCGGCCCAGCCAAAAACTAAAAATGAATAAAATAATCAAAAGACTAATAAATTAATTTAAAAAATAACAGGTGCTTGAGTGTTTACCATACTCCAGGGGTTAGGTGATTGCATCTGAAAAGGAGCGGGGAAGGGAAAGCATTCTGGCAAAATTGGTGACTGGGTCCCTAAAGAGAAAAGCAACTTGATAGAGGAATGGCAAGGTGGAGCACTGAGCCCATATTTTAATGTCAGAGGCTGTCTCTCTTGAAACATGTTCCTCTTCAACCCAAGGGGCAATGGGGCCCATGTTTTTACTGTCTTACAAGATATTCTTGTCCTGCTCTAATAGTTACTTGTGTGTTTGTGTGCATGTTAGTCACTCAATTGTGTCTGGCTCTTTATGACCCCATGGACTGTAGCCCACCAGGTTCCTCTGTCCATGAGATTCTCCAGGCAGGGATTCTGGAGTGGTTCACCATTCCCTTCTCCAAATAGTTATTTCCTCTTGTATAATGAATAACCCCAATACTTAGTGGCTTAAAACAATATACTTTTATCAATTTCTGTGGGTTGTCAATTTGAGTGTGGCTTAGCTGGGATGCCTCTACCTCAAGACTTCTCATGAGGATTCAATCAAATTGTCAACAAGGGCTTTGGTTTATTTTTATTTTTTTTTTCCTTTGGCTGCACTACATGGCATGTGAAACTTCCCTGACTAGGGATTAAACTCATGCCCCCTTGCCCTGGAAGCACAGTCTTAACCAATGGACCATGGGGAAAGTCCAAGGGCTGTGGTCTTATCTCAAGGTTCAGCTGGGGAAATATCTTCTTCCCAACTGACTCCCTTTTGTGTTTGTTGGCAGAATTTAGTGTCTCATGAACTATTGGCCAGAGGCCTCCCTCCATTTCTTGCTCTATGGCTTCTCCATGGCAGCTCATCACTGGATGTCTGACTTTCATCAGAGTAAGAAAGTAAGAGAGTAGGAGAGGGTAGAACCCAAGTGTTTTTCCAATTTGATCTTTAAAATGACATTCCATGCTGTATTCTCATTAGGTGTGAGTCGTGAGGTCCAGCCCACACTTGAGGAGGAAATTGCACAGTATAAGAACACTGGAGGCAAGGAACACTGGCAACCATCTCATAGACTACATAACCACTCTTGCTATTGTATGATCCTATGAATAGTGAAATATAAGCACACAGGAAAGAATAAGGAGAATCTGAGGCACACAGCAAAAAAGAAAATCAACAAACTGAAGAGCTCATGCCAGAAAATAAATAATTAATAGATCAGACAGAACAGGAGTAAGGCCAGATATTGGTAATATGGTTCTTTTAATTAAAGGTGAAAATATGGTTTTGAAAAATATGATAGCCAGAATTCCATATATAGAATGTATATCAAAAATATATAGCTGAAAATGAATGTATAGGCAGGGTCCAAGAGCTGAATCTAAATGACATTAAGGAATGACAGAAATGGAAGAAACTATCTAAATGACATTAAGGAATGACAGAAACGGAAAATATAAAACTCAAGAGATAAATCAGTAGTTGAATATCAGGAGTCACAGAAGAAAAAAGAAGTGTAACTAGAAGGGAAAAAATATTTGAAACAATAAGGACTGAGAATTTCCCTGAATTGTTTCTAAAACTTATAAAGTTTGTGTTTTTTCAGCTCTCCTAGTGAGTCCATAAAGGATTAAAACTCTAGAATACTTCCCTGCTAAAACTAGCTAAAGAGGATTTTGTTCTTTGTAACTAAATCCCAACTAATATGTTAATTGCCCATAGAATACCAAATAGTATAAAATGCTGAGATGAGAAGAAGAAAAATTAATCCAGTAGAAGACAGAAAAAGAGAAAAGAAATGTAAACAAAAAACACAAAATTAGATGGAAGAAGTGTAGCAACCCTTGATATAACAGTGCATTTGAGAAATATTAGGTCTTTCTTGGTGGCTCAGAAGGTAAAGAATCTGCTTGCAATGCAGGAGACCTGAGTTGGATCCCTGCATCAGGAAGATCCCCTGGAGAAGGGCACGGCAACCTACTCCAGTATTCTTGCCTGGAGAATCTCCATGGACAGAGGAGCCTGGCAGGCTACAGTCCATTGGGTAGCAAGGGGTCGGAGACGACTGGGTGACTAACACTTTCACTTTCTTTCATGAGAAGTTTAAATTTATGGTATCACAATGAAGAGTGAAGAGCTATGTAGCAGTATTGAGTAGTATTAAATGTGTATATACCTTGTCATCTGGCAATCCTACTCCTTGGAATGTATCCCAGGGAAATTATCACATTGATTGACAGATAAGCATGTATTAGTATATGTATCACAGAATTGTTTATGGGTCCTAAAGAGATGGAAGTTTATGTGATGGCTACAATTTTAGCTCTTAAAAGCAAAGAACTAGATTTTCAGATGGCAACATGGATGGATCTTAAAAAGAGGGCAGAGTAAAAAAAAAAATACTAGGTATAATATAATACCTATATTGATGCAAATTAGAAAGAACTCCTGAATAAAAGTAGACATAAAACTACATTACATAGCAGTCAGAAATTATTAAGTAGTAATATTTGTAGAAGCATGTTGTTATGGTTATCTATTGCTGAGTAAGAAACTATCCCAAATGTAGTGACTTAAAACAACCATTTATGATATTATCCTACAATTTTGTGGGTTAGGGATTTAGGCAAGACTCAACTGGTTGATTCTTCTACTTTACATGGCATGAGGCTGGGGTGACCAACTGATATTTAGGAGAAGGAAAGGTTGGTCTTCAGCACCCAAGATTACTTATTCAGATGCCTGATGCCTGGTACTTGGTAAAGATGCCTGTAAGACTGGTCTCGACTGGGATTGTCAACTGGAATGCCTGCATGTGGCTTATCCAGTGTGGTGGTCTCAAGGTAGTGGGTTTCTTACATGATATCTCAGGGTTCGTAGTCCAGGAGGCAGGAAGTAGAGGTGGTCAGTCTCTTAAGGCCTGGGCTCTAAAGCTAAGACAGTGTCAGTTGTGCCATAGGTTATTAGCCAGAGTATTCACAGAGCTCACCAGATTCAAAGCTAGGACATGACCTCCTCTCTGGATGGGAGGAATGTCCAAGAACTTATTGCTGTGTTTAGTCTACCACACATGAGGAAATCCAGGACACACAGTGTTGATTAAGGAAGAAAGAACATCTGTAACATCAAAACTTGCATAGGCTGTATGTTTTTCAATAATACATGTATCTCCAAGTTTGCATATCAGATACAGTAGGATGAAGCCAATAAGAACGAGGGGTTCAATCCCTGAGTCAGGAAGATCCCCTGGAGAAGGAATTCGCAACCCACTCTAGTATTCTTGCCTGGGAAATCGCCTGGCAGGCTACAGTCCATGAGGTCACAAAAAGATACAACTTAGGAACAAACATGCACGCAACAAGGAAGAAGGAAAACGTACTGAGGTTAGAAGAGAAAGGGGGGACTAAAATAATTGAAAGTGAGAAGGGGCTTGTTTGTATCAACGATGACATGTTTCAGGGACTTCAGAGTGTCCAGACTCTTTGGGGTAGGAAGTGGGTGGATAGTAAAGCTATAAATAATCTGGGACCAGCAATGAGTTCATTTGGGGCTAAATTATCTACTGAAAAAAAAAAAAAAAGAAGAAAAGATCTGGTAATTCCTTCCTTAAATCAAATTACAGGGCTATCTCTTTGGGCTGTGTCATTCTAGCACTCACTAGTTTAACTGTATTTAAAATTATGTCCTTTTATGAGTTTAAGTAATGAAATTATTATCAGATCTATTATTAATCTTTTATTAGATTTTTCTTTGAAGAAAATATGCTCTACCACTTTATATCCATCATTTCTGTCATTTCATTTCCTTTTGAAAATGTGAATCATTTGAAAGAAAGAGGAAGCACAGGGAATGTGTGTGTGTGTGTGTGTGTGTGTGCACGTGTGTACGTGTGTGTGTGTGTGTGTGTGTGTGTGAACTAGGGCAGAATTTACTATTTTTTCCTTCTTAATTGTAGACTTGTCATACAAATCTGCCAAGGTTTCTTCAGAGTGAGGCTCTACTTGCTGTAGAAAGGTTAGAAATATCTCTAATTTGATTTTTATAGTGTTTTGGCATTTTACTACTAAATTAAACTCTCCTCTCTGCTCTAGCTCTAAAAGGGTAGATTTTATACTTCAAAGATAAAGTCTAAGACTCCAAATGTCAAAAGTGGACAAGTTTATTAAACTGTTAATAAATATATTAATTTGTTACTTACATATTCACATCTAAGGAAGAAAATATCATAACCTAGTTTATAAATATGAACATTCTGAATTAAAAATAAATCATCTTTGCATCTGAACTTTAAAGTCAACGGCACAGCAGGTGGAAGTCAGACCATCCTTTGTTCTTCAATAATTTATCAATAATGAGTATTACAGGCTTGGTCCCTTGAGCACTTGAAAGTAAGGGAAATGAGATTGCTTGTTTAGAATCAAGAAATTAGGTCCACATTAGGAGGATAGGAAAAGATATTTTAAAAAAGAGAAGTCCCTTCTAGATTTGCAAAATTTGACCATAATCAGACTAAAGACATTAATCTGGTAAAAAGCTTATAAGGCAGATGGAAGTTGACCAGCTGTGAAAGAATGTGAAAGGAAACTTGCAAAGGCACACCACACCATGAAAGAGAAACACACCAAAAAGCAATAACATGACTAAAACATTTTAAGCATATATATAGTTAATGAATAAAAAAAAACTTTGTAAAGTCTAAAAACCTGAATCACGTACCAACATAATTATGGAATCATAAATTTTTTATTTTTTGGTGTATAAATATTTAGATTTGAGAAAAATTCCAGGGGCAAATGACCTACCTTCTCCTTATTATTCATAATTCTCTTTTAAAATCATCTAAGATATTTTGAACACCTTCAGATTTTGCTCCCTTCCCATCAAGTTGTCCACTCCTGCTTGGACTCAGAATGTCAATGTGTTCATTGACTCCATCAGTTCATTTTTTTTTTTTTTTAAATAAATTTATTTAATTTTAATTGAAGAACTATTTACTTCACAATGTTGTGATGGCCTCTGTCATACTGTCAGTTCATTTCTGACCCACCATAAAAGTAGCAGACATAAAACCAGTCTGTATTCGTTAGTTAGATGAGTTGTTTCCTAACATAAAGGGAGAAACAGTTCACGTAAACAGGGAGTAAAAGGTAAGGATTATTCTTAGACACTTAGTTGGAGTTTTGCATTTGGACAGAAATCTAGAGTTGAAGGGTGTATCCTCTTGATTTTTCCATTGCTCCTTCCCACCCTGACTATACAGTGGTGGCAAGAACTTCAGACTGAGCGCTGGAAGGCACCAGCCTTGATGAAGAGTAAAATATCCATCACACTATAGGTTACATTAGCCTCCTCATCATTTGTTTCCATTGACTCTAATGAGGAGCATGATCCTACTTGTTTTTCATAACCATGTCATGTAATTTTCACAACATGCCTTCAAGGTAAGATTTATGATCAGACAGCCTTGGAGATGTTAAGAGCCTTGTCTATGATCAGAGCTTAGGGTTTATATTTGAACACAGGGCTACCTGGCTCCAAATGTCTCCGGGTACTGTAGTTGCCATGACAGCATTCTTTTACTCAGGTTCCTTTTACCAGTGCGTGGTTCTCCTCTCATTGCCCATGTACATGGCTTCCCTCACAATCTCTTAGTTCTTTCCTTCTTGTAAGGCCTATTCCAGCTCATATTATTTTTTAATCATATTCTTATTACATATATGCTTTTGAAAAACTAGAAAATACAGATAAACAATGAAAAAGAATACCAAAAGCAAAATAAAACAAAAATTGCTTGAACTGTAATTCTGCTATACAGAGATAGCCATTGTTAACCATTGCTGGGCTGATACAACTTCAGGTTGCTTCTGTTTTTCTGAACTCATTAGAAAATGGCATCATATTATAACACTGCTTTATATCTTGCACTTTATTATCATTTTTACATTTCTGTAACTAGATATCTTCACCACCTAAAACAATCCTATATGTATTTGGGTTTTTGAAACTTGTTACATTAATTGAACTTTACATCAAGTGTCTCAATTTGCTATTTTTAAAAATTGTTTCTGAGTATAAAATATTTTCTTGGTGTAAAAAATAAATAATTGTAGTAATTCTGTCATGTAGCAACCAAAAGCCTTCCTTGTGGTTTGGTTAGTGTGTATACAATTCTTTATTTGATTTCTGTCAAAGCAGTTTTGATATTGGTAGATGTTTCCCTGACAATTTTTTGTCACCAGATATAGTCCAGTAATTTGAGAAATTTGGATATGTATAAAAGGATAGAAAAAGTGTGCCTTGATACTAATATATTCTAATTAGAAGCAAAATCTTTATTCTGTAAACAAATATACTGTGGCTGAACAACAACAAAAAATGTTTTCTTAGTGTCTATCCAAAGTTAATTGTTACATTCATTAAAAATTAAGGTTTTTAGCCTAATGTAACTTAAATTTATCAGTTTTTACTGTCTATTTAAAGTTACTCAGCATAAAATACTTCACAGCTTCTTAAAAGTATTAATTAATAGTACTATTTCAAATACCTTATAAACAAAGCACACACTAGAACACTGCTGGTGAAATATCAGATCAGATCAGATCAGTCGCTCAGTCGTGTCCGACTCTTTGCG
Source organism: Tragelaphus eurycerus (assembly GCA_935064755.1). Lineage (NCBI taxonomy): Eukaryota > Metazoa > Chordata > Mammalia > Artiodactyla > Bovidae > Tragelaphus > Tragelaphus eurycerus. The sequence goes on along the minus strand of CAKXYN010000010.1, from coordinate 38,424,527 downwards.
ACCCCATGAACCGCAGCACGCCAGGCCTCCCTGTCCATCACCAGCTCCCGGAGGTCACTCAGACTCACATCCATCAAGTCAGTGATGCCATCCAGCCATCTCATCCTCTGTCGTCCCCTTCTCCTGCCCTCAATCCCTCCCAGCATCAGAGTCTTCTCCAATGAGTCAACTCTTCGCATGAGGTGGCCAAAATATTGGAGTTTCAGCTTTAGCATCATACCTTCTAAAGAAATTCCAGGATTGATCTCCTTCAGAATGGACTGGTTGGATCTTCTTGCAGTCCAAGGGACTCTCAAGAGTCTTCTCCAACACCACAGTTCAAAAGCATCAGTTCTTCGGTGCTCAGCCTTCTTCAGAGTCCAGCTCTCACATCCATACATGACCACAGGAAAGACCATAGCCTTGACTAGGCGAACCTTTGTTGGTAAAGTAATGTCTCTGGCTTTTGAATATGCTATCTAGGTTGGTCATAACTTTCCTTCCAAGGAGCAAGTGTCTTTTAATTTCATGGCTGCAGTCACCATCTGCAGTGATTTTGGAGCCCAGAAAAATAAAGTCTGACACTGTTTCCCCATCTATTTCCCATGCAGTGATGGGACCAAATGCCATGATTTTCGTTTTCTGAATGTTGAGCTTTAAGCCAACCTTTTCACTCTCCTCTTTCACTTTCATCAACAGGCTTTTTAGCCCCTCTTCACTTTCTGCCATAAGGGTGGTGTCATCTGCATATCTGAGGTTATTGATATTTCTCCCGGCAATCTTGATTCCAACTTGTGTTTCTTCCAGTCCAGCATTTCTCATGATGTACTCTGCATATAAGTTAAATAAACATGGTGACAATATGCAGCCTTGACGTACTCCTTTTCCTATTTGGAACCAGTCTGTTGTTCCATGACCAGTTCTAACTGTTGCTTCCTGACCTGCATACAGATTTCTCATGAGGCAGATCAGGTGGTCTGGTATTCCCATCTCTTTGAGAATTTTCCATAGTTTATTGTGATCCACACAGTCAAAGGCTTTGGCATAGTCAATAAAGCAGAAATAGATGTTTTTCTGGAACTCTCTTGCTTTTTCCATGATCCAGCGGATGTTGGCAATTTGATCTCTGGTTCCTCTGCCTTTTCGAAAACCAGCTTGAACATCAGGAAGTTCACGGTTCACATATTGCTGAAGCCTGGCTTGGAGAATTTTGAGCATTACTTTACTAGCGTGTGAGATGAGTGCAATTGTTCGGTAGTTTGAGCACTCCTTGGCATTGCCTTTCTTTGGGATTGGGATGAAAACTGACCTTTTCCAATCTTGTGGCCACTGCTGAGTTTTCCAAATTTGCTGGCATATTGAGTGTAGCACTTTCACAGCATCATCATTCAGGACTTGGAATAGCTCCACTGGAATTCCATCACCTCCACTAGCTTTGTTCGTAGTGATGCTTTCTAAGGCCCATTTGACTTCACATTCCAAGATGTCTGGCTCTAGGTCAGTGATCACATCATCATGATTATCTAGGGCTTGAAGCTCTTTTTTGTACAGTTCTTCTGTGTATTCTTGCCAACCTGGGATGGGCGGGTCATGGTGGAGAGATATGACAGGATGTGGTCCGCTGGAGAAGGGAATGGCAAACCACTTCAGTATTCTTGCCTTGAGAACCCCATGAACAGTATGAAAAGACAAAATGATAGGATACTGAAAGAGAAACTCCCCAGGTCAGTAGGGGCCCAATATGCTACTGGAGATCAGTGGAGAAATAACTCCAGAAAGAATGGTGAAATATATAGCTCTATATTTGGAAGTTAAATGTATTCAGTTCAGTTCGGTCACTCAGTCATGTCCGATTCTTTGCAGCCCCATGGACTCCAGCACGCCAGGCCTCCCTGTCCATCACCAACTCCCAGAGTTTACCCAAACTCATGTCCGTTGAATCAGTAACGCCATCCAACCATCTCATCCTCTGTCGTCCCCTTCTCCTCTCACCTTCAGTCTTTCCCAGCATCAGGGTCTTTTCAAATGAGTCAGTTCTTTGCATCAGGTAGCCAAAGTATTGGAGTTTCAGCTTCAACATCAGTTATTCCAATGAACACTCAGGACCGATCTCCTTTAGGATGGACTGGTTGGATCTCCTTGCAGTCCAAGGGACTCTCAAGAGTCTTCTCCAACACCACAGTTCAAAAGCATCAATTCTTCAGTGTTCAGCTTTCTTTATAGTCCAACTCTCACATTCATATATGACTACTGGTAAAACCATAGCCTTGACTAGTCAGACCTTTGTGGACAAAGTGATGTCTCTGCCTTTTAATATGTTGTCTAGGTTGGTCATAACTTTCCTGCCAAGGAGTAAGTGTCTTTTAATTTCATGGCTGCAGTCACCATCTGCAGTGATTTTGGAACCCCAAAAATAAAGTCAGCCACTGTTTCCCCATCTATTTTCCATGAAGTGATGGGAGATGTCATGATCTTAGTTTTCTGAATGTTGAGCTTTAAGGCAACTTTTTCACTTTCCTCTTTCATCAAAAAGCTTTTTAGTTCTTCTTCACTTTCTGCCATGAGAGTGGTGTCATCTGCATATCTGAGGTTATTGATATTTCTCCCAGCAATCTTGATTCCAGCTTGTGCTTCCTCCAGCCCAGCATTTCTCGTGATGGACTCTGCATATAAGTTAAATAAACAGTGTGACAATATACAGCCTTGATGTACTCCTTTTCCTTTTTGGAACCAATCTGTTGTTCCATGTCCAGTTCTAACTGTTGCGTCTGGACCTTCATACAGATTTCTTGAGAGGCAGGTCAGGTGGTCTGGTATTCCCATCTCTTGAAGAATTTTCCAGTTTGTTGTGATCCACACAGTCAAATGCTTTGGCATAGTCAATAAAGCAGAAATAGATGTTTTTCTGAAACTCTCTTGCTTTTTCATTAGTGTAGTGAAATATAACATGAGCCATGATACAAGTCACATAAGTACTTAAAATTTTCTGATAGCTTCATTAAAACAGTAAAACAGAAACAAAACAAAAGTCAAAAGAAAAAGATAACAGTCATTAATCTTAATAGTATATTTTATTTATGACCTAATATATAAAAATATTATTTTGCCAATATTTAACCAAATAAAAAGTTAGGATGTTTTATAGTGACGGGCAGGGAGGCCTGGTGTGCTGCAATTCATGGGGTCGCAAAGAGTTGGACACGACTGAGCAACTGATCTGATCTGATCTGATCTGATGTTCTTTTTTGTATTGTCTTCTAAATCTAGTATATACTTTACATTTACAAAATCTTACTTTGTACTTAACCACATTTTGAGTGCAAAAATAGCTGTCCATCATATTGAAAGGCAAAGCTCTAGTTATTAACTGTATAGATTTAAGACTAAAGTACAAATTCTGAAACTAAACTTAAAAAAAATCCAGGTAAAAACAGTAATTTTCCCTGTATTTCTCTGAGTGTGGACTTATGAGGCAATTGCCTCTCATTGGAAGTCCAAGCTAAGGTCAAGCAAAATGGTAACTAATTTATCTCAATGAAAAATTAGCCTAGATCATCAATTACTGATTCCATCATGACAAGTACACAGTAGATATTTCATATGTTGTTCTTGGATTGGTTGGGGTTGTAAGACTTTGGTCTTTTAGCATTATGCTCTAACTTACCCTACTGGTCTTGGACACATTTCCAATAGAGCACCAACAAACTTCAGGAGATTAATTATTTGTATGAGATGACCGTTTTTTGCTAGGAAACTGCAGCTTGGTGATATCTATAGAGAGGTATGAAGCAGAAATAAAACAGAAAATATGAAGAATATGCCAAAATTGAGATTTCATTTAATCTTCTTCTATCATAAAACAGAGGATTGGGAATATTTGTTCAAGGAGATTGGAAAAGTAAGCACTCTGCTTTATTCCAGGACACCTTATAATTTCATTGATAAGACTTTTAATTCTCTTATTGCTTATCTATGCAAAAGATAGAACACTTCCTTGGGTAAATTGGAGTATTTTAATTCATCTTTGTATCCTCTTTACATAATATATTTGAAAATGAGTGAAGAATGGTAGTAATTAATATTAATAATATATAGCCATCTCCTTTCTTAAAAAAATAAAATAATGGACACAAAACTCACATATCAAAAAAAAATGCCCTGACTTTTAATAATAAAAATGGAAAAAAGAACACACACACACATACTATCTCATACACAGAGAAGAGTAAGTAACATGAGAATAATACACCAAAATATTTTAGGGAATATTCATTCCCTAAAAAACATATTACCCAAAGAGAAGAGAAAAATCTGAATTCAGTTGAGAAATATTTTTAATCAGACTGTGTAAGAAGTAGATGATTTGATGGTAAGTTCACAGATGAGTCAGACTGAACAAGTTGACTTAATCAATCTTTTACTACCTTTAAATGACATTTTTTAAAAGAAAAAATCAGAAATATTTAATTGAAAAATATCCAAAATGAATGCTTTATAGCACCTCTTCTTAAGTCTAGAAATTCTTTCAGAGACTTGAGTTCACTCACAGAATCAAATTATTAAAATTGTGTTTCATGTTCAATGAAACCAAAATAGTAAAACACCAACTTTAATGGGAGCATTTCCTTAGCATAGAAGTTTAGGCATATTTATTTACTATTTACCATACAGTTTCTCCGGAGAAGGCAATGGCACCCCACTCCAGTACTCTTGCCTGGAAAACCCCATGGATGGAGGAGCCTGGTGGGCTGCAGTCCATGGGGTCGCTAAGAGTCGGACACGACTGAGCGACTTCACTTTCACTTTTCACTTTCATGCATTGGAGAAGGAAATGGCAACCCACCCCAGTGTTCTTGCCTGGAGAATCCCAGGGACGGGGGAGCCTGGTGGGCTGCAGTCTCTGGGGTTGCACAGAGTCGGACACGACTGCAGCGACTTAGCATACAGTTTCTCCATAAGAAGCATTTCTCAGCTTTTTTGGCTCATGAAAAATATGATTTGATTTTTATTCTGCATACATAAAGATTGCTTCTCCAGAGTACTTACTTCAGATAATGAAAATAGATGTCTACTGGCTGGAGGAAGATGATAAATCTATCATTTCTATGATTCATAGTTACAGGTTTATGATTAGAGAAAGAAAAACAAGCAGGGAAATATATAAAACACTAGAAAAGGGAAAACAACAGAACTCTTCAAAGGCCAGAATAGAAAAATTATAGGGCAAAATGTTAAAATAGATTATAAAGAATTTAGAAACTAATATAAAATGGCAACCCACTCCAGTATTCTTGCCTGGAAAACGCCATGGATGGAGAAGTCTGGTGGGCTACAGTCCATGGGGTCACAAAGAGTTGGACAGGACTGAGTGACTTCACTATGAATATTTAGAAATTAAACAGTTTTTATTGTGCTGGTAAGGAGAGAAAAGTTATATTTAGCAGGTTTCATTTTCTCTCTCTTTTTATTCTTCCTCTACTCTGTGATCTACATGATTACACATACCCACAGCTTACAAAAATCTTTTATGAATAGTTCTGTCAAAAACATTACTTCTATCTGAATAAGATAAAAATATTCAATTTTCATATACAGTAAGAACATTTTCAAAACTGTGTTCTGTGGAACAACACTACGACTAAAAACTCAGGGGTGAAAAAGGCCTCTGTGGTCAGTTTGGGCAAATGCTATGTACGGTATTTCTCTCTTGCAGATTTACAGTGGGATTTTTCATATTAAAGTTCTGATAATTCCTGTAGTAACACCTTTGTATATTCCGCTGTATATATGTACCTCATCTTCTTTATCCACTCATGGGTTGTTGGACATTTAGGTTATTTCTGTGTCCTGGCTATTGAAAATAATGCTGCAATGAACATTGAGGTTCATGTGTCCTTTTGAATTATGGTTTTCTTGTGTATCTTTGCGACCCCATGGACTATACAGCCCATGGAATTCTCCAGGGCCAGAATACTGGTGTGGGTAGCTGTTCCCTTCTCCAGGGCATCTTTCTAATCCAAGGATCAAAACCAGGTCTTCTGCATTGCAGGCAGATTCTTTACCAGCTGAGCCACCAGGGAAGCCCAAGAATATTGGAGTGGGTAGCCTATCCCTTCTCCAGGGGATCTTTCTGACCCAGGAATTGAACCGGGGTCTCCTGCATTGCAGGCAAATTCTTTACCAGCTGAGCTACCAGGGAATCCCATATATTAATGTATATATATGGAATCTTGAAAAACGGTACAGATGAACCTATTTCTAGGGCAAGGATGGAGATGCAGATGCAGATAAGGGACATGTAGACACAGATGGGAAATGGTAAGGTGGATGAATTGGGAGGTTCGGATTGACATATATACACTACCGTGTGTAAAATAGATGGCTAGTTGGGAGCCTGCTATAAAGCATAGCAAAATCAACTTGGTGCTCTATGATGACTTAGATGTGTGGAATAGGGTGGGTGGGAGGGAGGTTCAGGAGGGAGGGGATATATGTATACATACAACTGATTCATTTCATTGTACAGTAGAAACACAACATTGTAAAGTGATTATACTCCAATAAAAAAAGACTCTGCACAGCCTAATATTTCCCAAATTTATTTAAATAAGAAGCCTGTTACCTAGCATCTTGGGGAACACATGTTCAAGAGAAAAAAATATTTGTGGAAATGGTATTGTAGACCCATAATATTTACTTTGGTTACAGCTCCAGATCTTTGAGTATTTACAAATTCATAAAACCTAGAAATTAAGAAACTAAGAAACAGATGTTTGGAGATTAGCTAGACTAGCAAATTAACCTGCTTATCACAAACAACATCACAGCCCATGAGATACAAACTTATGCTAGATGCTTTGATTACAAGATCTTTGTTTCTCCAGATGTTTATGTCTCAGACGAGCCATATGGTGGTAATGTCTTGATTCTCATTATACTTGAATAAATCATGGGAATTCTGTAGCCTCTCATAAGTAGTTGGAACTGCAAATAGTAAGTCTGTGATGGTCAAGGACTAGAGATGCAGCATAGTCACTGAACAGCTGTGTGACCTAGCTGTTTACCATCAGTGTAGCTCAGTTTTCACATCTATGAGCTGAGATAATAGTAGTTCCGATGCTGTGCTGTTCTTAGTCACTCAGTCGTGTCTGACTCTTTGTAACCCCATGGACTGTAGCCTGCCAGGCTCCTCTGTCCATGGGATTCTCCAGGCAGGAATGCTGGAGTGGGTTGTCATGCCCTCCTCCAGGGGATCTTCCCAACCCAGGGACTGAATCCATGTCTCCTGCACTACAGGTGGAGTCTTTACCATCTTAACCACCAGGAAAGCCCAAGAATACTGGAGTGGTGGCCTATCCCTCCTCTAGGGGATCTTCCCAACCCAGGAATTGAACCAGTGTCTCCTGCATTGCAGGCGGATTCTTTACCAGCTGAGCTACCAGGGAAGACCAATAGTAGCTTCTACCACATAGAATTTTATAAAAATTAAATGAGTTAGTACTCCTTAAGTTCTAAGAAGAGTACCTATGGTATGATAAGCACTAGTTAAGGGTTTGCCAAATGAAACAAAATCCTTCTTCATCAATTTTATGCCTGAACATAAATGTCATAGATATGGATTTTGTTAACTGCAGGTAGCTGTTCTGTCTCCCCATGAGTAGTAGGAAAATGGGAAGGAAGAGAAAGACAAAAAGGCTTCCTTGTGCCTCAAATGCATGAATTGCTCCACTTCCACACATTTGAGAGAATTTTTATTTCTTTTGTCATTTGTGGGATTTGCTCTGTATGTTTAAAGGTGGCCTTAGAACCAGCATCAGAAACTAAAGTTGAAATTCCTGTGTGCCACCTAGACAGCTGGACTCCGAATTTGTGCGGGTGTGGCTCAGAAATGTGCGTATTTATTAGATACTGTCAGTGATTCTCAAATCTACTGGAATTTAAGAACCTCTGCCAAAAAAAAAAAAAAAAAACACAAAGAGTTCAAGTAAATAACTTACTCGTTGATGTTTAGAAGCAGGAAGAGGAAAAATGCTGTGTGTTGGCATCTCTGCTCAGCCCTCATGAACTACCTGGTTTCCCAGTTGTGATTTGAAGAGGTTATGGTCTTTTAATAAACTGATATTCTCTTAAATAAAAAAAAAAAAAAAAAGAATCTCTGCCAAACAGAGTTCAAACTCTATAGCTATGCAGGGCTCCTTATTGTTAGCTTCATTTAGTTCACTCAGGTTCACACCATCAATTTGCCCAAGTAAAATAAATCTGAAAACCAGTGGCATAACTATAATTACCTAAGGCATTTCCCCTCTTGGTGAGAAGTCTGTGACAGACTGCAGGGTCCACAGAGCTGTCCTCTCTTGTCTCAGGGCTGTATCTTTCTGCTCATCAGGGCATCTTCCTTCCTCTGGGCCTCATGTTTGCATTCCAGGCATGGAGAATAGGAAGGGGAAAGGGCAAAAGGCTCATCCCAGCTGAGCCTGTTATGCTTTTAAGGAGTTTGCCTGGAGCCTTGCTCCACAAGGAATACTTTAAACTCACTCATTAACCAGACCTGCATTGCCATTCTTCACCCTTATTTGCAAAGAGAAGGCTAGGAAATACCATGCTTTCATTGGGTACATTTTTATGCTCAACAAAATTGCACTAGGCTCTTTGACATATTCTACATTCCAGGCTTAAAAAAAGTTATGTTTTCTCGGCCTCTATGCCTCTGTGTACACATTTCATTTGAACAAGACTGCCCTTCCCCACTTCAATGTTTTATGGTCTTCTATTCCCTTCAATATCAATTCTTATTATCCATGCCACTGTGAAGGATTCCTACCTTACCCCAACCACCCCTCCTTCCTTGCATCGTATTCATACTCCTTTATTATGGGGCTATCATGTGCACTAAGTCAGTAGACTGACATTACTTGGAAGGCCAACATAGATGGCTTATGCCCAGAAGTCAACTGTGGCAGTTAACCCGCAGTTATTGCTTAACAGCATTTTCTGAATGAATGAATGAACAAATGAACACATAAAAATTTGAATGAACAATGGAACTTATGAACTAAGTGTGGAGCATTACTCTCAGTGATGACTTCTATTAGACTCTGCTATTCATTTGTACTCATATAGAGAAATACCAGCTGTATATTTGAGAAGCTATTATATTGTGAAATTAAGTAAAAGTAAGGAGGATTGTAGCAAAAGCAATAAATATGTGAACGCCTCTGGTTTGTTATCTTTTGCCTCTATTGCTTCACCCTGTGAAGGGTTTGATTCAAAGTAGGTTTTTAAGAAATGCTGAATGAATGAGCTTTGAATTAAAAGGAAAAGAGATAATGAAAGAGTCAGCATGCTGCTTTCATTTCCTAAATTTCCAGCAGTATATTATTAATGTCATTGTTCTGAGTGAATAATTTTAGGGTGCAATAGATAAGTAATTAATAGTAACAACAGTTAAAATGATGATATATAGGAAGCTGGTATTTTTAACTTCTTTTAACATATGTAGGGTAACTGCATTGAACATTGAAGCTTAAGCTTTGCATTTTTATAACCACACATATGACATATAACTAAAAATGTAAGACATAATTTTGTAGCTATACACTATTAGGATTTAATTCAAAAACCAGTTCCTTCACGCAGAAGTACATTTGTGAAAAATTTTTTCTGTCATTTAGAAAAAAGAGATATTTTGTCTAATTCATGCATCATCAATCCAGATATTTGATTTTCAAATGTTAAAGTGATGGGTTTTAATTAGCTCTGCAACATCTGGTTTAGAACATAAGAGTGAGACTTAGCTTCTTTGTAAGACAATAGTGATGAAAGGTTGACTTTCTGTGTAGGGAGGATGTGCTGTCTCTTTTAACATGCCAAGGGCCAAAACATGGGGGCTCCAGTTCTTAAAGTGCCCAGTCCTCTGTTTAAATCAGGAAGAAGAAGGATATTGGGGAGGGGGTGAAGATTATCCCCTTTTCATGTCCAGGGAATAGGAAAAAGAAAATGAAAATCGGAAGTAGAATATCAAGGTTGGCAGATATTTGGTCCTATATAAAGTGTCGATGTGACATTTGGCCCATGTCAAAAGGTCTTTGGTATTTGTTTTTTCCTAAAACCATTTGGGAAAGATTAGATGGTCGGATGGCATCACTGACATGATGGACATGAATTTGAGTAGGCTCTGGGGGTTGGTGATGGACAGGGAAGCCTGGTGTGCTGCAGTCCATGGGGTTGCAAAGAGTCGGACACGACTGAGAGACTAAACTGAACTGCAAACCATTTGAGATAGACCAAATACGCTCATGAATGTTTTGAATAGGACCAAATTTCAAAGATATTTTGGCCTGGACCACATTTCTTATGGATGTTTCGGATAGGACCAAATTTTAAGGATATTTTTGTGTGGACCAAATGTCTTATGACAGTTTTAGATAGGGTAAAATGCCTTTCAAGGAGGTTTCAAGGTTTCCTCTTTTCCTGAACAGGACTCAGAGAGTAAGACACATTGTAGAAGTTGAAAGAAAGAGCAAGGCAGGGTGGTCTTCCTTATTCCCCTACTTGAAAACTGGGAAGGAGCCATGCTGGTGTTGGTCTCATAGTAACCTGGGAAGGTGACTCCCATTTCCCCGAAGATTAGAGTTTCTGAGTCACCTTCAGTTCTGTGTATCACAGACATTGATTCAAGGTATTTGCAGGGCAGGAATAGAGACACAGATATACAGAACAGATTTTGGACACACTAGGGGAAGGAGAGGGTGGCACGAATTGAGAGAGTAGCAGTGAAACATATACATGACCATATATAAAACAGAGAGCTAATGGGAAGTTGCTTTACAACACAGGGAGTGTGACTTGGTGCTGCGTGACACCTAGAGGGATGTGATGGGGTATGGAGTGGGAGGGAGTTTCCAGGGGGAGGAGACATATGGGTACTTATGGCTGATTCATGTTGTTGTATGGCAGAAGCCAACATAATATTGTAAAGCAATTATTCTCCAATTAAAATAAAGCAATAACAACAACAAGGAAAAGAGCCACTGTGACTGGACAAAAGTAGCTGGGCGTAAACAGCAAGCCAGAGAGTCAAAGGGAGGACCCAGCAGAGATTCTGTTGCTAGCTCTAGGTTTACGTAAAACATTCAGATTGAAAGGTAGAATATGATAAAAGCATGGGGAACAATACCAGGTTTAAATTTCACCAGGAATAATCTCCATCAGCAAATTGTTATATATGAATCTATTATGCATAGGAAAGCAAACTATTTGTCTTTCTAAGAGAAACAGACAAATAAGAAACACTAAAATTTCCCTTTGTTGGAATTTATTTATTTTGTTTAGTAAGGAGAGGAAGAAAGTGCAAGTGTTAGTTGCGCTTGTTAGTTGGTCTTGTCCAACGCTTTGAGACCCCATGGACTGCAGCCCGCCAGGCTCCTCTGTCCATTGAGTTCTCCAGGCAAGAATTCTGGAGTGGGTTGCCATGCCCTTCTCCAGGGGATCTTCCTGACGGAGGGATCAAACCCGGGTCTCCTGCATTGCAGGCAGATTCTGTACCAACAGAGCTACCAGGGAGGCCCAAGGAGAGGATGCCAATGTTTTAGATTTTATCAGGTAGATAATTACGACATAATAAACAGGTGCTTTGCTTTTTCTTTTTTTCCTTTTAACTTGCTTTGCTTTCTAAAAGTGGCCAAAAGGACAGCAGGCATCAGGGGAACCAGGAGTGATTTTCACTGGAAAGACACATTTCGTATCATATATTTGAAAACACGCTTTATGTGAATAACATGGCACCCTATTCTGTACAGTCAAGGAATTAAGAATTGAGCTAAAGAAATTTGTTTAGGAACTCAAATCTGTAACAGTGGTAGCAAAAAGGAGTGTGAGTGCAAAAGCTTAGTGGTTTATCAAGGATTTGGATGCAACGTTATCAAGAAGTTTGGGGGAGTATTCCATATCAGAGTAGGCTCTAAGAAAGGAGGTAGGATTGATCCAAATCTTAAAGATTATACAGCAACTTGATTAGAAGTAAAACATAGAAAGACATGCTGGTTAGATGTATGCATTCTAGGATGTCCAGGTAACATTTGCAAAAGCATAAAAAAAGAAAAAGGAGAGGGATACTTCTGGGGAATCTATTTTTGTGCTTAGGAGATAACAGGAAGTAGATAGATGCAGATCAAACTGGTCCTAAAAAGCTAAAAAGAATAGTTTATTCTTTGGGGAGAAATGCTATAGATTCTCTAGGTTCTTGAGCAAGGAAGTGGTGGAAGAAATGGAGCTTTGGGTATATTTATCAGAACTGAGCAAGAAAGTATGCGTGTGTGCTAAGTCACTTAAGCTGTGCCCAACTCTTTGCAATGCTATGGACTGTAGCCTGCCACGCTCCTCTCTCTATGGGATTCTCCAGGCAAGAAGACTGGAGTGTGTTTCTGTGCCCTCCTCCAGGGGACCTTCCTGACCCAGGGATCTTACGTCCCCTGCATTGGCAAGCAGATTCTTTACCACTAGCAAGAAAGTGAGGAGGGTGCTAATTGAACACAGAGTATGGATGGGGCAGAAACAATGAAAAGAAAGGCAGAAAAATTAAGAGAGTTAAAGAATTGTCAGAATTTAATGACAGAAAGATTAAATAGGGTGACTGTTAATCCTGTTTCCCAGGAACATCCTGTTTATATTTGTTGTACCCATGGAGTTATTGATTGCACCCCTTTTATGTAGATTATTAATAACAGTGCCATTTTATATATGGGAGAAGAGCCCAGGCAGCTGTAATGATAAAACTGCCTTGCAGCACCTCTGACAAGTACAGGGAAGATGTGCATCAAGATTGGAGAAAATATTCATTTTTGACCTGTTTAGAGGAAGGAGGAACCGGGTTTCAATGTATAAATGCCCAGTAGACAGTTAAAAGATAATCAGAGACACACATTCCAGAAATTGATGTCATAGTTATCTGCACTCTTCATTTGCAACAGCCAGTTTTGTATCAAGCTCCACATTTTGATTCTGAATACGAAAAGTTGGATTGAACAGGAAATTAAAAATATCTAGCACAATCTACCAGAAGTCCATACACCACTAAAGGTCAAGAGAAATGAAAGACTACTATTCAGTGGAAATTTTCCATAAAAGTTTGACTGAAGAAGTCCCATATTTTCTTCAGTTTAACATTCCAGGTCACTGCCCACTGTTCCCTTTCATAAATATTTAAATCCAGATGACTGTATCCAGACTGAATTAGTCATTACCTGATGTTAAGGCTGGATGCCCCTCTACTCTATGCCCTTGTGTTCCTTACTCCATGCTCACCTCCATTTTTTCCACCTCTCCCTTTCTAAGAGCCTTTGCCTAGCTTATCCACCTGCCCATTTACTACTAGTGCTTTAAAGCTAGTTAATTTCTAACTTGCATATGAAGTTTGCTTGACAACACCAACATTACACTCTGTAGTATGTAGTCTCATAGGACTTAATGTTCGATTCGGTTCGGTTCAGTCACACAGTCGTGTCCGACTCTTTGGGACCCCATGAATCGCAGCACGCCAGGCCTCCCTGTCCATCACCAACTCCCGGAGTTCACTCAGACTCACGTCCATCGAGTCAGTGATGGCATCCAGCCATCTCATCCTCTGTCGTCCCCTTCTCCTCCTGCCCCCAATCCCTCCCAGCATCAGAGTCTTTTCCAATGAGTCAACTCTTTGCATGAGGTGGCCAAAGTACTGGATTTCAGCTTCAGCATCATTCCCTCCAAAGAAATCCCAGGCTGATCTCCTTCAGAATGGACTGGTTGGATCTTCTTGCAGTCCAAGGGACTCTCAAGAGTCTTCTCCAACACCACAGTTCAAAAGCATCAATTCTTTGTCGCTCAGCCTTCTTCACAGTCCAACTCTCACATCCATACATGACCACAGGAAAAACCATAGCCTTGACTAGACTGACCTTTGTTGACAAAGTAATGTCTCTGCTTTTCAATATGCTATCTAGGTTGTTCATAACTTTCCTTCCAAGGAGTAAGCATCTTTTAATTTCATGGCTGCAGTCACCATCTGCAGTGATTTTGGAGCCCCCAAAAATAAAGTCTGACTCTGTTTCCACTGTTTCCCCATCTATTTCCCATGAAGTGATGGGACCAGATGCCATGATCTTCATTTTCTGAATGTTGAGTTTTAAGCCAAATTTTTGTATTTAATGCTAATTGGATTCTTATCTTAATCACATTTACATCATGATATCAATTTTTTGTGGTCTTATATGTTCTATAACTACTCAATTATTCTATTGTTTAACTTACTATGTGTATATATAATTTACTTGATGGCACACATAGTGCGGCCGAGAGGAGCTACCCCACATCCGAGGTCAGGCGCAGCGGCTGGAAGGAACTACCCCATGTCTGAGGTCAGGGGCAACAGCCTAGAGGAGTTATCCCGCGTCCGAGGTCAGGGGCGGCAGCCGAGAATGCAAGGCTGTGACAGCGCAGGAGCAGCTGAGATGAGCTACCCCACATACAAGGAGTGGTGGCTGCGTGGGCGTAGGAGGGCCTAGAGGAGCTATTCCACATTCAAGGTCAGGAGGTGCAGCAGAGAGGAGATACCCCTCATTCAAGGTAAGGAGCAGCGGATGTGCTTTGCTGGAGCAGCCGTGAAGAGATACCCCACCTCCAAGGTAAGAGAAACCCAAGTAAGACGGTAGGTGTTGCAAGAGGGCATCAGAGGGCAGACACACTGAAACCATAATCACAGAAAACTAGTCAATCTAATCACACTAGAACCACAGCCTTGTCTAACTCAATGAAACTAAGCCATGCCCGTGGGGCCACCCAAGATGGGCAGGCCATGGTGGAGAGGGCTGACAGAATGTGGTCCACTGGAGAAGGGAATGGCAAACCACTTCAGTATTCTTGCCTTGAGAACCCCATGAACAATATGAAAAGGCAAAATGATAGGATACTGAAAGGGGAACTTCCCAGGTCAGTAGGTGCCCAATATGCTACTGGAGATCAGTGGAGAAATAACTCCAGAAAGAATGAAGGGATGGAGCCAAAGCAAAAACAATACCCAGTTGTGGATATGACTGGTGATAGAAGCAAAGTCCGATGCTGTAGAGAGCAATATTGCATAGGAACCTGAAATGTCAGGTCCATGAATCAAGGCAAATTGGAAGTGGTCAAACAGGAGATGGCAAGAGTGAACGTTGACATTCTAGGAATCAGTGAACTCAAATGGACTGGAATGGGTGAATTTAACTCAGATGACCATTATATCTACAACTGTGGCAGGAATCCCTTAGAAGAAATGGAGTAGCCATTATGGTCAACAAAAGAGTCTGAAATACAGTACTTGGATGCAATCTCAAAAACGACAGAATGATCTCTGTTCATTTCCAAGGCAAACCATTCAGTATCACAGTAATCCAAGTCTATGCCCCAACCAGTAATGCTGAAGAAGCTGAAGTTGAATGGTTCTAAGAAGACCTACAAGACCTTTGAGAACTAACACCCAAAAAAGATGTCCTATTCATTATAGGGGACTGGAATGCAAAAGCAGGAAGTCAAGAAACATGTGGAGTAACAGGCAAATTTGGCCTTGGAATATGGAGTGAAGCAGGGCAAAGACTAATAGAGTTTTGCCAAGAAAATGCACTGGTCATAGCAAACACCCTCTTCCAACAACACAAGAGAAGACTCTACACATGGACATCACCAGATGATCAATACCTAAATCAGATTGATTATATTCTTTGCAGCCAAAGATGGATAAGCTCTATACAGTCAGGAAAAGCAAGACCAGGAGCTGACTGTGGCTCAGATCATGAACTCCTTATTGCCAAATTCAGAATTAAATTGAAGAGAGTAGGGAAAACCAGTTGACCATTCAGGTATGACCTAAATCAAATCCCTTATGATTATACAGTGGAAGTGAGAAATAGATTTAAGGGACTAGATCTGATAGATAGAGTGCCTGATGAACTATGGAATGAGGTTCGTGACATCGTACAGGAGACAGGGATCAAGACCATCCCCATGGAAAAGAAATGCAAAAAAGCAAAATGGCTGTCTGGGGAGGCCTTACAAATAGCTGTGAAAAGAAGAGAAGCGAAAAGCAAAGGAGAAAAGGAAAGATATAAACATCTGAATGCAGAGATCCAAAGAATAGCAAGAAGAGATAAGAAAGCCTCCCTCAGTGATTAATGCAAAGAAATAGAGGAAAACAACAGAATGGGAAAGACTAGAGATTTCTTCAAGAAAATTAGAGATAACAAGGGAACATTTCATGCAAAGATGGGCTCGATAAAGGACAGAAATGGCATGGACCTAACAGAAGCAGAAGATATTCAGAAGAGGTGGCAGGAATACATAGAAGAACTGTACAAAAAAGATCTTCACGACCAAGATAATCAGGATGGTGTGATCACTCACCTCGAGCCAAACATCCTGAAATGTGAAGTCAAGTGGACCTTGGAAAGCATCAGTGCGAACAAAGCTAGTGGAGGTGATGGAATTCCAGTTGAGCTATTTCAAATCCTGAAAGATGATGCTGTGAAAGTGCTGCACTCAATATGCCAGCAAATTTGGAAAACTCAGCAGTGGCACAGGACTGGAGAAGGTCATTTTTCATTCCAATCCCAAAGAAAGGCAATACCAAAGAATGCTCAAACTACTGCACAATTGCACTCATCTCACACGCTAGTAATGTAATGCTCAAAATTCTCCAAGCCAGGCTTCAGCAATACGTGAACCGTGAACTTCCAGATGTTTAAGCTTGTTTTATAAAAGGCAGAGGAACCAGAGACCAAATTGCCAACATCCGCTGGATCATGGAAAAAGCAAGAGAGTTCCAGAAAACATCTATTTCTGCTTTATTGACGATGCCAAAGCCTTTGACTGTGTGGATCACAATAAACTGTGGAAACTTCTGAAAGAGATGGGAATACCAGACCACCTGACCTGCCTCTTGAGAAACCTATATGCAGGTCAGGAAGCAGCAGTTAGAATTGGACATGGAACAACAGACTGGTTCCAAATAGGAAAAGGAGTACTCAAGGCTGTATATTGTCTCCCTGCTTATTTAACTTATATGCAGAGTACATCATGAGAAATTCTGGGCTGGAATAAACACTAGCTGGAATCAGGATTGCTGGGAGAAATATCAACAACCTCAGATATGCAGTTAACACCACCCTTATGGCAGAAAGTGAAGAGGAACTAAAAAGCCTCTTGATGAAAGTGAAAGTGGAGAGTGAAAAAGTTGGCTTAAAACTCAACATTCAGAAAACGAAGATCATGGCATGTTGGGAGCCGGTTTGGATTAGCACTCCGCCCATGACAAAGGTCATGAGGAAGGAGGCTCAATAACGCAAGGGTGAGATTGAGCCTCAGGAGCCCCTTGGAGGTTCTCGAGCATCTACCCCCCAAAAAAGCCGGAGTCTGCCTACTTTCTGCTTTGTG
Source organism: Tragelaphus eurycerus (assembly GCA_935064755.1). NCBI lineage: Eukaryota > Metazoa > Chordata > Mammalia > Artiodactyla > Bovidae > Tragelaphus > Tragelaphus eurycerus. The sequence continues at coordinate 38,407,109 of CAKXYN010000010.1, read as the reverse complement.
TTCTCACCTCTGACTTTACAGGGGGCTGTCCCCCACTACCTTTCTCTGAAAAAAGAGCTAACTTACAGCTCCAGTTAATAATTCCTGGGTGTGACAATGTTTCAGCCTACAAACTCCTTTTGGAAATCCTCTAGCCTGCCTGAATAGGCTTTTCTGGCCACATGTGATTGTTTAGAGCCTCTCACAGTTGGGAGGCATGAGATGTTCTAAACTGTCTAAATACAGATTCTTATGAGCAGTTAAAAGATTGATTAGAAATTGTAATGGTGAAGGGTTTTTCACTTGTTGGGCCAATGTTTGCTGCTAAGTCTCCATATCCCTTACCTATTGTGTCCTTGGCAGTGTATTTATTGATATAATTGGTTTATAGAAATGTAAGTAGTAGCTTTAATGTTTGTAACCTTGGACCCTTGAATTAATTCTTTTTCTTGTTACAACCCACCACACCTTTGCCCTATAGAAATGCAACTCCAATGCCTTTGGGGGGTGGTGCCTGACTTTAGAATAATCACCTTTAGAGAAAATAAGTTCCTTAAAATGTTAATAGGCCTCCGGGCCAGAAGATGATGTAACTCACCTAAACCTTTTCTTATGATAGGTTTGAAAGCCTGGCTCAGGAACTGCTGTCCCTGCATGACTCCACCCCTTCCCCATTATCCTCTATGCATAACTTAAAGTATAAAAACTACTTTGAAAAATAAAGTGCGGGGCCTTGTTCACGGAAGTTTGGTCTCCCCATGTCGTTCTTTCTCTTACCTTCTGACTGAATTATTCAGCCTCCTCTCTCCACAAAATGTTCTCACTGAATTTCCTTCTCACTGAGCTATCATTTCATCTGCTTTTCTTCACTGAATTTCCTCCTCACTGAGCTATCTTCATTTTCATCACTCTTTATATCTTTAATTAATATTTTAATAAGCAATTGTTTTCTGATCGCCTATGCCGTCTCCCCTTCGAAATCCCTGGATCCACCGGGGCTGGACCCCAGCAATGGCATCTGGTCCCATCACTTCATGGGAATAGATGGGGAAACAGTGGAAACAGAGTCAGACTTTATTTTTGGGCTCCAAAATCACTGCAGATGGTGACTGCAGCCATGAAATTAAAAGACGCTTACTCCTTGGAAGGAAAGTTATGACCAACCTAGATAGCATATTCAAAAGCAGAGACATTACTTTGCCAACAAGGGTCAGTCTAGTCAAGGCTCTGGTTTTTCCTGTGGTCATGTATGGATGTGAGAGTTGGACTGTGAAGAAGGCAGAGCGCCAAAGAATTGATGCTCTTGAACTGTGGTGTTGGAGAAGATTCTTGAGAGTCCCTTGGACTGCAAGGAGATCCAACCAGTCTATTCTGAAGGAGATCAGCCCTGGGATTTCTTTAGAAGGAATGATGCTAAAGCTGAAACTCCAGTACTTTGGCCACCTCATGCGAAGAGTTGACTCATTGGAGAAGACTCTGATGCTGGGAGGGATTGGGGGCAGGAGGAGAAGGGGACGACAGAGGATGAGATGTTTGGATGCCATCACTGACTCGATGGACATGAGTCTGAGTGAACTCCGGGAGTTGGTGATGGACAGGGAGGCCTGGCGTGCTGCGATTCATGGGGTGGCAAAGAATTGGACATGAATGAGCGACTGAACTGAAATGAACTAAACTGAAGTTTATATGTCATTTCAAAGTGGGACTGCTGTACTTCTCATATTGATGCAGTCTGTATTTCTTAAAAACCGAAAAAATAAATAAAGCATCTGAGTACTTTTTATACTGACAAATGAGTTCAGATCTTAACACTATTGCTAATGCATTTTTAGAATATTTGCTTTACTACATGTCAATTATATCTCTTATCAAACTTATTAGGATCATCTTAATCTTGATAGATTCTGGGAATTTTAAGGCATTGAACATAAAACATGAGTACTTTCACTTGTTTCAAATACTTTTTTTTTTTTTTTTCTGGTCATATGATAATATCATTTACATTTAAAAAGCAAATTTATTTAACCTGCTACTTCATGTCATATAATACAGTGTAATGAAGCAAACAGAAACCATTGTTTATTTTCAGAAAGCTATTCCAATTTAGAGCTCTATATTTCACCAGATTAATGAGGATATAAACTGATTCACGTTTCCAAGGTGGCAGTGGCACTGAGTCCAGACAGTGATTTTCTTTCCTACTCCTTGTGAATGTATCGATGAGCTTTAATATTTAATCACTGAACAAACATTAGACCTTTGTTTCCCTCCCAAGTCTACCACTATTATAAGTGCATTTACAGGTAGTAATCTCATAAATTGTTAAATAGAATGGCACCTCTTTATGATAACACAGGAGGTGTGAAAAAGGATTTCTTCCAGTTTTACAGAGAAACTCTGAGGGTTATAATGAACTGAGGGTCAGAATTTGGACCATGATATCTATAACATAAATGATGGAGAGAATTACTGCATTAAGGTTTCATTGACTTTTCAAAGACATCTCCCAAATTCTAAATGTAGATGTTTCTTGCATTATCTATTTAATCCAAACTTTAGAACATAGACTGTCACAGGAGACAGCCAGGGTAGACTGATCAAAAAGTTAATCTTCATGAGTTTCATCAATAGCATAAGAGTAGATGTAATTTACTGAACACCTCCAGAAATATGAGTAATGTTCTTATAGTTTTTTAAATTTGCACTTAGTCTGTATGTTAAAGAGACTGTGTAAGTAGCTGGAAACTAAATGAGTAGAAATGTATGCTTGAAATTCAAATAGGAGCATGGGAAAATATTTTTACTATAATAAATACATCTCTGATGTCTTTAGGGGAAATTGAATAGTATTTTATTGACTAAGATCAAGCAATCTGTAATTACCACCCAGAGGCACAAAGTAAAATTGCAGCAAGTAGAGGCAGTGCTAGTTTTCATCACATAGGTAGGCACTGTTCTGGTATGTGCCCAGGCATATCCTTGGGAGCTCACACAAAGTTTACCAGAAAGCCCATCACACACGGCCTTATATAAGAAGGTCTTAGTTGCCCTCTTCTGCCATGTCCAAGGGCTTCCCTGGTGGCTTAGATGGTAAAGAATCCAAGTTTGAGGTCCTCAACAAACCTCAACTAACTAGAAAGTAGAACCTAGGCTATCTGATTAACTGGTTATTTTTTCTTTCCAACTTATATAATAAAATAATTATAAAACTTGTCAATCCACTATCTATATTAGTAACTGCAGTATCCTGGATACTTATGAGTCTTTTCAGCATGCTTCTTTTGGTCTGAATGTTTTATTCTCCTGTATATAAATCAAGACGTCCCTATTCCCTGCTGGATGAAATGCACACGTCCTACCCTGAGACAAAAGGAACTTCCTCCAGGATCTGACTCCAGCCCACAGTTCCTGTGATGGTCCACCTCAGGCCCTAAAGTCCAGCCTTATAAAATTATCTTTAATTCCTGAGTGTGCCATGTCTTTACAGCCTTGTGGCTTTGCCCATGGAGTCAGTGATTTTTAAGATTACAAATTTGATCTTACAATGGCTTCATTGACTGCTACTTACAGGCATTCCTTGACCTCTGTCCCCCACATCCAAGCCATCTAAGGCTACATCTATCCCTATTGTTTATGTCCAAACCCACCCTCACCCCCCCGTCTTTATACACAGCTGATTATTGCCTCAGGGCCATTAGACTGTGATATTGTCACTTAATGTTTTTCCTACCCCATAATCCATTTAGGGCAGTTAATTCTCCTATCATTCTCTAGGCTTTAACTTCAGTCTCACTTCCTCAGGAAGTAGCCCTGCTCCTCTTTCATGCTCTCTAGACCCAAATTAAATACAACAAAGACTTTATTTTTATTGTACTTTAAAAAGACAAATCCCCTGTAGCTAACCCTTAGAATTCTCAATAGAATAGAGGAGGCACACAAGCAGAGACCTTATGCTCTTGCTCACTCTTGCATTCTAGTACACAGCATGTGTCTTGGCCCACAGTGGTTTTAAAATGAGTGTTTTATGATTGATCTGTTGTATCTGTTGTCTAGAATTCCACCCTCTAGTGGAAGACTCTTCATTTTTCAAGACGTAGCTCAAATGTTACCTCTTTCAAGTAACTACTCGGATCCCTCTCTTAGAATTTAGGTTTACTTTTTCTCTCCAGAAGTACATTGTACTAATATCAGTAGTCATGAGCTAGGATGGACTTTTCCTGCATCATGGAGTTTATTTGTCCTCACATCTGTCTCCTTTAACATGTGTATCTTTGAGAACCATGACCGTGACTCACTCATTTCATATTGCCAGAACCTAGCATGGTGCCTACATACAGTGAGCACTCAAAATTATTTCGATTAATTAACTAATGAGTTATTGAGTTTCTTAATCATTACATTAATCTTTTTTTCTCTTTGAGTAAATGGAATGGAAGAAATGAAGCAAATAAGGATATTAGATGTCCTGGATTTAGTCTGAGATTTATCACTAATTTACCAATGAAAATGGACTGCAAGGATATCAAACCAGTCAACTCTAAAGGAAATCAGTCCTGAATATTCATTGGAAGGACTTATGCTGAAGCTGAAACTCCAATACTTTGGCCACCTGATGTGAAGAACTGACTCACTGGAAAAGACCCTGATGCTGGGAAAGATTGAAGGCGGGAGGAGAAAGGGACAACAGAGGTTGAGATGATTGGATGGCATCACCAACTCAATGGACATGAGTTTGAGTAAGCTCCGGGAGTTGGTGATGGACAGGGAAGCCTGGCATGCTGCAGTCCATGGGGTTGCAAAGAGTCAGACACGACTAAGCGACTGAACTGAACTGACTATCAGTGAAAAAAATAGTTAACCTCTCTGATATTCAGCTTCTTTATTTACAAAATAAGGGAGATGCCAGTGATGATTTCTATTGTCTCTTCTAGTTATTAAAAAGAATTGTGACTAAAGTAGTAAATGTAAGTGATATAAAGTCTGTATGTTGCTAAGTCATGTCTGATTCTTTGCGATACCATAGACTATACCCCCCAGGCTCCTCTGTTCATGGGATTCTCCAGGCAAGGATACTGGAGTGAGTTGCCATATCTTCCTCCAGGGGATCTTCCCAACCCAGGGATCAAACCTGAGTCTCATGCTTGACAAGACGATTCTTTACTACTGAGCTACCAGAGCAGGCCCAAAGGTATAGAATATAAGAATAATTTTAAATATATGGCGGACCTATGCTTTTGTGATTAAAGTTTTAATAACATTTGGTTTACTTCTATAGATGCCTTTGTCCTAAGGAAGAGTTTGGGAGAAAGTAGTTATTCAAATTCTTCTAAATTTGCTTTTATCCTAAAGAAAAGTTTGGGAAAAAAGCATTTATTCAGATTCAAGGACTCATTGAACAGAACAAGTCAGATAGCAAAATTGCTCAGTCGCATCCAACTCTGCAACACCATGGACTGTAGCCCTCCAGGCTCCTCTGTCCATGGAATTCTCCAGACAAGAATGCTGGAGTGGGTAGCAATCCCCTTCTTCAGGGTATCTTCCCAACCCAGGGATCAAACCCAGGTCTCTTGAATTGCAGGCATATTCTTTACTATCTGAGCCACCAGGAAAACCCTTCAAAATTCTCTTTATCTAATACAGTTAGTATATATTAAGTTCCTGGACTAAATATTGGAGTAAAAAGAAAAATAAGGCAGAGCCTTGCTCTTGAAAGCTGACCATCTCACAAAAGGAGCAAACAGTCAAATAATTAAATCCAGAATAATAGTTAACACTTATATGGCATTTACTATGTAACAGGCTCTGTTCTAAGCAGTTTACAGTTATCTCATTTATTCTTTAGAACTTGTGTAGGAAGGTGGTTTATTATTATCCTTATTTTGGAGATGAGAAAACAGAGAAACCAAGTGACCATCTGTGGTTCAGCAGCTAGTGAGAAGTGTCAGGGCTGAGGTTTGAATCCAAGTCTGGCTCTGAAGTTCATGTGCTTTAATAGCATATTCTGAAACCTTAGCTTTCCATATACATCAGTGAGATGTATGAAATAGCAGATACATGCAAAATATCTCGAAACATTATAGAAAAGAATAATTTTATTGAGAAAGTAGTGGTTAGGAAAGCTTCTGCTCACCAGTGCAGGAGACCTGGTGTTGATCCCTGGTTCAGGGAGATCCCCTTGCAGAAGGAAATGGCAACCCACTCCAGTATTCTTCCTGGGAAATCCCATGGACAGAGGAGCCTGGAGGGCTACAGTCCATGGGGTCCCAAAAGAATCCTGTCATGACAAAACAACTAACCAACAACAACATAGGGGCTAGATGAGAGTCCAGGGGCAATTAGAAAGAGCAAAGACCTTGCTATTTTCAGTTGCCTCTCCTCCATGACCATTGAAACTGTGCTACTGTACTAAACTTGTTCCCTAGACTCTCTTTTTGCTCAGAATAAATTGAATCCCAGAGGGAGTCACAAGGGGGTATCCCCAGGATATCGCCTCTAGGATATCCCCAGGGGGCTTCACAAATCCTTCATGGATATAGATTTTTGAAGATCCCATTCCAGCATTTGAATGATAATGACCAGCGTGTTCTAAATCTCAGAGGTAACACCTAAAGTTGAAGATGGGACAATGCATGGAGTTCTGAATCAGAAATAAGCTTCCTCCCACCATTTACCAGCTATGTAGTGCTAGTCCAGTTACTTAATCTCTCTGAGCCTCAGTTCTCATCTTCAAAGTTAAGATAGTAAGAGCCACATTACACTTGTATTATGAAGATTAAATCAGATATTACATACTAATTTATTTTCCCCAAATGGTTGCAACAATATTCTTGAGCTTACGTGTATCCACTTAGCCAAAAAGTTTGTTCACGTTTTTCCATTAAATGTTATGGAAAAATCCAAATGAACTATGTGGCTAACCCAATACTTTTAGTACCTGCCATGCAGAGGTGGAGTCTACTTCCCTCCATTTGAACTTGGACAGGCTTTTCTGATTTCTTTACGGAAAATGGTGGAAATGATGAGATGTGACTTGAGGTGCATCATAGAATGTAACACAGTTTCCACTTGACTCTGTCTTGGAATTATTGACCTTGAAACCCTGTCATGAGCTCTGAGGATGCCCAGGCCACACAGAGGCACCCAGTGAAGCAGCCCTAGGCTCCTGCCCTCAGCCTTGGCTAGCTCTAACCTCCCAGCATGTCAGTGCACCATCCTGAAAACATATTTTTCAGAACTCAGTTGAGCTAACACTGGGAGAGGCAGAGATAAATCCTCCTCAGAGAATGCAGGCCAAATCGAGGATTCATAAGCAAAATAAATGACTGTTGCTGATGTTCATCACTACGTTGTGGTAGGAAGCAAGAGGTAACTGGGACATGTTTAGATTAGGTAATACATAGAAAGTATTTATGGTGTGTGACATGATACATGGTGCAATTAATGTTATGTAATTATATTCAGGAATATTATACAGCGGAGGTTAGGATGACACCCCTGGCAGTCAGACTGCCTAGATCTGCCACTTTCTTACTTAAGGCAAGTTACTTAACCTCTCTCTGCCTCAGTTTCTCATTTGTGAATGGAGATGATAATTGTACCCACTTCATAGGGTTGTGGTTCGAATTAAGTGAGTTGCAGTTCTCCAGATAGGCCATGATCTTCATCACAGCCAAGCCTTTGTAGTAGATTTTCCTCCACCTCCAACTCCTTTGTTTAGGTCTCAGTTGGCTACGTCATCCTCTAGGAAACTTCTGCCCTTCCCAGTTTGGACACCCTTCTTATGTGTTCCCATAGACCCCAGTGTAGAATCTTTGCTCACACGTGTATGGGGCACAGCTTTCTTCCCACAGAACTGTGCTGCAGGTGCCTCTATATGTGGTCTGGGTCACAGCTTGTACCTCTGTCAGTGACATGGAAGCACAGATCTGTTTTAAACTCATGGCTGCCAAGTGAGAGAGAAGGTCTTTCTTCTTTCCCTGCTCCCACTACTGTGTTGAAGCGGACTTAAAGCAATGCTGCTGTGGGTCAGTGTTATACCAGATCCTAAGAAACTGTCCTTTCGCATTTAACATTCATGTATTGGGGCTTCCCTGATGGCTCAGTGTAAAGAAGCCACTCACCTCAGAGAGATTCCCTTGCAGAAGGAAATGGCAACCTGCTCCAGCTCCAGTATTCTTCCTGGGAAATCCCATGGACAGAGGAGCCTGGAAGGCTACAGTCCATGGGGTTGCAAAGGAATCCTGTCATGACAAAATGACTAAATAACAACAAAATAGGGGCTAGATGAGAGTCCAGCGGACTGATCTGCTAGGCAATTAGAAAGAGCAAAGACCTTGCTATTTTCAGTCATCTCTCCTCTATGACCACTGACACTCTGCTATTGTACTAAACTTGTTCCCTAGACTCTGTTTTTGCTCAGAATGAATTCAGTCCCAGGGTGCTTCACAAATCCTTCATGGATATAGATTTCTGAAGATCCCATTCCAATATTTGAATGAAAATGACCAACCTGTTCTAAATCTCAGAAATAAACATATCCCTAGGTGAAAGCTGGGCTTTGCATCGTATTAACAATACAATGTTGCTAAATTATGTTGAGAAAAGTATCCCCTCTGCATACTCTGTGGCCTTCTGTGTGTATGTGTGTGTCTGTGTATTTGTTTCTTTTAAGGGCAGGAATGGTTTTTAATTTATTATATCATGGTAATATTTATTCTTGCTTTTCAACCAAGTTAAATTCAGCCTCATTTGCAGAAGGCAAATAAGTCAATGGCAAGAAAAGATGAAAAGAGAAGTTGGCCCAAGAGCATACAAAGGCATCAGCAAATGTGAATATACTACCCAGAATTGCTCTTTTAAAAATTAGGAAATGGTCCTCAAGTTAATAAAAAGTTCAGACTTATTTACTGGAGCTTCTAAGACCTTAATATTAATATAGTCCCCTCCTGGGTAGTCGAACATCTCATATTTTCCAGCATTTGAATGAAAATGATTACTGGTTTTACTGTATTTTTAAAATTCAGCTAAGCATCACCGACTCTATGGACATGAGTTGGAATAAGCTCTGGGAGTTGGTGATGGACAGGGAAGCCTAGTGTGCTGCAGTTCATGGGGTCACAAAGAGTCAGACACAACTGAGTGATTGAACTGAACTGAACTGAGTACAAATATGTGCATCACTAAGTTGATGTGAATATGAAACATCAGTTTAGTGCTCAGTACAATCCACATTCATTCTCACTTTCCATGGTCATGACTCCATTCACATTCACTCATTTGTTTAATCAGTAATTACTTATTGAGCAACCATAGACAATGTAGAAGCAAATGAGCATGGCTACTTCCACCAAGACTGCATTTGTGGCCATTGATGTTTGAACTTGATATAATTTTCACATGTCACAAAATATTCTTCTTCCCATTTTATTTCAGTTTCACAAAACTATGAAAAACAGTTTTAGCTCATGGGTCACCCATTGATTGATAGACTCTTGGATTATGGCTCATCAGCTATAGTTTACCGACCTCTGGCTTAGAAAATGTGGCATATGAGTTCCATTAAAGGATGAGTAGGAGTTTTCTAAGCAGACAAAAGTATTCTAGTTTGGGATAATAGCCTTTGGAAAAGATATAAGGAAGTAGAGAGGCATGAGTTTTCTTGACATATATAGTTTAATTATTGCTTATGGTTGGAGGCGGTGGAAGGCCAAAGGAAGGATCCCATCAACATAGCAGGTTCTTGACCTTTACTAAGTAGACTGTGGGGAACCACTGTGGAATTTGTAGCATAATCAGTTTTACATTTTAGAAAGGTCACACTGGCAGCATGATGAAATCCTGATGAGAGTAGTCCAAGAGAGAAGGTAAAAAAAAAAAAAAAATGAGGAAATGATTTATAGTTCAGCAAAAGACACATAGAACAGGCCACCTATTAGTTTCATGAAACTGCCTGTTTCTCTCCACACTCACCATGTCCTTGACTGACTCAGAATCACTGCAGATGTTGTTCTTTCTTTCTGGAATTTTTACTGTTCTTCTATCACCTAACTTCTTTTCATCCTTTAGGTTTCAGTTTCAATATCGCTTCTCCAGAGAAAACTTTATTGACCCTTCAGCTTGGGATTTATGGCTGTGTGATCTACAATAGAACTTTGTACTTCATTGTAGCAGTGATCAAACCCACAATATCCACTCAATATCTGCCTCTCGGTATCTGTGCTAGACTGTGAACCATATGTACACCTCTGTATTCTGGTGCCTATTTTAGAGTAGATGCTCAGTGAACATTGGCAGTGGCCATGAGGTTGAAAAATAGGAGGTTTACAAAGCAGAACTGAAAGATTTTATAACTGAACGGTTAACATGATGGAATAATACAAATTTAAGGGTAATTTCTAGATTGGGGTGTCGAAATTCTTGGTGGAGAGAGAATAGAGGAGAGAGAATAGAGAAGGCAAGTTATATTTGAGGCAGCTTGGAAATGTTGATTTTGAAGTTCTGTGGGACCCCTGAGAAGACACACCAGAAGACACTTTATCTGCTTTCTTACTGGGCTAAGCTGATCATCTCACATCTGTACTAGAGATTGCAATAACCTGTGTTCTAGTTCCTGTTTCAAACTCTTCCTATCCAACATACACTAAGATTTAGAGCTGTTTTCCACAAACATCACTTCTATTGTGTCAGCCCCTGCTTCAGAAGTTGGTAGAAGGAAAATCAAAAGTCATGTTTTCTCAATGCAGAATCCAAGTCCCCTTCAATTAATTTTCTTTTCTGTTTTGCCTTAATGTCTTGATTCCTCACTGGTCATATAATTTTTTAGTGATTTTTCAGCATTCTCTTTCCTGTCTCTCCTTGTTCTAACCCCTCTGTCTGGAATTCTCTTTTTCGATCAACCTAAAGTTTGTCTGCATGCATGCTAAGTCATTTCAGTCATGTCTAACTCTTTGCGATGCTATGGACTGTAGTCCATCAGGCTCTTCTGTCCATAGGATTCTCCAGGCAAGAAATCTGGAACAGGTTTCCATGCTTTTCTCCAGGGCATCTTCCCAACCCAGGGATCAAACCCGTGTCTCTTAGTCTCCTGAATTGGCAGGTGGGTTCTTTACCACTAGTGCCACTTGGGAAGCCACAACCTAAAGCTTATTTTCCTCTAAAGACCAATTTAATATCCATCTCTTCCTTGATGCCTCCTTGAGCCATTTAAATACGTAATATTCATCCTTCTTGAATTGCCTTAACTCTTATGGGCTGCTGCTCTGATAATATTAATGCCTTCCATTTGGGGGGACTTGGTGTGGGCTAGCCCCTCCTGTGATATCATGCCTTCTGTGGAACAATATTTCAGAGGTAGTTATTATTCACTTTTAAAAATATGAAGAGCCTGAAACTTAGATTAATAATTTGAGAAATGTATGAATAATTCTAAATATGTCAAAGACTACCAGTTGGTAAATAGTGGTTCCAGGTCTGACTATCTATAAAGCCTGTCACACTGCTACATTATTCTGTTATTGTGGAAAGAAAGTTTTTGGACTTATGAAATATGAGGATCTCACTTTAAATTCTTTCTTGTAGAGTCAATGAAATGTGATGGGCTCTGGACTTGTAAGTCCAGGATTTAAGCTTCCCTTTCCCAGCTGAGTGACCATCAGGAAGTCACAGAACCTTCTATGAACTCTGTCTAATCACCTGAAAAGTGAGAATACAGACTATTCAAAGGGAAAAAGTTACTTATATGATAATACTTTCAAAATTGGAAAACAATAGGCATTGTATAAGTATGGTGGTTGCTAGAAGTCTTGAGTAGACTTTCAGCATAAATAAAAAATTCGAAACTCAGAATAAAGTTGAAAGGAATAAGAAAATGTCAGCTTAGGATTACACCAAAAAAAGTGATTTAGGTATTTAGTAAGGATCAATTATCAGGAATAAGACAAGTTCAGTGGAAAATTTTAAAATGTTAAATATAATATATCATCCATGCTCTCAAGAAACTTTCTTTCTTAAGGCAAAGACTGTGTATGTATATCTTAATTATATACATATATATATATACACACATAAAATACATATAATTAAAATTTTTTATATAGATGCATAATTCACTTAGTTCTCTTAATTCTCTGCCTTGGCAATTTTCAACTACGATTTTTGCTCTCTTAGGACTTTCTAAAGGATTGATTATATTTTATAATTGTCTTCTTACATGTGTGTCTTTTAGGATCCATCATTGTAGTCTCAGCATCTAACACAGAACCTTGCGTATCAGTAATGAATTGATGTGGAAGGAAGAAAAGAAAGAATGGAGGGAGAGCAGGAGGAAGAAAGAATCTAAGTCACTTTATGAATGTTTGATTTCTTCTTGGAAAATTTTCTTAGCTAATGAGAATTTTCAAATTCTAGAATCACAGTGATCGCCTGTGTCTAGATCTTCTCTTCTTTTGCACATAGATTTTATTTCCAGTTCGTCTTCTTTCCTGTGGCTTTTTTTCTGGCTCCATTCCTTGTCCAAACCTTGCTGATTCATTGCCTGAAATCAACAACTACAATCTTTATTTAATCAAAGCTAAGTAAAAGTATATTGAATGACTAAATCATGGAAAACTCCATATTAGACAGTGAAATTTCAAGGTATGTCTGTTGAACTGTGAAGACTTTCTAGTACAATTTGGCAGACAACCCATAATCACAAAAAAACGTGAGCTAATGGCATCAGTCTAGGTCTGGGATAACTAGATTTGTGACTTTAGATTTGTGTCTAGATTTATGACTTTAGATGTGTCACTCAGTGGTTATGAGTTTCAACGTTTCTTTTATATTAAAAAAAAAGGGGTAAAAATTCCTACCCTGCAGAGATTTTTAAGAAGATTAGAAATAATGTACATAAAACACTTAGCATCATACCTGACTCATGAAAGGAAATAAAAATGTATCATTTATTTTTCTTCAAGGAATATTACATATAATAAATTGCTTAGTAATTTAAAAATCAATATATAATTAGCTAGACCTGACTGAGTGACTTCCCTGGTGGCTCAGATGGTAAAGAATTCACCTGCAATGCAGGAGATGTGGGTTCGATCCCTGGGTTGGGAAGATCTCCTGGAAAAGAGAAGGGCAACCCACTCCAGTATTCTTGCCTAGAGAATTCTATGAACTGAAAGAGCCCTGTGGGTTACAGTTCATGGGGTCACAAAGAGTTGGACATGACTAAGCAACTTTTTTTTTTTTTTAAGTGCAATTAGCCATTATCAGTGCCTGAGAATATGGTACGAACATAATAAATATTGATCAATGAAATGAACAGTGAGTATTGAGTATATTACAAGAGACATGAAATAATTTTAAAATATTATTTGATGATGTTCCCATTGACCAGGTTTTCACATCTGATTTAGTCCATTGGTTCAGTTCGGTTCACTCACTCAGAGGTGTCCAACTCTTTGTGACTCCATGAACTGCAGCACACCAGGCCTCACTGTCCATCACCAACTCCCGGAGTTTAGTCAAACTCATGTCCATTGAATCAGTGATGCCATCCAACCATCTAATCCTCTGTTGTCCCCTTCTCCTCCTGCCTTCAATCTTTCCCAGAATCAGGGACTTTTCAAATGAGTCAGCTCTTCACATCAGGTGGCCAAAGTATTGCAGTTTCAGCTTCAATATCACTCCTTCCAATGAACACTCAGGACTGATCTCCTTTAGGATGGACTGGTTGGATCTCCTTGCAAGCCAAGGTATTGTCAAGAGTCTTCTCCAACGCCACAGTTCAAAAGCATCAATTCTTCAGTGCTCAGCTTTCTTTATAGTCCAACTCTCACATCCATACATGACTACTGGAAAAACCATCAGATCAGTCACTCAGTCGTGTCCAATTCTTTGCGACCCCATGAACTGCAGCACGCCAGGCCTCCCTGTCCATCACCAACTCCCAGAGGTCACTCAGACTCACATCCATCGAGTCAGTGATGCCATCTAGCCATCTCATCCTCTGTCTTCCCCTTCTCCTCCTGCCCCCAATCCCTCCTAGCATCAGAGTCTTCTCCAATGAGTCAACTCTTCGCATGAGGTGGCCAAAATACTGGAGTTTCAGCTTTAGCATCATTCCTTCCAAAGAAATCGCAGGGCTGATCTCCTTCAGAATGGACTGGTTGGATCTTCTTGCAGTCCAAGGGACTCTCAAGAGTCTTCTCCAACACCACAGTTCAAAAGCATCAATTCTTCAGCACTCAGCCTTCTTCACAGTCCAGCTCTCACATCCATACATGACCACAGGAAAGACCATAGCCTTGACTAGGCGAACCTTTGTTGGCAAAGTAATGTCTCTGCTTTTGAATATGCTATCTAGGTTGGTCATAACTTTCCTTCCAAGGAGTAAGCGTCTTTTAATTTCATGGCTGCAGTCACCATCTGCAGTGATTTTGGAGCCCAGAAAAACAAAGTCTGACACTGTTTCCACTGTTTCTCCATCTATTTTCCATGTAGTGATGGGACCAGATGCCATGATCTTCGTTTTCTGAATGTTGAGCTTTAAGCCAACCTTTTCACTCTCCATTTTCACTTTCATCAAGAGGCTTTTTAGCCCCTCTTCACTTTCTGCCATAAGGGTGGTGTCATCTGCATATCTGAGGTTATTGATATTTCTCCCAGCAATCTTGATTCCAACTTCTGTTTCTTCCAGTCCAGCATTTCTCATGATGTACTCTGCATGTAAGTTAAATAAACATGGTGACAATATACAGCCTTGACGTACTCCTTTTCCTATTTGGAACCAGTCTGTTGTTCCATGACCAGTTCTAGCTGTTGCTTCCTGTCCTGCATACAGATTTCTCAAGAGGCAGATCAGGTGGTCTGGTATTCCCATCTCTTTCAGAATTTTCCACAGTTTATTGTGATCTACACAGTCAAAGGCTTTGGCATAGTCAATAAAGCAGAAATTGATGTTTTTCTGGAACTCTCTTGCTTTTTCGATGATCCAGCGGATGTTGGCAATTTGATCTCTGGTTCCTCTGCCTTTTCTAAAACCAGCTTGAACGTCAGGAAGTTCACGGTTCACATATTGCTGAAGCCTGGCTTGGAGAATTTTGAGCATTACTTTACTAGCGTGTGAGATGAGTGCAATTGTGCGGTAGTTTGAGCATTCTTTGGCATTGCCTTTCTTTGGGATTGGGATGAAAACTGACCTTTTCCAATCTTGTGGCCACTGCTGAGTTTTCCAGATTTGCTGGCATATTGAGTGCAGCACTTTCACAGCATCATCTTTCAGGATTTGGAATAGCCCAACTGGAATTCCATCACCTCTGCTAGCTTTGTTCATAGTGATGCTTTCTAAGGCCCACTTGACTTCACATTCCAGGATGTCTGGCTCTAGGTCAGGGATCACACCATCATGATTATCTGGGTTGTGAAGCTCTTTTTGTACAGTTCTTCTGTGTATTCCTGCCACCTCTTCTTAATATCTTCTGCTTCTGTTAGGTCCATACCATTTCTGTCCTTTATCGAGCCCATCTTTGCATGAAATATCGACATTCTAGGAATTAGCAAACTAAAATGGACTGAAATGGGTGAATTTAACTCAGACGACCATTATATCACTACTGTGGGCAGGAATCCCTCAGAAGAAATGGAGTGGCCATCATGGTCAACAAAAGAGTCCAAAATGCAGTACTTGGATGCAATCTCAAAAATGACAGAATGATCTCTGTTCATTTCCAAGGCAAACCATTCAATGTCACAGTAATCCAAGTCGATGCCCCAACCAGTAACGCTGAAGAAGCTGAAGTTGAATGGTTCTATGAAGACCTACAAGACCTTTTAGAACTAACACCCAAAAAAGATGTCCTTTTCATTATAGGGGATTGGAATGCAAAAGTAGAAAGTCAAGAAACACCTGGAGTAACAGGCAAATTTGGCCTTGGAATATGGAATGAAGCAGGGCAAAGACTAATAGAGGTTTGCCAAGAAAATGCACTGGTCATAGCAAATACCCTCTTCCAACCACACAAGAGAAGACTCTATACATGGACATCACCAGATGGTCAACACCGAAATCAGATCGATTATATTCTTTGCAGCCAAAGATGGAGAAGCTCTATACAATCAGCAAAAACAAGACCAGGAGCTGACTGTGGCTCGGACCATGAACTCCTCATTGCCAAATTCAGACTGAAATTGAAGAAAGTAGGGAAAACCACTAGACCATTCAGAGATGACCTAAATCAAATCCCTTATGATTATACAGTGGAAGTGAGAAATAGATTTAAGGGCCTAGATCTGATAGATAGAATGCCTGATGAACTATGGAATGAGGTTCGTGACATTGTACAGGAGACAGGGATCAAGACCATCCCCATGGAAAAGAAATGCAAAAAAGCAAAATGGCTGTCTGGGGAGGCCTTACAAATAGCTATGAAAAGAAGAGAACTGAAAAGCAAAGGAGAAAAGGAAAGATATAAACATCTGAATGCAGAGTTCCAAAGAATAGCGAGAAGAGATAAGAAACCCTTCTTCAGCGATCAATGCAAAGAAATAGAGGAAAACAACAGAATGGGAAAGATTAGGGATCTCTTCAAGAAAATCAGAGATACCAAAGGAACATTTCATGCAAAGATGGGCTCGATAAGGGACAGAAATGGTATGGAAAAACCATAGCCTTGACTAAATGGACCTTTTTGACAAAATAATGTCTCTGCTTTTTAATATGTTGTCTAGGTTGGTCATAATTTTCCTTCCAAGGAGTAAGTGTCTTTTCATTTCACGACTGCAATCACCATCTGCAGTGCGTTTGGAGACCCCAAAATAAAGTCACTCACTGTTTCCATTGTTTCCCCATCTATTTGCCATAAAGTGATGCAACCAGATGCCATGGTTTTAGTTTTCTGAATGTTGAGCTTTAAGCCAGCTTTTTCACTCTCCTCTTTCACTTTCATCAAGAGGCTCTTTAGTTCTTCTTCACTGTCTGCCATAAGGGTGGTGTCATCTGTATATCTGAGGTTATTGATATTTCTCCCAGCAAGCTTGGTTCCACCTTGTGCTTCATCCAGCCCAGCATTTCTCATGATGTATTCTGCATATAAGTTAAATAAAGCGGGGTAACAATCTACAGCCTTGACATACTCCTTTTCCTATTTGGAACCAGTCTGTTGTTCCATGTCCAGTTCTAACTGTTGCTTCCTGACCTGCATACAGATTTCTCAAGAGGCAGGTCAGGTGGTCTGGTATTCCCATCTCTTTCAGAATTTTCCATAGTTTATTGTGATCCACACAGTCAACGGCTTTAGCATAGCCAATAAAGCAGAAATAAATGTTTTTCCGAACTCTCTTGCTTTTTCCATGATCCAGCAGATGTTGGCAATTTGATCTCTGGTTCCTCTGCCTTCTCTAAAACCAGCTTGAACATCTGGAAGTTCATGGTTCATGTATTACTGAAGCCTGGCTTGGAGAATTTTGAGCATTACTTTACCAGCATGTGAGATGAGTGCAATTGTGCAGTAATTTGAGCATTCTTTGGCATTGCCTTTCTTTGGGATTGGAATGAAAACTGACCTTTTCCAATCTTGTGGCCACTGCTGAGTTTTCCAGATTTACTGGCATATTGAGTACAGCATTTCACAGCATCATCTTTCAGGATTTGAAATAGCTCAGCTGGAATTCCATCACCTCCACTAGCTTTGTTCGTAGTGATGCTTTCTGAGGCTCACTTGACTTCACATTCCAGGATGTCTGGCCTAGGTAGTGATCACACCATCATGATTATCTGGGTCTTGAAGATCATTTTTGTACAGTTCTGTGTATTCCTGCCACCTCTTCTTAATATCTTCTGCTTCTATTAGGTCCCTACCATTTCTGTCCTTAATTGAGCCCATCTTTGCATGAAATATTCCCTTGGTAGTTCTAATTTTCTTGAAGAGATCTCTAGTCTTTCCCATTCTATTGTTTTCCTCTATTTTTTTGCACTGATAACTGAGGAAGCCTCTCTTATCTCTCCTTACTATTCTTTGGAACTCTGCATTCAAATGGGTATATCTTTCCTTTTCTCTTTTGCTTTTCACTTCCCTTATTTTCACAGCTATTTGTGAGGCCTCCACAGACAGCCATTTTGCTTTTTTGCATTTCTGTTTCTTGGGGATGGTCTTGATCCCTATCTCCTGTACAAGGTCATGAAACTCCATCCATAGTTCATCAGGCACTCTATCAGATCTAGTGCCTTGAATCTATTTCTCACTTTCACTGTATAATCATAAGAGATTTGATTTAGGTCATACCTGAATGGTCTAGTGGTTTTCCCTACTTTCTTCAATTTAAGTCTGAATTTGGCAATAAGGAGTTCATGATCTGAGCCACAGTCAGCTCCTGGTCTTGTGTTTGTTGACTGTATAGAGCTTCTCCATCTTTGGCTGAAAAGAATATAATCAATCTGATTTTGGTGTTGGCCATCTGGTGATGTCCATGTGTAGAGTCTTCTCTTGTGTTGTTGGAAGAGGGTGTTTGCTATGATCAGTGCATTGCCTTGGCATAACTCTATTCACCTTTTCCCTGCTTCACTGTGTACTCCAAAGCCAAATTTGCTTATTACTCCAGGTGTTTCTTGACTTCCTACTTTTGCATTCCACTCCCCTATAATGAAAAGGACATCTTTTTGGGTATTAGTTCTAAAAGGACTTGTAGGTTTTCATAGAACCATTCAACTTCAGCTTCTTCAGCATTACTGGTCTGGCATATACTTGAATGACCATGATACTAAATCATTTGCTGCCGGGAGCCGTCGAGAGGCACTGCACTTGTGGCAAAGTTCATGAGGAAGGAGGCTCGGCATACTCAAAGGTGGGATCTAGCCTCAGGAGTCCCCTGGATATTCTCTAGCATCTACCCCTCAAAAGCCAGAGTCTGCCTACTTTATTGCTTTGTGCTCTCACCTCTGACTTTACTGGGAGCTGTCCCCCACCACCATCTCGCTCTCTCTGATAAAGAGTTAACTTACAGCTCCAATTAATAAAGTTCCTGGGCATTCAGATCAGAGCAGATCAGTCGCTCAGTCGTGTCCGACTGTTTGCGACTGCATGAATCACCAGGCTTCCCTGTCCATCACCAACTCCCAGGGGTCACTCAGACTCACATCCATCGAGTCAGTGATGCCATCCAGCCATCTCATCCTCTGTCGTCCCCTTCTCCTCTTGCCCCCAGTCCCTCCTAGCATCAGAGTCTTCTCCAATGAGTCAACTCTTCGCATGAGGTGGCCAAAATACTGGAGTTTCAGCTTTAGCATCATTCCTTCCAAAGAAATCCCAGGGCTGATCTCCTTCACAATGGACTGGTTGGATCTCCTTGCAGTCCAAGGGACTCTCAAGAGTCTTCTCCAACACCACAGTTCAAAAGCATCAATTCTTCAGCGCTCAGCCTTCTTCACAGTCCAGCTCTCACATCCATACATGACCACAGGAAAGACCATAGCCTTGACTAGGCGAACCTTTGTTGGCAAAGTAATGTCTCTGCTTTTGAATATGCTATCTAGGTTGGTCATAACTTTCCTTCCAAGGAGTAAGCGCGTCTTTTAATTTCATGGCTACAGTCACCATCTGTAGTGATTTTGGAGCCCAGAAAAATAAAGTCTGACACTGTTTCCACTGTTTCCCCATCTATTTCCCATGAAGTGATGGAACAGGATGCCATGATCTTCGTTTTCTGAATGTTGAGCTTTAAGCCAACCTTTTCCCCACTTTCACTTTCATCAAGAGGCTTTTGAGTTCCTCTTCACTTTCTGCCATAAGGGTGGTGTCATCTACATATCTGAGGTGATTGATATTTCTCCCAGCAATCTTGATTCCAACTTGTATTTCTTCCAGTCCACCGTTTCTCATGATGTATTCTGCATATAAGTTAAATAAACAGGGTGACAATATACAGCCTTGACGTACTCCTTTTCCTATTTGGACCAGTCTGTTGTTCCATGTCCAGTTCTAACTGTTGCTTCCTGACCTGCATACAAATTTCTCAGGAGGCAAATCAGGTGGTCTGGTATCCCATCTCTTTCAGAATTTTCCACAGTTTATTGTGATCTACACAGTCAAAGGCTTTGGCATAGTCAATAAAGCAGAAATAGATGTTTTTCTGGAACTCTCTTGTTTTTTCCATGACCCAGCAGATGTTGGCTATTTGATCTCTGGTTCCTCTGCCTTTTCTAAAACCAGCTTGAACATCTGGAAGTTCATGGTTCATGTATTACTGAAGCCTGGCTTGGAGAATTTTGAGCATTACTTTACTAGCGTGTGAGATGAGTGCAATTGTGCGGTAGTTTGAGCATTCTTTGGCATTGCCTTTCTTTGGGATTGGGATGAAAACTGACCTTTTCCAATCTTGTGGCCACTGCTGAGTTTTCCAGATTTGCTGGCATATTGAGTGCAGCACTTTCACAGCATCATCTTTCAGGATTTGGAATAGCCCAACTGGAATTCCATCACCTCTACTAGCTTTGTTCTTAGTGATGCTTCCTAAGTCCCACTTGACTTCACATTCCAGGATGTCTGGCTCTAGGTCAGGGATCACACCATCATGATTATCTGGGTCGTGAAGCTCTTTTTTGTACAGTTCTTCTGTGTATTCTTGCCACCTCTTCTTAATATCTTCTGCTTCTGTTAGGTCCATACCATTTTTGTCCTTTATCGAGCCTATCTTTGCATAAAATGTTCCTTTGGTATCTCTGATTTTCTTGAAGAGATCCCTCGTCTTTCCCATTCTGTTGTTTTCCTCTATTTCTTTGCATTGATCGCTGAAGAAGGCTTTCTTATCTCTTCTTGCTATTCTTTGGAACTCTGCATTCAGGTGTTTATATCTTTCCTTTTCTCCTTTGCTTTTCACTTCTCTTCTTTTCACAGCTATTTGTAAGGCCTCCCCAGACAGGCATTTTCCTGGGCATTACGAGTGTTTAAATCCAAACCCCTCAGATAGCTCTCTAACTCGCCTGACAAGTTTACCCGGACTCATATAGCTATGCATACGATTGTTTACAGTCTCTCAGCCTGGAGAGGCAAAGGAAGCTTAAAATATTCAAATAGCTTAGAGCCTCTCAGAGAGTTAGAAACTGTCAGAATAAAACTAGTAAAAGATTTCATTGATGAGCCAATGCTTGCTGCCAAGTTTCCACATCCCCTGTATTGTATTAATTAATATAGTTGGTATGTAGAAAAAATAAAGTAGTGCCCTTGGTGTTAGCAACTTTAGACCCTTAAGGTAATAAATTCTTTCCTTTGTTGTAAACCCACTGCACCTTTGCCCTATAGGAATGCAACATTATCTAACACCTTCGGAGGATGGCGCCAAACCTTAAAATAATTAATCTTAGAGAAAATAAGTCTTATGGATTGACAAACCTTTGTCAAGAGTCATAAAATGTTAATAGGCCTTTTGGCCAGAAGATGATGTAAATCACCTAAATCATTTGTATAAATTTGTATAAATTGTATAAATTTGCAGGAAAGAAACCCTGGTTTTTGATAGGGATCAAAGACTGCTGACTTTGCGTGATTTCACATCCCCTATTATCCTCTATGTGCAACTTAGGGTATAAAAGCCCCTGTTGAAAATAAAGCTACAGGCCTTGCTCACCAAAGCTTGGTCTCCCCAGGTCATTCTTTCTTTCACATTCCAGCTGAGTCTCCATCTGGAGTGTGGAGGTCCTCTGCGACCATTTATTTGCCCGGGCTTCTAAGACCCAGTCGAGAAGGTGCCTAAGTAGGGGCATCTTCCACTATTCGAGAGGACGCCTGCGGCCTCTGTGGTCAGAGCTAACCTGGTGTCACGGGTTATATTGATTTTCTGCATAAACCAAGCTACTCAGCCTCTTTTCTCCACTGAATTTTCCTACTGAGCTATCCTCATTCTATTATTCTTTATATCTCTAATTGATATGTAAATAAGTCACCTACGCCGTCTCTCCTTCTAATACCCTGGATCAGCTGGGGCTGGACCTCGGCAGTTTGCCTTGGAGATGAACAGAGATTATTCTGTCATTTTTGAGACTGCATCCAAGTACTGCATTTCAGACTCTTTTGTTGACTATGATGGCTACTCCATTTCTTCTGGGAGGAGTGAGATAGTGATGCACTGGGACATTAAACACGGCCAACCATACTATGAAAAAACAACAACAACAACAACAACAACTAATCTGAGGATCTTAGAAAAATACTACAAGCAGCCATATCTAGTGAATCATAGCAAGAGAATTTTCTTGAGAAATATTTTGTTTTGTAGGTCTAGTTGAGTTATTATAAAATAGCATGAGTTCTGTAATGCATAAACATGCTAAGGCCTCAGAGAAATCAAAAGAAAAGGAAGCACAGGCATACTGGAAAGTGATATAAAGGAAGAGGCACTGAGGCAGCACAGCTTGACCTGTTCTCACATGGGTTCTGTGTAAGGTATAAAGGCTAAAAGTAGCTTCTCTCATTGAAAATACTCCCAGCACCCCAGAAGCAGAAACCCATGTTTTCTGTGCCTGCTTAGTGTATGTACTCATTTTACCATGCTTATGGGGTCGCACAGAGTCGGACACGACTGAAGCAACTTAGCAGCAGCAGCAGCAGTGACTCATATGGTAAAGAATCTGCAATTCAGGAGACTTGGGTTTGAATTCTTGGACAGAAGATCTCCTGGAGAAGGGAATGGCAACCCACTCCAGTATTCTTGCCTGGAAAATTCCATGGATAGAGAAACCTGGCAGGCCAAAGTCCATGCGATCTCAAAAAGCTGGACAAGTTTGAGTAACTGAGACTTTCACTTTTCCACTTTTTTCCTGAACACACCCTGAAAAACAGTGACTCTCTTATCTCACAATGAATTCCATTAATCATCTTTTATTTATAAAATCACTTTCATAAAACACTTGAGTGAACACCTAAAGCATATCCACTTCTCATTCAGGCAGTGGGTCTGCCTACTTTCTAGATTTTGAAAATCTTCTCTGTCTTCCATGGCATTAAGAGAGGCTGATGCTATCTCTCTATGAAAGTGTGCCTGAAGCATCCCTGCCACTGATGTGTATTGGTTTTCACTTGGCACACTGCCTGTGCTCATGATAACTCTTCCCTATCACATCACAAGCTATAGCACAACTGAGCTTAAAACCATGTCTTTAACTGAAAACCTAAGCCTTTCAAGGGCTTTTCTTTTTTCTTTTCTTTCTTTCCTTTTTTTTTGGTCACTCTGTATAAGGCTGAATTACAGAAATGGACAGATATGGAATAAAACAGATACCATTGCACACATTGGCTGCAGTCCTTTGGTGTTGTGCAAGAGCCCTCCACATCTAACCATAGCATGTCAATGAATTTAGCATCCAAACACATTTGTCAGAATCAGGACTTGGGCCACCTGAAAGTATTTGATATCTCCCTTTGGCAAGTTCACACATTTTCTGACAAATAGAACTACTTTTAAATCCTTCTACTGTACAATGAGTTCATGTGAGGATAGACATTCCTTACTCAATACCATGCCTTTTTGGAGACTTTAAAGCCTGAAAGTGCTTACCATGTTCATAGAACTGAAGATATCAAATTTGTTTTAAGATTGATTTGTATTTGTGTAAGCCCTGGTGTCATAACTTAAATACTTAAACCAACCCTTTGTGATTTTTTTCCCTCCTGAGCTACAAAGCCTAGGACCTGTTATGCCATACTGAGACATAAAGAATCTATAGTCACATTACAGGCTTGGAAAGTATGCTTAAAAATGTGTTCGTGGGAGCCTTAAAGGTTCAGCTAAATTCTCCCAGTTGGTTTACAATTTACATCTCCTTTCTCTTCTCTTTCTTCCTTCTTCAACTCAAATATGTCACATGCCCTAGTTAATAGTCAGACATGTTTGGGTTAAGAAAATATTTCCAGTTTTTCATTCCTCTCCCAATAAGCATTTTATGTATATGCATTCCTACTCTAATATGTTTTTTGAGGTTTAGGAGGAAAAGTTAGGCTAAACACTCCTTGACTTGTTAAGAACATGCTTTCCTTGGGGGAGCATGGCAGAAACGGGGCAGTTATCTGCCCTAGATGGTCACTTGTCTGAAATTTCTCCAGGACCCTGACCACCACACACTAGAAATAAAATAGCACCAATGACTTGATGCTAAGTCAGCCTCAGTTCAGTTCAGTGCAGTCACTCAGTCATGTCCGACTCTTTGCGACCCCATGAATCGCAGCACGCCAGGCCTGCCTGTCCATCACCAACTCCCGGAGATCACTCAGACTCACGTCCATCTAGTCAGTGATGCCATCCAGCCATCTCACCCTCTGTCGTCCCCTTCTCGTCCTGCCCTCAATCCCTCCCAGCATCAGAGTCTTTTCCAGTGAGTCAACTCTTCGCATGAGGTGGCCAAAGTATTGGAGTTTCAGCTTTAGCATCATTCCTTCCAAAGAAATCCCAGGGCTGATCTCCTTTAGAATGGACTGGTTGGATCTCCTTGCAGTCCAAGGGACTCTCAAGAGTCTTCTCCAACACCACAGTTCAAGAGCATCAATTCTTCAGCACTCAGCCTTCTTCACAGTCCAACTCTCACATCCATACATGACCACTGGAAAAACCATAGCCTTGATGCCAACTAGATGGACCTTAGTTGGCAAAGTAATGTCTCTGCTTTTGAATATGCGATCTAGGTTGGTCATAACTTTTCTTCCAAGGAGTAAGTGTCTTTTAATTTCATGGCTGCAGTTACCATCTGCAGTGATATTGGAGCCAAAAAAAAAAAAAAAAAAAAAAGTATGACACTGTTTCCACTGTTTCCCCATCTATTTCCCATGAAGTGATGGGACCAGATGCCACGATCTTCATTTTCTGAATGTTAAGTTTTAAGCCAACTTTTTCACTCTCCACTTTCACTTTCATCAAGAGGCTTTTGAGTTCCTCTTCACTTTCTGCCATAAGGGTGGTGTCATCTGCATATCTGAGGTTATTGATATTTCTCCCAGCAATCTTGATTCCAGCTTGTGCTTCTTTCAGCCCAGTGTTTCTCATGATGTACTCTGCATATAAGTTAAATAAGCAGGGTGACAATAGACAGCCTTGACGAACTCCTTTTCCTATTTGGAACCAGTCTGTTGTTCCATGACCTGTTCTAACTGTTGCTTCCTGACCTGCATACAGATTTCTCAAGAGGCAGATCAGGTGGTCTGATATTTCCATCTCTTTCAGAATTTTCCACAATTTATTGTGATCCACACAGTCAAAGGCTTTGGCATAGTCAATAAAGCAGAAATAGATGTTTTTCTGGAACTCTCTTGCTTTTTCCATGATCCAGCGGATGTTGGTAATTTGATTGCTGGTTCCTCTGCCTTTTCTAAAACCAGCTTGAACATCTGGAAGTTCACAGTTCACGTATTGCTGAAGCCTGGCTTGGAGAATTTTGAGCATTTCTTTATTAGGGTGTGAGATGAGTGCAATTGTGCGGTAGTTTGAGCATTCTTTGGCATTGCCTTTCTTTGGGATTGGAATGAAAACTGACCTTTTCCAGTCCTGTGGCCACTGCTGAGTTTTACTAGGGAAAGACAAGTAATTTGTCCCAGCTCTATCAGCATCTGAGAAGGATATCATTATTAGATAGTCTATTAGTTGCTGAAGGCAAAACATAAAGGAAACATGAGAAGAAATATTAATTTGGAGAATGGAAAGCTTCCCAAGACTCCAAAGCATTTGATTTGTAGTGCTGTGTTCTACCTATGGAACTAGAATAAGGCAGACTAAAAATAATAAAAATAATAACACTTTTGATAATAGTAATAATGACACCAAGTAAAATCTTGAGAGCTTAATTTTTGCTACTGTGGTAAGTGCTTTCCATATATTATCTCTTCCCTTTTAATCCTCACATGAACCATACAAGATATTAGCTTCATTTTACAGATAAGGAAATCAAAGAATCGAATATCTAATTAATAGCTGATTAATAATAGAAAATGCTGAAGCTGAAGCCCCAATACTTTGCCGACCTGATGTGAAAAGCCAACTCATTCAAAAAGACCCTAATGCTGGGAAGGATGGGGAGCAAGAGGAGAAGGGGATGCCAGAGGATGAGATGGTTGGATGGCATCACGGACTCAGTGGACATGAGTTTGAGCAAATTTCAGTGGATAGTGAAGGACAGGGAAGCCTGGCATGCTACAATCCATGGGATTGCAAAGATATGACATAGCAACTGAAAAACAATGGTAGTGATAGCAGTTATAAAGATAACAGCAATAACAATAATAAATACTATTTTAAGGATATATGTTACCTAATTTAATCCTCAATAGCAAGTCAATAATATTGGTTCTAGAATTAGAAACTTCACACATGAAGAAACTGAAGCAAAGAGAGGTTAAATAAATTACCCAAGGGTACTCAGCAAATAAATGGTAGAGCTGGGGGATAGATGCAGCATTTGGTTTCATAATCAAGGCCACTAAGCATTATGCATCTCTTAAGAAGCAAAGTATAAGTAAGTGTAGATATTGTTCATTAAAACCCGGCTCTTAACAACAGCTTCTTACTCTGTTTCAGTGATAGAACTCAGGTGTATTAGGAATAAAACAGTGTACTCCTGATTGCTGAAACTCTGTAAATGTGACATAAACAAATCAGCAAGAAAGGCCAATCTTTCCAATTTGCCCAGTATTTTTCAAGTTTTTAGCAATGACAGTCACACATCCAGGAAATCCTTCAGTTCTGGATAAACTGGGACAGTTGTTAATACTAATGTAGACCATAAACATTGCCTAATTGGTACCCTTACTCCTCTACTTGCAATATCAATTTCAACACGATGTTACTAAGAAGAGAAATAAGACCTCCCTCTTTGCAAGACTAGCAATATGCTCTATCTTAAGGATCCTATTATAAGATTTAGCAACTTTGTGGCTTTCAATATCTCCAACTTTTATGCCTAAGAAAGACAGTAAACCTGAATTGAGATTAAGGAATTCATAACCACTAATAAAGAAATATACCACATGCACCATTTAATTCTTTCCGAACTTTTCCCCTTCTCTACCATACTGTATAAAAGCAAGCCCCATCTTGCCTAGGCAGACAGGCTAGGTCCTAAAGGCTGTGACCTTCTCTAAGAATTTGGGCTGAGAGTCAATAAAAGCCTTCTTCCAGGGGACCTAGAGAGTGACCTCTTGTCCTGGTCAGTCTGTGAGAAAAGCTGCTCCAATTAACTTTTCTGTGTGTTTGAGAAAGCAGCAAATGTTGGAAAACACAAAAATAAAGGCACAGCTACACCTGGTGAGGTTTGGCAGGTGATAGGACCCCTATATTTAACAATGTCAGTAATCACTCTCAGTAAATAAAGCCCTACCATCCTGAAAAAGAAAACTGAAACAACTGTACAACACTACATGAAAATCCATATTATATTTAAAAGCAAACAACCTTCTCATATGCATTCACACATTGTCACAATAAGCACTTGTAGAGGCTTGGAAGGGGTAAAAGTCATTAAGAGAAAAATACCAAGTAAAATGTGCTAGAAGTATTATGGACAAAGCACCACAAGATTGAGACGAACTTGGAGATGGAAACTTTGAAGTTGGAGCTGAGTGTGCTAAGGAGACTTGGAAAAGGAGAGCCTTGCAGGCAGAGCAAAGGTCATACACAAAGGTGAGAAAGTCACATAGATATGACCAGAGGAATATCTATGTCCAGAGGAATCTCCATTTTCTCTGGCTGTGGAGCAGCATGGGAGAGAGGGTTAGAGGTAAGACTGGAAAAATATGAAGCTTTGAGTACTATTTAGATGGAAGGTTTTCACATTTGTGTTGTAAATGCAATGCGCATATAGTACTAATTTTATTAATGATGATACTAATAAGTAATTAATTGAGCACTTGCTATGTTCCAGACACTTTGCTACAAGCTTTACTTGGATATTTTGTGGTTGGCATAGTTTATCTATTACTATGAAAAGTAAACATGTTATCCAAAACAAAAATAAAAATGTAGTAAGAAGAACGCAATGTTTTATACTCTTGCAAATTTGTTTTCTTCCAGGTTTATTGAAATATAATTGACATATAACTTTGTGTAAGTTGAAGGTGTACAATGTGATGATTTATGTGTGGATTGTGAAGTGATTGCCACAAGAGGGTCAGTCCACACGTACATTACTTCACATAGTTCAGTTCAGTTGCTCAGATCAGATCAGATCAGATCAGTCGCTCAGTCGTGTCCGACTCTTTGCGACCCCATGAACCGCAGCACGCCAGGCCTCCCTGTCCATCACCAGCTCCCGGAGGTCACCCAGACTCGCATCCATCGAGTCAGTGATGCCATCCAGCCATCTCATCCTCTGTCGTCCCCTTCTCCTCCTGCCCTCAATCCCTCCCAGCATCAGAGTCTTCTCCAATGAGTCAACTCTTCGCATGAGATGGCCAAAATACTGGAGTTTCAGCTTTAGCATCATTCCTTCTAAAGAAATTCCAGGATTGATCTCCTTCAGAATGGACTGGTTGGATCTTCTTGCAGTCCAAGGGACTCTCAAGAGTCTTCTCCAACACCACAGTTCAAAAGCATCAATTCTTCGGCGCTCAGCCTTCTTCACAGTCCAGCTCTCACATCCATACATGACCACAGGAAAGACCATAGCCTTGACTAGGCGAACCTTTGTTGGTAAAGTGATGTCTCTGCTTTTGAATATGCTATCTAGGTTGGTCATAACTTTCCTTCCAAGGAGCAAGCGTCTTTTAATTTCATGGCTGCAGTCACCATCTTCAGTGATTTTGGAGCCCAGAAAAACAAAGTCTGACACTGTTTCCACTGTTTCCCCATCTATTTCCCATGCAGTGATGGGACCAGATGCCATGATCTTCGTTTTCTGAATGTTGAGCTTTAAGCCAACCTTTTCACTCTCCACTTTCACTTTCATCAAGAGGCTTTTTAGCCCCTCTTCACTTTCTGCCATAAGAGTGGTGTCATCTGCATATCTGAGGTTATTGATATTTCTCCCGGCAATCTTGATTCCAACTTGTGTTTCTTCCAGTCCAGCATTTCTCATGATGTACTCTGCATATAAGTTAAATAAACAGGGTGACAATATGCAGCCTTGACGTACTCCTTTTCCTATTTGGAACCAGTCTGTTGTTCCATGACCAGTTCTAACTGTTGCTTCCTGACCTGCATACAGATTTCTTAAGAGGCAGATCAGGTGGTCTGGTATTCCCATCTCTTTCAGAATTTTCCATAGTTTATTGTGATCCACACAGTCAAAGGCTTTGGCATAGTCAATAAAGCAGAAATAGATGTTTTTCTGGAACTCTCTTGCTTTTTCCATGATCCAGCGGATGTTGGCAATTTGATCTCTGGTTCCTCTGCCTTTTCTAAAACCAGCTTGAACATCAGGAATTTCAGTTGCTCAGTTGTGTCCAACTCTTTGCGACCCCATGAATCGCAGCACGCCAGGCCTCCCTGTCCATCACCAACCCCTGGAGTTCACCCAGACTCACGTCCATCAAGTCAATGATGCCATCCAGCCATCTCATCCTCTGTTGTCCCATTCTCCTCCTGCCCCAATCCCTCCCAGCATCAGAGTCTTTTCCAATGAGTCAACTCTTCGCATGAGGTGGCCAAAGTACTGGAGTTTCAGCTTTAGCATCATTCCTTCCAAAGAAATCCCAGGGCTGATCTCCTTCAGAATGGACTGGTTGGATTTCCTTGCAGTCCAAGGTACTCTCAAGAGTCTTCTCCAATAGTTACCTATTGTTTATTTTTTGTGATGAGAACTTTTAGCAGCCTTCAAGGATACAATACAGTATTGGTAACTACAGTCACCATATTTTGTATTAGATCCTCAGAATTTATCTTATAACTGGAAGTTTGTACCCCTTGACTGTTATGCACAGACCCCCTCCCCCAGTAATCTAGTTTCTCTTTCTACTAGTTTGGGTATTTGGGTTTTGTTTCCTTTTTTTTTTTTTAAGATTTTTTATTATAAGTAAGATCATACCTGGTGTTTTCTCTGTCTGACTTATTCCACTTAGCACAATGCCCTCAAGATTCATGTTGTTACAAACTGCAAGATTCCCTTCTTTATTATGGTTGAATGATATTTCTGTGTGTGTACACTCACGCATACATACTGCATTTTCTTCATTCATTTACCCATTTACAGACACAAAGTTTATTTCTAAGTCTTGGCAGTTGTAAATAATACTCCAGTGAACATAAAGATGCAGATCTCTCTTCAGGATATTTCCTTTGGTGTATATTGGCCCAGAGGTTAAAGTGTCTGCCTGCAATGTGGGAGACCTGGGTTCGATCCCTGGGTGGGGAAGATCCTCTGGAGAAGGAAATGGCAACCCACTCTAGTATTCTTGCCTGGAGAATCTCGTGGATGGAGGAGCCTGGTGGGCTACAGTCCACGGGGTCGCAAAGAGTCGGACACAACTGAGCGACTTCACTTTCACTTTCTTTCATACTTAGAAGTGGAATTGTTGGGTCATATGGTAGTTTTATTTTTTTATCCTTTCTGGAAACTCTATACTGTTTCCCACAGCAGCTGTATCAATTTACTTTCCCCCTAGCATTGTCTGTGCAAGCTAGGGAGCAAATTTGAACTTCCACTCAAATGCTGAGCTTAGCCTCCAGTTCTGCCCTCTGGGAAGTGTGGGCCACAAGTGCCTGGGAGTTGTGGAGCACACCCTAAGGCCCACTTGAGCTGGGAGCCAAGCCAGCACCTGTGCCCTACTGTTGAGCATAGTCTCTGGCCTTGTATAACCATGGACCATGAGCAACCTCAGAGCTCAGCCTGCAGTACCGCCCAGCCATAGAGCCCCCTCTACCAGCCCACCCAGCAGCAGAGCCCAGCACATGGCCTTCTTATTTGTTGGACACAGTTTGCAGCCTTGCCCAGGCAAGGAGTCCAGCCAGTGACCCCGTCTAACCACAAAGCATAACCTGCGGTTCCACCCAGCTTCGCAGTCTGGACAGTCACTCTGTCTGGTTGAGGAGCCCAGCCATGGCACCTTCTCTGTGACCTCAGAGCAAGGAGGGTAGCCATGTCTGACTAGAGACCTCAACAACCAGCTGAAGTAAAGGATTCTAACTAGCATCATAAAAATGGGAGCGTAGGGCTTCTCTGGAGGCTCAGTGATAAGTAATCCACCTGTAATGCAAGAGACCTAGGTTTGACCCCTGTTCTGGAAAGATTCCACATGCCAGGGGAACTAAGCCTGTGTGTGTGTGTGTGTGTGTGTGTGTGTGTGTGCATGCTCAGTTGTGTCAGACTCTGTGCCACAACTATAGAGCCTGTGATCTAGAGCCTAGGAATTGTGACTACTGAGCCCACATGCCCTGGAGCCCGAGCTCCACAACAAGAGGAGCCATGGCAAAGAGAAGCCTGCATACTGCAACTAGAGAGCAACTCGTGCTCACCGCAACTAGAGAAAAGTCCACACAGCAATGAAGACCCAGCACAGCCCAAAATAAATAATAAATGGATAGGTAAAATTTGAAAAAAGTGAATGTGTAAAAGTCTTTGGTAAAGATCAATATATAAAGTCAGATTTTCTGATATTGTAATAGTAGCATGTAAATCACAGCTCTAGTTTAAAAGTTTTTTTAAAAATGTGTTAAAATAGCCATCTCTACAATAATGTATTATTGGATACAAAAATAAAAAGGTGTAAATTATAACATCAATAACCTAAAATGTGAGGGGTGGGTGTGAGGAGGGGGGCTTCCCAGGTGGCACTAGCGGTAAAACCCTGCCTGCCAATACAGAAGACATAAGAGATGAGAGTTCGATTCCTGGGTTGGGCAGATCCCCTGGAGAGGGAAATGGCAACCTGCCCCAGTATTCTTGCCTGGAGAATCCTATGGACAGAAGAGCCTGGCAGGCTATAGTCCACAGGGTCACAAAGCGTCAAACATGACTGAAGAGATTTTGCACGTGTGCAAGAGAAGTAAAAGTTTCTGAGTGCCACTAAAGTTATTATCAGTTTAAAATAGGATGTTGGGAGATATTTAAGTATCATAGAGATCACAGAAAAATCCTTGTGGTAGATACACAAAAAATTATGATAAAGAAATTGGAGCATACAGCCACAGAAAGTCATCAACTCAAAAAAGGAAGACAGGAAGAAAAGCAGCAAAGATCAAGAATGTACGAAACAGTCAGAAAACAGTTAACAAAATGGCAGTAGTAAATCCCTACCTATCAATAGCATAAGCATAAATGGATTAAGTTCTCCAAACTTGAAAATTTCTTAATGTCTGGCTTAAACCCAGCTGGTTCTATTAATAATATCAACATGTGCATTGCATATATAAGATATTGTTTTTGGTTAAAGTCAATCCGCTTGACATGTACTGGGCTCTATGCTGGACAACAGAAATATGACGATGAACAAAACAAATGTGATCCCTCTATTCATAGAGTCTACAGCCTGTGGAGGGATATCGTCTATCAACCATGATTGCACCAGTAACTTCCTAACTGCTCCTGCAATAGCAGCTTCCAACCAGGAGCAGAGGATGCTGTGAGCATGCCTGACCAGGGAGACTGATCTAGGCTGAGGAATCAGGGGTTAGGTGTTTTGAAATTACAACCATATTATAGCCTTCAGGAAAAAAAAAATAAAGACATACTTTAATATCTTCATTTTAAATGTTCATTTTTAAAAATAAAATTCATTATTAGCAAATCCACATTGAAGCAATCAGCTAGACAGATGGAAACTCTGCAT
This sequence comes from Tragelaphus eurycerus, assembly GCA_935064755.1. Classification (NCBI taxonomy): domain Eukaryota; kingdom Metazoa; phylum Chordata; class Mammalia; order Artiodactyla; family Bovidae; genus Tragelaphus; species Tragelaphus eurycerus. The sequence continues at coordinate 38,374,416 of CAKXYN010000010.1, read as the reverse complement.
TCAAAGCACATTCATGTCTTTCTATCAGCTAGCAATTAGACATGTGAAAGCATATTCTTAAACCATAATGTGTCAAAGATTTGCAGTTTTAAAAGCAATACTGTCAAGCTGCAAAACTTACGAAATTATCCACTTTTTTTATTACTGCCTTTGATTTATATGTCCCCAAAAGTGAGGCTTGGAAGTCTTCCCATTTGGTTATTGCAGTCACAGGAGAAAATTGAAATAACAATTTTTTTAGCCTTCTTAAAATTTTATTAGAGTCTTGAAGGGAACCAAATTTTATTAACTTATTCTTTTTGGGGTACCAAATATCCTGCTGTCTTAGTAGTAATAGCATCAATAAAAAGGCCATTTCAGAATCTGGAAATGTCTAATCAGCTCTTCTTCTGAATTTTGAACCGGGAGCCAGAGATAAATGAGCAGTCCTATAAAGTTAGACCAGTAAGTTCAACACAAGTGTTGCAGCCCCAGTGGACTGTAGCCTGCCAGGCTCCTCTGTCCATGGAATTCTGCAGGCAAGAGTACTGGAGTGGGTAGCCATTCCCTTCTCTAGGGTATCTTCCCAACCCAGGGATTGAATCAGGGTCTCCCACATTGCAGGCAGATTCTTTACCATCTGAGCCACCAGGGAAAGTGAAGTCGCTCAGTTGTGTCCGACTCTTTGAGATCCCATGGCCATGGGATTCTCCAAGCAAGAATACTGGAGTGGGTTGCCATTTCCTTCTCTAGAGGATCTTCCCAACACAGGGATAGAACCCAGGTCTCCTGCACTGCAGGCAAACTCTTTACTGTCTGAGTTCCCAGGGAAGCCCAAAGCACACGAGGGGGTTAAACTGCTGCTGCTACCTCCTTTCTCAAATCCAGACCAGGAGGCTACCTATGGCGTTTCAGAGCATCACTATACCCACATGACCACAAGGAAGATCCCAGTCTGCCCCTGTGGGGCAAGGAGCTCTGAACCTGGTGAATAGAAGCAGAGCAGATGAGGAAGGCCTGACGACAGGCAGATCCCCCAAAGCCAAGTGGAATCTGAGTGAAGCAAACCCAGTGATTCTTGGTCCACTCTCACTAAAGAGTATTTACTCTTCTGTCTCCTCCTCCTCCTCCTCCTCCTCCTTTGCTTCCCCCTTCTTCCATGGAAAGAAGCTAGTGGAAGAGAGAAAGCACTAAGGAAAGAACTTGGGAAAAGGGAGAAAATAATTGCTCACTCCAAGTAGAATTGGACTTAAAATCAGGAAAAAACAACTTCTCTTCTTTATTATCTTCATAGTTTCTTTCTGCTGTCTTTATTGCTACTCCAAACAGTGGCACAAAAGACACTCTGCTAAGAACCTACTCTTCTCTCCTGTCCTTCCTACCTCCAGCCAACCCATTAATTGCAGCTTGAAAAACTGACATGTTCATAATAAATCTAGACTTTCTATCTTCAAAATTGATCTTAGAGATGATCTATTTTTTTTATTAAATTTTATTTTGCTTAACTTTACAATATTGTATTGCTTTTGCCATGATTTACTTTTAAGCCAGTTGTGGAAGAATGCTATTACCTAAAAGAGATGATTTGCTTTTAAAAATAATGAGCTTTCACTACAAGTAAGGTGAAGAGGCAGCCATCAGAATGGGGAAGATAATAGTAAGCAAAACAACTGACAAAGAATTAATTTCCAAAATATACAAGCAATGCCACTCGATACCAGAAAAATAAACAACCCAATCAAAAAGTGGGCCAAAGAACTAAACAGACATTTCTCCAAAAACATACAGATGGCTAACAAACACATGAAAAGATGCTCAACATCCCTCATTATCAGAGAAATGCAAATCAAAACCACAGTGAGGTTCCATCTCATACTGGTCAGAATAGCTGCCATCAAAAAGTGTACGAACAATAAATGCTGGAGAGGGTGTGGAGAAAAAGGAACACTCTTACACTGTTGGTGGGAATGCAAACTAGTACAGCCACTATGGAGAACAGTGTGGAGATTCCTTAAAAAACTGGAAATAGAACTGCCATATGACACAGAAATCCCACTGCTGGGAATACACACTGCGGAAACCAGAATTGAAAGAGACACATATACCCCAAAATGTTCATTGCAGCACTGTTTACAATAGCTATGACATGGAAGCAACCTAGGTGTCCATTGGCAGATGAATGGATAAGGAAGTTGTGGTACATAAACACAATGGAATATTACTCAGCTATAAAAAGGAACACATTTGAGTCAGTTCTAATGAGGTGGATGAACCTGAAGCCTATTATACAGAGTGAAGTAAGTCAGAAAAAGAAATGCAAATTCTGTATATTAACACACATATATGGAATTTAAAAAGATGGTACCATTGATCCTACATGCAGAACAGCAAAGGAGACACAGATGTAAAGAAGAGACTTTTGTACTTAGCGGGAGAAGGCAAGGGTGGGATGGTTTGAGAGAACAGCATTGAAACATGTATATTACCATATGTAAAATAGATGACCAGTGCAAGTTCGATCCCTGCAGCAGGGCACTCAAAGCCAGTGCTCTGGGACAACCCAGAGGGATGGGGTGGGGAGGGAGATGGGAGGGGTTTCAGGATGGGGTTATACATGTACACCCATGGCCAACTCATGTCTATGTATGGCAAAAATCACCACAGTATTGTATAGTAATTAGCTTCCAATTAAAATAAATAAATTGATTAAAAAAAAAAAAAAAAAAACTAACCAAGGCCGGGGTGGGGGAATGAGGTATCATTGTGATATGTAGTGAAAAGCTTTATAATCTGAGACCCACCTCTCCCCCAATACACTCCCCAAACTGATATAGCCTTTGATGAGTTAACTTTCTCAAACAAAATTTCACCCATATAATTGGTGTGAAGGGTGGTTAAAATAATATTAACTCAAATCTTTTTAAATAATCTGAGAGAATATGTGCACAGACAGTATTTAAATAAATCACTATCCAAATAAATATTCAATTATTTCTTATTGATTAGAGCTTTATCTGAAGGTCTGTAAGAGTTATGTTCCCATTGATGGCATACAGAATGCACTTTATTCAGTTTTTTAGAATGCTCAGTACCCACGGATCGAACCCTGGTCTCCCACATTGCAGACAGATTCTTTACCATCTGAGCCACCAGGGAAGCCCTTTTGGGGGATAGTGTAGTCCAAAGAGTATGCCTTTTATGTATTAAGATTAAGTGATGTGTATAATTTTAAAACTCCCTTGGGAGTAGAATTCTTTATACCATCTATTTATGTGAATAGACTTTCTTAGTGCTTTATTTATAAGATGCCCAATTAAAATCTGATTCCTAATAATTCAGCCCTGACATCAGAACTGGAAATGCATGAGTAGTCTATGTACTTGCCATTTAAAATTTACTTAAATTACTAATAGCACTCTGAATTGAGGGCTGTTCACTATCTGACAGTGATTTTTATTACACTCCATATATTACTGCAAGTAAGGCATATATTTTACAAAGTAAACAAACAAGCAAAAAGCTCCACTCTGAAGTTCTAAGATAATTACTCTATTGTTTTAGTTTTTAAACAAGAGACAAAATTTGTTGCTTAAACTACTGCATAATTGCACTCATCTCACACACTAGCAAAGTAATGCTCAAAATTCTCCAAGCCAGGCTTCAATAGTACATGAACTGAGAATTTCCAGATGTTCAAGCTGGATTTAGAAAAGGCAGAGGAACCAGAGATCAAATTGCCAACATCCATTGGATCATCAAAAAAGCAAGAGAGTTCCAGAAAAACATCTGCTTTATTAACTCTGACAAAGACTTTGACTGTGTGGATCACAACAAACTATGGAAAATTCTGAAAGAGATGGGAATTCCAGACCACCTTACCTGCTTCCTGAGGAATCTGTATGCAGGTCAAGAAGAAACAGTTAGAAATGGACATGGAACAACGGACTGGCTCCAAACTGGGAAAGGAGAACGTCAAGGCTGAATATTGTCACCCTGCTTATTTAATCTATGCACAGAGTACATCATGAGAAATGCCAGGCTGGATGAAGCACAAGCTGGAATCAAGATTGCCAGGAGAAACATCAATAACAGATATGCAGATGACACTACCCTTATAGCAGAAAGTGAAAGGGAATTGAAGAGCGTCTTGATGAAAGTGAAAGAAGAGAGTAAAAAACCTGGCTTAAAACTCAACATTCAGAAAAACAAAGATCATGGAATCCAGTTCATCACTTCATGGCAAATAGATGGGGAAACAATGGAAACAGTGACAGACTTTATTTTCTTGAGCTCCAAAATCACTGCAGATGGTGACTGCAGTCATGAAATTAAAAGATGCTTGCTCCTCGGAAGAAAAGCTATGACCAACCTAGACAACTTATCAAAAAGCAGAGACATTATTTTACTGACAAAGGTCCATCTAGTCAAAGTCACGGTTTTTCTAATAGTCATGAATGGATGTGAGAGCTGGACTATAAAAAAAGCTGAGCGCCAAAGAATTGATGCTTTTGAACTGTGGTGTTGGAGAAGACTCTTGAGAGTCCCTTGGACTGCAAGGAGATCCAACCAGTCCATTCTGAAGGAGATCAGTCTTGAATATTCATTGGAAGGACTGAGACTGAAGCTGAATCTCCAATACTTTGGCCACCTGATGCAAAGAACTGACTCATTGGAAAAGACCCGGATTCTGGGAAAGATTGAAGGCAGGAGGAGAAGGGAAAGACAGAGGATGAGATGCCTGGATAGCATCACCAACTCAATGGACATGAGTTTGAGCAAGCTCTGAGAGTTCAGGGAAGCCTGGCGTGCTGCAGTCCATGGGGTCACAAAGGGTTGGACATGACTGAGCGACTGGATGGAATTGAACTGAATTATTTCAGACTTCATTTGTCATGCTTTTTACATTTTTTTTAATACAACCACTTTAATACACTAGCAGTGTGTTGCCCCTTTCATAAGTGTGTGCTCTATGTTCCTTCCCCCCTCTTCTTCTTTCCCCTCCCTTGCATCCCTCCTCCCTTCTCTTTCTTTTTCCTAACTTCCTTGCCTCCTCCTTTGTTTTGAATCTTAGTCCACACATTTTCCTCAAACAAACATTTACAACAATATGTTGAATATATAAAATAATAGCAAAAAACGAATAGCGAACCTATGAAGATAACAAAAGTCAATATAGACCTAAGAGGGGAAAGGAGAACATATTTCTCCATTTTTCCTGAAATACATGCTCCATTTTTTGTCTTTTGTTTTTCATACAGAGATCAGTGAATCTATTCATACATGACCATATAATGAATCCATCCTCAGGAAGGCAAAAAAAAACAAAAAACCTCATTTTTCAGTTTTAAGTATTAATTTGTAGACACCCATGTACCACTTATTCATCTGCCATATATCTATATAGGTTAAGTACAATTGCTCCTAGCCAAAAAAAAAAAAAAAAAAAAAGACATTACTGGTTTACCAAGTGAAGGATATGTTAGGATATCTTTTGAAGCTGTATTGGTAGGGGAATTCTGCTGTCGTCTTTACTCTGAAAATACTTTTATCTCAGTTACCAAGATAGTTTCATTTCAGCATGCATGTGTGTGCATCATGTCCAACTCTTCATGACCCCATAGACTATACCTGCCAGGCTCTTCTGTCCATGGAATTTTCCAGGCAAGTATACTGGAGTGGGTTGCCATTTCCTTCTCCATAATTTCAATATATGTAGCACCAATTAGTGCATTCGATATGGTTACACAGCTCTGTAATACCCTTTTGTGTGCTCTTCCATTCCCATAAATAGAAAGAGGTAGATGTTTCCAGACTTTGGTTATGCAACACAGCTGTAGTGGGTGACTTTGAAAATAACTGGTCTGGATATTTTGGCCCATAACTTGTCTTTTGTGATCATTGTTATGCTCCTAACAGAAGTCATAATTTGCACAATATCTCTGCCAAATTCTTTGGTTTTGTTTTTTTTGGTTTAACATTTTATGACGCTGTTAGTAATATTAAGTCTAACTCTCATATATGTTTGTGAAAGAAATTTGTTCATAGGTGTTAAAAAATCCCATTTACTGGTAAATGTTACAGTGGAGTGGCATGATATGTTTATGTAAGTTCAATTCAATTCTATGTGTGTGTGGAAGGCAGAGAGAGATCAGCTGATTTTTGTCCTCTGTCCACAGGGTGAATTTTTGGCTCTGAGTGAGTATGAAATGGAAGACAAGTATCTGCTGTCCTCAGTTCCCAACAACCTGAGTGTGAGCATCTTGCTGCAGTAAGTGTAATTCTCGTTTTTAAACACACAGTAAATAGGGTTTTTTTTTTTTTTCCTACAACATGATCACTAAATGCAAGCCAGCTGCCATCTGGTGATTTACCAAAGAAAACAGAATTCCAGTCTAAGACTGGAGAAAAAATTGTGTTGGCTTTAACTAATTCCTGCATGAGATGCTACTGTGGTGTGACTCCATCATTAGTAGTTGGAACCACAGCTTAGTATTATCAACAATTTTTAATGCAAATTAGGAGAAAAAAATTATAGTGTGAGTAGGCAAAAGAACCTTGCTGTTGCTAAAATGCTGGTAAGTATTTTGGTTGCCATTTTATGATTAAAGTAAGATGCAGAATACATTTATTAAACTGAAACCAGACTCTAGTGAAAATCTGGGTCTACTGGAATCTGAATCAAGAACACCATGGATTTACTTAGTAAAAGTGCTAAAAATGAGTGAACAATTAATTGCTATGGCTACTTGTGGAAACTGAATTTGAAGTTAATAAAAACAATACTAAATGATTGGACAGAGTAAAGAGCCATCTGAATTTTTCCTTTTTTTCTCTTTGCGTTTTCTTATTGTTATTTTATATTGGCATATAAATATAAAGATTTAGCTTGCATGTCATAAATTGAGGGAAAAAAATTTACTATTTTTTAACCTCCCCCTGGCTGGATAGCATCACCAACTCGATGGACATGAGTTTGAGTGAACTCCGGGAGTTGGTGATGGACAAGGAGGCCTGGCGTGCTGCGGTACATGGGGTCACAGAGAGTTGGACATGACTGAGTGACTGAACTGAACTCATCATTTACTGTTGAACAAAATGTATCGTTTTATAGACTAGCTAGTTAATGCACAGTTGAAGAGGGGTTAAATTTTAAAAAGCTATAATAACAGTAGCAGAAGTAAACATCAGTTTAATACTTTGTATGTAGTTGGTATTGTGATATATGTGTACCTTACATTATGTAACAATCTTCAGAGCATGTTTTTGTAATGGATATTATTTTTATTGGCCACCTTTTACCTATGAGAAAGTTGAGGCATAGAGAACTTTGCAAAATTTTCCAATAATCAAAAGTAGTGTTAGAGCCAGTTCCTAATCTCTGTAATCTCAAAGCCCATTTAATCAACTACTGTAGCATTCTGACACACACAAGGACATCTAGAAACAGACCCAAACACAGTTTATAAAAGTTTAATGGTGGATGCTCCTCAATTTTAGAGAAGGAAATGGCAACCCACTCCAGTACTCTTGCCTGGAAAATCCCATGGACAGAGGAGCCTGGTAGGCTATGGTCCATGGGATTGCGAAGAGTCAGACACAACTAAGTGACTTCACTTTCCCTTTTCACTTTCATGCATTGGAGAAGGAAATGGCAACCCACTCCAGTGTTCTTGCCTGGAGAATCTCAGGGAGAGGGGAGCCTGGTGAGCTGCCGTCTATGGGGTCGCACAGAGTCTGACACATCTGAAGCGACTTAGCAGCAGCAGCAGCTCCTCAATTTTGAAGTGGAGGCACTTCATTTAAAATCCTCATAAGTCATTACTTTGTTGTATATTCTTTTTATTCTTTCAGTCTTAAACTCTGTCTCACATTCTTTCTGACCTACTGCCTTAGAAATTAATGTCACCATTTTGGTCTAGACTCCCTCTTCTGAGGTTGTTATTGTTAGGAATGGTGCGTGTCAGTCTCATCTGCCTCCCAAAGAGACAGCAGGCTTGTGTCACAAGAATGCAGAGGCAGTGTCAGGAGGGGTGGCTAGAGGTGGTGGCAGTCTTGCACCATTTATGTTTGACTCTATTAGTGGTCAAGTTTACTTGCTTGCAGAATAATGTGGCAGTAATTGTGAACTTGACCACCATGCTGGTGCTCACTTCACAGTCAAAAGAGTTGTTTATACTCCCAGACTCCTCCACTTTACCAGTTTTTAATTTGCAGCTCTCCAGTCTCTCTTCCGACCCACTACACATAGAAATTTCTTTGCCAAAGCCATAAATCATCATTTTGTTGCTAAATCAAATAGTCATTTGATTCTACATTTTTTCTTACTTGACCTTAGTACCATCATTAATCACATCTGACCATTTCCTCTTTCTTGAATATACTCTTCTGTTGGTTTCTTCAGCACCATAATTTCCTATCACCTTCCTGGACATTTTTTCTGTGTTTTCCATGTCCATTTTATAGTGTGTGGATTGCATGACTGCAGTGGACATTTTTATTTACTCAATCTGGTCACAGAGGTTGAATTAGGGATTCCACATGACCCAAATCAGGTGAAATAGAGCCAAGGAGTTTCTTTCCTAGAACTTCTGCTGAAGCCATCAAGGAAAAATTACATTCTTTCTACTGTGATTTCTGGTTGTGAGAATGATGTTAAGCAGAGTGTCATTGAATTTCAGAAAAAGGCCATCACTGTGGAAAGCAGATAAACACTAAGTCCTGATTAATTCATTCAAGGCCTAGATCCAAATGGGTTTGAAACTTTAAGAATATTTCTGGATTTTTCCAAAACAAGAGCCAATATATTTCCTTGATTGTATGGGTGAGATATTATATCATTTATAAATGAAATAGTCTTTCATGATAGGATGCTCCCCTCCCACCTACCAACCCATCATCAATGAACTCTAGATTTCATAAATACAATTTTCTATTATAAATCTCATTTTAGATGCACTGAAGATGCCATTTAGATGTCACTGAACCTGCCCACTTCTATCCACATCAGAACCCAACCAGCAACTTGAACATGATCTTTCACTTTTCTCCCCTTTATGCATCCCCCCATATCAGGTGAACAGTGGGAAAGAATCTGCCTGCCAATGCAGGTGACATTTGTTCAATCCCTGGGTCGAGAAGATTCCCTAGAGGAGGAAATGGCAGCCCACTCCAGTATTGTTGCCTGGAAAATTCCATGGACAGAGGAGCCTGGCTGGCTACAGTCCACGGGGTCGCAGAGAGTTGCACACAACTGATCATGCTATGCATATCCAAATCAATCATCCAGTCCTATTAACCTACTTCTAAATTGTTCTTTATTCCATCTAATTCTCCTCAGCCTCGTGGCCCCAGTTTATGGTATACTGCTATCTTTTGCCTGAATTACTTTAGTTTTCCTGACTGATTTGCTTGCCTCAAGTCCATATTTTGCCCTGCAGTCATAGTGATGTGTGTCCAAAATGCAAATATAATTATAGTCTTCAGTTTAAAACTTTATATGGCTCTCTTCTGCCTGCAGAATACTATGAACCCAAACTACTCACTGGCTCACATCATGATCTGACCCTTGCTTATCTCTGTTCCCGCCACCCACACAATCATCTCACACAGAGAACTACACTCAGCCCCACAGGGTCGTGCTCCCTCTCTGGCCTTGCATGTCATGCTCCTTCCTCTGCTTTAGAACATTCTTCTCTGCTGCGGCTCAGAGAATTCTATCCATCCTGAGGGAAACTTCCATCAGACACTGTGCTCCTCCAAGACAAGTGCCAAGTCTGAGTTAAATGCCCTTATGTGTTCTCCTTGAGCTACCGGACCACATTCACCTCCTGTAATTGTGAATTGCCTATTTTTGTTATCGCTGCCAATTTATATTACTCACCTGAAGGGAAACCTCGAGAGTAAAGGTCTCAAATAGCGCCTTTGACAGTGCTACTTCACAACTACTTGTGTAAATGAATGAATGAACAGTGATGAAATAATCAGACATACCATAGAATCAACACAGATGAAGTTTTCTGCTTATGTAATTGTATAGGTCTCTCTCCAGTGCATTCTAAGCAGCTCAGCCTGGAATAAAAGTTTAAAAATGGAGTTTTTGGATAGAGAAACTTCAGATCTTACTTGCAACCTTTCTTTCTCCCCAAACTCATTTGATTGGTGTTACACTTAAAATTAGGCAAAGGTTTATATCAGGGGAAAACGGGGCATGCCCTTATCTTTCCAAATCCATTTTCTTATCGAAACATAGACCTTTTGACCCCAGTTTACATATTCATTTTTAAGCTTAAAATAATAAAATGACACAAGAGATAGCTTGACAGTTCATGAAGGAAATTACGGTGCTCTGTGATAACTGATTGTATTACAGAAAACATCACAGCTAAGAGGCTGCCATGACAAATTCGATGCCTCAAGCAAGAGATGCCTGAGGGTGGGCGAAAGAAAGAAAGTGAAAGTCGCTCAGTTGTGTCTGACTCTTTGCGACCCCATGAATACTGGAGTGGGTAGCCTTTCCCTTCTCCAGGGGATCTTCCCAACCCAGGGATCGAACCCAGATCTCCCACATTGCAGACAGATTCTTTACAAGCTGAGATTGAGGGTGGGTGGGAGGACACAAAACAAAAGAAATAAAGGACACTCTGAAGAGAACTCAGTTCTCATGCCCCTCGCCTTCCTAACCTCTCCTCACCATGCACAAAGACAAAGCCTGTCTCTCAGCTGGTACTTGTTGGATACCAAGTATGAATTCAGACTTCACTGATTTGAGTTTCTTGACACCTAAAGAAACAACCATTTGCATGTTATAAACCTATCAAAGAAATTTCCTATTCCTTATTTCTAATTTCTTATTGAGGAAAATAAAACACCAAAGTCCCCTGGACAGCAAGGAGATCAAAGCAGTCAATTATAAAAGAAATCAACTCTGAATATTCATTGGAAGCACTGATGCTGAAGCTGAAGCTCCAGTACTTTGGCCACCTGATGCAAAGAGCTGACCCTTTGGAAAAGACCCTGATGCTGGGAAAGATTGAGGGCAGGAGGAGAAAGGGGAAACAGAGGATGAGATGGTTGGGTGACACCATTCATTCAGTGGACATGAGTTTGGACAGACTCTGAGAGATCATGAAAGACAGGGAAGCCTGGCATGCCGCAGTCCATGGGGCTATGAAGAGTAGCCTGTGAACAACAGCAACAAAGCACCAAACATAGGAACAGAAAATCCAACAGAAAGCTAAGAAGATACAAAAGTTCCCAGCTGGTTTCCTTGAATCTATTTTCTTTTCCTCCAATCTGATCATCGCAAAGGTGTCAGAATATTGTCGGAATTCAAAACTGAGCAACTCTTCAAATCTCTCATTACCTTTAGGATAAAGTCCCTAATCCACAATATGCCTCTTATTCTTGCCACAGGCTGGTATGTAGAATGCCCTTCACTTCCTTGAAAGCACTGTGTTCTTCTCTGTCCCAAGAAATTTGCACATGCTGTTCTTTTTGCCTGAAATATTTTGATACTGAAACCATTGACCTCAGATTGGGACTTGAACACATGTGACTGGAACTCAAACCTGGCCAAAACCCAGTTTGAGACTCGAACCCACATGGCCAGGATTCAAACCTGACCAAAACCCTGTTTGGGACTTGAACCCACATGGCTGGGACTCAAACTCAGCCAAAACTCAGTTTGGGACTGTAACCCAGAATCTTTTAATTAGAATCACTCACCTGGTGTCTGGACTTAGTAAGGTTCAGGTTGTGTCTCAGTGCAGGAGGAATTCAGCAAAATGCAAAGTGATAGGCAAGAAGTAGATTTATTAATATAAGATGCTTGTAAGAGACACAAGTGGGCAGGCGAGGGAGGTCTGCCCTGAGGATTGAGTGGGCTACAATTTATAATGAAAAAACGGGGGTGGGGTGGGGAGAAGACCACCTCCTGCAGACGTTCACTTTTACTAGCTTCTCCTTCACTTTAGGCAGAAAATTATCTGACCCTAGGAGATCAAACTAGGGTTATCGTATTAGTAGAAGGGTGGAAACATTTTTTCCATCTAGTGGCCTGGGGCGTATCTTGTGGTTTTGTTTATGGCTTTATAATTTAGCAAGCCTGTTTCATTGAATAATGTTCCAATAGCTTTCTTGAACTATCATTAACTTACCACGGCCACCCAAAGTTTCCTAGGTTTCCTTCTCTGTCTATAGTCTCCCACTGGGACTTCTACAACTACTTGTATAACTCTCCTATTCTATCCCTGTCAATACTCTTCTACTTGCTTAATTACCTACCTATCAATTCAAATATCTCTTTCTCAAAGAAGTCTCTGAGTTATCAGAGTGGGTTGAGTCACTCTTACTTTTGACATCTTCAAAAGTAATGACCTTGACCCTTATTGGAATTGCTTATAACCTTTATCAAATTCCCAATTAGATTATAAACTCCATGAACACAAGGACTATGTCTGGTCATTTTTTTTGAAGCTCTGTTTCTTCTCACAGTTATCTAACAACTACTGGTGGTTTATAAATGTTTGTTGAATGAATAAGTGTGAATTTAGGGAAAAGAGATTAATATGTAATTCAAATATCAAGAAAGGTCTCTCAGTAAAGCTTTGTTGTCGGTTGTTTGACATGAACCAGCTCTTGCTGCTGCTGCTGCTAAGTCGCTTCAGTCATGTCCGACTCTGTGCGACCCCATAGACGGAAGCTCACCAGGCTCCTCTGTCCCTGGGATTCTCCAGGCAAGAACACTGGAGTGGGTTGCCATTTCCTTCTCCAATGCATGAAAGTGAAAAGTCAAAGTGAAGTCGCTTAGTCGTGTCCGACTCTTAGCGACCCCACGGACTGGAGCCTACCAGGCTCCTCTGTCCGTGGGATTTTCCAGGCAAAAGTACTGGGGTGGGGCGCCATTGCCTTCCCCCGGAACCAGCTCTTAATCAGGACCAATTTCTTAAGATGTGTTCCACAGAATCTTGTCTCAGTTCAGTTCAGTCGCTCAGTCATGTCTGACTCTTTGCAACTCCATGAACCGCAGCATGCCAGGCCTCCCTGTCCATCACCAACTCCCGGAGTCCATGCAAACCCATGTTCATTGAGTCGGGTGATGCCATCCAACCATCTCATCCTCTGTAATCCCCTTCTTCTCCTGCCCTCAATCTTTCCCAGCATCAGGGTCTTTTCCAATGAGTCAGCTCTTCGCATCAGGTGGCCAAAGTACTGGAGTTTCAGCTTCAGCATCAGTCCTTCCAATGAATATTCAGGACTGATTTCCTTTAGGATGGACTGGTTGGGTCTCCTTGCAGCCCAAGGGACTCTCAAGAGTCTTCTCCAAGACCATAGTTCAAAGGCATCAATGGCTCACTAAAAAAGTTGCTTGAATTTTAACAGCTTTTCCTCCATCTTACTAACTATCCCTCAGCTACTAAAATGTATCCATGGACAACTTTGAGATCATGTAAAATTGCTAATCTTGGATGCTGAAAATCTTTTATAATCATGGTCTTTTAGCCCAGCTCAGAGCTGTGCCTGTCCTATGTTGAATTGGCATTTTGTACCACAATTAAGAAATCTTCCTGTGAATTTCCTGCCCCATTTTTCTCTGCAATATATCTAGTTTCTTATAGCATGGAGCCTCAAATAAAGGCTTCAGTGCTTACTTGGAAACTAACCTCACCAGAGCACTCTAGAGAAGAATCTTATTTCTGCATGTGGATAGCCCTTAGTCAGCTATCCCCTGCCTGCTACACATTCTCTTCTCTTCTAGGAAAAAATCTAGTTTCTTAAGAAGTTACAGATTCTGTAACTTATTACAGAATTAACTGATTAATTGATTAACCCCAAATTTCCAGAAAACTACCTATATAGTTTAAAAAGTGAAATAGTTACATAAGATTTATAAAGAAAGTCAGTTTAACTGTTACTTCCTATAGCTTAACTGTTTTTTCTAAGATTTTTTTTCAAATTTATCTTCCTACCTCTTCTTTGAATTTTGTCATTTTTACTCCTTAATTTTTTATTTTCAAGATGAGCTTTTCCCTCTGAATCTTTCCTACTGCTTCCTGCTCTTATAATGCAGTTCAATTTCTCTTCGATTAAATTTTACAAAAAGTTTTCTCCTGTTCCTTTCACTATCTGCTTTGGGGTGTTTGTTTTTTTTTTTTTTTTTATTGTTCATTTTAATCTATGCCTTTCGTGTTAGAGTATTTTCTCTCCAGTTGGTGATTATTGGCTGCCCAGTTATCTTTAAAGAGGCTAAAAATGCTGATTGAATGTTCAGTGTAAGAAGATAGGCTTTTCTACTTCTGGGCTTCACCACCGTGTGATATGTCTGGGTTGTTTCACTGGTGAAGCACTGCTGAATATGGTTAACATCTGCAGATTCTTTTTTTTTTTAGACCAATCAGTTTTCCATAGAAAAATCCCTGTAATATCCTGCCCAAAGGGAATGAGACTGACTACTAGCTACTCATTCATAACTAAATGAGTCAAGGAAGTCCATGTCTTTGCTCTTGAATATTTCTTGTGATGCCCTTGCCTTCATCTGTATGTAGTATCCCTCATTTTCAACCTTTCTAGAAAATAAAATCAAATCTGCTAGGGAATGTGGAGAGGTGGAGTGGTGAGTGTGGGTGGGGGGTGAATTTCCTGACTGTGAGGAGCATGAGAATGGATCTGGGGTTTGAATTACTGTTTATACAGATTTTCAAATAACCCTCCACTTACAAGCCCCAGCTGTGCCCTACCCCACTTCAAGGTAGCTGGTGTTTCCTATTCCTGAGCTTTGTTGGGCTTCTGTATTGTAACTAGTTTGCTTCAGAGATTCCCACCCTTCTGGATGAAGCTTCTGGTCTTTTAGATCAGTCATAACTTATTTAATTGATTTTAAGCTTCAAAAAGGCTTCCCTGGTAGCTCATCTGGTAAAGAATCTGCTTGCAATGCAGGAGACCTTCCCCTGGAGAAGGAATACGCTACCCACTCCAGTATTCATGGGCTTCCCTAGTGGCTCAGATGGTAAAGAATCCACCTGTAATGCAGAAGACCTGGGTTGGATCCCTGGGTTGGGAAGATCCCCTGGAGGAGGGCATGGCAACCCACTCTGGTAATCTTGCCTGGAGAATCCCCATGGACAGAGGTGCCTGGTGGGCAATAGTCCATGGAGTGACAAAGAGCCTGACATGACTGAGCAGCTAAGCACACACACACAAGCTCCTAAAACGTATTTATCACCTTTCTCCTATGTATATTTTCCTTGTTGGTTTATAATGTTTTTGAAATCCCTTTATGGTAATTATAGTATGATTTTAAGAGAAAATACTGGAGTTTATGGTCAACTCACCATATTTAATCAGAACTTTGTAATTTTATTCTTTTTTATTGAGATATTGACATTTACTATTATATTAGTTTCAGGTGTATGACACAATGATTTGATCTTTGTATATAATGCAAATGATCACCACAATTAATTAATGTCCACCACAACACTTAGTTATAATTTTTCCTTATGATGAGAACTTATAAGATTTATTCACTTAACAACTATCACATATACATCACAGTATTAGTAACTATAGTCACCAGGTAAAAAGATGAAAAAGCAAACCATAAAACATTTGCAAACCACATATCTGATGCAGCACTCATATCCAGAATGTATAAAAAACTCTCAAACTCAGCAATGAAAAGCAAACAGTCCAATTAGAACATGTACTAAATACATTAAGAGACATTTCACCAAAGAAGATATATATCAAGAGATGGTGAGTAAGCACACAAAAATGTTCACTATATCTCTGACCATCATCATGGTAGTGCAAAAGAACACAATCAGATACCATCACACATTTATGAAAAAGGTGACAATAGCAAGTGCTGGTGGAGATGCAGAGAAACCTAATCTCTCATACATTGCTAGTAGTAATACCAAATGTTACAAGCACTCTGGAAACTGGTTTTGCAGTTTCCATTTAAAAACTAAACATACGCTAACGATTTGGCTCTGCAATCGCACTACTGAGAATTTTTACCTGAGAAATGAAAACTTATGTTCACATAAAAACCTGTACACAGTTGTTGATAGCAATTTTATTTGCAATAGTCAAAAACTGGAAATAACCAAAATGTCCTGCAATTGGTGACTGGCTAAACAAACTGCAGTATATTCATACTGTGGAATAGTACTCAGCAGTAAAAAGAAACAATCTCTTGATACATACAACAACTTGGATTGACCTCAAAGACATTATACCTAACAGTAAAAGTCAGTCTCAAGAGGCACATACTATATGATTCCAGCTATATAACTCTCTTGAATTCAGTTCAATTCAGTTCAGTTGCTCAGTCATGTCCAACTCTTTGGAAACCCATGAGCTGCAGCACGCCAGGCCTCCCTGTCCAACATCAACTCCCAGAGCCTACTCAAACTCATGCCCATAGAGTCAATGATGCCATCCAACTATCTCATCCTCTGTCGTCCCCTTCCCCTGCCCTCAATTTTTCCCAGCATCAGGGTCTTTTCAAATAGGTCAGCTCTTTGCATCAGGTGGCCAAAGTATTGGAGTTTCAGCTTCAACATCAGACCTTCCAAAGAACACCCAGGACTGATCTCCTTTAGGGTGGACTGGTTGCATCTCCTTGCAGTCCAAGGGACTCTCAAGAGTCTTCTCCAACACCACAATTCAAAAGCATCAGTTCTTTGTCACTCAGCTTTGTTTATAGTCCAACTCTCACATCCATATATGACTATTGGAAAAACCATAGCCTTGTCTAGATAGACTTTTTTGGTAAAGTAATGTCTCTGCTTTTGAATATGCTGTCTAGCTTGGTCATAACTTTCCTTCCAAGGAGTAAGCATCTTTTAATTTCATGGCTGCAATCACTATCTGCAGTGATTTTTGTAGCCCAAAACAAAAGTCTGTCACTGTTTCCATTGTTTCCCCATCTATTTGCCATGAAATGATGGGACCGGATGCCATGATCTTTGTTTTTTGAATGTTGAGCTTTAAGCCAGCTTTTTTGCTCTCTTTTTTCACTTTCATTAAGAGGCTTTTTAGTTCTTCTCCGTTTTCTGCCATAGTGTGGTGTTATCTGCATATCTGAGGTTATTGATATATCTCTTGGCAATCTTGATTCCAGCTTGTGCTTCACTTAGTCTGGCATTTCTCATGATGTACTCTGCATGCAAGTTAAAAAAAAAAAAAAACAGGGTGACAATATACAGCTTGACATACTCCTTTCCCAGTTTGGAACCAGTCTGTTTTTCCATGTCTGTGTCTGTTTCTTCTTGACCTGCATACAGATTTCTCAGGAGGCACGTCATGGGGTCTGGTAGTCCCATCTCTTTCAGAATTTTCCACAGTGTATTGTGACCACATGGTCAGAGGCTTTGGCATAGTCAATAAAGCAGAAGTAGATATTTTTCTGGAATTTTCTTGTTTTTTCAATGATCCAACAGATGTTGACAATTTGATCTCTGGTTCCTCTGCCTTTTCTAAATCCAGCTTGAACATTGGAATTTCATAGTTCATGTACTGTTGAAGCCTGGCTTGGAGAATTTTGAGCATTATTTTGCTAGTGTGTGAGATGAGTGTTATTGTGCAGTAGTTTGAATATACTCTTGGCATTATCTTTCATTGGTACTGAAATGAAAACCGACCTTTTCCAGTCCTGTAGCTGCTGCTGAGTTTTCTAGATTTTCTGGCATATTGAGTGTAGTACTTTCACAGCATCATCTTTTCAGATCTGAAATAGCTCAACTGGAATTCCATCACCTCCACTAGCTTTGTTCATAGAGATGCTTCCTAAAGGCCACTGACTTTGCATTCCAGGATGTCTGACTCTAGGTGACTGATCACACCATTGTGATTATCTGGGTCATTACAGTCTTTTTTGTATAGTTCTTCTGTGTATTCTTGTCACCTCTTCTTAATATCTTCTGTTTCTGTTAGGTCCATACCATTTCTGTCCTTTATTGTGCCTATCTTTGCACTAAATGTTCCCTTGGTATCTCTAATTTTCTTGAAGAGATTTCTGTGTGCATACAAAGTCGCTCAGTCATGTCCAACTCTTTGTGACCCCATGGATCATAGCCTGCCAGGCTCCTCTGTCCATGGTATTCTCCAGGCAAGAATACTGGAGTGGGTTGCCATACCCTCCTCCAGGGAAGAGATCTCTAGTCCTTCCCATTCTATTGTTTTCTTCTATTTCTTTACATTGATCAGTGACGAAGGCTTTCTTATCTCTCCTTGCTATTCTTTGGAACTGTGCATTCAGATAGGTATATCTTTCCTTTTCTCCTTTGCCTGTAGCTTCCCTTCTTTTCTCAGCTATTTGTAAGTCCTCTTCAGACAACCACTTTGCCTTTTTGCATTTCTTTTTCTTGAGGATGGTCTTGATCACTGCATCCTGTACAAAGTCACGAACCTCCATCCATAGTTCTTCAGGCACTCTATCAGATATAATCCCTTGAATCTATTTGTTACTTCTACTGTATAATCATAAAGGATTTGATAAAGGTCATACCTGAAAGGTCTAGTGGTTTTCCCTACTTACTTCAATTTAAGTCTGAATTTGGCAATAAGGAGTTCATGGTCTGAGCCATAGTCAGCTCCTGGTCTTGTTTTTGCTGACTGTATAGAGCTTCTCCTTCTTTGGCTGCAAAGAATATAATCAATCTGATTTCAGTCTTGACCATCTGGGACAAAAGTTAGGAAGATGGTAAGTATGACTCTAAAGAAGTAATATAAGTGAGATATTCAAGGGATAAAATGGTTTTTATTTCAGTGGTGGTTAAGTGAATCCAATATGCAATTACAGCAAACAAACAAAACACTATACACATGTTGTATCAGTGTCAATGTTTTTGATATTGTACTTTGATTATGTAAGATATAACCACAAAAACTGGGTAATTCCTCAGTCCTCACTGTACTATCTTTGTAGCTTCATGTGAATTGATCATTATTTCAAAATAAAATGTTAAAAAGCACTATATAAAAGCTGAGAGGAGGGGATAGGATGAACTTTGTTGCTCAGATGCGAAGTCATGTCTGACACGCTGTATGGACTACAGCATGCCAGGCTCCTCTGTGCTCCACTATTCTCCCAGACACTATTCTCCCGGAGTTTGCTCAAAGTCATGTCCTTTGAGTTGGTGATACTATCTAACCAGCTCATTCTCCGCTGCCTCCTTCACATGCGTGAAATAAACTTGTGATAAATTAATCATTACTGATGCAGAGTGATGGGTATGAGGACATTTACTATAATTATTCTGATTTGTATATACTGAGTAGAAAACAAAATCTGGGACCATGTCATATTTATTTGTGTTCAATATATAAACACTGGATCCCCAGTGTTCAGCTAATCACTGATGCTTAAAACTATTTGCTGAATAACAAATGTCAAGGAAGTCAACCTCTTAGTCTTGGTTTCCTCCTTTACAACATGAACAGCATAGTATTTACTTCTCAGTCCCATTGTGTGGGTAAAAGGCCAAAAAATATTAGTATTTCACAAGTAAAAGTAGTGAATGAAACATCAGTGAGTTGTGGGACCACTTCAAGCTACCTAATCTACATATATTTGAAGTTGAGGAAGGAGATGAGAGAGAAGAAAAGGTAGAAAAACATTTGAAAATATAATAGCATTTATATTATATGAAAAACATCATTAAGTGAAATGAAAGTCTCCATCATGTCCGACTCTGCTGTATAATCCATGAAATTCTCCAAGCCAGAAAACTGGAGTGGGTATCCTTTCCCTCCTCCAGGGGATCTTCCCAACCCAGGGATCAGACCCAGATCTCCCACATTGCAGATGGATTCTTTACCAGCTGAGTCACAAGGGAAGCCCAAGAATACTGGAGTGGGTAGCCTGTCCCTTCTCCAGTGGATCTTCCTCACCCAGGAATCAAACTGGGGTCCCTTGCATTGCAGCAGAAAACATAATATTTGTATGAAAAACATTTTCAAAAATGTTTGAAAATATAATTTTATAAATTTGTTGAAAACTATCAATTCACATTTCAAAGAAGCTCAATAAACCTGAAGACAAGAAACATGAAGCAAACTACACCAAGGTGTGTATAAATCAAATATCTCAAAACCATCGTAGAAGATCAAATATTAAAAGCAGCCAGAAAAAAAAGTGGCACATGGCATACAGGGGAACAAAAATAAGACTAATAGCGTTGTCAGAAACAATGCAAGCAATAAGGCAAGACAAAATGGATACGCTTATAACTTAAAGCTTATAAAATATACTTTAACAAATATAATCTGGCAATAATTGAAGAAAAAATACAACATGAGCAAGTGGGTTTTCTCTCACTAATGCAGTGTTGACATTTGTGGAGACATTTGTACAGTAGTCAATGTAATACCTCTACTAACAGGTTTTAAAGCAAAAAATGATATAATTATCAGCATGCTGCTGCTGCTGCTAAGTCGCCTCAGTTGTGTCCGACTCTGGGTGACCTCATAGACGGCAGCCCACCAGGCTCCCTTGTCCCTGGGATTCTCCAGGCAAGAACACACAAGTGGGTTGCCATTTCCTTCTCCAATGCATGAAAGTGAAAAGTCAAAGTGAAGTCACTCAGTCATGTCCAACTCTTCATGACCCCATGGACTGCAGCCTACCAGGCTCCTCTGTCCATGGGATTTTCCAGGCAAGAGTACTGGAGTGGGTTGCCATTGCCATCTCCAAAATTACCAGCATAGATAAAGAAAAAGCATTTGATAAAATTCAACATCAGTTCCTGATAGAAAACTCTTAGTAGGCAAGTAATTGTATAGAAGATTGTCCATATGACAAAAAGTATCTACGAGAAACCTACAACCTGTACTTAATAATGAAATGCTGAATATTTTCTCCCTAGTTTGGGAAGAGCCAAATATGTCCCCCACCTCTACTTTTTTCCTACATTGCACTGGAAGACCTAGCCAGAAGAATAACCACAATCCACCCCCCAAAAATCCATATAAAGTAGAATAGGAGAATAAAACTGACCTTACCTGCTTAAGGCATGTTTATGAACAAAATGCTATGTGTTCTATATCAAAAAAAAAAAAGGAAAAATGTATAAGTAAGTTTAGCAAGATTGCATATTCAATTATACAAAATCAATTTTGTTTCTATATATTAGCAAGGCATAACTAAAAGATGACATTTAAAAATCAATACCAGTTGATTTTTTAATAGCATAAAAATATGAAATACTCATAGACATATTTATCAAACTGTGTTCAAATTTTATAAACTAAAAATTATAAAACTTTGCTGGAGTTAATTAAAGAAGATCCAAATACATGACATATATTCAGCTTTTTAGAAGAGCTTTTACTATTAAGATTTCGAATTTTTCCATTATGGGCTGTGGTGTCAATGCTATTAGTCAAAAACCCATTGGGTTTTGTGTTGTTTTTTTGAAGAATTTGACAAAGTTATTCTTAAATCCACATGAGAATTCTACATACATAGAATAACCAAGGTGATTCATGATAAAAAGATGATCTTTGATGAAAAGAAAAAAATTAAAAGCCTTTACGACTCAATTTCATGGTTTACCACGAAACTTTACTAATCGAAACAGTGTAGTACTAGCATTAGGATTAATGTACAAATCAGTGGAATAGAAGAGAGAGCAAGAATTTCAACAAAGGAGCAAGAGTAATTCAATGGGCAAAGGATGGTCTTTTCAACAAATAGTGCTGGAATAATTGGCTTCTGGTATGGCTCAGTGGGTGAAGAATCCACCTGCCAATGCAGGAGATATAGGAGAAGCAGGTTTGATCCCTGGGTCAGGAAATTTCCCTGGAGGAGAAATGGCACCCCACTCCAGTATTCTTGCCTGTAACATCCCATGGACAGAGGAGCCTGGTAGGCTACAGTCCAAAGGGTTGCAAAGAGTTGGACATGACTGAGCAACTAAGCAAGTGCAAATAAGAACTTTGGCCCTTATCTTATATATACAAATTATTCTGAAAGGATTGTAAGCCTAAACAAAAATAAAATATAAAAATTCTGGGAAAAAAAGGAGGAGAAAATCTTTGTGGCCTTATGTTACACAGCAACAACAACAAAAATTAGATATGTCACAAAATGCACAGACCATGGAAGAAAAAGATGGTTAAATTCAGATCAGATCAGATCAGTCGCTCAGTCGTGTCCGACTCTTTGCGACCCCATGAACCGCAGCACGCCAGGCCTCCCTGTCCATCACCAGCTCCCGGAGGTCACTCAGACTCACATCCATCGAGTCAGTGATGCCATCTAGCCATCTCATCCTCTGTCGTCCCCTTCTCCTCCTGCCCCCAGTCCCTCCCAGCATCAGAGTCTTCTCCAATGAGTCAGCTCTTCACATGAGGTGGCCAAAATACTGGAGTTTCAGCTTTAGCATCATTCCTTCCAAAGAAATCCCAGGGCTGATCTCCTTCACAATGGACTGGTTGGATCTCCTTGAAGTCCAAGGGACTCTCAAGAGTCTTCTCCAACACCACAGTTCAAAAGCATCAATTCTTCGGCGCTCAGCCTTCTTCACATTAGGCTTCATTAAATTAAAACTTTTGATTTTCTAAAGACACTATTTAAAAACTGAAAAGGTATGGCAAAGTTTGGGGAAAATATTTGCAAAATACATATCTTTGAAAGCATTCATATCCTGACAATAAAAAGAAATAACTATAACTCATAATTGGGGCTCCCCAGGTGACACAATGGTAAAGAGTCCACCTGCCCATGCAGGAGACACAAGAGATACAAGTTCAAACCCTGGGTCAGGAAGATCCTCTGGAGGAGGAAATGGCAATCCACTTCAGTATTCTTGGAAAATTCCATGGACAGAGGCTCCTGGAGGGTTACAGTCCATGGGATTGCAAAGAGTTGGACAGGAATGAGCACACACACATGCTAAGACATAGCTCAATAATTACAAGACAAAAGTCTGGGGAAAAAAAAAAAAAACACAAAGATTTTAGCAGGCATTTCACAAAGGAAAACATAAATGACACACAAGCACAGAAAAAATATTCAACATAATTAGTCATCAGGAAAATGAAAATTAAAACCACAATGAAATATAACTATACTTCTACTAGAATGGCTAAAATTAAAAGGATGTTCTGTGTACTTAGTCGCTCAATCATGTCCGACTCTTTGTGACCCCACAGACTGTAACCTGCCAAGCTCCTTTGTCCATGGGGATTCTCCAGGCAAGAATACTGGAGTGGGTTGCCATGCCCTCCTCCAGGGGATCTTCCCAACCCAGGGACTGAACCCAAGTCTCCTGTATTGCAGGCAGACCCTTTACCATCTGAGCCACT
Organism: Tragelaphus eurycerus; assembly: GCA_935064755.1. Classification (NCBI taxonomy): domain Eukaryota; kingdom Metazoa; phylum Chordata; class Mammalia; order Artiodactyla; family Bovidae; genus Tragelaphus; species Tragelaphus eurycerus. Next base: position 38,351,121 of record CAKXYN010000010.1, on the reverse strand, counting down.
ATGGAAGCCCCACATACACATATAATTTATACATTTGGTAGTAGATGTAGGGTGGATGAAATTGAAAAAAGACTGAAGGATCAACTATATTTCAATTAAAAATAAATTAGAACAAATATATACTGGGAATAAAGGAAAAGAAAAAAAAACTGAAGATATAAAGAAGTCAATATGATCCTAGTAATCCTGAAGAAAGGCATCTTGTAGACATAATGGGTGTAAAGAACATGAAACAAATGTTGGAGATGTTGAACATGAAATAGTGTTAGAGCGTGTTTCAGAATTAGGGCTATTGCATGTAATTTGCTAGCTCCTTTCTTTCTCTTTTTCTTTTGGTGTAAATAAGAAATCCCTCACCTTGTCTCAGACACATTTGATTATGTATGTAGCAGCAGTTGCAAGGAATGGACAAGGAGAAAGGAGCTGTGGCTATACATGGGCCTCACATAGCCATCTTAACTGGGGGTAGTGGGAGGTTAAGATTGGGCAAAACCACCCATAAACTCTTTACTTTATGTCCATTTTCCCAATTCCCCACCCCAGGAAATTCTGACACAGTGTATGTGGAGAGAGGTTGATTTGAAAACCTCCATATATAATTCTGATTCAACTTCACTTTCTAAAAACTTCCGGTTTCCTCTCCAAAATTTGAGTTGAGAACCACTGATTTAAAATTTGCCTAGAGCCTGTTATACAGAGTAAAGTAAGTCAGAAAGAGAAAAACAGGTATCATATATTAACACATATATATGGAATCTAGAAAGAGAACACCGATGAACCTATTCGCGGGGCAGCAATGGAGATGTAGATATAAACAGACTTGTGGACACAGTGCAGGAAGGAGAGGGTGGACAAATTGACAGAGGAGCATGGAAACATATACATTAACATATGCAAAATAGGTAGCAGTGGGCATTTTATGTATGACTCAAGAAGCTCAAACCAGTACTCTGAGACAATCTAGAGGAATGGGATGGGGTGGGAGGTGACAAGGAGCTTCAAGAGGGAGGGCACATACGTATACCTATGGCTGATTGATGTATGGCAGAAACCAACACTATATTGTAAAGCAATTATCCTCCAATTAAAAATAAATAAAGTTTTAAAAATTCTGGTAAGACATGCCCAGGGGAGAAATCAGTTTTTAGATATGCTAAGTTTGCAGAAGTTGCAGAGAATTCCAGGTGGCATGTGTGACAAAAAAAAAATTGAGATGGAAGTAATTGGTTAGAGCTGAAGACATTAAATTGAAAATTTTCAGTATGGAGATGATATTTTAAGCCATAGATGTTGAAAAGATCATCAAAGAGAGAAAGAGGGCAAAAAAGAAACCTGAGGATTGAATTCAATAAATTATCCACAATCAAAGGGGCAAGAGGACAAAAGAAGAGTCAGCAAAGGAAACCAAGTAAGAGTGATAATAGAAGCAGGGGAGACTCAGAGAAGTGTGATAACATATTTAGTCAAAGATTGGAGCTAAAATATAAGCCAGGGAGGATAAGAGTCACTTGTGCTTAACGTGATTTACCTGAAAAGAATTCCTCTAACCATCTCTTTTCTATGTTAAAGTTAAAGGTTAAAGATATGTGATGGCTTTTAAAGACTACATATATTATCTGGATAGAGTCAAGTGGGTAATGGAGCAGAAGAATTATGGCATTTTAAACGATTAAACTGAGATATTTATGCATTCAATCTCATGTATGTAATCCATTTGCAGAACATGACTGATCACTTTGCTTTCAAAGAGAGAAAGAGTAAAACCCTGTCAGTTACATGTTCAGATGTCTCAATTTGAACTTCATTTTAACTGTAAAATGCTGTTATGTCATTTCTAAACCAGTTTATAAAGGATTACTTTGACATAATTATATAACAGCTTCTATTAATCACATCTTTTACAATTTGAAGCTGAAAGTATTTTCAGTAGCCTCTGCAGCTAAATTGACTTAAATAAAAGCCGTACCATCAAAAGTAAAGAAACTAGAGACCTTTGTAACTGTACGTATATATGTCAAGTCAAAAGGGGCCCAATCATAATTCTTAATCAAATATATCTATAGTCTCAAATGATCTACTTGGAGACACTAAAGGCAGTAACAAATCAGTTTTGTCCAAGAAAGTTTACTTAAGATCTATACAATGCCGGGCCCTCTACTTGATTTAAAAAGAAGAAAGACATAGTCTCTTTCTTCAAGTAGTTCACAAACTAGTTGTTGCTCAGTCATCTCCCACTCTTTGCGACCCCGTGGACTGCAACACGCAAGGCTTCCCTGTCCTTCACCATCTCCCAGAGCTTGCTCACACTCATGTCCATTGAATTGGTGATGCCACCCAATCATCTCATCCTCTGTCATGCCCTTCTCCTGCCTTCACAAACTAGTGAGGGAAGCAAACAATGCCTCACCAACTGCATCACTTGAAAGTTACTTATATGTTTTTATACTTATTTAGTTTTGTGAATTTCAAGCAATACATTTGTAATTTTAACTTTTTAAGTACCTCTAATTTAATATAGTGAAAATTGGAAGAAACAACCACAGAAAAAGAAAAATGCATTGGCCACAACAAAAAATAAGTATAGGAGAAACGTAAATAAACTTTCAAATTCTGTTTTTTTTTCTTTAAATTGGTATCATTTATAATAATGAACATAAGAAGGCTTAAAACTGTACTAAGAATTTGGGGATAGACTATTTTTCTTAAAATATTTTTCAAACTACATTTGTATCAGTCTGTTATGCTGTAGTATTAAAATCTTAATGTCATTACACATTAAATTTTATTTCTTGTTGATATTACAAGTCCAACATGGGTCATTAGAGCTCTGTTGATTACAGTCACTCAAGAACCCAAGCTAATGGGATTCCTTTTTTATTTTAATTTTATTTTTCCAGCTTTATTGAGATATTATTGATGCTAGATGAATGTCATCTTAAGGTGTACATCTGTGTCTTAAGGTGTACATCATGGTGATCTGAAATACATGTAAATTGTGAAAGGATTCCCACCATCTAATAACATATTCATCACCTCACAAATTTATCTTTTTTTTTTTTTTCCCAGTGAGAACATTTAATTTCTGTTCTCTTGAAAAAAAAAATAGGAAAGTGTTCATCATTCAGTCATGTCTGACTCTTTGTTACCCTATGGTCTGTATGTAGCCTGCCAGGTTCCTCTGTCCATGGAATTCTGTAGGCAAACATTCTGGAATGGGTAGCCATTCCCTCCTCTCAATTATACAATGTCATATTATTAACTATAGTCATCATATTATTCACTAGATCCTCAGACCTTGTTCATCTTATAGTTGAGTGTTTATACCCTTTTACTTTGCTATTCAGTTGCTTAGTTGTGTCTGACTCTGAGACCCAATGGACAACAGCATGCCAGGCTTCTCTGTCCTTCACTATCTTCTGAAGTTTGCTCAGATTCATGTCCGTTGAGTCAATGATGCCATCCAGCCGTCTCATCCTCTGTCACCCCCTTCTCCTTCTACCCTCAATCTTTCCCACCATTAGAGTCTTTTCCAATGAGTTGGCTCATCACATCATCTGGACAAAGTATTAGAGCTTCAGCTTCAGCTTCAATTCTTCCAGTGAATATTCAGGGTTGATTTCCTTTGGGACTGACTGGTTTGATCTGCTTTCTGTCTAAGGGACTCTCAAAAGTCTTCTCCAGCACCACAGTTCAAAAGCATCAATTCTTCGGTGCTCAGCTTTCTTTATAGTCCAACTCTCACATCCATACATGACCACTGGAAAAACCATAGCCTTGACTAGATGGACCTTTGTTGGCAAAGTAATGTCTCTGCTTTTTAATATGCTATCTAGGTTGGTCACAGCTTTTCTTCCAAGGAGCAAGTGTCTTTTAATTTCATGGCTGCAGTCACCATCTGCAGTGACTTTGGAGCCCCCCAAAATAAAGTCTGTCACTGTTTCCACTGTTTCCCCATCTATTTGCCATGAAGTGATGGGACCAGATGCCATGATCTTAATTTTCTGAATGTTGAGCTTTAAGTCAGTTTTTTCACTCACCTCTTTCACCTTCATCAAGAGGTTCTTCAGTTCCTCTTCGCTTTCTGCTATTAGGGTGGTGTCATCTGCATCTCTGAGGTTATTGATATTTCTCCCAGCAGTCTTGATTCCAACTTGTATTTACCCCACCCCTAGCCACTTTTCTTCTCTTTGTTTCTAAGAGTTTGACCTTTTTAAAAAAAATCACATATTACTGACATGCAGTATTGAAGTCTCCTTGCTGACACATGTTTACAAAGTTGACCAAATGCAGAGAAAAGGGAATGTAGTAAATTGAATGCTAACTCCTAAAGCCTTTATCATTCACATTTATGGGGTCCAGTCTAATCACATGGCCGTGACTATCAAAGGAAATGACAATTGCAATCTTGCTATGTTCCTGGAATGAGTGAAAAGTCAGAATCTACATGAATTGCATTATTGGCTTCCAAGACACTTTTCTTCAGAAACTGACATTATGTGTGTATTGAAAGTGAAAGTGAAGTCACTCAGTCGTGTCCGATTCTGCGATCCCATGGACTGTAGTCTTCCAGGCTCCTCTGTCTATGGGATTTTCCAGGCAATAGTACTGGAGTGGGTTGCCATTTCCTTCTCCAGGGGATCTTCCCAACCCAGGTATTGAACCCGGGTATCCCGCATTGTAGACAGATGCTTTACCGTCTGAGCCACCAGGGAAGTCCGATGTTAGGTCTTCCCAATTATCTTGCCTCAAATCTGCATGCCTAGTTCCTCCACTTCATTTGAGGATAGCTTCTCAAACCTAGTCTCCATATTTCTGACTTTTTCAGTTGCATTCATTCCATTTAGGAGGGTTGTTTCTAGAATGTTTTTCATCATTATGATGCTTTTACTTGTCTTCTTCTAATGTCTGAGTTTTATAAGGTGCTTTATATTCTTTTCCATGCTCTATTGAGTGCTTCTTTGTATACTTATATAACTGTTTTGAAATTTTCAGTATCTTCTTAAAATCATTCTCTACAATTTTACTATGTAGAATTATGTGATTTAACTATTTTTTATGTTTTTCAGCTCTCTTTTCCTCATGTTTCTTTTTCTAGCTTGCTTCCAGTCTATCTTTCCCCTCTTAATTTTTCAGGCTTAGGTCCCATGATAATTTCTTTTCTGAACATTACTGAGCTTTGAGTGGTGGTAAGTACCTGCTGATGAAAAGTTTGGGGACTTATTTCAAACACTGCTCTCTTCAAGTTATTTTCTTTACCCAAGGAATAAATGTCTCCTTAGCTTACAAAGTGTAGAAACTTTACTTAATAGTCTTTGAAGACATACACATGGCTAACAAACACATGAAAAGATGCTCAACATCACTCATTATCAGAGAAATGCAAATCAAAACCACTATGAGGTACCATTTCACGCCAGTCAGAATGGCTGCTATCCAAAAGTCTATGAGCTATAAATGCTGGAGAGGGTGTGGAGAAAAGGGAACCCTCTTACACTGTTGGTGGGAATGCAAACTAGTACAGCCACTATGGAGAACAGTGTGGAGATTCCTTAAAAAACTGGAAATAGAACTGCCATATGATCCAGCAATGCCACTGCTGGGCATACACACCGAGGAAACCAGAATTGAAAGAGACACGTGTACCCCAATGTTCATCGCAGCACTGTTTATAATAGCCAGGACATGGAAGCAACCTAGATGTCCATCAGCAGATGAATGGATAAGAAAGCTGTGGTACATATACATAATGGAGTATTATTCAGCCATTAAAAAGAATACATTTGAATCAGTTCTAATTAGGTGGATGAAACTGGAGCCGATTATACAGAGTGAAGTAAGCCAGAAAGAAAAACACCAATACAGTATACTAACGCATATATATGGAATTTAGAAACATGGTAATGATAACCCTGTATGTGAGACAGCAAAAGAGACACAGATGTACAGAACAGTCTTTTGGACTCTGTTGGAGAGGGAGAGGGTGGGATGATTTGGGAGAATGGCACTGAAACATGTATAATATCATGTTATTATAAGAAACGAATAAGAAATGAATCGCCAGTCCAGGTTCCATGCAGGATACAGGATGCTTGGGACTGGTACACTGGGATGACCCAGAGGGATGGTACAGGGAGGAGGTGGGAGGGGGGTTCAGTGTACACTCATACACTGTACGAGTACACGTGTACACTCGTGGTGGATTCATGTTGATGTATGGCAAAACCAATACAATATTGTAAAGTAATTAGCCTCTAATTAAAATAAATAAATTTAAATTAAAAAAATAAATAAAAGTTCTTTAATCTTCTTTTCCATTGACTTATGCCTCCCTTTTGGCGGAGAAACTAACAGTAGAAATGACATAAGCACTACTACAAATTTTCCTTAAGTGCTCCCTGTTTCACAGTTCTGAATATTGGTCTAAATCACAGTTCAAAATCTGTCTAACATGGCATTCTAATAAAAAATATTATTGTATATGCCCATTGAAAAGTTAAAGTTGAAAGTTAAGTCGCTCAGTCGTGTCCGACTCTTAGTGACCATGGACTGTAGCCCATCAGGCTCCTCCATCCATGGGATTCTCCAGGCAAGAGTACTGGAGTGGGTTGCCATTATGTAACAAATTGAGGAGTGGTTTATTTCTGACTCAAAATCCAAAACAACATATGTTGGAACTAAGCATGTTCTCTTCTCTCAGTCTGGGTGTGATCCATAATGTGTCTGAGAAGTCACAGGAATCTCTTCATCTTAATGAATATTTTATATTTACTTGTTTTTTTTTTTTTTTGCTATTTTTGATGGGATTTGAGGTTGAAAGGTAGAGTAAACATGTCTTTAATACATTGCCTTACTTAGATATTTTTTTAAATAAATATATGTTGTGTTCCTATTGAACATTGACCTCTTTGAAGTTATTCCTCATCTTTTTATCTCTAGCACTGAACATAGTGGGTCCTCTACAGATATTTTTGAATTGAGGTAGAGAGGGTTATATTTTTCAAATATTTTATTGGTTATAAGAGGGAACCAAATAAATATGGAGATATAGCATGTCTTAAGACACCATCACAATGGTAAAATCATACCGAAACATTTTGTGTTGGTTTTGGAATAGGATCATCATTTTTGCACAGAAAGCCATCAGATTTATGTTGCAGTTCAATTCCCAATGTGTATAATGAATTGCTTTCACTTCTGGTAGGCAACTAGGGAAAAAATAAAGCATTCAGAGGTATGCTATTCATTTCAATGTTTTAGGAAAAGCCTATTACTTCAAGTAAATAGCTACAGGAATTCTATTCAACATGTGTATACATACCACAGTCTTCAACATTTCTAGTGAGTGTTGACCAACTTGCATTTACCAGTAGTTGCATTTACCGATAATTCAGACACACTGATGGCCAAACATGGAAGACATTGGGTTTCTATTTTGTTTGGTATGATGGTCAATGTTCTCCAGAGAAATTGAGCCAATAGGATGTGTGTAGATAGATGGATGCTAGATAGATAGATATTTTAAGGAATTGGCTCACATGATTTGTAGGAGTAGGTAATTCTGAAATCTACAGGCAGATCCAGGTGGTGATTACCTGCCAATGAACTCACCTGCCAATGCAGGAGACATAAGAGATGCGGGTTCGATCCCTGGATTAGGAAGATCCCCTGGAGGAGGGCATGGCGACCCATTTCAGTATTCTTTCCTGGAGAATCCTATGGACAGAGGAGGCTGGTGAGCTATACAGTCCATGCACTCACAAAGAGTAAAACATGACTGAAACGACTTAGCGTGCGCACACACACACACACACACACACACACACACACACCGGCAGGCCAGCAGGCTGGAGACTGAAGGAAGAGTTGATAAAGTGATTGCAAGTCCAAGGGCAGTCCAAGGTAGAATTCTCTCTTCCTTGGGCACCCTTGGTCTTTTTTCCTAAGACCTTCAACTAATTAAATGACACCCACCCACCATATGGAGGGCAATCTGCTTTAGTCAAAGTCTACTATTTTAAATATTAATCACAGCTAAGAAATACCTTCACAGCAACATCTAGACTGATGTTTAACAAAAACTCATTACCATGACCTAGCTAAGTCAATACATAAAATTAACCAACTCACCTGCCATGCTTAGAAGAATTACAAATTAGCATCAGTTGACATGGCTTTCAGTTCAAGTGTTATTGTGCCACATTAAGTGGCCAGGAGGCTGCTGTGCTATTTTATATGACACAGAGTGTCCCCAGGGGAGTGATGCAGAAGTTGAAATCTCAAGCAGTAGTCTTTGTTGTGGTATCCAGATTTATTTGGCTTATTAAATATGTTATTGTAAAGAGTTCTTGATAGCTTAAAGCATCCAAAAAGTAGCACATATATAGAAAATGGCAGCATCATTATTGAAGCCGAGATTCCATCCTCCCTACTCCCCCACTTCATATGACTGATAACTTGGAACTCACTCTTGTATATTATGTTTTGGCTAAATTTTAAGATTTATAATGTTTTATAATCAACCTGCAAAACGAGTCCCAATTTTACATGAGCTGAATGAGGACTAAAAATCAAGCAACAAATATTAGGATTATCCTTCCATAACACTCCCTTTGAAAAACGACTCCTTGCTGCCATATGAAGGATTCTCTAAGCTTTAATACTGAGCAGAGATTTAAAAGGATTAACATGAACTACCTTCCAGTAAACACACAGAATGCATTTTAACATCTAGTATTTCATCTTTATTTGAGTACTTTCAAACTGTAATGTTCTGGTCACGTAGAAAGACTGGCTAGTATTGTCCTTTACTATTCATGCTAAATTATTCACAGTCCCCCACTGACCTTTTTGCAGCAAGTTTTTCTGATCTTTTGTTTCAGTCACTGTTTTCTGTCTTGTTGACATGAATCAGTCAGATTTATGGTGCTCTGTGCAGGGGTTCCCACATGGATGTCATTATTACTAATGCTTCTTTCTTTAGCAACCTGTGTTTATAACTTCACCATTTAGTTGCTTTGCCCAACTCTTTTGAATTCCTAGGACTTACACTTCACTGGAATAGCACTTCTTATTGCCAAAGTACTTTGTAAAACACTTGACTCTATTTTCATGTATAACTATTTTTAGAGCGAACAGTGGAATTTAACAGACCTGTGCTTTGATTGTTTATTTTTACCTGGACATTTATTTGGAAGATGTTCATTCTCTTTGGGCTTCCACAGATGCCCCACTTATTCATTCAACATCTCTAGTGCACCAAATATGGACACGACCAGCCTGCTCACAGATGAAAGTTCACACTGTCTGATCATGCAAATAGCAGCAGTGTAGGTCTGTTAGTATATGGTCTGCTTTCTAGTGTTCTCTAACTATGTGGAATATTATCCTTGCCCTCCAACAAAAAACTGTTTCTCATTATAATTTTCAAAAGAGTGGTGATGATAGGCATAGGCAAATGCTAGATGATTTTGTAGCCCTTAAGATAAAACACTATAATGACAAATACTGAGGGTTATGCCATAGCACAGCTGGAATAGAAAGTTTCTGAGATAACAACATTAGAGGGATGGTGAAAGCCTGCTTGCTCTAATATGTCTCCCATTGACCTGTCTCCATGATTAAAGCACTTAAATTCATATAACACTGCAGGTAAGCTGACATCTTAAAAATATACATTTAGAAACTAGAATGGATTGTTATCACCATGAATACATGGACTTTTATGCCATGACTTCATGAAGCATTTCATGATGCCTCTAGGTGAAATATCACTTACTACTTAAAAGTGTCTGAGTTGTCTGCTCTAATCATTTTATAGAACTTATTACATACTTTAAGGTTTTATAGTCATCTGTATTCAGTTCAGTTCAGTCGCTCAGTCATGTCCGACTCTTTGTGACCACATGGACTGCAGCACACCAGGCTCCCCTGTCCATCACCAATACAATTTTATCTGTATTATGTCTGTCTTATTCAGTTTGACTGTAAGATCCTTCAGGATGAAGTGAATTGGGTTTGTGAAGTTTTCTTTAATTTTTCCACAATAATTAGTAAAAGATTGTGTATATTATGGATGTGTAAAAAGCTGATAAATAAATGAAAAAAAAAAGAAATGACTATATTAAAATTGATTACCCTATCAGCTGAGCTTGGGAAAGCATAACAGGTAAGCATAATATGATGGTGAAAAAAGGTATAAGTTGCTGCTACAAAAGTTAGTTTCCAAGCAAAGTGATAAAAATAATTACTTGAAGAGAAACTTTCAGAATGACAGAGAGAGAACCTTGGTAAATTGCCTCCAGAAGAACAAAGAGAATACTAGCAAAAATTATCTACATCAACCATTACAGAACCCTGGAAATTAACCAAAGACATAGTTCAAAGCAGAAAATGTTTATTTAAGAAAAGCTACTAGGTAAAGAAAATGAAAACATCATCTTAAAAACATATATGGACCCCTATGTTCATTGTAGTGCCATATACAATAGCCAAGATATGGAAACCGTCTAAATGTCCATTGGTGGATGAATGGATAAAAAAAAATATGGCATATATTTGTGTTTATGTGTATTTCAGCCTTTAAAGAAAGAAATATTGCCTTTATGATAACATAAATAGATTCTGAGAGAATCACGCTAAGTGAAATAAGTCAGACAGAGAAAAATAAATATCACATAACCTCAGCTTTATATAAGTGGAATCTAAAAAACCAAAATCACAAAGACCCCCAAGCTTATAGATACATAGAACAGATTGATGGTCACCAGGGGAAAAGTATCTGAGGTAAGGTATGAAGTGGGTGAAGCGGGTCAAAAGGTACAAAATTTCAGTTACAAAAAGAAGTCACAGGGCTGTAATGGACAGCGTGATGACTATAGTTGAGTTCAGCCGCTCAGTCATGCCTGACTCTGCATGGACTACAGCACACCAGGCTTCCCAGTCCATCACCAACTCCCAGAACTTGCATAAACTCATGTCATTGAGTCGGTGATGCCATCCAACCATCTCATCCTCTGTCGTCCCCTTCTCCTGCCTTCAATCTTTCCCAGCATCAGGGTCTTTTCTAATGATTCAGTTTTTTGCATCAGGTGGCCAAAGTATTGGAGCTTTAGCTTCAACATCAGTCTTTCCAGTGAATATTCAGGACTGATGTTGATGATAGTTAATCATACTGTATGTTTGAACGTTGCTAAGAGAGTAAATCTTAAAAGTTCTTATCACAGGAAAGTTTAAATTCAACTGTATATGGTGACAGATGTTAACTAGACTTACTGTGGCGATCATTTCTCAATATATACAAGTACTGAATCATCATGTCATACACTGAAACAAATATAATGTTACAGATCAATTTTACCTCAACAAAAATTTTTGGGAAAAACTCAGGGAGCTGAATATTAAATACCTATGTATCTTATTGTGTACATACTTGTGGGTGTAAATATATATATATAGTGTTGAAATAAAGAGAAGCTACTTTAGTAACTAAAGTTTTAGTAGCTAAAGCAGGATCTGTGTCACTTTGAGTATACTCCTGTCTGTACCCCTCTTTCCGTGGCATGACAGGTGCAGCAACTACCTGTCTCATAGCCACTGAAGGGGACTAAACTCCTTTTGGAGCTCTGCAGAAACCCCACTCCCCAGAATGTTGTCATTATCTGACCAGACTTGGAGCTTTCTGAAAAAGTCCCATTCTCAGGACCTTGTTGCTATTTAACCTGACTTGGAGTTCAGCATGGCAGAGAAGCCCTACATTCAGGCATTATCAAAAACAAGTACATTTAGCTACAGTAATCATCATTACAGCTGTCTAAGGCAGAAAGAAGTACCAATTGGGACAAATGAGAAGCTGCCAAAAATTTTGACAGGAAGATTTAGGGAATGATTCAACCTTCAAGGGTTGGAAGTTCAGTTCAGTTTAGTCGCTCAGTCATGTCTGACTCTTTGTGACCCCATGCACTGCAGCACACCAGGCTTCCCTGTCCATCACCAACTGCCAGAGATTGCTCAAACTCTTGTACATCGAGTCAGTGATGTCATCCAACCATCTCATCCTCTGTTGTCCCTTCTCCTCCTGCCTTCAGTCTTTCCCAGCATCAGTGTTTGTCCAATGAGTCAGTTCTTCACATCAGGTGGCCAAAGTATTGGAGCTTCAGCTTCAGCATCAGTCCTTCCAATGAATATTCAGGACTGATTTCCTTTAGGATTGATTGGTTGGATCTCATTGCAGTCCAAAGGACTCTTAGGAGTCTTCTCCAACAGCACAGTTCAAAAACATCAATTCTTCGGGGCTCAGCTTTCTTTATTGTCCAACTCTCACATCCATACATGACTACTGGAAAAACCATAGCTTTGACTAGACAGACCTTTGTCAGCAAAGTAATGTCTCTGCTTTTTAGTATGCTGTCTAGTTTGGTCATAGCTTTTCTTCCAAGGAGCAAGCATCTTTTAATTTCATGGCTGTAATCACCACCTGCAGTGATTTTGGAGGGTTTTGGAAAAGCCCCAAATATTGCTAAGGATCCACATACGTGTGTAGGTTGTCCACAGATCAGATCAGTCGCTCAGTCGTGTCTGACTCTTTGCGACCCCATGAACCGTAGCACGCCAGGCCTCCCTGTCCATCACCAGCTCCCGGAGGTCACTCAGACTCAAACCCATCGAGTCAGTGATGCCATCCAGCCATCTCATCCTCTGTCGTCCCCTTCTCCTCCTGCCCTCAATCCCTCCCAGCATCAGAGTCTTCTCCAATGAGTCAACTCTTCACATGAGGTGGCCAAAATACTGGAGTTTCAGCTTTAGCATCATTCCTTCCAAAGAAATTCCAGGATTGATCTCCCTCAGAATGGACTGGTTGGATCTTCTTGCAGTCCAAGGGACTCTCAAGAGTCTTCTCCAACACCACAGTTCAAAAGCATCAATTCTTCAGCACTCAGCCTTCTTCACAGTCCAGCTCTCACATCCATACATGACCACAGGAAAGACCATAGCCTTGACTAGGCGAACCTTTGTTGGTAAAGTAATGTCTCTGCTTTTGAATATGCTATCTAGGTTGGTCATAACTTTCCTTCCAAGGAGTAAGCGTCTTTTAATTTCATGACTGCAGTCACCATCTGCAGTGATTTTGGAGCCCAGAAAAACAAAGTCTGACACTGTTTCCACTATTTCCCCATCTATTTCCCATGTAGTGATGGGACCAGATGCCATGATCTTCGTTTTCTGAATGTTGAGCTTTAAGCCAACCTTTTCACTCTCCACTTTCACTTTCATCAAGAGGCTTTTTAGCCCCTCTTCACTTTCTGCCATAAGAGTTGTGTCATCTGCATATCTGAGGTTATTGATATTTCTCCCAGCAATCTTGATTCCAGCTTGTGTTTCTTCCAGTCCAGCATTTCTCATGATGTACTCTGCATATAAGTTAAATAAACATGGTGACAATATGCAGCCTTGACGTACTCCTTTTCCTATTTGGAACCAGTCTGTTGATCCATGACCAGTTCTAACTGTTGCTTCCTGACCTGCATACAGATTTCTTAAGAGGCAGATCAGGTGGTCTGGTATTCCCATCTCTCTCAGAATTTTCCACAGTTTATTGTGATCTACACAGTCAAAGGCTTTGGCATAGTCAATAAAGCAGAAATAGATGTTTTTCTGGAACTCTCTTGCTTTTTCCATGATCCAGCGGATGTTGGCAATTTGATCTCTGGTTCCTCTGCCTTTTCTAAAACCAGCTTGAACATCAGGAAGTTCACGGTTCACATATTGCTGAAGCCTGGCTTGGAGAATTTTGAGCATTACTTTACTAGCGTGTGAGATGAGTGCAATTGTGCGGTAGTTTGAGCATTCTTTGGCATTGCCTTTCTTTGGGATTGGGATGAAAACTGACCTTTTCCAATCTTGTGGCCACTGCTGAGTTTTCCAAATGTGCTGGCATATTGAGTGCAGCACTTTCACAGCATCATCTTTCAGGACTTGAAATAGCTCCAACTGGATTCCATCACCTCCACTAGCTTTGTTCGTAGTGATGCTTTCTAAGGCCCATTTGACTTCACATTCCAGGATGTCTGGCTCTAGGTCAGTGATCACATCATCATGATTATCTGGGTCGTGAAGTTCTTTTTTGTACAGTTCTTCTGTGTATTCTTGCCACCTCTTCTTAATATCTTCTGCTTCTGTTAGGTCCACACCATCTCTGTCCTTTATCGTGCCCATCTTTGCATGAAATGTTCCTTTGGTATCTCTGATTTTCTTGAAGAGATCCCTAGTCTTTCCCATTCTGTTGTTTTCCTCTATTTCTTTGCATTGACCACATGTGTAGAAAAACTGGAGAAAGACCCAGTCACTTACTCATATCTGGCTGGCCTTGGTGCCCTTATCAAGCAAGAATGAAGGTGAAAGCAGATGTGTAAACTTCCTGCAGGAGGTTTGCCTCCATGTGCACACGGATCCCCTTGGAAAGGGCGGAAGATTTGTTGGCTGATGGAAAACTTGTGACCAACCAATGACTGACCAGTAAGCCATGCTGACCCAGGGGTAAACGCAACAAATCCAGGCTTAAAAATACAAACAACAAAAAAGAAAGTTAAAAAGCAAAGATTCAGTGGCAACACACTGCAGGGAATACTCTTGAATTAGCCATGAAAAGTCACCAAACAAACAAAAGCAGCAGCAACAGCACATAAAAGAATAAAAACAAAATTGTAGAAAGGAGTGTCTGACTCCAGAGTCACTACATTGTACAGTTGGCCTTATTATTCCCAGATTCCATATTTGTTGCCTACTCACTACAATTGATTTATGACACCAAAATACTCATGGCGTTTTACAGTCACTCACATGGATGTTTAGTATGAATGCACAGGGTATTCGAAAATTGAGTGTACAGAGTAGCAAAAATTTAAAGTCACCTGATACAGATGTTCAGGTGAGGTCAAACAAGGTGGTTCTCTGCCTTCTTGTTTTAGCTCTCATCAGAGGTGACCACAAGATGAAGACAGTAGTGGAGCAACCTTAGGCAAATTAGTAACATTTCTAAACCTTATTTTCTCTTTGTAAAATAAAACAGTCTACCAGGACGTGTTGCTTTCAGGATTTAAAATTGTAATTTATATGATTACAAATGTGCACCAGTTCAGTATTTATTAATTCAGGTTTGCAGTGGCCTTATAGAGCATAACCACCATGAACAAAAATCATCCACTCTATTATCCAAATTTTCCGGTTTTGAACAACAAATTAAGAGACATGAGAATAAAGAGGAAAGTTTAGCCAATATACAGAAAAATGAAAGTGGTCAGTAGAAATTGTCTTTGAGGCAACTTAAATGCTTCATTAAAGGAAACCATGTTTTAAGAATTAAAGAAAATACGAAACTATGGAGATGCAGGTTTGATCTCTGGGTCTGGAAGATCCCTTGGAGAAGACTATGGCAACCCACTCCAGTATTCTTGCCTGGAAGATCCCATGGACAGAGGAGCCTGGTGGGCTACAGTCCAAAGGGTTGCAAAGAGTCCGACATGACTGAAGTGACTTAGCATGCGCATAGAGATATGTGCATGTATGTCAGGGAGATACCAGGGGAGCATTTGATACAAAGATGGGCACAATAAAGGACAGAAATGGTATGGATCTAAAAGAAGCAGAAAAGATTAAGAACAGGTGGGAAGAATACACAGAACTATACAAAGAATGTCATAATGACCTGGATAACCATGGTGGTGTGGTCACTCCCTAGAGCCAGACATCCTGGAGTGTGAATTCAAATGAGCTATAAGAAGCATGACCATAAATAAAGCTAGCAGAGATGATGGAATTCCAGCTGAGTTATTTCAAACCCAAAAAGATGATGCTATTAAAGTTCTGCACTCATTATGCCAGCAAATTTGGAAAACTCAGCAGTGGCCACAGGCCTGGAAAAGGTCAGTTTTCATTCCAACCTCAAAGAAGGACAATGCCAGATTGCTCAAACTACCATACAATTGTGCTCATTTCACATGCTAGCAAGGTAATGCTCAAAATCTCTCAAGTTGCCTTCAACGGTATATGAATGAGAATTTCCAGATGTACAAGCTGAGTTTTGAAGAGGCTTAGGACCCAGGGATCAAATTGCCAACATTCATTAGACCACGGAGAAAGCAAGAGAATTCCAGAAAAACATCTACTTCTGCTTCATTGACTACACTAAAGCCTTTGACTGTATGGATCACAACAAACTGGAAAATTCTTCAAAAGATGGAAATAACAGACCACCTTACCTATCTCCTGAGAAACCCATAGGTGTGTCAAGAAGCAATAGTTAAAACTGGAAATGAAACAACTGAGTAGTTCAAAATTGGGAAAGGAGTATGACAAGGCTGTATATTGTCACTTTGATTATTTAATTTATATGTATAGTACACATATATATATAGAAATGCCAGGCTGGATGAATCACAAGCTGGAATCAAGATTGCTGGGAGAAATATCAATAACTTCGGATATGCAGATGATACCACTCGAAATGCAGAAATTGAAGTGGAACTAAAGAGCCTCTTAATGAGAGTGAAAGAGAGTGAAAAAGCTGGCTTAAAACCAACATTCAAAAAACTAAGAATGGCATCTGGCCCCATCATTTCATGGCAAATAGAAGGGGAAAAATGGAAGCAGACAAGTCAATATCAATAGCTGAAGTTGCCCACACTTTGATATTAGTAATTGATAGAACAACTGGACAGAAAAACAATTACTTGAGGTTGAAGGAAAAATAAATGACTTGTAGCATGGCAGTGAGGCTAAGGGAGGGGCTGGACCAATTTTTCCAAAACAGTTCTGTAGGTCTTCAATAGCATCATTTAAAAATTATTTAATGATCTTTAAGAGTTGTCAGAATTTTTTTACCATTTTAATAATGATTTAATTTTATGATTTTTTTATTTTGTTTTCTTCTTGACTTTAAAGCCTATAGAATAGTTAAATTCCATTGTCATAGTAGTATCTTTTTCTGTGATATAATTTTAAAATGTGTAATGATTTATAAATAATATAAGCACATTACAGAAAATATGGAAAAGAAAGAAAAGAAAATAATAGGCATAGTTCCATAAATTTTCGCTAATTTGAATAATTCTTCAATACACCTCTTTATAGTGGAGTGATGTCACAAATTGTAATTATTTTCTTAGAATAAATTCCTAGAAATAAACTTGATAGAACTACAAGTAGGCCCATTTAAAAAGCTTTTTGATACACGAAGGCAAATTGCTCTCCCCAAAATAATATATCACTTTATATTCCACCATTATTGTATGAGAATCTGTTTCCTAATGAAACTGTTTCCTAATGAAACTCTTCCTAAAGAATTTACAATAGTCAGCTGAGTGAATTATTCAGTAATGTATTATTTTTTTAATATTTATTTATTTGGCTGCGTTGGATCTTACTTGCAGCACTTCGGATCTTTCAAGTTTCACAGACTCTGGTTGTGGCACAAGGGCTCTGGAATGCATACACTGGGTTGTTGTGGCTGGCGGGCTCAATTACTTCATAGCATGTGGGATCTTCATTCCCTGACTAGGAACTGAGCCAGTGTCCCTGCATTGCAAGACGGATTCTTAACCATTGGAACACAATGGAAGTCCTAGTCAGTTTTTTAATAATTTATTTCATTATGCTATAGTTGGACATTTCACTCATTTAATAAACAAGTATTTATTAGTGGCTGCTACATGTAACACGCTAGTAAAGTAATGCCAAAGCCTTTGACGGTGTAGATCACAATAAACTGTGGACAATTCTGAAAGAGATGGGAATACCAGACCACCTGATCTGCCTCTTGAGAAATCTGTATGCAGGTCAGGAAGCAACAGTTAGAACTGGACATGGAACAACAGACTGGTTCCAAATAGGAAAAGGAGTTCGTCAAGGCTGGATATTGTCACCATGTTTATTTAACTTATATGCAGAGTACATCATGAGAAATGCTGGACTGGAAGAAACACAAGCTGGAATCAAGATTGCCAGGAGAAATATCAATAACCTCAGATATGCAGATGACACCACCCTTATGGCAGAAAGTGAAGAGGAACTCAAAAGCCTCTTGATGAACGTGAGAGTGGAGAGTGAAAAGGTTGGCTTAAAGCTCAACATTCAGAAGATCATGGCATCTGGTCCCATCACTACATGGGAAATAGATGGAGAAACAGTGGAAACTGTCAGACTTTATTTTGGGGGGCTCCAAAATCACTGCAGATGGTGACTGCAGCCATGAAATTAAAAGACACTTACTCCTTGGAAGGAAAGTTATGACCAACCTAGACAGCATATTCAAAAGCAGAGACATTACTTTGCCAACAAAGGTTCGCCTAGTCAAGGCTATGGTCTTTCCTGTGGTCATGTATGGATGTGAAAGCTGGACTGTGAAGAAGGCTGAGCGCCGAAGAATTGATGCTTTTGAACTGTGGTGTTGGAGAAGACTCTTGAGAGTCCCTTGGATTTCAAGGAGATCCAACCAGTCCATTCTGAAGGAGATCAGCCCTGGGATTTCTTTGGAAGGAATGATGCTAAAGCTGAAACTCCAGTATTTTGGCCACCTCATGCGAAGAGTTGACTCATTGGAGAAGACTCTGATGCTGGGAGGGACTGGGGGCAGGAGGAGAAGGGGACGACAGAGGATGAGATGGCTGGATGGCATCACTGACTCTATGGATGTGAGTCTGAGTGACCTCTGGGAGTTGGTGATGGACAGGGAGGCCTGGCATGCTGCAGTTCATGGGGTCACAAAGAGTCGGACACGACTGAGCGACTGATCTGATCTGATCTGACATGTAACACCATGCATAGAGTAATTATAAAATAAGCATGGACTTTACCCTTATGTCTGGCGGGCTATAGTCCACTTGGTGGCCTAGATGGTAAAGAATCTGCCTGCAGTGCCAAAGACCCAGGTTCAATCCCTGGGTCAGAAAGATTCCCTGGAGAAGAAATTGGCCACACACTCCAGTATTCTTGCCTGGAGAATCCCATGGGCAGAGGAGCCTGGCGGTGTACAATCCATGGGGTCACAAAGAGTCAGACATGACTAAACAACTAACACTTTACCCTTGTGAACTTTGCACCATTACATACTCTACTAACAAAATGACTATACTTTTACATATTTGGGTTGCTTTTAAACAAGTCCCAAAGGTGATGATGTATTTTCTAACACTTCTGAAAGTTCAGGGTTATCAGTGTCTGCAAATACTTTCAGTGAAAATTCTATGAACATAGAATTTCCCACAGGCTTTTGAGAAATCTTTCCCTTTTTTAGACATGCTTTTTGTTTTCACGATTTGAAGTATTAACTTTTAAAAATTTTGATGGTTCTTTTTATTTTTAAGCACTTACACTATATATAAATGACCATGTTGTGTTTCCTCAGTAGCTCTTTGGGCTGTAGGGTTATAAATCAATAAGTAATTTTAGCAGAATTCAAATTTATGCAGCAGGATACTTTATTTTCATAATCTAAGGGACATCCTCAGATATGCTCAAGCAAGCTTCTGGTTTGCCATCAGCATCTCTTTTGTCAACTACCAGAAAGTATTAACTTTGAAAAAGACTGAGGATCGCAATACAAGTTTCACATTTATCATCCATAATGAAGAATAATACAGACAGCAGCTTGCATTACTCTGGAGAGCTCCAATTCATGATGTGAGAAAAAGAAACAAATCAACAGCCAGAAAATGAACTGTTTCTGATGATCAAAGTCACAAGACCTATTTTCTGTATGAAACTGTTTATTAACAGGAGATTCAAATAAGTTAGTTGATTTTAAAAACCAGCATGACACAGCAAACATTTGTTTTTAAAATTAATGTGATGTCTTGGAAACTCTCTAGAAGATAAGCACATTTCATTTATGAAAGACATTTGTTAAGCAGAAATTGACTGGCCAAAGATGAAAAGCTTGTAAAACTTTACAATAACAATAAAAATAAATCTTCATTGGCTTCAATGTGGGAAATTTCTTCCAGAACAAGTGCCAGCAAAAATAAAAGGGAAATAAGACTCCCTATCCTTATTTCTTTAGCCTTAATAATAATTTTGGCAGTATGTGTCAATATGCAATGTTTATCTCTGCCAATGATTTTTTTAACATAAATGACGTAGCATAATAAAAAAAATGATTGTTAAGTCCTTGAATTGGCTTCATTGGAAGCCTGCTTTACTTACTTATCTGTCGTATGTTACTATTCCCTATTTTATGTAATATTGGCTCAATGGCATAATAAGCAGTCTTCTCAGGAAGTTTATGTAATGTGTTGTTTTTGGTGACTATCTCATATTTGGATCAGTTCAGTTAAGTTCAGTCGATCACTCGTGTCTGACTCCTTGTGACCTCATGAATCACAGCACACCAGGCCTCCCTGTCCATCACCAACTCCCGGAGTTCACTTAGACTCACGTCCATCGAGTCAGTGATGCCATCCAGCCATCTCATCCTCTGTCGTCCCCCTTTCCTCCTGCCCCCAATCCCTCCCAGCATCAGAGTCTTTTCCAATGAGTCAACTCTTCTCATGAGATGGCCAAAGTACTGGAGTTAATTTTTTTTTTCCTGAGGGATTCACTCTATAGTCATTAAAGTTAGTTGTCAAAGTTCTGGGCAATGGTATACTTAAAGTCTTGACCATGTTATGGTTGAATAGGACTGTGTGACTAGTTCTGACTAGTGATTTTTTAAGTAAAAGTGATGTGTGTGATCTTTAGACCAAGATTTAATAGTTAATTTTGAATCCTCCAGAATTCTTTTTTAACAATGACATTTCAGATGTTGGCTAGTCATTTACCCTGGGTCCTTGATGACTACCATCTATAGGAAAAGATACATGCCAGAGATGGTAACATTACTTTTTCTGCTTAATAAAAATGAATTATGTTGGATTCATAACAATTAAGTAGATTTAGAAATAACTGAATCTAATGATTTGGACAGCTTCTTTTAAAAATGAGCTATATCATCATTTCAAAGGTATATTCACTTATTGTGGCACATGCTGATAAAAAGAATTTTCCTTAAGGATCAGTGAAGCTCACAATATGAGAAGAAATAAAAGTGATACAGCAGAGCTGGTTTGTTATTATAATAAAAATGGGGCTTTTAACATTTATTCTCCACTCAGTTTGTGTGTCATGTAAACAACTGGAGTTACTTTCTGGAGATCCCTTTGTTACTGTTCTTGCTCATTATTAAGGGACATCCTGTTTGTGGGAAATTTTGATTAGAAGGGGTATAAATAAGCACTTTATATCTAAGCAATATAGTCTATACATAGCTAAGAGGAATTAATCTACTTTGGGGTAACTGCTCCCTACCTGTATATTTAGCGTGTTAAATTATTTTGGGTATACTTTTATTCTTTTTTATGAAGTTGGTTAATTTTTAAAATTAGCATATGAAAATTGCAGAGACAGTTTTATACTAGAACTCACCAAAATCACTGTCGTCAATGAAGGAGGCATTGATTTACACATTAGTATTTGGCTACATACACAAAAAGTGTATAATAAAGTACTATTATACTTGAATTTGGACTACCCAGGACAAAAGTAAGAGCTGACATAATTTTTCAAAATTTGAGGAGGAAACAAGTTCCCCTGAAAGTGTTCAGTTCAGTCACTCAGTCGTGTCCGACTCCTTGTGACCCCTTAATCACAGCACGCCAGGCCTCCCTGTCCATCACCAACTCCTAGAGTTCACTCAGACTCACATCCATCGAGTTGGTGATGCATCCAGCCATCTCATCCCCTGTCGTCCCCTTCTCCTCCTGCCCCTAATCACTCCCAGCATCAGGGTCTTATCCAGTGAGTCAACTCTTCGTATGAGGTGGCCAAAGTACTGGAGTTTCAGCTTTAGCATCAGTCCTTCCAATGAACACTCAGGACTGACCTTCTTTAAGATAGACTGGTTGTATCTCCTTGAAATCCAAGGGACTCTCAAAAGTCTGCTCCAACACCTCAGTTCAAAAGCATCAATTTTTTGGCACTCAGCCTTCTTCACAGTCCAACTCTCACATCCGTACATGACCACTGGAAAAACCATAGCCTTGACTAGATGGACCTTTGTTGGCAAAGTAATCTCTGCTTTTGAATATGCTATCTAGGTTGGTCATAACTTTCCTTCCAAGGAGTAAGTGTCTTTTAATTTCATGGCTGCAGTCACCATCTGCAGTGATTTTGGAGCCCAGAAAAATAAAGTCTGACACTGTTTCCACTGTTTCCCCATCTATTTCCCATGAAGTGATAGGACCAGATGCCATGATCTTCGTTTTCTGAATGTTGAACTTTAAGCCAACTTTTTCACTCTCCTCTTTCACTTTCATCAAGAGGCTTTTTAGTTCCTCTTCACCATAAGGGTGGTGTTATCTGCATATCTGAGGTTATTGATATTTCTCCTGGCAATCTTGATTCCAGCTTGTGCTTCATCCAGCCCAGCATTTCTCATGATATACTCTGCATATAAGTTAAATAGCCAGGGTGACAATATACAGCCTTGACGAACTCCTTTTCCTATTTGGAACCAGTCTGTTGTTCCATGTCCAGTTCTAACTGTTGCTTCCTGACCTGCATACAAATTTCTCAAGAGGCAGATCAGGTGGTCTGGTATTCCCATCTCTTTCAGAATTTTCCACAGTTTATTGTGATCCCCACAGTCAAAGGCTTTGGCATAGTCAATAAAGCAGAAATAGATGTTTTTCTGGAACTCTCTTGCTTTTTCCATGATCCAGCAGATGTTGGCAGTTTGATCTCTGGTTCCTCTGCCTTTTCTAAAACAAGATTGAACATCTGGAAGTTTGTGGTTCATGATTGCCGAAGCCTGGCTTGGAGAATTTTGAGCATTACTTTACTGGCATGTGACATGAGTGCAATTGTGCAGTAGTTTGAGCATTCTTTCGCATTGCCTTTCATTGGGATTAGAATGAAAACTGACCTTTTCCAGTCCTGTGGCCACTGCTGAGTTTTCCAAATTTCCTGGTATATTGAGTGCAGCACTTTCACAGCATCATCTTTGAGGATTTGAAATAGCTCCACTGGAATTCCATCACCTCCACTAGCTTTGTTCGTAGTGATGCTTTCTAAGGCCCACTTGACTTCACATTCCAGGATGTCTGGCTCTAGGTGAGTGATCACACCATCGTGATTATCTTGGTCGTGAAGTGTTTGTCTATCCAAATGTTTTGATTAAACTGACAAGATTTTGAGGTGTGGTTAGATCACAACAGAAATAAGGAGTATCATCACATAAATTTGGTTGGACACAGCATAAAGGCGAGGAAGTAGAGTTAAATAAGAAATTATATTTACTACTCATTTACATTTTCTATGAATTGTAACCCTAGACAAGGGAAACTTCCTGAGGAGAAGTGGGGTAAATTATTGAGGTGAGCCACTAATTCCTATACTTCAGCATCAAAATCCTATGACTTAAGGCTTTGTTTTAAGTTATTAATATTTAAATATCTTAAACATCAAACACTAAGGAAAAATGAATTATCAGGGTGAAAGAAATAAAGCATTTCTTAAGATGGTTTCAGAACAATAAATGGGAAAGAAATTGATTAAGTACTGTGTTTATTTTCCATATGCTACCCACCCTGTTTCAAACAGAGACAGACTCATAGACAGAGAACAAATTTATAGTTACTAAGGGGGAAGGGGTGGTGGGGAGCAATAGTTAGGGAGTTGGGGATTGACATGTCTACACTGCTATTTAAGATAGATAACCAACAAGGACCTACTGTATAGCACAGAGAACTGTGCTCAATATTCTGTGCTCAGTCGCTCAGGCATGTCTGACTCTTTGCAACCCCATGAACTGTAGCTTGCCAGGCTCCTCTGTCCATGGGATTTTCCAGGCAAGAATACTGGAGTGGGTTGCCATTTCCTTCTCCAGTGGATATTCCATACACCTGAAACTAACATCATTGTTAACCAACTATACTGCAATATAAAATAAAAATTTTTTAAGAAAAACTTAAAGTATATTACTGTAAAATATATATTTATGAAATATAAAAATGAGTAATTATCAAAAACAAAATGCAGAACCCAAACATAAGTACTATATAAAAATGCAGGAAGTATACATAAGCTAAAAGCAAGCCAAAGATCTACATCATACAAAGACTTAACCAAAGAGAGACAAAAATAATTCAGATACATTGTTCTTCATAATTTCAGAAACATTAAAATAACATAGTAACATGAACAAACAGAATCTCAAAGAATAAATTAGCCAATATGTGATAAGATAATAAGGATATTTGAAAAGGAAGCTTGTAAATCATGAAAAAGAAGCCAGAAAAACCCTTTACAGAAAATAAGGCCTTTCTAATACAGAGGCCATAACAAAACAATGCTAATAATTGAAAATACAATCAAGCATAGGTTGATTGACTATAGGAAAACACACACAGAGACATTTGTACAAACATACAGCCTTGACATACTCCTTTTCCTATTTGGAACCAGTCTGTTGTTCCATGACCAGTTCTAACTGTTGCTTCCTGACCTGCATACAGATTTCTCAAGAGGCAGATCAGGTGGTCTGGTATTCCCATCTCTTTCAGAATTATCCACAGTTTATTGTGACCTACACAGTCAAAGGCTTTGGCATAGTCAATAAAGCAGAAATAGATGTTTTTCTGGAACTCTCTTGCTTTTTCCATGATCCAGCAGATGTTGACAATTTGATCTTCTGGTTTTTCTGGTTGGAAGGAATGATGCTAAAGCTGAAACTCCAGTATTTTGGCCACCTCATGCGAAGAGTTGACTCATTGGAGAAGACTCTGATGCTGGGAGGGACTGGGGGCAGGAGGAGAAGGGGACGACAGAGGATGAGATGGCTGGATGGCATCAATGACTTGATGGACATGAGTCTGAGTGACCTCCGGGAGTTGGTGATGGACAGGGAGGCCTGGCGTGCTGCAGTTCATGGGGTCGCAAAGAGTCGGACACGACTGAGCGACTGATCTGATCTGATCTGATCTGAAGGGTTATAGACTTTTGGAAGATTTCTTTCTAGATAATTTTTAACTTTAGTTGCTATTATAAATAGGTTATTTTTTCAAGGTTTCCAATTTTTGCTAGCATATTGAAAGTCAATTGACTTATTTCTAAATTATCTTTATTAAAGTATAATTTACATATAAGAAAATGTACCCATTTCAAATGCTCAGTTCTGTAAGTATTGATAAATGCATGCACTCATATAACCTATGTCCTTTAATAGTCATTCTATTAATATCTGCTCTGGTTACCATTAATGTGCTTCCTTCATTTTGAATAAAATTTGTCTTTCCTATAGTTTCACGAAAATGAAGATGAATCTGTAGACCAGTTGGAGAATTGACATCTTAACACCATTGAATCTTCCAACCTATGAATATGGCATATCTCACCATTTATTAAGGTCTCTTACTTCTTTTTGGCCAGGGTTTCTCTGGTGGTTCAGATGGTAAAGAGTCTGCCTGCTTTTAACCATATTTTATTATTTTTAATAGGCAGGATGTGCATATCTTTTACTAAATGTATTTTGAAGTAGTTTACATTTTTAAGCTATTATGAGTAATGTTTTTAAACTTAAGCATCCAACTATTTATTGCTAGCATAGAAGAGTGAAATTGATTTTGACTATACCTTCTATCTTGTGATCTTGCTTAATTTACTTATTGCTTTTCCTTCTGAGACTCCAAATAAAGGTATACAGGACTGCTTCCTATTGTCCCACGGGTCACTGAAGCTCTGTCCATTGGTATTTAGTTTTATTTTCTCTCTCCCTGCTCTTCAGTTTGGATTGATTCTATTGCAATGTCTGCACAGTCTAATTCCCTCTTAATCCCATCCTGTGAATTTTTTAATTCATATTTCTTTTATCTCTAGGCATTTTATTTGGTACATTTTGTAGCTTCTATTTCTGTCTTCATCATTTCTGTTTTGTTTTTAAATCTCTGAACATATTGCACGTATTTATTATAGCTGCTGTACTTATTTGCTAATCTATCCTCCCTATCATATTTTAGTTTGCTTCTATTGACTGATTTTTCTCCTGTGTGCTATAACTTCCTGTTTCTTTGCATATGCAGTAACTTTTAAAATTGTGTGCTAGACATGAAGTTATATTGTTGAATATCTATAATGTCATAGATTTATGTTGTTCAGTCGCTAAGTTGTGTCAGACTCTTTGAGACCCCGTGAACTGTAGCATAGCAGGCTTCCTTGTCCTTCACTATGTCACAGAGTTTGCTCAAATTCATGTCCATTGAGTCAGTGATACCATCCAACCCTCTCATCCTCTGTCACCCCCTTCTCCCCTTGACCTCAGTCTTTCCCAGCATCAGGGTCTTTTCCAATTAGTCGGCTTTTTGCATCAGGTGACCAAAGGATTAGAGCTTCAGCTTCAGCATCAGTCCTTCCAAAGAAAATTCAGGGTTGATTTCCTTTAGAATTGACTGTTCCGATTTCCTTACTATCCAAAGAGTATTGTGCTTTGTTCTTTTTTTTTTTAAATTTTATTTTACTTTATAATATTGTATTGGTTTTGCCATATATCAAAATGAATCTGCCACAGGTATACATGTGTTCCCCATCCTGAACCCTCCTCCCTCCTCCCTCCCCATACCATCCCTCTGGGTCATCCCAGTGCACCAGCCCCAAGCATCCAGTATCGTGCATCAAACCTGGACTGGTGACTCGTTTCATATATGATATTATACATATTTCAATGCCATTCTCCCAAATCATCCAACCCTCTCCCTCTGCCACAGAGTCCAAAAGACTGTTTTATACATCAGTATCTCTTTTGCTGTCTCGTATACAGGGTTATTGTTACCATCTTTCTAAATTCCATATATATGTGTTAGT
This sequence comes from Tragelaphus eurycerus, assembly GCA_935064755.1. NCBI lineage: Eukaryota > Metazoa > Chordata > Mammalia > Artiodactyla > Bovidae > Tragelaphus > Tragelaphus eurycerus. The sequence goes on along the minus strand of CAKXYN010000010.1, from coordinate 38,324,241 downwards.
ATACTGTATTGGTGTTTTTCACAGAGCTAGACCAAATAATTTCACAATTTGTATGGAAATACAAAAACCTCGAATAGCCAAAGCTATCTTTAGAAAGAAGAATGGAACTGGAGGAATCAACCTGCCTGACTTCAGGCTCTACTACAAAGACACAGTCATCAAGACAGTATGATACTGGCACAAAGACAGAAATATAGATCAATAGAACTAAATAGAAAGCCCAGAGATAAATCCACGCACATATGGACACCTTATTTTTGACAAAGGAGGCAAGAATATACAATGAATTAAAGACAGTCTCTTTAACAAGTGATGCTGGGAAAACTGGTCTACCACTTGTGAAAGAATGAAACTAGAGCACTTTCTAACACCATACACAAAAACAAACTCAAAATGGATTAAAGATCTAAACATAAGACCAGAAACTATGTTCTTTAACTTACTTGAAGATTAACTTAATCCAGTCAGTTTTTACTTTTAAGCATTTCTATGGCATGTATATATTATACATTTTTGGTATATATAGAGTATATATTTTAATATAGATAGTATATATATTACATATACTATATATTTAGTATATATACATAGTATATATTTTTCTTTGAGGTATACTTTGATTTCTTTACCAAGATATGACCCCTCTTGGGATGTCTTGAATACCTTAATGATGACTGGAGAATCTCTACACTGGCTGGTCAGAGCTCAGATGCCTTTCTGCCTTACACAGGAACTGAGGATTGTTCACCTCACAACCCTTTGTCTGACTTCACTGAGTTTTACCTACATGTGCATAGACTAGCAGTATATATATAAGACTCAAGGTACCTCAGTGCCTGTTTCTGAAGTTTTTTTCCTTAATAGCTCCTTCTATAAAATTCTGCCATGCAATTTACAGCTGTCTCAGCTTTCCTGAATTCCTTCTCCATCCCTAAACTAAGTGAGAGTGCCAAGGCTGACTGGATTCTCCTTTCCTGTGCCCCTGGTCTGGATACTGCCTCCAGGCAGAAAGCCAGCGTGATTCTTCAGGCTCACCTTGCCTGCTTCCTTTCTCTCATGGACCACAGTACTGCCTGTGTGTCCAAAAATAGTTGTTTCTCCATGTGTCCAGTTTTCTAATGATTTATGGAAAATATTATGTATGGCCCATGTTCTCCACTATGCTCAGAAGCAGATGTCCAGTTACTTGACTTCTTTATGTTGATATTACATCCAGTTAGTTTAGTTAACTCTTGCTTATTTCTAGATATTTGGATGAGAGTCTATGGGTTTCCCTATGTGGATAATTATATCACACATTAGAAATAGTGACTTTTATTTCCTCTTTTCCAGTCTTTAAATAAGTAATTATGTTTTAGTATCTTTACAGCAAGAATCTCCAATACAATATTGTCTTACTCTGAGAGGGATGATACTTGTGAATATACTTATTTGAGAAGTAGTTACTTTGGTTTTTATCTTAATTCTTAATGTTCACTTCTAAATCAAGAAAAATTAAGTTTAGTATATTATTGTAACATTAGTAGAAGCAGATTTCAGTTTTTTCTATCTACATATCCATCTATATCATTATCACATATGAACAAAAGCAAATCATGATATTTTAAATGTTATCCACCAAATTTTAACATTTATTTCTGAGGTGTAGGAGTTGGAGTGGATTTTGAAACTGATTTTTACTTCCCTTTTTTTTCTTTCCATATTGCTTTAATTTTTGAAATAACAAATACCTGTTATTTCATGAAAATAATAGGCTTTAATCTAAAAATATTACATTTGAAAAAGTCAAATAACATGAAAGTGCAGATAGGAAAATGTGGAAGTTTCATTCTAGACAGCCCAATTCCCAAAGGTACACACTGAGTGATGTATATACATCCGTATCTTTTCAATGTATATAGAAGCATTAAAGTATGTAACAACTGAGCGACTGATCTGATCTGATATACACATTACATATGTGTATATATAAAATATGTATATATACACACGTATATAAAAATATGTATATACACATGATATTATATATGCATATACAACCATGTATATATTAATAATTATATATATACTATTAACAGTATTGTATATATATTATATGGGCTTCCCTGGTGGTTCAGAGGTAAATAATCCACCTGTAATTCAGGAGAGGCAAATTCGATCCTTGTGTTGGGATGATTCCCTGGAGAAGGAAATGGAAACCCACTCCAGTATTCTTGCCTTGGGAAATCCCATGACAGAGGAGCCTGCTGGGCTACAGTCCATGAGGTCACAAGAGTTGGACACAACTTAGCGACTAAACCACCACCACCACCGTGTATCTTATATATGTGTACATGTATATAATATATGAAGTAGAAAAAACATATTTTTTCCCAAATGAGATCATATTGAACATAATAATTTGCAATATATTGTTTTAGTTTTGCAATATATTATAGATGTCTCTTTATGTCAGTATATATCTAAATATATAATTTTCCAACTTTGTAAAATTATATTTAAAAAGTTATCTTCTATCTATATTTAAACAGTAGAGAAATATTGATAGAAAAGTGTACATTTGTCACTTTGGCTACTTCTTTCACGTTTCTACCATCTTTTCCAAAAGTAACACTATAAATAGCTTGTTATGCAAACTTTTGTCTTCTACAGATTTGAATTTATTCACTTGTACCTTTACGTAATATAACTATATACGCTTATATATTTAATTATACATATATATTTGAATATATGTGTATGTAGCTTTTCTGACATTTGATTTTATATTTAATATATGCACTACAGGTTTTTCCATTTCATTGTATGTATTCCTTATAATAGCATGTTAATTTCTTTAGCATAAATGTTCTATTGTTCATTAAGCTCCTTTTACTGATTGACTTTTAGGTCTTATGACCTATATTGCACATTGACTGACTTCAGTCCATTTCAGGTGTCTTGGAACATGCTTAATTGAATGATAAAGGTTAAAAAATTACAGACTGCTTTTCTCAGACTCCTTCACAACTCAGGATCCAAACGGCCTTAGCTTTCATTGAGAAGACACACTTGTCTATTGGCAATGCAGGTTGGTAATCATGCTATTTCTGTTAGTAACTTTAGTTGTGGCATTTGGTTTATGAAACAGTAATTACTGGCCTATTCATGGTACCTAACTTCATAGGTGTTATTAGGCAGGATCCTTGGCATCCACTTTACTGGCTTGAATCTTGTGTAAGTGAGATTGTTCCTGGAGCTGGATATAGTGGGAGCCTCACTTTTCCTATATCCTGGCAGAAGACATGTGGAATTGTGCTTGCTTCCTTGATCTTTTGATCATGCTGAAGATAGAAACTTGCTTGGTGGCACAATTCTATAGCTGTTCTGGGAGTCGTTTCTGGAGATTCAACATAAAGGTGGCTTTTTAGCCCCTCAAATGATTTCCAAGCACCTAATTTCCTATACGAAATCTTTTTCAGCTTAGACTAGCTAGGGTGACTTCTTTAATCTGTGAGTAAACGTTGAATGCAAAGGTATTTAGAACTTGAAATTGAGGATTGCATGTAATAGAAGTTGGAGAAGACTCTTGAGAGTCCCTTGGACTGCAAGGAGATCCATGCAGTCCATTCTGAAGGAGATCAGCCCTGGGGTTTCTTTGCAAGGAATGGTGCTAAAGCTGAAACTCCAGTACTTTGGCCACCTCATGTGAAGAGTTGACTCTTGGAAAAGACTCTGATGCTGGGAGGGATTGGGGGCAGGAGGAGAAGGGGACGACAGAGGATGAGATGGCTGGATGGCATCACTGACTCAATGGGCATGAGTTTGGGTGAACTCCGGGAGTTGGTGATGGACAGGGAGGCCTGGCATGCTGCGATTCAGATCAGATCAGATCAGATCAGTCGCTCAGTCGTGTCCGACTCTTCATGACCCCATGGACTGTAGCCCTCCGGGCTCCTCTGTCCATGGGATTTTCCCAAGAAGGAATACTGGAGTAGGTTTCTCCTCCATTTTCTCCTCCAGGAGATATTCCCAACCCATGGATAGAACCCAGGTCTCCTACATTGCAGGCGAATTCTTTACCACTGAGCCACTATATTTGGTATTTATTAAGTAACCGAATGGAAAATGGGGAGTACTCAGATGTTATATTCTAAAGAAATGATGAACTTTGGTATACTTTGATAAAACAAATATATTTGTTTCTTATAGCTCAACGTGATGACCATTAAGAGAAATGTGAGAGACAATTAAAAGCACAGTTCTATAACAAAGTTATGTGCACAGTCAAGCCAGCCAGTCAGCAAGCAGAGATGGAAAGAAATGCAATCCCATTCATTGAGTGTTCACTAATTTTTTTGAAACAAAATTTCATTAATTCAGTTGAAGGAAGATTTTAAAACTGTTATTGCTGTCCCACAACTTTGGGAAGTCAGTAAGTATGTTTTAAAGTATGTGTTCCCTGTGGTATTAGCATTTGAAAAAATATGAAATTTAACAATTGCAAGTACTTTAGAACAAGGATAGTGTATCAAACATTTTTCATTTTATTATTCCAAAGCAAAGTAAGCAACTATCTTTCCCCCCAAACTTCTCTGGGTCTAGATTTAGACAAAGAGTTAATCCAACCCCAATTCTCTTTTCTGTCTAGTCAGATGGTTTAGTGTGTGTTTATTTTTTTTATTTTATTTATTTATTTTTTTTTAGTGTGTGTTTAATGAGATAGGCAAATATTAGTGTTCTCAGTTTCCTTTGATTGAAAACAAACTGGCAGAAACTGGAATTTCTGGTTTCTTTTAATTCTGTTAAGTGAATGTATTAGTATTGTGAAATATTAGGCTACAGATACTATGATTTAATAGTTATTATGTGGACAGAAAGACTGACATTGGATTATGTTGATTTTGCATTAATTAGAGATGAGTTTATAACTTATAGAAAAATCAGTGAGAAGTGAAGACCTCGATTATTCTTTGGCTACTTTGCCTCTGTCATAGACACATGGCACCATTTAGGCCCCTTTGTTTAACAGGTTCTTTAGGGCTTCTCAGTTGGCACAGTGGTTAAAAAGCTGCCCACCAGATACAGGGGATGCAAGAGATGTGAGTTGTTAGATCCGTCACAGTTGTTGGGAAGAGAAATGGCATCCCATGCCAGTGTTCTTGCCTAGAAAAATTCCATGGACAGAGAAGCCTTGCAGGCTACAGTCAATGGGGTTGCAAAGAGTTGGACATGACTGAGCACAACACAACACGTTATTTCACACAACTCACCCTGGAAGAGATTTGATGGCATATTTTCCCAGCTGCTGCTGAAGGTCAGCTCCTAATTCGTCCACATCTATTTGCTGACTGGGATCTTCCTCAGTGCCTGAAAGAGATGGTGAGCATCCCCTACTTTCTCCATTTGGCTTTCTCCAACAACAGAACCAGGTTGCCAGCTTTACTCTAGAAGGAGATTGCTTGCACATCCAGTCTCCCAACTTTTATGACTGACACCTGCAGGACCAGTCCTGTAATTGCCTAGCTCTGAGAGCAAAATCAATGCAGATGGTGATTGCAGCCATGAAATTAAAAGATGCTTACTCCTTGGAAGGAAAGTTATGAACAACCTAGATAGCATATTCAAAAGCAGAGACATTACTTTGCCAACAAAGGTCCATCTAGTCAAGGCTATGGTTTTTCCAGTGGTCATGTACGGATGTGAAAGCTGGACTGTGAAGAAAGCTTAGCACTGAAGAATTGATGGTCTTGAACTGTGGTGTTGGAGAAGACTCTTGAGAGTCCCTTGGACTGCAAGGAGATCCAACCAGTCCATTCTGAAGATCAGCCCTGGGGTTTCTTTGGAAGGAATGATGCTAAAGCTGAAACTCCAATACTTTGGCCACCTCATGGGAAGAGTTGACTCACTGGAAAAGACTCTGATGCTAGGAGGGATTGGGGCCAGGAGGAGAAGGGCACGACAGAGGATGAGATGGCTGGATGACATCACTGACTCGATGGACGTGAGTTTGGGTGAACTCCAGGAGTTGGTGATGGACAGGGAGGCCTGGCGTGCTGTGATTCATTGGGTCACAAAGAGTCAGACATGACTGAGCAACTAAACTGACTGAACTGAACTGAGAGCCAATGGAGCTTGTTTTTCTGAATTTCATAAGGGGTAGCAAAGAAGCAGTTTGAGAACACTACCCCAGCTATATACCCAGGCTCTGCACAGAGGGAGCAGCAAAAACTCTCAACAAAGTGAATGTAGAGGAAACATACTTCAATATAATAAAGTCGATATGTGTCAAGTCCACAGGCAACATACTACTTAACAGTGAAAACTGATAACTTTTTTCCTAAGATCAGGAACAAGACAAGGATGTTCACTCTCTCCAATTTTATTCAACGAAATACTGGAATTCCTAGCCAAAGCAATTAGAGAAAAATAAATAGATAAAATGAATCTAACTCAGGAATTAAGAAGTGCAACTGTCACTACTTGCAGATGGAATGATATTATAGATAAAAGATCCTAAAAAGTCCACTAGAAAAAATCTGTTAGAACTAATAAATGAATTCAATAAAATTGTAAAATATAGAATCTATATACAAAAATCAGTTGCACTTTTATAAAGTAATAATGGACTATCAGATAGAGAAATTAAGAAAAAATATAATTTATAAGTGCATCAAAAAACCCATAGGAATAAATTTAACCAAGAAGGTAAAAAATAAGTATACTGAAAAATGATAAGACATTGATGAAACAAATTTAAGAAGACACAAATGGAAAGACATGTTATGCTCATGGATTTAAAAAATTAATATCGTTACAGGGTTCATGCTACCAAAAGCAATATATAGATTCAATGTAATAACTACAAAAATTCCAATGGCATTTTCCACAAAATAGAACAATGCAAAATATATATAGCAACAAACAAAAAAATGTTAAACAGATAAGCAATCTTGGAAAGAATAACAAAGCTGGAACCATTGTGTTTCATGGCTTCAAATTATATTATAAAGTTTTAATAATCAACATATTTTGGCATATAAGAACACATAAATCAATGGAAAAAAAGGATATCCCAGAAATAATCCCATATGTATATGTAATTAATGATGAACTAAAAATGTGCAATGGGAAGAGGACAGTATCTTCAATAAATGGTTTTGGGAAAATGGATAGCCACATGCAAAAGTAAGAAACTGAGTCACTATCTTATGCCATACACAAAAATTAATTCAAAATAAGTTAGACTTGAATGTAAAACCTGAAACCATAAAATTATTTGAAGAAAATATAGAAGTTAAGCCCCTTGACATTGGTCTTAGCAATGGATTTTTTGGATTTGACACCAAAAGCAAAAGCGACAAAACCAGAAATGAATAAGCAGGACTTTATGAAACTAAAAAGTTTCTGCACAGAAAAGGTAATAAACGAAATGACAGTGTATCAAAAAGAATAAAATATTTGCAAATCCTATATCTCATAAAGGGTTAGTAATCTAAAATATGTAAAGAATTCATACAATTCAATAACAAAATTCAAACAGTTTGATTGCAATGTGAGCAGAGATCTGAACAGATATTTTTTAAGAAGACACACAGACAGCCAACAAGTACATAAAATAGTGCTCAACAATACAAATCATCAGGGAAATGCATGTCAAAACCAAACTTCACAACTGTTAGAATGGCTATTGTTGAAAACACAACAAATAACAAGAGTTGGTGAGGATGTGGAGAGAAGGGAACCATCCTGCACTATTGGTAGGAATGTAAATTGGTGCAGCCACTATGGAAAACTGAATGGCGGTTCCTCAAAAAATTAAAAATATTACTACATATAATCTAGCAGTTCCACTTCTATGTATTTATTTAAAGGAAATGGAAATACTAACTTGAAAAGATATTTGAATCCCCATGTTCATTAGAGCATTATTTAGAACAGCCAAGACATGGAAGCAACCTAAGTGTCCACTGATGAATGAATGAATAAAAAAGAAATTGTGATAAATATATATAGACAGTGGGATACTATACAGCTATTAAAAAAAAAAAGGAAATTTTCCTTTGGGAGCAACATGGATGACTCTTGAGAGCATTATTCTAAGTGAAATAAGTCAGACAGAGAAAGGTCAATACCATATGATCTCACTTATCTGTCTAATCGAACCTCCCCCCATGATGAATTCATAGATACAAAGAATGATCTGGTGGTTATTAGAGGTAGGGGTGGGCAAAATGGGTGAAGGTGGTCAAAAGATACAAACTTCCTGTTATAAAAATAAATAATTCTGGGGAATATAATGTACAGCATGATGACTACAGTGTAACAATACTGAATTGTATCTTTAAATATTGCTAAAAGAATAGATTTTAAAAGTTCTTATCACAGGGAAAAAATTGTATTATGTGTCATGATAGATGTTAACTAGATTTATTGATCATTTAATAATGTGTACAAATATTAAATCATTATGTTGTATACCTAAAACGAATATAGTGTTATATGCCAATTATATTTCAATGAACAAATAAGCCAACTTTTTGAAAAAAGAAGATATGCCAGTGGTCAACAAGTATATAAAAAAACTGCTTAATATCACTAATCATTAGAGGGATGCAAATGACAATGAGATATCACCTCACAGCTATGTTTACACAGGATGTGTATAATCAAAAATTCAAGAGATGGATGGCAAATTGATGGCTGGTAAGGATGTGGAGAAAAGAGAACCCTGTACACTGTTGGTGGGGATGCAAACTAGTATGGCTACTAGGCTTCCCTGTGGCTCAAGTGGTAAAGAATCCACCTGCAATGCAGGAGATACATCTTCGATCCCTGGATTGGGAAGGAATTTCCCTCCTCCCCCTGGAGAGGGAAATGGCAACCCACTCCAGTATTCTTGCCTGGGAAATCCTATGGACAGAGGAGCCTGGAAGGCTACAGTCCATGGGGGTCACAAAGAGTCGGACACAACTTGGCAACTAAACCACAACTACCACAGCTACTGTGGAAAGTAGTATGCAGTTTCCTTAAAGAAATTAAAAATAAAACTACCATGTGATCCAGTAATCCCACTTCTAGGTATGTATCGAAAGGATACAAAAGCAGTATTTCAAAGAGCTATCTGTACTTCCAAGTTCATTGCAGGATTATTAGTGATAATCAAGGTATGGAAACAACCTCAGTATCTGTTAACAGATGAATGGATCAAGAAAATACAGTATATATTCAGTAGATATTACTCAACTGTGAGAAAGAAGGAAATCTTGTCATTACAACTACGTAGGTGGACCTGGAGGACTTTATGCTAAGCGAAATAAGCCAGACAGTAAAAGATAAATATTGTATGGTATCGCTCAGACATGGAATCTAAAAAATAAATAAATAACAATTTTTAAAAAGAAAGGAAAAGAAGTAGAGCTCATAGAAACACTGTAGAATAATACAAACATTCAGTTATAAGATGAATACAGATCAAATGTGTAACACGGTGCCTATAGTTGCTAACACTATGTTATGTAATTGGAATTTGCCGAGTTGAACTTGGGCTCTCACCAAGAAAAAGGTAACTATGTTAGGTGATGGATGTGTTGATTAACTCTACTGTGGGAAGCCTTTCATAATGTGTACATATATCAAATCATCACATTGTACACTTTCAGTATATTATAATTTTGTCAATTATAGTTCGGGAGAGCCAAAGAAAAAGAGCTATCAAGACATCAAAAGACATGAACTTTAAATGCATATTACTAAGTTTAAAAGATTAATCTAGAAAAGGCTACATACTATACGATTCCGGCTATATGAAATTCTAGGAAAGGCAAAAGTATGAACACAGGGCTTGCCGTGGGTTGTGGAGGGTGGTGGATTAGATGAGGCATAGATGTTTTTTAGGGCTGTGAAACTACTCTGTATGATATTGTGATGGTGGATGCATGTCATTATATATGTCACATGGCTCAAAACCCATAGACTGTACAGCACCAAGAGTGAATCCCAATGTAAAGTATGGTGATTACAGTGGGTCAGTGTAGGGTTATGAGTTGTAGCAAATGTACCACTCTGATAGGGATGTTGATTTGGGGAGAAGTTATGCACATGTGTCATCAGGGGCAATAAAGAGAATTTCTGTACCTTGCACCTCTCAATTTTGCTATGAATCTAAATCTGACCTTTAAAAATAGTCTATTAAGAATTTCCTAAAGAGGTGGATCTCAACTATCCCAAAATAGCCCTAAGAATTAAATAATATTGTAACTCTTCTTGTATAGATACAAAGTGGAGGTCTGGAGATCAATACCAGGCAGTGAGCAGGTGATAGACCTGGGATAAGAGAACAGTGTGACGTCAGAGTCTATGCTCTTAACTACTACTTCATACTCCTTCCCAAAGTGACCAGAGAAAGAAAATTTTGAAAAAGATTCCACGTAAACACAGGCACTTTTCTCTTCAGGAACATAACCATCTCACTACCTACCTCCAGTACGAATATTATGAGAACTGCCCATAGTACTTGCTGTATTATAAAGTATGTGGATTATGCTGCTGCTGCTGCTAAGTCGCTTCAGTCGTGTCCGACTCTGTGCGACCCCATAGACGGAAGCTCACCAGGCTCCCCTGCCCCTGGGATTCTCCAGGCAAGAACACTGGAGTGGGTTGCCATTTCCTTCTCCAATGCAGGAAAGTGAAAAGTTAAGTCGCTCAGTCGTGTCAGACTCTTAGCGACCCCATGGACTGGAGCCTACCAGGCTCCTCCGTCCACGGGATTTTCCAGGCAAAAGTACTGGGGTGGGGTGCCATTGCCTTCCCCGCCTGTGGATTATAGTATTTTATAAATTTTAAAATGATTCATCGGTATTTATACTCAGTCTTCTTCCTGGAGTTCTATATTACAAAGGAGCATTTACTTTCTTTTTGCATTTGGGTTTGTCAGTGTATCTTAATCTGAACCCATAAAGTTTGCCCAATGTCAGCAAATAAACTGTGCCTTTACTTTTGTGAATAAATCTGTGACTTTGCATACATACAGCCTAAGACCATTCCTATAGGGCAATAGCAGCAGATGATTTCAGAAAGAAGCAGTTTTCTATGGGTACATAGAATGCGTATTTAATTTCATTATTTTATGGCCTAAAAATTTAGCAAGATTTTTTGAACAAGCTTTGATACAGAAATTCTTGTTAAGATATCCATTGAAGACTTGGGCAGAGAATCTGGCTAAGTTACAACTTCACTTCACCTAATTAGAAAACCTGAAGATAATTGGTATAAGGTAATGAGTTATTTTAGGTTAAAAAAACATAACTCATGAATTTGCTCATCTCATGTAAGTAATCTAGAGACACAAATTAAGAACATGCTTTCTCTTACCAGGATCACAATATCCTTTTCCTAAAAAAAAAAAAATATTTGTATCACAGTGAAAATTCCCCTTTTCCCTTAGATACCTATGGGAAAGAGCTTCTAAATATTGCATTTGTTTTGGCTCAAAGGCAAATTGTGAGTAATTTGAATCTCTCATCAGTTTCACAATTCTCTGTAGATTAGTAGTGCTTTCTCAGCAAATGTCCCTAGATCACAATGGAAATTTGGGCAAAAACAGTGTTTATATTTTCCACCAGTAAAATTGTGTTATCTGAAGGGCCTACTCTGTGGTATTTGGGGATACTTTGCTTGTTTCTTACTGTGAGCAGTTTGGACCAGAACATGAGTTAGGCTGCAATAGTTGACCTGTTTCAGAGCTCATTCTAGGGCAGTGTGTACAAATCACAAACCACAGTGTGATGGGAGTTCTTACAAATTTCAAAAACATGCTCTCCTGGGGCAATATTTTAGTGTGGTTGAATACCAGCAAACCAACTTCTTTACCCCTACTAAAGATCACCGGGGAACAATGTGGTCCATTTCTGTGGCTCAGTAGCAAAAATGACCATTGACAGAAATAGTTTATATTTGGCATGTGTGTGCGTGATCCTCCCCAATCAACTCCCCTCCTCAGACCGTACTTGTTTCTTCTTTCTGCTCTTCTACTTCACTATTTTAAATCTTTTTCTAAGTCTTTCCTCCCATAATTGACATCAAATGGTCTTTCAATATTTTAAGTGTTTAATAATAGGCCCCTGGGAGGAAATAACGTTATGTATATTTTAAGACCTTTTGTTAATTCTGATGACTTATAAAGATAGGTCTGCCATTAACTATTGTTCCAAGAAGCAAGTAAATTTTTCAAGTGCCTTAAAGAGATCAAATAACATGGTAGAAGTTTCAGAGTAAGAAAACGGATAAAGAATAGTTTGGAAATTTTATACAAGTTAGGAATCTTGGAGAAATATTGGTTTCAAAGAAATGAAAAAATAAACATCCAACAATTATTGATAGCTTCCAGGTACCCAAATTACATAGTCTTACCATCCTGTGTATCTCACAAAACTCAAACAAAACTAATTTTTAATAATGAAAACCCTTTTATAAACATCCTTTTGCTAATTGAAAAGTTAATTTCAGCAATGAAACAACTCTTCCTATAATAGCAGAACTTCTCATGTCAGCACAAGACAGAGATGTCCCAGAGTGTGATCTTTTCCGATTAAATGTTGAGTCTACTATTCTGCACGAACTCCTAAGTAAGGCAGCTGAAGACACACACATTATATTACAGTGTCTATGCTGAGGTATTGTAAAATAAATTACAGGCATTATAGCACACCACGGATTTCCTTCCTACCTCACTGATTGCTGTTTCTTTGGTAGCTTTGCTGGTCGATCTAAAAGTAACTACAGGTGATGAGCTGTCTGGGTCTGAAGCTTTAACACCCTCTTTCTCTTTAAATGACTTTGAATACCACCCATATGCTGATGAGTCTTGGTGTCTATCTCTGGCCCTGACTTTTCCCCTGAGCCCCTTAACCCCTAGTTGATACCTCTACCAGGACAGCGAATCAGAAGTTCATCACAGTTGAAACCGATTTCTTGATTCCCACACCCAACTCCCAATAAGGAAAAAAAAAAAAAAAAAATCATGCTACATTCTGGGTCCTCTCTCCATCTCAGTAAGTAGTACCACCTTCTAGTTAATTTCCTAATTTAGAAACAATGGAGTGAAACTTGGTTCTTTCTTTCCTTTCATCCCTTGCATTCAATCCAGAAATTCTAGTCTGCTTGCCTTCCAAAATATTCTTGGATTGTTTGGCTTCACTCTATTGTCCTCATTACAGTCCTAATCCAAAGTAATGTTATATCTTACCTGGACTGCTGGAATAACTTCCAAATTGTTGTCCTTGCTTCCTGTATCGAAACCATCTATTGTTCACGCAGCAGCCAGTGGTCATTTAAAAGTATCAATCAGATCATATTGTCCCCTTGCTTAGAACCTTTTAATGGCTTCTCTTTGCATTTACATGAAAATTCAATCTGTGATACGCGTGCCCACTTCATCCTTCTTTGTCAAACCTGTTCCTTCACTTCCCTCTCCCATTTGCTCATTATGCTGCAGCCTCACCAACCTCCTCTCTGTCCCTGGAATAACCAAGCCCTTTACCAGCTCATGAACTGTTACCTCTGCATGACACGCTCTCTATCCAGACCTCGTGTGGCTGATGCCTACTCATTCTTCAGGTTTCAGCTCAACCCCACAGAAAGCTCTTCTGTGGAAACTCAGCTCAGGTTATTTCTCCTTAAAGCCTCCACATTCACACTCCATCACACCAGTCTATTCATTGTCCCTGAAGCACTTGCCATAATCTACAACTCTCTGTATATTGACTCATTGGCTTCCTTATTGCCCCCGTCAAGAGAATGTAAGCTTTAGGAGCAAAAGGACTTTGTGTATCCTGTTCATGGCTACATTCCCAGTGGCAATTAAATGCCTGATATATAGATAAATGTTCAATAAAAATTTGCTAAATGAATGAATAAAAACAAAGAACAGAGGAATTGTTTGAAGAGTGAGAAGTAAAATCATCGTCAATAATAGGATGTTACAAGGCAAAGGGGTTTTTAGAAGCTTACCTGAGGAACCTTCCTGATGTGCTAACCTAGAGGAGTTGTATAAAGCTGAGAAAGCCATACTAGAATCTGAATGTCCTGACTGAGTGCACTGCTTTGCACTAGACACAAGATCATAAACTTGGTCCATGATAAGGTTTGCACTGAATCTTGTTGACAAAAATAACAGCAATATTCCATGTAGTTATATATCCAAGAAAGAAAGGTTAACTTTTTGGGAAAGAACACCTCCAGCTCATACCGTTTCTTATTTTTTCTTTTAAATGTCTTTTCTTTTATAAAATATTGAAAATAGAGATGCATTTTAAAATGTTCTATTTTTACAAAGTTAAAAAAAATGTCAACTCAAGGCCCATTTTTTGTGGTGATTTTTTTTTTTGGTGTTTGTTTTGTTTTTCATTTTAAAGAGACTGAGTGTGAAAACTAAGTTTGGCAGATTCACTTTGATATATGGCAAAACCAATACAATATTGTAAAGTTAAATAAAATTAAATTAAAAAAAAAAAGAAAATAAGAAACTCTAAACAAATCTAGTCATTAAAAGTGACTTAGTTTCTAGATCCTACCTCCTACCCCATCAACTCCTCTAATTCTGTTCCACGGAGGTAACCAATAACAGTCTGGTGTATGCTTTTACATCTTTCTCTATATTCACATGTATACCTGCACATATGCACCATACACATACTCCCCCCCCACCCCCACACACACAGCTTTATTTTGATGTAGTACAAAAGGATAATGTTATCATATTATGCCCATCTGGAACAATGCATATAATTGTAGGTCATGCAATATTATGTGCCAAAATGTATTCAACCATTCCTGTACTGATATTCCCAATTTCCCAGTCTGTTTTGTCCACCACAAAAATCCTGCCATTAACATCTCTATATGTGTCAGTAAATTAATATAAACATCTCTATCTCCACCCCTTCCTACATTTACATTTCTTCTCACATAATAGTGTTTTTACTTCATTAGGAAACAGGTTCAATAGCAGAGTTTTTAGATTAAAGGGTGTATATAGGCATTTTCATTTTGATATATTTTCTTAAGACTTAAGAAATTTGACCAGCATGGCTTATATTCCCAAGCAGTTTTAGCTCTTTAAAAATTCGTGTTGTAGTCATTGTGACCTTGTCTCAGAATACTTCAGTTCCTTCCAGACACAACTACATAAGTTATCCCTTAGCTGTCTCTATTTCATTCTATTTGCCATTGTAGAGACAGTTCAGTTCTCTGAATTACCCAAGGGATTAATATATCTTCAAGTGAGAAGGAAAGTCTATATATATAAAAAAAAAAAAAAAAACTCCTCAGTTTCTGCTTCTCATTTTGTATTTCTGATTACTTTCCCCCCACATGGTAACCCACGTCATTGATGGCTTTCTTTGTTTTGGGCCAAGAACAATAAGGGTGATCTTATACTCTAGGATTAAGGAATCTGGTGATGGTTGACATGGTATGACCCTGCTCTTTCTCCATAAAGAAGTTTAGCTTTTTTAGTCTTTGTTTTTCGTTTTAGAACATAGTCTGAGAGTTACTTTCAGTGTTCCTTTTTCAGGTAGTGTTCTAGAGGCAAAATATAAATTCAGATTTTTAGAAAACACATTGGTCTGCATCTGTCCCCTCTTCTCCCCTCTGACTACTCTGCTATCCAGACAGGGAAGCACTCTATGACATCTTGATAGGCTCATTCTTCTAACAGTCCCTGTAATCCCCCAAATCAGTCCTGAGCAAGTTCACACTCTGTACAGGAAGGTACCCAATGATTTATGACCAAATGCAATTGGCTCTGACATTAGGGCATAGTGCTTAATACTGGTACATGTTGCAAAAGAAATCAAAAGTGCTGAAGTCACCTAAAATAAGGCTACTATGAATTGCTATGTAAGTTTCAGATTATGGTACTTTTGCTTATTTTAAAAAAATGATAAAACCAGTCAAATCCTCACCTGTCGGGTTGGTAGGAAGCCCATGGTCCAAGGAATCTGAAGGGTGGTAAGACTGACCTCCACTCCCCAAGGAGAGAAGACTGTCACTGCCTTTGGTTCTAACAGCTTTATGGCCACAGAGCTGATACTCATGTGCCCTGGATCCAGGTCCTTGGACAGGAACATGAATTTTCTCCCAAGCCAATCTCAGCCTGATATTGTTTACAACACTTCATGCTGGCCAGTCCCTTAAAATGCTGCTTCAAGAGTGTCAGAATTAATTCACGTGTCCAGCTGCAAACTTAAAACCACCTTGCCCTTTCCTTCACTGGGGTGTCACATCCCCAAATTTTAGGTTATTCTTGTTATGCTCTTGAAAGACAGAGATGATCATGACACCCTTTTTCAGTAAACACTGCTATGGGGTAACCTGTCTAACTACCTGAGGTGGTAATTCAAATTGCCTCAAAGAACCCTATAATTTCCTCCTCCCACCTGTGTGCGTGCATGCACACACACACACAGTCAGAAAGGGAATAATTGATTTCCTCAAAGGTAGCTTACCATGCTAAAAACAGCAAGGTGAGTCTCTGGTCATGAAAAGAAAAAGGGGAAAAAAATCTACAAGATAAATCTTCAATGAGACACATATTCTGCAACTTAACAAATGGATTGCAATTTTGACAAATAAAAATGAATATGCACTCTAAAATATTCAAAGTGTGTAAAATCTAATCAGAAATCTACTCTATGCCTTAGTACAGACTGCCAAAGAGAGTCAATGATGTTCACTTTCTCATCTTTGAAGCATATTCCATTCTCTAAATATTAAACAGCTTCCATATCGAAGAAATATTTAAAATGTCTTTCTTATTTATTGTGAATAGTTAAGTGGTTTCCTTTGTAAATACTAATTCAAGAAGAAACAGTCACTTATAGAGTGTGTTCTTAGGTTACATAAACAGTCTGGGCTGCATTTGGTGTTGGTGAATTAAGATGTGAGTCTACTAGTAACATTTTGCATAAACAATACATGTCAGGCAAAGATCCAACAAGCTGTGCTATTAATTTACTGCTCCAAATTCCTTAGCTGAAAGTGTTCTTCAAATTGTTTTTTGTGTTTGTTGAATGTTCAATTAACAGGAAATAGTTCTGCTTTACTTTCATCAGAAGATCCATATATAGATATATAACTGTGCTTCACTTTGCCTCATGAAGAAACTGAATCGTACATTTTCTGACTTGAGTTAGTTTGCACTATAATTAAAAAAAGAATACATCCACATGTCTACATGCTGCCTTAGGAACTGAAGTTAATATACATGTCAGTTATTTGCTATCAAAAATTGACATAAACATCCTAGAGCCAGATACTTCACTGATTTGGCAAATAATTGACTATAGAATATTACAAATTTTCTTTGGCTGAAAGTTAAATGGTTGGATATAGTATGAAAAAAGAGTTCATCTTTGCAATTCACTTACTCTTACAATAGGGGCTTCCTTGTGGTTCAAATGTAAAGGATCTGCTTGCAATGCAAGAGACACAGGTTTGATCTCTGGGTCTGGAAGATTTCTTGGAGAAGGAAATGGCAACCCACTTCAGTTCTCTTGCCTGGAAAATCCCATGGACAGAGGTGAGTGGTGGACTACAGTCCATGGAGGAGCAAAGAGTCAGAAACAACTGAGGGACTAACACACAACACACACACACATACACACACACACACTATATACTCTTAAAATACAGATCAGATCAGTTCAGTCGCTCAGTCGTGTCCGACTCTTTGCAACCCCATGAATCGCAAAACGCCAGGCCTCCCTGTCCATCACCAGCTCCCGGAGTTCACTCAGACTCACGTCCATCGAGTCAGTGATGCCATCCAGCCATTTCATCCTCTGTCATGCCCTTCTCCTCCTGCCCCCAATCCCTCCCAGCATCAGAGTCTTTTCCAATGAGTCAACTCTTCGCATGAGGTGGCCAAAGTATTGGAGTTTCAGCTTTAGCATCATTCCTTCCAAAGAACACCCAGGGCTGATCTCCTTTAGAATGGACTGATTGGATCTCCTTGCAGTCCAAGGGACTCTCAAGAGTCTTCTCCAATACCACAGTTCAAAAGCATCAATTCTTTGTCGCTCAGCCTTCTTCACAGTCCAGCTCTCACATCCATACATGACCACAGGAAAGACCATAGCCTTGACTAGATGGACCTTCTTGGCAAAGTAATGTCTCTGCTTTTGAATATGCTATCTAGGTTGGTCATAACTTTCCTTCCAAGGAGTAATTGTCTTTTAATTTCATGGCTGCAATCATCATCTGCAGTGATTTTGGAGCCCCCCAAAATAAAGTCTGACACTGTTTCCACTGTTTCCCCATCTATTTCCCATGAAGTGATGGGACCAGATGCCATGATCTTTGTTTTCTGAATGTTGAGCTTTAATGTGAATGTGAAGTGAACTTTTTCACTCTCCACTTTCACTTTCATCAAGAGGCTTTTTAGTTCCTCTTCACTTTCTGCCATAAGGGTGGTGTCCTCTGCACATCTGAGGTTATTGATATTTCTCCCGGCAATCTTGATTCCAGCTTGTGTTTCTTCCAGTCCAGCATTTCTCATGATGTACTCTGCATATAAGTTAAATAAACAGAGTGACAATACACAGCCTTGACGTACTCCTTTTCCTATTTGGAACCAGTCTGTTGTTCCATGACCAGTTCTAACTATTGCTTCCTGACCTGCATACAAATTTCTCAAGAGGCAGATCAGGTGGTCTGGTATTCCCATCTCTTTCAGAATTTTCCACAGTTTATTGTGATCCACACAGTCAAAGGCTTTGGCATAGTCAATAAAGCAGAAATAGATGTTTTTCTGGAACTCTCTTGCTATTTCCATGATCCAGTGGATATTGGCAATTTGATCTCTGGTTCCTCTGCCTTTTCTAAAACCAGCCTGAACATCAGGAAGTTCACGGTTCACATATTGCTGAAGCCTGGCTTGGAGAATTAAAATACAGGCACTCACTAATAATACCCCAAAATAAAAGGATCCATCACCTCCCACTCCAGTTCCTGAGTAAAGTAGAAGATGAGTTTCACTAAGGAATAAGCTAGATGTAATTTTATTTCATCAAAAGGAACCAAAGACCATAGACTATTTTAAATATCAACACCGTGAGGAAATTTTAAATGGCAATATGAACCAAAATCCAATTTCAAGCAGTAAAAGAATATACAGAGAAAGCAGGAGAAATGATTACAGAGCAAATAGTGGTCAAATACAAAATAGCAAGAGATTGAGCATGCTAACATATTAATTAAAATTGAATTAAAGAGTAAATTTAACCCCCCTCCACCCGTTAGTAGGTCAAGAGTGATTAGGACCTCCAAAGTGCAACTTGAAGGAAGGAAGACAGTTTTTTCCGTTTGGGTGGTGACTACTGCATTCCAGAAATGAGCAATCAGTCTGCTTTTGAAGATGGAGTTATAGAGACTGTGAGAGTCCTAGATTTGTCCTCTAATGGGGGTGATAGAGACTCCTCCTCAAACATCCCTTCCTTACTGGCTAATCCTATTACCAACCCTCAAAAAGTGCCATGATTGATTTTGTAATCACTTTTATTTAAGTTGAAAACATCTTTAAAAATCACATTTCAGACAAAAGGATACCTCTTCTTTTCCTGACGTTCACAAACTATCAGATGGTCTTTCAGGATCCACATGCTGATTTGGATAACTTATGTGTAATTCAAACTCAGATACCACAACACTGAATGTATTTGCTCTTTGCTGTTCCAGCCCCCCTGCTAGTCCCATAGAGTCAGAGAGCTCTCTCCTGAGTACTTCAACGTGCCAGCCACTGTGCTAAATTCTTCATCTGTTGTCATATCTCTATCCTCGCCCCAACTGAATGTGATAAGGACTGTTACAATCATGAGTTTACAGAAGAGGAAAGTAAAGATTAAGAAGATAATAAATTCCCTAGAATTGCACTTTGGAACGTGGGTTTCTCATCTCATGACATCATCCTCTACTGAGTTTAATAAACCAGAAGCCTGGTTTTGTCTCCTTCTCCTCCACCTCCTTCATTTAATCAGTCACTAAGCCTTGCCAATGGAGAAGGCAATGGCAAGCCACTCTAGTACTCTTGCCTAGAAAATCCCATGGATGGAGGAGCCTGGTGGGCTGCAGTCCATGGGGTCGCTACAAGTCGGATGTGACTGAGCGACTTCACTTTCACTTTTCACTTTCATGCACTGGAGAAGGAAATGGCAACCCACTCCAGTGTTCTTGCCTGGAGGATCCCAGGGACAGGGGAGCCTGGTGTGCAGTCCATGGGGTCGCACAGAGTCGGACACGACTGAAGCGACTTAGCAGCAGCAGCAGCAAGCCTTGCCAAACACTCCAATACCCCCAGAATTCATCCTTATCTTTTCATTTCCTATCACTGGCTAGTTCAAACTTTCATCAAATTTATTTTTGTCCTCAGGATTGCAATAATCGAATAATCTTCTAATTCATTTTCCTATTTCTTGTCTTTTTCACTCTAATCCTTGAGCCACCTTGACATTTCCAGACTGCCTTTTTTTTTTTCCTTCCTCTGCCAAAAAACCTCCCAGAATTTGCTGCCTTGTCATTCCTTCTCAAGGTTAACTTGTTCATTTCTGCCTCAGCAATACCTATGTGTCTTATTAATATAAAACTCATGCCATTGAAGCACAGATAGCTAGGTATTTCTGTTGCTCCTATAACCAGGCTATTAACTTCTTATAGACAAGACTCTGTCTCATTATACCTTTGTTCATTCATTCATTAATCCATCCAATATTTATTGATTAACCACCTTATTCCAGGAACTTATTTTTAATAATAATAATAATCAGATCGGATCAGATCAGATCAGTCGCTCAGTCGTGTCCGACTCTTTGCGACCCCATGAACCGCAGCACGCCAGGCCTCCCTGTCCATCACCAACTCCAGGAGGTCACTGAGACTCACATCCATTGAGTCAGTGATGCCATCCAGCCATCTCATCCTCTGTCGTCCCCTTCTCCTCCTGCCCCCAATCCCTCCCAGCATCACAGTCTTCTCCAATGAGTCAACTCTTCGCATGAGGTGGCCAAAATACTGGAGTTTCAGCTTTAGCATCATTCCTTCCAAAGAAATCCCAGGGCTGATCTCCTTCAGAATGCACTGGTTGGATCTCCTTGCAGTCCAAGGGACTCTGAAGAGTCTTCTCCAACACCACAGTTCAAAAGCATCAATTTGTCTGTGCTCAGCCTTCTTCACAGTCCAGCTCTCACATCCATACATGACCACAGGAAAGACCATAGCCTTGACTAGGCAAACCTTTGTTGGCAGAGTGATGTCTCTGCTTTTGAATATGCTATCTAGGATGGTCATAACTTTCCTTCCAAGGAGTAAGTGTCTTTTAATTTCATGGCTGCAGTCACCATCTGCAGTGATTTTGGAGCCCAGAAAAGAAAGTCTGACACTGTTTCCACTGTTTCTCCATCTATCTCCCATGTAGTGATGGGACCAGATGCTATGATCTTCGTTTTCTGAATGTTGAGCTTTAAGCCATCTTTTTCACTCTCCACTTTCACTTTCATCAGGAGGCTTTTTAGTTCCTCTTCACTTTCTGCCATAAGGGTGGTGTCATCTGCATATCTCAGGTTATTGATATTTCTCCCAACAATCTTGATTCCAACTTGTTTTTCTTCTAGTCCAGCATTTCTCAAGATGTACTCTGCATAGAAGTTAAATAAACATGGTGACAATATGCAGCCTTGACGTACTCCTTTTCCTATTTAGAACCAGTCTGTTGTTCCATGACCAGTTCTAACTGTTGCTTCCTGACCTGCATACAGATTTCTCAAGAGGCAGATCAGGTGGTCTGGTATTCCCATCTCTTTCAGAATTTTCCACAGTTTATTGTGATCTACACAGTCAAAGGCTTTGGCATAGCCAATAAAGCAGAAATAGATGTTTTTCTGGAACTCTCTTGCTTTTTCCATGATCCAGCAGATGTTGGCAATTTGATCTCTGGTTCCTCTGCCTTTTCTAAAACCAGCTTGAACATCAGGAAGTTCATGATTCACATATTGTTGAAGCCTGGCTTGGAGAATTTTGAGCATTACTTTACTAGCGTGTGAGATGAGTGCAATTGTGTGGTAGTTTGAGCACTCTTTGGCATTGCCTTTCTTTGGGATTGGGATGAAAACTGACCTTTTCCAATCTTGTGGGCACTGCTGAGTTTTCCAAATTTGCTGGCATATTGAGTGCAGCACTTTCACAGCATCATCTTTCAGGATTTGGAATAGCTCCACTGGAATTCCATCACCTCCACTAGCTTTGTTCGTAGTGATGCTTTCTAAGGCCCATTTGACTTCACATTCCAGGATGTCTGGCTCTAGGTCAGTGATCACATCATCATGATTATCTGGGTCGTGAAGCTCTTTTTTGTACAGTTCTTCTGTGTATTCTTGCCACCTCTTCTTAATACCTTCTGCTTCTGTTAGGTCCATACCATTTCTGTCCTTTATCGAGCCCATCTTTGCATGAAATGTTCCTTTGGTATCTCTGATTTTCTTGAAGAGATCCCTAGTCTTTCCCATTCTGTTGTTTTCCTCTATTTCTTTGCATTGATCGCTGAAGAAGGCTTTCTTATCTCTTCTTGCTATTCTTTGGAACTCTGCATTCAGATGTTTATATCTTTCCTTTTCTCCTTTGCTTTTCGATTCTCTTCTTTTCACAGCTATTTGTAAGGCCTTCCCAGACAGCCATTTTGCTTTTTTGCATTTCTTTTCCATGGGGATGGTCTTGATCCCTGTCTCCTGTACAATGTCATGAACCTCATTCCATAGTTCATCAGGCACTCTATCTATCAGATCTATAGCTATCCTTTACTGATACTATACTCAACAATCCTGTGAGGCAGATACTGTTATCTTTATTTACATTAAAGAAACTGCAAAGTAGAGAGGCAAAGACACGTCTGTCTAGAGAAATATTTTGGGTGTATGCCTGGGACTGTGCAAGGGTTCAACAAGTCTTAGTTGAAATTTAGTTGAGCTTAAAGTCAAAGTGTTAGTTTTGTCTGACTCATTGTAACCCATGGACTGTAGCCCACCAGCGGTTCTCCAGGCCAGAATACTGGAGGGGGTTGTCCTTCCTTTCTCCAGGAGATTTTCCTGATCCAGAGATTGAACCTGAGTTTCCTGCATGGCAGACAGATAGTTTACCATTTGAGCCACAAAGAGCAGACCAACACTTAAGAGAACCTGGCTCGTGTAAAAGCCTAAGAACAATAGAAGTAATAAGTATAGCAGTGGTTGAAGAACCTGGGGACATTAGAGTCAGGCACATATACACATTATAATCCCCACTTTGTCACTAATAAGCTACATGATCTCTAATAAACTGCTCATTTCTTTAAACATCAATAAAAAAAACTATAAAATAGAGATATTAGTCATACTATTTTAAAAGGTTATCTTATTGGTTAAATGTGAAAATAAATATAAAGTGCTTAGAAAGTCACCTGGTACAAAGTAAACACATATTAAGCAACAGTTATTTGACTGTTTGGATCACAATAAACTGGAAAATTCTGAAAGAGATGGGAGTACCAGACCACCTGACCTGCCTCTTGAGAAACCTGTATGCAGGTCAGGAAACAATAGTTAGAACTGGACATGGAACAACAGACTGGTTCCAGATAGGAAAAGGAGTACATCAAGGCTGTATATTGTCACCCTGCTTATTTAACTTATATGCAAAAGACATCATGAGAAACACTGGACTGGAAGAACCACAAACTGGAATCAAGATTGCCAGGAGAAATATCAATAACCTCAGATATGCAGATGACACCACCCTTATGGCAGAAAGTGAAGAAGAACTAAAGAGCCTCTTGATGAAAGTGAAAAAGGAGAGTGAAAAAGATGGCTTAAAGCTCAACATTCAGAAAACGAAGATCATGGCATCCAGTCCCATCACTTCATGTCAAACAGATGGGGAAACAGTGGAAACTAGTGGCTGATTTTATTTTGGGGGGCTCCAAAATCACTGCAGATGGTGACTGCAGCCATGAAATTAAAAGACGCTTACTCCTTGAAAGGAAAGTTATGACCAACCTAGATAGCATATTCAAAAGCAGAGACATTACTTTGTCAACAAAGGTCCATCTAGTCAAGGCTATGTTTTTTCCAGTGGTCATGTATGGATGTGAGAGTTGGACTGTGAAGAAAGCTGAGCACTGAAGAATTGATGCTTTTGAACTGTGGTGTTGGAGAAGACTCTTGAGAGTCTCTTGGACTGCAAGGAGATCCAACCAGTCCGTCCTAAAGGAGATCAGTCTTGGGTGTTCATTGGAAGGACTGATGCTGAAGCTGAAACTCCAGTACTTTGGCCACCTCATGCAAAGAGCTGACTTATTTGAAAAGACCCTGATGCTGGTAAAAATAAAGGGCAGGAGGAGAAAGGGATGACAGAGGATGAAATGGTTGGATGGCATCACTGACTCAATGGACATGTGTTTGGGTGGACTCTGGGAGTTGGTGATGGACAGGGAGGCCTGGCGTGCTGCAGTTCATGAAGTCACAAAGAGTCAGACACGACTGAGCAACTGGATTGAATTGAATTGAATTATTATAATAACTGTACAGTAACATGAATCAAAAGTAAGCTAGTCAATGAGAGGTTAAAAGTTTTCTAGTTAGAATTCTTAATGCTATTATTTTAATTTATTTGTTCCATTGCTAAGCCATGTCTGACTCTTTGTAACTCCATGGACTGCAGCACTTCAGGCTTCTCTGTCCTTCACTGTCTTCCAAAGTTTGCTCAACCTCACTTTCATTGAGTCAACGATGCCATCCAACCATTTCATTCTCTGTGGCCCCCTTCTTCTCCTGCCTTCAGTCTTTCCCAACATCAGGGTCTTTTCCAATGAGTTGGCTCTTTGCATCAGGTGGCCAAAGTATTGGAGCTTCATTTTCAGCATCAGTCCTTCCAGTGTATATTCAGGGTTGATTTCCTTTAGGATTGACTGGTTTGATCTCCATGCTGTCCAAGGGACTCTCAAGAGTCTTCTCTAGCACTACAGTTTGAAAGCATCAATTCTTTGGTGCTCAGCCTTCTTTATGGTCCAGTTCTCACATCCATACATAACTACTGGAAAGACCATAGTTTTGACTATACAGACCTTTGTCAGCAAAGTGATGCCTCTGCTTTTTAATATGCTATCTAGGTTTGTCATAGGTGTCCTTCCAAGGAGCAAGCATTTTTTAATTTCATGGCTGCACTAACCATCTGCAGTGATTTTGGAGCACAAGAAAATAAAATCTTACACTGTTTCCACTTTTCCATCTTTTTGCCATGAAGTGATAGGACTGGATGCCATGATCTTCGTTTTTTAAATGTTGGATTTTAAGTCAGCTTTTTCACTGTCCTCTTTGACCCTCATCAAGAAGCTCTCTAATTCCTCTTCACTTTCTGCTATTTGAGTGCTATCATCTGCATATCTAAGGGTGTTGATATTTCTCCAGGAAATCTTGATTCCAGCTTGTGATTCATCCATTCCAATATTTTATATATTTGTTTTTGTTATTGTTGCTGTTATTGTTATTTTTATGGAGATTCAATAGGAAGTATAGCATGGGAATGGCCACTATACATGTAGGAATGTCAATGGATACGTTCCTCCAGCTTTACCATAACAGTATTCAAAGCTATCAAATATGACCCTAAAGAAAAAATAATAGTCTCCTTCCGCCTCAAATAGGGCTATTTGAAATGTTTTGTTTTATCCTTCCTTCATAGGGTTGCTATACTAGGAAGAATAAATAAAAATGAAAGTAATTACTGGTTTACAAAGCTAGGTTAAATGTCATAGAAACATTATTCACACACTAATTATCTCAATTGTGGTTGAATTAAAGAGCAAAGTGTTTTTAAAAAACCCTATGCACTGTCCTTTTAGGGGAGAAAGAAGAATTTCAGATATCTCAGAAAACAAGGAAGGAATTTCTGGAACTTAGAGAAGACTTCTGGCTGGAACATCAATTAACCAGTGGGCCTGACTTGTGGTTTCATTGCCTTAGTAGGAACAAGATGGTACATTGCCTGGAAGTGGCTGTCCTCTGTGGTGGGTGGGTGAGCACGTGGCCCTTCTTCCTTTCTTCGCATTAGGTATGCCCAACTCCACACTAGTGGTCAGTTTCCCAATGAGTAAATAAGGTTTGCTATTTGACACACATTCCACAAGCAAGCCAGATTTTAGGAGACAAAAGTCAAATGTGTCAAAGGAGAATTAGAGAAGCCCAAGAAGCCTCAAGAGCATAGGGATTGTGGGAGGTGGTAACAGGGACTTTGTTGAAGCCAGGGCAAGCATTACTCAATCTTCTCTTTTTATAAACATCCTTAGGATGGAAGCATTAGATTGTGGGCTACTCTAATAATTCCCAAGCAAATATATTGGGCTTTTCATGGTTTACAGTTTAGGACTTTATTTTGCTGTATCATCTGTGTATTTTTCAATGTTGTATTTCTTTTGGTTAATCTTCCTTCCTCCTGGGAAGCAAAATGTTCTGCAATAGCAAACACTGTCTGTGGTAAGTCCCTAAAACTCCA
This sequence comes from Tragelaphus eurycerus, assembly GCA_935064755.1. NCBI lineage: Eukaryota > Metazoa > Chordata > Mammalia > Artiodactyla > Bovidae > Tragelaphus > Tragelaphus eurycerus. The sequence continues at coordinate 38,297,691 of CAKXYN010000010.1, read as the reverse complement.
ATGCAACAGATTGCAAAGCCTGCTGTCCATTCTAAATACACTTGCATTATTTCTCTCTGAAGCTGGTTGTGTTCATGTCTCCACCTTTACATGCCGTCTGTGTCATTTTTCCATGGTCACCAATCAGTCATCACTTCTTTCAAAAGACGTTTCACCACATACAGCAAAGGTGTTCTTCAAATGAAATCCACAACCCTGCTGACTTGGAGAAATTGTTGACATCCCACTAATATGAAAACTGTGCCTATTTTTTTCTACTTTCATTATGTACAAGTCTGTGTACATTTAAAAAATATTTTAATAATGAAATACTTTAGTTCAAAGAAATTATAGAGAAAATATAATTATTTAAATACTGTATGTCATTTTGCATATCCTAGTCAGATTTTATTATAGGTGCTTTAGACTTAATAGGAATTTACTTGTAAGAATACTGAACCCAATAAATTAATTACTCATTCTTGCACTCACTCAAAGGACCAGATGCTCTTGAAGAGAGTCTTAAGACACCCACAGGTGAAAGGCAAATGATAAAGTAGAATAGAGTGATTCCATGTGAGAAGGGATAGGAAGTGGAAAGGACTGTGGCTATGGTAGGGCTTATCCCAGTTTGCCCAGGGCCAGTGCTGATTAATGCCTATTGTTTTGGCATAATTACTGATTCTACACCTATCATTAAAGCTGAAACTCCAATACTTCGGCCACCTGATGTGAAGAGCTGACTCATTTGAAAAATCCCTGATGCTGGGAAAGATTAATGGCAGGAGGAGATGGGGACAACAGAGGATGAGATGGTTAGATGGCATCACCGACTCAGTGGACATGAGTTTGAGCAAGCTGAGGGAGTTGGTGATGGACAGGGAGGCGTGGCGTGCTGTGGTCCATGGGGTCCAAAGAGTTAGACACGACTGAGCAACTGAACTGAGCTGAACTGACACCTATCATGTCCAAAGTATGATGGCTTAAGCAATAAATTATGTGGCTACCCTAACTCTGAAGAACTAGAGAGCACATTTTCTACCTAAAGAATGAAGCTTCTACTTGACTCCAGAAAATTGCTGTCATGTTGGAATAAAAGATCTGTGCTTTTTCAAGAGAAGCCAGCTTTGGATTTTGGGTGTAGTCACCTGATATTTAATGTTAGTTCAACTCTCTTTGTGGCCTCAAAGAGTTGGACATGACTTAGCAACTAAACAAGAACAACAACTCTTATCTTTATCTTTATTTTCTTTATAAGACAAAATTTGTCTGAAAAAAAAAATAGATTTCCCTATGGGTTCAATGGCACCCCATCCCAGTACTTTTGCCTGGAAAATCCCATGGACGGAGGATCCTGGTAGGCTCCAGTCCATGGGGTCGCTAAGAGTCGGACACGACTGAGCGACTTCACTTTCACTTTTCATTTTCATGCATTGGGGAAGGAAATGGCAACCCACTCCAGTATTCTTGCCTGGAGAATCCCAGGGACGAGGGGGCCTGGTGGGCTTCTGTCTATGGGGTCGCACAGAGTCGGACACGACTGAAGCGACTTAGCAGTAGCTTTAGTGTGGGTTACTAATTTACAATCTCTTTTGGCCAAGAAGTTCTACAACTTGGGGGCTTGAATACCACCATTTTCCTGTCTACCCCAGCAGGCTGAATGTGTGGTTCCACTTACGATATTCATGTATACACTATGATTCAGGTTAAACAGATCCTGTTGGAAAGCTTCTAAAGGAAGCATCCATCATCATCAGTTAAGAAAACTGACCAAGTGATGGAAAGCAGAGTGATAACTTAGGCTTAAATAACTGATTTGCTGACATCTGTATTTAAATCATTTTTCATTGCTAAATATCTCATTTACTGAGCACCTACTATGTGCTATACACTAAGTATGCTATCTATATTATCATAATGCTAGTAATCATAACAAATGAAGTGACATTGACATCATTTCTCCAATTAAAACAAAAAGTTGGATAAGGCTCAGAAAATTTATGTGATTTGACCAAAGTCTCATGGCTAATAAATGACTGAATCAAGATTAGTATATAAGTATTTCTGAGCTCCAAATCCTATGCTCTGTCTTTTGTATTGATCCTTTACTGGAAAAAAATATTAGCTTCATCACTTAGATTTGCATCTTATGCAAATATATTATCTAAAACTGTACAGTTTCCTTTTGATGAAAGAAGCTCTAAAAGAAGTTAACAAATTCAAAAAAATAAAGCAACCAGATGATAAAAAATTACTTGTGACAAGGCAAGGTAGAGGAATAATTCTATAAAACACAGTCTCACAACTAAAAATGTCAAGCTGCTGTCTACACAACTATGTGACATTGGGAACTGTCTTTGGTCAGGCTCTGTAAATGCTGAGATAAGACAGTGATTCTTAATGCAAGTGATGGTTTGAAGAACCACTCCTATGGGAAACCTATAAGGGTGTGAAAGGAGTGAGTTAATGTGGGGATAATTAAGTCAATAAGGCTTTTAGGAGAAGTGCAGCCTCCTGATATGGTAGGGAGTTTTGGAACTTGGATTGCATTGCAGAGTCTATCTTCACCTAGAGGCAAGAGAGCCGGGCTCTTACATTCCTGTCTCATCAAATCTGTGGTAATGGGTTTCCAGTATCCCCTGATGAGGAAGCTCCTATCAACCAAGGCCAGGCCTCAAGTGAAAGATATGAATCCTTAGAAGCTAATACCTACACAGCAGGCAAATGGGACCTGCAGGTAGGTAGGAGGGGAAGTAGGAAAGTGGGAGGTGGGGAGATCAAGACCACCAATGACAATATCTGCTGCAGATAATTACTCTCTATTTATTTATAGAATTTTTATTTTGTGTCATTTAAAATTATTTCCTCTTCAAATTTGCATTTTATTCTTTCATGAGTAATTTTTAAACTTCATTGAATTCTGTCTTTCATTGTCCCCAGTGTCCAAGTTCTCCCCTTTCTTCATCCATTTTTAGCCCCAGGGAAATACATCATAGCTAAGGCAAACGAATTCACAGACTAATTCCTTCCTTTTAAACAATATTTATTACAAAATAGTATAGTACAGCAAAACAGTTTAGTTACTCCCTTGGAGACTGTTATATTGAGCTATGTCATATTACACAAGAAAGAATGTGATTCTGCAGAAGAAAAAGCTCCTTAAAAATGCCACAAAAATGTTTATATACATATTGCATCACTGATCAAGCAAATGATATTACTAGTAACAGTTACTGAACTATTATTGTTATATGCTGATAACCTTTATCATGAATATGCTGATTTTTATATGTTTCATATGTATTATATATTATAACAATGCCTACACGTTAGTTGTATGAACATGAGCTTTTTGAATTCAGAAGCCACATGCAAAACTTTTCCTTAATAAAAACAAAAAACAGTAAGTCAATAAATACTTACATTTTGACAATATATAAAAATGAGTCAATTCAGTTTGCCCCGTAATATTTGACTTCTCCAGATCGCTGCCAACTACCTTGCTTATAACCAACTTTTGACCTGGTGTCCAGTGGAATGGTTAGAGATTTGGAAGCCATTGTGGAGATCAAACAGGTTATATTTGGTGACACAGGTGAAACTGATGTTTTTCACACAAAGCAGAAGACGAGAACTCTCTGTGGGAGAGTCACTTCTTTCACAATTCACAAAGGATGAGAAAATTTTTTCTGGTATGATTTACTTGTGGGGTGCAAGAATTCTATCTTGGGGTTTTTCCTTGCTTAAATGAACTAAGAAAAAATTTCAGTTCTCATTAAATATACCAAGGTTTTCAGAAATTCAGTCATCACTCAAATGTTTTCAAGTGTAACCTTACAAATGAAGGCTGAAAACCAAAAGATTTTTATAGCTAGTTTCTAAAAGAGTAAGAGGAACCTGGTGTGCTACAGCATATGGGGTCCCAAAGAGTCAGACATGACTTAGCGACTGAACTAAAAGACCAAGATGTATGCACTTGTTTTTATGAAAAATTAAGGTTTCTTATTCACCAGCAGACCACTGTAAGTCAAAGGTAGTCTTACAGATTCTCACTATTATTTTCTGGAAGACTTCCTGCAAAGCTTAGGAATGAAAGTAAGGAATTGTGATTCAAATGTACCCCAAAACTCTGCCAACTGTCTAATTTCTACTCTATTGAAGTTCTGAAAGTGATAGTCGCTCAGTCGCGTCTGACTTCGTGACCCATGAGCTGTAGCCTGTCAAGCTCCCCTGTCCATGAAATTCTCCACGCAAGAAAACTGGAGTGAGTGGCCAGTCCCTTCTCCAGGGGATTTTTCCTACCCAGGAATCGAACCTGGATCCCCTGCATTGCAGATAAATTCCTTACTGTCTGAGCCACCATGGAAGCCTAAAATTTAATCGGTTGGGTTCATATTGTGCTCAGTTGTGTCTGACTGTTTGAGACCCTGTGGTCTGTAGTCTGCCAGGCTCCTCTGTCCATGGGATTTACCAGGCAAGAATACTGGAATGGGTTGTCAGTTCCTACTCCAGGGGACCCTCTTGACCCAGGGATCGAACCCAAGTTTCTTGTGTCTCTTGCATTGGCAGGCAGATTCTTGACTCTGCTAAAGTCAACTGATCAGAGAGTATCCAAAAAGAGGTTATGTTCTTTTTTTTTTTTTTTTTTTTTTGCAAGATAAATATTTTTTCATCTTTTTATTAGCTCACAGACCCTTTGAGTGAGTGTGTGTGCATTTGGTTATACATATATATATATATATTTATTTTTGGATGCATCAAGTCTTAGTTGCAGCATTAGAGATCTGGTTCTCTGACAAGGAATTGAACATGGGCCCCCTGCACTGGGAGCTTAGAGTCTTACCCACTGGACCACTAGGAAAGTCCTTTATGTGTGTATTTTAAATGTTCATCCCTTCCACTATGCTTTCCACTGACATAGCAGCAAAAACCTTCCTCTCTCCATTACACCCCTCGCAGAGTGAGTATCATCTGCCTCTCCACAATCACCACAGAAGAGTCTGTGGTGCTCATTCCTACTGTTAACATTAGAAAAACAATAAGTATGACTTTCCTTTTCCAGATTTAAAAGTATAATATTGAGTAAGCTTTGAAAGTTAATATGCCGTCCTTTCAGAGATGCAGAAATGTGCACATTTCTGTAACACAGCTTTCAATTTTCAAAAGAAAAATAGTATTAAATAGTCACATTTACATACTGGTAGAAAGTAAATGTGAATGACCAATATTTCTTGTTGAAGAAATTAGAGAACATAAGATGCAAACAATGTAAGAAATAAGCTTTTTAGAAATAAGCAGTCCTTTGTGTGCGCTCCTTGTGTCCAACTGCTTTGTGTCCAGTTGCTTAGTTGCGTCCAACTCTTTGTGACTCCATGGATTGTAACCCAGCAGGCTCCTCTCTCTGTGGGACTTTTCCAGGCAAGAATACTGGAGTGGGTTGCCATTTCCTCCTCCAAGAGATCTTCCCAATTCAGGGATCGAACCTGTGTTTACTGTATCTCCTGCATTTACAGGCAGATTCTTTACCACTGAGCCACCTGGAAGCCACGCAATCCTTTAGCTGACATTAATTGATGGTCTTTCTGAGAGTATAAAGGATGGTGGTAGACACAGCTCCTAATTTGTCTGCCATGATCTTATCAATAGGTCATGTATCCTAGAGTAAGGAGCTATGGTTTGGAACTAAACCAACCTCTATATTTTATTAACCTAACAAACTCTGTGTGTTTGTGTATATGTGTATGTGCAATGGAATAAAAATTCTATGTTATTTGGCTTTTTTGAGAACTAATGATAATATAAAGTGCCTAAAAGAGTGTATATGGCATGAAATAGGAATTTAGTATTTCATAATATTGTAACCCCATGTCCAAGAGGCAGTGGCTGTACAGGGGCAGGAGGGCTTAAAGGAGCTATTCCACATTCAAGGCCAGGAGGCGGGTGGTGAGGAGATACCCCTCGTCCAAGTAAAGGAGCAATGGCTGCACTTTGCTGGAGCAGCCGTGAAGAGATACCCAACCTCCAAGGTAAGAGAAACCCAAGTAAGACAGTAGGTGTTGCAAGAGGGCATCAGAGGGCAGACACACTGAAACCATAATCACAGAAAACTAGTCAATCTAATCACACTAGGACCATAGCCTTGTCTAACTCAATGAAACTAAGCAATGCTGTGTGGGACCACCCAAGATGGGCGGGTCATGGTGGAAAGAACTGACAGAATGTGGTCCACTGGAGAAGGGAATGGCAAACCACTTCAGTATTCTTGCCTTGAGAACCCCATGAAAAATATGAAAAGGCAAAAAGATAGGATACTGAAAGAGAAACTCCCCAGGTCAGTAGGGGCCCAATATGCTACTGGAGATCAGTGGAGAAATAACTCCAGAAAGAATGAAGGGATGGAGCCAAAGCAAAAACAATACCGAGCTGTGGATGTGACTGGTGATAGAAGCAAGGTCCGATGCTGTAAAGAGCGATATTGCATAGGAACCTGGAATGTCAGGTCCATGAATCAAGGCAAATTAGAAGTGGTCAAACAGGAGATGGCAAGAGTGAACGTCAACATTCTAGGAATCAGTGAACTAAAATGAACTGGAATGGGTGAATTTAACTCAGATGACCATTATATCTACTCCTGCAGGCAGGAATCCCTTAGAAGAAATGGAGTAGCCATCATGGTCAACAAAAGAGTCCGAAATGCAGTACTTGGATGCAATCTCAAAAATGACAGAATGATCTCTGTTCATTTCCAAGGTAAACCATTCAGTATCACAGTAATCCAAGTCTATGCCCCAACCAGTAACGCTGAAGAAGCTGAAGTTGAACAGTTCTATGAAGACCTACAAGACCTTTTAGAACTAACACCCAAAAAAGATGTCCTTTTCATTATAGAGGACTGGAATGCAAAAGTAGGAAGTCAAGAAACACCTGGAGTAACAGACAAATTTGGCCTTGGAATACGGAATGAAGCAGGGCAAAGACTAATAGAGTTTTTGCCAAGAAAATGCACTGGTCATAGCAAACACCCTCTCCCAAAAACACAAGTGAAGACTCTATACATGGACGTCACCAGATGGTCAACACTGAAATCAGATTGATTATATTCTTTGCAGCCAAAGATGGAGAAGCTCTATATGGTCAACAAAAACAAGACGAGGAGCTGACTGTGGCTCAGATCATGAACTCCTTATTGCCAAATTTAGACTTAAATTGAAGAAAGTAGGGAAAACCACTAGACCATTCAGGTACGACCTAAATCAAATCCCTTATGATTATACAGTAGAAGTGAGAAATAGATTTAAGGGCCTAGATCTGATAGATAGAGTGCCTGATGAACTATGGACAGAGGTTCCTGACATTGTACAGGAGACAGGGATCAAGACCATCCCCATGGAAAAGAAATGCAAAAAAAACAAAATGGATGTCTGAGAAGGCCTTACAATAGCTGTGAAAAGAAGAGAAGTGAAAAGCAAAGGAGAAAAGGAAAGATATAAGCATCTGAATGCAGAGTTCCAAAGAATAGCAAGAAGAGATAAGAAAGCCTTCCTCAGTGATCAGTGCAAAGAAATAGAGGAAAACAACAGAATGGGAAAGACTAGAGGACTCTTCAAGAAAATTAGAGATACCAAGGGAACATTTCATGCAAAGATGGGCTCGATAAAGGACAGAAATGGTATGGACCTAACAGAAGCCCAAGATATTTAGAAGAGGTGGCAAGAATACACAGAAGAACTGAATGAAAAAGATCTTCATGACCCAGATAATCACAATGATGTGATCACTTACCTAGAGCCAGATATCCTGGAATGTGAAGTCAAGTGGGCCTTAGAAAGCATCACTACGAACAAAGCTAGTGGAGGTGATGGAATTCCAGTGGAGCTATTTCAAATCCTGAAAGATGATGCTGTGAAAGTGCTGCACTCAATATGCCAGCATATTTGGAAAACTCAGTAGTGGCCACAGGACTGGAAAAGGTCAGTTTTCATTCTAATCCCAAAGAAAGGCAATGCCAAGGAATGCTCAAACTACCACACAATTGCAGTCATCTCACACACTAGTAAAGTAATGCTCAAAATTCTCCAAGCCAGGCTTCAGCAATATGTGAACCATGAACTTCCATTTGTTCAAGCTGATTTTAGAAAAGGCAGAGGAACCAGAGACAAAATTGCCAACATCCACTGGATCATTGAAAAAGCAAGAGAGTTCCAGAAAAACATCTGTTTCTGCTTTATTGACTATGCCAAAGCCTTTGACTGTGTGGATCACAATAAACTGTGGAAAATTCTGAAAGAGATGGGAATAACAGACCACCTGACCTGCCTCTTGAGAAACCTATATGCTGGTCAGGAAGCAACAGTTAGAACTGGACATGGAACAACAGACTGGTTCCAAATAGGAAAAGGAGTACGTCAAGGCTGTCTATTGTCTGCCTGCCTATTCAACTTATATGCAGAGTGCATCATGAGAAACACTGGGCTGGAAGAAGCACAAGCTGGAATCAAGATTGCCAGGAGAAATATCAATAACCTCAGATATGCAGATGACACCACTTTGATGGCACAAAGTGAAGAGGAACTCAAAAGCCTCTTGATGAAAGTGAAAGTGGAGAGTGAAAAGGTTGGCTTAAAGCTCAACATTCGGAAAACGAAGATCATGGCATCCAGTCCCATCACTTCATGGCAAATAGATGGGGAAACAGTGGAAACAGTGTCAGACTTTATTTTGGGGGGCTCTAAAATCACTGCAGATGGTGACTGCAGCCATGAAATTAAAAGACGCTTACTCCTTGGAAGAACATTATGACCAACTTACTTTGCCAACAAAGGTTCGCCTAGTCAAGGCTATGGTTTTTCCAGTGGTCATGTATGGATGTGAGAGCTGGACTGTGAAGAAGACTGAGAGCCAAAGAATTGATGCTTTTGAACTGTGGTGTTGGAGAAGACTCTTGAGAGTCCCTTGGACTACAAGGAGATCCAGTCAGTCCATTCTGAAGGAGATCAGCCCTGGGATTTCTTTGGAAGGACTGATGCTAAAGCTGAAACTCCAGTACTTTGGCCACCTCATGCGAAGAGTTGACTCATTGGAAAAGACTCTGATGCTGGGAGGGATTGGGAGCAGGAGGAGAAGGGGATGACAGAGGATGAGATGGCTGGATGGCATCACTGACTCGATGGACGTGAATTTGAGTGAACTCTGGGAGTTGGTGATGGACAGGGAGGCCTGGCGTGCTGAGATTCATGGGGTCACAAAGAGTCAGAAACAACTGAGCAACTGAACAGAACTGAATATTGTAATTATGCTTATTATATTTCAAAGAGCAAAACTGTCAAGCAAGAGTTCTATAAATATTGCTAGCTTTGCTTGGCCTAAGTTCCTTTAAACATACAGCCAGCACTCCTCTCCCCACCATGCTGTGATAATTTCCCACACTTGTGGCCCCAACTTTGACAGTAATCATCGAGGAAGCCTGCCCTGTATCCAAGCCTGAGTGAGATGTCCCTTCTATGACTCCTCTTAGACATTGTGTTTTTACAACTACTATCACTTGTATTGATAATATCTGTAGGCCCTTGGATACATTTTGCTTGACCTTGTATCTCCACAGCCTAGCATGGCACTTAAAACATTGTGTGTGCTGAATATGAATATGTTTTTAAATGGATGCTGGTAAGTAATTAACACATATACTATTATCAGGCTGAGAGAATTATTCAGATCCCCCTAGAAACTGATCCTCCTCAGATTCTCTTTCATTCCTATATAGCTTTTCATATTTGTGAACCTAACTTTTCCTCTTAATTGTCTTCCTCAATGGCATTTGCCAATTAACTCAAGTTATTTGACCCTACCTGTCCTCACACAATTTCATGTACTGATTCATGGACAAAATCCAGCACCTGCTCTTGCTGCTTCTAGAAATGATGCTACTGAATATACTTTGAATTCTACCCTGCTCAATCCTGTTTGAGTCCCCTTGAAAGAACTCTCATCTGTATTATCTGCTCCTCCAAAAATCTTTCCAGTTATGCCCTTCACTATAATTTCTAGTCTTTTACCATAAGGTGACTTTATTTATTGCATGACTTTAATGCCCTTTTTTTGATTTAACCCACATAGTTCTCAGTTATGGTTATCTTGACCATGCATCCTGTCTTGCCTTTTTCTAACTTATTTCTATACTTGCTATCCAGTGGGTTTGCTTTTGCCATTGATTTACCATTCTTTTTTTTTTTTTAACTTATTTTGCTTTTATTTTTCAAAATTTTATTTATTTTTATTTTTGTTTTAGCCAGGTCTTCATTGCTGTGCAAATTTTTCTCTAATTGTGACAAGCAGGGGTCACAGTTGCAGTGCATGGGCTTCTTATGTGGTGGCCTCTTTCACTGCAGAGGAAGGGTTCCAGGGTGCAGGGACCCTGGTAGTTGTGGGCCCACGGGCTTAGTTGCTCAGCAGATGTGGAATCTTCCTGGTCTGGGAATCGAACTCGTGTCCTCTGCACTGGCAGGCAAATTCTTATCCACTGTACCATCAGGGAAGTCCCAAATATTTTTATGTTATATTGGATTATAGTTGATTAACAATGTTAGTTTCAGTTTCAACAAAGTGATTCAGTTATACATATACATGTGTCTATTCTTTTTCAAATTCTTTCCCCATTTAGGTTATTACAAACTATTGAGCAGTTTCCTGTGCTATACAGTAGGTCCTTTTTGGTTATATATTTTAAATATAGCAGTGTATACATGTCAATCCCAAACTCCCAATCTTGCCATTCTTAATTGTCTCTATTGAAAATGTGACCTTTTCTTTGGGATTTGTATGATTGTATCTTCCTCAAGGAGTATCCTTCCTTAACCAATAGTTTAAAAGATGAGTAATCAAACAACCAAATTGGTGGTGTGGTAAATTCTCTGAGAAAATGGCCACAGTACTTCCTCCCGTGCCAGTAGGCTTTTGTAATGTGACCCGGCCACTCCCTCCATCAAGGAACAGAGTCTGTTTTCTCAGCCTTCAAAGTTCAGTTGGCTTGTAACTTGGTTTGACCAATAGAATATAGCCGGAATGATGATAGAGGACTTTTGAGCTTAGGCTCCAAGCAATCTTACAGCTTCTGTTCTCACTCCTTTGAACCACTGTGCTGAGGTACCCTGTGAGAAAATCTGATCTAACCAACAGAAGACGAAATAACTAGAGCAAGAACCCTCCTCTCTGAAAGCCCCTAGACCACATATCTGACAGCTAACAGAAACCACCAGAAACATAACCAGTTTATACTACCCCACCCCAGTCCAATCTTCAGGTGATTGCAGTTCTATGAATAAATCCACATGAGAAAAGCAGAAGAACTACCCAAGTGAACCCAGCCCCAAAATTGCGAACCTACAGAATTGTGATGAAATAAATTAAGGCAGTAAATTTAGGGGTGGTTTGTAGCTTCCCTGGTGGCTCAGAGGTTAAAAGCATCTGCCTCCAATGCAGGAAACCCAGGTTCAATCCCTGGGTCAGGAAGATCCCCCAGAGAAGGAAATGGCAACCCACTCCAGTATTCTTGCCTGGAGAATCTCATGGAGGGAGGAGCCTGGTAGGCTACAGTCCATGGGGTCACAAAGACTCAGGCAAAGAGTCGGACACGATTCAGCGACTTCCCTTCACTGTTAGATGGTAGACAGCAATAGTTAATGGATAATAACATGGCTTTCCAAAGAAGCACAATTTATTTTTGTTTGTTTTAAGTCAAATCTAGAAATGTAACTTTTTCAAACCTACAGTGTTATTTCATTGTTGTTTCTCACATTTATTTAACACTTGTGGAACATCTTAGAATTCAGAATCTATTTTTATACCTATTGCTTAGACTCTGATATCCACTCTGGAGGAAGGAAACAGAGCAGGTGTTATAATCTTCCTCATTATCTAGATGAGGAAATTAAACAGAGAGAGGACCCTTGATCCATCCAAGGGCACATGGTAGCAAACTCAAGGCCAGGATCATAACCCAGCATTCTGCTCTGTGCAGGGCTCACGGTCCCTCTGCCTAAGTAGAACACTGTTGTTTCTAATATTGGCAGAACTGGATTCGATCTAGGTTTGCATTTACCAAATCTTTGATTCTGAATTTTTTTTTAAATCCAATCTAATGTTCACTTTTTACCATTGCTTTTGTAAAAATAAGTTTATAGCCATGTTCATCTTGAGTAAATTCTGCTCTGAAGTTTCTGATTCATTTTCAATCAAATTTTTATTTAGCAATAATTCTTTGATGTTCTGTAATCCCTTTGAAATATTTTATAAGCCATTTATACCTTTTATCTTTGAATCATCCTGTCACATCTTGCCAAGGCAATGCAAAATTATATTTCACACTTTTTGTATTAGGTTCAAAATGCAGTGTATTTCTAACTTGGGTGTATTGTTTCTGCTTTCACTGAAGGAATTGCTTTATTGTGTCCTATATAGACTTGTCTTCCTCCAGAAGAGGGAATTTGCCTCATGCAAATTTTATTGCTATCTCAGGTTACTATAGTTCAAAACAGGCTTTTGGACACTTGTTTTGTATCCTAAGAAAGCAGTCACATAAAGTATGAGGACAGAAATTTTCATAAGCACCAGATTCTGGGAAAGACATATTAGGAATAAAATGTTAAGTAAAACTCATTGAGCCACAAAGGCAAAAACAAACAAATTTGGATTACTTATTTTAACCATAGATTAATTTATACATGGTATATATTTAGGGTTCCTTTGAAAGGCAAGGAGATGTTTCTGTCATCTATCTAAAAAGTAGCACTATTAACATTGACTTAGCCTCACCTGGAACAGTTCCTATTACATAGTATTTCTTTAATACTCTCAATAATCCACTAGGTAGGTAGGTCTTTGTACCTCCAATTTACAGATAAGGAAATTTAGACTTAAAAGTGCTAATGGGTGAACTTATACTCTATCTTGTACCCCATGTGGCAATTGCTTGTCTAAATGTGTGAAAATCAGTGAATTTCTGGCTTTCCCTTATCTGTCAAAGAACATATCAAAGTATGCATCCTGCATGGAATCTATGTGAAAGCAAATCCTAACCTCTAATATGTTACCCATATAGCTATCATTATTAGATTTTTCCAATGAAATCATTAGTCAAAACCGTTCTTAGAGCGCTGTGGAATGAAACTCTAGGTTTCCATTTGAGTATGTAAATCACAAAAAGGAATGACAAAACAGTGAGGTCCACAGTGAAATCTCACATGGGGGAAGCCTGGGAAGCTGCTCATCCTTCCTCAGGACGACCTCTCCTTGTAGTCCTCACTCCATGTTGAGGAAGAAAGTCACATCACACAGAGTAGCTCTTCCTGTGCTGAGGAGCCTGGTCATAATTTCCATCAGCAAGTAAGGAGTCAATTAAATATTTTGATCGAAAGAGCTTCATGTATACCTAATTGAAATATACAACATGAGAAGAAACCATGTCTTCCATTATGAATATCCTAAATTGAAGGCAAAAGGAGAAGGGGGAAGCAGAGGATGAGATGGGTAGAGAGCATTACCCACTCAATGGATGTGCATCTGAGCAAACTCTGGGAGACGGTGAAGGATAGGGGGAGCCTGGTGTGCTGAGTTCATGGGGTCACAAAGGGTCAAACACAACTTAGCAACTGAACAACAACAACAAATGTTGATTAGAATTAGTGGATGATAATTATATATTTTAATTGCAACTTATACTTTATTGGAAAATATGAGAAAGGAATTACATGTCTGTATCTCTATTGCCCAGTTGTGGAAATTGAGGCAAAAAGGCATTAAATCTCATAGTTACACAGCTGCTGAATGATAGAGTGATGCCTAGATAATCTGGTAACAGAACCTCAATTCCTAAATTCTCTGCTCTTTGTAAACCCAAGGTTCTTAGGATAACAATATGATGTTATATCTAAGATTTTTCAAATCATAAATATAACACCAATGAAAGCTATTGTTTTGACTAAAGAATGAGAAAGCCAGCAAAAAGTTTTAAAGATATAGGCAGCCATTTCCAAACAGTTGCAAGATGTTTGCCATGGAGCTACTTGTTCATTGAACTAAAAAAAAATAAAAGTCAGTAAAAAACGGAAAAATATTAAAGACAATGGAGCACTGACTTCTAAAATATTTTAGGCATAATTGTCTTTGCTTCTTTTTCTCTGTTCCTCAACTGTTTATTAGATGCTTAATAGAAGTACATTTATGAGGTTAATTGTAAGACTAATTTAGATGGTGTTACTTTGAAGACCAAATTTAAGCATACCCCTGGGGATAATTTTTCTTTCTTGTCTTCACTTATTATAATATATATAAATATATATATATATATATATTTCTTGGTCTCGATGTGTCTTGTTTTATATGACTTACTTTTTAGAATGTTAGACTAGCCTCACCTATGACAAGACTATTACACCAGCATGAATTTCATTAAGTCTGGATCAGTTGGATTTAATAAGTGCATAAATAAGACAAGAGGTAAATACAAATGGAGTGACTTCTAAAACTTTATGGTCCAATCAGATCAGATCAGATCAGTCGCTCAGTCGTGTCCGACTCTTTGCGACCCCATGAATCGCAGCATGCCAGGCCTCCCTATCCATCACCAGCTCCCGGAGGTCACTCAGACTCACATCCATCGAGTCAGTGATGCCATCCAGCCATCTCATCCTCTGTCGTCCCCTTCTCCTCCTGCCCCCAATCCCTCCCAGCATCAGAGTCTTCTCCAATGAGTCAACTCTTTGCATCAGGTGGCCAAAGTACTGGAGTTTCAGCTTTAGCATCATTCCTTCCAAAGAAATCCCAGGGCTGATCTCCTTCAGAATGGACTGGTTGGATCTCCTTGCAGTCCAAGGGACTCTCAAGAGTCTTCTCCAACACCACAGTTCAAAAGCATCAATTCTTTGGCACTCAGCCTTCTTCACAGTCCAGCTCTCACATCCATACATGACCACAGGAAATATCATAGCCTTGACTAGGCGAACCTTTGTTGGCAAAGTGATGTCTCTGCTTTTGAATATGCTATCTAGGTTGGTCATAACTTTCCTTCCAAGGAGTAAGCGTCTTTTAATTTCATGGCTGCAGTCACCATCTGCAGTGATTTTGGAGCCCAGAAAAATAAAGTCTGATACTGTTTCCACTGTTTCTCCATCTATTTCCCGTGTAGTGATGGGGCCAGATGCCATGATCTTCATTTTCTGAATGTTGAGCTTTAAGCCAACCTTTTCACTCTCCTCTTTCACTTTCATCAAGAGGCTTTTTAGTTCCTCTTCACTTTCTGCCATAAGGGTGGTATCATCTGCATATCTGAGGTTATTGATATTTCTCCCGGCAATCTTGATTCCAACTTGTGTTTCTTCCAGTCCAGCATTTCTCATGATGTACTCTGCATATAAGTTAAATAAACATGGTGACAATTTACAGCCTTGACGTACTCCTTTTCCTATTTGGAACCAGTCTGTTGTTCCATGGCCAGTTCTAACTGTTGCTTCCTGACCTGCATACAGATTTCTCAAGAGGCAGATCAGGTGGTCTGGTATTCCCATCTCTCTCAGAATTTTCCACAGTTTATTGTGCTCTACACAGTCAAAGGCTTTGGCAAAGTCAATAAAGCAGAAATAGATGTTTAGAACTATGTTATTCCAGAGGGATAAGATATTTAAATAGTATAATTCTGGATATGCAAGGTAATACAGGGCAAAATGTTTTAGCTGTTGAATAGAACTGACATCCTTGATTCCACCACCAATGACCTATCTGATCTCAAGCAATTTATTAAACAGTCAACCTCATAACAGAAAAACAGTTAATGTAAACATACCTTGAAGTTTTTTAGGGAGAACTAAAAAAGATACATAACATTTTCAACAAAAAGGCTTTTCATATTGTAGGTATTTGATAATTTTTCATCTCTTCTCCATCTCTCCTTCTTTTTTCATTTATGGATCAATTGTGTCAAAGAAAACAAAAACACTTATGGATTTTCAGGTTTAAGCTACAAATTGTCCTATAACATCTTCCATGGGAGACTTTGTAGAAAATATATTAACCATGTGTTAGTTTCAATAGATACCTTAAAAGAGCTAAATTGGCCTTTCTCGGTTTTCTGTGGGTCACTGTTTTCATAAAAATTGCTAACATTTATATATATGACATTAGATGAACATTTGTACAATGCAAGATTTACAGAACTTGAGAATTGGAATATTCAAGAAGGAAGAGATTAGTATTTACTCAGACAATCAAAAAAAAAGTGTGAGATTTTACTGTGTGCCAAGTCAAGAGTCCCTGAATTTGTGAAGTTAATATTCTAGTGAGGAAGGTACACACACAGTGCTCAATTTTACTTGGAAAGACAGAGACAACACAGATTGGGTGTTGAGCGATCAATCCAAGAAGGTTTCAATTAGTAGATGCTTAACCTTGGGAAGGAAACAGCTGCATGGAGGGTGAAAAGAAGAATCATAGGCAGAAAATAGCAAGTATAAAGATAGGTGGGAACAATCTTGGCCTGTTTGAGGACTAGTAAGAATGTAAGTCAGAAACAGAAAGAGTTAAATTAGAATGATATGATGTCAGAAGGAAAAGCAGGAACAGATTGTGTAGGGTTGGCCTTTTTTGTAGACCATGATGAGTAAATTGAGTTTTACTTTATGTATAATGGGAAGCTGTTGAAGAATTTTGAGCAGAAGAGGGACAGATCTCTTTTATAAATTTAAAAAATATCTCTGACTGCTGTGTGGAAAATAGATTGTCAAAGGACAGAAATGGAAGCAAGGAGGCAGCTAGAAGGCTCTTGATATGGTAAAAATGGACAGGGCAGTGGTTTAGATTAAGATGGTAGCAGTGGAAGTGAGAAGTGGTCAGACTTAGGTATGGCAATGGGACTGGATTGTGAATTGAAGTGAGGAGTCAGAGAACTCAAGAAGTCAGTTGAGATTCCTAAAGTTGGGGCTTAGGCAAAGGTTTGGGAGTTTTTGCCATTTACTGTGGTGGGAAATATTTTGGGAAAATAAAATTTGAAATGTCTTAAGAATTTAATTTTTACCTTGGTAAGATAGAGATGACTATTAGACATTCAAGAAAAGATGGATTCAAATAGCCAATCAGATACATGACTTGAGTTTGGGAGAATAGTCAAAGAACAGAATATAAATTGGTTGGTCAACAGCATTAGTTGGTTTCTAATGCCATGGGCCTGGGCAAATTCACCCAAGAAAAGAATAAAGCTAGAGAAGGGTTGAAGGTCAAAGAACAGGGCATTTATCAATTATAAAAGAAGTCATCAGGAGAGTTTGAGAAGGAGTATCTATTGAATTGTTGGGTAGAAAGAAAATCAGGCAAAACTAAAAGATAAGCAGTTTTAATTCAGAGAGAAATTGGGTTCAGGATGGGGAACACGTGTATACTGGCGGCGGATCCATCTTGATGTATTGTAAAAGCAATACAATATTGTAAAGTTAAGCAAAATTTTAAAAAAATAAATAATAATAATAATAAAGACAAAAAAAGAGAGAGAAATCAACTAATAAAAAATGATGAACACAATCTCGACAGAATGTCAAGAAAATGTCAGCTAATCAATCTTGAAGGTCAACATTGTGATAGATCCAATCCTGGTTTTTTAATGATGTTTCCAGATTGAGTGATGAGTATTATTTTATTTTGAAAGTCCAGGAGAAAACCTGGAAATCTGAAAAGAACTGATAGAGGGAAGGAGGGAGGAATAAAGGAAGGGTGAAGTCAGAGAAAGGTGCTTTGAAGACCTCACCTCAGATATTTCCCCTCTCAGAGACACTCATTTTCAAACGGGAATCAAAGCAAGGGAAAACATGATATAGGCTTTCTTTTCCTCTGATGCCACTGCCCATAGCTACTTCCTGCCACTTCTCAGGTTGCCTGTCTTTGTTCTGGCTCCAGTCCCAAGCCACAGTGTGAGACCCTAAGCTCTACACAGCAACAGGGGTCATGATCTAACCCCCTAAGTCAGTTGAACTTTGAAAATACATAATTCACCCAACCCAAGATCAAACTTCAGAGAAGGCAATGGCACCCCACTCCAGTACTCTTGCCTGGAAAATCCCATGGATGGAGGAGCCTGGTGGGCTGCAGTCCATGGGGTCGCTAAGAGTCAGACACGACTGAGCAAATTCACTTTCACTTTTTCGCTTTCATGCATTGGAGAAGGAAATGGCAACCCACTCCAGTTTTCTTGCCTGGAGAATCCCAGGGGCAGGAGAGCCTGGTAGGCTGACGTCTATGGGGTCACACAGAGTCGGACACAACTAAAGTGACTTAGCAGTAGCAGTAGCAGCAAGATCAAACTAACCCCCTTAGTCAAATAACTGATCCCTTCAAATCATTTTCTTATTGTATAACCCTGAAAAAATGGAGACACATTCTGAGCTATGAAGGGGTGTTGCAGGACATCAAAGTCCCAAGTGATTTCCTTCAGAAAAAGCTGATGAAACACAAATGTCTAACACTCAGCAACTGGCTTGAAAGAGGAGGAAAATTATAATATGGACTCTGATCAGTATAATCAAGAAAATGTTAGATTAAACTAGACAATCAAACACAGGCTTTGAAGGCAAACACTGGCTCAGTTTCCAGCACCAGCTCTGATTGTAGTTTGATCTTGTGCAAAATACATGACTTTCACAAACCTCCCTTTCCTTTCCTGAAATGAGCATTATGATGACACTTAACTGAAAGATTGCTGTAAGAATTCAATGACAAAATGTCCCTTAGTCTCTTCCAGACATTCTTCTTTTCTGACTCTCTCTAGGAGCAGATCTGAATAGGAATGGTTGGAAATCCATGCTCTTTCCCCAACTTCCTTGAACACACTTGCTCCCTTGACTGCCCTCCCCATAAAGGCCTTGAAATACAACTGCTCTGCTTGACAATTCCATTCTAACATATCCCAAATCATTTCCCAAAACTTTCCACCCCTTACTACCTCTTTCTCAGCCTGCTCTAGCCAGCCAGCCCCCTCCTTTATCCCACATGTCATTGGCTAGGCCATTTAACACCTCCACTTTCATCATCCTGCAGGTGCATGGTCATCCTGAGACTTCCCTTCTTCCTTTTGTTCATTCCAGAACTTAATTCAACTAAATGCAATGAGTTGTCCTGAATTGGGTTGTCTTGAAGCAGAGAAAAGACATTAATGGAAAAACCGGAAAAATTTCAATTTGTTAATGTATCAATATTATTTTCAGCTTTGATAAATGTACCATAGTCGTGTAAGATGTTAGCATTAGCAGAAACTGAGGATATTGGAACTCTCTGAATTATCTTTTAAGCTTTTCTGTAAAGTTAAAATTAGTCCAAAAAATGTTATTTTTAAAAAATCAATATAACATAAAAGAAGTAGGCTCACGGATATAAGAGAACAAAGTAATGTTACCAGTTGAGGTGGGGGTGAGACAATATAGGGTTGGGGGAATGAGAGGTACAAACTACTGGTTGTAAGGTAAGCTCAAGGACGTATTATACAACACAGAGAACATAGCCAAAGTTTTGTAATAACTGTAAATAGAAAAGAACTTTTAAAATTGTATAAATTTTTTAAAAAAGTCACACCCTCACCCTTCTTGAAGATTACCTTGATTGTAATTCCTTCTTTACTCCTCCCACCACGTCTCCTTTATCCATTCCTCTATCAATGGACATTTAGGTCGCTTCCGTGTCTTGGCCATTGTAAACAGTGCTACAATGAACGTTGGGGGCCATGTATCTTTTTGGACCATGTTTTTCTCTGGATATATGTCCAGGAGTGGGATGGCAGGGTTATATGGTAGCTCTATTTTTAGTTTTTCAAGGGACCTTCATACTGTTCTCCATAGTGGCTGTACCAATTTACACTCCTACCAACAAGGCAGGAGGGTGCCCTTCTCTCCATACCTTCTCCAGCATTTGTTGTTTGTGGATTTTTTGATGATGGCCATTCTGCCCAGTGCGAGGTGATATCTCGTTGTAGTCAGTGGTGATGTATGGATGTGAGAGTTGGACTGTGAAGAAGGCTGAGCACAGACAAATTGATGCTTTTGAACTGTGGTGTTGGAGAAGACTCTTGAGAGTCCCTGGGACTGCAAGGAGATCCAACCAGTCCATTCTGAAGGAGATCAGCCCTGGGATTTCTTTGGAAGGAATGATGCTAAAGCTGAAACTCCAGTACTTTGGCCACCTCATGCGAAGAGTTGACTCACTGGAGAAGACTCTGATGCTGCGAGGAATTGGGGGCAGGAGGAGAAGGGGACGACAGAGGATGAGATGGCTGGATGGCATCACTGACTCAATGGACATAAGTCTGAGTGAACTCTGGGAGATGGTGATGGACAGGGAGGCCTGGCGTGCTGCGATTCATGGGGTCGCAAAGAGTCAGACACGACTGAGCGACTGAACTGAACTGAATAACTAGGCATTTTGAACGACTTTTCATGTGCCTATTGGCCAGCTGCATGTCCTCTTTAGAGAAATGTCTATTCAGGTCATTTTGAGTGGGTTGTTTGTTTTGATGCTAGTAAGTATCATAAGCTGTTTGTAAATTTTGGAGAGGAACCCCTTATCAGTCACATCATTTACAAATATTTTCTCCCAATCTGTGGGTTGTCTTTTTGTTTTGTTTATTGTTTCCTTTGCTGTGCAAAAGCTTCTGAGTCTAAGTAGGTCCCATTTGGTACTTGTGCAAAAAATAGAAATATAGATCAATGTAGCAGGATATAAAACCCAAAAATAAGCCCATGCATCTATGGTCAATTAATCTATGACAAAGGAGGCAAGACTACACAGTGTTGGAAAGACAGTCTCTTCAACAAATGATGCTGGTAAAACTGGACAGCCACATGTAAAAGAATGAAATTAGATCACTCCCTAACTCCATACACAAAATAAGCTCAAAACGGATTAAAGACCTAAATGTTAGACCGGACACTACACAACTCTTAGAGGAAAACATGAGCAGAACACTCTCTGAAAAAAATCACAGCAAAATCTTTTTTAGTTCATCTCCCAGAATAGTGAAAATAAAAGCAAAAATAAACAAATGGGAGCCTCTGTTATCAACCATTAAGCTATGCTGCATGTGGAAACATAAAAATGTTTGTTATGAGCAATTACATAGTATTCATAGGGAAAATTAAAGGAAAACATATCAAATTGTAGGGGTTGTCTCTAAGCTATGGATTTATGAATGCTTTTGATTATTTTATCTTTTCTTTATTTTATATTAGTTGTACAACAGATACATATTTCTTATCAGGAGTAATAATTACTTATAGTAGTAATTGCCTCTAGAGACAGAGTGATAGAAATGAGACTCAGATAAGGTTTAAGAGAAACTCTCATTTAGTTCTTAAAAACCAGAACCAAATACCTTATAACGCCAAAGAATGTTTCTTCTGACTATGGAAAGGAAAATTTTAGAGGACAAAAGCAAAGAACAGGGTTTTTGGTGCCACAGAAGGCAATGGCACCCCACTCCAGTACTCTTGCCTGCAAAATCCCGTGGACGGAGGAGCCTGGTAGGCTGCAGTCCATGCGGTCATGAAGAGTCCGACACTACTGAGCGACTTTCCTTTCACTTTTCACTTTCATGCATTGGAGAAGGAAATGGCAACCCACTCCAGTGTTCTTGCCTGGAGAATCCCAGGGGCAGCAGAGCCTGGTGGGCTGCTGTCTATGGGGTTGCACAGAGTTGGATACGACTGAAGTGACTTAGCAGCAGCAGCAGCACACCTGTATTTAATTTTTTAAAATAAAGTAAAAATAATCTATCCACGTTCTAAGCATTCACATAGTGAATGATTTTAGTACCTGTTCTATTAAATTCTTTCAAAAAATTTTTGCACGGTACCCGTGCTTTACTGATAGATGTTACAAGTGTTTTCTCTGCCTATAGGGTAATTTGGCTCCACAAGAGTTACTTCTTCATCCAAGTCCTAGCAGAATAGGCTAGCTTTATATGCACCAATGTGTCCTCACTGGGCTTCCCAATTGTTAAAACACATGGTCCATAATAATTCAGCAAGGTGAAGTAACTGGATTCAAATGTCTCTTTGAGTTTAAAATTTTATACTCAGAGTTCCTCAGAACCTTTCAAATGAATGATTAAGGGAAATGCTATCTATGGAAGTTGCCTACATACTCAGTGATCTACCCTAGAATTAAATGTCTTATATTGACTAGAGAAGTATTCTTACTCATTTACCTTACAGTATGAAGTGACTGGCTGTATGAAGGGATGTTATTAAAAGCAACTCATCACTGTTAGTATTGTCAGGATGTTTGAGGAGGGTGTTGATCATTACAATCCACATATAATCTAGTCCTAGAGAAGAAGTTTTACTCTGACCTTATTATCAAGTATTTCTAAATATTATTTTACTTTTAACCTTATGAACACTTTGAATTCTATACTTGTTTGTGCATTCTTTTCTTATTTGGTCATTAAAAAATCTTAAAGTAAAAATTTTGGCTAGTAAAATTTTAACTAGAAAGTTAGAGGAATATCTACATGACGTTATTATATGCAAAGATTTCTTAAACAGGACTCAAAAAGACAGTGACTTAAAAAATTTGCAAATTGGACATCATTAAAATTAAGTTTCTGTTCATCAAAAGGTACCATTAGGAGAATAGAAAGACAAGCCATAAACTGGGAGAAATTATTTCTTACAGATGCTTTTAATGAGCAAACTATTTTGACCCCAGCCAAGAGACTCAAAAAGATAATTCACAAAATAAAAATATCAAAATGACCACTAAGCAAGAAAATATGCTCAGCATCATTAGTTATCAAAACAGTGCAAATTTAAAAAACAATGAGGTACCATGATTCATCTATCAAAATAGAAGATACAGCTTGTGAGCAGATACATGACCATATAAATAAAAGTCCAGGTTTTCCTAAACCACACATTAGACTACTTGGAATCAGAAGACTCCAATTTTCATCCTAATTCCACTTACTAAAGGCACAACTGTTGGAGAAATTGTTGTTGTTTAGTCTCTGAGTCATGTCCAACTCTTCTGTGACCCCGTGGACTGTAGCTGCCAGGCTCCTCTGTCCATGGGATTTCCCAGGCAACAATCCTAGAGTGGGTTGCCATTTCCTTCTCCAGGGGACCTTCCCCATCCAGGGGTCAAACTTGTGTCTCCTGCATTTACAGGAGGATTCTTTACCACTGAGTCACCAGGAAAGCCCATTGGAGAAATTACCTTAGATAATATCTACTTCACATGATCATTGAAAGAATTAAATAAAACACACAAAAAATATTTTAAAATTTTAAAGTGAAATATTAATTACATTTAAAAGCAGTCAAGGCTAATCTAGGAACATGGAGCCTGATAACGAACAACAGCAACAACAATAAACCACCACCAACAAAAACAGAGTATTAGGAGGAAACAATTTGTCTATAATTTTTGTCTTTCCTGAGATTGTTTAGAATTGCTTTAAAAGTATTTGTCATCCTTCTTTAAATTCTGTCCAAGTGAATACTAACATGAGTTTAAATGACTGAGAAATTGCTGGTTCTCCCCAAGTTAGTTTGTGATAAGCTGTCAGAAGAGTCGATCAACGTGCCAGCATAAAAACCCATTCATGCAAAATAGGTTTGTTGAATATGCAATATACCAAAAGTCAGGTTGAAATTGTAAACAGAAAAATAAAAGATAAAACTTGATCAGTCTTTAAGAATTATATAATCTATACAATCCTGTTTTATCCAGTGTCTAATCTTCCAGCTGCTCCCAAGTTAATGAAACATATAAACAACTCTTAAGGAGAATAGCCCAATAAAATCTATTTTAGCCTTTGTTTAGAGTGAAAAATGAAAGACAGAGTGAGTTGAATGTAGGAGCTCTTTTCATCTCTCATTGTGCAGCTGAGCAGTTTGTGGAAAAATAATAGATGCTACAAGACCTTCCCAAAGGAGTTTCTGAATATAACTACTTTGGCTTTTATGTTTAGAGATGTCAACTCTGCCAGATGATTTTGCTCAAGTTTCTCTAAAACTTAACACATTCCTCAACACCTTCCAAATAGCTTCTGCTCCCAATATTTCCCACTGGGATCATTCTAATTGAGATAACTTTGGATCTTTCTGTTGCTAGATCTAATGTACATTGTTTTAGTCTTATCTCATTTGAGCTCTCAGTACCTAACCCTTCCTCCTTGAAAAACTTGAAAAGCTTGTGTGGTCCCATACTCTCTTGGTTTTCTTTCTGTCTTAAATTCCGGCTTCTTAGTTTTCTTTGTGATCTCTATTTCTGCTCATCTTTTAAAATTTGATGACCCTTAGGGTTTGCCCTGTGTCTCTTTTATCCTCTCTCCCAAAGCAATCTCATCCATTTTCCTACCTTCTAATATCATTTGACAATGACTATCAAACCTCTAGCTTCTGCCAAGATTTTATTCCTGAGCTCTAGACTTGTGTAACTCCCTACTGGACATCTCCACTTAGGTTTCCTGTAGAGACTCCAAAACCGACAATTCTTTAGTAGACTGTCTTCTCTCTCCTCACCCTGATGCTACCTACTTCTGCTGCTGTCATATTTCTCGGTATGTACACTATCCCCCACCAACCTCTTTCTCTCCATAGTCTTCACTTTCACACCATCTGTAAGTCCAGTTACACCTGTCTGCTAAACAGTGCTACCATCTCATTTCCATGCCGCCCATAATCGCCAAATCTGATTATGCCCTCTCCTTGCTGAGAAACCCCCTTTTTTGCCCAAAGATGTGCATATCCTAATGGCTGTTAATGCCTATTTGCTGTTATGGCTCTGGAAGAATTAGATTGTTTTTCCAAAAACTTATTTTTTAGTGTAACAATCTTTATTTTTTACCTCCAAACACACTAAATAAATATAGCATAGGCAGTAACATTACAATCTTAAGCAAAGGCACATTTAGCAATTTATGTGACACTGAAGGACAAATCTGATGTGAATACAGTTTTGGGGTGAGTCTAAAACGTGTTGTTTTGCTTGCATAAGCTGAATTAGAGTGATGAGAAGGTATGGTTCTTTCAACTGCTGGGAGCAGGCACTATTTTCACATTAGCCTTTTCTTTAGCTTATAGTTATTTTGTGATTGTTTGAATGTGTGTGTAAAAAACCTCATTTGTAGTGCGATTTGAATACAAGATAACAATATGCCCGTTTCTGAGACTTTCTCATCCATGTTCTGCTTCACTGCTGTTGCTAAGTTGCTTCAGTCATGTCCGACTCTGTGCGACCCCATAGATTGAACCCCACCAGGCTCCCCCGTCCCTGGGATTCTCCAGGCAAGAACATTGGAATGGGTTGCCATTTCCTTCTCCAATGCAGGAAAGTGAAAAGTGAAAGTGAAGTCACTCAGTCGTGTTTGACTCTTAGCGACCCCATGGACTGCAGCCCACCAGGCTCCTCTGTCCATGGGATTTTCCAGGCAAATTCTTTCTTTAGCAAGTACAGTGAATTTTCAGGTATTTATACATTATACATACAGATTGTATTTATCATCACACTGTGATATTATGACTTATGAGAAATATATATTTGTATTACATGATGATTTTGGTGTTTAAAGTTTGAAGGTAATTCATGTTAACAGTACAGAAATAGAGATGAAATTGATAATAACTATATATATAGTTTGAGTAATGCTCAAAATTCTCCAAGCCAGGCTTCAGCAATATGTGAACCGTGAACTTCCTGATGTTCAAGCTGGTTTTAGAAAAGGCAGAGGAACCAGAGATCAAATTGCCAACATCCGCTGGATCATTGAAAAGGCAAGAGAGTTCCAGAAAAACATCTATTTCTGCTTTATTGACTATGCCAAAGCCTTTGACTGTGTAGATCACAATAAACTGTGGAAAATTCTGAGAGAGATGGGAATACCAGACCACCTGATCTGCCTCTTGAGAAATCTGTATGCAGGTCAGGAAACAACAGTTAGAATTGGTCATGGAACAACAGACTGGTTCCAAATAGGAAAAGGAGTACTCAAGGCTGTATATTGTCACCATGTTTATTTAACTTATATGCAGAGTACATCATGAGAAATGCTGGACTGGAGGAAACACAAGCTGGAATCAAGATTGCCGGGAGAAATATCAATAACCTCAGATATGCAGATGATACCACCCTTATGGCAGAAAGTGAAGGGAACTCAAAAGCCTCTTGATGAAAGTGAAAGTGGAGAGTGAAAAGGTTGGCTTAAAGCTCAACATTCAGAAAACAAAGATCATGGCATCTGGTCCCATCACTACATGGGAAATAGATGGAGAAACAGTGGAAACAGTGTCAGACTTTATTTTTCTGGGCTCCAAAATCATTGCAGATGGTGACTGCAGCCATGAAATTAAAAGACGCTTACTCCTTGGAAGGAAAGTTATGACCAACCTAGATAGCATATTCAAAAGCAGAGACATCACTTTGCCAACAAAGGTTGGCCTAGTCAAGGCTATGGTCTTTCCTGTGGTCATGTATGGATGTGAGAGCTGGACTGTGAAGAAGGCTGAGTGCCAAAGAATTGATGCTTTTGAACTGTGGTGTTGGAGAAGACTCTTGAGAGTCCCTTGGACTGCAAGGAGATCCAACCGGTCTATTCTGAAGGAGATCAGCCCTGGGATTTCTTTGGAAGGAATGATGCTAAAGCTGAAACTCCAGTATTTTGGCCACCTCATGCGAAGAGTTGATTCATTGGAGAAGACTCTGATGCTGGGAGGGATTGAGGGCAGGAGGAGAAGGGGACGACAGAGGATGAGATGGCTGGATGGCATCACTGACTCAATGAATGTGAGTCTGAGTGACCTCCGAGAGCTGGTGAGGGATAGGGAGGCCTGGGGTGCTGCGATTCATGGGGTCACAAAGAGTCGGACACGACTGAGCGACTGATCTGATCTGATATATATACCCATTCATGTGTGTGTTGAGGAAGGACATGGAAATAAAATGTAAATAAACCAATAAAGGATCATGACTACGCATGATGGCAGTGGCTTTGTTGCTAAATTGTGTCCAACTCTTGCGACCCCATGAACTGTAATCTGCCAGGATTCTCTGTCCATGGGATTCTCCGGGCAAGAATACTGGAGTGGGTTGCCATTTCCTTCTCCAGAGGATCTGCCCAACCCAGGGATCGAACCCGGATCTCCTGCATTGCAGGCGGATTCTTTACTGACTGAGCTACAAGGAAAGTGTATATATATGTGTGTGTGTGTGTGTTTCTTTATAAAGGTATCTTTTGTTATGTTAATGAGGTGATTTCTTAAAAGTCCTTATATACCCTGAGAATGCGGGACTAACTACCAGGAGAATCAACCACTTCTTAGAGGGTTGGCACTTTCAGTCCCCCCTTAACTCTCCCCTGGCCCTTATATCCCCACCTCTAGGGAGGGGAGAGAGACTGGACATGACTGAGTTAATTGCCAGTGGCCAACGATTTAACTGGGCCTCACAGGTGCCTCAGACAGTAAAGAATCTGCCTGCAATGCAGGCGATGAGGGTTCGATTTCTGAGCCGGGAAGATCCCCTGGAGGAGGGAATGGCTACCCACTTCAGTATTCTTGCCTGTAGAACTCCATGGTCAGAGGAACATGCTAGGCTAGTCTGTAGAGTCACAAGCAGTCAGACACGACTGAAATGATTTAGTACTCTCATAATGATTTAATCAATCCTGCCTATGTAATGAAGCCTTCATAAAAATCCAGGATGGTGTTCAGAGTTTCAGGGTTGGTGACTAATAGATACTTGGGGAGAATGGTGCATGCTGACAGAGCATTTACCTTGCCTCTTCCCATATGCTTTGCCTTATGCATCTCTTCCATCTA
The DNA here is from genome assembly GCA_935064755.1 of Tragelaphus eurycerus. NCBI lineage: Eukaryota > Metazoa > Chordata > Mammalia > Artiodactyla > Bovidae > Tragelaphus > Tragelaphus eurycerus. The sequence continues at coordinate 38,269,873 of CAKXYN010000010.1, read as the reverse complement.
GCTCTTTCCAAATTGTATCCTATTATAATAAACTGGGCTTCCCTAGTGACTCAGCTGGTAAGGAAGCTGCCTCCCTATGTAGAAGCCTCGAAAGACGAGGGTTTGATCCCTCATTGGGAAGATCCCATGGAGAAAGAAATGGCAACCTACTTCAGTATTCTTGCCTGGGAAATTCTCACCTGGCAGGCTACAGTCCATGGGTTTGCAAAGACACAGATGAGTATGGGCACACACATACACACACACTAAACTGGTGATGAAGTAAGTAAAATGTTTCTCTAAATTCTATGAGCTGCTCTAGCAAATTATTGGACTTAAGGATGAGTTCCTGGGAACCTCTAGTCAGGAGTGCAGGTCACAACCTGGATCTGTGACTGGTGTCTGAAGCTCAAGGAGGGGGTCATTGGAATCTTCAACTTATAGCCAGTTAGTAAGAAGCACAGGTGACAACCTGGGTGTTTCATTAGCTTCTAAAGTGAGGGTAGGGGCAGTCTTGTAGGTCTGAACCCTTAATTTGTGGGATTTGATGTGATATCTGGGTAGATAGCGTCAGAATTGAGTTGTAGGACATGAGTGCACATGTTGGTATGGGGAAACATGCCTGCCCCACATGGGACATGGAGATTCAGAATTTCCTTTTAAATATTTATACCTGTGGCGGATTCATGTTGATATATGGCAAAACCAATACAATATTGTAAAGCTAAAAAATTTTTTTAATTAAAAAAAAGAAAAAAAAACCTAAAAAAATATCAAAACCATTCAATATACTTAAGTGTAATATTTTTCTGTATTTAGCCATTCTGTTTGTCTCCAATAAAAGTATGTTTTATATTACTCAAAAACAAAACAAAACAAAAAATATGTATAGAAATATTTTAGTATTCATGTGATATCTATTTATCTGTATGTGATTGTTTATATATCTTTATTTGGGATGGAACATGTAAAAACATGTCTCATTAAAATAATAGAATTATTTTCAATTAATGACTTTTCACGTAGCTGAAGAGTTTTCAAGAACAAATGAAAGTCGTCAAGAGAGACTCAGCTGTACTCTCCTTTCTCTCAGGATAAACTCTGACTCTTTAACATAGTTTGAAAGGATAGGTGACCTAACCCCTGCCTTATCTGATATCATTTCACATGTTACCTTCCGGCCACATGGAATGACAGAAACCTTCCACCAATGCAGGAGCTGTACTTCTCTAAAAAGGACCTGAGCTGGCAGAACTAAGACTGACATGATTAAGTTTAAGTTCTTATATAATAGAGGATTCAGGGAAAACCATAAAATGGTAATAAATGTGTATATCACAGCAAAGAGGTATTTTAGAAAATATCTTTTTTTAGAACTGACCGAATCAACAAATGCCTATTCTCCTAAATGTTCTTTTTGAATGCTTCCTGAAAAACCATGGTGCTATGGTGATATGATAAGGCAGAATACTTACCTGTTTTGTTATACTGGCTACCTCCATTAAAAGTTTGCAAATCAACCCCTATTACTTTCAAATTTAGGTAGGCTACTCATAAAGATCAATTTGTAGACCTGTGCCATTCATCCTGTGTTTTACTGATTACAGAACTCTCCTTAGATCTTATGTGGTTTTTTGTTGTTGTTTCAGTTTGGTTTTTAACCAATATTGGGGAGCTTCAGTCTTTAAGGCAGTATCTAAAGATTTCCTTGAAGGACCATCTCAGGGGAAATGTTATTAATTTTCTAGGCTTTAATAAAGGCATCTCTGTGGCTGCTTTGTCAAGAAGGATATTAAGGGGACTTCCCTGGCAGTCCAGTGATTTAGACTTCACCTTCCAATGCATGGGGAATGGCTTTGATCCCTAGTTAGGGAGTTAAGATCCCACATGCCTCTGTGCTCCACCCCCCCCCAAAAAAGCCAAAATGAAACATAAAACAGAATCAATACCATAATAAATTCAATAAAGACTTTAAAAATGGTCTATGATTTAAAAAAAAATAAAGCCTTAAACAAAAAAGAACGGCTATTAGAGCACAAGAAAGCAAGCAGAGAGATTAGTGTGGAAGCTAGTAGAGTAATCCAAGTAAGAGATAGGAACAAGCTAGCTAGGCCAATGGCAAGGAGATGGAGAGAAATAAAACAAATAAGATTTTACAATAAGAAATTCTGCTTTTTGTGACAGCATACTTGAACCTGGAGAACATTATGCTAAGTGAAATAAGCCAGACACAGAAAAGACAAATGCTACATTATACCACTTACATAAAAATTCTATGCTAGTCAAACTCTAATATAGACCTCAGAGACTAGCTGAAGTCCCAAGAGTAAGACTGTAGATAGTGAACATAGAAGGCTTTCATATTCAGATTCAGATTAGCACATCCCATCACTTCATGGCAAATAGATGGGGAAACAATGGAAACAGTGACAAACTTTATTATCCTGGGCTCCAAAATCACTGCTGATGTAGACTGGAGCCATGAAATTAAATGACACTTGCTCCTTGGAAGAAGTTATGACAAACCTAGACAGTATATTGAAAAGCAAAGCATCATTTTGCCAACAAAGGTCCATACAGTCAAAGCTACGGTTTTTCCAGTAGTCATATATGGATGTGAGAATTGGACCATAAAGAAGGCTGGGTGCCAAAGAGTTGATGCTTTTGAACTGTGGTGCTGGAGAAGACCCTTGAGAGTCCTCTTGATGGCAAGGAGATCAAAACAGTCAATTCTAAAGAAAATCAATGCTGAATATTCACTGGAAGGACCAATTCTGAACCTGAAGCTCCAGTACTTTGGACACCTGATGCAAAGAGCCAACTCACTATCCTGATGCTGGGAAGGATTGAAAGCACCAGGAGAAGGGGGCAACAGAGGATGAGATGGTTGGATGGCATTACCAATTTGATGGACATGAGTTTAAGGAAACTCCAGGAGATGGTGAGGGACAGGGAAGCCTGGTGTGCTGCAGCCCATGAGGTGGCAAAGAGTCGGACATGACTAAGCAACTGGAAAACAAAGAATAAAGTGGATAGTGAATAGCAACAGAGAATAGAATGATGGTTTCCAGAGGAGAGGAGAGGGGGAAAGAGGGAGGTATTAGATAATGATATGTTTCAGTTATACAAGATGAATAAGTCCCAGAGATCTGCTATATAGTATGGCATAGTTCCTGTTGTTATTTAATCACTAAGTTGGAGACTTAGCCTGCCATGGACTATAGCCTTCCAGGCTCTTATGTCCATGGGATTTCCCAAGCAAGAATACTGGAGTGTGTTGCCATTTCCTCCTCCAGGAGATCTTCCCAACCCAGGGATCGAATCCCTGTCCCCTGCGTTGGCAGACATTTACAGCTGAGCCACCAGGGAAAATAGTACCTGTAGCTAGTAATACTGTAGTGTACACTTCAAATTTGCTAAGAGGGTAGAACTTACGTTAAATATTGTTATCATTATAATAATCAATTAAACAGAGCTAGATGAAACTTTTGGGGGTGAAGGATATTTTTATGGCTTGGAGTGTGGTGATGGTGTCACAGATGTATGCTGCTGCTGCTGCTAAGTCGCTTCAGTCGTGTCCCACTCTGTGCGACACCAGAGATGGCCTCCTACCAGGATCCTCTGTCCCTGGGATTCTCCAGGCAAGAACACTGGAGTGGGTTGCCATTTCCTTCTTCAATGCATGAAAGTGAAAAGTGAAAGTGAAGTCGCTCAGTCGTGTCCGACTCTTAGCAACCCCATGGACTGCAGCCTACCAGGCTCCTCTGTCCATGGGATTTTCCAGGCAAGAGTATTGGAGTGGGATGCCATTGCCTTCTCCAATCACAGATGTATTCTTCTCTCCAAACATCAAAGTTTATATGTTAAATATGTACAGCTTTTGTGTATCAATCATAGATCAGTAGACTAAGGAAAAAGAATGAGCAACTGAAGTATGTAAGACGAAAGAAGAAACAGGTTGGGGTGGGGAAGTAAGGAATCAAGAGATTTGTCTTGGACATGTTGTTTAATTTGTTAGATAGACATGCCTGTATTTTTAGTATTCATGTGATATCTGTTTATCTGTATGTGAAAATTGTTTACATATCTTTATTTTGGATGGAACATGTAGGAACACGTCTCTTTAAAATTCTAGAATTATTTTCAATTAATGACTTTTCACAGAGCTGAAGGGTTTTCAAGAACAATTAAAAGTTGTCAAGAGAGAGTCAGTTGTAGTCTCCTGTCTTTCAGGATAAACTCTAAACTCCTTAACCTAGCAGTGACCCATCTTAAGCAATCATTGGAGAGTTGTAGGAAGAAGATGGAAATTTGAAAATTATCTATATGTAGCCATGAGACTAGCTGAGGTCCCAAGGGTAAGAGGGTAGATAGAGAACCTAGAAGGCTTTCATAGTCATATTCAGATTAGCACAGGAATCAAAGTGAATAGAAATTGACTCTGGGTGGATTAAATGTCAAAAGAAAACAGCATAAAATAGGACCCTACCCGGACTTCCTCCTCTTCAACTTACTCATGAAGAATGTGTATACCACTGCAAGTCTTTTTAGAATGAAATGGACCTTACATGAATAATGTAAATCATTTTTACAGGATGCCTGACTTCCTGCTCTGCTAAAGGGAAGGAAGTTAACATTATTCTCTATACTGATCATATGATTTTTATGGCAGCATTCTAAAAGTAGAATTAAAGAGCAAGTCCAACTGAATTTATTACCAAATTCAATATCATTTTCACCAAAATCAGAAGTGCTTGGCATATTTGGAATGCAAAGGGATAATTCTAAATAAATCCCATTCTGCAGAAAATCCACTTAGCTGTCTTGCAATATATTTTCCAGTAAACCCAAGTTATTAGAACTACTGAAATTCTATTTTCCTCAAATCAAAATATTCCAGAAGAACCATATTAGGAGGTTTTTAGACAGTAGAAGCTAACTTCTGCTATCATATACTCTCAGACCACAGTTTATGTCTTGATAGCACAATGACAGAACTCTTATTCAGGATTTGCATCAAAAAATTTTAGGTACTTTATTTTTAAAAATTCATACACAGGCCTTACTTTTAGAGATTCAAATTTGGGGAATGCGAAGAGACTATTCTGAAAAAATAGTGAAGAGACTATTCTGAAAAAATTAGCCCATGATTTTGCTGTGAATCCCCAGTTAAGAGCTACTGCTTGATGAGAATAACCTTTGGGTCTTTAAGAATTTGAGATCCAGATCAATTCCTAGGAAATGTTTCCTTAAGACCGCTATCACACCCAAAACCTGTCTACCTACCTACTTAGGATCTACCTGTGTGCCTACAACCCACCTGTGAAAGTCACCTTTTCATTTAATTAGATTCAGGTCAGAGTCTTTCATTTTTATAACAAAATAGATAACTTTGTCAAACATTTCCAAGCATTTTATCCAAAGCAGATGTATCACCTTTAATGCTTGAGAATAACTATATTTTGGAATATACAGTGACTTCTATATTAAGTTGATTGCTCTCCTAATTCAAGAAAAATCTGAGTTAGTAAATAAGTGTCCAGCAGGGACTATACTTTATGAGTTGTATTCTTAACTACCTATCTAAGCCTCTCTTCTTGAATGATCATAAAGCCAACTTCCTAGACTGTATCACCTTTGATTACTTTTATTCCCTATGGAAATGCCTTCAGAGAATGAAAATTTTAAACATTGAGTCCTCAAGTTTTATGAAGGTTTATAAAAGAGATAACTTCACCTAATAAGAGATACTATTATGGACACTGTCTACATGATACATTTCCCTTCAGAGTGAGAAACCAGGTAAAAATGTATCTAATATAAATTGATATGCTTCATTTTATTTATAAAGAGGATTATTTAAGTGCTTTGATCTTAACTGCAGTGATCTTAAGTGCTTAGTGTGCCACTATAGTAATCACCCCTAACCAAGGCTTTCTGGTTCAGGCATCTTCTCATGCCACTTGGCCTTCAATCTTTAATCCTTGCTTTAATGTAGCTATGTGGGCATGCATGCTAAGTCACTTCAGTCATGTCTGTGACCCCATGGACTGTAGCCCACCAGGCTCCTCTGTCCATGGGATTCTCCAGGCAAAAATACTGGAGTGGGTTGCCATGCCCTCCTCCAGGGCATTTTCACGACCAAAGGATCAAACCTGTATCTCTTGAGTCTCCTGCATTGGCTGGTGGGTTCTTTACCATTGGAGCCATCTGGGAAGCCCATACCCATAATGCCATACCTATCCTTTTCTTGTAAGTTACTTCAAATTTCTTTTTGGTATTAATTATTAATAATAAAATCTATCCTATATTCTATTCTTTCATCCAGTTAATATCCATTTGTCTTTCATTATTGTGAGACCAACTCCAACATGTCTAGTGTGAAGCTAGTCTAAGTAAATCACAAAACCTTCTGCTTTTTTTCTTTGTAAAACATTCCTTGCCATGATAAGAGTCTCTTTCTATGGAAGATCACATTGTGGTCAAGGGTCATGAATGTTCCTTTTAGCATCTGGAATGGAACATTGTGATTCTCCTCTTCACTCTCTTCTTCTGCATCATTACTGATATTTAAGCACTTTCTATCAGCCAAGCACTATGCTGAAAGATTTACATGCAAGAACTCATCTAATCTTCACAATAAGGTTGGCTGCTACTGCTAAGTCACGCCAGTCATGTCCGACTCTGTGCGACCCCATAGATGGCAGCCCACCAGGCTCCTCCATCCCTGGGATTCTCCAGGCAAGAACACACAAGTGGGTTGCCATTTCCTTCTCCAATGCATGAAAGTGGAAAGTGAAAGTGAAGTCGCTCAGTCGTGTCCAACTCCTAGCGACCCCATGGACTGCAGCCTACAAGACTCCTCCATCCATGGGATTTTCCAGGCAAGACTACTGGAGTGGGGTGCCATTGGCTTCTCCAAATAAGGTTGAAGGCCATCCTAAACAAGATCCCTAGTTTAGATGAGAAACTGAAACTTAAAAGATTAAATATCTTGCATTCAATACATATTTTTAAATAAATGCATGAACTTAGCTAGCCATAGGTTCAGTTATTAGATTTAGTTTGGGCTGAGACTAGGAGACACAAGTTAAGAATATGTTCTCGCTCTGGATGCAGAAATCAAATACTGCTGCTCCAAGCAGTTCTCTGGGGCTTTCTTAGTCTCACTGCAGATTAAAAGAACAACCTTGCATGTGGCTGTGTTACATGGGGCAGACAGTTCAATTTAACATAACATGTAAAACAGGGTTCTCCTTTTCTCTTTACCTGTGTTATTTATGTTTGAAATTTAAATTAGGGTAGATCCAAAGATCATATAGATTTCAATAACTGCCCCAAGGCCCATAGAATTCAAGTAACAAGGAATCATGCCCAGTATCTACTTGGATGACCACCGACTATGCCCTGATTCAGTTCAGTTCAATTCAGTTCAATCACTCAGTCATGCCTGACTCTTTGCGACCCCATGAATCGCAGCACGCCAGGCCTCCCTGTCCATCACCAACTCCTGGAGTTCACTCAGACTCACATCCATCGAGTCAGTGATGCCATCCAGCCATCTCATCCTCTGTTGTCCCCTTCTCCTCCTGCCCCCAATCCCTCTCAGCATCAGAGTCTTCTCCAATGAGTCAGCTCTTCGCATGAGGTGGCCAAAGTACTGGAGTTTCAGCTTTAGCATCATTCCTTCCAAAGAAAGCCCCAAAATGGGTTTCTCACAGTACTTTTTCTGCATTTGGAGAGTTAGCTGTCATCTATTTAACACAAGGCATTTATTTTACTATATTCTTGAGAATGATAAGTGATAGTCCATTTGACTCATATTGCTTTACTACTGGATCCAAAATTAATTAGTAGAAGTAAGGATTTAATGACCCAGTAAGTCTTCTCTAGCAGCATTGTATTGGAAATCAGGAAACCTGTTTATTCTAGTAATGTTGACTTCATACATTATTTAAGTACTCTCAGACTCAGCTTTTTAACTGGGTAAGTGAGACGTTTTAGATTGTTTTGAAGGTGTCTCTCAACTCTGAAAATCGATGAAGTTATCAGTCTCTCTCAAGTGACTATGAAGATACAGGTTTGCTTTATATAATCTTCAATCTGGCAAAAAAATAAAGATCAACAAGCAAAAGCAAGAAAAGAGCTTCTTACAACCCAAGGATACATTTAGACATGAACTGTTCTCACATGCCTCATCCAGTCATTCATGAGGATTCTTTTTCATTATTACTCATTACCCTAACTGACTTTGGATATGGGCATCTGATACATGGAGATGAAGTTAAATAATCAGTGATGAATTTTTTAAAAAATTAAATGTAATAATTAATTCCCATTGTACCATTCCTTGAATGAGGTCATTTTTCCAAGTTAACAGATCCTAACACATTGCTTTTATTTATCTAAGGTATGTAATTGTAGACTGTGCTCTAAACCTATAAATATTTAACAACATATTTCCTTACAGATGTTTAAGGAAAACAAATCTTTCCTTTCATTCACTCCCCAGTTCAGTGACATCAGCTCTGTGCTGAGAAATCTGGCCATCCCTTGGTTTCAGGTCTGTTGAAACCTTTGTCTTAAAAAGATTTAAAAAATCAGAACCTCAATTACAGTGATTCCAATTTAGTCAAAAAAAAAAAAAAATAGCCGTAATCTCTATCTTCGCAATTTATTAGCCTTTATTTCAATATACTTTATGTACAACCTTGCTTATTTTTAAAATTTTATGTTTACTTTTCTAAATTCATTCCCACCTGCAATTCTTTCCCTATTTCCAAAATGGCCAGAGGCCAAACCCCACTTTCTTCTAACTTAACTTTTCCAGACTTCTTAATGGCTATTTCCTGTCATTGTTCTCCTATAGGATTTCCTTAGTCCCCTCCTAATGCCTTTGGCAGGGACAGGTTTATACTGAGATTGATAAAAGGTATGGAACAGTCATCAACACAGTCCAGAGGAGAAGAGACTGATTCATTATGACGTAACTAAACTGAAAAGCACAGTCTAATGGACTATTTTGGTAGCATGACTTGAGACTCAGAAGCTATGCTTTTTACTCCCTGGAAATGGTTGCTTTTAAATGGTATTCCCAAGGTCAGGAAGGAAACATGACATCACCAAGGAGCAGCTGTTCCTGAAGCAGTGAAAAAAAAAAAAAAAATTCAAGAAGCTCCTGTGTTTAAAGGTGCATGAGTTCGGACTATCCAGTTAGCTGAGAGGTAAAATAAATACTAGGAACTGGGGCAGAAACTCAGAGGAAAAGAGACTGGAGTTGTGTCTTCAGAAATCAGTGTCTGAACCTTTGTAAAAATACTTCCTAATAAAAAAATTTTTTTTTTCCATTTTGTAAGGAAGATAAGTGATACCATTTTCTTCTCACCTACAAGATCAATTGAGAAGTCCAATTTCTCCCTACAGAATTCAGTGCTAAAGCTCAAAACACATAGTTCACAGGATCTGTGTTTGTCTCAAGCCACATGAAGATTTGTACAGAAGTGATGGGAACTATTTTTGAACAGTCTAGACCTTGGGTATGAACATTTGCAGCACAGTATTATAAAATAAAATTTATTGACATTAAAGAACATGCACATATCCCTTAAGGAATTTGAAAAACCTAATATTTAAGCATATTTGGAAAATTATTCCTTTTCCTAATTGGTGAGAGCTTTATTTAATGATAAAGAAGACAGAATTTTGCTAATATCTCACTTGTTATAACTTCATCTAGCTTTTTATTTTTAGTTAGAAGCTATGCTAAACTGCATAACTTGGCTTTGTTGTCAAACTTACGAACATTGGAGGTTATATATGTATACACATGAATATGATAGCTGTAAAACTTTGGAGTTCAGTTTAAAAATTACATCTCTTAAGTGAATGTACTGGTTTTCTATTGTAGAAACAAATTACCACCAACTTAGTGGAAATAGATGGAGAAACAGTGGAAACAGTGTCAGACTTTATTTTTCTGGGCTCCAAAATCACTGCAGATGGTGACTGCAGCCATAAAATTAAAAGACGCTTACTCCTTGGAAGAAAGGTTATGACCAACCTAGATAGCATATTCAAAAGCAGAGACATCACTTTGCCAACAAAGTTTCGCCTAGTCAAGGCTATGGTCTTTCCTGTGGTCATGTATGGATGTGAGAGCTGGACTGTGAAGAAGGCTGAGCGCCGAAGAATAGATGCTTTTGAACTGTGGTGTTGGAGAAGACTCTTGAGAGTCCCTTGGACTGCAAGGAGATCCAACCGGTCCATTCTGAAGGAGATCAGACCTGGGATTTCTTTGGAGGGAATGATGCTCAAGCTGAAACTCCAGTATTTTGGCCACCTCATGCGAAGAGTTGACTCATTGGAGAAGACTCTGATGCTGGGAGGGATTGAGGGCAGGAGGAGAAGGGGACGACAGAGGATGAGATGGCTGGATGGGATCACTGACTCGATGAATGTGAGTCTGAGTGATCTCCGAGAGCTGGTGATGGATAGGGAGGCCTGGCGTGCTGCGGTTCATGGGGTCGCAAAGAGTCGGACACGACTGAGCGACTGATCTGATCTGATCTGAGTGGCTTAAAACAAAACATTTATTCTCTAATAGTCCTGGGTCAGAAGTCTAGAATCCAAGTGTTGGCAGGACTGCTATCCTTCTGGCGAATTGAGGGGAGAATCCATTTTCTTGCCTTTTTCAATTACTAAAGACCACCTTCTTCCTTTGGTTCCTGACATTTTGCATCTGTTGTCATATCCCTACTGCTCCCTCTAATCTCCTGCCTCTCATAAGGTTATCTGTGACTACATCAGACCCATGTGGATAATCTCCTCATTTCAAAATCCTTAATTTAAACCATCTGCAAAGTCCCTCTTCCCATATAAGGTAGATTCACAGGGTAAGAGAATTAGGATATGGACATCTTTGAGGGTCATTTTCAGCCTAGCACACTAAGATTCTTATACTCAGTAATATACTTCATAAGGGCTTCCTTCAGAGAAGGCAATGGCACCCCACTCCAGTATTCTTGCCTGGAAAATCCCATGGACGGAGGAGCCTTGTAGGCTGCAGACCATGGGGTCGCTAAGAGTCGGAAACAACTAAGCGACTTCACTTTCACTTTTCACTTTCATGTATTGGAGAAGGAAATGGCAACCCACTCCAGTGTTCTTGCCTGGAGAATCCCAGGGATGGGGGAGCCTGGTGGGCTGCCATCTATGGGGTCGCGCAGGGTTGGACACGACTGAAGTGACTTAGCAGCAGCAAGGGCTTCCTTGGTGGTTCAGTGGTAAAGAATCTGCCTGCAATGCAGGAGATGCAGGAGACATGGGTTCAATCCCTGGGTCAGGAAGATCCCCTGGAAGAGAAAATGGCCATCTATTCCAGTATTCTTGCTGGAAAAATCCCATGGACAGGGGAACCTGCAGGCTATAGTTCATAGGGCTGTAAAGGGTCAGACACAGCTGAGGACTCTCTCACACACACACACTTCATAAATCCTGTAGTCTTAGTGGAAAATATAGTCAAAAGTCAGTTAAAAGATATTTACAAGTAGAAGTCAAACAAAGGTTCTACATGATAACATTTATGGAGTTTCTCTTATCCTTTCTTCATCAATATACAGAGAGTCCTTTTGAAAAAATCACCTCGATCATCCTCTGAGTTGATTGTCATGTTTAAACCATGATGTCCTAGGGATTTGATGTTTCTTGGCCCTTCTCTGGGACGATTATACTCATAAGTAGATCATGAAGAGCAAGCAGGTAGTTAGGAAACATTAAAATAAACATAATGTCATGTAATTAGAGCAGACAACTCACTCTCAACCAAAGTTCTCTGATTCTGCTCATTAAAGAATTTGTTGGTGTGTCTCAAACTTTATATGCACTTACTTGGATGTATAGAATCTGTCCCAAGAAAGGTCCCTGGACACAGTTGTAGTGATAACAGTGCCTGCACGAATTTAAAGTACCCAGTTGGCAAATTAAAGATTGAGCCAAACTTCTATGATTGTTTTCTTTTTTAATTGAGGCCAAAATTGGTTTATTTCTGATTGTTTCACTGTATCAATTTAGCAAATATACAGTTGGCCTCGTGTTGGTACTCCCGGAGAATATTCTCTTGTTTGACCACAGCTTCCTGACTCACAATATTTTTGTGTGTGCTAATGTTGACAAGTATGTCATAATCTATCATTTTCTTGAGAATTTATGATCCTCTTACACAATACAGTTCATTGCAGTGGCATCAGTTTCACTAAGAAAACTATGTTTTCTTAATTTTTGTCAATATCTACTCAAACATGTACCATTTCATGAATTTTTGTTCTTACACATTTGTCCTGATGAAAACGTATGGAAATGTTAGTCTTTTTTTTTTTTCTGGGTACAGTATTTATCAGTGTTTGATTACTCCATCACAATGGAAAAGACCCAGTTTCAACATGAAGTGTTTTAATCTAAATCAATGCCAAATAATATAGCTCTAAAGTTTTAAAGTTACGATTGATATCTCTGATAAGGCCTTTTAATTCTGTGGAAGGGATTATGGGTGGGGTAAAGTTCTCATTAAACACATTTTATATTTAATTTAGTTTTGCAACATTCCTTGCTAATTTTCAATTCAATGAGATGTATCTTGGAATGCTTAGGAATAAAGATCAGGATGGTTTTGATTGCCAAAGCCTGAAATTATATTTTTTTAATCAAGCATAACTTAGTTTCTATATAACCTATAGGGCATTATAAAGTTATTTAAAATCAACCCCTTGTTTTGTTGACATATAAGAACAGACTCACAATTCTCCAGAGATACCACTTAAAGCTAAGGATGCATTCAGCCATTCATCTATTGCTCAATACAAATTAAGCATTTATGACCAACCAGAAACAGTGTTAGGCTTGTAGGATACAGTGGTAAATAAGACATTGTCCCTGTCTTCAGGCAGATTACATTGCAAGGGGAAGATGGCATGCAAATTGACACATTCCATACAGCAAGACAAGAACTGTATGATGGAGAAAAGTACAATGAACTATGGAAATATACAGGGAGACATCTAACTTAGTCCTAGCCAGTCAGGAAAGGATTCCTGTGGGAAATGTCATATAAGCTGGAATTTAAGGGACTTCCCTTGTGACTCAGCTGGTAAAGAATCCACCTGCAATGAGGGAGACCTGGGTTTGATCCCTGGATTAGGAAGGGAATGGCTACCCACTCCAGTATTCTGGCCTGGAGAATCCCATGGACGACCTTCCATGGAATCACAAAGATTTGGACACAACTGAACGACTTTCACTTTCAGGAATTAGCCAAGGAACAAGGGACTGGGTGAGTGTGTGCATGAATGTGTAGGTGTTCATGTAGAAGGAAGTTTTCTTAAAACTGAAAGTAGTTCAGTATGGTGGAGCATAAACTGGCATGGGGCAGAGTGTGTGTGTTTGTTGATAGGATAATGGGTGAGAAAAGACAAGGCTGAGTCAGGCGTTGGGTAATAAAGCTCTTTTTTATTCCATGTCAAGGAATGTGGATATTATTAAGGGGACAACAGGAAAAGGAAAGGTCCTTTAAGTCCTGTAGAGAAGGAGGATGGGGAGAGAGGTGGGCAACAGGTTCAAGTGTGAGTCATAGGAAGATCATGCCCAGGCGGTGCAGTGGTAAAGAATTTGCCTGCCAATGCAGGAGACACAGGAGATGTGGGTTCAATCCTTGGGTTAGGGAGATTCCCCTGGAGAAGAAAATGACAACCCACTCCAATATTCTTGCCTGGAAATTCCGATGGATAGAGGAGGCTGGCAGGCTATAGTCCATGGAGTTGCAAAGAGTTGGACACAGCTGAGCATGCACACACACTCACGTACTTTCCAGCTACAGAGAGGCAGTCAGATTGTGGGGAGATTGGAGAAGGAAATGGCAACCCACTCCAGTACTCTTGCCTGGAGAATTCCATGGATAGAGGAACCGAGCAGGCTACAGTCCATGGCATCGCAAAGAGTCGGACACGACTGAGGGACTTTCCCTTTTCATGAGATGAATCAGGCTATCCAGTGGCCCAGCAGTAAATAATCTGCCTGCAATGCAGGAGACACAGGAGATACATGGCAACCCACTCCAGTGTTCTTATCTGGAAAATCTACAAGAGGAGCCTGGCAGGTTACAGTCCACGGTGTTGCAAAGAGTCAGACACAACTGAACTGACTGAGCACACAACACACAAGATAAGCCACCAAGTGGTATGTAAGCACAGTTCAGGGTTAATTTTGAGGTTGTTCCTGCGTGCCCCAGAATGTACTGGTCTACGGCACTTGACCAACAAGGAATATTTTCAGACGATGCACAACTCCAAGGAGTACCACTCCCTTTCCAGCCCAGATAGGACTGTCCTCTCACACAGGGCATGATTGCCAATGCAAAAGGGCTTCAAGAGCCTGACCAGTTCACAGCGTGTAACTATTTCTTTTTCAGAGGTACCTGAAAAATGATCACCAGTTACTCTGTCTTTTCTGTTGCTGCATCTTTGGGAAGAAAGACACTGTATTTTATATCATAAGACTACTGAAGGCACAAATAAGAATATACATGTAAACACAATTATGTGAAAAAGAAAAAAGAAAAGGTTGGTACAAAATCCAAGATGATATCACTAGAGATTATACTTTTTGGAAATGAGATTATTATATTTTTAAAAGTTCTTGATATATACTCCAACTCAGGAAAATAAAATGTATAGGCCCCTGAACTTACTTTTATAAAATAAAAGTATTTTGAGTCCCATCTGAAAGATTGCTGTTGTTCAGTCACTAAGTCTTGTCTGACTCTTTGTGACCCTGCGAACCACAGCACGCCAGGCTTCCCTCCCGGAGTTTGTTCAAATTCACGTCCATTGAGTCAGTGATGCCATCCAACCATCTCATTCTCTGCCACCCCTTTCTCCTCCCGCCCTCAATCTTTCCCATCATCAGAGTCTTTTCCAAAGAGCTGGCTCTTTGCATCAGGTGGCAAAGTATTGGAGCTTCTTCAGCTTCAGCATCAGTCCTTTGAGTGAATATTCAGGGTTGATTTCCTTTAGGATCACTTTTAGAAGTACATCCTATCATTAATGCCTCAAAATATCTCCTTAAAGATAGGGGATTATCATTATTGTGATTTCACATTTGGTGCAACTGGGATTCAGTAAACTAAAGTGCATTGTTTAGGCTGCCATGAGCTCATAATACAATCAACAGCATAGGCAGGCTAGGATTAGTTGGTTCCACCAGGCAGCTTACTCTATGCTGCTGCTGCTGCTACTGCTAAGTCGCTTCAGTTGTGTCCGACTCTGTGCGACCCCATAGACGGAAGCTCACCAGGCTCCCCTGTCCCTGGGATTCTCCAGGCAAGAACACTGGAGTGGGTTGCCATTTCCTAAAATGGACCTCTGCCCTTCCATATCTTGGATTTCCTCCCGTGTTTGTAGGATTTTCTCTCTGTGTTGCCTACAATGGGCCAGGAAAGTTCCAAGCCCAGAGTGGCATGAAGGATTCAAAAGACCACTGCATTCCTAGATAACCAGGGTGGGCGGCGGTGGAGCGGGGACAGTGTTTACCTGGTTGTTTCACTCTTTGCTGGGCTCAGAGAATCTCCAGCTTTCTGTAGGACTAAGCACGGCACTTGCTGACTTATATTGTGATGCCCCACGACTCACAGTTTCTGAGAAAAAAAAATTCTAAAATCACTTTCTTGGATTTTTTTTTTTTTTATCGTGTTCTTCATCACAGTGTCTTGCATGATATAAATATTTGAATCTAAAATTTGCTAGGCAAGTCTTGGGTTACTCATCACTGACCTAGTCTCCAGACTCTGAAAACAGACTGTAAACTTTGTTATTTTCCCTAGGATCTACTCTTCAGAAGAAAACAACCCAACCCAACCCAAGGGTTACTTCAGATATGTACTGAATAGTGTACAATTTGGATATATGATTATTGGAAGGACCGCTTTATATGTCCCTGGAGTAAAAGGCATATTATGGTCCCACAACTATTCCTAGGAAAGACATTTCAAGTGATGACTTAAAAAAAAATAACATCTTTTAACAATTTATGCCTACCATTTAAAAGTGATTGAGACATAGCTATTGATTTTAAAGCAGGTTAATTTTAGGGCAAAGTGGGTTTAAAAAGAAAAACATGTCAATCAAAGATTGCCAAGATTCATCTCCAGTCACAACTTAAAATTGATTTTATAAAATTAACTCACTCAGCAACAATTTGAATAGTATTTTGGATTGAGCAACCTATCCCAGTCTATGTTCGTGGCTTTTTTCTCTGAGAATCTGGTATAACAGACCAATGAAATCAAAGGGTAGTTTTCATCTGATGATCACTTAGGCTTCAGAAATAAGTTTTTAAAAAAGAAAAACAAAAACTCTCTGGGGTTTAAAGCATAGACTGTCTTGGGCTATGAAGTTCTAAAATTAGCAAATCACATTTTCACATCTTCCTTTGTAGTGAGAACCAAAAATGACACAAAATCTATTCTGTGATAATAATAGCTTTCAGCTTTTCCATTATTCCCTGAAGATCCAAATATCTGTCATTCTCATACTTGCAAAAATCTCTCCACCAAAGAAAGTAAAGCTAAGAAAAATATCTCTGTCCCAGTTTCCAATTTGTATTATTGCTCCTGTCAATCAGACCCACCCCACCATCACAAATAAGTTAACAGGCAACTCTGAAATAAATGAGCCCTTCAGAACCAAAAAAAAAAAAACCAATGTGTAAATTTTCAACACAAGAGTATCTTTGGGGGTTTTATACCCTTTAGGAGCCTCAGTGTAAAATTCTAGTCAGAATTGATAAAAGTAATAGTTGGCTGATAAACTTTTTTCCATGAGTAAAGCTGGTATTTACCTTCATGTCAAATCTATTGGATTGTTTTAACACAATAATTAGCATCTTAAATAAGTCAGAAGGAGAAGGACAAATATTATGTATTAACACGTGTATGGGTTCTAGACAGACGGTGCTGATGAACCTATTTGCAGGGCAGCAGTAGAGATGCAATGGCACCCCACCCCAGTACTTTTGCCTGGAAAATCCCATGGATGGAGGATCCTGGTAGGCTCCAGTCCATGGGGTCGCTAAGAGTCAGACACGACTGAGCGACTTCACTTTCATTTTTCACTTTCATGCATTGGAGAAGGAAATGGCAACCCACTCCAGTGTTCTTGCCTGGAGAATCCCAGGGACGGGGGTTCCTGGTGGGCTTCCGTCTATGGGGTCGCACAGAGTCGGACACGACTGAAGCGACTCAGCAGCAGCAGTAGAGATGCAGACTCGGAGAAGAGCCTTGTGGGCACGGGGCGAGAGAGGGAGGGAGGGACGCGCAGAGCAGACCGGAGCACACACATCACCACATGCAGGGTAGATGGCCAGTGGGGTTCTGCTGCGTGACACAGGGAGCTTAACCCCGCGCTCTCTGAACCTGGAGAGGTGGGATGGGGAGGCAGACTGAAGGGAGGGATCATACGCATGCCTGCGGCTGACCAGCGTTGATGTACGGCAGAAGCCAGAGCAATGTTGTAAACTAATTATCCTCCAATAAAGGGTTTTTTAAATTACTGTAAGTTCCAAGTTTTATTACAGCTGAAGTAATGAGGAAAAACACCTAAATTGTTAGAATCATTAGAAATCTAAGAAATAATATGCTAAATCCAAACCTTACTCATAATAAAAGTAAAACAAAAGGAAGATGAGGTATCACATGAATCTAAATTTTTCACATTTTACGTTTGTAGATAAAAGTCAATGAAATAAAGAGTCAACAAAAATAGAAAAAAAAATCAATGAAATTAAAAGCTGGATTTCTGTTAAGTTCAATCAAATTGATGAAATCTAGACAGAATTGATCTTTTAAAAGAGAGAAAGCCGTAGATTATCAATATCAAAAATGAAATAAGGGACATCTCTATAGATTTTAAAAATATTAAAATGATATGAAAAAACTGTATACTGATACATTTCACAATTAATAAGAAAAGCGCTGCTGCTGCTAAGTCGCTTCAGTCGTGTCTGATTCTGTGCGACCCCATAGACGGCAGTCCACCAGGCTCCCCTATCCCTGGGGTTCTCTAGGCAAGAACATTGGAGTGGGTTGCCATTTCCTTCTCCAATGCATGAAAGTGAAAAGTGAAAGTGAAGTCACTCAGTCGTGTCCGACCCTCTGCGATCCCATGGACTGCAGCCCACCAGGCTCCTCCATCCATAGGATTTTCCAGGCAAGAGTACTGGAGTGGGGTGCCGTTGCCTTCTCCAAAGAAAAGGGCAAGTTCCCTAAAAGATGCAACTGAGTATACTAAGTATACAAACAACCAAACAAAGAAGATCACCTAAAGAGTGTTGTATTTATTAAAGAAAAATCATTCATACTATAAAAATCTATTGACAAAAACAATCCCAGGTTTTGTTGGAAAATTGGTAAAGTCTATCAAATATTTAAGGATTTAAAGAATACCAATACTACAAAAGTTCTTCCACAAAAACTAAGTGAAAAAGCTACTTCCCAAGTCACTTTATGAGGGCTGTGTTATTCTGATAACAAAACCAAGTGAAGGCATTTCAAATATAGAACACTTCATCAAGGTGTTAGGCTGATAATATTTAAAATATCCTTCATCAACATAATAGCTGTGGGAAAAGTTTTTAAAATTTTTAGCAAGAGAAACCAGTGTATATAAAGTATACATTTACATTTAAATGTATACATTTACAATTAAAGTATACATTAATGTATATAAAGTATACATTAATACGTAAATGTAAGAGCAAAGACTATAAAACCACTAGAAGAGAATATAAGAGAAAATATTGTGAGTTTTGGTTTGGCAAAAATTTCTTAGATAATACATAAAAGAAAAATTTATAAATTTCCTCCAAATTAAATATTTTCTCTTAAAAAACATTTTTAAGAAAATGAAAAGACAAACTAGAGATTAGGAGAAAATATTAGCCAAATATATAACAGATAAAAGATTTGCATCCAAATTATATAGATAAATCTTATAAACCAATTATAACACAAACCACCCTATTAAAGCACACTACATATTTTAATATTCACATCACCAAAGATATACATGAATGCCAAATAAACACGAGATCTGGTCCATTTCAATAGTCATTAATGTGATATGTAAAATAAAAGCAATATCAGTAAGCAATCAGGCTAAAATTCTTTTAAATGACACTAATGTTGGTGAGGGTGTATCTTGGGACTGCAAAATGGTACACTTACATTGCAGGAAGGGGGAAGAATGGGCTGTTGTCTAACACTCAGAAATGAATTGTCTGAGGCAACACACATACAGACAAAGCAAGAGATTTTACTGGGAAGGGGTACCAGGGCAGAGAGTAGGAGAGTAAGGGAACCCAGGAGAGCTACTCTGCCATGTGGCTCACAGTCTCGAGTTTTATGATGATGGGCTGTCTCTTAAGAATCATTCTAACTCAGGGTCCTTCCTGGTGATGCATATACCTCACTCAACTAAGATGGATTCCATCGAGGAGGATTCTGGGAGGTGGTGGGACAAGTGGACTCTCCTTTTGACCTTTCTCAAATTCTTCTGATTAGTGGTGACTTGTTAGTTCTGTGTTTCTTACCAGGACTTCCTGTCATAAAATCACTTACGCAAATGGTTACTATGGTGCCTGGCCAGGGTGGGTGGTTTCAGTCAGCATTTCCCCTAACACTTAACACATGATATATGACCCAGTAATCTCACTCTTACATTTATGAGGAATGAAGACATATGGTCACACAAAAACTTGTATGCAGGTGTTCCTGATGGCTTTATTCCTATTATCCCCAAACTCAGAACAACCTAAATGTTCATCAACTGGTAAATGAATAAGCAAACTGTGGTATTTCACTACAACTGAATATTGCTCAGCCATAAAAAGGCATGACTTACCTATGCATGCAACAAAATAGATTAATCTTAAGAGTATTATGTAAGCGAAGGAAGACAAACACAAAAGACTATATACTGTATTATTCCATTTATACGAAATTTTCAAAAAAGCAAAATTATAGTGATAGAACCAAGATCAAAGATTGAAAGAACTGGTTGGAGGCAGAGGATTCATTGTAGAGGGTCAACAGGCAAGTTTCTTGGTTGATGGGCATGTTTTATATCTTGACTGGTGATTACCTGTGCTAAACTCATCTAATTATATACTTAAAGTTGCTGAAGTTTATTTTGTGTAAATTATACTTCAATGAAGCTGACCCCAAGAAGAATAAATATTCTACCTAGGGGTCCATGAAGTTGTCTCAGGTGAAATGTTAGGTTGACGATATTTAAAAGAATGTTAAGAGGTCTCCAAAAAACTTGGAGAAATTATAAAGGGCAGATGATAAAAATGAAAATAAAGAGAAATTGCACAGAATTGAAAAGTTACAATTAGAAAATCAAACCAGTGGTAATATTGTCAGTAGGAAAATTTAAAAATAAAGAGGGAAAGATGAGAGAGAAGACTGAGCAGTACAAATGGGAAAAAACAAGAGAAAGGAAGAGAGGATGAATATAAGCGATCTCAATATTATCCCATAGTAAGGTTTGCAAAGTTGCTTTTAAAGCCATTTTCTTGCATATTAATAATGTATTGATTCTAGCAGCAAGATATTGATCTGTTGGTGTGGGCATTTCTTGTGCTTTCCTGCAAGGTAAGGGAAAAATCTCAGAGTTTCAGAGGACACCTCTTCTCTCTGCCAGTGTCAAAAGAGGGCAAGGTTTGAACAATCCTTGACTGTTTTGCATTTGAATGAGTTTAGGGGAAATGTTCGGAGAAGGCAATGGCACCCCACTCCAGTACTCTTGCCTGGAAAATCCCACAGACGGAGGAGCCTGGTAGGCTACAGTCCATGGGATCGCAAAGAGTTGGACACTATTGAGCGACTTCACTTTCACTTTCCACTTTCATGCATTGGAGAAGGAAATGGCAACCCACTCCAGTGTTCTTGCCTGGAGAGTCCCAGGGACGGGGGAGCCTGGTGGGCTGCCGTCTATGGGGTCGCACAGATTCGGACATGACTGAAGCGATTTAGCAGCAGCAGCAGGGGAATGTTTTGGAATTAAAAACAAGAAATCTTCATAGAAATTTCTAGTTTCAACTGCCCATGTTAAAGGACTGGAGAAATGAAATGCTTTGCTGAAGAAAAAAAGATGCTCAAAAATGGAAGCAAGCAATTTCAAAATAGAATGTGATGAAAGAAATGATAGCATGAATGACATCAAAAAGTTTTCAAAGGAAAACAGAAAAATGTTTTTGTAAAGCAATTTCAAAGACGGCCTATATTTCCAAAATAAAATAATTGGTTTCGAGGATGAGCTCATTAAAGATCCTTAACTAGCTTCTGGAAATAGAAACCTCAAGACAAGCAGAACAGTCCTGAGGAATGTCTCACAAAGCAGAAAGCTAGTGGGAGGTAACATAACCTTTCAGGGCAGAGTTGAGTGAAGAACCCGGAAGAGGGATGGAGGTAGTTAGGGCCGCAGGAAAGGAATGCAGGGAGGAGGAGCAGGAGGAGGCAATAATGTCTTATCTTCTAATGACCACAGTAAAAGCCTTGGAAATATTTGTCACAAGTTACAGGTGGCAACCTAAGGTAGAGGAAGCCAGTGGAAGACAGCCAAACAGCTATAGTTATAAGGAAAGAGTCCATAAGTTCATCATTTTTTACTCTGGCACATAAACTTCATGCTCTGCCCCACCCAATGTTCACACTTTCACATCTTGCTTCTCCCCACTTGTATGTGTTATGTGGCCAGAGGCATCCAAACACATTTTCCCCCTTCCCATACAGCATTTTTGTCCTTTACCTTGAATACACTTCCCTCTCAACTGTCACCTTTTTAGAAAAAATTTTCCAGCTGTATCCTCACTCCAAACTGAATTGTTTTGAGTCATTCAATAAATATCATAATATAATAAACAACACTACCTCTATTTGAGCAAGTATTATGTTCTGAAACTGTAGTTGTTGTCTTATAATTCCTAATTCTCATGAAAACCAATAAAGTACGTATAATAATCGTCAGAGATAAGCAAGGTGGGACACAGGGAACTTTTGTAAAGTGCTTGAGGTCACACACCTGGCAATTGTTGAGATCTGAACCCAGATCTGTCTGCTCTATAGAACGCTTTTTTTTTTTTTTTTTTTTTTTTCCCATTTCACCAGGCTACCTTGTGCTCTCTAGTCTTTCATACTGTAATTCTTTTTTCACATGTCTCTGTTCCTTATTAGACTGTCAGTTTTTCCAGGCTGGGACATGATTGTTCATCTTTGTCTCTCTAATGCTAAATACTAAGCCTCAGTTCAGTTCAGTTCAGTTGCTCAGTTGTGTCCAACTCTTTGCGACCCCATGAATCGCAGCACGCCAGGCCTCCCTGTCCATCACGAACTCCCGGAGTTCACCCAAACTCACGTCCATCGAGTCAGTGATGCCATCCAGCCATCTCATCCTCTGTCATCCCC
Organism: Tragelaphus eurycerus; assembly: GCA_935064755.1. Classification (NCBI taxonomy): domain Eukaryota; kingdom Metazoa; phylum Chordata; class Mammalia; order Artiodactyla; family Bovidae; genus Tragelaphus; species Tragelaphus eurycerus. Next base: position 38,247,384 of record CAKXYN010000010.1, on the reverse strand, counting down.
TTCTCCTCCTGCCCCCAATCCCTCCCAGCATCAGAGTCTTCTCCAATGAGTCAACTCTTCGCATGAGGTGGCCAAAGTACTGGACTTTCAGCTTCAGCATCATTCCTTCCAAAGAACACCCAGGGCTGATCTCCTTTAGAATGGGCTGGTTGGATCTCCTTGCAGTCTAAGGGACTCTCAAGCGTCTTCTCCAACACCACAGTTCAAAAGCATCAATTCTCGGGTGCTCAAATACTAAGCCTACTCAGGGTTAAATGAATGTTTGATCATGTATGAATGAATGAATGAACGATAAGTGAATGAACAACTGAGAAGTTCCCATGGTGAGCATGAAATCAAAGCAGGGCTTGTGAGTTATGTAATTTAAATATGTAATGGCACCAAGCTCTAAAAATTGAATTCAGTGTTTAACTCTTTTTTAGAAAACTTAAATAGCACACACATGTGTTCTATACTGAACTCCAAGACAGCTTAAACCATTTTCATATAAACATATGCTGCCATCCTGACTTCTTTTGACTCAGACTTTGGCAGAAAATTTCTCCTGCCACCTCTGTGCCTATGTTTGAACTTCACTGTAAATGTTATCATTTGGTTCTGAAGATGAATGCTTGGCATATTGACTTGATATTTCTACTTTCAGGAAAATCCTGATTGCTTACACACATAGCTCTGAAGGACAGCGAAAGCGAATCCCTGGGGCAGTGAATCAGCCTTTGGGAAAAATACAGTAACATGATTTATCCAGATAAACCAGAGTGGTTCTTCACTTTATCTATGTGGATGAGGGCCAGACTTTTTCAAATGAGTAGCAAACAGCAGCATGTGGTGGGTTGTATTATTGTTTGCAATATTCGCCTCCTCTTTCCCTGTAAGAGGATTATATATCTCAGTTCATTGCTGTCTTCCTCATGGTTGTTACACATTTCCCTGCCTTTTGACTTCAGGCCTAGCTATTAGACTTGCTTTGGCCAATGGCCCGTGAGGAGACTCAGATGTTTGCCACATCTGAGCAGATATGGGAGACGTCACCGGTCTCCGTCAGTTTCGTTCCTCTGCCCTCACTGCTCTGTAAATGCTGTCCCATACGGGGACTGAAGGACAAAGACACAGGGAACCGAGCCACGCAGAGCCAAACAGAGCCAGGGCAACTACAGCTCTCTCACAATTGCAGACGTATAACTTGAGCAAGAAATAAATGTTTGTTTTTGTGAACCACTGAGATCTGGAGGCTGTTTATTATGCTGCAAATCTGATTCAATGGATTGAAATATAATGGAAATGAAAAAAAGCAATGTTATGTGCTTTATGAAAATGGAAAGAATAGCCCTTTCCCCAGTGATATATAGAAGTTTGTTTTTGAGTTTCAAAGGAGGACTGTCTATACTCAGAATCTCAAAGAAATCACTCAGTCCTCTACCAGGACTTCATGCAAATTCAAGGGGACACTGACTTTCAGCTCCTTCCTTGTTCTCAAATGACAAAGCTCAAAACCAAAACAAACAACAACAAACCTCCTCCCTGACCACTTGCTGCAGACTCCTGTCTCTATATAGACATGCACAAGTAATAAACTAACACTGGGTAGGAATAGGCAGGACATCAGCTGTAGATTCATTTTGTGACAGTATTGTTTACTAGGGCTGTCATGACAAAAACGACAAGGTGGCTAAAACAAGAGAAATGTATTTTCTGAGTGCTGAAAATCCAAGATGAAGTTTCAGAGTTTTGTCTTCTTCTGCGGCCTCTCTGCTTGGCTCGCAGATGCTCACCTTCCTGCTGTGTCCTCACCTGGTCTTTGCATGGTATCTCTTTACATGTCCAAGATACATAAAGATCTTGGACAGAAGATCCAATGGGAAAAGATACCAATGCCTATCAATTTATGCAAGTAGGAAATAGAAGTGTTTGCCAGCCCACGAGTCCTTCTGTCGATTCTGAAATCCATCCAGACGTAATCCAGGGCACTCTGCTCTTCCTCTTTTGTATACATAAGGAAACTGAATCTCAGCATGATTACCATGTTCAATTTCTAAGATTACTATTATGGGCTGAAATTGTGTTCCCACAAATTCTTATGTTGTAGCCCTAACCCTGGCATCTCAGAATATGACTGTGTTGGAGATAAGGTTTTTAAAGAGCTGATTATACTACAGAAATGAATGTTCAATATGCTAAAAAGGTGATTTGCTCAAGACCTATTGAGACTGTTAAAATGGGCCCTAATCCTATTTGGTATCCTTGTAAAAGACCTTCCCAGGTGGTGCTAGTGGTAATTTTAAAAAATGCTCCTGCTAATGCCATAACATAAGAGAAAAGAAATTACATAAGACATAAGAGATATGCGTTTGAGCTGTGGGTTGGGAAGATCCACTGGAGGAGGAAATGGCAACCCACTCCAGAATTCTTACCTGGAGAATCCTATGGACAGAGGATCCTGGCAGGCTACAACCCATAGGGTGCACAGAGTTAGACATGACTGAAGTGACTTAGCACACACACGTGCATCCTTAGGAGAAGAGGACATTTGGACACGTAAAGAGATACCATGCAAAGACCAGGTGAGGACACAGCAGGAAGGTGAGCATCTGCGAGCCAAGCAGAGAGGCCGCAGAAGAAGACAAAACTCTGAAACTTCATCTTGGATTTTCAGCACTCAGAAAATACATTTCTCTTGTTTTAGCCACCTTGTCGTTTTTGTCATGACAGCCCTAGTAAACAATACTGTCACAAAATGAATCTACAGCTGATGTCCTGCCTATTCCTACCCAGTGTTAGTTTATTACTTGTGCATGTCTATATAGAGACAGGAGTCTGCAGCTAATGATAGCTAAGTCAGCTGGTATCAAACATTTCCTGTGTGTGGCTGTGTAGAGAGCCACGCATGCATACTGGCTGGATCATACTGTGAGAAGCAGGTAAACTGCTAAGTAAGGGAGACAGTCATCTTCCCAAGTCCCACTCACCATGCTAGATTCAGTTAAACTCCACTTTTTGTTGAAAAAATTCAGACTCTAAGGTGTATACGCCTTTGAAGATTTCCTTTGGAGCCTTGTGTTTATTTTTATCATGATTCTTATCAAAGTTTTGAATTGCTTATATTTGTCCCCATTCTGGATACTGATTTCTTAGGTATCCAAGACTGTGTTTTCATTTATTTAGTCTCACTCTTTACATAGTATCTGGCACATTGTAAGAACTAAGTATTTTTTGTTTTTCTTGCAATGAGGTTTCATAGCTGTTTATTACAGTTCTTACCAAAGATAACTGACTTGGTAAAAGATGATCTAACTAATTTGAAATAGTTCTTCATTAAATGTATCATCCCAGAGTAAGCAGAATTCTCCTCTTTCCTTTGAAGAAGCAGGTCTACGTTAATGTGTACTAAGCATTTTGGGGCAATTTAGGGGGTGGTATTTTGCAGAAATACAAAATGTGATTAGTCAGACAGATGACATGATCTTTTTTTTTAACACATCTTTGCCACCTTCCCTTATACTGTTTTTATTTTCATTTAAAAGCCTACCATCATGCTAACAAACACATGAAAAGATGCTCAACATCCCTCATTATCAGAGAAATGCAAATCAAAACCACAATGAGGTACCATCTCACGCCAGTCAGAATGGCTGCTATCAAAAAGTGTACAAGCAATAAATGCTGGAAAGGGTGTGGAGAAAAGGGAACCCTCTTACACTGTTGGTGGGAATGCAAACTAGTCCAGCCACTATGGAGAACAGTGTGGAGATTCCTTAAAAAACTGGAAATAGAACTGCCATATGACCCAGCAATCCCACTGCTGGGCATATACACCAAGGAAACCAAAATTGAAAGAGACACATGTACCCCAGTGTTCATCACAGCACTGTCTACAATAGGCAGGACATGGAAGCAACCTAGCTGTCCATCAGCAGACAAATGGATAAGAAAGCTGTGGTACATACACACAATGGAATATTACTCAGCTATTAAAAAGAATGCATTTGAATCAATGATGAGGTGGATGAAATGAGGGGGATGAAACTGGAGCCTATTATACAGAGTGAAGTAAGTCAGAAAGAAAAGCACCAATACAGTATATTAATGCATATATATGGAATTTAGAAAAATGGTGATGATGACCCTATATGCGAGACAGCAAAAGAGACACAGATGTAAAGAGCAGACTTTTGAACTCTGTGGGAGAAGGTAAGGGTAGGATGATTTGAGAGAATAGCATTGAAACATGTATATTACCATACGTGAAACAGATCGCCAGTCCATGTTTGATGCATGAGACAGTGTGCTCAGGGCCAGTGCACTGGGATGACCCTGAGGGATGGGTTGGGGAGGAAGGTGGGAGAAGGGTTCAGGATGGGGACACATGAACACCCATGGCTGATTCTTGTCAATGTATGGCCAATTAAAATAAATAAATTAATTTTTAAAAATAGCCTATGATCATTACTCCTAGTGCAAGGGATGGTAATGGTAGATTTTTTAAAATATTTCTAGGCCTAAGATACCTTAACACAAAGTTGTTGTTCAGTTGCTAAGTTGTGTCTGACTCTGTGACTGCATGAACTGTGACATGCCAGGCTTCCCTGTCCTTCACTGTCTTCTGGAGTTTGCTCGAACTCATGTCCTTTGAGTGAGTGATGTCCATTGGTGATGCCATCCAGCCATCTCATCCTCTGTCCCCTCCTGCCCCCAATCAGTCCCAGCATCAGAGTCATTGATAAATGAATGATCAGAAGTAAATAGCAGATTTTCCTTGCTTCTCTTTTGGTACCATAATCCAGCAGTAACTTTGCTTCTTTGCTTCATAGAAAGTCTTCTTCAGCAAGTTGCCTCCTTCACTGTCTTTACCTAACCACCTAACCACTTCTAATTTTTCTTTTTTCCACTCCATATAGATTTCCAGTCTGCACACTGCACTAACACCTTAGTGACTCTACATTGCTAAATCAGATGAATGCATCTCATCTTTTTCAGCTTTCGATGACTTTTCACATAATTGACTAATTCACTCTTTTTGAAACACTTCCTCTCATAGGCATCTATAATAGTCAACTCTTCTGGTTGCAAGTAATAGGAACACAATTCAAACCAATTTGTTTAAATACAAAAGGAATTTATTGGCTTCTTTATCAAGGAAGTTCAAGGAATGATGCTAGCTTAAGGGACCATAGACAATATTATCAGAAACCTATTTATTTTCTCTCTCAGTTTACATTTCTGCTGTTATCTTCTTTGTTAGGCAGTTTCACCTCATGTGGCAACAAAGAAAGCTATTAGCAATTCTAGACTTATCTCCATCATCCTTCTCTTTACTGGTCTTAATTAGAGGGGGAAATGCCTCTTCCCCCATGAGTACCAGCAGAATATTATAGCCAAGGAATACTTAGTCTTTTAGTCATGTGCAACTCTTTGCAAGTCTATGGACTATAGCCCACCAGGCTCCTCTGTCCATGGGATTTTTTAGGCAAGAATCATGGATGGGGTTGCCATTTCCTCCTCCAGGGGATTTTCCCAATCCAGGGATTGAACCTACATCCCCTGTGTCTCCTGCATTGCGGGCAGATTCTTTACCAGGTGAGCCATCTGGGAAACCCCAGGAGAAGTCACAGTAAAACCTTAATTGAGCAAACTTTGTGCCATATCCAACCTGGAGTTGGTGAGGAGGGTCAGGTATAAGGAGAACCAGCCCCACATGAACTGCATGGATTGTGATGCAGAGGAAAACACTCAACCTACCAAAAAAAACATGTGTTCTATAGCTTCTGTAACAAGCTCCTGTATCTTGTTCTTCTTACATCTCTGCCTATTTTTCCTCAGTTTCCATTGTTGGCTTTAACTCCCAGTGTCCAACTCTGAGCTTTGTTATGAGTCTTCTTTTCTTCTCTTTTCATCCTCTCTTTTTAGTTCTTCTTCTATATCCACAGTTTGGTTTTTTGTTTTTTAATTTTTTTAAACTTTCTACTTTATATTGGGAAATATCCAATTAACAATGTTGTAATAGTTTCAGGTGAACTATATGACAGAGAAGGGACTCAGTCATACATATACATGTAGCCATTCTCCCCCAAATTCCCCTCCCATCCAGGCTGCCACATAACATTGAGCAGAGTTCCATGAGCTATGCAGTAAACCTTTGTTGGTTATCCATTTTAAATATATCAGTGAGTACATTTTTACTGCAAATGCCATAACTATCCCTTGCCCCCACCCCCGGCAACTGTAAATTCTTTCTCTGAGAGTCTCTTCTTTCTGTTTTGTAAGTTCGTTTGTATCATTTCTTTGTAGATTCCACCTATAAGGGATGTCATACGATATTTCTCCTTCACAGTTTAAATTTGTTTATGAAGTTAATGTTTCCTCAAATGTATATGTCCAAAAGAAATCTCTCCTTTGAATAACAAACACAGGTTTCTAACTGCTTATTGAAATTTCTGCATACACATCTATATGAATCTCACAATGGTATTCTTGATTTTTTCCCCTCAAAATCTATTCTTTTCCCCAGTCTTTAACATCTCATCATATGGCATCAGCATCCATTAGTTGTTCTGTCTAAAAATGTAGAAAATGCCCTTGTCACCTATCTTTCCTTCAACTCCCATATCTAATTCATCAGCAAGTCTCACAATAAATAGTGTCAAAATACATTCTGACTCTATCTAAGCCATCCTGATTTCTCATTGGACAGCAGCAGCAGCCTGCTAAATTAAATTGCCCTCTTGCTTCTACTCTTTCCCTTCTCTAATCCAGTTTTCTACTTGGCAGTTGGAGTGATCTTTTTAGCATCTCTTACCTCATCTTGCTAAACTTTCTATCTCCTTCACTATATTAGACCCATGCTGGTCTCTTTTCTGTTCCTCCAGTAGCTAAGCCATTTCTTTCTCAAAACTTTTGCATCTGCTCTTTCCACCACCTGGAATGTTCTTCCTCCTGCTTTTGAATTTTTCATTTCTTTAGCTAAAATAGCCTATTTGTAGAGAAACCTTCTATTACCTCCTTATTTAAGTTTACTTCCTCTTCAACTCTTATTACCTCACTCACTAGAAAAAATTGAAAGGTCCATGAGCATGTGAACCTTGCCCATTTTATGTACCACTAAGTTGCCAGAACCTAGCACAGGGCTTAGGCTTTCAAAATCTGTTTATTTACTTCATAGAACTTATTAAAATTCCTTTCTTTCTTACATTTTCTAACTTGTTCAAGGACTATTTTCTCCTCTAGAACGTAATCTTCATAAAGAGGTGGCAATTTCACCATATATTCAGTGCCTTGTACTTAGTAAGCACTTTAGTATGTATTTGTTAAATGAATTACAGATACCATGCTTATTAGCAATTGCTTCCTGAAGTTAAGCAGAGGGTATCACTAACAAAGCATTCGTGCTGACTATCCAACCTGAAAAGTTAAAATCCTACAAATTACTATATAAAACCAATACCTAGGTCTTGGCCAACGCTTGCCATTTGGAAATAGGGATTGGAAGTGTTAATCATGAATACTAAATTAAAATATACATACATACAAATGTTAGTCACTCAGTCGTGTCTGACTGCTTACAACCTCATGGACTGTAACCTGCCAGGCTTCTCGGTCTATGGAATTCTCCAAGAAAGAATACTAGAGTGGGTAGCTATTCCCTTCTCTAGCGGATCTTCCCCACCCAGAGATTAAACCCAGATGTCCTGCATTGTAGGCAGACTCTTTACCATCTGAGCAACCAGAGAAGCCCCAAATTAAAATATCAGTTCAGTACAGTTCAGTTCGTCAGTTGTATCCAACTCTTTGTGATCCCATGGACTGCAGCATGCCAGGCTTCCCTGTCCATCACCAACTCATCGAACTTATTCAGACTCATGTACATTGAGTCGGTGATGCCATCTGACCATCTCATCCTCTGTCATCCCCTTCTCCTCCTGCCTTCAATCTTTCCCAGCATCAGGATCTTTTCCAATGAGTCAGTTCTTCACATCAGGTGGCCAAAGTATTGGAGCTTCAGCATCAGTCCTTCCAGTGAATATCCAGGACTGATTTCCTTTAGGATTGACTGGTTGGCTTTCCTTGCAGTCCAAGGGGCTCTCAAGAGTCTTCTCCAACACCACAGTTCAAAAGCATCAATACGTCAGTGCTCAGCTTTCTTTATAGTCCAACTCTTACATTCATCGATGACTACTAGAAAAACCATAGGTTTGACTAGACAGACCTTTGTTGGTAAAGTAATGTCTCCGCTTTTTAGTATGCTGTCTAGGTTGGTCATCGGGGAAGGCAATGGCACCCCACCCCAGTACTTTTGCCTGGAAAATCCCATGGACGGAGGATCCTGGTAGGCTCCAGTCCATAGGGTCGCTGAGAGTCGGACACGACTGAGCGACTTCACTTTCACTTTTCACTTTCATGCATTGGAGAAGGAAATGGCAACCCACTCCAGTGTTCTTGCCTGGAGAATCCCAGGGACGGGGGAGCCTGGTGAGCTTCCGTCTATGGGGTCGCACAGAGTCGGACACGACTGAAGCGACTTAGCAGCAGCAGCAGGTTGGTCATAGCTTTTCTCCCAAGGAGCAAACGTCTCTTAATTTCATGGCTACAGTCACCATCTGCAGTGATTTTGGAGACCCCCAAAATAAAGTCTGTCACTGTTTCCCCATCTATTTGCCATGAAGTAATGGGACTGGATGCCATGATCTTAGTTTCCTGAATGTTGAGTTTTAAGCCAGCTTTTTCACTCTCTTCTTTGACTTTCATTAAGAGGCTCTTTAGTTCTTCACTTTCTGCCATAAGGGTGGTATCATCTTCATATCTGAGATTACTGATACTTCTCCCAGCAATCTTGATTACAGCTTGTTCTTCATCCAGCCCAGCATTTCTCATGATGTACTCTGCACATAAGTTAAGTAAACAGGGTGACAGTATACAGCCTTGATGTACTCCTTTTCCTATTTGGAACCAGTCTGTTGTTCCATGTCCAGTTCTAACTGTTGCTTCCTGACCTGCATACAGATGTCTCAGGAGGCAGATCAGATGATCTGGTATTCCCACTTCTTGAAGAATTTTCCACAGTTTGTTGTGATCCACACAGTCAAAGGCTTTGGCATAGTCCATAAAGCAGAAATAGATGTTTTTATGGAACTCTCTTGCTTTTTCAATGATCCAATGGATGTTAGCAATTTGATCTCTGGTTCCACTGCCTTTTCTAAACCCAGCTTGAACATTTGGAAGTTCACGGTTCATGTATTGCTGAAGCCTGGCTTGGAGAATTTTGAGCATTAATTTGCTAGTGTGTGAGATGAATACAATTGTGTGGTAGTTTGAGCATTCTTTGGCATTGCCTTTCTTTAGGATTGGAATGAAAACTGACCTTTTCCAGTCCTATGGCCACTGCTGAGTTTTCCAAATTTGCTGGTATATTGAGTGCAGCACTTTCACAGTATCATCTTTCAGGATTTGGAATAGTTTAACTGGAATTCCATCACCTCCACTAGCTTTGTTCATAGTGATGCTTCCTAAGGCCCACTTGACTTCACATTCCAGGATGTCTTGCTCTAGGTGATTGATCACACCATCATGGTTATCTGGGTCATGAAGATCTTTTTTGTATAGTTCTGTGTATTCTTGCCACCTCTTCTTAATATCTTCTGCTTCTGTTAGGTCCATACCATTTCTGTCCTTTATTATGCCCATCTCTGCATGAAATGTTCCCCTGGTATCTCTAATTTTCTTGAAGAGATCTCTAGTCTTTCCCATTCTATTGTTTTCCTCTATTTCTTTGCATTGATCACTGAGGAAGGCTTTCTTATCTCTCCTTGCTATTCTTTGGAACTCTGTATTCAAGTGAGTATATCTTTCCTTTTCTCCTTTGCCTTTAGTTTCTCTTCTTTTCACAGCTATTTGTAAGGCCTCCTCAGACAATCATTTTGCTTTTTTTCTCCTTGGCCATGGTCTTGATCACTGCCTCCTATCATGTCACAAACCTCCATCCATAGTTCTTCAGGCACTCTGTCTATCAGATCTAATCCCTTGAATATATTTGTCACTTCCACTGTATAATCAAAAGGGATTTGATTTAGATCATACCTGAATGGTCTAGTGGTTTTCCCTATTTTGTTCAATTTAAGTCTGAATTTGACAATAAGGAGTTCATGATCTGAGCCACAGTCAGCTTCCAGTCTTATTTTTGATGACTGTATAGTGTTTCTCCATCTCTGACTGCAAAGAATATCATCAATCTGATTTCACTGTTGACTATCTGGTGACGCCTTGTGTTGTTGGAAGGTGTTTGCTATGACCAGTGAGTTCTCTTGGCAAAACTCTCTCAGCCTTTGCCCTGCTTCATTTTGTACTCCAAAGCAAAATATGCCTGATACTCCAGGTATCTCTTGACTTCCTGTCAAGAGATTTGCATTCCAGTCCCCTGTAATGAAGAGATTTCCTCTTTTGCATTCCAGTCCCCTGTAATGAAGAGATATCTTTTGGGAGTGTTAGTTCTAGAAGGTCTTGTAGGTCTTCGTAGAACCAGTCAACTTCAGCTTCTTCAGCATTATTGGTTGGGGCATAGACTTGCATTACTGTGATATTGAATGGTTTGCCTTAGAAACAGAGATCATTCTGTCGTTTTTGAGATTGCACTCAAGTACTGCATTGAGGACTCTTCTGTTGACTATGATGGCTACTCCATTTCTTTTAAGGGATTCTTGCCCACAGTAGTAGATATAATGGTCATCTGAGTTAAATTTACCCATTCCAGTCCATTTTAGTTTTCTGATTCCTAAAATGTAGATGTTCACTCCTTCCATCTCCTGTTTGACCACTTCCAATTTACGTTGATTCATGGACCCAACGGTCCAGGTTCCTGTGCAATATTGCTCTTTACCCCATTGGACTTGGCTTCCATCACCAGTCACATCCACAACTGTGTGTTGTTTTTGCTTGGCTCCATCTCTTTTTTCTTTCTCCACTGTTCTCTAGTAGTATATTGGGCACCTACTGACCTGGGGAGTTCCTCTTTCAGTATCATTTCGCTTTTTCAGTATCAATCCTATCATTTCGCCTTTTCATACTGTTCATGGAGTTCTCAAGGCAAGAATACTGAAGTGATTTGCCATTCTCTTCTCCAGTGGACCACATTCTGTCAGAACTCTCCACCATGAACCATCCCTCTTGGGTGGCCCCACACAGCATGGCTCATAGTTTCAGTAAGTTAGACAAGACTATGGTCCATGTGATCAGTTTGGTTAGTTTTCTGTGATTGTGGTTTTCATTTTGTCTTCCCTCTGATGGATAAGGATTAGAGACTTATGGAAGCTTCCTGATGGGAGAAACCAGGTCTTGTTCTGATGGATGGGGCCATGCTCAGTAAATCTTTAATACAATTTTCTGTTGATGGGCGGAGCTGTGTCCCCTCCCTCTTGTTTGACCTGAGGCCAAACTATGGTTGAGGTAATGAAGATAATGGCGACCTCCTTCAAAAGGTCCAGTACATGCACTGCTGCACTCAGTGCCCCTGACCCTGCAGCAGGCCATTGCCAACCCATGCCTCCACCGGAGACTTCTGGACACTCACAGGCAAATCTGGGTCAGTCTCTTGTTGGGTCACTCCTCCTTTCTCCTGGGTCCTGGTACACACAAGGTTTTGTTTGAGCCCTAAAATATGGTTAGGGGTAAATTCTATAAAAGTACACACAAGGACCTTTACAACCAGATTCTGCTTTCTTGGTCTCTATACTCTATAGGCACAATATTTCAGCACCACCAGTCTTTCATATTTCTTGGTTTTTCACATCTCAATGCTTTTTTGCATTTTGTTCCACCCATTCTTGTGATGTCACTCCCCCCTTTCTCTACATAGTGAATTCTTGTTTACCTCAAGCATAAATGTTCATTCTATGGATGCCCTCCCTAAATTTTTGCTCTTCCCTTCTCTTTTTTTCCCACAATATTTTTACATATTCTTATTATTTGTTGTTTTCTTGTTCAGTTGTTTAGTCTGACTCTTTGTGACTCCATAGACTGAAGCCAAGTGTGTATGTATGAATACAACTTAATATTTGTGTTTAATATTCTTATGATAAAACTTACTAAATTGTATTCATATGCATACACTTATGTGTGTCTGTCTGTCTGTCTTTTAATTTCTATTATCTTTCTTACCCCTTAGGCTCTCAGTTCTCAAGTTCTGGGATCCTGACTCACTAATTTTTTTTTTTTTTTACTTCAATAACTATTGTGTCACTGGCATGTAGTTGGTACCAACAAATGTAAGCAATAATAGAATTAATGTGGCTGACAAATTTTATCCTAAATAGGCCAGTGATATTTTTTGTAGTCAACTCATTGAAGGGGCAAAAATAAAATCAAGCTATATTTTGTCATTTCTAATTTTTGTTCCAAACACTTAACACATCAATTCTCTCATTTAACCCTCATGACGTCTATAATAACAAATCATTCCCATATTCTGCTCAGGCAAAGACAGGTTAAGTCACTGGTCTGTGGTTAACAGCTAGTAACTGGCATTAAAGAAAAAACTTTCATCTCCTGACTCCCAGCTGCACATTCTTTCAACTGCATGGGGCATTCACTTTTAACCTTGATTCCTCACAAAATCATTAGGACATATACTGATATTTTAGTGATCCTAACAAAGACAATAATATTTGAAAAATAATATTCAATTTAAATAGTAATCAAAGAAAAATGATATAGTTTTCTGTATTAAATTAACATTAAAATAACACTGTTGGGGGGATGTGGTAAGATGAGTATTTTCCTTTTTATTGGTAGCAATAAAATTGATTTTAAAGTATCCTTTGGAAAGTCTTTTGGCTATATTTTGTAAGAAGCCTAAACCATTTAAACAGCTCATAAATCTACTTCTTAGAATGTATATTACAATAATTTGAGACATAGCTTTATGTACAATAATGTTTATTATAGATAATACAGCATTGCTTACAATAGTAGTAAAAATTGAAACATACAACAATGAGAAAAGACTAAGTGATTGGAAGTATGAGGGAATGTTATGATGACAATAATTACATTTCAAATCAATTTTAGTAACAGGAGAATCCTTATAATGCTAATTTTGACCAGACATAAAATAGTGTTTTCATAATCCATACTTGCATTTGAATATACTAAAGCTAAGAGTAACTTCCATCTGGAGGTGTTAAGTGGGGAAGCCCAAGCAGGAAATCCACTGGAGTTTGCAAAAAAAGAAGAGAGATGTTAGCAGAAAACATCACAGATTGTTCAAATTATGGTTTTTGAAGAGTCATTTTCTTCTATTTTTCTGAACTTTCCATATTTTCTGCAGCAATCATGTCATTTCTTTTACAAATGGGAAAAATATTTACTTTTAAATCTGACTTGATTTTTAACAAATACATTATCTAGAGCAGTATACCTCAAAGTACGATCTAAATCTCAGGGCTAGCTAATTAAAATAATTATTTGTTGGTTCCAAGCCTAATGAATCAAAGATCTCAGTGGTTGGTGCCCCACCCACTGGGGCAGGAATCTGCATTTTAAACAAGCTTCCCAGGGGACTCTCATGCACACTGAAGTCTGAGAAACCAGTGACCCAGAATTCAGCAGCACAGAACTCGGGAACATTTCCTTCTCTCTTCTGGCACTGATTGTAATCAGTGTGCTCTGCTGCATCTGGAGCCTGGGGCCTGGCTCAGCTTCAGTGAGCACAGAGCTTTCCTGAACTCCCAAATTCTATTCAGAATTTCTGCTATGCCCTTGCTTGAGAGAGATTACTCAGTAAACCACTTTGGTTAATGTGTTCCAGGTAGACTTAGGTAAGTCAACTAGCCCATTAAAATCCTTTGCCCTCTTCAAGGAATAGAGTTTTGAGGATTTTTTTCTTGACCTGCTTATCCTTTTAAAGTATCTTTGTATCTCACCTTGATACAAAGTGACTCCTTTAGTCTTTGATTTTCTCTATGATAATAGTCATAAAAGGTGCACAAAGGAGCCTTGTATGAAAGATGTATCACCACAAACAGTGAGATGACCTCGCAGTTGGAAGAGGTCTGCCTGCCTTCGAGAAAAAATGAACAATCGGAGTTTAATGACTTTATTTACACACACATATACTGTGCACAGTCTTTATCTAAGACCTATTATCTTTCATACTAACCTAGGGGAAAATATTAAAAAGGTAATAAGGACATTTCTTTCTAAAAGTTGTGGGAAATCATTAAAATATATGTAACTTCTGTTTGGATAAAAAGGCTTATATAAGGATTTTTTGAGAATCATTAAAATGTGTAAAGCCATTCTTACTGGGAAAGACATTTTTTGCTATCTAGGTTTCCCATTTATCTCCACTCAAATGTAGATGCTGTCTTGAAGGTTAAAACCCTTTTTGAAATTGTATAATAGGAAACAAAACGGCAGTACTGAGATCACCTATTGAGCCATGGTAGCAAATAGCACTAAGGGTTATCTTCTCACATGAATATCCTCTAGCAAGATCAGAAACAAGGTTATATATTCCCAAACAGAACCAGTTAGCTGCGGTATCCAGTGTGTGCTACTAATGAGGAGAATGTCATGGTTCAGTTCCAAAACAAGTTGGTTAATGTGACAAGAGCGATGGCCTCCCCAACCTGACTGTACAAAGCATTAGTCACCCAGGGATTTTTTTAAAAATCTGTTTGTATTACAAATTTTTGGCCTTATTCCAGACCAACAGAATCCAAATTTCTGGGAGTGGGACAAGAATCCTTTACTTTTAATAAAATCCCCAGATAATTTTTATACCAGTTAAGATTTGGGGATCAATAAACTGTGGAAAATTCTGAAAGAGATGGGAATACCAGACCACATGATCTGCCTCTTGAGAAACCTATATACAGGTCAGAGAGCAACAGTTAGAAGTGGACATGGAACAACAGACTGGTTCCAAATAGGAAAAGGAGTACGTCAAGGTTGTATATTGTCACCCTGTTTATTTAACTTATATGCAGAGTACATCATGAGAAACGCTGGGCTGGAAGAAGCACAAGTTGGAATCAAGATTGCTGGGAGAAATATCAATAACCTCAGATATGCAGATGATACCACCCTTATGGTAGAAAGTGAAGAAGAACTAAAAAGCCTCTTGTTGAAAGTGAAAGAGGAGACTGGAAAAAGTTGGCTTAAAGCTCAACATACAGAAAACTAAGATTATGGCATCTGGTCCCATCACTTTATGGGAAATAGATGAGGAAACAGTGGAAACAGTGTCAGACTTTATTTTTGGGGGTTCCAAAATCACTGCAGATGGTGACTGCAGCCATGAAACTAAAAGACGCTTACTCCTTGGAAGGAAAGTTATGACCAACCTAGATAGCATATTCAAAAGCAGAGACATTACTTTGCCAATAAAGGTCCATCTAGTCAAGGCTATGGTTTTTCCTGTGGTCATGTATGGATGTGAGAGTTGGACTGTGAAGAAAGCTGAGCACTGAAGAATTGATGCTTTTGAACTGTGGTGTTGGAGAAGACTCTTGAGAGTCCCTTGGACTGCAAGGAGATCCAACCAGTCCATTCTGAAGGAGATCAGTCCTGGGTGTTCATTGGAAGGACTCATGCTAAACCTGAAACTCCAGGACTTTGGCCACCTCATGCGAAGAGTTGACTCACTGGAAAAGACTGATGCTGGGAGGGATTGGGGGCAGGAGGAGAAGGGGATGACAGAGGATGAGATGGCTGGATGGCATCAATGACTTGATGGACATGAGTTTGAG
The DNA here is from genome assembly GCA_935064755.1 of Tragelaphus eurycerus. Classification (NCBI taxonomy): domain Eukaryota; kingdom Metazoa; phylum Chordata; class Mammalia; order Artiodactyla; family Bovidae; genus Tragelaphus; species Tragelaphus eurycerus. Next base: position 38,231,650 of record CAKXYN010000010.1, on the reverse strand, counting down.
TGACCTCCGGGAGTTGGTGATGGACAGGGAGGCCTGGCGTGCTGCGATTCACGGGGTCGCAAAGAGTCGAACACGACTGAGTGACTGATCTGAACTCCCAGTGGGGGCTTCTCTGGTGGCTTAGACTGTAAAGAATCTTCCTGCAGTGCAGGAGACCCAGATTCGATCGCTGAATTAGGAAGATCCCTTAGAAAAGAAAATGGTAACCCATTCCAGTATTCTTGCCTGGAGAATTCTGTGGCCAGAGGAGCGAGCCGCTCAAGCAAGAAGTAATTAAGGGTGACTGCTTGTGTGTGCTACAATGTGCTTAGTCTCCCAGTCCTGTTGAACTCTTTGCAACCCTACACACTGTAGTCCCCCAGGCTCTTCTGTCCGTGGGATTTCCCAGGCAAGAATACCTGCCTGGTAGTCTGTAACTTAAAACTACAAATTCTAAAACTGTATTCAGGGAGAACCCTCAAAATAGCCTTCGTGAATGTCTCTTTTCACATACACTTCACTGAGCTTTTAAATGCCAGCCGATAGAGCTCACTTTTCCTCACAAAACCTAATATACAAAATCTAAGAGAAACCCCTTCCTGCTCTAGGAAATTGACATAAATTTCAATCTTCAGTAGAGATGACTTCTCTTGAGCTTCCCCAGATTATGTCTTGGAGGAAAGAGAGAGGGGATATATTCTGTCAAGACTGTGGGAGATTTGTCTCACTGCTGAAGTATGTCCAAATGCAAAAATCAATCCCTGATCAAGACCAGAAAAATACAGAATGATCCTGAGGGTAATTGTGAGACTGAACCAAATGATAAATCTGTGTCTCTTTCGAGAATTTGTGTTGGAACAGAGGAGAGGGGCTCAGAGGCAGTGAGTGCTGAGTAGGGCAACAGTGGGTGGGTCAAATGAAAAGCCAAGAAAAATTGGTAAATGGAGTAGAAAACAAAACATCAGCAGAGGACCTGAATTTTTCACTTTTTGATCAGCTGTGCTGAGGTAAAGTATATATAATCTGACTGTATTTGTTATATTTTTCAAGTCAGCTAGATTCAAAAAATAGCTCCCAGAATTACCCAAATGGAAACCAGGGTGGGGAAATTCAATTTATCTTTAAGCACAAAATAAAATTCATCTCTTTTCTTTTTGATAGTTTTAAGGCACTTATTTTTTTTACTTTAGATTTGGAAATCTCAATTTTAAACAGTTCTGCCCACCTTTGAAGCTGGTATTAATTCCCTTTCTGTCAGAAATTGGACATGTTAGCTCTTTACCAAAACGATCTTCAGACCTAACCCAACCGCCTCTGCAAATCCTCCCTTAAACGCCAGTAACCCATTTCCGTTGTCATCTAGCTAAATTCAAAGCCAAGGAGATCTGCCTTTGCAAATTCTGGCAACTATAATTGACATTTACCCACCATCCCGTCTGTTACATATTTGGATATTTTTTTTTGTTTTTTAAGATAAACTTTCTCTCAATGCCTCCTGTTCTAAATATATTCAAAAGCCGGAATGGGCCTTGGGGAGAAAGCTGGCCCACAGTATTACTTTGTAAGACGCCAGGCACCTATAATTTTTAAGCGTCAATACACTTTTTTTTTTTTTTTCTGGGAACGCTAATGAAGTTTTACGGACAGCAGATTGGGTAGAGGCTGGACGAGAGAAGAGAATTTACAGGCTTCATAGGGCAGATCTTCACTGGAGCCCAAGCTGTTGAGGCATGCGTGCTTGATCGTGTCCGACTCTTGGCGACCGCATGGACTGCAGCCAGCCAGACTCCTCTGTCCATGGAATTTCCCAGGCAAGAATACTAGAGTGGCTTGTCATTTCCTTCTCCAGGGGAACCCCAACCCAGAGATCAAATCCATGTCTCTGACGTTTTCCTGCACTGGAAGCAGTTTCTTTACCACAGAGCCTAAGACATTTTTCCAAGCCGCATTTTTGTGTGCAGGTCATTGAACTCTTTACTCCTTCGAATGTGAAAGACTCATCCACTAAGGAAGTTTTCTTACTTGTTTTATTCAGTCGGTGCAAACTCTGTTTCTCAACCCTGGATCCACATTCCAATTTCCTGGGAAGCTTTTAAATAATCCCAGTGCCAAGATTGTTTCAACATGGCTGAGTAGAAGGACGTGCATTCATCTTCCCTCGCGATTATTGAAGGGTCTCCTGCAGAGGTGTGGGTCAGCAGTGGCTTGCCACGGGGATGGGGGTGGGGGTGGGGGGCACTGGCAGCTGTAGTCTTGGGAGGTGCCCCTTCGCATAAGCCCTCCTGGAAGTCACCATTACCCTATCACAGAGCCTGCAGACTCCAGGGCTGGGTTGCCTCAGGCCAAACAACTAACAAGGGGAGTCAATACTTTTAATACAGTGTTTTTACCTAGAGGATCTTAACATTAAAGGAGTTTCCACTCTGTTATTAGAACAAAATGATGCATAAGCCATCTCTTTCTTGAATTCAGCAGGGTCCTTGACTTGTCAGGCTACAAAGAGAGAAGTCTGGTTGCTATCATTTTGAGACAGTCAGCCAAATCCTTTTACAGGAAAAAAAAAAAGAAGAAACTGTGGGTAGATGAAAGTTCTGCCTATAAAGTGGATGTTACTCAGTGCACTGTGGTTCTATAACCATGTGCAAAGGATAAAGAATTCAGGTGTGAAGTAGTATGGCAAGAGTTGCAAATTAAATAAGCTGCACTCTGGGGTTTTTCCTTTAGTGGGCCGCAGAAACATGCCCATGACTCCAGGGAATGTGGTGACTAAGTTGAAAACGAAGCATTCACACCTCATGTTAAATGTAGCAGAGGAGAAGTTATTAAACATTTCTTGGCAATTAATTACCTGAGATACACCCTTTTTTCACAGCTTTGGTTTCAGGTATATGGGAGAGTTGAAAATGTTTAATTGCATCTAATTTGTTTCTGTAGTTTAATCACATGCCTAAGTATTGTGCTGAAGTCTGTAATCTGTGTAATAATTTGTAAGGGGCTTCCTTCTGATACCCTCAGAGGAAGGGAATTTTTTTTTAACTTTTGTGCAATAATCATACTTGACCTTTGATCTAGTAGTTTCTTGGAAATTATGAAAATCTTCCTAGTATGTTATAGGTTAGATACAATTTAGAAAGAAAATCCTTCTGATCATTCCTGTAGTCTTTCCTTAGAAGCATTCAGTTTAATCACATCCACCAACCTATTGGCTCACATTCTGAGAGAATTTCCTTCTCAGAAGCTAAATGAGAGACAGAGGGTAAGCATCCCCTATATATCTGGCCCATTTTCTGTTTTCTGCTGGCCATGTTGTTATCTTAAATCACCTGTGATCTGATTACTTTTCCAATCCTGCTGACTTCCTATTTTCTAGATTTCTTATTTAACCACTACATTCAAGCATTTTCACCTCTTGGCTTCAAGATAATCTTCTCATTTTCAAACCCTCTCTACTTTTCTTCATAGTACTTAGTAATACTTAAAATCATATAACTTATCTATTTATTTAATGTCAGCTATTTGCCTGTCTTTTTTCACTAAAACATCCATGCAAGAAGAAGGCTTGTCAGTCTCATTGACTCTCAAATCCTCAGCGTCTATTCTGGGGTCTAGAACAGAGTTTGCCTTCAATAAATGGCTGACGAAAGGATGGGTAGATGGATGAAACCCTGACATTTCCTCAGCTCTGTTCTGGACTGGTTCATGTCCCTGATTAACTCTATTGGAGAATGCTCCATGGAATTCAGACCACATGGCATATTTTAAGAGTTAAAGAATTTAAAATCTACTAAGAAGTCTAAAAATAAATATGAGAATAGAGTCTGAGTGATAATTTACGAAAAAAGGGAAACCACATGACAACTGATGAAACTGACTCAGGACAGTACATTTTGGGAAAGCAGACTCATCCCTAGAGCTACTCCTTGTGCCTTTTCTCTAGAAGTGATGGATATAATGGACAGAAGATGAGAGTTATTGTTTTCCAGATTAAGCTGAACCAGTATCTTCCCCTCAGCAACATATCCAAATGCAAGGACCAAGCATAAATAAGAGCAAAGGAGAAGGCAATGGCACCCCACTCCAGTACTCTTGCCTAGAAAATCCCATGGATGGAGGAGCCTAGTAGGCTGCAGTCCATGGGGTCGCTACAAGTCGGCCGCGACTGAGCGACTTCACTTTAACTTTTCACTTTCACGCAATGGAGAAGGAAATGGCAGCCCACTCCAGTGTTCTTGCCTGGAGAATCCCAGGGATGGCAGAGCCTGGTGGGCTGCTGTCTATGGGGTCTCACAGAGTCGGACACAACTGAAGCAACTTAGCAGCAGCAGCGGCAGCAGCAATGATAAGCATTTTAAGTGGAAAATTTTAACTGGATATAAGCAAATGTAGAGAGATGATGAAGGGCCCTTGTAGCCAGGATAGGATTTCACTCACTCTTCATAAAAGAAACTATCAAGAAGATAATGACCGATTTTATCAGAAACTGAAGCTCTGATAGACTTATTAAACTGTTCCAGGTTCTAAAATGATGAATATGCGATTTGAGCCCATATACATGGTCTTTTGACTATACCAGAAATGGCAGATGGTATCATTTTACCTTCTATTCTGATTGACTAGCAGTAACTGTCTCTAGACCAGTGTTGGGAAGCACTCTAAGATTCCAGCAGCATCCATGGGGACAGGTGGTATGGTCAGCCACATCTGCTAGGAGCATGACAAGGAGGAGTGGTCACACTCAGGCGGTTTGCCATCTCTGCACATGTGTATTTTTTATAAAGTTTGGTAATTTGGAGAGAAAGATACTCTATGAAAGATGACTAACAGGCTTAGTATAGTCAGTAAACCCGAGGAGGCATTTCTTCTGTTTAAACAGACAAATGTTGGTTTTCTAAAACTGAGGTATAGTTGATTTACAATGTTGCATTAATTACTGCTGTTCAGCATAGTGATTTAATTATATATATATATACATTTAAAAATATCCTTTTCCATTATGGTTTATCACAGGATATTGAATATAGTTCTCTGTGCTATGCGATAGGACCTTGTTGTTTATTTATTCTATACATAGAAGCTTACAACTGCTAACACCAACCTACTATTCCCATCTATACTTTTTGATGGGATCTCTATCTGGGTACAAACTGAAATATTTTAGACTTTCTCCATTTTTTTTAATTATGAAAGAGTACATACTTGTAACAAGTAAACAGATACAGAGACCCATAGAGTTTAAATAATCTCCCTCCACTCCACCAATCTTTCCCACTCCTGCCTAAACAAGCTGGCCTATCTCCTTCTTCATCTTCCTCTACGTGCCTCCATGTTTTCTGTGTTTTACTTATTATCCCACGAACTGGAGTTCATCATTTGTTTTTGTAATTACATCACTCTATCTATAATTTATCTATTTTCTTCAACATTTCCCATCTAATATTTTATACTCTGCCACATATCCATAATTTATTTTACCATTCTCCTGTCAATGGACATTCAAGTTGTTTTCAGTGCTTTATCATTTCATATAAAGTTGTAGTAAATATCCTTGGACACACATCTTTATGCACTGGTGCTGTTATTTTTCGGAGAAGGCAATGGCACCCCACTCCAGTACTCTTGCCTGGAAAATCCCATGGACGGAGGAGCCTGGTGGGCTGCAGTCCACGGGGTCGCTAAGGGTAGGACACGACTGAGCGACTTCACTTTCACTTCTCACTTTCATGCATTGGAGAAGGAAATGGCAACCCACTCCAGTGTTCTTGCCTGGAGAATCCCAGGGACGGGGGAGCCTGTGGGCTGCCGTCTATGGGGTCGCACAGAGTTGGACATGACTGAAGCAACGCAGCAGCAGCAGCAGCTGTTATTTTTATAGGATAAGTTATAAAATGCGGAATTACTAGGTCAAAAGGTACATTCATTTTTAATTTAACACACTGATATTATTTTGCAAAAGCTTAGCAATTTATTTTCCTATCAACAGCATATGTAAGTGCCATTTCCCTGTATCCTTATCAGCAGTTCCATGCTATTTTTTTTTAATTTTTGAAATTTGAAAAGCAAATGGTGATATTTGATTGTTGTTTTTCTTTGCCTTTGCCTGGCCACCCATAAAATTGAGCAACTTTTCATGTTGATTGATTAGTTGAGTTTTATCTGTAAGTTGGCATTTCAGTGTTTAAAGATATATATGCTGTATAATATACCATTTTTCTTATCAATTTGAGGTATTCTTTATATATTCAAGAAGTCACTGTTTGTGAGATGTGCCACGAAAACATTTTATCTTCAATCATGTAAGTTTTAAAATTTTGTTTAGAATGCTTTTGCCTTAAAATTACAGTTTACTTAAAGCACTTAACTGCTTTGGACACAGTCGTGTCCAACTGTGCTGGAGTGGGTTGCTGTTTCCTACTCCAGGAGATCTTCCCAACCCAGGGATCAAAGCTGCATCTCCCGCATTAGCAGGTGGACTCTTTACCCTTGTGCCACCTGGGAATCCCAAGTAGTTAAGACTCTCTCTTTATGTGACTCTTGCAAGTCTTGGTCAGTAAGATTTCTTCTTGCCTAAAACTGTTTTCCCACAAATATTTTCCTAAAATCTCTTTTAATATAGCTAATGTATTATCTCTTATACCTTAAGTGCCCATTTATTTCTAAATTTTTTTAGCCAATTTTTGTTTTAGATAGGGTTGCCAAAGGGGACACTATTTTTGAAGTATCTAGAAAGAGATTATATATAGAAAGCAAAGAGATCATGAGAAAGCAATGTATACAGAAGTGGTGGGCATGGGGATGCTCATAGAGAGAAGACATGCCGAATTTAGCCAGTGTATGGAAGTGTGACCAAGGGGAGCCTTAAAGGGTACTGCAAGCATATGCAAATCAGATCAGTACGCTCTCACTTTTTCTTGACTCAAAGCATCATTGGTATTTCTGCTGCTGCTCTCCCTTGGTCCTTACTACCAATAGTCCTACTTCTAGCGGATTAATCTCAGTCTCAATGCTTAAAGTGTCAGACAGGTAACATGCGGGGTAGAATCCAGCCAGTAAAAGCATGCCCTGTCTAAATTAGTCAGCTCCCCATAGACACGTTCTGATTCTTGCCGTGTGAGAACACACCAGATTATGTAGTTTTTCAAGAGAATTTTAAATATTGATTTTTATGTAAACGTCTAATTTTTAAACATTAGCAACTGATTGTATTTGAACACTCACACAGAGAGACAACCTGTGAGCCAAACAAAAACCACCTCTAAGCTTTATTCTCTCCATGAATCGCCACTTTGCAATCTCAGGACTACTCCAAGTTCTGCTGACTTTAATATGTTCTGTATAGTCTGCCAGATTTGTCATCTCACACTCTTAATCAAAAGCTGTCTGTTGTACTATTCTGTTTAATGAATTAAATCTTAAGCTCCTAGCCTGACTTTCAATGTTGTCAGTGCTTTTGGCCTTCACCCACCTCACCAGCTTTACCTCCCACACAGCCAGTGAAGATTGGTCCCTTTAGGCATCTAACAGAATGACTTACACATGACATGCCCAATAAACATTTTTACACTGGCTGGATGAATGGCTTTTTGAGGAATAATGTGTTGACAGGTTTAGGTATGCGAGTTAGATTGGAGACTGGCATGATAGATGAAAGAGCTTGGACGTTATGCTACAAACAGGATGTGTAGTAGAAAGCATACAAGACGAACAATCAGGAAGCCTAGGTTTAAATCCAGCTCTTCTAGTTTTCAGTTATTTTGCTCTGGTTAAGTGACTAACTGTTAATCAGTCTAAATGTCTTTATTTATAAACTGAAGAGATTGGAAGGTTTAGTTTTTTTGTTTTCATTAGGTAAAGACCAATTTGAGGAAGGAATATGTTCTCAAAAGTAGTTGCTTAGAAAGACTGATGTCATGTTAAAAAGGGATGTGAAGCATAAAAGTATCTTGAGATACCAGAGTCATTTTGGAGATCATTGCATTGGTCAAACTGTGAAGCAATAAATTTGATAAAGCCACAAAGCAGCATTAAGAATAAAACAGAATAAAGAGGATGTAAGCAACTCTGTGAGTAAAGAATTTACAGGATTTGGTATCCAGTTAGAGAGAGGAGAGGAAAAACTCAGAAAGTGGTATGGTTTCTGAATTTAAGATACAGGAAAGACCTCAAACACAAGGAAAGTGAAAGTGAAGTCGCTCAGTCATGTCTGACTCTATGCGACCCCATGGACAATAGCTTACCAGGCTCCGCCGTCCATGGGATTTTCCAGGCAAGAATACTGGAGTGGGCTGCCATTTCCTTCTCCAGAGGATCTTCCCAACCCAGGGATCAAACGTAGGTCTCCTGCATTGCAGACAGACGCTTTACCATCTGAGTCATCAGGAAAGTCGGTGGTTAATAAGTATTGTATTCAGTTCAGTCACTCAGTCATGTCTGACTCTTTTCAACCTCATGAATCGCAGCACGCCAGGCCTCCCTGTCCATTACCAACTCCCAGAGTTTACGCAAAGTCATGTACATAGAGTCGGTGATGCCATCCAGCCATCTCATCCTCTGTCGTCCCCTTCTCCTCCTGCCCCCAATCCCTCCCAGCATCAGTCTTTTCCAATGTGTCAACTCTTTGCATGAGGTGACCAAAGTACTGGCGTTTCAGCTTTAGCATCAGTCCTTCCAATGAACACCCAGGACTGATCTCCTTTAGGATGGACTAGTTGGATCTCCTTGTAGTCCAAGGGACTCCCAAGAGTCTTCTCCAACACCACAGTTCAAAAGCATCAATTCTTCAGCACTCAGCTTTCTTCACAATCCAACTCTCACACTCATACATGACCACTGGAAAAACCATAGCCTTGACTAGACAGACTCTTGTTGGCAAAGTAATGTCTCTGCTTTTCAATATGCTATCTAGGTTGGTCATAACTTTCCTTCCAAGGAGTAAGCGTCTTTTAATTTCATGGCTGCAGTCACCATCTGCAGTGATTTTGGAGCCCCCAAAATAAAGTCTAACATTGTTTCAACTGTTTCCTCATCTATTTCCCATGAAGTGATGGGACCAGATGCCATGATCTTAGTTTTCTGAATGTTGAGCTTTAAGCCAACTTTTTCACTCTCCTCTTTCACTTTCATCAAGAGGCTCTTTAGTTCTTCACTTTCTACCATAAGGGTGGTGTCATCTGCATATCTGAGGTTATTGATATTTCTCCTGGCAATCTTGATTTCAGCTTGCGTTTCTTCCAGCCCAGCATTTCTCATGATGTACTCTGCATATAACTTAAATAAGCAGGGTGACAATATACAACCTTGACTTACTCCTTTTCCTATTTGGAACCAGTCTGTTGTTCCATGTCCAGTTCTAACTGTTGCTTCCTGACTTGCATATAGGTTTCTCAAGAGGCAGGTCAGGTGGTCTGGTATTCTCATCTCTTTCAGAGTTTTCCAGAGTTTATTGTGATCCACATTAGGACCTGTGTTAATAACCATATATAGTTACATGGAAGAAGCACTGAATGTGAAGTAAGTACAAAACATTTAAACTTCCCCTAACATTCCAGTCTACTCCAAGCAATTGACTTTGATGGTCAAATGCTTTATTTTTACTTCTCTTCCCTTGAACTATATAAATATCCTTCTGGTCTTAGACTGGAGATCTGAAAGCCACAGGACTCTTGTAAACACATTACTTTTGTAGACATGTCACCTCTGTAAACATGTCTGTCAAATGCATTTGGGGTTTTTCAGATCAAAAATGCATCAATAAAAAGACCTAGAATTGTAGCACTGATCTCTTTTCCTGATAGCTTCTCCCCTCAGTACTGCTGCTGAGGTCCCTTGGGACCACCATCTGCCTTCCAATTGGTTGAATCTGAGCAATAAGGTATTGAATTAAAAGGAGAATGCAGGGGGGAGGAGCTAAGATGGCGGACGAGTAAGACGGGGAGAATACTTTCTCCTCCACAAATTCATTAAAAGAACATTTGAATGCTGAATAAACTCGATAAAACAACTTCTGAATGCCGGCAGAGGACATCAGGCACTTAGAAAGACAGCTCATTGTCTTCAAAACGAGAAAACGAGCCCTGCGGTAACTCCTTTTGCGGAGAACTGGCGCGGACACCAGCATTTGCTATTGGCAAGTGGGGGCTGGGCTAGGAGGAGCGGCGAGGCCTGCATTGCTTTGAGAAAGGATTTGGCCTGGATATCTCGGGCGCTATCTGAGTGAAATAACCAGACTGTCAGTTATCTACTACATCAAAAGCCAGCCCTAAATTAAGACACCACCAGGACTACTTACGGAACAAAGGGCTGCACAGAGCTGGCCGGCTGCAGGCCATCCCACTCCGGTGACAGGCAACCAGGGCCTGAGGCGGGCAATTACAGCCCTAGAGAGACACTGTCTAACGGAACTGTGAGTAGGTTTCTGTGCTGACTCACGCTTCTTGGGGCTCTGGATGGTCAACATCTGCCTGAGAAAGTGCGCTGTTTGTATACCCAGAAAACTGAGTGGCGGAGAGGCGATAAGTCGCAGCACCTGCGCTCGCTGAACATTTCATCACCTGCGCTACTCGGATCTGGGAAGGGCATAAAACGCAGACTGAACCAAGTCTGTGCTTCTGAGGATTATCTGAGTGCCTGAACCTGGCCGGTTTAGATTTGGGTGTTCATCTCCGCCCCCTCTGTAACAAGGCAGAGATCAGATATTGAAAAGACCTGTAAACCGCCTCAATAAAGAGAATTCAACAAACTACCAGAATATAGTAAGGACACTCTAAATTTGGCAATTTTAACAAAATGAAGAGACAAAAGAATACCCAGCAGCTAAAGGAACAGGATAGATCCCCACCAATCCAAACCAAAGAGGAAGAGATAGGGAATCTACCTGATAAAGAATTCTGAATAATGATAGCGAAATTAATTCAAAATCTCGAAATCAAAATAGAATCACAGTTAAAGTGTCTGGAGACAAGGATTGAGAAGATGCAAGAAAGGTTTAACAAGGACCTAGAAGAAATAAAAAAGAGTCAACACATAATGAATAATGCAATAAATGAGATCCAAAACACCCTGGAGGCAACAAATAGTAGAATAACAGAGGCAGAAGATAGGATTAGTGAACTAGAAGATAGAATCCTAGAAATAAATGAATCAGATGAGAAAAAAGAAAAACGTATCAAAAGAAATGAGGACAATTTCAGAAACCTCCAGGATAACATCAAACGCTACAACATTCGAATCATAGGAGTTCCAGAAGAAGAAGATAAAAAGAAAGATCATGAGGAAATCCTTGAGGAGATAATAGTTGAAAACTTCCCTAAAATGGAGAAGGAAATTACCACTCAAGTTCAAGAAATCCAGAGAGTCCCCAACAGGATAAACCCAAAGCGAAACACCCCAAGACACATATTAATCAAATTAACAAAGATTAAATATAAAGAACAAATATTAAAAGCAGCAAGGGAAAAACATCAAATAACTCACAAGGGAATTCCCATAAGGATAACAGCTGATCTTTCAATAGAAACTCTCCAAGCCAGGAGGGAATGGCAAGACGTAATTAAAGTGATGAAGGAAAATAACTTACAGCCTAGATTATTGTATCCAGCAAGGATCTCATTTAAATATGAAGGAGAAATCAAAAGCTTCACAGATAAGCAAAAGTTGAGAGAATTTTGCACCACTAAACCATTTCTCCAACAAAAACTAAAGGACATTCTCTAGAGCAATACAATAATAGTGGGAGACTTTAACACCCCACTCATATAATCTGGCTGTAATAGACAAAGTAAAGAGGAAAACATATTTACCTATGAGCCTCCAAAAATTCAGTTCACTCAGGAGAGCTTAAAAAAAAAAAAAAAAAGACTTCTTTGCTCACTCTGTGGAGGTTTATTGACTATTATGTGGGTTTGGTACCACTTTGGGAAGTAGGCAGGAAGAGGTGACAAATGTGATCCTGTCCTAAATAATATATTGTGGTAAAGATAGACTTACCAATACAAAATACCAAGATGTGCCTAAAGATGAGGACACCCAAACTGGACTTTTTGTTTCCTGAACTTTTCATTTCGAGAACAAACCTCCTAATATAAGATGAACTCACCATGATTTTTTTTTAAGTGTTCTTTGTGATTAAAAACAGAAAGCCATTGGTTAAGAAATTACATATACTCCTCCCCACCATTACTCCCCTTCTTTCTTCCCATTTCCCTCCCACCCTCATTGATCCTTTCCCTTGTCCATTTTCCCCTGCAAAAAAAAAAAAAATAAATAAAAGGAGAATGCAAATGATTGGAGAACACTTGGAAATATAATGCTATTTTGTAGTTTATAAAATCCTTGTGAAGAGTGTCTAGAACTACATTGGTCTATATGAGTCACTATGTGGCTATTGAGTTATTGATAAAATTTCTTTTTTCTTTTTCTTTTTACTTTCTTCAGTATGGCTATGGGAAAATGTAAAATAGCATGTGAGGTTTACATTTGTAGCCCATATTTAATATCTGTTGAATGGTGCTGCTCTAAAGTAAGGTTTGACCAATACTGATGGCTAATTATCATGGCATGGGAGGAGCTATGTGCCAAAATTGTCACATTCTGTCAGCTAAGTTACGTCTGGCTTCCATTTTTTTTTGTTTTTGTTTTAATTAACTCCCTAGTATGCTTGCCTGGAGGATCCCATGGACAGAGGAGTCTGGCAAGCTATAGTCCATGGGGTTGCAAGAGTCAGACACAACTTAGCAACTAAACCACTACCACCACACACTAGAGTCTAAGAACAAAAGAACATGGGTATTGATATCACATATATTGATATTATAGAATCATCTCCATCCTAGAAAAAGATGAATTCTATTTTGGCCATCCTGTGTTTGAGATAGTGCATCCAGAGAGAATGTAAAAAAGGATGAAAGACATGAAACTGAAGCTTGGGAGTGAAGGTAGGGCCTGAGGTGTCATATTATTACATAAACTGAAGCAAAAAAAGGTGAAGAACTCACATTGTGATCCAGAGGCAAAGGCCTCTGTTCAAAGGTCCACATCTCTCAGTACTCAGTGTTTGGCCATGAATAAACTCATCTCCAATTGCTGAGACTCATTTATTGGTGGTAAAGTAGGAATAGTCCTTTTTACCCCTCAGTAAATATTATTGCAGCCTATCAAGTGCCAGGCACTGCTCAGATCCTGAAGACACTATGAAGAACAAGGCCCAACCTTGACCTCCAAAAGCTTTGATCTAGTCCAAGGAGCATTAAGGAAATGGGTAGTAACGGGTTGTTGTCATAGTTGGATAAATATCTAGGAGTCGCAAATTCAGTCTTAAAGAGGGTCAGATTCCTTCACTCCGACCATCCATATTCAGATTTCTGTATTCAGGGCAGCTGTCCCTCCTCTGAAAACTTTCACAGTTGCCTCTCCACACCCCAGCCATTCACCAGGTACCCCGTGTATACCTCCACTTGCATCGACCATCTATAGAGCCATTATCTTTTTTTTTTCCTCTCTGTCTCCATTAGATTATGAAATCCTTGAAGGAAAGATTTTTGTTTTCTAATTCTAGATGCTTAGAAAGCTTCAAGTACCAAGTAAATATTTTCTCTTTATCTTTCTTTCCTGTTTCTTCGATTAGAGGTAAGAGCTGAAATCCCCAAAACAAAAAGAACTAGAAGACAACGTGTGCTCAGTTGCTCAGTCATGTCTGATGCTTTGTGGCCCCATATACTGTAGCCTGCCAGGCTCCTCTGTCCATGGGATTGTCTCTGCAAGAATACAGGAGTGGGTTACCATTCCATACTCCGGGGGATCTTTCTGACCCAAGGATCAAACCCAAGTCTCTTGTCTCCTGCATCGGAGACAGAAGAAAGAATCCAAAATGTAGAGGGTTCAGGGCTGTGTTTTGAGAAAATCTCCATTTTAGAAGAAAAGAATTCTAAACAGAAGAGGATTTCTCAAAGAGAGTGTGGAGAAGAATACTGTCAAACACTGCAGGGATATCATAAGAATGAGATTGCAGAAAGACTTGCATTTGGCTGTTGTGTTACATTTGTTATCTGAATTCATATCAAAAGACTATAGAATAAATTTCCTAGTGACCTCTTTTGCTTTAGCAATGACGTGTCTTTGTTTTTCGATCTATGAGCATTACAAAGACCTTAAGAAAGGATGAGACTAGCCTGCCAAATGACCACAAAACTCTTTTGAAGTCTGGCAGATGCCTTCAGTGAACATACAGTGAGCTGTGAACTCCCAGCAACAAAGGAAGTTGGGTGATTTCTCTTGTTAGCATGAGCCATGAATGGCCTGACTCTAAGCATTTTTAAGAAAACAGCTTCTAGTTTCTTCTTTCACTTACTTCTAGCAGGTGGTTGAGGCAAAGGTTCAAAAGCATGAAAAACCTGATGAATCATACATCCTCTCTTCCTTCTCATAGACTCCATTCTGACTCAATGATCTTCACATTCCCAGATAAAGTGCTGTGCTGGAAAGATAAATTCATGGAGGCCTGATTCTGAGTCCTAACCAACAGCAGAGATCAAATTGCCAATATCTGTTGGATCATAGAAAAAGCAAGAGTTCCAGAAAAACATCTATGTCTGCTTCATTGACTAAGCTAAAGTCTTTGACCATTTGGATCACAACAAACTGTGGAAAATTCATAAAGAGACGGGAATACCAGACTACCTTACCTGCCTCCTGAGAAATCTGATGCAGGTCAAGAAGCAACAGTTGAAACTGGACATGAACAATGGACTGGTTCAAAATTGAGAAAGGAGTACATCAAGGCTGTATATTATCACCCTGCTTATTTAACTTCTATGCAGAGTACATCATGCAAAATGCTGAGCTGGATGAAGCACAAGCTGAAATCAAGATTGCCGGGAGAAATATCAATAACCTCAGATATGCAGAAGACACCCACCCTTATGGCAAAAAGTGAAAAAGAACTAAAGAGTCTCTTAATGAAAGTGAAAGAGGAGCATGAAAAAGCTATCTTAAAATTTAGCATTTAAAAAACTAAGATCATGGTCCCACTTCATGGCAAACAGATGGGGAAACAATGGAAACAGTTAGAGACTTAGTGTTCTTGGGCTCCAAAATTACTGCAGATGGTGACTACAGCCATAGAATTAAAAGATGCTTGCTCCTTTTAAGAAAAACTATAACAAATCTAGACACCATACTAAAAAGGAGAGACATTACTTTAGCAGCAAATGTCCATCTAGTCAAAGCTAGATGGTTTTTCCAGTAGTCATATATGGATGTAAAGCTGGATCATAAAGAATGCTGAGCACTGAAGAATTGATGCTTTTGAACTGTGGTTTTTGGAGAAGATTCTTGAGTCCCTTAGACTGCAAGATCAAACTAGTCAATGCTAAAGGAAGTGAAGTGAAGTGAAAGTCTCTCAGTTGTGTCTGACTCTTTGTGACCCATGGAATTCTCTAGGTCAGAATACTGGAGTGGGTAGCCTTTCCCTTTTCCAGGGGATCTTCCCGACCCAGAAGTTGAACCCAGGTCTCCTGCATTGCAGGTGGATTCTTTACAAATGAGCCACAGGGAAAGTCCATTCTAAAGGACATCAGTCCTGAATACTCATTGGATGGACTGATGCTGAAGCTGAAGCTCCAGTACTTTGGCCACCTGATGCGAAGAACTGACTCATTGGGAAAGAGCCTGATGCTGAGAAAGGCTGAAGACAGGAGAAGGGGACGACAGAGGGTGAGATGGTTTGATGGCATCACCGACTCAATAGACATGACTTTGAGCAAACTTCAGGAGTTGGTGATGGACAGAGAAGCCCGGCATGCTTCAGTTCATGGGGTCCCAAAGAGTTGGACATGACTGAGAGACTGAACTGAACTGAACCAAGAACAGGAGCTTCCCAGGTGGTGCTACTGGTAAAGAACTTGTCTGCCAGTGCAGGAAACATAAGAAATGCAAGTTTGATCCCTGTGTCAGGAAGATCCCCTGGAGGAGGACACAGCAACCCACTCCAGTATTCTTGCATGGAGAATCCCATGGACAGAGGAGCCTGGTGGGCCTAGAAGGTTACAATTCATGGTGTCACAAACACAGTCAGACATGACTGAGTGACTAAGCATGCAACCAAGAGCAAGTCATTTCTTTTTCTTTTTTCTTCTTCTTTTTTAAAAAATATTTATTTGACTGCACTGGGTGTTAGTTGTGACATGAAAGATTTAGTTGGAGCATGCAACTCAGTTGCAGTATGTGGGATCTATTTCCTTGACCAGAGATTCAACCCAGCCTCCCTGCATTAGGAGCAAATTCTTAGCCATTGGATCACCAAGGAAGTCCCAATTTCCTCAACTGTAGAAGATGCCTTCCTGCTCTCTTATAAGTACCTTCAGAATGAGCACAAAGGTTCATTTCTTTGTATCCCAATTGCCTAGCATAGGATTGTCTGACTCTTTGTGACGCTATGGACTGTAGCTGTCCAGGCTCCTCTATCCATGGGATTTCAAAGGCAAGAATACTGGAGTGGATGGCTGTTTCCTACTCCAAAATATCTTTCAGACCCAGGAATCCAGCCCCAGTCTCCTGCATTACAGGTAGATTCTTTACCATCTGAGCCACCAGGGAAGCTCTTCTATAAAGCAGACACTACATAAGAGAAATTTTAAGATTTTAAAGCACTAGTTATAGTATTCAATATCTGAAATTCTGATTTTTACCTAAAAATTTTAAATGTTTTTTGACCACAAGTAATAGCCAGATATATTTTTTAAATGCTGTATCATCACCAAACTATGCCCCATGAGCCAGATGCAGCCCTCTTCCTGTTTTATATGGTTTTACTGGCATGTAGTACACAGTCATATCTGTTCTTGTACATATAGTCTATAATTGCTCTCAAGCTGCAAAAGCTACTATGAATAGTTGTTATAGAAACTGTCTATCCTGAAAAACTTTAAATATTTATTGTCATTGTTTAGTCACTAAGTCATGTTGTCCAACTCTTTGTGACCCCATGGAATGTAGCTGGCCAGGCTCCTCTGCCCATGGGATTTCCCAGGCACCAATACTGGGGTGAGTTGCCACGTCCTTCTCCAGGGCATCTTTCTGACCCAGGGATCGAACCCATGTCTCCTGTATTGGCAGGTGGGTTCTTTACCACTAAGCCACCAGGGACACCCAAATACTATTCTGTCCCTCTTTGGAAAGAGTTTGCTGACCCCTGGTATAGACTCTGGTTGACTGTGAATACCAAGAAAGCATGCTGAATAAAATCCAGGTGAGACTTTCAAGATAGTACCCAACCCATGGACATTCTTCCTTTCAGAGAACTTGGAGCCTACCTTTCAGTAGAATGAGCTCAGTTGTCAGTAAATGTAACTTGAGAACTGCCTTTATTTAGAGGGTCTGCATGCCCAAGGAAACCGCCAGAATGGAACACTGAGGCTATAGTTTGCCATATGCACACATGGCAAAAGCCTGCCTAATTGCTCTTCACATTTGAGAGAAAACTATAGCCTCAGCAACTCTAGGACTAAAAGCACACTTGGCATATCTAAATGATATCTTTCATGACTGTCCTTATGACTAGAGGATTTTCAAGGGATCACCATTCTATTCCCAGCATGCAGTACATTTCTTGGTAAGTCATGTAATATCAATAGATGCTCAATAAAAGCTTTTGAACCAAATGAACTGAATATATGGATTCAGTTTTGACAAAGACCATCTACCTTGGTCTGAGTTGCTGCATTAATACCAAATATCTTTCTTTCCAAATTTAGGGATTAAATACTAATTTTCCCAGATTTTTTTCACCCCTCTCCCACTTTCCATCTGATTTTTAAAAGTAACAAAACCATACAAAGTTCAAATGTTTGCTAAGTACCTGTTCTGTGCAAGGCAAACAGAAGCAGCCATAATTTCTTTTGGTCTCATAATAATTCTCCTGGATTCCCTAGAGGTCAATTAGGATTTCTCTTTATGCTGAGGACATATAAGGCTGCTATTATGAACATGACCAGATGAATGTATAGGGTGAATAGTTAGAGGAGAGAAGGCAGTTGGGGTCCACATTACGCCATCTTCACCAGAGGAATCAAAGTAAAACAGCAGTTGCCTTAAGTTAGCTGGGTGAAACACGTCCCAATTAATGATGGGCTAACTGGTTCAGATAAAAGCTTCTACTTAATGAGTCATTAAAGCACATACTTTGGAACACAGAAAAATCATGAACCATGCAGCATGCCCAGAAGCAATCTTCCTGTTCTGTGGCTGTGCTTAAATGCAGTGCTAATTTTGGAGGGCCTGCCATTTATAATAGCACTGAGATGAATCACAGTGAATTTATGAATGTGATTCCGTGTCACCCATTACACAAGCTCTCCCCTGGGGAAGTGAGCCATCCTGAGAGCAACTCCTAATAAGCAGAAATTAAGTGTTACTGTCCCTTGCTACCAGAAGGAGGGAAAAAAAAAAAAAAAAAAGCATGCCTGGGGGAGGGGGTGGGAGGATGGATAATTTGCTTGTCCATAAATTGGGAGAAGGGAGAGAGATAGGCATCTATTTTGAGCCTCTGTGGCCTGGGGAACCACATTTCCTGTGCTCAAAGCCAGGAGCTCTCTTACACAGTAAATAATTCAAGAAGCCCCACAGCAAGTGCCTGGAGAGGAGGCCTGCTTCCTGCAAGCTGCCTCCTCAGCTAATCTTGGAAAAACGATGGATCACCCTGAAGCTCAGACAGAATTTCTGCCTTCTACGTCAGGATTCTGACCATGGCCCTCAAGCAGGGTACGTCAGGAGGAAACCAACACAATCCTGTCATTGTCTCTGTTATTTATAGCTTATTGTTTTAAAAAATGGAAAAGACTCCTATGTCAAACTGAAGATTTCATGCATGAATCTGGCAGGCACTTTTACTGGAGCGAATTTTAAAAACAAATTCAATATATTGTACACTGTTGAGGGAAATGACAAATCACAAACCCCTCCTGTCTGATATCAGGTCTTCCCCTGTGTTCCTCCAGCATCTTCTTCTAACATTCACCCAGAGCACTTTTTGAAGAAAGGCCAATTTGGCTTTTACCTTCCGAGGAACCCTCAACTTTTTCTGTGCAAAAACCAAGGAAGCAGAAGCTCACATGTCTCTTGTTTGCTTAATCTTTGATTTTATTCTGATTTCTGATCTCTGTAATCCTAATATATTTATGGAAAAGATTAATGAGATATGATCAATATGTAGTATAAAAAGTACAACAATGTGTAAACTATAAAATGTCATCAAATGCTAGTTTTTGATTTTAGAACAAGACAGCCATTCTCCAAGTCAATTCAAAAAGATATATTTTTGAATGGGTGGAGTGTGTTTGTTTCTCAGACCTTACCCCAGGGCCCCCAAAATCTTATTCTTTAGGATGTTTTTAGTCAGCAAAGACATTGGTAAAGCTGATGAGAAAGATGGATGGGGTGGGGAAAGTCAGTACTAACACATGTATTTTAGAGTGAAGGGTGATTTCTGCACACTTTTAAAATTATTCAAGGTCACTGACACACGGTTGAATAACAAGGTGCTATTACTTTATTTACTGTAGAATGGAAATGAGATCAGATTCTTTTGGGATTTGCAAATGATTGTCCCCCTGGAAAAGTCTCTATAAATCTGCCAAGTAGACAGCAGCTGTTCTTACCTCTTGCCCTCTTTCACACAGCACCTTAAAAAGAACAAGCAGGAAACATCCTCTTATACTTTTATTTACTGGTTCTGCCAAATGCTTATTTGCCTCTAGGGGGCATTTCTAAAGACTGCAACGGAAAGTATTTTAGCTCTTATGGCTGTCAAACCAGATGGCTCAGGAATAGGAACAGAAAAGAAATAGTAACAGGAAAAAAAAGAAGTCACTTTGATCAAGTTCATTTTTATTGCCGTGAGCAGAAATAAAGTCCAACTGGCTTCTGAACGGAATTGGAGAATGAAAAAGACTGACTTCTAAAAAACATTTTATTAACTTTTTATCTAGCTAATTTTCCTGGGTAGACAGTCTCTGACCTAGAAAAAAATGCCATAAAAATAAAATAAGTATCATCAGAATGACACTCGCAGCATCAAGGATTAGGATTACAAAGGTCACCGCAATTCACCAAAGAGTGGAAAAAACCTAGCCTTAATTAAGATAAGTATCTCCCATCTTTAAGGTCAGAACTTATTTGGAGAAGAAGAAAAGTGTTGTAATACTCAGAAATGATTGCATATCAAAAGATATTCTTTTCAATGAGCTCCTGCAAACCCCAGTATCAATACAATGACATAGTGTTGCACCAACTTTATTATCATCTATGTTCTGTTGCCCAGTGCATCCATTTGTTCCATTGCACCCTCAGTCACTTTTAATATCTTTGTTCTTTTTCATATACTTTATATTTCCATAGTGTCTTTTATCTCCCAGTATAACGCAAACATCAATTAACTAACATCCCTGTGTGGGTAGAAAGTCCTGCCATTCTCATTTTGAAGCTGAGAGAAACAGGTTCAGTGAGGTGAAGGGACTCGCCCCCAGCCGGTAGGAGAAGCAGAAATGGCCTCAGTTCCTGATGCCTAGCTATCTGCTGTAACTAATTATGTCATCTAATTTTCTCAGAGCAGCTCATCTGTGGAGTGAGGAGATTGATGCTGTTGTTCAGTTGCTAAGTCGTGTCTGACTCTTTAGTGACCCTGTGGACTAGCCTGTCAGGCTCCTCTATCCAAGGGATTTCCGGGGAAGAATACTGGAATGGGCTGCCATTTCCTTCTCCAGGGGATTTTCCCAACCCAGGGATCAAACTCAGATCTCCTGCATTGCAGGCAGTTTCTTCACCACTGAGCCACCAGGAAAGTAAGGATATCAATTCTGAAGTCCATTTGAGAAACCAGTCAATTTTTTTACCATCCACATCTATTTTTGCTTCCCAAACAAAAAACCAAATTGATTTCCATTGAAAAACTTAAGAGCCCTTTCTAAATAAATGTCTTAACCCTTATGTCTCAATGGGCAACTTGTCATCTAAAAATGGTTTGATGAGGACAAAACTGACTTTATGCAAACTCATTAACAGATGGAAAAGAAATGATTTTTTTAAATTTTATGTTGGAGTATTGTTAATTAACAATGTTGTGTTAGTTTCAGGTGTACAGCAAAGTGATTCAGTTACTGGGAGCCTGGGATTGGCAGTTATATAGTTACTGTTATATTTAAAATAGATAACCAACAAGGACCTACTGTATAGAAAAGAAATGAATTTTTATAAAGAAAGATCCATGAAAGTAATCTTGGCTAATAATAATAAAAACTGCCACTTACCAAGCTCCTGAGCTTCAACTGTGAGCCCATGTGCTTTTTCTCATTTACTGCTGACAGCTCTATGAGGGACGACTATTCTTATTCCCACTTGAGAGATGAGAAAAAGCATGCAGAGAGGTAAAAGTAAATCATTCCAGGTTAGAAAGATAGCAAGCGTATTTTTTCCTTCGCATTGGAAATGGCACACTCTCTTTGACTGTACAGTAGACATCAGTGAGCACCTGTGCCTGCATTTTATATGATACAGGGAGCCTTCAGCAACCTAAGAGTAAGGTGTACCCTTTCTCCTCAATAAAGTATGTGCCCATTTGCAAACAAGAAACTTATTTTTTAAAATTTCTACTCCCATATTGAAATGGGGCAGGGGAGGGGGAGGGTTTTTGTTTTTGTTTTTGTTTTCAGTGTAGACAGGTGTTAAGAGTGTAAGTTAGCTTAAAGCTTAACATTCAGAAAACAAAAATCATGGCATCTGGTCCCATCACTTCATGGGAAATAGATGGGGAACCTGTGGAAACAGTGTCAGACTTTATTTTGAGGGGCTCCAAAATCACTGCAGATGGTGATTGCAGCCACGAAATTAAAAGACGCTTACTCCTTGGAAAGAAAGTTATGACCAACCTAGATAGCATATTCAAAAGCAGAGACATTACTTTGCCAACAAAAGTCCGTCTAGTCAAGGCTATGGTTTTTCCTGTGGTCATGTATGGATGTGAGAGCTGGACTATGAAGAAAGCTGAGTGCTGAAGAATTGATGCTTTTGAACTGTGGTGTTGGAGAAGACTCTTGAGAGTCCCTTGGACTGCAAGGAGATCCAACCAGTCCATCCTGAAGGAGATCAGGATGTTCTTTGGAAGGAATGATGCTAAATCTGAAACTCCAGTACTTTGGCCACCTCATGCAAAGAGTTGACTCATTGGAAAAGACTCTGATGCTGGGAGGGATTGGGGCAGGAGGAGAATGGGACAACAGAGGATGAGATGGCTGGATGGCATCACCTACTTGATGGATGTAAGTTTGAGTGAACTCCTGGAGTTGGTGATGGACAGGGAGGCCTGACGTGCTGCGATTCATGGAGTGGCAAAGAGTTGGACACGACTGAGCGACTGAAGTAAACTGAACTGAAGAGTGCAAAATACAACAAATCCAGAGAGATGGGAAGGAACGTGGAACGTGACTCTCCTTCCCTGTAACCAAGCCAGTAGAATGGGCTTACTAGGTCTTCTTCCTCTTTTTTCCTTTTTTTCCCTCCAAACTCCCAAGAAAGCCTCAGACAGCACTGACTCACAGTAGACACTTCTTTTAAATTAGATTTGATGATTTCTTTCTCATTTTCTCTTAACGCCCCTTGAAATTCTGAGAGATTTATTTTTTTTAAATTCTGCTTTGTGATGACATTGGCAAATAAGAGGATTCATGCCTGATCTCTCCAAGTTAGGATTTTTGTGCCTCCTGGGACCATGCAGGCATCCACCTGAACAGTGCTGGTGGGTACAGAAGCCTGTAATTCCTGGCAAGGTCATTCCAGCTGAGGACAAGCAGCTAAGGCCACGAGGGCTCATGTACTCTGATTCATAGCCACCTTGTTCTTTTCTACCTCTTTATTCTAATGGCCAAAATAATCACCACTTCTACTGAGTGTTTATATTGAGTTTGGCACTATGCTCAGTGCTTTGCAGGCATTATCTCATTTACTCTTCCATCAAATCCTATAACATGGGGCTATTATTCTCATTTAGGTATCAGAAAACTGAGCTTCAGAGGCAATATATCACTTGAAAGATGGCATCTCTATAAGTGTTGGTACAGGCATTTGACCCAGGCAATCAGACTTCCGAGCCCAAATTAGAATCTGTACATTATTGCCTCTCTATTGTTGGATTCCTGGAAAATAGCCTCCTATTTAAGACAATAAAGATAATTTTTTGTCACCAAGATAATTTTTATCATCTCTTAGAATAATTGAAAATATGGACATTTTATAACTAGTAACTAAAGCGACACTAAAAGAAAAATAGCTTTTAAAGAAGAATCAGGCTTTCCTTTGCAACAAACAGTCATTGGGCGGCTTTGTGTTTGCAGCAATATAATGAAAGTGGCCACACAGAAATCCCCACAGTGCCTGGGAGGAAGGGGAGAGGAATTAGGTCATCCTGGTTGGATCTCAAGAAGGATCACAGGCAAGAAGAAGTTGATCTCTTATATTTTCAAAATTCTTTCCAGACTCTTTGTAGGGAGAACTCACTCCCTAAAAGACAAGAATAAACAACAACAAAAAAAAACTGGATGAGGAGCTGATTGAAATGTATGTATCTAAGATTTGTGGGTTCAGCTGATTAGCAACTGAAGAGATGGCCTTTATGGCCCCGGGGGAGCTTTGAGCTTACCATTGGTTATCTTTTCCTCCTGAATAGCAGTATAAACTCCTGGGGAGCAGAAGAAAGCTGCCCTGCAAGACAAAGGCACAGGAGTTGCTTCTTTTCTCTCTCAGATGGAAGCAAAGCAACTCAAGGAATCCTTTATAGTTAACTATTAAAATTGGCTTTTCCTTTTTTTTTTTTTTTTTTTTTTTTTTTAAACTTCTTTAACCTCTATCTCTAAGAGCAATCAAGCAATAAAACTTCACGCTAGGTGAGCAGGAAACACCAAAGTAGCTCACCTCATTCTTTTTTTCTTCCAAACCCAGCATCCAGAACAATGGCTTAAAAGAAAACGAGCTTGCGTTCTTTTGCTGCTTTTTCGAAAAAAGGATCTCAGGACTGTGTTATGTTTTCAGCTTTGGTGTTGACCCCAAAATGTTAGGATTCCTTTAGAGTGTATGCAAGAGGGTTCAGAGAAAGGGGAGGTGTGAGATGTATGACCACCTTTATTCCCTATCCAAAGACCCTACCTACCGCTAGACCCCTGTAGTTTAAGGTGGAATTACCTGGACCAAAATAGATCAAAGGATGGGAAAATAGATGTCGGCTAAGGCAGGACGAAAAGAAAACAGAAATGTGGAAAGGATATTAGAGAAAGAGAAAATAGAATCATAGAAATCGCTTCGGAAGAGTAACACATAGAAAAAAGCAGGAAGAAGAGAAACAAAAGATGAAATAATACATCTTGGATAATAGTTCATTAGTGTCAACCACTGATTCAACCAGTTGGCCAAAAAGACCATTGTCCAGGAGATAAACAATGCTAGGGGCTCAAAGACAGCGGGACATAGCCTTATCCCTAAAGAATTCAGCTTATGTAGGAAAATTAACACACAAATAAAAATGCAGTTCATACATTAATATTAGTCTTAGTTGTACTCCATTTCTTTTTGTCCTTCAAATGTGGCAAACCCTGATCCTACAAAAGGGCTTTTGGGCTTACTGGTCAGTCTCTTTGAAATGTTCTCCACACTTAACCTTTACATGACTGGCGACCTCCTACTCTTTAAGTCTCATCTCCAACCCACGCATTGAAGCAGCAAACCCAATCCTGGTCTACACTCACTCGCTATTATCTTCTCCAAAAGTCCATTTTCAAAGTCTGGAATTATCTTAATTTTTTATTATCCCACAGGTTCAAAATCAGACTGTACTAGGACTTAAGCTCCTTGAGGAAGGAAACTCAGTGGTAAGTCATCAATGAAGTCATTGATGAATATTTTTTGACTATTTGACTAACAGATTGACATAAGAATGTTATAAAAGACATAAGCATAGGATTCTGTGGTGTCAGAAGACACAAAAATCTCCACTATGAGAACATTGTGGAAAGTTTCTTAGGTGGGGCGATTTTACTGTCGTTGTTAAATATGTAAGCTTGAGTAGGTGTGCAAGAAGTGGCAAGGGCAGCAGAGCATTGCAGGCCAAGAGCTCCTGTGTTGAGCTCTACTTCTGGAAACTGCCTTTTACTTAGAGTGTCTAGAATACAGATGGTGTTGTATAGAATGGGACAGCTTCAGTAGAATAGAGTTGTCCCTTCAGTGTCCATGGGATATTAGTTCCAAGACCACAGCAGATACCCAAATGCAAGGATGGTAAAGTTTCTATTAAAATTGCCCTCATACAGTTGGCCCTCAGTATCCAGAGGTTCTATAGAAATTCCAAGAGCAGTTGGTTGAATCTGTGAATGTGAATTAACAAGATTAACTGTAGTTAAAAGCCCAAGCTTTTCTTTTTTTCTTTGAGGTTTGAATTGCTTTTATTGGGGCAAGCTCAGCAAGCCCACTGTGAAAAGCACAATCTTTGAAGCTAAACTTTCTGAAAAGACCGGCATAGCTCATTTTATT
Organism: Tragelaphus eurycerus; assembly: GCA_935064755.1. NCBI lineage: Eukaryota > Metazoa > Chordata > Mammalia > Artiodactyla > Bovidae > Tragelaphus > Tragelaphus eurycerus. The sequence continues at coordinate 38,206,114 of CAKXYN010000010.1, read as the reverse complement.
GTGCTTCACTTTATTGTGCTTTGCAAATATTGTGCATTTTTTTCTTTTCTTAAACAAATTGAAGATTTGTGGCAACCCTGTGTTGAGCAAAGGGGCTTCCCCCTTGGCTCAGTGGTAAAGAATCTGGCTGCAATGCAGGAGTCACAGGTTCAATCCCTGGGTCAGGAAGATCCCCTGGAGGAGGACATGGCAACCCATTTCAGTGTAATTGCCTGAAGAATCCCATGGACAGAGGAGCCTGGCGGGCTACAGTCCATAGGATTACAGAGAGCTGGACAACGGAGTGGCCATGCATGCAAGCACGCGTTGAGCAAATCTATCGGCCCCATTTTCCTATAGCATGATTTTTTAGGTCTGTGCATTGTTTTTGGAGACAACATGCTGTTGCATGTTTAATAGCTAACGTGCATGCATGCTAAGTCACTTCAGTCGTATCTGACTCTGCAACCACATGGAGAGCAGCCAACCAGGCTCCTCTGTCCATAGGATTCTTCAGGCAAGAATACTGAAGTGGGTTGTCATTCCCTTCTCCAGGGGATCTTCCTGACCCAGAGATCAAACCCTCATCTCCTGTGGCTCCTGAATTGCCGGCAGATTCTTTACTGCTGAACCACGAGGGAAACCTAATAGCCTACAGTGTGGTGTAAACACAACTTTTATATGTACTGAGAAGCCAAAAGAGTCGTGTGCCTCATTTTCTTGTGATGTTCACTTTATTGCAGTCATCTGGAACCGGACCTGCAGTATCTCCAAGGGATGCATGTAAATCCTGGTTCTTCTACTAATATTTAGTTGATATCACACAACTTATCAGTCTTCTCTGTGCTTCAGTTACCTAATCTGTAAAATGGGAATATGATTCTGGGAAGTATTATGTCAGTTAATATATGTAAAATATATTTAAAAGGGTTAACACTCAAAAATGGTTTTATTGACAGGGGTGTCACGTCCATGAATCAAGGCAAATTGGAAGTGGTCAAACAGGAGATGGCAAGAGTGAACGTTGACATTCTAGGAACCAGTGAACTAAAATGGACTGGAATGGGTGAATTTAACTCAGATGACCATTATATCTACTACTGTGAGAAGGAATCCCTTAGAAGAAATGGAGTAGCCATCATAGTCAACAAAAGAGTCCAAAATGCAGTACTTGGATGCAATCTTAAAAACAACAGAATTATCTCTGTTCGTTTCCAAGGCAAACCATTCAATATCACAGTAATCCAAGCTTATGCCCCAACCAGTATCACTTAAGAAGCTGAAGTTGAGCCTACAAGACATTTTAGAAATAATACCCAAAAAATATGTCCTTTTCATTATAGGGGACTGGAATGCAAAAGTAGGAAGTCAAGAAACACCTGGAGTAACAGGCAAATTTGGCCTTGGAGTATGGAATGAAGCAGGGCAAAGGGTTATAGAGTTTTGTGAAGAGAACACACTGGTCATAGCAAACACCCTCTTCCAACAACACAAGAGAAGATTCTACACATGGACATCACCAGATGGTCAACACCGAAATCAGATTCATTATATTCTTTGCAGCCAAAGATGGAGAAGCCCTATACAGTCAGCAAAAACAAGACTGGGAGCTGACTGTGGCTCAGATCATGAATTCCTTATTGCCAAATTCAGACTTAAATTGAAGAAAGTGGGGAAAACCACAAGACCATTCAGATATGACCTAAATTAAACCCCTTATGATTATACAGTGGAAGTGAGAAATAGATTTAAGGGACTAGATCTGATACATAGAGTGCCTGATGAACTATGGAATGAGGTTCGTGACATTGTACAGGAGACAGGGATCAAGACCATCCCCATGGAAAAGAAATGCAAAAAACAAAATGGCTGTCTGAGGAGGCCGTACAAATAGCTTGAAAAGAAAAGAAACGAAATGCAAAGGAGAAAAGGAAAGATATAAACATCTGAATGCAGAGTTCCAAAGAATAGCAAGGAAAGATAAGAAAGCCTTCCTCAGTGATCAATGCAAAGAAATAGAAGAAAACAACAGAATGGGAAAGACTAAAGATCTCTTCCAGAAAATTAGAGATACCAAGGGAACATTTCATGCAAAGATGGGCTCGATAAAGGATAGAAATGGTATGGACCTAACAAAAGCAGAAGATATTAAGAAGAGGTGGCAAGAATACATAGAAGAACTGTACAAAACAAGCTTCACAGCCCAGATAATCACAATGGTGTGATCACTCACCTAGAGCCAGATATCCTGGAATGTGAAGTCAAGTGGGCCTTGGAAAGCATCACTACGAACAAAGCTAGTGGAGGTGATGGCATTCCAGTTGAGCTATTCCAAATCCTGAAAGATGATGTTGTGAAAGTGCTGCACTCAATATGCCAGCAAACTTGGAAAACTCAGCAGTGGCCACAGGACTGGAAAAGGTCAGTTTTCATTCCAATCCCAAAGAAAGGAAATGCCAAAGAATGCTCAAACTACCACACAATTGCACTCATCTCACACACTAGTAAAGTAATGCTCAAAATTCTCCAAGCCAGGCTTCAGCAATATGTGAACCATGAACTTCCTGATGTTCAAGCTGGTTTTAGAAAAGGCAGAGGAACCAGAGATCAAATTGCCAACATCTGCTGGATCATCAAAAGAGCAAGAGAGTTCCAGAAAAACATCTATTTCTGCTTGATTGACTATGCCAAAGCCTTTGACTGTGTGGATCACAATAAACTGTGGAAAACTCTGAAAGAGATGGGAATACCAGACCACCTGATCTGCCTCTTGAGAAACCTATATGCTGGTCAGGAAGCAACAGTTAGAACTGGACATGGAACAACAGATTGGTTCCAAATAGGAAAAGGAGTATGTTAAGGCTGTATATGGCTATCCTGCTTATTTAACTTATATGCAGAGTACATCATGAGAAATGCTGGACTGGAAGAAACACAAGCTGGAATCAAGATTGCCAGGAGAAATATCAATAACCTCAGTTATGCAGATGACACCACCCTTATGGCAGAAAGTGAAGAAGAACTAAAGAGCCTCTTGATGAAAATGAAAGAGGAGAGGGAAAAGTTGACTTAAAGCTCAACATTCAGAAAACTAAGATCATGGCTTCTGGTCCCATCACTTCATGGGAAATAGATGGGGAAACAGTGAAAACAGTGTCAGACTTTATTTTGCGGGTTCCAAAATCACTGCAGATGGTTATATCTAGGTTATGACCAACCTAGATAGCATATTCAAAAGCAGAGACATTACTTTGCCAACAAAGGTCTGTCTAGTCAAGGCTATGGTTTTTCCAGTGGTCATGTATGGATGCGAGAGTTGGACTGTGAAGAAAGCTGAGCACAGACGAATTGATGCTTTTGAATTGTGGTGTTGGAGAAGACTCTTGAGAGTCCCATGGACTGCAAGGAGATCCAACCAGTCCATTCTGAAGGAGATCAGTCCTGGGTGTTCATTGGAAGGACTGATGCTGAAGCTGAAACTCCAATACTTTGGCCACCTCATGCGAAGAGTTGACTCATTGGAAAAGACCATAATGGTGGGAGGGATTGGGAGCAGGAGGAGAAGGGGATGACACAGGATGAGATGGCTGGATGACATCACCAACTTGATGGACATGAGCTTGAGTGAACTCTGGGAGTTGGTGATGGACAGGGAGGCCTGGTGTGCTATGATTCATGGGGTCGCAAAGAGTCAGACATGACTGAGCAACTGAACTGAACTGAACTGAAGGGGAAAAAGTAATTATAGCTACATGACAGTCTTATTTTATTTTAAACATTTTATTTAGATTATCTAACTTAATCTATATATACTTATAAGATACTATCATCACCATCTTACAGATAAGGAAACTTGAGAGACAGAGAGTTTCCGTAATTTGTCCAGAGTCACACAGCAGTAAATAGCACAGCTCAACCTACAAGGTCAGGTTTTTTAATCTTGCCTTTCACCATTATACTATGCCATTTCTTAAGGTGCTTAATTAATAGGAATCCTGTGAGGAAAAATGAAATAAAGTGTATAAGTGGTTCATCAAAAGGCCTGGTGAATATTAAGCACTCAGTGCTTATTTTTTAATGTCTACAGGACAATAGAGCTATAATTAGAATAAGTCACTATTTAGAAAATATAGCTATCTGTGGATTTACTGGGAGACTCAACAGAATCTGGAGGAGACAGGGAGCATTTCAGCAATTTCTGGCTGGTTGAATTACTGCTAAACAGGCAATAGAAAGGTGGAATAGTCATAATCGCTTGCTTGACCTTGATTTCTGATGGGAGTACCAAAGCCTTCTTGGGCATCAATCTTTGCCCAGCTGTACTTCTTCACTAATTAATTTTAAAAAGGTCTAAGTCAATTAATTATAAAGTAATGGGTTGTCACTTCCAGTTGCCAAATTATCTACATTACAGCTGTATCTAATTAGTTAGCTTATTCTATCTCATTCTTGGAAACATGCTATTTCCCCACTTTATGTTAATTTATGTGCATAAGTTCTATGAATAACAAGCTATACATTATTCTGTAATAAACTGTGAAACTAGTGCTTTGTGGACATTCACAATAAAGTAAGATAATATGAAATAGTATAAAAACACCAGAAAAACAAAAAGAAAGCACTTTTTAAATGTCTATTCAAAGTTAATAAATAACCAAGCAAGCAAATTAAGCAAGAATTTCATAATGGAACATAATAAATGCCTTTAAAATGCTAATGCTTTAAAATGTGTAAAACTAGCCCCAAATCTGGTGATTTAGTGCTGTCAACTGATTCCTGATGTTGAAGAGGACAGAATAAAAGCAGAAATAAAAAAGCAACTTCATTTATTACTTGTAGAGTTGGGTATTCTTAACATAAATGTGAAGAAATATATTTTCTTCAACAAAGAACCTATCTGTTCCCTTTGTCCTATTCTTCCTTTTTTTCCTTCTATCTCGGTAGAAAGGGTGTCCTTCTGATCCAAGGCTGAAACCTCCATCAAAGCTCCAAGTCGCATTCCCTCCCACCTCTCCTGAGATTCAGCTGCATAAACAACTCCCTGTTTTCTTTTGCATTATCAATTGCTGCCTCTCTTAACCCCTTCTCAGCCCACAAACAGGCATATATCCTTCTGCTACTGAAAACAGCTTCCTAAGACTGAGCTCTGCACTACTACTGTAAACTATGTCCCTAGACTTACTTCAATCCAAGGAAAGTCTCAGCTCTTGTGTTTACTTCTGCTACTGCTGCTAAGTCACTTCAGTCATGTCTGACTCTGTGCAACCCCGTAAATGGCAACCCACCAGGCTTGTAAAGCCTTTCTAGGAAACTAAGCTGCTATGCTCTGCCTAGCAGATTTAGCACCTTGCTCATAATCTACATAAAGCCTTTGCATAGTAAGTACTCAACAAGAATTAGCTTTTCTGGTGCTATCACTGCCATTTGAACAATGGAATATCAAACTGCTTCAGAGAGCAGGCTCCAAAATCAGACATTGTCCCTCAAATCCTGGCTCTACCTCCTTATAACTGTGCAACCTAAGGCAGAATACTTAATTTTGAAACTGAATTCTTAAATATAAAATGTATATAGTAGTTATAACCACCTCACAGAGTTTATGATAGAAACAGATGAAAAGAGGTAAAGCATATAAGTGCTTAGAACTAAATTCAGAACATAGTAAGTACTCAAATATGCCTGGCAAATTCAAGCACTGAATTCCCTTCCGGGGAATGTTATCCAACAGAGAATTGACGCTTTCAAACTGTGATGCTGGGGAAGACTCTTGAGAGTCCCTTGGATAGCAAGGAGATCAAACCAGTCAATCTGAAAGGAAATCAACCCTGAAGATTCATTAGAACGACTGATGCTGAAGCTGAAGCTCCAGTACTTTGACAACCAGATGCCAAGAGCCAACTCATTGAAAAAGACCCTGATGTTGGGAAAGACTGATGGCAAAAGGAAAAGGGGATGACAGAGGATGAGATGGGTAGATAGCATCACCAACTCAATGGACATGAGTTTGAGCAAACTCAGGGAGACAGTGAAGGACAGGGAAGTCTGGTGGGCTACAGTCCATGGGGTCACAAAGAGTCAGACATGATTTAGTGAGTGAACAACAACAATAACCCATACTGAATCCACTTTCTGGGCAAATGTCTTAGGTTTGGCCAATCAGACCACTTAGTCCTCTTTCTGGTCACATGACCCAGGTATGACCAATCAGAGCACTGAATTCCCTTTCTTGGTCATGTGACCTGGCTTCATCAATCCACGTAAGCCTACTAATCTGGTCTCCCTTGTTCAGTTTACAAAAGAGACTTGGGGAAGACATTTCCATTAGAAGGAACTCCTACATTTTTGTAGAAATTATTAGTAAGAGATACTGTCTCTGTCCCACTCAAAAAGAAATGATATGAAGAGCTTCTAGAACCATCTGACCATCACATCAGTCTGGGAAGGAAGGCAAGCCACAGAGAGAAGTAGAGCTAATCCAACAGATAGGACATCGTTTGACCCTCTAAATCCAACCATAACCGATGCCAGTCCTGCCCATGTACTTTCATTTGTTTATTAAAACAGCTATTTCTGATGTAAGCTACTTTGCATTTTTCTGTTACTTGCAACTGAAACCAATATAAATGTTTATCATGTTTTAGCATAGTCAGTTGCTGAAGGACCTCTTTTGCATACTGTTCTGGAGCCTTAGAAGACTTCAGCTAACATTCAATAAATAACTGTTGCACAAAGATGAAAATACTTTGATGATGGTAATAGAGAGATATATTCTACACCCAGACCTCATTATCTAGCTCACCCTTTAGACAGAGCATGAACTTCATGGGTGCACAGATTAACGTAAGGGTCTGCCTGAAATGGTAGTGGTCACAAAAGTCATGAGAAAAATATTTCCTCATTTGAAATGCCATCTTTTTCAGCTGCTATAGAAGAAAACTAATAGTTTAGCAGTGTACTTACTTTAGCAGACTAGATGAATATGTCAATAAGAATATCCAAACAAGATATAGTTCTCCCTTGGTGCTAAGTTGCGTCAGTCGTGTCCGACTTTGTGCAACCCCAGAGACGGCAGCCCAACAGGCTCCTCTGTCCCTGTGATTCTCCAGGCAAGAATACTGGAGTGGGTTGCCATTTCCTTCTCCAATGCATGAAAGTGAAAAGTAAAAGTAAAGTTGCTCAGTCGTGTCCGACTCTTAGCAACCCCATGGACTGTAGCCTACCAGGCCCCTCCGTTCATGGGATTCTCCAGGCAAGAGTACTGGAGTGGGGTGCCATTGCCTTCTCCGTCTCCCTTGGTATCCATGCGGAATTGATTCTAAGACCCTGCCCCCCTCCCAACACCCTTCGAAACCAAAATCCACAGATGCTTAAGTCTCTTAAATAAAATTGCATAGTATTTGCATATAAACTATGCACATCCTAATGCATACTTGAAATCATCTCTAGATTACTTATAATACCTAATGCTATATAAATACTACATAAATAGCTGCTGGCATGCAGCAAATTCAAGTTTTGCTTTTTGAAGCTTTCTGGAATTTTTTTTTCTGAATACTGTCAGAACCCACAGATATGAATGGCCAACTGTAATATCCACCCTAACAAGGGAGAATTGCACATTTCTGATTTTTAAATTACTTATTGTGTGACTTTTAAAAATTATCTTTCAAGACTGACTCTTTTTTCCAAAAGCATTATCTTCCCGAGTTTATAGTGGAAACCCATGGGGTAAAAGGTATTAAAAAATATTCACTTTCTTCCAGGCTTTCAAATTTCATAGTTCTGAAAATTATCTAACTTAACTGTGCCTAAAAATAATTTATCGATTCCATAATTTTTCAAAACCTGTTACTATTTCCTCTTCTGGACATAAGGATGAGGAAGGAAGGAGGTGGGTACATGGATAAGTAAGAACACAGGATTCAAAAAGAAGATGTATTTAATTGAGAAACATGGGGCAGCAAGGGAGAGGAAAAAAAACAGAGACATTAAACAATTTAGGCAAATTGTTTATGTGAATTGAAGGCACTCAGATTGAATGTAAAAAAAACTGTAACTTTGATGCAGATGGCAACAGAAATACATTCTGAGAAAAAAAATTCTGTGCACTACATCAAAAGCCCTGCAGGCATAGTCCCTTCCTTCTGTTGCTTTGCAGCAGGGAAACAACAAAGAAAACTGGAACCAGTCAGAAAATCCTAGTAACCAGTATAGCTGCTGTGGAAGGGTTCTTCTGTTTGGGTGACTTTCCAGGCATAAGAGGGTTTCCATCTGGGAAAGGCTTGCTGTCAAACAGTAAACCCGCTGCCCCTCAAGGGTGAGGATGGTTCTCTTCAAAGTGGCATCTGCAGCTGCTGGTCCTTCAAGTCTTTGCTAGTCAGGGCCCCTGCTCTTTCTTGTAAAAGCTGGCACCATTTTAATTATTTTCGTAAATGTTGCCCTCCGTTAGCTCCACCGTGCTGGGTTGAAAAGGAAAAAATAAAATCTCTGATTTGAGGATTCATTAAGCAGCTGCTGTTGCTTACATGGTACAATAGATGCCTGAAATATGCTGGCTTGCTGCACTAATAAAGGAAACTATAATATTCTAGTCAGACTGGTTTGTGTTTGTTTCACTCTGAGGTCATGAAACTTGGGAACACAGACATCCAGACTGAAAATATATCAATGGTTGTTTCTCTTCTTAGAAGGGTGTTCATTCATTCAACAAATACCTTTGACTATCTACTTCCCCCTACCCTTTATGGAAGGGGCAAGAGTATTCTATAGCCAACAACATCATCAAAAAGTCATTATCATTCAACCCCTGCACAATCTCTCTAAGTTAAGAAAGAGTTAAGAAGTAGTCTCTCTGGTCAGTTTTTAATGGAGAAATCTAAGATTTTGTTAAAAAGAAACAAAGTTCCTTTCTGATTTTTAAATATATAAAAAGTGTCCTCATATTATATGCTGAACCCTAAATGTCAGCTTTCTAAAATAATACAAGTTAGATTCATTTATGAAGGAAAAATGGCATTAGGGAGCTGTCTGTGAACGACTGTACACCACTCAGGGCAAAACATTTTCTCCAAACATCAAATGGTCATCCCCATAAAAGATGCTGAAATAAGGATTCAACCAGAGAGCTAGAATTATCTCCAACTGGTGAGAAATTGGCACCAGCTACAAGCTGAAAAAGGAATCCTTCTACAGTTTCTGTCCCCAAAGGTCACTTCTGGCCACAATTTTGTCTCTGAAGATAGAGACCTGGATTATTTATCCATGTGAATTATTTTTTGTTCCTTTATGAAATTCAATAGAATAAAAATAGCTGCTGCCCATTATCGCTTGCCTGTCAGCTCTACCTGGGCTGAGGTGGTGGGAAAGGACAGGAAATGCTGTTACAGATGTTTAATCGAAGAAAGCTCTTTTTGGAATGTGTTTGCATGACTCATAAAGAGCAGTTATTCTTAGCTTTCCCGTCACAAGAGATAAAGCTCTTTGTCCTATAATACAGACTACTTAAAAAGAAAGCCCAAGGTCCATTCAAAGCTAGAGCCCAATTATTATTGGAGAGCTCTCTCTATAATACCTGCCCCAAGCCCCTGCAGTGACATTATATCACTCTTTGCAGGCCTAGAATGTAATGCCAATTTTTTTTTGTTTGTCTTTTTCATTTGTCAGAGTCGTGTCACCTGGAATGCTAAGAACCACTTAATGTAGTGGTAGTGACTTTAATTCAGTTATAGGGATCATCAGTTTAGTGGCACAGTTTAATACAATTAAATATGCTATGCTATACAGAAAATTCATCCTCTTTGGGGGTCACTTCTGAAGTTTCATATCTCATAATCAAACTTCAATCTAATATTGATTATATTTTGGATAAACCTGTCTCAATTCCCAGAACCTATAAACCAATAACATTTTGAAGCAATTTACTAAAGGATAGCAGCAGTCTTTGATGGATTAAATAGCACAAGGTCAATGGAGACTGAGAGGAATTTGTTGGAGTTAAAATATATCTTCTCTCCAATTTGCTTCTGAAATGGTATCTTGCACATTCATAGATTTGTTTCCTTTGGGATATATTCAATTCACCAATATGCCTTTTCCCCTAGATGGTTGTATCCTGTTTTTTATTCTGTCAACTCTCATTAAACATTTTTTTTACTCTTCTTTGTACTAAAGTCTGTGTTGGGCTTTATGGATAAAGTGAAAGAGGTCCTCAAGGATTTCTTAATCTAGAAGGGCAGACAAATAAAGAACACATTATAATACATAATAATAAGAGCTCTGAGGACAGAAAGCTCTCTGGGCTGTGTGAGACTAGTATGAGGGTATCCAACCACCAGTCCCTGGCCTGTTAGGATGTGCAAAGTTTCATCTGTATATACAGCTGCTCCCCATCGCTCAAATTACCGTAAGCCTGAGCTCCACCTCCTGTCAGTTCAGCAGCAACATTAGATTCTCAAAGGAGCATGAAGCCTACTCTGAACCGCAAACACAAGGGATCCAGGTTACCCACTCATGATGAGAATCTAATGCTTGATAATCTGAGGTGATGCTGAGGCACTGGGCTGCTGCTCCTAAGTCGCTTCAGTCGTGTCCGACTCTGTGCGACCCCATAGACGGCAGCCCACCAGGCTCCCCGTCCCTGGGATTCTCCAGGCAAGAACACTGGAGTGGGTTGCCATTTCCTTCTCCATAAAGACTAGTAATCCTTAATATCAAGTACTACATGTATCTACATCCAGAAGTGTCTGTTGTTTACTGTCCTTACACTAGTTTTCTACTGAATTTGACTCTCAAGGGACTCTAAACACTTGGATTTCTCCTAAGTATGTGGGTACATGCTAAATCCTTTCAGTGTTGAACTCTTTGCAACTCCATGGACTGTAACCCACCAGGTTCCTCTGTCTGTGGGATTCTCCAGGCAAGAGTATTGTAGTGGGTTAGCATGCCACTGGGCAGTGGGGAGAAGCAGCAAATACAGATTATCATTAGCAGAGTGGCTTGACCACGCAGAGACCATAATAAATCAATGACTTGCAGACTTATTTCAAAACCCTATCTGTGAGTGGCAAGTGATGATGAGTTGTATAATTATTTCATTATCTATCACAATAGAAATATAGTGCACAATAAATATAATGTACTCGAGTCATCCATAAACCATCCCCTGCACCACACAGCCTGTGAAAAAAATTGTCTTCCACGATGCCAAAAAATGTCAGGGATGGCTAGACTAGATAATAAATGCCCATAGCTCTCTCGGGCCAGAATGTGCATTTAGTAAAGCATTGGCACTTCAGTTGGGCTTCCCTGGTGGCTCAGCTGGTAAAGAATCTGCCTGCAATGTGGGAGACCTGGGAGCCCTGGATTGGGGAAATTCCCCTGGGGAAGGGAATGGCTATCCACTCCAGTATTCTGGCCTGGAGAATTTCATGGACTATATAGTTCATGAGGTCACAAAGAGGTGGACACGACTGAGCGACTTTCACTTTCACTTCACTTCAGTCCATAGAAAAGGAGGATACTTTGATGTCTATCAGTTATTCCCAGGGTCAGTGGAAGATGAAAACAGAGTGGCCCTTATATGCACTTCTTCTGATGAAAAAACTTCCCTGATTAAATCCTCCTCGTCTCTTAAGTATCACGTTGTCAACTCTCTCAGGAAGCCTTCTCTGAACGCTTCTTTCCCAAATCCGGTTTGGGGACAGTTTCCTATTGTTCCAAAATGTCACCTTGAATTTACCCCTGTAAATTCTCATGGAACTGAAACTGAGTGTGCCCAGTGGCTTCAGTTCAGTTCAGTTCGGTTCAGTCGCTCAGTCAATGGCTTACTGCTGCTAAGTCGCTTCAGTCGTGTCTGACTGTGCGACCCCACAGACCGCAGCCCACCAGGCTCCTCCATCCCTGGGATTCTCCAGGCAAGAACACTGGAGTGGGTTGCCGTTTCCTTCTCCAATGCATAAAAGTGAAAGTGAAGTTGCTCAGTCATGTCCGACTCTTCTCAACCCCATGGACTGTAGCCTACCAGGCTCCTCTGTCCATGGGATTCTCCAGGCAAGAGTACTGGAGTGGGCTGCCATTGCCTTCTCCGAGTCAATGGCTTAGATGTCCCCAAAGTATAGTTTTATTTTATGCTATACTTGGAGTCCCTATTCTCATTGATAAGGGTTGGAGAGGAGAAAATTCATCAACTGAATGAAATTCAACATCTTTCAGATTAAAAAAATTTTCTTTGTGAAAACTGGTTTGTCAATTCAGAGTTTAAAGTCTTTATTAGAGCTGTCTCTGCCTTTTTTAGATAGCATATTCAAAAGCAGAGACATTACTTTGCCAACAAAGGTTCGTCTAGTCAAGGCTATGGTCTTTCCTGTGGTCATGTATGGATGTGAGAGTTGGACTGTGAAGAAGGCTGAGCGCCGAAGAATTGATGCTTTTGAACTGTGGTGTTGGAGAAGACTCTTGAGAGTCCCTTGGACTGCAAAGAGGTCCAACCAGTCCATTCTGAAGGAGATCAGCCCTGGGATTTCTTTGGAAGGAATGATGCTAAAGCTGAAACTCCAGTATTTTGGCCACCTCATGCGAAGAGTTAACTCACTGGAGAAGACTCTGATGCTGGGAGGGATTGGGGGCAGGAGGAGAAGGGGACGACAGAGGATGAGATGGCTGGATGGCATCACTGACTCGATGTTTGTGAGTCTGAGTGACCTCCGGGAGTTGGTGATGGACAGGGAGGGGAGGCCTGGCGTGCTGCGATTCATGGGGTCGCAAAGAGTCGGACACGACTGAGCGACTGATCTGATCTGATCTGATCTGCCTTTTTTTTAAAGGAACAGGGTTTCCTGATGCCTTCTTTTCCTACTTGGCATCTAAAGGAAAGGAAAGCCTATTTATTATGTCATAGTGTCAGAGCAGTGTGTGATCCCAGAGGTATGACTATTCTTTCTATATCTTGCATTTTTTGTTATTGTTTTATAAAGGAACATGAAATGAATATAGATATGAAATATTTATAAAAGCACTGTTACTTTATCAGGTCAGACTCTTTGAGCCTCCATGGACCATAGCCCACCAGGCTCCTCTGTCCATGGGAATTCTCTAGGCAAGAATACTGGAGTGGGTTGCCATGCTCTCCTCCAGGGGATCTTACCAACCCAGGGATCAAACCTGCGTCTCTTATGTCTCCTGTATTGGCAGCGGGTTCTTTACCACTAGCACCACCCAGGAAGCCCAATATTTATATATACATAAATATAAAAAGTACACAATCCATTTACCGACTGCCCAATGTAATAAAAAGAATTAGCTTTGCCATTTGTTATCCCCTGAGTATTTCATCGTACTCAATTCTCTCATTGTTTAGGGGCAGCATGATGTTACATTTTGTTTTTATCACTCCCTTGCTTTTCTTTATAGTTTTACCACCTCTGTTGGCATTTTTAAATTTATTTTTTCACCGAACATAATGTTCCTGAATTCACCCAAATTTCTGGGTATATTCTTTTCCTAATTTTTCTGAAATATGTGGTATTTTTTACATAAAAAATAATAAAATTTATCAATTTTACTGATAATAAGCATTTAGTTAGCTTTCTAAATTTGGGGGTTGTTTGGTTTTTGGTGTTTATAAATAGTATCTCCTCTCCTAGTGAATATGTGCATGAATTTTTCTAGAATATACAACAAGGAGTGAAAGTGCTTTATCATATGTTATAAAAGTATTCAATTTCTTCCAAAGTTGTTACACCCATTAAAACTCCCCTATCATGACATAAGTGTTCTGATTATTCCACAGCTTCACCAATATTTGAAATTAAACTAGTTAGTAGACATGAAATGATATCTCAACATAGATTTAATTTGCATTTCTCTAATTGCTAATGGGAATGAATAATATTAAGCTAACGATCATCCATGATTTCTCTTTGACAAAGTCTTTTCTTTTGGATTGTTTTGGGGAATAGGGTAAGTAACAGCTCTTTGTGTTTTTTGTGTACATTTAGTTTGCATCTTATACTTTGTAACTACATTGTCAAGTCTGTAGTTTTTCATTTCCCTTATGGTATGTTTTAATGAATATTACTTCTAGTTATAGTGTAGTCAACTTGGCAGACTAGTAGTGATAATTTTAATGCCATTTAATATATATTTTTAAGCAGAGTATATTTTATGATTTTCTCAATGTTTTATTATTTTGACTTTTACATTTAAGTTTTAATTCACCTAGAATTAAGTGAATTCACCTAATTCACTTAATACCTATTTGGGGGAAAATATGTTTTGCAAGCTGTGGGATAAGGAACCAATTTCTTTTCTCTGCATGAAAAAACAACTCTCCAGCTCTACTTAATTCCCCAATTTGCAAGCTGTGGGATAAGGAACCCCCAATTTCTTTTTTGTGCATGAAAAAACAATTGTCCAGCTCTACTTAAGTCCCCAGATCAACTTAATAATCCTATCTTTGTTATAAATCTGTGTTCCATACAGTCAGAGGTATGTTTCTGGACACTTCCTGTCTCAGTGGTCCATTTATCTGTCTCTACACTGATTGCACACCATTTTAATTATTAAATGGTTTTCAGTCTTTATATCTGATAATAGAGTCATTGATCTTTTCTCCAGGAGAGTTCTACTTACTTTCAGTCTTTTTTTTTTTTTTCAATACAAAATTTAAAATTAACTTGCCAATTTTCACAGAAATATGTTAGGATTTTGAAACTCATATATTACTTGTATTGAGGTTTTTATTCACAAAAGTGACACATCTATTTATGCAAGTCTCTTTAATATATTTCAATAAAATCAAATTTGTTGTTTAGTTGCTAAGTCATATCCAACTCTGTTGTGGCCCTGTGGACTATAGCATACTAGGCTCTTCTGTCCATGAGATTTCCCAGGCAAAAATACTAGAGTGGGTTGCCATTTCCTTCTTCAGAAGATCTTCCTGACCGAGGGATCAAACCTACTTCTCCTGCATTGCAGGTGGATTTTTTACTACTGAGCCACCAGAGAAGACCCAAAATTCCTTTTTTTCTATTATGATATGACACATCTTATGTTACACCTATTCTTAGGTGTTTAATATTCCTTAGAAATGCTATAACTGGCATATTACAATTATTATTGCATTTTCTTCCTTGTTGTCTGTCTTAGAAAGTAATTGATTTTTATATCTGATTTTATATCTAGAATAATTAATAAACTTTATGTTGAAAATAATAATTTGTTCTATATTTGCCATCTTTATACTCACATCTTTTTCTTACCTCATTGCATTCGACACAAAATTGAATAAAATTAGTGCTAGAATGATGCCTTATCTTTTATGGTCTGAAAGTTCTAGAGATTTTTAATATTCCATTATTAAAATACTTCCTGAGTATTTTTCTAGATCCTGTTTATTGAAGAGGTTTTTTTTTCCCTAACATACTAGGTGTTTTATCAACCACTATTAAATTTCATCCAAAACTTTTTATGCTAGTAAAGTAATGCTCAAAATTCTCCAAGCCAGGCTTCAGCAATATGTGAACTGTGAACTTCCTGATGTTCAAGCTGGTTTTTAGAAAAGGCAGAAGAACCAGAGATCAAATTGCCAACATCCGCTGGATCATGGAAAAAGCAAGAGAGTTCCAGAAAAACATCTATTTCTGCTTTATTGACTATGCCAAAGCCTACACTGACTCAATGGATGTGAGTCTGAGTGACCTCTGGGAGTTGGTGATGGACAGGGAGGCCTGGCGTGCTGCAGTTCATGGGGTCGCAAAGAGTCAGACACGACTGAGCGACTGATCTGATCTGATCTGATTGAGATAATAGCCTAATTTTTGTCATTTAAACTTTGTTTTTATTAAAGTATCGTTGATTTACAATGTTAAGTTAGTTTTAAGTGTACAGTAAAGTGATTCAGTTATGTAGATATATATTTTTAGATTATTACCCATTATCAGTTCAGTTCAGTCACTCAGTCGTGTCCGACTCTTTGCGACCCCATGAATTGCAGCACGCAATTCAGGCCTCCCTGTCCATCACCAACTCCCTGAGTTTACCCACACTCATGTCCATAGAGCCCGTGATGCCATCCAGCCATTTCATCTTCTGTTGTCCCCTTCTCCTCCTGTCCCCAATCCCTCCCAGCATCAGAGTTTTTTCCAATGAGTCAACTCTTCGCATGAGGTGGACAAAGTACTGGAGTTTCAGCTTTAGCATCAGTCCTTCCAAAGAACACCCAGGGCTGATCTCCTTTAGAATGGACTGATTGGATCTCTTTGCAGTCCAAGGGACTCCTATAGGTTATTATAAATATTGAATATAGTTCCCTGTGCTATACAATAAATCCTTGTTGCTTATCTATTTTATATATAGCAGTTTGTATCTGTTAATCCCAATCATTTAAACTTTTTATACTAAAAATTATAATAACTGACTTTCTAATGTTAAACAAGATTTTCACTACTGGAATAAATCCAGATTGTTGAAGGTATATTAAGCTTTTAATATATTCCTGGTATTTTTTGCAAATATTATATATAAAATTTGGCATTCATATTCATGATTAAGATGGTTCTATAAATTTTCTTTCTATTCTTGTCCGGTTTTGCTACCAAGGTTGACTTAGCCTTGTAGAATTATTTAAGAGGAGATAGTTTCTTTTTTATTTTGTAGACTCTACAATATTGTATAACCTCAAAGCACTTGTTCTTTAAATGTTTGCTAAAACTTGCCTATAATACTATCTGGATTCTGTGTTTTAACTTAGGGAAGATCTTGAAGTACTGATGCAATTTCTTTGTGGTGTCATTCAAGTATTTACATTCTGTGTGAAGAGCTGTGTTAGTGACAGCTCTACAAATTTGTTATCATCTTTTCCAAATTGTTTGTATGATTCTCTTACTTCTTTGTAATCTTTGCTACATCTCTGGTGATGGTCCCCTTTTCATGTTTTAGCCTCTTTCATTTGACGAGGTTATCAGAGGTTTCTCAGTTCTGTGTTTGTTATTTTTTAAGAATTTGGTTCAGTTAATAACTTTTTGATGGTTTCTGTTGATTTTTTTCTGTTTCTATTTTTATGGGGGTAGTTTAATATGTGCTGTCTTTCAAACCATTTAAGATGGAATCATGGGTAAATTTTAATACTCCCATCATTCATGTCTTCCTTCTCAATACTTCTTTGTATTTCTATATATATTTCTGCATTTCTTTGCCCACTGTGGCCTAAATTCTGTAATTTGCTTTGGAAAATGTAATGTGAACAGTAGGGACAGGATGCCAGCTCTTTGACTTCTAATTCTAAGTGGAAGCATTAAGAGGCGTTGTGAACTGCTGGCACAGAAGCTGGACTTTCAGTCACATAAGAGGACAGCAGAGCAGAGCCCAACCTATTTAAAGCATCTGCTGCTGCTGCTGCTGCTAAGTCGCTTCAGTCGTGTCCGACTCTGTGCGACCCCACAGACAGAAGCTCACCAGGCTCCCCCGTCCCTGGGATTCTCCAGGCAAGAATACTGGAGTGGGTTGCCATTTCCTCCTCCAATGCATGAAAGTGAAAAGTGAAAGTGAAGTTGCTCAGTCGTGTCCGACTCTCAGCGACCCCATGGACTGGAGCCCACCAGGATCCTCTGTCCATGGGATTTTCCAGGCAAAAGTACTGCGGTGGGGTGCCATTGCCTTCCCCGTAAAGCATCTGACTGAACAACAACTGACCCAGGATTCTGTATAATGTGAGTGAGAAATTAATTTTTTTCTTGTTGCACTAAGCTTTTGAGCTTATTTGTTATTATAGCAAGTTGACTAAAATAGATACTAGTATCTTAAGGTTAAGTGCTCCTGTTGCAAAAAGCAGAAAATCTGTTATATTGACCTTGGGTCCAAGAGACAAGTTATAAATAGCTATGAGAGTATGAAGAAACAGTAGCCCACAATATGCAGAGCCAAAACATTTTAGCAAGCCATCACCTGAAACAGCTTAGAAAGCAGATAATCTACCTAATGAATGAGTGGCTTCAGAGAAAGAGGTTTCAAAACACAGTTTCACCAGTGTGACTTGGTTATTTTTTTCCCCAGAATTGTCAGATAATCTCAGAAAAGAATTGGGCTGATTTATAACCCAATCATCAGGGAAGAAATAGAAATGAGAGCAACCAGAAATTACAGGGATTTTAGAGCTGGAAAACAAAACTGTTTCCTTAGAAGGACTGATGTTTATGCAGAAACTCCAATACTTTGGCTACCTGATGCGAAGAGTTAACTCATTTGAAAAGATCCTGATAATGGGAAAGATTGAAGGCGGGAGGAGAAGGGGATGACAGAGGATGAGATGGTTGAATGGTATCACTGACTCAATGAACATGAGTTTGAGTAAACTCTGGGAATTGGTGATGGACAAGGAGGCCTGGTGTGTTGCAGTCCATGGGGTCACAAAGAGTTGGACATGACAGAGCTACTGAATTGAACTAAAGTGGAAAGAGAAATAGAAATGCTTTTGAGCAAAAAGGCACAATTAAGATTCAGATGAAAATACATGCCCAGACAAATGGCATTGCCATTCATAACCTGTGTTGAAAACTGGCTGACTTAAGGTGACCCTTAGAAATGTTAACTGGATAAAATGCCTTAGCAAAAAAGAGATATCCACACTCTCCTCAAAGACTGGTAGCTCAAGTTATTTAGAAGTCTAGAGAGAACAGAGCATCTCAGAACAGGAGTGTGCTAGTTGCTGACTGAAATCAAATAATTTTTTTAAACCTACATTTTTTAGAGAGTTTTGGCCAAAAATTCCAAGAGACTTCTAAGACATAAAACAACTTTGGGGCCCCCAGTTTTCCAGAAGGAGAGAGGAGGCTTAGTAAGTTGCTCAGCCCCTCAAAGCTGCATATTATTCCAGTACTCTTATGAGATGTGTCTGAGGAGTATAATAGAAATGCATGCTCTTCCAAGGAAATGATTCTACCACCTAGAAAAACAGTGGATTGGGAAAAATAAAGGCCTTATCAAGTAATAATTCTTATCTTCTTTCCAGTAAGAGTGTTTGTTGAAGTTATTGTTCACTGTCTCACTATTCTATTTTGAGGGAAATACACTTTTGCACTCATCTCACACACTAGTAAAAGTAATGCTCAAAATTTTCCAAGCCAGGCTTCAACAATATGTGAACCGTGAACTTCCAGATGTTCAAGCTGGTTTTAGAAAAGGCAGAGGAACCAGAGATGAAATTGCCAACATCCGCTGGATCATGGAAAAAGCAAGAGAGTTCCAGAAAAACATCTATTTCTGCTTTATTGACTATGCCAAAGCCTTTGACTGTGTGGATCACAATAAACTGTGGAAAATTCTGAAAGAGATGGGAATACCAGACCACCTGACCTGCCTCTTGACAAACCTATATGCTGGTCAGGAAGCAACAGAACTGAACATGGAACAACAGACTGGTTCCAAATAGGAAAAGGAGTACATCAAGGATGTTTATTGTCACCCTGTTTATTTAACTTATATGCAGAGTACATCATGAGGAACACTAGGCTGGAAGAAGCCCAAGCTGGAATTAAGACTGCTGGGAGAAATATCAATAATCTCAGATACGCAGATGACACCACCCTTATGGCAGAAAGTGAAGAGGAACTAAAAAGCCTCTTGATGAAAGTGAAAGAGGAGAGTGAAAGAGTTGGCTTAAAGCTCAACATTCAGAAAACGAAGATCATGGTATCTGGTCCCATCACTACATGGGAAATAGATGGGGAAACAGTGGAAACAGTGTCAGACTTTATTTTCTGGGGCTCCAAAATCACTGCAGATGGTGACTGCAGCCATGAAATTAAAAGACACTTACTCCTTGGAAGGAAAGTTATGACCAACCTGCTCTGTTGCTGCTAAGTCGCTTCAGTCGTGCCTGACTCTGTGTGACCCCATAGACAGCAGCCCACCAGGCTCCCCTGTCCCTGGGATTCTTCAGGCAAGAACATGGAATGGGTTGCCATTTCCTTCTCCAATGCACGAAAGTGAAAATTGAAGTGAAGTCCCTCATTCATGTCCGACTCTTTGAGACCCCATGGACTGCAGCCTACCAGGCTCCTCCACCCATGGGATTTTCCAGGAAAGAGTACTGGAGTGGGTTGCCATTGCCTTCTCCATATGACCAACCTAGATAGCATATTGAAAAGCAGAGACATTACTTTGCCAACAAAGGTCCATCTAGTCAAGGCTCTGGTTTTTCCAGTGGTCATGTATGGATGTGAGAGTTGGACTGTAAAGAAAGCTGAGCAGATGAATTGATGCTTTTGAATTGTGGTGTGGGAGAAGACTCTTGAGAGTCCCTTGGACTGCAAGGAGATCCAACCAGTCCATCCTAAAGGAGGTCAGTCCTGGGTGTTTATTAGAAAGGCTGATGCTGAAGCTGAAACTCCAGTACTTGAGTCACCTCATGCGAAGAGTTGATTCACCAGAAAAGACCCTGATGCTGGGAGGAATTGGGGGCAGGAGGAGAAGGGGATGACAGAGGATGAGATGGCAGGATGGCATCACCGACTCAATGGACATAAGTTTGGGTGAACTCCAGGAGTTGGTGATGGACAGGGAGGCCTGGTGTGCTGTGATTCATGGGGTCGCAAAGAGTCAGATATGACTGAGCAACTGAACTGAACAGTTTTATTTGATAGATCTTCAAATCCTCACTCTGTGGAAAGATGATAAGTTTTGCACTTTGTGCCCAGATTAAATGAAATGTTCAGAATTTCTTCCTTAGAGGTGCAGGTGAATATATTTTGATTGCAGGAGGAAGGAAACAATATTTTTGATCAAGACAGCAAACAGTAGTAAGTACATGTGTGCTAAGAAGCAGTAGCTGACTCCTGGTTTTGTGTCATATGAGGAGGAAATAAATTTTTAATCATAAGAAAGCACTAGGATTCGTGGTTGTGTGTTACCATAGAAAGACTAACCTAAAGAGATGCTTTGTCCATTAGTTTTCGTATTTTTTTCGTCCTAATAAAAAAATCCAGGCTATAATATTTTTTCTAAGTACTGTTTTAACAGATTTCTGCAAGTTTTGGTATGTGATAGGTTTATAGCCATTTAGTTATAAATATTTTTTTCACCCTGCCTTGTTATGGTGAAGGGGATTGCATAACTCAATGAAGCTATGAGTCATGTAAAGCCACACAAGACGGATGGGTCATAGTGGAGAGTTCTGACAATATGTGGTCCACTGGAGGAGGGAATGGCAAACCACTCCAGTATACTAGCTGTGAGAACCCCATGAACTGTATATAAAAAAAGCAAATATTTTCTAGCTTCCATGTTAATTTTTTCCCATGTCTAATTTAAAGCGGGAAAAGGCAATGGCACCCCACTCCAGTACTTTGCCTGGAAAATCCCATGGATGGAGGAGCCTGGTAGGCTGCAGTCCATGGGGTCTCTAAGAGTCGGACACGACTGAGCGACTTCCCTTTCACTTTTCACTTTCATGCATTGGAGAAGGAAATGGCAACCCACTCCAGTGTTCTTGCCTGGAGAGTCCCAGGGACGGGGAGCCTGGTGAGCTGCTGTCTGTGGGATCACACAGAGTCGGACACGACTGAAGTGACTTAGCAGCAGCAGCAGCAGCAATTTAAAGTGAGTTTCCAATGTTCAAATTTTTGGAAGAGTTCTAATTATTTTTTATAGATTTCTAATTTGATGGCACTTTGTAAGAAAAAGTGGTCCATATTATATTAATCCTTTGAAATCTCTTGACTCTTTCATCAGGGCCCAGTAAGGGTCAATTTTAGTAAATGTCAAAAGTGCAGTAAGAAAGAATGTATGTTAGAACAGAGGTCAAAGCCAAGCAAGCATACCAAACAACCACCACCACTCAAAAAACCACTTGTATCCTCAAAAAGCGTTAGTCACTCAGTCGTGTCTGAATCTTTGTGACCCAATAGACTCTAGCCTACCAGGCTCCTCTGTCCATGGAGTTCTGGAATGGGTAGCCATTCCCTTTTCCAGGGGATCTTCCCAACTGAGGGATCGAACTCAAGTCTCCCACATTGTGGGCAGATTCTTTATGGTCTGAGACACCCAAAGTGATTGATGAATGCGCTTCACTTAGTTACACTTATCCATGTGCACCTAGAACATTTTCATCTGGAACCAGTATTCAGAAAGCTCTGAGCCAGGAGGAGGCTTTAGTGATAACAATTACTTCTGAAATTTTCACCTACTTAAACAAGGGGTAGGTTGAACTGGGAAGAGCCTGGTGGGAACAACCACTGGCCTAGGAAAAGGCCATAAGTGTACTGGAACAGATAAGTATCTGGAGATGCTCCCATAGCCTCACTATTATCCATCACATTTCTGCCCCCTTCCCTACCCACAGACTGAATGCTGCCAGTTAGAGGCAGGAAGCATTCCTGTGCTTTTCTTCCCTCCCCTCCTTCCCTTCTTCTCTTTCTCTCTTAAGAAAGAGAATTACCAGGCACTATGGTGGATATTAAGATGAAAGAGTCATAGCCTCTACCTTCAAACAGTTACACATTCATAAAGATGCCACTAACACTAAGCACAGTAAGGAAAAACACGATGTGTTAGGGGGTAAATGAGAAGCAGTCAGAAGGCCTCACGTGGAAGGAGGATGGTAAGTACCCCCAAGTCTGGGATAAGAATTTGCTTGGGGCCTTAAGAAAGTAATTGCTCTGGCTTCCCTAGTTGGAACGTGTATAACACCAGGAATGCAACCAAGAGTACCCATGGGCGCATCTGTTTCCTGGATGAAAGGACAGGTGAATAGTTACAGAGTTTTACACCTGCCACTGCTGTAAAGTGTCCTCTAGATGATTATACAACCACACAAAGTTTCCTTTCATTGGTTCCCTTCATTCAGTTTTTTCTTTCATTGGTCAACTCCTTACACCAGATATGGCATATCATTAATAATGATCTATATTGTTTATAAATGTTCTTCCCAAGAGAAATATATGAGCCACATATATTTAATTTCAATGTTCCAGAGGCAACATTTAAAGAAGAAGAAATAATTGAATTCAGTGATGTATGTTATTTAACTCAGCATATATCACAGATATTAGCATTTAAATATGTAATCACTATAAAAATATTAATGAGATATTTTATGGGTTTTTCTTGTTCTTCTACATCAAAAATTCTGCATGTACTTATAGTACATCTTAATTTGTACTACCCACATTTCAAGTATTTGGACTGTTGCTCACCAGGCTCCTCTGCCTCTGGAATTTTCCAGGCGAGAACACTAGAGTAGGTTGCATTTCCTACTCCAGGGGATCTTCCCGATCCAGGGATCAAACCTGCATCTCTTGTGTCTACTGCATTGGCAGGCAAATTCTTTTTCACTGTTCCACCTGGGAAGCCCTATTCAATAGACACATATAGCTAATGGCTAGCATATTGCATGTATGGGTTTGTGTGAAAGTGTTAACCACTCAGTCGTGTCTGACTCTTTGAGACGCCATGCCCATAGCCTGCCAGGCTCCTCTGTCCTTGGAGTTCTCCAGGCATGAACACTGGAGTGGGTAGCCATTCCCTTCTCTAGAGGATCTTCCTGACCCAGGGATCCAACTGGGGTGTCCTGCACTGCAGGCAGATTTTTTACCATCTGAGCCACCAGTGAAGTGTAACTCAGGTCAAAACATAGATGAATTGTTAAGTACTTATTTCATTTATAACATGGATGGGAAGAAAGAAAATATAGAGATCCATTCAACAGTTTATGAAAGTCAGAGAGGTTTATACATTAAAAATCTAAATAAACTTGAGAACAGCCACCATGGAAGGAAAGGCTGTGTATACAATTCAAGTTCAGGTTCACAAATAACAAAGATCCCTTTAAGAAACTGTCTGATAAATTACTGTTTCTCCTATTTACGTGGGATTACTTTTGTTTTTAACTTCAGTGTGTTTTGAATTGTTTTGTTTACAGGGTGGAGAGTTCTCGATTTGTCATCACAATAGTGAATGCAATGACTCTTTGGCCTTGGCGAAAGGAAATCCTACACTGCATGAGGCTGCTGGACTTCAGGGTGGGGCCCTGTTATTCTGAAGAACAAGCCAGTCAAAATTAGTCAAGGCTTAATTCAGAGCCAAAACAAAAATGAGAATTGCTTGGGAAGAACTTCATGTGTTCTAAGAACAGGATATGTATTTGATCAAATCACAAACTATGTTTCTTAAGCACCTAACGTATTCAACACCTTTGTTATTCCCTGGGATTAGTAATTTCATAAAATAGGGATACAAACCAGTATCTAGTGCACAACTAATTGAAGTATTCCAAAATGTTGTCAGGTATTTTTTAAGGGAGAACTCAAGAAATCAAATCTCTCTGTGGTAATGAGCCCCTCAGCCTTCAGAGAAGGCAGAATTACTGAGAAAGGAGTGGATAGAGGGGAAGGAAACATAATTCTGTGATCTCTGTGCTATAGTTAATGTTAGGTAGGTAGAATAGGGAAAAGGAGTCCAAAATGGTGGTGGCTAAAAGACAAGGAAGGGAAAAGCCGGCGAAAATAGAGCAAAGGAAGATCAAAGGAAGGTCCAAGGACCAGAGTGAGGACTTCAGGTAGAACAAACAGCACTCCTGGCTGAGCCCAGTTTACACAGGGCAGGCCCAGGTGGAGGAAAACACATATAAAAGGAAGAACCAAAGCGCTTTCTCACAGACTCTCTCTCTCTCCTGTGTGCGTGTGCCCTTTCTCTCTCTCTCTCTCACACTCTCTCACTCTCTCTCTCTCTCTCTCCTGCTATCTTCTATATAAAATAGAGCTGTAACACTGATTTGCCTAAGAGCTATAACACGATTTGTCCAAGACCCGAGAGCTGTGACGCGCTGAGGGCTTTAATGTCCGTCGCTCCAAATCTTTGTTGTGACGAGACAAAGAACCAAGGAACATATACTTGCATGACATTAACAAAAGATAAGAGAAAATACTAGGAAGTTTGACAGAAGGGTAGACCCAAGGACACAGATTTTTTTTCAGTCACATGATGAAGGGACATTTAAATTTAGATTGTTTGAGCTTTGAATAGTCTGAACCTATCCCTCAATGTTCTTTTTCACATTTCAAACTTTACCTGGTCTAGTACATTTCATGCTCAAAATATTATCATCATTACTTTGTTATGATTCTTCTATACTGTATGCATTGAGAATAAAATTTAACATTCAACCTTATAAAATGAAGCACAACAAAAAAACAGTGCCCAAACTATATCTTGGTATTTTGAGGCACAACCTAAAAATCGACTTGCCAACCGCTCTTCTGAGCCTATAGTATAGGAGACCCGGGTTCAATCCCTGGGTCCAGAAGTTCCCCTGGAGAAGGAAATGGCTACCCACTCGAGTATTCTGGCCTGGAGAAGTCCATGGACAGAGGAGCCTGGCAGACTACAGTCCAAGGGGTGCAAAGAGTCGGACATGACTGAGCAATTAACACAACACTTCTGGGGCTAGCTGGTTCGTAGATTCAAGAATGACTCTTGGAGATCAAAGGTTCCAATTTATCCTCATTTTTGAATAAAAATGAGCATAGCCCTGGATAAATCTTGGTACAAAATTTCCAGATTCTACTGCATCCAGAATAATTGCCAGCATGATCCAAATGGTCCTCACTGAGTCCTAATCGAATGACACAGAGGTCAAATGCAGAGCAGAATAAGATGAATGTCATCACCTCACCCAGCCAGTCTGCCAGGCCTCCATAACATATTAGCAGTATTTAAACTGTTGCCATTAATGATTAATGAGGAAAAAAAAAAATTACACAGTGTGCGGTGTCCTTCTAACTTCCGTGCAATATGCAGTTTGCAGTGAGCCCAGCCTTACATATACCCCAGCCCCTCTCACTAATTATCCATTAAGCTTATTCCCCAGCTGAATTCTCATTTCCATAACCTATTTTCCTCTTCACCTTTCTACCTCTCTGCTCTAGTTTTAATTTTTTTCCCTTTCTTCCTCTATAATGCAAGAGTACACTGTGTCCCTAGATAGCACATTTTTAATATTCAGGTTAATATTATTAGACTAAAACATTCCTCTCTACCACCATTGGTCCCTGAAGCAATCCTGAAATGACAATCCATTTAAAGCAGAGCTCCAGTCTAGGTGCAAAGGCACAGATCTTTCAGCTATAAATGGGGTATGGATTTCATTGTATTTCCTTTTCATTCTATTTATTTTAGAGGCTATGGAACCTCTTGCTTAACTATATTTATAGTGTCAGATAATATGCAACTGAAAGAGTTACTTTTTCTTTCACATTTATGGTGAATTAAGTCCTTGAGGAAGGTAAAAAGCCCTGGACAGTCAGGAATCTTGTTCTCAAGCACAAGCTTCCAGCTTAATATTGGCTGTGAGATCATGAGCAAGTCATTCAACTTATCTAAACCTCTGTTTCCTCATCTGTAATAAGGAAATATGGAAATAATATCTGTCATATTCCAGTAATAAAGTATTTACATTAACATCACTGGGAAAGCAAATGAAATAATACACAGTTCTTCACATATAAGGTGGGCTCAAGAATTTAATTACATTATTATCATCATTGTTATTTTCATTAATAATACATTATCATAATGATAATTATCTTCACCAACTGGTGAGTAAATCTCTGTGGAATTCATTCAGTGTCCAAAACACAGACTGAAAAAAATGATCAGAATGCAGGTGCCATCGCTGCGGTCTGCTCTGTGGGTTATTCCAGTTTTAGTAAGAAATACAAGATGAATGCTTGATTCTTTCTGTTTATTTACCAGTTTAGCACATTAAATTTGGTTGATGAATCTCTTAAGTCTCTTTAAATTGATAGTTTCTTCCATTTTTTTTTTCACTTAATGTTGATTGTTGGAAATACTGTCATTTGACCTTTACAGATCTTTAGTTTCCCTCAGTTTGCATTTTGTTAATTGCATCCCAATGGAGTAGTTCATAGGTTCCTGTGTTCTCTATTTTTCTTGTCAGTTGCTAGGTCTAAGGCTTGATCAGATTCAGATTTGATTTTTAACAAGACTTCTCTATAGATTATGTAATATTGTTCATTAGGAGGAAGCACACTGTCTCTCTTTCAATTTTATAAGCTGCCAAAATCACTGCAGATGGTGATTGCAGCCATGAAATTAAAAGATGCTTACTCCTTGGAAGGAAAGTTATGACCAACCTAGACAGCATATTAAAAAGCAGAGACATTACATTGTCAACAAAGGTCCGTCTAGTCAAGGTTATGTTTTTCCAGTAGTCATGTATGGATGTGAGAGTTGGACTATAAAGAAAGCTGAGTGCAGACGAATTGATGCTTTTGAATTGTGGTGTTGGAGAAGACTCTTGAGAGTCCCTTGGACTGCAAGGAGATCCAACCAGTCCATCCTAAAGGAGAGCAGTCCTGGGTGTTCATTGGAAGGATTGATGCTAGAGCTGAAGCTCCAATACTTTGGCCAACTGATGCGAAGGGTTGACTCATTGGAAAAGACCCTGATGCTGGGAAAGACTGAGGGCAGGAGGAGAAGGGGACGACAGAGGATGAGATGGTTGGATTGCCTCTCCGACTCAATGGACATGGGTTCGGGTGGACTCCAGGAGTTGGTGATGGACAGGGAGGACTGGCGTGCTGTGATGGAGTCGTAAAGAGCCGGACACAACTGAGGGACTGAGCTGAACTGATTGATGCTCTGTGTCTTGATTCCTAATGGCGATCAGTAGGGGGTGGCAAGGAGCAGGAAAAAGATAATACTCCAATAGTATTATTACTTCATTTATTTCCTAGAATATTTCTATAAAGGGAAACTTCCCCTCATCTACCCAATAGTTACCAATGTTACAATATAGGAAAGGCATCTACCTAGTGGTTACCAATAGAAGGAAGATAGGGTAAATGCTTTGATTAAATTAATTTTTTTTAAAAAAAAATAATAAATTGGTTCTCTAGCATTATGGAACCAATTTATTTGCTGGTGGTCATGCTTTTTTTTTTTTTTTAGTAAGTATTATTGTGAAACTGATTAAAATATATTTTGTATTAAAGTCACTGCAGTTAGCATGATTATTGATGCTAAAATTGTTCCATCTTTTTTCTGACAAAGTTGATTTTACTGTAATGTGTGAATACTTGCCCAGTAACTGAAAGGTGAAAGTGTTAGTCGCTCAGTTGCGTCTAAATTCTTTTCAATGAAATTGAAAAGTAAAAGTGTTAGTCGCTCAGTCCTGTCCATCTCTTTTCAACACCATGGACTGCAGCCCACCAGGATCCTCTGTTCATGGAATTCTCCAAGCAAGAATACTGGAGTGGGTAGCCTTTCCCTTTTCCAAGGGATCTTCCTGACCCTGGGGTTGGACCCTGGTCTCTCACATTTCAGATGGATTCTTTATCATCTGAGCCACAGGATAATCAGACCCAAATCAGTAAATTTAAAGAAACTTTAAAAAGTGACCAACAGAGTTCGCATAGTTGTACATATAAAACATTAACCAAAACAACTATGTTTTTATATAGTACCTTTGGAATTGCTCCATCTTCTGCTTGTGGGGTCCTCTTTAGGTTGATTCCCGAATCCTTTTAATGTGACATTAGTAGTTTTTTTGATAGCTTCTTTGCTAACTGTGCATGCGTGATTGCTAAGTCACTTCAGTCGTGTCCGACTCTTTGTGACCCTAAGGATTGTAGCCTGCCAGGTTCCTCTGTCCAAGGGATTCTCCAGGCAAGAATACTGGAGTGGGTTGCTATGACCTCCTCCAGGAGAATCTTCCCTACTAAGGGATCAAACCTGTATCTCTTGCAGCTCTTGTCTTGCAGGCAGATTCTTTACTTCTGAGCCACCAGGGAAGCCTCTGTCCCAAGCACTTTGGTATGTTTTAGGGGGAAACAGTATAATAAGACCAAATTCTGAGTGCAAGGGGGTTTCTTGCTCTTTGATAAGTCATGGATTTTTGGCCTTTTCATTAGACTAAGTAAAAGTTCTGCACCTAATCCCATTATTGGGAGTAGGGTGTTCCCCCACATCTGCAACAAGCAATTCTCAGGCCTCTTGTGATTATCCTACATTTCAACTCATTTATGACACTGTCTACTCAGAGACAGCATCAGATTCCACAGGATAAGGGTTCAGCCCTACAAAACCTCCCCCACACATACATTTCCAAAGCCACTTGCAAGCCCAGATTGCCCTCTTTGCTTTTGACTGAACTGCTACATATTTAAGGTTCCAACAACCCCTTCCTTGGGTTCTATTAATTTGCTAGCACTACTCACAAAGCTCAGTAAGTATCTTGCTTACTAGACCACTGGTTTATTATAAAAGGATATAATTCAGAAATAGCCAGATGGAAGAAATGCATAGGGCAAGGTACAGGGAAAAGGCATGGAGCTTCCATGCCTCTCCAAACAGGCTACTCTTCACAAACTTCCATGTGTTCACCCACCCAGAAGTTCTCTGAACCCTGTCCATTTGGGTTTTTAATGGAGGCTTTATTACATAGACATGATTGATTAAATCATTAGCCATAGGTGACTGATTCAACTTCCAACTCCTCTCCCCTCTCTCAGGGTCAAGAGGGTAGGATTGAAAGTTCTAAGTCTCTAACAACAAGGTTGATTCTCCTGGCAGTCAGCCACCATCCTCCAGTGAGGTCCAAAAGTCACCTCATTAACATAACAAATGACACCTTTATTACTCTGAACACTGAAAATTCCAAGGGTTTTAGGAACTCTGTGCCAAAAACAGTGGACAGAGACCAAATACATGTTTCTTATTATAAATCACACTGTTAGGATTTATGTTTAAGATAAATTACATCAAAATATTTAAGGGACTTCCCTGGTGGTCCAGTGGTTAAGAATCCACCTGCCAATGCAGGGGTCAACAGAGTCAGTCCCTGGTCTGGGAAGATCCCATGTGCTGTGGGGGAATTAAGTCTGTGGGCCACAACTACTGAACCATACCCTAGAGCCCACGTGTCACGACTGCTGAAGCCCATGCACTCCAGAACCTGTGCTCTGCAACCAGTGAAGCCACTGCAATGACAAGTCCATGCAATGCAGTTAGAGAGTAGACCCTGCTCACTGCAACTAGAGAAAGCCCGTGCACAGCAATGAAGACCCAGGGCAGCGAATAAATAATAATAATAATAAAGTATAGCTTCCCTCGTAGCTCAGCTGGCAAATCCGCCTGTAATGCCGGAGACCCCAGTTCAATTCCTGGGTCAGGAAGATCCTCTGGAGAAGGGATCAGATCAGATCAGATCAGTCGCTCAGTCGTGTCCAACTCTTTGCGACCCCATGAATCGCAGCACACCAGGCCTCCCTGTCCATCACCAACTCCCGGAGGTCACTCAGACTCACATCCATCGAGTCAGTGATGCCATCCAGCCATCTCATCCTCTGTCGTCCCCTTCTCCTCCTGCCCCCAATCCCTCCCAGCATCAGAGTCTTCTCCAATGAGTTAACTCTTCTCATGAGATGGCCAAAATACTGGAGTTTCAGCTTGAACATCATTCCTTCCAAAGAAATCCCAGGGCTGATCTCCTTCAGAATGGACTGGTTGGATCTCCTTGCAGTCCAAGGGACTCTCAAGGGTCTTCTCCAACACCACAGTTCAAAAGCATCAATTCTTCTGTGCTCAGCCTTCTTCACAGTCCAGCTCTCACATCCATACATGACCACAGGAAAGACCATAGCCTTTACTAGGAGAACCTTTGTTGGTAAAGTGATGTCTCTGCTTTTGAATATGTGATCTAGGTTGGTCATAACTTTCCTTCCAAGGAGTAAGCGTCTTTTAATTTCATGGCTGCAGTCACCATCTGCAGTGATTTTGGAGCCCAGAAAAATAAAGTCTGCCACTGTTTCCACTGTTTCCCCATCTATTTCCCATGTAGTGATGGGACCAGATGCCATGATCTTCGTTTTCTGAACGTTGAGCTTTAAGCCAAACTTTTCACTCTCTACTTTCACTTTCATCAAGAGGCTTTTGAGTTCCTCTTCACTTTCTGCCATAAGGGTGGTGGAGAAGGGATAGACTACCCATTCCAGTTTTCTTGGGCTTCCCTTGTGGCTCAGCTAGTAAAGAATCCACCCACAATGCGGGAGACCTGGGTTCAATCCCTGGGTTGGGAAAATCCCCTGGAGAAGGGAAAGGCTACCCATTCCAGTATTCTGGCCTGGAGAATTCCATAGGCTATATAGTCCATGGGGTTGCAAAAATTCTTTACCACTGAGCTATCTGGGAAGCCTCCTCTTACTATCAAAACATCAAAATCAAACAAATTTGCTCAGTTGTGTCCAACTCTTTGTGATGTATATAGTCCATGGAATTCTCCAGGCCAGAATACTAGAGTGGGTAGCCATTCCCTTCTCCAGGGGATCTTCTCAACCCAGCGATCGAACCCAGGTCTCCCACATTGCAGGCAGATTCTTTATGAGCTGAGCCATCAGGGAAGCCCTTCTCTTACTATCAGATCAGATCAGATCAGTCGCTCAGTCGTGTCCGACTCTTTGCGACCCCATGAATCGCAGCACACCAGGCCTCCCTGTCCATCACCAGCTCTCGGAGGTCACTCAGACTCACATCCATCAAGTCAGTGATGCCATCCAGCCATCTCATCCTCTGTCGTCCCCTTCTCCTCCTGCCCCCAATCCCATCCAGCATCAGAGTCTTCTCCAATGAGTTAACTCTTCGCATGAGGTGGCCAAAATACTGGAGTTTCAGCTTTAGCATCATTCCTTCCAAAGAACACCCAGGGCTGATCTCCTTCAGAATGGACTGGTTGGATCTCCTTGCAGTCCAAGGGACTCTCAAGAGTCTTCTCCAACACCACAGTTCAAAAGCATCAATTCTTCTGTGCTCAGCCTTCTTCACAGTCCAGCTCTCACATCCATACATGACCACAGGAAAGACCATAGCCTTGACTAGGCGAACCTTTGTTGGCAAAGTGATGTCTCTGCTTTTGAATATGCTATCTAGGTTGGTCATAACTTTCCTTCCAAGGAGTAAGTGTCTTTTAATTTCATGGCTGCAGTCACCATCTGCAGTGATTTTGGAGCCCAGAAAAATAAAGTCTGCCACTGTTTCCACTGTTTCCCCATCTATTTCCCATGTAGTGATGGGACCAGATGCCATGATCTTCGTTTTCTGAACGTTGAGCTTTAAGCCAACCTTTTCACTCTCCACTTTCACTTTCATCAAGAGGCTTTTGAGTTCCTCTTCACTTTCTGCCATAAGGATGGTGTCATCTGCATATCTGAGGTTATTGATATTTCTTCCGGCAATCTTGATTTCAGCTTGTGTTTCTTCCAGTCCAGCATTTCTCATGATGTACTCTGCATATAAGTTAAATAAACATGGTGACAATATACAGCCTTGACGTACTCCTTTTCCTATTTGGAACCAGTCTGTTGTTCCATGACCAGTTCTAACTGTTGCTTCCTGACCTGCATACAGATTTCTCAAGAGGCAGATCAGGTGGTCTGGTATTCCCATCTCTTTCAGAATTTTCCACAGTTTATTGTGATCCACACAGTCAAAGGCTTTGGCATAGTCAAGAAAGCAGAAATAGATGTTTTTCTGGAACTCTCTTGCTTTTTCCATGATCCAGCAGATGTTGGCAATTTGATCTCTGGTTCCTCTGCCTCTTCTAAATCCAGCTTGAACATCAGGAAGTTCACGGTTCACATATTGCTGAAGCCTGGCTTGGAGAATTTTGAGCATTACTTTACTAGCATGTGAGATGAGTGCAATTGTGCAGTAGTTTGAGCACTCCTTGGCATTGCCTTTCTTTGGGATTGGGATGAAAACTGACCTTTTCCAATCTTGTGGCCACTGCTGAGTTTTCCGAATTTGCTGGCATATTGAGTGCAGCACTTTCACAGCATCATCTTTCAGGATTTGGAATAGCTCCACTGGAATTCCATCACCTCCACTAGCTTTGTTCGTAGTGATGCTTTCCAAGGCCCACTTGACTTCACATTCCAGGATGTCTGGCTCTAGGTCAGT
Source organism: Tragelaphus eurycerus (assembly GCA_935064755.1). NCBI lineage: Eukaryota > Metazoa > Chordata > Mammalia > Artiodactyla > Bovidae > Tragelaphus > Tragelaphus eurycerus. The sequence continues at coordinate 38,173,171 of CAKXYN010000010.1, read as the reverse complement.
GATCACACCAGCATGATTATCTGGGTCGTGAAGCTCTTTTTTGTACAGTTCTTCTGTGTATTCTTGCCACCTCTTCTTAATAGCTTCTGCTTCCATTAGATCCATACCATTTCTGTCCTTTATCAAGCCCATTTTTGCATGAAATGTTCCTTTGGTATCTCTGATGAATAGATCCTTAGTCTTTCCCATTCTGTTATTTTCCTCTACTTCTTTGCATTGATCTTACTATAGGCAATTTCAATCATCATTCCATGTTTTTAAAGACATTTGTACTTCTTTTTTTAACTATTCATTTTTCTCGCTCAATTCTCTATAGTGTTAGTAATCTTTCTCCTCTCTATTCAAATATTAGAAATATTTGTGAGATAAGCTGAAAACATGCTCCTAAGTTGTCATTTTTCTTGCCGTGAACAATATGTATATCAACATACAGGCATCTGAGTTGTAAAACACACATATCTTTATCTACCCTTATTGCTTTTAAATTTAGTGTTAGATTTAGGAAAGATTTAGGGCTTCCCTGGTGGATAAGATGTAAAGAATCTGCCAGCAATGCAGGAGACCTGGGTTCAGTCCCTGGGTTGGGAAGATTCCCTGAAGAAGGGAATGGCAACCCACTCCAGCATTCCTGCCTGGAGAATTCCACGGACAGAGAAACCTGGTGGGCTACATTCCATGGGGTAGCAAAGAGTCGGACACAACTGAGCAACTAACACTTTCACTTTTCACTTAGGGAAAGTTTTACCTACTTATATTTATAAAGGAATTCACCCATATCTTTTCTGTTGCTTGTATGGTTTTGTAGTTTTACATCTAAATCTCTTACAAAGTTGACTCTTGAACAACACAAAGGATTAGGGATGCTGACCCTCCAGGCAGTTAAAATTCTGAGTATCACTAATTGTCAACCCTCCATATCTGAGCTTTTGTGTCCTCAGGTTCAACCAACCCCAGGATAGTGTAGTACTATAATAAACAGTTATTGAAAAAAATTCCTATATAAGACCCACACAATTCAAACTCATGTTCTTCAAGTGTCAACTGTCCATGTTAAATTTATCCTAAGATTAATATGAAGATGTGAAGAGTGAATCCACTTTTATCTTTTTCCATAAACTATTTAACTGGACATCATTTATTTTATAAATTCATTTTTTTAACTCGTTTAAGATGCTATCTGCAGTAGATGGAATAAAGCACTCTCTCCCACAAAAATGTTCAAGTCCTAATCCTTGAAACCTGCAAACTTGTTTACATGGCAAGGGGGAATTACAGTAGCAGATGGAATTAAGTTTGCTAATTAGCCAACCTTAAAATAAGGAGATTACTTTTATCTAGGTAGGCTCAGAATAATCACAGGGTCCTTTAAAGTGGGAGAGGGAGGCACAAAAGGAAGACAGAGTCAGAGAAAGATTTGAGATGAAACGTAACACTTCTGGCTTTGAAGAGAAAGGAGGGAGCCATGAGCCTGTCAGGGCCCAGGACAGACCACACTAGAACATGCCTAACAGGTATATTGATTATTTGGAATTAAAGTTACTTAAGGAATGGCCAGTGCAGAAGGGGCATGCTGACCCTCTTTTTTGTCTCCCTAAAAACAGAAAATAAATCTCCCACGTGAAAGGTGCCCTCCCTGCATCTGGAGATAGAAGGACACTCTTTTGCCAATGACAGGGAATCTGAACCGAAAAGCCAATATAAACAAACCTTCTTACTTCTTTAATTTACTGCCCACAAACCAAATTCTGTTCAGATTCTCCACTAATTGAGCACCCAAAACCCAAGTTTCTTTGTCCTGTCAACTCCTCATGAATTTATTGTTTCTTTTTCTAAAAAAGTGTAAAAGCTACTTGCTCTGGACACTTCTTAGGTTCCATTTCTATGAAATCTCCATGCGCATGAATTAAAATTTGTTTATTTTTCTCCTGTTAATCCAGCTTGTGTCAATTTTATTGTTATTCCAGCCAGAAGAACTCAAGAGGAGTAGTGGGGTAGATAGATTTTTCCCTCCCCAGCAAGCCATGAACCATAAAATACAGAAGGCCTGTTGAAGCTGGAGAGAACAAGGAAATGGCTCTCTCCTAAAGCCTACAGAAGTAATGCAGCCCTGCAGACACCTTGATTAAACCCACTGAGAACCTTTTCCAAGTTCTGGTCTACAGAACTATTACTAAATTTGTGTCATATTGAGTCACTAAGTTTGTGGTAATAACAATAGGAAATTCATACATCATCTTTATCATAAACTAAATATAAGAATTAATTTGGATTTATTTCTGCATTTTCTATTCTATTCTTTCATTTGTCTTTCCATATGCCAATGTGTGTGTGTTTGTGCATGTATGCACACGCACGCTCAGTCATGTCTGACTCTTTGCAGCTCCATGGACTATAACCCTCCAGGCTCCTCTGTCCATGGGATTTTTTTAGGCAAGAATACTAGAGTGGGTTGCCATTTCCCACTCCAGAAGATCTTCCCAACCCAGGGATCAAACCCACTTCTCTTAAGTCTCCTGAATTGCAGGCAAATTCTTTATCACCTGTGCCACCTGGGAAGCTGATGCCAATATGATACTGTTTTTTGTTTGGTTTGTTTTTTTTGTTTGTTTGTTTTGTTGGCTGGTTTTTTGGCTGTGATGGGTCTTTGTTGTGGTGCTCAGGCTTCTCTTGTTGCAGAGCACAGGCTCAGTAGTTGGGGTGCACAGGTTTAGTTGCCCAGCAACATGGGGGACTTTTATTTTCCAGACCAGGATTGAACCCATGCCTCTTACATTGGAAGGTGGATCTTAACCACTGGCCACCAAGGAAATCCCAATATTGTTTTAATTATAGAGAATTTATTGTGTTCAATATACCTGCTAGAGAAAACCCCCATTTCCCCCCAAAGTTTTCCTGGATAATCTCACTTGTGTATTTTTACTAATAATTTTATAATCAATTTGTTTAACTCCAAGGGTAGGAGGAGAAGAACTTGATAATATCCTTAGTACCAATGGACTTCCCTGGTGGCTCAGTCAGTGAAGAGTCTGCCTGCAAGGCAGGAGACCCAGGTTCAATCCCTGGGTCAGGAAAATCCCCTGGAGAAAGAAATGGCAACTCACTCCAATATTCTTGCCTGGTGAATTCCATGGATAGAAGAGCCTGGTGGACTATGGTCCATGGGGTCACAAAGAGTCAGACTCAACAGAGTGACTGACACTTAGTACCAGTAATCTTTTAACTTTGGAAAGTCACATATTTGCTTTGTGATGGAGTCTCAGTGATTCATACAATGAAAGATTGTACTTGGTATAATATGCCAGCCAAGAGCTGCAGTGGAAAAAATAAGAAAAATACAGTTAAAAATTACTTGGAAACCAGTTAATGTGGGGAGCGAGCTCCACCCATGGCAAAGGTCATGAGGAAGGAGGCTCAGCATACGCAAATTTGAGATGGAGCCTCAGGAGCCCCCCTGGAAATTCTCGAGCATCTACCCCCCAAAACCAGAGTCTGCCTACTTTCTGCTTTGTGCTCTTGTCTACGCCTCTGACTTTACATGGGGCTGTCCCCCACTACCTCTCTCTGAAAAAAGAGTTAACTTACAGCTCCAGTTAATAATTCCTGGGTGTGACAGTGTTTCAACCTACAAACTCTTTTGGAAATCCTCTAGCCTGCCTGAATAGGTTTTTCTGGCCACATGTGATTGTTCAGAGCCTCCCAACTGTGAAAGTCATGAGATGTTCTAAACTGTCTAAATACAGATTCCTTTGAGCAGTTAAAAGATTGATTAGAAATTGTATTGGTGAAGGGTTTTTCACTTGTTGGGCCAATGTTTGCTGCTCAATCTCCATATCCCTTACCTACTGTGTCCTTGGTACTGTATTGATTGATATAATTGGTTTATAGAAATGTAAGTAGTAGCTTTAATGTTTGTAACCTTGGACCCTTGAGTTAATTCTTTTTCTTGTTACAACCCACCACACTTTTGCCCTATAGAAATGCAACTCCAATGCTTTTGGAGGGTGGCGCCTGACTTTAGAATAATCACCTTTAGAGAAAAATAAGTTTCTTAAAATGTTAACAGGCCTCCGGGCCAGAAGACGATGTAACTCACCTAAATTTTTGCGTATGATAAGTTTGAAAGCCTGGCTCAGGGACTGCTGTCCCTGCATGACTCCACCCCTTCCCCCATTATCCTCTATGCATAACTTAAGATATAAAAACTACTTTGAAAAATAAAGTGCAGGTCCTTGTTCACCAAAACTTGGTCTCCCCATGTCATTCTTTCTCTTACTTTCTGGCTGAATTATTCAGCCTCTTTTCTCCACTAAATGTTCTCACTGAGCTATCCTTATTTCAGCCGCTTTTCTCCACTAAATTTTCCCACTGAGTCATCCTCATTCTATTATTCTTTATATCTTTAATTAATACTTAATTAAGCAATTGTTTCCTGATCCTTGCCAATGCCGTCCCCGCTTCGAATTCCCTGGATCCACTGGGGCTGGACCCCAGCAAGCTGTGTAAACAAATAAATTCTTTATTATCAAAAAAGGTGTTTTTTAACACCAAGCCACAGAAACCACACTCCAACTAACTTAAGGGGGAAAAAATACATTAATTGACTCATACAATTGAAATTCCCAATTGAGACTGGGTTTAGATACTCAAAGCACATCACAAACAGGTCTCTGTTGCTCAACCCTTTCTTCTTCGATATGATCTTTCAGCTTGAGCACACCCTCTTGTGTAGCGGCTCCCTCTTGCTATGAACATGGACTTGACCAACTTAGCCACTTCTGCTGGAAAAGGGTGCCTTTTCTGCAATAGCTCTAGTAAAATTTAAAAAGTGAAGTCTCATTAATCTAGCTTGCTGTGTTACTCACCCCTGAGCCAATCACTGTGAACAGAGGAATAAAATACTCTGAATAGCTGTGGATCATGAAGCTACTTTTGAGAGTGGCATGGAGTCAGCTCCCCCTAACTGCAAAGGTGAGAACAAAGGAAAGGGATTCCCCAAAAGGAAAAGGCAGACAGAGCACTGTGAGAAGCAAAAGATTTAATAGACAGAGGACAGGCAAAAGGAACACACAACCATTTCAATGGATTTGTTCCATGTAAATAAATACAGGTGTGAAGTGTCACTGGGTGGTATAGAGATGAGGAAAAAGGACTAATTACACTTGACTAGGAGCTGATTGACTGTCAACGTTTAAAGAACACACAAAATCCCCATTCTGAACTCTGAAAGAGTCATAACCAAGTCTGCCAAACAGTTTCTCCAGTTTTGCCAAACACCAGCTGCATAGTATCCAACCCCTCCAGGAAAGTCAATGCCTTCCCAGCTGCGCTCCTGAGCCAGATTGGCTTGTCAACCAGACTCGTTGGAAAGAGTTTCAACTCAGTGTAGTTAAAATGCAAAACAAGGTTGGAAGATTTGAACATAAAGTCTACTGAGGAGAAAAGTCTGTCTGGTGGGGCAGTGCCAAAAGATTTCAGATAGTTATATTTAAGAATTCTAAAGGCCAAAGTAAGAAAAGTGAGCAGGACTTTTCAGGAAAAAAGTACAAAACTTGGCAGGGTGACAGAACATGGTATATTTGAGGAGCTATGGAAATCCCATGCAGATCTGGGGTGTGAAGATGTCCAGATACAAGACTGGAGAAGTAGAACAAGGGTCTTTCACACCATGCTGAAGAGATAGCACCTGATTCTGAGTGTCATCCAATGGTTCTAAAGAGGCGATGAGGATGATCAGACTTTGTTTTAGGAGGACAGCCAAGTCAATCATGTAAAACTGGATTGGGTGGGAGGGATAAAGCAGATCAGGTGTCCCCAGCCTCCACCTTCTAATGCCTGATGATCTGAGGTGGAACTGATGTAATAATAAGAGAAATAAAGTGCACAATATGTGTAATGTGCTTGAATCACCCCCAAACCATCCCCTCCTACCCCCTCCACCCCTTGTCCATGGAAAAATTGTCTTCTGTGAATTGGTTCCTGGTGCCAAGAGGTGAGAGACTACTGAAGCAGATGACACATGAGAAGGCTACTATGGTTGTTTTCAGCAACATAATTGGAACAAAAGTTGAGAGGAGAAGAATTAGGTCATCATTTTTTTCCAAAGAATTTTCCAAGGAACACTAATTCAGTTTGATATTAATGGGAAAACAAAAAAAGGATACCGTAGCCAAATAAAGTGAGGTCACTGTTTACTGCAAGGCTTCTCAGAACATATAATATACTAATGTGTAGATTAACTGTCTCACAGCAGATTAGCTATCTCAAAGTAGTAACTTTGCCAATTCCTTTTCTATGCTAACTGGATATTTTTTTGACCACTCTTTTGAAAATACTGGATTAGAGAGTTTTTTAAAAAGTGATAAGATACTGTAAAACACATATGATAAATAATAAAAGAAATAATATTAAAATAGGAAATAATACAAGTATAATACATAATTTATTATAATTTCTTAAATATAGAGAAATATTTCAATATGGCTCTCCACCAAGATGTTTAATGGGGCAATCTGTCACAAGTGTGTCAAAGAAAGTTTAAAAGCCAGATCACAATAATTTAAAGTTGCAGGTCTTGCCAGACTTCTTTTTAATCTTTCAAGCAATGGTACCCTGATTCCTCACCAAAAGAAATCCTTTAAAAAATTTTTTTTGTTTGTTTTTTATTTGGCTGAACAGGGGTCTTTGTTGTGGAACGTGGGATCTTAGGCGTCTTTTAGTTGCAGCTTGTAAGATCTAGTTCCCTAACCAAGGATCAATCCCAGGCCCCCTGGGAGCACAGAATCTTAGGGAAGCAGGACCATCAGGGAAGCTATTATTTTAAATAACATTTACAAAAGAGATTTTTAAGAAAGCAATGTAATATGTTACTACTGGCCACTTCACCAACATAAATAGTTAAGTAAGACTTCTGACTTTACATTGCCATGGCTCACAGTGGTAACCAGCCTCCAAGAAGGGCCTCTTGACAATGATCCTTCAATCAGTATAGCTAGTGAGGAACCACCTCTTGCCAACAGCTTTCAGAGTCTGCTGCCATGATTGACATCTCCATGGCAACCTCATGAGAGACCTTGAGCCAGACCATTCAGCTAAACTGTTCCTTAATTCCTTACCTTCCAAAACTGTGTGAAGAAACAAATACATATGCTTTGCTGCTGCTGCTAAGTCACTTCAGTCGTGTCCGACTCTGTGCGACCCCTTAGACGGAAGCTCACCAGGCTCCCCTGCCCCTGGGATTCTCCAGGCAAGAACACTGGAGTGGGTTGCCATTTCCTTCTCCAATGCATGAAAGTGAAAAGTGAAAGTGAGGTCGCTCAGTTGTGTCCGACTCTTAGCGACTCCATGGACTGGAGCCCACCAGGCTCCTCCGTCCATGGGATTCTCCAGGCAAGAGTACTGGGGTGGGGTGCCATTGCCTTCCAGTAGCCCCTTAAGTTTTGGGATAAGTTGTTACACAGAGAGATGATAAGATACCTTATAATATTTTATCATGCAAGAAACATATAACATTTCTCCTCTTGTAGCTCACTCAGACCTAGACCCTCTGGGAACTCCTCAGGCCCTGAAACTGCTCTTGCCAATGCCTCTGACCACTACTCCAAAGTGAACACATACCTTTCAGTCTGTCTCTTTCTTGTTCTCTCTATAGCTTCTAATAGAGTTGAATATTTTCTTCAGAAAACATCCCCCTCTGGTCTTCTTGGTATGATACTTTTCTGGTTTTCATTCTTTCTGTTGATCTTTCCCCTTCTCTTGTAGAGTAAAGCTGATATCATGGAAACTTCAGACGATTAAGGCTGGAGAGAGAGAGAAAAGTCAGGTTATGAAGGATCTTTTATATCAGACTCTAGAGTCTGGACTTTATTCCTTCAGCTATTCTTTGAATATGGGTGTTATTCTTATTTTGGTCCTAAACCCTCATCTTTCCTCATTCCCCATCTGCTCCCTGGGTTATCTTGGCCTTTCCCACTAGAATGCATACTGTATGAGAGCTGAGATTTTTAGCCTGTTTTCCTTGCTGAATTCCCAGTGCCTAGAGCTCATCATCGGAGAAGGCAATGGCACCCCACTCCAGTACTCTTGCCTGGAAAATCCCATGGATGGAGGAGCCTGGTGGGCTGCAGTCCATGGGGTCGCTAAGAGTCGGACACAACTGAGCGACTTCACTTTCACTTTTTCGCTTTCATGCATTGGAGAAGGAAATGGCAACCACTCCAGTTTTCTTGCCTGGAGAATCCCAGGGGCAGGAGAGCCTGGTGGGCTGACATCTATGGGGTCACGCGGAGTCGGACACGACTGAAGTGACTTAGCAGCAGCAGCAGAGCTCATCATGCAGTAAGTACTCTAATACTTACTGTGTAAATGAATGGATCCACTTACAATTTCTATGCTGATGACTCTTTAACCTCCAACTTAACACACTTGCTGAGATCTAGATCCATATATTCTGCTTCCTACAATGTACTTGTATTTGGGTGGTCAACAGAAACTCCTCATCTCTGCACTCTCATCTTCCTTCTCCTGTGTTCCCTTTTTCAACAATGGACACCACCATCCACCTTCCACAACAAGAAAGTTGGTCATCCTTGCATCTTCTCTCTCCCTCACTTCCTAGATCCAATTAACTACTGAATCTTGTTGATTCAACTTCCAGAAACATCTATCAAGCTGTCTTTTTCTCTTCATATTCCTACCAGTTATGGCTCTATTTTTCCTGGATGCTTATAATAGTCTTCTAGTTAAATAGTCTAACCACTTTGTATCCCTCCAATCCATTCTCCACACTACAGATAAAATAATAATAAAAATGCAAAAGCTTTTCTACTTAAAAACCATCAATGGCTTCATAACAGTTAGGATAGAAGAAGCCAATGCTTCTGAATCAAAGCCAAAATCTCAATCATTTCAAAGACAGAACATCTCTCTGCTCCCAGACCAGGGTTTCCCCCAGGCAGCTTTCTTTATCATCAATCCAGATTGGACCCACCTCATAGTTCTGCCATCACAGGGCTTCCATGTTCAATCTTGGGGGATGGAGAGGGATGTAAAATCCTTCAGAGATATTCATTACCTCAGGACATGTGAGAGTTTACTATTTCTACTAATAACAAATTACCACAAGTACAGTGGCTTAGGACAGCACGAAGTTTTTTTATCTTACAGCTCTGAAGGGCAAGAGGCTCAATTGGTCTCATTGGGCTAAAGTCTAGGTGTCAGCTGGTTCTTTCTGGCGGGTCTAAGAGAGGATCCTTTTCATTGCTTTTTCTAGCTTCTAGATGGAGAAGGCAATGGCACCCCACTCCAGTACTCTTACCTGGAAAATCTCATGGACAGAGGAGCCTGGTAGGCTGCAGTCCATGAGGTCGTGAAGAGTCGGACACGACTGAGTGACTTCACTTTCACTTTTCACTTTCATGCATTGGAGAAGGAAATGGCAACCCACTCCAGCGTCCTTGCCTGGAGAATCCCAGGGATGGAGGAGCCTGGTAGGCTGCCGTTTATGGGGTCGCACAGAGTCGGACACGACTGAAGTGACTTAGCAGCAGCAGCAGCAGCTTCTAGAAGCTGCCTACATTCCTTGGCTCAGAACCCATTCCTCCATCTCCAAAGCTAGCAGTATAGCGTCTTCAAATCCCTCTACCTCTCTCTCTTCCCACTTTGCCCTCCCTCTCTATCCTTCCCTCCCTCCCTCCTCGCTGCTTCTGTTAACACGTCTCTTCTGGCCCCTTACAATTAGCCTGTTGGATAATCCACAGGCTTCTCTAGTGGCTCAGAAGGTAAAGAATGTGTTTGCAATGTAGAAGACCTGGGAAGATCCCCTGGAGAAGGGAATGGCCACCCACTCTAGTATTCTTGCCTGGAGAATTCCATGGATGGAGGAGCTTGGTGGGCCACAGTCCATGGGGTCACAAAGAATCACACACAACTGAGTGACTAACACTTTCAGTTTCATTGGAAAATCCAGGTTAGCTACCCTATCTCAAGATCCTTAACTTGAACACAACTGAAAAATGACTTTAGCCATGTAAGTAAACATAGTCACAGGTTCTTGTAATTGGGATCTTATTCTCTTTGGGAATGGGCATTGTTTACCACAGTCCACTTGCTGTGTTGTGCTGTGCTATGCTTAGTCGCTCAGGCTTGTCCAACTCTTTTGCTACATACATTCTATTTCCAGAACTAGTCACATCCCCACAACTGCAAGTGTTCTGAGAAGCAGAGTCTTAAATGTGACCTGAAAGGAGAAGAGAACCAGATATTGGTGAGCACTAGTAATGTCTTTACCAGCTGAGCTAGGTGGATCAGACAGTAAAGAATCTGCCTGCAATGCAGGAGACCTGGGTTTGATCCCTGGGTTGGGAAGATTGCCTGGAGAAGGGCATGACAACCCACTCCAATATCCTTGCCTGGAGAATTCCCATGGACGGAGGAGCCTGACGGGTTACAGTCCATAGGGTTGCAAAAAGTTGGACATGACTGAGCAACTAAGCACATCACAGTAATGTCTACCCTAGGTTTCCTCTATAGTTATGAATCCTAAACAGTTAACTTAGCTCACTGGACTTTGGGATTTGCTCCACCCCAACCTACCTATGCTGTATCTCTTCAGAACTAATTATAGCTCCCCAGATGCACTGCCTGTTCCTTATCAGCCCAGGATTGTCACACAAGCTATTCCTTCCTCCTGGAAAACTTTTTTTTTTCTCTCATTTAATTTTTATCTTCCCTTCAAGTTTTTCATCTAAATTTTCACATATTGTTATAAGCACTTATTTCACTAATTTTTAAACATAATTATCTATTTATTTTGCTTTAAAAATGTATGTGCATGCTCAGTTGCTTGGTTGTGTCTGACTCTTTGAAACCCTATGGACATTAGCCCACCAGGCTCCTCTGTCCATGGGATTTCCCAGGCAAGAATACTGGAGTAGATTGCCATTCCCTTCTCCAAGGGATCTTCCTGACCCAGGGATTGAACCACTGTCTCCTGCGTCTCCTTCATTGGTGGGCATGTTCTTTACCTGATGAGCCACAAGGGAAGCCCAATAATGTATAAACTGTTTCTAACTGTATATAGAAAAAATATTCTTGGAGTAGTATGACCTCAGTATTCCAAGATTAGCTTTGGATTTCAGAAATATTTTTCCTCTAATATGAACTTTAGTTATCTCATCAGTAATAATTTGAGACATCCCTGGTGGTCCAGTGTTAAGGATCCACCTGCCAATGCAGGAGACATGGGTGCGATCCCTGGTCCGGGAAGATTCACATGCCATGAGGCAACTAAGTCTGTGTGCCACAACTACTGAGCCAGATTTCCTAGAGGCCATGTTCTGCAGCAAGAGAAGCCACCTCAATAAGAAGCCCAAACACAGCAACAAAGACTCAGCACAGCCAAAAATAAATAAATAAGTGAATAAATTAACATTTTAAATAATAATTTGAATTATCTCATGTTTTAACAGACTGTGTGGTTAACAAAAGTGATCTCTGTCCTTCCAAGGGTTTAAATAGAGGCTAGATCTATAATCTGTCCAAATCAACATTGTCTCGAGCTACCCCATTTTTGTTAGTATTCTATCAGGCTCATAGTCTCTGAGTTTACAAATATCAGAGTCACTTTTAGCTGTTTCCGCTCCATCCTGCCCATATCAGTCATAAGGTACAGCTGTTACTGTACACCTGTCTACTGTCTATTTCCTCATAAACTAGCAGCCTCTGTTCTAGCTGAGATCTTACTACTTCTTAGTCTGCTGTAGTAATTCCCCAACTCCTCTCTCTACCTCTCATGGCCCTTCACTGGCCCTTTTCCCCCAATCTCTTTCACACACAAATCCCAAAAAATCGTTAATTTAGGCCAGTTCAAAATGCATATCTTGCTCCAGCTAAGTTCTCCAGATTTGGCCTGACAAGAGTTAGCTTTACAGGGCTCTTACACATGCTCACTATTAGCCTTTGCCTGCACCCACTACTATAGTCTTTTTAAGTTAAAAAGAGTACTCATTACGCAAACAAAACATCAAGGTAAGACTCTAAGCAATTCCTTCACTAGATTTCCGCTCTAGACCCTTTATGTAGAAAGTCTCTCACTGTCTCTTCTTTCCAATTACTCCTCTTTTTATATACTATGTTTCAACTAATCTGCACTCTTTAGTGTATAATGGGTTGAGTTCCATTTTCCTCAAACCTAGATACATATTTCTCCATAAGCAGTGATGTGGTTAAAAGCGTAAGCAGTGATGTGGTTAAGACCCTGGGTGCATTACTCATACTGCATGGGATCAAAGGCCTGCTCCACCATTTACTTATTTTGTGGCCTCGGGCAAGTTAATTAGTATCTTTGCACCTCTGTTTCTCCATTTGTAAAAGAGGGATAATAATAAGCATAATTTATAGAATTGTGAGGATTGAATGAGAGAAATGTATGTGAAGCATTAGTAAGTGGGTTGTTACCAAGAAATGCCTAATTTCATTTGTTATGATTCTAAGGGATTTTCTTCTTCCTTCTCTGTTGCCAAATTTCACCTTTAAAAAGTCCTCCTTATCTTTCCATATTGTTAAAAAAAAAACCTACCATCTTGATGAAAATCCAGAGAAGGCAATGGCACCCCACTCCATTACTCTGGCCTGGAAAATCCCATGGACGGAGGAGCCTGGTGGGCTACAGTCCATGGGGTTGCTAAGAGTCGGACACGACTGAGCAACTTCACTTTCACTTTTCACTTTCATGTATTGGAGAAGAAAGTGGCAACCCACTCCAGTGTTCTTGCCTGGAGAATCCCAGGGACGGGGGGAGCCTGGTGGGCTGCCGTCTATGGGGTCGCACAGAGTCAGACACAAGTAAGGCAACTTAGCCAAAGCAACTAGGTACTTTCATGCCTGCACATTTCTACACATGTGCATGCACGTGCCACACACACTGTGCGCACACACACACACACACACACACACACACACTGTTGTCCATGTCAACCAAATAAATGTAACATTCAAGTAGAGTCTAGAAAAGAATAAGGCAGTCATAGGCCACAGGCTAAGAATGACTCCAAAGGAAAAAGGAACTGTCTCCAGATTTCTGATTGGCTAGAATTGGTCCAATGGGAATGCAGATAGCTGCAGCAGATTTACTCCATGATGGCTGAAAAGGAAGTCATGTAATGTGTGCTTTGCAAACTTTAATGGGCATATAAATCACCCAGGGATCTTATTAAGGTGCAGATTCCAATTCAGTGGCTCTGAGAAAGAGCTGGAAACAAAGGCAAATAGAATTCTTACAGGACATTAAAGAAATGAAGATCTTACTAACCATATTGCAGACACGATTAGGAAGCCTATGCTGGGGACGCCTCACCTGTAGATCTTCCCAACTCGCTCATGAGCATTCCTAGCACCCTACGCACCTCACTCACACATGACCTGTGCCATCTCCGTGTGTACTCCCAGTTGTGGCAGGGAGACTGAGTTTTGGCAGATGGTTGGTGAGCAAATACAGGAAACCAGCGTGGATCTGTGAGCCAGAGAGAGACCACACACTAAAGCTTTAGTGCCACCATCAGAAAACCAAAGGGGAACTGTCAGCTCTCAACTTGATGTATTGCAAGAATAAGAGAAGGCATAGGGGCTTCCTAGGTGGTACTAGTGGTAAAGAACTCGCCTGCCAATGTAGGAGACCTAAGAGATGTGGGTTCGATCTCTAGATCGGGAAGACCCCTTGGAGAAGGGCATGGCAACCCACTCCAGTATTCTTGTCTGGGTAACTCCATGGACAGAGGAGCCTGGCAATGGGCTACAATCCATTGGGTTGCGAGCTGCAAAGAGTCAGACATGACTGAAGTGACTTAGCACGCATGCATAGATACTTAAGGTTTCTAGAGCAAGAAACTGGAGAAGGAAATGGCAACCCACTCCAGTGTTATTGCCTGGAGAATCCCATGGACGGAGAAGCCTGGTAGGCTCCAGTCCATTGGGTCGCACAGAGTCGGACACGACTGAAGCGACTTAGCAGAAGCAGCAGCAGCAGCAGAGCAAGAATCATAGAGCGGGTGTATCCGCAGAAGGTTTGAGAAAGCCTCAGTGTCCCTAGCAGAGCTGATGGAAGGTATTTCTCTCTTGTATGCATTTAAGACTGGAGGAAATGACTGCTACTTCACATGTAAAGGCAGCAACTTTATAAAACTTCAAAGAATATGAAAAACAATCAAGAAAATGACACCTAACAAAAGACCACAATAATCTTCTAGTAGATGATCCCAAAGATATGGAGATCTAGGATATACTTAATAAAAAATTCAAAATAGCTCTTTTAGGGAAACTCAATGAGCTACATGAAACAGTTTAATGAAATCAGAAAATTGATACAAAAACACAATAGGTTTAACACAGAGATAGAAATTTAAAAATTACCAAACAGAAGTTGTAAAGCTAAAGAATACAATGAATGAAACGCAATTTTAAAATGCATAGAGAACATCAATATGAAAATTCATCAAAAGGGAGAAAAAAAATCTGTGAGTTAAAAACAGGAACTTTATTCAGTCAGGAAAACAAAGATCAATGAAGAAAACCTTCACGATCTATTGGATACCATCAAAAGAAACGTTTTTCCAATTATTGGAGTTCCAAAAGAAGGAGAGGGAGATGGTAACAGAAGGTTTATTTAAATAAATAATGGCTGAGAATATTCCAAATCTGGGAAGAGATATGCAATCAAAGTCCATGAAGCTCATAGTTAATTTCTCAGCAGAAATCTTATAGTCTAGGAGAAAGTGGGATAATATATTCAAAGTGCTGAATGAAAAACAACAACAACAAAAATCTATCAAGCAAGCACACTATATCAGGCAAGGTTTTCCTTCAGAAACAGACTTTCCCAGAGAAACAAAGCTGCAGTAGATCACTACCACTAGACCTGCCTTACAAGAAAGGCTGAAAGGCATTCTCTAGGCTGAAATAAAAGAATGCTAATTAGTAACATGAAAACATGTGAAAATATACAACACACTGGTAAAAGTATCTAGGCAAATTCATAATATCTTAATGTCATTATATGGTGGTATGTTAACCACTTAATTCTAGCATAAAGTTTAAAGAACAAGAGTATTAAAAATAATTATAGGTATAATATGACCAACCTAAACAACATATTAAAAAGCAGAGTCATTTATGGATGTGAGAGTTGGACTGTAAAGAAAGCTGAGTGCTGAAGAATTGATGCTTTTGAACTGTGGTGTTGGAGAAGACTCTTGAGAGTCCTATGGACTGCAAGGAGATCCAAGAAGTCCATCCTAAAGGAGATCAGTCCTGGGTGTTCATTGGAAGGACCAATGCTAAAGCTGAAACTCCAATAGTTTGGCCACCTGATGCAAAGAACTGACTCATTTGAAAAGACCCTGATGCTGGGAAAGATTGAAGGCAGGAGGAGAAGGGGACGACAGAGGATGAGATGGTTGGATGGTTGGATGGCATCACTGACACAATGGATATGAGTTTCAATAAGCTCCAGGAGTTGGCGATGGACAGGGAGGAGGCCTGGTGTGCTGCAGTTCATGAGGTTGCAAAGAGTTGGACACGACTGAGTGACTGAACTGAATTGATAGGCATAATAATTTGTTAATCAGATCAGATCAGATAAGTCGCTCAGTCGTGTCCTACTCTTTGCGACCCCATGAATCGCAGCACCCCAGGCCTCCCTGTCCATCACCAACTCCAGGAGGTCACCCAGACTCACATCCATCGAGTCAGTGATGCCATCCAGCCATCTCATCCTCTGTCGTCCCCTTCTCCTCCTGCCCCCAATCCCTCCCAGCATCAGAGTCTTCTCCAATGAGTCAACTCTTCGCATGAGGTGGCCAAAATACTGGAGTTTCAGCTTTAGCATCATTCCTTCCAAAGAAATCCCAGGGCTGATCTCCTTCAGAATGGACCGGTTGGATCTCCTTGCAGTCAAGGGACTCTCAAGAGACTTCTCCAACACCACAGTTCAAAAGCATCAATTCTTCGGCACTCAGCCTTCTTCACAGTCCAGCTCTCACATCCATACATGACCACAGGAAAGACCATAGCCTTGACTAGGCGAACCTTTGTTGGCAAAGTGATGTCTCTGCTTTTGAATATGCTATCTAGGTTGGTCATAACTTTCCTTCCAAGGAGTAAGCGTCTTTTAATTTCATGGCTGCAGTCACCATCTGCAGTGATTTTGGAGCCCAGAAAAATAAAGTCTGACACTGTTTCCACTGTTTCTCCATCTATTTCCCATGTAGTGATGGGACCAGATGCCATGATCTTCGTTTTCTGAATGTTGAGCTTTAAGCCAACCTTTTCACTCTCCACTTTCACTTTCATCAAGAGGCTTTTTAGTTCCTCTTCACTTTCTGCCATAAGGGTGGTATCATCTGCATATCTGAGGTTATTGATATTTCTCCCGGCAATCTTGATTCCAGCTTTTGTTTCTTCCAGTCCAGCATTTCTCATGATGTACTCTGCATATAAGTTAAATAAACAGGGTGACAATATACAGCCTTGACGTACTCCTTTTCCTATTTGGAACCAGTCTGTTGTTCAATGACCAGTTCTAACTGTTGCTTCCTGACCTGCATACAGATTTCTCAAGAGGCAGATCAGGTGGTCTTGTATTCCCATCTCTTTCAGAATTTTCCACAGTTATTGTGATCTACACAGTCAAAGGCTTTGGCATAGTCAATAAAGCAGAAATAGATGTTTTTCTGGAACTCTCTTCTTTTTCAATGATCCAGCGGATGTTGGCAATTTGATCTCTGGTTCCTCTGCCTCTTCTAAAATCAGCTTGAACATCAGGAAGTTCACAGTTCACATATTACTGAAGCCTGGCTTGGAGAATTTTGAGCATTACTTTACTAGCGTGTGAGATGAGTGCAATTGTGTGGTAGTTTGAGCATTCTTTGGCATTGCCTTTCTTTGGGATTGGGATGAAAACTGACCTTTTCCAATCTTGTGGCCACTACTGAGTTTTCCAGATTTGCTAGCATATTGAGTGCAGCACTTTCACAGCATCATCTTTCAGGATTTGGAATAGCTCCACTGGAATTCCATCACCTCCACTAGCTTTGTTCGTAGTGATGCTTTCTAAGGCCCACTTGACTTCACATTCTAGGATGTCTGGCTCTAGGTCAGTGATCACACCAGCATGATTATCTGGGTCGTGAAGCTCTTTTTTGTACAGTTCTTCTGTGTATTCTTGCCACCTCTTCTTAATATCTTCTGCTTCCATTAGGTCAATACCATTTCTGTCCTTTATCGAGCCTATTTTTGCATGAAATGTTCCTTTGGTATCTCTGATTTTCTTGAATAGATCCCTAGTCTTTCCCATTCTGTTGTTTTCCTCTATTTCTTTGCATTGATCGCTAAAGAAGGCTTTCTTGTCTCTTCTTGCTATTCTTTGGAACTCTGCATTCAGATGTTTATATCTTTCCTTTTCTCCTTTGCTTTTCGCTTCTCTTCTTTGCACAGCTATTTGCAAGGCCTCCCCAGACAGCCATTTTGCTTTTTTGCATTTCTTTTCCATGGGGATGGTCTTGATCCCTGTCTCCTGTACAATGTCACGAACCTCATTCCATAGTTCATCAGCACTCTATCTATCAGATCTAGGCCCTTAAATCTATTTCTCACTTCCACTGTATAATCATAAGGGATTTGATTTAGGTCATACCTGAATGGTCTAGTGGTTTTCCCTAGTTTCTTCAATTTCAGTCTGAATTTGGCAATAAGGAGTTCATGGTCTGAGCCACAGTCAGCTCCTGGTCTTGTTTTTGCTGATTGTATAGAGCTTCTCCATCTTTGGCTGCAAAGAATATAATCGATCTGATTTCGGTGTTGGCCATCTGGTGATGTCCATGTGTAGAGTCTTCTCTTGTGTTGTTGGAAGAGGGTGTTTGCTATGACCAGTGCATTTTCTTGGCAAAACTCTATTAGTCTTTGCCCTGCTTCATTCCGTATTCCAAGGCCAAATTTGCCTGTTACTCCAGGTGTTTCTTGACTTCCTACTTTTGCATTCCAGTCCCCTATAATGAAAAGGACATCTTTTTTGGGTGTTAGTTCTAAAAGGTCTTGTAGGTCTTCATAGAACCGTTCAACTTCAGCTTCTTCAGCATTACTGGTTGGGGCATAGGCTTGGATTACTGTGACATTGAATGGTTTGCCTTGGAAACGAACAGAAATCATTCTGTCGTTTTTGAGATTGCATCCAAGTACTGCATTTCGGACTCTTTTGTTGACCATGATGGCCACTCCATTTCTTCTGAGGGATTCCTGCTCGCGGTAGTAGATATAATGGTCCTCTGAGTTAAATTCACCCATTCCAGTCCATTTTAGTTCGCTAACTCCTAGAATGTCAACATTCACTCTTGCCATCTCTTGTTTGACCACTTCCAATTTGTCTTGATTCATGGACCTGACATTCCAGGTTCCTATGCAATATTGCTCTTTACAGCATCGGACTTTGCTTCTATCACCAGACACATCCAAAACTGGGTGTTGTTTTTGCTTTGGTTCCATCCCTTCATTCTTTCTGGAGTTATTTCTCCACTGATCTCCAGTAGCATATTGGGCCCCTACTGACATGGGGAGTTTCTCTTTCAGTATCCTATCATTTTGTCTTTTCATATTGTTCATGGGGTTCTCAAGGCAAGAATACTGAAGTGGTTTGCCATTCCTTTCTCCAGCGGACCACACCCCGTCAGATCTCTCCACCATGACCCGCCCATCCTGGGTTGCCCCATAGGCATGGCTTAATTTCATTGAGTTAGACAAGGCTGTGGTCCTGGTGTGATTAGATTGACTAGTTTTCTATTAGTATGGTTTCAGTGTATTTGCCCTCTGATGCCCTCTTGCAAGACCTACCATCTTACTTGGGTTTCTCTTACCTTGGGCATGGGGTAACTCTTTCCGGCTGCTCCAGCAAAGCACAGCCATCGCACCTTATTTGTTAATAAGTATATGATATAAAAAATAGGAAAAAGCAATTCTAAAATTCATACAGAAGCACAAAAACCTGCAAATAACCAAAGAAATTCTAAAAAGAACAAAGTTGGATGCACCATACGTCTTGATTTCAAACTATACCACAAAGTTGTAGTAAGTAATGAAAATGGCATAGCACTATCATAAAAATAGAAACAAAACCAATAACAGAATTGCCACCGCCGCTGCTGCTGCTGCTATGTCACTTCAGGCATGAAAGTACCTAGTTGCTTCTGCTAAGTTGCCTTAGTTGTGTCCGACTCTGCGACTCTATAGACAGCAGCCCACCAGGCTCCCTCGTCCCTGGGATTCTCCAGGCAAGAACACTGGAGTGGGTTGCCATTTCCTTCTCCAATGCATGAAAGTGAAAAGTGAAATTGAAGTCGGTCAGTCATGTCCGACTCTTAGCAACCCCATGGACTGCAGCCTACCAGGCTCCTCCGTTCATGGGATTTTCCAGGCAAGAGTACTGGAGTAGGGTGCCATTGCCTTTTCCAAATAAATGGGACTACATCAAACTAAAAACTGCACAGCAAAATAAACAATCAACAAAATGAAATGTCAACCTGTAGAGTGAGAGAAAACATTTGCAAAGCATAATTCTGATAGTAGTGAAAGTCACTCAGTCGTGTCCGACTCTTGCGACCCCACAGATTGTAGGCCGCAAGGCTCCTCTGTCCATGGGATTCTCCAGGCAAGAATACTGGAGTGGGTTGCCATTTTCTTCTCCAGGGGATCTTCCCAGTCCAGGAACTGAACCCATGCCTCCTGCATTGCAGGCAGATTTTTACTGATTGAGCTCGGAAGGAAGCCCGTAAATCTGATACGGGGTTAATATTTAAAATATTTAAGGAATTCCTAGAACTGAAGAAGAAAAAATCTGACTTAAAAAATATGCAGAGGAACTGGGCAGAATTTTTCAAAGAATGATACAAATTCTGGACATTCTTCAAGGAATATATACAAAAGGCCAAAAGGTACATGAAAATATGCTTGAGGAAAATGCGTATCAAAACTACAAGGAAATATCACCTGATGCCTGTTCAAGTGGCTATCATCAAGAATACAAGAGATAACAAATGTTGGCAAGGATAGGGAGAAAAGGGAACTCTCTCATGTACTGTTTATGTCAGTGAAAGATGATACAGTCACTATATAAAGCACTATGACATTTCCTCAAAAAATTAAAAGCAGAACTAACTATGTGTCACATATACAGATGACACCACACTTATGGCAGAAATGAAGAAGAACTAAAGAGCCTCTTGGTGAAAGTGAAAGAGGAGAGTGAAAAAGTGCCTTAAAACTCAACTTTCAGAAAACTAAGATCATGGCATCTGGTCCTATCACTTCATGGCAAATAGATGGGGAAACAGTGGAAACAGTAACTGACTTTATCTTTTTGGGCTCCAAAATCACTGCAGATGGTGACTGCAGCCATGAAATTAAAAGACACTTACTCCTTGGAAGGAGAGTTTTGACCAACCTAGACAGCATATTGAAAAGCAGAGACATTACTTTGCCAACAAAGATCTGTCTAGTCAAGGCTATGGTTTTTCCAGTAGTCATGTATGGATGTGAGAGTTGGACTATAAGGAAAGCTGAGCACCGAAGAATTGATGCTTTTGAACTGTGGTGCTGGAGAAGACTCTTGAGAGTCCCTTGGACAGCAAGGAGATCCAACCAGCCCATCCTAAAGGAAATCAATCCTGAATATTCATTGAAAGGATTGATGCTGAAGCTGAAACTCCAATACTTTGGCCACCTCATGTGAAGAACTTACTCATTTGAAAAGACCCTGATGCTGTGAAGGTTTGAAGGTGGGAGAAGGGGATGACAGAGGATGAGATGGTTGGACGGCACCACTGACTCAATGGACATGAGTTTGAGGGAGCGCCAGAACTTGGTGATGGATGGGGTAGCCTGGCTTGCTGCAGTCCATGGGGGTCACAAAAAGTCAGACACGACTGAGCGACTGAAGTGAACCATGTGACTTAGCAATTCTGCTTCTGGGTATATAGCCAAAAAAAAAAAAATGAAATCAGTTTCTCAAAAAGATACCTACATTCTCATAATCATGTAACATTACTCACGGTAGCTAAGATACAGAAACAACCTCTGTGTCTGTGTGCAGATGAAGAATGGACAAAGATATTATTTATACATATTATATAACATATTATTATAAATATATAATGAATAGTATTCAGCCATGAGGAAGAAGGAGATCCTTCCATTTGTGACGACATGAATGGACCTTGAGAACGTTACGCTAAGTGAAATAAACCAGAGAAAGCAAATAGTATATGGTATCACTAATATGGAGCTTCCTATGTGGTGCAGTGGTAAAGAATCTGCCTCCCAATGTAGGAGATTCAAGAGACTCAATTTCGATCCCTGGGTCAGGAAGATCCCCTTGAGTAGGAAATGGCAACCCACTCCAGTATTCTTGCCCGAAAAACTTCCATGGACAGAGGAGCCTGGCGGGCTAGAGTTCATGAGGTTGCAGAGTCAGACATGACTGAGAAACTGAACACTATTCAACAAATACCACCCATCCAAATCACTACTATGTGGAGTCTAAAAAACCAAACTAAAGAATAGAGAGTAGAATTGCTGCTGCCAGGAGCCAGGTTGGTGGATAAGAGTAGAAATGGGGAGGTGTGGTCAAAAGAAACAAACTTCTAGTTAAAGTTCAGGGGAATCTAATACACAGTATGGTGATTATACTCAACAATACTGTATTATATACTTGAAATTGCCAAGAGAATAAGAAAGTTAAATGTTCTCATCATTAAAAAAAAAAAAAAAGAAATGCTAATTAAGTAAGATGATGGAGGTGTTAACTGATGCTACTGTGGTAATCATTTTGTGATATATTAGTATATCAAATGAACATATTTTATGTCTTAAACCTATACAATGTTATATGTCAATTATACTTCTATAAAACTTGAAAAATTAATTAAAACTCTGTATTGAATAAAAAGGGATTCCCCAGTGGCTCAGTGGTAAAGAATCTGCCTGCACTGCATGAGATGCACGTTCCAGTGCTGGGTGGAGAAAATCCCCTGCAGGAGGAAATGAAAACCCACTCCAGTATTCTTGCTGGGGAAATCCTATGGACAGCGGAGTGCCATGGGCTACAGTCCATGGGGTCGCAAAGAGTCAGACACCACTGAGCACTCACTCCCTCACTCACTGGTTGAATAAAAATATCTGAAGAAGAAAAAAAAAAAAAAAAAACACACGATGTGAACAAACAACAGCAAGAAAGGAACATGAGCCAGGAGACCACAAGCTAAATCAAGAGGAGACACATGACATGGCTCTTGAATCAGCAACATAGAAGGTCCAGAAGGATGCCTAGAGTCAAAGCCTAGGACAAGAATGCAGAACCCAGAAAACTTAGCAGAAATTCTTGTTAGCTGTTGGCCAGATTCTCACACTGGTTATACACAAAACCTGCTATCATGTAGAGAAGCAGTGTGGAAGAAAGAACTTTAGAAATGAAACAAATTCCAGTGAGAAAGAGAGTCTAGATTCCACCACTTACTTATATGATCTCTCTGAGGACTCATGTCCTCATCCAAGAAAAGTTTAATACTTTCTTCAAAAGGCTGTAAAAATTAAAATAATTCTTTCACTGGAAAGAAAGGGTACCTAGAGGATCTCTAAATTACTTTCTATGACTCAGATCATACATCTTGTAATTATATAGCTGTATTTTTTTTTTAAATCACCATTGCCTTGCAAAAAAAATCTTGTCTCCTCCAAGTTGTTCTCAAGTCATTACGTAAGAGATGATAGAGGTCTTGCAAAGTGCAGGCAGTCCCAAGAATGATGTGAATTGGGTGGGAATTGGAGACCCCCAGAGAGTGCTGTCCTTTCACAAGATTATCGCCCAGGGAGAAAGTCAACCTGATTTCAACACCCACACAGACAACAAATGTTTACTTGAAAACCTCTTAATTCTTTAAATGTTGGCAATAATTCAAATACTTAAACACTTGTTTAGGCCACACAAAGCCTATCTGCAGACCGAATTCCTGCCCCCAGCCAACTGTTTTTTCCTTCCACCTTTGCCTTAATCCTTCTAGGAATTCATGAGAATTCATGAATTTTAAAAGAGAACAAAGTTATCCTTAAAAAGACTCTGTACAGTAGACTCTCAGGCAACTCTACAGTAAAACTAGAATACATTTATAACACAACATGTTTTCAGCTCCCTTAACTTAGAAAATCAGACTTTTCTTACTTGGCCTCTTTGATACATGGAGGATCTATTTTATTTTGCTTGGAACTTTTTGTTTTGTATTGGGGTATATAAAATACATAGCCAATTAACAAAGTTGTGATAATTTCAGATAAATGGTGAAGGAACTCCATCATACATATACATGGATCCGTTCTCCCTCAAACCCCCTCCTCCTGCAAGCTGTCACATAATACTGATCAGAGTTCCATGGGCTATACAATAGGTCTTTGTTGGTTATCCATTTTAAATACAGCAGTTTGTACCTGTCCATCCCAAACTCCCTAACTATCCCTTTCCCCCAGCAACCATAAGCTCATTCCCTAAGTCTGTGAGTCTCTTTCCGTTTTGTAAGTTCAGTTGTATCGTTTCTGTTTAGATTCCACATATAAGGGATGTCATGTGATATTTCTCCTTCTCTGTCTGACTTACTTCACTCAGTATGAAATTCTCTAGGTCCATCCATGTTGCTGCAAATGGCCTTATTTCATTCTTTTTAATGGCTGAGTAATATTCCATCTTCTTCATCCATTGCTCTGTTGATGGGCATTTACATTGCTTCCGTGTCTTGGCTATTGTAAACAGTGCTTCAGTGAATATTAGGGTGCATATTCCTTTCAGATCATGTGTTTTATGGAGGACCTATTTTAAACTAGGTGATCAAGAAGGCTTCTCTGAGGAGGTGACATTTAAATTGAGACTGAAGGATATGGAGAAACCATCATGTAAAGATCTGGAGGAGGATCATTCCATGAAGCAGGAACTTAAGGTTGTTTTAGGAAGAGGAGGAAGCCTGGTGAGGCTTGAATACAGAGAGAGAGGAGGAGGGGGCCTCTGATCTGAAGAGAGTGGGGCAGGCAGGAGGCACCTCGTGTAGGGCTTGAGGAAGAAGCTTGGATTATGGTTTGAGTGCAGTGGGAACCCAGTGGGAAGGTTTTGGCTTTTTTCCCCTTTTTATGTATTTATTTTATTGGAGTATAATTGTTTTCCAATGCTGTGTTAGTTTCTGCTGTACAATGAAGTGAATCAGCTGTATGTATACATATATCCCCTCCCTCCCACTTATCCCCATCCCACCCCTCAAGGTCACCACAGAGCACCAAGCTGAGCTCCCTGTGCTCTACAGCAGATTCCCACTAGATATCTATTTTACACATGGTAGGGAAGTTTTTAAAAGGCAAAAACAGAATATAATTTTATTTTTGAAAGATCGCTGAGATCACTGTATGAAAAATGGGTTGAAGAGCAGCAGGATAGAACAGGGGACCCGTGTTTCAGATTCATGCTAAACTCAAGCAAAAGGTAGTAATAACTCAAATTAGGATGGTGTCAGCAGAGGTGGAAAGAGACAGATACACTCAGCATGTGTTTTGGAGAAAAAGTCAATCTGATGTAACATATACATAATAACCAAAGGTAATGGGGAGAAAGAAGAAGGCAATGGCACCCAACTCCAGTACTCTTGCCTAGAAAATCCCATGGACGGAGGAGGGAGCCTGGTGGGTCGCTAAGAGTCGGACACGACTGAGCGACTTCACTTTCACTTTTCTCTTTCATGCATTGGAGAATGAAGTGGCAACCCACTCCAGTGTTCTTGCCTGGAGAATCCCAGGGACGGGGGAGCCTGGTGGGCTTCCATCTGTGGGGTAGCACAGAGTCGGACACAACTGAAGCGACTTAGCAGTAGCAGCAGCAGCAGTGGGGAGAAAGGAGAATGCTGCCAGCTTCAAGTACATTTAGGAAACACAGGGCTATAGGGAACCCTCTGAATGTGTGTGTGTGTGTGTGTGTGTGTGTGTGTGTGTGTAATGTCCTCAGAGGTTGGTGGCAAGAGGATGAATATGGAATCACTTTCCCCATAAAATATCTCTTTGGACATGTATACACCAGAGTACACTTTGTTCAACATTTGTCAAAGAATAATTTCAAAAATTTAAAAACACAGTGTTTATAAATTTAACCCATTATTTAGGAACCAGCAGATGGTGGAACTGGTTCAAAGTGGGTATTGGAAAAAGTGGGTATCTATATGTATTTGAATACAACTGCTAAGCTGATGCAAAACTGATCAATGTCTTCCAGGGCAGTAATCTTTGGGATTTTCTATTCTGTGGCTCAGAAATTATTTGCTTCTCTACTGGACCCTATTATCCAAGTGTAATGATTAATAGCATCCAGGGTTTGAGGACAAATATACAGATTTTATATTTAGTAAGAGAACAAGTAAATTCACAAAGTCTGAGCCTTTAATCAAAAAGGAATTGCACATCCAACAAAGGTAAATTCCCCTAAATTGGGTAGGCTTCTTAGATAATGTTCCCATAGAATGTTTAAAGGATGTGAGCCCTTAAAAAAAAAATGTAATAAAATTCTGGCATTGGTTGTGTGGAGTTAGGATAATTTTATAAATAAAAAACACATTCTCTGGGACTTCCTCGGTGGTCCAGTGGATAAGACATCAAGCTCCCAAAGCAGGAGACCTGAGTTTGATCCCTGGTCAGGGAACTAGATCCCACAAGCTGCAAAGAAGACCCACTGCAGCCAAATAAATAAATATTAAAAAAGCACACATTCTCTCACACACACACAAAAGAGATGCTGCATAACATACAATATTTGTTTTTCTCTGTCTGACTTCACTCTGTATAACAGGCTCTAGGTTCATCCAACCTCAGTTTAACTGAATGAAATTTGCTCCTTTTTACAACTAATATTCCACTGTATATATGTACAACACTTCTTTAATCCATTCATCTGTTGATGGAAATCTATCCTCCAATTAAAAGTGAAGATTTAATAATAAAAAAAAAAAAAGACATGCTGTCCTCTGTTTGCCTTATTTTCAAGTTTTGGATCAGAGAAGGCAATGGCACTCCACTCCAGTACTCTTGCCTAGAAAATCCCATGGACAGAGGAGCCTGGTGGGCTGCAGTCCATGGGGTCACTAAGAGTCAGACACAACTGAGTGACTTCAATTTCACTTTTCACTTTCATGCATTGGAAAAGGAAATGGCAACCCACTCCAGTGTTCTTACCTGGAGAATCCCAGGGATGGGGGAGCCTGATGGGCTGCCGTCTATGGGGTTGCACAGAGTCGGACACCACTGAAGTGACTTAGCAGCAGCAGCAAGTTTTGGGTAATTTTTCTTAACAGACACCTTCACAATCATAAATCACCTCCAGAGTTTATTCATGATCACTAATGACTACCACACACACACACACACACAATGCTGGTCTCGCGTTCTGACCATTTCATTTATATGGATGCTACAGAAGATGTTAACTTCCCTGAGTGTATGAAGTCATAAATGTTAAGAAATTACTAATGCCAGAGAATCATCCTTCATGTGGAATGAAGGATGTAGAAGAAATCTAGGGTTTTATTTTCAAAAGCCCCCATGTTGTTTGCTCTTTGTTCCAGTGGCTAAAAACCAAACCCAAGAAATTTATCTGACTGAGTTTCACCTGCAGTACTGATCAATGCGAAATAAGTCCTCTCTTTTCAAGGTCCCCATAATTTGTTGAAGACAAAAAACACCTAAGGAAGGCTGAGCTGCTCTTTTGTATCAGTAATTCTTTTCTCCAAAGATGATAACAGTAATTGTCCCAATAGGACAATTACAGCTCTTATTACAGTATGGAGCTATTTAAGAAATACTGAACATACTAAAAAACCCTAATCATTTCTAACATCCCTCTTTTTAATAATGTGAGAGAGTAATCTTTAGAATTTATCTTGTACTCCTTAGTAAATCTTAATAACAATGTCAGGTATAAAGGATGGCTGGATTTGCCCCTCCTCCTACCCCAGGATTTAGGGTCTGATTTTGGAAGCAAAAGCAAAGGAGTTATTAGGTGGTCACTTGATTAAGATAGGATTCTGGGCACCCAAAAAGAATAAGTTAAGGACTTGTTTATCAGACAGAATAACAACAATGTGTTTTAATTGCACAAAAGTAAGAAAATTTAGCTAAGTGATGAGCTTTATTTGGTTTATTAATAATATCTGTCCAAGAGACTGCATAAAAAGTAAAGGATAGAGTTCTGCTGACCACTGCCCAGGACAGACCCTCTAGTTATCTACTGCAATCCAAGGAGGCCTGTCCACGTAGCAGACAATACTGAGTTTCTGCTGAGTCAGAGATCTTTGTTGTGTTCTTGTACACTGACTTTTGGAATTTAAGTAAAAGCTCTTTCATTTCAGGTGAAATATCTCTTGATAGATTGGACCTAGTCTGGTCTTTGGAGAGAGATCAAGCCCTGAGCCTTTGGAATGGGAGTACTGACTCCAAGACCCTAGACTACCAGAGAACTAACCCTAGGGAGTATCAAATAGTGAGAACTCACACAAAGGAAACCACTTGAATACAAGCCCCAGCATCACCCAACCACCAGTAACACTCTGTGTACATCATCTAAACAACAAACAAAACAAAAATACAAACCCAATCATCAGCAGACAGGATTACCACCTGGCTCAGCCTTGCCCATCAGAGGAAAAACAAACAAACAAAAATTCAGCACAAATCTCACCCCATAGGAAGCTTACACAAACCACTGGACCAACCTTAGGAGGGCAGAAACCAAAAGGAAGAAAGAATTCAACCTTGAAGCTTAGGAAAAGGAGACTTCAAACACAATAAGCTTTAAAAAAAGAGAGAGAGAAAAGAAAAGGCAGAGAAATACTACACAAATGAAGGAACAAACTAGAAACACAGAAGTCCAAATAAATGAAGACAAAATAGGCAAACTACTGAAAAAGAATTCAGAATAATGATAGTAAACATGATCATAAACCTTGAAAACAAAATGGAGGAAATGCAAGAATCAATTAACAAAGACCTAGAAGAATTAAAGAATAAACATGCAAAGACAAACAATACAATTACTGAAATTAAAAATACTCTAGAAGGAATCAATAGCAGAATATATGAAACAGAAGAATGAATCAGTGAGCTGGAAGATAAAATGGTGGAAATAACTGCTGAAGAGCAGAATAAAGTAAAAAGAATGAAAAGAACTGAGGATAGTCTCAGAGACCTCTGGGACAATATCAAATGCATCAACATTCAAATTATAGGGGTCCCAGAAGAAGAAGAGAAAAAGAAAAGGTATGAGAACATTTTTGAAGAGATTATAGTTGAAAATTTCCCCAACATGGTAAAGGAAATAGTCAGTGAAGTCCAAGAGGCACAAAAAAGTCCCATACAGGATAAACCCCAGGAGAAACACCAAGACACATACTAATCTGTTGGGAGCCGGTTTGAATTAGTGCTCCGCCCGTGGCAAAGGTCATGAGGAAGCAGGCTTGACATACACAAAGGTGGGGTCTAGCCTCAGGAGCCCCTTGGAGGTTCTCGAGCATCTACCCCCAAAAACCAGAGCCTGCCTGCTTTACTACTTGTGCTCACCTACACCTCTGACTTTACGGGGGGCTGTCCCCCACTACCTCTCTGAAAAAAGAGTTAACTTAAAGCTTCAGTTAATAAAAATTCCTGGGTGTGACAGGAGTGTTTTAACCTACAAACTCCTCTGAAGGTTCTTTAGCCCACCTGACAGGCTTGTCCAGGCACATGTGATTACTCACAGCCTCCAAACAGTGGGAGGCACGAGATGCTCTTAACCTTCTAAAAACAGGTTCTTTAGAGAAGTTAGGAAACTATTAGCATAAGTATAATGGGCTGATTAGAAATTGTATTGGCGAAGGGTTTTTCACTTTTTGGGCCAATGTTTGCTGCTAAGTCTCCATATCCCTTACCTACTGTGTCCTTGGCAGTGTATTGAAATGTAAGTAGTAGCCTTAATGTTTGTAACCTGGGACCCTTGAGTACAACCCACCACAACTTTGCCCTATAGATATGTAACGCCAGTGCTTTTGGAGGGTGGCGCCTGACTTTAAAATAATCTCCTTTAGAGAAAATAAGTTCCTTAAAATGTTAATAGGCCTCTGGGCCAGAAGATGATGTAACACCCCTAAGACCTCTGTATACACTTGATAAATCAAAAGTCAGGGCTGCTGACCCCACGTGACTTGTATAACATCTCAGTGTATAAAAGTAGAAGTAGACCATGGAAAATAAAGAATTGGGATCAGTTCCTGGAAAGACTGGTCTCCCCATGTCGCTCTCTCTCTCTCAAATTCTGGCTGAGTCTCCATCTGGGGCGCGGAACCCACCATGCTTACTAATTATGCCTGGGCTTCTAAGATCGGACCGGGGAGGCCTCAGTGTCTCCTCTCCTTCGGGAGAACGGAAAGACGCCTGCGGCCTACGTAAGTGGTGCAAACTTCTTGTCTTGAAGTTTTATTGGTCCCCCGCATAAACCAAGCTACTCAGCCTCTTTTCTCCACTGAATTTCCCTACTGAGCTATCCTCGTACTATTATTCTTTATATCTCTTAATTATAACTATTGTATCCTGATTCTCACCTACGCCGTCTACACCTTGAACTCCCTGGATCAGCTGGGGCTGGTCCCCAACACTAATCAAACTAACAAAAATGAAACACAAAGAAAGAATATTAAAAGCAACAAGGGAGAAGCAACAAGTAACATACAAAGGAAATCCCATATGCTTAACAGCTGATCTTTCAGCAGAAACTCTGCAGGCCAGAAAGGAATGGCAGGATATATTTAAAGTACTGAAAGGGGAAAATATACAACCAAGATTATAGTACCTGACAAGGATCTCATTCAAAATTGATGGAGAAATAAAAAGCTTTTCAGACAAACAAAAGTTAAAAGAATTCAGTACCACCAAACCAGCTTTACAATAAATGTTAAACAGACTTATATAGTCAAGAAATACAAGAGAAGAAAAAAAAGATCTATAAAATCAACCCCAATTAAGAAAAAGGCAGTAGGAATATATGTATCAATAATTACTTTAAATGTAAATGGTTTAAATCCTCCAACCAAAAGACATAGACTGGCTGAATGAATACAAAAGCAAGACCCATATATATGCTGTCTGTAAGAAATCCACTTCAGACCTAAAGACACATATAGACTGAAAGTGAGAGGAAGGAAAATATATTCCATGCAAATGGAAAGCAAAAGAAAGCTGGGGTAGCAATCCTCATATCAGACAAAATAGACCTTAAAATGAAGATTAC
The DNA here is from genome assembly GCA_935064755.1 of Tragelaphus eurycerus. Taxonomy (NCBI): domain Eukaryota; kingdom Metazoa; phylum Chordata; class Mammalia; order Artiodactyla; family Bovidae; genus Tragelaphus; species Tragelaphus eurycerus. The sequence goes on along the minus strand of CAKXYN010000010.1, from coordinate 38,142,807 downwards.
AAGAGATAAGGACGGACAGTACATAATGATCAAGGGATAAATCCAAGAGGAAGACATAACAATTGTAAATATCTATGGACCCAAATAGGAGCACCTCAATACATAAGACAGATGCTAACAGACAAAAAAGGAGAAATAAAGGTAATACAATAATGCTGCTGCTGCTAAGTCGCTTCAGTCGTGTCCAACTCTGTGCGACCCCATAGACGGCAGCCCACCAGGCTCCCCAGTCCCTGGGATTCTCCAGGCAAGAACACTGGAGCGGGTTGCCATTTCCTTCTCCAATGCATGAAAGTGAAAAGTGAAAGTGAAGTCGCTCAGTTGTGTTCGACTCTTAGCAACCCCATGGACTGCAGCCTACCAGGCTCCTCCATCCATGGGTTTTCCAGTAGGAGACTTTAACACCCCAGTCACACCAATGGACAGATCATCAAACCAAAAATTACTAAGGAAACACAAGTCTTAAATGATACATTAGATGAGATGGATGTCATTGATAATTTCAGGACATTCCATCCAAATGTAGAATACACCTTTTCTCAAGTGCACATGGAACATCTCCAGGATAGACCAAATCTTGGGTCACAAATCAAGCCTCAGTAAATTAAAGAAAATTGAAATTATGTCAAACATCTTCTCTGACCACAATAAAATGAGACTAGATGTCAATTACAAGAAAAAAACTGTAAGAAACACAAACACATGGAGATTAAACAGTACATTTCTAAATAACCAACAGGTTACTGAAGAAATCAAAAGAGAAATAAAAAAGTTTCTAGAAACAAATGACAGTGAAAACATGACAACTCAAAACCTATAGGATACAGCAAAAGCAGTTCTAAGAAGGAAGTTTATAGCAATACAATCCAACCTCAAGAAACAAGAAAAACATCAAACAGACAACATAACTTCACATCCAAAATAATTACAACAGACAATGCAGAAATACAAAGGATTATAAAAGACTATTATGAACAACCATACGACAATAAAATGGATAAACTGGAAGAAATGGACAGATTTTTAGAAAAGTTCAATCTCCCAAGACTGAACCAGGAAGAAATAAAAACTATGAACAACTCTATTACAAGCACTGGAATTGAAGCAGTGATCAAAAATCTCCCCCAAAAACAAAAGCCCAGGACCAGATGGCTTCACAGGAGAATTCTATCAGTTAGAGAAGAGCTAATCCCTAGCCTTCTAAGACTGTCAAAAAATTTCAGAGGAAGGAACACTTCCAAACTCATTCTACGAGGCCACCATCACCCTGATACGAAAACCAGACAAAGACAACACACAGAAAAAGAAAACTAAGGCCAATATCACTGATGAACATAGATGCAAAAATCCTCCACAAAATTTTAGCAAACAGAAATCAGCAACACATCAAAAAACTCATACACTCTGATCAAGTTGGGTTTATTCCAGGAATGCAAGGATTCTTCAATATATACAAATCAATAAATGTAATACACCACATTAACAAACTGAAAGATAAAAACCATATGATAATCTAAATAGATGCAGAAAAAGCCTTTGACAAAATTCAGCACCAATTCATGATTAAAACTCTTCAAAAAATGGGTATAGAAGGAATTTACCTCAACACACCAAAACCCATATATGATAAGCCTACAGCAAACATTATTCTCAATGGTGAAAAACTGAAAGCATTTCCCCTAAGATCAGGAACAAGACAAAGGTGTCCACTTTCACCACTATTATTCAACATAGTTCTGGAAGTCCTAGCTACAGCAATCAGAGAAGAAAAATAAATAAAAGGAATCCAGATTGCAAAAGAAGTAAAGTTCTCACTGTTTGCAGGTGACATGACATGTACATAGAAAACCCTAAAGATATTATCAGAAAATTACTAGAGCTAACTAGTGAATTTAGCAAAGTTGCAGTATATAAAATTAATACACAGAAATCACTTGCATTTCTATATACTAGCAATGAAAAATCAGAAAGGGAAATTAAGGAATCAATTCCATTCACCATTGCAACAAAAAGAATTAAATATCTAGGAATAAACTTACCTAAGGAGACAAAAGAACTGTATACAGAAAATTGTAAGACACTGATGAAAGTAGTCAAAGATGAAATAAACAGATGGAGAGATATTCCATGTTCCTGGGTAGGAAGAATCAATATTGTGAAAATGACTATACTACCAAATACAATTTACAGATTCAATGCAACCCCTATCAAATTACCAATGGCATTTTTTCACAGAACTAGAACAAAAAAAATTCACAATTCTTATGGAAACACAAAAGACCTTGAATAGTCAAAGTAATCTTGAGAGAGAGAATGTAGCTAGAGGAATCAACCTTCCTGACTTCAGATTATACTACAAAGCTACGGTCATCAAGACAGCATGGTACCAGCACAAAAACAGAAATATAGACCAATGCAACAAGATAGAAAGCCCAAAAATAAACCCATGCCCCTATGGGTATGTTATTTTTGACAAAGGAGACAATAATATATAATGGGGAAAAGAGAGCCTCTTCAATAAATGGTGCTGAGAAAACTGCATAGCTACATGTAAAAAAATGAAACTAGAACACTTCCTAACACCATACAGAAAGATAAACTCAAAATGAATTAAAGTCCTAAATGCAAGACCAGAAACTATAAAACTCCTAGAGGAACGCATAGGCAGAACACTCAATGACATAAATCAAAGCAAGACCCTCTATGACCCACCTCCTAGAGTAACGGAAATAAAAACAAAAGTAAACAAGTGGGACCTGATTAAATTTAAAAGCTTTTGCTTTTAAACAACAAAGCTTTTGTTTTAAAACAAAGGAACTATAAGCAAGGTGAAAAGACAACCCTCAGAATGGGAGCAAATAATAGCGAATGAAACTACTGACAAAGAATTAATTTCCAAAATATACAAACAGCTCATACAACTCAATGCCAGAAAAACAAACCACCCAATAAAAAAGTGGGGAAAAGACTTAAACAGACATTTCTCCAAAGAAGATATACAGATGGCCAACAAACACATGAAAAGATGCTCAACATCACTCTTTATTAGAGAAATGCAAATCAAAACTACAATGAGATGTCACCTCACACCAATTAGAATGGCCATCATCAGAAAGTCTACAAACAATAAATGCTGGAAAGGGTGTGGAAAAAAGGGAACACTCTTGCACTGTTGGTGGGAATATAAATTGATACAGCCACTATGGAAGACTGTATGGAGATTTCTTAAACAACTAAAAATAAAACCACCATATGACCCAGAAATCCCACTCCTAGGCATATACCCTGAGGAAACCAAAATTGAAAAAGACACATGTATCCCATTGTTCATTGCAGCACTATTTACAATAGCTAGAACATGGAAGCAACCTAGATATTCATCGACAGATGAATGGATAAAGAAGTTGTGGTACATATACACAATAGAATATTACTCAGCCATAGAAAGGAATGCATTTGAGTCAGTTCTGATGAGGTGGATGAATCTAGAACCTAATATACAGAGTGAAGTGACTCAGAAAGAGAAAGATATATATCACATTCTAACACATATACACGGAATCTAGAAAAATGGTACTGAAGAAGTTATTTTCAGGGCAGTAATGGAGAAACAGACATAGAGAATAGACTTATGGACATGGGGAGAGGGGAGGAGAGGGTGAGATGTATGGAAAGAGTAACATGGAAACTTACATTACCATGTGGAAAATAGATAGCCAACGGGAATTTGCTGTATGACTCAGGAAACTCAAACAGGTGCTCTGTATCAACCTAGAGGATAGAATCAGAGAAGGCAATGGCAACCCACTCCAGTACTCTTGCCTGGAGGGTCCCATGGATGGAGGAGCCTGGTAGGCTGCAGTCCATGGGGTCGTGAAGAGTCGGACATGACTTAGCGACTTCACTTTCACTTTTCACTTTCATGCACTGGAGAAGGAAATGGCAACCAACTCTAGTGTTCTTGCCTGGAGAATCCCAGGGACGGGGGAGCCTGGTGGGCTTCCGTCTATGGGGTCGCACAGAGTCAGACATGACTGAAGTGACTTAGCAGCAGCAGAGGATGGGATGGAGTGGGAGATGGGAGGGAGGTTCAAAAGGGAGGGGATATATGTATACCCGTGGCTGATTCATTTGAGGTTTGAGAGAAAACAACAAAATTCTGTAAAGCAATTATCCTTCAATAAAAATAAATAAATTTTAAAAAAAGAAAAGTAAAGAATAAACTTTGATTACATCTGTAAAGAGTACACTATGCCAAGGCACACAGCATTTTGAAAAAGAGAAAATGAAACTCTAGTGTTACATGAATTTATTCAGCAGTACAGAATATACAAAGTCCTTCTTTATAAATTATATCTTAAATAACTCCCTCAAAACTAAATAAATTTGGCTGAAACTTAACATATTTTCTTACTCCTTTTCAGATTCATTATTTTTAGAGATCATAAAGCAAAGAAGTAAAGGTTAATTTCTATAAGTCTTCTACAATTTTCTATATCCATAAAAATTTTGTCTCTTGCTGTCCATTTTCCTATTCTGAACAACATGATTCTTTACTTTGGGTCTTTTACCCTTGATAAACCAAAGCACATTTATTGCATTGATTGTACTATTAGTCAGATCAGATCAGATCAGATCAGATCAGTCGCTCAGTCGTGTCCGACTCTTTGCCACCCCATGAATCGCAGCACGCCAGGCCTCCCTGTCTATCACCAACTCCCGGAGCTCACTGAGACTCACATCCATCGAGTCAGTGATGCCATCCAGTCATCTCATCCTCTGTCATCCCCTTCTCCTCTTGCCCCCAATCCCTCCCAGCATCAGAGTCTTCTCCAATGAGTCAACTCTTTGCATGAGGTGGCCAAAGTACTGGAGTTTCAGCTTTAGCATCAGTCCTTCCAAAGAAATCCTAGGGCTGATCTCTTTCAGAATGGACTGGTTGGATCTCCTTGCAGTCTAAGGGACTCTCAAGACTCTTCTCCAACACCACAGTTCAAAAGCATCAATTCTTTGGCACTCAGCCTTCTTCACAGTCCATCTCTCACATCCACACATGACCACAGGAAAAACCATAGCCTTGACTAGGAGAAACTTTGTTGGCAAAGTAATGTCTCTGCTTTTGAATATGCTATCTAGGTTGGTCATAACTTTCCTTCCAAGGAGTAAGTGTCTTTTAATTTCATGGCTGCATTCACCATCTGCAGTGACTTTGGAGTCCCCCAAAATAAAGTCTGATACTGTTTCCACTGTTTCCCCATTTCCCATGAAGTGGTGGGACCGGATGCCATGATCTTCGTTTTCTGAATGTTGAGCTTTAAGCCAACTTTTTCATTCTCCACTTTCACTTTCATCAAGAGGCTTTTTAGTTCCTCTTCACTTTCTGCCATAAGGGTGGTGTCATCTGCATATCTGAGATTATTGATATTTCTCCCGGCAATCTTGATTCCAACTTGTGTTTCTTCCAGTCCAGCATTTCTCATGATGTACTCTGCATATAAGTTAAATAAGCAGGGTGACAATATACAGCCTTGACGTACTCTTTTTCCTATTTGGAACCAGTCTGTTGTTCCATGTAGTAGTAGTATATATTGTTACATGATCGTACTCCTTTATCATTATTGTTCCTAACATAGTCTCAGTCACTGTGAAATAACAGGTGTATAGTAAAATATATATATGTCTTTGCCACTGGCACAGAGCTCCTATAGAGAAGGCAGTGGCACCCCACTCCAGTACTCTTGCCTGGAAAATCCCATGGATGGAGGAGCCTGGAAGGCTGCAGTCCATGGCGTCACTGAGGGTCGGACACGACTGAGTGACTTCACTTTCACTTTTCACTTGCATGCATTGGAGAAGGAAATGGCAACCCACTCCAGTGTTCTTGCCTGGAGAATCCCAGAGACGGGGGAGCCTGGTGGCCTGCCGTCTATGGGGTCACACAGAGCTGGACACGACTGAAGTGACTTAGCAGCAGCAGCAGCAGCAGAGCTCCTAAAATCCTTCTAATTTTTAAATGATAAGAGCACTAGAAGCTCCTTTTCTTCTAATATTTGGTTTTTTACCTCGGTTCCTGACAGAGTTACTAAATACCTTGGGATGTCCCGGGTGATAGGAGTTTTTTGTTTGTTTTAATGATGACTCTTGGTGGGCCCCTAGATGGGGGCTGGTCACCAGATAGGCCAAGCCATGATTAGAAGCTTGGATCTTTCAGCCCACACCACCATTCTGCAGACAAGTGCTAGAAATTGAGTTAATGATTTATCATGTGATAAAATCTCCATTAAAATCCCAGAAACATGGAGGGAATTTGGGGAACTTCTAGGTTGGTGTTCACATTCAAGTGCCGGAAGGGTGAAACACTGCAACTCCACAAGGACAGAAGCTCTTGCTCTTGGGACCCCTTCAAACCTCACTCTATGTATCTCTTCATCTGGTTGTCCATCTGTATCTTTTATCACGTCCCTTATTGTGTAATAAACTGGTAAACATAAGTGTTTCCTTACTTCTGTGCTAGTTTGTTATAGCAAATAATTGAATCCAAAGAGAAGGAAATCATGGGAACTTCTGATTTGTAACCACGTCAGGCAGAAGTTGTGGGTAACCTGGGGACCTACTTACTTGTAACCTGGGACCAATCCTTAGCTTGTGGGGTCTGTCCTAACTCAGGTTAATGGCAGAATTGAATTGAATTGTAGGACACCTAGGTGTCACAGGGAATTACATGGCGGGCAAGGGGGAACACACATCTGATGTCACAAGTGTTGTGAGTGTGGTAGTAGTGTTAAAAGAGTAACTACTTTTCCACAGAGAGAACTAGGAGATAGGTAATTGTTAACTGTGTGTCACTAGCAAGCATTTTAGCATACCAACAAAAGCCTTGAATGGAGAGAAGTAAAAATTTCCCTCTAGATAGTATAATTCCACTCCCTAGAGCCACACCAATTTATTTTACACCTTCTTAAAGTAGCAAATCATTAACATAATCCAGTGATAAGGCTCCCTCCAAACATATAAAAATGAGGCAAAATAATATATGGATTAAAACAATATTTGGTGACTAGTGTTTTAGTATTCTGCCTTACTGAAAAAGTATCTATATATCCAAGATTACCTGTGTATAATAATACTTTAAGAATTTCTTTTTAATTTTAAAATTAATTGTAGATTTTGGAAATTTTGTTTAAACTGACACAGTACAGAACATAACTACTATTTATATACAAATATTTGTCAAAAACAAAGTATAATTCAATTCATTTGGACACATGATCTTATCTTTTTACTTAATTTTAAATGTTGTGTGGAAATAGTAGTAGGAAGTAATGTTGGCTTATCTGATTGGTGAAACATAGTAACTTGTTAATAAATTCAGGTTAATTTCTTCAATTTGGAAAAAATTTACAAATGCCATATAAAATAAAATTACATTCTACACATTTTCTCCTCCACATTGATAAGGTCAGGAAAAGACATCACTATTTTAAAGGCAGATAATATTGATCCATTTTAAAATTATGCTTCCATCTTTATCAGTTCAGTTCAGTCACTCAATCGTGTCTGACTCTTTGCGACCCCATCGACTGCTTTATGGCCAGAGACAAATATTTGGCCGTTAGCTGTGGAGTGCAGTGATTAGAGTTTGGGTATGGATACAAGTAGGCTCTGCTACATACTAGTTATGTGTTCTCAGGCTCCTTTTTAGTCCTTGCTTTCCTCATAGGCAAAGAGGGCATAATAATTGTACCTCTTAGGCTCCCATGGGTATTCAGCAAATAAAATAGTTAAACATTTAACATGGTGCCTGGCACAGAGTAATGCCAGTAAATTCAAGATATTATTATAACAGTTACTACATAATAGTAATATAATGCAAAATAGTATACAGAATACAGAATATAATATATATGTAACGATATATTATAGACAATATAGTATATATAGTTATGTTTATATATATATATAGTAATATAATTGCAACTATAACCCCCTTCCTCATACCCCCCAATATATATAAGCTAATGTCACATCAAGAGGACTGTTAATTTAACTCTATTTTCATTTGGATGGTCCAGAAATTAAAGTGATAAGAATTAGTCTCTACAAACTTTTAGTACTTCAACCATACACTTTAAAGAAGAACATGTTGTCATCAACACCTTTCTTTTCATCCTAGGATACAGGTGATATATTTCACTATATTTTTGCATGAATTTGAATTGCTTTTGGTTTGAAACTACTTCAGAAAGAACAATTATTTTTGCTGCTGGGAGTTGAGGAATATTTTCCATCTGAAAACAGACACCTAGATACAGGCCCTTATTAGACATGTCAGTCATTCATTCCAGAAGCCATCTGGGGGTGTCAAGATCCGAGTCACATAAAGGCAAGGCTGATCCCTTGTCCTGATAGCAGCTACATGTGCAAGTAAATGCCAGTTCTTTTTCCTTGAGGTTTCCTCTTGCACTTGTGCCCAGAAAGCCACCACATACATCAGGGAAAGGCAGCATTTTCCAAATTCCTCTCTTTAGAAACCATAGACCCTAATACATCAAATTCCTAACCAGGTTCGCATGGCTATTCAGATGGAGACCAATAAAAACTCTCTTGTGAGAAAAGAGTTAATAGCTGAATACACTGCAGTCCCATCACTACCTTATCCCAAATATCACCATCTTTATTACACAGAGCCCCACATCTGTATACAGAGAACTCCTAGAAGAAATAGAACGATAGTAAATTAAAAAAAAAAAAAAGCATTTTAAAGGCACATCTTCTACTTCTGATAAATAACCAGCTGAACTAAAAGCATCTCAATCCAGCATCCTCATTTTCTGCACAAGAAGGACGACTAGTGGTGAGAAAATGTACTCCTCACAATGTCTCCTGCTCTGAGTTCACAGAATCAAATATTTAAAATTAGATTTACAGATCATGAAGTTTAGGTTTATCACCTAAAAGGAGAAGTGAATTAACTACTCAAGATTCCCTAGTAGCTCAGTTGGTAAAGAATCTGCCTGCAATGCAAGAGACCCTGGTTCGATTCCTGAACGGGGAAGATCCGCTAGAGAAGGGATAGGCTACCCACTCCAGTATTCTTGGACTTCCCTTGTGGCTCAGCTGGTAAAGAATCCAGCCACAATGTGGGAGACCTGGGTTAGATCCCTGGGTTGGTAAAATCCCCTGGAGAAGGGAAAAGCTACCCACTCCAGTATTCTGGCCTGGAGAATACCACAGTCCATGGAGGTCGAAAAAGTTGGACATGACTGAGCGACTGAGTTCAGTCCTATCTATTTAGTGTCACATTCAGATCTTTTTGTTTTCTTTGACTCGGACTATGTGGTAAAAAATAATTAGCTTGGATTCCTTTGGTATCGTTTAGAAGAATTTAGTTCATTGTGCAAAGGCAAGCTGAAACCGGTATTCTCAAAACTGGGAACCTTATACCGTTGTCTTCCTGAAGAATTTTGGTAGAGATTTGTTTTAACTTCTGATTGGTTTTGAACTTTCTAAAAAGGAGTAGGTGTTATGTGTTTATTTTGGTCCATGTGTGTGCACTGAAACTTTTTCAATGGAGTTGTTGTTGAACAAGCAGATGGAAACTTGGAATCCTCTATCAGGATTAAGCTCCCCAGTCCTCTGTCTACATATTTAAACATCTCAGGAACTCAGTCACCAGAGCCCTGCATTCCTCAGACCTTGACTAAACGTTGACACTCTTGCCTGAATGTGTGTCTAGGAATAACTGTGTACCAACAAGTTTATAATTTTTAACTAAATTTAATTGTGCTTTGGAAACTTGGAGTAGTAATCAGGTAATGAGCATGTCTGGAAGTAATTGTTTTCAACACAAAGCTTGAACAAAGACCTCTGTAAATCTTCATGGTATTTGCTTTTCATCACTTAATCAAAGTATGTGTTAATTTTAACACAAAACTGTCCTCTGGGCAGAAGACTCCCACACAAGAAGGAAAAAAGTCTCCTTAGAAGCAGCTAATATAACAACAAAACAGAAGGAAAAAAAAAAAAAATTAAGAAATATTTTCTTGAAAGTGGTCTGATTATCCTTACTTGGTAGCCAAGAAATGTGTGGGAAGGGAGTTACTTTGGCCTTTCTGATCTCGTGCTCAAATTAAAGATGTTCCACATTTCACATGTTTTTGGTACATAACCTATCTCAGCACAGTGACCACATTCGCTGGTGTGAGGTACAACGCTGAAGTTCTGGTGGATGAAGTACTTATGATGGACTTTGAAGATTGTGGGAGATCACAGAAGTTTAAGTAGACAAGGGGGAGAAGAACCTTCTCAGAAAAAGACAGTCATATGAGTAAATATTAATGGTAGAAAATACCAAGATGCCTACAACTCTTCTATATAAAAGTGTTTTCTTGTACATTCTACTGCAAGTGCTCCTTTTTAAACATTTGAATCATCAATCTCTACCAATTCTCTCCAGTACATAAAGGGTGAGTGCTCTTTCTGAAATGGTAGGTGATAGCATGTCCTTATTCATTTATTCAGCATCATGAGGCACTTACAGTGTACCATGAACCATACTGGGGGCTGATGTCATCAAGTAACTAAAAGTCTAGTCAGGGAGTCACATTTTTTTTTAATTCCAATGCAATGATATATGTTCACATATCACTGATACGTGAAGGTACACATACCAATCCATGGTATGTATACATATTTAACCAAACATTTGTTGACGGGAAAAGCATATTTTCCAGCTTGTCCACCTTACATCCATTGTCCCCTTGGAATGATTAATAGCAATCTAGTTTGGAAGGCAAATTATAGGGTTTCCCTATTTATGAAACAGCTCATGCATACTAAGCACTACAGATACAAGAAAATCTCTACCCCTTAGGGACTCAGTATAGTAGAAGAGAAAGAGAATTAAATAAACAACTTTAAAACATGTGGTAAGTTATTGCTGTCTACTTGGGATAAGAATGTGATGGCTAGATTCCAGCAAATATATTGAGACCTTGAGAAAAAGAAATGACACATTTGAATGAGCAAAGCAAATGGTGAGTTTGGATTCCTATAACTTTGTGAATTCATCTTACAAATTATAGGTAACCTCCTAAGCACCCCTGCATCCATTCTTTTCTCTCTTTTCCCAGTTAGCATTATCCTGAAGTTGATGTGTATCATGTCACAAACATTTTATATCTTAACTCCCCTATATATGAACATGTTTCATTCTGAGAGTGTTCATAAGTCCAATTTGTTCATAAGTCTAAAAAAGTTAGCCTAGGTACCCAACTAACAAAATTAGCTACATAATACTGTACTGTAATAGATGTATAATACTTTTCACACAAATAGTCCATAAAAAAACAAACACAAAAAATAAAGAAAACATTTTTAATCTTATAGTACAGTACCTTGAAAAGAATAGTACAGTAACAGCTACGTCATAGCTGCTTTTATGCTTGCTTCTGGACAGGCTACAGTCCATAGTGTCACAAAGAGTCAGACACAGTTGAAGTGACTTAGCACACACACGGAGAAGGCAATTGCACCCCACTCCAGTACTCTTGCCTGGAAAATCCCATGGACGGAGGAGCCTGGTGGGCTGCAGTCCATGGGGTCGCTAAGAGTCAGACACAACTGAGCGACTTCACTTTCACTTTTCACTTCCATGCATTGGAGAAGGAAATGGCAACCCACTCTAGTGTTCTTGCCTGGAGAATCCCAGGGACGGGGGTAACCCCAATGGGCTGCCATCCATGGGCTTGCACAGAGTCAGACACAACTGAAGCGACTTAGCAGCAGCAGCAGCAGCAGCACACACACACACACTTGGACATCCAGGGCTTGAAATAAAGATACTGTACTACAATGCTATATACTATACAGCAAAGTACGGAAAAGCACAACCACTTCCAGAGGATTCATGCACATGACAATATACATCAGACACATGAACTAACTTATGTGATTGTATGTGCGAATGCACATCTATGTCTCTGAAAGTCTGCAATTTGAAGGTTCCCATGTAGGGGACTTACTGTATTTTATTGCATAAGTATTTTAAAATAAATGTATCATTTTGTGTCACATTAATTAGGATACATATGGAGCTGCTATAATAGAGAAACCCCAAAATACAATGACTCAGAAAAACCATGACTCAATCGAGGAGTCCAGGGTAGACCAGCAGTCCAGGCCAGATGACCATAAGGCATCTGCAACCTAGGTTTATATTCTTGGTGTAACATCATCATCTTGGGTGTCCTAACAGTTGAGCTGGTGTTCAGCCATCAGAAGGGGAAGGAGAGGCAGTGGTGGGCTTGCAGTACCCTTTACACATTGAAGTATGTAACAGTGAAATTACACACACAATCACATGCATAATCCTGCTCACATCATACTGGGTAGAATTTGGCTTATGGCTACACTGAGCTTCAAAGGAGGCTAGAAAATATCTAATGATATAGACACATACTCATATGCTCTGCTGAATCTTGGGTGAGTAGCTGCTCTTTTATGGGAAGAAAGAAAAGTAAATTTTAGATTTATCCTTATTATTACATATAAACACATTTTAGTTTATTTTGTTAACTGTACAGATCCCATTATAGCTATAAATCATACTTTATGCAACTATTTACTGATGGATATTGAAGTATAAAACTCTCATAAATAACACTCATCTTCCCTGAATGTTGAGCTAATTGAGAATCAATTTTATCATGTGGGAAATTGCCTCAATGGTGGCCTCCAAGTATACCACCAGGAAAACTATCCCAGAGGCCATGTAACAGAAGGGCTCACAGACTAAGTTAAGATGCTCAGATCACACGGTTTACTAAATCAATATAAAGTGCACAATTAGAAGCAAGAGCAGAAAGATGGGTAGGTTAATACAATTATGACAGAATACAGCAGGATGGAAAGACCACAGAACCTGAATCCTGTCTCTGATCATTTGCCTTCTCTACTAATGATGTGATTGTGAGGACCAGAGTTGAGTTTTGGGGCAAGTGGTCCACAGACAGAAGATGGCTAAGTTATCACAAGTCTTGCTTCCTTTAAGAGTTCTAGGGGCATTTAAGCTGATGAGCAACTATGAGTTTTGTCTGCACTTTCCAGGCAGAGAACTTGTGGTGCCAGAAATGGGTGTTCCCAATAGATGGCTTATTTAAATCTTCATAAATATTGAGTGCTACTATATATGTATGTATTTAGTGAATTGTGGTTATTTGTGTCCTCTTGGTGCCTCTTTCCTTCCTATCTGTTTCTAGTACTCATATGCTCTATTTACTTCATCCATCTCTATTTTTATCTTACAGATTTCTAACTTGTCTATACTTAAACACATCCTATGAGTTTCACCTTCCTGATTGTTTTTCTTGTCTTCTACAGCAAAGTTGAATATTCTCAAATAATATGGAAAGTTAGTCACTCAGTCATGTCCAACTCCGTGACCCTATGGACTGTCACCCACCAGGCTCCTCTGTTTGTGGGATTTCTCAGGCAAGAATACTGGAGTGGGTTGACATTTCCTTTTCCAGGGGATCTTCCCCACCCTGGGGTTGAACCTGGGCCTCCTGAATTGCAGGTAGATTCTTTGCCATCTGAGCCATTAGGGAAGTCCCAATATGAAAACACACAGTATAAATTGAAGCCGCACAGCTGCAGACTTTTCCTGTAAGAGCAGAGCCTTTGCCATTAAGTTCATGATATGGCCAAGAATGATTGTAGGAAACATTCTGAAATGGAGGAAAAGACAGAGGCATGCCCACTTTCCCCCACCAAAAGTATCAATAATGGAAGTTGCTTCACTTCTTACCACTTAAGTGGTAAGTGGAGATAGAGAGAGGTCAGGAATATTATACAAGTGTAGATCATTCCACATGGAAGTGGAGTGATCGATTATGGAATGTGGATTCTGTCCCTTCTGCAATAATAGAATTGTCTGATGAAGAACGAAAATGTCACTAATTATAATATATAAATCTGAAACCAGGAAACTTAGCTTATATCTGCAGAGAAATCAGTTTAACAATACTGAACCTCAGAATAAGATTGACTCCCTCACACACAATCAACTACCCACAGTCAGTGCTGGACCAACACAAGCTTCATTCATGGAGCATGACCTTCACCACTAAGATGACAGCATTCCTGAGAGCAACTGGAAGCAATGACAGCTCCCAAGAGCTGTACGTGCAGTCCCATATCCCAAATGATCAATCAGATATTTCACTCCTAACAGAGAAGGGAGTGAGTAAGGGTGGGTGGAAAGAATGTGCTTCATAACAACTTCCAGTGCTCCTCTTAACCTACTAGATTTAACCCATAAATGTATAAAATCAAACAGGGAAGCAACCTTCCTCTTTCTAGGGCAGGCCTTCCCTACCTTTACAAAGCCACTCCCTAATACCAACCATTAGTCCTATGATTTCTTTCTGGATCCACTGTCAGTGAAGGAAGCAGCCTCAAATTCAAGTGCAAAATATCCTCTCAAAAAGTTCTATGTCAGAGCAATGATTTAGTTACGTTAACTCTAAGAGCACATCATTCCAAAGCTGAAATTCGCTCTTCATTATATTTCTCATCACAAATTTTGTCCAGCATCATTGTTCAATATGACTTATGAGAAATTCCAATTTAACAAGTAAGCTTCTCAAATGTTCAAGGTCAATGATATCAAAGCCAAAAATCAAATTGGTTTCCACTGTAATTTAAAGTTGAAATAAATGAGAAAAGAGAGTCTAAAATTTATCGTCTCCAATTTCTTATTTTACTTAGCCCAAGCTAGACAGCTTCTAGTGGTTAAGAAGAACCAGAGTGTTTCAGCAGTGGGAGCCTGGGCTGAATTTACAGGAACTAATTTAGTCTCTTCAAGGTCTCAAACTATAGCTAATTTCAATAATGAATCTCACCTAATAAATGGTTCAAAAGATTAATAGGACACAGAATTTTAGCCCAGCACCAGTACAACATCTGTAAAAGGCAGGGGTTAAAAAGTAACTTCTAAAGTAGTTATCTCAGGCAAAGTTAAGTTCCTGAAACTTATTAGTTAATGATATCAAAGAACATAGCAAAATCTCAGTGATACCTGAGGTAAGGAAAACAGAGAGAAAAACTTGGTTCCAATCTCATTAGAATGCTAATAAATCTATGCCAGATGTTCACTGTCTACAAACTGAATTTAAATTCAAATGGGAAAGATCTCCCAGCAAGTGGTTACTTTAGAGCCTGTGAATTCGCCATTTGAAATATCTAGAGGGTGGAGCTTGGTATGGAAAATCCATTCATGCTTACTATCTTATTTCTCTGACTGTGGCATCTGAGATACTGTGGCCTTCTTGCAATGCTTAGAAATTCTAGTGGTAGTAGCCTAGAAATCTAACTCAAAATGCCTTCTCTTGTCCAGAATATCCAATCCCTCTTAATTTCCATTTCCCCTTTGTGCCTGGTGTTCCTGGCATTTTGGTGTTGCTTTCAGGTAGGACCATGCCTTGTGAGAGACACATCCACCTTTATGAGTAGACACATTCATTCCAGTGTCTTCATGGCTTTAACCACTGGCATGTGCAATAGATTTGCTTGAGATGAACCTCTTAGAAAAGATATTCCCCAACTCTCTGAATGTATTCATCCAGAGAATCTGACCTCAGCAGGTAATTTTGTTTATTATTTGTAAAAGAAAAATTATGTGTGTATATATACATATGGTGTACAATATGGTGATTTCCTATTCATATGCATAGGGAAACAAAATAATTACTACAGCCAAGCCAATGACATATCTTCTCATGGAGTTACTTTTTTTTGTATGATGAGAATATCTGAAATCTACCCTCTTAGCAAATTTCCTGTATTCAATATAGTTTTTAGTTCTGCCTAGATGCCTGAACCCATGGATAACACTGAACTCTCTATATATTGTTTTTTCCTATATATATTTATACATGCCCAGGATAAAGTTCAATTCATAAATTAGGGAGAGCAAGAGATTAATAATGATTAACAGTAAAATAGAATCATTATACCAATGTGCTAAGTCACTTCAGTTGTGTTCAACACTTTGTGACCCTATGGACTGTAGCCCGCCAGGGTCCTCTGTTCATAGAATCCTCTAGGCAAGAATACTAGAGTGGGTTGTCATGCCCTCCTCCAGGGGCTCTTCCGAACCCAGGGATAGAACTCATGGTCTCATGTCTCCTGCACCGGTAGGTGAGTTCTTTACCACTAGCACTATCTGGGAAATCCAATTATACCAATATACTGTAATAAAAGTTACATGAATGTAGCCTCTTTCTCTCAAAACACTGTACATATTTAATACCTTTTCTACTTATCACACACTGGCTATAATATTTGTGGTCTGAGATTGAATAGCAACACTAGCATAAATGTTTTTTTCTTCTTCACAATATCATTAATAGAAGATTCATTCTTACCATAGATCTTTAGCAATCTCAGTGTACAATTTTTTTTCTTTCTTTATTAAGTTGAGAACTTTCACCTTTTTTTACTTAAAACAAGCAGCTTGCAGCTTCTCTTTGACAAATTCAAATTGCCTGCATCACTCCTCTTGTGCTCTAGGGCTATTTTTTTTTTTTATTTTTAACTGGAGGCTAATTACTTTACAATATTGTAGTGGTTTTGCCATACATTGACATGAATCAGCCATGGGTGTACATGTGTCCCCAGTCCTGAACCCCCTCCCACCTCCGTCCCCTTCCCATCCCTCTGGGTCATAGTAAAAGAAGGGCTACTTGAACACCAGCACTGTGATACCATGACAGTAGATCTGACAGCCTGCAGGCTGCTAAGTGACTAACAGGTGAGAGGGACATGCTGGACAAAGGGATGATTCGTGTCCTAGGTGGAACAGAGTGTGAGGGAGTGAGATTTCATTGCATAACTCAGAACATTGCTGCAATTTAAAACTTATGAACTGTTTATTTCTGGAATTTCCCATTTAATATTTTCAGACAGCAGTTGACCACAGGTAACTGAAACCTGGAAAGGGAAACCACTGATAAGGGGGGACTACTGTATTCTCTTGTCATCTTGCTCTGCATTAGACCTTTAGAACTATTTATTTTACAAGATGCAAGTTCATACCTTTTGAATGACATCTTTCATTACTCACACTTCCTTGCCCCAACTTTCATTCTACTCTCTGTCTTCAGCTATTCTATTTTTAAGAACCTACATTAAGTAAGATGATGTAGTTTTGGGGGTTTTTTTCTTAGCAGGTTCTTAAAATGAAGCTGTAGTTGGTTATTCTGAAGTCTGTGCCCCTAGTCACATAGCAGAGTCCAGTAACTCACATGCTCCTCAAGGGGACTGTCAATTCTGTTTTTAAATGTTCTTGCACAACATTCTTTCCATTAAGTGTATGGTGTGTGTGTGTGGTGTGTGTATAGCTGGATAATCCTCTAATGGTTTACAACTCTCTACTCTTCCTCTGCATCTTGGAGAATAATTCTACAGGGTTTGTAAACAGTTTATCCTGCTTCCTAAGTTACTCCCTTTCCTTCTCTACCTCATGAAGGACGATGATTTTGCTCTAAATGTCTTCTTTCCTTAAACTTACATTTTGACTTCTGACTCATACACTGAGTTTCTATCTTATTTTCTCCAGAGTTTATATTGTATTTCTTTCTTAACAAGAGATATGAACTTAGCTTGTTCTGAACCTGCCAGAATTATCCACTGCTCAGCAAACCTTATCCGCTGTCACCTTTCTTGGTTGAAGACTCCCAGCTGGAAGGTGTCTCGTGTAGCTAAACCTTCAGCCAGGTCTAGACTTGACCAGTTACTGCAGTGTGTGCTTCTTTAATACTTACTCTTTGCTGGGTCTTCCTGTAGAGCTTTAATTTCCTAATTTTCTCAGACATGTTCCCTCTAAGAAATTGCTCCAATAAGCAATTCCTCTGTTCCCGTATACAGAAACCAGTGCCCTGAAACTCCCCCAGTAATTGAGTCTGATACCGATCTTCCTCATTTTTTCTTTTTAAATCTGTCTAGATTTTCTGACCCCACTCTGGAGAGCTGTTGCATTCTTTAAGAGGATCCAATCTCTAAACCCATCACTTCATAGGAAATAGATGGGGAAACAGTGGAAACAGTGTCAGACTTTATTTTGGGGGGGGGCTCCAATATCACTGCAGATGGTGATTGCAGCCATGAAATTAAAAGATGCTTACTCCTTGGAAGGAAAGTTATGACCAACCTAGATAGCATATTCAAAAGCAGAGACATTACTTTGCCAACAAAGGTCCGCCTAGTCAAGGCTATGATTTTTTCCAGTGGTCATGTATGGATGTGAGAGTTGGACTGTGAAGAAAGCTGAGCACAAAGAATTGATGCCTTTTAACTGTGGTGTTGGAGAAGACTCTTGAGAGTCCCTGGGACTGCAAGGAGATCCAACCAGTCCATTCTGAAGGAGATCAGCCCTGGGATTTCTTTGGAAGGAATGATGCTAAAGCTGAAACTCCAGTACTTTGGCCACCTCATACAAAAAGTTGACCTGGAAAAGACTCTGATGCTGGGAGGGATTGGGGGCAGGAGGATAAGGGGATGACAGAGGATGAGATGGCTGGATGGCATCAATGACTTGATGGACATGAGTTTGAGTAAACTCCAGGAGTTGGTGATGGACAGGGAGGCCTGGCGTGCTGCAATTCATGAGGTCGTAAAGAGTCGGACATGACTGAGCAACTGAACTGAACTGAACTGAACTGAATCTCTAAACTTTCCAAACCAAATCTCAAATGCCTCCATTGAAGGGACAAGAACATAGCAACTTGCTTGTACAAAGTTCAAAAAAGTTGCCTCTTAATAGTGCCCTGAATCCTAGCCTTCCCTGGGGCAATCATTCTGGTTTGTTCCCTAAGATTTTGCCTTTCTTCATTGGGCCCCAGTCAATGACAAGGCAAAACCACGTAGTGCCTCCCTCTCCCCATCTAATGACTCCAAGAGACAGTTTAACTTGCATCTCCATTCTTCTTTAATATTATTTATATGCACCATCCTTAAATTTTTCATTTCACTTATATAAGTCTTACTGATACTCAAGAGTCTCCACTGTTTTCCTAAAGAAACTTTTTCTTTCCTCGTTTAATTAGCCTGTGTCTGCTTATTCTTTTTTATTACACCCTGTGTTTCAAACCTCTGCAGTTTATCTTTGAATTCCTACATAGACCAGACTGTGAGAGATTATTCCAGGCACAAAATTATTTTATTGTCTTTCTAATTATTGAGTCTGCAATAATTTTATTGAGTGCGCTACTTCAGTCTGCCCAAAATGCTCTTTGTAATTGGTGCCCTGGTCCTCTTTATCGTTTGCTTGAAAATAATAACATCTATCACAGAAAGCGTGAAAAAGTGAAAGTGTTGTCATGTAGTTATGATAATAACAGTTATTATCATATCAGTTGTTATGATTCTTTACAACATGATGGACTGTAGCCATCATGGCTCCCATGTCCTTGGGATTCTCCAGGCAAGAATAGTGGAGTGGATTGCCATTCCCTTCTCCAGGGCATCTTCCCAACCCAAGGACTGAACCCAGGTCTCTTACACTGCAGATTCTTTACCATCTGAGCCACCAGAGAAGCCCCCAAAAGAAACTCTACCAGGAGTGGGGTTCAAACTCAGGCAGGCGCATGTCCACTGGATCTTAAGTCCAACCCCTTAACCACTCAGCCATCCCAATTGTGGGCATCTGTCACAGACAGTTCAGGTCTGAACTCATGTAATTTTCAATTCAGGTCTGAACTCATGTAATTTTCAAGTCCAAAGTTCATAGAGAAGCACCTAATGAAAGAGGTTTAACAGTTGGCTGGGAGTTAGGAAAAGGGGAAACCCATATGTATGGGGTTTCCCTGGTGGCTCAGACCGTCAAGAGTTTGCCTGCAATGCAAGAGATCTGGGTTGGGAAGATCCCCTGGAGGAGGGCATGGCAATCCACTCCAGTATTCTTGCCTGGAGAATGTGTGAGATTTACTGATTTCAGAAGCATAAATTCTCCTATCACGGCCAAATTCAAGCTACCAATGTGACATCAATCACCTCACAAAATTACTGGAAATGTAACAATCAGCTCTCATCAGTTAATACAAACTAGTTTCTGCATATCACTGGGTGACTCTCTGCCTGTGAGCAAGCCACATAAATCCAAGATATCTAAGGTTTGTGCCTCTGAAGTCCTCTATAGTCTTGGAAGTAAAATGGAATTTGAAACGTCAATCTAGGGTTACCTAGCTAGGCCTGCTTCTAAATATCTAAAACTAGAACCTCCACTAGTGTTCTGTAACTCATGTGGAATTCACTTCTGCCTTTCACTTACAATCAGTAGATCTGTTCTGTTCAAGAACAGCTCAGATCCCACCCAGGCAGAACAATACGGAAGAGCCGCGGCCCCCTCGGTTGGCCTTAGTTGGCCTCAAATAGCTGGTGCCCCGCCATCCCCACCCAGGTCCGCCAGAGAGAGCCCTTTGTCCTGGGACACTGGGCAAGGCCAGAAAAGCGGCTGCCCCCTCACCCATCTGGCACCATACATTCGTGGGGAAACTGGTGTTAAACCATTTATACACAGCCTGCTTCTGGGTCAGGGTTGCCTACGCAGCAGCAGCTCCCTCACTGAGATCTGTTGACAGTCAGCCCTTGACACAAGGTTTTGTAACAAGAACAGGAGAGAAAGGAAAAGAAAGGAAGGAAGGGAAGGAGAGAAGAAGAGAGGAAGGGCTCCGAAGATCCAGTCCTGCCTCAGCCTGGTACCTGGTCCAGCTGTGGGTCCAGATGGACCTGGCAATCTGCATTTTCAAGTCCCCACCACTTGATTCAGATGTCACCTTGGCCTGAATGTCTGCTGAAGCTTGCCACTAGCTCAACATTTGCTTTCCCTGAATGTAGGGCAGGGTTAGATAATGTCTGCCTATGACTTCATGTGTCTAGCCTCATCATTCTGAAAACAGTCTTACACACAAACACACACCTGGGTAAAAAGTTCCTATAAGTTGAAGCAGCTCACTAAGGTAAACATCTCCCATGGTCACAGCCTAGCATAGTATCCACAAAGCATAGATTATTCACCATCTAAAAGCATCTTTATTCATATGTTCTTTTCTCCCAAATTGTATTTTCTTAATAATGCCTTAATGTTGGGATTCAAGAGGCTCAATAAATAGCATACCTTGGCACTGACCTATTCAATAAACAAGATAAAAGAGGATGGCAGATGAAGATCAAGATATCACCTTTTTACTGGCAAAATTGAACTGGAGAATATGGCTTATATCTGTGGACAAAGGGGCATCCTAATTCTGAACTCCAGCATCTAAGGCATAAGCAGCGGTCACACAGGGCCGTCCTCCCCACTCCAACAGGGCAGAACTATACAATTTGTACAGTAAAGCAAAGCAAAATGTGCACTTTGACCTGGAGCCACTCGGAGCCAAGCCATGCAAGTTCATTTGCTTATGTAACACTCACTAGTAACTTCTCTTCCTGTGAAAAGAACATGAGAGGTTGTGCTAATTAATATTCCCTCGTTGGAGCAAAACATCATTATAAGGGTATAAGTGTTTTGACTTATAATAAACTATGTATTACTTCCTGGTTTCCCTGCAATGAACAAATTATGTTATATGCTTGTGCTCAGTCGTGTCCAACTCTTCATGATCCCATGGACTCTAGCCTGCCAGGCTCCTCTGTCCGTGGGATTTTTCAGGCAAGAATACTAGGTGGATGCCATTTCCTCCTTCTCCAAGGGTTCTTCTCGACCCAGAGATCAAACCCTCATCTCCTGAATCTCCTGCATTGCAGGCAAATTATTTATCATTGAGCCATCAGGGAAGCCCTATTAACAACAATTGGTGTTGTAGATCAGTTACTTGGTCATGTCCAACTCTTTGCAACCCCATGAACTGCAGCATGCCAGTCTGTCCCACACCATCTCCTGAAGTTTGCCAAGTTCATGTCCATTGCATCAGTGATGCCATCCAGCCGTCTCATCCTCTGATGCCCTCTTCTTCTGCCCTCAATCTTTCCCAGCATCAGGGACTTTTTCAATAAGTCAGCTGTTCACATCAGATGACCAAAATACTGGAGCTTCAGCTTCAGCATCAGTTCTTCCAATGAGTATTCAGGTTTGATTTCCCTTAAGAATGACTGGTTTGATCTCCTTGCTGTCCAAGGGACTCTCAGGAGTCTTCTCTAGCACCACAGATCAAAGGCATCCATTCTTCGGAGCTCCATCTTCTTTACCGTCCAGCTTTCACAACTGTAGGGAAAGACCTACAACTGGGTCACAAGGTCACAAGACCTTTCACAACTGGGAAGACCATAGCCTTGACTATGCGGACCTTTGTCAGCAGAGTAATGTTGACAATTAGCAACAATGCTGCAGTACAAATCTTCATTTGCATCTGTATCTGTATGCAATGTGTAAGAGAATGTCCTTGGAACACATCTAGCAGAAAATTTGCTTGGTGAAATCATGTTACATGGTAGGTATGGTTGAATTGCCCTCCACAATGCCTGAAGCAGTTTATATTTTCACCATTAGAATGTAAGTTCCCATTGATCTATGTTTGTGCCAAGATTTGATATTCTTAAACACACACACACAAGCCCATGTACTGGGTATGAAAACAATATCTCAGTATGGCTCTAAATCGTACTTCTATTTTCCTGGTGAAATTGAATTTCATGCATATTTACTTGCCATTCATATTTCCTTTCATATGATTTACCTGTTCATATTTTTGCCTACATGTTATTTTATTTGACTTCTCACTGATTTTTAAAGGATTTTTTTCCTTTTCTTTTAAAATTTAAAACACAAATCCAAGGTCAATTATACATGCTGTAAATCTCTCTTTTGTATTTTCTAACTGTCTCTCAATACAACATTTTAGGGGTTTTTGCAAGGAGGGATGCACAGGGCTCTATTTTCCTGTTGACTCATTCTCTTTTTTCCTATATCTAAACTTCTGTTTAACCCATCAATCAAATTTTAAATATCAGCCAGAATGGGAAGAAGAAAAAGAGACTTTATGCACTGCGTAGCAAACAACTTTATTAACATCCCTCTTTGACTTAAATTCTTCCACTTCCTTTCTTGGCCACAAGCCTACTCCTTTTTTAAAATTCTTTCCTCATTTAACCTCTTCTAATTGCCTTTAATTCTCCAAGGAATTCATCTCAGCCCCTAGGTCATATTATCCGCTCTGAAAAGCTAAACTCTTGAATTTAACTAAACCCAAATGCCTTAGAAGGCAATTTGATGACCATATTTTCCATATTTTTAGGTAGCACCTCAAAGCATTCACTGAGCAAAATGGGAGGTTTCTGCTGTAGGGTGGTCACCAGCCAGGTGGTCAGGACTTGCCCAGCACTGAGGGAATTGCAGTGCTAAAAAAGGGGAAGGCCCCACCTTCCAAGTCAAGATGGTTGCTCACACTATTCTGTTGTCAAGAAAAATTATACACATTTTTCTCTAACAAATCCCCTTATTATTTTTCTAGGCTAAATTTCTATCTATGGAACAAGTGGGTGAAATCGCATTCATTGCTTAAGGATTTTCACCAATGTTGAAAAACAGTGTCGTTCTAATACAACTGAACCTGTTTTCAATCCCATAGGCAGGAATAATCATTTCTAGAATTTTTTGTGGGCCAAAATAGAATCCTCAGCATTGGAGAGCCACAGCACATTCTACTCACCTGAACAGATGAGAAAACTGAACAGTGCTGTCCCCCACATTGTAGGACATTTAGCATCTCTGGCCCATGCGTGAACCTCTCTCCTCCACTCACACCAGACACGCCACTGGGAAAAGCACCGTGCCGACAGCCCCGTCTCCAGCAATCCAAGGCCATTTACTTAATCTGTGCTGGTTATTCTATACCAGATACTGTGTCAAATACTATAGCTGTCAAGTGAATTAGAAAAAGTCACTGTCTTCAAACCTCATGTGTTTACCAAAGATGAGCATATAAACAAAAGACTTCCCTGGTGGCTCAGCTGGTAAAGAATCCACCCGCAATGCGGGAGACCTGGGTTCAGTCCCTGGGTTGGGAAGGTCCCCTGGAGAACGGAATGGCTACCCATTCCAGTATTCTGGCCTGGAGGATTCCACTGATTGTATAATCTATGGGGTTGCAAAGAGTCAGACACAACTGAGCAACTTTCACTGGCATATAAACAATACTTAAAATATCTATAGTCTAAACTTCAACTCTTCCACAACAATAACATACTTTTAGTGCACTGAGGAAATAAATAATATTTATTTTCCTTAATAGAATATTATGTGTATTTCTAGTTTACTTGTAACTCTCAAATTTCTTAACTTCCTGGAATATGAGATTTGTACTCCTGGCAATTATTATATTTCATTGTGAACTCATTTTCCAATAGACTCAATGCAAAAAGGAAGCTGGATTTTAAAATATAACCTTGGTTTTATAAAAATTCATCTCTGTTATGACACTGATAATGATTCTAATAGTGGACCATCAGATCAGATCAGTCGCTCAGTCCGACTCTTTGCGACCCCATGAACTGCAGCACGCCAGGCCTCCCTATCCATCACCAGCTCTCGGAGGTCACTCAGACTCACATCCATCGAGTCAGTGATGCCATCCAGCCATCTCATCCTCTGTTGTCCCCTTCTCCTCCTGCCCCCAATCCCTCCCAGAATTAGAGTCTTTTCCAATGAGTCAACTCTTCGCATGAGGTGGCCAAAATACTGGAGTTTCAGCTTTAGCATCATTCCTTCCAAAGAAATCCCAGGGCTGATCTCCTTCAGAATGGACTGATTGGATCTCCTTGCAGTCCAAGGGACTCTCAAGAGTCTTTTCCAACACCACAGTTCAAAAGCATCAATTCTTCGGCGCTCAGCCTTCTTCACAGTCCAGCTCTTACATCCATACATGACCACAGGAAAAACCATAGCCAATAGTGGACCATAGACTTTTCATTAAGACAGTGGCTTTTGTAGTTAGTTATGAGGGCTTGAAGAATCTGCCTCTAATGCCAGAGAGCTGGGTTCACTCCCTGGGTTGGGAAAATCCCCTGGAGAAGGGAATGATGACCCACTCCAGTTTTCTTACCTGGAGAACTCTATGGACAGAGGAACCTGGCAGGTTACAGTCCATGGGACCCAAAGAGTCAGATATGACTGAGCAACTAACACTTCTTTCAGGTGGCACAGTGGTAAAGAATCTGCCTACCAATGCAGGAGATGCAGGAGAGGTGAGTTTAACCCCTGGTTCGGAAGATCCCCTGGAGAAGGAAATGGCAACCCAGTCCAGTATTCTTGCCTGGAAAACCCCATGGACAAAGGAGCCTGTCCGGCTACAGTCCATGGGGTTGCAAAGAGTTGGACATGGCTGAGTGACTGAGCACATTTGTATTTAGGAAAGCTTGTTATAAACCAGAGGAAGCAGGTCTGAGTACATTTCACATGTTAACTGGCCAGAACAGAGCTCCTGATGAGCATCCCTGTAGGTCTCACACATTTACTCATAAATTGCAAACGCAGATTTTTAAAATAGAGAAAAGGATAACCCCACAAAGGAGTAACAACACAAACACACCGAGTGGTTAAATGGGAAAAGCATAAAACCAATGTATGTCAGATACACATTTTCACATTATTTGAGTTTTTTACTTTTATATACTTTTCATACCATCTGTTCTTTCTTTTTCCCTAGACCAAAACCTCCAAGAAGGCAGAATTTCCTCACCTAATTTCCCAAATCTTTGACCACTGAAAGACTAGAGGTCACTCAAATATTCTAACTCAGAGTCTCTGATATTTTCATCTCAGCCTTGCAGTTGGCAGTAATTCTAAAACATGCTACTCCCTTTCCTGTGAGGAAAGGCAGCCTTTCTGAACACAATTGAACCTTTCTTTGGTGAATCTGAAGATCCGTACCTCAGGGACATCCTCTGAAACAGCAGTTTCCTTTGCCCAAAACCATAACTGTGGAAAGTGTGGGAGGTTGACCTTCTTAAATGGAATCCTTTACACCAGATGGTTTTCTTAAGTTTCCGCTTTTCTAAAAGAGAAGCTCAAAAAAATAAATAAATAAATAAAAACACTACCTAGCAGTTTTAAACTGTGATCAATTTAAACTAAACATTTCATAGAACTCCAAATTGTAAATGCTTACCTTCTGCTCACTCTGGGTTCTGTTTTACAATCTACATTCTAGAATTAGAGTCACAGACATCACCTTTGGTAAAAGATTAGCGCAGCTATTCTCAGCCACCAAGTCCTCTCCTAATATGGCCAGTTGCTTTGCAAAAGCATGGACTACACTCAGCTACGGATGGATTCACGCACATACATCTTTGCTGAAAAAACTAACAGCTCAATGAGCTTGTACTTCTACTGCTTTTTCAACATATGAAAGAGTCCACTAAATATTTTGCCATTTACTTGGCACTGAGCCCTTAGGTAAATAGTTGAGTTCCCCCAACATTTATCAAATGCTAACCTACCACAGCAAGTGCCTACCATTTGTTCCCAGTGTGTTAGAGAGGACTGAGAAACTTGGTCACAAATTAGGTGTGCAGCCCTAGCCAGCAGGACAGCTTGGGCAGGAGGACACAGAGCTAGTGCTGTCATTGGAGAGCAGGGACAGCCTTCTTTGGGCTGAGGGATGCTCCAGGTCTCTCCAGAGCCATCTTCTCCTTGTGTGTGTGCCTGCTAAGCTGCTTCAGTTGTGTCTGACTCCATGTGACCCTATGGACTGTAGCCCACCAGGCTCCTCTGTCCATAGTATTCTCCACACAAGATACTAGAGTGTGTTGCCATGCCCTCCTCCAGGGATCTACTTGACCCAGGAATCGAACCTATGTCTCTTATGTCTCCTGCATTAGCAGGCAGGTTCATTTACCACTAGCACCAACTAGAAAGCCCATCTTCTTGACCTGGTATAAAATCCCTACTAATAAAGTCCATGCCCCTGTGACATCAATAAACATGTATCTATTCAATTGATTTGCTTGTTTTCCTCTAGGTATATGTGCTTATGTATGTATATATGTGTATATGTAAATGTGGACTTCCCAGGTGACTCTAGTGGTAAAGAACCCTCCTGCCAATACAGGAGCCATAGGAAACATTCCATCCCTGGGTTGGGAAGATGCCCTGGAGAAGGAAATTGCAACCTACTCCAGTATTCTTGCCTGGACAATCCCACGGACAGAGGAACCTGGTGGGTTACAGTTCATACGGTCACAAGGAATCAGACAAAGCTGAAGCACCTGAGCATGCACACAGTTCATTGGGCTGCAAAGAGTTTGACATGACTGAGCCCATAGATTCCAAGCTGCTTAATAGTTGCATAAAGACAATTGTTGTTCAGTTGCTAAGTCGTGTCTGACTCTTTGTGACCCCATGAACTGCAACACGCCAGGCTTCTCTGTCATTCACTATCTGAATTTGCTCAAACTCATGTCCATTGAGTCAGTGATGCCATCCAACCATCTCATCCTCTGTCACCCCATTCTCCTCTTGCCCTCAATCTTTACCAGCATCAGGGTCTTTTCCAACGGGTCAGCTCTTTGCATCAGGTGGCCAAAGTTTTGGAGCTTCAGCTTCAAAGCATCAGTCCTCCCAATGAATATTCAGGATTTATTTCCTTTAGGATTGACTGGTTGGATCTCCTTGCAGTCCAAGGGACTCTTAAGAGTCTTCTCCAGCACCACAGTTCAAAAGCATCAATTCTTTGGTGTTCAGCCTTCTTTATGGTCCAGCTCTCACATCCTTACATGACTACTAGAAAAACCATAGTTTTGACTGTATAGACCTTTGTCAGCAAAGTGATGTCTCTGTTTTTTTCATACACTATCTAGGTTTGTCATAGCTTTTCTTCCAAGGAGCAAGTGTCTTTTAATTTCCTGGCTACAGTCACTGGAGCCCAAGAAAATGAAATCTGACTTTGTTTCCACTTTCTCCATATCTATTTGCCAGGAAGTGATAGGACCGGATGCCATGATCTTCATTTTTTTGAATGTTGAATTTTAAGTCAACTTTTTCACTCTCCTCCTTCACCTTCATCAAGAGGCTCTTTATTTCCTCCTCACTTTCTGACATTAAAGCAGTATCATCTGCATATCTGAGGTTGTTGATATTTCTCCCCAAAATCTTGATTTCAGCTTGTGCTTCAACCAGTCCAGAGTTTCTCATGATGTACTCTGCATATAAGTTAAATAAGAAAGGTGACAATATACTCATGAACAGTATGAAAAGGCAAAAAGATGTGACACTGAGAGATGAACCCCCCAGGTCGATGGGTATCCAGTATACTACTGGAGAAGAGCAAAAAAAAAGGGGGGGGGGGCATAAAGATATTATTGTTTGCTTAACTAGTTGAATATATTTGAATCAAATTATCTCTAAAAGACCCCCTAAAATGTTACCTGGAAAATGAGGAAAACTTTAAGGCTCATAGTTTTTCTTTCTTTCTCCCCCTGCATCTCTTGAACTTTTGGCACTTCATAGCCTGAGAGTCTTAAGACATCTTTTTTTGAATCCTCATCTTCCCTGAGCCTTCAGAACTGACAGATCAACTATTTCCATAAGTAGCAATGCTATGCTATGCTAAGTCACTTCAGTCGTGTCCAACTCTCTGCGACCCCATAGACAGCAGCCCACCAGGCTTCCCCGTCCCTGGGATTCTCCAGGCAAGAACACTGGAGTGGGCTGCCATTTCCTTCCCCAGTGCATGAAAGTGAAAAGAGAAAGTGAAGTCGCTCAGTCCTGTCCGACTCTTAGTGACCCCATGGACTGCAGCCTACCAGGCTCCTCCAACCGTGGGATTTTCCAGGCAAGAGTACTGGGGTGGGGTGCCATTGCCTTCTCCTATGGCCATAGGCAAAAACTGTGATATACATAGTGTCTGTGGCAACAATTTGCTTCTTTTCTCCTCACCTTCTGCTGCTGCTGCTGAAAAGTCGCTTCAGTTGTGTCCGACTCTGTGCGACCCAATAGATGGCAGCCCACTAGGCTTCCCCATCCCTGGGATTCTCCAGGCAAGAACACTGGAGTGGGTCGCCATTTTCTTCTCCAATGCATGAAAGTGAAAAGTGAAAGTGAAGTCGCTCAGTCCTGTCCGACTCTTAGCGACCCCATGGACTGCAGCCCACCAGGCTCCTCCATCCGTGGGATTTTCCAGGCAAGAGTACTGGAGTGGGGTGCCATTGCCTCACCTTCTAGACTTCCACAAATGTTTCCATAATTATTTTAAATTATGAACTGACAGCCAATCTATATAGGCAAAAAAAGGGGAGTGGATGAGTAATTTTGTGACAAGCTTTCCATTTATTTCATCATGTATATTACCAACAATTTAGGAAGGAAGATGTTAATCTCATGCTGCTCACAAAAAATGTGGAGGCTTAGGGAGAGGTTGACTTGCTCACCCAGGGCCTCAGAGCTGGCAAGTGGGAGAACCAGGCTCTGCATCCAAGGCTGACTTCAAAGTTCTTCATACTTTTGTTTTTAGCCAATTGCTGGTTTTACCTTGAGGGTTTTAGATGAAGTGACCTTGAGTTTTCTTTCTGGGTGGAGCACTCAGGACCTGTGTTCCCTTGTTTCTTTTTCAGCATTTTAAATCTCTTTTGTCAGCATTTTAACATCTACTTGGTACACAGGTAAAATGAGATCCAGAGAGGTAAATCAATGGGCCTCAGGCTGGCCGGAGACTCACTGTAACCCCAGGACAAGACCCAGAGAGATGGTATGGAGAGGGAGGAGGGAGGAGAGTTCAAGATGGGGAACACATGTATACTTGTGGCGGATCCATCTTGATGTATGGCAAAAGCAATACAATATTGTAAAGTTAAGCAAAATAAAATTTAATTAAAAAATAAATAAATAAAATAAATAAATAAATAAAATTAGTATCAAAGAGGAAAAAAAAAAAAAAAGCCCAGTTTCTAACACCCCTCCTCAGTGTAGCTAACATCCTACATGCTATCGTGCTGGTGGCTCAGATGATAAAGCATCTGCCTACAATGCGGGAGACTTGGGTTCAATTCCTGGGTTGGGAAGATATCCTGAGGAAGGAAATGGCACCCTATTCCAGTACTCTTGCCTGGAGAATCCCATGGACAGAGGAGCCTGGTGGGCTACAGTCCATGGGGTCGCAAAGAGTCGGACACAACTGAGAGACTTCATTCACTTATGCTATCATGCTATTTAGGGGAGGGGGAGAGCTGTTCCCCCATTCTCTCTCTTTTTTTAAATTGAAGTATGGTTGATTTAGTACCAATATCTGCTGTACAGCAGAGTGACTCAGTTATACACATAAACATTCTGTTTTATATTCTTTTCCATTATGTTTTAGCACAGGTCAGAAAGCAACATTTAGAACTGGACATGGAACAACAGACTGGTTCCAAATAGGAAAAGGAGTACGTCAAGGCTATGTATATTGTCACCCTGCTTATTTAACTTATATGCAGAGTACATCATGAGGAACACTGGGCTGGAAGAAGCCCAATCTGGAATCAAGACTGCTGGGAGAAATACCAATAATCTCAGATATGCAGATGACACCACTCTTATGGCAGAAAGTGAAGAGGAACTAAAAAGCCTCTTGATGAAAGTGAAAGTGGAGAGTGAAAAGGTTGGCTTAAAGCTCAACATTCAGAAAACGAAGATCATGGCATCTGGTCCCATCACTACATGGGAAATAGATGGGGAAACAGTGGAAACTGTCAGACTTTATTTTTCTGGGCTCCGAAATCACTACAGATGTTGACTGCAGCCATGAAATTAAAAGATGCTTACTCCTTGGAAGGAAAGTTATGACCAACCTAGATAGTGTATTCAAAAGCAGAGACATCACTTTGCCAACAAAGGTTCGCCTAGTCAAGGCTATGGTTTTTCCTGTGGTCATGTGTGGATGTAAGAGCTGGACTGTGAAGAAGGCTGAGCGCCGAAGAATTGATGCTTTTGAACTGTGGTGTTGGAGAAGACTCTTGAGAGTCCCTTGGACTGCAAGGAGATCCAACTAGTCCATTCTGAAGGAGATCAGCCCTGGGATTTCTTTGGAAGCAATGATGCCAAAGCTGAAACTCCAGTACTTTGGCCACCTCATGTGAAGAGCTGACTCATTGGAGAAGACTCTGATGCTGGGAGGAATTGGGGGCAGGAGGAGAAGTGGACAACAGAGGATGAGATGGCTGGATGGCATCACTGACTCGATGGATGTCTCAGTGAGCTCCGGGAGTTGGTGATGGACGGGGGCCTGGCGCTGCGATTCACGGGGTCTCCAAGAGTCGGACACGACTGAGTGCTGTCTGATCTGTCGTTATACAGTTCCCTGTGCTATCCAGCAGGACCTTGTTGTCTGTCTGCTCTAAATGTAACAGTTCATATCTACCAACCCCAGACTCCCAGCCATCCCTCTCTTCCCTCTCTCCCTCTTGCAACCTCAAGTCCATTAGCTATACACCCAACATTCTTATCTGCTTGCTTCCCTGATTCTCTGGTTTCTTCCCTCTTTCCAACATCAACAAGTCCATTTCTCCCTCTTTCCTTCTCCCACTACTATTCCAATCTTTCTCACTTCAGTCACTTCTTCTTCTGTCTGTCTGATTGCCCTTGCCCTCTGTTGCCAATACCTTTTAGGTCATAAGTTCAGATATCACCTCCTAAAAGTGGCCTTCCTTAACTATTTCCTCCCCAGTCCTACACATAGGATTTTCTAGATGAAATACAGAAACCTAGTTAAATTTGAATTTCAAATAAACAATAAATAAGGTTTTAGCATACCTCAGATACAATATAAAGCATCCTAATACTAAAAGAGTACATCATGAGAAATGCTGGGCTGGAAGAAGCACAAGCTAGAATCAAGATTTCCAGCACAAATATCAATAACCTCAGATATGCAGATGACACCACTCTTATGGCAGAAAGTGAAGAGGAACTAAAGAGCTTCTTGATGAAAGAGAAGAGTGAAAAAGTTGGCTTAAAGCTCAACATTCAGAAAACAAAGATCATGGCATCCAGTCCCATCACTTCGTGGCAAATAAATGGGGAAACAATGGGAACAGTGGCTGACTTTATTTTTGGGGTTCCAAAATCGCTGCAGATGGTGATTGCAGCCATGAAATTAAAAGACACTTACTCCTTGGAAGAAAAGTTATGACCAACCTAGACAGCATATTAAAAAGCAGAGACATTACTTTGTCAGCAAAGGTCCATCTAGTCAAGGCTATGGTTTTTCCAGTAGTCATGTATGGATGTGAGAGTTGGGCTATAAAGAAAACTAAGGGCAGAAGAATTGATGCTTTTGAACTGTGGTGTTGGAGAAGACTCTTGAGAGTCCCTTGGACTGCAAGGAGATCCAACCAGTCCATCCTAAAGGAAATCAGTCCTGGATATTCATTGGAAGGACTGATGCTGAAGCTGAAACTCCAATACTTTGGCCACCTGATGTGAAGAACAGACTCATTTGAAAAGACTCTGATGCTGGGAAAGATTGAGGGCAGGAGGAGAAGGGGATGACAGAGGATGGGACGGTTGGATGGCATCACCGACTCAGTGGACATGAGTTTGGGTAGACTCTGGGGGGATGGACAGGGAGGCCTGGCGTGCTGCGATTCATGGGGTCGCAAAGAGTCAGACATGACTGAGTGACTGAACTGAATACTCAAACATTTGTCTATCTGAAATTCAAATTTAGCTGAGTGTTCTGTATTTTTGTCTTCTCAGTCTGGCAATGCTACACACATTTCCAGATGAGGTCTGTCCCCCTTGTTATACACTCTTGAGGGAATGATGAAAAATGAGCAAAGGACTTGAATAGATGTTCTTCAATAAAAGACATACAAATGCCCAATGTATACATGAAATGATGCTCAACATCACTAATAATGAGGAAAATGCAAATCAGAAGTAATAAAATATCACCTTATATATGCTATTGGGCTTTCCTGGTGGCTCAGCTGGTAAAGAATCCACCTGCAATGTGGGAGACCTGGGTTCAATCCCTGCGTTGGGAAGATCCCCTGGATGAGGGAAAAGCTACCCACTCCAATATTCTTGCCTGGAGAATCCCCATGGACAGAGGAGTCTGGTGGGCTACTGTCCATGGGATCACTGAGTCAGACATGACTGGGTGACTAAGCACAGCACACACTATAATCAAAAAACAAAAGGTAACAAGTGTTGGTAAGGATAGAGAGAAAACCCTTGAAACACTGTTGGTAGGAATGGAAAATGGTTCAGCCACTATAAAAAACAGCATGAAGTTTTCTCCAGAAGTTAAAATTAGAGCTACCATATGATCCAGTAATCCTACTTCTGAATATATATCCAAAATAATTGAAATCAGGATCTTGAAGAGATTCCCTACTCTCATATTCATCACAGCCTTATTTACAATAGCTAAGATATGAAAAAGCCTGAATATCCACTAAGACATGAATGAATAAATAAAATGTGGTATATATGTACAATGGAACATTAATTGGTCTTTTCAAAAAGGCAATCTTGCTGTATGTGACAACATGGCTAAACCCAGAGAACGTTATGCTATATGAAATAAGGCAATTGCAGGACAAATGCTGGGTGGTTCTATTCATATGAGGTGTCTAAAACAGCCAAACTCACAGAATGCTGGGTGCAAAGGCTTGGGAGAGGGCAAAATGAGGAGTTCCTGTTCAACAGGTGTCGAGTTTCAGTTATGCAAGTTGAGTAAGTTCTAGAGATATGCTGTACAGCATTGTGACTGTAGTCAGCAATATTGTATCGTGCACTTAAAAGTCATTAAAAGGGTAGATTTCATGGTAAGTGTTCTTAACACATACACACATACACGCACAAAGAGTTGCATAAGCTTTTCCTTCATAGTACTTAACAAAGTTATACTTCACGAATTTTTTATGATGCCTTGTTTACAAATGTTCTCTATGCCACCCTAAACATGAGGCTCCATGAGAGACAAGACTGTGTATTTTGTTAACCACTATTTTCCCTGCCCTTAGCACAGTGTCCCTCACATAGACAACATTCAATAAATACTTGCTGTGTGAAAGAACAATTGAGGAAAGAAAGAAAGAAGGAAGGAAGGAAAAGAATGAAGAAGAGAAAAAGAGTTATCTCAGTCTTCTCTCTCATATGGGGAGAGTTCACCTTAACATGTGTGCAGCACCGTGGTTGCGATGAGTATTTACAGCTGTCATTAAGGGCTGATGGAACTAGGGCCCCGGCACAGCACATATATACAGTATTTTCATTTCTTCCTCACTCTTTCCATGTCTTTCTTACTTTACTTCCAGGGTCTATTTGCATATGTTGATGTGCTTGGAAATGACATTCTAACAGGAAAATTTTAGTACATCAAGGCATATAGTCATTTTACAAGTTATTTCCACTCAGCTTCAAGGACAGAAGAGGAAAATCTAAAAAGGTAAATGCGGTGACTGCAGCTGACCAGTTTACCTGTGGACTCTTGAGAGTTACCTATTTGGGGTACACAGAAATACTGAGAACTCTTTGAGTGGCCCTAACATTAGATAAGCAATTTTAAAGTTTTTGAGAAGGCTTTGAAACAATGTGATTCAAGTTTTAAAAAAGAAGAGTAACTCTTTGTAGCCACAGGCTAATGAGGAATCCTTCCAATTGAGCTATTGGTAGAAATAGCATTTCTAGCATTGTTTAGGTCTTTCTTCTTACCATCTTCAGCCTTATTCTGCTAAAGTTGCCTAATTACTAGAAATAATTATCTTTACACCTCAAGATGTCCAGGAGGTTGGGTCATATAATGTATTCCCTGCATATCTTCTAAAGTTTATAAAACTTACTAAACCCCACTAACCAGATCCTGCAAATCTATTCATGTCTCTCTCACACTCTCATATTGTAAATATAAAACCTCAGAACTTTTTTATCAGCTAAGTTTAATCTATTTCATGAGTAATCCTTTGCTTCCTAATTCCCCCCCACCCTGCCTCAGACATAAATGATGATGAGTTTGTCTAAACAAATGCAGTTACTATTACTTCTTACACAACTAAACCAAAACGCATCATGATACACTGGGCTCTGACTTACATTGAGAAAGACAGATTCCAAGAGTTGAAGCAGAAAGAAGAGCAGAGGGAGGAGAAAGCATACCAAAAATGAACACTAATGTTCCAGATTACAAGTTGGTCTGGCAGTTCCCTTCTGTCCCTGGAGACCAAGCACAGTCACTTAATTCCTCAATTATTTCCTTAGGCCCAGTCCCAAGTTGCCTTTAGAAGTGAATTGGCTCCATGGCAACAGGAAAACAAAGCCTGAGGAAGATTTTGCAAAGCTAAACCCAAGAGAAGCTGTGCCAAGTAAACATTAGATATCTGCAGAAGTATTTTATCATGACCCATGTTGGTTTCCTGTGTATGTACTGCAAATGCTCTCACTTGGGTTTCATTACAGAAAACTCTTAAGTCTCATAGACTCAAAACTCTGTTCTCTAGAACATTAACATCTACAGAAAGATATTAATATATAGTCCATGGAAAAAAGGATTGTGTGATAAAAGATGCTGAGAAATGCTACAGGATAAACAGATAGATATATATTTTTGAGATTCATAAAACACCATAACTCATACTAAAGGATCTGAAAAAGGAAAAAAATTATATAACTTTTCATAGTGTTCTCTATCTTATTAGGTCCATAAAATTATTTTAAATTTCAAGGGAACTTGTTTTGAAAAGATGGACCACAATTTATAATATTAGTTACTCATGCTACTTTGACACAATTTCACAAACTGAGTGACTTAATATGATAGACATTCATTCTCTCATGATTCTAGAGGCCAGAAGTCCAAAGTAAGTTGTCCTCAGGGCCATGCTCCCTTCCAAAGCCCTAGGGCACACTTGGCTTGTGGCTGGTTGCATCTCTCCACTTTCTGCCAACACGGTCACATGGCTTCCTTCACTTTTTTGTGCGTCTTTCTCCACTTACCTGACATATGTGATTGCATTTAGGGCATTCCCTCACAATCCTGGACAAACTCTTCCTCTTCAGATCCATGTAGATTAATATTAACTCTTGCCACATAAGGTAATATCCCAAGGTCCTGGGGATTAGCACTTGGACATACCTGTGGAGGACCACCATTCAACCCACTGATAAATACTGATGAATATAAAATTGTTATCTTTAATTCAGTTCAACTTAATTCTACTCAGCAAGCATCTCAGTTCAGTTCAGTCGCTCAGTCGTGTTCAACTCTTTGCCACCCCATGGACTGCAGCACTCCAGGCCTCCCTGTCTATCACCAACTCCTGGAGTTTACTCAAATTCATGTCCATTGAGTTGGTGATGCCATCCAACCATATCATCCTCTGTCATCCCCATCTCCTCCCGCTTTCAATCTTTCCCAGCATCAGGGTCTTTTCAAATGAGTCAGTTCTTTGCATCAGGTTTAATGATGGAATAATTCTATGCATAATGATAATAAATTTCACAGCACTCATCAGTGCATAATATTATTTCATTGCCATGTCTATCTATTCCACTAAGATGTGAATTGATTAAGGTGGTGACTAGGACTTGAATTAGTTTATGATCAGGCCTAAGACAATGTCTGGTTTGTACTAGAACCTCACTGAGAGAGTAGACTTCAGCTGAATTGTATGAGTTATAATCAGAGTAGAACTTAGGAAGTGATTAGTTCTTTCTGAGAAAGTAAGGAGGGCTTCTCAGACAAGATTCTTCAGCTGAGATGTGAAGGCTGAGATGCAGTTTGCCAGCCAAAGCAGGAAGGGAATTCCAGGTGGAGGGAATACCATGGTCAACACACGGAGGTGTGAAATAGCATAGCAATTTAGGAAACTGTTGTGAAGACTAACTGAGAAAATGCATGAGAACTATTCACACAGTACTTAGTAGTATGACTGTTTTTGCTGGAGGGAGGAGAGTAGACTCAGGAGATGAGGCTAAAGACATTAGGCGGAGACTGGACTGCACTGGACTTACTGTGCCATTCTGATCATCTTGGACTTCATCTCAAAGGCAATAGAGAAGTAATGTGGGAGTAATGTGGTCAGATTTTTGTAAGGATTTTCATGCTTTATTAGATATATACAAGTGGAAAGTCTTGAAATGCATGTTATAAAAATACATCTTGGGAGGGAAGCTCAAGAGGGAGGGGATATATACAATTATGACTGATTCTCACTGTTGTATGGCAGAAACCAAACCAACATTGAAAAGCAATTATCCTCCAATTAAAAAAATACATCTAAAATTTATATTTTAATGACAGGATTTAAGATTGCAAGTGAAAGGCAGGAAGAGAGAAAGAATATCTATGGAACACCCTCCATGAAGACAGCCATGCTTGTGGCTACTTAGAAAAATTGCCCTACATGTAGACTATTCCCAAGCATTAAGAGCACAAATTCTCTTCTTCAAGAACCTGAGGTCCACATTTCCTTTGGGTCCATATGCCTTATGTGAAAGCACCCAGTAGCCTTGCCTTTGTGTAGACTCTAATACAAGTCACCTATTTGAGAAAATACTAGACAACTATATTGAAGTTATATAGGTACTAGCATAAATTTTTCATCATGTGCTCTTTTTTTTAAGGCATGAAGTTGAAACATAGCTAGCACAGAGGAAAACCAAGAAAATTCTAGAATGGTCTTCAGGAGATTAGGTACAGAAATTAATAGAAATACAGCAGTTGACAGTCAAATAGGTAGTTGTTTTGGAGAAAAAGAATGAAATGAGTCAATAGTTAGATGGCTGGTTGGCTGATTGGTCATTAAAATAAACATACCCGAAGTACTGAGAGTAGTTTCCTGTGCTATACAGTAGGTCCGTGTTGCTTATATATTTTATATAGAGCAGTGTGTATATGTTACTCCCAAACTCCTCATTTATCCTCCCCTCTCCACCTTGCCCCTATGGTAATCATGTTTTTTTCTATATCTGTGAGTCTATTTCTGTTTTGTAATAACATATATGGGAAAAGAATCTGAAAAGAATGTATATGTATAACTGAATCACTGCACTATACATCTGAAACTAACACATTATAAATCAACTATACTTCAATTAAAAATTAATTTAAAAAACACATATACACCATAGTCTGCAGAGACTCCTGTGACCATTGGGAAGCAGCTTCACCATTTAAAATGGAACTGAATTTTTTGGCTTTGTCTCCATGCATGCTTGCATGCTAGCTCACTTCAGTTGTGTCTGACTCTTTGCAACACAATGGATCATAACATACCAGGCTCCTCTGTCCATGGGAATTTCCAGGTAAGAAAACTAGAGTAGGTTGCCATGCCTTCCTCCAGGAGCTCTTCCTAACCTCATTGAGTGTTAATTCCCAGTTTTGAGAGTCTGGCACTGGAAGTAGCACTCTAGAATGTTTGTTCTCATAGTAGTCTCCTCCTTGATAAATGGCATCATTTTAATGATCTTGAGGTTGTCTGGTGCTGATCTGAGGCTTGGCCTTCCAACCCCTCTTGCCAACAAAACATTTATCACATGCGAACCTTCATTTGAGGGAGAAAGCAATGGAAACCCACTCCAGTACTCTTGCCTGGAAAATCCCATGGACGGAGGAGCCTGGTAGGCTGCAGGCCATGAGGTCGCGAAGAGTTGGACACGACTGAGCGACTTTACTTTCACTTTTCGTTTTCATGCATTGGAGAAGGAAATGGCAACCCACTCCGTGTTCTTGTCTGGAGAATCCCAGGGACGAAGGAGCCTGGTGGGCTGCCGTCTATGGGGTCGCACAGAGTTGGATACGACTGAAGAGACTTAGCAGCAGCAGCAACCTTTATTTGCAAGGGCTTAGAATTCACACAGCTGAATTTGAATGGAAATGATTGAGTTTTCACATGGCTGCTTTCGATTTCAGGTCAAATTTCATTTTTTCATAGAAATCTTCCCAGACCACTTCCTCTGAAATAGCCACCCCACCCTCAGCCTAGTTGATCTCCATCACTGCAATCTGTGTCTTGTAGAGACAGCTCTTATCACAGCCTCTAGTATCTTGTTCATTTCTGCGTCCATCTTATGTAAATTCCTTGAGGTCAGCACATTCTGTGTCCTGTTCACCTTTGTATTCACAACACATAGATTGTAACTGGCATAGTTGTTGATCAATAAATATTTCTTAAATAAATGAATGGCTGTATGAATGCAGGGTGGAGTGAAGGAATAACTAAACTGATAAAGGAGCCAGAATTGATGCCACCAGGAAGAGTTAAAAATATTCCCTTTTGGGAAATGGGTCGATCACTTCAGAATAGTAATTTATCATGGAAAAATATCAAGCTTAAACAGACACAATGAGTTCTCATTTGGACTTTTTGAGGACATTCCCTCAATAACCTTTACTTTTGACACTAACAATGTCCATATACCAGTCATGAGGAATATTCTGTACAAGAGCCAAATTGGATCTCTCAGAAAACAGAGGTCCCCTTACTTGCAAACAACAGAGATTAAACAGAATTAACACCTGTAAATATA
Source organism: Tragelaphus eurycerus (assembly GCA_935064755.1). Lineage (NCBI taxonomy): Eukaryota > Metazoa > Chordata > Mammalia > Artiodactyla > Bovidae > Tragelaphus > Tragelaphus eurycerus. Next base: position 38,103,302 of record CAKXYN010000010.1, on the reverse strand, counting down.
TGTGATATTATTGTATGTGATATTGTGATTTATAATAAGAAACATATATTCGGCCTTTATCCAATTTCTGGCACAAAGCTCCTAAAACCTTTGGAATTTCCTAACTGATGAGAACAATAAAGACTTCTTTTGTTGTGTTAACGAGATTACTTTGGCACCCACCTAAGGACAGGGGCTTGTTACCAGGAGACACAACCAATATTTTTAATAACTATTTATTTAAATGACTATTTACTTAATGACTATTTATTAAACAAAGACACAGAAGGTATGCTTACCAGTTTTTCAGATTTCAGAAAATTGGGGTAATTTCTTTGGTGATAATCAGATGTCTAAAAAAGTAGACAGAAAGATCAAAACTGAAAAACCCAACACTTCAGGCCAGAGAAAAAGTTTTATCTGTCAGGTTGAAGAATGACTGTGCAATGATTTTTCTAAAAAGATGACGCATCACACATGTACAGCTGTCTAGGACTGTAATGTCAAAGCTGAGTCAGACAAAAGCTGGCTTAATTAATAGTTTTAAATGATTGAACAATGGAACAGTGTAATTAACAAAATGACTAACTAATAAACATTTTGAGACTTTACTGGGAAAAACTGGTCATTCAAAGGGTTGTATAAAGTATTTCCTTACAATCCTAACTGCAAATATTTGATCGATTACAAAGAGATAAAGTCCTCAAACCTGGCCTTATTAAAGGAACTGGCCGACTCCGCTTACAAAGAAGCATTGAATTGCATGAGGGAATGGAGCCAGAAAACAGCCAAGGCTCTCTACACCTCTAGGAGTCTTAGACAGATTTTCATGGAGGAAGAGTGCATGTCATAACCACCAAAGGGATCCTGTTCCCAGATCAGAAGAGAAACTGGTGAGGTAGTTCCTTCCCATATATTCCTAAATAAGAGAATATATTTGTTAAAAATCAAAATGTCCTTGATAAAAATGCCAGCTCCTTCACCAGAAGATTGTAGACGTTAAGCATTAACTAATATCTCTAAGCCCTAGCCTTCTCATCTGTAAACTGGGGATAGCATTATCTACTTGATGAGGGGGTGTCCTTATTAAACCAGATAAAGAATGTGGTGGCTGCTATTCGCTAAATACACAGTACACTGGGTTCAAGGTGGAGCATATGTTTTCAAGCACATGCCAAGGCTGTGTTCCTGGGTGCAGTCTCTTGTCTGCTGCACTACCCTTCCAAAAATACATCAAATTGCACTTAATTATTCTATCTTCTTTGTGGTCTCTTGTATACATTTCTTTCTTTCTCTCTAAACTAATGGCTTAGCTCTTCTTATTTACCACTAGTAAAGCCACTGATCTGTAAGAAACATATATACAGATATAGAACTGCACACATATGCACATACACACACTGATAATATTTTTATGAAACTCTTAATAATTCTATTTTGGAAATAAGTGTGTCACCAAGGCAAACCAGTTACAGATAAGTGTTTTAGTTTAATTTACAACTAAAATTCTCACACCTGGAATTCAGACCTCATTTGCAAAGCTATGATAGTACAATTTCTCTTGGGTATGCATATTTTGAAATACAGAAGGAATATCTAAATGTTAAAAACATATTGGATGCAATTTTGCATTTCCTTTGCATGAACACTATGTGTTTAAAACCAGGGATCTGTAAGTTTCTGTGTAAAAGACAAACCACTACTTGTGGTCTTTCCTAGTTTCTGTCATACATCTCATAGGAGCTCCTGAGATCACCATCAGAGAGATGGGGAGCTCTTCCTGGGCCAGAAAGAATAGTAGTCTTTATGGGGGAGGGCAGGAACTAAATTCCATGCACCTCACTGCCAAGAGCTACGGAGGGGAATATGTACCACATTATCTTCATGCCAAGAAACTCCATGGGCTTCCCAGGTGATGCTTAATAAGAACCTGCCTGCAGATGCAGGAGACAGAAGACACATGGGTTCGATCCCTTGGTTGGGGAGGTCTCCTGGAGGAGGGCATGGCAAACCACTCCAGTATTCTTGCCTGGAGAATCCTATGGACAGAGGAGCCTGGAGGGCTACAGTCCACAAGGTCGCAAAGAGTCAGACATGACTGAAATGACTTAGCATGCGTGCAACTCCATAGATCAACCCTCCACCCTGGTTGATACTCAGAGATCATTTTTGCTGTGAAAAGTTCATACTCCAAAAATGCCAGGTAAATGGGTCACCGCTCCTGAGAGAAACAAAGGAGAAGATTATTGACATTTACTTGACACCTGATATTTGCTGGCACTGTGAAAACCACTGTTTCTAAATTAATCCTCAAGACAAATCTACAATACTTTGTTGTGCTGCCCTCATAGCAAAGCTCAGCTACCTGAGGCTTATCACGTTAACTTGACTGATGGGTCTCTTGATGATAGAGAAATTCTAAAATGACAGATTCTTCCCACACCCAAAGCTGCTAAATCAGAATGGGGGCTGGCAGTAGAGCAGAAGCTGCATTCTAAAACAAGCACCTCAGGTAATTCTGACAGTTTTTTAATGAATCACTTAAGTAGACCATTAGAAAATGTCCTTTCTTAGATCCATTAAAGATTTGTTATCTTCTGTTGAAATAATTTGTTTTACTTTGCACCAAACGACAACTTTAGTCCCATTGCCAGGTACTTCTCATCCATGGCTTTATGTTAAAATTGAGGCTAATGCAATTCTATGCCTAGGTATTTATCCAAAAGAATTGAAAACAGGTACTCAAAGAATACACAGACACTCATGTTCATAGCAGAACATTTCATAATTGCCAAATGTGGAAACAGCCTAAACATCCATCACTGGATGACTGGATAAACAGATTTTGATATATACACAGAATGGAATATTATTTGGTCGTGAAAGGGAACGTAATACATATTCATGCTATCAGATCAGATCAGATCAGTCACTCAGTCGTGTCCGACTCTTTGCGACCCCACGAACCGCAGCACGCCAGGCCTCCCTGTCCATCACCAACTCCCGGAGGTCACTCAGACTCACATTCATCGAGTCAGTGATGCCATCCAGCCATCTCATCCTCTGTCATCCCCTTCTCCTCCTGCCCCCAATCCCTCCCAGCATCAGAGTCTTTTCCAATGAGTTAACTCTTCACATGAGGTGGCCAAAATACTGGAGTTTCAGCTTTAGCATCATTCCTTCCAAAGAAATCCCAGGGCTGATCTCCTTCAGAATGGACTGGTTGGATCTCCTTGCAGTCCAAGGGACTCTCAAGAGTCTTCTCCAACACCACAGTTCAAAAGCATCAATTCTTCGGCGCTCAGCCTTCTTCACAGTCCAACTCTCACATCCATACATGACCACAGGAAAGACCATAGCCTTGACTAGGAGAGAAAGAAACCAATTGTAAAACATCATGTACTCTGCGATTCTGTGTACATGTAATATCCAGAATAGATAATCCCTAGAGGCAGAATACAGGTTGATATTTTCCAAGGGCTGTGAGGTAGTGGTATCAGGGAAAACTGCTTAATGAGTAACGGGTTTTACTTAGGAGCAATGGGAATGATTCAGAATGAGATAAAAGAGGTTTCACGACACTGTGAGTGTACTAGATGCCTCTGAATTACCATAAAATGGTAATTTCATGATATATGGATTTCACCTCAGTAAATAATTTTTCTAAAAACGGGGGCTACTACTGTTAGCTACTAACTTTCCTTGACATTTGTTCCAAGATTGCTGTTAAGAGTATTTCTTTTGTTGGGGAAAGCGATCGTGATGGTTTACTTCATAATTTTCTTGAATTAAGGGCCTAGAACTCTATGACCAACAGATGGCACTCTAGTTCCAGTTCTCACAGTTCTCTGCTTATTCCACAGAAAGGGTTGTTTCCATTAATGAAAAGAGAATAAACACATGTGCTTCACCACTGTTCTGTAGTTGGAGAAACTGACTAATACTCCTTAACTTCTTTTAGAAATAACTTTCAAGCTAATCACTAACTGAGTGTAAAGCCGGAACTTTGAGTACAAAAACCACACATAAAATTGCTTATGGGACCAAAATAACAAGGATGACAGAAAAGTAACAGTTTTACAGGCATATAGACATGGATTCTAATTCAAATTCCACCATTTGCACCTGAAATCTATTTGTAAATTCTCAGCCGAAAGTCTTAATTGCTTATGCTTTCTCTTAAACACTGATATGACACTATCGATAGGGCAGAAAGCTCACAATATATTTTTAAGTGAGAAAATAAAACAGATTGCAGAGCAGTATTATATGGTAGTACTAATCTTGTTTTTTTAAAAAAACTATAGATATCTGGTAAGATATACACTAACATATTAATGTTGCTTATCTCTGGGTTATGAAACTAGAGCTGATTTCAATGTTCTTAATACTTTTCTGAATTTTTTAGATTTTCTTTAATAAATATAAATGAATTTCTATACACACACAAGCAAAAAACACACAAGTACCCTTTTTCATGTACTACGATTAAAGATAGGTATATATCAGAAATGGACAATTCAAGACTCCCTCTGTGAACCAATTGAATACATAGAGAGATTGCTCTCAGAGCTCAAACACAGTGTTCCAGGCTCTCCCTCCTATTTCGAATTCTCCCAGGTTGGGCTAGTGGTAAAGAACCTGCCTGCAAGGCAGCAGAGCAAAGAGACATGGGTGATCCCTGGGTCAGGAAGATCCCCTAGAGGAGGAAGTAGCAATCCAATCCAGTTTTCATGCCTGGAGAATCATGGAGGAGCCTGGAGGGCTATGGTCCATGGGGTTTCAGAGTTAAGACACGACTGAAGTGGCTTAGCACATGGGGGGAGGGGGTAAAAGAAGTCCAGCTGCGCTTCTATTTGCCAGCTGTTCAGGCCAGCATGTGAAAACAGTATCTACTAGCTATTCAAACAATTAATTGGAAAGCAGTTGTCCTCATAATTTGGACTCATGCTAAACACCCTCTCAAAAATAAACTGACATAACAATGTCAATATTTCTTACTGACTCATGAGACAAAATCTTTGAATTCACAACAAATTTGGGAATATTTATACAAAATTTCAAACACATATATATTTTGGACCCAACACCCTCATTTCTAGGACTCTGACCTATAGAAAGACATATACATGGGCTAACATTCTTGGTCAAGAATTGAACAGGGAAGCATTGTTTATAAGAAGGAAAATTCCCACTAACAGGGAAATAATTTTAACATTATGAGACATTCATACTATGGAATGCCATGCAGCTGTTAAATAGAATGCTATAGAATTCTAAATATGAACATGGAATAATCTCCCACACACAGTAAATGGGGGGGAGAGAACTATAACAAAAATGACAAAATGTATGTATTAAAAACTACATTGTGTGCATGAATATGTGTACATGTTTATATATGTAAATACACAGAAATATTTGTAAAGATCTGGAAAGATGAATACCTATTAATACTTATTGACAATTACTACATGTAAGTTTTTTTTAAAAAAAAACTTTGTATTTTGTGAATTGTCTTAATTTCTATAATACACACAAATACACATGTCTACTAATTGCCTACCATCTGCTTACTATGTACAGGTTCTGATGTAAGTTCTGGGGACACACCAGCGATCCAGAAACAGCCTATTCTCAAGAGAGCTCACAAAGTAGAGGTTTATCCCTGGGGCTTTTCATAGACACTATGATCTCACCAGACAGTGAATAATTGTTTCTACAACTTGATCAGACAACTTGTGCTCTTGGGCCCTCCTTCGCACTCAGAATTCTCCTTAAGAGAAAAAGAAAAATACAAGCCCAGATTTAAATGTAAGAAACAAAAAATTTTAATGTCTACAAGAAAATATAAAAGGTTTATTCAGTAAGAGTTTTTTAAGACAAAAGCATGAATCATAAAAGAAAATATTGATAAATTTGATCATATTAAAATTTAACATAGCTATTCATAAAAGCATCTGAAAGAAAGTTAAAAGGAAATGTTATAAATTTGAAGAGGATATTTGCAACATAGAGAATTAATAAGGAAACAGAAGCCATAATGTGTTAAAATACCTGCCAAAAAAAAAAAAGACAAACACTCCAAAGGAAAAACTGGGGGAAAATATCAAGCAGGTATTTTATGGGTAAGAATCACAAATACTGAATATACATATGAAACGATGGTCACCTCTCATGAGTAATCACAGAAAAGCAAATTAAGACTACAATGAAATCTCTGTAAATTTGTTTTTTTTTTTTTTTTTAAGACTTAAATTTTTATTTTTTTTTTTTTTTTTATTTATTTTTTTTTGATCAAGAATCTCTTTTATTGATTATCAGAAACATTACAAACATCTAGTATGAACAAATTGTAACATGATAGTGTTTAGTTTGAACAATTAATACATTTCAGATATAATATTATACATATTTCAATGCTATTCTCCCCAATCATCCCACCCTCTCCCGGTTCCAGAGTCCAAAAGTCTGGTCTATACATCAGTGTCTCTTTTGTTGTCTCGTAAATAGGGTTATTTTTTACCATCTTTCTAAATTCCATATATATGTGTTAGTATACTGTATTTGTGTTTTTGTTTCTGGCTTACTTCACTCTGTATAATAGGCTCCAGTTCCATCCACCTCCTTAGAACTGATTCAAATGTATTCTTTTTAATGGCTGAGTAATACTCCATTGTGTATATGTACCACAGCTTGCTTATCCATTCATCTGTGGATGGACATCTAGGTTGCTTCCACGTTCTGGCTTTTTAAAAGAAAAGAGATAAAAAAAGAGGGTTGAGGAATTATTTTTAAATTTATGTTTTTTGTGTTTATTGTCCAGGGAGGGGAATGGGTTGATTAAAGGATAAGTAATTTCAATATTTTTTTGAGAGACCACAATCCATTTTCCAAAGGGGGGTCTATAAATTAGACTCCCCACCAAAAAAAAAAGGGACCCCTCTCTCCGCACCCTCTCCAGCATTTATTGCTTGTAGACTTTTGGATAGCAGCCATTCTGATTGGCGTGAAATGGTATCTCATAGTGGTTTTGATTTGCATTTCTCTGATAATGAGTGATGTTGAGCATCTTTTCATGTTTTTTTTTTGTTTAGAGACAACAATCAAGCAGGTATTTTTTATGGGTAAGAAAAATCCATACAAATACTGAAATTATATCATAGCTCTGTGAAGAATACCGATGGTACCTTCATGGGGAATCATAGAATAGCTATAAATTGCTTTGGGTAGACTATTCAATTTCACTAGAAATCTCTGTAAATTTGGATCAAAAGCAGTTCAACTAACTCAGTGTTCTGTATAGCATCTTCCTCAGCCAGCCGCATTTGACCTATTTCTTACATCACGTGTTTCCCATGAGTGTCAGACCTCTTTAAGAGATGCTAAAGAATTAGAGTCTAGTAGGAAGAATGTGGAATTTAGAGCATCAGGACATGACTTGAAGCCTGGCTTACTTACTGAATAGATCATATTACTTAACTTTTCTGAGTTTCAGTTTATTCATCCAGAATATGTAGAACATATTTGTCAGAACTTATTTATTTGCAATTCAGTTAGTTTTCAAACTCAATTCAAGATAGCTCCAAGAACAAGTGCAGGTGCTTCACATTCTGAAAGTTCAGGAATCAACACAGTTTCATCCAGAATGCCATAGGTCCCTTTTCCCATCCCTCTTCGCTGCCTCTTCCCAAATGCTCACTTCCTTATAGGCTTCCCTGGTAGCTCAGATGGTAAAGTGTCTGCCTGCAATGTGAGAGACCCGGATTCAATCCCTGGGTTGGGAAGATCTCCTGGAGAAGGAAATGGCAACCCACTCCAGTACTCTTGCCTGGAAAATTCCATGGACAGAGAAGCCTTGTAAGCTACATGGGGTCGCAAAGAGTCAGACACGACTGAGCAACTTCACTTCAACTTCACTTTTATGCAAACCAATTCTTCATCATTTGGTGGGGAAAACTACTTCTACTTGACCCAGGATCACTTCCAGTTTAGCAAGAACAGAAAGGGGGAAAAGGTGGCAGTGGGGGATGGAAAACACTCCATCATTCAACATTTAATTGGTCATTCTTGAGTCACCTGCTCATGTCTAAGCTAATCACTGCTCCTGAAAAGATAAGCTATTAAAGTTGGTCCACTTGGGATCACATGTTCACCCCTGAGAGCAAAGGAGCAGACAATAGCAGATTCCCACAGCATATAGGGGTGGTGTACAGACAAAACTATCAACTTTTCACTCCAATAATAATTCCTCTACTCATGAACTTTGAAAATTTGGGACAGAGTACATTGTATATTGTAAAATACATTGAGTCTTGGGTTAAAATAATTTTTGTAAAAAATTAATATTCCAGTAGTCATGTATGGATGTGAGAGTTGGACTCTGAAGACAGCTGAGTGCCAAAGAATTGATGCTTTTGAACTGTGGTGTTGGAGAAGACTCTTGAGAGAGTCCCTTGGACTGCAAGGAGATCCAACCAGTCCATTCTAAAGGAGATCAGCCCTGGGTGTTCTTTACAAGGAATGATGCTAAAGCTGAAACTCCAATACTTTGGCCACCTCATGCGAAGAGTTGACTCATTGGAAAAGACTCTGATGCTGGGAGGGATTGGGGGCAGGAGGAGAAGGGGATGACAGAGGATGAGATGGCTGGATGGCATCACTGACTCGATGGATGTGAGTCTGAGTGACCTCCGGGAGCTGGTGATGGACAGGGAGGCCTGGCGTGCTGCGATTCATGGGGTCGCAGAGTCGGACATGACTGAGCAACTGAACTGAACTGAATATGAATAAATTGAAAGATAGAAACATAAGAACACATTAATGAGGCATCTGTTCAAAACCAGTCTTGTGTAAAATTAGGAAAACTGTTATAGAATCTTCAGAAAGCCAATTATCTACAAAATTAAGGAACTGTACATTAGTTTTATGTTTACACATCGATTTTTTTTTTTTTTTTTTTTTTGAAAAATGAAAGCTTCAGTAAAATCTCCAATGTCTTTATGGCTGTGCAATACGCTAAATGTCTCATTTTCTATCAAGAACTAAATGTGCTCAGGGGTGTGAAAGTGTCATGATCACTTAGCTTAATGGGTGTGAAGTAAATGCTCTCTTTTCTGGAGGGAAAATCTTTTCTAAAGATCATTGTAACATTTACAGAACTTGACACATTTTTGTAAAACTGGACAGTTGGTAGTGACCCGCAAAGTTCATCAAGTCTATGCCACGGCTTTAGAATGACAATCAAAACACTCCAGGGAAAAAGCTATCTTGAAATAGATTTTTTAAAATATCTTCCAGAGAAAGTGTCTCTGGGGAATCTAAATTTCACAAAATAAATCAAGATTCCCCCTTCACTTCTTTTCTTCCGTCTGCTGGAAAATAATTGGATTATACTATAGCTCCCAGGGTAGTGGTTCTCAAACCTGGTTATTCATTAGAACCACATGGGGAGCTTTGTAAAATACAGATTTCTAGGCAGCAAAGGCTAGGTAATTTAGAAAAACGAAATCACTTTCAGTAACTCCATAGTCATTACTTCTACTGTGTTATACACCATGGTAGGCAGAATGATACCTTCCCTCAAAATGACCACAGAACCTCTGAACATGCTTTGTTCACAGCAAAAAGGACTTATAGATGCAATTAAGTTTATGGTCATTAAGATGAGGAGGAAGATGATATTCTGTATTGTCCAGGTTAGCCAATCTTATCACATAAATCCTTAAAATCAAGGAATTTCCCACCTATGGTCAGAGAGAGATGGAGCAATCAAAGGAAGCACAGAGAGGAGCCACAGTGCTGGCCTTAAAGACAATGAAAAGAGATTTGGAGCCAAGGAATGCAGGTGACTTCTAGCTTTTGGAAATAACAAAGAAATAGGTTCTCTTCTAGATCCTTTAGAAGGTAACATAGTCCCCATGATGCCTTGATTTTAGCCCAGAGAGACCTGCACTGGACTTCTGACCTACTGAAAATTAAGATAGTACCTTTCTATTGTTTAAATCATCAAATTTGGGTTAATTTGCTAGAGCAGAAATAGAGAACTGATACACATAATGAGAAATTTCTTGTTTACACTCTGTTCCCATGGACGGAGGAGCCTGGTGGGCTGCAGTCCATGGGGTTGCAAAGAATCAGACACGACTAAGCAACTAACACACACACACTCTGTTCTCCAGTACAAGTTCTGCTCAGAGGAATAATACCTTACAAATCCTGTATATAAATGGCTGTTGGATTTTACCAACAACTATTGGTTTCATTTCAATGGTATTTTATCATGTGAGATAGGAAGACTATCAATATTCCCATTTAATAGATGTGGAAGCTGAAGTGAGATTGTGAAGTGATTTGCTCAAGGTTGCAGAGTTGGTAAGCGAGTGGCTGGACTGGAATATGAATTCTTTTCTTCTGACTCCTGCAACTCCAACTCCTTATACCAATCATTTGAGCTAGAAAGAATAGATACCGATGCCTTTATTTTGTGGATATAGAAACTTTTGCTGTAAGAGGACTTAGCTTCAATAGTGAAGCTAAGACAAGAATTTCTCACTTTTACCTTGTAATTAATTGCTCCTTGTCATCGTTTTTATTTAACTTATATGCAGAGTACCTCATGAGAAACGCTGGACTGGAAGAAACACAAGAAATTCAAGATTGCTGGGAGAAATATCAATAACCTCAGATATGCAGATGACATCACCCTTATGGCAGAAAGTGAAGAGGAACTAAAAAGCCTCTTGATGAAAGTGAAAGTGGAGAGTGAAAAGGTTGGCTTTAAAGCTCAACATTCAGAAAACGAAGATCATGGCATCTGGTCCCATCACTTCATGGGAAATAGATGGGGAAACAGTGGAAACAGTGTCAGACTTTATTTTTCTGGGCTCCAAAATCACTACAGATGGTGACTGCAGCCATGAAATTAAAAGACGCTTACTCCTTGGAAGGAAAGTTATGACCAACCTAGATAGCATATTCAAAAGCAGAGACATCACTTTGCCAACAAAGGTTCACCTAGTCAAGGCTATGGTCTTTCCTGTGGTCATGTATGGATGTGAGAGCTGGACTGTGAAGAAGGCTGAGCGCCGAAGAATTGATGCTTTTGAACTGTGGTGTTAGAGAAGACTCTTGAGAGTCCCTTGGACTGCAAGGAGATCCAACCAGTCCATTCTGAAGGAGATCAGCCCTGGGATTTCTTTGGAAGGAATGATGCTCAAGCTGAAACTCCAGTATTTTGGCCACCTCATGCGAAGAGTTGACTCATTGGAGAAGACTCTGATGCTGGGAGGGATTGGAGGCAGGAGGAGAAGTGGACGACAGAGGATGAGATGGCTGGATGGCATCACTGACTCGATGTTTGTGAGTCTGAGTGACCTCCGGGAGTTGGTGATGGACAGGGAGCCCTGGCGTGCTGCGACTCGTGGGGTCACAGAGAGTCGGACACGACTGAGCGACTGATCTGATCTGATCTGATCTGTGATTTTTATCTCCACCTATAAGATAAAGTGTGTACATCCAGGTATAGAACCAGCAAGATTTTTCAAAGTGGGAGGAACTTAAGCTTCGGATGAAAACAAACCTGATTTATAACAATTACTAATAACAAGTCATTTAACATCCTTGAATCTCACTTTTCTCATTTGTAAAATACAAATAGATCTACTTGACAAAGTTGTGAAAAGGATTTAATGGGAACTTCGCATTTAAATGAAGCCCCTGACATGTATGCATAAGCAGGTATGTCATGTCAGCGTATGACATCAATTTCATATACACTTTGTGTCCTCATACGGAGTCCAAATTTTCAATCTGTCCTAAGTCACTGATCTTAGCTCCAATAAAATTAATAAATCCAATTTAAGATAGGGTTAAGGGGAAAACATGTCTCCTTCATTTATTTATAGACAAATACATTTGTATAAGATAGATATAATCAACAAGGACCTACTGTATAGCACAGGGAGCTCTACTCAATACTCAACGATAACCTATTTGGGAAAAGAATCTGAGAAAGAACAGATATCTGTGTATGTGTAACTAAATCATTTGGTTGTACACCTGAAACTAACACAGCATTATAAATAAACCGTACTCCAATATAAAATAAAAATTAAAAATAAAATAACATTGAAAAGCAAAATTTTAGAAATCCCTTTGCCTTCCTGAGCCCCAAAAGAGAACTTTCATGAATGTAAAGATGGGCTTTAATCTTGTAGATTTCATCTTCTAGAGACACAGGAAAAGATGAACCCTAACCTCAGTGAACTTTGTTAGGAGATACTGTGATCATGTTCAAATCTATTTTGTTTGTATGTATCTCATCAGATGCCTTGACCTTGAACAGAGAGCCCCCAGAATGCTGGGCAAATTTATTTTCACAATCATTTAAAAATAGAGTAGTACTTGATATAACTAGAAGGAAATTTGGATTAGCACAAATCCTTCTCACTCTAGATGTATACAACATTATATAAATAAAAGACATCATTTTTAAAGAAAATGGAAATGGTATGGAAAATGTGATTAGAGACTGTGTTTTTATTGTAGTATAAATATCTAGTTGTGTTGGAATATCTTTCGCATTCCTATCATGAAGAATGGTAATAATATATTACTAACAGAAATTTTGAAGAAGAAGAAATATTTCTTTACCAAGAGTTATTCTTCACGTAGACTGTCATTTCAACTGAAGAGTGGAGAAAGCATTTTATGAAGAATCATCAGAAAGAGTTCTTTCCTACTCCATGATTTCCCTCTGTGATAAAAAATTAGAGGAATTAGGAATAGATGTGTTGTTTTCATTCCTTTGTTGTATAAATCATAAAATACAGCTATGCTTTCCCACTAAACTTTGGCAATAACATATCACAGTAGACACACTCCTTGTAGCTAGGAAGCACTTCTCAAGTCCTTGTATATTTATGATGATATGTATTCTTACATCCTCATGAGTAGATAAGAAAGCCTCAAAAATCTGCATGAACAATCTGAGTACAATCAAGGACTCCTAGCATAAAGATAGAACCTCTGGTCCTCATGGATTTCTCCATTTAAGCCTCCTAAAAGTTCAACATACTCCACACTGAGTTCAACACCTCCCTCCACCTCTTCCCAGCCTACTCCTCCTCTGGTTTTTCCCTTTCTAGATGGTAGCAACCCCCTCCTTCCTCCTGGTTGTCAGTCTGGGGTCTGGCATTTTCCCTTTACCATTAGTCAATGAATACAGCCTAACAATCCGCCCTCTAAATATCCCTTAATTCCAGACAGTTCACCACTTCCCAAGTCCCAGCTTGCAGCCTCTGCCACCTGGATGTGAGAAACCATTTGTCTTGCCCTGGTCCCCCTTCTTTTTCCCTGCTGACACCCAGCTTCTTGAACACCACTCATGAGGCTCCCCTACCCAAATCATCCCCGCCCTGCCCCACTCAGGATTATGGCCACATTCCTGAACATGGCTTGAAATTCTTGCTCAGATCCTTAACAGAGAACCTATCTTTGTCCATTGTCTGCAAGTGCCCTAAACCCTTGAAGTCTGCCTCATACGTGGCCTGCCCTTCTGCTGCTCTGCCCCTTCACCAATCTGCTTTCCTTACCAGCTGAATGAAGTCTCTCCACTCATCTGCCAATAAAATCCTACCTGTCATTTAAAATTTCTTAGGGTGCCCTTCCTTAGGAAGCCTCCTGTCCCCTAAACTTTGCCCCAGAAAGGAGTTCCTGTCCTTCTTGTACTGCATCCCTTGTATGTGTTGTAACTTTGCTTGTTTGTCTCCTTCATAAGATGATAAGCTCCTTAAGGGCTTTCTGTCCATCCCAGGGTGTGGCATATGGTTAAATATTCGATAATTGCTTTCTGGATGAATGAATAAATCTAGTCTAACATTTTCCCTCATCGAATGAGATCATTTAGTTGCAGAGAGGTTAAGCAACTTGCTTGAGGCCACATAGTTAGATTATAGAAGTAGCAATAAAGACTGACACGTGTGTTTCCAAATCTCAGCCTAGTAATTACTCGGCACATCCAGCTGCTTTTGTATTGAGACCATTATGTCCTATGGCAAAGCTTCCCTGTGTTTCTCTCTGTATGAGTGGACTTTTACTTTGAGGCTAGGTTTGCCTTTTTAGTATGGATACCTTGATTTTCCCTGGGGAAAATCACTCATGTATTCTTGGTGTATGTGTTTTTAGTCGCTTCAGTCATGTCTGACTCTTTGCAACCCTAGGGACTGTAGCCCACCAGGCTCCTCTGTCCATGGGATTCTGCAGGCAAGAGTACTGGAGTGGGTTGTCGTGCCCTCCTCCAGGGGATCTTCCCAACCCAGGAGTCAAACACTGTCTCTTATGTCTCCTGCATTGGCAAGCAGATTCTTTCCTACTTGCACTATCTGGTGCCTGTAGTTCAAATGTGCTTCGCAGGCGGCACTAGTGGTAAAGACGTCTGTGTGGGATTCGGAGGGTAGGCATGAAGGCAGCCATGTCGTTCTGATGTCTGAGCCAGCTGGGGAAGGGGCCTGGATACTGCCCATCACACACGTACTGTGCTGGTGGGTGACTTGCCTTTGTGTTTGTGGGGCAGCAGCCAGGTTCCCATCAACTCTGCCTTCCCTCAGACTTCCCTGAAGTTTCCTCGACTCTTGGACCGCAGGAGTCCTGTGTGGACTGGAGATGATGAGAGACTGACGGAGGTTCCCAACCGACTGCATAGGTTCTGGCTTACGTGCAAGAGTGCCAGTTTGTTCTCGGTCCTTCCCACTTCACATCTAGCTTCTTATAGCTAGCTCGGAGATCTTTATGCTCCAGTATCTGAGATGAAGACCACCTTACAGAAACTGGTTAACCAGCCTCTAAGTTGCATTAAATTCTTACAATAGGGCTTCCCTTGGTGGCGCAGACAGTAAAGCGTCTGCCTGCAATGCTGGAGACCTGGGTTCAATACCTGGGTTGGGAAGATCCCTTGGCGAAGGAAATGGCAATCCACTCCAGCACTCTTGCCTGGAAAATCCCATGGACGGAAGAGCCTGATAGGCTACAGTCCATGGGGTCGCAAAGAGTCGGACACGACTGAGTGACTTCACTTCTTCTTCACTTCTGTGGCTCAGATGGTAAAGAATCTGCCTGCAATGCAGGAGACCTGGATTCAATTCCTGGGTTGGGAAGATCCCTTGGAGGAGAGCATGGCAACCCTTTCCAGCATTCTTGCCTGGAGAATCCCCATGGACAGAGGAGCCTGTTGGGCTATAGTCCATGGGGTCACAAGGAGTTGGACATGACTGAGTGACTAAGCATAGCACAGTACAGTTCATGTAATAAGCCCTTTAGTGTGACTTTGCACACGCACACACACACACACACACACACACACACACACTTTTGATTGATTGAACTCTTCTCAATTTGGACCCAGACTGATACACAGTACTATCCCTGGACTTTTCCATAATGTAAATCAAGACATCTTCTTTCATGTTTAAATGAGTGTGAATTTCATTCCCATCACTTGCCGTTGAAAAGGACTAATATGCAGGATTATCATATTGTGACTAAGCAGCTTGATATCCTGAGGGCAGGCATTACTCATCCTTAATTTGCCAGCATCCAGCAGGCTGACACATACATAGTAGGCACTTGGCAAACATGTGATGAATAAATGGACAACAAATGGCTACAGAATAAAAATGTTCTCGTGGGGACCCAGAGTTAAAGCCTCACACAATGTGAATCATGTGGAAGAAGAAAAGCAGGATGAGTGGGAACTCCCAGCCTCTGGATAAAGCTATGAAGATCCTGGGACTGAGGGCAGCTGAGCCCTCCACCTGGCAACTGGGGTCTGGTTGTGGGGAAGGACAACATGTGTCAGGCATCTCGTGTTCATTACTAGCACAGCAAGTGTCCCGGGGCAGCCAGCTCTCGCACGAAAGTGAGCTTCCTGTCACTCCTGACCAGAATTCGCTACATGTGCAAAGCAGAAGTGGTACAGAAAGCTATTTTTTTTAACATAGAAAACTTGAAAGTGTATCAGGTTCTGAGAAAAGGAAGCTTCTTAGAAAGATGATTTCGTGGTAAGAAACCCCATGAATCATCTAAAGAATTTCTATCTGAACTAAAACATAAACGCTAGCCATTCTTGGTTCCTGCCTAGAACACTTTAACAGATCTGAAGGAAGTAAGAGGTTCATGGAACCACAAAGACAGACATTTCTGAGCAGAAATTTTCTCAATGGTTTGGCTGATATTCAGTATAAGTGAATCAGGTGATGAATCAGTTTATTTCCAAGTACAAATCTTTGCAGGGGAAACACATGACATGCACATATTGACTCAAAATGGCAGAAGGGTGTGGTAGGCTGATAATGGCCCCCAAAGATACCCAGATCCTAATCCAGGAAACTGGAAATATTAATCTTATGTGGAAAAGTACCTTTGTAGAGGTGGTTGAAGTAAGGATCTTGAGATATAAAGAGTATCCTAGATTATCCTGGGCCAAATGCAACCATAAATCCTTATAAGAGGGAGGAATAAAGGGATTTGACTGTGTTGGAGAAGCTGATGTGAAGAAGCAGAGAGAGATTTAAAGATTCCTTGAGGATGGAATAAAAGACCACGGGCCAAGGAATGCAATAAGGCAGAGAGTGAAAAGGCAAGGAAAGGGAGCCTCTTCAAAGCCTCCAAAAAGAGAACCTTGGTTTCACCCTTAGAAATCCATTTTGTACTTCTGACCTCCAGAACTGCAAGAGAATAACTGTGTGCTTTTTTAAGCCATCAAGCTGGTGGTCATCCCACTCCAGTGTCTTGCCTGGAGAATCCCAGGGGAGCCTAGAGGGCTGCCGTCTATGGGGTCGCACAGAGTCGGACACGACTGAAGCGACTTAGCAGCTGCAAACTGGTGGTCATTTTACCTTTCCTTAGGTAGTTCCCACTTGGGAATCTTGAGTACAACTCTTTTCCTCCGCTAGGGGGAGCTCAAGCTGTATATCAGTGAGTCATGCTGCTGCTGCTGCTGCTAAGTCGCTTCGGTCGTGTCCGACTCTGTGCGACCCCAGAGACGGCAGCCCACTAGGCTCCCCAGTCCCTGGGATTCTCCAGGCAAGAATACTGGAGTGGGTTGCCATTTCCTTCTCCAATGCATGAAAGTGAAAGTGAAGTTGCTCAGTCGTGTCCGACTCCTAGCGACCCTTACGGATTGCAGCCTACCAGGCTCCTCCGTCCATGGGATTTTCTAGGCAAGAGTACTAGAGTGGGGTGCCATTGCCTTCTCCTCAGTGAGTCATAGCAGATGCAAAAGACCAGTTTGGTTTTCTTGTCTGACTATTTGAGTGAATTAGGAGAGTGGGCTGCGATATTAGACATCCCGGATTCAAATCCTAGCTCTGTTTGTACTTCTAGTTATTGGAAAAGTTATTTGTCTTCTTTATGCTCCCAATTCCCCATGGTAAAATGGGGGTGATAATAGTGACCTGATAGAAAATTGTGGGAAATCATTGAACAGACACTTCACAACAAAGCATATCCAAATGGTAAAAAATACAAAAAGAAAACACTGTACCTCATTGCCTCATTGATCATCAGCTCAGCTCACAATGAGATACCACTACATACCCAGCAGAAGGGCTAAAATAAAGACTAACGAGATCAAGTCTTGACAAAGAAGTGAAACAAACTAGGATTCTCACACATGGCAACTAAGTGTAATACTGTCCTCAGACCAGTGAAGGCATGTCCACCCTGACCCTGCTCCATCCCATGGAGTGAGGAGCCCAAGAACATGCCTGCTACTGCTGCTAAGTCACTTCAGTCGTGTCCGACTCTGTGTGACCCCAGAGACGGCAGCCCCCCAGGCTCCCCCGTCCCCGGGATTCTCCAGGCAAGAACACTGGAGTGGGTTGCCATTTCCTTCTCCAATGCATGAAAGTGAAAAGTGAAAGTGAAGTCACTCAGTCGTGTCCGACTCTTAGTGACCCCATGGACTGCAGCCCACCAGGCTCCTCCATCCATGGGATTTTCCAGGCAAGAGTACTGGAGTGGGGTGCCATTGCCTTCTCCCAGAACATGCCTACTCAGAACCTATAGCCCTCCTCCCTGGACACCCAGGACTCCAGAACTGGGCCTGAATTCGGCCTCTTCCCTAAGCTCATTTTCCAAAGGCAGGCCACATTGCTGGTGTGTGCAAATCTTGATCCAAGGAGTGGCCAGGGTTGGCTGTGATGACATAGTCTATGCATGTCAGGCTGGTTGCAATGCAGGACAGAGCCAAGGGTGGGAAAGAATGTCAGATTGTGTGCTAATGAACGAATGAGGGATGGCTTTCCTCATGCTGAGTATAATGGGCAAAATCACTAGAAACAAAGGTTTGGCAGTTTATGTGTATATATAAACACGTATAAACAGATATGTTGATTTCTGTTGGTTCAGGGCATATATATATATACACACATATACATATATAGTTAGACACATACAAATTGTTAGACAGAACTAGTACCACTATTCATTACAATGAACTCATTATAAACAACCAAATTTTCTTCACTGTTAAAGTGTATAAATAGACTGCAGTATAATCATGCAATGGAGTAATGACACCAAAGAAAATGAATAAACTTCTGCTACAACCGGCAATGTGGACAAAGCTCGAAAATATAACATTGAACCAAAAGAGACCAGATACAAAAGAGTATGTGCCATATGATTCCACTTATATAAAGTTCAAAACAAAGCAGCACTAATCTGCACTGACAAGTCATAGCTTCAGGGAAGAGGAGGGAAGTGACTGGGGATGGGGTGGGTCTCTGGGGTGCTACCAACGCTCTATGTCCTGATCTGAGTTCCAGTTGCATAACCATGTTCCATGTATGAAAGTTCACAGAAATGTACACTTAGGATTTATGTGTGTCATATATATGTATATTTTTTCGATAAAAAATGTATTTTAAAAAGAACAATGGGGTGTCTTATCTCATAGGCTTGTTATGGGGATTAAACGATTCAATAGACCCCAGCTACTGAGACAGAGTATGTCACACAGCAAGTGCTGTGCTACACCTAGGATGTCAAGTGCTCTTTTTTTTTCTTTATTAGAGTTTAGCTGCTTTACAATGCTGTTGTTAGTCTCTGCTGTACAGCAAAGTGGATCAGCTGTATGTACACATATATCCCCTCCGTCACACAAAGCCTTGAATAGAGTTCCCTGTGCTATAAAGTAGTAGGTTATCATTAGTTATCTGTGTTATACATTGTACTGTGTGTGTATATGTCAATCCCAATCTCCCAGTTCATCCCAGCTCCTTCTCCCACCCTTGGTCTCCATAGGTCTGTGCTCTACATTTGTGTCTATTTCTGCTTTGCAAATAGGTTCATCCATACCATTTTTCTAGATTCCACCTGTGTGTGTTAATATATGATGTTTGTTTTTCTCTTTCTGACATACTTCACTCTATATGATAGTCTCTAAGTCCATCCATATCTCTGCAAATGGTACAATTTTGTTCATGTTTTTGGGCTAAGTACTATATATATATTAATATCTATAAAAATATCTATAATATATATATTAGCACTCTTTCTAAAACCAACCCTGATTCTAAATCTCAGGTCTAAGATCTGAAGCACCTGCTAAGATCCTCGCAGAGCCTAGGGGCTCATCAAATAACTAGCAGCAGCAGTTAATGAACCCATCTAGTTGTCAGCTCCCAGACCCGGTGCTGAACATGAGATATGTCAGCACAATTCAGTATCAATAGGAAGGGAGCTCAAGGTCCCTGACCCCAACTCAGTGCACGAGTCAATTGTCCCAGAACATCTATCCAGCATCTCCATTAGAAGCATTTGCACACTTTCTATATGTTGCATTGTGTGTTCTTTCACAATAACTGTTTCCTTCTATACGTGTCTCCCAGGTACCATAGGCTACGTGAGAGCAGAGACTGCCTCTTTTCTTTCTTTCTTCCCTGTGCTTAGCACTGTGTCTGGCAAATGATTCTCAATAACTCTGAATCAAAAACAGAATTCCTGACCCATAGCAGACGTGCAATACAGGTTAATCCCATACCTCCCATCTTTTTCTCTTCTCTTTTGTTAAAGTCCTTCTCTCTGAAGTTTTTTCTTCCACCAGAGGAACCTATATGATAAGGCAGACGGCTTTGAATTTCTTCATATGAGACCCTTTAACAGTCTAAACTAAATAGTCTAAACAGTTTAAATAGAAACAAAGGCTGAGCCTACCTTAAGGTGACTTCATACCCCCACTGCATACCATGATTTCGCTCTTGAATGAGACAAATGTTTCCATTGAAGAAATTTATCATCAACTTGTCATTTAAGCAGCAAACACCTGCAGTGGATGGGGTCTTTAAGGATGATGGGTAAATCTTCCAAAGAATCATTCATGGTATGTGGAACGGAAGAACAACAAACTCAACAGCTGATAGCAACCCAACCCACTTCATCTGGGGACAAACAGGTACAGCTAATGCATTTCACAGGCTCCCATGAATGCCGTACAAAATGCCTCCAACTAGGGAAGCCTGGGGAGGGGAAGAGGGAAGGATGGGTTCAGAAAGAGAACTCAGTATCAGTGAGCATTTGCTGATTGTGCACAAGTACAATGCTTTGCACATATTTTATTAAAAGAAAAAAATTACAAAACATGGATGTATAATTGTGCACAAAATTAATTTCTAGGATTTTTAAAATATAAAATATACATATGTGCATGATAATATATGAAAAGAAATTTCATGGAATAATGAAAGTTAGAATCAATGGAAATGTTTATTGTTAAGAAAAAAGTCAAATTATGATGCCATCATACTAGGGAGTGATATACAGTCTCTTCAGTGTGTGATATGTATATACACTTCAGTGTATATACACTTCATACACCTGAAGTTCCTCTGTATGCACTGGCATGGAAAGATGTCCAAGTTATCAAAGAAAAAAAAAGCACTTCAGAATAGTATATATTTATTTGCATAAAAATTTAAAATAAAGAAACATGCTTATAAAATGCACAGAAAATCATCGGGGAGAATTCATGCCAAAAGATGGATAGTGACTACCTCAGAAAGGACGACTTATGAAATGAGAAAGGGGGAGGGGCAGGAAGGAAAAGAGATGACGTTTACTTTTTTCTCGTTTATGTTTCCTATTTATATATTCAAGATTTGCTTGATTCTTTCACAATGAGCTTGTATTAGTTGAATATTTTTAGAAACTTTGAGATACTGGATTACTTTGAAAGCAGGTTTGGAATCAGCTCCATTGCTTGTGTTTGGCATTTATTCTATCTTTCTGTCTATAACTTTTCCCAGCTGGAAAATAATACATTACTATTTCATGGCATGGTAGCAGAAGATGATCTATGTAAAGCTTTTAACCTACTAAAGTGAAAGTGAAGTCACTCAGTCATTGACTCTTTGTGACCCCATGGACTGTAGCCTTCCAGACTCCTCCATCCCTGGGATTTTCCAGGCAAGAGTACTAGAGTGGGTTGCCATTGCCTTCTTCAGGGGATCTTCCTGACCCAGGGATCAAACCCACGTTTCTTACATTGCCTGCATTGGCAGGCAGTTCTTTATAACTAGCACCATATGGGAAGCCCCCAATAACACTGATTAGTATAGGCTAATTATTTCTGAGTTAAAAAAGCACAGCAAAAATCAGTGGTTCAAAATAACAACTGAATTTATTATCACTCATGCAAACCTAGCTTTTCTGGGTTAGGCTGATTTAAACTGGGCTTGGCTGAGCTGCTCAGCTGAAGTTGGCTCTGTTCTGTACACCGCTCTTCCTCCTTGAACTAATGGGATAATCAGAGCATGTCCTTCTCATGGTGATGGCAAAACTACAAACATACAATGTCTTTTAATGCCTTAGGCTCAGAACCTACACTGCCATTTCAGTTTCATTCTGTTGGCCAAGAAAATCATATGGCCAAGCCCAAAGTAAAAGCATGTAAAAACATACTTTGCTAAGTAAGGGTGGTCAAGAATCTTCAGTTGCCGAAGACAAAGGGGGCTTCCCAGAATGAGGAAATTTTTGTGCTAGAACCAGGAAACTCCTGAGTAAACAAGGACCAGATGGTCACTCAATAGCAATCTACTCCTTTAGTAGGATAGCTTCAAAGTCACCCAGCAGAGTGGTTACAGGGACTGGGTGATGAATTAGGGCCAAGGATGCAATTTACCACACTTTTAATAAAGTTATCGTCTTCTAGGAAAATAGGCAAATAGCAGGTAGTCAAAATTATTTTTGGCCGGTTGGTTTGAAGCTGGCCAAACAAAATCAGATCCTCCCAAAGTCTCCATGGACAGAATATTTCCCAGAATAGTCTCAGAACTGAAAATGTCCTGGTAGTAAAAGGTTATGGCATCAGATAGGTGATCAGTCTAGATTCTCAAAAAAAAAGCTTAAGGTGGCTTTCAATCAAATTCTAACTTCATTTGACAGAGAATAAGACAAGTCTCTGTAAGATCAATGAGAATCACTTTTATCTTTCCTTCCAGGGAGAACACTCTGCATATAACAGACTCTTAGCAAGAGCAGGTTGACTCTTAATCATGTGTCTGTGTGTGAACGTTAATATGTATTTAGTTCCTCAGCTTTGCTAATCCTTTCCCCCCAACCCACAATGTATGGTTGCCCAGAGGTTAAATCCATAGAGCCACAAAGAGCCTGCTGTTTCCTGCTCCCCACCACTTCCTTCTTCCTGTCTAGACTGTGTATTTCTCATCTGAAAACAGATCCTTACTGGATAAGATCAGTGCATGGTTACAAATTACAATGAATGACTTCTCTCTCTTCATAACCATTTTCTTTATCTGAAGCATGCCAGAGGGAGGCCTTTTAAAGCTCACAGGTGTTTGGATGTTCAAATATTTAAAAAAAATTTTTTTTTAAGGAAAAGCAGGACTCTAGACATTCCTACAAGAATGGGCTGTTAAAATGCCTCAGGGTTCATTTTTGTATGAATTTGAAGAATGAAACAAAGAAATATTAATTTGTTAACTGAAACATATCCAAATGAGGCAGAGCTGACTGTCAAAAGCATTGGAGGATCAACATGTCAGGTTGTTTAGAAACTTCAGGGAAAATCAATTAGAATTTAAGTGACCTCTGAGGCAACTATCTGGCCATTAACCTCTTTACGAATTACAATCTAGGTGCCAATACAAGTGGATTAAACTGCTTAGAGCACTTTTAATGATGAAATACTTTTAGTGCTGCAGTTTAGATAGATTACCTTAAATTATAATCAACAATTTTAAAGGTACCCAATCTTGAACTTTATGACACTCTACCCAGATTAAGGAAGTGGGCTCAACCAAAGAATGAAGGCTTTTTTAGCTGCCCATCCGCCTTCACAAATGGACACATCCCCCTCTCTTTGACATTCCACAGTTTATAGTTCTGAACAGACCACCTGCTCTAGAAGACCTGGAAGCAATTTAATCTAAAGATTTAAGAGGCTGTTAGTCACGTGGGACCGATACACACTGACAAGCTCTTTGCTTTGCCTGAGATTCCGGGACAGCTGAGCAGCCAGGCCATTCCCAGCTTGCACACAATGAGGGCAAACTGGTCCCAGAGATGGGCTTCCTCCTAGACCTCCTTTTGATCTCTTGCCTCCCCACCCCAGCTATTTTCATTCTTGTTTTAATTTGATGAGGCAGGTGGTCAAGAAGTGCAACCTCCCAGGAAGATGTAAAAAGGCATGGGGTAAATAATAATCAGCCGTGTTGCTGCCTCCAATCTTTTCTTTAAATGATCTCACATGACATTAGGATTAGAAGGATAAACCAGGATACTGAGCTTATCAGCTAATCATGACCTTCTCTGAGAAGGGTGGACCAACCAAGCATGCCAATGAATAAATATAAAAGAGATAAGACAAAGTGAGTGCAGGAGACCCAGTTTGGTCTGAGTCCAGAAGATCCCCTGGAAAAGGGTGTGGCAACTCCCTCCAGCATTCTTGCTTGGAGAGTTCCATGGACAGAGGAGCCTGGTGGGCCACAGTCCATAGGGTCACAAAGAGCTGGACATGACTAAGCAACTAACGCAAGACAAAGTGATAAAGTTCCCTTAGTGTTTCAAATCATCGAGAGAATAAAAAAAATTGCAAGACAAATATCTACCTTAATTTAATAGCTGCTCAGGGGATAGGAAATAAGGAAGAATCTATTATGCCATAGAAAGGTTCTCCAGAGAACTAAGGCAATTTTTTTACTTAATATGAGCCCTTGATTAATAACTTTGGGGGGAAAAAATGTTTAGGGAGTTAGAGACATGTAATTTTATTTGCTTCTGAGAGTAGAAAGTGCGGAAGGAGGGAGAGCCACCTGAGTAATTAGAATTAAAAGATCTGAGCCTGTGCAAAACAGAGGAAATTAAGTTAGGGAGTCTTATAGAAAGAGATGGAAGCTTGTAATATAAAGTCTTCATAGAGATGAGAATGATAACAGTTTCTGGTGACTAATGATGTGCCAGGAACTTCCCATGCTAATTCTCCTCTTTAGGGCAGGCATTATCCCATATTCCATCAATTTTGAAATAGACACATACACAGGTAGATTTTGTGTATATTTAAATTTAATATATACACACATGGACTTCCCTGGTGGCGCAGTGGTAAAGAATCTGCCTGCCAATGCAGGAGAAGAAGACTCAATCCATGAGTCAGGAAGATCCCCTGGAGAAGGAAATGGCAATCCAGTCCAATATTCTTGCCTGAAAAATCCCATGGACAGAGGAGCCTGGTGGGCTACAGTCCATGGGGTTGCAAAGAATCAGACACAACTTAGCAACTAAACAACAACAATGCATATATAATATAATAATATTATCATATGATGTAGTATCATATAATATATGGTAATATTATATTATGATATATATAATGTCATATATTGGTTTGCTATTCCCTTCTCCTTGAGGACCCCATGAACAGTCTAAAAAGACAAAATGATAGGATACTGAAAGAGAAACTCCCCAGGTCAGTAGAGGCCCAATATGCTACTGGAGATCAGTGGAGAAATAACTCCAGAAAGAGTGAAGGGATGGAGCCAAAACAAAAAGAATACCCAGCTGTGGATGTGTCTGGTGATAGAAGCAAAGTCCGATGCTGTCAAGAGCAATATTGCATAGGAACCTGGAATGTCAGGTCCATGAATCAAGGCAAATTGGAAGTGGTCAAACAAGAGATGGCAAGAGTGAATGTCGACATTCTAGGAATTAGCAAACTAAAATGGATTGGAATGGGTGAATTTAACTCGGATGAGCATTATATCTACTACTGTGGGCAGGAATCCCTCAGAAGAAATGGAGTGGCCATCATGGTCAACAAAAGAGTCCGAAATGCAGTACTTGGATGCAATCTCAAAAATGACAGAATGATCTCTTTTCGTTTCCAAGGCAAACCATTCAATGTCACAGTAATCCAAATCTATGCCCCAACCAGTAACGCCGAAGAAGCTGAAGTTGAACGGTTCTATGAAGACCTACAAGACCTTTTAGAACTAACACCCAAAAAAGATGTCCTTTTCATTATAGGGGACTGGAATGCAAAAGTAGGAAGTCAAGAAACACCTGGAGTAACAGGCAAATTTGGCCTTGGAACACGGAATGAAGCAGGGCAAAGACTAACAGAGTTTTGCCAAGAAAATGCACTGGTCATAGCAAATACCCTCTTCCAACAACACAAGAGAAGACTCTATACATGGACATCACAAGATGGTCAACACCGAAATCAGATTGATTATATTCTTTGCAGCCAAAGATGGAGAAGCTCTATCCAATCAGCAAAAACAAGACCAGGAGCTGACTGTGGCTCAGACCATGAACTCCTTATTGCCAAATTCAGACTGAAATTGAAGAAAGTAGGGAAAACTGCTAGACCATTCAGGTATGACCTAAATCAAATCCCTTATGATTATACAGTGGAAGTGAGAAATAGATTTAAGGGCCTAGATCTGATAGATAGAGTGCCTGATGAACTATGGAATGAGGTTCGTGACATTGTACAGGAGACAGGGATCAAGACCATCCCCATGGAAAAGAAATGCAAAAAAGCAAAATGGCTGTCTGGGGAGGCCTTACAAATAGCTGTGAAAAGAAGAGAAGCGAAAAGCAAAGGAGAAAAGGAAAGATATAAACATCTAAATGCAGAGTTCCAAAGAATAACAAGAAGAGATAAGAAAGCCTTCTTCAGTGATCAATGCAAAGAAATAGAGGAAAATAACAGAGTGGGAAAGACTAGGGATCACTTCAAGAAAATCAGAGATACCAAAGGAACATTTCATGCAAAGATGGGCTCGATAAAGGACAGAAATGGTATGGACCTAACAGAAACAGAAGATATTAAGAAGAGGTGGCAAGAATACACAGAAGAACTGTACAAAAAAGAGCTTCAAGACCCAGATAATCATGATGATGTGATCACTGACCTAGAGCCAGACATCTTGGAATGTGAAGTCAAATGGGCCTTAGAAAGCATCACTACGAACAAAGCTAGTGGAGGTGATGGAATTCCTGTGGAGCTATTCCAAGTCCTGAAAGATGATGCTGTGAAAGTGCTGCACTCAATATGCCAACAAATTTGGAAAACTCAGCAGTGGCCACAAGATTGGAAAAGGTCAGTTTTCATCCCAATCCCAAAGAAAGGCAATGCCAAAGAATGCTCAAACTACTGCACAATTGCACTCATCTCACACGCTAGTAAAGTAATGCTCAAAATTCTCCAAGCCAGGCTTTAGCAATATGTGAACCGTGAACTTCCTGATGTTCAAGCTGGTTTGAGAAAAGGCAGAGGAACCAGAGATCAAATTGCCAACATCCACTGGATCATGGAAAAAGCAAGAGAGTTCCAGAAAAACATCTATTTCTGCTTTATTGACTACGCCAAAGCCTTTGACTGTGTAGATCACAATAAACTATGGAAAATTCTGAAAGAGATGGGAATACCAGACCACCTGATCTGCCTCTTAAGAAATCTGTATGCAGGTCAGGAAGCAACAGTTAGAACTGGTCATGGAACAACAGACTGGTTCCAAATAGGAAAAGGAGTACATCAAGGCTGCATATTGTCACCATGTTTATTTAACTTATATGCAGAGTACATCATGAGAAATGCTGGACTGGAAGAAACACAAGTTGGAATCAAGATTGCTGGGAGAAATATCAATAACCTCAGATATGCAGATGACACCACTCTTATGGCAGAAAGTGAAGAGCGGCTAAAAAGCCTCTTGATGAAAGTGAAAGTGGAGAGTGAAAAGGTTGGCTTAAAGCTCAACATTCAGAAAACGAAGATCATGGCATCTGGTCCCATCACTACATGGGAAATAGATGGGGAAACAGTGGAAACAGTGTCAGACTTTGTTTTTCTGGGCTCCAAAATCACTGCAGATGGTGACTGCAGCCATGAAATTAAAAGACGCTTACTCCTTGGAAGGAAAGTTATGACCAACCTAGATAGCATATTCAAAAGCAGAGACATCACTTTGCCAACAAAGGTTCGTCTAGTCAAGGCTATGGTCTTTCCTGTGGTCATGTATGGATGTGAGAGCTGGACTGTGAAGAAGGCTGAGCGCCAAAGAATTGATGCTTTTGAACTGTGGTGTTGGAGAAGACTCTTGAGAGTCCCTTGGACTGCAAGGAGATCCAACCAGTCCATTCTGAAGGAGATCAATCCTGGAATTTCTTTGGAAGGAATGATGCTCAAGCTGAAACTCCAGTATTCTGGCCACCTCATGCGAAGAGTTGACTCATTGGAGAAGACTCTAATGCTGGGAGGGATTGAGGGCAGGAGGAGAAGGGGACGACAGAGGATGAGATGGCTGGATGGCATCACTGACTTGATGGGTGTGAGTCTGGGTGACCTCTGGGAGCTGGTGATGGACAGGGAGGCCTGGCGTGCTGCGGTTCATGGGGTCACAAAGAGTCGGACACGACTGAGCGACTGATCTGATCTGATCTGAATGTCATATATATCATGATATATATAATGTATCATGATATATATAATGCCATATATATCATAATATCACATAGATAGACACACATATTTGTTGTTGTCGTTTACTCGCTAAGTCGTGTCCAACTCATTGCACCCCCATGGACTGCAGCTCGATAGGCTCCTCTGTCCTCCACTATTTTCTGGAGTTGGCTCAAATTCTCCTTCATTCAGTCGGTGATGCACGCCCACAGATATAAGACATTTTAACACAAGATGTCACCTTACAATCACCATAGACTAGAGGGCAGACATGATGTAATTCTGTCATTGTCTGTGAATGTGTAAACTCATAACACTGTCACTTCAGTTGATGTATGCACATCCTTGGCACTACATATGTTGGGGTGAACTGTTGTTTAAAAATCTTTTACACTATGATCTGGTTTTAAACTGAAGGTTATTTTATGAGCAGAACCAGCATAAAAACTGATCCACAAAGTGGATCAAATTTGGTATTAGTAAAGCAAGTATTCATCACAGTAAAGACCCTGATTCCTGATTTTCTTACAAAGCAACCACCAAATGCTTTAAGGGGCCCTAAGAAATGAAGTCACTAGCAGAGAGATGAAACTATGCTTTCTTTCATTACTGAGCTTTAGGTGAAATAATTGGCTATTACATGCCAAGCAATGCAAATGACGTCAGGATAAATGACCAAACATCCAAAAAACTGCTTAAGGACATTTTCACACTTGGAAAGCCTGGTCTGTCTGATTCATGTGTGATTAGCAGTGTTATTTTGTAATTTTCTTGCTAGTACACAAAATCACGGTGCATCTTATATCTAAAGGCTCTTCGATTCAATTAACTAGGATATTACTGTATCTTTTCTACAGATAAGAATTCAGAGGCTCAGATAAGTTAAAGTACTTGCCCCAAAGCCCACAGAGAGTACGTTCTTAAAGTCATCTTTTAAAATGAGCTCAGTCTGATTCCAGAACTTACACTCTTAAGCATCATAATAAATTACTTCCCAAACAAGAGAGAGAAGATTGACTTAGTCCTTTGAAAAAATAAGTCAGATAATGGCAATTCTCGATAAATATTCATCTCAGTAAAAAGTTGAGAAGTCTTTTTACAAAGGCCTGCTGCACCTCAGGGAATCTTTGGTCTTCTCTGCACTGTCTCATCCAACACTCCCTCTCACTCACTCTGCTCCAGTTTCACTGGCTTCTGGCTTTGCTCTTAGGCTCTAAGCTGCTCCCACTTCAACTATGCTCCTGCCTCAGGGCCTTTGCACTTGCTGTTCTCACTACTTGGAGTACTTCTCTATCACTGTGTGTAAAACAGAAGTTCTCTACCTCTCCTCAGACCCTCTCTATCCCCTTTAACTTGCTCTATTTTCTCCATGGCATATTGCTATATGAAATATTAGACATTTGTTCATTTGCTTATTTATTGCAACAATATGAGCAAGCTTCAGAGCAGAGGAGCTTTGTTTTATACATTTCCATATCTGTATGGAGAGTGGGTACTTGCATGAAAAAAGCAAATCTTCTTCTGACTAGGTCAACACACTATCTTTCCTTTCTGTTTTGTCAGTTCCGAAAATTACCATAAATTGGCATCTGTAGACAATGGCACCCCACCCCAGTACTTTTGCCTGGAGAATCCCATGGACGGAGGAGCCTGGTGGGCTCCAGTCCATGGGGTCGCTAAGAATCGGACACGACTGAGCGAATTCACTTTTCACTTTTCACTTTCATGCATTGGAGAAGGAAATGGCAACCCACTCCAGTATTCTTGCCTGGAGAATCCCAGGGACAGGGGAGCCTGGTGAGCTTCCGTCTATGGAGTCGCACGGAGTCGCACAGACTCGGACACGACTGAAGCGACTTAGCAGCAGTAGCAGCAGCAGCAGATTATTATTACCCATAAATCAGTACTCTGTTTTTTATTCCTTTGGGGGGCTTAATAAGGAGTTATACTTTTGCAATATATACTTATTCTCTCTTCCGTTTTTGTTTGTTTGTTTTTGGCTCCACTGGGTCTTTGTTGCTGCTCATGGGTTTTCTCTAGCTGCAGTGGGATGGGGCTACTCTCTAGCTGCAGTGAGATCGTGGGCTTCTCATTGTCATGGCTTCTCTAGCTGTGGAGAACAGGCTCTAGGGCATGCTGCTGCTGTTGCTGCTGCGTCACTTCAGTCGTGTCCCACTCTGTGCGACCCCATATACGGCAGCCCACCAGGCTCCTCTGTCCCTGGGATTCTCCAGGCAAAATCACTGGAGTGGGTTGCCATTTCCTTCTCCACTCCATGAAAGTGAAAAGTGAAAGTGAAGTTGCTCAGTCATGTCTGACCCTCAGCGACCCCACGAACTGCAGCCTACCAGGCTCCTCCATCCATAGGACCCTCCAGGCAAAAGTACTGGAGTAGGGTGCCACAGGGTTTGGTAATAAGGGTTCAGTAATTGTGGCTTGTGGGCTCTACAGCACTGGTTTAGTTGTGGGGCATGGACTTAGAAGCCCCACAGCATGTGGGATCTGCCCTGACCAAAGATTGAACGCACGTCCCCTGCATGGCAAGGCAGATTCTTATCCACTGGACCACCAGTAGAATGTTTGCAAGTGCAGATTCCAGAATCAGACCACTTAGAATTTAATGTGGGCTCTACCACTTACCTATGTAATGTCATGAAAATTGCTCAACTCCTCTGAGCTTTAGTTTCCTCATCAGTAAAATGGAGACAATTTTACTATCTGGACTGACTGTAAAGGATTGACTTCTAAGGATTGTAAAAAGGATTAAATTACATAATACAGGTACATGGCCTGACTCATGCTGTCCTTTTTTTTTTTTTTTTTTAATTTTTAACTGAAGGATAATTGCTTTACAGAATTTTGTGGTTTTCTGGCACATATCAACAAGAATCAGCCATAGGTGCACCCATGTCCCCTCCCTCCCAGACATCCCTCCCATCTATCTCCCCATCCCACCCTTCTAGATTGTCACAGCATCCCTGTTTGAGTTCCCTGAGTCATATAGCAAATTCCCATTGCCTATCTGTTTTACATATGGTATTGTAAATTTACATGTTACTCTCTCCAGACATTCACCTTCCCCCTCCTCTCCTCCCCACATGTCCATAGGTCTGTTCTCTATGTCTGTTTCTGCATTGCTGCCATGAAAATAAATCCATCCATGCCATCTCTTTAGATTCCATATATATATGTCGGTATATGATATTTATCTTTCTCTTTCTGACTTACTTCACTCTGTATAATAGGCTCTAGTTCTGTCCACCTCATTAGAATGGATTCAAATACATTCCCCTTTATGGCCTAATAGTATTCCATTGTATATATGTACCACAGCTTCTTTATCCATCTGACTCATACTAAGTCTTAAATGAGCTATTTATTTTGATTGATGAATTACTTCCATTTTACCTAACAGGAATCACTAAGATGATTCTCAATCAAGGGGGAAAGTTTCCCCCAAGGGATGTTTGGCAGTACTGGCAATGATTTTGGTTATCACAACTGGGGATGCTACTCTACTTAGTAGGTAAGAAGCCAAGGATGCTGCTAAACATCTTACAATGCAGAAGGTGAGGCATGAGGGTGGACAACAAAGAATTACAGAACCCAAAACATCAATGACATCACTGAGGAGAAACCTTATAGACAGAGAGCATTTGTTTTGACATACTATGTGTGTGCATGCCAAGTCACTTCAATCACATATGGCTCTTTGCAATCCTATGGACTGTAACCCTCCAGGGTCTTCTGTCCACGGGATTCTCTAAGCAAGAATACTCAAGCAGGCTGCTATGCCCTCTTCCAAGGGATCTTCCCGACCTAGGGATCCAACCTGAGTCTCGTATGCCTTCTGCATTGGCAGGCAGGTTCTTTACCACTAACGCTAACTGGGAAGCCCTTAACATTACTAGCTCCAGTATTTCAGAGAAATTAAGAAATTTAAAGCAGATGAGGGGGAGCTTTTTTAAACTACCACTACTCCCTCTGTCATGCCTGTAAAACCAACTTAGAGGATGAAAATCCACACTCACATGATCCCCACTCTAGAAGCCTGGTCTTAAATATCTTATCTTTGCCTTTTAAAATTTATGGCCATGTTCATGCCAGGTACTGTTGCCCAGACCCCAGAATTCCCAGGCAATTTTCCTTAGAGATTCTTGTTATTTCAGTTCTGCATCAGACC
Source organism: Tragelaphus eurycerus (assembly GCA_935064755.1). Taxonomy (NCBI): domain Eukaryota; kingdom Metazoa; phylum Chordata; class Mammalia; order Artiodactyla; family Bovidae; genus Tragelaphus; species Tragelaphus eurycerus. The sequence goes on along the minus strand of CAKXYN010000010.1, from coordinate 38,071,155 downwards.
ACTAGAGGGTACAGAAGCACCGTCAATCATGCAGCATTTGTGTCCCAGACTCAGTTTTCAATACTGCAAATCTTAACAAAAAATGCTGAATTGTTCCCAGTCCCTGAAATAGAAACTACTCAAAATATATTTATTAAACACCTCTATAGGTACAGAGTTTAAAAGGTTGGATTCAACTATTAGGTTGATGCAAAAGTAATTGCAGTTTTGCATTGTTGAACTTTGCCATTTGATACTGGAGTACCTTCTTAAATAAATGTGGTATGTTATTCATGATTTTAATGTGCATTTCTAGCTTTATGTTTTTTTCTAGTGAATTATTACTTGCTATTTTTATATGCATTTTAGACCATGGAAATAATGTTAGACAAAAAAGCAAATTCAAGCAATTTTGTTATTCAAGTTCAAAATGGGTCATAAAGCAGTGCAGACAATTTGCAACATCAACAATGCATTTGGCCCAGGAACTGCTAATGAACAGACAGTGGAGTGGTGGTTCAAGAAGCTTTGCAAAGGAGATGAGAGCCTTGAAGATGAAGAGTGTAGTGGCGAAGAGTGTAGTGGCTGGCTATAGGAAGTTGATGACAACCAACCGAGAGCATCATCACAGCTGATGCTCTTACAACTACATGAGAAGTTGCCCCCAAACCCAGTGTTGGTCATTCTATGGTTGGTTGTTGTTTGAAGCAAATTGGAAAGGTGAAAAGTCTCGATAAGTGGGTACGTCACGAGCTGACTACAAATCAAAAAATTCGCTTTGAAGTGGCTTCTCTTATTCTGTGCAACAACAATGAACCATTTCTAAATCTGATTGTAATGTGTGACAAAAAGTGGATTTTATAAGACAACTAGCAACAACCAAGTCAGTGGGTGGACCAAGAAGAAGCTCCAAAGTACTTCCCAAAGCCAAACTTGAACCCCAAAAAAGCAAGTCTGTAGTATGTTACAATGAATGTCCTCATTCTATAAAGGTTTCTCCTTGGTGACATCATGGTCACTATTGGCAGTCTGCTGCCCATCTCCACTACAGCCTTCTGAATCTCGACAAAAGCATTGTATCTCAGAAGTATGCTCAGCAAATCGATGAGCTGCACCTGCAGCCAGCATTGGTCAACAAAAAGGCCCAATTCTCTGAGATAACGCATGATTGCATGTCACACGACCAACGCTTCAAAAGTTGAATGAATTGGGCTATGAAGTTTGGCCTATCTGCCATATTCACCTGACCTCTTGCCAGCTGACTACCACTTCTTCAAGCAGCTCAATAACTTTTTGCAGGGAAAATGCTTCCACAACCAGCAGGACGCAGAAAATGCTGAGAGTTCATCGAATCCCAAAGCATGGGGCCTTTTGTTTGTTTGCTTTTTACTGCAAGAATAAGCAAATTTATTTCTAGTTGGCAAAACTGTGTTGATTTTAAAGGTTTCTATTCTGATTAATAAAGATGTGTTTGAGCCTAGTTGTAAATGATTTAAAATTTCAGTCTGAAACTGCTATTACTTTTGCACCAACCTAAATGGCAACCCACTCCAGTATTCCTGCCTAGAGAATTCTGTGAACAGAGGAGCCTGGTGGGCTGCTATCTATAGGGTCACACAGAGTTGGACATGCCTGAAGCGACTTAGCAGCAACAGCAGCAATATTTCACTCTAATTGTCATCAAACTGTAAATTGAGGTAGTACTTTAATTCAATGTCATGTTAAATGGAAATCTCATGAATAACCACTGATGATATTGTGAAAAGTTTGAGGCTATAATGATGCTATTATAATAATATTTTATGACTATGCTGGTAAAAACTCACTTTGATGAAGATTTGGTCATGCCATGAGCTGTGTGTGTGTGTGTGTGTGTGTGTGTGTGTGTGTGTGTGCATGTGTGCTCAGTTGTGTCTGACTCTTTGCCACCCCATGGACTGTAGTCTGACAAGATCCTCTGTCCATGGGATTTTCCAGGAAGAATATTGGAGTGGGTTGCCACTTCCTACTCCAGGAGACCTTCCCAACCCAGGGATCTAACTGAGCCTCCCGTGTCTCCGGCATTGGCAGGTGGATTCTTTACCACTGTGCCACCTGGGAAGCCTCGTGCTATGGGTTAATTCGTATCAAATAGATATATATGATCTTATCTACCAGGCATTAAATAAAAATTACCCGAGAATCAGAACCTAAATACGAACTCCAAGTTGGACTAAATAGCATTATTGTGCTCAGGCCTGAATCAAACACAGACCAAAGCATTAATAATCATTGTCTTAAGCCAGCATAATTGAAAAAAAATATTATGACATCACTAAATATTTAGATATATCAGTTTCATACACTCAGGTTTAGAATAGAGGCACTGAGGAAAAATTGTTGAAAATTTCAGAAGGAATTGATTAAAGAATTATTTTAAAGAGCAGAGCATCTAGCTGTTTCTCCTTTCAACTAAAGATTAACAGAAGCATGAATACAAATATTGTGCAGTTGATCCCTAAACTTGTGACATCCCAAGTTGTTCACAATTATCCCTAAAGAGATTCCAAGATTCTGTTTGAAAGTAATTTTAATTAACTTACACACACACACATACACACACACACAGCTACGTGAACAAAACTGCTGTGTATTTTGACACAGAACTGAAGAGCTAAAAATGGTGTCAAGTCCAATAAATGGAAATAGGTGAAACCATTTGAGTGTCGTTTGAGGGGCTCCAAAGAGCTCCAGTACCACAGTCCCTTATGTGTCAGCACAGAAAAGAATTCAGTGAGAAACGAAGTGCTTTATTAGAATGAGACGCTTGTGAGGTTTACAAGTGGGTGGGTGAGAAATGCCTCACTGAGAACTTACTGGGCTACATTTTTATAATCAAAGGAAGAGTGGGGAAAGGGGAAATAATTTCTTTGCCTTTCCTGAGTAGACATCATGCTTCCATCTTCAGCTCCTCCGCCAGGTCAGGCAGGGGAGTTTTCTTGCCCCTACATGGTCAAGCTGCTGCTGCTGCTGCTGCTGCTAAGTCACTTCAGTCGTGTCCGACTCTGTGTGACCCCATGGACGGCAGCCTACCAGGCTCCCCCGTCCCTGGGATTCTCCAGGCAAAAACACTGGAGTGGGTTGCCATTTCCTTCTCCAATGCATGAAAAGTGAAAGTGAAGTTGCTCAGTCATGTCCGACTTTCAGCAACCCCATGGACTGCAGCCTACCAGAGTCCTCCATCCATGGGATTTTCCAGGCAAGAGTACTGGAGTGGGGTGCCATTGCCTTCTCCGCAGGGTCAAGCTAGGTCCACAAATTACCATTTTTTATGTGTGTAGAGAGCACGTCCTAGGGAATCATTAACTTTCTGAGTTCACTGGGCAAGATATAGATCTCATGCCACCATTGTTTTATTGTTTGGGGGCATGACTTGTGTATGGTTTTGCTGCTAAAAAAGCCTGCTTGGTTTTGTGGTTAAGCAAGCCTTCTTTCTTAAGTAGTCATTAACTTACAGAGGTCTCATATATATATGTATATATATGTGTATGCTGCTGCTGCTGCTAAGTCACCTCAGTCGTGTCCAACTCTGTGCGACCCCATAGACAGAAGCTCACCAGGCTCCCCCATCCCTGGGATACACACACATATATATATAATATAGCTTACAGTCCTCTAGTGGAGCTAATTATTTAATCACCTACTTTGTCCTTTTACTCTATCCTTATCATAGGGATCAATGATTCAGAAAGTAGAAGACTGCATGAAGTGAAGTGAAGTCATTAAGTCGTGTCCGACTCTTTGTGACCCCATAGACACAGGTTCCTCCATCCATGGGATTTTCTAGGCAAGAGTACTGGAGTGGGTTGCCATTTCCTTCTCCAGGGAATCTGCCCGATCCAGGGATCGAGCCCAGGTCTCCTGCATTGTAGACAGATGCTTTACTGTCTGAGCCACCAGGGAAGTCCAGAAGACTGCATAGACTACCCATTAACTACATAGGTCTGCTATCAGACTCTCTGGGTTTGAAAACTGCCTGTACCAGTTAATTTTTTTCAACTGAGATAGAGTTGATGTATTATGTAATTCTCAAGTGTACGACATAGGGATTCACAATTTTTAATGGTTCTATCCCATGTATACAGCATTGCTGTATTCCCTGTGTTGTACAATATATTCTTGTAGTTTATTTTATACATGGTGGTTCGTACCTCCTAATCCCCTCCCCCTACCAGGCCCCTCCCCTTTCCTTCTTCCCACTATCAGTTAATAGTTTTGAAGTTCTGGGGAAATCTTTTTATATCTCTATGCTTTAGCTATAAAGTAGCTGTGAATGTCATAGTATGGTTTACCTCACAGGGTTGATGTGGGGATTACATGAGTGAATACAGGCATAGCACCTAGGACAGTGTCTGGAGCATATTAACTCTACGTAAGGGTTTTCCGTTGTAATTATCATTTCCTAGAGGCTAGATCAACACAAGATGTAAATATCTATACCTCTTCTCTTTTCAGTTGGCCATGCTCTTTCTTTCTAAAGTATCACTTGATCATTTTTTTCCTCTAAGAAAAGCAACAGACTGAACATATCAGACTTCATAGACCTTGAGATATACAAATAGTTGATTTCTAAGCTATTGCATCACAATCGGCATAAAAGAAGCAGCCCTCCATTTTTTCCCTTTCCATTCCCCCATTATATGCCCACTCCATTTTTTTTTAAATCAGTGTTGATCTTTTAAAAAGTGCAAATAAAGGAGGGAGAAGAAACTGTATATATATATATATTATATATATATATTTTCATTTAACCTCCAACCTTCAAGCCAGACATGAGGGTACACATAATCTATAACAGAAAAAGCTTCTTAAAACTTTTGTAAGGCACCCTTTGAAAAGGTTGAGTGATTTAATGAGAATACAACCTTTTCCTTTTATCAAGTTCTAGGACTGTTTACTGGATGCTAAAGGTTTTTTTTTTTTTCCTCCTGTAACAATTGGTTATCACTAACTTGTGAGGAAGTCAGGAATCCAAGGGAAGGAAGAATATAGGACAAACCCAGAACTCAAATCTTGTCATCGTGTCAGCCCTGTAACAGTTAATGCCCTGACCTATTGCCGTGGAAACAAGACCTCAGTGTCAGAATAACATGGTTTCAAGGGTGTACAGCATACCTCCCCCAGCATTTCATTCAACTTCAATCAATTTCATTTCATTCAGAAAAATCCTTATTTGGGGAGGTCAGTCCCAATTCGTGAAAAGGCCAAAATGTCAGATGCTCGGTATATTAAGGTGTAAATCCATTAGTGAAAACTCACTAGCCCGTGTCACACTCAGTTTTATGTCACATCAGTGTATCGTCTATCCCATCACAGCAAAAGCAAGTTGCCCAGAAATGAAAAAAAAATTAAAATATGCATGAAACTAAGTACCACAGATAGGGCCTCTCTAGATGAAAAATTCCTATAAGTATTTTCTTTACACCACAGAGCATAATTGTGAAGTGATCAGACTCCAGAAACAGGTGGACTGGCTTTGGATTCTGCCATTGCCACTTGTTATACACCTGTCATCAACATCCCTAATTCACTATGCTTTAGTTTCTCCCTTTGTAAAATAAGAATTGTTCTTATCTCACAGGATCACTGTAAGAATTAAATGAGTTAATAAAAACAGAGTACTCAGCGCCTCACACATAATAAGCACTAGATAGGCATTTGTCATCATAAAAATAATTATTTTATTATAAACTGTGACTGATGAGAGAAAGAACATTTCGTCTTTACATGCTCAGTTTTTAATTTGCTTAATTTAAAATGTCCTATTTGCAATGTTTCAAACATTTAAAACATCATACTTTTATTATATGCAATGGCTAGATGAGTAAATGTGACTTCAAAAGAAGGGAAAAGCAAACTCACTCAAGGATTCTTTTTTTTTTTTTCCTCATTTTTGGGCACTGTGCAAAGCATTTTGCTACATCCCATTACAGTTCAGGACAACCCAAAGTCAATGAACGAATGATGAACAGAACAGTTTCGTGACCAACCGGCAGCCAGGCCTATTCATTCTAATTGTGGGACCAGATCAGAGATTACTTAGCAACCACTTGAGTAAATGATGGGGAAGTCTCTGCAGAGCAGTTTCATAATTGTAATCAAGCAAACATCATTAAAGACTTTCTCCTGACCGTATTTCCTGAACTCTGCTTCTCTGCAAGTCATCAGAATAAACAGGTCCAATTAAAGAAAGCAGAGATGTCCTCCTCAGATCCATGGATGCCCAGGAACATGTGGTCTCCAAAGCTGGGAAAGAATGTTTGCTGGAGCCTTTGGCTCACATGTGGACAAATATAAAGTTAAATAAAGGAGTATTTTGGATTATAAATCTTTACCAGGACTTAGGATTAGCGTCTTATATAAGCATATCTCAGAGGCTTCCCCAGTGACTCAGTGTGAAGAATCCATGCAATGCAGAAGCCGCAGGTTCCATCCCTGGTCTAAGAAGATGCCCTGGAGGAGGGTATGGCAGCCCACTCCAGTACTCTTGCCTGGAGAATCCCGCGGACAGAGGAGCCTAGCAGGGTAGAGCCCACAGGGTCATACAGAGTCAGGACATGACTGAAGCGACTTAGCACACACGCATAAGCACGTGTGTGGGGGACTGCCACGTGAATGTGCAACCACTGCACGTGGGTGGGACTCCCACGTGAATAATTCTTCCCTCTGCCACTCCATGACCCTTCTAGCTCAGTTCTACCATCTCCATCTATTCTTCTAAGAGCCTAGAGTCAGAAGGATCTGAGAAGTTGAGTTCAGCCTCTCAGTGGTTTCCTATGGAAAGTCACAGGCTGCCGCATGCACACATTCAGTGGTACATTCCAACTCCCCTTGGGATCATCTACTCCATACATATTTATGTAGCACCTATACGTTACATATATTGGGTTGTATGTTAGGAATACAAAATTAAATAAAATTAAGTCTCCGCTGGCAAGAAGCACATTATCTGCTGGAAGAGAAAGGTGTGAGAAAACACAACGACAAAAGTGAGAAATAGTTCCATAGGAGTAAGTACTGCATGCTATGTGAGTGCATAATAATGATTAAAATAGTCAACATTCATTTCGTATCAAGCTCTGCTCTAAAATTCAACACGCATTAACTCTTTCATCCTCATGACAGTCTTAAAGGTAAATTGAGGTGCTGAGAGATTAAGTCACTCAGAGTCACACAGTAAGTGTCACAGCCAGTTTAGTTGGAATATATATCCCACTCTGAGAGAATTAAGACTTCCTGGAGGAAGGAGGTAGAACAGGGGGGATGCCTGAGAGACGGATGTGATCAGTCAGATAAAGTAGGGGAAGGCCATCCTATGCAGAGGGAAATAATTTGTGCCAGCCTTACCCCTGGGCCCTGCAATAGGACCTAGTGTTCGTCCAGTGCTGTCCCTCCCCTTGGTTACCAGGTCTACAGGCCAAGGGCTCATGCCCACCTAGAGCCCGTTCCCACCTCTTCCCATTCTAGACATGCGTGCGTGCTAAGTCACTTCAGTCGTGTCTGACTCTACGACCCCATGGACTGCAGCCCACCAGGATCCTCTGTCCATGAGATTCTCCAGGCAAGAATACTGGAGTGGGTTGCCATGTCCTCCTCCAAGGGATCTTCCCGACCCAGGGATCATGGTGCTCTAGAAACCTCAACCCCAGAAATTCTGGCCCCAGTGGTTTCAAGCCCCCTTGCAAAGCCTGTGTGGCTTCTTCCATCCTCCTAAGGGGGAGCCAAGTTCATGGGCTTCTTGCTGGGGAATGACCATGTGAGGGGGTGTGAATGGTGCCTGGGTATGCAGGCTAAAGTGTCCATAAACTTACACACAGACAGGTTGTGCAGGACAGATGAAGGGATGGGAAGAGAAGGCTGGTGGGCTGGGAGCTCTCTCCTGCCTATGACATTCTGACATGAAACTAGTCAGAGAATTCAAAATCTGAACCTAACTTTCTAGGTAGTTACAAAGGTGTTTTTGTCAAAGGTAAAGGATAGAACACATTTTAGGTTAACAGTATGTTAGCTTAAAATACATATTTTAGGGCTTCCCTGGTGGCTCAGAGGTTAAAGCATCTGCCTGCAATGAGGGAGACCTGGGTTCGATCCCTGGGTTGGGAAGATCCCTTGGAGAAGGAACTGGCAGCCCACTCCAGTACTCTTGCCTGGGCAATCCCATGGGTAGAGGAGACTGGTGGGCTACAGTTCACAGGGTAGCAAAGAGTCGGACATGACTGAGCGACTTCACTTTTCACACATTTTAGAAACATGGCCTGTGACCTGCATTTGTACCCAAGCCCTCCTGTGTATAAGGAATGAAGATGTGAGAAAGACAGCTGGCCCAGGAAACTAAATGTAGCCAAGCTCAAGCCTAGACTGGGAGGTAAAGAGTTCAGGGATGCTCCTGCCTACTGAGTGACTTGAACTTAATTCAGAACTTTGCAGCGGTCATTACAGATTTTAAGGTAGAGTAGGCCAGGCTTTAGGTTTGGAGCGCTCATGTCACATGTGTCAAGCAGCTGTCTGCAAAAGAAACACACCATGATATCTTTATTCTCACTTCTTTCCTGTGCCTCTGTCCAGAAGCAGGAAAGAGAAAGACTGGTGATGTCTTTTGTGGCAGTAGGAATCCAAATAGCAAAGCCTGGTACAGTTAGAAGAGCAAATATGTGGGAGTCAAAAATAGCAACCTGACATTCTTATCTGACCTATTCATCTGGTGAGAGCCTGAAATCACATAATTCAGAGAAGCTGGGCTGCCAAGACAAAGCCCAAAGGCCCACAGATGTCAAGGGTAGGATGTCTGGGAATGGGTCAAGGGCATGGGGCAGAGCCAGGTGGATAATCAAAGAGCTAACATAGACCTAATGCACATGAGTCCTTGGAATGAGGCTTGCTTCACCCCTAGGGTGCAGCAGGAGACTCCCAGTTATTGAATGACGTCCTGGAGCGAGGCCAGTTGGGCCAGGTGTTCAGATAGACAGGACATGTCTCTCATGGCCCTGGCCACACAAGATTGCATTTAACCACAATCAATGGACACTGGACAAACAGTAGGTCCTTCAGTAGGTCTCCATAATACATATTTATCAAATTTTGTTTCCAAAAATAACCTGACTTCCTTGTGGAGAATTATCCTTTCACCACCATACATGATTTTGAAAAGAACAATAAAGTCTAACAGACAAATCTTTGGGGGACTGTCCCATCCCACCTTACAACCAGGTGAAACTGATGTGACCTAAGTTCAAGCTATCAATCACTCACTGCATGTGTGAGCTAAATTGCTTCAGTCATGTTAGACTCTTTGCAACCCTTTAGACTGTAGCCCACCAGGCTCCTCTGTCCATGGGATTCTCAAGTCAAGAATACTAGAGTGGGTTGCCATGCCTTCCTCCAGGGAATCTTCCCAACCCAGGGATGGAACCTGTGGCTCTTGTGTCTCTTGCATTGGCAAGTGGGTTCTTTACCACTAGCATGGCATGGAAAGCCCCAAACACTAGCCCCAAGAATGTAAATGGTGTGCCAGTAAGGCAAGGATATGAGAACAGTTGGGGCAAAGATTATAGCAGTAGTAGCCTCTGGGGTTTCAGGAATCAATGCTGTGAATGCCAGAGGTGGTTCTTGACCACATTGCTCCAAGAGAATGACCTTGGAGGGAGAAGATGATTCCCATCCTTTCCCCAAGCTTCCTTTGAGCTTCCTTAATCCTGTTAATAAATCCCCAAGGGTTTTGATAAAATCAACAACCTTTCCATCTATGCCACGAGCAGTTCTTGCCCCTCAACCAGCAAGAGAGTTTCTAACCCTGGAAGTTGCTGCTCAAAGTTCTTTGTGAAGATGAAGATTTTCAATCGTAGTTTAAACTGGCAAATGGGTGGCTTCTCCATTTTTAGCAAAGTACATTTAACACAATGGGCTTCCCAGGTGGTTCAGTGTAAAGAATCCACCTGCAATGCAGGAGATGCAAGTTTGATCCCTGGGTTGCGAAGATCCCCTGGAGAAGGAAATGGCAACCCACTCCAGTATTCTTGCCCGAAAAATTCTATGGACAGAGGGGAGTGGCATGCTACAGTCCATGGGTTCGTAAGAGTCAGACACAAAGACTAAACAACAGTTTAACACAATGCTACATTATGTCTCTAGGCGCTCTCCTCAAATACTGGGGTGAGCTAACTGTGACACACACACTTGACTATAAGCGCACCTGGGACAGGGGTCCCCAAAGGAACAGAAGTTACTATTTTGTGTCCCTGGAACCCCATGATCCTGATACTCTCGTGAAGAGCAAGCGGATGCCGACAGGGAAGCCAATTTGCTAAGGTCCAGAGGGAAGTTTCCCCTGGCCCTGCTCTCTGCACACAGGGATCCTGACAACTTGAGAAGGAACTACAAATGAAGGGAGAGCAGGCAGCATGTGGGGGGCCTGGGCCTCAGCTACTGGCTTCCACTCCCGTTTGAGCAGATAGATTTTCATTAAAAATGTCATTTTGAAAATGAGAAAAGCATACACACACACACATATGCAACTAAACAGATGTTCAGATTCCTGCTCTTCCTTCTACAGTACTCACAGGAAACACATGTCTGTGTTGTCCTAAGTCCAGTTACTAATTAGTACGTTTCAGTAGCACATTTCATGGAGGACAGAGAGAATTTCAAAGGGATTCCTCCCTTTTAAGTTGAGACAGCTGGTGCTAATTACCAAGCAGGAAAAGAATGTGCAAACAGATCATTGAGAAGCCATCAGTGGAACAGAAGGCGGAGGGGTCTTTGGGTCCTATTGTAGAACTCCTCTGCAGTGGTCAGAAGGGACTGCATATGATCTACATCTTCACCTTGCCCTCAGGAAGCAGCTGTCCAGTTTCATCACCCTGCAAGTAGGTGGGAAACACAGTCCAAGAGCATGAACTTAAAGATCATTTCGCAGCATGCTTGTAGATTTCACAGAGCTACAGTAAAGAGCTCTGGTAGTAAAACAGTACCCTCTCAGTCAAAGATGCATCTAGAAGCTAAGCATGGCCTTTACCTTTTTAAACAAACCCAGGGGATGATCAGTTCAAAGTTCATCTTTATAATCATGTCGCTACGAACTGAGGATGATCAAGACACCCAAAATGATGCCTAATGAGGAAAAAAAGAATCTTGATCTTAATTCCATCCTGCCTCTAATGGAAAGGCCACTAGATAAGAACTCAAAAGCTTTCTGATATACATACTCATTACAAGACTTTGAGAAAACTATCTAGTTTTCCTGAGCCTCAGCCTTTCCTCTGTAAAATGGGAATAACGGTACTTACCACATAGGGCTGTATGTGAACATTTTGGAATACTATAAGTACAAGGTATATTCAGTCTGAATCTCTAGGTAAAGGTAAAGTCATTGTGTATCTTTGGAACGTGATTTCCAGGAAAAGCCAACCAAAGTAATCTCAGCCCCGTGGAAGTATATGAGGACCTTATAGAGGGGGTTGATAGTCCTGAGTTAATAGAAACCTTGCAGGATGACTAATTGGGTTTTAGGAACCAGCTTCACGACTGGGGACGATTATGCGAAGACTGTGCCGCAAAGTGATTAAAGGTAGAAGTTCTAGAATCATACTGCCTTAGTTTCAAATTCTACCCTATCACTTCTCACCTGGTGACCCTGGGCAAGTCACTTGACCCCACCCCCACCCCCACCAGCATAAGTTAAGGAAAACAGCAATGACATCAGCTCGTGGATGGCTTCATTGTGAGGACTGAATGAGATGTAAAACAGGCAGAGTGCTTGATACATTATAAATTTCATCTCAAACACGATCAGTGTTATGAAGACAATGTTAGTATTCTAATAGTCACAGAGCTGAGTAATAAATTCATTTTCCTTTATTTTTATTTTAATGACTGCTGTCAGCTAACATACAAGGCTTACATTGGGTAGCTTTTATGCATATTGAATCATTTAATCCTCAGATTAACAATCCTATGAGACACGTTAGTGAGTAGTAGGGCTAGGATTTGAAGCAGAAGCTTATTCTTAATTATTGCACAGATTAATGTAGGCCAATGATTGAGATTGGGATGGGGGGTTTAAGAGTGAACTACTCAGTACAATGGTAGTTTGTACAGTGGATTCAAATATGAAAATGTTACGTATGCTTGCTGGACTGAATGTCCACCTACACATCGCAAGGGAAAATATATTTAGCTGTTTTGACATTATAAAGTAGTCATGGCTTGACTTATCCAAAGCATTTCCATTTGTCCTTTTCTATTTCTATTTTCAGGAAACTGAAAACATTCTAACAAATAAAAGAAATGTTCCCCCATTCTAACTATTCTAAAGACAAAAAAAAAAAAAACTCAGAATAACAGCAAGATAAATTTGATGAATCAAATACCATTGAAAACCCACTTAACACCCACATTCACTGTCTGTCTGAAAAGTTCTAAGTTCTATCATTTTTAACAAAGCCCAAGGATTTCACTCAGCTCTTTGGTATCAAACAAAAAAAAAAGAAATTTCTGAATCACAGTTGAGTGCTTTTTTATAAAACATCTAGCTTTCAGGAACAGTGCCTGCCTCTGTGCCCCGCAAATCAAGGAAATCGGTAAAAACTTGTTAATTGCTTAAGTGCTAATAAATAGTGTCTGGTTGATATTACATGATGTTTCCATAAATGGGAAGGAAATGCAGTGATTTTTATGCATAGACTCCTTGGAACCAGGAAGACATACCTAGAAGATAGTTAGTGGCTGGCAGTAAGGCTGTAGGTCATTTATGAGTCAGCTGTATGAGACCAGAGAAGAAAAGTATTTCATGTTTAAGAATTGTTTCTGTATGTCTTATAGAAAAAGTCAGAGAAAGACTGTGACAAACAAGATTGCCTGAACCATGCCTGGGGTTGTTTAAAGAACAGAGTCCCTCTGAGGACTCTGAGGTCATGCCAGCTTGCCCAAAGACCCGCTCTTCCCCACTGGCTCTCTCTCCCAGATTCCGGTTCTAATCATGCCCACCACTTGCCAACTAAGTCGCTACATCCTGCATCTGTGCTCTTATTTACACTTGGCTTCCTCTCCGGCTTTTCTTCCGTCTCTAATAATCTGTATCTGACAATTCTCAGACACCTGATCAAAACCTAGGTGCCAGCTCCTAGACTGTAGTTTTTGTGCACTTAGTACACCTTTACTCATTGAACCAGTACTATAATGCCTTTGAAATTCAATTCTTTCCATTTAATTATGCACCAGGTCTTTTATTACACTTAAATTTTTCTTTTATTAAACTGTTTGACAATGGAGTCCATCATTTCCACATCTTTTCCATATGCCAATGAGTTGCTCCTTGTGCAATGCATCACAGCTAGTAGAGATTCCACAACTATAACAAATTATCCAGAATTTCGTGTCTTCAACTTGTCTGTACCATTGTGAGGGCTCTGTGAAAGATGTGTAATTAGTTCTTGGTATTGTGACAAGAAGTCGCAGCACCATCAGTGTTGACTCTGCCAAAATCTGCAGATAACATCTGCTTAAATTCTAGGAGCAGGTGGAAAGCTGCTTGATCACAGTTAATGCACAGAAGGCCAGTTAACATTGTTATGAGCATGGTTTTGGGGAGTTAAACTCTCCAGTCTCTGCCACTGTTTATAGTTGGTTGAGCCAATTAACCTCTTTAACCTCAGCCTTCTATCCTATTTGTTATTGTTCAGTAGTCATGAAGTTGTGTCCGATTCTTTGCGATCCCATGGACTACAGCATGCCAGGCTTCCCTGTCGTTCACTAACTCCTGAAGTTTGCTCAAATTCATGTCCATTGAGTTGGTAATGCTATCTAATCATCTTAGGTGAAGATAATCATAGTATCCTTCTTATAGAGTTTTTATAAATATAAAGAAGATATTAATAATACAGATAGCACTGTATCTGGAACAAGGGAAGCCCTCTATTAGGATTAAAATAACTAACCAAGAACTCAAATATGTTTTAAAGACACAGCAGACTACTGCTAATGATACTCAATGTATCCTGTTTTGAGGCTTAACTTATACTAATATATATTTATTTAGTATTTAAGTATTTTATAATTAATAGTTCTTAATCTTGAAAGCAGTGTGGCATCCAGGTGTCACCGCAGCTTGATCTTCATTCGGACATAGGTTAGAGTTCTAGTTTTTCCACTTACTAGTCAAATGGCAAAGGACAAGTTGGCTAATATCTTGAAATTTCAGTTTCCTTCTCTAACATGAAGCCAAAAAAAGGCCATTCTTACTTGGTGAGAGAGTTGAAATTGCATGTAAATCCTCTAACAGTCAATAAAGACAGCTGTCATGAGTTCTGAGCCCTCTATTTTCCTGATTATCCTAAGGGACAGCAGCTGTGTAAGCTGAAGATCAATCTATAGCAGAAAGCCACACAAGACGCTTCACAGCGTCTTCCTCTTCCTAAGGGCATTCTCAGATTTAAGAGGCAAGTATTTCTCTGGGAACAGACTCATGTGGGAGAGCATGGAGTAGGCAATTTGTGGACTCATTTTCTATAGTGTTGGGAGAATGTGGGTTGTCATCACAGGCTGGGTATTGTCTTTGATTCCTGCAGTCTTACAATTGTCACACTGTGGCATGGTGTTATTTTCATCTCTGTGATGGACTGATTATAAGGTAAAGCTGTACAGCCTGACCAATGTGCCAGGTGTCTGCTGTAATAACTCCAAGTATTATTACTTTAAAAGAAAATAATAGAGATGTGGAGGGAAAACAAGGAGCCACTAACCAGCAAGCACTTCAAACCACAGCACAAAGAGACCAGATGTTGCTAGGCTGTATTTTGCTAGGATAAGTTCTACTTAATCTTCCCTGGAATCAAATGATGAAGTCAACCAGTATCTGGTGGTGATTTAGTCAGTAAGTCAGATCCAACTCTTTTGTGACCCTATGGACTGCAGAACACCAGGCTCCCCTGCTATGGGATTTCCCAGGCAAGAAAATCGGAGTGGGTTGCCATTTCCCTCTGCAGGGGATCTTCCCAACCCAGGGATTGAAGCAGTATCTCCTGCATTGCAAGTGGTCTCCTGCATTGCAGGCAGTCTCTTGCATTGCAGGTGGATCCTTTACTGCTTGCTGAGTCACCAGGGAGGCCCAGAGCAATGAAGTTGAAAATTATTTAGCAACATCAGGAACTCCAGACAGTTTCTTTTTCTTTTCTCTACTGAAGGGGCAGTGAGAATGTAGACAGAAGGCATATAAAACTATCCAAAAAGCAAAATAAAAATCTAGGTAATTCAATTCATTCTTCCTTACATAAAATAGAATTGGGGCCATTCATTCATTCATCCAGTTTGTACTAGGAACTGAAAAATTCAGGGGGTATAATAATTACTACAAGGACAAACATAAAAATAAAACAGTCCTTGACCTTAAGAGGCTTATATTCTAGACCCTCGAGGATCCAATGCCTGACGAGCTGAGGTGGAGCTGATATTATAATAATAAAAGGAATAAAAGTGCACAATAAATGTAAGGGGCTTGAAGCATCCCGAAATTATCCCTGGCCCTGCCTGGTCCGTGGAAAAATTGTCTTCCTCGAAACTGGTCCCTGGTGCCAATAAGTTTGGGGGTCCATGGTTCTAGAGGTTTAACAAGCAGAAACGAACCAAACCAAGAAATAAAAAAACACCATAATTACAAACTAAAATACCTTTGAGCATGGAAGAGAGAGATGAGAGAGAAGAATCACAGGAAAAGATACTTATTGCAGAAACAGGCCCCTGAAGGAGTCATTTAAACTGAGACATAAAGGATGAAACAAGGAATGGATGTTTTCAGCTGAGGGAACAGGATGTGAGGAGACCTGAAGGCAGGAGGTAACAGTGTGTAAAAGGCCTGAGGGAAGAATTCACTAAGAAGAGTGAGTAATGTGGAGAGAGTCAGGATGAGAGCAGAAAAACAATCAAGGGCCAGCTCATGCAGGCCCTCTAGGTCATGACGCGTATTGTTAGCAGAGTAGGAAACCACTGAACAGTTTCTAGGAGGAGAAAGACATAATATGATTTCGATAATCCAATATAACAATTGGAGGGCAGGCTAATGAGGCAGATTTCTAAAACTCAGATCTTGACTCCACCGTGTATTAGCTGCGCGACCTTGACAAATTGCTTTGTTTCCTCATCTGCAAAGAGCCATAATCATAGTATCTACTGAGCTGTTTTGATGTTTAAATGAATTATTTCATAGGAACCTGATAGGACAGTGGCTAAGACATAGTAAATACTAAATTTTTCACTTTAAAATTGTTCATTTTATGTTATGTTCATTTCACCTTAAATTTTTAAAAGCAAAAGAATGGATTATTCTGTTTTTTCTCTTTCGACTGGATGAAGAGTTGCTCAAGTCAAACGAGAGCAAAGGAGCTCAGTGTTCTGCTTGGGGTATTTGAGTATGTGACATGCACAATTTACACAAATGAAGAAGCAAGAAATAAATTATCACAACTCAACACATAAAAATTAAAACAATGGAAGTGTTTTATATGAGTAAGAAGAAAATTTAGACAAAAGATAAGACCTAGGGCCACCTCTGAGCAATGCCAACATTTGAGAACCCAAATTGAGAAAAGATTGAAAAAGAGAAGGAAATTAGGAAAATGATCCTGGAAAGCAAGGGATAAGCATACTTGAAGCAAGTGGAGTGTGAACTTTGACAAATATTGCTCAGAAGCCAAGAAAGATCAGAAGGGAAGACCTCCACTGGATTAACCCGCCTGAAGGCTGTTGCTAACCTTACCAGAGAGAGTTCTAGGTAGAAGGGGTGTAGAAGAAGCACATTGGACTGAGTTGAAGGGTGGAAGAAAGATGACGAGGTAGAAGCAGTTTTTTCAGTGATAAATTTAGAATTCAGTTACAAAGGAGAACAGAGAAATAAGGCAGGAACTGAAACAGTATGTAGGGTCATTAAAAAAAAAATCTTTGAAGAAGGAAAATACTACAGCATGCTTGTATGATAAAGGGAACGATTAAATGAACAGAGAGATGTTACTGCTGAGGAAAAGCATGAATAATTCAAGGAGCAAAGTCTTTGATAACATAAAAGGTAGTGGAAGTCAGTGCAAAAGTGGGAAAATATCCCTTCTTGGCAGAGGAGGAGCGCGTCCATCATGGTGGAGGAAGGAGAATTGGGATGCAGATGCACTGCTCTGGCAGGTTTTGTGGGAAGATGAGTTCACGTTCAATGACTTCTGTTTTCTCAATGAAGTATGAGTCTGGGTCATCCTTGGGAGGAGGATGTGTGGGAGGCTTGAGCAAAAAGATGAATGGTACAGTCATCTCACAGAGAGGGAGAAACTTAACAAGATTCCTGAGCAGCTCTGAGTGCCGGCCTGAGGTTTCTGAGTTCTGCATCAGTCCTCTTGGCTGTGTGACTTTACCTAGCAAACTTGCTGCGTCTTGGGTTTGGGCAAGTGAAAAGCAGGGAAGATTCCTGCAACCTTAGAATAGATGTTATGAATCGCCCCAGGCCTATAGTGTCTGCTTCCTGCTCATTGGCTAGTGAGCATCGAAGGAAGTTCAACAAGCCCATCTGTTAAATATAGAAGAGGAGATACCTCAGCATCAAGATGTTTTGTGCCTGGACAGCTGCCAGCAGTAGTAACAAGGTTATGTCCAAATTCTTGGCTCCAGCTAGCCAAGGCATTCAGTAAGAAACAGTCTTCCAGCTGTACTTTCACTGATGATCAGAAAGGGTTACCATGGAAGTTGTCCTATTAGAAAGGTCAAAGTTGTCTCAGGAGCTTCAGTGCAACTGAATTTGGTATGAGATATATCTGAATGAAAAAATAAAATACAGAAGAGGTAGAAAGAAATGCATGTGTGTTTCTTCTAAGTATGTTGTTTTGCTATTGTTCAGTTGCTAATCCCTACAACCCCATGGACTGCAGCATGCCAGGCTCCTCCATCCTCCAATATCTCCTGGAGTTTGCTCAAATTCATGTCCATGAGTAGGTGATGATATCTAACCATCTCATCCTCTGCTGCCACCTTCTCTTGCCTTCAATCTTTCCCAGCATCAGGGTCTTTTCCAGTGAGTCAGCTCTTCGCATCAGGTGGCCAAAGTATTTGAATTTCAGCCTCAGCATCAGTCCTCCCAATGAATATTCAGGGTTGATTTGCTTAAGAATTGACTGGCTTGATCTCATTATAGTCCTAGAGACTCAAGAATCTTCTCCAGCACCAGAATTCAAAAGCATTAATTCTTTGGTGATCAGCCTTCTTTATGGTACAACTCTCATAATCCATACATGACTATATACAGCAATCTATTTGAGCTAAATTGTGTCAAAATAAGTTCCAAATGAATGTGCTCTAAATAAATTACCTGATAAAGGAATGTGAGAAAAGGAAAAATATAATGTTTATAAATCCTATAGAAATTACTAAAATAAAAAGTAGGATATGAAGAAAGGGTGGGTTTTAATGGTGTCAGAAAGGTTTTCATACAAATTGATCAAAGAAGGAATGCTGCATCCACTAATGTTCTCATGATGCATCACACAGATCCTCTATGCCATCCTTGGGGAGTTTTCCTGTCTTTCGTCACTTCGTTTAGTGAGGCTCACATGTCCTCCCCTGCTCTCACCATCTGTCCACACCTACTCCTCCTTCAGGGATCCATTCTGTCTTCTCATTATGCTTCAGGTGGCAGTTTAACAAACTCTCCAGGAAGATTTCCATTATGCCATTCAGCCTTGTTAATTCCATTTTACAGAATGTGCTTTCTTGAGAACACTTAATAATTACATTTTTTGGAGGATGCGGGGAATTGTTTGGTAGCCATCTATCGCAGCTAACCACTATATTCTCAGTTTTTGTCATACATCCTGGCACACAGAGACCATTACATAACTGTGAAAGGAAAAGAAAGAAAGGGAAGAGGGGAAAAGGAGTAAAAACAGGGAGGAAGAACAACAGGGATGCCACTCAACCTACAAAGGTTTTCTCCCTTCTTTGAATTCATAGGAAATTGATTCTTTGCCCTGTATTTAATACTTAAATATATGCCACTCTGATACGACTCTTGTGTTTTCTGATGTACAAATATTGCACACACAGTTAAATACTTAAATGTGTAAGACTCATACCATTCATATGTAAGAATACAGGAAATACCATATGCTGAGAATGACATTAAAATGCCCTTGAACATGTAGATAACTTATTGATCTTCTAGGGTTTTATCTGAAATATTGTTTTTATTGATCTTATTCACTTTTTAAGTTGTAATTTTTTTGACGTATAGTTGTTGGCAATGTTTCAAGTTTACAGAAAAGTGATTCTGTTACACACACATATGAATATATTCTCTGTTTCTTTTCCATTATGGGTTATTACAGGATATTAAACATAGTTCCCTGTGCTATACATTTCCTTCTCCAATGCATGAAAGTGAAAAGTGAAAGTTAAGTCGCTCAGTCATGTCCAACTCTTAGCGACCCCATGGACTGCAGCCTACCAGGCTTCTCCGCCCATGGGATTTTCCAGGCAAGAGTACTGGAGTTGGGTGCCATTGCCCTCTCCAGTTTTATAAATAGTAATTGTATATCTGTTAATCCCAAATTACAAGTTTATCCCTCTCCCTCTTTCCCTTTTTGTAACCATAAATTTGTTTTCTGTGTCTGTGAGTCAATTTCTGTTTTATAAGTGGGCTCATTTGTATTATTTTTTTAGATTCCACATATAAGTGATCTCATATAATTTTGTCTTTCTCTGTGTGACCTGTTTCACTTGGTATGAAAATCTCTAGGCCCATTCATGTTGCTACAAATGGCATTATTTCATTCTTTTTTATGAGTAATATTGCATTGTATATTGGAATACATACATCTTCCTTATCCACTCATCCATCTGTGGACATCGCAGTTGTTTCCATGTACTGGCTATTGTAAATGGTGCTGCTGTGAACACTGGGGTGCATGTATCTTGTCAGCTTAGAGTTTTCTCCAGATACATACTAAGGAGTGGGATTGCTGGATCATATGGTAACTCTATTTTTTTTTTTTTCTAGTTTTTTAAGGAAACATCATACTGTTCTCTAGTGACTGCACCAATTTACATTCCCATCAATAGTGTAGGAGGGTTCCCTTTCCTCCACACCCTCTCTAGTACTTATTATTTGTAGATTTTTTGATGATGGCCATTCTGACTGGTGTGAATTGATACCTCATTATGGTTTTGATGTGCATTTCTCCAAAAATCAGTGATGTTGAGCATCTTTTCATGTGCCTGTTGGCCATCACTATATCTTCTTTGAAGAAATGTCTATTTAAGTCTTTTCCCCATTTTTTGATTTTTTTTTTGAGCTGTATGAGGTGTTTGAATATTTTGAAAATTAATCCCTTGTTAGTTGCATCATTTGCAAATGTTTTCTCCCAATCTGTAGCCTATTTGTTTTGTTTATTGTTTCTTTTGCCATGTGAAAGCTTTTAAGTTTAATCAGATCCCATTTGTTTATTTTTGCTTTTATTTCCATTACTCTAAGAGCAGATCCAAAAATATATTGCTGAAATTTATGTCAAAGAGCATCCTGCCTATATTTTCCTCTAGGAGTTTTATAGTATCTGGTCTTACATTTAGGTCTTTAATGCATTTTGAGTTCATTTTTTATATGGTATTAGAAAATATTCTAATTTTATTCTTTTACATGTAGCTATTCAGTTTTCTCAACACCACTTGAACTTGGGCCTTTCCATGGGATGATATAATCCTTAAAAATACTAAATGCCATCTAAAAGTCACAAGCGGTTCTTACTTTCCAGCTTTCATTGCCCATCACTCTCAGCTTCACGTTTCGTGTGTGTTAGTTGCTCAATCGTGTCAGACTCCTTCAGTTCAGTTCAGTTCAGTTCAGTCACTCAGTCACATCCGACTCTTTGCAACCCCCTGAACCGCAGCACGCCAGGCCTCCCTGTCCATCACCAACTCCCAGAGTCCACCCAAACCCATGTCCGTTGAGTCGGCGATGCCATCCAACCATCTCATCCCCTGTCATCCCCTTCTCCTCCTGTCCTCAATATTTCCCAGCATCACAGTCTTTTCAAATGAGTCAGCTCTTCCCATCAGGTGACCAAAGTATTGGAGTTTCAGCTTCAACATCAGTCCTTCCAATGAACAACCAGACTGATCTCCTTTAGGATGGACTGGTTGGATCTCCTTACAGTCCAGGGACTCTCAAGAATCTTCTCCAACACCACAGTTCAAAACCATCAATTCTTTGGTGCTCAGCTTTCTTTATAGTCCAACTCTCACATCCATACATGATCACTGGAAAAACCATAGCCTTGACTAGACTCTTTGCGACCCTATTAACTGTAGTCCGCCAGGCTTCTCTCTCTATGGGATTTCCCAGGCAAGAATACTGGAGTGGGTAGCCATTCCCTTCTCCAGGGGATCTTCCTGACCCAGGGATTGAACCCAGGTCTCCCACATTGCAGGTAGATTCTTTACTGTCTGAACCACAGGGAAGCCCACTTCACGTTTTAAGCTCTATCAATTCTGAACAATGTTCATAGTTCCTCAGATGCTCTTTCTGTCTTCTGACTGCAATGTTTTCTTCTGAGGATCAAACTCTACTCATTCAAGATTTACTACATCCTTCACATCATCTAGGAAGCCCTCTAGCATTCCCATCACCACCTCTGTTCTACATAAATTACTGTATGAGTCCCTACTAAACTGCAAGACTATTTTCTTTGTATTCTCGGGGCTTAGTACATGGGTTGAAATTCATAAACTCAATAAACATTTATGAAACTGAGCTATTGTTCATTTTGAAGCTACACCCTTCATGATTTCACAGACTTCACTTCAGCCTTCCTGAATATTTGCTCCAGGTTAATTACTGTAATTTTTATATGTGTGTGTGTATGTATGTATGTACTTCCTTCTAGTTGTTTTTCAAGTTCTTCCCAAAACAAGGCCCTGGGAATCCCCAAGTTGAAAAACACCCTTGGGCTTGGTCTATTGATGTCTTGTATTCATACTTGGGTATTCATTCACAAACATTAAACTCCAGGAAAGAAGATGTGACAAAACAGGACTCCCTCCTCCACGACATGAGTCCTTGGCTGGTTTCAGAGTGGATGGTGGCCAGTGGGGAAAACACACAGGAATTTTCCCTTGGAACTGAGGTAGGATGAAAAGGGCCTGCTGTGTATATCACCATCTTTTCCCTGACACTTCCCCTTCAGTTTCTGAGAATATAACAGTAAATAACCTTTGAAGATGGGCTTCCCAGGTGGCCCAATGGTAATCTGCCTGATCATACAGGAGCTACTTGAGATGCAGCTTTGATTTCTGGATCAGGAAGATCCCCTAAGGGAGGAAATGGCAACCCACTCCAGTATTCTTACCTGGAAAATTCCACAGACAGAGGAGCCTGCCAGGCTTAGTCCATGGGGTCACAAAGAGTCGGACACAACTGAGCGACCAAACATGCATGCAACATTTGAAGATACTGGATAACATTACACGAAACAAAAACACATGCTTCCAGTACACTGCTTTCAGAGATTCTGGGTTTAGCTCACCTGCCCAGTGAGCTGAGTGCTGTGTTTGCCTCTATAACCAGGTGAGCCCAGCTCCTTGAGGAAGCCCACTCTATTCTTGGTACTACAGTGGGCCACTGAGAGTTGGAAAAGGCACAAGAACCCTGAGATCACCTGAAAATTCTTCCCTAGGAAGGCAATTTTATGAATGAAATCTTCCAAGCAAATGACACCAAACTTCCCCCAGTGCTGTTCAATCTTTCTGTCTGTCAGAGGGAAACTTTTATTCTTAACCTTGGCTTGTCTGTGCTCCAAGTTAACTTCCCAAACGGACTTTAGATTTGGAAATCCCCAGGTCACATAAGGTTTTCCCTGGTGGCTCAAACAGTAAAGAATCCTCCTGCAATGAAGACCTGGGTTTGATCCCTGGGTCAGGAAGATACCCTGGAGAAGGGAATGCAACCCACTCCAGTATTCTTGCCTGGAGAATCTCATGGACAGTGGAGCCTGGAGGGCTATAGTCCATGGGGTCACAAAGAGTTGGACACAACTGAGTGCACACACACACACACACACACACACACAGGTCACATGAAGTTCCACTATTCCAAAGTGAGTTTATGGTAGGAAATGTTACTTCCACAAAAATACCACTGAAAATCTTATTCAGGCAAAGTCTTGCAATGATCCTCAGCATTAGTTAATTCACCCCATTAACCCTTTGGATGCCTAGAATAAAGGTCAAGAAATGTTTATCTGGGACTTCCAAGCCACGGAGTTTCACTTCTAACTGTCTAAGTCACACTCTGTTATGCAGTTGCTACCAGGAATCATGTAGGAACCCTGATGCCTAAACTTGAGCTCTTTTCGTTTCCTCTGCTTCTTCTTTCTTGCAAAAGCAACTGCTTTTCTTGGGTAGCTTTGAGCGCCTGATATGCCTTCTTCTTTCTAGGTGACTTTGTGGAACCAAAAGGATCTCTGTTTTACTCTTCCTCTGCCATCTTTCTAACATTGCGGCTACTGCTCATGAGCAGCCCAGTGCCTTAACGAACCCTAGAGAGGTCAGATGGGAGGGGGAGGGAGGCTCAGGAGGGAGGGGGATACATGTATAATTATGACTGATTCATGTTGTTGTACAGCAGAAGCCGACACAACATTGTAAAGCACTTATCCTTCAAATAATAAAAATTTTAAAAATAAATAAAAGATAACTACATTAGGAGAGGGCATGATACTTACCAGAAAAAGATTTTCCACATTAAACCATCCTTTTTTAAAAACTGTATATTGGTTATGCAAGCCTGTGTCATAAATTTAACAAAATTATTCATTCCTATAAAAATTTATTTAAAAAAAAAAATCATACTATTGTATCCTCAGAAAGTGGCATCAGCTTCTACCACACAATAAGAAAAAAAATGGCATTAAGTGGATATCTTGAAAATAAGATTGCATGCTTTTAGTCCAGGCACTTTTCAGATTTTCCTCTTTCTTCTTCACCCTATTCCCTCTCTCCTACCATTTTCCTTTCTTTGTTCAGCTCCATTTCCCCTCTGCTTTCCAACTGCCAGTGACAGATGGGACGGGACTTGCTTAAACTCTTGTAGAGCAATCATGGGTTTTAAGTTTGTTGATGGCTTTTCTAGAATGAGGATATAGGCAGTGTGGAGCACAGACTGGGAAGGTAGGCTCATGCTCTCAGGTTCTAAATATCACCAAATCAGAAAAGAATTGCATGTGTGAAACTGGATAGAAACTCTTTTATGTTTTAATAACCCTCTACACCATTCTTAGCACCAAATGCAAAAGAAAGGGTGAGAAAAAGGGCAAGAGTATTTATCAGAGAGGGGACTCTCTGCTGGGATGTTATAAGTAGCATGAAGAAAGAGTGAATTAGCTTTCAATTATCAGTGCTAAACCCACAAAGGAAAGGATAGGAAAAGCCTGCATCTAACTGTAAAGAAGGCTGGGGAATATTATCTAGCTACATGTCCAAATGAAGAGTTTGGGGGGGGGGGGGGGGGGGGGTGGGCAGGGAGTGAGAGGGAACAGTCAATCTGTTTCACAGTGACTTAGGCCCACTTTTTAGCTAGGTGACTTGATCTAGTACACAAGGCTTAAAGGCAACAATTCAAATATGTGAATTTACTAAAGCACAAATTGCAACATGTGCTATACACTTTGCCTCATGTGCCATGTATCTTTGGAAAGAATGGTCTGTTTTGCTATTATAAAGAACAATGCTGACACAAACTGCTGAATCATTATGTGCAATGAAGGAGTTTCATCCCTGGATTAGGTTACTTATAAGCTAACAGGTAGAAGAGAAAAGCTCAGCCACAGAATAAAAACACAGACACAGATGCAGAACACCATCATGCTATGCTTTATGCAAACACACAAACCCCTCCCACAGGAGGAGGTGTTGGGGGGCGGGGAAAGGAGAGACAGAAAGGAAATGTACACAAGGAATTGAACCAAATCAAATGTTTTGGGATACGCTTGACTACCTGCCCTGAAGAGGAATAAGATGAATTCATAAGATTTGTCTGGCCTGGTCTCACAGTCAATAACTGTTAAAACTCTGTCAGGCCTAACATGGATGACATCATGGAGGGCAAATGAAGATCATTTCCTTCTACAATGATTGGTCCTTGAGGTTTGTTTATACACCCAGCTGCCTGGGCCTTGTTGTAAGTAACCAGATAGCATAGGTTTGAAACAAGCTTTCCATTTGCATCACTGGGCAATGGGTGCAGCCAACAGGAAGCCCAGGGGCTGAGATAACTTGTTTTAATTGAAATCAATACCAACACAGGCAAAATCTGCCTGGAATGGCAGTGCTACGCTCTGATGGAAGATTTTCATGGTCTCTGCCAGGAATAACTGTAATCAAGAATGAACTATTAACTTCAGTGGTGACATATAGTGTTTTCCAAGAGGAAAGAAAAATTTCTGAACCAGTGACAGTTCTCAATACAGAAAAAATTTTTTTACTTCTTCAAGTCACTATTAGGTCTCAGTCCCAGACTCAAGGTTAATTCCAATTTGAGTTTCCATTAAATGGAAAGAGACAATTAGCCACCCTAGTTTCTGTTTTGCCAATTCTTCTCCATTCTTTCTTTTCCACTTTCACCTAGTGAAAGAGAGAATGGTGAAAAAGAGGATAACTACGACAATTCTCTTCCACGTACAGGGCTGTGTTCTACTACAGGGAACAGCAAACTTTGTTTATAAAAGGCAAGAAAGTAAATATTTGAGTCTATTCAGTTCTGCCTATGTTATGCAGACACATAGATAATATGTAATAAATAGATGTCCTTGTGCTTCAGTAAATCTTTGTAAAACAATCAGCAAGCCAGATTTGGCCTATGGACCATAGTTTATGGACATAGTTATGAATAGTAGAGTTTATATGTTTTACTTATTCTCACTGAGGAGACTATTGCTATTCTTATTTTACAGATGACATTGGCACCCCTCAAAACACTTTCACTCTAATTATGGGTGAAGCTGTGTCTAACACCAAAGGTGAATCTAACATCGGAGCAGCCTATACTTTCCAGTTTTGCCTCTCTCCTGCTTGACTGAAGAAGGCAGTCAGGTAGCCTGGGCAATAGCAGAAACTGCACCCCTGGGTCTGATTACAAATTGTAGCTGCTAGTTTGAAAAGTCACCCAACTTCCGTTGCAGTGATCCAGTGTTGTTCTTAATGTTGTTTAGTTGCTAAGTTGTGTGTGACTCTCTGTGACCCCGTAGACTGCATCACGCCAGGCTCCTGTCCTCCACTATACCCCAGAGTTTGCTTAAATTCATTTCCATTGAGTCAGTGATGCTATCTAACCATCTCATCCTCTGTCGCCCCGTTCTTTTGCCTTTAAGCTTCCCCAGCATCATGATCTTTTCCAATGAGTCCACTCTTCACATCAAGTAATCAAAGTATTGGTACTTCAGCATCAGTCCTTCCAATGAATGTTCAAGGTTGATTTCCTTCAGGATTGATGGGTTTGATCTCCTTACAGTCCAAGGGACTCTCAAGAGTCTTCTCTAGCTCCACAATTTGAAAGCATCAATTCTTTGGTGCTCAGCATCCATACATGATTATATACATCTTTGTTGGCAAAATGATGTCTCTGCTGTTTAATATGCTGTCTAGGTTGATCATAGCTTTTCTTCCAAGGAGCAAGCATCTTTCAATTTCATGGCTGCAGTCACCATCCACAGTGATTCTGGAGCCCAAGAAAATAAAATCTGTCACTGCTTCCACTTTCGCACCTTCTATTTGCCATGAAGTGATGGGACCAAATGCCATGATCTCAGTTTTTTGAATGTTGAGTTTTAAGCCAGCTTTTTCACTCTCCTCTTTCACCCTCATCAAGAGGCTCTTTAGTTCCTCTTCATTTTCTGCCATTAGAATGGTGTCATCTGCATATCTAAGGTTGTTGATTTTTCTCTCGGCAATCTTGATTCCACTTTGTGATCCATCCAGCCCAGCATTTCGCTATGAGGTACTCTGCATAGAAGTCAAATAAGCAGGGTGCCAATATACAGCCTTGACATACTTCTTTCCCTATTTGAAACTAGTCCACTGTTCCATGTTTGGTTCTAACTGTTGCTTCTTGACCTGCATAAAGGTTTCTCAGGAGATAAATAAGGTGGTCTGGTATTCCCGTCTCTTTAAGAAATTTCCACAGTGTGTTATGATCCACAGTCAAAGGTTTCAGCATAGTCAATGAAGCAGAAGTAGATGTTTTTCTGGAATTCCCTTGCTTTTTCCATGATCCAACGAATGTTGGCAATTTGATCTCTGGTTTTTCTGTCTTTTTAAATCCAGTTTGTACATCTGGAAGTTCTTAGTTCACATACTGCTAAAGCCTAGCTTGAAGGATTTTGAACATAACTTTGCTAGTATATGAAATGAGCACAATTATTCGGTAGCTGGAACATTCTTTGGTATTGCTGTTCTTTGGCATTGGAATGAAAACTGATATTTTCTGGTCCTGTGGCCACTGCTGAGTTCTCCATATTTGCTGACATATTAAGTGCAACGTTTTAACAGCATCATCTTTTAGGGTTTGAAATAGCTCAGCTTTAATTCCATCACCTCCACTAGCTTTGTTCGTGGTGCTGCTTTCTAAGACCTACTTGACTTCATAGTCTACGATGTCTGGCTCTAGATGAATGACCACACCAGCATGATTATCTGGATCAATAAGACCTTTTTTTATATAGTTCTTCTGTGTATTATTGCCACTGCTTCTTAATATCTTCTGCTTCTGTTAGGTCCTTACTGTTTCTGTCCTTTATTGTGCCCATCCTTGCATGAAATGTTCCCTGATATCTCAGATTTTCTTGAAGAGATCTCTAGTCTTTCCCATTCTATTGTTTTCCTTTATTCCTTTGCACTGTTTATTTAAGAAGGCCTTCTTATCTCTTCTTGCTATTCTCTGGAACTCTGCATACAGTTGGGCCTATCTTTCCCTTTCTCCCTTGCTTTTTGCTTTCCTTCTTTCCTCAGCTATGTGCACAGCCTCCTCAGACAACCAGTTTATCTTCTTGAAATTTTTTGAGGGAGAGATCGTTTTGGTCACCACCTCTTATACAATGTTACAAATCTCCATCCATAGTTGTTCAGGCACTCTCTCTACCAGATCTAATCCCTTTTATCTACCCATCACCTCTACTGTATAATCATAAGGGATTTGATTTATGTCATGCTTGAATGGTCTAGTGCTTCCCAGGTGGCTCGGTAGTAAAGAATCAGCATGCCAAGCAGGAGACGCAGGTTTGACCTCTAGGTGCAGAAGATACACTGGAGAAGGAAATAGCGACCCACTCCAGTATTCTTGCCTGAGAAATCCCATGGACAGAGGAGCCTGGCAGGTTACAGTTCATGGGGTCACAAAGAATCAGACACAATTTCATGACTAAACAGCAGATCCAGTGTTGACCTAACCCAATTTTTCATGAAACAAGGTATATAAAAAGTCACATGCCACCAAAAACAAGTACTGTCCAAGCATATAAACCTTTAAAGTTTTTTTGCTCATGATGGCCCCTGTGACCTCAACTCCAATGTAAAAAGTCAAACATTGGGCCAGATTTGAAGGATATTTGAGTATTACTTTCAGTTCAGTTCAGTCGTTCAGTCATGTCCAACTCTTTGCGACCCCGTGAATCGCAGCACGCCAGGCCTCCCTGTCCATCACCAACTCCCAGAGGTCACTCAGACTCATGTCCATCGAGTCAGTGGTGCCATCCAGCCATCTCATCCCCTGTCGTCCCCTTCTCCTCCTGCCCTCAATCCCTCCCAGCATCAGAGTCTTTTCCAATGAGTCAAGTCTTCACATGAGATGGCCAAAGTATTGGAGTTTCAGCTTTAGCATCATTTCTTCCAAAGAAATCCTAGGACTGATCTCCTTCAGAATGGACTGGTTGGATCTCCTTGCAGTCCAAGGCACTCTCAAGAGTCTTCTCCAACACCACAGTTCAAAAGCATCAATTGGTCTGTGCTCAGCTTTCTTCACAGTCCAACTCTCACATCCATACATGACCACTGGAAAACCCATAGCCTTGACTAGACGGACCTTTGTTGGCAAAGTAATGTCTCTGCTTTTCAATATGCTATCTAGGTTGGTCATAACTTTTATTCCAAGGAGTAAGCATCTTTTAATTTAATGGCTGCAGTTACCATCTACAGTGATTTTGGAGCATTACTTTGGTATTACACAAATACTATATTTATAGCACCTATGTGTTCAATGCCCACCAGAAGGGTGGAAATTGAGAGTATATCTATCTCTAGAGCTTTGTGCAACACCTGACACATAGAAAGTTCTCAAGAAATATTGTGCCATGTCTTCATAGATTACTGAGGTAATAAAATGTATTTATTATAAATAAAAATATAATATACAGTTGCAATACATATTATAATAATTATATTATTATAGATCATTATAATTACATGTAATATTATTCTATTACATGTAATTATAATTACATATTACAATATATAAACAAATTAAAGGTTTTTATAAGCAGTGTAATAAAAGTAAGGTATTATGCCTGCTTTCTGTAAGCTGACACACCAATAGAAAAGAAGAGAGACACATTGTTGTTGGCCCTGCAACAACAATTATTGCTGAGAAGTAAAAAGTGCTCTAATTGTTCTGAAGAGAACAGAAAGCGTAACTCTCTCTCTTCTGTAGGCATAGCTTCATAAAGGAGATGACATAGAAGTTGCTCCTTGGAACTGAGTAAGATTGGTTAGGAGGAAATGTTGGAGGAAGGGCATCTTGGGCAAAGGAGACATGGTGAGCAAAGCCAGAGAGATGAGGAAAGGTGGGGCATGTTAGAAGAAGAGAAGCTGTTTGGTCTGACTACAGCACTGGGCAGGAAGGGGGAATAATGAAAGATATGCCAGAAAGATACTTCAAGGAGATCAAACCACCAGTCAATCCTAGAGGAAATCAACCCTGAATATTCACTAGAGAGACTGATGCTGCAGATGAAGCTCCAGTACTTTGGCCACCTGATGTGAGAGCCAACTCATTGGAAAAGACCCTGATGCTGGGGAAGATTGAAGGCAGGAGGGAAAGGGGACCTCAGAGGGTAAGACTGTTGGATGGTATCACCGACTCAATGGACATGAGTTTGAGCAAGCTCCAGGAGTTGGTGAAGGACAAGGAAGCCTGGCATGCTGCAGGCCACGGGGTCACAAAGAGTCTGACATAATTGAGCGACTGAGCTACAGCAACAAAGGCCAGAAAGATTAGGCTGGAAGCAAATAGGACTTAAATCATAGCAGAAGAGTTTTGAAATAAAGACTAATAATGAGAACTACATTTCCAAACAGAACAACAGTTCAAAGTTTTTCATTTTCTCCAAAAATTGGAGTTATTTTCAAATTGAAAAAGACATTTACAGAAAAAGAAATGGTACTGAATTGTAATAAAGTAAAAATATATATATATAGTCTGAAGGTAGAGGAAATGATGTCATGAAACACTAATCTGTAAAGTTATCATGTTTTTTTATTTGCTAAATATGTGAATTTGCATCTATTCTAATTTATCATTGTCTCAAGAGGATTAGTTAGGAGGATTAATTAAGTACAATGGCACCCCACTCCAGTACTCTTGCCTGGAAAATCCCACGGACAGAGGAGCCTGGTGGGCTGCAGTCCATGGGGTCGCTAAGAGTCAGACATGACTGAGCGACTTCACTTTCTCTTTTCACTTTCATGCATTGGAGAAGGAAATGGCAACCCACTCCAGTGTTCTTGCCTGGAGAATCCCAGGGATGGTGGAGCCTGGTGGGCTGCTGTCTATGGGGTCACACAGAGTCGGACACGACTGAAGTGACTTAGCATAGCATAGCATAGCATAACCTCATGCAGTAGGAACTGAATCTATTTTTTCTCATTGTTGTATTCCCAGGACCTAACACAGTGCCTGATATGAAGCAAATGTTTGAAGAAGAAGTGAATAAAGTTATACTGCCCTTCATAGTCATAAAAACAAGCATCTTTTTTTGGTTTATTTCTAGGTTTATGAAATTACATGTCAGTTATTTGAAAGCCCACTAGAAAATTTATCAAAAAAAAAAAAAAAAAGTTCTATCTAAACACCCAATAAAACAACAAACACTGCTTAGGTTGAAACCCTTGCTTTAATTTTAGTGTTGACTGATAAAAGAATGAATTAAACCTAGGTTCTTATTTTAAAACCAAATTCCTTTGAATTTAGCCATATGTGAGAGACCAGTCTAGTCCATTATTTTTTGGTAACTATAAATAATTTTAACATAGAAGGAATCCTATGTTTAAATTAAAAACATGATCATCAGCCTCCTTACTGTTCTTCCAACCCACGCCAATTGCCCACTCCTGTCTAACCTACTCTTCTTCCAAGTTATCTTCTTCAAGTATGGTCTTGATTTTAGCTTTTTGTAATTCCAAATGAATGGGTCAATTTAAATGGAAACATTTGCAAAATTTTACTAGCAATCTCCTAGCAAGAATATTGCAACAACAGAAGGTAAATTATGGCCTGCAGCCTAGAGGGTTTTCATGGGAATTCCTGTGTCTGTCTGGACTAGTCTTTGGGGTCTAGACTGAGGGAAATCACTCCCTACATTTGCTAATCACTGAAGCTAAAGCAGGATTTCCGTGTCAAGTAGGCAAAGCATAATCCTTAGAGACACTCGTGCCTCTGAGTGAGATGATGAAACCTCCAGATGGTGGCTTGTTATTTTCATACAGCACAGGCAGGTGTCCAGGGTCAACTAGGCATGAACCTGAAGTACGAGAATGGTCCAGAGCTGAATAGTAAATGCAGGGTTTTTCTCTTCCTTTTCTTTTCTCTTCTGTCTTTTGTTTTTTCCTCTTATTTGTTTTCTGTTTTTAGCTATTGTTTGTACTTAGAGAACATTTCTTGGTGGTAATGGTCACAGTGGTGGTAGATGGTATCCCGTTGCCTTATAAGAAACAGCTAGCTTCTGAGGTTATTGCAGTGGTTCTCTTTGAGCAGTGAGGCTTCCAAAAGTGGAGGTGGAAATTAAATGGCATTTACGTAGCAAAGCTGTAAGGATAATTAGTAATTCGACACACAGCCGTTCAGGGCAAGGTCAACAGGAGGAGTAACATAGCATCATATGACAACCATTTAATGGGCTGTGTGAAATGAGTGGGTGGTCTAGGCTCAGCTCTGCTCAGGTACTGGTTCCCACACTCCTAGGCTCTGGAAAGGGTCAACTGCACACACAGAGTCACACATACAGCCCTGACTGGATTGAGTTAGCCACCAAAGCCCCATTGGACAGCAGGTTGGAGTTCTGTCTGGTTAAAAAAAGTCATTCAATGAAGCTACAAATGCATGACATTTTAAGTGTACTGACCTAACTAAATTATACCAGTTGCTATAATTTTTCAGCTTAATAGTTTTTCCATTTCTTTGCCACAACATTGTGAGAGGAACTGGGCAGAGTAATGCTAATCCTGTGGAAAATGAGATGTTTGGATACAGAAAAGGCAGGAAGGCTTCCTGTTGAAGGTTTACTAGCTGCAAAAAATTTTAAATGTTCTCCATTCATGAGCAAGGCTTCACAGTACCCTGACACCATGAGAATTCACCAGAGAGTTGGGTGGAGCTCAGCCAATACTAATTATGAAGTTTTCACTTCTCCTTCACCTCAGCTGATTCTTGAGAATGTCCATTTCCAATGATGCCAAACCTTTCTTTAACAGTAGAGATCATTCTTTTTTTATTCAGTACAAACTAATTAAACAAACAGGAAGAGTAAAAACTTATGTCATCATGCTAAGAATTTCTACTAACATTTTTTTTCTAGATTTTTTTTTTTTTGGTAGATATTTAATTCAACTGGCATTTGTCACAGACCTACTGTGTCCTATTATAGAAACCATCTACCTTATGCTCTGGGTTCGATCTAAAGAAAGCCTAGCATAGGTCAACACATAAATAGCTTTCAAATTCTTTACAACAGATGTCAGCAAACTTTTCTTGTAAAAGTCCAGATAGTAAATACTTTCAGCTTCAGGGGTCAAACACAGTTTATTCTCTGCACAACTACTCACCTCTGCTTTGTAGCCTGAAGGCAGCTATGTACAATACACTGATGAGTGGGTTCAGCTGTGTACCAATAAAACTTTATTTTAAAACCAAGCACCCGGACAGTGGATTGTAATATAAAGTTACCCAAATGTCAAACTGAGAGGGAAAGAAAAACAACCAACGTTTACTATTTTACTGAAAACATAATCTGACTTCTTTCAGTC
This sequence comes from Tragelaphus eurycerus, assembly GCA_935064755.1. NCBI lineage: Eukaryota > Metazoa > Chordata > Mammalia > Artiodactyla > Bovidae > Tragelaphus > Tragelaphus eurycerus. The sequence goes on along the minus strand of CAKXYN010000010.1, from coordinate 38,037,840 downwards.
ATTGCTGTTCAATCGCTAAGTCATGTCTGACTCTTTGTGACCCCATGGACTGTAGCACACCAGGCTCCTCTCTCCTCCACTGTCTCCTGGAGTTTGCTCAAATTCATTGAGTCGGTGATGCTATCTAAGCATCTCATCCTCTGCTACCCCCTTGTCCTTTGCCTTCAATCTCTTTGAAGGCAGCATCAGTTCCAGGAAGTTGGCTCTTTGCATCAAGTGGCCAAAGTATTGGAGCTCCAGCTTCAGCATCAGTTCTTCCAATGAATATTTAGGGTTGATTTCCTTTAGGATTGACTAGTTTCTTCACTTTGCAGTCCAAGGGACTCTCAAGAGTCTTCTCTCTTTCAGTCATAGCTATGAAGAATTAATCCCTTTAGTCAGATGCAGAAGCAGCTTCACAGTCAGAGTGTTTTATTAATTCATGATTTATGCTTTACTTAACTTTAAAAAAAAAAAAGTCCCAAGTGGCTGTCACTGGGAATACATACATACAGATTCATTTGCATGGTGTAGGCAAAGAGATTTGTCCAACTAATGCAATTCTAGGTAGAATTATATGTCATTAATTGGAAATTCAGTTAGGACAAAAATTTGCCTTCCTTACACTCATCTCACACGCTAGTAAAGTAATGCTCAAAATTCTCCAAGCCAGGCTTCAGCAATATGTGAACCGTGAACTTCCTGATGTTCAAGCTGGATTTAGAAAAGGCAGAGGAACCAGAGATCAAATTGCCAACATCCGCTGGATCATCGAAAAAGCAAGAGAGTTCCAGAAAAACATCTATTTCTGCTTTATTGACTATGCCAAAGCCTTTGACTGTGTGGATCACAATAAACTATGGAAAATTCTGAAAGAGATGGGAATACCAGACCACCTGATCTGCCTCTTAAGAAATCTGTATGCAGGTCAGGAAGCAACAGTTAGAACTGGTCATGGAACAACAGACTGGTTCCAAATAGGAAAAGGAGTACGTCAAGGCTGCATATTGTCACCATGTTTATTTAACTTATATGCAGAGTACATCATGAGAAATGCTGGACTGGAAGAAATAGAAGTTGGAATCAAGATTGCCGGGAGAAATATCAATAACCTCAGATATGCAGATGACACGACTCTTATGGCAGAAAGTGAAGAGGGGCTAAAAAGCCTCTTGATGAAAGTGAAAGTGGAGAGTGAAAAGGCTGGCTTAAAGCTCAACATTCAGAAAACGAAGATCATGGCATCTGGTCCCATCACTGCATGGGAAATAGATGGGGAAACAGTGGAAACAGTGTCAGACTTTGTTTTTCTGGGCTCCAAAATCACTGCAGATGGTGACTGCAGCCATGAAATTAAAAGACGCTTGCTCCTTGGAAGGAAAGTTATGACCAACCTAGATAGCATATTCAAAAGCAGAGACATTACTTTACCAACAAAGGTTCGCCTAGTCAAGGCTATGGTCTTTCCTGTGGTCATGTATGGATGTGAGAGCTGGACTGTGAAGAAGGCTGAGCGCCGAAGAATTGATGCTTTTGAAGTGTGGTGTTGGAGAAGACTCTTGAGAGTCCCTTGGACTGCAAGAAGATCCAACCAGTCCATTCTGAAGGAGATCAATCCTGGAATTTCTTTGGAAGGAATGATGCTAAAGCTGAAACTCCAGTATTTTGGCCACCTCATGCGAAGAGTTGACTGATTGAAGAAGACTCTGATGCTGGGAGGGATTGAGGGCAGAAGGAGAAGGGGACGACAGAGGATGAGATGGCTGGATGGCATCACTAACTCGATGGATGCGGGTCTGAGTGACCTCCGGGAGCTGGTGATGGACAGGGAGGCCTGGCGTGCTGCGGTTCATGGGGTCGCAAAGAGTCGGACACGATTGAGCGACTAATCTGATCTGATCTGAATGCTTAGTTAAGATGGACTGTGTCAGCCTTGAGCAGACAAAGATAGTGAGGGAAGAGGGCTTCTCAGGAAATGAGCAAATCAAATCATGAGCCAACAGAGAAAATACTGTTTAAGACGGAGCATGAGCGAAGCTTAGAGTTAGTGTCAAATCATAGTATTATGCCTCATTAAAGAGGAGAAAACGGGGAAAAAATTTAAAAATCCTAACATTTTTAGAGAAATTACTATATGCCTAACATGGTATTAATAAGTAATTTAAAATGAGATATCCATTCAAATTTTTTACTACTCCAAAGTAAGTATGCTAATCTACGTATTACAGGGGAGAAAAAAAAAAAAGATTTTCCTTAAATGTACATACTCAGTTCAGTTCAGTTCAGTTACTCAGTTGGATCCGACTCTTTGCAACCCCATGAATCACAGCACGCCAGGCCTCCCTGTCCATCACCAACTCCCAGAGTTCACTCAGACTCATGTCCATCGAGTCAGTGATGCCACCCAGCCATCTCATCCTTTGTCGTCCCCTTCTCCTCCTGCCCCTGATCCCTCCCATCATCAGAGTCTTTTCCAATGAATCAACTCTTCACACGAGGTGGCCAAAGTACTGGAGTTTCAGCTTTAGCATCATTCCTTCCAAAGAAATCCCAGGGCTGATCTCCTTCAGAATGGACTGGTTGGAACTCCTTGCAGTCCAAGGGACTCTCAAGAGTCTTCTCCAACACCACAGTTCAAAGGCATCAATTCTTCGGCACTCAGCTTTCTTCACAGGCCAACTCTCACATCCATACATGACCACTGGAAAAACCATAGCCTTGACTAGATGGACCTTTGTTGGCAAAGTGATGTCTCTGCTTTTGAATATGCTATCTAGGTTGGTCATAACTTTCCTTCCAAGGAGTAAGCGTCTCTTAATTTCATGGCTGCAGTCACTATCTGCAGTGATTTTGGGGCCCCAAAAAATAAAGTCTGACACTGTTTCCACTGTTTCCCCATCTATTTCCCATGAAGTGATGGGACCAGATGCCATGATCTTCATTTTCTGAATGTTGAGTTTTAAGCCAACTCTTTCACTCTCCACTTTCACTTTCATCAAGAGGCCTTTTAGTTCCCTTTCACTTTATGCCATAAGGGTGGTGTCATCTGCATATCTGAGGTTATTGATATTTCTCCTGGCAATCTTGATTCCAGCTTGTGTTTCTTCCAGCCCAGTATTTCTCATGATGTACTCTGCATATAAGTTAAATAAGCAGGGTGACAGTATACAGCCTTGAGGTACTCCTTTTCCTATTTGGAACCAATCTGTTGTTCCATGTCCAGTTCTAACTGTTGCTTGCTGACCTGCATACAGATTTCTCAAGAGGCAGGTCAGGTGGTCTGGTATTCCCATCTCTTTCAGAATTTTCCACAGTTTATTGTGATCCCCACAGTCAAAGGCGTTGGCATAGTCAATAAAGCAGAAATAGATGTTTTTCTTGAACTCTCTTGCTTTTTCAATGATCCAGAGGATGTTGGCAATTTGGTCTTTGGTTCCTCTGCCTTTTCTAAAACCAGCTTGAATATCTGCACGTTCATGGTTCATGTATTACTGTAACCTGGCTTGGAGAATTTTGAGCATTACTTTACCAGTGTGTGAGATGAGTGCAATTGTGCTGTAGTTTTCTTTGGCGTTGCCTTTCTTTGGGATTGGAATGAAAACTGACCTTTTCCAGTCCTGTGGCCACTGCTGAGTTTTCCAAGTTTGCTGGCATATTGAGTGCAGCATTTTCACAGCATCATCTTTCAGGATATGAAATAGCTCCACTGGAATTCCATCACCTCCACTAGCTTTGTTCATAGTGATGCTTTCTAAGGCCCACTTGACTTCACATTCCAGGATGTCTGGCTCTAGGCCAGTGATCACACCACTGTGATTATCTGGGTCTTGAAGATCCTTTTTGTACAGTTCTTCTGTGTATTCTTGCCACCTCTTCTTAATATCTTCTGCTTCTGTTAGGTCCATACCATTTCTGTCCTTTATCGAGCCCATCTTTGCATGAAATATTCCCTTGGTATCTCTAATTTTCTGGAAGAAATCTCTAGTCTCTCCCATTCTGTTGTTTTCCTCTATTTCTTTGCATTGATCGCTGAGGAAGCCTTTCTTATTTCTTCTTACTATTCTTTGGAACTTTGCATTCAGTTGCTTATATCTTTCCTTTTCTCCTTTGATTTTCTCTTCTCTTCTTTTCACAGCTATTTGTAAGGCCTCCCTAGACAGCCATTTTGCTTTTTTGCATTTCTTTTCCATGGGGATGGTCTTGATCCCTGTCTCCTGTACAATGTTATGAATCCAAGACAGGCAGGTCATGGTGGAGAGGTCTGACAGAATGTGGTCCACTGGAGAAAGAAATGGCAAACCACTTCAGTATTCTTGCCTTGAGAACCCCATGAACAGTATGAAAAGGTAAAATGATAGGATACTGAAAGGGGAACTCCCCAGGTCAGTAGGTGCCCAATATGCTACTGGAGATCAGTGGAGAAATAACTCCAGAAAGAATGAAGGGATGGAGCCAAAGCAAAAACAACACCCAGTTTTGGATGTGTCTGGTGATAGAAGCAAGATCCAATGCTATAAAGAGAAATATTGCATAGGAACCTGGAATGTCAAGTCCATGAATCAAGGCAAATTGAAAGTGGTCAAACAAGAGATGGCAAGAGTGAACGTCGACGTTCTAGGAATCAGCGAACTAAAGTGGACTGGAATGGGTGAATTTAACTCAGAGGACCATTATATCTACTACTGCGGGCAGGAATCCCGCAGAAGAAATGGAGTAGCCATCATGGTCAACAAAAGAGTCCGAAATGCAGTACTTGGATGCAATCTCAAAAACAACAGAATGATCTCTGTTTGTTTCCAAGGCAAACCATTCAATGTCACAGTAATCCAAGCCTATGCCCCAACCAGTAACGCTGAAGAAGCTGAAGTTGAATGGTTCTATGAAGACCTACAAGACCTTTTAGAAATAACACCCAAAAAAGATGTCCTTTTCATTATAGGGGACTGGAATGCAAAAGTAGGAAGTCAAGAAACACCTGGAGTAACAGGCAAATTTGGCCTTGGAATATGGAAGGAAACAGGGCAAAGACTAATAGAGTTTTGCCAAGAAAATGCACTAGTCATAGCAAACATCCTCTTCCAACTACCCAAGAGAAGACTCTGTACATGGACATCACCAGATGGTCAATACCGAAATCAGATCGATTATATTCTTTGCAGCCAAAGATGGAGAAGCTCTATACAGTCAACAAAAACAAGACCAGGAGCTGACTGTGGCTCCTGAATAAGGAGATCATGAACTCCTTATTGCTAAATTCAGACTTAAATTGAAGAAAAAATAGGGAAAACCACTAGACCATTCAGGCATGACCTAAATCAAATCCCTTATGATTATATAGTGGAAGTGAGAAATAGATTTAAGGGACTAGATCTGATAGATAGAGTGTCTGATGAACTATGGACTGAGGTTCATGACATTGTACAGGAGACAGGGATCAAGACCATCCCCATGGAAATGTATATACTAGTACCCCTTAGAATTGGAATCTGAACCCAGGTCTCTCTAGTTCCAAAGAATATGGCTTCCTGTTATACAGCACTGCTTCATGAGCACAAAATAACTGAATTTGGCCTATCTTAAGTCAAGAATACTCTTGCATCTTCCTAAATCTTTTAACCTATAATATGCTCTACTTGCTTGTTCATTGTCGAATCAAATCATGGTCAATATAGCCTTAATCAAACCCAATCCTATGATTGGTATGTAGTTCCTTGGGTTTGAAGTTAACTAGACCACTAGACAGAGAAGCCTGGTGGGCTGCAGTCCATGGGGTCGCTAAGAGTCAGACACGACTGATCAACTTCCCTTTCACTTTTCACTTCCATGCATTGGAGAAGGAAATGGCAACCCACTCCAGTGTTCTTGCCTGGAGAATCCCAGGGACGGGGGAGCCTGGTGGGCTGCTGTCTATGGGGTCGCACAGAGTCGGACACAACTGAAGCGACTTAGCAGCAGCAGCAGCCCACTAGAGATCAAAGAATAAGTCATCTGTCAAAAACTATATTCCCCCTCCTTTCTCACTCAGTTAACTGAGGCTGGCTTTCAAATAATCCATAACCCTCACGCATTTAGCTACCAATTAGTCCTGAGAGTATAATAAAGAAAAAGAATAGATAACATTTACTGTGTCATAAGTATGTACCAGTCAGTGTGACATCATTCTGAATTCTTTGATGATCCTATTAGGAGAGTAGGACTGTATCTCCATTTTACATAAACTGTCTCTCACTAAGAGTCAGGATAATCTGCTCTGCGTCACCCAACTGGTAAACAACAAAGCTGAAATTCAAACCCACATCTTGTTAAATTATTTCTAAATACAGACCTTAGAGAAAAATCACATGGTTGTTTTTCCTGATAAGCAGGGAAGCAGTCTTCCTGATGAGACTTCCAGTTAGGAAGGTTCTTTCTTTCTTTCAGTGCCTGAATGCACTTTTGACCCCCAGGAAAGGAGTTTGAGGAAGAGTAAGCAGCAGTATTCACTCTTCCTGCTATGTCAAGAGCCCCTACAGAAATTAGGAGCCAAAAGTAGTAAAAAAAAAAGAAAGAAAGAAAGAGAAGGGACAGACATTGTTGAAGGAGAAATAGAATCGGCTTAGTAATAAAGTCTTTTCAGAAATGTGGTGTGAAGAATTTAAATGTAGGTACATGTTGCTCCAAAAGTGATCAAAAGTAAAATTCAAATAGTGTACTTGCCAGTACTTGTATTTTACTCACATAGAGATAGAATTTGAACAAAATATAAGAGAAAGTGAATACGAGTTCTTTCATTTCTCAACAACCAGCTTCCTAGAGCACCTCATAATAGGTTTTTCAACGTCATGAACACAGGAATCCATGACTTTACACTAAAGTTCAGAAAGCCCCCATTCTATATGCCCTCACCTAAGGTTGTGAGTCAAACGACAAACTGTGCATTTTATTCCCAAGTAGGAACATTCCAGTTTTCTCTGAATTGTTACACATATATTGTCCTTTCAGTCTTTCCTTACAACAGAGAATGGTGATAAATCTCTTTGCCTATATGGAATCAAGATATGATTCTTAAACAACAAAGACTGTAATTGTATTAGCACCACAATGAGTCACCCTATCACGTATATCCTTTATAAATGTGAGATGCATCTGTTGAAATGGAATCCGTGGGCTCCCTTTAATGGGCCAAATGTCTCCAAGGACAGAATAGTGGGAGGAAGTGATCCAGCTGCTCAGGCTACAAATCTCTTGTCCTTGAAAGAAAAATCAGGGAAGCATCCTGTAGAAAAAAATAATTGTATGCACTTTATCTTGGGAAAAGATTAACAGAGCTTAGTTAAAGCACTGGTCATTTGACTATTTCTATTTCTGTTATTCCTCACAAGAGGTATGGCAAGAGTCAATTTTCCACCCTGTTGTGTTTCTCAAGTTGTAATTTTCAAATTTCTTCAAGGATACTTCAGGGGGCCAAAAGAGAGGCCCTACCCACTCCCATTGCTTCTGCAAAGCAGACACACACACACACACACACACACACACACACACACACACACACACACACAAAAAACAAATTCTCACCAAATGAATGGAAAGAAGGGTGTAGTAGATAGGGTACCAAGGGAAGAGATGAAGCAAATGTTCGTTAGTGTGAAAAAAAATTAAAAACAAAAAAAACAGCATAAAAATCACCGCGTAAACGCAGGGACATCTCAGCACTTTAAAACTGCTCAGGGCCACTCTGAATGGCCCTGTGCTGTGCTCAGTCACATCAGTCATGCCCGACTGCGATTCTGTGGACTATAGTCTGTCAGGCTCCTCTGTCCATGGGACTCTCTAGGCAAGAAAGTTGGAGTGGGTGATCTGAAAATGCCCGTGGACCAGGGCAAGCTCTTTTCTTCATGAGAGAAAGTTGGCCTAGGGATTGGATGGGAAAGGAAATAAGGGGGCCTATCTGAGAAATGGGATATTTCCTGCCATACCAGTAAACAAGGATGCTACAATCCTCAGCAGTTGCAGCCACCGTGGATGGTGAGCTCCTGAGCCCTGAGGGAACTCAAGACGGAGAGAATATCTACCATTTGGCAGCCATCAGGCTGCAGTCACTCCCCATGGTGAACCCTGAGGAAACTCAAGATGTGAGACCTCAGGAAACTGGCCCCAGATAGCTGAGGTACATATCACAAGAATGAGTTCACTGAGCCCAGACTCTTGCATTTTCCCATACATTGAAAAGCACTAAATTCCTTAACTTGAGATACCTAATTTTCTTTAATTAACATCATCTTTTGCTGTTTGTCTACCTGCACTTTGTTTTTTTTTTTTAATTAAATTTTATTTTGCTTAACTTTACAATATTGTATTGCTTTTGCCATACATCAAGATGGATCCACCACAAGTATACATGTGTTCCCCATCCTGAACCCTCCTCCGTCCTCCCTCCCCATACCATCCCTCTGGGTCGTCCCAGTGCACCATCCCCAGGCATCCGTTATCAGGCATCGAACCTGGACTGGCGACTCATTTCCGATATGATATTATACATATTTCAATACTATTCTCCCAAATCATCCTACCCTCTCCCGTTCCCAGAGTCCAAAAGTCTGTTCTATACATCAGTGTCTCTTTTGCTGTCTCGTAAACAGGGTTATTGTTACCATCTTTCTAAATTCCATATATATGCATTAGTATACTGTATTTGTGTTTTTCTTTCTGGCTTACTTCACTCTGTATAATAGGCTCCAGTTCTATCCACCTCATTAGAACTGATTCAAATGTATTCTTTTTAATGGCTGAGTAATACTCCATTGTGTATATGTACCACAGCTTTCTTATCCATTCATCTGCTCATGGACATCTAGGTTGCTTCCAAGTCCTGGCTATTGTAAACAGTGCTGCTATGAACATTGGGGTACACGTGTCTCTTTCAATTCTGGTTTTCTCAGTGTGTATGCCCAGCAGTGGGATTGCTGGATCATAAGGCAGTTCTATTCCCAGTTTTTTGAGGAATCTCCATACTGTTCTCCAAAGTGGCTGTACTAGTTTGCACTCCCACCAACAGTGTAAGAGGGTTCCCTTTTCTCCACACCCTCTCCAGCATTTATTGCTTGTGGACTTTTGGATCGCAGCCATTCTGACTGGCGTGAAATGGTACCTCATAGTGGTTTTGATTTGCATTTCTCTGATAATGAGTGATGTTGAGGATCATTTCATGTGTTCGTTAGCCATCTGTATATCTTCTTTGGAGAAATATCTATTTAGTTCTTTGGCCCATTTTTTGATTGGGTCATTTATTTTTCTGGAATTGAGCTGTAGGAGTTGCTTGTATATTTTTGAGATTAGTTGTTTGTCTGTTGCTTCATTTGCTATTATTTTCTCCCATTCTGAAGGCTGTCTTTTCACCTTGCTTATAGTTTCCTTTGTTGTGCAGAAGCTTTTAAGTTTAATTAGGTCCAATTTATTTATTTTTGATTTGCACTTTGTTGTAAAACTTCTATATAACCTAGCTCACCCCACCCTCACCACCACCCCACCCCTGCCCTCTACCACCTCCTTGGAGCAGTTCTCTCAGGGTTACTTGAGATGCTGTCTCTGGGGCCTGAAGTCATAGAGTGATATGAAAGTCACTCAGTCATTCCAACTCTTTGTGACCACTTGGACTATACAGTCCATGGAATTCTCCAGGCCAGAATACTGGAGAGGGTAGCCTTTGCCTTCTCCAGGGGATCTTCCCAACCCAGAGATCAAGTTATAAAAATTTCTTACCACATAAAACATAACTCTCAACTTTTAGACTGTGAACATTTTTTTTAAGCCCACATATTCTACAGTTGAAAGGGAGCTTGCACAATAGTTGCTCCCAGTTTCCTAGGGTTGACAGTCCTTCCTGTCATTCTTACCGCCCTCAACATCACTGAAGTAGGCGGAGAAGGCCATCATCTAGAATCTTCAGGAAGATCATGATATTGCTTGCCCTGACCCTCCCGTGCATGCCCCTGTGAAAGGAAACCTCAAAGGACAAAGGACACATTAGGAAAGCTGTGCCTCACAAGTCACTTATCTTGCTCTGAGAGGGTCAGGCTTCATTACTTCTCCTATTCTGCCAAAAGCAATAAAGAAAAGAGGGAGGGAGCCCAACACTGTTGATGAAAGGGAGTGGCAGGGACACCACTGAAGATGACACAGTAGTTCTGGCAAAGCCCCTGGCAATTGCTAAATGTGCATAGAGATGCCTGCCTTGGTGTAAGCAGCTGGAAAAAAAAAAAAAAAAAATACCAGGCAAGCTGAGCAGCTTGGAGTAGTGTCAGACAGCAAGAGCATGCAAGGGAGTAAAGTAGACTTGGGCCAGTGTGTGCAGGATATACCCAAGGAATTGCACTCTCCTTGCTGTGAGTAAAGACAAAATGGGAAATGCATAAAGGATCACCTAGGGATTTCATGATTGAAATTAGCCACTGAAAAGACGGGACCTCTTGGGAGTTTCGTTAACAGCAGGAAGATCATTATCATCACATCTTTTTTTTTTTTTACTTAACTTTACAATATTGTAAAGTTAAGTAAAAAAAAAAAAAAAAAAAGATGTGATGATAATGATCTTCCTGCTGTTAACGAAACTCCCAAGAGGTCCCGAAGACTCTACACATGGACATCACCAGATGGTCAACACCGAAATCAGATCGATTATATTCTTTGCAGCCAAAGATGGAGAAGCTCTATACAATCAGCAAAAACAAGACCAGGAGCTGACTGTGGCTCGGACCATGAACTCCTTATTGCCAAATTCAGACTGAAATTGAAGAAAGTAGGGAAAACTACTAGACCATTCACGTATGACCTAAATCAAATCCCTTATGATTATACAGTGGAAGTGAGAAATAGATTTAAGGGCCTAGATCTGATAGATAGAGTGCCTGATGAACTATGGAATGAGGTTCGTGACATTGTACAGGAGACAGGGATCAAGACCATCCCCATGGAAAACAAATGCAAAAAAGCAAAATGGCTGTCTGGGGAGGCCTTACAAATAGCTGTGAAAAGAAGAGAAGCGAAAAGCAAAGGAGAAAAGGAAAGATATAAACATCTAAATGCAGAGTTCCAAAGAATAGCAAGAAGAGATAAGAAAGCCTTCTTCAGTGATCAATGCAAAGAAATAGAGGAAAACAACAGAATGGGAAAGACTAGGGATCTCTTCAAGAAAATCAGAGATACCAAAGGAACATTTCATGCAAAGATGGGCACGATAAAGGACAGAGATGGTGTGGACCTAACAGAAGCAGAAGATATTAAGAAGAGGTGGCAAGAATACACAGAAGAACTGTACAAAAAAGAGCTTCAAGACCTAGATAATCATGATGATGTGATCACTGACCTAGAGCCAGACATCTTGGAATGTGAAGTCAAATGGGCCTTAGAAAGCATCACTACGAACAAAGCTAGTGGAGGTGATGGAATTCCTGTGGAGCTATTCCAAGTCCTGAATGATGATGCTGTGAAAGTGCTGCACTCAATATGCCAGCAAATTTGGAAAACTCAGCAGTGGCCACAAGATTGGAAAAGGTCAGTTTTCATCCCAATCCCAAAGAAAGGCAATGCCAAGGAGTGCTCAAACTACCGCACAATTGCACTCATCTCACACGCTAGTAAAGTAATGCTCAAAATTCTCCAAGCCAGGCTTCAGCAATATGTGAACCGGGAACTTCCTGATGTTCAAGCTGGTTTGAGAAAAGGCAGAGGAACCAGAGATCAAATTGCCAACATCTGCTGGATCATGGAAAAAACAAGAGAGTTCCAGAAAAACATCTATTTCTGCTTTATTGACTATGCCAAAGCCTTTGACTGTGTAGATCACAATAAACTATGGAAAATTCTGAAAGAGATGGGAATACCAGACCACCTGATCTGCCTCTTAAGAAATCTGTATGCAGGTCAGGAAGCAACAGTTAGAACTGGTCATGGAACAACAGACTGGTTCCAAATAGGAAAAGGAGTACATCAAGGCTGCATATTGTCACCATGTTTATTTAACTTATATGCAGAGTACATCATGAGAAATGCTGGACTGGAAGAAACACAAGTTGGAATCAAGATTGCCGGGAGAAATATCAATAACCTCAGATATGCAGATGACACCACTCTTATGGCAGAAAGTGAAGAGGGGCTAAAAAGCCTCTTGATGAAAGTGAAAGTGGAGAGTGAAAAGGTTGGCTTAAAGCTCAACATTCAGAAAACGAAGATCATGGCATCTGGTCCCATCACTGCATGGGAAATAGATGGGGAAACAGTGGAAACAGTGTCAGACTTTGTTTTTCTGGGCTCCAAAATCACTGCAGATGGTGACTGCAGCCATGAAATTAAAAGACGCTTACTCCTTGGAAGGAAAGTTATGACCAACCTAGATAGCATATTCAAAAGCAGAGACATTACTTTACCAACAAAGGTTCACCTAGTCAAGGCTATGGTCTTTCCTGTGGTCATGTATGGATGTGAGAGCTGGACTGTGAAGAAGGCTGAGCGCCGAAGAATTGATGCTTTTGAACTGTGGTGTTGGAGAAGACTCTTGAGAGTCCCTTGGACTGCAAGAAGATCCAACCAGTCCATTCTGAAGGAGATCAATCCTGGAATTTCTTTAGAAGGAATGATGCTGAAGCTGAAGCTCCAGTATTTTGGCCACCTCATGTGAAGAGTTGACTCATTGGAGAAGACTCTGATGCTGGGAGGGATTGAGGGCAGGAGGAGAAGGGGACGACAGAGGATGAGATGGCTGGATGGCATCACTGACTCGATGGATGCGGGTCTGAGTGACCTCCGGGAGTTGGTGATGGACAGGGAGGCCTGGCGTGCTGCGGTTCATGGGGTCGCAAAGAGTCGGACACGACTGAGCGACTGATCTGATCTGATCTGATTGGTTTTGCCATACATCAAAATGAATCCACCACAGGTATACATGTGTTCCCCATCCTGAACCCTCCTCCTTCCTCCCTCCCCATACCATCCCTCTGGGTCGTCCCAGTGCACCAACCCCAGGCATCTGGTATCAGGCATCGAACCTGGACTGGCAACTCATTTCAAATATGATATTATACATATTTCAATGCCATTCTCCCAAATCATCCCACCCTCTCCCGTTCCCAGAGTCCAAAAGACTGTTCTATACATCAGTGTCTCTTTTACTGTCTTGTATACAGGGTTATTGTTACCATCTTTCTAAATTCCATATATATGCGTTAGTATACTGTATTTGTGTTTTTCTTTCTGGCTTACTTCACTCTGTATAATAGTCTTCAGTTCCATCCACCTCATTAGAACTGATTCAAATGTATTCTTTTTAATGGCTGAGTAATACTCCATTTTGTATATGTACCACAGCTTTCTTATCCATTCATCTGCTCATGGACATCTAGGTTGCTTCCAAGTCCTGGCTATTATAAACAGTGCTGCTATGAACATTGGGGTACACGTGTCTCTTTCAATTCTTTTTTCTCAAGCACACATGGAACCTTCTCCAGGATAGATCACATCCTGGGCCATAAATCTAGCCTTGGTAAGTTCAGAAATATTGAAATCATTCCAAGCATCTTTTCTGACCACAATGCAGTAAGATTAGATCTCAATAACAGGAGAAAAACTATTAAAAATTCCAACATATGGAGGCTGAACAACACACTGCTGAATAACCAACAAATCACAGAAGAAATCAAAAAAGAAATCAAAATTTGCATAGAAACGAATGAAAATGAAAACACAACAACCCAAAACCTGTGGGACACTGTAAAAGCAGTCCTAAGGGGAAAGTTCATAGCAATACAGGCATACCTCAAGAAACAAGAAAAAAGTCAATAAATAACCTAACTCTATCATCACATCTTAATGAAAATTTACTGGACGTTTGCTTTGGCCCAAGCATTGTGGTAAACCCTACGCATGCTTTTTCCCTTTAGTTCCCATAACAACTCCATATGGTACACTGTACTTCCCTAGAGTGGTATGGCTGTTTTACAAAAAAGGAAAGAGAACCACTTGGAAAGTTAAGAATATTGCCCAAGATTACATAGCTGGCATATGGGAGGGTGAAGACTGGTTCTCAGGCCTGTCTTATTTCAAAGGTAGACTCTTTAAATAATGGTAAAGTACTAACAGCAGGCCTGTTTTGGCTCTCTCCTTAGGGTTTTTATGCACATTCATATTTGTCCATCATTCATGTAACAAAGACTTATGAGAACCTACTGTGTGCCAGGCCCAGTGCTGTGCTCGGCGTTGGTGAAACATTTATGAAAATGTCAGCAGAGTCCCACATCTTTTGGAGCTTTCAGTTTAGTGGAGGAGACAGATATTAGTCAAATAGTTGTACACATAAATATAAAATTACATAACACAAATGTTATGCGGGATTTTGAAGCACATAACAAGGGTCTTTGCATAATCTGAGGGTTTCCTACAAAAGGCGCCAGTGAGTTGACAACAGAAGAATGAGTAGAAAATAACTGGGTTAAAGGGTAGAGCTGAGAAAAGCATCTTATCTGGTACTAAAGACCTGTGGGGGGAAGGGAATTGGGCCTAGTGGAGGAAATAATTTTTAAAATAGACGGTGATAGTATTGTGACTACAGAAAGAGAGATAAAGTGTCTACAGAGGATAATAGGAGAGTCTTACATAGGTTTCAGTGTTGATAAGAGGGATTGTGTTGTGTGTTAGTCACTCAGTCATATCTTACTCTTTGCGTTCATATGGACTGTAGCCCATCAGGCTCCTCTATCCATGGGATTCTCCAGGCAAGAATACTGGAGTGGGTTGCCATTTCCTTCTCCAGGAAATCTTCCCCACCCAGGGATTGAACCTGGGTCTCCTGCATTGCAGACAGATTCTTTACCATCTGAGCCACAAGGGAAGCCCAGAGGGACTGAGTAATGATAAACAGTCAACACTTATCTTGCTGGTTATATGCAAGACAATGTTCTTTACATATATTTACTCATTTAATTTTTCTTATTAGCCTCTGCAGATGAGGTATTTATTATTTTCATTTTACAGATAAAGAAATGGAAGCAAAGAGTTTAAGGAACTGACCCAGATAGTGCATGTCAGGGCTACAGGGTTCTTGTTCTTAACCAATATAGACTCCTACTTCTATCTCTTAAAGAAAAGGGGATGAATATATTAGAGAAAGTATGATCAATAGGATAAG
This sequence comes from Tragelaphus eurycerus, assembly GCA_935064755.1. Taxonomy (NCBI): domain Eukaryota; kingdom Metazoa; phylum Chordata; class Mammalia; order Artiodactyla; family Bovidae; genus Tragelaphus; species Tragelaphus eurycerus. Next base: position 38,022,707 of record CAKXYN010000010.1, on the reverse strand, counting down.
ATAGTAGTTCTTAAATACTAGTGTACATGAAAATCAACAAGTGTGCCCATTTAAATTCAGATATCCATGCTCTCTCCACTCCTAGGTTTCTGAATCAATAGGTCTGGTCTTTTTTCAATATTCAATCCAAATAATTCCAATGCAAGTGCTCCAGGGACACAACCTAAAGAAATACTGCTTTGCTTTAACAACTAGGAAGGGTAGCTGCAGACGTAGGAAGTTTGGTATGTTTGGTAGAGGAGCTTGGGGACGTTTCTCTCCAATGTATTCTGTGAAGTATAACAGAGCATACATAAGTAGTATAAGACAAACGCAGGTGTCATCTGAAAGACCCTGCTTAACTATGAAACAATTGAGAACAATCCATCCTTGGCTTTGAGAAACACTGCTCCAGTAAATTGCTCCCTTTCTTGTCCATTCTAGTCCCAAGAGTGGCTAAAGAAGACTCTATGTCTGTAGCTCAAGCAATTGCAGGAAGGAATGTGTATTCTAAGGGTGAAACAAAGTAGGACCTTGTGGGACTTGGGTCATTCCGCGGCCCCTGTTTCTTGTTTGCAAAAGGGAGTAGCCTTCAAACTTCAGGGCCTTCCCCGAGTTCCAAAGAGCAGATTGAAACAGCTGCTAATCTGAGGAGGCAGGGAATGTAGAGACAAGAAAGAAGCAGCCAAGAATTGATAGTGTAGTCTTGGGGTAGAGTCCTGGCTCTGCCTCAGGAATACACATAACAATATCTTTGGACACTTCTGTAGCCCTAAGAAAGCAGTGAAAGTGTTAGTTGCTCAGTTGTATCCAACTCTTTGCAACCCAATGGACTGTACCCCACCAGGCTCCTCTATCCATGGGATTCTCCAGGCAAGAATACTGGGGTGTGTTGCCATTCCCTTCTCCAGGGGATCTTCCTGACCCAGGGATCGAATCTGGGTCTCCTGCAGAATCCAGGTCTCCTGCATTGCAGGCTGATTCTTTACCATCTGAGCCACAGGAAAGCAAACCCTCAACAAATGAAAGATATTAGTGTTCTTCATTTCAGATTAAAGGAACCAAAGAAGCTTTTCAAGAGACCACCTGAGGCCAGATTAAAGGACTCACAGAAATTCATGGGACCATCTAAGGCCAAATTAAAGGCATGTAGGCTCTTCACACACCCTAATCCTTATCACCAATCTGCCCTTGAACCACTGCTATAAAACTCCTCACCACATCATCCCAGGTTGGGGCACACAGTTTTGAGAGGCATAAGCCTGCTGTGTACCCATTTATCTGGCAAAGAAATAAATATATTCTTTTCTACTTCATCTTAATCTCCATCTCTGAGATATGCATCAGCACTGGTGCAAAGAGGCTGAGTTTTCAGCTTCAAGAGAGCAGTTGGAAGCCCAGATGATTGAAGAAAGACTAGATGCATAATGGAGATAAACTAAATCAGCCAAGGATAGCTGCAGGCTTGAGGTCCTACAAGAGGGAATCAATAAGATCCAGAAGAGGAAAAGATGTACTTATGGCTGAAAGGGAAGTAAATGGGAGACTTGGTTTATATACCGTGTCCTGGGTTGCAATGGGCATTGTTTAAAACTTCTTTTATCCCAGAATTATTTCCCAGAACTTGCTACTGGGCCTCTCAGAACACTGATATGAACATCTGAAAAAGTGACAGGGACAAGGGGGAACATGTGTGGTCTGCAACTTACACAGCTAATGAATGGCCTTTCCCTGACTCTCGTGAAGTGAAAGTCGCTCAGTCGTGTCCGATTCTTTGTGACCCCATGGCCTACACAATCCATGGAATTCTCCAGGCCAGAATACTGGAGTGGGTAGCCTTTCCCTTCTCCAGGGTCTCTGACTCTTACATCACCAGAAAACACAAACCTAAACATGCTGTAAGGATATAACCAGCAGTAGGGAAAACATTCATTATCAGGAAGAATTGTCCAACTCCTAAGGATTCAGCTCTAGAAGAGAAAACATTCTGTTTAATGATTTTTCTTAGTTCTTTCAATGGATTGTCCTCCTTGCTTATTTCAATCACCCCCAAGAAGCAAATCAAAACTGGAGTCAGATTTCAAGTGCAAGCAACTCTCGACTATCCATATATTTCACAGTTTATAATCCACATGAACCCAAAAGTATAACTTAGCTTACCACTTCCACAGCCTCCTCCTCTTTACCCAGAAATAACTTCCCTGGCACCTTTAACTGGAGGAAAATGTTTGTCTTGAATTTAACCTTGTAACCCTTCAGCCTGCTACCATGAACTTAAATAGTCAACATTCAGGCATACAGAAAGCCTTCCGTTTTCTGGTTCCAAATGTGAGGAGTTTGGAAGTCCCCATTCTGTCCTAACCACAAGTAAAAAGCTAAACACATTGAAGAAGTAGCAACTCTTCTTGTATCCATAAGACAGTGGAAGACAGAGAGCCAAAGGCTGCTGTTAAGATTGGAGAGACGGCTTCCCTGGTGGTTCAGCAGTAAAGAATCTTCCTGCCAGTGCAGGAGACAGAGGAGACTCAAGTTAAATCCTTGGTTCAGGAAGATCCCCTAGAAGTGGAAATGGTAACTCATTCCAGTATTCTTGCCTGAATAATCCCATGGACAGAGAAACCTGGCAGGCTACAGTCCATGGGGTCACCAAGAGTCAGACATGACTGAGCGACTGAGCACGCATGCACAGGATTGGAGAGACGGGTGAACGTGGAGTCATGGCTCACAGGAGCAGAGACTTTGGAGCAAACACCACAAAGGGGGCTTCCCCAGCCAGTACTGGGGCAGGAAAACCTGAGCTGTAAATAACGAACTCCTGGAGGCTCCATGTGGACAACTCTGAGAGTTGACAACTCGAAGGGGATCCAGTCACAGGAGGAGCCCCACAATATCGCGAGAAGTAGAAGGGACACCCCATGAAAGTGACCTGGGCACCACAGGTCATATCTCCATCTCTCCACTGCTCCTGAGTTGAGGGGAAGAGGACAAATTTCACTTACTAAGTTGAACTAGAGACAGAACCTCCCTGGGTAACCAGGGGAGAATGTGCATGAACTGAGGCCAAGCTGAAGCTGCCATCCCTGGCTTCGTGGACATCAGCCCAACCTTTCCGAAGTGCCTCAGACAGGACTCTGCTGTGTTTCTCCAGCGAGGAAGCTTCCTGTAGGTCACAGAGGTCAGTCATCTGTGCCCCTCATCCTGTCAAGGGGAAGAGTCAGAGAACTCTCATTTAAGAAACCTCAACAGAGCTGATGGAAAACAGGAGACAAAAGAAAAAACTGCAGAACAGTACCAAGGATTGTAGGAAATAATTTAAGTAAACATTACATAATTTATATATACAAATAAAACGTATACCTAATACATATTATATATAACATATCATAAATATATATGGGTATACATGTCTATGTGTATATGTGGATGTGTATATTTTATATATATATATATATATATATATCTTTTTTTAGAGAGAGAGAGAGAGAGACAAACATATGCATACATTTTATAGAGAGAAGGAAATGGCAACCCACACCAGTATTCTTGCCTGGAGAATTCCATGGACAGAGGAGCCCTGTGGGCTATGGTTCAGGGGTCGCCAAGAGTCTGACACAACTTAGCAACTAAATAGCAACATACATATGTATTACATATGCATATAAAATATTGCCCTTCCTCCCACCCAATACATATGGGCTCTGACTTTTCAGTGCCTAACCAAAATACTCGAGAATTAAAATTAAAGCCACAGAGCAGGTCTCTAGCAGAATGGGTGGATGTTGTCAAAACTTGATTTTCAAGTCCAAGTTTAAAAGCTGATCCAGTCCATGGTAGACAGATGCCTCAGGAAAAAAATGATTTGGCAATAGCTTCCAACATCCTTCCATCTCCAAACACACAAGTTCAACAACCCACACTGTTCCCTGATTCTTCCTCCAAATAGGAAGAAACACTTCTGGTAAGACATCTGTTTTAGTTCCCAAATGCCCTCAAAACACAGTGCACAGCCTAGGACCTGCCTGCTGGGAGGAGGTCAGAGTAGGGGGAACATGCTTGGGACCACTCTGTGCCCAAAGGCACCTGGCTTTTGAAGTTTGAAAAACTTCACCCATGGCACATTGATTTTCATATACTTTGATCCTTCAAAAGATATGGAAAGGATAAATTTCCCTGCCCAAAGTAAGAGGAGAGGGAAAGAGTTAGAGACGTACACATTTTCCTGTCACCACAAATAATCCTCTCGTGATCAGTGCAGCAAAGTCCTGGGTGCCTGCAGCTGAAAAGAGAAAACTCTCGGCTTTCTTTGTGAAAATAACAGTACTAGTGGAAGTGTTGCTTGCATTGTGTTATGTTTTCCTAGATGAATGAAAAGGTCATGCTTTAAAATGCAGAATGACAGTGCCTGTTCAAAGCAAGCATGGTTTTTCTTCTATTTTTGTTATCTTCTATCTCAGAGAAGCCCAACTTGGATTCTGTCTTTACTGGCTAGACTATGGTGGTACTGTCAGAACACACATTTAACTAAAGGCAAAAACCACCAATGCAAATTGCTGGTATTTAAGTAGTTCTAAATGAAAGACTTCTCCCGTGGGATTGTACGTTAGAAGCTTAATATGACTTAAATGAAACCAGCTAAAAATAGAGACCATAAAGACCCTTTGCTCCTGGAATGTTCATCAATGTCTGTCTAGTAGTTGAGATTTAAGACTCTCAGCAGCCTACCTCCATCACTTTTTCTAGACATTACTTTCATTTCTTCAAATCAGGCACTCTTCTGCAGTCATATCAAGCTTCTTCTGGCCTCCTATTCACCATGAATTTATTGCCTCACTGGCTCTTCTTGATTTGTCTCCTAGCCCTTTATCATTGTGATTCTAACCAGCATCAATCAAAAATCAGCTCCTGGCTCCTTGTGAACTTGAGACTTTAGACCATGTGATTTTCCCTTCCCTGACTTCTATTGTACTCTCTTTTGCATGTAATTAATTGACCTTTCAAAATATCCTCTCCCTAGTTATCAGCACTATACCAGCAATTGTTTCCTTTAGAGTGTACTGTATTATACAAGCAATTGTTTCTTCAACTATATGTAAACAAATATGTCAATAATAAAAAAAATATTGTATGTTGTGTAAAAAAAAACATTTTAATGGATAGAGGAAGACAGATGGGAGTGAAATTTTTGATGGGTAATCAGGGAAAACATTGAAAGTACCTTTGAAATGAACTAAGTGAGCCAGATGTACAAAGGAATGGGGAGAAGAAATGTGAAGATGATGTCAACGGCAAGTCAAAAAGATCTGAGAGGAAATAAGCAAGTGATCCTGAGAGGAACAACAACAAAAAAAAAAACTGGTGCATGATAGAGAAAGTGATCATGATGAATTCAGAAAGAAAGACAATGGGAGATTATGAGTATTCATGCTGGCTCGATAAGGAGTTTGAGTTCCATTTTAGGAGCAATGAAAAAACCTCTAGAGGACTTTAATCAAGGAAGTGATTTAAGTTGGTTTATGTTTATAAAAGATCTCTCAGTCCACTAGGTGAAGAACAGACTGTCAGTCTAGAAGCTAACCAGGTGGGATTCCAGATGAAAGGAGAGAGAGGCTTGCCCTAGGGTGGTAGTCTTGAAGATAATAAATGGTCCAGTTGGGGACACATTCTGAAGACAGGGTTGGCAAGATCTGGTGTTAGAGTGAATATAAGTTATGAGAGAAAGAGAGCAATTGAGGATAATTGCTGGATTTTCTGGCCTAAGTTAGAACTGGATGTCATATGGCCCTCATGGACCAATGTTTCCATTACATCTTAATCAGTCAACATTGCAATCTACCCATTATTGAATACCTATTGTACATTATGTATTTTTTATACATACATTATTCATAATCACTACATAAACTTACAAGGTAGGTATTGTGATCAGCCATTAACAGATGAGGAAGATGAGCCTCAAGAGATTCATTTTCCCAAAATCATACAGTAAGGCAGGTTTCAAACAATGCCCAATATAGCTCTAAAATCTATACTGTCTCCATTCAGTCACTTGGCTATTGTGTGCTAGATGCCCATTAGCACTGAAGTTCTTCCTTCCACTGTGTAGGCACAGAAAAGAGACTACACTGGATGGCAAAAGTGAACTTCACTACTTCCTGGAGAGGATGATTACTTAAGATTTTTTAAACAAGCTTTTGGGAAGTCTTTTTTTGCTTGATCGATTATTGCTTTTTAAAATTATATTTTCTATAAGACAAGTTGAAAACTATAAAGCCATGTCTGAAGACAGCCATATTTAAATGCCAGCCCTACCCCTTAAGAGCTGTATATCCTTCAACGAGTTTCTAAAGGCGGCTAAGAATGTTAATTTCCTTATCTATAAAGTGGGTGTAATAATATTTATCTTTAAGTGGTATAAGGATTAAGTGGGAAATGTTGGAAGCGTATAACACAGTATCTGACAAGTAGCAAACCCTTAATAAATAAATGATACATATATTAGTGGTAACTTTCAAAAGTGGGTACCAGGACACAAACAATTATCCAAGTCAGTATTTTATTATCTGTAATTTATTTTTACCTCACTAGATGAGGCAATTCTGACAAAAGGGAAAGTGACTTGCTTAATCCTAAGGTAAATTAAAGCCAGGACAAGAATTCTCTTTTCCAAAAATTCCCTGAACACATCCAATAAATCATTCAGTGTCTTGGATATCATGTATTTTTAAAACTGCCATCCAACTAATTCTTCTTGGGTTCTGTAGGCATTCAAACCATAGCTGCTACAGACTAGCCACTCAAATAAATAAACCACAAAGTCATGTAATCATTCTCAGAAACATTCCTCCATCAAGTTTCTACCTAGAATAAACACTGATGAAAAAAGTCTATTGTTTGCAGGAGAAGTGTCAAAGTGGCCTTAAGAGACATTTTCATTTGGAAGACCTAAAATTAGTTAATCTGTGTGTTTTAAAGGAAATATATTTTCTAGTCTATTTTATCAAGTCACGAGACATAAAGAATTCTAAAGTCTGAAACAGAGATCACTTCACTCTAAGGCTAAAAGAATTTCCTTGAGAAAATTTCTAGGCTAGGAAGCAGTTCAGATAGCTGGCTGATTATCAAAATCTCCTGAAGAGTTTAGTAAAATTATAGATGTCTCCAAACCCAAATTCTCAGAGATTCTGATTCAGTAGATCTGGAGCAAAGTCTAGGAATAAACATTTTTTAAAGCTGACTATTAGCAATCAGGGAAATGCAAATCAAAGTCACAAAGAAATACCACATCATAACTGTTAAGATTACTAAAATCAAAAAGGCAGGTGTTGGTGAGGATATGGACAAATCAGAAACCTCATACACTGCTTGTGGGAAGGTACAATTGTACAAGAGCTTGGGAAAACAGGCTTACAGTTCCTCAAAAGTATAAACAGGGAGTTATATGACCCGGTAATTCTACTCCTGGGTACATACAGAAGAAAAGTGAAAAAATATGCCCAGACAACAACCAGTATATGAATATTCATAGAAGTATTATTCATAATAGCCCCAAAGTGGAAACAACCCAAATGTCCATCAAACAACAAACTGATTAATAAAATGTGGTCAGTCCATACAATGGAATATCATTTGCTCATATGATGTAAAGAGGCGCTGATGCATGCTGCCACATGGATGAGGCTTGAAAACATAGTGCGAAGTGAAAGAAGCCAGTCACAAAAGACCATGTATTATATGACTCTATTTATATAAAATGTCCAGATTAGGCAAATATGTATAGAGAGAAAGTAGGTTAATGGTTGCCTAAAATATGAGGGAAGGAAGCTGGTGGAGGAAATAAGGGAATGCACTTCTAATAGGTGCAAAGTCTAGGGGGAAGGTGATTATAATATTCTAAAATCGCTTGTGGTGATGGTTGCAAAACTCTGTGAATGTACAATTGTGCAATTTAAATGAGTGAATTTATGGTATATGAATTAAGTCTCAATAGAATTCTTATATTAAAAAGAAAGCGAGAAAGGAAAATTGTCCTAGTGATTCTGATGTGTGGATAGGTTTAAGAACCACCATATCAAGCCTGGCTACTCAGAGTATGGTCCATGGACCAGCACTATAAGCATCACGTGACAGCTTGTTAGAAATGCGGCATCTCAGTGTAGAAGTAGAACTTGTGATTCTGCATTTTAACAGAACCCTGGGTGACTGAAGTGCACACGAATTTGAGAAGTGCTACTCTCAGGGACTATTTAGAACCTTCTCAGATCCTGTCTACTCAATTTCAAATAGTCAGACCAAAGGTTTTGACTTTCCTAATGTCTAAACTGGATGAACATGCTAACATCAACTGTTTATTCAGTTGTGGGGGAAATTCACTGAAACGATACGTAGGGAAAGCCCCAAAGAGAAAAACTTTACAAGTAAGTCTCCTTAATATGTCACAAGAGTCTTAGGTATTAATAGTGTTGCTGGAGTCTTACTGGGGAGCATAAAAGTGTTTCTGATTTTAGTGAAGGGGAAAAGAAAATTATGTTTACCTGGTAGTCAATTGGAGATGAGGTAGAGAGGTCTAGATTAATTAGGACTGGGAGAAAGGTAAATGCTGACATCATCTGTAATGTAACCTAAGTCTCTCTCATTATTTTTTATTTGCCTTTAGTTATTTTGAAAATTTTGTGACCTTTTTACCAGGACACAAAAGAACTATGACTTTTTTCCCACGGTCTATGTAGGTCATTTCACATGGTTTATCGCCAGCAGTTAGGGTGACTTTTTATTTTTTATTTAATATTTTTCCAGCTTTATTGAGGACATCACGTGAAGTGAAATAAGCCAGACATAGAAAGACAAATATTGTATGATCTCACTTATATATGGAATCTTAAAAAGTCAAACTCATAGTACTAGAGAGTAGGGCGCCTTTTTTAACAATTTAATTCTGCATCACTGAGACATTATGTTGAACCCCAGGGGCAATGTGTTCAAGTAGACAGGCACAGCATGTTCACTTGACATTCCAATTAACACTGCAGGGTCAACCTACCTCAAATGCAGGCTATCACACACCTACACGAAATTGTAAAAGCTATAAAACATCACAATAAGGGGCCATTTTCATGTTCTTACTCTATTCAGAGTGGTTTTATTATACAGTTATTAGATGAATAGGTGACAAACCAACTTAGTCGGAATCTCAAGAAGACTCTTTAATAGCTGTATGATTTTCTGCAAGATATTTAAGCATTTTAAACCTTGGCATCTTCTTCTCTAAATTGAAATAATAGGGTCATAAAATTGTTGTAAGAAAAAGATGGCATAATGCACTTAATACTTAATTAAAGTACTTAATACACTTCTTAGAACATAGTAAGCTCTCAATAATGTTAGCTATTATTATTATCATCGACATCAGATTCTAAAATAGGGATGTTGGCAATGTTTGACAGCATATTTGCTTTTAAACCATTTTATAATCTGACTACAATTTAGTTTAAAAAGATGAAATGTTTTTAGACTAAAAATTGACAATCTTTGGCTGCTCTTCTCTTCCAGTAACCTCATTTTGAGAAGCACTGATGTAGATATTCAGAAAAAGACCCTGGGGTTTGGAGGTGGTGGGAGGTGGTGATCAAGAACACATTAGTACAGGAGAGCACAAGATTTAAAGTCTTACCTCCTCAGAAAACCTCCAAATCTCCCACCATGCCCCCCATACTGCATTCCTGTAGCAAATTGGGAAAACTAGTTTATTTTTAATTAACAAAATATTGTTTGCATACTAATGGTTCCAGCTGCATCAAATCAATCAGAATTGGGAACTGCTATTCCAGGTCCTTGAAAAATAATTTGCCAATAAACTTTTAGGAGCTAAAGTTGAAGACTTAAGGGTGCATCAAAACTACCTAGGAGATCTAGGACTCACTCTAGACATACTGAAACAGAATTTCTTAGGATGAGGGCAAAGCAACTGAATTTTTAACTGGTTCTTCTGGTGACGGACACCCCAGAGTTTGAAAAATATTGTTAGTCTTAGACCATCCCATAATCCACTCAACTTTTTTCTCATATGCACAGGAACTTGTCTTTGTACCAAGGGGAAGCTCTGAGACAGTAAGATAGAGTGAAATAGATATGAACTTTGGATTCAGTCTAATTTGAGTTCATGTTCTACCTCTGCCCATAAATAGCTGAATAATTTTGAATGCTTTATGTAGGCTCCTGGGTCACAGCTTATCCGTCTATCAAATAGGTTAAGCCATGTTCATTCTTGAACTATTTGAGAATTAGCACTAACATACAGACATGTGTTTTACAAAATAATTGATATTTATTATAAATAAAAGACAAAGACATTATCTGCAATACTTCTGGAAACTGCATCTATAATCATAACTCTTAAGACAGTCTCAATAAATAACAATTAAATTCCTGACTTTACTGGGAATTCCTTGGTGAACCAGGGGTTAGAACTCCAATCTTCCACTGAAGGGAGCATAGGTTTAACCCCAGCTTGGGGAACTAAGATCCTGCAAGATGCATAGTGCAGCCAAAGAAATCAATAAATTCCTGACTATATTTACAAAGCTTTCAGTTCAGTTCAGTCGCTCAGTCATGTCCGACTCTTTGCGACCCCATGAATCGCAGCACGCCAGGCCTCCCTGTCCATCAGCAACTCCCAGAGTTCACTGAGACTCACGTCCATCGAGTCAGTGATGCCATCCAGCCATCTAATTCTCTGTCGTCCCCTTGTCCTCCTGCCCCCAATGCCTCCCAGCATCAGAGTCTTTTCCAATGAGTCAACTCTTTGCATGAGGTGGCCAAAGTACTGGAGTTTCAGCTTTAGCATCAGTCCTTCCAAAGAAATCCCAGGGCTGATCTCCTTCAGAATGGACTGGTTAGATCTCCTCGCAGTCCAAGGGACTCTCAAGAGTCTTCTCCAACACCACAGTTCAAAAGCATCAATTCTTCGGCACTCAGCCTTCTTCATAGTCCAACTCTCACATCCACACATAACCACAGGAAAAAAACATAGCCTTGACTAGACGAACCTTTGTTGGCAAATATCCCAGCTATCTAGCAATGCCTAGCATATTGGAGGCACTGCTATAAATTTATTCATCATGATGAAATCATACCTGATAGCATAAGTGGTAAGAACACAACATTTGGAGCCATATTGTCTGATTCCAAATCTTGGTTTTGCTACTTAGTCTCTCTGTGACTCAGTTTCTTCATTTATAGCATGGTAATAATACAAACTACATTCACATAGGTGCCAGATGTTTAAATAAGTTATTTTATGTAATACAATAATAAAGTGGTACCTGGCACTACTAGAGCTTGCTTTATTTTTCTTATTCTTATTAACATTATTATTAAGTATACAATTATTGGAAGGGGCTTCCCTGGGTCAAGAAGATTCCCTGGGGAAGGAAATGGCAACCCACTCCAGTATTCATGCTTGGAAAACCCCATGGGCCAAGGAGCCTGGTGGGCTACAGTCCATGGGGTCGCAAAGAGTCGGACACAACTGAGCAACTTCACGTCACTTCACTTCACTTCACTTCACTTCACTTCCCAGGTGCCTCAGTGGTAAAGAATCCACATGCAATGCAAGTGACATGGATTCGATCCCTGGGTTGGGAAGATCCCCTGGAGAAGGAAATGTCAACCCACTCCAGTATTCTTGCCTGGAAAATTCCATGGACAGAGGAGCCTGGTGGACTGCAGTCTGTGGGATCACAAAAGAGTCAGACATGACTTAGCAACTAAACAACAAACAACAACAAATTATTTAAGGGATTTTCATAAGAGCTTGGTGTTGAGAAACAGGAAACTTTTTAGGGAAAAGTAAATTTTGAGAAATATAAATCAACTATGTATTATCATATACTAGAACTGTTTCCAAGTCATTACAATGACTTTTGGGGAAAGTGATTAGGAAATGAAACCCTGTCATTAAGTCTGCTTTATATGGATGATCACCACTGGTAATTAGTGCCTCAAGTCTGCATTTTAAAATAAAATAATAGGGATCAGGGATCAAGAGAGACAACTCTGTCTCAGACAACTAACCACAATATTTTTTACTATTCATCTGGCTATGAGTTGAGTTCATGTGACATATGGATGAATATTCAAAAGTTACCTTGATATCCAGATTTCTCCAGCCACAGCAGAGCTCTGGTTTAATATTACTCATTACAGCATGATTTGGGAAATACTACAAGGTCCCCCAAATGTTGGGGCCTATCTGAGCTCTCCTTGATTACATAAGAAAACATACAGGAAATATCCAACAAAGGTCCAGTTGGATGGACCTTTGATGGACCAGTTGGATGACTATGGTTTTTCCAGTAGTCATGTATGGATGTGAGAGTTGGACTATAAAGAGGGCTGAGTGTGGAAGAATTGATGCTTTTGAACTGTGATGTTGGAGAAGACTCTTGACAGTCCCTTGGACTGCAAGAAGATCCAATCAGTCCATCCTAAAGGAAATCAGTCCTGAATATTCATTGGAAGGACTGATGCTAAAGCTGAAACTCCAGTACTTTGGCCCCCTGATGCAAAGAACTGACTCATTGGAAAAGCCCCTGAAGCTGGAAAAGATTGAAGGCGAGAGGAGAAGGGGAAGACAGAGGATGAGATAGTTAGATGGCATCACCGACTCGATGGACATGAGTTTGAGTAAGCTCCGGGAGTTGGTGATGGACAGGAAAGCTTGGCATGCTGCAGTCCATGGAGTCGCAAAGAGTCGGACATGACCGAGCGACTGAACTTAACGGTACCCAGGCACAAGAAAGAATATTCATTCAAAGTTAACAAATAATGAAGAAAACCATACAACAGAGAATAGTCTTACCTGTGTTAAGAACCAGGCAACAGGTAAATAAATGGAGCCCAGCGTGCAAAAAATGAGTCAGAAGGGCACACACAAAGGGGCTTCTTGAGTGGTCACTGACTTTTCCAGATTTGACTAGAGCGCCCTCTTCAGGGAAGATGGGTTGTGGCGGAATCTCAGATTTTGCTCTATTAATGCCTTTTATCCCGAGGTTCCCAGGTGGTGAAGAATCCAGCTGCCAAGCAGGAGACCCAGTTTTAATCACTGAATCAGGAACATCCCCTAGAGAAAGAAATGGCAACCCACTCCATTATTCTGGTCTGGAAAATCCCATGGACAGAGGAGCCTGGCGGGCTACAGTGTGTGGGGTCACGAAGAATCGGACATGACTGAGCACACACACATGCCTTTTATTCAGGAGCTACGCAAGAGCCAGGGAACATGAACTCAGAATCTGAGCTGAGCAAATGAATGGTTTTAGGGGATTCAATGATTCATGGGCTTCTTTTTGCTCCTCAGCTGAAAATAGGCGTCCTACTGAGCCCGCTTGTTTTCTGGCTCTGTCATTCACTCCATGCAAACTTGAGCGACTTGACCTCTAGAAATATCCATCTCCCTATCACTAAAATGAGGAGAATCATAGCAGCTACCTCAAAGGATATTCATTCACTCAACACGTATTTCTGAGTGCTTACTTTGTGCTGGGTGATGTTTGAGATCCTAGATACACAGTAGTGGTAAAACAGACAAAATCTCTCCCCATGTGGAGCCCATCATGGAATTCATGCCCTAGCTGAGGGGACAGTGACAGCGCAGCTTACACGAAGTCTGGACTTTTTGGATAACCCACTTCTTTTTCTGTGCCCCAGTCAATACCAGCAGTTTTCTTGGATGTCACAGCACACTCAAATGGTGTATATATTACCTCCATTAATCCAAAGAGATCCACGATAAGTCACTTTTTTGATTGCAAGAATGGAGACTTCAAGCTTAGAAGGGATAAACTGGACATGGCCCCGACCACTGCATGCCTAGAAATTCAGTGAAGTGGACAGCCCTGAGTTTTTGTGGGGTTCATTTCCCATCTCCTAGCAGACAAGTGTATTACCAAATTTCTAGAATAGTTTCTACTTCCTCCTTTCCAAGTCCTGTCAGCTTTAATACCATCCATATAACAAACCCAGGTGAGGTCTTATAGAAGAGATTCAGACTGCACTGGGACGATAGGGTGAGTATTGAATGATACATGTGCAAACACTCCTTAATACAGGACTAGGCCAGGGAAAACCCTTGATAATTGATAGTTTTTGTTACTCTGCTCAGAATCAATCCTATATGTCAGAATGGCAGCCACCCAGGAAAGCTGCTCACAGCACAGGCTTCTTTTCTACAGACTGCTCTGGTTTATCTTCTCCTTGCTGCTGCTGCTGCTGCTAAGTCCCTTCAGTCGTGTCCGAGTCTGTGCAACCCCAGAGACAGAAGCCCACCAGGCTCCCCCATCCCTGGGATTCTCCAGGCAAGAACACTGGAGTGGGTTGCCATTTCCTTCTCCAATGCATGAAAGTGAAAAGTGAAAGGGAAGTCGCTCAGTCGTGTCCGACTCTTAGCGACCCCATGGACTGCAGCCCACCAGGCTCCTCCGTCCATGGATTTTTCCAGGTGAGAATACTGGAGTGGGGTGCCATTGCCTTCTCCTTAGTTACCATCAAATTGTTTTTCACAAAGATACGAATGAACGCTGCACCTTGATAAATATTTCTCAAATGAAAGCACCACTTAATTGCATCTCAGTAATGCTCCCTTGTGAGCATTAGGCTTAATGAATAATTTATCAGCTTCCTGGGATGAGTTCGTGATCTTAAGAACAAGGAGAAATAATTCTCCAGTGTTTGCTTTTTCCTCCACTCTCAATTCTTCCTCTTCGCAAATGCAGGTACACAGCTGCCTAGCAAAGCAAGAAATGCCATAGGCGAGCCGGCAGCGGAAGGCTAGGCCTGAGCCTGGACCCAGCTCCCAAATGCACCTGGTGCTGGCACAGGAGGGCTCTTTTGGGGGCCTCTGTCCTTCCCAGACCCTTGAACAGCAGCTGCCTCCCAGGAGTTGTGGTTTAACCCTCACCAGGCAGAGGGCAAAGGAGACCTCCCACAATTGCAATCAGTGAACTGTGGGTGCCAGGGACTTTGCTCAACAGACCAAACTGGAGGCACAGGGTTTGGGATGCGCAGGCTGGCTGCAACTGCCTGGCGCCAGAGCATCCGGAGGTCACAGTGGCAGTCAGAAACCTATTTCCTCTCAATGAATCTGCTGGGAATGGAGAGGTGGGAGATGATGAGTGAACTTTCTTTTTATCTTTCTGCTGCCTTTTCTCTATTCTGGGCATCACCTGTTTGGCAACAAGACAAATTGGACCTGTGTGCGTTTGATTCCCCTTCCCTCCTTTTTGTCACTGTTTCCCTTAAAAGCCAAGAAATTCCTTCTGTGACTTCCTCCCAGAAAGGATGCCATCAGACCCCAAGTGTACCCCAGCCCAGACCAGACCCTGCCAACTCCTTCATCTAAAAATCATAATGGCTATCATTTACACAGCATCAGCTCTATGTCTACAAGGATTATTTCCTCTAATAATCTGTGAGGTCTATACTATGATTATCGCTGTTTTATAGATGAGAACACTGAGGCCTGCAGAAGTGAGCCAACTTGCCTAAGCCCACATAGTTAGAAAGCAATAAGACTGGCTTGGAAACTCAGGTAATCTGATTCTAGAACCAGAATTCTCCAGTTGCCATATCCTCCCCGCCACATCCCACCCCATCTTGACTTGTGTATTCTCTGTTTGATTCTTTTCTTTTCCTTTTAAATTTCAACCACCGTTTGCAAAGGTCCGTCTAGTCAAGGCTATGGTTTTTTCTGTGGTCATGTATGGATGTGAGAGCTGGACTGTGAAGAAGGCTGAGCACCGAAGAATTGATGCTTTTGAACTGTGGTGTTGGAGAAGACTCTTGAGAGTCCCTTGGACTGCAAGGAGATCCAACCAGTCCATTCTGAAGGAGATCAGCCCTGGGACTTCTTTGGAAGGAATGATGCTAAAGCTGAAACTCCAGTACTTTGGCCACCTCATGCAAAGAGTTGACTTATTGGAAAAGACTCTGATGCTGGGAGGGATTGGGTGCAAGAGGAGAAGGGGACGACAGAGGATGAGATGGCTGGATGGTATCACTGACTCGATGGACGTGAGTCTGAGTGAACTCTGGGAGTTGGTGATGGACAGGGAGGCCTGGCGTTTTGAGATTCATGGGGTCACAAAGAGTCGGACATGACTGAGCGACTGATCTGATCTGATCTGATGTCCTTATTTGCTCTGTTTGGTGATAAGAACAGTGAATGTGTGGGAATCCATCAGCTTAGTTCTTTTATCCTTTTAAGTTTTCCTTGTTTTTTGAAATTTTCTTGGAGTTGTTTGAAATATAGGGCTTCCCATGTGACGTTAGTGGTAGAGAACCTGCCTGCCAGTACAGGAGATGTAAGAGACACGGATTGGACCCCTGGGTCAGGAAGATCCCCTGCAGGAGGGCATGGCAACCCACTCCAGTATTCTTGTCTAGAAAATCCCATGGACAGAGGAGCCTGGTGGGCTGGAGTCCATAGAGTCGCAAAGAGTCAGACACAACTGAAGCGACTTAGTACTCACTCACTCATTTGAAATGTAAGTGGCATAAAAGGCAATATGATCTAGATTGCCAAGAAACTTGGTCAAATCATATTCAACAGCTGGTTTCAGGTGATAGACTGGAAAACTCTGGACTTGAAGTCAGATCCTTGGGTTTTAGTGCTGCCTCTGCTCAGGTGAGTGACCCCCAGGTATGTCCCTTAACTCTCCTGAGCTTAGTTTCCTTATCCGGATAATGGTGGAAAGGTGTCACAGCCCACGAGCATTGTCTTGAGGATTACAAAAGATACGCGCAGGTGCTCTTTGCTCTCTGCGTAGCTCTTCCTTCTGTTATCTTTTATCAGTGCTGTGTCACCAAGGGAAGGAAGAGGAGGTGGCAGTATGAGGGCTGAGGGAACTGAGATAAAAGCTGCCGAAGGAAAGCAAAATAACTTTTCTCGCTCCTCCTGGGCCCCTCCTGGGAGGAACCGTCTCTTCCCAGGACCAGCTGGAAGGTCCCAGCTTTAGGGGAGGGTCACATCCTCGTTACCACAGTTTCAAAAGTCAGCTCTAAATCATAACTGACCTCCATCCTTTCCTTGACAAAAGTGAAAGACAGAAAGTGAAGTCGCTCAGTCGTGTCTGATTCTTTGTGGCCCCATGGTCTGCAGCCTACCAGGCTCCTTCGTCCATGGGATTTTCCAGGCAAGAGTACTGGAGTGGGTTGCTATTTTCTTCTCCAGGGGATCTTCCCAACCCAGGGATCGAACCCAGGTCTCCCACATTGCAGGCAGATGCTTTACCATCTGAGCCATCAGGGAAGCCCTAAAGGCAGCCTCCAAACAAACAACAGAAATTTCTCCTTGTCGGTTCATTGGTAGACGACAAGAAATGTGCTCCATGACGGAGCAGAAAAGCCACATCAGGGGGGTCCCCGTCCACTCTCGCTTGGTACTTAGAAATGGAGACACACAATGACATCAGGCCTTCATGGGTTAGTTTGTGTTGTAGGTTGGTTGAGCAAAGGAAACAAACCCACATGCGCGCGCGCACATACACACACACACACACACACACACACACAAACCAGACAGACCTTCTGGAAATGATTATAGCCAAAGAGGATGGATGATTTTCTTCTCAGTTTGTCTCTAGGGAACAACTTTAACCTTTGTTTCTTCATTGTGCTCCTTATTGTCTGCAGAAGAATCGTTGCACTGTCGTTAAAAAAAAAAAAAAAAATCGATTCTGAACAGCCATCCGTCTTTCCACATCCATCCCACGGGCGTGAACAGCTTGTGTCGCAGGCCCTCAGAGGCATCTGTCTCCTTGTCGCTGTTGCTCTTCTTCCTCTCTCTGTTTCATTTTTCTCACCACTGCCAATCTCCCCCTTGTTATGAGTACACTGTTTTCGGGTCTGTCTCGATTAAGGGCTTTCAAGACAGCAGCACCCTCCATCCACGCCTACCCTAGGACTTTGTCAGCTCCTTTCTTTGGGGGACATGGATATCTGGAGGAAAGAAGAGAAAGGAGCCAGACAATCTGTGAGATAAACCCAAACTTGGAGAAGGAAATGGCAACCCACTCCAGTACTCATGCCTGGAAAATCCCATGGATGGAGAAGCCTGGTGGGCTACAGTCCATGGGGTTGCAAAGAGTCAGACACGACTGAGTGACTTCACTTCACTTCAAACCCAAACTGGAGCAGAACAGGGCCGGGTAGGGGTGTGGGAGCAAAAGCCTAAGGCCACCTGTTTGGAAGAGATTAGTGAGGTTTAAACAAAAACATCCCCAAGTCTCCATTCAATCTCTAGAAAAAAAAAATGGTGCATTTTCTAATTTCTTACTCCCACGCTTTACCCTGAGAAGGAGAGAAAAAAAAAGAGAAAAACTTGAGAGCAGACAGGAGAAGGCTGTCTCAGAGAAGGATGGGAGACTTGACTGAGTCTCACAGGGTGGTCTGCACTGACACGGAGGTTGGGGCTGAAGCAGCATCTGCAGGAGCCTGCCTCCGCCAGACACTGCCGATGCTTCAGACCTAGACACTTCATTTTATGGGGGCGGGGGGTGCCCAGGCTGCCAGAAATAGGACGTTATCAGCTCTCTGGGGACGGTAACCATAGCACAGAGATGGTATTTCCAGAGTTAAAAGGCAAAACAGATAAGTTGATGAAAAAGACTCTATAAATTGGTAAATCCAGTTTATAGAAATTAAATAATACCCTTATATAAATATATTTTTGAGAACTAAATGATTTCATTAGAAAATAATCAAATTAAGACTGTCCTAGAAAAAGCTTGAACATATGTATACTGTACCCATACTTGAGGCCACTGCTGCTCCCTGTAGGCAGATGCCTGCCTGCACACACACACACATGCCTGGACACACACAGGCTTGTTATGTAATTTGAAACCACTTTCTCTGATCACTGATGCTTTTCCATCATGTTCTTCTGGAAAACAAAATACTCTAATTTCTAAGAGAGTCCTTATGAATGAACTTGTAATGCCTGGCTGATGCGGAAGGTGACTATACTTGGTTGGGTTCATGCTGACATTTAGACAGATGGACTTGGCCTTCAAATCTCACTGTGTGGACCATGACATTGGCACTCATTGTTGACTCAAGTCTAAACTGATAAACTGTTTGGAGGCAGTTTGGTGAAATTATTAACTGCCCATTCCTTTGACCCAGAAATTCCACTTTTAGAATGTTTGAGGACTTTTGCAATAGCACTGCTTCTAGCGTAAAAATCAAAAACAACCTAAAGGTTCTTCAATAGGAGATTGGCTAAGTAATTTGTTATTCCTGTAAAAAAGATCTGTTATAGATCCACATGTATTTACATGTAAAGATGTTCATGATACATAGTTTAAGGGGATATAAGGGTTGCAGAAAATTCATACAACATGATCAAAATTTGTTTTCTATAAGTATGTGTTATGTTTCTACATATGTATGGACATACATACATCTTGGGTATGCTCAGAAAAAAACATCTACAACAAAGTATTAAGAAGGTTATATCTGAATGGTTTGATTACACTGAACACTCTTTTTTATCCAAACACATATCTGCATTTCCTGATTATGTTTTGCAATGAGAAAATATTATTCTATACCCAGAAAACATAACAAAACTCTTTTAACCAAATTACACTGGGATTGACCAGCTCCTTACCTGCCCTGTGCCTAGCCAGTCCTGTTCCCAAGTGTTGGGTTGGTCAAAAATAGCTTACGGAAAAAGCAGAACAAACTCTTTGGCCAACCCAATACATGACACTTAGCACGCGACACTGCAGAGATGGCCAATCCACCTTCCAGCGCCAACTGAGAATGATACAGAGGGGATTCACACTGGAGCTGCAGCCACACTGGCCCCTAAGATCTGTTTTAAATTGTCACTCTTTGGCATAATGGCAATACTGAATATCAAGCACCAAGATGGTGAGCTGGTAACTTAATAAGTCCACAAATTCATTTATGACTGATTTGTAATAGTTGGCTTGGTTTTTTTCAACTCAAGAGTTTGGGAAACAGGAAAGGTAATTCCCTTTGAGAATTGACTTGGAATCATTTGTTCTAATATTTAGGTGTGCCTGTACCCAGCTGCATGCCTCAGCAGCATGATAACATACCGGAGTGGGTAGCCATTCCCTTCTGCGGGGGATCTTCCCAACCCAGAGATCGAACTGGGGTCTCCTGCACTGTGGGCAGATTCTTTACCAGCTGAGCTACCAGGGAAGCCCAGGTATATTCATGTTGTTAATTGTCAGCAGTTCCTGTTGTTGTGTACCAGGCAACAGTTGAAGAATTTCACACTTTTGTATGGATGATGATTCAACAAAACTAAGCTGTCAATTCTTTTTTTTTTAATTGAAAGATGGTTGACATACAACACTGTGTTAGTTTGACGTGTACAGCATAGTGATTTAGTTGTGTTTTTTTCTGATTACACTTCATTACAGGTTACTACAAGATTTGGAATATAATTCCCCGTGCTATAGAGTAAATTCTTGTTGCTTCAAAGCAGTCCGGTCAATCCTTGACTTTTAGATTTCAAAAAAAATTGACACTCATAACAGAGACAATAGTATGAAAACAAACAAAACGAGTAGCTGAAGGACTCTTGGCATATTATTTTTAGCTCTTAACGAAAAGATGTGCATGAATTATTCTAGTTATAAGAGGAAGTCATCCATCCCAACCTCTACCTCATTTCACCAAGAGGTAAAATGCTACAAAGTGAGAAAGGTGTGTGAGAAGACTTAAAGAAAAAGTATGACGTTCTTATGCTGTTCAGTGGCTCTGAGAAAAGGCTGTGTATAAGAAAAGGCTTCCCTTCTCTCAACCTAAGTCAGGGCAGTGAGAGTACAGGATCAAAACCCTAGGTCCTTGTTTTCCAGGTGAGGGGCAGCACCTAGTGCAACATGAGTACAGCAGATTATCCAGCGCTGTGAGGGACGCTAAGCAGAAGGGCCCACAGCAGCTTCCCAGAGGCTCCAGACACACGGCGAGTGTCCAAGAGCCACACGAATGTGGCATGAGCTGCAAAGAGCTACAGAAGACCCTCAGTGGGGACTGAGGGTGCGTGATAACTGCTCCTTGGTGCTTTGAGGTTACAGTTGACCCCAAACTGTAAGTGCAAAATTGAGAAGAAAATGAGAAGGAGAAAAGTAGCATTTACTAAGTCTACTTTGAATTGGCTAAGCTTAAGGTGCCACCACTTGGGAGAATTTTTTAGAAATAAGTTCTATTGTTTTTGTTGTTGCTATTTAGTCGCTAAGTCATGTCTGACTCTTTGCTACCCCATGGACTGTAGCCCACCAGGCTCCTCTTTCCATGGAATTCTCCAGGCAAGAATACTGGAGTGGGTTGCCATTTCCTTCTCCAGGGGATCCTCCTGATTCAAGGATTGAACTCACATCTCCTGCATTGGCAGACAGATTCTTTATCATGTACCACCAGGGAAGCCCAAGTTTTATTGTAGGAAAACTGGATAAAAAATCAATATACAACCTAGATTTTTCCCTGAGTATGTTAACTGACCCATATCATATTGGCCAAGGAGCCCAAGTGAGGAATTCTTCTCCACACAAGAACTCCTTGACATCAGCCTGGGCCATCTCACAGTCAGTCTCTCTTGCTAATCTTGCTGACCAAGCCCTCATACTATGCTGGTGTCCTGGCTGGCTACATACTTATCAGATTAACTTCTTTGTTGAAATAGGCCTCACACTGGCCACTCTATTTTTCTGGACCCCTCTTTCAGTACATTTATCCTTGGATAGGCCCTCAAATAATTGCAAGGACCTTTCCATCTGCCCTTTATTTGATAAGAAAGAAAGTGGTTTAAGAATAGAATGTCACTATTCTAAAAGACTTTTTGCATTTTCCTTTAAAAATTTTTTCCAATCCTCTCCCAGAGACACATACACATACAGGCATACATATATACACACGGAGAGATATTTCGTTCAACATACATAAGTCCCTCCAACAACCACATACAATTATCCTGATCTTGGCTGTCCAGCTAAAACCAGGAAAGGCAAAAACCAATCATCTCCGTCTGCTGGCACACATCTTACAATATCCTTCGTATTCTCTAATCCTCCCATCACCTGGACACTATAAATTAAAAAAGGATATTCTCTAGCCCATTACTGTGGACCATGACAAAGAGGGCTAGCAGAGGCCACACTAGTGCTCAAGTTAAAAGAGAGTATATAGGAATGGCCAGGAATTCCTTCCTAAAAATGTTTGGCTTAAAGAAATTGGTTTCAACTGATCCCATGAGAAAAGATGTGGTACTGGTGATGAATCCGCCTGCCAGTGCAGGAGACACGGGTTTGATCCCTGGGCTGGAAAGATTCCCCTAGAGGAGGAAATGGCAACCCATGTCTGTATTCTTGCCTGGAAAATTCCATGGACAGAAGAACCTGGTGGGCTGCAGTCCATGGGGTCACAAAAAGTCAGACATGACTGAGCAACTGAGCACAGCACAGCAAAGCAGAAAGGACTACTGCATGCCTTCAGAACTTCCGGAGAAGTCACTGGAAGCAGCCAAAATAGAATTTTGATGAAAGTAAGTTTGAATTGAATAGTGCTTTGAGAATGACTAGAGGTTTGCCTATCTTTTGTATTTGATTGTTAGTTTCACCCTGAGAGAGAGGAAGCAGGCACCAAGGAGTCCCACTATATGAAAAATGCATCGTTTTTATTCTCCTTCTTATTCCAGGAGGGATCCCTTGATTGTCTGCAGAAGACTTATACCAATGGCACACTGACCTCCAGTTTAACTGCAAAGTTCTATAGTCACTCTAAAGCATGAGTAAAATTTCAATATCCATTCTATAGGAAACGTGCGAGCAATATTTGAATCTGGGGTGAACATCTCATTGATGGGGCACTAGTGTTTTATTAATTCCGCAGTCATGTACCAGATGACATGAGCCAGGAGGGCCCACTAAAGACCCTCTAAGACTGACCATTCTTCAGCATAATTGCTTGTCTACTTGGCCGCCTGAACACTAGAATGTAATCTCTATTTGGCCAAGGACTCTGTTGTATTTCTATTCTATCCTCAGCCCTCAAGTGTCATTAGATATTTGAGGACTAAGTGAATATATTTCTTAGAGTTTCCACAATCCAAAGTGAGAAGAAGCTGCACTCGGGGGACAGAAGTGGCAAAATGCAAACATTTCCCATGGGGGACCCTCCAAGAGGATAGAATGGGGTCACACATGGGCATGATGACCTTGTAAGAAGGTCTGTGATTCTAGTGCACCTGGCATAAATGAGGACCAAGATCTGCCAACTTTTTAGCTACCAGGTACAAAGCAAAAAGAATTTTTAAGAAGGAAACAAGCCATAGAATGTACAATAGCAAGCGTGAACCCCAGTGTAAACCGTGGACTCTGAGTGAACACGATGTGTCAGTGCAGCTTCACTGATTGTCACAAATGGATTACCCTGGTGGGAATGTGATAATGGGAGAGCCTGCACATGTGCAGGGCAGGGAGTATATAGGAGCTCCGTAGTTTCTGCTGAATTTTGCTGTGAACCTAAAACTGCTCTAAAGATTAGTCTATGTAAGGCGGGGAGGAAGTAGACAAGTAGGAAAAGGTAAAGGGAGGAGACAAAACATAAGAGAGGAAGGAGAAAGAACATGAGAGGCAATGTACAGATCAGGCCCTGTCATTCCAACAAGGTGGCCCTGAGATCACAGGCTAGAAAACCTGGCCCAAAAGTACCATAATGTGCACACCCAGAGGAAGAGCACTGAGTTGTGTTTCCGATAATGTTATTGCTCACATAGTGAGAGAGTCTGGACACTGATGAGCATTTTCTTATGCACAGAGAAGAGGAAATCTGGAAAACATCTAGTTAATGTCATTATTTCCATGCCTATCATAATGAGATTTTTCTGACTCCAAATTCAGGGCACATTGTCTGATAACTGTCCTGAGGTAGGAAAAACATCAGATACAAGAACTATTCCAGATTTAAAATATATGTTTAAAATCTATTTTATGGAAATTACAGACAATACAATAAAAAAGTCACCCTAATATTTATCTAAACCCTCACCCTAATTCTCCAATTCAATCTCAAGGTGGTTTAAAGAACTCATAGCACAGCTCTCCACTATAAACCATAAATATGCATTCTATTATCTCTAAAAGTTATTTTTAAAAAAACAGCCTTTTGCAAAATTCACAAATACTAGTTTGATAATGTAAGAATATTTTTTCCCTAAACTTTAAAATATTGAAACAGGTATTTTCGTTCAATGCTAACTACCAACTATAAAAATAGAAGACCAGAACAGAGAAGGTCTCATTTTTCTACCTATCTCTAAGGTTGAATGAGAGCTGACTATGACGGGAGTTACCTCCTGTAACAGATTGTCACGTGTTTTAGTGAAAATATGCCCAGCTTCAATGGTATGTGGCAGCCTGGGTGGGAAGGGAGTTTCGGGGAGAATGGATCCATGTATATGTGAGGCTATGTCCCTTAGCTGTTCACCTGAAACTATCACAACATTGTTAATCACCTCGCAGTTCAGTTCAGTCGCTCAGTCATGTCCGACTCTTTGCGACCCCATGAATCACAGCACACCAGGCCTCCCTGTACATCACTAACTCCCAGAGGTCACTCAAACGCACGTCCATCGAGTCAGTGATGCCATCCAGCCATCTCATCCTCTGTCGTCCCCTTCTCCTCCTGCCCCTGATCCCTCCCAGCATAAGAGTCTTCTCCAATGAGTCAACTCTTTGCATAAGGTGGCCAAAGTACTGGAGTTTCAGCTTCAGTATCATTCCTTCCAAAGAAATCCCAGGGCTGATCTCCTTCAGAATGGACTGGTTGGATCTCCTTGCAGTCCAAGGGACTCTTAAGAGTCTTCTCCAACACCACAGTTCAAAAGCATCAATTCTTTGGTTCTCAGCCTTCTTCACAGTCCAGCTCTCACATCCATACATGACCACAGGAAAAACCATAGCCTTGACTAGATGAACCTTTGTTGGCAAAGTAATGTCTCTGCTTTTGAATATGCTGTCTAGGTTGGTCATAACTTTCCTTACAAGGAGTAAGCGCCTTTTAATTTCATGGCAACAGTCACCATCTGCAGTGATTTTGGAGCCCAGAAAAATAAAGTCAGACACTGTTTCCACTGTTTCTCCATCTATTTCCCATGTAGTGATGGGACCAGATGCCATGATCTTCGTTTTCTGAATGTTGAGCTTTAAGCCAACTTTTTCACTCTCCTCTTTCACTTTCATCAAGAGGCTTTTTGGTTCCTCTTCACTTTCTGCCATAAGGGTCGTGTCATCTGCATATCTGAGATTATTGATATTTCTGCTGGAAATCTTGATGACAGCTTGTGTTTCTTCCAGCCCAACATTTCTCATGATGTACTCTGCATATAAGTTAAATAAGCAGGGTGACAGTATACAGCCTTGACATACTCCTTTTCCTATTTGGAACCAGTCTGTTGTTCCATGTCCAGTTCTAACCATTGCTTCCTGACCTGCATATAGGTTCTTCTGTGTATCACTGCATTGTGATCCACACAGTCAAAGGCTTTGACATAGCCAGTAAAGCAGAAATAGATGTTTTTCTGGAACTCTCTTGCTTTTTTGATGATCCAGCAGATGTTGGCAATTTGATCTCTGGTTCCTCTGCCTTTTCTAAAGCCAGCTTGAACATCTGGAAGTTCATGGTTCACATATTGTGAAGCCTGGCTTGGAGAATTTTGAGCATTACTTTACTAGCGTGTGAGATGAGTGCAACTGTGCGGTTGTTTGAGCATTCTTTGGCATTGCCTTTCTTTGGGATTGGAATGAAAACTGACCTTTTCCAGTCCTGTGGCCACTGCTGAGTTTTCCAAATTTGCTGGCATATTGAGTGCAGCACTTTCACAGCATCATCTTTCAGGATTTGAAATAGCTCAACTGGAATTCCATCACCTCTACTAGCTTTGTTTGTAGTGATACTTTCTAAGGCCCACTCGACTTCACATTCCAGGATGTCTGGCTCTAGGTGAGTGATCACATCATCATGATTAACTTGGTCATGAAGATGTTTTTTGTACATTTCTTCTGTGTATTCTTGCCACCTCTTCTTAATATCTTCTGCTTCTGTTAGGTCCATACCATTTCTGTCCTTTATCGAGCCCATCTTTGCATGAATTTTTCCCTTGGTATCTCTAATTTTCTTGAAGAGATCTCTAGTCTCTCCCATTCTGTTGTTTTCCTCTATTTCTTTGCATTGATCACTGAGAAAGACTTTCTATCTCTTCTTGCTATTCTTTGGAACTCTGCATTCAGATGCTTATAGCTTTCCTTTTCTCCTTTGCTTTTTGCTTCTCTTCTTTCACAGCTATTTGTAAGGCCTTCTCAGACAGCCATTTTGCTTTTTTTGCATTTCTTTTCCATGGGGATGGTCTTGATCCCTGTCTCCTGTACAATGCCACAAACCTCCAACCATAGTTCATCTGACACTCTATCAGATCTAGTCCCTTAAATCTATTTCTCACTCCACTATATAATCATAAAGGATTTGATTTAGGTCATACCTGAATAGTCTAGTGGTTTTCCCTACTTTCTTCAATTTAAGTCTGAATTTGGCAATAAGGAGTTCATGATCTGAGCCACAGTCAGCTCCCAGTCTTGTTTTTGCTGACTGTATAGAGCTTCTATTTTTTTTTTTTTTTTAGTTCTCTTCTGTGTATTCTTGCCACCTCTTCTTAATATCTTCTGCTTCTGTTAGGTCCATACCATTTCTGTCCTTTATCGAGCCCATCTTTGCATGAAATGTTCCTTTGGTATCTCTGATTTTCTTGAAGAGATCCCTAGTTTTTCCCATTCTGTTGTTTTCCTCTATTTCTTTGCATTGATCACTGAGGAAGGCTTTCTTATCTCTTCTTGCTATTCTTTGGAAATCTGCATTTAGATGTTTATATCTTTCCTTTCTCCTTTGCTTTTTGCTTCTCTTCTTTTCACAGCTATTTGTAAGGCCTCCCCAGACAGCCATTTTGCTTTTTTGCATTTCTTTTCCATGGGGATGGTCTTGGTCCCTGTCTCCTGTACAATGTCACGAACCTCATTCCATAGTTCATCAGGCACTCTATCTATCAGATCTAGGCCTTTAAATCTATTTCTCACTTCCACTGTATAATCATAAGGGATTTGATTTAGGTCATACCTGAATGGTCTAGTAGTTTTCCCTACTTTCTTCAATTTCAATCTGAATTTGGCAATAAGGAGTTATCACTTCATGGGAAATAGATGGGGAAACAGTGGAAACAGTGTCAGACTTTATTTTTCTGGGCTCCCAAATCACTGCAGATGCTGACTGCAGCCATGAAATTAAAAGACGCTTACTCCTTGGAAGGAAAGTTATGACCAACCTAGGTAGCATATTCAAAAGCAGAGACATTACTTTGCCAACAAAGGTTCATCTAGTCAAGGCTATGGTTTTTCCTATGGTCATGTATGGATGTGAGAGCTGGACTGTGAAGAAGGCTGAGCACCGAAGAATTGATGCTTTTGAACTGTGGTGTTGGAGAAGACTCTTGAGAGTCCCTTGGACTGCAAGGAGATCCAAGCAGTCCATTCTGAAGGAGATCAGCCCTGGGATTTCTTTGGAAGGAATGATGCTAAAGCTGAAACTCCAGTACTCTGGCCACCTCATGTGAAGAGTTAACTCATTGGAGAAGACTCTGATGCTGGGAGGGATTGGGGGCAGGAGGAGAAGGGGACGACAGAGGATGAGATGGCTGGATGGCATCACTGACTTGATGGATGTGAGTCTGAATGAACTCTGGGAGCTGGTGCTGGACAGGGAGGCCTGGTGTGCTGTGATTCATGGGGTCGCAAAGAGTCGGACAATACTGAGCGACTGATCTGATCTGATAGAGCTTCTCCATCTTTGGCTGCAAAGAATATAATCAATCTAATTTTGGTGTTGACCATCTGGTGATGTCCATGTGTAGAGTCTTCTCTTGTGTTGTTTGAAGAGGGTGTTTGCTATGACCAGTGCGTTCTCTTGGCAAAACTCTATTAGCCTTTGCCCTGCTTCATTCCATATTCCAAGGCCAAATTTTCCTGTTACTCCAGGTGTTTCTTGACTTCCTACTTTTGCATTCCAGTCCCCTATAATGAAAAGGACATCTTTTCTGGGTGTTAGTTCTAAAAGGTCTTGTAGGTCTTCATAGAACCGTTCAACTTCAGCTTCTTCAGTGTTACTGGTGGGGCATAGACTTGGATTACTGTGACATTGAATGGTTTGCCTTGGAACAGAGATCATTCTGTCATTTTTGAGGTTGCATCCAAGTACTGCATTTCAGACTCTGTTGACCATGATGGTCACTCCATTTCTTCTGAGAGATTCCTGCCTGCAGTAGTAGATATAATGGTCATCTGAGTTAAATTCACCCATTCCAGTCCATTTTAGTTCGCTGATTCCTAGAATGTCGACATTCACTCTTGCCATCTCCTGTTCGACCACTTCCAATTTGCCTTGATTCATGGACCTGATATTCCAGGTTCCTATGCAATATTTCTCTTTATAGCATCGGACCTTGCTTCTATCACCAGTCACATCCACAACTAGGTATTGTTTTTGCTTTGGCTCCATCCTTTCATTCTTTCTGGAGTTATTTCTCCACTGATCTCCAGTAGCATATTGGGCACCTACCAACCTGGGGAGTTCCTTTTTCAGTATCCTATCATTTTGCCTTTTCATATTGTTCATGGGGTTCTCAAGGCAAGAACTCTGAAGTGGTTTGCCATTCCCTTCTCCAGTGGACCACATTCTGTCAGACCTCTCCACCATGACCCGCCCATCTTGGGTGGCCCCACACAGCATGGCTTAGTTTCATTGAGTTAGACACGTCTGTGTTTCTAGTGTGATTAGATTGACTAGTTTTCTGTGATTATGGTTTCAGAGTGTCTGCCCTCTGATGCCCTCTTGCAGCACCTACCGTCTTACTTGAGTTTCTTTTACCTTGGACATAGTGTATCTCTTCACGGCTGCTCCAGCAAAGCACAGCCATTGCTCCTTACTTTGGACGAAGGGTATCTCCTCACCGCCGTCCCTCCTGACCTTAAACATGGAGTAGCTCCTCTAGGCCCTCCTGCGCCCAGGCAGCCGCCACTCAATACAAAATAAAAAGTTTGTTTAAAAAAAAGAAAATATGCGCAACTTGTATCTTGGGACCTGTATCTGTATCAAAACAAAGTCAGCACAAAGGGTGAAGTTATGAATTAGAATTGTACTAAGAATTAGATTGTACTCTGAGAATTGTTCCAGATATAAGTTTTTGTGCCCATGGTTCTTTTAAACTGATTGAGCATTAAACAGCAGACAGGATCCAGAAACCCTTAGTGCCTGATGGCAGTGCACAGTCCACATGTTTGATGTATTTATATAGCATTTTCTCTTTCATCTTAAACAAAACCACATACTAGGAGGAGAGAGATCCCTTTAACTACTAACCACACTCTCATTACCTCTCTCTCTCCCTAATCCCTCCATAAGTAACTTGTTAAGAGTTTGATTTTTATCATTCCAGGTCTTTCTATAATTTTCATGACATGTTATTATTACAATAGTATGTATTATTTTATTAGCACTTTTGGGGGTTTTGTTTTGTTTGCTTTGTTTTATAATTGAAGTTTATTTTTACAAGTAGGTCAGGTACAAAAAAGAAAATTGCAAGGACTCAGCTGAGTGAATTTGACATCTGTGAAGTCACTATACCAATGAGTATCTTGAAGCTTTCCACAGCCCAGAAGACTCTCTCATGTTCCTTCCAAGTTAACATCCACTGACCCCACATGTAGCCACGATTCTCACTTCTATTACCATAGATAAGTTGTGCTTCCAGTCAGATCCAACTCTTAGCCCTGAAGAACCCCCTTATCACTGCTGTTAGGAATTATGGATTTTCAAACAACTAGAATATAAACAGTAAAACACTTACTGGAAAATGATAAAGAATGTTTTAAATGGTTCAGAAAACCTTTTGGTAGCTTCTTTTGCCTCAAAGTGGTAAGGAGCCTGGCATGTGTGTAGACAACAGAGAATTCCTGTATTATTAACCCCTCATTCTCTGACCCACAGATGGGAGGCCAGGTTGACCTAAACACAAAGAGGGAAAAAGTTTTCATGGGTGTCCGGAGGCTAGCCTCATAGAGAAAGGCCTGGGAAGGGGCAGAGGTATGCCTGCCCTACATGCCCCTGGGGCAGACCGCCAGGGAGCCTTCCATTACTGCGCATCACGAGGATCTGAAAAAAGCTTCTTTGGGTTATCTGGACTGTACTATTGGGTGTGTATTATTACAGCCTGACAGTAGGTCTTCCCATAAACTCCAGAAGAGAGCAAAAGATACACCATAAGTATGATGTGGATAATAATAATGTCTATCTCATGGTGTTTTTCTAAAATTTTAAAAACTTTTTAATAAAGTATGAGTTATACAGAATACATTGCACAAAATCTTGTGTACAAGATGTACACAATCTAGTGTACATCTTGGGAGATTTTTACATATATATATATCCATGTAGGAATATTTCTAGATCTCCAAAATGTCCCTTGTCCCTTCCTGATCAATAACTCCTCAAAAGTAACCACTAGTCTTACTTCCATCATCATAGATAGTGTGGCCTGATTTTGAAATTCATGTAAATGGAATCATCAGAACACATTTGAATCAGTTCTAATGAGGTGGATGAAACTGGAGCCTATTACACAGAGTGAAGTAAGTCAGAAAGAAAAGCACCAATACAGTATATTAATGCATGTATATGGAATTTAGGAAGATGGTAATGATGACCTTATATGCAAGACAGCAGAAGATACACAGATATAAAAAACAGACTTTTGGACTCTGTGGGATAAGGCAAGGGTGGGATGATTTGAGAGAATAGCATTGAAACATGTATATTACCATATGAGAAATAGATCACCAGTCCAAGTTTGATGCATGAAACAGGGCACTCAAAACCAGGGTACTGGGACAATCCTGAGGGATGGGATGGGGAGGGAGGTGGGAGGGTGGTTCAGGAAGTGGGAGGGTGGTTCAGGATGGGGACACATGTACACCCATGGATGATTTGTGTCAATGTATGGCAAAGACCACCACAGTATTGTAAAGTAATTAGCCTACAATTGAAAAAAAATAAATTAATTTAAAAATATATGTACACTTTGTGCTTACTCTTTTTCCCTTAATAGATCCATGAGACTATGTATATTTTTGCTCATGGTAGCTATTTGTTCTTTATTGTTGCAATATACTCTTTTGTTGTACAAATATATCACAATTTATTCTCCAGTCTACTACTGTTGGGGGATGTTTGAGTTGATTGCAGTTGAGAGCTTTTAAAGCATTATAAATGAATAACTACTGGCACATGTCTTTATGTCCTTTAGTCGATATTAGATCTCATTTGTGTTCCATTCATGCACCCAAGAGTGGAACCAGTTGATCATAAGTACACATATGTTTAGCTTTATGGATTCTGCCAAAACAGTTTCCAAAGTGTCATACAAATTTACAACTCCGCTAGCAACATATGAGAGTTTCAGTTAATTACACTTTTGCTAACATTATGAGAGTGACAAGTCAAGTCATAGATTGGGAGAAGATTTTGTAATTACATATAATTGACAAAAGACTTTCTGGAGGAAGAACTACGAATCAATTCTATGATCAAAAACTTCCACAGACGAATTTCTTTTGTAGAAGTTCAAAATAAGCAGATGACTTGATCGTCTCTTTAAAAAAGAAGATATTCAAGGGGGTTCCGGTTAAGATGGCGGAGGATTAGGACGGGGAATACACTTTCTCCTCCACAAATTCATCAAGGGGACATCTAAACGCCGAGTAAATTCCTCAAACAGCTTTGGAATGTCGGCAGAGAACATCGGACACTGAGAAAAGCAACTCACTCCCCTCTAAAGGAGGTAGGAAAGAATATAGAAGCCAGAGAGGGACAAAGAGGGAGGGACGGACCTCTGTCCGGGGAAGGGAGCCTGGAAAGGGAAAGAAAAGTTTCCAAACACCGGGAAACTCTCCCTGTAGAGTCTGTGCCAACCGAGAAAGCACGGAGAATAACAGAGAGGAAAACAAATGAACAATTAAGACCCACAGACTACGAGCCCTGCGGTAGCTTCCTCGGCGGGAAGGCATCATCGCAAACACCCGCTTCCGCCAGTAGCAAGCCCGGGCTGGGCGGGGAGATGCTGTGGGCTGCTCCCACGCCGCCGGCCGCTCCCCCCGTGGGAAGCACCCCCGAGGAGCGCTCCCCTCCCCCCTGCCGCCAGCCGCTCCCGCGCGGGCGCGCACCCGCCCCCTGCGCCGGGGGGGCTCCCGAGCGGGTCGACCCCCACCGCCCACCGTTCCCGTGCGAACCACTCCATCCCCTCACCGCCGCTCCCCCGCCAGCCGTTGCCACATGGGCCGTTTCTGCCGGGAGTGGTTTGGGCCGGCAGACCGGACTGCGGCGAGGACCACAGGAGGGGCCGGCCCGGGCCCAAGACACTGCGGGGCCCACGCACAGAGCAAGGGACTATAGCGCGCGCCCGCCCCCTGCGCCGGGGGCTCCCACGCGGGTCGACCCCCACCGCCGACCGTTCCCGTTCCCGTGCGAACCATCCCCTCGCCGCCACTCCCCCGCCAGCCGTGGCCGCGCAGGCCGTTCCCGCCGGGAGTGGGTCGGGCTGGCAGACCAGACTGCGGCACCGTCCACAGAAGAGGCCGGCCCAGGCCCAAGACACTGCAGGGCCCGCGCACAGAACAAAGGACTATACAGACCAACTACAGAGAAAGGGGCCTATAGATCTTGAGAAACTTAAGCCGGAACAAGGAACTAGCCGAAAATGAACTGAACCCACAGCAATAAAAGAGAAACTCTTATACATATTGTTACTATTTTTACCAACATTATTTCCTTTTTTTTTTCTTTTCTTTTTTTAATATATGTTTTTTAAAAATTTTATTATTTTTTTATTGAAAGGAAGAGGAGGGGGAGGGGAGGAAGGGAAAAAAAAAAATTTTTTTCTTTTTTTTTTCTCTTTCCTTTTAATTTTTTTCTTTTTTTTCTTCTTGTTTTTGTTTCTTTTATTTTTATGTTTTTATCCTCTAGTACTTCTTTAATCTCCACGGTTAGATATAACTTTTGCGACCCTGTTTTGGTTTTTTTGTGTGTGTTTTTTTTTTTTTTTTCTTGTTTTTGTTTCTTTTATTTTTATGTTTTTATCCTCTAGTACTTCTTTAATCTCCACTGTTAGATATAACTTTTGCGACCCTGTTTTGGTTTTTTTGTGTGTTTTTTTTTTTTTTTTTCTTCTTTCTTGTTTTTGTTTCTTGTATTTTTATGTTTTTATCCTCTAGTACTTCTTTAATCTCCACTGTTAGATATAACTTTTGTGACCCTGTTTTGGTTTTTTGTGTGTGTGTTTTCTTTCTTTTTTTTTTTTTCTTTTTTTCTTTTTGTCCTTGGCTTTTTTTCTCTCCTTTGTTCTTTTCTTTACTGATTACTGACTGGATCTGTCTCTCTCCTTGACACCCCCTCCTTTTATCCTCCTGACCAACCACATCTCCCTCCTCCCTTTCTCCTTCTCCGTATAACTCCGTGAACATCTCTGAACAGTCTAGTTGTGGAATGCAATATAGAAGACGAACTTTATGAGACTACTGCAAAAATAAGACAGATAACAGGAAGCAGGAGGCTTAAGTCCAAACCCTGATCCCACGAAACATTAATTGACAGGAGCTCATCAAATGCCTCCATACCTACACTGAAACCAAGCATCACACAAAGACCAGCAAGTTCCACGGCAAGACATACCAAGAAAAACCATTAGAAAAACAAGAACACAGCCCTGAGCTCCAAGTCACAGGCTACACAAAGCGACCTCAAAACCATAGACATCTCATAACACACCACTAGACACTCCACCGCACCCCAGAGAAAAGAAATCCAGCCCCACCCACCAGAACATCGATACAAGCTTCCATAAACAAGAAACCTCGACTTGCCACCGGTACAAACCCACATATAGGGCAGAAAAGCCACTATATGACCAATAAAGAGAACTCCACAGACTGCCAGAATACAGTAAGGACTCCCCAAACTCAGCATTTTAAACAAGATGAAGAGACAGAAGAATTCCCAGCAGGTAAAGGAACAGGATAAATGCCCACCAAACCAAACTAAAGAGGAAGAAATAGCGAACCTACCTGATAAAGAATTCCGAATAATGATAGTGAAATTAATCCAAAGCCTGGAAAGCAAAATGGAATCATGGATAAATAGCCTGGAGAAAAGCATCAAGAAGATGCAAGAAAGATTTAACAAGGACCTAGAAGAAATAAAAAAGAGTCAATATATAATGAATAATACAATAAATGAGATCCAAAACACTCTGGGGGCAACGAATAGTAGAATTACAGAGGCAGAAGATAGAATTAGTGAATTAGAAGATAGAATGGCAGAATTAAATGAATCAGAGGAGAAAAAAGAAAAACGAATTAAAAGGAATGAGGACAATCTCAGAGACCTCCAGGACAATCTTAAACATTACAATATTCGAATCATAGGAGTTCCAGAAGAAGAAGACAAAAAGAAAGACCATGAGAAGATACTAGAGGAGATAATAGTTGAAAACTTCCCTAAAATGGGGAAGGAAATAATCACTCAAGTCCAAGAAACCCAGAGAGTCCCATATAGGATAAACCCAAGGCGAAACACCCCAAGACACATATTAATCAAATTAACAAAGATCAAACACAAAGAACAAATATTAAAAGCAGCAAGGGAAAAACAACAAATAACACACAAGGGAATTCCCCTAAGGCTAACAGCTGATCTTTCAATAGAAACTCTTCAAGCCAGGAGGGAATGGCAAGACATACTTAAAGTGATGAAAGAAAAGAACCTACAGCCCAGATTATTGTACCCAGCAAGGATCTCATTCAAATATGAAGGAGAAATCAAAACCTTTACAGACAAGCAGAAGCTGAGAGAATTCAGCACCACCAAAACAGCTCTCCAACAATTACTAAAGGACCTTCTCTAGACAGGAAACACAAAAAGGATATATAAATTCAAACCCAAAACAACAAAGTAAATGGCAACGGGATCATATTTATCCATAATTACCTTAAATGTAAATGGGTTGAATGCCCCAACCAAAAGGCAGAGACTGGCTGAATGGATACAAAAACAAGACCCATACATATGTTGTCTACAAGAGACCCACCTCAAAACAGGGGACACATACAGACTGAAAGTGAAGGGCTGGAAAAAGATTTTCCATGCAAATAGGGACCAAAAGAAAGCAGGAGTAGCAATACTCATATCAGATAAAATAGACTTTAAAACAAAAGCTTTGAAAAGAGACAAAGAAGGTCACTACATAATGATCAAAGGATCAATCCAAGAAGAAGATATAACAATTATAAATATATATGCACCCAACATAGGAGCACCGCAATATGTAAGACAAATACTAACAAGTATGAAAGGAGAAATAAACAATAACACAATAATAGTGGGAGACTTTAATACCCCACTTACACCAATGGATAGATCAACTAAACAGAAAATTAACAAGGAAACACAAGCTTTAAATGATACAATAGACAAATTAGAACTAATTGATATCTATAGGACATTTCATCCCAAAACAATGAATTTCACCTTTTTCTCAAGTGCACACGGAACCTTCTCCAGGATAGACCACATCCTGGGCCATAAATCTAGCCTTGGTAAGTTCAGAAAAATTGAAATCATTCCAACCATTTTTTCTGACCACAATGCAGTAAGAGTAAATCTCAATAACAGGAGAAAAACTATTAAAAATTCCAACATATGGAGGCTGAACAACACACTCCTGAATAACCAACAAATCACAGAAGAAATCAAAAAAGAAATCAAATTCTGCATAGAAACGAATGAAAATGAAAACACAACAACCCAAAACCTGTGGGACACTGTAAAAGCAGTCCTAAGGGGAAAGTTCATAGCAATTCAGGCATACCTTAAGAAACAAGAAAAAAGCCAAATAAATAACCTAACTCTACACCTAAAGCAACTGGAAAAGGAAGAAATGAAGCACCCCAAGATTAGTAGAAGGAAAGAAATCTTAAAAATTAGGGCAGAAATAAATGCAAAAGAAACAAAAGAGACCATAGCAAAAATCAACAAAGCCAAAAGCTGGTTCTTTGAAAGGGTAAATAAAATTGACAAACCACTAGCCAGACTCATCAAGAAACAAAGGGAGAAAAATCAAATCAATAAAATTAGAAAAGAAAATGGAGAGATCACAACAGACAGCACAGAAATACAAAGGATCATAAGAGACTACTATCAGCAATTATATGGCAATAAAATGGACAATATGGAAGAAATGGACAAATTCTTAGAAAAGTACAACTTTCCAAAACTGGATCAGGAAGAAATAGAAAATCTTAACAGACCCATCACAAGCACGGAAATTGAAACTGTAATCAGAAATCTCCCAGCAAACAAAAGCCCAGGCCCAGACGGCTTCACAGCTGAATTCTACCAAAAATTTAGAGAAGAGCTAACACCTATCCTACTCAAACTGTTCCAGAAAATTGCAGAGGAAGGCAAACTTCCAAACTCATTTTATGAGGCCACCATCACCCTAATTCCAAAACCTGACAAAGATCCCACAAAAAAAGAAAATTACAGACCAATATCACTGATGAACATAGACGCAAAAATCCTTAACAAAATTCTAGCAATCAGAATCCAACAACACATTAAAAAGATCATACACCATGACCAAGTGGGCTTTATCCCAGGGATGCAAGGATTCTTCAATATCCGCAAATCAATCAACGTAATACACCACATTAACAAACTGAAGAATAAAAACCATATGATTATCTCAATAGATGCAGAGAAAGCCTTTGACAAAGTTCAACATCCATTTATGATAAAAACTCTCCAGAAAGCAGGAATAGAAAGAACATACCTCAACATAATAAAAGCTATATACGACAAACCCACAGCAAACATTATCCTCAATGGTGAAAAACTGAAAGCATTTCCTCTAAAGTCAGGAACAAGACAAGGATGCCCACTTTCACCATTATTATTCAACATTGTTCTGGAAGTTTTGGCCACAGCAATCAGAGCAGAAAAAGAAATAAAAGGAATCCAAATTGGAAAAGAAGAAGTAAAACTCTCACTGTTTGCAGATGACATGATCCTCTACGTAGAAAACCCTAAAGATTCCACCAGAAAATTACTAGAACTAATCAATGAATACAGTAAAGTTGCAGGATATAAAATTAACACACAGAAATCCCTTGCATTCCTGTACACTAATAACGAGAAAATAGAAAGAGAAATTAAGGAAACAATTCCATTCACCATTGCAATGAAAACAATAAAATACTTAGGAATATATCTTCCTAAAGAATCTAAAGACCTATATTTAGAAAACTATAAAACACTGGTGAAAGAAATTAAAGAGGACACTAATAGATGGAGGAATATACCATGTTCGTGGATTGGTAGAATCAATATAGTGAAAATGAGTATACTACCCAAAGCAATTTATAGATTCAATGCAATCCCCATCAAGCTACCAACAGTATTCTTCACAGAGCTAGAACAAATAATTTCTCAATTTGTATGGAAATACAAAAAACCTCGAATAGCCAAAGCTATCTTGAGAAAGAAGAACGGAACTGGAGGAATCAACCTGCCTGACTTCAGGCTCTACTATAAAGCTACAGTCATCAAGACAGTATGGTACTGGCACAAAGACAGAAACATAGATCAATGGAACAAAATAGAAAGTCCAGAGATAAATCCACGCACATATGGTCACCTAATCTTTGACAAAGGCGGCAAGAATATACAATGGAGTAAAGACAATCTTTTTAACAAGTGGTGCTGGGAAAACTGGTTGAACACTTGTAAAAGAATGAAACTAGAACACTGTCTAACACCATACACAAAAATAAACTCAAAATGGATTAAAGAGCTAAATATAAGACCAGAAACCATAAAACTCCTAGAGGATAACATAGGCAAAACACTCTCTGACTTACATCACAGCAGGATCCTCTATGACCCACCTCCCAGAATATCGGAAATAAAATCAAAAATGAACAAATGGGACCTAATCAAACTTAAAAGCTTCTGCACAACAAAGGAAACTATAGGCAAGCTGAAAAGACAGCCTTCAGAATGGAAGAAAATAATAGCAAATGAAGCAACAGACAAACAACTAATCTCAAAAATATACAAGCAACTTCTACAGCTCAATTCCAGAAAAATAAACGACCCAATCAAAAAATGGGCCAAAGAACTTAATAGACATTTCTCCAAAGAAGACATACAGATGGCTAACAAACACATGAAAAGATGCTCAACATCACTCATTATCAGAGAAATGCAAATCAAAACCACTATGAGATACCATTACACGCCAGTCAGAATGGCTGCGATCCAAAAATCCACAAGCAATAAATGCTGGAGAGGGTGCGGAGAGAAGGGAACCCTCTTACACTGTTGGTGGGAATGCAAACTAGTACAGCCACTATGGAGAACAGTATGGAGATTCCTCAAAAAACTGGGAATAGAACTGCCTTATGACCCAGCAATCCCACTGCTGGGCATACACACTGAGAAAACCAGAATTGAAAGAGGCACGTGTACCCCAATGTTCATAGCAGCACTGTTTACAATAGCCAGGACATGGAAGCAACCTAGATGTCCATCCACAGATGAATGGATAAGCAAGCTGTGGTACATATACACGATGGAGTATTACTCAGCCATTAAAAAGAATACATTTGAATCAGTTCTTATGAGGTGGATGGAACTGGAGCCTATTATACAGAGTGAAGTAAGCCAGAAACAAAAACACAAATAGAGTATACTAACGCATATATATGGAATTTAGAAAGATGGTAACAATCACCCTGCTTATGAGACAGCAAAAGAGACACTGATGTATAGAACAGACTTTTGGACTCTGGGACTGGGAGAGGGTGGGACGATTGGGGAGAATAGCATTGAAATATGTATAATATCATATCTGAAACGAGTCAGTCCAGGTACGATGCCCGGTAACAGATGCCTGGGACTGGAGCACTGGGATGACCTGGAGGAATGGTGTGGGAGGGGGGAGGGAGGAGGGTTCAGGATGGGGAGCACGTGTATTCTGGTGGCGGATCCATCTCGATGTATAGTAAAAGTAATACAATATTGTAAAGTTAAAAAAAAATTAAAAAAAATAAAAATAAAAATAAATGGAACAAGAGCTATAAAAAATAGAATCGGTGGAGGGAGAAAGATCATTCAGAAACCAGATAGGACAATATAGTCTTTGAACTGTGACTACTGTTGGCCAATAACCAGTGGGAAAACATTTTTTACAGTACTGATTTTTAAAATTGGTCTCATAAATATTTTGCCTATTTCAATAATGTGCTTAAACACATACATCACCTTAATTGAAGGTATAGTTTCTTTGCAAAGAATAAATAATTCACTTTATTTTTGTACAATTTTGTTGAACTTTAACATTAATCTATTGACATGTAATGTGAACCAATGCATCACCTCTTTCTTTACATACACTATTAAAGAAAATTTGGATCCAAGGGCTAATCAGAGCTCATCTAACCATTAAAATCATTGTTGATTGAATAAACATCCATTATGAAGAAATTTAAAAAAAATAAAATAAAAAAGAAGATATTCAAAAGGCCTATAAACAGGTGTTCATCATCAGTAGTTATCAGAGAAATGCAAAATCAACCACAGCGTGGCAACATCACCTCTAAGAATGCTGAAATCAAAGGACTGATAATGCCAAATATTTTGTTTATAATAAATGGTATGCTACTCTACTCATTATTTAGCCAGTTGGGTCACTCACTTAATAAATGGGCTTAGAGATCTGAACATGTTACTACAAATACAATAAACTCATCGCTTTTAACTGCTTAAAATTCCATAGTAGGAAAATACTACTGTTCATTTCCACATTTTTAATCCAATAGAAATGTAGATTTTTTTCTGCTTTTTCACTATTACAAATAACACAATAGTGAACATTCTTGTATGTTCCTCTTTCTGTACATTTGCAGATGTTTCTCCAAGGTAGAGAGCAAGGGGTGAAATTGTGTGTCAGTGGAAATGTACTTAGTTTAGCTTTGACAGATGACAACAAATCATCTTTCTTGTCAGCTGTGATAATTATCACTACAAACAATAGTGTATAAGAATATGTCAAACTACTGCCTTACCAGTATAGCATCAATTTTTTCATATTTTCCCTAGCTGATTTTTTTTAATAATTTTTTTTATTTATTAATTTTTTGGTTGGGCTGAGATCTTCATCGCTGCGTGAGCTTTGCTGTGCAGACAGAGAGCAGGAACGACTCTCCGGTTGCGGTGCACAGGCTTCCCACTGCGGTGGCTTCTCTTGCTGTGGAGCGCAGGATCTACAGCATGCGGGCTGTAGGAGCTGTCCCTCCCGGGCTCTAGAGCGTAGGCTCAGGAGTTGTGGTGCATGGACTTAGTTGCCCCATTGCATGTGGAATCTTCCCAGATCAGGAATCAAACCCTGTCTCCTGAATTGGCAGGTGGATTCTTTACCTCTGAGCCACCAAGGAAGCCCTCAAGTTGATTTTTTTTTAATGGCCCATTATCTTAATTTTTACTTCTTGATTACCTCTGAAGTCAAACATCTTTACATGACTTTTTTGGCATTTGTATGTCTACTTCTATGAGTTGTCTTCTTAAAGTTCCCTCCCCCTTTTTTTTGCTATTTATTTTTCTTACAAACATATATTTCTAATATGAACCCTCAGTCTGTTACATGTGTTGCAAATATTTTCTTCCAATTTACTAGTTATTTTCTAACTTTTCATTGAACTTTGTGTAATGAAAAGTCACATATATATAAGTCATATATAAGTCATGATTAATGAAATTTGTCAGTATTTTCCTTTATGGTTTTTGCTTTTATGAATGTTTTCCCTACAGTTAAGAATTTTCTTTTGTTACATAGTTAAGGTACCAATGTCTTTATTTTTTTTTAACTTATTATTTTGTGTTGAACCATAGTCAATTAATAGTGTTGTGACAGTTTCAGGTGGACAGCAAAGAGAGCCATACATACACAGCCACACATACACATTATCCATCCTCCTCCAAACTCCCCTCCCATCCAGGCTGCCACATGACAGTGAGCAGAGTTCCCTGTGCTATACAGTAGGTCCTTGTTGGTTATCTATCTTAAATATAGCAATCTGGTGCTGATGTCTTTAATCTAACTGAGTTTATGTTATGAGATAAATTTCTGAGCTTTCTCTAAATGGAGAATCATGGAGAACCAATTTATTGAATAACTTATCCTTTCAACTCTGACCTAAGCACCAGAGCCATAATGTGCCAAATGGGTATATAATAGATTTTTCTAACCTCTATTCTTTTTCGTTGACTTACTTATATATTTCTGCACCAACAACATATCATTTCAATGAATACAACTTTATTTTATTTTCTAGCAAGTGCTATTTCGAGCCCTTGCTCTATAATTCCTTTTCAAAATCGCCTTAGCTATTCTTGCACTTTTCCCTTATAAAATACTGGGATCATCCTCTTAAATTTCACTTTTAAATCATTTTTATGTTTTGATTAGGCTTATTTTGAATTTGTAGATTATTTGGAGGAGAATCTAAAAACATTGAGTATTCCTCAATCCTTCAATGGTGAAACTGTCTGTTTATTTGGGTCTTTTATTATATCTTTCAGTAAAGGTTTGGTGTTTTCTTTACAAAAGTCTTATGGAAAGTATTTATGTCATTTTAATTCTTGAATGAAACATTTTTTCCTTTTATATTTTCTAATAGGATATTACTAGTGTATAGATAACTTCTTTTGACACAGTATTTTCTAGTAGGTATCTTAATATACTTTTTCTATTTTCTTGATATTGCCAATATTAGTGAGAAAGATGAAGGGAACATGCCAATTAATAGCATTCCATAAAAATAATTACCTGTGGAGAATCCATGGAAACATCTTAAAATATGTATTTCATAATGAAGTCAGTATAAAATAAGTTTCTAGTAAACCCTGTTCAGGAAGTTTGATTCCCTGATGTAAATGATAAAGTAGATTCATCTTTATAAAATTATAATATTATGCAGCATCTCATTCTATATGCAATGCCACTGCCAGCTCCTGTAAGTTTCTAAAACAAGGTGTTAACCATCACTCTTTCCCTAGTCTTTCCTAGTCAGCTTCCCTTCCCCCCAAAAGTCTCATCTTCCTTGAATCATGGTTCCCACCTCCTGTCTGTCTCTTCTTTTCATCCTCTCTTCTCTCCTGGATCAGTGACCCCATTAATCCAGTAAGAAACTGTCAGTTTTTTAAGACAGGGAAACAAGAGAGAAAGGTTATAGTGGCCTTTCCCATCCTAACAGCACTGAAGTGCGAACTGCATCTTGAGTAGAATTTTAAAGAGGATAGAGAGCCAAAGCTATGAGGAAGCTGAAAGATCCTTTCCTCCCGGATTTCCTCTGGTTTCATCTTCAGGGGAATAAAAACTCACCCCAATAACCAGTGTGCAGTGGGCACTTACTAAGTGCCTGGCACTGTGCGAAGCATTTAGCATGTGTCATATTTATGGCCCCCAACAAGCCTATAAGGTTAGGACTATTATTAGCCCCTCTCTGGAGAAAAGGAACACCAGCTCCTTCTGGATAAATAACTTTCCAAGTTTCATCACTAGTAAGTTTGGCAAGGAATTAAGCCCATCTATCCAACTCCAGCCCCTGTTCTTAACCCCTTCTCTAACCCAGTAACAGTGTGGGAAGAAAGTTTGGAGCAAAATAATAGCAGTGATCATTCTATCTGGTACATGTGTATCTGCATTTATAACACTAAAGCTTAAAAGGTTTGCAGTATTTCACTGCTCACAGCACAATGGCACAATCATCACTATTTTAGCCATGAAGTAAGCCCAAATTTTAAGCTAACTACAGGACAGAAAATAGAGCCTCTAGCCACACAGAGAGAAGGCAATGGCACCCCACTCCAGTACTCTTGCTTGGAAAATCCCATGGATGGAGGAGCCTGTTAGGCTGCAATCCATGGGGTCGCTAAGAGTCGGACTCGACTGAGCAACTTCACTTTCACTTTTCACTTTCATGCATTGGAGAAGGAAATGGCAACCCACTCCAGTGTTCTTGCCTGGAGAATCCCAGGGACGGGGGAGCCTGGTGGGCTGCCATCTGTGGGGTCGCACAGAGTCGGACACAACTGAAGTGACTTAGCATAGCCACACAGAAGCATGAATGTGGAGTCACAGTCCTCCAAAATGCCCCTGCATCCCTGGCATGACCACAGAGAAAAAAGAGCAGAGATGGGATTACATTTTACCACATCCATCTTCTGCAGGATTCTGTAACGATGTGATCTTGGGCACGTCATTTAATTTTCCTCTATTTTAATTACCTTTAAGGTAAAATAATGCTAATAATAAGACCGAAAGGGCTGCAGAAAGGATTAAATGATCATATATATGGTGCTCAGAGGAGTGGCTGGCACATTTTTATCACTGTCTGAGGGTTCTTGTCATCCTTAGCTCTTTCATAATTCAGGGTAATAAGCTCAAATCTACTTTTTTCCCAATATATCAAACTTGTTTACAGTTGGGCTGTGGTATAGAAATCCAAATATTTTGGGCTTTTCAAAAGATTTTAGAAGGTTTTGTCTCCCTTTCCGCCCCGCGCCCCCCCCCCCCCCCCCCCCGCCCCAGATCTATACACTTTTCAAGAGCAATGTGATGCATATTTTTCTGATTCACTGAAGAGGATATTTGTTTCACTTCACACAACCCCCACACTGAAAGCCACTTTCTATTTGACTACAATGAAACTTTTTGGAAAATAAACTTCTTTTTGGCTATGCCAGGTGGCATGGAGGATCTTAGTTCCTTGACCAGGTATTGAACCCATGCCCCTTGCATAGGGAGTATGGAGTCTTAACCACTAACCACCAGCAAAGTCCCATGAACACTTTTTAAAGGCATCTCCTTTGAAGTAGAATGATGATGCTTTGGCCAAGAACAAATCTTCAGCAGTATATGCATATGCATGCTTCTGAGACTGGCTTCCCATGTAACTGAAGGGGCTTTGCTACCATCTCTATGTGTTAATGACTTACCAGAGCTGGACTAACCTCCCCATAGCCTCCCTCAGTTCAGCCAAGTGATCCATAGCTGGTTCTCACCTGTGCAGTCTAGATCAGCCCTGCTGTGACAGAGCCCCGCCAGACCATTGTCGAAGAAAGCCTCAGAAGTAGGAACAGGAAGCCCTTTCAGGGATCGAGTTTCCCTGATACAGATCTGTCCTTTTGATTGTCCTGCCTGCCCCTCACCCAGCTTTTATTTTCTCACTCACTGTGGCCTTACCTTGACTCTGACT
The DNA here is from genome assembly GCA_935064755.1 of Tragelaphus eurycerus. NCBI lineage: Eukaryota > Metazoa > Chordata > Mammalia > Artiodactyla > Bovidae > Tragelaphus > Tragelaphus eurycerus. Next base: position 37,978,233 of record CAKXYN010000010.1, on the reverse strand, counting down.
CTTTGACCTTGGGTGCCCTTGAACTGATCTTTCACGGCAGTAGATTTCTGGCTTTCCAGCACCCAGCCTATTCTGTGATTAATCCCAACCTGCCCCACTCCCTGCCACTTGAGCTTGCCTTTGGATTTGGCCAATTGTTCTTGGCTGTAAATCCTAAGTAGTAACTTCAGCCACCCTGCTCCAGGGCTGACATATCTTAGCCTTTTCCCTTGATATCCGTGTGAAATGCCTTGGCATCCTAGTTGAGGAAGCTCACTGCATAAAGAGACTCAGAAAGATGTTTTAACTCTACCAGAATGTGAATGATGTGTTTTGACATCGCAAAGCCAGAGAAGACAATTCAGAGAGCCTATTTATACTTTTTTAAGGCATAATCTTGGTATGCTGGAGTTTCTAAAACCAAAGTATACAGTTTTCTAATACTATTTTGAGGAAAAAGATCTCAGATAGTCTGTGCCCAAATGAGATGATTTCATCTTGTTTCGAGCCACCATGTATGTAACGAAAGGACTAAAAAACATACATAATCAGAGACTGGAATTCAAGTCATTCTTGTAGCACCAGTTGTGAGATTGGCAAGTCCTTTCATTCCAAACTTCAATTCCTATTTATGTAAACCTGGGACCAAATCCACTAAATTTTATTCTTTGAGATTATAAAATATATGTTATTTTTATGAGACTCTTCTCCCACAACTCACTTGGAGAAAGAGCTCCAAAATATTGTGTCTGTAAAGGTGATAAAAGATACAAATAAATTGAGATATGAATTGTTGATGTTATTGTTGTTTGGTTGCCCATTTGTGTCCAATTCTTTTGCAACCCCATGGACTGTAGCCCACCAGGCTCCTCTGTCCATGGAATTTCTCAGGCAAGAATACTGGAGCAGATTGCCATTTTCTCCTCCAGGGGATCTTCCTGACCCAATGTCCCACTAGACTGTAAAACTCTTTAAAGGCAGAATCATGTGGCTCATACCTGGGTCTTTATCTGTACTAATAATATATAAGCCACTTAGTATAAGCCGGGCTTCATCCTAAATGTTTTACATATATTTAACTCATCTAATTCTTATAAAACCCTGTGAGATAGAAATTATTACTGCATCCACTTTATAATATGGAAACTGAAATATGGACAGCTTAAATGACCTTCCCAAGCACACACAGCCAGTGAGTAATAGAACTGGGATTTGAACCCGGAGAGACTAGTTATCTGAATCTATGCTATTAACTGGGGCTTCCCAGGTGGCGCTCATGGTAAAAAACTCTGCTTGCCAATGCAGAAGTCATATGAGATGCAGGTTCGATCCCCAGGTCGGGAAGATCCCCTGGATCTTCCCACTTGAGTATTCTTGCCAGGAGAATCCCATGGACAGAGGAGCCTGGCAGGCTACAGTCCATGGGGTCACAAAGAGTCAGACATGACTGATTGTCTGAGCCACAGACAGATATGCTATTAACTATTGCGTTATATCGCTTGGTTGAATGGATAGATGGGTGGATTTTTTACATTTGTTATTGTCCTTTATTGTCTCGAGTCACAGACAATAATATAAGAAGCATGAAGGACATAATTAAATTTTCTTGAGGTATCAGTGTAGGTATTCTCTATTTTAATATTCAAATATTTTCAGTGGGATTAAAACCTGGATGGTTATCTAATCAACAATTTTTCCCCTTGCAATCAATAAAAAATATATATAATTTTCTATATCTAAACAAACAATTCTTGGCTACACTTATGAATACTTTTCTGCTTTTAAATAGAGTGGTAAATTTGATAGGAAGTTGTATTTTATGTTTTTAGTTTATTTTTTTGGCTGCACTACGTGGCTTGCAGTTCCTCCACCAGGGTTCAAACCTAGAGCCCCAGAAGGGAGAACCCTGAGTCCTAACCACTGAACTGCCGGGCAATTCCCTGGAAAATGTATTTTAAAGGTTCACAAACATTTATGTGATACATATAGTGATGGGGAAGGGGAAGATGAAAGGGCTGTGTTTTCCTCTCGCCAACTTATCCAAGAATTAAGTGTGCTCAAAGTCTGGGTCCTTCTAGGCTGTTTTTTAACTCCACCGTAAATAAACAACATGAGGCATTCTGGTAATCCTTGAAACTACAGCGTTAAAGCGAAAATGGCTTCTGTCAATAAAGACACATTGACCCATCCACCCTGTCCACTTGCACAGCCTCCATCCTCACTGCTCTATTCATACCCAAGTAACTGTGCACTGGACACACTGTCATTTTGGTCTAGCTGGTTTGCTGTGTACTTCTCCGCCTGGGTATCTCGTTTACTCCTATGTTTCAGTATCCTTTAAAAACAACATCAACTCTCATCTTTTTTTTTTTCCAGTTCTGACCTATATATTGAACCACTTGCTCATCAGACATCTTTACGTGTATGTTTACAGACATCTCAAAGTCAGTATCCAAGCCAGAACAAATGAACTTCCCCTTCATTATGCTCCTTGTTAGAGTCAATGGCACTACCACAGCCAAGTACTCTGGACAGACAACTGGAAAACACAATAATCAGCCTAATCTTCACATCTTATAAAACTTCCCAAAACCAACAAATCTGTTAAGTATTTTAAAACTTGATTCCCACTGTCTCCAAAATCTGTGATCCAAGCCACTGTTATCTCATTTAAACAATTCTAGAAGCCTCAGACAACAGATAACCCTCTTCCATTCTTATATCTCAGCAGATTCAAGAGAAAAGTCTGACTGTTATTTCCCAGCTTAAATCCTTTCAAAGTCCACCAAATGCTTTGGGGAGAAAGGAAAAAAATTCCTTTCTGTGGTCAATGAGACCCTGGAAGGTGGAGGGGGGTGGTTTGCTCCCACCCACTTCTGCAACTTTATCTCATGACTCTTTTCCCCCTGGTTTTCTAATTTCTGGGCTTTTCAGGAATTCCTTTAATGTGCCAACTTCTTTCCAGTAGCATGTAGGCCTCTGCACATGCTATTCCTTCTGTCTGGAACTCTCTCTTCCCCATTTACTGCCTGATTAATCCCACATTCATGTTCCGGACCTGAGCTTAAATATCTCTTCAGTGGAGAAGCCATACCTAAACTATCCCCTCTTTCAGCCCAGTTCAGGTCCACTCACTGTACAGTTTCATAGCACAGTGTCCTTTTCCTTCACTGTAGATTTTGTACAGGGCATTTTCTTTTGTTGTGCTTATTACAGCTTTTTATTTTTATAATTATTTGTTTTGTTCTGTCTTTTCTGATAGACTATAAATTCCATGAGGTCTTGTTCACTGTTCTTTTTTTGGTGACTAGCACACATCCTTGAATGAATGAATGATTATGCTAATGCTATTCTGGTAGTTTGGAGGGTAATAATAATAGACAGTTGAAGCATACTTTTTATTTTATCCTCATAATAACTTTGTGAGAGGATATCATTAGCACCCTTTCATAGGTACAAGCTAAGTTGCTTCAGTTGTATCCAACTCCTTCCGACCCCATGGACTGTAGCCTGCCAAGCTCCTCTGTCCATGGGATTCCCCAGGCAAGAATACTGGAGAGGGTTGTCATTTCCTTCTCCAGAGGATCTTTTGGACCCAGGGATGAGGAAGCTAAAATTCACAGATGTAAGGTGACTTGTCCAGTTTGTACAGAGCAATTCTTTCAAGAAGAAGGAATATTGGGATCATTATATGTTTTAAAGAACAAGTATTTTTTTACTAATACATTTCTCCAGACACTTTGTCCTTTGCAAATGCTAAGTATTAATATCTCTTTGGCATTTCCAGGGAGTTGTTTAAGATGAACAAAGCCAGTTACCACCATCTCCAATTCAGAGCAAAAAGCACGAAAACATTTAGGGAAAGTCCTGATAAATGAAGAAACATTTCACATTCATTGAAATAAAAAACACACAGGGAATAGAGCTGAGTGGGTTAAAGCAAATTAGGCAGAAAAAAAAATTGGTGTGATAAAGGCAGGAGCAAACAAAATGGATGAGCTAAAGGAAGAAAGAAGGAGAGATATGTACAAGGACACAGGGAAACAAAGACAGAAAAACAAACTCCTTAAGTCCTTGGGAGAGTCCAAAAGAGCACCACAAGAGATGCTGCCGGTGCGTCTAACAAGGGTAGTGGTGTTGCTGAATTGGATGGCATCACACGTGTGTGAGCACACTCCAGGAGATGGGGAAGGACATGGAAGTGTGGCGTGCTGCCGTCTATGGGGTCGCAAAGAGTCAGATATGACTGGGTAACCGAACAACAGCAGCAAAGTGTTTAGCAGTAAACAGAGCATCTGATGAGTAGCTGAGTTGTTCATGCCAAACTTTAGAGGGTTTTTTTCCTTTTTTTGGTGAATCAAGATGGTAATAACATTTTATATTTCTTCTTAATGTATCTATTGAAATATAGGTAAAAGTGAGAGGAAGTTAGAGGAAAAGAATTTCCTCCTCTATCCTGACCCAAAATACTGTGTTCCCATTTCCTACACTCTGCTCCCCCTCTGGCACTCCCCTGATGTTTTCCCTGACTCTTTTTAAATTAGTGGCTTCCCGAGCAGCTCAGACGGTAAAGAGACTGACTGCAGTGCAGGAGACCCGAGTTTGATTCATGAGCTGGGAAGATGCCCTGGAGAAGGAAACAGCAACCCACTCCAGCATTCTTGTCTGGAAAATCCCATGAATGGAGGAGCCTGGCAGGCTCCATGGGGTCACAAAGAGTCGGACACGACTGAGTGACTTCATTTTCTTTTCTTCTGTCAAATTAAACAAGGAGATCAATAGACTGAGGTAGCTTATGTAAGCAAACCAAATCCAAGCCTGCAGATGCCTCAAGGTTATAAAATCAAAATGCTAAGGGTACCCAACCACAAACAGCCAACCAGGCTTTAGCTGCAGCCAATCAAATAATTTCCTTTCTAGATTTTGTACTTTGTAAAAGTCTTCCCTCTGGTTCTTGTAAGAAGAGCACTCCTAACCACTTGTAGATTGGCACTGCCAAACTGGAATCAATTTTTGCTCAAATAAATTGAACATTTTAAAAATGTCTGTTTATCTTTTAACATCCCCTAACTGGGTTCTTCCATGGACCAGCCATGGGAAAATCATTATACTTTTCTGAATCTGTTTCTTTATCTACAATGTAGAGATAATCTATCCCTGGCTGATTTTTCTCAGTATTTTTTGGCTCATAGCATCTCAGTGGTAGAAAAAAACTTGAAAGGATGACTTCTAGTATAGGCTCAAACTGGATGTGTGAATCTCCACTGTGTTATCTCACTCAACAAATTTTATTTGTTCTTTTGCCCTTCCCTCAACTTTGAACATGTTAAATTTTAGAGTTTTGGTATCACTTAATCTATCAAATTCTGTTTTCTGGAATTATGTTCTTATACATGGAAAAACTTTATGGTCTTTAAAGACTAAGGTGATACAGTTTCTGTTTTATGCGTTATATACAAGGAAATGTTAAGTTGAGAGTAAGTGAAAATGATGGCATCAGGTTTGGAAAATATGTTTAAAGGAAATCTAGATTTCTAATATTGTTTTGGAGTCCAAAGCAGGGGAAAAAAAAAACATTAAATCTTAAAGGTTCATCTTTAAGGAGGTCATTCCTCTATACCAGTAGTTCCCAAGGTGTGATCCTACATCAGACAGAAGCATCAGCAGCATCTGGCTATTTGTGAGAAATTCAACATCTCTAGTCCCATCCCAGACATAACAAGAATCTCTGAGGTTGGAGACCAACAATCTGTTTTCTAACAAACACTGCTCTTTGACTTTTGAGAACAATTGCTTTCTGTTCTGGAGTGGGAAGGGCTTCCCAGATGGCATTAGTGGTAAAGAACCTACCTGCCAATAGACGTCAGAGATGTGGGTTCCTTCCCTGGCTTGGGAAGAATCCCCTGGAGGATGGCAGGCAACCCCTCCAATATTCTTGCCTGCAGAATCCCCATGGACAGAGGAGCCTGGAGGGCTACAGTCCATAGGGTCACACAGAGTTGGACATGACTAAGGCAACTTAGCAGCAGGCACACGGAGTGGGAAACTTGGGTGGGAGGATGGGGGATGAGACAGGGAACAGGACAGGTGTGTTGTGTGCTGGTGTGTTTTTATGATTAAAAATGACAATTATATGAAAGCAAAATTGCCAGTAGTTGACCATTTTGACCTACATTAAAGGAAAAATATGATTCAATCTTTTTTTTTATTCAATCTTAACAGTATGTTTTTAAGTATTATTATGAGGATAAGATAATGTGAAAAAATCTTGCACAGAGCCTGGATATGAAAGCTTCATAGATATTGGTTTCTTTTTTTCTAGTGCTCTAAAATGTACTGATCAGGGCCTCTATTCTCAGAAACAAGCTCTAAAGTCATTGTCAGACATGCTTTCCAGTGCCCACAGAAGACCAACAGCAGGCTGTTCCTCCATACTCCCCAGAATGAATTGCATTCTTAGATGAACAAGGCACCACCAGCTCCTATTCCTTCTAAGGAAATAGCAAGTTACCACTCTCCAATAATTAAAACATTCAGGGTAATACAATGTCTAGATGTTACCTACACATACCTCTGGGTCTCAACAGCAACTAGATTTACTCTCATCTCCTGCTTCTTTTAGGTGTATGTATATATTTCTAACCTTTCCATAACTTTCTTTCCTTGCAGATACTTATTTGCTTGTAAAATAACTGGCTTCCAGGAAGAGATGGAAATGAGCACAGGGCTCAAAACCAATTCTGAAGCAAGCCATAAACACAAAATTTAAACTCTTGGCTGATTTTTTTTTTTTTTTTTTGGTCACTGTGGTTTGTCAGGAAATATGGTGCAATAAGCTGTTATTGGAAATGGCCTAGAAAGAAAAAGAGAACATCTTCTCATCAATCTATGTTAACTAGATGAATAATGCTGAATCCAAATGATTAAGCAAAATGTACCTTACAATCTTGGATAGCATGAAAGGAAGAAAGGTGGAGCTGAGGTTGGAGGAGGAGGAGGGAAAAAGCAGAGGAATGAATGGGAAGGGGAACAGAACGCTTTTTTGAGTGTATATGCCCTTCTATGCGGGGAAGGCAATGGCACCCCACCCCAGTACTTTTGCCTGGAAAATCCCATGGACGGAGGAGCCTGGTAGGCTCCAGTCCATGGGGTCGCTAAGAGTCGGACACGACTGAGCGCCTTCACTTTCACTTTTCGTTTTCATGCATTGGAGAAGGAAATGGCAACCCGCTCCAGTGTTCTTGCCTGGAGAATCCCAGGGACAGGGGAGCCTGATGAGCTTCCGTCTATGGGGTCGCACAGAGTCGGACACGACTGAAGCGACTTAGCAGCAGCAGCAGTAGCAGCCCTTCTATGAGTTAAAGTTAAATGTTTAAAACATCAGAATTCTGTCATATCCATATTTAAATAGTTCTCTCTCCCGTGGGGGAGGAATGGATAGTCAATAGTCGATATACATGAATGGCTGCAGAACAGAGAAGAGAAATAGAACAATAGATTTTCATTTAGCAAATGGTTGACCAGATATGCACCTTATCAGTTGTCGCACTTAGTAAAGACTTTTCATGGACTGAATGTTTCCGTTCTCCCCAAATTCATATGTTGAAACCTGAATCTCCTATATGATGGCATTTACAGATGAGGCCTTTTGGAGTAATTAGGTCATGAAGATGGAATGGTTATAAATGGAATCGGTGTCCTTAGAGTAAGAGACCAGAGCCATCCCTCTTGTTTGCGATATAAGGATACAACTAGAAGAAAGCGGTCTGTGAACCAGGAAGGGGGTCTTCACCAGAATCTGATCACACTGACACCTTAATCTTAGTCTTTCAGTCTCTAAAACTGTGAGTCTCTACATGTTTGTTGTTTGAGTCCCCCCAACCCAAATTGACTAAGATTTTTGACTAAGACTAAGACTTTGGGCCATTCAAATTTTAAAATAATCATTCCCATCTTTACCTTCTCCTTCTTTCAAATAGATTTATTATTATCAAAGCACCTGACCATGTAGGACATAATCTAGATGCTCAAGAGATCCCACTCTATGTGAAATGTGAATACCCTGCCTCTTTACTGGCTCTCACTGACTTGTTCAGGGAAACTAGTCTGTCCTTTTCAGTTCATTCCCCAAGCATACAGACAGATAGATAATAACCTTCCAGCTCAAATGTTAGGTTACAGTACACCTGAGGAGTTTGTGGTTTTATATTTTCTTCCTTACAACAATCTTTGTCTTGTCCTCTAGTCCAAGCCATTTGACCTCATTTTTCAGATCCATCACCTGATAGGTGAGGGCAGGGCCACTTTGCAACCAGATTGGGGTGTGGTATGAGTACTACAACTTATTAAGAGCCTGACAATCTTGAGATAATTGGATTTGGGCAGATGGTGACTGCAGCCATGAAATTAAAAGACGCTTACTCCCTGGAAGGAAAGTTATGACCAACCTAGATAGCATATTCAAAAAGCAGAAACATTACTTTGTCAACAAAGGTCTGTTTAGTCAAGGCTACGGTTTTTCCAGTAGTCATGTATGAATGCAAGAGTTGGACTGTGAAGAAAGCTGAGCACCGAGGAATTGATGCTTTTGAACTGTAGTGTTGGAGAAGACTCTTGAGAGTCTCTTGGACTGCAAGGAGATCCAACCAGTCCATTCTGAAGGAGATCAGTCCTGGGTGTTCTTTGGAAGGAAATGATGCTAACGCTGAAACTCCAGTACTTTGGCCACCTCATGCGAAGAGTTGACTCATTGGAAAAGACTCTGATGCTGGGAGGGATTGGGGGCAGGAGGAAAAGGGGACGACAGAGGATGAGATGGCTGGGTGGCATCACCAACTCGATGGACATGAGTTTGAGTGAACTCCAGGAGATGGTGATGGACAGGGAGGACTGACATGCTGCGATTCATGGGGTCACAAAGAGTCGGACACGACTGAGCGACTGAACTGAACTGAAAGACAATATATTATATATTCTGTTCTTTCTTAATTATTCTTGGAATATTCTATTGCACGGGTAATTTTTGTTCTCAACATATATGAGTATCTGATGATGGGAGGGGAAAAAGAGCTGGGCGTCATTTACTATGGACTGAAGATACTCTCATCTGCTCAGCTTTCTCTGTCAACTAAGTGTAAAGCTTATATTCTACTCTAAATAAGACAAAAATACTTCTTTCTATTAACTATAAAAGCATAAGAGTATCTAAATATTTTTCTTTTAACCTGGCCTTTCTGACCTAGTCAAATACAGTGCTTAACATACAGTAACATAATGTCACTGTAATACTTTACATCCACACATAGAGTCTTTATTTCTCCTGAGAGGACCCAATTACATCTTTCTTTTATTTTACCTCAGTCTTCATTCCCTTAGAGTGACCCCTATAGAATTGCCAGCCTCACACACAGCATAAGAGGATCTTCTCAGAGAGGCTCAAGAGAGCACCTCTCTGCCAGGTCTCATAAGCACACATTTCATTCTCTCTGCTTATATCAAGTTCATTAACACAGAAGCAGAAGCACCCTCAGCCCTTCCCTAGTCCTCCCTTTCTGTTAGCTTGCTAGTTCAGTTCAGTCACTCAGTTGTGTCTGACTCTTTGCAACCCCATGAATCACAGCACGCCAGGCCTCCCTGTCCATCACCATCTCCTGGAGTTCACTCAAACTCACGTCCATCCAGTCAGTGATGCCATCCAGCCATCTCATCCTCTGTCGTCCCCTTCTCCTCCTGCCCCCAATCCCTCCCAGCATCAGAGTCTTCTCCAATGAGTCAACTCTTTGCATGAGGTGGCCAAAATACTGGAGTTTCAGCTTTAGCATTATTCCTTCCAAAGAACACCCAGGACTGATCTCCTTTAGAATGTACTGGTTGCATCTCCTTGCAGTCCAAGGGACTCTCAAGAGTCTTCTCCAACACTACAGTTCAAAAGCATCAATTCTTCGGTGCTCAGCCTTCTTCACAGTCCAACTCTCACATCCATACATGACCACAGGGAAAACCATTGCCTTGACCAGATGGACCTTTGTTGGCAAAGTAATGTCTCTGCTTTTGAAAATGCTATCTAGGTTGGTCATAACTTTCCTTCCAAGGAGTAACTGTCTTTTAATTTCATGGCTGCAGTCACCATCTGCAGTGATTTTGGAGCCCAGAAAAATAAAATCTGACACTGTTTCCACTGTTTCCCCATCTATTTCCCATGAAGTGATGGGACCAGATGCCATGATCTTAGCTTGCTAAGGCTACCATAAAAACATATCTTGGACTAGGTGGTTCAAGCAACAATAATTTATTTCCTCACACTTTTCGCTTTTGGAGACTAGAAGTCCAAGATCAAGGTGGTGTTTCTTCTGAGGGTCTCTATCCTTACCTGTCTTCATATGGTCTTCCTCTGTGTGCTTCTGTGTCCACATCACCTCATCTTGAAAGGAGACCAGTCATATTGAATTAGAGCACATCCTAATGACCTTGCTGCTGCTGCTAAGTCACTGCAGTCGTGTCCAACTCTGTGCGACCCCATGGACGGCAGCCCACCAGGCTTCTCCGTCCCTGGGATTCTCCAGGCAAGAACACTGGAGTGGGTTGCCATTTCCTTCTGCAATGCATGAAAGTGGAAAGTGAAAGTGAAGTCACTCAGTTGTGTCTGACTCTTAGCAATCCCATGGACTGCAGCCTACCAGGCTCCTCCATCCATGGGATTTTCCAGGCAACAGTACTGGAGTGGGGTGCCATTGCCTTCTCCTTCCTAATGATCTTATTTAACCTTAATTACTTTTTAAAAGACCTGTCTCCAATACAGTCACTTTCAGAGGTACAGCAGAGTTGGCAGGGGGGCATGGTTAGATCTTAAAGCTATGAAATTTGGAGAGACAAAATCAGCCCATAGCCCTCTCTTATGGAGATGAAAGGGAAACCCAACAAAGTGGAAAACTAACTGATTTCCTTCAAGAAAGCAGAATGGGAACAGAGAAAGGGATCCTCCCATTTGTGCCCAAAGAGGACCAGAAATAGGTATAAAGAAGTTTCAAGAAATGATTTCCTTTTACTTGCAATGATTAGAGGGCATCTAATGGAGAAGGTGAATAGAAAGTTTGGGCTGGCAATGAAACAGTAATAGAACTATTGACTCCTGCTGCTGCTGCTAAGTCACTTCAGTCGTGTCCAACTCTCTGCGACCCCATAGACGGCAGCCCACCAGGCTCCCCCGTCTCTGGGATTCTCCAGGCAAGAACACTGGAGTGGGTTGCCATTTCCTTCTCCAGTGCATAAAAGTGAAAAGTGAAAGTGAAGTCACTTAGTCGTGTCTGACTCTTAGCGACCCCATGGACTGCGGCCCACCAGGGTCCTCCATCCATGGGATTTTCCAGGCAAGAGTACTAGGCATCTCCATTTCAATATTCAATCAAAACTGTGAACTCAATATATCAAGGTTGAATTCAGTTCTGTCTTTCCTCAACTCTGCCCAGTTGCATTCCCTATTTTCATTACCCCCACCCATTATCCCTCCTTATAATCAAGTGGCATCCCTTCTACTTCTACTACCTATATTTAGTTGGGTAAAAGTCCGTCTCCTAAATATCTTGAGTCTGTCTCTTTCTATCTCCATTGTTTCTTAATTCAATATTGAACATCACTCATTCATAGCAACTGAATGAACTAGCTATTTTGCTTCTCCCCTTACTAGTCATCTCATCTTTGAAACAATCTATTATCTTTCTAAAACACAGATCTAATAACTACATTGTCTTGGGTAGAACAATATATCTTCATTATTGTAATGGTTCCTCCCTACTTACAAGAGAAGAATTTTGGTTTTCAGCAAGTCCAGTTTCATCTACGTGTGCTCCCAGCACTTCAGTTATGCCACCCTACTTGCCTTTCTCTAAACACACCCTGTTCACTCTTGCCTCTGTACTTTTTGGCCATAGTGTTTCTTCCAGAAAAGCCCTTTACCTTCAGAGGCATCAAGGTAAAGGGCTTTTATCCTTTACCTTCATCATTCAGATCTCAGTTTCCTTGTCATTTCTCTTGAAAAATGTTTACTCTAAGGCCATGTTAATCTTGTACTCATTTTTAAATCAGATCAGATCAGTCGCTCAGTCGTGTCCAACTCTTTGCGACCCCATGAATTGCAGCACGCCAGGCCTCCCTGTCCATCACCAACTCCCGGAGCTCACCGAGACTCACATCCATCGAGTCAGTGATGCCATCCAGCCATCTCATCCTCTGTCGTCCCCTTCTCCTCTTGCCCCCAATCCCTCCCAGCATCTGAGTCTTTTCCAATGAGTCAACAAACAGTCCTTGCTATGTTATTTCATAAGTAATGATTTTCACACAACTACACCACCGAACCTGTAAATTCATTAAGCATACAAACATTACCTTGTGCATCTTTGCTTCTTCCCTCTGTCTGCCACATAAAGTACAGTCAGTAAATATATATTGAAGTAAATGAGTGAATTAGAATCAGTAATTTTTAAGCTTTCACAAACTTTACACTTGCCCAAGAGTTTGATCTACATAATTATCATTTCTAATAGAGGATTACTTTTATATATTTTTAATTTAATTTAAATTTATATATATTACATTATAAAGCAGCAAAGTATTCTTGTTGGATCATTAGATAAAACATGTAAGGTCTGGATCTCAACAAGCTTAGCACATCAAAAAATAACAGTCCCTTTGAAAAGAAATGAGAGAGTAACAAATACAGATGATAGGTGAATGGATGAATATAATACCAGTTGACTTAAGGTATAAATGAATGACTCTGCTCAAGAAAAGATAACTTCCCTACCTGAGACTTGCCTAGAAAGGTAAACCGTGGGAAATGTGTAGCAGCCCTTCCAACCGCAAATGATCACAGAAAAGAAAAGTGGTCAATTTTTTAGAAATAACCAATAACATGCCTGTCAACACTTTGTCAAAAAACTACCAGTTCCTTATATAACAAAGTGACTGTAGAATTTAGTAATTCTGGCTAACAGTGGAACCACTAAAATGTACAGAATTTCCCAGAGCTTAAGCATTAGATAAAAATGCCTTATCATTTTTATCACATAAAATGTGACCAGTTTTTACGGTACCTACTTTTCATGCTACATGAAAAGGTAGCATCTTTAAAGTGATGTACCTAGAAGAATATGAATAGGGTCCCTCAGCTTCCTTCCTGTTGTCCAAAAGGAGAAGAAATGAACATTCATAAATACCAAAGTTTAATAACATGGAAGAAAGTTTTTTAAGATCTGAGCAGAGAGGCATGGCCACTCAAGCTAGAGGGTGAAAGAGAACCACTCCTCCATGGACTTCTCATTGCAATACCAATGGAAGGGACCAACTTGGCATTTAAGAGGCAATTTGCTCTTAGTTTTCTATTTTTTTATTTTCCTTCCCTCCTTTTCCTTTGAACATCTTTTTCCTGTCTTTTCCTGTTTATCTCTTCTATTGTTATTCTTTTCTTCCTCCTTTCACTCTCCTCTTTCTTTAAAATGTCACCAGCAATTTTCTTTACTCACCTGTCAATTACTGCCCTTAGATGGGGCATTTCTATCTCCATGTGATGTCATAGATTCAAAAAATTATAAATGTGCCAAATAACGAGGTGAATAAAGCTGACAAGTGCTGATTCCCAATGGAAAAAAGTGAAACTTTCTTTGGGAAAAGATGCACTCAAATCTTCCCCAAGTCGGCACCACCTGTGATGACCTTCAATCAATGGCAACAATATCTTGCATGTAGCTGGTGGTTGGCATCTCAAAAATATTCAAGTGCATTATGAGAAGCAATGTTGGGTCTATTTTCCCCTACCTTTGAAAATAATGTATAATGACAATTATTGCTTCCCATTAACTAAATGGAAATTTTCATGTTTGAAGATGTTCAAAAGCAGACAACGTTTAATGAAAAATATCCGAAAGGGGATATTACTGTAGAAATCACAATAAAGTACCCCCTTAAGGCTTCTCCAAATCTGAGACTGAATCATCTCATGTAACCTACAACGCAATGGGAGTAGAGAAGGCAAAGAAAACACCTGTTAAACTGAACCATAAAGAGGGTATTTGTTCATTGACTTATGGGGCTGCATTCCAGATCTCCAAATGCTTTGTCATGTTCTTTTTCTATTACAAAAGTATTTTCCAAATACTTCAGAAGATATAAAAGAGTAATGGCAAAAAAAAAAAAAAAAAAAAAGTGAGTTTACTAGAAGTGCAAATAGAAATCAAAGCCTTCCAGTTCAATAAAGCCAAAGAATTTTACTGCAGGACCTAGTGATCATTTACCCCAGTCAGGAGAAAAACTGTTGGACTGAAACAAATGAAAGAGATTGTGAAATCCTCTGGTGAAATCGATGACATTTCACCCTATCCAAAGATTAACTCAGTTAATGGTGTAACCGAAAGGGTGTGATTTGGAGATATGCCGCGTAAATACTGAAACACAGTGTTTTTCAAAGAGATTAATCTTAATAGTATAAGGGTAAAATATGCTTCTGATTAACAGGAAAAAGCTAACCTGTGAGATCCTCTTGATTAGCTTGGCCATTCCATACAAAATGTCACAAGAGCAATCAGAAAAGGAATCCCTAAAATGCAACATGAAGAGAAGCTATAAAAACAAAATGGTTTCCCTATAGAGACTAGGGAACAATTCAATCTAGTCCTTTTGTAAGAAGGCTCAGCCACAGTAAATGATGCGGTGTCTTTGAGGGGTTCCAGAAAATTGAACAAAGAATAAAAAACAGATTCCATTGCTGCTTCATTCAACTTCCACCACCTCAATGGCTACTCATCCTTTTTCCTATTGCTCACAGTTATCGCAATCTGGAACCAATGACAGGAGAGGAAATGGAGTCATCACCCCTGAGATTGCATCAAACAAGTCTGATCTGGCATTAATTTGAGGCATATAAGGGAAGGAAGTGGATATATTTCCATTACATGTAATAATTAGTAATCATCACTTAAAATAGAAATTATTTTATCAGTAAAAGTACAAAGTACTCAATGTACATCAGACTAAGGAAAATAAAATGAAAAAACTTAATAACAAAAATATTAATAGTAATTATAATATTAAAATTCAAAGAAATATTTTGTTTGTATTATAAGTATTATTGATGAATATAAAGGATATTTGATCAAATGGAAAATACAAAACATGATAAAATGTATATTCTATTCTGCATTGTAATTATAGGCAGTTTCCAGATTAAAACTGGATAAGTTCCAGAGGTAATTTGAAAGATACTTATTTGAAGTTCAGAATATATGTTCCCATAGAAACATTGTTGAAAAGTGTGAATTAGGTTCCTAGGTTACCTGTGAATTCTATTAAACCAAATATGTAGAAAATAATATTAATTTATATTTTGAATCAGTAGAAAATAAAACTGCTGTGTTGGAATAAGAATTAATTACAGGAAGATGAAAGCATGAGGAAATAATTTTATGAAACTCCAGATAAAGGATTTCTGGGAGATATCAAAGGATTTAGGTGTAAATTACAAAAGATCATTACTTAGGTTCACTTTCACCTCATCTCTAAGCTGCATCCTCTCCCTAGTGACCGCAGCTAGTTTGTGGCTTTATTATTTTTTTTAATTTTATTTTTTAACTTTACAATATTGTATTGGTTTTGCCATATATCAAAATGAATCTGCCACAGGTATACATGTGTTCCCCATTCTGAACCCTCCTCCCTCCTCCTCCCTCCCCATACCATCCCTCTGGGTCATCCCAGTGCACCAGCCCCAAGCATCCAGTACCATGCATCGAACCTGGAATGGCAACTCGTTTCATATATCATATTATTCGTGTTTCAATGCCATTCTCCCAAATCATCCCACCCTCTCCCTCTCCCACAGAGTCCAAAAGACTGTTCTATACATCAGTGTCTCTTTTGCTGTCTCATATACAGGGTTATTGTTCAGATCAGATCAGTCACTCAGTCGTGTCCGACTCCTTGCGACCCCATGAACTGCAGCACGCCAGGCCTCCCTATCCATCACCAGCTCCTGGAGGTCACTCAGACTCACATTCATCGAGTCAGTGATGCCATCCAGCCATCTCATCCTCTGTCGTCTCCTTCTCCTCCTGCCCTCAATCCCTCCCAGCATCAGAGTCTTCTCCAATGAGTCAACTCTTCGCATGAGGTGGCCAAAATACTGGAGTTTCAGCTTTACATCATTCCTTCCAAAGAAATCCCAGGGCTGATCTCCTTCAGAATGGACTGCTTGGATCTCCTTGCAGTCCAAGGGACTCTCAAGAGTCTTCTCCAACACCACAGTTCAAAAGCATCAATTCTTAGGCACTCAGCCTACTTCACAGTCCAGCTCTCACATCCATACATGACCACAGGAAAGACCATAGCCTTGACTAGGCGAACCTTTGTTGGCAAAGTGATGTCTCTGCTTTTGAATATGCTATCTAGGTTGGTCATAACTTTCCTTCCAAGGAGTAAGCGTCTTTTAATTTCATGGCTGCAGTCACCATCTGCAGTGATTTTGGAGCCCAGAAAAATAAAGTCTGACACTGTTTCCACTGTTTATCCATCTATTTCCCATGTAGTGATGGGACCAGATGCCATGATCTTTGTCTTCTGAATGTTGAGCTTTAAGCCAACCTTTTCACTCTCCACTTTCACTTTCATCAAGAGGCTTTTGAATTCCTCTTCACTTTCTGCCATAAGGGTGGTGTCATCTGCATATCTGAGGTTATTGATATTTCTCCCGGCAATCTTGATTCCAGTTTGTGTTTCTTCCAGTCCAGCATTTCTCATGATGTACTCTGCATATAAGTTAAATAAACATGGTGACAATATACAGCCTTGACGTACTCCTTTTCCTATTTGGAACCAGTCTGTTTTTCCATGACCAGTTCTAACTGTTGCTTCCTGACCTGCATACAGATTTCTCAAGAGGCAGATCAGGTGGTCTGGTATTCCCATCTCTCTCAGAATTTTCCACAGTTTATTGTGATCTACACAGTCAAAGGCTTTGGCATAGTCAATCAAGCAGAAATAGATGTTTTTCTGGAACTCTCTTGCTTTTTCGATGATCCAGCGGATGTTGGCAATTTGATCTCTGGTTCCTCTGCCTTTTCTAAATCCAGCTTGAACATCAGGAAGTTCACAGTTCACATATTGCTGAAGCCTGGCTTGGAGAATTTTGAGCATTACTTTACTAGCGTGTGAGATGAGTGCAATTGTGTGGTAGTTTGAGCACTCTTTGGCATTGCCTTTCTTTGGGACTGGGATGAAAACTGACCTTTTCCAATCTTGTGGCCACTGCTGAGTTTTCCAAATTTGCTGGCATATTGAGTGCAGCACTTTCACAGCATCATCTTTCAGGATTTGGAATAGCTCCACTGGAATTAAATTCCATATATATGCGTTAGTATACTGTATTGGTGTTTTTCTTTCTGGCTTACTTCACTCTGTATAATAGGCTCCAGTTTCATCCACCTAATTAGAACTGATTCAAATGTATTCTTTTTAATGGCTGGGTAATACTCCATTGTGTATATGTACCACAGCTTTCTTATCCATTCATCTGTGGATGGACATCTAGGTTGCTTCCATGACCCAGCTATTATAAACAGTCCTGCGATGAACATTGGGGTACATGTGTCTCTTTCAATTCTGGTTTCCTCAGTGTGTATGCCCAGCAGTGGGATTGCTGGGTCATAAGGCAGTTCTATTCCCAGTTTTTTAAGGAATCTCCACAGTGTTCCCCATAGTGCCTGTACTAGTTTGCATTCCCACCAATAGTGTAAGAGGGTTCCCTTTTCTCCACACCCTCTCCAACATTTATTGCTTGTAGACTTTTGGATCGCAGCCATTCTGACTGGTGTGAAATGGTACCTCATAGTACCATTTTTGGTACTATGCAAACCAGTTTTGATTTGCATTTCTCTGATAATGAGTGATGTTGAGCATCTTTTCATGTGTTCGTTAGCCATCTTTCTGTCTTCTTTGGAGAAATGTCTATTTAGTTCTTTGGCCCATTTTTTGATTGGGTCATTTATTTTTCTGGAATTGAGCTTTAGGAGTTGCTTGTATATTTTTGAGATTAGTTGTTTGTCTGTTGCTTCATTTGCTATTATTTTCTCCCATTCTGAAGGCTGTCTTTTCACCTTGCTTATAGTTTCCTTTGTTGTGCAGAAGCTTTTTAAGTTTAATTAAGTCCCATTTGTTTATTTTTGCTTTTATTTCCAATATTCTTGGAGGTGAGTCATAGAGGATCCTGCTGTGATGTATGTTGGAGAGTGTTTTGCCTAGTTCTCCTCTAGGAGTTTTATAGTTTCTGGTCTTACGTTTAGATCTTTAATCCATTTTGAGTTTATTTTTGTGTATGGTGTTAGAAAGTGTTCTAGTTTCATTCTTTTACAAGTGGTTGACCAGTTTTCCCAGCACCACTTGTTAAAGAGACTGTCTTTAATCCATTATATTCTTGCCTCCTTTGTCAAAGATAAGGTGTCCATATGTGCATGGATTTATCTCTAGGCTTTCTATTTTGTTCCATTGATCTATATTTCTGTCTTTGTGCCAGTACCATACTGTTTAAAATCACCTATATGCAGAGATTTCACAAATTTCTAAGTCCAGCTCAGATCTCTTTGCTAAACTCCAGTCAGGTGACCCAATGCCTTCTTGTATGATAGGCATCTAAAACTTATGTCTCAGACTGTGTTTCTTATACAGAAATATAACCCCATCCACCCTCCATCTTCCCTATCTCAGTTAATGGCAACTCTCTTCTTTCATTTCTGACTTCTCTTTCTTCTCACACCCTAAATCCAATCCTTTAGTGCCTCCTGTCAACTCCACCTTTAATAGCAACCCTACTTTTGTTTCTCATTTTCTCTGATCCAATGCACCACCACCTCTTCGTTATATTATGGCAGTGAAAAGTGAAAGTGCAAGTCACGTCCGACTCTCTGCAACCCCATGGACTATACAGTCCATGGAATTCTACAGGCCAGAATACTGGAGGGGGCAGTCTTTCCCTTCTCCAAGAGATCTTCCCAACCTAGGGATTGAACTCAGGTCTCCCGCATTGCAGGTAGATTCTTTACCAGCTGGGCCACATGGGAAGCCCCAGAATACTGAATTGGGTAGCCTATCCCTTCTCCAGCGGATCTTCCCAACCCAGAAATTGAATTGGGGTCTCCTGCATTACAAGTGCATTCTTTACCAAGTGAACTATCATTTCCTCCTAAAGGATCTCCCTGATTTACGCTTGCCCTCCAAAATCTATACTCAGCACAGCAGCTAGAAACACCTTGTGAAATCGTAAGTTAGATCATGTCTCTCCCTCCATTTAAAACCCTCCAACAACTTACAACTTCCAAAACCCTCCAATAAGCTCATTCAGGGACATCCCTGGTGCTCCAGTGATTCAGACTCCACCCTCCAAATTCAGGGGTAATGGGTTCGATTCCAGGGCAGGGAAGTTCCACATGCAATGTGGTGTGGCCCAAAAAACATCCAGCTCACTCAGAGCAAAGCCAAAATGCTTCCATTGTTGTGTGCCCCATTCCTATCCTCTCCAAGCTCATCTCCTACTCCTTTCCCCCTTGGTTCTGCAATTAACAGCCTTGCTGGGCTCTTGCTCTTGCTTGAGCATTCCAGTGCTGACATTCTCTTGTGGTCTATGGTCCTGTTGTTCCCACTGCCTGGAATGACCTTTTGTATATAATCACAAAATCACCTCTTTACATCTCACCTCTACTGGATCTTTGCTGAAATTTTACCTTCTTGAGCTTTTAATGACCATCAGTTAGTTCAGTCGCTCAGTCGTGTCCAACTCTTTGCGACCCCATGAACCGCAGCACGCCAGGCCTCCATGTTCATCACCAACTCCCTGAGTCCACCCAAACCCATGTCCATTGAGTCGGTGATGCCATCCAACCATCTTATCCTCTGTCGTCCCCTTCTCCTCCTGCCCTCCATGTTTCCCAGCCTCATGGTCTTTTCAGATAAGTCAGCTCTTCGCATCAGGTGGCCAAAGTATTGGAGTTTCAGCTTCAACATCAGTCCTTCCAATGAACACCCAGGACTGACCTCCTTAGGGTGGACTGGTTGGATCTCCTTGCAGTCCAAGGGACTCTCAAGAGTCTTCTCCAACACCACAGTTCAAAAGCATCAATTCTTCAGCTCTCAGCTTTCTTCACAGTCCAACTCTCACATCCATACATGACTACTGGAAAAATCACAGCCTTGACTAGACAGACCTTTGTTGACAAAGTAATGTCTCTGCTTTTTAATATGCTGTCTAGTTTGGTCATAACTTTTCTTCTAAGGAGTAAGCGTCTTTTAATTTCATGGCTGCAGTCACCATCTGCAGTGATTTTGGAGCCCAAAAAATAAAGTCTGACATTGTTTCCACTGTTTCCCCATCTATGACCATCATAACCTTTTAAAGAATTCCAGCTTCCCCACTCTTTGCATGCCCCATCTCTTCTTTCTTTTCAGTCAATATTACCATCAATGTTAGACTATACATTTAACTTATTCACTTATTCTCTGTCTCCTCCAATCTTAAATAACTTTATTTCACAAGCGCTCTATTGGCACTGTTCTAACATACTCTTACCATCCATCATAGAGATAACCTTTTTTTTTTTAATTAAAAATGGAGAGAAAAGAAAAAAGCACTAGTATTATATTTGGTCTCTCCATCTCCATTATTGCTGCTCTTCAATTAATTTCCCACCCATCAGTCACAATGATCTTCCTAAAACTCAAACCTTTTGAGCTTCATCTATGGAACTTTATAACTTTGAAGATAAAGTTCATCCTTTTAACCTGCTTTATAAGATTTCTCATTGTCTACCTCTTGCATGTCTTTCCAGTTCATCGTGAGTTACTCATGTTTTCTGATAGGGAAGAATTGAGGCAGTAAAGAAATTCTGAATCAGAGATTTCTCATGTAGATCAATGGCTGACGATCCTGGGTCAGGGCTTGAGTGACTGTTAAGAATATTTTACGAGTTGACCACTGGTCCTTCTTACAGTTGGGGCAATCCCCAAGTCATCACGCAATACTCACAGAGTCTTACTCACTGTGCAATGCTCACTATAAACGTTGATGGTTATAGTGAAGTCAGTTTATCTACCTTTTTCCTTGAATTAAATGTTATATAAAATCCCAGCACAATAAAGTATATTTTGAGTGAAACTGAAAACACTGGATATTTGAAGGGGTAGACATCCAGCCTGACCGTTCAGCTTCCATACACCTGATATGGCCCCTGAAGCCCTTTTGAACAACCACAGATGAGAGGCTCCAAGTCATAAGAGGGTCAGGCAACCTCAGGACGCAGTGACACAGAGAAAGAAAGCGTTTCAAAACAGCCACATCTTTTGGTTGTTTACAAAATCTGTCCAAGTAGCTGAAATGCACTTGGCTGTCCTCTGCTCCTCTGCTTAATGTGTGACAAACAGCAACCTCTCCAAATGGCAGGAAACAACAAAAGGAGAAATATGTACACATCTGCTTCGTGCAGGAGATGGAACACTCTGCAGGTTTTCACCTAATGACCGGCTCCTGAGGGAGTAATTAGGATTTGGTGCACTGCTCACTGAATCTACCTCGGCTTCTCTGCCAGAGAATTCTGAGAAAAGGTTTATTGTTTCAGTTTCAAAATTGCGTTTGAGGCCAACTCTTTGACTAGAGTGCATGTAGGGACAAGCAGCGGGAACGTTCAGCAAGTGGTGTTTGTGTTCACATTCTCTCTCTCTGTACCTTGGATCCACGACAGTTTCATTTTTCAGAAGCCTAATTAAAAAAATGATCTTAAGAAATGGAAAGTGGAGTTTTTAGCTGCCAGAGGTCTGATTTTTATTTTTAGATATTAAGATGAGGGACCTTCTAAGGAGGCTGTGAGGGGTTCTTGGTCATGCCTCTTGCAGGTGGACAAGTTTATTTCCAGATTGAGAAATGTGACCCTGGCCAATTTTGAAGGCCCAATGTGAGCCAAACAAAATCAACCCAAAGTATTAGTCCACTTGGAAGAGGGCTATTGCCAGTGCAAATCTAATGCTGTCTCTGACTGGCAATGAAATGCATCTATAAACCAGTGAGTAACTCTATTATTTTTTTTAACATTTCTGAAATGGCCTTCCCTCCCTCAACTTCCTTCCAACATAGACCAGCTCCCTGGAGGATCCCGGCCAAGGAGGCTTATTAGAATGAACTGGTTAGATGTTTCTGCCCAAATCCTTTCATGACTTTGGAAGAGCCAAGAAAGAAGGAGCTGTTATTTCTAGGATACAACCTTATTTACCTCATTTCAAGACAGAACTAATTGCAACAGTGGTTTTGAATAGCACATCAGTGGACAACTAAAGGATAAAAGGCTACCTGTAGTTGTACCACATACCACCCCTGTCTCTCTCACCTATGCACACCTATAATGTGTGCCTGCCACCACACACATACACATACATCATACACTCAATGCACACAACACACACACACCACATACAAATATATCATACACACATACACACCAAAAGATACCACATATGTATACAAACACCCACATGTATGCAAACACCCACATATATACCACACACATCATATACACATACTCCCTCACAGGCATACATAGCACATGCATACGTAGGCTACACAAACACATAATGTATGAACATACTATAGACAAATGCATATACATGCAAATTACACACACCATCCTTTCCA
The DNA here is from genome assembly GCA_935064755.1 of Tragelaphus eurycerus. NCBI lineage: Eukaryota > Metazoa > Chordata > Mammalia > Artiodactyla > Bovidae > Tragelaphus > Tragelaphus eurycerus. Next base: position 37,955,543 of record CAKXYN010000010.1, on the reverse strand, counting down.
CATGCCTGTTCACATAATAAACTTGAACATGCAACACTTGCAAACACACACCACAGACATGCATACACACTGCATATAAATTCACCACACAAACACTTGATCAACTCAGTAGCCAGTCTAGAAGAAATACTAACTTCTTCCCTTTGATCACAGCACAGCTATTTTAATTCTTATGTCTGTGTGAAAGGTATGGCTGTCCCATTTGACTCTCTGCTTTGAGGTACCAAAGGGAATGTTTGCCCTATATATGCTGCTGCAGGAGGCAGGGCACCTGATGCTTCACATGAGAGTTCTGGAACCAGCCTGCCACAGGGAAGCAGAGTCCACTTCTCTGTTGGGCAGCTTATCGGGAGGGTGTCCTTAACTGAGTTATTTAACCCCTAAAAGTCACAGTTCTTCACCAATCACTTGAAAGTATAGCTAGTTCATAGACTTGTAATGAGTTAAATTAGACAAAATGCTCAGACCAGTGGGCAAAAAGCATGCCCTTAACATGTAGTAGGTGCAATTAAGAGGGAACCTGGGTATCCTGCATTGCAGGCAGACTCTTTATCATCTGAACCTCCAGGGAAGCCCAGCTGTTATCCTACCACCTCCTAAATGTCAGGCTAATAATATCAACTCATTTCTAACAATATGGACTGAGTCTAGGAAGGAACCACACAGTTTTAGAGTAATCTGGGAAAAAACCCAAAGCCATCTTGATTGTGGGATTTGAGGTCCATTCTGGAGGAGATCCTTATAGTCAAAACCATGGTCTTTCCAGTAGTCATATACGGATGGCTGTGAGAGTTGGATCATAAAGAAGATTTAATGCTGAAGAACTGATGCTTTCAATTTGTGGTGCTAGAGAAGACTCTTGAGAGTCCCTTGTACAGTAAGGAGATCAAACCAGTCAATCCTAAAGGAAATCAACCCTGAATATTCACTGGAAAGGACTGATGCTGAAGCTGGTGCTCCAATACTTTGGCCACCTGATGCAAAGAGCTGACTCACTGGAAAAGATCCTGATGCTAGGAAAGATTCAAGACAAAAGGAGAAGAAGGCAACAGAGAATGAGATGATTGGATGTCATCGCCAATTCAATGGGCGTGAACTTTGTTGAACTCTGGGAGATGGTGAGGGACAGGGAGGCCTGCTGTGATGCAGTCCATGGGGTTTCAAAGAGACACAACTTAGCAACTGAGCAAAAACAAGAATAGGAGGAGAGAGGGCCTTGCAGATACCTGAAGTCCCCGAGTTGCCCCACTCGAACACAGATTCCCAAGACTCTTTTGAAATGTGGAAGGAACTCAACAAGATAGTCAAGACTTTTTCCCAGTGGCACTTGCAAGAGAAATACAAAGAAAAATCTGTGAAGAAAAAAAAAAAAACTGCACAGAAAGGGAGGAAGGAAAAAAGAGAGAGGAAGGGAAGGAGGGAGGAAGAGCATGAGAGAGAGAGAATTTATTTCATCCCAAAAGAATTGCAAGGGAAACACAAGACCTCACTTATCTACATGTGCATCCAAAGACTATGGGGAGAGGAGATGGTAGGTTCAGGAAGCCTAGATGAACAAGGCCAGATACCCTGAAAACATAGTAACAAAAATCCCTTCTTCCTCCTGTTTTCTTTATCCAGGCCAGAGGGGAAAGCCTCAGGAAATCAAGCCTATAGTGAAGGTACTGAGTCTCTTTCATAGATGTTCTAAAAGAAAGATCTATGAAGTGCTGCCAGAGGCCATTGTAGACCTTTGTCTCTCTTTCCTTGCCCACAAACGTTCCTCTTCTTCTGCAGGCTGCAGAAGCACAGGTCAGTTAGAGCCCTGGAAAGGGATAGGGCTGATCTAGGATTGCCAGGAAGGCCAGAAGGTGAGCTGGGGTGACCAGGGCCCCATCTCCCAGGAGAGCCACCCTAATCAGTGGGATTCTGGGAATTGAGCACCTTCCCCAGCTCTGCAGGTCATCTGATCCTTAATGCTTTCATATCATAGGAGAATGCTTCTCAGTTCTGGAAAAGCCAGTGCTCTTCTGTCCAAAGTCCATGAGTAAATAAGATGAGATGAGATGGTGATGATAGTTTGATGTTTATGGAAGAGAGGCACTGCTTTTTCGGGAGCCAGGAGAAAAATACCCTATAGGAAACGCTATTTACAAATGATTAAAATGTGTGCATACACATACACAGGCAAGCAGAGGAGCAGAGAACAGGCTCAACCTTGTGGTCATGCGGTCTTATAATGAACAAGACAGCTGAAAGCCAGGAAGGTGAACTCACCTTTGGAATTGATAAGAGTCATTGTTTGGCTTTGCTTTATCTTTATTTTGATCTGAGGTTGCCTCTCCTATCACTTTCTTCCTGGACACAGTGTCTTATTATCTGTGTGGAGACTGAGGAAAATTGTTCGTTCCATGTAAGGGCAATACACTCCCCTCCTTTTGTCTTTTTCAGGAAATTAGTAGCTCCTGTTCCATTAACTGGAGTGTTTTGCCTTATCTCATTCCTATAAGTAAAGTGGGAACTTCAAGGCCACAATTTAGAATTATTCTGTGTAATTTATCCTAAATGGATTCTCTTCTCATTGCGACGTTTATCTCTACCTTACTAAAGATTATTTTCAGACTTACCTAAAGGCCCACGATTGTCCTCTCTTTGAAGCTGAAGTCTTTAGACAAGTAATGAAATGTGACAGGCTTGTGAAGAAAACTCTATCCTTTTATAGCCAAATGGACTTCTTGTCATTTTATAACCCAGTCTCTACATCCTTTTATAGTTTATTTTACAGGTGACCTGGGAAACTCTTTTAATCAGATGATACTTGCTCATTGTTCCAGAACAGTCTTAACAGAAATTTGTTACTTTTAAAACTTTATTGGAAATTTGAGGCCTAAAAATAACATCCAGTCACTAGGCAGAAATTTCAATATACTCTTCTATCACATAAATACCAAAGGTGAGGATGAATACTAAGGATGCAGGTTAATGTGGCAACTTTTACAGTGTACCATTCAGTTTCAAGAGAAAATTCATAGAGCGAAAAGCTGGCTGATGCTTTCCTAGAATGCACCAATTTCCCTAATTGAGTTTTTCATGACTGGTATTTGTTCTGATTGGTCAGAACCTGTGTTATGCCAGTGGTCAAGTAATGTACCAACTAGTTCAATTGTAGTCCTATATTAAGAATAAGTCAGATCTCAAAGACATTAAATGATTTCATCAGAGTCATATAGAGAGTAGATAGCCAAGACTAGGTCCTGTCATTGAATTCCACTTCAATACCCTTTTCACTAACTTGTATGGTCATCCAAAGATGTGTAATCATGAACTGTGTTCTAACAAGACTCCACTGTTTCAATAACTGAAAGGAGGCATTACAATTCAATATACTAGCTCAATTATTCTACAGCATGCCACGGTTCTCTAAAAATACATAGATTCTTACAGCTTATAATAAACACAAATATCTCTTCTCTGACCATGGCATGATAGAAACCAAGCTCACAAAAGGTCCATTCAGGGGCAGTAGAAGGAAAATTAAACTTACCAGGTTCTCTAGATTCTAGTCTTGATTGTCACCGACAATTCTGTGACTTTGGATAAAGTCCTTAGTTTTCACATGTAGTATTGGGCATGTTTAAAAGAGAGGTGCTTCTGTTGAGCTTCTCAGGTGAGTGGTTGGACTACATGGTGATTGAGATTGTTTTCAACGCTGAAGTTCTATTATTTCCTGATCTGTTTACCAGGAAATCAGTTTAATTCACTCTTTTATTGATCCTTTCAAGGAGTTTTACTTCCAGCACAGATGGCCACAGTAGAATCCAACCCCATAGGCAGAAAACCAGCCAACAATTCCAAGTAAGCCATTGTAGCAAAGACTGCTATCCATCGATCAGTTCCATTTGCTTCTTCTTTCTGATGTAAATCCCCCCAACCCAAATTTTCAGTGGGCTCAAGACCTTCCAACTACAAACGACAATTTCTAACCTCCATTGCAACTAAGTGTGGCTTTGTGCCTCAGTTCAGTTCAGTTCAGTTGCTCAGTCGTATCCGACTCTTTGCGACCCCATGAATCGCAGCACACCAGGCCTCCCTGTCCATCACCAACTTCTTGAGTTTACCCAAACTCATGTCCGTTGAGTCGGTGATGACATCCAGCCATCTCATCCTCTGTTGTCCCCTTCTCTTCCTGCCCCCAATCCCTCCCAGCATCAAAGTCTTTTACAATGAGTCGACCCTTTACATGAGGTGGCTAAAGTATTGGAGTTTCAGCTTCAACATCAGTCCTTCCAATGAACACCCAGGACTGACCTCCTTAGGGTGGACTGGTTGGATCTCCTTGTAGTCCAAGGGACTCTCAAGAGTCTTCTCCAACATTGCAGTTCAAAAGCATCAGTTCTTCAGTGCTCAGCTTTTTTTTATAGTTCAACTCTCACATCCATACATAACCACTGGAAAAACCATAGCCTTGACTAGATGGACCTTTGTTGGCAAAGTAATGTCTCTGCTTTTGAATATGCTATCTAGGTTGGTCATAACTTTCCTTCCAAGGAGTAAGTGTCTTTTAATTTCATGGCTGCAGTCACCATCTGTAGTGATTTTGGAGCCCCCCAAAATAAAGTCTGACGCTGTTTCCACTGTTTCTCCATCTATTTCCCATCAAGTGATGGGACCAGATGCCGTGATCTTAGTTTTATGAATGTTGAGCTTTAAGCCAACTTTTTCACTCTCCTCTTTCACTTTCATCAAGAGGCTTTTTAGTTCCTCTTCACTTTCTGCCATAAGGGTGGTGTCATCTGCATGTCTGAGGTTATCAATATTTCTCCCGGCAATCTTGATTCCAGCTTGTGCTTCTTCCAGCCCAGCGTTTCTCATGATGTACTCTGCATATAAGTTAAATAGGTAGGGTGACAATATACAGCCTTGACATACTCTTTTTCCTATTTGGAACCAGTCTGTTGTTCCATGTCCAGTGCCTAAGTTCTCACTATTGACATGTGAGCCATGAGTGGTATATATAATTTGTAGGTTTTATTCTTAACTAGAAGGGAAATGCCTCTTTTTCCCTTTCCCTGTTGAGAGGAGAGTTGTTATAGCCAACGTGCACACAGAAATGGAAACTATATGTTAACTATAACAGAGTTAATACACAAGCACTGTATTACCTGCTTCTAGACGTAAGAGACCCCACTCCAGTACTCTTGCCTGGAAAATCCCATGGATGGACGAGCCTGGTAGGCTGCAGTCCATGGGGTTGCTAAGAGTCGGGCACGACTGAACGGCTTCACTTTGACTTTTCACTTTCCTGCATTGGAGAAGGAAATGGCAACCCACTCCAGTGTTCTTGCCTGGAGAATCCCAGGGACGAGGGAGCCTGATGGGCTGCCGTCTTAGGGGTCGCACAGAGTCGGACACGACTGAAGCGACTTAGCAGCAGCAGCAGCAGACATAAGAGAAAAATAAACTCTCACTGCATTGTGAGTCTTTGTTTTAGCAGCTTAGATGGTTCATCCAATGGTACAGCCATCAGTGAATGCTGCCATTGAACAAAATGCAAAATCCAAGCAGGATGCTTCAGCCTTGAATTATATTTAGCAGTGACCTAGCCCACAGCTGGAGAAGGTCAATGGCACCCCACTCCAGTACTCTTGCCTGGAAAATCCCATGGATGGAGGAGCCTGGTAGGCGTAGTCCATTGGGTCGCTAAGAGTCAGACACGACTGAGTGACTTCACTTTCACTTGTCACTTTCATGGACTGGAGAAGGAAATGGCAACCCACTCCAGTGTTCTTGCCTGGAGAATCCCAGGGACGGGGGAGCCTGGTGGGCTGCCGTCTATGGAGTCACACAGAGTCGGACACAACTGAAGTGACTTAGCATTAGCATAGCATAGCCCACAGCATTAAGGTTCCATTTACAAAGAAATTGTTTTAGTTATATACTGTTGTTGCTCAGTAGCTAAGGCATGTCTGACTCTTTGCAACCCCATAGACTGTAACACACCAGGCTTCCCTGTCCTTCTCTATCTCCTAGAGTTTGTTCAAACTTATGTCCATTGAGTCAGTGATGCTTTCTAATCAACTCCTCCTCTGCCACACTCCTCCTTTTGCCACCAATCTTTCCCAGAATCAGGGTTTTCTCCAATGAGTTGGCTCTTTGCATCAGGTGGCCAAGGTAATGGAGCTTCAATTTCAGCATCAGTCCTTCAAATGAATATTCAGGGTTGATTTCCTTTAGGATTGACTGGTTTGATCTCCTTGCTGTCCAAGGGGCTCTCAAGAGTCTTCTCCAGCATCACAGTTCTAAAGCATCAATTCTTTGGAGCTCAGCCTTCTTTATAGTCCAACTCTCACAGCCATCTGTACACGACTACTGGAAAAACCATAGCTTTGACTATACAGACCTTTTCAGCAAAGTGATGTCTGCATTTTAATACACTTCCTCAGTTGGTGCTTCGTGGTGGCTTAGATGGCAAAGAATCTGCCAGAAATGTAAGAGACTCAGGTTCGATCCCTGGGTCAGGAAGATCCTCTGGAGAAGGGCACGGCAACCCAATCTAATATCCTTGCTGGAGAAGTCCATGGAGAGAGGAGCCTGGTGGGCTACAGTCCATGGGGTCACAAAGAGTCAGATATGACTGAGAAACTTCTATGTTGGTCACAACTTTCCTTCCAAGAAGCAATAGTCTTTTAATTTCATGGCTGCAATCACTATCTGCAGTGATTTTTGAGCCCCCACAAAATAAAATCTGTCACTGCTTCCACTTTTTCCCCTTCTACTTGCCATGAAGCGATGGGACTGGATGCCATGATCTTAGTTTTTTGAATGTTAAGCTTGAAGCCAGCTTTTTCAGTCTCTTCTTTCATCCTCTTCAAGAGGCTCTTTAGTTCCTCTTCACTTTCTGCCATTAAGGTGGTATCATCTGCATATCCGAGGCTGTTGATATTTCTTCTGGCAAGATTTATAGCAGCTTTTGATTCATCCAGCCTTGCATGTCACATGATGTACTCTGCATATGAGTTAAATAAACAGGGTGACAATATACAGCTCTGTCTTACTCCGTTCCCAATTTTGAACCAGTCAGTTGTTTCATGTTTAGCAGTGTCCTAGCCCACAGTATTAAGGCTTAATTTATAACGAAATTGTCTTAATTATAAACTACTGCTGCTAAGTCGCTTCAGTCGTATCCGACTCTGTGCGACCCCATAGACAGCAGCCCACCAAGCTCCCCTGTCCCTGGGATTCTCCAGGCAAGAACACTGGAGTGGGTTGCCATTTCCTTCTCCAATGCATGAAAGCGAAAAGTGAAAATGAAGTCGCTCAGTCGTGCCCAACTCTCCGAGACCCCATGGACTGCAGCCCACCAGGCTCCTCCGTCCATGGGATTCTCCAGGCAAGAGCACTGGAGTGGGGTGCCATTGCCTTCTCCTAATTATAAACTAAGGCATCTCAAATTTCATAGTTCATAACACCTGCTGATTACTAAGGCCAATGATTTTTTCATCTAATATATTATGTAAAATAATGGTAGAATGAATCCTTATCCCCCATCCTTAACATACTATAGCCAATATGCTTTCCAAAAATGTCAATTTCAATAAATACTCTCACAGTACAGAAACCTAGTATAAACTATAAACACTGTGCAAAATATAAGCCAATAAAGTAGTCAGTATTGGGTTGTAACAGCCACCAGATTGCCTTTCAAAATGTGTTTCTTCAGATGAAAGATCTTTGTGAATCCTGAAATCCCAGGAACCCAAGGACCAGAAATCCCTAACCCTTCTGCTGGTGTACCAGCAGAATTATTTACAAAAATTTCACTTTACTTGTCAGTTCCCTACAATCTCTTCTTTAATACTAGGTTAAAACATAAATAATTATGTGAGCATGTAAAAGCAAGATCTGATATTCTATCAGCATCTAACTTGAGAATAAAGCTTGGTCATGGTAATTGTGGCAAACGCTGCAGTATGGTTCACTCAACAACCACCCCAATCTCCTTCCTGTGGAGTAAAGACTGGAAAGCTAAACCCCACATTCCCCTGAGGATTCCGAATGGGACTCGCGTTCTTCTCAGCCAAATCACATTCTGTAGGCTACCTGACTCCTCTTTCTGTTTATACTGGCTAACCTCAATTTTATTTCTGTAACTAAGAACCCTGACTACTACAGTGCTATTTTAAGTCTCTCCTTCTTTAAGGATTGAAGGTGTAAGGAGGTTCGTGGGACATGGTTTTTTACAGGTATCTTTTTATCATCGGCAATTTTAACATTATTTTGTTGAGGGAAAGAAAAGGAAGCACTAGTCAGGAGGAGGGTCTTGGGAGCTCTGAGTGCTAATCAGAAGTGTTAAATAGCTAGTTTCTTATTCCAGACTTACTCTCTAGCCATCTTCAAAGACAGTCATTTTCACACCAATCTTGATGTGAAAGCCAATGCTGGGAGACCAGAGAGCAACTAAGCTTTTGGATAGAGTGTTTTAATAATTTATTATACATTTAGAGGTCAAAGGGGTAATTAACAAGAGTTAGAGACTCTCTAACAATCTTTAGAGGAACTGTCAAGCCTGCTTCATGTACGTGTGTTTTTCCTGAAGTGTGATGCCCAACCAGCAACTTCAGCGTCACCTGGAAACTCCTTAGAAATGCAAATTCTCACACTCTGTACAAACCCAACTTGCTTAATCAGAAGCTCAGGATTGAGACTTCCCTAGTGGTTCAGGGGTTAAGAATACACCTAGCAAGGCAAGGAACACAGGTTCAATCCCTACTCCAGGAAGAGGTCTCAGATGAACTAAGCCTGTGGGCCACCGCTGCTGAGCCTATGCACCCTAAAGCCTGGGCTCTGCAGCAAGAGAAGCCCCAACTCTCTACAACTAAAGAAAGCCCACGCACAGCCGCAAAACCCCAGCACAGCCAAAAGTAAATAAATTTAAAAATTTTTTTAAAAAGAACTCAGGGTTGAACCCAGGAATCTGTTTTAACCAGAAAATTCTAACATATGCTCAAGCCTGAGGACCACTCATGTAGATTATCCAACCCTAATTGAGGTTAAATGGAATTTAAGAAAAATAGTGGCAGGTCAGGAAAGAGAAAAGACAATTGAATAAATAAGTCTTGTATTTAAAAGGAAGCCTTATGTGAGAAATAGAATATAAATTTAACCCCTTTCCCATATAAAATGTAAAAAGCTCTACTAGAAAGAATATTGTGCTGAGAATTTGAGTCAGTGGGCTGGAATTTTCGATTTTTAATTAATAAGTAACTCTGAACTAGTTTTTTATTTGAGTTTTCTAGAACTCCATTTCCTAATTTGTAAAATGAAATAATGGGATGAGATGTTCTCTAACACTCACAACTTCTGTCTTCTCTCTGTTCTGGACAAAATTAATTAACACTGTTATCCTTGATTAGCTTCCTATTACTTCCTGAGCATCATGACCTTTCCAATATAAACCTGATGAAAGAAAGTTCCTAGCATTTTATTCATATTTTTGTCCTTAGGAGCAGTACCAGGAGGAAAATTAACAAAAGATACATGTAGTTCTCCACCGCAAGTCAATAGTCCAGGAGTATACTTCAGTTTAATTCAGGACTGATAAAATCCACTAGATATCTGAAAGGCCAATGTAATATTTAAAACATATTGAAAATAACTAATATACTAGAAATGTGTACAAATTACTTATATGTGCTACTGCTACTGCTAAGTCACTTCAGTCGTGTCCGACTCTGTGTGACCCCATAGATGGCAGCCCACCAGGCTCCCCCGTCCCTGGGATTCTCCAGGCAAGAACACTAGAGTGGGTTGCCATTTCCTTCTCCAATGCAGGAAAGTGAAAAGTGAAAGTGAAGTTGCTCAGTCATGTCCGACCCTTAGCGACCCCATGGACTGCAGCCCACCAGGCTCCTCCGTGCATGGGATTTTCCAGGCAAGAGTACTGGAGTGGCGTGCCATTGCCTTCTCTGACTTGTATGTGTCTTTCATATTATTGATGATTTTGAGTGAGGCAGGTAGTAATTTTACTCTTGTGAAAACCACAAATGACATCTCTTAACAATGTAGAAACATCGCAACATTGACAGGAGGTTGTGTCCACTCAGTAAACGTGGGAACCATGGCGGGGGAAAGGTCCTCTGTGTAACTGAAGTTTTTTTTTGTAAGGAGGAAAGGAGGACTTGGCCTACATGTAGAGAAATAGAGGCTTCCCTGCTGGCTCAGTGGTAAAGAACTCACCTGCCAATGAAGGAGACACAGGTTCAATCGCTGGGTTGGGAAGATCCCCTGGATAAGAAAATGGCAACCCACTCTAGTATTCTTGCCTGGAGAATCCCGTGGGCAGAGGAGCCTGGTGGGCTACAGTTCATAGGGTCACAAGAGTCAGACTTGACTTAGGGACTAAACTACTACCAAAAATATAGAGACCGAGAATTAACCAGTTAATAAATTTGCTGAAGATGGAAATGCAGACACTTTCAAAGCTATAAAGTAGTAAATTAATAAAGAGGGTAGAAAAAGGTATAGCAAAAATATGTATTCCTTACAGTTGAGACTGTATCTTCCTCCCTACTACCTTTCTTGGCAGATAATGAGTACTTAGTAAATTTGAGATTAAATGAATGAAGTTTGAGATTGAGAATATTTTTAACTCTTTGTATATAATCACCAAAAAAACTCACACTATTATAACTTTTTGTTTCAAGCAAGAGCAAGTTACTTTACTTTTAAAAAGCCTAAACTATAGTATTTTCTTTCAAAGTTTTGCAAAGTCGGTGGGATGAGCATGAAAATTTCATGCAAGTTTCATTGTGTTGGGCTTTCTGAAATTACAAATATTCACTGCTTATTATTTTTTTAAATGGCATATTCAAATAATGCATTTTTTTTCTTGTCTAGGACACATTACCTACATTTAAAAAACTGATTTGTTCTTTCTTTGTAAACACTGAGTAACAAAGAGTTAATCATGACACTAGAAGGGGTGGGTCCAACACATGTTATCAAGAGAAGACTCCTCTCCCCTTAAAACACATGGCTGCCAATCATCTACAGGGGTAATTTCAGAGCACAGATCTTCTTTTAAAAAATAAATGAAACACAATGTTGTTTCAGAGATATTAGAAGAAAATGCTTAGAAGAGACTCTTAAAAACAGAAAGTTTTAAAATTAGATACTGGTGATGGTTGCATAATTCAGTGAATAGACTGAAAAACAATTGAATTGTACACTCAAAATTGAATTCATGGTATATATATTACACTCCAAAATATTTTTTTAATAGAAGAGGATAGGCTACAGAGAATGGAAAGACAAATGCACTCTGTGGACCATTCTGCAGCGTAGAAGGAGGAGGAGGAGAACATTATGTCAAACCCCAGACATCTGCCTGGTTTCTAGCCAACTTTCACAGTATCCTCTGTGCAAAGATTGTGTGTCACAGTTCACACCCTTGCCAAGTCATGAAAATAAATATACATGCAGTATTAATAGCCTCTGGTATTTTCAGCATGATACTTGAATTCTGGAAAGGGATTCCCTGAACAGTCCTAAACTGAAACATGTTGAGGAATGTCATCTTTGCAAAATGCCATCTGAGTCTTTGTGGGAAGGATCTTTCTTAGATCCTCTTTTCCAGTCAGCCTCAGATGGCTGGCTGTAGGACATAGGATAAATGCAGGGTTACTTCAAGCGGTGATTCTTAACCTGGAGGAAGTAAAGGTCAGGAATCCCAGATGAAAGGTGAGAAAACTCAGAAGAGTGTAAATGTGCACAGACTCAATTTTATATACAATATCAAGGTCCCCAAGGGCCTTGGAATCCCTTCTATGGACTTCATTTATGAATCCTTAGCCTATACTCTGTATAGCATGCCTTGCCATCTATTAGAGTATTTCAGTGAAATTTAACATTGAAAACTAAATACTAGGATTTTAGAGATGCTCAAAAGAGTTCATCTTTTACTATCACCAATACAGAGGTCCTTAATTTCTTGTCTAGAACCTACAACAGCTTCTAAAGGGAAGCAAATGACACTGGACAATGGAGGGAAGACCTCGGCAGACAGAAGTCATAATTACTTTGTGTTTTCATTGCCTTGGGCTTCTCTCTGTGGATTTTTTCCCCACTTATCACACACAATATTATTCTTTCCTTGTGTAGTTTTGACATTGCATTTCTAACAACATATGTTACTTACCCTGGACTGTGTTAAGAATCTCAAGACAAGGGTTTGTATGTATTTTTTAAAACTCATCTATTTATTTAGCTAGTTTTGGTTGTTCTAGGGGTTTTTTTCTAGCTGTGGTGAGAGGAGGCTAATCTCTACCTGTGGTGCGTAGGATTCTCCTTTGCAGTGGCGTCTCCTGTTGTGGAGCACAGGCTCTAGGGTGCACGGACTTCAGTAGTTGCAACCCGTGGGTTCAGTAGTTGCAGCTCCCGAGCTGTAGAGCAGTCTCAGTACTTGTGGTGCATGAGCTTAGTTGCTCCGGGGCATGTGGGATCTTCCCAGATCAGAGATGGAACCCTGTCTCCTGCACTGGCAGGTGGATTATTTACCACGGAGCCACCACTGAATCCATCTTTTTAAACATTTTGCAAAAAGCGTATCTTTTTTTAAGGGTTGAAATCAAAGGTGGCAAGAATTTATTAAGCATATATGTATTCTCAGCTTCATATTTAAATGCCATGGAGAACACAAAGAAAAACTATCTGCTTCATTTAGAGAACTCACTATCAACTGATGAACGAAAGGTAATGAAAGAATGAAAGGATAATTGTGCCTCAGTATTCACATTCATAAACATAAAAAAATATTTCAAATAGAGAACTGTTTTATATTTCACCATCTGACTTGCATATACTAAAAACTGAGGACTCTATGAGTATTGCACTGAAATACAAAAATTCCGGGGGTTGGGGGAGCCGTGGGGGAGATATGTCAACATTTACCAAAAAGCATTTGTTTCCTGGCATTCTGCATAATTCCATGCTATAAAATATGTACTTAAAAAATTAAAAAGTCATGACCCTTGTGCTGAAGTTATCTATACTCCAAGTTTCAGTTCAATTCAGTTCAGTTCAGTCGCTCAATCATGTCCAACTATTTGCAACCCCATGGACTGCAGCACACCAGGCTTCCCTATTCATCACCAGCTCCCAGAGTTTACTCAAACTCATGTCCATCGAGTCGTTAATGCCATCCAACAATCTCATCCTCTGCATCACCTTCTCCTCCTGCCCCCAATCCCTCCCAGCATCAGAGTCTTCTCCAATGAGTCAACTCTTCCCATGAGGTGGCCAAAATACTGGAGTTTCAGCTTCAGCATCATTCTTTCCAAAGAAATCCCAGGGCTGATCTCCTTCAGAATGGACTGGTTGGATCTCCTTGTAGTCCAAGGGACTCTCAAGAGTCTTCTCCAACACCACAGTTCAAAAGCATCAATTCTTTGGTGCTCAGCCTTCTTCATAGTCCAACTCTCACATCCATACATAACCACTGGAAAAACCATAGCCTTGACTAGGCGAACCTTTGTTGGCAAAGTGATGTCTCTGCTTTTCAATATGCTCTCTAGGTTGGTCATAACTTTCCTTCCAAGGAGTAAGCGTCTTTTAATTTCATGGCTGCAGTCACCATCTGTAGTGATTTTGGAGCCCAGAAAAATAAAGTCTGACACTGTTTCCCCATCTATTTACCATGAAGTGATGGGACCAGATGCCATGATCTTTGTTTTCTGAATGTTGAGCTTTAAGCCAACTTTTTCACTCTCCTCTTTCACTTTCATCAAGAGGCTTTTTAGTTCCTCTTCACTTTCTGCCATAAGGGTGATGTCATCTGCATATCTGAAGTTATTGATATTTCTCCCAGCAATCTTGATTCCAGCTTGTGCTTCTTCCAGTCCAGTGTTTCTCATGATGTACTCTGCATATAAGTTAACTAAATAGGATGACAATATACAGCCTTGACGAACTCCTTTTCCTATTTGGAACCAGTCTGTTGTTCCATGTCCAATTCTAACTGTTGCTTCCTGACCTGCATACAGATTTCTCAAGAGGCAGATCAGGTGGTCTGGTATTCCCATCTCTTTCAGAATTTTCCACAGTTTATTGTGATCCACACAGTCAAAGGCTTTGTGACAATTATTTAAACAAACAATACAATCCAGATCAAGAAATAAAATACCATCAACACCCCAGAAAACCTCTATGTATCATTCTCCCCTATAGATAAACACTATTTTATTTGTGTTAATCATTTTCTTGCTTTTCTTTTTAAGGCTATTCTTTATGTGCATACATTCCTAAATAATAGAGTTTGGTTTTGTCTGTTTTTGAATTTCACAGTAATAGAATCATAACATGGGCATTTTTATGCCATTGGAGAAGGAAATGGCAACCCACTCCAGTATTCTTACTTGGGAATGCTGGTGGGCTACAGTCCATGGAGTTGCAAAGAGTCAGACATGACTTAGTGACTAAACAACAACAACAACGTGTGATAATTTCTTTGTTGAAACTCATTTGTGACAACTTCCATAATTTCTAGGTGCTGCCTATAACTGTCTTTTGTTTATTTACATTACTGTTTAGTATTCTAGTCTTTTTTTCCATCATGCATAGATTCTGGGGCACATGTGCAAGCATGTCTTTAAAGTGTATTCCTGGAATTTCTGAGCCATACAGTATATATATATTTTCTACTTTTCTTAATAACATTTGTAGCTTCCTTTCAATGTGATTCTTTCCCCCTAATTTTAGCCAATCTGCTCAATAGGTCATTGCCATTTCAATTTTTATTTTTCTAATTGCTAATGAAGGTTTGTTGTTCATTGTTGAGGTTAAGCACCTTTCTCTATGTCCACTGTCCTCCACTATTTCTTAATTTAATAATAAACATCTCACTAACTGAGATTATCTTTGTTCGCCACATTCACATACAGAAAGTAGCTTGACCATTTTCTAGTCAATTTGGAATGATTTCATCTATGTGATTATGAAAGTGTCATTATCAACTCTGCCTTCTCATCAGTCATTGAAACATCCTGCAAAAGATGGAATTTTGTTAAATCTACTGCTTTGTGTTTTAAAGCAATATTTAAAATCTCAGCCTATATCTAGTCCTTAAGCCAATAACAGCGAAGTTGTGCAAGATAAAAGATGGAACTTGAGTTTTTTCTGCCACAAAAAGAAGTCTGTTTGGTACAGAAATTGAGGACTTAAGATCCATCAATGTGGGGCATTATAATAAGCTACTGTTTATTGAATTGGTCTATTTTCTGAGTGGAATTACAGACTTTGATATTTAGGGTAACACAAGGATTCTCTTTTCTAACTGAAAGAGCCCTAGAATTTCAGCATATGAGTAATATGCTATTATGTTTCTTATAGAGGCATTCTTTAACTATGCCTCTCACATACCCCAAATGATGAAGGGCAAGCTACAGTCTCAATGATAAACAGCATTTTCGGACTGAGTCTCTATTTGGCAGAAAAGTAACCTGCTCTGCATAACCTTCCTGTGCAGAACAAAGAAACAACCTCTGCCTGGCATTAATCTTTTAATCCTCTTGGCTCACTGGTTTACTATCTCCTTCTATCTGTTTTTGCTGTCTTTCTATTGCAAGTAAAAAGAAAATATTTTCATAAAAAACTGGAAAATATTTTTATAAAGCACATTTTAACTGCTAATTTTGTTGGATATAAGCTTAAATGAAACTCTTCATCTTTTCACAAATTCCTTAATGTATATCCAGTTTCTACTTCTTTTCTATTTTTTTTTAAATATTTCCAAGACTTACTCACAAGGTAAGTATACTTCTTAAGTGTATACAAATGAATGGAAAACTCTTCAAAATGCATAACTGCACAAACAGCAAAGAAAGCATTCAAGGCATACATCTTCCTGAGCCTTTTTGTTTATTTTGCATTTTTACTCTCCTTTTCAAAATATATATGACACTTGCCAGCAAGCACTAAATTCAGAATATAACGGAAAAATAACTTGTGTGAATGCTATGTATAAACAGCTAACAAATTGCCAATCAGATGACAACAGAATCAATTGTTTAGCTGAAATGAATAACAAATTGAGTCAGTATGGTTGCTTTATCTGGCCATTGCCTTAGTATTTCCACGAACCATATTAGAGAAGTAGGATTGCCTAAGTGTGTTACCTCATTGACTCTTTATCAGAGGTGTATGCATGGGGCAATTTTCCTAAATGAGTAACTGTCCCTAGTTTTCTAAAAGATATTTCTAACAAGCAAATTTTACTCATTTTTATGTCACAATATATTAAAACATTCACTTTATTTTAAAAAAGCATTTTATGTTTACATGAGATGATGTATTCAATATAATACACCTAATACCCAGCACAGTGGTAAATACTGGGTCAACACTCAAGTTTTTGTTGAATAAGTAATGTGGCCTGCAATTTACCTTGTGTATGTGTGTGTGTGGCCTATAATTGATTTAATTTTGAAGGTTTAATTTAAAAATAAGGTATGCTTATCCTTTTTAAGTACTGACATAGAAAATCTCCAGTTTAGGTAGGTTAAAGCTTTGTAGTCAAATGACTCTAAATGCAAAGCAATAGAATCCCTCAAACCTTAAAAAGCAGAGACATTACTTTGCCAACAAAAGTTCGTCTAGTCAAGGTTTTTCCAGTGGTCATGTATGGATGTGAGAGCTGGACTGTGAAGAAGGCTGAGCACCAAAGAATTGATGCTTTTGAACTGTGGTGTTGGAAAAGACTCTTGAGAGTCCCTTGAACTGCAAGCAGATCCAACCAGTCCATTCTAAAGGAGATCAGTCCTGGGTGTTCATTGGAAGGACTGATGCTGAAGCTGAAACTCCAATACTTTGGCCACCTGATGTGAAGAGTTGACTCATTGGAAAAGACTCTGATGCTGGGAGGGATTGGGGGCAAGAGGAGAAGGGGATGCTAGAGGATGAGATGGCTGGATGGCATCACCAACTTGATGGACATGAGTTTGGGTAGACTCCGGGAGTTGGTGACGGACAGGGAAGCCTGGTGTGCTACAATTCATGGGGTCTCAAAGAGTCAGACACAACTGAGCAACTGAACTGAACTGAATGTGTTATTTAAGACTAGCATTTTCTTATGGGCAGGAGACCTTAGTAGATAGTTTTCCATGCAGATGGATGCCCAAGAGGCCCAAGAAAAGATACTCAACATTCCTAATCACCTGGGAAATGCGAAGCAAAACTACAGTATATCACCTCACACCTGTCAGAGAGGCTATCATGAAAAAGAACACAAATGACAAATATGGGTAAGTATGGGAGGAAAGGGAACTCTCATACACTGTTGGTGGTAGTGGTAATATGAATTGGTACAGCCATTTGGAAAACAGTATGGAAGTTTCTCAAAAAAACTAAAAATTGAACTACCATAGAACCCAGCAATTCCACCCCTTGGTATATATCCAACAAAAACAAACAAAAAAAAACACACACACACAATTATTTAAAAAGATACATGCACACCAATGTTCATAGCAGCATTGTTTACAATTGCCAAAATATGGAAGCAACCTTAGTGTCCATCAAAAGATGAACACATAAAGAAGATGTATTATAGGTAGATGTTTGTTGTGCTTGGTCACTCAGTCATGTCTGATTCTTTGCAATCCCATGGACTGTAGCCTGCCAGGTTCCTTTGTCCATGAGGATTCTCCAGGCAAGAATATTGGAGTGGGTTGTCATGCCCTTCTCCAAGGGAATCTTCCCAATGCAGGGATTGAACCCAGGTCTCTCGAATTGCAGGTGGATTCTTTACCATCTGAACCATCAGGGAAGCCCAAGAATACTGGAGTGGGTAGCCTATCCCTTATCCAGGGTATCTTCCCTACCTAGGAATCAAATTAGGCTCTCCTGCATTGCAAGTGGATTATTTACCAGCTGAGCTACCTGGGAAGCCCAGTATAGATAGATAAATGGATAGATATACAGTGAATACTTCTCTACCATAAAAATGAATGAAACTTTGCCATTGGCAACAGCATGGATGGGCTTAGAGTGTATTATGCTAAGTGAGGTAAGTCAGACAGAGAAAGACAAACACTGTATGATATCACAAAAATTTTTTTAAAAATGTGGAATTCTAAAACAAACTAGTAAATGTAACAAAAAAGAAGCAGACTCACAGAAAAAGAGAACAAATTAGAGGTTATCAGTAGGGAGAAGGGAGGTGGAAAGGCAATGTAGTGGTAAGGATTAAGATGCACAAACCATTATAAAACAAGCTACAGAGGTATAGTGTACAACATGTGAAATACAGTGAATATTTTATATTAACTATAAATGAAGTATAACATTTAAAAATTGTAAATCACTGGACTGTACACTTGTAGCTTACTCAATATTGTACATCACCTGTACTTCAGTTTTTAAAAATACCCAAAAAAATAAATAAATAAATAAAGGGTTGAGAAAGCAGAAATGAAATAGAAAGAAGAGAAAGACCAAAAATCTACTCTACCTTGTACCGACCTCGTATTACTTATCTGACAGTACAAAAGAATTTAGGTAATCTAAAAATCAGTGGAGTCAATATAAAAGTCAAGGTTTTATAACTTTTCTGTTAATTGATCTCACTTATTTGACTGTATTTTTATTTTTACTATTAATTTGACACAAATATTGGTGAAAACAGCTTCATCTCTGCAGTTTGACATGATCAAAATGTGCAGGAGTTTTGGGAATAGTGAAGGGTCAGTACAAGTGACACAGTGACAAATTAAATAATGTATTTGCAAAATGTAGAAATATTGTCATTCATAATAAATAGAGTCAAAGAAGTAAAAGGAAAACAACTCAAAAGAAAGCAAAAAGAAAACAGACTGGAACAGGCAATACATAGCAGAACAATATATGCCGTCCACGGGGTCACACAGAGTCGGACACGACTGAAGTGACTTAGCAGCAGCAGCAGCAACTCTCACTAATAATTACTACATTTTAAAGCATGAGGATCAGATTAACAACACACACTTTTGTAAAGTGAGGTGAAATTCACTCAGTCGTGTCTGATTCTTTGTGATCCCACAGATATGGAGTCAATGGAATTCTCTAGGCAGCATACTGGAGTGGGTAGCCTTTCCCTTCTCCAGGGGATCTTCCCAATCCAGAGATCGAACCCAGGTCTCCCACATGGCAGGCAGATTCTTTATCAGCTGAGCCACTAGCCTGTCCTTTCTCCAGCGAATCTTCCCAACCCAGGAATTGAACTGAGGTCTCCTGCATTGCAGGCGAATTCTTTACCAACTGAGCTATTAGGGAAGCCCACACTTTTGTTAAGAGTAATGGTAAATGTTAAATTCTCTTAGAGTGTACTTGAGAATGTAAATTCATGTAAAATTCATGGAGTCCAAGTTGATAATGGTTATAAATACTGAAAATGTGCATACTCTGGCCAATCACTTCCACTTCTGAGAATTTATTCTATGGATGCTATGCTATGCTATGCTAAGTCACTTCAGTCGTGTCCGACTCTGTGTGACCCCATAGACGGTAGCCCACCAGGCTTCCCCGTCCCTGGGATTCTCCAGGCAAGAACACTGGAGTGGGTTGCCATTTCCTTCTCCAATTCTATGGATATACATATGCAAATATCAATATATAATCTATAAGAGTTTCTTTTTTAAATTTTTTTATTAATGTAACATTAGTTTGGGCTTTCCTGGTGGCTCAGTGGTAAAGAATCTGCCTGTCAATGCAGGAGACACGGGTTCGATCCCTGGGTCAGGAAGATCCCCTGGAGAAGGAAATGGCAACCCATGCCAGTATCCTTGCCTGTGAAATCCCATGGACATAGGAGCCTCGTGGACTATAGTTCATGGGGTCACAAAGAGCCAGACACAATTTAGCAACTGAACAACAACAACATAAAATGAAATTTAGTGAGAAGTGAACCTTTTTAAATGATGTGGATACATATGTCTGACATGAAAACATGCTGCAAAATATATTAAGGATAAAAACTAAATTATAGAATAAAATGTACAAAGAGAAAGGGAGTCTATTCTCTCTGTGTCTGTTCACAATTTCCATTCAAAATAAAATAAGATTTAGGCAGAAAGAAATTATTTGGATGATGTAAAAATTTTAAAGTTGCTTATTTTTCTCACTTTTTGGTGACTCCTTTGATCCTTCATGAACAGTCAGTAAAATCCATGCCCTATTGTTCTTCCTATACTGGCTGGGGTCGCACAGAGTCGGACACGACTGAAGCGACTTAGCAGCAGCAGCAGCAGCAGCATACTGGCTAAATTTGCTGAAATGCAAATTCAGGTTTCTCCCGAGAAAGTGTTAATTAATTCAGGCTGACATGATATGGGACTAATTATTTCCAATAGTCTTCTCTGCCACTGCAATAGAATCTGCCATTCCCAGCCATGGCCCCTCAAGTTGACATAGTCATTCAGTGCCATAAATTTTTGTTTTATCAAACCATTTTATGTTTGCTAGTCTGCCCAGGATCTGGTTGGGGTCCTCTGCTATCTCACAGTGCATAGAACAGAGCAAGGAATTAACTCAGTAAAACCTCAATTTATGAACATTGTAAGCATCTAAACAGTCGCAAGATACATATAGGTGTCTGTGTGATCACTATTTCAAAGAAATGGGAGTAAGAACATTCATGTAGCAGCAATGGAGTGTTAGTTGCTCAGTCATGTCCAACTCTTTGTGAGCCCATGGACTGTAGCCTGCCAGTCTCCTCTGTCCATGGGATTCTCTAGACAAGAATACTGGAGTGGATTCCTTGTTAAAAACCTCAGATTTGGGTCCTTTAAGAGCCTGGACAATCCCTGTGAGGCTTATTAACTGGATTCCAAAGTCCTGATTTAATTAAAATAATAAGACTCTAGGTCTAAAATTTGATTTATCTGTTAAGAAAAAAAAATCTTAAATATGAAAATACAATTATACAGTGCTTAATAAGTCTTCCGTGAACCAAGCATTCTTTAACAACAGTAACAGGGGAAGGAAAGAACTTGACAATTCAGGCTTCTTAATGCCTAGAAGTAGTATCTGAGGAAGTAACAACAGTGCTGTTTTTTCATGTCTTTGACAGATCGATCTGAGCTGAAATCCCGCTGAAAAATAGACCAACTCCCATCACCAGCACTCACTCTACCTGCTTCCCACTCAATGCTCCCCAACACGCATACATAGAAATGCACGTAAACAACCCCAAATTAGGAAAGCAGAGCCCAAGTCCCAGAAGCAGGAGTCCTTTGTGTCAGCAAGTACAGAATTATCTAGATAAAGATGGACATGCATACAAAGAGCTAGGGAGCCCCAGTCAGTGGGCTCATACGGAGGAGGAAAAAATGAAAGAACCAGTTTAGTGCATCCTACATCATTATTACTTCATAATGACAAAGTTCAGTGCCACAAAACAGGTCCCTGAAATAAAACTTTTTTATTTGGCAAAGTATTGCTGCTGCTGCTGCTGCTGCTAAGTCGCTTCAGACGTGTCCGACTCTGTGCGACCCCATAGACGGCAGCCCACTAGCTCCTCTGTCCCTGGGATTCTCTAGGCAAGAACACTGGAGTGGGTTGCCATTTCCTTCTCCAATGCATGAAAGTGAAAAGTGAAAGTGAAGTCGCTCAGTCCTGTCCGACTCTTAGCGACCCCATGGACTGCAGCCCACCAGGCTCCTCCATCCATGGGATTCTCCAGGCGAGAGTACTGGGGTGGGGTGCCATTGCTTTCTCCGAGGCAAAGTATTACTCTACATTATTTTTGAGCTCCTAAAAGAGACATACAAATATATAAACCCGAGGTAGATCAGTCAGGTGACATTGGTGTGCTGGGCCAAGTTCATTTTGACAGAAATTTAAACATTTAAGGATAGTCTTTGTGTGTGTAAATAATATGCTGACTCCCTCCTCCTTTTCCTGAAACACACACTCTTCTCAATGTACCTGTCATTGGACTGCTTTTTAAAAACTACTGAATTTTTTTTTTTTTTTAATTTAGCTTTTTTGTAACTTTAAGAAAATGGCCCTTGGAATTAGCTCCAGTTTCTCAGGGCCACATGGATATTAAATGTCCAACAATATCAAGTCTTTCCACTTATCAAGACAACCCAGAAATGTATATGTTTGCCTTAGTGTTGAAGATAAATTTTAAGTTTTAAACACTCAGCAGAGGTAAACAAAATACATCTATGGTCACACATGTCCTGTGTACTCTTGGTGGAACATCTATGCTAAAATAATTTTGTATGCATCTATGTGTGGGAGGGTGGTGGTTGTGGTGAACAGATCAATGCCGTAATGTAATGTGGACTGGAGAAACAGTAGAAAAGAGAATAATCTTAAAATTTAACTCTACTAAAGTTTGAGTTTACACTCTTCCTTGCTTCTTTATATGAACTTTTAATTACAAATTAAATGAGATCATGGCTCAGATGGTAAAGAATCTGCCTGTAATGTGGGAGACCAGGGTTTGATCCCTGATTAGGAAGATCCCTGGAGAAGGGGATGGCTACCCATCCCAGTATTCTTGCCTGGAGAAAGTCATGGACGGAGGAGCCAGCTGGGCTATATAGTCCACAGAACTGCAAAGAGTCAGACACGACTGAGCAACTAACACCTCACTTGGAACCATTATAGTAACTTCTCTTTATGAAATCTGCTCTGTGAATTGTATTGATTTATTAAATGATATTTGAGATGGTTTTAAACTTCTCAAAATCACCAGAAGAACCTTCCAAAATCACTTCTATATATTCCAGTTTTGGTGCCAAGCTTAACTGCTTACTTGGTAAAGGGGGCCCTGTGATGGCTAAATTTCAATGCATTCACTTGACCAGGCTAAGGGATGCCCAGACAGCTGGAAAAATATTATTTCTTTTGTGTCTGTGAGGGTGTCTCTAGAAGAGATTAGAATTTGAATCAAAAGATGGAATAAATATCACGCTCACTAATATGGGTAGGCAGCCCCATAAGCCAATTCCTACAGCAAACAACAAAATAAGCAAATCTCCTATCAGTTCTATTTCTTTGGAAAACCCAGACTAGTACAGATTTTGGTATTTTGATGAGATTAGCACTAGAATTTGGTAGACTGAGTAAATAACCCTCCCCAATATGAATGGACATCATCCAATTCGCTCAGGGCCTGAACAGAACAAAAGAAGGAGGAAGCAGAAATATGTTCCTTTTTTCCCTGCTTCATCGATTGAGCTGAGAGTCTGATCTCATCTTCTGCCCTTGGACTCATATCCATCAGTGGCTCACCTGGTTCTCAGGCCTTCTGATTCAGACTGAATTTTATCACCAGTTATCCTGGGTCTCCAGCTTACAGAAAGCAGATCATGGGGTTTCTCAGCCTCCATAATCACACAGGCCATAAATAAATAAAGAAACAAATATTCTGTTGGTTCCGTTTCTCTGGAGAACCCTGATAATACACAGATATAGGTCCTTCTCTGAACTAAAGTAAAAATGTTGCAGATCAAATTAACTCTGTATGACCAACCCAGGAAGTTTGCTCATTTCCTATCTCCCAGCTTGCCTCATGTAGTAGATACCAAAATCTTCATCAAAGTTTCACTCCCACCATAATATTTTTTAAATCTTTAATTTATGCTTTAAAAGGAGTATGCTTATAATTTTTTTTTCATACAAATATATTTAAGTGTAACCAGGCATTCAGCTTACTCTTGCCTGGAAAATCCCACGGATGGAGGAACCTGGTAGACTGCAGTCCATGGGGTCGCTAAGAGTCGGTTCACTTTCACTTTTCACTTTCATGTATTGGAGAAGGAAATGGCAACCCACTCCAGTGTTCTTGCCTGGAGAATCCCAGGGACGGGAGAGCCTGGTGGGCTGCCGTCTATGGGGTCGCACAGAGTCGGACACGACTGAAGCGACTTAGCAGCAGCAGTAGCAACAGGCACTCAGCTTATCTTTCTTTTACACTGTGGTTGATTCAACTGTTACCTAAACTTGACTACTATAAAAACAACACTATTAAGAATAGCCATTCCAAATATCTGGCCAACTGCTTAAAAAAATAAATCAAAGTATCTCAAATCAATGATCTGTAATGAGATATAATAACTAAGATTTCTGATACTTTACACAGAATAAAAAGGTTTCTTTTCTTGATAATTACAGTAAGTCTGTATGATGGTGAAATGGGAGAGCTTTCAATGACTCAGTTTTGTAAAACACAAAAGGAAGAAAAAAATAGACAAGTGAGCACAAGGAAACTAAGTAAGAGTTACACATTTCCTTTATTTCAAAGAAGCAGAAACACTGGGAAATGGAAGTTAAGGTCTATACTATCCAAAGAGGACTTTCAATTCTAATCATCCAAATGAGTGCTAGCATTTTGATAGTGATGAAATCATGGATTAATTTTCAGTACAGTCAGTTCTCAGTCATATGCTCTGAAATGAAAAGATTGAGGTCACATGAATAAATCAAATATCAGTAGAATATTTTTTGAAGTACATGTTGGGTTTGGCAGGAACTGTCTGCTTTCACGTGTAGCATTATATTTCCTTTCTTCATCAAGTTTGGATTAGTTGAAAGCAAAATTAGTTTCTATTTCCTGAGCCACTGAAAATGGGGTGAGATGGGTTAGAACATTCTCCTGGCTAAAATGATTGCAGCTTCACCAAGGGCAAGCTGCAAAGTGGAATCCCACTGTCCAATAACCTGGGCCTCAATTTAACACACATTCTGTGTAAAAGAAATCCAACATTCATAACTAAGAGAACTCAACTCCACAGCAGTAGCATCACCTTCCTTGTCTCTCACCAAGTGAAGATAAACTGGAAAATGGCTAAGTTCCAAAACAGTGAACTGTTAATCATCATGGTTTTCATGCCTCTTTTAGAGGAAATGAGATGTAATCCAATGCCTGCATAGGCCTTTTCAGGAAATTGCTCATCTTTCTAATTAAACTCTTCTGTCTTCACAGGTCTGTGGACACATTCAGCAGACATATGGCTTCCAGAAAACCTTTGTGCCCTTTTTCTGTCACTCACTGGGAAGTTTTGATGTAATGGAATCTCCTTAAAATCTCCATTTTAAAGAATCTCCTTAAAATCTCCATTTTAAGGAGATTCCATCACCTTGTATAAGCACTGGCTAAATTTCATAGACACGTTATTAAAAGATTTCATTTCCTATAGGGAAGCACTTTTGAAAGAGTGAAAATTAGAAAAGCTAAGAGACTACACAGATGACTTTATACCTTATCACTAGCATAGAGCAGCTAACTGTTCACTGATGCCAAGTTTAGAAGTGCCCAGGCAAAAATATTCCAGCTTGTTTATTTGTCTTTTTTTTTTTCCAGTAAACTAGTCATTGTACTTTGGCCTCTGATCCTTTCATAATAGACCACAGAGAACCTGCCCTCTGCCCTACTTGCCACTTGTTAACCTTGTTTTATTTCTTGCCCTTGCAAAGTTAGTACAACCCACTTCACTTCCACCACAACATTTTACCATTGCCACCCTAAGTCAGGTTATTAATTTCTAACTTAAAGAACAATGTAAAAGATATTTATGGAGTCCTATGTCAGATCCTGAGCATATGAAAGAAAATAAGAAATGGATTTTGCCCTCAAGAAGTTTGCAATTCAGCAGGAATAAAAATATAGAATTAATCAAAAATTCATATACAACTATAATAGGAGCAAAAAGGAAAAAAAAAGTCACCTAAGCAGTATATTAAAGAAGCGAAAAGGAAGAGTCATCATTACTCTCCCTACTTATGAAAAACATAAATTATTACTTTTAAGTGCTTTTATACTTTGCTTTTTATACTTTGATGCTTTTGAACTGTGGTGTTGGAGAAGACTCTTGAGAGCCCCTTGGACTGCAAGGAGATCCAACCAGTCCATCCTAAAGGAGATCAGTCCTGAATATTCATTGGAAGGACTGATGCTGAAGCTGAAACTCCAATATTTTGGCCACCTGATGGGAAGAGACTCATTGGAAAAGATCCTGATGCTGGGAAAGATTGAAGGCAGGACAAAGGGATGACATAGGATGAGATGGTTGGATGGTATCACTGACGCGATGGACATGAGTTTGAGTAAGCTCTGGGAATTGGTGATGGACAGGGAGGCCTGGCATGTTTCAGTCCACGGGGTCGCAAAGAGTCGGACGTGACTGAGCAACTGAACTGACTGATACTTTGCAAAGAATACTAATCAAACAATGCAGTCATACATATGGAGTTAGGAGAGGGTGGATAGCAAGCACGCTCACCCTCTCCCACAGATCTATTATACCTTAGTACTTAAAAAAGGGTAAACATTTTTATTTATTGTTATATCAACATAGAATATAGCTATAAATGAGGTTTAAAGAAGCAAAGAGCACAGCATTGAAGTCTACTGAAGCTGATGTGCCTCCCCCACTCCCCTACAGCTCAAAGAGCACACTATAACAAGGACAGGACAGGTCTGGAACCTCGGTGTCATTCTGTTTTACCATCCCCTTAGCCTACCTTGAATCAAAAATACTCAACTTCTTAGTCTTCTTGAAAAGCATCACAATAGAGATAATTATGGATCTTCAAGCAGGTCTCCAGATTTGAGATCTAACGTTCTAGCAGTTATGGAATATGTTCAGCTCCATTATGCACACCAAAAGAGCTGGAAGAGGATTTAGTTCATCTCTGTGCAACCCAAGCCTGAAGGCTTCAAACATCCAGACAAGTTCAGTTCCATTCCATTCAACAATTATTTGAGCCCAGGGAGTCCTAATTATTAAAACATGCATTATGCCCCATCCCACAATTACACAGCTGCTTAGGGAAGCAAAGGAGCACCATAACACAAAAATATTCATCAGGGGGCTGATCAATCTCTTGAAATACTAAGTCACCACTTATCCTACTCTACTTAACCCCTAGCTTATTCGTCCACTCATTATATCAATACTGACTTTGACTGATGGTGTAGATGTTATAGACATTTAATCAAACAAGGCAAATGCAATGCAATAGATTGCCAAGCAAATGACAAACATTGCAAAAGTTGTAGGATTTCATAAGATCGGTGAAAGTAACATCGGAAAACTTCTTGGATTACACACACACACACACACACACACACACACACAAGAACTGGCAAAGGTGGATCTATTAAAAATTAATGAAGAAGAAATCAACAAGGATACAGATATGATAAGCATGGTTAAAAAAAAAAAAGAACTATTTGATTTAAAAAAAATTCAGAAAGGACATTAGGAAAAATGGTAAAGCCCTCACTTAAGGGCAAAATCTCTGTGGTAACATTGCAAAACTTAAATTTATTTAACTGTGCATAAGAATAAAGAAATTATCACAATGAGATTCAATTTCCTTTTGAAGACACACACGCCCCAATTCATGGGTTTTTTAATTATTAAAAAAATGAAGGGTAAGTGGATTCATTTTCAGGAGCATTACACATATTCATTCCTTGGATGTTCACTCCTAGGATAATGAAGACCCATTCACTGTTCCAGCCATGATCTTTGCCCTGAAGAAGCTTCTAGAATCCTGAGAGGCTGCTTCAGCCATCAGGTCACAGGTGAGCACTCCAGCATCAACTCGTGCAGAGGGCTTCATCTGAATGTTGCACACACACTGCCATAGTCAATTAACTTAGTGCTGATGGAAGGGTTTTGCTCTTTATTCTAACCTAAGCATTTTCTTTGATTAAAAAGAAGGGCCTAGTACACTCAATTCATTTTCCCTGGACTAATGAAAGAGCATTCATCAAAGAAAAGGGTCTCTAAATGTTCGACTCCAGGGTATTGACCTCAGATGCCTAAGAATGCTTCATTGAAGAGGTCAGGAGAAATGCTAGGAAGCACAGATAAGGATCCAGAGAGAAAGCATAGCCTCCTCCACTGCAAGTGCCCTGGTCCTCTGACCATGGCAAATTTGCTGGGGCGCTGTAGGAAAAATACCATCCCTCTCCTTCATAGGAGGAAACCTTGAGCAATCCAAGAAACCCAGATGTTTTGAAGTCTAACAAGCTGAATGTTAAATTTCACATTTGTATATACAAGCTGTAGAATCTGGACAAGCTTCCTCTCCTTTCAAAGCCTCAGCTTCAACCTCTCTGCTATAAAATTCATAACAGCGACTTTGTGGCGTTGCCAAGAGACTGCAAACGAAACAAGGACGCTGACTGCCCAGTTATGCGCAAGCTTCGGAGTAGGCACACTTTCAAAAAAACTGTTGGTTCCCACCACTTCCCCCATGACAAAGAAGATCACGGGGAAGCATAAGCCCTCGGGCACCTGGTGGGAAATGAGGAACCGAAAGGCATGGAGGGAGCGTAAGAGGAAATGGAGAGGGTGACGCGGACCCTCTCGGCCAGCACCACCCCCACCCGCTCCCGTTTCACCAGGCCGGGCCCAATCCCACGTGGAAATAAAGGATAAGATATCAGCGTGTCAGGCAGAAAGTACAAATTCAGTGCATCTGACTCAGAAGCTGGACAAAGCTGCCCAGAGCAGATAATAAATATAATCATCCTGATCTAATCCAGAAACCTCCGGCTTCAATGGCTCCCGGCTGAGAGGTTCTCTTGCGGTTGGAAGGAAACCCACTCTGGCCAACATGTGACTGTTGCTAATCTTTTTCTAATCTTCGTGTCAGACATGATCTTTTTATGAGTGAGGTTTTGGGGGTATTGTTTTATTTCTGAAGATGGCTTATGAAAGGAGGTCTCTTCTAGCCTTGGGAAAAACAGAAATATTCAGCAAAATCTGGTCAATGTGCTGTGTTCCTCTTCATCCTCAACGTCTGAGCTCTTTCTATAAATATTTGTTGATATGTAATTGGTCAACAAATATTTATTAAGCCCTGAGAATATTTGCTGTGTCAGGCACTGTGAGACAGAGAAGTGGAGGGTGTGGATTTCACACTCAAGGAACTTGTAACCAGCTCAGGCACAGGAGACCTACTTCCACCCTACCCCACCCCAAGTGATAACTGGCCAATGGGACAAAACAAAAATATCTCTCCTCAAGTGACAACATGCAAGAGTGCCTCCTGCCCCAGAGAGTTGTCATGAAGCTCAAATATAATGATGCGTAGGAAGCACCTAGGAGGAACGTGTGTGTTTAACAAATTAATTTTTCCCTCCCCCTAGAAGAAAATCTAGGAAAGAAAAAATGTCAAAGACAAGTCAACAGAGTGTCACAAGGAGGAGGTCATCAACATCAAATGCTGCTGAGATATTCTGACAAAAAGGAAGTCACAGCTGACCTTTTGGAGAACTGTTTTTGGAGTGTGATGAAGATCAAAGTCCATTAACTACAAGCAGTTAGGAAACGAAAGCATATCTCAAAAGTGTAGCCAATAGGCATAAACAACACCTTTGAGAGATTTGGGTGGGAAAAGGAAGAGAGAAAACCATAGGATCTAGTGATGGGCGTTCTCTTTCTTTTTTACAACACAAAGTTCTGTTCAAAAAATTTCACCACGAAAGGGGAAAATAATTTAAAAATGCTAGAATCTCCCACAGCCCTAATATGAAGCCAGCAAGACAACCCCATGGCCCTGTGCCTCCAAGGAACTCAAAGGCAGGTAGAATCACTTTCTTTTTCTTTTTTCCTTTTTAATCAAAAGATTCCAAAATAAACATAGTGTTTCCAAAATTTCTTTCCAAAAATTAAATAACCTTGTCTCTTCCACTAGCATTCTACACAGCAAAGCAAAAACAGATAGAGGTTGGGAATTCCTTGAGGTTAGGACTCCATGAGCTTTCACTGCCAAGGACACAGGTTTGATCTCTAGTTGGGGAACTGAAATCCTACAAATTGTGCAGCCAAAAAAAAGATGATAGAGGTTAATTAAATTCAACTTTAAGAAAATTACAGAAATTTTGTCTAGGATCTTGTATCTCTGTTAAAGTTATTAACAGTTAGTTTATACTTTGTAATAAACGTTGACATATTATATTGGCTTTTTATATTGCTCATATCACTGAGTAAATATTATAAGAAATATAAGGTTGTTCATGGCAAGCCTTTTGCCCTCTGGAGACTTCGATTCAACAAAGACAACAGAAAATATATAAGTAACTCGTGTAAAAAAGGACACGGTGACCAGTTTAATAAAGGGCTAACGATATTTGGAGGAGAAAAAAAGTGAAAGTTGGACTGGGAGAGCTGAGTTTTCTTGGAAGAAAGATGGATTTAAGTTGGATTTTAAAGAAAGCATAGGAATCTGAGAGCGGATTTGACAGGGACAAAGAAGGAGGAGGAGGAGGTGCAATTCACTGGATTTCAGGCAAGACGAAGGAATGAACAAAACCAAGGATAACTATAAACAAAAGACCATACGAAACAGCCTAAAGAGACAGGCAAAGTATCCACTGCACCAGAATGGACCTGACTAAATTCAAGCCTCTAGATGGAAGATCCATACCTCTAGGTCCAATTCATTATTTTGTTATTACTCATGGTACTGTTTCCTAACCTCAGTCTTTCAGCTCCAGGGTCTATTTTTTTTCCCATTGTACTCCTACAGCAGAAAGAGGAAATAACTCATCCAGCGGTGGGGATTTCTTAGCAGGGTTTGAAGAGAGATGCTGAGGGTGGCTGACTCTGCCAAAATGTTTCCTTTTTCTCTTGCTGTTTGTCAGATATTTCTGTTGAGCAACCCTGGTGAGTGTCATCAACATGCAATCTCAACTGGTTTATCTTCCTTCACTCACTCAAACTCAGCCCTTTGCCTCTTTTTTTTTTCCCTAGCTCATTTAGAGTTTCACAACCTCTTACCTTTAACTGCTGAGTAAGTGCAAAACATTTGTGTGTCTGGCATCAGATATGACAGTCTCCAAGAAAAAGGATTCATGGTCACAGAGATAGCCAAGGCTACCCTGTTATGCCTTAATATTTTGCTTTGCTATTATTTCATTTTAAAACTTCATTTCTATTTTTCTCACAGAGTCAGTTTCCAAATAACAAATTTCCATGGCTGTCTTTTCCTCCACGTCCCTTCCTTTTTTTTTTTTTTTTTTTTTGAATTTGTAAAAATTTTCATTTTCTGTATGGCAAAGCCTTTGACTGTGTAGATCACAATAAACTGTGGAAAATTCTGAAAGAGATGGGAATACCAGACCACCTGATCTGCCTCTTGAGAAATCTGTATGCAGGTCAGGAAGCAACAGTTAGAACTGGTCATGGAACAACAGACTGGTTCCAAATAGGAAAAGGAGTACGTCAAGGCTGTATATTGTCACCATGTTTATTTAACTTATATGCAGAGTACATCATGAGAAATGCTGGACTGGAAGAAACACAAGTTGGAATCAAGATTGCCGGGAGAAATATCAATAACCTCAGATATGCAGATGACACCACCCTTATGGCAGAAAGTGAAGAGGAACTAAAAGCCTCTTGATGAAAGTGAAAGAGGAGAGTGAAAAGGTTGGCTTAAAGCTCAACATTCAGAAAACGAAGATCATGGCATCTGGTCCCATCACTACGTGGGAAATAGATGGGGAAACAGTGGAAACAGTGTCAGACTTTCTTTTTCTGGGCTCCAAAATCACTGCAGATGGTGACTGCAGCCATGAAATTAAAAGACGCTTACTCCTTGGAAGGAAAGTTATGACCAACCTAGATAGCATATTCAGAAGCAGAGACATCACTTTGCCAACGAAAGTTCGCCTAGTCAAGGCTATGGTCTTTCCTGTGGTCATGTATGGATGTGAGAGCTGGACTGTGAAGAAGGCTGAGCGCCGAAGAATTGATGCTTTTGAACTGTGATGTTGGAGAAGACTCTTGAGAGTCCCTTGGACTGCAAGGAGATCCAACCAGTCCATTGTGAAGGAGATCAACCCTGGGATTTCTTTGGAAGGAATGATGCTAAAGCTGAAACTCCAGTATTTTGGCCACCTCATGCGAAGAGTTGACTCATTGGAGAAGACTCTGATGCTGGGAGGGATTGGGGGCAGGAGGAGAAGGAGACGACAGAGGATGAGATGGCTGGATGGCATCACTGACTCGATGGATGTGAGTGTGAGTGACCTCCGGGAGTTGGTGATGGACAGGGAGGCCTGGTGTGCTGCAGTTCATGGGGTCGCAAATAGTCGGACACGACTGAGCGACTGATCTGATCTGATCTGGTGGCATGGCAAAAAATTTCAACAATATTTTTCATTTCCAAACATTCATTCAGTTATCAGACCTATTTGATCACTTTAAAAATATTTTTTCCTTATTCAAATGGTTTATATGTCCAACCTCATCTTTCATTTAACTATATTGAGAATATTTATTTTATAATCTGTATCTCATAATATTAATATGGGAAGACTCTTTTTTTCCCCCTGCTGTCTCTTATCACAGTGGTTTGTTTCTTATTTTCGTTTGGCTTGGGTTTTTTTAATTTTATTTTTATTTTATTTAACTTTATAATATTGTATTGGTTTTGCCATGTATCAAAATGAATCTGCCACAGGTATACATGTGTTCCCCATCCTGAACCCTCCTCCTTCCTCCCTCCCCATTCCATGGCTGTCTTTTCCTCCGTGTCCCTTCCTTTTGAAATGTGCATGACTGAATAAACCTTACGAGCACCACAGAGCTCCTGCTGTCAGTTTCTACTGAGACCCATAAAAAAATTCCATACCAATAAACCATTGATGTGAGTACAGGTGATGGAATATTTGGGACTGCTGTTGCTTCTGCTGCTAAGTCGCTTCCGTCGTGTCCGACTCTGTGCAACCCCATAGATGGCAGCTCACTAGGCTCCTCTGTCCCTGGGATTCTCCAGGCAAGAATAATTTAGGGCTAATGGAATCCTAAAATGGAATTTCAGTCACACAGATAGAGGAAATTAACTTCATTTGTAGGTCAAAAGTTTATACAAGCATCCTTGAGGTAGGGACACCATGGTTCCTGGCTCTCCCCCAGCTAACACAGAACTGGAGTCTTTACAATCTATCCCCAAGTCAACCTGACTTTCCTTGGATGAGCCAAGAAAATTTTGTTTCCTTCTGTTCCAGTTTCTCTCCTCTACCTCCATCTCGACAGGAAGAAAAGGGGTTTGGGTTTTGATGGAGGTTTCTGGAGCGGAATTGTAGATCTAATTGTTAAACAAATATATATGGTCTGAGCCTAATGAAAGAGATGACTGTGCTTACAATGGCTAAATAAAATAGGTAAGAAAAAGGAGGTGGTGTGTTAACACATTCAACAGTCCATAGCTTTTATTGACCCTGCCACTCCACACCTGTGCCTGGAATCCTAAACTTGGGGGGCAACAAGCATTCTTTAAAGCATTCAGTTAAACTAGGAAGGACCATAAATGAAGCATGAAAAAGTTTCTAAGGGCCTGCCTCCTATCCCTGAATACAGGCTCTATTCAACCTATCTTTTAAAAAAATATTTAATATAAATATCTTCTCCTGCCCACAAATCCCCAAAGGGTCAAATCCTGGGAAGTCACTTGTTGTCTCTGTCAACATACAAAGGAAGCACCTGCTGTAAGATGTTTCCTGCTTGAGGCCATCCTTGCTTCCAAGTTTGCTGCTAGATCCACAAAGCCTTAGCACCTGGAGCTTAGTAGGAATTCACTATTTGTTGAATATCGAATGAATTAACGAATCAAAAGCTCTCATTGTTGTCCTTTTAACTGCCTGCTGCTGATGCTCCTGTTTAGTCACGAAGTTGTGTCCTAGTCTTTGCGACTCCATGGACTGTAGCCCGCCAAGCTCCTCTGTCCATGGGATTTCCCAGGCAAGAATACTGGAGTGGGTTGCCATTTCCTTATCCAATGGAACCTTCTGGACCCAGGGATCTAACCCACATCTCCTGCTTAGCAGGTGTCTCCCACTTGGCAGGCGGTTTCTTTACCACTGAGCCACCACACAGAAACTTTTAACCTTGCCACAAATCAGTCTTGTCGTAATCATCAGTCTCTGTACTCTGAATCTCTGCCATTTGCTTCCTTTTAGGCTGCCATATATTTCAAATCTTTGGAGTTTTAGCCTGGATTTGGCCCACAGTCACCAAGCAGACCAGCAACTTTACAGTTGTCTTGGAATAAGAATTACAATGACTTCAACTCTTCACTACCTGGCTTATCTTGGCTCTTGCAGTCCTAAATTCCAGAGCTACATTGACAGAAATCCATGCATAGCACAATGAGGTAAATGAGTGAAAATGTGAAGGGTTACCAAATGTCATAGCATGCCTCCAAACATCTCCCAGTGTCCTCTGCCCTTAGAGCATGCTTCTAACAAGTTGAATACTATAGAACTGATATATCACTTTCAAGATTTAGTTATAAAAGACTGCTGATTTAGTTATAAAAGACTGCTGATTTCTCTGTGTGTGTCTTAAATCACTGGCTCTGGGGGAAGCCAGCTTCATGTGGACCTGCTCAGTGAAGAAGCCCATTTGGCAAAGAACTAAGGCCTCCAAATCAAAAGCCACTAAAGAATACAAAGGAACTCAGTTTGCCAGCAACCTCCTGGGCAAGCTTGGAAGTAGATTCTGTAGATGACTGTGGTCCTAGTCAATAGCCTGACTGCAATCTTTACAGGAGACCTTGAGCTAAAATCACCCAGCTATAGCAGCCGGAGAAGGCAATGGCACCCCACTCCAGTACTCTTGCCTGGAAAATCCCATGGATGGAAGAGCCTGATAGGCTGCAGTCCATGGGGTCGCTAAGAGTCGGACACGACTGAGCGACTTCCCTTTCACTTTTCACTTTCATGCATTGGAGGAGGAAATGGCAACCCAGTCCAGTGTTCTTGCCTGGAGAATCCCAGGGACGGGGGAGCCTGGTGGGCTGCCCTCTATGGGGTCGCACAGAGTCGGACACAACTGAAGCGACTTAGCAGCAGCAGCAGCACGGCAGCCAGATCTCTGACCCATAGTGTATATGTTTACTGTTTGAAGCTCTCAGGTTCTGAGCTTATCTGTTACATAGAACAGATTACTAATACATTGAATGTGGGTCAGTAACACTTTCTTGGTTTCTTTGATTTGTGACCACACCATTTGGCATGTAGGATCCTAGTTCCCTGACCAGGGATCAAACCTGCACCCCCTGCAGTGGAAGCCTAGAGTCTTAACTGCTGGACTGCCAGCAAAGAACCAATAAATACTTAAGGGCCAGATAGAAAACATTTGGGGATGTGCAGGCCGTACAATGCTGCCATCATAGCCCAAAAGGGATCAGAGACAATGTATAAATGAATGCACAGCTCTATGGCTTCCCAGGTGGCACAGTTGGTAAAGAATCCACCCGCCAATGCAGGAGACACAAGAGATGTGGGTTTGATCCCTGGGTCAGGAAGATCTGCTGGAGAAAGGAATGGCAATCCACTCCAGTATCCTGGTCTGGAAAATTCCATGGATAGAGGACCCCATGGGCTACAATTCATAGGGTAGCAAAGAACCAGACATGACTGAGCTACTCTGATACTCTATCCAGTACAGCGCTATACTCCTATAAAAAGCCATCAGCCAGCTAGTAGGCTCTAATGTGCCAACCTCTGCAAAAAATCAATGGATTTTCAATCTTTCTGACTTCAAATATCTCATTGTCCTGTAGCTACCCTATCAAGAGACAAGCATGGCCAGTCTAGATCAGAGTTTCTTCTGTGGTGTGAAGGGAGTACCCTTCCCCATTATTATTTTTTTAATTACTTTTTTTTTAAAAAATGAGGTTGGTGCTTTGGGGAAAGGAAAGTAAGATGTAGGGAAAATCCCTTCTGGAATTGAGAAGAAAAATCCAGGTCCTTTTGTCCAAGGAAAATTTATCCAAGGAAGAATAAATTTGTCCAAGGAAGAATAAAGAGAGGCAGTGTGAGATTTGATGACCCAATTCCACAACCCCTTAGCCAAACACTGTATGTAGAGATGGGGGAAAATACATCCAGATAAGCACAAGAATCCCAAGAACTTCAGAACTGATCACCCAACTGCCTGGAGGTTTCAAAGCCTCGGAAAGAAACTTTGAGCCATTTGGACCAAAATGGTCCAAGATTGATAGCACAACACTGATTAAAGGAGCCTGAAATATGGTTTATAGCCTCCCATGTATTGAGCACAGTTTACAGAAGATACAAAAGTTCTCACATGGCCCCCAGAAGTTGCAGAACTGCTAAGAAGATCACTTGGTTAGCAGAGTCCAGGGCTGATTAAGGATGAGATCTCAATGACTGGAGACAATGGCAATGTCTAGGGTAGGCAGCAAAGGAACAAACTATATTTTTACTTCTTTTTCCTCTCTGAAAAGGATTCTCTCTGAATCTGATTTTTCTTCCCCCAAATCACCATTCCCTGAGGGAATGCCCAACGTTTGGGAGGGCCAGCAACAACACCAGCACATTTAGCAGAGGCCAACAAACAAAGATTAGTGAGGACTGATTCGTAATGAAAAGCTTCTCCTGGGGAAGCCACCTGTCTCCCATTCCCAAGAAGATGCATGAGCCCCCTTCTACTCCACTGGCCTAGAGTCACCTTGGGAAGAACAGAGAAAAGAAGAGGAAATCTGGGAGAACAATCATTTACCCAGAAGAGAGTAAGCGACCTCAACATACAACTGTTTTTAAATCAGAAGGGGTTGAGATACTTGTACTTAAAAAGGTTACATTGTTTTCTCCCCCATCCAAAAAGATAAGCTGTTCATAAGTGTCTCAGCTATTAGGTGACTTTTTTATTGCTGCCATAACAAATTACAATGAACATGTTGTGGCTTAAAACCACACAAGCTTGTTACTTTGTATTTCTGTGAGTCAGAAATTCATCATGGCTCTCACTGGGCTAAAATCAAGGTGTTAGAGGCTATTTCTTTTCTGGAGACTCAGGAAGAATCTCTTTCCTTTCATTTTCCAGCTTCTAGAAATGGCTTGCGTTCTTTGACTCCTGGCTCCCTTTTCCCATCTTCAAAGCCAGCAATCTAGCATCTCCTTGACCATGTATCCATCATCACTTCCCATCCAACCTGGAAATGTCCTCCACTTTTATGAGTTCATATGATTAAACTGGACCCACCTACCATGTAAGGTAACATATGTAAAGATTCTAGTCTACCAGGATAATATTTACTATTAAGAATAACACTTGCTATAAATTATGCATACTCTAAATGCCTTGCTGCTGCTGCTAAGTCGCTTCAGTCGTGTCTGACTCTGTGCGACCCCATAGACAGAAGCTCACCAGGCTCCCCCGTCCCTGGGATTCTCCAGGCAAGAATACTGGAGTGGGTTGCCATTTCCTTCTCCAATGCATGAAAGTGAAAAGTGAAAGGGAAGTTGCTCAGTCGTGTGCAACTCTTAGCTACCCCTGGACTGGAGCCTACCAGGCTCCTCCGTCCATGGGATTTTCCAGGCAAAAGTACTGGGGTGGGGTGCCATTGCCTTCCCCGTCTAAATGCCTTAATAACACTATTATTATAAACATTAATGTGTATATTGCTTGAGCTTTGTGCTTTTTTTTTTGCTAGAGTACTTGTTTTTTGTATTGGGGGCTTTTTGTTTGTTTTTTCAGTTTTCAAGAAGATTATTATCTAAATTTGAATCCTTATAATAAGGATTATTATTATTATTCTTTTTGAAAGTGAAGTCGCTCAGTGGTGTCCAACTCTTTGCAACCCCATGGACTGTAGCCTACTGGACTCCTCTGTCCATGGGACTTTCCAGGCAATAGTCCTGAAGTGGATTGCCATTTCCTTCTCCAGGGGATCTTCCCAACCCAGGAATCGAACCCAGGTTTCCCACATTGTAGACAGACGCTTTACCGTCTGAGCCACCAGGGAAGTCTTATTCTTTTTAGCCATCTCTTATTACTAGAATTTTCAGAAATGGTGTTCAATGATCAACTATAATTCAAAGAAAACACATCCATGTTGTCTATGATTGCCTTGTCTCAAATCAGTTTTTCAATATAGGATTTCCCAGAAGTTAGATCACTCCACAAAACAATGTTCCAGATACACTGAAAGAAGCCATGTATCTGGCAGTGAGCATGTCTGGAGAAATTAAATGTTTGGGGTTTATGATAATTGTGGTTATCACTGATGTCATGTATATTGATAGAGCTGCACTTTTTTGAGATTTTACAGCCACTGAAAATAAGCCCACTTTATAAAATATTCAGCTTATGTTTCATGCCTTTTTGAGCACTAAAAGGATACTTTTGAGTCTTCTTCCAAAGCTTTCTTTCCAGGCAACCTTTCTTCCATTCTACAGAAACTATTAATTCTATAGAAACTTCCCTCAGAAGGAGGGAAAGGACTAAAACATTACACTTTTTAATTCTCATCTATATTTCCACAACTTTTCACCTTCTCTTCTGTCTGGTCACCTGAAGACAGAGAGAAAACAGCACAGTCTGATCATTTGACAAAACTAGCCACCTACAATGAATGAGTATGTGGACTTTTATCCTATATAAAATACCTTCAAGTAGCTAAACTAAACATGGACACAATAAAAGAGGAAGATTATAAAAGAGCATATAAAATGTAAAATTAAATGCTTTGGAAATGTCAAGGAAGGACACATGGTCCACCTGGGTAGAAACAGGAAAGTTTAATACAAGGATGTGGCATTGGACCTGAGCTATAACCAGTCAGGAGACTGTGATGATTGAGAAGAAGGGTATACTAGTCATTGGCATCAGTAATATGAATTCTCAATTTTGTGGTAAAAGAGCATATAAAATGTAAAATTAAATGCTTTGGAAATGTCAAGGAAGGACACATGGTCCACCTGGGTAGAAACAGGAAAGTTTAATACAAGGATGTGGCATTGGACCTGAGCTATAACCAGTCAGGAGACTGTGATGATTGAGAAGAAGGGTATACTAGTCATTGGCATCAGTGATATGAATTCTCAATTTTGTGGAGAATCAGAAACAACACACCAGCCCTTATTTGTAATAAAGTTAGCAGATACAGATTGTAATTAGCACATAGAGTAGTAGGAAGAGCACAAGGTTTGGACATAAAAAGACAAGGAAATTGAGGCATTAAGTCCAGTTACCACGTGGGCACTTACAATTTTATTACCTTAGAGATATCACTCGGAGAAGGCAATGGCACCCCACTCCAGTACTCTTGCCTGGAAAATCCCATGGATGGAAGAGCCTGGTGGGCTGCAGTCCATGGGGTCGCTAAGAGTCGGACACGACTGAGCGACTTCACTTTCACTTTTCACTTTCATGCACTGGAGAAGGAAATGGCAACCCACTCCAGTGTTCTTGCCTGGAGAATCCCAGGGACGGTGGAGCCAGGTGGGCTGCCGTCTATGGGGTCGCACAGAGTCGGACACGACTGAAGTGACTTAGCAGCAGCAGCAGCAGAGCTATCACTTAACCTTCTGGAGCTTCACTTTAACACTTTATAAACATTCAAAGAAGAAAAATAAGTTGGCAGCATTGTTTGTATTTGTAAGCAAGAAGCCTAGCTCCTAAGAGGACATCTCACATTTGAAATGAAATGTTAATTATTTTATTATTATAAAGTTTCTCCACGGCAAAGATACCACAGATATAAGATGTAAGTACTTCCTTATATGTAGATAAATTTCCTCTTCGAAGATTACTCTGCATTTAACTTCTAAATTCTCTTTCTAAAATTAACTCTGGGATCTGGAGACTAGAATAATAGAAATCTCACATGACTTTTTTTCCAGGAGCAAGCTACTGAAAAACTGCTAAATATAGAAAATACAAAGAGGAGGGATGTGGAAAATTATGGACATATAGAAAATTACGGCCATAAAATTTCAATGTCACATTGCAAAATGTAAAATGCCAGAATTTCCTATAAAGCTTAATTTTATTTATTTCATGGAGAGAGATTTTGGAAAGCTGGATTTTAGAAAATCCTCATATTCTGGCCAACTATCTCCAATTATGCTGGAACTTCAGTATCTGTCCCCATACTGGAGATGTATCATTATCTAAACAATCATTTCCATTTCACAGAAATCCCAGCACTGTTTTTCTAACAATTGAGCCATAACAGTGCTGTTCCCATGGTTACCAAGAGTTCTAATTTCAGTTCCTCAATATGCATTTTATCATGTAAGATTGTACAATGCCTCAGAATAGGCCACTCTTAGTTCCACGTGCTTTGTCTGTTATTTTTCTCCAAGTTTCTCACACCCAATCCCCATTTAAGCTTCCTGTTTTGCTCATTTTTTGACTAGATAAAGTTTATGTAGCCAACTATAGAGTGATCATGTTTCCAGCCAATAAATTCAAAGCAATGGAGCAAAGTTCAGGGACAGGAATTGGGCAAAGATTAGAAAACTCTGCTTCTCATCACTCTCCATGGCCCTAGATTTTAGCACCATAATTATGATGGTTAGGAAAAGAGCAACATAAATCCCTAACTAGTGTCCTCAGTGATTCTGTAATTCCAAGCAGATTTTATCTGCTTGAATTTCTCAACAGCAAAAGAATTTGGTGCTCAGAGCTCTGAAAAGTATTTTCCCTGGAGATTGGCATCTTGCACAAGAGTCCATAGAATGATCTTCAGAGGTCCTCATCAAGTGCCCGAAATTCTATGTGTGTGTGGTGGGGGGCTGGGATGCATGCCCATATCACTTCACTTGGCTGAAGGAATTCACTTTAATGAAGAAAAGATCCATAGCCTTCATCAGATTCTCAGAAACATATGTACAGCAAAGATGTTTAAAAAGCACCTCTCTTGGACAAGATCTCTGTTTTAAGAAAGAGCTCTGAGGGGACAAGTTGTTAATAAAAATAGTTGTGGTAAAATAATCTTCAGTCACTGTGAGGGTTTTAAAATTTGGCAGAAAATTTTTGGTAAACCAATATGGAAATGTGTACCAGGACCCACGAAGATGTCATTCCTCTTGGATTCAGTTATTGAGCTGTGAGGAATATATTTTCTAGGAAAAAAAATCAAGAAAGGCAAAAAAAGTAAGTAAATGTTTATTTTGATATTATGAATGACAGGAAAAAATTAGAATCCAACATTAGAGACTGAGTCAAAATGTGACATCAACACAATGATACATTATAAAGCCATAACTACAGTTATCCTATAGGAAAAACTAAAATATTTATGATGAAACATTAAATGAAATCAGAAAGAAACTTTATGTATAATATGGATAAAATTATGACAAAATATATACAATTTTCAAGTTAGTTGT
This sequence comes from Tragelaphus eurycerus, assembly GCA_935064755.1. NCBI lineage: Eukaryota > Metazoa > Chordata > Mammalia > Artiodactyla > Bovidae > Tragelaphus > Tragelaphus eurycerus. Next base: position 37,914,409 of record CAKXYN010000010.1, on the reverse strand, counting down.
ACTAAAGTAATGGAATTTTGAGTGGTTTTGTTATTTTAAAGTCCTCCCAAATTTTAATATCTTATTAAGTAAATGTTGAATTAAAAATAAAACAGAGACTTATGTTTAAACATGGCAATTTGGACATATATCTTGATTTTCATTCATTTCCCACACTTGACTAAAAAGACGGAAGATATGAAAAAAAAAGATATAAATCTACAAGGAAAATGAAAACAGAAGGAAATGACAGCATCAAAATTTTGAAATCTATAAAGCCAACAAATGAGGCTATCTAACTATCAAAAAGGGGGAAAAGTAAACATACATCAACAACGTAGTAAGATCAGGGATAAGGTTATTTACATCAGAGAGCTCTGGAATGCTTCAAAATTAAAGACATCATTTACCTCTAAAAGAGATGCGATATCCTTTACATCTATGTAAAAGAATGTGCCTGAAACAGGTTCATACTTGAAAGCAGTTCTGGGATCAAAAGCCAGAAGCAATTAGACCCATTCCTTGCCCAGATTCAAGGACTTTGCATGTGTCACAGTGATAAAGCGTCTGCCTGCCAATGCAGGAGACTTGAGTTCAATCCTTGGGTTGCAAAGATCCCCTGGAGAAGGAAATGGCAACCCATTCCAGTATACTTGCCTGGAAAATTCCATGGACAGAGGAATCTGGCAGGCTACAGTCCATCAGGCTGCAAAGAGTTGGACACAGCTGAGCATACATGCATCTTGCCCAGATTCACCTCTTCCAACATACTCGGCCAGAGAAGTTTCTCTTTCTCACTCAACAAGAAAAAATAAAAGCATTTTTCTCCTCCGAAACAGGGGAATCTCATATCCTGAACACTGAAGGCAAAAATGATGCACTGAAAATAAAACATTTAAGTCACAACAGACATACTAAATAATGAGATCCCTCCCTTTTTCCTCACTTAGCTCCCAGAATGCAAAGAAAGTCAGCCTAGACCCGTGGGAGGAAATCTGAAGATCACCAGTCTATGAGAAAAGACCTACAGATACTGATGGTTGTGGATGCCCAAGTGAAACAACCTAATCCAATCATGCTGGAATAAAGCCCTTAGGAGCTCACAGACAGTCATTTAGTGCATTAAATTTAAGTATGAATGGATGTCCAGAGGACATAAGACATTTGAGGAAAACCTTGAGTAAGAGAGACAATAACTAAAACAATAGTAAAAGAAACTGGGGGGGATGAGACAGGGTAGAAACAGAAAAATTCTTTTCCAAATAAATGCTATCTCCAGAGAGATGGGAGAAGATAATCCAGCTACAGAACAAAATCCAGCTATGGAACAAAATCCAAATTTAAATACATATTATCTTTAATGGAACATTAAGAATATAAGAAATAGTTTTTGAATATAAAAATGTTATATCAGAATTTTAAATGCAATAGAAAGAGTGGAGAGTAAACTGGAGATTGCAGTCTGCAAGTAAAACAAAAGTCAGAGTTAGAAAACAGGAAAAACCAAATAGAATGTCCAACATTTAGCCAACAGAAGCTCTAGATAAAAAGAGTAGAAAAAACAAACAGCAAGATTTTATCGAAGAAATAATCCAAGAAAAGTTTCCAAGAACTGAACTTGAAAGTACCTACCAGATTCTTAATATAATGAATGAAGAAAAATACACAAGGTGTAAGATCATGAACTTTCAAAATTCCAAAACTGAAAATATCTTAGATCTTCTCAGATCATAAAAAAAAAGTAGATCAGAAGCCAAGAATCAAAATTATGTCATACTTAATTTCCCAGTGGCAATCCTGGTGGTAAAGTAATGCTTTGAAAATTCTGAGAAAAATGGCACCCAATATTACAATCTGTATCCAGACAAATTATCCATCAAGAGTGGAAATAGACTAAAAATATTTCAGACATGAAAAGTCTCAAAAAAAAAAAAAAAAAAATGTGCTCCTGGGATGTCCCTGGTGGTTCAGTGGTTGAAAATTGTCCTCCAATGCAGGGGACGTGTGTTGAATCCCTGGTCCGGGAACTGGGATCTCACATGTTACACAGAAACTAAGCATATTACATTACTTTGCCAACAAAGGTCAGTCTAGTCAAGGCTATGGTTTTTCCAGTAGTCATGTGTGGATGTGAGAGTTGGCCTATAAAGAAAACTGAGCACCGAAGAATTGATGCTTTTGAACTGTGGTGTTGGAAAAGACTCTTGAGAGCCCCTTGGACTGCAAGGAGATCCAACCAGTCCATCCTAAAGGAGATCAGTCCTGAATGTTCATTGGAAGGACTGATGCTGAAGCTGAAACTCCAATATTTTGGCCACCTGATTCGAAGAACTGACTCATTTGAAAAGACCCTGATGCTGGGAAAGATTGAAGGCGGAAGGAGAAGGGAACAACAGAGGATGAGATGGTTGGACGGCATCACCAACGCAGTGGACATGAGTTTGGGTAAACTCCGGGAGTTGGTGATAGAGAAGGAGGCCTGGCGTGCTGCAGTCCATGGGGTCGCAAAGAGTCAGACACGATGGAGTGACTGAACTGGACTGAAGCCCATGCATTGCGACTACTGACAACCCACACCAAATCGGAAGATCCCATGAGCCACAATGAAGGTCCTGTGTGCCGCAAAGAAGACCTGATGGAGCCAAAAGTAAGTAAATAAATAAATATTTTTTAATGTTCTCCCACGATCCTTTTCTCTGAAACTAGTAGAAAAGGGTAAACCAGAAAGAGAAATCAGGAGATGGAAACCAGGAAGCAGTCTTTAACACAGGACAGAGTTAAAGGGAATTTCCATCATGATGATGAAGGAAGAGCCCAAAAAAACAACACCATAGTTGGACTAGAGAGCACCAAGTCTACCCATCCAGGAGGAATAACTCCAATGCTATATTTTTAATGGAAATATAGTTGATTTGCAGTATTATATTAGTTTCAAGTGTACAGCCAAGTGATAATTTAATAAATCATTTGATATGTTTGAACACATTGGAGGAGATTCCTGCCAAAAGTTTTACATTGAGCTGTGATAGGTATTTAGAAAATTAAACAAAAGAAAAAGAGCTAGACAAGGATACTCCAAGGAGAGGGGGAATATGTATATATAGGAAAGGAAATTAGAATATGCTAAATAGTTCATCTGCAAATAAAATCTGTATAGTTATAAACACTGAATTTTGAATTAATCAAACGGAATGATAAGAGTATATCTGGGAAATGGGAAAGGAAAAGTGTTTTGGTAAAGAGGAAAGAGAGGCATGTATTAAATTAAATGTATTAAATTAAATCCTTGGCTTCAGAGTAAGGAATTAATAAATAGTATAGTATCCAAAGTGGAAAAAAAGTCAGAGTAAGCATGTTATTTAGAAATGTGGAAGCAACACTAGCAGAAACAAGAAGAATTTAAAATAGAAATAAAAACTGAGGATAGAGAAGAGTTGGGGAGGTTTCTGCTCTTTTTAAAAGTAAATTTTACTAGCTGTTTGCTTTTAAATCAATTTACATGTATAACTTGCACAGAATGAAAAAAAATAAAGTTAAAAGAAGAAAACAATTATGAAAAAGTAAACCTGAGTGCTTTCCTAGACTCAATTTTATAAAAATTGAGCACTCTGACTGACATTCAAAATTGCAGCTTCCATTAATACTATGAGATGAAACCATAAAAAAAAAGAGAGAGGATAAAATGATTTCTTAGAAAAGACTCAAAAAGAATTCTCTGAGACTAAAGAACATTGATATTTTGATCAAAAAGTACTGCTAAGTGCCTTGGAAAATGAAGAAAAAACATGCCAGCTTAGACACAGCATTATAAAATTTTATAACACAAAATATAAGTAAAAATCTTAAAAGTTTCTAGATAGAGAAAAATGCAAATGGAAGTAGGCCTGCTATCAGATTTCACATGACTGACTCCGACTTTATTTCCTTCACTCTGTCCTCCCTAGATTGTCTTTGATTTTCCTCCTAACATTACTATAAATGTTAATTTTTATTTTTCTACTTAAACAATATTTGCGAAGTTACACATGTAAATATATTAAAAAGCCAACAGTTAAAAAGAGACTTTAGAAAACAGTAGTCACAATTTAAAAAAAAAATGGCTTTAATATTAGGGAAAATAATTTTAAGCCTATATAGTTCTATATCTGGCCAAATTAACAGTCAAATATATTAGAGAATAAGAGCATTTCAGATATACAAAGACTCAGAATGTTTATTCACCTCCCCCCACCCCCCGACCCACCACCATCATCTCTTAGAAACTTACTTAAGGATGTTTTCCAGGAAAACAAGGGAGGAACCAAAAAAAGAAAACTTCAAGCCAGAAACAGGGGACTCATCAACCCCCATCCCCAAAATCAGTCCCTGAATAAAAACTGCAAAACCTTCAATCCAGATAGAGAATAGGGAAGACACCCAGGAAAAATAAGAGCATCTTAAAGTTGTTACTTTCCTTATTAAGTTGAAAGACCTTAAGGATTTAATAAAGAGAGACAAAGTAAATTAAAAACTAAGCTCAAAAGAGAGCGAATATATGTACACTTATAGCTGATTCACATTGTATAGCAGAAACCAACACAACACTGCAAAGCTATTATCCTTCAATTAAAATTAAAAATAAAATAAAATAAAACTAAGATGAGTGGAAAAAAGTTTTATTTAAGAATGTAAATTAGCATACTGTTTGATACTCTATGAAAAGCTTTTAAAACTATAAAAATATAAATAACTATTTACAAACTTCAGACACAGCATATACACAGGAAATGCTGACTTGAAAGAAGCTGAGAGTCAGCAGACATTTAATCCTGTTCAAAATGTCCATATGAACATCCATGAATGTATTTGGTCCATGCCAAATAGTTTTGGACAGGCCAAATATCAAGGCCCTATTGGCATGGACCAAAGGTCTCCACAAACACGTTGCTGCTGCTGCTGCTGCTAAGTCGTGTCAGTCGTGTCCGACTCTGTGCGACCCCAGAGATGGCAGCCCACCAGGCTCCCCTGTCCCTGGGATTCTCCAGGCAAGAACACTGCAGTGGGTTGCCATTTCCTTCTCCAATGCATGAAAGTGAAAAGTGAAAGTGAAGTTGCTCAGTCATGTCTGACTCAACAACCCCATGGACTGCAGCCTACCAGGCTTCTCCATCCATGGGGTTTTCCAGGCAAGAGTACTGGAGTGGGGTGCCATTGCCTTCTCCGCACAAACATGTTGCACAGGATCAAATGTCTGAAAGGGAAGCAGAAGATTGAAGCTAAGTCAGAAACAGCCAGCTGAAGGGCCTTGCCTAAATCAACAAAAATGGAATTGACTTTCCCAGCAGCAGATCACTGAAGAAACCAAAGTGACCCATAAGAGAAATGCTATCTCTAAGATATTTTTCATGTAATATTTTTCTTAGCATTTTTATATGCCAAGCACTGAACTGAGCATCTTACATATATCCATCAGTTTAATCTTCACAACAACCCAGTGCAGGCGAGCTAAGTCACTTCAGTTGTGTCCAATTCTTTGCAACACTATGGACTACAGTCCATCAGGTTCCTCTGTCCATGGGATTCTCTAGGCAAGAATACTGGAGTAGGTTGCCATTTCCTCCTCCAGGGAATCTTCCCAACCCAGGGATCAAACCCACATCTCTTATGTCTCCTGCATTGGCAGGAAGTTTATTTACCACTAGCACCACCTGGAAAGCCCTAACAACCCAATGGGAGAGTCTGTTACTATCCCCACATTACAGATTATACAGCTAAAGCACAGAGAGGTTAAGTAACTTGGCCAAGGACACACAGTTAACAACTAGTAGAACTATTTGAATTCACGGACTGTTGTCAAGGTCTTGGCTTTTAATGAGCACACTAAAAAGTCCCCTTAAAAAAGGGGGGACTTTTTTTTATTCATCAACCATACAAAGTCTTCAATACCAAGTTACAACTATCCCAGCCACCAAAGTTCTTGTGAAGGTCCACTTATTTTCTATACATGTTCCATACAATGCAAACAGACCTGAGATAGCCTGCTAGAAAATGAAACTAGTCCAGATGCCCAATTGCTGCCAGCTAATAGCCAACTGAAATAGCCTTAGAAAGCATCACTAGGAACAAAGCTAGTGGAGGTGATGGAATTCCAGTGGAGCTATTCCAAGTCCTGAAAGATGATGCTGTGAAAGTGCTTCACTCAATATGCCAGCAAATTTGGAAAACTGAGCAGTGGCCACAAGATTGGAAAAGGTCAGTTTTCATCCCAATCCCAAAGAAAGGCAATGCCAAAGAGTGCTCAAACTACCGCACAATTGCACTCATCTCGCACGCTAGTAAAGTAATGCTCAAAATTCTCCAAGCCAGGCTTCAGCAATATGTGAACCATGAACTTCCTGATGTTCAAGCTGGATTTAGAAAAGGCAGAGGAACGAGAGATCAAATTGCCAACATCCGCTGGATTATCGAAAAAGCAAGAGAGTTCCAGAAAAACATCTATTTCTGCTTGATTGACTATGCCAAAGCCTTTGACTGTGTGGATCACAATAAACTGTGGAAAATTCTGAAAGAGATGGGAATACCAGACCACCTGATCTGCCTCTTGAGAAATCTGTATGCAGGTCAGGAAGCAACAGTTAGAACTGGTCATGGAACAACAGACTGGTTCCAAATAGGAAAAGGAGTACGTCAAGGCTGCATATTGTCACCATGTTTATTTAACTTATATGCAGAGTACATCATGAGAAATGCTGGACTGGAGGAAGCACAAGCTGGAATCAAGATTGCTGGGAGAAATATCAATAACCTCAGATATGCAGATGATACCACCCTTATGGCAGAAAGTGAAGAGGAACTCAAAAGCCTCTTCATGAAAGTGAAAGTGGAGAGTGAAAAGGTTGGCTTAAAGCTCAACATTCAGAAAACGAAGATCATGGCATCTGGTCCCATCACTACATGGGAAATAGATGGAGAAACAGTGGAAACAGTGTCAGACTTTATTTTTCTGGGCTCCAAAATCACTGCAGATGGTGACTGCAGCCATGAAATTAAAAGACGCTTACTCCTTGGAAGGAAGGTTATGACCAACCTAGATAGCATATTCAAAAGCAGAGACATCACTTTGCCAACAAAGGTTCGCCTAGTCAAGGCTATGGTCTTTCCTGTGGTCATGTATGGATGTGAGAGCTGGACTGTGAAGAAGGCTGAGCGCCGAAGAATAGATGCTTTTGAACTGTGGTGTTGGAGAAGACTCTTGAGAGTCCCTTGGACTGCAAGAAGATCCAACCGGTCCATTCTGAAGGAGATCAGACCTGGGATTTCTTTGGAGGGAATGATGCTCAAGCTGAAACTCCAGTATTTTGGCCACCTCATGCGAAGAGTTGACTCATTGGAGAAGACTCTGATGCTGGGAGGGATTGAGGGCAGGAGGAGAAGGGGACGACAGAGGATGAAATGGCTGGATGGCATCACTGACTCGATGAATGTGAGTCTGAGTGACCTCCGAGAGCTGGTGATGGATAGGGAGGCCTGGCGTGCTGCAGTTCATGGGGTCGCAAATAGTCGGACACGACTGAGCGACTGATCTGATCTGATCTGAATAGCCAACTGATACAAATTTTACAGAGACCAGAATAACTATCCATTTTAAATGACTGCCCCTTGCCTGGAGAATCCAGGGACGGGGGAGCCTGGTGGGCTTCCGTCTATGGGGTCGCACAGAGTCGGACACAACTGAAGCGACTTAGCGGCAGTAGCGGCGGCGGCATTAACTCATGAGTTAAATATATGCTTGTTGTTTCAAGCCACTGAGTTGTTAGGTAACTCATAACAATAATCGATACTCTCTTAATTCCAGATTTCCTCCTGCAGTCACCAAGGGAATAATCAAGAGCTCAATGAAAGTGATAGTAGAGAGGAGGTGTCCAGAGAGTTGTCAATGGTACCTAGGAGCCAGAGCCTTGCCTTTGTGATAGATATAGGATCCATAGATTAGCCAAAAAGCCACAAGGGCAGAGGGCTACCCCAAGGAAGAAAGTCTCCCACCCTACTGTGGGTTTTAGACTGGATCATCCACGAGGGTATTCACTATGTGTTTTCATCCAGACTTAGCAGATGACCAGTTAAATAATCAGTCTCAAATTCAAGAGACTCTTTAGTTCCTCTTTGCTTTCTGCCATTAGGGTGGCTCAGTCAGTCGTGTCCAATTCTTTGCAACCCCATGGACTGCAGCATGCTAGGCTTCCCTGTCCATCACCAACTCCCGGAGCTTGTTCAGACTCATATCCATCAAGTCAGTGATACCATTCAACCATCTCATCCTCTGTCGTCCCCTTCTCCTCCTGTCTTCACTCCTTCCAAGCATTAGGGTCTTTTCCAATGAGTCAGTTTTTTTAATCAGATGGCCCAAGTATTGGATCTTCAGCTTCAGCACCAGTCCTTCCAATGAATATTCAGGATTGATTTCTTTTAAGATTGACTGGTTTGATCTCCATGCTGTCCAAGGGACTCTTTAAGAGTCTCCCCCAACACCACAGCTCAAAAGCATCAATTCAAATAAATTAGGGTGGTATCACCTGCCTATATGAGGTTATTGATATTTGTCTGGCAATCTTGGATTCCAACTTGTGATTCATCCAGCCTGGCCTTTCATATGATGTACTCTGCATATAAGTTAAATAAGCAGGGTGACAATATAGAGCCTTGTTGTACTCTTTTCCAAATTTGGAACCAGTTCATTGTTCAATGTTCAGTTCTAATTGTTGCTTTTTGACCCACATACAGGTTTCTCAGGAGACAGGTAAAGTGGTCTGGTACTCCCATCTGTTTAAGAATTTTCCACAGTTTGTTGTGATCCACACAGTCGAAGGCTTTAGCATAGTCAATGAAGCAGATGTTTTTCTGTAATCCCCTTGCTTTCTCTTTGATCTAGCAAAGTTGGCAATTTGATCTCTGGCTCCTCTGTCTTTTCTAAACCCAGCTTGTACATCTGGACGTTCTCAGTTCACATACTGCTGAAGGCTAGTTTGAAGGATTTTGAGCATAACCTTACTAGCATGCGAAATGAGTACAATTGTGTGGTAGTTTGAGCATTCTTTGGCATTGCCTTTCTTTGGGATTGGAATGAAAACTGACCTTTTCCAATCCTATGGCCACTGCTGAGTTTTCCAAATTTGCTGGCATACTGAGTGCAGCACTTTCACAGCATCATCTTTCAGGATTTGAAATAGCTCAATTGGAATTCCATCACTTCCACTAGCTTTGTTCATAGTGATGCCTCCTAAGGCCCACTTGACTTCACATTCCAGGATGTCTGGCTCTAGGTTAGTGACAACATGATTGTGCTTACCCGGGTCAATAAGAACTTTCTTGTATAGTTCTTCTGTAAATTCTTGCCGCACTTCTTAATTTCTTCTGCTTCTATTAGGTCCTGATCTTTCCTGTCCTTTATTGGCGCATCCTCACATGAAATGTTTCCTTGAGGTCTCCGGTTTTCTTGTAGAGATCTCTAGTCTTTCCCATTCTATTGTTTTCCTCTATTTCTTTGCATTGTTCATTCAAGAAGGCTTTGTTATCTCTCCTTGCTTTTCTCTAGAACTCTGCATTCAGTTGAATATATATTTCCTTTTCTCCCTTGCCTTTTGCTTCTCTTCGTTCCTCAGCTATTTGTAAAGCCTCCTCAGACAACCACTTTGCATCCTTGCATTTCTTTTTCTTTGGGATGGTTTTGGTCACTGGCTCCTGTACAATGTTATGAACCTCCATCCATGGTTCTCAGGCACTCTGTCTACCAGATCTAATCCCTTAACTAGTCATCACCACCACTGTATAATCATAAGGGATTTGATTTAGGTCATGCCTGAATGGCCTAGTGATTTCCTTTACTTTCTTCAATTTCAGTCATATTTTGCTTTAAGAAGCTGATGATCTGAGCCACAACCAGCTCCAGGTCTTGTTTTTGTTAACTCTATAGAGTTTCTCCATTTTTGGCTGCAAAGAACATAACCAGTCTGACTTTGGCATTGACCACCTGATGATGTCCATGTGTAGAGTTGTCTCTTGTATTGTTGGAAGAGGGTATTTGCTATGACCAGTGTGTTTTCTTGACAAAATTCTGCTAAGTTTTGCCCTGCTTCATTTTGTACTCCAAGACCAAACTTGCCTATTACTTCAGGTATCTCTTTTGCATTCCAATTCCCTGTGATGAAAAGGACATCTCGTTTTGGTGTTAGTTCTAAAAGGTCTGGTAGGTCTTATAGAATCAGTCAACTTCAGCTTCCTCGACATTAGTGGTTGGGGCATAGACTTGGATTATTGTGATGCCAGTGGTTTACCTTGGAAACCAACCAAGATCATTCTGTTCTTTTTGAGATTGAACCCAAGTACTGCATTTTGGACTCTGTTGTTGACTATGAGGGCTATTTCATTTCTCCTAAGGGATTATGCCCACATTAGTAGATACAACGATCATCTGAATTAAAATCACCAATTCCTGTTCATTTTAGTTCATTGATTCCTAAGATGTGGACGTTCAGTCTTGCCATCGCCTGCTTGACCACATCCAATTTACCTTGATGCATGGACCTAACATACAAGGTTCCTATGCAATAGTGTTCTTTACAACATCAGACTTTCATCACCAGAAACATCCATAACTGAGCATCATTTCTGCTTTAGTCCAGCCACTTCATTCTTTCTGGTGCTATTAGTAATTGCCCTCCACTCTTCCCCAGGAGCATATTGGACATCTATAAGCTATATACATATTGGCTCATCTTTCAGTGTCATATTTTTTGCTTTTTCATACTGCTTACCAGGTCCTCGCAGCAAGAATACTGGAGTGGGTTGCCATTTCCTTCCCTTGTAGACAATGTTTTGTCAGAACTCTTCACTGTGATCACTTAAGTGGCCATGCATGGTATGGCTCATAGCTTCATTGAGTTACAAAAGCCTCTTTGCCACGATAAGGCTGTGATCATGAAGGGGAATCACCATTTAAATATATCTTGTTAAGAATTTGTCTCTATGTTTATCATCTGTCTTCTCCCATCAAAATGTGCCTTCTATGAGGTCAAGAACTATACACATCTTGTTCACTGCAGTATCTCTTGTATATGGACAGAACATGTCACATAATAGGTGCTCAATAAATATTTGCTGAGTGCACTAAGCACTGGCGCATGAAGCGCCTCTGCAGCTGCGACCTGCACACTAAGCGAGGCCGAGAGGAGCTATCCCACGACCTAGGTCAGGAAGGGCGGTGGTGAGGAGATACCCCTCCTCCAAGGTCAGGAAGGGCGGCGGTGAAGAGAGACCCCTCGTCCAAGGTAAGGTGTGATGGCTGTGCTTTGCTGGAGCAGCCGGGAAGAGATACCCCACACCCAAGGTAAGAGAAACCCAAGTAAGATGGTAGGTGTTGCAAGAGGGCATCAGAAGGCAAACACACTGAAACCATACTCAGAGAAAACTAGTCAGTCTAATCACACTAGGACCACAGCCTCGTCTAATTCAATGAAACTAAGCCATGCCTGTGGGGCAACCCAGGATGGGCGGGTCATGGTGGACAGATCTGACAGGATGTGGTCCGCTGGAGAAGGGAATGGCAAACCACTTCAGTATTCTTGCCTTGAGAACCCCATGAACAGTATGAAAAGGCAAAATGATAGGATACTGAGAGAGAAACTCCCCAGGTCAGTAGGGGCCCAATATGCTACTGGAGATCAGTGGAGAAATAACTCCAGAAAAATGAAGGGATGGAGCCAAAGCAAAAAGAATACCCAGCTGTGGATGTGTCTGGTTATAGAAGCAAAGTTCAATGCTGTAAAGAGCAATATTGCATAGGAACCTGGAATGTCAGGTCCATGAATCAAGGCAAATTGGAAGTGGTCAAACAAGAGATGGCAAGAGTGAATGTCGAAATTCTAGGAATCAGTGAACTAAAATGGACTGGAATGGGTGAATTTAACTCAGATGACCATTATATCTACTACTGCAGGCAGGAATCCCTCAGAAGAAATGGAGTGGCCATCATGGTCAACAAAAGAGTTCGAAATGCAGTACTTGGATGCAATCTCAAAAACGACAGAATGATCTCTGTTCATTTCCAAGGGAAACCATTCAATGTCGCAGTAATCCAAGTCTATGCCCCAACCAGTAACGCTGAAGAAGCTGAAGTTGAACGGTTCTATGAAGACCTACAAGACCTTTTAGAACTAACACCCAAAAAAGATGTCCTTTTCATTATAGGGGACTGGAATGCAAAAGCAGGAAGTCAAGAAACACCTGGAGTAACAGGCAAATTTGGCCTTGGAATATGGAATGAAGCAGGGCAAAGACTAATAGAGGTTTGCCAAGAAAATGCACTGTTCATAGCAAATACCCTCTTCCAATAACACAAGAGAAGACTCTATACATGGACATCACCAGATGGTCAACACCGAAATCAGATCGATTATATTCTTTGCAGCCAAAGATGGAGAAGCTCTATACACTCAGCAAAAACAAGACCAGGAGCTGACTGTGGCTCAGACCATGAACTCCTTATTGCCAAATTCAGACTGAAATTGAAGAAAGTAGGGAAAACTACTAGACCATTCAGGTATGACCTAAATCAAATCCCTTATGATTATACAGTGGAAGTGAGAAATAGATTTAAGGGCCTAGATCTGATAGATAGAGTGCCTGATGAACTATGGAATGAAGTTTGTGACATTGTATAGGAGACGGGGATCAAGACCATCCCCATGGAAAAGAAATGCAAAAAAGCAAAATGGCTATCTGGGGAGGCCTTACAAATAGCTGTGGAAAGTAGAGAAGCAAAAGGCAAAGGAGAAAAGGAAAGATATAAACATCTGAATGCAGAGTTCCAAAGAATAGCAAGAAGAGATAAGAAAGCCTTCTTCAGCGATCAATGCAAAGAAATAGAGGAAAACAACAGAATGGGAAAGACTAGGGATCTCTTCAAGAAAATTAGAGATACCAAAGGAACATTTCATGCAAAGATGGGCTTGATAAAGGACAGAAATGGTATGGACCTAACAGAAGCAGAAGATATTAAGAAGAGGTGGCAAGAATACACAGAAGAACTGTACAAAAAAGATCTTCAGGACCCAGATAATCATGATGGTGTGATCACTGACCTAGAGCCAGACATCCTGGAATGTGAAGTCAAGTGAGCCTTAGAAAGCATCACTACGAACAAAGCCAGTGGAGGTGATGGAATTCCAGTGGAGCTATTCCAAATCCTGAAAGATGATGCTGTGAAAGTGCTGCACTCAATATGCCAGCAAATTTGGAAAACTCAGCAGTGGCCACAAGATTGGAAAAGGTCAGTTTTCATCCCGATCCCAAAGAAAGGCAATGCCAAAGAATGCGCAAACTACCACACAATGGCACTCATCTCACACTCTAGTAAAGTAATGCTCAAAATTCTCCAAGCCAGGCTTCAGCAATATGTTAACCATGAACTTCCAGATGTTCAAGCTGGCTTTAGAAAAGGCAGAGGAACCAGAGATCAGATTGCCAACATCCTCTGGATCATCGAAAAAGCAAGAGAGTTCCAGAAAAACATCTATTTCTGCTTTATTGACTATGCCAAAGCCTTTGACTGTGTGGATCACAATCAACTGTGGAAAATTCTGAAAGAGATGGGAATAACAGACCACCTGATCTACCTCTTGAGAAATCTGTATGCAGGTCAGGAAGCAACAGTTAGAACTGGTCATGGAACAACAGACTGATTCCAAATCGGAAAAAGAGTACGTCAAGGCTGTATATTGTCACCATGTTTATTTAACTTATATGCAGAGTACATCATGAGAAATGCTGGACTGGAGGAAACACAAGCTGGAATCAAGATTGCCGGGAGAAATATCAATAACCTCAGACATGCAGATGACACCACCCTTATGGCAGAAAGTGAAGAGGAACTAAAAAGCCTCTTGATGAAAGTGAAAGTGGAGAGTGAAAAAGTTGGCTTAAAGCTCAACATTCAGAAAACGAAGATCATGGCATCTGGTCCCATCACTACATGGGAAATAGATGGGGAAACAGTGGAAACAGTGTCAGACTTTATTTTTCTGGGCTCCAAAATCACTGCAGATGGTGACTGCAGCCATGAAATTAAAAGACGCTTACTCCTTGGAAGGAAAGTTATGACCAACCTAGATAGCATATTCAAAAGCAGAGACATTACTTTGCCAACAAAGGTTCACCTAGTCAAGGCTATGGTCTTTCCTGTGGTCATGTATGGATGTGAGAGCTGGACTGTGAAGAAAGCTAAACACCGAAGAATTGATGCCTTTGAACTGTGTTGGTGGAGAAGACTCTTGAGAGTCCCTTGGACTGCAAGGAGATCCAGCCAGTCCGTTCTGAAGGATATCAGCCCTGGGATTTCTTTGGAAGGAATGATGCTAAAGCTGAAACTCCAGTATTTTGGCCAACTCATGCGAAGAGTTGACTCATTGGAGAAGACTCTGATGCTGGGAGGGATTGGGGGCAAGAGGAGAAGGGGACGACAGAGGATGAGATGGCTGGATGGCATCACTGACTCATTGGATGTGAGTCTGAGTGACCTCCGGGAGTTGGTGATGGACAGGGAGGCCTGGCGTGCTGCAATTCATGGGGTTGCAAAGAGTCAGACATGACTGAGCGACTGATCTGATCTGATCAATAAATTTCAGATATTATAAATTATAAATGTAAAAATGAGTAGCTTGATGAAAAAAATCTTGTGTTATAATTGCTTAAACATAAACAATAGAAACTATGATTATTACTATTAAAATATTTTGCATATTAATTAAATGATTACTAGAGCTTAATTTACTGAGGAAGAATAATTACGATTAACATTTTTCCTTTTATTATCATTTATTTTAATATCATTAAAACAGTGTCTATGAATTTTTAATCATTTAGCCTGATCTTGCTCATATGTATTAAATAACATGTAAGGACAAATTGGTTTTTCTGGTGAAAAAAGTTAGTGGACGCTAACATAAACTCTTGAGATGCTCAGACTAACTTAGACATAAGGCTAAAACCGATGACCTTAACAATTAGATAATAAATCTCAGTTGAAATTAGCATGTTTTTCCAAAATGTAGATTTTTTTTTAAAAAAGGTTTATTTATCTCTTTGGCTGTGCTGGGTGTTTGTTGTGATATGTAGCATCTTCAATCTTTGTTGTGGCATGAAGGATCTTCAGTTGCACGTAGTCCCCAGAATGTAGATCTTAAGGTATGAATTGATCTCTTAGGAGAGTTTCTGAACCTTAACATAGAGGAACCCTAGCATCATGTAGCTTACATGCCTTCAGGCTTTTCCATAGAGGGTAATCACAATTAACAAAAGATTTGTTTCTGTATACTTGATCTCATCATGCTAATGAGGATGATGATACAACAGCATCATTCCTCAAAAAGGTCCAGGCTGAATGGGGTAGGTACCCCCAGTATAACAATTACTTACATGGGGAAGGTACCTCCAGTATAACAATTATGTTGTAGTTTTGCCATTACTTGTTTATGTGTCTGTATCCCCTATCAGACTATAAACTCTTTGAGGGTAGGAGAATGGATAAGTTATTTGTTGAACTAAAATTAGTTAATAGTCTATACTTGAGATTAAAGCATCGTAGAGACTTACATTTGCAAAAAACTGTATTTTCAGATGTAAAAATATATCATCTATTTATTTTGTATATTTACTTTCAAACATGATCTGTAAGAATTTCAGTTAGTTTACAATAAAGAGTCACAAAATAGAATGCTGCTAAGTCATGTCAGTCGTGTTGACTCTGTGCGACCCCATAGATGGCAGCCCACCAGGCTCCCCCGTCCCTGGGATTCTCCAGGCAAGAACACAGGAGTGGGTTGCCATTTTCTTCTCCAATGCATGAAAGTGAAAAGTGAAAGTGAAGCCGCTCAGTCGTGTCCGACTCTTAGCGACCCCATGGACTGCAGCCTATCAGGCTGTTCCATCCATGGGATTTTCCAGGCAAGAGTACTGGAGTGGGGTGCCGTTGCCTTCTCCCAAAGCAGAATCAGATCAGATCAGATCAGTCGCTCAGTCATGTCCGACTCTTTGCGACCCCATGAATCACAGCACGCCAGGCCTCCCTGTCCATCACCAACACCTGGAGGTCACTCAGACTCACATCCATCGAGTCAGTGATGCCATCCAGCCATCTCATCCTCTGTCGTCTCCTTCTCCTCCTGCCCCCAATCCCTCCCAGCATCAGAGTCTTCTCCAATGAGTCAACTCTTTGCATGAGGTGGCCAAAATACTGGAGTTTCAGCTTTACATCATTCCTTCCAAAGAAATCCCAGGGCTGATCTCCTTCAGAATGGACTGGTTGGATCTCCTTGCAGTCCAAGGGACTCTCAAGAGTCTTCTCCAACACCACAGTTCAAAAGCATCAATTCTTCAGCGCTCAGCCTTCTTCACAGTCCAGCTCTCACATCCATACATGACCACAGGAAAGACCATAGCCTTGACTAGACGAACCTTTGTTGGCAAAGTCATGTCTCTGCTTTTGAACATGCTATCTAGGTTGGTCATAACTTTCCTTCCAAGGAGTAAGCGTCTTTTAATTTCATGTCCAATTCAAAATGTTTGAAGCAAGGGAAAATTTAATTTGAATGTACAGTCATAGCAAGGATAATTATAAGAAAGAAGGGAATTAAATGGCTACATAGTTGCTGTGAAGCTCAGATCTGGTGTTGCTATTATCCAAAGCAAAAGTAAAAAAAAAAAAAAAAAAAAGAACACAGTTATAGTTTTTATTATCATAAAAATCAATTAGGCAGAAGAATAAACACTTACCTAGATCTTAGCTCTGGAAGAAATACTTTAAATAGAATACTGATTAATCATATGAATAATTTTCCTGAGTAGTGTTTCCAGAGAAAATGTAATAAAAAATTTTATGAAGTTATTTCTCAACTTCTGCCCCATGAAAGTCCAGAGCTAAATACCACAAGGTATTCACAAAGTAATTGCAAAGGCAATTAATTTACAGTTCATACCAAGACAATGTAGTTCCAGGAAATATTTCTCTATCCTTCAAGCCAAAGGTGAGCAAACTATGGACCTCAAGCCAAATTCAGTCCATTGGCTATTCTTGTTAATAAAGTTTTATTGGAACACAAACATGACCATTCATTTACTTAGTGTCTATGGCTGCTTTTCTGCTACAGGAGAGTTGAATACTTGTTACAGACAGTATGGCCCACAGAGCCTAAAGTATTTACTATCTAGCCCTTTTATTAAAAGTTTGTGGACCTTTGCTTTAAACCATATCTCCATTATTATCACATTTATCTATGGGGCATTTAATAAGAGTTAGATAGAAAATGACTTGTTGATTTGAATTGGATTCATACACTAGGCAGAACCATATGAAACTGTTAATTTTCAATTTTTATCTACAAAACATCAGTTTTATATAGTTCAATCTAACACTTTAGGAAAAAAGTAAGATTAAAATATTGTTATCAAAGTGAAAGAGCTATACAAGTCTTTTACTTGGATGGGTAATAACTCTTGCATATAGAAGTGGGACATGAAATATTGTTAAGCAAAGCCAGGATATTTCTGAAGAAGGAATTTTAATCTCTCCACATCACAAAGCAGACCTAACAGTATTTTATTTTAGAATGCTACAATTCTAAGTGAAGGAAGGAGAAAATACCAACCATCCCAATTAAAAACCCAGCTTAATGACAAACTCAGCAATGATGCCTTCCCATTTTGACATGATTGTTTCTACTGAATAACTACTTGTGTTAATATTTATAATACATGAAATGGTCACGCAAAAGGCTTGCCAGTGTATCCATGGAGTTATACCCATGTCAGGGACATAGTGGATGGTCAATATATATCCTTTTCACTAAAACTTTTTATGAAATTTTAAACAAAGAGTGGATAGAATCATCTCCACCCTGAAAATGTAGTTGGAAGCATCAACAGAACACTTTATACTAAGTATAAAGTTATTATACCACCATCAATAATGTATGTTTACATGAGAATAAGTTCATAAATTTTTTTTAGTTTAATTTTATTTTATTTTTTAACTTTACAATATTGTATTGGTTTTGCCATATATCGAAATGAATCCGCCACAGGTATACATGTGTTCCCCATCCTGAACCCTCCTCCCTCCTCCCTCCCCATACCATCCCTCTGGGTCGTCCCAGTGCACCAGCCCCAAGCATCCAGTATCGTGCATCAAACCTGGACTGGTGACTCGTTTCATATATGATATTATACATATTTCAATGCCATTCTCCCAAATCATCCCACCCTCTCCCTCTCCAACAGAGTCCAAAAGTCTGTTCTATACATCAGTGTCTCTTTTGCTGTCTCGTATACAGGGTTATTGTTACCATCTTTCTAAATTCCATATATATGCATTAGTATACTGTATTAGTGTTTTTCTTTCTGGCTTACTTCACTCTGTATAATAGGCTCCAGTTTCATCCTCCTCATTAGAACTGACTCAAATGTATTCTTTTTAATGGCTGAGTAATACTCCATTGTGTATATGTACCACTGCTTTCTTATCCATTCATCTGCTGATGGACATCTAGGTTGCTTCCATGTCCTGGTTATTGTAAACAGTGCTGCAATGAACGTTGGGGTACACATGTCTCTTTCAATTCTGGTTTCCTCAGTGTGTATGCCCAGCAGTGGGATTGCTGGATCATACATTTTTAAAAGTATAATCAGTATGTTATTAATATAGTATCCATAGTATCCTACTGTGTGCACACTGTACTAGAAGCTATAGAAAAAAGTATTGCTCTGTTCCTTGAGATAAGAGACTTTAAATCTAGCTGGTGAAACACATATTAAAAAGAATGGGAGCCCACAAGGCATGTCCTTTTATTAGGACATGCTAAAAGAATTAAAGTGACAGCAAGTGAACAATTACCATATTGTGTTGAAGTCATTACCCATGAAAATCAAACAGGAAAGAAGTCAAGAGGCCCAGAATCCTGTCCCGACTGTGACTTTCCCAGCTAGAATGTAAATTATTTTATTTAACAGTGTTAAGCTTGTTTATTTTGCTGGATTGCACATACTTCAATTCTCAAGAAGTCTGAAATAGTTATTATACCACCACTAGAAAACTAAATTTTGGTGAAAGAGCTTCTGGGGATAGGGTTTAACAGATAATGGACTCAATTTGCATTTTCAGGGTTTTGGAAACATTTAAAATAGCATAATATTTAAAACGCTCCAAGGAGTTATATGCCAGATGTTAGCACATAGGAAACCACCAGTGCATGAACTCCCGCTTCTGGTTTGACTCATTTTCAAATGGGCCTCGGAATAAAGACTACAAGAATATCATGAAATTACAAGGTGAGCTGCTAAAGACCTCTTATTTGCATCTACTTTTTGGTGTAATGAGGATTTTTTTGATGATGTGCCAACATACAAAAATACCAAAATAAATGAGCTTCTAAGGATTACATGAGATCACAAGTATCACATAGTAGCTCTGATTGCAAGTGTTTGTGTTAATCAAAATAATTCCATGAGTTTTACTTACTTACTGTATAAAGAGTAAATATGTTTGGTTTGAACTTATAAAGCTATTTTACTAATAAAATATCATGATTTTATATAGCAGAGTTCCATTTAAGACTTTATTTAAAAGGAATCCTTTCTGCTGAAAACAATATCCATGAGAAGAGATGACCTGAAAAGTCTTTCTACATCAAAAAATGCATGGTTCTCAGAGCATAGCTCTGTCTTACAACAGAAATAAACACAAACAAATAAAAACAAGTAAATGCAAACTCTTGTGTCCTAAGAGTTTATAATATCACACACTATACACATCCTATAAAAGGCAACTGCCAGAATCTGCTTACTAGTTATAAATTATTTGCTCTTCCCACTGGCTTCTTTTGCACAACACCTGCAATTTAGCCAGGATGTTTTTGGGTGTGCCCACACTTCCCTGTCAACATTACAGTTTTGGGTAAATGCCAACCTGTAAGAGATTTTCATCTTGAGACTGTTTCCCTTCTTGCAACATCGGTTGTACTGTTGCCAAAAACATCAACCTTCTGAGGGAACGTCCCCTTTAACTCACTCCCATCCATTTCTGGACTCAAATGATAAACATTTAGCACTTACATCTGAAATAAACATTTTCCGTCCTCTTCCTCAGTAACTCCCATAGAACAATCCTCACCAAACTAATGGGTCAATTTTTTTTCATGTGTTCTTAATACCTTAAGTACTAAGTTACTTGCTATTTTTTTATAATCAGCATTTTTATTGAAGCATGGTTAATTTACAATGTTGTGTTAATTTCCGCTGTAGAACAAAGTGGTTCTGCTTTAGATATATATACACTCTTTTAGTAATATTCTTTTCCATTATGGTTTATCATAGGATATGGAACATAGTTCTCTGTGCTGTACGATAGGACCTTGCTGTTTATTCATTCCATATGTAAAAGCTTACATCTGTTAACCCCAACCACCCACTTCGCCTCTCCCTACCTCCCTCCACTGGGGCAACCCTTGTCCGTTCTCTATGTCTGTGAATCTGTTTGTGTTTCATAGCTAGGTTCATTCAGGTCGTATTTTAGATTCCACATATACATGATATCATACGATATGTCTTTCTCTTTTTTAATTACTTCACTTTGTACAATAATCAATAGTTGCAAGTTACTCCCTATTTTTGTATTTTTGCTTTAGTTTTATTCTATAGGAAAGATTTTCATAACATTTGGAACTTCCGATACATTTACTGCATCATCCTGAGAGCACCCAGTCTCTAATTCTACACAGGAGTAGAAAAGTCCTGTCATTTCTACCCACTGTGGTATTTTAGGATGTTAACTTCCTTTGTACCAACAAAGAACTTTGTCTTTGCTAACACAGAAGACATTACTTCTTAACAGTGATCAAACCCTGGAGCCCATTTCCCAGGGAGATTAAATGTGTTAAAAAGACAAATCCAAGCTGAAACAATGCTGTAGAAGATAGACATGGTTTCCTGAAAGAAGTTTACAGACAAGAAAGTTTTATTTATCTATATCTAAGTCTGTATTCTGTTAGAAAGATATTTTTTCCATCGCTACTGCATTTTTAATATCAGAGCAAACTACAATCGCTCAGATTGCTCAAAGATGTTAAATATTTATACTTTTTCTTGGAAGTCGAAAGAGGAAAATGCGGCTAATAGAACAATCTGCCAGAGCAGTCAATAGACCTGGTTTCGACTACGGCGGATGATATTATTCAATCTTGTGAATTATTTAGACTTGGATGTTTCAAGAAGTGGAAATATTTGGTGGCTAAATTCTGTAACACTCAATAATTATCCATATAGTATTGAGGATAAAGCACTGCATATTTTTAGAAAAACTGTCCTATATCTATTCACCAGGTGTTCTCAAGTTCATTGCATATCAGAGGGCAAATTAGAAGCAAGTTTCCCCTCGAATATGTAAAATGTTGTAGCTAGCTAGATAACAAGTCTTAAGGCAAGAATAAAATCAAAACTCTTTCCTGTGGCCTCCAACACACTTCCTCACACTTAAAACCTTTTCTCCCTCGCTCATTCCACACAGGCCACTCTGGGCTTCTTGATCTTCAACATAGCTGACTTTGTGCCTGCTTAGAGACTCTCTATCTGCCATTTCCTCTTTGGAAATGGTTTCCCCCCAATTCTTCATAGGACTTAACCAGAAAAGCAGGGACTTTTAAAAGTGGAGAGTTGGGAGCCTGAATCCCAGGACACAATGAATTCATGTATGTAAATGACTAGAATATAATTAAGTGCTCAATCATTAGAGGCTATTGTTTGGGTTGCCTCTCTACCCTTTTGTTCTCAGCCCAAGAATCGCTTCCCCACACAGACAGACTTCCTCTGAATACTGAGTTTCTTCTGCCTCCCTTCTCCAAATGCTCGTTCACTGTCATATCATCCATTTTCCTCCATGCACGTGAAGATTGCCTAATGAGCACCCTTTTATAGAAAAATCTAAACTTGGGGTGGATGGCTGTATTTTTAATGTTCAGAAATGCTTTTCCTAATTTCTACAGGTAGGAACTATGTTAAACCTCTCATAGTGATAGGAACAAAAAGTCAGTGCTTATTTTTAAATGAGCGGAATAGCAGTGCAGGTGACATTACAGCACCATGCTTTGTTGTTTATGAGAAAAGAGGCCGGTGTAAGGAAACCTGAGGTTATTTATGATATCCTCTTCTTCTTCTGGGGGTCAAGACAGTACTATCTCCTGGAGACAGTGATTAGAAAGGTACGAGGAAGAGTCTTCATTCTTATTTTTAAGTCTAAGATACTTATGCTGAGTAATTTATATTACATTTGAGTGGGAAGGATGTGTTGAGAAGAAGAGCATCTTCAGACGATATTTACCTCGTCTGAGACATGTGTTCTCTATCCTGTCTTGAAGTTTATAAAATTCCTACTTTATGAAAATTATCACTAAAAATATATTAGTAGAAAACTTAAGTCTGTCTGAGAATATGGTTAGTTAAACTCTTTCACAGTAAATCTAGTGAATCATTAAATAAATGCTTTTCCCTTTGGAAAATTGTTCTTCTTGGAGACAAACTAGGAAAACAATGTCCTTTGGTGCCCATATGAGAACAGTCCTTAGGTGGAATTAATGGTGACTCTGACCACTCCATCCCCAACATGAACACCCCAATATTCTATATTCATTCTTCCCACTTTTCTCTCAGGTCATCATTTTATTCTTCCTCATCTGCAGACCAAATGAGAGAGAAGAGAAAACATCACCAGTATAAGGTAGAATTGGGTCAGGATATTTTGGAAGAATCTGTTCTTCCACTTCTCACAGTTTAATCTCCAATCCAAAACCACTCTGTTGGAGAGGTCAAGAGTCCAGATGTCTTGATTTCTCTGACAGCGATCTTTCCAACAAACACTTGCCCAGTGATGCTTCACCGTAACACAGCTCCAGTTATCAAAGGCAACCCAGCATTCTCATTTCACAATCATCTCTTTTACAAACAAGAAAGCTGAAGCCAAGAAACAGGGAACAACTCATCAGGTTTATTTCAAACCAGTAAAGAAGATGATATCAAAAGTCATTGCTCATACCTTTCTTAACTCATGAATGAAGTGAGAGACAAGTTGCCTCATTTCACGCTTTGAAATAACCAAGTATTTATTCTCGTTTGCTATTATAAGTGTATCGTCTCAAGAGCAACCTGACTCTTGCATAATCCTTTGGAGTGGGAGAAAGGAAAAGTCCTGCGAGGGCGATGGGAGAGGGAAGGGTGGAGTGGGTGGGAGGCTAAACCCTGGATGGACGCTCCATGGACTCTGAAAAAGCAGTGGGTCCTTGGGCCAGCTGGTCTGATTCAGCCCCAGGAAACAGATCATTATCATCAACTTTGTCTTTGCAAAGGAAAAGTTGGAGCCATAAATGAATATGCAAGCACTTGCTGGACAAGTGGAACAGATCTTGAGGTTTACATGAAAGTGAAAGTGAAGTCGCTCAGTCGTGTCCGACTCTTTGCGACCCCGTGGACTGTGTAGCCACCAGGCTCCTCCATCCATGGGATTCTCCAAGCAAGAATACTGGAGTGGGTTGCCATTTCCTTCTCCACGGAAATCTTCCCGACCCAGGGATCGAACCCAGGTCTCCCGCATTGCGGGCAGACGCTTTAACCTCTGAGCCACCAGGGAAGCCCCTGAGGTTTACATATATGCATATAATTTATGAAATACTCATAATATATAATACATATACTAGGAGCTTTGGATGTATTTTCTCATTTTCTCATTTAGTTTTAACAACAACCCTGGAATAAAGGTATCTTTATCTTTGTGCTATGTTTAGTCACTCAGTTGTGTCCAGCTCTTTGTGACCCCCATGGACTGCAGCCTCCCAGGCTCCTCTGTCCATGGGGATTTTCCATGCAAGAATACTGGAGTGGGTTGCCATGCCTTCCTCCAGAGAGTCTTCCCAATCCAGAGATTGAACCCAGGTCTCCCACATTGCAGGTGGATTCTTCACCATCTGAGCTACTGAAAGTGAAAGTGAAGTCACTTAGTCGTGTCTGACTCTGCGACCCCGTGGACTATAGCCTACCAGGCTCCTCGGTCCATGGGATTTTCCAGGCAAGAGTACTGGAGTGGGTTGCAATTTCCTTCTCCAAGGGATCTTTCCGACCCAGGGATCGAACCAGGGTCTCCCCCATTGTAGGCAGATGCTTTACCATCTGAGCTACCAGGAAAGATCTGAGCTACTAGGGATCATTATATTTAGTTTAGTACTAATGCAAATAAGGCTTGGAGAAATTAAATATCTTGCCCAAGATCATGTAGCTATAATGTGGAGAAGTCAAACTGCTGATCCAGATCTTCCTGAGTCTAAAGGCTTAATCGCAGGTATTTAACCCTTCCTTGGGGGGGGGGGGGAAATCTCTATTTTCATAGTGAAAAGTTGTATGCCTATATACACAGCCGACTTTGACACTGCATGTTCCTCAGAAACATAGATTTTGTTTGTTTTCATATTTATGTCTTCAAAGCAGCCTAGTCCAGATTCTGCCGTACATTAAGTGAAAGTGAAAGTCACTCAGTCGTGTCCGACTCTTTGTGACCCCATGGACTATACAGTCCATGGAATTCTCCAGGCCAGAATACTGGAGTGGGTAGCCTTTCCCTTCTCCAGAGCAGCTTCCCAACCCAGGGGTCAAACCCAGGTCTCCTGCATTACAGGCATATTCTTTACCAGCTGAGCAGGGGGAAAGGACTGCTGGGTGCCAGCAGACACTGCAGGTGCCCGTGCCCCAGCTATCATCTGCTCCCTGTGGCACTTGGGTGGCAGCTCAATAAATAAGTCTTTTATTTCTATATAAATGCTCACATTAGCAAGCAGCTAAGTGTGATTAATAATAGCAGCAGAAACTTACAGATAAGTGATAGCAGTGAAATCTCTTGTTCCTACCCTCACTTAAACCTTTCCAAAGGGTGGTGGGCAAATGAATCTGTAACGTGCTACTTGGAGAACCATCCAAAAGGAAACAACAGTTGGAAAGAGTCCATCAAAAAGACAGGATTAGCGTGCCCTGTCCTACTTTTGCTGTTATCCATGTGGCTTAGAAGGTGGAGATTATGGGTTGTGCTATTATGGACATCATTTGAGAGAGGGTTTTTTTGGCCCCTGAGGTTGCAGCACTTTCCATATCCCCCCTGGAACCACATTTATGTGTATTTTCACAAGTTCTCTCTCAGCCCCCTCCATCACCATGTTCTTCCGAATGCAACAATCATCACTAATTCATGTGAGGGACAGTGAATTCAGGGACTTAGAAACAAATATTTTGAATGTTCTTCATCTTTGCTTATTAAAACTGTTTTTTAGTCGCTCAGTCATCTCCACTCTTTGTGACCCTATGGACTGCAGCACGCCAGGCCTCCCTGTCCTTCACCATCTCCCAGAGCTTGCTCAATTTGTGTCCAATGAGTCGGTGATGCCATCCAACCATCTCATTTTCTGTCATCCCTTCTCCTCCTGCCTTCAGTCTTTCCCAGCATCAAGGTCTTTTCTAAGGAGTTGGCTCCTTGCCTCAGGTGGCTAAAGTATTGGAGCTTCAGCATCAGTCTTTCCAATGAGTATTCAGGGTTGATTTCCTTTAGGACTGACTGGTTTGATCTCCTTGCAGTCCAAGGGACTTTCAATAGTCTTCTCCAGGACCACAGTTTGAAAGCATCAATTCTTTGGTGCACAGCCTTCTTCATGGTCCAACTCTCACATCCACACATGACTACTGGAAAAACCATAGCTTTGATTATGCAGACCTTTGTAGCAAGATAATGTCTCTGATTTTTAATATGCTGCTTAGGTTTGTCATAGCTTTCCTTCCAAGGGGCAAACACATTTTAATTTCATGGCTGCAGTCACTGTCCATAGTGATTTTGGAGCCCAAGAAAACAAAGTCTGTCACTGTTTCCATTGTTTCCTCGTCTAGTTGCCATGAAGTGATGGGACAGGATGCCATGATCTTAGTTTTTTGAATGTTGAGCTTTAAGCCAACTTTTTAATTCTTCTCTTTCACCTTCAGTAAGAGGCTCTTTAGTTCTTCTTTGCTTTCTTCCGTAAGGGTAGTGTTATCTGCATATCTGAGGTTATTGATATTTCTCCCATCAGTCTTGATTCCAGCTTGTGCTTCATCCAGCCCAGCATTTTGCACCTTCCTTTTAACCGATCAAGGAGTCTTGGGAATAGGCATCCCACTTCAGAGGTTGATTCTGGCCTCCAGAGTGGCCCTTATTCCCAAGGCTGCAAATGTAAGTAAGCTCTTCCCTCTCCCAGCTTAATTCAATATTTTATCAAAATATCGACAGGTTATAACAATTCCATGGGACAAATAAACAAGAAAAACCTTGTACCTTCTCTAAAAATGTACCCCAAGATTATTTTTTGATTAAAATAATAGTAATGAAATGAGTGCTTAAAATGAACTAGTCATTTTGCTAAGTGCTTAACATATATTAAAGAATTCAGTTCTTCATCATAAGCCCTAAATGGTAGTCATTATTACTCTCATGTGCTCAGTCAGTCATCATGTCCAGCCCTTTGTGACCCTATAGACAGTAATCTGCCAGGGTCCTCTGTCCAGGGGATTCTCTAGGCAAGAATGCTGGACTGGGTTGCCGTTTCCTCCTCAAAGGGTTGATCCCTGGAATCAACCCAGGGATCAAACCCTTATTTCCTGAGTCACCTGCATTGCAGGTAAATTCTTTACCACTGAGCCAACAGGGATTCCCACTCTCATGAGTCTGAGGAAATGAAGCCCAAAAAAGGTAAAGAGCTTGCTTAGCCTCATAGAAGTATTAATAAATACAGCTATTTTTCTATAATAAAAATTTACTTATCTACTCTTGTACTATGTTGCCCTTGTAATCCACATCAGATGTTTTCAGGAATACTAATTGGGTAAATTTTGGAAATATTCCTTCATTCGACACTATGCTGAGCTTTGAAGATTCAAGGATGAGTAAATCATTGTCCTTGCCAACTTAGAGCTTATAGTATTTTTAAAAAAAAAAAAAGCAATAGATAACATATAGCAGACTTATTCTGAGTTGTATCAGAGCTCCAAGGAGAAACTCGCCCTCAGTTTGGGGACATCTTTTCAGGGAAAGTCACATCTGAATGGTGAGTAATGTAGTGATTAATAAGTGACATCATAGGTAAATATGAAGCATTCATATTTGAATATACATATGCGCCACTGAGTAACCCCTTTAATATTACATAAAGTAAATATTTAGCTTCCAAATTTGAAACCCCCAGTACAAAGAGAACTGGTAAGGAAATGAGAGGTAGAAAGAAAGCTGCAGAGGTGATGAGCAGAGGGAAGAAGGCTGAAGTCTATAGCAGGGGTACACCAGTCTGAGTTGGGAGGATCTGCTCCAGACAACGCCAAAAAGGCTCAGATACTGGAACCACCATGCACGTCTCAGAGCCAATGGACAGACTGGAGATGAGAGCAGGGCTGGTTAAACACCTACAGTGGGAGGTACAAACTATTGCTGTAAGGTAAGTTACAAGAATCTATTGTAGAACACAGAGAATATAGGCAATATTTTATAGTAACTATAAATAGAGTGCAACCTTTAAAAATTCTGTGAAAATATATATGGAGAAAAAAACAAAAGTTTTAAATGAAAAAAAAAAAAATCTATATGGAGCTTTTAGACACCTTCTACCAGTCTGGAGAGCCAGTGAACTATTCCTTCCCAACTCTAAGCAAAAGAGACGAAGTTTTGGTTTTTTTTTTTTTTAATTTTATTTTATTTAACTTTACAATATTGTATTGGTTTTGCCATATATCAAAATGAATCTGCCACAGGTATACATGTGTTCCCCATCTTGAACCCTCTTCCCTCCTCCCTCCCCATACCATCCCTCTGGGTCGTCCAAGTGCACCAGCCCCAAGCATCTAGTATCGTGCATCGAACTTGCACTGGTGACTTGTTTCATATATGATATTATACATATTTCAATGCCATTCTCTCAAATCATCCCACCCTCTCCCTCTCCCAGAGTCCAAAAGACTGTTCTATACATCAGTGTCTCTTTTGCTGTCTCATATACAGGATTATTGTTACCATCTTTCTAAATTCCATATATATGCATTAGTATACTGTATTGGTGTTTTTCTTTCTGGCTTACTTCACTCTGTATAATAGGCTCCAGTTTCATCCACCTCATTACAACTGATTCAAATGTATTCTTTTTAATGGCTGAGTAATACTCCATCGTGTATATGTACCACAGCTTTCTTATCCATTCATCTGCTGATGGACATCTAGGTTGCTTCCATGTCCTGCCTATTATAAACAGTGCTGCGATGAACATTGGGGTACACGTGTCTCTTTCAATTTTGGTTTCCTCAGTGTGTATGCCCAGCAGTGGGATTGCTGGATCATAAGGCAGTTCTATTTCCAGTTTTTAAAGGAATCTCCACACTGTTCTCCATAGTGGCTATACTAGTTTGCATTCCCACCAACAGTGTAAGAGGGTTCCCTTTTCTCCACACCCTCTCCAGCATTTATTGCTTGTAGGAAGTTTACTGCCAGAAAGAGTTGAACCTGATTGGCTCTTCTGTCAAACCCCAAGCACAGCTAATGGCAGTGACAGGGTACCATATAGGAAATGGGAGGTTAAGTGAAAAATCTACGTACTGTGTGGTGAGGCTTTTGAGCCCTTTTCCTAAGTCTAGAGTTACCAATCACAGGCTGGAAACTGGAATATTTTTCATGAGGAAATCAGGATGGTCCAAGAGAAGAGATATATAGATGTTGTCTACAAAGGAAGGTCTGCAAAGGAAGAGAGAGTTTCTAGCCTAGGGAAGGCCAGTGTTGCTCCGGCACACCAAGCTTCTAAGGAGCTTCTATGGCCCCCAATCTTCACTACACATGCAGTCAAGGATCTCCCAAGTATTTCACGCAGACTTCTAACATGAAAAACAAACCAAAGAAGACAAAAAAATGTGGGAGAATGGGTGAAACTTAGGAGAAGTAGAGATCGATGCAGTGAGCAGGAAAAAACTTCAGGGGGAAAAAAACTTAAATTTTAGAAAAATGGAAAGATAATATAAAACAAAACTGAAAAACTAAAAAAAATTGTACTTTAAGCACAAAGATTTTCTTGTAGTATACTTTCTATCATTTTCAGTTCAGTTTAGTTCATTCATTCAGTCGTGTCCGACTCTCTGTGATCCCATGAATCACAGCACTCTTCTTTCACTTTCATCAAGAGGCTTTTTAGTTCCTCCTCACTTCCTGCCATAAGGGTGGTATCAACTGCATATCTGAGGTTATTGATACTTCTCCCAGCAATCTTGATTCCAGCTTGTGCTTCTTCCAGCCCAGTGTTTCTCATGATGTGCTCTGCATATAAGTTAAATAAGCAGGGTGACAATATACAGTCTTGACGTACTCCTTTCCCAATTTGGAACCAGTCTGTTCCATGTTCAGTTCTAACTGTTGCTTCCTGACCTGCATATAGGTTTCTCAAGAGGCAGGTCAGGAGGTCTGGGACTCCCATCTCTTTCAGAATTTTCCACAGTTTATTGTGATTCACACAGTCAAAGGCTTTGGCATAGTTAATAAAACAGAAATAGATGCTTTTCTGGAACTCTTTTCTTTTTTTCATGATCCAGCAGATGTTGGCCATTTTACATATCCTTTAATTTAAAAAAAAAAAAAAAAAAGAGCGAGAAAAGCAAATGACTAACTTGAAAACTTTACTATTAGTAAAATAGATATTGTTTTTTTATACTCAACAGAACTTATGATAAATTAAGAATGAGGATAAGCTAAGTTCACAATTCAAATGAAAAAATGAACCATCAGAAAATACAGAAGAGTTCCTCAAATTAAAATGTTAATAGAAAAAAGTCAACAGAAGAATTTTAAGACAAAATTAAAGACTCTCCCTGTAGGTAGAACAAGAAAATGAAGAATTGGAAAATGGAAAAGAAAAGAATCAACAACATTCAACACCTGAATGAGTTTCTAAAATACAGAATAAAGTTCTAGCTATAACTATAGTGCTGGAGAAGACTCTTGAGAGTCCCTTGGACAGCAAGGAGATCAAACCAGTCAATCCTAAAGGAAACCAACCCTGAATATTCATTGGAAGGACTGATGCTGAAGATGAAACTCCAATACTTTGGCCACTTGAGCCAACTCATTGAAAAAGACTCTGATGCTGGGAAAGATTGAAGGCAAGAGGAGAAGGGGATGACAGATGGTTGGATGGCATCACTGACTGACTCAATGGACATGAGTTTGAGCAAACTCCCGGAGATGGTGAACAACAAAGAAGCTTGGCTTGCTGCAGTCCACGGGATCACGAAGAGTCGGAGATGACTTAGCAGCTAAACCACAGCAATATTATTGCTCTTCTTTCCTTTTAAGCAAAACTCCTTAAAGCAGAACATTCCTGTGAAACCTTTTGTAAGCTGAAATGATATAAAGTAAAGAAGCAATTATCTTAGGATACATCTTACTAATGGACGTACAAAATAAACTGAGATGGAGCACAGATGCTCTCAGACCCAGGTCAAAGCTACTGCAGCTTGATGAGATACTGAATGCAATTCCTGGGAAAAATTTGGTGATGCCACTGTCTGCTTAGGGTGAACTGCCTCTAAAACTGCTCACTGCAAAACAGATGCCAAGCTCTGTTTTCCACTTTTCACCTTTATTTCTGGTAAAAGCAAAAATTCCTTCTGATTTCTTTCCGTTGGTGGAAACATGTACTAATGCAGGTCTTTCACAGAAGCCAAAGTAGCAAAATAGTGAACCTTTCAAACAGTGAGGAATCCTGTATTATCAATTCCTTCTCTCTCCTCTGTCTTAGCCTACTCTGAAATTATTTCACTTCAACCACTAGCTAAAACTGTTCTTCACAAGATCACCCCCAAAGAAGGTCATTTTTCAGTCCACATAGGATTTCCTTAGCAACAGCTAGACCAGAGAGCATCCTCTCCTCGGAAAACTGTCTTTGCTTGGCTTGTGGAACTCCGTGTACACCTGCTTTTCCTCCAATGTTTCCAGCCCCTTCTCAATCTCTGCTGCTGTTTTTCACTTATCTTGCTGATCTCTAAATATGGGCAGTGCCTTGAGACTCAATCCTTTGATCTCTTCTCTTTATAATCTATACTTACCCCCTAGTCTGTCCAGTCTCACAGCCACAGGGACCATCAAGATGCAGCTGGCATCTACATCTATACCTCCAGCCCATGGACCTCACCGCAACACGAAGACCTAAATATCAAATTGCCAGTTTACATCTCAACTTGGATGTGTAATAGGCATCTCATAGATCCCATGCTCAGTCCAGACTTCTTACACTCTCCTCTCTCTCCCAAAATACAAAGATAAAAATGAACTTCTCCTCCTGTACTTTTTCCGCTTTTCAGTTCTTGGCAACTTCTTTTTTTTAGGCTCATGCCAAAACCCTGAGTCATCTTCCTTCCTTTTTATCTCACACCTCAGATATGGTCTGTCAGCAGATCATGACACCTCTACCTTCAAAACATAGAAAGAGTCAGCCACATCTCATGATCCTCACTGCCCCTACTCCAGTAGAAGCCACTATTTCTTCTCTCCTGATTTGTTAATCAGCCTCCTAAATGATACACTCACTTCTGCCTTTGCCCTCCTTCAGATTATCTCATTATGCCAAAGTGATCCTGTGAAGACCTACGTTAGATCGTATTACTCCTCTGCTCCAAACTCTTCAGTGACCCTCTTTCTACCCACAAGGTTCTACTAGATTTTGAGCCCCAGTTGCTTTTAATTTTAACCCCTTACCTACTTTTCCTATTTGCTTTCTTCACTATAGTCACTCTGGCTTTCTCACTGTTCTTTAAATACATCTGAACTTTAAACCTGAAATGTTGTCCTGCTAGAGATCTACTGGGTTAATTTTTTTAAGTCCTATAGTCTGTACTGCAAGGAGATCCAACCAGTCCATTCTGAAGGATATCAGCCCTGGGATTTCTTTGGAAGAAATGATGCTAAAGCTGAAACTCCAGTACTTTGGCCACCTCATGAGAAGAGTTGACTCATTGGAAAAGACTCTGATGCTGGGAGGGATTGAGGGCAAGAGGAGAAGGGGACGACAGAGGATGAGATGGCATCACTGACTCGATGGACGTGGGTCTGGGTGACCTCCGGGAGTTGGTGATGGACAGGGAGGCCTGGCGTGCTGCGATTCATGGGGTCGCAAAGAGTTGGACACGACTGAGCGACTGATCTGATCTGATCTGATCTGATAGTCTCTACTCAAAGCTCACTCTCAATGAAGTCTTTTCTGGTCACTACATCTAAAATTACATCTCTCTCTCTCTTTCCCTCTCTCACACACACACATGCCCGAGATCATAGCTCTCTTCCCTGACACTTTACATCTCAATTAGGATGTGTTAACAAGCATCTTATTTTTCCAGTTCTCAGTCCAGACTTCTAACTTATGCTATTCTTTCTTCCCCAAAAAAAGAAAAGGTAAAAAGAAACTTAATTTTTTCCTCTAGCATTTATCACTACCTAACATAATTTTTATTTCACTTATTTAACTTATCTCTCTCCATCATTATAATGTACAATCCATGAAGATAGGGTTTTTACTCATTGTGTATACCGCTATAGCCCCCAAACTTACAAAAACTCACAAACATAACAAAGATACTTATTGATGAATGAAATAATGAAAAAAATAGTAAGCAGGAGGTGGTCGAAGAAATAATTCAAGAAAATTTCTTAGAACTTAAGAACCTCAATTTACAAATCGATACCTGATATCTTGTTGATAAATAAAATAAGACCCAAACCAGGACACATTTTGAAATCCAAAATGCTAGAGACTTAGACATAAAAGCTTTGTGTGAGAAAATAGCTGTGCTTATGTTATGATGATTCAACTGACAATTTTTTGACTTTACAATGGTGCAAAAGCAAATACACTCAGAATAAGTCATACTTCAAATTTTGAATTTTGATCTTTTCCTGGGCTAAGGATGTGTGGTACAGTTCTTTCTCATGATGCTGGGCAACAGAAGTAAAATGCAGCTCCCAGTCAGCAAGTGGTTCTGAAGGTAAACAAGCAATGCACTTGTAACCACACTGTATCTGGACAGATGGTCTGTTTTTCACTGTCAGTCAGTCAGTTCAGTCGCTCAGTCATTGTCAGTTAGTCAGTTCAGTCATTCAGTCGTGTCCAACTCTTTGCGACCCCATGAATTGCAGCACACCAGGCCTCCCTGTCCATCATCAACTCCCGGAGGTCACCCAGACCCACGTCCATTGAGTCAGTGGTGCCATCCAGCCATCTCATCCTCTGTCGTCCCCTTCTCCTCCTGCCCCCAATCCCTCCCAGCATCAGAGTCTTTTCCAGTGAGTCAACTCTTCGCATGAGGTGGCCAAAGTACTGGAGTTTCAGCTTTAGCATCATTCCTTCCAAAGAACACCCAGGGCTGATCTCCTTCACAATGGACTGGTTGGATCTCCTTGCAGTCCAAGGGACTCTCAAGAGTCTTCTCCAACACCACACTGTCAGTGTAGTAGTCAATTAATTACATAAGATATCAACACTTTATTATAAAATAAGCTTTGAGTTAGATGATTTTGCCTGACCATAAGCTAATGCAAGTTATTCTGAGTATGTTTAAGGTAGGCTAGGCTAAACTATAATGTTCAGTAGGTTAGGCTTATTAAATGCATTTTCTGACTTAAGT
The DNA here is from genome assembly GCA_935064755.1 of Tragelaphus eurycerus. Lineage (NCBI taxonomy): Eukaryota > Metazoa > Chordata > Mammalia > Artiodactyla > Bovidae > Tragelaphus > Tragelaphus eurycerus. Next base: position 37,880,656 of record CAKXYN010000010.1, on the reverse strand, counting down.
TTTTTTTTATTTACATCACTATATAATCCCGTTGTGATCCAAAAAATTCTGTACAAAGAACTGGAAATTAGATTGCTGTTACACTTCTCAATAACAATGCAATATACTAGAAATAAAAAAGGTGGAATGCTTTTAAAATTCTGATAAAATATTGTTTCCAATCAAAAATTCCATAACCAAATAAGTTATTCTTTAAACATGAAGTTTAAATAAAAAACCTCTCAGACATTTAAGGTTTAAAAATAAAGTACCTTCCTGTACTTTTTCTCAGGAAGCTACTGGAGAATGTGCTTAACCAACATCAGGTTTTGCAGCAAGAGAAAGGAAGGAATTGGTTCCAGGATATGGAGAATGTAAATAGGAAACACACAGAGAGAATTTAGAGAATAGTGTTGAATATCAGCTCTAAGGGACAGCTAGTTCACATTGGAAAAAGAGAACAGAAGGCTGCACTAGGAATATCAAAGGAAAAGGAGAATTGTTAGATTACCTAACATTTTTTTCTCATATTATGAAAACTTCTCATACTTTGAGAAGATTTCTATCTTGGCCTCAGAAATTAAGTAAACAACAATAAATTCATCCAATTTTAAATTCCAGGAAAAACAAAAAGCTTTCAGAGGGAGAAGAGAAAATCATTCTTAGTAATTTTGCTGGGACATGTAACATTTATAGAAGCATGATCATTTAAATTCTGATTATTGAATTAACCAAAATTCATCACATATACACTAGAGAGGGGAAGTATCTAGCCTTAAGCACTCTAGAAAAATGGGATCTGATAAAAAAGATTAAAATACTAAGGCTTTATTGGGAAGGTATAAATCCAGGTCAATGAGAGACATAAATAAAGGAAAGCAGTAAGAATAACAATAAACATTATGTTACATGCTATCTCATCATTGATCAAAGTCACCCATAGATATTATTCTTCTTTATTTCTTTCTTCCTTTCTTTTTTTCTTTTTGGTTGTACTGAGTCTTCCTTGCTGTGCAGACTTTCTATAGTTGCAGTGAGTGGGTGCTACCCTTCATAGCAGGGCAGGGGCTTATCATTGTGGTGGCTTTTTTTTGTTGTGGAGCAGAATCTAGGCACACAGTTCAGTTCAGTCTCTCAGTTGTGTCCAACTCTGTGACCCCATGGACTGCAGCACGCCAGTCCTCCCTGTCCATCACCAACTCCCAGAATTTACTCAAACTCATGTCGATTGAGTCGGTGATGCCCTCCAACCCTGTCGTCCTCTTCTCCTCCCGGCCCCAATCCCTCCCAGCATCAGGGTCTTTGCTAATGAATCAGCTCTTTGCATCATGTGGCCAAAGTATTGGAGTTTCAGCTTCAGCATCAATTCTTCCAATGAATTTTCAGGACTGATCTCCTTTAGAATGGACTGGTTGGATCTCCTTGCAGTCCAAGGGACTCTCAAGAGTCTTCTCCAACACCACAGTTCAAAAGCATCAATTCTTCTGTGCTCAGCTTTCTTTACAGTCCAACTCTCACATCTATACATGACCACTGGAAAAACCATAGCCTTGACTGGACGGACCTTTGTTGGCAAAGTAATGTCTCTGCTTTTGAATATGCTCTCTAGGTTGATCATAACTTTCCTCCCAAGGAGCAAGCATCTTTTAATTTCATGGCTGCACTTACCATCTGCAGTGATTTTGGAGCCACCCCCCCCCCAAAAAAAAAAAAAAAAAGTCTGACACTCTTTCCACTGTTCCCATGAAGTGATGGAACTGGATGCCATGATCTTCATTTTCTGAATGGGTTGAGCTTTAAGCCAACTTTTTCACTCTCCTCTTTCACTTTCATCAGGAGGCTCTTTAGTTCTTCATCACTTTCTGCCATAAGGGTGGTATCATCTGCATATCTGAAGTTATTGATATTCCTGCTGGAAATCTTGATTCCAGCTTGTACTTCATCCAGCCTAGCATTTCTCATGATGTACTCTGTATATAAGTTAAATAAGTAGGAAAACCATATACAGCCTTGATGTACTCCTTTCCCTATTTGGAACCAGTCTGTTTTTCCATGTCCACTTCTAACTGTTGCTTCCTGACCTGCATATAGATTTCTCAAAAGGCAGGTCAGGTGGTCTGATATTCCCATCTCTTTCAGAATTTCCCACAGTTTGTAGTGATCCACACAGTCAAAGGCTTTGGCATAATCAATTAAGCAGAAATAGATGTTTTCCTGGAACTTTCTTGCTTTTTTGATAATCCAACAGATGTTACAATTTGATCCCTGGTTCCTCTGCCTTTTCTAAAACCAGCTTGAACATCTGGAAGTTCATGGTTCATATACTGTTGAAGACTGGCTTGGAGAATTTTGAGCATTACTTTACTAGCGTGTGAGATGAGTGCAATCGTGCAGTAGTTTGAGCAGATGCATACTGGCTTCAGTAACTGCAGCACTCAGGCTCAGTTGCTCCCTGCAGCATGTGGGATCTTCCCAGACCAGGGATCAAACCCATGTCCCCTGCATTGGCAGGCAGATTCTAAACCCCTGAGCCTCCAGGGAAGTCCTCTCCTTCATTTCTGAGTTGAATCATCTGGCCCCTCCAGCAGCTGGTAGAGATTCTGAATCTCATATTGGATCTCAAGCTCTAGATTGGAGCTGCATCGAAATCCATACATGGTAACAAGAGCTAGCAATGTTGAGCATTAGTTAGTGAGCCCAGCTGTGCTGCTGGCAGCCAAGAGGAACAGCCCAAGATTCCCAGAGCAAATGACTGATTATCTCCCAGGAGCAGCACTGCAGTTTGGGAGGTGGACAGCATCAGGGGGAACTGAGGACCCAAATAAGACCTATACCCAATACAGAGGATAAATCAACACTGGAGAAAGGGAGGCCAAGGGCATGAAATTTGAACTTTCAACAGTAGTACTTCGAGATAATATCTAAATTTTTTTAAATCAAAAAAGTGATACCTTACTAGCTAGCTATAGATAAATAAGCAAAGAGGAGCACCAGAGACACTAAAAGTTGAATCTGGTGGTCTTTGGAGTTTGCCATGAGAGGCAAAGCAGAAATGAACTTGTAATATGGTTTGCATGATTAACCTATGTTAATGTATAGGTTATAATACATATAATATACATTGAGTGAAAATCTTATATGCAAAGAAAAAGAGCAACGGCCTTGCAGCAGAGATGCCAGCCTCTGGGACAGCCAGGTGTGTAAAGGTTGAGGGTGTGGATGGAAATGATTGAAGATAAGTCTGGGGATGTAGGTTGGAGGTGATTATAAGGCATAAAGACTCTGAAACAGATCTTGCAGGACTTAAGGAGTTAGTGAAGAGTTAACAGGAAAGAAACATGATTCTTGAATTTTAGAGAGCATTCTGGTTGTATTACAAAAGATACATTAAACAGAGACCATCCTGGAGGCAGAGTCCTTTTAAGAAGCTGATGGAAGTCATGTAGGAAGATAGAAAGTCTGAAATAAGTATAGTAGAAACAGGGAGAAGATGGACCCTTGAGTTGTATAGGATGTGTAGTCCAATGCGGACTCGCCTTCCCTATGAGCCATAAGGGAGGCGAACAGTAAGAAGCCAGTTGCTCTGCATAGAAATCAAACATATGGTGTTACCCTTGGGAACGTCATTCCAACTCCCCTTTCTACATAATCTACCGTGAAACTCTCCAAAACAGGTTTCTGTTACCTCAACAAATTTATCATGCTGTCTACCCACTGCAGTCACAGCTACTTCTTGACTATTTTAAGTGAACATTTATGATGAATGCAATCACACATTTCCAAATTACTAAGTGGGAGTAAGTTCCTGTGAAAAGTGACCTCTTAAAAGAAGAAATATTTTTAAATGCTAACTCCTCCTCGTGTGACACTTCTTTCCTATAAAAAATAGTCTTGCTCTCACCCATACTGTGTGTGCTGTTTATTGTCTAATCTCAGGCCTGTACGTCACTATTCCCCCCCCCCCGCCCTTCTGCATTCAGCAGTTAAAGTTTCAAGTTTCTTTTCCTTTTCCTTCCGTCGTTCGTGCTGCCAAGTTTCTCTTCTAAAATCCCATTTTGCTTGTATTATTCATTTATCAAAACCCTTCAGCCAATTTTTCTTCCTTGTGAAATAAATACACGCATGCTGTGTAGTCTACTTCCTACGTCATTATCCCCACTAATTATCTCAACAAACTAGAGAGTTTAATCATTGTCCCTGTTCTGTAGGGAAAAAGAGCAAAGGGGAAAAAATTTCTGAATCAAAACTGAGTGTCTTTCCACATTTCCCCCTTACTTCTGTTTAGGTTGTTATCAAAGGGACTTTAAAAACTACACACTCCAAAGCTATCTTCCCATTCATCTCTCTGGAAGTATGGTTTCTTTTTTTTTTTTTTTAACTTTACAGTATTGTATTGGTTTTGTCATATATCAAAATGAATCCACCACAGGTATACATGTGTTCCCCATCCTGAACCCTCCTTCCTTCCTCCCCATACCATCTCTCTGGGTCGTCCAAGTGCACCAGCCCCAAGCATCCAGTATCGTGCATTGAACCTGGACTGGTGACTCATTTCATATATGATATTATATATGTTTCAATGCCGTTCTCCCAAATCATCCCACCCTCGCCATCTCCCACAGAGTCCATAGGACTGTTCTATACATCAGTTTCTCTTTTGCTGTCTCGTATACAGGGTTATTGTTACCATCTTTCTAAATTCCATATATATGCGTTAGTATACTGTATTGGTGTTTTTCTTTCTGGCTTACTTCACTCTGTTTAATAGGCTCCAGTTTCATCCACCTCATTAGAACTGACTCAAATGTATTCTTTTTAATGGGCTGAGTAATACTCCATTGTGTATATGTACCATGCCTTTCTTATCCATTCATCTGCTGATGGGCATCTAGGTTGCTTTATGTCCTGGCTATTATAAACAGTGTTGTGATAAACATTGGGGTACACATGTTGAAGCAACTGACAAACAACTAATCTCAAAAATATACAAGCAACTCCTACAGCTCAATTCCAGAAAAATAAATGACCCAATCAAAAAATGGGCCAAAGAACTAAACAGACATTTCTCCAAAGAAGACATACAGATGGCTAACAAACACATGAAAAGATGCTCAACATCACTCATTATCAGAGAAATGCAAATCAAAACTACTATGAGGTACCATTTCACGCCAGTCAGAATGGCTGCTATCCAAAAGTCCACAAGCAATAAATGCTGGAGAGGGTGCGGAGAGAAGGGAACCCTCTTACACTGTTGGTGGGAATGCAAACTAGTACAGCCACTATGGAGAACAGTGTGGAGATTCCTTAAAAAATGGAAGTAGAACTGCCTTATGACCCAGCAATCCCACTGCTGGGCATACACACTGAGGAAATGTGGTTCTTAAGTGGAGGGGTTTATGAATTCTGCTGGAACCTCTGCTGGTATCCATAGGTAGTTTGCTTGCACATAAACCCCTAAACAGTTATAAAAAATGTTCTATTTTTGTATGGTCATTTGGGGACAGGGGAGAATTCCAATTATTTATCAAATTCTTAAAAGAACACTGCTCTGTAGGAAAACCCAGCTCTAGAATCAGACTACTTACTCTCTCCCACTCTGCTCCTTCTCTGCCTCTGAAATTTCACTCACACAAAGTTAAACTTTCTCTCAATACCAGCTCCCAATCTCTCTTCCTCTATGCAGTTTTTGTAAATCACTAAAAACCAAATTCTCCTCTAAACTGTTAGCGCTCATATCCTATGTAACAAATTTAGTAATTAATGATATATCACCTTGGTGGTATTGCTTGGATTTTTGTGTATCTGGTTATTAGGTAACTCTATCTCATTGGAAAAGACCCTGATGATGGGAGGGATTGGGGGCAGGAGGAGAAGGGGACGACAGAGGATGAGATGGCTGGATGGCATCACCAACTCGATGGACGTGAGTCTAAGTGAACTCCGGGAGTTGGTGATGGACAGGGAGGCCTGGCGTGCTGCGATTCATGGGGTCACAAAGAGTCAGACACAACTGAGAGACTGAACTGAACTGAATTGATCTCATTGTTAACTTGCTTCATCGTTTACATTTTAAGAATCTCTAGTGTCTAAGACCTCCTCATAGTACCCATAACATCTTGCCCAGAACTCCACACAGCATAAATGTTCAATAAATATTTGTCAATATGGTTTGAGGCTAGTATCTCACTTTTCATAAAAGTGCAAGCATTACTCAGTTGCTTATTACATGGGCTTCCCTGGTGGCTCAGATGGTAAGGAGTCTGCCTGCAATGCAGGAGACCGGGGTTCAATCCCTGAGTTGGGAAGATCCCTTGGAGAAAGGAATAGCTACCCACTCCAGTATTCTTTCCTGAAGAATTCCATGGACAGAGGAGCCAGGCAGGCTACAGTCCATGGGGTCACAAAGAACCAGAAAAGACTGAGCAAGTAACATCTTCACTTTTCACTTTCAATGCACCAGGACCTATCATAGAGACAGGCAATGGGGAGACTCCCCACCCAAAGCAGTGAGAGAACCACTTGACTAGGGCTCCATTCTCATGGTGGACTTCGCCATGAGCTGAGGGTATAGGTCACGTGAGAGGGGTTATGCCCCATGAGATATTGAAGAGGTATGAAAGACAGAACTTAATGACTCATTAGTTGGGAACAGTAAGGAAAAAGATTTGGGGATACAAAAAACAGAGAAGCTGTTTGACAAGCTTTGAAAAGGATGAGCTTCTCATCCTTTGAGAAGCTCCTGCAAAGGATGAAATATAGGGAGGAGGCGAAGCCAGTCTTCCCTTTATTACAGAGACAAAGCTAAAAATATGCACTGGCATATGACCACTCAACAAATATCCATGTGAGGTTTATTGTGAGACACAGAGACACACTGAGAGGAGTGAAATGTTAAAATATATCCCAGTTTTAACATGCTGGTGAACAAAGGGACTTTTAAGAGCTTCACTTCTATCTCTGTGAGGGCCACATCCACTTACTAAGTACATTCCCACTAGCAGTGGTGATGAAGAATGTTGTACTCCTAACCATCAGGATACTTCAAATGTAGTTGGTGAAAAACATACACACAAATAGGGACCAACAAGTAAGCAGATAACAGAATGCTAAACAAATTATAGAAAGTCACTAAGTGAATTTGTTATTTTTTAATGGTTAAAATTCTGATGTATGTAATGATGTCATGAAAATTCTATTGCCAAAACAAACTCCAAAATATTTATTTGGCAATAGTACGGCACATTCTCTTCCAGGTTACACCTGAGAAGAAATTTCTCAGAAGCATTTAGACTATTGATTAGCACCCCTGTCATCAAAATGGGTTTAAGATGAAAAACAAAGTCAAATCAGCAAAAGCCATAACACAGACTAGCAGTATTGAAGTTCACAGAGAATGGCAATATTCAAAAAGCTAATTTACAATTCCGAGTATATGAACTTTTAAAAAGTCTGCTGTAGCAGCGCTTTCATTGTCTAAGAACAAGGAACATATAATTAGATAACCTCAGATATGCAGATGACACTACCCTAACGGCAGAAAGCAAAGAGGAACTAAAGACCTTCTTGATGAGGGTGAAAGAGGAGAGTGAAAAAGCTGGCTTAAAACTCAACATTTAAAAAACCAAAATCATGGCATCCAGTCCCATCACTTCATGGCAACTGAATGGGGAGAGATATGGAAACAGTGACTTACTTTATTTTCTTGGACTCCAAAATCCCTGCAGATGGTGACTGCAGCCATGATATTAAAAGACACTTGCTCATTGAAAGAAAAGTTATGACAAACCTTGTTGTTATTGTTCAGTCGCTCAGTCGTGTGTGACTCTTTGCAACCCATGAACTGCAGCATGCCAGGCTTCCCTGCCCTTCACCGTCTCCTGGAGCTTGTTCAAACCCATGTCCCTTGAGTTGGTGATGTTATCCAACCATCTTATTCTCTGTTGTCCCCTTCTCCTCCTGCCCTCTGTCTTTCCCAGCATCAGGATCTTTCCCAATGAGTCAGCTCATCACCTCAGGTGGCAAAAGTATAGGAGCTTCAACTTCAGCATCAGTCCTTCCAATGAATATTCAGTGTTAGTTTCCTTTTAGGATTGACTGGTTTGATCTCCTTGCAGTCCAAGGGACTCTCAAGAGTCTTCTCCAACACCACAGTTCAAAGACATCAATTCTTCGGTGCTCAGCTTTCTTATGGTCCAACTCTCACATCCATACATACTACTGGAAAAACCATAGCTCTGACTAGATGGACTTCTCCTGGCAAAGTAATGTCTCTGCTTTAATACACTGTCTAGGTTTGTCATAGCTTTTCTTCCAAAGAGCAAGTGTCTTTTAATTTCATGGCTGCAATCAACATCTGCAGTGATTGGAGCCCAAGAAAATAAAGTCTGTCACTATTTCCATTGTTTCCCCATCTAGTTGTCATGAAGTGATGGGACCTAATGCCATAATCTTGGTTTTTTGAATGTTGAATTTTCAGCCAGCTTTTTCACTCTCTTCCACCTTCATCAAGAGGCTCTTTAGTTCCTCTTCACTTTCTTCCTTAAGGGTAGTGTCATCTGCATATCTGAGGTTATTGATATTTCTCCTGGAAATTTTCATTCCAGCTTGTGATTCATCCAGCCTGGCACTTTGCATGATGTACTCTGTATATAAGTTAAATAAAGAGGGTGACAATATATAATCTTGATATACTCCTTTCCCAGTTTGGAACCAGTCCATTGTTCCATGTCCAGTTCTAACTGTTGCTTCTTGACCTGCATACAGATTTCTCAGGAGGCAGGTAAAGTGGTCTGGTATTCCCAGCTCTTTAAGAATTTTCCAAAGTTTGTTGTAATACACAAAGTCAAAGGCTTTAGCTTAGTCAATGAAGCAGAAGTAGGTGTTTTTCTGGAATTTTTTGCTTTTTCTATGATCCAACAAATGTTGGCAATTTGACCTCTGGTTCCTCTGCCTTTTCTAAATCCAGCTTGTACACCTGGAAGTTCTTGTTTCATGTACTAGTGAAGCCTAGCTTGGAGGATTTTAAACATGACCTTCCTAGCATGTGAAATGAGTGCAATTGTTCGGTAATTTGAACATTCTTTAGCATTGCCCTTCTTAGGGATTGGAATGAATATTGACCTTTTCCAGTCCTGTGGCCACTGCTGAGTTTTCCAAGTTTCCAAACAACAAAGCTTGACAGCATATTCAAAAACAGAGGCATTACTTTACCAACAAAGGTCCATCTAGTCAAAGTTATGAATTTTCTAGTAGTCATGTATGGATGACTGTAAGAGTTGGTCCAGCTGTGAGAGTTGGACCATAAAGAAGGCTGAACTCCAAAGAATTGATGCTTTCAAACTGTGGTGCTGAAGAAGACTCTTGAGAGTCCCTTGGATTGCAAGATCAAACCAGTCAATCCTAAAGGAAATCAACCCTTAATATTCATTGGAAGGACTGATGCTGAAGCTGAAGCTCCAACCACATGACCACCTAATGCAAAGAGCCAACTCATTGGAAAAGACTATGATGCTGGGAATGATTGAGAGCAAGAGAAGGGAGTAACAAAGAATGAGATGGTAGGATGGAATCATCGACTCAGTGGACATGAGTTTGAGCAAACTCTGGGAGATAGTGAAGGACAGCTGGAGTGCTGCAGTCCATGGGATCATATAGAGTTCGACATGACTGAGTGACTGAACAACAAGATGTATATATAAATATATGTGCAATTATGTATGTGCACATAAATATATATGTCTTTGTTTATGTATATATACATCTCTTTTCAACATCATGGGATGAAAAGAATCAGTGCCATGAAGGCAAACCAACCCAGCACTGAATTCCAGCCTCCTCACTTCCTGGCTGACACCCCAGTTCTTAAGTGATAAAATGGCTATTCAACGTAATGTCTGTTGTTGTGTCTAACTCTTTGTGACCCCATGGACTATAGTCCACCAGGCTCCTCTGTCCATGGAATTCTCCAGTCAAGAGTACTGGAGTGGAGAGCCATCCCCTTCTCCAGGGGACCTTACTGACTTAGGAATTAAACCCATGCCTCTTGTATTGGCAGCTGTATTCTTAACCACTGAGCCATCAGAGAAGCCCCATATAATGTCTATCTAGTAATTTTTCCATAAGGATTAAAAGTAATAAAGTAAATAAATGCCCTAATAAAAGGGTTAGCAGATAGTTTGGTGGTCAATGAATTTTAGCTTCCTCCTTGTATATTCTTATGACTCTGTTACTAAACTGTGAATTCCTTGAATCCAGGATTAGGGTACATTTATTTCTGTGTTTTTAGTGCCTGCCACATACTAAGTCCTCAGTAAGTATCTTCTGAATACAGTAGAAAGATGATGAGGGCTATTAACAACTAAAGCACTAGTCACTAAAAGATTTTGAAGAGTTTCCTGATTTCTTTCCCATTACATCTAAAGTCACTGTAGGAACCTCATTTTAAGACTGTCTGGCACTTTTTCAAGAAGATATCGCAGAGTAATATTTTCCTTTTCTTGAGCTTTTCAATTTTATTTTCTATCTGACAGCTTTTTAAGTAAAAGTTACTGCTCCTTATGGCAATTTTATTTAGTAGTGGCAGTTTCTATATCCCTTGAGAGAGAATGATCTGTTTTGCATTTCTATAGGAATACAATAAAATCAAATTTAAATGCAGACTAGGTCTTGGAATTAAATAAAAATATTCTGATTTAGTCATTCACCTTTGCAATATACTTATGGGGGGGAAAAAAGTTATCTATACTCCAAAGTTTGTCTTACACATTTTCACCATTATTATTTGGGGTTTTTGTTTGTTTTTTTAATTATTTGTTTTTTCAACAAATTAGACCTTTTATTCTTTTCCTATTTATTATCTTTTGCATTTGGCTTCCCACTTGTTAAGAAATGGGCAGAAGATGCTATTGAACTATCATATGTTTCCCAAACATAAGCCTTAATTTCAATTATACCCATGCAAGGACAAAATATAACCCTAGTAAATGTGAAACATCTGATCATTATAGCCTTGAGATTGGCCAGATTGCAATCAACTGAAACTTCCTTCCACCTAATTTTAATTCCATTTGAGAATTACCCATGATAATTTAACCCAGGTCTCTTCACAAAGTAACATTATCTTTGAGTTTACAATTTTGTTAACCACTTGTGATTAGAAAAGGGAGTATTTCAAAACTCCCACTTAATTACTCTGAGCTGTGACGGTTTCCTTTGCATGGGTTAAGCTTGTCTTACTCTCATTTAACATGGCAAATTCAGTGTGACCAAACCAACCCGATGCAATGCCTTCACAGAAAATATACCATGAAAGAGTTTTATTGAAATCATACTCTGCAGCAGACTGGCAGAATGGCAATTTTTAAAATCAAAACTACTAAATAACTGAGAGACTATTTTAACTAAATTCAAATTAAAGAATGAATTAATTAGGAATCGTCTAAAAACCTACATGATACTGACTTATCTGATTGAATAAACCTTAATAGCTTACTTCCTTATAATCAAAAAATGAAAAAGTATTAAAACTAAATCTGGTAATAACTTTCAAAATCTGAACTAGAGCTCAGAGTGATGAAATGGAAAGATTGAAATATCATGAGAGATTAACAAAATTGAAAACTCTAAGATAATGTTGCTTTGTGAAGAGACTTACATCAAACTATCATGAAATTAAAATTAGTAGAAGCTTTAAGTAACATTTTACTAAGTTTTCATGCATTGCAATATATCTAAAAGTTATAATTAGGATCAAGAGAAATATTTAAAACATGAAGTCCAATTAACTGGGGGATGTTTAGAACTCTTTCACAGGTTTAGGAAAAGTTAGAATATAACTTCCTATTAATAATTTTGCCTTAAGTACTTTCTGAAAATAACAATGATAAATAAAACATTTTTAGAAAATTTTATAATACACATGTGGTGATTATGTAAACTTTAATTAAAGTTCATACTTAAGTTATTATGAAAAAAAAACTAACTTTTCCACAATTGGAAATACCTACTCAGTGTAATTCTTACAGCCCTAAGACCATAAGCTCCAGGAGGACAGGGCCATGTCTGTTCGGTTCCTGGCTCCATTGCCAACAACAAATGTGATGCTGGCTCATACCATGTGTGTAATCAATATTTGCTGAATGGAAGAATAATCATGTACATGTACTTATACGAAGCACGGGTGTGTGCTCAGTTGGGTCTGGCTCTCTGCAATCCCATACCTGCAACTGAGTACCCTGCAACCCAGTACCCTGCAAACCCAGTACCCAGTCTCTGTCCATGGGATTTCCCAAGCAAGAATACTGGAATGGGTTGGTTGCCATTACTTCCTCCAGGGGATCTTCCCCACCCAGACATCAAACCTGCATCTCCTGCTTTGGCAGGCAGGTTCTTTACCGCTCATACACCTGGGAAGTCCCACTAATAGGAAGGGATTCCATTAATCCACTGATAATGACTCCCATTTGTTTAGTCATTCAAAATGAACTGAACAAATATTTGTTGAGAGCTTCTATGTTCCAGGGTCTGCTCTAAGGCATTAGGGATGCAGCTATGAATGGAGCAAATAAAAAGAACTCTTCTTCCATTGGTGCTTACCTTCTAGCAGGAGGAGACTATGAATCAATGCCACAGCCAAGGAAAATATAAAGAGGGTAAGTTGGTGATGCATATTTAGTAGAAAGCCAAACAGGGAAGACAGACAAGTGTATCAGGTGGTGGGGAGAACTTTCTGGAATGTTTAAGGCACAACAAGAGGAGGCCAGGGAGGCCAAGGAGGTGTGGCAGAGAGAGTCAAAGGGGGAAGGAAAAGGAGTAAAGAAAAATGCCCCCGCAACAGGAGGCTTTTACTTTTGAATGAGATGGGGAGCCATTGGCGAGCTTTGAGCAGAGAAGGGAAGCCATCCAGCTTCTATGACAACAGGCTCAGTCTGGCTGCTGCGTTGAGAAGAGAATGAGGTAGAAGCAGGAGGCCAGCGAGGAGGCTAGGTCTGGAGAGATGACGATGCTTGAATTTATTGTGACAGGCTGTGGGAGAGCTGGAGTTATGGATTTAATATTTATATATTCTATTACTTAATCCCCACAAACTTCTGAGGCGGATTATTATGTTGCCATTTTCTAGATCAGGAAACTGAGGTTAACAATGTTTGATTCACCCAAAGTCACTTAGGGAGCAGGTGGAAGATGCAGGATTCAAACATATTCTAATGACCCCACTTCAGTGCCACGCTGTTCTCATACGTTTTCTTCAAATGTTTTGTAATAAATAGAATCAGTATACCTAGAGATTTTTAGAGTACCCAGTTCAGGCATGAGGTGGCATTAATAAGAAACTGACCCATCCTTTCAGCTCTGCCCTCAATTTCTCTGTGCAGTAAACCCCCTAGGCCAGCCAAATCAACCGATTTATTATTTCCCACGTATTTCTTGCAGAGAAGGCAATGGCACCCCACTCCAGTACTCTTGCCTGGGAAATCCCATGGATGGAGGAGCCTGCAGGCTGCAGTCCATGGGATCGCTAAGAGTCGGACATGACTGAGCGACTTCACTTTCTCTTTTCACTTTCATGCATTGGAGAAGGAAATGGCAACCCACTCCAGTGTTCTTGCCTGGAGAATCCCAGGGACGGGGAGGCCTGGTGGGCTGCTGTCTATGGGGTTGCACAGAGTCGGACACGACTGAAGTGACTTAACACATATTTCTTGAATTCTCTCAATCTTAAAATTTTAGCATTTAGAGAAAAGTTAGCCAACCTGACACTCACAATAGAAGCCGTGTCTACGGCAAGTCTGACCTTAGGTCATTAGCCTCTGAATATTTCCGTGTGACAGACAAGGTGTTCATTGCCGGTTTATCTACTGGTGTATTTGTGTCAGACAGCACCTGGAAAACCCCAGAGTTCTTGTAGTTGATCTCGTAAAGAGTTGGGCACATTAAAAATTTGGTTATAGGGCAATATCATTCATTCTCTAGAATTTTTCTCATCAGTCAGGTCTCTTATCAAAAAAAGAAAAAGTGGTGCTAATGAAAACTGGAACTCTGGGTAAAAAAGAAACAAAAATCTTGCTTATTTTGATATTAGTAAGCTAAGCTTTGTTGGCTTGAGGTCCCAAATTTGATATATAATTGTGGTCAATTTTCACTTTTGAATAAAATTCATAAAGGAACTCACTGTTTGAGGAACAGAAAATAGAACCATGAGTTATACTAGAGTCTCAGTCCTGCATTTACCAACCCACTCCAGTACTCTTGCCTGGAAAATCCCATGGATGGAGGAGCCTGGTGGGCTGCAGTCCATGGGGTCGCTAAGAGTCAGATATGACTGAGCAACTTCACTTTCACTTTTCACTTTCATGCATTGGAGGAAGAAATGGCAACCCACTCCAGTGTTCTTGCCTGGAGAATCCCAGGGACGGCGGGGCCTGGTGGGCTGCCGTCTATGGGGTCGCCAGAGTCAGACACGACTGAAGCAACTTAGCAGCAGCAGCAACAGATGTGGGTTTTAGGGAGTGGCAGAGAACTGTATTACCACAGTAGACAACTTGTCTATTCTGTGGCCTGACACTTTACATTCAAGCCCAGGCAATGGACAAGGCTGGAGGAGAAAAGAAAATCATAGTTCAGGACACTTTGAGAACCCTGCTTATTGACCTGGCACTGTGGGTCCCTGGGTGGAGATAAACAAACCCTCAGCTATCAAAACTATTATCTTGGAGTCTGGTAAAAACACAATACAAGAGGCAAGAGCGAGGAGATATGAAGAGACTGTTTCCAGCTCTTCTACATTTTATAATGCTTCAGACAGTGACAGTGGAGTTACAATCATAAAAACCCCCTCGTTTTCTGAAAAGTTCATCTGTACCATTCAGATGCTACAATGCCAACGCCTGAATGCTTGAAAACTTAGGAAGAACAGGATTAGAGCATAATTAACAGGTAACGTTTAACACAAAAACTTAGAACTATTGTCTCCATCTAAGCCACATAGGTGAATTTAGAAAAAGCAAGTCAACTATTCATTGCCTTAATTCCTACACATATGAGGTACAGGAATTAAACCATAAAACATATTTGTTTACACAGAAGGATCTTTTTAAAAATCAACTGAGGGGGTGGGAGGGAGGCTCAAGAAGAAGGATGTATATATCCTTATGCCTGATTCACATTGTATAGCAAAAACTAACACAACGTTGTAAAGCAATTGTACTACAATTAAAGACAAATTTTTTTAACATATCAAAAATATTTTTTAAAAATTCAGATTTACACTTTCCCTATGTATTAGCATGAAACATTTCAGGCATACTGAACTCAACTGAGTCTTGACTAGTAGTGGAAGGTACTAAAATAAAGAGCTTTGTATGGAAGATTCTCACATTATTACAACAACATCGTCTAACAACTCTTCCCTTAAAACTTCGTCCCAGGCTACTGCCTGAGTCATAAGTCAAAATACAGTATGGTCTTCAGTCTGTTAGGCAATTTCTCCAGAACAGGATGTGGTTCTTCCTTGAGGTGACAGGTTACATACTGCAAGTTTTTTCATCCCTATTGAAAACATCTCATTTGCTGCCAAGCTATATGTAAGGGAAAGAAGCCCAGTCTGCCCTCAGAGGCTCCTTGGAGACTGAAACCAGAGAATGGCCGGACATACATGCACGATGAAAAGTCTAAATTAAACAATGGTTTTACAAGAGCACCTTCCCATGTGACTTTGAATCAGAGTAAAGGGAAGTTCACAAAATCAAAGCAGTAAAATGCCTCTTTATTTGGAAAGTACTCATTAACTCAGCAAAGCCTAGCTGTAAGAATTAGATCTGTGAGGAAAATCCTCCTGGCAATGAAACCAGGGCTTTGATTTCTACTGGCTCATAAAATAAATAATAATGTCCACTTATAATTCTATATTACCTTTCAATTTACAAAGTGCTTTCTCATACATTAGTTTATCTTCACAACATTCTTGTGAGGTATTGAGACATGATTATTCTTTCACGGGTTAAGAAATTGAGGCTCTGTGAGCAGACAGGATTTCCTCAAGGCCACAGAGTTATTAAGAAGCAGAGTCCAAACTGAGATGATGGTCTCCAGACACCCACTTCAGAGCTCTTGCTCTATTGCCTCTAAAGGTAGGAAGCCATAATTCCAAAATATCATCAGATCAGATCAGATCAGTCGCTCAGTCGTGTCCGACTCTTTGTGACCCCATGAATCGTAGCACACCAGGCCTCCCTGTCCATCACCAACTCCCAGAGGTCACTCAGACTCACATTCATCGAGTCAGTGATGCCATCCGGCCATCTCATCCTCTGTCGTCCCCTTCTTCTCCTGCCCCCAATCCCTCCCAGCATCAGAGTCTTCTCCAGTGAATTAACTCTTCGCATGAGGTGGCCAAAATACTGGAGTTTCAGCTTTAGCATCATTCCTTCCAAAGAAAACCCAGGGCTGATCTCCTTCAGAATGGACTGGTTGGATCTCCTTGCAGTCCAAGGGACTCTCAAGAGTCTTCTCCAACACCACAGCTCAAAAGCATCAATTCTTTGGCACTCAGCCTTCTTCACAGTCCAGCTCTCACATCCATACATGACCACAGGAAAGACCATAGCCTTGACTAGGCGAACCTTTGTTGGCAAAGTAATGTCTCTACTTTTGAATATGCTGTCTATGTTGGTCATAACTTTCCTTCCAAGGAGTAAGCGTCTTTTAATTTCATGGCTGCAGTCACCATCTGCAGTGATTTTGGAGCCCAGAAAAATAAAGTCTGACACTGTTTCCACTGTTTCCCCATCTATTTCCCATGTAGTGATGGGACCGGATACTATGATCTTCGTTTTCTGAATGTTGAGCTTTAAGTCAACCTTTTCACTCTCCACTTTCACCTTCATCAAGAGGCTTTTTAGTTCCTCTTCACTTTCTGCCATAAGGGTGGTGTCATCTGCATATCTGAGGTTATTGATATTTCTCCCAGCAATCTTGATTCCAACTTGTGTTTCTTCCAGTCCAGCATTTCTCATGATGTACTCTGCATATAAGTTAAATAAACAGGGTGACAATATACAGCCTTGACATAGTCATTTTCCTATTTGGAACCAGTCTGTTGTTCCATGACCAGTTTTAACTGTTGCTTCCTGACCTGCATACAAATTTCTCAAGAGGCAGATCAGGTGGTCTGGTATTCCCACCTCTTTCAGAATTTTCCACAGTTTATGGTGATCCACACAGTCAAAGGCTTTGGCATAGTCAATAAAGCAGAAATAGATGTTTTTCTGGAACTCTCTTGCTTTTTCCATGATCCAGCGGATGTTGGCAATTTGATCTCTGGTTCCTCTGCCTTTTCTAAAACCAGCTTGAACATCAAGAAGTTCACAGTTCACATATTGCTGAAGCCTGGCTTGGAGAATTTTGAGCATTACTTTACTAGCGTGTGAGATGAGTGCAATTGTGCAGTAGTTTGAGCATTCTTCGGCATTGCCTTTCTTTGGGATTGGGATGAAAACTGACCTTTTCCAGTCCTGTGGCCACTGCTGAGTTTTCCAAATTTGCTGGCATATTGAGTCATAGTTACTTAAATATTAATTGGGTAAATTCTAAAATTCCACTGGTTACCCAGTTGTTTGTTTTGTTTTGTTTTTTTTTAAAGAAAATTGGCCAGATTTGGAAGAAAGCAGACTTACAAACTGCTTTATGTATGTTCTGTGTGATAATGGCAAGAATCCAAATTACATTTCCAGGTCAAACAAAAGTAAAATTAAGCTTATTTCTGAATTTAATAATAATGATATCAAAAACTGAAACTACTGCATATATTAGAAGCCCTGCCAGTTGAAAAAGAAAAAGAAAACTTTCCTGACTAATTTACAAACTTAAAAAAGTTTCTCTAAGGTTCTCTCTTAAATGAGTCATACTCTAATTTGATGGTGAAAATACTTGAAACTAATTTTGGTACCTGGAGTTGGTTTTTTTTTTCTTACTCTCTTTCTTCCCTTCTTTCTTTCTTTAAATTTTATTCATTTATTTATTATTTTTGGGTGCACGTGGGCTATTCTATAGCTGCAGTGCTCGGGCTT
This sequence comes from Tragelaphus eurycerus, assembly GCA_935064755.1. NCBI lineage: Eukaryota > Metazoa > Chordata > Mammalia > Artiodactyla > Bovidae > Tragelaphus > Tragelaphus eurycerus. The sequence continues at coordinate 37,862,609 of CAKXYN010000010.1, read as the reverse complement.
CTCATTACGTGGCTACACACTTGCTGCAGAGCGTGAAGTCCAGAGCATGGGCTCAGTAATTGTGATCCTGAGCTTTGTTGCCCCACAGCATGTGGGATCTTCCTGGACCAGGGATCGAACCCATGTCCCCTGCACTGGCAGGCACTGGACCACCAAGCTAGTCTCTTTCTTTCTTTCTACAAGTGTATGACAGCATAAAGCAGAGAACTATGGTGAAAGGGCAATGTTTTGGTGACCAAGAAAGCTGGGCTTTGAAACCTGGCTCCAGCTGAGTGGCCTGACAAATCTATTTAACTAATGAGGACTTTATCTATAAAATGGAAGCAAAATCATTATTATCTGTTGGCTTAGTCAACTAGGGCTCTGCTAGGACAGAATAGCACAGAGTGAGTGGCCTAAACAACAGATATTTGTGTTCTTCCTGTTCTGGAAGCGGGGAAGTCTAAGATGCAGATACCAGCAGGGCTGGTTCCTGGTGAGGACCCTCCTCCTAGCTTGTAGATGGTCACCTTCCAGCTGTGTGCTCACATGGCCTTTCCTTGGCACATCTGCACAGAGAGGGAGGGAGTAAACTCTCTGGTGTCCCTTTGTATAAAGGTGCTAATCTTACCAAGCAAGCCCATCCTCATGACCCCATCTAACCCTGTTTATCTTCCAAACACCTCACTTTCTAATACCATCACTTTGAGGATTAAGGATTCAACATATTAATTTGGGGGAAAGCAACCATTCAGTCTACAGCACTTGATTCCCACACTAATATCAAAGCAGACTGGGGGGGAAAGGCAGTTAGGAAGAAAGAGGATGAGATGGTTGGATGGCATCACCGACTTGATGGACATGAGTTTGAGCAAGCTCCAGGAGTTGGTGATGGACAGGGAAGCCTGGCATGCTGCAGTCCACGGGATCACAAAGAGTTGGACACGACTGAGCAACTGAACTGAACTGACTAGGAAGAGAGAAGTAGCATTTTTAATTAAGGAAGGGCACAAAATAATGAAGACCACTGAAGTCCAAAACTCCTGGCTCACTACCTTTGATCACAATCTGTCAGGTACCCTTTCTGAAACAATCAAGAACATGGATGAGGATGCTAAGAGAGAATGCTGTACTTGAGATCCCAACCACAGAACCTATTTTCAGAGAATCCATCCTGTTTGTGCCAAAGGATGTTCACCACCTTACCTGATGTGTGAACTGTGGCCCTAAGGAAAAACCACCCTGGACAGATTCTCTGTCCAGGGAATGAAGCATTAGCTTAACAATTGAGATAGTGAGATAACAGTTGCATGGGGAGTGGGTGGAGAGACACATGGATGGGTATAGAACCAAAGCCAGATCTGGATCCATTTAAGCAAAAGCTATGTCCAAACAGAAGTGAATGGGGAAGGTTCCCTTATGGCCTAGTGGTTAAGATTCTGCCTTGCAATGCAGGGGACATGGGCTCTATCCCTAGTCAGGGAAGTAAGACTGCACAAGCTAAGGAGCAACGAAGCCTGCACATCACAACTGCAGAGCCCCAGTGAGGCCAGGAGGATCCCACATACAGCAACTAAGCCCCAATGCAGCCAAAGACACAGGTAGAGGGTAGCAGAGCAACCGTGATGGAGGTGGCAAATCTGGAGAGCAGGTGTGAGCAGGAAGTGAAAGAAAAGTACAATAAGGAGGTCAGTCATTCAGTCAGAGAAGGTAAAGGACTCGGATACCAATGTCACAATCCCAGGGCCTCCTGTGACCTGATAACGTTTTCCCTGCCTCCAAATATTTCTGAGATTCTCCAGTATCCTTTCAATAAACTCTCTTTTTACTCTAGAAATAGCCTGAATGGCTTTGCATCTCTTGCAACCAAAAAGCCTTGAACATCATAAATACAATCAATCATCTGTCAGGGAGGAGATTAATTCAATACAAATTAATCTAATACAAATGCATGTGAAAATGCCAAAGAGCAATTTAAGAGCAACACAGGTGGGGACTGGGAAAAAGCAGAGTAAAGGTGAAATCAGAGAGTTGGGTGAGGTTAACAAGAGCCCTCTCCTGAAAGACAAGAACAAAATCAAGTTTGCAAAGTAGGGAGATACTCTTTTTGCATGAGAAAGGCATTTATCTAAGAAAAGACTTGCAAAGAAACATAAACAGCAAGCCAGTGACGGTGAGTTCAAAAGCAAGCTAATACAATAGTTTGCTTTTTCAAAGAAATAATACTTTAAAAATTAATTTCACTTTGAATATGTGTGTTAGTCGCTCAGTTGTGTCCAACTCAGCGATCCCATGGACTGAAGCCCTCCAGGCTCCTCTGTCCATGGAATTCTCCAGTCCAGAATACTGGAGTGGGTTGCCATTTCTTTCTCCAGGGGATCTTCCCAACCCAGGGATCAAATCCAGATGTCCTGCATTGCAGGGAGATTCTTCACCCTCTGAGCCACCAGGGTAGTATCTTTTAATCTAATGAACATTTTCAAATTATTAGATTGTTTTGAAACTCACTTACATCAGTTCAGTAAAAGTGATTTTTATTAGTTTTGCTATTTTAAGGTCCAAAATAAAGTGTGTCATTAGTTTATGATCAGCTGCTAACTTATGAATTTTCAGTGAATCTTTACAAATTCAAGTTCTGTTCATGAGACTTACACAAATCTCCTAGTTCTTGGCTTAATTATGAAACAGAAGAACTTTCCTTAGGTTAAATATTCAACAGGTTTTAGTGCTATGACTTAACAATTTAACTTGATATTGATCATCAGTTTTAACATTTGTAAGTGTTAAAACCCTTTGACATAAAAAGATATCTATATTATTTGCTTTAAATTCTAGTGTTTGCTTTGTCTCAAAAAATGTTCAGCACCTCTAATTAGGAGACTGTCACAGTGGATTATCTGAAAAAGCACATGAGATTGCAGAGCCCTGACCGTGTTTGACACAAATGTTATGCGTCACCAGCATGACCAGAGAGTCATCAAATCAATCGATAATTGCTGGCAAGGTAAGGACAAGTGACTCTAAAGGGAATGACAGAAAATGGATGGGAACAGCTGTTCAATGGCAGAGTCTTTCCCTCTAGGGACAGCATACCAAAAAATCATAAAAGCATTAAGAAAGGTACAACTGTAGATATAAGCTACAACTGTTTATATCTTGCTGTCATGTTTTGAGAAGAAAAGTTCAAACTTATTAACTTAATCCTTGAGGCTATTCATCTGTTGCACAAATATTTATTGAGCTCCCATTATGTGCCACACTCTGGCCTAATAAAGCAGTTCCTCTGTGTGCCCTTAACAGTCTAGGGAGGACCCATTACACACAATTGCTTCAGTGTGAGGTCCTTACTCATGTCCCCTACCTTCTGCTATGTGGTCATTTCTCCAGGAGAATGTTCCCAACGCACAAACCACATGCACACACATGTGAGAGCCCCCACACAAGTACACATCTTGGTACAGCTATTTCATACTCCCCAAACTTCAAATGTCACCTACACTGGAAAGTGTGTTCCTAATTTCCCTTTCTTTCTTGACGGAAATGTCCTACTCACTGTGCTCCCATATATCCTGTTCAGGGGCTTATCACAGCATTCACTATAACATGTAATCCGCTATCTTTGCTGATTTATTGTGGGTCTCCCCTATAAAGATGAGGGCCTAGATCTGGGACGATACTTAATACACAATGTAAGTAAAAATGAAAGTCAGTCAGTCATGTCCAAATCTTTGTGACCCCATGGGCTATATAGACCATGGAATTCTCTAGGCCAGAATACTTGAGTGGGTAGTCTTTCCCTTTTCCAGGGGATCTTCCTAACCCAGGAATCAAACTCAGGTCTCCTGCATTGCAGGCTGATTCTTTACCAACTGAGCCACCAGGGAAGCCCAAGAATACTGGAGTCAGTAGCCTATCCCTTCTCCAGCAGATCTTCCCAACCCAGGGATCAAACCGGTGTCTCCTCCATTGCAGGCGGATTCTTTACCAACTGAGCTATCAGGCAAGCGCCGACACACAATGGGTGTCCTGTAAATGTTTCTTTTTTTATAATTTTAAAAAATACTTTTTTATTTATGGTGATAGTTGTGGCACACAGGATCTTTGTCTTAACACATAGACCTCACTCTAATTGTGGAGCATGGGCTCTAGTGCGCCTGAGCTTTATTAGTGGTGGTGCAATGGGCTTAGTCATCCTGAATCATGTGAGATCTTAGTTCCCTGACCAAGGATTGAACCCATGTCTCCTGGATTGGAAGGCAGATTCTTAACCACTGGACCACCACGTAAGTCCCTAAATGTTTCTTAAATGAATAAATAAATGGTCTCAGATAGGCTAAGGAAGGAATCAATCTTGGACATTGAAAACAATAGTTTTAGTCAAAATTAAAAGGATTTTCATATGTGAACAGGAAGAAAAGACTGTTCATCTTACATTATCTTAAAAGATTGGGAACAGAATTCTATTTAATACCAGAATCTCTTAAGAATATTACAGCCTTCCTCTGCCAATTCAGCACTTCAATTTAACCAAAGTCTGTGACTGCAGTCAATATTCTTTGATACTGATTGGTCTAACACACATGGCAAGTACACACACACACACACACACACACACACACACACACACACACACACGCAATACAAATCTTCTCCTTAAGTTGAATTCATCAGCTTACTGGTTGAGGCACAGCACAGACAGGATCTCACATAACAGATGTTCTACTGGGGAATCAAAAAATAGATAATTAATTTCAGGGGGGAAAAAATCCATTTTTATAGTTCCAAAAGTGTGAAATTTTAGCAGATGGTGCTAAATAACTTATCACATCTCTGGAACCTGGCTTATGCCACATCATGTTGGGCCACAGCTAGACAGCCTGGCCTCCTGATTGAAATGCAACCCAGGGATATATGTGGCATTTCTGTGACATTGAGTGAAAAGCTTTAATTCATGCTCAAGTCACCGTTACACAACCTGAACCAGAAGTGAGCCAGAGAAGACATGTAACATTCTGCCATTTTCAGTGGAGCAACTGGGAGAAGAAAACTCTGCTTCACCCTCTTAATGGGTCCTTTGCAGACTCCCAGCTTTTTGGATTTGGATCTTGGGCCATTATCACGGAAGGGGCAAAGGAGACTGAGAACATGTCTCTGTACAATTGAAAGTGAGCAGAGAGAAGTCCACAGATTACAAAGCCTCCAGCAGAGGTTAGCAGGTAGAGAAAGAAACCCGGGCTTCTTAAGCAAAACCTAATCAAAAGATTAGGACATGACTAGCACACAAAGGTCAGGCATCTCTGGTGGCACCAACAGTAAAGAATTTGCCTGCAATGTGGGAGACCTGGGTTCAAGCCTTGGGTCAGGAAGATCCCCTGGAGAAGGCAATGGCAACCCACTCCAGTGTTCTTGCCTGGATAATCCATGGATAGAGGAGTCTGGTGGGCTCCAGTCCATAGGGTCACAAAGAGTAGGACACGACTAAGGGACAAGCACATACACACAGGGCACAGGTCATGGAACGTGCCATTCACCACCAGAAGCCAACAATATCCAACCAAACCATCTATGTTCAATGCCCACTGACCACACACTTGGAATCAGAACAATGTCAAATGGCTTTTCTGAATGCTTGCTCTCACTTTCCATACTCACTTTATTGCAGACAAATAACGAATAGTCCAATGCTAGTCTAATGCCAGTACAAAGGCCACACTTCTGGCAGCATTGGTCTGAAATTCTTGGAGGTTTTCTTTGTTTTTTAGGTTCACTGCAAGGACCAAGGAGGGTGGTTGAAGATGAATGGTGGTGAGCTGTTGGTCATTTGCTGGCAAAAGGCAGCTTACAGAATTTAGTCTGCTGCTGCTGCTGCTGCTAAGTCACTTCAGTCGTGTCCGACTCTGTGTGACCCCATAGACGGCAGCCCACAAGGCTCCCCCGTCCCTGGGATTCTCCAGGCAAGAACACTGGAGTGGGTTGCCATTTCCTCCTCCAATGCATGAAAGTGAAAAGTGAAAGTGAAGCCGCTCAGTCGAGTCCAACTCTTAGCGACCTCATGGACTGCAGCCTACCAGGCTTCTCCGTCCATGTATTTTCCAGGCGAGAGTACTGGAGTGGGGTGCCATTGCCTTCTCCAAATATAGATGCTAAAAACAAAAGGTAATTCAATAGGAGATTGACTTTTAAAATGAACTGGTTAGAATCCCCAAATAAGCAGGGAAGCAGACCTGCCTGTTTGAATCCCTTTTAAAGGATGTTATGTAGATAGAAATGTATTAAAGAGGACCAAAAAAAAAAAAAAGGAGAAAGATACACAAGCCCAGTTGAGAATGCATCTTTACCAGGATGTGTGAAAACTTCAGAGATAATGTTAGAGAGAACAGGAAGTTTGCCTCTTTCTCTGTGGTTTACCCTCCTCCTGCTCTGAGCCTTCAGGCTTCTGAATTCAAATGCTAAACATAATAATGACTCATTCCCAAGATTTGAAGGAATACTATGGAGGAAACAGACTTAACATGGCTTTTTCAGCCTATCCTAACTCCCTGCTAAAATCCTAAGATGATACAGAAAATGACCAAAGACAAAAGTTATTGTATTTCCCAAAAACTAAGTCTGGGAGCCTATCATAAGAATCTACTGGGAATTTCTATCAGGTCCAACTATGGAGCTGAATTCTAAGAAATTAAAAAACCTACTCATATTTCATCTGTTGCAAGAGAACATCTCAGCCACCTAAAAATATAAAGAGGATATAATAAGAGTCCTTAGAAGTCCTCTTTGTTCCTTTTCCAACCTCTTCACTCTGACTTAGAGAGACAGAGGCTATAATCCTGCTACTGTACGGCATTTAGAGGCAGCCAGAATCCATCAGCTCTTCACTCAGCATCATCTGAAACCCATTTGGAGACTAATTCCAAGAGAAAAATAGGTGAAGACCCTAAAAGTTAATAGGTACAGAAAATATTCTAGCTATTGTTCTTGGCATTGTAGATTTCCAAGTATTCTATTCTATCACAAAAAGTTCTCAAAAAAAGGTTCACAGAAGAGTAGCTCCATGAAATGGTTTTCCTTGAAGGAGCTTTTGTGAATAAAGAATTTGAGGCAAGAATGCATAGCCCCTCCCTGGATATTCACAGTACATCTAACAGTTTCGAGATACTCTGCAGGAAATAATCATGTTTAAATTTGTATCCATCATTGGCTAAATTATTTTGCCTGGATAAAAATTTACTACCATTACTCTTAATATTCTAACGAGTATTTTGCAGAAACCACCAAGGAAAGCTTGTTCAAATAGGAAGGGAAGAAAGTAGAAATTAAACCCAGATCCCTTTTCTGTTCACAGAGATGCCTTGGATGAATGGCTGGCTGATCCAAAAAAGTAGACAAGAAGACTTGCCCGTCAATACCCAGTATAATCAAATTTTCTCTGATTTTGATCCTAGGAGAGAATTCATCTAGCTCCAGAAGTGTCAGTGAGGAAAGACAACCTACAAACCCTGAATGATCACAAACGCTGAGTTGAAAAAGAGATTTCTCTCTATGTCAGGATGAAAAAGAAAAAATTAAGGCTATAAATTAGTGCAGAAATAGGAAAAAGGAACATCACCTGGAAGACTTCAAAAGAGATCATTCTCTAGAAATAATTGTATGTTTCACTCAATGAAACATAGAATATTTTAAATATTTTAAAATATCAATGAAATCATGATTTCAATCAAATGGCACTGTGAAACTTACAAACAAGCCTAAACAGACTTAAAAGACCAGAAATAAAAAGAAAATTTTATTTTTAAAAACTAGTCATTAAAAATAATTCTCCAGAGTTAACCTATTGTATGGTGCATTCTTTTAAGAAATAGATATTTGCCACACTATATAAACAATTCCAAGATGCATGAAAGACACAAATCCTCTTCATTTATTGATCCTTTACAAAGCTGACGTAATCTGACACTAAACCACACAAACAACACACACACACACAACCACTGATACTGATACAGTTACTGACAATTATCAGAATACGTTTGAATGGAAAACTCCTAAATGAAATTCACAGACATACATATTAAAATAATAATCCAGCATGAAAAAGTGGGATTTACTCCAGGCACACAAGGACTGTTGTAATACTAATATCCGGCGATTGGCAAAGAGCAGTAAAATTAGAACTCTAGTGCCATGTGTGAAGAGTGAGATCAAAAGTTCCCTTCCTGCCCTGTTTCAAAGAAGTACTTAGGGCCTTGTGAGTCATTTCCAAAGTTTTCTTCAGAGAAGACAGAAGCTCCTTGAAGACAAAGCTGTTTCTTGGTATAGGGGAAAGACCAAATTCACTCAAGTGAATACTTCTGAGAGAGAGAAGTATCCTTAAGGACAGAGATAGGAGAAACTTGATTGCTTTACAATGGAAAGAGGCAAGTGTCAATAAGTCAGAGGCAGTAGGGACCAATAGAACCCTCAATGTGGTTTCCTGGCAAGACAGAAGATTGGGGTTGTAGGCAACATGAAGGGAGCTGGGCCATCAGCAAGGGGTTCTAACCACATCCGGGACTCCTGCACATGAAAACAGAGAGTGTAGCACTGACATATATATGTACTGCTGTACGTAAAACAACTAGCTGCAGGAAGCAGCTATTTAGCCCAGGGAACTTGGCTCCGTGCTCTGTGATGACCTAGAGAGGTGGGATAGGAAGCAGGAGGGAAGCTCAAGGAGGGGACATATATATACTTAAGGCTGATTCACACCATTATACAGCAGAAATCAGTACAATATTGTAAAGCAATTATCCTTCAATTAAAAATATTTTTTTAAAAAAAAGGAAGAAAATTGAAACAAAATAGGCAGAGTCACGAAGAAGCCATGCTAGCTGGGATACTCTAAAGGCAGATGGAGGACAAAACAAGACTGTTCTCTGATGCACCATCATAGCCTCAAGAGTTGCTGCAAAACTTCCCCGAGATCTGTAGTGGGAAAGCAATATCCACAAGAGACATGTTCATTCCAGTGAGTCAAAATCATTAATTTACTTACAAATATGTATTATGCACCATGTGCTAGAGATACAGCAGGGATGAACAGACATATCTAGCCCTCAGGAGCTTGCATTCTAGATTGAGAAGATAACAATAAACAAGTAATATAATAAAGTCAGTTAAGGAGTATGTTAGAAGCTGTAAAATGCTGTAGAATAAAGAATATGGCTTAGAGGCTATTGTAATCTAGTCAAGAAAATATGGTGGTAGCAGCAAGATGATGAGAAGTGGTCAGACTCCAGATATGTTTTGACGATCAAGCCAACATGACTTCCTGATACACTGGATGTAGGGTGTGAGGCAAAGAGAGTAGTTAAGAATGACTCCAGATTTTTCCACTGGAACAATTACAAGGATGGAATTACCATCAACTGTTCTGGAAAAGAGTACGCTGGGTAGAGCAGAGAGGAAGAGCTAAGGAAATCCAGATCTTCTTTTTCTTAACATACCATATTTCAGTTTTCTTTTTAACATCCAAGTAGAGATGTTGGGATAAATATCAACAACCTCAGATATGCAGATGATGCCTCTGTAATTGCAGAAAGCAAAGAGGAACTAAAGAGTCTCTTAATGAGGGTGAAAGAGGAGAGGAACAAGCTGACTTAAAGTTCAACATTCAAAAAGCTAAGACCAGACCTCCCTGGTGGCACAGTTGATAAGAACCCACTTGCCAATGCAGGGGATATATGTTCGCTTCTCGATCAGGGAAGATTCCACGTGCTGAAGAGCCCATGTGCCACAACCACTGAGCCCATATGCTACAACTACTGAATCTTGAGTACCCTAGAGTTCAGGCTCCACAACAAGAGAAACCACTGCACTGAAATGCCTGTTTCCTGAAACTACAGGAAGCTGATAGACAACAGTGAAGACCCAGCACAGTCAGAAATAAATAAAATAATAAATTGTTAAAAAAAAAAAAAAAAAAAAAAACTACCATCATGGCATCTGGTCTCATCACTTCATGGCAAATAGATGGGGGAAAAGGGAGAACAATGACTGATTTTATTTCCTGGGCTTCAAAATCACTGCAGATGGTGACTACAGCCATGAAATTAAAAGATGCTTGCTCCTTGGAAGAAAAGCTATGACAAACCTAGATAATGAATGAAAAAGCAGAGACATCACTTTGTCAACAAAAGTCCATATAGTCAAAGCTATGGTTTTTCCAGTAGTCATGTATGGATGTGAGAGTTGGACCATAGAGAAGGCTGAGGACCAAAGAATTGATGCTTTTGAACTGTGGTGTTGGAGAAGATTCTTGGAGAGTCCCTTGGACACCAAGGAGATCAAACCAGTCAATCCTAAAGGAAATCAACCCTGAATATTCATTGGAAGGACTGTTGCTGAAGCTGAAACTCCAATCCTTTGGCCATCTGATGAGAAGAGCCAGCTCATTGGAAAGGAACCTGATGATGGGAAAGATTGAAGGCAAAAGAAGAAGGGGATAACAGAGGATGAGATGGTTGGATAGCATCACCAAGTCAATGGACATGAGTTTGAGAAAGCTCTGCTGCTGCTGCTGCAGCTAAATCGCTTCAGTCTTGTCCGACTCTATGCGACCCCAGAGATGGCAGATCACCAGAATCCCTGGGATTCTCCAGGCAAGAATACTGGAGTGGGTTGCCATTTCCTTCTACAATGCATGAAAGTGAAAAGGGAAAGTTAAGTCGCTCAGTCATGCCTGACTCTTAGAGATCCCATGGATTGCAGCCTACCAGGCTCCTCCATCCATGGGACTTTCCAGGCAAGAGTACTGGAGTGGGGTGCCATTGCCTTCTCTGGAGAAAGCTCTAGGAGATAGTGAAAGGCAGGGAAGCCTGGTGAACTGCAGTCCATGGAGTCTGAAAGATTCGGACACAACTTAACGGCTGAACAATAACAGAGATGTTGAATAGACATTGGACATAAAAGACAGGATTGTGTGGTTTAAGTTAACTTTGAAAAGGAAGGCAGGGTAGGAGGGGAAAAGAGGAAGAAGGAGCTAAGAAGAGAGAGGGAGGAAGGAATAAATATGCTTTCCACATAATGGATTTTGAGGTCAAAATCTTTGGACTGAAAATCAATTCCACCACATTACAATCAGCAATGTAAAATGTGATATTCCAAGGTTTGTACAGAATTTAGCCAGGGGGATATTGAGAACTCTCAGGGAGATTTCACAGAGAAAAATGGCATTTAAACTGAGCTTAGATGGATATACCTGAGTTCAGAACCTAAGAAGAAGAGCAGGAATGTAATGTGAAACCTTGAAGTGTAATGGTAGGTAACCCACTAAAGTGTAATGGTAGGTAACCCAAAGTAGGTAACAAGAACCTTTTGTAGGTGGAATAGAATGATGGCAAACAAAACTGGGAGAGTAGGCTGGGTCAGCTTTGGAAGACCCTTGTATGATGTGCTAAGAAATTCAACTTACTTGGCATAAATTTGTGTAATAGCAACTGAGAGCAGAATAAAAACCATGGTCATGGTCATAAAGCCATGGTCGTGGAAATGTAGTTGTTGAGATTTGAGTAGGTGGAATAGAATGATTGTGTGCTTTAAAGCTTGAGTAATTGCAGACAGACTAAGAAGTTACTGAAAAGTATTATGTATTTACTACTTCCCTGGTGGTCCAGTGGTTTAAGAATCTGCCTACCAATGTAAGGGACATAGGTTTCATCCCTGGTCCGGGAAGATTTCACATGCCTTGAGACAACTAAGCCCATTCGACACAGCTATTGAGCCTGCTCTCTACAGCCTGCAAGCCACAGCTACTGAAGCCCGAGTTTCCTAGAGCCTGTGCCCCACAACAAGAGAAGCCATCACAATGAGAAGCCCACACACACCACAACTAAAGAGTGGCCCTACTCGCCACAACTACAGAAAGCCCTCGAGCAGCAACGAAGACCCAGCACAGCCAAAAATTAATTAATTAATTAAAAATAAATAAATAGCTTTTAAAATTGAACAGTCATATCTAGTGATACCAAAGAAAAAGTATGCCCAGGACAGAAAAGAGACATTATTCTAAGCAAACCTGACTAATGATTTAATTCTTGTCCAAGGGAAGAACAACGGAGAGATTACCCAAGATCATGATTTAGTCCTACCTCAGAAAACGAAGATCATGGCATCCGGTCCCATCACTTCATGGCAAATAGATGGGGAAACAGTGGAAACAGTGTCAGACTTTGTTTTTCTGGGCTCCAAGATCACTGCAGATGGTGAGTGCAGCCATGAAATTAAAAGACGCTTACTCCTTGGAAGAAAAGTTATGACCAACCTAGATCACATATTCAAAAGCAGAGACATGACTTTACCAACAAAGGTTCGCCTAGTCAAGGCTACGGTTTTTCCTGTGGTCATGTATGGATGTGAGAGCTGGACTGTGAAGAAGGCTGAGCGCCAAAGAATTGATGCTTTTGAACTGTGGTGTGGGAGAAGACTCTTGAGAGTCCCTGGGACTGCAAGGAGATCCAACCAGTCCATTCTGAAGGAGATCAGCCCTGGGGTTTCCTTGGAAGGAATGATGCTAAAGCTGAAACTCCAGTACTTTGGCCACCTCATGCGAAGAGTTGACTCATTGGAGAAGACTCTGATGCTGGGAGGGATTGAGGGCAGGAGGAGAAGGGGACAACAGAGGATGAGATGGCTGGATGGCATCACTGACTCGATGGATGTGAGTCTCAGTGAACTCCAGGAGTTGGTGATGGACAGGGAGGCCTGGCGTGCTGCTATTCATGGGGTTGCAAAGAGTCGGACATGACTGAGTGACTGATCTGATCTGTTAATTCTTTGTAGTCACTCTGTGTCTATGCTTAAATTAACTGATAAGAAATTACTGGTCTTAATTTTCTTAGTGCACTTTTAGTTCTTCTCAACTAATCCTTTTTTAATCAACAGTATTACCTGGCAGGCTACCCACAGGGGTCGCAAAGAGTTGGACATGATTGAGCATGCACACACACACACACACATACACACATTGCATAAAAAATCCTTCCGTATCATTGAAGGTACTTGAGCCATAAAAACTCAACTGGTAGCTGCATTCAAACTAAACTGTTGAATGGCAATTAAACAAGCTCCTAGTAGAGAGAGAAAGCACATCTAAGATATGCACAACTTTATAAATATTTCCCTTTAATCAGGCTTCTCTGGTGACTCAGTGGTAAACAATCCACCTGCAGTGCAAGAGACAAAAGAGATGTGGGTTTGATCCCTGGGTTGGTAAGATCCCCTGGAGGAGGGAACTGCAACCCACTCCAGTATTCTTGTCTGGGATCTCATGGAAAGAGGAGCCTGGCAGGTATAGGCTATGCGGTCACAAAGTCAGACATGACTGAAGCAACGGAGCATGTAGCACTTTAAATCCTCAGGTCCTATAACTCTAAGTGATACCTCCCAGCTTGTCAACTATTTGCTGCTGCAGCTAAGTCACTTCAGTCGTGTCCGACTCTGTGCGACCCCATAGACGGCAGCCCACCAGGCTCCCCCGTCCCTGGGATTCTTCAGGCAAAAACTCTGGAGTGGGTTGCCATTTCCTTCTCCAATGCATGAAAGTGAAAAGTGAAAGTGAAGTCGCTCAGTCGTGCCCAACTCTTAGCGACCCCATGGACTGCAGCCCACCAGGCTCCTCCGTCCATGGGATTTTCCAGGCAAGAGTACTGGAGTGGGGTGCCATCGCCTTCTCCGTGTCAACTATTTACTGTGTACTAAAAGCAAAAAGGCTCAGACAATCAGACTCATTTTCCCTTAGGTTATAAAAACAGGATTAGGATTAATTTGCCCTTTTGTGTTGATGTGCTTTTTAAAAAAAATTTTTATTGGAGTATAGTTGACTTACAATGTTGTGTTAGTTTCTAATGTACAGCAAAGTGAATCAGTTATACATGCACATATATCCACTCTTTTTTAGATTCTTTACCTGTATAGGTCATTACAGAGTATTGAGTACAGTTGCTTGTGCTGTACAGTAGGTCCTTATTAATTATCTATTTTATATGTAGTAGTGTGTATATCTCAATCTCCCAATTTTTCCCTCTCCCTCTCCCCCCTCACCCAGTAACCATAAGTTTGCTTTTTACATCTGTGACTCTACTTCTACTTTACATCTGTGACTCTACTTGACTTTACATCTGTGACTTCTACTTGTTTTGTAAATAAGCTCATTTGTACCATTTTTTTTAGAATCCACATGTAAGTGATATCTACCTGAAAAAGAATTCAGAATAACGATAGTAAAGATGATCCAAAATCTCAGAAGAAAATGGAGGCACAGACCTAGAAAATATAAGAAAGGTTTAACAAAGAGAAGATTTAAAGAACAAACAAAGATAAATCACACAATAGAAGATCACATGTTTCTCAGTGGTACATCTCATGTGGAGCCGTTGGCAGGGCCACAGAGACCTGAGGGAAGGTTCAGGGGCATACAGGCTCCCTATTACGAGCAGCCTGAACACTCATTGCCTGGACTCAGCAGTGTTCCCTGGGGTTGCTGCATTACTGATACATTTTGAATATCAACATGTTCTGCATTCCACTTTTTAAATCAAAGGCCAGAAATCTCTTCCAAACAGCATCAAGATTGCTCTCACTCTTGGATGTGGACATCTTCAATAATCAGTTTAGTGCTTCAAATGATCTCCCTCTGTCCTTTGACCTAGCCTTCTACTCCCACTTCAAAACCTGGATTGGACAACACCATTTTTTCTTAATGGAACTAATTAGGGAATATTTTTAGACAAAATGGAGAAGGAAATGGTAGCCCACTCCTTGTATACTAGTATACTTGCCTGGAGAATACCAGGAACAGAGCAGCCTGATGGGCCACAGTCCATGGGGTCACACAGAGTCGAACAGGACTGAGTGACTAACACTTTAGACAAAATATATCCAGTGTAAAAGAGATAAGCAGTAAGAATATATTATATGGCACAGGTTATTGTACCACTATCTTGTAAATAGATTTAATGGCATATAACCTACAAAAATACTGAATTACTATGCTTGAATACTTGAAACTAATATAATCTTGTAAATCAACTAAACCTCCATTTTTAAAAATCCACTAAAACATATGAAGATTCTATAGATGCAAGCTATAAACATTTAAAGAAAACAATGAAATGAAATGCTATGTTACCCATTTGTAGGTATAGTTTTAGGCAGCCCACAAAGTAATTAAATTTGGTAAAGTTTTATAAAAACCCTGAGTGATTGACATCTCCAGGAGTAAAGCCATCTTCAGAAAATCCAGAACCATGAAACTAAGAAATTCTCTTTTTCTGGGCACTAAATACCTCTGGATTTAACCCAAAGCTGGCACTGAGTCATAAGTAATCTGCACTTTCAAAAGAAACGAGTCACATTATTTCTACTTTGAAACTCTGGTGTGGGGCATGAATGTAATGGGGAATAAGTCTTTCTCTTTTGTTTTTCATCTCATCATGAAATGTATTCCGTCCCGCAACAAAGGTTAAAATTTTAACCAAAGACCTAGTTATAAATATATACCATCAACTATAAGTTAATCAATTTTAATTATGTAAGTTGACACGTTTATCAGATCCAGCCTTGACTAAAATTTCTTTTTTATATCTTATATTCCATTTTATGTTCTATAATGAGGATCACTGGAAGGACTGATACTAAAGCTGAAGCTCCAATATTTTGGCCACCTGATGCAAAGAGCCAATTCATTGGAAAAGACCCTGATCCTGGGAAAGATTGAGAGCAGGAGGAGAAGAAGATGACAGAGGATGAGATGGTTGGATGGCATCACTGACTCAATGGACATGAGTTTGAGCAAACTCTGGGAGTTAATGAAGGATAAGAAGCCTGGCACGCTATAGTCCATGGGGTCACAAAGAATCAGACACAACTTAGCAACTGAACAACAGCAATGAGAATATATTCTTTTATCTCCCCAGCACCTTTTCTCTTTTGGGCTCCATCCTCACTCCTGTCTCCAGTTTCCTTCAGGAAATATTCCTCCCCCGATCCCCTACATGGTCCAGACAACAGCTGCCAGTTACAGCACCACATCCACTGGTCAGAGACTGTGTATGACCTGACCTGGACCTTCCCCAAACTTCTACAAATTGGGAATTAACCAAAAGGGACAATCTCTCTTTGGTATCAAGGCTTAGGGACTGAGACTGAAAGCATGATGACCTCATAGAGGAGGCCTGTAGGAAAACATGTGAAAAGGAGAACAAATGAAAGCTAGAAGAGAGACTTGAAGAAACCTGAGTACTTGTTTCCAGAGATCCTGGAAACCCAGTTATATCCTTGCCCTTCCCATTCGCCTAAGTTAGTTCAGGTTACACTTCTGTCATTTGTGTTCTAAGTTGCTTCAGTCATATCTGACTCTTTGCAACCCCGTGGACTGTAGCCCGCCAGGCTCCTCTGTCCTTGGGATTCTCCAGGCAAGAATACTGGAGTGGGTTGCCATTTCCTTCTCCAGGAGATCTTCCCAGTGCAGGTATGGAAACAGTGTCTCTCACATCTCCTGCATCGCTAGCACATTCTTTACCACTAGTGCCACCTGGAAAGCATTTCTGTTACTTGTTTGCAAAGGTCTTACTTCATATGCACCCTCTCATAATTCCCTCATTAATAAGGGTGGAATAACCTTGTCCATTTATCCTGTGACTGGCAAATATGGTTTAAAAAAAATGTTTACTTTTGGAAGAATCTGAGCCATCAACTAATTGAAATTGAGGGCCAAGAGGGGGCCAAGGAAAGCGTCCATGCACTTCTGTGGCATCATTGCAATGACATCATAGCCTCCTGTGCTCAGCGCTGTGAGCACCCCTGGGCAGATCCTCACATGCTAAAGCTCGTCCCTGCTCTTCTGGCTTCTGAATCCAGATGAGGTCACCAGTGTGACCTCACTTCAGAGAGCATTCAGATGAAAGGAAGTGTGGTGTAGGTGAGTCCAGAAGGGAGACTCCCTCCTCCCAAGTCAAGTTTCCAAGCAGAGAAAGGCAAAGAGCACAAAAATTCCAAAACCAGCTCACTCTTTAAGCTGATAGCCAATGATCTTCCTCCCCGTAGAAGGAAGACAAGCCTTGAGGCCCCAAAGCCAGCTCCACAAACAGCTCAGCCACTCCCAACAGTGCTTAGGTTTTCATACTTCCATAACAGCCACTCCTTTCTCTGGTTTGGGTCCAAAAAGCATCCCTCCCTTCTCCTTTAATACCAGCCTCTCTATAGTGAGCTCATGTCCCCGCCTCTCCACCTCCTCTCCCTCTGACTCACAGTGCTCAAAGCTTTAAGAAATAAAAACCTGTTAGATCAGCCAGACTAGAACTCTGCAAGTGCCAGCCCTTCCGTGAAAGGCAATCTCACTTTCATTGTTAGCACTAAAGCTCTGAGTTACTTAACTTGGTCACAAAAAGCCCAGAACTTTACTCATTCTTCACCAACAAAAACAATCCTGTTTCATGTCTTTTAAAGGAAAAGAAAATATACCTGTAATAAACAAAATGTCTGTCATTTTACCATCTCAAAAGAGACATCATCCATGGAGTTTAAAAATTAGACAAAGAGGTGATCCCTTTACCTTGATTCCTATTTTTGAACATAGTTTTTTGACTAAGATGCAAAATGACTTAAGGAAGCAAAATCCAGAAAAGTCTCCTCAATAGGGGACTTGCATGTGACTTGATCACATTCATTTTTATACAAGAAGCACCAAGAACAATGTCTGAATCTTTTAATTTTTCAACAGATATTTATAGAATTTATCTTCAAGTGATTTGAACTAAGAATCACAAATAAATTTGAGTTATCAAATATTTTGAGAGTAAGGAGTCACCATTGTCCAAATCAGAAAACAATTTGCTAGATCTGAAAATTTTCAGAATTTTTCCTGAAAACTTGTATTTTTAATCACATTTGCAGAAACAAAGAAAAAGATTTCGTCTTAGGTATAGGACAAATGGAAAATATTTTATAGAGGAGCCTTTCTCCCTCGTCTCCAAGCAGTATTCTTAAAATCAAATTGGTGTTTTACTACCTGCCTCTCCCAGACCAGAGCTGATAAAATCAAGCAATTCTCAACAAAGACCAAGATCAAGCTCATTTTCTTTCCACCTCAACAATGTCCTTTCTCTGAGCCTTGATACATTCCTTTTGTGCTAAATACCCTTAGATTTGAGCAAGAGAGCAAAGGAAAAGAATTTGTTGGGAAAAAAATAAACCCTGGCCCTGCATTTGAACCTGAACTAACCACAGGCAGTCTATAAAACAAGGTGTAATCAAATAAATTCAGGATAGCAATATTATTAGCATTATTATCCTAACTGGCCAGTGAGCTTTGTGGATGGTTTTAAGTGGTTTGGCTGGTTTTTTTCTGGTGAGTAGTTATCCATGAAAAGATGATTAGCTTTCAATTACATGTAATGAATATTCTCTTGGGTTTCTTTGCCCTACCCCTTTGTCTCTTTGGGGCAAAACATACTCAACCTTTCAGACAATTAACTCTCTATGAACTACTCCAGTATTCCACCAAAAGAATAATGACCAGGAAACACAATCATAGGGCCAGTTCTGTTGGTCTTTTGCTGAGTTCCTGGGAAAATGATTCCAACTATGATAGATCTTTTTATTGAAATTGCCCTGGAAACTGTCAGCCAAAGAAAAATCCAGAGAAATTTTATGTTTCACATCATAACCTGAGCCCCCAAATAAAGACACTGTAGAAACATGCTCAGTGAGTTTGTTGAGGGTTGGGTTTTCTTGCCTATGAAATGAGAAGCTCTTGAATCATCTTTAGCTCTTACTTTAAAATTCACTGGCATAGTTCTGTCTGACATGGTTCGCTTTTGATGCTGCTGCTTGTAAAGACAAAACAAGAGAGATCAAAACTGAGAATCAGAGATGTTAGTGTTCCTAAGATTGCACAGTTAGCAATGACAGAGATTGGATTTTAAATCGACATTATTTTGCCGTCTTACCTCTCAAGAGAAAATGTGAATAAAATGCATATATAAGTTTTCTAAATATTTTTTGCCCCCTGATACATTTTTTAAAAAAGATTAATGAGTATTTCCACACCCAGTGCTCCATGTTTAAATCAAGATCACAGGGCAACCCTTTAGAAGGACCCAAGCAAATGAGTTCCTAACTTGTCCTGGGTCATTCAACTCTCAATTCTCCATAACAAGCTAAAGTGGCAAAAGTCTGGGAGTTTTTTCTGTTTGCTTCTGGAATGTGTTTTTGTATTTTGGGAACAAGTACTTCTCAGGTTCCAGTAATTCACACCATCTCAAATGTTTTCAATGAAGCCAGGCTGTGAAGGAACTCAAGAGGAAGTTAAAAACAAAAACAAAAACTGCCCATGATCGCTCCCAGCTCATCCCTGTCATTCCATCTCACAAAGATCTAGCCTGAACATGAAACACTATTTCAAACTTAGTATAAAATTCATTTGAAAGAGCCTTCTCTGACGTCTAATCTAGCTAACAATACAGGCTCTAATTTCCATTTCTGAAGTTTGACACCATCCAAAAATTAAATCAAAATGTTGCTTCAGAATCTCACTGGTCTCTTTTTTCATTTGATGAAGCTAACAGCTTGTGTCCACTCACCAAAGTGGCTAAAACAAGACAGACAGGAAATTATTCTAATAACTATGGATACATAGCGTCTCAACATGAATTATGTCTTCTAGGTCAACTAAAAAGGGTGCAATCTTGATAAAGCATTTACAAGTTTCAGCTGCTTTCAGATTTCCCAATAAAAGTTTTCTGTATGTGATTGTCTTTTGAAGAGAAAGAAAGGGAGCAATTCAATCCCAAGAAAGCATTAAAACATTTGCATACAACATTCTAAGAGGTTCTATTAACAAAAGTTGACGCTAGAATAGTATGCAACAATAAAAGGAACAAACTATCGATAAAGCAATCACATGTAAGAATCACACAGTCATTTTGCTAAGGGAAAGAAGCCGGAGACAATAAAGTATATGTTGCTGCTAAGTCGCTTCAGTCGTGTCCGACTCTGTGCAACCCCATAGACGAAAGCTCACCAGGCTCCCCTGTCCCTGGGATTCTCCAGGCAAGAACACTGGAGTGGGTTGCCATTTCCTTCTCCAATGCATGAAAGTGAAAAGTGAAAGTGAAGTCGCTCAGTCGTGTCCGACTCTTAGCGACCCCATGGACTGGAGCCTACCAGGATCCTCTGTCCATGGGATTTTCCAGGCAAAAGTACTGGGGTGGGGTGCCATTGCCTTCCCCAAAGTATATGTTACAAGATTCCATTTATACGTATTCACACATGGAACTCAAGACAATGATTATCTGGGAGGAGGATTAACTAGGAAAGGACAGAAAAAAACTTCTGGGTGCCAAAAGTGTTCAGTGTTCAATCTGGGTGGTAGATAAGCAGGTACATGTGTACCTGTGAAAAATCACTGGGCTATGTGCTTAAGATCAGTGTTTGTCAAGTTCTTCCTCACTGTATGTTAAATTTATTCTTCAATAAAAAAATTTTTTATAAGTTTAGCCCAGTTGTATAGATGAGAGAAAGGTTATATAATTCTATGCCTTGACTATTACTGATAATTCTGTTTCTGTAGTTCACAAACATTTTTTAATGCTACTTATACCACACAATTCCTTATCTGCAGTGATGAAATGCAAAAAAAACTATGAAAACAGGTCTTTCAACTGACTGGAAAGGAAGCTGTTTACACCTTTATTCATTCCACCTTTTACCTAGTGTAAAAATATTCACCTGCTTTTCTGTGGATGTGTTTTTTGATTATGAGATGTCACCCACACCCCCGCTGTGATGGTTAGAGAACGTACAGTACATGCACCTTATGACCTTTGTGAAACCTACAAATGTTCGACATTTCTAAATACTGCTGGACCCAGCGGTTTCAGGTAAATATTGTTAAGCTTTATTTATTTGAGGATACATTTGAAGAGTTTTAACCAGCACCCCAGACCTGTGATGTCAGAGATACTTTATTGTTTAAGATGAAAGTGTTAGTCACTCAGTCATGTCCGACTCTTTGCAACCCCATGGATGGTAGCTCATCAGGCTCCTCTCTCAATGGGATTCACCAGGCAAGAATACTGGAGAGGGTAGCCATTCCCTTCTCCAGGGCATCTTCCCAACCTAGGGATCGAACCCGGGTCTTCCACATTGCCGGCAGATTTTTTACTATCTGAGCCACCAGGGAAACAAGTTTAAGATGAGGCTGAATTTATTTAAGTAAACTGTGGGCTGAATTATTTTAGTAAATATAAGGTAAATAATACGGTGGCTCACAACCAAAATTGTAAAAGTGGCATGGAAATGACTTAAGCTTAAGAAACATCTTTCCAGCACGCTCAGAAAGACGTTAATATGTCCATACAGAACACCAAGTTGCCTACATAACACAAAGGGTGGGGCGGGGGGCTTTCTTTGCATCTTCCCCAGCCAGCACCCAACAGGAACTTGCATTTGCTACCCCTCAACAAAAGCTTGTTAGATTGAACAGAATCTCCAGCATTCCTCATCCTTTGATTTCTGTTACCCACCATCCCTGAAAAGAAAAACTAAATACATTTTTTTTTTTTTTAATCAAGTTTAAGGCCTTTGGGAAATAGTGCTTTGGTTCCTTTTGGTTGATTGGAAGAATTGATTGAACCGCATCTTGGTTTGTACCTTTTACCTTTAGGATGTGTCTCTACTGGAAGCCCTCAAAGACTCAAATCGTCCCCGCTGTTTATTCTATGAGTCCAAGGACAGAAATCTCACAACCCAAACCACGTGAAATTCACCACTGACTGCAGGAAAAGATTCACTCTTTTTGTGCTGACTCTCCTTGGTACCATTCCTCCTGAACAGCTGCTTTCACATTTCTTCACTTTATTCCTTTATATTTTCCCCAAGAACTCATCATAAGGATCCTGCCCAAATATATTCCGGAAGCACTGTTAAGTGTTTGCCTCATGCTTCTGTATCAGTTTCAGGACCATCATAAATCAACAGTTGGTGGATGGAGGTGCTCAGACCAGAAATCATGCCTTTGAAAACACAGCATCATTCTCCTCGGGCAGCTGCAGCCTTTTATTAATGGCTCAGGAGGCTTTCACACCTCCTTTTAAATCCAGTGCATTTGAAGTAATAAAACAGGGAGCAGTTTATAGGCAGGAAATATAAAAATGTTTAATTGCTTTTTTCCCCCTTGGCACAAGGCAGACAGCCTCAAGCATTCTCTAACACATGAAGAAGAAGACACCTGTCCATGCTTGAATGGACATGAAACAGGGGATTGGCAAATTGAACACATCTGTGACCGCCTTTAAACCCACATCAAGCCTTTTTTTTTTTTTTTTTTTTTGCTAGTTCTAACCATTTCCTTCCAACTACTTTTCATTTTCTCCCTTCTCTTTGTCTAATTACAACAAAACACAGAGGAGAATAAACTGATATCAAGTCCAAAATGATTCCCTAATCTATCTCAAAGAGAAACTGAGCACACATTGAGCCTGAACATCTTTCCAACTGTCCAGTCCTATACTTTATCATCAAAACCCTTGAACCCTTCTCGGAGAAAATGGGATCTGAATGTATGAGTATGAACGGGATGACTAAACTTTGGACGAGTCTATCTATATGATGGACTAAGGCAACCCGAGATCAAGTTCCAGCTCAGCCAACTGCTGGTTGAATGACTTTGGACAGGTTGGTACCTTCTCTGAGTTTCAGTTAGCTCATCTGTAAAATAAGGATGATCAATAGTGCCACTCCCTTGAGGTAGTTGTGGGCATTAAATGAGATGTCCATTGTCATTTATTATAATTCATTCTAAAGAGAATTGTTTCTAACACAAAAGAAGATACGGCTAACACTCTTTCATGAACAACTGACAGCCGTACAAGAGTATCTTGCTGAGATTTGTATCAGTTATCTACTGTTACATAATAAATTTTCACAAACTTAACTGTTTCAAACATCCCTGTATTAGCTCACAGCTGTGCCATCAGAGGGGCTTCCCAGGTGGCGCTAGTGGTAAAGAACCCGCCTGCCAATGCAGGAGACACTAAAGACGTGGGTTTGATCCCTGGGTGGGGAAGATCCCCTGGAGGAGGGCATGGCAACCCACTCCAGTATTCTTGCCTTGAGAGTCCCCACGGACAGAGGAGCCTGGCGGGCTACAGTCCATGGAGTCGCACAGGTCTGGAGAGGACTGAAGCCACTTAGCACGCATGAAATCAGAAGCCCCTCACGGCATGATTGGGTCCACTTCTGTATCACAGGCTGAACTCCAAGGGTGGACCAGGTTGAGTTCTTATTTAGAAATTCTAAGGAGCAACCACATCCATGCTTGCATGGGCGCTGACCGAGTTATTTTCTTGTAGTTGTAGTTCTGAGATCCTGTTTCCTTGCTGGCTTTTAGCACTCTTAGCATTTAGAATGCACACTCAATTCAGACAGTTCCTCCATCTCTAAAGTCAACAGCAGAGAGTTTCCTTCACACTGAATCGCTCTAAATGCTTCAATTCACTCTGACTTCTGCAACCAGTCAGGGAAAAGTCTGCTTTTAAAGAGGTCATGCAATTGAGTTAGTCCAGACCACATATTTCCCTATTTTAAGGGAAATTGATAAGCTTAATTTCACCAACAAAAATCCTTTTTCGCCATGCATTGCTACATAATCATGAAGTACTGTAATACCAGGGAGCTGAGGACCTGGGGGCCATGGAAGGATTCTACCGTAAAAATTTAAGATTAGTAGTTTGGATGAAAAACCATGTATTATATTTTAAAGCAGAACCAGAAAGGAATGTGCAGCCTCCTAACCACTTTTTCTGCTCTCCATTATATATATATATATATATATATATATATATATATATATATATATATATATATATATATATATAAATTGGCTGTGCCAGGTCTTAGCAACATGTGAGAAACCTGGGTCCCTGACCAGGGACTGAACTTGGGGCCCCTGCCTTAGAAACACAGAGCCCGAGCCGTGGGACCACCAGGGAAGTCTCTGGTCTCCATTCTTGCTACCTTCAAATTCAATCCTCATAGAGCTGCTTGGACTAAATATCCAAAAGCAAAACTTGTAAGCTCCTCATTGCCTACAAGAGCAAATCTAACCTCTTAACTTGGCCCACAAACCCTCCATGATTTTGTTGATATCTTAAAACTAGCTCTGAAGCTCCATGCTGCTGCTGCTGCTGCTAAGTCACTTCAGTCGTGTCTGACTCTGTGCGACCCCATAGACGGCAGCCCACTAGGCTTACCCATCCCTGGGATTCTCCAGGTAAGAACACTGGAGTGGGTTGCCATTTATTTCTCCAATGCATGAAAGTGAAAAGTGAAAGTGAAGTCACTCAATCATGCCCGACTCTTAGCGACCCCGTGGACTGCAGCCCACCAGGCTCCTCCGTCCATGGGATTCTCCAGGCAAGAGTACTGGAGTGGGTTGCCATTGCCTTCTCCTCTGAAGCGCCATACTCATTCCATAGTCATGTAATGAAATACCAAACTGCTTAGTTTCCTTTATCCACCATGATGTTGCTCACTTGCATCTTTATTCAAGATGTCCTCTCAGCCCAGAACAATCTCTCTGTTTTCACCACCCCTTTGTGGTGGTGAAATTAAAGCATGAATAGCTCTTATTCATGCTTTAATTTTGCTTATCACTTCACTTACTCATTCATCCATCCAATAAATAACTTCCAAATATCTGCTCTATGACAGAGATAAGGCTATATTGATAAAATAGATGCATGCAGTCTCTACTTCTCAGAACAGACACTGTCTTCGGGGGAAAAGCACTTAAACAAGTACAGCCCAGTGACTGGAGAAGGGCTGATGCACCCAACAAAGACACTTGACCAAAGTCAGAAGTTTTCTGAAGGAAGTGACATCCAAGTCAAGACTCTAAGTATGAGTAGGAGTTAAACCGGTGTAAGCAATGGGAGTGTGGCAGGGGAGAAAGCTCCAGACAAAGGCAATAGTATGGAAACATACAGGTATATACACGTTAGAAAGAACACGGTTCCTTTGAGAGACCAAAATATCTCCATTTCACTGGAGTATGGAGTTCTGGGGCCAGTACAGGAGTTGAGCTAGGGTAATGAGGAAGCATTGAACCTTAAGACTAGATGTTTAGTGACATCTCCCTAGCTTGCCTACAGATAGAGGATGGGCTAACAAGAGAGAGGAAACCAGCAGGGAGTTCAGAGCAGTCATCAAGACCAAACATGACGGGAAGTGATTTTATGTAGAGGTGAAAGAGATCAAGGGAAATGGAGAGACCTGAGAGATGATGCCACCTACAGGAACTTGGTGATGAATCTGCTACTGGGGATGAGGGAGGGTGATGCCCTTGTCTCTGGCCTGGAAAACTGGGTGGATGTGAGAGCCTGTCACGGTCAGCGGTAAGATGGGTGGAGAAGCGGTTTTGTGGGGGAAGATAATTGTTTCCAAATGGCTTCTGGGATAGCCAGCAATTTACAGAGACTATTTTAATTCTTCCTAGCCCACCTGTATGATTCAGCTACATTAAGCAAGAAAAGGTCATTTGTTGAGTATAAGGGAAAGAAGGGAAAATATAGAAGTGACACTAAGTCACTTGTTCCCCCCAATTATCCCCCTCTAGTCCCAGGGTAGAAGAGTCTCATCATCTGGGATTTCTTACTCATTCTAGGTAAAGATGATGGAGAATGATTGTAATGATCTTCCCTCTGATGTTGAGCTCTTCCCCAAATATCTATGTGGCTCACCCTTGCCCTCTCTTTATCTGAATCTCTACTTAACTGTCATCTGATTAAAGGGGACTTGCTGATCGCCCTTCATAAAGAGCAAAATCTCCTATTCACACTCCAGCACTTGCTAGCTTGCTTTTACTCTATAGCACTTTTGACAGAATGTGTGTGTTTGTGTATAAGTGAATCGTCTCTTTTAGTAGAATATAAGTACCACAAAGGCAAAGGCTTTGGTCCATTTGTTCGCTGTTGAATCTCTCTCTCTAGAACAGTGTTTGGACATACTGGGCACCAGTAAATAATTGTTGGGTAGATGAATAAATGTAGGAATGAAAGTCTTTGTTCAGAAGACTAACCTTGGCTGGAGAAAATCACATGGGAATCTTCAGGATAGAAAAAGTATTAGAACCATATGAGTAGATAAATTTTCTCAAGAAGAGAATACAGAGTTAGGAAAGATCTCTGAGAAATTCCAACATTTACCAACCTTTAAATGATAACCTGTAAGGAGAAGAGGCAGTCAGGGAAGCCAAAGAAAAACCAGGATTTGGGGAGTGAGAGATGCCAAGGTGGAGGAGGATCATGAAAGAGGTGTCAATCATGTGGCAAATGCAACCAAGAAGACAGATAAGAGTTCTAGAACCGTCTACGTTGGGTTTTGCAACCCAGATGCCATTTGTGGCCCTTATTGAGAACAATTTGAGAGAAAGGTGAAGATGGAGGGCCAGAATTCAGTCAGCTTGGAAGTAAAAGGTAAGAGAGAAAGGATAAAAGTAATTGAGAGAAGTAACTAGAGGGATGCTGGAGAGATGCCTAGGAGAGTTGCTTTTCTTATGATGGTAGAGGCTTAAACAAGATTAAAGGTTGGTGGGAAAGAGACAGTAAAGAGGAAGAGGTTTAAGATGAGAGCGAAATAATAATAATAGTCAATACCTGGAGATCTCTGCAGTACAGGAAGTGAGGCTTCCTTCTTCAGGAGCCCTCCTCTGACCTCTCCCCGGCCCTCCTCTCCCTCCCTGCTACAGCCTGTGTAAACTGTGCTGTTATTAATAACAGCCTGTGTCTGTTATTAAGCTTATCCAGTGAAATTGTAACTCTGCTTATCTCACTGTTGGGTCACTAGTTTATGAGCTTCATTAGGGAAGGGACAACTTCTGATTCATCTTTTTATCCTCATGAACTGGCACCGAACCCGGTACATAACAAATACTCAATAAGGTATCCAATGAGAAAATGAACAAAGGAATTGATGGAGTAGACTTCTGATCCGATGGACTCAGCAAGTATATGTTGAATCCTCACTCTGCTCCAGGCTCCACTGTGGGCTCTGGTCTTTGAGCAGGAACAAAGCAAAGCCCATGAGCAAGTAACTGAGGAAAAAACACAAACACGTGGAGGGAGAAATAAAAGAAGACTTGAGGTGAATGAAACATCATGAACCAGCACTTCATGTATTCAATAATGTTGATACTTTAGAAGGGACATCATGCCTCTTCACAGCCAATTTTTTCCATGTGTGAGGGGAGGATTTACTTACCATTTATTAGGATTGATTATAGTCTTGCTTCCTCATTTCCTGTTTTTCATGATACTTTTAATCTATGAATCACTTGCCTGAATTTGTCTTTCTCCATAATCTCTCAAAAGTGGATTGAACTGGTTTTCCAACTCTTTACTAAGAGAAAGACCAAGATCCAAGATCACAGAGTGCCGTGGGTTAAAGCCTTCACCTTGCCTTCTTCCAAAGTACCTTCTCACTCAGGACCACAGTCATCATTATGTTCTTCTACAGGAATTAAATGGAAAACATGAGAAAGAAAGAAAAAAAAAAGCAGGGCTTTAGGAGATGTTACTCAAACATTCCCAAATGGGAGTGCCTATGTTTGAGTCATTACTGCACTTTTAGGAACACCCTGAGCCTCATAGATAGGAGGGATTGAGGCATCAACACACAACAACATTACTGTGATGCCAACAAGCCATTCTAGGTCACTTATGCAAATGATGCAAAAGTTATCCAAACAAACATAAGCAGTCACTGTGGAACATTTAAGAATCCACAGCCTCAAGGCTCTTGGATATCGGTGTTAATCAAACACTCATGTTCTCTTAATGTGGCCATATTTTCAAAAATAAGATTAAAATTCTCCGTTGACTCTTTCTATTCTGAAAACCAGTTTCTAGTCATGGTCGACCCTTTCACCTATTCGCCCAATGATATCATCCAATTGAACAATCGCTTCCCCATGGATTGCTCCCAATTCTTAAGCCAAGGGCTTAGACTTCCGTTGTAATCTTCTAGCCGGATATCTGGATGTCCCTCCAATACCACAAAACAAACATCTTTAAAACCAAACTCATCTCTTCCTCTGCAAAACTAGTTCTTCCACCCAACTTCCCAGCTTCCATTAACAATGCCACTGTTCCACTAAATGAAAACCTTCCCTTTATTAACCTTTCCTTCTCTCCCATTCTTCATTTCTGTTGAGAGATTTTCTAATACCCATTTGCAACATATTATTCCAACCCATCCTCCTTAACATTCAACTCCTTTTATTCCCACTGCCTCCAACCTAGTTCAAACTCTTTGTCTTCTCACCTGGACTTAGCAAGCACTATTACTGGGGCAAGACAATTTTACCACCATAAGATTTGTATTCAAATCCTGGTTTCATCTCTTTCTAGTTGTGTGAGTTTCAGGACTTTCCCAAACCCTCTAATCCTCAGTTTGCTCCCTTAAATGATGGCTCATTTCATGAGAATATAAACAATGTCTGTTAAAGTGCCTGGCACATCACTACTCAAAGATCAATGACTCTTTTCCCCACTCCCAAAGTGTTCTTGTCATATCTTTTCCATACTCATAAACTTCAAATGATTTCCCTTTTTCTGCAAAACCAAGATCCAGCTACTTATTTGCCCTCCACAGTATCACCCAAGCTACTTTCCCAGCTTCCATTTCCCAAAGTCAGTCTCTCCATCATCCTCAAATATGCTCACACTTTCACAATGCTTATCTTTCCACTGTATATGACTTTCCCATTCCTCCCCACCAGTCAAAAACCTACCTATCCTTTAAGAAACAACATAAATGCCATCTCCTCCAAAAGGTCTAATTCTGATATTCAAGTATGTGTTCTGGGGGACTTCCCTGGAGGTCCAGTGATTAAGAATCTTCCCTACAATGCAGGAGACATGAATTCGATCCCTACTTGGAGAACTAAGATCCCACGTGCCTCGGAGCAACTAAGGCCATGCACCTCATGCACCTCAACTACTGAGACTGCAAACCGTGACTAGAGAGGCTTTGTGCCACAACAAAAGTTCCCGTGTGACTCAACGAAGGTGCTAGATGCCAAAACCCGACACAGCCAAAAATAAATAAATAGATATTTTAAAAATATGTGTTCTACCTTTGAATGCCCACTTTACTTTCTTAATATCTACATTATGGGATTTATCATATTCTGTGTCATACTATGATCTCAAGCATCCTATGTTTGAAACTGTAAAGTAACTTCTTATTCATCTCCAAAGCCTACTGCTTTTCACTTATTTGAGACTTAGGAGATGAGCAGAATTGATTGTAAGTGCACATCCCTAGAAGAGTTGCCTTTTCAAATTCGACGTAGGCCATCATTTTTGTCTCTTTTAACCAATGATATATTTTGATGCCTACAAGAGTGCTTAAAATAGAGTCAATGCTCCCAAACTCCTGAATGACTTTAAAACCCAAGATTAGTTTTTGAGCCCCTCCCCAAAAAAATCGCATATAATCCAATTTTAAAAATCACCCCAGTGATTAATAGCAACACCTAAATTCTGCACAGTCTCCTCGTCTCCCACCAAGGACATCCTGTCCTGTGTGATTGACATGAAATGGGTGCCAGCTGTCCACCCAGGGAGAACACACAGAGGAAGAAGAGCCTGGTCTCCATGCCCTCAGGTGCCCTTCACTAACCAGGCCTCTCGACAGCTGCCTGGTGACATGCCATTGCTCCACACGCACCTTTCTCTCTGGCCCAGACACCCGGCCTGCCATTTAGCAGGGCCCATAAATTAAAGCCTGAGAGAACAATCACAGGAACGCCGGCCTCTGAAGTCAAGGCCAGCCAGCAGTATGATTCAGGCACTGAATGTCGCCACCCTCTGCTTTGGTCAGAATCCCGAGAGAAATCACTTGCCAGCCCAGGCAGGGTCAGAGAAACACCGCTGAGCTGCTGGCCAAGCTCCCCCACACACAGGCTGTGGACACCATCTTGCTAACTGACAAAGCTTTCAGCTGTGCCTGCGAGTCAGCCTGTTCGTTCCCTGCTGTGAAAGCTGGAGGAGGGAGGGAGTGAGGAGACAAAAGCCTTTCAAGTCAGACAGACCAGATTTTGAATGCTGGCTCCTCCACTGACCCGCAGCACAGCTGTGGGCACATTATCAGCCCTCCTTGGCTGCAGATTTCTTATCTCTAAAATAACACCTACCTGACAGCACTGTTGCAGAAATGAATGGGCATCTATGTAAAGCAGCAGGCTCTAGGATTGCTGGTGGTATTATTGCTATTAATAGATTAGAGCACCAGAGAAACCAACCACAGGAGATGAAGCCAACGTTCCTAACACAATCCCAGAAATTCACCTTTACTAATTCACTAGAATATGGCCCATTTTGTCCCTTGGAAGGATAATGACAGATTTCTAAGAAAAATAAGCAAGTATTAATCCTAAGCATTCTGAAACCCAACTGACAAAAACTTGCAGATGGAATTTTGGAACTTAACCTCTGGCAGAAAGTTCACTGGCTTGACCTCATTTTCCCTCAGCCCCGAACCTCAAAATTCAGCGAACAGTGCCCCCGTGCCTCGAAAGTCCTGCCACCCACAGAGATCCCCCGCTTCTCAGCAGCTTGCCTGCTCTGCTCCCATCCTCTGATCATCCTCTCCTCTCAACCAACACACATACGCCAGACCTCCTGGGGTTATCCTGACCCATCCTCAGAACTCAAACTCACCCTCACCTTCATTCCCAGGACTTCGAGGCTCCAGAGAGGGTAAGTGCAGGAGAAGGGACTTTTTCCCACAGCAGCCACATCTGAGAAACTACCAGCACGTTTGGCCATCACAGGAACTTACTCAACTGTCACTTGTTGTTCTTACTCATTAGGTAAGTAAAGTCCCTAGTCTGATTGCATCAGGAATACATCCTTTCTAAGGTTTATCTAGTACCCTGCATCTTATACAGGTCATCAGTACATGAATCACACAGACTGCTAATGTTATAAGTCCCTTCTTGTGAGCTATCCTGGGTGATGGAGTATCATGTGCTGCACGGTGTGATTTTCTGCTGAGCTCCTTATCTGACTCTGTGATACCCAAACTGAAGCTAATTCTGGAACTTTCTCCCCACTGGCTAAGGAAGACAACATCTTTACTTTTCAACTGTGGTGCTGGCTCCTGTATCTAAAACTGAAACAGAGGATCGTTTGAGAATTACCCTAGGCCCCATGTTCTATGTGCTGTGCTCAGTCGCCCAGTCGTGTCCAATTCTTTGAGACCCAATGGACTATAGCCGGCTCGGCTCTTCTCTGTGGGGATTCTCCAGGCAAGAACACTGGAGTGGGTTGTCATGCCCTTCTCAAGGGGACCTACCCAACCCAGGGATCAAACCCAGGTCTCCTACATTGCAGGCAGATTCTTTACCAACTGAGCCACCAGGGAAGCCCAAGAGTCCTGGAGTGGGTAGCCTATCCCATATTCTATAGCACCCACCTTATTTGCTTATTCTCAGCTTTCATGCGGGGTCTTCAAAGTTGCCTGCTGCTGCTGCTAAGTTGCTTCAGTCGTGTCTGAATCTGTGTGACCCCATAGACGGCAGCCCACCACGCTCTCCCGTCCCTGGGATTCTCCAGGCAAGAATACTGGAGTGGGTTGCCATTTCCTTCTCCAATGCATGAAAGTGAAAAGTGAAAGTGAAACCACTCAGTCCTATCTGACTCTTAGCAACCCCATGGACTGCAGCCTACCAGGCTCCTCCGCCCATGGGATTTTCCAGGCAAGAGTACTGGAGTGGGGTGCCATTGCCTTCTCCACAAAGTTGCCTAGCTTCATTCAGTCATCTCTTCTTCTCCTAGCCTCAGCCCACCCCATTTCTCATCTATTTGTTGCAATCATCTATTAACTCTTGTATCTGCCTCCAGGCCAACTCACTTTAGCCCTATTCTCCTCCTATATCTTCACAGCAGAGTGATCATTCTGGACGGCAGGTCTTCCTAAATTACTACGTTACTCTACACAAACACTTAAAGGTTCCCATTGCCACAAACATTCCAAACTCCTATGAGTAGCAGATGAAGCTCTTTATGATCTCATCCCTGCCATCTTATCTCTTGCCACAGGCTTGTTCTGTCCTATGCTAACTACCAAACACATCGCACTGTTTCCCATCTCCATACCTCCTACTAGGCAGTCCTCCATGCCAGGGAAAGGAACATCCTTTCCTACCTACCTTCCATACCTGGAAAGCTCTGAGTCCTCTTTCAAGAATCTGTTCGAAGCAGACCTCACCAGTTAGAGATGCTATCTTCCTCCTTTTCATCCACACTCTTCCTCATGCTCTTATTTGTGCTCCTGTATCTCTCTCTCACTCTGAGGCTTCCCAGGTGGCACAGTGGTAAAGAATCAGCCTGCAATGCAGTAGATGCAAAAGACACGGGTTTGATCCCTGAATTGGGAAGATCCACAGGAGTAGGAAATGGCAACCCACTCCAGTATTCTCGCCTAGAGAATTCCATGGACAGAGAATACTGGCAGGCTACACTCCATGGGGTCTCCAAAAGTCAGACACAACTGAGCACACACACAGCAGCTCTCACTCTGAATGAGCTTTTTTGTTTGTGCCTCAACTACTAGCCTGCTGCTGCTGCTGCTGCTAAGTCACTTCAGTCGTGTCCGACTCTATGCAACCCCATAGACGGCAGCCCATCAGGCTCCCCTGTCCCTGGGATTCTCCAGGCAAGAACACTGGAGTAGGCTGCCATTTCCTTCTCCAATGCATAAAAGTGAAAAGTGAAAGTGAAGTGGCTCAGTCCTGTCTGACTCTTAGCAACCTCATGGACTGCAGCCTACCAGGCTCTTCCGTCCATGGGATTTCCCATGCCAGAGTACTGGAGTAGGGCACCATTGCCTTCTCCAAACTACTAGCCTACAAGCTCTTTAACAGTAAGAACTGCATCTCATTTACCTTTGGCTCCTTAGTGCCATGAAATGCCCAGCACATAGTAGGTGTTCTCTAAACATCGATTACATTGACCTTTTCCCATTCCTTTAGCAAATCTTTGGGCAAAATCTATCCTAAAATGACATCAGCTAGAAAAGAGCAATACTGAAACATTTCTTCCCACCCTAATTGGTTGACATATCATTTCATATTCCAGGAACACC
Organism: Tragelaphus eurycerus; assembly: GCA_935064755.1. Classification (NCBI taxonomy): domain Eukaryota; kingdom Metazoa; phylum Chordata; class Mammalia; order Artiodactyla; family Bovidae; genus Tragelaphus; species Tragelaphus eurycerus. Next base: position 37,829,444 of record CAKXYN010000010.1, on the reverse strand, counting down.
TTAACCGTATTTTCTTTTGATTCAAATAGTTTTTCTTAGAAAGTCAACTTATTTTGCCAGTTAGAACAAGCCTGGAAACTTTGGTGTTTGTTTTAAAACTGAAAAATGTCTTAAGAGGTATTTCGTGCACTTGGACAGGGTTAGAAGAGACCCACAGAGATGATTAAAGGCTGGAAAACAGACTAAGAGAACTGGAAGGAAAAGCTAAAGGCAATTTAGGTGTCGACGTCAAGCATGTGAAGGGCTGTTATTACTGCGGAGGCTGACAAGCCCATCATGTCCGTATCCTCTTGAGGCAGAGCAACAGGAAGTGAGGTGAGCTGCAGCAGAGAAGACATGGGTGAGACAGAGAGGAACATTCCTGGCAGAAGACATTGCTAAACACTGAAGGATCCAACAGGAATGATACTTCTTAGTCTTTTTTTTCTTCAGAGGTAGAGAGACATAGGAAATGTTCCCAACTGTCTGGAATGTTCCACATACACTATTAACTACATGCAGGAATGGAATGACACCGTTTTAAGGAGCTGCCTCCAGATGGCATATAGATTTCTGGCACTTCAGGTACACATAGCCTGACAGAGTTTATCCCCGCTCTAAAATTTTGGAGGAAGTATCTCAAAGGAGCTGAACTCAACTGTCACTTTTTTTCCACTGAACATGTACTAACTTCTCTTCACCTAACACACAGCCAGCCCTCATATTAGGTACCATCCAATGACAAAAAGCAAGTTTTTAATCTGATGGACAAAAGAGCTATGAAGCGGAGTATTTCCTGCCATATCAATAGACAAGGATGTCACAGTCATCAGGGATTCCAACCCTCCACATGGGAATTTCTGAGCCCAGGAAGAACAACGCCTGCTACATGACTGCCACCACCCCTATGGTGAGCCAAGAACTAAGGATGTGAACAATCAAATCGTAGGATGTTGGCCCCAGGTAGAAGAGATGCATGTGAAATGAACGATTTCAGTATGCCCAAACTCTTGCGTCTTCCCATACGTAGACTGGTGCTAAGTTCTATTACTTGAAATACCTGGTTTTCTGTAGTTAACAATGATGTTCAGACTACCTGCCCCTTGTTGCAAGCGTCTATATAACCTGTCTCTCCCCGTCCCACCCCTCATCTTCTCAGAACAGCTCTCTCAGGGCTACTTGAGATGAGATGTCTCCCGAGCTTGAAGTCCTAAAAATTCCCACTACATAAAGCATAACCCTCAACTTTGAGGTTGTGATGCCTCTTTTATAGGCTGTCCCGGCCTCAGCTCTCACCTACACACTACTCAGCAATCAGCGAAGCTGCCTGCATTTCTCCAAGCACCAGGGGCCACCAGGTCTCTCTGCCCCAGCCTCGCATATGCCGTTTCCTTTGTGTGTAACTCCCTTCCTCCTCCCATCCAACGGAAACCCCTTCTTGTTCTTATGGCACAGCTCAGCTGTTAATTCCCTCCAAGATGTCATTTTGTCAAAGCCACTGTTCTTTTCACTACCATTTTAGATTATGACAATATTTCTTCATTCCTGACTGCGTGTATTAGAAACTGGCTCAAATGAATGCTAATAAAGCAGAATCTACTGGAAGTCTATCGGGAGCTCAATAATAGCTGGAGGAACAGGCTTGGAAATGCCCCAAATCCAAGGGAGTGAACAGCAAGAAGCAAGAAGTACATTTGATTCTTATTCAAGAGTCAAAAAATAATCTTTCCATCCTAGAGTCAAAGTCCTAGAAGAAGGTCTAATTGGCCAAGCCTTAGTCCTAAGATTAGGCTGACCAGCCCCTAGAGTGGGGCAACTATAGAGTGGAGAAGGAAATGGCAACCCACTCCAGTGTTCTTGCCTGGAGAATACCAGGGACAGGGGAGCCTGGTGGGCTGCTGTCTATGGGGTTGCACAGAAACGACTTAGCAGCAGCAGCAGCAGCAGCATAGGAGAATAAAAAAAAAAAAAAAAACAAGAAAAGTAGTACCATATGGTTGGAAACAAGTTCTAAGTATAATAGCATTTGAGTATGTCTATGGTTCATTGGAAGGACTGATGCTGAATCTGAGACTCCAATACTTTGGCCACCTCATGCAAACAGTTGACTCATTGGAAAAGACCCTGATGATGGGAGGGATTGGGGGCAGGAGGAGAAGGAGACGACAGAGGATGAGATGGTTGGATGGCATCATTGACTCGATGGACATGAGTTTGAGTGAACTCCAGGAGTTGGTGATGGACAGGGAGGCCTGGCATGCTGCGATTCATGGGGTTGCAAAGAGTTGGACACGACTGAGCGACTGAACTGAACTGAACTGAACTGATGGTTATCATCAGGCAGGTAAGCATGACTGGCCTGGTAAATTCATTTCAACACCATAGACAGTGTCTATGGCCATTCAAGCCTGTGACTTTGCACGACTTGCTTAATCCGATTTCAGTTTCATTTTGAACCATATTTGGCCCTGTACTAAGTGTTGCTTTCATTGGGAAGATTAAATGTATACCTTGCTAAGAAGAAAACAGCCTTTGGGAATTCATTTGCAGGATTTCAAAAGTTTAGGATTAAGATTTTATAGATGACCAAGAGGTAAGTTTATCTTCCCTTGAAGATACATTGTTACAAACATTGAGAATAATATTCAGATTCTTGGCTATGAATTAACAATACATTTTGCCCTGATGTGGTATCTATTGCTTTAGGTTCCAAGTGATCAAGATCATATCAAAGAAATAAACTAGTTTTGGACACCAAACTTATATATCTCTACAGAATTGGCTCAGGAATCAGGCATAGGTCCTTCTTCAATAAACCTTTCACATGAAGCTGGCATATTATTCACATTTTCCACATCACTAAAAAAGACAAGTCATGTAATAAGAATTCTGCTTAATTCAGTTGGCTGGATTACATTTAGGTGTCTGGAGAAAGAGTATCTTCTAATATTAAGCCTTAAGACATTAGCAAGAATATTATACCAATTCTCTTTTTGAAGGGCTTGTCAATTCAGATATATTTTAAATTCAAGTTTAAGATGAAACTGGTGTGTGTGTGCAATGTGTGTCTTTTTATAACTGTGATTGCCCCCATCCCACTCCATAGAATTCTGCTTAAAAATCACTGAACAGCAAGAGAGTTAGTACTCATTGGTCCAGATCTGGATTTTCCGGGTTAGCTGCACTGTGGATATGAAGGACTTGAAAGAAACTACAAACTACCCCCCAAAGAATCTTGAAGCTGCCTTTGCTGATGGGAATCTGTGATGGTGGACCAGTATAGCAATCCTGAATTGTTTCCAGTGCAGCTGTGGATTACCTGTGGTTTCAGTGGACTACTGTGTACCCTTTGTTTATTTTATCCCTCCTTCCTGTTGGAAAAACAGCTGGAGAACAGACATCCTGCTGTTCGGAGCCTCAGGCTTTGGAATATTAACAGGAAGCCACAATAAGCATCTTCATTACTTCACCTGTGGCAAAAAGGGCAGAAAGAACGGAGCCCATCAGGAGGAACTGATTTAAAACAGAATGAAGCAGTTTGTGGACCATATGTCTGAACAACTAAGTAACTGCCACTGGCCCAGTAAATTGGCTTCCTTCATGTAGAGTTCAACCAAGAGGAAGAGGAAAAGTCAGTTTCCTATAGAAAGAATAAAGGCAATCCTCGTAGCCTGTAGCAAGAGATGGGGGAAAAAAGTATTTGGTGGTTTAGACCAAGAAGTTGTATCACATAATTTATATCAGTTGCTTTTAACTTTGAACAAAAGACGTGGGAATGGATGGTAGGGGTATGTGGATGGGAGGGGAGGGAGCTAATAACCTTATAAGATACTTGATACTTTCATGTGTTTTCCATCATGCATAATTACTCATCCTAAGGCAAGAAGGATATTGCTTAAGCATCACTTCAAATATCTTCCAGAGGTGTTTTGTTTTTTTTTTTTTTTTTTTTTCTGGGATGGGGGAGGAGTACAAAGTTCCACAAAAAGGAGAAGCAAGTATAAAGTATCTATGACCCTGTTCTCCAAATGAAGAGACAGGGCAGAGAGGTTATATGAGGTCTGTGTAAGGTTTACATCATAATGGGTCAGAAACACTTACTCCTGGAAGTGGAATTCCTGGAGGTGGATTCATCTTCTCCACTGTAGGCTGAGGCTGTGGGGGAAAAAATCATTCCAGAAAAAACCTTTACCCTTTAAGTATAAAAAGGAGCTACTGAACAGAAGGACCAAAGAGGGAATGATAATCTTAACATTCATTACTGGAACCCTCCCTCATTACTGTACCTAATAAACATTTATAGGCCCATGGGGCATTAAATTTCTTAGAGCCTTGATATATTCCATCTACCAACTTTGGTAAAAATACAAATAAGAAAGAAAATTTAGAAGCACAAATAGACAACAATCCTCAGAATCAGTTCAGATCAGTTCAGTTGCTCAGTCATCTCCGACTCCTTACATCCCCATAGACTGCAGCATGCCAGGCTTCTCTGTCCATCACCAAATCCCAGAGCCTGCTCAAACTCATGTCCATCCAGTCTATCTCATCCTCTGTCATTCCCTTCTCCTCCTGCCTTCAATCTTTACAGCATCAGGATCTTTTCCAATAAGTTGGTTCTTTGCATTAGGTGGCTGAAATATTGGAGTTTCAGCTTCAGCATCAGTCCTTCCAATGAATATTCAGGATTGATTTCCTTTAGGATTCACAGGTTTGATCTTCTTGCAGTCCAAGCGACTCTCCAACACCACAGTTTAAAAGCACCAGTTCTTCGGTGCTCAGCTTTCTTTATGGTCCAACTCTCACATCCATACATGACTACTGAAAAAACCATAGCTTTGACTAGACAGACCTTTGGCAATAAAGTAATGTCTCTGCTTTTTAATATGCTGTCTAGGTTGGTCATAGCTTTTCTTCCAAGGAGCAAGCATCTTTAATTTCATGGCTGAAGTCACCATATGCAGTGATTTTGGAGCCTCCAAAAATAAAGTCTGTCACCATTTCCACTGTTTCCCCATCTATTTGCCATGAAGTGATGGGACCAGATCCCATGATCTTAGTTTTTTGAATGCTGAGTTTAAGCCAACTTTTTCACTTTCATCAAGAAGGTCTTTCATTCCTCTCTGCTTTCTGCCATAATGGTCGTGTCATCTGCATATCTGAGGTTATTGATATTTCTCCCAGTAATCTTGATTCCAGCTTGTGCTTCATCCAGCCCAGCAAATCACATGACATACTCTGCATAGAAGTTAAATAAGCAGGGTGACAATATACAGCCTTGATGTACTCCTTTTCCAATTAGAACCAGTTCATTATTCCATGTCCGGTTCTACCTGTTGCTTCTTCACCTGCATACGGGTTTCTCAGGAGGCAAATAAGGTGGTCTGGTATTCCCATCTCTTGAAGACTTTTCCACAGTTTGTTATGATCCACACAGCAAAGGCTTTAGCATAGTCAGTGAAGCAGAAGCAGATGTTTTTCTGGGATTCCCTTTCTTTTTCTATGATCCAATGAATGTTGGCAATTTGATCTCAGGTTCCTCTGCCTTTTGTAAATCCAACTTGAACTTCTGGAAGTTCTCAGTTCACGTACTGTTGAAGCCTGGCTTGGAGAATTTTGAGCGTTACTTCACTAGCGTGTGAGATAAGTGCAATCGTGCAATAGTTTGAGCATTCTTTGACATTGCCTTTCTTTGGGATTGGAATGAAAATTGACCTTCCAGTTCAGTGGCCACTACTGAGTTTTCCAAATTTGCTGGTATATTGAGTACAGCACTTTCACAGCATCATCTTTTAGGATTTGAAATAGCTCAAGTGAAATTCCATCACCTCCACTAGCTTTGTTCATAGTGATGCTTCCTAAGGCCCACTTGACTTCAAACTCCAGGATATCTAGCTCTAGGCAAGTTATCACACCATCACAGTTATCTGAGTCATTAAGATCTTTTTTGTACAGTTCTTCTGTGTATTCTTGCCGCCTCTTCTTAATATCTTCTGCTTCTGTTAGGTCCATACTGTCATCAGAGGGCAGACAGATTGAAAGCCACAATCACAGAAAACTAACCAAACTGATCACATGGATCACAGCCTTGTCTAACTGCATGAAATGATGAGTCATGCTGAGTAGGGCCATCCAAGATGGATGGGTCATGCTGCTGCTGCTGCTATTGCTGCTAAGTCACTTCAGTCATATCCAACTCTGTGTGACCCCATAGACAGCAACCCACCAGGCTGCCCCATCCCCGGGATTCTCCAGGCAAGAACATTGGAGTGGGTTTCCATTTCCTTCTCCAATGCATTAAAGTGAAAAGTGAAAGTGAAGTCACTCAGTCGTGTCCAACTCTTAGAAACCCCATGAACTGCAGCCTACCTGGCTCCTCCATCCATGGGGATTTTCCAGGGAAGAGTACTGGAGTGGGTTGCCATTGTCTTCCCTGGTCATGTTGGAGAGTTCTGACAAAATGTGGTCCACTGCAAAAGGAAATGGCAAACCACTTCAGTATTCTTGCATTGAGAACCCCATGAACAGTATGAAAAAGCAAAAGGACATGACACTGAAAGATGAATTCCCCGGGTCAGTAGGTGCCCAATATGCTACTGGGAAAGAGTGGAGAAATAGCTCCAGAAAGAATGAAGAGGCTGAACCAAAGCAAAAACAATGCCCTGTTGTGAATGTGACTGGGATAGAAGTAAGTTCTGATGCTGTAAGGAACAATATTGCATAGGAACCTGGAATGTTACATCCATGAATCAAGATAAATTAGAAATGGTCAAACAGGAGACGGCAAGAATGAATGTTGACATTTTAGGAATCACGGAACTAAAATGGACTGGGAGAATTTATTTCAGATGACCGTAATATCTACTACTGTGGGCAAGAATCCCTTAAAAGAAATGGAGTAGCCCTCATACTCAACAAAAGAGTCCAAAATGCAGTATTTGGGTGCAATATCAAAAACAGACTTCCCTGGTGGCTCAGATGGTAAACCGTCTGCCTACAATGTGGAAGACCCAAATTCAATCCCTGAGTTGGGAAGATCCTCTGGAGAAGAAAATGGCAACCCACTCCAGTACTCTTGCCTGGAAAATCCAATGGGTGGAGGAGCGTGGTAGGCTACAGTCCATGGGGTCACAAAGAGTCAGACGTGACTGAATGACTTCACTTTCACTTTCACTTCAAAAATGACAGAATGATCTCTGCTCGTTTCCAAGGCAAACCATTCAATATCACTGTAATCAAAGTCTATGCCCCAACCAGTAAAGCTGAAGAAGCTGAAGTTGAACAGTTCTACAAAGACCTACAAGACCTTCTAGGACTAACATCCAAAAAAAAGATGTCCTTTTCATCATAGGGGACTAGAATGCAAAAGTAGGAAGTCAAGAGATACCTGGAGTAACAGACAGGTTTGGCCTTGGAGTACGAAATGAAGCAGGGCAAAGGCTAACAGAGTTTTGCCAAGAGAATGCACTGGTCATAGCAAACACCGTCTTCCAACAACACAAGAGAAGACTCTACACATGGACATCACCAGATGGTCAACACTGAAATCAGATTGATTATATTCTTTGCAGCCAAAGATGGAGAAGCACTATACAGTCAGCAAAAACAAGACTGGGAGCTAATTGTGGCTCAGATCATGTACTCCTTATTGCCAACTTCAGACTTAAATTGAAGAGAGTAGGGAAAGCCACTAGACCATTCAGGTTTAACCTAAATCAAATCCCTTACGATTATACAGTGGAAGTGACAAATAGATTGAAGGGATTAAATCTGATAGATAGCGTGCCTGATGAACTATGGATGGACAGAGGTTCACAACACTCTGTGATTGTGATCACAGAGTGATCAAACCCGTGCCCAAGAAAAAGAATTGCAAAAAGGCAAAATGGTTGTCTAAGGCAGCCGTACAAATAGTTGAGAAAAGAAGAGAGGCGAAAGGCAAGGGAAAAAGGAAAGATATATCCATCTGAATGCAGAGTTCCAAAGAAAAGCAAGGGGAGAAAAGAAAGCCTTCCTAAGTGATCAGTCCTCAGAATAGGATTCAGGAACTCCATTATACCACATAATCACTCTGAGTCCATGAATGAGATTCAAGCACAAACTTTAGCCATTCTACCTTTAGTTACAAGAACTAGGATAATGTACTGAACATTCCTGATTATTAGGCATCCTCCATTTTTCTGAGGAGAAGGTTAAGATATGATGATCTTTTACTTTTACCTAGTTTGTTTCACTTTTTCTATTTCATATTCAATGCTCCGATTTCACTTAGTTTATGTTTTCCAGTTTCCCCATCTCTTCTTTTTTTTTTTTTTTGGTGTTCTTTCTCAAGCCTTGATCAAACATAGTAGAAAAACTTTTGTATATGTATATATAAATAATATGTATAATACATATATTTTAGAAAACTTACGAATTTCTGCCTAACTAAAAAATTGATGACATTTTGAGTCTATTTGCTTGACTTAATAGAATGCTAGATTTCTAATAAAAGAAAAAAGATATGCATCAAGCAACAAAGGTTTACTGTATAGTACAGGAAACTATATTCAATATAGTATAATAACATATAATGGAAAATAATTTCAAAAATAATGTATGTGTATATGTATAACTGAGTCACCTTGCTGTGTACCTGAAACATTGTAAGTCAAATATATTTCAATAATATATATATATATATGTGTGTGTGTGTATATATTAAGGGGAAAAACGTTTTTTCCCTCTCAGGAGTGTGTAAACTTAATGGCAACCCACTCCAGTGTTCTTGCCTGGAGAATCCCAGGGACAGGGGAGCGGAGCCTAGTGGGCTGCCCTCTATGGGGTCGCACAGAGTCGGACACAACTGAAGTGACTTAGCAGCAGCAGATGAAATAATCAAATGTCTGCTTATAATAACTAATGTATTAATTTAGTCATGTAAATACTTAAAATCATAGAAACCTCAGTTTCTGGTTTTGAGTGGAAAAAAAATTGGATTTTTTTTTGTCCATTCTCATTTTACAAAACAGTTTTCTTCAACTTCTTGATGTACAGTATCAGCATTGGCATCACCACCATTTTTATTTTCTGATGGGTTTTTGGATGCTGTCTTGGAAGAGGAAATGGCAACCCATTCCAGTACTCTTGCCTGGAGAATCCTATGAGCAGAGGAGTCTGATGGGCCACAGTCCATGGGGTCACAGTCAGATAACTGAGTGACAGAACATGCACACACGTCATCAGAAATCTTATCCCAAAACACAATTACCTGCACACATGATATGAAGACAGTTGCTTTGTTCATTCATCCTGTAGGTGAACATGTGTGCTGTTGTGTTCACTTAATGTAGTCTAGTAGCTAATTTTTTTGCTTTTGAAAGGCCTCTTTTTTTTTTGAAAGACCTCTGTTTAAAGGCTGTTTATGATGACATTCAATCCTTACAATAATGGGGTCACCACTCCACCCACACCCATCACAAAAAATGAATAAATCTCTGTTGAATTTCTTTGCCTCCTTTTTTAAGTGTTCTTCAGGTAATATCTATAAGTTTTGAGACCAAAATTTTCTCAAGTCATCTTAGGCCTATGTGACTTAATTTTGTTCTCATTTATTCTATTATTTTCATTTTTATTATTTTGTATTAATTTTTTGAAGTATAATTGCTTTACAATGTTGTATGAGTTCCTTGCTGTACAGCAAAGTGAATCAGCCATATGCATACATGTATCCGCTATTGTCAAGTGCCTTCCCATTTAGGTCAACACAGAGCATTGAGTCAAGTTCCCTGCTCTATACAGTAGATCCTCACTGGTTATCTATTTTGTACATAGTGGTGTATATATGGCAGTCCCAACCTCTCAGTTCATCCCACATCCTGCTGTCCTCCCTTAAATTTGTTTAACCATAAATTTGTTCTCTACCTCTGTGACAATATTTCTGTTTTGAAAATAACTTCACTTCTACCATAAAATTTTTCTGGATTCCATATAAAAGTGATATTTGTTTTCCTCTTTCTGACTTATTTCACTCTGTGTGACAGTCCCTAGGTCCAGCACGTCTTTGCAAATGTTACTTTTTCATTCCTTTATACGGCTGAGTAATAGTCCATTGTATATATGTGCCACATTTTTGTATCCATTTCTCTGTTGATGGGCATTTAGGCTGCTTCTGTGTCCTGGCTATTACTTGTAAATAGTGCTGCAGTGAGCATCAGCATACATGCCTCCTTTCAATTATGAATTTTCTCTGGATATATGCCTCGGAGTGGGATTGCTGGGGCATATGGTAGTTCTATTTTGTTTTTTTAGGAACTTCTATACTGTTCTCCTGGAGAAGACAATGGCACCTCACTCCAGTACTCTTGCCTGGCAAATCCCATGGATGGAGGAGCCTGGTGGGCTGCAGTTCATGGGGTCACAAAGAGTAGGACACAACTGAGTGACTTCCCTTTCACTTTTCATTTTCATGCATTGGAGAAGGAAATGGCAACCCACTCCAGTGTTCTTGCCTGGAAAATCCCAGGGACGGGGGAGCCTGGTGGGCTGCCTTCTATGGGGTCACACAGAATCGGACACGACAGAAGTGACTTGGCAGCAGCATACTGTTCTCCATAGTGGGTGTGGTAATTTACACAGTGAAGAAGTGTTCCCTTTCCTCCACACTATTTCCATCATTTATTGTTTGCAGAGTTTTTGGTGATGACCAACTGACCAGTGTGAGGTGATATCTCACTGTAGTTTTCATTTGCATTTCTCTAATAATGAGTGATGTTGAGCATCTTTTCATGTGTTTGTTGCCCATCCATATGTCTTCTTTAGAGAAATGTCTATTTAGGTCTTCTGTCCATTTTTTGATTAGGTTTTTTTGGGGGGGTTTTTTGTTTTTGTTTTTAGCTGCATGAGCTGTTTGTATGCTTTTAGAGATTTGTTCCTTGTCACTTGCTTCATTTGCAAATATTGTCTCCCAGTCCAAGTGTTGTCTTTTCATTTTGTTTGTGATTTCTTTTGCCGTGTAAAAGCTTTTAAGTTTAATTAGGTCTTATTTGTTTATTTTTTTTTAATTTTTGTAAAAATTAACAAATGGAACCTAATTAATTTTCATTACTCTAGGCAGTGGCTTGAAAATGAGCTTGCTCTGATTCATGTCAGGCAATATTTTCCTCTAAGAGTTTTATAATGTCCAGCCTTGCATTTAAGTCTTTAATCCATGTCGAGCTTATTTTTGTGTATGGTGTTAGGTATTGTTCTGATTTCTTTCTTTTACATGTAGTCAACCTAGACAGCATATTCAAAAGCAGAGACATTATTTTGCCAACAAAGGTTCGCCTAGTCAAGGCTATGGTCTCTCCTGTGGTCATGTATGGATGTGAGAGCTGAACTGTGAAGAAGGCTGAGTGCCGAAGAATTGATGCTTTTGAACTGTGGTGTTGAAGAAGACTCTTGAGAGTCCCTTGGACTGCAAGGAGATCCAACCAGTCCATTCTGAAGGAGATCAGCCCTGGGGTTTCTTTGGAAGGAATGATACTGAAGCTGAAACTCCAGTACTTTGGCCACCTCATGCGAAGAGTTGACTCATTGGAGAAGACTCTGATGCTGGGAGGGATTAGGGGCAGGAGGAGAAGGGGACGACAGAGGGTGAGATGGCTGGATGGCATCACTGACTCGATGGACGTGAGTCTGAGTGACCTCCGGGAGTTGGTGATGAACAGGGAGGCCTGGCGAGCTGCAGTTCATGGGGTTGCAAAGAGTCGGACACGACTGAGTGACTGATCTGATCTGATCTGATCTGTCCAGTTTTCCTGGCACCACTTATTGTAGAGACTGTCTTTGCTCAGGCCTATGTTACTTTATTTATTTTTTAAAATTTATTCGGCTGCATCAGGTCTTTGTTGCAGCATGTCGGTTTAGTTGTCCCATGGGCACGTGAGAGTAGTTTGCTGACTAGGGATGGAACCAGTGTCTCCGGCATTCAAAGGTGGATTCGTAATCACTGGACCACTGTGGAAGTCGCAGGTCTATGAGACTTTAGAAGCTGAAGAAAAACCACATAATTCAAGAGACTTTTTGAAGACTGAACTAAAGGTGGTCCCCTCCTTTCTGAGGGGTACATTTGGAGATGATCTCCTCTCATATTTTAGCAGATACAGTACTAATATCTTTAAGTATCTGTTTCCTCCATTATAGAATAGAGCTAATAATATACTTTGCTCACAGAACGGTGGGGAGGGTTAAACAAGATGGCATACTACCAGGACACTTAGCACCATGGTAAATACCTAGAAAGTAACAGACATTATCAATTGCTACTGCCCCAGTCTTGGGTTCCACAAATAAAAAATGCAAAATTTGAAGAGTTATATCCAAACAAACCCATAAAGATCCAAGATGAAGAAAATGAGGACAGGTTAAAGGAACTTGGATTATTATGCCAAAAGAGAGGAAAGGGGTGATGTAACAAATAAATTTCTAAAACAGAAAGGACTCTCAAAGAGCAATAAGTATTTCTGCTCTTCCTTGCTCTGTAAGATGGTCACGGGATGCATCCAAATTACATCATAAAGAACTCATGTCATATTGAAGGAAGAATTTCTATTCAGTGAAGTCAGTGAAAGAATTGAATCACTCTGCTAAGGACTGTGAAGGATTTTAAAAACCAAAGGCAGTGTTATTAAAGGAATGATATTGCAACAGCCTAATTAGCACCATGTTTATAAAAATCAAGAGGAGCTAATCTATGAAAATGAAGTATAGTGGTACTTCCCTGGCAGTTCAGCAGTTAAAATCCCATGCTTCCATTGCAAGGGGCCATGAGTTCGATCCCTGACTGGGGAACTAAGATCTCACATGACACACAGTGTGACCAATAAAAAAAAAAGAAAGCATAAGAGTGGGACACCGATAGGAGAGCACATGAACCAGACAGCAGTGGAGACCAAAGAAATAACATTTTTTGCTGAGTTCCTGGGGATATGCAAACATTTTTTAATATCTCTAATCAGGGGCTTTCTTTCCTCCTATAGACTGCCACCACTTTTAGAAAAAGCATATCCTTGGACCTCTAAAGTCTTGAGTTCAAATCTCAGCTTTTCTTCTTACTGTGTAACTTTGAATGCACTTCTCAATTTTTTGGACAATATGTTTCATCATCTGCAATCATTTGCATTCAAACAATGAATGCAAACATCAGTTACAGGACATTAGCCGGGTTCAGTGAAGCCTTAATGAAATGGCTACTACGCTTGGCATCTGGTACCCCTGGCTACTTTGTTCTTTAAGTGTTCATTTATTCATTGTGGCACACAGACTCTAGTTGTGGGCTTAGGTGCTCCAGGGCCTGTGGGCTCTTAGTTCCCTGATCAGGGATCAAACCCAGATTGCAATGCAAATTCTTAACTACTGGACCACTAGAGAAGTTCCTCTATTGGCTACTTAATTTTTTTTTAACTTTTTATCTTGTATTGGGGTGTAACCAATTAACAAAAAATGTTGTGATGGTTGAACTCTTCACAGGTGAACAGTGAAGGGACTCAGCCATATATATACAAGTATCCATTCTCCCCTAAACTCCCATTCCATTCTCTTCCATGGCTACTTTAGATATTGATTGTCCTCTCCCCCAAATTGTTTCTAAACATATACCAGTTTTAGAAGCCATTACAGTATCATCAGCTGAGAGGCTTACAGCCTGAGGAAACACTTAGGGCCTGGTTTACTTTAGGTAACAAAGTCTTCCACTTAATGACTAAACAGCATCATCAAATTCCTCAAAGACAAAACTGGAAAGAGGTGAACTTCTGGGAGTGTGTGGGGTTGTTATGGAGTTTCCCATTCAGCAGTTGTGCTAGGAAGGACTCTGCCTTGTAGATATCCTCTTGAAGGGTACTTTATTTTTCCTTATTATTGCTACAAATGTTTCCGCAGCCTCCTATTCATTCAGGCATAAATGGTTTGAAATGGTTTTAAACACTCTAACAAGGTTTCTTTGGAGAAGGCACTGGCAACCCACTCTGGTGTTCTTGCCTGGAGGATCCCATGGATGGAGGAGCCTGGTAGGCTGCAGTCCATGGGGTCGCTAAGGGTTGGACACGGCTGAGCGACTTCACTTTCACTTTTCACTTTCATGCATTGGAGAAGGAAATGGCAACCCACTCCAGTGTTCTTGCCTGGAGAATCCCACGGACGGGAGAGCCTGGTGGCTGCCGTCTATGGGGTTGCACAGAGTTGGACACGACTGAAGCGACTTAGCAGCAGCAACAAGGTTTATTAATTCAGTTCAGTTCAGTCGCTCAGTTGTGTCCAGCTCTTTGTGACCCCAAGGACTGCAGCATTTCAGGCCTCCCTGTTCCATCACCAACTCCCGGAACTTGCTCAAACTCATGTCCATTGAGTCGGTGATGCCACCCAACCATCTCATTCTCTGTCGTTCCCTTCTCCTCCGGCCTTCACTCATCCCAGGCATCAGGGTCTTTTCCAGTGAGTCAATTCTTTGCATCAGGTGGCCAAAGTATTGGAGTTTCAGCTTCAGCATCAGTCCTTCCAGTAAATATTCAGGACTGATCTCTTTTATGATTGACTGGTTTGATCTTGCAGTCAAGGGACTCTCAAGAGTCTTCTCCAACACCACAGTTCAAAAGCATCAATTCTTCGGTGCTCAGCTTTCTTTATAGTCCAACTGTTACATCCATATATGACTACTGGAAAAACCGTAGCTTTGACTAGATGGACCTTTGTCGGCAAAGTAATGTCTGTGCTTTTTAATATGCTGTCCAGGTTTGTCATAGCTCTTCTTCCAAGGAACAAATGTCTTTTAATTTCATGGCTGCAGTCACTGTCTGCAGTGATTTGGGAGCCCAAGAAAATAAAGTCTGTCACTGCTTCCATTGTTTGCCCATCTACTTGCCATGATGGGACCAGAAGCCATGTTCTTAGTGAACCCCAGGAACAGTATGAAAATGTACATTAATTAGGACAAGGCTTAGCTGACATAACAAAAATATACAGTGACTTAAATAAGACAGAAATCATCTTTTTTCTCACTTAGTAGTTTGGAGGGAGATGGGGCAGGGCTGACATAGCTTCTGTCTCTGAGTTCTGACCAATATCCATGCAGTGAGAAGGGCAGGGCAGGGAACACAATTCATCAGTCATACATACTTCAGATCATAGCTCATTAGCCAAATTTAGTCACATGGTCAGACCAGCTAGAAGGGAGACTGGGAAATGCAGCCTCGTCCTGGAAGCCACGTGTCCAATAAAAGCGTGGGAAGAGAGGAATAGTGAATATAAGGCAGGCCCACTAGCAACGTGTGCTCCACAAAATTGAGGAGGGAAAATTGTCCAGAATAGTTTGCCTCTTTATTCAGAGGCCAACTAAATTTTTGAAAGTCCACACAACATACCTTTTAACATACAACAATGTTAAATGGATCACAGTATGGATCAAAATGCCATGAATAAAGACCCTAGCAACACAAATTGAAGCAGTAAGTATAAACCTTGTTTATACAACAGAAACTTGAGTCATTGATTCTTAACTGAGGCCAAGCGATGTCTGGGAAAAGCTAAATATGCTGACCCAGAAAAGAGTTGGAGAAAAGAGCTGTGTTGGAACAGTGACAGTGCTTAGCCTCAATCTTTTAAGAATTCAAAAATTATGGGGGTGGCCCCTAGAGCAAGCCTGGGCTAGCCTGAAGAACTCCTGAAGAAGAAAGAGTCGCACTCCGATGCAGAGTTTATGATTTATGAAACATCACGTCAGATGAAGTGGCAACACCCCTTATTTGACTGTGAGAAAATACCTCTTGGGCCAAAGGATAGTAATTTCTTATTTGTAGTCAAGAATGGGTTTACCACATACTGTTTTGCAAAGTCTTATGGAAATCTTTTCCAAAATATTTAGGAGACTTTAATATGCTATTTTATTTCATTGTCTGCACTTCTTATTTATCTCGCTCCTGCAGGAAATGCAGAATATTTTATTATTAAACCCTTATTCATGAATTTCAGAGTTTGTCTGATCTCACAAATGTTCTTATTTACAATTGGGTCTCCTCTCTGACTATAGAGAGATTTCCCCATTTTTTCTAACAAGTACAAGAGAATCCACAGGAATTTTTAGATCTTTCAAGAATAAGAAGAAAACCACCAAAACACAAGCAAACCAATGTTTAAAATAGACAAAACTAAGAGGAAGTATATCCTTGAAATACTCAACAGAGGAACTGGGGAAATTTGCTATGAAATTGAAATAATCTCTAACAGTTGTTTTAAATTTTTAGATTTAAAAAAATGAAATCCTGGACTAAAGCCAAAAAATTCAGTTCGGGTCCCAGAAAACCCAGTAGCTAATGGTGAACTTGGACAAATCCCACACTGTCTTTGGACTTCCAATTTCTCATTTGTAAAATCAAGAAGTTGAAAAATATTTCTAAGATTTTTTTTCTAATTTTAATCATCCATAAGTTTATGCAACAGTTACTGAATTTTTTTAAAATTCCCATATCACAAATGTCCCAGAATCACATTAAATTTTTTCCTACTTCACACCCAAATTAGCAAATGATAAATTCCCCCTAACAGTTAGGGGGAAATCCAGATTCTGAAGACATCTTGTAAAGTTAAAATTTGTAAAGGGAGAACTAAACCGTCTTCTCAGGAGCTTTCTAACCCTTAGAGACGTGTGTAGCATTTTATTGATTCTTTGTGCCAAAAGGGTATTTGGATAATATGGCTGTTCCCTCCAAATCTGGCCTATTTATGATTCAGATCCTGCTGCCAGTAAAATGTTTATAGTGGATGATCTCCTCATTAACATTAGTTTCAAAGGATTAAAGCTAATTACAGCATTGGATCCCACGTTAAATTTGCCCCAGTGACATTATAGTGAACCCCTGACTTCAGTCTCACCTCCCGAAGCATCAGTCCATCTATCTTCCATGTAACTACCAGTGCTCTGCCTAAAGTGAAGGTGCTTTGACAACTCCTGAGGTCCCACTCTGTGCCCTGTAAGCTATGCCATGACACTTCACCCCGCCATGGCTTTACAAGTGCTGCATTCAACACCTCGAGTGTCGTCCTTTTCATGGCTGTAAGGAAACATTAGTGCTAATTCTCAGTAGACCTTCCCTCTAGGCAGACACAGCCCCAGAAGACAGATGTATGTGTGTTGTGTAAGTCCCTTTCATCGTGTCTGATTCTTTGTGACCCTAGAGACTGTAGCCCATCTGGCTCCTCTGTCCATGGGATTCTCCAGGCATGAATACTGGAGTGGGTTGCCATGCCTTCCTCCGGGGGAATCTTCCCAACCCAGGGATCGAACCCAGGTCTCTTATGTCTCCTGCATTGGCAGGTGGGTTATTTACCACAAGCGGCACCTGGGAAGCCCTCAAATACAAAAAGAATAATAGAAGAAAATAATATGCCAAGAAAAAGATGCCACCTTGTCAGGGGGAAGCAGATGTACCTCAGAGTGTGTGCTGGGTTCCAAGGCAGAAACTAAACAGTTGTGCCACGTGCTCTAGTCTTTCTCATTCCCTAATTCCCCTCCTCCACCTTCTTATTGCCTTCCTTACAGTTCCTGATAATGGATAAAGAAGATGTGGTGCACATACACAATGGGACACCACTCAGCCATAAAAAAAGAATGAAATTCTGCCATTTGCAGCAACATGGATGGACCTAGAGATCATCATACTAAGTGAAGTAAGTCAGAAGGGAAACATGAGTGTCATACCATATTATTCATATGTGGAATCTAATTTTAAAAAATGATACAAATGAATGTGTTCACAAAACAGAAAGAAATTTGACTGATACTGAAAACAAACTCATGGTTATCAAAGGGGAAATGTGGTGGGGGCATAAATCAGGAGCTTGGGGTGAACATATACACACTACTGTATATAAGATAGATAACCTACGGCATAGCATATGGAACTCTACTCAATATTCTGTGATAACCTAGTTGAGAAAAGAATCTTAAAAGGAATATACATATATATGTATATATACATATATATATATTCACATATATGGGCTTCCATGGTAGTTTAGCAGTAAAGAATCTGCCTGCAATTCAGGAGACCCGGGTTCAATCTCTGGGTCGGGAAGATCCCCGGAGGAGGGAATGGCAACCCCCTCTAGTATTCTTGCCTGGAGAATCCCATGGACAGAGGAGCCTGGTGGGCTACAGTCCATAGGGTGGCACAGAGTTGGACACGACTGAGAGACTAAGCAGAGGCAGCAGCGTTCACGTATACATGCTATGTACTTGAAACTAACACAACATTGTAAATTGACTACACTCCAATAAAATTTTTTAAAAAGAAAGAATTGATAAAATCTCACCTTCACTGTCTTTTCTACCTGCTCCACAGTGACAGATGTTTTCTCCTCTGTAAGAGGTACCCCACACCTAGCTCTACTATATCCCCTTCTGTGGTCACTGATCCCCAATGTATCCCTTAATGCCCTCCTATTAGGACTACTCCTTTGCTGACTGTTTCTCTCCAGTAAACTGTAGTTCTCTTATGGGTAAAAAAAAGTCATAGTTCATCTCTACCTGGGATGCCTAGGACAAGTTCTGGTCCGTTTAAGTACTCAGTAAATGCCTACTTAAAGGAAAGTTTGTCTTGTTGATGTTAAAGCAGTTACAACATTTAACATCCACGCACCAAACTGCCTAGGAGTAGCATCAAACGTTGACTCATATTCCAAACATACCTATTATGCATAGCCTTTTCAAAGAAAGACAGCGGATAATAACTTATTTCCTTTTGAATTAGGATGAAAGTTTCATTTTTTGTTAAAAATTTCAGAAGTGCAACCTACAAAATAACTACTTTCTAGATTTCTTTTGCATTCTCTTTCTGTAAATTTCCCTGCTCCCACATCTCCAAAAATTCAATATTTTCCCCCAAACCAGCTACACTCAAAAATGAAGAACTGATCCCTCTTGACAAAGAAAATTTTAGCTCTTTACACAGGAATGGAAATTCCCTGTTTCCAGAGATTAACAATCTAAACGGATGTAAATCATCTGCTGTCCTTTAGTAAGGACAGAGGCATCTACTAAACGTGAGGTAATGGGGCTTAATTCAGGATTTCTCAACTGTGACACCAAAGACACTTTGGCCAGATAATTCATTACTTAAAGGGTCATCTTGTGCATTGTGGGCCGTTTTGGCATGGTCCCTCTCAATGCCGGCAGCAGTCTCCCAGTTATAACAATCAAAAATACCTCTAGACATTGCCAAAACAGCCCTGGTGGGGAAAATTGCCTCTTGTTGAGAACCACTGCCCTTAGTATACTCAGAAGATAGATATATCAGGCTTTAAAGCCACTCATACACGTAACAAATCCCAACTCCATCACTTAAGAGCCGTGTGCTCTTACTTGAGCAAGTCACTTAAGCCCTTCAAGCTTTAGTCCCTTCATGTAAACAATGGTGCCAGCAAAACCCATTTTCACAGCTCTCAGAAGACTAAATGGAAAAATGTACATGAAACGCTTAGCATAGTACCTGGTATGTGGCAAATTCCTAATCAGATCAGATCAGATCAGATCAGTCGCTCAGTCGTGTCCGACTCTTTGCGACCCCATGAACTGCAGCACGCCAGGCCTCCCTGTCCATCACCAGCTCCAGGAGGTCACTCAGACTCACATCCATCGAGTCAGTGATGCCATCCAGCCATCTCATCCTCTGTCGTCCCCTTCTCCTCCTGCCCTCAATCCCTCCCAGCATCAGAGTCTTCTCCAATGAGTCAACTCTTCGCATGAGGTGGCCAAAGTACTGGAGTTTCAGCTTCAACATCATTCCTTCCAAAGAAATCCCAGGGCTGATATCCTTCAGAATGGACTGGTTGGATCTCCTTGCAGTCCAAGGGACTCTCAAGAGTCTTCTCCAACACCACAGTTCAAAAGCATCAATTCTTCGGCACTCAGCCTTCTTCACAGTTCAGCTCTCACATTCATACATGACCACAGGAGAGACCATAGCCTTGACTAGGCGAACCTTTGTTGGCAAAGTGATGTCTCTGCTTTTGAATATGCTATCTAGTTTGGAGATAATATTATTAGTTATTGCTTACAAAAAATATCAATTTTGATGGAATTAAAATATCACTAAATGCACCCTTCAATTGTGTCAATCATAACAGATAGTTTTGTCTTGTTTTGCTTGTTTTTAGTAGAGGACCTTTTTTTTTTTTTAGCAAGATTAGTAATAATAAGGCTTTCCTAGTGACTCACACAGTAAATAATCTGCCTGCAATGCAGGAGACCCAGGTTCCATCCCTGAGTTGGTAAGATCCCCTGGAGAAGAGAATGGCATCCCACCTCAGTGTTCTTGCCTGGAGAATTCCATGGACAAAGTAGCCCGGCAGTCTACAGTTCATGGGGTCGCAAAGAGTCAGACACAACTGAGCGACTAACACACACACAAATGTACCCTAATACAAATGTAACCCCAAACACATTTGATTTTTAAAGAGTTCAAAACTGATTCAGGCTCTTACTATTCCTTCATGGCCTCACTGTGAACATCAAGAGTTACTGCTGTACAGGTGAAGAAAGCACAGAGAAGCATCAGAAAGTAGGATTAAAGAGAGAGAAAACTTTTCTAGTTCTAGGAGAGAATCCAGTTGTGCTCCAATATCTATGCTCCCCCACTTCTCCAGTGATAACAATTTTAAAAAGTTAACAGCTTCCAATATAGTCATGTTTGCCAGACTCCTTCCCAAGTAGGAGCAAGCCATGTGACAAAGTTCTGGTGAATGTAATATAAGCAGAACTTGTAGGAATAACTGCTGAGATGTGTCTTTAAAGGAAGAGGATCTGTTCCTTCTTTATCCATCCTGCTGCTTGGAAGACTGATGCAACAGCAGGAGCACCAGTTAGGACCATGTTTGCAAGAACCACTCCCAACAGATGATCAAGTGGAAAATTGGACACAGCTTGGGTCCCAGATATCTGTAGTATGGTCCTGCCATGGAGGTGTGCTCAGTCGCTTCAGTTGTGTCTGACTCTGTGACCCCATTGACGTAGCCCAGCAGGCTTCTCTGTCCATAGGATTTTCCTGGAAGAATACTGGAGTGGGTGGCCATGCCATCCTCCAGGGAATCTTCCCAACCCACAGACGGAACCTGGGTCTCCTGCACTACAGGCAGATCCTTTACCACTGAGCCACCAGGGAAGGCCTCTATCAACTCTAAGCTAACTACACCTTGACTTTAAAGAGAGAAAGAAAACTTCAATCTTATTTAAGCCACTATTATTTTTGAATTGTTATAAGTCATAGCCAAACAGATCTAATGTTTAGCACTGAATTAAAAGCATGATACCAAGCAGTGAGCAAGTTACTCTACAGCTTGATGTCTGATAAAACTCTTCTTCTGATACCCAGCCAATCCAACTTGTAGCCCTTGGCCACATGACTGAAAATTCAAAATGCTGGCCCATGACTCTTTTAGTAAAGAATTTTGGATGAAATTAGCTCCAAATAGAACTAACCAGGGTCTTCTCTGGTGGCTCAGATGGTTTAAAAAATCTGCCTGCAATGCAGGAGACCCAGATTCAATCCCTGGATCAGGAAGATCCTCTAGAGAAGGGAATGGCTACCCACTCCAGAGCCTGATGGGCTACAGTCATGGCTAGAGGAGCCTGGTGGGCTATAGTCCATGGGGTTGCAAAGAGTCAGACAGGACTGAGCAATTAACACTTTCACCTTCGACTGAGCAATTACACTTTCACCTTCAGAACTAACCAGTTAAAGAAATGGGAGTGAACATAGTTTTACCTAAAGGTTGCAATCTAAGCTTTTTGTGAAAGCCTATTAAATCTGGAACCTTTTAAGAACGTAAAGATCAACTGCTTCTGTACCCAAACTGAAATCTTTTTAAAGGGAATTGTAGACGTAGCAGGAGATAAGTCTGCTTTCAGTTTCCCTCATATGAAAGTTTTCTGACAGGGGAAGTCAGCCTAGTAGTAAAGATCATATCCTAGGTGTTGTTGGCCTTCCCAACAAGCCCATTTTCTAGGTAAGTAAGAGGGATGGTTAGCCAAGAGGCTGAATTTTCTCCCCTACATTTGTATGCTGAAGTTCTTAACCCCAGTATGTCAGAATGTGACTAAATTTGGAGATAGGATATTTAAAGAGGTAACTAAGTTAAAAGGAAGTCATTAGGGTGGTCACAATTCAGTATGGCTGGTGTCTTTATAAGACGAGAAGATTAGGATACAGATATGACCACGGTGCAGGAGGGGGCTTCCCAGGTGGCACAGTGGGTAAAGAATCCACTTGCCAAAGCAGGAGGCGCAAGAGGTGAAAGTTTGATCCCTGGGTGGGGAAGATTCCCTGGAAGAGGAAATGGCAACCCACTCCAGTACTCTTGCCTGGGAAATCTCATGGACAGAGGAACCTGGTGGGTGACAGTCCACAGGGTCGCAAGGAGTCAGACATGACCAAGCTCACACACACCCATGACCATCGGGAAGACCATGATGGAAGACACAGGGAGGAGATGGCCATCTAGAAGCCAAAGGGAGAGGCTGCAGACACCTTGATCTTAGACTTGTCAACTCCGGAATTTCAGAGAAACAAATTTCTATTGTTTAAGCCGCCCTCTCTGGGGTGCTTCCTAATGGTCGCCCAGGCAAATGAGTACAGGTAGGCAGAGCGATAAACAGAACACAGCAAGTAAAAGAACACAGTAAGTAAAAGACAGTAAGTAAAAGAACAGAACACAGTAAGTAAAAGACAATCTTTAGTTTCAAAAACCATGAGTACATGAGTCCTTCAGCTCTGCTTCTTCAAAGGGATATTCACCAGAAACAAGTAGACCAGACGCTTACTTGTTTGCAGAGGGAATTGTATTGCCAAAGAAACCACGAGCCTGGCCTGACAAAACTTGTGATGATTTGAGCCCTAAAGCAACCCCTGGAACCCCAACCCTCCACCAGCAGGAAGGAGTCGGAGAAGGAGGGCACACTGCAAGAGTCTGCTTCAGATGTGGTCAGGGAGGATCACAGAGGAAGAGAGCTCCTTCCCAAAAGTCAGAACCCGGAGCCACCAGATGCGCTACGTGGGAGACTGACTCCTCCTCACTCCCTCTTTCCTCTAGTCCAGCAGGATCTGATAACTGCTACAGCCTGATGACTGAGCAGAATTTGCATTCTCTCTTTTTCCAAATCAGAGTTTTTGCTACAGTTATAATGTAACTAACTATTGATGATCTGAGACCAGAAAAGCAGGGATCTGAAAGAAACCCTATTCTGATCTCATAGAAGGGACCAAGCATCACCCAGAGGTTCTGAACCTGGACTTCTATTACAATAGAAGGATGGGAGTTTTCAACTGAATCTCTTGGCAGGAGGAGGGGTGAGTGTACTCTGTGTGTGGAAAAGATGCATGTAACATTTTAGATTTCCACCTGGACAAACCACAATAGAAGATTTTTGGATGTCTCTTAATGTGTCCTCCACTTCTTCCTTATTATTCAGTTCAGTTCAGTCATTCAGTCGTGTTCGACTCTCTCCGACCCCATGAATCGCAGCACGCCAGGCCTCCCTGTCCATTACCAACTCCCGGAGTTCACTCAAACTCATGTCCATTGAGTCAGTGATGCCATCCAGCCATCTCATCCTCTGTCATCCCCTTTTCCTCCTGCTCCCAATCCTTCTCAGCATCTGAGTCTTTTCCAATGAGTCAACTCTTTGCATGAGGTGGCCAAAGTACTGGAGTTTCAGCTTTAGCATCATTTCTTCCAAAGAACACCCAGGACTGATCTCCTTCAGAATGGACTGGTTGGATCTCCTTGCACTCCAAGGGACTCTCAAGAGTCTTCTCCAACACTACAGTTCAAAAGCATCAATTCTTTGGCACTCAGCCTTCTTCACAGTCCAACTCTCACATCCATACATGACTACTGGAAAAACCATATTATTAGAAGCCTGAAATTTTAGCTAGGTACGTGGCTGCCCAAACATCTCTCGGCTTCCCCTGCAAATAAGTGTGACTGTGTGATTAAGTCCCAACTGTGGAGTATAAGCAGACATGATGTGTGTAACTTTGGAGGTGTGTTCTTAGTGGTAGTGAGTATGTCCTTATCTGTTTCTTTTTCCTATTTCATGGAACCTGAAAATAAGGGCTATGCTTCATCCATGAGGATGAGGGTCACAGACCCAGTTCACCAACTTTGATGAGATGGACAGCTGGAAGCAACCTGTGTCCCAGATGACTGAGAATCCATCATTTTGGCCTCTGTTTCTATACTTTTATATCAGAGAAAAATTAATATATATCTTTAGGCCAGTGATATTTGGGGGTTCCTATTATTCGTGACAGAACCTAAGCTCAACTAATACACTGACCTTATGGGTTTCTTTTTAGCTGTAGACCTGTTAAAAAAAAAAAAAAAAATAAGAAAAGAATAAGAACTCAGGCAGGAAACTATTATATGATTCTTAACTTCAATTCCCCTGACCCCTGGAGGAAATATGTCACTTATGCTCTGCCTAGGTATATTGCAAATGAGTCTGAGAAAAGCAAAGGAGACAGAGTAGGAAGTTGAATCAAAAATGGAAGAGATGTTACAGAGGCTGGGTGATTTGTTCAGAAGCAGACCAGTGTGACTCACCTCCCTGAACACCTTCCTCATAAGGAAGTCAAAGGAAAGAGGCTTGAAAAAGAGGGAAAAGAAACCCAGAGATGCATCCTGAAATGGGTTATGACAGTTTGCCCAGTTAGCCAGGTCCATCTTCATCCACAGATCATCTCAAAGTGAAACGATGACTTTCCTAAGTTTTAAATATGGTTCTGAGGCAAAGGAAAGGGAAATGTCATTTTGTCAGTAAACCATTCCTTGAAGCACACACACTCACCCAAGAGGCTATGGCTCTCGCCCACACGATTCCCATGGCTACTGATGAGAACTGTGTTGTAAAGCCTTAGCCATCATAGCGCACCTTTTAGTGACTC
This sequence comes from Tragelaphus eurycerus, assembly GCA_935064755.1. Taxonomy (NCBI): domain Eukaryota; kingdom Metazoa; phylum Chordata; class Mammalia; order Artiodactyla; family Bovidae; genus Tragelaphus; species Tragelaphus eurycerus. Next base: position 37,804,509 of record CAKXYN010000010.1, on the reverse strand, counting down.
CCCTGGCCAGCACAATGTTTAGAAACCATCCTGGGGATCCAACAGCTATGGTTACCACAAATAAAATGTGTCCTCATCTGCATTGGAACTGCATGATCATTTTCATAGACCCCAGTAGCCATAGACACATATTGTTTAGCCCAGCAATTTGGAAATCCTAACTACATAAATCAGTAACTGTTTGGGTCTGGAGTTTTGGAGCTGGAAGTAGACAGACGAGAAGCATGAACTCTTTTTCGAAGAAATTACCTGAATTCAATTAGAAGTCACTGCAGTGACCCAGATGAACCCGCTTCTTGTTCTAGCCTGCTGTATTAACCACATTACTTTTTGCCCCTAGCAGCAAGGCTGGTTACAGCCTAATTTAAATCCCTTATACATTATAACTCTCTGCTAAGTGGGATAAAGAGCACATGGTCTCAGTCACCTGCTAAACATATGACATGGAGTGTAAATTCATTTATTTAAATCTTAATATTAAAAGACATTCTTGAATTTAAATCATCCGATACCAAGTTATGACTTCAATCCAAAACAGACATGCCCTAGAGAGTTAAGAGACCTTTTCAAAGACAAAGAAGGCTTCTAGCCTGCTCACAATTAGCTATTACATGCTACTAGGGGTTGTTTAATTGGGACTGCCACTCTCAATTACCCAGCGACAAGTGAATAGAAGAGTGAGTAATCAAAATTAGGTACACATGTTACCAATTATGTCCTAGGGAGTGTAATGTAATTGTGTGTTTTGCTTTGCTTTTTCTTTCTTCTCTAGCTCCAAGAAGTTACATAAATTAAAGTTGTGAGGGAACAGAGCTCAAACATAACTTTTTTTCTTCTAAGTGTAAGAAAACCACGTGCAGCAAAGCTCCTGCAATTCTTCAGCTATATTCCAGTGTTCACTCTGTAGCGGAACTGATCAGGACTCCTGAGGCCACCAAAATGACCCAGTGAAGCCCTTTTGTGATTCATATATAAGGCTCATTCTTCTTTTCTTCACTGAGCAATACCACAGATCATCTAGCCAAAAGACAAAATTCCCCTCCCGTTCACTAAAAAACAAGAATATTCAGTTTCTCTGCTGTGATTCACTAGGTTTCTGATTGATAGTGTGTTATTGGGGAAGTGGAAGGGAAAGAAAGGAAAGCCACAGTGATGATGCATTGAGCTGAAGAGATCTTCAACTTAAACCTGCATTTGGAGCTGGTTAAAATGGCCATTTCCCTAGAATTGCATTTTAAATTTGAATTTCCTGGACTGTACAGCTTTAAAATTTATATTTAAATGTACCTACATATTTAAATATAGATCATTTTAGATGAAGGGGTTGTACCAAGCCCTTGATATAATTTAAGCATTAATGAAAGATATAAAGAGAATGGGTCCCATTAAATATTAATCCTGTGTCATATCTTCATTTGTAGTAAGAAAGAAGTACAAGAATCCAGATACATTTGGAAACTATAATTTTTTTCCCTACAAATATCAGCCAGCTCTTTCTAGATTCAGTTAAAATAACTGTCTTCCTGTGGCTGTGTTTCTGGTTGTTCCACAGATTATGAGACAGTAGGAGAATTTGCATGACTCTAAACTAACCCATGGAGCGTGGCGATATCATAAGGTGCAGTTGATCTAAAAGTGAAATAAGTTTCCATGACTGACCTTTTCTTTCACTTACCAGGAATGCTGAGAATTTGAGTCTTCCACTTGTGGGAGAGGCCAAATCAAGAGTTCCTAACTTTTTCAAGCACAGACAGGCATGTAGATCAGCAGTCCACAGGTTTTTTCAGTAAGGGCCAGAGAGTGAATATAACATCACTGTTGCAACCATCCAACTCTGCTCATATACTGGAAGCAGCCATAGATAATATGTAAACCATAGTGTGACTGTGTTCCAATAAAACTTTATTAATATTTACAAAAACAGACTGAAGACAAGATTCAGCCCTTGGGTCTAGTTTGTTGATTCTGTTTTAGATCTAAATCCTCTGATTCTCTCTGATCTTTTTTAATTTTCCATTTCATCACCCCAGAAAATAATTAGAGGGACTTTCATGTTGTAGAGTAGAAGTTCAGATTTGAAAGAAGTGTCTAGAATTATTGGGACGCTTGATTAAAAAAATGTTGATTCACATGCCGTCCCCATAAATTTTAACTTAAAAATTCTTACATGGGTCCCAGAAATGTGAATTTCCTAAAACTCCCCAAGTTGATTTTGATTCAAAGTCAGATTTGTGATTTCTTAATCTAGATAATATTCTCAGCTTTTCCAATAACTTTCTAATGTAAGGAGTATCACATATTCTGTTAGGATAATTAATGCTTCTCTTGTAGCTCAGTTGGTAAAGAATCTGCCTGCAGTGCAGAAGACCAGCGTTCAATTCCTGGGTAGGGAAGATCCTCTGGAGAAGGAAATGGCAACCCACTCCAGCATCCTTGCCTGGAGAATCCCATGGATGGAGGAGCCTGGCGGGCTATAGTCCATTGGGTTGCAAGAGGCAGAGACAACTTAGCGACTAAACCAATGCTAGCTACTACAATAGCAAATTCCAAATCTCAGACTCTTTACCCAGTAAAAATTTTTCTGTCTCACAGTCATTCTCCTCTATCTTACAGTTATGCAACCTGGAACTGTGTATGTGTGTGGTGGTGGGGTGATAAAAAGAAATGAAGGAAGCAAACCATCTCAATTTCTTAGCCCGAACGTGACACAAGGAACTTCTGCTCACATTTCATTGGCCAAAACTAGTCATGTGTCTTTAAGCTTAATTGCAACAAAGGCTGGGGAAAGGACATAAGTATATTAATACTTGGAGAGCTCTACTTGTCTCTGACACACCTGCCATATTTTTATCTGACTCATTATCTGTGATTCTTAGATCCTACCTGCCTTCTCCAGACCACACAAGAAAGAGCAGATGCTCTGAAAGCACTGGGCCATCTATTAAAGTCTGAGCAATTCTGAATAGACAATTCATAGTTGTTACTTGCATCTAGCTTTTTGCAAAGGTTAGATACTTGAAATTCTGGAATGGAGCTTATTTTTATAAATCAACTATTGGTTTTTTGGTGTGTTTTTTTAATTAGCTGGAAATTCACTGTGTGAATCCAAGGCTGTTGTGATCTCTGCCTTCTGAGTTAGATACACAGAGACAGGTGTCATGGCAAAAGAAAACAGTAACTAGCAGATTGTCCTCATGTTTGCAGTTACAAAGGTTGGATGTTGGTTTAATTTAAGTAATACTGTATGTTTCCATGATACTCAATGTTAGAAAATTAAGAAGAGATGTAGAGACGGCCTTCTCCAATTCAGTAGCCAGAGCAGCTAATTCCCCATTTTCAAAAGTGGGGGAAAATATCTAAATGGGAGGAATCTGCTTGAATATTTAGAGACACAGACATTATTTTTAAAGTTATAGCCCTCTTTAAAAAAAAAAAAAAAAAAAAAAAAAAAAAAGAGGCTTCCTGGCTTCCTTATCAAAAAAGAAAGAAAAAAAATGCTATCAATCTCTAAGCTCTTAGAAGAGAAAATGGGGATTTCTACTAAAGTGATACAGAGTTCAACTAGATATTTGAAAAAGTCCCAAAATATTTAGGGCAACTAAGTCTTTCCTGCATAGAAACTGAGAGAGTATTTGAAACTCTTAGATTAAGGAAGGTTTATGGTTCTCCGTGTTTGGGTGTCTCCTGTGGAGGTATGGGTCAGCAGTGGACTGCCACAAGGACAGGCGCTCTGGGTTTGGCAGACCTGGGTATGGCATAAGCCCCCTTGGAGGGGGTCGCCATTAGCCCCACCATAGAGCTGTCAGAGCTTACACAGGACTGGAAAACAGACTCTGGGAGGGCACAAACAGAACCTTGTGCACCAGGACCCGGAGAAAGGAGCAGTGACCCCACAAGAGACTGACCCAGACTTGCCTGTGAGTGTCCAGGAGTCTCCAGAGGAGGTGTGGGTCGGTGGTGGCCTGCTGCAGGGTTGGGGGCACTGAGTGTAGCAGTGCATGCATGGGATCGTTTGAAGGAGGTCACCATTATTTTCATTACCTCCACCATAGTTTAGAAAGTGAAGTTGCTTATTCATGTCCGACTCTTTGCAACCCCATGGACTGTAGCCTACCAGGCTCCTCTGTCCATTGGATTTTCCAGGCAAGAGGACTAGAGTAAGTTGCCATTTCCTTCTCCTGGGGATCTTCCAGATCCAAGGATGGAACCCAGGTCTTCCCCATTGCAGGCAGATGCTTTACCATCTGAGCCACCAGGGAAGTAAATAGCAGGGAGGGAACACAGCTCCACCCATTAACAGAAAATCAGATTAAAGATTTACTGATCAAGGCCCCACCCATCAGAACAAGACCAGTTTCCCCCTTAGACAGTCTCTCCCATCAGGAAGCTTACATAAGCCTCTTATCCTTCTCCATCAGAGGGCAGACAGACTGAAAACCACAATCACAGAAACTAACCAAACTGATCACATGGACCACAGCTTTGTTTAACTCAATGAAACTATGAGTCATGCAGTGTAGGGCCACCCAAGACAGATGGGTCATGGTGGAGAGGTCTGACAAAATGTGGTGCATTGGAGAAGGGAATGGCAAACCACTTCAGTATTCTTGCCTTGAGAACCCCATGAACAGTATGAAAATGCAAAAGGATAGGACACTGAAATATGAACTTCCCAGGCTGGTAGGTACCCAATATGCTACTGGCGATCAGTGGAGAAATAACTCCAGAAAGAATGAAGAGATGGAGCCAAAGCAAAAACAACACTGAGTTGTGGATGTGACTGGTGATGGAAGTAAGATCTGATGCTGTAAAGAGCAATATTGCGTAAGAACCTGGAATGTTAGGTCCATGCTGTTGCTAAGTCACTTCAGTCATGTCCGACTCTGTGCAACCCCAGAGACAGCAGCCCACCAGGCTCTCCCGTCCCTGGGATTCTCCAGGCAAGAACACTGGAGTGGATTGCCATTTCCTTGAATCAAGGCAAACTGAAAGTGGTCAAACAGGAGATGGCCAGGGTGAACGTTGACATTCTAGGAATCAGAGAACTAAAATGGACTGGAATGGGTGAATTTAACTAAGATGATCATTATATCTACTACTGTGGGCAAGAATCCCTTAGAAGAAATGGAGTAGCCCTCATAGTCAACAAAAGAGTCCAAAATTCAGTATTTGGGTGCAATCTCAAAAATGACAGAATGATCTCTGTTTCCAAGGCAAACCATTCAATATCACGGTAATCTAAGTCTATGCCCAGACCACGAAGGCTGAGGAAGCTGAAGTTGAATGGTTCTATGAAGACCTATAAGACCTTTTTTAACTAACATCCAAAAAAGATGTCCTTCTCATCATAGGGGACTAGAATGCAAAAGTAGGAAGTTAAGAAATACTTGAAGTAACAGACAAATTTGGCCTTGGAGTGCAGAATGAAGCAGGGCAAAAGCTAATAGAGTTTTGCCATGAGAACACACAGGTCATAGCAAACACCCTCTTCCAACAACACAAGAGAAGACTCTACACATGGACATCACCAGATGGTCAACACTGAAATCAGATTGATTATATTCTTTGCAGCCAAAGATGGAGAAGCTCTATACAGTCAGCAAAAAAAAAAAAAGACTGGGAGCTGATTGTGACTCAGATCATGAACTCCTTACTGACAAATTTAGACTTAAATTGAAGAAAGTAGGGAAAACCACTAGACCATTCCGGTATGACCTAAATCAAATCCCTTATGATTGTACAGTGGAAGTGAGAAATAGATTTAAAGGACTAGATCTGATACACAGAGTGCCTGATGAACAATGGAATGAGGTTTGTGACATTGTACAGGAGGCAGGGATCAAGACCATCCCCATGGAAAAGAAAATGCAAAAAAGCAAAATGGCTGTCTGGGGAGGCCTTACAAATAGCTGTGAAAAGAAGAGAAGCAAAAAGAAAGGAGAAAAGGAAAGATATACTCATTTGAATGCAAAGTTCCAAAGAATAGCAAAGAGAGTAAGAAAGCCTTCCTCAATGATCAGTGCAAAAAAATAGAGAGAAACAATAGAATGAGAAAGACTAGAGATCTCTTCCAGAATATTAGAGATACCAAGGGAACATTTCATGCAAAGATGGGTAAAATAAAGGACAGAAATGGTATGGACCTAACAGAAGCAGAAGATATTAAGAAGAGGTGGCAAGAATACACAGAAGAACTGTACAAAAAAGATCTTCACGACCCAGATCATCACAGTGGTGTGATCACTCACCCAGAGCCTGAAATGTGAAGTCAAGTGGGCCTTAGGAAGCATCACTATACTATGAACAAAGCTAGTGGAGGTGATGGAATTCCAGCTGAGCTATTTCAAATCCTAAAAGAAGATGCTGTGAAAGTGCTGCACTCAATACACTAGCAAATTTGGAAAACTCAGCAGTGGCCACAAGACTGGAAAAGGTCAGTTTTCATTCCAACCCCAAAGAAAGGCAATGCCAAAGAATGCTCTAACTATCGCACAATTGCACTCATTTCACATGCTAGTAAAGTAATGATCAAAATTTTCCAATCCAGGCCTCAAAAATACGTGAACCATGAACTTCCAGATGTTCAAGCTGGTTCTAGAAAAGGCAGAGGAACCAGATATCAAATTGCCAACATCCATTGGGTCATCAGAAAAGCAACAGCATTCCAGAAAAACAGATATTTCTGCTTTATTGACTATGCCAAAGCCTTTGACTGTGTGGATCACAATCAACTGTGGAAAATTCTTCAAGAGATGGGAATACCAGACCACCTGATCTGCCTCTTGAGAAACCTACACGCAGATCAGGAAGCAACAGTTAGAACTGGACATGGAACAACAGACTAGTTCCAAATAGGAAAAGGATTATGTCAAGGCTGTATATTGTTACCATGCTTATTTAACTTATATGTAGAGTACATCATGAGACATGTGGGCTAGATGAAGCACAAGCTGGAATCAAGGTTGCCGGGAGAAATATCAATAACCTCAGATACGCAGATGACACCACCCTTACGGCAGAAAGTGAAGAACTAAAGAGCGTCTTGATGAAAGTGAAAGAGGAGAGTCAAAAAGTTGGCTTAAAGCTCAACATTCAGAAAACTAAGATCATGGCATCTGGTCCCATCACTTCATGGCCAATAGATGGGAAAACAGTGGAAACAATGGCAGACTTTATTTTTTGGGCTCCAAAATCACTGCGGATGGTGACTGCAGCCATGAAATTAAAAGATGCTTAATCCTTGGCAGGAAAGTTATGACCAACCTGACAGCATATTAAAAGCAGAGACATTGCTTTGCCAACAAAGGTCCATCTTGTCAAGGCTATGGTTTTTCCAGTGGTCATGTATGGATGTGAGAGCTGGACTATAAAGAAAGCTGAGCGCCCAAGAATTGATACTTTTAAACTGAGGTGTTGGAGAAGACTCTTGAGAGTCCCTTGGACGGCAAGGAGATCCAACCAGTGCATCCTAAAGGATATCAGTCCTGGATGTTCCTTGGAAGGACTGATGTTGAAGCTGAAACTCCAATACTTTGGCCACCTAATGTGAAGAGCTGACTCACTGGAAAAAACCCTGATGCTGGGAAAGATTGAAGGGCAGGAGGAGAAGGGAATGATAGAGGATGAGATGGTTGAATGGCATCACCAACTCAATGGACATGAGTTTGGGTGGACTCTGGGAGTTGGTAATGGACAAGGAGACCTGGCATGCTGCAGTCCACAGGGTTGCAAAGAGTCGGACATGACTGAGCAACTGAACTGAACTGATCGTTCTCGAAGGAGGAACTAATGTAGCATTTATGAAAATCCAATTTCATTTACCTGTGATGAATTATGGTTTGCAATTGTCCACACACACAATTGGCTTATTCAAAGTAAAAAGAAATACTAATCAGTAAAAAGATATTGTTTTTCAGCACACAGCCCTTATTCAGTATAAACTGTGATCTTTAGTATGCACAGGATGGTTTTCTGTAACAGACCTGCGAATTATCACTAAATAAAGGTGGTATTTAAACCTTGCCTCTTAACCTTTCATCTCAGAGCCCATATCTGAATCCCTCGTTTATTATCCTGATATCTCTCTCACCACAGCTATGTTTCAGTTGATACAGCAGTCTCAGTCTTTCAGAATAATGTCACCTTGGAGAAAGCGAAAAGCATTATATTTGTTTAGCCAGTGTGATAGTATTTGACCGTGTCACCATTCCCAAAGGATCTTGGTTTACATACAACTACAGATATGACAAGACGGTCTGCAAAAATTTCAAGTGTTAGACTCTTATCTAAATGCTGAAAACCCTTCCATAATTGTACAAACACATAAAACCTGGCAAATAAACAGCCTTTTAAAACATAATGGAGTTAATTCAATGGCTCCATTCCCCAAGAAACTACCTGTTGCAAACAACTGTTACAGCGCTGTGGTTTAAAATCAGTGTCTCTCTCAGAATCTTCAATCCAACAACTTTCAAAGAAAATAAAACAAGATTTATAGACTATTAAGCTGGGAAGAACATCCTTATGTCTATGGAAAGAGTGGAGGTTTTCGTGGGGGCTTTTTCTTTCTGTATTTTCTTTAGAATATTTACATGCTTGAAGACTTTGTGTCTCACAGTGACAGAAAACTTACATACAAGATTCATTCTCAGTAGAAAATAGATCAATAATCCTTCTATAGATAAGAATTGCAGACAGAACAATTATCTAATAAAAGTACTTAAATTGCCAGCTAAAAATGATTTAACATGCAGAAATCAGGAGTTTATCATTCACACATCACAAAGCCTAGAACAAGTATTCCATTAACTACATAGTTTACTGATAGAATTTTTTTTTTTTTAATTTATTACAAACAAACGTTCTTTCCCCTGATTTCAAGATCAACAGGAAGATTCTGAGATTTTACCACCTACTTAGGGCCACTGGGTTCATAAGTCACAGATACTTAAAGCAGACGTGATCTTGAGGGATTATCTAAAATAGCTTCACTTTAGAGATGAAGAAAGGGGCTAGTGAAAAGAGTGAAATTCAGGCTGGATTTCCTCCAGTCTGATCATATCTGGCTCTACTCCCACATCCCCCATTTTCCAGCTGCACATCAGCAGCAGAGGGTCGGTTTCCATCCTACCCTTTGGGAAACTAGTAACTAGAAAGTGGTTTGAGTGATAGGCGTTTATTGCACTCCTAAAGGAAACAAGGTTTGTTAGTTTCAAAATAACCCAACTGTTATTCATAATGTGTGGAATGGCAACTTTTTGCTCATCTGTTGAAATGTAATTGCCTTAAAAATAACAAATATTTTCCATTTGTCCCTAACTCATTCTTGTTAACAGTGAGAAATGACTCATTGAGAAATGACTTTTGACAGCTTCCAGATGCCTGGTGGATTTTTATCACTGCCTTTTACTGGGTCAAGGAGCAGCCATGTGTAACCCTTCGGGGCCATTATTGGCTATAAACTCTGTGGCAACTGCACTTGCTACATCATTCATTTAATTGGTTCAAGCCAAATACCAGGGAGACCAAAGTTAACATGCTCACAGACAGGATGCCTCATCACAAGCAGGAAAGAGAAATATTAATATCATATCTGCCATAGGAGAACATGTAGATGGACTGAATCGAATCCATTACTGACACCACAGCTTAATGCCAAGAGCATGACCTAGTGAAAAGGAGCCTGTTGCACTTTTATTTCTATATTTAAAAGCCTGCATATATGTTTCAACAGAATTATACAAAACTGAATCTTTTGAGTCATAAGATTCTGGAGCTCTAATGTATTATTTCACAAGTGAGAAAAGGGATCAAATTTGAAGTATTTTCTCAAGATCACATAACTGGTTACCAGCAGAACTCAAGGGAGAACTCATTTCTCCTGATACCTATTCTAGTGGGTTTTTTGTCACATTTATAGTTCAGGAGGCTGACAGGCTGCAGTCCATGGGGCCACAAAAAGTCGGACACAGCTGAAGATACACACACATACACACACACACACACACACACACACACACACATACACACACTCACATAATTCTTTAATACTTCTAACAAGTTCATGCAGTAAAATTATCTTGCATGATAACCACATTTTAATTATATTCTAATCTGGTTGTAATCTATCCCTAATGAGTCTCTTCTGTTGAAAAGTACAGTGATGGCTTACTGCTGTAACATCTCTTCCTTTTCTCTTCAATAAAAAGCTAGCTTAAAACAGAGTGGCAAATTTATTGTTCTGGTCAATTGTGTTAATAATGCCTGAAATAAATATCATTTCGTCAGGATGGAAGGAATATAAGGAAAATAGTTTAAATTTCCTTTTGTAAGGTTTTAATGTTGATCCTGCAATGATTACCTTTTGAAGCATGGCTCATGCTTTCACTTTGAAAATGCTTATTATGGAATCTGAGGGAAAAGAATGACCTGAATTTAAGGTTAAACTTGAGTTAAAAAAGAAAAGCAGAGAGATAAGATCAAAGGCAGAAGCATCCCTCGGGGCCTCAGGATCTCTGAGGAAAAACAGTTCTCTTCCCCTAAAATCTCATCAGGCAGAATGAAGCAAATGTACAGCTCTTTGCTCAGCCAGATACAATCAAAGCATTACATTCTAGTCAATAGAACAGGAATTTCCACAAAATTAATAAGGACAGACTGATGGATAGAGGTCAAAGGAGTCCTTTAGAACTTCTATTAGTACAATTTTCTCCTCTCTCTCTTTTTTTTATTTCCAGAATATAGTGATTAAGACTATAGTATGAAATAAAAATGTCCCACTGAGTCACAAAGCTAAGAACGTCTGCAGTCACTGTCCTAATGTAAGTTTCTTGTGGAGTCTTATAGCTGTGCTGATTCACAGCTTCCCACACACACTGACGGGATAGCAGAAAAGAGCATCTCCCTCTTCCGGTTAATTATAAAATGTGTGCATCCAAAAAAAAAAAAAAAAAGAGTCATATGGTTGCTTCAGACAAGTTGGATTTTTATATATATATATATTTACCGAAATTAAGATTCACCCAATTAAATATATTTTACAATGAGTCATTTTCGGGTGGAGGAAGATAGCATTGTGGAAAGAAAAGACGACTCCCTCTGGTTTGATATTTTTAAAAATCACGAAAGCAGTTTCAAATTGCACAAAGATTCTTCCAATGGATGAGCTAAACTCACAAGTCGTGAACCAAAGAAATGAATGGCACAGGCAAGGAGCCCCTGCTGTGACAGTCAGCCACACGGGGTGCGTCCATGGGTGCTATGTTCTTCCCTGCACTTTCTCTCAAGGGGAGGGGAGGGAAAGAAACATGTATTTAGTTCTCACTACATGTTGTGCCAGATCCAATCATCTCCTAGATGCCTTTCCACCTCAGTGTGAGTCTGTGGTATATGATGCCCTCCTCTGTATAGGGTCCAGCCAGGGAAACGTGGACTAAGACATACTAATTACATCATGTATATTCATTCAACAAAGATTCATTGATTAATCAAGCCCACCTGGAACCAGGAGAATTTAAAATATCCTGAGTTTGCTTAAAACTAAAATAAGAAACCCAACACACATGACTCAGAGACATGAGGACTTCAGGAAGTATGAAACACCCATTCCAGTTTGCCAGCTGCATCATCAAGGACCAGTGATCATGCCTAGAATGTATAAAGATGAACCAGTTGTTCAGAATTCATATTTGTGTGTGAAACCATCTAACATTATGCACTGCACATTAGAGCAACCACTAGCAACATGGAGCAACTTGATTGAAACTTAAACTGGTTAAGTCAATACAATTTATAATTTGGTTTTTCAGTTGCAGTAGCTACATGTCAACTGCTTGGTGGCCCCGTGTGACGAGAGGCGTGTTCTAGGCAGCACAGATATGGAGCACCATCCTTGCATCCCGTTCTACTGTACAGCACTGGCAGATTGTAAACATTCTAAGTTGCGATAGAGATTTAATATATAACCTTGTTTCAGAGATTTTTGAAAAATACTGCTTTCTTTGTATAACACTTTGTGATTTTTTTTTTCAAAGCCTGGAAAAGAAGAAATTCCTTGGCTTTTAGGTGGTTAAGATTTGCCACTTTCACTGCTGTGGCCCAGGTTCCATCCCTGGTCAGGGAACTAAGATCCTGAAAGCCACATAGCATGGTTAAAAAAAAGAAGAAGAAGCCTGGAAAATATGATCTATTGGGCTTCCCTGGTGATTCAGTGCTTAAGAAACCAGTGTGTAATGCAGGGGACTCCGGTTCGATCCCTGGTTCGGGTTTGACCTACTGAGCTGACACAGCGCAACTACGGAAGCCCAAGCACTGGAGACCGTGGTCTGCAAGGAGAGAAGCCACCACAGTGAGAAGCCCACACACCGCAACCGGAGAGTCACCGAAGATCACTGCAGCTAGACAAAGCCTGCACACAGCCATAAAGACCTAGCGCTGCCAAAAATAAAAATTAAAAAAAATTTTTAACAGGAATCATCTTTTAAAAAATTGATCTGATCCATTCTGAGATTACTCCCATTCTGTGGTGAAGGCACGTGACACCTCGGGAGACGAGGTGACAAACAGGGTCATATATTAGCATCCAGGAGCAGAGGGGGAAACCTGCTAACCCAGGTGTTCAGAAGTGCAACACTCAGAAGGCAACCGTGGCTTTGAATCCCAGCTCCAAGACCTACCAGTTGAGTGACATGGACCAAGTATGAAACTCTTCTGGGCTTCGGGTTCCTCATCTGAAAAAATGGGGGTGATAATGACAATCTTATAAAAAGAAGCATCCATCACCAGATGGTTAACTTGGTATGCTACCCAGTGTGACAGAGGTCCTCCTCCTGCAAGCAGGATTTTTCTTTTTAACCTTAATTTAAATTTTTTTTCAATGTTATACTCTACAAATAGGATCAACAGAAGTGGTTCACAATTTAAGAAGCTGATTTTGAGTACGTTGACATTTCCAACTGTTATATATACTCTCCTCCCAGCTGCTATATTTGTGTTACTTCAAAATAGTTGTCAAGATTATGCTGCTGCTGCTGCTGCTGCTAAGTCGCTTCAGTAGTGTCCGACTCTGTCCGACCCCATAGACGGAAGCTCACCAGGCTCCCCTGTCCCTGGGATTCTCCAGGCAAGAACACTGGAGTGGGTGAGAGTTTAAATAGTGCATAAATCTGACATGTCGACATTCAATAAATGCAAGTCCCCTCTTCACCTTCTTCCTCTACCCAAACTTTTTTTAAGGCTTCCTGGTATCCACCTGTCACATAGTTTAAAAGCCTAGATCCTATCCTCCATGGAAAAATGACTCAGCAAGCTTATTTACAATCTGATAATGTAACACATAGTTTCCACAAGAATCTGTGTCACATATGATATCAGAAATCAGCAGTAAAATAGGATTAAACACTCAGAAACTTGTTTTTCAGGAAGCTTTAAGAATGTATCTATTCCTATATTGATTATCCAGCTAATACCTCCAGAGAGGTATATTCTAAATGTTTCTTCTGTTTGGCTTAGAAAAACATCATGGGATGACCCTAAAATGAACTTACCTTTCTAATTAAGTAGAAACTTTACCTTTCTAATTAAGTCGGGTTCAAGATATTAAATTTAATTTACATATATGAAGTCAATGATTTATAATTCTAGATCAGTTCTGAATTTTTCAAGCTACTCTATGTTTTAATTCATTTTAATTTTTCAAAAATATACCCATACGGTATTCTCCACCAAGGTCTTCCCTCGTAGCTCAGTTGGTAAAGAATCTGCCCGCAATGCAGGAGACCCGGGTTCAATCTCTGGATCGAGAAGATCCCCTGGAGAAGGAAATGGCAACCCACTCCAATATGCTTGCCAGGAGAATCCCATGGACAGAGGAGCCTGGCAGGCCACAATCCATGAGGTCTCAAGAGTGGGACACGACTTAGCAACTAAACCACCATTCTCCACCAGAGTCCTGAAACAAAGACGTGAAAGGAAGTCTCAAGTAGGTGGATGCTTTAAGTATTTTCTGGCTGGTACTGGTGCTGGGACCACTTGGCCTGAGAATAGGCTGACAGATGTGAACATTAAGGTGCCTGCTAACATCCTGTCGTGGGTAGCTAACATTTTGCCTTTATAGAGGCTCCACATAAACGTTTCCTGGAATCCGAAACCAAGTCTGTGAAACCGGAAGTAAGGAAGGCATTATCCCATTTTCCCAGGTGAGAAGCTTGAGAAAGCAGATACTGAACTGACATGACGCAGACCACTGTAAAACCAGTACTAGAACTCAAGTCATTTGACTCCTCCTCTGATGTTTTTTTCTATTATCCCAGGGGCCTCAGTGGTAGAGAATCTGCTTGCAGTGCAGGAGACGTGGGAAACGCAGGTTCGATTCCTGGGTTGGGAAGATCTCCTGGAGAAGGAAATGACAACCCACTCCAGTATTCTTGCCTGGAGAAGTCCATGGACAGAGGAGCCTGGTGGGCTATAGTACATAGGGTCGCAAAGAGTCAGCTGAGCAACTGGGTGCACAGATCAGATCAGATCAGTCTCTCAGTCGTGTCCGACTCTTTGCGACCCCATGAACCGCAGCACGCCAGGCCTCCCTGTCCATCACCAACTCCCGGAGGTCACTCCAGACTCGCATCCATCGAGTCAGTGATGCCATCCAGCCATCTCATCCTCTGTCGTCCCCTTCTCCTCCTGCCCTCAATCCCTCCCAGCATCAGAGTCTTCTCCAATGAGTCAACTCTTCGCGTGAGGTGGCCAAAATACTGGAGTTTCAGCTTTAGCATCATTCCTTCCAAAGAAATTCCAGGATTGATCTCCTTCAGAATGGACTGGTTGGATCTTCTTGCAGTCCAAGGGACTCTCAAGAGTCTTCTCCAACACCACACTTCAAAAGCATCAATTCTTCGGTGCTCAGCCTTCTTCACAGTCCAGCTCTCACATCCATACATGACCACAGGAAAGACCATAGCCTTGACTAGGCAAACCTTTGTTGGTAAAGTAATGTCTCTGCTTTTGAATATGCTATCTAGGTTGGTCATAACTTTCCTTCCAAGGAGCAAGCGTCTTTTAATTTCATGGCTGCAGTCACCATCTGCAGTGATTTTGGAGCCCAGAAAAACAAAGTCTGACACTGTTTCCACTGTTTCCCCATCTATTTCCCATGCAGTGATGGGACCAGATGCCATGATCTTCGTTTTCTGAATGTTGAGCTTTAAGCCAACCTTTTCACTCTCCACTTTCACATTCATCAAGTGGGTGCACACACACTATTATCAAAACCATTGAATCAAAGGAAGCTCTCTTTCAAATAGACCTGAACATAGTACCTTTATTTCATCTGATAAATCAAAATTAGTATGCAGAGAATGGCCACGAGATCAGACCAGAGAGCCAGCCAGTGACGACCAGGAAAACCAGGGTCAGACAGGCAGCAAGAGGAAAGGAAATTGGATGAGCTTGTCTAGCTAGGTTTGTCATAGCTTTTCTTCCAAGAAGCAAGTGTCTTAACTTCATGGCTGCAGTCACCATTCTCAGTGATTTCGGAGCCCAAGAAAATAAAATCTGCCACTGCTTTCATTTTTTCCCCATCTACTAGCTCTGAAGTGATGGGACTGGATGCCATGATCTTAGTTTTTTGAATGTTTTATGAACGCTGAGCCAGCTTTTTCACTCTCGTTTTTGACCCTCATGAAGAGGCTCTTTAGTTCCTCTTCACTACCATTAGAGTGGTATCATCTGCATATCTGAGCCTGCCATGGAAAAACAGGAAATGAAGGTCACTCCTCTTTGTCTTACTATCATCCTCCTCATCACTGTCAGAGGACGGGGGTCTTAACTGTTTGGTGATGATCAGATCACATTTAGTATCAGTTTTGGCCCTTCACGGTCTGCTCAAAAAAACATGGTGATAATAAAAAAACAACAGCAAGTATCATTTATTTGAGTGTCTGCTCTGTGTCAAATGTTGTATTTCACCTTTGAATTTAATCCTCACAACTCCTCTTTAAACTATATGTCATTATCAACATTTTACAAATAAAGAAACCAAAACTGAAACACATCAAGTCTGTAAGTGGTACAGGCAGGATTCCAAGCTGGGTGTGTCTGACTTCACATGATTTTCTATTCCCCTTCCTGTATGCTCAGAGAAGGGACACTTGAAACAATAACTAATAAGATAAACGACTTGGGGATGACTATTAAGAGCACGCCTGAGAACACAGCATTGTGTTTAAATATTGAAACTCTGTTATTGAAAAGAGGAATTGGGTTTCATATAATCAGTAGAACCAAAACGAAGCATAGAAGTTATAGAGGCAAGAGGGCACCTTGACATAGAGTTTTCTAGTGGAATAGTCAAAAGATGGAATAGATTTCTTCAAGAACATTCACATCACCATTTGACAAGGAAACTGCAAAAGTTATTTTCAAGTATCAGCCAAGTAATTGAAATCAGTGTCTTCTGGGGTTCCTCCCAGACTGGAAACAATCTATGAATTTATATCTAGTCATCATTGATGTGTAGGTGAAAAGAAAATCGAGAGAGAAAGAGATCTAACAACATGTAATTACTGAGAGTCCAAGAAAACAGTACTAGACACTCAACCACAGGGACTAAAATATGTGAGCCCAATCCCAAAAGAATTAGAGAGCCAGGCAGGGAAAGAAGGACTGCCACAAGAAGAAGAAGCATGGTCCATTGTTTTGACTACTGAACTACAAATCATGAGCAGAGGAAACAAAGCAAGGTCCTGTCCGAAGCATGATAGTTTTGCAAGAGATTCAAATTTTCATGTCACTGGCAAGAAGTGTATCTGTGGCCAAGTTTCACAGTGAATTCTCACTAAATGTTGGTTTGGTGGTGGTTCAGTTGCTACCCCATGGACCATAGCCCACCAGGCTCATCTGTCCATGAGATTTCCCAGGCAAGAATACTGGAATGGGTTGCCACGCTCTTCTCCAGGGGATCTTCCCAACCCAGGGATCGAATCTGGGTCTCCTGCATTGCGGGTGAATGCTTTACTGACTGAGGCACCAGGGAAGCCCAAATGTTGGTTTACAGTATTGTTATTCCTAAGTATAGATTTTTTTTCCCAGGATATGGGGCAAAGCCAAAGCTAATCAAAGCTACCCTTTCTCAGAAGACTGCTCCAATACAGGACTTCAGTAAACCATGTCATCTTCTACTTTTAAACTAGAAAATATGAAAAAGCTCTACTTTTGAGAACCAATACCTACCCAAGGAAGTTTCTAAACTTAACAGAGGATTAAACTTAAATTGTGGTTAAAGTTTCCTGTTATGGTTCTCCTGCTATGTGAACTAGTTTACGCAAAGTTCCGTTCAAAATGCATTTACTAGTAGCTTCTGTGGGTGTATATTTGCAGGCTCCACAATCATGTTTTCTGTGTTCAAATTCCACCTGGATCCACCCAGCTGTGAAATCCTGACAAGTTATTTGAGCTCTCTGGGCCTCAGTTTCCTCATTTGTAAAATGGAGCTAATCATAGTCCCAACTTCAGATGATCATTAAAAGGATTTGTAAAGCAGTTACAACATTGCCCACCTGCATAGCAAGGTTACCTGTTATAATTCTGGTTATTTGTCAGGCATCATGATGGGAAGGAGAGATACAATGATAAATAAGGCAAGGTTTGTGATCATAGATGAATTTCTCAGCCCATGAAGAAAGATTCAAAAGCAGAATCCCCTAAAATGTGCCAAGTGCAGAGAGGAGGGTACAATGGAAGCAGAGGGGAGATGTAGCTAACTGAACCTGGGAAGACTCCCTGGAGGAGGGAGTACTCAAACTAATTCTTCAAGGATGAGTAGATGGCAAAGTTCTAATGGAATCCTTGGAATCTTTTGGCCAAAAAATATTTCACCCAAAAGCTTAGCAAATGAAAAACCTTTCCAGATGTCCTAACTGATTTAAAATAATAATAAAATAAACCAACATATTAATAGAACTTGGTCATATCAATTGAAATATGACAATTTTTGGGTCTAATTTCCATCTATATGCTTAATCGCTCAGTCATGTCCTACTCTTTGCCACCCTTTGGATCGTAGCCCACCAGACTCCTCTGTCCATAGGATTTTTCAGGGAAGAATACTGGAGTGGGTGGCCATGCCCTCCTCCAGGGGTTATTCTTGACCCATGGATTGAACCCAAGTCTGTAGCATCTTCTGCACTGGCAGGTGATTTCTTTATCACTAGGGCCACCTGGGAAGCCCCTATAATACAATATAATATAATACACATGTCTCTTATTGGATTCCTTGGGAATCTAGACTGTAGACCACGAGGAGAGTGAAAGAAGAAAAACTGAGCAGCGAGAGAAGCTGGGCTGTGATTCAAGCTGGAAAAAGTCCTCAGCCAGTCCCTACAGGGAGCTCTCAAACTGGAATGACCTTGGGTCTCTGGGCGTCTGGGCCTTTTTACCTCCATAGTGACCAATCTTCAGACGCAGGCTGACGGAGATGAGTCCATGACCTTGTATGAGGCCAAGGCCAATTCCCAAAGAGGACTGACAGCTGAGGACTAAGCTGGCAATACTCCCAATAGCTGGAGATAAGTCTCTCAGTCTTAAGTACGATGTTCTTGATTTAATGTCAGTCTCTTGCCCACTAGAATGTAAGCTCCCAAAGTCAAGGATCTGATATTTTTTCTGAGGGGTCTCAGGAGCCCCAGAGTATCTGCACATGACAGGTACTTCATAGTGTTTGTTAAATTAATGAATTAATGGTAGAAAATTATTATATCATACAGCATAAACCTAAACCCAAAGTCTCTAAAGGATGAAGTCCACTTGGCACACAGAATACTTTCAAATAACTTGTACTGGGACTTCCCTGATGATCCAATGGTTAAGAATCTGCCTGCCAAATTATATGTAACTTTGTTCTGTATTTCTCAAGTCTCCTGTAAATGTGTCATCATACTTTCATAATTTGAAAAAAAAGCTTTAGAAAATATTTAAAAATAAAAAGAATCTGCCTGCCAATGCAGGGGACAGGGGTTCCATCCCTGGTTGGGGAAGATCCCACATGCCAAGGAGCATCTAAGCCCGTGGGCCACAAAACTGAGCCCACATACCCAGAGCCACTGAAGAACAAGAGAACCCACTGAAATGAGAGGCCCTTTCACCACAACAGAGTAGACTCCACTTGAGGCAGCTAGAAAAAGCCCACGTGCCGCAAGGAAGACCCAGTGCAGCCAAAGACAAATATAATTTTTTTTTTGTATTTATTATTGGTACAAAAGTTTGAAAAGTATGCTTCTTTTTAAAATCTTGGTTTAATGTATATTATCATATGTGAAACAGATCGCCAGTCCAGGCTCAATGCATGAGACAGGGTGCTCGGGGCTGGTGCACTGGGATGACCCTGAGGGATGGGATGGGGAGGGAGGTGGGAGAGGGGTTCAGGATAGGGAGCACATGTACACCCATGGCTGATTCATGTCAATGTATGGCAAAACCCACTACAATATTATAAAGTAATTAGCCTCCAATTAAAATAAATTAATTTTAAAAAATAAAATAAAATCTTGGTTTAAAATCTGTGATCAGCGATTTGAAAATCTGTTTATAAGTTCAGTTTAATACTTTTTAATGGCTGGTGTTATGGGCTGAATTACATCTCCCCAAAATGCATATGTTAAAGTCCTAACCTTCAGCCATTCATAATGTAATCACATTTGGAAATAATATATTTAAATGGGTGATTAAGTTAAATAAGGTCATCAGGTTGAACCCTAATTTTATATTACTGGTGTCTCTGTAAGAAGAGGATATTTGGACAAAGACATATATGCTCACAGAAAAAAGCCATGTTCGCACAGAGGAAGAAAATAGCCATCTGCAAGCCAAGAAAAGAGACCTCAAAAGAAACCAAGCCTGCAGGCACCTTGATGCCATACTATTCAACCATTAAAGAAGAAGGAAATTTTGTAATTTGTGACAACATGGATGAAGGTAGGGGGCTCCACGTTAAGGGAAACAAGCCAAAGAGAGACAGACAAATACCATACTTGTATGGTATCACTTGTATGTGGAGTCTGAAAAAAAAAAAGATTGAACTCGTAAAAATATACTAGAAAAGTGGTTACTGGGTGCTGGGGAGTGGAGAGGATCAGGAGAGGTTGGTAAAATGTACAACCTTTGTTATAAGATGAGTTAGTTCTGAGGATCTAATCCATAAATAATATGGTAACTAAAGTTTCTGACACTGTATTGTATGATTGAAATTTGCTAAAAAGTTAGAACGTTAATGTTCCCATCCAAAAAAAAAGGTAAATATGTAAGATAACGATGACTCGGTTAACATTTATTCAATCATCACATTTTACATCTTAAATATCTTACCATTTTATTGGTCAGTCATATTTCAATAAAGCTGAAAAATAGTGGATGTGGGTCCATATTTTAAATAATACTATTGATGAATGAAAAGAAAGGTACTTAATTTTTTTTAAGATCATATGGTATTTGTCTTTTATTACTTTTTTTTTTTAATTATGTATTTATTTTTTACTTTACAGTATTGTATTGGTTTTGCCATACATCAACATGCATCAGACCAGGTTTAATCATTGCTTTTCCCTGATCAGGTGTCTCATGTAAGAAGTAAGCAAAAAGCCATCTCCACAACATTAGAGATGTGCTTACATTATGAGTATCTTTTTAATCTGCAGTTTCTCTGCAGGGGCGTTTACAAGCCACGTGTCTATTTGGTAAGTACTCATTTGGTGAAAACAATGTAATCTGAAAAGCCACTTACTAAATGCTGCTTTGAAATATACGGAAAGCAAACAAAAGAGTGAGACTAACAGCCCATTCTCATCTCTATTCCTCACTCAGGGAAAGCTCCACACTGTTCAAGATAGAAGGTTACACAACGAACTCACCCAGAAAGGCTGCTGGGGACTGTTGGCTCCAGCCATTCTACACGTGCTAGTAAGCTAAATCCCTTTCTTACAGTTTTAGATAGAAACAAGTAACAGTTCCAGTATTTTCTTCCCAGATCCCATTGCTGCCTTTAGCCAACCTCTGGGATGCATGAACCTCCACCTTGGAGACCAGACTACTTGAATAAACAGAGAACAGCTGGTTTTTGAATTACTCCTTAGACAAATGCCGTCTCTGCCCTGGTTCTATTATGTGTAGAATTATCGGGGCCCAGAGTGACCTACCATTCTCTGAAATGCCTCTCTAACAACAAATGCCAGCCCTCACACTTTTCATTCAAGGGCATTCACTCTTCTGTCTGATCTGCCACCTGATTGCCCTGCAGTGTGTCCCTCTAAAAGCAGAGACAAAATTGTGAAATCACTCGGCATTCCCTAAAGGAAATCTAGGGTCGAGTGTTATTCTTTGGTATTTCAATCTCTGAGTTCAACCCAGAGGATGCACAGTTCAGAAGCAATATAATTGAATTTCCTTTCACCAGTCTGCTTGGGCTTGTTGTCTGTCACTCACCAGAGCCAACGTCTTTGTAAAGGGCTTTAGGAGCCGCATCTTAATGTCACTGAGCAGATAACATATTAACTGTTAATTGACACACAGAAATGCTCCATAATTGTGTTCCTGTCTTTGTTAGAGGATGAAAAGTGGCATGATTTACCACTGCCGTTCCTTCTTCCAGTCTTCAGAGAGGTTATATTCTGAACGCCCCTCATCCCTTAAGGTCAAGTCACAGCATCTCTGTTTCTGGTCTTCTTATTAAATTATACTAATATCTTTCAGAGTTTAAGCGATTGTTAAACTAATTTTCCCTCATAGTAATGGTGTTTTATTTTGGTGGGTTTGGTTTTTTTTTTAATCATACTGACAAAATTTCCCTCGAGGGTGTCATTTTCTTCTAGAAGTTGTGAAAGGTATTATGATATTAAAAT
Organism: Tragelaphus eurycerus; assembly: GCA_935064755.1. Lineage (NCBI taxonomy): Eukaryota > Metazoa > Chordata > Mammalia > Artiodactyla > Bovidae > Tragelaphus > Tragelaphus eurycerus. Next base: position 37,782,625 of record CAKXYN010000010.1, on the reverse strand, counting down.
GTTTAAATATTTAGTTCTAAGCCATTTCTATTTCTTCAAATTGCCTTCCATTCTTTATTAAGTCCTCATAGACAATCTTATACAATGTTAAGTAAAGTGTATACATGCAGTCTTTTTTTCCCAGCTTTTTTCAATTAAATATATTTCTTATGTCAGCCTACTAAATGAACTTAGGCATCCTTCATTTTCCCATATTTAGAATAAGAAAAATAATGTCTACCTCTTGAGACTGTTTTGTGGATTAAATTATGCTTAACGTGGTAGATCAACCAACAAGAAGAGAGAAGCACGATTAAATCTGAACTTAATGTGAATATATTGATATAGCCCACAAAATTATAATTTTAATAGTAATCAATTCCCTCATATTATTTGAGACAGTTTATTTTATCAGTTCACTGACAATGTCCAAAAGTGAAAATGTTAAATGCATTTAGCATACATTTATCCTACTTGCCTCTGAAATGAATGCAAAGTAACTGGAACCTGTCACCTTTCTTATTAATCTGTTCATAAAAATAGGAATAAGCCAACAGGAGTTGGCTCCTTATATTTATGCAATGCTTTACCATTTGAAAATTTCTCCTGCTCACTTACTTGAATCAGTTAGAAACCTTATAAGGTTGATAGATACTATTATTCACACTTGAGATGAGAAAAAACAATAAGCTTCAGAGGTAAATAACTTATCCATCATTTGGGTTAGATTGAAGTCTGCATATTCCAAATGCAATATTCTTTTCGCCACAGCACACAGCCAAGACTCACTGCTCCCCAGTAAGAATCGAATTTCAGGGTTTTCTCATTTTTTTCATGTGAGTTTAATCAGTTTTCAAATATGTCATAGCTTCTTTTAATTTGTATTTTGTTATTTGCAAACAAAGCTATATGATTTGCTGCAATGTGAGCTTACCGAATGTTCTGTTATGTAAACACTTTGAATAGACAGGAAGTAGATCTTTTACCACATCCTCCTGAGCCTGCATCTTTGGCCTTACAATAAATAAAAAATCTTTTGCATTGCCTATCATCCTCAGTTAGTTGAAAATAATCCCCCAGTTAAATAAGCTTGTTGGAAAAGACCTTGCTTTGTAAACATAAAGCCTGCGACAAGTTATGGGAATCAATGTGACTCAGAAACTTTTTCTGTACACTAAATTTCACTGATCAGTGCCCCTTGGGAGTTGGCTCCTTGGAAGCAGAATGTTACAGACCCAGCACACCAAGTCAGTCCCACTTCCTATTATTTCAGCATCCAAACTTCAGATACCCAACCAGGTTAACCACGTGTCTTTCAGAGGGGGAATTTCCTAGCACCACAGCTGACCTCCACTAACCCAGACTGCCTGCAGTCTCAGGGTTTGTCTGGAGCCCATTTGGCCTTTGAGACTGGGGAGGTCAGTCAGTTCCCCAGGGCATTCATTCCTTGCTGTCTGTCTCAGGAGGGACTTTTCTTTGTTTGTTCCGGACTTGTAACCCTGAGGCTGCCCCATTGGCTCAGTGGTCAAGAGTCTGTCTGCAATGCAGGAGACTCAGGTTTGATCCCTGAATCAGGAAGATCCCCTGGAGAAGGAAATGGCAACCCACTCCAGGATTCTTGCCTGAAAAAAAAATCCCATGAACAGAGGAGCCTGGCGGGCTACAGTCCATGGGGTCACGAAGAGTCGGACATGACTGAGCACAGCACAAGCCCTGCCAACTTCAACATGAAGGCAGTGAAGCAAAATGATGTTTCCCAAAGGGAAACGAAGGAAAGACTGTATCAAGAAAATCTCTTTTTAAACTCCTGACCTTATGAAACATTTGAGTGAACAAAAACTGTTGACAGTCTTAAATATGTTGAGTACGAGATGCCAAAATTTATTCTCAGAGCTATATCTTGGCTGTCTAACTTAAATGATTTGGTCATTACCTTTTGGAAAGGCCAGAATGAATGGCAGAGTTTCAGTTGTTCAGGAAGGCCTGGAAAGAAACAAGGAATTGTTCTAGCAGTAGAAACCAGCAGGGTAGAGCAACATATTTCTGCCGATCATTGTCAACTTCTAGCACAGCAATAATGATTGTTGTTGTTCAGTCACTCAGTCATGTCTCTTTGCGACCCCATGGACTGCAGCACACCAGGCTTCCCTGTCTTTTACTATTTCCAGAGTTTGTTCAAACTTATGTCCACTGAGTCAATGATGCCATTCAACCATCTCATCCTCTGTCATCCCCTTCTCCTCCGGCCCTTAATCTTTCCCAGCATCAGGGTCTTTTCCAATGAGTTGGCTCTTCGCATCAAGTGGACAAAGTATTGGAACTTCTGCTTCAGCAACAGTCCTTCCATTGAATATTCAGCATTGGTTTCCTTAGGACTAACTGGTTTGATGACAAATGTCCCTCTAGTCAAAGTTATGGTTTTTCCAATATTCATGTATAGATGTGAGAGTTAGGCTATAAAGAAAGTTGAGTGCCAAAGAACTGATGCTTTGTGTGGTGTTGGAGAAGACTCTTGAGAGTCCCTTGGACTGCAAAGAGATCAAACCAGTCCATCCTAAAGGAAATCAGTCCTGAATATTCATTGGAAGGACTGATGCTGAAGCTGAAACTCCCATACTTTGGCCACCTGATGTGAAGAACTGACTCACTGGAAAAGACCCTAATGCTGGGAAATATTAAAGGTAGAAGGAGAAGAGGAAGACCTACATGAGTTTGAGCAAGCTCAGGGAGTTGTGATGGACAGTGAAGCCTGGCATGCTGCAGTCCATGGGGTTACAAAGAGTCAGACACGACTGAGCAACTGAACTAAACTCAACTGGTTTGATCTTGCTGTCCAAGGTTCTCTCAAGAGTCTTCTCTAGAACTACAGTTCAAAAGCATCAATTCTTTGACACTCAGCCTTTTTTATAGTCCAAATCTCACATCCATACATGCTGCTGCTACTGCTGCTGCTGCGAGGTCACTTCAGTCGTGTCCGACTCTGTGCGACCCCATAGACGGCAGCCCACCAGGCTTCCCCGTCCCTGGGATTCTCCAGGCAAGAACACTGGAGTGGGTTGCCATTTCCTTCTCCAATGCATGAAAGTGAAAAGTGAAAGTGAAGTCACTCAGTCATGTCTGACTCTAGCAACCCCATGGACTGCAGCCCACCAGGTTCCTCCGTCCATGGGATTTTCCAGGCAAAAGTACTGGAGTGGGGTGCCATTGCCTTCTCTGCATCCATACATGACTACTGGGAAAACCATAGCTTTGGCTAGATGGACCTTTGTTGGCAAAGTGATGTCTCTGCTTTTTAATATGCTGTCTAGATTGGTCTAGCTTTTCTTCCAAGGAAGAAGTGTCTTTTAATTTCATGTCTGTAGTCACCATCTGCAGTGATTTTGGAGCCCAAGAAAATAAGTCTGTCACCGTTTCCATTTTTTCCCCATCTATTTGCCATGAAATGATGAGACTGGATGCCATGATCTTAGATTTTTGAATGCTGAGTTTTAAGCCAGCTTTTTCCTAATTGATATTGGTGCAATAGCAATACATTTACCATGTGGTAATAGGCATCATCTTATCTGAAGCCCATAAGAAGTGTTGGGGGAAGTATTATGATTCCTCTCCATTCTGTTAAATGAAAAAACAGTGCTTTAGAAAGTTAAGGTGGTTTGCCCAGGGTCACCAGCTAGGCAGGTACAGGAACAGAAACAAATGCTATGACTCCTCTGTGGTATTCTACTTCATTTTCCACCTACGAAAGGGGAAAATGGCACATATACGTATGAAGAGAAAGTGAAAGTGTTCATCGCTCAGCCGTATCCAATTCTTTGCAACCCCATGGACTGTAGCCTGCCAGGCTCCTCTGTCCATGGAATTCTTCAGGCAAGAATACTGGAGGAGGTAGCCATTCCTTTCACCAGATCTTCTCGATCCAGAAATTGAACCTGGTTCTCCTGAATTGGCAGACAGATTCTTTATCATCTAAGCTACCAGGGAAACTCATACCTATGAAGATGGGTCCTTAAACCTATAAAGGCTCCATTTTAATACAGCTTATTTCTGTATAGGTAGTGCTCTTGTCAACTTAATGCTCTGCTTTTGCTATTCCTCTTAGGAGCTCTTTTTAAAAATTTCTTTTCCGCACCAGGTCTGTTAATACCATTTTGCAATGCTAATAGCCCCCAGTGAAAAGCACTCTTATTAGTTAAATAAACAAACAATTTGATTCTAAATCTAAGAGCAAAGTCATAATTGATGAATACGTAGTGACCCAAGGGTTTTAGCTGGTTACTGTACACTAAGCAAACACGTTTATCATCTCTATTTGAGTTAAGCATGAATTACTAAGTGTATAATTTCAGGAGCCACTTTTCCCCTTTTCACTGTCATAGGTCTGCTTTTACAGTCTTCCATGTTTTATTTTAAATGCAGTCATTTCAGCTGCCCTTTACTGTTGTTTTCCATTTCCGTATGAAAAACTTACAGAAAGTTACAAAGCCACCTGAGTCCTTCCACCTTGGAAATTAGAGAACTCTGTTCCATCCTCTAGCATTCAAGTTTTGCTCCTTCCTGTTTAGGTTGGATGACTTTTCCCGTAGCAGAACTGAATGTATTCCACTGAGTTCCCTTCACAATCTCCGCCATGTGTGGTCAATTAAATCCCAGCAGAAAGTAGGAGTTTCCACTGAAACTACTGCACTTCCTGGGAAGCAGCAGGGTTTACTTCTAGTTTCTAAATATCATTGGATCTTCACGGGGACGATTTCTTCTCTATATCCTCGACACAGCACACATGGAATTAGACATGATCCCACCTACATCTAATTTGGCAGCAAACCACTCTTTGAAGAAACCATACTGTTTTCATTAAAGATCTTGGTCATTCCTACTCTTCATAGGTTTATCTTTATTTTCTCTAAGTGCTTTTGTGCAAATGTGCACCTGGATTTTAAAGTGGATGCCCCATTCAGAAAAGCCTATATAAAATTATCTCTAGCAAAATAAAATTGGAACACAAAACAGATGCCTGGAAGACAATTGTGGAAAAAATGATGAGAGTCAAATGATGAAAATATATTTTGAGCTTATTTTAGTAGAGGTTTTGGTGGTGGTGGTGCTGATGGTGGTGTAAAAATACCAGGATCAATTTTTAAAATGCTATAATATAATGCAATACTTTGTGGTTCTTTTGGGGGAAATGTTCCTTAAATCTGATAGTTGAAAAGTATTTTCCTCTGGTTTTAGATACCTATGTAAATGTGCCTGAGATAAACTAATCATTGTTACACTGTACCTAGAGGAAAACCGTATGTAGTTCATATTGGAGAGGATTCAAAAAATTTTTTACAATAAAATTACATTAACATGGATTTACTCTTTGGTTACTGTTAGCCATTCATCTTGGAAATATGAGCAGTTAACATTAGGTAGTTTCAGTATAAATCAAGTTTCCGGGACTATGTTTCCCTACTTAAAAGAGTGAACTGTGTTTTAGACTCTAGGGTAATTTTTATATTTACATTTACTTATATTTAATCGTATTTGTTAATTTTGTTTTTATGCGGAGGAGTTTTGCTCTTTATAGTTGAGGCTCTGTGAATTGCAACCTCCACAACAAAACCAGCACGTTGTATACACATACATGTCGTATACGCATGCAATTTCAAGCAAAATTATTTTCCCTTAAAAAATCACATAATTTCAATAATCCTTCCCCTAAAGTATTTCAATTAAAAAAGATACACTGTACTTGTTTTAAAATGGCAAGTTATCAAAGAAGTATAAAGCCAAAACAGGAGAAACATTACCTTGTAACATAATTCCCAAAAAAAGGCCAAATTAACTTGGATCAATTACGATAATATATGTGCCCAACACTTAGGTTAAAAACATTCAAATAAAAAAGGTTATATTTGGACTGGTTTTCCCAAGCAGTGGCAGAGCCTCTGAAGGTCTCCGCTCTCTCATACAATGACTGAAACACAAAGGAACTGCCTTCAATACAGCCGATCTGAAAAAGGTCTTTCCAGAATAAACGTTTACAAGAAGCTGAAAGAATCAGGGGTTTTGAAAGGCCCTATTGCTTGCTATGGTCCAGCAGCATTGGCCTTCATCTATTCCACAGACAGGCCCGGCTCTGCCCCAGCTGGGAGCTCACAGGTCTATTCTCTTGTCCTAGGACCCTGCTGTCCTCTCTGCTCACCCAAGCAGGTTCTCCTCCTTCCCAAAGCTGAAACATCAGCTTGTCCAGAGGTCTTCCCACATCAAACAACCCAAAGTAGTTTCCCAGCTAGTCTCCCTCAGAATAGCTTTGCTCCATAAAACTTCATGAAACACATATACATACATACACATGTATATATGTATATATATACACACACATACATACAATACCTCATCAAATTTTGAATTCCAGCAATTGTTAGACATGCCACTGTATTCCATATCACAAAGAGAAAGAGAAGGGTATGATACTCCGTCAATCTTAGGATGTGTCCTGATGTCAGATGTATTGAAATATAGGAGAGGACAAGTGTACCTTAGAACAAGTGGGATATTATATATGTGTCTCTATGTAGATCAGTGTCCCCAGCTGCTCTCAAGGGTCACACTCGAAGATAAGGACTACACCTGCATTGCTTACCCTGCAGGCCTAGCAACCAGTCCCTTGTCTACATTTGGTATGTGTATACTGAATATGTAAACAAGTTGATGGCCAGACGGTCAAGAAGATATTTCATTGTTAAATACCACACTGTGTGAGAAGATCTGAGTCTTATTCAGACTCAGTTGCTCAATCGCTTCAGTCGCGTCCTACTCTCTGTGACACCATGGACGGTAGCCTGCCAGGGTCCTCTGTCCATGGGATTCTCCAGGCAAGAACACTGGAGTGGGTTGCTATGCCCTCCTCAAGGGCATAGCTTTTGGATGCTGGGTGGTGCAGAAGTTAACATAATACAGAGAGTAGGTTTGTTATCTATTCCACACTGTCTGCATTGTCTTGAAAAATAAAAAAGGTAGAAGAAGATTATTCAGCCAATCAGTATTTAAACCCACTCTGGCCTGGATTTAAGCCATTTTTCATAGATTAGATACATTTTCTTACTTGGATGGCTGGAGAAGAAAATGGCAACCCACTCCACTATTCTTGCCTGGAAAATTCCATGGACAGAGAAGACTGGCGAGCTACAGTCCGTGGGGTCACAAAGACTCAGACACAAACTGAGAGTGCACTCCATTTATGTTTTCCCTGAGAACTGAGTATCCAGTATTACTGTAGCCATAGAAGAATTCTCCGTGAGAGCCAAAAAGAAATATAGCTACCGATTTAGCGCCTACCGTTACTGCTTGTGCAAAATAAAAAAGCTCTTGGTGAAATCCAGCTCTCACCAACACTATCATTAGTGATCTTGAGCCTTCGGTACTATTCAGGTATAAAAATACATATTAACAGGAGATTAAGTCATAGTAACAGCAGAAGGTGTTTGTTTTGGCATTCTCTGTAATGATGTAGTAATTAATTTGTGGCAGTGTGCTTCTCTTTCTCCTTATTTTCAGTCTATAAACTACGACCTCAGCTGATCTAGGATAGTAACAGAGGCAATGCCTTGCTAACATAATGAGAACAACATCAACAAAGTTGCTTAGAAAAGACTCCAGGTTACTGGACTGGTTCAACTTAACGCTGATTTAGGCATATGATTATTTTAAAGTTCTTTGGTATTTTTAGCTGAAAAGAAAGATGACAAGTACAGCAAGTGTTATTGCTCCATTGCTTTTTTGCTAGGTGTGAGACAACGTTTTGCCCCGTTAAATCAAAGCAAATAATGTTACAAAGTCGTTTCCAGATTTCTAGCTCAACCCAGAAGGTTGATGCTTACTGTGAAGTCTCCAGAATTGGATCAAATTTTCAATTCAGATGAATAGAGCAACCATGCATCCGATGCCTCATAGATCTCCAAATTTAGCTTGAAACCTGTTCCCTTCTTCCAGATGACTGGCAGGGAGGCAAGGGGGAATTCACAGAATTAGCGAGCAAACCCATGGAGACATGATTTCTGTATATTCAATGCTGTCTCTCTTCCACCAGTTTGTATTGAAGCTGGCACTACTAACAGGAATTACCCAGGTAAGCAATAAATTTTAGGTATGTGGAAGTTAACCCTTTAGGGATTTCCCTTTATAAGATAATGAAACTTGATTTTTTTTTTTCAAAGCTAGAAGACTAGATGGGCAGAAGCAACAATGAGAAATCATTTTCCTAGAAGATATCTAGTCCCACCTTTCCTCCATTATAAGCCAATAATATCCTTTAGTATCTCAGGGATGGCTTGTGTCACCTCCCATCAGGGACTTGGTTCAGATCTTTGAGATTTTACAGGTGGTGAACCACTTCTACCATTCTACCTTCACGCCCCAGAGGAAAATTGTGTTAGGTAAACTTGAAGAAAGTATGAAGGGAAAGAGCAAAGGAAAGAAGAGGAAGAAATCAGAGATTACCTTTTGACCCCTTCATCTCCAAAATTTTTAATATCGAAAATATTCATAAATGGGACTCCCCTGGTGGTCCAGTGGTTAAGAATCCGCCTTGCCATGCAGGGGATGCAGGTTTGATCCCTGGTCAAGGAACTAAGATCCCACATTCTGCAGAGGACTCAAACTTGCGCACCACAAATTCTGAGCCAGAGCACCACAGCTAGAGTCCATGTACTGCAACGAAAAATATCCCACATGATGCAGTAAAGACCTCCCTGCTGCAGCTAAGATCCGATGAGGCCAAGTGAAAGAACATTCCATAAAGGTATAGGGTATATGTATTAGATGGAAGTAGTAAACATGGAAAATATGCAAGACTATAGACCACAAAGTATTTAATGATAACTTATGACTTGCTTTCTCGGAGAAGCCAATGGCATCCCACTCCAGTACTCTTGCCGGGCAAATCCCATGGAGGGAGGAGCCTGGTGGGCTGTAGTCCATGGGGTCACTAGGAGTCGGACATGACTGAGCGACTTCACTTTCACTTTTCACTTTCGTGCATTGGAGAAAGAAATAGCAACCCACTCCAGTGTTCTTGCCTGGAGAATCCCAGGGACGGGATAGCTTGGTGGGCTGCCATCTATGGGGTCGCACGGAGTCGGACACGACTGAGGCAACGTAGCAACAGCAGCAGCAGCATTACTTGCTTTCTAGACTCTTCCAGTGATTGATATTTAGGTCTCACTTGGAGAAGCTCTATTGATTTTTTTCCTACATTTGCTTACTGTATCTATTTTTACTTTTCCCTTCATATCTTCATAAGCCAAGAAAGCAGAGCTTCAAGTCAGATGGAAGAAATTTTCTTCCAAAAGAACTGAATTTCACTGTTTTTTTTTTTTTCTCAAGCCATCAAAATGCATAAGAATTCCCTTCTCTCCGTAGTTCCCTCTGCCATTTGGTCATTAGTTGGGGACAGCCATCAGAAAGGGGCCAGTGGGATGGATTCTAAAGCAGGGCAGCTGAGGGTCTCCATCAACTATGCTCCACCTGCAGGTCCTCTTGAAGGAGATGTCAATGGCAAATTTTCACAGCCATCACAGTAGTATACGGATGAATACACAGCAAAGTATTCACAGGTAAATACATCTCCATCATTTCAAAACTGTCATAGTAATCCTATCCAAACAAATTATTTCTCAAAACCTAACATTCTGTTGCTTTCAGGTTTATAACAGATCAGAATCACACATCGGGATTTCTAGTGGCTGAAACATGGTAAGTGAACCTCCTTAGCAACAGACCAAAATCTGCAGGCTATGGAACCATGCCTTCCTGACACCTGGGATATTGGATTTGCTACAACACATAATTGTTCTCAGCTATTTCCACTGTGGTTATTTTTCACTGTGCCACCTGGCAAGATAAAAAGGCAGGGAATATCAGGTTTTGCTTTCCCTTCTGTTTCCATGGACACGGGTTTATAATTTTATATGAAAGTCAAAATCTGTCACTCTTACAAAGTCTGTTCTTGGAGTGACTTTGCTAACAGCTTCGACTAATGCAGTAAAATAATTAGGAATCCGCAAAGAAAACACACAAAGGAAGGGAAAATGAGCCCCTTCTTAAGGATGAACAAGGCAGGGTAGGAAGATGACTGTGGAGTGAGCCTGTGGTTTAGGAAAGGGATGAAATGAATAGAAGGCAATAAAGTACTTAATGAATGTGGATGTTTTGGAGCATTGGATGGAATCTCAGCATGCAACGTGAATATAAGTTCACTTTTAAGCCAGAAACAATTGAATTAATGTTCCTTTTAAACATAATAGAACCTAATGGTTAGTACTACATCCGCCTCCTGCTGTCTCTTATGCAAATATGTGAGTTTGTCAGCAGAACAGTTTCAAGACTCTTGCCATCAAGACATTTATCATTCCAAAAAAAAAAAATTCGTACTGATCTTCAGCCTACTTGATTTTGGCCTAGTCTACTCTTTTGCAGGCCCCAGGTCTGTGGAGCTGTGCCATGTGGTTCTTACCACGTAAGGTTTAAAGAGGCCTTACAGTGTGTGAAGGACACTGGCAGGCTGTAATTGGTATTAAAAAAAAACCTGAGGGATCTTTGTTTTGAGGGAATAGTATATACAAAAATATACATTTTAAACAGGAAAATTAGGAATGAATTATCAAATTATAAAGAATTCTTCATTTTTCTGGGAGGATTTATTTCACTAATACTGTGAAATTAGAATGAATCAATTTGTGTACTACCCATATTCTTGAAATGTTTGATGTGGCCATGGTCCTTGTTCATAGCAGGCTCTGAATATGAAGCTGCCCATCTGATCAGGTCAGACCCACCCAGGATAATCTTATCGAGTAACTCAAAGTCAATTAATGTGGAACTTTCATTACATTTGTGAATCCCTTCAATTCTGTTATAATACATAATGTAACCTAATGACCCGAATGAAATCCATCACATTCCAGACAAGAGTCAGGCATGATATAGGAGATGCTCAGAGGCCATTTTATTGAATTCTGTCTGATGCAGGTGAAGACTAAATCTTCATTTGATAGTGGTAGATTTTTAATATAACTGGATTTAATTATTAGTCAAATTCTATGCCAGATGAATATCATTACACATTTTTAGCTAGATGTAGGAACTCCCATACATATAGACTCTGATTAAAGGTAGCCATGGTAACTAGAAATTTCATTATCATCTTAGCACCAGTATTTTTTTCCTCTGAGTACCATCCGAGTCCTGAGAGAATGTGTTTATGTGTATGTACAGTACTGGGGGATGAGGGTTAGGGGGTGCCTTTTACCTCAGTAGAAATGTTACTATTTAAAATTAATCAGAAATACATCATCAGCTATTTGACAGAGGGCAAATACTGCTCTGCTAAGTCGCTTCAGTTGTGTCCGACTCTGTGTGACCCCATAGATGGCAGCCCACCAGGCTCCCCCATCCCTGGGATTCTCCAGGCAAGAATACTGGAGTGGATTGCCATTTCCTACTCTAATGCATGAAAGTGAAAAGTCAAAGTGACTGCTCAGAAAATATTTTTAATAAGATTCACTTCCAAATTTCTTCTTCAGAGTATGTATGATCTCATTCTTTCATATGAATACATGTCTCCTAAATGTCATATACAAAATAGATAGATAGATGGAAATAGATGAATAGGTGGATAGATCAATCTTCTAGGCAAATTTGAACACTGAGGAGTGGTCTTCATTTTTAGTTAGACATTTAATACCCTTTAGGCCAGACTTTTTTAGGCTAAAATTTTTCAGACATAGAATTTGCTGACCCAGGAAATGAAATGTTCTATTAAAATAACTGACATATTCTTCAACAACCTTTCAAATATTACATTTGAAAGCTCATCAAGAATTATTTTCAAGACCCACTGTGTGAAAGGCACTGTTCTAGACTCCTAGAAATGGGCAGAGGCCTATTTTCTAAAGAGGACATAGAACATCCAGAAAACAAAAAGACAGGATGATTGCAGATAATAAACATGCTTTGAGAAAAAGGAAACAAGCTGATTGAACGGGATTGAACCAGAGGCAGCAGAGATAAGGGGATGTTAATTTAGACCATTTGTGAGATACATTCTCATTGAGGAATCTACATTGTAACCTGGACAACAAAAACAAGGCAAGCTAAGACAAAAGCTAAGCTTCTAGGTAAAGTGAACCAACACCAGCAAAAATTTATGGTAGAAACCATTGTGGTGTGTTCAAGGAATACAAAAAGAGTCAGGCAATAATAGAGTCCAGTGAAGGAGGGGAGAGAGAATGGAGGTCAAATCATAGAATTTACATAATTTCTTTTAAGTCACGTAATGTTTGAGTTTTTGTTTCTAGGTGCAATTGATAACTGTTTAAAAGTTGATTTGAATTTGTTATTTGATGCTGTGAAAGTGCTACACTCAATATGCAAGCAAATTTGGAAAACTCAGCAGTGGCCACAGGACTGGAAAAGGTCACTTTTCATCCCAATCCCAAAGAAAGGCAATGCCAAAGAATGCTCAAACTACCGCACAATTGCACTCATCTCACATGCTAGTAAAGTAATGCTCAAAATTCTCCAAGCCAGGCTTCAGCAATATGTGAACCGTGAACTTCCTGATGTTCAAGCTGGTTTTAGAAAAGGCAGAGGAACCAGAGATCAAATTGCCAACATCCTCTGGATCATGGAAAAAGCAACAGAGTTCCAGAAAAGCTTCTATTTCTCCTGTATTGATTATGCCAAAGCCTTTGACTGTGTGGATCACAATCAACTGTGGAAAATTCTGAAAGAGATGGGAATACCAGACCACCTGACCTGCCTCTTGAGAAATTTGTATGCAGGTCAGGAAGCAACAGTTAGAACTGGACATGGAACAACAGACTGGTTCCAAATAGGAAAAGGAGTACGTCAAGGCTGTATATTGTCACCCTGTTTATTTAACTTCTATGCAGAGTACATCATGAGAAACGCTGGACTGGAAGAAACACAAGCTGGAATCAAGATTGCTGGGAGAAATATCAATAACCTCAGATAGGCAGATGACACCACCCTTATGGCAGAAAGTGAAGAGGAACTAAAAAACCTCTTGATGAAGGTGAAAGTGGAGAGTGAAAAGTTGGCTTAAAGCTCAACATTCAGAAAATGAAGATCATGGCATCTGGTCCCATCACTTCATGGATGGGGAAACAGTGGAAACAGCGTCAGACTTTATTTTTCTGGGCTCCAAAATCACTGCAGATGGTGACTGCAGCCGTGAAATTAAAAAACGCTTACTCCTTGGAAGGAAAGTTATGATCAACCTAGATAGCATATTCAAAAGCAGAGACATTACTTTGCCAACAAAGGTCCATCTGGTCAAGGCTATGGTTTTTCCTGTGGTCATGTATGGATGTGAGAGCTGGACTGTGAAGAAGGCTGAGCGCCGAAGAATTGATGCCTTTGAACTGTGGTGTTGGAGAAGACTCTTGAGAGTCCCTTGGACTGCAAGGAGATCCAACCAGTCCATTCTGAAGGAGATCAGCCCTGGGATTTCTTTGGAAGGAATGATGCTAAAGCTGAAACTTTAGTACTTTGGCCACCTCATGCAAAGAATTGACTCATTGGAGAAGACTCTGATGCTGGGAGGGATTGGGGGCAAGAGGAGAAGGGGACGACAGAGGATGAGATGGCTGGATGGCATCACTGACTCTCTGGACATGAGTCTGAGTGAACTCCAGGAGTTGGTGATGGACAGGGAGGCCTGGTGTGCTGCGATTCATGGGGTCGCAAAGAGTCGGACACGACTGAGCGACTGATCTGATCTGATCTGATTTTTAAAAAAATCACTCTGGCAGATACATCTTGAATGGTATTTGATAGAATCTCATCTATATCCATTCTTTATAACTGGAAACAAAAATATATTACTAGTTCAAATGAAGAATCAGTCAATTATTTTCACTTTCAGTATTTATATTTTTTTTAATGTATCTCTCACTTAACCAGATACCTTTCTATCTGGCATAAATCTTGTCCATATTTATTTCTGATAAAAACCTTAAAAAGTAACTTTCGAATAAATATTATAAATATTTTTTCTCCACTCACTGTTATTTTAAAGACTCCAAAGGAACTGTGAAGCCCAAGTTCAGTTCAGTTGCTCAATCATGTCCGATTCTCTGTGACCCCATGGACTGCAGTATGCCAGGCTTCCCTGTCTATCACCAACTCCCAGAGCTTGCTCAGACTCATTTCCATTGAATCAGTGATGTCATCCAACCACCTCATCCTCTGTCGTCCCCTTCTCCTTCTGCCCTCAATCCTTCCCAGCATCAGGGTCTTTTCCAATGAGTCAGCTCTTCACATCAGGTGGACAAAGTATTGGAGTTTCAGCCTCAGCATCAGTCCTTCTAATGAATATTCAGGGCTGGTTTCCTTTAGGATTGACTGGTTTGATCTCCTTGCTGTCCAAGGGACTTTCAAGAGTCTTCTCCAGCACCACAGTTTGAAAGTATGAATTCTTTGGTGCTCAGCCATCTTGGTCCAACTCTCACATCCATACGTGACCACTGGAAAAACCATGTCTTTGACTGTGTGGACCTTTTTGGCAAAGTGATGTCTCTGCTTTTTAATATGCTGTCTAGGCTGGTCATAGCTTTCCTTCCAAGGAGCAAGCATCTTTTAATTTCATGGCTGCAGTCACCATATCAGTGACTTTGGAGCCCAGGAAAATAAAGTCTGTCACTGTTTCCATTGTTTCCCCATCTATTTGCCATGAAGTGATGGGACCAGATGCCATGATCTTAGTTTTCTGAATGTTGAGTTTCAAGCCAGCTTTTTCACTCTCCTCTTTCACTTTCAAGAGACTCTTGAGTTCCACTTCATTTTCTGCCATTAGGATGGTGTTATCTGCGTATCTGAGGTTATTGATATTTCTCCCTGCAATCTTGATTCCAGCTTGTGCTTCATCCAGTACATTCACATGATGTACTCTGCATATAAGTTAAATAATCAGGGTGACAACAACGTATAGCCTTGACGTACTCCTTTCCCAATTTGGAACCATTCCATTGTTTCGTGTCTGGTTCTAACTGTTGCTTCTTGACCTGTATACAGATTTCTCCAGAGGCAGGTAAGGTGGTCTGGTATTCCCATCTTTTTAAGAGTTTTCCACAGTTTGTGGCGATCCACACAGTCAAAGGCTTTAGTTGTAGTCAAGGAAGCAGATGTTCTTCTGGAATTCTCTTGCTTTTTCTATGATCCAATGGATGTTGCCAATTTGATCTCTGGTTCCTCTGCCTTTTCTAAAACCAGCTTGAACATCTGGAATTTCACGGTTCATGTATTGCTGAAGCCTGGCTTGGAGAATTTTGAGCATTACTTTACTAGCGTGTGAGAAGAGTGCAACTGTATGGTAGTTTGAGCAGTCTTTGGCATTGCCTTTCTTTGGGATTGGAATGAAAACTGCCCTCCCTTTTCCCATCCTGTGGCCACTGCTGAGTTTTCCAAATTTGTTGGCACATTGAGTGCAGCACTTTCATATCATCTTCTTTTAAGATTTGAAATAGCTCAACTGGAATTCCATCACCTCCACTAGCTTTGTTCATAGTGATGCTTTCTAAGGCCTACTTGACTTCGCACTCCAAGATGTCTGGCTCTAAGTGAGTGAGCACACCACCGTGGTAATCTGTATAGTTCTGTGTATGCTTGCCACCTCTTCTTAAATATGTTTTGCTTCTGTTAGATACATACCATTTCTGTCCTTTATTTTGCCCATCTTTGCATGAAATGTTCCTTTGGTATCTCTAATGCCCAGATAGCTCAGTCAGTAGAGCATCAGACTTTCAATCTGAGGGTCCAGGGTTCAAGTCCCTGTTCAGACCTCTCTGTTTGCTTCCCTGGTGGCTCAGATGGTAAAAATTCTGCCTGCAGTGCAGGAGACCTGGATTCAATACCTGAGTTTGCAAGATCCCCTGGAGGAGGGCATGGCAATCGACTCCAGTATTGTTGCTGGAGAATCCCCATGGACAGAGGCGCCTGGCGGGCTACAGTCCATGGGGTCACAAAGAGTGAACCCCAAATTTGTCTCTAAATCAATCTGCTCTTTTTATTTCATTAATTAGCTATGATTTGTTATTTCAGAGTTGCTAAGGAATAGAAATATCATGATAGTATAGACTTTTTCTAAGCAGAAAAACCAACATTGATATACCTATTTTGGAATGAAAAGGGACAAAATATTTTCATGATACATAAAAATCAAATATGACAGACACTTTTCTTTTTAATAGCCTATTTTCAACACTCGTCTTATAACTAGTTTTTCTAGCTACATTTTTGGTACACATGAACATGTCCAGTCACCTCTACAGCAAGCCCTCAACATTTTGTCCACTTTAGGTAGCTAGGGTTTTAGATATCCAAGCAACTTACTTCACAGTGCTAAAAAAAAAAAAAAAAAAAAAAAGGAATATGCATAAATTTCAAAGGATTCACTCCTTCCTTCAAACAGTATAGAGATTGGAGCACAAAAAATTTACAATCAAAAGTCAAGAACACAGAGACATCCTGATTCCAGTAATAGCAGACTACATAATGAGGGCAGGTTCTATGGTATAAATACTTCTATTTGAAAGCACTGAAGAGCCAAAGGAGCATTTAAAAAAAAAAAAAAAAAGGACAAAGATCCAGGAAAAGGCAGAAACCCAGAAAGAAAACTTTTCTATTTGGGGCCACTTTTCCCCTTGGAGACTTGTGCCAATTCCAGATAAAGTGGCTGGGAAGCTGAGTAACTGAGCCAGAGCACTTTTGACAATCTGCCAGAGTCAGGGGGACACAGTTTGGGGTGAAGGTCCACCAAGAAGGAGAGCTCTTTGATCTCTGTTGAGACCTGAACATCACATCTTAAGGATAAACTCAGAATAGACAGGCTTTTAAAAGACTGCAGGACACCTTTACAACATCTCTACAGGTGAAAATTAGCATATTACAAACACAGTCAGAAGCTTCGCAGAGCAAATGTTAATTCTCTTTTAAAAAAAGGGTAAGATTATCCTAGACCTCAGATTATTTCTAAAAACAGTTGTGCACAATGTACTAAACACAACAAAAAAATAACCAGGCACAAGAGAAATAAAATTATATAAACTGGGAATAGCAGAAAAAATAGACAATAATCTAACAACAGTTACTTTAAGGTATTAGACTTATCAGATACAGACTTTAAAGTGTAATATTTTACTATTTTACATTGTTGATGAAGAGAAAAGTCAAAATTGAGAAATTCAACAGGGAACTGGAACACTAGTAATAAAGAGCCGCATAGAAGCTCCAAACACTTTGTTGAAAAACATAATAATTGAAATTAAGAATACAATGGATGAGTTTAACAACAGATTAAATGAGTTGAAGAGGAAATTTGTGAAGTGAGGGTTAGATCAAAAGAAACATTCAGAATAAAATGAGACACAAAAGGATGGAAAGACACTCAGCTGATGCAGTGAGAAACTCTACCATATAATAGGATTCATGAAAAATAAAGACCAGTTGGAACAGAAGCAACACATAAAGGATAATGATTGAAAACACCAAACCAGGGATTCGGGAATTCCTCCTTAATGACGCAATATAAAAACTTTCCATTTGAGGCAAGGCATAAGACAATGATACCTCCTCTCACCACTTTTATGGAAACTTTAAGAATAAAAAGGAAGAAGTATAGCTGTCATTATTCTCAGACAATATGATTACATGAATAGGAAATCCAAAAGAATCCAGTTAAATTATTAAAATTAATAGTTAAAATGAAGAAAATTACTTAATTTTGCTAACCTGAAAATAATGATTCATTCAAAACAATTCCTTAATAAGTATTCTTAACAAGCAAATAGGAAATACAAATAAATAAGAAAGTGCAACTAATAAAAGGGCAAAATAAGTCTTAATCTCTGAAATCAATGAGGCAAAGTGATAGTCAAAAAAAAAAGTTCACATCTTCTCCATCATGTACGTACTCCGAGCTGAGCTGCAACAAATACAGCACATGTTGTGTCAGGCCCTTGGGGAATGGAGAAATGGTCAAAGTTGATTCTTCTTGGCCATTTTTTCAGTCTGCGTCTGATACATTTAATACTTTGAAGTAACTGTTACTTGATTTCTACTGTATTTTTTCTGCTGTTTCCAATTTATGTGATTTTATTTCCTTGGTGCTTAGTTATAGCTTATAGTCTATTTACAGACCTAAGACTACTGCAGTTGGCAATCAGTTGCAAAGGAGTATAAGTCTTACTTACTCATTTGGGCGTATCTTCACTCAACAAAAGAATGTTGACTTCCTATCCTCCATGAATCAAGCATTTTTCCTGAGACATTAAGAAAGATAAACAGAAATTAGACAAAATCTTTAGCATTAGAGAAGAGGCCAAAGAAGAGAGATCGGAAGCAAGGTCTGAAGATACAGGAAATGTTTTGTGGAGGACTCAAGAACTAAGCACAAGAAAGGCCCCCTCCGTATTCTTGCCTGGAGAATCCCAGGACAGGGGAGCCTGGTGGGCTTCTGTCTGTGGGGTCGCACAGGTCGGACACGACTGAGCGACTACGCAGCAAGAACTAAGCTAACCTTGCAAAAGTGGAGAGAATTTGGGTAGAGCCAAGATTTGGCTACCCAAAAAAGAGGGATTTCCCTGGTGGTCCAGTGGTTAAGAATTCACCTGCCAATGCAGGGGACACAGCTTTGACCCCTGGTCTGGAAAGATTCCAAATGCCACGGAACAACTAAGCCCTGCACAACAACTGTAGAGCCCTCTCTCCTAAAGCCTGTGCTCTGGAACAAGTGAAGCCACAGCAATGAGAAGCCCGCTCACCGCAGCGAAGAGTAGCCCCTACTCTCTGCAACTTAAGAAAGCCTGTGCCCAGTAATGAAGACTCAGCGCAGCCCAAAATAAATAAAACTTATTTATTTAAGTTTAGAAAAAATAAAATAAAAAGTGGGAATAGACATGGGATGGTCATGCGTTCCATCTCATAGACCAAAAGTGCAAATAGAAATTGGGAGAAATAAGGATGGATTTTTCTTAATTTAAAAGGCCTAGCAGAAGAATCCAGAATTCAGGCAGTTCACCAATCAGGACGAGCTCTGGGCTTTTTGCACATGAGAAATGTCAAGGCATACCCCTAATTACTTCTACTCTCTGTTTCCTAGAGTTAAATATTCATTGCGTGTCTGTTTTAGGTAGATGAGCATGGTGTTTAGAAGCATGGATTTCAGAGTCAGATTCTCCATGTTTGAACCTGCCTCCACCACTTACTAACCCTAAGTGACCTAGACACTCTCATATGGAAAGTGAAAGTGAAGTCGCTCAGTCGTGTCCGACTCTTAGCGACCCCATGGACTGCAGCCCACCAGGCTCCTCCATCCATGGGATTTTCCAGGCAAGAGTACTGGAGTGGGGTGCTATTGCCTTCTCCGCATCGTTCCTCATGACTCCACAAATTTTTGGGCCTCCAGTGAGAAGCCAAGTCTGCCACCCGGCTGCCCAGCCCCTGCTCTTGTCAGCACAGCCTGGGCCCGGAGGAGGGCAAGGGGCAGAAATAAGAGGGAATGAATGGAGGTCGGAGACAGAACAGAGGAGGGGAGGAGACAGCAACAGGAGAGACAGAACAGAGACACTGAGAGAAACCGAGAAAGGAAAGGAATGACGTAGGAGAAAAAAGAGAAGGAACTCATATTTTATTGAGTGAAACCTACGTGTCATGCAAGTGCTAGGCCCCTGTTAATTATAACCATTTGGTTAATGCAAACGTTATCATTCTTCTTCCCATTTGGTAAAGAAGGAAACTGAGGCTTGCAGAAGCTGGGCGGACATTCTGCTCTTAGAAAAGAGGGCAGGAGAAGGCAGAGAGAAAAAAAGGAGCAGGCAGGCAAAGAAAGAATGCTGACCACGAGGAAACTGGAGGGCTGCAGTGGGAAGCAGGCAGAACAGGAGGAAGCAGAGAGGGATCGGGGAGCTGGCTGCTGGCTGACACTTGAGGTATTCCTGACCTCTGCCCTTCCCCTCAGGGCCGTCTGACCGACCAATCGCAGACACCCTGAGGTGTGCCATCCCCTCTCCAGTAATGAGTCCCCTGATGCCCACACATGTGGCAGAACAGATGTCCAGCCTGGAGACTGAAGCCTGTCTCACGGGGGAACAGGCCACAGCAGCTCCCTTGCTGGGAGCCCCCAGTCCCACCATTCCCTTCAAGAGCACCCAACAACACTCAGCCTCAGCCTGCACTGGGGCCCTGGGGCTGGAGATGGTTCCAGATGAACTGAAAGCAAGGGGTGTGGGACGCAGACTGGGCTCCGCCGGAGAAACGAGTAGGGAACTAGAACTCCAGCGGGGCCAGTGTGCTGCCTGCCACCAGCAGAAGCCAGACACAGGGTGCAGAACCACTTCTCAAGCCAGGCGCATGGCAGGGCAGGCACTCAGAACCAACACACTGGTGGGGAAGGAATATTTGCACCTGGAAGTAAGTTAGAGCAAAACTTGCTTCCCATCAATTCCAAGAGTCTGAACCCACACCAGAGCTGACTTCTCCTAACTTTTCATAGACTTTTGTATTTTGGGAGTGGGAAGTAGCGGTTTGGATCCAAGCAGCCTTGCCTCTTTGCCCATGGTGGGAACAAACTGGGATATTAGGAAGTCTGATGGAGGTACTGAATGGGAGGCGGTCACTCCCACATGGAGAAGAGTTCACTGGAAGCACATTCACCATAAGGATGTTGGCTGAATGGTGTCGGTACGGATTTGTTGAATGAAGGAAGAAGTTTGGAAGAAAGGGCAAGAGATCTAGGCAGTCCCATGGTTCAGGCGTGGGGTGTGTGTGACGCTCCCTCATGCCTGAATTCTCTGGGGGGAGGGTCCCTGCACTGGAGCAGGTTGTGGGTGGGGAACTCCACCCACCACAGGGGAGGGAGGGTCAAAGTACTTCAGAGACTGCATAGGGATTTGATTTGAATATGGAAAAGGGATATGGAAAAGGGATCCTGATAATATTACCTCACAGATCTTTTACAAACGCTAAACGAATTAATCCACATTACAACTTGCCCGATGCCCAGCACAAAATAGACATAGCTGTAATAATTATTGTTACCTCTTTTATGTCAAATGTTACCCTAAACACTGTGATAGATGTATTTTTTTTTAAGTCTCTCCCCACAAACACCTTTAAAATTTTCTTGGAGTTTTGGTGGGGGAAGTTGCCACTGAAGTGTATGGTGAAGGATATCATGAAGAAATATTCAAATATATTGTGAAAAGAAAAAAATAAAGGAAACTGTAATAGGGAACTGAAAGTATAGTCTCAAGTATCATTCTTTGAGCTCAGATAGGATTCCTAAAATTCCAGAAAATAAGAGCAACTCTCTCTGGGTACTAGAAGTATGAGTGCTTTTTTTTTTCTTTCAGTTATTTTGTTTTTTGAAACTTTTTATTTTGTATTGGGGTATAACCGATTAACAATGTAATGATAGTTTCAGGTAAACAATACAGGTATTCAGCCATACATATACATGCATCTATTCTGCCCCAAACTCCCCTCCCATCCAGGCTGCCACATAACCTTGAACAGAGTTCCATGTGCCATATACAGTAGGTCCTTGTTGGTTACCCATTTTAAACATAGCAGTAGGTACAGACAACAGTCTGTGAGTCTTTTTCTGTTTTGTTAGTTCATTTGTATCATTTCTTCTTTGATTCCGCATTTAAGGGATGTCATACGATATCTCTTCTCTGTCTGATTTACTTCACTCAGCATGACTATTTCTAGGTCCATCCATCTTTCTGCAGGAGTGTTTTTAAGAAACATTATTGGATTATAAACTTGAGGGAGAGACAGTGGATATAGTGGGGTTCACAGGCTTTGGGATCATAAAGAAGTGGGTAGATATCTCAGCTAAATCTCTGCCTGTGCAGCCTTGAAAAAGTTTTTGTTCCTTTTATCTGTTCATTTTAACTTGCTCAGCCTCTGCTTCTTTAATCTACAAAACGAGAGGGCCTAGCACTTGTAGATGATTTTCACACAGTGATTATTTCTGCAAGGCAAACTAACTTGCCCACAGCATTCATTCACAGCCTTCATCACCAGCCGCACAACTTCACCATAAGCCCAAGTCCATGCCATTTGCCACTCAGTGTAACCAGAGCTACAAGGTGATCATATTGGTCTCAGACCCTTTTTAAATACTCAGCAATGTCCAAAGGCAGTAGAAGTGTGTATTTGTTTCTTCATTCATCTGGCAAGAATTGATGTTGAATACCAGAATTTGCAGTACTATATGCTAGGTGCTAGACTTTGTAAATATCTTGCTTGTCACAAAGTATGAAATTAAAATTCATTTTCACTAACATTCATTCAACGACTAGTCATGAATTGTATTTACTATGCTAAGCAATGAGTGTGAAATTAGTTTATCCCCAATCCATTTCTTCTAGCCTCTTAGAGAAACTACAGTTGGTTCTGCTTGTGGTTTCAAAAAGAGAACTAAAATTATATTTACCTTTGGTTATAAATAGCATTGGAATAAGCACAAGTCAAATAAATTCTGACTGATCAAATCCTAGCAGCTCCTATATGACATTTCAATCCCTTCATGCTGTTTTTGAGCGATTTGAGTTGAGATATTTTGAATTTACTTGTTTCAAAAGTCAGGATCAGATGCTGTCTCATATTCTATCACAGTTTCAGGCAACACTGAAAGTTTAAAAGTTTTAATTTAATCTGAAAGTCTCTTATTTCATAATCGTCAATGCCAGATAACCAGAACTTGAATGAAGGAAAAAAGAAAGAACGACAGAGTCTCTTCCTTCACAGCAGTTATTCAAGCAAATCTATCTCTGAAATCCATGCAGAATTAGATTCAAGAAATAGTGCTCTTATGAAAAGTGTGCCACCCATCCCTATTGTTCATAAGAGTTGTCATAGCAAAAAGTTTAAAGCAATCTACAGTAATAGAAGACTAGTTAAATAAAGTATTGTATTTTCACAGAATGGAATATACAGTCATTGAGATATCACAGACAAATGAGACATGGAAAATTCTACAAAATAAACTGCTATATAAAAATCAGATTACAAAATAATATTTATAGGAGATTTCAGCCTCACAATTTTGACCCAGCTATTTTTGTCTCTAAAGAAATTTTGACCCTGAGGATATTTTACAGTACAAACATTTTGATCAGATTAGGCCAATATTGAAAAAATTTTCAAGAAATTGGGTCCCAGAGAGTTCTTGAATGGTCCGGTGGCTAGGGCTCCATGCTCCCATTGCAGAGGGTATGGGTTCAATCCCTGGTTGGGGAACTAAGATCCCACGTGCTTTAAAGTCCAGCAAAAAAAAAAAAAAGAAAGAAATTATGTCCCAGACAAACACCACTGAGCCAATTTATTTCTTGATCAAAATAGTACTGTAATCATTTTCCATTTTTTTTTTCACTTTTCTTCTTTATTTAACTGAGATAATTTCATTGACATTAGTTGTTTTCCACCGAAATTATAAAATTATAATTTCATTCATCAGTAATATTTTTTTCACATCAATTTTCATTGATTTCTTTCAATCTTTGTGAGTTTTTCTTTTGTCACCATTATATCTACCAAGTTCAACGTTTCTGGGTAAGAATTTGCAAATCTAAATACTGTTAAGATCTTATTCTTCTATTAATTTTAATCAATGACAATTTTTGCCACGTGCAGTTTAAGACATTGTCAATTTTATTCCATGGAGATTATTTGTACCAGTAACATTTAATGCAAATGTTATTATTTCTCAACTAACCCATATGAAAACTGTAAGCAAATAATTTTTAAAAAAAGGGAAGGGAAAGAGGTCAAGAAAGGAAAAGAAAATGAGTGAATGAAAGAGAGAACAGGTGAATGAGGAAGGCAAGAAAGAACAAAGAAAAGGGAGACAAAAAAAAACATGTGAAGAAAGAAACAGGTCAACACAGAAGAGTAGTCAAAGCAGAGGGATCAAAATGGTGGGGTAGAATATGACTAAAATACAACATAATAATGCTAGCTTTTCAAGCTCAATCCAGAGAAGGCGATGGCACCCTACTCCAGTACTCTCGCCTGGGAAATCTCATGGACGGAGGAGCCTGGTAGGCTGCAATCCATGGGGTCGCTAAGAGTCCGGCACGACTGAGCGACTTCACTTTTACTTTTCACTTTCATGCATTGGAGAAGGAAATGGCAACCCACTCCAGTGTTCTTGCCTGGAGAATCACAGGGACAGAGGAGCCTGGTGGGCTGCCGTCTATGGGGTCGCACAGAGTTGGACACGACTGAAACGACTTAGCACCAGCGGCAGCAAGCTTACTCAGGCCAATGTTTGCCCTTGATAAGATAAATTCCTGAAAAACTCCTCCAGAACATTCCTGTAATTCTTGGTTTGGGTCTCTCTACCTATTGACCTTCATCAGAGAAAGGATGAATTCATCACATCAATGAAGGATGTTTTTCTGTTCAGTTCAGTTCATTTCATTCGCTCAGTCATGTCCGACTCTGTGACTCCATGAACCGCAGCACGCCAGGCCTCCCTGTCCATCACCAACTCCCGGAGTCTACTCAAATTCATGTCCATTGAGTTGGCGATGTTATCTAACCATCTCATCTTTTTACATGACCATACAACAACCAGTTAAAACATGTAACATTTTATTAATATTTTGTTTGTTCTACATGCTAAACAGTTAACCTAAGGTTGTTCATCAACATGAACACTAGGTATTTGGGCATCAATCTGGTTGGGGTACACAGAGGTTGTGATATTTATAGCACAAAATAAAATATATTGATCTCCCTGGTATCAAAGATAAGGCTAAGATCAAGGTAATGAATGTATCAAATGCTTGGTGTTGGTCAAATGCTGGATAAGGGGCATGAGGAAAAGCACGAAGTAGAGCAGACGAGAACAATGCTGGCATCTTCCCAAATGATGTATTTGCATCCTGGGGCCACCCTTAGAGCCAAGCGAGGTCTTCATTTCTGCCCTTCTTCATCTCCAGCTCCAAAGCAATTAACTTTACTGCCCCAGACCAATAGTGTTCAAACCGCTCACTTCTTTTTTGGAGGCACAGACTCTAAAAGTGTTATGCAAAAGCCTAACTTTTTAAATCAGGAAAAGTTACTCTTCTGGAGCTAGAATGAGCAAGAAAAAGAGCAGGACTGGTGGAGGGGCAAATCTCACATACTTCGTTTCCTGCTCCTCCCCACTCCAATCACCCCACAGAACCCAGTTTGAAGCCCACTGATTTAGACTTCATAAACTATATTCTAGAATCTCTGAAGATAAATTTTACTAGTAAACTTGCAAGGGTAGAGATGCCACAGCTTTGACAGAGCCTTGAAGGTTGAACCAACACATTACTTTTTTTTAGCTGCACCATGAGTCATGCGGGATTTTAGTTCACCAACCAAAGACCAAACCTGTGCCCCTCGCCTGCATTGGGAGATTGCAGACTTAGCCACTGGACCACTGGGGAAGTCCAACCTATTAAAAACTTAAATTTTAAACATCTCTTAGAAGTTCACTGCTGATTTTAAATTAGATTATTAAAAATAATAATAATGATAGTCCACAACGATATAGCACCTTCTTCTTTCCTGACGATATTTTAGGTGTTCACATGTATTAATATATTTAATTCTCTTAACTCTGAGAGATCAATATTATTATCTCCTACCTAGAGATGAAGAAGTCAAGCCACAGAGAAGTCACTAACTTGTCTGAGGTCATATACCTTGTTAGTGAAGTGGAAAGGTATTAAAATCAAAATCTGATGCATGTTTCATTTGCAAGAGTAAGAAATTATACTTGAACACAATCATGGAAAAATCTTCAATGATTCCAAATCATATGGCAGTATCTTATTAGTTCATCTCAAACAATTTCCATGGAGTCACGGAAATTAATTCTCTAGGCTTAAGTCATAAAGGTCATGGAAATTTGGTCTGAGTGATTGAAGATCTTTTAGGAGTATTGACTCTTGATAAATTCACTTTTGATGTGAGTAATCTATGACAATAATACCACTGATAAAATAAAATCTACCCAAAAATATACTTTTTCCAAATTTTTGTTGTGTCAAAGGGGGAATTAAAGTAAAAGATACTTTTATCATCAGAGGCATAACATATACCAATAGAAAGAAAATGAGAAAGATTATAACTAGATTTAAAAATTCTAAGTATTATGAAAGACTTATAATGTGAGTGGAAATTATCAATGCAGGATGAGATTTCAAATGGATTTTGGAGAACTCTGGAGTTTAACTAATTTATTTAAAAATTATTAAATATGCATTGAATGATTCAGATCAGATCAGACCAGTCGCTCAGTCGTGTCCGACTCTTTGCGACCCCATGAACTGCAGCACGCCAGGCCTCCCTGTCCATCACCAGCTCCCGGAGGTCACTCAGACTCACGTCCATTGAGCCAGTGATGCCATCCAGCCATCTCATCCTCTGTTGTCCCCTTCTACTCTTGCCCCCAATTCCTCCCAGCATCAGAGTCTTCTCCAATGAGTCAACTCTTCGCATGAGGTGGCCAAAATACTGGAGTTTCAGCTTTAACATCATTCCTTCCAAAGAAATCCCAGGGCTGATCTCCTTCAGAATGGACTGGTTGGATCTCCTTGCAGTCCAAGGGACTCTCAAGAGTCTTCTCCAACACCACAGTTCAAAGGCATCAATTCTTCGGCGCTCAGCCTTCTTCACAGTCCAACTCTCACAACCATACATGACCACAGGAAAAACCATAGCCTTGACTAGAAGAACCTTTGTTGGCAAGGTAATGTCTCTGCTTTTGAATATGCTATCTAGGTTGGTCATAACTTTCTTTCCAAGGATTAAGCATTTTTTAATTTCATGGCTGCAGTCACCATCTGCAGTGATTGAATGTTTAACAACAATAAAAGCTTTAATTTTGATTCTTCAAGGACTGCTGCTGCTGCTGCTAAGTTGCTTCAGTCATGTCCAACTCTGTGCGACCCCAGAGACGGCAGCCCACCAGGCTCCCCAGTCCCTGGGATACTATAATGTCATTAATTCATTAAAAAGTCAAAAGTTATTTATTGACTACTTAGCAGTAATAGACCAGAAGAAGCTACCCCACCTCCAAGGAGCCATGGCTGTGTGGGCACAGGAGGGCCAAGAGGAGTTACTCCACGTTCAAGGTCAGGAGGGGCAGCTGCAAGGAGATACCCCTCATCCAAGGTAAGGAGCAGCAGCTGTGCTTTACTGGAGCAGCTGTGAAGAGATATCCCACATCCAAGATAAGAGAAATCCAAATAAGACAGTAGGTGTTGTGAGAGGCATCAGAGGGCAGACACACAAACCATAATCACAGAAAACTAGTCAATCTAATCAGATGGACCATAGCCTTGTCTAACTCAATGAAACTAAGTCATGCCGTGTGGGGCCACCCAAGACGGATGGGTCATAGTGGAGGGGTCTGACAGAATGTGGTCCACTGGAGAAGGGAATGGCAAACCACTTCAGTATTCTTGCCTTGAGAACCCCATGAACAGTATGAAAAGGCAAAATGATAGGATACTGAATGGGGAACTCCCCAGGTCAATAGGGGCCCAATATGCTACTGGAGACCATTGGAGAAATAACTCCAGAAAGAATGAAGGGATGGAGCCAAAGCAAAAACAACACCCAGCTGTGGATGTGACTGGTGATAGAAGCAAGGTCTTATGCTGTAAAGAGTAATATTGCGTAGGAGCCTGGAATGTTAGGTCCATGAATCAAGGCAAATTGGAAGTGGTCAAACAGGAGATGGCAAGAGTGAGTGTCGACATTCTAGGAATCAGCGAACTAAAATGGACTGGAATGGGTGAATTTAACTCAGATGACCATTATATCTTCTACTGTGGGCAGGAATCCCTTAGAAGAAATGGAGTAGCCATCATGGTCAACAAAAGAGTCTGAAATTCAGTGCTTGGATGCAGTCTCAAAAATGACAGAATGATCTCTGTTCCTTTCCAAGGCAAACCATTCAATATCACAGTAATCCAAGCCTATGCCCCAACCAGTAACGCTGAAGAAGTTGAAGTGGAACAGTTCTATGAAGACCTTCAGTAGCCTCATAGCTCAGTTGGTAAAGAATCTGCCTGCAATGCAGGAGATCTGGGTTAGATTCCTGGGTTGGGAAGATCCCCTGGAGAAGGAAATGGCAATCCACTTCAGTATTCTTGCCTGGAAAATCCCCTGGACAGAGGAGCCTGCTGGGCTATAGTCCATGGGGTTGCAAGAGTCGGACACGACTTAGCAACTAAACCACCACCCCTATAATGAAAAGGACATCTTTTTGGGGTGTTAGTTCTAAAAGGTCTTGAAGGTCTTCATGGTGGTGGTGGTGGTTTAGTTGCTACAATGTGGGAGACCCAGGTTTGATCCCTGGGTTGGTAAGATCCTCTGGAGAAGGAAATGGCAACCCAGTCCAGTACTCTTGCCTGGAAAACCCCATGGACAGAGGAGCCTGGTAGGCTACTGTCCATGGGGTTGCAAAGGGTCAGACACAACTGAGCAACTTCACTCCCTCACTAGGAGTAATACTGACACTATCCTCAGTAACACAGATATAAACAGAACTGAAAGTTTCTGCTCTCTTGGAGTATATTTTAATGGAGGGAGGCAGATGACAAACAAATGAAAGAATAAGAAAAGTCCTGGACAGAGATAGATCAGATCAGATCAGATTAGTCGCTCAGTCGTGTCTGACTCTTTGCAACCCCATGAACCGCAGCATGCCAGGCCTCCCTGTCCATCACCAACTCCTGGAGGTCACTCAGACTCATATCCATTGAGTCAGTGATGCCATCCAGCCATCTCATCCTTTGTCGTCCCCTTCTCCTCCTGCCCCCAATCCCTCCCAGCATCAGAGTCTTCTCCAATGAGTCAACTCTTCGCATGAGGTGGCCAAAGTACTGGAGTTTCAGCTTTAGCATCATTCCTTCCAAAGAAATTCCAGGGTTGATCTCCTTCAGAATGGACTGGTTGGATCTCCTTGCAGTCCAAGGGACTCTCAAGAGTCTTCTCCAACACCACAGTTCAAAAGCATCAATTCTTCGGCGCTCAGCTTTCTTCACAGTCCAGCTCTCACATCCATACATGACCATAGGGAAAACCATAGCCTTGACTAGACGGACCTTTGTTGGCAAAGTAATGTCTCTGCTTTTGAATATGCTATCTAGGCTGGTCATAACTTTCCTTCCAAGGAGTAAGTGCCTTTTAATTTCATGGCTGCAGTCACCATCTGTAGTGATTTTGGAGCCCAGAAAAATAAAGTCTGACACTGTTTCCACCGTTGCCCCATCTATTTCCCATGTAGTGATGGGACCAGATGCCATGATCTTCGTTTTCTGAATGTTGAGCTTTAAGACAACTTTTTCACTCTCCTCTTTCACTTTCATCAAGACGCTCTTTAGTTCCTCTTCACTTTCTGCCATAAGGGTGGTGTCATCTGCCTATCTGAGGTTATTGATATTTCTCCCAGCAATCTTGATTCCAACCTGTGTTTCTTCCAGTCCAGCATTTCTCATGATGTACTCTGCATCAGATCAGATCAGATCAGTCGCTCAGTCGTGTCCGACTCTTTGCGACCCCATGAACCGCAGCATGCCAGGCCTCCCTGTCCATCACCAGCTCCCAGAGGTCACACAGACTCGCATCCATCGAGTCAGTGATGCCATCCAGCCATCTCATCCTCTGTCGTCCCCTTCTCCTCCTGCCCTCAATCCCTCCCAGCATCAGAGTCTTCTCCAATGAGTCAACTCTTCGCATGAGGTGGCCTAAATACTGGAGTTTCAGCTTGAGCATCATTCCTTCTAAAGAAATTCCAGGATTGATCTCCTTCAGAATGGACTGGTTGGATCTTCTTGCAGTCCAAGGGACTCTCAAGACTCTTCTCCAACACCACAGTTCAAAAGCATCAATTCTTCGGTGCTCAGCCTTCTTCACAGTCCAGCTCTCACATCCATACATGACCACAGGAAAGACCATAGCCTTGACTAGGCGAACCTTTGTTGGCAAAGTAATGTCTCTGCTTTTGAATATGCTATCTAGGTTGGTCATAACTTTCCTTCCAAGGAGTAAGCGTCTTTTAATTTCATGGCTGCAGTCACCATCTGCAGTGATCTTGGAGCCCAGAAAAACAAAGTCTGACACTGTTTCCACTGTCTTCCCATCTATTTCCCATGCAGTGATGGGACCAGATGCCATGATCTTCGTTTTCTGAATGTTGAGCCTTAAGCCAACCTTTTCACTCTCCACTTTCACTTTCATCAAGAGGCTTTTTAGCCCCTCTTCACTTTCTGCCATAAGAGTAGTGTCATCTGCATATCTGAGGTTATTGATATTTCTCCCGGCAATCTTGATTCCAACTTGTGTTTCTTCCAGTCCAGTATTTCTCATGATGTACTCTGCATAGAAGTTAAATAAACATGGTGACAATATGCAGCCTTGACGTACTCCTTTTCCTATTTGGAACCAGTCTGTTGTTCCATGACCAGTTCTAACTGTTGCTTCCTGACCTGCATACAGATTTCTTAAGAGGCAGATCAGGTGGTCTGGTATTCCCATCTCTTTCAGAATTTTCCATAGTTTATTGTGATCTACACAGTCAAAGGCTTTGGCATAGTCAATAAAGCAGAAATAGATGTTTTTCTGGAACTCTCTTGCTTTTTCCATGATCCAGCGGATGTTGGCAATTTGATCTCTGGTTCCTCTGCCTTTTCTAAAACCAGCTTGAACATCAGGAAGTTCACGGTTCACATATTGCTGAAGCCTGGCTTGGAGAACTTTGAGCATTACTTTACTAGCGTGTGAGATGAGTGCAATTGTTCGGTAGTTTGAGCATTCTTTGGCATTACCTCTCTTTGGGATTGGAATGAACACTGCCCTTTTCCAGTCCTGTGGCCACTGCTGAGTTTTCCAAGTTTGCTGGCATTTTGAGTGCAGCACTTTCACAGCATCATCTTTCAGGATTTGGAATAGCTCAACTGGAATTCCATCACCTCCACTAGCTTTGTTTGTAGTGATGCTTTCTAAGGCCCACTTGACTTCACATTCCAGGATGTCTGGCTCTAGGTCAGGGATCACACCATCGTGATTATCTGGGTCATGAAGATCTTTTTTGTAAGGAGCTTGCAAAGATAGCATGATATGATAGCCAGAGTCTGGGTGGATACTATAGTATCTTGTGAATACTACAAGATTCAGTACTTGAGAAAGTCATCTTTAAGGAAGTGATATTTAAGCTGAAACCAGAATGATAAAAACGAGCCAGTATTTGAAGATAAGAGAGAACAGGCACCAGGAATGGATAGTGAGAAGGCACTAAAGGTGCCTGAAAGAAAGGTGACCAGTTGGTTGGAGCATCAGGTTCAATGGAGGAGAGTGATGCGTATTGAGGCTGCAGTTGTGGGCCTCCCAAGACAATGACGAGTTGCATATAATGAGAAAAATTGATGAACAATAACATACTTCCATAGGATAAATGTTATGGAAACAATAAATATGGACAACCTTCTATTAGAGCAAAGAGGCACCTAACGAAGACTAGGAAATGTGATACTGACTTTAAGCCCTACAGGATGAGAGGAGTGAGCCAGACAAGGCAAGGCGAAAGGCATTCCAAAGAAAGTTCTAGAATAGCAAATAGTTCATTGCAGCCAGAGCCTAGAGTCCAAAACAGAAGTGTGGTGAAAGATGAACCTGAAGATAATAGGCAAGGCCAAAATGATAGTCATAAAATGCCACAGTAGAAGTTATTTTTTTAACTGAGTAAATCACAAACAACAAGCACAATGAATATAGATCAACACATATGTTAATACATTAGAAGGTGGCCTTCAAGAGCCTAGTGTTCTAAGCAATGAGGACTTCTATCTTATTTCTATAGGAGAAGGCAATGGCATCCCACTCCAGTACTCTTGCTTGGAAAATCCCATGGATGGAGGTGCCTGGTAGGCTGCAGTCCATGGGGTCGCTAAGAGTTGGACACAACTGAGCGACTTCACATTTATTTCTAGCACCGCAGAAAAAATAAAAGTTAAAAAAAAAAAAAAAAAAAGATACTAGTTCTTTGCCAAGCTGAATCTCAAGATTCATTCCTCACCTGGCAAGATCTTACTTTCTATTGGCTACTATCAAACGAAAGTCAGTGACTCCCCACTGTGATAGCTCATTCACCAAATATCCTGGGGCCCTCTCTACAGCATCCCTTCCTGAAGGAAGATTACATATCGCTGTTCTGATGGACTCAGAAGCACTCACGTGACCTGTTTTATCCAATGAACTCTAAACAGAAATGACGAGTGTCACACAGAGGCTTTCAGAACTGGCAAACTGTTCGTGGTTCTTTTCCTCTGCTACAACCACCAAGGGGTCCAAGTAAAGCCTGCTCCATCAGAGGACAGGATGTGGCACAATGGCCAACATGGAAAGGCACGGTGAAGATGGTTTTTGTTTTGTTTAGTTGCTCACACATGTCCTACTCTCTTGTGACCCTGTGGTCTATAGCCCACCAGGCTCCTCTGTCCACTGAATTTTCCAGGCAAAAATGCTGGAGTGAATTGCCATTCCCTTCTCCAGGGGATGTTTCCAACCTAGGGATCAAACCTGCATATCCTCCATTGCAGGGGAATTCTTTACTGCTGAGCCAATAAGAAAATAAATCAGCCTATAAATCCCTGAGGTTGGGGGGTGGGGCAAGGCTTGCTTGTTACTGCAACATAAACTAGACTATCCTGACTAACAAATTCACAAATATAGACTTCCAGGGCAGAAGGGATGAGACAAGAGACCCTGAGTAACACCATGTACCTGCAACCCTTTGGTCCGGTTACTCCACTCAGGGATTTCCCCATAGATTTCACACCAGAACCATGAAAATGAAAGGTATTTAATTTTACATTTTCACTCTCTTCCTGCTCGTGACCAAACAATTCAGTACTAATGACTAACTACTCTAACCAAAAAAAAAAAAAAAAAAAAAAAGTGTGACAGGGGATGTAGGCAGCATGTCTGTGCTTCATTTTCACAGCCCACAGCTATAAATAATACCATTTAGGAAAGCACACATTGCCTTAGATGGAAGGCAGAAAGAAAAGCACTTTCTCTGATAGTTTAGCAACACATTCAGATTTCATGTCTCAAGGTAAAAATAGGCCTAACAAATGAATTAAATTTGGAAGCTGAGCTGAAGTGAAGAGCACTGGCATTATAAAACATACTGTAGGAGGAAAGAAAGACTTATAAGGTGCTGTTTTCTCTCTGCTGGTGAGCAGGGTAGAAGGGTGGATAAAAGGATTTTCCTGAGAAATAAAAATAATCACCAAGAGTTTGAAGTTAAAAATATCACTCTTATAACATGGATAACTGAAAGGAACTCTGAAAACCATGTGGGCTTCAGCAAAGAATAAAACTTGAGAGATAGGATTTTCTTCTGAGTACTTTCAATATTAAGGGGAAAAGAGATTCACAGAAAATGGATGTCAAAGAATATTTTAAAAATACATAAAATTCCAATTCAACAACTCATATGTTTGATCTGTTTCAGTAAAACCCACCCATCTCTATCATGCAAATTTTAGTGCTATATCTAATGACTTTGGTACCTGAGCAAAGGAAGAGTAAGGAGATGCTATATGTTCCAAAAGATAAAAAAAAAAAAATCATTCATCAACCTTTCTTAATGTTTCAGTCTAAGGCAATTAAATGTCAATCCTAAACCACGGGCAAACAAAAAACACTAAATTGTCTTCCTATGTTAAAATATGCACTGTCTACAAGCATAAATATATCTAACATTAGATATATTCATGAGGGTAAGAATTGCTTCTTGCTGTCCTTTTTACCTCTCTAAGGGCCTACTAAGTGCAATGGCTAATACCCAATAAGTGCAATCCTCATTTTGTAATTGAATTTGTTGTTGTTGTTCAATCTCTCAGTAGTGTCTCACTCTTTGCAATCCCATGAACTGCAGCACACCAGGCTTCCCTGTCCTTCACAATCTTCTGGAGTTTTCCCAAACTCATGTCCATCAAGTAGGTGATGCCATCCAACCATCTCATCCTCTGCCGTCCCCTTCTCCTCCTGCCTTCAATCTTTCCCATCATCAGGGTCTTTTCCAATGAGTCAGCTCTTTGCATCAAGTGGCCAAAGTATTGGAACTTTAGCTTCAGCATCAGTCCTTCAAGGAATATTCAGGGTTGGTTTCCTTTAAGATTAACTGGTTTGATCTCCTTGCTGTCCAAGGGACTCTCAAGAGTCTTCTCCAACACCACAGTATGAAAGTATCAGTTCTTTGGTGTAAAGCTTTCATTATGGTCCAACTCTCATATCCATACATAACTGCTGGAAAACTCATAGCTTTGACTGTATGGACCTTTGCTGGCAAAGTGATATCTCTGCTTTTTAATATGCTGTCTAGGTTGGTCATAGCTTTCCTTCCAAGGAGCAAGTATCTTTTAATTTCATGGCTGAAGTCATTGTTCCCAGTGATTTTGGAGCCCAGGAAAATAAAGTCTGTCACTGTTTCCATTGTTTCCCCATCTATTTGCTATGAAGTGATGGGATGCCATGATTTTAGCTTTTTGAATGCTGAGTTTTAAGTCAGATTTTTCACTCTCCTCTATCACCTTCATCAAGAGGCTCTTAAATTCTTCTTTGCTTTCTGCCATACGGATGGTGTCATCTGCGTATCTGAGGTTATTGATATTTCTCCTGGCAATCTTGCTTCCAGCTTGAGGTTCATCCAGCCTGGCATTTCACATGATGTACTCTGCATAAGCAGTGTGTGTAATTGAATAGAGTGACTTTTCTTCATCAGCCCCTCTTTGCTTTAAGTGGCCTACCAGGAATGAACCATACACTATATTGATGGAAAACTTGTGTAACTTTTATGCCAGCAAAACATCAGCAGACATTAACAGCACCATCTGACTCTATGTCTAAATCTGTGTTCCCCAAACTGCACTACTGACATCGTAAAAGTGAGTTAGGATAACTCAATTTAATTATTTCACTGAACCACTAGAGAACTGGCTGAATATGCCAGCAGTCCTGTGGCCATGGTGATTTGGCCAGCTCTCGGTTCCCCAAGCCTGGGCCCTAAACACAGGTGAGGCCTTTCCAAGAGATCCAAATGGCCTGGGGTTACAGCTGAGATGACTCATAGCCATGATCACTAGAAAGCAGAGGGCTCATGTGTTCATTGTAGAAACAGGCTTGGAACAACTTATTCTTGAATATCTGGACAATTCTTGTGGTCAACCCCTTCAAGTGTAGGAGATCTAACTATCTGTCATCCCAAGCACTGAACAATGATTGCACAAATCCTCAACCTCCATAACAAGTATTTCTTGATTAATTTGTGAAAAATTGCATTCTGCTGCTTTAAGGTCAGCTAGTGTGTTGGAACCAAACAGTGAAACTGTTGGAACTCAAGTGTCGGTGGTAAAGAACTTACTGATAGTGACTTTTTCTAGCTGGCTGTGAAGTGTCTCAATCAGTTCATTTCAGTTCAGTCCCTCAGTCATGTCCAACTCTTTGCAACCCCATGAATGGCAGCATGCCAGGCCTCCCTGTCCATCACCAACTCCCAGAGTTCACTCGGACTCACGTCCGTCGAGTCAGTGATGCCATCCAGCCATCTCATCCTCTGTCAGCCCCTTCTCCTCCTGCCCTCAATCCCTCCCAGCATCAGAGTCTTCTCCAATGAGTCCACTCTTCACATGAGGTGGCCAAAGTACTGGAGTTTCAGCTTTAGCATCATTCCTTCCAAAGAAATCCCAGGGCTGATCTCCTTCACAATGGACTGGTTGGATCTCCTTGCAGTCCAAGGGACTCTCAAGAGTCTTCTCCAACAACACAGTTCAAAAGCATCAATTCTTTGGTGCTCAGCTTTCTTCACAGTCCAACTCTCACAACCATACATGACCACTGGAAAAACCATAGCCTTGACTAGACGAACCTTTGTTGGCAAAGTAATGTCTCTGCTTTTGAATATGCTATCTACTGCTGCTACTGCTAAGTCGCTTCAGTCGTGTCCAACTCTGTGCGACCCCATAGACAGCAGGCCACCAGGCTCCCCCCGTCCCTGGGTTTCTCCAGGCAAGAACACTGGAGTGGGTTGCAATTTCCTTCTCCAATGCATGAAAATGAAAAGTGAAAGTGAAGTCGCTCAATCGTGTCCAACTCCTAGCTACCCCATGGACTGCAGCCCACCAGGGCCCTCCATCCATGGGATTTTCCAGGCAAGAGTACTGGAGTGGGTTGCCATTGCCTTCTCCGAATATGCTATCTAGGCTGGTCATAACTTTCCTTCCAAGGAGTAAGTGTCTTTTAATTTCATGGCTGCAGTCACCATCTGCAGTGATTTTGGAGCCCAGAAAAATAAAGTCTGACACTGTTTCCACTGTTTCCCCATCTATTTCCCATGAAGTGATGGGACCAGATGCCATGATCTTCGTTTTCTGAATGTTGAGCTTTAAGCCAACTTTTTCACTCTCCACTTTCACTTTCATCAAGAGGCTTTTTAGTTCCTCTTCACTTTCTGCCATAAGGGTGGTGTCATCTGCATGTCTGAGGTTATTGATATTTCTCCCAGCAATCTTGATTCCAGTTTGTGTTTCTTCCAGTCCAGCGTTTCTTATGATGTACTCTGCTGCTGCTGCTAAGTCACTTCAGTCATGTCCAACTCTGTGTGACCCCCATAGACATAAGCTCACCAGGCTCCCTGTTCCTGGGATTCTCCAGGCAAGAACACTGGAGTGGGTTGCCATTTCCTTCTCCAATGCATGAAAGTGAAAAGTGAAAGTGAAGTCACTCAGTCGTGTCTGACTCTTAGTGACCCCCATGGACTCTGCATATAAGTTAAATAAGCAGGGTGACAGTATACAGCCTTGCCGTACTCCTTTCCCTAGTGTCTCAATAGTGGGACCTAGATTAAGACAAAATGAAGCAAACTAAATTTACTATCAATTTACAATAGAATTTACAATATTTGTGTTTTAGAGTAAACATATCTTGAATGGTATAGTTTTATCTGGGGTTTAGGGACTTCAGGGTAATTTATGCAGACTTAAAACACAATTGGAAGATTTGAACTCACATTTCATACTGAACCAGTTCAACATACATTAATGAATGTTTACTATGTGTCAAGTAGTGGGGTTTGGTACCAAAATATAACAAGAAAAATAAATAGAGTGTTATCAAGAGTTTATAGCATTTGTTGACTGTTGCATAAATTTATCTTCCATTGATTATGCAATCAGAATACTACTTCTCCAATTCCAGAAAACACTCCCCATGGACCAATGAAATTTTCAGGCTCAAAACATTTTGCAATAAAAACACAGCTCAGAATTAACCTCAGTGAATATGATTGCTCAGTCATCTATAGTAATGTCATTGGCAATCAGCCATCATTAATGGGCATATGTAGAGTCCTTGAACCTAGAAGGAAAAGCAAAGTCAACTGACTGTAGAATTTGGTTATAGATTCATTCATTCATTTATAAATTTGTTCTTTCAACATATGTTTATTGAGTCCCTAATATGAGTATAGAAGAACTGTACAAAAAGAGCTTCAAGACCTAGACAATCATGATGATGTGATCACTGACCTAGAGCCAGACATCTTGGAATGTGAAGTCAAATGGGCCTTAGAAAGCATCACTACGAACAAAGCTAGTGGAGGTGATGGAATTCCAGTGGAACTATTCCAAGTCCTGAAAGATGATGCTGTTAAAGTGCTGCACTCAATATGTCAGCAAATTTGGAAAACTCAGCAGTGGCCACAGGACTGGAAAAGGTCAGTTTTCATCCCAATCCCAAAGAAAGGCAATGCCAAGGAGTGCTCAAACTACCGAACAATTGCACTCATCTCACACGCTAGTAAAGTAATGCTCAAAATTCTCCAAGCCAGGCTTCAGCAATATGTGAGCCATGAACTTCCTGATGTTCAAGCTGGTTTTAGAAAAGGCAGAGGAACCAGAGATCAAATTGCCAACATCCGCTGGATCATGGAAAAAGCAAGAGAGTTCCAGAAAAACATCTATTTCTGCTTTATTGACTATGCCAAAGCCTTTGACTGTGTGGATCACAATAAACTATGGAAAATTCTGAGAAGAGATGGGAATACCAGACCACCTGATCTGCCTCTTAAGAAATCTGTATGCAGGTCAGGAAGCAACAGTTAGAACTGGTCATGGAACAACAGACTGGTTCCAAATAGGAAAAGGAGTACGTCAAGGCTGCATATTGTCACCATGTTTATTTAACTTCTATGCAGAGTACATCATGAGAAATGCTGGACTGGAAGAAACACAAGTTGGAATCAAGATTGCTGGGAGAAATATCAATAACCTCAGATATGCAGATGACACCACTCTTATGGCAGAAAGTGAAGAGGGGCTAAAAAGCCTCTTGATGAAAGTGAAAGTGGAGAGTGAAAGGGTTGGCTTAAAGCTCAACATTCAGAAAACGAAGATCATGGCATCTGGTCCCATCACTGCATGGGAAATAGATGGGGAAACAGTGGAAACAGTGTCAGACTTTGTTTTTCTGGGCTCCAAAATCACTGCAGATGGTGACTGCAGCCATGAAATTAAAAGACGCTTACTCCTTGGAAGGAAAGTTATGACCAACCTAGATAGCATATTCAAAAGCAGAGACATTACTTTGCCAACAAAGGTTCGCCTAGTCAAGGCTATGGTCTTTCCTGTGGTCATGTATGGATGTGAGAGCTGGACTGTGAGGAAGGCTGAACGCCGAAGAATTGATGCTTTTGAACTGTGGTGTTGGAGAAGACTCTTGAGAGTCCCTTGGACTGCAAGAAGATCCAGCCAGTCCATTCTGAAGGAGATCAATCCTGGAATTTCTTTGGAAGGAGTGATGCTAAAGCTGAAACTCCAGTATTTTGGCCACCTCATGCGAAGAGTTGACTCATTGGAGAAGACTCTGATGCTGGGAGGGATTGAGGGCAGGAGGAGAAGGGGGACGACAGAGGATGAGATGGCTGGATGGCATCACTGACTCGATGGATGCGAGTCTGAGTGACCTCCGGGAGCTGGTGATGGACAGGGAGGCCTGGCGTGCTGCGGTTCATGGGGTCGCAAAGAGTCGGACACGACTGAGCGACTGATCTGATCTGATCTGATCTGAATATGAGTATATCCTATTCTAGGCAATGGAATACCATAGTGAACAAAAAAGATAAAGCCGTCCTCTCTTTGAGCTTATATTGTAGAGAAAGAGAGAGAAAATAAGCAGGCAAGCAAATAAAAATGTCAATATATATTAATAATTTCACTATGACTAAGTGCTCTAAGGGAAAAGAAGGATAAGTTAATAGAAACTAATTGATGGGCTGGGAGATGAAATAGATGGTGAACATCTCAGAAGGCTATATTTTGGCAGAAAGAAAATACATACATTATAAGGATACATTTAGTTTCCATTTTAATTAGCAAAATATCAAGAATATTGCTGAAGAAAGGAGCTTCAGAAAAAAAAAAAAAAGAACCCAACATAGCTCAACTCCCCAAGACTCTCCAAAATCCTCAAAATCGCAGCTGCCCTGGGATACAGTCCATGCAAGGTAAACACTGGTATTTTTTGCAGAGCAAATTCATGGTGTAGTAAACTTATAAGTAGATTCTGAGATGCAAAAGTACCACGACAACAGCCGTGCCAGACATACCATTGCATAGAGAGAGGGTTCCAGGTCACTTTAATATTTCCTTTAGGATACCAAGAATTTAGATCCTAGAGTTCTATTGTGGTATGGAAGGGATGCCTGTCCTCTCACAGCTAAGCCATCACTATGGCAGACAGAGGATTCAACTTAAAGGAAGTAGAAGAAAGATTGTCCTTTTATGCACATAGATGGTGAAAAGGAGAAAGAAGAGAAGACAAAAGACCAAAAGCAAGTAAACGCAGGCTTTCAAATTTTTCCCATCTTGGCTTCCACCAAGAAAGGCGGTAATAGGTCACACAGGCAGTGCCAGTGAGACTCTCTACTCTCAATTTAGAGCCTGAAATAGGACCACTTAGTAGAGCCTCCAGTCTAAGACACTTCCACTAAGAAAAACCTTAGTGTGGTTAGGTAAAGAAGGCTTGAGATTTCGTGTTCCCAACCCACCTGCATTTCCTGTTTCTTGGATTCACAGTGAAATTCAAGAGTCAATCATAGAGCCCATCACAGCAAAGCATAAGGTCTCCACAGCTATGGAGGACCCCCAGAACAGAAGGTCATAGGAAGGAACTGCCAGAGACTTGGTGGTTGATTCTAAGCAGCCATAGTCTACACCGGTAGCATTTCCTGAGCCAAAAGAATAGCCCAGAGCTTATCTTTTGCAGATATCAGCTCTGAAAGCTGGGAGAAAATTCAGGAATCAGTGGCATGACCTTGGGGCTCAGAAGACATCACACCTTAAAGACCCCTGAATTTTGTTCACTTCAGTTGCACAAGTTTGAGCAACACTCACCTTTCTGCTCACACCAACTCAATGTTAGAAACAGGGAGTGAGGAAACAGAAATTCTCAGAGACTGAATATTTTTATTCATAGAAGAGACTGAGGACAGCCTAAAGGCATGATTTAAATTGTCAGACTGAACTAATTTTAAAACATACTGGAAATTTAATTAATGTTTCCTACAAACCAGCAGGTGGGAACTGAGGAAGGGGACAGACTCTAGACAAAATAAAGAAGCTGTGTTTCTCTACACATCTCAATCATCATGAGTTAAGTCGTAAACCCTGCCACACAGGTCACACATTTCATCCATCCTCTTTCTGACTACCTGTGGGACCCATGTCTTTGGGTTGGAGAAAGAGCTGCTGCCAGATACTTGGGTCCAAAATATATAGAACTAACATAATTCTTTTGCAGGCTAGTCAATCACTGTATTCAGAATTAAATTAAGAAATTCCTTCTGAAGAGATAAGGCCAGAACTACTTTATAAGTCTTTTTGTTTAATGGGTGTTGAAAATTTTTTTCAG
The DNA here is from genome assembly GCA_935064755.1 of Tragelaphus eurycerus. NCBI lineage: Eukaryota > Metazoa > Chordata > Mammalia > Artiodactyla > Bovidae > Tragelaphus > Tragelaphus eurycerus. Next base: position 37,741,612 of record CAKXYN010000010.1, on the reverse strand, counting down.
GGATCAGAAAGTCAGAAACTTGCCAATGTAAGACATATCATCAAAGAGACAATGCCTTCTAGAATATGATAGATTAAGATGTGCTTGCTTATGAAGAAAAAAGATGGGATTATTCACAACTCTCATAACAAATATCTTGTTATAAATTTGTACCTCATATTAATTTAGTTTCAAAAGATCACAAATGAGTTCAAATTTTAAGCAAAAAATTTACACGTAAATATCAAATCTTTTTTTCTCCTTTGAGAAATTCAAATGTAGTAATGAATAGGAATTAGTGATGTAGGAGTAATTTTAGGAAATCTCCTGACTTTATAAAAGTCCAAATGTTGAGATAAAACAAGATGAAAGTACCTATATGGAAATAATATAAAACAAAAATTTTTCTAAATGAAGATATTCTTCTTCTGAAGAGGAGAGATAAAAAATAAAAAAAACAGATTCATTAAAAACATTAAAAAATACTTATTTCCATTTATACTGTTTTCCAGGGCTTCCCAGGTTGAAAAGAACCCACCTGCCAACACAGGAGACATAATGAGATTTTGAAGGTTTGAATCCCGGGTGGGGACGATCCCCTGGAAAAGGGCAGGAAAACCCGCTCCAGTATTCTTGCCTGGAGAAACCCATGGACAGAGGAGCCTGGGGGCTACAGTCCATAGAGTCACAAAGAATGGGGTCTGACTGAAGCAAATTAGCTGTCCTGCATACTGTTTTCTAATTTGTTTAAAATATATTTCTGCTAAAATAATTGAAAATTAGTTTGCTGACAAGAAATTCAGCTTAGAAAGAAAAGGAAACATTATTCCGCTACAATTTCTGCCTAGTTTAAAATCAAATTCTGTCTCCATTGTTCTTCTGGCATCTTTTTATAACCAGCTTTAATGTGCTATTCTCTTACATCTTCTTAAGTGAAATCATTTATCGATCTTTTATTCCACAAATCAATCTGGTATAACATGTAGTTTTAACATTTCCTTTGTAAAGACACCCAGAGTTTTCCTAAGAATCCTATGGAGAGTGAGAAGGCATGATTTGTTGTTAAGAAAGCCACTTGAAAGAGCTTCCCGATGACGTTTTCTGAAACGCCCTCTCACCCAGCAAAACTTTCTGTACTTGTTAAATCTTATAACCTCCGGTAACCTGTAATGCTTGGAGGTGAGGGGTGACTGATCCCTCACACTTTCCCAAAAGAGCCCCCTGATCCTACTTGCCTGTAATCACGGTTTCATATTGAATTTAATCTTCTTGCTCACAAATTGCAAGCCTGTAACCATTAGCTCAAGAGTGGCACCAGGAAACAAGAGTACATTATTACTGCACCATCATCCCTTAATATTTCCAATTTACTCCTTTCATGCCGGGCATTTGCAAGAGGCCTCATTTATTCTTAAATTCCAGGAACACAGGAAGTAAGAAAAGGTTTGTTGTGCAGCAGAGTGCTCTAGATCGGGCATTCGTGAGGAAGGGGAAATCAAATGGGGCCATCTATGAACAGCTCAGTCCAAATCCTTATGAAACCCCCCGCCTCTTCAAATGATCCATGGGCCCCTTGTCTTTTCTTGGCCTGGGCCTCTCAGACTGCAGGCTGTTTGCATTCAGTCAACACTTCGATTTTATAGGCCTGTGGAGCCAAAGATTACAAGACTTTTGAACTCCAGGCTTCCTTCTGTCTGGCTCTGTTTCTGGAGCCCAAATCTTTTTTAACAACTCTACAAAAACAAGCAATTAGGGTAAGGTCTGTTAATCCTCGCCTTTGGACCTAGAGGTAATTACAGATTTGGAATCAAGCAGTGAGGAAGCAGAATGACCGCTACCAAAGCTGGGAGCTATTTAGGAAGGATCAAACTGTACATCAAAGGCAGTGATAAGGAATGAAAATGTCCAACTGTTATTTCATAGGACGTTCCATACAATACTAGGCTAGATTTTTTAAGGAAAATAAGAAATGTATAAATTAACATGAATGAAAAGTGGGAAGATATTGGCTATGTTCCCTGCACCATACGTCTTTGTATCTTACTTCTATTATACATGATAATCTGTACCTCTTAATCCTCTCCCCAATCTTCCCCTCCGCTCCTCGCCTCTCCCCACGAGTAACCACTAATTTGTTCCCTATACCTGTGAATCTGTTTATTCTTTTTTGTTGTTGTTGTAGTCACTCATTTGTTTTAATTTTTAGATTCCACATTTAAGTGATTTTACACGGTATTTGTCTTTCTCTGACTTATCTCACTAAACATAATACCCTTTAAATTTACCCATGTTGTTGCAAATGGCAAAATCTCATTCTTTTTTATGACTGAATAGTAAATCAACTATACCTCAATTAAAAAAAAAAACTAAAAAAGTAAATGTAAGGACTTCTCTAAAAAAATGAAAAGAAAGAGATATTTTTAAAGGCTCAAAACATGCTACAGCACCCACTGCTTTTTCTTTTACCAGATGGGTAACTGCATATCTGCTCTCTCCACACACAATAGCAGGCACCTCTTCTTTCTTCCTTAACTCACACTATTAATGTACTTCAATCTATTAACAGCTTTGAAATTTAGTCTAGGTAATTGATGTTACATTAAGAGCAGGATGGTCTTTTTAGTTACTCAAAGTAAAATGCTAAACACTTGATACAGGAAAATTCATAGTATTTCTTCCAAAATCTGATTTTTAAAACTGCATTTTACCACTCATCTAAATGATGACAGGCATCCTTAGGGAAAGACAAGGAATTCATTTCATTCCTATCAACAAATACTTTGCTATAAAATGTGTCAATGGTCAACTCGGCTGTGCTAACCTGGCATCTTTTCAAACAAGTCTGGAGTTTTTCTATAAAGATTTTACATGGATGTGCCAACTATATACTTCTTGAAACATAAACCTCATAAATGGTAGTAGGGCTATGACTCAAGGGAACAGAGAGTTTCCAATTTACTAATAGGTTGAGTTTCAAAACTTCTCTTTTTTTAATTATTGAATACTTGGAATGCAGAGTGAATTTTCCCATATAAACATTGTTATGATTATTCCATCCAAATGGACCTGCCTAAGAGCACTTCACTCCTTCAAGCCCTTCTCATCTGACTTGCCTCTGCAGCTCTCTGCTCCTAGAATGCCCTTTACCATTCCTCTCCTTCATATCCAAAGCCAACTCATGCCCTTGACAACCATCTGAAAAGCTACTCCACCAAGATTCTCAACAGATGAACCAGTCACTGGATCCACAGAACTAAGGTGTTCTTCCTGGCCCCTCTGTAGTGGACATTGTGGTTATTTCCCCCCATGCACACACATCCATTCTATGCCCTCCCATCTATGATAACAGCCATAGGATTTGGGTGAGATTGAGACCATCCCTATTTCCTCGAGTGGGGTCTATGTCAATGGGGATAATCTCATCTCTCTTGATCCAGGTAATCTAGTTGTAAGCCAATTGGTATTTGACAATTTCCTGGCCCCATGGACTGGTTCACAGTTAGCACAAGTCTTAGAACTTTTGACCAGTGACTGTGGAAGGACACATTCTCTTCTTGAACTTGAAAGTTGGGGATAATATGGCTCATGTTGGTAGGAGAATAACTGTTGATCCCATCAAGCAAGCCAGGATGAAGTTGACACCCAGAGAAAGGCAAGAGAAACAGAGCTGGGATTCTGATAGAAAAAGCTCCCCAAGCCTGACCTACTTCTGAACTTTTCAATTATATAAGCCAATCATTCCCTCAAGCCACTTTGAGCTGGGTTTTGTTACCTTCAATGAAAGCTATTACTAATCCAATCCTTATCTCCTTCTATGTCATATAATATTTTTGTGTACCAGTTTCATATTTCCTATTATACATATTAATTTTCTGAGACCAATACTGCAGAGAACACATCTTTGTATCTGTCAGTCCTAAAAGAAATCAATCCTGAATATTCACTGGAAGGAGTGATGCTGAAGCCGAAGCTCTAATCCTTTGGCTATCTGATGCGAAGACCCAAGGCTTTGGAAAAGACCCTGATGCTGGAAAAGATTCAGGGCAGGAGGAGAAGGGGATGACAGAGGATGAGATGGTTGGATGGAATCACCAACTCAATGAACATGAGTTTGAGCAAGCTCTGGGAGTTGGTGATGGACAGGGATGCCTGGAATGCTGCAATTCATAGGGTTGCAAAGAATGGGGCACATCTTAGCGATTGAACAACCACCACAAAGGTGTATATTCACATATACATAACTACGGATTGAATTGAGTCAGTTAACTTTAATTTTCTCAAGTGAAAGACAGTTGTGTGTGTTGCTAAAACATTTTATAGAAGAAAATAATTCTATCTTCACATAAGATTGGCAGGCATTGGACTTTTAAAAGAGGGAATAATTTCTTTACTACAGTTGTTTTTTTTTTTTTTTTTTTTTAACTTTTTGGCCTCCTGGCACATAGTTCCCCAACCAGAAATTGAACCACACTCCTTGCAGTGCAAGCACATTGTTTAATCACTAGACCACCAAGGAAGTCCCTGCTGCAATGTTTCTCAAAGTCATCAATATACTATACTAATGTGCATTGACAAAAAGAAGGCTTTAATATATTTGTCAGACTTATTTAACTCCTTATCCCTTTTATACTGAACATCTTAAGGAACTAGTAAAACAAAGAAAATTTGGGGAAAATGCTATTGTATGTCATACTGTAGCTTAACTATGCTAAGAACTCCAAACATGATGAACTTTGATGAATAGGAAAGAAGGGGAAAAAGAAGTGTTCTTAATTCCTGAAGTCAAGACCTCCATATACTCTTGACACAACTCTTACACATCTTCTTGCCAGGAACTTGTCACCTTTATGCTGATCCATACCGCTTAGTTGTGACCACTGTGTTCTGATCTCTCAAAATGCTCCCTCTCTTTGTTCTTATGTACGATAAAAATCCTTTCTCCCTTCAAATAGTTGAGCCATCCAGGGGAAAGCAATCTGATTAAATTGTGAAAAGTCAACCAGTTCTCCATATGCCCAATTCCTATAGATACTATACTTTATTATATTTCTATTAATACTATCCCCTCAAAAATATCTTCAGGAAACATATGAATATATGCCAATATTACAAATGGAAGTATAGGGCAAACATTTTTTAACAAGAGTGTACACTTTTAAATGAGACCATTCTATGAAAGAACTTTGACCTTTACTATATTTCCTTATTATAGCAAATGAGATATTTCCATTGTCAGGATGACCATCATCATTGTTAGTTTTAATAATAGCAATTTTTAATAACCTCTGGAGATTACTGGAAGTGGAAGTTGGGGGTAGGTACAATGAGTGAAGGTGGTCAAAAAGGTACCGTGTTTTAGTTATAAGTTAAATAAGTCCTGGGGATGTAAGTTACAGCACGGTGATATAGTTAACACTGCTCTGTAGTGTATAAATATTCATAGTTTTCATCATAAGAAAAACAAAAGTAACTATGTGTGGTGGTGAATGTTAACTAAATGTATTCCAGTAATTATCTCACACAATGTGCATATATCAAATCATTACGTTGTACACCTAAAATTAATGAAATATATGTCCATTATATATCAGTAAAAAACAGTAATTTTTATGCTGTCCTTATTTGGTAGACACTGGCATTGTTTTCATAACTCATGATATTTTCTAAGGGTATTCTGTTCCAAACAATCTTCTGAAGTTGCTCTATAGTTTTCATTGCCAGACAAATCACTCCAAAACTGAAAGGCTTAAGCTCTTCATGACCCGAGAGTCTTCTGACCCACCAGTTCCAGTGCTGTCCCTGTGGTGGTCCTAATCTTTATGGGCTCCTGGCCCGTAAGTCCAGCCCCCGCTATATGTGGGAGCTCCCTCAATCCCCAGCCAAGGGTGGTGTTGGGGGGCAATGCCCCCACTTAGTGCTGCCCTTGATCCTGAAGCCAGGCGGCCACCAGTGCTGTCTCAAGGGGCTGGGAGCAGACCGGCTCTAAGTCAGGCAACAATATCAGTAACACCATTTTGTAGGACAAAATTTATTAAAACTGCCTTAGATTGCTAGGTACTCATTCAGGCTCTTTAAGCATGCAAACATAGGTTTTTTTTTTCAATCACTGTAGTCGGGACTTCCCTGATGGCCCAGAAGTTAAGGATACACCAGGCACTGCAGGGGACGTGGATTCGATCCCACATTCCTTGGAGAAACTAAGCCCACGAGCCACAGCTACTAAGCCCGCACTCTGGAGCCTGTGTGCCAATGAAAGACCCCACGCGCTAATACTTGACACAGCCAAATAAATAAATAACTTTGTAAAATTACTGTAGTCTGTAAGACTTTTGACACAGGCAGTAAATGTGATATTTTAAACAAACCAACCAAAAAGTGAATAATAAGTGGATTATAAAACCAATGATTTATCTCTCCCAGTTCTTTTGTTCTGGGGCAGCTTGAGAGAGATTGAAAGACCTAAGACAGCCTCACTCACATCTGAGGCCTCAGTCACGACGGAAGAGATGGTTGAGTCTGTCTCTCCCTGTGGTTTCTCCTCCAGGAAGTTCATTTACACTTCTTCAGAAGGTGGTCTTTCAGTTTGCAGCAGGAAGAATGCAAGCCCCCAAATGCAAGTCCTCTTTAAATGTGTGCTCCATCATGTTTGCCAATATCCTCTCTGGCAAGAAAGTCACCGTTAAATTCAGATTCAAGGGGGCAGAGAAATATAGTCAGTCTCCTGTGTACAAACCTTCGCGTTTCGAACTTTCAAAGACGTGAACGTGCCGTCATGTAAGTTCACAGGTCAAGTGGACATTAGTCCTTGCGTGCTCCTCTACAAGTGGCTGAGCTTTTGTATACTTTACTGTCAGGCTCTGTATAGGGTACAGGAGGACAAAACCTTTATTTCAAGCCCTGGAGGCCTGGAAGCAAGTGTAAAAGTAGCAGGGATATAGCTGGCACTGCTAAGAATTGCCAGCTGCTGTACTGTAATGTACTTCTCAAGGTACAATACTATAAGACTGAAAATGTTTGATTTCTTGTGTTTGTTTTTTATATATTTTTTGTGTGGAAAGTATTACAAACCTATTACAGGAGAGTACGTACAGACGATTGTGTTAGTTAGGTGTACCTAGGCTTACTTTGTTGCAGTTGTGAATACGAACAAATTGGGCTTATGAATGTACTCACTGCATGGAACTCGTTCATATGTAGGGGCTTACTTTAGACTCCCCTATTTGATGAGAAGAGTGGCAAAGTCATGTTGCCACGGGGCCTTTGTGTAGGAATGAAAGGAACTGTCATGAACACCTTTGCAAACCGTCTACTTCATCCCCACTCTGGCCACAGTGAAACCTGAGACGAGCAGTCACCACCAAGCCTTGCACAGACTGCTACCCAAACGATTGTGAACAAATAAATGCATTTGGGGAACATTGGTTCTACTGCCAAAGCTAACAGAAACAACTTCTGAATCCATACGGTAGGTTAAAGTTCCAAAATTTTTTGTTTCCTTTTTTAAACTCATTTTACTTTTCTGTGCAGAGGCATTTACAAGTAAGTTAGAGACATCGTGTGACTTTTCCCCACAATTTCTATCCAGCTGGATGGAGAACAAAAGTTGTTCACACATGAAAGTCAAGTATAAATTAGATACTTGAAAATGGGGGCATGTTTCTCCCGACTTCTACATCCTGTTCACCTAGGAAGAGAAGGAAGAAGTTTCGAGGGAACAACCGCAAAAACAAAATGCACGTTTGGCATAGAAACATGCAAGAGAAGCTATCACGTACCTTCATCCCTGACCTTCCCAGGTGGCATGAGTAGTAAAGAATGTGTCTGCCAATGCAGGAGACAACAGTTCAACAGGGGTTGGGAAGATCCCCTGGAGAAGAGCTTGACAACCCACTCCAGTATTCTTGTCTGGAGAATCCCATGCAGAGGAGCCTCTGGAGGGCTACAGTCCATGGGGTTGCGGAGTTGGACAAGACTGAAGCAACTTAGGACACACACATCTTCATCCTTAATATGACATATTAAGGTTCAGCCATAAGCAATGCCTTTCCTTGTGAAAGCTCTCTGAATTCATAGCACAGATTGTAAGGCAGAGAAAAAGCAGGGGATATAAGAGAGGCTGACAACTCTGCTCCAAGTTTGAATTTTAAAAAGAAACATTTCCACTTTCCTCACCTATTATTACTCAAACTGTGTTTTCAAATGAGTCCCTCATCAGAATGTAGCAGAATAATTGCCAATGCAGAATTTCTGACACCTGAATTTTGTTTTTGGCACTAACAAGCTGATTGATCCCAAGTACGTCATTTGACCTCTCTGGATCTGTGCTTTCACAACTGTTCACTGAAAAGGTCAGACTAGGTGACATGTCGAAATGTTGCTCTTCTAGAAATTAAGTGAAATAATTGACCCAATCTCATATCACATATTGGAACGCTGGGCAGTGTAACATCAAGGTCAAAGAGATGAATTTTGTTGTCAAAAAAAATCAGTTTCAGGTCTGGTCAGTAACTGACTAGCTCTAAAGTCTTGAGCAGGTATCTTAAATTCTCCATTTCTTCATCTGTAAAATGAGAAGCAGTAATTGTATTAGAATCTTCTAATTATGAGATGATGCTTATCATATATTCAGCATATGTTTGGCACCTTAAATGCTCAGAATATGTTGTCTTCATGTTGTCAACAGGAATCTGTCTGTTAAAATCTTGTCCATACTGTTATAAAATATACTGGCCATGTCACATGTTCCACAAAAGAATCTTAAAGTTCCCCCCATCACAAACCGAGTCAGCCCTGCTGACTCCATGTCCTGGAGCCAAAGCAGAAGTTGAACATTCGAAATCAACAGAACATTCTGGGCCTACTGCTCTCCTTGCCCAAGCTGTTTTACTTCCCTTTTTTTAAACTCTTAATTTTAAGTCTGAGAAAGAACAAGAGAGTCAGGATCTGAGTTTAAAAGAGAGAAAGAAAAGCAGGCTGTCCAGACTCACTCTGGCTTCCTCCCTGACTCGTGGAGGAACTCCTAAACCTGGTTCCCTGGAGGAAAGAATGTCATGCAGTCATCTGCTTGAAACAAGATACTCAGTTTAACCAGTAATTCTGGTCTCTCCATTTTTTCTCCTCATGTTCAAGGTATCAAAGGAACAAGTGATGCCTACAACATCAAAATGTTTTTACTCTTCACCTTAAAACAGCTATATCCATTCACAAAATGAGAAGTAACTCAGAGTAAATTTAGGCAGGAAGGATCTGCTAGTCCACCTTGAAAGGTCTCCGTCTTAATTGCTAATGATAATAACAAGACAACAACAATGCGGGGAAGTGGAATTTTATCACCCTTCACCTTCATCTAAGCCGCTAAACCCCCACAAAGGATTCACAGGGAGGCAGGGTGAGGGCTGGAGAACAAACAGATGCCACATAGCAAGTGAATAAACAATTAAAAGTTATAAAAAGAAGAGAACAAATGTGCAAATAAAATATATTCTATCCTCCTGGTTGGACAGTTCTACTTCTTCATAGCAAGGAGCGTCAGGTTCAAATTCAGTATTTTTGGACTCCTCGGAGTTCCACACTGAAACATAGAAGGGGGTGAGAGCCCTGCCCACCCCGCTCCACCTCCCAGGTCCAGTCAGCACCCATTGCAACCTCAAAGGCAAAGTGGGAGCCAATCCACCACGCACATCCAAGCAGTCTAAACCCTGCCTGACAGCTAGCCCTTGGCAACACCACCTGCCTAAAAATGCACAAGAGTCTGCAGCCAGGAGGATAAGCTCAGGGCAAATGCCCACATAGGCATTGAAATCAGGCCTGGGGAGTTTACAGAACCTAGGCACTCAGATGTGGTCTTGAAAAAGAGAGCTTGAACTTCAGACGAGTCTGTCCCCTTGGCCTTGAAGACTCCTTGTCCAGTATATTCCCAAGACAGGATCCCTTCAGGCTGGGGGCTCAGGACTCCAACACCTCTTGCCTGGCTCTAAGGGCCACACCAACTAGACCACAGCCTTAGGACCTTCGCCCCAGGGAAATTCCACCTGGTATCTTCTCCCACAGACAGACGGCTTCTCTAGAAGTTTTCTGAGCTTCAGCTTCTTTTAAGTGACACCTACGCTCTCACAACCTTCTCTGTAAATCACAAACAAATGTCAGGCAACCAGCTCCTTCCTAATGTCTCATTCCTGACATTATTCTTTAGTCTGAAACCGAAGCCCACGGTTCTCATTTTCTCCAAATTCAGAAAGCTTGTCTTTTCTTGACATTTTATCCTGTCTGAATAGTTCTACTCATTCATCCTTCCCCCAAGGGAGAGGGAAAATAAGACATATGCATATGTGTGTGTAAAGGATATATATGCAATGAAAAGATATATATATATGTGTGTATATATATATATATGCTCATATACACACAATGACTATCTTAAAGTCATTGCTTCTCTCTCACTTCCTGTAAAAAATCAGGAGGCTAATGCCCAGTCTCTTTTTAAAATTTAAAATTAATAGTTACTTATATCCAAACTTTGCCTCTTTATTCCTTGGCCCTGATTATATCCTGATTTTATTAGTGTGAAGTTCTCTTTGAGGTTATCCTATCAATAGTTACTGGCCTGGTGCCCCTCTCTCTGGGGCTTCTCTTGTGGCTCAGCTGGTAAAGAATCCGCCTGCAATGCAGGAAACTTGGGTTCGATCCCTGGGCTGGGAAGATCCCCTGGAGAAGGGAATGGCAACCCACTCCAGTATTCTGGCCTAGAGAATTCCATGGACTGCATAAGTCCACGGAGTTGCAAAGAGTTGGACACGACTGAGCCACCTTCTCTCCGAGCCCCGTGTCCTCACTCTTCCACACGAAAGGCCGTCAGAGAGCCTCCCTGGCTTTCCCTTCCCCACCTGCTGTCTCTCTTTCAGGCATGTTAAGTTGCCTCTCCCTTGTTCATTTTTCTCAGATTTCTCTGTGCTTTCTGGCAGAATTCTGTCTGTTCCAAGCAGGCACCATCTTCTCAGGCAGGACTGGTTACATGTCCCCCTCACGAGCAGTGTGGATTGCCACGAAGGCACGGGGAAGGCACTCAGGCAAACCCTTACTCTCTCCTACACAAAGACTAGCCAAGTTCTAGAAAGATTGGGATGAAAACCAGGGCCGGTTTCGTGTGCCATGCTCTTGGTTTAATGTTCTGATGTCACCATCCTAAAACTCTTAATCATGTCTTTGAATGTCTTACTTCAGGTCCAATGGTACAATGGGGAAAGAAGTACACACACTGTATCTGGCTAGCACTTCCCGCCACCCCATTCACACCGAGCATATTTGAGGCCCCATGAGCACAGAATCACGTGACCTGCAACATTTGAGAGTTCAGTGAGACTCAATCCAAGTAGAAAGGGTGTTACATCTATGGCTGCAAAAGTAAGGGTGTCCCACCTAGGGGCCACGTCTTCTACTCCGTTCAGAGCTTGCTCCAAATGCACAAAGAAGACCAAGGCATTCTAAAAACTTAAATAGCCAAAGAACTCTATCTTATCTTTGGCTATTCCTAGTACTTCCTTGCACTGGTGGTGGTGGTTTCGTCGCTAAGTAGTGTCGACTTTTGCAGCCTCATGGACGGTAGCCCCCACCAGGCTCCTCTGTCTGTGGAATTTTCCAGGCAAGAATATTGGGGTGGGTTGCCATTTTCTTCTCCAGGAGATCTTCTTGACACAGGGATCGAACCCAGGTCTCCTGCCTCTCAGGCAGAATCTTTACCTGCCAAGCCACCAGGGAAGCCCTGTATTAGCCAACTACTTATCCTAAAAGCTCTGACATAAAATAAAGGGAGGAAATTCAGTAGTTCCTTTTGCTTCTAGTCTTTCCTTACCCATCAGTAAGCAAACGGTAGACTGTTGGTAGATGTTACATATCAAAGAATAAAAATAGTTGAATTAGTTTTTTATAGCATTTCCTTCATTTTGGAAGAAACAAAATGTATCAACTATAAAACCTGAAATGTATAATTTTAGTGATTCCACATACAAGTAAAATGCTCTTACATTTGCATTTAAAACTGGCATTTATATTGGCAATATTGCACAATACGAAGATGAGCGGTAAAATTAATGCTGATAATTTTAAATGTTAATGTCCCTTTACTTAGAACTACATTAAATGGCAAATTTAAACCACTATGACAAGTTGAAAGAGGGGCTGCAGAAGGAAGGAAAAGGCTGTATATTTTAGCACGCCTTTTATAAGGTTATAAAGGTATTTAACTATACCTTTTTTTCCTTACACTTTGAACACATGTCCCCACATTTTTTTTTTTTTTTTTTTTTTTAAATGAGGCCAGGCAAGTTCTGTAGTCACCTCTGGTGAATAACAAAAAGAGATTGAGTGGGACAGAGGCTAGGCTGGGAGAGGTCAGAACTGGGCCATCGCCCAGCAGGATGCAGACATTTGTCGAAATGCCCTCTTTGACACCAGAATTCCATCCTCAGACCCCTCCAGTGGTGACCCATCTCATTCAGAGTTAAAGTCGAAATTCTCACTATGGCTCTATCCCACTGCCACTTCCCCTGCCCACCTCCCTGACCTCATTTCCCATCACTCACCTCCCCTCTCAGCCTCTGTCAGCTACCTCATTTGCACCCCACTCCAGTACTCTTGCCTGGAAAATCCCATGGACGGAGGAGCCTGGTAGGCTGCAGTCCATGGGGTCGCTAAGAGTCGGATATGACAGAGCGACTTCACTTTCACTTTTCACTTTCATGCATTGGAGAAGGAAATGGCAACTCACTCCAGTGTTCTTGCCTGGAGAATCTCAGGGATGGGGGAGCCTGGTGGGCTGCCGTCTATGGGGTCGCACAGAGTCGGACACGACTGAAGTGACTTAGCAGCAGGGCCTCTGCACATGCCATCATCTTCCCTACAATGCTTCCTCCTCATCCAAATATCTGGAGCTCCCACTTCCTTAGATCTTCAGGTATCTCATCAAATATCTCTGTAACAAAGAAACCTTCCCTGACCATCTCATATAAATGCACAATACCTTGCTTTTCTTTCTTTCCACTTCTTACCACCAGACCTATCATATATATACTTATTTCTTTATTTAAATTCTTGGTCTCCTCCACTGAAACATAAGCACCAGGAGGGTAAAGAATTTGTTTGTTTTTCACTGCTATATGCTCAAACTAAGTCTGTGTAAATATTTGTTGAATGAATGAAACTAATACACCTCCGAAAGCATGAAGTCATTCAGATTGAGACAAGAAAAGCTTCTTTAATATGGAGGCATAAACCTGGAAGAGCTTTCACATTACAAAATAATCTCTAACTTGGATCCACAAATAGCGTCTGATGTCCAAAGTCAGGAAGTATTCTGTTTAGGGAAAACCACCCAGCGAAGGCGCCAAGGAGCCTGGGCCTGAAGAGGGGAAATGGACTCTGCCGTTAATGAGCTGTGCAATCGTAAGCCACAACCAGAACCTAGGAGAGCCTCAGGTCTCTATGAAGCAAACATGATTTAAGAATTCCTGCCCTCCTTATCTCACAGGTTTTATGTGTAATCAGTGAGATAATAAACATCTTTTTGCAAAGTTACAAAGTTAAAGAAATGCTAGGGAATCACACTTATCCTGCTAATTAAAGAAACAGTGGCTGAAAAGAGGGGTCTCAGAGAGGGGATAATGGGCTGTTAGGCCATTTAACTAAGCCTGGTATTTAGAGAGACTGGGATGAAAGAGGGATGCAGAAGAGCAGATGCCGGGAGTGTTGATCTTTCACAGGATGACACCCATACATCTCCCATTTGACAGGAATGTCCCTGAGCCCAGTTAGAATTAGCCTTTCACATAACATTCAAATTCCTGGACTTCCGAGAACAGCCATATAAGGGAGGAACAGACAGTACAGATAGGAGGAGAGGAATGGAGAGGCAAAAGGTTGGGAGAGAAAACGGAGATTTTTATATTCCCATACACAAAGGACAAGATGTTTCAACCAGTCCTATCATTTTGAAAAGATTCTGACTAGAGAATATTTACCCAAGTCGGAAGCCCCTGTTCTCTTTCCCAGCACTTCTATGTGGGGTGGTTTTGGGGTTTGTTTTTTTCTTTTTTTTTTCAGTTAATCTGTTTTTACTTCCAAACCTTATTTTTATTAGCTTTGTTTTTATTTGTTTTGTCTTAGGGCTATTTGTTTAACTTTTTATCTCCCTTAGCTGCACTCGGGATGCAAGCTGATCTATTCTCAGCGACAAAGCTACTTCATGCTCCCAGCCGAGTCTCCTTCCACATAGAACAGAACTCTTCATGTCAGGATGCCCGCCTCCGCTAGAATGTATTTTTAAAATTCATTTTCATGCTAACAATGCCCCTGTAAAGATGGTGAGGCATAGAAAATCAAATTGTGCATAATTCTTAATCAGGAAACTGAAGCATTTTTTTTTTAAGACACACTTAGATGCTTCAGATGAACCTTTTTGGTAATTTCAGGGCTCCAGTTTACTTAAGCACAACACTTTCCTTTTTTTCAAGATAAAAATGCTCTGACATGTACCAAAGAAGGGAGGTAGAAGTGGATGTCAAAAGTGGGCAGCCTGACAGCATTCCCTGCACGGGGAAACCCTGCCGTCTATTTTTAAACCAACCTGTGTAATTTCAGAGAGAAGTCACATCTCCTGATAAATGTTTTGGGGGCGGCTGGAGGATAAGTCTGCAGCGCTGGAAATGGCAGGCCCGCCCACACTGAGCAAGAAGAGCCTTGAGATTCTGCCTTTTCGCAGGACCCAAAAAAAAAAAAACAAATGAAAGCTTCCCAAAAGTGTGCATTTCTTCAATAAAAAGGAAGCAGCCTCTAACAGAGAAAACACAGAAGGCCCAGATCTTTAAAAACTGGTATAAAATTCGCCTTATTGGTGTTAATAACAGATAAGGAATGTGAGTGACATAGAGTTTGTGTGACACGGGAGAAAAGTGGTCATAAATAAATGTGGTTGTTGAATGTGATGTCAATGAGAAGGATGGAATAAATACGACAGAGTTTGAGCTTGAGTGCTTCCAGTACTTCAATAATTGGTCCTCAGAGAAACGTAAGGATGGAGATTCATCCCCACAAAGGGGACACGAAAGGATTCAGCAGTGAGAGTATAGAGTCTACCTCCGTGTTTTCTGGTTGTGTGTAGTCAGTCTTCTCTGAGACTCGGTTTTCCTCATCTGCAATACGGGACACTGTACCATGTAAGACTGTCATTAAGATTAAGTAACAACACAGAGTAAGTGGCGCTGAACAAGACCACAGTGAACAGCACACCTAAGCCTCTAATCTGTTGAAAGGGCCCTTAGTATGAAGAACCAAAAGGGGTTTCCTGGGGGCTGCATATTTATTCTTCTTGGAAATTCTAAATGGCCAGCTGTCTCCTCCAGTTTCTGCTAAGACCAGTGCTTGGTCCTCACTTTGATCTTAGACCAATCAGTAACCCCATCCCAATTCCTACTCCCCCTCTACACTTACACACACACACACACACACACACACACACAAGTACTCCCCAGGCCACAGTCAAGAGCACGTACTGTGCCAGTGCCCAGCCCTGGGCAACTGACCCTGACACAGCCCTGCAGGGCAGTTGTTTGTCTGAATGGAACCTCTTATTAAAAATTAATTCCTGTCAAACCCGATTACATATGAACATAGCCTCATTGTGATGGTGACTGCGATTTCTGGAAACAAACATAGGCCCTACTGTCGCCAAAAGCAAAGGGCGTCTTAGGACAATCCTGAGCCTTGATCTGTGAACACAGAGACACAGCCAGCGGATTCCCCGAGGCTCACAAAGGCATTTGTCCCCCAGGGACAGCCATTGTCCCCACCCTCTTCCCCATGCTCCTCCCTGCCCCACACCCAGGCCCCCACTCCCTGAGGCCTATGTGTCAGATGACAAAACTGATCCTTAAGGCAGATACCTCACCACCACCACCTAATCCAGATTCTACACTTCTGATAGCATGGATTTACCCTCTGAGAGCTTAGGGTCCCTCCTCTGTAAATACAAATTAAAGGTGATAACACCACTACCCACTAGGGTTGTTGTGGGGGATTAAATGAGACCATATATGTAGAGCACCTGGAATATAGAGGGCTGGCCCTCAATAAATTTCCCAACCCATCTCCACCCTACCCTGTACATTCCTGTACTGAGATACTGTTTTCTGTGATGTTTCTCCTATTTAGGGAACAAAACTGGGGGGCTCTTGTTTTTCCTGAGAAAAGTTTAAGAGTATAGAGATCTGAGGTAAAAATACCCTAGACCAGATTTACACATTTCTCTTGTGCATTAATTGCTGCTTCTACTTCCATCTCATGAAATCAGGGAGAAACCAAAGTTGGAGGTAGAAAATTCATTGCGTCCTCCTCTTTCTCCCTACTTTTCATATCTTTGGTATTTATGCCATCAGAAAGTTTGATCTGGCATTGTACGATCTTCTAACGGTGGTGGAGAGAACCCCAGCTTCTAAAATAGGTGCCACCTTGCTGACTGAGTCAGGGTGAAAAGAGTAACAGTGCCCAGTGAGATAATGGCACAAGTCTGAGGCAGAGGGCAAGCAGGCAATATGAATCAGATATAAAATGTGTGAGGTCACTGACCCAGTCATTCCACTTCCAGGAATTTATCCAAAGGAAACAATTAAGCCAGAATAAACCAATGATTTTCATTATAGTACTGCTGATCATAGTGAAAAATTGTAAACAAGCTAATGTTCCTCAATAACAGGTCAATCGTATAAATTATTGCACATTTGTACCATTGAATACAATGTAATAAAAAGGTCTTTTTTAATGAAACAAAGCTATACTTAGGGAAGATGAAAGAAGTTCTTAATAAATTATTGAAGTTGGAAAAGCTGGTTGTGGAAAAATGTCATGATAATCCTGTTTATGTAAAAATGAAAAATCCCTTATGAATACTTTTAACACCCAAAGTATGTTTTGTCAAACTTTTGACTGGTTTATAATTTTTCACTATAGTTATACTAAAAAACAAGGGCTAATCTGGGACGAGAATTCAGAGGATTGCTAGCTGAGATCCAAAGTAATAAGAAAAACACCGTTTGGCTTTTAACCCCCGTGAGAAGAAAACAAAACAACCAAACCAGCCAAACAAAACAAGGAAAACTGTAAATCGATCAATCACCCTTAATCCCTAAGAGCCTGCCTGCCGGGGAGGGGGATGTGGGCTATCACCCCTAAAGATTAGAAAAACAAGAAAGGTAGTGGGTAGGCCTGCCGAATGAGTAAGGTTCAGAGGAGCCATTAAAGCAAAACGAAAACCAAGTCCCACCAACGTGAGATTTGAGCCCGGAGAGGACTTAAACAAAGTGGGTGGAAAAAGACAGAAGAAACAGCTCAGGCAGCCTCAAGTCCCATTCCCAAGAGAAATTAAAGTTGGCCGCTTGTTTTACTTCATTTAAAAAACGTGAATGAATCAACTTGTAGGCAAGATAGGAGAAGAAGTGTGGTTTAAGGAAAGAGATTTTGAGGTTTGGGTTTTTTTTTTAATGCTTTGAACCCTATTCCTTAATCTGAACTGATCAGTATTCTATTAGGATTTCATTATTTTATTTTAGGTGGGCTTGCCAGTGGGTACACCTGTGATTTATTTCAGTGGGAAGAACAAACTTCTTGACAGGTGCCTAAATAAATGGATTTTCTCTTTTTCTTTTCTAAAGTGAGCCTTGTCTTTAGAAGCCAAATCTTATGTTTCGTTTGGTTGGCTTGGTTGTTTGGGTTTTGGTTTTGTTTTTTTTTTTCATCTCACATGGGTTTTAAAAAAGCCAATTTTTTCTTTTAGTATCTTACAACTTCGGGTCTCAGCTAGTAATCCTTTGCCTTTTCTTCCTACATTAGCTTATTTTTTGGCTTAATTATAGGCTTCACTGCATCAGACAATCAAACTTTAGATCAGTCCCATCCTGAGGCTGAAGAAATTGTTTTGAAAAATTAGACTCAATACAAGAATCCTGCTACTGGGCGCCCCAAACCAGTGCTCTGGGACAACCCAGAGGGATAGACTATGGAGGGAGGTGGGAGGGAGTGTTCAGGATAGGGGGACACATGTATACGTGAGGCCAATTCATGTTGATGTATGGCAAAAACCATCACAATATTATAAAGTAATTATCCTCCAATTAAAACAAATTCATTTTTTTAAAAAAAGAATCCTGCTACTAAATTAACATCACTAAGGCCCATCATCTGGTGTTGGAGAAGACTCCTAAGAGTCCCTTGGACTGCGAGGAGATCCAACCAGTCCATCCTGAAGGAGATCAGCCCTGGGATTTCTTTGGAAGGAATGATGCTAAAGCTGAAACTCCAGTACTTTGACCACTTCATGAGAAGAGTTGACTCCTTGGAGAAGACTCTGATGCTGGGAGGGATTGGGGGCAAGAAGAGAAGGGGACGACAGAGGATGAGATGGCTGGATGGCATCACTGACTCGATGGACGTGAGTCTGAGTGAACTCCGGGAGTTGGTGATGGACAGGGAGGCCTGGACTGCTGTGATTCATGGGGTCGCAGAGTCGGACATGACTGAGCGACTGAACTGAAATGATGTGAACTGAAGGCCCATCATCAGAAAAGGAAATATAAAGAAAGAAGAGATATTTTTAAAAAAAGAGAAATAAGAGGGGAAAATTTTTAAACTGTTTAACTGAGCTGGCTCTGGCTCAAGCATCCAGCCTTCCAATCTGTTCTCAAAGTGGGGAGGAAAAAAGCCTTTGGTTAGAATAACCAGCAGCAGAACCTTGTGACGTTGAAATGCAACCATACAAAATGCAAAGTGTATTTAGTACAAAGGAAGCAAACTGCACACGCAGAAAATTTTGTGGTGGTGCAAGGAATTATACAGATTTAAACTACAAAGAATACATGTAACAAATTTTACTGCAAGCTTTCAAAAGCCACTCACACAAGGGGCTTCCCTGGCAGTTCAGTGGTTAAGACTCTGTGCTTCCATTGCAAGGGCTGAGGTTCAATCCCTGCTTGGAGAACAAATAACCTATATGCCTCGAGAACTGGTCAAAAAATTAAAAAAAAAAAAAAATTGAAAACAAAAGCCTCGCACAGGTCTCAGCAGTCTCCAATGTAAACACATCACCCGGACAGTAGCATCTTTTTCTATAGATTTGAGTTTCTGCTCTGAAATTACGTAATCTCCCATCTGGAGCAGTTTCCAAAAGCCTTTCCCAAATGATACAGAGACAGAATTCAATCTCTTCTTTCTTCCACTCCTCAAATGCCATGCAGGGCTGCACGTTAGAGTCCATCAACCAGGAAATATTTAGTAAACAGAATTTGTAGTCCATTTATTCTGTGTTTACTTTAAGAAGCCACTTATCTCTTTCAGAAGGACTTCCCTTGCCAATCACCTTTTAGAAATGACCTTAGAGAGAGACACTCCCTGAGGACGTGCAGAATCCAAGGTCAACAGCATGTGTGATAGAAATAAACAATTCAACTATCGACATTTTAAGATCTTCCCTTTCCCTTCCACCGACAGTCATTCTTTTCAGAGCAACTGATGCTGAAAGCTTAGCCTCTGTGCACCAGGTGCCGAACTGAATCTTAGAGACAGAGTTTTGGATGAAGTAGAAAAAAATAGCTTTATTGCTTTACCAGGCAAAGGGAGACACAATGGGCTCTTGCTCTTGAAAACTGTGTCCAAACCCAGGAGGATTTGATGAGGAGTTTTACAGCAGCAGTTCAAAGGGTGGGATTTACAGATTAAGATAAAATTAGGGTATGTGCAGGGCTCCAGCCCTCTAATCTAGTCTCAGGTCATCTTCTTGATAAGTTTCTCTGGTTCCTTTAATGTAGCCTCAAGTGGTCTTTCTCTGATATGAGGAATGTTGCCATCTTAACAAGCTTAAAGATATGTTATGTGTATCCCTTGAGGTGGAACCAGGACCCTGCCCCAAGATTGCACTGTGATTTCCTGGCTACCCTTCCCTTGTGTTTGCATTCCTTCCTTTCCTGAACTAGCAAGTGTTCAAATCTGCCCTTTGGAACTAAGGGAAAGTTATGGAGGCTGGGGTCAAGAAAGGGCAGGACAGAAAACTTCTGCACCCAGAAGCCTCCCAGGGTCTTTCCTGCTCAGTTTCACAACTGAACCACATCCGTAGGTGTACACACATGAGGAGACTACATGAGCTCTCAGCTTGCAAGCTCATGAGCCTACACACATCAGAGTGTCTCCTCTGCTATATTCTTAGAAACATGACCATCATTTCTTCTCTAGTGAAAGGTTATGCTACAACACCTAAAATCAATAATAATTTTGAGGTAGGGAGGCCCTGCAAGGTTATATTATTCAAAACCTCATTTTGCAAAAATGATGAAGTTGAAGACCAGGGATGTCAAATTCATTTGAAAAAAAAAATTTTATTTTCTAAGAATTTTGCCACGAGATTATAGTTTGTCCATCTTTGATCATGCACAGTGGAAAGATCAAAGGCTCTGAGGTCACATCAACCTGAGTTCAAATCCCAATTCCACCCTTTATGGCCTTGGTTGTTGTTCAGTCACTTAGTTGTGTCCAGCTGTTTGTGACCCCATGGACTGCAGCACTCCAGGCTTCCCTGTCCTTCATTATCTCCCAGACTATGCTCAAATTCATGTCCATTGAGTCAGTGATGCCATCCAACAGTCTCATCCTATGTCATCTCCTCCTGCTCTCAATCTTTCCCAGCATCAGGACTGCCTTGGTGGTCACAGGTAAGTCAATCTCTCTAAGCCTCCATTTGCCCATCTGCAAAATGGACTTGACAAGAATTAAAGGAATCCAGAATATACCACTGTGAAGAGTCTGTTTCCGAAACTCCCTTTACCTGCCTAAAAGCAGAGCTTCCCAAAAGAATTCAGCTGTCATAAATGCCCTGCCCAGACTTTAACCACCCAGGGAAAATTGGCGTCTTTTGCTGGAGAGAAGTCAGCATTAGGACATGACCTTAACAGACATTGTCATGAAATTACCATATCTCCCATTTATTCTCCGAAGGGCCCATTTTTCTTTCTTAAAAGTCTGGTTTCCCATAAGTGCCCTTCTCTCCCTCCTCTTCCACTATTAAGATGATATAAAAGCCCTAAATTTTAACCACTTCCTTGAGTCATATTTTTCTGTGAACTACTGCAAACGTAAGTGAATATAAGTTTGTCTTTTCTCTTGCCAGTCTGTCTTTTGTCCCTTTGATTCACAAGCTTCCAATCATTAAACCTATGAAGTTAGAGGAAAATTTATTTCCTCCTCAAAAGCGCTGCTGCTGCTAAGTCGCTTCAGTCGTGTCCGACTCTGTGCGACCCCATAGACGGCAGCCCACCAGGCTCCCCCGTCCCTGGGATTCTCCAGGCAAGAACACTGGAGTGGGTTGCCATTTCCTTCTCCAATGCATGAACGTGAAAAGTGAAAGTGAAGTCACTCAGTCATGTCCGACTCTTAGCGACCCCATGGACTGCAGCCTACCAGGCTCCTCCATCCATGGGATTTTCCAGGCAAGAGTACTGGAGTTAGGTGCCATTGCCTTCTCCGAAAGTGCTAGCATGTATTAATTAAAACAACCAAAACACTATCATGTGTTAATTAGTTCGTTTCCCACCACATATCTATAGTATTTTTATTTTCCAGGGAAGAAAACAGAGACGGAGAAGTTAATCAATTTTCTTAAAGTCAGACAGCTGGTAAGTGATGGAGTCAGGATTTGAACCTAGCAATCTAATTTGAGAGCCCTGTACTTAACAACTGTGCATGCGTGCTGAGACTCTTCAGTCCTGTCCAACTTTTTGTGACCTTATGGACTGTAGCCCGCCAGACTCCTCTTTCCGTGGCATTCTCCTGGCAAGAATACCAGAGTAGGTTGCCATGCCCTCCTCCAAGGGATCTTCCTGATGGAACCCATGTCTCCTGCAGCTCCTGCATTGCAGGCAGATTCTTTACTGCTGAGCTATCCGGAAGTTGGTACTTAACCACTTCATGAGAGTAATACCTGCCTCACAAAGAAGTTACCAAAGATTAGAGGAGATAGTCTGAAAATAGCACACAACCTAGCCCAAAGGAAAGGCTCAAAAAAAGACAGCTTCTGTTTTTACTATCAGAAAATGGTCTGTCAATGTGCTGTTGCTGAAACTAGAGCTTTTCCTGTCTCCCATCAAGGAATTAGGATGGAACAAGGAATCTAATCTGAAAGTAATATAACTAATTTGGGTTTGAATTAGCTGTAGTTTCTAGCTTGACTGATGCGTGGAGGGTGTTGGAGTTCCTGAAAAAAGACAAGGAAAAGACAGCCAGAGAACAGGATTTGTCAGGATCACTCAGCACCATTCAATGGGCTTCAACATTCAAGTGACTGAAAAGGTGAAGATTTGGTCTGGTTTGATTTGGTTTGGGTAGGTTTTGTTTCATTTGTCTTACCACGAAGTCAGGATACTTGTCTTGACCCTAATATGACCTGGATAAAATAAGGCACAAGCTTCCTTGGGTCTGATTCGCTGCTGATCAGCAGCCTTGCAGTGACGGATTCAGTCCTCCCACTGTCCTGATCCCCAAGCTGGGAAGGAAGTGGACCAGTGAGACAGGCAATATGCACATTGCTGTGGATGACAAAACAGATGTTAACAACCTGGGCTTTGGAGTCATACCGATCTGTGAAGAAATACCAGCAAAAGACTCAAGTTAAATGCTCTGATTTCTGTTTTCTCATCTGGAAGACGGGAATTTTAAATCTCTATAAAACCTACCTCAAAGGATAGTTGGACCAGCCTCATGGTAATGCAAAAGTAGGAAGTCAAGAAACACCTGGAGTAACAGGCAAATTTGGCCTTGGAATACAGAATGAAGCAAAGCAAAGACTAATAGGGTTTTGCCAAGAAAATGCACTAGTCATAACAAACACCCTCTTCCAACAACACAAGAGAAGACTCTACACATGGACATCACCAGATGGTCAACACCAAAATCAGATTCATTATATTCTTTGCAGCCAAAGATGAAGAAGCTCTATATAGTCAGCAAAAACAAGACCAGGAGCTGACTGTGGCTCAGACCATGAACTCCTTATTGCCAAATTCAGACTTAAATTGAAGAAAGTAGGGAAAATCACTAGACCATTCAGGTATGACCTAAATCAAATCCCTTATGATTATACAGTGGAAGTGAGAAATAGATTTAAGGGCCTAGATCTGATAGATAGAGTGCCTGATGAACTATGGAATGAGGTTCGTGACATTGTACAGGAGACAGGGATCAAGAACATCCCCATGGAAGAAATGCAAAAAAGCAAAATGGCTGTCTGGGGAGGCCTTGCAAATAGCTGTGAAAAGAAGAGAAGCAAAAGGCAAAGGAGAAAAGGAAAGATATAAGCATCTGAATGCAGAGTTCCAAAGAATAGAAGAAGAGATAAGAAAGCCTTCTTCAATGATCAATGCAAAGAAATAGAGGAAAACAACAGAATGGGAAAGACTAGAGACCTCTTCAAGAAAATCAGAGATACCAAAGGAACATTTCATGCAAAGATGGGCTCGATAAAGGACACAAATGGTATGGACCTAACAGAAGCAGAAGATATTAAGAAGAGGTGGCAAGAATATACAGAAGAACTGTACAAAAAAGATCTTCACGACCCAGATAATCACGATGGTGGGATCACTGACCTAGAGCCAGACATCCTGGAATGTGAAGTTAAGTGGGCCTTAGAAAGCATCACTGTGAACAAAGCTAGTGGAGGTGATGGAATTCCAGTGGAGCTATTTCAAATCCTGAAAGATGATGCTGTGAAAGTGCTGCACTCAATATGCCAGCAAATTTGGAAAACTCAACAGTGGCCACAGGACTGGAAAAGGTTAGTGTTCATTCCAATCCCAAAGAAAGGTAATGCCAAAGAGTGCTCAAACTACCGCACTATTGCACTCATCTCACACGCTAGTAAAGTAATGCTCAAAATTCTCCAAGCCAGGCTTCAGCAATATGTGAACCGTGAACTTCCTGATGTTCAAGCTGGTTTTAGAAAAGGCAGAGGAACAAGAGATCAAATTGCCAACATCCGCTGGATCATGGAAAAAGCAAGAGAGTTCCAGAAAAACATCTATTTCTGTTTGATTGACTATGCCAAAGCCTTTGACTGTGTGGATCACAGTAAACTGTGGAAAATTCTGAAAGAGATGGGAATACCAGACCACCTGATCTGCCTCTTGAGAAATCTGTATGCAGGTCAGGAAGCAACAGTTAGAACTGGTCATGGAACAACAGACTGGTTCCAAATAGGAAAAGGAGTACGTCAAGGCTATATATTGTCACCCTGTTTATTTAACTTCTATGCAGAGTACATCATGAGAAATGCTGGACTGCAAGAAACACAAGCTGGAATCAAGATTGCCGGGAGAAATATCTATAACCTCAGATATGCAGATGACACCACCCTTATGGCAGAAAGTGAAGAGGAACTAAAAAGCCTCTTGATGAAAGTGAAAGTGGAGAGTGAAAAGGTTGGCTTAAAGCTCAACATTCAGAAAACGAAGATCATGGCATCTGGTCCCATCACTTCATGGGAAATAGATGGGAAAACAGTGTCAGACTTTCTTTTTGGGGGCTCCCAAATCACTGCAGATGGTGACTGCAGCCATGAAATTAAAAGATGTTTACTCCTTGGAAGGAAAGTTGTGACCAACCTAGATAGCATATTGAAAAGCAGAGACATTACTTTGCCAACAAAGGTCTGTATAGTCAAGGCTATGGTCTTTCCTGTGGTCATGTATGGATGTGAGAGTTGGACTGTGAAGAAGGCTGAGCACCAAAGAATTGATGCTTTTGAACTGTGGTGTTGGAGAAGACTCTTGAGAGTCCCTTGGACTGCAAGGACATCCAACCAGTCCATTCTGAAGGAGATCAGCCCTGGGATTTCTTTGGAAGGAATGATGTTAAAGCTGAAACTCCAGTACTTTGGCCACCTCATGCGAAGAGTGGACTCATTGGAAAAGACTCTGATGCTGGGAAGGATTGGGGGCAAGAAGAGAAGGAGACGACAGAGGATGAGATGGCTGGATGGCATCACTGACTCGATGGACGTCAGTGAACTCCAGGAGTTGATGATTGACCGGGAGGCCTGGCGTGCTGCGATTCATGGGGTCGCAAAGGGTCGGACACAACTGAGCAACTGAACTGAACTGAACTGAACATGGTAATAGCTCAGTATGTATGTCCGTGCTCAGCTGTGTCTGACTCTTTGTGACCCCATGGACTGCAGCCCACCAGGCTCTTCTGTCCATGGAATTTTCCAGGCAAGAATACTGGAGTGGATATCCATTTTCCACTCCAGGTTATCTTCCCAGCTCAAGGGTTGAAGCCCCATCTCCTGACTCTCCTGCTTTGGCAGGAGGGTTCTTTTATCACTGAACCACCTGGGAAGCCCGATGCTGGGAAGCTCAATGTGTATTCTCTGGTAAA
The DNA here is from genome assembly GCA_935064755.1 of Tragelaphus eurycerus. Classification (NCBI taxonomy): domain Eukaryota; kingdom Metazoa; phylum Chordata; class Mammalia; order Artiodactyla; family Bovidae; genus Tragelaphus; species Tragelaphus eurycerus. The sequence goes on along the minus strand of CAKXYN010000010.1, from coordinate 37,716,175 downwards.
TTTTTAAATTGACTTTGTGATCCAGCAGCAATTTCAGGAAGTTTTTCATGAGGGTTCCCTTCCCCAACGGAGAAGGCAATGGCACCCCACTCCAGTACTCTTGCCTGGAAAATCCCACGGACGGAGGAGCCTGGTAGGCTGCAGTCCATGGGGTCGCTAAGAGTCAGACATGACTAAGCGACTTCACTTTCTCTTTTCACTTTCATGCATTGGAGAAGGAAATGGCAGCCCACTCCAGTGTTCTTGCCTGGAGAATCCCAGGGACGGGGAAGCCTGGTGGGCTGCCGTCTATGGGGTCACACGGAGTCGGACACGACTGAAGTGACTTAGCATAGCATAGCATCCCTTCCCCAAACAAACAAACAAAACATTCCCCTCTTCCTCTCAATTGCTGTAGTGCTGCCTCTGGATCTCTTTGATGAAAATAGGTGACATCAGCTTCTCTCTGCCAGCCAAAGTGCTAAGCACTATCTCCATTTGTTCACAGAAGAAAAGAGGAAAAAACTAATGAAGTGAAGGAACTAAGGTTATATATGTAGCTAGTAATGAAGCTAAGATTTGAACCTGCAGGAGTTCAAATCCAGAATCTATGTTCTTAACCTGAGGCTATTTGTTGCTCTGTACCCACAATGACTTATGTTCCTTATTAGCTTCATTTCAAGGCTAAAAGGTCAAGATTTGTATCTAATTTATCTTTTTATAGTCCCCCAAATATTCTTTGAACAAACACTTTGTCTATTATTAAATGAACTCCCCAGAGGCTTAAAATCATAATTCATTTTTACTAAGTGCTTTACATCAATTTTTTCATTCAATCTTCACAACAAGTCCATCAGCTAAGTGTTGGTATTATTCCCATTGTTCAGATGAGGACACCCAAGGCTCAGAGAGACTAAGTAGTTTATTCAAGTTCACAGGGAAAGTAAGTGACAGATCTGGGATCTCATCTGGGAAGACGGAATCCATTCATGGAGCTTGTAATCTTCATTTTACAGCTAAGAATCATATCTGATCTGAGATATTCTATGGGTCCACTCAGCCAGCCTCTTTTTTTTTTTTTTTAAACTTTTTAACTCTAGATTTCTTTTGTCAAGGTGTTAGGAGAGCTTGAAAAATATGAAGCTTTGTATAAAAGTCAGTGGCAATTCCAAAATGTCCTTCTGAGAAGGATTTGGGAGTAGAAATTTCACTGGAATTGAAGTTGGACACAGAGCAAGAATTGTTTGAAATTATATATATTTTATGAGGCTATATTTTCTAAAAGACTCACTACTTTTAATCAGATTCTATTATTACCTGTGAATTGCTGATGGATATTATCAGGGCACATTAAAGGGATAATCACTCTTCTGTTTGAGGATATATTAAAAATTCTGTGTTTCATGAAGCTGTATGTGGACAAGTTATCATTTACCAAAAGCAATGAAGACATCAATAAAGTGAAATCTCAAATTTATAAATGATGCCAAGACTCTCTGGCAATTGAAACACCAACTCAACAAGAATAAACACGAGGAAGATCTCACAGAGATGTGTGAGTGGGCAGAGAACATTGACGCTCAGTGCAGGGAGCCACAGGTAGTGCCCGCAGGAAAAGGCAACCCACCTTGTTCTCAGGAGACCAGGGCCCCCGAGTGCAGACGTGATCCAGGAAAAAGATCATCATCACAGCCCACTCCCTGAAGAAGGAGGTCCAAAGTATTGTGGCAGTCACAAAAGCAAGCATCATCAGGAAGGATGTTAAAAACAAAATAGAAAGCACAATCTCATAAGTGCTTGCACACACGCACCCACACATACACACAGAGACGCCAGTATTCATTGGCTACAGAAATATGGGGTCAAGTTCCAGTCTTTAAACCTCAAAAATGTCATAATAAACCTGGACATATCCAAAGGGCACTTAAAATTTTTAGAATTTTTAAAGAAATCAGAGAACTTTAAACTGGAAAAGACAAAATACAAGAGTTGGTGGCTCAGAGTCCATAACATCACAGAAGTTTCTTTTTTTTTTTTTTTTTCTTCTTTAAGATCAGAGGGTTCTGATAAAGTGAGCACAGTCCAGTGAGAACAGCAGACCTGTAAGTCTTGGTGAAATTAAAGCAAAGTATTTCTGAGATGATTTCTATTTTCAAATGCTATTGTATAGGGCAAATAATAAACTAGAAAAAAATCATAGTTCTAAGAGAGTCTATTGTCGGGGCACCTGAAAGCTTACTGTGCAGTTAGAACTAAATTATTAATATATGCCCGATCTTTTGATGCTCATATTATGAAAGATACCTAGCAGTCTGCCTTTCACACTGTTCTTTAAAGATCCTGAGACAGGAGATACTAGATTAAATTAACTACTGGTTTAATACATATGACATATTAGTAATTCCCCAACTGGTCAATCAAAGAATTACCTGCGGACCTTTTATTAAAAAACAGATTCCCAGGCCTCATATCCAGCAATTCTAACTCAGTAGGTCTAGGATTTAGCAACCTTAAGGGAAAATCCTTTCCATGGAAAAATCCAGAGAGTAATAGGATTGATTGAATTTGCGTCATGTTTATCCCTGAATCAATCACTGAGATGGGAAAATGCAGCACTCTTGTCCCGGCCTGGGTCACGGACCTGCTCCCTAGAGTGGCGGGTAGGGTTTTCTCCAGGAATGAAGTGAGAAAGCAATATTCAGTCTCCCCCTTTTTCCCAGTAACAGAACCTCAATTACATATTAGGGGATGCACTTGCCCAACTAGAGTCTGTATTCTGCAGTTTCTCTAGTTATGGCCATGTGGATAACTCTGGGTGCTGAGTGTGCAGATGACAAGTGTGGCACAGGGTTTCCTGGAAGCTTCTTTGAGGGAACAGACTCTGCGAGGGGTGTCCTCTTTTTCCGTCTCTGCATCCTCCTTCCTACTGACTGGAATGTGAATGTGGTGACCAGCATGAGCCTCTGCTTTGTGACTGTGGGAATCAAAGCTAGAAGAAACCTGATTCTTAAATGAGCCTGTGAAGTGGTCCGATGAGGCCAGAATTTTCCACCTCCTGACTTTTACAGGAGAGACTCAATCCTCATGGGTTTTGATAATTTTTAGTTTTTGTTCTCTATTATAGTCCTCTGAAGCTAATTCTCCATCATAGGAGAAGATTCTGTAATCAGATGTGTGATATTGGGATTTATAATAAGAAATATATATATTGGTCTCTGTCCCCAGTTCCTGACACAGGGCTTTTGAAACCCTGTAATTTCCTGGGGGATAAGACAGTCTTCTGTTTTAATAAGAGGACTCTGTGTGGGCTCTTGGATGAGGACTGGTTATCGGAAGGAGTAAGTCATGATTAGATTGGAATTTTCAGCCCTGCCTCCCATTATCTTGAGAAAGGAAAAGGGCTGAAAATGAAGTTAATGATTGATCATGCCTACTCGACAAAACATCCATAAAAATTCCAATAGTGTGGAGTTTCAAGAGCTTCCTGTCTGGTGAACAAATGCCTACTGAAAAGGAACTAAGACCACAGAGACATAAACTTCTGCTGAAGACCCTAGACCTTGCCCTATGTATCTCTTCCCTGGTGCACAACTGCATCCTTTATCACATCCTTTAAGAAACCAGTGACAGGCTTCCCTGGTAGCTCAGTGGTAAGGAATCTGCCCACCAAGGCAGGAGCCACAGATTCAATCCCTGGCCTAGGAAGATCCCACATGCCACAGAGAAGCTAGGCCTGTGTGCCACAGCTTTTGAGCCTGTGCTCCAGAGCCCTCACACCTCAGTGATTAAGCCCACGTGCCACAAATACTGAAGCTGTGCACTCTAGAGCCCATGCTCCCCAACAGGAGAGGCCACTGCAATGAGAAAACAAGAGTAGCCCCCCATTCTCCCCAACTAGAGAAAAGCCCACCCAACAATGAAAAACCTAGCACAACCAAAAATAAATAATAAATATAATATATAATAAATAATAAAATAAATAAATTATATATTTGAAAAGAAACTATATATTTAAAAAGAAATTATGTATTTTTTAAAAAACATAATTAATCATTGCCTTGGGTTCTGTGAGCTGCTCTAGCAAACTGACTGAACCTGGGAAGAAAGAAGGTCATGGGACCCTCTGATTTGTGGCCATGTGTTGGGCTGAAGTGGTAGGTAGCTGTGACCTTCTACTTACTATTAGCATCTGAAGTGGGGTAGGAACAGTTTTGGGGGGTTTCAGCCCTGAAGCTATGGAATCTGCCACTCTCTTTAAATAGATAGTGTCAGAATGTGGTTTAATTGTAGGACATCCAGCTGGTGTCACAGAAAATTGCTTGGTGTGGGGAAATTCCTCTGCACGTTTGATGATCAGGAGTGTCGAAAGAGTGTGAGTAGTAAAGGAGACGCAAGAAACGGTGGCACAGGAGGAGAGAGCTGGAGTTTTTCCAGTTCAAGATGTGACTGGGAAGGCAGACAAGGCCAATCAAAAGTCACTATTTTTCCTACTCTCTGCAAACTCTTTTTAAATTTCACCCCCCATATACCTGGGCATCCTGATTTTTGCTGTTTTACAACTTGAAAAATAGTTTTGCCATGCCTTACAAAGAATTTGTCTTTTACTACTTCCGAGTCTAGACATAATTCATCACCTGTAACTGTAGCCTCCTTTTCATGTCTGTGAAAAATATAGCACTCTTCAAAACTTGGTACAAGATTTAGTACACCTCAAAATGCTTCTATACCAGCCCCAAGTAATCCAAAGTAGCTGTTCTCTCAACTCAGTCTTTCTGACTCTGTTTCCATGTTTGTTAAAATAGAGTCAATGGTTTTCAAAACTTTTTACCCACAAGTCCCATGACCACCTAAGGCCTCCATATAAGCTTACGCAGGTTGGCCCCTCCCATTTTTGTCACTGTCTTTTGGGTTATAACCTGCCACCAAAGGTGCCTACGCCCTTCCCTGAGAAGCAGCAGAGGGACAAATTTGAAAAAAATCACTGCACTGATATTTTCAATGCGTATAATCAATAAGGGACTAGTGCTTAGGACATCAAAGCATTCCCTGTGCTGTTGCTGGTCACTCAGTCCTTTCCAACTCTGTGTGACCCCATGGACTGCAGCCCAACGGGCTCCTCTGTCCAGGGAGGTTCTCCAGGCAAAAGTACTGGAGTGGGTTGCCATGCCCTCCTCTAGGGGATCTTCCCAACCCAGGGATTGAGCCGAGATCTCCCCCATTACAGGCAGATTCTTTACTGACTGAGCCACCAGGGAAGCCCTTAAATCAATACCAAAAAAATAGAGGTTATGCAATCAAAAACTTGGCAAGAGGCTTAAACAGGAACTTTTCAAAATAAAATACATATCCTTTGACCAATCAACAATGAACAAAGGCTCAACCTTGTAAGGAATCAGAATACTGAAAGTGAAATCATAATAAATAACCATTTCACACTAGATGAACGACAACTAAAGTCTGACGGTATCAACTGTGGACAAAAATGTGGAACTACAAAAACTCAAATACTGTGGATGGTATTGTAAACTAGTACAACCACTTGGAAAAGAATTTGCCATTACTGGGGATCTACACAGCCTATTCCTATTCCATTCCTTTTCTATTCCCAGAGAAATGTGTGCACATGGGTATCAGGGTCGATGCACAAAACTGTTCTTAGCAGTACTGTTCATAATAGTTAAAACTTGAAACAATCCAGCTGTCTGTCTATGTAAGAGGGTCTGCTACAATGGAACACTATGAAATACAATAGAATATTATTTTGCATAAAAATAATGAACTATCACTATATTCAATAACTTGGTTGAATCTATCACAAATATAACACTTTCTCTGGTCCAAATGAAAGCGTTAACATTCTTTTGCAAACTGCTGCATATTTTATTTCATGGGTCAATTTTTGTTAGTGTCTCAATGGTATTCCTACACTGGGAACATTGGAGACAGAAGAAAGAAGAGTTGGATTAAAAGAATAGCTGCAGCATTGTTGACAAGTATAATCTTTTCAAGATAGGCTCATGAGATTAATTTGGGGGCTCATTATTACTTCTTAGAGTCCCAAAGTCAAGCAGTTTCCACCTAAGATGTGGCGGTCTCTGTTTTTCAAAAATGGTTGTAGCCATATGTTCCACCCCATGGGCTTTTCCAGAATCTTGCCCCTCCTTCATCTCCTCACCTCAAATTTTGTAGACCATTGTGTGAGCCTGCATCCTAAAAGTCAACAGTTTCCACCTGACTCTCTCACTTTTTCACCCATGGAATTCAGACATCATACTGGAAGGAAATTTAGACCATGTGAAAAAGAATCAAAGTCCCTGGCACCAGTCAGTGGCTGAGCTCCCCACACCAACTTGCCAGTCGTGTGAAGGCACCATCGTGGAAACAGCTTCTGGGTTGCAGTCAAACTACCCCAAATAATATGGCACTGAGCAGAGACCAGACTTCTCTGCTGAGAACTAATACAGACCTATGAGCAAAATTGATTGTTGTTGTTAAGCCACTAAGTTTGGGGCTAGTTTGTTACATAGCAATAATAGCCAGAACATAAGAGAAAGGGATATTCCTGCTATAATTGTCCTTGGAGTTATGTGCTGCCAAAGGACCTCTTCTGTACCCTCCCCTCTTTCTTCCTTATCCTGTTAGCATTTTGCAATAGGAAGTAAACTAGACTTAGTGGAAAATCCTTAATGTAATAAATACTTAGTTTGTCTCCAAATGCAGGAAAAGGAAAATTCTAGTTAGAAGAAGCACTTTATTTTTTTCTTTTTTCTTTCTTTCTTGTTTTTTGGCTTAGTGCTTTCGAGGATGTCATTATCAAATCGTGTATATTTTTTCTTTTTCTCTTTGTGTGCCTTACAGTTCATTTCTGGAGGTATGGTAGGCCAAAACTTCTCATTATTAAAAGCCTACAGTTTCTAAAGGTATTTTCCATGACAAAATAAGGAAGTGGGTGGGCCAAACTGCAAACATGTGGGCTAATAATCCTTATCCATATAAAAAATAAAATATCGGATCTAAAGGCTTCCCTGGTGGTTCAGATAGTAAAGAATCTGCCTGCAATGCAGGAGACCTGGGTTCAGTCGCTGGGTTGGGAAGATCCCCTGGAAAAGGGAATGGTTACCTACTCCAGTATTCTTGTCTAGAGAATTCCATGGACAGAGGAGCCTAATGGTGGTCAAATATATATCAGATCAGATCAGTCGCTCAGTCGTGTCCGACTCTTTGCGACCCCATGAACCGCAGCACGCCAGGCCTCCCTATCCATCACCAGCTCTCGGAGGTCACCCAGACTCACATTCATCGAGTCAGTGATGCCATCCAGCCATCTCATCCTCTGTCGTCCCCTTCTCCTCCTGCCCCCAATCCCTCCCAGCATCAGAGTCTTCTCCAATGAGTCAACTCTTCGCATGAGGTGGCCAAAATACTGGAGTTTCAGCTTGAGCATCATTCCCTCCGAAGAAATCCCAGGTCTGATCTCCTTCAGAATGGACTGGTTGGATCTCCTTGCAGTCCAAGGGACTCTCAAGAGTCTTCTCCAACACCACAGTTCAAAAGCATCAATTCTTCGGCGCTCAGCCTTCTTCACAGTCCAGCTCTCACATCCATACATGACCACAGGAAAGACCATAGCCTTGACTAGGCGAACCTTTGTTGGCAGAGTGATGTCTCTGCTTTTGAATATGCTATCTAGGTTGGTCATAGCCTTCCTTCCAAGGAGTAAGCGTCTTTTAATTTCATGGCTGCAGTCACCATCTGCAGTGATTTTGGAGCCCAGAAAAACAAAGTCTGACACTGTTTCCACTGTTTCTCCATCTATTTCCCATGTAGTGATGGGACCAGATGCCATGATCTTCGTTTTCTGAATGTTGAGCTTTAAGCCAACCTTTTCACTCTCCACTTTCACTTTCATCAAGAGGCTTTTGAGTTCCTCTTCACTTTCTGCCATAAGGGTGGTGTCATCTGCATATCTGAGGTTATTGATATTTCTCCCAGCAATCTTGATTCCAGCTTGTGTTTCCTCCAGTCCAGCATTTCTCATGATGTACTCTGCATATAAGTTAAATAAACATGGTGACAATATACAGCCTTGACGTACTCCTTTTCCTATTTGGAACCAGTCTGTTGTTCCATGACCAGTTCTAACTGTTGCTTCCTGACCTGCATACAGATTTCTCAAGAGGCAGATCAGGTGGTCTGGTATTCCCATCTCTTTCAGAATTTTCCATAGTTTATTGTGATCTACACAGTCAAAGGCTTTGGCATAGTCAATAAAGCAGAAATAGATGTTTTTCTGGAACTCTCTTGCTTTTTCGATGATCCAGTGGATGTTGGCAATTTGATCTCTGGTTCCTCTGCCTTTTCTAAATCCAGCTTGAACATCAGGAAGTTCACGGTTCACATATTGCTGAAGCCTGGCTTGGAGAATTTTGAGCATTACTTTACTAGCATGTGAGATGAGTGCAATTGTGCGGTAGTTTGAGCACTCTTTGGCATTGCCTTTCTTTGGGATCAGGATGAAAACTGACCTTTTCCAATCTTGTGGCCACTGCTGAGTTTTCCAAATTTGCTGGCATATTGAGTGCAGCACTTTCACAGCAGCATCTTTCAGGATTTGGAATAGCTCCACTGGAATTCCATCACCTCCACTAGCTTTGTTCCTAGTGATGCTTTCTAAGGCCCACTTGACTTCACATTCCAGGATGTCTGGCTCTAGGTCAGTGATCACACCATCATGATTATCTGGGTCGTGAAGCTCTTTTTTGTACAGTTCTTCTGTGTATTCTTGCCACCTCTTCTTAATATCTTCTGCTTCCGTTAGGTCCACACCATTTCTGTCCTTTATCGAGCCCATCTTTGCATGAAATGTTCCTTTGGTATCTCTGATTTTCTTGAATAGATCCTTAGTCTTTCCCATTCTGTTGTTTTCCTCTATTTCTTTGCATTGATCGCTGAAGAAGGCTTTCTTATCTCTTCTTGCTATTCTTTGGAACTCTGCATTCAGATGTTTATATCTTTCCTTTTCTCCTTTGCTTTTCGCTTCTCTTCTTTTTGCAGCTATTTGCAAGGCCTCCCCAGACAGCCATTTTGCTTTTTTACATTTCTTTTTCTTGGGGATGGCCTTGGAATACGGAATGAAGCAGGGCAAAGACTAACAGAGTTTTGCCAAGAAAATGCACTGGTCATAAAAGAAAAATATATATATATATATATATATATATATATATATATATATATATATTTTGACTGTTGCCTCAGATAAGGACATACAAGTACTTGCCCAATTGCTCCTTTGGGCTTCCACTTTGACTTGGAGCACCAGCAGAAAAATTGAGAGGTTACACTTTGAAACATGACTTTGTCTTCATCAGCCTTTGAGGACCTGTTAAGTCTTCGGTTACTTTTTATTTTAAACTTGTTTCAACCAAGCAGTGCAACACAGATCAAGGCCTGGATAAATATTTGTGAATTGTTTGAACTTTGTTCTGTGCCCTTAGATACTCTTAGGAAATCAATTATGGACTTTAAAGTTTAGAGATTCCATCACCAAAACCAGACTAATTCAGGGACCACTGTGGTAGGAACATGCAAGGAATATATGTATTTGAAAGTCTGCGAATCTTGTATGTGAGGAACGACATATAAATTTATACCCAAAATAATCCTTCTGAAGCAGTTTGAAGTCTGAAGATTGAGATTTTAGATGACTTTTCAAGAATATTTAGTTACAGCCAGCTTTCACATGATCTGCCCTTGTATTCTGCTTCTGCATTTGCTTCGAACATGCCTCTCTTATTCTGTAGCTCTCCATGGTTCCCTCTCTCCCCCTCCCCCTCCTTCCCCTCTCCCCTTCCCCTCCTGCCCCATCACCAGGCAAGTTTTCTTCCAACTGGATCACAGGGAGGAACTGACTCTCTCTGGGGCCAGTTCACTTGTGTAATCCTGAAAGGGGAGTATGGGCAAGGGTCAGGGCCAGCTGGCCTGTTGCTAGCTGCTCTAGAGATCCTTAGAAAAATCAGGTTTGTAATTCTGGGCCCATAGGCCCAAGACAGAGCAACTTCTCCAGTAGAGGAAGGGTGGCATCGTCTAGGCAGCCTGACTTCTCTCCGATGACACATTAGCTAGGGTCCTCTGACTGTGTTGATTTGGGTTTGGTTAGGCAGGTCACTTAACCCCTGCTTCCTCCACTTCCTCGGCTGTGAAATGGGGTCACCACTTCCTAGTCAGCATCACAGGACTTTACAAAGAGGAGAAAATTCTGATGACAAGCAGTTTTGCAACAGGAAGAGCTAAAGCTTCAAAGCTCAGTTGTACCAGTTCCCACGAGGTGACCATAGGCTCTGCTGGCCTCTTCCTGCCTTAGTTTCCTCATTGAAAATCAGGATAATAATAGGACTCATCTCAAGCTGCTTTGAGGATTAAATGAGATAATATTGTACATGAAGTACAGTATCTAATACCCTCAGTAAACGTTATTTGTTTCCCCTAATCTGCAGCTCATTTTACCATTTAGTATGTGTACCAGAACACTGGAATGGAAAAGAGAATCCTGCAATGAAAGAGAAAAACTCTCTCACTTTACAGAAAAGAAAAAAAGAGAGAGAGAAAGATGCAGTGAGATTGGGTAACTTGCCCAGGGCTTCTGATTCATTAGTGAGAGTGAAGTTTAGGGCTTCTAATTGTTGGGTCAAGCAAGCCTCCGTTTTCACTCCTTTGAAGGTTGTGCTGATATTTCTATCCCCAGATAACCCTTTCGCAGTCTGATATTAACCCTAAGACCAATTTTCACCATTAAGCAATACATTTTCTAAGTCTCCAGCAGTCCCAGGAAACCTGCAGAAAACCTCCAAGAAAGCCACCGCCTCCCCCAGCTCCCTGCAGAAGGCCAGGAAAGGTAGCTGGCTCAGAGACCTGAGGAAGCCACTAACGGGGACAGCAGGTGAGGGGGAGGCCGGGAGCTGCAGCTGCTGGGAAGGGTTGCCCTAGTAACCGTGCAGGGTTCCATTCAGGAAGTGAGCCCAACTCCAAGATGCAAAATGATCGCCTTCACAGGGGCTCCTGCAAGCACAAAGGCACCAAAGGAAGGAGGGCCGGCCCGGAGAAAGGAAGGCGCAGGGTGAGGTGGGAGCCCACGCTGTCATTTACAACCTTCCACCTTCCAGAGAAGAAAAAGAAAGAGAATAGCTCTTTGAATCTTCTGGTCTGTGTGAACCGTAAAAATCCCCATTTAACCTGAGGCCCTTTGTGGCAATGGAGAGAAGCTGGCCCCGACTCTGTTCACCAGCCTTATGAAACAATATACCAAGAGAAGGGGGAGAAATCCCTAACATTGCAACTTTATGGGGGCCCTAAACTCTCCTTGCTCCCTCTTTTATTTGCACTGATGACAAAGACCATTTGCTACCAATTTATTGGAAACTTTTTTTTTTTTCCACAGCTTGAGCTGCTTAAAGGCAGGGAGCTCCCTCTCCCCCAAATCGATGTCAGACACTTGCTGAATGGGCTGGGCTCAATTATGCTCCCACCACAAGCTCAGCTCACACTGTGACCCTGCATGGCTTCCTGCTATTCATATGTGTTACTTCCCCTTTGTGGTAATGGCTTGTGGCATTCGGCCAGAAAACATTATTAATTTCAGAAGTGGACTGACAAACAACAAGCCCACAGTGAACCGAGAGGAAGTGCCGGGGAGGCCAGCTGTCGGCCTGAGCAGAGCCGAAGGAACTCAGTGTTTGCAAGTTCTAGAAGGAAAGGAGATGATAATCCACAAAGAGGAAATGCACTAAAATTATCCACGGCCCGTATTAAAGAGAGAAGAAAGAGAAAAGAGAAAAGAAATCAGAGAAAAGAGAAGGGAGGAGAAAAGCACACAGCTACTTGAGCTGCAGCTGGACAGGAAATTGCTAAGGCTGCTCGCAAATCCCTACTTTGAAGAGGCAGTTTAGGGAATGCCAGGAGCGGAAACCGTTCAGAACCGGATTAACACGAGCCAAGTTGAACTGCAACCCACTTCTCCTTTCGGAGCTCCGGCTGACTCAGGGCACCCAAATGGGAGGGACTGATTTGGTATTTTTCTGCACTGTTTCTGCCTTTTGTACACGCTTAGCTGCTAAAAGTCACACGGGACAGCTTGATACAATTGCCATAGAATCAGGGTTATTTGCCTCCTAGCAGATAATCCAACTGACATCTCACATGTACCATGTTAGTGAAAAGCTCATTTTTCTCTCCACTGCAGACAAAGGGACTAAGCTCATTCGAAAAGGGCTGGAAATGTATGTTCTAGTTCTTTTGATTTCATACACTTTTTATTTTGTGTACTTTGACACTCGGGACAAGGAGAGGGATGTCCTGAGGGAAATGACAGAATATTAAGCCTTTACCTTGAAAATTAATGGTTCAAAATAACCTCAACATACAAAAATTTTTTTTTTTTCAGCAGGGGTTTCTGGCCCACATTCTAAATTAGTTACGCACAAAGCACATTAGGACAGAAGTGGTGATGCTTCAAGCGCTCATGTGAAATTGTGGCCACATCCAGACTCAGGGAGAACGCTTAGCTGTGCTCTGCCATGTACACCACAAAGGGGAGACACCATCCGATTCATTTACTATTCCAAGACTAGAATTTGCAGGTAGAAGTGCCAGTTACAAACCAGAGAAATAATTATCTCTACTTTCTTCCTGGTATGTGTATTACTGAGCAGAAGACCCTGTCAGGGAAAATCAAGGGAGGTTAATGCTGTCATTTTGTTATTCTGATGCCTTCTCTTTTTGACTATTCATATCTAAATATTGTCATTTCAGAAAGCTATGCTCTTATGACATCATTTTCTTTCAAGAGCATCACAGTTTTCTTAAATAGGCCAGACTTACTATATTTTGTCCATAGAAATGATATGAATTTCCCTGGTGGCTCAGATGGTAAAGAATCTGCCTGCAATGCAAGAGACCCTGGTTCAACCCATGGGTGGGGAAGATCCTCTGGAGAAAAGAATGGCTGCCCATTCCAGTATTCTCACCTGGAGAATTTCATGGACAGCAGAGCCCCGTGGGCTATAATCCATAGGATCACAAAGAGTCGGACATGACTGAGAGAATTTCACACTCACACTTGTAGGAAATGATATAGTCAATCCCTTCCATTACATCACTTTTACTTGAAGCAAAAGGTTAATTTCATAAACTGTACCTGAAGACTTCTTGGAAATAGCTTGAGATGAGAACTTTGCCCCAGTATTCCTACATGTATTTTAAATAAGCCAGTATCAATCCCCAACTGAAAAATCCTAAAATTTATCACTTCACATCCAAGTACAATTAAGGAGAGATTTTGAAAAAAATACACATTTGATAGCCAAAATAGTTATTTATTAATAATTTAAGGTTTTACATTCTTATAATAAAATTTCAGCTCAGAACTTTATACCATGAACATATGGAGCCACTTGTCTCCTTTCTTCACAATCGTATGCATGTCGCCTATCGAATGAGTACCCATGCTCTCACACACACACGCATACACACACGCTTCCAGTTTCACACAAATTGTTTTTAAAAAGGAAAGAAACCAACCCAAAATATTGCATTTGAGGTGACACTCCCTGAAGAATTTTGTACAGAGGTAAGATACTGTTTAGCACAGCTGAAGTTTCAACAACAACAAGAGTGAGCCCATGATTTTGGTGTCTTTCCAAGATATCCCCTTTGAGACAATACAAAATATTTACAAAGATAAGGCAGAGTCAAACTACATTAAGGAGAAAAAAAGTCACAAGGAAGGTATATGAAAGACTGAAGACTGCACCGTAACAAGGTCTCCGTGATCATTAAGTGTCCATGAAAACGTCATTCAGAATCGGTAATGTTGAGCATGCTGCAAATATATCCTTTGGATTCAAAAAGAGCAAAAGTTTCCATTGTTTTTAAGTGGCAAACTGCTCTTTCTCCCTTTGGATGATTTCTTTTAAACCCATCAAAGGAAAAACACAGTTCAAACAAACACTGTCAAGTGATTTAAGATCAAATATTTACAATAATCAAATGGAATATGAGATTCATTTGACTGATTATTTTTGTTTTTCGTTTTTTTCTTTCTTTTTTTTTTTTTTTTTTGCAAACTGATACTACAAATACAGAGCTGAAACCTCTCTTTGGCTCCTCTATATGCAAAATTGAATCGGTCTTCACTGAAGACAATATAGAATCAGTTCCAGATGCAGAAGAAACAGTCATACAAGGCCCTAAAGAACACACGCTCCTACCCTACCATTTGGTCCTACCCTATGTACCTGGAAGTCCTCGAATCCCAGTCCCTGCAGGGGTAGGCTGTACACAGGGGTGTGGAGCAAACCTACTGCCTCTATCTACACAGCAGGTCCTGTTCTTCCAACAGGAAGGGAGCAAATCTCTCCCTTGGGAATAACCAATGCCATACGTGGTAACCTTGTCTAATACAGACAGCTGGTGTCCTGTTGACACCTGGGGCCACATACAAAGAAAGCAGCCTGGCTGATGCTGCTAAAAGAAACTGCTAAAGATCGACTGGACACATCCCAGTGGGGGGTGGCCTTCACGTGGATTGCAGAGAGTCCACCTGGTAGACATTCTGGTTGGACGGGGTGGTGAAATAGAGCTGCTGTGTGGGGACGCGGTTGTCACAGGGGCTGCTCAGTCCCAGCGTCCTCTCGAAGTCTAGCAGCTGGCCCATGAAGTTGAAGTTGGGGGAGATGTTGGATTTCTTCATCTTCACAATGTCATAAGCATCGTTCATCGACAGATTGAGCTTCTGCATAAGGTAAGCCACAGTCACAGTGACCGAGCGGCTGATGCCAGCTAAGCAATGCACCAGGACGCCACAGTTTTTGCCCCGGGCTTCATCTGTAAACAGAAAAAGAAAGGGAAAAATATCAGTAGACCGAAAATCCCTATTTGTGAACGATCAGTCTAAAACCTGAGTAATAATAATACTAAAGATTAAAAAATAATTGTGTGTGGCAGCTGAGCCCTGCAGGCAGCAGAAAATGTATCATCGGGCTAAAACATGTACACTGGGCACAATTACATATTTCAGATATTTTCTGAAAAGGGAGCTTTTGTATTAAGTTTCTGCCAACACAAAACCCCTTAATGTGTGCATTCTTTGCCTCAGCATGTGAATACCAGAAACCCTGCAATATGGTCGTGAATGCCTTTTATACAGACAAGCAGACTGCAAGGGTCTATTAAATTATTCTCCAACTGTTGTGCAGCTAACAATGGAGGTATTCAGGCATTTCAGAAAAGAGAGGGGAAGTCACAGGGGACAGCCCATTAGGAGGAACAGGATGTCGACATGGCCTGAAAATGAGTTCCTTTGTAATAGGAAATGCATTACAATGCCTGGAGATTCGCTTCTCCAGGCTTTCAGCCCACAGTTCTTCCTGGGCTCAGGTTACCCTCACTGTCTCACTGTGAACCGGTATCACAGTAACATTCAGTTGGATTACAGCATCTCGCATTCACAGAGCTTTCCAACAACTAACTTGGTGTCCTAAAACAACTCCCAGGTCGGTCTTTTAAAATTATAAATCATGCTAGGATTCCTGTCTACCAAGAGTACTTCTACCTGGCCCTCCTCCAGTCCAAAGACGGTGGGAAAATCCTGCTGTCTACGTACAAATGGCCCCTCTTTCAAACGACTGGAGTCAGTCAAACAGACAAAATTTGCAATACACCTGTGTCAACCTTGTCAAAAGGCACTTTTTTTTTTAAGGAAGAAGATATACCAGAATCAAGAACAGTCCTGGAACATTTGAGACCTGCAGTCCCACAAATTAGCAAGCAGCCAGAAAGATGAACAGCTTAAACCCTAAGAATGGTAAGGAATTCTGCGTTTAAAGGTCTGAGCAAGAATTGTTCCTTAGTCTCACCTATGAAAGAAATGGCCTCAGGGAAAAACTGGGACAGGTTTTGGCTCCAGTGATCCGAGATGGGGATCTGCTTGTATTTGAACTCTCCTGCATTCTCAAAGAGATTCGGCAAGTTGGGGGTGACGTTCAAGATGTACTTGATGCCAAACTCCTCCAACACGTCCAGGTTGGTGGAGTCCTTGGCACAGCCCAAATATAGGAAGGGCAAGATCTCCACAGGGAAAGAAGGCTGACTGTTGGACAGCGGGCTGCCATCCGAGTCCGTTGCACTATTGGGGTCTCGGTCAAGGTCAGACTCAATGTCCGAGGAGGAGTCGGAGCTGATCCGCAGGCCTCCGAGCCCCAGCACTGGCAACGGTGGCGAGCTGCTGCTACACGAGCCGTCTAGATTGGTCTCGCAGTGCAGGGCGAACTCGGCTTGGAACTTACTGAAACCACCTGCCAGGAGGAGAAAAACAATCATGTAACCCGAGATCCCGTAGTAGTTTTCACAGCTTTGAGAGCCGCAGCCGCACGCATAAACACACCACAGAAGCCTACCAACCCCCCTAACACGCGAAACCAAATGTAAGAGAAAGACACTTAAATGTGCACCCTTGGGAACAGAACGAACAGGCCCGCCCACCCTGGGAACCCTCATTCTTTTGAATCCGGAAATGCACAAAATGGCAACTTTTCCGAATATCTTGAAGGACTAGAAAGTGCCAGTCGGCACCACAACCGTCCTGCAAGATCTGAATCAAAAATCGAACGACAGAAAGTAGGGAAAGGTGGAGGACATTTCGGGTAGGAAGCAAAGGTGGTTAGAAAGAAATGGCCCATGAGTGCGGCCGGAAGCCGGCCGGTTCCTCGCGGGCCAAGCTCGTGGGTGCCGGACGCGCGAGGTTCGCAGCCGGGGGACAGGCAAACAACCCCTGGCGCAGTAGTGGGTTCAGAAGCGCCGGCCGAGCGCCTGACCTGCAGCCCGCAGCCCGGTGTCCTCGGCCTGGCCCCCTGCGCGGAGCTCCCCGGCTCGTACCTTCCAGGTAGAACGCCCGGCATCCCTCGTCCTTGAGCTTCTTGAGCAGCAGCCCGAGCACCGACTCGCCGCCCGTATTCTCGTTCCAGTCGCTGCTGCTCTCATCGTAGAGCACCACGGTATCGGTGCCGCAGCGCCGGGTGAAGCGTTCCCGGTCCTCGCCGCGCGTGAACAGCGCGCGCACCGGCAGGTTGCCCTTCTGCAGGCGCCGCAGCATGATCCCCGGGATGGCCACGTTGATGGCGGACTCGATGTGGGACGACTCGTACAGCTCCTGCGGCCGGCAGTCCATCAACAGCAGCCGCTCGTTGCCCAGCTCCAGCTGCTCGTTGAGCCACGCCACCGTCTTGCTGATCGCCATTTCCGACGCGAAGGGCACGGGTCTGAGCGTATCTATCATGGGGGTCGAGCTGCCGGAGAGGGCGGGGTGCCTATCAGACGCCCCTCGGGGCAGGCAGAGGCCGACCGCGCCGCGGGAAGCCGCCGCTCTCGGAGCGGAGTTGGAGTCCACCTCGCTCTTCCCAAGCCGGGATAGCGGTTGGGGCAAGCGAGACCGAAGTAAAGCCGGCGGTTCCCTCTGCACCCGGCTGCAGCCGCTCGTTCTCGGTGTCAATGAATCTCTCTGAATGAAGCTGCCCAGACAGTTTTGTTCCTCCAGGGTGAATGAAATCCAATTAATTCGGACTCCGTGTTACGGAGAAGGGAGGAAAGAAAAGAAAGTCCAGCGGCTCCTAATCCCTCCCTCCAAGACTGCACCTCAAATCCACCCGACCGTCTTTCTCCTAGGATTATTCAAACCTCGATTGCTCACTCTCCCTTGGCCTCGGCGCTCGCACACCCCCTGCGCAAGGCAGCTCCTCAATGGATACAAACAGCGAGCGTCTCAATGGATACATTCTCCGGGCCAGCCAATGAGCGCTCTGCGGAAGGGGCTGTTGCCGTGGGGACGGGCCGGCTGGAACAGGTTGTGTTGATGAATTGTTAATGAGTTTGTCATTCACAAAAACGGAAAGGAATTTCCGCTCCGGATAAGCCCCAGTGCAAACAAGCTGCAACAGCGGGCTCCGCGGGAGGAAGGAGAAAGAAGAGGAGGCGGCGGAGGAGGAGCAGGGCACACAAACCAGGGCACTTCAGTTGTCTCATGTTTCCTTCTGTTGAGAGTTCACACTTCGCGTCGGAACTTTTGCGCACAAATGGTGCAATTAGCGGGCACAAAAGCCCTTGTTCGCGACGCCTGTGAGCGCAAGCTAGCTTTAGGGAAACTTGTGCTGACTTTTTCCCTTTTCTTCCCTTTAAACTCATTTGCACTGGAGTTCACCATTGCCCCCCTCCCCGCCTTAGGCAGTGTGTGTGTGGCATTTGTTTGCCAGTTTTAAAAGCCCAGCTCTGTTTGCTCTGATGTTCTTTTAGCCGAGGCTCTGTTGGGGCTGGTAAACTGCCTGGGCTTTAGTGACCGATGAGGTGTTAAATGCTAATCCAACATCTTTTGAAACAAACCAGGATTTTGTTGAAACATTTTTAAGCAAGCAGTCAAATGCTTGGAAGTCCAGATAATACGAAGGAAGCCTTTAAACAAACAAACAAACAAACAAACAAACGGCGTTTTAATTAATTTTTTAAAAACCAGTGGAGACTGCAGGAAAAAAGTCGTTGGGCAGTCTGATGCTTTTATTTCTCTGCGGGGGCGTGGGGCGTTACAAGCCATTGTTCCGGGGATCCAAGCACCCCCTCTCCGGTCCCCGCCGTCACCCACTGCGCGCTGGGTGGTAGTGCTCGTTAATCATTTCTGAGCAGCGAGCTCAGCTTCCAGACACAGGAGCCTCCCTGGAGGGGCTGCCTGGACGAGGTGCACTCGGGCACGCGGAGCCGGGCAGGCTGTCCCCACCATCCGCAAAGCGTGGGGAAGTCCTCCCGCAAGGCCTGCAGGCTGCGGGGGCTCAAGCTGGGCTCAGCGATTGGTTTACTGTAGACCGAGGCATGTCGGAACGGAGTCACCCCGACAACCCGCGCCGGGTCAGCCCCTTCCTTCCCGGGGCAGCAACCCCCCCTCCCTTGCAAGTCGCCGGGCACTGGCGGAACACTGCCCCCTCCTGCGCGTTGCGCTCCCCGTGAACACCCGCCGCTTCCGCAGCCCAGTTCAGCTGGCGCTGAGTCTAGGGACCCCGGGGACCGGTGGGGGGCCGAGTGCGGGACTTTAGGCGCCAGTTCTGCCTGGGGGCGGGTCCCCTGCTCCCGAGGCGACTTGGGGATTCTGGAGAACGTCTTTGCCGCGCTGCATAGCCAGCAGGTAATTGGGGAGGTGCTGGCCAGACCAGCGAGCCGCGCTCTGCTGGCGCACCACGGGGTGGGGCGGGCTGCGGGATAGAGGCGTGGCGGGTGGGGGCCGCGGCGGCGGCGGAGGGGAGGAACATTCCCTGCGCGCACATCATATTGTTATATGAAAGTACCCGAGCCTGCTGCTCCCGAGCGGAAAACCACCTGTGTGCTGCCGGCGCGGCGCGCAGGGGGTGGGGGTGGGGGTGGGGGGTTGCGGCCGGAAGGCGCGAGCCCCAATCCGGCCGCCCCTCCCTAACCCCGGGCGGAAAGAGGCCGCGCATTGTCCCGTCGTCGCCGCCGCCGCAGCCGCCGGGGAGGCGGAAGCGGAGGCAGCGGCTCGGCTGGGAGCGGCTTTTCCGAGCGCCCTGGCGGCGCTCTGCGCCCACCGCGGATATCGCCGGGGGCACCTGAGGTCGCGGGGTCTCCCCAAGCTATACGCCCTGCACCCACGGGCCTGCCTGCTGACGCCCCCGCTGCAATTTGCATCTTTAGTCACCCGCCTCTTCCCTGGTTTGGAGAATGTAGGCTAAAAAAAAAAAAAAAAAAAAGG
This sequence comes from Tragelaphus eurycerus, assembly GCA_935064755.1. Taxonomy (NCBI): domain Eukaryota; kingdom Metazoa; phylum Chordata; class Mammalia; order Artiodactyla; family Bovidae; genus Tragelaphus; species Tragelaphus eurycerus. Next base: position 37,696,404 of record CAKXYN010000010.1, on the reverse strand, counting down.
CTGCTGCTAGGCCCAGGTTGCCAATTTTGGAGCTTTGCTGCGGTCGGGCCGCGCCTAGAGGAGCGTGTTGGGAGAAGGTGGGGGGTGCAGCGCTCCTCCTCCCTGCGCCTTTTTTGGGCATCCAGTGGAACAGAACTCGCATATTTCACTGGATACCATCCGGTTCGAGCTGGAGGAGGCCTGCGAGGGAGGTGACGCCTCCGACCCGCCCCCACCTGTTGCTGATGTCCCTTTCTGTTAATGGGACCTGGAGGCCAGGAGGGGAGAGGCAGGATACCCTGCAGCGGAACTGAGACGTGCAAAATCTTTCAGCCCAAGCCCTCCAACAGTAAAGGCAGGGAGAGAAGTTGATTTACATTTAGCCATTTTAAAAGTGTAGTTACCTGAGCCTGGCCATCAATTTGGGGTAATGGTCGCAACACTTAAACTTGAAACATTTAGCTTTGCCCATGAGTCTGAACCTTTCAGCTCCTCTCTAGACATTTTATAGAATGGCCTTCTAACCGCTGGGCCCGAAAAAGTGCGGTGTAAAAAAAAAAAGCGAACTCCGGGAGTTGGTGATGGACTGGGAATCCTGGCATGCTGCAGTCCATGGGATCGCAAAGAGTCGGTGACGACTGAGTGACTGAACTGAACTGACTTGAAAGAAAGGGCCCCTGACTGAACTGAACTGACTTGAAAGAAAGGGCCCCTAGGGTGGCCACGGCCGAGTTTGAAGGGGTCTGTCCCCACCCCTTCCTAAATGTGCGACGTTGGTTATATCCTCTACCTTTTTAAACTGTAGTCTTCCACGTTGGCATAAGGAAATTGATAAAATCTCTGTGATGATTGAAAAGGTAAAGTGAGATGCCCTAAGACATTGTGTTGGTGTGTCATTAAGCATTGGTATTATTTTTATCTTTCTGAATTCGGAACCTGCAGAATGGACCCAGTCCTTTCCATCCCAACGATGCTGTGTGAGGCCTAAGAGCCCGCCTGGAATTCTCTAGTCTCAGGAGAAATCCCCTGAGGAACTGCGCTGAGCAGTGTAATCCATCGCGATTCACATGTCTAGAAAAGCACGTGCTGTTACAGACTGGCACCAAAATCCTTTTTAAACCGGTTAGATACAAAATATACCCAGCTACCTTTCTAACTTCTCCCTACTGCTCCCCTCTTAAACACTCTGTACCCTAAGCTGATATAATTGAAATAATAGGGGTAATGGGCATTTACCACACATTGGCTGCTGCTGCTGCTAAGTCGCTTCAGTCGTGTCCCACTCTGTGCGACCCCATAGACGGCAGCACACCAGGCTCCCCCGTCCCTGGGATTCTCCAGGCAAGAACACTGGAGTGGGTTGCCATTTCCTTCTCCAATGCATGAAAGTGAAAAGTGAAAGGGAAGTCGCTCAGTCTTGTCAGACTGTTAGTGACCCCATGGACTGCAGCCCACCAGGCTCCTCCATCCATGGGATTTTCTAGGCAAGAGTACTGGAGTGGGATGCCATTGCCTTCTCCGCCACACATTGGGCATGGTCTTAATTTGTGTGTTTACATACAGTATTTCCATCAGTCTTCAGAAAACCCATGCAAATTATTCCGTTTACAGAGATTAAGGAATTTGCCTGAGGTCAGAGGGTAGCAAATGGTGGGGTGGGGATTTGAGGTCTGACTCTTTACAGACCCTTAAAGATTACCATGTACCCATATTAGAAGGCTTGTGGAGACCGCACCCACCACACTCCGTTATTCCTCCTGAAGTTTGAAGGAATCAAGGTCTGCACTTGTGAACTGAATTTTGGCCACCAGGCTTTTCTGGGCTTCATGTATTGTGTTGCTTCTCCCCACAGATGTCAAGGATCAAAAGTCAGGCTCATTTCCTTCCTGCTCCTTTTACATCCGGTGGTTTTCTTTGACTTCATGCATCTCTTCATCAGTCAACCATTCAATAAATGCCCGTCTAGCTTTCTTAGCGCATGTCTTGGATGCTTATCCTCACAGCTGACATGTGTTGGTGTAGCACCCAGGACCTGAGTTCAAATCTTAGCTCTGTCTCCTAAGTAATAGTTTGACAGAGGAAAGTCTTAACCACTCTGGGCCTCCATTCATTCATTCACCCATTTATTCATTTACTCTGGATTCCAGGAAGGCAGTCGTGAGTAAAACCGTGAGGAGCCCTGTCCTCCTGGAGCACATGTTCTAGTGAGGACAATAAACAAAATAAAAAATTATGCAGCATATTAAAAAGGGAAAGTGCTACAGTGAAAAATAAAGCGTGGAAAGGAATTCAGCAGTATGTAAAATGGGGAATAGTTAGGCCCGCCCCGAACGACTGTGAGGGTTTAGGGACAGCCAGGATGACAAAAGGCACAAAGTAGGTGCTCAGTGGATGATGCTTTTTAAAATCACTGCTCCATTTCTGCATAAAGCTGACTGGCTGTTGCTGATTATTCTGCTTTGAATCTCATTCTGGCCCTATTGCCAGGGCTCCCGGGAAAAGCTCTCTCAGGAGAATTCCAGTGACTGTGAGAACCACAGGCTTCCTTAGTTCCGGAGGCCGCAGTTCCCTGCTTAGGGTATCAGTCACATATAGAAGACTGTGTTTAAAGGTTGCAGAATATGGCGGGTCATCTCTGATCCATTTTCACAAGGGCACAGAAACGGTTTCATAGATCCTGCTGTCCCTCTGCGTGTGTGTGTGTGCATGCAACGAGCACCTGTGCTAAATTCTTCCTCGTATTTCCTCCTGGGAAGTTCCTTAAAATCTTTTGGCTATAAACGTTTGCTTGGTTATTGGAGAAGCATTCCAACTTGGCAGGAATTTTCCTGCATTTGAGAACACTTGTGATTTATGAGACCTAAAAGGGTTGGTATGACCTTTAATCTTCTTGGACTAATCTCTGTGAATACAGTGACATTTATTAACACATCATGTGAAAATAGTTAAACAGATTTTCACCTAATATGGAGAGCGTGTTTTGGAAGATCAAACTTAAAATGGAGCCTTCTGGCATATCCAGGATTCGGTATTTTTAGAGGTCCTGGGGAGGCCCTCAAAGTGACAGTCGAGTGAAGTCAGACAGAGAAGACAAATATCATGTGATAGTGCTTATTTGTGGAATCTAAAAAAAAAAAAAAAAAAACGGGTACAAATGAATTTATTTACAAAGCAGAAGTAGAGTCACAGTTGTAGAAAACAAACTTACTGTGAGGAAAGGGGAGGGGAGGGATAAATTGGGAAATTGGGATTGACATATACACACCACGATATATAAAATATATAATAAGAACCTGCTTTATACACAGGAAACTCTCCTCAATACGCTAATGATTTTCTGGGAAAAGAATCTGAAAAGAGTGGATATACGTATATGTATAACTAATTCTTTCATTTTTGAGATTGCATCCAAGTACTGCATATCGGTCTCTTTTGTTGACCATGATGGCCACTCCATTTCTTCTGAGGGATTCCTGCCTGCAGTAGTAGATATAATGGTCATCTGAGTTAAATTCACCCATTCCAGTCCATTTTAGTTCGCTAATTCCTAGAATGTCGACATTCACTCTTGCCATCTCTTGTTTGACCACTTCCAATTTGCCTTGATTCATGGACCTGACATTCCAGGTTCCTATGCAATATTGCTCTTTACAGCATCGGACTTTGCTTTTATCACCAGACACATCCACAGTTGGGTATTCTTTTTGCTTTGGCTCCATCCCTTGATTCTTTCTGGAGTTATTTCTCCACTGATCTCCTGTAGCATATTGACTATGCCAAAGCCTTTGACTGTGTAGATCACAATAAACTGTGGAAAGTTCTGAAAGAGATGGGAATACCAGACCACCTGATCTGCTTCTTGAGAAATCTGTATGCAGGACAGGAAGCAACAGTTAGAACTGGTCATGGAACAACAGACTGGTTCCAAATAGGAAAAGGAGTACGTCAAGGCTGTATATTGTCACCATGTTTATTTAACTTATATGCAGAGTACATCATGAGAAATGCTGGACTGGAAGAAACAGAAGTTGGAATCAAGATTGCTGGGAGAAATATCAATAACCTCAGATATGCAGATGACACCACCCTTATGGCAGAAAGTGAAGAGGGGCTAAAAAGCCTCTTGATGAAAGTGAAAGTGGAGAGTGGAAAGGTTGGCTTAAAGCTCAACATTCAGAAAATGAAGATCATGGCATCTGGTCCCATCACTACATGGGAAATAGATGGAGAAACAGTGGAAACAGTGTCAGACTTTATTTTTCTGGGCTCCCAAATCACTACAGATGGTGACTGCAGCCATGAAATTATAAGACGCTTACTCCTTGGAAGGAAAGTTATGACCAACCTAGATAGCATATTCAAAAGCAGAGACATTACTTTGCCAACAAAGATTCATCTAGTCAAGGCTATGGTCTTTCCTGTGGTCATGTATGGATGTGAGAGCTGGACTGTGAAGAAGGCTGAGCACCGAAGAATTGATGCTTTTGAACTGTGGTGTTGGAGAAGACTCTTGAGAGTCCCTTGGACTGCAAGGAGATCCAACCAGTCCATTCTGAAGGAGATCAGCCCTGGAATTTCTTTGGAAGGAATGATGCTAAAGCTGAAACTCCAATATTTTGGCCACCTCATGCGAAGAGTTGACTCATTGGAGAAGACTCTGATGCTGGGAGGGACTGGGGGCAGGAGGAGAAGGGGACGACAGAGGATGAGATGTCTGGATGGCATCACTGACTCGATGGATGTGTCTGAGTGACCTCCGGGAGTTGGTGATGGACAGGGAGGCCTGGTGTGGTGCAGTTCATGGGGTCGCAAAGAGTCGGACACGACTGAGTGACTGATCTGATCTGATAACTAATTCACTTTGCTATATATCTGAAATTAACACACCATTATAAATCAACTATACTCCAATAATTTTTTTTTAAGTGACAGTTGGTGACTTTCAGGACAGCTAAACCTCAGAACAAAATTTAACTGCATTTGAAAAATATGTTTGAAATAATCTGACTGTAAATAAAGGGCATATGGGTTCACAAGGGCTTCCCAGGTGGCCCAGTGGTAAAGAACCTGCTTGGCCAATGCAGGAGACATGGGTTCAATTCCTGGTCTGGGAAGATCCCCTGGAGGAGGAAATGGCAACCCACTCCAATAGTCTTGCCTGGGAAATCCCATGGACAGAGGAACCTGGCGGGCTAAAGTCCATGAGGTTGCAAAGAGTTGGATGTGACTGAGCACCCACACAGGAGGTTCACAGACATATGCTGAGCTTTCCTGACAGGTGCCTCAAAAAGACAGCAACTTATGTCAGAACAGCAGGAACTGTACAAGAGGCCCAAATCTCTGACGATAGGAAACCCATGATGGGCTGTGCATGGAGAAAACCAAAGGGAGTTTCAAATATGAGCCCCTAATTAAAGTACCATGACTGCAAATCCAGGTTCTCCAGCTTACCGCTTCCAGCGCTGCTTCGTGCAGCTTGCCCTAGGGTCAGCTGCAGGGAGCTTATTCAAGGGTCTGCAGAATCTTACTGAAGGCAGGTTAACAATTTCCCCAAACAGTGCAGCACTGAAGGGAAAGGCGGGAGAGCTTAGATGGTGACTGACAAACAGCTAGAGTTCCAGAGTCACGGCCACAGTCACGTGGAGGGGGCAGATGGAGCTTTCCTGTAAAAGATGGCACTTCCTCACTTTGCAGGAATGATGCAGCCTGAAGGAAGATAGGAACTCCTGTGAAGTTCAGACCTTGACCCCAATAGGGCAAAGCTTCTAAACCTTAGGTCTTTATCATCTTTCGCCTGTTTCTGTTTCCCATCATCTGATGGAATGCCCATTAATGTACTTTCTGGATCCCGCAGAGATTATATCAAGAATATTGAACATGTCTTTGAGCATAACTTTGTAAACTTGAATCTAACTTTGGAAATTAGTTTCTAGTAAGGAAATTCACGTAAAGCCAGCAGTGTTGATTTCTTCCTTCATATGCTTTTTTCCAAGGGGAAAACATTCATTGATTTTTCCCTCTCATCCTTTATCAGATTTTTGAGGGCCCCCCCTCCCCCCGTGTCGCACAGCATGTAGGGTCTTAATTCCCAGAGCAGAGATCGAACTTGCGCCCTCCACAGTTGAAGCACTGAGGCTTAACCACTGGATCACCATGGAAGCCTTTCCACTTACCCTTTATTTTCACAAAGTAGGGAATGTAAAAGTGCATGTAAATACATATGGTAGAAATCATCAGGAGGTTGGCATCTCTACGTCAGCAGTACAGCCAAGTTCATTTTCTGTTGGTTTCTTTTCAGTTTTCTTTTTTGTTTTGTTTTGGGGAAGGAACGACGAGACTTTGCTTCCCCTTGTACTATTTCCAAAGCCTCAGCAAGGATCTTTGGTGAGAAATTAGGCCTTCGAGGGAGACAAGGGCCTATATGTATTCATCTTTCCAGAACCTTCCCTGGCCTAGTCATGGGACCTCATGTGTGAAGGACCCTGCACACTGGCCATGCTGCATCTACATGCGGAACATTTGCCTTGCACCTCCTTATGTGGGCCATCTTTCCCCGGGAGACATTTTTCCTCATCTTGCGCTCCTTTATTTATGCAGGTGTGAGCAGTACAAGTAGCTGTTGTGTAAGAGAATTAATTATTTTTCTAAGTAGGTACTATTTCCTGCCAGCCTCTTTTTGCCAGCAGTCAACGGAAACGGCTGTGTGTCCACAACGCAAGGACTGCTTTAGCTCCGTTGATCACACGTAAGAACTCACTGATTCCCCAAGAATATATCAGTGGAACTCCAGAGGCCTCCAATCTCCAGTCTGCTCCAGTCCTGCTTTGGGCCATTTGGTGAGCTAATTACAAAAGTTGTATTTGGATATTCCATGAAAATAACAACATAAAGCTACAGTTGATTCTACATCAAGCTTTGTACATGTTCAGTCTTAACTACCCTGCTAATTCTGCATAGTAGGAATACTGTTATCACAGTTTTATAGTGGGGAGGGCTGGCCTCAAATATCAGGTCGTTACCCTGGAATTCAAATACCTCAGGCCCTTCAAAGCCTCTTTTGTACACCTTACTCCCTGCCTGATAAGAGTGACTTCATACAACCTGTCATAAAAGAGCAGCGTCTACTGTTTTTGTTCAGTTTGATCTTGCAGGTCAAGACTGGAAGTTCTAGAGTCAGAGCCAACTTGGATTCTAAACCTTTCTAGCATGTGACTCTGAAGGAAATCGCATAATTGTGCTATACCTCAGTTTCCTTATCTCTGAAGTGAGGGAAGTTTATCAGAGGACTATTGTGATAAATGAGTTATATTTGTATAGTCTCGAAGCAATACTAATTCATTGATAGTTACCTGTTTTTATTATTCACACACACATACAGCTCTTAATAAATGTTGATTGGCCTCTCTGAAAAGGGATCATACCAAGAGAAACAATACAGTGTGAGTTCTGTTCTTAGGAATAGAAAGAAAAAAAAAATTTGTGCAAGATTCTGAAAGAAAAATGTTGAAGAACAGAGCCCATTGCCTTACCACCCCTCTTAGTGGCTACTGTAAGCAGCCTAGATTTCAAGGTGCCTAGAGATCTGGATAAATAAATTGAGGAACCTGGGGACATTGGTTGTCTCAGAGGGACTTCCCAGCAGTCTGGGACTGCAGCAGGCATTCTTCCCCTCCATCTCTGATGGCTCACAGCCTTTCCCACTGCCTGCACAGTCTTGTTCTTCACTCACTAAGCCGTGTCCAACTCTTTGCAACCCCATGCACTGGAGCCTACCAGACTCCTCTGTCCATGGGATTTCCCAGGCCAGAATACTGTAGTGGGTTGCCCTTTCCTTCTTCAGGGGATCTTCCTGATCCAGGGATCGACTCTGCATACAGATTCTTTACCACTGCGCTGCCTTGGAATCTTCCTGCACAATCTACAGGAGGCAAATTGGAAATCTACTGGCCGAAGCAATGCACCCATCCTCCGTGATCTGGGTTTGTTGTCGCTGATGAGAGCACCGTTTATATACTCAAGGTTTTAAGGCCTCCTGCATCTAAGAAGTCTCCTCTGGGAAGTTCCTTCCTTCCTTTGATATCTCACCTGGCAGGAGATTTTCAGGTTGAGGGAGAAGGAGCTGAGTCAGAACTGAGTATGAGAGCCACTCTCCCATGAATGGGAGGAATCTTCCATTTGTGGGTGAAGGGTGCTTTTGCTGAAGGCCGCATGGTAGAAGCACACCGCGCCTTAAGTAAACGGGCAACCTGCTGAGCACACTTTGTGTAGTAATTTTTGCACATGCGTGATTTCAAAGTTATTTTTGTTAAATGTCTGATGAGTGTGCTTTGTGTGTGTGTGTGTGTGTGTAAGTTTGTCAAGTTTTTCTGGAGCCATCAGAAATTTTAGATTCTTTTCAAAAGTCTAAACCCTTGGCCATGCCCCACCTCCCCCACCCTACCCCCTTCCCTTAATCCACCCTGCTGGCCTGACCAGTTTCCCAGGGACAAAGCCTTTATAATGGGGATTTCTCTGCCCTTTTGTTAGAGTGTCTATATGGTAATTTCTTTTAGGTAATTCAGTATAGCTTCTGTAGTACTCTAATGCTGTAAAGATGGAGAATTAGCTGTGACATTCTCTAGTTAGACTCAGTGACCTGTGAGGTTTTAATATGCGTAAGAAAGTTTAAAAAATTATTTCTGTTACCGACATTGGTGGCACTTGCGATGTGTCATTGTTAGCAGATGCCCCTCTCTCCATGGTCCCAGAGGGATAGAGAAAGAAAGGGACTCTGGATAAGAGCCAGGTGGCATGAATGAAGATTTATGCATGAGAACTGGAGAGCAGGTGAGCTGTTAGAGAGGGAGTGCATGCTCAGTTGCTCAGTCGTGTCCCACTCTTTGGGACTCCATGGGCAGACTCCCGCCAGGCTCTGTCCATGGGATTCTCCAGGCAAGAATACTGGAGTGGGTAGCCTTTCCCTTCTTCAGGGGATCTTCCCAACCCAGGAATCGAACCCAGGTCTCCTGCATTGCAGTCGGATTCTTTACCATCTGAGCCATCAGGGAAGCCCCAAAATACCGGACTGGGTAGCCTACCCCTTCTCCAGGGGTCTTCCCGACCCAGAAATTGAACCCGCGTCTCTTGCATTGCAGGCGGATTCTTTACTCAGTGAGCCACGTGGGAAGCCCTATAAAGGACACAGAGGCAAAGAAAGAGGAAAGGGAGTTTAAAGCCAGGTGGACCTGGGCTTTGGATGTCCTGCTAAGGAGTTTGGAATTTTTACTTAGGTAGTGAGAAGTCATCACAGATATTTATATGTGTGACGTGATTTCAGAATATGGTTCTGTTAACAAAAGGAGTGCGTAGACTGGAGGAGAGAGAGAAACTGGGGGCAGGAAAACCAATTAGGAAGCAATTGTTCAAGAAAATGATGCTCTTCACCACAATAGTTCTGTTCCTAAAATAATAAACTAATCATCTTGCTTCGTTTTATTCTTATTTCTGGGGCTAGAAAAATCACTTAGCCCTTCTGTGACTCAAAATCCCTCCCTATTAATAGACGATGACAAAATCCTCATCTTACCTCACACCAGGAGGTACTGAGAGATGCTTGTAATTGTAGCCAGGAAAGGGGGGGGAACGTTCTAAATGCCAGTGATGTCATTTCTCTCCAGGAGAGAAATTGCCTTTTGCCTCTAACTTTTTGTTATGAAAATTTCAGACGAGCAGAAAAGTTGAAAGTGGAGTAAAAACATCCTAGTTAAGTTTCTAGAGAAGGTCCACTACTCAAGAAGTGGCATTTCTAATACATGCAACAAGTGGGATTGTAAACACTGTTCCTTAAAGTGAAGTTTTGTTAATAAATAAATGAATACGGTTTCTGTCCCCCATTATTTTTCATTAGAAACAAAATTGTAAGGGATTAGTCCTATTGCTGCAATGGAGGTGGAGGGGCGTCCCTTATCTGTACAAGAGCTAAACATGGTTATTTAAATGGAGAATTGGGCATATTGCTTTCACGTATTCTTGTGTTTGGGGCTCCTGGAGGCTGGCCTGGTAGCAGAGGACACCTGGCCGTGCCTTTTCCACCTGCTCCCAGAGTCTCTCTGACAACGAGATCTCCATTTCACTGCCCTGAACCATAGCAGACTTCTCTCCTCTTTTTGGAAAAATATCATCAGTATCTGTTGCAGAATGCAGTACAGATTGAAAATGCTTTATGCTTTGTCAAAATGACTGTCTTCTACCTTTCAGAGAATCCGTGCTCAATATCTCTGATGAGTTGGGGCAAGGTCTTCTGAGGGGTAAAAGAATAAATCATGTGGGGACACTCTCCTCAAGTAAGTTACAGCTGGGACTGTGATCTAAGAGAGACTGTTGCAGAGGTAGCCTCCGTGTGGTCTTAGTATCAAGTTCAAGATCCATAAGGATGGTGGTAGTGGGGACAGACGGAGTCCCTCCAACACAGGATGGGAAGATTTAGACTTACAATGAGGAACTCCAAAAATCTTCATTTTATGTATGAAAACTAAGTGATTATAGAATGATGTAATAAGAAGACATGGCAGGAAGGCATAAGAAGAAGATAACATACAGTACTTTCTAAGGTACACTTACATAAGGAAGAAGTGATTAGTTCTCCAAAATGGAAATATTTGCTCTGGTACAGTAAATTATTCTGTTTAATTTGTTCTCTCTTAACCATGCATTTCTTGGAAAACTTAATGGCAAAATTCATCACCAAGCAATTGGGAGATTACAAATTACAGAAGAATAACTTAACTTTTTAAAGCTTGCACAGATTAGGTCTTATTTTAAGGGCAGTTTAAAATATCACAATATGAGTTATCAAGATATGAAAAAACATGGAAGGAAATTAAATGCATGTTGCTAAATGAAAGAAGCACATCTGAAAAAGGCTACACACTGCATGATTCCCACTATATGACACTCTTGAAAAGACAAAACTACTGAGACAGGAGAAAAATCAGTGATTCTAGAGGTTGCAGGGAGAGAGGGGTGAATTGGTGGAGTACAGAGGATATTTAGGGCAGTGAAACTATTTTGTACAGTATTAAAATGCTGGATATGTATCAGTATATATTTGTTAAAATTCATAGAATGTACCGAACTGAGAGTGAATCCTTATTTAATTTGTGGACTTTTGGTGATAATGACATCTCATTATGGGTTCATGGCTTATAACAAATGCACCACTCTGGTGGGGGATGTTGGTAATGACGGAGGCTGCACACGTGAGTATATGGGAAACCTCCTGCTCAATTTGCCCTAAATGGAAAACTGCCCTGAATAAAGTTTATTTTAAATAAATAAAGCTTATTTTAAAATAAATGAAAAAATAATGTGTATGTTGCTTCCAGTTGACTTGGAACAACAGAATATAGTTTTCTCGTGAATAAGATGAAAGCTCCCTTTCAAATGTCTATATATAGTTTTTACTCCTCTTAAAAAAATAAATATTATTGACATATTTGGATAGATAATATTCAGACTTCCCTGGTGGCTCAGACGGTAAAGAATCCACCTGCGATGTGGGAGATCTCGGTTCAATCCCTGAGTTGGGAAGATCCCCTGGAGGAGGGCATGGCAACCCACTCTGGTATTCTTGCCTAGAGAATCTCCATGGACACTGGAGCCTGGCAGGCTGCAGTCCATGGGGTCACAAAGAGTCGGGCACGACTGAGCAACTAAGTCACAGCACAGATAATACTCATGCATGGAACAAAATTCAAAAGGAAAGAAGTGGTAGAGAGCTAAAGTAAGCCTCTCCTAGACGCCTAGATCCTTTCCCTAGAGACAATTATTGTTAACTAGTCTGGTGCATGCTCCCGAAGAGAGAGACTGTACATATACAAACATACGCATTTACTATTGCTGATGTTATGATTACACAACAGTGCAGACTAAACATACAGGAATGCGATTTGATTTTTCACTGAACACATTTTGGAAATGGGCTCACATCAGAAAACATAGAGCTTCCTCATTCTTTTTAATGGCTACATAGTATTCCATGGGCTTCCCCGGTGCTGCTAGTGGTAAAGAACCTGCCTGCCAATGGAGGTAGACATAAAAGATGTGGGTTTTATCCCTGGGTTGGGAAGATCCCCTGGAGGAGGGCACGGCAACCCACTCCAGTATTCTTGCCTGGAGAAGCCCATGGACAGCGAAGCCTGGCGAGCTACAGTCCATGGAGTCACAAAGAGTCGGACAGGACTGAAGCGACTTAGCACACACAAATAGTTTTCCGTTACGTGAGCACAGCATGGTTTATTTATGAAATCTTCCTGTCAGTGGGCATGGTGGTTCCTCATAACCTTTTTTACCAGTGCAAGCAATGACTGCAGAGAGTATGCTTTTATTCACTTATCCACTTTGTGTCTGAGTATGTTTGTGGGATACATTGTTAAATGTGGAATTGCTTGGTTAGAGTATGCGAGTATATAATTTTGCTTCTTGTCACCCAAATGCCCCTTTCTGAGACTGTATAGTTTGCATTCCTACCACTAATGTATTTTTTCGTACCTTAGCTGACACACTGTGCTGTTAAAGCTATTGCCAATCTGACAGATGAATCTTGATATAAAATAAAAATCCTACTTTATTTTTATACCTTATTTTTCAGCCGTAATATTAAGTTGATAGTAGCCACTGAACTTAAAATACCGTAACTCAATCATTAGCTTCAAATTTTAAAAAAAATGTAGAGGCCTTTAACAACCCCTGAACACACTTTGATATATAACTCACTGATACCTGACTTTTTCTTTCCATCTCATTCTAAATGCCATCTTATAATGAAAGCTTTTCTCATTCCTCAGGCTTGTTCAGGATCTAAGAGTCCCGATTTTTGTTTGTTTTGTTTTAATCCCAGAAGAGTGTTTGTCTTAAATTCAGCTTCAGATATTATTATCAATGCAAACCTTCTGAAGAATTTTAACTCATTAAAATAACAGCCTTAATACTCTCTTCCAACATTCACAGACTCTACCTTTCAGTAGCACTAAAAATCTAAGTGCCTTTATCCTCACCCCCTTTCTCTCCATAAGAAGATACTATCTGGTTCATTAAATATGGAAGTGAAATAGTTTTCACTTTCTCATTCTGGGTATGGTTTAAAGTGTCTTGTTTACAATCTTCAAATATCACATTGCTCTTGGTGTCTGATATTCTCAAACTGTCGATTAAAAGATACGTATTTCACCCAAAACAGAATGTCCTGAATCAAAAAGATTTTTGATTTTTCCTTTGAAACACATTTATCGTACGTACATATCAGCAATTTGCTGAGAGTGAAATGGAAGGTAAGGATACAAGGAAGACGGAGCGTGGCATCAAAGGTAAAACGATGGAGATCTGGAGGTAGGTTTGTAAATCCCAGGCTGTATGTAAGGGAAACTGTTTCTGGGTTGTTCTTTCTGAGCCACAGTGCAAGCTTTCTAACCCGGAGAGGGGTTGGCAGATGCTCCCTCCAACCAGGCTGGATAGAAGCAATCAGTTTGAGGAAAGAACTGCTAGTATCCAAGCATCCTGTGGTGAGATGAAACCCACTTAGAGGGAAGTTAGATTTAAAGAACGTATTCTCCACCCAGAGGCACTTCACTGGAGCAGCTCTAGTTAACCTTGATGTAAACTTTAGATCTCTGTTCATTCTTATTAAAAAGAAAATAGACTGTAGGTAGGAGGCTAGACTGAAGATATGATGTGTGTGTGTGTGTGTTTTAGTGTGTGTTTTATCATTATATTAGCCAAATTCCCTAGAGAATAAAACCTATGGCAGAGATTGCTATGATGGCCCCTGCAATCCTAGGGCTGCAATAGTGAGACACAGAGACGAGACAGGGGAGAAAGGAATGCAGTTACTAGGCAGACGTGTGGGGGACTGGCCATAAAGTCATGAAGAATTACGAGCCAGTTGCTCATCCTGCAAGTCACCTTGAAACAATCCATCAGATAGAGGTGGGGGTGGAGAAAGGAAGAAGGATTTATCTTCTCGGCCTCTAGCTCCTTGATTCCAAATTTTTGTCCCCTGCACATCTGGGTTGTTACTCAGCCATTTCAGGGAGCCATTAGGGAAGCCAGATTCCACATCTTAGCAAGCTGCCTGGAAGAGGAGGGAGGGCAGCAGCCTTCCCTGGGCATGAGTTTTGTCAGGTCAGACCTGGGCCAGGAACCACTGATGAGGTTCCTGGTATGGCAGGTGAGCTGTGATCCCCCCCAGATCCCCACCCCAACCCTCCCACCCCCTCCAGCCCCAGGAGGCTGTCGATTCAGGACCAGGCTGGGGCTGGGGGTCAGGTGAAGCTGGGTGGGACATCCCAAGAACCACACAAATTGGTCTGGTGTGGCCATGTTTATAAATTATGAAGAGTTATTTTAAAGCTTTTGAGGATCCAAGAATTAGTGCTTTTGTGAAGGTTAATATGAAGGACTTTCAGATAAACAACTCATCACATCATAATGAAGGTGAAAATTCTATTATTTACTAGAGGTATGATGACAGATTTTTTTTTTATGATCATTTAGATTGATTTCTGGGCTGAGTTTACTCATTCTTGATCAGATGACTTTTATGATTAAAGTTGATTCTGAAGGAGTGTTCATTAATTTTTAAAAAATGCATTTTACCACAGTTCTTTGTTTCCAAGTGGTATATAATAATTTATGTTAAGAAACATGGGCTTCCCTGGTGGCTCAGTGGTAAAGAACCCACCTGTCAATGTAGGAGACTTGAGTTTCATCCCTAGGTTGGGAAGACCCCCTGGAGAAGGGAATGGCAACCCACTCCAGTATTCTTGCCTGGGAAAGCCCATGGACAGAGGAGCCTGATGGGCTACAGGCTGTGGGGTTGCAAAAGTCAGATGTGGCTTAACGAATAAGTAGGCATGCTCACACATTAAGAAACATATCTCAACTTCTAGACATGTATTTTACCAAAAATCCTATTGCACTAAAAACTAACAAGCTTTTACCTCTCTGCCCATTCATTCACGTGCTCACACCAGAGTCCTGTCCTGTGCAACTAGAGGTGGGAGGGCAGATGCTGATGATGGAAGTGGGGGAAAAATCAGTGGAAGAGTTTACTGATGGAATGAGTTTTGTAATCTAAAACTAAGATAGCCACAATTACTTATCCTAATGTCACATCCAGATATGCTATGCTATGCTAAGTCACTTGAGTGGTGTCCGACTCTGTGTGACCCCATAGACAGCAGCCCACCAGGCTTCCCCGTCCCTGGGATTCTCCAGGCAAGAACACTGGAGTGGGTTGCCATTTCCTTCTCCAATGCATGAAAGTGAAAAGAGAAAGTGAAGTTGCTCAGTCATGTCCGACTCTTAGCGACCCCATGGACTGCAGCCTACCAGGCTCCTCTGTCTGTGGGATTCTCCAGGCAAGAGTACTGGAGTCGGAAATTTACACAGAAGTAACAGGAGGGTCTACATGAAACCTTCTGGGGAAAAAAGTCAAGCTTTTCCAAAAACGTATGTTCTCTTGGATTCTCGGGATTCTGGAAACTTATTTCAGTTATCCAAGTGAACAGACCATCTTTGGTATCATCTCCATATATATAGCAAAAAGCTAACTTTGAAAAGCAATACACTTGTCCCCACAACTGTAGTATCTTTATGTCCTTTCTGCACTCCCCACCCTCCCACCCAAAGCCCCACCAAGAACAATTTGTGTTTTTCTGCTTAATGCAGATTTCTCTCTGTAGGTAGTCTTGTCTCCTCTGGCTTCCCTGTACACATCTGCCAACCCCTTCCCAGGCTAGAGAGCTTGCCCTGTGGCATGGAAAGAAAATCCACGTCCTGACTTCATATTCTACAGGAGAAAGAAGATCGCAGGAGAAATTCTCTTGCTACTAACTGAAAGGAGTTTATCACCTTATTAGAATGTTTAATGTCAAAACTTCAAAGAGAGGACCAAGAGTTCAATCTGAGCCTAGCCTGAGTTTCCCACTCTCCCTGGAATTTCAGTGTCTGAGAGGAATCGGATCAGATGTGCAATTACATGTTAGTATCTGAAATCGGGGCACAGCCCCCACCCAAAATGAGTGTACACTGACTCCCGGAGGACTCGTGTCCAGGGGGTGGTGGAGGGAAGGAACAACGGAGGCAGCCACATGCCCACACACTCAGCCATCTGCTGTTCCAACCACACTTCTCTCCCCTCCGTTTCCTGCAAATGATTCATCTATTCTTTTTCTCCTTCTTCAAAGATAACTGTGTAGGCATTCAAGGAGGGGAAAGTCATTAAGAAAAGTGGAATCTGGAGTTCTTAGGATGAGGTAGAGCAGATTAAACAGTCTGGAATTTCACAAAGCAAACAGCGTAGGCGTGGGCTCCGGGCTCCTCTCTCCTACTGGTACCCTGTTCCATAAGAGCCACTTGTCATCCGTCACGAGCAGGTCAACGAAAGCAGCTGCATGTAAACTGTGAGTGACTGAGCTGCTAACGAACAGGAGAGGAGAGGACGGGGGAAGTCAGTGGAGGGAGGGGCCTGGATTTCCCAACTGGAGATACCGTCATACCTGGCTTCTGTCTCTGATTTTACATGAATGAATGACATCTTTGTGACTTTCTTTACTAAGCAGACCAAAAGGCTGCCATCAAAATCTTGCTTTAAAGGAGACCTTGACCCATAGCCAGAGAAGATGACTATGGCCATGTCCCCACCACCAAAGTATTTTAGTAACAGCATGCTACGTGATGCTGCTGCTGCTGCTGCTAAGTCGCTTCAGTCGTGTCCGACTCTGTGCAACCCCATAGACGGAAGCCCACCAGGCTCCCCCGTCCCTGGGATTCTCCAGGCAAGAACACCGGAGTGGGTTGCCATTTCCTTCTCCAATGCATGAAAGTGAAAAGTGAAAGTGAAGTCGCTCAGTCGTGTCTGACTCTTAGCGACCCCATGGACTGGAGCCTACCAGGCTCCTCCATCCATGGGATTTTCCAGGCAAAAGTACTGGGGTGGGGTGCCATTGCCTTCCCCTACGTGTTGATAAGCATGCTCAAAAAGAAGGACTTCATAGACAGTTCCTGAATTGTGTCTCTTGGAGGCAGACGGCCCTCGGTTCCAATCCTGGCTCTTCGTTCAGCTTCAGGGACATTAGGCAAGATTGCCAAAGCTCTGGGACTCTCAGTTTTCTCGTAAGTGTGTTGAGGGATAAAGATTCCTCCCTCCAGGGGTTGGAGTGAGGACTGAAGTGGATGATATAGGTAAAGTACTTCCTGGGGTCTTCAAAAGGAAGTCGGTACACAGATATCAGATGATTAGGGAAATACCTTATTATTTCATTTCATCTTCTGCCACACTTACACCTTGATGCTAGTAAGGTCAAGAACTCAAAGGAACCAACTCTATAGACTGTTTCAGTACGTGCATGCATGTGTGCTAAGTCACTTCACAGTATCCAACTCTTTGCAACCCTATAGACTGTGTCTTCCAGGCTCCTCTACCATGAGATTCTCCAGGCAAGAATACTGGAGTGGGTTGCCATGCCCTCCTCCAGGGGATCTTCCCAACTCAGGGATTGGATCTGGGTCTCCTGCACTGCAGGTGGATTCTTTACAATCTGAGCCACCAGGGAAGCCCCTTTTCAGTACAACTCTAGCCTATCCTCATCAGGAGAGAAAGGGGCAGTCATCATGGGGGAACCAATCAAACTGAAGGAGGCATACTCTTCTTGTTAATGCAAGACATGCCAGGAGGGGAGGAAGAGAGAGGCAGAGAGACAAGGAGGGCCTGCTGTCATCTTTTCCTATCCCCAACAGTCACCACATCCCAGTGGCAAGTGAAAGGCCTCAGAAGTGAGTGATCCTATTGCTGAGTAGAATGAACAGATCTCAGATCAGACTGACTTCTTAAAGACTCTAGCATGATGCCTCCATTTTTCCATCTGTAAAATGGGTGTCATAATAGCACTTCCATCTTGAGTTGTCACGAAGAGGAAATATGATAATCTATGTAATGGACTAAACACAGGTGCCCAGGACAGTCAGCAGTACATAACTGTTATCTACTGCTATCATTCTGTATCTTTGGTCAATATGTGGAATGTTAACAATTCATTCGTTAACTTGTTTATTGATCAGCTTCCATTTGATAAATACTTGCTCACCGCATTAAGTGAACTGAATCATTCAGTTACACCATCCATTTATTTATCATCAAATATGTGTTCAGATCTTAGGCTGTGCTGGTGCTGTGCTGGGCTCAGGAGATGCCAAAGCTCATTTGGCAAGAAGCTTGAAGGCTACTCAGGGAGAGATGTGTAAAGAAAAACAGGATAAGACAAGGTGTAGAAAGTGTCAGGAGTGAAGAAGGGATTCACAGAGGAGATGCTTTTTGAACTAGATCTTGAGGAGTTGGGACCTGGGAATTTCAAGTACTTAAAACATCTTGCGAAAAGGGATGAAGTTGTAAAAAAAAAAAAAAAAAAAGTGGGCTGAGAGCCACAAGAACTTTGGTGTGGGTGGTGCTTGGCCATCTGCCTGGTGTCTTTCCCTGAACTCAGCCTCAATCCTGGGCTGAGGCCATGGAGACTCATACGCAGCTCAGCCCTACCCGAGGAGTTGAACCCAAGTCTACTCTTAGTCAGAGGAAGTGTAAGTAGTTCATCTAATCAGTATCTGGTCAGCTGGGCTCCAGGTTCTGTTCTGAACTCCTGTTTCATCTCCAGCTGGGGCAGCTTGATCCACGATGGGTATTGCCTGCCAGATTCCTACTCTTCATCCTCTCAGGTAGGGTGCAGATTGATGACCTCTTGTTGAAAATCTCTGATGACCACCATATGGCTGGCCCATCACTGCCTAAATAGGAACTCCCATCTACAATCTGTTTCATCTGCCTAACAGAACTGCCCCTAGAGTCCTCACATAAACAAACCTGGTTTGGTTCCCCACTGATGGAATTTCTAAACTTCATTCCATCTCTTGCTAATGCTCTACTGTGGTGTTGGTAGCACCAAACCTATGCTGTGGGGGACACAGCTTATGCAGTATGCTTCAGCAAGTTCCCCACAAGCATTTGGACTTAAGACTCTTGAGAGTCCCTTGAGAGCAAGGAGATCAAACTAGTCGATCCTAAAGGAAATAAACCCTGGATATTCATTGGAAGGACTGATGCTGAAGCTGAAGCTCCAATACTTTGGCCACCTGATGAGACGAGCCAACTCACTGGAAAAGACCACGATGCTGGAAAAGGCTGAAGGCCAAAGAAGAGGGCAACAGAGGATGAGATGGTTAGATAGCATCTCTGACTCAACGGACATGAATCTGAGCAAACTCCAGAAGGACAGAGGAGCCAGGCATGCCACAGTTCATGGGATCGCAAAGAGATGGATACGATTTAGTGGCTGAACAGTAACAAGGTATCAGAGATGAGACTTCCCTGGTGGTCCAGTGGTTAAGAATCCACCTTGAGATGCAGGGGACACGGGTTTGATCCCCGGTCTGGGAAGTAAGATCCCACATGCTGCAGAGCAACTAGCAAGTCCGTTAGCCACAATGAAAGATCAGGGTCGACACAGTGAAAATCCCACAACCCACAGATGAGACCCCACACAGCCAAATAAATATATTAAAAAAAAGCTCTGGGAGTAGATGAGCCTTGGTGCTGTGGGCCCAGGCCTGGGTGTTCTCAATGGTGTTTGATGGCGTGTGCCTTAACATTGCTCAGTAGATAAGACACCAGTCATATGCTACCAGCTACAACTTTTAAAAACCAAACTTGAGAATAAAGTCACAAGAGGAAATGCAGACCATTTGGAAACTTGAGAACCCACACGTTCTCTATGTGATTTTGTCTTTCAGGAAGGATGTCAGAGTTTCAACCTGTTTTAATTCTAGCCCATCTGGCTGCTTCATTAATAAAAACAGCAACATCTTCTAATGCTCTCGTGTAAGGCAGTACTTTCAAAAGATAACAGAAAGAACTTTCGGATTTGATGTATCATATTTTGCCTTTCCCCCTTCAAGGGGAAAAAAAAAAAAAACCAAACTGGAACACGTTTTAGAGAGAGTACGTAGAAATATTCAGTGAGTCATTTCTTGTGTTGTAGGTCTACTCCGGTGCGTGGGGTTTCCAGAACAATTACATAAGTGTTCGCATAGCCAGGAACTTTTGACATTTGTGGCAGCTTAATGGGGCTCTTTTCTTCATTGAAAATATCCTAATTGTTGTTTCCTGAAATTTAAAATGCATAAAACTAGTGGAGCAGGATAAATTGATTTTGAGGCATTTCTATCAAGTGTGCTTTGTTGGCAAAGAAACTGAGGAAAATGTATTTGAAATGAAATACAGGTGATCAAGTTGTAACACATACAATAATCTAAGCAAAAAAAAAAAACTGCCTGGGGGCATCAACTGTAAGTGAGATATGTCGGTTTCTTTGTCTTCTATCTTCTTTCAAGATTTCCTTCACAGTCTGAGAG
Organism: Tragelaphus eurycerus; assembly: GCA_935064755.1. NCBI lineage: Eukaryota > Metazoa > Chordata > Mammalia > Artiodactyla > Bovidae > Tragelaphus > Tragelaphus eurycerus. The sequence continues at coordinate 37,675,989 of CAKXYN010000010.1, read as the reverse complement.
TATGCAGCCCATTAGTTACTTGGACAGCCTTAAATAGGGGAGTTATTTAATAGCATGGATCTGAAAATTCTGAGGTTCCTAAAGTCACTAGAATACACCAATATCTTGCTTTTATTTTCTCAGAAGATCACCCAGGAAATAATGTGATATTCTGAATGCCACTAATATGTTCCTTAAAATGTTCCTTTTTTTTAAAAGATCCTCAAGTTCCAAGATATGTTCAAAAAAAAAAGAGAAACTAGAGAAAGACCCAACTAAAGCCATTGTCAATTCTTCTTCTCCATCTCAACAGTGAGCGCCCCGCATCCAGGGTTGAAGGGCTTTCCAGGGAGGGTGGAGCACTTGGTTCTTATGGATGTTTGTTCAGCGTCTTGCACAACTTCCCTAACTGGCTTATTTTCCTGCAGATAAGAGGTGGTAGTTGTGGGTGTTCCTGTATTTATTGGTTCAAAAGATTGGTGCAATGGACAGTCCGGCAGAGCGGGCACTGACTCACAAAGGCTGCTGTTTGCTTGTGACCTGTGTGTTCCTTTTGAGGGGAAAGAGCATAGTCCACCAAGTCCACCTCTGCCCAGCGCTGCTGGATTCTTTCCACATGACCATACCACTCCTTGAACACCTTTCCTCTGTAGCAGAGTTGACGGCACAGGACACCTCAGGAACCCGATAGGGAAGGAGGGCTGAGGTGGTGTGAACTGCGTGGGCTGTGGTCATGTAGATGAGGATGTAAATGGAATCACAAATGTAGCAAATATCCATGTGACGTCCAGTCGTCATCGGAATGTGCTCGTTGAGGTTGGACAATGACATGCTGTCCAGAACTATTTCCAAGAATCTACTGTACACGTACCCTGGGGGCTTAGGAGGCAAGGCGAAAGGAGGAATTTGATGTCCCTGCCAACTGGATAATGGAGATGATTTTTCTGGAGGAAGTGATGTGTTCATTCCAGGACTAGGAGGGTAGAGGAGGGCGAAGAGGCAGCCTTCCCAGGTAAGGAAGCACCACCAGAACCAAGGCCAGGTCAGAGCATACCCTCTAGACCAACAGAAAGGAGTTGACATGAGCTGCCCTACATGGTTTCATGGAAAAACAATTCTTGTGAGTCTTCATATTTCTGCATCTGGTGGTCATCAAGTCCAGCTAGCTCTATCTCTTTTGATTTTAGAATTCATCTTTCCTTCTTTCACTCTCTACTCAGTGAGTTCAGTCTCTCACCAAGTCTCACCTGGATTGCTACAATAGTCTCCTAGCTGGTCCTCCTGCTCTCAATCTTGTCCCAGACAACCCATATCACACCCAGGGGATTTTGTCTTTTCATTGTTTAACAATGCGACCTGGACTTTCCTGGTGGCACAGTGTATAAGAATCTGCCTGCCAATACAGGGGATATGGGTTCAATCCCTGTTCTGGGAAGATCCCACATGCTGGGGAGCAACCAAGGCCGTGGGTCACAACCTCTGAGCCTGCGCTCTAGAGCCTGTGAGCCAAAACCACTGAAGGCCACATGCAAAGAGCCTGTGCTCTGAAACGAAAGAGAAGCCACCACAATAAGTCCACACACCAGCATGATGAATAGTCCCTGCTAGCTGCAACTAGAGAAAACCCAAGCAAAGCGAAAAAGACCCAGTGTAGCCAAACAAATAAATGAAATTATATATTAAAAAAAAAAAAAATGGGACTTTATTGGGAGGATTTCTATCAGCTCATTGGAGGGTCCAGAAGATGCCTAAATTGATAGAAACTGGCAGGGAGGGGATAGGATGGGTCTAGGAACACTCAAGTATTGTCAGTGCCCTGATCCAGAATGAATGATTTTCTGTCATTTCTGGGGATTTTTTTTTTTTTCCTTTCTATCCTCCTTTAAGATTTTGATTCCAAGGAATAAACAGTGTTCCAGCTTGGGTAAGGAAGCCGCTTGTTGGTGAGTAGAGGGTTGAGGGGTCTTCCCAGGTGGCACTAGTGGTAAGGAACTTGCCTGGCAATGCAGGAGACAAAGGAGACCTGGGTTCGATCCTTGGGTCGGGGAGGATCCCCTGGAGGAGGACATGGTAACTTACTCAAGTGTTCTTGGCTGGGAAATCCTCTGGACAGAGGAGCCTGGTGGGCAACAGTCCATGGGGTCACACAGAGTCAGACACTACTGAAGCGACTTAGGATGCATGTACGCAGAGGGTTGAAAATCCCTAGATTTAACAGTCTCATCAGATTTTCCAGTGGAGAAGATGTAATCCTTCTAGAGAAAGTCAGATTGGAGAGAATAATGAACGGGCAAAAACCAGTGTGTGCCCATGATATGCTGATTATAGAAAGGGCATCTAAGGACAGAGAAAATATGTATTATCCCCCTCCACTCTGACAGCTTGTTAACTTCTCTCTCTTCCTCAATAGACACTGAATTCCTTGAAGGAAGAGCTATGTCTTATTCATCTTTGTATGCCTGCCCTCTCATAGACACTCAAAGACTCATGGCATAAATACTCATTGTATGAAAGAATGAATCAGTGTCCACCTAAATGAAAGCTTTGTTTCATCTAGTTTATAAGTTTTCACCATGACTTTATGGTCCTCCAACCTTTAGCCATCCTTCTCCCTGACCTAAACTGCTCAACACGGAGCTCAGGAGTGCTCAATCCACTCACTCACCCTCCGGGCACCCCCAACAGGAAAGGGAGAGAATCACGAGACTATATGTCAGATACAACATATCTGACATATTTCTGCCTCCATTTAGCCAACTCTTCTAGCGTCATTTTGGTCTTAGGAACTCGTAATATGCATTTTTTCCTGGAATGTGTAGTAGTTCTTGATGAGCTGATAGCCAACTATCTTATTTGACGTAATACAATGGGAGGAATGTGCTTTGAAATCAGACAGATAGAGATTCCAATGTGAACTTACAATTACTAGCTTTGTGACCCTGAATACTTTTTTTTTTAAAACCTCTCTGGATCTTGGATTACACATATATTCATGTTTGTTCATGTGACAGGTATCTGGTAAACATCAGCTCCATTCTGGGTTGGGGACTTGTCACCATAGAGAGGTGAGGGAAATTTGCAGTGCTGGGGGAGGTAATTGGAACTGAAAGGGAAGAGAGAAGTGGAATTAACATACTGATTTGCTCTAACATGAATCAAAGTCAAGGGTTAACTTTTTGCCAAACTGTATAAAACATACCAAAGTTTTAAAAGAAGTAACAAATAGGTTTAAGAGAGATACAAGTCTTTATATTTTCTAAAGCAACAACAGAATTAGATACGTATTCTTCAAACTAAGGCCTGCATAGATGTAACACTGGAAGATATTTTCTTCTCTAGGAGGTGTTGTTTTGCTCCACTCCAGGATGCACTGGAATGAAATCCTGGGTGCATTATAGATTTTTAGGAAGTTTCACCTGAGAGGTCATTTTCATGGAAACCCTCGAGCAAGAAACATCAAGGACTGGACCATCCAACAAGCAAGCTGCTTTGGAGCAGCTGGAAGTGAGGGTGCTGAATCTGCCCAACAACTTCCCCACTTCTGTGGCACCCTCAGTTTTTGTCATTGTCTATCTCATCAATAAAAGAATATTTTAAATTAATGGTGCATGTTACACTTAATTGTATGATGTAATACATTTTAGAGAGGTCAGTTCTAGAAAAAGAAATTTAAAAAACATCTTGGATATTACTCTTTGTTTTCTCTTCACATGTTAAAAAAAAGAAATCACAGATAGCAGATTTGAAGGTATAGCCGTAGAAGTATAATTCGAGTTTCTCTCAAATTAAATAAAACATGTGTTGACCTGAGGAGAACAGAAATCAACAGCTCAGAAGAAGAGCATGATACGTACACCTCCGCTCTCCCATATCTTTCCTTTAACTCGTTTTTCTCCTTCTCCAAAATTCAGGCTGCTCACACATCCCAGACTGTTCCTGCAGGGACGGGTGTGTGCTGTCCTGGTGTGCTAACACATGGTTTGGAGGAGAAGGAAGATATGGCGTAGAACTGGAGGCTGGTGTGTTAAAAATACACACCACGTTCTACCCCTGCAGTAGGGCAGACACGTGCCACCACAGCCTGAGGAGAGAGAGCCTTGATTTTTCTCTGGAGAATCCCTTTTTCCCTGTAGGAGAAATGTTTTTCCATCACAGTGCCTTCCCCTATCCTAACCAAACGGAAAGCACGTACGTAGCTGAAACCAGGTCTCCCAAATGCTCTTGAGCTAGAATTTTAGTGTGGAGATAAGTGACGCAAAAACTGAGAATGGTTCTAAGTCACTTACTCTGATAGCAAGGGCCAAAGGGAATTGTATTATTCCTGCCACTTGAATTCCTACAGCTTCTCTCGAACTTTGATAAAGTGGATTCCTGGCTTCTCCTTCTGTTCCGTGAGCTGTCTTGTATCCTTCTAATACATTCATTTCTTTGCTTAAGATATCCGGACTCTGCTTCTGTTATTTTCATCACAGAATTCGGACTAAAATTGATTCTCAGATACTGCATGTTTCAATATACAATGCTGAAAGGGCAGTATTTGGGAGGTGCAGAGAGTCACTCGGAATCAAACATTTACTCAGGCACCAAACTCAGTTTTTCTCAAGCCATTCAGATCGCAATTGTTGGCTTTACAGCATCGCTTGCGAGCCTAGGAAGGAAAAGGAGCGCTTGAACCAATTTTCCCAGGGGTTCATTTGGTTGAAATCACCAGATTCTCTAGCTCTGCCAATACGATTCTAATCAGCTCCACAGATTCTAGAAAAAGTTCAGTGATGCTGGTCTAGGTGGCTAAGTTTAAATCAGTTTTGTAAGAAGCAGCCTGGAAATTGCACAGTAATTATGTAACAGATTATGATGGAAAAGCAGCCACTGCAGAGAGGTCAGTAGGCATTTAAAAAATCACCGCGTGGGAAACTTTTCAAACCACAACCCTCCATTAGGAGCCTACATTTCCCAGAAGATCATCATTCCTTCATTTAGGCAGCAATTTTAAAGTCAGCCGGAACCACTGTTTCTGCATGACAGCCACTGAGAAAGAGACAGACTGTATTTTACTTTCCTGTAAGCAGCATCTCCTGGTCATGGCATTTGATATCCCTAAGATGTCACACTCTTTTGAAGTTTTTTTTTAGCTTTGGTTTGAAAAGTACCCTAAATCAGCAATGATCAGCCTTCTCCTGATGGAGCTTAGGAAGCAAGAGGGAGCCAGGGAAGGAGTGCAGAGAAGATGAACTTCTGGAAACCTTGACCAGAGCCCTCCTCAACTTGCTGGAACTTCCCTCCTCTTTCTTCCTTCCCTGCCTCCTCCTCCACTCTTCCTCTACCCCACTTCTTCCCCTTCTGTCCTTTCTTTTCCTTCCCCCACTCTCCCTTCTCCTCCTCCTCCTCTTGTTTGTTTGCTGCAGAAGCTGCTCCAGCAGCCTAATGAGGAAAAACCTCTGTCTGTTCTTTCATTCAACAAGCACCTGTCAAGGACTTATTCCATATACATACAGAATATATTCTCTAATACCCTGTACCATGCACTGGTAAACTAGGCAGGCAAGACAAACACCTTGCCTGCCAGGTGCTTCTATTCCAATGGAGAGAGATGATCTGCTTGGCTTATAGGTAGACCCTGGGTCTAACCACTGGGAGAAGGGGAGTCAAATGTCCTCACCTCCCAGCTAGAAATGGTTGTTTGTGCAAAGTAGCAATTAGTTCACCAAACACTTTAGACAATTAAAATCAAAACAGGAAATCATTGACCAATTAGCTTAAGTGGACCAGAAACCAGGCCTTCCCTTTCCTGGTCAGCACCACAATCCTTACTCTTCCCCTTCCAGCTATCTCATCGTCTACAACCTTGTCATCTACCACAACGTGCTCTGTTGCTGTGGGTTTGATGGGGACTAGCCATAATTTTTGATTAGGATACAGAATATTCCCCTGAGATGCACACACACAGTCCTAGAAAGTATATATCTCTATAATCTGCTCCCATCATTTGTCAAAAATTATTATTTTTAAACCTTTTCTTCCTTGCTCAGAAATCATTCAGGAAAAGAACCACATTTCCAATCGGGCATTTGCCTTCTTGGTAGACACAGTCATTGGAAACCATCCAGAGAGGACACCACACACCTAATTATTGTTTTGCATCAAAAACACTAAAATCTCTAGAAGGAACATTGATGTCATGTTAATAACATCACCTCTGAATTTATAACAGAATCTCAGTTTTCCATGACCTGTTTGCCTGATTCATCCACATAAAAGTTGATCAGTGTATTAGAATCTGGGATTAATATATACATCCTACTATATATAAAATAGTATATATGAATGGCACAGGAAACCATATTCAATATTTTGTAATAACTTATAAGGCAAAAGAATCTGGGTAGTCAAGAATCTGCCTTCAATGCAGGAGTCGCAGGAGATGTAGGTTCACTTCCTGGTCAGGAAGGTTATCTGGAGGAGGGCATGGCAACTCATTCCAGTATTCTTGCCTGGAGAATCCCATGGACAGAGGAGCCTGGTGGGCTACAGTCCACGGGGTCGCAAAAAGTCAGACACAACTGAAGTGACTTAGCACGCACACATGTGTATCTATTTACATAAAGTGAATCACTTTGCTGTACACCCGAAACTAGTACAGCAGTGTAAATCAATTGTATTTCAATTAGAAAGAAAGAAAGCAGATCAATTTAGTGAAAAGGATGGAAACCACCTACAAATAAACCATTTATTATAACGATGTGGACTCTACAAATAAAGGTAACATTTCTCCAGCACCTGTAATAGGCCAGGCCCTGTGCTGTGTTTCATATAATTATCTCACTTAATCCTTACCCCAACCTTTTCAGGCAGGTATTATTACTATAACCATTTTACAGATGAGGAAATGTAAGCTCCAAGGCTAACTGTCTTGCCCATTGATAGGTAACTACTTTGAGATGGAGACAGCATTTGAAACCACAGCTACTTGACTGCAGAACCCTCTTTCCTCATCACTGTTCTAATTAGGGGCACAGATTATTAGGGCTAGACCTTAGTCTAGGCACTTCCCTGGTGGCTCAGATGGTAAAGAGTCTGCCTGTAATTCAGGACACTCAGGTTCGATCCCTGGGTCAGGAAGATCCCCTGGAGAAGGAAATGGCAACCCACTTCAGTATTCTTGCCTGGGAAATCCCATGAACAGAGGAGCCTGACAGGCTACAGTCCATGGGGTCCCAAAGAGTTGGACACGACTGAGCAACTAACCCTTTAGTCTAGGCATGAGGTAGCAGAGGGCCCAGATGATGAAGGATCTGCTTAAAGTCACACAATATATCTTCACCAACAGAAAGAGACTTGCATATACATTGTGCCTCCCAACTGGAGAAAAGCTAGAATGAGGCTTTCTGTATTTGCCTATATATTTACAGAGGAATATTTTTTGGAGGGTTTGAGCTGAGAATATCCATGTCATGTAAAGTAGAATCTTGACAAATCTGTACTCACAAACCCAATTATGAGGCTATCTATTTAGTTATAAGAAACACTTCTAAGCCATTGGAAACTAGCCATATTCTGGTAGGAGTCTCCAATTCCACCTGGATCCGTTCTGATAAGAGCAAACTTGAAGAATGATATTCTGTATCATAGTAATATATGTATCTCAAGCTTTCAGGGGAGTCATCATTGAAAAACTCACAAGCAGAAAGTTAAACTGTTATAATAAGCTGATGGTGATGGTACAGATTCTTATTACTTTTGTTGTTTGGGTTGTTTTTCTATTCTTCTTTTTTAAGAACTCAGTAAACCACGCTGAATGTTAACAATCCATCAGCTCTACAAGGAACATTTTTCACTCCCAGAAAATTCATTTTACCTCCAGAATCTGAACCTGTAAATGTAAAAGCTTTTTTTGTCTTATAAAAGGCTTAGTGTTAATTGTTTCCACACGGTTAGCCCAATTGATCTGAAGCACCTGTGCTTCTGGCAAATGTAGGACATTATCAATTTTAACCATTTGTCCAGCAAGCTCTTTTTGGACTAATGTTATTTATCCAGCTGGGTATACTGACCGGGACAGCGAAGATCAAAGCAGTTGGGGATTGTGTAACATCCAAGATCTGTCCTGGTCGTTAAGCCTGGAGCTATGGACCTGATTACAAAACTCCTCCTTATATATCCTTTTAGGACCCTGATGAGTGGACGGCTGTGCTGCCTGTAATGGCCATAACCTACATCAAGGATTCCTAGGACCACTTTTTAGGTCTTTCTGTAGTTCTTAGGTTCCTGCATGGTGAGCTCACAGAAAGCACCAAATGGAAACTCTAAAATGCAATCTGTAGCCTTGAGACCCTTGAGATGGTTAAGAGAATAAGTTCAAAGGGGTGTGGGAGGAGGCCTGGAGAGCTGTGTGTGGCCCTGCCTAGGATGGGCCTGCTTCTGCCCTTGCCAGGGAAGAAGGCTGGGAACCGCACCCCCATCCCCCATTCCTGCCCGTCTCCCTACCCACCCCCACCCCCTGCCCCCGACCAATGGCAGGAAGTCAGAGGAGAGCACAGGAAAAGACATTCCTCAGGGGAAACAGCTGTGGGTTTCAGTGAAAGCCTGAGGGCTGGGGACCAGAGGACCCAAACAGGAAGAGGAAAAATACAAGATGGTCTGGAGAGAAAGGAAAAATTGAAAGAGCCAAAAAATATATATAATAGTAATAAAAATGATGGGTTTATATGAAATCATGTGTGTGAAACTTTTGAAAATTTTATAGCACTGTAGAATTCAAAGAATCTTTCAAGTTTTAAAAATGTGGAAAAAAAAAATGGGATGACCTAGATGACTGGGATGAGGGATGGGTGGGAGAGAGGTCCAAGAGGGAGGGGATATATGTATACATACAGCTGCTTCACTTCATTGTATGGTAGAAACTAACACAACATTTTACAGCAACTATATTCCAATTTTTTTTTATTTTAATTAAATTAACAAACAAACAAACAAACCCCACTGGCTATATTTGACCTGAGAAGCAAGAAACCAAAGGAAGCAACTTGAAAGATGCAAAAGTGGCAGGCAGTGCTGGGTGCTCCCAGCTGCCTTCCCTGGGCAGGGCCAGGCCACAGAGTGAGAGAATCCATTCCCACCAGGCACCTCCCAGCCTGGCAAACGATTACTCTCTGAATGATTCTGGTTTCACCGAGCTGCTTGGAAAGGAGTTTGCAGGAAGGTAGGTGGGAATGGACTGCAGAAAAGCTGCTGGCATGCCTCTTCCCTTTCTGAGTCTGAAAGCTGCTCAGAGAACTTTAAAGGCTGGCGGCTAAATTTAATCAGAGTTAAATTACTGAAATGAAGATGATGTTCTTATGCAACACAAATGAAAGGTGGTCCTGCCAGCACTTTCCCTACAAGGTAATGGTACAGACTCCCAGGAGCAGTCTGGCAGTTTGGCAATGTTATGAATTCAGGGGAGGCAGGAAATGTGAAAATCTGGTTCATTGCTAATATTGTCTTCTGGGGACTTGGGGGCCTGTGGGTTCAACAGACAGGGTTCCACAGCTGGTGTTCTGTGATGACGGTGCTCGCTCACTGGCAAGTCTGTGAAATGCTTCAGACATGGCATCTTAACTACATTCTATATTTAAGACAGCCATTTTTCCCCCCTTAGGAACTCCACATGTTTTCTGCCAAAGGAACTCGCATAAACGTTACAACCTGGGACTTGGACTGAATGAAACATTAGTTTATTTCCAGAGACTCTGACAGTTTAATTTTGTGCCAGTTCTGTCCTTGTTAAAAATGGACGGAGTTGGCTCTAGTTCAGACTAATTTGCCACATGATTTATTTTCTTTAAAAATAAATGTTAAATCAACTGTGATTTAACATTTAATGAACATAATCAGGTTCGATCCCTGGGTCGGGAAGATCTTCTGGAGTAGGAAATGGCAACCCACTCCAGTATTCCTGTCTGGAAAATTCCACGAACTTTCAGGCTACACAGTCCATAGGGTTGCAAAGAGTCGGACATGACTGAGTACACGTGTACACAATAAACATAATCTTGATAAGGTGGGACGAGAAGGGCTCTTTACCTCTGAGGCTGTCCTCTCTAAAACCCATCAACCCCATCTAACCATGAGGAAAACATCAGATAAAGCCAAATTGAAACACATTCTATACATTACCTGACTCATACTCCTCAAACTGCCAAAGTCATCACAAACAAGGAAAGTCTGAGAAACTGTCACAGTCTAGAGGAGTCTGAAGAGATGGAACAACTGGGTGGGAACAGAAAGGACATTAGGTAAAAACTAAAGAAATCTGAATGAAGTACGATCTTTAGTGAATGATGTCCTGTTACTTTTGGTTTCTTAGCTGTGACAATGTCCTGTGCTTACTGATGTAAGACGTTAACAATAAGGGAAACTAGGTGTGTGATATATGAGACCCCTTTCTTTGTACTATCTTTATAACTTCTCTATAAATCTAAAGCTGTTCTAAAATTAAATATTTATTAAAAACATAAATGTTGGACTTCCTTGGCAGTCCAGGGGCTGAGACTCCTTGCTCCCAATGCAGGGCACTCAGGTTCGATCCCTAGTCGGGGAACTAGATCCCACATGCACCAGCTAAAGGTTCCATGTGCCACAACAAACACTGAAGATCCTGCGTGCTGCAGCCAAGACCTGGTGCAGCCAAAGAAATAAGAGCTTTTAAAAAACATAAATGTTAGTTTGGCTGTTGTTCTTAAATGAAACAAATCATTTAAGTCTACTCGTGTTTCCACTTCTGCTTGATTTAAATTCCTGTCCCGTTATTGCTGATAATTTACCAAGAGGGAAATTGAACTATAAAGACAAAACTGAGCACATGGTGAGGGACAATGTGGTAAAGGGGATATTGTGCTTCTAGAACTCATCTTCTTGCTTCATCATCAGGTACCTGACCTATGGGCCTTGCACAATTATCTCCTGCCAGGATACTGGCTGATAAAGGAGTTTCAGGAGTCACCTTCTTAAGGGTTGATGTATTTTGATAGGATATTTTGGAAAAAACAAGTCCTAAGGAATGATTTTCATGATGGTGAAATTTCCATAAAAACATACAGTTGGTTAGGAACAGAGATAGGCTCGCTCCATGGGTCCTCAAGCCCTTTCTACTCATGGGGCCAGCCCCTGCTCAAATAACACAGTATTAGGGCTGTGGCCTTTAAATCCTATGCCTAAGGTCATGACTTCTCAGAGTCCATCTGGGATAACATGACTTCTCATTCAGGTCTATGCAACACAGTCAGCATGGGAAGGAGTCCTGGAGTTGATAATAGCAGGAGGAATCAGCCTTGTCAGGGATGACCTGTACTTTACTTTTTGGTCTTTAATAACCTGAACATTGTTACTGACTATCTAACCAAACCCTGCCACTGTTATAACAACACCATGGCAGACTTTGTACTCATAAAAACCTGAGTTCAAATACTCACTTCTAGGTTTGCACTTCCTGGCTGGGTGGCCCAAGTCAGGCTGCTTAATCTCACTGACTTTCAGGTTTTCCATCAGGAACAAAGCTGATGGTAATCTTGCTTTGAAAGATTGGTGTGAGGATAAACTACACTGGGTCTGTAAGAGCCCCTTACCCAAACTCTGGAATACAGTAAGTTCTGAACAAATAACCTTTCCCTCCCCTTTTCCTTCCTTTCTCACAGAGCCAGGTCAGTGGAGACAGGCACGGTCTGGACAGCTCAGCCCTTTCACAAACGGTTCTCTCTGTTCTCATGAGATTAGCATTTCTAATAGGATCAGAAATTCTGCTAATTCATTGATCATTAATCCTGAGGTGTACAAATAATCCCTTCTGATTTCTGCAGAACCAAGCAAGTGCTCTTTGAGGACATACATTTATTTATTATTATTTTGCTGTTGTTCGGGTGAAAGGTCTAATTTTATCCCACCAGAAATTGTCTGGGCCGCTCTCTTGCTGGATGATGAAGGTTTGTTGAACCCAGTACCTCTGCAAAGTAGCCCCTAAAAATGATCGTTGGAAGCAAGATGGGAACCATCTGCCAGCAGGATGCCTTGTTGGGAAAGATGCCAGTACAGTTTTGATAGAATTATGGGAGCAAATAAATAACACACAAAGCACCTGAGAAGGCTTAGAGTGGTAGGGGAAAGGATGCAAAGAAAGAAAAAGCTTAATCAGTTAATTAAAACAAAAGGCAAGTGGCCAGGCACGGTGAACTAGAAAAGAACACTTAATACAGAGACAATCTGAAGGTGGAAAGGCTGGGGAAAGTTCCGATCTGAAACCCCAATAGGAGATGGAGAAGGAAAGGACTCCCAACACACAGGCCAGTTATATTTCTGATAGCAGCATCTTCACAGTGAATGTGTTTCTGTTATGTTGAGTGTATCAAGTGTGTCTTGTTATATCCAACCTTGCTCATATTGAACTGTTTCCCTATGGTTGGGATATAGTTTGTTTCCAGATCTTTTTATTAGAAAGAACATTGTAGTATGGCCATAATATATTTTAAGATTCTTCAAATGGTATGGTTTGTTACCTCAAGTTATTTCTACTTAAATATCAGACATTTATTTAGTGCCCAATGTGTTCAGCATGCTGGGATAACAAGATGAGTAAGGTACGGGCTCTGTACCCAGGGTACTACAGTGAAGACAGAATGTAGTGGAGACAGATGCTTATATAAGGTATTTTAGTTCACCTTGAGAAGTATCATAATAGAAGTAAGTGCCAAGTTCTATGATCTAATGTGTAAAATTCGTTTGCACAGTACATAGCATAGTAAATGCTCAATACTAAAATGACAATGGTGATGATGATTGTAGCCATCCCATTTCTGATAGAATCATTTAAATGCTGCTTCCCGTGATTCACATTTATAGAAAAAGAAATAAAATCAAAAAAGCCCAAAAGAGTGTTCCTTGATCTACAAAAATCGATGATATAAATTCAAAAAAATTGAAATCATCTCAAGCATCTTTTCTGATCACAATGAGGTAAGATTAGATATCAACTAAAAATACAAACATATGGAGGTTAAACAACACACTTCTGAATAACCAACAAATCACAGGAGAAATAAAAAAAGAAATCAAAATATATATAAATGAATGAAAATGAAAATACAACAACCCAAAACCTATGGGATACAGTAAAAGCAGTGCTAAGGGGAAGGTTCATAGCAATACAAGCCGACCTCAAGAAACAGGAGAAAAATCAAATAAATAACCTAACTCTATACCTAAAGCAACTAGAAAAAGAAGAAGTACCCCAGGGTTAGTAGAAGGAAGGAAAGAAATAAAAATTAGGGCAGAAATAAATGCAAAAGAAACAAAGGAGACCATAGCCAAAATCAACAAAGCTAAAAGCTGGTTCTTTGAGAAGGTAAACAAAATAGACAAACCATTAGCCAGACTCATCAAGAAAAAAAGAAAGAAGAATCAAATCAACAAATTAGAAATGAAAACAGAGAAGTCACAACAGACAACACAGAAATATAAAGGATCATAAGAGACTACTATCAGCAACTATATGTCAATAAAATGGACAACTTGGAAGAAATGGGCAAATTCTTAGAAAAGTATAACTTTCCAAAACTGAACCAAGAAGAAATAGAAAATCTTAACAGACCCATCACAAGCACAGAAATCAAAACTGTAATCAGAAATCTTCCAACAAACAAAAGCCCAGGACCAGATGGCTTCACAGCTGAATTCTACCAAAAATTTAGAGAAGAGCTAACACCTATTCTACTCAAGCTCTTCCAGAAAATTGCAGAGGAAAGTAAACTTCCAAACTCATTCTATGAAGCCACCATCACCCTAATACCAAAACCAAAGATGCCACAAAAAAAGAAAACTATAGGCCAATATCACTGATGAACATAGCTCAAAAATCCTTAATAAAACCATAGCAAACAGAATCCAACAACATATTAAAAAGATCATACATCATGACCAAGTGGGCTTTATCCCAGGGATGCAAGGATTCTTCAATATTCACAAATCAATCAATGTGATACACCACATTAACAAATTGAAAGATAAAAACCGTATGATTATCTCAATAGATGCAGAGAAAGCCTTTGACAAAATTCAGTGTCCATTCATGATAAAAAATGCTCCAGAAAGTAGGCATAGAAGGAACATACCTCAACATAATAAAAGCCATATATGATAAACCCACAGCAAACACTATCCTCAATGGTGAAAAATTGGAAGCATTTCCCCTAAAGTCAGGAACAGGAAAAGGATGCCCACTCTCACCACTACTATTTAACATAGTTTTGGAAGTTTTAGCCACAACAATCAGAGAAGAAAAAGAAATAAAAGGAATCCAGATTGGAAAAGAAGAAGTGAAACTCTCACTATTTGCAGATGACATGATCCTCTGCATGGAAAACCCTAAAGACTCCACCAGAAAATTACTAGAGCTAATCAGTGAATATAGTAAAGTTGCAGGATATAAAATTAACACATAGAAATCCCTTGCATTCCTATACACTAACAATGAGAAAACAGGAAGAGAAATTAAAGAAAAAATTCCATACACCATTGCAATGAAAAGAATAAAATACTTAGGAATAAATCTACCTAAAGACAAAAAAGACCTATATAGACAACTATAAAACACTGATGAAAGAAATCAAAGATGACACAAATAGATGGAGAAATAAACCATGTTCATGGATCAGAAGAATCAATATAGTGAAAATGAGTATACTACACAAAGCAATCTATAGATTCAATGCAATCTTTATCAAGCTACCAACGGTATTTTTCAGAGGACTAGAACAAATGATTTCACAATTTGTATGGAAATACAAAAAAATCTCAAATGGACAAAGCAATCTTGAGAAAGAAGAATGGAACTGGAGGAATCAACCTGCCTGACTGCAGACTATACTACAAAGCTACAGTCATCCAGATAGTATGGTAGTGGCACAAAGACAGAAACAGACCAATGGAACAAAATAGAAAGCTCAGAGATAAATCCATGCACCTATGAACACCTTATCTTTGACAAAGGAAGCAAGAATATACAATGGAGAAAAGACCATCTCTTTAACAAGTGGTGCTGGGAAAACTGGTCAACCACTTGTAAAAGAATAAAACTAGAACACTTTCTAACACCATACACAAAAATAAACTCAAAATGAATTAAAGATCTGAATGTAAGACCAGAAACTACAAAACTCTTAGAGGAAAACATAGGTAAAACACTCTCTGATATAAATCATAACAGGATCCTTTATGACCCACCTCCCAGAGGAATGGAAATAAAAGCAAAAATAAACAAATGGGACCTAATTAAGCTTAAAAAGCTTTTGCACAACGAAGGAAACTGTAAGCAAGGTGAAAAGACAGCCTTCAGAATGGGAGAAAATAATAGCAAATGAAGCAACTGACAAAGAATTAATCTCAAAAATATACAAGCAACTCCTGCAGATCAATTCCAGAAAAATAAGTGACCCAATCAAAGAATGGGCCAAAGAACTAAACAGACATTTCTCCAAAGAAGACATACAGATCACTAGCAAACATCTGTATGTCTCAGATGCTCAACATCTGAAAGATGCTCAGCATCAAAAAGATGCTTGACATCACTCATTATCAGAGAAATACAAATCAAAACCACAATGAGGTACCATCTCACGCTGGTCAGAATGGCTGCTATCAAAAAGTCTACAAACAATAAATACTGGAGAAGGTGTGGAGAAAGAAGAATCCTCTTACACTGTTGGTGGGAATGCAAACTAGTACAGCCACTATGGAGAACAGTGTGGAGATTCCTTAAAAAACTGGAAATAGAACTGCCATACCACCCAGCAATCCCACTGCTGGGCATACACACCAAAGAAACCAGAACTGAAAGAGACATATGTACCCCAATGTTCATCGCAGCACTGTTTACAATAGCCAGGACATGGAAGCAACCTAGATGTCCATCAGCAGATGAATGGATAAAGAAAGCTGTGGTCCATATACACAATGGAATATTACTCAGCTATTAAAAAGAATGCATTTGAATCTGTTCTAATGAGGTGGGTGAAACTGGAGCCTCTTATATAGAGGGAAGTTAAGTCAGAAAGGAAAACACCAATACAGTATATTAATGCATATATATGGAATTTAGAAAGATGGTAACGATGATGCTATATGTGAGATAGCAAAAGAGATACAAACGTAAAGAACAGACTTTTGGACTCTGTGGGAGAAGGCAAGGGTGGGATGATTTGAAAGAATACCATTGAAACATGTATATTATCATATGTGAAATAGATTGCCAGTCCAGGTTTGATGCATGAGGCAGGGTGCTTAAGGCTGGTGCACTGGGATGACCCTGAGGGATAGGATGAGGAGGGAGGTGGGAGCTCTTCAGGATGGGGAACACATGTACACCCATGGCTGATTCATGTGAATGTATGGCAAAAACCACCACAATATTGTAAAGTAATTAGCTTCCAATTAAAAAAGAAAATACAACACTGTAAAAAAAAAATTCAATGATAACCCATATATGCCTAGGCTATGCCAGCAAATAACAAAGATTATCAAGTTCTATCTAAGTGTAAAAAAAAGTTGGTCATGAAACAAAAACTTATTTCATAGTGATGTTTTAATGGCATGATGTTATTCTAGCTTAAATGCTGTCAGAGGGAATGACTTTGCTCTCTAAAGGTGACATGAGTCAGATAGAGCTATTTTCAGATAAGAGATTGGTCAGTTTAGTTGTAACTTCTATTTCTCTAAAAAATGTGCAATATATAAATATATGCATATTTGGTATCGTACTTTTATTGGAAGACAGATATGGGAACCCTAAAATTTTCCGTAAGTTGTATTTTTTTGTATGCAATTCTGGATTTCCCACATTGCCTTCGGCAGCCAGGTCTATAGACCTGAACAATGGTTAATGTTTAAAAAGGTACAGAGTGTTCTGGTTAGCAGCCCTGTTCATTTCCTCTTCCTGATGGTGCTGTTGTGATTGTAGGTCTCAATAAAGGGCTTTTCATGACATAAAAATACATGAGAACTGATGCTCAAATCATACTGAATGTGAGATTAAAGTTGCTTGAAGATAAAGAAGTTGCAGCCTTAAAAAGAAAAAAGAAAAACCTGAATTAGCTTGGATCTTAATGGGGATAGGTTTATAGTAGTACATGGAAATAATCCTCAGCACCACTGAAATAGCCATAAGGATTTCAGGCAGGAAATAAAGGAAATGCTGCATTAAACTGAAAGCACAGTGGGATTTAAATAAGCCAAAGAGAGATTCTCTGGTGAGCGTTTGATCAGGAAGCTGGCATTGGCTCACCCTCTCAACTACAGTAGTAGAAAGAGTGATGTGGTCTGCCCATCAAATCCAGAATACAAAGTGCTTTCCATGGTCCTCTGACTATTCTCTTTCCTCTGTTATTAATTCTGTTCTCATGAATCGCCTGCACAATGGTTTCTGAGAGCAGCGCAGTGCAGCTACTGACATTTCCCATAAATGATATGTCCAGTCCTTTTCCTACCAATCCAATTAGTTCCACTTCCTTCAAATGTTACTCAGCGCTCCTCGGAGAAGCTCTCCCTGGTTACGCTGCAGTCCTTCCTCATCACCGCAAACCATCAGCAGTTATTTGTGGATTGATTTGCTCTGTATTGCTGGGTATTTACTTGCACTGGGCTTGGTCCTGGAGCTGCACTGATGAGTAAACCCTAGTCACTGCCTTCATGGAGGTCACAGTCCACATGGAAAAAAAATAGTCCAATAAAATGTGATCAAGTTGATGACTGAGATAGGTATGCAGAAGCCTGCACGCACTCATCTTCCAGAGTGTCAGAAGATTTCCTGGAAAAGCTGATGCCAGAGTCTTCTAGGATGAGTACAAGCTGAGCAGATAAAGGAAGGTGGGGAAGCACAGATGAGAGTGCAGTAGGTGGAGGAGGCCAGGGACGATACGACAGGCCATGCGTGTGCCGTGCCGTGCGTGGGTACACCAATCATCTTCCATTTGTTTTGAGAAGTTCTCTGAATTCAGGTTCTTTTCTTACAATTAAATTTTAAGATCTTCTAGGGACCTTGTTTTCTAATTATTTTGCCTTCTTCCCCTTGGGTCTATTACAGGAAAGAGTACGTTCCACCATCCTGGGAAATAGTGCTGACTTCCTGCCCACCGCCAGTGCTAACAAGACTCTATGTGGCCGTGGAAAGACCATCATGTTTTCACCTGCAGGCCAAGACCCTGGAAAACACACACATCTATGACTCAAATCAAGTACGTGCTGCCTGAATAGAGAAGCCATCCAAACCACTTACCAGAAGCTCCCCCATTCCCATCAAATATTATCATTCAGCTCTTTCATATTCTTAGCTTTTGTGATGGTGCTTTACATTTTAGATTCAAAAAACTCTGTGCCAATATTTTGATTAATATTTCATTGAATAATTAAAAATATCACGGAGCAAGTGTGGAATAGATGTTCTAATCATCCTACAAAAACAGAAATTAGTCATTTTTTAATTGAATTATTAAAAGTCCCCTTTTAATAGGGATAGGATTGCCACCTCAAAAGTTACAAATGCCGAGTGAGTCACTGTCTTCCCTTGATCCATCTGACTTTACTTAAAGGGAGAAGTACTTAATGGGCATGCAGGCCAGTGTGTTATGAATATTTGAAAGCTTAGTTGAGTCCCTCTGACTCCCAAAAAGAAGGCAGAATCTCACAGACTGAGGTTGAGGCCCGGGATGTGTGCATTTCTGGCCTCACATTTGGCCTCTAGGTAAACAGACCATCACATTTCCAAGGCTGCCAAATTGCCATCTTTCATGGATGGTTAAATCTCACCCCCTGTCTCATTGCTTGGGGTCAGGGGCAGAGAAGGAAGGAGAGGTAGAACAACATCATGGTAAACTCATTAAAAAACACACCAAACAAGTTTTACAGGCTTTGCTGTCTCAAAGCTGTTGTTTCAAGGTCATGGCTTTAGAATGACAGAGGTGGCAGGTTTCCCCCTGAGCCCTCCTTCATGGAAATAGCCAGCATCTAGCTTGCCTCTGGAAAGAAGAAAAAAAAATCATGGAACATGGAGCCAGGTGGCAAATTTTGGTCACTGAACCCTGACCTTTTGGAACTCCTAAATAATATGGGAGAAGCTCTGTGTCTGGTGGCCCACGAGCAAAGCCTAAATAATATTTAGTGTGAAGATGAAACTAAGGGCCTGTTCTAATTCCCCAAACCTTGGTGATATGCTAATAAACAAACACTCCATGGATGAGATGATTAGACAAAAGCCGCTTTCAAACCCAAGGTCTGCATCACTGAGGGGAAGAGAGGTAATGCAATAATCCCTATCTGGTTAAACTTCACAGTATCTAAGTCAAGTAATGCATTTCAAACATATTAGCAAAACCTGTTCATGAACACTTTGGGAAAGCAAAGTATGCAAACTGATTGGCTTTTGTTCTAAGCCTAGCATCCTTATTTTTGTATTAGAGATAGTCATGTGTTATTGTTTGGTCACTAAGTCATGTCTGACTCTTTGCAACCCCATAAACTGTAGCCCTCCAGGTTCCTCTGTCTATGGAATTCTCAAGGCAAGAATGCTGGAGTGAGTTGCCATTTCCTTCTCCAGGCAATCTTCCCAACCCAGCAGTTGAACCTACATCTCCTGCATTGGCAAGCAGATTCTTTACCATTGAGCCACCAGAGAAGCCCCGCTGCTGCTAAGTCGCTTCAGTCGTGTCCGACTCTGCGTGACCCCATAGACGGCCGCCCACCAGGCTCCGCCATCCCTGGGATTCTCCAGGCAAGAACACTGGAGCGGGCTGCCATTTCCTTCTCCAATGCATGAAAGTGAAAAGTGAAAGGGAAGTCACTCAGTCGTGTTCGACTCTCAGAGACCCCATGGACTGCAGCCCACCAGGCTCCTCCGTCCATGTAGTACTCAACTCAATAAAACAGGTATATTAATAAGAACCTGCGGTATAGCACAAGAAACACTACTCAACACTATAATGACCTATATGGGGACACAATCTTAAAAAGAGTGCAAATATATGTATGTATAACTGAACTGCTTTGTTGTACAGCAGAAACTAACACAACACTATAAATCAATTCTACTCCAATAAAAATTGATGTTAAAAAAGACAGTTACAAAGATGGCACAAGATAAGACTTCTAAGTCCTCACACACTAGATTTATAAAGATGATCTGCTTCCTTCTTTCCTCCTACTATTCTTTCCATCTTGGTAGTTGATCACCTAACCAGCTCAGGGTGCTTCTGTGTTCATGATTTCTCTCCTGGGAAGATCTGAAAACTCCTTGAGGATGGGACCCTTGTCTGAGGTGCTTCCCACAGAGAGCTGTATGTAGTAGGTTAGACAGTAGGTGCTCCATGAAGACATATTTCTAAATCTGCACGAATGGCTTCATGCTTGTCTTTCTTTTCTTCTCTCTCAATCACATACAAAAGATGATGGGGCAGCATAAAATGCTTTTCAATACTTCTATGGCTTTTCCCAGATTTAAAAACTACAGACTGACAGGAATGGAACTGAAGGATAAAATAATTTCTTAACATCCATTGGCCCTGGAGAAGGAAATGGCAACTCACTCCAGCATTCTTGCCTTGAGAATTCGATAGACAGAGGAACCTGGTGGGCTATAGTTCATGGGGTGCCAAAGAGTTGGACATGATTGAGTGACTAACACGCACACACAACGTACATTGGTCTAATTAAAGGACAGTGCCTGAATTTCCCAACTAGGACAGCATTACTGGAGAAGTTACCCTCTAAGCAGTTTGAAAATACAGTCTCAGCAATGTGTAAGTTTAAAGCAATTATCTGGTCAAGAGGGCATTTTATAGATAACTACATAGCTTTCCTAAATACAACTCTGTACTCCGTTGTAAAACACCAGCATGCCTGCAGCTGTTTATTGATACCATCAACCAAGAGTCAGGGAATATTTGGGGAGACTTGGGCTCCTACAGGTTCTACAGGGTGCTTTCCAGGTGGCACTAGTGGTAAAGAACCCACTTGACGATGCAGGAAACATAAGAGACAAGGGTTGGTTTGATCCCTGGGTTGGGAAGATCCCCTGGAAGAGGGCATGGCAACCCACTCCAGTATTCTTGCCTAAAGAATCCCATGGACAGAGGAGCCTAGTGGGCTATACAGTCCATGGGGTCACAAAGAGTTGAACATGACTGAAGTGACTTAGCACACATGCATTGGTTTCTACAGATAGATGATTTTGATTCACAGATACAGAAGGACATTTGAGATGACCAAATCTTTCATTTTACAGATGAATAAGCTGAAGCCAGAGAAATGATCATTTGCCGTCAATCACAGGGCTAGTTAGAAGTTGAATGAGGTGAAAATACCTATAGCCAATTGTTGCTAGTCCAATCCATTCATTTAAAAGATGTTTATTAAATGCTTACTCCTTGGAAGGAAAGTTATGACCAACCTAGATAGCATATTCAAAAGCAGAGACATTACTTTGCCAACAAAGTTTCATCTAGTCAAGGCTATGGTTTTTCCTGTGGTCATGTATGGATGTGAGAGTTGGACTGTGAAGAAGGCTGAGCCCCGAAGAATTGATGCTTTTGAACTGTGGTGTTGGAGAAGACTCTTGAGAGTCCCTTGGACTGCAAGGAGACCAGCCTTGGGATTTCTTTGGAAGGAATGATGCTAAAGCTGAAACTCCAGTACTTTGGCCACCTCATGCGAAGAGTTGACTCATTGGAAAAGACTCTGATGCTGGGAGGGATTGGGGGCAAGAGGAGAAGGGGACGACAGAGGATGAGATGGCTGGATGGCATCACTGACTCTATGGACGTGAGTCTGAGTGACCTCCGGGAGTTGGTGATGGACAGGGAAGCCTGGCGTGCTGCGATTCATGGGGTCGCAAAGAGTCGGACATGACTGAGCAACTGATCTGATCTGATCTGATCTGATCTGATGAACTTAATATATTAGAAATATTGACTACTACAACATGATCCTTATATACTCAGGGAGTGTATAGTCTAAGAAGGGAATAGAGACATGAGAAACATTTTTATAGCACAATGTGGAGTAGTAGGTATAAAGGGTACCAGGAGAGGCAGGTAAGGAGACGTGAGGCACTCACTTTGGGCTCAAAATTTAAAGGGACACCAGAAACTAGGTAATCAAGATAAAGAGCACTATCAAGATTAAGTTCAGTACCACTCATTTTTTCCTTTTGTTTCAAGTTCCAGTGTGGCTCAGCATGGCAGCATTGCTAATCCTGTCTTTATCTAATTCTATCTAACATGTTCATATTTTGTTCATCGTTAGCTTTTTGCATTAATTAAAAAACTTTTTTTGACATGTACACACTACTTTATTTATGTATCTGGCTGTGCTCGGTCTTCATTGCTTTCTCTAGTTGTGGAGATCAGGGAGTACTCTCCAGTTTCAGTCATGAGCTTCTCATTGCAGTGGCTTCTCTTGTTGCAGAGCACAGGCTCTAGAGTGTGCAGTCTTCAGTAGCTGAGGCACACGGGCTTAGTTGCTCTGTGGCATGTACAACCTTCCCGGAGCAGAGATCGAACCAGTGTCCCCTGCATTAGCAGATGGATTCTTATCTAATGCACCACCAGGGAAGTTCAACTTTTTGCATTAATTTTGATTGTTAGAGTAATACATTAAAATGCTCTTTATCTGCATTGCTGAGTGTTTTAGGTGCTCTCCACTAACACTTTGTACCTTAAGCAGGGACCTCTCTCTGGTCTCCAGGAAAATCTAGGGGACACTGCATAGGAACGGGAGGAAAGAGGATCCTTTGTGCGTGAGTTCCAGCAGAGGTGCCAGGTTTTCAGATTTTGCTTCCAAAAGACCTACAGGTGAAGAGGTAGAAACTTTTCAGCCAGAGCAGCTCTGCCTTGATCTATTTTTTTGGCTAACATTTTGGGTAAGCGTTTGTTGGATTCCTGGTTTGGTAGAAAGGGATTCTTAGGTCTAAAACGTGTTTTAAAAGTTCCTGCAGCAATGAGAAAAGATTAGATTCACACGCATAAGACCCATGACACGCAATGTGGGGCTTGAGTTAGGGGTTGAGGGTCAGAATAAATAGATGAAGCAGACAAGGCATCAAGGTCCAAAGAAGCCAGAGGCAGATTGACCCACCAGAGATGTCATGGGTTTCAAAGCTCAGCTATCTGCTTTTGTCCCTAGCTCCCCTTAGAGAGAATGTTGTTAGCACATGTCTGCTCATTTTACTGGACCAAATGGCTTGCATGCCTTTCTTGTCCACCAGAGAAAGGGCCAAAAAGGATAATTTTTTAAAAAATTTGACTATCACACCAGAAAGTGTGCTTTTCTTAGACAAACACTCAATAGATTGTGAGGGGAAGGACAGAGCCAGAGAAAGAAAGCATCACAGAAATGATTCCTAAAACTGAACTGAGTGCAATGTAGTCAGAGCTTTAAGGGGGCTGTCACACCGCACCGCTCCGAGGGGGTGACTTCTCATTGTGGTCTGTGTCCGTAGCACCCTGTGCAGTCACACAGGGCACAGCTGGTTGACTGTACAAGGCAGCAATAGTTTATGAGAGTCTTCAAAATACCACAAGTGAATAACATCTGTGTTCATACTTGGCCATCCTCACTCAAGCTATCAGACTTTCTGTTTATTAACAAGTTAGATTTTGACATTCTGGAAATTTTCTCCATCAAGATGGTTCACTTTTCATTCTCTTGAATCCCTGCAACTATTAGGGAAGGAGGAGGGATGTGTGTATAGTGAGAAGTGATGAAGGGGACAGGAAACTGGGAAGCCACTGAAAGTAAAATCGGCTAAGAAAGATTTCAAGATCAGAGGCAAATTTATTATATTGGTTGGGTTTTATAAAAACAAATCTGGTAAGGGCAAGTTTCAGGGGAGAAGATGCAAAATGGACCCTCATAAACTCCCAGCAAGATATAACTTGTTATTTCTGAATGGCTCTGTGGGGGTATGTGTTCAAAGTCTAAATTATATGCATATTTAAAATTTTAAAGCAGGTTTCTAAACTATGTATAGAGTAACATCACTTTGCCAACAAAGATCCATATAGTCAAACCTATGGTTTTTCTAGTAGTCACGTACGGATGTGAAAGTTGGTCCATACAGAGGGCTGAGTGCCAAAGAACTGATGCTTTCAAATTATGGTGCTGGAGAAGACTCTTGAGAATCCTTTGGACCACAAGGAGATCAAACCAGTCCATCTTTGTTTTTTGGGTTTTTTTTTTTTTTTTTTTTTTTCAATTTATTTTTTAAATTGAAGGATAATTGCTTAATAGCATTGTGTTGGTTTCTGTCAAACATCAACATGAATCAGCCATAGGTATACTTAAGTCCCCTCCCTTTTGAATCTCCCTCCCACTTTCCTCTCCATCCCACGCTTCCAAGTTGTTATAGAACTCCAGTTTGAGTTCCCTGAGTCATACAGCAAATCCCCACTGGCTATCTATTTCACATATGGTTGAAGCAGATCAAGAAGCAACAGTTAGAACTGGACATGGAACAACAGACTGGTTCCAAATGGGAAAAGGAGTATATCAAGGCTGTATCTTGTCACCCTGCTTATTGAACTTCTATGCAGAGTACACCATGAGAAACACTGGGCTGGAAGAAGCACAAGCTGGAATCAAGACTGCCGGGAGAAATATCCATAATAACCTCAGATATGCAGATGACACCACCCTTCTGGCAGAAAGCGAAGAGGAACTAAAAAGCCTCTTGATAAAAGTGAAAGTAGAGGCAATGGCACCCCACCCCAGTACTTTTGCCTGGAAAGTCCCATGGACGGAGGAGCCTGGTGGGCTCCAGTCCGTGGGGTCGCTAAGAGTCGGACACGACTGAGCGACTTCACTTTGACTTTTCACTTTCATGCGTTGGAGAGGGAAATGGCAACCCACTCCAGTGTTCTTGCCTGGAGAATCCCAGGGACAGGGGAGCCTGGTGAGCTTCCGTCTATGGGGTCGCACAGAGTCGGACACGACTGAAGTGACTTAGCAGCAGCAGCAGAGAGTCAAAAAGTGGGCTTAAAGCTCAACATTCAGAAAACGAAGATCATGGCCCCATCACTTCATGGGAAATAGATAGGGAAACAGTGGAAACAGTGTCAGACTTTATTTTTTTGGGCTCCAAAATCACTGCAGATAGTAAGTGCAGCCATGAGATTAAAAGACGCTTACTTCTTGGAAGGAAAGTTATGACCGACCTAGAGAGCACATTAAAAAGCAGAGATATTACTTTGCTAACAAATATCCATCTAGTCAAGGCTATGGTTTTTCCAGTGGTCATGTATGGATGTAAGAGTTGGAGTGTGAATAAAGCTGAGCACCGAAGAATTGATGCTTTTGAACTGTGGTGTTAGAGAAGACTCTTGAGAGTCCCATGGACTGCAAGGAGATCCAACCAGTCCATCCTAAAGAAGACCAGTCCTGGGTGTTCATTGGAAGGACTGATGCTGAGGTTGAAACTCCAATACTTTGGCCACCTGATGCGAAGAGTTGACTCACTGGAAAAGACCCTGATGCTGGGAGGAATTGGGGGCAGGAGGAGAAGGGGATGACAGAGGATGAGATGGCTGGATGGCATCACCGACTCAATGGACACAAGTTTGGGTGAACTCCGGGAGTTGGTGATGGACAGGGAGGCCTGGGGTGGTCCTACTCATGGGGTCACAAAGAGTCGGACAGGACTGAGTGACTGAAGTGAACTGAATGTAAGTTTCCATGTTACTCTCTCCATAAATCCCACCCTCTTCTTCCTCCCCACTCCCGTGTCCACATATCTGTTCTCATGTCTCTGCCCTGCAAATAATTTCATCAGTACCATCTTTCTAGATTCCATATATATGCATTGCTGCTGCCACTAAGTCGCTTCAGTTGTGTCCAGCTCTGTGCAATCCCATAGACAGCAGCCCACCAGTCTCCGCTGTCCCTGGGATTCTCCAGGCAACAACACTGAAGTGGGTTGCCATTTCCTTCTTCAATGCATGGAAGTGAAAAGTGAAAGAAGTTGCTCAGTCGTGTCAGTATTTATTTTTCTCTTTCTGACTTACTTCACTCTGTATAATAGGCTCTAGGTTCATCCACCTCATTAGAACTGATTCAAGTGCATTCTTTTTTATGGCTGAGTAATATTCCATTGTATTTACGTACCACAGATTCTTTATCCATTCATCTTTCGATGGACATCTAGTTTGCTTCCCTGTTCTAGCTATTGTAAATAGTGCTGCAATGAACACTGGGGTACATGTGTCTTTTCCAACTTTGCAAACCAGTCAGTCTTAAAGAAAATCAACTCTGAATAGTCACTGGAAGGACTGTTGCTGAAGCTGACACTCAAGTACTTTGGCCACCTGATGTAAAGAGCTGACTCAATGGAAAAGACCCTGATGCTGAGAAAGATTGAAGGCAAAAGGAGAAGTGATGACAGAGGATGAGATGTTTGGATAGCATCACCAACTCAATGGACATGAATCTGAGCAAACTCCAGAAGACAGAGGAGCCTGGCTTGCTACAGTCTAAGTAGTTGCAAAGAATTGGGCATGACTTGGTGACTGAACACACACATAAAATGACTTCACTAAAAATACATAGGGATACAGGGGGAGAAATGTGAGTTTATATGTATGTAAGCAATGATCCTCTGGATACTGTGGTTATGGATGTTTCTTTTCCAGTTTTACTGAGATCATGTTGACTGACATATAACATTGTGTAAGTTTAAGGAGTACTGTGTATTGATCTGATAATTGTATACTGCAAAATGATCACCATCATAACTTTAGCTAACACCTTCATCACATTATATAATTACCATTTCTTTTTGGGGATGAGAACATTTAAGATTTATGGGGCTTCCCAGGTGGGGTAGGGGTAAAGAACCTGCCTATCAATGTAAACTCAGGATACACAAGTTTGATCCCTGGGTCGGGAAGATCCCCTGGAGTAGGAAATGGCAACCCACTACAGTATTCTTGCCTGAAAAATTACATGGACAGAGGAACCTGGTGGGCTATAATCTATGGAGCTATGAAGAGTCAGACATGACAGAGTGCACACACACACATTTAAGATCTACTCTTTTTGCAACTTTGAAGTATATCAGATCAGATCAGATCAGATCAGTCGCTCAGTCGTGTCCGACTCTTTGCGACCCCATGAATCACAGCACGCAAGGCCTCCCTGTCCATCACCAACTTCCAGAGTTCACTGAGACTCATTTTCATCGAGTCAGTGATGCCATCCAGCCATCTCATCCTCTGTCGTCCCCTTCTCCTCTTGCCCCCAATCCCTTCCAGCATTAGAGTCTTCTCCAATGAGTCAACTCTTCGCATGAGGTGGCCAAAGTACTGGAGTTTCAGCTTTAGCATCATTCCTTCTAAAGAAATCCCAGGGCTGATCTTCAGAATGGACTGGTTGGATCTCCTTGCAGTCCAAGGGACTTTCTTCAATTTAAGTCTAAATTTGGCAATAAGGAGTTCATGGTCTGAGCCACAGTCAGCTCCTGGTCTCGTTTTTTGCTGATTGTATAGAGCTTCTCCATCTTTGGCTGCAAAGAATATAATCAATCTGATTTCGGTGTTGACCATCTGGTGATGTCCATGTATAGAGTCTCCTCTTGTGTTGTTGGAAGAGGGTGTTTGTTATGACCAGTGCATTTTCTTGGCAAAACTCTATTAGTCTTTGCCCTGCTTCATCCCGTATTCCAAGGCCAAATTTGCCTGTTACTCCAGGTGTTTCTTGACTTCCTACTTTTGCATTCCAGTCCCCTATAATGAAAAGGACATCTTTTTTGGGTGTTAGTTCTAAAAGGTCTTCTAAGTCTTCATCAGATCAGATCAGATAGATCAGTCGCTCTCCCCCCTCCGGGCCTCACCCCCGCCCTCCTCCCTCTCCCTCCCAGCACTCCTTCTTCAGCATTACTGGTTGGGGCATAGACTTGGATTATTGTGATATTGAATGATTTGCCTTGGAAATGAACAGAGATCATTCTGTTGTTTTTGAGATTGCATCCAAGTACTGCATTTTGGACTCTTTTGTTGACCATGATGGCCACTCCATTTCTTCTGAGGGATTCCTGCCTGCAGTAGTAAATATAATGGTCCTCTGAGTTAAATTCACCCATCCCAGTCCATTTCAGTTCGCTAATTCCTAGAATGTCAATATTCACTCTTGCCATCTCTTGTTTGACCACTTCCAATTTGCCTTGATTCATGGACCTGACATTCCAGGTTCCTATGCAATATTGCTCTTTACAGCATCAGACCTTGCTTCTATCATCAGTCACATCCACAGCTGGGTATTCTTTTTGCTTTGGCTCCATCCCTTCATTCTTTCTGGAGTTATTTCTCCACTGATCTCCAGTAGCATATTGGGCACCTATTGACCTGGGGAGTTTCTCTTTCAGTATCCTATCAATTTGCCTTTTCATACTGTTCATGGGGTTCTCAAGGCAAGAATACTGAAGTGGTTTGCCATATATACTGCAGTATAATTGGCTATAATCACCATACTATACATGAGATCCTCAGAACTCATTACTGGAATTTTTTGCCCTTTATCCAACATCTCCCCATAAACCCCACCCTTGGCCCCTGGTAACTACCATTCTACTCTTTTTTCTAACACCTTTCGTAGTTTCTATTACTTTTAAGTGAGTTCATACAGTATTTGTTTTTCTCTGTCTGACTTCTTTCACTTAGATTAATGTCCATAGGTCCAGTCATGTTATTGCAAATGGCAGGATTGCTTTTCCTACTGACTAAAATTTCCTTTCCAAATATATGGGTGATTTTTTTTCTAATTCTCTCCTTTAACTTTTCTAATTTTTTGGAAAGATTTATTCACTCAACAGACATGTCTTGAGCACCTGTCACATGCCAGGGGTTTTCCAGGTGCAGGAGATATAATAACAAATCTCATGGCACTTAGATTCTAAGGGGAGGATCTAGGCAACACAGGAAATAATAAAGTACTTAGTGATAGGGAGAAAAATCAAGTGGAGAAGCATATCAGGAACAATGCGGTGGAGATTTGTGGTTCTTATTTTATTTTTTAATATTTATTTTGGGGACTTCCGTCATGGTCCACTGGCTAAGCTTCCAAGCTCCCAATGCAAAGGGCCCAGGTTTAATCCCTGGTCAGGGAATTGGATTCCCCATGCAACAACTAAGAGTTCTTATGCCATAACTAAGACCCAAATAAATATATTAATTTATTTGGCTGTGCTAGGTCTTAGTTGTGGCATGCAGGAACTAGTTCTCTGACCAAGGATCTAACCTGGGCCCCCTGCCTTGAGACCACAGAGTCTTAGCCACTGGACCACAGAGAAACCCCAGATTGTGGTTTTTAAAATAAGTGTCAAGAAAGGCTCAGAGAATGGTGAAATTTAATCAAAAACTGAGTGTAGGTGAGGGAGTAAGTCTTTCCGGAATCTGTGGAGAAGCATTTCCGTGCAGAACAAATAACACATGCAAATAATGCATGAGGCGAGGACAGAGCAAGCAGGAGGCGGAAGGTAGCAGGATCTGAGGTTAGAAAAGAAATGAGACTGATCATGTGAAACTAGGATCTTTACAAGAACTCTACTTCTACTCTGAGTGAAATGGGAAGCCATTGTCTGATTTTGAGCAGCAGAGTTACATGTCCTTGCGCATCCTTTGTTGGTACCCCTCTGGATGTGTTGGGAATAGCTTCTAGGAGAGGAAGGTGGAAGCAAGAAGACCAGTCGTGAGGTTCTTTCAACAGTCCGGGCAAGATGTTCTGGTGGTTCAGACCAGAGTGGTGGTGACAATGGTATGGTACCAGATACATTCTTAAGATGTGACCAACAGGATTTGCTGAAGGTTTGGATGGATAGAGTGAGGGGCCAAGAGAGATCAAGGAAGACTCCAAGGTTTATGGCACTGGTTAGAGTTGCCATTGACTGACATAGGGACATCAGTAGGAAGAACAGTTGGGAAGGTGAAGACCAGGGGTTCAGTCTCAGACACGTAGTATTTGCAATGTCAAGGAGGGATGGATCTGGAGTTGAGGGTGGGATGCAGGTGGGAGAAGGAGCCTAGGCCAGAGTGTTACATTTGGGAGTTTGTTAACACGTCTATGGCTGAGAGACTGAATGAAATGACCAAGAGTGCCTTTAAACAACAAAGAGGTGTTCAAACCCTGGCTTCTGGAACACTCTAGAGTTAAGTTCATGGAGATGATAATGAGCCAGCAAAGGATGCTGAGAAGGAAGAAGTGAAGGAGAAGGATAACCAGGAGCTCATGATATTCTGAGCCTTGTGGGGGAAAAAAACCCACCTTTTTCAAGGAGAGAGATTCATGATCAGTGTCAATTGCTGCAGATTGTTAGGTAAAATGAGAGGAGAAGTTGTTCATTGACTACAGCAACTTGAAGGTCATGGCTGACCTTGACAAGAACAGTTTTGGTGGAGTGTGGGCATGAAAGCCTGATTGAAGTGAGTTTAAGAAAGAATGGGAGGAACCAGAACCAGTGAACAAAGACAATTCCTGTGGAATTTGCTGCTAAGGGAAGAAGAGAAATAGATCTGTAGTTAGAAGTGGAAACGGGGCCAAGCGAAGGGTTCTGTTTATTTGTTTAGAGAGATGGGAAAAATAAGAGTTGTTTTATTGATAATAATGATCCACAAGAAGGAGAGGAAAAATTGATGGTGCAGAAAAGTGAAAAGACACTTTCTGGAGCATAGGCAAGGGGGAACTGGCATCTAGTCCCGAAGCGAAGGGAAGGCAGGGCTCAGGTCAGATAGTGGCAGAAGTGGTGTGGGAGAGAGTGGAAGTTATCTTCTGGTGGCATTTATTTTCTCACTGAAATAGGAAGCAAGTGTTAAGAAGATGAACACGTATTAAAGACAAGAAAATCAGGAAATGAAAACTTAAATATGCATGAACTTTCAGTTGGCAACATCACTTCCAGGAATTTCTCTTAAGGAAATGATTAAAGACTTTTGTCAAGATGTTCTCTGGCAGGATTTTTTTGTGAAAGCAAAAAGTTAGAAACAAATTAAGAGCCTCACAGTAGCAGACTGGTTCTATTTAACCAATCTATTAATCAGCACTGACTTTCAAATACATGAATTGATATGGAAAGCTATTAACTATGCATGTGGGCTTCCCAGGTGGTGCTAGTGGTAAAGAACACACCTGCCAGTGTAAGAGGATGTAAAAGATGCAAGTTTGATCCCTGGGTCTGGAAGATCCCCTGGAGGAGGGCATGGCAACCCACTCCAGTCTTCTTGCCTGGAGAATCTCGTGGACAGAGGAGCCATAGGGTCCATAGGGTCGCAAAGAATTGTATACGACTGAAGTGAGTTAGCATTTACACACAACTATACATTTAAAGGAACCTGGAATGTCAGGTCCATGAATCAAGGCAAATTGGAAGTGGTCAAACAAGAGATGGCAAGAGTGAATGTTGACATTCTAAAATGTCAACTAAAATGGACTGGAATGGGTGAATTTAACTCAGAGGACCATTATATCTACTACTGTGGGCAGGAATCCCTCAGAAGAAACGGAGTGGCCATCATGGGCAACAAAAGAGTCTGAAATGCAGTAATTGGATGCAATCTCAAAAACGACAGAATGATCTCTGTTCATTTCCAAGGTAAACCATTCAATGTCACAGTAAGCCAAGTCTATGCCCCAACCAGTAACGCTGAAGAAGCTGAAGTTGAACGGTTCTATGAAGACCTACAAGACCTTTTAGAACTAACACCCCCAAAAGATGTCCTTTTCATTATAGGGGACTGGAATGCAAAAGTAGGAAGTCAAGAAACACCTGGAGTAACAGGCAAATTTGGCCTTGGAATACGGGATGAAGCAGGGCAAAGACTAATAGAGTTTTGCCAAGAAAATGCACTGCTCATAGCAAATACCCTCTTCCAACAACACAAGAGAAGACTCTATATATGGACATCACCAGATGGTCAACACCCAAATCAGATCAATTATATTCTTTGCAGCCAAAGATGGAGAAGCTCTATACAATCAGCAAAAACAAGACCAGGAGCTGACTGTGGCTCAGACCATGAACTCCTTATTGCCAAATTCAGACTGGAATTGAAGAAAGTAGGGAAAACCACTAGACCATTCAGGTATGACCTAAATCAAATCCCTTATGATTATACAGTGGAAGTGAGAAATAGATTTAAGGGCCTAGATCTGATAGATAGAGTGCTGAAGAACTATGGAATGAGGTTTGTGACATTGTACAGGAGACAGGGATCAAGACCATCCCCATGGAAAAGAAATGCAAAAAAGCAAAATGGCTGTCTGGGGAGGCCTTGCAAATAGCTGCGAAAAGAAGAGAAGCAAAAAGCAAAGGAGAAAAGGAAAGATATAACATCTGAATGCAGAGTTCCAAAGAATAGCAAGAAGAGATAAGAAAGCCTTCTTCAGCGATCAATGCAAAGAAATAGAGGAAAACAACAGAATGGGAAAGACTAAGGATCTATTCAAGAAAATCAGAGATACCAAAGGAACATTTCATGAAAAGATGGGCTCGATAAAGGACAGAAATGGTATGGACCTAACAGAAGCAGAAGATATTAAGAAGAGGTGGCAAGAATACACAGAAGAACTGTACAAAAAAGAGCTTCACGACCCATATAATCATGATGGTGTGATCACTGACCTAGAGCCAGACATCCTGGAATGTGAAGTCAAGTGGGCCTTAGAAAGCATCACTAGGAACAAAGCTAGTGGAGGTGATGGAATTCCAGTGGAGCTATTCCAAATCCTGAAAGATGCTGCTGTGAAAGTGCTACACTCAATATGCCAGCAAATTTGGAAAACTCAGCAGTGGCCACAAGATTGGAAAAGGTCAGTTTTCATCCCAATCCCAAAGAAAGGCAATGCCAAAGAGTGCTCAAACTACCGCACAATTGCACTCATCTCACACCCTAGTAAAGTAATGCTCAAAATTCTCCAAGCCAGGCTTCAGCAATATGTGAACCGTGAACTTCCTGATGTTCAAGCTGGATTTAGAAAAGGCAGAGGAACCAGACATCAAATGGCCAACATCCGCTGGATCATTGAAAAAGCAAGAGAGTTCCAGCAAAACATCTATTTCTGCTTTATTGACTATGCCAAAGCCTTTGACTGTGTAGATCACAATAAACTGTGGAAAATTCTGAGAGAGATGGGAATACCAGACCACCTGATCTGCCTCTTGAGAAATCTGTATGCAGGTCAGGAAGCAACAGTTAGAACTGGTCATGGAACAACAGACTGGTTCCAAATAGGAAAAGGAGTACGTCAAGGCTATATATTGTCACCATGTTTATTTAACTTATATGCAGAGTACATCATGAGAAATGCTGGACTCGAGGAAACACAAGCTGGAATCAAGATTGCCGGGAGAAATATCAATAACCTCAGATATGCAGATGATACCACCCTTATGGCACAAAGTGAAGAGGAACTAAAAAGCCTCTTGATGAAGGTGAAAGTGGAGAGTGAAAAGGTTGGCTTAAAGCTCAACATTCAGAAAACGAAGATCATGGCATCTGGTCCCATCACTTTATGGGAAATAGATGGAGAAACAGTGGAAACAGTGTCAGACTTTATTTTTCTGGGCTCCAAAATCACTGCAGATGGTGACTGCAGCCATGAAATTAAAAGATGCTTGCTCCTTGGAAGGAAAGTTATGACCAACCTAGATAGCATATTCAAAAGCAGAGACATTACTTTGCCAACAAAGGTTCGCCTAGTCAAGGCTATGGTCTTTCCTGTGGTCATGTATGGGTGTGAGAGCTGGACTGTGAAGAAGGCTGAGTGCCAAAGAATTGATGCTTTTGAACTGTGGTGTTGGAGAAGACTCTTGAGAGTCCCTTGGACTGCAAGGAGATCCAACCAGTCCATTCTGAAGGAGATCAGCCCTGGGATTTCTTTGGAAGGAATGATGCTAAAGCTGAAACTCCAGTATTTTGGCCACCTCATGCGAAGAGTTGACTCATTGGAGAAGACTCTGATGCTGGGAGGGATTGGGGGCAGGAGGAGAAGGGGACGACAGAGGATGAGATGGCTGGATGGCATCACTGACTCGATGAATGTGAGTCTGAGTGACCTCCGAGAGCTGGTGATGGATAGGGAGGCCTGGCGTGCTACAGTTCATGGGGTCGCAAAGAGTCGGACACGACTGAGCAACTGATCTGATCTGATCTGATACATTTAAAAGAAAAACAAAGTTCCCATGTTTGTAAAAAATATATATTTATTTATAGATACCTATCTATATGTATTTACATGTTTAAAATTGGCAGTCCATGACAAATGGGATCATAGATTGCTGATATTTTTTGTTGACTGTATTTTCTGATCTTTCTATAATAAGCAGAATTAGAAACTTGCAATAAGAAAGCAACAACACAAGAACCAGCTTGGTGTATCTGTGCTGTGTGGCACCTTTATATTTTTTGGTGACTCTCAAGAGGTCTAGGGCCTCTTTGTCCTGGGTCCTTCCACATCCTGCAGGACCCTCTTGCTTGATCTAACTCAAATGTTGCCTGTATAGTCCTGTTGTATGTCAGCAAGTCCCCTTCAATCCATGCCTGTTAGATGCTGATTGATATCCACAGAAGCAGAAAGGGAACTGTCCAAAGCTATGAGTTGCGCCTGCCTGCTTGTATGTATGTATGTCTGGACTTCTCTCAGAGACTTGCTTGAATACCTGGTGTGGATCAAGTAAGGCCCACTGGCCTGTTAGAAGAAACTGCTGAAATTCCTCAGGAAGACCCTCATGATCATCTCTTGGTCAGATTGGTTTAGGCCATTTGTTATGTATAAAAATAATCATATTACTTGATATGTATCATGAACATTGTCTCAGTAGTATGTGAAGTGGGTATAAAAGCATATTTAGAGAGTTATATTTCCACTGATCTGTTGCATGCAATCTAAGTTTAAAAAAGCATGCTGCCTATGACACTCCATGAGGATATCCCTTAGCCGTCCATTTTTTTAGACAGATTGCTGCTCCAAGCCTGTACTGTCTAAGAATTCTGGTGCTCCTCCATCCCACGAGGGACCCTGGGTATTTTTTTAGACAGCTATCTGCCTTGTTTCCACAATGTGCCACTTACCTTTGAAAACAGCTGCTCCACACTTAGAATTTCCAGCCCTAAGTTGTCATTTCTCTGAACCATTAGCAACTCATGCACTATTAATGTTTGGATTACACTGGATAACTTTGGAGGTTAAAATTGATTCATGCAAATAGATGACTGAGTAAGCAACAGAAACATGACCTAGAATAATCCTACGGTTTACTTTTGCATAAACATGTTTTATAATCTGTTTAACGGCAAACTTGGTACTTCCTGAATGTGCCAACCATAACATGCCCTTTTCTGTGAGACAAGAGAAAAAGAAAAACCAGCTTTTTCTTCTCATTCATAATCAAGGAAATTATTAAACAAAGAAAATCTGATTGCCCTTAGTAAATACACTTTCTGGTGTGCTTCTTTTCATTCTGGGTTCTTTTATTATCTTCTTGTGTGGAGCTGGAACAAGGGCACCTCTCAGAGTTGGAATGGTGGCATTTAACTTCAGGTATATTATTTTCAATACACCTGCCTGACTCTGACCAGAGATCAAAATAAGCATCACCAATAATGGGAGAGATTGACATTATATGCCACTTGATATGACTCACTGAGAGAAACACATCCCCACTTCCATGATATGTATGTATGTGTGTTAGTTGCTCAATAGTGTCCAACTCTGCGACCCCACGGATGGCAGCCTGCCAAGTCCTCTGTCCATGCGATTCTCCAAGCAAGAGTACTGGTGTGAGTTGTCATGTCCTTCTCCAGGGGATCTTCCCAACCCAGGGATCAAACCCAGGTCTCCTGCGTGGCAGGCAGATTCTTTACCATCTGAGTCACCAGGGAAGCCCCGACTTCCATGATTTTTCTGGAAAAATGCAAATGATCATAAGGAAACACCATACAAATCCAAACTGAGGGAGATTCTACAAAACAACTGGTGGAAATCTTCAAAAACATAGCAGCCATGAAAGACAAGTCCAGATTGAAGATCAAAGAGACATGAAAAGTGAAGGTGACATATTATCCTGGATTGGAACCAGAAACAGGAGAGAAAAAGGGGGGGGGTGTACATACTAGAATCAACAGAGGTAGTACATACTAGATCATGGAGGACCAGATCGCATACTAGAATAATAAGTGTAATTTGAGTGGCATGAAGGGATTACATGGTGATACTGTGTAAGTGTGAACTTGGTGCTTTTGATGGCTGAGTTGTGGTTATTATGTGGGAGAATGTCCTTGTCTTTTTAACAAATTCACATGGTCATATCTAGTGAAACTAGGGCATTATATCTGCAACTTTCAATTATTTCAGGGAAATAGCTCACTAGATAGACAATAGATAAGATGAGATAGAAACACACATAGATAATGATAAAACATAAGTATACTTACCATTCCTCTTAAAGTGAGAATGTTTACTATCATCATAAAACAAACATCTGTAGCTACAGACAGTTATTATTGCAGGCAGACACTTTACCCTCTGAGCCACCAGGGAAGCCCTATTATTATATATAAGATATAAATAGACAGTATCCATCAATCTTTTTTATATCTATCTTACAAAAGTATGGACTTCCTTGATGGCTCAGTGAGTAAAGAATCTGCCTGCAATGCAGGAGACACAGGAGACATGAGTTCCAGCTCTGGGTCAGGAAGATCCCCTGGAGGAGGGCATGGCAGCCCACTCCAGTATTCTTGCCTGGAAGATCCCATGGACAGAGGAGGCTGGCAGACTACAGTCCACAGGATCGAAAAGAGTCAGACACGGCTGAGCGTCTGAGCACGTGCACATATGTATGCTACTGCTGCTGCTGCTAAGTCGCTTCAGTCGTGTCCGACTCTGTGCGACCCCACAGACAGCAGCCCACCAGGCTCCCCTGTCCCATTTGCCTGGGACCCTGAGGGTCTGCTGAATTAGAGTATGGGTGGGGATGGAGTGCCCCTAGAAAGCCCAGAGGTGACAATGGCACACAGCCAGCGCAGCGGGTCACCCTCTAAGCAAGTCCTCTCAGTTTCAGGAGCTCTTGGGTGGGTCTGGGAAGGAAGGCACACTTCTGCTTCTCGTCCTGGCTTCTGTCTCACATCCCAAGCCCAGTGCCTACTGTCCATCTCTCTTTGGCTACTTCCCTAGAGTATAAATGCCTGACGATGATTCAGCAAATCTTCCCAAACTGAGTTTCTTGAAAGCCTAATGTGTTCTCAGAAAACAAATGGTCCAATTTTGGAAAGTTGTACTTTTCTAAGAATTTGTCCATTTCTTCCACATTGTCCATTTTATTGCCATATAATTGCTGATAGTAGTCTCTTATGATCCTTTGTATTTCTGTGTTGTCTGTTGTGATCTCTCCATTTTCATTTCTAATTTTATTGATTTGATTTTTCTCCCTTTGTTTCTTGATGAGTCTGGCTAATGGTTTGTCAATTTTATTTATCTTTTCAAAGAACCAGCTTTTGGCTTTGTTGATTTTTGCTAAGGTCTCTTTTATTTCTTTTGCATTTATTTCTGCCCTAATTTTTAAGATTTCTTTCCTTCTACTAACCCTGGGGTTCTTCATTTCTTCCTTTTCTAGTTGCTTTAGGTGTAGAGTTAGGTTATTTATTTGACTTTTTTCTTGTTTCTTGAGGTATGCCTGTATTGCTATGAACTTTCCCCTTAGGACTGCTTTTACAGTGTCCCACAGGTTTTGAGTTGTTGTGTTTTCATTTTCATTCATTTCTATGCAAATTTTGATTTCTTTTTTGATTTCTTCTGTGATTTGTTGGTTATTCAGCAGTGTGTTGTTCAGCTTCCATATGTTGGAATTTTTAATAGTTTTTCTCCTGTAATTGAGATCTAATCTTACTGCATTGTGTTCAGAAAAGATGGAATTTAGAAAGATGGTAACAATAACCCTGTATACGAGGCAACAAAAGAAACACTGATGTATAGAACAGTCTTTTGGACTCTGTGGGAGAGGGAGAGGGTGGGATGATTTGGGAGAATGGCATTGAAATATGTATAATATCATATATGAAACGAGTTGCCAGTCCAGGTTCAATGCACGATACTGGATGCTTGGGGCTGGTGCACTGGGACGACCCAGAAGGATGGTATGGGGAGGGAGGGGGGTTCAGGATGGGGAACACACGTATACCTGTGGCGGATTCATTTTGATATATGGCAAAACCAATACAATATTGTACAGTTAAAAAATAAAATTAAATTAAAAAAATTTTTTTAATAAAATAAAAAATAAAAAACACTTTAGTAAGGAAAAAAAGAGAAAACAAATGAAAATAAAAACAAATAATCCATTTGATTCTAAGCTGAATAAAGCTACATAGCCCTTCACAGAAGAGCTCCTTCCTGGACATTTATAAAATGTATTTATTTATAAATGGCTTGCAACCGGCTGCATTTTGCGTAATTCAGTATTTCACAGATGCTTTCAGCCACGGAATGCTTCCCCTCCCACTTAACACCTGTCACATGGCAACCAGTGACATTTGTGTTTCTTCAGGTGCTTAGTCCCGAAGCCTGTGTGAACTAAGAAGAACACTGATGGGAAAAGTGTGAAGGTACTCGGCTCCGTGGCTGGCTCACTCAGGACCTGGCGCAGGCCATTTCTTCTTATTCTCACAGCTCTGCCTATGTCTGCTTATATGCAAGGTGACTCCCGTCTTGAGATTTCAAGATGCTGTAAGCAGCAACTGGGTCTAGTACTTCTGCCTTCGCGGACAAAGAACATATTGTGCTCATCCTGCTCAGATGAACCCTAAGCAGTCCCCAGATCCAGGGAAATGGGATTGCCCTGTTAGCCTGGACCAGCCAGTGCTCACCCATCCATACATGGTGCCCACACTGTGGGGCGGGGGGTGGGATCGATGTTGGGGTGGGGTTATCAGAATGTCCTCCACAATGTGGATCCTAAGCCAATAGAGGACTGCGGTCTTGTAACTGCTTGCTGTAGCCACACAACACTCCCTAGTCAATTACCTGCTCCTTGTGCAGTTCTCGACCAGGTTAACCTGTCCTGGGGTGAGGAAGGGGCCCCCTGAAAGTTGAGGGCAGGGGGCAGAGGCAGTGCCTGACCCAGTGGCTGCTCACTGAAGAACAGATAAGTGCGCCAGTGAACTGAATTGCCTTTTCCATATTTTTCCTTGCTTCCTTTTTTCATGTTCTTTCCCACGATTGGATTTTTCTTTTTCTTTAGCCTCACCGGGCAAGCCTGGTCTCTAGGAACACAGCTATGTTCAGGACACTTCTGAATAGAGTGCTGAACACAGATTGCTTGCCAGTTCCCCCACTGGAGGCTGAATTCCAAAGGTTATTTTCTTTAAGCCTTAATCGCAATCTTTTGCCTCATAATTTTGAAGTAAAACCCTTCTCAAGACAGGTCCTCACAAAGTGCTTAGAACTGAACAATGTGTCATTGTTACACTTGCAGTAATTCCCAAACAGCATCAGTGAATTCAAATATTTGTAACTTTGCATGGGTCAGTCAGCTGCAGCCAAGGAGACTCCCATGCCGAGGTTAATGATGTAGCTTTAGTTTGATCTAATGCAAACAATGAACAGAAATCAACACAGGTTGGATTTTCCCACCTTTCCTGTGAAACAGTTAATGCCACAAATACAGTGCTTTCAGAAGATTACATCTAGCTTTGAAGACCGGCCATCACTCATTCATCACCCAAGTGATGAAGGATTCTAGGGCTTAGTTGCCTACCCTAGGAAGCCTCAGAAAGTGCCTGCGCCTGTCCCAGAGCAGGTGTCCAAAATAGATATACTCTCTCCTTCCTTCTCTTCTGTCCCCCCGTCAATGCCCCAAAGGAAAAGACCCAAGAAATTACTGAAAATTAATGTAACTGGTTACTCTTACAGCTACTTTCTGGTTGCCATTCCTGAAATTATCAGCCTTTCGTTATTAGATTACTGCCTAATTCATTTGATAAGTCACTAGTGATGAGGTGTGTTATCATGCACACATACGTTTCTAAAGTTGAAATATTGTTAATTGATAAAATAGGTATAAATAATGAATGCTGTATTAGTTCCTGGTGATTAGCAGGTATTAGCAAAGTGATTTAGTTATGCATCTATATATATATATATATACACATATATTCTTTCTCACATTCTTTTCCATTATGGTTTATTACAAGATGTTGAATATAATTCCCCTGTTGCTTATTTTATAAACAATGGTGTGTATCTGCTAATTCTAGACTCCTAATTTATCCCTTCCCTCTCCTTTCCCCTTTAGTAATCGTAAGATTGCTTTCTATATCTGTGAGTCTGTTTCTGTTTTATAAATAAGTTCGTTTGTGTCATATTTTAGATTATTCCACATATAAGTGATATCATATGATATTTGTCTTCCTCTGACTTACTTCACTTAGTGTGCTTATCTCTGGGTCCATCCATGTTGTTGCAGATGTCATTATTTCATTCTTTTTATGGCTGAGTACTACTCCATTCACACATTTTAATGTGAGAACTTCAATGCTTCAATTCAAAATAGTGATGGGAGTTGAGAAACTTAAGCCTTTTCCTCACCATCAAGTACTTGCTACTCAAGTCAAGCTTAGCAATGAATTTGGTAACCTAGATAGCATATTCAAAAGCAGAGACATTACTTTGCCAACAAAGGTTCGTCTAGTTAAGGCTATGGTCTTTCCTGTGGTCATGTATGGATGTGAGAGCTGGACTGTGAAGAAGGCTGAGGGCCGAAGAATTGATGCTTTTGAACTGTGGTGTTGGCGAAGACTCTTGAGAGTCCCTTGAACTGCAAGGAGATCCAACCAGTCCATTCTGAAGGAGATTGGCCCTGGGATTTCTTTGGAAGGAATGATGCTAAAGCTGAAACTCCAGTATTTTGGCCACCTCATGCGAAGAGTTGACTCATTGGAGAAGACTCTGATGCTGGGAGGGATTGGGGGCAAGAGGAGAAGGAGACGACAGAGGATGAGATGGCTGGATGGCATCACTGACTCGATGGATGTGAGTCTGAGTGAATTCCAGGAGTTGGTGATGGACAGGGAGGCCTGGCGTGCTGCGATTCATGGGGTCGCAAAGAGTCGGACATGACTGAGCGACTTATCTGAACTGATCTGATCTGATCTTGGGCTACAAGTAACTCCTTAAAACCTGATGCTTATCAAATACCTGCCTCAGAGAAGAGTCGGAGCCAAACAATTATGAGAGTTTGTTGAGGCTCATAACTCCACAAGGCCACCTTAGATGTGTGAATCTCCTTTACTCCCAAAATGACTTCTGCATTGACCAGTTCAGCAGATGTAACACAGGATCATAAAGTCTCAAGAGAGGAGCTGGGCTTGAATGTTCCATGGTCTATTATAAGCTACAATTTTCTTGCCAATTGGTAAGCTAATCTCCCTTGAGCTATCTTCTGCCCGGCAGAGTCATCGAGATTCTTACCTTCTTTATGCTGACATATATCCTTCTAAAAATCCCTGTATTACCTGAAACAAATCAAGTGAATGTCTAATCTTTGAACCCACAATAATTTAGCTCAGAGTTCTCACGTTTTCCAAATATTCTCTTCTCTGCAAATGTTTAACCATCTGCAAATGTTTAAACCCTCCTTCT
Organism: Tragelaphus eurycerus; assembly: GCA_935064755.1. NCBI lineage: Eukaryota > Metazoa > Chordata > Mammalia > Artiodactyla > Bovidae > Tragelaphus > Tragelaphus eurycerus. The sequence continues at coordinate 37,634,325 of CAKXYN010000010.1, read as the reverse complement.
GAAATGACTTCCAGTTGCTGCAGCTTCTCTGCCTGCCCCCCTCATCTATCCTCTCTAAACTTCTCAGTCCTACCTCCTCATCTCCAACAACCAGCATCATAAATGAAGCACATCAGACAGCCGCCCATTCTAAGCATGTGGTCTGTATCTCCAGCATAGACAGAAGGCTTTTATGAAATCAAACACATACCTTCTTTTCACGCTTTTGAATGATCAGAGTAGAGATTTTTCTTCCTAATCAGTACCATGGCTCCCAAAGATTGTTAGAACCAAGCTCATGAAGAATGAACTCAAAAGAATGATTATGGTCTTGAGGGGAACATGATGAGTCTTCTTTTGATCTCCTGACCACCCATCTTCACTGGGTAAAATAAACAAAGGTATTGACTCATTTCAATTTACTTAGCTGGTACTTGGAAAATAAGTATCTGAAAGAATATGTCAATGTTTTTATGTATATTCAGTTTTTGACTGCAAGTCCAGATGGCTCAGTGGTAAAGAATCTGCCTGCAATTGCAGGAGATGGTGGTCCAACCCCTGGGTCAGCAAGATCCCCTGGAGAAGGAAATGGAAACCCACTCCAGCATTCTTGCCTGGCGGGCCACAGTCCAAGGGGTTGTAAAAGTTGGATGTGACTTACCAGTTAAACCACAACAATAGAAAACCTAATAACTGCATAAACCATAGGATATTACTGAATGCTGGCATCTAAAGCTGGATGCATTAGAAGGGTCTATGCTTTTGTTTTTGTTTTCCACTCAAGGTTAGAATCTGTGACTCTGCCTCCAGAATTCTGCTTGGGATTTTCACATAACTGTGTTCAAGACAGAAAATTCTGAAAATAATGGAGGCACCAGCAAACTTCCCCTCCCATCTTAGTCAGCATGGAGGCACCAGGCCAATCTGAGCTATTATAGAGAAGCAAGGAAGTGAGTTTCTGGCAAGGGAGGTCATGACCAGGGAAAGTGTCTGCTTTGTTGTGTTTAGAATATTTAAAAAAAAAATAGAGTTTTGCTTTAATCTAAAAGTTAATACATAATTATTAAGAAACTATGGAAAAAAGTTTTCCCAATGCCATTGCCCAAAGTCATTTTTCAGTGTACTATTTTAACACTGTTCTAATTGTACTGTACTGTGTGAATTTTTTCCTTTTTTTTTTTTTTCATTTAACATGGTTATTTTAAAGCTCTATGGTTTTTGAAATACCGCTACCATTTTGAAATAAAATATTATAGAGGCCAAAGGAAGCAAGATGGGACAGTGGAAAGAGGGTTGGCTCAGGAGTGAGGAGAACATGCTTGTGGCCTCGACCCTGGTACTAATCCATCACTGTATTCCTGTTTCCTCGAAATAGAGAACTGTGTTTCCTTAGTTCCCGCATTTCTAAGTCTTCAAGATCATGAGAGCTGTGCCTCTGAGACACCCAAGCACACTGTCCAGATGCTGACTCAACACACGTCAGGACCACAAAGACAAGCAGACAGGTGAACTGGAGGTTACCACCGAATGAACTGAATGCCTGATACATAATAACATAAGATATAATATATAATATGTACTACATGACATTAATATAATACCAGTCCTTCTTATTTTTCAGTGGAAGTCAGAAACCTGCATGTTAATGTGAAATTATTCACTTTTTAAACATGGGCTGATGCTGAAGGTCTGATGCTGATGCGGAATCTGCAGAGTCATTGGAAAAGACCTTCATGCTGGGAAAGATTGAAGCCAAAAGGAGAAGGGGGCAGCAGAGAATGAGATGGTTGGATGACATCACTGACTCAATGGACATCAGATCAGATCAGATCAGATCAGATGAGTCGCTCAGTCATGTCCGACTCTTTGCGACCCCATGAACCGCGGCACGCCAGGCCTCCCTGTCCATCACCAGCTCCCGGAGGTCACCCAGACTCACACCCATCAAGTCAGTGATGCCATCCAGCCATCTCATCCTCTGTCATCCCCTTCTCCTCCTGCCCTCAAGCCCCCCCAGCATCAGAGTCTTCTCCAATGAGTCAACTCTTCGCATGAGGAGGCCAAAATACTGGAGTTTCAGCTTAGCATCATTCCTTCTAAAGAAATTCCAGGATTGATCTCCTTCATAATGGACTGGTTGGATCTTCTTGCAGTCCAAGGGACTCTCAAGAGTCTTCTCCAACACCACAGTTCAAAAGCATCAATTTTTCGGCGCTCAGCCTTCTTCACAGTCCAGCTCTCACATCCACACATGACCACAGCAAAGACCATAGCCTTGACTAGGCGAACCTTTGTTGGTAAAGTAATGTCTCTGCTTTTGAATATGCTATCTAGGTTGGTCATAACTTTCCTTCCAAGGAGTAAGCGTCTTTTAATTTCATGGCTGCAGTCACCATCTGCAGTGATTTTGGAGCCCAGAAAAACGAAGTCTGACACTGTTTCCACTGTTTCCCCATCTATTTCCCATGCAGTGATGGGACCAGATGCCATGATCTTCGTTTTCTGAATGTTGAGCTTAAAGCCAACCTTTTCACTCTCCACTTTCACTTTCATCAAGAGGCTTTTTAGCCCCTCTTCACTTTTTGGGCAAAATCCAGGGGATAGTGAAGGTCAGGGAAGCCGGGCATGCTGTAGCTCATGGGGTTGCAAAGTCAGACACGACTTAGCAACTGAACAACAACAAAACATGGGCATCTAATTTGAAAAACAAAATACTTTAGAAGCCAAACAAAACATGTCTGCTGAATGCAGTCTGCAATTCTGGCTAAACTAGGGGCCAACTTGAGCAACACCGAATAAAAAGATGTACAGGTATATCACAGAGGAGTGCTAAGAAGAGCTGCTTATAAGACATTTTGGCTACACCGCTACTGGGTTATTACAATCCATCTAAAATATCGAATGTTTATTTTAATGGTGAATAAATATAGTCTATGATTTTATCATCTCTAGTGTTTTACATTGATGGTAATTGATAATTACTTCGCACTGCTATTTCCAAAACACCCCGGGGTAGGAGCTGAGCTTTGATGTGCTCTTTTGAATACATATGTGCTGTACAGGAAACATCTGAGTCAGGACCCTGCTAGGCCACGACTCCTTTCATATGTGTGTTTCATGTTCATGATTTTTTGTGGTTCAAATTCAAGTCGTGCGTCTTTTGTCTCAGTCATTCAGGGTAAAGACAAAATGAAAATGAAAAATGATGAAAGTCTTAAACAGGAGTTCCCTTGAGAAAGAACCGCCACCGCCAGCAGTTTGCTCTCTTCTCACACTGATGTTGCATCTTTAATCTCTCCTTTTCAGAGAGACAGTGAATGATCAGCGTCACCAGTCACCGCAGGCCTTCGCGCTCTGTGCTTTAGACGGCCACTAGCTGAGAGCAGGGCAGAAAGAGGATTTGACAACTTTGAACTTTCTCTGAGATTTTTGTCTTCACCACAGTTGTTATTAGAGTTCTAAAAAGGCAACAGCTCCCTACAAGAACGTCGAGTTTCTAAATGATTCATCTTCTCACAGACCTTGATATTTAATCCAGGTGTAGGAATAAACAGTAGCCCTTGGGTCCTCTCCTTGGGGCTTGGAAAGGCTTCAGTGAAATTCTATAGCAAAAGGCCCCTGTGCTTCCCCTGACTTTCTTTGTTCTACCAACTTTTTATCTCTGAAAAGCAGAGGGATTTCCTTTGGGGATTAAGCTGAGGAAACAATTTAAAGTAGCGATAGTGTTTCATTAGCATCATGAGATGCAAAAATATCCTGAAGTCAATTCAACAAGCAGCTCTTTGCCCCGATCTTGGAAGGTTCCCCTGTATATTGAGCAGGGAGGATCACAATCCCTTGCCTCAGTGAGGCTTCTCATCCTCTGATCTGGCCTCACCAATATCTTGGACAAATAGTAGTGGTTTTTTGAGTAAGGCAGAGAGGTGTCTCACCTGAATGTGAAACATGCCTTTTTTTTTTTTTTTTAAACTTTTTCATTTTAAACTTTTTACCCATTTTATTTTACTAACATGAAATCATTTTGAAATATGGCTGATTCACGTTGTGGTACAGCAGAAACTGGGGCTTCCCTGGCGGCTCAGTTGGTAAAGAATCTGCCTGTAATGCACGAGACCTGGGTTTGATCCCTGGGTCAGGAAGATCCCTTGGAGAAGGAAACGGCAATCCACTCCAATACTCTTGCCTGGAGAATCCCATGGACAGAGGAGCCTGGTGGGCTATACAGTGCATGGGCTTGCAAAAGAGTCAGACACAGTGACTAAACCACCACCACAGCAGACACTAAAACATCATAAAGTAAGTTTATTCCAATAAAAAAAAAAAGGAAATGGAACAGTCCAAAAAAAAGATCACTTAGAATAAAATTTTAAACATACACACACACATACGAAATGAATAGGTCCTATTCTCATCCTGCTGTGTCCTGGTTTTGAGTCACTGAAAGGAACAGAGGTAGAAGACAGATGATTACTTTTCTTAATGACAGACCTTAGAAGCTTCTGTTCAAAGAATGACATGAAACTGGAGAGTTTCCTGTTCACAGAAGGCCAGTGCGCTGCTCTACAGATTGCTCCCCCTCACACTTCTTATTCCAAACCCGGAGTCTGCACAAGGAGTAGGATATGACGGTAAAAGAAAAGGATTTGTGTCAAAGCAGCTACTGATGCTAGTCTGACACATCCATCTCCTGTCAACACAAAGCTAGATACACACTGCTGCTGCTGCTGCTGCTGCTAAGTCGCTTCAGTCGTGTCCGACTCTGTGCGACCCCATAGACGGCAGCCCACCAGGCTCCGCTGTCCCCGGGATTCTCCAGGCAAGAACACTGGAGTGGGTTGCCATTTCCTCCTCCAATGCATGAAAGTGAAAAGTGAAAGTGAAGTCACTCAGTCGTGTCCGACTCTTAGCGACCCCATGGACTGCAGCCTACCAACCTCCTCCATCCATGGGACTTTCCAGGCAAGAGTACTGGGGTGGGGTGCCATTGCCTTCCCCGAGATACATACTAGAATGTACTAAAAGTACATACTTAGCTGCTATTCAAGAGCCACTGGAAAAAACCTTGAAATAAACAGCATATATCACATTCTATTAGATTTCTCAAAATTTTACATTCTGATTGATGCCTGACATTTACTTTAAAAATGTTCAGTAGTGGTAACCTGAATGAACAGATTTTAAAGTAACCATGAAATAACCACATCTGTATTAATTACTCTTGAAGCCCTAAAGTAACTGTGTTTTTATTAATTACTTTTGAAGTAAAATAAGTTTTATTCTCTTTTGGTTAATGATTAACCTCAACATTTTCAAAGTGCCAACTATTTTTTTCACGTTTCCTTATGTAACTTTGTTATATTTTCCTTTTACTTATTATGATCACTCTTTACATTTTTAGGGAGATATTTGGTTCATATTTTCATTATTTTGACTGAGTTCACGTCAGTTCAGTTCAGTCGCTCTGCGACCCCATGAATCGCAGCATGCCAGGCCTCCCTGTCCATCACCAACTTCCAGAGTTCACTCAGACTCACATCCATAGAGTCAGTGATGCCATCCAGCCATCTCATCCTCTGTCGTCCCCTTCTCCTCTTGCCCCCAATCCCTCCCAGCATCAGAGTCTTTTCCAATGAGTCAACTCTTCACATGAGGTGGCCAAAGTACTGGAGTTTCAGCTTTAGCATCAGACCTTCCAAAGAACACCCAAGGCTGATCTTCTTCAGAATGGACTGGTTGGATCTCCTTGCAGTCCAAGGGACTCTCAAGAGTCTTCTCCAACACCACAGTTCAAAAGCATCAATTCTTCGACGCTCAGCTTTCTTCGCAGTCCAACTCTCACATCTATACATGACCACTGGAAAAACTATAGCCTTGACCTTTGTTGGCAAAGTAATATCTCTGCTTTTGAATTTGCTATCTAGGTTGGTCATACCTTTTCTTCCAAGGAGTAAGTGTCTTTTAATTTCATGGCTGCAATCACCATCTGCAGTGATTTTGGAGCCCCCAAAAATAAAGTCTGACACTGTTTCCACTGTTTCCCTATCTATTTCCCATGAAGTGATGGGACCAGATGCCATGATCTTCGTTTTCTGAATGCTGAGCTTTAAGCCAACTTTTCCACTCTCCTCTTTCACTTTCATCAAGAGGCTTTTTAGTTCCTCTTCACTTTCTGCCATAAGGGTGGTGTCATCTACATATCTGAGGTAATTGATATTTCTCCTGGCAGTCTTGATTCCAGCTTGTGCTTCTTCCAGCCCAGCGTTTCTCATGATGTACTTTGCATATAAGTTAAATAAGCAGGGTGACCATATACAGCCTTGACATACTCCTTTTCCCATTTGGAACCAATCTGTTGTTCCATGTCCAGTTCTAACTCTTGCTTCCTGACCTGCATATAGGTTTCTCAAGAGGCAGGTCAGGTGGTCTGATATTCCCATCTCTTTCAGAATTTTCAGTTTATTGTGATCCACACAGTCAAAGGCTTTGGCATAGTCAATAAAGCAGAAATAGATGTTTTTCTGGAACTCTCTTGCTTTTTCGATGATCCAGAGGATGTTGGCCATTTGATCTCTGGTTCCTCTGCCTTTTCTAAAACCAGCTTGAACATCTGGAAGGTTATATCTCATCTAATTTGACATATCGCATATCTACTTGCATTTAAAAATACTCTTCACTACATTTGGGAGTTTACTGTCTGGCCTGAATGTTATTCAATTAAGTTTTATTTTTCATATTTTCTGATTAGTAAATCTGATTTTATGATTTACTCTCTGGATATATGGAATACATAGTTGTGACTTACTTATGTGTTACAGTATGTGGTCAATATTTGTATAAAATATACTTGGGCAAAAAAGCAAACTTGGTTATATTTCAATATAATTTTTCACACATATGTTAAATTTGCTGTATTAATTTTGTATTACTTTGTGTCATGTGGATTAACTCAATTCTACTTATGAACTGTTTGATATTGCTAATTACATTATGTATTGTATTTCTGCCATTTTTTTCTATTCATGTACTTTATAAACTTAGAAGTTTAAGGTGATTGAGTTATTTCTCCTACTGCTTTTGGTTGTGAAATCTACCTTATTATGAGAAGAATTTCAAATCAGAGGCTTTATTTTTAATATTAATAGAAATATGCTTGAGATTTGGTCCAAAAGATAATACAACTGATGGACTTTGCAAACAAAAAGTAGTTATACACACCGTTTCCACCCCCATTAACCTCTGCCTCTTGGCAAGGCACTGACCTATTTTCCTAGTAAGGCCAGGCTACCATTGTGTTATCTGGCTGAGTCACAGTTGGGGCTTATAAAGGACAACCTGGCAATTACACTGTGTTCCTAGATTCAATGTACATTCATAAATCCTCTGGTGCATGAAGTCTAAGATCTTGTGACTTGCTAAGGCAGCATATTGTATAAGCCATCAGGGAAAACAAAGCATACAGTGCATTGATGTAATTCCACTTATCTACTACAGACCTGTTTTTCTTATTAAATTTGCTCATGAATTGAGCACAATTATTTGTCAGTAAACTCCAAATATTTAAATTTTTTTCCTTAGCAGCCAAATATTTCTACCCAGGGGCAGACAGTTTATCTTCCAATCCTGTTGTATGGTCTGGATACTCAAGATGGCTGTTCTCTTGCTCTCTGTACACCCCCTGTTCCATCAGTCCCTGCCTCCCCTACATTCCACGCACACGAACGTCTTTCCTCTGCCCTAGCTAGTACTTGTTCTAATCCTTAGGCCAGAACGTCTCCACCCACTAGTTTATTAAAAGGAAACATCAGACCTCATGATGCTGGTTAAACTGAGGGGGCTGTGAGGGATGTGGCTCAGCTGCTGGTTTCCTGGTAACTGATAAGCCGATAAGGGGGAATCATCCCCCTATGAATGGTAGCCTCCTTCTGCCCTGGGTAGCAAAGGTGGCTGCCACGTCCTGACTGCTCCAGGGCCACTTGCCTTGGATGTGTAAGCTCATCTGTCCGATAAATCACTGATGTCTCTGTGGCTGTCTCTGGAGTCTTTCTTTAGTCTCCAGGCTGGGCGAGTACGAGGCTTGCAGGCAGGCAGGGTGCAGTCCAACAACTGCTGAGCCACAGACACTCCTCTGAGTGCATGATGCAGGCACGTACGGACAGGGAATGGAAAGTTGTGGAGGTAACCCCAGGGTAGCCATCCTCTGGTACCTGAGACCTGATAGTTGAGGGGTAACCTCGAACCATCTCTCCACTAGCATGTGCGGCCCAGTGAGAGCTGGGTACCATGAGAAAAGTCTTTCTCTTCCATTATATTGATATTCCTGCTGACCTCAGTCTCTTTCCAGGTTACAGTAACAGCCCCCTGCTCCTGACTGCATGAGGATGACTGGTGAATACGGATGAATGCAAGGACCTGGATTATCTACAGAATACAGGGATACCCACACCCACCACCCCTAGACAATTATAGACACAGGCTTTAGGGATATTAACTCAGGAACAGGCTTGTGAATTGGGTGTTGCCAGTTACCTTGAAGGGTTTGATAGGGGCCAGAGGCAACAGCAAAATGAAAAGAATATCCCTGGGCCTCTAGTCCCAGCTGTGGAAGGGTGCAGAGCAACAACACAGAGTGATGAATAGATGGAACCGCGGCTATATGCGGTCTATGATGCTTTCCACCGGGTGGAAGACTTTCCAGAAAGCCTGCCTGAGTCCTTGAGCAACACCCACAAAAAACCCACTTGCTGTGAAGTTCAGGAATTGACCGACAAAAACAACATACACTGGCCTTTCCACCTGCCCTACATCCCTACTACTGCTGGGCTAATTGAAGGGATGAGTGGATGACTTAAACAACAGTTGAGATGGAAACCTGCTTTCTCCACACGGGGACTGACTTAAGCCCTATGAACTATATAACTAAACGTCCCAGGAGCAGTCATCTCTAACCCTATGCCATAGGAACCCAGAGACAACTAGTCAACACAACCTGATTTCAACTGTTGACCACTACTGGTCGGGACAATAGCTCACTTTTACCCTTGTCACAGGATCTACCCCAGGGGAACACACTATATGACGGGACTGGAAGGTAGGTCCCCGGTGGCTCGAGTTTGCTGCCCCGTGGGGAACAGAATTAGAGAAGGACTTGCAGATTTCACCGGGGCTTCTATCTGGCCCCTCCTAAGGCCACTAAGGTAATTAATCTGGGACCCCCACTGGAGAAAGGCACCATCACATGAACCCTATGGGGTGTTGTTAAACCGCCTCCCCAGTCCTGGGCACTGAAGGTGGGGATGGATGGTGGACAGGCGGAATTGTCCCGCAGGCCTAGGGGGAAAGTCACAGGCGGGGTTGCTATGATCTCAGAATGCGTTACTGCTTCCATTTTGCCTAGCAGTCATGATCTTCCCTGTACTGTGCCTGTTCAACATTTTATGTTTCTTCCTTAGTCTGAACAGAGGGAATCTGCTTGTGGACTGGGCGACGACAGTGGCCTCACTGAGAAACGGGCTTGATTGCTGGGTTGACAGCAAGGCACTGCTATCATCCTTTGGACTTCCATGAAAGGGTGATCCAATAAAGCATCTGGCTCCGAAGTCTACCCACCTGGTGGACTCCTGATACTCTCGCTGCTGTTGTCTGTACTTCATTTGTGGTATTTGGCTGCAGGGCACCTCTACATACCTGATCCCAGGGCTATCAAGGATGAGGGGCAGACCAAGATCATAAGGGTTATGCAGAGTACGAGTAGGGGTGGACTGTGGTCAGGCCACTCAGATGACTGCTGTCATGACTTTTTTCATCACCTTCCCTGCCCCACCTACAAAGCCTTGCATGCACTGTTCAGGTGGATGCCCCCCTCGATCATATGCACACCCTCCTTGTTCGCCCGCAGACCCCCTTTTGTTCACGTGCCCCATCTTGGGTCACATGCGTGGTTCCCCCTTGATCACATACACACCTTTCTTGATCACAGTGTACACCCCCTAAAACTCCTAAGTGTTCACCATGGCTGGCATTCTGTGTGATCTCAAGAGTACATGTTATAGATTCAGATCTTGGGCCTACAGCTGCTCTGACATCTGGCACATAGGTGGGATTTATTTCTTGGGATCCAAAGGTGGATTTGAAACCAGAAATCCAAAAATACTCTCAAAGGAGGCTAACCAGGGTCATTCCTCTAGTCCTTGTCCAGTCCACCTCTTATTGGCAGGAAGTACCCAGAGCTGACCTAGCCCTTTTCCCTCCAGATGAAAGAATGATCCAAAGATGAGGGGCTGAACCCAAGGGTTAAACCCACTCCACTTGCCCTCAGGAATTAAAGCTGTGAAGACTTTGGGTTTTCCAATCAGCACAGAGCCTAACTAACGAGCTCTCTCCCGGAGGAATTACTTCCCAGGAACTTGGAGCCTCAACTGTGTCTAGCTGGGGCTCAGCAGGTGAGACTGAATAGAACCCCGGACCCCTGCACTGGGCCTGTGCCCTTTGCCGGCTGGTCTGTTGTGAACGTTTAGGGACCTGGAGCCTGCGCAGAGGGGCACTCCCCCTGCATCTTTTGCCAATTACCTTTGCCCGCCCTCCTCATGCAGTCTACGCCCCAGCCCGCCTAGCAACTTTATCCTGATCCATCAGTGCCTTCTCTGAGGCAGATCTGAAGCCTGTCCTGTCTCCTCGCCTGGCTTTCTCCAAAGAAACCCTCTCCTCAGTTCTACCGTCTGTATCTGGACTGGCTGTGTATCTGGTAAGACGAATTTGGTTTGGTGACCAGTTTGGAAGCCAGTGGGAGGGCACCCAGAGGGACCTTTGCCCAAGGATCATGGTCCCCGGGGGGCACTAATAGCCCATGTATGAGCACCCATGGCCTTGGGTCCCTTGCTTCCAGCACCACCCCAGAATCCTCCAGGCACCACCCATAATCTGAGCTTGGTTTGGGGTTTGGGTAGGACGACACGTTTTGGTGAGTAATCTCATTATGGAAATGTACCTGGCTCTAGGTTGTTCCATGGAACTTCCCAGATGGTGCTAGTGGTAAAGAATCTGCCTGCAACTCAGGAGACAGAAGAGACACTGGTTCGATCCCTGGGATGGGAAGATCCTCTGGAGGAGAGCATGGCAACCCACTCTGGTATTCTTCCTGGAGACTCTCATGGACAGATGAGCCTGGCAGGCTACAATCCATGGGGTTGCAAAGGATCCAACAGGACTGAAGTGGCTTAGCATGCATGTTAGCTGGGTTTGTTCCACAGTCCTGAGTAGATCGTAGTTGGAATTCCCACTGGCAGAGTTTGGAGGCAATAGGCAAGATCTTGGCTGTTGAGGTTCTCCGTGCCTGGGGGAAAGGCTCGGTTCAGCTATTTGTCCTTTTGTTCTGATCTTCTGCGTCAGGACCCTCTTTTTCTGATTGTCTTGTTAAGGATTAGATATCGGGGACTGAGCTTCTTGCTGAGCACAGTAAGGACCCTGAGATTTTGGTACTGGAAGCACCTGGAAGCAAGCCCCTTCAGAATGGTGGTGGTGGTGGTTTAGTCACATCTAACTCTCAAGACCTCATGGATTGTAGCCCGCCAGGCTCCTCTGTCTATGGGATTTCCCAGGCAAGAATACTGGAATGGGTTACCGTTTCCTCTCCAGAGGGTCTTCTCCACCTAGGAATCAAACCTGCATCTCCTGCATTGCAGGAGGATTATTTACCACTGAGCCAGTGTGGATTCCCCTCAGAATGGATGATGTTAATTCAACAACTTGCCATTTCCTCTAACTTGCACTCTCCAAAATTGGGTGACTTTGAGTGAGGACGGAAACGGTATATACCTAACAGAAGCAGAAAATATTAAGAAAAAGTGGCAAGAATACACAGAAGAAGTAGACAAAAAAGATCTTAACAACCCAGATGACCATGATGGAGTGATTACTCACCTAGAGCCAGACATCCTGGAGTCCGAAGTAAAGTGAGTCTTAGGAAGAATCACTACGAACAGAGCTAGTGGAGGTGATGGAATTCCAGCTGAGCTATTTCAAGTCCTAAAAGATGATGCTGTGAAAGTGCTGTACTCAATATGCCAGAAAATTTGGAAAACTCAGCAGTGGCCACAGGATTGGAAATGGTCAGTTTTCATACCAATTCCAAAGAAAAGCAATGCCAAGAATGTTCAAACTACTGCACAATTGCACTCATCTCACACGTTAGCAAAGTAATGCTCAAAATTCTCCAAGCCAGGTTTAAACAGTACCTGAACCATGAAATTCCAGATGTTCAAGCTGGATTTGGATACAGATCATTGAAAAAGCAAGAGAGTTCCAGAAAAACATCTACTTCTGCTTTATGGACTATGCCAAAGCCTTTGTGACTGTGTGGCTCACAAAAAAAAACTGTGGAAAATCCTTAAGAGATGAGAATTCCAGACCACCTGACCTGCCTCCTGAGAAATCTGTATGCAAGTCAAGAAGCAACAGTTAGAACCAGACATGGAACAACTGATCAGATCAGATCAGTTACTCAGTGGTGTCCGACTCTTTGCGACCCTATGAACTGCAGCATGCCAGGCCTCCCTGTCCATCACCAACTCCCAGAGTTCACTCAGACTCACATCCATCGAGTCAGATATGCCATCCAGCCATCTCATCCTCTGTCATCCCCTTCTCCTCTTGCCCCCAATCCCTCCCAGCATCAGAGTCTTCTCCAATGAGTCAAGTCTTCACATGAGGTGGCCAAAGTACTGGAGTTTCAGCTTTAGCATCATTCCTTCCAAAGCAATCCCAGGACTCATCTCCTTCAGAATGGACTGGTTGGATCTCCTTGCAGTCCAAGGGACTCTCAAGAGTCTTCTCCAACACCACAGTTCAAAAGCATCAATTCTTCGGTGCTCAGCTTTCTTCACAGTCCAACTCTCACATCCATACATCCATACATGTGACTTGACTAGACGGACCTTTGTTGGCAAAGTAATGTCTCTGCTTTTCAAAATGTGATCTAGGTTGGTCATAACTTTCCTTTCAAGGAGTAAGCGTCTTTTAATTTCTTGGCTGCAGTCACCATCTGCAGTGATTTTGGAGCCCAGAAAAATAAATTCTGACACTGTTTCCACTGTTTCTCCATCTATTTCCCATGAAGTGATGGGACCAGATGCTATGATCTTCGTTTTCTGAATGTTGAGCTTTAAGCCAACCTTTTCACTCTCCACTTTCACCTTCATCAAGAGGCTTTTTAGTTCCTCTTCACTTTCTGCCATAAGGGTGGTGTCATCTGCATATCTGAGGTTATTGATATTTCTCCCAGCAATCTTGATTCCAACTTGTGTTTCTTCCAGTCCAGCGTTTCTCATGATGTACTCTGCATAGAAGTTAAATAAACAGGGTGACAATATATAGCCTTGACGTACTCCTTTTCCTATTTGGAACCAGTCTGTTGTTCCATGTCCAGTTCTAACTGTTGCTTCCTGACCTGCATACAGATTTCTCAAGAGGCAGATCAGGTGGTCTGGTATTCCCATCTCTTTCAGAATTTCCCACAGTTGATTGTGATCTACACAGTCAAAGGCTTTGGCATAGTCAATAAAGCAGAAATAGATGTTTTTCTGGAACTCTCTTGCTTTTTCAATGATCCAGCGGATGTTGGCCATTTGATCTCTGGTTCCTCTGCCTTTTCTAAAACCAGCTTGAACATCAGGAAGTTCACGGTTCACATATTGCTGAAGCCTGGCTTGGAGAATTTTGAGCATTACTTTACTAGCGTTTGAGATGAGTGCAATTGTGTGGTAGTTTGAGCATTTTTGGCATTGCCTTTCTTTGGGATTGGAATGAAAACTGCCCTTTTCCAGTCCTGTGGCCACTGCTGAGTTTTCCAAATTTGCTGGCATCTTGAGTGCAGCACTTTCACAGCATCATCTTTCAGGATTTGGAATAGTTCAACTGGTTCCAAATCCAGAAAGAAGTAGGTCAAGACTGTATATTTTCACCCTGCTTATATAACTTCTATTTAGAGTACATCATGCGAAATGCTGGCCTGGATGAAGCACAAACTGGAATCAAGATTGCCAGGAGAAATATCAATGACCTCAGATATGCAGAAAACACCACCCTTATGGCAGAAAGTGAAAGAGGAACCGAAGAGCCTCTTGATGAAGGTGAAAAAGGAGAGTGCAAAAGCTGATTTAAAATTCAACATTCAAAAAACAAAGATCATGGCATCCAGTCCCATCAATTGAGTTCAGTTCAGTCACTTAATTGTGTCCGACCTTTTGCTACTCCATGAATCGCAGCACACCAGGCCTCCCTATCCATCACCAACTCCTGGAGTTCACCCAAACTCATGTCCATCAAGTCGGTGATGCCATCCAGCCATCTCATCCTCTGTCATCCCCTTCTCCTCCTGCCCACAATCCCTCCCAGCATGAGTCTTTTCCAATGAGTCACCTCTTTGCATCAGGTGGCCAAAGTATTGGAGTTTCAGCTTTAGCATCAGTCCTTCCAAAGAACACCCAGGACTCATCTCCTTTAGGATGGACTGGTTGGATCTCCTTGCAGTCCAAGGGACTCTCAAGAGTCTTCTCCAACACCACAGCTCAAAAGCATCAATTCTTCGGCGCTCAGCTTTCTTCACAGTCCAATTCTCACATCCATACATCCATACATGTGACTTGACTAGACGGACCTTTGTTGACAAAGTAATAGCTCTGCTTTTTAATATGCTATCTAGGTTGGTCAAGGACTTCCCTGGTGGCTCAGATGGTAAAGTGTCTGTCTACAATGTGAGAGACCTGGGTTTGATCCCTGGGTTGGCAAGATTCCCTGGAGAAGGAAATGGCAACCCACTCCAGTACTCTTACCTTAAAAATCCCATGGATGGAGGAGCTTGGTGCAGGCTACTATTCATGGGGTGGCAAAGAGTTGGGCACGACTGAGCGACTTTAGTTTCTTTCTTTCACTTTCTAGGTTGGTCATAACTTTCCTTCCAAGGAATAAACGTCTTTTAATTTCATGGTTGCAATCACCATCTGCCCATAACTTCATGGCAAATAGATGGGGAAACAATGGAAACAGTGACACTTTATTTTGGGGGGCTCCAAAATCACTGCAGATGGTGACTGCAGCCATGAAATTAAAAGACACTTGCTCATTGGAAGGAAAGCTATGACCAACCTAGACAGCTTATTAAAAAGCAGACACATTACTTTGCTGACAAAGATCTGTCTAGTCAAAGCTGTGGTTTTTTCCAGTAGTCATGTATGGATGTGAGAGTTGGACCATAAAGAAAGCTGAGCACCGAAGAATTAATGCTCTTGAACTGTGATATTGGAGAAGACTCTTGAGAGCCCCTTGGACAGCAAGGAGATCCAACCAGTCAATCCTAAAGGAAATCAGTCCTGAATGTTCATTGGAAGGACTGATGCTGAAGCTCTAATAATTTGGCCACCTGATATGAAGAACTGACTCATTTGAAAAGATCCTGATGCTGGAAAACATTGAAGGCAGAAGGAAAGGGGATGACAGAGTATGAGGTGGTTGGATGGCATCACCGAGTCTATGGACATGAGCTTGAACAAACGGTGGGAGATGGTGATGGACAGGGAAGCTGGCATGCTGCAGTCCGTGGGGCTGCAAAGAGTTGCATATGACTGAGCGACTGAAGTGAACTGAGTTATGAATCCACGTTGGAGACACTGTTTTAATTCTTGCTGGAAAATGACAGGTTTTAGAATGGGGTCGATGTGTTCACGAATGGTACTTGTGCTTTTGGGTTCAAATTTCCCACTTCAGAGTTCAGTTGGGTGACACCACCCATGTGTATCAAGCATGCCTTGGAAGAGTAATTCATTTGAGTATGAGATGGAGACATAGTGGATGTATGGAACAAAAACCATATCATTTCTAAGAAGTCTTCTCTTCAATCATGACTGCCTTTCCCTATAGCTCCCCTTCTGGGGTCCTGACCCAGAATGCAGAAAGGTGGGTCCCCCTGTGTGTTCCCTTCACTGGAAACCATGAACATGCATATTCTCTGCAGGGTTTGGTCTGGTAAATGTACCAAAAGGCATCCAGCACGTGGGTGGTCCTGCCTTTAGCATTCTTGCTGTGTATTTTACCAGGAGATCAAGTGTTGAGTGAATAATGATATCAAGTTTGCCTGCCTCTGTGAGAGTAAGAAGAACATGTATCACTTGAGTGGGCTTATTGCACTTTGGCTTTCCCATGTTTAACATGTTCTTAGCATCTGTGCATTTCTGTCTCATTTTCTCTCCCCTTTTTTCTTCCCTCCTCATCTCCCAGAAGTCTTTTGAATCAGTTATGAAAGCTACATGGTAGAGATGGTTTCTGTTCAGGTGCTTACGTGTCTAGAACCTTATGTTTATATATTTCCATTATAGTATATGATGGTATTTTCAATATTTCTTGCACTTAAAAAATTAATACCAGAATTGCAAACAACTTAGGGGCCTTTTTAGAAGGTCATCTTTCACTTAGTGATATACATTTAAGATTTCTCTGTATCTTTTTATGACTGGATAGCTCATTTCTTTTTAACAGTGAATAATATTCCATTGTCTGGATGGATCACAGTTTTATTAAACAAATCATCCCTGAAAGACATCTTGTTGGTTTCCAAGTTTTGGCAATTATGAATAAAGATGCTGTAATCATTCACGTGCAGGTTATTGTGTGAGCACATTTTCAATCTATTTAGTTAAACAACCAAAGATAACTGATTGTTGGACTGCATGGCAATTGGTATGTTTATTTTGTAAGAAACTGTCAAACTGTCTTGCCAAGTGGCTGCCCCATTCTGCATGCATATCATGGAGATCCTGTTGCTTCACATGGTTACCAGCTTTGGTTTTCTCAGGGTTTGCATTTTAGTCATTTTAATAGATGTGTAGTCATCTCTCCTTGTTTTAATTTGCAATTTTCTAGTGACCTATGATGTTGAAGATCCTGTTATGTGCTTATCGAGCCTGAATTTACCTTTGGTGTTTTCAATTGGTTTACTTATTTTTTGTTTCACTGGGTCTTTTTGCTGCGCAGTCTTCCTCTGGTTGCAGGGAGCAGGGGCTGCTCTCCAGTCGCAGTGTGCGCGCTTCTCTGTGCGGTGGCTTCTCTTGTTGCCGAGCACAGGTGCTAGAGCTCGGGCTCAGCAGTTGTGGCGCATGGACTTCATTGCTCCGAGGCATGTGGGATCTTCCCGGATCAGGGATCAAACCCACGTCCCCTGCACTGGCAGGCAGATTCTCAACCACTGGACCACCAGGGAAGTCCCGGGTTTTTGTTTTTATATTGTTGGGCTTCAATTGTTTTATGCCTATTTTCGATAGGATTCCTTTATCAGATAAGTGCTTTGAAAGGATTTTCAAAGGTCGGATGGGCCAAAGAGACCTTCCTTTTTGGACCCCGACATTAAAGCACCCCAACAAGTTTGCTCTATTTATTCCAGATCAAAGTTTGGGAGAAAATTACACTGAGATACTTGATGAATAATTACTTGGTGCAACAGTTAGGACTAGTCAAAATCAAGTTAAAAGGTTGATAAAAGGGCCTGAGTCTCTTGGCTCAACCCCTCACTGGGGGGGTCCCAGAACCTTTTATACAAAAACAGATGAATGGTCAGAGATGAAAAGAAAGCTTCTAGGACTCCTTGTAAAATCAAGGCTTTTTATTCAGTCCTACGTTAGACTAAAAGGGGCTTGGTTCAGCGGTAAAGAATCTTCCTGCCAATTAGGAGACAACGGTTCAATCCCTGGCTCAGGAAGATCCCCTGGAGCAGGAAATGGCACTCCAGTCTTCTTGCCTGGGAAATCCCACGGACAGAGGCGCCTGGTGGACTCCATCCCGCACGCAGGGTCATAAAAGAGTCAGCCATGACTTAGCAACTGAACAACAATGGAGACTAAAAGCTAAAGGCGTGAAAGTTGGTAGAACTGAGATGAAATTTTATAAAAATTGGTATATGTAAATAGGTTTTATTGAAGCTGGGTTGCCTAAGTATATTGTCGAAAAAACACTTGGTCTTGCTGGGGAATGCCTCCCTGTGCTCTGCTTAGGCACTCAGTCATGTCCGACACTTTGTGACCCCATGGACTACAGTCCACTAGGCTCCTCTGTCCATGCGGATTCTCCAGACACAAATACTGGAGTGGGTTGCCATGCCCTTCTCCAGAATGCTTCCCTTGCTTGGTATTATAAGGCAGGGCATATGAATCTGTCCCTCAGGAAATACACTCATTAGCATACTAAAGGAAACGAATGGGGTCACCCAAAACTGTGCAATATAAAGTAAAAACTGGGAGCTAATATTTAGGGGCTAACTTAAAAAAAAAAAAAAAGAAACTTTACTCTGGATCTAGCCTTGCACTCTGAAAGAGGGCCTTTGTTGAATGCCTTGTGCAAGCTAAAGGCTTGATAAATTAACCCTGAAATTCTAGAACACAGAACTCTTGAATTTCAGTTTAGCTGGAAATCTTCTCACTTATATTAATAGATTAAATTAAAGAAAATATAGTTGGGCAAAATCAATCTTTTAATATCATTTGGGAGGCACACGGGTTCTTTGGAGATTTAAAAGCAACTATCTTTCTCTCCCCAGACAAGAATACTGGAAGTTGCCATGCCCTCCTCCAGATCTTTCCAACCCAGTGATCAAACTCAGGTCTCCCTCATCAGGGCAGATTCTTTACCAGCTGAGCCACCAGGGAAGCCCATCTTTCTCGTGCAAATCTCTACAAATCAGAAACTTAGCTATAGCCCACAATGACCTGAGACTGAGCCTAATTAATCAGATAGAACCCGACAACAAGGAGAGACAAAGTGGAAAAACAGCCTTTAAAAACTCCAACAGTTGGAAAGGCTCCTTTGCCTAGAATCTAACTCATAGCCTCCATAAGGGTTTATCAAGGGCAAGTAAAAATCTTATTTCTTTTCCAAAAGGAGTAAAGCCCTAGTGCCCTGGCAAGCAAATTTAACTTATTCCAGCTATTATTTATAACTGTTTATGGGCTTCACCTGGAGAAGGCAATGGCACCCCACTCCAGTACTCTTGCCCAGAAAATCCCATGGATGGAGGAGCCTGGTAGGCTGCAGTCCATGGGGTCGCCAAGAGTTGGACACGACTTCCCTTTCACTTTTCACTTTCATGCATTGGAGAAGGAAATGGCAACCCATTCCAGTGTTCTTGCCTGGAGAATCCCAGGGATGGGGGAGCCTGGTGGGCTTCTGTCTATGGGGTCGCAGAGTCAGAAACGACTGAAGCGACTGAGTGAGCGAGCGATGGGCTTCACCAGTGGCTCAGCAGTCAAGAGTCTGTCTGCAGTGCAGGAGACGCAGGAGACACAGTGTTGATCCCTGGGTTGGGAAGATCCCTTGGAGGAGGGGCTGGCAACCCACTCCAGTATTCTTGCCAGTAGAATCCCACGGACAGAGGAGCCTGGTGGGCTATATGGGATTGCAAAGAGTCGGACATGACTGAAGCGACTACGACTGAAGCGACTACGAGTGAAGCGACTCAGCACACAACACGCAAGCTTATATTGTAAGTTTATATTGTTTATAAACTTACTTTATAAGTTTATATCTAAGTATATTGTAACACCGGATTCATAACTGTTACAGTGAAGCTATGAGATTTCAGAGTATGTCTGTGTAGACTGAATAGCCTATATCACACAGTCTCCAGCCGATCTAGGAGTGAAACTTCCTAGTGCCATGGGACGAAATTGATCACTAAAGGCCTTCCAAACAGTTGAATTTATGATTGAGAGACATAGAATATTGGAGACATAGAATGTTGCCAGCATTTCAGTAAGCAGAGAATGTTGTGGTCACCGCATCCACCTTTGACTGGGCACCCTGAATTCAGAATGGAGAAAAACAGGATACTGGTACTAGATGGTTAAGGTGCATATCAAAGGAAGAATTTCAATCAGCCCATGGGAGAAGGCAATGGCAGCCCACTCCAGTACCCTTGCCTGGAAAATCCCATGGACGGAGGAGCCTGGTGGGCTGCAGTCCATGGGGTCGCTAAGAGTCGGACGCGACTGAGCGACTTCACTTTCACTTTTCACTTTCATGCATTGGAGGAGGAAATGGCAACCCACTCCATTGTTCTTGCCTGGAGAATCCCAGGGACTGCGGGGCCTGGTGGGCTGCCGTCTATGGGGTCTCACAGAGTTGGACACGACTGAAGTGACTTAGCAGCAGCAGCAGACTTTTGCATCTTCTTATACACAGAAAAGTGCTAACATTCATTAGCTTGAGATATCTGGTTTCCTTCAACAGTAATCTTTTAATGTTCTGACTACCTAGTTTGTATTTGTTTTGTTATGTTGTTTTATTTGCAAAACTTCTATTTATCCTGGCTCCTGTCTTACCTCTTTAGAAAAAGTCCCTTAGAGTTATCTGAGAGGCTATATCTTGGACTTAAGTCCTCCGTAAGTGTGCTGAATAAAATCTTCTCAACTTTTAGGTTGAGCATTTTTTGGGATACCTATCTGTTGAGCTCCTCCTATGAACTGTGCTAGTTTGGGAATCTAAAGATGACCGCGCTTACTTTTTGAAGAGGTCAGTTCACAGTGGAAGAGGCAGAACTGGGATGGTGTTGCAATCTTGTTGTACCAGGGCTAGGCAGGGTGAATGGAGGGTTACTATTTCACATAGGCTGATTAGGAAGGGCACCTCTGAAAAGGCAACATGTGAGCTGGGCTGGAATGTTATGAGGGACGCCTGGGGACAGAGCTCCAGGCAGAGGAAATGGCAAGGCCAGTGTTCTCAGGTGGGAGCCGTTTTGCTTCTACAAAGGGAAGCAAAGAAGCCACTGTGACCAAGGGCAGTGAGTAAGTGTGGCCCCCAAGGGGAAGGGGAGGCCTAAAATGAAGGGGTGGGGAGCATATCACCACTGTCAGACCTTAGGCTTCTACTCCAAGATGGGAGGCCCTGAAGGGTTTGGAGCCGGAAGAGCCACATGTTTGAACTCCGTCTCTTCAAGAACCACTTTGGCCTGCTGTCCAGAGGTGATAGTGGAGACAGTTAAGAGGTACTGCAGTCATTCTGGGAAGAGACAATGATGGCCTGTTTTGGTGGCTGATGGAGGGGTGAGAAATGATCGGGTCTCTCATATCTTCTCATAAGATTTGCTGAAGGAATGGGAGTGGAGTGTAGGATCAAGGATTCAAGGATAACTCCAACCTCAGTGCCTTGAAGGAGAGTTGGAGGTCCGGAGACTAGCGGAGAGAGGAGCTGGCTGGTGGTTGAAGGTACAGTAGGGACTGGCTTTGGGCACATTCAGAGACCGCCTGCCAGCTCTTGCAAGTGGAGATGTTGCTCACGCAGCGAATAGGCAGCTAGGACAAATGAGAGGCTGGAATCCGAAGGTAAGAATCCTCAAAAGCATAAACAAAGGTGTGGGGGAGGGAAGGAGGGTCATAAAATATCCCTCCTGAAAAAGTTTTAAGGCTTTTAAACTTCTGTCATCACTGTTTTTATATCACTTATAATAAAAGTCTATGGCCATAAAAGTATGTGGCAACACCATGTTGCAGGAAGTGGCTATAGCTGGTCAACAATTTCTAAACTGTCAGCCTGAGGCCAATAGCACCAAATCTCCTGTGAGCTTGTTAGAGATGCAAATTATTGGGCCCTGCCAGACCAGACCTAGTGAATCATAAGCCCGAGGAAAAGCACCGGAACTGTTTTGACAAGTTCTCTAGGAGGTTGTTACGAAGTTTAAAATTAAGTGAGCTAGATAAGAAATTTAGTATTATTTCTAGATTTTAATCACTTAAAAAGAAACAACTTTTTTAAAGGTAAAATGTCTTTTATTGTTTGAAGAATAAAAAAGTAAACAAAAATTGGTATGACATTTCATTTCTTAGTCTTCTTAATGAGGTTATAAAAAATACAGTGCTACTTAGTCTTATAAACTCTTGAAACGGTCTAGAAGTTCCTACTTAGTATTGTATAAAAAGGCACTTAAAACACACGGGATGATAAAACAAAATCACCTCATAAATACAATTGAAATTGCTTTGAGAAATTTCTCAATATAGACCCATATGTAAATAGGACTTTTTTCTTTTCCAAAACATAGTATCTTCCCCAGGGTATGTCTGCAGGCATCATAAATGTGGCCTGTCTTCTCCCACCTTCGGTTTTTGATATAGGTTAACAGAAATGCAAGCTAAATTCATTTTTTTTTTCCAATTTAATCTCTTATTTTGTTTAAGATAAAATTCTTAAACTATAACCAAGATCTTTTAGGATGTTTTACTCATTTTCATTTTGTTTCAAATCACAATTAAAAGAAAGAGGTAGACAATGATGCAAATAAATGTTCTTTTAAGGTCCTTATATTCAGGTACCAAAATCACCCTAAACATTCCTGAAGCATGTGAACACACATGTGTGTATATTTTTAAGTATTGCTGTTGCATGGTTCTGGGTTTTGAGGATTCTACACTAATTTAATCTTCATAAACTGATATCACAGGTTTGGATATAACTGAAAACATTCAGTGCCTTCATCTATGGTAGAAGATACGTGCACTTCACATATTTCTAACTCTTCATTTTCTTTCAGGTTGGTCAAAGAATAAGCAATGTATGCCGTAAATTAAAACAAAATCCCTGCCATATGTCCTGTATGTGCTGTTGCTAATTAAAATAAGTGTATTCTTGCTGTGGAAATTCTGTGGCTTGAGAGTTTGTGAGATCATCTTTTCATCAAATGGCATAGGTAAGAAGAGTAAATTTTTTAAACTGAGAAATACAAGTCAGATCATTAATTCATTCTCTGCACATAAAATGCTATTTTAGAGGTAAGTGGATTATTTCACCCTAAGGGGACGGTTCACTAAAGAGTACACTAATTGTTGAAGGAATTGCCTGAACATGGTCAATTTGAAATAAAAATGAAATCCAAAGATTTGGTTATTTTCCTGGCAGGATTTGAACTATTAATAAAAACTAACATTTAAAAAATAATATGGGGGGGAAATATAGAGCCACTTGAATGCTTATCACTTTATTACTGGAACCATAAATAGTAATGATTTGAATTAGTCCTAGACATTGATTGGTATGTTTAAACTGGTCCTTAATTATGCCTTTTCTGCCTTTTGTTCTGTTGCTCACCCTTTTAAGAAATGCCATGCCAATTCGCACAAGCTTGTGTTGCATGAAGCAGCTGGTACTGCCTTCCTGAGTATATGTACACGTGTTCATTTCTCATGCCTCTGCTCATATATTTCTGTTCAAATTTTCTGTTGAATTGCATTGAAAAGCTTTTGTTGATTTTCAAGGCAGTCTTTCAGCTTATCCTCTGTCAAAGTCAGTCGCTGCTCCAAGATTGAAACAGTCTGCAAAAAAAAGGAGGACAGTCATCAGGGCCTGGGGACCTGGTGGTGAGAATGATGGTGATAATCTCTGCACTGATCTTTTTCAGAACTGTAATGCCTACCCTCTTGCCAGGAGGTTGGCTCAGAAATGAGCTCCAGAACTTGCTCCGTTCCTGCACCCCACCACAGGGCAAAGCACTGCCAAGCCGTTTGAGGAAAAGGGAAAAAGAGGAAGCACTCAAGAAAAAAGGAATAAATGATCAAGCCTCTATGGACAATTCTAAAGTCTGATCTTCTAAAGCATCGATGCCAGAGAAAAGACCACATGAGGCATGTTAAATAGTGTCCCAGGTAGTGTGGAATGCAGGAGGTGGGACGGAATGCCACATGCCCCACTACTACTTCAATGGCATCACTGGTCATTCTGCCACAATCAATCCATGTGGGCCATATCTGTATTACCCTAGACAGCCGGAAACCTAGCTTATCTTGAAAATATAATGACTGCCACTCATTTCTGCACCCAGAAGATGACAACAGCACCTCACAGACTTGGTAGGAAGACTGAACGAAATCAGGGATGTAAAATGCTTAAGCTAGTGCCTGGCACAACAGGACTTTGCCAATCTTAGCTATTCTAACTCCTTTGGCTAGTGAGTGAGTATATGACTATACACACACACATACATGGCTACTTTTAAATTGTGATTATCGATTACTTCAGTTCTTTTTTTTTTTTTTTAACTTCACTATAAACTTGATTCAGGAAATTGCACACTAAAAAGTACCAATGAATTCTCATGAGAAAAACACCCTTGTGACCAGCACCAGGTCAAGAGCTGGTGCCTTGCATGCACCTTCCCCCATAACAGCCACTATCCTGACCACTATAAGAATAATCTGCATGTTTTTATGGTTTTATCTTTCAAGTATGCATCCCTAGAAACTACAGCTTTATCTTACCCATTTAATCTGCAGATTCCCCACTTCCTTGCTTTATGTCCTTTATAATTTGTCTATTTACAGGCTCAGGCCATCTGATCTGTAGATTCCCTACCAGACTGGATTTTAGGGACTGTGTGCTCCAGATACAGTTATCTGTTCTTTTACTCTCTGTATTTTATATAAACTGGAAACGGGATTCAAAGGCTTGATAAGACTCAGGCTAGATCCCTCGGTAAGTCTATTCTTTCTTCAGAGGGCAATGACATTCTATTTCCATTTATTAGTTGGGATGGTTTATAAAATACACTTCTCATATATTATTTGGTTACCTGGAAGTACAGTTCATATAGGAAAAGCAGCATAAATTCATGGTTAGTCAATAAGTTTCCAGATAATGAATTGATTCCCTATAGTTTCTGATAGTAATCAGTTGTTCTTTTTTTTCTATTATTTAATAGTTTTTTTTTCTTTCATATTCCATACTATAGATCATGACTTGTTATGATTGGCCTGGGAAACAGGCCAATCAAATCTAAAGTTGGCATGAGGTTGAGAGAAAAACTGCCTTTTAAAGGCGAGAGATGTCTAATAAACACAAAGTCACCTCCAGCACAATACTGCAATACTGTTAATGATCAAAATTAACAGCAATGCTCATAATATTTTCTAATATTTCTTGGGTGCCTACTATACTCCAAGCATTTTGCCTTATATTTACATACATTATCACAATGCAAAAAGCAAAAGCTTTTGATACGTATATTATCAACGCCTGTAACACTGGTTAACTCCAGTTACCTACTGTCTGAAAAATTATAATGAGAAAGTGATATTGTTGGGTTGGCCCAAAAGCTTGTTTGAGTTTTTCTGTAACATCTTATAACTTACAGAAAAGCTTGAATGTTTTGGCCAACCCAAAACAATCTGTACTGAGTTATAAACATTGCCACAGGGTTAGGAGATATTCAGTCATCTGTAATTGAAGTGAATCAGAATGTGTTTATTTCACTTGATTCACCCACAGATTCACACTGTTCCCATTTTGCAAGTGTGCTGTGCCTGCTTTTCACTTCTTTCCTGTTTGAAGGGTAGTCAGTCCTTCAAAGTTAAAAAAGTAGAGACTCTCAATAAAGTTTAAAGTGACCCATTTAACCTTGAATCAGGGAAAAAGGTGAAATGGGTCACGAAGCTGATAGAGCAGAGGATGGAAAGACCCTCAAGAGGACCTGCCACTCGATGTGAGCGCAAGTGAGGAAGCCAGCATGTGTGGAGCCAGGGCCCGGAAACAGGCCCATCAAAACTAAGGCTGGCAGGAGGTTGAGAGAAAAACTGCCTTTTAAAGGCAAGAGACGTCTGATAAACACAAAGTCACCTCCAGCACAATACTGCAAAGCAAAAATTGGTAATTTACCTGTGATTTTTCACTGAACAAATCTTATGACTCCAAGGTCTCACAAGACTTGTTCCCACAACCTGTCATGACCCATATCCATGTCTCTTAACTCCAAGGTTCGGAGATGTTATCTAAAGGGTAACATTTTAAATTACTGGCTCTAAACCCAGAAGGGAATGTTAAGAGACCCATGCCAAGGCCTTGAATTCTCTGGAGATGAGAACTGGACATCTGGATGATTCTTAATTGCCTGGGCGATTATAATATACAGCCAGGGTTAACTGTACATTAACTTATATGCAAAATAACTTCTATACAAGAGCTATTTCAACTTGAAATATTTATTCTGGGAAAGTAATTGACATCTCTATAGTTCATGTCATAGCTTCTTTCTGTATAACTTGGGACAGCATCTGCTCTGACAAATATTAGTGTCCTCATCCTATTTATCAAAGAATGATAAGACTTATTCAAAGGAAACACCAAGGAGAGCTGGAAGGACAACCTTTGATGAATCTATTTTAATACACTGCTTCCATTAAATGACATCTAAATTTCCTGACCAAGAGTTGGAAGACCTTTGGTATGTTAAGATTCATGGTATTCCTTCTTGGCAAAGGTAAACTGGCATTCAGTAAAGCAATTATCCTTCAATAAAAAAATAAATTTAAAAAATTGCTTAAATGTAATTAAAAGGAATTAAGCCATTACGTCTTTCCTTTTCACTGTAAAATTATTCATTACAAGCATGACTATATAATGAAATTTAATAAAAGAATGTATACAGTCTGGTTAAAAAAAAAAAAAAAAAGAATGCTGAAAGTCATCCTGTGCAGTAAAAAATAAATTAAAATTTAGCATCAATAATAATAATAAAAAAGACGGGGTAATATTCTAAAAGGGGAATGTGAAAACCTCATCTCCAGAACAGTGTGTCCCATAAGAAGCTTTGAAATGAGGGAAGTTATACTTCGGACAGAGGGAATTATCCTCAGAGTGAAAACTAAAAGCATTGCCAATATTTCATTCTAACTGAAATGATTAATCCCAATACATTTTTTATTTTGGCCTTAAATATTTCTTTGATAATATCCAAAATCTGAATACACTGCCTCAGAAAATTCTTAGGGCAAAACATTACTGTCCAGAATCAAACTTATAGCATGAAGTACCACAACAGTTCTTCACTGTCTCCTCTCCTCCCTTCTGGTCCTCAGACGCCAGGTACAGTCCAGTGTGTGTGTGCACACACGTTTACATTGCATGGGCTCAGACCTCGCCTTCACAAGAATCCAGCGCGTCTCGGCAGAGCGTGTGTTGCTCTGTTAACTACCACCTGTGAGCGTGCTAACAAAGTATCCCCCCTGCTCTGCTAGCTCCGCAGCCTGCTGTAACCAGGATTTTGTGCATCTTACCTCCAAGTGTGAAAGATGGCAACCCACCTGTGTCAAAACATTGAGCTGTTCCATAATATGCTCTAACGCGTCAGTCACAGCAAGAGGTATGCTTCTTTGACTCTCAGAAGGGAGGTCGTTTATGTCTTCTGTTTTCTTTTTCGAGACTGTAGGTGAACATTCTGATGACATTAAAGAAGGATTCAAGAAATATCCGCAGATCTCTTCACCCTTGTCTGGTAGAGTTCTAACAGTTGTTTCTGTTGTCTTTGACACCATAGAAAAGATGGGAAGAGTTATATTTTCAAAACTTTAAAAATTATATATATATATATAATATATATAGTTTCAATATTCCTCTTTTAAAAGCCCAACTTGCATTTAATTTTCATCTTCAACTACTGCAAATTACAAGAGGAAAAAAAGGCTAAAAAAGAGAATGGAGGAAATTCACAATTTTCCTTGATTTTTTTTCAGTGAAATATAGTTTGTATGTTGTATGTATCTGTCTGAAGGATGAGGTGTTATACATTTAAACAGGTTGTTAAATGCTGTCTAATTCTTGATTTTAAAAGTCATGTCAATTAAGATGACTATTATTTGATTTCTGAGAGGAGGAGACAAGATGGCAGACTAGAAGGATTTGGGCTTGAGTCCTCTCATGAAACACCAAAATTACAACAAACTGCTAAAGAACCATTGACAAAAAAGACTGAAACTTATCAAAAAAGATATTCTACACTCAAAGATGAAAAAGAAGACACAGCAAGATGGTAGAAGGGGCTGCTTTCTCAATATAGTCAAATCCCATAAGCACTGGGTGGGCAATAATTAAATAATTAAACCACAGAGGTATTCCCACAGGAGGGAGAGTTCTGAGCCTCACTTGAGGCTCCCGAATCTGGGGGTCTGGCACCAGGAGGAGGCGGAGCCTCCTGAAGAAGAGTTTAAGTACAGGAGCTCCACAGGACTGGGTGAAACAGAGACTCCACTCTTGGAGGGCACCCGTAAGATTTCAAATGCACTGTGAGCCAGGGTAAGGTAGTGACTCCATAGGCGCCTGGGCCAGGCCTGCCGAAGGGTCTTGGAGGGTCTCCTGGGGAGGTGGGGCTGGGGCTCACTGTAGGGTCAAGGACGCTAATGGCAGAGATACTGGGGAATATTCACTGACATGAGCTCTCCTTGAGGTTGCCATTTTCACACTGAGAACACGGCCAACAGGCTCCAGTGTTGGAGCAGCTCATGACAACCAACCAACAAGGTGGGAACGCCTTGGGAACACCTCCCAGGTGGAGGGAGCACCATCCATCAGCAGACACACTGCCTAAAGTTGTCCTGAATGTACAGCCACCTCTAAACACACACCATGACACAGCCCTCCCACTGGGAAACCTGCACAAAGCTCTTAGACCAGACACACCCAGCAGGAGGCAGACACCAGAAGCAAGAGGAACCACAATATTTCAGTTTGTGAAACAGAAATTGCAATCACAGACAGTTAGACAAAGTAAGATGATGGAGAAATATGTTCCAGACGAAGGAACAAAATAAAACCCCAGAAGAACAATTACACAGAGTGGAGATAGGCAAACTACCTAAAAAAGAACTCAGAATAATGATAGTGAAGATGATCCATGATATCAGAAAAAGAATGGGGGCACAGACCAAGAAGATACAAGAAAATATAAAGAGCTAGAAAATATAAACAACAAACAGTTGAGCTATACAATAACTGAGATGAAAAATACACCACATGGAATCAATAGTACAATAAAGGAAGCAAAAGAACCGATCAGTGAGCTGAAAGACCGATGGGTGGAAATTACTGCCATGGAACAGAATAAAGAATGAAAAGAAATGAGGACACTCTCAGATCCTCTGAAACAACATTAAATTCCCTTATAGGGGTCCTAGAAGAAGAGAGAAAGGGTCTGAAAATATTTGAAGGGATAATAGGCGAAAACTTAACTAACTTGGGAAATAGTCACACAAGTTCAGGAGGTGCAGAGAGTCCCATATATTAATAGATAAACCCAAGGAGGAACATGCCAAGACTAATACATATTAATTAAACTGACAAAAATACAATTGACACCACAGAAATACAAAGAACCATAAGAGACTACTACAAACAACTATATGCCAATAAAATGGACAACTTAGAAGAAATGGACAAATTCTTAGAAAGGTACAATCTTCCAAGACTGAATTAGGAAGAAATAGAAAGTATGAACAGACAAATCACAAGTACTGAAAGTGAAACTGTGATTTTAAAAAGTCCTAACAAAAGTCCAGGACCAGACGGCATCATAGCTAAAGTCTATCAAATATTTGGAAAACAGGAAACATCTATCCTTCTGAAACTATTCCAAAAAACTGCAAAAGAAGAAACACTCCCACACTTATTATGAGGCCACAATCACCCTGATTCCAAAACCAGACAAACTGTTGAAGTTAAAGTCGCTCAGTTGTGTCCGACGCTTTGCGACCTCATGACTATTCAGTCCATGGAATTCTCCTGGCCAGAATACTGGAGTGGGTAGCTGTTCTCTTCTCCAGGGGATCTTCCCAACCCAGTGATCGAACCCAAGTCTCCCTCATTGCAGGCGGATTCTTTAGCAGCTGAGCCACCAGGGAAGCAAAACCAGACAAAAATACCACAAATAAAGAAAATTACAGGGCAATATCACTGAACACAGATGCAAAAATTCTCAGCAAAATGATAGCAAAGCAAATCCAATGATACGTTTAAAGGATCACATACCATGATCAAGTGGCTTTATCCTAGGGATGCAAGGACTTTTCCATGTCTGCAAGTCAATCAGTGTGATATACTACATTAACAAATTGAATAATAAAAACCACACAATCCTCTCAATAGATGTAGAAAAAGCTTTTGCCAAAACCCAATTAGCATAGCATAGCATAGCATGACAAACCTACAGCTGACATCATACTCAATGGTGAAAAACTGAAAGCATTTCCTCTAAAATCAAGAACAAGATGAAGATGTCCACCCTTGCCACTTTTATTCAACGTAGTTTTGGAAGATATAGCCATGCCAATCAGGGAAGAAAAAGAAATAAAAGGAATCTAAATTAGAAAAGAAATAAAACAGTCATAGTTTGCAGGTGATATGATACTTTTGTGTGTGAAGTGTTAGTCACTCAGTCATGTATGACTCTTTTGTGACCCCATGGACTGTAGCCCACCAGGCTCCTTTGTCCATGGGATTCTCCAGGCAAGAATACTGGAGTGGGGAGCCATTCCTTTCTCCAGGGGATCTTCTCAACCCAGGGATTGAACCTGGGTCTCCTGCATTGCAGGAGGGTAAGAGGGAAGCCCAACGTGATTCTATATGTCGATAATCCTAAAGATGTTACCAGAAACCTACTAGAGTTCATCAGTGAATTTGGTAAAGTTTCAGGATAAAAACTTAACATATAGCTATCCCTTCCCTTTCTATACACTAACAAGGAAAGATCAGACAGAGAAATTAAGGAACCAATACCATTTACCATTACTTCAAAAAGAATAAAATACCTAGGAATAAACCTACCTAGGAGGCAAAAGACCTGTACCACACTCCAAAAACTTTAGGATGCAGATAAAAGACATTGAAAATGACAGAAACAGATGGAAAGATACCTTATGTTCTTGGACTAGAAGAATCGATATTGTTAAACTGGACATACTACCCAAAGCAATCTATAGATTTAATATAATCCTTATGAAACTACTAATGGCATTTTTCACAGAACTAGAACAACAAAAAAATTTTTTTAATTTGTATGGAAACACATAAGACTGGGAAAGAAAAATGGAGCTGGAGGAATCAGGCTCCCTGACTTCAGATTATACTACAAAGCTACAGTAATCAAGACAATATGGTACTGGCACAGACACAGAAATATAGATCAATGGAACAGGACAGATGCCCAGAAATAAACGTATAACCTATGGTCAATTAATCTATGACAAAGAAGGCAAGAATATACAATGGAGAAAAGACAGTCTCTTCAATAAGTGGTGCTGGGGAAACTGGATAGCTACATGTAAAAGAATGAAACTAGAACATTTCTAACACCACACTCTCATAAGTCTTTGTGCCATCAGTACAGCGCTTAGCACTTCTTGTTCTATTTGTGTTTTCGTGTCTATATTGCCTAGCAGAGTATGAGGGTTACTCTCTAGGAGACATGACTCGGTCATTTTTCTTCCTAAGGTGCCTAGCACAGAGTATGAGACACAGACTGGGCTCACCATTTGTTAAACTAAATTCAACTGACTGTCCTGCATCTGATGAGCCATCAACAAAACATAAATATTAATACTTTGACAGTATTTGGAGAGAAGTATAAACTTAAAGTTAAGATAATACCATTCTCTACTAAAAATTAGTCTTAAATGCCTCCTAAAGGTACAGTCTCTTCCCAGGTGGCACAGTTGGTAAAGAATCCACCTGCTAATGCAGGAGATACAAGAGATGTGGGTTTGATCCCTGGGTCTGGGAGATCTACTGGAGAAGGAAATAGCAACCCACTCCAGTATTCTTGCCTGGAAAATTCCACAGACACAGGAGCTTGGTGGGCTACAGTTCATGGGGTCATAAGGAGTCGGACATGAGCACACACACACATACACAAAGGCACAATGAGGGAGCAATATAAGCATTTATCACTTACCTGAAAATCACTGCTTGATTTTTATCCCCTAAAAGTATATTTGATGGTTTCTGGTGAAATAGCATAAGGATTTTCTGACAAGCATGAACGCAAAAGAAGGCACTTCACATGTAAAGTGAAAGTGAAAGACTCTCAGCCATGTCCTACTCTTTGTAACCCCACGGACTATACAGTCCATGGAATTCTCTAGGCCAGAATACTGGAGTGGGTAGCCTTTCCCTTCTCCAGGGGATCTTCCCAACACAGGGATAGAACCCAAGTCTCCCCCATTGCAGGCAGATTCTTTTCCCCTGAGCCACCTGGAAGCCCTAAAATAAGTCAGTTTGGGCTTATAATTAACATTTCTAGTTTTGCTTTAATTCTGTAAGTAGAAAATAAAACAAAGCGAGAACAGTCTATCCAAAAGTGGTCTTGACCCCTCCAGCTAAAGTGAGTTTCCCATCATTGAAGGTTCTAAAATAGACTTGGGATGGTCACTTGTCAGGGATATTGTGAGAAATATACAAACATCATATCAGGAAATTCAAACTGAATGCCCTTTAAAAGTCCTTTCCATTCCTGACATTCTGAGAGTTTTTAAGTCACCACACGCACACTACTCTCTCTCTTATAAAATGCCTGCCTGAAATAGACTAGGATAACAAAAAATATCTTTTGCCTGGACAAAAATAAAAGCAAAGGCTACTTTTCAAAGTAAGAATGGATCATTTATTTTCAATGAGAACATTCAGAATCAAGATTAGAAACTCCAATTATCTTTATATGGTATCTAAAACAATGAAGATATACCATTTATTCAAACAAGATTGTTTTATTTTAGCACTTATGGGTCTGGAAAATTCTAGATGCCAGAGATATAGGAGTATATTAGTTTCCTACCATGACTTAAATTACTCACAAGTTTAATGGCTTAAAACAACACAGATTTACTCTCTTAAAGTTGTGAAGGTCCAGACAGATTTTATGGGGCTAAAGTCAAGGTGTCAGCAGAGTTCCCCACAGAGTTCCTTCTAGCAGTTCTGGGAGGGAATCTATCCTTGCCTTTTCCAGCTCCTTGAGGATGCTGACATTTGTAGCTCTAGGCTCCATCACTCTGATCTCCACTTCTCTACTTCCCATGCCTCCCTCTTCACCCTCCAAGGACCATTGTGATTGCACTGGACCATAATCTAGGATAATCTCCCCATCCCAAGATCCTTAACTTGATCATTTTTGCAAAGCCCCTTTGCCACGTGCATGCCTGCTTGCGTGCTCAGTGGCTTCAGCTGTGTCTGACTCTTGGCGGCTTCATGGACCACAGGCCGCCAGGTTCCTTTGCCCATGGGATTCTCCACACAAGAATACTGGAGTGGTTGCCATGCCCTCCTCCAGGGGATCTTCCCTACCCAGTGATCGAACTGGCATCTCTTCTGTCTCTTGAATTGGCATGTAGGTTCTTTACCACTAGCGCCACCTGGGAAGCACCTTTGCCATGTAAAGAAACATATTGACAGATGCTGGGGATGAAGACATGGACATCTTTTTGGACCATTACTCTGCCTAGTACAAGAAGTGAATAAACAAAAGAGACCCTGTTGACATGGGGTTATATTCCAGTGGGTAAATATACAGATATGTGATGTAATCTCAGGTAGTAACAAGGGTTACAAAGAAAAATAAAGCTGGGTAAGGTGTTACATTATGATTTAGCTCCACTGATGATGCATTTTTTAATGGGAAGAAAGGTAGAGAATAAATTTGGGGCATGTTAAGTTTGAGATGCTTATGTGATTTCCAAAGGGAAAAGTCATGGATATAAATGGAAATACATGAATCTAGATTTCTATGGAGAGCCTGGGGCTAAAGATATAAATTTGGGAATTATCAGAATATATATGGGCTTCCCAGGTGGTGCCAGTCATAAAGAATCTGCCTACAATACAGGAGACCCAGGTTTGATCCCTGGGCCAGGAAGAGTCCCTGAAGAAAGGAACAGCAACCCAGTCCAGTATTCTTGCCTGGGAAATCCCATGGACAGAGGAGACTGGCAGGCTATAGTCGATGGGGTTGCAAAGAGTCGGACACAACTGAAGTGGCTTAGCATGCAGCATAGAACATACATGTATTTACCAGTTTTTACAATGGATATAAATGAACAGCCAGGTGAAGAGGTACATAAGGCAAGGTCTGGAAGGGTATCACTTGCAGAAGCTTCTGATCCCTCGGAGTTGGGGCGTGAGGCATGTGACTCTTTATAGCTATGAGTCTAGGAACCAAACAGAATAACTGCAAAGACTTTAGAAGGCAGGAAGAAAGGAACAGGAAAGGTGACTAGCAGCTCATGTTGAAGGAGAGGTGCTGGACTAGAAGCCGAGTCAGGAGAAGGGAGTGGTCACCAAGACCAAGTCCCGAGAAAGACTCATGTGGCTGAGCCACTGGGACCTTGACAGGAGTGGACTGGTGGGGGCAAAAGCTGAACTGGAGTGAACTCAGAAGAGTGAAAAAAGGAAAAGGAAAGCAGGAAGACTGAATGTGTGCCTTTATTTTAAGGAGTTTTGCCAAAAAGGAGAGCAATGCGATGGGACTTGGAAACAGATGAGGGGTCAAATGAAGTTTTGCTTTTGAAAGATGAGAACTACTTTACAAACGTGTGCTGATGAAGAAGACCAAACAGAAAGAGAGCACTGATGTTACCGGACAGGGAGGAGGTAACTACTTGGTAAACGGATTGCTAGGCAGTACTGGGCGCTCCTGGAGTTTTGTATGAATAAATTTAAGGGGAAGTCAGTCAGCATGGCTGGCTAGTCAACTTCCGTTGCTTGGGTGTACAGAGTTGGCAGAAAAATTTAATCAGGCTGAAGTTTTTGGGGGTGACTACAATGGAGAGAGAAAGGGGGCAAGGGCGTGGCTATGATGATGACTATAGAGTCTAAGACCATAAACAAGAGACGTGCACACAGACAGTACGTGAGCAATGAAAAGGCAGAGGCTTGGTGGACTGGAGCTCCTTCTGGGGCTGGTGAATTATCAAAACTGGAAGACTAGAGGAAGTGGTGGCCAGGGAGTGGGAGCTTTACACGGAGTTTACCATCAGCACAAAGGATTCAGACAGTTACTGAGTTCATCTGAGAATCTGAGCAGGAGAGGACAGATGTATTTCAGAAGTGAGTCAGAGTGTTGCTCTGTCTTTGGTTCTTTCCTTGAGATCAAAAGCCAGTGTTAACCAAGGCGTGGATGGGTCAATCAGAGAAACAGAACACAGAGCTATGGAGTCACCTGTGTGGGCTGGTCACAGGGCCACAGCACAGGCAGGACACGTTCTCAGTTTCTAACACTCTTAGGAAGAAAAGGCTATTCATCCTGAAAGAGAAAACCACATCTACTTTATATCTGCACAGTGTATTGTACATCCTTGTAAGAACATACTTATCTGATCCAGTCGGATTGATTTAAAAATATTTCTAGGATAGAATCAGAGAATGTCATGTGAAATTTGTGTCTCCCAGACGAAATTCACTGAGC
This sequence comes from Tragelaphus eurycerus, assembly GCA_935064755.1. Lineage (NCBI taxonomy): Eukaryota > Metazoa > Chordata > Mammalia > Artiodactyla > Bovidae > Tragelaphus > Tragelaphus eurycerus. Next base: position 37,599,113 of record CAKXYN010000010.1, on the reverse strand, counting down.
TGAGAAAGACTTCTGTTTATCCCTTGGGAAAAATCATACATCTTTTTTTTTCTCAAAGAGAGAAAAAAAGAGGCTTTGGGGATAATGTTTTACTGAGGGCTTTGATTTCTCTTCTTCAAACCAAATTGGAAATTTCAGTTTTGTCAGAAGACTTGAAAAACACCCCTGCCTCAATGCAGCTATCAACTAGAATATCTGAATGATTAGTTCGGTGCCCTTGGAAATGACAGCCAAGGCCATAAATCTGTCTGTCTTTGTTTTTAATCTTTACTATCATCTCCAGAGAAGCTTATTAGTTTTGAAGCCATGAATAGGTAGGATAGAGCTAGGAAAAGTAAATCTGTGCAAAAATATCCTTCCATGTTTTATGATCAGGCAAACATAAGCTATGAATCCCTTAAAGGAATATTTGTCTTCAAATGTCCTGTGCTGAGTCTCAAATCATGCACTGTATCAGATAAACCTTAATTAATGATAAAGCACTACCCAGAATTATCTAGGGGAGGTGGAGAAAGAGAGCAGGTAGTCCATGAACTAGAATCAGTACTCTCTCTTTTGAGTTAATATGCTATTTCCAGTATTCTAGATGAATATAAAACCAATAAAACTTTCTGTAAATTCCAAAGAGAAAACACGTAGTTATTAATTCTCTTGTAAATCCTGCTGTTATACCCCAAAGGCCTACAGAGTAAGGGATTTATTCTTACTATCTCTTTCCTGTAGAATCGACAAGAACATTTTATGCAAACTGCTGAAATGACTAGGGTAGAAATCAACCATTATTTATAGCGATACCTCATTCTGTTCAAAACAGGTGTGTGTGTGTGTGTGTGTGTGTGTGTGTGAAATCTAAATTCTGAGGCAGGTAGTAGCTTATACTGTACAATGATGTACTGCTTTAAGAGATGTTTTACATTCAAGTAAGGATCACACCTTGCAAAAACTGAAGTTTGATTTGGAAGACCACATTTGGTTTACTTGCACCCACATCATGTCTCAAAAAAAAACCCCATCTGTTCATCTTTCAGAAAGCTGCCCCCTCGCTATATGCACATCAACCATCTAGTGAAATTAATATAGGCATGAATAAGAGATGTAACCTCACTGCAACACTAACATTTCTGAATGAATCTGGAATCCTTCTCATCTCATAATAACTGATGTTTTTAAGTTCCAATTTCGCTCTTAAAATTCAATGAAAATACCAAGTGAAGTCAAAAAGAGAAAGATAAATACCATGATATCACTTATACACGGAATCTAAAATATGACATAAACGAACTTATCTGTGAAGCAGACTCACAAACACTGAGAACAGCCTCGCGGTTGTCAAGAAGGTGGGGGAGGAAGGGCTCAGGAGTCTGCGATCAGCAGAAACAGACTCACATATGGAATGCATAAACAAGGCCCTACTGAATACCACAGAGAACTATATCCAGTGTCCTCCGATAAACCACAATGGAAACCAATAGGAAAAGGAATGTATACATACGTATAACTGAACCACTGTGCTGTACAGCACGAATTACCGTAACATTGTAAATCAATTGTGATCAACTTTTAAAGAGATTCAGTGAAAAGGTATAAGAATAATAAAGCAACCCTCTCCCCCACCTTAAGAAATAGAGTATACCTCTCCGTCTTAAAGGATGTCACCATCTTGAATATGGTGTCTGTCACCCCAAGCTATGCCCTTTACTTTTATCACATAAGCTGACATCCCTAAATAGCAGTATTGCTTTTGCATGTATTCAAGCTTCATATAAAACAGTATTATATTAGGTCTCTTTAGTAGTTTCTGTTAACCAATATTGTTGGATTTGCTACAGATAAGTCTGCTTCATTTATTTTCATTGCCAAATAGCATTCTACTGATGATGATTCCATAATTTATGTATCCTTTGTACTGGTAACTAGCATTGAATCCCATAGTAAGCACTCTTATAAATGTGTCCAGTACACAGGAAGGTGAGTTTCTCTAGAGTCACAGTTTTACCAGATATTCTCCCAAATGGTGGGATCAACCTACTCTTCCCTGAGCAGAAAATCATCTCCCCTTTTTCTACAAAGTCAAAAATATTTGGCAGACATTTTAAACTTTAACAAAATAATGGCCAGGAAATGATTTCTCAAAGTTTTAATTTTATTGTGCATTTCTTTGATTACTGGTGAGTTGAGCATATTTTACGTGTATATTGATCCTTCTTCTGCAAACTGTCTATTTAAGTCTTCTGTCCACTGTTTAGTTGGTCTACTTCTCTTTTTTCTAATTAATATTTAAGAGTGCCTCATATAGAGAAGTGCAAATCAAAACTACACTGAGGTAGGTACCACTTCACGCTGGTCAGAATGGCCATCATTAAAAAAAAAAAAAAAAAGCAATTACCATGTAACATAGCAATCCCACTCCTGGACATATATCCAGACAAAACTACTATAATTCAAAAAGATACATGCACACTTGCGTTCATAGCAGCACGATTCACAATAGCTAAGACAAGGAAGCAACCTAAATGTCCTTTCACAGATGAATGGATAACTAAGATGTGGTGTATACACAAAGTACTATTCAGTCGTCAAAGAGCATGGCACAATGCCATTTGCAGCAATATGGATGCGACTAAAGAATATCATACTAAGTCAGTCAGAAAGAGACAAACACCATGATAGCACTTATATGTGGAACCTGAAATATGACACAAATGAAGCTATGAAACAAACACAATTAGGAACAGAGAGAATAGACTTCATAACTGAATAACTCTGCTGAACAGCAGTAATTAACACTACATTTTAATTCAACTAAGCAATGGCACCCCACTCCAGTCCTCTTGCTTGGAAAATCCCACGGACGGAGGAGCCTGGTGGGCTGCAGTCCATGGGGTCACTGAGGGTCGGACATGACTGAGCGACTTCACTTTCACTTTTCACTTTCATGCATTGGAGAAGGAAATGGCAACCCACTCCAGTGTTCTTGCCTGGAGAATCCCAGGGATGGGGAGCCCGGTGGGCTGCCGTCTATGGGGTCACACAGAGTTGAGCACGACTGAAGTGACTTAGCAGGAGCATACTTCAAAAAAATAAACAAAAAAGTGTTCCTGATATATTATGGATGTAAATACTTTGTTTATATGTGTAATGCATCCCGTACTCTGTGGATTGGGTTCACTTTTATTTTATGGGATTTTTTTTAACAGATGTTTTTGCTTTAAATGTAGTCAAATTTATTAAACTTTTTCTTCTATGACTTGTACATTTTATATTTTGCTTAAGTAATCCTTGCCTACCCAAAATACAAATATATTCCTCTCGTTTCTTTTAGAAGTGTTCAGGTATGGTTTTTCACACTTAAGGCTTTAACCCATCTGTTATTAATTTTGTTTGTGGTTAAAAGTAAGAACATAATTTTATTTTTTTCCAAATAGCTAGCCATCCCAGCAATGTTTATTGAACAGTCACTTTAATGTCTACCTCATCTTCACAGGTCCACAGAGTCTGGCCTTTCATATACCAACCATCTGCATTTGTGTGGTTCTATGTGTTCTCCACTATGGACTCTGTCTCACCCTCCAACAATACCGTGTGTATGTGTGTGTGTGTGTGTGTGTGTCTTAGTCGCTCAGTTGTGTCTGATTCTGCAACCCTGTGGACTGGAGCCCATCAGGATCCTCTGTCCAAAAAATGCTCCAGGCAAGAATACTGGAATGGGTAGCCATTCCCTTCCACAGGTCAATCTTCCTGACCAGGGATCAAACCTGGGTCTCCTGCATCACAGGCAGATTCTTTACCATCTGAGCCACCAGGGAAGCTCATTCTTAGAGCTTAATGAGTCCCCAACCTTCAAAGAGCTTCAAAATTGCCCTGGGTATTTTTGGCCCTTTGCTCTTCCATATATGCCATGAAATCAACTTTCTGGTTTCATTACAAATCTTACTGGGATGTTTATTGGAATTACCTTGAATTTGTAGATTAATTTGGGGAAATTTAACATCTTTATGACCTTGAGCCTCCCTATCTACAAATAAAATATTCCAAAACCCATGGCACATTTAATAAATTCATGTTATCCTCTTGTGGAGGCCACTCTAGTATTTTCTGTATCTTTTCAATTTCAGTATATGTGCCGCAAAAGCAAATACACCACCACCACTTTAGTATCATGGTAATGTACACAGAGGACCAACCAAACCAACAAGCCAAATGTACTCCTCAAATAACTATCCTAATTGTTTTTGAAACGTAAAATTACCACAGAATCAAAAGGATTATTTAGAATAAATTTCTGAAAAATTATTTCCTGGGCCTGCTGACTCCCTGAGATAAATAATGCCATCCCTTGACATTTTTTTACAAGCTTATCTACTATTCCTTAAAACTCTTCAAGTACCAAGTTCAGGAGAAGTAAGCTGTGTGTGAAAAGTCATGTTTTAATTGTACACATAAAATAACTCATGTTTCATGCTTTGCTCACTTGAATAAGACTAGCTTCCTCACTGTGTTTTAATACTATAAAGAAGCAATTTTAAGGCAGGAATTCATCCAATCATTTAACAAAGCTACATTCAGAAAACTGGCAAGCTTTACAGAACATCTTTTAGAGGGCAAATATTATATTTATTTATGGTTCTACTTACCAGCTAGCATAATGTGAACATTCTAGTATGATTAATGACAACTGTGATTGTAACAGGAATGTATATTCACAGCTGGGTACTGAGAACCACTGTTTTATTTATTATTCATTATATCATTGAAAAAACAGAGAGTGAAAGCTTTCTATGTAATCTCGGTATACACAGTGCACTTTATATTAGTTGATTTTAATTTGCATTTGCAAATTAATGAAGTCACTCCTCATCTTCCCCAAATAGATACAATTTGTCCCTGTTCTAAATCTCTATAAAAATTCAAATTTTGTTTCTTAAAGGCAATTATCAGTTTTCCTTTCATTTCTGCTATTTGTAATACTGTGTAATTATCCATGCTAACATATAATATGGCACTATATGAATGAAGCATCAAGTCACACAGACTTGGGTTTTGTCTTTTCTGTGTACTGACTGTGTGACCTTGGACAAATTCCTTGGCCTCTTGAAGCCTTCGTTTCCTCATCTGTAAAATGAAGAAATTTTATTGGGCTATATTATATGGTGGCTGTGAGAATACTGGTAAAGAGTTTAATCTGTAGTCTGTAATCAATTACATATCATTATCAATATTATCATAGTGTGTCCTCTCCTGCTTCTACTAAATCTGAATTGCACCTTTCTAGAAGACAGAAGTCATACCTCATCTTCTTTTAGATAGCTGGCAATATGGTGAGTACTGCCTGTATAAGGCATACATAAAATAACTAATAAAGTCTGAATTGAAGATAATTTTATATCCATTATATTCAAAGTTTAAAAAATTCTCCTATGTCTGGTTTCTCTAATTAATAGGCTCTTTAAGGGCTGGTGGCAGTTGAATAGATAAATGAATGTGTGTGTGCTCAGTCATGCAGTCGTGTCCAATTCTTTGTGACCCCATGGACTGCAGCCCACCAGGCTTTTCTGTCCATGGACTTTTCCAGGCAAGAATACTGGAAAGAATTCTGGGTTGCCACTTCCTATTCCAGGGGATCCTCCTGACCCAGGGATCAAACCCATGTCTCTGGCATTCAGGACAGAGAGCTTACAAGTAGAAAATCAGTGACAAACACTTCATTATAAATAACTGAAGATGCCATGTATTATTGTTTGACAGATACATTATATTCTTCTTTCCTATATTTTTATGTTTACAGTGTAGAAAGGTATGGGTGTTTTGCTCCTAATTTTGCTGGTAGAAGAAACTCAGAAACCAAAGGATAACAACCATGACTTGCTAATAAGAAGGACTTACTGTATAGTACAGAGAAGGCAATGGCACCCCACTCCAGTACTCTTGCCTGGAAAATCCCATGGATGGAGGAGCCTGGTAGGCTGCAGTCCATGGGGTCGCTAAGAGTCGGACACGACTGAGTGACTTCACTTTCACTTTTCACTTTCACGCATTGGAGAAGGAAATGGCAACCCACTCCAGTGTTCTTGCCTGGAGAATCCCAGGGACGGGGGAGCCTGGTAGGCTGCCATCTATGGGGTCACACAGAGTTGGACACGACTGAAGTGACTTAGCAGACTGTATAGTACAGAGAACTATACTCAATATTTTTAAATAACCTATAAGGGAAAAGAATCTGAAAAAATATATAATATGTAAATATATCACTTTGCTGAACATCAGAAACTAACACAATATCATACATAAACTATACCTCAATTTAAAACATTAATTTTGAAAGTGACTGTATTTTTAACAAATTACCATGGGGAACATGGTCCAGGAGAATTCATATTCAAATATATCATAAAGTTCAAAAAGATTTTTAATGCCATCATGAGTCAAAGAGAATATGAACTAGATTCAGTAACTTTATAAAAAGAGTGGTCAAGAATCATGAAAATTTATTTGCACTAAACACATACCCAGAGGAGTAAGCAGGAAGTTCTTAAAGACGAAGCTATGACACCACCAGAGCACGCTGCTACTTATCGCCATTAAATGCAACCCACTTTATCTGCTTTATGTTTCAGTTACAGTATTTACCAAATAATCAGCATTATTCAAACAGTTGTCTAATGATTCCTTGAGATGATAAATGAGATGAGATTACTGCCGATCATCTATCAAAATCGTTACCGTATTTGGTATGGAGACCCAGGTCAGGGATCATCCTGTGGGACCTTACATCTTACTCAGTTAGAGATTCTTAGATCTGTGCTTCTGCCTGGATGCTGCATGCCCAAGCCTGGGCTCTCAGTGCCGTTATCTACCTAGGAGCTTCACACTTGGGAGATACTCTGTACTCCTGCGTCTCCTCCTTGTCAAACAGAATTCTAACTCTTTCTCTTCAGGATCTCATGGTTCAGTCTTCTTTATTCCCCTCCATGTTACTGCTGGAGATCAAACACCTCCCACCCTGCATCTGGATCACTGTTGCACTTGCCTCCTAATGTTCATGCCTCCAGTCTCACCTCCCTCTAACCTCTCTTTATCATGTCTCTAGAGTAATTTTCCTAAAACCCAAATTTGCTCTTGCCACTCTCCTGCTTAAAATCTTTCAGTGGTCTGCCAAAAATTATTAGGGTGAATCCAAACACCTTTAAATGGCATTCAAGATCATTCATGATCCACCCTCATCTTTTCTCTCCTGACTCATCTCTTGTTATTCCTCAGCCCCAAGAGTCAGCTACTGTTCCCCACAGCCAAGCAGGAATGTTCATGGCTCCCTGAATTTGCCATCCCCTTTCAAGCCTTCTCACCCATACACATACTGAACTGTGTGTTTTCCATAATGGCAGGCAAATCCTTAAAGAATCAGCTCAAATTTCAACCCATTCTGGGAAATTATCTCTGGTTTAAGTTTTCTGTCCCCCACCCTAATTTTCTGGGCTTCTCTGGTATATCAATGGTAAAGAATCCACCTGCCAATGAAGGAAACACAGGTTTGATCCCGGGGTCAGGAAAGAGAAGGAAATGGCAACCCATTCCAGTATTCTTGCCTGGGAAATCACATGGACAGAGACTGGCAGGCTACAGTCCATGGGGCCACAAAAAGTCAGACACAACTGAGCACACACACTCTAATTTTCTAGCACTTAAAACACATGCACACACTCACATTTCTTATTTAACCACTCTACTGATGTACTCCCATAGCAACTTAGGTATTTATCACTATTACTGGACTGTCTTTCACCTGTGTATTCTCATTGCTTGGTATATAATAGATGCACAAAACATATACTGAGTAAAAAATTAATATACTCTAGCTGTCTCCTTCTGAATGTTTTCTGAACATTCAGAAAACTAAGATCATGGCATCTGGTCCCATCACTTCATGGCAAATAGATGGGGAAACAATGGAAACAGCGACAAACTTTATGTTGGGGGCTCCAAAATCACTGCAGATGGTGACTGCAACCATGAAATTAAAAGACGCTTGCTCCTTGGAAGAAAAGTTATGACCAACCTAGACAGCATATTAAAAAGCAGAGACATTACTTTGCCAACAAAGGTCCATCTAGTCAAAGCTATGGTTTTTCCAGTAGTCATGTATGAATGTGAGATTTGAACTATAAAGAAAGCTGAGTGCCAAAGAATTGATGCTTTTGAACTGTGGTGTTGGAGAAGACTCTTGAGAGTCCCTTGGACAGCAAGGAGATCCAACTAGTCCATGCTAAAGGAAATCAGTCCTGAATATCCAGGAAGGACTGATGCTGAAGCTGAAACTCTAGTACTTTGGTCACCTGATGTGAAGAACTGACTCACTGGAAAAGACCCTGATACTGGGAAAGATTGAAGGTGGGAGGAGAAGGGGTCGACAGAGGATGAGATGGTTGGATGGCATCACCGACACAATGGACATGAGTTTGAGTAAGCTCCGGGAGTTGGTGATGGACAGGGAAGCCTGGCGCACTGCAGTCCACGGGGTCGCAAAGAGTAGGACATGACTGAGCTACTGAACTCAACTGAACTGAGCTGTTTCTTTGCTCATCCTGCCCCCTCTACTCACTGTTCAACCCACTTCATACTGGCTTGCACTTGTATTAGTCCACTGAAAATGTTTTCCAAAAGGTAACCTAAGACATCTGCTAAATTCGTTATTTTAAAAATTCTTGTCTTAGTTTTCAGCAATGTTGACACTCCCATCTTCTTGGAAACACCCATCTCTTCGTTGCCCAGACACCACATTCTCCCACCCATCCCTTTGCTCCAGCCATCTTTTCAGTCCCTAGAGCACACCAAGGTCCCCAAAAGTCTCTGCATGTACAATACGCTTGGCCTAGAACACGCCTGTAGTCCTTAATGTCCTCACATCAACTCTTACTGAAGCTTTAGACCAGCACTTCTCAAATTTCAATGTACACATAAGTCACACCTGGGGACTGTATCGTGCAGAGTCTGACTCAATAGGCCTGGGATGGAACCCAAGACTCTGCACAGATCTAACATGCTCCCAGGTGATGATCAAATACACCGTGGACGACGTTTTGAATAGCAAGGCTTTATATCTCAGCTCCAACAACTTTTTCAGGGAAACTGTCTTTGATTCTACCTCACTTACACTCCTGACTCAATCAAATGCACAATTCCTACTTTCGCTGTATCATGGAACTTTCCATGATAGCTTTGGCTTATCATAATAACCTATATCCATCCTCCTCCCCCTCCACCCCCTATTCCTAGCTAGTTCCTGGCATGTTCATTTTTTGAAAAATGAATGAACAGTGTCTGTTGAGCCAGCCCCTGACTTAGGCTGAGTCATTCCCTTCAGGATGCTACACACCACAAGGTTCACCACTCTGAGCTCAGCTCCTACAGAAATACAGCTCATCTGTGGTTAGTAGCCTGTAAGATTTTCTATTCCTGCCAAGACTCACTCATCTAGGGTCTGCAGAGCTATGGCAGAAGAGTAATTCCATATGTACTGGTTTTTCTAGTCTAACAAGCTGGTTGGCCATATCCTCCATATACACAGTCTACTAGTGCTCCAGATTTTCTTGTGCTAGGTATATAGGAAGCAGAGGAAAAAAAGTAAATCCTGGTTAATGTGGTCAGATCCAAGTCTCCCTCCTCTCTCTTTTGCACTGACAAAAAGTTTCAGTACATTCTGAATTTTTTCCATTCAAAATTCATTGTTAGATTCTGAAAAAATTCATTTTTTTTACATTTAGGAAAATAATTTTGATTAAAAATACTGGAGAAAAAAATTATATAGGTTAATAGCTGGATACAACAGCTACTAGAACACTTACATAAAATAAGTTTTGAAGTCGAATATAATGGAAGAGTTTAATTGCATAAAACACGACAACCAGAAGCATTGCCACTGTTGCCAAGAGAACTGCCTGGAAAAAGTGCCAAAGCAAAACTAAAAATAAACAAATAAAGCATAGTTTGAGATAAATCCCAGGAATGTCATTTCTCTCAACTAATAAGTACATAAAAATAGTCATTGCACATAGTAACAAAAATAATAAGACCTTAATGCTTGATTAAAATATTAATCATGTAATACCTTAGAATAGACTGTTGGTCTTTAAATAAAATGTTTCAAGTATACTTCAGGGAAGAGATAATTAATCTTTAAATAGAAATTTTTTTTTCCAATTCTGTTTGATGAACCTATCAGTATACTCAATTTTTAAAATGGTGATTTTTTAAAAAACATATTATTTGCTTAAAATCTTTCATGTCATTTAATTGTATGTCAGACAGAGGCTGTTTTCCCTGAGTTGGGAGGAAGAAGGTGTGACTCTCTAATAGATGAGTGGCCAAAAGGTAAAATAGCTATAGCCTTATGGCATTTATAAATGACAGAATATACATAAACTATTCCTTGAAAAAGAAAGGATGGAGTTTTTAAATAGTTTTAACAGCTTGAATTTTTTTCTGTAATTTTATTGTGTACTGAATTTTATAGAGACTACACAGGATTTTCTAAAAGTACAAATCTGGAAGACTGAATTTTTTAGTCAAATTCTTCAAAGTTTCAACTGATTTTCCAAAGCACACAACTGTCTTCACTTTATCTTAAAAGAATGCTTAAAATGAGTAATTATTTTTCATCCTGAAATTTCATTAAATGATTATTATCCCTAAAATGTATTTTTCTGAGTTTAGAATAACATTTACTCTGGTATTTTGTCTAATGCTAGATGTCATTTAACATGAATTTATTTCACATAATATCAACCTTAAAGAATGGGCAAAATAGGGCAGAGATTCATTGTACTGAACCTGTAGCGTCAAACAAGAAATTTCCAAGTGAATTATGAGATGTCTTTTCACATTTCACCTATGGGGACAAGGTTTAACACTAACAGGACATAATTACTTCCAAAGACTAGATGGGAACTGAGTCTAAGGAGCTGTGAGCTTGCGGGGACTGGATCCTTGTAACTGTGGGTAGTTCTGATCTCAGCAATAGCACCAGCAAGAGAGAAAGGAAGGTTGGAGGAGATAGTCTGGGTTCTACAAATAGGTGCACAGCTGTACAAGTGCCTCAAATCACTAGAAAGAAACTCCAAATATTACGGGTTTGAGCAAGCTTTTGAGCCTTGTTCGTAAGATTTCCAGCCCAATGAATAGAATATTTTCCAAGAAAACATAGCTCAGTTAAAAAAAAAAAAAAGTCAATGGAAAATGATATTCACTTTATAAAATTCACACTGTAACCAAATCTGATGGATACTGACATTATCACCTATCCCACACAGGAAATTATATCTGTATGTACCAGAAAGAATAGCAGTAACACCAAAGAAACCTTACACACACACAATTCTTGCCACAAAAATACTCTGCCTTAAAAAAAGAAAGAAAAAAAAAAAAAGATGAAAAAAAAGTTAGAGTGAGATTGAGGACCTCGGAAGGTCCCTGAAGTAAAAGAAAAGTAACTGCAAAGTCCTGCCAAGGAGGGAAAGCCCAGACTCAATTTTTGTCAACTGTCATAATGATGTTCTATACAGTAATTTTTTCCATCATCCCAGAATCAAATCCAGAGTCATACACACACATTTAGTTGCTGTTAAACATGGTATAATATTCTAACACTTGACATAATATGCTTTTATTTAGTATTCTCTTAAAGGATATTTGTTTGATTTGTGTCCATTTTTTGTTGCTGTTGTTTTCAGTAACGCTGACATGAATACCCTTTAAGTTTTTTTTTTTTACATCTTATTATTTATTTAGGATCTTTAGTATGACCATTCAGAACCCAGCAGGAAAACAGAAACCACAACAGCTATTTTAACAGAGAGAATTTAATATAGGGAACCCAGTTAAGACAGGTTTGGAAGTCTGCAAAGGCTAAAAGGGAGCACAGAGATGAGAAGAAATAGTAAATGCATGAAGCAAGCCCCACTTGGAGCTGAAGGAACAAAGCAAAGACGCTGGTTTGTTAGAAAGTTAGATACTCAGAAGCCCCTTGCTGAGCTAAGATGGTTTGTTCATAAGGAGGGAAGAGGAATGTTCATTTAAAAGACATTCTGAAAGGAAGAGGAAATGCCTGGCATTCCTTCTCCATCTCTCCTTCAACTTAAAACAAACAAGTAACTCTTATGTGCTTCAGTAAAACAATCCAAACAAATATATGAAAACTTAAAGGAATTTTGCCACCATAAATGCTGAAACCCACCAAAATTCTGTAGTGATCTATCTGGAAAGCAGTTTAAAAAGCACATATGATATTAAAGTTGGTCTTTATAGTGACCATCATTATTTCAACTAAAGGAAAAAGAAAATGCTGTAGGAATTAGGGGGGACAAAAAGGAAGTCAAATGATACCAGAACATTCCTCAGTTGTAAAACTCATTTCAAGTCAATTGTAATTTTTAAATTATAGGGGCTGACGGGCTGGCTGGTTTGAAGCAGTTATCTGTATGCTCGAGGATGCATGACAGAGAATGGTACCTTCTACTGAGGCCTGACTGTCTCAGAAAGGAAAAGCAAGGAGACTGAAAGACACATACAGAACTAGGCAAGAACCAGCAGTGAGCATCAGTTGCCAGTTCACTCAGGCCATGGGGATTTCATCTCTCTTAAGTTCTAATATATTAATAGTTTACATCACCTGACGTCATAAAGCACAAAGAACTGACAGGAAAATGGATTTCAGCAGACTTGTGGACTATGTCCATCAAATAATTAGCTGTCAGGTGGCTAAATAAAGTAGCAAAGGCAACTAGCTTCTCTGAATAAGCAGCACCGCATAACTCAAAAGCAGACGGGTGTCCTACATGGAACAGCTGAGAGTGAAGCCTACTATTTCCCACACAACTCTAAGGGACCCCCGCCTGGTGTGTAGTTCCAGCGCAAACCTTCCTCTGGGTCAGCAGGAAGCCGGTTAAGGGCTGACCGTACAGGAGACAAGCACTTGGCAGTCGTTTCCTGTGTGAAAAGCCCACTGCTGTTCCTGCATTCCTCAGGGTGCGTTTCTCCTCTTCTCAGAGGATGTTGCTCTTCCACAGGAAGAGGAAGGAACCAGTTGTTACTGGATGTGTGGGCTGAGGCTGTCGGGCATTTTCAGCATGCCTCGGTCTCAGCTGTGGGAACTGGGGATGCGGCTTAGATTCCCAGGCCTGGGTCAGCCCCGAGTGCGGCAGTTTAGAAACACAGGAGCTCAGGAAGTTGGAAGGCAGAAATGATACCTGGAATTTTAACACCTCCAGTTCCCAGCAATGTGCTCATTTTCTAAAGGAAATTCAAAAAGGTATTTACTCTGTTGGGCTCCCAAAGAGCATGTTTTATAAAATTCTTCTGTAAATTCTCTGTCTTTCCATTTCATATAGAAAAGTTTAAGTCCTAAACCACTTTTGTCAACAGGTTATAAAGACCAGTTTTATTGCACAAATTTTAAACTAGGACTAAGCCTAAAATTTTAATTAGTATAAAATTTTTGGTAAAAGGAAACACAATGTAAGCTTTCTTCCTCTGTGACCTTGAAACTTGAAGGGAGTGAAGCTCAAATTAGTAAATCCTTAACAGACAGCTAAGTCAAACACTTAGGGACTTATGATTATTATGATTTTTATCAAAAAGTATATTTTATTTGGAGAAAAAAAGAAAGCTTCTGACCCACACTATTAATCTCCCTTTACAGTGGTACTTAGTAAATCAGCTTTTTTAAAAAGCCACGTTCCTTTAACAGACTAAAAAATTTTAGTTGGTTGCTTTTTTCCATAATCCCAAAACACATTTTTTTTTAAAGGTCAGTTATCTCATTTACAACTGTTGGTAGTTCTTATAACATATGGGTCATGATGTACCCAAGCAAAGATGAAGCTAATTTGAAAATAGTCTCATTCTCTATAATGTTTTCTCTAAAATAACTTGTATCTGAAAAAAAAAAAAAAGTGTTTTCTAAAGTGTAAGAGATATATGGATATATTTTTTCTTATTTACTTCTGTTAGTTACCATGTGTGACTTTTTTTTTTAATGGTTCGACAATTTAATTACTTTATTTCTTTTAGTTTCAGAGAGTGAGGTTTTTCAAATTATTTCTCAACTCTGATAAGAATTCAAGTTTTACTCCTAATATCTAACAGTTATACAACTTTTTGAGACACTGAATTTAAAAAAAAAGTATTACTGTATCTCACTTGAAATATTCACTATCATTTGAAATTAAGACTAAATGTCTTAATAACATGAGGCTAAATTGTGGAAAGCACCTCTGTGTCAAGTCCAGAGCTGGGTTTTACAAATGCCTACACTTAAGAGTGGGGACAGGAGAAAAATACTGAGGGCCACTGAACCAATGCCTAAAGATCCCATAAAAATACCTTTTCCTAAAGCTTAGTAAGTACCAACAACACAAATACAAACTTATTTAGTTTTGGAAATCATATGCACTAAACTAACAAGTCAAATGCTACCTTATAAACTATTGCAAAGTTTAAACACTTAAAAAAGAACTTCACCTACCCCAAACTTTAGAGGCTGTTTATATGATAATCCAGGAATGTTATCATACAGAAAAGCAGTATAAGCAGAAGCTTTGTGCAACAAGATTTTAACTGGTTTTCCTGGAAAAGTAAATGGGGTATCTGAGGACAAAACGTTGCATATTGCCAATTTATACTTTTTAAATTACAAATTTTAGTTTTGAGACTTTTAGGTTTGCATACACTATTCTTTCAAATAAGTCTTTCCAAATCTTTGCTTACACAAGCAGTTAGGAACTGGAATAACTCTGAACTAGTTATGCAATGTTGTCTAGTAACCAGGATGAACTGTTGCCACAACATCCATGGAGATACCCTCTCTGCATTGGCAAGTTTACTCTTTGTCTGTCCTTTCATTTTATCAATACATCAGTATTTCTCAGATAGCATGTACCATATGACAGCCTCCATGAAACTGCATTAACTTTTTTCTTCCTAAAAGTAGGCTGATGTGACCATCTTTCCAGAAGGGGAAATCCATGAACTTTGCTAAAAAATGCAAATCTAAAGGACACCTTGGAAGGAAGAGAGTGTTTCACCACTGTCCTTCTCCAAGTCAAAGAAACAGTACAGTATCTCTTGCTTTGATTCAGCTGACCACTTTCTTGATCCCAGAAAAGAAGATAGGAAAATCAAAGGTCTTTTTTTCTCTCAGCAGCTCCTCTGGTAAAATGATGCTGAACCGGGAGATAATCTCGGCCACCCGGAGATTACTCAGGGCTGCACCTTACTATCCCTGGAGACAGGAGATAGGGAATCCCACAGCTGACATCCAATCTGTCAGGAAATCCTCTTGGCTCTGCCTTCAAAATATCAATACATTCAGAATCAGATCACTTAAAACCACCTCCTCTGCACCCTGGATCAAGCAACTACTGCCTCCTGTCTGATGATTTCATTAGCTTCCAAACTGGTCCCTTTGCTCTCCTCCACTTCCTTTTCCCAGTACTTTGGCCACCTGATGTGAAGAGCTGACTCACTAAAAAAGACCCTGATGCTGGGAAAGATTGAGGGCAAAGAGGAGAAGGGGGCGACAGAGGATGAGATGGTTGGATGATATCACCCACTCAATGGACATGAGTTTAAGCAAACTCCAGGAGATAGGGAAGGACAGGGAAGCCTGGCGTGCTGCAGTCCACGGGGTCGCAAAGAGTTGGACCCGACTGAGCTACTAAATACCACCACTACCACCACCTTCGCCAGCTGATTCTCAACACAGTGGCCAGAATGAAGCTATTACACTTGTCAATCACACCTCTTTCTCTGAAGGAAGCCCACCCTGGGGCGGTGGATCCTCCTTACTCTCAGTCTGGCCTTCTATCACTGCGCCCACTGGCATGGAGTTGCCTCCCCACAGATTCTTCTCATTTCTTCACGTCATTCCTTCAGTTCCTTCCATAAACATCACCTTTCACGTGACTCCTGTCCTGGCCACATTATCTAAATGCATCCCTCTTCCTCCCTGAGTTGAGTGCTATCTACACCTTTGCGTTGTTTCTACTATACTACATGGTCTATTTTTAAATCTGTGAATTGCTTCCTTCCCCCTCTAGAATATAATGTAGGCTTCCCTGGTACAGGCACCTTTTGTTACTCATGAAGTGTGGATTGAGAGCTAAAACTCTGTGCGGGCAGGTATGCTCTTGGCATTCTACCACATCTGCTAGCCCATGCGTTAGGCAACATCAGAGACTCCAGACGAGATGGATGCCCTTGCCTTACTATGGTACGTATCACATTTTCAGTCACTTCTGAGGCATCTACTTATACCTTGCTTTCCCTACCTGGAATGTCCCTATCAAAATTCTACCCATCTCCACTCAGGACAAGACCTGGTCAAAGGTTTTTTTTTTTTTTTTTTCTTTAAGAGATGTCTTCTTATTTCCTTTAGCCCATTCATGACCTTTTTCTGCATCCTTCTGTTAATAATCTTTCATTTGACAATCATATACCCTTGGCATCTGGACTTCCTAGGTGGCACTAGTGGTAAAGAACCTGCCTGACAATGTAGGAGATGTAAGAGATGCAGGTTCAATCCCTGGGTCGGGAAGATCCTCTGGAGGAGGGCATGGCAACCCAATCCAGTATTCTTGCCCGAAGAATACCAAGGATAGAGGAGCCTAGTGGGCTATAGTTCATAGGTCATAAAGAGTTGGACATAACTAAAGCAACTTAGCATGCACTCTTGGCATCTAGTATTTTGAAACTGACACTTATACTGTGTTTTCTCTCTACCTAGGTTATAAGTTTCTTAGGTCAGGCAGACACCGATGCCTCCATGCAGTGTGGCTTTAAATATTTTGACTGATGGAGCAAAAAAAAAGACTGTAGACTTTGATTTTCTCCTGTAATGCAACTGTCGCTTCTCAGTTATTTAAATAAATTTAACCTGGAAATTGTCCTTAATTCTAAAGAAAGGCATATATTACGTTCATACTCTATACAGTTCCCAGAGCGAAAATGAGAAATGCAGTTCTCTGAGAAGAGTCCACTGTTTTGATGGTCAATCAATGGAACATGAGCAAGATCGACAATTCCATTGCGGTCATTTGTTGGGAAAAAAAAAAAATATATATCAAAACCTAGGAATATAGTTTATCTAAAAATAACAATTTTAGTAATCTTAGTATTTTAAGTAAACTTTGCTTAGTCAGTATTTTTAAGAAATGCCACTTTATATAGACAATTGCTCCTTGAAAGAAAAGCAATGACAAACCTAAACAGCACATTAAAAACCAGAGACATCAGGCTTCCCTGGCAGGTCAGTGGCTGGGACTCTGAGCTTCCAATGCAGCGGGTGTGAGTTCAATCCCTGGTTAGGGAACTAGAATCCATATGTTGCACCGCACAGCCAAATAAGTAAAATAAATATGTAGTTTTCTTTCTTTCTTTTTTTTTTTTTTAAAGCGAGACATCACTTTGGCACAAAGGTCCATATCATCAAAGCTATGGTTTTTCCAGTAGTCATGTACAGATATGAGGTCTGGACCATAAAGAAGGCTGCTGCTACTGCTAAGTCACTTCAGTCATGTCCAACTCTGTGCAACCCCATTGACAGCAGCCCACCAGGCTCCCCCGTTCCTGGGATTCTCCAGGCAAGAACACTGGAGTGGGTTGCCATTTCCTTCTCCAATGCATGAAAGTTAAAAGTGAAAGTGAAGTCGCTCAGTCATGTCTGACTCTTAGCGACCCCATGGACTGCAGCCCACCAGGCTCCTTTGTCCATGGGATTTTCTAGGCAAGAGTACTGGAGTGGGGTGCCATTGCCTTCTCCAAAGAAGGCTGAGCACCAAAGAACTGATGCTTTCAAATTGTGGTGCTAGAAAAGACTCTCGAGAGTCTCTTGGACAGCAAGGAGATCAAACCAGTCAATCTTAGAGGAAATCAACTCTGAATATTCATGCAAGGACTGACTGATGCTGAAGCTCCAATACTTTGGCCACCTGATGCGAAGAGCTGACTCACTGGAAAAGACCCTGATGCTGGGAAAGATTGAAGGCAAGAGGAGAAGGGGGTGACAGGATGGGAGGGATGGATGGCATCACCAACTCAGTGGACGTAAGTTTGAGCAAACTCCAGGAGACGGTGAAGGACAGGGAAGCCTGGTGTGTTGCAGTCCAAGGGGTCACAGAGTTGGACATAACTGAACGACTGAACAACAACAACAGAGAAATTCCTGTCTTGCTTGCCTAGTGAGGGGAGGGGCTGAGGATGCAGCCACACCACAAGTCAATCTAATGTTGAATGGCTCTGTATAATTTTGATGACAAAATCTTGGTCTATTTCTAAAGAATAAATGAAAATATTAAAATACTCAATGAGAATCTCGAACTAAATAATCTTCAGAAGATCAGTATTTAACAAGTGACAATGTAATTGGAATAAGATTCAGTAGTTTGAGATCATTTTTAAACTATGTCTATGTGACAGCCTTTACAGAAACATTTTTTTTATCAACAAAGCTTTAAAAATGCAGATTAGGAACAGCTTATTTTGATCCTGAAATATTGTATCAAATTTCCTGCCTGGCATTAGAGACACAAGTGCAAGCCACAAAGATACCAGCTGTTACACTGTATCCCATAATTTCTTCTCTGTTGTAAGAAGGCATCAGAGCACAGATATCAACACACTAAGATCTAGAAATCTGCCTGAATGTAATATTAAATCAAGTCAAAACAGGAACAGAAGCCAATTATTTCTTATATCATAAAAGTCTGCTTTTATCCTATTAATAAATTTCACAAATTAGGTTTTAAAGAGTAATCTTTTTATATCTTATCTTGATGAAAATGAATTTCTAAAGAAATGTTCTTCCAGTCTGCAAAAACCAAACAAATCTGTAAAATAAATAGTAACCACAATAACAAAAACCACCTTTAAATATGGCTTTTTTTTTTTTTTTTGGCTTCCAACATTTCTCTGGGTTTTATTCGCTCAGTCGTGTCTGACTCTTTGCGACTCCATGCACTGTAGCCTATCAGGCTCCTCTGTCCATGGGATTTTCCAGGCAAGAGTGCTGGAGTGGATTGCCATTTCCTTCTCCAGGGGACTTCCCTACCCAGGAATCGAACCCGGGTCTCCTGCATTGCGGGCAGACGCTTTACCGTCTGAGCCACCAGGGAAGCCTCTTTTAAATTATAATCACATGCCAAGTTCACATCACACTAGTGCTTTATGCCAGAATAGAAACAAATATCCTTTACAATTATGCTTGACTTGTTGTGCAGAAGCAAAAAAAAAAAAAGCAGCCAATATGTAGAGGAGATGACAGATTAAGAAATACTTACCACGAAATTAGTGGGCTTCCCTGGTAACTCAGATTGGTAAAGAATCTGCCTGCAATGCAGAAGACCCAGGTTCAATCCCTGTATTGGGAAGATCCCCTGGAGAAGGGAATGGCAACCCACTCCAGTATTCTTGCCTGGAGAATTACATGGACAGAAGAGCCTGGTGGGCTACAGTCCATGGGATTGTATAGAGTTCATGGGATCGCAAAGAATTGGATATGACTGAGCGACTTCACTTTCACTTTTCACTCTCATGCACTGGAGAAGGAAATGTCAACCCACTCCAGTGTTCTTGCCTGGAGAATTCCAGGGACGGGGGAGCCTGGTGGGCTGCCATCTATGAGGTCGCACAGAGTCAGACACAACTGAAGTGACTTAGCAGTATAGAGAACAGACTTGTGATGGCCAAGGCAAGGAGATGGATTGGGAGGATGGGGTTAGCAGATGCAAACTATTGTGTTTAGGGTGGATAAAATAACAAGATAAAGTTATGTATATAACTGAATCACTTTGCTGTACAGCAGAAATTAACACAACATTGTAAATCAACTACATTTCAATTTGGAAAAAAAAAAAAAAAGAATTGTCTTCTTGAGGTCCTACCTACTCTGTATTCCTGAGTCAGTTGCTCAGCCGTGTCTAACTCTGTGATCCCATGGACTGTAGCCCACCAGGCTCCTCTGTCCATGGGATTCTCCAGGCAAGAATACTGGAGTGGGTAGCCATTCTCTTTTCCAGGGCATCTTCCTGATCCAGGGATCAAACCCAGGTCTGCAACGCAGGCAGATTCTTTACCCATCTGAGCCACCAGGGAAGGCCTGGCATTCCTGAGTTAGGGTCCCATAATGTAGACACTTGACTTTGGTGCTTCTGCAACACCATCCAGGGACAGACAGCCTGCTATCACTTGCTAGCTGGCATTTATGCGCACCTCCATAGCATACTATTGAGAACACCAGGATTCCTCAGGTCATGAGGCTTTGCAAAGTTTGAAGGGTACTGGCAAGGAGAATGAGTCTCAAAGTTCAGACCAAAGACTTTTGATGATCTCTTGTATCTTCTAGGACAGAAATATCCAATTTTAGTCTACAAACTACCTCACAAGAAGGCAGCGCATCTCAAAAGCCACCTATCTTTTGCCCTCTCACTACTGGGGCAAAAACTCAACTCATCAGAATTTATAAATTTCAACAGCAGGCCTTTTGAGTAATTCATTGAACATTAATGTATTGAGCACCTACTATAAGCTAAGTACTGTGGAAAGAATTTGATGTCTAGTTAATTTTTAATCTCAGATCAGATCAGCCGCTCAATCGTGTCCGACTCTTTGCGACCCCGTGAATCGCAGCTCGCCTGGCCTCCCTGTCCATCACCAACTCCCAGAGTTCACTGAGACTCATGTCCATCGAGTCAGTGATGCCATCCAGCCATCTCATCCTCTGTCGTCCCCTTCTCCTCTTGCCCCCAATCCCTCCAAGCATCAGAGTCTTCTCCAATGAGTCAACTCTTGGCATGAGGTGGCCAAAGTACTGGAGTTTCAGCTTTAGCATCATTCCTTCCAAAGAACACCCAGGGCTGATCTCCTTCAGAATGGACTGGTTGGATCTCCTTGCAGTCCAAGAGACTCTCAAGAGTCTTCTCCAACACCACAGTTCAAAAGCATAAACTTTCACACCCATACGTGACTGCTGGAAAAACCATAGCCTTGACTAGACGGACCTTTGTTGGCAAAGTAATGTCTCTGCTTTTGAATATGCTATCTAGGTTGGTCATACCTTTTCTTCCAAGGAGTAAGCGTCTTTTAATTTCATGGCTGCAGTCAATGCAGGAACGCTCACAGGTTTATTTTATAAACATGAACACTGTACGAGGTGAGACCACAGACCTGCTTGAGGTCCTGGTGCACGTGTGCTGAGTCACTTCAGGCACGTCCCACTCTCTGTGACCCTAGGGACCCTATAGGGCCCATCAAGCTCCTCTGTCCATGGAATTCTCCAGGCAAGAGTACTGGAGTGGGCTGTCATTTCCTCCTCTGGGGGGATCTTCCCAACCCAGGGACTGAACCCACATCTCTTATGTGTCCTGCACTGGCAGGTGGGTTCTTTACCACTAGCACTACCTGGAAAGTTACCAACAATTCTTGGGATTCTCTTTGACAACCAGCCCCTAGGTTGACCCTCCAGCTGATTTCCTGTCATTGGAACTTATGACTGATCTGGGAGTCTTTTGTGCATGGAATTCACCCTAAAAAGACCCTTTAATAAGCAGACTTCTTTCTGACACAGGATAGACTCAGGATAGACTAGTTCTCTGCAGAATTCCTCTACAATAAATACAATTCTTGAGATCTACTGGAAAGTTTATAATATTGCAATGTCAAGAGTTTTTCTTGCTTGTTTTCTTTTTCTGGCCACATATGAATAGTTTACCCCCAATATTTAACTATACTGACACTATTTCAGTAGTGTTGCCAAAGACCATGCCATTCCTCCCATTTGTTTTTAGGACTAGTTTTGCTCTAACAGAATTGATGGCAGAAATGATCTGCTTTGCAAAGATTAAGCACATTCAAAGTGAAAGGCTAAAACTCTCAATTTTTTAAGACTTCAGATACACTGATAAATTGTATGTATGCAAATACATCTTAATTTTTGGATTATCCATCAAGAGAGATGAACAAAGGAAAAGGACTACTTTTCTTACAGCTTCTAAGGAGAATAGAAGTAAGTTGAGCACCTCTGAAAGGCAATTAGCAAAAAAGGAAATCTGTTCTCTAACAGCACGTGAAATGTCACCTGGACTACCTTAAGCGGAGATGAGACAGCATGGATTCTCCTGCCCTCAAGGTCCTCAAACTACTTTTCTGGAATCTGGTACTGCTCCCCCTGGTGGCAATTTAGACACATTGTAAATTGACTTTTCATAGAAGGTTTTTTCTAAACTGTTAGGCTACTTAGTCAGTTTTATAATCTTTTCTCCCACACACTTTTTAAGGAAATGGATTATACCAAACAATTAAATACCACTTAAATGCCAAAGGAAACTTACTGTGGTAGAATCAAAAGAAAGGATGTCCACAACAGGGGGAGTAGAGGTCTGCAAATCGATTACATCAAGCTTTGGATTAATCTGCATATATACATTAAAAAGGCTAGTATTAGATTTTTATACCATAAGAAATTGGATGCCATTTATAACAATCTAGAGGGTATTTCCTAATATATTCTAAAATTAAATATATTTGTATATTAGCATGGATATAAAATTTTTAAATATTAGCCTATCAAATCTATCAGTATATAAGAAAAGATCACTGTGACCAAGTTGAATTTATCCCAGGAATAAAAAGCTGCTTTTACATTTGAAAATCAATGGGATTCACCTAGAAAGGACTATTAAAAATAAAATAAATGACCCACCTTAAAAGATGCAGAAAAAAATCCTAGCCAGTTCAGTAAGACAAGAAAAGGAAATAAAAGCATTAAGATGTAAGAATTGGAACAGAAGAAATAAAATTATTATTCATATATAATTATCTATAAAGAAAACACAAAAGAATCTACCACTAAATCATTAAAACTAACAAGAGAGTTTACTAGATCAAAATTGATACCCAAAATCAATTATATGTCTGCACTTTAGTACACAGAAAATGTAAATTTTTAAAAGTCATAATTTACAATACTATAAAAATTTAAAAATACATCAGAGAAAAACCAAGATGCATAAGACCTTCATGGAAAAATAAAATCATGTAAAGATATTAGAGAAGTTTATTGGAAGTTATACCATAAAGAGCTCAGAAGCAAAGCCCTGTATAAATAAAAAACAAATACAAAATAAAAATGGTGCCACAAATCAGCAGAGAATGACTTGTACCTGAGAAACAGGCTGACTTCATAAAAGATGGGCAGCAGATAAATTATAAACCTAAATGGTACGTTAAAACTATAAAGTTAGTAGGAGTAAATGTGTAAAAATATCTTTCTGACATGGGGTAGAGAAGGATATCTTAAACAAAAGCTGCAAAAGTAAAGCCATAAGGCTGAAAAAATTAAATACGGGTCCATCTTGTTTATACCAATATTAAGGATTTCTGTTTCACAACAGATACCATAAAGTTAACAATCAGATAATGGAACAGGAGGAGATATTATGTTTGAAACTGGAAAAGGACAAATATCTAAAATATATAGGAAAAACCTACAAATCAATGTGAAAAGAACAGAAGTCCTAAAAAAACATCACAGGAAACCTAACAGTTATCTAGACTATGAAGAGATTTTCAGAAACAGTAGTAGTAATTAGAAAAGGGAAGAGTAAAGCAAAATCCCACTTACTACCTATCAGATTACGAAAGCTAGAAAACTCAGTGGTGTGTTGACCCTGTTTTTTTTTTTGACCCTGTTTATAGAGCATTTTTTGTAATGGCAGGAACAAAAACCACAATCTTGGGAGAAACTAACACTACATTGTAAATCAACTGTCAATAAAATAAATAAATTCAAGAAACAAACCACAATCAGAAATCCCCAAGTGTTTATCAACAGTAGAACAGATACATAATCATGGGAATTACTGTCTTAAATTCATTGGAATCCTATACAGTGGTGAAAATGAATGAAATACAACTATGCATAACAACGTATGAAAGCATGAATTCAGAATCCATACATACAAATCTCAGGATTTTAATGTTAAATAAAAAAGCAGGTTATATAAAAATACACATAGTATGAGTCCATTATATAAAGTTTAGAACTATCCAAAATGAAATAATATCTAATTATTGATTCAAACATATATAGTAAAATATAAAAGAAAAGCAAGGGAATAATAGAGCGGTGACTACTTCGGAGGAAGATTATTTCAGAATTTGGAAAAAAAAAAAAAGGAAAGAAACCACAAGGTCACTAATTATTTACACTAAACATTATGAATACAAAGAAATAAACAAAGGACAACAGAGATAGCAGAACCTGGTATCAAACAAATGCTAGCAACAATGGGTGTACTGGCGAACCTCGGGAAGGGACTGTTGACTGAGAAAGGCTTCCCGTGGGGGAAAGAGAGCTTAAGATGACTTCTTTAGAAAAGTTACGAAAACAAAAGCAGAAAGATAGATGGAGATGAGGTTATGAGCCTCCCCAAGCAGAGGCAGAATGCTGACACAAACAATTGCACAAGGTGGCCACAAGAGAGGGTGGCAAGGATCAAACTGTGAGGGGAGAGGCATCTGGGGAGGCACAGAAGGACTGGAGGCTACAGTGTGTGTTAGAAAGATTATGCTGGCGGGAACACATAGAGTATCCAGAATAAAGGAGGGATGGAACAGTGAGGAGAACACTGCAGCAGCCAGGGGCTGTGGGGATAGGGGCTGAACCCATGGTTAAGAGGAGTGGGATGATTCCAAAAGCAGTATCGAACAGCTCGGTACAGCTGTAGCTTTGGAAACATTATGAAGTATTTACATTTATCTAGCCACTTGTGTTACAGGCAGTGGGGTACACACCCAATAATCCCCATACTGCAATAAAGAATGAATCAGAACAGTACAAGACAATCTGTTTGGCCGCCTAGGTTTTTTCTGGCCATTCCACAGAGCAGAACACACAGCCTCCTTTCCATCAGCTCTGGGTCCAGAGTTGAGGCAAAGATAAGAAACCTGAGATGACTTGCTTTCCTTTCAGCGGTGAGCTAGCTATCCAGAAAGTGCTTGCAGACACCTTATTTTCTTTTATCTACTGCCACCTAGTGTAGACATGAAATTGTTTACCAATGAAAAATTCAATCTGCTTTTGCCATCTGAAACAAGAACTGCTCCAAAAGATGAAATCATATGGAAACGATCAGCGTCTCTCATACAGAAATCCTTGAGCTTCTACGAGCTGGGAAATTCTTGCTATAACAATATTTTACTGTATCGTGCTACAAGTTGCTGCCAATTGATTAAGTGAAGCAGGAAAGTCTCACTAAGTAAAAGTTTATAGTCTTTTCCACAAAGAAAATATGCTGAGACAGTGATACTTACAGTTAAGTTCTTTGCAAGCTAATCTCTGTGAATATTAACAGCACCTTCTAGCTCTCCATTTTTATTAAAGGAAATAACGCTTCAATAACTACAGTTGCCTTGAAATGGGAATCAGCTGCATCACGAGAGGCTGAGTTTTCCATCATCGTACAAGGAATTCATGCATGATGGAGGATTAATACAGGTGCCCTCACAGATTCCATCCCATGCCGAGGTTCAGGACAGTGAGGCATTCATGAGCTAAAAAATTCTCAAGAGCAAGAAGCATGTCCACTGTTGCATAATCTAAAGCTACTATGATGTCCAGTATTTGTTAACAGGATGAAATTAAATTTCGATTCTATTGAAGCACTGTATGAAAATAGTTAAAGGTATAGAATGGAACCAGAGTGACTGGTTGCAATTCTCATGTTGCTGCTTGCTGCTGCTGCTGCTGCTGCTAAGTCACTTCAGTCGTGTCCGACTCTGTGCGACCCCAGCTGCTTGCTAGCTCTAAGATTTAACTTACATGGACCTCAATTTCTCATGGAATAGAAATGGTACTTACTTTATAGTTTTTAGGAAGACTTAACGGGAGAGGGCGATGGTACCCCACCCCAGTACTCTTGCCTGGGGAATCCCATGGACGGAGGAGCCTGGTGGGCTGCAGTTCATGGGGTGGCTAAGAGTCAGACACGACTGAGCGACTTCACTTTCACTTTTCACTTTCATGCATTGGAGAAGGAAATTGCAACCCACTCCAGTGTTCTTGCCTGGAGAATTCCAGGGACGGGGGAGCCTGGTGGGCTGCCATCTATGGGGTCACACAGAGTTGGACACGACTGAAGTGACTTAGCAGCAGCAGCTGGGAGACAGTAGAGGACAGAGGAGCCTGGCGTGCTTCAATCCACAGGGCTGCAAAGAGTTGGATGCAACTTAGAGACCGAACACCACCACTACCAATCCTTCTTAAAATATCCTGCAACTCTCCTAGAATAGCTATTTTGAAGCCTTTCTGTCTCCAAGATCTACCATCATCCTTTAGAATGGCTCTATGTCTTCCCATCAAAATGTGCAAAAAGGTGGGGAAGAAAAGTGTCAGGCACACACTTTAAGTTCCTCCTTCAAGAAGGAAAGTTTGGTTTCGTCTGGGGGTTTGGACTATGTAGCCCAGCTCGTGACAGTCTGAAAAAGACACAGTCAGCATGAACTAGTGATGTGCCATTGCACAATGTGGACAGGGTTAAAATACCTTGTATTAAAAATGAGCTTCTTTCCCACCAAGAAAAGAAAGAAGTTGTTCTTATGTTTTAATTAAGACAGTGTGCCCAGGCCAGGAGCATTAACAAAGGCTCTGCAGTTAGATGAGCAGAAAGGACAGAGGAGGGGTCTGACACAGTGAAGAAGAAGATTTTATGCTTTCTGCCTTCTTTCATGTGACCTTCATCTCTCATTTATTCTAAAAGCAATTTGGCCATCACCCTCTCTATCTGTGTAGGAATTAGTAATTTTTATGTGAAGTCAGCTGGTACCCAAGGTCTAAGACTCCATAAGATCCCACACCTTCAAACAAGTGGTACCTTTAAAAAGACTGGCAAATGGATGACTTTTGTAAAATGTCAGATAATTTCACTCAGAAGACTGAGGTTATGTGATTCAAATCAGCCTAATAGAAAATAAAATACAAATCATAGGAATACCATGTTGCTTCAAACTCAGAAATGAAACCCTTCTGGTTACTAAAAAAGAGGAAGTTGGGGAAATTAGATCATTTAGATGCTATTTATTTCACATTTTCTAATAATATATTTTTATTTTTTTAATTAGGAATGTTGACTTCAAAAAAAGGGGGTTGCTAGTTTTCAATTATTTCCAAAGTAACATATTACTTTGCCTAAAGCTTTGAAAAAAAAAAGTTTAATCCATCAGATTTAGTATTTCAAAGTAAAACTTGCTTATCTTAAATAATACACAGTACAACTCCTATTCTGATTCACACTATTCTAAGTGACATTTAAAAATTAACAGCCGTTTAGCTCTATGAGAGATTCACAGACATTAGTTTGAAGCCTTTAAAAAATAATTTGATATTTAACAATTATTTATTCATAATGTTAAAGATGTTCTCTGTCCAGAAAACTTTATACCCTTGCTTTACTCTAAGAGATTTTACGGGGAAAAAATGAACAGTTGGTTGTTCTTACGCAGAATCCTATATCACAAAGTCTCTGGCATTTTATGTCACGAAATCTGAATTTTGACAAATGTAAGCCATACTGTATACTTAGTTTAAGCAGGTAATAAATGCAAAGTGCTCAGGTAGTAACTGATATTTAGTAAATGTTCAATACTCACTGGGCATCTAGTAAGAATGAAGCCTTTTGCTAAATATAAAAAGTAAAAACAAATAGGAGTTGTAAGAATATCTTTTTGTACAATCTATATACTCTCTCAGGACATGGCTCTCGTTGCTATCCTATATACAAGCCATACTTAAGAGTGTTAAATCATAATTACTTGTAACACTTAAGGAAACAGAACATTAGTTCCCCCAATCATCTTCCATAACTAAGAAAAGGGAAAGAAATGGATAATGACTCTATGAATTGGTCTCTGATCTGCTAGTATTAGAAACTGAATTATGTATCCAGACACTCACTTTCTCAGAAGTGCCATTTTCAAAAATTTTCTTGGTAAATAAATGATGGATGACAATTGCTACTGAAACTTTATTTCAATCCCCATTTAGTAAATATGTATGAGTGCTTACAGGCTTCCCAGATGGCTTAGTGGTAAAGCATCCACCTGCCAAGCAAGAGACATGGGTTTGATCCCTGGGTTGGGAAGACTCCCTGGAGAAGGAAATGGCAACCCACTCCAGTATTCTTGCCTGGGAAATCCCATGGACAGAAGAGTCTGGCGGGCTACAGACCACAGGGTCACAAAAGAGTCGGACATGACTGAGACTAAACAAGAGCAACAAGTATTTACAGAAAATTTAAACTGTACACAAAGGTTGACTTTCTCAAGGCAACAAACATAATGATTCAGTCCCAATATTCAAGATTCTGCACCAAGTAACTGAGCTGTAACTCCAAGACGAAAAGCCAGTTTTTAATACATTTTTAAGTGTCTATGTGAAAAATATGGGTATAGAATGGTTCTGCATGGCCTGGGTCATCCTGACCTAGCCATACAAAGCAACCCGCTAGTTCTACTGCTTTCTGGCTGCACTGCCAGAGCAGAGCTACTGAGAGAACTTGTTGACATCTTAAAGAAAGTCTACGCACTCTTAAGTGGGCTACAGGCTGAGAGTAAATCACAGAAAAAAATGGCTTGAGTCCCCAGAGCCAAGGCAGTGTGATATCATGGAAGTATCACTGGATTAAGAGTAAGGAGACCTGGGCTCAGCCTGCAGCTCTGTCACCTACCACTCTGGAAAGGCAGGTGGCTGAATGGATAAGAGGACAGCAGCAATGCTGCTGATCAGGCCCAGCCAAGCTACAGAAATACCAGAATGAAAAGCACCAAGAGTCCGTAAGATCAGCATGGGTGAAACAAGGAAACGCAAGTTAAAATATGTTTCACATATACTTGATGTGAATGCATTTGATCACAGGGGATCAACAAATGCATCTATAATTGTAGACACTGAAACGAAATGTGATAAACCAGAAATTACAATATATTATTTCTTTCAAAGAAATAAAAGTGGGAGAACCAAGAAGGTGGAAAAGTAGGTGGACGTGGAGTGCATCTCTGTCAGCAGATGTGTCAGGAGTATATCTAGAGATACATCAGTTCTCACAGGGCACTGGCTGAATACTAGTAGGAGTCCTTGGCCACAGGAAGGACTGTACAGCTCTGTGCGTGACTGGGTAGGATGGAGGGAAGGAGAGCCACAGGATCAGACCTGCCTCTGGGGGAGGGGGAGCTGCAGCAGCGGAGAGACTCCTGCTGTCGGTCCTGGGTTTCTAGGGTTTTTTCCTTTCCTTTTTCTCTGATGTTGTGGTTGTTGTTTTTATTATTATTATTTATATTCAGGCTTTTGGGATTTTTTTTTTAATCATACTTTTAATTTCTTTTATATATTTCTACTTCGGCTTTCTGCTACATTGTCTTTTTAAAATTTTGTGTTGTTTTTTGTTTTCCTTTTGGGGTTTGTTTGGCTGTTTTTGGATCTTTTTGTTGATGTTGTTTTAATATATACAGGTATTTTTTATATATACTTCTATTTCAAATTTGCTTTTCTGAATTTTTTTTTTTTTTTTTTTTTACCATTTTTGTCTTTTTTCCTTTGCTTTATTCCTCAGTGGGCACTCTGCTTTGGTTCTGCTTTGTTTTGTATTTTAGTTTGGTTTTTAACTGGTGGATTTCATTTTTGCTCTCTTTCATTTGTCAGGTTGCTCTCTTGTAATTTGCTTTCTGTTTTAGTTTCATGTGTATGTATGTGTGTGTGTGTGTGTGTGTTCTTTTGTTTTGTTTCTGCTTATCTAATTTTGCTTTTACCATTTGTCTGGAGTTCATTTATTTTTTTTTTAAATCCCCTTTATTGCCATGACAAATGGCTTATGGGGTCTTGGTTCATTAACCAGAAGTTGGGGCCTTAGCCTCTGGGTGGGAGTGCTGAGTCCAGGACACTGGACCACAAGAATACTCCTGACTCCAAGCAGTATTATCAGTGAGAACTCCTACAAAAGCCTCCATTCAAATCCAAGACCCAGCACCACTCAACTGTTGGCAGCACCCAGTGCTGGGTGCCTCACCCAAAGAATAAGCAAGACAGGAACACAATCCCAACCAGCAGCAGGCAGCCAGCCCACAGATACCCCCACACATACCACCTTACACAGCCCTGCCCACCAACAGGAAAAAACACTTCCACTGACCAGAATGTGGGCACAAGCCCCTCCCAACACGAAGCTTACACAAGCCACTGGACCAACCTCACCCACCAGGGGCAGAGACTGGAAGCAAGAACTATGACCCTATAGCCTGAGGATAGGAGACCTCAAACACAATGACACAAAATGAAAAGACAGAGAAATACTGCACAGTTGAAAGAACAAGGTAAAAACCCACAAGACCTACAGACAATAGGGCTGCAAAAACAAAGAGGAAATAAGCAAACTACCTGAAAAAGAATTCAGAGTAATGATAGTAAACATGATCCAAAAATCTCAAAAGTGGAATGGAGAAAATGCAAGATTCTTTTAACACATTTAGCAAGGACCTAGAGGAAATAAAAAATAAATAGTGATGAACAACACAATTACTGAAATTAAAAATACTGTGTATGTTAAGTCGCTTCAGTCATGTCTGACTCTTTGCAACCCTATGGATTATGGCCAGGCTCCTCTGTTAATGGGATTTTTCAGGCAAGAATACTGGAGTGGGTTGCCATGCCCTCCTCCAGGGGATCTTCCCAACTCAAGGACTGAACTCACATCTCTTTTGTCTCCTGCATTGGCAAGCAGGTCCTTTACCACTAATGCCACCTGGGAAGCCCAAAAATACTCTAGAAGAAATTATTAATAGAATAACTGAGGCAGAAGAACAGATAAGTAGGTGAGCAGGAAGATAAAATGGTAGAAGTAACTACTGAAGAGCAGAATAAAGAAAAAAGAATGAAAAGAATTGAGAATAGTCTTAAGAAACCTCTGGGACAATATTAAACTCACCAACATTTGAATTACAGGGGGCCTAGTTGAAGAAAAGAAAAAGGGTCTGAGAAAATTTTTGAAGTGATTATAAGTGAAAATTTCCCTGAGAGGAAAAGAAATAATCAAGTCCAAGAAATGCAGAGTCCCATATAGGATAAACCCAATGAGAATTGTGACAAGACATATTCATCAAACTAATGAAAATTAACCACAAAGAAAAATGTTAAAAGTAGCAAGCAAAAAGCAACAAAAAACCTATAAGGAATTTAGAAAGATGGTAATAATAACCCTGTATATGAGACAACAAAAGAGA
The DNA here is from genome assembly GCA_935064755.1 of Tragelaphus eurycerus. Classification (NCBI taxonomy): domain Eukaryota; kingdom Metazoa; phylum Chordata; class Mammalia; order Artiodactyla; family Bovidae; genus Tragelaphus; species Tragelaphus eurycerus. The sequence continues at coordinate 37,567,802 of CAKXYN010000010.1, read as the reverse complement.
CACTGATGTATAGAACAGTCTTTTGGACTCTGGGAGAGGGAGAGGGTGGGATGATTTGGGAGGATGGCATTGAAATATGTATAATATCATATATGGAACGAGTCCAGATTCAATGCACAATACTGGATGCTTGGGGCTGGTGCACTGGGACGACCCAGAGGGATGGTATGGGGAGGGAGGAGGGAGGAGGGTTCAGGATGGGGAACACATGTATACCTGTGGCAGATTCATTTTGATATATGGCAAAACCAATACAATATTGCAAAGTTAAATAAAATAAAATTAAAAAACAAACATACAAGGGAATCCCCATAAGGTTAACGGCTGATCTTTCAGCAGAAACTCCATGAGGCAAGAAAGAAAGGAGCTGCAGGATATACTTGCAGTGATAAAAGGAGAAAAGCCCTACACCCAAGATTACTCTTCCCAGCAAGGATTGCATTCAGATTCAATGGAAAATCAAATCTTCACAGATAAGCAAACTTAAAAGAATTCAGCACCGCCAAACCAACTCTATAACAAATGCTGAAGGAACTTCTCTAGATAGGAAACACAAGAGAAAAGAAAAGATCTACAAAAACAAACTCCAAACAATGAATGGTAATAGGATCATGGACTTGGTGGCTCAGTGGTAAAGAATTCTTCTGTCAACGCATGAGATGTAGGTTTGATCCCTGGGTCGGGTGATCTGCTGGAGGAGGCTATGGCAATCCACTCCAGTATTCTCACTTGGGAAATCCCACGGGTGGGAGCCTGGTGGGCTGGAGTCCATGGGGTCACAAATGAATTGGACATGACTTAGTGATTCAACAACAACAGTAGGATCATCAGAGCAGTTCAGTTGCTCAGTAGTGTCTGACTCTTTGCGACCCCATGAATCGCAGCACGCCAGGCCTCCCTGTCCATCACCAACTCCCAGAGTTCACTCAGACTCATGTCTATCGAGTCAGTGTTGCCATCCAGCCATCTCATCCTCTGTCGTCCCCTTCTCCTCCTGCCCCCAATCCCTCCCAGCATCAGAGTCTTTTCCAATGAGTCAACTCTTTGCATGAGGTGGCCAGAGTACTGGAGTTTCAGCTTCAGCATCATTCCTTCCAAAGAAATCCCAGGGCTGATTATACATGTCAGTAATTACCTTAAATGTAAATGGATTAAACAATCCAACCAAAAGACACAGATTGGTTGAATGGATACAAAAATAAGACCCCTATATATGCTGTCTACAAGAGATCCACTTCAGACCTAGGGACATATACAGACAAAGTGAGGGGCTGGAAAAAGATATTCCATGCCAATGGAAATCAAAATAAAGTGGGTATAGCAATTCTCATATCAGATAAAATAGACTTTAAAATAAAGACCATTACAGGAGACAAGGAAGGACACTACATAATGATCAAGGGATGAATCCAAGAAGGAAATATAACAATTATAAACATATATACTCCCAACACAGGAGCATCTCAGTACACAAGGCAAATGCTAACTATAATAGTGGAAATAGTAACACAATAATAGTGGGGGACTTAAACACCTCACTCACACCAATGGACATACCATCCAGAAAGAAAATTAATAAGGAAACAAGTCTTAAATGACACATTGGACCAGACAGACCTAATTGATATCTAGAGGACATTCCATCCCCAAACTGTAGAATACACTTTTTTCTCAAGTGCACATGGAACATTCTCCAGAATAAATCACATTTTGGGTCACAAATTAAGCCTTGGTAGATTTAAGAAAATTGCACTTTTTTTCTGACCACAATGCAGTAAGAGTAGATACCCATTACAGAAAAAAAAAAAAAAAAAAGAACTGTAAAAAACACATTGAGGCTAAACAGTAAGTTTTTAGTAGCCAATCAGTGAAGAAACCAAAGAGGAAATGAAAAAATACCTAGAAACAAATGACAATGAAAACACAACAACTCAAAACCTACGGGATGCAGTAAAAACAGTGCTAAGACGGAAGTTCATAGCAATACAAACCTACCTCAAAAATCAAGATAAATACCAAATAAACAACCTAACCTTACACCTAAAGCAACTAGAAAAAGAAGAACAAAAACTCCAAAGTTAGTAGAAGGACAGAAACACAAAGATCAGAGCAGAAATAAATGAAATAGAGACATATAAAACAAATACAAAGATCAATAAAACTAAAAGTTTGTCCTTTGAAAAGATAAACTTTAAATAAAAAATAAATTGATAAATCTTTAACCAGACTCATCAAGAAAAAAAGACAACTTAATAAAATTAAAAATGAAAATGGAGAAGTTACAACAGACAACCAGAAATACAAGGATCATAACAGACAAGAGACTCAGTTCAGTTGCTCAGTCATGTTTGACTCTTTGCCACCCCATGAACCGCAGCACGCCAGGCCTCCCTGTCCATCACCAACTCCCAGAGTTCACTCAGACTCACGCATTGAGTCACTGATGCCATCCAGCCATCTCATCCTCTGTGCCCCTTCTCCTCCTGCCCCCAATCCTTCCAAGCATCAGAGTCTTTTCCAATGATTCAACTCTTCTCATGAGGTGGCCAAAGTACTGGAGTTTCAGCTTTAGCATCATTCCTTCCAAAGAAATCCCAGGGCTGATCTCCTTCACAACGGACTGGCTGGATCTCCTTGCAGTTCAAGGGACTCTCAAGAGTCTTTTCCAACACCACAGTTCAAAGGCATCAATTCTTCGGCGCTCAGCCTTCTTCACAGTCCAATTCTCACATCCATACATGACCACTGGAAAAACCATAGCCTTGACTAGACAGACCTTTGTTGGCAAAGTAATGTCTCTGCTTTTGAATATGCTATCTAGGTTGGTCAAAACTTTCCTTCCAAGGAGTAAGCGTCTTTTAATTTCATGGCTGCAGTCACCATCTGCAGTGATTTTGGAGCCCAGAAAAATAAAGTCTGACACTGTTTCCACTGTTTCTCCCTCTATTTCCCATGTAGTGATGGGACCAGATGCCATGATCTTTGTTTTCTGAATGTTGGGCTTTCAGCCAACTTTTTCACTCTCCACTTTTACTTTCATCAAAAGGCTTTTAAGTTCCTCTTCAGTTTCTGCCAGAAGGGTGGTGTCATCTGCATATCTGAGGTTATTGATATTTCTCCCAGCAATCTTGATTCCAACTTGTGTTTCTTCCAGTCCAGCATTTCTCATGATGTACTCTGCATATAAGTTAAATAAACAGGGTGACAATATACAGCCTTGACGTACTCCTTTTCCTATTTGGAACCAGTCTGTTGTTCCATGTCCAGTTCTAACTGTTGCTTCCTGATCTGCATGTAGGTTTCTCAAGAGGCAGGTCAGGTGGTCTGGTATTCCCATCTCTTTCAGAATTTTCCACAGTTTATTGTGATCCACACAGTCAAAGGCTTTTTCAATCAAGCAGAAATAGATGTTTTTCTGGAACTCTCTTGCTTTTTCCATGATCCAGCGGATGTTGGCAATTTGATCTCTGGTTCCTCTGCCTTTTCTAAAACCAGCTTGAACATCAGGAAGTTCACGGTTCGCATATTGCTGAAGCCTGGCTTGGAGAATTTTGAGCATTACTTTACTAGTGTGTGAGATGAGTGCAATTGTGGGGTAGTTTGAGCATCCTTTGGCATTGACTTTCTTTGGGGTTGGAATGAAACCTGACCTTTTCCAGTCCTGTGGCCACTGCTGAGTTTTCCAAATTTGCTGGCATATTGAGTGCAGCACTTTCACAGCATCATCTTTTAGGATTTGAAACAGCTCCACTGGAATTCCATCACCTCCACTAGCTTTGTTCATAGTGATGCTTTCTAAGGCCCACTTGACTTCACATTCCAGGATGTCTGGCTCTGGGTGAGTGATCACACCATTGTGATTATCTGGGTCATGAAGATCTTTTTTGTACAGTTCTTCCGTGTATTCTTGCCATCTCTTCTTAATATCTTCTGCTTCTGTTAGGTCCATATCGTTTCTGTCCTTTATTGTGCCCATCTTTGCATGAAATGTTCCCTTGGTATCTCTAATTTTCTGGAAGAGATCTCTAGTCTTTCCCATTCTGTTGTTTTCCTCTATTTCTTTTCATTGATCGCTGAAGAAGACTTTCTTATCTCTTCTTGCTATTCTTTGGAACTCTGCATTCAGATGCTTATATCTTTCCTTTGCTCCTTTGCTTTTCACTTCTCTTCTTTTCACAGCTATTTGGAAGGCCTCCCCAGATAGCCATTTTGCTTTTTTGCATTTCCTTTCCACGGAGATGGTCTTGATCCCTGTCTCCTGTACAATGTCACAAACCTCATTCCATAGTTCATCAGGCACTCTATCTATAAGATCTAGGCCCTTAAATCTATTTCTCACTTCCACTGTATAATCATAAGGGATTTGATTTAGGTCATACCTGTATGGTCTAGTGGTTTTCCCTGCTGCTGCTGCTGCTGCTAAGTCACTTCAGTTGTGTCCGACTCTGTGCGACCCCATAGATGGCAGCCCACCAGGCTCCCGTGTCCCTGGGATTCTCCAGGCAAGAACACTGGAGTGGGTTGCCATTTCCTTCTCCAAAGCATCAAAGTGAAATGTGAAAGTGAAGTTGCTCATTCGGGTCTGACTCTTCACGACCCCATGGACTGCAGCCTACCAGGCTCCTCCATCCATGGGATTTTCCAGGCAAGCGTACTGGAGTGGGGTGCCATTGCCTTCTCTGTGGTTTTCCCTACTTTCTTCAATTTAAGTCTGAATTTGGCAATAAGGAGTTCATGATCTGAGCCACACTCAGCTCCTGGTCTTGTTTTTGCTGACTGTATAGAGCTTCTCCATCTTTGGCTGCAAAGAATATAATCAATCTGATTTTGTTGTTGACCATCTGGTGATGTCCATGTGTAGAGTCTTCTCTTGTGTTGTTGGAAGAGGGTGTTTGTTATAATCAGTGCATTTTCTTGGCAAAACTCTATTAGTCTTTGCCCTGCTTCATTCCGTATTCCAAGGCCAAACTTGCCTGTTACTCCAGGTGTTTCTTGACTTTCTATTTTTGCATTCCAGTCTCCTATAATGAAAAGGACATCTTTTTTGGGTGTTGCCAATAAAATGGACAACCTGGAAGAAACAGACAAATTCTTAGAAAAGTAAAATCTTCCAAGACTCAACCAGGAAGAAATAGAAAATATGAACACACCAATCACAAGCACTGAAATCGAAACTGTGATAAAAAAACCTTCCAACGAACAGAAGCCTAGGGCCAAATGTCTTCACAGGCAAATTCTGTCAAATATTAGAGAAGTGCTAAACCTATCCTTATCAAACTCTTCCAAAAAACTGCAGAGGGAGGAAAACTCCCAAACTCATTCTAAGAAGCCATCATCACCCTGATAATAATACTGAAGGTATCACAAAAAAAGAAAATTATGGGCCAATATCTCTGATGAACAACCATCCTCAACAAAATACTAGCAAACGGAATCCAGTAACACGTTAAGAGGATCATACACCATGATCAAGTGAGGTTTATCTCAGGGATGCAAGAATTCTTTAACATACACAAATCAATCAATGTGATACACCATATTAACAAGTTGAAATATAAAAACAATATGATCATCTCAATAGATGTAGGAAAAGTTCTCAACAAGATTCAATACCCATTTATGATAAAAACTCTCCAGAAAGTAGGCATAGTAGAAGGAACCTACCTCAACATAATAAAGGCCATATATGACAAACCCAGAGCAAACATTCTTAATGGTGAAAAAGTGAAAGCATTTCTTCTAAGATCAAGAATGAGACAAGGATGCCCACTCTTGCCACTATTATTTAGTATTGTTTTGGAAGTCCTAGCCATGGCAATCAGAGAAAAAAAAGAAAAGGAACCCAGACTAGAAAAGAAGTAAAACTCCCATTGTTTGCAAATGACATGATACTATACACAGAACACTTTCAAGATGTCACCAGAAAATTACTAGAGGTAATCAATGAATTTAGTAAAGTCTTAGGATACAAAATTAATACACAGAAACCCCTTGCATTCCTATACATTAACAACAAGAAGTCAGAAAGAGAAATTAAGGAAACAATCCTGAAAAGACAACCCTCAGAAGAGGAGAAAATAATTGCAAACAAAGCAACTGACAAAAGATTAATCTCCAAAATAACATTTATAGCAGCTCAATATCAGAAAAAACAACCCAGTCAAAAAAACAGGTGGGACACCTAAACAGACATTTCTCCAAAGAAGGCCAACAAACACATGAAAAGATGCTCAACATTGCCCATTATTAGATAAATGCAAATCAAAACTACCATGAGGTATCACCTCATGATGGTCATAATGGGCATCATCAAAAAATTTACAAACAGTAAATGCTAGAGAGGATGTGGAGAAAAGGGAACCCTCCTGCAATGTTAATGGGTATGTAAATTGATACAGCCACTATGGAGAGCAGAATGAAGATTCCTTAAAACACTAGGAAGAAAACTACCATATGACCCAGCAATTCTACTACTGGGCATATACTCTGAGAAAACCATAATTCAAAAAGACACATGTACCCCAGTGTTCATGACAGCACTATTTACAATAACCGGGACACGGAAGCAATCTAGATGTCCATCAATAGATGAATCAATAAATAAGCTGTGGTACGTATAAACAATGGAATATTATTTAGCCATAAACAGAAGGAATTGAGTGAGGTGGATGAACCTAGAGCCTGTTGTATGGAGTAAAGTCACTTAGAAAGAGGAAAAACAAATATCATATATTAACATACATAAATGGAATCTAGAAAAATGCTACTGAGGAACTTATTTTCAGGGCAAACATAGAGATGCTGATATAGAGAACAGACTGGTGGGTACGGGTGGGGAAGGAGAAGAGGCTGCTGCTGCTAAGTCACTTCAGTCATGTCCGACTCTGTGCGACCCCATAGACGGCAGCCCACCAGGCTCCCCTGTCCCTGGGATTCTCCAGGCAAGAACACTGGAGTAGGTTGCCATTTCCTTCTCCAATGCATGAAAGTGAAAAGTGAAAGTAAAGTTGCTCAGTCGTGTCCGACTCCTAACGACCCCATGGACTGCAGCCTACCAGGCTCCTCCGTCCATGGGATTTTCCAGGCAAGAGTACTGGAGTGGGATGCCATTGCCTTCTCCAAGGAGAAGAGGAGGCGCATAGATAAGCGTAGCATTGACATATATATAGTACCATGCACAATATAGCCAGTGGAAGTTCAGCTTGGTACTCTGTGACAACCTAGAGGGGTGGGATGAGGGCAGTAGGAGGGAGGCTGATTCACATTGTTGTATAGCAGAAACCAGGACAACACTGTAAAGCAACTATCCTCCAATTAAAAATGTATAAAATTTATTTTAAAAAATGAATAATTATTTCAATGGAATACAATCTATTGCACAGAATAAAATTCCATGAGCCATCCTCATGTAAATACATAGATGACTACAGTTCATCAAGCATTCGTAGTTCTTTTTACAGGGACGTATCCATTTAATCACACTGGTGAAAATGGAACTTCTTACAATCCATTTTGAAGATCTAAAACATATACCACCAGGTATTTAAACACAGTATGAACTTAATAAATATTTGTAGAGTCTAAGAATATATAATAAAAAAAAGCAAATGATATAACATTCACTTAATGTTCTGACCCACCTCCTGAGAAATCTGTATGCAGGTTAAGAAGCAACAGTTAGAACTGGACATGGAACAACTGACTGGTTCCAAACTGGGAAAGGAGTATGTCCAGGCTATATATTGTCACCCTGCTTGTTTAACTTATAAGAAGAGTACATCATGAGAAATGCTGGACTGGATGAAGCACGAGCTGGAATCAAGATTGCCAGGAGAAATATCAATAACCTCAGATATGCAGATGACACCACACTTATGGCAGAAAGTGAAGAAGAACTAAACAGCCTCTTGATGAAAGTGAAAGAGGAGAGTTAAAAGTTGGCTTAAAACTCAACATTGAGAAAACAAACATCATGGCATCTGGTCTCATCACTTCATGGCAAATAGATGGGAAAACAATGGAAACAGTGACAGACTTCATTTTGGGGGGCTCTGAAATCACTGCAGATGGTGACTGCACCCATGAAATTAAAAGACACTTGCTTCTTGGAAGAAAAGTTATGATCAACCTAGACAGCATATTAAAAAGCAGAGACATTACCTTGCCAACAAAGGTCCGTCTAGTCAAAGCTATGGTTTTTCCAGTAGTCATGTGTGGATGTAAGAGTTGGACCATAAAAAAAGCTGAGTGCTGAAGAATTAATGCTTTTGAACTATGATGTTGGAGAAGACTCTTGAGAGTCTCTTGGACTGCAAGGAGATCCAACCAGTCCATCCTAAAGGAAATCAGTCCTGAATGTTCATTGGAAGGACTGATGCTGAAGCTGAAACTCCAATTCTTTGGCCACCTGATGTGAAGAACTTACTCATTGGTAAAGACCTTGATGCTGGAAAAGATTGAAGGCAGGAGGAGAAGGGGACAACAGAGTATGAGATGTTTGGATGGTATCACTGACTCAATGGACATGAGTTTGAGTAAACTCTGGGAGTTGGTGATGGACAGGGAGGCCTGGTGTGCTGCAGTACATGGGGTTGCAAAGAGTTGGACACAACTAAGCGACTGAACTGAACTGAATGTTCTTATTTTCAACACATTATCCTATTATTACATTTTACAATAAATGTTGAAATAATTGATTAAAGAAAAAGTGAGGAAATGATAATATAATAAATGGCACAAAGATGAAGTAAAGCACAATGGTAAACACTTTATTTAGAAGGTCTGGAAAAATGGTTGCAAGTTGAAAAGGACAAAAATTATAGCAAAGAACTGAAAATAAACAATACCATGGAAAAACAAGGAAAGAAATCCCAAAGATGTGGCCAGATTAAACAAAATCTAGAAAACTGTTCAAAGATATCATTTTTTTCTGAAAACTTACACATGAGTGTATACACACACACATACACACACACATACACACACACAAAAAACCCCTGAGACTTACAGAAAGAGCTGAGGTAAGAGAAAACACCAAGGCCGACGAAACCAAAGTTAAAGGACCGACAGCAGGTAAGGGATCCAGGAACCATGGAAAGGAGTCGAACCACAGCATGAATAAGAAGCATGAAGTGACTGGGAACTGCCATTCAGGAATAATATCTGAAAAATTCAAAACATCTACTCTAAAAACAAAGATTCTGCCAATGATTGGGGGAAAAATTCAGATGAACAGACAATAGTGATTCCTGATTTCAGCTCTTGCTGAGAGAAAAAAAGAACCTAAGAAGAATCATGCAAAATGGAAAGAAATAGACTACTACCAGCTAAGTATACAGCAAAGATAAATGTACAGCTAAACAGACAATTATATATGTGAAAATAAATGTTGGCAAACAGTAAAATGGTCTCAATTACTAGGTGTAATGCTTAAACCTCTTCTTACTGTTCATAAGACTTGCTTCAAGATACCCATTTCAATAATTGCCCTAAAAATTCTTGCCTTTCAGCTGTTCTCACGACAGCTACCACATGAGTTTCCTAAACACATCTAGAACATCAACTAGCTCAGACTTTACCATCAGAGGCCTTCGATTTGATTCTTCATTTCCCATTATTATTATCACAGTTTTTAAGTTTTATTTCTAAATCTTCAAGCTGCAAATATGAGGCTTTAGCACTTTACATACTATTCAATTTATAGTTTTATTAGTGAATATAATTGTTTCTTAAAGTGCTGTTGTTTTAAAGGAAGGCTAGGCTTTATATAATTAAGTATAATTCCAAGCATATAGTTCGCCAATAGTCCCAAAGTGTACACTTACAAACGGCAGGGCAAATACTCAAGTACTCACCTCAACAGTTTCAATTCTTCCCTCATGGGGATGTGGTGTCCTTGGGCAGATATCGAGAAGATGTGGTGGTGAATCAAAGTGCAGTCTTTTGAGGTTTCTTTTACTAACATCTTTATAATTCAGTTCATCAAAGTTAGTCCTCCATAATAAGACCTATAAAAATTAATCAAGTTGGCAGTTATTGATTTGCAAGTACAAGTAGTAGAAGGAAATTTTTAAAAAATGAACATATAAAATATCAAGCATTCAAAATAATTAGAAAGGCTAGATACATTTTTCCACAACATTATATCTCAATACTTTTAAAAAGGGTAATAGGGAGAGATTTTGTATTCTGAATTTTATGTCCACCTTATTCAAGAAATGTGGCTCTGAATGACTTTTGGTCATTTCAAATAAATACAGACATGTTACAATTTAAATGTACCATACTCAAGAAATTTAATCAACACTTGAAAAAATACACAGACAATAGATTAGGCAACAATTCAAGTGAAAAGGCCCACACCAATATTAGGCACTCACTGTTAGTTTTATGTATGAGTAAGTATAAAGATGAGCCAAAGAAAATAAGTGCTATTTGAGTTCCAAAAATGATCAGAACTGGTACCATTTCAGTTATGAGATAGCAGATTCTCTGGCACTAACGAAAACATAAACTCATCCATAATCATCTGAACATAGACAAACTAGCTGATTGTACAAATCTCAGCTGAAATCTTAGATTCCGTTTCCCCTAATCAAATCAAAGAGGGAGCAGAGAGCTTTACAAACCTGTGCATCTGCGCCTCCTGATGTAAACAGCTCTCCACCTTTTGAAAATGAAACAGTGAAGACAGGCCCCTAAGAAATAAAGGGAGATAAAAGGAAAAAAAAGCATTTGATAATGTGTTTCCGTGGCCAAGAAGGTTGTGAATACTAATTTTTCATCCTAATTTGTGCAGACTATTTATGCAATAAGTGTGAGGACATATTCAGCTGCTAGCAACCAAGGCAGGCAAAGAGAATCAAAGCATCAACTCAATTATCTGAAGACATCTATAAACAATACTAACTGAAAAAGAAATACTAATAAAAATGAGAAAATACACTTTTCTTCCCTTTAAAGAAGTTTGTGCATAGGTCAGTGAGTAAGATTTTCTTCTGTTAAGATTTCCTGGCTTTGGAATCTTATTCATCAAATCCCGCTGAATGATGGGAATGAGGCTGTACGAAGAGAAGTCATTTTCTGAACCCCAACATGCTTCACCGGGTTCTTCACGTGGGCAACAGTGAGCCACTTAGAGTTCTGAGAGCAGGACACAGATAGAAGAGGAGCTGTGACTGATGACAACTGATACCATGACTGAGAATGATGAGCGGGAGTCTGAACGAACGGTTGGAAGCCACTTAGGAAGTTCCTGCAGTTATCAGGGTGGGAGGTAACAGCAAAGTGAGCGTGGTGAGCAATGGCTGCCGCGCTGGACGACTTGGCACAGTCACAGCATGACCTCAGGGTCAGTTTTAGTCAAGAGGACTCATTTCTTATCTCAGAAATGCTAGTATACTGTTTGTTTTTTTAATAAGTCGGTAATCTATACAATGGAAACAGTGAGAGACTTTATTTTGGTGGGGGGGCTCCAAAATCACTGCGGATGGTGACTGCAGCCATGAAATTAACAGACGCTTGCTCTTTCGAAGAAAAGCTATGACCAACCTAGACAGCATGTTAAAAAGAAGAGACATTACTTTGCCAACAAAGGTCCGTCTAGTCAAGGTTATGGTTTTTCCAGTGGTCATGTATGGATGTGAGAGTTGGACTATAAAGAAAGCTCAGCACCGAAGAATTGATGCTTTTGAACTGTGGTGTTGGAGAAGACTTTTGAGAGTCCCTTGGACTGCAAGAGGATCCAACCAGTCCATTCTAAAGGAGATCAGTCCTGAATATTCATTGGGAAGACTGATGCTGAAGCTGAAACTCCAATAATTTGGTCATCTGATGCGAAGAGTGGACTCATTTGAAAAGACCCTGATGCTGGGAAAGATTGAGGGCAGTAGGAGAAAGGGATGACAGAGGATGAGATGGTTGGATGGCATCACCGACTCAATGGACATGAGTTTGAGTAAGCTCTGGGAGTTGGTGATGGACAAGGAAACCTAGGGTGTTGCAGTCCATGGGGTCGCAAAGAGCCAGACACAACTGAGCGAATGAACTGAACTGAATCTATACAAGAAAATCTATGGGGAAAAGCCTCTATATCTTTCACGTACACCAGCCCACAGTCTCAGGTTTTTAACACCTCATAAATACCTTCACCTCCAGACTGAAAAATTCCATCTTCGTGTATTGTGCTTTTCTCCTAAATTATTTTATTTACCTTTTTTTTCCAGTACTCAGTCCTTCTTCCATGGATATTTTAATCCATGGCCACTTTTATTAGTTGTTAATCCAGCCCAAATTCATGGGTACACATATATCTGAGCTGGTTAATTGTCTATTTCTGCTTCCCTCTAACACAGCTGTGAAACAAATGATAAAGCAAGCAGGAAGTCTGGCAGGATACATGAAGGCAGCAAAGAAAAGTTCTCTCCTAGATCACAAAGCCCATTCTATTTCTGGATATAAATAGCTTATACTTGGTTAAAAGGAAGTACCTAGTACATCTTATTAAAAAAAAAAAAAAAAGGAGGGGGATATATTCTAAAAAAATTTAGAGAAGTTTGAACATTTACCCAGAAAGGAAGAATAGTTTTTACACTTGAAAAAGTTTTTCTTTGGTATATTATACATCAGTATGTGCATGTGTGTGTGAGTGAATAGTCTCAATAAATAGCACCCCACTTCCCCACTGGGTTCCTAAACTAATTAAAAAATAAGACAAAGAAATATTATATTACTGATGAGGGCCTGTAAAGAGAATATGGCTTCATCTGTGGGCAAACGGGCTTTCTAGAACTGAAATCCAAAGGGAGTCAGACTTGAGTACCCTGTCACAGGCAAGACTGAACAAGGGCTGGCCTCCGCACAAGAAATACCAGAGGAAAACCAGGAGCGCAGGCTCCTAGGAGCTGAAGGCATTAGGCTCGACTTGTCAAATTTCTCCTTCTAAACTCACCCATCAATTTAGTGGAAAGCAAGAGTGAAAGGGTGTGGAGACTGAAAGGGTCCAAGCTGGCACGTGAGCGGAAAGAGCAGAGTCAGAAAAACACGGATCTGTCACCATTTAACCAGTCAGATCCACACTACATACTGAGGAAGACAGCAGTGGAGGATTACGTTACCGGCCAGTGAAAGATACACATTGATTTTGACAAGAACTACAATAAATAATATTTCAAAGAGTTGCTTTCAGAGGATGAAAACACAGCCTTGCAAGCAAAAGAAAAAAAAAATGTAATAGCAGCAATGTGTAGTACACTTGGAAAAATGTAATAAATTTTTTACATATATAAAGTTTATATTTTAGCTAGTGCCATATACTAAAGCAGATAGCTTAGGGTTCACACCGTGTGTCCTTGAAGTGTATATATAAGCCTTCCTTCTAAGAGGTCCAGGATCTTCAGCGTACCATCTGAAGAAGCAGTGACGAGATAGTTACCCGAAGGATGGAACGACACACAATTAACTCCACCGCTGTGAACTGATTTGTAGAAAATAAAAGCAAAAAGTTCAGAGAATAATTCTTAATTCTAAAGATGCCCCTTCACCCTACTAGCACCATTAGGTTGAAAGCAAGAATCCATCAGAGGCAATGCCTCCATAGCACCAAAACTACATAGCTCACTAAAACAAATAAGTACTGCAGCATCAAATAGCTTAAACTTCCAGTTCACGAGACAGAAAAACTTTACAAATGAGACTCCGTCATGGAAAGATGATCTTATTAACTATGAAACTATAAAATCTTCGGGTATATTACCAATATAAACAACCACTGTCTACTACCAGTTCACATAAGGTATACATCCTAGCCTTAAACTAAATTTAATAACCAATTAGTTGCTTGGGACAAGGGGATGGAGATGTCTTTCGAGAAGGGCAGCCCCACCCCACTCCAGTACTTTTGCCTAGAAAATCCCATGGACAGAGGAGCCTGCTAGACTGCAGTCCATGGGGTCGCTGGAGTCGGACACGACTGAGCGACTTCACTTTTACTTTTCATTTTCATGCATTGGAGAAGGAAATGGCAACCCACTCCAGTGTTCTTGCCTGGAGAGTCCCAGGGACGGGGGAGCCTGGTGGGCTGCCGTCTATGGGGTCGCACAGAGTCGGACACGACTGAAGTGACTTAGCAGCAGCAGTAGCAGCCAGTTTGAGAATTCATTTCTGGACACCATCCTTCCAACAGGAGGCGGTATAACACAGCGATCAAAAGTTTGTTAATTAACTGTACTTTGTAAAAAACGTACTTTGTAAACAGAAAGACCTGTCAGTGGGAACAATATTTGAGGCAAGTGATATAGGCTCCTTCAGCCTCAATTTCCTTGTCTTTAAAGTGGAGGTAATACACCTCTGAGGGCTGATGTGAGAATTTAGCACAGTGTCTGCTAAATTATGTTTATTAAGGAATGGAAATTTGGATTCAATATAAATATAATACACATTAAGAAATCAATTCTTTTCTCTTTTAATCTCAATAGACAGGCACAGTAAGATGCTGTTTTCTGCCAGTTATAATGCCTATTTATGCTCACATATCTCTTTCTGAGTCAATTTCTATCCTGGATTCTTATACAAAGCAGATAACCAAAGTCTGAAAATCTTATAGTAACTTTTTTTCTTTTCTTTTTCCTTTTTTTTTTTTTTTCACAGCTCTCGCATCATTTTTAAGGTCCATCCACCTCCCTTTGCAGGCTGGCACCTACCCCAGCTCCATGGACCATGCTGCTGATGGTGGCTAACTTTTCTCTAGTCAGTCCATCACATTTAGTAAGAGGGCCAAGCCACACCGAGAAGAATAGTCTCTGCTAGTATAAGAGAAGCCCGTTGTACAATTCAGTTTTGTTATGGAAGTCGTTACCTTGATAATGCTGGAGTAACTTGTTCACTCTTATATCCCAGATTTTCACAGTATGGTCAGAACCTGCTGAAGCTATGCATGTACCATTAGGGTTAAAAGCCACAAAATTTGCAAACCTGGAAGAAAGGAATGAGATGGTCTAATATTTCAATTTCTCTTTCTTTATTTGAATTGTAATAATTAAATGCCTCCTTAGCAAACTAACCTATATAAATGCAAAAAGAGAAATGGACTTACCCTACGAAATCTGAGAAGTTGTTAACACACTGCTTATTTGTGGTATCCCAGATTTTAATAGTTTTATCCTCACTGCATGATACAATTAGTCTGCCATCAGGTGAAAACCTGGAGAGCATAAGAAAGATCATTCTTGTGGAAGGCTCCTGACAATCACAATCAACCCTACCATGACACACAAGTCAGGCTGTATGTATTAAATGATACCACAGCGTGCAGCAGAATCATGTTCTGCTACCAACATCTTTCCAACTGAAAATAACACAATGAATGACATTAATAAACCATTAAAAAAGATCACAATATACTATATAGACTAACCAAGTTTCTCTTAACCTTTTATTCTTTTATTTAAATAATTTACTTTTATGGTATCTGTTCTAGGTCTGCACTGCTTCCAAGCCAAATATCTTATGCCTTTTTTTTTTAAGTATTCTCTATTTCTGTCATTTTCTGGTGTTATCCATACGACCCAATAGAGTCTCTATCACTCATCTTACCAACCCTGCAGTGATGCTCTTTGTAAGAAAATGACTGCTATCTTAAGAATTAAAATTGAATGCTATCAGCAATAAGGGCATCAGTGGCTCAGTCAGTAAAGAATCTGCCTGCAATGTGAGAAACCTGGGTTACATCCCTGGGTCGGGAAGACCCCTGGAGAAGGAAATAACAACCGACTCCATATTTTCATACTCTTGCCTGGAGAATTCCATGTACAGAGGAGCCTGGTGGGCTACAAAATGTGTCCATGGGGTCACAAAATGTCAGACACAACTGAGTGACTAACTTTCTTTATCACCGACAGGCGAACAGATTCTCCAAGCTCGTAACTTCCTGGATGAGGGGAGGCCAGAGAGCGTCAGTGTGCTGAAAACAGGACAACTCATTTATACAAAACTGAAGTTCCTTCATGGACACACCCACTATCCACACACCCCATTAAAAAAAAAATGAGAAAATTCTCAGACATCTCGTCTACTGCTTTTATACTCTCTCTCCCTTTAAGATCCTTTCCAAGGTTGCTTTTCTGCCTTAAGTGCCTTTTTAGAATGGAGACGGAAGAACAGAAGATCAAAAACAAAGTGAAAACTATTAGGAAACTATGAATACTAATTTTGCTATTAATACTTCAGCAATTGCAAAACCCAAAAAAGACAGATTTAGGTCACAGACTGATTATGTTTCAATTTTATTTGTAGTTTCCCTCTCGGCCCAGATTACTATAACAGTCATCAACTAAGTAAGGGTGTGGATTATAATTGAAAGCTTTTCTTTTTGTTCTTTCACCATCCCCTCCTCCCAACTCCTGTTCTTAAGGCTGGCCTAAAAATAATTCTTCCTAACAGAAATTTTCAATCTAGAATTTATGAATTCAGCATATTTTTAAAAGGACAAAGATAATTAAATTCTACGTGAAATAGTCCTTAAAAATTC
The DNA here is from genome assembly GCA_935064755.1 of Tragelaphus eurycerus. Lineage (NCBI taxonomy): Eukaryota > Metazoa > Chordata > Mammalia > Artiodactyla > Bovidae > Tragelaphus > Tragelaphus eurycerus. The sequence goes on along the minus strand of CAKXYN010000010.1, from coordinate 37,551,277 downwards.
AAAGAAATAAACTTGCAAGGAAATATCTTCCACACCAGGCAGTTCAGCTTGATTTTATAATAACGTATTAATCTTTTCCTTTAGAAAATATGTGAGGAAGATTCAAATATGAATGACAGTATTATAGAAACGCTCCAAAGAGATGAAACTTATTTTGTATAGATACTGGAGAAGAAAAATCTACTCAGTATCCCTATGAAAATAACCTTTGCATAAAATTATAAATAATTAATGCAAGAAATCAATGGAGAAGGAAATGGCAACCCACTCCAGTGTTCTTGCCTCGAGAATCCCAGGGACGGCGGGGCCTGATAGGCTGCAGTCCATGGGGTCGCTAAGAGTCAGACATGACTGAGTGACTTCACTTTCACTTTTCACTTTCAGGCATTGGAGAAGGAAATGGCAACCCACTCCAGTGTTCTTGCCTTGAGAATCCCAGGGATGGGGGAGCCTGGTGGGCTGCCGTCTATGGGGTCGCACAGAGTCGGACACGACTGAAGCGACTTAGCAGCAGCAATGCAAGAAATCAAAGTGTGTTTCTTAATATGCTATCTTTTTAAAAATTATTTAAGGTGAACATTTTAAATTTTATTTCTAAGAGATGACTCAGTTCTTACATTTTAAGAAAGCAACGATGAAAAATGTAATAAAACGGAAGGATTAGGTGAAAGCAAAGTACGAACTACAAATTCACACTATGACATTATTGGCCAAATACAACCACTGCCATGGCCACCACTACCACCATCCTCATTTATCCTGCCAATACTAACTGAGCATCTATGTGCTACAATGGTTCTCAACACTTTACTTATAACTCATTTAATTCTCAAAATAACCCTACCAAACAAGGGCTACTGCTGGCCTCCATTTACAGATGATTAAACCAGGGCACGTAAAGGAAAAGGAACTGCTGGTCACACAGCCAGGAAGACCTGAACTAGGAAGTCTGGCTCCAGAGCCAAACCGCTTGGCCACTCTGTTGAAGACTCTGACAGCAAGGAAAGTTTCTCTTACTGGCCAAAGTAGAGAACAGGAAGTTCTGTGTGGCTTCTTTGTAACCACAGAAAGTTCTAAAGTGGAAGCAAACCACAAGGCCATGCTCTTAGGAGGCTAAGTGCCTGGGTTCTGCTTGACAGGCTGACCACCGGACTATCTTTTAATAAAAATCTCTGTGTCTGCTGCCATGCCCCATCAGTGCCCTTGAGGAGTTTGTGGGAAAGACATTTATTCATTGACTCATTCAAATATTTACTGAGCACTTGCAGGAACCAGGCATTGGGCACTGACCTGGGTTATAGGAATATCGTGGTGAATGAGACCAATAAGACCCCTGCTTTCAGGAGGCTTTCATTCTAGGTGGGAGGAAGGGCAAACAAATAACATAATTTTAGATAATGGTAAGAAAAAAGTTTTTAACAAAAAGGTGCCCATTAGTCACTAGAAGCGCCCCAGAAGAAACTTGTGAATAAGGAAAAGAATGTTACCTTGACTAGCCAAAAATTCATCCTGAGCAGCTACAATTAAAGCCTGGGAGAAATTTCCCCAGCGATGAAGAAATGAAATGAAAAGAATGTGAACTTTAGATAAGTGGGGAGTGGAGGAGCTGGCTGGGATGAAAGGAGCCAGCGCAGAGAGGATGTTTCTATCTCTAGCTCGGCAGGGCTGAGGCGGGGCTCAGGTACACGCTCTGGACACTGTATTACAACCCCTGCATGTACTCTCTGTAGTTTCTTTTTGTCTACGTGTGTATGCTGTCCCTCAGCCATGTCCAATGCTTTGCAGCCCCATGGACTACGGCCCACCAGGCTCCTCTGCCCATGGAATTTTCCAGGCAAGAATACTGGAATAGGGTGCCATTTCCTCCTCCAGAACATCTTCCCAACCTAAGGATCGAACCCGCATCTCTTGCATCATCTGCATTGGCAGGCAGATTCTTTACCACTAGTGCCCCCTGGGAAGCTTTTTTTGTCTTTGGAAGGGTTGAAAGTGACAATGGCGATTTGTTCTTCTCCTCCCTTTCATTTTTAATTAGATATATCAGAAATAGTTTCACACCAATAAAAGAGGCTACTCTTTGCCCTGTCTTTGATGACAAAATGACAGTCCTTTTTTGTGTGTGTGAGGGTTTAAACAATACCTAACAGGGTTATTCGGAGAAGGCGATGGCACCCCACTCCAGTACTTTTGCCTGGAAAATCCCACGGACGGAGGAGCCTGGTAGGCTGCAGTCCGTGGGGTCGCTAAGAGTCGGACATGACTGAGCGACTTCACTTTCTCTTTTCACTCTCATGCATTGGAGAAGGAAATGGCAACCCGCTCCAGTGTTCTTGCTTGGAGAATCCCAGGGACGGGGAAGCCTGGTGGGCTGCCGTCTGTGGGGTCACACAGAGTCGGACACGACTGAAGTGACTTAGCATAGCATAGCATAACAGGGTTATTCAGAGAAGCCAATGGCACCCCACTCCAGCACTCTGGCCTGGAAAATCCCATGGATGGAGGAGTCTGGTGGGCTGCAGTCCATGGGGTCGCTAAGAGTCAGACATGACTGAGCAACTTCACTTTCACTTTTTCACTTTCCTGCACTGGAGAAGGAAATGGCAACCCACTCCATTGTTCTTGCCTGAAGAATTCCAGGGATGGGGAGCCTGGTGGGCTGCCGGCTATGGGGTCACACAGAGTCAGACATAACTGAAGTGATTTAGCAGCAGCAGCAGCAGCAGCAGCAGCAACAGGGTTATTAACTTTAAGAATATTAAGAGGATATAAAATTTCTACCAAGACATTAACAAATTTCTAACTCTCTAATTCAGTACCACCCAACCACCTTTTAAGACTTCCAGCAAGTGTGTCACCAAGATGGATATTAGTCAATGGTGACTAATGGATCACCAGATGTGAACTGTCTGTAAGGCATTTGAGAAGTTAACTACTTCTTATTCAATCCCTTAAAATATACTTTGGAGAAAAGGAGGAAATCCTCAAGCTTTTTGCTAGAAAAACTGGTTCACATGTCCTTGAGAGTAGCCCAAGTTGTATAACAGGAGTTCTTTAACTTTGAATCTATGGAGTTCCTAAAACTATATGTAAAACTGTAATCCATAAGCACAGTGATTGAGTTACTTCTTCGTCAGTGAGCCAAACAAATCTGTGAGCCCTGAGAAGTTTTAAAGTGCATTCATAAGAAATCAAAATTCTCATTTGGATAATTCTTATCATTAGACTAAATATTCTATAAAAACCACTATATACATGCATGTACTGCCACACTGTACACCTTACCCTTACACAAGGTTATATGTCATTATATCTTAATAAAGCTGAGGGGAAAAACACAAGGGCACACAATCTCCACCCCTGCCAATTAGCTGCATGGAGGAAGGGCTAAGCCTTCTGAGATGAGAGCTTGTGACCCAACTATCAGCCCTCCATGCAGGAGAAGGAAATAGTTTAATTTGAGAGTTAGATATGCAACATTTAGGAATTAGTTATGGTCCCTGAGGACCAACCTGGATTTCACAGGCTGAAGGAGATTTACTAAGCATCCAGTATCAGCCACACCCAAGGCTCCAACTGCATGCTGCTGCTAAGTCGCTTCAGTCGTGTCTGACTCTGTGAGACCCCAGAGACGGCAGCCTACCAGGCTCCTCTGTCCCTAGAATTCTCCAGGCAAGAACACTGGAGTGGGATGCCATTTCCTTCTCCAATGCAAGGGAGTGAAAAGTGAAAGTGAAGTCACTCAGTCATGTCCAACTCTTCGTGACCCCATGGACTGCAGCCCACCAGGCTCCTCTGTCCATGGGATTCTCCAAGCAAGAGCACTGGAGTGGGGTGCCATTGCCTTCTCCATGCAACTGCATAGGGGATTAAAACAAGAGAATTTAACATAAAGGAGGATACAACTGTCACCATTACTATTCAACACAGTTTTGGAAGTTTTGGCTACAGCAATCAGAGCAGAAAAAGAAATAAAAGGAATCCAAATCGGAAAAGAAGAAGTAAAACTCTCACTGTTTGCAGATGACATGATCCTCTATGTAGAAAACCCCAAAGACTCCACCAGAAAATTACTAGAACTAATCAATGAACATAGTAAAGTTGCAGGATATAAAATCAACACACAAAAATCCCTTGCATTCCTGTACACTAATAATGAGAAAATAGAAAGAGAAATTAAGGAAACAATTCCATTCACCATTGCAATGAAAAGAATAAAATACTTAGGAATATATCTTCCTAAAGAAACTAAAGACCTATATATAGAAAACTATAAAACACTGGTGAAAGAAATCAAAGAGGACACTAATAGATGGAGAAATATACCATGTTCATGGATTGGTAGAATCAATATAGTGAAAATGAGTATACTACCCAAAGCAATTTATAGATTCAATGCAATCCCCATCAAGCTACCCACGGTATTCTTCACAGAGCTAGAACAAATAATTTCTCAATTTGTATGGAAATACAAAAAACCTCGAATAGTCAAAGCTATCTTGAGAAAGAAGAATGGAACTGGAGGAATCAACCTGCCTGACTTCAGGCTCTACTACAAAGCCACAGTCATCAAGACAGTATGGTACTGGCACAAAGACAGAAATATAGATCAATGGAACAAAATAGAAAGCCCAGAGATAAATCCACACACATATGGACACCTTATCTTTGACAAAGGAGGCAAGAATATACAATGGATTAAAGACAATCTCTTTAACAAGTGGTGCTGGGAAAACTGGTCAAACACTTGTAAAAGAATGAAACTAGAACACTTTCTAACACCATACACAAAAATAAACTCAAAATGGATTAAAGATCTAAATGTAAGACCAGAAACCATAAAACTCCTAGAGGAAAACATAGGTAAAACACTCTCTGACATACATGACAGCAGGATCCTCTATGACCCACCTCCTAGAATATTGGAAATAAAGTCAAAAATAAACAAATGGGAGCTAATTAAACTTAAAAAGCTTCTGCACAACAAAGGAAACTATAAGCAAGTTGAAAAGACAGCCTTCAGAATGGGAGAAAATAATAGCAAAGGAAGCAACAGATAAACAACTAATCTCAAAAATATACAAGCAACTCCTACAGCTCAATTCCAGAAAAATAAATGACCCAATCAAAAAATGGGCCAAAGAACTAAATAGACATTTCTCCAAAGAAGACATACAGACGGCTAACAAACACATGAAAAGATGCTCAATATCACTCATTATCAGAGAAATGCAAATCAAAACCACTATGAGGTACCATTACACGCCAGTCAGAATGGCTGCGATCCAAAAGTCCACAAGCAATAAATGCTGGAGAGGGTGTGGAGAAAAGGGAACCCTCTTACACTGTTGGTGGGAATGCAAACTAGTACAGCCACTTTGGAGAACAATATGGAGATTCCTCAAAAAACTGGGAATAGAATTGCCTTATGATCCAGCAATCCCACTGCTGGGCATACACACTGAGAAATCCAGAATTGAAAGAGACACGTGTACCCCAATGTTCATAGCAGCACTGTTTACAATAGTCAGGACTTGGAAGCAACCTAGATGTCCATGAGCAGATGAATGGATAAGAAAGCTGTGGTACATATACACAATGGAGTATTACTCAGCCATTAAAAAGAATACATTTGAATCAGTTCTAATGAGGTGGATGGAACTGGAGCCTATTATACAGAGTGAAATAAGCCAGAAAGAAAAACACAAATACAGTATACTAACGCATATATATGGAATTTAGAAAGATGGTAACAATAACCCTGTTTATGAGACAGCAAAAGAGACACTGATGTATAGAACAGTCTTATGGATTCTGGGAGAGGGAGAGGGTGGGATGATTTGGGAGAATAGCATTGAAATATATATAATATCATATCTGAAACGAGTTGCCAGTCCAGGTACGATGCCTGATAACGGATGCCTGGGGCTGGCGCACTGGGACGACCCAGAGGGATGGTATGGGGAGGGAGGAGGGAGGAGGGTTGAGGATGGAGAACACATGTATACTTGTGGCAGATTCATTATGATGAATGGCAAAAGCAATACAATATTGTAAAGTTAAGCAAAATAAAGTTTTAAAAAATAAATAAATAAAATAAAATAAGGGAGGATAGAAAGGAAATAGTGGAAGAGAAGGAAAGAATGAAGAAAACATAGAAAGAAATATATTCTCAAAAACCAAACTTACAGTTCTGGCCCTCAGGGCTCTGATACCAAAGTAGGCATTGTTCTATGTCCCTTAAGAAACAAATCGTTAGTAAGCGGTACTCTGAAGCCAGCAGCTATTCAACAGGAGGGAAAAGCAGTGAAAAGGAGTGAAAATAAGACTGCCCAGTGAGTACAGAGTCTGAATTTTAAGGCCATTTCTGCAGCTGTCCAGATACGTAACCTTATGAAGCTCCTAAGTAACAACCTGAGCTACTGTTTTCTGTCTGGACAATGAGAGAGTCTGAACTGCATTCAAGCCTAAAACTTTCATGTGGTAGTTTACTTGCTAAGTTGGGTCCAACTCTTACAAAAATTTCATAGACTAATTAAAAAAAAAAATTGGCAGCCTCAAAGTTTGCTTTGATGGGATTTGGGGTTTACATACTGAAGGTGGAGTTCAAGGCAATAAGCAAAACATTCATGCTTTTTTAAGTGTTGGGCAGCATTAGAAGAGAAACCATCTGTTGATCGCAGTGATAGAATTCATTCCTATAACTGCTGAGAGACAAAAAGCAGATAAAAGAGATGCAAAAAGATTTAGGTGTACTGTGAAACATGCTAATTATTGTTGGATCATTTACCATTTACACGCCCAGACTCCTCTCCTGGGATTTCCACCCGTAAGGAGAACTGCCTAGTAAGCGCTTCCTTTTGGATATGCTGCAGGCACTCTCTGTACTTGTTCCAGTCTGAACTCATCTTCCTCCCCAAACTCCACTGTTCCTTTTCTCAGTAAATGACTTCTCAAGCCAGAAACCCAGGAATCAAGTGCGATTCCTATGTCTTCCACTCACTCTCACTGTCACATTCCAGTCCGTCACCAGACCCTGCTTCTTCAGATCCTAACAGGCCCTGCTGATGTTCCATTCTCCACAATCAAGAATGATCTGTAAAACTTTTTTTTTTTTTTTTAATTAAAACCCTTTGGTGGTTTCACATTTTTTCATGGGAAAAACTGCCTGCAGGATCTGCCCACCTGTCTCTTCATCATCACCTTACACTTCCTGGCACCACACCCCTCTTCTCTCTGTTCTTGCCCCAGGTGTTCTCCCATATGCTGTTCGCTTTGCTTCAAACAAGGCTCCCTACTCTTTATCTTGTTTCAAATACTGACTCTTTGTGACCCCATGGACTATACAGTTCATAGAATTCTCCAGGCCAGAATACTGGAGTGGGTAGCCGTTTCCTTCTCCAGGGGATCTACCCAAACCAGGGATCAAACCCAGGTCTCCTGCATCGCAGGTGGATTCTTTACCAGCTGAGCCACAAGGGAAGCCCCTAGTACTGAGTATTCAGTTCAGTTCAGTCGCTCAGTTGTGTCCGACTCTTTGCGACCCCATGAACTGCAGGACTCCAGGCCTCCCTGTCCATCACCAACTCCCAGAGTTTACTCAGACTCATGTCCATGGAGTCGGTGATGCCATCCAGCCATCTCATCCTCTGTCGTCCCCTTCTCCTCCTGCCCCTAATCCCTCCCAGCATCAGGGTCTTTTCCAATGAGTCAACTCTTCGCATGAGGTGGCCAAAGTACTGGAGTTTCAGCTTCAGCATCAGTCCTTACAATGAACACCTAAGAGTGATCTCCTTTAGAATGGACTGGTTGGATCTCCTTGCAGTCCAAGGGACTCTCAAGAGTCTTCTCCAACAACACAGTTCAAAAGCATCAGTTCTTCTGTGCTCAGCTTTCCTCACAGTCCAACTCTCACATCCATACATGATCACTAGAAAAACCATAACCTTGACTAGACGGACCTTTGTTGGCAAAGTAAAGTCTCTGCTCTTTAATATGCTATCTAAGTGGTCATAACTTTCCTTCCAAGGAGTAAGCATCTTTTAATTTCATGGCTGCAATCACCATCTGCAGTGATTTTGGAGCCCAGAAAAATAAAGTCTGACACTGTTTCCACTGTTTCCCCATCTATTTCCCATGAAGTGATGCGACAGATGCCATGATCTTTGTTTTCTGAATGTTGAGCTTTAGGCCAACTTTTTCACTCTCCTCTTTCACTTTCATCAAGAGGCTCTTTAGTTCCTCTTCACTTTCTGCCAGAAGGGTAGTGTCATCTGCATATCTGGGGTTATCAATATTTCTCCCAGCAATCTTGATTCCAGCTTGTGCTTCTTCCAGCCCAGCGTTTCTCATGATGTACTCTGCATATAAGTTAAATAAACAGGGTGACAATATACAGCCTTGACGTACTCCTTTTCCTATTTGGAACCAGTCTGTTGTTCCATGTCCAGTTCTAACTGTTGCTTCCTGACCTACACATAGGTTTCTCAAGAGGCAGGTCAGGTGGTCTGGTATTCCCATCTCTTTCAGAATTTTCCACAGTTCATTGTGATCCACACAATCAAAGGCTTTGGCATAGTCAATAAAGCAGAAATAGATGTCTTTCTGGAACTCTCTTGCTTTTTCCATGACCCAGTGGATGTTGGCAATTTGATCTCTGGTTCCTCTGCCTTTTCTAAAACCAGCTTGAACATCAGGAAGTTCACAGTTCACATATTGCTGAAGCCTGGCTTGGAGAATTTTGAGCATTACTTTACTAGGGTGTGAGATGAGTGCAATTGTGTGGTAGTTTGAGCATTCTGTGGCATTGCCTTTCTTTGGGATTGGAATACAAACTGACCTTTTCCAGTCCTGTGGCCACTGCTGAGTTTTCCAAATTTGCTGACATATTGAATGCAGCACTTTCATAGCATCATCTTCCAGGATTTGAAATAGCTCCACTGGAATTCCATCACCTCCACTAGCTTTGTTCGTAGTGATGTTTCCTAAGGCCCACTTGACTTCACATTCCAGGATGTCTGGCTCTAGGTCAGTGATCACACTATCATGATTATCTGGGTTGTTAAGATCTTTTTTGTACAGTTCTGTGTATTCTTGCCACCTCTTCTTAACATCTGCTTCTGTTAGGTCCATACCATTTCTGCCCTTTATCGAGCCCAACTTTGAATGAAATGTTCCCTTGGTATCTCTAATCTTCTGGAAGAGATCTCTAGTCTTTCCCATTCTGTTGTTTTCCTCTATTTCTTTGCAGTGATCACTGAGGAAGGCTTTCTTATCTCTCCTTGCTATTCTTTGGAACTCTGCATTCAGATGCTTACATCTTCCCTTTTCTCCTTTGCTTTTTGCTTCTCTTCTTTCACAGCTATTTGGAAGGCCTCCTCAAATAGCCATTTTGCTTTTTGGCATTTCTTTTCCATGGGGATGGTCTTGATCCCTGTCTCCTGTGCAATGTCACGAACCTGTTTCCATAGTTCATCAGGCACTCTATCGATCAGATCTAGTCCTTTAAATCTATCTCTCACTTCCACTGTATAATCATAAGGGATTTGATTTAGGTCATACCTAAATGGTCTAGTGGTTTTCCCTACTTTCTTCAATTTAAGTCTGAGTTTGTCAGTAAGGAGTTCATGCTCTGAGCCACAGTCAGCTCCTGGTCTTGTTTTTGCTGACTGTATAGAGCTTCTCCATATTTGGCTGCAAAGAATATAATCAATCTGATTTCAGTGTTGACCATCTGGTGATATCCATGTGTAGAGTCTTCTCTTGTGTTGTTGGAAAATAGGTAGAGCATTAAAACACTTTTCAATGGGATTGGGACTACCTTCATATTATGATCAATGACACGACTGAGCGACTAAGTGCGCACACACACACACACACCGAGTCAGTGAAAGCTGATGTGTAAAACTTTTGTTAACTATTTGTACACCATGAATGTACTTAATGTTTCTGAACAATATACGTGAAAATTGGTTAAATGGTAAATTTTATACTATATATAGTTTACCCAAATACAGAAAAGCTTTTGCAATTCAGAGGATCAAAGATCCCTTGTAACACAACCAAAAACTGAAAATTAAGGTCAGATTTTCCCCGTGAAAATTAATGCTAGAGGAACAATGTTGGAAAAGTTGTTTCATTGGCCTCTACTTATTTTTGACTGAGGATACCATAAAAAAATACAAGTTAGCCCACAGCACACATTATTTTTAAATACTGAACTTTTAGAAAAATTCTTGTGCCGCTAAAAATAAGTATTTCTCACCTGCATATGTAGATATTTCAAAGAATACATGTTTTCTTCATTACTCCTTAAAGACAAATTGCATGTTTAAAAAGCTGGGAAATATAGTAAGTAAAAACAGCCCATAGCACCATCACTCAAACAAAATTATATAATATTGTGTCTATGCAGGAACTTTATCTTTTGTTCACGTACAGATCTTTTATATTATAAGCATGAGTTCTGAATATTGCCCCTCTTACCTCAAACACAAACATATTTTCAAGTCACTACTTACGTATCTTCTTTTTATAGCTATATAATCATTTAAGTTTATTTAACCAGCTTTCTCTACTTGGAGAACTTGATTATTTCCAAGTTCTCATCATCATAAACTACACTGAAAGCAATATCTTTAAATACAGATTTTTTTCTTTGAATAAGAATTTGAATAAATCTATTTAGGATAGATTTCCAGTTGTGAACTCACTGTTAACAAGGACTCCTGATATACTTTACAAATGGATTTCTAAAAAGACTGTGCTAATTTCTATTTTTAAAGCATGAATATATCTCCCGACAGATAACATATCTTAAAAAAAGTATTTCTGTGAATCAAGATGTATGACCGAAACAATAGGTTAGCCTACAAAACACAGCTATTCATCTGTTCTTACATTAATGGGCACCACCTCTATGCCACACGGAGTTGAGTCTGGGCTCCAGGGACAAACTCATAGTAAGTACGGGGCCCAGAAACAAGGCATTGAATTTAAATTACTTAAGTCAACAACACATTTAAAATTCAAATACTTAAGGAAGAAATAATTGCTCTGTTGACCCGCTACATTCATTTAAATATATTGTCAATGCATTGGAAGGAAAAACAGTATCACTTAGACTATTTCTAATGTTAAGCTGTCTAATTCATCTGTAATTTTTGGAAATGTGTGGTGTGCAATACAGATCTAACTTTAAATTTTTCCAAATAGAAATCTAAGTATCTGAACTACATACATACATTTTAATATATTAAATAACTACTTAATATTATCTTAATATTTTAACAACTATTCATCTACTTTACCACTGATTGGAAATACCATCTTTATCAGAAAACATATGCAGATCTGCACCTGAACTTTCCAAGACACATTTTCCTAATCTGGTACCATGACTGTCTTATTTTAATTTCTACAGGTTTATACTGTGTTCTAGGAGCTGGTTACACAAGCTTCTTTCAATTTTTTCTGGTCATTCTTTTCTTGGTTATTCTTGGACATTTAAATTACACATACGAATTTTGAAATTGGCTTGTATAAGCTTCCACTAAATTCCTTTGGCAAAGCTTCCCGTTCTGAGTAAGGGTAGTAATGATTATCAGACTTACTCCCCTACTATAAAAAATCATACAACTCAGCAAAATATATGAAGTGATTGTTTTTAGGCATTGGATGAAAGACAGAACAGGGTTGTGAAACTTGAGAGATAGAAAATAAACGAGATAAGAACCAAATGCATCCCAAATTTCTACCTGGGAGCATTTTTCAGACATGGCTTATGGACACAGAGCCCAAGGAAAGAGCTGCAGTCTCACTGGGCAGACAAAAAAAATTAGAATTCAGAACTGCTGAAGGGCTGGGATTTTGAGGGCAGGATTGATAAGAGGACCTGTGAAGAGCAGAAATACCTCCAAACCTGCCCAAATCTTGAGTCTTTGATCAAATACAAACCTGATGAGGCTCAGGACAAGAAGGATTCGAAGAAAACAACAGAGACTGTGAGTCAAACAAAGATTCCTGAGGTTACACAGTACCGAGGCATGTCCAAGTTCTCAACAGATCTGGTTGAACATTCCAGGCATTCAACAGAGGCCCTAGAAAGGTCACTAATACTAAAGTCCAAGAGTAAAGGCCACTCTAGATCCACCCTAAAAAGTCTATATTCAACACAATCTAGCTAGGCCAGCAGAAACGTAACAGCTTACCAAAACAAAACTCAACACTTTTTAGAAGATGAGAGAGTAACTCATACTCTCAAACATTTAGCCATGTTTGAGAATACAATAAAACATTTAAATATAAACAAGCAAAAATTTTGACTCGGATATGACATAAATATTGGAATTAACAGACAAGACTTTAGAACTATTATAAATACGTTCAAGAATTTAAAGGCAACGATGAACATAACGAGCAAACAAACGGAAAATCTCAGAGAAATGGATAAGCTTATAGTACACTGGACATGGCCAGGAAAAAATACCACTGAACTTGAAAAAAGGCCAATAGAAACAATGCAAATTGAAGCACAAAGAGAATATAAGTTTGAGAAAACGAACAAAGCCTCAATAAATGATGGAGATTATTGCAAAAGTCTCTGTAAGGGATAACGATGCTGAAAACGAAGGCAGTGTTGGGGCTGGAGATACAACAGGTATTATGAGTGCACGTGACTGTATGCAAGGACCACTCCCGCTTTTCCAAACTCTGCTTCACTATCACTTCCTGTGGAAAATGCCTTTTAAAAAAAGAGTGAAAGGAAATGTTTTAAGGCTCATGTCTCTGTCTCCCTCCTCCTCTCCTCCCCTTCCCTTACTAATAATTCCAGGTATGGCTTTATCCCGAAACCACACCATATAATTAGACAGCAGTTTCTGTCTTCCTCTCACAGCTCCACTCTCCTCTGAAAGAATCAGCATCATTCTCAAATCAGTATTTTGAGCACAGTGTCCCTCAGCAGTACAGGTTCAAATAAGACTTGGACTATCTCTTGCCAGCCCTTTAAATGCAAAGTCATGCCAGTAGAACAGATCAATCAACAAAAAAGAGCTCAGATCACACTTTAAATAAGGAATTTAAAACAAAAGTGCTTCCCTCCCAGGCCAATTTTGATAAGGAAAGGAAATAAATATTAAGTATTGTAGCAGTGTGTCAGGAATAGAGGGCTCCCTGGCTGTTAGCAGATGCTAATAACACTTATAATAGCACTTGTCCCAATAGACTGTTGCCAAAGGTTATGGAGTCATTCTTTGTTCCTCTCTTTCTCATCCCATCCAATTAGACACACATTTTTGGTGGTAACTTAACCACAGTAGACCATTGAACAACATGGTGGTTAGGGGTACCAACCCTCTGCACAGTGAAAACTCCATGTGGAATTCAGTTTACTCTAGGAATCCAAGGTTCCTCCATATTCACAGTTCTGCATCTGTGGATTTAACCAACCACCCCTGCAGCTCAAATCCACGTTATTCAAGGGTCAACTGAATAAATGATCTAAAATCCAACCACGTCTCAAAATCTCCACAGCCACCACCGTGGATCAAACTGGGATGAGAACTAGTGCAGTAGCCCATACTTCCCAGCTCTGTCCTGACTTTGGATGGTCTACTCTCCACATGGTGGTCAGGGAGATCCCACTAAACTGTAAGTCAGAGAGATGAACAGGCTCCAGTGCTCATCTACTCCACCTCTCCATCAGAGCTATTCCTCCACTCTCCCACACTCTCCACCACCCCTGCCTTCCTGCTCTTCCTCACATGGCCACCCATCTCCCACCCGAGGGCTTTCACTCTTGTTTCTTCTATGCAGGACATTCCTTTCCCAAACATCTTCAGCTCTCACTCCCTGCCCTCCCTCGGGTCTCTGCCCAAAGGTCACCCTCTCTGGGAGCAATTCCTGAACACCCTATTTAAACCAGCAGCTCTGTTTTTCTCCATAACACTTACCACCATATCAAGTTTCCTATTTGCTTACTCTCTGTGTCCCCTCCCCAGAACATAAACTTCATAAGAGCAGCAGTTTTTGACCATTTTGTTTATTATTATTCCTGGCACGCAATAAATATTTGATGAATGAATAAATAAATGAATGAATGAATTTGCCCTCAATTCCCTTTTCTGGGATTTGGGGGTAAAATTCAGACTACAGCAGGAAAAAACATATGGAAACGTTACAGTGAACCTCTGCACTTACTTGGCACAGCGAACCCAGTGTGTGTGTCGGTACAAGGAATATAAGAAGCGCTGGCGATACATGTTCCATACTTTGATAGATTTGTCTTCAGAAGCTGTGGCAAGAAACTGGCCATCGGCTGAAAAGTCCACACTTCGAACTGGAGCTGTGTGAGCTTTAAATTCAGAGGATTTCCCTCTCCTGGAAATAAATAGTTTAATATTTATAACATGTGATTTAATTATAATCACGATCTCATCAGTATACAGACTTTGAAACATATACAATAGTTTAACTCATAAAAACTGACAGAAAGTGTGGAAAGGCTGTTTTGAACTGCACTCTGCATCAGAACCGTTTAAGCCGGTTTTGCTCACTGAAGTCACAGCTGATACTTACCAAGAGACAGCCCTGGGGGTCACGACCCGGAAATTCATTTGCTGATTTTGTTTAAACGGGAAGCTAGGAAATAATATTTTTTTTTTTGAAATAATATTTTGAACCAATCTCTACCATGTATTTTAAATTCCTGTTGTTCCTCTAGAGACCGCAATATACAGTTTAAATAAACTGCAACCTAGCAAAGCTAAGGAGCTCTAAGGCAGTGTTTTCAAACTTTCACATGCAAGATGTGTGGGCTGGCAGTCTGGGCTGGGAAGGAGGAAATGTCCTCCGTGTCATATGCCTCGACAAAGAATGTCCCTGGGTGATTTAACGCTCCTGTTTTGACCCACCAGCAATGGGAACTGAGACCCCTGGGGTGTACCTACGACCCTGATCACCTCTGAGCCCCATCTTACGTTCACAAGCAAAACAAAAGAGAAATGGTAATAACATACTTTGATTCTCAACACTTTGAAATTTCAGATACCTTCTTTCTTTTTCTTGGCTAGGGTGCGGAAAAGAAAATAGGAAAAAAAAAAAAAAAAAACGAAAATAATGTGTGGCATTTAAGGAGAAGCAGCGGGAAAACAACTGAAATAATTCGGGGCAGGCCAGTAGATGGAACTGGAGTTAAACAGTGACATTCGGGAAATGCTACTTTGTGTCAGCGTTTCCACTTTCCCAAGGTACTTTCACTTTATACCACATTTAGACTTAGCAATTTTTTCCATTCAGAAAGTCACATTTATACAGGTGATGCCTTATGGGAAAAACTGCCACAAGTGTGTTAAAAGGATGAGGCAGCAGAACTGGCAGAAGCCTAGAAGTTACACCCAGCTCCTCCTCTTTCCCAGTATCCAAGGGGTCAGCAAACCTATTTAGTGACAGTGAGATCGCCATCACCTCCTAAGTATCTTCTGAATCCCTTCTCTTCTTTGCATCCCAGCTGTGCACACCCTCTGTATCCTTCACCTAGATTACTGCAAAAGCCTCTTAACTGGTCTCCCCGCTCTAATCTTTTATCCCCCTCCAGTCACCTACATACTGTGTTTATAGACTTGCTAAATGTGTGATTCTAAGCATGTAAATCCCAGTGTAAATGTGTCATAGGCTGCTCTCCAAGAAAAAGTATAGTGCCCAGGCTCTTTGGCAAGACCTCCTGCCACTGTACTGACCTTTGTACCCTTAAGACAACCACACTGCCTCAAATATGCCTCTGGCTTTGTACTTGCTGCTTTCTTAGCCTGAGTGCTTCCTCCTACCCTGCCTTTCATCAACCCGGATAGGCTTACTAGTTCTCTATCTGCTGTGTCTATTTTGCTTATTATACAGTAATTTTTGCTATAAAATAGATCTGCTTCTCTCCTATTGCTGCTAAGTCGCTTCAGTCATGTCTGACTCTGTGCGACCCCATAGACAGAAGCTCACCAGGCTCCCCCGTCCCTGGGATTCTCCAGGCAAGGACACTGGAGTGGGTTGCCATTTCCTTCTCCAATGCATGAAAGTGAAAAGTGAAAGGGAAGTCGCTCAGTCGTGTCCGACTCTTAGCGACCCCATGGACTGGAGCCTACCAGGATCCTCCGTCCATGGGATTTTCCAGGCAAAAGTACTGGGGTGGGGTGCCATTGCCTTCCTATTAGGCAGTAATTTTTCTGAGGGCAGGAATCATGACTTACTTATCTCTAAAAGACCAGCATCTAGCACAATGTCAGGCATGTGAAAAGAGCTCAAAATGCTTTGCTGAATTCTGCTGGGAAGAGTCGAAAGAATGGTTCTTAGATCCATCCTGGCTTTCGCTTCCAGTGGTCTGTAGAAGGCAGAGGCGACTCTGTAATAATTTCCATCACCTGATATGTGGTATTTCACCACGAATAATGAAAATAATACAGGAGGGAGCATTCAGGGACTAGTCCAGTGGTTTCAAGGGAATGTTCTATGAATAGAAGTTAGGAGGACAGCATGGGCTGATTTTCAGTATAAGGCCCAGGGTAAACAAAGTAAAGACTTGGCACCTAATGTGACCAGGAAGCCAAGGTTAGTCAGTATAATCAAATCTGCCTTGATCTTTATTGGGCGCTCAACACTTCAGAACATCTATCCTGTCTGCCTTCTTTGTAACAGCTCCTCCTCTTCGCAATCAGTTCAGTTCAGTCGCTCAGTTGTGTCCGACTCTTTGCAACACCATGAATCGCAGCACACAGGCCTCCCTGTCCATCACCATCTCCCAGAGTTCATTCAGACTCATGTCCATTGAGTCGGTGATGCCATCCAGCCATCTCATCCTCTGTTGTTCCCTTCTCCTCCTGCCCCCAATCCCTCCCAGCATCAGAGTCTTTTCCAATGAGTCAACTCTCCAAAGTACTGGAGTTTCAGTTTTAGCATCAGTCCTTCCAAAGAACACCCAGGACTGATCTCCTTTAGAATGGACTGGTTGGATCTCCTTGCAGTCCAAGGGACTCTCAAGAGTCTTCTTCAACACCACAGTTCAAAAGCATCAATTCTTCAGCACTCAGCCTTCTTCACAGTCCAACTCTCACATCCATACATGACCACTGGAAAAACCATAGCCTTGACTAGACAGACCTTTGTTGGCAAAGTAATGTTCGCCATTGAATATGAATGCTTTCGAATATGCTGTCTAGGTTGGTCATAACTTTCCTTCCAAGGAATAAGCGTATTTTCATGGCTGCAATCACCATCTGCACTGATTTTGGACTCCAGAAAAATAAAGTCTGACACTGTTTCCACTGTTTCACCATTTATTTCCCATGAAGTGATGGGGCAGATGCCACGATCTTTGTTTTCTGAATGTTGAGCTTTAGGCCAACTTTTTCACTCTCCTCTTTCACTTTCATCAAGAGGCTCTTTAGTTCCTCTTCACTTTCTGCCAGAAGGGTGGTGTCATCTGTATATCTGAGGTTATCGATATTCCTCCCAGCAATCTTGATTCCAGCTTGTGCTTCTTCCAGCCCAGTGTTTCTCATGATGTACTCTGCATATAAGTTAAATAAACAGGGTGACAATATACAGCCTTGACGTACTCCTTTTCCTATTTGGGACCAGTCTGTTGTTCCATGTCCAGTTCTAACTGTTGCTTCCTGACCTACATATAGGTTTCTCAAGAGGCAGGTCAGGTGGTCTGGTATTCCCATCTCTTTCAGAATTTTCCACAGTTTATTGTGATCCACATAATCAAAGACTTTGGCATAGTCAATCAAGCAGAAATAGATGTTTTTCTGGAACTCTCTTGCTTTTTCCATGATCCAGCGGATGTTGGCAATTTGATCTCTGGTTCCTCTGCCTTTTCTAAATCCAGCTTGAACATCAGGAAGTTCACGGTTCACATATTGCTGAAGCCTGGCTTGGAGAATTTTGAGCATTACTTTACTAGGGTGTGAGATGAGTGCAATTGTGTGGTAGTTTGAGCATTCTGTGGCATTGCCTTTCTTTGGGATTGGAATGAAAACTGACCTTTTCCAGTCCTGTGGCTACTGCTAGTTTTCCAAATTTGCTGGCATATTGAGTGCAGCACTTTCACAGCATCATCTTCCAGGATTTGAAATAGCTCAATTGGAATTTCATCACCTCCAGTAGCTTTGTTCATAGTGATGCTTCCTAAGGCCCACTTGACTTCACATTCCAGTATGTCTGACTCTAGGTCAGTGATTATCTGGGTCGTGAAGATCTTTTTTGCACAGTTCTTCTGTGTATTGTTGCCACCTCTTCTTAACATCTTCTGCTTCTGTTACGTCCATACCATTTCTGTCCTTTATCGAGCCCATCTTTGCATGAAATGTTCCCTTGGTATCTCTAATTTTCTGGAAGAGATCTCTAGTCTTCCCCATTCTGTTGTTTTCCTCTATTTCTTTGCACTGATTGCTGAGGAAGGCTTTCTTATCTCTCCTTGCTATTCTTTGGAACTCTGCATTCAGATGCTTATCTCTCCTTTTCTCCTTTGCTTTTCGCTTCTCTTCTTTTCACAGCTATTTGGAAGGCCTCCTCAGACAGCCATTTTGCTTTTTTGCATTTCTTTATATTGAGGATGGTCTTGATCCCTGTCTCCTGTACAATGTCATGAACCTCCATCCATAGTTCATCAGGCACTCTATCTATCAGATCTAGTCCCTTAAATCTATTTCTCACTTCCACTGTGTAATCATAAGGAATTTGATTTAGGTCATACCTGAATGGTCTAGTGGTTTTCCCTACTTTCCTCAATTTAAGCCTGAATTTGGCAATAAGGAGTCCATGACAATAGTTCTTGGCCATCGCAGGCCCAACTGATGAATCCAGATCCCATTCCAAAAGGAAGTATGTAAGAAAGGGCCCAGTGTTTGTTGTGCTGGTACTCAGCTGGTTTCTAGCTCTTCACCTGCCTTAACAGTCTGTCCACCTCCCACACAGGTATGTGCCCTTTCTGCCCAAATTCTCTTAACTGCCCACTGTGACCAACGCCAGCCACACCTGCCTCCCAGCTCGGTCCTGCTAGCCTTTCTCAGCCTTCCAATCACCAGCTATGGTGTCAGTCTGCTCACCTGGCTGCCCACAGCTCCTCTCTCCCCCAGGCACACACACCACTCTTCCCCACCGGCGGCAGAATCCACCAATTTCTCCTCCTTCAAATCTCGAGTTGCAGTCAGGCTACTGTTGTGACTGACTGACCGACAGGATGTGGCAGAAGGCACAGTGGGCAGGTTCCAGGCCCAGCCTTTAAGAAGTCTAGCAGCTTTGGCTTTGATTATCCTAGATTGTCCTATAGCTGCCATGCTGCAAGGAAGTCCTTTTATGTTGCTGCAGAAAGGGCACGTGGAGGACAAAGGTGCCCAGCCAATAGCTAACACCAAGGTCACCGGCATCTGAGGGAGGCATTGGACCTGCCAGCCCAGCTGCCAGTGTAATGAAGCTGCGTAACGGCCCACACTAACGGGGCAGTGGGATAAATCATCCAGACAGCCCCTAAAACTGGGAGAAATGATAGTTACTGTCTTAAGCTACTAAGTCTGGGGACTGTTATGCAGCAACAGATAACTGGTTCATCAGTTTCCTTCTCATTGCCATGATCCACTGTTGCCCTGGCCTGCTGAGATATGATTTAGGAAGAGGAACTAGACACATCTACATAAGCCTAATTGCGGTGCTAAGATCAGGCAGTGAAATGAATGATCCGTGTGCTTTTAGTTCATCTACCCAGTGGTTTAGTCACCGAGCTTTCCCCAAAATAGCAACGGGAGACGGAGGCTGTGCTAGAAACAGCAAACCACTAGTCCAAAATTCTCATTAAAAATGCTTTTGCTTTTAGACCCTGAGCCAGTCTCTCTTCCTTACAACTCCCTCTTACAATGCTATCCATAGTGTCAGAACATGTCAACATGTCACTTCTCCTCCGTAGTGTTTCCTGCCTTGAGATAATCTTCAGATTTCTCCGTGTGGAGTTTCCTTTAGGCAGTGGCAGGGGAAAAAAGTGCCCACTGGCAGGGAAATGCTTCAGGAACTTTCATTTATTGGGGAGTGTCTGGGCCCATTCAGGCATGAACCACAGATCAAATCCCGCCCCCAGAGAGTGAAGGAAAACATTTCTTATTATCTGAAGAGAAGTGATCTGATGTGTACATATCCCAGAAAACAAGGGGGTGGAGGACAAATGAAACAAGACTGACAGAACACTGAAGAACCACTGAACCCGGCGGATGGTTATGGTGGGGAGCTGTCACACTATCTACTCTACTTTCGTATATTTCGGGGAGAGAGCTCTGCCTATAGCAAAGGTCATGAGGAAGGAGGCTCGGCATGGCATAGGCAAAGGCGGGATCAGCCTCAGGAGCCCCCTGGAAATTCTCGAGCATCTACTTCCAAAACCAGAGTCTGCCTACTTTCTGCTTTGTGCTCTCACCTATATCTCTGACTTTACGGGGGGGCTGTACCCCACTACCTCTCTCTCTGAAAAAAGAGTTAACTTACAGCTCCAGTTAATAATTCCTGGGTGTGACAGTGTTTCAACCTACAAACTCCTTTGGAAGTCCTCCAGCCTTCCTGAATAGGTTTTTCCGGCCACATGTGATTGCTCAGAGGCTCCCAACTGTGAGAGGCATGAGATGTTCTAAACTGTCTAAATACAGATTCCTTTGAGCAGTTAAAAGATTGATTGGAAATTGTATTCAGATCAGATCAGTCGCTCAGTCATGTCCAACTCTTTGCGACCCCATGAACTGCAGCACGCCAGGCCTCCCTGTCCATCACCAACTCCCGGAAGTCACCCAGACTCACATCCATCGAGTCAGTGATGCCATCCAGCCATCTCATCCTCTGTCGTCCCCTTCTCCTCCTGCCCCCAATCCCTCCCAGCATCAGACTCTTCTCCAATGAGTCAACTCTTTGCATGAGGTGGCCAAAATACTGGAGTTTCAGCTTTAGCATCATTCCCTCCCAAGAAATCCCAGGGCTGA
This sequence comes from Tragelaphus eurycerus, assembly GCA_935064755.1. Classification (NCBI taxonomy): domain Eukaryota; kingdom Metazoa; phylum Chordata; class Mammalia; order Artiodactyla; family Bovidae; genus Tragelaphus; species Tragelaphus eurycerus. The sequence continues at coordinate 37,530,275 of CAKXYN010000010.1, read as the reverse complement.
TCTCCTTCAGAATGGACTGGTTGGATCTCCTTGCAGTCCAAGGGACTCTCAAGAGTCTTCTCCAACACCACAGTTCAAAAGCATCAATTCTTCAGCGCTCAGCCTTCTTCACAGTCCAGCTCTCACATCCATACATGACCATAGGAAAGACCATAGCCTTGACTAGGCGAACCTTTGTTGGCAAAGTAAAGTCTCTGCTTTTGAATATGCTATCTAGGTTGGTCATAACTTTCCTTCCAAGGAGTAAGCATCTTTTAATTTCATGGCTGCAGTCACCATCTGCAGTGATTTTGGAGCCCAGAAAAATAAAGTCTGACACTGTTTCCACTGTTTCTCCATCTATTTCCCATGTAGTGATGGGACCAGATGCCATGATCTTCGTTTTCTGAATGTTGGGCTTTAGCCAACCTTTTCACTCTCCACTTTCACTTTCATCAAGAGGCTTTTGAGTTCCTCTTCACTTTCTGCCATAAGGGTGGTGTCATCTGCATATCTGAGATTATTGATATTTCTCCCAGCAATCTTGATTCCAACTTGTGTTTCTTCCAGTCCAGCATTTCTCATGATGTACTCTGCATATAAGTTAAATAAACATGGTGACAATATACAGCCTTGACGTACTCCTTTTCCTATTTGGAACCAGTCTGTTGTTCCATGACCAGTTCTAACTGTTGCTTCCTGACCTGCATACAGATTTCTCAAGAGGCAGATCAGGTGGTCTGGTATTCCCATCTCTTTCAGAATTTTCCACAGTTTATTGTGATCTACACAGAAATTGTATTGGTGAAGGGTTTTTCACTTGTTGGGCCAATGTTTGCTGCTAAGTCTCCATGTCCCCTACCTACTGTGTTCTTGGCAGTGTATTGATTGATATAATTGGTTCATAGAAATGTAAGTAGTAGCTTTAATGTTTGTAACCTTGGACCCTTGAGTTAATTCTTTTTCTTGTTATAACCCACCACACCTTTGCCCTATAGAAATGCAATTCCAATGTCTTTGGAGGGTGGCGCCTGACTAATCACCTTTAGAGAAAAGTAAGTTTTCTGAAGAAAGGGTCTTAAAATGTTAACAAGCCTCCGGGCCAGAAGATGATGCAAATCACCTAAACTTTTGCATATGATAAGTTTGCAGGAAGAAAGCCTGGCTTACTGCAGGACTCTACTCCTTCCCCCATTATCCTCTATGCATAACTTAAGGTATAAAAACTACTTTGAAAAATAAAGTGTGGGGCCTTGTTCACTGAAGCTTGGTCTCCCCATGTCATTCTTTCTCTTACCTTCCAGCTGAATTATTCAGCCTCTTTTCTCCACTAAATGTTCTCACTGAGCTATCCTTATTTCAGCCACTTTTCTTCACTGAATTTCCTCACTGAACTATCCTGATTTTATTACTCTTTATATCTTTAATTAACGCCTAATTAATCGTTTCCTGACCCCCGCCGACGCTGTCTCCGCTTCGAATACCCTGGATCAGCCGGGGCTGGACCCCGGCAGTGTATGTTTGAAATCTATATAACTTAAGAGTTTAAAAACTTTTAAAATAATCAACGCTTAATAACTGCTTAAAATAGATGGACTATCAGCTAGGGTTTGAAAATGTAGTAGGTTGAAAGTGAAAGTGTTAATTGCTCCGTCATGTCAGACTCTTTACAACCCTGTGGACTGCAGCCCACCAGGCTCGCCTGTCCATGGGACTCTCCAGGCAAGAATACTAGAGTGGGTAGCCATTTCCTTCTCCAGGCGATCTTCCCGACCCAGGGATCGAACCTAGGGCTCCTGTATTGCAGGCAGATTCATTATCATCTGAGTCACCATAAACTATAAAATCTTGGTTAGGCAGTCCGATGTGTATCTCTCTGGAGAGATGATCTAAAGCTTACATGAGACTGATAAAGGGATTGATAACCATCACCCCCCAACCGCCTTTCCCACAAAAACACTTAAGACATTATTAACCATATTTCCATGGTGAGAAATAGTTTAAAATAGAAGACACAATTATGAGTTCAAGATGAGGAAAAAATAGTATGAAATAATTTTACCAGGCCAGTACACCTCATTTGTGACTTAGACTAAATATGTACTAGGGGGTTAGGCAACCCAAGAGGGACACAATGCACAGCTCAACCCCAGTTATCTTTTACATTTCTAAACCCACAGCATAGCAACTGTTCTTCTCTTACTTATCAGGGATCCAGAGTCTAATGGTCCTGTCTCGCGAAGCTGATGCCAATAAGTTTCCAAGTGGAGAAAACTGCACGCTGGTGATAACGTCCTTGTGACCCACGTATCTGAAAGCTCTAGCTTGCGGCCTGAGACTCCACAGCATGAGAAATGTATCCCAAGAGCCGGTAGCTATTAAGAAATAGAAAAACAAAACCACTATGTGTTAAAATGCAAACATAGGCATGTCTCATTACAATGGGTGGGGTATCTAATAACAAGACATCCAGGTAACAGAGAGGCTGGAGGTGGCACGACAGACCAGGTAATGGCAAAATATTTTAAAAAGAAACCCAAAGCCACATCACTAATCTGCAAGCGTGGCTGTGTCCTTTGTAGCCATACAGCAGGATTAGTGGCCCCTGTATTTGGTTAGAACTCAATGACTATTTACTAAAAGAAGGCAGCTCAGTACAACAGAGACACAGGACTGGGGGGCAGTTCTCTCTCTCTCAGGGTGACTGAGAAAGTAACTTAATCTCTGTATCATAAGCACTGCATGCTTCTGAGAGGGCTGGAGGAGATGATTTTTTTCAACTGTTCATGTGGAAATAATTTCACAGTTGCAGAACAGTTATATTAACAGTATAATGAACATTAATATACTTTTTACCAGTTGTTACTATTTTGCCCCATTTGGTTTATAATTTGCCTGTGGGCTCACTCTTTTTCTCAACACAAGCATGCACGTGCATGCACACACACACACAATTTTTTTCTTAAGCCATTTTGGGGTAAGTAAATTCACCACCATGGCACCTTTATTCCTAAATACTAAGTGCATATTTCTAAGAATAAAGCTATTCTTCTACATACCAATAACACTGCAATCAACTTCACAAAATTTATCAGTGACAGTACTTTAACTGACCAAATGTTTTCTAGTTTTGTTAACTGACCAGTAATGTCTTTTATAGCTAGATAAGGTAGGCTTAAAACCTACTTTGTGCTCTGTTATGACATCCTACAATTAATAAAAGAATTGTATGTTTCAGACATTACCTTAAGGCTTTAAGAAAAGGAAAACCAATGGAGTCAATAGTGGAAATAAATGCCTTTGATCAAGAAGTAAACAAATGAAAGACAGATCTAACTCTTGCCACAAAACCAAATGTTATATATGCATTGAAGTGAAGTGAATTGAAAGTCGCTCAGTCATATCTGACTCTTTGTGACCCCATGGACTATATAATCCATGGAATTCTCCAGTCCAGAATACTGGAGTGGGTAGCCATTCCCTTCTCCAGGGGAATCTTCCCAACTCAGGGATTGAACCCAGGTCTCCTGCATTGCAGGCGGATTCTTTATCAACTGAGCCACCAGGAAAGCCCATTATATATGCCTGTACCCCCAAAATAGCCCCAGTGAGAGAAACCAGGTCAGTGAGAATCATTAAGTTTATATTATAGAATGTTTAGGAAAAAATACCTTGAAACACAATTAGTATTACTGTTAGAAGAGAAAAAGTCTCTAAAGCTCTGAAAAGCTTCTAAGTTGTTTAGCCATAGATAAAATTCATTTGAACTTGGTCTATGCATTGTTTCCATGTAAAACAGTTAAAGTGAGTTTATAAGCTGCATACTACCCCCCTTTTTCTACTTAAAGTACAAAAGCTGATGTTTTCCATCACAATTCATCAAGTTATTAAATAAACCAGGTTCAAATTATTTGGGGCTAATGTGACAAAACAGGGAAAACCATGAATTATCATATGTGTTATATTAGGACTCATGTTCTAAGGTATTATGCTACAAACAAGAGCTACAAAAGGAAATAAGACACAATTTCTTGGAACTGCAATAGAGGAGGAGATAGTCCATCAGTAATGTCATACATATTCAGAGGACTTTTATGTATTATTTATTCTTTTATTCTTCCAGTTATGAGATATATATCATAAAATGATTACCACAATAGATTTGGCAAACGTCATCTCACAATTCTTATTAAAGAAATAGAAAAAAAAATTTCCCTTGTGATAAGAACTCTTAGGACTTACTCTCTCAGCAATTTTCATACATAGCATTACAGCAGTGTTAATTTTATACATCACGTCTCTTGTACTTGTAATGGAAGCTTATACCGTTTTCCCATTCTTAATGTTATATGGAGTGGTGAGTGGTTCTGTTTAAGGAAAGGACATCCCCATTTGAGCAGAGACTTGAGTGAAATGAGGAGTGATTCAGGCTAAGACATGAAGAAAGAGCACTCTAGGCAGAAGGACTCCATCTGTAAGGGCCCAAGACAGCAATGAACTTGGCAGCCTGAGGAATAGCAAGGAGGCCAGCATGTCTGCCGGGACAGGGAGAAAAAGACAACCAGGGATGGAAGCCCAGAAGGAAGCAGATGCCAGCAGGGAGCCACGCGAGAGGTGTGCGTTTAGTTCTAAGCCATTGAAGGATTCTAAACAGGCGTATCTTGTGATTTAAGAAAACTGCCATTTTGACAGTGAGAAAAGGATGGGCTAGCCAACAATAATGGTGGGTCAACTGGGTATTCACAATGAGAAAGAAAATGTCTCCTGTATTTTATACTATACACAAAAATAATTCCATATGGATTACAGATCTAAATTCGATAGGTAGAACAATAAGCATTTAGAAGAGAATTTCAGTTCAGATCAGTCACTCAGTTGTGTCTGCCTCTTTGCGACCCCATGAATCACAGCACGCCAGGCCTCCCTGTCCATCGCCAACTCACAGAGTTCACTCAGACTCACGTCCATCAAGTCTGTGATGCCATCCAGCCATCTCATCCTCTGTCGTTCCCTTCTCCTCCTGCCCCCAATCCCTCCCAGCATCAGAGTCTCTTCCAATGAGTCAGCTCTTCCCATGAGGTGGCCAAAGTACTGGAGTTTCAGCTTTAGCATCATTCCTTCCAAAGAACACCCAGGACTGATCTCCTTCAGAATGGACTGGTTGGATCTCCTTGCAGTCCAAGGGACTCTCAAGAGTCTTCTCCAACGCCACAGTTCAAAAGTGTCAATTCTTCAGTGCTCAGCTTTCCTCACAGTCCAACTCTCACATCCATACATGACCACTGGAAAAACCATAGCCTGACTAGATGGACCTTTGTTGGCAAAGTAATGTCTCTGCTTTTGAATATGCTATCTAGGTTGGTCATAACTTTCCTTCCAAGGAGTAAGTGTCTTTTAATTTCATGGCTGCAGTCACCATCTGCAGTGATTTTGGAGCCCCAAAAAATAAACTCTGACACTGTTCCCACTGTTTCCCCTTAGGGGAATATATTCATGGCCACTGGGGTAGGCATGACTGCTTAAATAACACATGAAAATTATTAAAATACTAAAAGAATGATAATTTGTACTACACTAAAATTAAGAAGTTTTATTCACTGAAAGACACCACTAAGAGAATAAAATGGCAAGCCACAGAGAGGAAAAAGATATTCACAATACAGTTATCCAACATATAACAAAGAATATATAAAGAACCCTACAGATCAATAAGGAAAGTCAAGAAAACACAGTAGGCAAATAGGCAAAGGGCTTAAATAGGTACTTCATAAGCGAAGATATACAAATGGCTAATAAATGTATAAAAAGGTGCTCAAATCCATTAGTCACCAGGAAAGAGCAAATTAAAATGACAATGAGATATTACTACACTCTCATTAGAATGGCTACAGTAGAAGAGATCAATTCAGTTCAGTCGCTCGGTTGTGTCTGACTTTTTGCAACCCCATGGACTGCAGATTATCAGGCTTCCCTGTCCATCACCAACTCCCAGAGTTTATTCAAACTGATGTCCATTGAGTTGGTGATGCTATCCAAGCATCTCATCCTAGGCTGCCCCCTTCTCCTCCTGCCCTCAGTCTTTCCCAGCATCAGGGTTTTTCTAATGAGTCAGTTCTTCACATCAGGTGGCCAAAGTATCGGAGCTTCAATTTCACCATCAGTCCTTTTAATGAATATTCAGGACTGATTTCCTCCAGGATTGATCGATTGGCTCTCCATGCAGTCCAAGGGACTCCCAAGAGTCCTCTGCTGCTGCTGCTGCTAAGTCACTTCAGTCGTGTCCGACTCTGTGTGACCCCATAGATGGCAGCCCACCAGGCTCCCCCATCCCTGGGATTCTCCAGGCAAGAACACTGGAGTGGGTTGCCATTTCCTTCTCCAGTGCATGAAAGTGAAAAGTGAAAGTGAGGTCGCTCAGTCGAGTCCGACCCTTAGCATGGACTGCAGCCTACCAGGCTCCAATGACCATGGGATTTTCCATGCAGAGTACTGGAGTGGGGTGCCATTGCCTTCTCTACAAGAGTCCTCTAGAACACCACAATTCAAAAGCATCAATTCTTCGGTGCTCAGCTTTCTTTATAGTCCAATTCTCACATCCATACATGACTACTGGGAAAAACCATAGCTTTGACTAGATGGACCGTTATCACAAAGTAATGTCTCTGTTTTTTATTATGCTGTCTAGGTTGGTCATAACTTTTCTTCCAAGGAGCAAGCTTCTTTTAATTTCATGGCTGCAGTCACCATCTGCAGTGATTTTGGAGCCCAAGAAATTAAAGTTTCTCACTGTTTCCATTGTTTCCCCATCTATTTGCCATGATGTGATGGGACCAGATGCCATGATCTTCGTTTTCTCAATGTTGAGCTTTAAGCCAGCTTTTTCACTCTCTTTCAGACTTTCATCAAGAGGCTCTTTAGTTCTTTGCTTTCTGCCGTAAGGGTGGTGTCATCTGCATATCTGAGGTTATTGATATTTCTCCCAGCAATCTTGATTCCAGCTTGTGTTTCTTCCAGTCCAGCATTTTTCATGATGTACTCTGCATATAAGTTAAATAAACATGGTGACAATATACAGCCTTGACGTACTCCTTTTCCTATTTGGAACCAGTCTGTTGTTCCATGACCAGTTCTAACTGTTGTTTCCTGACCTGCATACAGATTTCTCAAGAGGCAGATCAGGTGGTCTGGTATTCCCATCTCTTTCAGAATTTTCCACAGTTTATTGTGATCTACACAGTCAAAGGCTTTGGCATAGTCAATAAAGCAGAAATAGATGTTTTTCTGGAACTCTCCTGCTTTTTCCATGATCCAGCGGATGTTGGCAACTTGATCTCTGGTTCCTCTGCCTTTTCTAAAACCAGCTTGAACATCAGGAAGTTCATGGTTCACATATTGCTGAAGCCTGGCTTGGAGAATTTTGAGCATTACTTTACTAGTGTGTGCTGCTGCTACTGCTGCTAAGTCACTTCAGTCGTGTCCGACTCTGTGCGACCCCATAGACGGCAGCCCACCAGGCTCCGCCATCCCTGGGATTCTCCAGGCAAGAACACTGGAGTGGGTTGCCATTTCCTTCCCCAATGCATGAAAGTGAAAAGTGAAAGTGAAGTCGCTCAGTCGTGTCCGACTCCCAGCGACCCCATGGACTGGAGCCTACCAGGATCCTCCATCCATGGGATTTTCCAGGCAAAAGTACTGGGGTGGGGTGCCACTGCCTTCCCCGTACTAGTGTGTGAGATGAGTGCAATTGTGCGGTAGTTTGAGCATTCTGTGGCATTGCCTTTCTTTGGGATTGGGATGAAAACTGACCTTTTCCAATCCTGTGGCCACTGCTGAGTTTTCCAAATTTGCTGGCATATTGAGTGCAGCACTTTCACACCATCATCTTTCAGGATTTGGAATAGCTCCACTGGCATTCCATCACCTCCACTAGCTTTGTTCATAGTGATGCTTTCTAAGGCCCACTTGACTTCACATTCCAGGATGTCTGGCTCTAGGTCAGTGATCACACCATCATGATTATATGGGTCGTGAAGATCTTTTTTGTACAGTTCTGTTTATTCTTGCCACCTCATCTTAATATCTTCTGCTTCCGTTAGGTCCATACCATTTCTGTCCTTTATCAAGCCCATCTTTGCATGAAATGTTCCTTTGGTATCTCTGATTTTCTTGAAGAGATCCCTAGTCTTCCCCATTCTGTTGTTTTCCTCTATTTCTTTGCATTGATCGCTGAAGAAGGCTTTCTTATCTCTTCTTGCTAGTCTTTGGAATTCTGCATTCAAATGGATATATCTTTCCTTTTCTCCTTTGCCTTTAGCTTCTCTCCTTTTCTCAGCTTTTTGTAAGGCCTCCTCAGACAACCATTTTGCCTTTTTTTTTGTTTGTTTTTCTTGGGGATGGTCTTGATCACTGCCTCCTGTACAATGTCACAAACTTCCATCCATAGTTCTTGAGGCACTGTATCAGATCCAATCCCTTGAATCTATTTGTCATTTCCATTGTATAATCGTAAGGGATTTGATTTAGGTCATCCCTGAATGGTCTAGTGGTTTTCCCTACTTTCTTTAATTTAAGTCTGAATTTGGCAATAAGGAGTTCATGATCTGAGCCACAGTAAACTCCCAGTCTTGTTTTTGCTGACTATATACAGCTTCTCTATCTTCAGCTGCAAAGAATATAATCAATCTGATTTTGGTATTGACCATCTGGTGATGTCCATGTGTAGAGTTTTGTCTTGTGTTGTTAGAAGAAGGTGTTTGCTATGACCAGTGCATTCTCTTGACAAAACTGTGTTAGCCTTTGCCCTGCTTCATTCCGTATTCCAAGGCCAAATTTGCCTGTTACTCCAGGTGTTTCTTGACTTCCTACTTTTGCATTTCAGTCCCCTATAATGAAAAGGACATCTTTTTTGGGGTGTTAGTTCTAGAAGGTCTTGTAGATCTTCATAGAACCATTCCACTTCAGCATCTTTAGCATTACTAGTTGGGGCACAGACTTGGATTACTGTGATATTGAATGGTTTACCTTGGAAATGAACAGAGATCATTTTGTTATTTTTGAGGTTGCATCCACGTACTGCCAATCCACTCCAGGACTATTGCCTGAAAATCCCATGGACAGAGGAGCCTGGTAGGCTACAGTCCATGGGGTTGCAAAGAGTTGGACACGACTGAGTGACTTTACTTACTGCATTTCAGACTCTTTTGTTAACTATGACGGTTACTCCATTTCTTCTAAGGGATTCTTGCCCACAGTAGTAGATATAATGGTCATCTGAGTTAAATTCACCCATTCCAGTCCATTTTAGTTCACTGATTCCTAAAATGTCGATGTTCACTCTTACCATCTCCTGTCTGACCACTTCCAATTTACCCTGATGCATGGACCTAACGTTCCAGGTTCCGATGCAGTATTGTTCTTTACAGCATCAGACTTTACTTCCATTACCAGTCATATCCACAACTGGGTGGTGTTTTTGCTTTGGCTCTGTTTCTTCATTCTTTCTGGAGTTATTTCTCCACTGATCTCCAGTAGCATATTGGGCACCTACTGACCTGGGGGGTTCATCTTTCAGTGTCCTATCTTTTTGCCTTTTCATACTATTCATGGGGTTCTCAAGCAAGAATACTGAAGTGCTTTGCCATTCCCTTCTCCAGTGGATGGTGTTTTGTCAGAACTCTCCGCCATGACCTGTCCTTGTTGGGTGGTCCTACATGGCATGGCTCATAGTTTCCTTGAGTTAGATAAGGCTGTGGTCCATGTGATCAGAGACTGAGCCAGACCCACCTTTGAGTGTTTCAGTGTCTCCTGTGGAGGTATAGGTCAGAAATTCTTACACATGTTCAGCAGAAGATATATACAGTAATGTTTATGGAACTACTACTCAAAGAAGACCAAAACTAGAAACCCAACTGCCCATTGAAATAAACGGATACACAAATTGTGGTATATACATACTGTGTACCTGTGTAATTAAAATGTACTCATGAAGTCCAAGAAGCAAAACTGATCTAAGGAGTTAGAAGTCAGCATAGAGATTATGTGGGTGGCAGGCAGGGAAGTCAGTGGCTAGAAGGGAGATCAAGGGTACTGGCAAAACAGGCAAGTCACATTGTGAAGATTCAGCAAGCTGTTCAATGTTGGTACATATCTTATACTTCAAAAAAATATTTAGACAAAACAAACAAAAAAATCTCAGTCTGGCTGTTGTTTGGAGTGCATACAGAAGGAAAAAGGAAATCAGTTTGGAGGCTGTTGCTAGAGTCCAGCCAGAAGGAGGTGGTCTGGACCAGGCTGAAGGCTGTGGAAGCAGGAGAAGTAGTCAAAACCAAGGTATACTGTAAAGACAGAGTCTACAAGGTCTGCAAACGCACTAGACGTGAGTGGGAAAGACAGAAAAGAAAACAAAGGTGCCTGGCTGCTGGCCGGGGCACCTAGGTAAATGCTAGAGATATTTAATGAGATTAAGGCATTTAAGGTATTAAGGGAAATAATACTCATAAGCCAAGCCTGGCACACAGAAAACACTCAGCTGTAGCTATCATTATGGTAGCTTTAGTTTTTGCTACTGTCAGCAGTGGCAGTGTAGATAATATATTAAAGACTGGAAATTGGATGGGGTCACTCAAGCAGTAAGTCTAGATACAGAAGCGGATGAAGGCACTTAACCTGGAGAGAAGGAAGTGAAAGGAAGGAGCCATTAGTGGAGTAGGAAGGGCCAGGAGACTGCGGTGTCCAGGAATAGAGTGTGTACTCACAGAGGGTGAGAGAGCTGTTGTCAAAGGCTTCAAAGAGACTTGGTAAGATCAGGCCTGAACACGACCAGCTACATTTGGGATCCAGTATAAGATGTAAACGTGGGGTGTCTTGTAGGAAATCAGTGAAAATGTCAAAATGGGGATGGCAGGGCCTTAAACTAAATGTGTGACTTGTGCAACCACACAGGTCAACTACCCAAGAAGCCAGCTGTAGGCCCAAGGATCAAAGGCTGGTTTGGCAGCAGAATTGTTTCAGTGGAGTGGTGGGATCAAAGCTGGAATGGTGTGGGTTGAGGAGAAAATGGGAGGGAGGCAGTAGAGAGAGTTAAGACACACAACTGACCCACGAACTCACTGAAGGTTCATCAGATCAGATCAGATCAGTCGCTCAGTCGTGTCCGACTCTTTGCGACCCCATGAACTGCAGCACGCCAGGCCTCCCTGTCCATCACCAACTCCCGGAGGTCACCCAGACTCACATCCATCGAGTCAGTGATGTCATCCAGCCATCTCATCCTCTGTCATCCCCTTCTCCTCCTGCCCCCAATCCCTCCCAGCATCAGAGTCTTCTCCAATGAGTCAACTCTTCGCATGAGGTGGCCAAAATACTGGAGTTTCAGCTTTAGCATCATTCCTTCCAAAGAAATCCCAGGGCTGATCTCCTTCAGAATGGACTGGTTGGAAGGTTCATAGGATCCCTAATATTCCATATGACAAGGACCAGGAAAAAATGTTATTATAGGATCAATGTGAAGTGACAATTAATTGGGGCTGGTGGTGGGGGTGGGAGAGACACAGAGCCAGAGGTATAAGAATATGACACAACCAAGATGGTGACACAGGACTTGAGCTTTTACATATCTCCTCAGAAAAGGAAAAGGGCACCTTAACAGAGTTAGTGTTAGCTGCTCAGTTGTGTCCAACTCTGTGATCCCATGGACGGTAGCCCACCAGGCTCCTCTGTCCATGGGATTTCTCTAGGCCAGAATACTGGAGTGGGTAGCCATTCCCTTCTCCAGGGGATCTTCCCGACCCAGAGATCAAACCTGGGTCTCCTGCATTGCAGGCAGATTCTTAACTGTCTGAGCCACTATGGAAACCCTTACCCTTAACCAGAGTGGATGCTCAAAAATTGTTAGCTTTAGTGTTGATGGCTACTTACCTGTATTACAGCAATACTTGCTATTATCAGCATGAGGCCTGCTAAAGAGAAGTGACAGAAAGCAAGATGAATGCTTAAAGGATGTGGACAGCTAACCCTGAGAGCCAGGTGGCAGTTCCAAGCCCTATTAACAATGAAACACTAGCAGCAGAGATGTCCCACTTAAAACAGTGTGGCTCAGCATACATGCTACATTGTCTTCCGAATTTCAAGAAAACAGAAAAAAGACTAACAATCTACAAAACGCTCATGAATGCATTCTTCTTGTAAACTATGAAACCCGACACTGAATTTCCCTCCTTAGTTCCTTAACCCTGACCCACCAAACCCTAACACCATCACAATAAAAGGTATTTGATTATTGGTATCCGTGCTGTACAGTGTCAACTTGGAATTTGCATTCATACATTTGCAGTGAACCACACCCTCTATAAACATTACCCCATCATTTAAAATGTCAAAGCTTGTACCTAAGCACCATCTGTTTGAGATTAACTATCAGAGGGAGGAAGCTAAAAGTTTAATAAGTCTAGCCACTAAAAAAAAAAATCTTTAAATTCTATTCTGTAACAGTAGTCCATTGTTTCAAGAAATCCTCATTAGGACAAAAGAAAGAACAAAGTCCACACTCACCTGGAGCTGACGACAAGAATATACTAATGGTTTGCTCTCCATAATGTCCAAAAGGGCATCAGTTGTTGTGTTCAATAGCAATAACTTTCTTTAATCAACCCAAGCGCTCTCACTGATTTAACCAAAATCAACTACGGTTAATTAGAGGCTTGCTTTGTGAGGAACACTTTTTCTGGAAAGCATGGTATTGCCTCCAGTTTTTTACATTTGTTGTTAAATTCCCTTATCTATTCTGTTGTGCAAGTGTGTATGATACAGAAATCCAATATTACAGGAGTATTTACTGAATCTCCCTCCAGCCCCTGGCCACCTGGTTCCCCTTTCCGGAGGCATATTTAACATATCTGTTTAAGCACAGAGGAGAGAAGATACTCGTTTTCTTGAGTATCCTCCTATGTGCCTAAACAAATGTGGGTGTCTAGTCACATTTTTGTCTAGATTATTTATAATTTTTTCCTCCAGTTTTATTGAGACATAACTGAAATACTACACTGTATATTTAAGGTGTACAGCATAATGATTTGACTTACATGCCTCAAATGATCACCACAATAAGTTTAGTGAACACCCATCATCTCATATAGATACAGCAAAGGAATAGGGAAGAAAATATTTTTCCCCATGATGAGAACTTTTAGGATTTACTCTTAACTTTTATATATAATGTCAGTTAGTTGCTCTGTTTTGATCAGTTGCTCAGTCATGTCCATATCTTTGCGACCCTATGCACTATATAGTCCATCAGGCTCTTCTGTCCATGGGATTTTCTCAGCAAGAATACTGGGGTGGGTTGCCATATCCTCCTCCAGGGGATCTTCCCAATTCAGGGATGGAACCTGCTTCTCCCACATGGGCAGGTGGACTCGTTACCACTATGCCACTTGGGAAGCCCCCATATAACGTACAGCACTGTTAATTACACTGGAGAAGGAAATGGCAGCCCACTCCAGTGTTCTTGCCTGGAGAATCCCAGGGACGGGGAAGCCTGGTGGGCTGCCGTCTATGGGGTCGCACAGAGTCGGACACGACTGAAGCGACTTAGCAGCAGCAGCAGCGTTAATTACACTTCTACCCCGTCTAGTAGTACGTCTCTTACAGCTGGAGGTTTGTACCTTTTGACCACTTTCATCCAATTCCTCCTTCTCCTACCACTGCCTCTGGTAATCACAAATCTGGTCTTTTTTTTTTTTTTTTTTGAGTTTGTTTTTTGCTGATGTTTCCTTGTCATTAGATTCAGGATACATATATTTTGACAAGAATGCCACAAAAAGTTATGCTGTGCCCTTATCAGTGCATTGTATTAGGATACATTTGATATCTGTTTGTCCCAGTATTGGTGAGATTAACTTTCATCATTTGGTGTAGGTAATTTTTGCCTTGTAAAGTCAGTGTTTTTTCCCTTTTGTAATTAATAAGTATTTTGTAGGGGAGATAGTTTAAACTATGTAAATATCCTCTTCCTCAATAAATTGTCACCCACTAATTTTAGCATCCTTCAATATAATTTTTGAACCCATTATTCTTTAATTTACTAATTAATGTTTAATTAATGAACTAATATTTAATTCATTGATTTATTATTTTAAGGAAGAATCTTCTCTTTTTCTCTACCTATCTACTTATTCAATTGCTTGTTTACATCAGAATTGACTCAGATTATTTTACTCAATGGGCTATTATCCAGATTTATCATTATTTATTCTGATTCTCATATTGTTCCAGATTTGGCTAGGAAGAGCCCCTTAAAGCGCGCCTCTTTGTCCTTCTGATATGTGCCCATCATTCTTTGAATACTTCCTTACTTCCATAATTACAAGGTATTGCAAGATGTACTTTCCCTGCTCCAGCCCTGGTGCAGGTCTCTTTTTCCCCAAGAAGTTCTGATTCCTTTTCATAGAGAATGGCAAACTTAGAAACCAAGATCTGGCAACTATGTTTGCTCATTGCTACTGGGCTTACCAGGTGGCGATAGAGGTAAAGAACCCACCTACCAACACAGGAGATTTAAGAGACGTGGGTTTGATCCCTGGGTTGGGAAGATTCCATGGAGGAGGACATGCCTGTACAGTATTTTGCCTGGAGAATCCCATGGACACAGGAGCCTGGAGGGCTACAGTCCACAGGGCTGCAAAGAGTCAGACACCACTGAAGCAACTTAGCATGCATGCACAAACTTCTGTGACAGCTGACAGAACTAAGATATAAACAGAAATCTCAGAACTACGAAATAAGATATAAATAGAAAGCAGTATCTATCCATATGCAGAAATCAAGATAAACATATTAAGAACCATGTGTTCATGTACTGGTAACTCCCATTTCAATCTAATAGCACAGAGTACATTTCAGCCCTTCGCCTTCTAACATTTATAACTCTCCTTGCCCACAGTAAAAAGAAAAAAAAAAAACCTGGCTCACATTACACTCCATATATTTTTGTTCAAGTCTAGAGCACGCAAACAGTTTCAGAATCACTAACCCACATCCCTGCTGTAAGCGGTCCTACTGACTAGTGTCAGGGTGCAGTTTTACGTTTTACTCCCTTTGATCTTGTCAGATTTGGTTTTATTCTTTGTCAGAGTGAAACTCCTTCAGTTGTGAACTGAGTTTTTGGGCACACACTTTATATCAGATGTGGTCCTGATGCCTACGGCCTGGCCTCCCCGGTGTCTCGGCTGAGGTGCTGGGAAAGATCTCCCCTCTGCCTGAGCTACAGCTTGGTCGAGCTCTACCCGGCATGGTCCCTGGGATCACCAGTCTCTTCTTCATCCTCCTCCGCCTCCTGCCTGGCAGGAAGGGATCTCCCCTAGATCCCACACTCTCTCAAGTGCACCTCAGCCAAAACTGCAGCGGCCCCACAAAATCTGAGGCCACCCACCTGACTCAGTGGCTTGGCCCTGACACAGCCAGAATTAAGGCCTCTGCTGCCTCGGCTCAGCCAGGCTCACTCTGCTCAGCTCTACCTGCCATGGGCAGCAGGGAGAGTGCCCTGGGAGAAAGCCAAGGCCATGCGTGAACAGGATGGGCTCACCTTGTGCTTCCTTCTTGCAAGGATCACCGGTTTACAGTCCCTGTCACTCAACATCCGAAAACAGCTGCCTTGTATACTCTGTCTCATCTCACAGTTGCTTTCAGCTGGAGGGCAAGTTTGGTTCCTAGTTAACTACTGGAGGCAGAAGTCAGCCTCAGTCTTTTTCGTAGCTGAATAGTATTCTACGGTGGTGGTGTTTACTCGCTAAGTTGTGTCTGACTCTGCGACCCCGTGAACTGTAGCCCGCCAGGCTCCTCTGTCCATGGAATTCTCCAGGCAAGAATACTGGAGTGGGTTGCCATTTCCTTCTCCAGGGGATATTCCCAATATAGAGACTGAACCCACATTTCCTGCATTGCAGACAGATTCTTTACCACTGAGCCACCTGGGAAGCCATTCTATGACGTACCTATATCTTAATTTTTTCAACCAGGTGACCATATTTAGGTTGTTTACAAACAACGCTACAATGAACATGTGTCATTTCTGATATGTACAAAATATCACTGTGATAAATCCCCTCAATAATTATTGATGGGTCAAAAAGTACATATTTTAGCAGGCCCATGTTCACCATCTAGTATCCTTCACAACTTAAAAAATTTGGATTATATTTCTCTCAGGCTTTTTCATTCCATAGTCAAGAGGGTCTGAAAAACTCAATCACCTCCGGATAAAAACTCTTGAATTTTTCAATTATTTCAGAAATTCCTTGATATACTTTGTACCTTCATTATGTCTGCTTTAAAACTCCCTACCAGAACGAAACTCAGCTTTCTGGTTTGAGGGCACCACGATTTTGTACTTTCTGTTGCATTTCTAGGTTCATATTGGTTTTGGGTTACAACAGAAAACACTGGATCACTTTCTTCAGGGAGATATAAACAAGAATATTTTCTAAGGAAATCTAAGAGGAGGAATTCACTGTAAAATTCTTTTTTCAAGACAAGAAAAATAAAATGTAATCCCCAGGCAAACACACCACAAACCAAGAGAAAAGTAAGAGAGAGGTTGCACAATATAAAGACAATATTCTAACCATAACTAGATAAACTTTGCTGGGAGAAATACCAATAACCTCAGATATGCAGATGACACCACCCTTATGGCAGAAAGTAAAGAGGAACTAAAAAGCCTCTTGATGAAGGTGAAAGAGGAGAGTGAAAAAGTTGGCTTAAAGCTCAACATTCAGAAAACGAAGATCATGGCATCTGGTCCCATCACTTCATGGCAAATAGATGGGGAAACAGTGGAAACAGTGTCAGACTCTATTTTGGGGGGCTCCAAAATCACTGCAGATGGTGACTGCAGCCATGAAATTAAAAAACACTCCTTGGAAGAAAAGTTATGACCCACCTAGATAGCATATTGAAAAGCAGAGACATTACTTTGCCAACAAAGGTCCATCTAGTCAGGCTATGGTTTTTCCTGTGGTCATGTATGGATGTGAGAGTTGGACTGTGAAGAAAGCTGAGCGCTGAGGAATTGATGCTTTTGAACTGTGGTGTTGGAGAAGACTCTTGAGAGTCCCTTGGACTGCAAGGACATCCAACCAGTCCATTCTAGAGGAGATCAGCCCTGGGATTTCTTTGGAAGGAATGATGCTAAAGCTGAAACTCCAGTACTTTGACCACTTCATGCGAAGAGTTGACTCACTGGAAAAGACTCTGATGCTGGGAGGGATTGGGGACAGGAGGAGAGGGGACGAGGGAGCATGGGATGGCTGGATGGCATCACCAACTCGATGGACCTGAGTCTGAGTGAACTCTGGGAGTTGGTGATGGACAGGGAGGCCTGGTGTGCTGCAATTCACGGGGTCGCAAAGAGGCAGACACAACTGAGCGACTGAACTGAACTGAATTCTTTCAGAATCAGTTTGTCCAATCCAAGCACTACGTAATAGTATTGATATAATTAAGTGATGGCAGTAACTCAAAATTCCTCTTCCATGAATAGGGAATAATTTTCCTGCTAGCTGACACGAAGTAATTAGCCTGTTAGTAGTGTAAGCAGAGTCTCAAAGAAACTGTGGCTGCTTTAAAAATAATCTTTAGTAATGACAATGTAGAGAAATTTAATTTATTCAAACTCTCCATGAGGGCTGAGGAGCTTAACAACACAAACCCTTCCGGAGTTGTCACTAAGGGCTAAATCCTTTTAAGAACTTGGTAAACATTCTTCTACTTAATCCTCACAAGAAGGTAGGTGACTATCATTATCCGTTTTTTATGGATGAAGAAATGAGGCTTGCTGAGGTGAAGTAACTTGCCCAGGGTCATAAACATAGAAAGGAGTAGAGTTTAACCCAGGTCTATCAGACTCCAAGGGCTTCCCTGGTGGCTAGGTGGTAGAGAATCTGCCTGACGATGCATGAGACGTGGGTTCAATCCCTGGGGTGGGAAGATCTCCTGGAAAAGGAAATGACAAATCACTCCAGTACTCTTGTCTTGGAAATTCCATGGACAGAGGAGCCTGGTGGTCTACAGTCCACCCACTGGGGTCTCAAAAGAGTCAGACACAACTTAGAGACTAAACAACAACGATCAGACTCCACATCCACATCCATTTAACCAAGAACCCAAGCCCTGGGGATTTACATATTATCCCTGCGGAATTCCTGGGGACCTTGTTAAAAATGTGTATTTCTAGTAAGCTACATTTTCCAGAGTGAAACCCAGGAAACTGAACTTTTGACCACTTTCTCTGTTAATTCTGAGGAACACGAATATGGAAATCTGATAAGGACCGCACTCTACTTCTGCCTTTCAGTGCACACCTGAGATCACTTAAGCACTTGGGAGCAATATTTAAAAACTGTAACAGTAGGAGGAGCTTCAATAAAAGCTGCTACACAGGTTGCCATCAAGAACCAGAATAACAGGCTTCCGTGGGGGCTCAGAGGTAGAAAAAGTGCCTGCAGATGCAGGAGATATGGGTTTGATCCCTGGGTCAGGAGTATACCCTGGAGTGGGAAGTGGCAACCTGCTCCAGTATTCTTGCCTGGAGAATTCCATGGACAGAGGAGCCTGGTGAGCTAGAGTTCATGAGGTCTCAAAAGAGTCTGACACAACTCAGCAACTAAGAACCAGAAGAGAAAAAGAATTCCTGGCAAACTTCAATTATGGTTTCACTGTCAGGAAAATAACTTTAAAAATTCAGTTTCATTCTGCCTCTATTCAGTAAGAAAACAGGTAAATAAAATTGTTCTACACCATCATTTATTCTACAAACAACCCAGAGATTAAACAGGGAATGAGTCGACGACAGAGCAACCCTGAACACAAAAAGAGGAAAGGCTGATAACGTCAATGCTAAAATACATCATTTTAATTGGAAATTTGTAATATGCAGCTTAGATTGTGCTTGTCATATGAAAATGCTCTTCAACTCATCTAATGTTTGTATAAACTTGAGTGCGGCCCTCGAGGCCCTCTGGGAAACTGAGCTAAGGGGAAAGAGTACGGCTCCAGAAGCTGACTGGATATCGGGCTCAGCCAGGCTCTGCTGCTTACCAGCTACACCACTTCAGCTAACTTACTCAGCTTCCAGTTTCCGCCTCCATAAAGAGGGATGACATTCACATGTTATCATCTACTCCTATCCTCTCCCCTCTGATTGCCTCCCATCCTGTGAAACCCAAGAGCCCACCACCTTCTGAGAGGCTACTGCGTGTACATAAATCCACCACACCTCCTGTTCTGTTTCCTCCAGTCATGCCTTTAGCCCCGCTGGCGTCAATCACGCTGCACTCTCACTCCCGTGACGCTCGGGATGAGCCCTGGGCTGACCTTGGTACCACACTTGCTCTCCTTCCCCGAATCTACCACCTGGCCAGAGAAATACCACTTACAGGATCTCTCTTGTACACACATCCTCCTCTCTGAAAGTCCCCCTCCTACTTACCTACTTACACATTGACTCTGCTTGGGGACATCAAGCTCCCTGAAACCCTCCCAAGCGACAAGCATTTTCACACTTCACCTACCTGAGGTCACAGTCTTTCTCTCTGTTCCAAGTCTTGGTATTATTAGTTCACTCAACAGATACCTCAGCCCTACCACATGTAAGGGCAGGGTGGCTGGGGTGGGGGGAGTCCTGAGTCACAAAATAGGCAAAAATCTCTAAACAGGGAGCTTCAATTTAAGCAGAAAAGAGGGCAACAAGACAACAAGCAGGCTAAGGTATCAATTTAAATTGTGCTAAGAGGCATGAAAGATAAAAGCAGGATGTCATATGAGAATTTTTCGTGGGCACAGAATACTTAATTCAGGTGAAATGAGCAGTGGCATTTTAAGAGGCGGTAAAATGGAACCAGCCAAGCAGAGTGAGGTAGTGAAGACCATTTCTGATGAAGGGGACAAGCAGGCCTCTCTGAAGACCTTTTCTTCCAGGTGTCCTCAGCATCCTGTTCTGGTGGCCATACCCTGGATGTTATCACAAGCAGTGCCAACACTCCTCTGATTACTGAGTGAAACCCACTATCCTTAACGACACGCTTTCCTTATAGCTTGCTTGTCCACAGCTTTTATCTCATCCAGGACTCCAATGCACCAACCTACGTTCTCCTCCAAGGCTCTCTTTCACTATCTTCATTTCACTATCCAATCTGTAGTCTTCATTTCTTTCCTTGCCCAGTTTATAAACCCTTTCTTGCACATATATTCAGTCCTTTGACTTGTCTTCCTCCCTTCAAATTCCTCTGGCAAAATCTGTCACTTGGCCTTTTCTGAGACTCTATTTGTGACAGAATTGCTAGACACACGCCAAGGAAGACCAGGAACAATACAGATTCAAGACTGCTCGTTTCACAGGGACCTGTCTACAGTGCTCAGTGGTGCTCAATTCTGCAATAATTCCCTCTCCCACTCTCTCTAATGACTAACATATTCTCTCTTTTCTTATTCTACTCTATCTACACCTTGGCTTTCATAATACCCTGCTATAGTGGCATTCCCTCCCATTTTTCTAACCATTCCTTCTTGGATTCTTTTGTTATTTCCCCTTCTGATCCAAAGGCTGGAGATCTTTGCACGTGTGCATACTCAGTCGCTAAATTGTGTCTGACCCTTTGCGACTCCATGGACTATAACCTGGCAGGCTCCTCTGTCCATTGGATTTCCCAGATAAGAATACTGAGGTGGGTTGCCATTTCCTTCTCCAGGGGATCTTCCTGGACTAGGGAATTAACCGAGTCCTGCACTGGCAGACAGATTCTTTGCCACTGAGCCACCCAGAAACAGGCCATTTGCACTCATTGTTCTGTTTTTCCCAGGTGACTTTATCTATTCCATGACTTTAAACATCATTCAGATGCTAGTAACCCTAGTTTGAAGACCACCATCTTAGTTTGAAGCACCATCATCTGCTGATATTACTATAATGGCTCCTAACTGATTTTTCTACTCACAGTAGTTCAATCCACATAGAAACCAGAGTGATTGTTGTGAGGTGTGAATCGGATTGTGTCATTCTCTCCCTTAAAATCCTTCAACAGATTTCCATGACTCTCAGAACAAAAGCCTAAAACATGGCTTCTGTCTTAGTTTCTTGTGGCTTCTGTAACCAAGTACCGTAACTTTGGAGCCTTAAAACAACAGAAATTGATTCTCTCACAGGTCTGGAGGCCAGAAGTCCAAAATCCAGGGGGAGTGCTGGCAGGACCACACTCCCTCTAAAGGCTCTAGAGGTTTCATTCCTTGCCTTTTCCAGACTCTGGAGCCTCCAGGATCTCCCTGGCTGCTGGCTCTATCATTGCAATGTCTGCCTCTGGTTTCCTGCGACCTTCTCCTCTTATCTCTCTGTATGTCTCATTTAGGGCCCACCCAGATAGCTCAGGAGGAGCTCTGCTCAAATCCTGCAGAAACCTTTTCTTTCCAATAAAGTCACACTTAGGGGTTCCAGGGATTAAGACAGGGACACATCTTCAGGAGGGTCACTGTTTAACCTGCTGCAGCATCCAAAGACTCAGTGAGCTGTTTTCTGCCTCCCCTGCAACCACACCTCCTGAAGCTTTCTTCACCTCCCAAAGCCCGTTGTTTATAGGCTCTACCCATCCAGGCCTTCTTTTATCTCCTTGATCAAGGACAAGCTTTTTCCCACTTGGAATTTTTGCTTATGCTAATCTCTCTCTAGGCTTCGTTGGTGGCTCAGTGGTAAAGAGTCTGCCTGCCAATGCAGGAGATGCCAGTGTGATAGCTGGGTTGGGAAGATTCCCTGGAGAAGGAAATGGCAACTCACTCCAGTATTCTTGCCTGGGAAATCCTATGGACAGAGGGCAGGCTACAGTCCACAGGGTCGCAGAAGAGCTGGACACAACTTAGTGACTAAACAACAAATTCTGCCTCTAGTCTTTGCTTAGCTAGCTCCTCCTTCAGGTCTTGAGTTGAATCTAACACAGAGAGAAGTGTTCTTTGACCCCCATAAACTTAAGTATATTGCCCCAGTTATCATCCTTCCAAGAACCCTGTTCCTTTTCTTTACCACAAGTTGTATCTGCACATGATCTGTGCTTGCGTGTTATTATGTGTGTCTATGGCTGGACCATGCATTCTTCATACCATTGTAAGAAGCACATCTGTTTTGTACACTTTGGTATGAACACCCAAGTACAGGATAACACCTGGCAAACAGCAGAACTAAATTAAGAAAAAAGAAAAAAGTAAGTAGAATACCTCCTATTCCTTTTTGAAAGAGGATCAGCTAAGTATAAATAAATGAGTTCGAATGATGATCAGGCGGTGGAGGACACTGCTGGCCCGCAGGAGACATCCTTGCCTAGCCAGCCTAGAAATGATCAAGCTGGGCAAAAAGGGAAAGCAGTACCCGACTACTAGAGTTAGGACTTTTCTAATCTCCAGTTCTGCTACAGACAGCTATATACTCTGTCTGGAACTCATTTCACTTTTTATAATAATCTCTACTTCCTGTTCAAAAGCATTGATTGAGGCTTTTCTGAACTTTTAGGGAAAAAACTCCAATACAAACTAAGTTCTACCTGTAGCCTAATTCTAAGCTAGGAGGTGCACAGATTTATCTAACTTCCTTAATTATGCTGAATTACAGCGTGACTCAAGCATTAACAACAAATACCGCTGGGCTGGTTTAAAGTCCAGTATGCACAGAGGGGCTTCCCTCATAGCTCAGTCGGTAAAGAATCTGCCTGCAATGTAGGAGACCTGGATTTGATTCCTGGGTCAGGAACATCCTCTGGAGAAGGAAATGGCAAGCCACTCCAGTATTCTTGCCTGGAGAATCCCACAGACAGAGGAGCCTGGCAGGCTATAGTCCATGCGGTTGCAAGAGTCAGACACGACTTAGCGACTAAACCACCATGCACCGAAGGACAGAGAAGAGAGCGGTCTTTTCTGAGACACGTGAAATTCCCCAGCCACTTTTTCTCCGCTAAAGTTTTGTTTTTTTTTTCTAACTGAGATACAATTCACATACACAAATTCATCCTTTTATAGTGTACAATTCAGCGTTTTGTTCAAAGTTATACAACCACGGTCACCATCTAATTTCAGAACATTCTCACCACCACCATCACACCCTCCAAAAAATCCACCTTCATGAGCAATCAGTCTCTATTCCTGCCTCCTCCAGGCCCTGGCAACCACTAATGTTCTGACTCTAAGAATTTCCCAGTCTTTTTTTTTTTTTTAATGTTAATGAAACTGAAACACAGAGAGATGAAATGATTTGCGTAGGGTTGCAGCCACTTAGAAACTTACCAGCAAGATTATTATTACTCCTTATTAAGAAGATCACAATACACATGTTTAGGGTAAGTTTTTAAACTGTACATAAAAGAAAAAAACCAAAAGATCAGTGAAAATATATTTAGCTTGACTATGTGCATGCATGCTTAGTCGTGTCTGACTCTTTGTGACCCTATGGACTGTAGTCCTCCAAGCTCTTCTGTCCATGGAATACTAGCAAAAATTCATGTCCAGGCAAGAATACTGGAACGAGTTGCCATTTCCTCCTCCAAGGGATCTTTCCGACCCAGGGATCGAACCTTGTATACTGCGTCTCCTGCGCTGACGGGTGAATTCTTTACCATGAGCCACCTGGGAAGCCAACTTGACTACACATACCTTAAATAAGGCTGCAAGACACCTGAAATATAAGGCAGAGTCCTGAGACTGGTGATGCTCAGGCAGTGTGTCGTGCCAGGGATTAGCAGGAGTGGAGGGTGTTTGGCAAGGATTACTAAAAGAGGAAGAAAGGTACTACTGGTGGACAGGAACTGTGCTTAGGGACAGGGTAATACAGATAGAAGGCTGAGGGAAGTGTGACGCTACGCAGTTTACAGGACAGACATATTTCTTTTTGGCCCAGGGTTTTGAATCTTGTGTTAGTGTGCCCACATGTCCACTTGTTTCCTTTTATAGTGCTCCCAATTTGTCCCAGAGATTTCTGATCATTTCCAGTTTGTTTATGAGTAGTTAATACATAAGACTTCCCTGGTGGCTCAGGAGGTAAAGCATCTGACTACAATGCAGGAGACTAGAGATCAATCCCTGGGTGGGGAAGATCCTCTGGAGAAGGCACTGGCATCCCACTCCAGTATTCTTGTCTGGAAAATCCCATGGTCGGAGGAGCCTGGTAGGCTACCGTCCATGGGGTCACAAAGAGTCGGACATGACTTAGGGACTTCATGAACAGTGTTAGAACCACTACAGAATCCTTGCTAGTTAATGACACTTTGCAAAATAATACATGGAATTCAACTTTTTAAATATTCTACTGTCTGCATCTGTCAAATAAGTAAAATGATAACAAGTTTACCTTACTCCTATTACCAGCTGTAAATGTGTACGTAGAAAGAGTGACCCCAGAGACTAAAACCATCAGGATCCATTTGCAAAAATAATTAGGCATATGTTTTATTTTACATGTCTTAATCAATATTGCAAATATCATTAACAAAAGGAAAAAAGGATAGAAATCGCTCATCATACACCAAAAAATTCATTGTTCAAAAGAGATTAATCTGAATCTCAACATTCTTTGTGCTCATTTAATAATATTATTAAAACATCAATTCAAAAGGACAAACAAGTCAAAACTAAGCATTTTATTAACTAAAATTGAGACCCTAAATCAACTACATAACTGAAAAATAACCTACCATCAACCTAGACAAGTTTTATTTGTTGACATATAATGAATACTCAAGAGCCTACTACTGGGTGCATAGACAAATTTTCTTTTACAAACAAATTATTTTGAGTTATAGAGACTCTGTAGATGACTAGATTATCATTGTTTTTAAATGGCTGCTAAAAATGACTAGACAGTCAACCTATTCACATAATTGAACACTAAATAACATCAGTTCAGTTCAGTCGCCAGTGATCATTTAAAGTTGAAATTCTTGTCTACCAAATTTTTATAACACTTTTTAAGCATGTATATGAACTTAAAAGATCTGTTAATTATATACAGCAAAAGAGCTTTGGTACCAATTAGTTAGAAGTAGGAAATCAAATATACCTTGTAGTTTTACACTGTGTTTTAGGAATTAAATTGGAAATGCCTACATATGAAAATGTAAAAGTCTCATTCTTCTATTACCCACATTATTGTGAAGAATGAACCACCTGCTTATTCTGAATTACTAATATAAATAAAACACGAGCCTAAAATTTCTTCCAAAAAGATGAAAGGGTCACACCCTGCAATTTAGGCAAAAGGTAAATAAAAAATTCAGTGCTTTACTTTTCAATGCTCCCTTTTTCTTTTGATGAGAGCAGAAAAATTCTAGGATAAAAATAATTCCAATAAATACGTCTAGAATATATCAATCTTAGCACTCCCATCTGATAGGGGGCTAAGAACAACAACCACCTGCCAATTTAAGAGACACAGGTTCAATCCCTGGATTGGGAAGATCCCCTGGAGAAGGAAATGGCAACCCACTCCAGTATTCTTGCCTGGGAAATCCCATGGGCAGAGGAGCCTGAAGGGCTACAGTCCATGGGGGTCACAAAGAGTCGGATATGACTAAGCGACTGAGCATGCAAGAAGAACAACAAAAATAAATAAAAAGAGAAAAGTCATTTTAAAAACCAAAAGGCAGATTGAATAAGGGCTGAGGGTGGGTTTAGTAGAATATCTGCTGCCAGTGAACGAATTCAGAGCACTATTACAAATTCTTCCTAAATTACACCCAAGGTCATGCACATTGCACATAGACTCTAAACAATTCTTTGCTACAATACATATGGAAAATTATTAACACATTTTTATTTTAAGAAACAAAAGAGAAACAAAATATACAAAGCAATATTACTGTTTGAAAAGGTTATTCTAAAAACTTTTGTTAAATTTAGATTTTGCCAAGTTCCTACTCTCCAAGTAGTCAAGTAGACACCAAAAACAACTTCTGAGTACTGTGGACTGATCCTTTATGGAGCATGCATTTTTCACAAATCTACAGCAAAATGAACTAGTTCTGAATTCAGCCTGTGATTGATTTCTGGATATAACATTGGAATAAAAACAGTAAAAGTAACTTTTTAAAAGTATGTTTACTTCTCACATAAATTAGTTTGGAAAATATTAATATTCTTAACCCAAAAGATTCGTTTCAGAGTTTGAAAGATCAAAGAATAAAAAACAAAATTGATTCAGCAATTCTCAAAATAAAATGAATACAAACACGGGCCACAACTTTCCACTCAATCCAAAATAAACCACTTCAGTTGAGCTCAGCTCACTTAATTTTCAAAAACCATTTCTTTTTTCCAGCTTCATACCTGGAATAACCGTTCCTCAATAACATCATCTACCTTAGCAGGGAGAAGATAAAAGTGTTGTAGAGACTGCACAGTCACTGAATGTACAAGCAGGACATTCCAGAGCTGGAGGGAATCTTCAAGACCTGCTCCAGCACCCACATTTCACAGATGAGGAAACTGAGGCCCAAAATGAGTCATTTAATCAAATGACTTGACCAAAGCCACATTGTTTGGATGAGCCATTCATTCAGCCAGCCATTCACTCACCCACAATTACTGACAGCTATCTAGGCACCAGGCCCGGGACTCCGTGCAGAAAAGAAGCTTGGAAGGCCCCATCTACCATTGCAGAGGCTATCCTTCCCCATGGAAAATCTTAAGATCAACCCTTAAAAGTCCTCATCAGCAAGAACTCTCTAGGAGAGTTGCACTGACTTTGTCAAACAGGGCTTTCAGTTTCACACGTTTCAGTAAATACAGTTGGCCTCTACCGTGTTTATTTTAAGTGATTATTAAGCATTTACTTTAAGTGATTAAGCATTAACAAAGAGAAGCTCAGTATTCTGAATGTGTCCCTCTCTGATACATTCAAAGTTTAAGGAAGTGCAATCAGAAAATACCCCATACACACAAACAAGTTCACAGAGAGGACAGCTTACAAAATCAGAGCGATCTGAGGTATCAACACAGAGCAGTTAAGTCTAATAGCTCAATCCCCTCAATTCTGCAAAGTGTGGAATGTAAATGGTTTCCACTTCATTCAGATGTAGGTATATTTTTCTGAGATGTCTGTATGTTAGGAATTCCTCTAAACTCAATTCCAATTCACATCCAGTGACAATTAAACCAGGCCTTTCTCCTGAAGAGTAACTTTCCTTGACTTCTGTTTGAGTAACACAAAATTAGAATAAAAAAACTAAATAAAACCTAAAATTTCATGTGCTGACTAAAGGAAATTCAAATTCTATGTACAACAAAAATAGCAACAGCTTGAACTGCACATTTCTGAGTTGTTTTTTCTTTTTAATGAGATGTGCAGTGAACTTACCCATCAACATAAATCATCCCTCATTTTGCTTGGACTTTTATATTCTTTTAATATTAAGTCTGGCACTTAAATGTTTTGTGTATCTCAAGTCACAGTCGAGTCGACTTCTTTAAGAAGTAAGAGAACATATTGACAAAGCTCTTAAATAAAACAACCCCAAACTAAGGCACTTTGAAATATTAAACAACAGCTGTCTGTGGACCCACTTTCAGTGTTTTGTTTTGTTTTTTTAACCAAAATGCTCCACCGCTTTTACAGAGCTCTTGCAGATAACCACTGGGTGAATGCTGATGAAATAAATCTTCACTGAGGCTCTCTGAAGGCTGACTCCCCTGAAGCTATTGTCAGTTCAGGACCAAAGTGCTGTTATGCTCCTCTATGTCTCAAACTTCCAGATTTGATTTTTATCCAGAGCATCACAAGTTCTCATCTGAACATCGGGCCGACCCTCGTGTGTCCGGTAAGCGCTAAGACACAGTCCTGAGTGGGGATGAAAAACGGTTCCATCTTCTTTAAAATGCCAAATAATGTTTGCTGGAATAGGAAACCCATCTTTGGGACAATTTTGCATCCCCACATGCTTTTTTAGCTCGGGAACTTCTGCACATAACTCCGTCACCGAATTAAACCTTATTTCTTTGTTGGAGGTATATTCAAAGAATTGATTGCCTCCTTGACCATGGCATCCAAACAGGGAAAGGTTAGCACTTGTGGGGTTGTTGTCAGGAGCATTATAATCTAAACATTCGGAAGAGATCCCGATACTGCGAATAGCTCCGTGCCAGCCTGGCCTATCCTCTGGAACGTGCAAAGTAGAAAACACATTTTTCAGGTACCAGTCAAAGCTCTTGCACCTCAGCCTTTCCCGTAGTAATTTTCTTTCAGAAATATCGCCATAAGCTTCTTTCCTTGCTGGAGGGTTTCGGTTATAGAAATGCTCTTTGTACTCGTCCATCCAGACTTCCGCTGCCCGAGCAGTATTCTGCAGGAAATTGGGCCGAGCGTATGGTGCCCGCTTAGGGAATACGTGGCCCACGTGGGAACATGGGTGGATCTCCAGTTTACCTCCACACTGCCACACCCTGAAAGACAGCTCCAGGTTTTCACCTCCCCACACCTCCATCCCAGTGTCATAAGTTCCAAGGTACTGAAAATACTTCTTGCTGACTGCAAACAGTCCTCCGGCCATGGTGGGCGATCTGAATGGTTCAATTCTCGATTTACGCCTGTCCCTTTCATGTTTGGGAACAGAATGCCACTGGAATGTTAGACGCCAGTCGAACCCACCAATCATGGGCTCCCCAGTCTGCATATAGAATTCAAAAGTATTCCAGTCGATGGTGTCTATAACGGGACAAATGACCACTGTTTCATCCTTATGAATCCTTTCCAAAAGTGGCTCCAGCCAACCAGTATTACACTCACAGTGACAATCCAGGAAAGTGAGGACATCGCCAGTGGCAAAAGTGGCCCCAATCAGACGGGCCCTCACCAGCCCTTCCCGCTTGTTTGTTCTGATCAGGCGGACTCTATCCAGATTGCTGACGTAAGTTTCAAGCTGTGTCTTCAAATATACTCTGTCGCTCAAGTCATCGACTAAGATGATCTCCTTCAGAAGGACTGCGGGAGAAGTTTCTAAAACACTGTGGATGGTGCGAAGTAAAGTCGACCAGGCTTCGTTATAGAAAGCGATGATGACAGAAGTGGTCGGAAGTCGCCTGTAGTTAAACTTCTTGGACTTACACTCATACATTCTTTTATCTTCTATGTGGCGGTGCAGGGAAATCCTGTCACTGAGGTAAATGTTAATGGCATATCTCTCAATGAGTTCCTCTTGCTGCTTCAGTTCACTCTCGCTGAGCTGGAGTTTGCTGGCTTTCCCCCACTCCCCAAGGGCATGGGAATCTGCAGGGGGCTTCTCATACAGCGGTCGAGACAAATCCACTGCTTTCTTCCCCGGCTCTGAGAGCTGTCTTGACCCCGGCTCCCGGGCACCGCTGGCTCGTAAGGAGGCATGGAAAGTGGAGACGGAGAGTTCCACCAGGAGGTAGGCCACTGTTAGAAGCGCCAGCAGCAGGCAGCTTCTGCGTGCCCACGTCCACCTTACGGCCATCCGGATCTTCATGGCTGGGGCGCGGACGCGGCCACCAGAGTCACCGCGCGCAGGGGAAGGGCTGCGGGACCCGCCGCTTGAGCTCCGGGCTCAGGTAGGAGCGAACTTCCGAGCAGGTCCTTCCTTTCATGCAGGCGTTCGGCTCCTCGGCAGCCGCGGAGGCTTCCTGGGGGTCACCTGGGACCTCCGCGGGGCTCGGCCTCCGGTGCAGCCCCAACTCCTCTCTCCCCACTTCCTCCTGCCTGCCTCACAACTTTTCACAAACTCTGCAGCCAACAACACCCCACCCTCCCCGGGCCGAGGACAAACCCCTCCCCTTCCCACTTCCTCCCCCTGGTGGCGAGTTCGCGCCAGTGGTCGGCCAGGCCCGGGCCCAGGCCTGTGGGCGACTCTGCGGGGCCGGGGGGCGGGAGCACCAAGGTGACCCCGGACTCGGGTCCACTCCGGCTCCAACTGCATCTCGGCCGCTCTCCACACGATTCCACCCATATAGGTCCTCAGTCGTGATGCTCCCGGGGACCCAGCGTGGACGGGCGGCAATCCTACCGATTGAGCGTCTCATCACAAAAAAAGAAAATAAGAAAAAGAAAACTTACCAAGCTGTTTGCCGTTGGGGCTAAAGTCCACGGAGGTGATCGCAGCTTTGTGGCCCTTAAAGTAACGCTCCAGAACCGGGTCCTCCTGGGAAGGAAAGTTGTCAAGTTTTGAAAGCAGGTGCAAACCTCGAATGTGGGGGGTCGGAGAGGAGCCCGGTCCCCTCCTGCGGGGGCCGGCCCGGAAACGGCCATATCGGTGGAGGGTTGTGGGGGAGCAGCAGCACCCCGAAGGAGCACGCGCGGCCGCAGCTAATTGGGGTGTACGCCGAGCACCAGTCTCCCCCCGCAGAGCCGGCGGAATCCCCGCTCGCGCTGCCCAGAAGCGGGCGCCCGCCGGAGACCACCTGGGCAGAGCGATTGAAATGCACGTTCCGGGGCCCCGCCCGCAGGCTCGCTGTCGCAGGTGCGAGGCGGAGCCCACCGGCTTCGGTACTTTTCAAAAACCTCCCAGGTGATTCTGACGCAGGCGCTCCACGGAAACCCTAAGAGAATTCTGGGGGGGCCATGGGGCCGCCCGAGCTCGGGGAGGAGCGCCCGGGGCTCTGCCAGGGCTCGGCGGTCCCGGTGCCCCGGGGGCAAGGGATGAGTCACGGGCGCCCCGGGGCGAGGGGCGCGGAGTTCGCGGCTCGGGACTCGGCTGAGGACTCCTGCCTCCATGTCCCGCCAGGTGCGGGTATAGCCCGACCTGGCTCCCCAGCCCGCGGGACCGGCTCCGGGGAGGCGCACCGCAGCCCGTCCTTACCGGGGAGGAGGCCATGGGGGAGCGCTCAGCTCCCGGCTCCTGCCCGCAGGGGGAACCGGGGGGAGGGGGAGGGGCGGGGGAGGAAGGGGGACCGTGCGGGGCCCGGAACCGTCTGCCCGGAGCGGCAGCGCCTCCCGGTCACTACAACAACGGCGCCCCAGTCAAACCCCGCGCTCCAGGCGTGGCCAGCCGAGCCCCGAGGCTGCGCCCGGGCCGCAAAAAGCCGGACCTCCGCCACCTGGCAAGCCGGACACCCGGGGATCAGGTGTCGCCACACATCAAAGCCAACGTTTGCTAACACCTGAGTTCCCCCCGGCTTGATACCAGAAAAAGGGTAGTAACCGAGATAGATAGGAGACCGATGGTTGGGAGAGGGTAAGGAACCTGTGATCGATGCAATCAGAATTCTATTACGCGTTAAAGAGACAGCGCGCGCGAATTTGAAGCGGGTCCCGCACAGCTTATTTTTTGATGTGGAAGAGAGTTTGATCTGAAATGAGGCGGCTTGCTATTTATTATTATACACAAAAGAACTAAATCTCTGGAGGATAGACTTGAATTTATTTAATCACTATTTTTCACACACGCCCAGCATTTTATAAATGTAGATGCTGGATAAACGTGATGAATGAATGAACGGATGTTTTCCATCCACTTAAGGTTTTTCTGCTGTGTTTCTGTTTCAATCTCCTTTGCCTGTGCTTTAGAGCTGCAGATTAATACAGTAGCATATTTGAGGTCTTTAGGAAGAGTTAGCGGGGAAGGCGATGGCACCCCACCCCAGTACTTTTGCCTGGAAAATCCCGTGGACGGAGGATCCTGGTAGGCTCCAGTCCATGGGGTCGCTAAGAGTCGGACACGACTGAGCGACTTCACTTTCATTTTTCACTTTCATGCATTGGGGAAGGAAATGGCAACCCACTCCACTGTTCTTTCCTGGAGAATCCCAGGGACGGGGGAGCCTGGTGGGCTTCCTTCTATGGGGTCGCACAGAGTTGGACACGACTGAAGCGACTTAGCAGCAGCAGGAAGAGTTAGAAACATATTTTTTGTTCTGTTTAAATTATCCGGCCACATGGTAACTATAGCCATTGCTACAGTAGACTTTCATACAATAGAATATCATTTGAGCTTCAGCAACACTGCGAAGTTGATAAGAAATGTTGCCGACCTTTAGAGATTATAAACTTGATTCTTAGACATTTTGATTTAATAATCAAAGGTTACACAAAGACAGCTCTTCCAGTTCCAAGTCCGTATCCTTTTTTCCCTGTTATAAAACTTGAAGGACTCAAGTTTTTGAGGTATATACCCAAGTGTATTAAAAACAGGGACTGGAACAGATACTTGTACACCAATATTCATAGCAGTATTATTCACAATAACAAATAAGTGGAAGCAATTCATGTATCCAACAGATAAATCAGTAAGTAAAATGTGATACATACTTACAATGCACTGTTAGTCATAAACAGGAATGAAATTCTGATACATGCTGCAACATGCTATGTGGTGCTTAGTCGATCAATTGTGTCCGGCTTTTTCGACCCCATGGACTGTAGCCCACCAGGCTCCTTTGTCCATGGGGATTCTCCAGGCAAGAATACTGGAGTGGGTTGCCATGCCTTCCCTCCAGGGGATCTTCCCCACCCAGGGATCAAACACAGGTCTCCCACATTGCAGGCAGATTCTTTACCATCTGAGCCACCAGGGAAGCCTGCTGCAGCACGGGTGAACCGTAAAACATTATGTTAAGTGAATAGACCAAATACAGAAGAACATATATAGTGTGATTCCACCTATTGAGGTACCGCAAATATGTGGATTCATAGAGACGGACAGTAGAAATGGAGGTTAATAGAATGGACTGGGGATAAGAAAGAATGGAAAGTTATTGTTTAACAGATGTGGAGTTTCTGTTTGAAATGATGAAGTTCTGGAAATAGTGGTGATTGTTACAAAACATTGTGAATATACTTAACGCCATTGAACTGTACACTTAGAATAGTTAAAATGGTAATACTTATGTATATCTGACTACAATAAAAATAAATCAAATACATAATTCTGAAAACTGAGGACTTCAAAATTTTCACAGTCAAGATATATCTAATATTGGGTTTGGCAGATTAACAGAAAAAGTTGGAGATGTATAAACTAGCTCAAAAAAAGAGAAATTTTTTAAGTATGGATTTTTTGCTAAGTCTCTTAGTTAAAAGAGATTCCCAGGTGACAGGCTTCCCTGGCGGCTTAGGGGTAAAGAATCCATCTGCGAATGCCAGAGACGTGAGTTTGATCCCTGATCCGGGAAGATCCCACATGCTGTGGAGCAAGTAAGCCCATGTGGCACGTGGGCTTGTGCTCTGGAGCCCGGGAGTCACGTCTACTGAACTCACGTGCGCCCTAGAGCCCGTGCTCCGAAACAAGAGAAGCCACCGCAATGGCAAGCCCCGCGCACCCCAACTAGAGAGGAAACAAGAGAAGCCACCGCAATGGCAAGCCCCGCGCACCCCAACTAGAGAGTAGCCCCTGCTTGCCCCAACTACAGAAAAGCCCATGCAGCAACGAAGACCCAGCATAGCCAAAAATAAATTTCAAAAAAACTTTCCCAGGAGATGCAGTTGGTAAAAAATCCACCTGCCAATGCAGGAGACCGAAGAGATGCGTGTTCAATCCCTGGATCAGGAATATCCACTGGACGAGAAAAAGGCAACCCACTCTAGTGTTATCACCTGGAAAATCCCATGGACAGAGGAGCCTGGTGGGCTACCGTGCATAGAGTGGCAAAGAGTCAGTCACGACGGAGCATGCGCACTGGTTAAAAATAAATTTAACCTTTTTCCAATTATCAAAAATAAATATGAATAGGAAAAAAAACACAGATTGTCCCATCACTTAAAAGCTGCTTTAAAATTTTTTATTCAAGTACCTATGATAGGCTCACCACATGCCAGGTACTCTTCTAAGTACCTTAAAATTTTTCACAAACCTTGTAAGAATCTGATTAGATAATATTTTTTCTTCCAGTTTTGTTGAGATATAACTGAATCACATTGTGTAAGATTAGGGCATACAACATAATGAGTTGACTTTCATACATCATGAAATGATTATCACAGTAAGTTTAGTGAACATCCATCATCTCATATAGATACAACATTTTAAAAAATTTATTTTCCTTGTGATGAGAACTATTAGGATTTACTGTCTTAACTTTCATATATAACATACATCAGTGTTAATCATACTAGTGATGTTGTACATTATAGAGAGATGATATTTTTCCTATTTCCCTTGTACAGATGAGGAAATTGACATGCAGAGACATTAAGTTGCTTAGTCACAGGTACACAGCTAGGATGTGGAAGAATTTTAGATTATAGTGGGGTGCTTCCAGACTCCACCTCTTAATCACTAAGTCATGATGCCATTTTTTGTGATTGCAAGCACATTAAAAATATGTAAAATTCTGTATCCTACCTAACACTTTTCCCAGGAAGTTTTACAAAAAGCAAGAAATATAACACCTCCTTTATTTCCATTCCACTGGCCTCATTTATTATTCCAAACTGCCTTGCCCATTATTTTCCATATTTGATTTTATTTCTTTTTTGTTATTCCTAAACTTTGCAAACAGCAAAAGCTCAAAGGTCAGTTCAGTTCAGTCACTCAGTCGTGTCCAACTCTTTGAGACCTCATGGGCTGCAGCACACCAGGCCTCCCTGTCCATCACCAACTCCCAGAGTTTACTCAAATTCATGTCCATTGAGTCAGTGATGCCATCCAACCATCTCATTCTCTGTCATCCCCTTCTCCTCCCGCCTTTCAATCTTTCCCAGCATCAGGGTCTTTTCAAATGAGCCAGCTCTTCACATCAAGTGGCCAAAGTATTGGAGTTTCAGCTTCAGCATCAGTCCTTCCAGTGAAGATTCAGGACTGATTTCCTTTAGGGTGGACTGGTTGGATCTCCTTGCAGTCCAAGGGACTCTCAAGAGTCTTCTCCAACACCACAGTTCAAAAGCACCAATTCTTCGGCACTCAGCTTTCAGTATAGTCCAACTCTCACATCCATACATGACTACTGGGAAAACCATAGTCTTGACTAAACAGACCTTTGTTGGCAAAGTAATTCTCTGCTTTTTAACATGCTGTCTAGGTTGGTCATAACTTTTCTTCCAAGGAGCAAGTGTGTTTTAATTTCATGGCTGCAGTTACCATCTGCAGTGATTTTGAAGCTCAAAGGTGGACATCTGGAAAAGTGGCCCAAGTTGGGGATTTCCCCCCCCCAAAACTCAAGCCTGCTTGCTGCTGCTCCTGCTGTGTCACTTCAGTCGTGTCCGACTCTGTGTGACCCCATAGACGGCAGCCCACCAGGCTCTCCCGTCCCTGGGATTCTCCAGGCAACAACACTGGAGTGGGTTGCCATTTTCTTCTCCAGTGCATGAAAGTGAAAAGTGAAAGTGAAGTTCATGTAATTCTACTTGCTACAGTGATCATTTGGGACCTTCTCTGATTACAGATTTATTAATCTGAATGGGAGCCGTAATATTTAAAAATCTACAAGGTATCATTAGAAGCCAGGTACAAAGGTAGGACAAAATGGATTCTTTATTTAGCCCTCCTTTTCTAGATCCCCCTCAAATCAGAAATTGAGTTGATCCACATTGACACTCTCAAAGGTTGTTATTTTAGCACCAGTCATTCCGAAGTCTTCTACTGCTGCTGCTGCTGCTGCTAAGTCGCTTCAGTCATGTCCGACTCTGTGCGACCCCATAGACAGCAGCCCACTAGGCGCCCCCGTCCCTGGGATTCTTCAGGCAAGAACACTGGAGTGGGTTGCCATTTCCTTCTCCAGTGCATTAAAGTGAAAAGTGAAAGTGAAGTTGCTCAGTCGTGTCTGACTCTTTGCGACCCCATGGACTCCAGCCTACCAGGCTCCTCCATCCATGGGATTTTCCAGGCACCACAGTTCCCTTCAAAGGTTGAGAATTAGGCGTAGCACAGAGGTGCCATCTGCTGTTCATTTCTCTTTATGGCACTTGGACTGAACTTAAACTGAGCTAGAGTCGGACAGGACTGAGCAAATGAACTGAACTGAACCCTTGAACGACATGGGTTTGAACTGCACAGGTCCACTTACAAGTGATTTTTTTTTCAATAAATATATTGGAATTTTTTGAAAATTTGCAACAATTTAAAAAAACTTTTGGACAAACTATGTAGCCTGCTGCTGCTAAGTCACTTCAGCCGTGTCCAACTCTGTGCGACCCCATAGACGGAAGCCCACCAGGCTCCCCCGTCCCTGGGATTCTCCAGGCAACAACACTGGAGTGGGTTGCCATTTCCTTCTCCAATGCATGAAAGTGAAAAAATAAAGTGAAGTCGCTCAGTCGTGTCCGACTCCTAGCGACCCCATGGACTGCAGCCCACCAGGCCCCTCTGTCCATGGGATTTTCCAGGCAAAAGTACTGGAGTGGGGTGCCATTGCCTTCTCCATGTAGCCTAGAAATATTAAAAAATTAAGAAATTTAGGTATGTCATGAATGCATAAAAATATGTAAGGTTCTGTCTATCCTTACACAGGCATAAGGTAAGTGATATTTCATATTAAATGAATAGCGTGTTAGCTTTCTTTTGTTTTATAATTTTTCTTTCAAAGAATTACATCATAGAGTATGCCTCTCCCTTGTAATCAGAGAAACTGCATATCAGCCTGGCATCACAGGTAAGTTTTTTTTTAGTGTAATGTTACCAATACTGTACTGTGAATAAGACTGTAATACTGTATGCTATAATAGTTTCCTTGGTGGCTCAGTCAGTAGAGTCTGCCCACAATGTGGAAGACCATGGGGTTCAATCCCCAGGTCAGGAGGATCCCCTGGAGAAGGAAGTGGCAACCCCTTGAGTATTCTTGCCTGGAGGATTCCACAGACAGAGGAACTTGGTGGGCTACAGTCCATGGGGTCACAAAGAGTCAGACATGACTGAGTGACTTACACTGTATGCTATAAGAATTTTATATTGATCATTCATGGGTGTATAGGATAGGCTATCATGAAGCATTTGTATTGATTACACCAGGCTACAATAAAGCAATCATATTGCTGCTACTTCATTATCAATGCAGAAACTGTTACACCTATAAACAAATATGGATTTCTTTTACACATTACCTTTCATTTTTGATGTCTAGTGTTAGTAATATGTATAACACCTACAGTGTTTTGAATTAGACAAGATAGTACTGATGTAGATAGAAGCAGATGATTCATTTTGTAAACAGATAACATAAACTTATGGTATGGATAATACAGTACAGTACTGTAAGTGTATTTTCTCTCCCTAATGGTTTTATTGATAACATTTTCTCTAGTTTGTTGTAAGAATTCAGAATATATCAAGGATAACATACAAAATAGATGTTAATCAACTGTGTGTTATCAGTAAGGCTTCCAATCAACAAGTAAACTTTTACTTCCAAGCAAAAGTTTTCGAGGAGTCAAAAGTTATACATGGATTTTCAACTGCCCACGATTGTTCAAAGGTCCCTGATGCTGGGAAAGATTGAGGGCAAAGGAGAAGGGGGCAGCAGAG
This sequence comes from Tragelaphus eurycerus, assembly GCA_935064755.1. Lineage (NCBI taxonomy): Eukaryota > Metazoa > Chordata > Mammalia > Artiodactyla > Bovidae > Tragelaphus > Tragelaphus eurycerus. The sequence continues at coordinate 37,492,878 of CAKXYN010000010.1, read as the reverse complement.
GATGAGATGGTTACCTAGCATCACCGACTCAATAGACATGAGTTTGAGCAAACTCCAGGAGATAGTGAGGGACAGGGAAGTCTGGCCTGCTGCAGTCCATGGGGTCACAAAGAGTTGGATTCAACTTAGCAACTGAACAACTACCTGTAGCCTGTTGCCCGGCAGCTTAACTCTTCTGGATACAGTTGCTTCATAGTAGAGGAGAATACATAGAAAGGGAAGTACCACATCCTTCTGAACCATTAACGCATTAACCTTTTTTCTTTTAAAGACTGTGAATGATTTATATCAATTAACATTAAGTCACCAAGTCCTATCAACTACATTCTCACAACTGATTTTCCCATCTTTCTGTTCTTTTGGCTCCAACCCTCTGCCTCTGCCTCCTGGAGTATTTCTGTAATCCCAACTTACTTTCCAATTTCCAGACTTACCTGTGTCTGTCCTTCATGTTGCTAACAAATAGGTAAGAATCATCAGAGCAGCCAGAGTACCAATTCGCACCCCAGAGATTATGATTTAGAAAGTCTGATGTGAATACAAGAAATCTATAGGTTTTCAAACAAGCTTTCCAGGTGATTATAATGTGCATCAATATTTGGGAGCCACTGGGCAAATCATGCCACAGGACTTCTTTAAAATGCATTTTGTGGCTACCTGGTCTAAGCCTCAAACCAAGTCTTATTTTATATTCAATCATCACTTCAAGGGATTCCTTGATAGCTCAGTCGGTAAAGAATCTGACTGCAATGCAGGAGACCCCAATTTGATTCCTGGGTTGGGAAGATCCACTGGAGAAGAGATAGGCTACCCATTCTAGTATTCTTATGCTTCCCTCTGGCTCGGCTGGTAAAGAACCAGCCTGCAGTGCAGGAGACCTGGGAATGACCCTGGGTTGGGAAGATCCCCTGGAGAAGGGAAAGGCTATCCACTCTAGTATTCTGGACTGGAGAATTCTTTGGACTGTATATTCCATGGAGTCACAAAGAATCGGACAGGACTGATTGACTTTCACTTTCAACCAGTTCCCCCAAGCCAACAGTTAAGCTATTGCAGAAAATTCCTGCAGGAAATGAGCATTAGGATCACCTGAAGGACTTGTTAAACTGCCGAGAGCTGAGTCCACTTGAGAATTTCTGGTTCAGTAGATCAAGAGTCTGAGAATTTGCATTTATAATTACTAGGGTCGATGCTTATGCTATCAATAAACTATTTTGTGGAAGTCCGCAGAATAAAAAATAAAAAGTGGTGGTAGCAGAGTTAGGGAAAGAGACAGGAAGTAGAATCTGGTGTTTGCCAGGGGCTGAGGGGGAGAAGGAGATGCGGAGTTACTATTTTATGGGTGTAGAGATTCAGTTTGAGAAGATAAAGTATGTCTAGGTGGATGTACTTAGTGTCACTGAGCTATATACTGAAAAATGGCTAAACAGTAAGTTTTACATTGGGTGTATCTTACCAAAATTGAAAACAAAAGAAGTATTGAAGGGAAAGAAAGCACATAAGTAATGGCATCCTATTTGGGGGGTGAATTTCAGTAGAAGGGAGGACACTGTAGGAACGGAGCATTCTGGCACTGTTGGGGTGCTGGCGGTAGGGATTTTTAAAAAAAAAAATGAGAGTTGACATAAATAGAGCTTCCCAGGTGGCACTAGCGGTAACAATCCATCTGCCAATGAAGGAGACATAAGAGACATATTTGATCCCTGGGTTGGGAAGAGGCCCTGGAGGAGGGCATGGCAACCCACTCCAGTATTCTTGCCTGGATCCCACAAACAGAGGAGCCTCGCTGGTCCCGGTCCATGGGGTCGCACAGAGTCGGACACGACTGAAGCAACTTAGTATACATAAATAAAATGAAGGGAGGGGGCAGAAAAAACTGAAGTGCTGTCCTTGGTCCTGAACCAATACTGCTGCTGCTGCTAAGTCACTTCAGTCGTGCCCGACTCTCTGCGACCCCATAGACAGCAGCCCACCAGGTTCCCCCGTCCCTGGGATTCTCCAGGCAAGAACACTGGAGTGGGTTGCCATTTCCTTCTCCAGTGCATGAAAGTGAAAAGTGAAAGTGAAGTTGCTTAGTCGTATCCGACTCCTAGCTACCCCATGGACTGCAGCCTACCAGGCCCCTCCATCCATGGGATTTTCCAGGCAAGAGTACTGGAGTGGGTTGCCATTGCCTTCTCCGGAACCAATACTACCTGTTGGCAAATAGTTATCGGACCTGCCTTCAAACACTGATAACTCTTTTTTTAGGACATATAGTTTAATATTTAATTTTCTAAATAAAGAATGTAGCTTTTACTGTCTCAGAATAAATAAAATCATGATAATAATTCACAATTTACCTAGCTTCTTCCATGTATATTGACAGTTGTATCAGGTTTCCACTTGTAAGAATTTTCTCCTTTTTCCCATTATGAAGAAAAGGCAATACATGCCTCCCTTCCTCTCTCTATCCTAATCATGAGCTTATGCATTAGAAGGTCATTTGAGGTAAAGCATCACTATGACTTGTCAAGTAAATATGTAAGAGGGATGAAGGGGAAGATGGAATTGAAGATGCCTGACAGGTCTTTGCTTAAATGACACTCCTCAAAGAGGCTTCAGAGACTACCCTATTTAGTGTGGCTCCTCTTTGCAGTCATTCCCTATCCAACCATTCCACATCCCTAACCACTTTGATATTCTTCATAGCCTTAGCTATTCCCTCTGCCTTTACTTCCATAAAAGCTTTGCATGACCCCCTTCGTTTCGTTCACTTAAGTCTCAGAAGCTTTTCAAAAATTCAAGCCTCATCTCATTCTATACCACACCAAACTTTTATTTTTCTTCAAGCATGTATGCCTCACAACTTAAAAATAGTCAAATGATTTTAAGACATTTCACTAAAGAAGATATATAAATGGTCAGTAAGCATGAAGAGATTCTCGACATCATTAATCGGTTTAGTTCACTTAGTTGTGTCCGACTCTTTGCAACCCCATGGACTGTAGCACGCCAGGCCTTCCTGTCCATCACCAACTCCCAGAGTTTACTCAAACTCATGTCCATTGAGTCAGTGATGCCATCCAACCATCTCATCCTCTGTCATCTCCTTCTCCTCCTGCCCTTCAATCTTTCCCAGCATCAGGGTCTTTTCAAATGAGTCAGCTCTTTGCCTCAGGTGGCCAAAGTATTGGAGTTTCAGCTTCAGCATCAGTCCTTCCAATGAAGATTCAGGACTGATTTCCTTTAGGATGGAGTGGTTGGATCTCCTTGCCGTCCAAGGGACTCTCAAGAGTCTTCTCCAACACCGCAGTTCAAAAGCATCAATTCTTTGGTGCTCAGCTTTCTTTATAGTCCAACTCCCACATACATACATGACTACTGGAAAAACCATAGCCTTGACTAGACAAACCTTTGTTGACAAAGTAAAGTCTCTGCCTTTCAGTATGCTGTCTAGGTTAGTCATAACTTTCCTTCTAAGGCCCATCTGCAGTGATTTTGGAGCCCCCAAAATAAAGTCTGTCACTGTTTCCACTGTTTCCCCATCTATTTCCCATGAAGTGATGGGACCAGATGCCATGATCTTTTGTTTTGTTTTGTTTTGTTTTCTGAATGTTGAGCTTTAAGCCACCTTTTCGCTCTCCTCTTTCACTTTCATCAAGAGGCTCTTTAGTTCCTCTTCACTTTCTGCCAGAAGGGTGATGTCATCTGCATATCTGAGGTTATTGATATTTCTCTCGGCAATCTTGATTCCAGCTTGTGCTTCATCCAGTCCGGTGTTTCTCATGATGTACTCTGCATATAAGTTAAATAAGCAGGGTGACAATATACAGCCTTGATGTACTCCTTTCCCTATTGGGAACCAGTCTGTTGTTCCATGTCCAGTTCTAACTGTTGCTTCCTGACCTGCATACAGATTTCTCAAGAGGCAGATCAGCTGGTCTGGTATTCCCATCTCCTTCAGAATTTTCCAGTTTGTGGTGATCCACACAGTCAAAAGCTTTGGCATAGTCAATAGAGCAGAAATAGATGTTTTTCTGGAACTCTGTTGCCTTTTTGATAATCCAGTGGATATTGGCAATTTGATGTCTGGTTCCTCTGCCTTTTCTAAAACCAGCTGGAACATCTGGAAGTTCTCGGTTCATGTATTGTGGAAGCCTGGCTTGGAGAATTTTGAGTGTTACTTTACTAGCATGTGAGATGAGTGCAATTGTGCAGTAGTGTGAACATTCTCTGGCATTGCCTTTCTTTGGGATTGGAATGAAAACTGACCTTTTCCAGTCCTGTGGCCACTGTTGAGTTTTCCAAATTTGCTGGTATATTGAGTGCAGCACTTTCACAGCATCATCTTTCAGGATTTGAAATAGCTCAACTGGAATTCCATCACCTCCGCTAGCTTTGTTCGTAATGATGCTAATCATTAGAGAACTATAAATCAAAACCACAATGAGATACTACTTCACAGCCACCAGGATGGCTATAGTCAAAAAGATGAACAAACAACCTTAGGTTGCAAGGATGTTTCAACATATGCAAATCCATAAATATGATACATCACATTAAAAGGATGAAAGACAAAAATCGTATAATCATCATGCGCCTAGCCAATATGTCTCGGCATGATATGTGATCATCTATGTGTTTTCTCCCTCAGTAGCTCTTACCAAATCATGGTGGATATCAGTTGATGGCACCTTAAACTCCCCCCAAAAAGTCTAATGTGTCCTCTTACAGGCATCTACATCCTGTGTTGGATCAGGAGTTCCCAAAATAGTGCCTGAAGACATGAGAATCTATTCATATGTGCCCTGATTTATTATCACTGATTCAGTCACTAATTGCCTTTTCTCCTGCTGCTGCTGCTGACAAATTCCACTGTCAAATTACGCACATGCTAGTCTTTTTCTGATGACTACTCAGAACAACAAAAAACTACAAAACATTAGGTAGGGGTCTTGGAAAGTCTTTCAATTTCTTTCTGTTACAGGTGAGAAACCAAAGACCCCTGAAGGCTCACTGACTCCCACAGTGTTCAGCTAGACCATCATGGAGCCAACCCTACAAGTCAGCGCTCCAGAATTCCAGGTCAGGGCTGGCCCTTAACTATGAATGTGTCCTCTGTGTTCAAGATGACCTCAGCCAGAGGTTATGATTTTTAATCCATATTTTTATCCAGATTTAGTGGAAGTCATAGTCTTTATGGAATATACTTATGGTCCTCAGACTATACTGATATATTCATGATATAAACATTATTAAGCATACTACTATGAACCACACAATATTTTAAATAAAAATTTAAGTAAAAATGAGAACAATGGTAGAAAACTCACTTACCCTCTAGGCCCAAGCAGATAACAGAAATGAGTGAGACAGGCTAGACTGTAGGGTTACCAGATACAATACAGAGTGTCCTAACTGAATTGCATGAGTTACAGAAGACATACACTGAAAACAGTACAATGAAATCGCTGTATATCTGAACTTCAGGAATTTGCAGAGAACTGGAAAGTGCCTGCCCCTCTCACCTGAAGGGGGCAGCTGCCACTCAATCTGAGGTTGTTGCCATGGGAACAGACCTGATGCAGAGTCACTAATTTGACTTTTCTCCTGCTGCTGACAAATTCTACTGGTGTCACCAAATTATTTAAACTTGATAAGCTGGAAATCCAGGCTTTTGGTCAAACTCTCCCATACTGTAAAAGTTGTAAACTGATTTGGAAAAATTTACAGACTACTGTAAATGGGGGGACGGGGGCGGGGAGGGATCACGTCTGTAGATTCTGATGGTGTTTAAGGGAGCCCCCAAATAAGACTTCTCTTTCCCACCCAAATGGGGAAGAAGTTGAGCCCTACAAGTTTCAGACACATGGAGGTCGAAATGCCAGCATTGATATCACCAGTGCTGTAACAATAATGGATTTGGCTTAAGTATTAAGGCTTCCCAAGAGAAGCTAGTGATAAAGAACCTCCTGCCAATGCTGGAGACATAAGAGATGGGGGTGGTATGGGGGGTTGGGTTCGATCCCTGATTGGGAAGCTCCCCTGGAGAAGGGCATAGCAACCCACCCTAGTATTCTTGCCTGGAGAATTCCATGGACAGAGAAAGCTGGGGGGCTGCCGTCCGTGGGGTCACAAAAAGTGGGACACGACTGAGCGACTGAGCATGCGTGTAAGCATTAAGGATATAACCCAACCAGGCTCCTAAATTGAACTAACTGTGCTCTCACCCAATCCAGCCGTTCACTCCAGCAAAGCAGAGTTTACCCTTCAATGAAAAAAGCAAACTGGAATACTTCCTCTTCGCAGACAGAAGAGGCAGGAAGTGGAGAGAGGCGGAGCTGGGTGTGCTCCGCCCCTTCTTCCCGACTCTCCGGGGCAATTGTGGGACAAGGAAAGCAAAAGGGGAGAGGAGGTGGATGCTTTAATTTCTGAAATAAAACCGTCTTGAATTAGAGGTGTACTAGAAGGCATTTTATTATCAGTGAAAGAACAGATGAGGCATGGGGCTTCCCCCTCCCTCTTGCACCCCACCTCTGAGATTTCACACAGAGAGGAAGAAGTAGGCCTTTGGGTAAGTTTGAATGGGCAGAAGAAGAAAATAATTAAATTGTTTTCTAATTGCACCTTATGAATCCCGCTTTTTATTAACATAATTGTTGCAGATATTTTTAGTTTGAATAACTGAAAACTGCATCTTAAACTGGCTTGTGTAACAGATGTGGGCACAGTGTGGTCAAGACCACAGACCTGTTTCCCGTGGTTCTCTCAGATATGCCTCTCTCCATGCGGGCTCCTTCCTCAGACCCAGCACCCTGCTTGGTTACAAAATGGCAATTGGCCGCAGATGTAACTACAAGTTCCCGGTTCACTTCTGAAGGGGAGAGCATTACTTCCTGAAAGGGAGGATCAGAGATTCTCGGTTCCCTGCTGAGAAGAACACCTGCGAAGAAATCCCTGTGGCTAGGGAAATGCCATGTTCTGGCTGGATTAGGCTTGTATAATCCAGTCAATGGAACATAATTAAACTAGCCAGGATCCTTCCACAAACACTAGTGAAAAGGTAGACACAACCAAAATGCAAGGCTGCTACCAAGTAGGATGGAAATAGTGTGGGTGTGAGATGGGGAAAGTGTACACCATGGGAGATGAGGACGGACTGAATAGAAGACACGGCTGTTGAGCCATGACCTCTGAAGAGGAAAAGGGACTAGGTAGAGGCCAGGAGGAGAATGGACTGTAAAGGGGTTGAACACAAAGTGTGAAAGGGCTCTGCAGATCGGTGAATTAATCGAAGAATCCTGGAGCTCTAAACAGCACATTATATTATGGAAACTGTAAGGAGCTGATTTGTTCGCGTACGAGGTACCAGGGAGATGAGGGAGAGATAAGTGTCAACTCGAGGAATCTGGACACAGGATGAGTAGAACTGTAAGGAGCTAGAAGCCACTCTCAAATAGGGCAATTGAGAGCTTGGTAAAGGGACTGTTGCCATTGTTCCGTTGCCAAGTTGTCTGATTCTTTGCCATCCCGTGGACTGCAGCATGCCAGGATTCCCTGTCCCTCTCTATAAAGGCATAAAGAGACTTGCTATGTTATGAGGTAATAACAACACGAAGTCATTGCCATCCCTAGGTCTGAAGGGGAACAGGGAGAGCCAACACCGACGGACCAGAAGTCTCAGAGTCTAATGACAGGAGCTGTGGGCTTTGCTAGAAGGGTGGTGGTGTCTGCTCTTAGAAACTTGGCTGGGAGGAGCCTGGGGAAATAATACCCTAGACCTCAGCTGGTGACTTCATTGGTTAGGATAAAGTAGAAGTTGGTGGGTGAGGGACATTATGAAGGCAGTCTATTACAAGTCAGCATCCTGGGACCCAGAGCAGAGTGGAAAGTGGTGGAGTGTAGAGCTAAAGGGACAAACAGGAAACAGTCAGCACAGAAGGAGGGTGAACCCCTGGAGGAATAAACAAAATCTCCGAAAGCATCCTGGGGGTCCCAGGACGTTATTGAAAATTTCAAAGTTGGAGCAACACGGGCCTCTAGAGGGAGCTCAAGGATTTCTCTCCTTGCACTCACTGGCTCTAGAGACAAAACATCAATAGCGGCTTGAAGAAGAAATATACAGATTCCACGGAAAAAGCCCTCAGCTAGGAGATGGAACTCGAAAGTGGAAAGGAATTGCTCCCAGAAATGGAAATTTTCCCTTTGCACTTAGATTTGCTACATTTGGGTTGATTTGTAATAATACCAATTAAATAAATCAAAACTGCCACTAAGCATTATTCACTGGATGCCAAGTTTTAGTACAGCGTTTAGTACAATTCTTCAAGGCATACACCACTTAAATTCCTATTTTACAGATTAGGGGACTGGGAGAGCCTGGATTTGGACCCACATAAGGCTGAGCCACTCTGTCCTTTTTTTCCTCCAGGTTGCTGGTTTAGTCCACTAAACGTTGCCCTTCCTTAGAAGCCTAATAAAGCCAGGACAGGGTCCAGGGAAAAGGAGCTTGAAAGTGGAAGAAGCTTTATATGTTAGGGTTTATCTTCATTGAACAATTTTAAGCACATATTTAATGACTGACACTGACTACCTGCCAGGCTCTGGACCAGGCGCCAAGGTTCCCCAGGTGAGCAAGATGAGAGCACAACCTTGCAGCACCTAAGGGAGTCCAGAGTCTGCTGAGAAGAGGCGCATCCCCAGTTTATGACATGCCGCCTGGCTGAGCGGGGCCAGGCACTTAAGTCACTCAACACTCTGTTTCCTCATCCATAAAACATACATAGCAGATGAATACTACTTAAGAGCAATGCCATGGGAGCTTCCCTGATGGCTCAGTGGTAGAGAGTCCACCTGTCGATGCGGGAGACGTGGGTTTGATCCCTGATCTGGGAAGACTCCACGTGCCGTAGGGCAGCTAGGCCTGTGAGCAACAACCATTGAGCCTGTGCTCTCCAGCCTGGGAGCCGCAACTAGCGAAGCCCGTGCACCCTACAGCCCTCTGCAGCAAGAGAAGCTATCGCAAGGAGAAGCCCACACACCACAGCTAGAGAGCAGCCCCACTCTCTGCAGCTGGAGAAAAACCTGATCAGCAATGAAGACCCAGCAGGGCCAAAATGAAAGAAAGAAAGAACAGCGCCGTGCGTGTTGTTAATGTTACAAAGGTATGAGTTACTGTCTTTCCAACATGCTGTCAGCCTCTGAGGCTTCTACAGTAGATGGAGAGATAGAAAGGCAAGGTCAGGTTTTTGGCCTGATGAGGAATGGCCAAAGGAATCAAAAAGACCACACTGTCTGCCACATTGGCAAGGTCCAGGGTTATAAGGGGAACAAAAAGTCTTCTGGAGGCTCTAAGGAGACCCAGTTCAGCTGTTGGTTTGGGGGGCAGAGCTCTAAGTTCCGAGGCGGCAGACAGCTCTTGTCCAGCATTCCAGCTCTGGTCAGTTGATTCTGGCTGCCTAGACCAATAGTCAGAGGGGCTTCTCAAACTATATGTAGGATTAATCGAAAGAACGCCACGAGCCAGAGAAGATGTCTGCCGTTGATTCAGGATTGAGAGGGGAGAGCACGTGATTCCAGAAGTGTGTTCTTTTGCCTGGAATATTCCTTGAGCAGGGTCCGCTGGGGAGGACTCGGAGGTCCTGACCAAAGTCTGAGATGACAGTAATCCCCCCGCTTCCCAATCTGTCCAGGACCGTCCTTGGCTCAGCGCTGAAGGAATCCACTCAATCTCAGGCACAACCCAATTCGTGTCACAGGCTTTTTCTACCTGACAACTTTTAACAAAACAAACAGCAACAAAAAACTATGAACTCAGACCAGCTGAGATGACTGGTTTCTTTTTTTTTTTTCAGTCTGTGGAAAGGCATGAATGTAATGGCCTGCTGTAATGTGTTGGCCTGTATATCCCCTAAATTTCCCTTCTCCTCACAGCAGCCAATCGTATCTCAATTTCTCAGCGATTTTTCCCTGCTCTATCCACTGGAAGTCTTAGCAGGAAACAGATGGCACCCTCAGTGGGGTTTAACTGAAAAGCATTGCGCACAGGGATTATTTACAGAGGCGTGGGCAGGGTTAATGGGGCCGACAAGATCTAGGGAGACACCCAGAGAGGGGTGCAGCTCCCGGTGTGCTGAAAGCTGAGCTGCCCAGGGAGACCCACGGCTGAGAGCTGGAGCCTTGGCCAGCAGGAGCCCAGGGAAGGTGGATGCATCCCCGACCTCGCCCGCCTCCTGCCCGCTGGCCTCCTGCCAGTACCTCCGGTCAGAGGGCAGGGAAAGCATGCCAGGCGCCTGGTGCAGTAGCGGTCAGACTCCAGGCCCCAGAGCCTGGCCAGAAAGGACAGAGAAAAGAAAAACCAGGCCAGGCTGCCCTGCTGTCACTCAGCTTCCATTCTAGTCCTTTCCTCTGCTGGAGAAAGCAGCTCAGGTCCCCAGCCATAAGAACACCCGAAGTGTCATCACTGAGGGATGACGGAGTTTGTTCCTGCTCGTTCCTGAATACTAGACCCGGCAGGGCACAAGGCGGCCCGGAGAGGGAGATGAGGAGCAAGCAGGGACAGCAGAGTCCGCCTGAGCAGATCTAACGTGACCATCCTGCCTGCCTTCTCCCGCCCCTTCTGCCCATGATGCCCAGACTCTCAGCTGGCACCCTGGCAGTGAAGGCAGCGCTGACCTGAAGGAATGAGCCAACGCTTCAATTCCTCAGGACCCAGCTATCATACTTAGCGTTCTGTCATTATGGAGTTGCTCTGGTCTCCCCTTGACCATGTCAGCTGCACAGGGAGTACGATAAATCCCACAGGCTCCAGTCATCGCACTGTCCCCATTTGGTAGCAATCCAATTTCTCCCTGTTAAACAGAATCAATCACACTGGCCCATAGAAACACCCAGTACTTTGCCCTTAATTATGGCAGGCACAGCCTGAGATGGCTATGGGGCATTTTCAGTGTTGCGCAGTGGAAATACGCCTCCCTGTTTGGCACAAGGACCGCAAACTCACTAGATACAAAATGTTTTGGGGACAGGAAGATAACCTTCTTGAAGAGGGTTATTCAGGGTAACAGTGAGAGAAGCCACTTCCGCCTCCACCCTGGATGCCTGCTGACATATACTCAGCACCTTATATTGACCACTGATCTGACCACTTAATGAACAACACTCCATCCTCACACGAGGTCGTCTCCCTTGCCGCCGTCTTCTGTAAAACAAACCTTCCAAAGACAAGTACCATATGATATCCCTTATACCTGGAATCTAAAAATAATGATACAAATGAATCTTAAAAATAAACAAATGAAATTATTTACAAAACAGACACAGATTTAGAAAACTAACTTGATCCACTAAAGGGGGAAGTTGGGGGAGGGATAAATCAGGAGTTTGGGATTAACATACACACAATACTATAAATCAAATAGATAATCAACAAGGACCTAGGGCTTTCCTTGTGGCTCAGCTGGTAAAGAGTCTGCCTGCAATGCAGGAGACCTGGGTTTGATCCCTGGGTTGGGAAGATCCCCTGGCGAAGGGAAAGGCTACCCACTGGAGTATTCTGGCCTGGAGAATTCTATGGACTGTATAGTCCATGGTGTCACAAAGAGTCAGACACGACTGAGTGACTTTCACTTTCACTTTTCATTGTAAAGCACAGGGAGCTCTATTCAATATCCTGAAATAACCTATGCGGGAAAAGAATCTAGAAAAGAATGGATATACGGATACAGAAAACAGTGACTTTGCTGTACACTTGAAACTAGCACAACATTGTAAATCAACTATACTCAAATATAAAATACAAATTAAAATTAAGAAAACTGAGGCTTTAATATGACACTCCACCATTCCATCGAGCCAGGTGCTTCTAGGTGATGTAAGAAACAATGGATTTCTTGATGTCAGCTCTCCGTACCACAGCTATTTCATTGTTAAGTGAGTTCCGCAGTCAAAGGCAGTGATGTGCCTAATACCATGGGGGTGAAGAAGGCGGTCTATCAACCACCCATGATAACGCTGGCAGAAGCACGATGAGCGGTAAAGGGGGATCACGCTCCAGAATACGCAACTGTTCCCATAAAGACGCAGTATAGCACTGCCTCTTCCAAACTGGAGTGCTCCAAAATAATCGACCTGAATGGCGGATGCTCCTAGGGAATGGTGCCACACAGGGACTCAGGGTTGGATTCTGGTTTAGAAAGTTGAACACTCTGCAGCGCAGGGGCTAGATCAACTGTGGTGAGAAGAAACGTGCATTTTTGTCTCCATGTATTGCGTCTATCGGAGAAGGCAATGGCACCCCACTCCAGTACTCTTGCCTGGAAAATCCCATAGATGGAGGAGTCTGGTAGGCTCCAGTCCATGGGGTCGCTAAGAGTCGGACACGACTGAGCGACTTCACTTTCACTTTTCGCTTTCATGCATTGGAGAAGGAAATGGCAACCCACTCCAGTTTTCTTGCCTGGAGAATCCCAGGGGCAGGAGAGCCTGGTGGGCTGACGTCTATGGGGTCACGAGGAGTCGGACACGACTGAAGTGACTTAGCAGCAGCAGCAGCAGCATTGCGTCTATCTCGGTTCCCACAGCCACTTGGAACTTGAGCCATTTATGCAAGTGCACAGATGGCCAGGGGAGGGGGCTCACTGACAAACAAGGCGTAGGCCATCCTGGCCACCTCCTTACTTAGCCTGCCATGCAATGAATGTCCTCTGGGGGCCATTTACATGAGACTCAAGTCGCTTCAAACACCGTGGCCATTCTTAGGGGTCCATGACATAATTTCCCTGCAGATGATCTTGGCATCAGTCTTCCAAGATGTTTAAAAATTACTGAGTCCCTGATTAGTCCATCCACCTGTTAGCTATTGCCCATGAAAAAGTGTATTTCAGGAAAACTCATGTTACCTCTTTTTTCATGTCAAGTGACCAACCAGATGTAGTTCCTGAAGCTCTATCAGAGGGAGATTTCCCTTTGAATTGCAGAGCCACCCTAGACAGAGTCCCCTTGTCTTCTGATTATTTGGTTAGATGGAGTTCCCTGAGGCCAGAGGTGGGGTTTGAGGGAGAGGTGGGAAACAGCAAGAAGTCTGAGTCATCTGCTTTTGCAATAAAGAGAAATGCTGAGAATAGAACTGAGGATGTGAAGGGATAAGGGATAACAGCTCACCCACATGCGTGCAAGTTCTTTACCCTTAAATTTAAATGGGATTTAAAGGGAACTTCAGTAAGCTTCTTCTTATTTTATGTGAGAAATTCTTACAGACCTAACATCATCGATATTCAAGCCAAGAGGGCAATGAAGGAATAATAACTTAGCACTTGACATATATTTCTGATACACAATGTATTTCTTAGTCCATCTTAAATGTACCTTCTTACACCTGAGCTTAATTGATTTTTGCCAGAAAGTCTGTTTGGAAATGTAAGCTTCTGATACATTCCTTATGCTTGTGCTTTGTAAAACAATTCATTTTTCTGTTTTCTTTCCCAGTGAGGGGAAAAAAATCACATCAGTCCTATAAAATCAGTTGTATACAAGCAATCTTAAAACTGCTGGAGCCCCAATATGGAATCTTTAAAATAAATGTGCTTAAGCTAAGCCATGATGTCAGAACTCATGAAAGGTAGCACAAGGGGGCATCTAGTGGCTGATAATGTGTGTTTCTTCTGGGCATTGATTACACAGGAAACTTCATTTTGTGAAATTACAACAAGCTATGTGCTTATGATAGATGTACCCTTGTACATGTCTGTTACACTTCAATAGGAAGGGAAAAATAAAATGCATTTTATATAATTATGACATTCTTCCAAAAGTTTTCCTGAGCTAGAAATTAGATTAGACAATTTTGCAAAATGCTGCACAATTAGTGCCTTTTTCCAACTAACCAACCCACCAAAATCATCTGTTGGAAGGTCTAGGATGCACAGCATTGCATTAAATATTGTCCATAGCTTTGTAGGGAGAGCAACATATCTACATTAAAAGCAATTAATTCACAAGAGAAGTATTTATTGAGTACCTACTAAGTAGCAGATACTATTCTAGACTCGTGAGCTTACACAAGTGAGCAAAACAGGCAGAATTCTTGTCCTTGTGGAACTGATGGCCTAGTGAGAGAACACAGCCAGTTAGCAACAGATAATAAGTAAACTGTGTGATGTATCAGATGGTGACATGGGATGTTCAAGAAAGTCGAACAGTGTAAGAGGGATTGGGAGTGTTGTGAGGGAAGTTGCAATTTTAAATAAGATGTTCAGGGAGGTGTTACTAAGGAGGTGATAGTTAAGTACAAATGCTCAACTCTTTGTGACCCCTCTGGTGGACTGTAGCCCACCAGGCTCCTCTATCCATGGAATTCTCCAGGCAAGAATACTGGAGTGGGTAACCATTTCCTTTACCAGGGGATCTTCCCAACCCAGGGATTGAACCTGTGCCTTCTGCATTGCACACAGATCTTTTCACCATCTGAGCCACCTTGGAAGCCCCAAAAGAAGATGCTACCTATGTGTAAAGGTGGAGAAAGAGAACCAGGCAGAGGAAACAATGAGCCAGGAAAGGACCTGATGAGTTCCAGCCAAGGAAACCAGTGTATTAGGATAATGTGAGTCAAGGGAAAAGGAGTAGTTGTGAGGTCAGGGAACTAATGGAAGGAAAGATAACTGTAAGCTGCTCTATGATTTTGGTATTTACTTTCACTGAAATGGGGCAAGAATCTGAGTAAGGGAGTGTTATAAGCTGACATACATTTTGAAAGCATCTAGTTGCTTTTTGTGAATAGATGACCAAGGAGGAAGAGTAGCGTGAAAAGGAAAGCCTCCTACACTGTTGGTGGGAATGTAAATTGGTGTAGCCACTATGGAGAATGGTATGGCGTTTCCTTTAAAAACTAAAACTCAAGTTACCATATAATCAAGCAGTCTCACTCCTGGGCATATATCAAAAAAAAAAACAAACCCTGAAAACTCTAATCTGAAAAGATACATACACCCTAATGTTCATAGCAGCACTGTTTACAATAGCCAAAACATGGAAGCAACCTAAATGTCCATTAACAGATAAATAGATAAAGAAGATATATATAATATATATGCTATATACATATATAACATATATATATACACACACGCACACACACAATGGGATACTACTTAGCTGTAAAAAGAATGAAATAATGCCATTTATAGTAACATCAGTGGACCTAAGGGATGATCATACTAAGTGAAGTAAATCAGACAAAGATAAATATCGTAGGATATCACCTGTATATGAAATCTTAAAAAATGATTAAAATGAACTTATTTAAAAAAGAGAATAGTGTCAAAGACATAGAAGGAGGGGAGATAAATTAGGGATTGGAGATTAATAGCTATACACTACTATATATAAAATAGATAACTAATAAGGACCTACTGTACTGTATAGCTCAGGGAACTCTTTGCAATACTTTGTAATGACTATATGAGAAAAAACTGTATGGCACAGGGCTTTTCATATCTTGTAATAATCTGATAGAAAAGAATCTGAAAAATAATATGTTTATATATATATATATGTATTCGGAGAAGGCAATGGCACCCCACTCCAGTACTCTTGCTGGAAAATCCCATGGATGGAGGAGCCTGGTGGGCTGCAGTCCATGGGGTTGCTAAGAGTCAGACATGACTGGTTGACTTCACTTGCACTTTTCACTTTCATGCATTGGAGAAGGAAATGGCAACCCACTCCAGTGTTCTTGCCTGGAGAATCCCAGGCATGGGGGAGCCTGGTGGGCTGCCGTCTATGGGGTCGCACAGAGTCGGACACGACTGAAGCGACTTAGCAGCAGCATATACATGTATTAATATATACATGTGTGCCATGCATGCTTAGTCATAGCCAACTCTTTGTGACCCCATGGACTGTACCCCCGCCAGGCTCCTCTGTCCATGGAATTTTCCAGGCAAGAATACTGGAGTGGGTTGCCATTTCCTCCTCCAGGGGATCTCTCTGACCCAGGGACTGAACCCATGGCTCCTGCATCTCCTGCCTTGGCAGGTGGATTCTTTACCACCGCTGCCACCTTTGAAGACCCATACGTGTGTGTGTTTATAAATCACTTTGCTGTATCCTTGAATCATTGTAAATCAGCTATACTTCAAAAAAATTTTTTTAAACTGACAAACAGAAAAAGAGTAGAAGCAGGAAGACCCATCAGGAAACTTATGTAATAACACAGGGGAAAAGTTATGACGATGATGGTGCCTGGGCTAGGCTGGTAGCAGCAGACATGCACATCATTGTCAGAGTTTGTGTATATTCTGAAGATTGAACCGACAGGATTTGTTGAAAGCTTGGGCATGAGATTTGAGTGGTCAAGCGTGGTTTTTAGGTTTTCAGGACTGAGCAAGGTGAAGTTGTCATCAACTCAGCTGAGGAAGACTGTGTGGGTAGGGCAGGACTGGGGAAGAGCATGGAAAGTTTGGTTGGGGCACCATGAGTTTGGGACATCTGTCAGACATCCTATCAGACAGGTCAAGTAGGTCGTGAAGCATCTATGAGTTTAGAGTTCAAAATAAACGTGTGAATACAAATGTAAATTACAGATTAATAGGCACAGAGGCTATATAAGATTAGATGAGATAACCAGGAAAAGAACACACAATAGAGAAGCAAACCAAAGAGAAGGACCAAGCAATAGAGAAAGAACAGCCAGTTCTGTCCTAGGGCATCCCAAACCTGCAACAGAACTGGTTGACTTTCCACTGTAATAACCACCTGCCAGGAAAAGAAGTCCAAGGGCATTTCACTAGTTTCTATGCCAAGCCATGATCATGAATAATCGCACAGTACCTGGAACATAGTAATAAGAGCTTCTGAATTATTGCAAATTGTTGAATGAGTTATTTCAGGGCACTCTGGGGACAGGCTAAAATCTCCTGAGGTTTGAGCTCTTTTTATTAGAGAGATTTGATATTCTAAATACATTTAGAGTTCCTCTCCTTCATACCCTCCGGGCACAGTGGGGATCAGATGGGCCAAGGTGCTTCCTCCTTGGGACTGAGCTGAAAGGCTGAAGGCTGCTTCACTCAAAACAAGCTGCTCTTTCTCCCTAATCAACTCTGATCAATTTTTTTTTTACTTTGAAACATCTACCTGCTGTGACCAAGCATTCTTCTTGGTATCCCCAGAGAGGGGAGAGTCTCTGGGCCCTCTCCCCTCTCAGCAGCTTGCTTCCTCTCTTCACTGAAGCCTCTGCTAATGTCATCTCCTCAGAGAAGCCTGTTAGCATCATTTGATCTCCAGCTGTCCTAGTCTCTTCCAATTTCTTTTTATACCACTCATTACTACCTGCCACTTTGTTAATTTGTTGGATGGTTGGTGATATGAACTGAGATGTATCCCCTTAAACTTTGTATGTTGAAGCCCTACTTCTCAGCATACTATATGTAGATTGAGAACCAATTAAGGTTGAATGAGGTCTTAAGAGTGGCTCCCTGATCCAACAGGATTAGTGTCCTTATAAGAAGAGACACCAGAGATTCATCTCTCTATTTGTGTGAGGACACAGAGATAAGTGAGCAAGCCAGAAAGAGCTCTCACTAGAAACCAAATTAGCCAATACTTTGATGTTGGACTTCTAGCTTCTGGAACCATGAGAAATAAATTTCTGTTGCTTGAAGCCACCCAGTCTACAGTATTTTGTGAGGGCAGGCCGAGCTGACTGAGACCATTGGTTACCTCCTGCCTCTTCCACTAAAAGAGTCTTTTTAAAGCAGGATTTTGGGGGTTTATTTTTCTTATTTCAGTGTATGCAACTAGAACAAAGTTTCACCCATAGCAGGCCACTCACTAAATGTGGATGCACGAATCAACTCTCAGATCTTGTCGAGATGTCACTTAGTTAGATAGTTTTGTGGATAACCCCCATGTGGAAGGATCATGCTGAGCAAGAGCTAAAGTAAAGCAAGAGCTCATGAGAAGCCTGTAATCTGGTCACTCTGGGTTAGGTTGCTCTGTTAGGCTGATAGCAATTCACTTCCCCAAACTCTAAATTCCGTTTCCTGCTAGGCTGCAGAGAGGAGGGACAGTGCTTTGGGTAATAACAACCCCCATTTTAGCAGAGGCTCCAGGCTGTTTTCCATGAGAGTCATCTCTGGGCAAACAGAGCAGGTTTTCAAAGTAAATTTAGTGTCTCATTTGGAATGAATAGTCTGCATTTTCATCTTATAAATCATACCCTGCAATCCTTTTCTCAACTTTGGCCCTTAAAGAGCAGAGGAAATGGTATTTCTGAGCAAACCAGTCACTGGATGGGAGTCCAGTACAGAGACACTTGTAGGAAAGGGTATGGAGAAAATCCTTATCTCTTTTGTCAGGAGTCTCCCAATGCAGGATCTTTTATCCTTGACTAAGCTCTGACTGAAAGTTTTCCAAAATACACACACACACACACACACACACACACTGCACCAGAATTAATATATTCAGACTGAAACCAGCTAACACAGCAGCACATTGTGTAGAAGTTGACCTTTATTGTGACCTAACTCCATGAACTCCATAGACATGAGAGTCAAAACTAGACAGCTGTGTGGGGCAAAGGTAATGATATTATGGATCCACAAGGCTGTAAAAGAATAACAAGGAAGATAAGCAATAAGAAAAGCTTTCAAGGTCTCACAGCTCAGTCCCCTGTTTGGAGGGAAAAGGGTTTTATTTCTGTCTCAAATGTAGGCTTAGGCAAACCCAAGCCTTGCTCTTTGTGGTGGGCTTATAAGCAGGGTAAATGGAAAAAGGGAAATTCCTGGCAAGTACTGGTTTGGAGATGGTACAAAAAAACCTCAGTAAGTATAGTGTATTTCCTCCTTTCCTGAATCCATACTAACTTGCCCAGTAAAACTTTCTTTAGTCCTTTGCTGATTCCAAAACTTATTTTAATTCGTGTGTTTCATTTCTTATTTCCTTTCCCACAGATGGTGGGTAAAATATAAGCCTGTAAAAGTGAAGCTTGAAAGACTTTCTTTTCTTTTTTTGGCTTTCAAATATTTCACATGACTATATGATAGTCCCACCTCATCCGCCCACACTTACATTTTTCCTCTTCCTAGCATTAATAGGTCTAAACACTTGGTTAGGCAGGAAATTTAGAATAGAAATTTCATCCACCATTCTCTTGTCTTTTGAAGGAGTTTTTAAAAACCATTGAAGAGGTTCAATTCTAGGTACAATAGAGTGAGCACACTGACTCATTCCACCCTCTTCCTCCCACTGACTGTAGCTATGAAACCTGCATACAATAAATGAAGCATCTGAGGGCTCTGAAAGTAAATAGTAGCAGTCAGATTGGAGAAAATGACCAGAATGGTGAGTTTAGTACTTTTTCCCCTCTAGTATCACTTGAACTCAAGTCTGCCCAATAATATTCAAAAATATAATAATATACAGTGCCAAGCGAAATTTATCCTGTGAATCCAAGACTGGTTCAGGGTTGAATATCAGTCAAGGCAGTTTCATCATATTGACATTCTGAAGAGTAAACAAACAAATACCAAAAGTATGAAGTATAAAAGAAGAAACTGAGAAATTGGACTTCATCAAAATTAAAAATTGTTGATATGCCGAAGACATTAAGAGCATGAAAAGACAAGCTATTTGCAAAAGAAAATATTTGCAAATAGTATCTCTAAAAAAGGAATTTAACCAGAATACCTAAAGAACCCTCAAATATCAATAAAAAGAAAACAATCCAACTCTGACATAAATCATATCAATGTTTACTTAGGTCAGTCTCCCAAGGCAATAGAAAGAAAAGCAAAAATAAACAAATGAGATGTACTTAAACCTATAAGCTTTCACACATCAGAGTCTCATTTCCTAAATGAGATGAAAAGACAGCCTACATATTAGGAAAAAATATTGGCAAATGATGTGGCCAAAAGGGCTTAATTTCCAGAATATACAAACAGCTCAGACAACTCAATAACAAACAAACAAACAAAAACTCAATCAAAAAATGGGCAGAAGACCTAAATAGTCTTCTACTATAGAAAGTGAAAAGTGAAAGTGAAGTTGCTCAGTCGTATCCGACTGTTTGCGACCCCTTGGACACCAGGCTCCTCTATCCATGGGATTTTCTAGGCAAGAATACTGGAGTGAGTTGCCATTTCCTTCTCCATCTACTATATAGAATAATAATAATTTCTCCAAAGAAAACATACATATTCTAAGAGGCACGTGCATAGACGCTCAGCGTCACTATTAGAAAAAAGCAAATAAAAACTACAACGAGGTACCACCAAACACCAGTCAGAATGGCCATCATTACAGTCTACAGATAACAAATACTGGAGAGAGTGTGGAGAAAAAGAACTCTTCTATACTGTTGGTGTAAATATAAATTGGTGTAGCCGCTATGGAGATCTTAAAAAACTAAAAATAGAGTTGCCATATGATTCAGCAATCCCACTTCTGGGCATGTGTCCAGAAAATATAAAAACTCTAATTCAAAAAGAAACATGCACCCCAATGTGCACGACAACACTATTTATAATAGCCGAGACACGGAAACAAATGTCCGTTGACAGACGGATGAATAAAGATGAGGTGGTGCCTATGTATAATGGAATACTACTCAGCCATAAAATGAATGAAATAATGCCATTTGCCGTGACATGAATGGACCTAGAACGTATTGTAGTGAATGAACTAAGACAGAGAAAGATATCATATGGTGTCTTTGTGCTTAGTCGCTTGGCCGCGTCCAGCTCTTTGTGATCCCATGGACTGTAGCCCGCCAGGCTCCTCTGTCCACGGGATTCTCCAGGCAGTGGGTTGCCATTTGCTTCTCCAGATGATTTCATCATGTGGAATCTAAAGTACGACAGAAGTGATCTTACTTATGAAACAGAAAGAGACTCACAGACATAGAAAACAAATGGATTGTTACCAAAGGGGAGAGAGGGTAGAGGAAGAATAAATTAAAATTTGGGATTAGCAAATACAGGCTGTTAATACTACATACAAAATAGATACACAACAAAATCCTATTTAATAGCACAGGGAACTATGTTCAATGTCCTGTAGTAAACCATAATAGAAAAGAATATGTTTATATATGTATAACTGAACCCCTTTGCCATACATCAGAAACTAATATGACGTTGTAAATCAATTATATTTCAATGAAAAATTAAAACTAAAAGAAGCTAATATTAAAATGGATAAAAGACTTGAGTAGATATTTTACCAAGGAGAATGTAAAGATGGCAATAAGGCCCATGAAAAGATGTTCAACGTTATTAGCCATTAAGGAAATACAACTTATAACCCCGACACATCTATTAGAATGGCTAAAATAAAAATTACCAAAATATAAAGTGGCAGCAAGGATGCAGAGCAACTGTAACTCTCGGACTTTGTTAGTGGGGATATAAAATGGTGTATGCCCTCTGGAAAAATTTTGAAAAAAATTTTTATTAGCATAGAGTTGATTTACAATGTTGCATCGATTTCTGCTATACAGCAAAGTGTATCAGGTAAAAATAAACATATATTTATTCTTTTGGGGGGCTTCCCAGGTGGCTCAGTGGTTAAGAACCCATCTGCCAATTCAGGAGATGTGAGTTCGATCCATGGGTCTGGAGGATTCCCTGGAGAAAGAAATAGCAATCCACTTCGATATTCTTGCCTGGGAAATCCCATGGAAAAAGAAGCCTGGTCGGCTACAGTCTGTGGGGTCTCAAATGAGTTGGACACAACTTAGCAACTCAACAACAACAAACAACAGCAAATTCTCCTTCAGATTCTTTTCCCATATAGGTTGTTATAAAGGGCTGAGAAGAGGTCCTGTGTTACACAGTAGGTCCTTATGAGTTATCTATTTTACATATAGTGGTGTGTATTTGTCAATCCCAGTTTCCCAGTTTGTCCCCCCTTACCCCCCACAAGCATACACTTGTTTCTACATCTGTGAGTCTATCTCTGTTTTATAAATAAGTTCATTTGTACCACATGTAAGCAATATCATATGATATTCGTCTTTCCCTGTCTGACTGACTTTGCTCACTCACCACATCCAGCAATCCTATTCTTGGGTATTTACAATAGAGAGATAAACACATTTACAAAAGCAAGCAAGCTTTGTACATAAGTGTTTACATAGTGGCTCTAGTCATAATCACCGAAAATTGGAAACAAGCCAAATGTCCTTCAATTAGTGAATGGATAAACAAACCATGGTATATCTACATAATGGAACACTACTCAACAATATCATGAAACCAACTTTGAATCATTCAACAACTTTGATTAAAGGCGTTAAGCTGAGCAGAAGGAACCAGTCTGAAAAGGTTACCTATTCAATGATTCCATTTATATGGAAGTCTCTAAAGGACAGAGTCATAGTGATGAACAACAGATTAGAGCTGGAGAGAGAGTGTGGGCAAAGGGACAACGCGAGGGTGTTTGGGGCAGGATTGAGCTGTTCCGAATCTTGATTTTGTTGATGGTTCCATGAATTTATATACATGTTAAAACTTACAGGACAGACAGTACATACAAAAAAGTCAACTTTACTGTATGTTAACTTTAAAAATAAAACTGGAGAAAACCCAGAAGACTGCACAGGTACAAAGCAAGCAGAAAATCATCATTTTACTCAGTTTTCCTTTTCTACATATCTAGGGTAGAAAACTGTTCAGGCCAAGTACTTTCAGGTTTAATATTCTACATGTGTATTCATTCCCAATTTCCATCAAAGCATCCATGCAGCTTGAGTGACCCAGTGAAGATCTGGAACAGATAGCCGGGGGAAAGGACTGGCTATCAGAAAGTTAATGACTTGGCCTGATGCCATGTTTAAAGGAACAAGAATGACATTCAAACCTTAATGAAAGTATTAAGGTTCAGTATAAAGTATTCAGTCCAGGAGACGAGGAGACAGGCTTTAGTTTTAATCAGCTTTTCCAGCAATAATCAGCAATATGTTCCAAGAGTTTGCTGGGTCAGCAAATGACCAACTTCAAGTTGTTAAGCTCACAAGAAGGATAAGCCATTGCTCTTCTATGATCCTCAAAACAAAGCTCTATATACAACAGTACTATGCCACCTGGCCCAAAATAAGACTATAAATTTGTTATTTTTTTTTAGACTGAAGCTGCCTGAGGACTTACGTGCCTTATGCACAGTTGCTCCCAATACCCAACATATAATAAATATTCACCTAGTGTTTACTGGATTGTGTTGAATAGTAGAAAGTAGCTTTAACTTGGGGCTTCCCAGGTGGCTCAGTGGTAAAAAATCCACTGGCCAATGCAGGAGCCACAGGAGACTTGGGTTTGATCCCTGGGTCAGGAAGATCCCTTGAAGTAGGACATGACAACCCACTCCAGTGTTCTTGCCTGGAAAATGCCAAGGACAGAGGAGCCTAGCAGGCTACAGTCCGTGGGGTTGCAGAGAGTCAGACACGACTGAGCATGTGCCTCTACACAGAGTTTTAACCACCAGGATTATTTTAGAGTCTTAGTTCCAGACAAGGTTAGCAGTCATAGTTAAAATAAGGTGAGAATGTCTGGTAGAAAAGAGGGCTAAATGTTTTTTAGGGTCTGAACCACAAGCAGAAAAAAGGAGGCATCATCTAGAATCCTAATGATGGAAGCCAGGAGACGTGAACTTGGCCCAATCTGGGCTCTAGCTCTGCAGCACTCACGGAGCAGAAGCACAGGGAGCGCATAGGCGGCGGAGGTGGGGGCGGGGCACACCCCTTGAGCCCTGGGCAGCGGAAGATGGTATTGTTTTTGAAAATATCAAGAATGAACTGAGAACATGCTTTAGCTTGGCTTGGGTCAGTTTTCAAGTCACTTCAGGAAAAGTGAGAGCTACTTGCAGGAATCCCCACGAATTATTTCTGTCAACAGCTCAGGAACGCAGTACAGTTCCTGGACCAGCACTCTCTCAGTCTGTCTGCTGCGATCCTTTATTGGCTCCATTTTCCTTTCTCCACCCACCGAGCCCTCTGCTTCTGCATTGACTCCTGTTGCCACTACTAACAGGGAGATCTCTTAGAATTTTCTGGTTCTGATAGGTTACAGGACGTGACTGGGCCACGATAATGTCACAGCCTAGACAATGGACGGGCTGCCCTTGGGTCATAAATGCCTGCACACATGAGGCCACAAAAAGTAGGGGCCAGGGGTGGGGCAGCTCTCTTCACAAGTGCTAGGAGGGGATGGGACCCGACATTCAAGCACAGAGCTTCCTTGGGGTTTGGGGTTGGGGCTCATGGTATTTGGGTGACTCTCTTCTTACTGAGATGACACAACGGTGGAGGGGTGAGCGAATGCAGTGACTCTGCAGGCCGGAAGGACAAACTCACAAAGACTGGAGGACACAGCTCCTGTTGCTGCCAGGCACTCTCAGGCCAGACACAGAGTTGGAACTTTGCTCTCTGGACCCAGGACGTGCCCTCTGCTGCAGATTTCTTTTGAGGCTCCTGTGACTCCTGCATTGACAGACGGATTCTTGATGACTGAGCCACCTGGGAAGCCCAGATCCTGTTACTCTACTACCTAAAACCCTGCGTGTCTCCCACTCCTCAGACTCACAGCCCAAATTCTTACAATATCTGACAACGCCCAGAACAACATCGGCACCCTACTCATCCCCAGGTGCCCACGAACCCCCACCTTTTCTGCTGCAGGTACACCGGCCTACTGGCTATTACTTGGACACTCCAGACCTGCTCCTACCTTCGGCCCCTTGCACTAGCTGTACCTTCTGCCTAGAAAAACCATCACCCAGGCAGCTCCAAGATTCTCTGTGATCAACTTCCAGTCTGTCCCGCCCTCTGGCCTGTGATCTAGTTCCCATTGTCCGGCTTCACTTTTCCATAGCTCAGATCCCTTTCGAACACAGCACATAATTAATTATTGATCAGGTTTATTTTCTCTCTCCAGCAGTAGAACATAAACTCCAGAGAACAGGAACTGTATCTATTTTCTCCACTGATCAGTCTTCAGCACCAAAAACAGAGTAGGTACAGAACAGAAGCAGAGGAAATACCTTTGAATGAATGAGCAAGTGGGTATCAGCGATCTCGGGCGGCACTTCCCTCCCTGGCAACCTCAACTTCTGATGATGACCTGAATCACTCCCTCACTCTTCATCCATTCATTTATTCATTTGTTTGCTCAACAATTATTTATGTGTGTGTTCTGTACCAGGCATTAGAGATAGCGAACAAAACTAAGTCACCACCTCTTTCCTTGCCAGGAAGACAGGAGATAAACACATAAACAGACTGAAATGTGCTCTAATGTTACATACTATGAGATACCAGGATATGCTGCCCCCAAATATGCCTCTTTTCATAAGGATTATTGTAAGCTGATTATTTTGAGAAAGAGCAGACATCAGTGGCGCTCTGAAATCAGAGTAGAAATTACCCTTTTGTAAGGAAAATTTCCATTCATAAAAGAAATCTCCATTTGTAAAAAGCATCTCTCACTCTGTACCAGGGAGAAGAGGACTTTAAATCACAGAAATCTCTGCTCCATAGAGAAGGAAGGTGCAGACGTCACTCTGCAAAGCAAGACTTCCTCTTGTTTATTGTATTTTCCTGGTCACCTTCGCTTAACTTGCCACCTCCCCTCCCACCTTTCTTCTTTTGTTGTAGCAGAAGATAGTGTTTAAGTCCAAATTCTACTCTTCCCAGAGTTTCTCTCTGTATATGAGGCATGCTGCTGCTGCAGCTATGTAGTCGCTCATTCGTGTCCAACTCTTTGTGATCCCATGGACTGTAGCCCCCAGGCTCCTCTGTCCATGGAATTTCCCAGGCAAGAATACTGGAGTGGGTTGCCAATTCTTTCTCCAGGGGATCTTCCCAAGCCAGGGATCGAACCTGCATCTCTTGCTTCTCCTGCATTGACAAATGATTCTTTACCACTGTGCTACCTGGAAGCCCAGGTATATACATGTTAATAAACTGCTGTTTGTTTTTGTCTTTTAAACTGTCTTTTGTTACAGGCTTCCCTGGTGGCTCAGATGGTAAAGCATCTGCCTGCAATGAGGGAGACCTGGGTTCAATCCCTGGGTTGGGAAGATCCCCTGAAGAAAGAAAACCCACTCAGTACTCTTTCCTGGAAAATTCCACGGATGGAGGGGTCTAGTAGGCTACAGTCCATGGGCTCACAAAGAGTCAGACACACTGAGCAACTTCACTTTGCTACAAGGATCCCAGCTGAGAACCTCAAAGAGAGGAAGTAGGATTTTTTTCCTCCCCTAAAGACCATAGTCCACTCCAGTGTTCTTGCCTGGAGAATCCCAGGGATGGGGAAGCCTGGTGGGCTGCCGTCTATGGGGTCGCACAGAGTCGGACACGACTGAAGCGACTTAGCAGCAGCAGCAGCAAAGGCCATCGTATGCTAATGAAAGTATCAAGCTGGAATTTTCCTGTCAGTCCAGCAGTTGAGATTTTGCCTTCTAATACAGGGGGTGCAGGTTCGAGTCCTAGTTGGGGAGATAAGACTCCACATTCCTTGTGGCCAAAAAACCAAAACATAAAACAGAAGCAATATTGTAACAAATTCAGTAAAGACCTTAAAAGTGGTCCCATTCAGTTCAGTTGCTCAGTCGTGTCTGACTCTTTGTGACCCCATGGACTGCAGGATACCAGGCCTCCCTGTCCATCACCAACCCCTGGAGCTTGCTCAAACTCATGTCCATTGAGTTGATGATGCCACCCAACCATCTCATCCTCTGTCATCCCCTTTTCCTCCCACCTTCTATCTTTCCCAGCATCAGGGTTTTTTCAAATGAGTCAACTCTTTGCATGAGGTGGCCAAAGTATTGGAGCTTCAGCTTCAGCATCAGTCATTCCAACGAATATTCAGGACTGATTTCCTTTACGATTGACTGGTTGGATCTCCTTGCAGTCCAAGGGACTCTCAAGAGTCTTCTCCAATACCACAGTTCAAAAGCATCAATTCGTCAGTGCTCAGCTTTCTTTATAGTCCAACTCTCACATCCATACATGACTACTGGAAAAACCAAAGCTTTGACTAGATGGGCCTTTGTTGGTAAAGTAATACCTTTCCTTTTTAATATGCTGTCTAGGTTGGTCATAACTTTCCTTCCAAGGAACAAGTGTCTTTTAATTTCATGGCTGCAGTCACTATCTGCAGTGATTCTGGAGCCCAAGAAAAGAAAGTCTGTCACTGTTTCCATTGTTTTCCCATCTATTTGCCATGAAGTGATGGGACCAGATGCCATGATCTTAGTTTTTTGAACGTTGAATTTTAAGGCAGGTTTTTCACTCTCTTCTTTCATTTTCATCAAGAGGATCTTTAGTCCTCTTCACTTTCTGGTCCGCATAAAAGAAATAAAAAGGAAAACAACCAATCAGGATGGAGTGTTACTCTCAGGAGGGTGACTAGGGAGGCATCACTGTAGAAATAACATTGGTGGAAGAGTCTGAGTGGAGTGAGGCAGGAGCCGCACGGCTTTTGGGAGAAGTGCTCTCTGCAAGAGAACTGTAAGCAAGGGACCAGCAGCAATGGCGACATGGGTGGCATGTTGCTGCCCTCACTCAGCCAAACATCAGGCGGTACAGCCTGCTGTCGCCACCCGACCCCTGATCAGTGGGAGGTACTCAGAGCACTGGGCAAACAGTGATGCTGCAGATGTACCGCTTCAACTCTCAGATGGGTTCTCCTCTTGTTCTTGGTTCTCTCTCCTGAGACAGGAAGGAAGTGGGCAGGGAACAACCATAAAAAGACAGACAGAGCTACTGAGGATACAACATAAACTGCTTAGAATCTCCTAGGCCCAAGATGGCAGAAGATTTGATTTCCAGCAGGCCCTGAGTCTTGTTATATGCTCACTGGAACACACCAGCAGGCTAAATGACACACCTACAGATGCCATGAAAGTTCCAAGGCCAACACTAAAAGGCCAAAAAGTAGGTGGTGATCCAATTCCTGCAAATTCTCACCCCTTCCCCCAAATAGCTGGAACAAGTCTCCCACTCATTAGCCTAGGAAATAACCCAGCTGGTAAAAATTAACTACCCCCACACTAGGGGGTTGCTTTTGCCTTTTGAAATGGACCTGTGTTCTGCCTATGGAGTGTGCATCTCTGTTTTCACTTTACTATGGCTTATTCTTGAATTCTTTCCTGCAAGAAGCCAAGGAACTTTGTGAGACCTGGGACATGACCATCCTCTCAAGCCCCATTTCCTGCAACCTCTTTACAAAGGATATAAATAAACCTACTTCTTACCTAGCACTTTGCCTCTCACTGAATGCCTTCTGCACCTAAACATAAAGAACTTGAGTTTCATTAAGTCCGGAGATGAGTCATGCAGCTTCAGTTGGAAGATGCGAGTCCCATCTGAGGTGTGCAGTTTCACTCCCACTTGCCATGGCAGCCCTTCCAAACATGCACACATCTCCAAACCAAAAATAAAATTAAAACACAGCAATGAAACACAGCCCTTCCAAACATGCACACATCTTCCAAACCAAAGATAAAATTAAAAACACAGCAACAAACTTTTACTCGAAGCCTCTATGCTGCAGGCAACATGTTAAATTTTTCCCCACACATTTAATTCATTTAGTCTCCAAATATATAGGTTCAGTTCAGTTCAGTCACTCAGTTGTGTCCAACTTTTTGTGATTCCATGAACCACAGCATTCCAGGCCTCTCTGTCCATCACCAACTCCCAGAGTTTACCCAAACTCATGTCCATTGAGTCGGTGATGCCATCCAATCACCTTATCCTCTGTCGTCCCCTTCTCCTCCTGCCCTCAATCTTTCCCAGCATCTGGGTCTTTTCAAATGAGTCAGCTCTTCACATCAGGTGGCCAAAGTATTGGAGTTTCAGCTTCAGTATCAGTCCTTCCAATGTATACCCAGGACTGATCTCCTTTAGGATGGACTGGTTGGACCTCCTTGTAGTTCAAGGGACTCTCAAGAGTCTTCTCCAACACCACAGCTCGAAAGCAGCAATTCTTCGGTGTTCAGCTTCCAATGGCACCCCACTCCAGTGTTTTTGCCTGGAAAATCCCATGAATGGAGGAGCCTGGTAGGCTGCAGTCCATGGGGTCGCTAGAGTTGGACATGACTGAGTGACTTCACTTTCACTTTTCACTTTCATGTATTGGAGAAGGCAATGGCAACCCACTCCCATGTTCTTGCCTGGAGGATCCCAGGGACGGGGGAGCCTGGTGGGCTACCGTCTATGGGGTCGCACAGAGTCAGACACGACTGAAGTGACTTAGCAGCAGCAGCAGCTTTCTTTATAGTCCAACTCTCACATCCATACATGACTACTGGAAAAAGCATAGCCTTGACTAGATGGACCTTTGTTGACAAAGTAATATCTCTGGTTTTTAATATGCTGTCTAGGTTGGTCATAACTTTCATATTTAGGTACTTCTATTTTATAGATGAGAAAATTGAAGCATAGGGACGTAAAACTTGACCATGGATCTCACTAGTAACTGGTGGAAAGTGAAAGTGAAAAGGTTAGTCACTCAGTCATGTCTGACTCTGCAACCCCATGGACTGTAACCTGCTTGGCTCCTCTGTCCCTGAAATCCTACAGGCAAGAACACAGGAATAGGTAGCCATTTCCTTCTCCAGGGGATCTTCCCAACCCAGGGACTGAACCTGGGTCTCCTGCATTGCAGATTCTTTATCATCTGAGCCACCAGGGAAGCACAGTAACTGGTGGAGCCAAGAGTCATTTTTTTTAAAGACAATTTACTTCTTGAATCGTTGATATAGGAATTGTCAACATTTTTGTCCATAATTGAAGCATTTTTTTAGTGTTATATGAAATAATGGTGCTTCTGATGATCAGTAATCACTTAGATGTGATGAAATTTGGTGGGTAATTGTATCAGTAATTGTTTGACCATTCCTATGTTCTTTGTATTCTGAGCAGATGAAGTAAGAGATATAGAGAGGTCGTCTGCCACTGTAAGATGGTGGAGTAGAAGGACGTGTGCTTATCTTCTGCGAGAACTTCAAAATTGCAGCTCGCTGCTGAGCAACCATTGACAGGAAAATGTTGAATCTCACCAAAAAGAGATACTCCATATTGAAGGGTAAAGGAGAGGCCCCAACCAGACAGTAGGAGGGCGAAATCGCGTTTAGAATCAAACTCCATACCAGTTGGAGACCCTTGGAAGGGTTGAAATAGAGATGAGATCAGTTCAGCCCTGACTCTGAAGTGGTGGAACCGATAGTCAATTCAGAGCCAGGGCTGAACTGACCTTATCTAAATTTCAACCCCATCCCTGCTGGTAAACAACCTCTCTGCATCTCTTACTTCATCTGCTCAGAATACAAAGAGCATGCTGCCGCTGCTGCTAAGTCACTTCAGTTGTGTTCGACTCTGTGCGACCCCTGAGACTGCAGCCCACCAGGCTCCCCCATCCCTGGGATTCTCCAGGCAAGAACACTGGAGTGGGTTGCCATTTCCTTCTCCAATGCATGAAAGTGAAAAGTGAAAGTGAAGTCGCTCAGTCATGCCCAACTCTCAGCTACCCCATGGACTGCAGCCTTCCAGGCTCCTCTGTCCATGGGGTTTTCCAGGCAAGAGTACTGGAGTGGGGTGCCATTGCATGGGGATGGTCAATTACTGATACAATTACCCACCAAATTTCATCAAATCTAAGTGACTATTGATTATAAGAAGCACCATTATTTCATATAACACTAAAAAGTGCTTCAGGTAAATTATGGAAAAAATGTTAAGACGACTGCTATATAAAAGATGGTTCAAGTGGTAAATTTTCTTTAAAAAATAGATGATTTTTAAGTATGGTACATCCATAGCCATCAAAACCTTTTTCTTTTCTGTGTCAAAAGCTGAGATATCCCTCCTCCAATCTAAAATTCTCTCATTATTGTCTCTATTTTTTTCTCCTCCTTGACATTTTCCCACTGATTTTTCCCCTTTCTCTCCAGTGTTTTTCAGTCCAACTTCCTCAGACTAAAAACATCTCCAGCTCTCTTTTATCTGGAAAGTCATCAGCCTGGCTCTCATAATGTCATCCTCTAGCTATTATTATTCCATTTTGCTCTTTCTCTTATTTTCCTTTCTTCCTCGCTACTATTTATGTTGAGGCTCATAAAGGCTATCAGACATCAGATATTCAGATCCTAATTATAAAGCCTAGTGTGTGTCTCAGGGAAGGCAATGGCACCCCACCCCAGTACTTTTGCCTGGTCCCATGGACAGAGGATCCTGGTAGGCTGCAGTCCATGGGGTCACTAGAGTCGGACACGACTGGCGACTTCACTTTCACTTTTCACTTTCTGCATTGGAGAGGAAATGGCAACCCACTCCAGTATTCTTGCCTGGAGATCCCAGGGACGGGGGGCCTGGTGGGCTGCCGTCTTGGGGTCGCACAGAGTCGGACACGACTGAGCGACTTCACTTTCACTTTTCACTTTCATGCATTGGAGAAGGAATTGGCAACCCACTCCAGTGTTCTTGTCTGAAGAATCCCAGGGACGGGGAGCCTGGTGGGCTGCCGTCTATGGGGTCGCACAGAGTCGGACACGACTGAAGCGACTTAGCAACAGCAGCAGCAGTGTGTGTCTGCAACATCTTTGCTGTGGACTTGTTGCTGTGGTTGTTCTTTGCCCAGAAACCTCCCACTAGGGAACCCATCTTCCCTCACACCAACCCTTAGAAACATTGCTCAGGAGAACTGACTCACCTAATTACTTCCACCAGGAATGCGCATGTGATCCAGGCCCCGAGAGAATGCTAACTCAAGACTGACACCATGGGCAAGCACATGATCTAAGCCAGACCCAATCAGATTTCTGCCCTGACTTTCCTCTTAGGGCTCTCATGAGAGATAGAGTCTTTCTCTCAAGACTGTCCTTTCACTGCTGGTGGCCATTTGGTCCATCATGTGTAAACAGCCTAAGTAATGGAGAAAGATACAGATCATCGGTCATTCTTTGATGTCATATATACAAATATGCATCAGACTGGGATACTCCTAGACTGTCCCCTACATGAGTTAAAAAATTTCCTTTTTTTCTTCATGCTGCTTGATTTGTGTTTTAGTTACTTGCAATAAAAAGTGTTAATGCAGTCTTATATGTGCTTTTATTTGATGGTCAGTCAAGGGCAGCCACAGGAGGAGACACAGGAGAGCACAAGAAAACCAAGTTTATTATACTCACAGGTCTAGACTGGAGTCACTGTTGCCATACGGGGTCACAGGAAAAGCACCAGAATGTGGGTTTTATCTTCAAGCAGAAGACAGGAAAAAGGAGAAAAGCTGAGGCTAGAAGTTTTTTGCAGTTTCTAGGGGAAAGTCAAGGCATCCCAGGGTAAACAGTCTCGTTTCTGTGGGCTCTAAAGTATAGTGTCAGTCGCTCAGTCATGTCTGACTCTTTGTGACCCCAAGAACTGTAGCCTGCCAGGCTACTCTGTCCATGCGAATTCTCCAAGCAAGAGTACTGGAGTGGGTTGCCATTTCCTTCTCCAGGAGAGCTTCCCAACCCAGGGGTTTGACCCTCATCTCCTGCATTGAAGGCAGATTCTTTACCATCTGAGCCACCAGAGAAGTCCTAGTCACCTGATACCTGGCCTAGGATGATTAAGGCAGAGGGATATTTTGTCTGCTGGGGTGTGAGGCCTGATAGAGGACAGCTCTAATTGGTTTGTTGGTATATCAAAGGTGTGCTCCCAGACAGGTTCTTGAATCTGCTCAGTCACTAAGTTGTGTTCGACTCTTTGTGACCCATGGACTGCAGCCTGCAGTGATACTTTATCACTTGAGTCACCTGGGAAGCCCTTAGCTATCTCTTAAGTTTGCTAGCTCCGTGAGGAACAGTCTCTCTCCAGCCAGAAAGGCTTTTTAATTTTTTTAAAATTCATTTACTTTTTATTGAAAGATAATTGCTTTACAGAAGTTTGCTGTTTTCTGTCAAACCTCAGGTGTCAAAGTAGCAAATAAACAGAAAATAAAAATATATATGATACCTAAAGTTTCACAGTTTCCAAAGAGCTTTGATATGCTTTGTTTCACTTGACCTGATGGCTTTGCAGGGCAGGAGGATATGTTTGTCTTATCTTGCTTTTGCTCATGAGTAAATTTCTGGGACTTAGCACATGCTGGACATATGACAGTTGCTCAAAAGTATTTGTTGAGTTAAATGAGAAGTATATATATTATTATTTCTCCCAGTTTATAGAACAGGATGCCGAAATCAGAGAACTAGTTAGGTCCTAGAGTTGATTTAGGATGGTCTAGATTAGGAACTTCTCTGGCAGTCCAGTGCATAAGACTCTGCCTTCCAATGCCAGTGGCACAGGTTCGATACCTAGTCAGGAAGCTAAGATCTCACATGCCAGCGTGGTTCAGCCAAAAAAGGAGAATGGTCTAAGTTAGACTAGAGTAGCAGGCTATGGTGAAAAACTAAACTGGGAGTGTGGATGGACTTGGATTACAATATAGATGACAAATTCCATCTTAGTTTTTTTTTTTTTTTTTTGAGTTCTACAGCAGCTCTTAACTATCTCCCATTAACTTTTGCTCCTCTACAATCACTCCATCCACTCAGCAGCCAGAGTGAAATTTTTAAAGTGTCAAATCAGATCCTATCACTCTTCTGCTGTAAGGTCTTCAATCATGCCCCTTTACTTTCAGAAATAAGAGCTCCAGTCTTCAATATATAGTGTGGGGTCCTTATGACCTGGCTGGTTCTGCCCATCCCTTGGACATTTCCTCCTATCCTCCATTTCCTCCTGTACTTCTTGCTGCTCCAGCCCCTGTAGACTTCTTTCCATTCTAGAAAAATACAGTCCTCTCCCAATTCAACGCCTTTGCCTGGAACACTCTCCCTCCTTCTCTCTGTGTTTTTTTTTTTTTTTAAGTATAATTTCCATCTTATTGTCATTCCAGAGAACCCAGTATTTCTTTAATCTTTAAGGACTTGGATTCTTACTTGGGCTTTGGAGGAGGACATAGGGTAGCACCTGGACGTCTAAATCGAGCGTAGAGGTGTTCAGTCCTTCAGGGCTTCCGAGAGAGATTCCTGACTCCCTTACAATGCATTGCACAATGCATGCAGTAATGGAAACTTAGGAACACATGGGCACCAAAGGCACTCACTTCAAAAATGTCCTTGAAGGCTGCGAGCGCTACGATGTTCTAAATAAAGAACTTCTTAATAGACTTATCCTCGAGCAGGCATCAAGTACAGTTGGTGCAGCGAATAGGCTCCACATGGCCGAGGCCCCTGTTGGTCCGACCATTATTCTTGTTTTTGGTCATTATTATTTTCTTGGTCTCTTGCTTGGAAGTGCAGAGGTAAGAGAGGTCCTTCTTCACTTTTTATCTAGTTAATTCCTCTTCGGTGTTGAATTTTCAGTTCCAACATCATTTACCCTAGAGCTTTCTGAGCTCTCCTCCCCAACTCTCATTCTAGATCAGGTCTCTTGCTACCCACTCTTGTCCCTGTGTTTTGATTTCATAGGTCTATCAGCTTGTCATGATTTACTGAGTATAGACTCTCCAAAAGACCACCAGCATAACCTGTCACTCAAGAAAAACTTAGAAATGTCTCAGAAAAGGGAAGTCAGGAGCTGATATGATAGAGTTTTGAGGTATTGACTCAAGTGGTTTTAAGGGGACCCAGTTGAGATCAAGTAAAGTTCTTTAATCATTTAGAAGTAGTGAATTGAGAGTGAGCTGGGGGTCTTGAAGCAAGGAGTTATACAGTGAAGAGTTCTGTTATCCTGAGACATTGACTGTTTGAACAGCTAAAGTTCAGATAAATTGATTTTTTAAGGAAGTTCCTAAAGCAAACAATAAAGATATTTACCAGTGTATAGTCTTAGCTCCCTGGGCAGGAATTATTGGAATAAATCATGCAGTCTTGTTGATGTAGGTGGCCTTAGTTCTGAGTCCCAAGTTACAATGATATGTATGCAAGCAGTCTCAGTCCTCTTGACATGCCTGTATCTCTGTCATCTGTGGCAACTGTAACTTTACACCAGATTGATGTCTATCTCTACCATGGCGTCTATGCTTTGCGAGGGGAAATTTCACATCTGTTTTGCTTACCATTTTATTCCCTATACCAATCAGAGAACCTGGAACATACAAGATATTCACCTGATATTTGCTTAATGACTGAGACCTCTGACAAGAGCCTATGGGAGGATGGAATAGAAATCAGAACCTGCATTTGTCTTCACTCCTACATTTGAGTGGCTCTAGTAATGCCAAGTTGGGTGCTGGAAGAACTCATTTAAAGATGAGAAGTTCCACTTTGGGAAATGGGATTTCATCTCTGACAGCAAACACATATCTAGAATTCAGGAAAGGTAAAAGTCCAGGCAATATATGCAAATGTAATGAATTTTGTTGATTCAGAATGGCTTAAAATCAAAGTAATGTGCAGCTGTCAGATAACTATCGTTGCTATAAATCTGATTTTATCAGAAAAAAAAATCCTTAAAAATCCATTTAGATTGAAAGTCCTCCTCAATCTGGCATGGGCAAGACTAATTAAAGTGTACTAGGTTGGAAAGATGATGATAAATACATACATAACACCTTCTGTGTGCCAGGTACTTTTTCTAAGTGCTTAACCTCCATTAACTCATTAAACCTCATAATAACTCTATGAGGTAAGTGCTAGAATCATCTCCATTTACAGATAAGAGACATAAAGAACTGAGAAAATCTTCTTACAACTATACAAAATAGGATTCCATTAACATAGCTTTCTACACTGGGAAGTTCTTGCCCAAGAAGATAGAGCTTGTAAAATATTTGTCTCAAGAACATCCTGAAAATGCGTTCATCTGAAGGCTAGACAGCTCAACCGAGGAAACCAGGTTGCTTATCAAAGAGTTGTTTACTTACCAAGAGTCATTTCAAAACCTATACCTTGCTGAATTCACAAGTCTTAAATTGTGTGTCACACACTTGGTCCAGCCACAAGCAAGTTCCCACACTGGAAATCTCACCTTCACCTTATAAATACCCATCCTGGAAGTTCCACTCCGAGACACCCTAAGATGATGCCAATACAGGGCTCTCCTTCATTACAGTGAGCAGCAAACTCGGCTTTGCTTGAGCAACAGATTAATTTGGTGTTCTTTTCAGGGGCCCAGCAGTTAATAGAACCACAAGACTAGTACCTTGTGTCCAGGGCTTTACTAATGTGTTCACTAATTTTGCGCGGAGATGGAAGAAAAACCAGAATTTGTTATCCAAATAGATGCCCACTTCATTTGGGTAAAGACAATTAAGTTTTGAGAAAATTAAGGGCAAAATTCTTTGTATCTGAACCAGAATTGAGTAGAGCTTTAAACTGCATTAAATAAAATCATAGGGAACTCGGTGCTTTCACTGCCATGGGCCCTGGTTCAATCCCTGGTCAGGGAACAAAGATACTGCAAGCTATGTGGCCAAAAAAAAAAAATTAAAAACATATATATATATATATATATATATATATATAGTCATAGACTAATAGACAAAAGCAAGACACTTAAGTGAATATAGCCAAAAATGTCATCAAAACCAGCCAGGTGAGAAGGAAGGTGAGGATGCAGAAGGTCCTGTCAGGCACAGAGATGAAAAGCACTGGCTTTGCATTCAGAAATGAATTTAACTTCTGGCTTCAACACATAACAGCAATTTGACTTCGGGCAATTAACTTCCCAAACCTCAGCAGCTCACCTATAAAACAGAAATAATGTTCATACCTACATCACAGAGTTAATATGAGAACTGAATGGGACAGCATATGCCAAGAGTTGGCCATGGTGTAATTGGTGTATATGCTGCAGTTCATGGGGTCGCAAAGAGTCGGACACGACTGAACGACCGAACTGAACTGAACCGAACTGATTGTTATTATTACCATTCATTGCAGGATTTTAGGGCTTGGGAAGAGGGAAGATAAGATCAGTGGTATACTTGAAGGAAACTGGAGAATTCAAAGGGAGGAAGAAAACTGTCTTGCTGGCTGGTAATTCAGTGTTGGGCTTTTCTGGCATAATCTGGTATTTTTCCAGGAAGACTAGTTACCAAGGCCAGAGGGGTAGTTCCCCAGCGAAACTTTTTCTCTCTTTTTGACATGAAAGCACTGTTTACCTCCAAAGAGGCAGAGTGTAGGACTGTAGCTGAAGTTTGATCTTAAAAGTTTAAGAATTCAGAACCCTGAGAGAGAGAAGGAATCTGTCAATGAGAAACACCTAAGCATTTTTGTGTGGCTGGCTAGGCATGAGCTGAGCTCTGTGCAAAGGAACAGGAGTTCACTGAGCCAAGACATGTTCTTTTCCAAACTTGCTTTTTCATCAACCATGCAAGTCTTGCCCAGAAGCACAGATAGAAGGTGTTGGGTAGGTTCAGCGCTTATTGCAGCCTCCCCAGCTTTTTGTCTGGCCCCCAAAGATGAATAATCTTGGAAAGGGAGGCCATTTTCTCATGATGAAGAGAATTGTAGAGTCAGTGTTTATTTTGTATTTATCACGAGCCTCTAGGGGCTGCTGCTCTGCCTGTGATACCTTATTGGATCCTTCTCACAAACCTTTGCAGGTATTATCATTCTCGTCACTGAACTCCTACTTGATTTACTTGTGTTTTCTTTATTAAGTACTCATGGCTTTGTGAAAGAGCCCCAGGGTTGGGAAAATTCAATGCTTTGTAAGCAGGCAGGAGAGACGTGGTGTGGCGTTTCACTGAATGTGGAAACAGAAAGCAGTAGAGAGGATCAATGATCCCAAGTGCAAAGTAGAAGCAGCAGCATGGAAAGACCGTAGGTTGAAAAGATAACAAAGGCTAATGACCCCTATTTTAACAGCGTGGCCTTGAATCGTAATTTCACATGCAGGAAAAAAGTCTCTAAATAAAAAGACGAGTTTTGAGGGTGAACTTGAGAATATGAGACTCGAAAGGGTGAATTTCTTTCTGATGCTAATGTGGCCACTTGGAAAACTGGGTGGTTTTCCAGATCCTAAATGAATTCTTGGAATAAGTTTAAAAGGTATGAAACAGAATATTGTATGTATATTTTCAGTCTCACCTTCAGCTTTATCTCATGTGACTTGATTTTAAGTTAATACCATGTCAAGATACAGTCCACATGGGTTTTAATAATCTAAAGTCCATCTCTTATTGCTGTATAAGAGATGAATGTGAATGTGAACGTGAAGTCGCTCAGTTGTGTCCGACTCTTTGCCACCCCATGGACTGTAGCCTACCAGGCTCCTCTGTCCATGGGATTTTCCAGGCAATAGTACTGGAGTGGATTGCCATTTCCTTCTCCAAGGGATCTTCCCAACCCAGGCATCGAACCTGGGTCTCCCTCATCGTAGACAGACGCTTTAACGTCTGAGCCACCAGGGAAGTCCATATAAGAGATAGGAGAGTGTATAAGAGATATCCTATAAGATAGGAGAATGATTCACTCCTGTGTTAGTTAATTTCAATGCTTTCTCAGATGCAGTCAAAATAAAAGTTCTTCAAAAGTAACCTGAGGGCATTAGAGCTGTGCCAGTATTGTGAGATAGACATAAATACTTTCACAAATGTTCTAACTTGTTGAACTGTGTATTTCCAAGTTTCAAGCTTAAAGAATCCATTATGTAACCTTAAAAGAGGAAACATCATCCCAGAAGAAATGAGATTTGCCAAACTCTTCAAACCTTCTTCAGCAACTTAGGAACATTCCTGAGCTTCTTTTATGGGTGCTGCTATCTGCATGTTTTCATATATATATGGAAATGAGAGAGCATAAGCTGGACAAAAGTTATAACACAAAGTAGGAAACGAGTTAGCACCAAATCTCACTGAGTTTAGAAAAATCAGAGATGGGATTGTTCAGTGGACTACCTTAGGAAGTAGCTGGGGTTTGAATTTTTTCTTGGGTAAGTGGGATGCGGTGGAGGGCAAGCAGTGGGAGTTTGGAATAAGTAGAATGGTTAAAGGGCTTCCCTGGTGGCTCAGATGATAAAGAATCTGCCTGCAACACAGGAGACCTGGGTTCAATCCCTGGGTCAGGAAGATCCCCAGGAGAAGGAAATGGCAATCCACTCCAGTATTCTTGCCTGGAGAATTCCATGGACAGAGGACCCTGGTGGGTTACAGTCCATGGAGGTCACAGAGTTGGACATGACTGAGCGACTACACACACACACACACACACACACACACACACACACACAGAATGGTTAATAGCCTACTTTGATTGAAAAGGGGATTATAGTGAATAGGGTCCCATGATAGGTCCGGTGCTGTAAGCTTGCCGGTTTGCTTCCTAGAGAGAGCCATTGAATATTAGGTAGAGGAGTGATTTCCTTTGCTGTTAGTAAATAATGTGAAAAGGATCAGGGCGTAGAATGTCCCTTTGCCCTCCAGACACATCTCTACCTTCTCCTCCTGCTCTCTTCCCGGTGGGCAGGCTTGTGGAAGCTATAGGCCCTTACCTCCTGGTTCAGCCACGGAGTGACTTGCGAGTGATCCGAGGGAAGGAGATGAGTGATGCGAGGGAACCTATTTTCCAGGCTCCATTCTTGCAGGGTCATCTCATGCTGCTGCATCCCATAGAAGAATTGCATACTTCCCCTTGGGTTCTGATAGATGTTCCGTCTTTTCTGGTTGGGTCCAGGGCTGGGGACCGCCCAACTTGAGTACTATCTTGTTCCTGCTCCCTACAGCCTGCTCACCTTGTTGTCTTTTTCTTACACTTTCCTCAAGTGGTCCTAAGATGAGTGCACTCTCTCTTCCTCACTGAGACCTCCATCAGTCCTGAGGTAGAGATGTGCAGGATATCTGCTCACCCTGATCCCAGGCGGGGTGCCAAGGATCCGTGTTCGCGAAACGGGGTTCCACGCTCCAGGCCGTAGTTCACTCAAAGAATGTTTGGACACCTCACCCAAGTTAGTTCAGTCAGATATTCTTCTGGGGAGAATGCCTGAAGGAGTTCTCCATCTGGGCTGAAGAGGAGGGGAAAGCATGGGTTGTGCTGTGCCATTTCCACCCACCAAGTGGACTGACAAGCTGAGTAAATTGGTCCATAGAGAAATTCACTCATTGAAATCGCGTGAGTTCTGAATGGTTTTGCAGTTTTAGGTTCCAGTCCCTCCTGAGGGCCAAGTAGGTTCTAGTCCTCAGGCCCCATGAGATAACTATTTTTTTTACAATAAACACCACAGCACCACATCCCACATTCTGCGTGTGCAAACACACACACACACACACACACACACTGCATGCACACAATTCTTTGTTGCTTTAAATATGTTGCAGTTATTTTCTGTTCACAGAGATTTAATAGAAGACCCAAAACACGTACCCCTCTTAACCACTTATGGGGCATTTAGTGTACACCAGAATTCATATGACTTATCTCGTTTAACCCTTCCAACTCCCTGAGAAGTACTTGTGACTCAGCTCTCTCTTGGGTTAAAAGTTTCCTCTAATAGCTTCAAGTATCCCCAAATATTTTCTTGTGTCACCCAAAGGGTGCTTCATTAAAGGGGCCCTGGTCACTAGTTCCTGATGGGAGAGGGATTTCCTCATAACACCAACAAACAACTCTCCAGCACCAGGTGGGTGTCCTGCCATTCAGCTCAATTCGGACTCTGTCCACTCTGAGACCGCATCAGTTTCCATAGGTAAAGGGCTCAGTCCCACGAGACCATGCTGTATTTCAGATGCCAATGGCAAATCCAGATTGTTACTTGTACCTCTGATTGATGGAGTATGAATCAAAGGGTCCCAGGACTCCCTTCTTGGGTTTGATTAATTTGAGGGAGTGGCTCACAAAACTCAGGAAACCCATTTATTCACCAGATAGCCAATTTATTACAAAGGATACAACTCAGGACCCGCGAGATGAAAGAGATGCCTAGGGCAAGACACGAGGGAAATGCGTGAAGCTACAGTGTCCTCTCCAAGGGCAATGCTCTCCCCATATCTCCATGTGTTCGCCAGTCCAGAAGCTCTCCCAACCCCACTCTTTTGGGTTTTAGGGAGGCTTCATTACACTGGCATGATGGATTACATCATTAGCCATCGATGACTGAATGCAATCTCCAGCTCCCATGCTCCCCGGAGGTTGGGGGTGGGACTAAAAGTTCCAACCCTCCAGTCATCCTCGATCCCCTTGGCAGCCAGCCTCCACGTTTACAAAATTCACCTCATTAACATAAACGCAGTTGTGGCAGAAAGGGGCTTGATATAAATAGAAAGGCATCCATTCTACCTTTACAGTCCTGAAGCGATTTCCAGAACTGAGGAGAAAAGACTCCCATAACTCTTATTACCCAGGAAATCCCAAGGGTTCTGAAAGCTGTGAGCCAGGAACCTGGGACAAAGACCAAATATAGATGAGTAATATATTTTAGTCATCTGAATGACCAGATATATGTTCCTTCTAAATCGCAATATCTCACTCATAGTTTCTTATAAACCAGTCTGTCAGCCTCAGTCACCACACCGTCTGTTCTGTCCTTTTTCTTCACACGCAGATGTCACTGTGAAACAGCATCTACAGTCAAGATCTCAGCTACAGATGCTACTGAACGCTACTGGTCCTTGGGGTGCCCAGACATCTGAGTTTAATGAAGAGACGGGGAGAATGTTTCCTTGCCCTCTGTGTCAACGCATACCTTTAGCAGTTCTTTGCACGGCCAGTAAGCAGCTTGTATCTCCTAATGAGAAGCAGGGCTTCCTAATAGTGCGCCTGGCGGCACTGATGAACCACAGAAGTTACTGGGGATATTTGTCCCCTTGGCCCCTGGGGCAGCCCGGTGGGGCTGGAGCGACAGAGCTCAAACACCTCCATCTAATCTTGAGCAGTCTTTTTCATCACCCCCCAGTGTGCCCTACAGATACTATCATTTTCTGTACATATGACATGAATCTAGCCATCTAGACAAACCCAACCACACAAACCCGTGCCAACCACAAAAGGGATAAAAATCCAATCTGGACCAGCTCAACAACAGACACTGTGCCATTACTTGACTGCTTGCCTTTCCTGTTTTCTGGTTTATCTCTGGTTAGGAAATAAAACTTGCATGCAAAGGAAAAGGCAGATTGTGGTGTATGTATGAGTGTGTGGGTGGGTGTATGTATGTATTATTAGATATAATATTGTCTATACAGATCTTCCTTGATGTATGACAGGATTATATCCTGATAAACCCATCACAAGTTCAAAATACTGAAAGCAAAAATGCATTTTATACCCTAAACATACCGAACATCAGAGTTTAGCCTTACCTCACTTAAAACGCCAGTGTTCTTGCCTGGAGAATCCCAGGGATGGGGGAGCCTGGTGGGCTGCCATCTATGCAGTCGCATAGAGTCGGACACGACTGACGCGACTTAGCAGCAGCAGCAGCAGCTTAAAAAAAAAAACTGTAGGGTTACAGTTGGGCAAGATCATCTAACATAAAGCCTATTTTATAATAAAGTGTCGAATATCTTATGAAATTTATTGAATATCACTTATGATTGCAGGGCTCTCTGGAAGCTGAGCTCACTGCCACTGCACAGCATCATAAAAGAGTATCTTATTAACAGCCCGGGGAAAGATCAAAATTTGAAATTCAAGGTACAGTTTCTACTGGATGTGTATTGCTTTCACACCATCATAAAAGTTGAAAACTCATGAGTCAGACCGTCATAAGTTAGGGACTGCTTGAACTCTCTTTGTTGTTCAGGCATGTCCAGCTCTTCTGCGACACCATGGACTGTAGCCTGCCAGGCTCCTCTGTTCATGGGATTTCCCAGGCAAGAATTTTGGAGTGAGCTGTTATTTCCTCCTCCAAGGCATCTTCCCTACCTCAGGGATCAAATCCATGTCTCCTGAAAGACAGGCAGATTCTTTACCACTCAGCCACCAGGGAAGCCCTGAACTCTCACTGCTGCTGCTGCTAAGTCGTTTCAGTCACGTCCGACTCTGTGCGACCCCATAGACGGCAGCCCACCAGGCTCCCCTGTCCCTGGGATTTTCCAGGCAAGAACACTGGAGTGGGTTGCCATTTCTTTCTCTGGAACTCTCCTTAGCCAGCCCCAAACCCCCTCTTAGAACGACCCCACCCTGACCACTGTGGACTGACTGTCTTGGCCAGCCAGGTCACCTACCTGAGGTCCCATGTTACGTGACAGCTGAGATTCCAATCTAGGCCCATTTGGCTTCAGAGACATGTGCCTGAGTCTTCATGATTGCCACGTCCTTCTTCCTGATGTTGCGGTGATTAGGATGAGAAATTTAACTCTCCGTTTCGAGATCAAGTTCTGGGGCAGCCATGGAAGCATGCCTCTCAGCGCTCCCCCAATGAGGGAACTTCATAAGGAGTGGAGTCAGGTGACAGCTTCCAGATGCAACAACTTTGGAGTTTGGTGCAACGTTTGAGGCAAGGACACACTCTCTCGGCATAGCTGTGGCCAGCGACTGAGCATGGTAGGGGTACTAGGGCCTGGCCACTTCTGCTTAATTTGGGACTCCTCTTCAGCAAGTCAGTGAACTGGAGCTCTCCTTTGGGCTAGCCAGGATGGTCTCAGAGCTTCATCACAGTCCAAGGCTCATGGTGCCTGTTGCTTTATCCCTTTACCATTCATAAGCATTAGCCCCTGTGGATCTCCTGCCCTCCTAGCTCTGTCTTGGTGTTCCTTCCTAACACAAGCTCCTGGAGAGGTGGGCCCTCCCATATAATTCTATTTATCCTCCACCAGCACCTAGTACAACATTT
This sequence comes from Tragelaphus eurycerus, assembly GCA_935064755.1. Lineage (NCBI taxonomy): Eukaryota > Metazoa > Chordata > Mammalia > Artiodactyla > Bovidae > Tragelaphus > Tragelaphus eurycerus. The sequence goes on along the minus strand of CAKXYN010000010.1, from coordinate 37,449,161 downwards.
TACACATAATGAGTTTCTTTATTCTTTTTTGTGGTGGGGTTTAGGGAGAGGTTAACAAGCAGTTTTACATGGTGGTAATGAGCAGTTTCAATATCTTTTTATACCAGTTCTGGGGAAGCTCTCGACCCATAGTAACACAGGTCAAAGATGCCCCCCGCCACCTTTTCGGCCATGCCGCACAACTTTCAGGACCTTAGTTCCCTGACCAGGGGTCAAACTCCTGCCCCTGACAGTGAAAGTGTCAAATCCTAACCACTGAAAAACCAAGGAATTCCCAAGGATGTCTTTAGAGCATCAGATTCAACTTCAGATTTTGTTTAAATGAGGATTCCTGTGTTCCACGCTCAAAGATTCTGACTCAGAGCCATAGGGAAGGGCTAGGACACCTCATTTTCAGTGAGTATCCCCAGTAGATTCTGAGCCAGAGGTCCTCAGACCATACTTGAGAAGCACGGATTTTGAAACCGACTGCACGGCTCCCAAGTTCTCCTTTTCTCCCACCACTATCACATTCAGTGGTGCATGTATCCCTGAGAACTGGGGGGTGGGGAACCTTGGCCTAGTCTAGAATGAGGGTTTTTTAGAAACGAATGCAGTCCCCAAGGACTGACAGGAGATCAAACCAGTCAATCCCAAAGGAAATCAACCCTGAAAATTCATTGGAAGGACTGACGCTGAAGCTAAAGCTCCAATACTTTGGCCACCTGATGTGAAGAGCCAACTAATTGGGAAAGACCCTGATGCTGGGAAAGATTGAGGGCAGGAGGAGAAGGGGGTGACAGAGGATGAGATGGTTGGACGGCATCACCGACTCAATGGACATGAGTCTGAGCAAACTCTGGGAGATGGAGAAGGACAGGGGAGCCTGGCCTGCTGCAGTTCACGTGGTCGCAGAAAGTCAGACACAACTTAGCTACCGAACAACAATGGCGCCAAGAGGAGACTGTAAAGATTTCCTTGAACCTGGAAGAGACATAAACTGATGCTACTCCCAGCTGACTTCTGGATGTGGACTGGGATCATGAAAGGGAAGTACTAGGCTCATTTTCCAGTGTGGATTGCTGGCACAGGAGTCATTATGAAGGTAGCCATTCAGTTTAATCCAAACTTGTCCCTTTGTTATTCAAGCAGAATGTCTTCCATTCATCTCTTATCTTTCCTACAAGGAAAGTCTCAAATCACTTTCTGACTCCTCCAAGTGCACAGCTGCTTCCCAGACCCCACTGCCCCTTGTATTTGTTTTTTTTTTTAATGAAATATATTATATTTAAGTTACTTACTTTATGTATCCTTTTCACCTACTCGCTCACCTGAAAATTATTTGAGAGTGGAGTCCATTTCTTTTGATTGCTTCATTCCAATGCCTACCCCATGATAGACTGTGGTAAGAGCTCAATTAATGGGATGGATGGAAAGAGGGAAGGATGGGAGGATGGTAGCAGGGATGAACTCAAGATGACCAGACACCTGCTTGAGACTGCTTCAGTTCACTTCACTTTGCTTCCCATAGGCACATCCACGGGGAAGGCAATGGCACCCCACCCCAGTACTTTTGCCTGGAAAATCCCATGGACGGAGGAGCCTGGTAGGCTCCAGTCCGTGGGGTCGCTAAGAGTCGGACACGACTGAGCGACTTCACTTTGACTTTTCACTTTCATGCATTGGAGAAGGAAATGGCAACCCACTCCAGTGTTCTTGCCTGGAGAATCCCAGGGACAGGGGAGCCTGGTGAGCTTCCGTCTATGGGGTCGCACAGAGTCGGACACGACTGAAGCGACTTAGCAGCAGCAGTAGCAGCAGGCACATCCAATGTCACGTTAACTTAAAAATAAATGCTTATGTCACAGAATGTATACACATATATCTCTCCTTTGTGCTTTCAATGGATTGAAATCTACATATTTAAAAAATTATTATTACGTATTTATTTTTGGCTGTGCTGGGTCTTCATTGCTGTGTGTGGGCTTTCTCTAACTGCAGTGAGTGGGGGCCACTCTCTCGTTGTGGTGCGTGGGCTTCTCACGGCAGTGACTTCTCTTGTTGCAGAACATGGGCTCCAGAGAACGTGGGCTTCCATAGTTGCGGCATGAGGGCTCAGTAGTGGTAGCACACAGGCCTAGTTGCACAGAGGCACGTGCAATCTTCCTGGGCCAGGGATGGAAACCCTGTCCCTTGCATTGGAAGGCAGACCACCAGGGAAGGCCTTAAATCTACTTTAAATGAATTTAAAAATATGAGAACAGTTTTAAAAAGTAAAAGACAATTTTCTAATCAAGATGAAAATTTATATTGTAGGAGGCAGTGTGATATAGCAGGCTGTGGAATCCATTATGCTGAGATTAAAAATCCCACTTTGTGACTTACTGGTTACATAGCTTCAGTATCCTCACATGTAAAATGAGATCCATAATATTTATGTCATAAGAGATATACGAGCCCAGGCCAAGTCCCCAGCACATAGTAAGGGCTCAACAAATATTAATTAGCTTCTTCTTTGGCCAAAACTTAATAGAATCCTTGTACTTGGAGAACAAACCCATGTCGTCACTTTTTAAAAATTTCTAAATGCACACACATAGATTAGATATTCAATAAGTACATGTTAGATGAATGAGAAAATTGTTTCGTTGCTTCTAGCTTATTCCAAATTCTAATTTTAGTTCACTGCAGTGTTCAGAAATGAATTTAAAAGCATAGTGACATGACTCAAAAGATTAAGATTTTCTATCCAGAAATCTAGATTTAAATCTTCAGTGGTTGACTTCTGAGTGGAGTGCAAATGTTGGCATTATCTTCTTTATTAGCAATTTGTAAAGAGCTGGGATCTCACACAGCTGCGTGCAGCTCAAAGATGTACCGAGCAAAGAATAAATTTCCTGCCCACGCAAACTCGAGGCAAAAAAACCACAAGCTGTCTTACATTATTCTGACAGCCCAAGCAAGATTTCTTCTTTTTCTCATAAAGAGACTTGACACAATTACAAGAATTTTCCACTAGGTAGAGTTTTTACCTTATGGGATTGGTAAAGCTGATGATATATTTGTCTTAGGAGAGACCAAAGTCTCAAGAGTTACAGAAATGTGCAGATCTCACTCTAGCAATTCAGTGAACAAAACATTTCTCTTTTAAGCCTCCAGGGGATTACTCCTACAGCTGAACTGGGTCTGCTTATAGCACTTGCTGAGTCACATTTCAACAGACGCCAATACTTGGTCTTCACAGTCGTAGTGTAGCCAAACTCGTGGCCCAGGTCAAAGTGGGCCACTCCACCTTGAAACTGTGCTGGAGCCTGGTTCTTATTTAAAATGGACAACGAAAGGAAAATGGGGTTCAACGGGGGTTCTGCTTACAGGTCTATTTATCAGAACCCATCAGTGTGAAGCACAGACAGGGCTGTAGATATCTAACCTTCTCAATGAAGCTCAGGACTAGGCAAAGACCAAGAAAATTCATATCTGGGGCATTTATTCTGGAAGAGGCACTTAACATCATTAAGTATTTGTGTATTTATTTTATTTATACCTTCTTTCCAGAAGGAATATAAAACTTATAAGACAACAACACATCGGATAAGTGGGAACCCTATACAACAGGAAATAGCAATGAAGCCAGAAGTCAGGGGTATAGATGGTACAGCAGTCCCAGTCCTCCTGCCAGCAGTGGCCGGCCAACTCAGCTTAGAAATTCATCCCAGCCAATGAAAGATCACTCCACGTGGTTCTCGGTGTCCAAAAGGCAAAAGCACATCAGTTGTTCGGAAACACAGAACAGTTCTTGATACTGAGCCTTTAGGGAGATATTTTGCCCTCTATGCTTCTGAATAGCATAGCATAGCATGCTTCTGAAGGGTGAGAAGTTTTAGTGTATTATACAACCACCCTATCTGCTCCATACACAGTCTTGGAGCTCATTCTTCAGGACCCTGTATACACAAAAATAGAAGAATGGGAATCAGATTACTACTTGGTTAATAGATGCTCAACCACTTATTATTTTCCCAAGCCAAAGTTGTCTGGTAAAACCACCTTTGGCATGACCTGAAGGCTTGAAGCAGAAGTCAGCTCTCCCCTCTCCCCCTGGAAATGCACATGTAGGTCAGTTTTCGGAGTCTGCCTTCCCTACTACATGGAGTAGGAGAAAGAGCAGGGCATAATTAACCTGGGAAAGAGAATGTTGTCATCTGTGTGATAAACCACCCCAAACTTGGCAGCACAAACAGTAGCTGTTTCTCATGGCCATTGTCTCTCATGGCTCTGAGGGGTGAGGCAGCCTCTCCCATGGGTGCAGTCAAGTGGTGCCTGGGGCTGGGATAATCTCAGAGGCTTCTTCACATGTGTCTCTGGTGCTTGATGTTGGCTGTCATTTGAAACTATCCCTGGGACTGTCAGCTGGAAGGTATGTATCAGGTGCCCCTGGGGACACTGGACGTTCGCACCCCTTGACATCTGGAATCAAGAGCAACTGGGGGTGTGTGAGCGGAGAAGTGGGGGAAGGAGGGGAGGACTGGATGAAGCTACAGTGTTAAAGTGTTAGTTGCTCAGTCATGGCCGACTCTTTGCGACCCTATGGACTGTAGCCCTGCCAGGCTCCTCTGTCCATGGGATTTCCCAGGCCAGAATACTGGAGTGGGTTGCCATTCCCTCCTCCAGGGGATCTTCCCAACCCAGGAATGGAACCTGGGTCTCCTGCAATTGCAGGCAGATTCTTTACCATCTGAGCCGCCAGGGAAGCCTGGATGAACCTATATCACCTCCTTACTTTCAAACAAACTTTATCTTGGAATAACTTTAGATTTACAGAAAAGTTGCAAACAAAGTCCAAGGGACTCTCAAGAGTCCTCTCCAACACCACAGTTCAAAAGCATCAGTTCTTCAGTGCTCAGCTTTCTTCACAGTCCAACACTCACATCCATACCTGACCACTGGAAAAACCATAGCCTTGACTAGACAGACCTTTGTTGGACTGCAAGGAGATCCAACTGTCCATTGGAAAGGAGATCAGCCCTGGGATTTCTTTGGAAGGAATGATGCTAAAGCTGAAACTCCAGTACTTTGGCCACTTCATGTGAAGAGTTGACTCATTGGAGAAGACTCTGATGCTGGGAGGGATTGGGGGCAGGAGGAGAAGGGGACAACAGAGGATGAGATGGCTGGATGGCATCACCGACTCGATAGATGTGTTTGAGTGAACGCCAGGTGTTGGTGATGGACAGGGAGGCCTGGCGTGCTGTGATCCGTGGGATCACAAAGAGTCGGACACGACTGAGCGACTGAACTGCAAAGAAAGTAAAGAGTTTCTGTACATGCTTTACCCAGGTTCACTTTCCCCTAATGTTACCATGTTAAAATTCATTAAACTCTAGACTTTATCAGGATTTCACTAATTTTTTTCAATAATGTCCTTAATTTTTTTTTTTTTTTTTTTGTTCCAGGATCCAATCTAGGATCCCACTTTGCATTTATTTTCATGTCTCCTTAGTCTGCTTGGGTCTATGACAGTTTTGAGGGGTACTAGTCAGTTAATTTGGAGAAGGCAATGGCACCCCACTCCAGTACTGTTGCCCAGAAAATCTCATGGACGGAGGAGCCTGGTAGGCTGCAATCCACGGGGTCGCGAAGAGTCGGACACAACTGAGCGACTTCACTTTCACTTTCCACTTTCATGCATTGGAGAAGGAAATGGCAACCCATTCCAGTGTTATTGTCTGGAGAATCCCAGGGACGGGGGGCCTGGTGGGCTGCTGTCTATGGGGTCACACAGAGTTGGACACGACTGAAGCGACTTAGCAGCAGCAGCAGCAGCAGCAGTCAGTTACTTTGTAGAATGCCCCTCCAATTGGATTCATCTGATGTTTTTCTCATGACTAGACTGAGGGGATGGATTTTTGGAAAAAATACCACAAAGGGGAAGGGCCTTTCCCATGTGTAGGTATACAATATCCATGTGATATCACTGGCGATATTAACTTTCATCACCTGATAAGGTCATATTTGTCATGTTTTACCAAAGTTTTTATTCCCCCTCCCCCCATATTCTATTCCTAGGAAGCAAGTCACTAAGTCTATCCCACTCTCAAAAGGGAGGGTGAGGCTAAACTCTACATCCTGGTGAGGTAGTATCTGCAAGGATCATTTGGAATTCTTGTCTTGGAAATATCTGTCTTTCCTTCCTCACTTCCTTATGTCACATATATTTATTTTATACTTTGGATTATAATACTACAAGACTTTCCTGCAGGTCCAGTGACTAACATCCCACACTCCCAAAGTGGGGTGCCCACGTTTGCTCCCTGGTCAGGGAATAAGACCTCACAAGCCACAGTTAAGAGTGCATATGCCACCAAGATCCCACATGCCTCAACGAAGGTTGGAGATCCCGTGTGTCACTACTAAGATCCAGTGCAGCCAAATAAATAAATGAATATATTTTAAAAAATTACTACAATAATACATTCCTTTATTGCTTAGATTATTCCAGCTTTGGGCATTGGGGCGGGGGGGGGGGGTCCTTTAGTTCACCCTTCTGTTTCTTTGACATGCCTTCATTCTTTAATTTTTTTAAGCACGTCCTGGTACTATAAGACGTTTGCAGGATCACTTGCATTTTCCCTACCCTATGCTCTAATTTCTAAAAGAAACCTTGGTTCCTTTCCCTGGTATTGCATTGCTTTTTGTGACCTAGCCTCAAGTCACAGATTCTCTGTCCGCTGACTGAATGAGGCACAAAGTTTCATCCAGGTTCAAAGGGAAAGGGGCCTCAGTGCCATATGTTAGCGAGAGAGAGAAAAGGGGATATTGTTAGAAGAGTCTCAGGATGAGATATTTTCTTGGCCATATTTGGAAGATTCAAGCTGTCACAGGTGGTAAGGGCATCAAAGACTCACAGGAGGTTAGGAAGTCAGCTGTGTGGCTGTCAGTGGGAAGAATGTCCATGCAGAGGAAACAATGACTGCAAAGGCCTTACAGTGAGGCCACACCTGGTTAGAGAAGGGGATGCTGAGCACGGTCAGAGAAGATGAGGATGCAGGGTACAGGGCTGAAGATGGTTGGAGAGAAGGAAGGGTGAATGGCTTGTGTGTGTGTGTGTGTGTGTGTGTGTGGTTAGGGGGTAAGGTTGAAGTTACGTGAGCTTCTTCGCTGGCACCAAGAGAGGGAAAGTCCCAGCTTCTATAACCGCTTTCCCAGCTGTGCAGCAGAAGGAGAAGGGGGACAAAAAGCTACCAGCTGTCACGCATTAACAATGGAGTCAAGGGTCTTTAATACAAATATTTAGTACAAATACATGCCACAAATCTCTTAGGTGACAAGGATAGCACGGTGCTTAAAACTTTAAGCCTGGGGTGAGGCTGAAGTTTAAACCCTAGCTCCTTAGCTGTGTGATTTTCATTAGCTCTTTGAGCTTGTTAGGCAAATTGGTTTCTTTGCTGCATCTCAGTTTCTTCATCTGGAACAAGGTCACAAATTAGGGAACTCCTTGCTTGTGGTGAAGCTTAATGATGTCGGTAAACTGTATGCACAGCTTTGCAATTTAGCATGCCACATATTCTTCTCTGAAAATTCTTGTGATTGAGGTTTCTATTTCAGACACGTGTGATCTTCATGGTAGAGCCATGTCAGGTTGCCATCCGTTCTAAAAATGTTATTTTTCAAAATAGTTTATTTCCTTTAATATCGAAATCATTGCATATTCACTGCACAAAAATTAAAATTTTCCTTTATGCTTTAAGCTCCTCTAATAGTTTATAGTTAGAAAACAAAACAACACTTAAAAAACCAGAGAAGGAATCTTGGGTGAATCATTTTGTAAGTAAAGAGTTCTTTCAATGTAGATATTAATTTATCTTTGAAGTTTAATTTTCATAGATAGGTTTTCTTAAGTCATAGGATGCACTTACTTAGTGTGTTTTGAGACAGTAAAAGCATGACTTTTCAACATTGGTTATTGGCATCTCCTGTATGTTTAACACTCATTTGTTCATCAAATAACTATTGTGTGCTTGGTTGCTCAGTCGTGTCTGACTCTTTGCAACACCATGGATTGCAGCCCGCCAGGGTCCTCGGTCCAAGGGATTCTCCAGGCATTCCTTTACTCGAGGGAATCTTCCCAACCTAGGTACCAAACCTGGGTCTCCTGCATTGCAGGCAGATTCTTTACCATCTGATCCACCAGGGCAGCACCAACTTTGTTCGAAACCGGGGAATTATGCCATGTGAACAAGCAAATACAGACTAAGGGATTTGGTTGTCTAGTGGGTTTGATAGACAATCAAATAATATCATTCTAATGGGGTTTTTATTTGTAAAAGACAGAAACCAAGTCTGGTTACCATAAAGGGAAGAGGCTGTTTTGGAATGGTGCTGCATAGCCCATAGATACTGTAGGAAACCTGGAGAGAAATCTGCATAGAAAACGGGGATGTTGCTAAGGGAGTCTGAGCCCCTGAATCAGGTCAGAGCCCCGTCCCTGCTGCCTCCGCTGGGTCCTGCCATGGAAGTCACTGCCACCAGGGCCCGTCAGTGCAGCCACTGCCTTTGCTTCCTTGTGGCACCCACTCTATGCAAATCCAGGAACAAAAGCATTCAACTAGAGGTGCCCACAGCTTTGCTGTTGGGTTGAAGAGGTCAAGAGGAGGAGGTTTTGTTGAGGAGGTCAAGAGGAGGACCTCCAGCTGGGAGATAGGAAATGCTGGGTTTTCAACCAATCAATTGAATATAATTACATGCATTCCAGGCACAAAGAAGAGATTACTCTTGTTAAGTGCTTTGATGGGGCACCCACAACAAAAACACACAACATTCTTGAGCTTCTCAGTCTTCTCTAGGGCTGCAACTGCTGCTGGCATCCTCCTGGGGAAGCACATTCATCCAGTGTTTCCCACACCTCATCATTCTCGTGTCTCCTTCCCCAGGTGGCCAGAGCTGTGCCCCATCTACATTCAAACTTATAATCACTCTCTTACTTAAATAAGTGTATTTAAGTGTCTATGCATCACTGCTGTAAATGGAAAGCCAGCATCATTCATCATAAATAGATGGTAGAAGTAAGAATAAATACAATGGAAGGAAACAAAACTATGAAGACCTAACTACGTCCTTTACTGAAAGCTCTGAGGCTGTGTGCCCATTTACAGCAAATGTTAGGTATTGAAAACAAACTGTCATCAATCAGAGATTTTATCTTTGACCATATTAGAAAACTTAAAAGAGGACAGAAAAGGATCAAACCTTTAAACTTTGTATTCAGTGCTTTTCAGAATGCTTCCTGGGCACCATTTAAAATTACCTTTCATGCCATTAGTAACATGTTTCATGCACTGAGTGATAAATGTTAGAAAGAGTGTGGGCTTAAACATGGGCAAGCTTTGAGTCTGAATTTTAGCTCTTACACTTATGAGCTCTGTGACTTTAGACACATTACGCAACCTCTTGGAGCCTCAATATGTTGTTGTTCAGTCACTCAGTCATTGACTCTTTGCGACCCCATGGACTGCAGCACGGCAGGCCTCCCTGGCCCTTCGTGGATCACTGTCTTGTGGCCAAGGGGCTTGCATAACTCAGTGAAGCTATGAGCCATGCATGCTGTGCAGGGCCACCCAAGACAGACGGGTTGTAATGAAGAGTTCTGACAAAAACGTGGTCCACTAGAGGAGGGAATAACAACCCACTCCAGTATTCTTACTGCGAGAACCCCATGAACAGTATAAAGGGTATAAAAAGAGCCTCAATATACCTCTATAAAATAGATGCAATAATACCAATTTTCTTGGTGTCTTAAATAGATCAGTGCTTCCTGAACTATATTCTACATATGAATCACTGGGAAATCTTGCTAACTGTAGATTCTGATTCAGTAAGTCTGGGGTGAGGCCCGAGATTCTGCATTTCCAAGAAAATCCCAGATGATGCTAGTGTGTGGGCCACACTTTGAGTAGCAAGGCTATAGCTCTGTGCTGTCAGTACAGAAGTCATCAGTTACATGTGCTACTGAGCCCTTGGAATGCGGGCTAGTGCACCAAAGAAATGGAATACCTATTAATTCCAATTAATGCTTTAAAACTGACGCTTGGTTCAGTTATCTGAAAACATTTTTTAGTATGTTCAGAACTTGTGAATCTACCTTTCCAGTTATTAATTTAATGAAATCTAAATAGCTGAAGATCTTTTTCCAGTGGAAACTAAATGTCTGAATTGAAATATGCTCTGAGCATAAAATAAACAACAGATTTTGAAGACTTAATTAAAAAAAGTAAAATATCTTTTTAATAAATTTTCTAATGATTGCACATTGAAATGATATCTTAGCTATAAATACATTTTGAAAAATGTATTTATTTTTATTTTTGGCCGCTCTGGGTCTTTGTTGTTTCGCATGGGCTTTCTCTAGTTGTGGCGAGCAGGGGCTACACTTGATTGCAGCACTAGGGCTTCTCTTTTTAAGGAGCACAGCTCTAGGGGTGGGGACTTCTGTATTTGTGGCTCATGGGCTCTAAGGATGGGTTCAGTAGTTGTAGCACACAGACTTAGTTGCTCCATGGTATGTGGGATCTTCCTGGACCAGGGATAGAATCCATGTCCCTTGCACTGGCAGGAAGATTCTCATCCAGACTTATCACCAGGGAAGTCCAAAAACTATACTGTTAAAGTTATTAATTTCATCTGTTTATTTTTATTTATTTTTTAAATAAAATAAAATAGTGTGGCTACTAGAAAATTTAAAACCACCCTTGTGGCTTACTTTATATTCTAGTGAGTCTAGGGGCTGGCTTGGTCAGCTCCCTTCCTCGGGTCTGAATTGGGTGGGTGAACTCCAGCTGGAAAGAGCAAGTGAAGTGGTGGAAAAAGACAAAGTTTCTTCCTTCCACAGTCAGGAGGCCATGGCAAAAAGCCAACATTAGCAGCAAGTTCTTTGGCCCACTGATGATTTCTTCTGTGGTGGGTTATTTCCACCACATTCCAAGCAGGCTCTGCTTTCTCAAGAGGTAAAAAAAAAAAGAAACACGTCAGCATCCCAAAGTAAGTTGCTCCAAGCTGGCTCTCCTAAGAAGATGATCACTTTTCAAGAGTTAAGGGTCATGGGGAGGGGCCCACTCAACCCAACCTTCTCTGAGACATTCAGGCAAGTTAATTAAAACAGGCTGGCCTCCCACAAATATGTTGCATTATCTGCTGGTCCACTCAGCAGTTCCCGAGGAGGCTGAAAGTTTAATGAGCAGTAATGAAGGCGTCTGCAAGTTTGACAACAGCTAAGAATTTAGCCAACAGAAGTTATGCAGAAATCAAAGTTAGGTTTTTTCATAAGTTTCATTATGGTATCTTCATTCCCCCTACTTGTGTGGAAAAAGAAAATGTAACCCGCTCAGGCAAATATTTACGTGTAGAATCAGACCTGGCAGCAGATTCAAAGGCCAGCAAGAACTGCTTCTGTATCAGAGGCCTGGAGACTCCAGATCTCCATTAACCTTTCTAAACAGGAACTAACAGCCTTGGATGGAAAATGTGGGGGGAGATGCAAATGTTTTTGAAGAATGTTTGACTACAAAGTAAACAGCCCAAATAGAAAATATTAAATCAGATGCTGCCTCCACATTCCATAAAACTGAGTACACAGTAACATATACTGTATACTTTAAAAAGTCTTCTATAAAAGAAATCAGGAAACAATTTTAGCTTTGTGATGATTCAAATGTCATGGACTTGGTTATGTTGACATAACACAGAGAATTTATTTTTTCTCATTATGTTAGATCTTGACATGAAGTTATATAGTTGGCAATGAAGGTATGAATTTAAAGATATTTATCTTTAGGCCTTCTTGTTCTTTCTGTCACCAAATTAAACCATGAGAAAATATTTACTAGGTAAACCATTCATTGAAGGGCAGACTGTTCTTTTAGTAACCAAAAAAAAAAAAAAAAAGTTTTTTTAAAAAACACAAAATAGTACAGTAAATATTTATTATTCTGATTCAGGATTTATTCTGCTTTAGATGCAAGTGAAAGAAGGTGAGTTTAGCAAATTCTTAGTATAATCAAGATTGCAAGGGAAAAGGAACAGCGCATGTTAGAAGCACACATTTATAAGCTATTCATTGTTAGTCTAAGATTCTTATTATCCAACAGTCATTCTTGTCTGAACGCCTTGGTATGTTTAATACAAGCCCACATCTTCAAGAATCTAGCTGATCAAGATAATAAGCCTTTCCCATTAGTCTGTTCTACAGAGATTTTTACTGTATTTTAAACATTCATCATTCAATTAATCTTAAAGGGTAGTGGATTCAGAACAATTGCTTACCTGACAAACTTGCAGATGATCACGGCAAAAACATCTCTGTCTTCTCTGCATGCTGCATCAGCTGCTTTCTCTGTCTGGACTGCCTCTGTCTGTCTCTCTGGGCTGGCAGAGCTCCACCTATCTCTCGATTTCTTGCCCTGAGGACTTCTCTGATAAGCATTCTTTAACCCTGGATTCCCATCTTTGTTGGAGCTAACCCCAACATATGTTGTTTGACATCATTATTGCATTTATCATATTATCATAATTGTTCCCATATCAGTCTCAGATACTGGGGATTGTGTCTTTTTCATTTGGTACATTTTCTGCCAAGGACAGTCCCTTCATAAGATGGATACCCAATGAGGTTTCTGAACCAGAATTTAAAGCATCAGTTCGAGTGATTAGCATAACCAAACTGCTTATTTCTGCTCTGGTCTGCTCTCCCACTGGGTCTTCCTCACTTGGCCCTTGGGACTATGCCATTTGAACTTCTTAAAAATCTACCTCCATCTCCTTCTCTGACTGATGGAGAAATGGCTTCTCTGTGTATGTCCTTGCCTCAATTTTTGATGGTTCCATAGGAGAGTGGCTGGGTCCATGGTAACAAGGCTGTTTCATCCCACAGTCCTCTTGGAAGGTGGCCTTTACTGCGTAGTCACCAGGCCTCTGACCACACAGCGCTTCTGTTTCATGTCTTCTTTCTCAGGAACAGTACTTACTGTGAACCAAGGTCCTCTGCCTTCATCCCCTTAAGGATCGATAGGTCATGACTTCAACCTTCATAGATGTGGACTGTTTTTCAGGGTGTCCCTTGTCCCTTCCAACAATTATCATGGGGTTGCATTGCTACTGCTGCTAAGTCACTTCAGTCGTGTCCGACTCTGTGTGACCCCATAGACGGCAGTCCACTAGGCTCCTATGTCCCTGGGATTCTCCAGGCAAGAATACTGGAGTGGGTTGCCATTTCCTTCTCCAATGCATGGGGTTGCATTAGACTATTCCTAAAATCCATCTAAGTTTTTTTTTTTTTAATATCTAAAAGTCCAGTTGTGGACAGTTCTGAAGACATGAGCTGTGGTATTAACTCACCGAACAAAAACTTCTAAATACACATTCATATTTTAAGTCTGTGTGATGGGGTTAAGGGTAGTTTTTCTTGTCATCAGATATTGTCCTTATTTAATAATGAGTATAGATTATTCTTATAATCTAAATAATACTAATAATCTTTGAAGTAAAAACCAAAACTATTTATGCTTACGATTGTTTCAAAATGAATATAATCCAAAATCTCCTATATAAAACTGTTTCAAACCCAATGATAAAAGGTAATGTTCCCAAGGGAAAATAAAAAATGTTGTTTTCTTAATGGAATTCCTAGATATGTTGCTTTGTTCTATCTTTAAATTAACTCAATTAATCACACCATAAATCTCAAAAGAACTTTTTTGTTTTTATACATCCTAATTATATCTCATGCCATCAGCAACTCAATGGACTTGAGTCTGAGTGAACTCTGGGAGTTGGTGATGGACAGGGAGGCCTGGCGTGCTGCGATTCATGGGGTCGCAAAGAGTTGGACACGACTGAGTGACTGAACTGAACTGAATTATATCTCACTTGTTTAGGATAGAGTCATTTGTGAATTATCCATGTCATCTGCTTTCCAACTCCTTTGGGCTGTTTCCCTTTCCAGAAACTGGAGAGGGGAAGAAAAAGAACATAAAAGTATTGAAAAATGGTTTAATTCAGCTGTTTGTTATTTGTATTCAGTAATGTTTTGGAGAAGCTTGAAATCAATAGTTAAAAGTAATTACAGACACATACATGAATCTACTATTCACAGGGCTTCTGGTTTCACAGGCAGTCAAGAGCCAATGCAGTCTTTTCCTGATGTGCTAAACCATGTCTGCAACCAACAACACCAAAACTACCTCCACAGGCAGGTTTCAAGGTGGCATGGCCTTCAGGGACAAATTCTGTCCCGGTTCTCCATTCTTGAAAAAAAGGAAAACCATCAATGCAAAGTACAGCAAGGTACCATCAATGCAAAGTACTTTCCAAATGGTCTTTTAAAATTCACTATGAGCATTGCAACAAAACTAAAGCTTCTTGAACTAAAAAGCTTCTTGACATTATTGGGAAAATGCTAAAAATATGCATTTAAAAAGCCATGAATTACATACGTATTTTGTAGAGGGAAGAGGTATTAGAGAGTTTGTTTACTCTGAAGAGAATTGACACTAATTTCCGTTATTTAAAAATTAAGACAAAAATGATAAAATTTTTAGAAGTCTGAAAAATAGACAAAACTCTACATGTGATTCAGCCTCAAATTTGTTTCTAACTAAAATCTTGGGCATGTCACTGTCTCTGAGGGGTCTTACTTAACTCACGCATACAATGAAGAAAAGACGATTACCTGGTCTAAAGTGCTGGTTTGTTACAGCTCTAGAATTTTATGAGAGGCTACAGGTTCCATACAAACACCTATGGGGTCAGGTAGGTAACACATATTGAGTGAAAAAGACCTGAGTGAGAATTCTTCTTGAGAGTGAATCCTTATCAATCTTACCTTATTCCACACTTGATAGCAATAAACATGTTTCACTTTGCTCTTAGTTTTACTCTGAAAGAATCAGTAATAAAGGGCCACCAATACTGATAAATGACAGTGGTGTGGTCCTATAGGGAGTGAGAGAGACTGTGGCGAACCAGGGAGGGCAGGTAAAGCAACAAGACAGTGTTACCATACGGGAACTGGGGTCTAGTTTTGCTAGATACTAATCATTTGAATGTTTTTAGTGAAATCTAATTGTCAATGCAGGCAATCAATTAAGAACACTGGAAAAACAAAAACAACCTTTTTGGACCATTACCGTTCTGGCCAAATGAAAGACATTAATGGATCAAATATGGCTCCCAGACTACTAAATTTACAATATCGGATCTATTTTTGTCTCCCTCATGGTACTGGGATCAGCACACAGTAAATAATTTGCTAATAATACTCCTTTAGTGAAAGCTCATACTGTCATGACCCACAGAGTATTTACTGAGGTTTTTTAACATGCTATGCTCTGTGCTAGGACTTTCTGACATTTAATCTCCTTTCATGATTACAATAATCCTGAGCGGTGGGTAGATATACTGTTACCCTAACATTTCAGGATGAAATAAGGCTCACAGAGACCAAATAACATGTCCTAAGTCATGTAACTTATTTTTTAAGGAGCTGAGTCTACAGTTCTGGCATGTAATTATTTACAATATAATGCATAATGAAAACAGCTATAAAAGTATACATGACATAAACTTCCTTTTTCAGACTTTTAATGATTCCTTATTATTCTATCATGAAGATGTGGTATAATATAAATTAAAAAGCTTTTGCTACTGAACACTTGAGTTGCTAGTAAAATCAAGTAGGGAAGTCTTTTTGCAAAATCTTGACTGCATTTACTTGAAATTATTGATGGCCTATACATCAGTCATTTTATTATATGCTGTCCTCGAAGAAATGCCTGATTTGTAATTGCATCTTTGGTGAGCATAGATACACATCACCTGCCCTACCCCTACCCCACCTCCAACACACATGGTACAGGGCTTCTATGAATTTTAAGGAAATCCTCCGATCAGCTTCAAAAACATTTAAGACATTTAAGCATTTGCCTATGAATCAGAGGTCAGGTTCCGAATTATATCGATACTTGGTCTCTTGGGTGGAAAGCAGCTGTCCTCCAGATAGCTCAGTGTGGAGAATTGCACAGTAGGTTACAGTGGTCTTCTCAGCTAGAAACTTTAGGAGATTTATTGAGATTTATGTGCTGAACTTTGCAAGTTACCCCTACCAACAGGATGTACTTTGGAGTCTCTTTGTCTTCTATGCCAATGACAAAAAAAAAAAGGCTCCACATCTTTTCTCAATTTTCCACTTGTCAAAGCAGAATTTCAAACTCCACAATTTTAAAATAATAGCTGTCCGACTGTAGACACAGAAGGATATAGACACATTAGACAAAAGGGACCAAGATGATGATACAACTTAAAACATAATTTTTATCATTCCATCTAGAACACTTTTGAAAGTAAGACAGGAGATCTTAATAATCACATAGGGATGGCAGGTTTGTATACAAAGACTATCCCTGGGAACCTGAGACATATGGTCAACCTACTATGAAGAACAGTTGTAGAAACTGGCAATGGTGAGCATGGAGAAGAGAAGGTAAAGACGTGGAGGGACCTGCAAGCTGCCTCAGGTATCTGCTGCTGCTGCTGCTAAGTCGCTTCAGTCATGTCCAACTCTGTGCAACCCTATAGACGGCAGCCCACCAGGCTCCCCCGTCCTTGGGATTCTCCAGGCAAGAACATGGGAGTGGGTTGCTATTTCCTTCTCCAGCGCATGAAAGTGAAAAGTGAAGGTGAAGTCGCTCAGTCATGTCTGACTCTGTGCGACCCCATGGACTGTAGCCCACCAGGCTCCTCCATCCATGGGATTTTCCAGGCAAGAGTACTGGAGTGGGGTGCCATTGCCTTCTCCTCGGGTATCTGAAAAACCCACAAAGAACTGGTTTGATGTGATCCTTATTCTAGCCCTTGGAGTGACCGAACCGAGCTAAAGAGGCTTTACCATCTGATGTAATGGTCACAAGCTTGGCTGTTGAACAGTTCTGGATTCAGTCCCAGATGAGGCTAACTAGCTGTGTGACCATAGGTAAGTCTCTTATTATAAAAGGGGAACAGAGTTGTAATGACATACTGAGGTAAAATAGAAGAGCAAGTGACCCAGAATAGGGGTTCAATAAATATTGCTGGGAATAGTCGAGCACAGGGACAGACCACCAGTGGTGCAATGCTGTTTTAGGGATTAGTTAAATGGATGATCAGAGCCAATCTTTTGTTTTCCTGAGTAATTTAACTTTTATTCTTATAAATAGAAAAAAATCAATTAGTAATTTTTTTCCAGGTACAAGATAAAGTGATTTTATGCAAAATCTTTAAGACATGTACTCAAATAATGAATGATAAATATTTTAATATTTAATATTCATCATAAAATGACATTTTCCTGTCAAGCTATGTATGCTGTTTAACAATGCAAAAAAAGCATGTTAGAAAAAAATTAAAAATGGCATATAGCTTGATTTTGAGACTGCATCTGTATAGAGATTAGAATTTAAGAAACAAGTAAACTTCTTTTATTTGAAATCCTTTCATTAAAGACAATTGATTTTAAAATTGGTCATAATTTATTTTTCAAATAATAAGATAAAGAGGTTTTAACTTCTTACTAAAATGTATTTTGTTAGTTTTTAATGACAGTAAATTAAAAACAAATCTAAATATAGTCCTCTACAGTTTATTTTCTCTTGCTAACATTGATTTTTTAAAGTACCAAAGAGCCTGATTTTTCAAATGCATTTTGTCCAAGTAAACAGAACTTCTGGTACTGAACATCTTGAAGGCAAGTTTATAAAAAGATTACTGTTTATCTCTTCATTATACTTTCTTGTCCTTCAGCACTGTAGTTCTCAACGCCTCACTGTTTACTGCAGTAGTTTCCAAACTTTGGCTGCATAGTAGGATCACCTGGGAAGTTTTTAAAACTCCTGAAACCCAGGCCACAGCCTCTACCACAGCGCCTGGGGAGTGGAAGCCAGTATGTTTTAATGTTCCCCGGGTGACTCCACTGTGCAACCAAGTTTGGGAAATATGGTCTTATTCCATGGACCATTATAGAAATAGTTATGACTAGGATTTAAAAAGCCATTAAAACTAGGTTCCAAAACCATCAGTGGTGTTTAGCTAAATACCATAGTTTAAAAAAAAAAAATTGAGTGGTTTTCTAGCACACTCATCTGATCTCCACCTCCAGATGTACAAGAGGCAAGCAAACTGCTTCTTTTTAAAATGTAGAATGTTTATAGAGACTAAAAGCACAGAAAAAAGGAAATGGAAGCAAACGCTACTACTTCTAGCAAGATGAATCTCCAGGGTACTCTTCACAAAGTCTTGGGTGTTTATAAACCAACTGAGATTTAAGGGCACTTTTCAACTCGGAAATTTTCTATTTAAACCAAATTTATTGGGAGAGACAGGAAAAGCTCTTCACAGGATTGTTTCTGTCGCTATTGAGTCAACAGTACCATCTTGCATTGCCCTTTATAATAGTCAAAGTGCTTTCATGTCTCCAAGCCCATCTGAACATCCAGAGCTGTGGAAGAATCGTAATGGTTGCAATTCTGTTGAGGAAAATAAGGGCTCAAGGTATTAAAAGCTGGCACAAAGCAGAGGTGGAACCAGCCCCCAGGGGTGACTCCTATGGAAATGCTCTTCTGATATCACATCACCTCTACCTAAACCTCAGCGATCTTTAAGCCTCAACATCCTCTTCTGGGGAGCTGATTTTTCCTCTAAGAGAACACTCTTCCCTATTTCTCCCTAATACATCTGAGACGTTGAGGTCCGGTGGTTCAAGCACTACAAAGAGGTATAAAGTACAAAAGGGGCCAGGAACATGGAGCTTCAAGGAGGAATCCGTAAGAGAGGGGAGAGAAGACGGACAGAGAATGTGCTCAGAGTGTCGAGAGCGGGCATGTGACAACCATGTAAGGGCAGAATTATCAAGGAGCAATTAAGAGGCAGTTAAAGTTTTTAAAAAAACAAAAACAAAAACTGGCTGTTTATTATTTTTTGAGGAGAGGAGGGGTGATGTGGGCAGAGAGGTAATGTAGAAAGATTTGGAGTTACATGTTATAATGGACTGATGATGGGAGAGGAGAGGACAGGGATGTGGACCATATGGTTAAGAAACCTAAGTATATGGGCTTGAGGTAAAGAGGGAATAGATTAGGGCAATAAGAGTGAAAATCAAGAAACTGACAAACTACTTGAAAGCAAGGATGAAGTTATCTGTAGCAAAACAGGAAATGCAGCTATTTCAATAAGACATTTACTTTCGGATCTGATGGCTGTGTGTAGGATGACAGAATACTTAATTACGTGACCCCTAATTGGTTGAATTACTGGATTAAAAGGGCATTAATACCAACCTGGTAGTGGTTTTGAAAAGTAAGGTGAAGGCTTGTTGGCAGAGCTGTCTTATGTCTTTCAGTTTTGGTGAGAAACTGGTTTCCATAAAGGAGTAGAAAGAAAGCTAATCACTGTCTTGGGCAGCATTAAATTGAAGGGTCAGGGATAAAACTAGATGATCAAAATAGGAGTCCAAGTGGGATGAATGGACTAGCACAACAGTTTACTATAAATAGATGTAACATCTTGTTCTTCGGGACCCCAAACCAGTAGTAGAAGTACAAGGTGAGGCAGATGTCTGCTGAAACATGTGAATAAATACAGGATTGGTTGACAGTGAGAGGTAAAACAGAAAGGTATGTTCTAAACTGAGACAAACCACATCTCGAATCCTTGCCCTGAGAAAAACGTAAAAGGTCTGGAATGCATACAAAGAAGAATGACCCTTAAGAGAATAAGGGATTAAAGTCTGGTTTGAACATCAGTGAGAAAAACCAGGAAATGAGTGTGAGCTGTGGTCACCAGCAAGACTGAGCACACTCTGAAGCCAAGAAGAGGTATGAAGCTAGAGGTTGTTCAGGATTGTGCACCAACATGTGAAATGTCAAGGAAGCAAAGCCATCTTGGTCGATGACAGAGCAGCTGTGAGGCAGCCTACTGGAGTGCCTTCAATAGGATGGAGCCAGGAAACTAGCTGAAAAAGACTGGGAGATGAAGGAATCAAGACTAGCAGTCACGCTTGGTATAAAAAATAAAGTTAGCAGGTGTAAAGAGCTTTTACAAAGGAAAAAAAGGCTAGTTTAGAGAAGGTGCAATTATAATCTTAGAGACTGAACAGCTGAAAAATGACTATATTCTATTTGTGACCATGTTTCTGAATAACACAGTAAAAACATAGTACTGTAATTCATGTGGGAAAACGCATATAGACTAAAGCAAATGAGGAAAATATCTAGGTTCTGTGAGTTGACTAAAAATGCCAGCCTTATGTCATCTGGATCGAGCATAAAGGTAAAACATGTAACAAAGTAAGGGGTCCATAAGACCTTTTAGTAGCCTGAAGCTTCTAAAATACAGCTTTGGGGCTACAAAAGCAGAACAAGCTAAGCCGGAATGGAAGGCATCCACAAAGGGCAACGGCTCCCTAACTGGTTTTCTAACTTCTAACTCTCGCTCTGTTGAACAGCCAACGAGCCTCTCAAAGGCTGGACCTGCTGCTACCCGGCTCAGAAACCTCCACTGGCTTCCCATCTCACTCAGCCTAAGAGCCAGTGTTCTTGCCCAGGCTTATAAGGTTAGGCAAGACCTCGCATTACACCTCTCAGGCTATATTCTACCCCAGTCACACTGGTTCACTTCCCTGCAGCCACACTTGTTTTTCCTCAGCTACCAAGCACCAGCTACTGGAACCTTTCCTTGGAAGGGTCTTCCAGGCAACCTGAAGTTGGCTGCTTCACTTCCTTCAGGTCTCTGCTCAAACGCCACCTTGTTTGAGAGGCGTCCCTGCCCACACTATGTGACACAGCACCGTCTCCTATCACCTGACATAGGTCTCCCACCCATTTCAACAGTCTCCAGGAGGAAGGACCTGGATTGGTTCTCCTGTCTAGAATGCTATGAATTTCCCCTGACAGGTACCAAATATCTATTGACCAAATGACTGGAGAGGAGACGTCGATAAAGGGCAGGAGAGTAGCTGTTGGGTGGGAAGAACTAGGAGACAGACACTAGAGTCGTGTTCTTAAGAAGCTGAGTCCTAGACTCAGGAAACATGGCATGGTTTCACTGTCATACTCTCCTCCACACTTCAGATTAAGACTTATGTGCCATCCTAAGTCTGTAAGTGAGACAGTGAAATATTTTAGATACTTACAGACTACCCTTCTTGGAGGATTTGAAGCCAACTGAGAGTAGGCTTATGGTTGAAAGAGCAGAATCCTAGATCCATCAGAAACATTCTACATTTGAAGTTCTAACCTCAGACAACACAACTCTCCCTGAGTTCACATTTTAAAATTTTTGCATTCATCTCAAACTACTCATTAAGGTATGCCTTACACTAAATTTTTATGATTCCAAGAGCAGCAGCCTTACAGGAAAAAAAAAAATCTTAAAATATTTTATCATCAGTAAGATAATGTTACCTTAAAGATTATAAAAATCAGCAAGTATCTCATTTTGACAGACTGAGAGGATGGCTATTCACAAACTATAAACAATGTTAATATAAAATGGTATTAAAACAGCTGTGAAATAATGAGTGCAATTTGCTTATTTTAAAAATTATTGAAGTCTAATGTGCAATAGGGTTACTCCCTTAGGCTAAATACTAAAACATTACAAATTTTCACAAAGGAAAATTCCACCAACTGGAATACAGAATAATTCTTCAAGAAATATACCCTATCCTTTTAATTTCATAAATTTCAAGACAAATGCTATTATCTCACCAGAGTGATCAATTTTCATTATATATTATTTAGGAAATGAAGCAATTGCTACTGAGTTTACCTTACATAAGGTCTGATTATAAGGAAAGCTTGGGTTATACATCTTAATCAGTGATTCTTTCCCTGTCTCTATATAACCCAGGAAGGTTGTGAAGAATCTTCAAGACCAACTCTGATGCATTTGATATCAGAAAAGAACAACAACAAAGAAACACTTAAAAGTTAAGGTTTTTAGGCACTGGGCCTGGATTCCAGATAACAAGATGTTAGCACTGCAGTAAACCCAATAGCTCCAGCCTGGGCTCTCGCAAAGATCTGTTTAGTGTCAATTCCAGCTCATCATGTGACCCATAACAAGTTACTTAAACTTGCTAAGCCTCAGTCTCTCCTTATGTAAAATGGCAGAAGTAACACACAGGGTTATTACTTCATAGTCCACATAAACTGCTTAGCATATTGACAGATCAGGTACTCTATACGTATTCACCCGTGATGTGACAAGATTCCTTTGAATAGTAAGGAAAGTATCAGCGTCTATATTTAATTACCTAAAAAGTAATTTGGAAGCTATGTGGCTCTTGCAATTTGGATTTAATTCGGACTTCCCTGGTGGCTCAGATGATAAAGCATCTGTCTACAATGCAGGAGACTCGGGTTCGATCCCTGGGTTGGGAAGATCCCCTGGAAAAGGAAATGGTAATCTACTCCGGTACTATTGCCTGGAAAATCCCATGGACAGAGGAGCCTGGTAGGCTACGGTCCATGGGGTCGCAAAGAGTCAGACACGACTGAGAGACTTCACTTTCACTTAAGACAATCTTAGTAACTTACCGCATTGAACCCCCACACCCAGATTCATGTAATACTGACTTGGAAACTTGTTTTCCTAGGATATAGTGTGAGTTAAGAAAGCTGGGCCAAAGACTGATACTATATAAGCACACAGGCCTATTTCTTCCTTTAATTTCCTACTTTGGAACCATTAATGTTAGCCAGTTGAATAATGACACTGAATTCAGAGAATATAGCTTAAACATGCCAATGTTTAGTGTTATCATCTATAAGCAGAAACATTTTTCTAATGAATAGGGAAAATGTTAAAGAAGTCGTTCTTAAGACAAAAAGTAGAGAAATAAATTATCGAGAGTTTGAGACAAAACCACCCTTACAAACTACAGAAGGATATTTCCTTTTGCACTGATGTACTGCTGAGAAGTACAGGAACACAACCAAGACTCCTCTTCATGGAACATTCTTTACGGTATTTTTATAATGCCTATTCCAACAGAAAAAAATTTTCAAGATCTTTCTAAGATTGCTTTTAGGTAGGTAGTATCATTACACTAATAAAATTTTTTGATCTACAAGTGAATATAACACTAACTGGAAAAGATAAAAGTCAATGTAGGATCTGGACATTAGGGTCCTAGAGTGGCAGAGGTTCAAAGAAAGCAAGCAGCTGTAGTGTAACAGGAGCTCCCTAAAGACACAGGCAAGAAAAAAAAGGTCAATAAACAAAAACTTACAGAAACTTTCCTTGTTTAGTGAATTTTACAAAGGGATTTCATTCAAAATTCAATCCTAATAATACTTAGTACACTTACAGAATCGAACTTGACAAAGTGGAAAAAATCTCTCCTCAGAAATATGGTACTCATATACTCATTAGTTGAATAATATTTACTAATGGAAAAGTATAGTATTCGTAACCATTCAAAGTTTTCTCAGTAGTTCAAAGTTGCTAATTTATGTTAAAAATTTATTATAAAAATACCAGCAGAGGGCAAATTGATGAATTTTGTTACCATAAACTTCAGATAATTGCTATTGACAAGTCTGGATTAGTTAATGAAAAAATCAGGTCTTACAGTTAACGTGAAAATATAATCTTTTCTAAAACCAAAACTTTACTTTCCCTTGGACTGCAGAAATTAACTCTTGAGCTACAAAGATTGAAGATGGTGGGCATGAGAGAATGGATAACATACCCACGTTCATTCTAGGGGCAAGATCATGCATATTAGGACACTGATTAACTGTAATAGAACCATAACATTTCAAGTACATTGCAGAATTCTCATTAATTAGATTTTTAAATTTTCAAGTAGAAAAAAGTAATTTCAAAATATGATGTTCAGATTAACTTAAATATTCAAAAAGTTCAGTCAGTCCCCATTCAGAAACAGATAAACAGTATATTTATTAAATGAGTTAAGACAAATAAACTTTACAAATAGACAAATAATAAAAGGCTCAGTGGCTAAAATAGATGGTAAGCATCATTGAAAGAAATCAACACCATCACGGTATCTCAGTTGGCTTACACGTGTAAAAAGAAATTTTCAAAGAGCAGTTTCACAGAAATGAAGCCAGTTTTTTTTCTTATAAACAAATTGCCATTTCTTGGTTCAAAACTGACATCTGTTATGAAAATTACCATATCACATATTTATAAGATGACAAGGAGTAACTCATCTTCAAAGTGCAAGTAAGTCTATTTACAACCACAAAAAAGGCAATGATGAGGAGAAAAAGATTTTTAAAAAATATACAAAGATTAAAAACATTTGGGATGCAAAATTAAACAATTTTTTGGTTAGAGGATAAAAGAGAAAAAGTGATTGAATTACAGATGCTGATTTCAGCTATACATACTATATAATGGGATCCAAGATCTTTAACAGCTTGCTCGCATTTTTTCCTACTTACATAATGCTCTGGAAATTTCTGGTAGAAATTACAGTGTCTCAAAGAGAGAACTACACACTAAGCATGTCTTGCTACTACTTCATGGATGTCGTAAGACCCGTTTATGGATTAGAGTTGGTGTAAAAAGCCATTGCCTTGAGTTGAAAAATGAATACTGTAAAAGCTCAATACAAACCCTCCAAAGCACATGCACTTCTATATCTTTTGGTAATTACATTCATATTTAAGCATAATCAAAATAAAAAAGAAAACTGAAAACACTTCCCTTTTCTCTATTCCCTATGCCTTGTAGGCTCTCCAGTTGATAGGATAAATTTTTAGAGTTGAAAAGGGTTCTTCGAGATAGTCTAGTCCACCACCCTCATATAGGGGAGATGATTTTCCCAAGGTCATGCAGCACATTAATTGCAAAACCCAGACTAGAAACCAGGTTTTGATTCCTAGCCCAGTGTGCTTTCCAACGTATCATGCTACCTCTTTTTACAGTATGATTCACTCTAAATACCTGATGAGTAATGTACAATTACAAATGCTGACAGAGCCAATGTGTTTCTAAGTCTTGCCAAGGATAACTGCAAAGGATTGATGGAGAGAAAAAGATTCTCCCCGATCCACCAAAAATATCAAGCACCATCAACTAAATGTTTCTTTGCTGGGTCAGCATTTTCAGATGTTGTAGTAGTCCTTGTAAACTTTATGTCAGCCTGAGGATTGTATATCTGGTGAAATCTGGGCCCTAACACAGTGCCAGTTCCTAAATGGTAAAGACAGAGGCCAAAGAGGGGAGAAGGCAGACAAAAGAAATAAAGACTTGAAAAATCCAACTGGCTTAGAGACAGGCATTCCAGCATATGGTTAAGAAATACATCTAAATATATATTTTTAGGGCCTTTCCCATCTTTTCACATTATCATTTTAGTTAATTTGTTATTTGGCCACTTAAGAATGAAAACAAATGTATCCGAGACAATGGCGGTCGTTATTATTATTTCTTTAAACTCTGAGACTATTTTAGGCAAACTAAATAAACTCTATGAACAACATGTCAAACTGCAATGATTTTCTTAATCTGCTTCTAGTAGATTGCCACCGAGGAATTAAAGAGGGTACCTCATGGGGCTGTTACCATCTTGAAATTTATTCCAATTGCAGTTAAAGGGAACAGACCGATGCACCACATAGGCAGAATTGAGTAAAGAAGCTGAAAGTTCTTTTTTTAAAAAATTGCTGTGTATTTATTTAATAAAAGGGCATATTTACTTATGTTTACAAACAAGTTTCAAAAACAAAAGGAAAACATGTATGCTTCTACTTATTAACCTTTTTCAAAATGCCAGCAGCCCTCATGCTGTATGAAGGTTTCTAAGGATTTATTAGAAAAAAATAAAATCAATACAGTTCACTTACAGTTCACCAAGACATCACTGAACTAAGATGTTTAGACAAAAACAAAAAAGACTAAAATTCTCTTGTAGTTTGATAGTTTGATTTAATTTGATTTGCCTGAAATAACAAAAGCATTTCAAGCATCTTTCATTATGTCGTTGATGTCCTGCATTAAACAATCTACTAAATTCTCAACAAAGGTTATTAGCAAGTTTTCAAAAATTTTAAAAATTAAACAGTTGTTTCAAAACCATTAAGTAGTAAATGTATTTAAGAAACTAATTAAGACAGATGCCATAACTTCATTAGAACACCACTGCTCATGTTTTTTTTTGTTTTGTTTTTTTTGTTGTTGTTTTTTTTTAAACAAAGCATTAGTGTTATCTATTTGGCTATTAGTATTAGCAATTTATCTACAGTATTTAACAAGGTAAATTGTAGGCAAAAATTTAGTACAGTTTCAATAGAAACACCCCCCCTCCTTTTTTTCCTGAAAATACAGCAGTATCTGAAGGACTAATTTTATCTCTGCATCAGTTATAAGGAAGCGTCCCATCTATGAACAGGAACAAAAAAAGTATCTACAAACCTTGTAAACAGATCTGCATCATTTATAAACATAAATAATCCAAATTATTAACAGCCAACAGCAGAAATTAAAGCATCAATTCAATGATCCAGGGCTCTTTGCTTGCTTGCCCAGCTTTACTCCTCCCTCTCTCCCATCAAGGATTGAGATCAACTAAAACTTTGCTAATATACTGTTCAGGACCATTCTTAGGTTCTACTGATGATCCACAGGTCGACTTATGCTGAGTTACTGTTTATCTGTCAGTTCAGTTCTCCCACCCCCCAAAAGCACCCTCAGTCTGGCAGAAAGCTTTGCTTTTTTTTTAAAAAAATAAATCTACATTCGTACAAGTATGTCTTCTGTTGAAGTCCAGAGACAAGAATACTATCTTGTCCGTCACAATATGTGAAAAGACCCAGTTTCAATTTGTTTCTTTACAATGCAGCTAGTGTGTTAACATTCAGCTTACAATCAGAGTGATGTTTCCAAACTATGTAGTGGGCTTCCTGGGGATGAAGAGGTAGCAGACTTGTTCATTTCTATTGTAAGGTAAATCCCGCTGTCAACAGCATTGTTATTTTTGTTGGGAGAGGGTGGAGGACTGGAGTTACGTTTTGTAGGAGCATCATCTTCAGCATCAGTGTCATCAATAAGGGGAATATGAGGCTCTGAATCTTCTATCCTAAACTCAGGATGTGTCATAAAGTTGTGAATTGAACTTCTTGATTCCGGTTTTTCTAACCCTTCATATAAAGAACTACGAAATGCATTCACCACTCGAATCTGTAAATATCAGAAAACACAGAAACGTATCAGTACGCTGTTAGCTTAATTTAAAAATGGTTCATTTATGAGTCTGAATCCACAAACAGCTAGGGATGAGTGAATCATATTTGCATGTAATGCAGTGGAACTTGCAATACACTGTAAAAAAAATGAATATTTTAGTAGGACACTACAGAACAACAAAACCACAGACTCTAAGAATTAAGGGGAATAGAGTTCAAAGTAATGCTAAGAATATCTCATTGTCACTGGCTAAGAATTTAATAGCCATTTTATAGGATAGTTTTCCCTAAGAAAACAAAATCAAAGAGAAAACAAACATAAAATTAACCATACACAAGCGTTAGCTGATTTTGTAAATAAAAGAAATGTAATTTTTAAAAACAATTTAAATAAGTTAAACGAAGTCAAGCACAGAGGGTTACTACTCATCATGCTAGGAATTAGGGAGTCACCGACTATGAAAAAGCCAAGCAAATATAAGCTGAATGCCACAATGAACTCACATCTACCCCACTATGCCCTTAATTAAAAAAATAAAAATAAAGACAAAACCCAAATAAATATCTATGAAATGCCATTAAACAGCTATAAATATTTGAGTATATGCCATTTGTCTATAAAGTGTTAGTGTTTTTCTCTATGATAATAAAACTTAAATAACTTTATGCACTACAGTCCACTGAAGAGAACAGATTTAAAATAAAACAAAAAACTTTCTGAGATTCTTCTGTGAAAAATTTCCCAAGGAGAAGAAAAAGTGTTTAAGCATTTTCACCCTTAAACACACAGACCAACAATTCATCTTCCTTCTCAGAATTCTGCTATATGGAAGAAAAGAGGTCACTGAGTAATCAACTCAAATACATTACTAAACATACAGACTCGGGGTCTCATTAATCCAGTATCATAAAGACTTAAAAAAAAAACCAAATAATTGGATTATTATTATTTATTATGTCAGTTATCCAGATACAACTGACATTGACATTTCAGGAAAAAAGATGATTAAAGTCCTAAGTCACCAAAATCACCTCATAAAACAATGGTATTCAAAAAATAAATTTCCTCACAGGGATATTTTCATTTATTTTGTAAAAATGTAACAATTTATGCCCACTTTTTTACTGCATATATTTAAGGCATACAAGACTATTTGATACACATCTGCAGCATGAAACAGTCACTACAATCCGGTTAATTAACATATTCACTACCCCACATAGTTATTGTCTCTGTGTGTTGAGAACACCTGAGGTTGGACTCTCCTAGCAAATTTCAAGTAGACAGTAGTGTTGTTACCTACAGTCACCATACTATACATCAGACTTCCGGAACTCATTCATCTTGCATAACTGAAACTCTGTACCCCTTGAACAGCATCTTGCAATTGCCCCTCCCCCTGGTAATCCCGATTCTATTCTACTCATATGCGTTTGACTCTTCCAGATGCCCACTTCTGAGACTTTAACCAAAGGAACTGAAATCAAGATTTTGGAGCGATTCCTGCACTCCTGTGTTCGCTGCTGTCAGTGGCTAATAGGCACAGAGAATACAAACTGGAGGACCAGCCAGCCTATCTGGTGGGTGATGAGCTGCTTAACATGACTCTGAAGTTGCTGCTTATTGGACTTGTTTGCTGGTATTGTTAATGGAACTCAAGAAGCAGTTGAGGTCTCTCTTTTGTTCTGACCAGTCTGGGTAGAGCAGAGTAGTGAAGAATCACGGGGAAAATGAATCAATTTTTGAAACATGTTAAATTTGCTAAACAACCAAAGTGAAAATATTCAGCGTTCAGAAGAAAGTTACGGGTGTAAGTTACAGATCTGAGAGTTTAGCAAAGCTCCAGGAGGGGTAGAGTGTAAAAAGTAATAAGCAGGTGAGGGCAGCAAGTATACTTGTACATACAATTACACACACCTGTGACAGCTGAAATCAGATTCCTTTCCACTGAAGTTTTTCAGTTTTTTCCCCCTCTCTGACAAAATTTATTATGTTATCCTAGAATATCGAAGCTTGAAAGGATATTTGAGATAGTTTATTTCAACCACTTTACAAATAATACAACCGAGCAAGTGAAGACAGGTGGCTGCCTTGCCAGGTCACTCCAAATTAGTGCCAGAAAGTCTCAGAGCTAAGGTTTCTGGACTCCCAACTCCAATTTCTTTCAATTCAATAAAAGAAGAGAATATATGGACATTAACTTTATTAACTAACTTTACTGGAATAAGGTACTTCCTAAGATTAAGGTCAGCACAGTACAAGGGAAGCTTAGAAATGCTCCAAAGCAATATTATTTTCAAAAAAAACAGTTCTCATATTAGACACACAAAATAACATCTAGATTAACTAGGGGTCACTGAAACAAATTTATTTTACTTCCTGCTCATTAAATAAGAAAGCATCCGATCTAAGGTATGCCACTGAGCTAGTTATATTTGCTCTCATTGCTGTAACTTTCTATAGGTAAAATTCTCACAGAACAGTAGTAATTCTGAGTGATGAAAAAGCACAATTGTGTGCATTATACTGTAGGTAGACAGAAAATTATTTTAATACCACAAAGAAATCAGTTTAAGCAGAAACTGATTACCTATTTTTGACAATCCAACCCCTACTGTTTATTTAATCCAGTCTTTAAATGTTATTCTTTTAATACCTATTAAGACCTACTATGTACAACACTATTTAAGGAAAATTCAACAACTCCTATGTCAAGAAAAAATTTTAAAGAATAAATTATTGAGAGGAAAAAATTTGAGGCATGAGGCACAGATGGCAAACAATACATTGAAATGATTATTATAATAATAATTTTAGGAAACTGAAAGTGATTACTAAGGTAAGCACTACATTAAATGTAGCAAAGTAAGATGATGTAGCATGCTAAACCACCCATTTTCTTAAATATAATCCTAACTTTTGATAGGAGAAAAGAATATTACTGACCAAAACACGGTACACAGGAGACAGTTCTATTTTACCTTCTACAACAGACTTTTCCTGAAATTTGTCATCATACTTTTACTATATGCACTATAAATTAAAGAATTTCAATGGCAAAGTAAAAGATACTTTGCAACAGGAAAGAAAATTCTAGGTTGCGTTTCAAAGTTATGTCTCTGTACATCAAATTTTCTCAAAGTGAGACCTGTGTAATAGCTAATGTTTTAATTATCTGGAATAGGGGTTGGAAAATATTTTCTGTCAAGTGCCAGATAGTACCTATTGCATAGCACAGAGGGCTATATTCAATATCTTGTAATAATCTATAATGGAAAAGAATTTGAAAAAGAATGGATATATATGTATAACTATCACTCTGCTATACTGCTGAAACTAATACAACATTGTACATTAACTATATTCCAATTTAAAAAAGAGGTTATAAAAAAGAGTCAAAGTTTGACATAGATATTCCTAAGATTATTCTCTACTAGGGCAGGAACCCAGTGATAAAATTAAACCTTCCATTAAATGAATTAACACCATTACCCTGGCTACCTGTGCAACTCAGAGGTTTCATACAGAGTTGTGCATCAGAAGAGTCTGCAGCAGGTATGGGTGTATAAGACTTAAAACAGAGCTTGTGATTGATCTGATATTTAATATAAAGCCTGGGACACAATTATACAGAGAAATACAGTTAATATGATACCACACCTAGTGAAAAAAAGTCAACTATTTAAAATTTTGCAGAAATAAAAAACAGAATTTATACCACCTACTAGATAAAACTTGTCAAAAGAAGTTTAACTTAATGCTTATCAAGAGGAAACAATCAAATTCAGAATGTAGGACACTTTATAAAACAATCTGCCTGGATTTT
The DNA here is from genome assembly GCA_935064755.1 of Tragelaphus eurycerus. NCBI lineage: Eukaryota > Metazoa > Chordata > Mammalia > Artiodactyla > Bovidae > Tragelaphus > Tragelaphus eurycerus. The sequence continues at coordinate 37,418,116 of CAKXYN010000010.1, read as the reverse complement.
TAAAAGAGAAAATCAATGTTATGAAAAATAAAGGTAGAGAAAATGGATCCAGGTTAAAGGAGAGAAGAGTCATAACATACACTATTGAATGTCCTTTCTTGGATCCAGGATCAAAAAAGCTGTAATATATGACATTGTGGGGGCAAATGAAGAAATCTAAATATGGACTGTGTATTAGATAAAGTGGTATATATTAATATTATAAAGATAAAGCAGATATCATAAAACATTAAGAAGTGGTAAATCCAGGCAAAGGGATTTTGTATGGATTAACCTTTCAATTTGTTTATCAGTTTGCAATTTTTCAGTTTTGAGGGGAGGGAATATATCAGGATTAAGTCTCAGTTTGGCTCCTTCTTGTGGATATAAATAGAAGCTTACTTTCCATTCCAGCCTCATCAACTCCTTCATTTCATTACTCTTTTAGTTTTAATCTATATCAGCTGGGATCTGCTTTCCTCAACCAACAAATTCTATCAAAGGGTCAGCTTTCGAGTCATTTCCTTAGGTAATTTTCCCTGACATCTCAGGGAAGGGTGAAGACTCTGTTGTAACACTGTTTCATCACCATGTCGAAATTCCTATCTCCTCATCTGCCTTTCTCCCTAGACGACAAAGTTGGGAGGTTCCAGGGCATGTGGTAGGCCTTGCAGTGTTTATGAAATACAACAAAGTGAACACTAAAAGCAGGAGGTGAAGGCGTGAGTGTAACATGCCCTTGAAAGCCAGGAATCATGTGGAATCCAGATGAGGGAGGGATGCAAGTGACATCAGCCGTCCCAGGCGTAAGGCCAGACATAAGGCCGCCTAGCCCATGTCATTCAGGCAGGTGGCACCACGGTAGCTTCTAAGAGGAAGATTCCTATCTGTGCATGTATACAAATGCGACATCCTAAAGTCACTCACCCTAAAGATATAACATGTCTAAAGTTACCGGGTCAGTTTGTCTTTTCAGCACCTGGGTGCTCTTTGTTCTACATCAGGCTGCCTCTGCTTATTAGCTATGGACACATCATTTAAACTCTAAGTCAGCTTTCACACCTGTAAAATGAGGATAGTTCCTATTCTGCCTGCTGTGCAACACTGTGAAAAATAACTTAAGTGAACAGGCAGACTCAAGTGAACGGTCTTTTTTTTTTTTAAACAGCATTGTTTTCTCCCTTAATTTATCCTCTCCCCAGTTTCCCAAAGGATGTGAGCTTGAGCCAACTCTGGAAGATGGTGAAGGACACAGGGAAGCCTGGCGTGCTGCAGTCTGTAGGGTTGCAAAGAGTTGGACACAAGTGAGCGACTGAACAACAACGTTTCCCAAGATTCCTCTTTAGTCTGTCACTGGCTAAAGATCAAATGGAAAAGATAAGTCACTGCCCAAATCAGGTATCTCCACTGAGTTGGAGGGTATGGATGAGGGGTGGGTGTGTTTATATCTTTAATGTTTCCAATATACTGAGAATCCACCATGGAATCAACAAGCTAATTCAGAGTAAGGAGGATAAAGGTTATAAGACTTTGGGAGAGTTCACTAAAATGCAACAGTCTGTTATATTTCTTTACACTAATAACTATGTGAAAGAGAAAGTAAGAAAACAAGTCTGTTGCATTAAAAATAATAAAGTATCTAGGAATAAATTTAACCAAGGAAGTGAAAGGCCTGTATACTGAAAACTACAAGACATTAATAAAAGAAACTGTAGATGACACAAATAAATGAAAAGATACTCCATATTCATAGGCTGGAAAGATTAATAGTGTTAAAATGTATATGCTACCCAAAGCAATACAGATTCAATGTAATCCCTAGCAAAATTCCAATGGCATTTTTCACAGAAATAGAACAAACAATCCTAAAATTTGTATGGAATCACAAAAGACCCTGAATAGCCAAGGCAATCTTGAGAAATAAAAGCAAAGCCGGAGGCATCACAGTCCCTTATTTCAACTGCATTACAAAGATATAGTAATTAAAACAGTAGGATATTGGCATGAGTTTGTATACAAATGGACATACAGATCAATGGACAAGAACAGAGACCCCAGAAATAAACCCAAGCATAGGCGATCAATTAATTTACAACAAAGCAATCAGGAATATACAATGGGGAAAGTCAGTCTCTTCAATCGATGGTGTTAGGAAAGTGGGACAACCCCATGCAAAACAATGACACTGGACCACTATCCTACATCACACACAAAAATGAACTCAGAATTACAACGACTTTAACATGAGACATGAAACCATAAAGTTCCTAGAAAAAACATAGATGCTAAGCTTCTTGACATAGGTTTTGATGACGATTTTTTGAATCTGACGCCAAAAGCATAAAAGGAAAAATAAACAAGTGGGATTACATCAAACTTAAGTTTCTACACATCAATGAAAACCATGACCAAAATGAAAAGGCAACATTTTGTTCTCATAAAATATGAGAAAATATTTGCAAATCTATATATATGATATGGGGCAAATATTCAGAATATATATATATTTCAAAATCTATACAAATCAATAACAAACCCCCCAAATAGCCCAATTAAAATGTGGTCAAAAGATCTGAACAGACATTTTCCCCAAAAATATATACAAAAGGCCAAGTGGTACATGAAAAGATGCTCAATATTGCTAATCATCACAGAAATGAAAGTCAAAATCACAATGAGGTATTACTTCATATTTGTTAGGATGAAATGGAAACAATGTAAGCATTCACTGATGAATGAATGGATAAACAAAGTATGGTGGACACACACATGAATAGTATTTAACCATAAAAAAGAAGGGATTCTGGACATTTGTGAAAACACAGATGAACCCTGAGAGTATTATTATCCTAAATGAAATAAATCAGACAGAGAAAGACACATACTGTACGATTTCTCTTACATGTATATGTGACATCTAAAAAAACCCCCCAAACCAAGCTCACAGATATTAAAAAAACTGGCTGCTGCAAGATGTGGGAGGTGGTCAGCAGTGGGAGAGCTGAGTGAACTTAAAAAAAAAATTGAATAAAAAAAAATTTTAGTGCATTTTCCCTACTTTGGAAAACTCACTAGAATATCTTATCTAGGAAGCAATTTCAAATTGATTGTATAAATGAAAAAAAAAAAAACCTCACATAAATACCAAAGAACTTAGAAGCTTCTACAGGGTTTCCCCCTCAAAACAAAATAAATAAAAAATTCACAGCAAGCCTGCAAAGTCTAGGCTAAGGAGGCGAGTGAGTGAACTGAAGTCACTCAGTTGTGTCCGACTCCTTGTAACCCCATGGACTGTAGCATACCACGCCCCTCTGTCTATGGGATTTTCCAGGCAAGAGTACTGGAGTGGGTTGCCATTTCCTTCTCCAGAGGATCTTCCCAACCCAGGGATCGAACCTGGGTCTCCTGCATTGGAGGCAGACGCTTTACTGTCTGAGCCACCAGGAAAGTCTAAGAAGGCAAACACCTGGGTATACGCTTAGAACTTTTCTTCAGGGTACCAACTTACTTTCCAAACTGAACAAGAAACAAGTCAAGGCACTATGTTTATTTTCAGCTTTAAAAACACAATTTCTTGGTTCTGTTAGATCAGTTTCAAATCACATGCTTTTGGGAATCATGCAGAATGGAATATGTTTAAAGGCATATACTCAAAAATTTATAGTCGTTTCACAAATTCTAAGCTACAGTTTTATTCCCCGTATTAACTACTAGAGTTAGCGTAGAGACAAAGATTTCATGTCTGATCTTTGGTTGCAATTGTTCCACCTGTTATCTAGCCCTCTAAGAAATAAAACGACAACAACGACAACACTTTGAGGTCTCAATCCACTTTACGAAAAGAAAGCTTTATGAAAAGCCTGAACAATGAATTTAAACATTAAGGAGAAAATGAGAAACGTTAGGTGTGTGAAGTAGGAAATGTTAATTTCATGCACTTAGGAACACACACTCACACCCCACAGTAGTAGAAGCAGTAGAAGAGGAAAACACTACATGTGTAGGGGTAGAAATATTTGTTACATCATGATGCTGGCTGGCGATGGAGGGTTGCCGCCTTAGTGCCCCCTGAATGGAACTTCCACTCTGGAAAGCATTCACTACATCCATCTGCAAGGAATCAGAGATTGTGACAGCTTGCTCAGCAAGAGAGAGAGAGACAAGAGAAAGGACCATTCCATCTATCAACATATAAAAAGTAAAGAAAAAGGCACTTTTTACAGAGCAGATAAATAGGCAAGAGGAGCATTTGGAGATGAAGGGGGTGGAAAAAAAGCTAGGAGAAAAGGAGCTTAGGGGCATACGGACACATTCTTTCGTGGTCAGTTAAAACTTGCACTCATTCCAAGCACCAGTACTATTTTTCAAAAGAGTAAGTTCTGTGGGTTGGGGAGGCTAGAAAGGAAGCAAAGGAGCACATTCAAACCTCCTCCCCAGCTCCAAAGGCCCTTGGCTCCCGCTCCCATCGTCTCTCCTACCTCTTCACCAGGCCCATACCTGTGTCTGGATTCTGTTCAGACCTCTAAACCACAAGATCTGGCCACGCCGCAACTCCCGCTCAGCGTGATCAATCTCTTCCACATCCTCCGCTAACTCCTCCTCAGGTATTTCCTCCTTCTGTGTGCCATGACCAGCTTCTTTGAGGAATTTTAAACGGCTAGTTGGAATTGTTGAAATAAGCTACAACATAGGGGAGAGAACTTAGAAACAAACCATATCAAAATACAATGAGACTGATCAACTTCAATACAGAAAAGGAATGAAAAGCTGCACTCAAGAGCCAACTATCTTTACCAATGAAGCAATGAAATCTTGTCCATCATAGGCCTTCTTTCTCAGAACAAAAAACATTCCTCTGTTAGCTACACAAAAGATTTAAGTTTGAAGGGCAAAAGTTTCCCTGAATGAAAATAACCTGATTACATTTGCAAATTTTATTTAAGACATTCAAGACCATGAATTATCCAACCATGCTTTAATATACATATATATATACACACTTACTTAAACTCATATTAATATTTATTTCAAAAAAATGAAAATCGATCTTATAGGATGCAAAAGAAGTTTACATTTCATTAGCACTTTAAGAATTCAAAGAATAAAAAACACACTAAAGTTCAGAAAACCTTCGAGGCTGCACTGAAAATAGATTTATTTAGTGTATTTATTTTCATAAAGTATAACGATTTAAAATTGGATTAACACTGAGAACGATACCAAACAGGAACAAATGTCCCAGAAGACATAAAAGATAGAACAATACCAATATGTATTAACTTGTAAGTGTTAACAGCCATTTCTTAAGGAAGTTAGGAGAAAAAGGCATGCAGTGAGTATCAGAACCGCTCTGAGAACTTCTAGTTCAACCACCTCATTTTAGAGACGAAACAGGTTCAGAGACACAGAAAGTGACTTGTTCATAGACTGACTAAGACCCTAGGTTTCCTGACTTAACAAATCAGTGCTTTCTACCATGGCACCTAAAAATCAATGGACAATGTCAACCAGAGACAGTTACTAATGCCTATTAGGCATGTACACTATATTGAACTTCCTCTTCTTGAAAATAGCCAGATGTGGGGGGAGGCCTGGGGGTTTGGCTTTGCCTGTGAGGGAACATTATAAAGTAACTAGAACAATTAAAAAAAAAATGTGGACCTAGTACAGATCCTACTTAAAGGAAGATCTCTGTTAAAAAAGGTCTTTACAATGAGTAAGAAGAGAAAGCTCAGACCCTAGAAACAAAAGAAAAAGATAAAAAGCGCGTAAAGATTGAGTTAAGATTAAGTACAATCTGTTTAGACTGACTTGCAAAATAACAATGAATTAGTTCACATCAATTACACACTAACTTGCATTTATGTGCTAACTTGCATTTATGAAAATGTTAGTAGAGTCTCTATCAGTTTTCTAGTGATGGTAATAGACTTAAAATGAATACACACACTGTTATCACTTATCTTTTAAGAAACAATGACATACATCTGCAAGTCAGGTACCCATAGTGAAGAAGAAGGACGTCTCATTTTGGAGGCAGTGTATTTTATATGTACACTGTTAAAGTCATTCAATCCAAATCATCTAAAATGTCATTTTGTGGCCTACTTTTCCAGACACCAGGAGTTTTATGGAAACATTTGTCATATCAACTGAAACTCAAGATTTTTTAATGCTACATTTTTGAGATTATATAACAGAATGATAAAAAGGCTAAAGCATATAATATTTTTATTAAAATATTAATTCTGAAAATGCAAAGTAGGTCATAGAGCAAAAGATACACATATTAGCATTCTGACCAGTTATAAATGTACCATTTTAGTAACAGTTGTAAAACTTGTTCTAAAAAACAAGTTAAAAGACTATGTAAGAAATTAGTGTTTTATTGCATAGGCATAATCATAATTAATACCAAGTGACATACTAGAGCAAATATTACATTAAAAAGAATCTCTGAATGTCCTTTCTTGACCCAGAATGAAAACGACTTAGAATCAAGTTATAGAATTGATTAAAGAGTATACATACTAGAAATTTAAAAAAAAAAAAAATCACTTTAGGTTTGAACAAAAAGTGATGAGATTTTTTTACCTGGCCCCAGAGTAACGTTCCCATTCCTAGGAATATTGACCATAGCCACTGTTCTATTGAAAGTTCTGAACAACTGAAAGGTTTTCCACCAAACTGCACAATTATGATCTGGAGAAATAATCAAGAATAAATTTATTTAGTGAAGTTGCTGACTTACACTCTGACCCATGCTCCTTATATCTCATTGTGGACTTGTTTTGAACAAACAACATAGCTGATGCAGATGTGCTTTGAGTAGCACAAAGGCACCGAAGAATGACCCTACTTCCATCAGTTGTCCTGGGCCTATCAATCTATGCCAGCGACTACGTGTTATCAGACTTGCTTGGTAGAGAGACAAGAAGTTATGTTTTTGCAATCCCTATATATTACAAACATAAAATAAACCTAACTTTGATAGTAAGTAGGAACCAACATTTTAGTGTATCAAGAATAATGATTTCTTTTAAATAAAATACTTCCAGAAACTATACAATAACTAAGTAAGCAACAGTTCCTCTCAAGTTGACAGAAAAACTGAAAGCTAAAACAGAAACAGTTTGCAGAGAAATAATTAAGTTGAGAGTTTTGGGTTTCAGAATCCACAGTGCCCAAGGCGTAGAATGAATAAATGCTTCAAAATTCTTAGACCTTCATTTTGAAACTAGCACCGTCACTGTCTGATTCTATCCTTGAAAAGCTCACTTTTTAAATCTTACTGTGTTTACTGTCCTCTTATGTGATCACGCACCACTCACCCACCTGCTGTGATTCCAGATTCTGCTATTAACAGTCGTTTGCATAGAAGAGTACCATAGAATCCAAGGTGATATAAAACATAGGTATAATACATAATTACATAAAATTTACCATACGTAAAGTGATGCTTAGTTTGCCCTTATTATGGTCTTTATAAAAATGGCAAAATTCGGTCCTTTCTATTCCTTCTCTACCTCACTGTACATACCCCATCCTCCACTTCTCTTCTGCCTTGTTTTGACAATATTACAATATATAAAACTGGCATATAACCAACTCAGGATGCAGTCATTTAGAATCATGTGGATTTTAAAATACTTATTTCAAAACCTATTATTACTTAATAATGAACTCAACTGTAGAAATACAACTGCTATTAATTGCTAGAAGCAATTAAGGGATCAGTCTAGGTAAACTAAGAAGTGGTTACCTGTAAGACTGGCCTTAAATAAGATCAACATTATAACAGTTTCCATAAAAGCAATGTAGAATAAATAATCAGAAACAGTGAGTGTGAGCAAACACTGCTGTGAGCTGTGTCACAGCCACAGAATCAGTAGTGCAACTGAAGGAGTCCTAGTTTAATATACTCATTCACGTGGAGAACTTCAGGATGGGGCAGATTTTCACTTGAGTTGTGATATTTAAAATTCTTCTTTGATGTCATCAAGGCAATACACAGAAGGCCCACACATTGAGGTCAAGTAATTTCTGGAATAAGCCACCTGCTTACCTAAGATCTGCACACAATAATCATATTTGAAACTCTCTTTTACAATTACCCACCTGTACCACAAAAGTGCCTAAAACAATTGTGCAGAAGATGGCATTATTAAAGATTCCTTCAAACACATTTCTTTCACCGTGAATTTTCCGTGCATTTATTTCGTTGAAAAGTTGCATCAGTACAAAGGTATTAAAAACAATAGTATAATGTTCCGATGGAGGAGCATGCAAAGGAGCATTTCTTCCGCTATCAATATCAAAAAACTTTTCTCCTGAAAGAATGAAAAATTATTGCTTTGTAATTATCATACAAAATAACTGAACATTTTAAGGAAGCATGCAATAAAACCTAGCCAGACCTTTCTTTGCTCTCAAACAGCAGCACAGAAAGAGTTGTGAGGGATCTGGGATGCTCCAGTACCCCTCTCTTATCTTATATGGAAGGAGACTGAAGCCCCCCTGAACTACGGTGACATGTTCAAGATCACATCTAAGTTAGTGGTAGGGCCAAGGACAAGAAATCAGGAGTCTTTACTTCCCACTACTATCACACTGCCTCTCAAAATGTACTAAGCATCCACTGACAGAAGAAATTAAACATCAATGGGAGCCAGAAAGAAAAATAACATACATTCTTGAAAAATCTGCAATGTAAGCTCAGAACCAAAACAATCGAAGCATTGAATTCTTACCGGCAAACAAGAGTGTGAAGACTACAACAAGCTGATAGAATGCGTGACCCAAAATATTCTTCATCATTGTGCGTGAGATGAGAGGCTTATTTCTACCATAAGGTTTCCGAAGCAAGAGAGATTCAGTGGGGGGTTCAGTTGCCAGAGCCAGGGAAGCAAGCGTGTCCATGATGAGGTTTACCCATAGCATCTGCACAGCCTTAAGTGGCGAGTCCTAGAAAAGACAGGTTTCTTAACAGACACTCACAACTTTCCAGGGATTCAGCAATTCCCAGGAAGTCACTTCTATTTAAAAACTTAAAGTACAGGAGTTAAAATTACATTTCTATATTAATTAACCTAAAATGCTAAGCTTGAACTTATTTAAATATTTTAAAAAGGCAGGTTATATGCATTTGTGCTCTAAAATAAGCAAGTTTTAATAAACAAATTGTCAACTTACTTGAGTAATACAGGCTCCTGTGAAAGCAACAATCACTGCTACTACATTAACGGTAAGCTGGAACTGAAGGAATTTTGAGATGCTGTCATAAACATTTCGTCCCCACATAACTGCTTTAACAATGCTTGTAAAATTGTCATCCGTGAGAATAATATCAGATGCTTCTTTAGCTACATCAGTTCCAGCAATACCCTATTAAAGAAAATTTCTGTGAATTAGACTGTTTAAAATACAACTTTTAAATATTGAAAGGATAATATGTATTTTACAAAAATTTACTATTATACTTAATAATTATTGACTTACATTTACTGTAAAAGGGGGTAATATAGTTAAGTCTAAGATACTTTCTCCCAGAAAGACATTCATCTCAGTAGAAATTGAAAATAATATATGAGACATTTACAATAAAGTTCAACTTGGGTTAAAAAAAGGAGAGAGAGAAATGGACACAGGTACTACCCTAAGTTCCTTCCAAACGTCACATAAAAGATTTTTTTAATTAAAAAATAAAAACTCACAAAGGCTAAAAGTTAGTGGGAAAAGAGATACATCATGAGGTTGGAGAGCAGATAACTAAATAGTTAAGAAACTCACAGACCCAGAAAGCTGAACCCTAAACCAACAGTAGGGAGAGCAGAGTAGCAGCCTTTTTGCACCCCAGGACTCTTCTAAGTAAGGCTCAGGACTTGCAGCACCAGATGAAGAGGTGAAGGTATGAATAAAAACAGGAGAAATTCTTACGTTTACTGAAGACACTGAAGAAGTACTTAGAACGTCCGCACTAAAATAACAGTGTCTCTCAACAGGGGAACGGGATGGATGAATAAGTTGTGGATTAATAAAAATGAGTGAACCATAGTTCTATGCAACCATGCAGATAAATCTCACAATAATAATGCATAAAGGAAGATGGACTCAAAAATGACATGTAATATATAATCCTAATGTACAAAGTATAAAAACAGACAAAGGGAATCTTCAGAATACTGCTTATCTCTGTGGAGAGACATAGCAGTAATTAGAAGAGAGTGTGGGTGAGGAATATGCGAATACAGAACATATTTCTTGCCTTGCACAGAACAGGTCTATTGACTTGGGGTAATCCATTCAGTGCGTACTTATGACAGAGAAACTTTTCTGTATGTGTTACATTTTAATAACAAAATTAAAAGAAAAGGCAACTGGAGCCCCAGAGGCCCTCCCCAAGTCACACAACTGGGCACTTTGCTACTCCCTGGCCTGGCAGGAGACTGCCTGCTAATTGACCAAAGAGGGTCCAACAGTGAACTTTAGACTCAAGGGTACCACACACTGTTGAGTATAGTACTCTTCTTCTACTTGTTTCCCAGAAATCAAGAGTGCCCTGTAGGCAGCAGATATGAAAACTCTTTCCTGAAAAGCTGATCATCCTAGGAGATGAGACCGAAAGACACTGAAAATTCATGGCACCCTAAGAAAGTGAAATGGCCAAGCCACATCACTTTACTGGGAAGCTTCTGGTTGATAAGGCGTACGTAGATGCCTCAGGCTTTCCAGCTTCCTACTGGTAAAAATATGCAGAAACAACCAATCATCACTTTGACATGTGATGAAAGCATTAACCTGAAAGACACAGACTAAATTAAAGGGAGATAGAGATATAGACTCTACAGGGAGACAAAAGCTGATTTAAAAAAAAAAAAATCTGGGTTTCCCAGGTGGTGTCAGTGGTAAAGAACTCACCAGTCAATGCAGGACACATTTAAAAAAATCAAATCCTTAGAATGACAAAAGGCACAGCAATGAAACAAGAACTCAGAGATCCAAAAACAACTCTTGGAAATTAAATATATTTTCTTGGATATGAAAATACAACAGAAGCTGAGGAAATACTCCTGTACTCCTGCAAGATGATAAAAGTATGGCAGACAGGAAAAAAAAAAGACAAAATAAGGCAAGCCCACGAGGTTAAAAAATCAGGGGGACAAATCCACAAGAATAAACAGTGGAGAAGAAATAAGACGAGTATAAGAAAATTTCACAAAATTGAAGACAATGAGTTTTCATAGAAAAAAGTTGCCCTGAGACAAAACATCATGACATTTCAGAGGACTGAGAACAAAGGAAAGACTTACATACCACCAAAATGGAAAGAAAAACAAAAGGAGGTTCAAAATTTAAAATGATACGTAGTAACAATGAAGGTACAAATCCAAAATTCTGAATGAAAGTAATTTTCAATCTAGATTGTTTATACCAAGCAGGACCAAGTATCAAGGAGAAGTCTTTGAAGAGAGAGCGATTTCACTCATAAAAGTTATGAAAAAGTTTAACTTTCACGAATTCTTTTCCTCAGGAATCTATTGAGATGGCTTTACTACATGAGAGAGTAAACCAAAAAAGATGATGACATCACACAACTTCGTAAATCAACTATACTTCAATAAAAATTTTTTTAAAAAGAAAATTACATCAAATCTAAGAAATTCAAATGCAACATAATAGAGGGGTAAAGGAAATTCTTAGGTATGGAGAAAGAAGAGATAGCTGTGCAGCAGGCTGAGCAAACAGTTAGGATTAAAGCGTGCCAAAAGATCTGGGAGAGGTACTAGTAAGAATGCAAAACAGTAAAACTGCCTGACATCTCTGAAATAATGAAAGGAGAAGATGCTGAGGAATTAGTGTTAAGAACATAAAAAAAAAAAAAAAGAAAAGAAACAAAGATTAAAAGGTGAATTGAAAAAGAAAAGGTACAGTGAATACAAAAAGTCACACAAGGAACTAACAGTAATTATCAGCGACCACATGGCTCAGCTTGGAATAGTATTTCCAATTATTATAACCAATCACAATAAGGATGGTATACTGACTGATCTCTAACTCTGATGGAAGAAGACAGGATACAAAGTGTGCATGAAAGCTTATAGATGTCTCTGTGTGTGCCTATCAAAGTCCTAAATCCTTACCTCCCTAAATGAAAAGTCATCAACAGATGCTTTTTATTAAACAAATTTAAAAAATCCTTGTTATTGTGCTATTTAGATACACGGAGGCAAACAACGAAGGAAAAGAAACAGTGAAAATAGTTGCTTTTCTTTAGTCAAAAAATGAGCTGTAAGAAATGATATGTGGTAGGGGATACAGTTTATCAAGTCTTATACAACTGTCTGACTTTTTAAAAGCTATGTAATATTGTTTTGATAAACACAGAAACAGTCCAAATCAAGCTTTTCTTGAAATAGTTCATGAAGGAGCAATATTAATTTAAAATTTTGGTTTCTAGCTCCTAATCTGAATATTTTACTTTTAATGTGCAACATACTTAACACATCTAAACCCAACACATTTCCCTGCCTCTAATCGTTGTCCATCTTTAGCAAATACACATCTCACACTCCCCAGTTCAAAATCTTTTGAAATTTAAAAAGCAACTTTAAGATGTTAATTGGTGTCCAAATAAAAACTAGTTCCATTGTGAAACAAGCTTGGGAAACTTTCTATCAAAAAGAGTGTAAAATAGTTTTTTTTATGAGAGTCTTAAAGCTGTATGCTGGGGCTTTCCAGGTGGCTCAGTGATAAAGAACCTGCCTGACAATGTGGGAGACCTGGGTTCAATCCCTAGGTTGGGAAGATTCCCTGGAGAGGGTTGCCAATATCAAGAATAATACTGGCAACCCACTCCAGTATTCTTGCCTGGAGAATCTCATGGACAGAGGAGCGTGGCAAGCTACAGTCCATAGGGCTGCGAAGAGTCAGACATCAGAAGTCTGCTTGGGAACTGCTGATCTATAGAATAAAAGAACAAATTGCTCAGCTTCATAGTCAAGGCCCTTCTGATCCTCACATCTAGTACCCATCAACACCACACCCTCTTCTAATGAAGTTAGGCTACTTGTAATTCTTGGGAGTCTCTTGGCAGTACTTTTCTCCCTCCCTCAGTTCAAATGGCACCTCTTTCAGAAAATCTCTTTTAGCCTCTAGATGCAGAGTCTAGGACTTCTTCCTGGAGGCACTCCCTGGGCTGTGTTTAGTCCTTCATTGTTGCCACTGTGCTTCATTGATTTATTCTCTTATGTGCTGAACCTTTAGGAGGCAGCAACTACTCACCTCTGGACCAGAATACTGGAAACAGCTTCTTAATGTTTGGAGAAGAAACAAACATTTAACCCAAGTTTGAAAGTATTTTAAATTAAGATATTTTAACTACCTTAGATATTTTAACTACTTGGATGCAATCTCAAAAACAACAGAATGATCTCTGTTCCTTTCCAAGGCAAACCATTCAATGTCACAGTAATCCAAGTCTATGCCCCAACCAGTAACGCTGAAGAAGCTGAAGTTGAGCGGTTCTATGAAGACCTCCAAGACCTTTTAGAACTAACACCCAAAAAAGATGTCCTTTTCATTATAGGGGACTGGAATGCAAAAGTAGGAAGTCAAGAAACACCTGGAGTAACAGGCAAATTTGGCCTTGGAATACGGAATGAAGCAGGGCAAAGACTAATAGAGTTTTGCCAAGAAAATGCACAGGTCATAGCAAATACCCTCTTCCAACAACACAAGAGAAGACTCTATACATGGACATCACCAGATGGTCAACACCGAAATCAGATCGATTATATTCTTTGCAGCCAAAGATGGAGAAGCTCTATACAATCAGCAAAAACACGACCAGGAGCTGACTGTGGCTCAGACCATGAACTCCTTATTGGCAAATTCAGACTGAAATTGAAGAAAGTAAGGAAAACCACTAGACCATTCAGGTATGACCTAAATCAAATCCCTTATGATTATACAGTGGAAGTGAGAAATAGATTTAAGGGCCTACATCTGATAGATGGAGTGCCTGATGAACTATGGAATGAGGTTCGTGACACTGTTCAGGAGACAGGGATCAAGACCATCCCCAGGGAAAAGAAATGCAAAAAAGCAAAATGGCTGTCTGGGGAGGCCTTGCAAATAGCTGTGAAAAGAAGAGAAGCGAAAAGCAAAGGAGAAAAGGAAAGATATAAACATCTGAATGCAGAGTTCTAAAGAATAGCAAGAAGAGATAAGAAAGGCTTCTTCAGTGATCAATGCAAAGAAATAGAGGAAAACAACAGAATGGGAAAGACTAGGGATCTCTTCAAGAAAATCAGAAATACCAAAGGAATATTTCATGCAAAGATGGGCTTGATAAAGGACAGAAATGGTATGGACCTAACAGAAGCAGAAGATATTAAGAGGTGGCAAGAATACACAGAAGAACTGTACAAAAAAGATCTTCACGACCCAGATAATCATGATGGTGTGATCACTGACCTAGAGCCAGACATCCTGGAATGTGAAGTCAAGTGGGCTTTAGAAAGCATCACTACGAACAAAGCTAGTGGAGGTGATGGAATTCCAGTGGAGCTATTCCAAGTCCTGAAAGATGATGCTGTGAAAGTGCTACACTCAATATGCCAGCAAATTTGGAAAACTCAACAGTGGCCACAACATTGGAAAAGGTCAGTTTTCATCCCAATCCCAAAGAAAGGCAATGCCAAAGAATGCTCAAACTACCATACAATTGCACTCATCTCAAACGCTAGTAAAGTAATGCTCAAAATTCTCCAAGCCAGGCTTCAGCAATATGTGAACCGTGAACTTCCTGATGTTCAAGCTGGTTTTAGAAAAGGCAGAGGAATCAGAGATCAAATTGCCAACATCCGCTGGATCATCGAAAAAGCAAGAGAGTTCCAGAAAAACATCTATTTCTGCTTTATTGACTATGCCAAAGCCTTTGACTGTGTAGATCACAATAAACTGTGGAAAATTCTGAAAGAGATGGGAATACCAGACCACCTGATCTGCCTCTTGAGAAATCTGTATGCAGGTCAGGAAGCAACAGATAGAACTGGATATGGAACAAAAGACTGGTTTCAAATAGGAAAAGGAGTACGTCAAGGCTGTATATTGTCACCCTGCTTATTTAACTTATATGCAGAGTACATCATGAGAAACGCTGGACTGGAAGAAACACAAGTTGGAATCAAGATTGCTGGGAGAAATATCAATAACCTCAGATATGCAGATGACACCACCCTTATGGCAGAAAGTGAAGAGGAACTCAAAAGCCTCTTGATGAAACTGAAAGTGGAGAGTGAAAAGGTTGGCTTAAAGCTCAACATTCAGAAAACGAAGATCATGGCATCTGGTCCCATCACTGCATGGGAAATAGATGGGGAAACAGTGGAAACAGTGTCAGACTTTGTTTTTCTGGGCTCCAAAATCACTGCAGATGGTGACTGCAGTCATGAAATTAAAAGACGCTTACTCCTTGGAAGGAAAGTTATGACCAACCTAGATAGCATATTCAAAAGCAGAGACATTACTTTGCCAACAAAAGTTCGCCTAGTCAAGGCTATGGTCTTTCCTGTGGTCACGTATGGATGTGAGGGCTGAACTGTGAAGAAGGCTGAGCCCTGAAGAATTGATGCTTTTGAACTGTGGTGTTGGAGAAGACTCTTGAGAGTCCCTTGGACTGCAAGGAGATCCAACCAGTCCATTCTGAAGGAGATCAGCCCTGGGATTTCTTTGGTAGGAATGATGCTAAAGCTGAAACTCCAGTATTTTGGCCACCTCATGCAAAGAGTTAACTCATTGGAGAAGACTCTGATGCTGGGAGGGATTGGGAGCAGGAGGAGAAGGGGACGACAGAGAATGAGATGGCTGGATGGCATCACTGACTTGATGGATGTGAGTCTGAGTGACCTCCGGGAGTTGGTGATGGACAGGGAGGCCTGGCGTGCTGTGATTCATGGGGTTGCAAAGAGTCAGACACGACTGATCAACTGATCTGATCTGATCTGAACTACCTTAGTGAAGATTTTATTACCACAGATGCATACCTGGTTTCAGAAATATTAATACATCATGGCATTGGGCAGTTAGAATAGAAAACAGGAGTCCAAAATGGTGGTGGCTAAAAGACAATGAAGGGAAAAGCCTGGAAAATAGAACAGAGGAAGGTCAAAGGAAGGTCCGAGGACCGGAGTGGGGACTTCAGGTAGAACAGACAGCACTCCTGGCTAAGCCCAATTTGCATAGGGCAGGCCAGGGGGAGAAAAAACATATAAAAAGAGGAGCCAAAGGGCCCGCTCTAGCTCCCCCCTACCCCCGTGCACTGGGGCACTCTTCTCTTCGGGTCTTTGGCTCGACATGCCCTCATACCTCGAAGATGGATTTTCCTGCTATTATCTAAATAAAATAGAGCTGTAACACTGACTTGTCTAAGAGCTATAACATGGTCTGTTTGTGACCTGAGAGCTATAACACGGTCTAAGACCCAAGAGCTGTGACACGCCGAGGGGGCTTTAATGTCCGTCACTCCAGATCTTTGTTGTGATGAGACAGAACCAAGGCGCATAAATTCGCCTGATATCTATGGTGCCGTGACTCGGATTTAACCTGGCTGAAACAACTGAGGCGTGGGCCCCGCAAGGAGGAAGCCAAGCATAGCAGAAGCCCAACTCAATGAAAGCTCTGATGGTAGAAGCAGAACGTGAAAAAACCCAGAGCAAGGGAACTGACAAGAGGCCCATCATGCTGGAAACCAGGACAGTGAAAAACGAACCCAGCAGAAAGCTCATGCGTCTCAGTCTCATGATTCCAGAAGACCTCTGGTTAAGATAGGAGGTCCTTGCTCCTATGGCTGGAAGGACATGCCTAACAAAGTCTTAATTCCTTGACAATCTCTTGTTTCTCATTTCCTTGAACCCCTGCGAACAGGCGGGAGGCAGTGGGTGCAACTGAGGGACTCTGGAGAGGCTACTCCTCAGCATGTCCCAAAAGCGCTATCTGCTGAGCCCCAGTAGCTGTTACCCAAGCCGGTGGGGGTTCCTCTGTCCCTACTCTTCTCTGTGCCAAGGATCAGGCCAATGAAAACTGTGAGCACAGGTCAGGAATTTAGCAGGCTTTCTGGCAGGCTAAGAAGGTGATCCCTTGGCACATTTTTCCCACGGCTTTTTCCTCCTGTCCTTCAGCTCTCTCTCTCCTGGGACTCAAGCCCGGCCAAAACCCATGAAGCTCAGGTTCTGTCTCATTGCAAAAATTCATAGAGACAAAGTGATAAGTAAGAGGTGGATCTGTTAGGATTCAGAGAGAAGCCATTCTTCAGGGTGTGGGCCACTGCCGAGGACAAGGGCTGGGGCCATGGAATGCAGCCTGGCTAGGTTTTGCTGTTGGGGTGAACTCATATGCTAACGAGTGGGGGGATCATCCCAATCATAAGGGAACCACCCACCCCTCCCTCTTTTGACAGTGCCTTAGAGCTG
This sequence comes from Tragelaphus eurycerus, assembly GCA_935064755.1. NCBI lineage: Eukaryota > Metazoa > Chordata > Mammalia > Artiodactyla > Bovidae > Tragelaphus > Tragelaphus eurycerus. Next base: position 37,400,666 of record CAKXYN010000010.1, on the reverse strand, counting down.
TCCTGCCATCTCTGGGTGTGTCTTTTGGCTTACAGATTGGGGATTAAGGTTTACTTGAATTTAACTTCATGGGAAATAGATGGGGAAACAGTGGAAACAGTGTCAGACTTTATTTTTCTGGGCTCCAAAATCACTGCAGATGGTGACTGCAGCCATGAAATTAAAAGACGCTTACTCCTGGGAAGGAAAGTTATGACCAACCTAGATAGCATATTCAAAAGCAGAGACATTACTTTGCCAACAAAGGTTCGCCTAGTCAAGGCTATGGTCTTTCCTGTGGTCATGTATGGATGTGAGAGCTGGACTGTGAAGAAGGCTGAGCGCCGAAGAACTGATGCTTTTGAACTGTGGTGTTGGAGAACACTCTTGAGAGTCCCTTGGACTGCAAGGAGATCCAACCAGTCCATTGTGAAGGAGATCAGCCCTGGGATTTCTTTGGTAGGAATGATGCTAAAGCTGAAACTCCAGTACTCTGGCCACCTCATGCGAAGAGTTGACTCATTGGAGAAGACTCTGATGCTGGGAGGGATTGGGAGCAGGAGGAGAAGGGGACGACAGAGGATGAGATGGCTGGATGGCATCACTGACTCGATGGACATGAGTTTGAGTGAACTCCGGGAGGCCTGGCGTGCTGTGATTCATGGGGTCGCAAAGAGTTGGACACAACTGAGCGACTGAACTGAACGGAACTGAATTTAACTTGTCATGTTGGACCCAATTGATTTTAACTGGTTTACGTTATGCCCTTGTGCTGTCATTCTTTCAAAGGTTGTGCTCTGCCCTCTTCCCTCCTGTTTCACACTCCTTTCCTCAGCCCCATCCGGGCCCACAATGTTGCCTCTACAATGTTCTGGAGGGACAACCAGAAAATAGCTGGCCTCGGGAGGGAAATACTATATAATATCCAACCCCTTAATCCTACTCAGCACTGGTCACGCTGGAGATCTTGGGGACGCCCAACTCCAGTCTGGGGGTCCCAGGAGGTCAACTTGCCTTGACCTGCCTAGAGATCTGGTCCTCGAAAGGTTGTCACGCCTCAACGTGCTCAGGGATCCGCCAGTCCCAGGGATCCCAGGAGGCTGTCACACGTCGACCTGCCCAGGGATTAGATCTCCAGGAGGCTGTCACGCCTCAGCCTGCCTGGGGATCTGCACCCTGACCTGGGAACGCCTGGCTCTCAGGTTGCAACAGTACTGGGTAGGATAAGCTTCAGAAAGACTCACCCCTAAGGAAGTCCACCCATGGAAATTGAAGGAGGACTATTAGTTTTTTCTTTTCCTTTTCCTCCCTGTCATGACTGTCTTTCAGATGGGAAATAACCAATCCACTTCCCGGCAGATGCCCTTGAGATGCATCCTTGATAACTAGAAGCTGTTAAATCCTCTAACTCTGAGGAGGAGTCGCTTAAAATTCTTTTGTGCCACTGTGTGGCCACAGTATCCACTGGGGGACGAGGAACACTGGCCTGAGGATGAGAGTTTAAAATTACAATACCGTCCTGAAGCTAGAATTATTCTGCAAAAGACAATGAAAATGGACAGAGATCCCCTATGTCCAAATCTTCTCCTGATTAAGAGATATGAAGGAACTCTGTCTTAAGTATGGGATTGTTGTACGCCCTAAAAGTGAGCCCACTAGGCAAATGGTGTTAGGCACAGGCAACCAAGAGTAGGAACCAACCCCCCCCACTCCCCACCCCTCCCATGAAGGCTCACCTCCCACAGCTCCTGAGTTGTCTGGTGCTCCTTCCTTGTATCCAAACATGCCCCCATATCCGGGGGCAAAAAAGCCAGCTCGAGTATGTCCCTTAGTTGAAACTGGAGGAGAATTCGGACCAACCCAGGTCCATAAGCCCTTCTCCCTCTTAGAACTAAGACAGATCAAACAAGACCTGGGAAGCTATACAGATGATCCAGGCAAATATATACATTCCAATGCATTACCTTGGCCTTTGACTTGATGTGGAAGGACATCATGGTCATATTTAGTCAAACTTTATCTGACCCTGAGCATCCTAGGGTCTTAAAGGAAGCCCGAAGGTATGCAAGGGGGCTTCAGAAGTCAAGTGATAAATACTCAGAAGGGGAAACTGCTGTCCCTCCTCAGATCCTAATTGGAATTATAATGACCCTGAGCACATCTGGGAAAGGGATCATTTTCTAATTTGTGTGAAGGCAGGACTGAAAGCAGCCCAGCAAAAGTAATCAGCTATGCCCAGGTCTCAGCAATAACTCAGGAGCCCAATGAGAACCCCCATTGCCTTTCTGGAGAGACTAAAAGAGGCCCTCCAAAAGTTTACCAATCTGGACTTAGACTATTATGAGGGACAGGTGATTTTAAAGGACAAATTCCTGTCCCAATGTGCATAGATATCAGACTTAAGTTACAACAGCTACAGCAGCAGAACCCTGCTGCCTCTTTCGATGAGATGGTCCAGACAGCCACCAATCTTTTATAACAGAGAACAGGAGAAGGAGGCCAAGGCCCAGGAGAGGGAGAGAAGGAAAGACACAAGGGATGCCTAGATGCTGGCTGCCCTCCAAAGAAGCCCTTACGGCACACCTGAGTCCTTGAAGGACAAGACATGAGGCAAATGCCTAATCTGTAGACAGGCGGGGCACTGGGCCAAAGAGTGTCCAAACTGTGACAAGTCTCCTAGAATGGCTTGCCACAAATGCCATCAACTGGGACAATGGGTGGCACTCTGCCCTCGGGACCCAAGAGCCTTAAGGTCAAGTGCCAAGCCTTCCCTCACAAAGGTTCAAGAGGACTGAAGCAGCCCGCTCCAGCCAGCCGGCCTGTCACAGATAACCATCATGGGGCTGGAGCCAAGGGTGCAACTGGATGTGGCAGGTAGGTCTGAGAATTTCTTGGTTGATACAGGGCGACCTACTCTGTCTTGATCTCCTACTCCGGAGCCTTCTCCTCCCAAACCTGTACCATTTGGGGTGCTACAGGAAAAGCAACTACTAAAAGATTCACTCAAGCACTTCTTTGTTGCTGGGATGGACAAATATTTTCCCACCAGTTTCTGGTGGTCCCTGAGTGTCCTACTCCTTTAATGGGAAGAGATATACTCACTAAACTGGGGACCACTCTTGTGATGGGAAGCTCTTCAGCCCCTAGAGCTCTACAGCTCCTGGTTACTACTGAGGAACCCATTACCCCTCTATTGAGAGGGACCAAAAACTAGGGGAAGACAATTAACCCTCAGATGTGGGACCAGGGGATTCCTGGATGAGCCCACCAAGCTGAAATGGTCATCATTTGTCCTCCGAGATCCCACTCGATTTCCTAACCGGAAACAGTATCCCCTCAGAAGAGAGGCTTGGGAGGGACTACAGCCTTTAATAAATAAATTCCTTGCTTGTGGGCTATTGGTCCCCACCAGTTTACCATGTAACACCCCCAATCCTCTCAGTAAAGAAAAAAGACAGAACGTGGTGAATGGTTCAAGATCTCCGGATCATAAATGAAGCTCTAGTCCCCCACCATCCCACAGCACCCAATCCCTATGTAATCTTGGGAGAAATCCCACCCAGGGTCAAGTGGTTTATGGTCTTGGATCTCAAAGATGCATTTTTTTGCATACCACTGGCTAAAGAATCCCGATATCTTTTTGCCTTTGAGTGGGAGGCTCCAGGAGAAAAACACCAACAGATGACTTGGGCAGTATTACCTCAGGGGTTTAGAGATAGCCCCACTTGTTTGGACAGGCCCTTAGCTGGGATCTCCTAGATGTGGACCTGGGACCTAATGGGAAAATATTACAATACGTAGATGACCTACTAATCTGCTCTCCAGATGAGAAGACTGCCCAACAACATGCAATTCAGGTTCTAAACTTCTTGGCAGAAAGGGGATATAAAGTCTCCCGTGCTAAAGCTCAGATGGTCGAGACAAAGGTCACTTACCTGGGAGTTCAGATTACACAGGGGTCTAGGAGGCTGTCCTCTGATCGGGTACAAGGAATCCTCCACTTGCCCTCGCCCATGACTCGAAAACAATTGCAAGCTTTCCTGGGGCTAACTGGGTATTGTAGAATCTGGATACCCAACTATGGTCTAATTGCCCAGCCCTTATATGAAAGCTTAAAGGGACGAGATGATTCAATCCCACTGATGTGGGGAACTCCTCAAAAGAAGGCAGAGGCTACACTAAAACAGGCCTTAACTCAGGCACCTGCCTTGAGGTTGCCAGACCCAGAAAAAGCATTCCAACTTTATATCCATGAAAGAGAGGGAGCAGCCTTGGGAGTGTTAACTCAAAGGTTGGGATCTGAGCCCCAGCCTGTAGCTTACTTATCCAAGAGGCTTGATCCAACAGCCCGAAGCTGGCCCCCCTGCCTTCGAAATCTTTCAGCTATTGCAATCATGATAGAAGATGCTTTAAAACTCTCCTTTGGGGGCAAACTATTTTTACCAGCCACCAAGTAAAACAACTCCTAAATGGGAGAGGCCATTTATGGATGTCTGATCAAAGAATCCTCAAATATCAGGTAATGCTGATGGAAAATCCAGGCCTCACTATATCCCCTTGTGAGGTTCTTAACCCAGCCACCCTCCTGCCTACCTCCGAGGGCTCTTGTACCTTTCGCTCTTATCTAGAAACCTTGGACCACTGGGCAAAACCCCAAGAGGGATTGTCAGAAGATCCTCTGACCAATCCTGAGGAAATCTGGTACACTGATGGAAGCAGCTTTGTCTCGGATGGAAAAAGAAGAGCCGGGTATGCAGTAGTCTCCAATTTTGAGACCATAGAGGCTAAGCCTCTGCCACCAGGTCAACAAGCTACAACATGCAGTGCCAGTTCAACAAAGATATAAAACTACGGCCGACCATGGAAAATATCCCTCACCCTTAGATGGACCCCGCTATAAGGACTCTGAGGCCAGAGACTAGCAAGAGGGGGAGGCCCAATACTCCTCGCTGTCCCAGTTCAGCAGGAAGTAGCCAGAAAGACCTCGATGCCCCTATTCCCAAAGAATTGGGCCTCCCATTTCTTGAGGGGGGAATGTTAGGTAGTTAGAATAGAAAACAGAAGTCCAAAATGGTGGTGGCTAAAAGACAAGGAAGGGAAAAGTCCCTGAAAATAGAAAAAAGGAAGGTCAAAGGAAGTCTGAGGACCGGAGTGAGGACTTCAGGTCGAACAAACAGCACTCCTGGCTGGCCCAATTTGCACAGGGCTGGCCCAGGGGGAGGGAAAAACATATAAAAAGAGGAGCCAAAGGGCTCGCTCGCTCTCTTTCCTATGCGCTGCGGTGCTCCTCTCTTCGTATCTTTGGCTTGACATGCCCTCATGCCTCGAAGATGGATTTTCCTGCTATTATCTAAATAAAATAGAGCTGTAACAATGAGCTGTAACACTGATTTGTCTAAGAGCTATAACACAGTCTGTTCAAGACCTAAGAGCTATAACATGGTCTAAGACCTGAGAGCTGCGACACGCTGAGGGGGGCTTTAATGTCCGTCACCCCAAATCTTTGTTGTGATGAGACAGAACTGAGGAGCATACACTTGCCTGACAATGGCATTCAGGCTTTGACGACAGAAATATCTGTAGATGTGTGGTTAACTGAATTTTGGTAAGAATGTGTGGATGCTAAGTTGCTTCAGTCGTGTCTGACTCTTTGTGACCCCAAGGACTGCAGCCCATCATGCTCCTCTGTCCAAGGGATTTTCCAGGCAAGAATACTGGAGTGGGTTGCCATGGCCTCCTCCAGGGGATGGTCTCAACCCAGGGATCGAACCCATTGTCTCCCGCATTGGCTGGTGGGTTCTTTACCACTAGTGCCACCTGGGAAGCTCCTCGATAAGAATAATGCAATATAATTTTACAAATGATATAATCATATTTTAAACACAGCATGGAGACTTGCCATCTAAAGGAATTCTAAAAGGAGTGGCTAAGTAGGGGAAAATGCCAGGTCTCTTTGCAAGCTAATAATGGACTCACATTAGAGCCCCTTTATTTTATTGTTGTAAATTTTAATGTTGAATTTGCTAAATATACATAGACACAGACACAGAGAAAGAGAGAAAAAGGGAAAGAGAGAGAAAAAAGGAGAGAAAGAGAATAGCAATTCTTTGTGGGTCTCTAATAAAATCCCAAGATAAATAATTTTGTCAGTTTTAAAATATGAAATTGAAGAAATGAACAAATACACAAAGTAAATTCAAGTTTGAGCAAGAATGCTTTCAAGCCCAAGCCACTAAGCACTTACTCTTTCTCCGTACAAAAAAAAAAATCTAAAATAAATTAAGACTTTTTTTTTGACATGCTACCTTTAAAAAAATAGGTGGTAAAATGGGCTTAAAACTTTCGCGGCTTAAAAATCAAATAAGACTAGTGGCTGTATTGTGTTTTTGTTTGAAACACTGTGTTTACTTGCCTTTATTTAAAGCCCTTAGCATCTGCCTTAAACACTTAAGTTTTAGGGAAGAAAGTTTCTTTGTTTTTAAATTTTAAAATGCATTGTACATAAACACATTCCTGGTCAGCTATCCAGATGAGAGCAGAAGTAAGGAGCCTGCTAAATGCTCAAGAGCAATGATTCTGTGTTTCCAAAGTGAACCTGTTTTGCTTACAGGCAAAGCAACGGTCCTGAAATATTCCTTACCCTCTTAGCTACTTTTCTCCACTCTTCAGAGGTTCACACCCATGTCCTGCTTACCATAATGAGTTTGGGACAAGGCAGGGTGGGAAACTCTGGGTTCACAGCTACTGGTTGAGGGTACTTTACCTGTATCATTTCCTTCTTCCATCTGCCTAACTTTTGCTGAAAGGCAGCCACCATGGTGATGGTTTTGCTAAACCCCTATTTTAGCAGCGAAACATCAGGGGGATAAATTATGCAAACAAACACTGGTACACATAAATATTCTCTTATCTGAAACACCTGGGGCCTGACTGTATTTCAGAATTCAAAGCCTGATCATACTTTAGAAGCACATACCTTCTATCACAAATTCTCCCAGACAGGGTTAGCATCCCATAACACACATTAATATTTCTATTTCTACAATGACTATGAATGTTCATATTAAGTGTGATAAATAACATCCTCACATCATCCAGAATATTTTTTTTTTTTTGCAATAAATGTGTGTGCTGCAAATTTAGGGGGAAAAATTCAGTTTTATATTTTTGTATTTGAGAATTATGATTACGGATTTGAATATTCCAAAAGTTAAATAAATCAAATTAAAATTAAATAAAATACTTAAATTTTCTATGTCATGGTAAGTACAAAGATTCATTCCAACACTGAAACATTAGGATTGGATTCAAAGATTCAACATTTTAATCATTAAACATTTATGTAGCATGTGTATTTCATGATATCTATTTTACAGTAAACACTTCATCAGTACTATGGCTACAGTATAAAGAAAATAATGAAAGGTTGAAATTTCCTTGCACTTTTTAAATAATCAAATATAAATTGAGAACTTGGGTGGGGTGAAGCAGATTGCTTTCAATCAAACAAGATTAGATCTATTATATATTAAATGATTATTCTTAAAAGTTACTCAAGACATTTTCAGTTGAGTCCAAGATTTCTAATTTTATTCTTAATTTAAATACGCTTAACTGTCCTAAGCCTATCCCCTATTTAACAGGACCACTATAAGGTTTAGATGAGATATAGACACTTACGTCCTTTACAGAGTACAACGTAAATGTATGATCTTATTATAACTGTTCAAAAGAGGTCTTCTTCCAGCATAAAAAAAAGTTATTATATAACCTAATTAGAGTTATAAACCAATTTCGGCTTACATATTGTCCCTCAAGAGTAGAGGGACAGTGTTTAAAATCAACAGTAATTTAGTAACAAAGAAACCAAACAAATAGAAAACCCAGCCAGTAAATTATGTCTGAATATTTGAATTAGGTGAGTGCCTACCATTGCAAATCCCACATCAGCTTTCTTTAATGCCGGGCCATCATTTGTACCATCACCAGTGACAGCTACCACCTGGCGTTGATCGGAAACAGTGCTGTCAATTATACCTGGAATAAAAGTAAACAATTTGTTTAATAGTGATTCTGTAGGGTATACCTTGGCTGGCCAGTTTTATAGACTCAAAGTTCAAAATAAACAATTAAACATAGAGAAATGGAAACTGCTCAGATGTTGGGCAAGGAACAACTCCAGAAACTGTTGTATTAGCAATTATATCCTATTTTACTCACTGAAAATAAACACAATCCACCTAAGGTATCAACAGGAAATGTATTTAGATTTTACTGGCAAATATGATTGATTCAATCTAATATTCAGTATCTGTTACTATTTCAGGAAACAACGCATTTCGGTATCAAGAAATTGTGGGAAAATTGCAAAACCTACTCACCTTTAACCAGTGTATGTTTGTCAGTAGGAGATGATCTTGCAAGCACTCGAAGCTTTGGCCAAATCTTGTCTATCCGCTCTTGCTCAATCTATAAATTTTCGTCAAAGTTAAAACATGCCCAAGCCTAGTTTTCTAATTCCAAATTAGCTATCTAGCATTTGTATCAGTGGTTCTCAAAGGGTGGTTACCAGACCAGCAGTAGCAGCAACTCCCGGGAACTTTTTAGAAACGGAAATTGCTGAGCAAGATCCAAGGCCTAGCTGATAAAGATACTGTGAGGTGGGGCCTAGTAATCCATGTATTACACAAAGCTCTCTAGGTCACTCTGATGCAGACTCAAGTTTGACAACAATGTTATACATATCATTACAAAATCAAATTTTAACCATCTCCCCACTTCTATGAACATGAAAACTCCTTAGCGTAAGTGGTGCAGAGTTTTGGGCCTCCTAAAATATGTTTCATAGCAACCTGTTCAAAATCATCTCCCCATACTGGCTTACACAGACTGTATTTCTTGAGCCTGGACTGAAAAAAAGAATGGCTCACTCCCTTCAAGGCAAATTTCTTTATCACTTTTTCCTTCTATTTCCTATAATGTTTTGCTTCTTGGGGTGAGGGCTGTGCCTTTCCAGGTGTGATGCCTAACACACAGTGCATACTCAAAGTGTATTTGTTGAATGAATTTCCTAATATACTAAAAATATAGCAGCTTAAAAAGTAAAACACCCTTACCTCTCCTTTTTCATTTCGTATTCTCCTGTTGAAATCTTTACCTTCTAGGCAAAGAAAATCTTCCCCAGGATGTAAAATACCACATTTGGTGGCAATAGCCCGAGCAGTATTAATATTATCACCAGTGACCATCCGCACAGTAATTCCAGCCCTCTGACATTTCTTTATTGCATCTGGCACCTGGTTAATATGGAAAAAATTCATATCATGAAAGAAAATTAGAGTATTTCCAGGATGGGGGAAAAAAAAAATCCCACCGAACAAATATAGATTGCCTCACAGTCCCATAAATGACAACCTTCATTTTGTCTCAAGATATTAAGTATTTCTTGCAGTATGCCCAATAACCTCTTCTTTCCTTTTCCACTGCCACAGTCCTAGTTTAGGTTTCACTTTCAGTTATCATTTACTTAATTTGCCTGCATTATTCATTTGCCAAAGGCTTTTCCCAGCGCCTTTCCCCCTGGTAACCAATAGGCAATTCTTTCCTGGTTGGCTCTCTACCTTTCGGGTTCTACTGCCCAGACACCAGCATATACTGTTGGTGTTCTTGGGGTAAAGAGAGACTCACTTTCCACCCAACTCCTTATTTTTTAAGGGTCATCATCTCTCCTATTTTAGAACCTCTAACCACCATCTACGTGCTAATTACTTTCAGAGCTACATGTTTTTTCCCAGCTCATTGTGAGAGTTGGATTCTTAGTCATACCAGAAAAGCAGACATCAGAATGTGGGTGTCCAAAAGGAAAACTATGTTTTCTATCTAATAGAAACCTAACAATGATCTGACCTCCTCCATCTCCCTTACCCTCTACATCCTTAAGGGCAAAAGAATCCTGCAGATTGGACCTCAAACCTTCCCTGCACTTCCTCCCCTCACCATGCTTGTTGCCCGAGCTATTGCAAAAGCTTTTTTTTTGTTTAATTGGCATCCCTGTGTTTATGTTTGTTTCCCCTTAAAACGTCTGATATACCTGACAAGAGTTCTTTTTCTAATACACTTTCTTAAAAATATATGATGATTACTCAACTGTTATACTATAAACCACAAAGTTCTCAGTATAATAGAGTATCACACTTGAGCTTCAGAATAGTTTCCTAGTAGATAAACAAGGATTTACTGTATAGCACAGGGAACTATATTCAATATCTTGTAACAACCTATAATGGAAAAGAATAAAAAAGAAAAAAATGTATAACTGAATCACTTGGCTGTACACCTGAAACTAACACAGTATTGTAAATTGGATACATTTCAATTAAAAAAAAATACAAGATGACCGAATACTGTACTACTGGACACTCTTACATTAAAAAAAAATTGTTTAGATAAAATTGAAAATTTAGTTGGGTGTACTGTATTTTATCTGGAAACCCTACTCTAGATCTAACTACCAGTTCACAGGAAAGAGAAGGAAAGCACTCAGCAAAATCTGGAATGTAGAAAACTCCCCAGGACACACGTCTTTCTACAAATAATATACAAAAATATGACAGTGTATTTGCTGATTAGAAGAAAATAAAACTGTTTGTTCTTTGACAGATAATCTGTAAGAATGGAAAAGAGAGGAAACCTATAGAGCTCTAGATTAAGACTTTGAGGGGTATGGCAACAGATTTAATGTGTGCACTGGGTGATTCTGATTTGAATACACATTTGTGGTACAATTTAGGAAATTTTAAAAAATAATGAATATTTAGGAATTATTGTTAAAAGTCTTAAGTATCATGATTGTGTTTCAGAAAAGAATTAGAAAAAAAAAATAGCTTCCAAGATCTAAATTTTTTTCTATTATATACTTAATCTATGTATAATTTTGCGGTCTCTGCTTCTTTAGTTCCCTTTGCCTAGAAAATCCTTTCCTGTTCTTCTCTAACCAGAAAATCCATGATGATCCTTTCAGAAAAGAGGTTACAAATGCAAATACCCAGAGGGCCATGCAGGTTAACATAAAAGAGGGAAGCTGGCTAAGGAAGTGACAATTGGTCTTGGTTAAAGCTATGTGGCAAATGGTATTTAAGAGAGCAAACTAAATTATTAATAGTCCACTAATCACCAAATACATCCACTTAAAACTCACAAGTTACCTCGAATTTTACAGAGAAACTGAAGAGAAGCCAAATATCTTTTTAAAGCATCTATGCATATGCAATAAAGCTGGGTTTAGTCCAGGTATCTAATTAATCAAGATTTTCTACATGAGGACTGCACGGTCCAAGAGACGCACTCTGGAAAGCTACCTCCTACTACACTGTCTCACTTCACTGAAAGCACTCATCTGGTTTTGTGACACTGAAGAAATGAATTGTCACTTTCATGTTAAAAAAAAATAACTTATCAACCTCAGTGCCAAGAACACAAAATGAGCAATCCATCTTCCAAAGGACAAAAGTTGAAGGAATCCTGATTTAACATTCTATTTAGATAAGATTTAAGCCATCAATCAATGTATAAAACTTTGAATGGTTTTCCTTTGACCAAATGTTGGCAAATATGATTTATCTGGATGTCTCACAAGCATCTGAAACTCTAGAACTCCAAACTGAATTTACCTTGATCTCTAAATAGGCAGCTTTGTCTCTTATTACATTGGTAATACCATCTACCAGCCACTCAGTTATGCAAGTTGAAGAGTGATTCCTACTCCTCTAGAAGAGTTACTAGGAGATAGCTCTGTCCTAAGTCTCTAGCTATACACTTTCCTGAAGAGATTCTCTTGCCTACGTCATCTTCTGGCTTCTAGTTCCAAATGCCTACTTGACATGTAACTGGCTCTTTTGGACACCTCCACAATGTCACATAGATATATCCAAATTCAACATATGAATATCTAGTGGTTCTACCTCCATTTCCTTTGAAATCAAACTTCCTTCCAACTTCCCTGGCACAACTGAAGTACTAAGCCATGATCATCTCGTTTGAGATCACTGCAATCATCTCATTGGGTTCTCGGTGTCAACTTCTCTATTTCTTACAGAGTACTCCATGTACAATTTTTAACATGAATCATGTTACTTCCCAGCCTAAATTTCTTCAATGACTTCCCACTGCATTTCAGAATAAAATTCAGAGCCCTTACTGCCTGATAAGGCCAAAGATAATCCCGTCTGCCCTTTCTTGTTCAGGCTTACAGCCACACTGCCCTCCTTTCTATCATCAAAAAAACTAAATAATGCCTGCATAGCTCAATTGGCAAAGCATCTGCCTGCAATGTGGGAGACCTGGGTTCAATATCCGGTCAGGAAGTTCCTTTGGAGAAGGAAATGGCAACCCACTCCAGTCTTCTTGCCTGGAGAATCCCATGGACATAGGAACCTGGCAGGCTCCAGTTCATGGTATCCCAAGAGTCAGACACGATTTAGTGCTATCTTTTTTCTTGCCTTAAGGCTCCTGTATTTTTTGTTCCCTTTTCCTGGAATACTGTTCTTGCAGCTACTTAACATGCTTGGCTCACTGCTAGCCATCAGAGCTCAACTTAAATGTTAAATCCTCAGAAGTCTTTATCACGGGGTCTCTGTTATCTTTATCACTCTGTGCATATCCTTTATGGCCCTTATTTCACTTGAACTAGTCATAGCTGATGCCCCCTCATACCCCATGCCAACTAGATGAGAAGGCCTATGGTGGCAGGGACAGAGTCTATTCCTTACAGCATGTGTTTTCACTTGGCACACTGTGTACCTATCATTTTATCTGTTGTGTTACCTCTCTAGAGTATAAGTTTCATAATTATTGTGTTTACTACAGTATTTCCAGGTCCTAGATGAGTGCCTGGCACTACATATTGGGTGCTGAAGCAATTAGTTGATGATGGTCACTGAACAAAAGCTATTTTTGCCTTTGTGCTTTTTATTCACGTTGCTTCTTTGCTCAAATGTGCTTTCCTCTTTCTCTCTTGGTCTAGCTAATACCTCATCCTGTAAGATTTACATCAGGTAATCTCTGGGAAGTCAGTTACTTGACACCTCTCAGGGTTAATATAGCACAGTGGTTTTTTTAAGCACACATATCTTAAGGAGAGCTAGGTTTGAACATACTAGCTCTATGGTTTACAGCTAACTTCTATAAATCTAAACTTTTTTCTTCATCTTTCTGTAAATAACAATACTTACAGCTCAGAGGTAAATATTAAGTGAAATAATACACATTAAGCACTAAGCACAATAGCTGGCACCCAGTAAGAGGCATTAAACATGTCATTACTTTAAAAGGTTGCAGGCTCATGTTCTGTGCTCATGTAACACGCTTTCCATATATATCTATGTACTAATATGTTGGTTATAACTATGTATTTGTCCATTCCCACCCAGGACAGTGACTTCTTTGAGGCTAGGAACCAGATCTCGAAAATCTTTATGTCTCCAGTATCCTCGTATAGTCTCAATAACTTTAAAAAAGCTATTGCTCAATAAACTTTTTAAAAAAGAAACTAAGGAAGAAAAGCAAAGTCTAGAGTTGTGGACTATCCAGTATGGTAGCAAGATGCTTAAATTGAAAAAAAAAAAAAAAAAAAAAAATTTTTTTTTTCATTCAGTTTTTCAGTTGAACTAGCCACAGTTCAAAAGCTCAGTAGTCACGTGTGGCTGGTGGCTGTGATATGGAACAACACAGAACAATTCCATGGTTGCAGAAAGTCCTACTGGACAGTGCTGGACCACAGAGCATGAACACAGATAACTTTAAGGTATGTACTATATAATTTAATATAAATATCAATGGGAAAAAACCTACTCAGTTCAAGGCACTGGTTATGGTGCTATATAAGCATGGAGGGTCCCAAAGAGGAGTTACTGAATTAAAAACCATAAATAGGCAGCACATGCATCCCAAGTACTATTATTTCACTCATCTTGGATTCACACTGGAAAGAAAATCACAAAGGCTAAGAATTTTACTAGAAAACCGGTTACAGTTAGTGCCTTCTGCACATGCAGAACACAGAACGTTTCACCACCTCAGGTCTCACAGGATCTTCAATCCCCACAACAGCAATGCATGTAAGGCCGGTGACAATATCATTTTCATTATCCCACTCTGGTTCTGGTTCTCCTGCTGGGAAATCTCTGAATGCAAGACATATGGTTCTCAAGCCTTCTGATGCCATCGGTTCAATCACAGTTTTTACAATATCATCACGGTCCCTTGGTCTGAACACTTTTGCCTCACCATTAGCACTCAAGATTTTGAAACACCTATAAGGAAATGTTGAATCCAAACATCAATAATTAACAAAGATAATAGTTAATGCCATTTAAGTGACTTGGACGGGCTAGAAATCATGTAAAATCTGATTATCTGGAAAATCAGAGAACTATGTATGTTGCGTTTTTACAGGCTTCAATCATATTTACTTTTCACTCTCCCCTTTACAAAACAGTTCTCTTTTTATGGTTCTCATTTGATCATTCTTCACTGAATCAGTTACTCAAGACATTCTTAAAACTTCTCTTTAGGAAATGCAGGGCTTTAAAAATTTCACCAAAAACCCCTAGTGGCAGAGAAGAATAAACTACATACCTGTACATTTTGGTATAGATTTAGATATTAGTCTTAAGTAACACAAAATTAACAAATATGTCCTTTTAAAGTAAAAAGCCACGTTCAATCAACCCCTTATCTGAGATGTTGTTTTATCACCTATAGTTTTAACCATGAAAGAAAAAAGTAACTTACTGTTAAAATAAGCCTTCTATTAGAATGAAAGATAATGCCAAAATAGTTTTAGTTTCAGTGAAATGAACTACAACCTTTTAACAATGTAGTAAATATACTACTGTTATACTGTATATACTTTCCTACATAAAGTTTTTCAAATTGCCTCTCCTGTTCTTCCTGCTTGGTGATGCCACTGCTTCCTGCTTCTAGGAAAGTGATTCCCCAACCCCCATCTTCTGTTATGATTGGTTTTCCATCCTAAGAATCCACTCAGATGTTGTACCAGTACCTTAAACTGACTGCAGGCGAGACTACAGGCCATCTCCTCACTGACCACTGAATATATATCAACATCACCACCAATAATTTCAATGTGAAGTCTAAACACTCACTTGAGTACTTCCTTTCCCCTTGTCATCTATATAGTATTAGATCCTAAGTCCTATGTACTTGTCCTCTGAACAGTCTTCTGAATATTTCCTCTCCTTCCTATTGCCCCTGCTTCTTCTTGCTCTTACTTGGAGCTAAAGCTACTGAAATAGCCTTTTAATTAATATCAGTTTTCAGCCCATCCTTTCCCCTCCTCCCAACCCACCTTATTCCCTGATGCAAGAATTATCCTCAATTCCACAGCTTTGCTCCCTCTGCTATCTGATGAAAAAAATTCTTCAGCTGCATTATCTGGCCTACTTAACTGTTTTAACTGCTGAGCCTAGAATTTAAGAGCCTCCACAACAAAATGTAAATTTCACTGTGAGAATACTGTCTACTTAGTATCCTCCATGTGAGATGTTTTGCATGCACTGTTTTATCTCACTGTCTTAGAATTAGGAGTCATTATCCTCTTTTTTCAGTGAGGTAAAAATGGAAGCTAAAGGAAGATCTCAAAGCTACTGAGCTGCAACAGAGCCACTACTTGACTGGTTTTGATTCAAAAATCTCCTCCATCCATCTACCTGCTTCCCAACAAGCCCCAGAAACAAGGTATCTCACACTTCAGGGAAGTCAGATAACCAAGCACATGTAAAGGGAGGAACGAAGTCCTATGTGTCACAAAAGCCCATCACCACTCAGCTGAACTGTGTGACTATTAGCTAGTCCCTCAATATGGTCTGCACATTCTCACCTCCTTCCCTCCAAAGTGGCCTCCTTCACCTTCACGTTCTTACTTCATACCAAAACCTGTCTAAAATGCTACACCCTTCATAGTATGATCTCGCATCTTAAAAATTTTGTGTGTGTCTGTCATATTTGCATTAACATTTATGTATTTTTCTCTTAATCCGTGAGATCATAATCTGCCGAACACATTATAACATTGGATTATACTCCATTTATAAGCAAACTAAAATGGAAATATTTTAAATATTGCAATTTCAAGTGAGTTCTAATTTTCCAGAACTGGCCTCAATTTTTTTAAAAAAGTTTTCTACTGGAATTAAAAAAAAAGTCAAAATAATTTAAATGCTTGTAATAACAGATAAGCATTAGGAAAATTTTATTTAAACATGTGATGTCAAAACTGGGGCCACTGGTCTGTATATGGACAGTACGAAAAAAAAAGATTACCATCCAAAATGACAGCAGGTATTTAAATACAACAATGCAGTAGCATTATGATAAAACCTCACTCTGATATAAAAGGAAGAGCCTCAAGATCAAGTTTTAATGCTTTATTATTCTAAAAACTAATGTATAATTCTTTCATCACTATCTACAATGCAGTATAGAAGACATGACCATGACTTTTTCTTCCCAGGAGGCTTTTATTTTTTGTGATCCTATACAGCAATGGACTTAACATCCCTAAGAACAAATATCAATGTTCATTTTGTTAAACCATACAGACTGAATATAATGGGCTTATTTTCCCTGTAGAAAAATACTAAGAAATAAAAGAAGCTGGAGTATGAGAATGGCAGAATACCCTGGACAAAAGATCAATACCATTAAATTACACTAATAAACTCTTAAGGTCCTAGAAAATGCCTGATGTTCACAAAAAGAAAGTTATAAACAATAACAACAGAGTAGGTATTCCATACAGTGACCACAGTGAGCAATTTATTCATCTAAGCATTTTACTCTTACTTTTTCAGAATTATCTCAGATGCACCCTTGCTGAATATTCGGTAACTTCCATCTGAATTTTTCAGGACAGTGCTCATGGACTTTCTGACAGAATTGAAGGTGTAGACTTTGTACAGTGATTCTTCCGGTATTTCATTTCTAACATCCTGATAATCCCGCTTTAAATCCAAAAGAAATCCCAGCAAGGCACATTCAGTTTTATTACCAACATGACGAGGTAATCCACCCTCTTTCTCTGGTGGCTATAAGAGAAAAAGGTTTAGAAGCTAGTACCATACAGTTTAATTTAGAATGCAAAACAGAAAGAGACATTCAAAACAAAATCATATAGGAAACCTCTATTAGTATCAGCATTTCAAAGAGGAACACAGAAAAAGAAAGGCTGAAAGAAGGTCTGGGGCAAAAATGATGTGGATTCCACTCTCAGCCCTGCCAATTATTAGCTATGTGAATTTCTGGCAAGTTAACTCAACTGCCATGGTTTCTGGCTTCAGCATCAGGACAACAGGAGCATCCAGGAATTAAATGAGGTAAGACATGGAAAGTTTAAAGTGGGTTCCTGACACATGCTGCTGCTGTTCAGTCATAAGTCATGTTTGACTCTGCAATCCCATGGACTATAGCACACCAGGCTTCCCTGTCTTTTATACTCTCTTCCAGACTTTGCTCAAATGCATGTCTATTGAGTTGGTGATGCTATATAATCATCTCATCCTCTTTCATTCTCTTCTCCTTTTGCCTTCTATCTTTCCCAGCATCGGGGTCTTTTCCAGTGAGTTGGCGCTTCACATCAGGTGGCCAAAATACTGGAGATTCAGCTTTAGCATCAGTCCTTCCTATGAATATTCAGAGTTGATTTCCTTTAGGATGGGTTGACTGGTTTGATCTGCTTGCAGTTCAAGGGACTCTTAAGAGTCCTCTCCAACACCACAGTTCAAAAACATCAACTCTTTGGTGCTCAGCTTTATTTATAGTCCAACTTTCACATCCATACATGACTATTGGAAAAACCACAGCTTTGACTATATGGACCTTTATCAGCAAAGTGATGTCTCTGCTTTTTAATACACTGTCTAGGACTGTCATAACTTTCCTTCCAAGTAGCTAGTGTGTTTTAATTTCAGGGCTGCAGTCACCATCTGCAGTGATTTTGAAGTTCAAAAAAATAAAATCTGTTACTGCTTCTACTTTTTCCCTTTCTATCTGCCATTTAGTGATGGGACCATATACTGTATCTTGTTTTGCACACTGAGTTTTAAGCCAGCTTTTTCACTCTCCTCTTTCACCTTCATCAAGAGGTTCTTTAGTCCCTTTTCACTTTCTGCCATTACAGTGCTATCATCTGCATATTTGAGACTGTTAATATTTCTCCCAGAAATCTTGATTCTGGCTTGTGATTGATGCAGCCTGACACATATAGGACTTAATAAATTTTAATTCCCTTCCTTTTCTCTTGTTTTCATAAAAGTTTATATTAAATACTTCAAAATTAAATCTACTTTACCATTTTTTATGGCTTAAAATAAAAGTACAGCCTTAAATACATATAAAACCTTTATTTCCTTCAGAGTATCTTCACAAATACCTCCTTCTATAATCATCACAACAGTATGAAGGGAAGATAAAACCATCTTCACTTAACAACTTTAGAAAGTAAAGCTTAGGCTTTCAGTTAGTAAAAGACAGAGCTAGATGTAAAACCAAGATCTCATAACTTTCCAGTCCAATAATCCAATTCAAGCAATATTAACTGCGTTTACAGTCTTCATCCGTAAGTCACTAGAACACATACCAATCTCTTTCTTTATGTTATAAATAAAACTTTTTAAATGTGCAAAGTTAAAAATATTTTATCCTAAGGTACCACAAGTCTAGAGTTACTTTATTCAGTTAGTGCCAAAGGTTTAAGAATTACCTTATAGGTACGATCTACTGAGAAACCAAACAGAGCCTATAGCAAGCATATTTGACACATAGTAAGTTAAAATCTGGTTTCAAAATTTGCTCCAGGAAATTGAAAGTTGACTTTCTACAGTAAGATAGCCTAGTCTTTCACAAAATGAATGAAGTAGAAATTTTAAATTGAGGACTTATTCTGGTTATGTGGCTCAAAAGTTTCTAAACACAGAAAATTCAAAATACAGAAGTAAAATACAAGTAAACACAATATATACGTTGATCAACAGATCTTATTTAAAAACTTAACACAACTCATTTCTTCAAATTATGAATAATAGTGATAGGGCTTAAGAACTACATAGTAAAATCATCACAAATGGAAAAATTAGTTTTCATACATAAATCATTAAAGAAACCTTACCAATATTTTTGATGTATAAGCACAATTCACAGAAATTCCTGTTACAAGATAGGACAAAATATTTGGTGGAATAGCTTCTGGGTCAGGAATCTTTTTATAATGTTTTTCATTTATGTAAGCTTGAACAACTGTCATTCGGTTCATTGTCAATGTTCCTGTCTTATCTGAACAAATAGCTGTAGCATTTCCCATGGTTTCACAAGCATCCAGATGCCTTACTAAATTATTATCTTTCATCATTTTCTACAGTGACAAAAAAAAAAGAGGTAGTTAAACTACATGTAAATCCAATGACCTCATTATATCAAAATGATTGTAAACTGCTTTAAAATCAGAACTATAACTCCCAACTTTACTTGGATACATAGTATAAAGCACCAATTTAATACTGGAAGAATTTAATATAAATGGGCTATTCAAATAAGCTAAACAAAGTACTAGCTTTCTGTGGTTTCAATAAGTTTCCCACTATGTAACATAATCTAGTAAATGAAGGCAGATATCCACATGCACATCATGTTGACATGCCTACAACAGCTTCTAGGAAGCATCCTCAAATTCTAAGAGCAATGACAATTTGTACTCACAGCCATGTAACAGTGTATTTACATGTAAGGTTTAAGTCTCCTTGTTAAGTGGAAAACAAAAGATTCTTGAATCAGTCAAAAAGAAAAAAGTACCTATTATGAGTTAAAATATAGATTTTGTGGGTATGTAGTTGCCTGAAAAAAATTTTTTTTTCTTTTTGACTCTGACAGATTGATTAACATATCAAAACTAGCAAGGGTCACTTTTATCTTCTCCAAATGGTGGTACACTGGCATTCTCATCCTGAGGATCATCCCTTCCTCTTATTTATAAGAAAAAGATAGTTTCTAAAGAAAATAAGAGTTTTACTATAGTTCCAAAAGGCATTTAGGCTAAAATACTTAATAATTGATTCCTGAAATGTTAACTGGAATGGGTTAAAAACTACAGAGTTATTTTACAAAGTATGTTCTGTGTCTACTAATGTGCAAGATGTTGCAAGAAATTGGTTCCTTGAAGAAGTTTGGGGAAGGAAGATTACTGTGATCTGCATTAATACTAATGATTAAAAGAAAGTTCTGCAGTAAAAAAAAAAAAAAAAAAAAGGTGTTCAGTTTTGCAAAACACTAACAGAGGAGCCATAAGGACGACACCTCAGTGAAAAGAAAAGTGGTAACGTTTGGGCTAAATAAACATTTAATGAAAGCTTAAAGAACAATAGTCAAAATGCTCCTACTTATTTTCTGTCAAAAGAATGCAAATCAATTCTGCCTTTATCTTTCTGATCAACTGAAAAATCAGTATCATTAATGACTACTCAAAATGAGCTAAATTCATTACTGATAAAATGATTTTACCTGTGTGTCTAAAACTTACATTTACCCTCAATTGTTTTTTAGTTATTTTAAGACATCAAGTAGACGAACAGATTGTATCTCACTATTACTTTGATACATTCACCACTTCATTTTTGAAACAAAAGATGTGAAATGCCTGAATATAAACTTAAACAGGAAGCCAAAAAATATTCTTATCAAGATAAGTCTGCTGAAAATTCTTGGGAACACTGAAGTTGAGAGTGCTAGAGCAGAAACTATGATTAATTACTTTGTATTGCTTTCTGTCATCAATACTAATCAGGAATAAATACTAATTAATAATAGAAAATTGACAAAAGCAGCATTCTTTCATCAGGTATAATTTTATATGTGAAGCCATTTTGAAAGAAGGATCCAAACTGTCCAGGCTGAAGACATGGAAGCAAACTAGATGTGCATCAACAGATGAAAGGATAAAGATGTGGTACATACATACAATGGAATATCACTCAGCCGTAAAAAAGAACAATTTGAGTTAGTTCCAGTGAAGTGGATGAGCCTAGAGCCTGTTATACAAGGTAAGTCAGAAAGAGAAAAACAAATATAGTATATTAATGCATATATATGGAATCTAGAAAAATGGTATTGATGAACCTATTTGCAGGGAAAGAATGGAGAGGCAGACGTAGAGAATGAACCTGTAGACACAGTGGGGGAGACAGCAAGTGGGATGAGTGGAAAAAGTAGTACCAACATTTATACACTATTGTGTGTAAAGTGGATAGTTGGGAAGAAACTGCTATATAACACAGGGAGCCCAGTCTGATGCTCTGTGAGGACCCAGAGGGGTAGGATGGGGGGGAGGGAGGCTCAAGAAGGAAGGGATATATATATAAATATGGCTGATTCGTGCTGTTGTATGGCAGAAATGAACACAGAGTTACTGTAAATAAAAAAAAAAAAAAAAACTGTCCAGGCTAACTCTTTTAAAATCCAGTTCGCTTTTATCATTTAAGATATAAAACTGATAAAAAAGAAAATTAATAATCTTCAAACAGAATATTCCTTTAAGTAAAATGCTGCTGCTGCTAAGTCGCTTCAGTCGTGTCCGACTCTGTGCGACCCCATAGACGGAAGCTCACCAGGCTCCCCTGTCCCTGGGTTCTCCAGGCAAGAACACTGGGGGGGGTTGCCATTTCCTTCTCCAATGCATGAAAGTGAAAAGTCAAAGTGATCGCTGTCGTGTCCGACCGCGCCCCATGGACTGGAGCCTACCAGGCTCCTCCGTCCATGGGATTTTCCAGGCAAAAGTACTGGGGTGGGGTGCCATTGCCTTCCCCGTTTAAGTAAAATAGAAGTCAGCAAAAACATCCAAGCTCATTTTTTCAGCATTCTGTTTTGAGAACAGAAGGACTGTATTACTGTAAACGGAGTGTCAGAGACAGTAACACATGAAGAGAGCTGATGATGCAAAGAAAGGAGCACACAGGTCCAAACGTGAGAAGAGGGCTAGGGTTTTTGAGAAGCAGCTGGAAGGCTGGTGAGGCTGGACCAGAGCAGGAGAGAGAGGTGGGAGATGAGCACGAGAAGAGAGAGAAACTGGGCAGATTGGGCAGGCCCTGCAGGCCACAGTGAGGAACCTTGGATCTCATTCTGATGAGAAGCCACTGGAGGGTTTTTACACAAGAAACAAAAATGATCTGAATTATTTTTCAGAAACATGAATCTGCCTACCATGTGAAGGCAAGACCATGGGGTCATGAGGGTCCCACAAGGAGGCTGAGATGGTTGGAGTCAGGTCAACCACTCTGCCCTTGTACCACAGGCAAATGACAAACACACTTACTTCAATTTTACAGATGGGAAACAGAAGGGGATTGGACATCTTAACTATCATATGAGGAAAAGTAAGATAGAACTTTTCCCCGTGGAGTTCTGCTTAGCTCTGTGTCAAGGCTGCCATTTCAGGCATGTATAGGTCTCGATGCAGAGATCTTCAACTGGGCAGAGGAGGAGGGGACCAACAACAGAATTTCTAAAGGACGCAGTGTCAATGTATGGAAGTCTCCTACTTTCAGAACCCAAAAGGAAAAGGGTAGGCAGTTGTGCATCAGTCTTTTCCGCTTACCTTGACTGAGTAAGCTAGTGAGATAGTGACTGCAAGGGGCAGACCTTCTGGTACTGCCACCACTAAAACCGTAACTCCAATAATGAAGAACTTCACAAAATACTGTATGTAAATCGGTGTGCACTCAGCAAGCCATGGTCTCTTCTGAATCCAGAAGGTATCAATTACAAAATATAGGACAAGAATGATAACTGTGATGGCAGACATCAACAAACCTTTCAGCACACAAAAAGAAGAAAAATGTAATTATTAAGTATTCCAGACACGACTCATTGTCAGTTACATATTAGCCACTGGAAGAATCATAACTACTTTGGTGATATTTAATTTCTCTGAGAAACTGTTACCTACTTTTTTGCACCTAACTCATCCCTTGACATTGTTAGATTTAAGTTCTGCTTCTAACTAGCAGAACTGGAAAAAAGTATTTATGATTCTTTTCTAGACTTAACTGCATCTTCAGTCTTTTACTAAAGCTGAGACAAAATAACAAGCAATGACAAGGAAGTTCCAAACGCGTTAGCATAAGATGCTTAATGACAAAAGAGAAGTTGGTAAGAATCTGATCAATGGGGAGATCTGGAATTAAATATTCAACTCTATGTTTTTTAATGAAAAAACACAAATTACTGAAATTAATTTTTTCATCTATCCTTACTGCTTTATTAACTGAGAAAACCAAGAGTTAATCACGTATTACAAATCATTTACCTTTCTATTTTGTGGGGTGTTTAATCTCCTTATAAATGAATATTACAAAATAAGGCATATCCACGTATCTGGAACTAATAATCCAATCTGATGTTTATTAAAACACCATCACCACCTTAAATCCATCCATTTCTGTATGATTCAGTATTACCATTTGGCTAAATATTACAGAAAGCAAATATCTCCTAGATAATAAGCTTTCTGAGGACAGAGGTAAAATCTTAACTTTTTCTGAGATAATCCCAGGAAGTAACAGAATGATGCAATGTAAGTTACTTGAATTGTTGTTTAGTCGCTAAGTTATGTCTCTTTTGTGACTCCAAAGACTATAGCCCAACGGGCAAGGATACTGGAGTAGGCTGCCATTTCCTTCTCCAGGGGATCTTCATGACCAAGGGATCGAACCCGAGACTCCTGCATTGCAGACGAATTCTTCATTACTGAGCCAGCAGGGAAGCCCCTACGTGACTTGAATAGTATATGCTGATTTAGCCACCTGTGTTCTTTCATAAAGATGATACAGTTGAAGGGCATGCTCTGATTTTAGCTATAGCACTGTTTTATTTTCCCCAGAAGAGTGGTTCTATTAACAGGTGATTTCTAGTGATGGTTCTAATTTATAACTTCAGTCTCACTAGGGTGATGCTATAACTAATCCACTCAATTTAAGTACACTGCAATTTTTGGAAAAACACGTACCTAATTTTTTTTCATAGTCAATAAAAAGATGAGAAGATGTGTGGTGAAATTTCTTTTTATTAAAATATAGCTGGGTAATTTGTATGGAGTAAGCCCTCTCTCTACTGCTCCCAGAAGTTCAGATATGAGCTCATGGGCTTGTGAATTGGGTAGACTTAAGCACTAATCCTAACCTGATCATTTATTTATTCACAAGTTGACTGAGGACACTCCCTCTACATAAAAGATGGTAACAGTTTCCAAGTTTCAGAATGTTATGAGGCTCTCTAATAACTCAAAAGGAATACCGTAAATAAAACTAAAAATATTGCTAATTTCCCTTCCACTCACAAAGCAATGATTTCTAGTCTTAAGTATGTCAAAAGATATTTTTAAACAGCAAGTCTGCATATTTTAAAACAAAACATCTTATTTTCTTATATATATCATACCTGCTTTGCCAATCTGAACAGCTAGTTTCGTCAGTTTCCCCTGTAAAACAGATTTTTCCTTTTTTGGCAAATTTGCTTTCTTTTTGTCTTTCTCATCACCATCTCCACCTTCTTCACTCTTCAGAGGCTGCATTTCCATGGCTGCACCATCCTGGGCTTTTGCTATGTTGAAGTGCACACATAACTGTTAACATTTTCAAGCAATTTGGTGCGTGTGTGGGGGTGGGGGGTGGGGAATCAATTTCTTACAGAAACACAAAGATTTAAACATTTACCTTGGTGTATGTCTGTGCCTACCAAGAGAAAATAAGGCAATAGTGACACTAGGTTTTGAAACTGTACCAGATTTGAGAATGCTGTGCTAGGAAATAGAGATGAGGTGAAGAAGAAATACAGGGTCCTGAAAGAGCTAAATACCCAATCATCTCTCCTCCTGTGTGTTGTCATTCCTAACACCATAAATTGCTACCAATAAGTTATAACCATAATGTAGAACATCATGTGAGACCACACAAATGAGAAATGTACATATGCTTACAGACTCTTAAACAGATGCCAAAAAATTTACATTATATATTTTGTTACTTAAGCATTTCTGCCAGCAATCACATAGTAACCAATGATAAAATGCCTGAAATGTTTAAGTTTAAAGTTACCTACATCTGGAGCTTTCTAAGTTTACTACCACATGCCATAATTAAAATCTTATCAAAACGTTAAGGCAGCATGAGTCAGGCACTGACCAGAGAGACATACACCCAAGTAATACAGGTTGTTAATTTTCTCTGCTGCAAGTATCCTACTTTTGGATGAACACAGTACACAAGAGAAACAGTTTTGGCTATAATAAGAATAAGCTAAGTGTACTTTTAACCTCCTGAATTTACCTTTGTTGCGATTCTCAATAGCTCCATCTTGTTTCTTATCTGTAGGAACAAAATGGGAATTAAAGCTTTCCAAAAGAAATGAATACAGCCATGCTAAATTATGCAAAGGTAGTTCACATTTCTATAACAGAAATGTTACACAACGGAGTGTGTGTGTACAGATTAGAAAGCCTGTAATGACCTGATGGCTCACTCTCTCCCTAGGTCTTAACCATGGGGGAACATTCCAAAATAATTTGGGGCATCACATTTGGGTTGACTTCTCCATAAAACTTTACTCTTTTATGCTGCAATATCTCCAAAGGTTTTCAAACTAAATATAGATGTAAGCCTAAGAATATAGGAAAGAGACAGGTAGAGAGGGAAGGAGTACCCTAGGAAGACCACAGGCATACAGGACAGATGGGAAAGAGAAGCAAATTGGTCTGTGTAACAGGAGAGGCAAGCAAGTAAAACTGGAACACGAAAATACAAAGTTAGTCAGTAAGACTACTAGGAAGGGTAATTCCTAAATTAGCTTAGATTAGAAGAACACAGAAAGATGAGACCATCTGAAGTAAAAAGTAATCAAGGAAGGAAGGGGCCTAGTGTCTGGAGCAGGCAGTATAATATTAATAGTAAAAATGACAAAGAGGAAAGTGAACTTATCCATCAATGAGCTGTACCTTCAAACTTGAAAACATGGAGCAAATATGGTCAAAGAGGAACAGATACTCAAGACGGGTAAGGAAAACAGAATACCTAGCTACTTTGATGAGGTCAAGTCTGGCGGGAGCCTAAACATTCACATTTCAGATTATGAAGGGAACAGAAACAGATTACCCTGGATTATACTAATATATAATATTAATTTATTCAAGGGAATGGGAGAAGAGCTAAAAGTCCACAGATGAAAGAATTGTCTCTGTAATTTACACACATGAAGACCCCCTAAGAATCAAAAATGGCAGACAATCAGTCAGATGCCAATTCCTGGGAATACTCTTTTGACTGCATTAATAAAAATAGGTGTTTAATAGATCTTAGAAAAAATGGTGCTTATTGGAAAAGAAACTGGCGTCAATAAGAACAAGGTCATGATATGAACTTCCCTTTTTTTTAATAAGGTCTGTTGACTTTAGTCTCCTGAAAATTAGGATGCAATATAATATACGGTTAAGAATATAGACTCTCGAGTTTGACAAGAGGGTTTGGTCTGCCACTAACTAAGATCTTTAATCTGGAGCAAGTCATGCAACCCACATAAGCCTTAAAAAAAAGATAGTCTTAGGTTACTGAGATAATGCATATAAAGTGCTCAATAAATGGTATTACCACTACTGGTTTCTAAATTGACTTCTACTCTGCCTTAAGAAACCTTAAGGTGGCATAAGGAGGACTGCTGTGAGTGGGACAGGAAAACGCCTAGAATGTGGGGCCTGCCACCCTTGCCTGCAGCCAGAGCTTTTCAAACATGTTTCTGTTTAAAATAAAGATTTCACAGCTAAAGATAAAGCCCAAAGAATAAAACCTAAAGATTTAACCTAAAGATTAAAAGCAATGATGTAGATTATAGCAAGCCAAGCATTTATTTTAGAAGATTTCAGAATACTTATGTGTGTGATAAAAATATGGGCTTACTAGCCTAAGTAAAATTAAATAAATTTAAGTGGTTAAACCTCAGTAAACTGCTGTTGCCCTAAAAGGACAAACTCTGGAGTAAACGGTGGTATAGTAAATACTTAAAAGCAGAGTAGGGAAGGCTTTTTTAAAAAAGTGACAGACTGCCTAATGAAGTGATTCTGGTAACTATTTCCCTATATAACAGAGCTTCTTATAAGACCCTTGTGGATAAACTATGGTTATCAAGCTTACTAATAATAGATCCCATGTAGGGACAGTAGATACAATGGATCAAGATAAAAATTTTAACATCTTAATAAGCTAATAATGGGCTCAATATAACAAGACAAATATACTAGGTGTCAAAATGAAGTCTTGATCTTGTGTCTAAAAGCCAACAATGTAAGATAATACATAAGTAGTAGGAAACTTGAAAAAGATGAACAAGTTCAATAAGGCCAAAATGTGATATGTCTGACATATCACAGTTGATACGAAAGTAGTAAAAAAAAAAAAAAAAAAAGTAAATAGGAACTGGGAATTAAATTCACTTTGCTGGTCAAATGAAAATGACAGAGATTTTAAAGTGTTCAAGGAGGTGCTGAATTTGTCTGACTCTGGTAAAGGGGATGATGTCTTCATAAAGCCTTTTATGAACTCTGAAGTCTTAAAACAAAAAAAATCCCTTCTATCAATTCTAACACCTGAAAGTACTACATTGGGCAACGAACTTTTTGTAGAACTCTTTATATCAAAACCTGATGAAAGAGTGTATTTATTGGGTGAGTTATTACAATCCAGCTGCTGTATTTCCAATTACCAATTCGTATAGCGTATTGCTATTCTTACTTTTCTTTTCCTTTTTCTTCTCATCTTTCTTCTCTTCCTCTTCACCTCCAGCTCCAAGTAAGGTAAAGATAATTCCAGTTTGAGAATTTATACCTACAGCAGTAACTACCATTCTTCCAGAGCCTTCCATTACATGAGTACCTGTAACAATAAAAAATTTGGTTTTAAAATCCAGTAAGACCTTAAATAAAGCCTAAGTTCTTGCGCTTAAGGTTTTAGGTTTGTAATATGTCATCTGAGTTCAAAACCCACTCTACCACTCATTTATCCTGTGATTCAGGGCAAAGTGTAACATCTCAATGACCAGTCCACAGATGGGGATAACAGTACACGTACACTTTCTAAAAATGAGAATCAAGTATAATCTAGGGGTTCAGTGAATGGTCAGTATTTAAATTATAACTGTTTTTATCATTGGGGACATTTCTCTGAGAAAGCCATCACTCAGAAAGAAATATGCTTAGAACCAAAAGAATTACACAGCAACAACCGCCATATCCCTAGGACAACCCCACAACCTCTCCCTAACCCAGGCTGTCATGCCAGCCCACCCTGATCACTGCAACAGCTTCCTAGCAAGTTTCTGTCTTTCCATTTCATCCTGAAAAAGGTTTAACCTTCCTCAAATGTGATTTTATCCAAGCCTCTCATGGCTCCAAAACTTCTGACTCTACATGGCCTACTCCATAAAATCCAAAATCTCCACATGGAGACCAATCCACCTTCCAAATTTTTTCATCCATTACTCTCAGATAAAACTCCATTACAAAAAGCTAGCGGGCAGAGATGGGAACGCAGACTGAATTCTGACTCTGTCCCTCACAATAATCTTGCAAGCTGACAAGACAGATTCAATCCAGCCCTAGCAGAGGACAGAGGGCATATTCTCCTTATAACGCTGCTAAGCTTGCTCACAGCTCTCCAACCTGTACATCCACACCTCTGCATCTTTGCTTTACTCACTACAAGGCTTCCCACCTCTCTGTTCTACTACTTTTGTGAATTTTAAGTAGCTTTCTAAACTGAAACGCTTGTTTAAATACTGAAAATCTTCTTTATAATTATGACTTATTTATTTGATCTCCTACTTCAGGAGGACAGGTCTGAAGCATCTACTAACATCCTGTGTAAAAAATCAACCTTCAGTTGTTATTTGCAAACTAAGATTGTGAAGCATGTGTACTTACTCTAGTACTTAAGGATTTGTATATGGCTATTAATTACTGAGTAATTTATCCCACATAAATTTTTAAATCTTTGATTTTCTTGCTTTAAAAAAATCTATATTCTATTTCACTAATTATTAGCTTCTATGCCAGCAAAAATGCAAGAGAAACAAGAAATGAAGGACAGTGAAACAATATTTACTGAGTAAGTTCAGTTCAGTTCAGTCGCTCAGTCGTGTCTGACTTTGCGACTCCATGAACCGCAGCACACCAGGCCTCCCTGTCCATCACCATCTTCCGGAGTTTACTCAAACTCATGTCCATTGAGTCAGTGATGCCATCCAGCCATCTCATCCTATGTTGTCCCCTTCTCCTCCTGCCCCCAATCTTTCCCAGGATCAATGAGTCAGCTCTTCACATCAGGTGGTCACGTGGCCAAGGTACTGGAGTTTCAGCTTCAACATCAGGCCTTCCAATCAACACCCAGGACTGATCTCCTTTAGGATGGACTGGTTGGATCTCCTTGCAGTCCAAGGGACTCTCAAGAGTCTTCTCCAACACCACAGTTCAAAAGCATCAATTCTTTGGCACTCAGCTTTCTTTATAGTCCAACTCTCACACCCATATATGACTACTGGAAAAAGTATAGCCTTGACTAGACGGACCTTTGTTGACAAAGTAATGTCTCTGCTTTTTAATATACTGCGCAAGGACTAAATGTAGAAGACAGTTTCTTTTAACATTTCTAGCTTTTAGCAAATTTCAATTTATGTTATGTTCATCTTTACCATGACAATCAAATGTTGGCCACTAATAGGCTCAGGCAAAGTAAACAGTGTTTGTTCTGGTCATATCCCCACTGCTAACTGAATAACTGCTTTTACCCATCTAAATTTAAAAAGCCAAGAACAGCAGTGAGAGATGGCATCATGAGAATAAATTTAAAAATAAATGCATTTCATGTTTTCAGTACATTTTTGGAAGAGGGAAATAAATGTAGAAAAACTTTCCCACCCGTACGGTGATAAGGGACTCCAGAAAGTTATTTCAGTCTTTTCTTAAACATGGAAAATTTATCGAGTCCCTCTTGGTATATACTTGGTGTGTTGAGAACCTGAGTCTCCAAAAACTTAGCAGCCATCTCTGTTAAAACAGAAAAGGACCAAGGTTCCTTAACAGGATGTCAACCTAAGACACTAAGAGCTAAGCACTGTGTGAATAAGCTAGAAGTACAGCCAGCAAAGTCCATGAAGTACATGTGGCAAAAACACAAGAGGAGATGGCCTCATTTCACCAAACACTATGGCCTGGTCAGTCAAGGTCTGACTATGGTTTAGGTCTGATCTATGGTTTAGGTCTGACCAGCAAGCTTTCCTCTTCTTTGGAAAGATCACAGATTTTATTTGGTTAACATGAAATGCAGTTTCTTAGAAGTATGGCAAGAAATAAGTAAAACAAGTAACATTAAACTTAATATATAGACTTCCTTGTGACTCATATGGTAAAGAATCTGCCTGCAATGCAGGAGACCCAGGTTTGATCCCTGGGTCAGGAAGATTCCCTAGACAAGGGAATGGTAATCCACTCCAGTATTCCTGCCTGGAGAATTCCATGGACAGAGGATATTATATAGCCAAGATATTTCTATCTGGAATGAATTTCAAGCACACCAAGATAAAGAAAACCTTAAAAGGAGTATAAATGGTCTTAGTAGTGCAGGATACTGACGATATACAAATCTCAAGTTTTTTCATAGAAATAAAAGTCTATATTACAACTGAAACCTCCCCCCTTTATATAATGGTGTTTATAAATGTACATACATGAAATTACTGTGATTTTTAATGGCGGCATGTTTTGCAATAAGCCTTTTGGAACATATTTACAAATCTTAAAAAGGTAATGGTTAAACTTAGGTATGTGCTCCATTGCTGTGATTCTAACGTAACTGACCCTTGTCACAGGTTTGACTTTGGGTTGAGTAAAACCATGTCCGACCAATTAGAATACAAAGTTCACACAGAAGACGTGAAAAAGCATAGCTGCCAAGTTATTAAATGGTTAAATAACCAAAATCTCCTTATAATGTAGGAAATGGTATCATTCCATTAACATCTGAAAATGCTAATTAAAGACAAATAGGCAGCATTTTCTTACTCTAAACGCTAGTGTGACTCAATCTAAAAATATACCTAAAACAAATGTTTTACAAGCAATTCTGCAAATTCTATAAAGAATACTAGAAAATTAAGATAGCAAACTGGAAAACAAAAGTTAAGGAACTGGCATACTTTCGGAGACAAGTTGTGGTACTTTGGTTTCTTTTCATTTTAGACGGCAGCTTGTAATTTTTTTCATCCCTTCCATTTCATTTTCAAGTAACCTCAGGTCTAGTTATCAACAGTCAAGTTGTTACAAGAGCCTTCTAAGTAAACACATACTTCTCCTTTTCAGACAGTACCCTCACCTATACACACCCTTCCATTTTCAGAACATGTCTTAACCATGTGAAAATTCATCTCTGTCTGGTAGATGTGTTGCTATTCCTAGATCTATTTACTATTAATCATATCACCTTAGGTAAATAGTTAATGTCTCAGACTCATTCCTTAGCAGTCAAAATGAGTAAGAGAGATTAGGCTAACTTTAAGGAATTTATGAACTTTTTAAAAACAGAAAACTTGTCCTATGTAGATCATCACAGAAAATGCATTAATTTGCTTTAAACACATAATCATTCTTTAATTTTATATTTTACTAGGCCTGAAGAATAAATATTACACAGAAAAACCGATCAATTCAACGGAGATCATTAAGTTTATATTTTATCATTATACTAACATTAACAGTGACTTTCAAGTCTTCTGTTTTTTGGACTCGAGTTTCTCATTTATAAAACACAGTTCTGAATTCAAAGATCTCTCAAGTCTCTGCCAGCTTACAAAAAAAGTCTCTAACGATTATAAGGCTAGAAGCTAACAAAAACTACAGAATCCTCTTTGTACTACTGGCTCTTGGGGAAACTACCGATGGGTGTACAGTCGTGGAGGAGGAAAAAGTTATAAAGAAATTCATACCTGATAAAAGTAAGGGATCCTTATCTAAAGACTTCTTAACATGATCAGATTCACCAGTCAATGAGCTTTCATCAATCTTAAGATCATTGCCTTGAATAAGTATGCCATCAGCGGGAAGAAGATCACCTAAAACAAAATAATAATGGTAAGCCAAGTTGTGAACAAGACTGCAATAAAATCACATCATGTATCACATGGACTGCCCTGCTGTACTTACCATATTTCACTTGAGCAATATCTCCAACAGTAATGTCAGCTACGGGTATCTGAATGACCTGACCACCCCTGATGACTGTGAACTTCTGTTCTTGTTCAATTCGACTCTGCAAACCTCTAAACTGCTTTTCCTTACTCCAGTCATTAAAAGCTGTTACTAACACCACACACACTACTGACAAGAGGATTGCCGCTCCTTCAATCCAACCAGTTTCACCTTCACCTTCTTCCTCTCCAACAGAAACGTCTCCACAAACTATTTGGAAAGAAAGAAAATGCTTATCAAAAAAGATTCTGAATTGATGGCAACAGACATGTAATTATGATGCTTATATGTTCCGTTAATTTTACGTAGAGCCCTGAACACCTTATTGACTCAAAGCATTCCACAGTGAGGACGATGCTAACTCTGTTAATTTCAAGTTCTCTGCCTCCAAAGATTCTCATCTCCAGGACAGGGAGGCAGCCCAAGGTGCTAGTTAAGAGGGAGGAAACTGGAAAGATTACATCTCGACCTAAGGCAGGTTACTTATTTTTGAGACTCAGCTTCTTCATCTGTCAAGTCAGGAGACCACCACTTACTGCACAGTTGTTGCAAGGATTACATGAGAAGACATTTATAAAGAAGGTTGAGCAGTAGCTGAAACTTGTTCATCCTTGACCAATGGTTAATGCTATTAATTATAACATACAGTAAGCAAGCCACATATAGAAACTTAAAGTATTAAGTGTTACCCATGAATCATGCCTATTTGACATATCAACACTGCTGAAGTATGATAAAAGCCAAGCTTAACTTTCATAAGATAAAATGTTAAGCCAAGTGCTGCTCATTAATTCAACTATTTAAGCAACTATCCTCGGTGCCAGACACTGTTTTCGAAGCTAAGGATGTGATGATGAATAAGACATATAAGGTCTCTCTCCTTAGAGAACCTATATTCAGACTGGCAGGTGTGGACAGTATATGAAGAATTCAGTTAATAAAACACAAATGGTTAATTTCAGATATTGCAAATGCCATGAGGAAAATAAAATATGATGATGTGCTTGCTATCAAATAAAAAAGAAGGATAATCGTGGTTAAGTGAACAGAGGCCCTTCTGAAGTGTCCATGATGTTTGATCCAGGAGCCGAATGATATAAGGGAGCTAGCCGTGTAGATTTAAGGGATGAGAACTGCAGGGAGAGATTAAAGTCAGCATAAAAGAGTTTAGAAGAAGACAAGAGGAGGGAAAAAAGAAAGCTCAAAACTGCAGGGTCAGTAATGGTGAAGAAAGAACAAGGACAGTACTCTTTTTGGATCTTGGGCTGTAGTCTATTTTTGAGTCTAAAATCAATTCAGTGGCTCATGACCGAACTTTGAGAAATAAAATAGAACACAACAGAGAAGATATACATGTAGTAAAGATAAGCACTGTTTTCTGAAAGCTTACTTTGGTCATTTATAAACTCACATGATGGAACATGTTCTTCTGTGTTCCTATGTAAAGTTAATTCTTATTGAGGGTTGAGCTAAACTCTCTGAAAGTCAATGGTTCTCTTAGGACATGCAGAACAGGACAAGAATTATTCACAAAAAAATAATAAGTAAACAAAACACTAGAAATCATCAACACATATTCCAGAATAGTGAGAATAACTGAAGAGAGGACTTGAGGTGAGAATAACTGAAGAGAGGACTTGAGGTGCAAGGGTGCCGAATAAAGATGAACTGGTGAGAGGTATGCAGGACAGATAAAGAAAAGACAGAAACTGGAGAAAAATCAACTGGGGTGAAATGGAAGGGATGATGTGAACAATCATAAAAAATCTCCCTGGGAACATCAGTAGGATTCAGTGATCAATGGGTACAAAGTATGTTCTCCAAAAGAGATGGGAAGATGGTCTACTGAATGTGCCAGCCTAGCCATTCAAATACTGAAACTTCTATTTTGATTATTTTCAAGCTGAACAAATAACCATGTATCATTGCATATAGTAACTAGTTAAGTGAATCTATGGTTGGTATCATTTTATATAGCAGGAGCTATAAAGACAGCTGATCCTTACCTACGCCCCTGACCAGAAGATAGGAGATTTGCTTTCTGAGTCAGATTTATCTGGCAAATCTGAACTCAAGAACAGAGAAAGGCTGAAATACTATATTGACCACTTTACTGACCACTTTGACCAACTTGGAGGCAGTACTAAAATATAATCTTCCAAAAAAGCACTGCAGTGGGCTTTGCTCTTACTAGTTAAAAACATAACAATGCCGCACTTTACAAGATGAAATTTACCAATCATATTTCAACAAAAACTTTTACACAACTGGTGGATGTATCATGGTGTAAGTATCACGATTTAGTGAGTGCACTAAAATTTTCTACTTGGACTTATCTAACATTGCGAGTTTTTTCCCACCTATGAGAGACATTAAAACCAAGTTCTGAAAGAAAACAAACTTAAGACCCAAATCAGGCCAAATCAAGATTATAAAATATAATAATGTGCATTTAATCATGCTATTAATAAAGATGTCTTATGGCCACTAAATATAAAAATTTAAAACTTTCATCTTTTAAATATATTTTTTGTATATGTTTTAAAATGCTCACATTATATATAGCTTTAAATATATATAAAACATAAATGTATCGTTTGGAGACATTTACTCAGACCTTTTCTTTATAGGGTAAATAACCAAAAAAAGTTTAAAGACAGTGAAAACAGGTTAAAGGAAAGGAATTATGAAAGAATTATCTAATTTCCAGCTTTAAATCTCACATGCACATGTATTTATAACTAAACTACTGAATATCTCTAAAGAGAGCAGTTAGTGACATATTTCATTTCATATACAGTTCTACTTTGTATCACACTAAGTTAGAATGATCTAAGTAGACAGCAGTAAAGTATTTCTAGAAATTGAATACTTTTCCTACTGATGACCGTTACAAACTTTTAAGGGAGCTGCAGGGAAAGATTAATCTCTAAAATCAAAGTTAGGAAAGGACTGTAGTTTACCAGTTATACGTAGAAAAAAGAAGAACAAGTAATAATGTTTTTCAGTAAAGTCCAAGTATAAATAAAGTAATAAAAACCAATTTTACTAAAAACCGATTTTTCTCCCTTGTAAATATATTCACCTGAGAGGTACTTACCATTTGAACTCAGCCTATGCTATCACAGGGCAAATACGCCATTCTCAAATCCCCTATGTGATTCTTGGGTCATATGTGAAGTGCATGTATGAACAGCACAAAAAAAGCAGCTCTCAAAGTATTGTTCAGGAACTCCAGGGGCATCCTCAAGGTGAAAACTGTTTTTACAATACTACTAAGATACTGTTTGTCTCATATTTCATGAATGTACAGTGAAACTTTCCAAAAACTACATGAGCTAAACACAACACAATGACTGCAGAAGCTGATGAGAATCCAGTTATCTTCAATTAAAGCCAGACATTAACTAGGCACAATGAAATTAAAAATACCACTACCCTTCACTGTCTCATTTTAAACTTCATTCATTAATTAGAGTAAGTATAATTATATGCTAACAATATTTATTATTTTTAAGTGCACTGGTATTTTTTAATTTCTCGGTTTTAAATTAGAATATAGTAAATACCTACTGCTATAACTCACAGGATCAAAACCTTTGGAGTTCTCAGTACTTTGAGAGTGTAAAATGGTTCTGAGACCAAAGAGTCTGAGAACCACTAGGTGTATGGACTGCAGATTTCTGGGTTATAGTGCTTATTTTCATACCAAACAGCACTAGTAAGAAATTTTGATAATCTGGATTTCTGTGACTACAGATTTATAATTACTGGATTTCCTTTTAAGCAAGTCACCACTTCTTAAGTGTTAAACATGATGAAAAGATACATGAAATACATAGAAAAGCATTTTTTTTTTTAAGTGCAAACACTAAATAACTTTTACCATGGAGCAAAAACATCTTTATATTGTTTATCAAGACCTTCTGGTAGATCTTGAGTCTCTTTAAATGGCCCCACTGCTGCTGGTGCTGCTGCTAAGTCGCCTCAGTCGTGTCCAACTCTGTGCAACCCCAGAGACGGCAGCCCACCAGGCTCCCCCATCCCTGGGATTCTCCAGGCAAGAACACTGGAGCGGGGTGCCATTTCCTTCTCCAATACATGAAAGT
Source organism: Tragelaphus eurycerus (assembly GCA_935064755.1). Classification (NCBI taxonomy): domain Eukaryota; kingdom Metazoa; phylum Chordata; class Mammalia; order Artiodactyla; family Bovidae; genus Tragelaphus; species Tragelaphus eurycerus. Next base: position 37,364,237 of record CAKXYN010000010.1, on the reverse strand, counting down.
GAAAAGTGAAAGTGAAGTCACTCAGTCGTGTCCGACTCTTAGAGACCCCATGGACTGCAGCCCACCAGGCTCCCCTGTCCATGGGATTTTCCAGGCAAGAGTACTGGAGTGGGGTGCCATTGCCTTCTCCGAAATGGCCCTAAGACACCAAACAACTCTAGATTATCTTCTCAGTTGGATATAACACCAGTTATCTCCTTAAGCAAATTTGAAAAAGGGCCTGTCACTACACTGTACAAATGAAGCAGGCTGAATTCCAAGGTGTGTCCAGATTCTGTGAATAAAAAAAAAAACACAAAACCCACTCCCACAGTTTTCTTATAGTCCTGGGAAAAAAATGTTACAAGTAAAAAGTTTTTAATCATCTGCTAACTCACTTAAGGCCAGAACACCAATTCCCAGTATTCTACAATGACAGCTGGGTAAACCAAGCAGTGAAGTTAGCTGTATCACCTCCTTTTCCAGATAAAAAGACACACACAAACTTATACATCCTCACGCCCACCCACTTGTGCACACATGCACATACATGAGCACCATTAGTGACAACTAAAAAAAATTTTTTTTTAATCTCAGAAGATATATATATCTCAAAATGGTATAGCAATAATCTCTAAGCAGTGGGATTTTCAGTAAATATGCTTTCCTTTGAAATGTCATTTTCCCTCTAATTTTTCAACAGCAAAGTATGTACCATTTATTCAACAAATAAAAGTTTAAAAAATAATCTGGCTCAATATTGCCCAGAATGTTGCCTAAATCCTCTTTTATCTACATCAGAGATTTTCACCCACAGGCACTTGTGCCCCCTTAAAGGATTCTGGCTATCTTTGGAGATGTTTTGACTTGCCTCAACTGGGCGATGGTACAATCAACAGGTGACAATGAATGTTCCAGTGCAAAATGTCAACAGTGCCACTCTGAGAAACCCTGATCTGCACAGACTTCAGCCTCAGGTAAATCTGCTTATTCTGTGACCAGTTGTCTCCTCCCACTCTGCCCCCAGACTCCCAAGAGGTTCTCTCTCACTTGAGCTCTAGGCATACCTTTGAAAAATTAATTTAAATGATTACCTAAGCCAAGTTAGCAAATACTTATTAAAACTCTTCATAACTTGTAAGACAGAAGAATGAAGCTTTCACAAAAATATTTTGGTGAATCATTCTCCTGACATATAAAATATCACTGGTTCACTCTATAGCTCCTTAAATATAGTGACCAAAACCAAGCTAGATCTCCTGTCAGATATAGAAAGTATTGTCAGGAAAATCCATTTAAAATAATTTGCTCTAAAGAAAAAGAAGAAATTTAAAAAAGAAATGAAAGACATAGAAAGATAGGAGAAAAACAAAATCATCTGCAGCTACAGGTTAAAGCCAAGTTACCTTAAGCAGAATACTTTGTAGCATAAACATTTCTAAGACGGTAAAGAAACTATCCAAATCATGCACATAACAATAAAATATATACAATATTTAAAGTACTTGGAAAGTAACAGCCTGGGGAAAAGAATAAATTTTGCTTTTATAATGATTTTCCAAAAGGTTCTTTAAAAAAACCCAAATTAAAAACGAATTACTTCACAATAGTGTTCTAAAGAACTTAACATCCACCATGACACATAACACATTATATACATGTTTAGCTCCTTGCCAGACACAGAATATGCGTATGTGGGCAAGTTATTTAACCTCTGTGTCTCACCTGTATAATGCAGATGACACTATCCATCTTACAGGACTATTGGGAAAACTATCTGAGCTAATATATTTAAAGAACTATTAAAAAGCACTATTAGAATATCTAGCATACAGCAAACTTAATAAATGCTGGCCTGCTATTTTTATCGTGTACTAAGTGAGCAAATGAGCTGAACTTCACATCACACATAACATAACATTTTCTGCTACCAATTTACTTACGTGCATTATCTCCTTCTGGAGGTTGATAAAAAGAAAGGCCCAATGATACTATGGCTGCAATTTCTAATATAATTAAAGTGACATCTTGTAATGCTTCCCATACTAGCTGAAGAAAGGTTTTTGGCTTTTTAGGAGGTATAAAATTCTTTCCAAATACTGCTTCTCTTCTTTCTATATCTAGAGGGTTTCCACTTAAACCTAGTAAAAAGAAAGAAATTTTAGTGAATGGTTTTTCTACTTACAAATGAAAATATTTTATTCAAAACACATTCTCTACACTTTATAGATTCATTACATTTGGACACAATGCATAAGATCCTACCAAAGTGGTTTATTCCTGTGAGTTAGACTAACTGTACGTAATTTAAATCACCAAAAAACATGCGCAGTGCTTGAAGAAAATATTTTAAGTAGACAAGGCTCCTTGTGTTGACAAGGCTGAATTAAGAAATTGCACTTTTCCCAACTGCTGCTTTCTGTTCATACTATCTATACCATCTATATAGACTGCTAGAGAACCAGAGATGATATGTCTGATAGTTTTAGATAGGAATTAAACATTTCCCTGATCTTTCCTTGTATTTTTCTTCCATAAGTAGGGAATTATATAAAGATGTTTACGGCATCTTAGTTATTTAACAAGTTCAGGTTTCTTTTACTTTCATTCTTATTTGCTGAACAATGAAAAGTTCACCTATCATAAGCCTTAAAACTTCTAAAAGTTCTAATTCAAATGATAAAAGATTTTTAAGTCACAAAAATTGGGACTTAGGATGACCTTTCCTTCAAGCTTGACTTTTAGGATTTATATCCAATTGGAGAAATAGGCAGTGCTATTGACTGACTGTCACTGTTAAGGAAAAGATACATTTTGTGGGAAATACTATTTACTGCCTAGAGCATGAAATTAGAAAGCTATGAAAGTTAAGATAGACTTGCATGATCAAATTTGCCTTTTCTTCACCTAGTAAGTTAGTCCTCCTCTAATCTAATTCTGATGATCCTGTCAAGCCTAGATACATCCCAATTAGCTACTGCAAAGGATGTCCTCACATTATTATGGAGGTAGGGAAACAGAAGCGGCAGTGACAAAGGACATTTTCCCCAAGTTTAAGAACAATGAAGAAGGGGACAGAGATACCAGGATGACATGACTTTTATCATTATATATTTAAATCTATAATGAAGTAACCTCAACTCTTTGTTTTTTGGCAAGAACTCATTCTAGGAGAACAGCCAGGGAGGAAGACAGGAGAGCAGCAGATCACTGGAAAGCTCTCGGCTCGCTTTAGCTATGATTCTGGATGTGAGGCAGGCAGAGAGTAGCAAAGAGAGAACAAAGCAAGCTTACCGTTAGAGTAAACAATGAGAAATGTATATACAGGGCTTTAAAGGTTTACTTTGGTTTATTATTATTTATTTACTTGTTAAAGATACCCAAAAGCTTCCAGAGAAGGTTGTCACTAGCAACTGTAACAAGGTCAGGTCCACACTGGGCAGTGTGGAAAGCACCTTAGATTTCTGATGACAAAAGTCATCAACTGAAACCTTCCACAGGGCTCGAGGCTCTGAGTCGGAGTCAATGGAAAGACAGACGGTGAAGGCCTGCATGGACAGTGACTGGGGGGAAGGCAGCATGACAGAGGAAACCTGCAAAGTAGGACTCAGATTTCACAAGCTATTTCTTCAGGTGAGAGCAATCCCTTCACCAATCCTGGCCGCGGAGAGTTAACAGCCATCCACGGTTTAATTGGGGGTTAAGGGAATCAATGTAGTGAGGTTTTCCACAAAATGAAATGTATTTGTTTTAAAGAACTATACTTTGAGATGTCCTGAAACGATGTGCCTAACGCTTTTCAAATTAAGCAGGCTTTCTTTTATGAAGCGATGATTATTATATATAGTGGGTAGGTTTGTTCTGTCTTATATTTTAATGCCATTACAGCAAAAATAAAAGATTCCTGTTCCTTCCCTGTGTTAGTCTCCATTTTTTTTCTAATACGTTTGAAGATATTAGTTCCATCAGTTTAACTCACCCTTAAGAGTCAACCATCAATTACATACAACACTCAGTTTTAAATATCATCACTGTAATTATAAAAATAATTGATTAAATCTTAACTTATGTTGGTTGTAACAGGGGCCAATATTTTATGTTAATGCTGAAAAGAACAGCCATAGAGCTAAAGATCGCTTTAAAATGTTATCTTGGAGGGAATACAGGAAGTAAAAAAGCAACTGACCCAAAGATTAGCATAATTCTACGCTCCCACCACACACACAAGCACACACCTAGAACACTGCACCGCCAAAGCTATCTGGTTTAGGAATTAGAAGACCTAGGTTCCAGTTAACCTACTGAAATCTTGTGCAAGTCACTTACTCCTTTTGGGGCTGGGGATGGGGAATGGGCAGAATTAATATTTATTGGTAAAACCTAGATTGTTTGGGAGTACCAAAGAACGTACCAAGTATATAAATCATAAACTACAGGGCAATAGTTAAGTAAGGAGGAAGACAAGTTACAAACTGAACACTACAGGTTTTAACTCTATTTTGGGGACAACTGACTTCTATTAATTTAAAATAACAAACTTACGGAACCTAGTTAAGAGTTGTGCAACAACAGTCTGTCCCCCTCTCCGATATTTACTGAATATCTACTATGCCCAGGTATTGATGTACTTTGCTAAGAAGTCAGGGTGAACAAAAAGGTCTTATATTCAGCAAGCTTATACTGTACTGGAGGGAAAGAGAGAGTTAAAATAATAGAGAGAGGACTGGCATTTATACTAAGTGTAGTGGAAACCACTAGAAGGCTTTATAGGAGAGTAGTGGTAACTAATCTCATTTAAACTGACTGAAGGACAAACTGCAGAGCATGCATGCGAGTGGAGGAAAAGACCAGCTTGGAGACCACTGGTCTCTACCGTACAAAATGAGCTGGTGGTGGTTGGCTCTGGGTTTCAAAAATGGACGCAGAGCCCCGGAATCTTCCAGGCATCTTGTAAGGAAATCAGATAGAACTTGCTGAAGGACTGGATGAGGATGAAAGGGGGAAAAAAAGAAGGATAAAGCACGATACCTAGATTCTTTTTTGCCCATGCACCTAAATGGATGGAAGATAGAGACATTTATCAAGATAAGGCAGACTTTGGGAACAGCAGAACTGGGTGGAAAAAGGGAGGCAGGAGTTCATCGTTCTGCTTTACAGGTTTAAACATGATATGCCCATTAAACAAAGAGGTGGAAATGTCTAGTAGATGGCTGGTTATCCATATTCAGAACTCAGGGAGAGATCTGAGCCAGAGAAATCTCACTATACAGATGATTCTGGAGCCATGGGCCTAATGGCAGCCCCTGGAAAGCTAGAGTACATTGACAAGGAAGCCAGACTGAGGTGGGAGCCTTGGAGCACTCCAACATTTGATGGTCAGAGAGGGTTCTCAAAACACCAAAGGCAACTGCGAAGAAATGGGGGACACATACACAGAGACACATGTTCATGGAGTACCACAGAAAGGCAGTGTTTAAAAAGGATGATGTGGCCGATAGTATCAAATGATGTTGCAAAGGTGGAATAAAATGAAGACAGACTGGACAACTAGCCTCCACTAGATGGGGGCTGATGAATTTGATAAGGAACCTTCAAGAGGCGGAATGGAAGCAAGTCTGGGAATGAGTTAAGTGGAAACAATGAGCACAGGTAGCTGCCAGGCGTGTGGTGCAATGACAAGAAAGCAGTCAAGGTAAAACATAGTAAAGGTGGAATAAAATGGCAACTCACCTCTGCAGTCTTGTCTGGAAAATCCCACGGGCAGAGCAGCCTGGAGGGCTACAGGTCATGGGGTCGTGAAGAGCAGACATGACTGAACACACGCACACGAAGGTCAAATACAGTGCTGCTGCCTTCGGTGCTACATGTTACCTTAATGCTTTACCTCTTTATTTTATTTTGCTCTTTACTACAAAATGGATAAATAAAACCATTCTGCTTTTTTTAAAGATGAGTGACAGATATTAAGGCAAGTTATTTAGCAACGGAAATGACCGACCACACTGGTGACACAGACTGGTTAATCTACAGCAAACCTCTGAAGAAGCCAGGGGAGATGGAGGCCAGGGCATGGTGTCAGTCTACTACAGGTGACATTTCCACTGTGAGGAGGGAGAAAAGCAAAGCGTGTGCAGAAGAGAAAGGTAAGCCCTGTTGAAACTGGTAATGAGACTACATGGTCCTAGCTTTAAAAACAGATGAGATATGGTATCAAATCATTTAGGAAAAATTACAGATAGAATGAGAATTCTTCTGCCTAGATCTATTGGCTCCATAGATTGTAGTGGAGCAGCGATGAGACCAAGGCATTGATCTTTCAATGGCCCAGTTAGCTTCACAAAGAGGAAACAGATTCAAAAATAGATTAAAAATCCATCAAAAGGAGCCTCAGAATTTATGCTTTTGGGGTCTGGATCCACCATTCTATGAATAGATAATGGCTCAGGAATACTGTCTGTATATCTGAAAGAGACAGATTATGGGAAAAAATGCAAGGCTATCAAGATACTGATGTTTTACCAGAAAATGCAGCATTCCAACTGCTGAGGCTAATAAAACCATGTCTCAATTTAGAAAATGAAGAGGAAAGAGCACTGAAATGGAGAAAGCAGGTGGATTTAACTGAAAATCATGGCTAATACACAGTACATCCTAATCTCAAATTTTCTACTTGAGATTATGTCAGCATTTGTGAGTGTGTTCTGTCTGTCAAACAGCAATGCCTTCTTTTAGTGAGGGTCACAGGAAAATATAGCTTCCAAGTGGCACAGAGGTCAAGAATCCGCCCGCCAATGCAAGAGATGTGAGTTTGATCCCTGAGTCGGGAAGATCCCCTAGAGGAGGAAACGGCAACCCATTCTTGCCTGGGAAATCCCATGGACACAGAAGCCTGGTGGTCTACAGTTCACAGGGTCGCAAAGTGTTGGGCACAACTCAGTGACTCTACAGCAGCAAGAGAGGAAAAGATGCAGATCGAGAAAGTATGTGCAGATCTGCGTCGATTCTCTTTAAAAACAGATCAATACTCTCATCATATTCTCAATTTGAAGGAGACTCCCCTCAAATTTAAGTGAATCACTATCTGAAGTCAAACTTGGGCTTTGTTCCTGAACGCCAACCGCAGGCCAGATAAGGAGAAGCACAAACATACAAAGGGAAATGAGTCAGACGGGATGCCTTTCTCCAGCACTTGCCTTCAAGGAACTCGTAGTTTGGTGGGGCAGACCGACAAGCAATCAGTTAATCACAACCCAGAGTGTTAAGCAGTAATGATGGGGGTGGTGAGGATGTTAACAGAAGGCAGTAAGAGGAACTGGAATCCAAATTTAGGGAGCTGGGGTGGATAAGGGAAATATAAGATACCAAACCTGAGATCTCAGGAATGATTAAGAGACAGTCACAGGAAGGGTGAGGTAGCATGTTTAAGGTGAAGAGATCACAAGACCGGAAGTAAGAATGAGCTTGGCACAACAGTATTTCAGAAAACTGAAAATTTTGCTATGCCTCAAACACTGAGGAGGAGACAAGATGAGATGAAGTAAGCAGGAGCCAGACACCAAAGAAATTTGTTAATCTAAGTGAGAAGTCTGAACTTCCTTCTAAGTGCAAGTGCAAAACCTCTACCAGCTTTCAGCAGGAAAGTGACAGGCAGTGGGAAGGGAGACAGGAAAAAACACCCGTTGGTATGCTGTTACCTGAATCATGCAAGAGAAAGACAGCAGCCTCAATCAGGGCGGTGGGGAGGTAGAGAAGCAGATATCCTTGAGTTAAGACGCAGGAGTCACGGTATTTCCATGTCTTGTCGACCCAGTGAGTAAGAACAGGCAAAAGACTCCTATCAAAGTCAAGTCTACCTAGCAGGGTGGGTGACAGTTTCATCAAAGAGGGGGGAATGGGGGAGTATCCTTTCTGAAGGGAAAGTCTGGAGAGGCTGAGGAAATGAAGATGTCTACTAGCAACTGAACTTCTGGCCCCAAAGCCTGCGAGAAAAGCCTGGACTGGTGCCACAGATGTCGGAGTCAGATGGGAAGTCTTAGAAGCGGAGAGCATCACCCAGGGAGAAGGCAGAGGTGAAGAGGCGAGTGCCCCATGATCGGAAACCCAAGGCCTGGCGACGTGGAAAGGAAAGCATGGGAGGCGGATGAAACCGGTCAGACAGGAAAAAGCAAACCTTGAGAGTCCAGTGTTATGAAGGCAGAAGAGAAGCTTTGAGAGGGAAATATTATATTCAAAAAATTGAACCTGAAACAACGAACAACGCGATGCTGCCTCAGACTCTGTCGAGTACAACTTTACAAAATAATATATATGCTGCAAGATTTGAGGAGTCAGTATTGCAATTATCTTCAACAAACTCATAAGCAATGAAAACTGGTAACCAGAGCCAAGTATTAAATGTATAATTCTCTATATTTTTCAATTGGGGTATGTAATTATCATAGCAGGAATAAATTTCTAGGACAAGGTCACACAGAGTCATCAATAGAACACCCTCACTGGTAACTGTATACAAGTATTTGAACATACGTGGCTGGCATATCACCACCATGCAAATCCTTGTCGAGTGCCTACAATGGCTGTGCCGACTGGTGTCACCAAACACATGCATCCGGAATCACTGCGTTCCTGCAGCAGCCTCTAAGTCAATAAGGATTTATCCCGGGAGAAGGCTGACGTCTTTAGGGAGTTAAAATACATTTTCATGTGTGAATGCCCGTTTTGTTATATTACATCATGAAGACATGGCCAAAGCACAAGGTGACCAACAGCCTCGTTACAGCGAGTGCAAACAGAAACTGCCGTCTGAAACATCATGGAGACATCAGTCAGCCAGGGACAACTGCTGCTGGCTAGCCTGCTTCCTACCATACGTTACCTTTGTTTCTCTCTACCAGTTTCCTTTCCTTATTTCCTTTTTTTTTTCTTCTCTCCCTTTGTTCTCTTCTAATTTTAGCAACTCCCACCTTAGAAAGCCCGGTGTCTCTTTTTGCTTTCCTACCCTTTATAAATCCACAAAGCCATGCCTCTTACAGAAGACCATTCAGTACCTGTTTAATTTTTATGAATTCATTTTTATCCTTTGCTTAATACAGTGCTACAAATAAGAAATGATACCAAGGGCTGAGATCTGCACTCTGTAAATCTTACTACTAGAGTCTATTCTACCATCCAATAAAAAATATACTACAGATAACACAAGGAACACATTAAAATGGAAAAGATATCAAAAGCTAGTGTAAAAATAAAAAGATCAGGAGAGAAGGTTTAGAATAGGAAATGAGAAAGTTAATGTAAGGAAACAGTAATGATACAGAAGAACAAAACTGTAATGACAATTTTATACAGTTAGGTTATTTTGTTACAAGGTTGTTTTGGCATAAAAGTTCTTTCTTGGACTCTAGGGACTGTAAGCTAGGTGCTTGGTAACAGATAAAACTAAAAATATGTATAAGTCACAATTCCAGTTTACCCTGAAATTTATAGTTCTAACTCTTTTAAGAATGAAGATGATCAATCAGAACCACTAGTCCATGGGTTGCAAAGAGTCAGACACAACTGAGCCACTGAACTGAACTGAGGAAGTTTTTAATATGAAAATCACATCTGGCTTCAAACACTTCCTATTGATCAGTACATGAACAGTAAGGTTCAAACTCAGTCAAGTACTAGTGTGCTAGAAAACAGGCAGTGAGTTAGCAGGCCAAATGAGAAAGCACAGAAACACAACTTCTTAAGTAGGGCATATTTTAAACATTGACTGATAAACCCCCATTTTTTTTTCATTATGTAATTCTTGTCATCAAAAAAAAAAAACTATTGTGAAGAGACGACACAGATACCCCATTCTCAGAATCTCAATTCTTTTGCACGCTGAATGAGGTGAGCTTTTACAACAGGCAGTAGTACACTACAGCAGTTAAAAGCATGTTCTCTGTAGCTAGAACGTCTAGGTTTGAGTCCTTCCTCTGGGCTTAAAGGCTGTAAGACTTCAGCAAAGCTGCTTAACCTTTCTGTGCTGTGGGTTCTTGGGCTGTAAATTGGATAGGATCCTTGTGAGGATAAGTTAGTATTTCTTAGTGCTAACTACCAAGGTGGCACAAAACCACTGTGTTGTTCTCAACATCTTAAACTGTTCCTCCAGACTGTAGAGCAATCTAAGATCTACATCCCTACTATTTCTGATTTTTCTTCTCCAGTTTTCTCTTAGGCATACGCCACACATCTCATTTTTTTTTTTTCCCCTCCCACATCTCATTTATTTGTCCTGTGAACTTGTCTCCCAGCTGGAAAAATACGGCAGGCAGTTTTGTTTTATTCATTGATGTATGCCCAGAGGGCTTCCCAGGTAGTGCCAGTGGTAAAGAATCATACTGGTTTGATCCCTGAGTTGGGAAGATCCCCTGGAGAAAGAAATAGCAACCCACTCCACTATTCTTGCCTGGAGAATCCCATGGACAGAGGAGCCTGGCCAGCTACAGTCCACAGTGTCACAAAGAGTTTGACAAGACTGAAGCAACTTAGCATGCATGCACATGCCCAGGGCCTACAAAAGTGACAAACAGATAGAAGATACCCAATAAACACAATAAATCAATTCTAAAACACACATATTCTTACCTTGTATTAACATCTCTGAAATTGGAATGTAATTTAATTATACACTTACAACTCGCAACACTAATTCTTTTTTTAGGGATTATATAAAATATACGACAATTTCCTAGATCTGATGAAAGACTATGTATCGATGAAGAAATTAATGAATGAAACAACTAAAGGGACATATAAACATCAGTTTTACCTAAACAAAATTTCTGTACGCTGAAGAATCATATTTCTATCTCACTTTCCATGATCATAAGCAGATCATACTAACAAAAGGTTCCTTATTGTCTAGACCATTTTACTCGGGCATAAAATCTCCCCAATGATGAGTCACTCGTTATCATTTGCCTAGTTGATCAGTGACAAAATATCTGAGTGAGTTATTTCTAAATTAAACTAGAACCATTCTTTGGAAATGACATTCTTGTGAAAGCTGCTGTTGTTTATATTTATTCTTCTAAGGAGTGTAAGTACAAATATAATGCTTACAAAATTCTTTAAAAGAATATTTCACAATGACAAGCTTATATATATAAAGAATAGAAGACAAAAGTCTGTACAAATTTTGACACAAATTAAATTCACTATACTAGGAGAAAGATGAGCAAGAGTTTTCTAGTAAACGAGGGGGAAACAGCATTCACTTGTTTAATAGCACAAAACAGCAATAAAACATACACAATTTTGAGTGTTGACTATTTCTACAGATTACCCACAACTTCCTCCATGTCATAAAAGAGGTACATAATCATTCCCTTCCCCTAAATTTAGAAACTAATGAATAAGGTTTAACTTTACAGTTAATTTAAGAAACTTCACTAATTAAACCAAAATCAGTGTAAGGAGCACTGTCTGGAATAAGAGAAGAAAAGCAATTGCAGTGCAAACTAAACAGAAATCAAATCCATTAAAAATAACACCCCATGGAGGGATTTCTAGTTATGAGAAGACAAAAGTTCTGATTAACTAGGGAAACACAGAGCTATGGTTGGGGAAAGTGCAAGTAAGGGCAGGTTTCAAAGTATCGCTTTCAGTTATATTGAGGGTTTTTTAAAAATGTTAATGCTTTTGATCAATTTGGTGATAGTGAAACATCCAATGATTAGGTTTTAGATTAAATGTAGTTAAGTACAGATGGTTAAATTACTGAGTCAACCAACTGAGAATAGCCTAAGTAACGTACACATCTCTAAAGTCATATGAAGTTAGCTACAACTTTAAAGTAAGACTTGCATAATGAACAAGCTCCAATTTTGTCATATTACATCGATTCAAGTCCACATGTCTGTTCCTGATTCCTTGAAGCAGCTCTTAAAATGGTACAGCATATTTAAGGTGTAACTGAGAAGTCCATGTTTCCAGTGGTTCTGACTTGAGGAAAAGATCCAGACCATCTGGAAGACTTTACAGAAAAAAGAACATACTCCAAGTGACCTGAGGAAGCCCTTTAAGGAAATGGGAATATTGACATCAGCTTCCTCAGAAAAATTAAAGTAACTACCCATCATTAAAACAATGAGCAATTCACATAGAATTATATAAAGGCTTCAAAGAATCGTTTCGTATGATTTTAAAATTCTTTGACAATTTTGGAAATAACTTTCTGCTATTACCCCAAAATTTATCACAAGTAGTGGCACGGCATATGATGCTTCTGGAAAAATGATTTCTCTAGAACTGGCTTTGGACAGATACTCCTTTCTACATAAAGATATAAAGGATATATACTAATATCCTTTAAACTTTTAACGTTACTAACCACCTATTCTTACTAAAATAAACTGTAACCACCACTCACTCACCTTCATATATCTGCCTGCCACTTCCTTTGCAGTGTGTAGAAATGCCATCCTGAAACTCCCTAACCTTAATTTCATGTTTAACATGATCAGTGTATAAAAAAAGGTCATCCTTTGAAAACACTTCAAAGATCATAATGTAATGAAGTTATAATGAATTCTGCTGCTTCTCAAAAAGAAATTTACTACAAATCAAGAATTATGAAACCAAAGACTTCTTTGAACACGGAAATTGAATCTAATTCTAAGATTGAAAACTATTTTTAATCAAAGGAAATGTCTGCTAAATAAAAAATTGCCATCTAATCTACTCCATTTGCTCTGGTACCTTCTGAACAAATTGCTAAAGTTTTAGGTTTTTTTTTTATTTTTATAAAAACAGCAACTCAGTCAGCTACAGGCAGTGAAAACTATTTTAAGCTGCCTGGCAAAATGAAGGATAGTGAGCAGGGTTTATTTCTACAGCATCTCCTGGGAACTACCAAGCCTGGTTCCACCCTCCAAAACTCAAGTGGAAAGACAACCATGCTCTTTAATAAACAAGCAGCAACATGTGTGACAGTACAAAATCCTTCCTCCCACCAACTTAAAATAAATTACTGTGCAATACTATTTTTTTATCTAAAGTTACTTTACACCAATCTGATAGCTGCTGCTGCTGCTGCTAAGTCACTCTAGTCGTGTCCGACTCTGTGAGACCCCATAGACGGCAGCCCACCAGGCTCTGCCATCCCTGGGATTCTCCAGCCAAGAACTCTGGAGTGGGTTGCCATTTCCTTCTCCAATGCATGAAAGTGAAAAGTGAAAGTGAAGTAGCTCAGTCGTGTCAGACTCTTTGCGACCCGATGGACTGCAGCCCACCAGGCTCCTCCGTCCATGGGATTTTCCAGGCAAGAGTACTGGAGTGGGGTGCCATTGCCTTCTCCAAATTTGATAGCTAGCTCATCTTAAATGTTAAAAAAGTATGGCAACATCAAACAACAGCTAAGACAATCTAAGCATGCTTCTTTATGAGCCAATCACAGCACTTGCTGAACAAAGTACTAAAAAGGGACGTAACACAGCTCACCTTCATTGGGAGATGTTTTTAACCTGGCGCAGATTCCATAGACGTCTCCATAACTTTCCTGTATTTTCCGTAATGCGTCTGTGGACCTGAGCTCCATGAGGGCCCGCAGCTCTGCGAGTGTAATCCCAAAGTCTCCATCATGATTAGCTTCCTTCAAAGAGTTTTTTACTCCTCCATATGCAACTGAGTTGTTTGCCATGTCGCCCATTACAGGTATAATTTATTAGGAGGAAAATGTTTCCCAAAAGACTCTATAATTTTCACTTGATATATATCCAAGATGAAAATCTCTTAAATAGGAAAATCTTTCTTAAACCAAACATTCATTGTATGACTTTGTAAAGGAGCATCAGCAGCATTTCCCAGGGAAGTATCTTGACCTTTGGCCCATGACTAGTTTCTTCCTATCAGTCATGAGAGGTACATATCTGTAAGAAGAAAATATTCAAAGTGAGTAAAATCCATCTGAGAATGTTACGCATATAAGCATACTTTAAGTGTCATCAGGTCCCTAATCAAAATATATCATTTAACTGCAAAAGTAACAGTCTCGCACCCCTTAAAATGGTTTGCGTGATAAAAGTTCAAAGTATAACTTCTTAATAAAACTGTGTATCAAGAGACATGGTATTTCACCATTATTAAATAAAACTGTATTTCACATGACCAATCGAGATTATTAATAGTTATCATTAAGCACACGTTACAAGCTATGTTAGCGGCTTTAAATTCATTCTCTCACTTAATCATCACAATTTAATCCCATGAGGTGTTATTACTCCTTACTCTACTGAGAAGAATAGGCCTCAGATAAATTGAGGAGTTTCTACACAGCCAACAAATGCCTGACATGAATGACCTAGGATGCCTCTAAGCCCATGTTCCTTCAAATACACACTATCCTCTCTCTCCAAACCTTTCATATAGAAGAGTGCCTGAAAAGGCAAAAAGCACCAGGAGCCTTCTCACATGCTTTCCTGCAGTTCTCCTTGGCCAATCTGTGATGCACCTCCTGGCTTCCTAAAACTATCTTTCACCTGTTTCACATTTTTCTATGGTTTCTGTCACATGTTGCCAGCTCGGGTCTTCACTGACTAGCTATCTAAAGAAATCCTCTACCCCTTAGCCACCCTTCACTGTTACTCTATTTTCTTTGCTGGCCCTTAGTATTACCTGAAATTATCTTGTTCATTTATTTACTTATTTGTTACCTGAAATTATCTTGTTCATTTATTTACTTATTTGTTGTCTCCCTCCACCCACAACATTAGTTCCGAAGGCTGGGCACGGGTTGGTCCATTTTTATATCCTGAGAACCTAGAACTGTGCCGGACCCATGGCAGACATTCAGTAAGCATTTCAAGACTGAATGAATGCATTACTGTAATTTTCTTCACAACAACCGGTTGGCTGAATGGGCAAATGTGGAACTCATAGACGGACGGCCCACATGAGCATCTGCAGATTTTGGTATTGGGGGATTGGGGGGCCGTTGTGGCCTAGAACCAATCTCCTGCCAATACCCAGGGACAAATGTGCTTTCAAGTTCTCCTCTTACTCTAAACCGACTAAAAACGAGCTCTCAACTTTTCCTTCTCAATATATGTCCTTTTAAACTAGGACCACAAAGTTAACACACCTGACAATGGATTCATTTTATTCCTTAATTGGAAAGCTCCTTCCCAGCTATCATTATCTTAATCATGTGGGCTTCAGCTCTTAAATCATCTTTGATCCTGTCCACCTCAGCTTCAGTGAGTTCACTGAGCTCAGTTAATCGTTCCTTTGAAAAGCCTCTTCTGTACATCCCCTTTTCTCCTCCATCTTCAAGTGTCCTACACAGATTACAATCACTACCCTCTAGTTTCTTTCTCATTCCATTATCTCCTATAACCAATCCCTTCTACATTTTGAGGCTCTATTTAGTCTTTTAAATAACCACCGTGCCACTCTATCTAAACCTATAGAATGAAAATACAGTCTTAATGTTAACATCTGTTGGGCATTCAAGACTAAGCTCAATTTTACCTACTCAATTTCTTCTGCTCCCCAGAATGCCCCATATTTAAGTAAGTGAGCGTTAGTCACTCAGTCGTGTCCAGGTCTTTGTGACCCCATGGACAGCAGCCCACCAAGCTCCTCTGTCCACGAGATTTTCCAAGCAAGGATACTGGAGTGGGTACTCATTTCCTTCTCCAGGGGATCTTCCCGACCCAGGGATCTAACCTGGGTCTTCTGCAGTGCAGGCAGATTCTTTACCAACTGAGCTACAAGAGAAGCTCATATTTAATAAATGCTTAATGACTGGGCTCCCCTTGCGGCTCAGCTGGTAAAGAATCCACCTGCAATGCAGGAAACTAGGGTTCAATCCCTGGGTCATGAAGATCCCCTGGAGTAGAAAAAGGCTACTCCGGTGTTCTGGCCTGTACAGTCCATGGGGTCGCAAAGAGTCAGACACGACTGAGTGACTTTCACTGTCACTATGATGAGGAACTAGAAAAGATTATTTACAAGTACAATTAGTCTTCAGCAATGGAACTGTTACAGGGATGTTTGCAAAATCGTGGTATGTGTTTCTCCCAGTTCAATATCCATCAGAACTGGCGAGAGGACTTGTTAAACTACAGACTGCCAGCCCCACTTCCAGAGTTTCAGCCCGGCTAGGGCAGGCGCCACAATTTCTGTTTCTAACAAACTATCAGGGGACATCAACACTACTAGTTCAGAGAGCACAACATGAGGGCCCCTGGACAGGAGAGTGGATGAAGGTGCTGACTCTTTACCCACTGCTTAAAGATGCCTGGGGAAGGAAAAGTTTGGTGGCCTTGGCTTAAATTTACAAGGATGTGACTGTTATGAATTCTGTAAGATATTTTCTTTCTCTGCCTGCTTCCACCCACTTCACAAATCCTTATGCTTGCCCAATTATTACTAATTTTACTCATCCCCTAGGCAAAGTGGGTTCATACTCACACATCAATTATTATAATAATTCAACTTCAAAAGCTGGAGAGGGTGGTTATTTTTAAGATCTCTGTGTTTTCCTACCTAAAATTTCTTGGCATCTGAACATCACACCAATCTTAGAGTAAATCATTGTTATTTATTTAAGAAATAAAACAATTAAGATTCATCAGTCTGTGTGCTGGAAGCATGTTCCTCTGGTTTCCAGAAAGAGAAATTTTCCTCAACAAGTTCTGGCCTCCTACCCATCTATCACCATCGAGCTGAAATGAACTGCTTGACTGATTTTCAGAGAACAAGGAGCTTCCTCACCTCCTTGCCTTCTTTGTAAACAACATGTCCGTAAGATTCCCGCAATCCGGTCTGAATTAGTAGGGGCAGACCCCCAGGTAAAAAAAATCCTATCATCCTTCAAAATGCCTGGGGTGGAGGTAAGTAACTGTTTAGTTCTGGGTTCAATACTAGAATCTCAGTTATCACACAAAACCTAAGTCATTCATTTCAGCTTTTGTCAGTAATAAAAGTAGTATTTTTATTCCTACATGCCAATATTTGCCTTTTCTCTTGACAGAATTCACGCCGGAGAGAAGGATGTTATTTACTGGGTGGCCCTTAAATTTCTCAACAATAAGGATACATAACAGAGCTAGAATCAAACCTCTATTTTCAAATCAAAAGTCATGTTTCTTATACTATCTGTCTCTCCTTTAAGTCTTTACCTTTATCAGGCTGAAATGGAAATATTTGTAGGTTAAACAGTCAAACAACAGCAAATGTACCAACTTATATGATAAAATGAGAATTCAATAGACATTAGAGTGGTATTTGTTATCTGCTACCTCTGCCCTTCCCCAGCTCTCACCGGTCCATCCCCATATCCAGATACTGCCCTGACCATAAGGATGATGGGTTTGGTCACGTGCATGTGACTCGGCAAAGGCCAACAGGTGGCCACGGGGCTTCTACTGTGACTCTGGAATACAGACTTGTTTCTTCTTACTGAACCGAGATGCGGAAAGCCTCTCAGAACGCGTTTAAAAGGAAGGGATGATCATTTGGGCTCTTGTGTCAACCAACACCTGAAGTCTGTCCTAACCATGATCTTTTCATCATTTGTCAATAAACTCCTTTTGGAGGTTTTTCTATCACTTTGCAACTCACAGGCCTTTGGTAAGTACAAGATCACCATGTTCAGTTCCCCATACTGTGTAAAGAAAGAGAAGTCCAGAGAAAACTACCAAATGCAAATGAACCACTTTCCCAAAGTGGACTATCTGAACTACTCATTAACCCACAAATGATAAATCGAACTGTTGTCTATTTCTAGATTGTCTATAACCTCTTCTATTTTCTTCTCTTCTCTATTATTATTCACTCTTCTAGTCACCTAACTAGTAAACTGACAAAAATGCCAAGGACAACAAAAAAGCTTTGCTCTTTGTTGTTAGCTACACCATGACAATCAGGGGAGAGATTCACTACTTAGAACTGAGATACAACAGAAAGTAGAACATTTCCTTTGCTTCTCATTGTTCATGAAGAGATTCTGATCTTCCATTTGAAAAGTTTCAGAAGAAATCTTGGAAGCTGAGGCTCCACAAGAGAGGGGTTTTAAAGAAAACACCTGTCTCCATACATAATTTATCCCAGAATCCCTAGATGATGTCTCTGATCCAAGCACTGTTGGTAATCTTTGAGTTATTACATAAAAAGACAGATGGTTTAACACTAGAGTTGGGCAAAAATAGCTACAGTCTTCAAAAAGAATGAGATGGATTCCAACTGACACATAAGCTTTACTGTGAATGGGCAGGCAGGACCCCAAAAGAAAACAAAAGGATGGCTATGAAGTCTTAGCACTGAGTGAAGCTCATAAAGAGACAGTTTTGTTAATGTTACAAATCAATGCTTTCTTTCACAATGTCACCTGACTCTGGATCACAGAATGGCTGTATGATATTATTTAGACTCAACAATTGGGGAAGGCAATGGCACCCCACCCTAGTACTTTTGCCTGGAAAATCCCATGGACGGAGGATCCTGGTAGGCTCCAGTCCATGGGGTGGCTAAGAGTCAGACACGACTGAGCGACTTCACTTTCACTTTTCACTTTCATGCATTGGAGAAGGAAATGGCAACCCACTCCAGTATTCTTGCCTGGAGAATCCCAGGGACGGGGGAGCCTGGTGAGCTTCCGTCTATGGGGTCGCACAGAGTCGGACACGACTGAAGCGACTTAGCAGCAGCAGCAGCAGACTCAACAATGATGAGGACAACAAAAATACCACACATTAGAAAAACTAAAAGAAACAGCTGGACAGCTAAATAAATTTGGTGATGAAATATGGAGTTGGATGAAACACTGAACTCTAAAAGTGATTATTAATATTATACAGTAACATGATGACTCCTGCAGGCAAGAAAATATATGCTACTATAACTAAGTGTACTACCATAAGAAGAACAACCTGAATGGTGTTACTTAATGCATTATTGGGTTCCAAATTCCCGACTATTTCAAATTTCTATTAGTGATGTGAAAACACAGAAGTTATATTTCTCCAATCTATAGATGACTTGGATCAGCCCTGGGATTTCTTTGGAAGGAATGATGCTAAAGCTGAAACTCCAATACTTTGGGCACCTCATGCGAAGAGTTGACTCATTGGAAAAGACTCTGATGCTGGGAGGGATTGGGGGCAGGAAGAGAAGGGGACAACAGAGGATGAGATGGCTGGATGGCATCACTGACTCGATGGATGAGTCTGGGTGACCTCCGGGAGTTGGTGATGGACAGGGAGGCCTGGCGTGCTGCAATTCATGGGGTCGCAAAGAGTCGGACATGACTGAGAGACTGATCTGATTTGATCTGATAGATGACTTGAAGCTAGGTAACTCAGCAAGTGTATCAGATGACAGAATCTGGAAAGACAGGTGGGAATGGGAAGTTAACTATAATTAGTACAAAGGTATGATCTCTTACATTTAATTTCAAAAACTGTACCAATATGACATACAAGAAACCCAACAGTATACATTCAAAGACAGAGGTTCAGTTTGCTCAAAGCATTGGCTTGATGTTAATTAACATGATGTACGTGCTTTCCCCTCCCATTCCCAAGCTGTCTTAGGCAATAATGACAGAGTATTAAAAACTAACAAAGGGAGTTAACAAATCCTATCTACTTTGCCTTGCACAAACACAATGTTACAGGATCATACAATACAGATACAACATAACACACCTCCCTAAATGTGTGACTATACATAAAATAATGTGAACTTAGCCTGGCACACAGTAAATTGTAAATGCATGTGAGCTATTTTTATTGTTGGGCTTCCCTGGTGACTGAGTGGTAAAGAATCTGCCTGCCAATGCACGAGATGCAGTTCAACCCCTGGGTTAGAAGGATCCCTTGGAGAAGGAAATGGTAACTCACTCCAGTATTCTTGCCTGAGAAATCCCATCGACAGAGGACCCTGGTGGGCTACTGTCCATACAGCCACAAAAGAGTTGGCCATGACTTAGCAACTAAACAACAACAAACAGATTTTTATTGTTAAGATTTCTAAGCCTAAATAGAGAATTCTGATTATAAGTCTAATATAGGCGAGGCTCTGATGTACAGATAAAGCATATGATGACTGAATACATCAAAAAGACTAATAAACAAAGAAGGGCACCAACTTTTATGTGTATTAAGGACAACAGGCCAACTAGATTTTGCATTGGTCACGTATGAATTACCATGAGATGCACAGTGTAAAAAATAATAAAGAGAATGTTGAAGATGTCAGAAAACCAGTCCATTACAGATGTGGAAAGAATTTAGTCTAGGAGAGGACTATCTCAAGATGGCTATTTTCAAACATTTAAAATTTTTTAAAAACTTTCACTGAAGTATTACTGGTTTACAATGTTGTGTTAATTTCTGCTATATACCAAAGGGAATCAGTTATACATATATATATATATATATATATATATATATATATATATATTCTTTTTCATATTCATTTCCATTCTGTTTTATCACGGGATACTGAATAAAGTTCCCTGTCCTACACAGTAGGACCTTGTTGCTTATCCAGCCTGCGTATAATAGTTTACATCTGCTAATCGCAGACTCCAAATCCTTCTCGCTCCCTCTCCACTCTTCCACTTGTGTGTAGGGAACCCCAAGTCCGTGTGCTATGTCTGTGAGTCTATTGGTTTCACAGATGTGTTCATTTGTGTTGAACTGTAGATTTCTCATATAAGTGACAGCATAAAACATTTGAAAATTTACAGTGTAGAACAGTGACTAGATATATTCTGTAGTGGAGGGCACAACTAGTATGAAATGAAAGAAAGTTACAGAGAGGTAGATTTTTGGCAGAGGCAGCACTTATTAGTAACAAGTTATTCCATATTGGAACGGATTTGTAACAGTTATTAATTCTTTGTCAACTTGACTGGATCCCATGGTGCTCAGATATTTGGCCAAACATTATTTATGGGTATGCCCACAAGGGTGTTTCTGGATGAGATTAGCACGTGAATGAGTAGACTAAGTGAAGCAGACCTATCTTTGTGATGTAGGTGGGCATCATCCAATCCAGTGAGCACCCAAACAAAACAAAAAGTGGTAAATCATACCCCACTCCCTGCCTGACTGTCCAGTCTTCGGCCCTCAGACTGGCAATTACCCATCGACTTCCTTGGGTCTCAGGCCTTCAAACTGAATGAAACCACAAGCTTCCCTGAGTCTTTACCTTGTAGATGGCAGACTGTGGGACTTCTCAGTCACCGAAACTGCCTGAGCAAATTCCTCCTGATAAATCACTATATGGGTAGATGATAAATCACTATACAGATAGATTTCCCATTGGTTCTTTCTTTTCTCTGGAGAGGGAGAACTCTGACCAATAAAGGGTCCCTGGGTGAGTTAGACTCTTTACCCTTGGAGTTGATGAAGCTATACTCAAAGAATGTATGGAGGACAGTTCAAAACTTGAAGACAGCCCATGCTGTTCTGGTGATGACTCAAGTCCTGAAGGGCTCCCCTGGTGCCTCACTGGGTAAAGAATCCGCCTGCAACGCGGGAGACCTGGGTTTGATCTCTGGGTTGGGAAGATCCCCTGGACGAGGGCATGGCAACCCACTCCAGTATTCTTGCCTGGAGAATCCCATGGATAGAGGAGCCTGGCGGGCTATACAGTCTATGCGGTCGCAAAGAGTGGACATGGCTGAGTGACTAAGCACACACCACACTAGTCTTGAAAGTCCATCCCTGTTTTAAAAAATAACACCATCAGTGCTGATGCAGTAAGTAGGCTTTATACATGTACACAACTTCTATTCAGCACTCCCTTCCCGTGATCCTAAACTGCTTAGCTTTTAAAAATCAAGATTCCTTTTAGACAAGATTAGGTCAAAGACAACATAAGCCAGATGAGAAAACTTCTTTTTGTATACAGTGTATGAAACATAACATCCAATTTGAAGATCTGCTAATTGTGATCATCAGCTTAGGAAAGACATTTCATTAATTTCAACTTTAGATTTATGCAAACTGGATATAAATCAAAATTTGTTAGAAACCAATCTTTTCATTTAAACTTTCATTAATCTCTTAATGTGTCCTTCAAGTCAACTAAAGATTCCCAAGTAATTTTGATTTTTCCAAATCACTCCCAACTCAGGATGAAATTCCAAAACTAACAGAAAAAGTTACAGTCCTAAATCTTAGTCTTTAATTTTTTAATGCTTACAGATTCTGTAATTAATTCAGTACATTAAGTTACTTCTGATTTCATATATTCTTTCCCAAGAAAATTCCAACATTTCTCTTAAGGTATCTACACTGAAATAACTCAATGTCTTCAAATTTTCATTCATATACCAAAGTAACTTAAGAGTTAGGTCACATTTCTATTTACTAGATCTATCACACATCTCAGTAAACATGAAAGTAAAAAAAAAAAAAGTATTTACAAAGATTCTTAGTCCATGACTCCTGAAGAAGTGAAGTTGTGTCCAACTCTTTGCGGTCCCATGGACTGTAGTCTACCAGGCTTCTCTGTCCATGGGATTTTCCAGGCAAGAGTAATGGAATGAGTTACCATTTCCTTCTCCAAGGGATCTTCCTGACCCAGGGATTGAACCCAGGTCTCCTGCATTCCAGGCAGACGCTTTACCCTCTGAGCCACCAGAGAAGCCAGGACTCCTTCTATAGGAACACAAATTATGGATCTGGGGTTTGGCAGGGGGCCCTCTAAAGATAAAGACAGCTTATTTTCATTCAGTTCAGTTCAGTCGCTCAGTCGTGTCCGACTCTTTGCAACCCCATGAACTGCAGCATGCCAGGCTGCCCTGTCCATCACCAACTCCCGGAGTTCACTCAGACTCACGTTGGTGATGCCATCCAGCCATCTCATCCTCTGTCAAGCCCTTTTCCTCCTGCCCCCAATCCCTCCCAGCATCAGAGTCTTTTCCAATGAGTCAACTCTTCACATGAGGTGGCCAAAGTACTGGAGTTTCAGCTTTAGCATCAGTCCTTCCAAAGAACACCCAGGACTCATCTCCTTTAGAATGGACGGGTTGGATCTCCTTGCAGTCCAAGGGACTCTCAAGAGTCTTCTCCAACACCACAGTTCAAAAGCATCAATTCTTCAGTGCTCAGCTTTCTTCACAGTCCAACTCTCACATCCATACATGACTACTGGAAAAACCACACAAGTCCAAATTCTGCCCCCTCTCCCCCAGAGTGGAAAGCACCTAAAATCTCTGATTACTTATTTCAGGCTTCCATCTGTTTGGAAGGAAGGAAGGACACTAAAGTAGTGTCCTTCACACAAATGCAGTTCAGGTATTGGAGAGACTGAAGTAAAGTTTATATGAAAATCTGTGGCCGCCTCCCCTGTGATTTCCCCACTAGATTTGTTGCTACTTTAACAGCCCTAACCTCTGTCCTCTGTTTGAGCAGACCAATCTCACTGCAGCTTTCTGCTTGACATATGGCCCTCCTATGCAGCAAAGACTGGGATTTGCTTTTAGACTAAAAGCCATGGGAATGTGAATTTCGCTTCCTTTATTTCCTTCCATCAAACATTGAACCCTCTCCCTTTTCTTCCTGCTCTCCTTGGCCTTCCTGGGTCTTGTGTGATTGGCAGACCAGTTCCCCTAAAATAAAACGTCCATGTTCTAATTACTGGAACCTGAAATATAGGAGAGGCAATTTAAGGATACATATGGGATTAAAGTTACTGATCAGTTGAGATTATTGAGATGGGAAGATTTTCCTGATAGGCCCAGTGTATGTACAAAAGTCCTTTTAAGCAGAAGAAGGGAGAGGAATCATAACCAGAGGGATAGCATCTTTAGAAACACTTAAGCAGATACTACTGGCTTTGAAGATACAACAAAATCACAGGTCAAAAATGTGGCCAACTTCTAGCAGCTGAAAAAGGTAAGGAAATGGATCCCCCCAAGAACCTGGAAGGAACACAGCCCCCCAAGAACTTGATTTTACCCCAGTGAGATCTAGTTCATACTTTTGACTTCCAATGTATGAGAAAAACGTTTCCTAATACTTTAAACAATATTTTACATTGTTTATAATTACTGACTCTTTGAGAATTAGTGCCATAAAAGCAACTCTGCCAGAAGCATAAACTTGAGGCTTTAAATGTATTATTTCATGTAAATATTTATGAATTCTTATTTTCAAACAATCTCTAATATTATTCAAAATCAATAATTTGTGAAATATTAGCAGAGGTTCTATCTTCTATCCTTATATACATTAGCTTACTTAAGAAAGTGAATTCAATGCTTGTACACTGTTGAAAATGCCACGAGACTTCTAGTCAGAAGTTCCACTGTCTTCTAACTCTTAGTTCACTCTTCTTTATAATCAGAAACTAATCCTTTCAATTTGTTGTGAGCACACAAGATAACTGAATGTGAATGTTTTTCAAAGAACTGCAGAGATGTAAGGCATAATTGATAAATGTGTATCCCATGAGTTAGATAACAAAGCATACAAAATGTTGAGTGTGAATAAATTTAAAAAAATAGAATTAATTTTAACTGAAATAAAGACATCATGGATATTTCATAGTGTAAAATATGGTTTTCACTTTTCAATTTTAAATCCCAAGCAAAGGCCAAGGATGTCTAACTAGGCAGCAAATAGGAATATTTACCAATCCTAAAATATCAATTCTGCTAACCTGGGAACGACACTATAATTTCTTGAACAATGAAGTGAAAGTGAAAGTCACTCAGTTGTGTTGGACCCTGGAACCCCATGGAATTCTCCTGGTCAGAATACTGGAGTGAGTAGCCTTTCCCTTATCCAGGGGATCTTCCCAATCCAGGGATTGAACCCAAGTCTCCCACACTGTAGGAGGATTGTTTAACAGCTGAGCCACAAGGGAAGCCCAGAAATACTGGAGGGGGGAATCAAACCAGGGTCTCCTGCATTGCAGGCGGATTCTTTACCAGATGAGATATCTGGGAAGCCCTTTGGAACCACAGAGCTACATAAATCACTTACGTCTCTCTGCTCACCTAACTTTCCCCTTAAGTTTTCCATATCTTTATATGCATTTTATCATTCTTGACTTGACTTATGCTCATGGCCAACATCACTGCCAAATTTTTCTAACTACTGCTGCTGCTGCGTCGCTTCAGTCGTGTCCGACTCTGTGCGACCCCATAGATGGCAGCCGACCAGGCTCCTCCGTCCCTGGGATTCTCCAGGCAAGAACACTGGAGTGGGTTGCCATTTCCTTCTCCAATGCATGAAAGTGAAGTTGCTCAGTCGTGTCCGACTCTTCGTGACGCCATGGACTGCAGCCTACCAGGCTCCAGTCCATGAGGTTTTCCAGGCAAGAGTACTGGAATGGGGTGCCACTGCCTTCTGCACTAGTAAATATATCATATATCTAGCTGTGTGTGTGTGTGTGTGTGTGTGTGTGTGTGTGTGTGTGTGTGTGTTATATATGTATGTATATGCAGAAAGATGTTGAATTAGATATAGATGTACATATATTCTATATATATACATTTACTTATACATCTATAAATGTATACTATAATATTCTGTAGAGATAGTCTATAATAATATATGTATATGCAATATATAATTTGTATATATATTATATAAATATATATTCTGTACATATATTTTATACATATACTATATATACACTAGAAGAGAAGTCAAGGCAAAGGAGAAAGGGAAAAATATACCCAACTGAAGGCAGAGATCCAGAGAATAGCAAGGAGAGGTAAGAAAGCCTTAAGTGAACAATGCAAAGAAATAGAGGAAAACAATAGAATGGGAAAGACCAGTGATCTTAAGAAAATTTTCATTCACTTAATGATAAAAATTGTTTAAGTTTCTAAATCAATATACCAACAGTGAACAAAATTTAAAAAGCCAGTATTCTGCTAAAAAAATTATTACATAACAAAGAATCAGAATTTAACAACTGAAAGGCATGTTGAAGATCAAATCCGATGGTTCATTTTATAGCAATGAAACCAAATACTCATCATCATCTACTGCCAAAAAGAACGAAAGAAAGCAAGCATTAAATGCTCACAAAAACCCTTAAAAGAAGGGTAAAAAGATCAAAATTTAAAACACGGGACAAATCATAACAACATACAAGTTCTACGGAGGCTACTATCGAGAAAATAGCTGGCGCTGTGCCTCACAGGGGTGCTACTACCTTAGCTGTTACACACCGTTGGATTGACAAAAGTTTTTGACTGCAGCATTTCAAAAAAGAAGACTCATGTTATCTCCATTTTCATTTTTTTAAAAAAAAAAAACATAAAAATTGACTCGAATTCCTTTGTAGACAGGTAGCTATGAGAAGAGGAACAGTATCTTTATTTACAGCTGTTTCTCACTGTGGCTCCTATTGGCATTTTATTGACTGTGAGCACTATTTCATAAATTCAGAAATCCAGCCGCACCCAGCCCCTCCCTGTCCCACCCCATCAGATACTAGCAGTAACTCTCAGCCAGGGTGAGCAACCTGAAACTCCCCACCTTAAACATTCCCTAAGGGAGGCAGACTGTATACCTATGATTAAACTTAAGAGGAAATGGCAATCCATTCCAGTACTCTTGCCTGAAAAAAACCCATGGACAGAGGAGCCTGGCAGGCTACAGAGCATGGCAAAGTGTGACACAACTGAGTGACTAAGCATCCTTTCTACATACTGAACATTTATTTATCTTTGATCTTCATATCTTAAACAAAAGGTACTACCCTCTTTCAAGTTCCTTACATAGTCACCTTCTGCAGAAAAAAAAAAATTATACCTGACTCATATCCTAAAATGAAGTTTTTTAAAAAACAATTTTAATAAGAAATGATAAAAATTTGCTGTAAATTGCCGAACAGGTTAAGTACTTATTGTAATACATGACTGTAATGGAAGAAAGAGCAGACGATATAATATCATACATACGAAGGAACAGACAGTACAAGACCATGAGTGGCGGGAAGTTTCTTTTACAGGATTTTGTTATATTCAAATTATTCCATTAAAATACTGTGAAGAACCAAGGAACTGTTTGCTTTTAATATTACTCTGAACTGACTTTAATCTCATTTTAAGGGGATTAAAGAAAACATACACACTTGCACAAAATATTAAGCTTGTTTAGAAAAGTAATTTACCTCAGGTGTGTAAAGAATGATATGCATATACAAGATAAAATCCACCCAACAGGATTTGCTTCATGAGAACTGACAAGCAGAAAATAAGCACTATCTACAAGGCCTGATTTATAAGTTCCCCCAAATTCATGAATATCATGGCTGTGTCTGTGCTGAGAAAAAAACTAGCCCTACTCCTCTCAGCAAGTTACTTATCCACCAGAGTCTTTGAGAGACAGACTAAATACAATACTTGGAAGGGCAAGTTACAGATGCTGCCAGTGATAAATTCAGCATGACCGCTTTAGCAAATCTCTCAGTGTGGGAAGCAAGTAGATTAGAATAGTGGAGGCGCTAATTTGTTCTTCTAGTACAGCTTTTAAACACGGCTGCAATGACTTGTTTACCACTCTGTCTTCCCCAATGATCTGTGAACTCAAGGCGGGATTTGTGCCATTTATTTTTAACCCCCAGCACTCTCAGGAATATAGGAGGTGCTCAGTGTTTACTGAATAGAGACATTCTTTTTTGAACCTTAGCTAAAAATCTATTTGAAAAGTAATCAATGCCAATTCCAACAGCAGAGCAAAACAAAACCTTCTAAACTTCTGTTTAAAATAATATGCTAGGTGTTTAGTTTGTTAAGACAAAGTCATAAGATTCAGAGTTTTCAAACTAGTTTGGTATGCAAATACACAAACTTTCCTTTAAATTCTTTCAGACAATGTAAGTTAAGATTTCCAAGTAAATTATACAATGACTCCTACAAGGCAGTGGTTCTTAACCAGGTGCTAGACTCTATGCCAAGTAATAATGCGGAGTTTCAATACCTCACAAAGCCCAGAAGAAATGATGCATTTATTTGAGAAATAATTTGTTAGGATTACTCATGCTAAAATGATGCCAAATCAATATGTAAGAAAGTTAGTGATTGCTGCTGCTAAGTCGCTTCAGTCGTGTCCGACTCTGTGCGACCCCATAGACAGAAGCTCACCAGGCTCCCCCGTCCCTGGGATTCTCCAGGCAAGAACACTGGAGTGGGTTGCCATCTCCTTCTCCAATGCATGAAAGTGAAAAGTGAAAGTGAAGTCGCTCAGTCGTGTCCGACTCCTAGTGACCCCATGGACTGGAGCCCACCAGGCTCCTCCATCCATGGGATTTTCCAGGCAAGAGTACTGGGGTGGGGTGCCATTGCCTTCCCCCAAGTTAGTGATTAGATCTAAATAATAAAGAAATAATCTTACCCATAAAAGTCCACTGGAAAAATGATGCTCAATCCCACATCTAGCTGTCGTCCTCTTAAATCTGCCATTTCTGTTTCATCTCCAACTCACAGATCACCCCATTTCTATCTAGCTGCTGCTCCTATGCCACACTGAAACAACTCTTCAAGGTGATCACTGACCTCTCTTGTTCCTAAAACTAATGGACACATTAGTCCCTTTTATCTGACCTAGTGGCAACCTCTGTTATTACTAACCACTTCACTCTCGAAATGTTCTGTTGCCTTCATTTCTCTGATGTTTGACTCCCGTTCCCACCATGGTGCCATCTCTGGTGGCCAATTCTTTTTTTCACTGCTTGTTCCTCTTCTTGAATTAACTGTCAAGGGAATCAGTGGAGAGAGACTGGGTGGCACTGCAATCCTGACCATAATTGTTTCCATCTATTTTCAGTTAGGAAGCGTGAGATCAGTTTGTAGGTAACAGCAAAAATTTACTTCCATGTGCATTTACAAGATTCATTTTTTTCCTTGCATAGCTCAGAATTTCACTGTTCAATTAAAATGATGAACCCACTATAGCACTCTGGCTTAGTAAAAGTGTGGAAAAAACACCCAGTTACCTTATCCTAGTTCCCACTACAGCTCCCATTCCTCTTAGTCTTTAGTTTATGAAGAAATAATTTTGTCAGCCCAAAGCAAAACAGTTCCTGTTAAACTGGGGCTTCACCGCCGTCCCTGGGGCTGTAAGACAATTACTCTTTTGATACCTGTCATTTCCAGCACGGATGATTTGATTATGACATCAAAGTCCTTAATTAAGCAGAATATATGATAAAATTGTAATGTGAATGATCCCCAACACAGGGATCTTCAAGTTCACTATAGATATTTTTGCTTTAGAGTCAAATCAGTTGGAATCATCTTGCCCCAAACACCGATGACGCCTGTGTCTCTGGAAAGGTTGTCCTGACCACCGATGAGTGCGTCTCAAACCTCAGCCTGCATCACAATCACCTGAGGGGCTCCTTAATCCACAGACTGCTGCGATCTCTGACTCCAGTTCAGTAGATCTAGGATAGGACGTAAGAAGAATTTGTGTTTCGAAAAACTTCTCTGGCAATGGTGATGCTACTGGTCTGGACCACTATTAGAGATACCAAGTAAGCCCCGAAACTGGATTAAGGAACAAACTGTTGGATTACCACCTTAACCCCAAATTTCCCGACAACAATAGAAACAAATTACTCACAGTTCTTTATCATCCTATTCTTAATCTGCATGAATATTTGAAAGTAGCCCATACTCTAAAAATAGCCGTTACTTTGATTTTTAATACAAAATATACTGATGTATTACACAAATACTGCAAATAATTCCCCTCAAAGAAACATGAAGATGTACTGCTTTATTCTGAATTTACATAAAATGATTTTAAACAACTAAATATATCAAACTTTAACAAATTTAACAGAGAACTACAATTCAGAGATCTACCTTCTCCTACGTGCCCCCACCCCTGAGCCTTTGAAAAGCTCAGAAGTAAGTAATTTCATATAATCCAGCGCTGCTTACCAACAAATATAAGAACATATATTTACAGTTAAATATGAGAACAAAATGTTCTATCATTTTTCTAGCCTCACTGGCTTGGAGCATTTCAGCTATAGTCAAGAAAGCGATTTCTAAATTAAAACAGTGTTTTTCCCCTTCTGTTCAGGAGCTCGAAGGCAACATGAACACTTGAATGTCACACCAGCTGCTCTACCAGCCTACTCAGTTCTTAAGAGCTTCTCTCTCCTGTCAGTTCACAAGAACCTACACTTAACTGCTTAAGGAGGCAGGATGCTCATTATGTCACAGAACAAACTCACAAAAATAAAGTTGGCAATATTTAAGGAAGCATAACTCTTATCTGTAAATTTAACATGAGATGTCTGTTTTCTTAATTAAAACTTCTAGATTTCAAGGACTCTTTATTCCCATATTTAAACAACAGAACACAGATCGAAGGGCAGAAGATCCTTTTCCACTCCTTTCTCTCCTTTTTTTGTTTAAACTGTGTGATAGTAGCTGACAGTCTTTTGCATTTTCCAGCCATGGATACTAAAGAATATCAATACTCACTTCTCTAACGTATTCAAAGCATCTGGCTAAAATATAAGGTAAGTTTATTTTAAGACGATGTGAGGCAAGAAGCTGATTTATAGTTCACTCACCAAAATGCAAAGAATAAGGACATTAGTGGATGTGTTGAATCATAACCACCCCATCACAGCACACTGATGATCCTTTAAACTCTGGCTTCACACAATTCCTGACCTTCATTCCAAGACTCTGATTTGTACTCTGTGACTGCTGCTATTCAAGGGTAGAGCTGCACATTACAAGTCATGCTCACTGGGAACTGTTCTATATTCAAGACTTTCTCTCCGGTACAACTTCTCTTTATTCCTCTTACACAGAATGGAATCTTATGTAGACAGTCTGACCTTCAGGCTCAAAGGCAATCAAGACCCTTTCTGATCATACTTGCCTTCCTAAAAAAGGCTCACTTCCCAATGGTCAGTGATTGTAGTTTTGCTCATCTGTCCTCTGTGCTTTCATTCTCATCCTACATGCATCTGGTTACTTAGCTACCCCTGAAAAGACTTATCAACTGGCTGAGCAGCGGTGGGTGAAATTTTAAAAATTGAGTTCTTAGTTGCATTAGAAACTTGTTTTTCTCAGTCACATATGATCCACTCACACATCTCCAACATCCGAGCCTGTTCCTTTTTCTATTCAGAGTCTCCTAAATTTCCTCCTGCTCCTGCCTCTCCAGGCTACTCAAGTCTACTCCCAGACCTTATTTCCTGAACTGCCACTGCAAGCCCCAACCACCACTTTATACTGGTTCCTTCAACTTCCATATTCAGATACCACCCCATAAGACTGTTCTCTCCTTCTCTTCCTAAAACGAGCCTCTCCTGGATTTTGCTAGCCAAACAAGATCTCCTTTTCCGCCTTTCCTTTTGTGCTTAGTCGCTCTGCTCAGTCATATCCGACTCTCTGTGGCCCCATGGACCGTAGCCTGTCAGGCTCCTCTGTCCATGGGAGTCTACAGGCAAGAATACTGGATAGAGCAGGTGGCCACTTCCTACCCCCAAGGAATCTTCCGGACCCTGGATTGAACCCGTGCCTCTTACATTTCCTGCACTGGCAGGTGGGTTCTTTACCCTGGTGGCTCAGCTGGTAAAGAATCCACCTGCAATGTGGGTGACCTGAGTTCAATCCGCGGGTTAGGAACATGCCCTGGAGAAGGGAACAGCTACCCAGTCTAGTATTCTGGCCTGGAGCATTCCATGGACAAAGGAAGAGGAGCCTGGCAGGCTACAGTCCATGGGGTCACAAAGAGTTGGACATGACTGAGCGACTTCCACTTTCTTTACTGTAAGTGCCAGTTGGTAAGTCCATCCTCTGAATAAGGTCCATCTTCAGTTCTTCTTCCTGGATCATCACTCATCGTGATGAGCAAACTGGGTCCACCTTCACTCCTGAGTTGGCTGCTTGTGGTGATTAACAACCTCAGGCTTCTTCTCAGTCCTCACCCTCCTATATATTTTTGTGTCGTTTGACAGTATTCTTCCCTCCTCTCCATTATCTTGCTTACTTAGTTCTCCCAGGTCTCTATTCAATTCTCAGCCCACATATTTCCTGGCTTTTTAGATTTTTACCATATCTTAAATGAAGTTCTCACCCAGGGATATCTCCATAGGCCTCTCAGAACAGAAAATACCACAACATAATCTATATCGCAGGATTTGATCAAGCCCCAGGCCAATGTTTTCAACTGTTTCAACATTTGAATGTCTTGCAGCAAATCAAACTCAATCACCAGTATCATCCTTATCTTCCTGAATCTGTTTTCTCTGAAGTTCCTATTAGTCCCAAACAAGTTTCTAAAGTCCCTGAGTAAGGCCTTCCCTGGTGGCTCAGATGGTAAAGAATCTGTCTCCAATGCAGATTGGAGGATCAAACCTGGATCGATCCCAAAGAAAAGCAATGCCAAAGAATGCTCAGACTACTGCACAACTGCACTCATCCCACATGCTAATAAAGTAATGCTCAAAATTCTCCAAGCCAGGCTTCAATAGTATGTGAATCATGAACTTCCAGATGTTCAAGCTGGATTTAAAAAAGGCAGAGGAAAAAGAGATCAAATTGCCAACATATGTTGGATCATCGAAAAAGCAAGAGAGTTCCAGAAAAACATCTATTTCTGCTTTATTGACTATGCCAAAGCCTTAGACTGGGTGGATCGCAATAAACTGTGGAAAATTCTTGAAGAGGTGGGAACACCAGACCATCTGACTTGCCTCTTGAGAAATCTGTATGCAGGTCAGGAAGCAACAATTAGAACTGGACATGGAACAACAGACTGGTTCCAAATCAGGAAAGGAGTACGTCAAGGCTATATATTGTCACCCTGCTTCTTTAATTTATATGCAGAGTACATCATGAGAAACGTGGGCTGGATGAAGCACAGGCTGGAATCAAGATTGCCAGGAGAAATATCAATAACCTCAGATGTGGAGATGACACCACCCTTATGGCAGAAAGCGAACAAGAACTAAAGAGGCTCTTGATGAAAGTGAAAGAAGGGAGTGAAAAGTTGGCTTAAAACTTAACACTCAGAAAACTAAGATCATGGAATCTGGTCCCATCACTTCAAGGGAAATAGATGGGGAAACAGTGACAGACTTTATTTTTGGGGGCTCCAAAAATCACTGCAGATGGTAACTGCAGTCATGAAATTAAAAGACAGTTGATCCTTGGAAGAAAGGTCATGACCAACCTAGACAGCATATTAAAAAGCAAAGACTTTACTCTGCCAACAAAGGTCTGTCTAGTTAAAGCTATGGTTTTCCCAGTAGTCATGAATGGATGTGACAGTTGGACTATAAGGAAAGCTGAGCACTGAAGAATTGATGCTTTTGAACTGTGGTGCTGGAGAAGGCTCTTGAGAGTCCGTTGGACTGCAAGGAAATCCGACCAGTCTATCCTAAAGGAAATCAGTCCTGAATATTCACTGGAAGGCCTGATGCTGAAGATGAAACTTCAATACTCTGGCCACCTGTTGTGAAGAACTGACTCATTTGAAAAGACCTTGATGCTGGGAATGATTGAAGATGGGAGGAGAAGGGGACAACAGAGGATGAAATGGTTGGATGGCATCACCAACTCAATGGACATGAGTTTGAGTAAACTCTATGAGTTGGTGATGGACAGGGAAGCCTGGCATGCTGCAGTACATGGGGACTCAAAGAGTCAGGCATGCCTGAGCAACTGAACTGAACTGATACCTGAGTAAAGCCCTACATCCAGGGCAATTTCTTCAAGAAGTTTACAGCCTCAATGAGGGAGAAAGACAAGTAAACAAGCTGGAATCAAGACTGCCAGGAGAAATATCAACAATCTCAGATATGCAGATGATACCACTTTAATGGCAGAAAGCAAAGAGGAACTAAAGAGCCTCTTGATGAAGGTGAAAGAGGAGAGTGAGAAAGCTGGCTTGAAATTCAACATTCAAAAAATGAAGATCTTGGCATCTGGTCCCATCACTTCATGGCAAATATATGGGGAAAGAGTGGAAATAGTGACAGATTTTACTTTCTTGGGCTCCAAAACCACTGCAGAGAGTGACTGCAACCATGAAGTTAAAAGACACTTGCTCCTTAGAAGAAAAGCTATGACAAACCTAGACAGTGTTTGAAAGAGAGACATCACTTTGCTGACAAAGGTCCATCTAGTCAAAGGTATGGTTTTTCCAGTAGTCATGTATGGATGTGAGAGTCGGACCATGAAGAAGGCTGAGAGCTGAAGAATTGATGCTTTTGAACTGTGGTGCAGAAGAAGAGGCTTGAGAGTCCCTTGGACTGCAAGGAGAAGAAGCCAGTCAATGCTAAAGGAAATCAACCCTGAATATTCACTGGAAGGACCGATACTGAAACTGAAGCTCCAATACTTTGGCCACTTGATGTGAAGAGCTGACCTACTGGAAAAGACCCTGATGCTGGGAAAAACTGAGGGCAAGAGAAGAAGGGGCAGCAGCGGATGAGCTGGTTGGATGGCACCACTGATTCAATGGATGTGGCTTTGAGCAAACTCTGGGAGCTGGTGAAGGACGGGAAGCCTGGTGTGCTACAGTTTATGGAGGTGCAGAGTCAGACATGACTCAGTGACTCAACAACAACAAGCAAACACAATGAGTTGTTGTAGAGAACATCGGGAACGGTTTGGTGAGCACACAAAGCGTCGAGTGTTAATGGGGATGTGGATCAGAGAAAGGCTTCACTGTCAGGGACACACCTGGACTGAGGTGGGATGGGGCAAAGTGGATGTAGGGGTTGAACACAGAGGGGTGGATACATCTGAGCAAAGGAGAATAAGGAGGTAGCTCAGTAAAGAATTAATACCATGATAAAAGAAACAACACCACCATCTACTTGTATCTTTGGAAGGTTTCTTGAAAGAAACCTTATCTTTTCTTCTTAAATACAACTATAGCTTTCCAAGGGAACCCCAACTACTGTTCTTTTTATAGTTCTTACAGAGGCTAATAAATTACTTAACTATTCACTAGAATAAAAATGGTTGAGTCAATCTGAATTATGGACGATCAATGCAATTAGAATCCTCAAACTCCTCTAACAGAGTGTTTAAACAAATAAGAATACACATAATAGCCAAAACTTCAGATTATTATAGTACTCAGGGGGAAAAAAACACACAGATTTCAAAAGCTCTTGGCTTTTTATTTCTTTATGACTATTTCTTAATACAAATGACTTTAAATCATCTTATAAAACTAATGAGAGATTTTTATCACTTTTGAGAAGGTCAGAACATGTTTAATTTCCTTTCTTGTGTGCTCAGTCGTTAAGTTGTCTCCGGACTCTTAGTGATCTCGTGGACTGTAGCCCACCAGGCTCCTCTGTCCATGGAATTTTCCAGGCAAGAATACTGGAGTGGGTTGCCATTTCTTCCTCTGGGGGATCCTAGACACAGGGATGGAAGCCACATCTCCTGTGTCTCCTGCATTGGCAGGCAGATTCTTTATCACTGAGCCATGTGGGAAATTTCCTTTCTTAGTACCAGCAAAAAGTAAAATGAA
This sequence comes from Tragelaphus eurycerus, assembly GCA_935064755.1. NCBI lineage: Eukaryota > Metazoa > Chordata > Mammalia > Artiodactyla > Bovidae > Tragelaphus > Tragelaphus eurycerus. The sequence continues at coordinate 37,328,775 of CAKXYN010000010.1, read as the reverse complement.
AGAACCAGAAGGCGATCAGAAGGAAGGGGTCTTTTAAGATGGTGGTAAGACACTGGGCAGCATTCAGCCTGTGGGATCTCCCCTGTGCGGAAGTCTTCAAAAGAAGAAACGTGGATGCTGAGGGCCTCAGCGTAGGATCATGTACCCAATCAACATCCCTTCTCTCATCCATTTGTTTTGGTATTGCTCTCAGATTCCCTAACTCCTTTGTCTTTGCATATGTTTCAAATAAGTCTCTAAGCATTATCTTTCCTAAAGAAAACTGGCCTATTTCCTTCACCTTTCTCCTAACCTCTCCTTCAAGGTAAAGTTAACATGCCCAACTTTTTCGACCCCATGGACTGTAGCCCACCAGGCTCCTCTGTCCATGGATTCTCCAGGCAAGAATACTGGAGTGGACCGCCAGTATTGGACTGCCCTCTTCCAGGGGATCGTCCCCACTCAGGGATGGAACCCCCGTCACTTAAGTCTCCTGCACTGGCAAGTGAGTTCTCTACCACTAGCGCCACTTGGGAAGCCATACCTACTTAATTGTTAAATTAATAATTAGCAGTAACACTGACACTGTAACACATTTTTAGTTTCCAATAAACTGTCACATGCAGCATACACTGTATAATACTTAAGTCAGCCTACCAATATAGAAGGCACATAATATATACTTGTTAAATAAATGAAGACATTAAATTCAATATCTGAATGTGATGTCCTCATGTATAATGACATATAATAGCATTTAAAAATTAAAAAGTGAGAGGCCTGGATCACATTCAGAATTTTCTAACAGTTGATCTACTTTAGAAAAACAGTAGTTACACCCAGAGGGAGAAAAAGGTTTTCTTGCCACAATTAAAATGAGACAATTAACCACTGAGATTCTTCAAAACTTAAAAATAATGATTAGGAAATCTGAACACCAACCTGGAAAATTCTTTGTGACACAATATTCAGGGAATAAACACAGATCTACGTCTGTATGATGATTACCACCATTTAGAATTCACATATTGTAAATGGGCAAGAACCAGAAACCACAAGGGACAAGCAGCCAATTTGTCAGAGCAGCCTTTAGATCATTTTCTTTTCCTAAAAGCCAGTGGATGTTAGTTGAGCATTATAAAAGTGATGTATGTGCCTTCAATGATCAGGCCTTCTGACTTTGATCTAGTCAGCATTATGCTGAAATTCTAGTGCAATGAAGGAACCTGCCAACTTTGGTACTGAGCCACAGTATCCTCACTGGAACTGTCAACATTTTAAGCTTAACGGCCACGATCTAGGATATAAAACCAGTAGTCATGTACAGATGTGAGAGCTGGACCATAAAGAAAGCTGTGTGCTGAAGAATTGATGATTTTGAATGGTGGTGTTGAAGAAGACTCTTGAGAGTCCCTTGGACGGCAAGGAGATCAAACCAGTCCATCCTAAAGGAAATCAGTCCTGGGTGTTCATTGGAAGGACTGATGCTGAGGCTCCAATTCTTTGGCCACCTGATGCAAAGAGTCGACTCACTGGAAAAGACCCTGATGCTGGGAAGGACTGAAGGCAGGAGGAGAAGGGGACGCCAGACGATGAGATGACTGGATGGCATCACCGACTCAATGGAAATGAGTTTGGGCAAGCTCTGGGAGATGGCAAAGGACAGGGAAGCCTGGTGTGCTGCAGTCCGTGGGGTCACAAAGAGCTGACGAGTCAGAGCAACTAAACAACAACACACGGAATGTACAATGGGCAGCAAACAGTGGCTTAATAAACAGAAAATGCACCATGTAAACTATCAATCAAGGGATTACAAATAATCATTCACATGTTTGATGCTGGCCTGAGGAGGTAAAAGAGTAAATGTAAAAATAAGAGGAAAAACAGTGTTACAACGCAAAGGACACAAGCAGACATACAACAGAAGAACCTTCTCAGAACCTCGTTACAGGAAGAGAAGTATACCGGTATACACACACCTCTGCATTTACAGGAAAGACTTCTGGATTCATCAACAGACTTAGCTTCTCATAAAAGAAACTACTGGGACCGCTTGGAAGGAATTAACTTTAAAAATCAAGGTATTCTATTAAGCCATATGACACTGACATTTTTGTATATGAAAAGCAACAGAAAATATGCAGTTTCATATGGTTCAAGCTAATATGATTGATTGAGTAGAGTATCTGTATCAAACATACTAAAAAAGGTTAAAATGGATCCCAGGACTCAAGATCAGACATCATCTAAATTGAATGAGTTAATTTAATGGGTGGGAAGAGTAGAAGTCAGAATGGGTTGCTCAACCGTAAAAGAACAAGGAAAGAACAGCTGTCAGAACAACAAACAAAAACTTGGTCTTTTATCATTTAAGCAGGGTTTAGGGGAGTATTCCCTGGAGGAGGGCATGGCAACCCACTCCAGTACTCTTACCTGGAGAACCCCGTGGACAGAGAAGCCTGAAGGACGGTCCACGGGATCGCAAAGAGTTGGGCACAACTGAAGCGACTTAGCACACACGTAGGGGAGTATACTAAACCACGATGAGGTTCCAGTAGTAGCTGTATCCTAGTTGGGAGATGGTGAGACAGGGAAGCCTGGCGTGCTGCAGTCCATGAGGTCACAAAGAGTCGGACACAACTTAGTGAGTGAACAACAGCACCTGGGAAGAACTATAACATTGATGGTACGCACGTGGCAAGAACTATGCTAAGCAATGACCGTATATCTGACCTAATCCTTTCAACACCCTATGAACAAGGTACTATTATTATTACCCCAACTGCCAGATGAGGTAACTGGTCTTTGAGAGCGTAAGAGAAGCCTGACTCCATTACACATCCCAAAGATTGTACCACGTGTTCTGCCTACATGCTCACTAAGCAACCTTCTAATTATAATGTGGATTCCCATGTGGCATCATCTATGGGAAAGAGAATGTGCTAGCCAGAACTCGAGAATCTGTTTCCCAAGGCAGTTATTTTTTTTCCCCACTGTAAATTAATAAACTGACATTCTAATATTTTATATGAATCTTATGAGGCTTTGATAACATGAGCCTGATCCCCAAAAATAGATTATTAAGAGTACAGATCAACTGGGTTTCAGAACCTGCAAGTTTCAGCCTCTTTATCATGGTAAACCTACTAAGGGATATAATAAACCCTATCCTGTGAGGGCCCCCGGGGGACAGCCAGCCTTCATTCTCCCAAAAGGCGAGACACATCAACATCATCATTAGCATTTCCTTCCCTTTTGACATCTCTAGGGGACAAAGAGGTAACAGAAGCAACCGGATTCTAATCCTGACTGTGCTGTGCTAACATAACCGGAGCCAATCACTCTCTGTCCTCATTCCCAGGTCTTCATGGATAAAACGGAGGAGCTGGGCTCAATGATCTGATATCCCTTTCTTATCTACACCACTGGTTGTCCATCCTGTTCAACACACCTCCCTCACCCTCCACAAGCACTTTCCAGTTTTACATTTCTTTCTCTAAGCATTGCTTCTGTTTCTCTGACTGGCTCCCCCATCCACTTTCTGTCTCTCCACCCATTCCAGGAAAGTCTGGGATCCTCTACTCCAACCTCAGCAACACTCAGTTATGACTGTAGATCTGTTCTCATATAAACACTACTATGCTCCCCATTATACTAAGCCTAGCATGGGATCTGTATATACTTGTGGTATTGAAAAGCTGTGCCTTTATCTGAAAGACCCACATGCAATTCAATAGTCTTAGGTTCAGGATTTCAACTGGATATTAGTATTTCCTTTTCCCAAGTTTCATCTCTTGCTTTCACTTCATTTACCTACAAGACTCTATTTCAGACCTCATTTCTCACTCATCTCCAAAATCCTGATAGTAATTTAAGGTTTAGTCCTAACCTCAAGCTCAAACCTCACAATCCATTCCTATTACCAATCCCCAAATTTCTCTAGACCAGACTTCCGAACTGGTGTCCTAGAGAAGGCTAATTCACAATATGTTAATAGCTATGATGTGAAAAGGTCAGCACAGCAAACAGGTTTCTTTAGTCAGACTTCGAATAACCTTGCGATTTTGTGAATCTACAAGAGGGGAATAATGTATGTAGCATTTCCTGAACTTATTTTTAACTATATTCCCCCCTCCTCTCCATGGAGCACCTATTAATATCTCCTGGAACCAGTGTTTCACAGAATATTTTAGGAAACGGTGTTCTATTCTTTCCTAGTTCAGTCAGAGTATCCACCACTTACGTTCAGAAGTGCCTCTGATCTCTCACTCTCTCCCCAACATCCAGTCAGTAGCTAAATTCCTTTACCTTCTCAACCTAATCATTTCCATCCTTTCTATTCCCTTCTAAACACTGAATTCCAGACCCTGTCATAAAAGTGATAGATCATGTCTACAAAATAAATATTAGATATGTTGCTTTCAACCCCTCAAGGCTGTCATGAGGATTAAAAAGAGAATGAAAATGACATCTTGAATAATGTGTCTTTCATAAGCACCCACCATTTCTCCCTGAGACTTAGGCAGAATTTGTGCTTTATGATGACAAATTTTAACTCGAAGCTCAAGGATACCATCTCCCTAAAAAAGGCAGCACTGGCCTTAAACCTAGCAGCCAGGACTGGAAACTTTTAAATGGGTAAATGAGAAATGTGGATAGTATGAATATGGCATGAATAACAACCGTGGTGGAGTGAACGTCACACCTAACATGGTCATCACTCCCTTCAAAATACAATCAGGAGGTATAGATAGGGGACAGCTTACAGCTAGTTTCCTCATTTATTCCAGCCTTTGAAGCTGGGCTTTTCTAACTCTCTGCCTCCTCCACTACTCCATCAGGTTTCAGAGGCGGCGAAGGCCTTCACTCCCTACACTGACCTGTAGCCCCTCAGTGACACCAGCGTGAAGACAAGAGGCAGGCAAACACGTCCCCTCATCCACGGGGCATCTGAGCGCTAGGTGCTGAGGCCACAGCGGGAAACAAAACAGAATCATCTCCATCCACAGACCTCACGTTCGTCTGGAGAAGATACAGATATGAAACTACTATAGCTGCTAGCTGTACGTATTAAACTACATGCAGCTATTTAACGACAACTGGGATACGTATACATCAGTTGATTCTTTTTTAACCTTTAGTTTTTCATAGTTCGGGAAGGAGAAAAAAGTGGGCATGAAGCTCTAACAGGGTTCAAAACAGTATGCCTCGTTAGAACCTTTTAAAACCTGCCAGAAAACAAAAAAGGAACCTGGGATCTTCCAGGGAACACAGGTGTTGGCTAAGGGGCAAAGCTCTGGCCACAAGGTAAAATGAAAAGCAGGCTCCCCGCGATGGCAAAAACAGTAAGAGAAACACCACCCAATCTTGAGTGTTTCCTATACAGAGAGCACTGCTACAGTTTTACATGAAAGTGAATGATGATGATGATGGTAACAACAATAATTAACATTTGCATAGTGTTGCATGGAACACTACGGCCCTATGAGATTGGCAGTATTACTTTCCATTTCACAGTTGAGGAAACTGAAGTGAAACAGGTTAAATAATGTGTCCAAGGTCACAAAGCTGCTATGGAGAGCTGGGACTCCCACTGCAGCAGTGTGGTTTGCTCCTCCCCACTCTGCCCTGATTTTGCACATATGCATTCACAAATATACTGAGGCATGGTACAGACCTGCGATGTTCATCTGTTCGGAAATTCAGCACATCACTAAAATTCTCTGGGAATTTTAACTCTTAATGCTCATATGTTGAAGAGATTGGGAACTTTCATTATCATCAATATTTCCTGAAGCTCATTATGTGAAAAGAATTACACTACATTATGAAAAAAACAAAGAAGCTAAAAAAAGGAAAAGGTGTTATCTATACAAACCAAGAAGAAAATTCTTTATTAAAAACAGACAGGAAAACCTCAACTTATTCTACTAAGCTTATGCTCAATGCTTTTTACAGTTAAGACATACATGTAACTGTATACAAGGAATCATATTACACAAATGTCAACAAATCTCTTTCAAAGCCCAAATACTCATTCATTATGAACCATGGCACACTGGTATCTGAAAGCAGTATTACTATTCATCCTTTTACATATATTATTCTGAACTCTGAGAATATTTGTGTTCGTTCTTTATTAACAATGAGCCTAAGGGGTACATCTTTTACCCGCAGAGAGGAGTATGTGGTCTGGGACAAGGTAGGCACATGAATGTTTGCCAAATGAACAAATGGCACTATTTAGTTATAATGGTAGAAAAACCATGCAAATATAAAATGTGTACTCGCCCCAATATTACTTTTATGTAACTTAAAACTGAAGCAATGAAGTGTTTACTACATTCCAGAAAGGTGGCCCTTACAACTCAAGATCATAACCGTGAAAATATTTTACCTGATTCAACCTGAGTGAGTGAAAGGCACTCAGTTGTGTCCAACTCTTTGCAACTGCATGGATTATACAGTCCATGGAATCTCTCCAGGCCAGAATACTGGAGTGGACAGCCTTTCCCTTCTCCAAGGGATCTTTCCAACCCAGGGACTGAACCCAGGTCTCCCGCACTGAAGGCGGATTCTTTACTAGCTGAGCCACCAGAGAAGCCCCTGATTCAACCATTAGTTACCGCTATGATAAAACAGGTAAGGAAAGAGTCCTTCCCAGGCTGCCCCAGAATCCGTTTTGGTACCAGTGACTGATGTACTAGTGCTTTTTTATCTTAAAGCCCTAACTACCTAGAACTTATTTTTATGTATAATTATTTCCCTTCACAATGATAAAAGGTTCTCAGAAAACAGTACTACTTAAGGAATACCTAACAGATCTATTTAGGCCAGAGAACCGTTTTTACAACCTCAGAGACTTGTTGTCATCAAAATGTTTCCTCAGTGGAGAGAGAGGGTAAGTAGGAAAGAGGAGTCTGCTTTGAAAGCAGTTGAAAACCTGCTGTTTGTGTGTGACCAGCACGTAAAACACAAACTCCAAGCGGGGGTGGGCACTGTAAAGACGTGCAGGCATGGAGAGAACCTTCCAAGCTCCCCCTCCACCCCAGGCTCTGCAAGGACAAACTCAAGGGAAGAACCCAAGGTCTTCAATTTATCTTCAACAGTATTTCACCTTGGATGCACAGAACCACGTAAGGCGCTGCACAAGAGTTACAGACATGGTTTCCCCAGCTGATGGCTGGCAGAATTACTGACAGCAGACTCTGTTAAGACTTTGTGTGGCAGCGCCAGCTAGAACTGCAGTTAAAAATTATAGTGTTCTCCTAGAAAAGATCTGAAAAATAAGCATTTCCTATATTTCAGTTTTTAAGTGAAAGGAGTGTTTCTATTGCTGCTGTTTTTGTAGGTATTATTTACATTAAAAGGACAACAAAGTCTGTATGCAAAGATTTCTACTATATGAAGACACCACCGATACTTATCCATGGGTATAAAACTTGCCAATAGATGCAGCTTTTATAGCTGTGGCCACTTCTCATAACACAAAATAAAATTTTCTGGCTCCCACAGTCTTATAAGATAAGTACCCTTCTAAATTCACATTTTTAAAACAATTATAATTCCCAGATTCACAAAGCAGTCATTTTTATTATTTCTACTATATTATTACTACTATTACTACAGAACACAAACAAAAGAAAAAATTATCTTTTTTTTTACAGTTTCAAACTACCTTCTCTCCTTAGAAGAAAACTCTGTAGGAAACAGTATCCATTATGGATCAAAATTTTTTTCCTAAGTTTCTCTCAAAAACAAAAAATAACCACTATCGCGCCAAAAAACCAATCACAGTCCTAGTCCAAAAAGGACTTCACAATTCTGACTATTAACAATACCGCATATAAGAAGTAGTGCCCAGAAAGCAACACTAGGACCAGCAGACAGACACCTTCTTTATCACTGCCAAATGATACTGAATACACACTCTGCGGGGTATTAAACACCTTGAATTTCTCAGAGATCTGGGCCCAGCCTCTGTGATACTCCAATGCAAAGCCCAGCTGTTTTGAGTGATTTATCCACAGGAGTTTAATTTCAATTGTGTGCTGGTAAGTGGGAGGTAGTGATTATACCCTCCCCAAATCTTTCTGGCACATTAATGAACATTTTAAGGAATAGTTTCCAACTGAGATTAATTTGTCCTTCAAATACTCTCCTCCTAACTCACTAATGGCACTATCTGATTCACCATCCTTTAAATGGAAGAACACAGGACCGAGTTTCTAACGAAACGGATGCTTTCTTCATTTGAAGACTTAAAATGACACAGAACAAGCATACCCTCTTGTGTGTCCTCCCCTACTGTCTTCAAAAGAAAAGTAAACTGGGACAAATACCACTTATACTTCCTTGAAAATACATCACCAGGTTCCTTCACCACTTTCTGCTCTTGCTGATTTCTCCTGGTATTAGACCACACCAGTGTTCATTTCTTCTTCCCTATAGTACCAGAAAATCAGGTGTGGCTATTCCTAAGCTTACCAGTAGTAAGTAGTCTATCACATCAATTAAATTATATGTTCATTCTGTCCAATGCTTTTAATCAAAAGCCTAAAGGCAGACGTAAAAGATGTACAATCTTCAAATGCTACAACCGGGGGAGATCTCAGATACCAGATGGCAGGCTACATGTTCAATAAAAAGGACAGAAAAGGAGAAACGTGAAATATTATAAATACTAAACCCTGCATTTAGATTTTAGTTTGCTACACTCAAAGCCTGCCTGCCTTAACATTACAATACAGAAGAAGGGTAGAATGCAACATGGGAGACAGTGGTTCGATCCCTGGGTTGGGAAAATCCCCTGGAGAAGGGAATGGCTACCTACCCCAGTATTGTTGCCTAGGAAATTCCATGGACAGAGGAGCCTGGTGGGTTGCAGTCCACGGGGTCATCAAGAGTCAGATATGACTGAGTGACTTAACACACTGAATAATGCTCTTTGGAGGCTTTGCTGATGGCTCAGTTGATAAAGAATCTGCCTGCAATGTGGGAGACCTAGGTTCAATCTCCGGGGCAGGAAGATTCCCAGAGAAGGAAACAGCAACCTGTTCCAGCATGCTTACCCAGAGAATTCCATGGACAGAGAAGCCTGGCAGACTACGGTCCCTGGGACTTCAAAGCAACGGACACGACTGAGTGACTAACACTTTCACATAAGCAGGGAGGGCAGCAGTGATCTTCAAAGTCTCCTGAGCATTTCCCTGAATAAGTCTTAGATACTGAGGACACTTGGCCAGTTAGTTTTAAAAAGCACTTGATTACACATCATGGGGAGTGGGGTAGGGGTGGTGCTGAGTGTAAGACTTGACAGTACCGATTCCTGAGTCTGGAAGATTCCCTGGAGAAGGGATAGGCTACCCACTCCAGTATTCTTGGATTTGCCTGGTGGCTCAGCTGGTAAAGAATCCACCTGCAATGTGGGAGACCTGGGTTTGATCCCTGGGCTGGGAAAATTCCCTGGAGGAGGGAAAGGCTACCCACACTCCAGTATTCTGGCCTGGAGAATCCCATGGATGGAGGAGCCTGGCAGGCTACAGTCCATGGGGTCGCAAAGAGTTGGACTTGTGCAACTCTTTCACAAAGAGTGTCTTTCACTTTCAACAGTGACAAGGAAAAAGCCTCAAGAACATGTGAGGGAAGAACACCTGTGGAGGAAACAGGAAGGTCCTAAGGTAGAAACAAAGTTGAAATGTCGTCCAAAGGGACAGGAGCACAGTGTGTGAGGAGGCAGAGGCTGGCTGGAAGGGACGGAGCGGGCCAGATACGGAGGGCCTGGTGGGCCATGGCAAGGCGTTTGAACATTAACTACAAGGTGATATGATCTGATTTTACGATTATGCTGGCTCCCATGAAAAATGGACCACAGCATCAGGGTATCCAACTGCTTTTGTTCATTTTTCTTATTTGGCAAGGAAATGAAAATCATAATACCTCCAAAAAAGTGGAGGAGTCAAGGACAATGCATCAAGCAAAATCACTAACCTACCAACTGTCCCTTCCTCCTACACAAAGTAAGAGTCCGTGTGAAAGGCTTTTACACACTAACTGCAGCAGTGAATAATGAAGATAAACAGGATGATTTGTCACCAAAAATAAAGGTGACTAACACAGTGCCTTTTTTTTTTTAACTCCATGCTTCAAACCACAGCAATTTCACAACAGAAATCCATCTCCTCATGGATTACAGAAAAATTAAGCTATGTGACTCCTGAAGTTTAAAATGACCTTACTTTTATGGGGCCAATTTGACCTCCATTTCATGTTTTCTTGGGCTTCCCTGGTGGCTCAGTTGGTAAAGGATCACCTGCAATGCAGGAGACCTGGGCTCAAACCCTGGGTCGGGAAGATCCCCTGGATAAGGAAATGGCAACCCACTCCAGTATTCTTGCCTGGAGAATCCCATGGACAGAGGAGCCTTGCGGGCGGCAGTCCACGGGGTCACAAAGAGTCAGACACGACTGAGCGACTAACGCTTTCATTTTTCTTTCATGTCTTCTTACAGTAGGGGAAAGAGAACCTGTCAGTAAATGGCTTTCAGAGATGGCTAAAGACATAATAACGAACCTGCTAATTAATTAAGCCTTGTTCTTTCTTACCTCTATATCTCCACAATACTGTTATTCATGTTACTTCACCTTCCAGAATGATCTCTCTGCTCCTCACGTTAAAATTGTGCTGTAAAAGCCTGTTTAAAACTACTGCTGGAGAATCATGTGGTAAGGGTAGCTGTTGACACAGTACTAGTTCATGCACTTACTCCAATACGTTTACAGACAATAAAATAACAGCTTTAAAACTAAGAACGTGCCCTCTGGTCCTGAGAAATAGAAAGCTATTTTGTGCCTGCCTTACTAACAGAAATCAAGAATTGCCTTAAGAAGCAACTGAATCTGACCATGGTCAGAAAAATTCATTGTCCGCTGTGCAAAACGTCAAAGTAAATTTGGTATAAATCCTTAAAATTTAAACAAATAACTCTTGAGGGATAACTGTTACTCTGAGGCTCCTGATCCCATAGGAATACACACTGTGCTGGTCGATGTGCTAGGCACCCATCCAAGCGCAGTATTCTGTGAAATGAGCTGGTTTATGGGAGTCATATGCAGCGCTTTCGTTCTTGAAGCAGTTAGCTGGCAACCCTACATTTCCCTTTTCCATTTCACGACGTCCCTTCCATGCTCTCTGGCTTGTCGCTCAGCCCGTCTCTTGACTTACACACCCAAGGAGACCCAAAGCTGCTTAAGGCATTGAATATGGCACTGAAAACATTCACTGTTGCAGGCTCTCAGGAAACAGTAAACATCAGTCAGTAAACGCTAGCTCTCAGGCCAAATTCATAAAGAGGCAACTGAAGGTGTTCTGTGGCAGGTTATCGGCCAAACCTGCCTTTACTCTGTTTTTCTAAGGCCTAAAGCTAAGAATGACTTTTTAAACAGTTTGAAAAGGTTAAAAAAACAAACAAACAGAATATGCAGCAAAGACTGCAGAGGTTCTTGAACGCCTAAAATATTAGCATCTGTCCCTAACAGAAAAAGCTTGCTAATCCTTGGTCTAAGGCAAGCAGTTCCCCCAAACTAGCTCTGTATCTAATATAGACAGCTTTCACTTCACCTTACATACACCAACAGAATCCGAGCCTTCAGGACTAGGATCTGAGAATCTTCATTTTAAAAAGCTTACTGTAGTGTTGGAGAAGACTCTTCAAAGTCCCTTGGACTGCAAGGAGATCAAATCAGTCAATCCTAAAGGAAATCAATTCTGAATATTCATTGGAAGGACTGATGCTGAAACTCCAATACTTTGGCCACCTGATGTGAAGAGCTGACTCATTGGAAAAGACCCTGATGCTGGGAAAGATTGAAGGCTGGAGGGGAAGGGGATGACAGAGGATGAGATGGTCGGATGGCATCACCGACTCGATGGACGTGAGTTTGAGCAAGCTCCAGGAGACAGCGAAGCACAGGAAAGCCTGGCGTGCTGCAGTCCATGGCTCACAAAGAGTCAGACACAACTGAGGGACTGAACAACCACTACCACCTCTGGGACTACTGCGTCAGGAGGATAATGGTAACAGCCTGAATCCCAATGTCTCTCTTCCCTAAATACGTAAAAACATGAAGAGCGCAAATAAGACCACACATGACCTCTAGTATTAACAAGGAGCAAAACACCACAAACTTCAAATTACCTCAAAATCCAAGAGCACTCCCATTGCCCTGGCAAACCTATGGGAACATAACACAGGCACCTGAGACTCTGCAAAAAGAGAAGGGACCTAAGGACACAGATGAAGCATGGACCAAATCACCCGCTGGAGAAGGAGGTCCAACATCGAATGCTGAAATAACACTGCGATTTTGTAAGTTTGCATCATTGGTGACACATAAAGACAACAGCAACAAAAATGCAACCCCAAACAAGCAGCACATCTAAGCACTGAAAGAGAAGAGAGGCCGCCCTTAGAGAGAAAACAGTGAAGAAAGGAAACGTAAGGACCCAGAAGAAACCAAAGAGGAGAAAAAACAAATTCCTGCTGAATTCTCTGCACTACTGCCATGATTCACTAAAAAAAAGTCCTTTACTATTTTGATGGAAGGCACTTATAAACCAAGAACCTTGTCCAAAAAAGTTCTATGAATAGATGGAGGAAATCACATCAATTCCATCAAGAGCTACTGAAAGAAGCAAAAAATGCAAATAACATTCTAGCCAATGAACACACTCCCCACAAAACATGACAACATACAACAAACCCACAAAACATTAGAAAATTATAAGGTGATTTTTCAAATTGAATTAAAGACCCTCAAGCAAGTACCTGAAGACATTGAAAACAAAACCAAAAATCACCTAGAATAAAACATTCAAAAACTAAAAACAGAAATGAACAAAATTCTAGGAAGAAATGCAACAAGAATTGATAAATCTTAAAGAAGAAAAGATAAAACCATTTCTGAAATTAAGAATAAATTATAAAGTGCTCTGGAGAGAATGGATTTGAGTGAAAATCTAATAAGAGATGTTTGAAGAAAAGGCAGGAAAATAAGAGAATGAAAATAAGAAAAGAATAAAAAGGGTCAGAAAAGAATGTATGAAATATAAGACATGCAAGTGATCCAACACTGTGCAACTGGAGTCCTTTAAGAAAAGAAAGAGGGTACAGAATATTTAAAACTATGGTTCAAGAAATTTTTCCAGAAATAAGAGAAAATCTAAATTTGAACCTTTAAAGTGTCCACTCTATACCTGAGAAAGGTGATCTAGAAAAATCTACTTCAAGATATTTCTTAGTAAAATGACAAAAACAAACACCACCAACAAAAACCCCGAGCACTAAGAAACAGCAGTGGAGCAGAGAAGCGTTTCTGAGACGTTTGAGAATGTGGGAGCCAAGCCTCCCTTCAAATATTAAGTCTACCAAAGAGAACAGTTGTGGATTCACAAAAACTCAGAAATATTAATATACACATGTCCTTTCTGAAGAACTTACTAGATGATCAGATCAGATCAGTCGCTCAGTCGTGTCCAAATCTTTGCGACCCCATGAATCGCAGCACGCCAGGCCTCCCTGTCCATCACCAACTCCCGGAGGTCACTCAGACTCACATCCATAGAGTCAGTGATGCCATCCAGCCATCTCATCCTCTGTCGTCCCCTTCTCCTCTTGCCCTCAATCCCTAACTTCATCAAATCAAAGGATCCTTGGGGAATTTTCAGTGCAAAGTTCAAGGGTGAGCATTTTAACATGCTTAACAACAGATCTAAAACAAAGATAAGAATGTGGTTAAAAAAGAGAATGAACACGTGATACAGGCTGACAAAGTAGAAAGAATGCACAAATATACTAAAATAAAGCAACAACAGGAAAAAACTATGCATAGGAAATTTCAAAAAATAGATTAAAGACCTCTATAAAAATAAATCTTAAAACCTAGATGAAATGGGTAATTTCTTAAGAAAATACAGCTTATCAAATCTGACCACAGCAAAGATAAAGAGAAAACATTACCAAAGAAAAACCTCTACAGAAGACCACCAGGTTCAAAGGTTTCAGAGTAATTCTACCAACACTTTGGAGGCCAGAGTCCCAATGCTAATTTTCCTTAAACACTGAAGGTATTTTTTAGGTTGATGGGAAAAAGACCAAATATCCCATAAAAAAGTCAGACAATACACTAAAATATAAAAACAGACCTTAAAAACAGGGAAAGATGCTCAATGTCATTTATAAGAGAAATGTAAATTAAATCTACAGTGAAACACCATCTCTTACCATGTATGCTAATACAACTTCAAAAGCTGGAAGCTGTATTGTTTAGTAAGGCTTTGAGGAAACAAACTATGTTCCAGCAATGTAGGCAAGGCATCAGGCAGCAGGTGTAAAACATAGTTGCAAATTTTTGGACATCACTCCCATGGAGAGGTGAAGAGTCCCTACCCTTGAATCTGGACAGCCCACTCAACAGAGTACCGGAGCAGCAGCATTAGGAGACCTGAGGCTTGGCCACAAGCGGCTGCCGTGTTGCTTCTGTCTGGTTGTCTTGGAATGCTCTGTCTCCTCATATGTATCCCTTCTCAGAATCCAGGCTGCCAACTCTGTGAAGAAGCCCAGGGTCACTTTGAGAGCATGGGTACATACTGTGGTTGACCATCTGAACTGAGCCCAATTTCAGTCCAGGCACCAGATATGGGTAAAGAAGTATGCTCCCTAACAGTTCTAGTCACTTTCCGCCATCTGAGACTTCCTGGTGGAAGGTCCAGACGCTGTGGAGCAGAGATGAGCCACTGTAAAATCTCCTACCCATATTTCTGAATCTAGAAATTAATCTAGAAGCTTAATAAAGGAATGTTACACAATTAAGTTTGGCGTAGTATATTAAGCAGAGAGATAACCAGAGCATGGCTTGTCCTTAACTAGACAATAGCTAATAAAATTACTATTAACTGATGCTTCACATCAGCACAGAAATTTTATTTTGAAGTGTATCTTAACAATATAAAAATACGTATGCACACTCATTACAGCATTATTTATAACTTTGAAATGCTAGAAACTACCTAAAATGTCCAAACCCAGGAGAGTGACTGCAGAAAATATATGGCCAGATACTAGGAAGCTATAAAAAACAAAAAATCAAAGAAGCTTTCTACAAGCCTATATGAAGGGATGTGCAGAGAATGTAGAGTAAGGGAAAAAAGCAGACTATGTACACCAGTCTTTGTGTAAGAAAAGAGAAATAACAAATGATATATAAGCCTGTTTATTTTTCAGAGAAGAAACAGAAAGAATAAAGCAGAAAACAAGAAAAACTGGTTACCTGCAAAAAGAGCAGGGACAGAAGGGAAAAGGAAAAGAACCAACTGTTCTGAGTACGCTTTCCTGATAGCTCAGTTGGTAAAGAATCTGCCTGCAATGCAGGAGACCCCGCTTTGATTCCTGGGTCTGGAAGATCCCCTGGAGAAGGGATAGCTATCCCTCCAGTATTCTGGGGCTTCCCTTGTGGCTTAGCTGGTAAAGAATCTGCCTGCAATGCTAGAGACCTTGGGTTGGGAAGAGCCCCTGGAGAAGGGAAAGGCTACCCATTCCAGGATTCTGGACTGGAGAATTCCATGGACTATATAGTCCATGGGGTCGTAAAGAGTTGGACAGAATTGAGTGACTTTCATCTGGAGTACACATTTTTCATGTGTAGTTTTGGAAGCACATTAGTGTTCTACATACTCAAAATATAAAATTGAAATGAAAATGGTCGGGGGAGTTTAAAGAGGATACAACATAAATAAATGAGCCCTATTGCATTTCAAATGAATAAAACAACTCTGAAAGTGTGTTTGAGGACACAATGCAAGTTAACTTTCAGACACAGTATTATTTTTGCTTCATAGCTCTTGTCTAAAAAAAAGGGGACTATAAACAAGTCTTAAATTTCTTAGTACCTCTGTCTGGCATAGCGGCATGGATGCAGATGTTCCCAAAAGAAGTGTTCATGTGAGGAGCTATATTTCTCACTGTAGAAGTAGAGAGGGAAAAAGATGGAACAGGGGAAGGCAAAGAAGGGCCCTGTGGGCTGGACTGGTATGGAAGCTATCAGTATGAATTCACGATTTCACACACACACATATATATACATATATATGTATGTATACATATATGTACATATACGTGTATACATGTATATGTATATGAAACATACATACACACATATACATGTCTTAAAATATAAGAACTTCTAAGGACGAGGAAAAAAATGATTTAGGGCTATTTCAATACCCAGCCAAAATCAGCCGCACCAAGAGTCATGTTTTAAAAGAAAAGCTAGGTTATTCTGGAGCATCTAATACGGAGCTTTATGGTCACTCTGTGAAACTGCCTGTTCTCTAGGTCTATCTGAGGCTGGCTGAGAGAATGGAACCTGGCCTCTCTCCCTCTTCCCTGCTTCTCAGTTAACGAAGTAGGGACTCCCAGACCTCAGGCTAGGACAGCACTAGGAACTTAGCTTCATTTTTGGATCTTCTTCACATATTGTTACAATTCTGTTTCTATGAAAAAATTTTGTTTCAAGTTCTAAATCAACAAAATTGAACTTCTGAAGTACAATTCAGTTTTAGTCACTGCCTATATTTCAACCCCAAAGTCTGTTTAAACTAGCAAATATTAAATGCTAAAGCATCAGAGACAACTCTATCTAATTTGTATTTTTCACTTTAGCACCTACCTCTGCCCTCTTTTCTTGGGGTAAAGTCTGTATTTTCATAGATACAATTTAA
This sequence comes from Tragelaphus eurycerus, assembly GCA_935064755.1. Lineage (NCBI taxonomy): Eukaryota > Metazoa > Chordata > Mammalia > Artiodactyla > Bovidae > Tragelaphus > Tragelaphus eurycerus. Next base: position 37,312,020 of record CAKXYN010000010.1, on the reverse strand, counting down.
TAGGATGGTCAGGGAATCTCTGAACCAAGACGGGGGCATTTCAGGAAAGATTTCAAGGATGTGATAAATATTCTAGGAATTAAACTTCTTAATAACCAAGTCTAGAGTCCATTCTCCTCCCAGAACAGACAACATAAATAAATGCTTGCTTTCAACACCCAATCAAAGTCTCTAACTTATTGAGAGTAAACTTGAGGACCAGTGAGCAGTATTTCTTCCACATTCCCACCAAGCCTTCTATTTTACACTGCAGTCCATTTGTCACTATCACCCCAAGAACTCTCAGGGGTATTCTTCTCTAACTTGTCTCAATTCAAATGAGAGATCTAACAACCTCAGAGATTTCAAACGTCTGCAGACCAGTAGCATCAGCATACCCTGGAGCTCATTGTAAATGCAAATTATCAGACCCACTCCAGACCTATTAAGTCAATGGGTAGGACCCAAGAATGAGTTCTGAGGAGCATCTGAGTGATTTTGATGCATGCTACAATTTGAGAACTATTTTCTAACTGACTAAAATCACATTTCAAAGAGTGAACTTCTTTGTTTTTCCTGTTACCACTGGACTGGATCTCCTCAAAATTCTTATGTGTAAGCCCTAACCCAAAAGGGGACTGTCTTTGGAGACAGGGCTTTTTAAAGAGGTAATTAGTGTTAAATGTGGTCATAAAGTAAGTGAAAGTCGATTAGTCATGTCCCACTTTTGGTGACCCCACGGACTGCAGCCCACCAGGGTCCTCTGTCCATGGAATTCTCCAGGCAAGAACATTGGAGTGCATCAGTTCAGTTCAATTGCTCAGTTGTGTCTGACTCTTTACAACCCCATGGACTGCAGCACGCCAGGCCTCCTTGTCCATCACCAACTCCCAGAGTTTACGCAAACTCATGTCCATTGAGTCAGTGATGCCATCCAACCTTCTCATTCTCTGTTGTCCCCTTCTCCTCCTGCCCTCAATCTTTCCCAGCATCAGGGTCTTTTCAAATGAGTCAGTTCTTCGCATCAGGTGGCCAAAGTACTGGGAGTTTCAGCCTCAGCATCATTCTTTCCAAAGAAATCCCAGGGCTCATCTCCTTCAGAATGGACTGGTTGGATCTCCTTGCAGTCCAAGGGACTCTCAAGAGTCTTCTCCAACACCACAGTTCAAAAGCATCAATTCTTTAGCTCTCAGTTTTCTTTTTAGTCCAACTCTCACATCCACAGATGACCACTGGAAAAACCATAGCTTTGACTAGACAGACCTTCGTTGGCAGAGTAATGTCTCTGCTTTTTAATATGCTGTCTAGGTTGGGCATAACTTTTCTTCCAAGGAGCAAGTGTCTTTTAATTTCATGGCTGCAGTCACCATCTGCAGTGATTTTGGAGCCCCCAAAAATAAAGTCTGCCACTGTTTCCACTGTTTCTCCATCTATTTGCCATGAAGTGATGGGACCAGATGCCATGATCTTAGTTTTCTGAAAGTTGAGTTTTAAGCCAACTTTTTCACTCTCCTCTTTCACTTTCATCAAGAGGCTCTTTAGTTCTTCGCTTTCTGCCATAAGGGTGGTGTCATCTGTGTATCTGAGGTTATTGATATTTCTCCCGGCATAGCCATTTCTTTGTACACAGGATCTTTTCAACCCAGGGATCAAACCCTGGTCTCTTGCATTGCAGGTGGATTCTTTACTGTCTGAATCATGAGGGAAGCCCTGCCGTCATAAAGGTGGGGCCCAATCCAACAGATTGGCTGTTCTTATTCGAAGAGAAATCAGAGAGGTACACAGAGAGAAAAGGCCAGATAAGGGCACAGCAAGACAGCCACTTACAAGCCTCAGAGAGAGGCCTCAGGAGGAAATGCAACTTGCAGACACATCCACCTGTGAGACTTCCAGTATCTACAACTGTGAGAAAAATTAATTTATGTTGTTTAATCCACGCAGTCTGTGGTTATTTTGTCATGGTAGCTCAAGCAGACTCTTATATTCCGTTTTACCTCACGCAATACATAATTTGATGCTCTTTTTCTTTAGATAGGAACTGAAAACACTGGCCATTGTTAAAAGAAAATTGGAGTTTCCTCAGGCATCTGTAAAACTCATTCTTCCAGTCACTCTTTCACCCTTTTTAGATGATAAAGGAAGGGTTGCCTTATACCCCACTTCCCTGGAAGGTAAGAAGCACAGGCACTTTAATCTGCTGGAAGTCTATTTCCAAATACAAAATGGTGCTGCTCCAAATATCTGTGATGCATACTAATTTGGCTTTGGTCTGCTCTTTACTTGTCTAAGCAAAGACTAGACCCCTTTCTCGAACTCTCACCCCCTATCTTCCCCTCACTCCAAGAATACCAGATAAGGAATATGCTTTTGAGCACACTCACTTTTATTTCGGTTTGCAGTTAAGAATTTTAAAAATCACAACTGTATCTCCCATTTTATCCAGTTTACCTTGAATAAAATGTGATGTGGGGCACACCACGAAACCTTCCATAAATCCTAAGAAGAAATTTTAGCAAAAATAATGCTACATTGAGTGCATGCTTCATTAAGAAACATAAACATGCATTTCTTACACATGTTATACAAATGAACATTGGCCAACCAACCAGATTCATCAACAGCCTAACCAGCCTAAGAGCGCTCTCCAGGCACAGGCACTTCCACCATGTGTACTTCAGGGCACAACACACTCCTGCTCAGTCTCAGCATGAAACTACATGACTGGGAACAGTTTCATATTTCAAGTGGTGTGTGTGTGCACGCATAGACACCAAGAGAAAACTGGGTTCAGTTCAGTCGCTTGGTCGTGTTCGACCCTGCGACCCCACGGACTGCAGCATGCCAGGCTTCCCTGTTCATCACCAACTCCCGAAACTTGGTTGAAACCTGGGTATTAAGCCATATATAAATATGATCCTGTCCCTACCATCCATAAAGGATTAGCCACGGCCAATTTACCAGCCAGTAGGTCAAGAAAGTGGCCAATCTAGCCCTCTAGTCCCCTCCCCACTTAAATAATACTGACAGTATTTTGTGTGTGCTCAGTCGAGTCCAACTCTTTGCGACCCCACACACAGTTGTCCGCCAGGCTCCTCTGTCCATGGGATTCTCCAGATAAGAATACTGGAGTGGCTTGCCATTTCCTATTCCAGGGTTTCTTTCTGACCCAGGGATCGAACCCAAGTCTCCCGCATTGCAGGCAGATTCTTTACCAGCTGAGCCGCAAGGGAAGCTGGTAAGCATTTACTAAGCATCTAATAAATCTAGATTCTGTCCTAGATGCAGCAGCATGACTATAAAAAAATAGCTGATATGGCAAAATATATAGCCTAAAAATATCTATTTTTACATGAAGAATTATTAATACCTTACTTCATCCTAGTAAGGCTGTCATTGCTAGAAACATTTCAAGCACTCCTATTTTGAAATTTCTTTTACAGTCTGGGGCCCTTCTAAAAGAAAATACTCTCAGTAACAGGCAATCTTCATTATTTTTGAAGGATATATCATTAGAAATAATTTTATAGGTAAGTTTCATTAACAAGTGAATTGCTCACACACTGTAAGTTATAGGGACACAATTTAAAAAAATTATATCACAGAAACTGTTGTTTATCAGAGCTAAATGTCTATGAAAGGCAGAGTTTCATAACACAGAATCACTTCAATCAATTCAGAATGTCAACATCCTAAACCCAAATGAATTTTCAACCTTGTGGAATGAATTCAACAGAATTATGGTTGTTAAAATTAACAAACATCTGTTTTACCATTTACTATTTATCACTTACTAATTTTGACATGAATCCTTTCTTGAATCTCCAGTGTTATGTTTTTCTATTATAGATCTTATTGTCAGACATACACATTTCATTAACAACTACTACTTCCTAATATCTCTGGTAACATAAATTCTCCTCTTAAGATCAGATCAGATCAGATCAGATCAGTCGCTCAGTCGTGTCCGACTCTTTGCGACCCCATGAACCGCAGCACGCCAGGCCTCCCTGTCCATCACCAGCTCCCGGAGGTCACTCAGACTCACATTCATCGAGTCAGTGATGCCATCCAGCCATCTCATCCTCTGTCGTCCCCTTCTCCTCCTGCCCTCAATCCCTCCCAGCATCAGAGTCTTCTCCAATGAGTCAACTCTTCACATGAGGTGGCCAAAATACTGGAGTTTCAGCTTTAGCATCATTGCTTCTAAAGAAATTCCAGGATTGATCTCATTCAGAATGGACTGGTTGGATCTTCTTGCAGTCCAAGGGACTCTCAAGAGCCTTCTCCAACACCACAGTTCAAAAGCATCAATTCTTCGGCGCTCAGCCTTCTTCACAGTCCAGCTCTCACATCCATACATGACCACAGGAAAGACCATAGCCTTGACTAGGCGAACCTTTGTTGGTAAAGTAATGTCTCTGCTTTTGAATATGCTATCTAGGTTGGTCATAACTTTCCTTCCAAGGAGTAAGCGTCTTTTAATTTCATGACTGCAGTCACCATCTGCAGTGATTTTGGAGCCCAGAAAAACAAAGTCTGACACTGTTTCCACTGTTTCCCCATCTATTTCCCATGAAGTGATGGGACCAGATGCCATGATCTTCGTTTTCTGAATGTTGAGCTTTAAGCCAACCTTTTCACTCTCCACTTTCACTTTCATCAAGAGGCTTTTTAGCCCCTCTTCACTTTCTGCCATAAGAGTCGTGTCATCTGCATATCTGAGGTTATTGATATTTCTCCCAGCAATCTTGATTCCAACTTGTGTTTCTTCCAGTCCAGCATTTCTCATGATGTACTCTGCATATAAGTTAAATAAACCAAGATACTATCAAACCTTTGTTGTCACTTTAAACTTTTTAAAAAAGTTAAAAAAAAAAAAAAACTTCCTACCTAAGCAAAACTAGATTTAAATTTAGCTTTTCACAGATATTTATTTAGAGTTAATCAGAATACTGCAAATCTCTAGCCTCCTGTACATTTTTTGTCAAACCTTAGGGAAACAGGTAAGCATGCCAAAAATCATCCAAAAACATTTTAATTCCAAGAAAAGAAAAAGAAAAAATCCAACCCTTGGTATTACTTTAAACTTCTGGTGACATGTCAGAGGCTCAAGAGTGTAGAGCAGAAAGAGGAGCAGAGTGGGGAATTAGAGGGCTGGGTCCACAGATCTTCTCTGCCACTGAGCATCTAGACAGGTAAACTGACTCGTTTCTCTAGCTCCAGAGAAAGGAATCATCATTCCGTCTTCGTACCTGGAGGGCTGCCATGCAGAATAAATGATACCGTTGCAACAAGCTTCTGACATGATCAATCCTCTTCTATCAAAGAAAATCAGATTCTTTATCCTCATGACCTCGAGTATTAAAGCCAGTAAGCCAAATCTATTTTTTTTTTTTAAGAGCTAAAGCAATGGTCTGAAGTCTGTGATTGTTTCCAGTATAATATTCAAATTCCTCATGATAAAAGCACTTATTTAAATGCAGCAGAATCGGGTTGTGAGATTATTTGCCATAAACTGAAGCTTATCCTTATAAAGAAAAGTTTATTTCAAATATTTTTACACAAAAATCTTTCAACAACAAACCACATAATTATCTTGAAAAATTCAAACATAATTAAACCAGCAAGTAATCACTGAAGATTATTACTTTGAAAAAAAAAAAAAAAAACTACAGTGTGCTAGGTATTATTCTAGGTCCTGGAGACAAAGACAACCACCAACTTAAACCCAGCCCTTGAAGAACTCTGCTTATCTAGCGAGTATGAACTTGACAGATAAACAGAAGATAATAAAAGGTATTTTAGAAATGCCATATTTCTCTGGCTTAAATATATTTCAGAAATCATTCTCTCCACTTCCCAGCATTTTAAGCCCATAAAATAGGAAATTCCACCCTTGCCGAGCTGATGAGAATTTGAATCCCAATTTTCACTTAAAATGTCTTTTAGAAGTTTATAATTAAGAAGCAACAATAAAACCCAAAGCTAGTTTATACAGATTCTTTGTTTTTAGGCAAAGTAATTAAAGGAAACAAAATTTGCCACCTTTCAGAAAAAACATAAAATTATCAAACTAAGAGAGGGCAGCAGTTCCTTTTTATGCATTAGCACTCAGAGTTATGTTAAAGACAAAATTAAAACACAAATTATCGAGATGTCCATTTTCAATTGGGGGGTAATATTTCTGCCTTCTTCTAGACAACATTTTCACTTTCCCTAAATCTGCTCTCATTTGTAGTGTGGTGGAAAACCAGTGAGCAAAATGCTATAGAAGTGTATTTAAAATACTAGTAAAAACACCAAGTGAATAACTAAAGTAGAATGAGGCACTGAGAGATTTGATGCCTGGACGCCTGGCTTCTAAGAGGACCTATCTGTCAATTTCCTGGTTTTCTACATGTTTTACATGGTTCAGGAAGTTAGATAAACAACAGCCTTCAGGCTAGCAGAAAACTATCCCACACCTCTCACTCTTCTAGTCCCCTTCCTCTTTCATCCTCTCCCTTTCAGAGGTATTTCAGATGGCAATCAGTCTACTAAATAGCGTTCCATGACATTATTTACCAACCACTATTTACCAACTTCAACATTAGAGGTATGTCATTACAGTTTAATTCTTTTACACCTTTAACTTTTCTAAGTAATTAAGAGGCAGGACTTAAGAGGAAAAAAGCCTGCTTTGAATATTCAAATATATATGATGTCTATCTACTAACTAAATGTAAAAAAGTTACACTCAGTTAACTACATAATCTGTCCTATTTTTCCTCTGGTCATATCCCACTTCTGTAGCTGTCTAAAGTCCTCAACAATGCTATCATGTAGTGACTTTTGATGACTCTAATCTCTCTGCTTTAAGTTAAACTATCATCTCTCTAGATCCCCAAAACCACTCAAAATGTTACTTTCAACTTCCTGCAGACCAGCTTTTGGGGGTACCAGGCACTGAACACATTGGAGGGACAGAGCCAAAGAAGCTCCTTAAAGGAGGAGTTTTCCCTTTTTTGGCACAAAGACCTTCACCAACACAGCCTGGGCTTGGAAACATCCAGTTTTCATCTATGTGTACACATCAAAAAAGGAGACCGACTACAGGGGCAAGTCCAAGATTAGGACGCAACTCCGAACTGACAGGCTGGCTCTCTACCATGGTTGAATGTAGAATACAAGCAGAGCTCACTGCAACTTAAAAAAAAAAAAAAATCCTTGAAGAGTAGTAATGACAGGAGAGAGAGATCACCATCAAGAGTTCCAAGAACAGGAAATGATGGTAGCAAAACCACTGAGATGAAGGTTGGACAGCTGACTTCAAAATATCTCTCTTCTAGAATAGGTGGGAACAATATATTCCTATTCATTACAGGAAGAGATCAGACTAGGAAAACGACACGTGCACACACTTAACGCTGGTTTCCCTGGAAGCATACGGCACCTGATGAATCACCGCACCAAAAAAGAAACCAAGAAGGAACACTGGACACACCAAGTGCGACGGACTGCAAGCTGTGCCGAATAGCCTCTCTTTCTTGGCAGGTCACAGTTGTTGCTCTCTAGCACAGTGATCGGGTAACTATTTTTTGAAGGAAATTATTTATCCAAAATCTTAAGTTTTCCACTCAAAGACTGAGTATTAAAAAAAAAAAAAAATCAGCCACGATGTCACAGGAAGAACCGGCCAAGACACCTTTCTAAACCTTTATTAAAGTTTTATTTCATATTGAAACACAGAACCTCCACTTTTTTGGATTAACTCCGCATACGCTTGCACTTAAAAGCTTAATGCCAAACTTTTGTAGGATTTCCTCCTCTGTTAAAAAAAAAAAAAAAAAAAAAAGATATAGTAATCTGTAAGAAGCATTCTAGGAAAACTTTATCAGCATTATGAAATAAATAATAATAAAGGTAACATCCATTTCTGTGGGTTTCTTAATATTCTACTCTTAGTAAAGTCTATCTTACTCTAAAAAAAAATAGGGAGGGTGAACAATTTCAGAAAGAATTAAACCTATACAGCACAGTTATGACAAGCTATTTCTCATCTTCAATAGTATGATTCAGCTGTCATATTATTTAGCTTACAATGAGTGCCTTGTGATAAATTCTCACTGCAAGTGTAATAGTTTCTATAGAAAGACAAAACAAGCGTTTCACAGAAGTTCGGTGTCACAAGATGCTCGTTCAAGAGTCATTAAGAACATTAAAAGGCACTGTGCCAGAGGTGAGAGCGAGATTAAGTCCCTGCCCTCAAACTGAACATCTCATCGAGGTGTCAAACATGTGGAACAACAACAAATTTATGGCATTGTAAGAGGGCTATGTGAATTTGAGAAAATAAATGAAAGACCTAGAAGCTGAGTGGCACAAACTATACACACAGTAGAAAATGACACAGAATCCCAAATACTTAAGCAGTCTCTCGGAAATGAGGCTAGCAGAAAATGTTAATCAAACGATAACAAACTATTGAAATCTCTTAAACCTAATAATTACAAAATAAACAATCATAAATGAAGATAAAAGCAAAAAAAAAAAAAAAATCCCAGATGTTCATTGGAGGACTATTTAACATAAGAAAAAATTTTTAAACCCAAACATCCAGGAACAAGGGACTAGCTGTGGGATGAATTATCATTTCATTAAAATGATGTTAGTGAAAAAAATTTGAGAACAAGAGAAAATGATGTAAATTTTTTTAAATCAAAAAATTACACCTACATTATCTCAAGCATGCTAACCGGTGTACAGCTTTTTTTAAAGGTCAAAAATAAATCAAAATGTTAAAGCTGGCTATTTCTCAGAGGCAGTGATTTTGTTTCATTTTTAATTCCTTTGTATTCTCCCAAAATTATAGTGTTGTTACATTTTAAACTGGTAGCAAAGTTATGTAAGTCACTGTATTCCAGGGTTCTCTTTTAAAACCATTAATAACCCTTTTCATCTTTTTTGGCAGAGACTATCTCACCCCAAATTCCACACAGCCTACTCACTGAAACAGGTTAATAATCTGCAAGTTGCTTGGAACAGTATCTGGCAGATAGAGAGCACCTACATCAGGACTTCCCTCATGGCTCAGTGGTAAAAAAAAAAAAAAAAAAAAAAAAATGGCCTGCCAATACAGGGGACACAAGTTCAATCCCTGCGCTGGGAAGTTCCCACGTGCTGCACACCATATTAAGCCAGTGAGCCACAACTACTGAGCCTGCGCGCTGAAACTACTGAAGCCCTCGTTCCTATAGCCTGAGCTCCACAACAGGAGAAGCCACTGCAATAAGCCCATGCCCCACAGCTAGAGAGCAGCACCTAGAGAAAGCCTGCGTGCAGCAACAAAGACCCAGCATAGCCAAAACAAGTCAACAAATTCTTAAAAAAAAAAAAAAAAAAAAAAGGAGCTATACCAGTGTTCATTTTATCCACTACTTTTAAATTTCCTATATCCAATCAAAGTAATTAGTGTGTTTTAGAGCTGGTCTATTTTTCATGGCACTTTGACAAAAGAACCATAGGTTTTTTTGTTTTTCCCCTCTGAATTCCAGCATCTTTCAAGGGATGTCAGCTGTCTCCCTTTGAGAGTTCTCCTTCAAAGAAAGAGCAGGAGGAAGGAATTCTGTCAAATATCAAATTCTTCAAAGAGAAGATGGGAAATTAATGAAGGGGGTGGAATTTTAAAATATGGTAAACTGTTAGGACACACGCACAGAATGGTATCCTTAACATATTAATAAAGAAGTCTCTCACAAATCAACATTTCATGGGATGAAAGTTTAACATTAAGAATATATACTTATCCAGATAAAGAAATGGAGAAATCACATTAATAAACTCTTAATCTGGGACAGGGCTATATGTACAGGGCTATATTATTTGGAAAAAATGTCTTCATATGTTTTTATGAGCTGCGTGGAGTGCCTGTGGAGTAGTGGTGGTGCTGAGGGACAACCCAGGGGAAACTCAACGGAAGATGGCAACCAACTATTCTACATAATAAAGGAGGGGAAATGTGAACTTGCAAAGTGGAGGAAGACTTGAGGGAGAAATCAGGGAACTTAAGTGGACTTGTCTTCCCGAAATAAGTATTCAATCAAGTCTATACTATTTACTTATACGCTTTAGTGAAAATAAATTCTTTTATCCAAAGTAGTACTGAATTCTGCATCTCAGTTGCCGAAGACTGCATGCAGACTCAAAAACAACAGGAGACATACCTACTGGTAAAGAACCTGTCTGAAATGCAAGAGACCTGAGTTCAATCCCTGGGTCAGGAAGAGCCCCTGGAGGAGAGGGCATGGCAACCCACTCTATTCTTGCCTGGAGAATCCTACAGACAGAGGAGCCTGGCGGGCTACAGTCCATAGCGTTGCACAGAATTGGACACAACTGAAGCAACTTTGCACACACACACACACACATGCATGCAGACTCAAGAACTGAACAACAGGGGACACACCTGTTTTATCCACACATACAAACATTCCACTCATGTTTTCATTTTTAGTTTCAACAAACATATACATGCATAAAGTTTGTGTGAAACAGGTCTACAAGGCTTTTTAAAAATATCAGCCCCCTTGTCCCATTCTCCATTCAGAAGCAAAAGGTACAGGTGACTTTTGTTTAAGTGTCTACTTCCACTTCTACAAAAAATACTTGCAGCACTCCAATTTGTTTTTCCAGTTTGAGGTGATACCTATCTATATCTATAGATATAGATCTATAGATATAGATGTGTAGATATCTTTTAACATCATCCCTGCCCACACCCCTAGCACTAGCACAAGTACATACGTTCCCAAAGTACTTTTATTTAGAGTATACAAAAAAATGACAACTCAATAATAACACAACCTAATGGAAAAGTAGACTGAAGATCTGAACAGACACCATAAGTTACCGGAACTCAAAAGGTCCATCAATGGGTAAATGGATAAACAAATTGCGGTATAGCCATGAAATCAATGAGGGGGTGGAATTTTAAAACATGGTAAAATTCTTGTTTTACCATAAACAGTATCAGCAGTAACAAGAGTTGAACTATTAATATATGCAGCATGGATGAATTTCCAATAATTAAGCTGAATGAAAGCCAGACCAGGAGCACATACCTTGTGATTCCATGTACATAAACTAATTAGAAAGTTCAAATTAATCTAGAATGACAGAAAGCAGATTAGTGGTTGCTTTTAAAAAGAAGGTGGTGGGAGAGGAAGAGAGAGGGAAGCTGATTACAAAAAGGTACAAGGAAATGTTTAGGGGAATGGCTGTGTTCATGAATGTGACTGTGGAAGGAGTTTCACTGCAATACACATACAACAAAACTCGAGTTTTTCATTTTAAATATATGCACTGGACTACATATCAATTATGCCTCAACAAGGCTGTAACAAATTTTCTTTTTTTAATTATGAGGGAAAACAATAGGACACAAATAAGTTAAATAGGAGTTCTTGACTCGCATGCGGAGTTTCTGACTAGGGACACTACTATAGGGTGGTCTGCAGGGGACAGGCTCTTTGGACAGCCCCTCCCGCAAACACAGAGTTGGTTTAGGACTCTTTCGGTCCTTTCTCTTGAGCTTATCAGAGTCCTTAGAGAAGACACTTCAACTCTGGTCAGCATCTTGAAAGCAAAGTGAGGGAAGGGGGCTGAGGATCTTCCCAAATACTGAAAACGCACACTCACTCTCATTTCAGTGCACTTTGGCAGGGAGGGGGTTAAAGTGACAAGTCACTTCTGTAACTGGAAGCCTCAGATAAATATACTTATTGAAAAGCTAAACTGTCCCCATGAATGAAACAGCGTATCACCAATGAGACATCAAATAATAAGTTAAAGGCAAAATTACGTGGCAAATCTAAAAAACAATTGAAAATTTGGGACAAGGCAGAGGGAGAAGACCACCTAGTGTAGACATACATATTGTTTTAAAAGCCAAAAGTTCCAAGAAAGAAAGTTAACAGAACTCTGATTTTGCATTTGGTACTTTTGTGGGAGGTAACAAATAAACCAAGTGATGTACCCATGGTCACTTGGCTTTTTAGTGGCAACGATGAGACTCAACTTCAAATGTGGAGAAATCTTAAGAACAACATCACAGAGTTAAAAACCAAAATCAGAAGTTTTAGGTCTAGTCACACATAGGAATACCATGAAGATACATAGGCTCAAGGACCTACTATATAGCACAGGAAACTATACTATTTTGTGACAACCTATAAGGGGAAAGAATCTGAAATATAGTCATATCTATATATCACTACACACACACACACACACACACACACACACACACACACACACACACACACACGTATAGGGCTTCCCTGGTAATTCAGCTGGTAAAGAATCCACCTGCAATGCAGGAGACCCTGGTTCAATTCCTAGGTCGGGAACATCTGCTGGAGAAGGGATAGGCTCCAGAGTATACTCCCACTCCAGTATTCTTGGCCTTCCATGGTGGCTAAGCTGATAAATCATCTGTCTGCAATGCGGGAGACCTGGGTTTGGTCCCTGGGTTGGGAAGATCCTCTGGAGGATCTATACTCACTATTTTGTGAGTCTAGATCACTGGGAATTATACTATTTTGTAACAACCTATAAGGTGGAAAGAATCTGAAATTCAGTCATATCTATATATCACTGCTAAGTCGCTTCAGTCGTGTCCGACTCTGTGCGACCCCACAGACAGAAGCTCACCAGGCTCCCCCATCCCTGGGATTCTCCAGGCAAGAATACTGGAGTGGGTTGCCATTTCCTTCTCCAATGCATGACAGTGAAAAGTGAAAGTGAAGTCGCTCAGTCATGTCCGACTCTCAGCGACCCCATGGACTGGAGCCCACCAGGATCCGCTATCCATGGGATTTTCCAGGCAAAAGTACTGGGGTGGGGTGCCATTGCCTTCCCCGTATATATCACTATAGATACATATATAGATAAGACAGTTATATGAATCACTGTGCTTTACACCTGAAACTAACATGACACTGTAAAACAACTATAATCCATTCAATTTAAAAAAAATAAAGATATACATGCTCTGAGAAAGGTAGGCATTCCCGGCAAAAGGAATGATGTATCAAGAGTCCAGAGGCAAAAGAGAATCAGGTGAGTTCCAATGTTCAATATATCTCAGATCAGTTCAGTTGCTCTGTCGTGTTCAACTCTGAGACCCAGTGGACTATAGCACGCCAGGCCTCCCTGTCCATCACCAACTCCCAGAATTTACTCAAACTCATGCCCACTGAGTCAGTGATGCGAACCAACCATCGCATCCTCTGTTATCCCTTCTCCTCCCGCCTTCAATCTTTCCCAGCATCAGGGTCTTTTCAAATGAGTCAGTTCTTCGCATCAGGTGGTCAAAGTATTGGAGTTTCAGGTTCGGCACCAGTCCTTCCAATGAATATTCAAGACTGATTTCCTTGAGCTGGACTGGTTGGATCTCCTTGCCATCCAAGGGACTCTTCAAGCGTCTTCTCCAACACCACAGTTCAAAAGCATCAATTTTTTGGCATTCACATTTCTTTATAGTCCAACTCTCACATCCATACATGACTACTGGAAAAACCATAGCTTTGACTAGTCAGACCTCTGTGGGCAAAGTAATGTCTCTGCTTTTTAATATGCTGTCTAGGTTGGTCATAACTTTTCTTCCAAGGAGCAAGTGACTTTTAATTTCATGGCTGCAGTCACCATCTGCAGTGATTTTGGAGCCCCCCAAACCAAAGTCTATCACTGTTTCCACTGTTTCCACATCTATTTGCCATGAAGTGATGGGACCAGATGCCATGATCTTTGTTTTCTGAATGTTGAGCTTTAAGCCAACTTTTTCACTCTCCTCTTTCACTTTCATCAAGAGGCTCTCTAGTTCTTTGCTTTCTGCCATAAGGGTGGTGTCATCTGCATATCTGAAGTTATTGAAATTTCTCCCAGCAATCCTGATTCTAGCTTGTGCTTCATCCAGTCCAGCATTTCTCATATGTACTCTGCATATAAGTTAAATAAGCAGGGTAACAATACGCAGCCTTGACGTACTCCTTTTCCTATTTGGAACCAGTCTGTTGTTCCATGTCCAGTTCTAACTGCTGCTTCTTGACCTGCCTATAGATTTCTCAAAAGGCAGGTCAGGTGTTCCCATCTCTTTAAGAATTTTTCAGAGTTTGTAGTTATCTACACAGCCAAAGGCTTTGGCATAGTCAATAAAGCAGATGTTTTCCTGGAACTCTCTTGCTTTTTCAATGATCCAACGGATGTTGGCAATTTGACCTCTGGTTCCTCTGCCTTTTCTATATCCAGTTTGAACATCTGGAAGCTCACGGTTCACCTACTGCTAAAGCCTGGCTTGGAGAATTTTAAGCATTACTTTATTAGCATGTGAGATGAGTACAATTGTGCAGTAGTTTGAACATTCTTTGGCATTGCCTTTCTTTGGGATTGGAATGAAAACTGATCTTTTCCAGTCCTGTGGCCACTGCTGAGTTTTCCAAATTTGCTGGCATATTGAGTGTAGCACTTTCACAACATCATCTTTCAGGATTTCAGCTCAACTGGAATTCCATCACCTCCACTAGCTTTCTTCATAGCGATGCTTCCTAAGGCCCACTTGACTTCACATTCCAGGATGTCTGATCACACCAGCGTGATTATCTGGGTCATGCAGATCTTTTTTGTATAGTTCTTCTGTGTATTCTTGCCATCTCTTCTTAATATCTTCTGCTTCTGTTAAGTCCACACTATTTCTGTCCTTTATTGTGCCCATCTTTGCATGAAGAGTTCCCTTGGTATCTTCTTGAAGAGATCTCTAGTCTTTCCCATTGTATTATTTTCCTCTATTTCTTTGCACTGATCACTCAAGAAGGCTTTCTTATCTCTCTTGCTGTTCTTTGGAACTCCATGTTCATGGGCATATCTTTCCTTTTCTTCTTTGCCTTTCTCTTCTCTTCTCTTCACAGCTATTTGTAAGGCCTCCTCAGACAACTATTTTACCTTTTTGCATTTCTTTTTCTTGGGGAATGTCCTGATCACTGCTTCCTGTACAATGTCACGAACTTGATCCATAGTTCTTCAGGCACTCTATCTGATCTAATCCCTTGGATCTATTTGTCACTTCCACCATATAGTCGTAAGGGATCTGATTTAGGTCATACCTGAATGGTCTAGTGGTTTTCCCTACTTTCTTTAAGTCTGAATTTGGCAATTATGAGCTCATGATCTGAGCCACAGTCAGCTTCCGGTCTTATTTTTGCTGCCTGTGTAGAACTTCTCCATCTTTGGCTGCAAGGAATATAATCAATCTGATTTCAGTGTTGACCATGTGGTGATGTCCATGTGTAGAGTCTTCTCTTGTGTTGTTGGAAGAGGGTGTTTGCTATGACCAGTCAGTGCATTCTCTTGTCAAAACTCTATTAGCCTTTGCCCTGCTTCATTGTGTACTCCAAGGCCTGTTACTCCAAGTGTTTCTTGACTTCCTAGTTTTGCATTTCAGCCCCCTATAATGAAAAGGACATCTTTTTTGGGTGTTAGTTCTAGAAGGTTAGTTACAGAAGGTTATAGTGCAGTTTAAGCTTAAGGGCAGGTGAATTTAGATTTTAAAATCCGCTCTTCAGACAAAAAAGGGCTGGTTGAGTGACTGATGTTTAAATGTTTTTCTGATACCTGACATTCAGAGGGTCTGAGGCTAGAGGAGCTCCTTTTCCTAGACTTTGCCAGCATCTCTTCCTCATTTCACTGCTGACCTTCCTTGTTTTCAGCCCCTTGTATCTGCACTCGAACTGAGCAGTTCTCCACCATAGTATTAATTATCTGGAATGTGCAAAGTAAAGTTCCTCAAGTTTGTGATTCACTTTTTAAACAAAAAAGGGTAGCTAAGGCATCACTCACTTGATTTGGGGTAAAAGTAGAAGAAAAAAAGGACAGTGTTACAGCAGAGGAACTGAAAATTTCGCACAAACTTCTGCATAACTATAAGCAAAGCAGCATGGAGTCCATGGCAATGCCATCCATGTCTGTCCCAGGAGGAAAAGATCCTTCTCTAAGCCATTTATTTCACTTCTGAGGATTCCACTGATGACTTGCCTTCACAGAACTTTAATTTTATTCACTACTAAAATCATCTACGCCCTTGTATGATTAACAATTAATTCCTTCTACAATACTTTTTTCTACATTACATCTGTACAGTTTCAGTGGTGCTAAACGGTGGAAAGTGAATAATCTATGAAGAGCAACTTTTTAAAGCATTTATAACTACAACAGCTTACACACCAAATCTACCTCAATTGTTAATTGCCTAGACGTGTGAAATTATGACTCCGTGTACTACATGAGCACTCAACAGAAATGACAAAGTCAAGGACAGGTTTTCTTGCCTCTACCTAAGGAAGGTACTTAGAAGAAAAACCACACTGCTGTGCTCCAACACTTAACAGAAACCAGGTATCTACACATCTTCCTGATGCCCACAGTGATACTGCACCAGGTCATGGGCCAAAAGTTCACCCTCAATTCATGAAAAAGAACTCTTGGAAAATAAGAATCTGCAATAAGTTGACATTTAAAAACTTGGCTCCAAGGGTATTCCTATCAATAAAGAGTAACTACAAGGGTATCATATTTTAAACTTTAGACATAATATATGCTTTGAATTATGGCATTTTGCATCACACAATATGCTAATGGATAGCAGATGCAAAAACATCTTATGAACATTAATGCTAATGAAAGGAAAAGATGTCACAAGCTACAAGAAAAGTGAAACTGGTTGTTTTAGGACAAATGTTAGCTAAGAAAGGGGAAAGACTTCCTACATAGAAGCTAAATTCTATTGTCCTAGCAACACGCTATGCAATGTAGAAGTAAAACAAGTTGTCCTATGAATTAATCTGAGCAAAGTTAAAATTTCAAAGGTAAAAAGCCTTTGGAAATTGCCCAAGAAAAAATTCTTCCATCTTATCTACTTTAACTTCTCATCAGCTACACAATGTCTAAGTTCTAATCAATAGACACACACAAAAAATACTGATTGAATGTTTGTGGGATAAAACTCTATATATCCTCAAGAACTCAAGTTCTTACCTGAAGTCCCATGTTATCCCAAAGACAAAAAGGATATATAATCGATGGGAAATATATGAACCAGACCTACTGAGCGATGACTGGGAAAGGCCGATTAATGCTGAGTTTTAAAGGATGGGAACATTTAGATAGGTGAGATCGAGGGTCCCTATCAGGGAGAGGAAAAACAGGATGAAATCACAGCAAAAGGAGGGATGGAGTATATGCAGTACATATAGAGACACTGCCAGACTTGACTGGACCGCAGCAAGCAGCAGTACAGGACTGAAGCAGTGCTCTCAACTCTTGGAAACATGAATCACACTGTGAACAGCATCCCCTAGAGCTGTGCAAAGTGGTGATCCTGGTTAACTAGTTTAGAAAAGTAACAGGTGGAGGCTTCACTAAAAGGGATAAGGGAGCAAAATATTAAACACATTTAGACAGGTGCAGTCCATACTACCGTATCAAAGTATGGGAAAAGTCCCAAACTGCATCAACCAGCCTAACTCAAATTTCGGTTTTGGACCTCTCCCTCCATAACCCCTTCCTATTAATATTTTTCAGAATCAGTGTCCTAAGGCCTTCAGAGCCAAGTTTCATCTTGATAAAGGGAAAAATGAGAAACCACTGGGAGTTTTAGTCAAGAAATGACAGCAGGCAAACTATGTAAAAAACAAAACAAAACAAAAAATTCTGGCACAAATATCAAAGGTAGATTAAAGCAGCATAAAGCAGCAGATCTAAGAATTTTGAGAGTAAAAGACTGCTTAAGATCCTTCTGGGAGCAAACTAACTCACTGAGTTAATACATTGCTAATAATGAAGTTATTTAAAAAGCATCTTTTGAACAGTGAAATCCTTTTTAAGATCTACTTTTCAGAGCATGCAACTTTTAGTCCTATATTTGTCAGATCTTTACAGTAGTCATACCAGTTTACAGTTAAGAGTATAATCTCAGATTTCACAATGTAAGCAAGCACTAAACCATCATTTTTTCCTTCAGAGGCCCAAGTAATAAAAATATTAATATAAAGCAGGTATCCCAGATATTGAGATGCCATACTGTTGAAAGTTACCCAACTCAGAAATACTAAATAATATTCTTACCAAAGAGGTAACTGCATACGAATGTTTAGAATAATTAACACAGTCCTAGGAAAATTTTAATAAAAATAGCTTTAAAAGAATAAAAGAAATAGCTTTAAAAGGGTTACCTACAATTTATCTGGATCTTCCTGCCAGAAATCTTTATTAGTTTAAATTTCCACAATCATTAGTAAATTATAGCCTGTGATTCCTAAAATATATTCTAAAGCATAGCCAATAAGCTTAAGTTTTTGGAACAAATGAACAAAAAAATGTTCAGCACAGTCTTGAGATGGACCTGCTTTGCAATTAAGTTCAATATAAAATGTATTTTAAAAACAGATACAGGCTATTTACTATAGTGTCATAAATGAAGCAAAAATAATTGCATTTTAAATCTGGTCTTCAATAGTAATCCATACAGGATATACAGTATTAGATAAAATTAGTTTAAAAGTCAGATCAGTGTATATAAAATGAATCTTACAGTAGATTGCTGAACTACATAAATTGTTATTTAACATTTAAGTAAAACAGCAGTAACTTTTGTTTTCATGCGCAGAATGGTAAATTATGATTTAGTCTTGTCATTAATATTCTTAAAAGATTATAAAGGACTAACATTATTTCTGAAGGAATAGCTACTTGTTAACTGATCTTAATAAGGACCACTACTTATCCACCAATTTATGTCCTTTGAGTTTGAAGGAACATTTGATATAAATGTTCCTTTCAACATATAATCAGAGCTAGACTAAAGCATAAATATACAGTACTGTACTGATATAGCATTCAGTATTTTTACATAAATAGGCCCTGATTTTCAACTCATTTGGAAATGGCAGACACTGGGGGCATGAAAACAAAGAGAAGAACATTCTCCACCTAGGGCTTTTACAGTGCTTAATAAGTAACTTAATAACTACAGATGGATCTTCTGAAAGAAGACAATGCACACAGATAGCACAAATATTTTCAATTTACTGGTTTTACAATTATCACAAAACCCACCAAGCCCACAAATCAAACTTGGCTACAATAGTCAAAACTACTTGAAAGCCCGATGTTCAAAGTCAAATAAATCAATAACACCCTTCTAAGTTATAAAGGCATCTCTACTATGCAATATAATTTTTACCAAGATGTAAAGTCAACATCAGTGTTTCTCAAAATGCTGACTGCTGGGCCCCACTCAGATCTGCTGAATCAGATCTGCAGGGGCAATGCCAGGGAATCTGCACTTTCAGTAACTCTCCCAGGTGATCCTCTTGCACACATTTTAGAGAACCACCACCTTTCTTGTGAGATTTCCAACAAGGTTTTGGATTTTGAGAACAAAAATCTCTTCATTTGGGACCTTTTAAAACCAAACTTCGTTATGTACCAAGTTAATATTTCAAAAAGCTTTAGATAAAAAACATGCGGTGGCAGGAAAAAAAAGATGAATGAAAAAATTTACAGCAGTAATTGAAAGAAATTTTCAGTATAGGCCTCTTTTAGTTTTAACTCATGATTTAAGACATCCCTGATCATTTCAAGGACTAACAGGTCTTTGAGAACAAAATTCCTAACTTAAAAATAATCCAATCCATAATATTAAAAATATAGTACTTCAAACATGGTCAAATTCATTTACTCAGCTGTTAAGCAAATCAGAGTATGAACTGCTTACTTACATTATACCAAATACAAGCAAAGATTAAATTTATAAAGTTAAACCCAAACAAATCTGTTTATATTCCACTATTAAATTTACTCTGGTCGGAAACTGATTTTCATAAACTTATATAACTTTCAAAAACTTACATAAACATTTATAATGGAAAGAGCAATGAAGCAAAAGCTAGAAGCCACCTAGAGTCCAGTTCTAGTTAATCTAAGCTGCTGACTATATTAGAAGAGCTTAGGGCCTAGAGAAATCATTTTACCTATCTAAAAAACAAGAAAAGTACAGCTATCTACTTTGCTCATTTCACAGAATTACTGTGAGAATCAGAGGAGATACTATGTAATACATTCCAAAATACTGTGAAGCATTTTATAACTCAAAGGCATTATCATTAAGAGTGAAATTTGAGAGACACTATCTTTAGGTGCCTGCTATAAAAGACTATTACAGAAACAAGGAACATAAAAACTGACCTTTTAGATTCAATTACATATTGGACATTATTATATATATCCTAGAAATTATAAATTAAAAAAACGTAAGAATTTAATTCAGTCATCTGTCTTATGTCCCCACTTATAATAGATCTATTTCTTGTTTAAAAATAGAAATGAAATTAGATGCGCCATGAATTGATAACTGTCAAAACGGGACAGTAAGTATATTATTCTACTTTCACATTTTGGACAATTTCCATAATAAAAAATTTAACAATACAACTGTGTATGCGTGTGTATAAAATATTTACAAGAGCCAAAAAATCTTTAAGTTTTTCTTTGAAAATTATTCCCGTATGTATTATCATTTTCCTTCCATGTTACCTCAGATTCTATATATTCCAAAATAAGCTACTCTCACAGTACCTTTCTACATATCATGACACCCATTAGAAAATATTCCCCACAATGGGGCAAGTAAATACTCTTACCCAAGCTGCAAAAACTTAATTCTTAAGTTTCTGCATCCTGATCTTACTCCTTTAATTTTTTGCTCATTCATTACAAAATTTCATAATTAAAAAGTGAAAATGACCAGTTTCAACTGCATGTATGTGTAAAAACATAAAGAAAAAGAGGAGTCTCACATACTTTTTGGTTAGTATTGCAAAAGACCACCAGTAGTTGTAACTGGCCACTCCTCTTAAAACCTGTGAATCAATACAATTCAGCTCACATGTTAAGAGAACGCTGCACCCAAAATGAAGTTAACATATCTGTCAGACAAAAGAAATCAGTATATTTAACCCCCAAATCAGGATTCTATCAAGATATGAGTAACACTGTATAATTACTCTACATACATCAACCTAATTGCTCAAATGATGTCCTTTAACCTGGGGCCATATTCCACAGACTTACAAGCATAAACTACTTTTCACCTCAAGCAGATTTTTTTACCTTAATAAAACTATCTGGGGCTCAACAGCATACGCTTTACAGTAGTCTATGAACAAACTGCTCAAAGTGTTGAATTAAAAATTAAACGCAGATAGGAATGCTGACAACCTTGTGGTTTGCGATTAAAACTATATTTAGTAACATTCACACATCTATTCATTCATTACTTGAAAGCTAAATCTTTTTTCTGTTACATCTGCAGTCACAATCATCAGAAGGTATCCGTGTCTGAACAGACAGTGTACCTTAAGTTTTTCATTTGTGAGGGAGGGAGACAGGAAGGAGCAAGTGGTTGGGAAGGAAATCCCATCCATTCAGCTGTCACTACAGCATTTGTTTCCTAAGCATTAAAAACTCCATTTATTTTTATACGAGCTACATTTGAGAAAAGACACACACAGAAACCACCCTTTCCAATAAGGTCTTCAATAACTTTTGAGTGTTAAGTACGCCTGCTGAAGTCCTCGACTGCATTATCTAAAAACAAGTAATTGGAAAACTCGAAAACCGTAAAAGGCAAGCTGTTGGAAGATGAAAAACAAAAAAAGAATTACTACACCTTATTCAAACAAGGTTAATAATTTTGCATATTTACTTTAGAATTTGTTAATAGCACAGAAGCTAAAAAAAAATTTATAAAACCACTGTCATGCTAGTGAGTACCCATATTTGTGGCAACACCTAGTTTTAAATATTTACCATGAAACTGTTACTTTCCTTCTTTTCCTAAACAGATCCAACAGATTTCTAACAGATTGTCCCTGTTATTTTATAAGCACAAATCAAATCTAGTTTCTCATCTCATCTCAGAGTCCTACATTAAATCCCAGGCTTCAATGAAAAAAACCATGATTTCCCATACAATTGCAGAAACCCCCTTAAAGGAGTGAAGAATTACAAAATACAGAAAAGTGAAGACAGTTTCATTTTACACATCTAAATGGGGATGCCAGTGATGACAACAACTCCAACAAATTCAAGAAGGCGTAATCTGAATATTCACCATTTTAATAAAAGAATATGCCGAAATCTTAAAATTAAAGGTGGCGCTCTGTCCTCAACTCACCCGATTGTGACTCACTTTTGCAGACTGTATGGTAGGAAATAACTGTTACTTTTCAAAGACCTTTGCAGTTACACCCAAGCCAAAATCAGGACAGAGATCCACCCTTAATTACAGCAATTTAACTGTCTCATGCAAAGCAAGGTAGAAACTAAAACGTCCCCCTGAAATCATGGCTAAATAAGCCTATTTCATATACAAGTTCTCAAAGGCTCCCTTTAAGGAACATGTTTCTATTTACTTCAAATCTAAACTCACCAGGACAAAAAAAGAAAAAAAAAGGGGGGGAGGAGCAGGGAGACCAAATGAAACGCTCAAGTATAAAAAGCAGATTCTCCTCCAATCCCTTTAATTCCCCCTCAATCCGCCTCTGCCACACACAAGGGCAGGGAGTCTGGGGAAGAAGGCTGGAAGCAGGGCGAGCGGTGAAGGCCCTTCATTCACTCACGTGGGCCACTATCCAAAGGGTTACACACCCTCTGCCCGACGAGAGCCTCATACAAAGCAGAGCCTCACATGTACTTCTTATTATAAAATACACCCACGCTGAACAAGAGCTTTATTTTAAAATAAGACTGTCCTCAGGTGGGGGAGGTTAAACACAACAAAGCCTTCCATGTTGAAAGGCAGACGGTCCAAATAGATGCATATACCTACACTCCGAGGAAGAAAAATCCATAGAACTAATTTATCACGAACAGCAATCGATACCAACAGGAGCCATTAGAGTATTAATAAACCCAGAAAAGTAGCGTGAACAGCGGCCCGAGGTGGCTGTCTGCTGCGCTCCCACCCCAGGAAGGGCACAATTACGCCTGCAGAGGAGGATCAAGGCTTCCGCTGGTTGAAAGACCCCCCTGGCACCTCTGGCCCGCCCCGGCACCACTGCACCGCACAGGATTCGGGCATTCCCGGCGTTGCCAGTCCCGAGACGCACTCCTGGCGTCTGCCAGGTGCCAGAAAACTGGTGAATGAAATGCGCACAGACACCAACCTGGCCAGAGACCGCGGCGCAGAACCAGGGGTCGCTAACTAGCCTAGCCAGAGGATTAGCCTACAGGATGGAATCAAGGGAGCACACCCGCCCCCCACCCCCCACCCCGCCAATGCGGTTCCTACTGACCCTTCCAAAAAAAGAGTGGAGGACGCAAGATTTTTTTTTTTTTTTTTTAAACTAAGTCTAAGAACGCGAATCGGACGGAAGCAACCATGAATATCCTGGGGGGCCAGACTGGAGACGCCGGGAGAAAGGCTAGGCGGTTCTCCAACTCCCGGGGAATCATCGTCCGGTGTGACACACATCAATTAGCTAGCCCTAGTCGCGGGTCCGCTCTCCGCCCGCGGAGCGCCAGTGGGGCCGAAGCCAGGGATTAGAGGGGTGACCCTCCCGGGGCGCGGGGAAAGAGTGCCGGGCACCGCTGCCCTCAAGGTCACCAGGCGCCGGGGCGGGGGCGGCCGGCCGCAGGATGGGCTACGGCGCGGCCGAGGCGGCTCGGAGAAGCCATAAAAAGCTGCGGGTGTAAACGCGAAGTCCCACCGAGCCCCGTCCCTCGAGCCCTAGGCTGGGACACCCGGTCGGACACGGCGCTGAGGCGCACGCGGAGCAACCCGCTCACCTTTACGATCTGCCGGGGCGGGCGCAGCGAGAGACCACCTGCGAGGGGCCCCCCGCGGACCGCCCCCGCTAACTTCTCCCGAATCGCCGCTGTCCGCGGAGCACCCAGCTGTCAGGATCCCCGCCGCGACGCCCGGACCTCCGCGTTCCGCCCGGCCTCCCCCGCAGGTGACCTGCCCAGCCGCCCCCGCCGCTGGCGGGCGGCGGCCGCGACTCACCTCGCCCGGCAGCAGGAACCATTTTCCGAAGGGGAAAGAAAGGGGAGGCTGCAGGAGGGTCGGGGGAGAGAGCGGTGGGAGCTGCGGGAAGCGCGGAGATCGAGGGCTCGGTCCTCGGCTCGTCCGCAGGCGGCTCGGAGGACTCGTGGCGCCACGCGGAGGGTCGGCTGCACCTCGAGGATGAGGTGACC
Organism: Tragelaphus eurycerus; assembly: GCA_935064755.1. Taxonomy (NCBI): domain Eukaryota; kingdom Metazoa; phylum Chordata; class Mammalia; order Artiodactyla; family Bovidae; genus Tragelaphus; species Tragelaphus eurycerus. The sequence goes on along the minus strand of CAKXYN010000010.1, from coordinate 37,287,756 downwards.
GCGCAGCCGAGAGGCTCGGCGTCCACCAGCCTGGGCTCCCTACTCACGCTGCACTGCGAGGAGGCGGCAGCGGCGGAGGAGGAGGCGGCGCCCGGGCCGGCCCCCGCCCAGAGCCCGGCAGCCGCCGAGTGGCCGCCCGCGTCCCCGCAGGACCCGCCTCCCGGGCTCCGCAGAGCCGCACATAGGGCGCGCCGCGCTCAGCACGGGCAGCTCCGCCGGCCTCACGCCGCCGTCCGCAAAGGCAGCGGCGGGCGGGGGTACAGCCCTCTCGGAGAACAGCGCAGCCCGACCCGCTCGGGGCGGGACCCGCAGCCCCCGGAGAGCCGACCACCGAGCACGAGGGGGGCTGCGCGAAGCTTCAGGCAGGGGCCCCGTTTGCACCGAGTGGCCCGCAGGACTGCCGGGGGAGGCAAGGGGAGGAGGACGCTCACCCGTTCCGGTCTGGCGCTCCCTTCTCTCCACACCCTCTTGCCTCCCGCTCCACGCTGGCGGCGCAACTGCTGCCGCTGCCACTGCCGCCGCCGCCGCCGAAGCTCGAGCCGCCGCCGCTGCCGCCTTGGCTAGGCGCGGTCACGTGACGCGGCCCGCGGGGAGCCTGGGGGCGGGCAGGCGCGCGCGCGGGAGGAAGCGCGACTCGGACGGAGACTGGGAGTCGAGCGTCGCAGAGAGGGCGTTTAAGGGGGAGGACCTGGCGAGCGCGTTCCCGGCTGACGAGCACGCGCCCGGCGATAAGAACTTGCCGCGCGGCGGGGAAAGGGTGGCCGGAGTGAGGGGCGGGGGGACTCGCGCCTCCGCGCGCCTCTCCCTCTCTTCCTCCGCTGAGCGCCCCGACCGGCCGCTGCCCCCGCCCCCTCCTGCTCGCCCCTTTCCTCCAGTCGCTGTCAGCGATTGGTTGAGAGGCTCTGACGTCCGTGTTTCCATGACGTATCGGGGCAGGGGGGACAGTGGGGGGAAGAGGGGGTGGCTCGGACGCGGGGGGCGGTGACTCCGTCAGTCACAGCCGCTGTTTCAGCGCGGCTCCGGGCGGCTCCCGCGACTGTGGACGCTGGAAAGCGATGACTGCCGCAGGCAGACTTGGTCACCCTTCACCTTGGGGCCACCCCAGGGCCTGCGCCCCTCCGAGCCCGGGAGCCAGTCGGGCGGGCGGGCTAGGGTGAGCCCTCCATGCGAAGACAGGTTAACGTTGACCTCCGCTTCCGCGGACATTAGAGCGGCTTCCTCGCCGCTTCTCTGCTCCATTCAGTACTGGACTCAGTGCCTGTCTTGGGCCGTGACTCACGCGCCGGACGACAAAAGTGCCACCCAACTCGGTCCCTTCTTGTGGAACGATAGTCCGTACCCCGCACAGGCTCAGGTCGCCCCATCTCTGTTCCTGCAGGTCTGGCCCGTAGACTCCGGGGATCCCCGCTGCAGCGCCCAAAGGGTTAACCCAGTTCTTTTGCGGGTGCACACAGGCCCGTGATGGTCTGCGCTCAGAATCCCCGCGTTTTTGTTTGGTGTTTGCTTTTTCTACCTATGCCAAGCTGTTGGCTCTTTTAGTTCACTTGTAGCATCTCGACCCAGCACTCTTCTTTGCCGGGGTGGGGGGCGGGTGGCGAGGGGTGATACACAGGGTAACTTGGCGATAATTGAGATGCTGAAAGGTAACATGTTTTTCTCCAACCTTCAAGAGATTTTGCAAGTTAATAAAAAAAAACCACCGTAGTGACATCTTTAAGAATAAAACGGTTTTTCTTTCCTATACAACACATACACACGTGTGAAGACTTGTACCTTACCTAGGACATTCTGCTCCATCTTCGTCTCATTACCTCTGACCTGTCGCCGCTGCTTTAGAGACCATGTCAGTGTTATTTTCAATGCCACTTAGAGCATAAAGATAAGTTCATCAAAGTCTCCTTTCTACTCACTCCAGGGCGGGAAAAAGTAATGTCCGTAACGTCTTCCTGAGAAACAAATAGGTGATACGAAGGACTTTATTCTATTTGTTCACTCTGATAGTGTTTAAAATATTTTTGAAGGATTAAAAACTAAATATGTGCAAAGTTTAAAAAAAAAAAAACAACAAGTTAACCTTGTTGAAAAAATTTTATCAGTTTACGTATCTTTCCAGGTCAAATAGTGCCAACATTTTGAGCTGTGCCCTAGACATGCAAAATAAGCACTGGGCCTGATGATACTTTTTTTTTTCTCTCATTCTTTAATCACTGTTAAGAAATTGGTGGTGGAGACAACAGCCATTCCTGACACTATTTCTAAACTTCTTAACAGAAGAACAGATTAACTTTTCTAAACGGCTTAGAGACATTTAAGAATCACTGGCTTTTGTCCAACTTTTCCTCCAATAGAAAATTGAATTATGTATTCTACTTTAATCAAGAATTTGACATTAAAGTAATATATGATTCATTACTATAGTGCACTAGCAAAATGGGTAATAGATTAAACTAGGATCTGTTCACTTTGTGGGTTTGTTGCAGTCGCAGATAATAAAATATATGCTGTTAAAGTGTGGTTGTGAAAAGTTACTCAACATCTTCACTTTAGAACATGATTTCAATAGCGTTTTCATGTATGGGGCTCATATAGATATATGGCTGGTGGCTTAGCCGCTAAGTCCTGTCTGACTCTTGTGACCCCCTGGGCTGTAGCCTGTCAGGCTCCTCTGTCCATAGAATTTCCTTATCCCAGAACATATTTATATGCATTTTAATGACATGTGAGTTACATGCAATAGTATATTTTTAGTCATAGTTAAGATGATTATACTGTGTTATTTGGTTTTTATATTTTCATTCAAGTAGAAAGCAATATATAAATAATTGTACACATTAAATTCGGAAATTCATCTTTTTCTCCCAAAAGTTTAGCAATGAAACCTTCTTAATGGCATATTTTTCATTGTTAAAAATCAAGAGTTTTGGTCTGCTTAAATAGCATTTATGTAAAAAAAAACTTACAAGATGCCACTGTGTTTGATATAATTATATCCTTTGAATCTTATACTTCATTTATTTTATGGGTTTAGTTGATCCGGAGATATATCACCGCATAAGAACAATATAATGATGCAATTTATTGTTGAAATACTTAATTTTGCAAATTATTTGAATACAATTTAAATATCTTTTTTAGTTACAATGAAAACTGTATATAAAGATATTTAAATCCTATGTCAAGTTACCATTGGAAATGTTAACATTGTTTGAAGACAGACTGTGTATTCAAAATGATGTATTTTGCAAACCGTTAAAAGTATGTTCCATTTTGTTGTTCAGTCGCCAAGTCGTGTCCGACTCTTGGCGACCCCATGGATTGCGGCATGCTAGGCTTCCATGTCCCTCACCATCTCCCAGGGTTTGCCCAAGTTCATGTTCATTGAATTGGTGATGCCATCCCCAACCATCTCATCCTGTGTCACCCTCTTATGCTTTCAATCTTTCCCAGCATCAGAGTTTTTTCCAAATGTTCCATTTAGTGGCATAAATCTAAACTATTGACATCTTTTCTGATAAGTTGACCAACTCAATATGAACTAATCTTGTATAACTCATGGAGAGAGTTTTCTAAAACCTTCAATGTAAATACGTGTAAATGGAAGCATCTGAATTTTTATTCCTTTGAAAATTCTGTCACATGCATCTAGCAAGGAAACAAAATAAAGACATACCAACAGCATCATATTTTTAAAACCATATCATTTCCCAAAATACACATTTATACATATGTGAATGTGTTACTTCTAATCACTGCAGACTGTTAAAGAAAGCTGACAGGTGTACGGAGGCAGGAGAGGAAAAATATTCAATGCTTCATAGAAAGTAGTTGTGTGTGTTCTCAAATTTCCATTATCCTGGATCACCAGAGAGAGATATGAAGAGAAACATTACTTATCCAAAAACAACAGAGAACTGTTATCTATTAGTTCTGAATTAAATCATGGATGATTACAGGTAACCCTAGAATAAGAATTTTCAAGTCACAGAATGGAAAATTTTTATAGATGAAAATTGTGAACAGTTAGATGTCAAAATTTGATGGAATTATTTAACATCCTGTACTCTTCAAGGTATAAGGCTTTTTTTTTGTCTACCCCATATGTAATATCTAGGTCATGGGTTATGGCACTAAATCTAAATTCCACAGAATCAAAAAAAAAAGAGGGAGGAGCTTTTACTTAAATGTTGAGGAAGACTTCCTACAGGAGGATTTGGACCTGATTTGTGCCACAAAATGTCTAGGAGATTCAAATTAATGCAAAATAAGATGGGCAATAGAAATGCCAGGAAATGTACTGAGAATAAACAGGTTTACCATGTCCATTTTCCTGTCCTTGTATTATCTATGGGCTTCCCTGCTGGCTCAGGTAGTAAAGAATCTGCCTGCAATACAGGAGACCCAGGTTCAGTCTCTGGGTTGGCAAGATCCCCTGGAGAAGTAAATGGCAACCCACTCCAGTAACTCTTGTCTGGAGAATTTCATGGACAGAGGAGCCTGGTGGGCTACAGTCCATGGGTAACAAAGAGTTGGACACAACTGAGCGACTAACACTTTATTATCTGTGAAACAGATTTCTACCTTTGTTATATTTCACCTCCTTGAATAACTCATTTATTTTTCCATTAGTAATGGTGAGTTACGGTGCATCTAGGCTTGTAACGTTTGGTGAGTTGTTTATGTACAGCTCTTAGAATATTTGGTGTGTAGTAAATGCTCAATAAATGTTGTCATTATTATTAATAAGCATGTAGTCTTTATCCCTTATTACAAAGTGAATGTGCTATAAACAATAAAAAATATTTTTATTTCATTAATAAATAGGGACTTATTCTCACATTAAAAATTCAGGGGTAGGTGATAATATGATCGATTTAGCTGTTGAACACAGACATCAAGGATCCAGACTCACAGCTTTCTGCTCTACCCTCCCTGATCTGTGTTTACTTCAGTATCTTTTTATGCTAAAAATAGGAAAATCAGAAGGATTTTCTCACATCTGTGGTACATTTTACATTTTTCAGATTATTTAGTGCTTATGTTGTTATTGTTGTTGTTCAGTCACTAAGTTGTGTCTGATTCTTTGTGACCCCCATAAACTGCAGCACACCAGTCTTCCTTGTCCTTCACTATCTCCCGGAGTTTACTCAAACTCACATCCATTGAGTCGGTGATGCCATCCAACCATCTTATCCTCTGCCGCCCACTTCTCCTCCTGCCCTCAATCATTCCCATCATTAGACTCTCTTCCAGTGAGTCGTCTCTTCCCATTAGGTGGCCAAAGTATTGGAGCTTCAGCATCAGTCTTTCCAATGAATATTCAGGGTTGATGTCGTTTAGGATTGACTGGTTGGATCTCCTTGCTGTCCAAGGGACTCTAAAGAGTCTTCTCCAGCACCACAATGGTTTTATATAATTTTTCTTTATTGCCTACCTTTCCTTTGAAACTCCTCCTTTGTTTCTCAAGATATTAGAATGTGGGGCAGAATCACCTGTGTGAACTTAGCAGTGCAGGTTTCTGGAGCCAGAGTGGCAGAGCTTCTGATTCAGACTATTTGGAGTGGAAATATAGGATCTACATTTTTGGCATTTCCTTTAGGTGACTTTGATGGACCTCACAGTCTGTTTTCCCCCTTTGTTATGACATTCTCTTATTGTGTTTTTCATTAGTTCTTCTTTGTCTTTCCCTATTTCCAACAGTAAGTTCTTATACTTGAGCATTTCTATCCTAATTTTCATAAAATTTACCCATTTGCATGACTTCAGACCCTTGAGGGTAAGGATAATGTTAATCATTAATTTATTCATTAATCATTTGTTGATCTTGACAGTTATCCTCCCAGCTCACTAAGGAAGAAAAACATGGAAGATACCTACTTAAGAGGCATTAGCGTCGACATAGTAATTAATCTATCTTTTTATACAAAGAAACTTTTATTAAACATTTATTACATGTCGGACTTAATAAGATCTGGCACATAATAGGTGATTAAAATAAAATTAGTTTGAAATGAATAAACAAATGAACTATCACCTCTCCAATGATGAATTCTAAATGTTTATTCACTGCCTTGTTCTTTTATTCTGGTGACCTGAGGGAACTCATTTCAGGGTCTTTTTTTTCCTTCCAGGTAGAAATAAAGTTGAACCTTGAACAACACAGCTGTTAAGGGGCACCCACACTCCCAGAAGTTGAAAATCTGCCTATAACTTTAGAGTCAGCCCTCCTTCTGTGCCAGAGGTTCTGAATCCTCAGATTCAATCGACTGCAAATGGAGCAGTACTATAGTATACATGTACCTAAAAAAAAAAAAAAAGTCCACGTGTAAGTGAACCCAAACCCATGTGTTCAAGGGTGTGCTATGTTGAAAAAAAAAAAAAAGCCAATTTACCAATCATCAAAAACCAAGTCAGAAAAAGTCAGTTTGTTGACATATGTGGTTTTGATGGTGAGGAAAGCTGATAATGTTGGGGAGTGTGCAGATCAGAATAAGATAGGTTCTAAAACAGAGGGGAGTCACCTTGGAAAGAAAAAGAAGCATCTCTTTCTTTGATGTAGAAGAAAAAGGCAAGAAGAAAAGAGTGTGAGAAAAGTAAAACTTGAAGTTTAGAGGAGGGGTGAAGTTTAGAGGACGGGCACACAAATGCCATCTTAATATTCATTATACAGTCATAGGTGTTTACGGTCATAAGCCAGAACTGAATAAGGTTAAGGAAGGACTGGAATGGGCTGGTGAAAGAAACTGAAGGGTGAGCAAAGGATAAAATATTACTCAAGGCCCAGGCAAATTTAGCATACAATTTTATAGCAATATAGGTTTGCACAATATTCTCTGGTGACTCAGAGCTGGGGTTTCCCATTGTGGTTACAGTTGTTAAGAGTTCAAGGGAGTCTGGTGCAGTTCTCAGTAGGGATGGTCATGGGCACTGATAATTGGACTGTATTAGTCAGCCAGGGCTGCCATAATAACACACCACATGCTGGATGGATGACTTAAGGTATTTTACTTTCTTACAACTCTGCAGGCTAGAAGTCCAGTGAGTGAAAGTGTTAGTCACCTCAACTGTGTCCAACTCTTTTGACCCCATGTACTGTATCCTGCCAGGCTCCTCTGTCTGTGGAATTCCCAAGGCAAGAATACTGGAATGAGTTGCCCTTTCCTTCTCCAGGGGATCTTCCCGATGCAGGGAACCAACTTAAATAGGAGACTCCGCATTGCAGGCGGAGTCTTTACCATCTGAGCCACCGGGGAAGCCCCTAGAAGTCCAAGATCTGACTCTTTGCTTTGCCTTTCTCCTTTGGAATCTATGGCTTCTGGGTTCTCACACTCTGCCAGTAACCGTGCTGGTAAATACTGTTTTCAGTAGCTCTTTAAACTCCAGTGACCGTGTCCTCATGATCTTCTGCTTGCCTCTCCAGTTTCTGACCCAGTGAGTAGACTTACTTCTCACATCTATTTATACTCACTTCTGCTTGCTTATTGCTTAGTTTCCACCTCCCTGGTTAATCTTGAATTTTACTTATGCCTGTTTCTTGAAAAAATGCTCTGATGGCTGATTACCTTGTCTTGTCAAGATTTTCACTTTGTCTGCTTCTCTGGCTTTCCCAGTTCCAAACTCTAGCCCCCTTTTAATGTTCTGCTACCATCACATGCAGTCCCTGAATTGAGTTGTATGTCTGGTCACTGTCATTTTATTTCTTATATAATTCACCTAACTTTTTATATTTAAATTTTAAAATATTTCTTACATTCCTAGTTTAGTATAAGCTATATGAAGCCACTTTATCATTGAATAAAGAGTATATCACAGCAAAATTATTTTCCCCAAATAATAGTGCCTCATTTATAGGACTACAACAATACTTCAACACTAAATAATCTACCAACAAGGATGAAAATTTTATCATTTTGGTTTGGGGTATTGAATTCTCTTTGAACTATCATTATTCTACTGATAAAGCATACATACATGGCCTTCTGTATTCCTGGGAATGTTTTTTGAAGTTGTTCAGTCACTAAGTCATGTCTGACTCTTTGTGACACCATCCACGGACTATAGCATGCTAGGCTTCCCTTTCCTTCACTATCTCCCAGACTTTGCTCAAAATCATGTCCATTAAGTTGGTGATGCCATCCAATCATCTCACTGATGCCCCCTTCTCCTCCTGTCAATTTTTCCCAGCACCAGGGTCTTTTCCAATGAGTTGGCTCTTTGCATTAGGTGGCCAAAGTACTGGAGCTTCAGCTTCAGCCTCAGTCCTTCCAATGAAGATTCAAGGTTGATTTCCTTTAGGATTGACTGGTTGGATCTCCTTGCTGTCCAAGGGACTCTCAAGAGCCTTCTCCAGCACCACAATTCGAAAGCATCAATTCTTTGGCACTCAGCTTTCTTCATTGGGGTCTTCATTGACGTAGTCCTATTCTAACTAAAGATCTCTGTAATCATAGCCTGATAAAACCAGTGTAAAATATTGTATCATTTGTCCAAAGAAGTTCTTGCTGGAAGGCATAAAAGGAAGTAGAACATATAGTGTCTGGACCCAGGGAATATGTACATCCAGTAGCTTCAACAAGTCATGAAGTAATAAAAATAATTCCAAAGAAATACCTAAATATCTGACAGTATAGTACACATTGTGTAAACTCATGCCAAGAGAATTAAACTGAATATTATGTGAAAGATGAATCTTAAACTTGGGTTTGAGGAGGAGGCAATATGACATTTAGAAACAGCTTGAGCTTTGATGGAAATCAGGCCTGGATTCAAATCCCAGTTCTGAAATTTGCCAGTTATGTGACTTTGAACAAGTGCCTTAACTGTTCTGATTCTTTGGTTCTCCCCTGTGTAAGTGGAGACAGTCTTCTAGTGTGGCTATAAATATAAAATTAAATCATGTAATTTTTTTCTAGTAGACATTAAATGAATATGTATTTATATTCAACTCCCATTTAATCTGCCACATTTTATATTGTCTTCATATTTTGTAGTATATATGCAAATAATACAATTTACTGGAAAATGTAGAAAATATAGTCAAATTGAATACAGCTTAAAAGGGATTTTATTAAAATGTTATAATCTATATTCTTCATCACCAGTAGTCATGTATGGATGTGAGAGTTGGACCATAAAGAAGGCTGAGCACTGGAGAATTGATACTCTCAAACTGTGGTGTTGGAGAAGACTCTTGAGAGTCTTTTGGACTGAAAGGAAATCCAACCAGTCAGTCCTAAAGGAAATCAACCCTGAATATTCATTGGAAGGACTGATGCTGAAGCTGAAGCTCCAATACTTTGGCCACCTGACGTGAAGAGTTGACTCTTAGAAAAGACCCTGATTCTGGGAAAGATTGAAGGTGGGAGGAGAAGGGGATGACAGAGGACAAGATGGTTGGGTGACATCACCAACTCAATGGACATGAGTTAAGCAAGCTCCGGAAGTTGGTGACGGACAGAGAATCCTGGTGTGCGGTAGTCCATGGGGTCACAAAGGGTTAGACACGATCGAGGGACTGAACAACAAATATTCATCATTAAAAAGGAGATTTTAAAAGCTTAATGAATTTTTAAATAGTAAAGCACTTGAGATTTAGGCTCTGTGTGACTTACATACTAGTTAAACTTGTAAGTCAGATAATTTTTTGATCCCACAGTCTCCTTCTATGTCTAGAAGATTGCTACCTTTTATTATATTAAGGCCAAATCAACAGCTATAAAGTAATCATGACAAGATTACTAGTAAGTGTTTCTGAGTAATGATTAAGCAAGAGAGTATATGGTCTTCCTTAAAAGCAAATACAAGCAATTCTTTAAGAATGCTTCAAATGACCACTGAACTATGAACCAGAGCCCAAATGAAAACCAAGCTAACTCCTCAACAAGAAATGTTATCCCAGCAGTGCAGCTGTGAGCTAATTAAACAGCCTAGATCACTGTGCTGAACTTTAGTACTGCATTTATAGAATTAATTCAGAGGACATGTTATTAAAGTCTGGGGTTTATCAGAAGAAGGCAGCCTCTTTTTGAGCAGCATTTAAAAAATTAACATACTGAATAAGCCGCTTATTATAGATGGAGCCTATCAGATCCTCCATATAGATGCAAAAACCACACAATGAATTTTCTAACCAAAACAATCAGGCTATTGCCTCCTGACACTAAAATCCAAAAATAGTGATTTAGATACCTTGAGAGCATGTTCAAAAATAAATTTATATTCTATACGATTGTTTCTAAGATTCTAAAAGACATATTGATAACCACAAATACACTAGAATCTAACAGTTATATATCCAAAATATGTATATATATCCAAAATATGTATATATATCCAAAATATGTAGCAATTCTCAACGTAGCATAAATCAGTAATTGGAAGAAGTAGGTCAAAAGTAATTTAAATTATAATACTTTCCCTCCTAATTAATTTTAGTAACTGGGCTTTAAAGTTTATCTCTAGAAGTCTAAATAGTAAACAAAAATTATACTTTATCAATAAATTCTGAAAGCTGTATTTATTTATTATCCATGGGCTGTAGGGCTTCCCAGGTCACTCAAGAGGTAAAGAATCTGCCTGCTGATGCAGGAGATGTGGGGATCAATCCCTGGTCAGGAACATTTCCTGGAGGGAGAAATGACAACCCATGCCGGTATTTTTGCTTGGAAAATTCCATGAGCCACTCCATGGGGCCTCAAAGAGTTGGACATGTCCGAACGACTGAGCATGACACGTGGGGAGTAAGGACAGAAGATATGAAGGTAGTTAATGATGACACTTTTTGTAGGCCATAAAATGTTACCATTTCAGGGACCTTGATGTAGTGATTCAGAAAGACACCGAGCCAGGCAGTGATGCATTTACAACTGCATCCACTCATCTCTAAAACGGAGAGAGCAGCGCTTACCCTCCATTTCTTCCAGTGCTGTAAAAAAGAAAAAAAGGGACAATAGCTTCTGAAGAGTTAAATAGTTTTAGTACTTACATTGGAAGAGGTAAAAACCATTCTGAAAAAAACAATAAAAGCCTCAATAGACACTTCATATTGACAAACAAATAAACCTCACAATCAGTACATACTCTTACTTATAACTTTAATAGATGGGTAAGGATTTAAGTTGGGGAAGGCAATGGCACCCCACCCCAGTACTTTTGCTTCCGTCTATGGGGTCGCACAGAGTCGGACACGACTGAAGCGACTTAGCAGTAGCAGCAAGAATTTAAGTCAAGCAGTGGGGCAAGGCAAAAGAAAGTTTCTGCATAGCTTTTCAAAGTTATTTTTAGTTTTCATTTTGAAAATTTAAAAAATACAGTTAAGTATAGAAAAATAATATCACAGGTATCCATGTGCCATATCAACTTTCAAATTGGGAAGGCACAGAAAGTTTGACGGTAATTTTGTTAACAGGTTGACCTTTTCTGAAAAGTAGGTACATGTATCTCTTATTGTTCCATACGCACTTATTCTTCCATGTAGAAGGTGGCGCCATTCTCCCAGGTGCCACTAGTGGTAAAGAACTCGCTGGCCAATAAGAGACTCCGGTTCAGTCCCTGGGTGGGGAAGATCCGTTGGGGGAGGGCATAGCAACCCACTCCAGTATTCTTGCCCAGGGAATCCCCATGGACAGAAGAGCCTGGCGGATGGTCGCAGAGTGCAATGCAACTGAGCGAACACTCACGCCATATTTTGCTAAAGTATTTGATTTGCTCTCTAGATCCTGCAAACACCTTCCTAAATAATTCTAAGTAGGAATGAAAGACTTTTGTAAGGATTGGTCTTTCAGAGCTAATTATTAGCTTGGTAGAGTTTTCAGCTGTCTTAATTTTTTAAGCTAAGACACGTGCATACATGCCAAGTCGCTTCAGTCATGTCGGACTCTTTGCCACACTAAGGACTATAGCCGGCCAAGCTGCCCTGTCCATGGGATTCTCCAGGAAAGAATACTGCAGGAGTTGTGGTCCCTTCTCCAAGGGATCTTCCCTACCCAGGGATCCGGCCCGAGTCTCCTATGTATCCTGATTGCCAGGTGGGTTCTTTACCACTAATGCCACCTGGGAAGCCCCTTAGTCATAATCAGTTCAGTTCAGTTCAGTCGCTCAGTCGTGTCTGACTCTTTGCGATCCCATGAATTGCAGCACGCCAGGCCTCCCTGTCCATCACCAACTCCCGGAGGTCACTCAGACTCACGTCCATCGAGTTGGAGATGCCATCCAGCCATCTCATCCTCTGTCGTCCCCTTCTCCTCCTGCCCTCAATCCCGCCCAGCATCAGGGTCTTTTCCAATGAGTCAGCTCTTCGCGTGAGGTGGCCAAAGTACTGGAGTTTCAGCCTCGGCATCAGTCCTTCTAATGAACACCCAGAACTGGTCTCCTTTAGGATGGACTGGTTGGATCTCCTTGCAGTCCAAGGGACTCTCAAGAGTCTTCTCCAACACCACAGTTCAAAAGCATCAATTCTTAAGCACTGAGTTTTCTTCACAGTCCAACTCTCATATCCATACATGACCACTGGAAAACCATAGCCTTGACTAGACGGACCTTTGTTGACAAAGTACTATCTCTGCTTTTTAATATCATAATAGCTGTCTTCAAATAATTTTTGGCTTAACAGAAACAATTTCTCATGTTCATTCAAAACTGAGTTCCTAGCTCCTATAATAGTACTAGAGCCAACTCACGAAAAAGACACCTATGCTGGGAAAGATGGAAAGCAAAAGGAGCAGGGGGCGGCACAGGATGAGATAGTTAGATAATATCACAGACTCAATGCAGATGAATTTGAACAAACTCCAGGAGCTACTGAAGGACAGAGGAGCCTGGCAAGCTGTAGTCCATGGGGTCACAAAGAATTGAACATGACTGAACAACGGGAAAAAACAGTAATATAGGTACCATAGGAGATGAGATACAAAGGCTCACAATCTAGTGGGAAAACCAAAGAAGAAAAACAATTCTAATTCAATGTGAGGAGTGCATGGTATGCCTGTGGACTGTGACAGCTTCACAGGGGAAATATCAAAGCTGAATTTTTGAAAAATTAGCTTGGCCATAAGAGAGTTGAGGAGACGTTTCAGACAGAAGAAATCACACATAGAAAGATAGGGAGGCATGAGGAAATGCTAGCTCTTTACAAATTATTAGGTAATTTACAATGCTGGAGAACAGGATGTTAACTGAGGTTAGATATAGACATTCACTTGCCTGTGAGTGTCCAGGAGTCTCCAGTGGAGGCATGTGTCAGTGATGGCCTGCTGCAGGGTTGGGGGCACTGAGTGTAGCAGTACATTCATGGGACCTTTTGAAGGAGGTTACCATTATCTTCATTACCTCTACCATAGTTTCAGTTCACTTCAGTTCAGTCGCTCAGTTGTGTCCGACTCTTTGAGACCCCATGAATCTCAGCACGCCAGGCCTCCCTGTCCATCACCAACTTCCAGAGTTCACTCAGACTCACATCCATCGAGTCAGTGATGCCATCCAGCCATCTCATCCTCTGTTGTCTCCTTCTCCTCATGCCCCTAATCCCTCCCAGCATCAGAGTCTTTTCCAATGAGTCAGCTCTTTGTATGAGGTGGCCAAAGTACTGGAGTTTCAGCTTCAGCATCATTCCCTCCAAAGAAATCCCAGGGCTCATCTCCTTCAGAATGGACTGGTTGGATCTCCTTGCAGTCCAAGGGACTCTCAAGAGTCTTCTCCAACACCACAGTTCAAAAGCATCAATTCTTTGGTGCTCAGCTTTCTTCACAGTCCAACTCTCACATCTGTACATGACCCCTGGAAAACCATAGCCTTGGCTAGATGGACCTTTGTTGGCAGAGTAATGTCTCTGCTTGTGAATATGCTATCTAGGTTGGTCATAACTTTCCTTCCAAGGAGTAAGCGTCTTTTAATTTCATGGCTGCAATCACCTTCTGCAGTGATTTTGAAGCCCCCCAAAATAAAGTCAGCCACTGTTTCCACTGTTTCTCCATCTATTTCCCATGAAGTGATGGGACCAGATGGCATGATCTTAGTTTTCTGTCTACAGCCGTACCACCCTGAATGCACCCGATCTTGTCTGATCTCAGAAGCTAAGCAAGGTCGGGCCTGTTAGTACTTAGATGGAAGACCACCTGGGAATGCCCGGTGCTGTAGGCTTTTTAAAAAATATTTTAGGCTTCCCTGGTGGCTCAGACGTTAAAGCATCTGCCTGCAATGCTGGAGACCCGGGTTCATTCCCTGGGCCGGGAAGATCCCCTGGAGAAGGAAATGGCAACCCCTTCCAGTACTCTTGCCTGGAAAATTCCATGGACAGAGGAGCCTTGTAGGCTACAGTCCATGGGGTTGCAAAGAGTCGGACACAACTGAGCGACTTCACTTCAAATAGCAGGAAGGGAACACAGCTCCACCCATCAACAGAAAATTGGATTAATGATTTACTGAGCATGCCCCGCCCATCAGAACTAGACCCAGTTTCCCCCTCGGTCAGTCTCTCCCATCTAGAAGCTTACATAAGCCTCTTTTCCTTCTCCATCAGAGGGTAGACAGACTGAAAACCACAATCACAGAAAACTAACCAATCTAATCACATGGAGCACAGCCTTGTCTAACTCAATGAAACTATGAGCATGCCGTGTAGGGCCACCCAAGACAGACAGGTCACAGTGGAGAGTTCTGACAAAATATGGTCCCCTGGAGAAGAGAATGGCAAACCACTTCAGTATTCTTGCCTTGAGAACCCTATGAACAGTGTGAAAAGGCAAAAAGATAGGACACTGAAAGATGGACTCCCCAGGTAGTAGGTGCCCAATATATTACTGGAGATCAGTGGAGAAATAACTCCACAAAGAATGAAGAGACAGAGACAAAGCAAAAACACCCAGTTGTGGACGTGACTGGTATGGAAGCAAGGTCCGATGCTGTAAAGAGCAATATTACATAGGAACCTGGAATGTTAGGTCTCTGCTGCTGCTGCTGCTGCTGCTAAGTCGCTTCAGTTATGTCCAACTCTGTGTGACCCCATAGACGGCAGCCCACCTGCTTCCCCCATCCCTGGGATTCTCCAGGCAAGAACATTGGACTGGGTTGACATTTCCTTCTCCAATGCAAAGTGAAAAGTGAAGGTGAAGTCGCTCAGTCATGTCCGACTCTTAGTGATCCCATAGACTGAAGCCTAACAGACAGCTCCGTCCATGGGATTTTCCAGGCAAAAGAGTACTGGAGTGGACTGCCATTGCCTTTTCCATGTTAGGTCCATGAACCAAGGCAAATTGGAAGTGGTCAAACAGGAGATGACAAGAGTGCACGTTGACATTCTAGGAATCAGCAAACTAAAATGGACTGGAATGGGTGAATTTAACTTAGATGACCATTATATCTACTACTGTAGGCAAGAATCCCTTAGAAGAAATGGAGTAGCCATCATAGTCAACAAAAGAGTCTGAAATGCAGTATTTGGATGCAATCTCAAAAAAACCAGAATGATCATTGTTCGATTCCAAGGCAAACCATTCAACATCACGGTAATCCAAGTCTATGCTCTGACCAGTAATGCTGAAGAAGGTGAAGTTGAACAGTTCTATGAAGATCTACAAGACATTCTAGAACTAACACCCCCAAAAGATGTCCTTTTCATTGTAGGTGATTGGAATGCAAAAGTACGAAGTCAAGAAACACCTGGAGTAACGGGCAAATTTGGTCTTGGAGTACAGAATGAAGCAGGGCAAAGGTTAACAGAGTTTTGACAAGAGAATGCACTGGTTATAGCAAATACCCTCTTGGAACAACACAAGAGAAGACTCTACACATGGACATCACCAGGTGGTCAACACCGAAAACAGATTGATTATATTCTTTGCAGACAAAGATGGAAAAGCTCTAAAGAGTCAGCAAAAACAAGACAGGGAGCTGACTGTGCCTCAGATCATGAACTCCTTATTGCCAAATTCAAACTTAAATTGAAGAAAGTAGGGAAAACCACTAGACCATTCAGGTATGACCTAAATAAAATCTCTTATGATTATACAGTGGAAGTGAGAAATAGATTTAAGGGACTAGATCTGATAGACAGAGTGCCTGATGAAATATGGATGGAGGTTCGTGACATTGTACAGGAGACAGGGATCAAGACCATGCCCAAGAAAAAGAAATGCAAAAAAGCAAAATGGCTGTCTGGGGAGGTCTTACAAATAGCTGTGAAAAGAAGAGAAGCGAAAAGCAAAGGAGAAAGGGAAAGATATAAGCATCTGAATGCAGAGTTCCAAAGAATAGCAAGAAGAGATAAGAAAGCCTTCTTCAGCAATCAATGCAAAGAAATAGAGGAAAACAATAGAATGGGAAAGACTAGAGATCTCTTCAAGAAAATTAGCGATACCAGGGAACATTTCATGCAAAGATGGGCACAATAAAGGACAGAAATGGTATGGCCCTAACAGAAGCGGAAGGTATTAAGAAGAAGTAGCAAGAATACACAGAAGAACTATCCAAAAAGATCTTCATGACCCACATAATCATGATGGTGTGATCAATCACCTAGAGCTGGACATCTTGGAATGTGAAGTCAAGTGGGCCCCAGGAAGCATCGCTATGAGCAAAGCTAGTGGAGGTCATGGAATTCCAGTGGAGCTATTCCAAATCCTGAAAGATGATGCTGTGAAAGTGCTGCACTCAATATGCCAGCAAATTTGGAAAATTCAGCAGTGGCCACAGGGGAAAAAGTCAGTTTTCATTCCAATCCCAAAGAAAGGCAGTGCCAAAGAATGCTCATACTACCGCACAATTGCACTCATCTCACACGTTAGTAAAGTAATGCTCAAAATTTTCCAAGCCAGGCTTCAACAATATGTGAACCGTAAACTACCAGATGTTCAAGCTGGTTTTAGAAAAGGCAGAAGAACCAGAGGTCAAATTGCCAACATCTGCTGGATCATGGAAAAAGCAAGAGAGTTCCAGAAAAACATCTATTTCTGCTTTATTGACTATGCCAAAGCCTTTGACTGTGTGGACAACAATAAACTGGAAAATTCTGAAAGAGGTGGGAATACCAGACCACCTGACCTGCATCTTGAGAAATTTGTATGCAGGTCAGGAAGCAACAGTTAGAACTGGTCATGGAACAACAGACTGGTTCCAAATACGGGAAGGAGTACTGTATATTGTCATGCTGCTTATTTAGCTTATGTGCAGAGTACATGATGAGAAACACTGGTCTGGATGATGCACAAACTGGAATCAAGATTGCCAGGAGAAATATCAATAACCTCACATATGCAGATGACATCACCCTTAAGGCAGAAAGTGAAGAAGAACTAAAGAGCCCTTTGATGAAAGTGAAAGAGGAGAGTGAAAAAGTTGGCTTAAAGCTCAACATTCAGAAAACTAACATCATGGCATCTGGTCCCATCACTTCATGGCAAATAGATGGGGAAACAGTGGAAACAGTGTCAGACTTTATTTTGGGGGGCTTCAAGATCACTGCAGAAGGTGATTGCAACCATGAAATTAAAAGATGCTTACTCCTTGGAAGGAAAGTTATGACGAACCTAGATAGCAAATTCAAAAGTAGAGACATTACTTTGCCAACAAAGGTCCATCTAGTCAAGGCTATGGTTTTTCCAGGGGTCATGTATGGATGTGAGAGTTGGACTGTGAAGAAAGCTGAGTGCCAAAGAACTGATGCTTTTGAACTGTGGTGTTGGAGAAGACTCTAGTGAGTCCCTTGGAATGCAAGGAGATCCAACCAGTATATCCTAAAGGAAATCAGTCCTGAGTAGTCATTGGAAAGACTGATGCTGAGGCTGAAACTCCAATCCTTTGACCACTTGATGCAAATAACTGACTCATTTGAAAAGCCCCTGATACTGGGAAAGATTGAAGGCAGGAGGAGAAGGGGACAACAGAGGATGAGATGGCTGGATGGCATCACCAACTCAATGGGCATGAGTTTGAGTAAACTCTGGGAGTTGGTGATGGACAGGGAGGTCTGGTGTGCGGCAGTCCATGGGGTTGCAAAGAGTCGGACACGACTGAGCAACTGAAATGAACTGAAAAAGAGATGGGAATACCAGACCACCTGATCTGCCTCTTGAGAAATCTGTATGCAGGTCAGGAAGCAATAGTTAGAACTGGTCATGGAACAAGACTGGTTCCAAATAGGAAAAGGAGTACGTCAAGGCTGTATATTGTCACCATGTTTATTTAACTTATATGCAGAGTACATCATGAGAAATGCTGGACTGGAAGAAACACAAGTTGGAATCAAGATTGCTGGGAGAAATATCAATAATCTCAGATATGCAGATGACACCACCCTTATGGCAGAAAGTGAAGAGGAACTAAAAAGCCTCTTGATGAAAGTGAAAGTGGAGAGTGAAAAGGTTGGCTTAAAGCTCAACATTCAGAAAACAAAGATCATGGCATCTGGTCCCATCACTACATGGGAAATAGATGGAGAAACAGTGGAAACAGTGTCAGACTTTGTTTTTCTGGGCTCCAAAATCACTGCAGATGGTGACTGCAGCCATGAAATTAAAAGACGCTTACTCCTTGGAAGGAAAGTTATGACCAACCTAGATAGCATATTCAAAAGCAGAGACATCACTTTGCCAACAAAGGTTTGCCTAGTCAAGGCTATGGTCTTTCCTGTGGTCATGTATGGATGTGAGAGCTGGACTGTGAAGAAGGCTGAGCGCCGAAGAATTGATGCTTTTGAACTGTGGTGTTGGAGAAGACTCTTGAGAGTCCCTTGGACTGCAAGAAGTTCCAACCAGTCCATTCTGAAGGAGATCAGCCCTGGGATTTCTTTGGAAGGAATGATGCTCAAGCTGAAACTCCAGTATTTTGGCCACCTCATGTGAAGAGTTGACTCATTGGAGAAGACTCTGATGCTGGGAGGGATTGAGGGCAGGAGGAGAAGGGGACCACAGAGGATGAGATGGCTGGATGGCATCACTGACTCGATGGATGTGAGTCTGAGTGACCTCCGGGAGTTGGTGATGGACAGGGAGGCCTGGCGTGCTGCAGTTAATGGGGTCGCAAAGAGTCAGACACGACTGAGCGACTGATCTGATCTGAAGGTTAGATATAGGAATGAGTTTGGAGAGGAAGAATAAGGTAGGCTGGGACCAAAGTTTTACTATAAAGTCAAGAAGTATGGTTTTAAGCAGCAGAGGATTAGATGTATGTTTAAAAAGCTACTCTGATAGCATCATGAATTAATGGTTGGAAGGGGTGGAGACAACTCCTTGGGAAGTTTGGGCTATTTCAGTAATGCAGTTGGAAGTGACGAGTGTGTAAAACAGGGAAGTGGTGATGGGCATGGAGATTGAGGAAAATATTAAGAAGTTGGACTCTAAAGGACTCCGAGATCAACTGAATTGGAGGGGTAGAAGGACAATGGAGAAGAAGAATTCAAACTTATCTCAGTTTAAGGTTGGAATTCTATGCTTACAAAGCAGTGAGTTCCTCATCTCTGGAAAAGGGAAGCCTTTCAGCAAAATCTGCATTTTTAACTGTTGGGGACTTTTGCATTGAATAGAGGATTGGAATCTTATTATCTCTAACCCTTTTTACTCAAAGAAAAGTCCTATTTACATTTGTATTACTAGAAAGTTAAACTATCAGAGAGTCATTTTAAATGAACAACTTCTCTAAAGATGAAATCTATAGGTTTTCTTCTGTTTCTTCAGTAACTTTCATAGGGCCATAGTGATTTTCCAATAATCACGTAAATAATTCCTCATCTTGTTGTCCTTCAGTTGCTGAGTTGTCCCTGGCTCTTTTTGACTGTGGATTGCAGCATGCCAGGGCCCCCTGTCCTTCACTATCTTCTGAAGTTTGCTCAAACTCATGTCCGTTGAGTTGGTGATACCATCCAACAATCTCATCCTTTGTCGTCCCCCTCTTTTCCTACTTTCAATCTTTCTAAGCATCAGGGTCTTTTCCAAAGAGTCGGCTTCTAGCATAAGGTGGTCAAAGTACTGGAGCTTCAGCTTCAGCATCAGTCCTCCTAATGAATATTCAGGGTTGATTTCCTTTAGGATCAACTGGCTTGATTTTGCTATCCAAGGGACTCTCAAGAGTCTTCTCTTGAGAAGTTCTCTTGTGGTTCTCTTGAGCACCACAGTTCAAGGGCATCAGTTTTTTGACTCTCAGCCTTTTTTATTGCCCAGCTCTCACATCCATACAAGAGTAATTGTCTAGATAGAGTGTCTTGAGATATTAAATTAATGCTCTAAATGAGCATATACATTTGTTTGTTTCTTTCTCTATATATCTAAAGAAAGATAGAGATATCATATATATTTGAAAGTTCTATCTATACAGAAGTTTCTGTTCCTATAAACATTCTATCTGAACCAAACTCCAAAGATTTAGGTAAAAATGTATTTTGGATTTGATACAAATTTTTGGGCTTCCCTGATGGCTCAGATAGTAAAGAGTCTACTTGCAATGCAGGAGACCTTGGTTCGATTCTTGAGTTGGGAGGATCCCCAGAGAATGAAATGGCAACCCACTCCAGTATTCTTGCCTGGGAAATCCATGGGCAGAGAACCCTGGTGGGCTATAGTCCATGGGGTCACAAAACGTTAGACACGATTTAGCAATTTAATACTTAATCTCCATGTTAAAGCACTTACTTCATCTGAAGCTGAAAGTTGTCAAAATCAATAGTCATTAATGGTGATTAAAAAGGAACGATCAGGAAAGGAGCAAGTGTTTCCTTAAAAAAAAAAAAAAGCTTCCTAATAAATACAAAACACAACTTAGTAAGTGGCAAAAATAATTGAGGCCAAAATGACCAATTCAGTGAGTGAGATAAAAGGATTGAAAATATCACTCTTATTCCCTTTGGACCAAATTTTTGGACAATATTCAGTTCAGTTAAGTTCAGTCACTCAGTTGTGTCCGACTCTTTGAGACCCCATGAATCGCAGCACACCAGGCCTCCCTGTCCATCACCAACTCCCGGAGTTCACTGACGTCCATCAAGTCAGTGATGCCATCCAGCCATCTCATCCTCTGTCGTCCCCTTTTCCTCTTGCCTCCAATCCCTCCCAGCATCTGAGTCTTTTCCAGTGAGTCAACTCTTCGCATGAGGTGGCCAAACTACTGGAGTTTCAGCTTCAGCATCATTCCTTCCAAAGAAATCCCAGGGCTGATCTCCTTCAGAATGGACTGGTTGGATCTCCTTTCAGTCCAAGGGACTCACAAGAGTCTTCTCCAACACCACAATTCAAAAGCATCAATTCTGTGCTCAGCTTTCTTCACAGTCCAACTCTCACATCCATACATGACCACAGGAAAAACCATAGCCTTGACTAGACGGACCTTTGTTGGCAAAGTAATGTCTCTGCTTTTGAATATGCTATCTAGGTTGGTCATAACTTTCCTTCCAAGGAGTAAGCATCTTCTAATTTCTTGGCTGCAGTTACCATCTGCAGTGATTTTGAAGCCCCCAAAAATAAAGTCAGCCATTGTTTCCACATTGTACAGGAGACAGGGATCAAGACCATCCCCATGGAAAAGAAATGCAAAAAAAGCAAAATGGCTGTCTGGGGAGGCCTTACAAATAGCTGTGAAAAGAAGAGAAGCGAAAAGCAAAGGAGAAAAGGAAAGATATAAACATCTAAATGCAGAGTTCCAAAGAATAGCAAGAAGAGATAAGAAAGCCTTCTTCAGTGATCAATGCAAAGAAATAGAGGAAAACAACAGAATGGGAAAGACTAGAGATCTCTTCAAGAAAATCAGAGATACCAAAGGAACATTTCATGCAAAGATGGGCACAATAAAGGACAGAGATGGTGTGGACCTAACAGAAGCAGAAGATATTAAGAAGAGGTGGCAAGAATACACAGAAGAACTGTACAAAAAAGAGCTTCAAGACCTAGATAATCATGATGGTGTGATCACTGACCTAGAGCCAGACATCTTGGAATGTGAAGTCAAATGGACCTTAGAAAGCATCACTACGAACAAAGCTAGTGGAGGTGATGGAATTCCAGTGGAGCTATTCCAAGTCCTGAATGATGATGCTGTGAAAGTGCTACACTCAATATGCCAGCAAATTTGGAAAACTCAGCAGTGGCCACGGGACTGGAAAAGGTCAGTTTTCATCCCAATCCCAAAGAAAGGCAATGCCAAGGAGTGCTCAAACTACCGAACAATTGCACTCATCTCACACGCTAGTAAAGTAATGCTCAAAATTCTCCAAGCCAGGCTTCAGCAATATGTGAACCGTGAACTTCCTGATGTTCAAGCTGGTTTTAGAAAAGGCAGAGGAACCAGAGATCAAATTGCCAACATCTGCTGGATCATGGAAAAAGCAAGAGAGTTCCAGAAAAACATCTATTTCTGCTTTATTGACTATGCCAAAGCCTTTGACTGTGTGGATCACAATAAACTATGGAAAATTCTGAAGGAGATGGGAATACCAGACCACCTGATCTGCCTCTTAAGAAATCTGTATGCAGGTCAGGAAGCAACAGTTAGAAATGGTCATGGAACAACAGACTGGTTCCAAATAGGAAAAGGAGTACGTCAAGGCTGCATATTGTCACCATGTTTATTTAACTTATATGCAGAGTACATCATGAGAAATGCTGGACTGGAAGAAACACAAGTTGGAATCAAGATTGCCGGGAGAAATATCAATAACCTCAGATATGCAGATGACACGACTCTTATGGCAGAAAGTGAAGAGGGGCTAAAAAGCCTCTTGATGAAAGTGAAAGTGGAGAGTGAAAAGGTTGGCTTAAAGCTCAACATTCAGAAAACGAAGATCATGGCATCTGGTCCCATCACTACATGGGATATAGATGGGGAAACAGTGGAAACAGTGTCAGACTTTGTTTTTCTGGGCTCCAAAATCACTGCAGATGGTGACTGCAGCCATGAAATTAAAAGACGCTTACTCCTTGGAAGGAAAGTTATGACCAACCTAGATAGCATATTCAAAAGCAGAGACATTACTTTACCAACGAAGGTTCGCCTAGTCAAGGCTATGGTCTTTCCTGTGGTCATGTATGGATGTGAGAGCTGGACTGTGAAGAAGGCTGAGCGCCGAAGAATTGATGCTTTTGAACTGTGGTGTTGGAGAAGACTCTTGAGAGTCCCTTGGACTGCAAGAAGATCCAACCAGTCCATTCTGAAGGAGATCAATCCTGGAATTTCTTTAGAAGGAATGATGCTAAAGCTGAAACTCCAGTATTTTGGCCACCTCATGCGAAGAGTTGACTCATTGGAGAAGACTCTGATGCTGGGAGGGATTGAGGGCAGGAGGAGAAGGGGACGACAGAGGATGAGATGGCTGGATGGCATCACTGACTCGATGGATGCGAGTCTGAGTGACCTCCGGGAGCTGGTGATGGACAGGGAGGCCTGGCGTGCTGCAATTCATGGGGTCGCAAAGAGTCGGACACGACTAAGCGACTGATCTGATCTGATCTGATTGTTTCCACTGTTTCCCCATCTATTTGCCATGAAGTGATGGGACCGGATGCCATGATCTTTGTTTTTTTTTTTTTTTTTTAATCAATTTTTGTTTTATTATTTTTTTTAATGAAATAGAAATACATTTTCTTTCTTTTTTTTTTTTTTTTTTGCAGGGGAAAATGGACAAAGGAAAGGATCAATGAGGGTGGGAGGGAAATGGGAAGAAAGAAGGGGAGTAATGGTGGAGAGGAGTATATGTAATTTCTTAACTAATGGCTTTCTGTTTTTAATCACAAAGAACACTAAAAAAAAAAAACAAACACGTTGAATTCATCCTATATTAGGAGGTTTAATCTGGAAATGAAAAGTTCAGGAAACTAAAAGTCCAGTTTGGGTGTCCTCATCTTAGGCACATCTTGGTATTTTGTATTTGTAGATCTATCTTTACCACAATATATTATTTAGGCAGGATCACATTTGTCACTTCTTCCTCCCTACTACCCAAAGTGGTACCAGTCCCATAAAATAGTCAATAAAGCTTTACAGAGTGAACAAATAAGTCAATATTTTTTTTTAACTCTCCTGAGTGAACTGAATTTTTTGAGGCTCATAAGTGAATATGTTTTCTTCTTTACTTTGTCTATTACAGCCAGATTGTATGAGTGGGGTATTAAAGTCTCCCACTATTATTGTATTGCTGCATATTTCTTCTGTCATATTAATTAATGTTTGTCTTAGATATATCAATGCTCCAATGTTGGGTGCATATATATTTATAATTGTTATAACTTCTTTTTGGATTGTTCCTTTAAGTTGTTATGTATAACCTTGATTGTCTCCTTTTCAGGATCTTTAAAGTCAATTTTATCTGATATGAGTATTGCTACTCCTGTTTTCTTTTGGTCCATAGTTGCATAGAAAATCTTTTTCCAGCCCTTCATTTTCAGTCAGTATGTATCCCCTATTTTAAGGTGGTTCTCTTGTAGACAACATATATAGGGGTCTAGTTTTTGTATCCATTTGACACATTTTAGTCTTTTGGTTATCTCTTGTAGATAAGGTATGTAGGTGTCTTGTTTTTGTATCGATTCGGCCAGTCTTTGTCTGTTGATTAGGGCATTCAGCCCATTAACGTTTAAAGCAATTATTGATAAATAGGATTTACTTTATTGTTTTGGGTTCGAATTTATACACCCTTTTAATGATTCCTATCTAGAGAATGTCCTTTAGTTTTTGTTGGAGAAATGGTTTAGTGGTGCTAAATTCTCTCAACTTTTGCTTATCTGTGAAGCTTTTGATTTCTCCTTCATATTTGAATGAGATCCTTGCTGGATACAATAATCTAGGCTGTAAGTTATTTTGAAGCCCCCCAAAATAAAGTCAGCCACTGTTTCCACTGCTTCCCCATCTATTTGCCATGAAGTGATGGGACCGGATGCCATGATCTTTGTTGTCTGAACGTTGAGCTTTAAGCCAACTTTTTCACTCTCCACTTTCACTTTCATCAAGAGGCTTTTTAGTTCCTCTTCACTTTCTGCCGTAAGGGTGGTGTCATCTGCATATCTGAGGTTATTGATATTTCTCCATTAGTAAGAAGTTAAGACTGCCTTTCCTCTCTGCTGCTGCCCTTTCTGTGTCTTCCATTGAATACAAAGCATTTTCCTGTTGCCCAGACTCCTTCCTGGTGCTCCACTCTGGCCTCATCCCAACAGACCTAGGGTCTTCCTTTCCTTCTGTAAACCTAAAATGATAAAGGATGGTGTGAATTTTAGACTCCTCAATAAATAGGAGACATATTTTTCATTAGAAGACAGGCACTCCTTCAGGTGAGTCTCAAATCAAAGAACACCCAAGCAACTGCCAACTATTACACTTTCTTTGCAAAACTGCCCACTGTAATACTGCATCTGAACTGTCATTCATTATTTTCTATTGTGTACACTTGACCTCTCTTCTTGCCTTTAAAAAAAGAAAATAACAAAACAAAACAAAAAGCCAGGATGTGTGGCAATCAGCTGATTCATATTCTTGCCACAATGATGACTCAGGACATTGATAAGTATGTGTCTTTCATACTTCCCTCCACCCCTGTCACTTTTCCACTATATCTCATTTAATGGGTGTGCTAATCACAAAAATCCCCAGTGCAATAATACACAAACTTTTCCATGACTATAAAGAAAGATTGAGTTTTATAGGGCTTGAATACCATCCATGAGTCCACTTTCTTTTGATTTTATTTTCTTGCTTGCCTTCCAGATTTGGTGAACAAAAACTTAATAGGCAAAGAGTAGACCATTATCCCTTTAATTGACCTCCACTGGCTAATTCATAGGTGGCTTTTAGAAATGCACTTATTATACAATTAACAGAGATTTGTGTCTCCTTTGTAAGTCACTGGCTGTAAAAGCTTTGTTTAATATTAGGTTGGTGCAAATGTAATTACAGTTTTGGACTGTTAATTTCAAATCATTATAACTAGGCTCAAACACATCTTTATTAATCAAAATAGAAACCATTACAATCAACACATTTTTGCTAACAAAAAACAAGTTTGTTTATTATTATAATATAAAAATCTGGGCTTCTGGTTCAGATGAAATTTTGGGAAAGTATTTTCTGCATCCTACTGGTTGTGGATGTGTTTTCCCTGCAAAAAGTTGTCAAAATGCTTGAAGTGTTAGTCAGTTGGTGAGAGGTCAGGTGGATGTAGAGGATGAGCCAAAACTTCGTAGCCCAGTTTGTTCAACTTTTGAAGCCTTGGTTGTGTGATGTGCAGTCGGGCATTGCAGTAGAGAAGAACTGGGCCCATTCTGTTGACCAGTGCCGACTGCAGGCGTTGCAGTTTTCAGTGCATCTCATCAATTTGCTGAGTATAATTCTCAGATGTAATGGTTTTGCCAGGATTCAGAAAGCTGTAGTGGATCTGACCAGCAGTAGACCACCACCGAAAAGTGACCGTGACCTTTTTCTGGTGTAAGTTTGGCTTTGGGAAGAACTTTGGAACTTATTCTTAATCCAACCACTGAGTTGGTCATCGCCGGTTGTCATATACAATCCACTTTTTGCTGCACATCACAGTCCAATCAAGAAATGGTTCATTGTTGTTGCGTACAAAAAGAGAAGATGACTTTTCAAAATGAAATGTTTTTTTCAGTCAGTTCACAAGGCACCCACTTACCTAGGTTTTCACCTTTCTGATTTGCTTCAAGTGCCAAATAGTAGAATGGTCAACGTTGAGTTCTTGGGTAACTTCTCACGTAGTTGTAAGAGGATCAGCTTCCTTGTCAACTTCCGATGGCCAGTCACTGCACTCCTCATCTTCAAGTTTCTTGTCTCCTTTGCAAAACTTCTTGAATCACCGCTGCTCTGTATGTTCATTAGCAGTTCCTGGGCCAAATGCTTTGTCGATGTTGTAAGTTGTTTTCACTGCTCAACAACTCATTTTGAACTCAAATAAGAAAACCACTTGAATTTACTTTTTGTCTAATGTTATTTTCATAGTCTAAAATAAATATAAAATAAACAGCAAGTGATAAGTCATTAGCAAAAAACATAAAGTGAGAAAATCACGTTAAATGATGTGTAACATAACCACATTTATATAGAATGCCTTCCAATATCAAAGGGCAAATTTCAACAATGCAAAAACCGCAATTACTTCTGCACCAACCTAACACTTGCCTATCACCTTCGACTCCTGTGTCAACAGTTTCCTGCTCAAAGACTGATTTCTCAAAATCTAGGCAGTCTCTTTGATCTTCCACATTTCTCTTAAGGTCCTCTCTGAAATCTTTCTCTTCAAAATTCTGGTGCTTCTGCTGGTCTTATTTGTAAACAAAACAAAACAAAAAACTTCATATTTTCAAGAAGATTGGGATAATCAGACTTTGTTTCCCTGCTCATGTCTCTTCTGTAATTGTCATATCCTTTGTAAGAAAACTTTCTTACATGCTTTAGAGTGATCCTTCTACTCTAAGATTCATACTCTGGTTTTATAATTTAAGTAATTATGAAATATATGCCAGGCAACAGTTCTGGTCTTCGAGTGAGGTGGTTGTAAATATAGCATTATTAGATTTCAAGAGTGTTTCCATCTTTTGATTTGTCATATATTTGTCTTCACCTCAACGTTGAAATATTCCGCACTTGACTTGTATCTACTTTTTCCTCCTCCTTCTTCTGACAGTTACAAGCTTTTTCCTTCCGTCACCACAAGCTGTCCTATTTCTTCCCTAGTCTAATGGTGCCCTTATGTTCCATATACTTGGGCTGCCTGTTTGCTCTCAAGTTTATTTCTCCTTGCTTTTAAGAGAGAACAGAATTTGAGCATGGTAAATGCAATTGATATTCTCTGTTATTTGTCAGGCAAGTAGCTAATTTAAGACTTAAAATAGTAGTGTACATTGTTATACTTAACAATTATAAGTGGCCAAGTACCAATTTTGTGCTTTTAGCTGTAGAAAAGAAAGTTTTCTTACAAAACCATGACTATATACTATCAGTAATAAAATATTCATGCTAATCATAGTAGTAAGATTATGAAAGTTAGAAATGCTGATATTCTAATACCACCATCTCTCCCCCGTGATACTTAGTAGAACACAGAACTAGGTACTAAATCTAGAGCATTTTTCTTTACAGTTTAATTTTACAGCTCATTCTAACTAAAAAGTAAGTCTTTTCTACAATGACTTCTGTTACCACTGAACAATGTTGTTGACAGGCTGTTACTACTGTGTCAGTGGTAACCTTGTTTTTAATAGAATTGATTCTATCGTCCACACTAGATAGGGCAGAAACTGAACTGGTGAAGCTTGTTGTTCTTTAGTCGCTAAGTTGTGTCTGACTCTTTGCGACCCCATGGACTGTAACCCACCAGGCTCTTCTGTCCATGGGATTCCCCAGGCAAGAATACTGGAGGGGGTTACCATTTCCTCCTCCAGGGAATCTTCCCAACCCAGTGATTGAACCCAAGCCTCTTGCATCTCCTGCACTGGCAGGTGGGTTCTTTACCACTGGGGATAAGTCTAAATTTCTGGAGCATCTTTTTTTTTTCTTTCAGAATAAATATTTAATTATGCCAGGAAAACTTCTGAAAAAATTGTGACACACAATGGGATTGATTTTCCCTACAAGTAGGGCACTCATTATGTATTTGAGAAAGGAGCTAACACTTTTTAAGTCTTTCTAAGTGATGGCTTTATTCTAGGCATTTTGAAATATTCACTTTCATCTTCACTGTATCTTACAAACTAGATACCATCATCCCAGTTTTACAGATGAGTAATTAAGAAATAACTTGCCCACAGTTGCACAGTTATTACTAGGAAGAGCCAGGGTTATGACAAAGAGCTGATTCTAAAGCTCACATTCTTTTCACTTTCTTTGAATAGGCCCTTCCTCCTCTTTTCTTAAGGAGAAATATCAGCCTTGCAGTATATTATGATGCCTACCTTGAGAGCACTATAGGTTAATGGATAAGAATGTAGGCTCTGGAGTTGAACTACTTGGGTTCCTACCATTCACTAATTGTGTATTAATATCTTAAACAATGACTTGATGTATCTGTGCCTCAGTTTCTACATCTGTAAAATGGGGGTGACTATAGTTGACACCATAGTGTGGTTTTTGTGAGGACCAAGCCAAAGAATACATGTCAAGTAGTCACTTGAGTGGCTGACATATAGAGAGTGTTTAATAGGTCCCATATTCTAGGAGGGAGAAGGCAATGGCACCCCACTCCAGTACTCTTGCCTGGAAAATCCCATGGATGGAGGAGCCTGGTATGCTGTAGTCCATGGGGTCGCTAAGAGTTGGACCTGACTGAGCGACTTCCCTTTCACTTTTCACTTTCATGCACTGGAGAAGGAAATGGCAACCCACTCCAGTGTTGTTGCCTGGAGAATCCCAGGGATGGGGGAGCCTGGGGGGCTTCCGTCTATGGGGTCACACAGAGTCAGACACGACTGAAGCAACTTAGCAGCAGCAGCATATTCTAGGAGTTTACTAAAAATTGGTCTTTCTGTGGGTAGAGGAAAGAAGTCTGGGTTGTAATTTATTTTCTCTTGGTTACTTATGGCTGGCTTATCTAGCAATCATTGTTTTTGACCCTTAGCCAATTTTACATATTCATTATTTTTCCTTCATGCAATATAGAAGATTAAAACATGACCATGTGCTAACCCTCCCTTTGAGACAAGGAGTCCAATTCTCCTTCTCTTGAATATAGGCTAGACTTGGTGACTTGCTTGGTGAATAGATGGAGTGGGATATGGGAAGCTAATTAACAGAAAGTCTTGAATCTTCTGCCTATACCTCTTTGAATGTTCATTTAGAAGCTCTCAACCACTGAGGAAGAAACCTGATTGCCTTGAGAACTCCATCTTGGACAGTCAGATGTAGGCCCTTGGCTTGTCAGGCCCATCGAAGCCTAGCCTTCTAGTCATCTCTGCCAAGGAGTCAGAAATGTGAGCATATCTGTCTTGGATCTTCCAGATCAGTCCATCTCCAAAATGAATATCACTGAAGGTCCTAAGTTGCTGGAAGAATCTCCCAACTGACCCTTGCCCTAATTCCTGACCCTCAAAAGCGTGAGATATAATAAAATTGTTGTTGTTTTAAGCCACTACATTTTGGGGTAATTTATGACATAACAACATATAACTGAAAATGCACCTATTTATTTAAAAAGAAAGTATTCTGCCAGTAGCTGTTGTAGACACTTGGGGGATGCATCTGTGAATAACCCAGGCAAGGCCATTGTTCTCATGAAGGCTACATTCTGAGGGAGACAGACAATAAAAAATAGATAGCACATACATAATTTCAGATACACATAAATACTCTGGAGAAAAAGTAAAGCAAATAAAAACACAGATACGGACAGGGATAGCTGTGTGTAGATATTTAGGTCAGCTGATGGGGAAAGACTTTTTTGAGCCATTTGAGCAGAAATTCAATTATGCTTCACTTACTCACTCACTCATTAATCCACCTACCTATTCAATGAGCAAGCAATTATTAACCACTGCTCTGTGTCGGGCATGGTAGTGAAGAATAAAATAATGATACTCTTGTGAAGTAAACCTACATGTTATATGTAGATAACAATATTATATGAATGTGCTATCAAAGAGATATGCACATAGAGCTTTGGAAGACAATAAAGAGGCATATGCCCCAACCATGAGGAAGCTAGGAAGATATAACACTTCTTTAAGTAATATACCTCTCAAAGGAATCAACTGGGGGGCCTTAATATTTATTCAAATGATGCTTCTTACTCAAATGCTATGGCTCAAAACATATCAGCAGCTTGCTTTTTGCTACTGTGCACAGAGAGCACAGTGCTTAGCCTATAGACAGTGCAGAAATATTTATTAATTGAAATTCTTTAAAATTCAGTTATAAGTCATAGAAGAAAATTTCTTGCTATTGCTACTCTCTTTTTTTAAATCAAAATGATCTTAGATAATAATATGATTATTCATTTTCTTTATTCATCAGACTTAGTCCTGAAGTTTTTCTTCCTCTCCCCCCATAAAAGTTATACTAAATAATGAAGATTTGCCATCACTAAGGATGTTCAAAAGAATACCCTTTTCACTTTTCAAAGGATGGCTCCAAAAAAAAAGTGTTGAAAATATTTTTAGCAGTAGTAGCAGCAGAGACAGCATGAATGTAAGGCTTCCTGGGGCAACTCAGCTGAAGGAAGCATCAATTCTTTTGGATGTCTAAGTGAAGCTGTTTTTGTTTTGATGAAGCAACTGTAGCTGTATAATCATGCCATGTTTTTATAGATGAGTTGGGCTTGGTCTCATTTGGACCCCTGTTTTCAACTATCTTCTGTGCTTCATGTGTGTGTTAGTTGCTCAGCCATGTCTGACTTTTATGACCCCGTGGATTGTAGCCCACTGGTCTCCTCTGTTCATGGGATTTTCCAAGCAGGAATACTGGAGTGGGTTGCCATTCTCCAGGAGATCTTCCCTACCCAAAGATTGAACCTGGGTCTCTTTCACTGCAGGCAGATTCCTTATAGACTGCGCCACCAGCGAAGCCTAAGAATACTGGAGAGGGTAGCCTATCCCTTCTCCAGGGGATTTTCCCAACCCAGGAATCGAACCAGGGTCTCCTACATTGCAGGCGGATTCTTTACCACGGAAGACTCCAGTGCTCCATGGATTCCCTCAAATATGTCTTCCACTTCAAACTTCTGATTTCTTATTGTCTATACCCAAAAGTTTCCCCAAATCCCCAAATTCTGTTTATCCTAAGCTTAGCTAACTTTCTTGGCTTTCCAAACACACACTTCTCTTTTAATCCATACTTAATAAATGGTGTTATTACCACTGTAGTTGCCTGAGGTAAAAATGCAGAAGTCATTTTGAACACTTGTTTCCTCAATATTCTCAACCAATCTTTCAACACACCATAATTGATTTTACTTGCAAAATATATCTGAATTTCCAGTCAACCCCTCCCACTACAATTACCTTGATTGATTCAGGATTTTAGTAGTCTTTTGTAACTATTGTCTCTTCTGCATTAAATGCTCTACCTGGTCAACACATTTTTCAAGACATGAGTTAAACTCACTTGTTCCGTATACTGTAGCATCTCATTTATGACTCTGTAGTAGCCTTAGCCACTTTGCAGTATTAATCATTTATGTTAGGTCTGTCTTTAGTTTTCTTTTTTCACAGTTTATATGACATGTCATTAATTACTTTAGTCAACAAGAATATATGCAACATGGGGCAGGCAGTCTGCTAGATCCTGATGTACAAAGCAGACATTATCTTAGAACTCGTGAAGCATATAAGTGACAAAGATGGATAATAAAGAAAATAATTATAGTATAGAACAATGAGCATAATGATAGGTGGATGACAGGCAGCCATGAAAATACATAATGTAATCATATGGGGTTAGAAAAAGGTTTTCCTGAGGCAATAACGGTTATCTGAGACCTGAAAGTTGAGTTAGAGTCAGCGAGATTGAGAAATGGGAAGGTAGGATTAGAAGGGAGAATGTTCCATTTAGAGGAAATAGCATATGGAAACACTCGGAGGCCACAAAGAAAGGGAAAGGGTTGAAATAAAACTATAAAGCTATCAGTAAACATCTACTGAGTGAATATAAGGGGACATGAGTCCATTTATGCTGAGCATTCTGAAGAACATAAAACTCTTTTTGGTTTAATTACACAAAAAAATTTTTACAATAGTTTGTGGACTTCCTTGAATTCTTAAACAGAAACCACATAATTTCACTTCTATTTGACAATTCAAAATTATCAATAATAATTTCAGTAATTGTACTGATGTGGCAGTCATTATTAGCTGTCTTTATTCATATCCCCAAACTCTCTTCTCCTTTGTTAATAAAACCTGATCTAAAATGATTTTATATGTAAAAATAACCTCTTTTATCTGAGAAGGCAATGGCACCCCACTCCAGTACTCTTGCCTCGAAAATCCAACGGACGGAGGAGCCTGGTGGGATGCAGTCCATGGGATCGCTGGGGGTCGGGCACGACTGAGCGACTTCACTTTCACTTTTCACTTTCATACATTGGAGAAGGAAATGGCAACCCACTCCAGTGTTCTTGCCTGGAGAATCCCATGGACGGGGGAGCCTGGTGGGCTGCCGTCTATGGGGTCGCACAGAGTCGGACACGCCTTAAGTGACTTAGCAGCAGCCTCTTTTATAGTCATGGTGACCCCTCCATGGATAGCACTGGTGAAATCTCCACAACTTCGAGAGTGGCAATTCTGTACTTTTTTTGGGTAATCCTTATTTTCATTTTATATGAGCTCATGCTCCAATGCTAAGGCAAAAAATATCCCAAATGTTCAGAAGAATTTAAAGGTACTATTAAAACTCATTTCATTTACATTTTGATCTTCTGTGAATATATCAATTACAAATGCTTTCAGGGGCAAGTAACAGAAAACTAGAACCACAATGACTTAATCTCAGGATATTGTTTTCCCAACAATAAATCTGGAGATAAATGGCAGTTCAGTGATTGAATAAGAATCCTAGCTCTTTCCTTTCTGCCATTCCACCACTCTCAGCTGTTGGCTTTTATTTTCCAATTTAGCGCCTCATGAGGACAAGATGGCGGCCGCAACTTGAAGCACCATGGCCTCAGACAAGTGTTCAAAGGAAAACAAGGAGGGAAGGACTCACAACACTTTTTTCTTATACCCTCTCTCTTTTATTATGAAATAAATGTTTTATCAGAAACCTCTTAACTCACTTCCTCATATTTCATACTCAGCAAAAGTAGGTCACTTACGTATGACAGGATCAATCACCTGCATAAGGGATTGGAGTTGCTATGTTGCCTTAGATAGATCAGATCAGATCAGTCGCTCAGTCGTATCCGACTCTTTGCGACCCCATGAACCACAGCACGCCAGGCCTCCCTGTCCATCACCAGCTCCCGGAGGTCACTCAGACTCACATCCATTGAGTCAGTGATGCCATCCAGCCATCTCATCCTCTGTCGTCCCCTTCTCCTCCTGCCCTCAATCCCTCCAGGGCTTGACAAACTATGGTCCTGGACCCAGACTGATGCCTGTTTTTGTGAATAAAGTTTTATTGGAACACAGCCACACCCATTCACAGACATACTGTCTACTGTTGTTTTGTACTACAGCGGCAAAACTGTAGTACAATGGGTTGTGAGAGATCGTATGAACTGCAAAGCCGCAAAATATTTTATTACCTGGCTTTTTATTTAAAAAAAAATTGTCTTCCTCTAGTGTAGACTATGATTAATTTCCTAAAGCTGGCCATAAAGCCAGGATTCTTTAAACAAAAAGAAGAAAGAATGGCCCTTGGAAAGGCAATTAATACGGACTAGCCCCTCCCCCACTGCCTCACCATCTTTCCTAACGTCATTTATCTGATAATAATGCAAATTTCAACAAATGGCCAAGAAGATAGCCTTTTCGAAAACTTTTTTTTCCCCCAAATTGTCAGTGTGGAACCTTTACCCTGAGTTTCCATTGCCATTCCACCCAATCTTTAATTACATCCCTAATCTCTAATCTCCTCTTTCAAGACTTTCTTTCAACCTTTAGAAATTAAGACAAATTCTTCAGAATCACAGGCCCTGGAGGGAGTGTGACATAGAATTCAATTACTGAGTAAAATTGAATTTCAATTTTTTTTCCATCCTGCAACATTACTCTAGTGTCTGATTTCCTATTTCCTTCCCTGGAAGGACACTGTGGGCCTGGTTGGTGTTTCCCCCCCAAGTGTAGGCCACTCTCCTCGGAGCTAAGGGAGAAACACTAGAAAAAAATTTCTTAGAAATATTAGTAACAATTTGAAGATGCACTGCTGCTGCTGCTGCTGCTGTCGCCGTCCGCCCCCCCGCTCCCCCGTCCCTGGGATTCTCCAGGCAAGAACACTGGGGGGGTTCCTCCCCTGCATGAAAGTGAAAAGTGAAAGTGAAAGTGAGTCGCCCTCCGCTCCTGCGCCCTATGGACTGGAGCCTACCGATCTTCCGTCCATGGGATTTTCGCAAATACTGGGGTGGGGTGCCATTCCTTCCCACTACCAGATGCTAAATAAGAAGAGGTGGCAATCTTCAAGTTTGAAGCAGATGAAAGAAGGAGGTGGTGGATGAATTTTCTGAAGTGTGCTTTTCATGGTGTGCAGGTTCCAAATCTCTGTTGTGAGTTTGGGCTGAGGCCCGTTGAAGGAGCTTATGAGAGTCAAAGCATTTTTCTATCACCACATAGCTTCCTACTCTTTTACCCCCAAATCCTACAGCTTTTTATCTAGATTTCACAAGGGAAGCTTTTAAAAATAGAGGCACTGGATGAGGAACAAGGGTCTGGAACATGAAGGGACTGTATCACTTTGTTCGACAGCTATCAGAAGTCAGTTTCAACTTTTTAGATCTAATGGTATGGAGAGGTTTAACCCACAGTTTGATGAAAAAGTTCAACCAGTATGAAATTTTGGAATACAGAATATCTGAGTTAGGACGCACAGACCTCCTATGACCCATTTTATGGTTCAAACTTCAGTTCAAAGAAGAGACAATTCAGTTGAGTTGATCTAATTGTGCTTCCCCTTTCCTTGGAAAAACAGCCCTGTAGGGCAGGAGGGATAAAAAAGGGCTTCCAGGGTTATACCCATTTAAGCCCCTGGACCTCTCAGCCTCCCCATGTCCCCTTGCTCAGGCCCTCTCCACGGTGGCCATTTAGGATTTGTTCCTGTTGCCAACGCTCATTCTCCACCTGCTACTGGCTTGGGTCTGTCCTCTCACTACAGCTGTGTCACCCCCTCCTTTCGCTCAGGGGTGTGCAGGCAATCCCGCCTCACCGTTGTTCACAGATCTGCTTCCCGATCCCAGCGTCAGCCTGACTTATTTACAGGCACTTCTCCAAAAGAATCTGCAGCACTTCCTAGGACCTAGGAGGAAGTCAAGTTGAGGGACATAATCATATGTCTTAAAATGTTCTCTTCCACACCTCTGTGAATAGGTATCACAGGATGGATTCTAAACATAGTGACCTCTTTCCTGTGTTAGGTGGGATGGTTCATCATCCCTTTTTTTTTTTGGATGAGAGAGTGTCAACCATGGTTTCCAAGGCTTTTCATCTCGATTTTTCTCTCAAGGGGGCTGGTATATTCTTTAGCAGTTAGAACTCTTGGAAGCCTGTTTTTGTTTGTTTGTTTTAAATTCCCAATTCCCAATGTAAATATACTGGCTCGATTCTTCCTCACTTTCCATCTTTTCTCATCTGCTGGTCCTTAAAGCACTGGCATCTTAAAGTCAGGCCATCAGTATGCCATGGTAAACCTTGGTTTTTAGGATATTAAAAAAATAGTTCTGTGTGTTTTCTAGCTGGCGGCCTCTTTCCTTCCTACTAAGAACATCTCAACTTTAACACACGCTGGCGCATGTGGGACCAGGCAGGAGGTGCTAAAACATGTGTTTGGGTTTTGAAGTAGTGGGAGGCCCAACACCCATGACTCTGGCATTCAGTCATTTATTCACTTATTAGATTTCTAGTAAACATTTGCTGTTTAAGATAATCTGATAGTGATTTTGGAAAATATAAAGATGTAAAAGGCACACAGTCCAATTTATGTACAAGGAAGACAGAATGGGGAGAATTTGAAATAGAGCCTATTTGAGTTATACATTTGGAAATATTTCCCATGGAGATGACATCTGAAGTTTTGTGACAGGTGATCATTCATTGAAAGTGAAAGTTGCTCAGTTTTGTCTGACTCTTTGCCACTCCATGGACTATACAGTCCATGGCATTCTCCAGGCCAGAGTACTGGAGTGGGTAGCCTTTCCCTTCTCCAGGGGGTCTTCCCAACCCAGGGATTGAACCCAGGTCTCCCACATTGCAGGCAGATTCTTTACCAGCTGAGCCACAAGGGAAGCCCAAGAATACTGGAGTGGGTAGCCTATCCCTTCTCCAGGGGATCTTCCCAATCCAGGAATTGCACCAGGGTCTCCTGCATTGCAGGTGGATTCTTTACCAACTGAGCTATGAGGGAAGCCCACAGATTTGAAAATATTTCCCATGGAGATGACATCTGAAGTTTTGTGACATGCAATCATTCATTAAGTCCACCAAAAATTATTAAGTACCTATGTGGTAGGCACTTACAGAGCATGAGCAAACAGAAGTGGGGAGGTATTGTTTAATGCGTACAGAGTTTGAGTTTTGCAAGATGAAGAGTTCTGAAAATGGTAGTTTGGCGATGGTTGCACAACAATATGAAGGTAGTTAACATAACTGAACTATACATTAAAAAACGGTTACAGTAGTAAGCATTATATTATGTGGGCTTTATCACACACACCCACACACAAACTGAACAAACAACCCAATAAAAATAAATAAATAAACACACAATTTTTAAAATGAGGTATAAATGATGTTCAATGTTATGTAAGTTTTAGGTGTACAGCATAGTGATTCACAATTTTTGAAGGTTATATTCTATTCACAGTTATTATAGAATATTAGCTATATTCCTTATGATGTATAATATATCTTTGTAGATTGTCTATTTGATACATAGTGGTTTGTACCTCTAATCCCCTACTCCAACTGTGCCCCTCCCTGCTGGTAATCTCTAGTTTGTTCTCTATGAGTCTGTTTCTTTTTTATTATATTCACTGCTTTATTTTACTTCTTACATTTCATATATAAGTGATATCATACAGTATATGTCTTTCTTTCTTTGACTTACGTTTCTTAGCATAATACCCTCCAAGTCTGTCCATGGTGCTGCAAATGACAAAATTTCATTCTTTTTTATGGCTGGGCATTATTCCATTGCATACATACACTACATTTCCTTTATCTGTTCATCTGTTGATGGACACAGGTTGCTTCCATGGCAACTGTAAATAATGCTGCCATGAACATTGGGCTGCAATGTACCTTTTTGAGTCAGTTTTTTTTTTTTTCAGATGTATACCCAGGAATAGAATTGCTGGGTCATATGGTAGTTCTATTTTCAGTTTTTTGACTAACCTGCATTCTGTTTTCCATAGTGGCTGTACCAATGTACCTTCTCACTAACAGTGTATAAAGTTTCCCTTTTCTCCACATTCTTGGCAACATCTATGAATTGTGTAACAAACTCATGAATTAAAAAAAAAGGTATGAATAAACAAAAAAGACCTTTGCCTCTATGGAGCTTATAATCTAGTAGGAAGAAATAGACCACATGTAATTAAATTACTCCTATGTTAAAAGGTGGTAAGTACTATAGGCACAAAAAGAAGAACAGGGTAAGGACAGATTGGACATCCTAAGGTGGGGTGCTATTGTACATCAAATTGTCTGCATGGGCGTTTCTAAGGAGGTGACTTGAGCAGAGACATGGAGATGATATAATCAACCACATGAATATCTAGAAAACAGTCAGTATGAAGGTTCTAAGGTGGGAGCATGCCTGGCATGTTGAAGGGACCACAAGGAGGCCAGGGTGGCTGGGTCAAAGTGAGTGGGTGGGGTAGAGGGAGAGTGGTAGGAGCTGTGCTCGCAGATGTAAGGGGAGGTCAGTTCTGGATATCACCTGAAGGAATTTTGTTTTTATTTGGAAATGGAAGCCATCGCAAGGTTGTCAGGAGAGTAATGCCATGGTGTGATGCATTGTAAAAGGGGAACTCTACATGGATAGTACAGGGACCAAGAGAAGAAATAGGAGACCCCTCAGCAGACTGTTGAATCATCTCTAGGTGAGAGATGATGGTGATTTGGGCCAGGATAGTAGCAGTGGAGGTGAAGGGAAATGATTAGATTTTAAAATGTATTTTAAAGTTAGAGCTGACAGAATATTCTGAAAAAGTAGAAGTGAGTGGAGAAAAGAAAAGAAAAGTCAAGACAACTCCAACATTTTTGACTTAAGTAGCTGGACAGATGGGAGTGCCATTATGGAAGTGTGCTCTGAGTGAACAGTATTTTTTGGAAGAGGGGATAGGTTGAGGGGAGACCAGGAGTTCAGTTTTGAATGCACTGAGTTAGCTCTGTTTTCAGTGCAATTCATTCTAAAGCTGCATCAGAGAGGGCCATGGAAAGCATGAGTCAGAGATACAGCATCTGTCACAGGGTATCGGCTCAGAGTAGGTGTGTCCTTTAAGATATGGAAGAAAAAAGAGGATGCAAGATTCGAAGAACCCCATGACTGACTCATGCTTTTCATGACCCTCATTTGTGCAATTTGAAATAATTAACTGCAGCGATAATAGAGCTAACATGTGTTGATCTCTTACTCTGTACTTGACACAAGACATGTAAGTCATACCTATGTGTATAATTGGCAAAAGTGATAAATTTCACTTAGAGACTACAGAAAGCAAAGGTGTAATTTCCCCCTTATCCACATGCACGGCACCCTGTCTTGTATCCTTGGACTGCAAGTTGACAATTCTAGGGTGCTTTATAGTTTACAAACACCTCTTCACATACATTACATATCTTTAGAGCAATCTTATGAGGAGATCAGTGAGGTAATCCTTTTCAAGCTCAAGGGGCTGGAACAGCCAAGAGAGAAACAGCAGTTTGAGCTTCCAGGCTCTCTCTGACTTTAAGGTTCACAATTTCCCAACACCACCTTGCTGTCCAGCTTTTCATTTTGAATGCTTTAAACCTATGAACAGTTTATAATAGTACAACAAACACTTGCTCACCAATTATATTTTGCCACATTTGATTTATGTCTTCACACACACACACACATACACACACACACACAGAGTTTTTTGGTGACCTATTTGAAAGTAAGTTGCAGACATCCTGTCACCTCCAAGTATATTTAGCCTGCATCTCTTAAGAATAAGGACATTTCCTACATAATAAATCTTTTCACACCTAAAAAACTAATGATTCAGTGACATCACCTAATATATCATCTGTATTTACATTTCTATAACTGTCCCCCTATTTTTTTATTGCTCTATTTTTTTCTATCTAGGAACCAGTCTAGGATCATGCATAGCATTTGGGTAGTCTATCTTTTATCTTTTTTCACAGGACAGTTTCCTCATTTTTTATCTTTTATGCTATTATCTTTTGTGAAAAGTCAGGTCACTTGTCATGCAGAGTGTCCTAAATTCTGTATTTGTTTGATTATTTCCTCATAGTTTGGTTTAGGTTAAAATATTTTGGGCAGGAATAGTACAGAGGTCTGAATGTCAAGTTGTTCCCCTGTTGGTGGTGCTTAGTTTGGTTACTTGTTTAAGATGGTGACTGCCAGATTTCTCCTCCATAAAGATAAACTTTCCCCCTTTTAATTAATAAGTCGTCTATGGAGTAATGCTTTGAGACCAAGGTTTCAGAATCCACTGGTGACACTTGCCTAAATTACTTACTACGCTGATGGCTACAAAATTCCCATGATCCTCCTGTGCTACCTATGGACCTAGATACTCCTTTTCTTAAAGCTTTACTTCCAGTACTAAGCCAACTGTGTTTAGTATATTCCTCAGGACATGGGGCATGCACCGAGGGAAGGAGCAGGAAGTGAGCCATGGGATCAGATAGCAGATCAGATAGCAGATAGACTGATCTTTGTGTTCCAGAAATGCCAGGCAGGGCATATTATTGTGAAGCAATAGGACTATTTGGTAACAGAAAAGTTTCAGTTCTGCAATTCTTGGGTGGTTACAGTTTGTGTTTTATATAATTTAGCCATCTTTCTCTTCAAAAAAGTTTTTTTTTTTTTTTTTGGTGGGGTGGTGGAGGAAAAATAAGGCACATTATATTAGCTATAAATCTATTTTGATTCCTTTATTATCCTCTTTGCCTTCTTTTTAAAAAATACATGTTTATTTTTGGCTGCTCTTGGTCTTCGTTGCTGCACGAAGGCTTTCTCTAGTTGCGGAGACTGGGGGCTACTCTTCATTGTGGTGCACAGGTGTCTTATTGCCGCGATTTCTCTTGCTGTAAAGCACAGGGTCTAGGCGCGCATGCTCAGTGTTTGGTGCATGGGCTTAGCTGCTCCCAGACATGTGGGATCTTCCCGGTCCAGGGATTGAACTGGTGTTCCCTGCATTGCAAGGCGGATTCTTAATCACTGGACCACCAGGGAAACTGTTTTCTTCTTTTTCTTTCTTCTTGTTTTCTATTCTTTCCTTTTATGTCTCTCTCAATGCCCTTCTTCTTTTTAAAATCTTCTTAAAGGTTTCTTTCTGATGTTTCTGTTTTTTTCAGCTTACTTCTTCCAATTGACCAGTCTCTACTTTTTTCTTTTAGTTGATCTGTCCCTCCTGCCTTTCTACATAAAAAGGGCTTTAGAATTTATAAGGCAATTTTAAATTAGGGCATATGATGTTCAACTCGTCATATAATAAAGATTTTATTCTTTATTCTTTTATTTATTTATTTTATTCTTCATATAATACCTGATTTTCGAAGACTTTAAAAATATATTCCATTATATTCTCAAACAACCATTGATGGACTTAGTTGTCTCAACAGGACATTTGTTACTTTAAAACACACTATTTTGTTAACCACACTCTTTCTCTTATAAAGCTAAGAAATAAGAAGATTTTCTATCTCTTTTTTTGGTAGTTTCTAACCACATTTTTATTGTTTTCATGTAAGCACTTGATAATCAACTGACAGGTGTTGTTATGTACAGAAGTTATGCTTATGAAGTATGGAAATGAGTGAAACAACATTTGAAAAAAATGTATATTTAACTTGCAAAATATTGTTACTATGGCAAGAAAGACAAATGATTTTTCTCTAATGTGCTCACCTGTTCCACCAACAGCCCTTTGGTTGTTCAAAGATTATTGTCACGATCCACTTTGTAATTTAAAATAAAGATTAAAAAAATTTTTTTTGCCTCAATGTACTTTTCTTGTTTATTTAAAAAATTTCACAGGCTCTAGCAACTCTCTCCTAATTTATAACTCAAAATAATAATAACAGAAGTATAGCATATGGCGTAGTTTTAAGCTGATAAATATAATTTTGTTGATTGATAATGATTTACTATTCAAGTCTCTGAACCTAAGTTAGGAATGAGACTCATGTCCACGGATTAGAGAAGGCCTTCTCTGTTGGCAGTGCATGAACCTGCTTGTCAATCTCTTCCAGTAGTTTGGAAAGAAAAAGTTGACGGAGACTTTTGCTCTGCCCCCAGGACATCCTTGGCCTACCCCTGCCAGACAAGGAATGCTGTTTTCTTCCAAATGCTAACCCAAGCCTTACATAAAACTTCTGAGGGTAGTAATTAGGGCAAATAGAGTAAATTATATTCCAGAAGAATAGATTTTCTGAAGATCAGCTTTGAATCCTGTTTAAGATTAACCAAGAGCTTCCTAAACTTAGTTGAACTTAGAAATTATCCTTATTATTGAATAAGATAAAACAACACAAAGCAGGTGTTTTTTTTTTGTTGTTGTTGTTTGTTTTATTTTTAAATGGTGGTACTTGCATTCTGTGGAATTCACTTTGGAAATTAAAGTTTAACAACTCTATACTGAAAGTTAAGGCCTAAACCAGATAGCTTTTGAAGGTTCTTTCAGTTCCTATAGCAATAAAATCCCAGTATAATGTGTTAACAAGATCTCATTTTCAACCTGAAGTGTTAACAAAATACTATAGGTTTTATAAATCTATAAAACATGTGTAAAGCAAAAAAAAAAAAAAAAAAAAGTGTTGTTTACTAATATTAATGCAAATTTAAGGGGAATTAAAATGGTGTTAGCTACATGATTTTTTTTTTTTGGTTGTTAAAAATGACAATTTAAATGGAAAGATTTAATATTTGATTATAATCTGAATATTAATGGGTTTATGACTCAGATAATTTTAT
Organism: Tragelaphus eurycerus; assembly: GCA_935064755.1. NCBI lineage: Eukaryota > Metazoa > Chordata > Mammalia > Artiodactyla > Bovidae > Tragelaphus > Tragelaphus eurycerus. The sequence continues at coordinate 37,245,015 of CAKXYN010000010.1, read as the reverse complement.
TACAATTTTAAAAACATTCTCCTGTAATCTTTCAAAATTCAAAATCACCTGCCAATGCAGATTTTCTGATGTCTAAGTCATTACCTTTGAAATCTGTGGTACCACTTAGAAATAACCTAAAAACTAAATTGCAGGTGGTTTTATCTAATTGATTTCTATGTTTCAGTTCACAAGTTTACAAGTCACCAAATCATGGGGTAAATAACAAATCTGATTTGTCTATGATACCTAAATATCCATAGTAAAGTGGAATTTATGTGAAGGAACCAATAATGTTTAAGAACCTGCCAATGAAAGATGATGTTGACATAAATGATAGAGTCCTGTCTTTAAAGGGTAACCGCTCTGATTCTTTAATGACACAGATTCTTTATTAGTTATTTATTTACTATAGGCTCAAGAAGAGACACAAACCTGTAAACACTGCTACATTTTACCCGTTCTCAACCTATTCTTTTGGATATATACTAGTATTCATCAGATTTGATCTCATCAATTAGTAATTTTCATCAGAGGGAGTAGACTACTTATGTTTTCTAATCTGGGAATATGGTATCAAATGTTGCAGACCAGGGATTGGGCAATCTACAACCTTCAGGCCAAATCCAGCTGACCATCTATTTTCAGAAATACGGTTTGATTGGATGTCTAAGCATGCCAATTTACTTATTGTCTATGGCTGGCTGGCATGCTGTAGCTACAGAGTTGAATAGTTGTGATAGAGACCGTATGGCCCACAAAGCCTACAATATTCACTTTGTGGTCTTTTATGGGGAAAGTTGGCCAACTGATGGTCTAGATGGCTGTGTGAGGGGGAAAAAGGTGTTTTTATTTTATAAGTCTACCAGGGACAGACTTTTTGGTTTCTAGAGTAAAAAATGATTCCCATGCTACTAATAACCTGGACAGCACATTTCTGAAATGGAACACATGGGTTATATGCTTCATTGAACTCAGTTTTTCTTATTTACAGCTGCTTGTAATTAGTAGTTATTTTGCTCTTATAATTACTTATTTCTATTGCAAGTAGCTAGTTATAGAACTGAAAAATGGAAGGTTGTCCAGAGGCATCATGTGTTTGGAGTACTTTTGACCTGATGTTTCTTGAAGCCAAGAAGATGCCTGCGCTCACCATCAGCAGCTTCATTTCCTGAGAGGAAATCACGAAGGGCACATAATAGCGGGCTCAGTACATTCTTGCTGCTTGATTAGTTCATTGATTTAAAAGAACTGAAATAATGAAGAAAAGTATTTCTATTTTGGAAATGAATTAAAACAAAACATTTTTAATAATGTGACCTTAGAAATTTACCTCATCTCTCTCAGCTTCAGTGACTTTCTCTCTAAAATGGAGCTAATAAAAACACATATCTCATAGTGTTTTGAAGATTAAATGAGATTGCCCACTTAAAAAGTTTTTGACTGAGTATCTTGCACATAATTAAGGCATAATCTATTTGTGGTATTATTATTATTGCTATCTCTTTAGCTTCATATCCTTATTCCCCCACCATATTTTAACTATACATACCATTATTCATTCATCCATTTTGTTTATTGATGCTAACTGTATTAGTCTGGGTCCTATAGAAAAATAGAACTCATAAGACACACACACTTATGCATGAATACACACATGTACAGATGCACATTATAAGAAATTGGCTTACATGGTTATGGAAGCTAAGAGGTGCCAAGAGCTGTGGTCAGTAAGCTGGAGACCCAGGAGAGCTTGTGGTCTAGTTCAAGTCTGAGGACAAAGGCAGGAGAAGACTGACATCCTATTTCAAAGACAGTGTGGCAGAGAGAGCCTTTCTCCATCATTTGACCTTTCTGTATGATGACTGGAGCTAAAGAGCTTAGAGGCAGGGCTGCTGGGTGTTTATCTACAGCTCTGGTGCAGTCATCCAGGATGACGAGCTTAGAGGCGGGGCTGCTGGGTGGTTATCTACAGCTCTGATGCAGTCATCAAGGATGACGACAGTGATGGCAATGGAGGAAGAGTTGATGAGTCTTGTGGCTAGATATTCCATGAAGTCATTCTTCCATGAGAGTGCCATGATTTTCTTATTTCTGAGACTTGCATGTACTACTTCTGTTCGGAATACTCTTTCTTTTCCTCTGGAAAATTCCATTTGTTCGTCCACTCCAGATGCCACTTTCTCTAAAGAGCATGTACTGACTTTCCCCATATAGACAGCTTTTCCTTTGTGATCACATAGCACCTTATAATACTTTTGTCACAACACTTAGCAAGTGGAAGGGGAAGTTCTGTGTATAAATCTGCCTCTCCATGTAAACTGGGATGTCCCAGAATGCAGAGATTACATCTTATATATCTTTGCTTCCATTCAATAAATATTTGTCAAGTGAATGCTCTCCTATTAGAATATGAGCAGATTAAGGGCATTATTATATTTCCAGTGCATGTCACTATGTCCAACCATAGTAGAATACCAATAAATATTTATTAAGGTCAACTATCACTTTTCAAAGGAAAAAAAAAGCCCAGATTCATTGAAAATAATCATTTTCAAGTGTCTCTAGTAGACAAATACTTGGTAGCATGAACAACCCAGTTAATATTTGATTACAGTAAAATATGAATCATATGTGAACTTTTCTATCTATAAATCTTTAAACCATTCTAGTTGACTAATACAGGCAAATGGAAAGTTGAACTACACTTACACAGTTAAAGTTTAGGAGAGAGTTGGAGGGATTTAGATTCAAAGGCTGGGGTGGTTTGCATTGGAAATATGCTTGGAATTTATCGCAGCTGCTGAAAGTGGGATCGCCTGGAGGTGCACAGATTGTGGAATTACAGCTGTTCTGTGGAACTGAGGTAACTCTTCTGAGAAGTGGTCAAACTCTCCTTGTCAGGGAACACTTTAGTTTTTAGGTTTGCATGGCAATATCCTAACTAATTTCCCACAGAGAAAAGTGACTGAAGAACCATTTATGTGTTTATGAATTGCTTATATTGGAAGTCTCAATCTTGTTTGTGCATTTACGTCATTTGTAGAATTTTTTTTTTCTTTCCAGACAAATAAGTCCAGGCTGCACCTTCAGAGGTTCTGACTCAGCAGGTGTTTTTATAAAGCTTTGCAAGTCATTCTGATACATGGTCAAGGTTGAGGACAGCTGAAATGTAGAGTCAAATTCCAGTGAAGGACTTTTACTGTGAATTACTTCTCCTAAATTTAACGTTAACTGAAATCTTTTGTGCTTACTAAATGGTTTTAAAATTGCATGTTTAAAAAGTGTCAAGTTCTTTTGTGGGAAGGTCTGTATTATGCTATGATTCATCCATTAGAAAGAAACATTTTAGTTTCTGTCATGCTGCACAGGTTAAACATGTTCATTTATATGGACAAGTCTCTGGGTTTCAGTTCTTGAACTTCATGACTAAGCTGTGAGTTGATGATGGCTCTGTTCGGAGATAAATGTTCAAGAACATCATGTCTACAGAGGTAGAGAGCATTTGACACTCTTGGATGGAAAAACAGGACATCCAATTTCTAAATAATATGGAAAATATTAAGATTTCAGATTTAAAATATCTTATCACTTAATCTTTTTTTGACTTCAGGGTGTACTCCTAATATTATCATAGAATATGAGATAATTTTTGGACTCTGTGTTAACAAATGATTATATTAAAAACAACGCTACGCACTCTAGGTGCATCTTTCCTATGTATCTTTTTAGCATATATTTTTCCAGCTTATATCTTATTATTTGTCTTAACATTATTCTTATTTCCTATTGTGTTTTTACTCTTCAAAGATAGTGATGTCTTTTTCTATTGTATCTTGTATCTTTTCTCTTTTATCAGGACACTCTCTAGCAGATCCTATTCCTTTGTTAATGGTGTATTTAGAGAAGAACCATGCCCTTTCACTATACACCAAATTCAAAGCCAAAGACCTAGCTTTGAATCCACATTCTGCCATAACACTGTGACCTTACTCAGCCTTTTTGAGGCTCCATTTCTACACACGCACACACACACATGCCATCATCATACACATAATTCTAATTCTTGGGATTGCCTCTGTCCTTTGCTCTTTGCATTTAAATCATATTGGTTCCACAAAATAGTATTTGGTTTCTTTCTGGCTTCACCACGCCTCCATTATTTTGATGGCCTTTCTAATTCATCTCACACCTTGCTAATGAATTATCTTTTCTTTTACTCCCATTCTGTGTGGTTTGTTGAATCCAGGCCATTTTTTTTTTTTTTGCCCTGGGCTCCTCTGGTGGCTCAGTTGTAAAGAATCTGCCGGCAATGCAGGAGCCACAGGAGATGCAGGTTCAATCCTTGGGTTGGGAAGATCCCTTGGAGTGAATCATGGCAATGCACTCCAGTGTTTTTGCCTGAAGAATCCCATGGACAGAGGAGCCTAGTGGGCTACAGTCCAAAGGGTCACAAAGAGTGGGACACAACTTAGCAACTAATCAACAACAACCGGTGAAGTAGGGTTCACTATAAACTGATAGAATTTAGATTAAAATACTGTACCTTGGTGCTTTGGATACACTAACAAAAACACATGCCATTATCGCATACTCATTCTTACTATTAAGGTTTATTTTATTGGCAGGACATGAAAAGAATGAATGTTAGATATTACTAAAAATTCACTGAGGAATTCATAATAATATGGTGCACATCCATTGGTTTTGTTTTATGAAGTAGGCATTCAAGTTCCTACTACTCTAATAGAGCGCTTATTGAACTGTTACTGGGAATATAAATTCCTCTGACTGTGCACCAAATGGAAAAGCAAAGGTATAAATGGTTTCATCTTTCCTCTGAAGATTTAGTCACTTCCATGACCCTTTCCTCGGGGAAGGCAATGGTACCCCACCCCAGTACTTTTGCCTGGAAAATCCCATGGACGGAGGATCCTGGTAGGCTCCAGTCCATGGGGTCGCTAAGAGTCGGACACAACTGAGCGACTTCACTTTCACTTTTCACTTTCATGCATTGGAGAAGGAAATGGCAACCCACTCCAGTATTCTTGCCTGGAGAATCCCAGGGACGGAGGAGCCTGGTGAGCTTCCGTCTATGGGGTCGCACAGAGTTGGACATGACTGAAGCGACTTAGCAGCAGCAGCAGCATGACCCTTTCCTCTGCATGATTTATTTTTTTACATAAGGAATCACTACAAACCAATAAAAATTTTTTATATGCTTGCAACTAGCCTGTACAGGGAGTCAGATTAAAATCCTAGGTGAAGTTCTCAATGGAATCTCAGCATTTGATCATGCCACCAAGGCTTTAATTCTTAAAGTGTGATAAGCTGATCAGAGAGTTTTAAGATCTTGGTACCAGTATAGAGTTGAAGGCTGCCATGAAATCTGCTACTTAGGCAGGCTGTCTCCTCTGAGGTGTCGACAAAGAAATAGAATGTTAAGTAAAGAAGTTGAAAGTCAAATCAAAACGAATAAAGGCTATTTGGAATGCTGTCAAACACACTCTGGACTTTACTAAGCACCAGACCTTGACCAAGTTAGGAAATAATAAAAATTTAAGGCCTAGATTTAATACAGGTCCCATATATAACTCCAAGTAGTTTTATAATTATTTTCCCACATATATAATTTTAAATGTGGACTTCTAATGTCCCTTGCTCCCAGTCATTGTCCACCATAGCACTACCTTGACGGAGATCTACCTTGTCCAACAGTCAAATACACCTGCTCTTATTCATTTCCCTACAGATCTGCTAGGTGACTAGTCACCAGCTTTCAGACTCCACATGGGATGTTGAATTAATGTGTTACTGTCCCTCTTCCACTTTTATATCATTTGCTTTTCAGTAGGATCTTCTTGGGAGAAGGAAATGGCAACCCACTCTAGTATCCTTGCCTGGAAAATCCCAGGGACAGAGGAGCCTGGAGGGCTACAGTCCATGGGGTCTCAAAGAATCAGACACACTTTGTGACTAAACCACCACCACTAGGGCCTTCTTGAGGCTTCCCTCGTGGCTCAGTGGGTAAAGGATCTTCCTGCAGTGCAGGAGACAGAGGACACGTGGGTTCGACCCCTGGGTCAGGAAGATCCCTTGGAGAAGGAGATAGCAACCCACTCTAGTATTCTTGCCTCGAGAATCCTATGGACAGAGGAGCCTGGCGGACTACAGAGAGTTGGACATGACTGAGCAACTGAACACACAGCACAGGATCTTCTTGCTGCTACTGCTAAGTCACTTCAGTCGTGTCCGACTCTGTGCGACCTCATAGACGGCAGCCCACCAGGCTCTGCCGTCCCTGGGATTCTCCAGGCAAGCACACTGGAGTGGATTGCCATTGCCTTCTCCATTGTGTGAAAGTGAAAAGTGAAAGTGAAGTTGCTCAGTCACGTCTGACTGGTAGCGACCCCATGGACTGCAGCCTACCAGGCTCCTCCATCCATGGGATTTTCTAGGCAAGAGTACTGGAGTGGCTTGCCATTGCCTAGTTCATGTTAAAAGTAACATAATAATAATAGCGAATTTAATGACACTATATGCCAACCATTACCTTACACCCAGTCACATTTAATGCTTATACCAACTCTATGAACTATTCACTATTATTAATATTATATCCATTTTACACATCATGAACCTGGAGTGTAGAGATGCCAAGTAGGTCATAAACTGAGAAGCAGTTTTGGAACACTTTTAACAGTTTAACTTCACCATCCTTTTGCACCACTAAACTGTCCTGCCTACATATGGCCAGGGATATACAGTGGATAATGGGAAACACTTGTGCACTAGGGTCAGCAATACCTATTCAAATCTTGTCTCCGCCCTTTACTGGTATGCGGTTTGGGTAAGATATTCAATTTCTCTGAATTTAATTTTCTAAAATGTAGACTAGTAACAATAGTACTTATAAGTTTAGTATGGAATTAAATACATTAGTGCTTAGACAGTACCTATCACCAAAATATAAAGTATTCTTCACATCTGAATGTATGACTGGGAAGAAATGGGGAAGGTATTTTTGTGCAAAGGATTTTGTGAAACAGCTCAGTTGCTCTTCCCGGGCTGTAGGAATAGCAGCATCAGAGGAGTAAACCCAGGGCTCATAGTCAGAATTGGGAGAAGATACTGGCTTCCCTTGTGGCTCAGCTAGTAAAGGATCTGCCTGCAATGTAGGAGACCTGGGTTCGATCCCTGGGTTGGGAAGATCCTCTGGAGTAAGGGAAAGGCTAACACTCCAGTATTCTTGCCTGGAGAATTCCATGGACAGTATAGTCCATGGGGTCACAAAGAGTTGGACACTGCTGAGTGACTTTCACTTTTTCAAGGGCTATAAATCCAAGAGGCAGAGGTGATAGTCACCGTACCTACAGGCCAGAGGAGACCCAAATTACAGTGTCAAGAGACTCTCCAATTGACATGCATTTGTGGGTAGTCAACTTTTAGAAGGAGATGATAGAAGTATCAGGCAGAGGTCCATTTAAGGAGGCTGTATCCCCAAATACTAGTATATGTGATATACTTACTTCCCATGTATAAATATAAAATTTACACTTAAATAGAATATAGAAACCACTGTAAATTGTTTTAAATTATCTTTATTTTTGACATATCAGGTAGAAAGTAAATTTTCTTTTTTTGTATTTTCTCCATATGTTCCTTAAAAAACAAAATTTGAGCTTTGTTTTTCCTGTAATTCTTTTGAAGTCTAAATACTAACAAAAAAATCTGTCAGGAAGCTCTATTCATTTTTTTCCTTTTAATTTTGTACATGTCAGGAAAGATACTACATGTCAAAAAACTCACATTAGCCAATGGGATTATAGAGGCTTCACTCAGAAAAAACTTTCCAAGTATTGATTGCTATGCTAAGTCACTTCAGTCGTATCAGACTCTGTGTGACCCCATAGACGGCAGCCCACCAGGCTCCCTCGTCCCTGGGATTCTCCAGGCAAGAACACTGGAGTGGGTTGCCATTTCCTTCCCCAATGCATGAAAGTGAAAAGAGAAAGTGAAGTCGCTCATTCATGTCAGACTCTTAGCGACCCCATGGACTGCAGCCCACCAGGCTCCTCTGTCCGTGGGATTCTCAAGGCAATAGTACTGGAGTGGGGTGCCATTGCCTTCTCCAAAGTATTGATTAGTGAGCTAATAATAATTAAGATATTTGTCTTTCAAAACCAAATTCTAATAGGCAAAATGAGTCTTGTTATTTTAAAGATTATTTGGAGAGAGTGAACATTAAGAACATTTTGTACTGGATACTTGTGCTTAATAGTTTACCTTAGCTTCCCCTATAAGGGAAGATACTATCCTACTTTATAAATAGGTCTCATAGGAAAATTACTTCTTCCTTGAGGTTAAACAATCTGATATGCATTTTTAATGTAGGGATAGTTAAAGGCAATTTGAAAGCTAACTCATGTTAGGTTGCAATATGCCAAACGTCTGAACAAAGACTTCATTAATCATGGTGTTTTAAAGACTCATTAAGTTTGGCCTCCATACTTTATGGAATAAAGAAGCTCCATAAATAAAGGAATAAAGAATCTATAAAATATACTAAAAAGATTAAACAATATTTCTCAAGAGTTAAAAAGCAGGCAATAGCTAAGTGGGAGAAAATGCCACGTAGGAGAGAATGTTATTAGTAAATCCTGATAAAGTTAAACATGAAAATTATGAAGTAACTGACAGTGATTACCAGATTTTTCCTAATTCATTAAGGATGGAAAAGGGAGTAGTTTGAAATTGAAGTAGGAGAGACTTAGGTTAGATATCAGAAAGAACTTCCTAACTATGAATGTTGCTGATCAGTGTTAAAGGGTATATCACATTCTGAAAGAGCTCCTTGGATACATTTAAGAATGAGACATAAACCTTTTCCTCAGGGGTGGTTTAAAAGCTATCCCACCCAACCACAGCAGAGTGGATGGTTCCAGTTCACTTGCTGGTGGCAAAGACTGGGACCCAACCTCAGAGGCTGCTGCCCTGCTGCCTCCCTCCTCTGCCCCACTTTTGTGGGCTCTTTCTGTCTGTCAACAGCCTGGAGCGTCAGTTGCTGAGATAGTCAGTTTCCTCTCCAGGAATTCCCTCTTTCTCTGCCAAAGGGAAGCTGCCTTGCTCAAGTCTATGCCTTTGCCTCAGGCACAGCCTGCATTCCGGAACTATCTGGTACTGGGGCTGTGGAAAATTCAAAGGACTAACCTCTTTGCTTCAGTTCAGGACAATTCATGACCTTTTGAGGGAGCTACTCAAGCTCTTCCACCAGCACACCCTCCGAGGGATCAGCTGAGGCCTTTGGTTCAACTGAATCACAGTTTATCCATCTGTCCTACCCTGCTTCCTCTGCTTCTCTTAGGAAAGACAGCATGAACTTTCCAGAATGTTTATGTTACTTTCTGTGCTGTGACTATTAGGGAAGAAGACAGAGGAGGGAAGCAGTTAGCTGAAGGGTTAAAATTGGAAGTGAAGTGGACGAATAGATGGAGAAGGCAAAAAAAAAGGAAGTGAAATCAAACTACTTGTTTATTCCTCCATCTCGAGTTTCACTTGTGCACAGAGACTGAGAGGAGTGGGTCAACCCCAACTTCTTCCTGATTGGAAATTGGACTTTTGTCTTTAGTGTCCCCCATTTCATTTTCTTACCTCCTAATTCATTTCCTTTTCTCTACCCATCCTTCAAATTTATGTAAACTATTGGATAATGTAAACATATTCAATAGTTAGCTTTGAACTGTACAGTGAAGAGTTGGGCTTTCTAGCTCTAAGATGATCATGGACTCAGCTTTTGTTCTAGTCTACTCCAGCTTTTGGAGTCATCTTATGAACACTTCCTCTGTACTCAGAGCCACCAGCCAGCAACACCCCGCACATATCCACTGAAGGGTTCACATCCTGATCACAGACCATCTTGGCTTTCATAGCAGCTGTGCCAATGTCTAAGGAGGTAGCTGCCAGCCACATGTGGGCATTCACTTTTGATTAAAATTAAATTTGCTAATTAATTAATAAGATGAAATTAACTAAAATTTTGAAGAAATAGTTCCTTAGTTGGACTTGTTGTTGTTCAGTTGCTAAGTCATGTCCAACTCTTTGTGGCCCTAGAATATGGACTTACTCTATGGACTGCAGCATGCTAGCCTTCCCTGTCCTTCATTATCTCCTGGAGTTCGCTCAAACTCATGTCCATTGAGTTGGTGATGTCATCCAACCATCTTATCTCTGTTGCCCACTTTTTCTCTTGCCCTCAATCTTTTCCAGCATCAGGTCTTTTCCAATGAACTGGCTCTTTGCATCAGGTGGCCAAAATATTCAGCTTCAGCTCCACTAGCCACACTTCTATGGCTCAATAGCCACATGTGGCTAGTGTCTATCATATTGCACAGTTCTAATACAGAACATTTATTTCACTGTAGAAAGTTCTGTTGGACAGCCTTGTTAAATTGGTCTTTAGAGTACAATCCTGACCATATATTGCCCTATGTAGATGGAAATGATTTAGGGCAATGTATTTGGAGTGAAGATCTAGATTGAGTCAGGTTTTAGGCTGTACCAACTTCCTAAACAAGTATTAGTGATAAGTTGAAAGTCTGGGGATACTTACTGTGTCCTAATCATATTGCCTTCAAAATGACCTTTGTCTCTTCTTTTTCCATTTCATTGCCGCCATTGTTAATAATCATGATAATAATGGCAGTTAAAAGTTATTGACTATTTTCTACTTGTTAGATGCTATGTGCTTCTTATATAGCAGCTCACTTAATTCTCCTGACAATTCCATGAATTGGATAATATCATCATCTTCATTTTATAGATGAAAACATTGAGTCTTAAAGTAATCAAGGGTCTTGCTCAAAGACAAAGAGCTAGTAAGGAAAAAGTCAGAATTTGGCCCAATATTTGTCAGACTCTAGAGCCAGTGAAGAATGCTCAAACTACCGCACAATTGCACTCATGTCACATGCTAGTAACGTAACACTCAACATTCTCCAAGCCAGGCTTCAGCAATACATGAACCCTGAACTTCCAGATGTTCAAGCTGATTTTAGAAAAGGCAGAGGAACCAGAGATCAAATTGCCAACATCTGCTGGATCATGGGAAAAGCAAGAGAGTTCCTGAAAAATATCTATTTCTGCTTTATTGACTATGCCAAAGCCTTTGACTGTGTGGAAAATTCTGAAAGAGATGGGAATACCAAACCACCTGACCTGCCTCTTGAGAAACCTGTATGCAGGTCAGGAAGCAACAGTTAGACCTGGACATGGAACAACAGACTGGTTCCAAATAGGAAAAGAAGTACGTCAAGGCCGTTTATTGTCATCCTGCTTATTTAACTTATATGCAGAGTACAACATGAGAAATGCTGGGCTGGAAGAAGCACAAGCTGGAATCAGGATTGCCAGGAGAAATATCAATGACCTCAGACATGTAGATGACACCACCCTTATGGCAGAAAGTGAAGAACTAATAGGCTTCTTGATGAAAGTGAAAGAGGAGAGTGAAAAAGTTGGCTTAAGCTCAACATTCAGAAAACTAAGATCATGGCATCTGGTCCCATCACTTCATGGGAAATAGATGGGGAAACAGTGGAAACAGTGGCTGACTTTATCTTTTGGGGCTCCAAAATCCCTGCAGATGTTGATTGCATCCATGAAATTAAAAGACGTTTACTCCTTAGAAGGAAAGTTATGACCAACCTAGATAGCATTTTCAAAAGCAGAGACATTACTTTGCCAACAAAGGTTCGCCTAGTCAAGGCTATGGTCTTTCCTGTGGTCATGTATGGACGTGAGAGCTGGACTGTGAAGAAGGCTGAGCGCCAAAGAATTGATGCTTTTGAACTGTGGTGTTGAAGAAGACTCTTGAGAGTCCCTTGGACTGCAAGGAGATCCAACCAGTCCATTCTGAAGGAGATCAGCCCTGGGATTTCTTTGGAAGGACTGATGCTAAAGCTGAAACTCCTATACTTTGGCCACCTCACGTGAAGAGTTGACTCGTTGGAAGAGACCCTGATGCTGGGAGAGACTAGGGGCAGGAGGATAAGGGGACGACAGAGCATGAAGTGGCTGGATGGCATCGCCGACTAGATGGACATGAGTTTGAGTGAACTCCGGGAGTTGGTGATGGACAGGGAGGCCTGGTGTGCTGAGATTCATGGGGTCACACAGAGTTGGACATGACTGAGTGACTGAACTGAACTGCTACTGCTATTGCTGCTGCTAAGTTGCTTCAGTCATGTCCGACCCTGTGTGACCCCAGAGATGGCAGCCCACCAGGCTCCCCCATCCCTGGGATTTTCCAGGCAAGAACACAAAGGGAGTGGGTTGCCATTTCCTTCTCCAATGCATGAAAGTGAAAAGTGAAAGTGAAATCGCTTAGTCGTGTCTGACTCTTAGCGACCCCACGAACTGCAGCCTATCAGGCTCCTCTGTCCATGGGATTTTCCAGGCAAGAGTACTGGAGTGGGGTGCCATTGCCTTCTCCCAAACTGAACTGAGAGCCAGTCAACTATTTAATTACACTGCCTTCATTATCACAGACTGAGATGGCTGGAAAGCATTTGGCTCTTTTAGATCAGATCAGATCAGATCAGTTGCTCAGTCGTGTCTGACTCTTTGTGACCCCATGAATCACAGCACGCCAGGCCACCCTGTCCATCACCAGCTCCCGGAGTTCACTGAGACTCACATCCATTGAGTCAGTGATGCCATCCAGCCATCTCACTCTCTGTCGTCCCCTTCTCCTCTTGCCCCTATTCCCTCCCAGCATCAGAGTCTTTTCCAATGAGTCAACTCTTCACATGAGGTGGCCAAAGTACTGGAGTTTCAGCTTCAGCATCATTCCTTCCAAAGAAATCCCAGGGCTGATCTTCAGAATGGACTGGTTGGATCTCCTTGCAGTCCAAGGGACTCTCAAGAGTCTTCTCCAACACCACAGTTCAAAAGCATCAATTCTTTGGCACTTAGCCTTCTTCACAGTCCAGCTCTCACATCCATACAAGACCACAGGAAAAGCCATAGCCTTGACTAGATGAAACTTTGTTGGCAAAGTAATGTCTCTGCTTTTCAATATGCTATCTAGGTTGGTCATAACTTTCCTTCCAAGAAGTAAGTGTCTTTTAATTTCATGGCTGCAGTCACCATCTGCAGTGATTTTGGAGCCCAGAAAAATAAAGTCTGACACTGTTTCCACTGTTTCCCCATCTATTTGCCATGAAGTGATGGGACCGGATGCCATGATCTTTGTTTTCTGAATGTTGAGCTTTAAGCCAGCTTTTTCACTCTTCACTTTCACTTTCATCAAGAGGCTTTTTAGTTCCTAAATCAAATCCCTTGTGATTATACAGTGGAAATGAGAAATAGATTTAAGGGCCTAGATCTGATAGATGGAGTGCCTGATGAATTATGGACTGAGGTTCATGACATTGTACAGGAGACAGGGATCAAGACCATCCCCATGGAAAAGAAATGCAAAAAAGCAAAATGGCTGTCTGGGGAGGCCTTACAAATAGCTGTGAAAAGAAGAGAAGTGAAAAGCAAAGGAGAAAAGGAAAGATATAAGCATCTGAATGCAGAGTTCCAAAGAATAGCAAGAAGAAATAAGAAAGCCTTCTTCAGCGATCGATGCAAAGAAATAGAGAAAAACAACAGAATGGGAACGACTAGAGATCTCTTCAAGAAAATCAGAAATACCAAAGGAACATTTCATGCAAAGATGGGCTCGATAAAGGACAGAAATGGTATGGACCTAACAGAAGCAGAAGATATTAAGAAGAGGTGGCAAGAATACACAGAAGAACTGTACAAAAAAGATCTTCCCAACCCAGATAATCATGATGGTGTGATCACTGACCTAGAGCCAGACATCCTGGAATGTGAAGTCAAGTGGGCCTTAGAAAGCATCACTATGAACAAAGCTAGTGGAGGTCATGGAATTCCAGTTGAGCTATTCCAAATCCTAAAAGATGATGCTGTGAAAGTGCTACACTCAATATGCCAGCAAATTTGGAAAATTCAGCAGTGGCCACAGGACTGGAAAAGATCAGTTTTCATTCCAATCCCAAAGAAAGGCAAAGCCAAAGAATGCTCAAATTACCGCACAATTGCACTCATGTCACATGCTAGTAAAGTAACACTCAACATTCTCCAAGCCAGGCTTCAGCAATATGTGAACTGTGAACTTCCTGATGTTCAAGCTGGTTTTAGAAAAGGCAGAGGAACCAGAGATCAAATTGCCAACATCTGCTGGATCATGGAAAAGGCAAGAGAGTTCCAGAAAAGCATCTATTTCTGCTTTATTGACTATGCCAAAGCCTTTGACTGTGTGGATCACAATAAACTGTGGAAAATTCTGAAAGAGATGGGAATATCAGACCACCTGATCTGCCTCTTGAGAAATTTGTATGCAGGTCAGGAAGCAACAGTTAGAACTGGACATGGAACAACAGACTGGTTCCAAATAGGAAAAGGAGTACGTCAAGGCTGTATATTGTCACTGTTTATTTATTTAACTTGTATTTGGCTCTTTACGGGTCCTTATTTTCTTACACTTACAGTTCAGATTGGGTAGACTAATTTTGCTTAAATTTCACTTAAAATTTAAGTGTCTTAAATTTTAAGATTTAAATTAAAATTAAGAAAATTTAATGTCTTTATTGTGCTTTTCATCTACTCCATGGTCTGGCCTTTTTACAAATGAGTTTTATTGATTTAATTTTGTAATTTATAGAAATACATCAAATTGCATAAACTGATGACTTTTACTTTTCAGGATTTTTAAAAATAAAAACATTTATTTTAGTTTTTTTTTCTTGTATATGACTGATTATGGCCAGGCTTTTACCATGTTCTCTATGTTTCTGCATGCAACCAACTTGAATTTACTGTTCCTCTTTCTTTAAAGAGCATTTTCTACTTCTAGTCAGAATAGTCACCTTAGATTTCAGGAACATGATTGTTTGCAGACTACAGTGGGGGCTCTACAAGTTTCCATTTTATCATATATTCCCTTGAGTTGCCTATCAACATTTTATAATTGTTAATGGGTTTAATAAACACTTACTCGTCAACCGAAATCACATGAAAATAAATTTGAAATTATGTTTCTAAATTCTAGTAACAAGATAGGAGCCAGGAAATACTATTTTCTAGGAAATTTGAAGTGATCAGTCCTATCTCAAATAAATGTTGAACATTTCAGTATCAAATTGTTAAGTACATCTTTTGAGAAGAATTGTGAGATAACCTAAATGTACCATGACATAAACTTCTTTTAGTGTTCAGCCCATCAGAAAATATATTTTCTTTATAGCTCCAGCTGAAAGTATCCAATTGTTGGCAAAATAATACTTTCAGTGGTGTAAGTCCTGGAAGAAATTACATCAAAATCAGTAGAAATGCAGCTAAACTTTGGCTTCTTTTTGGAAGCTTTGGAAAATGCATTAATTCCTGAAGAATGTCAGCCTTAAATATAGTTAATGGAAGTGTGGGTTTACATGTGGGTGGGAGGGAGGGACGATGCAAGAGCAAAAAAATGCCAAATTGCCTTTCAGAGAAAAAACTGTTGGAAGAACACTGACTTGGGTTTGGAGTAAAACAACTTGGGGATTTGAGTCCATTCTTTGCTGCTTATTGTGCATTCTTTGCAAGGCTCTTATTCTCTTTGATCTTCATTATTCTTCTTGAAGATGCGGATAATGATAACGGTGGGAGGAAAATTAATGAATCTCCCAAGATGTTAATGTTGTATTAGTTACTCAGTTGTGTTCAGCTCTTTGTGACCCCATGGACGGTAGCTGGCCAGGCTCCTCTGTCCATGGAGTTCTCCAGGCAAGAATGCTGGAGTGGGTTGCCATGCCCTTCTCCATCTCCCAAGATGTCTATGTCTTAATCCTTAGCACTTGTGAATGTGCTATGTTACATGATAAAAGGGGCTTTGCAGATGGGATTAAAGACATGGACTCTGAGATGGAGAGTTATCCTGGAGTATTCAAGTGGGCCCAATCTAATCACACAAACATTTAAAACTGGGAAACTTTTCCTGACTGAAATCAGAAAGATGTTGTGCCAGATGAGGCAGGAAAGATTTAAAAAGTGATTGCAATTCTGAAAATGTTAGTCGTTTCAGTCGTATCTGACGCTTTGTGATGCTATGGACTGTAGCCTGCCAGGCTTCCCTGTTCAGGCAAGAATACAGAGTGGTTTGCCATTCCCTTCTCCAGGGGATCTTCCAGATCCAAGGATCAAGCCCGGGTCTCCTGCATCACAGGTAGATTCTTTACTGTCTGAACCACCAGTGAAGCCTGAAAAAAATGAATGGGACTCATCCGAATGTTGCTGGCTTTGATGGAGGGAAGAGGCCATGAACTGAGCAATAGGGCAACTTCTGGAAGCTGGAATGGCTGTCAGTTAACAACCAGCAAGGAAATGGGGACCTTAGTCCTACGGCTGCAAGGAACTAAATTCCATTCTCAACCTGGGTAAGCACGGAACTCAATTCTCCCCTAAAGCCTCCAGAAGGAAACACAGCCCTACCGACACCTTGATTTTAGCTTGGTGATATCCCTGTTGGAATTCCTATGTGTGGAACTATAAGATAATATATTTGTATCATTTAATTCAGTAAATTTTTGGCCATTTGTTATGCAGCAATGAAAAACTAATATAATCACACTATCCATCTACCTCACAGAGTTGTGTGATTATTGTATAAAATGCATCAGAAATTATTAAACAGCATACATAAGCTAACTGCTATCATTAATGTTCTTAGCATTATCAGGCTCAATCTTGCTCTTGAATTGCCAGCTACTAAAATGCCAGTCTTAGAAAATAATAGCTACCACTTGGGCTTCCCAGGTGGTGCAGTGGTAAAGAATCGGCCTTCAATGCAGCAGACTTAGGTTGGAGAAGGGAATGGTTACCCACTCCAGTATTCTTGCTTGGAGAATTCTATGGACAGAGGAGCTTGGCAAGCTACAGTCCATGGGGTCTCAAAGAGTCAGACATGACTGAGAAACTATTTACTAAGTGTCCATTCTGTGCAAGATATGTATGTAATATAACTTCATGTGCTACCATGACTATGTGAGATAGAAAGCATTATGCTATTTTGCATATGTGGGGCCTGACCAGAGAGTTGACCCTCCTGGATTTTATTATATTCTATCAAATTTTTAAAATTTAAAAACCATTTTAATTATTTTAAAAATTGAGTTATAAATGGCATATAACATTATGTTAGGAAACAGAGTGGGAAAAATTTAGAAATGTAGATCCAATGAAAAAAAACTAGGAGAAAAATTATTGTAAGTTTTTCTTTGCTCTTTTTTTTGATCATTAAAGATGAAAATTAAAATAGAAGTTACCAGAGAGAAAGAGAGGCAGCACTTGAAGTGATTAAATATAAGCCATTATCCAGAGTGTGTTCATGAGAACACTCAGGGTTTACCTTTAGATCTTGGTTGGAATATCCCTCCTGCTGAACTGTGGGCTCTGATCAGACACAGGTCCCAGGGAGCTCTCCACTATGTGCACACTCTGTGTGATGAGAAAAATTAAAGAGGATGCTCAGTTTGAAAATGAAGCTTAAGGTACAGTGCTTTGAATCCTGAAATCCCAAACATATCTCGATGGAAGGAAATGTTCTTTGAAAATTAATTGAAGAAGTTCAGCCCCATGCTTGGAGATATTCTTCCAAACAGCCGCAGATTTCAGTGATGCTCTTTTATGTGGTCAGAACAAAACTTTGTTTTTGGCAGAGAGAGAGTGCTAGAAATGGCAGGTCATAGGAAGGTAAGCAGATAGGAATGATAAGCAAACATCCTGGATTATTTTGAGTTTGACGTTACTTCCTACATTTAAAAGCATGGGCTCTGGAAATTCTAGTTATTATTTAAGTTCCTGCACTCTTGCTCAACTCTCATTCTGATACAATGTGTTTGTCAAAATTTGGGGATGTAGATTGTAGCCTTGGAAAAAAATTTCTCCATTGGACAAAGTTAAAGAAAACACACCATATACTCATGACCTTAGTTTTACAGCCAGTTCCAGGGAAAGCTGTGAAGTAGGCAGATTTTTTTTTTTTTTTTTTTTCTTTCTCTATAACGCTGCACTTCCCTATTCTCCACCCTTTTCTCCATTTTAAAATCTTCCCCTTTCGGACCTGAAAATACTCTTATTTATCCTCATCCTTGATCAGTTCAGTTCAGTTCAGTTGCTCAGTTGTATCTGACTCTTTGCTACCCCATGAATCGCAGCACGCCAGGCCTCCCTGTCCATCACCAACTCCAGGAGGTCACTTAGACTCACGTCCATTGAGTCAGTGAGGCCATCCAGCCATCTCATCTTCTGTTGTCCCCTACTCCTCCTGCCCCCAATCCCTCCCAGCATCAGAGTCTTTTCCAATGAGTCAATTCTTCGCATGAGGTGGCCAAAGTACTGGAGTTTCAGCTTTAGCATCATTCCTTCCAAAGAAATCCCAGAGCTGATCTTCAGAATGGACTGGTTGGATCCCTTTGCAGTACAAGGGACTCGATAATAGTTAATAAATTGATTTATCCTTTTGTATTATTGACATACCTTAAGGGTATTTGCATTTTAAAGGAGACCTTGATAGGTGTGGTTATTCCAAAGGAAGGGATTTTTAATGGTAACCTTGCAGAATCTATGGTATTTAATGGTTGGTTAGTTATGGGATTTAATGTTAATTTAATTACCTTGCGGAATCTGGGCTTCCCTGTAAAGAATCTGCCTGAAATATGGGAAACCTGGGTTTGAGCCCTTGACTGGGAAGATCCCCTGGAGAAGGGAAAGGCTACCCACTCCAGTATTCTGGCCTGGAGAATTCCATGGACTATAAGTCCACGGGGTTGCAAAGAGTCGGACATGACTGAGCGACTTTGACTTCACTTGCAGAATCTGTGGGATCCTGAAGCATCTCAAAATGACAATCAATTAGTAACCAGTTGCCTATTTCACCTCAATATCATTCCCTTCTAAGCCCAGTAGTTGAGTGTGGGTGCACTAGCTGCTGCTTGTTCAATAGAATCCATCAATATTGAGGTATTTCAGTTATTACAAATATCTCACTAGGACTCGGAGTAATGAAAACAGATAAAACTCATATTCACTAGGCACTAAATCTATAATCACAATCAGTCACACAAAACTTACACTATTATGAGAAATACAGCACAAAAGTTAGACCCCTAAGTCTCCTTTTCCTGCCAAGTGTGGGTTATACTACTAAGTCGCTTCAGTCATGTCCGACTCTGTGCGACCCCATAGACAGCAGCCCATCAGGCTCCCCCGTCCCTGGGATTCTCCAGGCAAGAGTACTGGAGTGGGTTGCCATTTCCTTCTCCACTTACAGTGTGGATTATACCTACCCATAAATCTGACACTGATTGAAAGCTGATGTAATGGTAAGTGTTCGGTACATGTTTATTGAATTTGTTGAATAGATTATGCCTTAAAAAACTGGGCTTTGTACCCTGAGATAGGACACATGGGATGATCAGAGAAATGGGGCTAATTTCTCGTATTGGGGACTACTTGAGATTGATGGAAGCTGTTAAGACATATGTCTTTCTTAACTTTGTGTTTTACATGGGAGGAGAAAAGTTTGGAATGCTCTCTCTTACAACTGGATTCCAGTATCAGTTTCAGGTAACTGCTCTCTCACAGGTCTGAGTTATTTTGCATTCTAAATGTTCTTCTGATGTTTAGAAAGAGCTCTAATAGGCTCTATATCCCTGGAGAAGAGGGACTGATTTGGCAGGGGCATTCTTTCGCCCCTTGCTGGATAAATTCGCAGTTGCTTGCTCTTCCGGGGGAAAAAATTAAACTCTTACCGCTATTGATGATGGCAATATTTAGGATCTTGTTTTGAATCTACTAATATTTAAATGACTGTGTCAATCTGATAGGAAAATAGCAAATTATAGAAATAGACATTTAAATTTTAGCCAGGGCACATTTAATATATTATTCAGACAACTTAACAACTCATGCTAACAGTACCAAAAATGATGATATTCTGCACTATGCAGTAGCCAAAACCATATGTGTATGCCCGCTGTAGACTCCTCCCACATAATTCACCGCTTAAATCTGATCCATGTTCCCTCCCACATTGTTCTTGTATATGTTCCTTTCTCTCTAACCCCACTGCTATCGCACCAGCTCAAGGGCTCATCACTTTTATCTTTATCCTTATTTTGACATAATTTTCTACTTAAAGAAAAATTGCAAAAATAGTAAAGGAGCTATTATATATCCATCACCCGAATTCCCCAAATTTTACCATTTTATAGTATTTTCTGTATATTGTCACCATGTTTATTTAACTTATATGCAGAGTACATCATGAGAAATGCTGAACTGGAGGAAACACAAGCTCGAATCAAGATGGCCGGGAGAAATATCAATAACCTCAGATATGCAGATGATACCACCCTTATGGCAGAAAGTGAAGAGGAACTCAAAAGCCTCTTGATGAAATTGAAAGTGGAGAGTGAAAAGGTTGGCTTAAAGCTCAACATTCAGAAAACGAAGATCATGGCATCTGGTCCCATCACTACATGGGAAATAGATGGGGAAACAGTGGAAACAGTGTCAGACTTTCTTTTTCTGGGCTCCAAAATCACTGCAGATGGTGACTGCAGCCATGAAATTAAAAGACGCTTGCTCCTTGGAAGGAAAGTTATGACCAACCTAGATAGCATATTCAAAAGCAGAGACATCACTTTGCCAACAAGGGTTCGCCTAGTCAAGGCTATGGTCTTTCCTGTGGTCATGTATGGATGTGAGAGCTGGACTGTGAAGAAGGCTGAGCGCCGAAGAATTGATGCTTTTGAACTGTGGTGTTGGAGAAGACTCTTGAGAGTCCCTTGGACTGCAAGGAGATCCAACCGGTCCATTCTGAAGGAGATCAGCCCTGGGATTTCTTTGGAAGGAATGATGCTAAAGCTGAAACTCCAGTATTTTGGCCACCTCATGCGAAGAGTTGACTCATTGGAGAAGACTCTGATGCTGGGAGGGATTGAGGGCAGGAGGAGAAGGGGACGACAGAGGATGAGATGGCTGGGTGGCATCACTGACTCGATGAATGTGAATCTGAGTGACCTCCGAGAGCTGGTGATGGACAGGGAGGCCTGGCGTGCTGCAGTTCATGGGGTCGCAAAGAGTCGGACACAACTGAGCGACTGATCTGATCTGATAGTATTTTCTGTCTTTTCTTTCTCTCTGTGCCTTTTTCCCCCTGAACTGTTTGAGGGTAGACACAGGGCATCTTTACAGCTCAATACCTCATTATGTATTTTTTAAAAAAAGGGCTTTTTATTACATAACTGTAGTACAACAGTCAAAATCAGGAAATTAACGCAGATATAACACTGTTACCTAACTTACAGACCTAATTCAAAATTCACAGCGTGTCCTGTGATGTCCTTGTAGCAGGAGAAAACACTGTCGTGCGCCGCATTCAGTCACCATGTCTCTTTAGCCTCCTTTGACCAGGAACGACTGTGCAGTCTTTCTTTGCCTTTCATGACACTGACATTTCTGAAGTGGATGGACTAATTGTTTTGCAAGCTGCCCCTCGGTCTGGGTTTGTCTGATGAGTCTTCATAATTAGACTCTGGTGTGCATTTCTTCTCAGTGAATCATACAGGGAGGCACATGATACCACTTTGACCTGTCTCTGGTGATGCTAACTTGATCATCTAGTCAAGGTGGAGTATCTTTTACTGTGCAGTTACTATTTTTCCTTTGTAAAGGATAAGTATCCCATGGGGAGAACCTCATTATTTGTCACCAGGATGACATGACAGCTTGTGCTGGATAATTTATATCAGCTTTGCTGTGTCCCTATCCCAACCTTCTGCATCCTTCTTTGTGTCTTACAACATTGACCTCTATGGACTAGTTAAGCTGGTCCTCTGTCGGAGAAGGCAATGGTAACCCACTCCAGTACTCTTGCCTGGAGAATCCCAGGGACGGGGAAGCCTGGTGGGCTGCCATCTATGGGGTCGCACAGAGTCGGACAGACTGAAGTGACTTAGCAGCAGCAGCTGGCGGCAGAGTGGGTTTGGTCAATGGGGAGTCCTGCAGAAGAACTGAAGAGGGTGGAGAGTGCGTCCAGGGCTATGCCTCCTTAATTTCTTCTCCTAGGTGGCCACCCTCCTTCCATTCTAGGGCCGAAAATGTCCCTCAGTTGGAGGCTGGGGGCATCTCTCAGGTTGCAGTTATGGCTTTTGTAACTACCGCCTCCCCTTGCTGTCCCAAGCCTAGAGGTGGAGCACACATCCCGTGTAGATTCTCAGGATTTCCTACGTTCTTCCCATACCTTTGTAAACTCTCCTTATGTTTCCCAACTTGAATGTGTCATCCACTTCCTGCAGGGGCCATTATAATACAGTCTCTGATAGCCCTGATACTTCTTTTCCTTCCTGTTTGCTCAGTGGCCCATGTGCTGGTCTTCACTAGTCTCAATCCTGACTTGTTCTGTGAGTCCTGATCCAGGCAGAAAGTACTTCTAATGCTAAAGGCATCAGTGAGCTGAATCTAGGATGAGTGTTTCTGCTCTGCACCCAGTCCTCCAGCATGCCTGGGGACTTTCTCTTCCTCCCACATCTCTGGCAGAGCATGTGCCAGCAGACTTGGTTTGATGGTTAGCATCTGACTTCCTATGTGGGTGGAGTCCTCTGACGCAATTTCTGTTTTATTTATTTTTTTTTTTTGATGAGGGCTGTAATATTCTGCTTCCCTCTGTTGGCCTTTCTCCGGATGCTGGACCCTCATCCCTAGACTCCCGCTTATTTTGGGGGATCCTGTTTATGTCACCATTTTTTTTTGTTGTTTGCTCTGCCAGACTCTTCTCCACCCTCTTCCACCTTGCTTTCTTCCTCTCTCATCCATACTGACCCATATGAATCTACCAGTCCTCACCTTCTCGTTCTGGCTGGGTTTGGCCAGAATTTATATATTTATATCTCTGGATTCTTCCCTCTGAGGCTACCTTGAGCTGCCTGCCTCCTTCCACAGAAGGTCAGAGCTCTGTTCCAGGTGGTCCTCTGTTTCCAGACTCTAGGAATTGCTTTCACTTCTCACCCCTTCTGGCTAGGGATGGCTATAGCCTAGCTAGGTATTGGGGCTTCCCTGGTGGCTCAGATGGTAAAAATCTGCCTGCAATGCAGGAGACCCAGGTTTGATCCTTGGGTAGGGAAGATCCCTTGGAGAAGGGAATGGTAACCCATTCCACTATTCTTGGCTGGAGAATTCCATGGACAGAAGAACCTGGTGGGTTCCATGGGGTCACAAAGAGTCAGACATGACTGAGTGACTAACACTTTCATTTTCAGGTACTGGGGAATTGTATTTTCCCTTTTGATTTCATCCTACAACTTTTGAAATAGTCCCTTACTTGAACTTTCTCGAATTTTCCTAACCTGAGTGTGATTCCTCTAGGACCCTGACTGACACAGGTTCTGTGGTGACAGTGGCATCTGTCTTGGCAGGTCACCTGCTGCCTGAATCCTCATTTTGCCAAACTGTACCTTCTCAGTGGATCTCAGGTGCTGATGACTTCTGCAACCACGCTGGAGGATCACTGTGCCCTTTTGGACTGGTCATTTGACTGTAGACTACCTCCTTGGGCGCCAGCCCTGGAGCTGGGTTGGTTTCTCCTAGCTATGTCCCTGTTCAGTCCTGACCTCATTTCCCTCATTACTTACTCAGTGTTAGAGTATTAGCATGCCTAATAGCAGAAGCAACACCTGCCCAGGTGACAACAGGAGTTTTCTGGTCTGTAAGCCACATGAGACAGACTTTTTATCTGGCCCGGCCCCTTATGGTGATAGAAAGACCTCAGAAAAGTGTCCTTCTAATTCAGTTCTCCAAGGGATGCAAAGAAGTTTCTAAAATATTTATATATTTTATAAATACATAAATAATATTTGTATATTACAACCAAGGACATGCTTATCAATACGAATGTATAATACAGTTTGCTAATTTAAATTTGTAATTCTTTTAGATGTTGAAAAATGAGTATAAATTAGCTTCATTCTATAAGAATTTACTGGTCAAGAAAATCCTGTACCTACTTGATAACTCTAAAAATCTCTCCATTTATGGAGATATTTGAAAGTATTTCAAAAATTGAGATGGTAGATTACTAGTCATGTTTTAATGTTTTGCAGCTTACTGTTTTTATGATAATAAAAATTTCACCATAACCCAGACATGCATCTTTGTATCTTAAATTGTGCCAGGTATGAAGGATAATTTGTAGTGAAATGCCCTAAATTACAATTTGTTATTTTGAAGCATTCCAAACTCAGACTATATCACAAGATCATTACATTTAGAGTTTTCTACTATGTTATTTTAATTGTACATTAATTTGTTTGTTGGTCATATGTAAACCCTATACCTTTTGATAGGATATTACCTACTAAAACATTTTGGAAATGCTATTTTGTACTCCGTTTTGAGTCGGTAGGTTCATCATTTGATGGGCTGTGCTATTTGTCTTATGCTAAGTGATGAATGGTCATTGTCCATTTCCTAATGGGCTTGTGTTTATTTTTGTTGAGGTTGGCATTAATAGGTCTTCTCAGCAAAGATGCCAAGGACTGACCTGGAACAGACTCTAAATTAACGTTCAGCTTTGAAGATGTTCCTTCCAGGTCAGGATTGAGGCCAACTAGTAGCACAATGCGACTGAGCAGACTCGTCAGTGATTTGTTTCTCTTCTATGAATGGGCGGCGGGGGTGCAGGGGCAGGGCATGAAAACTCATCAACCATGTTAAATAAACCCCTTAGTTAGAAGGCAAGCAACCCTAGGTAGGATCTCACCTGAAACATTTTAAGGCCTAATCCACTTACAGTAAAGATAGATATAGGAGGAATTTTCAATAAATTTCATAAGTGGTTCTGTGGAATCCTGTCCATGGAATTTTCCAGGCAAGAGTACTGGAGTGGGTTGCCATTTCCTTCTCCTGATAATGGCCAGTGCTTTAATATTGAGAGATCAGCTGTTTGTCCCCCTACCCACACATTTATTGATTAATTGACAAATATAATTGTATATAATTAGTGTGCGGCACGATGATTTGATACACATATATGTTGCCGAGTAACTACCAACATCAATAAAATAAACATGTTCATCACTCACATAGTTTTTTTTTTGTGTGTGTGTGGTGATAAAGGTGAAGATGTACTGTCAGCAACTTCCAAGTATGCAATACCATATTATTAACAGTAGATCCCATGGTGTACATTTGATCTTCAGAACTTACTCTACCTATGACTGAAAGTTTGTATTTTTTGACCCACATCTCTTCTGTCTATGCCATCTATTTGACCTTTCATTCTATTTGTGCAACTACCAAAACATAAGCAGAAAGAAGAGAAAAAGACATTTAGGGAAAGAAGAGCCAAAAATAAATAGATAAAATTAGGTTTTAGTATTATCAGTTATGTTAGATACATTAATTTCATCCCAGTTAATTCAAGAGCTGTCTGCATCCCTTTGCCTTTTGAAATAGAAGCATAGAGTATTAGTGCTTGGAGGAACTCCAGAAATGCTTGGTTCAATTCTTGATTTATCAGTTAAGAAAGTGCTTGGACATGTCACAGGTCAGTCTCAATTTGCTAATTATATTACCCTATTTTTTTTAAATGGCTGTGATAAAATGATATAATAATTCTGCTTGCAGATTTTTTTTAATTGTTGGGAAGGGCAGTCTAAAGCTTTATTAATTACAGTTTTACCTTACCAAGCTCATGGTGATGAAGCAGAAAATAACTGTACAACTATCAGAAGTCTGGAAGAGGTAGAACTAATTAAAACATCAGATTTTCTACCCCTGCTCCCTGCATTTTATTAAAATTTCTGCTTCTCCACTGCATATCCTCTAGTAGACTTGGTCTAGTCTATTGCTAGCCCTCAACCTGGGAATCTATGCTATTTAAACTTTGTTGTGTTATACAATACAAAAGGTGAATGGAAAAATTAAAAGGAGCCTCGTGGTAAATGAGATTTGGACTCCCCCAGACATCTTCATCTAGCCATGCAAACCAACCTGTTAATGGAAACACCTGAAGTCCTGATCCCATATCTTGGCTTCCAGATATAATGTGATTGCGAAGTGGCAAAGGTAGGGAAAAGTATCAGTTCATTTGTAGAAACTTTTCTTGCTATTTTAATATCTGAAAACTGAAAGCTGAAATTTTAACCACTGGCAGTGAGACTGCTGTCATGATGCTAATGTTTGAGCTGGTTCCGTTTCTACCGGTCATGTTCTCATAGAACTATACCCCTTCAGGCCCAAAGCCCACACAAACATAAGATGATGCTAGGTGACAAAGTGACCATGTCTTCATTCGTGGACAAGGTTCCCTACCAGGTCCTTCTGATAACTGAATTGAGAAACTACATTGCTACTCTAATTTAGTTGCTCCTTAAGTAGGTTAATAGTTTACCTTTAGGCTAAAATCAGTTTAAACAAATGTGAGAGCCCTTGCTGAAATGCCTGCCAATTCCTAACAGTGACTTAACCTCACTAGGGTAGCTGAGCCCCAGGTGTTTGCATCCTGCCTCATTTTTCTTATCAACCAGCCCACAGGGTTGTAACATGTGATAGCTGAAACACTGTAATATTGAGGACAGCGGAAAACTGGTCTCCAGCTAAAGCTGAGTATCTCTGGCCTGCTGCTGCTACCATCCTGAGGCACCAATGGACTGATCTCAGCTTTACAAAACATTGAATAATTTTCAGACCTAAGGACAGGCCACATGGTTTGGGCCTTTGAACTTGATGTTTTTATGTCAAAATTAGCTTTGGGATATATATGAACTGCCATAACTAATTGCTTCATTTTCTGACAATGTGGCTTTAAAGCAGGAGAATATCAACTACTAGTTAAGTAAAATTGTATCCCAAATGCCTTGCATTTGCAAAATGCTTTCACATGCACTGTATTCTCTGATTCTCCTAACAATCCAGCTGGGCAGGCCAGAAGATATTCTTATCCTATTTTGCAGATGAAAAAATTGAGTTTTAAGGGCTTTTAGGATTTTCCCAGGGACACTGTGGGGCTGATATTTGAGCTTCTGGCTCCTCATCCAGGGCCTTACCATTGTGCTACCTGGGCTGTCTGAGACAGAGAGATCTGCAGTCAGCCAGCCAGCTGATCAGCTAAAATGGATTATGCATGGACTGGTAATCGTACCCACGATATATAGAGATTTTTCTCTTTGGAAACCTAAAATGACTAGGTAAATAATTTCACTTATTTGGTATTCATGTTGATCAAAGAGTATGCAATATAGCAAATTCACAAATTAATTAACTTGAAAACTTTGGGTAAGAAATCATATCCCATATTGCACAGAAGGATATTGTAATTGAAAAGTAATTTTGTGAAGAATTTCAGTTCAGTCCCCCTGAAAGACTATATTCAATATCATAGGGTCCAGGTTTCAGAATTTATACAAAAAAGTTTCCATTCAGTGATCAGAAAGGCAAACTATTTTTGGTACCCATAGAGTCACCTCATGCGAAGAGTTGACTCATTGGAGAAGACTCTGATGCTGGGAGGGATTGGGGGCAGGAGGAGAAGGGGACGACAGAGGATGAGATGGCTGGATGGCATCACTGACTCTATGGATGTGAGTCTGAGTGAACTCCGGGAGCTGGTGATGGACAGGGAGGCCTGGCGTGCTGCGGTTCATGGGGTCGCAAAGAGTCGGGCACGACTGAGCGACTGATCTGATCTGATAGAGTCAAAGAAAGGGAAACATGAACAGAACTAGAATATATTAAAGGCAACATATTAATATATAATATTATATCATAGAAATGAAGGAAGAGAAAGAAAGGAAGGAAGGAAAGAAGAAACTGGACAAACGGTAGAAGTATGAAATAAAAGGTTTTGTCAAATATTACTCTGTAATTTTCCACATCTGCTAATATACAGACATTTTAACTCTGCTATTCCTAGACATCTGAAGCATGTTCTAGTTCTGTCTTCTGTAGTTTCTATATTCTGGTGCATTTTTGCTCCCTGAAAGCTCCCCTTTTCTTTTCCATAAACGTGGTTTCACATTTAATATGGCATTTGCATTACCCGTGCTACATTCAGCCTACCATACATTCCACAATCTTAATGAATAATCCTCTTGCTTTCTCTGACAAAAACTCTAACTTCAAAGATCAGAGAGCAGGGCTTCCCTGGTTGTTCGGCAGTTAAGAATCTGCTTTGCAATGCAAGGGACACCAGATCGATCCCTGGTCCGGGACAAGCCCACATACTACAGAGCAGCATATCCCGTGTACCACAACTACTAAGCCAGCACTCTAGATCCCATGAGCCGCAACCACTGAGCTCAGGCACCGTAACTGCTCAAGCTAGTGCTCCTAGAGCCCGAGTTCTGCAACGAGAAGCCACTGCAGTGAGAAGCTTGCACACCATGACCAAAAGTACTCCCCGTTCCCTGCAACTAGAGAAAGCCTGCATGCAGCAAGGAAGACCCACCATAGCCCAAACTAGAAAAGATCAGAGAGTAGAATTTCAGAATTGAAAAAGTAAGCATAGACATTCCCTGATTCAGGTGGGTCCAATTAATATTAAACACATAACTTTCATGCCT
Source organism: Tragelaphus eurycerus (assembly GCA_935064755.1). Classification (NCBI taxonomy): domain Eukaryota; kingdom Metazoa; phylum Chordata; class Mammalia; order Artiodactyla; family Bovidae; genus Tragelaphus; species Tragelaphus eurycerus. The sequence goes on along the minus strand of CAKXYN010000010.1, from coordinate 37,216,366 downwards.
ACATCACTAAGATATAAAGGCCCTAAAAATGGCAAACCCAGTAGTGATCATATCCATCCCCACTTCCTTTTTGTTATCATAGCTTTCTTAGGAAAGAAGTGTTCTTAGGAAACTTAAAGAAACACAGCGATCATTAGCAGGAAAAATATTGGGAGATTTTACTTATCACATGGTGTTTACTACACAATGGAGTCAGATACTAATCTAGATTAAACTTGATTCTATGGCACATTTTTATAAAGATTTTGAATTTATGCTTCCATTGTAGCCAAAGAAGATGTGTGATTGGTATCTCCAACTAAAACTCTGCAAGTGGAGACCTACTGGTATTACTACCACAGTTCAGGGATATTATCAATTAAGTAGATTTTTGTGGGATGCCACAAGGACCTGACTGTCAGGTTGATAAACCACAGAAGGGCAACACTGGCAACATCTTCTGGGCTCCGTGCTGACAGAAGCCCAGAGATTAAACTGTCGAGGAGGTCAAACACTGTTGTGGTAGTGGTCTGGAATTTAAGTGAAAGGCAGATCAGAGGGGAAATAGAGATGAACATTAGGCCTGAATCCTAAATTTCAGAATAAGAGAAGGGTGAGGGAAAATTCACTTGGATTCTAGACCTGGTTGTAGAGTGTTGAAGAAAAAAATGTGTCTTTTCAAAGTGTTCACCAACAGAAGGAATTGATAAAGCAGTTGTGTGTATCTGAACATACACGTACACATACACTCTCTCTCACACACACACATTGGAATATTACTTAGTCACGAAAAGAATGAAATAATGCCATTTGCAGTCACCACATGGATGGACCCAGAGATTATTATACAAAGTGAAGTAAGTCAGACAGTTGAAAGACAAATATAATATGGTATCCACTCATATGTGGAATCTAGGGATATAGAGAACAAACCTATAGTTACCAAAAAAGAAAAGGGGGGATAAATTAGGAGTACAGGATGAACAGATACACACTTCTATATATAAAAGAGGTAAACCATAAGGATTTCCTATATAGCACAGGGAACTATATTCAACATCTTATAAAAACCTATAATGGAAAAGAATCTGAAAAACAAATAACTGAATCGCTTTGTTGTACACCAAAAACTAACAACATTGTAAATCAACTCTGCTTCAATTAAAATAAAATAAAATAAAGTCAGGAATAAATCTGACCTGGGGGAATAAAGTTGGTAAAGGGATACAAATTTTCAGTTATCAGTAAAAGCTGAGAATCCAATATATAACATAGTGAATATATATTGAATCATACAATTAAAAAATACGCCTTAGAGAGTAGAACTTGAATGTTCTCACCAAAATAAAATAAAATAAAATAATTGATAAAACATGTATCTTTTGGCCATCCTTTCAGAAATGAAACATGACAGGAATTCTAATCAACTGGGTGGAACACTACAGTTGGTGGATACTACAGTTGATTAAAACTCTTCCTCTATTTTCTTGTCTGTTTATTAATTTAATTTTTTTTTTAGCTTAGGATTCTTGGCTTATCTAGAGGAACATGGAAACTCTTGGTCTAAAATGAGGTTTTTGTTAGCCACATGACATTCATCATGTCACAGGAGTCAGATCAGGCCCTGGTTGAAGCTAACATAAAAATTTGACAGATATTCTAATGGTATGGGGCTTCCCTCATAGCTCAGTTGGTAAAGAATCCACCGGCGATGCAGGAGACCCTGGTTCGATTCCTGGGTTGGGAAGATCCGCTGGAAAAGGGCTAGGCTACCCACTCCAGTATTCTTGGGCTTCCCTTGTGGCTCAGCTGGTAAAGAATCTGCCTGCAATGTGGGATACCTGGGTTTGATCCCTGAGTTGGGAAGATCCTCTGGAGAAGGGAAAGGCTACCCTCTCCAGTATTCTGGCCTGGAGAATTCCATGGACTGCATAGTCGCAAAGAGTCGGGCAGGACTGAGTGACTTTCCCTTCACTAATGGTATGATATTGTTATCTTCTCCAACCTTCTAAGTCTACCCTTCCTCTGCTTATCAGGGCAGCCCATTTTACAAGGGGAACAGTCTTGTCCGGGAACTTTGAATTATTCTTTGTTACTTACAGACTTTCAATGCCATGGGGTCCTGATTATTGGAAGTTTATGTATCAGTTTCATCAGAGACAGCTGGAGACAGCAGAAATATTCAAAAGTGGCTAGTTGGGGTGAAAGAAGCAACCAAAGGGAAACAGTCTCTGTCCGTTCTTGGTTCCCTGCCTTGGTGTCCCAGCAAACTTCTAGCAGAGAATTAGAAGAGGGCAGTCAGTTCCACACCTCTTTTAAATATTAGAAGTTCAATCTCTAAACTCAGATGTATGAAATCTTAATTTAGCAGTATCACTCAATATTGAGAAGGTCTTAAATCAACCTATGGGCCATGGATCCTGGACAACTGCTCTAGGTTTTAGCCTCAAAATGTGGGGGTTCAACACAAGACTTCATCTGGAGGTTCGCAGGCAATTGTATATGTAATTACATAGAAATGTATGGTTTTAGAACTGACAAGTTACAGACATTGCCTAGAAGCTGATGAGAATTTGCTTTTCTACAAGTTCTGAAGTGCGTTTGTGGTGGCAGAAAGTAAGAGTGTCTGATGGGCCCTGAGAGTCTAAGGAACTCTGCTTGTATCTCACCTCTCAGGGTTATCTGTGTGACCTCTCTGGTTCCTGTCAAGTAAGGAGGTATATCAGTGTTTCCCAGCTTTCTTTTTGACTTGAACACCTCTCAGTGAGATAAATAATCTATAGAAATTGCCTAGAAGTTAAAAATAATTATTATCTGTGTGAAATGTAGATTTGAAAGGCAAGGAAAACTTTCAAATCAGTATGTCTTCAAAGAGCACTATACACATTTTTATTCTTTTTCTTAATATTGCTTTGTATATATTGTGCATTAGTCACCATATATTTAAATATACCATTTGGCTTTAGAAAACATGTAAATTTTATTTTTATTTTAAAAATTGAGGTATAATACAATATTCTATTAGTTTTGGGTATACCACATCATGATGATTTGATATTTGAATATATTGCAAAATGATCACCATGACAACTATAGTTGATATCCATAGCCATACATAGCTACAGAATTTTTTTTTTCTTGTGATGAGGACTTTTGAGATCAATTCTCTCAGCAACTTTCAAATGCACAATACAGTATCCTTAGCTATAGTTGTTGTTCTGTACATTACATTCCTATGACTTATTCAGAAAAAGCTTAATTCTCTTTAGTTTTCCTGAATTTTATTGTATGAGAAAAAGCATAATCTGTTGGTGAATCAACTAAAAATAATATTACATCATGTTTCTTTGGGGATTAAATACATATTAAAATATATACTAAAATTTTACTGCCTATTATGCATCAAACCTTGACAAAAAGCCACTTTTGTAGCTATACTTAGAATTTTAACATTTAAAGCAGTTTTGCTTTAAAAAAGAAGCTAGCTTATTTTCATAATTTTTTTCTTTTGTTTCTAAATGCTAAGATAAAAGAGAAGGCTTCAAGCTGCTATTCCCAACCACTCATCCACAAATAACACATTGAGAGTTTAGAAAGATTTTATTCCTAACAAATTATAAATCAGATTGGATAAAATGTTATTAGATTTTCCCTTTCAACAATGATTTTTAAAGTACTAGAGGTACATTCATGCATTGTATAATTTTTTTTTTGATCAGATATGCAATTTATTATGGAGAAGGAAATGGCAACCCACTCCAGTGTTCTTGCCTGGAGAATCCCAGGGACGGGGGAACCTGGTGGGCTGCCATCTATGGGGTCGCACAGAGTCGGACGCGACTGAAGCGACTTAGCAGCAGCAGCAATTTATTAATTCAGTGTTGATCATTTTAAAGGAAATGTTCATAATTATCATTTTTATGCTTCTTTTCAGGATTGTATGTTGCAAACCATAGAAACCTATTCTTGAAAAACTCAAAAAGAGAATTGACTGGAAGGTCACGGGTGACTCACACATCAAAGGATGCTCAAGGGCCAGGTTAGAAACAGCAAGAACCTGGAAAGCTCTTGGGTTGTGTGAGCAGTAGGTAATTTAATCATTGTGTTAAGGTATCATCACAGAGATGAATCAGCTCTGTCACTGTTTCCTGTCCCAGGAAAAGGAGTTTGGTTGGCCTGTTGCAAGTCCCATGTTCACTGCTTGGTTATGGATTAGAGGAACATCATGATGGATGTTGTTGCTGTTTAGCTGTTAAATTGTGTCTGACTCTTTTGTAGCCCGCCAGGCTCCTCTGTCCATGGGATTTCCCTGGGCAAGAATACTGGTGTGGGTTGCCATTTCGTTTTCTAGAGAATCTTCCGGACCCAGGGATCAAACCCACATCTCTTGCGTCTCCTGCATTGGCAGGTGGGTTCTTTACCACTGAGCCACCAGAGAAACACTAGTCCTGCTTATCTTGTGCCCAGTAGGCAAGAGGTGCTGGTGCTGTGCTCAGTCTTTCAGTCATGTCCTAATCCTTGTGACCCCATGGACTGTATAGCCCATCAGGCTATTCTGTCCATGGGATTTCCCAGGCAAGGATACTGGAGTGGGTTGTCATTTCCTTCTCCAGCCGATCTTCCCAACCCAGGGAGAGAATCCATGTCTCCTGCATCTCCCGAGTTGGCAGGTGGATTCTTTACCACTGAGCCACCTGCTAAGTCCCAAAGTGTCGGTACCCTCCTATAAGAAAACTGTGGTTCTATCATCAGAAGGTGCTGGGTGAATATGAACAACACATCAATATGTATACCTTTTTGTCTTTAAACAGTGGTCCCTTGTAGATGCTAAATTATACAATACACAACTAAGAATAAAAATTATCTTAAGGTGAAGAACAAATACAGCATTAAACTAGTAGTATTAATCTAGATAGTAAACTGACTGAATGATTGAGTCTTGAGAATATCCCTCTGATATCTACTGGCTACCACGAATGGTCATCTGATAAACTCTTGGAGGCTCTAAGATGCATCTAATTTGAAAGAAAACATTTGAACAATTATTTTACTTATCAATTTTAAAACACTCCCCCTCGCCCATGTATGGCAGACATTTGCCGTTTCAGGCTTGTTGACATTCATTGCATTTTGCTATGGCAGTAGTATCTTAGTTTTCCATTTGTCTCATGAGAAAACAAGTTCAACCCTAGCTCTAGGACTTGGCCCTGATCGAGGTCCAGTTCATTCTCTGGACCACAAGGACTAGGTCCCATAAACCAACCTGGGCTAAAGGAAAACCAGAATATATTTTTCAAGGGTTTCTAGAAAAAAAGAATCCTTGTTTTTCTTCAGCGTTCATCTAGAGTGACACTTTCTCTTTGGATGGTATGGGATGTGAGGAGAGGCCTGATACTGCGGCAGCTGTTTTGCTACAATGATGGACATCAAGTTTGGAGTCAAAGTCGATTGACATATGGAGGAGAGTTAAACCAAGAGAAAGGCAGAGAAATGGAGCTGGGGCAAACTGCACCTGAAACTGTCCTTAGCCGTGGACCTAAAATGAGTGAGCCTATGTGCTTGATCAGTTATGCTACTTTGAGTTGGAGCTACTGTTATTCACGTCCTTTAGCTACTACCTTGCCAGAAAACTTGTGTGGGCTCTTGGGTCCATGAATTACTGGTTGCAAAATACTGGATTATACGATATCTAAAACCATCTCTAGCAAAGACTTTGTGCCATTAGTGTGATTAAAGACAAGTTGGAGAAATATATGTTGGATTTCAACCTTATTGTTGAAGCACATTTACTATCTAGCTAGCTATTTTCAATTCATAAGGAAGAAATTTCATAATTTATTTTCTTTTTTGTATTCTCTGTGATTGAATATTTGTGGTTCTTACAACTTTTTGTTTTAAGAACTTTTTGTTTTATCTTTCTGCATAGTTTCAAATGTTATTAATAATCTCACTTTCAGTTGTTTTCTTGGGCAACAGGAAATTCCAAAACATGGCAGGTATTAAATAATTGCATGTTTAATTAAAGTTATGATTTTATAGACAGTTTATTCCCAAACCAGTGGTTCTTAAACTCCACTGCACACCAGCATCACCTGGGTCATTTTAGGATGTGTCTGTGCGTGCTCAGTTGCTTCAGTCGTGTCTGACTCTTTGCGACCCTATGGACTGTAGCCCACCAGGCTCCTCTGTCTGTGGGATTCTCTGGGCAAGAATACTAGAGTGGGTTGCCATGCCCTCCTCCAGGGGATCTTCCTGACCCAGGGATTGAACCCACATCTACGTTATAAGCAGTTCATTACCCACTGAGCCATTTGAGAAAAACTAGTTTTAGAATAGTGGCACTTAAAATTCAGTGTACATCAAAATATCTGGTAGGCTTGTTGAAACAAAGATTTCCTGTGACAGCCTCAAGAAGTTTTTGATTCAGTCGTTATGGGGTAGGAGGGAACCCACATTTTGCTTTTGTAACTGCTAAGTCACTTCAGTCCTGTCTGACTCTGTGTGACCACATAGATGGCAGCCCACCAGACTCCCCCATCCCTGGGATTCTCCAGGCAAGAATAGTGGAGTGCGTTACCATTTCCTTCTCCAATGCATGGAAGTGAAAAGTGAAAGCGAAGTCACTCAGTTGTGTCCGACTCTTAGCGACCCCATGGACTGCAGCCCACCAGGCTCCTCCGTCCATGGGATTTTCCAGGCAAGAGTACTGGAGTGGGGTGCCATTGCCTTCTCTGGCTTTTGTGACTAGTTCCTAGGTAATACTGATGCCACTGATCTGGGGACCATTATTGTAAAAATTGTTCATCCTAGATTATTTAAATCAGAATCTCCTTGGTGGAAATAATCTTTAAGACTCTCCATACTGAAGGCAATGGCACCCCACTCCAGTACTCTTGCCTGGAAAATCCCATGGATGGAGGAGACTGGTAGGCTGCAGTCCACGGTGTTGCTAGGAGTCGGACACAACTGAGCGACTTCGCTTTCACTTTTCACTTCCATGCATTGGAGAAGGAAATGGCAACCCACTCCATTATTCTTGCTTGGAGAATCCCAGGGACAGAGGAGCCTGGTGGGCTGCCATCTATGGGGTCGCACAGAGTTGGACATGACTGAAGTGACTTAGCAGCAGCAGCATACTATTTTGATGGAGAACCAGGTTGAGAAACAAACAGAGAAGGCAGACTGGCTTTTGTCTCCTAACTAAGCACTTACAGAACCCTTTTATTATCCCAATTATGTTTAATATGTCAAAGGGAATCCTTGAGGAAATCCTTGATCCACACACACTAGATCACTAGGAAAAGTTAATAAACTCACATTAAAAAAAAAAAAAAGACAGTCACTGGATATCCCTGGTGGCTCAGTGGCAAAGAATCCGCCTGCCAATGCAGGAGATACAGGTTTGATCCCTGGTCCAGGAAGATCCCACAAGCTGCCAAGTGACTGAGCCCGTGTGCCACAACTACTGAGCCTGTGTTCTAGGGTCTGGGAGCCATAAGTACTGAGCCCACACTCGGCAGCTCCTGAAGCCCATGCACCCTAGAGCCTGTGCTCTGCAACAAGAGAAGCCACTGCAATGAGAAGCCCTCGCACTGCCAACGAAGAGTAGCCCCCGCTCACTGCAACCAGTGAAAAGTCCCTGCACAGCAACGAAGACCCAGCACAGTCAGAAGTAAGTAAAAATTAGAAAAAAAAAGACAATCACGAAAGTTGATTTTGAATCACAGGCCAAGTACCAACTATCTCTTGCCCCAAGAGTGGGGGGGAAAATACTGCAGATCAACTAAAAAGAATTATTGCAACAATTTTATCAGTTAGAGTCCAATCAGGAAAACAGAAATCATCATGCAGATTAGCAACTGCTGGAGAGCCTCAAGGAGGAGGTAATATTATCGAAGCCTAGTGTTCAGGGTTATCTAAAGGAAGGTGAAACCAAGATGGGCTTTTTAATGATAGCTGGAGTCAAGGAGGAAATATATATGCTGCCAGAGATGATCCCCAAGGCAGAGAGGGAGAAATGACCTCCCTTCTCTTTTCCTTTCCCTCCACCCTCCTCTGTTCAGCATTTCTCATTGGCCACATCCAGCAAAACAGCAGTTGACAAAGGAGTCTGGAAAAAAAGTGTGTGGGACAGCCCCTCTGCATACAGAGTGGACCAGAAGAGCGGGAGGGGGAGCTGTGAGTCTGACGACAGTCTAAGGACTAACACACTGTTATTATTTCAGGGATCTCTTATTGATGAAATCATTAGAATGTGCATATCACTTCATTTCTAACAACATTTGGAAAGTGTTAATCTCTCAGTCATGTCTTTGTGATGCTATGGACTGTAGACCATCAGGCTCCATTGTCCATGGGATTCTCCAGGCAAGAATACTGAAGTAGGTGGCCATTCCCTTCCCCAGAGGATCTTCCCCACCCAGGGATTGAACCCACATCTCCTGCATTGCAGGCAGATTCTTTACCATCTGAACTTAGCTGCTGCTGCTGCTGCTAAATTGCTTCAGTCGTGTCCGACTCTGTGAGCCCCCAGAGACGGCAGCCCACCAGGCTCTGCTGTCCCTGGGATTCTCCAGGCAAGAACACTGGAATGGGTTGCCATTTCCTTCTCCAGTGCATAGAAGTGAAAAGTGAAAGTGAAGTCGCTTAGTTGTGTCCGACTCTTAGCGACCCCATGGACCGTAGCCAGCCAGGCTCCTCCATCCATGGGATTTTCCAGACAAGAGTACTGGAGTGGGATGCCATTGCCTTCTCCCTTAACTACCAAGAAGTCCTCAAATATGATATATAGTCATATATAAATGTATAGTTTTATTAGCTATTACTAATCATTGACTTCTCAATAAATGCTATGTATTCTGAGAGGATCAGTTTTCGGAGTTGTTCTAATGGAATTAACTTTTTAATTAGCTTTAGTTAGGTAGATGATCCCATCTGGGGCCTGTGAGTGAATTAGCAGCTACAGCATTGTAAAATTACTGTCTTTGGCTCACCCAACCTCACTCCAACCTTTGGATCATGCATTATTGAAAAGAAGTGGCTGGAAGTCAAAGCCTGCATTTCACCACTTCCCTTATATTTGGGATTTTCCAAATATAAATTTTGGAAGTCAGAAATGAGGTGACTGTGCTTCTGTTGTTATGTTGCACAAGTTTGTTTATAAAATGTTTGGTTGTGAAGCATTTGTTTTTGTGCAAGAGTGTGGTTGTTCCTAACTTCTTGAGTGTTGAGAAGTAGGACACAGAGCATGCATTCTGCTGTGTGGATTGTGGTTAAGACGGTGTGTTCTTGAAATGAGCAATTGCATTTTTCCTATTTTCTAGATTTCTGATGGAGAAACAGCAGTTCCCACACGGGTTCATTGTTATACCTGGGAATCATTTCTGGAAGCTAAGACTAGATCTTGCTCCTCAAACTTTGTGTATACCTGTTCCTCTGTATTAGTCATGTTTCTGACTAGCTAAGCTGGAGTGTTTCTGCATACCAGAACTTAATTAACTACAACTAAAATCTAATTAACTGCTAAACACTAAAAATATAAATGGCAATATTTCCTCTGATTCCCAGAAACATACTGCATACTGGAGATCAGTGGAGAAATAACTCCAGAAAGAATGAAGGGATGGAGCCAAAGCAAAACAACGCCCAGTTGTGGATGTGACTAGAGATGGAAGCAAGGTCCGATGCTGTAAGGAGCAATATTGCACAGGAATCTGGAATGTTAGGTCCATGAATCAAGGAAAGCTGGAAGTAGTCAAACAGGAGATGGCAAGAGTGAAATCGACATTCTAGGAATCAGCGAACTGAAATGGACTGGAATGGGTGAATTTAACTCAGATGACCATTATATCTACTGTTGGCAGGAATCCCTTAGATGAAATGGAGCTAGCCATCATGGTCAACAAAAAAGTGTGAAATGCAGTACTTGGATGCAATTTCAAAAACGACAGAATGATCTCTTCATTTTCAAGGGAAACCATTCAATATCACAGTAATCCAAGTCTATGCCCTGACCAGTAATGCTGAAGAAGCTGAAGTTGAACGGTTCTTTGAAGACCTACGAGATCTTTTAGAATAAACACGCAAAAAAGATGTCCTTTTCATTATAGGGGACTGGAATGCAAAAGTAGGAAGTCAAGAAACACCTGGAGTAACAGACAAATTTGGCCTTGGAGTACGGAATGAGGCAGGGGCTAACAGACTTTTGCCAAGAGAACGCACTGGTCATAGCAAACACCCTCTTCCAACAGTAAAAGAGAAGATTCTACACATGGACATCACCAGATGGTCAACACCGAATTCAGATTGATTATATTCTTTGCAGCCAAAAATGCAGAAGCTCTATAAAGTCAGCAAAAACAAGACCGGGAGCTGACTGTAGCTCAGATCATGAACTCCTTATTGCTGAATTCACACTTAAATTGAAGAAAGCAGGGAAAACCACTATGACCTAAATCAAATCCCTCACGATTATCCAGTGGAAGTGACAAATAGATTTAAGGGACTAGATCTGATAGACAGAGTGCCTGATGAACTATGGATGGAGGTTCGTGACATTGTACAGGAGACAGAGATCAAGACTATCTGCATGGAAAAGAAATGCAAAAAAGCAAAAATGGCTGTCTGAGGAGGCCTTACAAATAGCTGTGAAAAGAAAAGAGGTGAAAAGCAAAGGAGAAAAGGAAAGATATAAGCATCTGAATGCAGAGTTCCAAAGAATAGCAAGGAGAGATAAGAAAGACTTCTTCAGCGATCAATGCAAAGAAATAGAGGAAAACAGCAGAATGGTAAAGATTAGAGATCTCTTCAAGAAACTTAGAGATACCAAGGGAACATTTCATGCAACAATGGGCTCAATAAGATATTAAGAAGAGGTGGCAAGAATACATAGGAGAACAGTACAAAAAAGATCTTTGTGACCCAGATAATCATGATGGTATGATCACTCACTTAGAGCCAGACATCGTGGAATGTGAAGTCAAGTGGGCCTTAGAAAGCATCACTACGAACAAAGCTAGTGGAGGTGATGGAATTCCAGTGGAGCTATTTCAAATCCTGAAAGATGATGCTGTGAAAGTGCTGCACTCAATATGCCAGCAAATTTGGAAAACTCAGCAGTGGTCACCAGACTGGAAAAGGTCAGTTTTCATTCCAATCCCAAAGAAAGGCAATGCCAAAGAATGCTCAAACTACCGCACAATTGCTCTCATCTCACACGCTAGTAAAGTAATGCTCAAAATTCTCTAAGCCAGGCTTCAGCAATATGTGAACTGTGAACTTCCAGATGTTCAAGCTGGTTTTAGAAAAAGCAGAGGAACCAGAGATCAAATTGCCAACATCTGCTGGATCATGGAAAAAGCAAGAGAGTTTCAGAGAAATATCTATTTCTACTTTATTGACTATGCCAAAGCCTTTGACTGTGTGGATCACAATAAACTGTGGAAAATTCTGAGAGATGGGAATACCAGACCACCTGACCTGTCTCTTGAGAAACCTGCATGCAGGTCAGGAAGCAACAGTTAGAACTGGACATGGAACAACAGACTGGTTCCAAATAGGAAAAGGAGTACGTCAAGGCTGTATATTGTCACCCTGCTTATTTAACTTATATGCAGAGTACATCATGAGAAATGCTGGGCTGGAAGAAGCACAAGCTGGAATCAAGATTGCCGGGAGAAGTATCAACAACCTCACATATGCAGATGACACCACTCTTATGGCAGAAAGTGAAGAGGAACTAAAGAGCCTCTTGATGAAAGTGAAAGAGGAGAGTGAAAAAGTTGGCTTAAAGCTCAACATTCAGAAAACTAAGATCATGGCATCTGGTCCCATCACTTCATGGGAAATAGATGGGGAAATAGTGGAAACAGTGTCAGACTTTATTTTTGGGGGCTCCAAAATCCCTGCAGATGTTGATTGCATCCATGAAATTAAAAGACACTTACTCCTTGGAAGAAAAGTTATGACCAACCTAGATAGCATATTCAAAAGCAGAGACTTTACTTTGTCCACAAAGGTCCATCTAGTCAAGGATACGGTTTTTCCAGTGGTCATGTATGGATGTGAGAGTTGGACTGTGAAGAAAGCTGAGCGCCAAAGAATTGATATCTTTCACCTGTGGTGTTGGAGAAGACTCTTGCGAGTCGCTTGGACTGCAAGGAGGTCCAGCTGGTCCATCCTAAAGGAGATCAGTCCTGGGTGTTCATTGGAAGGACTGATGCTGAAGCTGAAACTCCAATACTTTGGCAATCTCATGCAAAGAGTTGACTCATTGGAAGACTCTGATGCTATGAGGGATTGAGGGCAGGAGGAGAAGGGGACAACAGACGATGAGATGGCTGTATGGCATCACCAACTCGATGGACATGAGTTTGAGTGAACTCCGGGAGTTGGTGGTGGACAGGGAGGCCTGGTGTGCTGCGGTTCATGGGGTTTCAAAGAGTTGGACACGATGGAGCAGCTGAAGTGAACTTAACGGAACTGACCTCTTCAACAGGTTAGTTCTTACAGTTATCAAAGATATATCTGTAACATATTCATCTCTACTGGGCAAAAAGGATTTAATGTCACTCAAAATTGTATTTGGCAGGAAACGAGATACTTAACAAATGTTTCGGGGAAGGCAATGGCACCCCACCCCAGTACTTTTGCCTGGAAAAATCCCATGGACGGAGGATCCTGGTAGGCTCCAGTCCATGGGGTCGCTAAGAGTCGGACACGACTGAGCGACTTCACTTTCACTTTTCACTTTCATGCATTGGAGAAGGAGATGGCAACCCACTCCAGTGTTCTTGCCTGGAGAATCCCAGGGACGGGGGAGCCTGGTGAGCTTCCGTCTATGGGGTCGCACAGAGTCGGACACGACTGAAGCGACTTAGCAGCAGCAGCAACAAATGTTTAGATCAGTTATATACTCATATCTACCTTGAAATTCCAGGTCTGTATTATCTCTACTGTGATATATGCTGAGCAGTTGGCCTTAGCCAAGTATTCATTGAGATACTCAACATGATGAAATGTTGCTTCTGTAGAAAATTTTAGCTCTATAGAGTTCCAGTAAGAAATGGAGTAGTTGGCACTGTCCCCAAGTGAGATTACAAACTGTTCTTTTTTTGGCAGACTCCTTCTCTGAATTTGTATGGGAGGGTTGAGCACATGTAGAATTTGCTTTATGGGAGTACATCAGTTATTTATTGCTGCATAACAAGCTACCCCAACAGTTAGCAGCTTTAAACAACAAAAAGTTTTTTGAGCTCACAATTCTATAGGCTAGCAATCTGGGCTAGGCTCAGCTAGGTAGTTATTTTGATCTCTGTGGATATTGCATGTTTGTCCACCGTCAGCTGTTGGCAGGTCAAGGAGAGTTGGTTGGCCTAAGATGACCTCACTCACAGGTCCAGCAGATGGTTCACTGTCAGGTTGGACAATGGAGGACACCTGGGTCCCTTGTCTCTTGCATCCAGTGGGATAGGCCAGGCTTATTCACATGGAAATACAAAGGGTTCCGGATGAGAGGAAGAAAGCATGCAAGCTCTCCTGAGGCCCAGACTAGGAGCTGGCAGAATGTTGCTTCTGCAGCATTCTACTGGCCAAAGCAACAGATAGTGTGAAGAAACCAACCATGCCTCTTAAGGAGAGAATCTGCTAATTCACATGGCAAAGGGGTATGGACACAGAGAGGAGTGGATATTTTGATGAAAATATTTTTGCAAGCTATCAGAGAATTATATCTAGTATGAGGTGGCTTGACAGAGCAATAAGTGTATTAGTTTCTTATGGCTGCTGTAACAAATTATCACAAACTCAATTACTTAAAAACAACATACATTTACTCTTGTTCAGTTCTGGAAGTCAGACATCTGCAATCAGTTCACTAGCTGAATCAAGGTATTAGCATTCATCTAAAATTATATAAGACAATGTCATCTTTGCCATGGGTAAATTTGGAACTAACAGAATATAGGCATTATAGAACACTTATATTCCACATATTCCACATTCATGCATTCATTCCATAGCATTATGAGCACCCAAAGGGCAGACATTACTATGCTAATCTAAGTTCTAGAGATATACCAGTGAATAAGAGTTTACATTTTAAGATGTTCTGTCTAGTATGGCAGCCAACAGCCCCATGAAGCTGTTGAACATTTGAATGTGGCTACTGAGAACCTGAAATGTGGCTCATTTCAATTTCAGTGTGTTGCCAATATAAAATAAACCCTGGATTTTGAATACTTAGCATGGAAAAAAGAATGTTAAATATTTCTTTAATTTTTTATTGGTTGCTATTGAAATGGTAATACTTGAGATATACTGAGTTAAAGAAAATATATTACTAAAATCAATAAAATTTCTTTATATATATATTTTGGTGTGACAACTAGACAGTTCAAAATTACAAGTGTGACACTTGCATTTATGATTTACAGTATATTTCTGTTATCACAATTCTAGGGGTTATGAGAAGAGAATAAATGAAATACCAATAAACAGACTGAAAATAAAATCTAGTGATGCATTAGAGAGTATCTGAGTAGGCTTCTCTAGATTGTGTGGTCAAGGGGGAACTAGTTTGACTTCTGCTGGGATCTGGTTCCATGAAAGCATCAGTCATGGAAAGAGTTTTGGGAAATATTTTCTAGGTAGAGGGTTTTTTCCCAAGTGTAAAGCCCTAATGTGAGGGGAAGACGTTTGGTTGGTAAGAGGCATTTTATTTCTTTATAAAAATTCACTGAGGTAAGAGGATAAAAGAGTTAGATAACATTGGAAAGGCAGGAGTGGCGCAATTCATCTTAAAGACAACAGACCAGAATTTTGAGTCTTGAGCTCAAACTCAAGAATTTTGTTATTCAACTGCTTTTGAATTCTTGAAAAAGATCATTAATATTTGAAGGAGCAAAAAGGTAGGAGGAATATTACCAAAGATGCTGTGTGAACTGGGCAAGTTATGCACTCCTTTGCCTCAGTTTTCTCATCTGTAAAATGGGAATGGTAATAATTGTACTAACCACAAAAGTGTTTGTGAAGATAAAATGAGACGTTGCATGTACACACCTTCTAAATGATACATGCTGGCTATGACCAGATTTGATTCCATGTAAAGTTATAGCATCAGTGATATGGGTATATATTACTTGAATTGCTTATAGAAATGCCTTTATAGGAATATAATGAAATATGTTCTCAGGTTGACTGATGGTAGCTCTATGTATAGTATTTTTGTTTATTATATTAGACCACATTTGCCTAAAAGTTTATTAAACACTCCTCATATGAGTCCCGGGGAAGGCAATGGCACCCCACCCTAGTACTCTTGCCTGGAAAATCCCATGGACCAAGGATCCTGGTAGGCTCCAGTCCATGGGGTCGCTAAGAGTCGGACACGACTGAGCGACTTCATTTTCACTTTTCACTTTCATGCATTGGAGAAGGAAATGGCAACCCACTCCAGTGTTCTTGCCTGGAGAATCCCAGGGACGGGGGAGCGTGGTGGGCTGCTGTCTCTGGGGTCGCGCAGAGTCAGACACGACTGAAGCGACTTAGCAGCAGCAGCATATGAGTCCATGTGAAAAATTTCTGAGAATTAAGTACAAAGAAAATGTGTCTCCTGATGAATTAGTATATATCATTTCAGACAATAAGAACTTAAAAAAGGTTTAAAAAGCAAAAAAGAAAAAAGAACCTCATAATTTTCTCCCTTTCATATTGTATTGGCTGACAAGATTCTCAGTTATTTCTATGTGGTTTTGGGTTAGTGTAGGCTTATGAGATTTATGATATAATTACTTTCCATAGGCCAAATATATTGTTAATAGACTTTCTTTTATTACTCTAATAATTTATGACATGTGCATTTTATTATATTCTACCTTAAATCATTTTAAAATAATTTAAGTCTAAATTAAATAAAATATATAAAACATTGTTTCTATGACAAAATGCATTCCAAGTTTCACAGAACCAAGTTATAAAAGAATGTTTGGAACATGGCCCATTTACAAGTTCAGGAGTTCCTCATATATTTGTGGGATATTCTAAAATATCTTATTAGATGTTTTCCCTAAAAGATTTATTTCCTAAAAAAGAAGCAAAATAAGACCCTATTTTTTTTGGATGATACATGTTAAGTTTTAAAATAAAGAAGCTATGTGAATTTATATATGTGTAAAAATTATTTTTTAAAGATTTTTTTTTTGATGTGGACTATTTTTAAAGCCTTATTGAATTTGTTACAATATTGCTCCTGTTTTATGTTTTGGTTTTTTGGCCATGAGGCATGTGGGATCTTAGCTTCCTGACTAGGGACCAAACTTGCACCCCCTGCATCAGAAGACGATGTTTTGACCACTGAACTTGCAGGGAAGTCCCTGGATAAAAGTTATTATTTGTTGAAGATAAATAAAGTCAACATAACATTTTTTAAAATCTAAGGACACCTTTTCCAGAATTCTTTCATTCATTCATCCAGTAGGTGCTTATCAAAGGCCTATCTTGTACTAGGGCTGTAAATACAGAGATCAATATGTCTGTGAGATGCCAGATAATGAAAGGCCTTATATGGTAGACATACTACAGAGTTAAAATTTCATCCTTGAGGTAATGTGGAACCACTGAAGTATTTTAGGCACAAAAATGGCATGATCAGATTTAGTTTTTAGAATGGCCTTTGACAGCTTGTTTTAGAGATGAATTGAGTGGTGATGGGGAAATGGGGGCAAGTGAGTAGGTGGATCATACACAGGTGGACCAAATAAAAGGCTTTTTCATAACAACCAGGAGAAATATTTTGAACGCGGCAGTGAGCATGGGAAAAATGGGCCAAATACAAGAAATATTTAGAAAGTAGAATTGAAAGGATTTGGCAGAATAATCTGGAATGACTGAAGTTTCCAATGTGGATAGATAGTACTGGTATTCATGGGGACAGGGAGTCAATGATGTGAATATTGGTGGGATTTAATACAATGCAACTGATTTAGGGCTTGCTGAAATTGCAGGATAGCTGAAGTGTTTGTGGATTTATTGATGGAGACCAAGATTTTGGAGACATTAAATCAATACTCATTGAAGGCATAGGAGTATATAAGATTTCCTAACAGAGTATGGAGACAGAAAAGACTGTTGACAATGGAGCCTTGGGGAATAATAGCATTTAAGAGAGAGATGCTTGCAGTAAGAAGGGATAAATAGGGGAAATCCAGGGAATGTGGTCTTCCAGGGAGAGAGTTTTAAGAACGGAGTTATAATGCCAAATGCCAGAGAGAGGTCAAATAAGATAAGGGATAAGAAGAATACTTTGAAATTGAAATTAGTATGTGGTATCAGAAACTGGCAAGAACAAGTTTAGCAGAATAGAGGGAATGAAAACCGAATCACAGTATGAAAAATGAATGAGAAATGAAGACCTGGGGACAATGAGTTTAGACTTTAGTTTCTGAATGAAAGGAAAGAACGCGGTAGTTATAGGGGATACCAGGACGAGGCAGGATTGTTTTAATATTGGAACTGATGGCTGTAATTTTACATTGAGTAAACCTACAAGTGAAGAGGGGGTATTTGATGGCAAAAAGCCCCCTAGGGTACGACGGGGGATGGAATTTACAGTGCAGGTGGAGGAGAGCTACTTTTTCATTTTGCTGAAACTTTATACAGCTCCACAACAATAGGGTAACTTATATGTGTCCTTCATCAATTAGTAATCTTCATTTATAACCAATGGGAACTTCAAGAAATGATTCATTTTCATTACGCTCTCGAAAAAGAATAATATCTACAGTCATGGCCCTCGTAAAGTCTGCAGAGTTCCGTTTTCCCTCTACTCATTCTTCAGATTTTATGTCCCATCAGGACTTGTTCTCCATTAATTCAACCAAAATTACACTTGCTGTCAGGGATATGATGATGAATGAATGCAGGGCTGGCTTCTGAGACCCTGCAGAGGCACACAGGCCCGAGCTAGGAGTTGCTCTCAAGGTGCTTGTGATGGCTGCTGGCAACAGCAACATGACCGTGACATAGTGATGACGATGATACAGTCCTCTGTTTGTCCGTTTAGCATCATAGTGACAAAAGAAAGTGTCCACTTCTACTTTGCACATGCTGTTAGAAGTTCCACAAAACAGTCCTGAAGAATTACTCTTATGAAAAGAAAAGAAGTAGTATTGCTGCTGCTGCTAAGTTGCTTCAGTCGTGTCCGACTGTGTGACCCCATAGATGGCTAGTAAAGCACAATCAGTTCTTCACACAAAGCTGCTTTCAAGGGCATCAGTTTTTTTCCCGCTATTAATTAGATATCTTGAGGATAAGGCTATTGTCTAATACAATCCTTTCAAGATAGGCTACACTGGGAAATACAGTTTAGGATTCACAGCAACTGGAGTCAACTAGTAATCAGCTGTGCAATTTACTAGCTGAGCGACCTTGAGCACATCATTTAATGACATCTAGAAGATGAAGGTAAGACCTGTCCTGCCCATCCGTCTACTTCTTTATCTGTCTACCTACCTACCTATGTCCATTATCTATTAATAGCAATCCAATAAATGTAAACATTCTTTGTACCTTAAAAACTCTGGGCCCATGGTTTGGAAGGGTTCGTGCCTAAACTTTTTCATTTAGGAAAGGGAATAACTTCCCAGTTCTTCCTAAACAAATTTGAGCTGGGTTTCTGTCCTTTGTAACAGAAAGAATCCTGACTTACATAGTCATCTTCTACAGAATTCGGGCACTTGCATTATCTGACAGTTCATCTGAATCAGATGAAAAGCAGCAAGGGGGCTCAAGGAAACCAACAGGAATGGAATGCCTTCTGGGGGCAAACCCAGAGGCAGGCGCTTCCCCTCAGGACCATCTCTGAAATGTGCAAGGGACCCAGTGACCATGGGAACTGACCATACATGTGTGATACTGGCTGGGAAGATGAGAACAAGACTGTAGCTACACCCTTCATGCATATACTCAGACTGGATCTCTGACTGGGGAAGGACCAGATCTTCTGAACCCTATGGGAACACTAGTCTGTTCTTGTTATTGGTAGAAAGAAATTCTCTTCACATTTTTAAAGTTCAAGATTATTCTTGGAGGAAATAAACATGTGTATTCCAACTTGTAAAGTTAGGAATTCTGGTTGATTTAGGGGAGCAGAATAGAAGTTGGAAGAAAATACAATCAGGTTTCCTTGTAGTGAATTAGCAGTTACAATCTTGTTCAACGGTCAGTTGAGAAGGAACCATCCATGAGGGATAGATCTCTTAAGAAACTAAATACCTTTGCTACTCAGGTTACTATTTCAGGGGACATTAATGATTGACAGTACAAGGAGAATGATCTGAGTTATACATCCTTCTGTAATTAAAGTTTTCTTTTGCCTTCTCTTGATTTCTGTGACTTGATACATATTGGTCAACTTTACCTTGTCTACATTTTTGGGTTTGGGAATAATATCGACAGCTTCTGTATTTTGAAAGAGCCTAGATCCTAGATACTAAGTCATAGGGCATTAACTTTTGCTAAGCACCTGGCAAAACAACCCCACATAGATGCTTAATGAACAACAGCCTTTGCCGTGAGCTTCTTGGTCCCATAAGAAGGCTTTCCACCCTCATATCCATCAAGTAAGATGTAGTTTAATCAACCTACCCTTACCAACGTTGCTTCCAACTTTTGGAAGCTTCATCTCTTTCCACATCACTGAAATAAGAAAATATAAATATTTACAAAGAAAATACGATTTCTCAATAAAAAATGGTTTATATTGAATTAAAAATGATGATTATGCATGAATACATTAGGACTTGCTGCCTGTTTTTCTTCAGACATGCCTATTTTTTTTAATGCCTAGCCTAGTTTCATGGTTCATATAAATAATATTTACCAAGCAGCTGCAGCCTTTAGAAAGCTGCGTGCTTTAATCCTTCTGTTGGCTTCACCTCTGCAAGTTCTATCTTACGTTCAACAGAGAGTGGGGCTGTTTTGATCAGCTTATCTCACGTGAGCATGAACAGGAGAGGTGGTTAAGAGTGAAGACTCTGAAATCCTACAGAGCAGCATTCAGACGCAAGCTCTGCTTTATTCTGATTTTAAACCTGGGCAAGTGGCTTCAACCCTTTAAGCCTCCATTTCTTCATCTGTAAAATGAGGATTACTCGAACCTCCTTGCTGTTGTAAGATTAAAGAAGTTAATATAGGCAAATAGTTTAGCTGGGTGCCTTCCACAGAGTAATCACAGATGACTACTGCTGTTATCATTTATGGCTTTTTTCAGAAAATAATGGGATTTTGTCTCTAGGTTAAATCAGTGGTTCTCAACTGTGAGATGGTTTGGCCCCCTATACCCCGCCCCCACCTGGGGACATTTAGTGATGTCTGAGGACACTTTTGGGCTTCCCAGGTGGTTCAGTCAGTAAAGAATCTGCCTGCAATGCAGGAGACTTGGGAGATGTGGGTTTGATCCCTGGGCTGAGACAACCCCTGGAGAAGGGTATGGCAACCCACTCCAGTATTCCTGCCTGGAGAACCCATAGAGAGACAAGTCTGGTGGGCTACAGTCTATAAGGTCACAAAGCGTCAGACATGACTGAAGCGACTGAGTGTGCACGTGTTTTTGTTTGTCTCATTTCATAAGGGTCGAGTGGGGAGGGGAGGCTGCTATTGACATCTAGGGCTAGATAAGTGCGATGTTTGGTTTCTCAACATTCTACAATGCACAGGTAATCCCCACCCCTCATGTTCCACATTTCAGCAAAGAATTATCTGGTTCATAATGTCAACAGTGCTGGGGTTGAGAGCCCTGAAGTAAGTGGAAAGGAATCCTTCCATAGATGAGTCATGAATAAATCCTAATCTTGAAACCAGTCTACCAACAACTGTTTTTTGATCTTCTGCTCCAGGTATAATATCATTGCCTTCCAGCAGTGGAGCTTGTTACAGTTTATGTGACATCTTCACACATATTAACCTATTAACTCTGACAAAAACCCTCAAAAACACAAGCAGGACTGGAATTAACCATCCACTTCCTTTTTTTTTTTTTTTTTCTATTGCAGATGAGGAGTTAGGCTGAGAGGCTGACTTTCTCACAAAAGCACAGATGGTAATTAAACCCAGATGCTCTGAGTTTCAAATACAGAGCTTCTGCCATTCTCATGAGCCCAGCATTGCATTTCTGTGAGGAAGGCAGGAGACATTTTAGACACGGTTCCTCCTCTAAGATTCTTACTCAATTGTTGGAGATTTACACCCATGAACACTTATTTATACCTATTGGGCTATAATTGGTGCACATCCCTATCCCCTCCCCATTCTTCAGTAGAGGACATTGCAATACAGCTAACCTGAAACCAGAGTGGTTTTTTTCCTCCTGAGTCTTAGAGGGCTCTTTTGCAACATAAATGTAGTTACTTGTCTGCAAAACAAGGGTGCTACCCTTCTTTACAATCTGTACTTTTATAGCATATGCCATCATGTTCCCTTTCCCCAGCAGTCCTCCTACATAGCCCAGATGGTGCCTGGCCTGCTCCTGCAAACTTCTGATTGCCTCTGTTTCTTTTTCATACTCGTCCTCTTCTGAGCCGGGAGAAGCTGAGGTTTATCCAAACACATCCAACTTGAGGCCCAGATGTTAGAGAATATTCCAAAATGCAACCAGTTTTGACATGTTAACTTTGTTCTCAGCTCAGTGGCTATCAGCATGTTAGCACCTGCAGATTATTTCATGAGGTTCTGGAAAGCACTGATTTTTAATTCAGATTTTATGAAAGTCATAGGAATTTATTTTTGAAAAATGAGAAATGTAATGCCCAGTCATTGCATAACTGCTGGATATCTCTAAAGAACAATGTACCTTTTTCTTTGCACACGTTGTGTTTATGCTGTCAAATTAGCTCGATTATTTTGACAAATGAGTAAAACTGATTCTAGCTGACAGTCACAGAGAAGTTTTAATACCTAACTATTAAAAAAGGAGCTCAAATACCAAGTAATAATTCTTACTGCTGAGGGAATAAACAATTTGTGATTAATTTAGTGCATAGTTATTATCAAAAAGTTATCAAAAGATGCTTAGAAAACTTTTTATGAGTTCTTTGATGATGATAATAAAATTTGTCCTTGCATTTCTTATTCAAACATGTGTAGCCTATCTACACAAACATTACCAAATATTATATCAGTATATGACACTTTGAGAGATAATATATAAAGTTTAGAGCTACTTGTACCCAAACAGGGAGGTTTTTGTTTGTCCCTATGTTTATTTTACTAGGGAAAATATACCTTAATTAAAATCATTGAAAGTTCAATGTTGCTTCAGACATTTTCAAGATAAATGACTGGGAAAGATACAGATCCTCCAAGCCTGTCTTTCTTCCTGCCTAAGGACACGCAGGGAAGTGAAATATAAAACACAATCCTTTTTGATTTATTTTTACTTGAGTGACTTTGGAGGTTACTCAGAACTTACATGCTCCATAAAAGACAGAACTGAAAGTGTACAAGATGCAATTCAAGTGGAAACTACTGGCTAGAAATATTTTCCAGACTCTGCCCCTGACTCTGGTGGGGGGCTATTAAATCACCCTTAGAGCTAATCACATAAAGACATGCTAAGTTACGCCAATGCTGAAGGATACACATGCTACTTCTCTCTGAACAGTCCTTCCTTATGTCATTCCCCTGATCAGAGCCCTTGCATTGCTTCCCATTAAAGCTTTAAAGGCTTTAATCCCTAACATGTCATATACACATCTTTCTAGATCTGGTCTCTGACTAGCTTTCCATTCTCAGTTGACACCACCCAAACAGGCAGGAGTATGCAGGAAACTGCTAGCAGTTGACTTAGCAAATACTTGTGGAGTGCCTGCTCATTCATAGGCACAGAGCTTGACGCAGCTGGCCGTTATCAGAGTGTGAAGAAGGAAGCAGGGCATGGGGGCAATGCAGCACTGGGCAGAGCTCTAGACACCAGTTCTAAAGGCCTTGTGTGTCAGGATAAGGATCTTGAACTTAATTTTATTGGTGATAGGTAGTCCCTAAAGCCAGGCTTCAACAGTATGTGAACTGTGAACTTCCAGATGTTCAAGCTGGATTTAGAAGAGGCAGAGGAACCAGAGGTCAAATTGCCAACATCTGCTGGATCATCAAAAAAGCAACAGAGTTCCAGAGAAACATCTACTTCTGCTTTATTGACTATGCCAAAGCCTTTGACTGTGTGGATCACAACAAACTCTGGAAAATACTTAAGGAGTTAGGAATACCACACTACCTGACCTGCCTCTTGAGAAATCTGTATGCAGGTCAGGAAGCAACAGTTAGAACTGGACATGTAACAACTGACTGGTTTCAAAGAGGGAAAGGAGTACGTCAAGGCTGTATATTGTCACGCTGCTTATTTAACCTCTATGCAGAGTACATCATGAGAAATGCTGGGCTGGATGAAGCATAAGCTGGAATCAAGATTGCTGGGAGAAATATCAATAACCTCAGATATGGAGATGACATCACCCTTATGGCAGAAAATGAAGAAGAACTAAAGAGACTCTTGATGAAAGTGAAAGAGGAGAGTGAAAGAGTTGGCTTAAAGCTCAACATTCAGAAAACGAAGGTCATGGCATTTGGTCCCATCACTCCATAGCAAATAGTTGGAGAAACAGTGGAAACAGTGGCAAACTTTATTTTTTGGGCTCCAAAATCACTGCAGATGGTGACTGCACCCATGAAATTAAAAGACGCTTGCTCATTGGAAGAAAAGATATGACCAACCTAGACAACATATTAAAAAGCAGAGACATTACTTTACCAACAAAGTCTGTCTAGCCAAAGCTATGGTTTTCCCAGTAGTCATGTATGGATGTGAGAGTTGGGCTATGAAGAAAGCTGAGCGTCTAAGAATTGATGCTTTTGAACTGTGGTGTTGGAGAAGACTCTTGAGAGTCCCCTGGACTGCAAGGAGATCCAACCAGTCCATCCTAAAGGAAATCAGTCCTGAGTGTTCACTGGAAAGACTGATGTTGAGGCTGAAACTCCAACACTTTGGCCACCTGATGCAAAGAAGTGACTCATTTGAAAAGACCCTGATGCTGGGAAAGATTGAAGGTGGGAAGAGAAGGGGACGACAGAGGATGAGATGGTTAGATGGCATCACCGACTCAATGGACATGAATTTGAGTAAACTCTGGGAGCTGGTGATGGAAAGGGAGGCCTGGTGTGCTTCCCTCTATGGGATTGCAAAGAGTCAGACACGACTGAGCGACTGAACTGAACTGAGTCCCTAAAACATTTTAAAATAATTTTGTAGAATGAATTGCTTTGCAAGGACTTGGTTTATACAGTGGTGACAGAGGCAGCATTCTCAGCATTAGAGTTTAAAAAGAAATGACTTGCCAACATAAAGACATAAAATAATTTTCCAGTATGACCTCTTCTTGGGCATCAATTAATTTACTGAACAAATGTTTATTGAGAATTTACCAAAGGCAGGCATAGGGATATGTACTCACACTACGGTATCAGATCAGATCAGATCAGATCAGTCGCTCAGTCGTGTCCGACTCTTTGCGACCCCATGAATCGCAGCACGCCAGGCCTCCCTGTCCATCACCAACTCCCGGAGGTCACTCAGACTCACATCCATCGAGTCAGTGATGCCATCCAGCCATCTCATCCTCTGTCGTCCCCTTCTTCTCCTGCCCCCAATCCCTCCCCGCATCAGAGTCTTCTCCAATGAGTCAACTCTTCACATGAGGTGGCCAAAATACTGGAGTTTCAGCTTTAGCATCATTCCTTCCAAAGAAATCCCAGGGCTGATCTCCTTCAGAATTGACTGGTTGGATCTCCTTGCAGTCCAAGGGACTCTCAAGAGTCTTCTCCAACACCACAGTTCAAAAGCATCAATTCTTTGGCGCTTAGCCTTCTTCACAGTCCAGCTCTCACATCCATACATGACCACAGGAAAGACCATAGCCTTGACTAGGCGAACCTTTGTTGGCAAAGTAATGTCTCTGCTTTTGAAAATGCTATCTAGGCTGGTCATAACTTTCCTTCCAAAGAGTAAGCGTCTTTTAATTTCATGGCTGCAGTCACCATCTGCAGTGATTTTGGAGCCCAGAAAAATAAAGTCTGACACTGTTTCCACTGTTTCTCCATCTATTTCCCATGCAGTGATGGGACCAGATGCCATGATTTTCGTTTTCTGAATGTTGAGCTTTAAGCCAATAGAACTACACATTCTGATCCCCTTGCCATGGAGCATGCAATGAGATGGAGGTCAAATAACCAGGCAAATGACAAATGATGGTATGTGTTAAGAAAAACACAAGCAAGGAATTATCCCTATTCCTCAAATAGGAACTAACAAGGAGGGTTCCTATTGTGACAAATTACTGGGAAAGGCCTGACTGGGAAGGTGATATTTAAGCTGAGGCCTGAGTGATAAACAAGCAACCATTCAAGAAGAGGAAAGATAAGCATTCCAAGAAGTGCGGAAAAGCTAGCGGAGGGCTAGATATGGTTGTAGAGCTGAGAGATCAGTGTGGTTGGATTCTATGGGGTGAGTGAGGAGGAATAAAGCATGAAAGGAAATTGCAAACACAAAAGCCAGAATATGAAGAAAGTTGTAAACTGTAGTCCTAGCGTTCATTGCTCAGTTGTGTCGGACTCTTTGCAATCCCACAGACTATATCCTGTTGGGCTCCTCTGCCCATGGAATTCTCCAGGCCAAAATACTGGAGTGGGTACATTCTCTTCTCCAGGCGGCGGATCTTCCTGATCCAGGGATCGAACCCGGGTCTCCTGCATTGAAATTTGGATATTGTTTTCATCTTTGGGGACAGTATGCAGGGTCTTTTAAACATGGCTACATAGGAATTTTTACCTGAATTGTCCTAAATATATATATTTCCATAAGTACTTAAAAACATTTAAAATAGATAGAGAACGATTGTAATTATTTTTCTGTGAAAAAGAGTTAAAATATTTATAATTATAAAATGATCTATTTTATCTTTTGGATAAAAAAGGAATAAAAAAAAAAAAACTCTTATTGGATAAAACAGGAAAAATAACCACCATTTTAACTGATCTTCTAGGAAAAACCTAGAAATGTCTTGATCGTCCAGCCGATCATTGTTTGGTAAGGATTTTGACGTTCAGAAGAGATTTTCTGAGAAAGTTTTGGTTATACAATCTGAAGGTTATATCTTTCTTCTGTAAACTACCAATCAATTTCACTCTCTAGTGTATGTCACACTTGACACTTGACAGAGAAGACAGTTCTGTGAAGCTGATTCCTAAGTCAGGAGGCTGATACCATTTACAGCACAGCCTCTTAGATGAGGGTTCATTCCCTCTAGTGTGGTAAGATGTTAGGGCTAATGATGCTGTCTGGACCAACCATTGTAATTTTGACCATGGCAAGGTTCTAAGTACAAGTTATAGGTAGACTGTAGATTTCAAAGTGACTTGAGAAATAGTTTTACAAGTCTTATTTCCTTGAATGGCGCTCCCCCCAAATTCACATATTAAAAATCATGGTTGCCTTTTCTATTAACTAGATGACACCTATAATGTAATGATTCCAATATTTGGAGCAAATAATTAGAGCAAATCCTAAAGTTGTTTGAAAACTAAAAGGCTACTTAGACAAATAAAAAACTCATTTACCGATGTCTGATATGTAATACAGAGTGTAAAAGACCAGTGACTCCAGCTTGTCACTAACAGCTGAGTAAAAATTACCTGCCATCGGATTTAAAGCTGTGTTGCTGCTGCTGCTAAGTCACTTCAGTCGTATCGAACTCTGTGCAACCCCATAGACGGCAGCCCAACAGGCTCCACCGTCCCTGGGATTCTACAGGCAAGCACTCTGGAGTGGGTTGCCATTTCCTTCTCCAATGCATGAAAGTGAAAAGTGAAAGTGAAGTCACTCAGTCGTGTCTGACTCCTAGCGACCCCATGGACTGCAGCCTACCAGGCTCCTCTGTCCACGGGATTTTCTAGGCATGAGTACTGGAGTGGGGTGCCATTGCCTTCTCCTTAAAGCTGTGTTAGTGTCCAGCTAAATCTATAACCAAGCTATTAAAGCATATGAAAAATGACAATATGCTTGATACTCTTTTATCCCAAACATTCTCCCAGGATTCTTTCATTCTCTTTGTTTCAAAAATGTGCTTACACTGAGAGAACTTTATTCCTTTGTCACTTCTCTATCAATGAGATTCCGGTTTAACAATATATTGGAATTATAATAGAGTTAATACAAGCTGTCCTGTATGTGAGTTACATAATATGCTGAGTAGGTCCCTACAAAGCCATACTTATCTAATTATAATGAGACCAACTCCTTGAAGAACACATGTTTGTGTCTCATATAACTAATTAATGAAGACTGAAATAATTGATGGCGAATGTAACAGAAGTATACCAGTAGATACTGGAGTTTATCTCCTTTTTCACCATGGGTTCTTTATTGGTAGTGCTAATATTAATTGAATAATGTGACGAAACTATAGCTTCGTTTATATTTTTTATCCAAACGGTGCAACATTCCTACAGGACACGGTATATAAGATTGAAAATTTAAAAAAATAATGAATGGTGGATTACTGTAGAAAATTAAAACTAATATCAAATAGTCATTTTTGAATCAGTTTGAGTTTCCAGATCATGGTGGTCTCTTTTCATGGGTAAGTAAGTGTTGTCTAAGAGTCTAAGCTCAGTTTATTCATTTTTAAATGACTGAACCTTTCACTTTCATTAAGCTTGACACAAAAAGACTGCACTGATTGATCCTTCCAGAAGGGAAACAATCTTCATTTCCATGAAATAAATTCTAAGACCTCCCTTTTTCAGCAACACAATAGCATCAGCTTGTTTACTAGGCCTGTGGCTATCTTTGTAAATACAATATTGGATGAATGAATTTTTGATAAAGTTGAGGAGATAAAGATAAAAATAAGAAAAATGAAAAAGAATGATATGTTTCATGAATTATGGACCCACCAATGGTAAATAATAAAGCCGAGTTAGCTGAGAGGCAAAATAGGATGGAGATTCCCATAGCTGTAAGGAAATTTCATAAGAATGACTTTACAGTTTATGTTCTGAAAAGCAGTGAGAGATAAATGAGGACTACTACTCGTATCCAGATCCCCTAGGAAACCACATACAGGTCAAGGGTTTTTGATTGAAATGAGTGTTTGTCCGTCCACATTTTTAATCTTTCCTTTCCCATTTAGTATTGGGATTCCTTTCCAAGTAAATACTCAGCTAATTGAAGTCAAAAAGCTTTTAGCAAAGGTACAACTCTGTTACTGGAAAAAATCTAAGAACTTTCCTCAAATAGTTACATATACATCAAGATCTTATACCTTTTTAATTGTGTTAGATTGAGTTTTCTAAATTTGCCCATTTCTTGGAAAAATCTTATTGGATTTATGCAGATAGTTTTCAAAAATAATATACTCCATAGTTTTTTTGTAGTTGTTGGAAGTAATAGGAATTTACCTTTTTCTCATTTTAAGCTACTGTGTATTTTTCCTTCTGAGGGAAATAGAACAGGCTATAGTTATCAATCTTCTTCCTTTTTTTTTTTTTTTTTGCCTCTTTTTGGATGGATGAAGGGAGAGTTATGTGACTTTCTGTATATGTCTTTGGCTTACAGAACAGAGATAATGGATCACCTTTTCTGAGGGCTCGACTTCCACATACATATATATATATGCTGCTGCTGCTGCTAAGTCGCTTCAGTTGTGTCCGACTCTGTGCGACCCCATAGACGGAAGCTCACCAGGCTCCCCTGTCCCTGGGATTCTCCAGGCAAGAACACTGGAGTGGGTTGCCATTTCCTTCTCCAATGTATGAAAGTGAAAAGTGAAAGTGAAGTCGCTCAGCCATGTCCAACTCTCAGCGACCCCATGGACTGAGATTCTCCGTCCATGGGATTTTCCAGGCAAAAGTACTGGGGTGGGGTGCCATTGCCTTCCCCATATATATATATAGCTGCATCAATACCTGCTTTACTGAAAAGGAGACCTTAATTCATATCTTAAACTTTTATCAGAATGGCTATGACCCTAGGGAAGATGATTATTGCCAAATACTCATTGTTCAAACAGAAATACTTTCAACAATGATATAAGGTAGGAATGAAAAACTTAAACAGTATATAGTTCTTAAAAGAAAACTAGTTTATAAGCAATGAACAATTTAAACTTACATTTTCAGATTTTATTAAATAGTTTAATAAGAACATTGAAAAGTCACAAGGTATTGCAATTTTTTTCTCTTAATGACGGGTTAAAAAATGCATCTTTTTGGAGGGAGGCTCACGAAGGAGGTGATGTATGTATAATTATGGCTGATTTGCGTTGTTGTAAGGCAGAAATCAACACAACATTGTAAAGCAATTGTCCTGCAATTAAAAAATAAAGTAAGAAAAAAAGAAGAAAAAAAATGCAACTCTGAAAAATTGACCTATTTACTTTACAGTCTGAGATGTAGATAACAAACTTCATGAACTTTTGATTCTCTGTTCTCAAATAAGCCACAATTTAATTATGTGTAATTACAAAATTCACACACTCATGCTGAGTACGAATTATATAAGATTTCTAGAACTAAGTGAATGAACACAAGTACTGTGCGCAATCTCGTGGTAGGTAAACTGTTAAATTTTCTTTTTTCCAGATCAGTTTACGTAGTGTAACTATAGCTTTGCTTTATCTACCTTTAAACTCAATTCACCCAACGGTAGAGGATCTGAATTTGTAATACAGTCTAGACAACAGATAAGATCGTGTCACGTGGTACAAATGGAGGTTTCCATTCTCTTTTTTAAAGAAACCTCTTAAGACAGGCACTTGACTTAAAGACATTTTTGCACACCACAAGCCCAAGGCATCGTTCGTAACCTGTGGTGACAAATCAGATTATTTCAAGCTGAGAAACATTTTCTCCTATAGGATAAAGACAATTTTATTTGTGGACAAAATGCCCTATGGAGAGGCTGTTAATCAGATCACCCATTATCACAATCATCAAATGCATACAACATCTAAGTCCAATTAGTGGAAGATGGGACCATATGGACATCTGTCAGAATGGCATGCTAAGAAGATAACGCTTTGTGTCTTCAGTTCCAGTGCTTTGAGTTCAAGCATTAAGCTTCTCAGTACCTTTGTGAACTAGGTAAGCAATTTCCTATGCTCCATTTTCCCTTTGTGCCTCAATATATCCAGGGTAAGGCTGCTGCTGCTGATTATCTTTGAATGTGTAATGATAACTATGAATTTAAAATGTCTAAGTTTCCTCAGGAGGGACCATAGCTCATTCTATGTTTTACGTGATGTCTTAATGAGGAAGACATTCTCTTCATTATATCACTTCTACTGTGCTTGTTAAAGTGACCTCATTCACAAAGCAAGTACTCAGGCAAAGGCAGCTTTTATCACAGACATACCTAAGGATGCTTTCTGTGAGCTCTCTGCTGAGTGTGGGGGAGGTGAAGCACTTTTGACACGAAAGGTCAACTCAGGTGACTTTGCCCTCGCACTTTCTTTCTAGCTGCCTGTCTCTGCCTGTCTACTGTTTAGGGAGGAGCTGGAAGCTGGCAAGAACCAGTGGCCATGTGGCCATGATGGTTTTCTACCTGTATGCTCAGGGGTGTCAGCTATATGAAGGGAATATATTGTAGGGCAGCAAAAGAATGCTTTGCTTAGATGTGTGGCTCAGGTAATAAAGAATCTGCCTGCAATGCAAGAAACATGGATTCAATCCCTGGGTTGGGAAGATTCCCTGGAAAAGGGAATGGCTACCCACTCTGGTATTCTCGCCTGGAGAATTCCATGGACAGAAGAGTCTGGTGGGCTACAGTCCATGGGGTCTCAAAGAGTCAGAAGTGACTGAGTGACTAACACTTTCACTTTTTCTCATAAATAGGTGAAAAGATTTTTGAGCTCAAAGGGAAGATGCAGGGCACAGATGTTGTATAATTCTGTATAGTATCATACAAGTCAAAGAAATGCTGTGCCAATATGGACAGTAGGCATCATGGAATACATTATTTTATGTCTTGATGGCAGTGATATGATGTTTTTACAACTTATACACATAGTGTCAGTGTTAGTTAAATGAAAGTTTGATTCCTATAGAACATTTTGTAGATATTGACTGTGATAATTCTGAAAAAAATTACTATTTTTGAATTATTCTTTACTATTGCCCTATTGACTTCCATAGACACACAATCCAAAAGTTGGGCACATAATATCACTTCTTTTTTTGTTGTGAAAATGATATTTAAGACATTGTTGATTCTGTTTTTTCATAAATCTGCTACAGTATATAGGTTTTAGAATTTGATACCAGAAAAATGTTTTTCTCAAAGTCTTGATATAAGAATTATGCAGCTCATCATATTTGCTTTGTTGCCTTGGATCCCATGCAGCTCAAAGATAATGTGATGATACAGTCTTTACATAATGACAGAATTTATTTTCTCATTTATATAAAAAGTAGTCACTTCAGGCAGACTAGAAAGACTTACAGTTTTTCTTGAATTTAACAAATTGGTTGGCAAATCTTTTGGCATTAATTTGGCTAACCTCCACTTGAAGAAAAATGTAATGACAAAAATATTGAAGTTATAGAATCCTTGTTACTAATAGAAGGCAGCAAAGTGTGTTCATTGGTAGAGAGATTCGAATTCAGAGTTAGACTGATTTGGATTTGAATCACAATTCTACCTTTATTGGTAGGATTGAAGATATTGTTATCATTTCTGAGTTTCAGTATTCTATTTGTGGAATATGTGAAACTCTTAAAATGATGCCTAGCGCATGATAAATGATCAATAAATATTGACTACTGTTATCTTTCATGGGGTCACAAAGAGTTGGAAACGACTTAGTGACAGAACAGCTATTCTTTTTAATAATAATTATTGATTAAAATGTAGACTAGATAATACTGATTAAAGTTTAAACAGGATGTTTTTAGATGATTTTGTAAGAGGTGCAAAAGAAATATTAATGAACTAATGAGCATTTTCTATTTGAATGTAGAAGTTTCATAAGTAGAGTAGACCGTTGAACAAAAGTTTGAGCTGTGCAATTCCACTTATACACAGATTTTTTTCAATAAATACAGTACTTGATTTTTATTTTGTTGTTGTTGTTCAGTTGCTAATTTGTGCACTCTTTGTGACCCCATGAATGGCAGGTTTCCCTGTCCTTCACTGTCTCCCAGAGTTTGCTCAAATTCATGTCCATTGAGGTGGTGATGCCATCAAACCATCGAATGCTCTGCCACCCCCTTCTCCTTTTGCCTTCAGTCCTTCCCAGCATCAGGGTCTCTACAATGAGTTGGCTCTTCCCATCAGGTGGGCAAAGTACTGGAGCTTCAACTTCATCATCAGTCCTTCCAATGAATATTCAGGGTTGATTTCCTTTAGGATCGACTAGTTTGATTTCCTTACAGTCTGAAGGAATCTTAAAAATCTTCTCCAGGACCACAATTCGAAAGCATCAATTCTTTGGCTCTCAGACTTCTTTATGGCCTATTTCTCACGTCTGTACATTATTACTGGAAAAACCATAGCTTTGATGATTTGGACTTTGTTGGCAAAATGATGTTTTTAATACACTGTCTAGGTTTGTCATAGCTTTCCTTCCAAGGGGCAAGTGTCTTTTAATTTCATGGCTGCAGTAACTGTTTGCAGTGATTTTTGAGCTCAAGAAAATAAAATCTGTCACTGTTTCCATTTTTTCCCTTTCTACTTGCCATGAGTGATGGGATTGGATGCCATGATCTTAACTTTTTGAATGTTGAGTTTAAGCCAGCTTTTTCACTCTCCTTTCAAGAGGCTATTTAGTCCCATTTCACTTTCTGTCATTAGACTGGTATCATCTGCATATCTGAGGTTGTTGGTATTTCTCCCCCAAATTTTGATTTCAGCTTGTGCTTCATCTAGCCTGGCAGCTGCATGATGTACTCTGCATATAAATTAAATAAGCAGGGTGACAATAGACAGCTTTGACGTACTCCTTTCCTAGTTTTGAACCACTCAGTTTTTCTATGGCCAGTTCTAACTGCTGCTTCTTGACTCACATACAGGTTTCTTAGGAGACAGGTAGGGTGGTCTGGTACTCCCATCTTTTGAAGAATTCTCCACACTTTGTTGTGATCCACACAGTCAAAGGCTTTAATATTGTCAATGAAGCAGAAGTAGATGTTTTTCTGGAATTCTCATGCTTTCTCTATGATCCATCGAATGTTGGCAATTTCATTTTTATTTTATAGATCTTTAAATTAACTGTGAGGAAAAGTTTGTGTTTGATTAGAGATGATAATATGTGTAGTCAAAAGAACTAGGGTTTGAGTCTTGACTGTATTCACACTGTTTCAGCTTCTTGTCCTTGGGTAAGTCATTTATCAATTACTTTGTTTTTGAGGCTGAGGTGGCAGTATGTGGATTTTCCACTGCTTTGGTTGGTGCCCCAACTCCTGTGTTGTTCATAGGGCAGCCATATTCCATTACATATATTTAAACATTATTATGGAATGACTTGATAATATTTTTTATTTTACTTGTATGATATAGTTCACAGACTCACAGATTTAGAGAACAAACTAGTGGTTACTGGTAGGAAGAGGGAAGTGGGAGGGGAAAGATAGGAGGAGGGGATTAAGAGGTAGAAACTATTAGTACTGTATATAAAATAAATAAGTTACAAGGAGTTATTGTATAGCACAGAACATATAGTCAATATTTTATAATAATGATAAATGGACTATAAACTTTAAAAATTGTGAATCACTATGTTGCACACCTGAAAATTATATATTATTGTAAATCTACTATACCTCAATATAAAAAAAGAAAAACAAACTGAGTGCTTAAACTATAGTCATTATTTTAATAGGATGAAATCTAATAAGTTATGATTAAAGAATATCCTAAGGTTTTATAGTTTCCAAAATCCAGAAACTATAGTACTGATACTTGGAGTTTACACATCTATATATAGCCCCTACTCACCAGTTTACAAATATGTTATTTTCTAAAAACGTCCTTGTAACTTGCTAGTTTAAAACTCAAGATAACTATTGAGACTTATATAACATTGTTAATACGATATACAATATACATTATATTGTCTTAACAGAAAATACATTGTAATACTAACTTGTTTTCAGTTTAGTTCTTCTTTTTAAAGCTGTTGTAATCCATAATAATAAAGCTGAAGTTTTATGTTTTCAATAAAAGGCAGAAAACAATACTTTGACCACCTTTTATTCAAAAGCTAATAAAATATATTTAAGCATATGGAATATTCATAAAGCATTTATTTAAATATTTTCCTATTATGAAACCTCTGATCAAGAAAGACTGAAAAGAAAC
This sequence comes from Tragelaphus eurycerus, assembly GCA_935064755.1. NCBI lineage: Eukaryota > Metazoa > Chordata > Mammalia > Artiodactyla > Bovidae > Tragelaphus > Tragelaphus eurycerus. The sequence continues at coordinate 37,181,991 of CAKXYN010000010.1, read as the reverse complement.
AATTATAAAATTTATTTGGAATAAATTTAATTAGATGTAGACAGTAAGACCAGGAGGAACTTTGGTATATACCTCAATGGAGAATTCTGAACCCTTCCAGTGGTTTTTGGAAGTTCAATTCAATAAATATATTTTTCAATTGAACCTGCTGTATTGAGACTGAAACATATTTTCAATGAAGGGTGACTAAAACATCATCTCTGTACTTCTCTACCACTGAAGATCAAGTTCAGCTGCATATTACATATTATTAAAATGCAAAATGACCTCAGATTAAATGAAAAAGAAGCATATTTCTCTCCCACTAATAAAGCAGTCTGGAGTGACACAGTTGGAGCTGGTGAAGGAATTCGTTTCTTTCCCCTTCCTTTTCTGGTACAGGTGGCTTATATTACCAAGGCCATCCCATGATCCATGACGGGCTTAGGAATTTAGCCTTCTTATATCTGACTACAGCAGCAGAAAAGAGGAAGCAGGCAGAGACAGGCACAGCCCTCATTAAAAAAAAAAAAAAAAGACTTTTTTTTTTTTTTTTGTAAGAGCAGGTTTAGGTCCACAGCACAATTGAGTAGAAGGTACAGAGATTTAGCATATATCTCCTGTCCTCACACATGCGTTATCAACATGCTCCGTAGTCTCCTCATTTTTAAGGACATTTCTGGAAGTCTCGGTCAGCATTTCTGCTTACTTCTCATTTGGTGAGAGCTTAGTTGTATGGGACACTCATATATCTGTGGTAGATTGAGAGGTGGCGTTTTTTTAGCTGCTGGGTAATGCACCTAGCTAAAGTGGAAGATTCTATCGTAAAAGAAGGGGAGAGTGGCTATTGAGGGCAACAAGCAGTCTGTACAGAACTCTCAAGGCGGTTCCAACATAGAAGTTGGTTGGCCAGTATAAAGAGAATGATAATAGTAGTCATCATGAGTGAAGGATTATAAGAGAGGTACATATAAAAGACAATGGGCTTCAGAGGGCAAATGTAGTTGGGAGTCCTGAGATGTTCCCATGACAGGAGCCATATCTGAAGACAACCTGGTGGGTGGGCAGTGGGTCAGACCCTATTGCCCACCTCAGTTCCTTGTGCTCTCTCATTTCTGGTTGGTAGGCCCTGAATTTGAGGCCTCTGCTAACACGAAGCCCCTCTTAACAAGCAGCTTTTCCAAAGAATGGGAAAACTATGTCAGTTGTAACCTAAGCCTCACTTAAGTTGAGAACTGGGGCTTCCCAGTGTTTCCCTGGTGGCTCAGATGGTAAAGAATCGGCCTGCAGTGTGGGAGACCTGGGTTCCATCCCTGGGTTGGGAAGATCCCCTGGAGGAGGGCATGGCAACCCACTCCAGTATTCCTGCCTGGAGAATCCCCATCCACAGAGGAGCCTGGTGGGGGCAGTCTACGGGGTTGCAAAGAGTCAGACACAACTGAGTGACTAAGCATGCATGGGGCTTCCCAGGTGGTGCTAGAGGTAAGAACCCACCTGCTAATGCAGGAGAAGTAAGAGTTGTGGGTTCGATTCCTGGGTCAGGGAGATCTCCTGGAAGAGGGCATGGCAACCCACTCCAGTATTCTTGCCTGGAAGATCCCATGGACCGAGGAGCCTGGTGTGCTATAGTGCATGGGGTCACAAAGAGATGGACATGACTGACGTGACTTGGTAACACACGCTGTAGTGCAAACTGAGAACTAAACATAAAATGAAAGTCTTCTTGAAAAGAAGCCTAGAGCCTTTTAAAAAACATCTGAAGGATCCAGGGGATCTTGAACTCCAGGTTGAGAAACACTGGTCTAAGCCCATAAGAAGGAACAAAATATTTTCCTAACTATCAGGGGCAGTATGCTATGGTGCTGAAGAGCTCAGTCTAAGGCCAAACTGCCTACATTTAAATCTTAATCTTGTCTTGACTAACAGCAGGTTTCTGGGCACAGAAGTTAATGTTTTTGTATTTCGTTTTCCTCATCTTTGAAATGAGGATAGTAATAGTACCCATTTCATAGGTTAGTATAAGGATTGAATGAGTGGATATTTATGAACTTCCTAGAAGAGTGTCTGACATACATTTTGTGCCACACTGTATGTGCTTTAGTTGCTCAGCTGTGTCTGACTTTTTGCGACTCCATAAGACTATGGAGGCTCCTCTTTGGGCTCCTCTATGGGCTTTCCCAGGCAAGAATACTGGAGTAGGTAGCCATTCCCTTCTCCAGGGGATCTTCCGGATCAGGAATTGAACCCACATCTCCTGCATTGCAAGCAGATACTTTACCCGCTGAGCCATTGGGGAATAAGTGTTAATTAAATATACTAAAAAAAACTTCAGATTGTTTCTCTGTCCACAAAATGAGTAATCCTCAACATTTTGTAAAGTCTGGTTTCTTTACTTCAATCCTTATCCTCTTCTCCCTTTGTGTTTTCTGAGAATAGAAGAAGGGATCTTTTGCTGCCTCATTTCTCTTAAGGTCTCACTTCCTCAGTCATATGAAGAGAACCTTAGAGACTCTGAGTTTAGCGAAGATTCAACTCAATGCTGAACCACTGCCTCTTGTTCTTCTCAGATTCTGCATTGGGGAAGAGAGGGAGTGGTTTGTTCCTTTTCTTTGAAAAATGAGCAGACCTGGGTTTGAATCCAGGCTCTGAAACTTCTATCTGCAGGTTCCCTGAACCTTCTATATTTTAGTTTCTTTGTATGTCAAGAACTCATAGGATTTGTGCTAAGAGTTAAATTAAAAACAATTCAAAGGGTGAATAGATAAAGTGTGGCACCATCCACAGCATGGAATATTAGTAGGTACTAAACCTAGATAGCATATTGAAAAGCAGACATTACTTTGCCCACAAAGGTCCTTCTGTCTAGTCAAGGCTATAGTTTTTCCAGTGGTCATGTATGGATGCGAGAGTTGGACTGTGAAGAAAGCTGAGTGCTGAAGAATTGATGCTTTTGAACTGTGGTGTTGGAGAAGACTCTTGAGAGTCCCTTGGACTGCAAGGAGATCCAACCGGTCCATTCTGAAGGAAATCAGCCCTGGGATTTCTTTGGAAGGAATGATGCTAAAGCTGAAACTCCAGTACTTTGGCCACCTCATGCGAAGAGTTGACTCATTGGAAAAGACTCTGATCCTGGGAGGGACTGGGGGGCAGAAGGAGAAGGGGACGACAGAGGATGGGATGGCTGGATGGCATCACTGACTCGATGGATGTGAGTCTGGGTGAACTCTAGGAGTTGATGATGGACAGGGAGGCCTGGTGTGCTGTGATTCATGGGGTTGCCAAGAGTCGGACACGACTGAGTGACTGAACTGAACAGAACTGAAAAACAAACAAACAAACAAGCTATCAAGACACAAAAATGTGGAAGAATCTTAAAAGCATATTGCTACGGTTAATTCATGTTGATGTATGACAGAAATCAAACAAATATTGCAAAACAATCATCAGTCTATTAAAAAAAAAAAAAACTATGGAGTGATGTCAATTAATTTGTCCTTCCTAATGCTAAGCATACAGTAATAAGTGGGAGCTGGGAAATCACTGAGACATCAAAGAGAAATCACAGTAGCTGAGAAGATGAGACATTGAGGAAAATCCTGATGACAGGGAGGTGAATTCTTGGTCAGGGCCTTACAAATCTGCCTTACAAATTGTACACTCTTAACGTGAATACTAAACGTAAAAGGAAAACCAACTGCTATATTTTTTTCCAAAGAGAAGTTTTGAAATTATGCAAAGATCAAAACTGAAATTTGGGCAAAGTGAATTTCTGATCATTTCACGAAGTGGAAACCATTGCCATGATGCATAATATGAGAACTCCATGCAGAAATAATGGACTTTAACAACATATGAAAGTGATGTTTCAACTTCTATCTTGAAATTTCTGGGCAGAAGTGAGAATACCCTCAACATAATAAATTACGTAAGGAAATTAAAAAGGGCAAAACTGTTTTCTGCATAGCTAACGACTTCCTATAATAAACAGATAACTCTGTAATGTGCTTTAGCTTTCTTTCATTATTTTGGATTCACAGATCCTTGTGATATACAAACAGATACCACTCTCCTTAGTTGAAACCAAATATTGGTCTGCTATTAGATTCAATGGCACCCCACTCCAGTACTCTTGCTTGGAAAATCCCACGGATGGAGGAGCCTGGTAGGCTGCAGTCCATGGGGTCACTAGGAGTCGGTCATGACTGAGCGACTTCACTTTCTCTTTTCACTTTCATGCATTGAAGAAGGAAATGGCAACCCACTCCAGTGTTCTTGCGTGGAGAATCCCAGGGACGGGGGAGCCTGGTGGGCTGCCGTCTATGGGGTCACACAGAGTCGGACACGACTGAAGTGACTTAGCATAGCATAGCATTAGATTCAAGCTTTCTCAGATGGCATAGAAGAATTAAAAGTGACACAGTACACCATACAATCTAATTAATATTTTCTTTCTTAAGTTCAGAGGGACTTTTAATAGAACCGTATCTTTGGAAACATCTATTGCTGTGATGAAAGGCTGTCACCATGGGATTCCCATCATTCAGGGAAACTGTGCACACAGTAGCCTGAGGTAGAGGCCAATTATTTTCTTTTCTGCTTTTTGATCCATGCCAGAAATTTCTTGAGGGAGATTTAAATAATATTCAAATTCATTTTGCTGGCAAAGACAAGATGTTAATGATTGATACAGACACGTAGTGTATAATTTCTAAAATTTTTTTCCATATCATCTCCTTGAGTTGTTTTTGATAAAGGAAAATTAATACAGAATTTTATTTTCTTATTATTTTATAAAGAGGTGACTCCTAAAACATTACATATTTTTGGTGCAAAAAAGCACATGTGAATTTGCTCTGAGTAGGTGTTGGAGAAGACTCTTGAGAGTCCCTTGGACTGCAAGGAGATCCAACCAGTCCATTCTGAAGGAGATCAGTCCTGGGTGTTCTTTGGAAGGAATGATGCTAAAGCTCAAACTCCAGGACTTTGGTCACCTCATGTGAAGAGTTGACCCATTGGAAAAGACTCTGATGCTGGGAGGGATTGGGGCAGGAGGAGAAGGGGATGACAGAGGATGAGATGTCTGGATGGCATCACTGACTCGATGGACATGAGTTTGGGTAAACTTCTGGAGTTGGTGATGGACAGGGAGGCCTGGCGTGCTGCGATTCATGGGGTTGCAAAGAGTCAGACACGACTAAGCGACTGCACTGAACTGAGCTGAACTGAGTACATCTGAACTTAGGATGGCATTTGCCCTACAGAGGACAAAAAGCCTAAACTATTCTTAGATCTTTTATTATGCAGCAGACAGACAATGTTAGTATAAAACACATGGTTAAAGCTGAACAGAAACAGTCAGAATAAACTGTTGTAAACCTTCAATGAACTAAGAAGTAACAATTTCCACCAAGAAATTGCTCTGTTTGGGGCCAAAATGATAAGTTTTGTTAAGAAAGAAAGAGTTCACCAGATGGGAGGTTGCTGGAATTTACAACCATATATATCTTTTTCTTCTGAAAGAAAGAGGCATTTGTTTCCTGACACATTATCAGAAAAATTGTTCATTTTTATTCTTCATCTGTCACTCAAATTTGTCACTACATTGAGTGGCTATTTATTCTGCACATCATGCCTACCTCTAATAGTGCTGTCAGCCTGACTGGCATTCATATGCCAGTAAAACATTTCTTTCTACTTCAAACACAACTTCTGGAGAGTAACTTCCTCCTTCTGTTATAAATCCTAAACGAGTCATTGCAAGAAGTTCCAGTCTGTTCACCCTCCTTTCTGTTCCTCATTTTTAATCAAAATAGGAACTAGTGACATTTTCCATGATTAGCGGGGCTTTGTTTTAAATTGTTCTTTGAGTTGAAGTGCTTGATTCAAGCTAATCTTTCCATGCATTTCCACCGAGTCTTCCTTGGGACAAATGACACAAACTCTAATTTAAGTAGTGGAGGCTAAAGGTGCAAACGGATCTGTAATCTTCATATCATAAATGTTTAAATCAACTTAGCTCGGTAGAAAATATTAAGAAATGGTGATATCAGCTTTATTACTCATTTCTTTCACATTATCTGAGAGCTCAGAAGCATGCCCTCCTAGGGTGGATGTAGGTTGAACAACAAACTGGCCATTAAACTAATGCATTATTTAAAAGCATTTGCTTTGCAAAATAAAAGCAAACAAAACCAAAAAACTAAATTCAAACAAAACAAAAAAACTGAGTACTGGAATCCTTTCTTTCCCACTAGTGTACTGCATGATTACAAATAAGTTAATTAAACTCTCCATACCAGTAATTCTTTTGTCAATGAAGGGAACACCAAAGTTACTGCATAGAACAAAAATACTTATTAAGATTGTTCTTGAGAGAGTTTAAGATTTCCTCATCTAAATGCCTATTATAATACTCTGTTTACCAAGACAAAGTCTTTTTTTATTTTTATTTTATTTTTTTTGAATCACTTCTAATGAGGTAGATGAAACTGGAGCCTATTATACAGAGTGAAGTAAGCCAGAAAGAAAAACACCAATACAGTATACTAACGTATATATATGGAATTTAGAAAGAGGGTAACAATAACCCTGTATACGAGACAGCAAAAGAGACACTGATGTATAGAACAGTCTTTTGGACTCTGTGTGAGAGGGAGAGGGTGGGATGATTTAGGAGAATGGCATTGAAATATGTATAATATCATATATGAAACGAGTCTCCAGTCCAGGTTTGATGCACGATACTGGATGCTTGGGGCTGGTGCACTGGGACAACCCAGAGGGATGGTATGGTGAGGGAGGGGGTAGGAGGGTTCAGGATGGGGAACACATGTATACCTGTGGCAGATTCATTTCGATATATGGCAGAACCAATACAATATTGTAAAGTTAAAAAAGACAAAGTCTTAACATAATTATTTGAAGCAATGATGACAATATTCTGAAATGTATTATCTAAAAGAGCTTAAAAGTAAAAAACGCCAGGTGGCTTTAGAATTCCCGTTTCCAAAATGGAATTTTAGTGTTTGATCTTGTCTGCCTCAGAGGACCAGTGTTTCATCATATATTACTGTAGCAATTATTTTCTACCTTATGATTTAGTGAAACTGGTTAACACAGTCGCTAGATAAAGAAAGGCTCAAGTTTGTCCTTAGAAAGAAATACTCTGCCAAAGAAAAATTGAGTCCTTCTCGTTTACATAATGGTTGCCTTGTGTGATGCTGTAAAGAAGCACTGGAATACCAGTCAGGAGATGTAGGATCCAGTCTACTGTCATTACAAAGTCCCTGGACCACTTTGGGTCTCACTTTCTTCATGTGTAAAATGAAAAGGTTGGGCCAGGTAATCCCTAACATCTCTTCCAATCTAGCTGCTGCTGCTGCTAAGTCGCTTCATTTGTGTCCGACTCTGTGAGACCCCATAGTCGGAAGCCCACCAGGCTCCCCTGTCCCTGGGATTCTCCAGGCAAGAGTACCGGAGTGGGTTGCCATTTCCTTCTCCAATACATGAAAGTGAAAAGTGAAAGTGAAGTTGCTCAGTCGTGTCCGACTCTTAGCGACCCCATGGACTGCAGCCCACCAGGCTCCTCCGTCCATGGGATTTTCCAGGTAAGAGTACTGGAGTAGGTTGCCATTGCCTTCTCCCTTCCAATCTAGAGATTTTATTTAAAAATTTGGAAATGGATTTATATTGCTTACAAAAATGGAAAATAATTGTAATAATAATACTGTAAAATATTTAAAATAATAATTTAAATAATTAAAATTATTTAAACAATAATTTTAAAAGTTGAGATGGTAATTTTGAATGTAAGGTGAACAAACTGGTAACAGTGTATTTAGCTAATGTGACTGGTATGTAAATAATGGTATTCTCAATCTTAAAAATAAAATCTATACTTTGCCTCAGATAATAAATTGGCAAAAAAACCCAACCACAAATAACTTAGGCAATGTTGATAATCTGACCTCAGAATAACTTTTTTCCTGAACCAGGATTTCTCAACTTTAGTGTGACTAACATTTTGAAATGGGTACTTCTTTGTTGTGGTTGTCGGGGGAGCTCTCCTCTGTTTGGGTGTGTAAGGTGTTTAGGTAGCCTTCCTGGCATCTGTCCACTACATACCAGTAACACTCCTGACCCCTCAAATTGTGATAACCAAATCTGTCTCCAGATATGTGTCTCTACTCCATAATCACCACTATAAAGTGAACTAAGCTTCTCTGGCTTTCTGTCTTATCATGTGCTCAAGGTACAAGAGTTGTCAGGATATTTCAAGACCTCTTAAATAGGTATACATATTTCTATGAACCAGAGCACCAAACACAAGAATTATTACTATTAATATTGGAGTTATAATACATGGGTGCTTACTCGTGCCAGGCACCAATCTTTACTTCTTCAAGCCAGTATCCATTCAGTTAACTCTTCTACTAGATGAAAAATGGAAGCTTTATCCCCAAAGACCTTACTTTATGGCACATGAGACACACAATCCATGAATATAAAATGGGCCTCAGACCATTTACAAAGTAGGACACTGATGAAGTAAGTGTGACTGCAGAGGGTGCTGAGTGAAGGGCTGATAAGAGTGGATGGTAAGGGAGGTGGCCGAGAGGATTAGAGTGACCCTTCACAGGGAGGTTCCACTGGAGGCGAGCCTTGAATTTTATTTTCCAGGATGGCAGTCCCAGGGTGATTTTGTAGTTTTTCCTTTCCACTCCCACCTCAAAAGGTGATCAGTACGGAAATTTATGAGTCGAACAAGCCTTATACACAACCGTTTCAGAGCAGCTAAATGATTCTGTGACCAAGACTGTGCAGTAACTATGTCTTTGTGCAGGATGGTGGAAAGTGCCACACTTCTTGCCAAGTAAATGCCAAAGACAGCAATGCCAGAGTTATTCAAAGCAAGAAACCATGCAGAATACTGACCAGAGAATGAATGGTGTGGTCATATGGATTTGGTCTTGAGTCCCGACTCCCATCACGTGTTATTTCTGATCCTCTGTTTTTTCTTCTGTAAAATGGAAATAAGAGGTACACTGCAAAGACTCATAGTATGTTGAAAATATTAGATAAATCAATTATATATAATTTATAATATAAAGCACTTAGCAGAATCTCTGGTGCCTACTAAGGAAACAAAAATATAAGCTACATTATTATTCATTTTAAAATGTAAATACTTATCTTTCAGGGTTCTACATATGTACCAGAATCCCCTTGAGGTTGCTTTTCACATGTGAATATGTGAATCCACAAAATGAGAAATTTTTAGTATATGTTCTGCTGAAAAGAGCATGAGAAATTTTTAAATAAAAAGAAATTGTATGAGAAGGAAGGTTTCAATTATGCCTGGAGAATAGAAAGTGATCAAAAGGGCTCTCTGGCATAACGAAAAGGTGAGAGAAAGAATGAGCAGATCAGGTTCTGAGTTCCTGAGAAAGGGTTACCTAGAGAGGATAAGCTGAGGCCAAGCTGATGCATTGCATGTGAGACCAGGGCGCATGTGGGATGGTGCAGTTCTGCTGTGGGGGCCATCTTTTGAAAGGAGTGTTAACTGAATTCAGGTTCAACTTTTTGCTGCTTGTAAGCCCAATCTCTAGAGACAAGTGTGAGTAAGAAAGGAAAGTCTGCTTTATTCTGGGGGCCAGCAACCTGGGGAAAGGTGGACTCCTGTACAAGGCTAACTCCTAACTGCTTTTTAAGGGGAATTTCAAGGACTTCCCTGGTAGTCAAGTGGTTAAGACCTTGTGCTTTCAAGGCAAGGGGGTGGGGGTTTGATCCTTGGTTGGGGAACTAATATCCCACATGCTGCCTGGTGTGGCCAAAAAAAAAAAAAAAAAAATTAATAAAGAGGAATTTCAGGGTCAGGGGTGTACAAGTGGAGGGAGGGGGCAACGTGCAGAATAGCACAGTCAGCTCCAACAATCATCTTGGTTATGTGGTGGTCTAATCAGCATTATCATGACTGTTTTAAGTTCAGTTCATCTTTAGTTCTGGGGCTGGTTTGTTTTCATTTCTTTGAGGACAGTTCTTGAAATTGTGCCAGATGGAGCACATGCCATGGCTATAATCTGGTCATCGTGTAGTTAACTTCCATCTGGTGGTGCATGCATGCTAAGTTGCTTCACTTCTGCCCAACTCTTTGTAACACTATAGACTGTAGCCTGCCAGGCTCCTCTATCCATGGGATTTCCCAGGCAAGAATACTGGGGTGGGTTGCCATGCCCTCCTCCAGGGGACCTTCCCAACCCAGGGATGGAACCCATGTCTCTTACGTCTCCTCTATTGACAGGCAGGTTCTTTACCACTAGCACCACCTGGGAAGCCCTCTCTACCTGGTGGGAATTTCAGTATTTGTAAAACAGCTCAAAGGATATGGCTTAGAATATTATCTATAGCCCTTGATGAGGAACCAAACCCTGACTTTGTTTAATGCTAAATTATTATGATTTTCGTTGCTTGACTATTTTCCTTTGTTTCTACATTTTTCCACTTCTCTGATGAAATTTACTCTTTAACTAAGGTTTTCCTACACACAAGAGGCAGGTAGAGCAAATGGGGAGTAGGGAGTATGCCGTGTCCTGGGAAGGCCCCTTAGGGTTCTACTCTGTTACAGGAGCTTTCAGTACTTTTGGGTGTCCCTGAGGGTACTGTTTTCTCCGTATTGTTTTCTGAATCCCCTTCTTCCTCAACTCCAAAGAAAATAGGAAGGATTTTGAGCTGCTCAAACATATCTTGCCACTTTCAAACCTGGGAAAGAATGCTCTTGTTTAAAATGAGCTGAAGACATATAAGATGGAAAGGAGTGAGATATCTCTTGCATGAGTGAGGAGGTGGCTTTGGATATGGTAGTTTCAACCGGAAATCCAAGAATTCTATGAACAATATAACGTAAGTCAAACTTATTAACCAAAAGGGCATCTGGCTTGCTGTGAAACTAGAGAATGGGAGGTAGGGTAGATAGGAGAGAAAGACCCAAGTCCAAGATCAGAAAAGTTGCTGGTTCTCAGAGAGTTGAATGAGAGGTGCTGGTTTACCAAATCCAGTGCCTTCATCTTTTTAAAAACTTTTTATTTTGTATCGGGGTATAGCCAATTAACAATGTTGTGGTAGTTTCAGGTGTGAGTTTCAGACTCAGCCATACATATTACATGCATCCATTCCCCAACCAACACCCCCCACCCCGCCCAAACTCCCCTCCCACCTAATGCATTCATCTTAATCTCTTGGATCTATGTCCAAGATGCCAATCTGTGGATCTTGAGTCATCAGGAGGAATAAGCAGTATCCTTCCATTTGAGGCAGGTCTCATTTCTTCAGTAGTGCCTTATTCTGACCCGATCTCTCGAGTTTCAGGTTCTTTGTCTGACTTTGACCCCACACGTACTTCTATCTTTTGGTTTTTATATATCTCTGCCTCCAGGATATCTGTTCAGTGTGTTTGTATAATCTGGTTCCAGCTTCTTCCTTGGTTCATTTTCTATAGTTCTCCTGGCCCTGGTTTATAATCCTTCCTTTCACAATCCACTGTTGCTCAAGTGTCAGTGTAACGAAGGAGGAGGGTCTATAGAACCTCGGAAGAGACTCTTCAGTGTTGCGCAAAAGAGGAACACAGGCTGATCATCCTAAATACTGAACTTTTTCTATGTGTCCTTAACACTGCTGTAACTTAGTTGAGTCCATGAACTGACAGTGTGTGCTAGCCTGCAGTGTGTAGAACTTGTGATGGGGGGAGGCAGTGGAAAAGGGGATCATTCAGGAAAGACCTGTTGAGACAGAATTGTGTGGTTCTGAAGGGAAGAAATCTTCCCTACTGTCCTTGCCCTTTCTGCCCACCTTCCTTGCACTCTTCGATGGTTATGCTGGCGCTCACTTCAGCTCAACATGGGAATGAGATGGACTCCTTATCTGCTTCATTACTCAGATGTCATCCTGCTATTTGATGTTTATTAAGTATGATAGGGGGCACTTTCCAGAGACCAAGTGTGAGAACAAAAGTTGGTTCAGGTCTCACATACATCACTATTTTGGAAAGAATATAACCTTTTTCACTGTTTAATTCCTGTCCATTCCTTCAAATGATTAAACACTCTCTGACTTCCTTAAGATGTTTTTAACTTACTTGTTATATTGTCTGACAGCATATAGATATAACACGATTCCATGCTGGCCCTGTATTCTGAGCTGTCACCCTTCATCTCTTTCTCCTCATTATCCAGTCTGTAAGTTTATGTCATGTTGGTCAAATGTTACTTATAACTAAAATACATCATTCTCATTGGCTAAAGTTCTTCTAAAAGTGAAAAACTATGAGTATAAATATAAAGGAGTAAGAATAGGTAAGGGGTGAAATTCAGTTATTATGCATGTATCTTATGGATAACAGACAACCATTAAAAATCATGATTTCAAAAAATGTTTAGTAGCATGGAAAATGCTTATTACATAATCTAAGAGGAAGAAAACCCAAGGTGTAAAACCACACAAAGTGTATAATTTAAAATAGGCCAAAACATAGATTACATATGAAGAAAAACATTGGGAGGAAACACCAAAAGTTAACAGTGTTTATATCTGATAAAATATGAACTGACTGACTTTGTGGCTGAGTTTATGTTTTTTAAAAAGTTTTTCAAATTTTAAAGTGTGCATTGTATCATAAAAAAGCAAGCACAATAAAATTTTCCTTGATCGGGTCTTACTTATAACACCCTTTCAAGTGACAGTTTCTTGTTCCACAATATTCCTGGAAATCTTCTCTTCTTTATATTAATGGCCCTTTATATATTTTAAATAGCCAAGCATTTATATATATCTAAACAACTTTCACAGTAATATATTTAATGCTATTTCTTTGTGTAAATAGTTTCATGCTTCTTTCATAGTAAACATTTGCTTGGTATGCAGTCATCAGAAGGGCACTTCTGGTTTTTTGTTTGTTTAATCTTGGTGTCTACAAAGCAGAACTGCTAAGGAGGTGCAGGTTTTACCCCAAGTTAGTAGTCAGAAATCAAAATAAAATGCCATGTGGAGAGAGAATGGGTGGTTGTGGGGTGCTCTATACTAGGCCCTTCCATGAGTGACCTCATTTTCTCTTTAGACCCCACTCAAGAGGTAGATATTCGCTCCTAATCACATATGAAGCTCAAAGACTTACAGAGGGGACACAGCTAGCAAGGGCTTCCTCTTCCAGGCTTGTTTTCCCGATTGGACTCTTCTGCTTTACCTGGTCATAAACACATCTGTCTAGCAACGTGTGGATACTGAGAGAGCAACCACATAACTGAAAATGTAAGTTTGTGAATGCATGACAGGAAAGTATGTGTACATATATTTTTTAAAGCTTGTCATTTCACATCACAGCAGTTTTTTTAGTGTATGTTGTATATAAGTTTCTTGTTGTTAGAGGACAAATATTTTTGTTCCTTTTTAACTCCCTACAGTTAACAGTATACAATGCCTAGCTATTAAATACTTATAGTACACTGCTATTGTGGATCCAGGGATGGTTTGATGAATTTCATTATGTTTGGAGTTCATGCAGGTGGATAATAGCTAATGAGACAACAAAGACTTCCAGACAATCGAAACAATTAGTGTGGGAGCAATAGCTATGATCTCACGTGTACCTTCACAAAATTGAGAGAATTAAAACTGGCCAATTTTGCAGCTCATTTTTAGACAAGAATGGTGGAAAAGACATGTGCTATTAATACTACTTATATAACTACTTCCTAGCAAAATGGTATCTTAAATTAGTGATATTTTTTGAAGTGTTAAAATGTAGCAATAACCATTGAGTTTCAGATGTATTGCTGAAATGAGAACGTTTTGGTAAAGTTAGTAAGCAAAGTTGTAGTAATTAAATCACCACTGACTAATGTACATGATAGTTCTTAGATTCCAAAATATTGCTGAATCAGAATATGTCAAAGATCAATAAACATGATAATATTTAAAGTACCACCAACAAAACCAAAGCTACTTGGCTTTCTCTTCCTGAATTTTTACTCCTTTTATTTTTCAAAGCTTTATGTGTATCCTAGAATGAATTGATTGATTAGTTAACTAACTGAATGTATGATCATGTCCTGGGTGTTCTGCCAGATATAACTCAAAATACCAAGATAAAAAAGACACAGTTCCTGGCATCAAGGATGTTAGAGTCTAGCACATTATTTGTATATCAATGAGGACACAAATAAGAGTAAGTGAAGATGGGAAAAGGAGAAGAGGCGATGTGGTCTGAGTATGGAATGAGTCACTCTAAATGGGTTTTATCAGTTCATCTAGGGGCAGCAAATCGTGCTGGCCAGATGATGGTGAAGGTGGTTTTCATAATATTTCACCTTAAGGTGTGTAATGTTTATAAAGCCATGAACCATGCCTTTCTGTCCTGGGGCAGGACTGTACGCTGACAAACTCAGTTAGCAAAAGTAATCTCAGAGTGTCTCAAACACTGCACTTGTGTTTCTCAAGTCCTACAAAGGGTACAAATATCTCTCAGAAAAATTTCCTCAAATTTCCCCTTTTCTCTTTCCCACAAGCTGCCGTCACACCCCACAGCTATTCTCACTCCTTGCTTCTTTTCTGAGCCATTTCCTCTGCCCCCAGTTTGGGCTGTTTTTATTTTTCTCTCCCCACCCTCTCTGGCTCTTTATCATCATCGACTCAGTTATGTCTTCCTCTCTTCCCACCACCTCACAGACACTGCTCTCTGTTCGTTCTCTGATGATTCTCCATTACCAATGCCCAAAGCATTACTTTCTTTTCACTTCTCTTCTCAAAAGGTGAAGGAGGGGAAGAAGCAGCACAAAGTCAGAATCTTCTTTAGCAGCCTGAAAAGACTCTTAAACAAGTCGTTTTTGCATTCTTATGGAGCGTCAAAATCTTCTTTAAACCTACCCCATCCGAGGTCCTACACGAGTCCTTTAATCCCTGGCCTATAGAATCGGTTTGTCAGAGCGCTGTTGTCGATATCCTTGCCTACCTCTGAAGCTGCACATGTCATTGCCGCTGTGATTCACTCAGGAAACAGTCTTCAACTGTAGAAATATAGGTCAGGATCATACATATGTAGGATGTCATTCATATGGAAGATAAAAGACAAAAATGTCTATTGTAAACTTCCTCTTTCCTTAATTCATTCTGGTATTTTCCAATACTGGAGGCCTTGGTACTTTCATTGAACTTGGTTTCAAATGGAAAAAAAGTGGATTCTTTCATATTAATATTCATAGAACTAAGTACATGTTATGAAACAATCAATAAACCATCATTAAAAAGATTATTTGTGAAGAACTGACTCATTGGAAAAGACCCTGACGCTGGGGAAGATTGAAGGCAGGAGGAGAAAGGGATGACAGAGGATGAGATGGTTGGATGGCATCACCGGCTCGATGGACGTGAGTTTGAGCAAGCTCCAGGAGTTGGTGATGGACAGGGAAGCCTGGTGTGCTGCAGTCCATGGGGTGGCAAGGAGTCAGACATGACTGAGCGACTGAACTTAACTGAATTGAAAGAGATTATTTACCAAAATGTGTTATTTTCCAAAATTGATCCAATAAGTACTGAATAGTTATGATTTCAGCATATGTATTATAGGAATGAACCTGATAAAGCATTCATTGGTTATGGACCAAGGGATAAATTTTTGAGTAGTTAGAAGGCTCTACTACTGTGCTCACGGATAGATTACTTATATATATATATATAAATAACATACTATATACACACCCAATTGTTTTAATAATGACATGAGGCTGAATGGAAAAATAATTGCACATGTATTATAAAGTATTTTATCCAAGTCCTTTTCCATTAAACTCGTCTCCAAACCAGAAATGGAGATATGAGCTTTTCCCCAGCTCTTTGTTCTTTTTCTTGCAGGAAGTGTTAATGAACTGAGGGCTTACACAAAATCTAGTACATTGTTGTCACTCAAATTTTTACTGAATGAAAAGTGAAAACCCCCAAATCAGAGCACAGAAGGATATAAGGTGGGAGGGGGCTGAGTGCATCCTGCTCATGTTATACTGCATAAGTGTTCCCTGCATGATCACAGAGTGGCTGAAGATGATTCATCTGAAAGACCTATTTAAGGAAGGAAGTGAAAGGCAGAGGCTAAAAAATGACCCATAATCAGGTGCTGACAGTTGTGTGCTGAAAGGTTCTATGTGAAGCCAAACTTTCCAACCACAAAAAGGGTCCTGTTTTGTTCAACATTTTAGAGTGAAGAAATTAAGGGGAAAGTTGAGGTAAGGTGAAAGGCCTAGAAATCGTTTTAATGTTCTTGCTTGACACAGAGAAAAAAAGAAATCTACGGAGTAGATTAAACAAATAGATGTTCAATCATGCATTTAATTTGAGGTCCCATGAAAATCTGTAGAATTTGTCAGAAGACTCCAAAGTTTATTTTTGATACAAGGTAGGCCATCTCGTCTGCCTCAAATTGAAAAGCCTTCTAAAACCGTACAGATGACTTGACGATTCAGGGCAGAATGTTCAGATCATCTGTCGTTCCCTGCTGCTTCTTTATAAGTTAATGTATGCATTTTTTTCACTCATTCATTTATTTCTTTTTTTAAAAAACAGATAGTTCATACTTCATGCTGAGCATTGTGCTAGGTTTGGGGGATAAAAAAAAAATGTGTTTCCCTCGAACTTACAGTCTGATTTGTAAAACAATAAAATAGACTGTATAGCTGTACAGTGCTATGAGTGCAGTGACAAAAAATAAGCCCAGAATGTTAATTCAGACTAGGAGATTGAAGAAGCCTTCCAGGAAGTATTAATGCATGAGCTGCACTTTGAATAAAAAATTTAATCGGATGAAGGCAAGGCACTAAAGCATGTGTGCTAAATGCACAGGTTCTGCAGCCAAGCTGTCTGGGCTCAAGTCTTGGTTTTGCCAGAAACTAACACGACTTCAGGCAAATGTCCCTCCCTTTTCTCCATGAATGGAGATAACAACTGTATCCACCATCTACTTATCCATCCCAGAGTTGTAAGGATGACTATATGGCTTAACATTCCAAAACACTCAGAACAGAGCCTGTGTCTCATCAAAGTGTTAGGTAAGTGTGTGATGAATAAAGGTGTTAAGTGTCCTAGGTAGTAAGCAGAGCTGGTGCAGTGGCCTGAAAGGGCATGCATGCTGCTTTTAGGAAAGAATTAAGAATAGAGTGTAGGGTCCATACTGAAAAAAGTTGAAAGATAAGGCCAGAGAGATACGAAGAGTCTCTTATTAAAGATTGTGTATATTTATCCTAGACACCATGAAGAATCATGGGATGTACTAATAAGATGAGATTTCTGTTTTAAACAGGTCACTCTGGCAATGCTGTGGAGAGTGGATGGTAAGGTAGGTGGCAACTCTGGTGTTTGGGAGGCAGAAAAATGTTTTCCCATATTCCCTGGGGTGCTTTTAAAACATGCATATTTCCAGGCTGCTTTCTGGGATATTACAATGCAGAAGATCTGGGGCAGGTCTGGTAATCTATATTTTTAACAAGCATAAAAGCATATGCTTCCTGTCTTCAGATGAGTTTTGTCTTCACAGAGATTCTGCAGACACTGAGTTGGGTAGTAATTGGAGACTTATAGATGAGGACTAGGGAGGATCTAAACAAAAGTAGTAGAAACAACATCGTTGGAAACCAGAGGGCTGATTTCAAAAGGAAGATGTAATAGGACTTAGTGACTGACAGGATGGAGCCAAGGATGACACTCAGATTTCTAGCTTGGGTGACTGGGCAGATTGTGGAAGAAAAGAAAGTCTGGAAGTGAGGTTAATGGGATCAGACTTGAACAGATTGAGTATGAGTGTCAGTGGGGAGAAAGTCCAGTCAGAGGTTCCATATATATATATGCCTGAAGTAAAGGAGAGAGATTTGGGCTGGAGACATAAAACCGAAAGTCATCTATGCACAGCTAGTAACCAAAGCTTGGCAAAAACCAACATTTAATTGGTGGGTAGGGGAACAAAATCCTGTTCTATTTGTTCATTCATTCATGGATTCAAGAATTCATTCAAAAAAGCATTTAAATGCTTATTTTACACAAGACACCATGCTACACACTTTTTCCACAAAGGAGACTGTGAAGAAATAGCTAAAAAGAGGACTGTAAGGAAAACAGTAGTGTTATTAAAGCCAACGGAGAAGATTGTATCAAATGATGCCAAGATGTCAAATGAAATGATGAGTGTGAAACGGGCTTCCCGGATTTAACAAGAAACAAGTTCATTGGTACTTAGGAGAGAATAGACTCTGCTGAGTGATGGGGAAGGAAACTGAACTTGAGGTATGGCTTGAGGCATGAACGGGTAGTGAGGGAGTGGAGGTAATAAAGGAAGAAAAGAGGTGGCTGTACTAGACTGCAGAAGCACGGTTATACGATCCTCCCCTACCTGAATGCACGTCCCTTTGCAGTATTTCTTTATAGTTACTCCCATCAGGATGTGGAGTCTGTCTTTTCACCCCTTCATCTGGGCTTAGTCATGTGACTTGCTATGACTAGCAAATGTGATGCAAACAGAAGCTCAAAAAGTCCTTAAACACTGGGGCTTGCCTCTCTTGCTGCTCTTAGGAACCCTGTGGCTGCAACCAGGTAAATATAAACCTGGAGTGATTCACTGGAGACCTGTGGCCTGTCATCTTCATCACCCCACTGGGAGCCAACATCAATGACAGCTGGCACCAGCCACCAGACACTGAGTGAGACATTAAATCAGCCCTTAGCCAATCTACCCACTGACGTTAGCGCCAGATGAGCCTAGCCAAGCCTAGCAGAATGACCAGCAAATGTAACTTAAATCACTGATTCACAGAGAAGTGATACTGTTTTAAATCAATTAGTTTTGCGAGTGGTTTCTTACATGGCAGAAACTAATGGACAGAGTAGCATAGTGTCTGAGTATCAAAGATTTCGGAGAAGGCAATGGCACCCCACTCCAGTACTCTTGCCTGGAGAATCCCATGGGCGGAGGAGCCTGGTAGGCTGCAGTCCATGGGGTTGCTAAGAGTCCGAAATGACTTTTCACTTTCACTTTCACTTTTCATTTTCATGCATTGGAGGAGGAAACGGCGGCCCACTCCAGTGTTCTTGCCTGGAGAATCCCAGGGACGGGGAAGCCTGCTGTCTATGGGGTCGCACAGAGTCGGACATGACTGAAGCGACTTAGCAGCAGCAGCAGCAGCATCAAAGATTTCATGTGTCTGAGCTGGACGGGAGATTAGAAAAGCTCTGGTTTTTCTCAGTCACTTTTCTCTTCTTAACACACTGTACCAGGCAGAAATAATAAAAGTATTATATAGGAGCAGAATGGCTAGGTCATGTAGTATTATTGATTCATGCCAAAATATGGACAAATCTTAAAATCATCACAATGAATGAAAAAAGGCAGACCACTGCCTGCCCCCAAGTACATACTGTGTAATTCCATTTTTATAAAATTCTAGAAAATATACACACATCTATAACAACAGAAAGCAGATCAGTGGTTGCCTGGGATGATGTGAGGAGGGAAGGATGGTTACAAAGGGGCATAAGGAAACTTTTAGGGATAATGGGTATATTCATTATATTGATTACAGTGATAGATTTATGGCTGTATCTGTATGCCAATGTCAAAACTCATAAAATTGTACATTTTAAAAATGTACAGTTCAATGTACATAAATTATACCTCAATAAAGCTGTTAAAGAGAAAAAGAGGGAACAAACAAAACCTTCTGTGCTTTGTATTCCTAAAAGAAATTGCAGAATAATGTCCTCCAAAGGTGTTACTTGCTTTATCTCTGGACCTGGGGATGTGAGCATGTGGAAGCAGGTAAGACTATGAATTTTTTACTTTACCTAGCAAAGGAGCTTTGCAGGTGTAATCAAAGGTATGGACCTTGAGGTCAGGAGATTATCTTTGGTTAATTACACAGGCACAGTGTAATCACGCGAGTCCTAAAAAGGGAAGAAACTTTCCTGAATGAGTCAGAAATATGAAACGGAAGGGGAAGGAGGTGAGATTTGAAGGACTCAACGTGTCCTTGCTGGCTCTGAAGCTGAGGGAGGGGGCCATGAGCCGAGGAATGTGGTGGCCTTTAGAAGCTGGGAATAGGCCTCAGTTTACAGGAAGCAAGAAGGCAAGACTTCAGTCCTCCTTCCATCACAGAGAAGTAAATTCTGCAAGTAACCCAAATCAGCAAGGAACAGATTTTCCCTTAAAATGTCCAGAGAGAAATAAGCCTGCAGACACCTGGTTTGTAGTCTGGTAAGACCTACACTGGAATGCTGACCTACTAAACTATGAGATACTTAATTTGTGTTGTTTTATGCTACCAAATTTGTCGTTATTTGTTATAGCAGTAATAAAAACTGAAGGTTTTCATGGGCAGAAAGTCGAACTTACCAGCTAAAGTAGCTGTTTGAACGACCTGTATTTCCCAGCCATAAATCACAATCAAGAGATGATTGTATGTTTGCTTCCATTTACTTCCATTTTACTAACTTTAGACTTACTTCTCTTTTAAAATGCTGCTCTGGACACGAAAGTTTGGGGCCATAAGCTAGTTGTGGAAGCTTAGTTCTCCTGATCCCCGACTTAAGACCAGAGCCAGATGGCATTTTCCAACTACAGTTATGTCTTCTCAGTAAATGCTGGGCCCACCCAACAACACTGTTATAAATTGTGATTTTTGTGTGCAGACTTTGAAAGGCAACAGGCTCTAAGGGGAGCTGTTATAGACGTTTTCAGACACCTGTTTTGCTCTTGAGGCTTTAAAACCTGAAAACAGATTGCCTGGATTTACGTACTGTCGCCACTCTACATCCTATGACTTGGGCAGTGGCGGACAGCAGTGGTCTACTGGAAGTGAGGCTTAGAAGAGTCTATCACATAAACCCTCTAAACAATGCCTGGTACATATAAGCACTCAGCGGGTGTTGGGTTGCTGATATAATGATGATGATGACCACGATGTCTTTGGGGCCAAAAGGAAAATTTCTGTCTCCGTAGTGGATTTGTATGTCTCGATTTCATAGGTCCTAGGAGAAGAGAGCTCCATCTGTCTTGCTTGTTTGCTTGTCCTGCTGAGATGCACATCATTTCCTCTGGCTTTCTTGCCCTAAAACTTCCTGTGTCCTTTTTCTTTTGAAGTAGAAGCAGGGAGAAAAAGTCACACAGTGACGTTTGCTGATCACAGTAGAATTCTGTCCCATGGCTTTTTTTTTTTTTTTTCCCAATTGAAAGAGTGTGCTGCCAGTACAGGATTATTTTCACGTTCCTCGTCTCTTCAGCCTTTTCCCGGATGGCTTTGATGTCCATATTGAACATTTCCTCATCACTACATGATAACGAGCCAAAAGATTCCTGAAATTCTGTTGTCTCTGAAACAACATAGAACATTCTGACCAAACCGTTTACAATCTTATTACTTACCAGCTTTCCTGTGTGATATTTATTCGAGGAGAGGCCTTCTCTGATATGAGGGATTTGGTTTTATATAATTAAATCAGACATTAAAATGACGATCTGAGTCAGGAGAAGAAAAAGATACACTATGTGATGGAAGCTATTTTTAATGAGCTTATTTTCATGGCACGAAGCACACAGAGGAGAAAACATATGGATGATATTGCTAATTTAGTTCTGTGTGTGCTTCAGGCTTTCTGCGCAGTTTTCTAGGTGGGCAGCCAACTTTCTCCATTTTTTAATGGAGTGCTGCAAGAGATGCTCCCAGACATATGGAACAGTCAACTACAAATAAAGTAGCAGGGTTAATGCAGGCAGTTTTTTTCACTGTGGTTCCAAGATGACAGGGGCTTCCAAATTTGCACACTGTACATTGAAGTGAAAATGGGTGTCAGATCTGAGCTCTGTGTGGGCACCCTGGACTGTGGGTATTTCAGTTTGAAAATTTTGTTAGTTGCCATAGTAATTGTCACAATCATGTGGTTTCTGTGGTCTTTGTGATACCAAACACCTATTAGGAGCACCCAGCAAGCAGAAGTGGTTTACTTTTTTTTCCCTCTTGTGTATACTTAAAAATAGTGTGTAGTCAGATTTTAAGTTGAGTTAAAAGCATAACAAAAAAAGATGATTTGCGTATCTTTATGTAAAGGATGTTCATTTCCCAATTATTCTTGTAATTAGTTTTTTCTTCAACAGAGAATTTATCAGGAAGTGATTTTTTTTTTTTCCAAAACAAGGAGTCCCAGAAACCAAGGTTATAAATCTTCATGAAAAGAACAGGAAACTTCTCTCTTGTTATGAATATGTTGTGTCAGCATGATGCTGCTCAAGTTCAGACTGAAATTTAAGCAGAATCGAAAGTAGCTGGGTATGTTACTAATCCCTTTGCAAATGGTTCTCACCATTTGTTGGTCAGTCGCTAAGTCGTGTCTGATTCCTTGCGACCCCATGGACTGCAGCACACCAGGCTTCAGTATATGCTTACCATGGCCATGTTTCACTTAGGCCCTGGATGCTAGTCTCAAAGCTAGATTTTGCAGGTGGTTTTTGAAACACTGACAGGCATTATTTGGCTAAACAAAGTATTGAATATTTATATTGTATTGCTGTAAAAACTTGAATGCCATGGCTTAATCTTCACAGTCCTTCTCATCTTTACCATAGAATTATTATTTTTATCTATTTGAATATTGATTCTGAAGTTAAAGTACAGATATAATAATGATAAAAATAGGAATGCCTTCTTTTGGTTATTTTATTTTTAAATTTTTTCTTCTAGTTTTGAGATATAATTAACATATAGCACTGTATAAGTCTAAGTATACAGCATAATGGTTTGACATACATCATGAAATGATAATCACAATAATTTAGTGAACCTCCATTATCACATATAGATCCATCATCAAAATTAAATACAAAATTTGTTTTCCTTGTGATGAGACTGCTTAGAATTTATTCTCTTGACAACTTTCATGTATAAAGTATAGCAATGTTAATTAATTTATCATATCATACTTACATCCTAGTACTTATTTACCTTATAATTGGAAATTTGTACATTTTCACTGCCTTCATCCACTTTCTTCTTGCTCCACCCACCTCCTGCCTCTCGTGATTGCTTTTTTATGAGCTTGTTTGTTTTTGAAGTATAATTGACCTACAATACTATCTTTGTTTGGTACAGATGGAAACTAGACTTATCATGGTGATCATTTTGAAATGTACAGAAATATCAAATCACTATGTTGTGATTTGACTATATATTCTTATTTTAATCAGAAGGGGATAGAACTAGCTCCAGCCTTTGCTTGAGCCATAGGATGTAGGAACTGAAGTGTCTCCATTGACTTGCAGGACTTGTGAGAGGAGAAGGTGGTACCAGTGGTTTGTTAGGAGCTGGGAAGACAGTGCATGCATGAATGGGGCAGTAGGAATTGACTACCTCTGACTATGGACAATGAAACTTCCTGAACAAATGTGGGATGAATGATAAAAAATATCATTTCTTACATTGAATACACTAGACATATATACTGATTAATTAAAAACTGGCAACATATCACAACACAGGAATCTTTGCACAGCTATGGATTTCACTGTCTTTGAATTTCATTGTCAATAGATGTGTTCTAAGTGAGCTTTTATTTATTATTAAAGATACTTTGATCATAAGAATTCTGCCAATCAGAAAAAATGACAAGGAAACTATATATTCAGCAAACCCCTGGGTTGGGGTGGTGGTGAAACATTTATAGTTGAAAAGTTATCAGTTTTATAGCCTGGTTCTACTATGTCCTTTCCTAATGGGAATATTTAGGATTATGGAAATGCTAAAATTTTATTAAAAAGGAAGTAGTGTACAGTTAAATGAAGACTCAACTAATGCCTTCAAAATTTTATCAATAAGATAATGCAAAAAATTAAGAAAATGAATTAAGTTTAAAAATTAAGAAATTAAATGAATTAAAATTTGAAAATTAAGAAAAACACAAGACAGTATTAGCTTCATAACATTTTTTTTCTTTTTTATTTAAGTCCTTTAAACTTAATTTTGAATAGATAATGCATCCTTGTGGTTCAGAAAAACATAAGAAGTTATACAGTGAAAAGTGCCCTTTAGATCTATGTCTTTAATTTTTCAGTTTGCCCCCTAGGTCTAATCCTCTGCATAACAGTTGTTATTAACCCTAGAGTATTCATTTGTTATTGTTCAGTCCCAAGTCATATCTGATTCTTTGCAACCCCAGGGACTGCAGGAAGCCAGGTTTCCCTGTACTTCACTCTCTGAGTTTCCTCAGACTCATGTCCATTGAGTCGGTGATGCTATCCAACCATCTCATCCTCTTTTGCCCCCTTCTCCTCCTGCCCTCAGTCTTTCCTAGCATCAGGGTCTTTTCCAGTGTGTCGGCTCTTTGCATTAGGTGGCCAAAGTATTGGAGATTCAGCTTCAGCATCAGTCCTTCCAATGAATATTCAGGACTGATTTCCTTTAGGATTGACTAGTTGGATTTCCTTGCAGTCCAAGGGACTCTTAAGAGTCTTCTCCAACACCATAATATGAAAGCATCAATTTTTCAGCACTCAGCCTTCTTTATGGTCCTACTCTCACATCTATACACGGCTACTGGAAAAACCATTGCCTTGACTATACAGATCTTTGTTGGCAAAGTGATGTCTCTGCTTTTTAATATGCTGTCTAGGTTTGTCATAGCTTTTCTTCCTTTTAACTTCGTGGTTGCAGTCACTGCCAACAGTTATTTTGGAGCCCAAGAAAATAAAATCTATCACTGTTTTGACTTTTTCTCCTTCTACTTGCCAGGAAGTAGTGGGGCTAGATGCCATCTTAATTTGAGTTTTAAGCCAGCTTTTCACTCTCCTCTTTCACCCTCATCAAGAGACTCCTTAGCTTCTCTTTACTTTCTGCCTAATATTAGAGTGGTATTATCTGCATATCTGAGGCTGTTGATATTTCTGGCAATCTTGATTCTAGCTTGTGATTTATCTAGCCCAGCATTTCGCATGATGTATTCTGCATAGAAGTTAAATAAGCAGGGTGACAATATAAGCCTTGACATACTCCTTTCCCAGTTTTGAATCAGTCCATTGTTCCATGTCTGGTTCTAAATGTTGCTTCTTGACCTGCATACATGTTTCTCAGGAGACAGGTAAGATGATCTGGTATTCCCATCTCTTTAGGAATATTCCATAGTTCGTTGTGATCCACATACCAAAGGCTTTAGCATAGTCGATGTAGCAGAAATAGATGTTTTTCTGGAATTCCTTTGCTTCTTCTATGAGCAAACAGATGTTGGCAATTTGATCTCTGGTTCCTCTGCCTTTTCTAAATCCAGCTTGTATATCTGGAAGTTCTCAGTTCATGTACTTTTGAAGACTATCTTGAAGTATTTTGAGCATCATCTTGCCAGCATATGAAATGAATGCAATTGTATATTAGTTTGAACATTCTTTGGCATTGGCCTTCTTTGGGACTGGGATGAAAACTGACCTTTTCCAGTCCTGTGGCCACTGCTGAGTTTCCCAAATTTGACTGCAGCACTTTAAAAGCATCATCTTTTAGGATTTGAAATAGCTCAAGTGGGATTCCAACACCTCCACTAGCTTTGTTTGTAGTAATGTTACAAATATTTCATTTAAATTATCTTACACATATACAAGAAAATATAAATACATTATGTTCTCTCCTCTTTACCCAAAAGATGACATACTACACACTCTATTCTCTTTTCACTTAATGAACACTATGCAACTTTTGCTTAATTACACTATTTTCTCCTAACATACCTTGGATAAGACTTGATATTAGTACACAGAGAGTTTTGTTTTCAGTTTTTAATAGCTACCTATCTGGTCCCATCACTTCATGGCAAATAGATGGGGAAACAGTGGAAACAGTGTCAGACTTAATATTTTTGGCTCCAAAATCACTGCAGATGGTGATTGCAGCCATGAAATTAAAAGATGCTTACTCCTTGGAAGGAAAGTTATGACCGGCCTAGATAGCATATTCAAAAGCAGAGACATTACTTTGCCATCAAAGGTCTGTCTAGTCAAGGCTATGGTTTTTCCAGTAGTCACGTATGGATGTGAGAGTTGGACTGTGAAGAAAGGTGAGTGCTGAAGAATTGATGCTTTTGAACTGTGATGTTGGAGAAGACTTTTGAGAATCCCTTGGACTGCAAGGAGATCCAATCAGTCCATTCTGAAGGAGATCAGCCCTGGGATTTCTTTGGAAGGAATGATGCTAAAGCTGAAACTCCAGTACTTTGGCCACCTCATGCGAAGAGTTGACTCATTGGAGAAGACTCTGATGCTGGGAGGGATGGGGGCAGGAGGAGAAGGGGACGACAGAGGATGAGATGGCTGGATGGCATCACTGACTCGATGGACGTGAGTCTGAGTGACCTCCGGGAGTTGGTGATGGACAGGGAGGCCTGGTGTACTGCAATCATGGGGTTGCAAAGAGTCGAACACGACAGAGTGACTAAACTGAACTGAACTGATAATTCAATTGTATGAACATATCACTATTTAGCTGATTACATATTAATAGACACTGGTATATTTCCAAAATTTTTGTTGCAAAGACTAATCTTGTACCGTTAGCATTCTATACATCACTAGCAATATCTAGGTTTTCCTAGCAGTAAAACTGTAAGTTGAATAGATATTAACACATTGCCCAGTTTATACTCCCATCAGCAAGGCATGAGAAAATGCTTTTCTTCCCCTCAGAGTCTTTGAACAGATTACGTCACCTAACTTTGGATTTTTGCCAACAGAGAGGTAGAAAATGATATTCTGTGTGGTTTTAATTTACATTCTTTTTTATGGGGGAGGTTGATTACCTTGTCACCTAGTTAAGAGCAAATTTCATTTCTTTTTCTGTATTTGAAATGGGTAATGATCTTATCAAATTGTATATCAGAGAATCTAGCCCTTTGTCTGTGACAAGTTATAACTTTTTCCCACAATTCATTTATTTTTAAATTTTGTTCATACTTTTTTCCTTCTAATTAAAAAAAATTCTTGTATGTCCAAATTTACCAGTAAAATAATTTATGACTTGGGGATTTTGAGTCACAAATGTTTAGATAGATCTTTCTAACCCTAAACTCAAAAAGTAATTGTTCCAACTTTCATTCTTACTGTTTTGTGGTTATGTTAAAAAATTTAAATCTTTGGTACCTTTGGGATATGTTCTGCCATATGAAGTAAATATATGGATATTAATTAATTTATCCCTAAGCCATTATTGACCAGTTGCTTTTCTTCCTAAAGACTTGATACGTTATCTTTTTTATACACTTAATTCCTGTATGTATCTGATACTTCTGGAATTTCTGTTTTGCTAATAAACCACTACACTGCTCAATTACTTAGGCTATTAAAAATGTTTTAATGTCTTTGAGGGCTGTTCCCATCTATGTTTATTTTTCTTATGAAATTTAGCTTCAAACTTTTGGGTTTTCATTGAGATCATGTTAAATTTACAGATTAATTTGGAAAAAATTAACACATTTATGATATTGAGACTTCTTACCCAATACCCTGGTCTTCCTATTTATAGAAAGGCTATTTTGTGGCCTTCAGTATTATTTTTAAATTTTTAACAGGTTTCACATTTTTGTTGATATTATGTTTATGTATTTTATCTTTTCTGTTGCTGTTATATATGAACTCTTTTCTCCAATTAAATCTTCTAATTGGTTGTTTGAATATATAAAAATGACTGATTTTGCACATTGATTTTATACTTCATTATTGCTGAATTCTCTTATGGCTTGTTATAGCTTTTAATAAAATCTCTTGAATCTTCTAATCATACTACCATGTCATCTACAATTAGTAATATTTTTAACTCATCTCTTCCAATTTTTATATTTATAATCTTTTTCTCTTGGATAATGATATTGAGAAAATTCCAGCACAATGTTACACAGCAGTGATGTCAGTGGCTACTAGCCAACACAGTGAAGACATTTCCATAAAAGTCAGAGGCATTATGATGCTTTGTTGTGAATTAAATACGTTTCACTGTGACAAGATAGCCTCCTGCTTCTATTTCAATATTTTCTTGGGTGGTTTGTCTGTCTATTGTATCAGGAAAGGCTGATGAATTTTGTCCAATTCTTTTTCAGCATCTATGGAGAGATCTTATAATTTTTTTCTTTAGATTTGTCAAAGAGTTTCTAGTATTGAACAATTATGATCTCATTTGGTAACAATTTTTTTGTTTTGTTTTTGCTTTTTAAAATCAGCTCCTAGATACTTTTTTGCTAATATATTATTTAGAATATCTGCACCATTATCAATAGTGTGCCTAGTTTCTAGTTAGTGTGATCAAAGAATGTTATTTCTATGATTATATTTTTTAGATTTTATTAAATTTTTCTACTGGTCATTTTGGGGAAAAGAACTGTGTTCTCTATTTTCAGGTTATGATGCTTATAATATAGCAATCATCTGTATTATATCAATTGTGATATTTAGGTCATTGTATCCTTAGTAACTTTTTTCCACCTGATTAATCATGCACTGGAGAGATGAACTGGAAGTCTCCCAATATTAGCATGTTTGTGTTTATCTGTCTTTAGAGCTCCTGTAATTTCTGTTCAATGGATGCTGTTATTTCTTGCATCAGATCAGATCAGATCAGTCGCTCAGTCGTGTCCGACTCTTTGCGACCCCATGAACTGCAGCACGCCAGGCCTCCCTGTCCATCACCAGCTCCCGGAGGTCACTCAGACTCACATCCATCGAGTCAGTGATGCCATCCAGCCATCTCATCCTCTGTCGTCCCCTTCTCCTCCTGCCCTCAATCCCTCCCAGCATCAGAGTCTTCTCCAATGAGTCAACTCTTCGCACAAGGTGGCCAAAATACTGGAGTTTCAGCTTTAGCATCATTCCTTCCAAAGAAATCCCAGGGTTGATCTCCTTCAGAATGGACTGGTTGGATCTTCTTGCAGTCCAAGGGACTCTCAAGAGTCTTCTCCAACACCACAGTTCAAAAGTATCAATTTTTCGGCGCTCAGCCTTCTTCACAGTCCAGCTCTCACATCCATACATGACCACAGGAAAGACCATAGCCTTGACTAGGCGAACCTTTGTTGGCAAAGTAATGTCTCTGCTTTTGAATATGCTATCTAGGTTGGTCATAACTTTCCTTCCAAGGAGTAAGTGTCTTTTAATTTCATGGCTGCAGTCACCATCTGCAGTGATTTTGGAGCCCAGAAAAATAAAGTCAGCCCGTTTCCACTGTTTCTCCATCTATTTCCCATGTAGTGATGGGACCAGATGCCATGATCTTCGTTTTCTGAATGTTGAGCTTTAAATCAACCTTTTCACTCTCCACTTTCACTTTCATCAGGAGGCTTTTGAGTTCCTCTTCACTTTCTGCCATAAGGGTGGTGTCATCCGCATATCTGAGGTTATTGATATTTCTCCCAGCAATCTTGATTCCAACTTGTGTTTCTTCCAGTCCAGCATTTCTCATGATGTATCCTGCATATAAGTTAAATAAACATGGTGACAAAATACAGCCTTGACGTACTCCTTTTCCTATTTGGAACCAGTCTGTTGTTCTATGACCTGTTCTAACTGTTGCTTCCTGGCCTGCATACAGATTTCTCAAGAGGCAGATCAGGTGGTCTGGTATTCCCATCTCTTTCAGAATTTTCCACAGTTTATTGTGATCTACACAGTCAATGGCACCCCACCCCAGTACTTTTGCCTGGAAAATCCCATGGACGGAGGATCGTTGTAGGCTCCAGTCCATGGGGTCACTAAGAGTCGGACACGACTGATCGACTTCACTTTCAATTTTCATTTTCATACATTGGAGAAGGAAATGGCAACCCACTCCAGTGTTCTTGCCTGGAGAGTCCCAGGGACGGGGGAGCCTGGTGGGCTGCCATCCATAGGGTCACACAGAGTCAGACACGACTGAAGTGACTTAGCAGCTGCAGCAGCACACAGTCAAAGGCTTTGGCATAGTCAATAAAGCAGAAATAGATGTTTTTCTGGAACTC
This sequence comes from Tragelaphus eurycerus, assembly GCA_935064755.1. NCBI lineage: Eukaryota > Metazoa > Chordata > Mammalia > Artiodactyla > Bovidae > Tragelaphus > Tragelaphus eurycerus. The sequence continues at coordinate 37,151,985 of CAKXYN010000010.1, read as the reverse complement.
TCTTGCTTTTTCCATGTCAGGCATACACAATTTGTATTATGTTCCTTCACCATAACCAGCAGCTTGTGTTAGTCTTAACTGTAGAGTTAGACACATTCAATGGTCGCTATCATATTCTCAACCTGCCTTTCGTCTGTGGACAAACTTTAGCAAAACAGTAAGTTTAAGCAGGGAAGTGAGAAAATGCAGAAACAAAGGAAAACAGCCAAAGGAGATAAAATAATAATAGTTTAGTCATTAAGCAAAGTCAAGGACCTTTTAGCTCCTCCTCAAGGGCCATAAATAACATTCTGAGACATAACCTGGGAGCTGTCTTATAGGTACTGAAACCCCCAACAAGTGGAAGAAGCTAACTACATGATGACCAGACTGTAGCCATGACATAAGCTGCCATGATTCCAAGCATTGGCCTCAAAGAAATGGCCCAAAGACTGCTGGGAGAAATATCAATAACCTCAGATACGCAGATGACACCACCCTTATGGCAGAAAGTGAAGAGGAGCTAAAAAGCCTTTTGATGAAAGTGAAAGAGGAGAGCAACAAAGGTGGCTTAAAGCTCAACATTCAGAAAACAAAGATCATGGCATCCGGTCCCATCACTTCATGGCAAATAGATGGAGAAACAGTAGAAATACTGAAAGATTTTATTTTTGGGAGCTCCAAAATCACTGCAGATGGTGACTGAAGCCATGAAATAAAAAGATGCTTACTTCTTGGAAGAAAAGTTATGAGCAGCCTAGACAGCATATTAAAAAGCCGAGACATTACTTTGCCAACAAGGTCAGTCTAATCAAGGCTGTGATTTTTCCAGTAGTCACGTATGGATGTGAGAGTTGGACTATAAAGAAAGCTGAGTGCTGAAGGATTAATGCTTTTGAACTGTGGTGTTGGAGAAGACTCTTGAGAGTCCCTTGGACTGCAAGGAGATCCAACCAGTCAATCCTAAAAGAGACCAGTCCTGGGTGTTCATTGAAAGGACTGATGTTGAAACTGATGCTCCAATACTTTGGCCAGCTGATATGAAGAGCTGACTCATTTGAAAAGACCCTGATGCTGGGAAAGATTGAAAATGGGAGGAGAAGGAGACGAGAGGATGAGCTGGTTGGATGGCATCACCGACTCAATGGACATGAGTTTGAGTGAACTCTGGGAGTTGGTGATGGACAGGGAGGCCTGGTGTGCTATAGTCCATGGGGTCACAATGTGTTGGACATGACTGAGCAACCTAACCTAACTGAACTGAGATAATCCCAGTGGCTTGGCCAGGGTAGTAGTGGTGGAGCTGGTGAGAAGTTATCAAAGAGCAATTTCTCTTTTCTTTCTTAACATCAGGTAGTTATTGCAGCTAATTAACTAAGGATGTTTAAACAGGGTCAGGGTTTCCCTGGTGGCTCAATTGGTAAAGAATCTGCCTTCAATGCAGGACACTCTGTTTAGATCCCTGGGTTGGGAAGGAAGTCCCTGGAGAAGGAAATGGCAACCCACTCCAGTATTGTTGCTGGGAAAACCTATGGACAGAGGAGTTTTGTGGGCTAGAGTTCATAGTGTTGGAAAGAGGTGGACAGGACTTAGCACCTAAACCACCACCACCATTTAAACATGCATGTGTATTTATAAAAAACTTATGCTGAAATGCATGTGGCCCATTTAGGTAGCACTTATTTATTTAGCAGACATTTACTGATGACTTAGTGCCAGCACAGTTCTAGGAGCTAGCAAAGCAACAACAAAAAAACAGATGAAGTCCCTGACCTCAAGGATCAAATGTTCTTTCAGGTGAATATGATAATAAAAATAATGGATAAAACTGATAATGAGCAAGTACATGTTCTAGGTAATGTACAGAGCTTTTCTCACCTAATATCTCATTTATTCTTCATAGCTCTGTGAGATCGGTATGATTATTACCCTTATTTTACAGGTGAAGATATAAAGTTTATTGTCTAAGTGGTGGAGCCAGGTTTAGCCTAGGTTAAATCAGTGAACAAATAAAAATATGAAGAAATGTGTAGGGAAAAAGTGGTAAACAGGGAAAGCATCTCTGAAGAGGTGTGTTTGAGCGGGTGCATGTGCTGGAAGTGCACAAGAGCCAGAGTAAAAGCACTCCGAGGCAGGATGAATAACAAGTATGAAGCCTGAGACCAGAAAGAGCTTGAAATGTGAGGAACAGAAAGGAAGTCTGGATGGTTGGAGCATGCGAAAGAGAGAAGAAAATAACACAAGATGAGACTTGAGATCCAGCTTTGGATTGCAAGGGCGCAACAAAATGGGAAACACCAGTTAGGAGGTTATTTATTGCAGGAGTGCATTTGGGGTATTGCAGCTCAGATTAGCCCCACTCCAGTACTCTTGCCTGGCAAATCCCATGGCTGGAGGAGCCTGGTGGGCTGCAGTCCATGGGGTCGCTGAGGGTCGGACACGACTGAGCGACTTCACTTTCACTTTTCACTTTCACACATTGGAGAAGGAAATGGCAACCCACTCCAGTGTTCTTGCCTGAAGAATCCCAGGGATGGGGGAGCCAGGTGGGCTGCCGTCCATGGGGTCGCACAGAGTCGGACACGACTGAAGCGACTTAGCAGCAGCAGCAGCTCAGATTAGATGATGACAGTGGGGGTGGACAGAAGTGGATGAATCTGAGACATATTCTGGAGGTTAAATTAATATTCCTGTTCAAGTTAACTAATGATCACTCAGACTGTATGGCCATCAAAATATAAAGTACATATTTCTGGCCCATTACAGAAAAAGTTCACCAAACCCTGGTATAGAGAACTAAGGTTTGAGTGTATGCAACAAAGAGAAAAATTGAAGTGTTAAAAAGAAGCGTTGCTTTGTATGCTTATCAAAAAATAGTCTGAAGCAAAGAAACAAAAAATAAACCTGCTAATTAATTTATTAAAAGGAATAATAGAAAAGAAAGACTAAAATATAATTCTTAGTTTAAATCTGTAAGAATATCTGAACATAAATTTATTATATGAATTGAATCAAAATAATTCAGACTTAAACATTTGAATTAGTATGGTAGGAATGAAGAAGGAGCCAGGTGGAGATGAATGAAGGAAAAAAAATATTTATTAGTTAAATAGGGGATAGACATTTCACATATAGAATCTCTTTTTTGTGTGTGTTTAGTATTCATTCATTCAACAAATATTTGAATGCTGGGCAATGTCTTAGGTACTGAAGAAAACATAGCAACTGGAGAGGGAGAAACCCAAAAACCTCAGATTATCTACTCATATGAAATAACAAACTGGTGGGAGCTTACATTTTCTAACTGTATTAGATATTATAATAATACCTATCTGTAGGTGTTCTTCTTCCTCATTTTTTAGGTGAGGACCTATGACTTCAAGTACATAAGTGATTCATCCAAGGTCATTTGAAGTGCTTTAGTGTCACAGGATCTAGATCTGACTCTGACCTTTATAATTCTAACGTTAACATTATTCTTTTACTATTGAAAGTGCAATATCCGTATATGGACCTAGATCATTACCCGCATAAATCAATGCAGATAAATCTAGGAAATTGAAGTTCTTCAACTGAGTGTGTTTGTATTTTTCTTTCTTCATTCCTGTTTAATTTAAATTTATGTTTAAATTTGGCATTCGCAATTACAAGATGCTGATAACAACCCTCTCAATTAGGACTGAAGAAGTATGTCTAACACTCTGGAAAACACATCTCCCAACCCCCAGAGTGCCTGTGTTGATGTAAAACAGAATTTTTTCACTGTCAGGTTTCCTGCCTCTCACTTCACTCCCGCAGCTGTGCGTCTGAATATTCAAAGCAGGGTTGGAGGTAGGAGTCAATTATTTTAGGAGGGTTACTGTATCTGAACTGTTCACTTTGTGGTAGAGGCAAAACACCGTGTAAGTAAAAAGAATCATTTCAGAAATGTTTTGAGTTACTATTCTGAAACTTCAAATATGAAATACATTTTTAATAAATTATCTGAGATTTTAAGGCCCCTAAATAATACATAAAGTACCAGAAGTTGTCTCTACAGGTAAATATGACTAGTGTGTAAGTAGAAAAGCTTCTTCAGCTTCTATCTCCCTCTGGGTTTTCGAACAGCTCTGTGGACCCTTTCGCCCCTAATGTGAAAGCCTTCACATTCTGACTTCCCCAGTGAGCCTCCTGTGATAAGAGCTGCATTTTGACTCATCTCTCCTGATAAAAACAAGGGTGCTCCGTTCTTTGCTGACTGTGAAACCTTCCCTGCCATCTGCATATGCTCCTTCGACTCCTAGGAAACCCTTGGAGGAACGAAAAGGACAGGCCCACCACCACAGCAGAGCAAGTCCTGGCTGAGTCACCACCGTGGGAGGAAGGCTGACACGGATATTGACAGACGCTCCTGGAAATCTGCAGGCAGGCGCTTGGAAGGCTGGCACGCCTCCACACTGGGTGGAATTTTCTCCTCAACTTGTTCTTCTAGCTGGAATGGAGGCCTCCGTCTTTCCAACCAACTTTTCTGGATGAAGTGGGGTGTGTGGAAGGAGTGGAAGAGAACCCTCTTGGCCATCTGGATTCTGAGAGGACCACTGCAGGAACCTGGCCCTGAGGTCTGCTAACTGCAACCACCCACGCTGGTCTCAACAGCCACACCCAAAGTGGCCTAGTCCCAGGGCAGCTGTTGGAACTGCTTGTGTGGTCATACCAGCCCTTAGGAAGAGATGGCTTGCCAAACCCTGGGGAACTTGGAGCTGAGGTCAACTTAATGCTTTCCCATTAGGCGCTGGGAAGAAAGGTTTCTAATGACCCAAGACAGTCAGTGTAACTCTGCTTCAAACGTCTTCTGCTTAAGCCATATTGATTTCTGACCAGCTGATTTTTATGAAGACGTATTTTTTGGTACTAAATCTTAGTTTTATCTCTGTGACAAAAGAGGTATAAATAATAAGTAAAGTAAAGAAAGCTTTCTATTGGACAAAGTCTATAAATCATGTTGTTTATTTAACCAAATAAAGTTAGTATCACTTGACTTTCACATATGTTTTATGTGTGTAGGATGGTTGAAAATAACTAAGCACCTATTTTCAAGTTGGACATAGGTAAGTTAGAGGATGAAGGGGGTGGGTGTGGTCTTTAGATGTCAGACAGACCTGCGTGTTCAATGCTGGCATTGCCCCTAACCCTGTGATCGCAGACAAGCTACTGAATTTCTCTAAGCCTCAATTTCCTAATCTAAAGACTGGAGATAATTATTATGTAGCACTTGTCACACTGAATTGTTGAGAGGACTAACTGAGATCATGCCAATGAAATGCTTAGCATATTGCCAGACACATAAAAGGCTGTGAGTGTCAGAAGTGTTGTTGTTAATGAAGCTGATAACACCGCCTGTAATGGGTAATTTTATGTGTCCACTTGGCTAAGGAATGCCCAGATAGCTTATAAAGCATTACTAGCAAGTGTATCCTCGGAGAAGGCAATGGCAACCCACTCCAGTACTCTTGCCTGGAAAATCCCATGGACGGAGGAGCCTGGCAGGCTGCAGTCCATGGGATAGCTAAGAATCAGACACAACTGAGTGACTTCACTTTCACTTTTCACTTTCATGCATTGGAGAAGGAAATGGCAATCCACTCCAGTGTTCTTGCCTGGAGAATCCCAGGGACGGGGGAGCCTGGTGGGCTGCCGTCTCTGGGGTCGCACAGAGTCGGACACAACTGAAGTGACTTAGCAGCAGCAGCAGCAGCAGCAGTGGGTGTATCTATGAGGGTGTTTTCAGAAGATGTTGGCATTTGAATTGGTAGACTGAGTACACAGGATCGCCCTTGGCAATGTGGGTGGGTATCATATTGAAGGTTTGAATAGAACGAAAAGATGAAGGATGGGAGAATCTGTTCTTTCCTTAAACTTGGACACCTATTTTTCTCCTGCCCTCATATGTCTTCACTCCTTGTTCTTGAACCTATGAACTTAGACCAAAATACACCACAGGTTTTTCTGGGTCTCTTGCTTACTAATGGCAGATTGTGGTGCTTCTTAGGCTCTACAACTGTGTGAGCCACTTTATATGTGTAGGTATACATCTATTTGTCTGTCTGTCTGTCTGTCAGTCTGTATCTGCTGTTGGTTATGTTCCTCTGGAGAACCCTAATATGTCACCACTATGCTGAGTGTTTCCTTTCTTATATACAGATCCATAACCCTTGAGAGAGCACAGACTATTCAATGATTGGGAATATGAGATTTTTGTTATTAGACAAAAAAAAAAAAAAAAAAACTAGATCACTGAATACATAAAGTCCTTCATAGATACATTTCCAATGAAAGAAATGAATTTTACCGAAGGTTTGATTAGTGTGCAGGTATCTATTAGTGAAATATTCAAAAATATGAAAATTTCTTCTTTTGTCAGGGACAACTTAAATTCAATAAACCAAGTATGTATATATGTGTGTGTGTATTTGCTTTACTCATACTGTGAATACTTTTTCTTGCAGCTGATGTGGACAAATGACTCTAAAGAAGAGATATGCTGCAAGGAAGGATGCAGTTTTCAGCTATGGGTGCTGTATGCTGTGCTTAGTCGCTCAGTTGTGTCTAACTCTTTGCAACCCCATGGAGCCCGCCAGGCTCCTCTGTCCATGGGGCTTCTCCAGGCAAGAATATTGGAGTGGGTAGCCTAGCCCTTCTCCAGGGGATCTTCCCAACCCATGGATCAAAACCATGTCTCCTGCATTGCAGGTGGATTCTTCACCAGCTGAGCCACAAGAGAAGCCCCCATTAACAAGGAGTGCCCTCTCAGTATTGCCATAATGAACACTGTTGGAATTCAAGAGGAATTTATTAATTTGTACATTGATCAGGGGAAACTCTACTTAGTGTTTAAAAACTTAAAGCCAGGGTAATTTACCACTTCTTGGGATATCAGATCAACTATTCACTTTTAAAAAATTGTTGATATAGGATATTACACAAGTTATAGGGTGTATAGCATGCTGCTGCTGCTGCTAAGTCGCTTCAGTCGTGTCCGACTCTGTGCGACCCCATAGATAGAAGCTCACCAGGCTCCCCTGTCCCTGGGATTCTTCAGGCAAGAACACTGGAGTGGGTTGCTGTTTCCTTCTCCAATGCATGAAAGGGAAAAGTGAAAGTGAAGTCGCTCAGTCGTGTCCAACTCTTAGCGACCCCATGGACTGGAGCCTACCAGGCTCTTCCGTCCATGGGATTTTCCAGGCAAAAGTACTGGGGTGGGGTGCCATTGTCTTCCCCAGGTGTATAGCATAGTGACTCACAAATTTCATACTCTATTTATAGTTATTACAGAATATTGTCTATATCCCATGTGTTGAATGCTGTATCCTTGTAGCTTATTTATTCTATACCTAGTAGTTAGTACCTCTTAATCTCCTACTCCTGTCTTGCCCCTCCCTCCTTCCCTCTTCCAACTGGTTATCGCTACTTTGCTCTCTATATCTGTGAGTCTGCTTTTTTGCTGCTGCTGCTAAGTCGCTTCAGTCGTGTCCGACTCTGTGTGACCCCATGGACTGCAGCCCACCAGGCTCCTCCATCCATGGGATTTTCCAGGCAAGAGTAATGGAGTGGGGTGCCATCGCCTTCTCAGATGCTTTTTTGCTATATTCACTAATTTGTTGTATTTTTTAGATTCCATGTTAAGTGATATCATACAGTATTTTTCTTTGCCTGACTTATTGCACTTAGCATAATACCCTCCAAATTCATCCATGTTTTTGTAAATAATGAAATTTCATTCTTTATATATATATATATATATATATAGAGAGAGAGAGAGAGAGAGAGAGAGCGAGAGCTGGGTATTCCATATAGTATTCCATTGAATATATATACCACATCTTTTTTATCCATTCATCTGTTGATGGACACTGAGGTTGCTTCTATATCCTGGCAACTGTAAATAACACTCTATGAACACTGGGGTCCATGTATCTTTTCAAATTAGTGTTTTTTTTTTTTTCCAGATATGTACCTAGGAGTGGAATTGCGAGGTCATATGATAGTTCTTGAGCTTCCTTGGTGGCTCAGATGGTAAAGATTCTGCTTGCAATGCAGGAGACCCAGGTTCGATCCCTGGGTTGGGAAGATGTCCTGGAGAAGGGAATGACTACCGACTTCAGTATTCTTGCCTGGAAGAATTCCATGGACAAAGGAGTCTGGTAGGCTACAGTCCACAGGGTTGCAAAGAGTCAGATACAACTGAGTGACTAACACTTGCACTTTTTTCACTTCATGGTAGTTCTCTTGTTAGGTTTTTGAAAAAACTTCATACTGTTTTCCACAATGGCTCACTAATTTATCTTCCCTCAAGTTGACTACTTGTTAAACTTTTTACAAGAAAAAATTCTCCTAGTCTTTTCTGGGTCCTTCTGTAGATAATGTGATTTCAAATCTTTTGTGAACTTTCAGAATTAGAAAATCAGCCAAAAGAGTAAAAAACTTGTCTCTGAAGGATGGAAAGGCTCTTTGGAAAAGAAATGAAATTAAAGTTATCCAGCATCATTCTTGGTACCACAATTTGCAAGAACTGATGAAATTCTCTTTCCTTTGGCTGATAAGATTCTCTTTTCCTTTCAGCTCTTACTGGTTGCACAATACCAAATTGGTATCTATGCACTATAAAAAAAACAAAATCAAACCATCTTAGTTCCCAGTGCTTTATTGGTATCAATCCATTCTGACTTTGGCGTGTTGCCAACCAGTTTGACAGATGCACAAGTCTGAGTGAACGTACTCCAAGAACATTGAGAGATGTTTCAATTGCCTACCATCCATGAGTGGGTATTTCAGAATATCTCCCAACTTTTTATTACTCAAGTATTGCTGACCAAGTCAGGGTTAATCATCTGTCACTTTTCAGATACATCACTTACAAATTGAGGATTGTTATTTTATGCTAATACATTCATGGTAAACTTTGCCAGTCACTTGTCTTTCTAATAAATCAAAACTATCTTTTCACTTAAATGACTACTCATAGATGGGAATTACCAACCCACAAACTCTGCCCCCCGCAGAGCTGGTGCTTTATCTTTGTCAATGATACCTGGAGCTCTATCTCCTCCCCAAATTTAAGACTTGTCAGGGTGTTTGTTGAGAAGGTTGTGACTCTTCTGGCTCAGTCTGCACACAAGTACTAGTGTTCTAGTGAGAGTTTCCAGATTTGGGAAACACTAGCCATGAGGCGGGGGAAGGCAATGGCACCCCACTCCAGTACTCTTGCCTGGAAAATCCCATGGATGGAGGATCGTGGTAGGCTCCAGTCCATGGGGTCGCTAAGAGTCGGACACGACTGAGCGACTTCACTTTCACTTTTCACTTTCATGCATTGGAGAAGGAAATGGCAACCCACTCCAGTGTTCTTGCCTGGAGAATCCCAGGGACAGGGGAGCCTGGTGGGCTGCCGTCCATGGGGTCGCACAGAGTCGGACACGACTGAAGTGACTTAGCAGCAGCAGCCATGAGGCAACAGGGCAAGGGGCCCTTCAAATGAGGGGGCCTTATTGAGTGGAAAGGAATGATCCAGAGAAGATGATATTTTATGACTCTTCTTGCTGCCTTCCATGAACTGAAATTTTCACACAGATGACATCAGATTAGACAATACCTTCAGGCAGCCCAAAACGGGGAGAAGGAGGAATAAATCACATATATGAATGAATGGGATTACTTGATTCTCTATACTCTCATCGGAGAAGGAAATGGCAACCCACTCCAGTACTCTTGCCAGGAAAATCCCATGGATGGAGGAGCCTGGTAGGCTACAGTCCATGGGGTTGCGAAGAGTCAGACATGATTGAGCGACTTCACTTTCACTTTTCACTTTCATGCCTTGGAGAAGGAAATGGCAACCCACTCCAGTGTTCTTGCCTGGAGAATCCCAGGGACAGGGGAGCTTGGTGGGCTGCCGTCTACGGGGTTGCACAGAGTGGGACACGACTGAAGCGACTTAGCAGCAGCAGCAGCTATACTCTCATAACCATTTAAGAAACTTACAGTTTACTTTAACATGTTTCCCTTTATAACTGGGTGTGTTTGGATGCTTACCTCTTCTGCTGAGCAGCACTTCAAATTCAAGAAGGTGGAACTTTCTTGAATTTCCACCTCTTGCTTTTGCATTCAGTATACAGTTCAGCCTTGAGGAGGACATGTCAACCCACTCCAGGATTCTTGCCTGGAGAATCTCTTGGACAGAGGAGCCTGGTGGTCTATAGTCCATAGGGTTGCAAAAAATCGGACGTGGCCAAAGTGGCTTAGCAGACACGCACGCATATGGTTCAGTACAGTATCTGGTCAGTGGTGCTCAGTAAGGGTTTGTTGATTGTGTAGCGGATGAGGGGACAGTATCAATCTTTTGGCCTTTGTTTCTTGCCTGGAGAATCCCAGGGACGGGGGAGCCTGGTGGGCTGACGTCTATGGGGTCGCACAGAGTCGGACACGACTGAAGTGACTTAGCAGCAGCAGCAGCCGGGAGTAATGAATACGTGAGCAGCTGTTAATACCATTCAGATTTCTGATCCAATCTCTAAGTTCAAGGGTATTGATGATATTATGAGTGAACATATAAGTCCATTTATCTTTCAACCAATTATTTTGAAGAAAGTAAAGTGGGATTCCTCGGCCTCGCATTATTGACATTTTGGGGTGGATGTTTCATTGATGTGGGGGGCTGTCTTGTACACTGTAGACTATTTGGTAACTGCACTGACTTCTGGAGCAGGCAATGGCAACCCACTCCAGTACTCTTGCCTGGAAAATCCCATGGATGGAGGAGCCTGGTGGGCTGCAGTCCATGGGGTCACTAAGAGTCGGACACAACTGGGTGACTTCGCTTTCACTTTGGTCATGGTAGAAATTAGATGGTTCTTGTCAGCGTGAATATAAAAGCTACTACCACACATCTATGGCATCTTTGCATTCTTCATCAGATGTGTCCCCTCTCACTACCCTCTTGAAGTTACTGTCAAGCTGCCATGCCTGTGAGGGCATTTTGAACAATCAGACCAAATCTGTTCACCCAAGTCTGTCATATTTTAGTGAAGCAGAATCCAAGATTCAGGACAAGGGAGAAATCTATAGCTTATACAAGATAAATTGGTAAAGAACACCTCAGAAGTACAAGGCAAGAGAAGGGGACATTAGCTTTACCAAGAATTGCCTGGTGAAGTGACTAAAAGAAATCAGGTAGAGAGGTACAGAACAGTGGACTCCTGAAACAGAGATGTAAAGATAGAAATGGACATCCAACTACATACATATGCAGACACACAGCAGCATCATAGTTCCAGGGCTGAGTCTGGAAGGATGTTCTTTGATTGGCCTCTTCATGTGCTTTCATACCCTCTCCTGACTCCCAGCCTTTTAAAAAAGAGATATTGCATTTATGCTTTCTTTGGCAGGAGTTATTAAAAAAAATATAAAAGCCCTGTGAAACAGGATGAGCTCCTCAAAGACAAATAACAGCTCTCATCTATGAGTTACTCCCTTAAAATCATACTAAGTGTTAGACAGTGGTAAGACATAGATGTCTAGATAGAGTCTGGTCACCTATATGCTAAATAAGCAACCATCAGTGGCTAGATGAACTGCTCTTTTATTTTCTTGAGATACCCCCACAACTATTTCCTGTGACCCTTTCTCCTAAAAAATTTCTTTATGAAGGAAGTGAGGGTGGGAAAAGATCAGTTCAAGAAAGTAAAAGATTTTTTATGATACAGACTTACACGCAATATATCTTTTGATAAAGCTGTTTAAGGATAAAAGAGTCTATGAACATCTGTGAAATGTGTCTCTTGAAAAAGGAATAAATAATGACATGTGGCTGCTCTGACTAGGAAATGTAATGGAAAAAGAAATCCTATAGTTTTAAAATTGGTTATTATATGTGATTTTAAAGATTTGTTACTAAGTGTTTTTTTTTTTTGGTAGAAAGAATATGTAAAGTTTCATTTTAGAAATTTTAGTTTGATCAATTTTACAATTGATTAACTTTGTTACAATTAACACATTTTATTGGAATAAAGAGAAAAGAATATGTGAGAACCTGAAAGTCATAGGTTCAAGTATTACTAATCCAGCATCCTTTAATTTAGGGTCCAGAGTTTCTTATGCGTGAAAATACCATGTTATTCTCAGACTATACTAAATGTATTAAAGAATAATGGTTCTTATAGCTTAGAAAGACTTAACAAACAAGGGTATTTAAATTAAAAAAATCCAGATATCCCTCAGTCAATCATAAGTACACAAATATACCAGTATATACCACTTTGTAAGCACTGAGGTTTTATTTGACCTCAATTCAATCTTCTGGTTGGTTACAAAGCAAAACACAAACACGTGTAGCAGCTGTATCATGAGTTACCACTTTTTGGGTGTCAGATCAGCCTTGTACACCCGCCCTGTAATTTTCATAATAGGCCTGTGAAGTTGAGATTATTATTCTGTTTCTAAAGATGGAGTCAGAGATTCAAGAAGGTACAGAGCTGGATTTGCACTGAGTCCATTTCACTTTAAGCCTGTGTTTTGTGGTTTCAGAATTGCGGTTCTAAAACAGCAGAGGCAGTCATGCCCTATTTACTGGGATATTTGCATTTCAGCCAAGTTTGTTATAAAATGCATTTTTTTCTGAAGGGAACTCTATTTTGCCAATGATTTATATTACACTATTTGAGACTATTTACCAGTATACAAGTCTTATGAGGACTGAGACCATGTCTTTTTATTAATTTTATTGCAGACACAGTGCTTGGCAGATAGGAGATATTCAATAAATATTTGTTAAATAAATTAACCATGGGAAAAAATTTCTTGAATATATAATAAAAGCATAGTTATAAATTCATACAAGAATCAGTATGCATTTTAGTTTTAAAAAATGAATGTTACTCAAATAAGGTTACACATTCAAAGTAGTAGTAAAATTCTTTGCTATATTTTAAATAATAAAGTATTTCTGATAGTCAAATATAATGTATATCAGGAATTTGGGTATTATGAATATATGCTTTATGATTTTCTTCCATTATAAAATAGTCAAGCCTTAGAAACTGAGCAGTTTCAATAAGTGATTGACATTGTTCAGCCTCAATTTATTTGAACATATATAATTTCAACTTTAGAATAAATTTTTTTACTTTTTGCTATCACTGAAACTTGCTGAATTTTTTCCATTCTGATAAATTTTATAGCCTGCTTTAATCTGCTTAGGTAATTAGTGATTTACACTCTGAATTCCATCTCTTCTTATGTTGTGTTTAAGACTTTAATGGCACCCCACTCCAGTACTCTTGCCTGGAAAATCCCATGGACGGGGGAGCCTGGTGGGCTGCAGTCCATGGGGTCGCTAAGAGTCAGATATGACTGAGCGACTTCCCTTTCACTTTCCACTTTCATGCACTGGAGAAGGAAATGGCAACCCACTCCAGCGTTCTTGCCTGGAGAATCCCAGGGACGGGGGAGCCTGGTGGGCTGCCGTCTATGGGGTCACACAGAGTCGGACACGACTGAAGTGACTTAGCAGCAGCAGCATAAGCATCTTAAATTTAGAGATACTATAGTATTCATCATTGTGTCTTTAAGATTCAACATGGATCTACAGTGGAGACTGAAGAAATTCTTGTGGAGAAAAGAGAAGGAGGCGTGTGAGAGATGGGGTGGAGGTAGGGGAGGGGAAGGGAAGGGAGAGGGGAGAGAAGAGGAAAAAAGAAAGTAAATTGATTCTTCGATTAGAAGAGATAAAGCCAAGGATCAACAATGTAGAATCCTTGCTTAGAAACAGAGATCTCTTGCAACATCTACCAAGATGTTTATGTGTTAAAAAACCTCCCAGAGTCTAACAAAACCCATGAATAACTGCCACTTTTGAGTAAGACTTGTGTCTTTTCTGATACTTCAAGTTGGATTTTTTAATTGAGCCTAAGGAAGTGCGGAAAATCCCGTGGATGGAGGAGCCTGGTGGGCTGCAGTCCATGGGGTCGCTGAGGGTCGGGCACGACTTGAGCGACTTCACTTTCACTTTCATGCATTGGAGAAGGAAATGGCAACCCACTCCAGTGTTCTTGCCTGGAGAATCCCAGGGACAGGGGAGCCTGGTGGGCTGCCGTCTATGGGGTCACACAGAGTCGGACACGACTGCAGTGACTTAGCAGCAGCAGCAGCAAGGAAGTGCTAATCATCTTCTGACATTTCACTACAACCTATAAATTGCAGATTAGTAAAAACATTCAGATGCCTGTTGTCACAAGAATACATTTATTAATTAGGAGCTATATACCCTAGATTCTCCAGATTTTAGGCTATGTAGTGAATTTTTGACTAGTATTGTTTCACTAATTTTGACTCTGTATCATACACTCACACCACATGCCATTTGGTAATACTTTTTTTTATGTTCGTCTTAGGGACTCATATTTCCAGACCTGAACTTGTGTTGCTTCTATTGCTGGTACTAGCAAATATAAGGAGGCTTTTCAGAAAAAAAAGGAAAGGGAATAAAAATCAGAACACCAATTTCGTGACAACAAATTGTAGAATTTCTCACTAGTAAGAGAACTTTCTACCCCTCAGAATCAATCAGGCAGCAAACATTTATTGAAAACCCAAAGAATGAACTGCATACGGTTCTTAAATAACAATCTTCAGGACTATAAATGCCAGCCAAATATTTATTTTCTGTATCTCTCAGAAGATGAGTCATATCATGCCTTTCTGAGCAGCTGATTAAAACACTTAACATTGATTCACCTTTTATCTAAAGATAAAATAAATTGAATGGGGAATTATTGAAGAGTTCTCAAATTTAGATTATGTAAATGTCTAGTGTTCTTATTCTTACTCTCAGGATGCAAACAAATAAGAAATTATTGAAGGGTTTTTACCTCAAAAAAGTACAAGTACTAAGTAAATTATATATCATTTAAAAATTCGAGAGTCATATATTTAGTGCCGATTATGTTGAATAGGGATGTGGGGCAGGCACATTGCAAATTTCATAAAAGTATCTGAAGCTCCTGTGAATATGATTTTTACTTTAATAAAATTTTTAAAAAATATTTATTTATTTGGCTGCTTTGAGACTGAAGTGTGGCATGCAGATCTTTGATGCATCATGTGGGACCTTTTGTTGCGGTGCATAGATTCTCTTCTTGCCTTGTGTGGGCTTAGTCGCTCTGCGGCATGTGGGATTTTAGTTCCCCGTGAAGGGATTGAACCTGCAACCCATGCACTGCAAGGTGGAAAATCCATAGCTTTGACTAGATAGAATTTTGCTGGTAAAGTAATGTTTCTGCTTTTAAATATGCTGTCTACGTTAGTCATAGCTTTTCTTGCAAGGAATAAGCGTCTTTTAATTTCATGGCTGCAATCACCATCTGCAGTGATTTTGGAACCCAAAAAATAAAGCCTGACACTGTTTCCACTGTTTCCCCATCTATTTCCCATGAAGTGATGGGACCAGATGCCATGATCTTTGTTTTCTGAATGCTGAGCTTTAAGCCAACTTTTTCACTCTCCTCTTTCACTTTCATCAAGAGTCTCTTTAGTTCTTCTTCACTTTCTGCCATAAGGGTGGTGTCATCTGCATATCTGAGGTTACTGATATTTCTCCCGGCAATTGTGATTCCAGCTTGTGCTTCATCCAGCCCAGGGTTTATCAAGATGTACTCTGCCTATAAGTTAAATAAGCAGGATGACAACATACAACCTTGACATTTTCCTTTCCCTTTTTGAAACTAGTCTGTTTTTCCATGTCCAGTTCTAACTGTTGCTTCCTGATCTGCATACAGACTTCTCAAGAGGCAGGTCAGGTGGTCTGGTATTCTCATCTCTTTCAGAATTTTCCACAGTGTGTTGTGATCCACACAGTCAAAGGCTTTGCCGTAGTCAATAATGCAGAAGTAGATGTTTTTCTGGAACCCTCTTACTTTTTCAATGATCCAACTGATGTTGGCCATTTGATCTCTGGTTCCTCTGTCTTTTCTAATCCAGCTTGAATATCTGGAAGTTCACAGTTAATGTACTGTTGAAGCCTGACTTGGAGAATTTTGAGCATTACTTTAGTAGCATGAGAGATGAGTGCAATTGTCTGGTAGTTTGAGCATTCTTTGGCATTGCCTTTCTTTGGGATTGGAATGAAAACTGACCTTTTCCAGTCCTGTGCTGAGTTTTCCACATTTGTTGGCATATTGAGGGCAGCACTATCACAGCATAATCTTCCAGGATTTGAAATAGCTCAACTGGAATTCCATCACCTCCATTAGCTTTGTTCATAGTGATGCTTCCTAAGCTCCATTTGACTTCACATTCCAGGATATCTGGCTCTAGGTAAAGGATCACCCCATTGTGATTATCTGGGTCATGAAGATCTTTTTTTGTATAGTTCTTCTGTGTATTCTTGCCACCTCTTCTGCTTCTGTTCAGTTCAGTTCAGTGGCTCAGTTGTGTCCGACTCTTTGCGACCCCATGAATCACAGCACGCCAGGCCTCCCTGTCCATCACCAACTCCCAGAGGTCACTCAGACTCACATCCATCGAGTCAGTGATGCCATCCAGCCATCTCATCCTCTGTCATCCCCTTCTCCTCTTGCCCCCAATCCCTCCCAGCATCAGAGTCTTTTCCAATGAGTCAACTCTTGGCATGAGGTGGCCAAAGTACTGGAGTTTCAGCTTTAGCATCATTCCTTCCAAAGAAATCCCAGGGTTGATCTCCCTCAGAATGGACTGGTTGGATCTCCTTGCAGTCCAAGGGACTCTCAAGAGTCTTCTCCAACACCACACTTCAAAAGCTTCAATTCTTCAGCCCTCAGCCTTCTTCACAGTCCAGCTCTCACATCCATACCTGACCACAGGAAAAACCATAGCCTTGACTAGACAAACCTTTGTTGGCAAAGTAATGTCTCTACTTTTGAATATGCTATCTAGGTTGGTCATAACTTTCCTTCCAAGGAGAAAGCGTCTTTTAATTTCACGGCTGCAGTCACCATCTGCAGTGATTTTGGAGCCCAGAAAAATAAAGTCTGACACTGTTTCCACTGTTTCCCCATCTATTTCCCATGAAGTGATGGGACTGGATGCCATGATCTTCGTTTTCTGAATGTTGAGCTTTAAGCCAACTTTTTCACTCTCCACTTTCACTTTCATCAGGAGGTTTTTTAGTTCCTCTTTACTTTCTGCCCATAAGGGTGGTGTCATCTGCATATCTGAGGTTATTGATGTTTCTCCCAGCAATCTTGATTCCAGCTTGTGTTTCTTCCAGTCCAGCGTTTCTCATGATGTACTCTGCATGTAAGTTAAATAAGCAGGGTGACAATATACAGCCTTGACATACTCCTTTTCTATTTGGAACCAGTCTGTTGTTCCATGTCCAGTTCTAACTGTTGCTTCCTGACCTGCAAATTTCTCAAGAGGCAGATCAGGTGGTCTGGTATTCCCATCTCTTGAAGAATTTTCCGCAGTTTATTGTGATCCACACAGTCAATACAATTTCTATCCTTTATTGAGCCTATCTTTGCATGAAATGTTCCCTTGGTATATCTAATTTTCTTGAAGAGATCTCTAGTCTTTCCCATTCTATTGTCTTCCTCTATTTCTTTGCATTGATCGCTGAGGAAGGCATTCTTATCTCTCCTTGCTATTCTTTTGGAACTCTGCATTCAAATGGGTATATCTTTCCTTTTCTTCTTTGCCTTTTGCTTCTCTTCTATTCACAGCTATTTGTAAGGCCTTCTCAGACAACCATTTTGCCTTTTTGCATTTCTTTTCCTTGGGAACGGTCTTTATCCCTGCCTCCTGTACAATGTCATGAACCTCCATCCATAGTTCTTCAGACACTCTTATCTATCAGATCTAATCCCTTGAATCTATTTTTCACTTTCGCTGTATAATCGTAAGGGATTTGACTTAGGTCTTACCTGAATGGTCTAGTGGTTTTCCCTACTTTCTTCAATTTAAGTCTGAATTTGGCAATAAGGAGTTCATGATCTGAGCCACAGTCAGCTCCTGATCTTATTTTTGCTGACTGTATAGAGCTTCTCCATCTTTGTCTGCAGAGAATATAATCAGTCTGATTTTGGTGTTCACCATCTGGTGATGTCCATGGGTAGAGTTTTCTCTTGTGTTGTTGGAAGAGGGTGTTAGCTATGACCAGTGCGTTCCTTTGGCAAAACTCTCTTAGCCTTTGCCCTGCTTCATTCTGTACTCCAAGGCCAAATTTGCCTGTTACTCCAGGTGTTCCTTGACTCCCTACTTTTGCATTCCAGTCCCCTATAATGAAAAGGACATCTTTTTTGGATATTAGTTCTAGAAGGTCTTGTATGTCTTCAGAGAACTATTCAACTTCAGTTTCTTCAGCCTTACTGGTCAGGGCATAGACTTGGATTACTGTGATATTGAATGGTTTGCCTTAGAAATGAACAGAGAGATTCTGTTGTTTTTGAGACTGCATACAAGTACTGCATTTTGGACTCTTTTGTTGACTATGATGGCTACTCCATTTCTTCTAAGGGATTCTTACCCACAGTAGTAGATACAATGATCATCTGAGTTAAATTCACTCATTCCAGTCCATTTTAATTCACTGATTCCTAAAATGTCAACGTTCACTCTTGCCATCTCCTGTTTGACCACCTCCAATTTGTCTTGATTCATGTTCAGATATTTGGTTAAACATTATTCTAGGTATCTGTGAGGGTTTCTGAATGAGATTAGCTTGATCCAATAGACTGAGCAAAGCAGATTGTGTTCCTTAACGTGAATGGGTTTTGTCCAACTCCTCAGAGGCCTGAGTAGAACAAGAGGGAAGGTACTGGAGAATTATCTATTTTCAATCTGAGACACTTGTTTTCTCCTGTACTTGAATTGGAAAACTTACACCATCAGCTCTTCTGGTTATCAGGTCTTCAGATTTGAATGGGGTTGTGGAAAAGATGGTCATTACCTGGCAGAAGTTAAGAGAGCTGAGACTCATTTCAGAAGTTGAAGCTGGCAAGTGCAGGTTTGGGAACTGTGATGGGAACCTGAAAAATGAGGATCGTTGCCACTTTAAATAAAGAAGTTCCAAATGGCCTAGCATGACTCATCTTATAGGTTCATTTCCACTTCATTCTGGAGTGGAAAGAAGTCAGGAAAAACAACCAAAATATTGGCAAATGGCAGAGGAAGGACCAGCAGTTACAGTGAGTACCTCATAATGTGCCATTTAAAGAGATGATGGAGGTCTCCATATCTCCACCCTGGTGCCACCCATTGAGACTTGCTCATCTATAAAAAGGCTCTTTCACTGAGTGGATTTCTCTTCAATGCATCTCTGGAGTACTGCTGAGGTCAAACAAAGTAGTCCCTATACAGTTTTGACAATTCTCTTTCCTTTTTGCCCTAGGAGAGCATCAGCTACCAAAATGTGCTCAGTGGAATTCATAGTGAAGTGTGAAAGTCACTCAGTTGTGTCCAACTCTTTGTAACCCCATGGACTACACAGTCTATGGAATTCTCTAGGCCAGAATACTGGAGTGGGTAGCCTTTCCCTTCTCCAGGGGATCTTCCAAAATCAAACCCAGGTCTCCTGCATTGCAGGCAGATTCTTTACTAGCTGAGCCACAAGAGATATTCTGTTGGGTAAAAAGGGGTTCTACTGACAGCCAGGTTTAGAAACAGTAGGTTAACAAAGATAAATGAGTTTCTTTATACCAGGTTTTCTCATATCTTTTGATATATCAGTGCACATTGTGAATCTGCTAGAAATGGATATATCTGAAGCATCTTCCAAAAACTTTTGACCCTTGTATTAGTCAGGATATTGTTAGTTTTTAAGTTACAGAGGTCCAGCTTCAATAGGCATAAGCCATACTGGGAACTTACTGGCTCATAGAACCAAGGTTTAATCATCAGATCAGATCAGATCAGTCGTTCAGTCGTGTCCGACTCTTTGCGACCCCATGAATCACAACATGCCAGGCCTTCCTGTCCATCACCAACTCCCGGAGTTCACTCAGACTCACATCCATCGAGTCGGTGATGCCATTCAGTCATCTCATCCTCTGTCGTCCCCTTCTCCTCTTGCCTCCAGTCCCTCCCAGCATCAGAGTCTTTTCCAATGAGTCAACTCTTCGCATGAGGTGGCCAGAGTACTGGAGTTTCAGCTTTAGCATCATTCCTTCCAAAGAAATTCCAGGATTGATCTCCTTCAGAATGGACTGGTTGGATCTCCTTGCAGTCCAAGGGACTCTCAAGAGTCTTCTCCAACACCACACTTCAAAAGCATCAATTCTTTGGCGCTTAGCCTTCTTCACAGTCCAGCTCTCACATCCATACATGACCACAGGAAAAACCATAGCCTTGACTAGACAAATCTTTGTTGGCAAAGTAATGTCTCTACTTTTGAATATGCTATCTAGGTTGGTCATAACTTTCCTTCCAAGGAGTAAGCGTCTTTTAATTTCATGGCTGCAGTCACCATCTGCAGTGATTTTGGAGCCCAGAAAAATAAAGTCTGACACTGTTTCCACTGTTTGTCCACCTATTTCCCATGAAGTGTTGGGACCAGATGCCATGATCTTCGTTTTCTGAATGTTGAGCTTTAAGCCAACTTTTTCACTCTCCACTTTCACTTTCATCAAGAGGCTTTTTAGTTCTTCTTCACTTTCTGCCATAAGGGTGGTGTCATCTGCATATCTGAGGTTATTGAGATTTCTCCCAGCAATCTTGATTCCAACTTGTGTTTCTTCCAGTCCAGCGTTTCTCATGATGTACTCTGCATATAAGTTAAATAAGCAGGGTGACAGTATGCAGCCTTGACGTACTCCTTTTCCTATTTGGAACCAGTCTGTTGTTCCATGTCCAGTTCTAACTGTTGCTTCCTGACCTGCATACAAATTTCTCAAGAGGCAGATCAGGTGGTCTAGTATTCCCATCTCTTTCATAGACATGGTTGAATCTGGAGGCCTCAAATGATGTCACCAGTGTCTGTCTCTTTCCATCCCTTGGCTCAGCTCTTCTCTGGATTAGCTTTGTTCTCACGAAGTCTTTCTCTGTGCAGCTCCAGGTTCAGTTCAGTTGCTCAGTCGTGTCTGACTATTTGCGACCCCATGAATTGCAGAACGTCAGGCCTTCCTGTCCATCACCAACTCCCGGAGTTCACTCAAACTCATGTCCATTGAGTCAGTGATGCCATCCAGCCATCTCATCCTCTGTCGTCCCCTTCTCGTCCTGCCCCTAATCCCTCCCAGCATCAGAGTCTTTTCTAATGAGTCAACTCTTCGCATGAGGTGGCCAAAGTACTGGAGCATCATTTAACACCATTCCTTCCAAAGAACACCCAGGACTGATCTCCTTTAGAATGGACTGGTTGGATCTCCTTGCAGTCCAAGGGACTCTCAAGAACCTTCTCCAATACCTAAAGTTACACATTCCACTTTGGAAAAAATTGCCATAGAGAATAGAACTTAAGTGAATTATTTTTTAATTGAGAAGTATTTATACCATAAGCAATTAATTTATAATTATGAGATATAAAATATAATTTCTGAAGACCTTGTTTTTGCATAAAAATCTTCTTGATGCCAGCCTATGGTATTGGTGCATGCTGATACTATGACAGTTCCTAATGGAAGCTGTCCCTCAGAGCAATGAATGTGCTTGTGAACTCAGCAATTGCTTACCAATTCCCTAACATTCGCACATCCCCCAAATACTGCTTAATAATCTATACAGTGTTTTCTCATTGCTTCCAACATCATTTGGAAACACCTTGGTTTAATGAAGTAGGTTATCAACAGATTAAGGTAATCATTTGTTGTTGTTGTTGTGTGTGTTGTCAAGCTCAATTCTTTTTGATCCCATGGACTGTAGCCTGCCAAGCACCTCTGATGGGATTTTTCAGGCAAGAATACTGGAGTGAGTTGCCATTCTCTCCTCCAGGGGATCTTCCTGATCGAGGGTTCAAACCCGTGTCTCCTGTGTCTCCTGCATTGCAGGTGAAATCTTAACCAGTGAGCCATCAGGGAAGCAACAATTTAATAACTACATACTATAGTGTCAGACTTTATTTTTCTGGGCTCCAAAATCACTGCAGATGGTGACTGCAGCCATGAAATTAAAAGACGCTTGCTCCTTGGAAGGAAAGTTATGACCAACCTAGATAGCATATTCAAAAGTAGAGACATCACTTTGCCAACAAAGGTTCGCCTAGTCAAGGCTATGGTCTTTCCTGTGGTCATGTATGGATGTGAGAGCTGGACTGTGAAGAAGGCTGAGCGCCGAAGAATTGATGCTTTTGAACTGTGGTGTTGGAGAAGACTCTTGAGAGTCCCTTGGACTGCAAGGAGATCCAACCGGTCCATTGTGAAGGAGATCAGCCCTGGGATTTCTTTGGAAGGAATGATGCTGAAGCTGAAACTCCAGTATTTTGGCCACCTCATGCGAAGAGTTGACTCATTGGAGAAGACTCTGATGCTGGGAGGGATTGAGGGCAAGGAGGAGAAGGGGACGACAGAGGATGAGATGGCTGGATGGCATCACTGACTCGATGAATGTGAGTCTGGGTGACCTCCGAGAGCTGGTGATGGATAGTGAGGCCTGGCGTGCTGCAGTTCATGGGGTCGCAAAGAGTCGGACACGACTGAGCGACTGATCTGATCTGATCTGATAGTATTTAAAGTGGAACCTTGAAAAAAATCTTAAGTTATTATTCTTATATTACTCTATAATCTCCAACCATGAACCTATTTTAATTGCATTGTTAAAAAAAGAAAACAACTACAGAAGATATGCCCATTTGAAAACTTTCATTAGTTGTCAACTTTACTGTAAATTTATGACTAGACTGCAGATATATTCAACTGTGAATCACAGGATTCATTAGTGTCTCAAATTGGCTCTAAATCATAAACATCATATCTTGACACTGATAGGAATTGCTGAATAGTCAATATGAAAGAAGCTTTTCTTTAATGGTCAACTAGTAATCATTTTTAATTTTGAAGTGCATAATGGTAATGACTTTATTTTTACATATGGGATATTTTGAGGGATTTTGATATTTCTAACCTAAGGAAATTATTTCAGCAAGTTAGAAACTGAATTCCTTGGAGATGCTCATTACTTTTCCTATATATTTACTGTGTCTTTATAGTTAGGTAGGAAGAGAACTATAATGAAGGGGAAACCACCTGGAAGTTTTATAGCTGGAACCATGAACACTGTTCAATCTATTCTATGACACTGTTCAATGTTCTCTGGTGACAATATCTTGAGAAATTTCAAGATTCTTTAACAGTTTCTGAATCATCAAAAGAGATCCTAGTATGCCTAACAAAAACCTAACAACTAAGTATTATTTATAATATTGCTTGAAAGCTAGTTATCCATATTAGCATCATATGTGTAACTGCTTTGAATTGTTTAATTAAACAGATCACTCTGAAACATAATAGAGTTTCCAACACAATTCTCTGTCTCGAAGCTTTGAATAAAAGGTTTATGTGTTCTTCTATATCAAAGTATCTTTTTGGGAACATCTAATTTGTTTTTCAGTCATGAAGTTGTGTCTGACTCTTTATGACCCCACGGACTGCAGCACGCCAGGCTCCCCTGTCCTTCACTATCTCCTGGAGCTTGCTCAAACTCATGCCCATTGAGTTGGTGGTGCCATCCAACTATCTTATCTTCTGTTGTCCCCTTCTCCTCCTGCCCTCAATCTTTCCCAGCATCAGGGTCTTTTCTAATGAGTCAGCTCTTTGCATCAGGTGGCTAAAGTACTGGAGCTTCAGCGCTAGCATCAGTCCTTCCAATGAATATTCAGGACTGATTTTCTTTAGGATTGACTGGTTTGATCTCCTTGCTGTCCAAAGGATTCTAAAGACTCTTCTCCAGTACCACAGTTTGAAAGTATCAATTTTTCAGTGCTCAGCCTTCTTTAGGGTCCAACTCTCACATCCGTACATGACTACTCGAAAAGATTGCTGATTGATAAATAGTTATTGATTGATAAATGCTCTATTCATATAATGTCATTTAATCTTCACAATGACTTAATGAAAAAGATAAGATTTTTTTTTAAACCTAACTGCATAGAGGAGAAAACTAAGGCATGTGGAAGTTAGTTAAGTGCCTAAGGTGACACACTTGCCAATGGCAGAGTAGGACTAAGGAATTCAGCTCCAGAATTAGTGATAGTAACCACGGTTAATATAATGGTTGACTGCTTTACCTATGAGCAGGTTACTTGACAGCATGACCCAAGGCACAACTACAATGGGAACATGGAGCTTTGTCTCCAGTGTAGCAGCATCCTAGGCTGAGTGCACCGCACGTGTGGCAAGGCCTACTTGATGGTTCAGCACATTGTGGTTATTGCATGGCTTTTGTTTTCTTGACTTTGGTTAAAAAGACTTTAACAAAGCTCCCATAAATAAGAGACCAAGTAAATAAAAATCTCATATTTGTACTGTTACACTAATAAGCTTAATAACAATAATCCACAAACATCTGCAATCATAAAATAAAAACTTCATTACCATTTCAATGCAGTCACTACAAATCCTCAGGTTAGCCAGTACACCAGCTGTGTCCTGGTGCTTCACAACACAAAACAGCAATTCATTCCAAATTACCACTCTCTGTTAGTGACTCTTGCTCTCTGGCTCCCGTCCCAAACACTCCTGCTGTTCAGGTCTATTGTTTCTTCTCACTAGAAGCCTTTTATTTCCTGGGAAAGCTTGAAGGATTGTCTTCAAGAAAAACTAGGCCAAGTCTTCTAACTTCTGATTTCCCACTATAGGTCCTTCCACTATTCTGGGAGTACTTAGCCTTTCTTCCCCTCTATCCAGTTGCCTCTAACATACATTTTTAGGAATGTGAATAGAATACATTACCCAAAGAATGAAACTGAAGGAGTTAATAAAGCTTATGCTCTTTTGTGGCTTTGTAAAACGAACTAGTCAAAGATTCAGATAATGAGCTTTAGTCTCCATTGGAGCTTTAGAGTTGAGAAAACTCTCTCTTCATAATTCCTGCCATGGGCCTCTAAGTCATCAAATTCCGTATAAAATTACAGAGGACTTCCCTTTGAGAGTTTATGGCCTTTGAACAGCAGGTTAAAACCAGATTGGGGGAAAATGAAGGACTGTCTTTGAATCACATGTAACACATATACCAGCTTATAGAAATTTTATACTACTTATGAGATCATACTTACTAGGCAGTTTATTGTTATGCTGCAAAATACTTATCTATTCTCTTTTATCTGCAGCTTAAATGTTTTTGCAATCCTGAATACAACTGAAGAGAGGGAATGAGAAGATATCTGATTTTAGCCTTGCTGGTGATATATAAGATTTCAGGAAAACACTGTCTTTTGCATTACCTCTTTCAGTGTATAAACATAACCAAGAGATTTGTTTCTCTTAGGATATGGAGATCCAAGTCTACTAACTATCAAAAATAGTGGCCATTTATGATTTCTAGTCAGACATTAGAAAGCACTGGAGAATACTTTTTTTTTTTGTACTATCTTTTGTTTTGTTGTTGTAACCTAGTATCTTGTATAGATGATTTCACATTGTTTTTCTGGGGACCTGGGGATCTGTTTATAAAGCCTCTTTAGATCGTCATCTGGGAGCTTTTTATGGGGCAGGTAGATATCCTACTGGAGCCATGAGCTGGCTTCGGAGACTACCTTCCCCTTGGAGTATGGTAAGTGATTAAAAATTAGATTAATCTAAAGCTTGTATCACAGATATTTCACCTCTTTGGTGACGTGCCTATTTTGACCCTGTCAATAAAAGAGAGCCGCTCTGCCTGCTGAAACAGAGTAGAACTCTGCTGAGAAGAAACGTGGCAACCACTCATAAAACCATACATCCTTTCCGCATGTTATACAAATGAAATGTCGGTACATGGCAAATTAACAAAGGCAGAAGGTAAGAGAGTAGAAGAGAGTGTCTACAGGGTTCCATTGTATGTTATAGGGATGGATATTGGAGAAAAATTGGTAATAGACATGGTAATGGACTCATTTTCATGTGAACTCATTAATCTTCTCTAGGGCCTTTAAATCTTGACCACAAGTTTGCCATGAAGAAGTAGAGGCAATGTGATATGGAGAATGGAATAAATGGGATGTTCTGAAAAGTTGATTCATTTTGAACACCAAGCTAAGGGTAAGCTAACCTATTTCTTATTACTTCTATGTAATCTCTCTGGTAGCTAGCACATGGTACTTGACATATTTGTCAAGACAGAGAAATAAAGCAACATCTGTTTACAGAGTTCACTGGCAGATCCACAAGTTGTGGGCCGTTTTGACAATTGGTTTCTAAAAACAGATTGAGGACAAATGTAGGCATTCTTTGGCCTGGTTAGAGTCATCACAGAATGCCTGCATGAGCTACTCCTGGCACCTAAATACCTATTTTTAGGAGGCTTTAAGGACTGAGTTGTAGTTACTGTGTAGACATCTATGAAGTCTCCTGTAATTCTTAGATGATGGATTTCAATTCTGAACTCTCAGAAATAAGATTCAAGTTAAAGGACTGAAAACACTTACTAAGCACTACCTTGAACATTGTTTCACCATTACAAGATATTGTATTATAACATACCATTGCAAATTTCTGTGATTGTAGTTTTCAGTCTGTCTGCCTGATAGAGTTTTCAGTCTGATAGAGAAAGGCAAGAGGCTTTAGGAAGCTTCCTGATGGGAGAGACTGACTGAGGGGGAAACTGGGTCTTGTTTTGATGGGTGGGGCCATGCTCAGTAAATCTTTAATCCAATTTTTTGTTGATAGATGGAGTTCTGTTCCCTCCCTGCTATTTACCTAGGGCCAAACTACAGGCTTCCTTGTTAGCTCAGACTGGTAAAGTGTCTGAAAACAATGTGGGAGACCTGGGTTCAATCCCTATGTTTGGAAGATCCCCTGGAGAAGGAAATGGCAACCCACTCCAGTACTCTTGCAGTCCATGGAATTGCAAAGAGTTGGACACAACTGAGCAACTTCACTCACTTCACTTAACCTATCAGATCAGATCAGATCAGTCGCTCAGTCGTGTCCGACTCTTTGCGACCCCATGAACTGCAGCACGCCAGGCCTCCCTATCCATCACCAGCTCTCGGAGGTCACTCAGACTCACATTCATCGAGTCAGTGATGCCATCCAGCCATCTCATCCTCTGTCGTCCCCTTCTCCTCCTGCCCTCAATCCCTCCCAGCATCAGAGTCTTCTCCAATGAGTCAACTCTTCGCATGAGGTGGCCAAAATACTGGAGTTTCACCTTGAGCATCATTCCCTCCAAAGAAATCCCAGGGCTGATCTCCTTCAGAATGGACTGGTTGGATCTTCTTGCAGTCCAAGGGACTCTCAAGAGTCTTCTCCAACACCACAGTTCAAAAGCATCAATTCTTTGGCGCTCAGCCTTCTTCACAGTCCAGCTTTCACATCCATACATGACCACAGGAAAGACCATAGCCTTGACTAGGCGAACCTTTGTTGGCAAAGTGATGTCTCTGCTTTTGAATATGCTATCTAGGTTGGTCATAACCTTCCTTCCAAGGAGCAAGCGTCTTTTAATTTCATGGCTGCAGTCACCATCTGCAGTGATTTTGGAGCCCAGAAAAAGAAAGTCTGACACTGTTTCCACTGTTTCCCCATCTATTTCCCATGTAGTGATGGGACCAGATGCCATGATCTTCGTTTTCTGAATGTTGAGCTTTAAGCCAACCTTTTCACTCTCCACTTTCACTTTCATCAAGAGGCTTTTTAGTTCCTCTTCACTTTCTGCCATAAGGGTGGTATCATCTGCATATCTGAGGTTATTGATATTTCTCCCGGCAATCTTGATTCCAGCTTGTGTTTCCTCCAGTCCAGCATTTCTCGTGATGTACTCTGCATATAAGTTAAAGAAACATGGTGACAATATGCAGCCTTGACGTACTCCTTTTCCTATTTGGAACCAGTCTGTTGTTCCATGACCAGTTCTAACTGTTGCTTCCTGACCTGCATACAGATTTCTCAAGAGGCAGATCAGGTGGTCTGGTATTCCCATCTCTCTCAGAATTTTCCACAGTTTATTGTGATCTACACAGTCAAAGGCTTTGGCATAGTCAATAAAGCAGAAATAGATGTTTTTCTGGAACTCTCTTGCTTTTTCGATAATCCAGCGGATGTTGGGAATTTGATCTCTGGTTCCTCTGCCTTTTCTAAATCCAGCTTGAATATCAGGAAGTTCACGGTTCCCATATTGCTGAAGCCTGGCTTGGAGAATTTTGAGCATTACTTTACTAGCGTGTGAGATGAGTGCAATTGTGCGGTAGTTTGAGCACTCTTTGGCATTGCCTTTCTTTGGGATTCAGATGAAAACTGACCTTTTCCAATCTTGTGGCCACTGCTGAGTTTTCCAAATTTGCTGGCATATTGAGTGCAGCACTTTCACAGCATCATCTTTCAGGATTTGGAATAGCTCTACTGGAATTCCATCACCTCCACTAGCTTTGTTCCTAGTGATGCTTTCTAAGGCCCACTTGACTTCACATTCCAGGATGTCTGGCTCTAGGTCAGTGATCACACCATCATGATTATCTGGGTCGTGAAGCTCTTTTTTGTACAGTTGTTCTGTGTATTCTTGCCACCTCTTCTTAATATCTTCTGCTTCTGTTAGGTCCACACCATTTCTGTCCTTTATCGAGCCCATCTTTGCATGAAATGTTCCCTTGATATCTCTGATTTTCTTGAAGAGATCCCTAGTCTTTCCCATTCTGTTGTTTTCCTCTATTTCTTTGCATTGATCGCTGAAGAAGGCTTTCTTATCTCTTCTTGCTATTCTTTGGAACTCTGCATTCAGATGTTTATATCTTTCCTTTTCTCCTTTGCTTTTCACTTCTCTTCTTTTTGCAGCTATTTGCAAGGCCTCCCCAGACAGCCATTTTGCTTTTTTGCATTTCTTTTCCATGGGGATGGTCTTGATCCCTGTCTCCTGTACAATGTCACGAACCTCATTCCATATTTCATCAGGCACTCTATCTATCAGATCTAGGCCCTTAAATCTATTTCTCACTTCCACTGTATAATCATAAGGGATTTGATTTAGGTCATACCTGAATGGTCTAGTGGTTTTCCCTACTTTCTTCAATTTCAGTCTGAATTTGGCAATAAGGAATTCATGGTCTGAGCCACAGTCAGCTCCTGGTCTTGTTTTTGCTGATTGGATAGAGCTTCTCCATCTTTGGCTGCAAAGAATATAATCGATCTGATTTGGGTGTTGACCATCTAGTGATGTCCATGTATAAAGTCTTCTCTTGTGTTGTTGGAAGAGGGTATTTGCTATGACCAGTGCATTTTCTTGGCAAAACTCTGTTAGTCTTTGCCCTGCTTCATTCCGTATTCCAAGGCCAAATTTGCCTGTTACTCCAGGTGTTTCTTGACTTCCTACTTTTGCATTCCAGTCCCCTATAATGAAAAGGACATCGTTTTTGGGTGTTAGTTCTAAAAGGTCCTGTAGGTCTTCATAGAACCGTTCAACTTCAGCTTCTTCGGCGTTACTGGTTGGGGCATAGACTTGGATTACTGTGACATTGAATGGTTTGCCTTGGAAACGAACAGAGATCATTCTGTCGTTTTTGAGATTGCATCCAAGTACTGCATTTCGGACTCTTTTGTTGACCATGATGGCCACTTAAACTATAGGTGGAGATAATGAAGATCTAATCACATGGACCACAGCCTTGTCTAACTCAATGAAACTATGAGCCATGCCGTGTAGGGCCACCCAAGATGGATGGGTCATGGTGGAGAGTTCTGACAAAATGTGGTTCACTGGAGAACAGAATAGCAAACCACTTCAGTATTCTTGCCTTGAAAACCCCATGAACAGTATGAAAAGGCAAAAAGATAGGACACTGAAAATTGAATACCCAAGGTCTGTAGGTGCCCAATATGCTACTGGAGAAGAGTGGAAAAATAACTCCAAAAAGAATGAAGAGACAGAGAGAAAGCAAAAACAACACCCAGTTATGGATATGATTGGTGATGGAAACAAGGTCTGATGCTGTAAAGAGCAATATTGCATAGGATCCTGGAATGTTAGGTCCATGAATCAAGGCAAATTGGAAGTGATCAAACAGGAGATGGCAAGAGTGAATGTTGACATTTTAGGAATCAGTGAACAAAAATGGACTGGAATGGGTGAATTTAACTCAGATGACCATTATATCTACTACTGTGGGCAAGAATCCCTTAGAAGAAATGGAGTAACCATCATAGTCAACAAAAGAGTCCAAAATGCAGTACTTGGATGCAATCTCAAAAACGACAGAATGATCTCTGTTCGTTTCAAGGCAAACCATGCAATATCACAATAATCCAAGTCTATGCCTGGACCAGTAAGGATGAAGAAGCTGAAGTTGAATAGTTCTCTGAAGACCTGCAAGACCTTCTAGAACTAATACCCAAAAAAGATGTTATTTTCATTATAAGGGACTGGAATGCAAAAGTAGGGAGTCAAGAAATATCTGGAGTAACAGGCAAATTTGGCCTTGGAGTACAGAATAAAGCAGGGCAAAGGCTAAGAGAGTTTTGCCAAGACAATGCACTGGTCATAGCAAACACCCTCTTCCAACAACACAAGAGAAGACTCTATACATGGACATCACCAGATGGTCTACACCAAAATCAGATTGATTATATTCTTTGCAGCCAAAAATGCAGAAGCTCTATACAGCAAAACAACACCAGGAGCTGACTGTGGCAAAGACCATGAGCTCCTTATTGCTAAATTCAGACTTAAATAGAAGAAAGTAGGGAAAACCACTAGACCATTCAGGTGTGACCTAAATCAAATCCCTTCTGGTTATACAGTGGCAGTGAGAAATAGATTTAAGGGACTAGATTTGATAGACAGAGTGCCTGATGAACTATGGATGGAGGTTCATGACATTGTATAAGAGATAGGAATCAAGACCATTCCCAAGGAAAAGAAATACAAAAAAACAAAACGGTTTGAGGAGGCCTTACAAAGAACTGTGAATAGAAGAGACGTGAAAGGCAAAGGAGAAAAGGAAAGATATATTCATTTGAATGCAGTTTCAAAGAATAGCAAGGAGAGATAAAAAAGCCTTCCTCAATGATCAATGCAGAGAAATAGAGGAAAACAATAGAATGGGAAAGACTTAGAGATCTCTTCAAGAAAATTAGAGATACCAAGGAAACATTTCATGTGAAGATGGGCTCAGTAAAGGACAGAAATTGTATGGATTTAACAGAAGAGGAGATATGCAGAAGAGGTGGCAAGAATACACAGAAGAACTATACAAAAAAGATATTCATGACCCAGATAATCACGATGGGGTGATCACTCACCTAGAGCCAGACAGCCTGGAATGTGAAGTCAAGCGGGCCTCAGGAAGCATCACTACAAACAAAGCTAATGGAGGTGATGGAATTTCAGTTGAGCTATTTCAAATCCTGAAAGATGATGCTTGAAAGTGTTACATTCAATATGCCAGCAAATATGGAAAACTCAGCAGTGGCCACACGACTGGAAAACGTCAGTTTTCATTGCAATCCCAAAGAAAGGCAATGCCAAAGAATGATCAAACTACTGCACAACTGCACTCATCTCACATGCTGATAAAGTAATGCTCAAAATTCTCCAAGCCAGGCTTCAACAGTATGTGAACCATGAACTTCCAGATGTTCAAGCTGGATTCAGAAAAAGCAGAGGAACCAGCGATCAAATAGCAAACAGTCGTTGGGTCATCAAGCAAGAGAGTTTCAGTAAAACATCTACTTCTGCCTTCAACTGTGTGGATCACCACAAACAGAAAGAGATGTGAATACCAGACCACCTGACCTGCCTCTTGAGATATCTTTATGCCGGTCAGGAAGCAACAGTTAGAACTGGACATGGAACAGCAGACTGGTTCCAAATAGGGAAAGGAGTATGTCAAGGCTGTGTATTCTCACTCTGCTTATTTAACTTATATGCAGAGTACATGATGAGACACGCTGGGCTGGATGAAGCACAAGTTGGAATCACAATTGCCGGGAGAAATATCAATAACCTCAGATATGCAGATGACACCACCCTTATGGCAGAAAGTGAAGAACTAAAGAGCCTCTTGATGAAAGTGAAAGAGGAGAGTGAAAAAGTTGGCTTCTCAACGTTCAGAAAACAAAGATCATGGCATCTGGTCCCATCACTTCATGGCAAATAGATGGGGAAACAGTGACAGACTTTATTTTTTTGGGCTCCAAAATCACTGCAAATGGTGACAGCAGCCGTGAAATTAAAAGACGCTTACTCTTTGAAAGAAAAGTTATGACCAACCTAGACCACATATTAAAAAGCAGAGGCACTAGTTTTCCAACCAAGGTCTGTCTAGACAAGGCTATGGTTTTTCCAGTAGTCATGTATGGATGTAAGAGTTGGACTATAAAGAAAGCTGAGAGCTGAAGAACTGATGCTTTTGAACTGTGGTGTTGGAGAAGACTCTCAAGAGTCCCTTGGACTGCAAGGAGATCCAACCAGTTCATACTAAAGGAAATCGGTCCTGAATATTCACTGGAAGGACTGATGTTGAAGCTGAAACTCCAATACTTTGGCCACCTGATGCGAAGAGCTGACACATTTGAAAAGACCCTGGTGCCAGGAAAGATTGAAGGCAGGAGGAGAAGGGGACAACAGAAGATGAGATGGTTGGATGGCATCACCAACTCAATGGACATGAGTTTGAGTAAATTCCAGGAGTTGGTGATGGACAGGGAGGCCTGGCATGCTGCAGTCCATGGCATTGCAAAGAGTCGGACAGGACTGAGTGACTGAACTGAACTGATTGAACTATACATGTGTGGTTTGTATAGGCTGGGTTCAAAGTATAGTATTCTGCAAAGGGACTTGGAAAGTTAACTGACTTTGAATACCACCGGTCAGGTGGCAGGACATGTGCCCGTGTCAGTATATGACAGGAGAAGTCAGATTCTGGGAGGCAAGAGAACTTTGAGTAGCAATTCAGTCACTTATTTGATAGTTCCACCTTGTTACAGGGTATGACATTCAGCACCTTTTGTAAAAACAGATAGAAAGAGTGGATAGCTGGATAAATTTTCTGGAATGTTTAGAATACTGAATGAAAAGCTGGAAGACCCTTAAAGGAGAGGGAACCCTCAAACACTCTTCACCAGGAAATATACTATGTGCTAAATCACTTCAGTCATGTCCGACTCTTTGCAACCCCATGGACTGTAGCCTGCCAGGCTCCTCTGTTCATGGGATTCTCTAGGCAAGAATACTGGAGTGGGTTGCCATGCCCTCCTCTAAGGGATCTTCCCGACCCAGGGATTGAACCTGTGTCTCTTACATCTGCTGCATTGGCAGGTGGGTTCTTTACCACTAGTGCCACCTGAGAAGCTCAGATATACTATAAATACACACACACACACACACACACACACACACACACACACACACACACCCATGTGCAATATTTTTTGTTTAGAAAATATCCATATATTTGAGGTAAATTAAATATCTTCATGCAGTTGGCAGTCATCTAGGAATAATACATAATAAACCTAGCAAATAAAATCCATATTAATCAGAATATATGGTTTAGTTTAGAGGACAGGATAATGTTACACACAAAAGTGAGGCAACAGAATTCTTTATGAAGAAAATCTCGATTCAAGTAAGCAAATAATGTTGATGTTTTATTCAAAATAGGATTAGGTTCAAATTTCTTGTTTTTGTGATAACCTCTAACAAGTCTTTCTATAATTTGATATTTTCTTCATCCTTTTCTCTCTTCACATGTTATCTTGACTCACATCGTGATATTGGTGATAAATACCCTCTGAATGCTTCCATTCTGTCCTCTTGATCAGTAGATTTCTTTAATATAAGAAATTTTCCAAAGGCCAGGTAAGTTGTCCTGTCATTAAAATGTCTTTTGATTTTTAAAGATGATTCATCCTAATTTGAAAATCCTTCTCAACTTCTCAGAAACTCAAGGGTAGACTAAATTGGCAGTAATTGAAGAAAAAAAAAAGTATGAATATTAAACTCAGCTAAAGACAATCTGGGATTTAGGGGTGAAGGCAAAACTGGAAGTGGGGGCAGAGGAAGGGGATAATCAAAACCACTTTGATTAAATTTAGCATATTGAAATATTTCAACAAAATGAGAATGATCATTCATGCCCCGAGGGAAAATTGCCATTCCATTCTGGATGGAATTCCTATTTTTGAGAACTGCAAATTTGCTAAAGTAGTAGGTTCATCCAAAATTAGCTTGTAAAATGCTTGCAATAAGCAACATCTCCAAATCATGGTTTAATGGCATTTTGTTCAGATATTTCATGATGAAATATCTCACGTAGGTTAAAGCACAATTATGAAAATGTCTTCTATTTCTTCACGGTTTTATTATCACATTTTGTAAATTAATATCATATACTGTGCTAATATTAGCCAAAAATAATATACCTCTAGGCCTGGCAAGGATATGCAGCTTCTTTACTTGAGAACCAAGGGAGGCTGTCCCTAAAAATGTGTGAGGTTTTTCATCCAGTGAAACATTGCTAACGTCATGGTTGGTCACCAGCCTCATAACTTATCTCAGCAAGTCAAATGAGAACCATTTATTAAATGATGGTAGTGTGCAAAATCCTGTATGATAATGATTGAATGACACAATAATAGTTTAATAAAAAAGAAAAGAAAAACAAACTGTAGTACAAGGTGACATGTAATAAGCGCTCAATAATGATTAATTCTTTTCCTTATTTTTAACGGGTAAGGGGGGTTAGGATAAAGAGAAGTAGGAAGAAGTTAAGTGGCATTCAAGGAAAGGTCCTGTGGTTTGAGGTGTTCTCAGGGCCAAGGAAGGGATTACACTGATCTGCACTCTTCCTTTCAGATCTGTTGGTAAATCAAGGTGCTGCTGCTGCTGCTAAGTCACTTCAGTCGTGTCCTACTCTGTGTGACCCCATAGACGACAGCCCACCAGGCTCCCCTATCCCTGGGATTCTCCAGGCAAGAACACTGGAGTGGGTTGCCATTTCCTTCTCCAATGCATGAAAGTGAAAAGTGAAAGTGAAGTCACTCAGTCATGTCCGACCCTCAGCGACCAATGGACTGCAGCCCACCAGGCTCCCCTGTCCATGGGATTTTCCAGGCAAGAGTACTGGAGTGGGGTGCCATTGCCTTCTCTGAATCAAGGTGCAGGTTTACACTATAGCCAGTTTGCCTTAGAGGTATAGTGAAAACAAAGATTGACCTTTCTCATGGGAACTGAATCCACAATCTTGTCCTCTCTAGTCATTATTCCAGTAAAATATAAGAGCAGTATCAATGAGTGGTGGATTTAGAAGTCATGTTTAACTTTAACCCTTTGACAGAGACATCAGTGTAATCCTCTCTCTCTTAACAACTATACCTAAGTGACCCACTATTTTTTCATTTGGAAGACTCTGTTGGAAAATTATTTAGGTTATTTTGACATTTATATAGTTCAAGGTAAATCCCCAGTAGGGTTATAAACCACAGGTATTTTCAAACCTACATAGCCCCCTGATCTTTAAATAGTCCCAAGGCGCTCTAGGCCACCTTGAAGTTAGAATCCAACCTGAGCATCTGAGAAGTTCTCACTCTTTTCCTGCCTTGAAGAAGATCCAAAAGCAGGGAATCAGGTCCTCTGGTTTCTAGTGAGATTGAATCTACTGAGGGAAGGGGCTTTGTAAACAATGGAATTAGTGCCCCAACAATAAAAACTTTGATTTATTTCTCCTCTATAGATCTGGTGAATTTGGTGCTGTGATGGATCATGAAGAGAGAGCCTTTCCCCCTTCTCCTTGAATTGAGTTCATCTTGATGTATTTTGGTGACAGAATGTGGTGGAAGTGATGCTGTGTAATGATACCTCTTGGAACTGTGTAAGAAGCCCAAGAAACATGAAGAGATCTTGTGGAGGAGAACCCAGGTGCTTGGTCCCAGACCCCAGCTGAGCCTCCAGCGGCGTGTGAGTGAGCCGTCTTGGATTCCAGCCCAGGCCAGGCCCTCGAGTGCAGCCCCAGCTGACAGCGTGTGGAGTGGAGGAACCGCTTAGCTGAGGCAATTAACTCACAGTATCTTTAGCGAGAAAATGATGACTGTGGTTGTTCTAAACACTGAGTTTGGAGTGCTCTGTTATGTATCAAAACCCATACAGACATGAATACTCTACACGTTTGCTTTGCATCCAATGGCATTGATTTGTAAGATGGCTGGCAGTGGAATAGCTATGTTTCTGAAATATTTTTTCTCTAATGTAATTGCTGAGAGTGGATAAAAATCAAAGTTGGGGCCATGAAGGGAAGAGCTCCATGCATACTTAAATCACTGGAAAAGGAGTAAAGAAGAATGCTGTGAAGACAGTGAGTGGTGCTGGAGAGGAGGGGTCTGTGTGGGGGAGGGCTGCGGCAGTATTCCGTGGTCACTGTCACGGCTAGGATGCCCTGGGCAAAGCTCCTGGACTTCCAACTTCTGCCCAGATTTTCTGAGTTGCCTGAGTAGATCTTCATTCTTTTATTATTTTCATATTGAATTTGAAGCTCTTTTACATAAACGTAATTTTCTTCAGCATCTGTTGATTTTTTTGGACCGTGAAATTTAGCAGGATATTAAAAGCATGAAGACTTACATGGCATAATGCTGAGTTATGCAAGTTTGAAATAAAACTTTATCTAATTCTATCACAGAAGTCTGTGTTTTAGAAGCATAAGGCCTGCCAAACTCACATAACTTACATTTACATTTGTGAATGCCACCTCATTCTCCTCCCAAGATGCTTCTTTGTGCACCAGTGTGGTGGGCCAGTAGAAAAGGCATTTGCCAAGAGCCTGGGTCAGGTGCCAGCTGCTTTTGGGCTCCTCTGATAGCCATGTCCCTTCTGGAGAGGACAGGTTGCCAAGGAAGTAGCAGAAGTCAGAACCGAGTCAAGGTCAGGAGACAATGGACATGGAATCAACTCTAGTGGAAACGAGCAGAGTTCATCATGGGATGCAGACATTAGGTATACAAGGCCAAGAATTTGACCAGAACCATTCAGGCTGGTATTGAATTTTAGGGTCCTGAGTTTTCTATTTATCGTATGATGAAGTAGTTAAATTCTGGGGGAAGAAATGGGCTAGAAAGTGTAGGAGGTTATTTTTGTGCCTACTTAGAAGTAAAAAGCCAGATCTCAATTAAGGGTGCTTGGTTTTTGAGCACTGAGCCAAGGGACTGATGCTAAAGTACTGGGTGGATAAAACAGGTAATAAAGGGAGATGTGATATGTCAGACCAAAGAAAGCAGGCGGAAAGCAAGAATGCAACCAGTCATGAAGGAATGGCAATAGAGAGACAGAGTTCAGGTTTGGGTAGCAGAACTTAGAAAGATTCCTGGATGCAAATTGGTACAAATCCTGGAAGATTTTAAAATATTATCTATAGTCAAATCATGTGGGAAAGCAGGGAGCAACAATAAGCATCAGAAAGATTACTGGACTGAGAATTAAAAAGGCTGTAATATAAACCTAGTACAGAAGCTAACTAGCTTACTGACCTTTAGTAGGTCATTTTGTACCAAGAAATCAATGACAGAATGAAAGGATTGGTACAATCAAGTAGTTGCATAACAACTGACTTTGAATACCCATCTACTATTAGAATCTGTGCTGTGCTCCACAAGGATGAGCTTCTGGGATGAATGGACTATAGATCACATATTCAGATTCTAAGCAGAGTCCCATTTTTGCTGTCACTGAAATCTTCCTATATCTAAAACCCCATTTAGCTATGACTCTACATGTTTCCCTGGTAGCTCAGATGGGAGAGAATCTGCTTTCAGTACAGGAGACCCAGGTTCAGTCTCTGGGTCGGGAAGATCCCCTGGAGAAGGAAATGGCAACCCACTCCAGTATTCTTGCCTGGAAAATTCCACAGACAGAGGAGCTTGGCAGGCTACAGTCCATGGAATCACAACCACTGATAATGTCTACATGCTTATTTATTTATTCATTTTTAGTGTTGAACTTAGAAGTCAGAGTTTATTTTCGTGATTGATTTGACTGTCAACCTTCAGTCTATAGGAAACAGTCTAAATGTTATTGGCATTAGAAATGTGGAAACAACTCTTGTCCTCACTCAAGACCAGGATTCTTAAGTGTGGGTTAGAATCTGGGCATAGAGTCCTTGAACCATCCTTTATGAACCAAAATGAGGGAGGGCTGCCATGAGTGTGGGTCAGAGGGGTGGGACCTACCAAAAATGAGGGGTCAGAGTATATGAACCTCAACTCTGTCTCTTGGCAGTCAGCATGTAGGGACTTGTTGGAGGGTAAAGGACTGTGGATCTTTAGCTAAAAGACACACGTTATCTGTAGGACAGAGGTCCTGATCCAGCAGAGTTCTTTAGTAGTTCCCTTAAGACAGGGAACACAGAGGGCAACTGTTTTATATAGATTAAGAAATATATTGTCCTGTGTACGGGTCACCACTTGTCTTCCAAGAGGCAAAAACGTATTCTACTTTTCTCTCCCAAATTCTGCAGAAGAGTGTTCTGAGACGTGTATTAAAATGAAATA
The DNA here is from genome assembly GCA_935064755.1 of Tragelaphus eurycerus. Taxonomy (NCBI): domain Eukaryota; kingdom Metazoa; phylum Chordata; class Mammalia; order Artiodactyla; family Bovidae; genus Tragelaphus; species Tragelaphus eurycerus. Next base: position 37,113,403 of record CAKXYN010000010.1, on the reverse strand, counting down.
GTGGTCTCAGTTTCCTCTTCTCATTCATGGAGAAGATGGAACAACAGGCCCTGGACACAGACTAAACTTTGCTTTTATAGTTAACAAATATACCATCAGTTTTACCAATATATACTTCTAAGTAAATTACTAAGGATCATTCTAATTATGGTCAGCAACATGACTGCAATTCCAAACTAAAGGTGCTTACTCCACACCAGGCACTATACTAAGTACCAGCGTAGTATAACTCACTGAATGTGCCCAAGAATGTGATGCCATTGGTATTATAGTCCCTTTTCTCATATATGAAGGTTTGGTGGATGGGAAAATGCAAATTATTTAACAACTAGCCCCACCAGATCAGTGACAGATCTGAAGTGGTGCACAGATATCCTAGTGTTAACAGATTGAAAATTAGCCCTCTCTGCTTCTCGACTCTCTTCCCAGTTAATATAAAATTCTTTCTTTAATCTCAGTTTAACTGTTACTTCTTCAAAAGGTGCTCGTCCACTGAGGGTACTGGCTAGTGTTCTCTCTGAATGTCCTCATAATACTGTCCCTGTGAGTGAAGCCCATCATATCCCTAACAGCTTAGGGGCTGTCACCCTCATCAGAACAATATCCTTTTAATTATGTTCCTCATCCTACCCTTCCTTTGATGAATGGATGTATTCTTTGGGGGGGGGTCTATCAGTTTTTATCATGATTAGTTCAATTTTGTATTTTCGTATGATTATAACCATACACACATACATATGCAGATGTGTGTGTATATATATATATATATATATATATTTCCAATTATGTTGACACCAAATAATGGCCCTTGAGTTGTCATGGGTTAATGACAGTAGAAGAGAGGTGATCGCAACATGTAAATCCCAATATTTGTGCCAAGTAATGATCAAATAGCTTCACATTTATGCCACCTAAAGATTCATAGGTGTTCATGCATAGAACATGTGTGGGAAAGAGCACGCTTGTTTATGGTACTGGAGCACACTTGAGTCACTACTGGTTTCAAAAGAGTGGCTCTTCGGATACTCAATGATACTAATTTGAATTTTATTGGTTTTGAAATTCTGCCTCCATTATAATGTTGTAATTTTGATGTATTTTTGTAAATGCATGAGCCAGGAGCAAAATGTATTCATATCTGGTTTTATATTTATATATTTTTATATAACATTGTAATGTAATTCATTTAAATCAACACTACGTGTCTGGAAGGATTTGTTTTTACCTGTAAAAAGGAGATCTTTATGTTTTCCAAATCTGAAAAACACTGGATAAGACAGTAGTTTCATAAAGTCAGAACTTCTGTTTTCTCTTGTTCACAGCTTTATTTCTACATCTAGCAGTCTGTGTAGTCTGTGCCCACTACTAAAAACATGTGTGCATACATGCTTCAGCCATGTCTGATTCTGTGTAACTCTATGGACTGTAGCCTGCCAGGCTCCTCTGTCCAAGGGATTCTCCAGGCAATGATACTGGAGTGGGTTGCCATGCCCTCCTCCAAGGAACTTTTCCAACCCAGGGATTGAACCTGAGTCTCTTAGGGCTCTACACTGGCAGGCAGGTTCTTTACCGCTAGTGCCACCTGGGACGCCTACTAAAAACACAGTATGTTCTTAATAAGTACTTGATGAATGAATAGAGGCTAGATCTTTCATCTTACTGATGAATTCTTTCTTTTCCTCGTCTGTCCTCTTGTGTGAGGTCCATTCTCTGGACTTCACAAGGAACGAGCATTGGCTTATCTGGCTTGCGAACCTGATGCCATGCCCTGTATTGTATCTGCTTCTGACAACACCCTTGGTAATCCCCACACTGCTGTCAGTCTTGCAGAACCTCTCAGAAAAAAACAGGACATATTGCTTTGTAAAATCCGTGACCACCAGTCTCCTTTTCATACCAAACATTTTTAGAGCACTTTGTAATATGATCCAGTTTTCTGAAAGTTTTCAAAAACTTTCAAAGAGCACATCTTTGCATGACCATATTTAGAACACTATATCTGGTGAAAACTGAACATAATAACACAGGAGATTTCTTTGACATGAAGTCATTGAAGCCCCCAAATAAGAGATAGAACAAAATAGGCTTATTCTCTTTTAAATGTATTAATAGTGAGACACATATCAAAAATATTTTATGAGTATACAAAATATTAGGAGACATAATAAAAATATGTTTATAAAAAATGTTCTCTTCTCCACCAAATTTCTAAATAATCTGCCTTGAAATAATCGGGTATCTTGTTCTTGTTTGTCTTCTAGGGATAAAAGAATGTAGAGACAGAAGTTTGGCGAACTTGCATTAAGTATTGATGTACCAGTTATTTCTAGACACTGAGTTTCTTTGAGTCCCTTATTTAATTTTCACGTGGTTATTGTGAGATGATATATATATGGAAGTTTTCTTTCTTCTCCTGGAAAAGACTGTATTTATTATAAATGTTTTGAAAACAACTGAAGTTATTGGATTAGCTAGCTTGTAACGAGACCTGCTACTAACTGGTTCCTTTAAGACTAACCACTTAAATTACTCTCCTACCACCTTTAAATGGGTTTAATAATTATACCCGGCCTGCATGACTGTCACAGAGGTTGCCAGAAGGTGAACTGCATTGTTGTGTCCATTTCACAGGGCTTTATCGTTGAGTTGAAGTATTGCATGTAGAGTTGTGCCCCTGTCTATTCGGCATCCATTAAAATTGTTTTGGAGTTATTATTGTATGACACCCTCTAGATTACACAGATATTAAAAATGCAGATTGGGGAGGACCTAAGATGGTGGACGAGTAAGACAGGGAGAATACTTTCTCCTCCACAAATCCATTAAAAGAACATTTGAATGCTGAATAAATTCGATAAAACAACTTCTGAATGCCGGCAGAGGACATCAGGCACTTAGAAAGACAACTCATTGTCTTCAAAACGAGAAAACGAGCCCTGCGGTAACTCCTTTTGCGGAGAAGTGGCGCGGACACCAGCATTTGCTATTGGCAAGCGGGCACTGGGCTAGGAGGAGCGGCGAGGCCTGCATTGCTTTGAGAAAGGATTTGGCCTGGCTATCTCGGGCGCTATCTGAGCAAAATAACCAGACTGTCGGTTATCTACTACATCAAAAGCCAGCCCTAACTTAAGACACCACCAGGACTACCTACAGAACAAAGGGCTGCACAGAGTTGGCCGGCTGCAGGCCGTCCCACTCCGGTGACAGGCAGCCAGGGCCGGAGGCGGGCAATTACAGCCCTAGAGAGACACTGTCTAATGGAACTGTGAGTAGGTTTCTGTGCTGACTCACGCTTCTTGGGGCTCTGGATGGTCAACATCTGCCTGAGAAAGTGCGCTGTTTGTATACCCAGAAAACTGAGCGGCGGAGAGGTGATAAGTCGCAGCAGCTGCGCTCGCTGAACATTTCATCACCTGCACTACTCGGATCTGGGAAGGGCATAAAACGCAGACTCAACCAAGTCTGTGCTTCTGAGGATTATCTGAGTGCCTGAACCTGGCCGGTTTAGATTTGGGTGTTCATCTCTGCCCCCTCTGTAACAAGGCAGAGATCAGATATTGAAAAGACCTGTAAACCGCCTCAATAAAGAGAATTCAACAAACTACCAGAATATAGTAAGGACACTCTAAACTTGGCAATTTTAACAAAATGAAGAGACAAAAGAATACCCAGCAGCTAAAGGAACAGAATAGATGCCCACCAAACGAAACCAAAGAGGAAGAGATAGGGAATCTACCTGATAAAGAATTCCGAATAATGATAGCGAAATTAATTCAAAATCTCGAAATCAAAATAGAATCACAGTTAAAGAGTCTGAAGACAAGGACTGAGAAGATGCAAGAAAGGTTTAACAAGGACCTAGAAGAAATAAAAAAGAGTCAACACATAATGAATAATGCAATAAATGAGATCCAAAACACCCTGGAGGCAACAAATAGTAGAATAACAGAGGTAGAAGATAGGATTAGTGAATTAGAAGATAGAATCCTAGAAATAAATGAATCAGACGAGAAAAAAGAAAAACGTATCAAAAGAAATGAGGACAATTTCAGAAACCTCCAGGATAACATCAAACGCTACAACATTCGAATCATAGGAGTTCCAGAAGAAGAAGATAAAAAGAAAGATCATGAGGAAATACTTGAGGAGATAATAGTTGAAAACTTCCCTAAAATGGAGAAGGAAATTACCACTCAAGTTCAAGAAAGCCAGAGAGTCCCTAACAGGATAAACCCAAGGCGAAACACCCCAAGACACATATTAATCAAATTAACAAAGATTAAATATAAAGAACAAATATTAAAAGCAGCAAGGGAAAAACATCAAATAACTCACAAGGGAATTCCCATAAGGATAACAGCTGATCTTTCAATAGAAACTCTCCAAGCCAGGAGGGAATGGCAAGACGTAATTAAAGTGATGAAAGAAAATAACTTACAGCCTAGATTATTGTATCCAGCAAGGATCTCATTCAAATATGAAGGAGAAATCAAAAAATCTTATTTATCAATAATTGCTTTAAACGTTTATGGGCTGAATGCCCTAATCAACAGACAAAGACTGGCCGAATCGATACAAAAACAAGACCCCTACATACCTTGTCTACAAGAGACAACCAAAAGACTAAAATGGGTCAAATGGATACAAAAACTAGACCCCTATATACGTTGTCTACAAGAGAACCACCTTAAAATAGGGGATATATACTGACTGAAAATGAAAACCTGGAAAAAGATTTTCTATGCAAATATGGACCATAAGAAAACAGGAGTAGCAATACTTATATCAGATAAAATTGACTTTAAAGATCTTGAAAAGGAGACAATGAAGGTTACACATAACGACTTAAAGGAACAATCCAAAAAGAAGTTATAACAATTATATATGCACCCAACATTGGAGCATTGATATATCTAAGACAAACATTAATTAATATGATAGAAGAAATATGCAGCAATACAATAATAGCGGGAGACTTTAATACCCCACTCATATAATCTGGCTGTAATAGACAAAGCAAAGAGCTAAACATATTTACTTATGAGCCTCAAAAAATTCAGTTCACTCAGGAGAGTTTAAAAAAAAAGACTTATTTGTTCACTCTGTAAAGGTTTATTGACTATTTTATGGGTTTGGTACCACTTTGGGTAGTAGGGAGGAAGAGGTGACAAATGTGATCCTGTCCTAAATAATATATTGTGGTAAAGATAGACCTACCAATACAAAATACCAAGATGTGCCTAAAGATGAGGACACCCAAACTGGGCTTTTTGTTTTCTGAACTTTTCATTTTGAGAACAAACCTTCTAATATAGGATGAATTCAACATGATTTTTTTTAAGTGTTCTTTGTGATTAAAAACAGAAAGCCATTGGTTAAGAAATTACATATACTCCTCCCCACCATCACTCCCCTTCTTTCTTCCCATTTCCCTCCCACCCTCATTGATCCTTTCCTTTGTCCATTTTCCCCTGCAAAAAAATAAAAATGCAGATTAAAGTGTCTATAAAGTAAGTCAACAGAACATATCACATAGAAGGAATTTTTTCTAGAATGTGTTGTTTCTCCTCTCTGAATGAGGTCTGTGACAGATGGGAGATGATAAGGGTCATCTGGTGGTGGGAAGCTGCCATTATGACAAACACCTGTTCTAGGGTGTTACCCTCCGCTTCCTCTTCATCTTGGTAGAGAAATCAGTTCAAAGGAAATATTTCAAAAGAAAAACACAAACAACTACAAAAGAAACAATGGAATTCTTGGTTGCATTTTTGTGTGGTTCTTATACTACCTGAATCATTGCTATGGGGCAATGAGACATGTGGGGAGTCAAAAGAATTGGGATCTTCTGACAAAATGGAGTCAAAAGAATTGTGTTCTGGACCACACTGCCATTTACTATCAGAGATCTTAGGCAATCACCTAATTTTTCTATATCTCGGTGTTCTTAATCCTATGTCAAAGGTTGGCTGAAAAAATGCATATAAATTTTCTGAAGTGATAAAAATTCTAAAATTTCTAAAAATTTTCTAAAGCAATGTACAAAACCATCAAAGTTAAAGAAGTGTATTGAAGCAGAATTCCCTAGAATGTGTCATATGCTCGCAATGTGTATTATGCAAATCAAAGAGAACTAGCATTGAGCATTTCTCAAACTTATTTGTGGAGGGAACTTTTTCATCTATTAATATAATTGCCTTCAACTGAGACTACACATCAGAATCACCTGAGACGGCACGGTGGGCTTGCCTAGACACTCCCCACATTTCTTAAGGCAATATGGCTAGTGCAGAGGTAGTGGGGGGCAAGCCTCCCCTGGATGGGGAAAGTGTTTCAGTGGTTGGAGGGCATTGAGCTATAAAGGGATGACTGAAAAAGAATTAAGAGACAGTCCTACACAGAGTTTTCTATTTAGACATTTTTACACCACCTGGCTCCTTAATTCTAATGGGAAGAGTTTTGAATAATGTTGAATTTACTATAATACAATCAGTTTTTACGTTCAGTTCAGTCGCTCAGTTGTGTCCGACTCTTTGCAACCCCATGAATCACAGCACGCCAGGCCTCCCTGTCCATCACCAACTCCCGGAGTTCACTCAGACTCTCGTCCATCGAGTCAGTGATGCCATCCAGCCATCTCATCCTCTGTTGTCCCCTTCTCCTCCTGCCCCCAATCCCTCCTAGCATGAGTCTTTTCCAATGAGTCAACTCTTTGCATGAGGTGGCCAAACTATTAGAGTTTCAGCTTTAGCATCATTCCTTCCAAAGAACACCCAGGACTGATCTTCTTTAGAATGGACTGATTGGATCTCCTTGCAGTCCAGGGGACTCTCAAGAGTCTTCTCTAACACCACAGTTCAAAAGCATCGTATATAATTTTTAAATTTTGAAAAAAATTAAAAATAAGACGTAAAAATACTGAAGTGGTCTGTGTAGTGCCTTTTTCCTGAGGATCCATGTTTTTATTTTCAGGTTTTAAATGATTAATATTTATGGATGTGGGTTTATAACAGAATTCTGTGGCTCCCTTTCCTATTAATACCTTTCAAGGTAGTGAGAATTCAGATTTATTTCTGTGTATGTGCGCATCTCATTGATTCTTCATCCATTTTCCAGATCTTGCAATAGTTTTTAAAATTTTAGGTTTTTAAATGTATGTTACTATAAAGTAGGTGCCGTAATCAGTGCCATGTGCCTCTGAGTGTATAGTTTCAAAACCTTATGGAAATGCCCACAGACCGTTCCATCCTGATATATTTAGAAGCAAATGTTTAATTTTCAGAAACATTTAACAAGATTGAAACTAAACACACTTGTTTAAGGATATTTTAAGTACTCAGCATTTTCAGAGGAATTAATAAAGTTAGTTATTTGATATGAGATTGTTTATAATGAATTCTCAGAGTTTACAGAGTAACCAAATGCATGAAGAAATACAAAATGGTTAAAATAGTGATTCAGCTGTGAAGATGACTCAAGTGTTTACTTTTAGCTTTGAGTCTCTCCATTGGTCTGGCCATTCAAATTTGTAGGCGAGAACCTCCATTTTAAGCAGCCCTTCCCTGGCTTCCGACTTCCCTTGTGGCTCAGACGGTAAGGAGTCTGCCTGCAATGCAGGAGACCTGGGTTCAGTCCCTGGGTTGGGAAGATCCCCTGGAGAAGGAAATGGCAACCCACTCCAGTATTCTTGCCTGGAAAATCCCATGGACAGAGGAGCCTGGTTGGCTACAGTCCACGGGGTCAGAAAGAGTCGGACACGACTGAGTGGCTTCTCTTCCCCCTTACTCTTCACCCGCAGACTGTGAGCTGCTCCTCTCCATTCCCCCATCTTCCTTTGGGTCTTAGGTTTATTCTCTGATCACTGAGTGGCCAGAAATGATAAACAGTGTTGGCAAGCAAAATGCTACACCAATTCCATCAGGAAATATCCCTAATAAAGAGAGCGGATGGCTAAGTAAATACTGGATGTCTTAATAAACACTACGTTCTAAATGTCAAGTATTTACAAGTATTTACAAGGATAAGAGACCAAAGAATGGAGTGTTTTCAGTGTAGCAGGATTCAACCACAAAAACTGATAATGATTTAGTTTTTGGAACCTAGACCCAAGCTCCCTTTTGGCCATTCTCTCTAATCCTCATCCCTTCCCCTGCTTCTAATTCTGCTGGGTCCCCTCCCCTAGAAAAAAAAAATGTGTTATCCAATCCCCCCAAAAAGGACTGGATCAAAATGAGTGAGTCTGTGACTCCCTGAAGTCACAGGTTCATTAGGAAAGGATCATCTCACAGATGGCCTCTGCAGGAGCTCTGAGTGCTATTTTCATAAGTTGTTTAGACCTAGTTCTATTTATATCAGTTATGTGGTTTGTGTAGTGTTTGGAAAACATTAGTGGAACCTGCCAGGCCCACCATTATTAGAAATGTGAAGAACTGGAAAAATTAGGTTATTTTTTAAAACTGTTTTTTTCATTTCTAAGGATTCCCCATGCGAATATTTTCCAATTTGGGGGCGGAGGAAAGGAAAAATGTAGAAATTTTCCTGACATATTTTTACCCAATCTTTGGGTCACTAATCATAATATGGATCATGTAGCAGTAACACCCCTCAAAATTTCCAGGGTAAATGTCTTCAGTGTGTTTGCCATTTTTGTTTAAGGATGGCAATATTAGCTTAGGTCTGTGGTTTCAGGGCAAAAGCTGTTTTTAGAAAACACCAGATTCAGCCTTTATATTGGTTGATAGGAAATATGCTTGGAGATTCTGTTACTTCTGACAAAACAGCTGGCTACAGCTGTAGCCTAATTTATATAGATACAACAAGTCCAGCTGAGAAACTGCCAAACGTAATAGATTGAGCCTTGCTAAAAACTAAGGCAAGGCACTGCAGGAAAAATTCTCTGTTCACTGGGTGACCTTGTTCAAGTCACTTTTTAGAGGACACACTGGTTTTCTCTCTGGTTACTGATCTTCCATTGCTACTGATAAATATCGATTAAAGTCCACAAATTTCTTCTTGACATTTTACTCCACTTTCTGACTTCTCTGTCTTTACTTATTTGTGTTACATTAATTATATGAAGGCTTAAAACTGAGAGGAGGCTTATTTTCTTGGGCTCCAAAATCACTGCAAATGGTGACTGCAGCCATGAAATTAAAAGATGCTTGCTCCTTGGAAAAAAAAAAGCTATGACCCACCTAGACAGCATGTTAAAAAGCAGAGACATCATTTTGCCAAAAAAGGTCCATCTAGTCAAGGCTATGGTCTTTCCTGTGGTCATGTATGGATGTGAGAGCTGAACTGTGAAGAAGGCTGAGTGCCGAAGAATTGATGCTTTTGAAGTGTGGTGTTGGAGAAGACTCTTGAGAGTCCCTTGGGCTGCAAGGAGATTCAACCAGTCCATTCTAAAGGAAATCAGTCCTGAAGATTCATTGGAAGGACTGATGCTGAAGCTGAAGCTCCAATATTTTGGCTATCTGATGGGAAGAGCTTACTTGTTAGAAAAGACTCTGCGGCTGGGAAAGATTGAAGGCAGGAGAAGGGGATGACAGAGGGTGAGATGGTTGGATGGCATCACTGACTCAATGGACATGAGTTTGAGCAAGCTCTGGGAGATGGTGAAGGACAGGGAAGCCTGGCGTGCTGCAGTCCATGGGGTCACAAAGAGCGACTGAACAACAGTTCTAACGCGTGTGCTCAGTCGTGTCTGGCTCTTTGTGACCCCACAGACTGTAGTCCATCCGGCTCCTCTGTCCATAGGGTTTTCCAGGCAAGAGTACTGGAGTGGGTTGCCATTTCTCACTCCAGGCTCTAGTCTAGTACCTGCACTTTAACAGATGAGAAAACTAGGCCTAAGAATGCTCAGTGACTTGTCCAATGTCACGGAGTTAAGTTTGTGGAAGAAGCAGGACTCCACTCTGAAATGGACCTTTGCCTCACATGGAAAAGCCCTCCCCCTGCAGAGACAGTGCCACAGTTCAACTGTGCATCCTCCAGCTCTGTTTTCATCCTGTTTGCTGCCAGGGAGGCAGATACCAGAGAGAGCACATGGAGTGAATGTGAAAGGAGGGAGGAAGATAAGGAACAAGGCGATTGCTGTTTACCCAACTGTAACAAGGGCTACCTTTTCTTATCAGTCTTAAAGAAAGAACAAGGGTTTCTTTCAGTGGGAGTTATTTATGGCACTCCGAAGGCTTTGCCAGTCAGAAGGGGATTTCAGAATTGAGTCTCCCTCTCCCTTCCCGCTTTCCTCTGAATTCTAAAACTGGGTTCTATGTATATAATATGTTAATTCATATGACTCCGGTGTGGGTGTGGAGTTGATAGAAAGGTGGGAGATGCAAGCCTGAAGCAAAGGTACTAAGAGAAATGTAGATGGCTCATATCAGGTACACAGCTCTCTCCAGGGAGTTTCTGCTAGAATGTAAGGTCCCTGGGTGTAGAGACTGTTTGCTGCTATATCCCCTAGTACAGAATGGATGTTAATAAATATTTGTTGAGTGAATGAATTAAAGAAATGGCCTAGGTGTAAGGATATTCACATACACACTGCTAAACAAGCCCCAACCACACCCAGAACATATACTTCTCCCCCACTGCACTCCTTTCCTCTTTCTTTCAACTACTCAGGCAATCATGATGACAGTGACAACTGAGAGCATGCATTCTTTGGTCACTGAGATGCCTTCAGTTTCTCTGGAGCCATGCTTCTCTGCTGACATTTTAATTAAAAAATTATAATTCCTCTTGAGTGGAATTGCAGTGACAGCAAATGGAGGCCTGCCTTTCATCAGGATGGTCTGACACTCTCCCCTCCACTGATGTTCTTTCCGTGGGATCATTATTCCATGGCTTTCCTCGGAAGCTTTATTTTCAGTTCTATGTCCAACAGAAAAATGCAGTGACTGTCTTTCCATTTTAATTTTGGTTAGGAAACGAGTTCATGCTTGGGGGAGGTGTGCTGTGAGTAGGACGATTTTGAGAGTAACCACCAGAAAACATGTATACTTCAGCTGACATTTAACAAAGTTCTAGTAAAGTAAGAAAGAAGCATTACTTTCATTACCAGCATGTCAGTATTGGGGATATTAATTATGCATATGTAGAGCAACACAACGGGGAAGGCAATGGCACCCCACCCCAGTACTTTTGCCTGGAAAATGCCATGGATGGAGGAGCCTGGTAGGCTCCAGTCCGTGGGGTCGCTAAGAGTCGGACACGACTGAGCAACTTCACTTTGACTTTTCACTTTCATGCATTGGAGAAGGAAATGGCAACCCACTCCAGTGTTCTTGCCTGGAGAATCCCAGGGACAGGGGAGCCTGGTGAGCTTCCGTCTATGGGGTCGCACAGAGTCGGACACGACTGAAGCGACTTAGCAGCAGCAGCAGCAGAGCAACACAAAGGTACTTTTCTATTCATGAATTAGAAATATTTTTACCCCTACAAGGAATAGATATTATGGGAGGTGCCAAAGGCCAAGAAAGAGCATAAACATTTCTGACTAGTGAGCAAACAAGCTCAGAGATGGGATGTATTCCTGGGGTGAGCTGGCAAGCTTAGTTAACTTTCATAGTATCACCTCTTCCTCTTTACCAGGTTTCTTGAGAATGCAGAACTGGTGCCCACAAGTATGTTACAGCATAAATCTTCCATTCCTTTTTGTAGGAGAGTCTGAAAAGCGATCTGAAGTGCCCTTTAGCAGACTGTTCCTGGCATTAAAGCCACAGAAACATGTTTTTAGATGCATGAGAGTTGGGAGTCCTTTTCTAGATCAGTAGAAATAGAAATATAATGTGAGCCAAATATACAATTTAAAATTCCCTAATAACCACATAAAAAGTAAAAAACAGGGGGAATGATATTAGCAATGTATTTTATTTAACCCATGATATCCAAAATACTCTCCACATGTGTGCTTAGTCACTCAGTTGTGTCCGACTCTTTTCGACTCTGTGGACTGTTGCCCACCAGGCTCCTCTGTCCATGGAATTCTCCAGGCAAGAATACTGGAGTGGGTAGCCATGCCCTCCCTCCTCCAGGGGATCTTCCTAACTCAGGGATAGAACCCAGTTCTCCTGCATTGCAGGCAGATTCTTTTCTGTCTGAGCCACCAGGGAAGCTGACTCTCAACATATTCTCATCATAAAAAGTATTAAAGAGATATTCTGCATTCCTTTTTTCCTACTAAGTCTTTGAGATCTGGTGTGCATTTTACACACTAAATTTTACACATCTCCTTTTGGACCAGCCATATTTCAAGTGCTCAGTAACACATGGCTGCCATATTGGATGGTGCCGTGCTAGATAGTCAAGGTTCAGTACGGCTGATGTAAAATACATAATCACTTGACATCCACATGGAGCTATCTCTTTTACTCCACTTGAATGTACACCAACTCTGAAAGTGGGCTTATAAGCTAAGAAACCAAGTTTAGAGACATCAGTGAATTCCCCAAATCCTGGTGGTGACTTTTCTCTTCAGTTAATATGCCAGCAAATTTGGAAAACTCAGCAGTGGCCACAAGATTGGAAAAGGTCAGTTTTCATCCTAATCCCAAAGAAAGGCAATGCCAAAGAGTGCTCAAACTACCGCACAATTGCACTCATCTAACACGCTAGTAAAGTAATGCTCAAAATTCTCCAAGCCAGGCTTCAGCAATATGTGAACCGTGAACTTCCTGATGTTCAAGCTGGTTTTAGAAAAGGCAGAGGAACCAGAGATCAAATTGCCAACATCCGCTGGATCATGGAAAAAGCAAGAGAGTTCCAGAAAAACATCTATTTCTGCTTTATTGACTATGCCAAAGCCTTTGACTGTGTAGATCACAATAAACTGTGGAAAATTCTGAAAGAGATGGGAATACCAGACCACCTGATCTGCCTCTTGAGAAATCTGTATGCAGGTCAGGAAGCAACAGTTAGAACTGGACATGGAACAACAGACTGGTTCCAAATAGGAAAAGGAGTACGTCAAGGCTGTATATTGTCACCACGTTTATTTAACTTATATGCAGAGTACATCATGAGAAATGCTGGACTGGAAGAAACACAAGCTGGAATCAAGATTGCCGGGAGAAATATCAATAACCTCAGATATGCAGATGATACCACCCTTATGGCAGAAAGTGAAGAGGAACTAAAAAGCCTCTTGATGAAAGTGAAAGTGGAGAGTGAAAAGGTTGGCTTAAAGCTCAACATTCAGAAAACGAAGATCATGGCATCTGGTCCCATCACTACATGGGAAATAGATGGAGAAACAGTGGAAACAGTGTCAGACTTTATTTTTCTGGGCTCCAAAATCACTGCAGATGGTGACTGCAGCCATGAAATTAAAAGACGTTTACTCCTTGGAAGGAAAGTTATGACCAACCTAGATAGCATATTCAAAAGCAGAGACATCACTTTGCCAACAAAGGTTCACCTAGTCAAGGCTATGGTCTTTCCTGTGGTCATGTATGGATGTGAGAGCTGGACTCTGAAGAAGGCTGAGCGCCGAAGAATTGATGCTTTTGAAGTGTGGTGTTGGAGAAGACTCTTGAGAGTCCCTTGGACTGCAAGGAGATCCAACCAGTCCATTGTTAAGGAGATCAGCCCTGGGATTTCTTTGGAAGGAATGATGCTAAAGCTTAAACTCCAGTATTTTGGTCACCTCATGCGAAGAGTTGACTCATTGGAGAAGACTCTGATGCTGGGAGGGATTGGGGGCAGGAGGAGAAGGGGACGACAGAGGATGAGATGGCTGGATGGCATCACTGACTCGATGGATGTGTCTGAGTGACCTCCGAGAGCTGGTGATGGACAGGGAGGCCTGGCGTGCTGCAGTTCATGGGGTTGCAAAGAGTCGGATACGACTGAGCGACTGATCTGATCTGATGCTGCCTTCTGACTACTCATGTTCAAGAGACCTGCCACATCATCTTAGAAACTCTGGTACAATAGGCAATGTAGATAATAATTAACATTAAGACTGCTGACAGTTAAGATCACCTTTACATCTGTCCGGAGAAGGCAATGGCACCCCACTCCAGTACTCTTGCCTGGAAAATCCCACGGATGGAGGAGGCTGGTAGGCTGTGCAGTCCATAGGGTTGCTAAGAGTTGGACATGACTGAGCAACTTCACTTTCACTTGTCACTTTCATGCATTGGAGAAGGAAATGGCAACCCACTCCAGTGTTCTTGCCTGGAGAATCCCAGGGATGGGGGAGCCTGGTGGGCTGCTGTCTATGGGGCCACACAGAGTCTGACACGACTGAAGTGACTTAGCATAGCATAGCATTACATCTGTCAGTTGGTGGACACTGTAACAAAGGGCAGATATTAACAGTCAGTAAGCCATGGGAACAAGCAGACCCAGTTAGGAAAGGTGGAATGTGGGTTCTGTAAGAGGAGGACATAATCTGCTAATATTTGGGAAATATCAGCCTGTGGATAAAGACATAACAACGAACATAATTTCACTTATTTGTAGAACATGTCAGCCACAAAATGACAGATCTTGTGCTGGATACACAGATTATCCACTTTACTGATGCTGATCACTAAATAAATAGTTGTACATAAACTCAGCACATTTCATCACCCACAGGTATGAACTAGATTCCATGGGAGCATAGACGAGAAAGTCCTTTGCTTAGGAAAAGGGAGGAGATATATTTGAATTCAATCCTAAATAAGATACATTTTACTAAGTGAACATGGGGATAGAAGGTTTTTTCAGGCAGAGGCAACAGCAAGTATTAATGAAGCTAACACTTTTCCAGTGCTTATATGTTCCAGGCACTATTCTAAGCTCTTTACAAATATAATCTAATTTTATTCTCAAAGCAACCCTATTAAACATTTAATTCTAAGTGCAGTAGGAAGCAAGTGGGTGATTCTGAATATGCTCTCCTTTATATTAAAAGAAAAAAAAAAGATTACTCTGGTTGCTGTGTAGACACCAGGCTGAAAGTGGTTCGCAAGGATGAAACAAGGAGGCACATGAGTGTGAGTTTCAGAGGTCAAGGCAAGAGATGATGAGTTTTGGATAAGGGGTTTTCAGAACAGCTAGGTTTGCTTTTTTGTGCAGGAAAATCTGAAGTCAATAGTACACTGCATAGTGTGGTGGATAAGTTTCAATGTTGGCTGACCAAAGTATTTTAATAAACCAGAGGCAGAATCACTTAAATTCTTCTAAGATTTTGAGCTACCACCTGTGTCTGAGACAAAGAGTCAAAAGAGAATACACTGTTCTTTGATGTTCCCTAAAGCCCTTATTGGAAGGACTGATGCTGAAGCTGAAACTCCAATACTTTGGCCACCTCATACAAAGAGTTGACTTATTGGTAAAGACCCTGATGCTGGGAGGGATTGGGGGCAGGAGGAGAAGGGGATGACAGAGGATGAGACGGCTGGATGGCATCACCGACTCGATGGGTGTGAGTCTGAGTGAACTCCGGGAGTTGGTGATGGACACGGAGACCTGGTGTGCTGTGATTCATGGGGTCGCAAAGAGTTGGACACGACTGAGCGACTGAACTGAACTGAACTGAAAGCCCATATGATGAAATGAATTTGAAAAAAACAAAAACATATACACAGTATTATATTTAAAATAGATAACCAAAAAGGACCTACTGCATAGCACAGGGAATTCTATTCAATAACTTGTAAAAACCTAAATAGGAAAAGTATTTGAAAAAGAACAGATACATGTTTATGTGTAACTGAATCACTTTGCTGTACACCCGAAACTAACATAATATTAAAAATCAACTATACTTCAATATAAAATAAAAATTAAAAAGTAAAGAAACCACAACCATACACACAAAACAAAAACACTTGTATTTTGTTTTAAATGGCCACAATAAATTTGCTGTAGAAATAAACTGTGTAGTTTGGATTGCTAAAGCATTACATCTTCCAGTTATTTGTCAGACAACAGCAGTCTTATTTCTGTCATGCTTCCTGCTGAAAGTATCAGCAGATCTGATTTAAATGGGCTCATGAAATGGAAACTTTCAGAGGCAGATTAGCTTTAGGAAAGGCTTGATTCAGTGATCTATCAAGGTGATCAGTGGCCTGGCTTCTTTGGCTTTCTGTCTAGAGATGTCCACCAGCAGGTCCCAAGGCCATTTGCTTTCTTGTTTATATCCAAAGCCTCCCTGTCCCAGGATTTTAAATAAAGTCTTAAGGTTCAGCAGACCTTCTTTATGTACCTCTCTCTGGACTCATCACAGAGGCAGGAAGATTCAGTTCTCTGAAACTAGGTCTGGGTCAATCTTACATGATTCATATGGTTGAAAATGAGTGAAACGAGGGATTGATTTCTTCCAGGAAATTTGGAATTCTCTTCCCAGAAGGTAGAAGAATAAACATTGGGCAACCAACAAGTGTCTACTGATCCAAATGATGTCTTTTTATCACCATCATACTTTGCCTCTCTACATTATGTTAGCCTGTCTCCTCTTCTTTGAAAGAATCTCATTCCTTTATTTAATCATACCCATCATTCCTATTTCTTGCTACTTTTATGACTGTTACGCTCATCCTTTAGAAGGTATTCTCTGCCTCTTAAGCACTGACACTCCCCCAAGTTCTCTTCTTAGCCTCATTATCTTCCTACTCTGCCCCTGAGTGGAGAGATGTAACCCAAGACCCTCACTGGTGTGGAGAATCTTGATCTGGGTTCTGGAAACTCTTAAAGGTAAGAGTAAACTTAAACTCTAAACTTAAACTCTAAAGTAAGACTTTAAGAGGATAACTGTATGTATATATTGTATATGTACCCATACTGGGAAAAACTGATAGTTTTCATTAGTTTTTAAAAAAATCATGAATAAAAGTTTAAAAATCATGCTTATTTTTGCAATTATCACCCCCAAATACTATCTCTGTTTAGATCACTCATCACAACTCTAATTCTGCCTTTCCTACTGTCTCCTTCCTGATGTCCAGCAGGCACCTTAGTTCACATCAACACACGTTTTTTATTAAAATATATTTTTTTTAAGACAGGGGCCAGTCACTTACTCTTTTAGGTTATTCGGGGTCAAGAAATGGTCCTTGCTGTCTGGTGGTTTTTAATTTACCAAATCACACTGATTTACTTTAAACTCAATATTCACTTTCCTAAACCTCTTTTATTGTACTCTCTGTATTATTTAAGAACCACAATTGACCTTTCTGCTCAGATCTAGAAACCCAGGAGCTCTTTAAGCACACTGATTCTAGTGAGGACAGTGGGAGTTTATAGTCTCTCTAGGTTATTCTGTAGATGAATATTTCTATTTTACAATAAAATGCAAATTTATATTTGAAAATCCGAAGAATTGATGCTTTTGAATTGTGGTGTTGGAGAAGACTCTTGAGAGTGCCTTGGACTGCAAGGAGATCCAACCAGTCCATTCTGAAGGAGATCAGCCCTGGGATTTCTTTGGAAGGAATGATGCTAAAGCTGTAACTCCAGTACTTTGGCCACCTCATGTGAAGAGTTGACTCATTGGAGAAGACTCTGATGCTGGGAGGGATTGAGGGCAAGAGGAGAAGGGGATGACAGAGGATGAGATGGCTGGATGGCATCACTGACTCGATGGATGTGAGTCTCAGTGACCTCCGGGAGTTGGTGATGGACAGGGAGGCCTGGTGTGCTGCGATTCATGGGGTTGCAGAGTCGGACACGACTGAGCAACTGATCTGATCTGATTGTTTTGTAATAAAAAATATAAATTAAAATTGACAAAATATTTCTTGGTCAGTAGAAATAAACTAAAAAGAAGTTGATTTTTAAGTGGTGGGGTGGGACATATTCCACTAGAAGGGTACATAAAAATTTTGCTGGCGGGGGGAGTGTAAGGTTTTTCTATTTATGGAAAAGGGATCATGAGTTAAAATGGAGATTCACTCTTCTAGAATATCCCTTTAAGAACATATGTAACTTAAAACTTGTCCTTCTTACATTCCAGATCTTTCTTTTTCATTGCTGCTGCTTGAGTCCCAGGTCCCTCTGCAGCATAATTTCCCTGGTCTGTGGTACTACCCTGCTCTTTTTTTGGGATCCAGTCTCATCCTTTCCCTTCCCTTCTTTCCACTCTACACAGAAGTTGAGAAAGATCATTGTTAATCAGAAATCTAATTTGCTGTTATGCTGGTCACTCTAGCATAAAATCATTTTGTTGTTTTTCAGTCACTCAGTTGAGTCTGACTCTGTGACCCCAAATACTGCAGCACACCAGGCTTCCTCATCCTTCACTATGTCCTGGAATTTGCTCAAACTCGTGTCCATTGAGTCAGTAATACCATCCAACCATCTCATCCTCTGCCACTCCCTTCTCCTTTTGCCTTCAATCTTTCCCAGCATCAGGGTGTTTTCCAATGAGTTGACTCTTCTCACCAGGTGGCCAAAGTAATGGAGCTTCAGCTTCAGCATCAGTCCTTCCAATGAATTATCAGGGTTGATTTCCTTTAGGATGGACTGGTTTGATCTTCTTCCTGTTCAAGGGACTCTCAAGAGTCTTCTCCAGCACCACAGTCTGAAAGCATCAATTCTTTGGTGCTCAGCCTTCTTTAAGGTCCAATTGTCATATCCATACCTGATTACTGGAAAATCCATAGCTTTAACTACCCATTTTCTACAGGAAAATAGTCACATTCTTTAGCACATTGGATCTCTTTATAAAGTTATAATCTGGTTTATTTTCACCTTTCCAGCTTCCTCATCTCTTGTCTTTCCTTCTCCATTTAACATATATTCCTGAGCTTTTGAGAGGCTCTTTTCAAAGGCAGCCATGGCCTCCAGAACTTGTTGCATTGTATTGTCCTTGTCATGCTATCCATGATAGCATCTCCTCATTTTTCACATTATCAGTATAGAAAATCAAACACAACATAGTCCTTGCCAGTGGTGATCTAGCAGCAATACACTCATACTAGAGAGAACATGATCATGGGCACTCATCTTCTAACTATACAGATGTGTCCTTACTGTTTCTGATTTGCACAATGAGTACAGGACGTAGAATTTTTTTTTCTCTCATTAGTAACAAATTTCTGAATCCTGAAATTTGAAAGAGAACTACAGAACATTAATATTTAACTGACACCAGATATTTTTTCCTTCTCATTAATCTTAAACTCTGAAGGATTTACTGAAGTCTCCTATCCCTTGATCTGACACTTTAAGAGTTAGGGACAGCCACAAAGACGACAGCTGGGAGATAAGATGCAGATTAAAAGAACCATTAACTCACAATGGTATTAGAAAACCATAAGTGTTGAATTCAATTTGGATGCGGTTCAAAGCACCAAGTAAAGTGGGAGGCAGAGGCTGTAAATAGTTTTTTGTGCCCTGGAACTCAACTTTTTCCCTTGGAGCAGCAACAGAGGAATCACATTGCTAAAGATTAGGTAATTTGTTAGCCACTCACTCCTTCTTCATGAACCACTAAATTTCTGTTGCTTTATTCAGAGCGGCCATATGTCTAGCAGATAGGAGTGCATCCTTGGAACTCTACTGCTAAATTTGAATTCCTGTATCTTGACCTCAGTGCAAGACCTCAGGCAGGCACTTAACACTCTTGTGCCTCACCTTTAAGTGGGGATCATAGCACCTGCCTCAGACAGTGCTGAGAAGTTTTAATAGACAAGGTGTCTAGAGTCCTGAGGACAATGCCTCTCATACAGGTGCTTTACATGCTTGTTGTTGTTCAGTCGCTAAGTCGTGTCCAGCTTTTTGCAACCCTATGGACTGCAGCATGCAAGGCTTCCCTGTCTTTAACTATTTCCTGGAGTTTGCTCAAACTCATGTCCATTGAGTTGGTGATGCTATCTAACCATCTCATCCTCTGCCTCCCCCTTCGCTTCCTGCCTTCAGTCTTTTCCAGTACCTTTTCCAGTGAGTTAGCTCTTCGGATTAGGTGGCCAAAGTATTGGAGTTTTAGCTTTAGCATCAGTACTTCCAATGAATATTCAGATATATGTTTAGTTATTATAACTTCTGAATGAGGATTATGTCTTTTCAAGGGAATTTATCAATTATATTTATTTCCCTAGAGTTGTGAGGATATACTGCTGCTGCTGCTGCTAAGTTGCTTCAGTCATGTCCGACTCTGTGCGACCCCAGAGATGGCAGCCCACCAGGCTCCCCCGTCCCTGGGATTCTCCAGGCAAGAACACTGGAGTGGGTTGCCATTGCCTTCCCCAGTGCATGAAAGTGAAAAGTGAAAGTGAAGTCGCTCAGTCGTGTCCGACTCTTAGCGACCCCATGGACTGGAGCCCACCAGGCTCCTCCATCCATGAGATTTTCCAGGCAAGAGTACTGGAGTGGGGTGCCATAAATACTTATAAAGATTTCCCATGTACCAGGCACTGTCCTAAGCACTTACATATGTACCTCCGTCTCAGATATGAATAATCTGAAGCACACGGAGGTTAAACAAACTTGCTCAAGGGGATACAACTTTGAACCTGACTGTGGAGTCCATGCTCTTAACCACTGCAGTGAGGGAAATGCTAGAAGGACAGTTTGCATAAGAAGGAATAAAATTGTGAGCAGGTCTCCCTGTTCTCATTATATCATTATGTCTGTTTCCTCCTCTTAAACACTGCCATCTAGGCAACTGGACCCAAGCTGGGTAGATTGTCTTGGCCATGGTCTCGGGTTAGGATTACTGACAAGCTGCATCCAACTAGGGTAGTCTGTAGACCAGTGTGCACCCGAGATGGTAAACACTAGACCTACTAGTAGTAGTACACTAGTCATAGATGTACTACTCAGAAGAAAAAGATTCCTTCCAAAATATTACTGCTCATTGACAGTGCACCTTGTCACCCAAGGGCTCTCATGGAGATACAGAATGAGATTAATGTTGGTTTCATGGCTGCTAACACAACATTCATTCTGCAGCTCACAGATCAAGTAATTTTGAATTTCAAGTCTTATTATTTAAGGAATAGATTTCATAAGGCTACAGCTTCCATAGATAGTAATTCTGAAGAACCAAAGCCAGATGGAGCATTTAGCTGTCTCATTGGCTTGAAAGTTTAAGGGGTGGGAAGATGCTGGTCTAAAGCAGGGCACAGTGGCAGAGGAGGGCAGTGTAGCCTGGAATAAGGCCCTGGGCCAGAAGAAGGCAGTACCATCATTTATTACGCAGTGGCATTGGCAGGGAGCAGAGAGAAACCCAGGAGGGACAGGGATTTGGCACGGAAAAAATATTCCTGAGTCTGTGCAAAACTAAATGCAGCCATAAATGTTCTTATATTTTTGAGTCATAGTACTAGCTCTCTGGGGATAAAGAAAAATCACTGTTTGTTAATATACACAGAAACAAAAATGCAGTTAAAAAAATGAAAAAAAGGCCACGTGCACAAAAATTATCATTATAGCATTATTCAGCAAAATAGTGGAAAAAATAGAAACTGCCTAAAAATTCAATAATAATGGAAATAACCAGTAAAATAAAAGTACCAGGTGATTTAATATTATGCAGTCATGAAAGTGGTAATTGTGAAGACTACAGAATAGCAAAGAAGCATGCTTAAAAATATTTTAAGTGAAAGAAGCAGGGCAGAATACTGCATCCTTGTACCTTTACATAGTTCGTTATTCATAATTTTTTCTTATGCTTATGATTTGAGCTTTTATTAGTACATGTAGACCTCATTTCATCACACTTTGCTTTGTTGCACTTTGCAGGTACTGCCTTTTTTTTACAAATTGGTTTGTGGCAACTTTGCCTTGAACAAGTCTAGCAGTGCCATTTTCCAACAGCGTTTGCTCACTTCTTGTCTCTGTGTCACTTTTGGGTTATTCTTGTAATATTTCAAACTTTTTCATTATCTGACATTATGGTGATCTGTGATCAAGGATCTTTGATTTTTTTGCGAATGTTATGGGGCATCCCAAACTGCACCCATATACAATGGTGAACTTAATTAATGTGTGCATTCTAAGTGCTCCACTAACTGGGCCATTCCCCCCTCTCTCTCCCTCTCCTCAGGCTTTCTCATCCCTTAAGACACAACAGTAACAAAATTAGGCCAATTAATGGCCTCCCACTCCAGTGTTCTTGCCTGGAGAACCCCAGGGACGGTGGAGCCTGGTGGGCTGCCGTCTATGGGGTCGCACAGAGTAGGACATGACTGAAGCGACTTAGCAGCAGCAGCAGCAAGTATTCAAGGGAAAGGAAGAGTCGCATTTCTCTCATTTTAAATCTAAAGTCAGAAATGAGCAAACTTTAGTCAAGTTGTGAGTGCAAGGAAAAAGTTCTTGAAGGAAATTTAAAATGCTACTCCAGTGAACACATGAATGATAAAAAAGCAAGGCAACCTTACTGCTGCTGAGGAGAAAGTTGTAGCGGTCTGGATAGAAGAGCAAACCACCGTCGACATTCCCCGAAGCCAAGCCTAATCCAGAGCATCACCCTGGCTCTCTTTAGTTCTCTGAAAGCTGAGAGGTGACAAACTGAAGAAGTAAAGTCTGAAGCTAGCAGAGGTGGCTTCAGGAGGTTTAAAGAAAGAAGCCAACTCCATAATATCAAAGTATAGGGTGAAGACAGCTTCCCTAGGGTCTTGGATGGTAAAGACTCTGCCTGCAATGCAAGAGATCTGGGTTCAATCCTTGAGTTGGAAAGATCCCCTGGAGAAGGGAATTGCAACCCACTCCAATTTTCTTACCTGGGAAATTTCTTGGACAGCAGAGCTTGGTGGGCTCACAAAGAGTTGGACATGACTGAGAGACTAACACTTTCACTTTCCACTTTTACAGGGTGTAGCAGCAAGTGCTGATGTAGAAGATGCAGCAAGTTATCCAGAAAATCTAGCTAAGATCATTATTGAAGGTAGCTCACTAAACAGCAGATTTTCAATGTAAATGAAATAGCATTCTGTTGGAAGAAGATACCATCTAGGACTTTTTAGGTAGAGAGGAGAAACAAATGTGTGGGTTCAAAGCTTTAAAGTACAGGCTGACTCTCTAGAGGCTAAAACAGCTGGTGACTCTAAGTTGAAGCCAGTGCTCATTTACCATTCCTAAAACCCTAGGGTCCTTAAGAGTTACATTAAATCTACTTTCAGTTCAGTTCAGTTCAGTCGCTCAGTTGTGTCCTAATCTTTGCGACTCCATGAATCACAGCACGCCAAGCCTCCGTGTCCATCACCATCTCCCGGAGTTCACTCAAACTCATGTCCATTGAGTCCGTGATGCCATCCAGCCATCTCATCCTCTGTTGTCCCCTTTTCCTCCTGCCCCCAATCCCTCCCAGCATCAGAGTCTTTTCCAGGGAGTCAACTCTTCGCATGAGGTGGCCAAAGTACCAGAGTTTCAGCTGTAGCATCATTCATTCCAAAGAACACCCAGGGCAGATCTCCTTTAAGATGGACTTGTTGGACCTCCTTGCAGTTCAAGGGACTCTCAAGAGCCTTCTCCAACACCACAGTTCAAAAGCATCGATTCTTCGGTGCTCAGCTTTCTTCATAGTCCAACTTTCACATCCATACATGACCACTGGAAAAACCATAGCCTTGACTAAATGAACCTTTGTTGGCAAAGTAATGTCTCTGCTTTTGAATATTCTATCTAGGTTAGTCAAAACTTTTCTTCCAAGGAGTAAGCATCTTTTAATTTCATGGCTGCAGTCATCATCTGCAGTGATTTTGGAGCCTAAATAGATAAATTCTGACATTGTTTCCACTGTTTCCACACCTATTTACCATGAAGTTTTCATTCCAATCCCAAAGAAAGGCAATGCCAAAGAATACTCAAACTACTGCACAATTGCACTCATCTCATATGCTAGTAAAGTAATGCTCAAAATTCTCCAAGGCAGGCTTCAGCAATACATGAACTGTGAACTTCAAGATGTTCAAGCTGGTTTTAGAAAAGGCAGAGGAACCAGAGATAAAATTGCCAACATCCACTGGATCATGGAAAGAGCAAGAGAGTTCCAGAAAAACATCTATTTCTGCTTTATTGACTATGCCAAAGCCTTTGTCTGTGTGGATCACAATAAACTGTGGAAAATTCTGAAAGAGATGGGAATACCAGACCACCTGATCTGCCTCTTGAGAGATCTGTGTGCAGGTTAGGAAGCAACATTTAGAACTGGACGTGGAACTACAGATTGGTTCCAAATAGGAAAAGGAGTATGTCAAGGCTGTATATTGTCACCCTGCTTATTTAACTTATATGCAGAGTACATCATGAGAAACGCTGGGCTGGAAGAAGCACAAGCTAGAATCAAGATTGTCAGGAGAAATCTCAATAACCTCAGATATTCAGATGACACCACCCTTATGGCAGAAAGTGAAGAGGAACTAAAAAGCCTCTTGATGAAAGTGAAGGAGGAGAGTGAAAAAGTTGGCTTAAAGCTTAATATTGAGAAATCTACTTTACCTGTGCTCTAAAAATGATGCAACAAAGCTTTGATGACAGCACAGCTGTTTACAACACGGTTGACTGTATATTTTAAGTCTACTGTTAAGACCTACTACTCAGAAGAAAAAGATTCCTTTCAAAATATTACTACTCATTGACAATGCACCTCACTACCCAAGAGCTCTCATGGAGATGCATAATGAGATCAGTATTGTTTTCAGGGCTGCTAACTGTACAAAAAAGATCTTCATGACCTATATATTCACAATGATGTGATCACTCACCTAGAGCCAGACATCCTGGAATGTGAAGTTAAGTGGGCCTTAGGAAGCATCACTACAAACAAAGCTAGTGGAGGTGATGGAATTCCAGTTGAGCTATTTCAAATCCTAAAAGATGATGCTGTGAAAGTGCTGCACTCAATATGCCAGCAAATATGGAAAATTCAACAGTGGCCACGGGACTGGAAAAGGTCAGTTTTCATTTCAATCCCAAAAGAAAGGCAATGCCAAAGAATGCTCAAACTACTGCACAATTGCACTCATCTCAAATGCTAGCAAAGTAATGCTCAAAATTCTCCAAGCCAGGCTTCAGCAATATGTGAACCATGAGCTTCCAGATGTTCAAGCTGGTTTTAGAAAAGGCAGAGGAACCAGAGATCAAATTGCCAACACCCTTGGGTCATCAAAAGAGCAAGAGAGTTCCAGAAAAACATCTATTTCTGCTTTATTGACTATGCCAAAACCTTTGACTATGTGGATCACAATAAACTGTGGAAAATTCTTCAAGAGATGGGAATATCAGACCACCTGACCTGCCTCTTGAGAGATCTGTATGCAGGTCAGGAAGCAACGGTTAGAACCAGACATGGAACAACAGACTGGTTCCAAAAAGGGAAAGGAGTATGTCAAGGGTGTATATTGTCACCCTGCTTATTTAACTTATATGCAGAGTACATCATGAGAAAAGCTGGGCTGAAAGAAGCACAAGCTGAAATCAAGATTGCCGGGAGAAATATCAATAACCTCAAATATGCAGATGATACCACCCTTATGGCAGAAAGGGAAGAAGAACTAAAGAGCCTCTTGATGAAAGTGAAAGAGGAGAGTGAAAAGTTGGCTTAAAACTCAACATTCAGAAAAATGAAGATCATGGCATCTGGTCCCATCACTTCATGGCAAATGGATGGAGAAATAGTGGAAACAGTGTCAGACTATTTTTTTGGGCTCCAAAATCACTGCAGATGGTGACTGTAGCCATGAAATTAAAAGACGCTTACTCCTTGGAAGGCAAGTTATGACCAACCTAGACAGCATATTAAAAAGCAGAGACATTACTTTGCCAACAAAGGTTCACTTAGTCAAGGCTATGGTCTTTCCTGTGGTCATGTATGGATGTGAGAGCTGGACTGTGAAGAAGGCTAAGCGCCGAAGAATTGATGCTTTTGAACTGTGGTGTTGGAGAAGACTCTTGAGAGTCCCTTGGACTGCAAGGAGATCCAACCAGTCCATTGTGAAGGAGATCAGCCCTGGGATTTCTTTGGAAGGAATGATGCTAAAGCTGAAACTCCAATATTTTGTCCACTTGATGTGAAAAGCTGACTCATTTGAAAAGACCCTGTTGCTGTGAAAGATTGAAGATGGGAGAAGAAAGGGACGACAGGGGATGAAATAGTTGGATGGCATTACCTACTCAATGGACATGAGTTTGAGTAAACTCCATGAATTGGTGATGGACAGGGCGGCCTGACATGCTTCAGTCCATGCGGTTGCAAAGAGTCGACATGACTGAACGACTGAACTGAACTGAACAGATCATTCATTCTTCAGCTCATGGATTAAGCAGTAAATTTAAATTTTAAGTCTTATTATTTAAGAAATACATTTCATAAGGCTATGGCTTCCATAGATACTGTTTCCTTTGATGGATCTGGACAAAGTAAATTGAAAACCTGTTTAAAAGGGCTCGCCATCTTTTCAACTACTCTGTCCTATTCACGTATTGCCATCCTACTCTGGATGCCATTAGGAATGTTTGTGATTCACAGGAAAATGTCAAAAGATCAACATTAACAGGAGTTTGGAAGGCTTTGATTCCAACCCTCTTGGGTGACTTTGAGGGAATCCAGACTTCAGTAGAAGAAAGAACTGCAGATGTAGAAATAGCAAGAGAAGCAGAATTAGAAGTGAAGTCTGAAGATGTGACTGGACTGCTGCAAACTCATGATAAAAACACAGATGAGAAGTCGTTTCTTATGAATGAGCAAAGAAAGTGATTTCTTGAGATGGAAGCTGCTCCTGGTGAATATGATGTGAAGATGGTTGCAATGACAAGACAGAATTTAGAATATTTCATAAACTTAGTTGATAAAGCAGCAGCAGGGCCTGAGAGGATAGACTCAAATTGGAAAGAAGTTGTACTATGGTAAAGTGTTATCAAACAGCACCGCATACATACTACAGAGAAATTGTTTGTGAAAGGAAGAGTCAGTCAGTGCTGTGAACATCATTTGCTATTGTATTTATCCCTCGGATGGAGATACCTGGTAGGCTGCAGTCCATGGGGTCGCTAAGAGTTGGACATGACTGAGAGACTTCACTTTCTCTTTTCACTTTCATGCATTCCAGAAGGAAATGGCAACCCACTCCAGCATTCTTGCCTGGAGAATCCCAGGGACGGGGAAGCCTGGTGGGCTGCCGTCTATGGGGTCACACAGAGTCGGACACGACTGAAGTGACTTAGCATAGCATAGCATAGCATAGCATTAAAGACATTGCCACAGCCACCCCAACCTTCAGCAACCACCGCTCTGTTCAGTCAGCAGCCAACAACACTGAGGCAAGACCCTTCATCAGCAAAAGAATTATGACTCATTGAAGGCTCAGATGATCGTTAGCGTTTTTCAGCAGCAAAATACTTTTTAATTAAAGTATGTACATTGTTTTTTAGATATAATGCTATTGCACACTTAAGAGACTACACAGTGTAGTTTACAAGTAAGTTTTATAGGCACTGGGAGAGCAAAAAATTCCTGTGACTTGCTTTATTGTGATGTTTGGTTTATTGCAATGGTCTGGAACTGAACTGGCAGTATCTCTGAGGCGTGCCTATTAAAACAGGGAAGGAGGAGGTACAATTCCAAGTCGAACATATAACAGAAGTATAGGAGCACAAAGGTGGAAGAGAGATAGAGTGGAGTGTAATGCGAAATTAGCATGTTCCAATCTGAACTCTTCTTTCCCCTAAGATATCGTCAAAGATACAGTCACCTAAGGTGCAAAGCTGGGAATCATCCTAGACACTTTCATTGAGTATCTACATCCAGTCAGACACTTAATGATGATTCTACTCTGCAACTGCCTGGATGTCAGTCCTTTGGTCTCGGCTATTGCCCTTAGTCAAGTCCACATCAATCCTTGTCATACTTTTTATCTCTGCCACCAACAATCCTCAACTCTTATCCAGTCTCTCAAATGTTGGCAGCTGAGACTTGCCAAATAGAAATTGGATTTCATCACTTTCTTGAAGTCCTCAGTGACTTCTTGGGCTAGTAGGGAAATGAACAACTCTTCAGCTAAAGGCCTCCCCTGGTATGCTTCTGCCTTCCCTCCCCAGGTAATAAAGCTATAACAAGGCATGAGAGCTGGACTGTGAAGAAGGCTGAGCGCCGAAGAACTGATGCCTTTGAACTGTGGTGTTGGAGAATACTCTTGAGAGTCCCTTGGACTGCAAGGAGATCCAACCAGTCCATTGTGAAGGAGATCAGCCCTGGGATTTCTTTGGAAGGAATGATGCTAAAGCTGCAACTCCAATACTTTGGCCACCACATGCGAAGAGTTGACTCATTGGAGAAGACTCTGATGCTGGGAGGGATTGAGGGCAAGAGGAGAAGGGGACGACAGAGGATGAGATGGCTGGATGGCATCACTGACTCGATGGATGTGAGTCTGAGTGACCTCTGGGAGTTGGTGATGGACAGGGAGGCCTGGCGTGCTACGATTCATGGGGTCGCGAAGAGTCAGACACGACTGAGCAACTGATCTGATCTGATCTGATCTGAAGGCATGATGACTAGTCATGCCTCGCCATTCCCTCTGACTAGAATGGGTCCCCATCCTTTTCATGGCTTCAAATACCCACCCTCCTACACTTGATCAATAGTTTGCTTGATATGTTAATATTAATAGGATTCCAGGTTGGACATTTACCCCTCAAAACTTTGAAGGCATTGATCCAAATTCTTCTCCTTTTTAAAGATACAGTTGAGAAGTCTGATGCCATTTTGATTTCTGAGTCCTTGTATATGACCTGATTTTTACCCCCCACTCTCTCTGAAAGCTTTTAAGGTCTTTGTACTTAATGATCTAAAGTATCACAGCTATATATCCTTGTATGGGTCTGTTTCATTCATTTTCTGGAGATAAATGGTGGATTCTTTTGATCAAGAAATTCATTTCCTTTAGATACGAGGAATTTTCTTTTATGATTTCTTTACTAACTTCTTTCATTCATTTTCTCTAGTCATTTTTTTCTTGAATTCCTACTCTTTGGATGTCATATTCCCTAAATTGCATTTCTAATCTTTTCCTTATTTTCCTATTTCCCTGCTATTTACTTTCTCTTTTCTAGGTTTCCTCAATGTACCTTCTAAATATCTGTTGACTTTAAACATTGTAAATTATATTTTTAATTTCTAAGAGTGGTTTATAACTCTCTTAAGCCTTCATTAAAAATTCTATCTTCTTTTAATTTATGGATGGAATAGCTCTCTGACAATATTAAGGACAGTTTTACTTTTCTTATTTTAGTTTTTCCTCATATTGCTTGTATTATCTCTGTTTCCTCTAGCTTTAAAAAAAATTTTTTTTTTCTATTTGTCTGTCTTGGGTTCTTTGTTCCAGGTTAGAGGCTTTGCACCTTTAAATTATGTTCCTATCTTAGAGTGAGGCACCATGAAGAACTGATTAGAGGCTCTGTGACTGTGTGTTTGTTGGTGAGTGTGTTTTGGGAGAGGGCTGGATTTGATCCCTGGGTGGGGAAGATCCCCTGGAGAAGGGAAAGCTACCCACTCCAGTATTCTGGCCTAAAGAATTGAATGGACACTATAGTCCACGGGGTCGCAAAGAGTCAGACACGACTGAGCGACTTTCACTTTAGGGACTTTCCTGGTGGCTCAGATGGTAAAAGTGTCTGCCTACAATGTGGGAGACCAGGGTCCCATCCCTGGGTCAGGAAGGTCCCTGGAGAAGGAAATGGCACCCTACTCCAGTACTCTTGCCTGGAAATTCCCATGGACGGAGGAGCCTGGTAGGCTACAGTCCATGGGGTCGCAAAGAGTCGGACAGGACTGAGAGACTTCACTTTCACAAGGCTTAGCTTGCTCATCTCTCTTGGTATATATTTTCAAAAGTTTGTTGTGAATGAAGAGTGAAGCAATGTGTCCATGTGTGAATACCTGTGCTTGTTAAATGGGGAGCTTTGATGCAGGATGATTGGATCAGTTCAATATCAGTATCCTTAGGTTTTTTTTTCCTCTTTGCAGAGAGGAATATTCCATTCTTATATTCTGGAGATAAAAGGTGATACCTGGCAGTATAATGCCTGGTGCCAGCAAACTGGTAGATGATGAAAGGAAAGCGTTTAGAGAATCTCATCTTTTCTAATATGAAATTTCCCTGGATTCCCTTGGGGTCTGTACAATGCCTCACCCTCACTCTCAGCTTGCAGATTCCTGAGTGGTAATTGATACCTCCTTTCCTGAGCTTTTCTGGGGTTTGGCCTACTCATTACTATTCTCCTGCCTAAGCACTTTTAACTTTTCTTTGATGAAAGAAAGAAAGATGATAGAAAGAAAGAAAGTCTGCAGTGTCAGCTAACTCATATTTA
The DNA here is from genome assembly GCA_935064755.1 of Tragelaphus eurycerus. Classification (NCBI taxonomy): domain Eukaryota; kingdom Metazoa; phylum Chordata; class Mammalia; order Artiodactyla; family Bovidae; genus Tragelaphus; species Tragelaphus eurycerus. The sequence goes on along the minus strand of CAKXYN010000010.1, from coordinate 37,083,163 downwards.
TCTCTCTCCATTTTCCAAGATTTTGCAGATAAGTCTTATCAACTATTGTCTTTATTTTTCTTTGTCCTGTGGTTTTCTGTTTTTGATTTTAACTCAAAAAAATGTCTTTACTGTCACTCTAGATGGGTTTGGGTGGTGATGGTGATATATATGTGTATTCAACTTGCAATGCCCTAACAACAGAGGTCAATATCTCTATTGCAGGCCATGGTCAAGTCTGACGTAAGCCTGATAATGCAGTTAGTGAAAGTCGCTCAGTGGTGTCTGACTCTTTGCAACCCTGTGGACTATACAGTCCATGGAATTCTCCAGGCCAGAATATTGGACTCGGTAGCCTTTCCCTTCTCCAGGGGATCTTCCCAACTCAGGGATCAAAGCCAGGTCTCCCACATTGCAGGTGAATTCTTTACCATCTGAGTCACAAGGGAAGCTTGATAATGCAGCTAGGAGGTACATAATTGTGGTCCATCAAGAATTTCTTGTATGGTTAATGAATTCATGGGTGATGATACAGTCCCTTCTGTTGCCTAAACGTTTGAACATCTGAGACCTTGGGGTGTGGGCTCCTCTGGGGCCTTGTAGTTTCTTTTTACTAAGCACAGTGAAGTTTAGAACTTCTTAAGAAATAAGCAATTCATTTGAAGCAGTCTCTACTTATCTGTACCCTTGATTTTTTGCATATTATTGCACTCTAGTTGGAAGTTCTGGGAGCTAATCAAAGGGAAAGCAACCTTAAATTAAGTCTCCATCTCCATTATTAGCTTTTTGTCTCTGACCTAACTTAACCTTCCAGTTCTAGGAAAAAGAATTGGCTGCTATATTTTTTATTCCCTTTCTGCCTTGGTATGTTCTGTTCAAAATTTCTAACATTTAAAAAAATGTATTAGTTTTCATGTATTTCCTCTGTCTACCAGACTGTAATCTCCTTGAAGGCAGGACTAAATCATATTCTCTATCATTCCCAGTGACATCCTTGGCACATAATAGATACTCAGTATTTATTTGTTACATGAATGAATACAGAGATTAATGATGTGTCAGATGAAATGCATAAAATTAGCTCAGTTGTTCTGGTCCTCTGCAAAGACTTACAGAGAGATGAGTATTTATGGTCCTTATGAGGAAAGCAAGTCATCTTCAAAGATTAAATAGTGTTTTTTAATCCTTTCATTAAGAATAAAAGTCTCTGCTTCTATTTTTTGGCAGCATGTTGTTTCTATATCTGTGTTAAAATGTATTTTATTCTGCTTAGTGTTACCATTTGGCTATTCAACTACTTTCATAGGATTATAATTTACTTGAGGGCAGAAGTTGTACCAATAATGTCTGCCTTCTCATAGTCCGAAGAACAATGAACAGATACAATGAGCTTAATTCTTGCTTGCAGCTGAGTTGTCACACTGTCCTGAATCTGTCACACATGCAAAGGTAAAATATGTGCTGATGAGGGTGTGAGGCTATCAATGAATAAGGGAAGAAAATTAGCAGAGATTTGCTGTTCACTCGAATCATTATACCATGAGAAATAGATCACCTAAAACTTTAATTTACTGAGCAGACTCATACTATCCTCTCCAACCTATCGCTTACTTTTTCTCCCACAAAGAACCTTCCTGATGGTTCCATATGACAAACACTTGACACATAAGTCAGTGATACATCAATATACCCTATAAAAATTGATAGTCCCCACCAAAGCAGCCAATGATTTGAATAATTTTATCCTCTTACATATTCTCAGACTTACATAGAATTGATTTTATTTAATTTAGGACAATACCATGAGAAAATCCCATTTTCCTTTTCACTTTCTTCTCAAAAGAAAGGATCATGTTGTGTAGAGCGAGCGGTGCTGATTCCTTGAAAATACTGAAGGCCAAGGAAAATGTATTAACTCTAGAGTGAAGTGAGGATCACCTGCAATGATCAGTCTATGTGTCTGAAAACTCAGCCAAGTGGGTGGCATGATTCAGCTCTCAAGTATAAGAGTTGAGTAGCCCACTCCATGTTACATAAACACAGAGTCTAGGATGTGGATAGTTGTTTCTGGAAGAATGTTATTAAGTTTCTTCAAACGTTTAGAAAGTGTATTTATTTTAATCACTGTAATCATAACAGGAGTGTATGTAGGTGCTTAAGATAATACAAATGCTATCTATATGACATAAGTCATACAAGTCACTGAACAGTGAAAGTGGTTTCCCAAATTGCAAAGAGCCAGGATAACAAATATATTTTATGCTGAAAATCTGGGTTCATTTTGCACTAAGGAACAATTTAATGGTGATGGCAAAAATAAAAAAAATTAAATATAGGGCCTAAGGTTTAACTGATTTCTGAAAATAGTTTATAATACTATCTTTAAAGTGTGTGTGTGTGTGTGTGTCATGTGTATATAAATATACTACTAAGTCATTTCAGTCGTGTCCGACTCTGTGCAACCCCATAGACGGCAGCCCACCAGGCTCCCCCGTCCTTGGGATTCTCCAGGCAAGAATACTGGAGTGGGTTGCCATTTCCTTCTCCAATGCATGAAAGTGAAAAGTGAAAGTGAAGTCTCTCAGTCGTGTCCGACTCTTAGTGACCCCATGGATTGCAGCCTACCAGGCTCCTCCATCCATGGGATTTTCCAGGCAAAAGTACTGGAGTGGGGTGGCATTGCCTTCTCCCACATATAAATATAAGTAAATATAAATTTTGGATCAGGTATAAGCTTCTTTGAAAAAACATGTAACAGGAACAGATATTAGTTTGAGGATAATTAATAAATTGAATACTTAAATTTAAAGGCCCCTGGAAGTTGTAATGGCTAAAGATTTAGGACAATCCAGTTCAAGACCCTGAGGAAGTGAGCCAGCCCCTGGGCTAGGAGTAGAGCACGTGAGAACACCAGCGTGCCATGGTGCCAAGGCCATGAAGGTCATTCAGGTGCTAGACTGACTTTCCTCCTTTCTCAAGGCTGTGTCCCCTCCTGTACCTAACCATGGCTTGTTATTTGGGGCAGTCTGCCTGGAGCCTCCTCTAACTTCATACATTTGCTCACTTGAGTTGTGTTCTCCACGCCTGCTACCTGACCCAAACCATGATCACTTGCTTTATTGGGTGGGTTTACCTTGGATTATACTTTAAGCTCATGAAATCTTTAGTGACTCAAGAGGACAGGTTAATTCTTTCCCTGGATGGTCCAAAGATTGCAGAATTTTTATTTTGTCATTGAGGATAAATGGAGTAATTTGAATAAATATGGAGTAAGGATAGAGCTGGAGTCTCTGGGAAAAGTTTAGCCAGATAAAGTGTAATGCTTCTTTCTTAGTTTTTTAAATTCTCAGTTATTAGAATAAAAATACTTTTGATTTCTTCTTGGACTGTGTTGAGCTGTGAAAATTGATAGAAATAGGGTTGTTTTATAACTTTCATTTTCCTAACAAACGGTGAAAAATAAATAGAATTTTCTGCCTTCATCTTCCTGACACTTCCCAGGTCTGGCCTCTTTTCTTGATTTTCATGATCCTTTGTGTCCTTAAATTTTTTCATAACTCCAGGTACTTATTTCTACTGCCTACTGAATATCTTTATGTCTATATTCACCTATATTCAAAACTCAGCATTTCTTTACAAATACAACATTGTCTAGCTAAAATAGTCACTATCATTTCTAGTCATCTTTGACCATACTCTCTCCTTCAGCCTGACTATCTAAATATAGTAGTTTCTACTAATTTTCATCTCCACAGTAATTTATGCCTATGTTCTAATTTTTAAAATCATCACTGTTCTCATTTACTGTTTGGATATTACTACTAGTCTGATTCATGTAGGACAGACATGATGAATGCTTGTTCCTTTACCATTATTTATCATCTTCATTGCCTATTACCTGGATTATTCTAGTACCATTCTAACTGACCTTCCTTTCTTTCACTCCCCTAATTTACACTATATATAGCTGCCAGCTTACTCTTTCTTTCTTTCTTTTTTGCTCACACCATGTGGCTCATGGGATCTTAGTTCTCTGACCATAGACCTTGGACCTGGGTAGTGAGAGCACACAGTTCTAACCACTGGACTGCCAGGGATTCCCTGGATTATTCTTCTTAATGCACTGGCCTGACCAATTGCTATTATCTAATTATACCTAGATAGCATATTCAAAAGCAAAGACATTACTTTACCAACAAAGGTTCGCCTAGTCAAGGCTATGGTCTTTCCTGTGGTCATGTATGGATGTGAGAGCTGGACTGTGAAGAAGGCTGAGCGCCGAAGAATTGATGCTTTTGAACTGTGGTGTTGGAGAAGACTCTTGAGAGTCCCTTGGACTGCAAGGAGATCCAACCAGTCCATTCTGAAGGAGATCAATCCTGGAATTTCTTTAGAAGGAATGATGCTAAAGCTGAAACTCCAGTATTTTGGCCACCTCATGCGAAGAGTTGACTCATTGGAGAAGACTCTGATGCTGGGAGGAATTGAGGGCAGGAGGAGAAGGGGACGACAGAGGATGAGATGGCTGGATGGCATCACTGACTCGATGGATGCGAGTCTGAGTGACCTCCGGGAGCTGGTGATGGACAGGGAGGCCTGGCGTGCTGCGGTTCATGGGGTCGCAAAGAGTCGGACACGACTGAGCGACTGATCTGATCTGAATTATACCCAAAGCAGGCAAGGCTTTAAGCACATGTGATTCTACCTTTCAGCTGAAATTCCAAAAGTACTTTTAAGATACATTTCTGAAGGCAACAAATATTGTTTTCTTCAATTTTTTTTAATATATATATAAATGATGATAAATAGAATGAGTGGACCATATCTTACAATTAAGAGCCAAACTTCTAGTACCCACAGATGGCAAAACCAGTTGAGTCCCATTCTACAATTAAATCTTAACAAGGCTTTTTCCTTTCTGGGCATACCGTATCATTTATACTGGGTAAGAATGCAATTTGTTAATTACCAAATGGACTCAGGAATTTTAAGAGCTTAGATAATCAATTTTTATTCAGATGGTGCTATCTTCCTAGAGTACTAGCAACAAAAACAATGTAATATGTGATTAAGTTAAAGAATACATCATTAACTTTTTGGTAGAAGAAAAATCTGTTTTGCTAATAGTTTTTATTTTTCCCTAACAGAAGTAATATTTATTGTAAGAATTCTAACAATACAGAAGTGTGGAAAGTTAAATGTGAAAGTTTCCTCCCTCCAGTCTTACAGCCCACAGTTAATAATTGAGCTTAAATCTGTTAACATGTTTTCTATACACGTACAAGCATTTTAAATAAATGAGCATTCATATTACGTATATTATTTCTGTTACAGAACTAGGAACACACTAGTAAACATACTGTCTGCCCACCAGATCCCTCTGGAGCCTGTTTACCAGCTCTGGCCATCTTTTGCCCGGGTTTCTTTTCTGTAGGCTCTCCTTGGGCTACTAGAGGGGCTTAGTGGTACAAAGGGATGGAAGTATTTGGGACCTGATGACCCCCTGGCTCAGGCTGTAGCCAAGGTCTGGTGAAGGAGTGATTTACCTTCAGAGCTCCTTCTGGGATCACACTGAGGCTGAGCCCACCTACATTCACGCCCTATTTGCCTCTTCCAGGGCCTGCTTGCTCTACTCCCTGTGAGTTTCTGCTGGAGCCCTTCCTTAATGTGTCATTTGCATGTAAATCCTCATTTCCGGGGACTGTGGCCCAGAGAACCCAGTCTAGAGCAATCGGATATGTCAAATGAACCTTTCTGCTTTGTCAGTCTGGAGTATTAAGCAAGTCTTTCAGAAATCTTTCCAGGTTCTCTGCTCAATGTGTTCATGCACTTTATGAGCTCACTTTCCAAATGTGAGAAAAGTGCTACTGATCTAGCATTTTTCTTTTGTTTTTAGAAAAGTGGTCATAAAATTACAAATGTACATCAGCATTTTCTCGCACACATTAACAAAACGTTGAACCAGGAACAGGGGTAAAGCAGAGATCTGAACACAACTGACCCATGTGAGGGAGCATTTGTGACTGTCTCCATGGTCTCTAACCAAATGATCTCAGCCTTATGTGGGGCCAGTGAAATTTCAGGATCAGAAATGAGGCTAAATTTATAAGACCCCTAAAATTTAAAAAAGAGATTTTAGATTATGATAATTAAGATAACATCAAACATAACATATAGCCTTGCAACTGTTTTGTTCTCTGACTTTCAGAGAAACAACGAAAACAAACATAGCCACTTCTTGTTGTCAAGATCCTCCAGCTGCTTGCGATCCAGGAGGAGGCGAGTTTACAAAATAAGAGGGCTAAAAACACAACACACAATGGTCTGTAATCAGATTCACATGGTTCATGTTGTAGACATTTAGAGAAGCACATAACTACACAGTAGAAAAACTTTATGATAAAAATGAGGTTAGAATTGAGTCTCACAAGTTGTAGCGCTTAGGTAATGGAAGGTCAAGCATTCCTAGTGGGAATTCATGGCTAAATGCTAAGTCTAGAATGAACATGCTGAGTGTGCTTTGAGGAGAAGGAAGCATTAGAGGAAATTCTGACTGAAGCAAAAGATACAGACTCACGAATCAAGTTCTAGTGGGGATTTACATAGTTGTATAGGCAAGGTGAGGTCAGATAAGAGAAAATCTCAAATGCTGGGCTAAGGAGTTTGGACTTGATTAGAAAGGCCACAGTGGAAGAGTATAGATTTATAAGCAAGCAAATGGAATGATATCAAAGGTTTTATAAAGATTAACTTAGCCTTGGTATATCAGAGAATTTATTGTAGGGTTTAGTAAATTAGAAAGTTTACTATTAAAAATTTGTTGAAAACTGCAACTCTGTATGAAGATAAAGTCCTAGATTTGAAGAAATGGAAAGTGAAAGTGAAGTCGCTCAGTCGTGTCTGACTCTTTGCGACTCCATGGACTGTAGCCTACCAGGCTCCTCTGTCCATGGGATTTTCCAGGCAATAGTACTGGAGTGGATTGCCATTTCCTTCTCCAGGGGATCTTCTCAACCCAGGGATCGAACCCCGGTCAGTCTCCTGCATTGTAGACAGATGCTTTACCATCTGAGCCACCTGGAAAGTAGGGATAAATAAGTCTGTGCATGCTCCATGGCTTCAGACGATCCCTGGGTCAGGAAGATTCCCTGAGGAAGGAAATGGCAACCCGCTTCAGTAATCTTGGCTTGGGAAATTCCATGGAAAGGGGAGCCTGTGGGCTACAGTTCACAGTGTCACAAAGAGTTAAGAGATCATAAAAGAACATGATGCCAGAAATGGGCAGTTGACGGTTAGAGGTTGGGTAGAGAAAAGACTGGTCTTCCCCGGTGACTCAGTTGTAATGAATGTGCCTGCAGTTGCAGAAGTCCTGGTTTTGATCCCTGGGTTGGGAAGATACCCTGGAGGAGGGCATGGCAATTGACTCCAGTATTCTTGCCTGGGGAATTCCATGGACAGAGGAGCCTGGTGGGTTGCAGAGAGTTGGACACAACTGAAGAGAAGCAGCAGCAGCAGAGAAAAGACTAGGAGATGGGTCTTTGTTTTAGGCTTTTGAGTACTTTGGAAAATGGTGGTGGGGGCGGGGGAGGGGGGGCAGAATGCAGCTGCATGTGGAAGCTTACTCAGGTGTAGTGAAGTCGCTCAGTCATGTCTGACTCTTTGCGACCCCATGGACTCTAGCCTACCAGGCTCCTCCATCCATGGGATTTTCCAGGGAAGCCTTCCAGGTGGTTCAGACCATAAAGCATCTGTCTATAATGCAGAATACCGGGGTTCAATCCCTGGGTTGGGAAGATCCCTGGAGAAGGAAATAGCAACCCACTCCAGTATTATTGCCTGGAAAATCCCATGGACAGAGGAGCCTGGTAGGCTATAGTCCATGGGGTTGCAAAGAGTCAGACACGACTAAGCGATTTCACTTTCACTTACTCAGGTGTGGGCCTGCCTTAATTTGATTTTTAGACACTTGGGGTTAGAGCAAAATGGTCTGGTAGAAGTATCCTGTTGACATTTTATTTCCTGGAAATAAACATGGAATGAAAGCTTGACTGAAAAATTAGTGTTGGAGATATAAAATCTGTGTTCAGCAGGGCAGAGATGAGAATTTAAGCTTTGGATAGAAGTGGATACATTTCTAAGAATGGGAAAGCATAGAGGAAACAGCTGAAAATGGAAAAATGAGGTCTATTAATAACCCGCTTGAGTAATGCTTAGAGATATCATTACATCTGAATGGTCACTGGAGGTATATGCTAATTTAGCAAAAGACATAACCTATTTTGTTAGATTATAATACTGTATGAAGCCAAGAACTGCAACCTTCTCCACAGTTCCCTTCTGCTTTGGCTGTTTAGAATTCCCTCATTCCTCCTTTGGGGACTATGGAAAAGGAAAAGCAGAGGGGAGAAGGGTAGGGCACATCTGTATTTACTCATTCTCCCACCTCATTGTCATACACTGTTCTGCACACAATTGGATCTAGAATGAATCCTCATTTTAGTCAATATATCAAGAACCGAGGTCTCTTTCTTGGGGTAGTATGTGACTTTAGAAAACACACTCCCCTACTTCTGCTTTTTGATTTTTTTTAAATCTGATTACTGAAGACAGCACCCCTGCTTCTCCTTCACAGGGACCTAGTAAGCACTAATGACAAAAACTCGGGAGTGCCCAGGATATGCATAGCGATGGATAGTTCACAGTACATTCAGGCAGCTTATTGTCTGTAGTTCCAGTAACAATAGCCTATTGGGAATAAGTTCAAAGTCTATAGAATCTGGAGTTAATATAACATGACTCTTGATTTGCAAAGGAATATACTTTTGAAAGCCTCTCTAGAACTCAGATGTTTCATGAATATGGTGATGATAATAAAGCTAATAATTATAAATAATGATTCTGTGTTAAAAAAGGATCTCCCTTATGGTACAGTTGTTCCCATGCTATTCCCCTAAATTTTAATTAGAACATGCTGCTTCTTTAAATTGGATAGAGGCAGTAGTCTGATAAGACAACACATATCTAAACCATCTTCACTTCACACTTTCTTGGTTACAAACACTGTGTCATGGATTTCCTTCTCTTCTTGTTCCGAATTTGACTGATTTTCAAGAGAGAAATTTCCCAGGTAGCTCTTGGACCCAAAAAGAAACCAGCAACTGATAAGACTCCTGTTGCAACTTCCATTGTGAGTTCAGCACAATCCTCTCAGAAAGGTTTTACCATATATGAGAATACAGTGACCCACAGGAAAATTTCAAAAAATTAGACCACTCTGATATAACAAAGCCTTTTCAATCCTGTAATCAGTGGCTATTTAAAAAGAACAAGTGCCCAATTTAGATTGTCACTCAAGGACTAAAATACCAAGGAGGGGATTTTAGATCTGCAATGTCTCTCCATAAATTATATAATAACTTTAAAAAATCTGATGCAGAATATGTTTTTTACTTCTCCAGAGCAAGAACATAGTGAATCAAGAAGTGCAATTATTAATAAGGTACAGACAAAAACTTAGCATGTAGAAAGCTGTGGTTTAGTTGCTCAGTCATGTCTGACTCTTTTGCAACCCCATAGACTTGTAGCTTGTGGAATTTCCCAGGCAAGAATCCTGGAGTGGATTGCCGTTTTCTTTTCCAGGGGATCTTCCTGATCCAGGGATCAAACATGTATTTTCCACATTCCGGGCAGATTCTTTATCGCTTTAGAGTCACTGCGGAAGCTGAGGGTATAGAGTAACATCTACGTTTTGAATTTTTTATTCAAATATCTTATATTGACAAAAACCTAAGCTTACAAATTAGTCCTGGATTCAGATTCCCACTTGGCCATTTTCTGGTTTAGCGCCTTTAAATAAAATATCTAATCTTTTTTCATTCTTATTATTTTTTTATCTGTAAAGAAAGAAAGTGAAGTAGCTCAGTCGTGTCGGACTCTTTGCAACCCCGTGGACTGTAGCCTACCAGGCTCCTCCCTCCATGGGATTCTCCAAGGAAGAATACTGTAAAATGGGGACTAATAATGGCTTACTTAACAAGATTTATGCAGACTAACTAAATGTGCCTGGCACATAGTAGATGCCTAGTTTAAAAAAATGTATTCCTTTGCTTAGATATATGAAAATTCATAATGATATTGTTGTGTGATTTTTTTCTCTTACTAAATCCCCATTTTTTACAAGCTCAGGTAGTGAAGCCATCCAAGGATCAAAGAGCTGGATAAAAAGTCAATGTTTATTTTGTTTGAATAGCTGCAATATCACACAGTGAATGCATTTTTAGTAAATTTTGGTAAGCTGATCTGTAAAAAATGATAATGGGAAGATATAAACCACTGCAAAGTCTCCCCATATGTGGCTCTTCAGTTTCTGAGCTGGGTTCTAAGCTATCTGAGTTATCACAGGAAACATTCTGACATTCAGAATTTTTGTATGAGCCCCACAGATTCTTGGTCAATTTACAGGTGGGTACCTGCCCACACTGTGCATACTCAACAGAAAGTTTTCTTCCTCCTTAGCCCCTTGCTCTTCCTTCGCATCTTTCCAAACTACAGTTTATGTTCAGGAAAGACCATTTCTGTTCCTGTTATTATTTAGGTCATATACAGCAAGGCATACAGATGCCTTATTACTAATTAAGTAATTGATCTTTATCTTTTGGGGCTTTAATTGCCTCATTTGTATTAGGTCATGCCTGCCTGTGCGCTAAGTCGCTTCAGTTGTGTCTGACTCTTTGTGACCCTATGGGCTGTAGCCTGCTAGGCTCCTCTGTCCATGGGATTCTCTAGGCAAGAATAACGGAGTGGGTTGCCATGCCCTCTTCTGGGAGATCTTCCCGACCTGGGGATCAAACCTGTGTCTCATGTCTCTTGCATTGGAAGCCAGGTTCTTTACCACTAGTACCACCTAGGAAGCCCTCCTGGGACTTAGACTTTGTTAGAATCACCTGGGATATGTGTTCAAAATGCACATCTCAGTCTTCTGACTCTCTAGGGCTGGGGTCAGGAGTCAATAGTTAACAAGCTCCCCAGGTTATTCTATGTGTGGCTAGGTTTAGGAACCAGTAAAGTCTTTCCCTGTCTTTCCTGCTTGTAGATTTTACATCCATCCAATTCTTGATTTTCCAGCTAGGCTTTAAATATTCAGTTCAGTCACTCAGTCATGTCTGACTCTTTGCGACCCCATGAATCGCAGCATGCCAGGCCTCCCTGTCCATCACCAACTCCCGGAGTCCACCCAAACCCATGTCCATTGAGTCCGTGATGCCATCCAACCATCTCATCCTCTATCGTCCCCTTCTCCTCCCACCCTCAATCTTTCCCAGCATCAGGGTCTTTTCCAATGAGTCAGCTCTTCACATCAGGTGGCCAAAGTACTGGAGTTTCAGCTTCAACATCAGTTCCTCCAATGAACACCCAGGGCTGATCACCTTCAAAATGGACTGATTGGATCTCCTTGCAGTTCAAGGGACTCTCAAGAGTCTTCTCCGACACCACAGTTCAAAAGCATCAATTCTTCTGCGCTCAGCTTTCTTCACAGTCCAACTCTCACATCCATACGAGACCACTGGAAAAACCATAGCCTTGACTAGATGGACCTTTGTTGGCAAAGTAATGTCTCTGCTTTTCAATATGCTGTCTCGGTTGGTCATAACTTTCTTTCCAAGGAGTAAGCGTCTTTCAATTTCATGGCTGCAGTCACCATCTGCAGTGATTCTGGAGCCCAGAAAAATAAACATGTTTATTACCTTTTCCTCTGAAGGAGGCTGAGAGGCCTGGTATATTTCTTAGAGGGGTTGTTCAGCACAGAGTAGGCCATAGGATAAAATTGTGAATTAAGCTGGGATGGCATTCTCTCTGGTTGGCTCCCAACTTTTTCATATATCAGTTTTCCCTCAGTTCTTAAGAGAGATGAATTAGCTTTAAAGAATTATGGCTTGATGTTTTCTTGAATATATAAATATTGACAGTACATGAAGGTCTTCACACTGATTTCATCATTTCTATTAATGATATGGGAACTTTACTTGATTTAGCACTAGTTTCAGTCATATGTAGGGAAGCCACAGGTGGCTCCGTGGTAAAGAATCAGCCTGCCAATGCAGGAGACACAGGAGACCCAGGTTCAGTCCCTGGGTAGGGAAGATCCCCTGTAGAAGGAAATGGCTACCCACTCCACTATTCCTGCCTGAAAAATCCCATGGACAGAGGCGCCTGGTGGGCTACAGTCTATGGGGTCACATAGAGTTGGGCGTGATTGAGAACACACACACTCACACACCAGTAATACATATTAAAATACATGTAAAATTTGCTTTTGGTTGGAAATAGAAGTGCTTGTTTGGGGAACAGATTTTTCCTTGTGAACCTCTGATATGTCTGATATTAATTTTTTCAGTTATAAACATGAAAGGAACACAGATACATTGTAGAATATTCAGGGAGTGTAGAGAATTATAAGGAGAAACACTCAAGACTTTGATGCATGTTTTTTGCATTTGTGTTTGCCCACAGAAGTATGCAAAGATAAATTTTTGGGATATTTGCCAAATATGTAGCTTTAATCCTTTTCTCCCTGCTTATTATTTTATATTGAACATTTTCTCATATCACTTAATGTTCTTCAAAAACAAACATAATTTAATGGCTGTATACTGTTTTCACAATATGAGTATTTCATAATTTATGCAATAACCTCATTTTTATGTATAAATTTTTTCTAACTTACTGTTTTCATAATCATTCTATAATGAGCATTTTTACCAATACTTACTGGAATTTCTTATTATTTCTTTAGCATTTTATCCTAGACAAGAATTACTAAAATAATCTGAATTTTTAAAGGTTCTTGATATATATTACAAACTAGTTTTCGGCAATACCGTTGTTTTTCTTAGGTGTCCTTTGTTAGAGATGTAGTTCTAAAACGTGTATTCATATTGTTCTGCTCACCCTCATGTTATTACCAGATGACAATAAATGCTGTGGGACTGTTTAAAAAAAAAAAACAAACCCCAACACCAGGACTGTATGAGAGTGTCCATTTTCACAGTATCCTTAAGGAGAGGTTTTATCATTAAACATTTTTTGCTAATTGAAATCGGACTGTAGCCCACCAGGCTCCTCTGTCGGTGGGATTTTCCAGGCAAGAATATTGGAGTGGGTTGCCATTTCCTTCTCCAGGGGATCTTCCCAACCCAGGGTTCAAACTCAGTCCTCCTGCATTGCAGGTAGATGCTTTAACCTCTGTGCCACCAGGGAAGCCCTTCTTTAAATGTTAAGAGGATTTGAATGTTTTCCATAGACTCTTTGACCCAGTTTTTTTCTTGCGCTATACAGTGTCTTATGTTCTTCCCCCCGCCTTTTTTTTCAAATTAGGGTTAATGCTTTTCCTAAATAATTTCTCTACATTAATACAATGACTTTCGATGTCTTATTGTTTGCAAATATTTCATGGTTGGCTGGTAGACTTCTCATCTATTTGTGATGATGACACCATGTGCAATGGTGTCAGTAATCATAAGTTAGTACATAGCTCTCAGTCACCCATCCGTCTGACTCTGCCATCTCGTGTTCTGTATCCCTCCAGGCTCCTCTTTCCAAGGGATTTCCCAGGCAAGAATACTAGAGTGGGTTGCCATTTCCTTCTCCAGGGGATCTTCCCTACCCAGGGATTGAACTTGTCTCTCCTGCACTGCAGGCGGATTCTTTACCGCTGAGCCACCCGGGAAGCCCATAAATGAGGACTTATTCATAGAAAACGTAGCTCAGTCGGTAAAGAATCCGCCTACAATGCAGGAGTCAGCCTGCAACGCAGGAGACCCGGTTTTGATTCCTGGGTCCAGAAGATCCCTTGGCGACGGAAATGGCAACCCACTCCAGTATTCTTGCCTGGAAAATCCCACGGACAGAGGAGTCTGGCAGGCTACAGTCCATGGGGTCGCAAGAATCGGACACGACTTAGTGACTAAACAACCACCATGGAAAATATCTAAGTGAAAAATCTAGACACTGTGGATCTTTGCTACATTTAACTGTCTGTGTAATGCACATGGCCTGGATTTTTACAAACATATGCATCACGGAGCTAGAAGAGTCTTCATGAACTGTCTCATCTCCTCCTCCCCATTTGGTGAGGTAAAGTAAGGCAATGCTCTGTCTTAACATGTTACACATTATTTTGTATTTCATGTTCCAGAGAAAGAAAAATAGAGACATTATGTCCTTCCTCTGATTATGAATCTAATAAAACTTCTAATTCTTGGCTCCCATCACAATCCTATTGAATCAGAATCTCGGGAGCTGGAGCTTGAAATCTACATTTTAACAAGTTCTGCTGGTGATTTGTAAGCATTCCAGAATCTTAAAACTACTGGTGCTGGGGGAGCTCAGAGGATCAGTGGTGAGTTTTCTCTCATGTTAATAGCTGCTTCAATTTTCTTCCCCTCAGTGCTCAGGTACTCAATTTGCACTATGTTGGATTGTACTCCTTATATGTTGGTTTGAAAAAGTTTTTAAGTGTGTGCCAGGAATCTGAAGCTGGAGTTAAATTCTTACAAGGCAGGAGATGAAAAACCACTGCCCCTACTTTTTAAATCTCTTTTTAGACCACTTTGCATAATGCTGCAAAAGTTATTGACTCATAGGGATTCAAAATGCCAAGGAAATGGAGACATTCCAATATTAAAAAAATAAGCCTCTTCTTTATATTAGGAAATGGAGGCAGAGCTTTAAATGTCTTTCAAAATGTGTCAGGTTGCATGGTTTTTGATTTATTACTCTGTGTGTGTATGTGTGTATGTTAGCTTGTGGATAATGAATCTTGACTTATACTACTCCAGTGATATTTTTAAAAGTGTTTTCATAAGTAATTTTAGAGACATCCTTTTTGTAGCAGAGAGATATGAGATAACAAATTAGAATCTTGATTCTGTGTAGTTCAGCAAGAATTTACTGAGAACAGTACTTAATCATAGAAAATCAAGAAAACATTTTGCTTTATTTTCCATTGTGTCCAGCTCTGTTCTCCAAACTCTGAATTTTTACTGTGGGATGGGGCACAACCCTGTCCTCGAAGGACTTCAACTTAATTTTTAGTATTGTTTTATTGTATATAATTTCAAATAATTTTATTCTCTGGAATTATATGTAGCATAATTATGTTTTGGAAACCCTCATGTTGCTCTTATTTGTTTTAGTAATACTAATACTGATTTACATTTCTACCTAATTTTATGATCTTTCCAAAGCATATTTACACACGTGGTCTTAGAGCTTAAAGAACTGACTGTAATAGTGCTTAGTCGCTCAGTCATGCCCGACTCTTTGCAACCCCATGGACTGTAGCTGGCCAGGCTCCTTTGTCCATGAGGATTCTTCAGGCAAGTGTACTGGAGTGGGTTGCCATGCCCTCCTCCAGGGGACCTTCCCTTCTATCCTATCCGGGATAGAACCCAGGTCTCCTGCATTGCAGGCAGATGCTTTACTGTCTGAGCCACCAAGGAATCCAACTATAATATAAGTAATATTTATTGAGTGTATACATTTATTGAATGTATACTACATTCCTGACTCCAAGTTTTCTATGGATCCCTGTACTGGATTGTCACAAAATGCTATGAGGCATTCTGCATTATCTCCCATATATTAGGAATAAAAACAGAGCTGAATGAAGTTAAGTAATTTATGCAACAGGACCAGATTTTAGAAACCAGGCAGTCTGACTTAAGAGCCCATAGTCTTAACCATTAGACACACTGATTCTCCAGTGCATAGGTAATTATAAAATAATGGGACAGATATGGACATTCTTGTCAAACTACTTATACTGCTCAGATAGAAGGGAGCATATAGCTGAACCTTCTTGCACTGCTTAGCAGACTTAAGAAATCATGTTCCCTGAGAGCTATATAATAAATTTGCACACTAAGAAACTAATATCTCTTGAATCAAAGAGAAAATAAAGACAGGAATTACAAACTATCTTCAAGGCAGTAAAAAACAAGACAGAACTCAAAATTTATGGAACATAGAATTAAACTCAGATGAAGTTTATAGCTTTAAGCGGCATTGCTATTAACTAATGATTAAAAATGAAGGTACCATGTAGTCATTCTAAGAAACTAAGAGATATATGAAATAAAACAGAATATACTAATAAATATACAACCTAAAATTTATGAATAGAAAATAAACAAGAAAGCTAGAGAAGTTAAATAAATAAACATCGTCATGAAAGCGAAAGTGAAAGCCGGTCAGTTGTGTCCGACTCTTTGTGACCCCGTGGACTATACAGTCCATGGAATTCTCTAGGCCAGAATACTGGAGTGGGTAGCCTTTCCCGTCTCCAGGGGATCTTCCCAGCCCAGGGATGGAACCGAGGTCTCTGCATTGCAGAAGGATTCTTTACCAGCTGAGTCACGAGGGGAGCAAATAAACATGGAACCCAGCTATTTAAATAGGTTAATAAAATAAACAAATCTCATATAAGCCTGATTAAAGGAAAAAGAGGAGCAAAATATAAAAGATGAGAAAGAAGAAAGGAGTCATAACTATAGCTATGAAAGAGACTAAAAGACCTAAGAAAATGTGTGGTAACACATTTGATAACTCAGAGGAAACTGATATTATAACAAATGTAAATTGGGGGCAGGAGGAGAAGGGGAGGACAGAGGATGAGATGGTTGGATGGCATCACTGACTTGATGGACGTGAGTCTGAGTGAACTCCCAGAGTTGGCGATGGACAGGGAGGCCTGGCGTGCTGCGATTCATGGGGTTGCAAAGAGTTGGACACGACTGAGGAGAAGACTCTTGAGAGTCCCTTGGACTGCGAGAAGATCCAACCAGTCCATTCTGAAGGAGATCAATCCTGGAATTTCTTTAGAAGGAATGATGCTAAAGCTGAAACTCCAGTATTTTGGCCACCTCATGCGAAGAGTTGACTCATTGGAGAAGACTCTGATGCTGGGAGGGATTGGGGGCAGGAGGAGAAGGGGACGACAGAGGATGAGATGGCTGGATGGCATCACTGACTTGATGGATGCGAGTCTGAGTGACCTCCGGGAGCTGGTGATGGACAGGGAGGCCTGGCGTGCTGCGGTTCATGGGGTCGCAAAGAGTCGGACACGACTGAGCGACTGATCTGATCTGATCTGATCTGAGCGACTGAACTGAACTGAAACTTGATCCAAAAGGAGGTCAATTTAGTATACTTACTGCTTTAGAAAATACTAGAAAGGTGGGTAAAAAGAAGCCTTTTTTAAAGGAGTTAATAGGACAGGTGCCTTTGTGGCTAAGTTTAATCACATCCTTAAAAATCATCCAGCCAATTATTTAAACTATTCTACATCATAGGAAAAGTTGTAAATCTTCCTGTAGTTCATAAAACCAGCTTAATCTTAACGCCTACTAAAGATAGTGGAGGTGAAACAATGCAATTCAACATCTTATAAATACAATAGCAAAAGATCTTATAATCAAACTGAACATAGCAATACATAAAAGAACACAAAATACAATACACTATTACTGAGTAGAATTAATCCCCCAAATGCAAGAATAGTTTAAAACTATGAAAATTATTAGTGTAATTTTAGATCATACTGTATCATCAGTTTATTTTGGAAACTCCCTGATACTCTTCAGAAATAAGAGTAAATATAATTTGTTGCTGGTTTTCCTGACATGACTTGCACATAGTAGGAATTCAATACAAAATTTGTTGAACAAGATTATATTGCACTTTTTCTGAGTGCTTTCCAATTGAGATAAATCACCGATGGCTAATAAACAAGAATTCCTAATCCCAATGTACCCAGCATTCCTTCCTTCTTTCTCTACATGTAGGAAAAAAAGAAAGAAAGAAAAGAAAGTTAATTTCACAGTCATGTCCAACTCTTTGCAGCTCCTTCCTCTGTCCATGGAATTCTCTAGGCAAGAGTAGTGGAGTGGGTTGCTATTTCTTTCTCTAGGGTGCTTCCCGACCCAGGGATCAAACCCAGGTCTCCTGCATTGCAGGCAGATTCTTTACCAACTGAGCTACTAGGGAAAGTAGCTCTTACATATAGGACATAGACTTTTTATTTTCTGTAAGGGACAAAGATCTGATGGGCTTCCCTGGTAGCTCAGATGGTAAAAAATCTGCCTGCTAACACAGGAGACCCAGGTTTGACCTGGGGTCAGGAAGATCCCCTGGAGAAGGAAATGGCAACCCACTCCAGTATTCTTGTCTAGAAAATCCCATGGACATAAGAGCCTGGTGGGCTACAGTACATAGGATTGCAAAGAGTCAGACATGACTGAGTGACTAACTCACTCACAATATCTGCAAGTGCAAGACATAAGTCACAATGAATAATACCAATTCTACCGTCTCTCAAGTATGTATTTGGCCAGTAACAGGTGATTGAACCTATCAGTGTATCACTTTGCTAACTGGAGGTGCTTACCATATTCTGCCGGTTTCTAAGGCAACTAATTGAAGAATTTAAGAACTGAGGCCTCATTTAGGCTGATGCCCTTGGAAAGGTAGTATTTCTTTTCCAGGAGGCTGTACTGGGAGACAAGGCTTATTTGTTTTAATGTTTTCCATTTCCCTGAATTTCACAACACAAGGTACTCAGATACCTTTTGGTAGAACCTACTGGAAAATGTTACCAATATAAACATGTACAGCTCAGTTTTGCCAATCCAAAAAACCCTCAGTGGGATTACTGGTAAATAGGAGGCAACTCAATGAAGAGTCTGTTTTCTTTTTTAGCTTCACTTTTTATTTACTTCTTTGCAGCACAAGCTGTAAACAGTGATATTGATGATGTTGGGCCAACACCTCTGTGAAGGGCTCTGCTTTGCAAAACCCATGGCTTTGGATTGGTCTAATACACACAGGCATTTCATGCAGTTATGCTGTTTAGCCTTGACACCCTCTGTGATAAACTGCCATTGAGATAAATTCAGTGTTCTCTGGCATGAGTTTTTTTGGCTTACAAAATGGTCTCCAGTGAGAGTCAGGGCTTGCTTCCAATGGGAGGGTAAGAGGATTTTCACCCCCCTTTTAATAAGGAGGCATACCTAGTCTGAGATCTAACCAGCAAATTGTTTATGTACTTCCACAGAACTTCCAGCCTTGGCCACAGCCTTGCTTTCTCTTTGTGGATTAATTGCCAAAATCTCTGAAATGAAATGATTTTTTTTTATTAATTCACTGAGGTATAACATGAGCACTTCATTGCCACATAAAAGTTACTACCTTTTTTCTTTTCTCTTGCAAAAGAAACGCTAAATTGTAGTTATTGGATGTAAAAGGCAGTGCTTGCTGTTCTTTGATGCAAGAATAATGCTGATCACATTTCCATACATTTTGGAGGTAATGTTATTATGACTCCAAGTCTTAAGATAACTTCAAAATCACAATAAATCCACACATCTTATGGGATGACTCTAACATGTAAGGATCACACTAGAATATAAAGTCTTAGATCTTAACTGTTGGGCTCACCACTATATCCCTGTGCCTTTTACGGGTGCCTGGTCACTCAGCAATGGAGAATTTCCCTTGAGGAATTTAATACAATCCCTCTCACCTTCTGAATTTCTCTGGCTGGCTGCAACTTTCTGCTTTGAAAAGGCCCATGTGCTTAGAATAGGACAATTTGAACAATCTCCCTATTTCAGGGTAACTGATCCCTAAACTTAATCGCACTGCAAAGTAACACCCTTTTCTCCATGTAAAGAAACATGAGCATGGGCATGATATCCCAGCATATCATGCCCCTGGGAAACAGTCCTGGGGAATAGAGAAGAAACCGTGGGCAGGCTGTCTTAGAATCCAGCCCAGCATGCAAGGGAGCCATTATGAGTAGAATAAAGGCAGCAGCGGGGATGCCAAGATCTAGTGTGTTGAATTCTTGAAATTTCCCTGGCTTTAGGTCAGATAGAGTGAACTATGGATTTAAGGTTGGCTGTGACTAAACCAAATCACCAACCCTGACTCATTCTGGGCCTCTTGTAGAAAGATCACCGACCGGCAAGGTGGCTTCAGGGAGTGAGGAGAAAGCAGCGCCGGCATTTATACATGACGAGCTCATTAGATCCTGACATCCTTGAGGGATGATTCAAGAGATGTGTGAGTACCCTTGACATAGAGAATTTTGCTGGCGGAAAGGAGGTGTATGATAATGATGAGAACGTCTATGTCATCTTTGGCCTTCGCTGAAACCCGTACCTGTTCATGGAAAAAAAAGAAAATGTTTTGGCCCAGAGGCCTCTTCATCTGTTCCCAATTGTCATTCTAGCATCAGGAAACAGGCAGGGGACTGTTGCCTGCAGAGTGAACAGCCCTCACATGACAATTCGCTACAGAACTAGACATCCTGACATTGAGGAATGATAATTTACGAGGCTTTTGCTATTTTTATTTTTTATGTGGCAGAAAAAGAAAACTCCAATTTTTTTAGAATAAATCCCCTCCCTCCGTTTAGGCAGAGAACTTTTGCCAAAGGCAACAACTAAAAATAAAATCTTTTCATGTCTATATTTCTGGGCTTCCTCACTTAATCAGAAGATTCTATAGGGACAGTGAAATAGACCATGAGCCTAGAATGTTTCAGAATCATTGAATTCCCTAGCTAGTGCAAAAACTGCATTGTGCTGAGCACCCTAGTTCACCTATTTGTAATAGATGGCTTAAAAAGCCGTTTGAATGAGACAATTTAATATTCTTGACAGAATGAAATGTCAGCATCAAGCGTTGAGCAGAATTCAGATTTCCTTCCTCCCACCTTCAAAAGATGATTTATTTTTGTTTTTAGAGAAGAGTTAAGCTCTGTGTTTTCACTCATAATCAAATGGAATAGATTGGCTGGTCAGTTCCTCAGAATAATTGCCAGGCTCTTTAAACAAGCAGCCTCCCCAGTTAACCTGTAGCGGATGGATGTCAGGCGACGGGCCTGGTTCTCTGGGCAGACAGCAAGTTAATAGGGATAGTTCTTCATACACTCTATTTGCATATCTGACAGTGAGAACATATATTGCTTTTCTTTGCCCTATTATTTAATTTCCACCAGTGAACTAATGGGACTAATAAACCTTCCTCGTATTATGCAAGACTGTGTTGATAAAAAAACAGCTGCAATACCTAGGTTGGTATAATGATTTTGGTTTACAAATCCACTATTTTAATATTTTATCTTCAGGACAACAAGGCAGAGCTATATCTCAGAAAGGTGTTCTGGCACAATTTCCTTCACAAGGCCCTGGTTTTCCCAAGCAAATGCTACTTTGTAATGAAATGTATGAACTGTATGTAATTTAATGACAGATCAAACTGTCCCATAAAGTATGTGAAACTGATAGGCCTCAGGTACAAAGCTAAGTGGTGGTCAGCACTTGGACTTTTAGGTACTAACATCACATTTGAAATGAATGGGTGTTGCAGCTTTTAACACCATGTTTCATTTTGTTTCTACCTGGGTTCGATCCCTGGATCGGGAAGATCCCCCGAAGAAGGGAATGGCTACCCACTTCAGTATTCTTGCCTGGAGAAGCCCAATGCACAGAGGTGCCTGGAAGGCTACAGTCCATGGGGTTGCAAAGAGTCGGACACGACTGAGCGACTTTCACTTTTCACTTTCACTTTTAATAGATTGGAGAGCTAGTGTCCCTGCCAGCCCATTTTTGGCTTGCAGAGCCACCCTCCTCGTGGTGCCACTCCAGGTGTTGGGACCTTGCTCATGGAAGGATTGATGGGTATTCCTTGGCGCCTCAGGACATGCCCCCAAACTGTACCACTGCTAGTATGCCAGTCAAGACTGATGGAAGTCCTCTTTCTCCTCTGATAGGATTAGAGGAGACATGGCTGTGTCAAGGATACAGACAATTTCACTCACTGTATTAGTTTCCTAGAGTTGCCTTTACAAAGTGCCACAAGCTGAGAGGCTCAATACAACAGAAATGGCTACAATGCTGAAACTGAGGCGTCAGCACGGCCACACTTGCTCGAAAGTCTGGGTAGAATTCAGTCTTTGCTTCTTCCCAGTGGCTGGTGGTGGCTGTCAATCCTCTGGGTTCCCAGGCTTGCAGTTGTAACATCTCAGTCTCTGCTTCCTTCATCGAATGGTTCTTCAGTGTCAGTGACAGGGCCTTCTCTCTGTGCATGTTATGTGTCCAAATTTTCTCTCTTCTTATATAGACATCAGTCATATTGGGTCATGGCCCACCAGACTGATCTTATCCTAACTTGATTAAATCAAATGCCCCATTTTCATATTTGGTCACATTCACAGGTTATGGGCTTTAAGACCTTAGTATATCTTTTTTTTTGGGGGGAGGGGGTGACACAATTCAACCCATAACATTAACTCTTTTCCTACTTTGATGTAAATTAAAGTGAGACAGGAATGGTGAGAAAATGTAACAAAAACCTGCTCTTTGAATAGAGAACCTCTCCTTTCTTCCCCACGGTGTCTCTGGAAGACAGGAGCAAAGCTAATTTGCCTTTGTTTGTTTGTTTGTTTAAATACATTTTCTATAAACCAGTGTTTCTATGTAAAGACTTGCTCAATAAGAGGAGAAAAAAACTTCTTTCAATTCTACATTTGCAATGAGAAAATTAGTGTTTAAAGGAATTCATATGAGCACTCGCATTTTTATAGATGAGAAAACTGAGACTCAGATAACTTTAAACACATTGGTGATGCCTATGTTTAGACATGGTGTTTCTATTTAGTTTATTTAAGGAGACAGCTAGTAGCCATGTAAGTTCCCTGAGTTCATATACCTAAGACAGAGAAGAATGCAGGTCTTTGGACTTCTCATCCACTGGTTTGGGCCTACACACTGTCATTTTTGACCCTGTAGTAAGAATATATTTCTAAGGCTGTAATTGCTGTTATATTCTTCTCTGAGTTGACTTCTTCAACCTGTAATGGAGTTCTTTCTTTCTGAAAAGCCCTACTTTATGGTAAACTAAATATTCAAAATTTGACAATTGTCATTGATTATTTGTCATCTTTTATCTTCATAGTCACCTAGGGACTTGATTGAGCAGATTCCCAGCTCCTACCCATTGGAAAATCTAGGTATGTGATTGGGGCCCAAGTCTTCAGTTTTTAGACTTCTCAGGTGTTTTTTTTGGTTTTTGTTTTTTGACCAGAGGAAGATTATTTTATTATTTTTTTAACATGATCAACAGCTTAATGAGTTTGAATTTATTTTTTATTTATTATTTCAAACAATTATTTTGTTTTTCCCCATATATACTCAGCCATAAAAAGGAATGAAATAATGCCATTTGTAGCAACATGGATGGACGTGGAGATGATCATACCAAGTGAAGTAAATCAGGCAGAGAAAGACAAATATCATATGATGTCACTTATATGAAGAATCTAAAAAATGATACAAATGAGTTGATCAACAAAACAGACTCACAGACTTAGAGAACAAACTTACAGTTACAGAGGGAAGGGATGGGGGAGAGGGGAATGGGGGTTTGGGACTGACATGTACACAGTGCTGTATTAAAAACAGATAATCAACAAGGACCCACTTCATAGCACAGGAGACTTCTCAATATTCTCTAATCATCTAAATGGAGAAAGAATTTGAAAAAGAATAGAAAAAATTTAAAACAAACAAAAATCCCAAATAATTGTTTCATATGTTTTTGATGGCAACAGGATTTAGGAATTAGTGGACCAGTTGCCTGTAACATACCCTCCATCTCCAAGCACTTATAATGTCTCCTCTTTGGATCCTGCTTCTGTCCTCTGCCTAAGGTATAAAGTACTCTAATTTCCACTAGGAAAATGGAGAGCGCCTTCTGGCTCCATAGCCCTATAAAAATTCTGGTTGAAGCATATCAGAGGCACCAGGTTAACATACCTTTGGCACATCTTGCTCTGCATCTTCTAGAAATCAATACACACAAACACACACACATACACACCCTGGACAGGGGTCTTTGGCCCTCACTGAGACTTCCGAAAGGAGCAGAAGGCTTTTCCTTCCAGAGCTGAACCACAGACGCTTTCCCACCAAGAATCGGAATTCAGACACAGCATCATCTACATAGAAAAATGAGTTTTTTTTGTTTGTTTGTTTTTTACAATGCTTCTTTGGAAGTATTTAGTTAAGAAAACAACATGATAGTTGAAATAAGCAAGATGGCTTTTTTTCTCTACATAGAAGGTCTTTGTTTGGATTATTGTGGCAAACAAAATGGCTTTTTAAGGGTATTTCAATTGTATACATCTGGATATTTGGATGTTTCCATGCATAGTGACTACTCATTGCCTTGGTTAGAGTAAGTGCTTAATAAATATTTGTGGATATAAGATACAGTTTCTAAACAGTTCATCGACAGAAATACAACTTGTTCCTTGAAAGTCAAACACAGGACTTTGGCTTTGGCAATCGGCATTTTTCAAATATTATATTAGGTCAGCGAGTTTAATGAGATCTTTACAGGCATTAAAATGCCTTCTAGTGATAAGCGTCACTGCACCTACCACACCTTCTTATGACCTCAACTACACTCTATCTGAAGGGTGGGGAAAAGTAGAGAGTGATTAATGTTATGATACTTATTCTTAACATTGTCAACATCTTATTAATAAGTAGTCAATTCATATCAATACATAAGTCTTCATTAAGTATTCATTCTGTTCCCTGCTCTGTCCTAGGCAGCCGGAGAGAGAAAAGTGGACCCTTCCTTGATGGAATTTATAATGTAGCCAGATATCCTTATAATTAAGGAGCTTGTACATCCTATGCTTTTCCCTTGTTTCCTGTTTAGTCTGTCTTTCCCGTGTGCCTCTCTCACTAGTTTCCCTCCTGATCGCCCATGATTCATCACTTCAAGCTTGCCCAGCCGTATGGCCAGCTTTCCCTGAGCCCAAAAGATAGAGTGCAGGAGCAGAGACGGCTTAGAAGATGAAGAGCTGCTGCTGCTGCTGCTGCTGCTGCGAAGTCACGTCAGTTGTGTCCGGCCCTGTATGACCCCATAGACGTCAGCCCACCAGGCTCCCCCGTCCCTGGGATTCTCCAGGCAAGAACACTGGAGTGGGCTGCCATTTCCTTCTTCAATGCAGGAAAGTGAAAAGTGAAAGTGAAGTCGCTCAGCCGTGTCTGACTCTTCACGACCCCCATGGACTGTAGCCTACCAGGCTCCTCCATCTGTGGGATTTTCCAGGCAAGAGTACTGGAGTGGGGTGCCATTGCCTTCTCCTAGAAGATGAAGAGGACGAGGTTCAAATCCCATTTCTGCCACTTGTTGAATCTGTGACCTTGGGGTAAATCCATCAAACTCTATGAGCCTAATTTCCTGATCCTTAAGACTGAGATAACAATACCCACCTTACGTTTATTACATGGATTATATATCGTTTACACACTGTATATAAAGTGTTATGCACATGATAGATGTTTAACAATGTTAACCAGAAGTTCAACTACTGTGAATGTTAAATGTTAGCTAGAGAAGCAACTAGTATAAAATGGATCAGGGACTTCCTGGTGGCCATTCCTGGTCGGTGAAGAGCCCACATGTCATGGAGCAACTAGGCCCATACACCACAACTACTGAGCCTGGGAACCGAAACTACTGAGCCCACATACCACCGTCGCATGGCCCTTGAGTCTAGAGCCCATGCTCCACAACAAGAGAAGCCACTGGGATAAGAAGCCTGAATAACCACAACCAGAGAAAGTCTGCATGCAGCAACAAAGGCCTCATGCAGTCAAAAATGAATAAATAAATAAAATGGAAAAAAAAAAAAAAAAAAGAAAATGGCCCAAATGCCAGGAAATACTTTTGAAACGTCATTAGGGTAACAGGGCATTTGTGTTCGGTCATATTTAGCTTGCTCCCGTCCACACCATTATTTTTATTAAATAATACTGTTAGTTATGGTCATTGTTACGTCTACTTCCCATCCCTCATGATTATTCTCACAAGGAGAATGAAAAGAAAAAATGGGAATGTGCTCAGAGAAAATACCTGTCAGGCTCTCTTGAGAGCCCAGAAAGTGAGTTAAATTTTGTTTATTCATTCAACAAGTATTTAATGAATCCAACTTCAAGACGAAATGCGAAAAACAGCAGGACATGGAGTAACTGGAAGGGTTTTGTTACCGCTGAGTTAAGGGCAGAAAGTGATGAGAAATAAGACTGAGGATTTAGGCAGGGGCCGGATCACCTGGGGAATTCTAGACCATGTTCTAAATTTGAACTTTAAGGTAGAAGCAAAACATGACATCAAAGGGCTTTAGTAAGGGAAAAGATTAGAATTTTTGTAAAAAAAGATTATTTTGGCTGCAGGTAGGAAATGGATTTGAGGAGGCAACAAGGAGAACTGGGGGATAGTTAGGGAGGTGCTATTGCAGTCTGGCAAGAGATGATAGTCACTTCATCCAAGGGAGAAGGGGTTGGAGAAAGTGAGAGGATGTGGAGAGTTTCTTGGGATGTCAAATCAGATCAAATCGGATCAGTCACTCAGTCGTGTCCGACTCTTTGAGACCCCATGAATGGCAGCACGCCAGGTCTCCCTGTCCATCACCAACTCCCGGAGGTCACTCAGACTCAGGTCCATCGAGTCAGTGATGCCATCCAGCCATCTCGTCCTCTGTTGTCCCCTTCTCCTCTTGCCCCCAATCCCTCCCAGCATCAGAGTCTTCTCCAATGAGTCAACTCTTCGCATGAGGTGGCCAAAGTACTGGAGTTTAAGCTTCAGCATCATTCCTTCCAAAGAAATCCAAGGGCTCATCTCCTTCACAATGGACTGGTTGGATCTCCTTGCAGTCCAAGGGACTCTCAAGAGTCTTCTCCAACACCACAGTTCAAAAGCATCAATTCTTCGGCGCTCAGCCTTCTTCACAGTCCAGCTCTCACATCCATACATGACCACAGGAAAGACCATAGCCTTGACTAGACGAACCTTTGTTGGCAAAGTAATGTCTCTGCTTTTGAATATGCTGTCTAAGTTGGTCATAACTTTCCTTCAAAGGAGTAAGCGTCTTTTAATTTCATGGCTGCACTCACCATCTGCAGTGATTTTGGAGCCCAGGAAAATAAAGTCTGACACTGTTTCCACTGTTTCCCCATCTATTTCCCATGAAGTGATGGGACCAGATGCCATGATCTTCATTTTCTGAATGTTGAGCTTTAGGCCAACATTTTCACTCTCCACTTTCACCTTCATCAAGAGGCTTTTAGTTCCTCTTCACTTTCTGCCATAAGGGTGGTGTCATCTACATATCTGAGGTTATTGAGATTTCTCCTGGCAATCTTGATTCCAGCTTGTGTTTCTTCCAGTCCAGCATTTCTCATGATAAACTCTGCATATAAGTTAAATAAATAGGGTGACAATATACAGCCTTGATGTACTCCTTTTCCTATTTGGAAGCAGTCTGTTGTTCCATGACCAGTTCTAACTGTTGCTTCCTGACCTGCATACAAATTTCTCAAGAGGCAGATCAGGTGGTCTGGTATTCCCATCTCTTTCAGAATTTTCCACAGTTTATTGTGATCCACACAGTCAAAGGCTTTGGCATAGTCAATAAAGCAGAAATCGATGTTTTTCTGGAACTCTCTTGCTTTTTCCATGATCCAGTGGATGTTGGCAATTTGATCTCTGGTTCCTCTGCCTTTTCTAAAACCAGCTTGAACATCAGGAAGTTCACGGTTCACATATTGCTGAAGCCTGGCTTGGAGAATTTTGAGCATTACTTTTCTAGCGTGTGAGATGAGTACAATTGTGTGGTAGTTTAAGCATTCTTTGGCATTGCCTTTCTTTGGGATAGGAATGAAAACTGACCTTTTCCAGTCCTGTGGCCACTGCTGAGTTTTCCAAATTTGCTGGCATATTGAGTGCAGCACTTTCACAGCATCATCTTTCAGGATTTGAAATAGCTCAACTGGAATTCCATTACCTCCACTAGCTTTGTTCATAGTGATGCTTTCTAAGGCCCACTTGACTTCATATTCAGGATGTCTGGCTCTAGGTCAGTGATCACACCATCGTGATTATCTGGGTCATGAAGATCTTTTTTGTACAGTTCTGTGTATTCTTGCTATCTCTTCTTAATTCTTCTGCTTCTGTTAGGTCCATACCATTTCTGTCCTTTATCGAGCCTAACTTTGCATGAAATGTTTCTTTGGTATCTCTGATTTTCTTGAAGAGATCTCTAGTCTTTCCTATTCTGTTGTTTTCCTCCATTTCTTTGCAGTGATTGCTGAAGAAGGCTTTCTTATCTCTTCTTGCTATTCTTGGGAACTCTGCATTCAGATATTTATATCTTTCCTTTTCTCCTTTGCTTTTCACTTCTCTTCTTTTCATAGCTATTTGTAAGGCCTCCCCAGACAGCCATTTTGCTTTTTTTGCATTTCTTTTCCATGGGGATGGTCTTGATCCCTGTCTCCTGTACAATGTCATGAACCTCATTCCATAGCTCATCAGGCACTCTATTTATCAGATCTAGGGCCTTAAATCTATTTATCACTTCCAGTGTATAATCATAAGGGATTTGATTTAGGTCATACCTGGATGGTCTAGTGGTTTTCCCTACTTTCTTCAATTTAAGTCTGAATTTGGTAATAAGGAATTCATGGTATGAGCCACAGTCAGCTCCTGGTCTTGTTTTTGCTGACTATATAGAGCTTCTCCATCTTTGGCTGCAAAGAATATAATCGATCTGATTTTGGTGTTGACCATCTGGTGATGTCCATGTATAGCATCTTCTCTTGTGTTGTTGAAAGAGGGTATTTGTTATGACCAGTGCATTTTCTTGGCAAAACTCTATTAGTCTTTGCCCTGCTTCTTTCTGTATTCCAGGGCCAAATTTGCCTGCTACTTCAGGTGTTTCTTGACTTCCTACTTTTGCGTTTCAGTCCCCTATAATGAAAAGGACATCTTTTTTGGGTGTTAGTTCTAAAAGGTCTTGTAGGTCTTCATAGAACTGTTCAACTTCAGCTTCTTCACCGTTACTGGTTGGGGCATAGACTTATATTACTGTGATATTGAATGGTTTGCCTTGGAAATGAACAGAGATCATTCTGTCGTTTTTGAGATTGCATCCAAGTACTGCATTTTGGACTCTTTTGTTGACCATGATGGCCACTCCATTTCTTTTGAGGGATTCCTGCCTGCAGTAGTAGATATAATGGTCATCTGAGTTAAATTCACCCTTTCCAGTCCATTTGAGTTCGCTGATTCCTAGAATGTCGACATTCACTCTTGCCATCTCTTGTTTGACCACTTCCAATTTGCCATGATTCATTGACCTGACATTCCAGGTTCCTATGCAGTATTGCTCTTTACAGCATCAGACCTTGCTTCTATCATCAGACACATCCACAGCTGGGTATTCTTTTTGCTTTGGCTCCATCCCTTCATTCTTTCTGGAGTTATTTCTCCACTGATCTCCAGTAGCATACTGGGCACCTACTGACCTGGAGAGTTTCTCTTTCAGTATCCTATCATTTTGCCTTCTCATACTGTTCATTGGGTTCTCAAGGCAAGAATACTGAAGTGGTTTGCCGTTCCATTCTCCAGTGGACCACATTCTGTCAGATCTCTTCACCATGACCCGCCCATCTTAGGTTACCCCACGGGCATGGCTTAGTTTTTTTGAGTTAGACAAGGCTGTGGTCCTAGTGTGGAAGGCAGCGGTGAGGAGATACCCCTCGTCCAAGGTAAGGAGCATTGGCTGCGCTTTGCTGGAGCAGCCATGAAGAGATACCCCATGCCCAAGGTAAAAGAAACCCAAGTAAGAGGGTAGGTGTTGCAAGAGGGCATCAGAGGGCAGACACACTGAAACCATACTCACAGAAAACTTGGGATGTACAAGTTCATAATCCCCAGAATTTGCTGAGACCAGCATTTTTTGGATTTAAGAAGTTTTTGGATATTTCTTGAAGGATACTATGATATATACAAAATATACTACATAGTACACTCAGGAAGGTCAGGCCATTAATTAATATATCTATATCTTCACAGTAAAGCATACAAATACTCACAATAAATGAGATGAATTAAGACTGTGAATAACCATCCATTTCCTGGTAGCTCAGAGGGTAAAGCATCTGCCTACAATGCAGGAGACCTGGGTTTAATCCCTGGGTTGGGAAGATCTCCTGGAGAAGGAAATGGCAACCTACTCCAATATTCTTGCCTGGGAAATCCCATGGACAGAGGAGCCTGGTGTGCTACAGTCCATGGGGTCGCAAAGAGTCAGACACGACTGAGCGACTTTACTTTCACTTTTCACTTCACTTCAGAGCAGGTTTTGTCTCCAAGTGAATTATAGAGAATCTTTGAGCTTTTAGTCTTTTGTTTTGAAATGTGGGTAAGTAAAATTGGTGATTAATTGTCCAAGGTGGATGGAATAGGCAAAATGGTGAATTAAGGTAAATACTTGGGTTTCTGTTTGGGCAATGAGGTGGATGGTGGTATCATTCAGAGGAGGAACAAAGTAAGGAAGCACACATTTGTGGCCATAAGGTTGGGCTTATTTTGGGGGTAAGAACCAGCAGTATTTATGGGGTATTTAGGAGGACAGCAATTACCACCAGCGTTTCAAGACCAGAGAATGGTTATCAATGCCAAAAGTCAGAGAACACAAAAAATGAGTACTTATGTGTCTCTTGGATTTAACAAGTGAAGGGCTGTTGATGATCTTTGAGAAAATGTCAGTGGTGTGGCAGAAGAAAGAAATGCAAATATAATGGGTTGCAAAGTGTAAGGAAGGTAAGAAGACAGAACAAGCAAATACAAATACATCTTTAAGTTTACTACATATTTATATGTCTTGCTGATTAAAATGGGACCCATCTTATGTGTCAATGGGCATTAGATTTGTAGTTACCTATAAAAAATATGAGAAGATAAATAAACCATGTTCTTAAACAGGGCTTCCCTGATGGTTCAAATGGTAAAGAATCTGTCTGCAATGCAGGAGACATAGGAAATACGGGTTTGATCCCTGGGTTGGGAAGATTCCCTGGAGGAGGAAATACTGGCAACCCACTCCAGTATTCTTGCCTGGAAAATTCCATGGACAGAGGAACCCTATGCGCTACAGTTTTATATAGGGTCACAAAGAGTCAGACATGACTGAGCATGTGATGGATGGATTCTTAAATAAGCCTTTAAGAATCTGATACAAAAAACAAGCCAGGAAAAAAAATTTATACAATTAAGCCTCTAAACGCAGAATTTTTTGCTTTTTTTTTTCCTTTTAAATAGGAGTACCACCTAAATTCCTGTGGACTTTTAAAAATACACCTATCCTTGAGGCTCTATCCTTGAGCATTTTTATTAATTCAGTCTCAAGTGGAGCTGGAAATCTACATACTTAGTAAATTCCAAGGTGATTCTGACAAAAAGGACCTGGATTAGATTGATTGAGGAATATAAATTTAGAAAATAGCCATTAAGAGAGAGTAAGAACGTGGAGAAGAGACTGAGGAAAGCTGACAGCAGAACCCACATTTCTCCTGTTTCAATTAGAAGGACAACTGGGAGAGGGATATGAGAAAAGACCATATAAGGGAATGGGAGGGCCTCTCAGGTGGTGCTAACAGTAAAGAACCCACCTACCAACACAGGAAGAGATGTGGGTTCCATTCCTGGGTTGGAAAGATCCTTGCAGGAGGGCATGGCAACCCGCTCCAGTATTCTTGCTTGGAGAATCCTCAAGGATAGAGGAGCCTGGACAGCTAGAGTCCATAGAGTCACAAAGAGTCAGGCACAATTGAAGCAACTTAGCACGGACGCACGCAAGGCAATGGGAACCACCGAGTACTGTTAACTATGAAGTGGCACGATTGTTAAGACAAGAGAAGGACTTTGAAAAATATTGAACCACAGGAGAGTTATTTAAAAATGCCTTTTGCTGTCTTTGTTCTGATTATAAATGCTACAGAAAAGTAAAACTGAGAAAACCAAAGTCCCTTGTGGTTCCGTATCCTGCGATATCCACTGTTCACGTTTTAGTGAATATCCTCTGTGTCTTCTGGCAAGTACTTTTAAGACCTTTGATGAAAAGAGTAGATATTTATTTAGGTTGACGTTAGTTTTAGGCCAAAAAGATATTTTCCAAATAAAAGTTTAGGGTGGATTGGTTGTTTTCCACTGTGACATGCTGTGAGACAGCTTTGGAACCTTTCTGGGTGGAGCTATAGCTGTTCTGAAAGGTTTGAGTGGAAAGTATAGACCATGGGTTGGCAAACTAGGGCCTTTGGGCCAAATCCAGTCCTCTGCTTGTTTTGTAACTTGTGCTGCAATGCACAGCCACCCATTTGTTTATGCCATGTCTATAGATACTCTTCTGCACAGTTTAGTATTTTTGACAGAGACTACTGAGCCCATAAAACCTGAAATATTTATGATATGGTCCTTTACACAAAAGGGTTGCCAATGCCTGATATAGACCAGTATTTCTTGAATTATGTTCCAAGGCACATTAGTTTCCCATGAAATGTTAATAAACATTCTTGGAAAAGGGCTCTTTGTTCAAATAAGTTTGGAAAATTAAGGTTAACCAGATTTGTCTACAGTTGGGAATCTGATAACATTTAATATGCTCACTGATAATCAACAAGAACAGGGAATATTATATTCAGCAGTCCTCAAAATCATTTGGTCATAGAACCCATTATTTTTCAGGAATATCTATGATCATCATATGGCTTGGAAAACCTTAAATTAGTCTGTTTCAGAGGCTTTTGTCAGGGTCATAAAATGGCGTAAATTTAAGATTACAGTGTTTTATTTCTAGAGTATATGTACAGAAAGCCTACTTGATTCCAGAGTTCAGAAAACCAACCTCTACTATCACCAGAGCTATCTTTGAACCTCTGCAAAGGAAATTTTAGCCTGAAGCAAAATTCCCAAGAGTGCTATACAGAAATGGAGACAAAAGGTAGATATATAAAACTTCTGAGATGGTAAGTAGGGCAAATGAAGCATTCAGATTTCTGTGCTTGGGGTAGCATTTCCAGAGCTGTAATATGACTTTCATGGGTATTGGGCATTTTTGCCTTTTTTGGACTTTTTCTCCATTACAAACTGGTAAAAATGATATTTAATGACTGTGGTATAAACTGGTAAAAATGATATTTAATGACTGTGGTATAAAGACAAATGTAATCCAGACTAGATACGTTCATTTTTTTCTTCTGATTTGAAAAGATACTGAAATCAAAACATTTCATGGATGCTGAAAGTACTGTGGGCTCTAGACAGTGCCTATTGTGTCCAGTGGGAAAGGCAGTCTTGAGAATTGCCAAAGTATATTATCATCCCTGCCAGACCATAATCTTCTTGAAGGTGAGACCATGCCTTATGTACTGTACTTCCCTCCTCCTTAGCCACTTAGAATCTCTTGGTTGAATAGTATCTGTCAAAAGGATAAATGGGCAATTAATTTCAAGGTTGTCAAATATTTCATTAGAGGATAAAAGTAATAACTTCACTGCAAGAACTTTAGGTTTCCTCCAAAGATCTAATCAAATTAATACAAATTACTAAAATATATCTAAGTATCACCATGCGATGGAAAGAACTCTTGAAATTGTCTCTTGCTGCTAAGTAGCAGTGTAGCTAGTCATTTCATAACTTTGACCTTCAGCTTCTTAATGAGTAAGAGAAAATATTAATTAAAATGAAGGGGTTCTATACACAGTTCTAATCAGAAGCCAGAACAATAGCTAAAATTTTTGTAATAGTCAGGTCATGAAATACCTAATAGGCTTTCAAAACAGTCCCAGTGGTAAGCTCCCCAGTCCATTTGAAAATTAAACTCTTTCAAAAATGTTAATCACGGAGGATATGGTTACAGACTACATAATATGCTTTCAAAGGACAATGGATGGGCCCTTTCTAGGAGCAAAACAAATCAAAAAGTTCTTAAAATTCAATAAAAATCCTAATAAGCCACCTAACTTAATTTTCTTCCAATACAGGCCTCTCCTTAGAGAGTATTCTTACCTGTTTTTTGTCATATCCTACTTGAAAACCATAATACCCTGGGCCACAGTATTTTGTTTCTTCCAGGAATTTTGCCCAGTTCAACTTACAATGTGTAGAAAAGAGGTTGTGGAGCAGTTAATATATCACCGAATCAGCAACACTCACATAAGAGTGTAAGTTAGAAAGATTTAAAAAATAAATCACTAGATATGTAGACTGCTGGTTGGCATAAAATCAGGAATAAGATGTAATATTTTATCTGATACTTGTTTCCAAGTGAAAAAGACAAAAAACTACACCCCCATGAACAGGGGAAGTTGGGCCAGTTACCTTTAAATTATAGAAATTTCTTAGCAATGCCAGAAGTCTGCTGATGAGAGACACTTGGGAGACCTGACTCCCTCAAAGGCCCTGTGTACCTTCCAGCCTCAGAGTCATAACAGGGTCTGGTTCAAATGACTGTCGCATCAGGAGGGCAGGGGTGGGTAACTGCTGGTCCCAGGAAGATGGCCTGCTGCTCTGAGCTAACAGGGGTGCACACAGGCCTGGAGTTCCTGGACACTTGAGTGCAGGCAGGGCCGGGGGTGGGTGTGGGGTCGGGGGAGAGTGCGCATGAGCTTATCATACTGCTTTGGCTTCCAGGCTCGCTGGGAGCTGTATCACAGGTCTGGGCCCTGTGGAGACGTGTGTGAGATGAGACACCTCTCCTGAACAGACTTGAATTGACTTGAACAGACAGTTCCTCTCCTGAACACACTTGCTAGTTCCCCTAAAGCCATAGCTCCTGGGACCTCTGATATCATTCCTCAGCCCACCAGGGCTATATGGGAGGGAGATACCAGGGAATCATGTTTGCAGGACAGGCCCCAAACCAATAAGGTTGGCAAGATCATATGGAGTAAGACAGTAAAAAAAAAAAAAAAAAAAAAAAATTCTATTAGTTTCTCCTGTGGACTTATACTTCTCTCTGGAAAAAGCCAGGCAGCACAATGATGAAAAACAGCAATAGATATGCATACTATGCCCTACAGAATTCCCTTGTGGCTCAGTTGGTAAAGAACCCATCTGCAATGCAGGAGATGTGTGGCTTCTATCCCTGGGTCAGGAAGATCCTCTGAAGAAGGAAATGGCAACCTACTCCAGTATGCTTGTCTGGAGAATCCCATGGTCAGAGGAGCCTGGCAGACTGCAGTCCATGGGTTGCAAAGAGTCAGACATGACTTAGTGACTAAACCACCACCACCACTATGACCTTCAACCAAGGGTAGGCAGAAGAAATAGAAATAACTGAAATTTGTTTGGTTTCTCTCACAAATAAACTTTCTTTGCAGTGAGTATGCTTCCTAGAGAAGAGAAGAGCTCAGAGGACTGGCAAAGTCCCTTGCCAGATTTCCCTCCATCCTGGATAAAGAAGAGACCATGATCTGATAGGTGGTGTGCGATGGTGGAGTACAAGTATGTGTGCTCATCTTCTCCTGTGAGAACTCCAAACAACTCACTGCTGAACAACCATTGACTGGAGAATGTTGGATCTCACCAAAAAAAAAAAAAAAAAAAAAAGATATCCCATAGATATCCCATGTCCAGAGGCAAAGGAGAAGCCATAGCCAGATGGTAGGAGGGGCAAAAGCACATTTAGAATCAAACCCCTTACCTGCCAGAGGTACTCAGAGGGCTCAAACAAACGTTGTGCACCCCAGGACCCAGAGACCCCACAGAGACTGAGCCAGAACTCTGTTTGAGTATCTCCTGCGAAGGTATGGGTAGGCAGTGGCCTGCTACAGGGGCAGGGGCCTAGGTGCAACAGACCTGGGTATGGCATAAGCCCTCTTAAAGGGGGTTGCCAATAACCCCACCATAGAGCTGCCAGAACTTACACAGGACTGGGGAAACAGA
This sequence comes from Tragelaphus eurycerus, assembly GCA_935064755.1. Taxonomy (NCBI): domain Eukaryota; kingdom Metazoa; phylum Chordata; class Mammalia; order Artiodactyla; family Bovidae; genus Tragelaphus; species Tragelaphus eurycerus. The sequence goes on along the minus strand of CAKXYN010000010.1, from coordinate 37,047,319 downwards.
CTCTTGGAGGGCACAAACAGAACTTTATGTGCACAAGGACCCAGGAGAAAGGAGCAGTGACCCCACAAGAGACTGACCCAGACTTGCCCGTGAGTGTCCAGGAGTCTCCAGTGGAGGCGTGGGTTGACAGTGGCCACTGTCAGGGCACTGAGTACAGCAGTGCGTGCATGGGACCTTTTGAAGGAGGTCGCCATTATCTTCATCACCTCCACCATAGTTTGGCCTCAGGTTAAACAACAAGGAGGGCACACAGCCCCGCCCATCAACAGAATATTGGATTAAAGATTTACTGAGCATGGCCCCACCCATCAGAACAAGACCCAGTTTTCCCTTCAGTCTCTCACATCAGGAAAATTTCATAAGCTTCTTATCCTTATCCATCAGAGGGCAGACAGATTGAAAACCACAATCACAGAAAATTAACCAAATCACTCACAAGGACCACAGCCTTGTCTAACTCAGTGAATCTATGAGCCATGCCATGTAAGGCCACCCAAGATGGGCTGGTCATGGTGGAGAGTTCTGACAAAAATGTGTTTGCTTGTGAACAGCAAACCACTTCAGTATTCTTGCCCCATGAACAGCATGAAAGTGCAAAAAGATAGAGCACTGAAAGATGAGCCGCCCCCCGCCCCCCGCAGGTGGATAGGTGCCCAATATGCTATGGGAGATCAGTGGAGAAATAACTCCAGAAAGAATGAAGGGATGGAGCCAAAGCAAAAACAACACCCAGCTGTGGATATGATTGGTGATGGAAGTAAGTCCAATGCTATAAAGAACAACATTTCATAGGAACCTGGAATGTCAGGTCCATGAATCAAGGCAAATTGGAAGTGGTCAAACAGGAGATGGCAAGAGTGAACATCAACATTTTAGGAATCAGTGAACTAAAATGGATACTTGTGGTGGATTCATTTTGATGAATGGCAAAAGCAATACAATATTGTAAAGTTAAGCAAAATAAAATTTAAAAAAATAAAAAAAATAAAATGGACTGGAATGGGTGAATTTAACTCAGATGACTATTATATACACTACTGTGGGCAAGAATCCTTTAGAAGAAAGGGAGGAGCCATCATAGTAAACAAAAGAGTCCAAAATGTAGTACTTGGCTGCAATCTCAGAAATGACAGAATGATCTCTGTTCGATACCAAGGCAAACCATTCAATATCACAGTAGTCCAAGTCAATCTTTAGCCCTTACCAGTAAAGAAGCTGAAGTTGAACAGCTCTATGGCACCCTACTCCAGTACTTTTGCCTGGAAAATCCCGTGGACGGAGGAGCCTGGTGGGCTGCAGTCCATGGGGTCGCTAGAGTCGGACACGACTGAGCGACTTCACTTTCACTATTCACTTTCATGCATTGGAGAATGAAATGGCAACCCACTCCAGTGTTCTTGCCTGGAGAATCCCAGGGACAGGGAAGCCTGGTGGGCTGTTGTCTCTGGGGTCGCACAGAGTCAGACACGACTGAAGCGACTTAGCAGCAGCAGCAGCAGCAGCATGAAGACCTACAAGAACTTCTAGAACTAACACCCCCAAAAGATGTCCTTTTCATTATAGGGGACTAGAATGCAAAATAAGGCGGTCAAGAAATACCTAGAACAGTGGGAAAATTTGGCCTTGGAGTACAAAATGAAGGTGGTGAAAGGCTAACAGAGTTTTGCCAAGAGAATGCACCAGTCATAGCAAATATCCTCTTTCAACAACGTAAGAGAAGGCCCTACCCATGGACATCACCAGATGGTCAACACCAAAATCAGATTGATTATATTCTTGGCAGCCAAAATTGTAGAAGCTCTATACAGTCAGCAACAACAAGACTAGGAGCTGACTGTGGCACAGACCATGAACTCCTTATTGCCAAATTCAGACTTAAATTGAAGTAGGGAAAACCACTAGACCATTCAGGTATGACCTAAGTCAAATCCCTTACGATTATACAGTGGAAGTGACAAATAGATTCAAGGGATTGGATCTGATAGACAGAGTGTCTGAAGAACTATGGAAGGAGGTTCATGACATTGTGCAGGAGACCCGGATCAAGACCTTCCCCAAGAAAAAGAAATGCAAAAAGGCAAAATGGTTGTCTGAGGAGGTCTTACAAATAACTGTGAAGAGAAGAGAAGCGAGAAGCAAAGGAGAAAAGGAAAGACATACCTATTTGAATGCAGAGTTCCAAAGAATAGCAAGCAGAGATTAAAAAAGCCTTCCTCAGTGATCAATGCAAAGAAATAGAGGAAGACAATAAAGGGTAAAGACTAGACATCTATTCAAGAAAATCAGAGATACCAAGGGTATCTTTTCATGCAAAGATGGGCACAGTAAAGGACAGAAATGGTATGGACCTAACAGAAGCAGAAGGTATTAAGAAGATGTGGCAACAATACACAGAAGAACTATAAAAAAAAACTTCATGACCCAGATAACCACAATGGTGTGATCACTCACCTAGAGCCAGACATCCTGGAATGAGAAGTCAAGTGGGCCATAGGAAGCATCACTATGAACAAATCTAATGAAGGTGATGGAATTCCAGTTGAGCTAGTTCAAATCCTAAAATATGATGTTTTGAAAATGCTGCACTCAATATGCCAGCAAATTTGGAAAACTCAGCAGTGGCCACAGGACTGGAAAAGGTCAGTTTTCATTCCAATCCCAAAGAAAGGCAGTGCCAAAGAATGTTCAAACTACTGCCCAATTGCATTCATCTCACACGCTAGCAAAGTAATGCTCAAAATTGTCCAAGCCAGGCTTCAGTGGTACATGAACGGTGAAATTCCAGATGTTCAAGCTGGATTTAGAAAAGGCAGAGGAACCAGAGGTCAAATTGCCAACATTCATTGGATCAGAGAGTTCCCGAAAAACATCTATTTCTGCTTTATTGACTATGCCAAAGCCTTTGACTGTGTGGATCACAATACACTGTGGAAAATTCTGAAAGAGATAGGAATACCAGATCACCTGACCTGCCTCCTGAGAAATCTGTATGCAGGTCAAGAAGCAATAGTTAGAACTGGACATGGAACAACAGACTGGTTCCAAATCAGGAAAGGAGTACGTCAAGGATGTATATCGTCACCCCGCTTATTTAACTTATATGCAGAGTGCATCATGAGAAATGTTGGGCTGGATGAAGCAAAAGCTGGAATCAAGATTGCTGGGCAAGATATCAATAATCTCAGATATGCAGATGACACCACCCTTATGGCAGAAAGTGAAGAAGAACTAAAGAGCCTCTTGATGAAAGAGGAGAGTGAAAAAGTTGGCTTAAAACTCAAGAATCAGAACACTAAGATCATGGCATCTGTTCCCATCACTTCATGGCAGATAGATGGGGAGACAGTGGAAACAGTGAGGAAAATTATTTTCTTGGGCTCCAAAATCACTGCAGATGGTGACTGCAGCCATGAAATTAAAAGACACTTGTTCCTTAGAAGAAAAGCTATGATCAACCTATATAGCATATTAAAAAGCAGAGACATTACTTTGCCAACAAAGGTCTGTCTAGTCAAGGATTATAGTCTTCCCAGTAGTCATGTATGGATGTGAGAGTTGGTCTATAAAGAAAGCTGAGTGCAGAAGAATTGATGCTTTTGAACTGTGATGCTGGAGAAGACTCTTGAGAGTCCCTTGGACTGCAAGGAGATCCAACCAGTCAATCCTAAAGGAAATTGGTCCTGTGTGTTCATTGGAAGGGCTGATGCTGAAGGTGAAACTCCAATACTTTGGCCACCTGATGGGAAGAACTGACTCATTTCAAAGATCCTGATGCGGGGAAAGATTGAAGGTGGGAGGAGAAGGGGACAACAGAGGATGAGATGGTTGAATGTCATCACCGACTCGATGGACATTAAATTGAGTAATCTCTGCGAGTTGGTGATGGACAGGGAAGCCTGGCATGCTGCAATCCATGGGGTTGCAAAGAGTCGGACACAACTGAGTGACTGAACTGAACTGGATAAAGAAGAAACAGATTTTTCCGTGGAAAATGAATATAACTCTGAAAGTCACTTTATCCCCTAATCCTCCTGATCATTTCCTAGAGTCATCTTCTCTGAGAGGGAAATCATGTTTTAGATATTTCTTGGAGACATTTACTTGGACATGGAATTAGCATTGTGGTAAAGATGTGTACCTAAGCCAATAACACTGCAATTATGAACTGAAAAACATTTTACTCTGAATTTTCTGTTATACTTACTGCTAATAGTCAAGGCAAGTTGGACCATACAGAAATAATATCTGAGCCTGGTATTTGCAACTTTATTTTTTATTAGTTTTTTTTTTTTTTTTTTTTTTGCCACTCTGTGCAACATGTAGGATCTTAATTTCCCTCAGCAGAGGAAGCTTGGAGTCTTAGCCACTGAACCGCCAAGGAAGTCCTTATTAATATGCGGGGTCTGTAGCTCAGTTGGTAAAGAATCTACCTGTAATGCAAGAGACCCAGGTTCAGTCCCTGAGTCAGGAAGATCCCCTGGAGAAGGAAATGGCAACCCACTCCAGTATTCGTGCCTGGAAAATCCTATGGACAGAGGAGCCTAGTGGGCTATAGTCCATGGGGTCACAAGAATTGGACAAGACTTAGTGACTAAATCAATCAACAACATGGATTTTACGTATTCTGTTTCACTGCCAGGCATGCATTCTGGTTGTTGGTTAGGAAAAGAAGATCCATTTACCTCAGAACATTTCTAAGTATCTAGAGTATCTCCGGGTTAGATATGGGGAAAGTATAGCATTTACCAGAGGTCTAGGACATTTAAAGGAGAAATTTCTCATATGTATGATTCTAAACTGCCTATTCCTGAATGGATTTGCTTTTCAGTTATCAATGGACTCCACTGACTTAGTCCATTTCGTGAATGCTCAAGGCGATTTTGTTTTGAAATGTCCAAGGAGCGCTTTAGTGAAATGCATTCTTTATGGCCAAACAACACTGAAAAAAAGCTGCTGTCCTAAATGGATCCTTGACCCTGTAATCAAGATTATCTGGGCATTTTTTCCCCTCTCGAGGCAATAGCTTGTGTTTTGTCATGGAAAAAAAATGAGAACAATTAGAATGTTTTCTAGATTAGATACCAGGTGTCGGAATACAGAAGATGTCTGTTCTGGCAGACTGATTATTTTTCCAATGCTAAGTACAGTCCAAAGTTTCGAGTTTACAATCCTCGCCTTCCCAGGGGCCAGGCTGGTTTCCCTGAAAGTTCCCATACTCAGAACTTGAAGCTAGCACTATTTCAATACAGCCACAACATACGGGCAAAGCTCTATTTCAAAAGTCAGACTAATAATGACACAGGAAGAACCAACTTCTAGGAAGGTATAAAGTCTTAAGGCCATACCTGAAGCTGATATTCTGAAGGGAAACTTTCATTTACTTCTGTTTCTTTTCCTGAATTTGATTATTAGTGAGGCTAGGGGTGCTGGTCTCAAATCAGAACTCAGCCTGCTGGCTTTGGAAGCTCCAGAGCACAGTTGGGTTCAGGAGATGTAGCTGGCCTGTGAGGTATCTAGAGAAGTCATCACAGATTATGCTGTTACTGTGTGGTCTGGTTCTGATGACCTGGCGGATTTTCAGAAGAATGTTCTACGTGGGACGAATCATGGAGATATTAATTCACTGGACACCAGAGGTGGGAAATGTTTAAAAAACCAGGAAAATGTGAAGATTTAAAAACAGAAATTATAGGTTACAAAATAAGAGAAAGAAACCTAAAAATAAAACAGTTTCAAAAAGATGATGAACACCTTCTTACAATTTAAATAAGCTTGATATATATTATGGGTGAGATGTCCATGTACATTACTGTGTTTGATATGATGTGTGACAGAATGTCCAGAGTAAGAGGATTTGGGGCTGATGGAGCTCTTAGTGTGACACTGATCCTGGAGAATATTGAGCGCAAGAGTACATGCTTCTTGGATTTAAATAAACACTATTTTTTTTTCTGCTTAAAAGTTTATTGTTTCTGGTTTTGCCCCCTAGCAAGAGATGCTAACAATACTAAATAAAAGAAAACTTAAATTTCATGTGGTAGCAACTTAACAGTATCTTCAAATTTCCACCATTTTTAGGCTGAGCATGATAATTCCAGCTGAACCTGTCTCTTTTATTTAGAGGATTGGCTGTGTGACTTCAGAGAGGAATTTTGGCAAGACAAAAGTGGTGATTCTAATCCTGGTAGCAATCTCTGGGCTCTCAACAGCTCTTTGTGTGGGTTCTCCCCTTCCCCCATTTAAAACTTGCAATTAACCCTGGTTTAGGCGGCTTTTTATTGAAATTTACTTGAGGGACCCATAATTTAAATGTACATTGGGAAAAAACAGAGACAGAAACTAGGAGTTTTGCCAGACAGCTGGGAACAACTCTATATTATCACAGAATCTTCAAGTTGGAAGGACTTTAGAAATCTTCCTGCTCAGTAGCCCCCCGCTCTACAAATGAAGGAAGGAAGACTCAGATGAGAAAGGACTTACTAAGGTCTTGGAGGTAATCTGAAGCAGAGGAGGGATTAGCAAAGAGGCTCCTTGCTTGGTCTCTTACTCCATGCTGAGAGGGAAGGAAAAATAAAGTCCACTTAGGTGTGGAAATGCTTTCTACTAAGGTCAGAGGAGAACGAATCGCTGGGATTTTCTTTTGAAATAATGATTCAGAGCTAAATGGAAAGAGTATACAAGATACAGAGAAACAATAGACTTCTGGGGCCAACTGTTTATACTGGGGCTATATACCAAGTGTGTGCAGGTACGGAACCTTTAGGTTCTGCCTGTTTAATAATTGTACTTGATCGTGAGATCTCCCCAGCCATATTCTGCTATGCATTCTGGTTATGCACCTTATGATTTGTGAAATCTCCATTTATTAGTGTGAGTGGAACCTTACTGTATATAGAGAAGAGCCGGTAAATGCTTTGCTAAGGGAATCTCCAGTCATTTATACTCACTGCTAATATGTGAATAGTCAAACTATTCACAGATATTGCAATATTATTCACAAATAATGCAACTTCTAAAAATGAAAAGCATTTTGTAATATGAAGTATTATTTATGGATGAATGGATAAAGAAAATGAAGTATGTATACATATAATAGAATTATATATGTATTTAAATAAAAGAATATCAGTCAGCCTTAAAAAAGAAGGAAGTTTTGCCATTTTCAACAACATGGGTGCATCTAGAGGGCGTAATGCTAAGTGAAATAAGCCAGACAGAGACAAATATTCCATGTTCCCACTTAAATGTGGTGTATGTTAAAAACAACTCCCCTCCCCCCATAAAAAACTCATAGCTACAGAGATTAGAATTGTGGTTACCAAGGGCTGGGACATGAAGGAAAAGGAGACATAAAAAGTAGAATGGTGGTTGCTAGAGGCTGGGAACAGGGGGTCCTGGGGAGAGTTTTTGTTTAATGGGTACTGAGTTTCAGCTTTGCTAGATGAAATCTCTTCTGAAGATGGATGGTAGACATGGTTGTACAACAATACAAAGGTACATAATACTACTGAACTGTATACCTAAAAATGACTATGATAATGAATTTTATGTTATGTGTATTTTAATACAATAAAGAGGAAATATTATCATATGCAGTTTCCCTATATTTAATTTTTTATTTCAGCTTTGTAATAGCAACATCCAGGAGTTGGTAAACCCTTAAAACTCTTCTATTGCAGATAAAATATCAAGGAGTAAAATTTAATTTTAGGAATCTCAGTGAAGGATTTTAATATGCGGCTTTCAGCGCCTCTGTCTTGAGGCCATTCCACCGTGCATATAGGTTGTAATCTAGTGCTTTGTTGGCTGTTTTGTTCAGTGCTTCTGCACTTTTTCCATTAAGTGTTAAATTGATTTGGATGCCTCACTTCTGCCTTTTCCTAAAGCATATCTTTAGGTTTCAGTGATGGAACGCCTAGAAGTCCTCTGCCGGGACATCCTCTTGCTTTCAAACCCTACCTGTTATTTAGGCGACGAAAATATAATTCAACAGAGGGAGATGTTACTCAGGGCTAACAGTCTGCTTTTCAGAGACATTCTTCCCAAAGTACTGACAGAATGCCTGCAAACTCTGGAGCAGAGCTTGGGGAGAAGGATTTCATAAAAGGCAGAGTGTTTTCTTCAAAAAGCTCTTCTGCAAACCCAAATTATCTTTTACAGACTGGAAGATAACAGTTTAACTAAGATAAAAAGCTATAAATGGTTATTTATCTACAAAGGCTATTACTTTCGTACCAGGACATGATTTTCCACTAAGCCCGAACCTGTTCCAGAGAACTTGCTGATTTCTTTCCATTGAATGAAAGTGCAGGGTTGTTTTTGCCAATATAACAGTGCTTCCTTTGCAACAAACAACAGAAAAAAAAAGCCTGGGTTTTTTATACTCTTGTCCCGATGCAAGTTGTTTTTATGGCACAATGGATGACACAGTTGTCCTCTTCTTTGTGTCTTTAAAAGTCACACTTTTTCTAATTTTCTAGGAACTACTTAAATTTTAATTTACTTCATAAACTCAACTGAAATAACAAAATTACTGCTTTTCTGTTCCTGAGGGATTTAGGGCTCTTATAAAAAGCATTTACTGTCTCTGTAACCTACAATTTCCTCATTTAAAAAATGGGAATAACAATAATATGATCAAAGCATTACTGAGAGTTTTAAATGAAATAATTGTTTTTGACAAAGTATATATTAGTTTCCCATTTCTACAAATGAAAAACAATTTGCTCAGTTGAAACTCAAGTTGGTTTAGTTTCCCATTTCTACAAATGAAAAACAATTTGCTCAGTTGAAACTCAAGTTGGTTTAAGTTTAGCCCTTGATCATGCATTTATGAAAATCTCATGGATACAGATGTTCAATATCTTTCTCCCTATATATGCCAACTATCAGGCAGGCAGACTAAAAACCAGGTTTTTAGTCTGGTTCTGTATGTCATTTACAATGATCATCATCAAACATACTTTCAAAATTTCTTTTCACTTCCCATGCAATGGGAACTAAGCTAAAAACTCCAAGAAGTTCATATTTGAAGCTGTATAAGAAAGTTGGGGCTTCCCTCATGGCTCAGCGGTAAAGAATCTGCTTGCAATGCAGGAGACTCAGGTTCTATCCCTGGGTCAGGAAGATCCCATGGAGGAGGAAATGGCAACCCACTCCAGTATTCTTGCCTGGAGAATTCTATGGTCAGAGGAGCCTGGTGGCCTACAGTCCAAAGTGAGTGAGCACAAGCACATAAGAAAATTAGTCATAAAATAAAGTGGTAAAATCAAGAGACTTATTTATTTAAACCATTTACAGCCATGCAAATAAAGATTAAAATGATTTGACAGAATACCTACATTGAAGCAATAAAACCTCTAAGTGGCCATTTGCACCCCAGATTAGACTCCACCTAGAAGTAATTTGGAATAAAGTGAGTCAGATTTACCTGTTGACTCATAATCTGGGCAAGAGGCTTTCAGTCTTTCCTGTAGTTTGCTGATTTCCCTAGAATACTTTCTGCCCTTCAGAATAAGTGAGCTCCTATGGTAACCAGTCAACTAAATGGACCCCGTTGCCAGGAAAGGTACATGAAACAAAACCAAAACAAGGCAGACAGGAAGATAGGGGCTTCCCCAGTGGTTGAACTGAGAGATGTTAGGGGAAACACAAAAATAAGATTATGAAACAGCTCAGTGAAATGTTTTAATACTGACAATGGTAGTAATAAAATATGAATTAATATGTAGTAGGAGCTACATCCCTTTTTTTCCCTGTTAATACTTTGCTTTTGATCCTGTAAACACAGGTTTCTATGACACTGTCCAATAACTAGCATCTACTGAGAACCAACTATTTTTCAGAAATTTTACATTTAAAAAACTTCTTAGAACTCCCTGGCAGGTAAATACTGTCATGCTGTGTTTACAGATTCTTTCAAACTCAGTTTACTGACCAGCCTTCCTGGATGATTCTTCACTTAGGTCCTTCAACCAACATGATCCAATAAAATTCTCTTTTTATAGCACGTGATCTACTTGTTATGCAGTGAATGATCATGATATTTAAAGTTCATGCCCTGTTGGCTTGTAGAGGGGGCAGGCAGCATGTGTTGTTCCCAGCTCCAGGTCCCCTGGAGTCTAGGGTAGGACCTGGCACACAGTGAATGCTCCGTGGCCGCTGGAATGACTGACGTGAGAAGGCCGAGGCTTAGGGAAGGGGCTCCATTGCACACAACTGCTGAAAGCACAGGAGGGGCCTTTCCACTGAATACTCTGCCTGTGACGTTCTTCTTGCCCTAAGAACTTAGAACTTGCCCAAAGAGTACCCAGGTATTCTGTACTATTAAGTATTAATGAAATTTCAGTAATCTAAAAAGAAGGAATACTATCTTTCATTTTAAGACAGTATCTTGCCACATGGTCTGTAATAATAAATAGGTTGATGACAATAATAACAACAACAGTAATGAATTAAAAAAATATGAGAGGGCTGCACTCCTAACTTCTAGTGGCAAACAAAGATTTCTCCCAACTTTTCCTTATACTTGACTGGCTTTTTAAAAAAGGTTTTCCAGTCAATTTCTATCATATATTGGTCAGTTTTTTAAATTAGACAACAGACATTTTGAGGGCAGTGACTTTATTGTCTTTTCTCCATATTCCCACTGTAGATTCTAGCACTTACAGAGAAGCACCTCAATAAATACTTGTTAAATGAATGAACTATGTTGCCAGCTTTCTTATGACTGTGCATGATTGTTATAGTCACTTTTCTCTTTATTTGTATCTGTCAGAATAGTGTAAATTATGCTGTGATAACAACCCCCAAATATCAACTTATTTCTCATTCACAGTATCAGGGAGAGTTTTACTTATCACAGTCACATAGTGCATGCATGCTAAGTCGCTTCAGTCATGTCTGACTCTTTGCCACTCTATGGACTATAGTCTACCCAGCTCCTCTGTCCATGGGATTCTCTAGGCAAGAATACTGGAGTAGATTGCCATGCCCTGGGGGATCTTTCCTACCCAGAGGTCGAACCCTCATCTCTTGCATCTCCTGCTTTGGCAGGCCGGTTCTTTACCATTAATGCCACATAGGCAGTCACATAGGGACTAAAGCTAAAGGAAATTCCAGCATCCATGGCATTGCCCTTCACTCACCAAGCTTCAGAGTCCACAGTAGGAGATTTGAAAGAGCTGGCAAGTCAAACACAAGCCATAGAAAGCCTAACCCAGGGTATGATTCACATTCCTTTGGCCAGAACTATCCCATGGCCACACCTATTTTCAAGGAGGGCATGGAAATGACTAAACCAAAGCAGAGAAGAATTTGACCTTGGTGAACACGGATAACTCCTGTCACACAACCAGACACTATGGCTTCAGGCTTTGTGAAAGAAGGGAAGCAGATGGCAAATAAGAGGTCTAAGGAAAGAGAATAGGTCTAGAAAGAAAAAAAAAAAAAAAAGATGTAAAAAGGACAAAGTAAAAAATCTCAGCTGCAGGACTCTTCCGGCAAGGTCAAGTCCTGTTCTGGGGCAGAATTTAAGCCCTCAAAAAACAAAACAAAACAAAACAAAAAAAACAATCTTGTCTTCTCAATACCTCTCTATTGCTCATCCACATGACTCATTAATAAGTTGATTGTTCTTATACCATTATGGTTCATGTTTCATTGAGAAGGATAATCACTAAGGTTTCCTGGATCATCTCTCATGCACAAGGCACAGAAGTATAAAAACATCTGCCTTTAACTTTAAGGAGGTGTGACAATTAGGAAATAAACAGAGCTGTCTCTGACACTGCAATACATTATTATTTTCTTCCTCATCTTTCTCTGTCACTATTTAAAGTCTCTTACTATTTTCCTTCCTTGTTAGGGTAAACACCACAAAGGAAAGAATTATGGGTGTCTTATTTATGGTTGCATTCCCAGAGTCTACAAACACAAGGCACATAGTTAGTGCTCAGTAAATATTTGTTCACCGGATGGTTTGAAAGGGACAACTTAGGGGGGAAACGACAACACTTAAACTGAAGATTAGCTTCCTGAACTGGGCCCTTTGAAAAATTACAGAAATACTGAAGTTGCCACGCATCTGATTTGTTGTATTGTAGGCAAATTAAGAAGGAAAATGGTTTTTAAAATTTGGGTTGGTCCTTGGTAAGATCTGCCCAGTCATTTTTTTCCAATTGGTATTTGGGAAGTCCCAGCAGGAAAGTTTATGGCTGGCAGTCAATTCGTTGTGAATTTACTTTTAATCTTTAGCAAATGTCCCTTGTTTACAAGCACAGGATGCATCATAATTATTATCAAGTACTATCTCTTCAACTCCCCTGTGTGCCTGGCAAAGTACTGTGCAAAACAGGGACAAAATATAGTTCTAATATAAATCTGACAGAGCAAATAAAGGTCACTAATTTTTTACTCTATTAAAAATAATTATTTTAGGCAAAGGGGTGATTTTCACATTCTCTGATAAAATTTGCTTCACAGAGGCTATGAGTTTTAAAGATTCTAAAAGAGGAATGATGGTAGTGCATACAAATGACAAAAGGGGTTCTTTGTTAAACTCTACAAGTTGAATAATGAGCAAATAATCTGATTACCAGGGGGTGATGATAGATTGCTAAAGAGAAGAGAGAGGAACATTTTTGGTAACATACTGGTATTTCTGTATGCTCATTTAACTATCTAATTGCTTTAGAGTTGATCTCAAATATATATATTTGATAGTCATTATATACTTAATTATCAGGCTCTTTGACTTATTAAGAAACGAGGAAAGGAATAGTATCTATGGTTGTTATATACAGAAACCCTTTCCTCTTTTCCTAATCAGGAACAAACATCCACCTGGATGGTAAATAAACTTTTGAAAATATACCTCTCAGTTCAGTTCAGTTCAGTTGCTCACGTGTCCGACTCTTTGCAACCCCATGAATTGCAGCACGCCAGGCCTCCTTGTCCACCACCAACTCCTGGAGTTCACTCAAACTCACATCCATCGAGTCGGTGATGCCATCCAGCCATCTCATCCTCTGTCGTCCCCCTTCTCCTCCTGCCCCCAATCTCTCCCAGCATCAGAGTCTTTTCCAATGAGTCAACTCTTCGCATCAGGTGGCCAAAGTACTGGAGTTTCAGCTTTAGCATCATTCCTTCCAAAGAACACCCAGGACTGATCTCCTTCAGAATGGACTGGTTGGATCTCCTTGCAGTCCTAGGGACTCTCAGGAGTCTTCTCCAACACCACAGTTCAAAAGCATCAATTCTTCGGTGCTCAGCCTTCTTCACAGTCCAGCTCTCACATCCATACACGACCACTAGAAAAACCATAGCCTTGACTAGATGAACCTTTGTTGGCAAAGTAATGTCTCTGCTTTTGAATATGTTATCTAGGTTGGTCATAACTTTCCTTCCAAGGAGTAAGTGTCTTTTAATTTCATGGCTGCAATCACCATCTGCAGTGATTTTATACAAAAAATTTTTTGGTGACATTGACTTCTATCTATGAAAAAAGTGAAAGTTGCTTAGCTGTGTCTGACTCTTTGTAATCTCATGGGCTGTGTAGCTGTCTATGGAATTCTCTGGACAAGAAAATTCTCTCTTTCTTCAAGAAAATTCTCCCTGGGAAACCACAAGAGTGGATTGACACTTCTTTCTCCAAGGGATCTTCCTGACCCAGGGATTGAATCCACGTCTCCTGCTCTGCAGGTGGATTCTTCACCATTTGAGCCACCAGGGTAGCTCCATCTGTGAAAAGATATTCTCCACTTTAAAATTTATTGGAACGCATTTACCAGAGAATAAATGGATATTTAACTTTTAATTGATTTCTAACATTTGAATAGAGGATTACTTTTGCTTTCTTCACCTATTTGTGTGTGTGTGTGTGTGTGTGTGTGTGTGTTATAGATATCAATTAATTTACTGGCTGAAGAGACTGATAATGGGTATCATTATAATATTGTATCTAGCTTCATAGTCCCAAATAATTAGTAAAAAGCAAGTAATTAAAAAATACTCATTAATAAAGGACTATCATCATTTCTTTTCCTATTTTTATCCTCTTGATAATAGAAGCTCACTTTTGCTATGTGCAAGGGGAATATCTATACTTTTTTTTTTTCCTGCCCCTGAAAAAGGATCAAATTTAACCTAACTGTAGGTATCCTACAATAAAGAACAGGCAATCATGGGGCTGGTTCCATATACAATTTGAAACTCTAGAAAAATCATGAAGGTAAGAATGAACAGAGTTACCATGTATAACAGCCCTAGGAAAAGAAAGAGATGAATAAATTGTTTCTCACAACCTGAGGATGTAATAAAGAAATACTTAGACTCACTAGAATCTTATATTTCCATATCTTTTTAAAATAAGAAACTTTGACGTGTACTTTTTTATGTGCAACTGTGATGAGATTTAATACAGAATACAACATTCTGTTATTTCAGAAATATGACTAAAAAGAGAAAAATATCTGTTTGGAATGAAATAAAGGACACAGCCCAAAGTCATACAATGGCAAATGTGTGTGAATGTGAGCACATTTTAACTTTTTCCTTAAAATTAGACTAATGGCTGAAAGTCAGCTGCTCTGCTTCAGGGGTGTGGTTTCCTTGGTCCAGTATGTGACTCTGAGGTCACCTTCTCCAATTTACAAAGGGAGGACCTTCCCACCAGCTTACATTTTTCTCTACTCTTAGGTGGAGAGTGTAGTGCTCAGAGGCAGGAGGCTGGGAAAGTAAAAAGATTTAGAGTTCTGGAATCTTTTAGGTCGAAGTTGAATTCCTAACTCTCCCATTTCCTCACTATGTCATCTTGGGTCTGTCCCTTAAACACTCTGAGATCCAATTTTCTTATCTGTAAAATAGAAATAACAATATTTTCTTCGTAGAAGTTTTATGAGAATTAAATGAGACAAAATGTGAACTGCTTTTAGTGCAATGATGTGCTATTGTGTCTGGGTACAATGTGATTATTTGTGAGATATATCTCCTCATTTATTCATTCATTTATTTATTTACTAACTCATTTGACAAATATGAACTGAGGCCCTGCTATGTGCAAGTTTCAGTCTACAAGGGTGAATAAGATAGACATGGTTCCTATTCTTACTTATAGAAATATGGATGCCAATGACATACAGGTAAACAGGTATTACAGTACAGTGAGATGTACTAGATTTCAAGTAACTCAGCAGTATGTGGTACTGAAGTTTGAGAACAACTTACTTTTTATCTAAATTGGCGTGAATTAAAAGTAATAATTATTATACTCTTACTTTGATTTATTTACAGTCCACTAAGCTTTTTTTATTCTCCTCAAAAGTGGGGAAGGTAGAAACATTATGCAGAAATATATTTCCCCAGAAACACCATATGCTAACCTAGCATATAGTTAGTGTTAAGGAAACAGAAGTTATAATGATGAAGAGATGGTGATGGTAATGATGATGAAGTGTTTTGAAATAATGTTACTGAGAATGCATTCAGTGTTTTATTGAGACTGAATGTTATAAAAGTTAATTGTCAGATCAGATCAGATCAGATCAGTCGCTCAGTCGTGTCCGACTCTTTGCGACCCCATGAACTGCAGCACGCCAGGCCTCCCTGTCCATCACCAGCTCCCGGAGGTCACCCACACTCGCATCCATCGAGTCAGTGATGCCATCCAGCCATCTCATCCTCTGTCGTCCCCTTCTCCTCCTGCCCTCAATCCCTCCCAGCATCAGAGTCTTCTCCAATGAGTCAACTCTTCGCATGAGGTGGCCAAAATACTGGAGTTTCAGCTTTAGCATCATTCCTTCCAAAGAAATCCCAGGATTGATCTCCTTCAGAATGGACTGGTTGGATCTTCTTGCAGTCCAAGGGACTCTCAAGAGTCCAAATATTCTGTGTTTTTCTGGTCTGTAAACTCTAATTACAGAAAGATTTATTCCCCCTCAAGAAAGCCATATGATTATCTCAATAGATGCAGAGAAAGTCCTTGACAAAATTCAACACCCATTTGTGATAAAAACTCTCCAGAAAGCAGGCATAGAAGGAACATACCTCAACATAATAAAAACCACATATGATAAACCCACAGCAAACATTATCCGCAATGGCAAAAAACTGACAGCATTTTCCCTCAAGTCATGAACAAGACAAGGGTGCCCACTCTCACCACCACTGTTCAACATAGTTTTGGAAATTTTAGCCACAGCAATCAGAGAAGAAAAAGAAATAAAAGGAATCCAGACTGGAAAAGAAGCAAAACTCTCACTGTTTGCAGATGACATGATCCTCTACATAGAAAATCCTAAAGACACCACCAGAAAATTACTAGAACTAATTAATAAATATAGTAAAGGTGCAGGATATAAAATTAACACACAGAAATCCCTTGCCTTCCTATATACTAACACTGAGAAAACAGAAAGAGAAATTAAGGAAACAATCCCATTCATCACTGCAATGAAAAGACTACTTAGGAATAAATCTACATAAAGAAACAAAAGTCTTATATATAAAAAACTATAAAACACTGATGAAAGAAATCAAAGATGACACAAAGATGGGGAAATATACCATGTTCATGGATTGGAAGAATCAAAATAGTGAAAATGAGTATACGATCCAAATCAATCTATAGATTCAGTGCAATCCCTATCAAGCTACCAATGGTATTTTTCACAGAACTACAACAAATAATTTCACAATTTGTATGGAAATACAAAAAACCTTGAATAGCCAAAGCAATCTTGAGAAAGAAGAATGGAACTGGGAGAACCAACCTGCCTGACTTCAGACTATACTACAAAGCTACAGTCATAAAGACAGTATGGTACTGTCACACAGACAGAAATATAGACCAATATGACAAAATAGAAAGCCCAGAAATAAATCCATGCACCTGTGGACATCTTATCTTTGACAAAGAAGGCAAAAATATACAATGGAATAAAAAACAATCTCTTTAACAAGTGGTGTTGGGAAAACTGGCCAACCACTTGTAAAAGAATGAAACCAGAACACTTTCTAACACCCACACAAAAATACACTCAAAATGGATTAAAGATCTAAATGTAAGACCATAAACTATAAAACTCCTAGAGGAAAACATAGGCAAAACACTTTCTGACACAAATCACAGTAAGATCCTCTATGACCCACCTCCCAGAGTAATGGAAATAAAAGCACAAATAAACAATTGGGACCTAATTAAACTTATTTTTGCACAACAAAAGAAACAATAAGCAAGGTGAAAAGACAGCCTTAAGAATGGGAGAAAACAATAGCAAATGAAGCAACTGACAAAGAATTCATCTCAAAAATATACAAGCAGCTCCTGCAGCTCAATACCAGAAAAATAAACTACACAATCAAAAAATGGGCCAAAGAAGTAAACAGACATTTCTCCAAAAAAGACATACAGATGGCTAACAAACACATGAAAAGATGCTCAACATCACTCATTATCAGAGAAATGCAAGTCAAAATCACAATGAGGTACCATCTCACACTGGTCAGAACGGTTGCTATCAAAAAGTCTACAAACAATAAATGCTGGAGAGGGTGTGGAGAAAAGGGAACTCTCTTACGCTGTTGGTAAGAATGCAAACTAGTACAGCCACTATGGAGAACAGTATGGAGATTCCTTAGAAAACTGGAAATAGAACTGCCTTATGATCCAGCAAGCCCACTGTTGGGCATACACACCAAGGAAACTAGCATTAAAAGAGGCATGTGTACCCCAGTGTTCATCGCAGCACTGTTTACAAGAGCTAGGACATGGATGTCCATCGGCAGACGAATGGTAATAAAGTTGTGGTACATATACTTGATGGAATATTAATCAGCTACTAAAAAGGATGCATTTAAATAAATTCTAATGTGGTGGATGAAACTGAAGCCTATTATGCAGAGTGAAGTAAGTCAGAAAGAAAAACACCAGTATAGTATATTAACACATATATATGGAATTTAGAAAGATGGTAATGATGACCATATACGTGAGACAGCAAAAGAGACACAGATATAAAAAACAGACTTTTGGATTCTGTGGAAGAAGGTGAGGGTTGGATGATTTGAGAGAATAGCATTGAAACATGTATATTACCATATGTGAAATAGATGACAAGTCCAAGTTTGATACATGAAACAGGGCACTCAAAGTCGGTGCACTGGGACAACCCAGAGGGATGGGATGGGGAAGGAGGTGTGAGGGGGTTCGGGGTGGGGGACACATGTACACCCATGGCTGATTCATGTCAATCCGTGGCAAAAGCTACCATAATATTGTAAAGTAATTAGCCTCCAATTAAAATAAATTAATTTAAAAAAAAAAGAACTAGAAGATGTATCCAAAGAATACTCAGTGTAGGGTGACAAAGATAGAAAAGTCGAAAAGAAATGTGAAATTGAAAAAAAACTGACGTTTTAATGTATATTTAATAAGATTGTCTGAAAAATAAAATAAAAGGGAAATTTTCAAGTAACAATTGCAGAACAATTTAATTAAAGCAAAAATTGAATATAGTAATTCAGGAATTAAAAGCATAAAAACTGAACAAAATATTAAAAACTTATAAAAAGTTGAACAAAATAACATATTCATAATTGAGGAGGTTACAATTCTGTATATCAGGGTAACATAACCTTCTATTGCCTTTATTCTTAAAAGGTACTCCAAATTACTCCTTATAAGGTAAAAGCTATTCATTGATTTACTAAATACCGCATCATGAATTTGAAGCTACAAAATAATAAAGATTAATAAAACCAAAAAAAAAAGGATATCATTGTATTAATATGTGCTATAAAAGAAACTTTGGAAACAGGACCAATATTTAGAAAACGTGCCCTTTTAAAGGAGATTCTGATAAATATTTTATAAAGATGAACATGTGTTTTGAGGACCTCAGGAAAGGATTTCTGGGCTCACAGCATACCTGTATGAGAGGGGCAGGCCAGGTGACACTGCTGGACTTCCTGCCTGCAGCTCTACCTTGGAGCCTTTGGTATATCACTGACCCCCAGATCTTGGCAAACAAGCAACACAGAGTATCCATCTGGCCTGGCATGAACATCACCCACTTATCCACAGTCAGGAAGCACTGGACTTAACCTACATGTTAGACCATGTGAACCTAGCAGCCATACAGAAATTCTATCCAACAACACCAGAAGACACATTCTTCTATGAACATGGACCATTCTCCAACATAGATTATGTCACAAAACAGCTGAATACATTTAAGAAGATTGAAATCATAGCAAACATCTTTTCTGATCACAGTGGTCTGAAACTAAAATTCAATTACAGGAAGGAAACTGGAAAATTCACGAACATGTGGAGATTAAGCCACATGCTCCTAAACAGTCAATGGGTCAAACAAGAAATCAAAAGAAAAATTAAGAAAAATCCTGAGACAATAAAATATACTCAAATCTTTGAAACAGTAAAGACAGTTCTAAGAAAGTTTAAGAAACTTTAACTTACATTAAGGAAAAAAAAAAGATCACAAATAAACAACCTAAATTTATACCTCAAGAAGCTAGATAAAGAAAAGAGACAAGCTAAGCCTATGACAAATCCACAGTTAACATCACGCTGCTGCTGCTGCTGCTAAGTCGCTTCAGTCATGTCCGACTCTGTGCGACCCCATAGATGGAAGCCCACCAGGCTCCCCCGTCCCTGGGAATCTCCAACATACTCACTGGTAGAAGCTAAAAGCTTTTCCTTTAAGATCAGTAACAGAACAGGGATGGCTACTCTTAGCACTTTTATTTAATATAGTACTGGAAGCCCTAGCCAGAGAAATTAGGCAAGAAAAAGCAATAAAAGACATTCAAATTAGAAGGAAAAAAATAGAACTGTCTCTGTGTATGGCATGATATATATAGAAAACCCTCAGGGCTCCACCAAAAAACAATTAGAGCTAATCAATGAATTCAGAATTTATTGAAGTTGCAGGATCCAAAATCAATATATACAAATTACTGGCATTTATATATATTAACAGTGAATATCAGAAAGAGAAACTAAGAAAACAATCTCATTTACAAAGCATCAAAAAGAATAAAATATTTGGAAACAAATTTAACCAAGGAAGTAACATGACTGTATACTGAAAACTGTAAGACACTGATAAAAGAAATTGAAGAAGATGAAATGAATGGAAAGATATACTGTGTTTATGGACTGAGAAATTAATATTGTTAAAGTGTTCATACTGTGCAAAGTGGTCTACAGATTCAACAATCCCTACAAAAATTCCAGTGACATTCTTTCACAGAAGAATATTTAAACCTAAAATGTGTATGGAATCACAAAAGACCTTGATTGGCCAAAGTAATCTTGAGAAAGAACAAAGCAGGAGGTATCACACTTTCAGATTTTAAACTATATTACAAAACTATAGAAATCAAAGTAGCATAGGACCAGCCTGAAAATAGACCCATAGGTCAATGAAGCAAATAGAGAGTCCTACAATAAACTCATACTCATCAGATCAGATCAGATCAGATCAGTCGCTCAGTCGTGTCCGACTCTCTGCGACCCCATGAACCGCAGCACGCCAGGCCTCCCTGTCCATCACCAGCTCCCGGAGGTCACTCAGACTCACACCCATCAAGTCAGTGATGCCATCCAGCCATCTCATCCTCTGTCGTCCCCTTCTCCTCCTGCCCTCAATCCCTCCCAGCATCAGAGTCTTCTCCAATGAGTCAGCTCTTCGCATGAGGTGGCCAAAATACTGGAGTTTCAGCTTTAGCATCATTCCTTCCAAAGAAATCCCAGGATTGATCTCCTTCAGAATGGACCGGTTGGATCTCCTTGCAGTCCAAGGGACTCTCAAGAGTCTTCTCCAACACCACAGTTCAAAAGCATCAATTCTTCGGCGCTCAGCCTTCTTCACAGTCCAGCTCTCACATCCATACATGACCACAGGAAAGACCATAGCCTTGACTAGGCGAACCTTTGTTGGTAAAGTAATGTCTCTGCTTTTGAATATGCTATCTAGGTTGGTCATAACTTTCCTTCCAAGGAGTAAGCGTCTTTTAATTTCATGGCTACAGTCACCATCTGCAGTGATTTTGGAGCCCCGAAAAATAAATTCTGACACTGTTTCCACTGTTTCTCCATCTATTTCCCATGTAGTGATGGGACCAGATGCCATGATCTTCGTTTTCTAAACTCATACACATATGGTCCATTAATTTTTGACAAAAGAGCCAAGAATATATGACTGAAAAGGAAATTTTTCGCAATAAAGGTGTTAGGGAAACTAAACAGCCTCATGCTAAAGAATAAAGCTGGATCCTATCTTACATCATACATAAAAACCAACTCAAAATGGATTAAAGACTTGAATGTAAGACCTGAAACCATAAAACTCTTACAAGAAAATATAAGGAATAAGCTCCTTTGATGTTGGTCTTGACATTGATTATTTTTGGATATGACACCAAAAGGAAAGGCAATAAAAGCACGAATAAACAAATAGTACCACATCAAACTAAAAAACTTCTACCCAGCAAAGGAAACCATCAAACAAAACAAAAAAACAACCTATAGAATGAGAGAAAATATTTGCAAGCCACAGAACTGATAAGGGGTTAATATTAAAAATATACAAGAAACTCATACAACTCCATAGCAAACAAAGCAGAACCAAAATCAAGACAACCCAATTAAAAAAAGACAAAGAACTTGAATAGACATGTTTCCAAAGAAGACATACAATGACCAATAGGTACATGAAATGATGTTCAACATCACTAGTCATCAGAGAAAAGGAAATCAAAATCACAATGAGATATTGCCTCACATCTGTTAGGATGGCCATTGTGAAAAAAATGACAAAGATAATAAACGCTGGTGAGGATGTAGAGAATACAGACTCTTAAGTACTGTTAGTTGGAATGTAATCTGGTCATGGGAAATAGATGAGGAAACAGTGGAAACAGTGTCAGACTTTGTTTTTTTGGGCTCCAAAATTACTGCAGATGATGACTGCAGCCATGAAATTAAAAGACGCTTACTCCTTGGATGGTGTCATCTGCATATCTGAGGTTATTGATATTTCTCCCAGCAATCTTGATTCCAACTTGTGTTTCTTCCAGTCCAGCATTTCTCATGATGTACTCTGCATATAAGTTAAATAAACATGGTGACAATATACAGCCTTGACGTACTCCTTTTCCTATTTGGAACCAGTCTGTTGTTCCATGACCAGTTCTAACTGTTGCTTCCTGACCTGCATACAGATTTCTCAAGAGGCAGATCAGGTGGTCTGGTATTCCCATCTCTTTCAGAATTTTCCACAGTTTATTGTGATCCACACAGTCAAAGGCTTTGGCATAGTCAATAAAGCAGAAATAGATGTTTTTCTGGAACTCTCTTGCTTTTTCCGTGATCCAGTGGATGTTGGCAATTTGATCTCTGGTTCCTCTGCCTTTTCTAAAACCAGCTTGAACATCAGGAAGTTCACGGTTCACATATTGCTGAAGCCTGGCTTGGAGAATTTTAAGCATCACTTTACTAGCGTGTGAGATGAGTGCAATTGTGTGGTAGTTTGAGCATTCTTTGGCATTGCCTTTCTTTGGGATTGGGATGAAAACCGACCTTTTCCAATCTTGTGGCCACTGCTGAGTTTTCCAGATTTGCTGGCATATTGAGTGCAGCACTTTCACAGCATCATCTTTCAGGATTTGGAATAGCTCAACTGGAATTCCATCACCTCCACTAGCTTTGTTGGTAGTGATGCTTTCTAAGGCCCACTTGACTTCACATTCCAGGATGTCTGGCTCTAGGTCAGTGATCACACCATCATGATTATCTGGGTCGTGAAGCTTTTTTTTGTACAGTTCTTCTGTGTATTCTTGCCACCTCTTCTTAATATCTTCTGCTTCTGTTAGGTCCATATCATTTCTGTCTTTTATCAAGCCCATATTTGCATGAAATGTTCCTTTGGTATCTCTGATTTTCTTGAAGAGATCCCTAGTCTTTCCCATTCTGTTGTTTTCCTCTATTTCTTTGCATTGATCGCTGAAGAAGGCTTTTTTATCTCTTCTTGCTATTCTTTGGAACTCTGCATTCAGATGTTTATATCTTTCTTTTTCTCCTTTGCTTTTCGCTTCTATTCTTTTCATAGCTATTTGTAAGGCCTCCCCAGACAGCCATTTTGTTTTTTTGCATTTCTTTTCCCTGGGGATGGTCTTGATCCCTGTCTCTTATACAATGTCACAAACCTCATTCCATAGTTCATCAGGTCATGTATGGATGTGAGAGTTGGACTGTAAAGAAGGCTGAGCACCGAAGAATTGATGCTTTTGAACTGTGGTGTTGGAGAAGACTCTTGAGAGTCCCTTGGACTGCAAGGAGATCCAACCAGTCCATTCTGAAGGAGATCAGCCCTGGGATTTCTTTGGAAGGAATGATGCTAAAGCTGAAACTCCAGTATTTTGGCCACCTCATGCGAAGAGTTGACTCATTGGAGAAGACTCTGATGCTGGGAGGGATTGGGGGCAGGAGGAAAAGGGGATGACAGAGGATGAGATGGCTGGGTGGCATCACTGACTCAATGGATGTGAGTCTGAGTGAGCTCCCGGAGTTGGTGATGGACAGGGAGGCCTGGCGTGCTGCGGTTCATGGGGTCGCAAAGAGTCGGACACGACTGAGTGACTGATCTGATCTGATCTACTCCTTGGAAGGAAAGTTATGACCAACCTAGATAGCATATTCAAAAGCAGAGAGATTGCTTTGCCAACAAAGGTCCATCTAGTCAAGGCTATGGTTTTTCCTGTGATCATGTATGGATGTGAGAGTTGGACTGTGAAGAAGGCTGAGCACTGAAGAATTGATGCTTTTGAAGGGTGGTGTTGGAGAAGACTCTTGAGAGTCCCTAGGACTACAAGGAGATCCAACCAGTCCATTCTGAAGGAGATCAGCCCTGGGATTTCTTTGGAAGGAATGATGCTGAAGCTGAAACTCCAGTACTTTGGCCACCTGATGCGAAGAGTTGACTCATTGGAAAAGACTGATGATGGGAGAGATTGGGGGCAGGAGGAGAAGAGGACAACAGAGGATGAGATGGCTGGATGGCATCACTGACTTGATGGATGTGAGTCTGAGTGAGCTCCGGGAGTTGGTGATGGACAGGGAGGCCTGGCATGCTGTGATTCATGGGGTTGCAAAGAGTCGGACACGATTGAGCGACTGAACTGAACTGAATTGAACGAAGGATGTAGAGAATAGGGACTCTTAAATACTGTTAGTGGGAATGTAATCTGGTTACAGCTACAGTGGAAAATAGCATGAAGGTTCCTCAAGATATGAATAGTAGAACTAGCAAATGGTCCAGCAATTTTACTTCAGAGTATATATCAAAAGGGAGTGAAATCATTATCTCAAAGAGATATCTGTACTGCCAAGTTTATTGCAGCATTAATCACAATGGCCAAGGTATGGAAAAATCCTAAATGTTTGTTGATGGATGAATGAAGAAAATATGATTATATATATGGAACTATACAATATTATTTGGAGAAGGCAATGACACCCCACTCCAGTACTCTTGCCTGGAAAATCCATGGATGGAGGAGCCTGGTAGGCTGCAGCCCATGGGGTTGCTAAGAGTCGGACACAACTGAGCGACTTCACTTTCACTTTTTACATTCATGCATTGGAGAAGGAAATGACAACCCACTCCAGTATTCTTGCCTGGAGAATCCCAGGGACGGAGAAGCCTGGTGGGTTGCCGTCTATGGGGTTGCACAGAGTCGGACACGACTGAAGCGACTTAGCAGCAGCAGCATACAATATTATTAAACTTTAAAAAGCTGAGAATCCTGATATTTCGGACAAAATGGATTAATCTGGAAGGCACTACCCTAAGTAAAATAAGCCAGCCAAAAAGAACAAATACCACAGAGTATTATTTATTTGTGAAATTTAAAAAAAGTCAAACTCATAAAGACATTAAATAGAAATGTGGTTGCTAAAGGCTGGGGCTTGGGGAAATTAGGATTGATAAAATGTACAAATTTTCAGTTATAAAATGAATAAGGCCTAAAGGAATAATGTATAACATGGTGACTACAGTTGATGACTGTGTATTGTATAATTAAAATTTGCTGAGAGAGTAGAACTTAAATGTTCTATTCCACCACCCCAGGCTCAAAAAGGTAAGTATGTGAGGTGATGGATGTGTTAATTAACTTGATGGAGGATGGGGAAATCCTTCCACAATGTATATGTATATCAAATAGCAACATTTTACACTTTAAATCTCTTACAATTTTGTCTGTAAGAGACTGAAAAAAAATCTATTTTTCTTTCCCCCACCATTGACTGTCCTGTCCATACTGGGACATGTACCGATTGATACCAGGTGGTATTGTGCATCCTTCAAGAGGATTAGATTTGATTTACTCTTTTGCTCCCAGTTAATAATTATAATCAGCAAGCTTATCCTAATTTTCAGATATCTCCCGAATTTCCCTCTCATTTTCTGATAGTTGCATTGTGCCTATATTATCTTAATTCTGTACTATGTTTTCTCTCTTTGAGCCTTTATTTTATCATAGGACTACAAATATACAGTGTGGTTTGTTCTCTTCTGCTTGGATTTCAGGATTCAGGCAATTCATTGTCATTTTGTTTTGTCGTAGATGTTTTGGTATCTTAGTTTCTATATTTATTTTTAAGGAAAGAGATTAAAAAAACTATGCCACCACCATCTTCTTAGAAGTCTCGATGTCATTTGAGTATTTAGTGGTTTTCCCTTAACTGTTTATTTTACATATGCTCAATTATTTTTAGTTCATGCTTTTACAGAATGTGCTCTTTTTTAGGAATGCAGATATGACATGACACCAGAAACGCCTATCATAGCAGTATCATACTCAGATTTTAACAGAAAATTTTGGAAGAAATAAAGTACTTTAAGCATTTATAAAGTACTTTGAGGATTTATCACTAAAGTGTTATTTCTGTATTGCTCACAATTTGCATTTCCAGAAAATGATACATTTTTTAAGTATATAAATGTTAAAAATTAATTATAAGAAGAAAGAGGAGAAAGAGAAGGAGAAGGAGAAAATGTAATATTATACCCAAAACCTGAGCTTTACTCTTGACTTTAAACTTTGTTCAGATAATTTATCAGTTCTTACTGGAGCAATACAGCACTGAATTCAGGATCATTGGTAATTATAATGAGATTTCTTCCTTTAAGCAAATCCCTTCTTTTAGAAGAAAAGTAAAACGTTAACTCTTAGGAATCATTATGCAATAACTAAGAGAGCAGTAAAATTTTATAGGAGTTGGACCAAGTCCAGTGACTTTCTAGTTGTGAAAAGTTCAGTGAAAATTGAGTAAATGGCTCATGTAGTAGGAAGTTTAAGTAATAAAAAGGGGGTAGTGGAGAGATGAAGATCACCCCACACCATCCCACTCCATGTACATACAGTTTTTGGTGACTGTCGCTTGATAATATTGTGCTCATTATAGTCATACACAGATTATCACAATTAAGGATTCACTTTTGTATTAAAAATAAAAATCCATGGTGTAGGGACTTGGGGCGTAAATGAAACTTGGGAGATATTATTGTACATATTGTTTTCTAATTATCCTCAACTTTGCTCCCTTGGTACTTAGAAAGAAAACTCCAAGAACAGTAGTAATGTGAATTATTAATACTATGAGTTAGGTTCTTACCATACAGCTAAGAGCTAAGGGTGCTACACACATGGGTCTCATTTGGTGCTCTCACCTATGAAGGGCAAAAGTGAGGAAAGAGATGCACGAAGTTAGGTGACTTACTTAAGGTTACAAAGCCTGGTGGAATGGTGGAGCCTGGGTTTAAACTTGTTAGTCTAATTCTTGACCTGCGCTCTTAGCCACTGTTTGAGTGTGTTTAAAAAACCACATAGTTTAATGTGGGAAGGTGAATCTTTTTAAAGGGTTTCTATTCCTATCCAAGTTAAGCACCACTTAGGGAGCCTGAGGATGCATTCACTGTGAGGAAGATCCAGTTCTTGCCTGAGGATATCATAGTTCCCATTCAGTACATATTCTGCAGAAGATCAATTCAGTTGCTCAGCTGACTCAGTTCCTCTCAGTGCCACACGATGTACCAGGCTTCAGGAACATGAAAATGGATGAGACATAGCCTCAGCCCTTGGGTTCTCTGGAGGGGCAGCTTTCATAAAAACCTTTCATAGAAACTCAGTTCTAGAGAATTGTTTAAGTCATCTTCAAGTCTGCAAGTCTGAGGAGGGCAAGTAGGGGAATGATGAGTGATTAACAAAGGGTAACCAACTCCTCTTGGTTTGCCTAAGACCTTCCCACTTTTAAGACCGAGGTCCCATACTCCAAGAAACATCTCAGTTGGGAAGACTGAAATGGCTAGTCACATAGGTTTCTGCTAGTTTGGGACATTACCAATTTCCTATAGGGAATTAGTGAATCCCTAGTCAGTCCTACTAGGGAAATCAATGTTTCTAATCATTATCCCCAAAATCATGGTCTACTTTTCTATGAGCAAAGCTTTAATAAAGCAAACTTGATCTGCTGCCTTATTCATATTGTAAGTTCAATGAGTTTGCTTTGTTCTTATCTGGTAGGAATTCCTGTTGTCATCAAAGACTTTATGAACCCAACTCTGAAGACAGAGGGACTCTTATATAGGCCCAGACAAGATAACAGGTACACACAGACTGCTTGTGAGGGAGCCTCCTGTTTAGAGAATAAGGAACTAGGTTAACAAGGCTCTGAGTTCAAAAGTCGACTGGCAGGGTTCCAATAGCATCATCCTCCATAGAGCAGCCCTGGGTGTGCAATCACATACCACGTCAGCAGGATCACCAAGTTAAATGTGCCCCCTTACAACTCTCAGGGCATGGAGCTTGTCATATGCTTCACCAAAGGCATTCTTTTATTGTTTGGAACTTTATAGAGTGTTATTTTACTGTTTTACCACAAGGCTTGCCTTGTCGTATTTCCACTATAAAGATGCCCAGAAATTTGGAGAATTGCCTTTTCTATCACACATTTAAAATTTTGTTTTTCTCTTGCCCTTTTTCCTCCCTCCCTTCTCTTGAGACCCCTTCTCATTCCATCTTTTCCTTTTCTCTCCTCTCCTTTTCTACCTCTCTCTCTTCTCTCTTTTGCCTTCCCTTTTTCCCTCCCTCCATTCCTTCTCTTCTCCCTCTTGTATCTACTTTTCTACCCATCCTCTGAAGGAACAAGGGATTTTGATTCTCTTCAGATGCAGGACTCATTCCCTCTAAGATGCTTCTTATCAAAGATAACTAGGAGGATGACTTGCTGAGAACCTAACTAGAATTTTGTTCTCCTTGCTGTTGCAAGAAGTCTCCTCCCTGGATATTTCACAGCATAGGGGGTGGATGAAAAGCGATATTCTTATCACTGAGGAGTAAATGCTCTTCCAAAGAATGCAGGGATTGAGTTTTTAATGCCTGAGTGCTTCCTGAAAGTTCCTTAAATTCTAATATTGGCAAAAAGAAATAGCATGAATTCTTTTGTGTCAGAGTAAAATGAGACCAAGGTAGATGGCGAGGAGAAATGAAATTTTTTTTAAGGAAGTGGAAGAGTTGGGGGAGAAGGAAAAGAAGAGCAGAGCTCAGGGATGGGGACAATTCTAATATCTATTCTTAAGTTAATTCTAAAATTGTTGGTGGTTCCAGAGTGCTAGGGTCACTCACCCAGGAATAGGACAGCCTTGAGGCTTATAAATTGTTGTTGTTCAGTCACTAAATCATGTCCAACTCTGTAGCCTCATGGACCATAGCATGCCAGGCTTCCCTGTCCTTCACTATCTTCCAGAGTTTGCTCAAACTCATGTCCATTGAGTCAGTGATGCCATCCAACTCTCTTACCCTCTGACATCTCCTTCTCCTCCTGCCTTCAGTCTTTCCCAGCTTGAGTCTTTTCTAATGAGTCAGTTCTTCGAATCAGGTGGCCAAAGCATTGAAGTTTCAGCTTCAGCATCAGTCCTTCCAATGAATATTCAGGGTTAATTTCCTTTAGGATTGACTGGTTTCACATCCTTGCTGTCCAAGGGACATTCAAGAGTCTTCTCCAGCATCACAGTTCTAAAGCATCAATTCTTTGGTATGCAGCCTTCATTATGGTCCAACTCTCACATCCATATATTACTACTGGAAAAATCATAGCTTTGACTATACAGACCTTTGTCTTATGAATGCCCTAGTGCAATTTGATTAGAAAACCCATACCACTACCCCATCTTGGAGACCAACCAGCATCTTTGGCTACTCTAACATAGCAGCTAACTCCTTGTCTGATCTGTTTCCAGAAGTCCCCTGTGAATCATCCTGCCACTTCATGAAGACAAACTCTAGCAATACTCCAGAGAGAGCACTTAGTGGCCACTGGACAGTTAAAAGGCTAAAGAAGGGGCTTGGTTCCCTGTAATCCAGGAAAATAAGCGGCACATATTCCTACATCTGAAGAGGGCTATGGAGAGCTGTTCACCTCTATAACACACCAAACACTCACCATTTTGAGACAGATTTTATACAGACTGTCTGTGTTAGGAGTATGGGAGACTGGAACCCAGCAATGGAAAGGAAGAGTTGACATTTTAGCTCTGTTCATCTCCAGCTGCTGTTGACTTGCTCTGTGAAGTTGGCAATTAACTGAAACTCTCTACTCTTGTTCATTTGTGAAATGATCTCTTTGAGTCTCTTTATAGTCATTCTTCCATTAATTCAGGAGGCAGGCACACACTTCTGGTGAGGTGGAAGATTCTTTAAAATAAAAATTATATTGAATTTAACCCAATTTGACTTTTTAGATGA
This sequence comes from Tragelaphus eurycerus, assembly GCA_935064755.1. NCBI lineage: Eukaryota > Metazoa > Chordata > Mammalia > Artiodactyla > Bovidae > Tragelaphus > Tragelaphus eurycerus. Next base: position 37,017,490 of record CAKXYN010000010.1, on the reverse strand, counting down.
ATTTTTAAACCTCCTACCTCATGTATATCTCTAACCAACCTTTGGGATCTGAACTGATTGAATTCAGATGACTCAGTATGTCCCTTGGATAATGCACAGAGCTTGGGGGAGCAAGTCTGAGCAAGAAGAGTTTTTCTTTACTCATTATGCCACGTGAGCCATGATACCTCACTACCTTCACACTTACTTGAGTTCATAAAAAATATACTGCCTAACCTGTTTAACCAGGCAGGCCTCCAAGAAGTGACCTTTTTTTCCTTTTAAACCATAGATTCTTGACTAAATTTTCAAAGAAGAAAACCAGTTCCTTGCCAAGGGACTTTATGACTATGTTACTAGCCAATAAACCAAGAAACTATGAAAAGTGGTTGTTCCATACCTTTACCAGGAGAGCAATGGAACGCCCAGCCAACACAGCCATCGTGGTACACTCACAATTTTAACTCTAGCGACAATGGAAAAATTTCTCCTCTGTCACTGGAACATTATCAGATTTTATTTAATTTCTCTGTAAGATCCTTGAGAAATATATCATCTCAGACTGCCATATAGCACAGGGAACTCTATTCAAGACTCTAATGACTTATATGGGAATAGAATCAAAAAGAGTGGATATATGTGTATATATATATATAACTGACTCACTTCGTTGTATGGCAGAAACTAACACATTATTGTAAATGAAACTAAAGCACATTTAGAAGAAGCATTTTGAATACATAGAACATCTCTTTATAAGGTTGTATGTTTCACTTTTTGGAAAGTAGCTAGACACAGCATGTTGGGTAGCTCTATTGCTGAAGTGTCGGTATAGGAAAGAAGAAAACTTTAAAGAGGCAATAGAGAAAACCCTTTTCCTAAGAAATCCTAACAGAGGAAAAAGGTCTTCATGTTCATAATGTGGTAGTAAGGCCTTGATCCTGTGTTTTATCAGATATAAAACAAGTAGCAGCAATTAAATGAGATATATTAAAATTAGGGATAATGGGAGCATACTGACAATAATTTAAGACTTAAACCATGTCTTAGGCCAAGAATGTTTATTTGTATGAGTTATAGTATAAGAAATACTGGGTAAAGAAAATGCCAAAAATAAAAAAAATAAAAAAAGGCATGAACGATAGCATGATACTAATTTTCTTCAACTAACTTCTAGGATGTTCTTGAGTATTGTACACTGACTCAAATTCCCTTAATTTGTGTCTGTTTCAGGTAGTAAACTAGAAATAAATGTCATCTCACTTGTGGGAGAAGAAATGAATAAAATATTGAAATGCCTCTCTTTCTTTCCACCTGCTGAGAAATCTTCTGAGAACATGTAATATTCAACAAAAAGGAGTAAAAAACCAAAACCAAGGCTTGGATCTGAGATCCTGTGGGAAAAATATGGTAACATAAGCTTTTTCCTGATATTCTCAATGCAAATATTTAAAATTCTAAGAGACATTAAAATTTTTCTTTTGGATAGTCTATCTAGAAACATAATAAAATTAAACATATAGGTATGCTGTTAAAAACCATACAAAAATACTGATTATTTAAAAAGTTATGATAATCTTTGTTGATAACATATTGACATACTTATTATATATATCAAATGTTATATATAAAGAGCAGGGATTAAGCGAAGGAAAGCTAAAGAATAATTAAAAGTATGGAAATTTTCCCTTAAAACATGTAATCAAAATCAGGTTTTGAAGGGACACAAATTCTAAGAACACAGGAAGAAATAGGTAAATTACAGTGGCCATGATTTTTACCCCTCCTCCCTTTCTTTTTTGAAAGGGACGGGACAAAAAACCAACACAAGGGGGGGGGAAGGGAAAGAAAAAAAAAAAAGGACGGGAAAACAAAAGAAAGAGCGCGGAGCGCCCCCCCCCCTGGTAAAGCACCAAAAAAAAAAAAAAAAAAAAAAATAATTCAGTGGTAATTAAATATTGGGGAGGAAAAAAAAAAAAAAAAAAATCCCCCCGGCGGGTCCCCCCCCTTGCGACCCCCTGAACCGCAACACGCCAGGCCTCCCTGTCCATCACCAGCTTCCGGAGGTCACTCAGACTCGCATCCATCGAGTCAGTGATGCCATCCAGCCATCTCATCCTCTGTCGTCCCCCTTCTCCTCCTGCCCTCAATCCCTCCCAGCATCAGAGTCTTCTCCAATGAGTCAACTCTTCGCATGAGGTGGCCAAAATACTGGAGTTTCAGCTTTAGCATCATTCCTTCCAAAGAAATTCCAGGATTGATTTCCTTCAGAATGGACTGATTGGATCTTCTTGCAGACCAAGGGACTCTCAAGAGTCTTCTCCAACACCACAGTTCAAAAGCATCAATTCTTCGGCGCTCAGCCTTCTTCACAGTCCAGCTCTCACATCCATACATGACCACAGGAAAGACCATAGCCTTGACTAGGCGAACCTTTGTTGGCAAAGTAATGTCTCTGCTTTTGAATATGCTATCTAGGTTGGTCATAACTTTCCTTCCAAGGAGTAAGCGTCTTTTAATTTCATGGCTGCAGTCACCATCTGCAGTGATCTTGGAGCCCAGAAAAACAAAGTCTGACACTGTTTCCACTGTTTCCCCATCTATTTCCCATGCAGTGATGGGACCAGATGCCATGATCTTATGTTGCAATATACACAAAATATCTTGCACAATATTCAAAGGTAGTTTATGATGGGGAAAAAAACCTTTATAGTGGCAATATATAGATAAGCAGAAGTAATTTGGAAAATGCAGGTCACACCAGGTGCAAAAAAAGTCTTGGCTTTGCTGACTCTACAAAAGTTATCTTACTTTATACTTCCTGAGGAAAATGAAAACCCTGTAATGTTTTTGATGAAGGGGGGATATGAAAGAGTTTCCTCTTTCATGAAATAATATGATTTTTTTTCTCTCCCCCTCCCTCCTTCCCTCCCTCCCTCCCTTCCTTCCTCTGTCTGTCCCTCTCTCCTTCCCTATCTTCCTTTTTTCCTTCCTTTCTCCCAGTCTGCTTCTTTTTGTCGTTTATTTTTCAACAACAATTTATCAAGCAACTGTACATCTCATGCATCATGTTAGGTTCACTGTGACTGAATATGGCTGGAGAGCAAGATGTGTGCCGGGGAAGAAGGGAGAGCTGTCTCCAAAGATAGACTAACTTTCTGCTGTTGAGGACACTGAATGTCAGATTAAATTATGATAATAGCTAATATTCATTGAGTGCATGACTCTTCCAAATGTTTTGCATATTTTGACAATTAATTCTTTCAAGTATCTTATGAGGTAAGTACTATTATTACTCATTATATAGGTAAGGAAACTGAGGCACAGAGAGTTTAAATAACTTTCCCAGGGTCACACAGAGGTACGTGGCAGAGCTCGAATGTGAATTTTAGGCTGTCTAGTTTTACAGTTTGTTTTTTTAACCATAAGACAACTCTGTAAGTGTATGTCAACTTTATTTTGCAGGTAGTCAGGAGTCATTTTGTTCTTGGGCTTGCAAAGTAAGGAAAAATACCTACCTCAGAGTGTTGTAGTGATTTCTTATTTAATAATAATAAATAAATAATATTTATTATTAATAATAATATATAAATAATATTTATTATTAATAATAATATTTCAGAAATAGTTTTCAAAAGTTATAATGTGCCATATGGTATTATTGGTATTCAAACAGTAAATATAAAACAAGTATTCAAATAAATAAAATCTTGGGTAGTCACTATTTACCAGTGGGCATAACCCTCACTGATATTATCAGCCAAGTACTGCACGTGATGAAATGAATGAAAAAAATTCAAGAAGGAAGGGTGAAATGAGTGAAAAAGTTTAATGATGGTCATCATAGTGATACTGCTGGACAAACTATGATCCATGTAACAAGAATTGTTGAGTGCTTACTCTGATAATGGGTGCTCAATCAGATTCCAAAGAAGGTCTCTGCCATCACATGCTTGCAGCGATCATTAAGATTTGTACCACACTTCATGATTTATGAAAGGTTCTCAAAACCTTTACTGCATTTGATCCTATCATTCCTTGAAAAATCTGCATGAGAGATAAAATTATTCCCCTTTTCTAGGTCAGGAGTTGAAACTCAGGGAACTTGAGTGACTTTTCCAGTGTCACATGAGGAGAATGTATTAATACAAGAGGCAGGACTTTAACCTAGATCTCCTGCTTTCTAGATAACCATTTTTTACGCAAGACCAGGCTGTCTCATATCATAATAATAGTTGAGCACTCACTGTATGCCAGGTGTTGTTCAAAGGGCTTTACATAAATTAGCTCATTCAACACTCATAACACACCCCTGCAGGGGATGTCCCGTATTGCTTCTGCGAAAATACCAGACTGTTTGTTAAGAAATGTATTTTAACACACATTGGTAGACTTCTCTTAGCCTGATATTGCCTCTGTTAGGGCATTCAGCTCTGTGATTAGTGAGTCTGCACCCTTGAGATGAAGGAGCTAGCCTCGAGCAGATAATTCTTTCTGAGCTGGTCTGAGAGTAACAGTGGGAGAAAATGTTTCTTCCTGTTAAGGGAGAAGAAAGATTAGCACCATTGGAATCCTCTTCTGAAAACTCAGCTCTGTGTTTCTCCCACGGCAGTAGTAACCTGTTGAGATTCCTACAGAATGAGTCTAATGACTAAGTCTGCCTCTTTAGTCCGCCTCTTTCACAATCGAGATGTGAGAAAGTTGAGATGACTCCCTCCGCTGATATACTAGCCTGGGTCAAGGCTAGAACATAAATAGCAGAAAATGGAATGAGCGAGTGATAACACCCAGCTGGAAACCAGAAACCTAGCACCCTCTGACCTTGCTGTTAGTAAATGTTCTTTTTTAGAAACAGAAAGATTGTTCAAGGGGAACAGCAAGAACTGATCATTGATAACAATTCAACAGTCATAAGGAGAATAAAAGTTAAAAAATAAACTCTAGGGAATTTATATGAGGTCTTCATGGGGGTGGAGGTCATAGACTGTATATAATAGCACTGATTTTCCAAAGACATTTAATAGGAAAGAGAAACTATGGAGATATTTGATCTTTTCTTCACTCTAACTCCCCAACCTTGTAACCCTAGGACTTCAGCTGTGGAACTGCATACCTCAAATCAGGTGGCTCAAACTGGCTTGATGGTTCACTCCTCTTTTTTTTTTTTTTTTTGCCAATAAAGAACTGAGAATTGCATTCTCATACACTGAGCAAAGGGCTTCCCTGGTGGCTCAGATGGTAAAAAATCCACCTACAATGCAAGAGACCTGGGTTCGATCTCTGGGTGGGGAAGATGCCCTGGAGAAGGGAACAGCTATCCACTCTAGTATGCTTGTCTGGGAAATCCCATAGACAGGGGAGCCTGGTGGGCTACAGTCCATGGGGTTGCAGAGCCAGATATGACTGAGTGACTAACACTTTCACATCCAGCAAATGCCATGTTTTGAGTTTAGACTATCAATACATTGTTTTTTTGAACAGAACATTCTATTCCTATTACTGGAGCTTTGTATGTGAATGCACACGTGTGTTTTTTGGTGGTCAAGAAGGTAAGGGTGGGTTTGAATTAGAGTAGGAAGAAAAGATAGTTCTCCACATAAAAGTAAGTTTTATTTTTTGATTCTATCTTTTATTTCTCTAAGCATACAGTTGTCCTTCTCACTAACAATGTTTTTAGGAATCAAAGCAACAGATGAACCACACTTTTAAAATGTTCAAATTTATTGACACGAGAGAAGGATGGAAAAGAGAAAGCACTTTCCTCACTAAACAGAAAACTTTATAAAGTTTTTGAAAAAGCACTTTCAGTGAATAAGCTGTAATGACTGGTTGGGACATTGAGGTTTTTTTTTTTTTTTTTTTTTTTAAATAAAGATAGCTAATGCAGACATTTGACAATTAATAGATAATGCTGGAGCCAAAATGATGTTGGGCACTCAAAGTGGATTTCAGTTTAAAAAATAAAGGAAAAAGAAAAACTCCAGATACTCTGAAAATGTATTTTATGAGAAAGAAGAAATACTGAGACAATTAATCAAGTAAAAGAACTTATAAATGCACTTCAGTTTCCTCTGTAATAAATAACCAGTAATAAACTTCAGGCGAGTGTATGCACCTTGGTTCTGTCTCGTCCACAACAAAGATTTGGAGTGACGGACATTAAAGCCCTCGGCGTGTCACAGCTCTAGGGTCTTGGACAGACCGTGTTGTAGCTCTTAGACAAATGAATGTTACAGCTCAGTGTTACAGCTCTGTTTTATTTAGATAATAGCAGGAAAATCCATCTTCAGGGCGTGAGGGCATGTTGACCCAAAGACGCGAAGAGAAGAGCACCCTAGCGTGCGGTCGGGGTGGGGGTGGGCAGAGAGCTTGGGCTCCTCTTTTCATATGTTTTTCTCTCCCTGGGCCTGTCCTATGTAAATTGGACCAACCTGGAGTGTTGTTTGTTTTACCTGAGGTCCTCACTCCGATCCTCAGACCTTCCTTTGATCTATTTTTGCGGGCTTTTCTCTTCCTTACCTTTTAGCCACTGACATTCTGGACTCCTTTTCCCTATTCTAACTACCTAACACTCACTTGCTGGGAGAAATATCAATAACCTCAGGTATGCGGATGACATCACCCTTATGGCAGAAAGTGAAGAGGAACTAAAAAGCCTCTTGATGAAAGTGAAAGTGGAGAGTGAAAAGGTTGGCTTAAAGCTCAACATTCAGAAAACGAAGATCATGGCATATGGTCCCATCACTACATGGGAAATAGATGGGGAAACAGTGGAAACAGTGTCAGACTTTATTTTTCTGGGCTCCAAAATCACTGCAGATGGTGACTGCAGCCATGAAATTAAAAGACGCTTACTCCTTGGAAGGAAAGTTATGACCAACCTAGATAGCATATTCAAAAGCAGAGACATCACTTTGCCAACAAAGGTTTGTCTAGTCAAGGCTATGGTCTTTCCTGTGGTCATGTATGGATGTGAGAGCTGGACTGTGAAGAAGGCTGAGCGCCGAAGAATTGATGCTTTTGTACTGTGGTGTTGGAGAAGACTCTTGAGAGTCCCTTGGACTGCAAGGAGATCCAACCAGTCCATGCTGAAGGAGATCAACCCTGGGATTTCTTTGGAAGGAATGATGCTAAAGCTGAAATTCCAGTATTTTGGCCACCTCATGCGAAGAGTTGACTCATTGGAGAAGACTCTGATGCTGGGAAGGGATTGGGGGCAGGAGGAGAAGGGGACGACAGAGGATGAGATGGCTGGATGGCATCACTGACTCGATGGATGTGAGTCTGAGTGAGCTCCGGGAGTTGGTGATAGACAGGGAGGCCTGGCGTGCTGCAGTTCATGGGGTCGCAAGGAGTCGGACACGACTGAGCGACGGATCTGATCTGATCTGAACACTCACTTTGCAGTCATTAGTCTGGGGAGAAGGAAAGGATCTAGGTCCTTGATGACATCATCAGCTTGCTGGATTAAACTACTGTGGTGTCTGCTCTTCACCAGACAGCCATATACTTGAACCAATACACGTCTTTGCTGGTTTTCAGGCATTTTATTCTAAAACCATTTTGACACATAAAGTTGAATGGTGCTATGAAGACCTACAAGACCTTTTGGAACTAACACCCAAAAATGATGTCCTTTTCATTATAGGGGACTGGAATGCAAAAGTAGGTAGTCAGGAAACACCTGGTATAAGAGGCAAATTTGGCCTTGGAATACAGAAAGAAGCAGAGCAAAGGCTAATAGAGCTTTGCCAAAAGAACTCACTGGTCATAGTAAACACCCTCTTCCAATAACACAAGAAAAGACTCTACACATGGACATCATCAGATGGTCAACACCAAAATCAGATTGATTATATTCTTTGCAGACAAAGATGGAGAAGCTCTATACAATCAGCAAAAACAAGACCAGGAGCTGACTGTGGCTCAGATCATGAACTCCTTATTGCCAAATTCAGACTTAAATTGAAGAAAGTAGGGAAAACCACTAGACCATTCAGGTATGACCTAAATCAAATCCCTTATGATTATACGTTGGAAGTGAGGAATAGATTTAAGGGCCTGGATCTGATAGACAGAGTGCCTGATGAACTATGGATGGAGGTTTGTGATGTTGTATAGGAGACAGAGATTAAGACCATCCCCATGGAAAAGAAATGCAAAAAAGCAAAATGGCTGTCTGAGGAGGCCTTACAAATAGCTGTGAAAAGAAGAGAAGTGAAAAGCAAATGAGAAAAGGAAAGATATTTCAATTTAAATGCAGAGGTCCAAAGAATAGCAAGGAGAGATTTAAAAAAAAAAGCCTTCCTCAGCAATCAATGCAGAGAAATAGAGGAAAACAACAGAATGAGAAATACTAGAGATCTCTTCAAGAAAATTAGAGATACCAAGGGAACATTTCATGCAAAGATGGGCTCAATAAAGGACAGAAATGGTATGGACTGAACAGAAGCAAAAGAAGTGGCAAGAATACACAGAAGAACTGTACAAAAAAGATCTTCACAACCCAGATAATTATGATGGTGTGATCACTCACCTAGAGCCAGACATTCTAGAATGTGAAGTCAAGTGGGCCTTAGGAAGAAGCATCACTATGAACAAAGCTAGTGGAGGTGATGGAATTCCAGTTGAGCTATTTCAAATCCTGAAAGATGATGCTGTGAAAGTGCTGCACTCAATATACCAGCAAATTTGGAAAACTCAGCAGTGGCCACAGGACTGGAAAAGGTCCGTTTTCATTCCAATGCCCAAAAAAGACAATGCCAAAAAATGCTCAAGCTACCGCACAATTGCACTCATCTCATACGCTAGTAAAGTAATGCTCAAAATTCTCCAAGCCAAGCTTCAGCAGTACATGAACTGTGAGTTTCCAGATGTTCAAGCTGGTTTTAGAAAAGGCAGAGGAACAAGAGATCAAATTGCCAACATCTGCTGGATTATGGAAAAAGCAAGAGAGTTCCAGAAAAACATCTATTTGTGCTTTATTGACTATGCCAAAGCCTTTGACTGTGTGGATCACAATAAACTGTGGAAAATTCTGAAAAAGATGGGCATACCAGACCACCTGACCTACCTCTTGAGAAACCTGTATGCAGGTCAGGAAGCAACAGTTAGAACTGGACATGGAACAACAGACTGGTTCCAAATAGGAAAAGGAGTTCATCAAGGCTGTGTATTGTCACCCTGCTTGTTTAACTTATAAGAAGAGTACATCATGAGAAATGCTGGGCTGGAAGAAGCACAAGCTGGAATCAAGATTGCCGGGAAAAATATCAATAACCTCAGATATGCAGATGACACCACCCTTATGGCAGAAAGTGAAGAGGAACTAAAAAGCCTTTTGATGAAAGTGAAGGAGGAGAGTGAAAAAGTTGGCTTAAAGCTCAACATTCAATAAACTAAGATCATGGCATTTGGTCCCATCATTTTATGGCAGATAGATGGGGAAACAGTGTCAGACTTTATTTTTCTGGACTCCAAAATCACTGCAGATGGTGATTGTAGCCATGAAGTTAAAACATGCTTACTCCTTGGAAGGAAAGTTATGACCAACCTAGATGGATATTTAAAAGCAGAGACATTGTCAACAAAGGTCCGTCTAGTCAAGGCTGTGGTTTTTCTAGTAGTCATGTATGGATATGAGAGTTGGATGGTGCAGAAAGTTGAGTGCCTAAGAATTGATGCTTTTGAACTGTGGTGTCGGAGAAGAGTCCCTTGGACAGCAAGGAGATCCAACCAGTCCATTCTAAAGGAGATCGTCCTGGGTGTTCATTGGAAGGACTGATGCTGAAGCTGAAACTCCAATACTTTGGCCACCTCATGCAAAGGGGTGACTCATTGGAAAAGACCCTGATGCTGGGAGGGATTGGGGGCAGGAGGAGAAGGGGACAACAGAGGATGAGATGGCTGGATGGCATCACCGACTCGATGGACATGGGTTTGGGTAGACTCTAGGAGTTGCTGATGGACAGGGAGGCCTGGCCTGCTGTGATTCATGGGGTCGCAAAGAGTCGGACATGATTGAGCAACTGAACTGAACTGAACTGAAATACTGTAAGTCTTTACTCTCAGTGATGAACACTGGGGATAAAGAGAGAAACTTAAAATTCATGCAATGTTTACATTTCTTTCTGTGAAAAACAAATAAGTACAAATGAAAATTTTATTTTAGTTTAAAATTTAAATCTTTGCCCATTTAAGATTTTACTCATGAGAGGAAGGGTCAATATCTAAAGTACCTTTGTGTTCCCAGTGCTTAAAATGGAAATTGAATAAACGAATTATCCCATATAAATAGTGTCTCTACCACATGCATTTTAACTAATACCATACTTATGTTCATGTCTGACTCTGTGACACTATGGACTGCAGTCTGCTAGGCTCCCCTGTCCATGGGATTCTCTAGGCAAGAATAATGGAGGAGATTGCCATGCCCTCCTCCACGGGACCTTCCCAACTCAGGGATCCAGCCCATGTCCCTTATGTCACCTGCATATAGCCTATATGAGCTCAGTGGTTTGCAATCTCTTTAGAATTGTGACATTTGATTGCTTGATTTTGAATACATGGAAATCTCAGTGAGCTCACAGCCTAGTGGGGGAAGACAGATATAAATAACCATTTATGATATAAAGTAATAGACTTAGGAATAAAATGCTCCCAAGGCCTGGCGGAAAAGAGCACCTGGATTTGACTGCAGTGTGGCCTTATCGAGAAAATATTTCCAGATAATAACATTCTTAAGAGTTGTGTAATAGTTTGCCTGGCAAGCATGAGGACTGGGGTGGTGAAGAGGCTGCATTCTAGGCCAAAAGAATAGCATGTGCAAAAAGAGTTATGTGGAAAATAAATTGTGGTATGTTTAAGAAAATCTAAATACTGGAACATTTCTGCAGAGGAACAGAAAGGAATCAATATTTGCTAAGCAACTAAGTTGTGCTAGGACCTGAGCTAGGTTAATATATATGATCTTATTTAATGCTCACAACAAACATTTCATAGATTAGGAACAGAAGGCTCGAGTAACCTTGATGATTTGGTTATTTCTACACATTTGGTAAACAGTGGAGCTAGGATTTGAATATGGATTAGTCTGGGGTTGATGGTCAGGTCTTTCTCACTAAAATGTGATCCCTACCTGAATCTTAGGGCACACAGAGGCCACAGCAGGAGATAAAGCTTAAAATTTAGGGATGGCAGATATGAGGAGACCTGTGTTCCTTACTAAGAAATTTGGATCTTATAGAGTATGTGTGTACTGAGTTGCTCAGTCGTGTCTGAGTCTTCACAACCTCATGGTCTGTAGCCTGCCAGGCACCTCTGCCCATGGGATTTTTCAGGCAAGAATACTGGAGTAGGTTACCATTCCCTTCTGGAGGGGGTCTTCCAACCCAGGGATTGAACTCAAGTCTCCTGCATTTCAGGCAGATTCTTTACTATCTGAGCCAACAGGGAAGCCCCATACTTAAAGAGTATGGAGATCCAATAGGGAGTTGGAAGTACAAGGCTGAGATTATTTAGCTGGTGACAAAAATTTTGTTGCTTATCATCCTTTTGGTTGTATTCATCACATATCCAGTTAAAATCAGTCAGTGATAATTTTAGGGTTTAAAGGGAGAAGGCCCAAACAAAGTTTGGGATATAATGTTTAGAGGAATTTATGAAGAAAACAGCCAAAGAAGGAAATTAAAGAATGTCCCAAGAATTAGGAAAGAAACCAAGAAAGAGTGGTGAGGTGGAAGTCAAGAGAGTTAAGAATTTCAACACAGCCATGGTGAAAGTGTTAGTTGCTTGGCTGTGTCTGACTCTTTGCAAGCCTATGAACTGTAGCCCAGCAGGCTCCTCTGTCCATGGAATTCTCCAGGCAGGAATTCTGGAATGGGTTGCCATTCCCTTCTCCAGAGGTGCTTTCCAACCCAGGAATCACACTTGTGTCTCTCACATTGCAGGCAGATTCTTTACTGTCTGAGCCACCACGGAAGGCCCTGGTACCTGTGATAGTTAAGGGTATCAAATATTTCAGGAGAAAGTAACAGTTAATCAAGCTTCAATAATGTAGGTTATCCCATCCCTATTACTGCTGTAGTCCAGTAAGTGATGAGGGGCGGGGGTGGGTATGATTGAAAAGCAGCTTCTCGGGAATTTACTGTTGGTCCTTCTGCTGCAGGGGTCATGGGTTCAGTCCTGGGTCAGAGAACTAAGATCCTGCAAGCCATACAGCATGGTGAAAAATAAAAAAAAAAAAAAGTCTCACTCAACTTTATAAAAACATTCTTACAAGAGTGGTCCCCTAATGGGAACAATATATTTTGGGAGACAATGATACTGAAATCTGAGTTGGAAAAAACCTCAGAAGTTGTTTAGTCTCTGTCTTAATAATGGATGAACCTGGTTGAATCCTCATGCCAACACTTGCCCAAATATACAAGAGGCTTACTTCTGATATCACTGAGGTTAGAGGTCTATAAAACACCTGACTTTTCTTGTTTAGGTCAATCATTTCTTCTTTATAATGTATCACTAAAAACAAGGATAATTCACATATTTGTATTATCTTTATGACATTTCACAAACTTCAAAGCACTCTCACACATATTTATAATTTAATTGCCTCCATAACCTGTGAAATAGGCAAAGAAATAAGTGTTCCATTTTGTAGATAAGCAAACAGAGGCTTAGTGTGGTTAATAGAAATTAACCCAAGATTCCTTAGAGATGGATTCATGAAGTGAGAAGAAAAAAATCAGCTCTGATTCCTAGTCTTCTCTCAGTCACAGTACCATTAACAGGTGATTATATATATTGGGTTCTACTGTCTCCCTCTTTTTCATTTTTTTTGGATAAAACTTGTTTATTCAACTCTGTAGTAATCCTCAAAGAATACATTCTAGATTTACATTTCTCTGACTGACTCTTTTAGTAGAGATGGCCTACGGGGCTGAATCTTTCAGTGGAGATGACCCATGAGCAATGGTTTGTCTCAGGTCAGTTACCTGGCATCTGGACCATATGCCCCGACCTGCAGTGAAGATTAAGGGACAAGTGCTTCCTATTTAGATGAGTGACCTCTCCTTTATAGCTGGATAAAATGATGCCACAGTTCTATATTCATAGCATTTAGACAAGGGATTAGAGAGTCATCTGGGTAATTGAACCACTATAGAAAGTCAATCTGGTTATTTTCAGGCCAGTTGAGTAGGTTTTCCTTTTGCTTGAATTCTCCATACAGTTCTCTGTCCTGGTTCATTGATGAGAAAGCTGCTGAGCTGGCTCTTTACTGCTCCTGCTCTTTTTTCTTTAGAGGCGCTGTTTAGAGTAAAAAGGAATATGTCTGTGATAAACTGATGATTTATCTTATACTTAAGGGCTTCCCAGGTGGCTCAGTGGTAAAGAATCCGCCTGCTAATGCAAGGAGATGCGGGTTTGATCCCTGGGTTGGGAAGAGCCCTTAGAGGTGGAAATGGCAACCTACTCTAGTATTCTTGCCTGAAAAATCCCATGAATAGAGAAACCTGGAGAGCTATAGTCCATAGGGTCACAAAGAGTTGGACACAACTGAGTAAGCAAGCACACACGCATCTTACACTTAAAGATATTTGATCTTTCTGCCAAAGTGATGCTATCATGTCCTTATCTAACTGTTCCAACACGTATGCTCTCTCACACACACATTCACACACACACACACACACACACACACACACACACACACACACACTGAATGAGATTCCCATATATACTATGGATAAAAGGAAGACGTCGCTAAGATCGCTTCTAATTCTAATTGACTGTGTCTTGCTCTTTTATGGATAAGCATGACAAAAGTCACAGGTTTTAGAAAGGAACAAACTGCTTTCCTTCCGTTCTATTTTATCTTGGATTAACTCATTGTACTTTCCTCGACTCCTTGACTCCCCTCTTTCCTCTCTTTATAAACTCGGCACCAACAAATGTGATCTGCATACAATCCCATTGAAGTTAACCTCTTTTAGTGCCCACCCAACAATTTGGTTTCTCTAAGAGGGTAATCTGAATGAGGAAATATCTACAAGGCCGTTTGGCAAGACATGAGATTTTCCATTCTTTTTGAAAACGAATGAAAAGGCAGTTATTGCTTCATGCTGTTCCACAAAGAACTGCTATCCACTTCCTGAACAGAAGCCTTGGCTGCTGCCTTTTATCCTCAGCCACTCCCTGGCTTCTTGGCTTGATGTTATCTGACCAACATTGAGACAAACATATCTTTGGGTCTGAGGAAGTGAATGCATTTTTCCATTGGCAACAGTCATTGTACAAGTAGAGAACACTTGTTGAGTGTGTACTATGTACCAGGAATGAAAGGACATGGAGGTAGATGAGACAATCATGCTCTTTCCATAGAGCTCTCTGTCTAGTAGGTAAGACTACCATGAGAGTAAATTTGGTCATTTCCATTTGTGAGACTCTCAAACTCAAAGAAACTCATGTTACATATAGAGATAGAGAAGAATATGTAATCGGCTTTGGCAAAGAATCTGCCTGCAATGCAGGAGACCCGAGTTCGATCTGGGAAGACCCCCTGGAGAAAAGAATGGCAACCTATCCAGTATTCTTGCCCAGGAAATCTGATGGGCAGAGGAGCCTAGTGGGCTACAGTCCATGAGGTCTCAAAGACTGGGACATGGCTGAGTGACTAACAACACAAACAACACAGTGGTGAACAGGGAAGACTTTCTAGAAGACTTAAGTTCTGAGCTACATTTTGAAAAAGCAAGAGATCTTCAGAAAAACATCTACTTCTGCTTTATTGACTATGCCAAAGCCTTTGACTGTATGGATCACAATAAACTGTGGAAAATTCTTCAAGTAATAGGAATACCAGACCACCTGACCTGCTTTCTGAGAAATCTTATGCAGGTCAGGAAGCAACAGTTAGAACTGGACATGGAACAACCGACTGGTTCCAAATAGGAAAAGGAGTATGTCAAGGCTGTATATTGTCACCATGCTTATTTAGCTTATATGTAGAGTACATCATGCGAAATGCTGGGCTGGATGAAGCACAAGCTGGAATCAAGATTGCGAGGAGAAATTTCAATAACCTCAGATATGCAGATGACACCACCCTTATGGCAGAAAGTCAAGAAGAACTAAAGAGACTCTTGATGAAAGTGAAAGAGGAGAGTGAAAATTTGGCTTAAAACTCAGCATTCAGAAAACTAAGATCATGGCATCTGGTCCCATCACTTCATAGCAAATAGGTGGGGAAACAGTGAGAAACTTGAATTTCTTGGGCTCCAAAATCACTGCAGATGGTGACTGCAGCCATGAAATTAAAAGGTGCTTGCTCCTTGGAAGAAAAGCTATGACCAACCTAAACAACATATTAAAAAGCAGAGACATTACTTTGCCAACAAAGATCCATCTAGTCAAAGCTATGGTTTTTCCAGTAGTCATGTATGGATGTGAGAGTTGGCCTATGAAGAAAGCTGAGGGCCGAAGAATCGCTGCTTTTGAAGTGTGGTGTTGGAGAAGACTCTTGACAGTCCCTTGGACTGCAAGGAGATCCAACCAGTCCATTCTGAAGAAAATCAACCCTGGGATTTCTTTGGAAGGAATGATGCTGAAGCTGAAACTTTAGTACTTTGGCCACCTGATGGGAAGAACTAACTCATTGGAAAAGACTCTGATGCTGGGAAAGATTGAAGGTGAGAAGAGAAGGGGACAGCAGAGGATGAGATGGTTGGATGGCATCATCCACTTGATGGACATGAGTTTGAGTAAGCTCTGGGAGTTGGTGATGGACAGGGAAGACTGGCATGCTGCAGTACATGGGGTCGCAAAGAGTTGGACACGACTGAGCAACTGAACTGATGTTTTCAAAGATAAGTATAGATTGTCAGATGGATAACAGGGAAAGTGGAGGTGGGGTTGTAGGGAAGGGCATGAACAGAAATGAGATGTGTAATACAGACAAGGGTCAGTGCATTATATCTCTGGGAACATGACCAGATTTGCAGTTAAAGACATCATTTTGACTCTACCTGGATGATGAATTTGAATGCAAGTGCTGGAAACAATTATGTATTTATTTAAATTTGGGGTTGCCAAACTACCTTCAGGCCAATTCAGGCCCAGCAAGGATCTGTTTTTGCAAATAAAGTTTTATTGAAACACAGATGCACCCATTTGTTTATGTATTGTCTATAACTGTTTTCAGGAAATGGCAACCCACTCCACAATTTTCCTTGGAAAATTCCATGGACAGAAGAGCCTGGCAGGCTATAGTCCATGAGGTTGCAAAAGAGTCAGACAGGACTTCACGACTAAACAACAACATAGCTGCTTTCATACAAGGGCAGAGTTGAATACTTGCTACGCAGATTGTATGGAGCACAGAGAAAAACTATCTGCTCTCTAGTTCTTGACAGTAAAAGTGCCAGAGTTAAGGTGATAAAGGTTAATGACTTGAACTAAAAAGCTGGGGTAGTGGGAATAGAGAGGAGTAGGTGGTACAAGAGCTGTTTAGGAGGAAGCAAGGATAGGATTCCATGAGTGATTGGACTGGAGAGAAGGGCAGAGACATGAGAAACACAGAAGTCTGGGAAGATTCTGGGTTACCATTTAACACAGTTTTAGCATGTGTCTTGTGTAAAGATGCAAAAGAAGCTCTTTTTCCTCAAGGAGCTGCAACTCTAGTAGATGAGATTATATGTGTACATAAAAATCTTTAAAACAAAAGTGAAAGAAATGCGGTCATGGAATTTCAGAAGAGAGAGATGCGGTTTAGATGAAAATCTACTGAAGGCTTAAAAGAAAAGCAATGGTTTGAGTTTTGAAAATGAGGGAAGATTTGGGCACAGGGATGAATAGGAGCAAGGGCCTCCTGGAGAAAGAGGATGCAGGAGCACACATAAGGATGTGGAGGAAAAGACGGCAAAGCCAATTTGAGGAGTATGGACTTTATTGGATAAGCAATGAAAATCTGAAGGTTTTAAGCAGGAGAATGATACCATCAGAGCTGCACTTTGGTTATTATGGCAATTAGATTAGAGTTATTGAATAGAAAAAGACCCCAAAAAGGAAAATAAACTAATATTTATCTTTCACAGCTTAACTATAATGATCTCTTGGTAAATATTTGGTCTTAACTTCATGCTCCCATCATACCCCAGGACTTAGAGAATTAGAGCACTTATTATGCTGTGTTGTAATTGTTTACTTGTCTATAGAACGTGAGAGGCCAGGGACTATGACATTCTTAGAGAAAGTACCTGTGGTGGTTAAGACTTGTCTGGGCTTGACTTTGACTTATCCTTACCCTCTCCATATCTTGATATAAGGTCATAATAATAATTTTAACTCATCTGAACATAACAATTATAACTGCTTCTACAATGAATAATAATTGTAATGACTTGTTATTATTATTAAATGAGTTAATATGTGAAAAGCACTAATAACAGTGGCTGGCAAGTAGGGAGAGCCAAGGGCCAATAGATGCTATTGATTGTTAGTCCTAGTGTGCAGCTCAGTGTTTGGAAACTAATAAGGATTTTGTTCAATGAATGAATGTAAGTGCCTACAATAAGCCAGATGCTTTGTGTTGGGTATTTGGGTTTATCCTCACCACACTCCTATAAGGAAGATATTATTATTTCTAATTTTAAGGAAGATGAAAGAGCTCTGATGGTAAATTCAGAGCCGTGATGCAGACAGACATACAAAACCCAATTTAATACGGAGCTGGCAGGAAAGGGAGAATTTAAAGAGAGGAGGGAAATGGATGGACTCAAGTCTGGAGGAGGTGGGAGACAGGCTTGGTCAAACGTACAAATGAAGGTCCTCAAGTGCTTTCCTGGGATAACACAGAGGAGATACTCTGGAGGATAAGGAGAGGGAAGTGAAACCATTAGCTGAGGGGGGCTGCGCAGGGATGGGAAGGCTGCTAAAGGGGGAATCGAAGAATATTGTATATTCTTGAGCTTAGGTGACTAGAGAAGTGATGCTGCCATTTGTAGAGATATAAATATGCAGATTTGTTTTAGAGGGTATGAACTTGAGGTAGACATAAAGAGCTTGATGCTCCCACAACATTGAGCAATGAGTTGAAAATGTGGCTCCAGGCCTGGAGTGAGAGGTGGAAACTGGAGCGAAACCTAGGGATGTCATTTGACTGGAGGTGAGGGCTAAGTCTGGAGAAGGCAATGGCACCCCACTCCAGTACTCTTGCCTGGAAAATCCCATGGATGGAGGAGCCTGGTAGGCTGCAGTCCATGGGGTCGCTAAGAGTCGGGCACTACTGAGTGACTTCACTTTGACTTTTCACTTTCCTGCATTGGAGAAGGAAATGGCAACCCACTCCAGTGTTCTTGCCTGGAGAATCCCAGGGGCAAGGGAGCCTGATGGGCTGCTGTCTTAGGGGTCGCACAGAGTCGGACACAACTGAAGCGACTTAGCAGCAGTAGCAGCAGAGGGCTAAGTCATAAGCATGGCATCTATGAGTAGAGCACAGGGTCAGTCAGTCCCACAGACTGATTCTTGACTCAACCTGGACAAGGGCTGGCCAACCAGGATCCCATGCCCATCCCCAGTACATATCCAAGTTGATTTGTGATAGTGGGTGTCCTCATTGGCCAATAAGGACACAGAAAGGGACCAATGTGCAGAGTCCTTTCTCAACTTCTTCCGGCAAGAATGAGAAGCCATGGGTGAAGACAGGTAAACTCTAATGAGGGGGAAGAAGAGATAGGAGGGTTGAAAGTGGGCCTGAAAGCGTCAAGCCTTTGATACTGGCAACAGAGCCCCAACTCTCCTGATGTTATGAGGCACAGAGCTTAAAAAATGAATTGAATTTGCTTAAAACGAACCACCCCCCTCCCAGAATCCAATGCAAATGAACTTATTTGGTCAAAGAGGGTTATAAACACATCATAAAATCTGACCTTTCCAAGAGGGGATTATCTATAAATAACTGTGGTGCTAGGCATAAGCCTGGTGGAGGGGCTGAGAGGAGGGTAATTTCCTCTACTCCCTGGGCATCTCGCTGAGATGCAAATGGCTGAAGGGCTTTGCAGAGGCTCAAGCGTAAGCCCCCGCGGTCCTACACCCAGTTCCCTCTGGCAGGGCTGCTGCCACTTTGACAGAGCTCCCTCCGCTTTGCTGAGCAATGGAATGTGGCTACCGGGAAAAGAATATTAAGATTTCTGTTGCTAAATATGTCACTGGTGAAGCTCCTTGTAAAATATTAATTGTGGCAATGTTGGAAATGCATAAAAGAACTGACAATCATGCTTGTTCAGACCACAGAAGGTTTAATTTCAAAAATGTGGTTTTGGATTTTTTTAAATTTCTGCCTGTAAGCAATGGATTCATCAAAATCTTTTCCTCTGAATAAAAGAAGAGCCCGTAATGGTACCCATTCAGTGTCATTAATGTGGAGGAGGTGAGTGATATGAGAAGGGTCTATATTATTTATGATGGGCCCATTTGTGAGCCAAATGATTTCACTAAGGCCCTTGTGCTGATCGTGGGGGTATAAAAAGAGAGGAGGAAATGGAAATCCACTGGCGTGGTTGCTACAGATCCAGTCTCTTCAATTTCCAAGACAAGAAAGCATCTACTCTGGTCTTTTTAGAGGGCCTTAGACGGAGAAGGCAATGGCAACCCACTCCAGTACTCTTGCCTGGAAAATCCCATGGACAGAGGAGCCTGGTGGGCTGCAGTCCATGAGGTCGCTAGGAGTCAGACACAACTGAGCGACTTCACTTTCACTTTTCACTTTCATGCACTGGAGAAGGAAATGGCAACCCACTCCATTGTTCTTGCCTGAAGAATTCCAGGGATGGCAGAGCCTGATGGGCTGCCGTCTATGGGGTCGCACAGAGTCGGACACGACTGAAGCCACTTAGCAGCAGCAGCAGCAGTGGTAAAGAACCTGCCTGCCAATGCAGAAGACACAAGAGACATGGGTTTGACCCCTGGGTCAGCAAGATCCCCTGGAGGAGGGCATGGTAACCCACTCCAGTATTCATGCCTGGAGAATCCCATGGACAGAGGAGTCTGGTGATCTATAGTCCATAGGGTCACAAAGAGTCAGACATGACTGAAATGACTTAACTGCATGCTTGCATCATCACCCACATAATTACTCAGTAACCAATGTCGATGAAACCTTTTGTTGTTTGCTAGATCTGTAGTTCATTTCCTCTTTGTAATTTCAGTCTAGTAATCCTAAATATAGACTCTAGAAAGATGGCTCTCATGAACCTATTTGCAGGGCATCAGTGGAGATGCAGAGATGGAGAATAGACTTGTGAAAACAGTGTGGGAGGCAGAGGATGGGACGAATTGAGAGAGTAGCAAGGAAACATATACGCTATCATATGTAAAATAGATAGCCAGTGGGAATTTGCTGTGTGACACAGGAGCTCAACCCAGTGCTCTGTGACCACCTAGAGGGGTGGGAGGAAGTGAGAAATGGGAAAGAGGTTCAAGACGGAAGGGACATATGTATACCTGTGACTGATTCATGTTGATGTATGGCAGCACCCAGCACAATATTGTAAAGCAATTATCTTCTAATAAAAAATAAAAAAATAATTGCAATCATGGGATCTTATAACTGGAAGTTTTGTAAACCTGATGGCATGAGAGAGATTGTAATTTCATTGAGAATAGGGACCATGTCTCATACTTTAAAAAATGTTTTTTGTTTTTTTTTTTAAACTCCATTACTCATAGTACCTGGAAAAGGGTTGCTGCCTTTAATAAAGATGTAACAAATGTGGTTTAGAACACTCATTCAACAGGAGGGATATCACACTCAACTGGATAAAAATTAGTTTTTGTGGGTACGGGTGAAAATGTCTTAGATATTTCAATCCAAAATTGCCAAGGCTCAGACCAATGTGACATATTAGTACTTATTTCATAGGTGTGGGGGAAGCCATTAAGGGAAAACATGTCTAGAAAGGCTCTCTGGGGAAGGGAAGTTTTCATTATTATTTTTAAAAAGTTGAGAAGCTCTGGTGACTGGAGAGGAAGGAGCTCTGTTCTTTGGAGTCAGAAGCTTTTTGGAGTCTTTACCCACCAGCTAGCAGCATAGCTCCTCATGTCCCGAAGTATCAAGTCTTAATCTGTGAAATGGCAATCACTGTACAAGGAGGCGGGCAACCTGCTAAGTTTGTTGAAGGAATGAATGATTCTTCCTCAAGGGTTGTTTGATGATTAATTCATTGAAATGACAACTGCGAAGCTCTTAACTTAGTACTGGGCACATTTTTGGTGCGTAGTCACTGACAGTCGGCTTTGTTCATCCACTCCTCCCTGACTGCCCTGCACATACCAATTTCACAGGTACAGACATAAGACCTAGACAGGGCAGATAAATCACTTTGCTGTCATATAGCAAGTCTGTAATCCTACTAAGAATTGAAGTTGGCTCTCTTAGCACCAATGGAGCCTTATTTGATTAATTATTATTATAATTGGGGCTTCCCTGGTGGCTCAGTGGTAAAGAATCTGCTTGCCATGCAGGAGCTGCAGGAGATGCTGCTGGTTCAATCCCTGGGTAGAGAAGATTCCCTTGGGAGGAGGGCACGGGAACCCACTCCAGTATTCTTGCCCGGAAATCCCATGGACAGAGAAGCCTGGCAGGCTACAGTCCGTGGGGTCGCAAAGAGTCTGACATGACTGAAGTGACTTAGCCAGGCAAGCAAGCATTATTATAATTATTTTCCTGAAACATTCACCGAGTTCTCTATATTCTTGGAAAGGTAGTTCTTGCCCCACTGAAGTATAATCAAACCTGATCTAAATTGATTTCAATCGGGCACCATCTGGATGCACTAAGCACAAATTTACACGCCTGGAGCAATAGCATAAGTGCTTTGCCCTGTCAATAAATGGGTCCTGAAAGGGCTTTGGGGAAGCATTGTGTGAGGCAACCTGACACATGGCACTCTCTCCAGTGTAACGTGCAGATACTTTGACAGGAGGGCTGCTGGGCATAGCACAAGGGTTCAGGAAAGCTAGGCATTCAGATGGCAAGTGGCTGGATATATGAAGATGCACCTTCCATACTCCAAGTGTCCGATTTATAAACCCTGTTCCGTATAACAACAAATTATTCCAAGCATTAAAAACTCACAGCATTAGGGAAGGTGGATTCTCCTCTAAGAATTATTGAGCCATCAACATCAGCAGCAATTCAAGTAGTAAGATGAGCGTTCCTCTACCCTCCTGAAGGTCCTGCTTCCTTCTTATTCCATTTTGATGTTTGGTAACACTTTATGTGTTTACAGTTTTTAGCAGAGCAATCTGGAGGGGAAGAGTCTCTCTGTATCTTAGGCCCTTCACATACTCACCCTGTGTTTTCTTACACTGAATATAGAAGATCGTCAAAAATGCATGTTGAACCGATTAGCATATTTACAGTTAAGAGGGAAAGAGGCAGGTCTAACACTGATCACCTTTTATGTTCTAGGCAGCGTATGCTGCACATTACAGGTGTTATTTCATTTAACCTTTACAATTAAACTCATCAGTAATTTGCCCAATGTCACAGAATTATTAAGTGGCTGAGACTGGAGTCAACTAAGGTTATTTCAGACTCCAAGGACTACCCTCATTAAGAAAAAAAGAAATCTTTCAGCAGCCATGAGAACGCCCTGCAAAGACCTTCCAGTACAGGGAGAGTAATAGGCCAAATGGCCCAGCATTGGGGACCCAAGACCCAGCTGCTGTTGTCAGTTGTACTCTGACAGCTATCTCCACTTTTCCAGAGGCCGTGTTTCCCATTGGCGACTCTCCAGCCAGAAGCTGTGGGCAGCATGGATGATAACACAGGCGGATTTGGCTTAAGGACAAAAATTCCTTAGACTGCATGTATTGCACCCAGTCCTCCCTCTAGTCTACCTCTCTTTCACTGGGGTCAGACTTGCATCGTGGTCTGATGTTTCTTCCTACTTCCTCCTGGTTTTCTCTTTATAGACCTTGGCCCTAATAAAGAGCTTGCATGTTTTTTCCCTTCTTGATGACTGTTTTTTAGAGGATCTGATTAACACTGTTCTAGTTTCTCCATTCCAAGGTATGGAGATTCATACCTTTAGTTTTCATCAAACGTTTCCCCAATACACTCCTAATTTAGAAGAGAATCAATGTGTGATCTTCATCTTTGGTGGTTTGGGGCCTGCCACAAGTCAGAGGTTTATGGGGAGCTTATGCTTCATTCTGAAATTACTTGTCCAGCATTTGTCTTCACTATAAGATAACAGGCCCTGGGAATCTGGGTCTGCAGCTATCTTGTCCACTGCTATACCTATTGCCTAACATAGTGACTGGTTCATAGTAGGTGCTCAATAAATAAGGCCTGAATAAATTGGGGAGAAAATCCTATTTATTTTTATACTGCGTTATATAACTATATTTGTTTTTTTTAAAAAGGAAAACCTCTTATCCTTAGCCACACTGAGATTTAAATACCATTTTAAGTGTAATATTTAGCCTTTACTCTTCAGCACATTGGCACATACCCTGGGGGTTAAAAATATCCCTGTTTAAAAGTTATGTGTGAACTAATTTTCCCAAAGACCAACACTAGGAAGAGAACTGAGACCTTTCAATTACTAGTTCAAGGTGATTTCCTTTCTAGGCACAATGATCTTTTGTATTTATACCTTGCTATTACATTCCATTTTGAGATTTTTTTTTTCCTCCCACTTTGTCACTGGAGGCATTCCTATTGTAATTAACCCAATTTGTTATTTTTCTCTGTATACATTCTGTTCCCTGCTACCTTTATTTAAGCTATGCCTATTCTGATTCTTACTTTTTAGCTTTTAGAGTATTTGGAAATTTAGGGAAGGAGGATTAGGGCAGTCCTGGACATCCTTGGGCATTTTCTCTTCTCTCTGAATCACTGAGCAGATCTTTCACTCTGTCTTTGCTGAGGATGGAGTTTTGTTCTCATTAAGCTGTGGAGAAATGCCTCTTTGAGGTGCAAATGGGTCATACTGAACAGTGGTGTTTAAATATCCTCCCACCTCCATGCAGACCCTAACACATAGAGATGCTCAAAATGTTTTCATCCTCTCTTAGCTGAGATGAAATGGAGAGTGCCAACTCTATCCTTCTAGATCTGGCTAAAACTGTCCTCAGAGACACACTTGCCTCCCTTCCTCACATAACCCTTATCCATTCTATCAAGAACTCCTGTTGGTTCTATCCTGAAATTTTATCCAGAAACCAATCAATTCTCACCACCTTCACTCTGCCTTCCTGGAATAAGAGTCACCTCACCTCTACCTTAAGTTGTTCTGGAGAAGACTCTTGAGAGTCCCTTGGACAGCAAGGAGATCAAACCGGTCAATCCTAAAGGAAATCAATCCTGAATATTCATTGGAAGGACTGATGCTAAAGCTGAAGCTCCAATCCTTTGGCCATTTGATGCAAAAAGCTAACTCACTGGTTAAAAAAAACCCTGATGCTGAGGAAGACTGAAGGCAAAAAGAGAAGAGAGTGGCAGAGGATGAGGTGGTTAATGAGATGGCATTACTGACTCAAAAGACATGAATCTGAGCAAACTCTGGGAGTCAGTGAAGGATGAGGAAGCCTGGTGCACTGCAGTCCATGGGGTCGATGAGCAACTGAACACCTTCGATTATCGCAGCAGCCTCCCAGCTGGTCCCCCTACCTTCACCCATGCCCTCTTACAGTCTGTTCTCAATACTTTCAGAATAGAAGGGAATGGTACTACTCTGTTCCAAACCTCCACTAAGTGAAGTTGCTCAGTCGTGTCTGACTCTTTGCGACCCCATGGACTGTAGCCTGCCTCCACTGGCTTTCTGCAAAAGTCTGAGACCTTAGAGAAACCTCCAGGGTGCTACCCAGCTTGTATCTCACTTCACTCTGCTCCAGCCACACTGGCTTCTTTTCTGTTTTGAAAAAACGGCAGCCGGGTCTAAATCACAGGGACTTTTTCACATACTGTTCTTTTTGCCTGAAAGCCTCCTTCCCTAGATATTTGCATGGCACATTCCCTTACTTCCTTCAGAGCTCGGCTCAGATGTCACTATCTCAGAGAGGGTTTCTTTGGTTACACTACTTAAACTAGTAACTTCTCCCATTCTTGATACCTTCCCTTTGTTTTCATAGCATAAGTCTTACAATCCATGGAAAAATCACATATTTTACCTATTTATGTATTTATTTTTAAATTACTCTCATCTCACTAATCTCACTATAATAAAAGATTCACGAGGGCAGGAAGTTTTTGTTTGATCATTGCTGTATCTGCAGCACCTGGCATGCAGTAGGCAGGCATTCAATAAATATTTGTTCAAAGAAGAAATGAATGTTCTGCTTCCTCATTTACCCTTTCAATCCCCACTCAAATATGAAACTGTTATCTGCTCTGTGAAGCCTTCCCAGCAATCATGACCAACTGCTTGTCCCCTTCTTATAAATGGAGTGCTTCCTTGGTGGCTCATAAAAATTTGCCTGCAATGTAGTAGACCAGGGTTTGATCCCTGGGTCTGGACTATCCCCTGGAAGGGAATGGCAACCCACTTCAGTATTCTTGCCTGGAGAATCCCATGGACAGAGGAGCCTGGCGGGCTACAGACCATGGGGTCACAGAGAGTTAGACATGACTGAGTACCTAAGCATTTGGATACACGTATTATAGCATCGATCTATGCTGTGAATTGGGGAAGGCAATGGCACCCCACCCCAGTACTTTTGCCTGGAAAATCCCATGGACGGAGGATCCTGGTAGGCTCCAGTCCATGGGGTCGCTAAGAGTCGGACGCGACTGAGCGACTTCACTTTCACTTTTCACTTTCATGCATTGGGGAAGGAAATGGCAACCCACTCCAGTGTTCTTGCCTGGAGAATCCCAGGGACGGGGGAACCTGGTGGGCTTCTGTCTATGGGGTCGCACAGAGTCGGACATGACTGAAGCGACTTAGCAGCAGCATGCTGTGAATGCCATGGCACTTTTTTTTTTTTTTTGTCCTAAAACTATAAGCAACTCAAGGGAGGCAGTAGTAATTTATTAATCTCTGTACCCCTAGCATTTAGAACAATACCTGGCATGTAATATTCATTCAGGAAATATTTGTTGGTTGAATAAATTAATGAATAACTGGCCCAAGAGAAACACAGCTACCAGTAAACATGTTTGCTATTTCAAGTGCACAATTACCATCGTTAGTGATGACAGA
Source organism: Tragelaphus eurycerus (assembly GCA_935064755.1). Classification (NCBI taxonomy): domain Eukaryota; kingdom Metazoa; phylum Chordata; class Mammalia; order Artiodactyla; family Bovidae; genus Tragelaphus; species Tragelaphus eurycerus. The sequence continues at coordinate 36,991,307 of CAKXYN010000010.1, read as the reverse complement.
GATGCTGATACTAGAGTCATCTTTGAGACTGAAATGGGGCATCTCCAAAATTTTCTTTCAAGACATTTTCTTGAGAGAAAATTTCCTTGATTGGGTTTTAGTTTCTTAGCTTCCATCTCATTATGGCAGAGGATAAGGACAGGGGTCCCCACGGGCCACGGACTGGTACCAGGCCACAGAATGTTAGGAATGGGGCTGCACAGCAGTAGGAGAGCCACAGGCAAGCAAGTGAAGGTTTATCTGTATTTACAGCCACTTGTCATCATTTGCACTACTGCCTGAACTCCACCTCCTGTCAGATAGCGGCAGCACGATAAATGTTATGCACTTGGATCATTCTGAAACCACCCCCACCCTGCAAGGTCCATGAAAAAACTGTCTTACAGGAAACTGGTCCCTAGTGCCAAAAAAAGTCGGGGACCACTGGATTAGAGGGCTGAAAATCAGCTCTACCAGCTAAGACAGTTTCCCAGGAAACTGGAGAACATGCCTTGTGAGGCAAGACTAGAAGCCTTGATAAAATACTCAAGATAAATTGGCATCATCAAGATTGAGCAAGCATAAAGGCATTAACTATATTCCTAAGATTACTTGGATCTGACAAGAAAGGCAATTAGGTTAGTATGATTAGATTATTCTAGTAAGATTTTCTCTTTTTTTGGTGTGTATTATATTAAAGAGAGGTATTTCTCTAAAGAAACAAAGCTTTGGAGAAGTTTTTAGGGCATTTTTCTAAAACAAATCTATAGACCAACATATGCAGTAACATATACATTTAATGAATGTTCAAAGTTGCTATTGCATAATAAAGACCAGCGAGATGAAGCATCATGTTACAAAATGTTATCATACTACCAAGAACCTCAGAAGATCTGCCAGAATTGTTAGTGTCTACGTGGCAATGGAAATGTCATATGTTTATCTGACAAAGGTTGGCAAAAGGCTGGTGCAGTATTTCAGCAGAAGTGAGTTTTTAAAGGAAGGCTGAAAAATGCCATTTTGATTCTTGTGTATCAACAGGATCATATATTTATTTGGTTTTTGCAACTCTGGTAGTTGTTAACTTTTCCCCAAGAGAAACTGAAATCTTTTTTTTTTTTTTTGCAGAACACAATTCCCAAGATGGGGCGAAGAAACATAGGAGTCCAGTCAGGAAAGGAATTCTGTATTTTAATGGTGCCCTACTTTTCCATTTTCTCTCTATTAAAAATTCAGCTTCTGTTGAGTACAGAAAGTAAAAACATGCCACTTCACTGATGTATGTAATGAAGTGGTCCTGAAAACAAAAGGATACATTGTGATCTGAAAATATTCCACCAAGTTATGAAAGCAAATGATTCCTTGCCAAGGGAATCAGCTATAAATTAAAGAAAAAAAAAAAAAAAAACACTTTGCAGAGTTCAGTGGAGGTATTAAATCTGTTTTTTTGCAGTAACACAATGTGTGGTGTGTGCCTGTGCGTGTATGTATATGCATTTATATATCTATATCTAGACTATATAGAGTTCTTTGCTTCTCATATTAAAAAAAAAAAAAAGAAAGCGATACAGTGACAGTAAAAATGCCACCACAGATGGTGTGGCCATCCATGTGGACAAGTGTCACTGAGAAGACTAAAGCATACCCTGTGTTCTGTGTCCCCCCCTACTGAGGGCCCAGCCCCAGAGTGACTCTCTGCTGTTCTCGGGCGTACCTCCTGCGTGTGACACTGTCTGTTCACCTCATGCTCTGTAGGCTTCCCTTGTTCCAAAGACACCCTTCTTTTTCTTCTTGCTGCAAACCAGGTTGGATGGCCCGGCTGTTGCTTCTTGGCAGTTACGTGCTATACCTTGGGTAGCTGCACACCCTTGGCACAGTTCCTTGGCCCCTTCTGCTTGCCATTTGGCCACCTTTGACACCGGGGCTGGTTAGTTCCCTGACTAATGAGAAGTGTGGCACCTAGGGAGCCTAATGAAGTGGCTCAGCAAATTGCATGTGAATCTCGCATGACAATCTGGCACCCTAGTCACAAACTGCACCAAGGGTTGGCTTCTCCAGAGACATAAATCAAGAGTAAAGTCTTCTTTTCTGATCTCTCAGCCTTCATGCTCCTTCTCCATTCTCACCATTACTAACTTCCTGCTTATTGTAGGCTCCTCTGTCCATGGCATTCTCCAGGAAAGAATACTGGAGTGGGTAGTCATTCCCTTCTCCAAAAGGATAAAGGTGGGGTAAAGTCTGGAGGAGACCAGGAACAAGCTTCCTATAAAGAGTGTTCATTTCAATGGTCATAATAAACTTGTTATTCTCATCTATCACATAAAGAAACTAAGTTTTCAGATGCTTGCAAACTGAGCACTCTGCCTTCATCTTTCTGGGGAGCATCATTTTGACATTCATTTATAACACTTAAAGATTTTGAATAATAACTCAGAGACCTGAGTTATGTTATAGTAGGCCAAGCTGCTCTATTCTTTGCCTGTTCTTGCTGAGTAGATTGGATACTCTTCGCTGATTGCCTGGGCTTGTCTCACTCCCATGAAAATGCAGACAGACTCCAAGATGCTCTCGAATGGATGGCCTCATGTAGACATCTGAAGAAGATCATTTCTATTGCACACTGAGGTCCCTGGAGGCTGTGGCATGGTTCTTGGAATTGATGCTTGTGACCAAAAGTAATTGTTTGAATATAATCCCAACCAGGAAGTGGTACTATTATTTTTATCACTATCTAGCTAGAGCCAAAAAAGGGGAGGGAGATGCTGTGGAAATGGATAGAGATGCTGTTGTTCCCTTTTCTTGAGAAGAAAACAAGCAGTGATACTATTCTTAAAACTATGGCATAATGCTGAGCCCATCCTATGCACTTGATAATTATCTGTGGAATGCCGAAACTTGGAAACATCCTCTCTCTGTATTTAAGGGTGATGAGCAGATATCACTGCTGTCTGAAAAGCCTGTATCATCTTACCCCAGCAACAATGTCCTCAGATTCAGAGGTTTCACACTTCCCAGATCCAGACCATGGTATTAGGTTTAGGCATTCTCATGTTGTCTGTTTCCCTGAACTTCTCAGGGCCACATGAACAAAACAGATGAGATAACCTGGGGACAGCTGAAGTGCTGTCTTGATGACTTAAGAATTTCTATCCCAGGGGGTGGGAAATGGAATCCTTTTACTGGCCAGAGAAATTACTTCCATTGAGCATCTTCTACATGGCAGGCAGAGGGTAAGCTTCTTCTTTAGCCCTTCTCCCTCAAATCCAATTGCACAGGAATGATTATCCCCAATCTACAGGTAACAATACCAAGGTACATTGTGCAAGTTTATAGAAATAGGAAGTGGCCGTACTGGGATTCTAGTCAGAGCTTCCTGACCACAATGCCTGTGAATGCTCTAACATGTCACTCTGTTTTATAGCACGGCTGTGAAGAGAGAGAGGGATGAACTGAGTTTTGTGTGCTATACACATTTGATCTCCTTGACTTCTCCCAGCTCGAGATTAGTGTTACTATATCCATTTGTAGATGAATAAACTTGGGCTTAGAAATCATGAATAAGTCATATCTTAACTTTCTATACTAAGGTTTTTACTTTGTAATCGTTTCTAAACAGCTGCAGGTTCTTCAGCCACGGTAATATTGCCTACGCTTTCACAACTTGGTTTGTGTGCATACACGTGTGCTTATGATTCTTTTAATCCCAGAAGAAGGTGACCTTCCCAGGGTGGAAAAGGAGTTTAAGAAATAGGGGAAAATATATGAAATTGGAGGGTGGTTGACCAAGATCTCTTCTAAAGTATTCCTTGGGGGCTCAAAATTTGAGTATGTATGAAATTGGAGGCTGGTTGACCAAGACCTCTTCTAAAGTATTCCTTGGGGGCTCAAAATTTGAGTATGTCTTACTGAATGTACGGAGAAGGCGATGGCATCCCACTCCAGTACTCTTGCCTGGAAAATCCCATGGATGGAGGAGCCTGGTAGGCCGCAGTCCATGGGGTCGCTAAGAGTCGGACACGACTGAGTGACTTCACTTTCACTTTTCACTTTCATGCACTGGAGAAGGAAATGGCAACCCACTCCAGTGTTCTTGCCTGGAGAATCCCAGGGACGGGGGACCCTGGTGGGCTGCCGTCTATGAGGTCACACAGAGTCGGACACGACTGAAGCGACTTAGCAGTAGCAGTACTGAATGTAAAGCAAATAGTCCTTGACTTTTTGCTTACTTTTAAAAATATGCCTTAGGTCTTCTATGTAACGGAAGAAGGAAAAAAAAAACAACAACAGGATGAGATGATAAATGCATGTTTCATCTGTAAATAGATTGTCAGAATCCAGGTCTGAGTACAGAATAAGCTGGTGTCTGAAAGACTGTTTTCAACTAAATGGAGTCTACCCTGCTCAAATTGGGACTTGAAAGTGGGACTTTCTAGTCTGAGTGGCTGGTGTGTGCTGTTGTTGTCCAGCTGTTTCCAGATGCTTCCACCCAGTAGAAACGTCACCCTGAGTTATTAAGTTAATGGCTTGGGTGGCACGTTATGATTTATCCGTGAAATTGCTCCTCTGAGAGCAGAGCCTATAAAAGGATGGTCAGCTCATAAGTCATGCTGTTGCAGAGCAGCAATAATTACGGGTAAAAAGGACCCTTTAGAAAGCAAGCTTGTTGGTAAAATAACAATGCTCTTTCCTCTGTACATGTCATGATGCAGTCTCATGGACAGTGCCGCATCAACGATTTAAATGCAGTGTGGCCTTTGGAAACAGCAAATGTGTTAGCGCAGATCCTGAGAGATTATCTGGGATGTTGGATTTTGCTTTATGGCCTCTCACGGTCCTTATGCTCTGCCTGAATTATTAGGTTGGGGTTTTAGTTGGGCTTAAAAAGAAGATCAGGCCTTTTCTCTTTTCAGTGACATTTGATTATAGGCTGACCTCCGAATGTGCCTGAATAAAAGCAACTCCAAATTTGGGAGGATGATTGGATTATGATAAAGCTTTCAGGATAACTCCAAGCACCTCTATAGCAGCCAAAGGATTTTCAGAGCCACAGGGACACACAGTAACTGGCTCTGATTCTTTTCTCTCTGGCTTAAAGCCTCTGAAGAAGCTTAATAATTAAAGAGGCATGCCATCACAGAGTTTTTAAGGACTTGCACGCGACTGCTTGTTTTGGCCTCATCTAAATACCTGACAGGTTCCAGAGAGAATGAAAGGACAAATGATCTAAACGGATTGTAAGGCTAGGGTGTATATATTATCCTGGTTGCCTGTTTAGAGTGCAGGGCTATGGATGGCTCCATTGGCATGTACTTGCTGGTCAAGACGATGGCACACCCATCCCTTCGTGGAAAGAGACTCACCCATTTTAAGCCACCCGCAAATAGTTTCCTTGGCTTATTCGGGACTTCTGCCTACATTTACATGTTTTTCTCTTGCAGACCACACAGCATGTCCTGTGGATCAGGAGAAATATGGAGAATGTAACAAACACACTTGCTTCCTACTGGAATGTGTGTCTTCTGTCCAGGTTTTCTTCAGTTACCAGAGTCTGACCAATTCTATTGAACAGGAGATTTTTTTTTTTTTTTTTGGTCAACTTCTCTTACTTGGATTCCCTGCTTAAGTGTGCTAAGTAGCCTTCTAAGATGGTCCTCAGTTTTTCCCAAGTCCTGGTATGCTTGCCCTTGTGTAACCCCCTGTTCGTGAATGTTGGTGGGCTTAATGACTGACTTCTAACAAACAGAATGTGGCAACAGTAATGGAATATCAATTCTGAGACTAGGCTATAAAGTCTGCTGCTGCTGCTAAGCCACTTCAGTTGTGTCCAACTCTGTGTGACCCCATAGACAGCAGCCCACCAGGGTCCCCCATCCCTGGGATTCTCCAGGCAAGAACACTGGAGTGGGTTGCCATTTCCTTCTCCAATGCATGAAAGTGAAAAGTGAAAGTGAAGCCTCGTTGTGTCCACTCTTAGTGACCCCATGGACTGCAGCCTACCAGGCTCCTCCGTGCATGGATTTTCCAGGCAAGAGTACTGGAGTGGGGTGCCATTGCCATCTCTGCTATAAAGACAAACTTCTAACTGCTGCTCTCAGGTTATCCCATTCACTTCAATGAAGCCAGTTGCCATGATTTGAACTGCTCCATGGAGAGACCCATGTGGCAAGGAGGGGAGTGTGGGCAGCCTCTGGTCAACGGTCAACAAGTCAAAGAGGCCTTTAGTCAAACAACCTGCAAGGAGCCAATCTTTCTGACAAACACTGAGTAAGCTGAGGGTAGATCCAGCTCTAATTGAACCTTGAGATAACTGATACTTGACTGCAGTATTGTGAGAGACCCTGAGCTGGAGGACCTAGCCATATCCAGATTTATATCTCAGAGAAACTGTAAAGTAATAAATGGGTGTTGTTTTAAGCTGCTAATTTTGGGGTGATTTGGTATATAGTACTAGAAAATGTGTCCCAGAGTACCCAGAAAGCTTCCCAGGTAGCTTTCTCCCCACAATGTGGGAGACCTGGGTTCAATCCCTGGGTTGGGAAGATCTCCTGGAGAAGAGAAAGCCAACCCACTCCAGTATTCTTGCTTGGAGAATTCCATGGACAGAGGAGCCTTGTGGGCTACAGTCCATGGGTTGCAAAAATTGGACATGACTTAGTGACTAACACACACACACCAGAAAGTAATATATGAGGAAAAGAACCAAACTTTTCCCTCTCCTTTTCTGCCCTCCCTCCTACCTCTGCTTTTTCCAATGTTGATTAAGCATCTTCTATGTGCTGGGCACCATGGCACACATTTTGAATGCAGCACTGGATGTGAAAAATGCAATGGCTTGCACCTATAGAGCTCACTCTCTTGTTGAGGGGATAAACCCTGAACAAGTGATCCAGTGAGTGGCTTGATGATAAAATCAGAGTACTTTGGAAACATAACGGGGGTGCCGGGGGGCTTGAATTATTCTGGGAAAGATTGTCATTAGTAAAGACTTCTTTAGGCAGGAAATGTGAATGGGGTTATTTTAATTTGATTTCCTATTGAAAGGGAATCCCCTTCCCAGAAGGCTCTTAGCCACAAAACAAACAAAGTGCAAGTCGCTCAGTCATGTCTGACTCTTTGCGACCCCATGGACTATACAAGCCCATGGAATTCTCCAGGCCAGAATATTGGAGTGGGTAGCCTTTCCCTTCTCCAGGGGATCTTCCCAACCCAGGGATCAAACCCAGGTCTCCTGCATTGCAGGTGGCTTCTTTACCAGCTGAGCCACAAGGGAAGCCCAAGAACACTGGAGTGGATAGCCTATCCTTCTCCAGCAGATTTTCCTGACCCAGGAGTTGAACCGGGGTCTCCTGCATTGCAGGCAGATTCTTCACCAACTGAGCTATCAGGGAAAGACACACTTATATTTCTATACTGTGATAATATGGCATCTGAGAACAGAAATACAGTAGCCCTTTATTATCTACAAAGGACTGGTTCCAGGGACCCCTAAATTTGTGGATGCTCAAATCTTTTATATGAAAAGGCACAGTATTTGCAGACAAGCTACATACATTCTCTTGTATATTTTAAATCATCTCTAGATTACTTCTAATACATGATATAATATAAACATTTGTCAACACAATGTAAATGCTATGTTAAAATTTTGCTTTTGGGGACCTTCTGGACTTTTTTTCTGAATATTTTTGATCTGTTGTTGGTTGAATCCATGAATGCAGAAACCATGGATATGGAGGTTAGCTGTATATGTTTATATGAAAAATACATAGGCCATCTACTGATGCTCAAATGCTCTTTTTCGTTAAATAAATAATTCTTGCTTGAGTGTCATTTACCCTTCATTGAATTTATGGCTTGAGGGCTGGTTCCCATGCATTGCCCCCACCACCCCCCAGGTAGTGTGTCTCTGCATTTCAGTAGGATGTTTCTGTAAATATTTGTTAAATGACAAGTAGCTAGGAACTTGAGAGTGTTGCTTGAGAGTGTGTTGCAAGAGCAAACATAATTGTTGATTATGTCTGTGTTTTTTTAAGAGTAAAAAGAAATCCCCAAAGGTCAACTGATAGTGATCATGAAGGCCATTTCCTATCAAAACACACAGCTGAATGATATGAGGATGGCAACTTGTATGCATTTATTTTCAGAACATCAAACTCAATCTACGATATCCTTTTTGGCTATCCCAATATTCCTAGCCCCTGGAATTCACAAAAATGTCAGTGTAAAAGGAAACCAAACTTTAACTTAAATTTGATATTCCTTAAAACAGTTAGGATAAAGCACTAAGAGTAATGTAGGTGGATGTATCTAACGCTGGAGGTGATAAATGACTCTGACGAAGGTGATAAAAAAATAAAAAAGATGGGAGTTTATTCAACAGAGGGCACAAAGTGTTTCTAAGGAGGGAAAGGGATGGAAAGTAGTTGATAACATAGAAATCACTGCTGAAGACCAAGGCCATGAGCTTTCAGAGTTGAACATAATAATAAAGTTGCGGTGTTTCCTCACAGTGATCTGGGAGGCAAGTGTGGAGGAGACACTAGGGCTGGTTCTCACAGCCATCTCTGGGTTAAGCAAACATAAAAACAGGATGGGATCCATAGTTCCAGGTCAGGATGACGTCCTTGGCAGAACTGTGTGTAGTGTTTCTGAGAACAGAGACAAAACGCTGTGCAAGAGGAGAGGGAAAGGAAAATCTGGAGAGCCTTAGGTGCCAGTACAGGCATATCTCTTCCCCACTTCTGCCTAGGAGCTGATAGGGTCTCCACTGAATGCTGGCAGGTTATTGCTCATAGAGATAATTGAAATATGACTCTAATTAGCCTATAGCTGCATGAGGACAATAGAAAGCAAGATGGAATTTTCAGAATATCAAAAAATTCTAAAAAGTTCCCTTATAAGCTTCTTGGCATAGTTCATTTTGTTTTTGGAACCTAGGAAAGAACAAGCAACCATTTATGATTATGGGATTATATGTGATTCATGTCAAATATATGGTTTATATGAATCATAAATGATTTTTATTCTTAAGTAGTATGATTTAATTTAGTTGTTGCTTAACCCTGATGATGCTGAAGCTGAAACTCCAGTATTTTGGCCACCTCATGCGAAGAGTTGACTCATTGGAGAAGACTCTGATGCTGGGAGGGATTGAGGGCAGGAGGAGAAGGGGACGACAGAGGATGAGATGGCTGGATGGCATCACTGACTTGATGGGTGTGAGTCTGGGTGACCTCCGGGAGTTGGTGATGGACAGGGAGGCCTGGCGTGCTGCAGTTCATGGGGTCGCAAAGAGTCGGACACGACTGAGCGACTGATCTGATCTGATCTGATCTAACCCTGAATTCTCTTGTTAAAAAACCCCAAAAAGTTATAATTAACTACTAATGTTAATGAATTTAAACCCACCAGAAAGCACAAATCCAAAAGGAAATGCCCAATAGATGATATGAGCCAAATCCTTGATGGTCTTTCTTGTTTTAGTTTCATATAGTCTAAATATCAGTGGGGAAAACAAATTGTCTAGAGTTATCACATTTTATCCTTCCAGAGCACAATTTTCTGGCCTGATACTGAGTATGGTCTTCCAACAGGTACACAATTATCTCACATTGGCAGTATTTGGCATCTACCAGATGAGCCAGGCAAAGAATCCATTATAAAAGGCAAAGATAATTCAACAGATGAGGAAAGCATAAAGTGAAATTTCATAATGCAGCATGGTGGCATGGTTATTGCTTAATTGTGGTCAAGGTTACAGATGTATTTGCTGGGAATCTTTTCATTGTAAATAACAGAGAATATGACTCAATAATTAACATAGCAAAGAATTATTGGCTCCTGGGATTGTAAAGGCATAAATATTGAACAGATAAGGCTGGATCCAGCAGCTCAAACATAGCTGGCTTCTCTCAATGCCAGATGGCTATCAGTGCTTCTAGAGGCCATAAGTGTCGTTACTGATCTGCATCAAGAAAAGTGTGTCAGTGGATGAGCACGAGATGTTTTTTTTAGAGGCCTCCACAGAATATTTTCTTACATGTTACTGATCTGCATTGAGTCATAGTCCCATGTCTAATCAATCAATTAGTTCAGTTCAGTCGCTCAGTCATGTCTGACTCTTGGCGACCCCATGAACTGCAGCACGCCAGGCCTCCCTGTCCATCACCAACTCCTGGAGTTCACCCAAACTCACGATCATCGAGTCGGTGATGCCATCCAGCCATGTCATCCTCTGTAGTCCCCTTCTCCTCCTGCCCCAATCCCTCCCAGATCAGAGTCTTTTCCAATGAATCAACTCTTCGCATGAGGTGGCCAAAGTATTGGAGTTTGAGCTTTAGCATCAGTCCTTCCAATGAGCACCCAGGACCGATCTCCTTTAGAATGGACTGGTTGGATCTCCTTGCAGGCCAAGGGACTGTCAGGAGTCTTCTCCAACACCACAGTTCAAAAGCATCAATTCTTTGACACTCAGCTTTCTTCACAGTCCAACTCTCTCATCCATACATGACCACTGGAAAAACCATAGCCTTGACTAGACGGACCTTTGTTGGCAAAGTAATGTCTCTGCTTTTCAATATGCTATCTAGGTTGGTCATAACTTTTCTTCCAAGGAGTAAGCGTCTTAATTTCATGGCTGCAATCACCTTCTGCAGTGGTTTTGGAGCCCCCAAAATAAAGTCTGACACTGTTTCCACTGTTTCCCCATCTATTTTCCATGAAGTGATGGGACCAGATGCCATGATCTTAGTTTTCTGAATGTTGAGCTTTAAGCCAACATTTTCACTCTCCTCTTTCACTTTCATCAAGAGGCTCTTTAGTTCCTCTTCACTTTCTGCCATAAGGGTGGGGTCATTTGCATATCTGAGGTTATTGATATTTCTCCCGGCAATCTTGATTCCAGCTTGTGCTTCTTCCAGCCCAGTGTTTCTCATGATGTACTCTGCATAGAAGTTAAATAAGTAGGGTGACAATATGCAGCCTTGATGTACTCCTTTTCCTATTTGGAAGCAGTCTGTTGTTCCATGTCCAGTTCTGACTGTTCCTTCCTGACCTGCATATAGGTTTCTCAATAAGCACATATAAATAGGATCTCTTCATTGGCTGAAGCCATTCTAGGCCTATTCCTGAAACAAGCGAGGGATTAGTTTCTTCTTGAAGCACATTGATTGAAAGAGAGAGAGTAGTACCCTTGAACAAAACTCGGAATACCACTGTCAAGGGATAGAAAGTGGATGTAGGGCATCAAACCCCAGTAAAATCCTCTGAAATGGGCAATAAGCTCTTTCACACTGAGATGGAAAGGTGTCTCACAGTTTCCTCGTTTTCTTATATTAGATGCAAGTAGAATGAAATGTACAGTCTTCCACTATAGGCTAACAAAGGAAATGTTTGTTTCTCCTATGTAAAAGCCAACAAGTTTAGTGTATAAAGAGGAAGGTGATGTGAGGCCATTGGACTGGTATTTTGGAAGATTCTGGCTCCCAATCAAGTACAACCACAAGTTGGATATATGACTTGAGTCTTTTAACTCTTCTGGGTCTCTGATGTCAGGTAGCTTCTCACTTTAAACATTTTGCCTTCCTCTGAGATGAGTGCGTGTACATAACATAGGTATGGATTATCTATTTACAAGACCCTGAATATGTAAGAAGTTTAGAATTTTTGTACCATTTTCTTAAGCCGTGAATAACTCAATGGTTGGTAAAAGGAACCATAGGGTATTATTTCTTCGATGCATGATTGAGACAGGGCCATAATTAATCAACAGTCATACAAATGCCCAAAACTGGTAAAGTGGTTTAAATAGGAAGAAAGAAATCCTCCACACCAACCCACAGGTGACCTTCAACAGAGAAAATGGGTTTTATGCCATAAATAAACATAATAAGTATAATGAACAGGAAGCAGCTCATTGTTAAAAAAAAAAAATCATCTGATTATCTCTTGCTGATTACATAAACGCCAGAGAGCAATTTTAAGTTTTCTAAAGATAACCCGAATAATTTACAAATGCCTTTATATAGAGCTGCAAAGGAGCAGCATGTACATTAAAAAGCGTGCTGGCCTTGCCAGAAGACCTTTATAAATTAACGTGTGAAAGAAAATACAGATTCTGTTATACCACTCTGTCACTGACCAAGGCTTTAAGCAAGAGCTAGTAGCTAATTCTTGATTCTGAATAAAAAGATAATTAATCCTTTTATAGGAAACAGATGTAATTAAAACAGAGAAAAATCTCTTCGGAGTGTTACAACCAGTCTTTTCACCATAAGTTCAGTCTCTGAAATTAGGGATTCTGAGATCAGACCCGAGTTCCAGGATTTAAGATCCTGTGGCTTTGGCAAGTCTCTCCATGTCTCTAAGCCTTCATTTATTGTTATCATTGTTTATTTGCTAAGTTGTGTCCAAGTCTTTTGCGACCCAAGGACTGCAGACCTTCCAGACTCCTCTGTCCATGGAATTTCACAGGCAAGACTACTGCAGTGGATTGCTATTTCCTTCTCCAGGGGATCTTCCTGACCCAGGGATAGAACTTGACAGGCAGATTCTTTACCACCGAGCCACCTGGGAAACCTCAAGACTTGGTTTACACATCTATAAAAGAGAGTACCTACTTCATAGATTTGCTGTGGGTATTAAATGAGGAAACGTACATACAGCCCTGAAGATAATGCCCTGCACATAATAGATGTTCAAAACCTGTCATTTCTTAGAGGGAGTATATTCTCCTTCCTAGTTGCCATGCAAGAAATTGCCTGAATGCCATACTTCAGAGATCAATGCCACAGGTTTAGCAGTTTCTTATGACTCACCTCCACCCACTCAATGAACTGAACCCTGTATCATCCTAGATACATTTGACTGGGTTTTATTCACCACGATTCTACGTTGTCCAGCACAGTGCCTGACCCATAGCAGACGTGCAATGAATATCCATTAATGCTGTAGTCTGAGTAACGGGGCAGCTGCTCGGGCCTGCTGGGTGGTGCTCATGAGGCAGCTGGTCCCACTCTGGCCGAGGAGAGGAATGCATTGCTTTAACTTGTGGCACATTTTCCTTTTCACTGTCCAGAGCACTGATGAGGCCTGCCTGTTCCCCTCAGTCTTCTCCCCTGAGCCAACCCCACCCATCTGACTTCCTTATCCACTAACATGCTCTCTTAAACTGCCTTCAATATGGTGTTTCAGTGTGGTCTCAGCATATTTGAAAGAAAGTGTCTGCCTTCAACCATTGCTGGAAAATATTTTTATGGTGATAGAAAAGATTTCCTGATCTTTCATTTCTTGCTCACCTTTCAAACTAGAGATTTTTACTTGCAAGTGACAATATTGGACAACTGTATTCTTTTTCTGGTTTCCGTAGTGAAGGAAAAAAGCTGACATTTCTGAGTACCAAAAATGAGACGGTATTGTGCTAGGTGTTTTTACATAAATTACGTAATTTAGTACTCCTAATAACTTAAGAGATGGAGCAAGTGCTAATGTTTTTATTTCATAATCCAGGAAGCCGTGGCTCAGAGAGCCTAAATAAATGGCTCAAGGTCAATAACCTATCAAGAGCCAAAACTGGGATTTAAATAGAATTTAAAAGTCATGCTATTTCTATCTGATTCCCTGCCTCCTCTATAGTATATGCTTTTGATAATTTTCATCACATACTCTAGTCATCTTAAAGCTTGGGTCAAATGTTGCGTATTCTTTTATGCCCAATGTTTCTGTCTTTGTTAAAAATGTTTCTCTCTCTCTCTTTTTTTTTTTTTTGAGTGCAGAGATTTAATAAGTATTCTAGAAGTAAAAAGAACCTCACATGTCCTAAGGGACAAATTGTAGCACAGAACGTAAGGGCATAAAATTTGGAATCAGACAGGTATGATTATCAACTGTGTATTCCTGGGAAACATACTTAATCATCTTTCTGAGCTTTAGTTTCTTTATCTGTAAAATGGAGACGTTACTATCCAGTGCAGAGTGGATGTGAAAGGACATGAGATAAAGCCTATAAAGCACTCTGTGCCAAACCGTACACAGTGCGCTTCTTCAGGACCCTCGATTGCTTTCAAGAGGCACCCAGCGAGGTTGAGAATGCTCTGAACCCACATGATTCTCATGTCTCAACTCTGAGAAACAAGAAAATGTGTATGATATGGTGTGAAAAGAAAAAAGTACTCATTTACGAAAGGATGGGTTTTGGTACCTAAGTTTTCCAGAAGCTTCTAGATTGCAGCTGCCTTCAAAAACTTGAACTTTGCTGTTGCCAATACACAAAGAATTAATACAAAGTACAAATGTCCACAAACGTTCTAGCAACTTATGGGGCCAACTAGTTTTACCCAGTTCTGGTTTTCTTCATCTGCCAGGTTACCTAGTACTGAATATGAACTATAAATCTATCTTGCCACTTTAATAAAAGATGTTTTGTATGTTTGACCTTTAAAATCACAAATGTCAGTAGAAAGATTTCTTTTCCCTTTCATCATAAAGAGCAAACTGCTTCTATACCTTCAATTAAAAATATTGGGAGTTGTTTTTGAACAAAGATAAATCAAACGGCCTCCTTTAACAATTGTTTAGAACAAGATAAGAGAAGGACAGCACGCACATTTTTGTTTTTTAACAGTCTATCTGGCTGTCACATGGGTTTCTTTCTCTTAGCTACTTATAGGTCATAAGGTTGGAAGCAGAGTGAGCATTCCGGCAACCAACAAATACGTTTCTACTGCAAAGAAGAATATACTTCCTCTTATTTGTCTAACTCTGGGAAATCATGACTCTCTTAGCAGGTGATACTCACAGACCCAATACAAGTAGTTCAGCCTTTAAGAAGCTTAAATTTCTTGCACAAATGAAACTGATTCCCTGGAATGTACCTCCCTCTCAGCCACACATCCTGGATTGGGAAACTCCTACTCAGTTTTCAGAGCAGAGCTGAAATGTCACCTCCTCTCTGGCTCTTCCCTGGGAGGTGGGGGTTGGGGGTAGCTGCTTGGAAGGTGCACACCCTCCCTTAGCACCAGGAGTGTGGTTCTCACACTCCCTGCCAGAGTTTGTTTATGTGAGTGTCACTCCCATTGTTTGTGGGCACTCTGAAGGCAGGCAGTCTATTCAGTCTTCTGTGCTCTGCCTCCAACCCAAGGGTCAGCGTAGATCTGTTTACTATACTTCACTGAGCGAAGAACTGGAATTGTCACAGATTTTGTTATCTACTGTTTCAAGCTTTTATTCTTTGTGTTAGTTATTGGTTATTTCCATTATTTGCTCATGACTCTGCTATTTGAGCAGAGCTTTTTTGTGTGTGTGTGTGTGGAGGGTGAGTGTGGGTGAGTGTAACTGTGGTTATTTGACTTTTCTCTGAAAATCTTCTATGACAAGATTTCTGGGTTAAGTTTGTTTTTGCAAAGAGGAGCTAATAACTTCCTTGATTTTATAACTATTCTCTTACACGTGTACCATTAGCTTTGGACTTTGGAGAGTGGCCAAATTGCAAGAAGTTATATGAAATAAACGGAGAAGGCAATGGCAACCCACTCTGGTACTCTGTCCTGGAGAATCCCAGGGACGGGGGACCCTGGTGGGCTGCCGTCTATGAGGTCGCACGGAGTCGGACACGACTGAAGCGACTTTGCAGCAGCAGCATATGAAATAAAGTACCCTTTAAACTGGGGTTCAAAGAGAAGTTTCTCTTTAATAAGAGATAAAGGAGAGCATCTGTAATACTAATGTTAGCTATGGCATATTCACCCATATTTCATTTTTGCCATTATGTACAACTGTCTCCTCTCCATCCAAAGTAGTTACAATAAAATTTTATTTAAAAAAAAAAAATCTGTTTTGTAGTTTTCTCCTCTTTTTTTTTTTTTAACAATATGAAAGCTACATAAAATTAAGGTGAAAGATAGGAAACAACTGTACAATTACTCAAGTGCCTACTTAAGCTCTTTATTCTCCAGAACCCTTTAAAAATATGAATTTTTAAAAGTACAGGAAATACAGGATGCATATAATATTGGAGTTGCCCATCATCATTTTGCCCAACACCTTTATTCTGTAGATGAGAGTGACTCTGGAAGTTACATAATGCAATATATGAAAAGTCAAGAAAAACTATTACTTAGAGAAATGTGTTAAGATGAAAAGTCACAGACATTTATCTTTGAAATGTTATTTAACTTTGTATATTACCAGCACTCTGGAGAAAAATGGGAAAAGATATGAAGGCAATTAAAATACTCATCCTTCGGTAAACACCTTTAGCAAGAGAGCCTTAAAATTCTACATCCTTTACCTTGAATTATAGCTAGATACGGATTCATTTTTTAAGTTACAAATCCTAATTTGGAAATGTTCATAATTTGTCAAAGTTATCCCATGTTTGAAACCTAGAATATCGTTAATTGTCCTCAAATAAACTATTCACATGCAGAATAGAACTTGCATGCATGTGTAACTGGCTAGTCATTAGCTTCATACAGAACTTATTTTTTCATTCATTCATGAAGCAAATACTTATTGAGCTCCACGGACATATCAGATAACATTCTAACCACTGGGGAAACAGCAATGAACAAAATAGACAATCCCTTTGCTTATAATGAGAGTTTATATTCTAATGGAAGACTTAGTATTTTCTTATTTTGGAATGAAGCCTGAGTGAGTGCTAAACATTCACTGATGTTGATATCTCTGAGTGTAGGGAAATGAGAAAATATCTCTCAACCACTCAGAATTTGTCTTATTCTTCCCACATCAAATTGTTACACTTCCCACTTACTAGCACATTCTTCTTCATCAAACTAATAATACAAAAATTTTGTTAGGTTAATTCAAAATGTTATTATTATCACCAATATTTGTCATTATTCCAGCAGAATTAGCTGGTATAGAGAACTGCAACTTAATACCAGAAAGAACTTACAAATTCGTGATGGGGATTTCTACCTCCCACCCTCCTCCCACTCCCATCCTTTTTAAAATGTGTTCATCCTGAGTTCCTTCCTATTTGAGCACAATGTTCATTCATTTAATTGTTATCTGTGTTTATCATTAGACAGTGGTCTCCTTGAAAGTAAGACTATGCCCTATTCATTCCTTTATGTCTACAGCATCAACTTGATTCATTCAGTGTATATGCGATTAATACCTTATTTAAGACTCGATTTGATCAAGGATCACTGAACCTTGCAAAGGCCCTGTGAGACAGGTAGTGAAGGTGTTATTTGCATTTTATAAGCAAGAATCTTAACTCTCCGGAGGTTATTTATGTTCAAAGCCACAGTGCTTGAGAAGTCGTTGACGAAGACTTTGCTTTTACATCCGATGACTCCAAGTCCAGTGCTCTTTCTCTGAAACCTCAGTCCTTCCTTCCATCTATCTATTTATTTATCTCATTGTCAGGACTGTGTCTTCATCACCACTCCCTGTATTTCTATTTTATTTTGCTGATACCTCTTCTACTTGCTTAACTTTGAATTGAAACGTTAACTTTTATGCTGATTCAGTAGCCAAAGGGAAAGAATAAAGTGAATGAATAAAGTGTTCTATTATTCTTTGAAAGATTAGTCACTACTTTTCCTTTGCTTTGCATACCTTTGATAAGTGTTCAGCAACAGAGTCACCTAAAAGAGTTCCAAGGCTGAGTATCTTATTCTGACTTGAGCTTTGTAGTATTTTTCACTATATAACGATTGAGAAAATCTGAGTGAGTGAATGATACACTTAGCAGACCACAA
Source organism: Tragelaphus eurycerus (assembly GCA_935064755.1). Lineage (NCBI taxonomy): Eukaryota > Metazoa > Chordata > Mammalia > Artiodactyla > Bovidae > Tragelaphus > Tragelaphus eurycerus. Next base: position 36,973,599 of record CAKXYN010000010.1, on the reverse strand, counting down.
GGCTGGCAACAAGAAAAATAGTTATAGGGAGATTGCTATAAGGGGGCAATCATAAGAGAGTAACAAATAAACATACATGAGTTCTGACACGCTAGATTGCCCTATGTTAAAAAGTGCAGAGAAAAAGATAATCCAGAGACTGAGAAAAAATAGTGCAGGGTGAGATAATGAGATCTTTAGTTTTCATGCACTAAGGTCAAACTGAGGTTCTCAGATCATCTGAGGTCCTGGTTATCAAACAACAATGATATCCAAATATTTGACTTACTGATTCAGACTCTTGGAGTAATGCCCAAGAATCTGCCCTGTAATAGCATCTTCAGGAGATTCTTATGTACACACTAAAGTGTGAGAACCAACCGACAAAAGCAGTGTTTTTTGAAATATTATGTGCATATAGACCACGTAGGGTCTTGTTAATATACAGATTCTGATTCAGTAGGTCTGAAGTGGGTTTTTAAACAAGAGTGTGAGTTTTTAAACCAGCTCCTAGGTGATGCCGATACTGTTGGTGCGCCCATGCACACTCTGAAGAGCAAGTTCTTAGATACTGCGGTAGCTGCGGTTAATATGTGTGCTGTGGGAGATTGGATGGAAAAAGTGGATTTTAAGAAGCTTCACTGTGATTTATGACCAGAATTCTCCTTTGGCAACTCATCAGGAAAATTTGCTAGAGATTTCAAATTACTTTTCAACGTTTTCGTGGGTGGGACTCTCATTTGGACTGGCCAAGAGGCAGCTTGGCTCTATGCAATTTCAGTTGTAAAACTCTGGACGCGAGACCAAGGGACTCCATGTATTTCTGATGGAGGCTCCTGCCCTACCTTTCCTAGCTTCAGATAGTTGGGGAAAAAAAATGTAAATGGATTCTTTGTGTAGTGTGTCACTCAGGCTAGTTTCTTATTACTCATCTGTTTCATTCCTGCCAATTAAGAGCAACAGCTGTCTTGCAGAGATGGTGGTCGTTAGGAAGTGACACAGCTGTGGGGTTTAGATGAGATAACAGTTGTACAGCCAAGACAAGGCATCTCTGGAATGCAAAATGCCATAAGCCTGATTTACAGTGTATATCCAAAGGGGAAAAACTTAAACCAAATCAACTAAAATAACAACTCACCCAACAGGGAAAACAAAGCAAAATATCAACTCAGAGATGTTTAGCCCCACAGTCAAGTTTTCTCAGACTATTTTAAAAACAAGATTTGGACTAAAAATTGACCTAGAGAGATTGCAATTACCTCAGTTGTCTACAGTGCCCAGAGTTATGAATTTGTGTCTGAGATTTGAATATTTATGCAAAATCCATCCTCTTGTTGCTCAACACAGTTTGACATTTCTACATCCCTAGACCTTAGTGTGTGACAAGAAGGGTAGACTTGCTGAACACAAAACAGTGATCGGTGACTAACATTTACAAAGTGGTATTATCGAAATAAAAATATGAGTTCACCAATGTAACAAGTCAGCAAATCAATGGACTCTATATAAATAATTATTTTCTTCCTTTTAAAAGTGAGACTAGAACCATCACTATAGTTGAATATTTCAAAATAAATATAACATGAATAATATAATTATGATTAAATTCTGCTACCTAATATTATATATCCCAGATTTTTCAGACTTTCACATCTTTGTTAATCTCTTCCTCTTATAATATATTCTTTTACCCATCCCTGAACAGCTAAATCTTACTCATCTTTCAGAAACTTCATCATATACAAATTCCCTGTAAAGTCTTTTGGGAGTCTCTCAACTTTATACAGGAGAAGGCAATGGCACCCCACTCCAGTACTCTTGCCTGGAAAATCTCATGGATGGAGGAGCCTGGTGGGCTGCTGTCCATGGGGTTGCACAGGGTTGGACCCGACTGAAATGACTTAACAGCAACTTTATACATTCCTGCCTTGAATTTCCATCACAGGTTAGCTGTCCATAACTTATGCCACCTATACCATTCTTTTGGAATTGCAGTTACCTAAGCACAGCTTTATTGTCTTCAATCTGTAAGTATTTTGAAGCCAAGATTCATGTCTGATTCATATTGGGGCCTATCTTGCTCTATTGAATTAGTGCTTGGTTGAACAAGCTTTCTTCCAGGTTCTGGCAAGGGAGAACACTTATTAATCAGTTTTGGTCAAAGAAAAGAACTAGAATTTGAGAGGTGCACAAGGGAGGGGACAGAGGATGGGAAATCTTGCCTAGTCAGGAAGATCAGATAAATTAATTCAGACAATGAATGGGCTGGTTGTTGTAACCTGGTCATATGCTTGGATTGAAGGTTAAGCTTATTACTTGAGAACTGCTTAAATTTCTTGAGGGAGGGCATCAGGAGAAAGATTTCCACAAAATATTAAATATTAGATATATTTATGGAGGCAAAGTATTGTTACTTTTCCTGTGCCACTGCACAGTATCAATATTTCTATTGTCAAATTTTGCAAAGGTTTGCTTGTGCTGATCCTGAACTATTCCTGCATAGCTCCTTAGTAGAAACTGAAGTCACCCAGGTAGAATTTATTTGTGGCCATTAATCAAATTTAATACAGGAATAGTAATTACAATATACAATATGTTAAAGGACATAAGAAATTTGTATGTCATTTCAAAGAGAAAAAGAGTACTTTGTTGACTTTGATGGTCAAAGAGGGATTCATTTATTCACTCACTCGTCCATTCATCAATTAGGAGACAGCACGTGAGTGCCTGTCTTTCAAGTCCTTGTCCTCATGGAGCTTATGGTCTGGTTGGAGAGATATTTTATCAATACAATCACACAAATAACTGTAAAATCATATCTATGATAATAGTGAGATAATAGGTAGATAGCATTTGACATATTACCTAGGACCTACTAAACAAATGTTTAATACATATCATCTACTCTAGTGATTAGTGTTTAATCTAAAAGAAATGGCATTACAAAAGATGTTTCAGTAGTAGATGAAAATGATCAGAGATATGTCTTCTGTGTTTAATCTAGGATTAATTTGTCAGAGAGCTTCAAGTGGAAAAGCACCTAGAATTGGGGACTCTGTTCTCTTTAAAATTTATTTTACACACACCATAAAATAGGGCATCTATTTTAGTGGGAAGAAAGAGGTGGAAAACATATATTATAAAGATACATAGAATGGACATAGAATAACTAATTTGAAAGTGAGCAGGTGGATGCAGAGATTTGGATCATGGATGACCACAGAGGTGGGGGTGATTTTGAAAGAACCTGGGGGCCTCAGTATTAGGAACAGGTTCATGAGGGGGATAATGAGTTACAACTGGACTCATGTTGAGATTCCAGGTGGAGGCTTTCAGAATGGGTAGTGCTAGAGATTTAGATTTGGGAGTCCCTTGCATGGAGTTATAGTTAATACTGCTGGGATATAGAAAATCACTTTTGAAGGATCATAGAAGAATAAGGAAAATTTAGGAACCCCTAAATTTGGTGTGTGTGTATGGGGGGGTGGTAAGAGGAAAATTTTTCTGATAAAAATAAGGGAGGTCAGAAAAACAGAAGAACCATGAATATGCAGGGTTAATGTGGCTGTGGAGGGCAATGATTCTAGATGACCATGGTTACAATTTCCTGGAAAAGCTTGAAGTAAATGGCAGCTGAGAAGGATTTTGGGTTTGGCCATAGGAGATCACTGATGATCATCACAAGGACAACTTTAGAAAAGTTGTTTGGGGGAGACCAGACAGAAAGCTGTGAGCACAGACTGCTCTGAAGAGAAGTTAGGAGGCAAAATTAAAGAGTAAGGTAATAGATCATTTAGGCTGAGGGAGTAGCAAAGGTAAGAAAACCTTCTTAGAATTTTCAGAGACCTGGGCCTGGATCTATATATGAAGTATGTAGGTTTTGTAGGCTTTGGTCTATATTTGGCTGGATCAAACAAGCTGGATGAGCTAATGAGATGAAATGGAAGCAGATGCATTCTAATCTGCACTGAACCAGGCTTTATTCTGATTTGATGTAGAAAAATGATGTAATCCCATTTCTAAATTATTGAAACTGGCTATGGAATGGCAGTCTAGATCTTGAGGGTTATTCTACCTGACAGAGAGTACACCTTGGCTGGACAGACAATGTTCATGCTGGGCTTTTGGTAGTGGTAATGAACAGAATAATGAAGAATTGCAGTGTTACACTGGCATGCTACAGCGTCATTCTGATCATACCACTATGAATGGAACCACAGCAACGTGTACTTCTAATTTTGATTCAATGACATGAGAATTTCTGAGTCCAATCTCTGGTTAGAGTTGAAGGAGATATTTTCCAAGGCTGATAGAGTGTGTATTACATGTGAATGAATGTGAATGATAACTACACTTATGATAACTACAAGGTATTGAATGCTACTAGATTGAAGGAATGATGAATGATGGATTAGGAATACTAACTATAATCGTCATCCCCTTTCCTGGTAGCTCAGATGGTAAAAACTCCTCCTGCAATGCAGGAGACTCAGGTTGGATTCCTGGGTCAGGAAGATCCCCTGGAGAAGGGAGCAGCAATCTACTCCAGTATTCTTGGCTGGAGAATCCCCTGGACATAGGAGCCTGGAGGGCTACAGTCCATGGGGTAGCAAAGAATTAGATATGACAGAGTAACTACCACACACACACAAGATAGAAATGTCATCCTGCTTTCAAAAATGAAGAACCTGGAATTTTAGAAGTTAAGTACGTTGTCCAAAGTCACATAGCTACCAGAGAAGTACAGCCGGAATACATGAATTCACCTCTTCCTTTCAAACTCTTTCTCCTTTTTGGATGTATAAACAGGACAAACACAGGGATGAGGTATATTTTATAAGGGAGGGGAGGAAGCTATTATTGGAAATTGGGTCCTGAATTGCGTTGAATTCATGAAGTGACCTAGTTTTTCTTCATATTTTATGGAACTTGTTGTTGTATAAAGTTGGAGTCAGAGGCCCCAGGGAACCTCAGTTTTGGAAACTGAGCCTAGATTAGCTCGGCATCATCTAGACTGTTCATGGCTGGGCCAGGACCTCAACCTGATCATCTGCCTCCTCGTCCTTGGCTTACTCATCTAGGCCTAGCTCTAAGTATATGAACAAAGGTAAATTTATGGATTTCTCAGTGACTTGCTCCCATCATTTAGAGGATTTTTGGTATTCTGAGCAGACTCTCCTTGTAAACCTCTGGTGCCTTGAACTCATGTGGATTTTGTTATGCTAAAGCGTTTTCTCAGTAGAGTTCTGCCCATTATGTTTTGACTGATATTTCATTTTCTTTTACAAGTCGAATGATACAGGGGCTCTGAGGTGTATGGTGTAGCAGTAGTTGTTAAAATAAAGAATAATGGCATGTCAGGGGGATTTATATTGACAATTTAATTGGAAATGCTGCTATTAGCATAAAACATTCCACTTTGTATAAGTTTTGTGTTACTATTAAATAAGAAAGAGCAAACCTCTACACATTATTATCAGAATCACAAAAATGATGATTGATCCTATAAATTTTTGTGCTGTGATATTTTATTAAAGAAACACAAGTGTGATGATCCTTAAGGTTGTTTATGTTTACCTAGAATAAAGCCTCAAAGCTTCTTTAAGAAGTTTTGGCTTCACCCAAAAACTGGCATTGGTCTATTATATAAGGCACTATTGCTCCTTTCATTGTGGCTAAACTTTAGAAATAGATGCTGCAGAGATAAAACACCACCTGGGATATTTCTCCCTTAAAGCAGGACAGTAATTGTAACAGACTTGGTGCTTTTGTGGGTTTATTTTAAACATTCCTAAAAAAAAAGTAGGGTTTGTAATTTTCCTTCAGATTACAAGCTGACATTTTGAAAAAAAAAAAAAAAAAAAAAAGTAGCAGGGAATGCAGCACTTCTGTGTGGTGGCAGCTGATAATTACCATAGTGTGAGTGGGGCTAGATATAACCCAGGCATTTTAAGAAGCACGGCTGATTACAGTGCTTTAAGAGTAACTAACTCAATTCGGGAATTCTGCTTTGTTAGGCAAATTGAACTGTCTTGCTTCACGGATCTCACCTCACTTTTTCTCTTGCTTTCCAACCAAAAGCTACCTTTCTGTCTTCAGTTTCAAGGCTGTTGCTAGGAAGAGCTACATGCAAAACTCAAAAAGGAAATGTAGAGTATCTTCTAAAGGGAATAGTACGAAAACGGTTCTCACCACATATCATGGCTCTAGAAAGGCACGCTGGGCAGTAGAATTTTGAGTCACTTAAGATGTTCATACATTTTTTTCTTTCACAGAAAATAAAGAAATTGTTTTGTGGTTAATGTCAAAGTAAGGAAATGTCACACTGGCTGGGTTTTGATACGTGCACAGCCAGGGAACTTAGAGGGAACTGTTAATGCAACTGTATGAGAAGATATGCGAGAAGGATGGTTTCCCATGAAAGGAAAATGGAAAGACTTCAAAAGTATATTTTTAACTACAGTTATTAAACATATACAGTTTACTTTTAAAACTGATTATAAGTTCAGTTGCCCAATTTGGATTGCTGGCCCAAATACAAATGTGTGTATAGTATGTGTGTGTGTGTGTGTGTGTGTGTGTGTGTGTGTGTGTGTGTGAGAGAGAGAGTCAGAGAGAGAGACAGAGACAGAGAGAGAGACTAGTACATGACCAGAGATTTCTCAGTATCTATGATCTAAAAGTAAGATGAAGATTCAAATTCCCAAGAATGTTGATTGTAGTAACTGTTATTGCAGTTTGAAAGATTATTGAAAGACTATTCCTCAACAGTTATACTTGATGAGTGATATTTGTTCCAAGTAAACATCCATTTCTAAGGGTTTAACTCAACAAATGCCCCAAACCTCTCCCTCTGAAAATGGCTGAAAATATTAATTACTTTCAGTAAGGAACAGATCCAGATTATTTGGAGTCCAAGATCCTCTTAAAGAAAATACAAAGCTATGAATATAAAATTATATCCATGGCCTTGAAAAGAGCCTTGAGGGGCACCAAAGTTGAACTTCATACATTTTGTGGTAAATCCACCTGTGTGTGGGAAATGGTCTACTTTATAAAAGACAAAGGTGGAAACATATCCACATTAGCCAATCCAGTGTTTCTTTAGGGATCTCTGGTATTCAAGGTGGAGCCAACTTTGTCTTTACTGATCACTTTCTTCCAAGACCAATCTTTCAACCCACCACGTCTGCCTTCAATGATTTCTACTCTCCTACCTAATTCACACAGATATGGCTCTGCTTTGTACCTCTATTAGTGTTTCTCCAAGCTGACATTTCTAATAAAAACTTTATATCATTCTGTGTTAATACAACATCATGTTAGTGTTATTAGCTGAATTGTGTCCCCCCCCCCCAACAATTCATATCCTGTGGTCCTAACCCCAATACCTCAGAATGTTATTGTATTTGGAGACAGGGCTTTAAAAGGGGTGATTACATTAAAATGAAGCTGAGTAGGCGCTAATCCAGTTTTACTGGTGAATTTACAAGAAGAAATTTGGACATAAAGGAGACACAATGGATGCACAAGGATAGAAGGATGACCACATGAAGAGGCAGCAAGAGGTTGGCCATCCACAAGCCAGAAAGAGGGGCTCAGAGGAAACTAACCCTGCTGGCATCTTGATCTTGGACTTCCAGCCTCCAGGGCTGTGAGACAAAACGTTTCTGTTGTTTAATCACCATGTCTGTGGTATTTTGTTGTGGCAGCCCTAGAAAACTAATACAGTGAGCTAGAATTTATCAAACAAACTATTACTAACCAACATTCTTACCTCAGTACGCTTAATATTACAACTGAAGCTAAGTGTCATAGGCTGTCAATAGACCCTCAAATACACTGGTTGAATGAAAGAATGCTTGCATGCATGCAGTTAGGGTGGATTTCAACAGGGATTTATGATTAAGAAAACATTCTTCCAATTTTCTTCTCTAGGACAATGTCAAGTTCAAGGAAAGATGGTAGTGATGACACAAAATTCATGCTTTCACAGGTATTACTGATGATCAAGTATATATTCATTGAATCTTTGTGTGGTGAAAATTTAGGAAAATAAGAGTTGGCTAAAGTTTCCTAAATGTATCAGGACACTGAAATTATGACAGATATTCTTTTTCTGGTGAAAGTAGTGTCTACAAGGCCCAAGTTACATCTTTTCATGACATTGTACAGTGGGCTGGCTGTTTACCTCAGGGCTTACAGGTTGTGGCCAGAAACTGTGAAATTTCCTTACATGGTAAGCCTTCTGAAGAAACCCTGCTGCTGCTACTAATAAGTCGCTTCAGTCGTGTCCGACTCTGTGCGACCCCATAGACGGCAGCTCACCAGACCCCCCGTCCCTGGGATTCTCCAGGCAAGAACACGGGAGTGGGTTGCCATTTCCTTCTCCAGTGCATGAAAGTGAAAAGTGAAAGTGAAGTTGCTCAGTAGTGTCCGACTCTTAGCGACCCCATGGACTGCAGCCTACCAGGCTCCTCCATCCATGGGATTTTCCAGGCAAGAGTACTGGAGTGGGATGCCATTGCCTTCTCCTGAAGAAACCCTAGGAAGACCTGTTCATACAACCTACAACTCATGGGGTATGGAACTAATCTATGTCAGAAAGACAATTTATTAACCTGTAATTAGTTAGAAATTACTATCCCTGTGAGCATGGCAAATTCAGGAGAACTAATTATGGTCTATGTGGTTCCTTGGTGAAAGCATATTAAGAGTGAAGGGAAATATTTGTTCGTATAGGAGAGTTTCATCTCTCTAGAACTGCCTTCTGACAAATCGGTCTTCTGTTTTCTGGGGATACTTTATTTCGATTTGGAAGACTGTTTATTCATCTATTATACTATTTAATTATTTTATAAACATTATTTATTGAGCCTCTAAAATGGGCCAAACATTGTTCTAGGCATTAGAAATATAATAATGAACAATACTGACATTATTATCTCTGCATGGAAATTGCATCTTAATTGTCATAGCTTAGCTAGTAAATTGCATTTACTTTTCCCATCGACTGTCAACATTTCTTGTTACTTTAGCTCTAGTGCTGTTATTTACACTCTATAATGCTTATTTCCATAAATGTTTACAAAATATTGACTATATCAAATAAAACTCCTTTTCAAAGAATGGTTCAAGTTTTCCGTAGAAGCTTAGGGCATTCCAAATTCAAGGACTCCTTTGGCTCATACTTCAAAGCCCTCGGCATCATAACACAAGTCGAAGTGACAGGAAAATGAATCTTCAAATAAACACATTTATTTCACAGTTGGTCAAGGCACAGTTAAATATTTAGATCTATATATTTTCCCCCTGTGTGGGAAGGACTCTACTGGGCTAATTCTCTAAAAGCAGAAAAGAAATTCTAATTTCTAGGGGTTTCTATAGGTCAATATCTGGTTTTACAGTTTCTCTATTGGCACCATATCAAGTGAAATGCCAGCTTTCCCGGATCCTCTGCACACATGTCGGAAGCACCTGTTCCTTTTCTTATGACTTTCTTGCCTACCTAGCAACTCAGATTACATTGTCCGACCTTGATGAGCCAAGTCATAGTTCCTGATGTTTGCATACATATAAAACCACTGTCTGGTTTATGAGGTCAGAAGAAAAGAAAAAAAGAACACACCTAATTTCAAGCCACCTTATATTTTCTGGGTTGATTCTGTAGATTTTTATCCAAGGAGTGAGCTAGTAAAAGAACTGCCTGAGGTGGAAATGTAGGAAGGCAAAGACCTACAGAAGCGACCCTTTATCTATCCACATCTCCGCTCGCAAGCCATGACCTCTGCGAATTGGATAAAGCGAGCCAAACAGCACAATAGCCTGAAGGGTACAAAAACCAGACATCTGAAGAGACTTTCTTGTTTCAAGGATATACCTAACCTACTTTAAAATATTCCTTTAATGGGGAGTTTAAAGGAAGTTCCTTCCTATTACAGGGTCGATGACTCCCTAGTTAGATTTTCCTTTTCTCATTTCAGGTGACTTTAAGTGGAATGTTGTGATATTGTCTTTAAAGAGAAATGTTTTCCTTTGGCTTGCAAATAAATTAGATAGCTCAAGAAGACCAATTCTCTGCTTTTAAACACTACCTACTTATACTTTCTTATTAGAGTCTGAACTAACATTTGAAAATGCTACCATGATGCACATAAATACTACTGGCAAAGCTTTTACGGCTACTGATGACACTATAAAAATATGCCTTCATTTTAAGAACTCTAGAGGATTTGTACATCTGCATAGCTCCAGAGTCCCCTGCTTTGTGGAGGAAGATCTGATGGGGAAGATGAGATCATTACCCACTCCTATCTTGTTTTAAATTTGTCAAAAGCCTGAATAAAAAGTACTTTCCCTAACTGTAGTTCTGCTATATTCAGTTTTATTACCCTCATATGTTTATTAGGCACATGTGTCCTTATAAAGGAATTTAAAACATAATTCTTGTTTAATCATATATATTTGGTGGAATGTTCCTATCTTCATACACTTATGGGGATAAATATTTTATTTTGGTTCTAAATCTTTTCATGCTGGTTTAGTATAGGTTGAAGACACGCTCAGATAGAATCACTGCAAGGGCCTTTGGTCTCTTGATTTTTAAAGTTTTCAAATCATACGGTAGGAAGAGCTCTGGTCCAGGGAGTGGGGACCTGGTTTGTACATCTCACTCCAACCACTTGCTTGCTCTGCTCTCTGATTATGACCAAGACAGTGAACTTGAGAACCTCAGTCTCCTTGTCTTCAAAGTGATAGTACTGTACTTGTCTCTATGCTCTTTAGAAATCTTGTCACTTCACAAATCTACAGGTTTCCTTGAGAGATTACCAAGATATACAATTACGTACTGTATGAGTGATTTTATTTGTCCTTCAGTGCATTAAGCACCTCCTGGACAGTGACTTCACTGTATTCTTTTCAGATGATTCTTAGTATTTTCAAAGGGTATATAACCAGAGTTTCATATGGTTCCATCCACCTTCATTGAAAGAGATCAGACTCAGGAGAATGTAGTCTTTTGCTCACCATCCTTTCTTGAATTAGTTTAATGAATTGTAAAAGAATGAGCTTCCACTCAGGAACAGTTTTATGTGCAGCTATCTACAGAGGGACAAAAATTCATTCAACAGTTGGTCAGACTTAATCTCAATCAAGGTCGAGATTTAACCTTAATCTATCTCTTGAGGGTAGAAAAGGGAGCAGTATTGTTTGATTTTAATATAGCTATTTACTTCTACCTGTCTTTATAAGGAAATGGCAACCCACTCCAGTGTTCTTGCTTGGAGAATCCCAGGGACAGGGGAGCCTGGTGGGCTGCCGTCTATGGGGTCGCACAGAGTCTCGGACACGACTGAAGCGACTTAGCAGCAGCAGCAGTCTTTATAAGCCAAACTCAACATGCTATTTGTGAGAGTATTTAAATACTGCCCTTAGGATGATTATTTCCCTCTACTTGTTTATGTGTTTTTTTTGGTACTATTTCTAGGCATTAGAATGTGTCAACCAAAAAAAAAGAAAAACAAAAACACAATGAAGACCATTTCCTTGGAGCATATATTCTAGCAAGAAAGGCTGACAACAATAGACGTAATAAAAGTTACATAATGATGTATGCAAACCTAGATCATATATGATATAGTATTTGATAAATATTATGGGAAAAAGAAAAGGTAGAAGAGAGTTAAGGAGATTAGGATACTAGGGGAGGTGATTTATAATCTTAAATAAGTTTTTAGGTGTGTAGCATAGAGAAGCTAGCATTTCAGCTTAAATTAAGTGAAGGGATGAGCTGTGCAGATAATAGAGAAAAAGTGTTCCACGCGAGGGAATAGCAAATACAAAAACCCTGAAGCTGCACAGTGCCTAGAGTGTCAGGATAAAGGTGGTTAGAATGACTGCAGCAGGAGGAACAAAGGAGAGGCAAGGGGAAGATCACACAGGACATTAGCCGAACATTTCCCCCTTTGCTTCTCCAGATCCAGTATTGTCTCTTCTCTACCATGCCTTGTGCCCTGGAAGGGAGATGCGTATGGACTACATCAACAGACTCCTTGCCCTGTCACCTTCCAGTGGGGCTCAACCAATGTGAGTTCCAGACAGAAGATGTAAGGGCTGGGGAATGCCAGGTTCAGGACATTTATTCCCCAGGCTTCCTCCCTGCTGGGTTGCTGCTCAGTGACTTTACCCTTTTACCAAAGGCCACAGTTCCTGCCAGGCAGCCCTCTCCAAGCTACTCCCCTGGGTTCCTCTTGCCCCGTTAGGACAAGAGATGGTGATAGCTCTCCAGGGCTGCTAGCCTCAGGGTAACGCACCATCTATAAATGAGCTTTTTAAACCTCACCCTCAGCTTTGTAAGCAGACTCTTTATTAAACTGCCTTCTATTACCAGTTTAATTTTGCTACCTATTTTCCTTCCAGCTCCCTGATTGATAAAGATGTTGGAGACCATTATAAGGACATTGGCATTTATTCTGAGAGAGATGGGGGTGGGAGAATAAAAAAGTGATGTATTCTGAAAGAGTCAATCTGGCTGCTGTGTTGAAAATTTTAACAGGGCAAGATGGAAGCAAGGAAACAGTTGGGAAGCTACAGCTATAACCTAGGTGAGACACACTTCATTTTTATACCTATAGAGACCAGTCATTCTGAATCAATACCCAGACAATCTCAAATACCCTGATACCAAAGCCATAAACTTTTATCACAGCCTAAAGTCCTAGATGGCTTGTAAGAAGCATTTCTCTGTGGCAGCTCTGGCTCTGTTGAAATGAATTCTGTACATTCTAGTAGGATAATTAGTGATTATAAATAGAATTTTTAAAATTGAATTAAGTGCTCATAATTATTAAATTTCATTCTAGTTTGCTTCATAGGTCATTTGCTCTCTTGAAAATATATTTCAAGAATGAAATATATTTTAAATACATTTTTATTATTTTTTAATAATTATTTATGTTATTGTTTGGAGAAGGAAATGGCACCCCACTCCAGTACTCTTGCCTGGAAAATACCATGGACAGAGGAGGCTGGTAGGCTGCAGTCCACGCGGTCGCTAAGAGTCAGACACAACTGAGTGACTTCACTTTTACTTTTCACTTTCATGCATTGGAGAAGGAAATGGCAGCCCACTCCAGCGTTCTTGCCTGGAGAATCCCAGGGAAGGGGGAGCCTGGTGGGCTGCCGTCTCTGGGGTCGCACAGAGTCATACATGACTGAAGTGACTTAGCATAGCATAGCGTATGTTATTGTTATAAAATCACTTACTATGAGACCTATACTTTCGGTAAAACTGTTAGTGTAAAACATATTATTATTGAACATAGGCACAATGTTGTACAGAGTTTATTCATCTTTCTTAACTGAAACTTTATACCTATTGATTACTAACTCTTCATTTCCTTTTCCTCCCAGCCCCTGGAAACTACTATTCCACTCTTAGATTCTATGAATTTGACTATTTTAGATGACTCATATGAGTAGAATCAAGTAGTGTTTGTCTTTTTGAGACTAGCTTATTTCACTCAACATAATGTTCTCAAGTTTTATCCATGTTGCTGCTTACTACAGATGTTCCTTTTTTTAAAAAAGGCTTGATAGTATTCCATTGCATGTATATTCATTTATTCATTCATTCATCTGTTTCTAGGTATTTAGTTTTTTGTTTCTTTTTCTTGGCTGTTGTGAATACTGCTGTAATGAACATGGAAGTGCTAATTCATTTTCCAACAAATATTTTTGAGTGCTTACTATATTTTTCCCTAGGCAAATGCTTCAAAATTAAAAAGGGTGGGATAGTAGTTTGCGAAGGGGCAAATATTAATCGACTACATATACATCAAATTTCAAACTGACAAGAGTTGTGCTGGAAAGATACAGAAGGGCTGAGAGGCTGTAGCAAGGTGACCTAACTTAGTTGGAGGAGGTCCATGGTCCATGGAAGACTTCTCTTGTAAAGCAATCTTTGAGTTGTACAATAAATAGAACTGTGTTCTACTCACAGTAGTAACAGTTTCACCAAGGAGTTCCCTTATATTTGATATAACCAAATTTCTTTTAGTAATTCTTCACATTGGTTTATTTGAACCCAAATAGAAGCTACTTAGCAATTTGATCAAAGCAACTGAGTTGGAATATCATCTACTTGCTCGTGGCTGGGTGATGGCCATGAGATTAGACTTCTGCTGGGCTCCTCCCATGGACCCTGTGTGTGATTAGTTAGTCTGAGACCTGTTTCCCCTAGGTAAGGAGGCAGATTTCCTGCATGTTGAGAACAAACTCAGTCCCAGGCACTGTTGCAGCGATTTAAGCATGTTCAGTCTTTTTCCTCACAGCCCACATCTAATCTAGTCCGTCAGTGATACCATGAAAAATATACCCCCAATATGACAACCTTCACGGTTTCCACTTTAGTTTAACCTACTATCATCTCAAATTTAGGTTTGTATGATCTTCTAATTGGACTTCCTGTTTGTGCTTATTTGTCTCCATAATCAGTTCTCAACAGAGAGGCCAGAATGAGGTTAAAAGTTTAATCAGAGCATGACACCCCCACTCTCATTCAGCGTTCTGCAATGGTTTTCCTTTCTCTTGCAAAGAAAACGGGAACTTTGTCCACTGTTGACAAAGCCCTGGATAACCTGTCCTTTGACCTCCCACCTATCTCCTAATGCTCCCAGTCTCTCTCATTGCGACCTGGCCCGTTGTCCTTCCTGGTACCTTCTAAATCTGTTTTTTTTTTTTTTTTTGATCCTTTGCAGTTTCCATTGCTTCTGTCTAGCCATAGATACTCTTCACAGAGATGATCACATAACACTTTTCTTCACCTTATTCAGGTTTGTCCTCCAATTATCAGAGAAGCTTTCAGTGAATGGCTGATTCAAAATGCAAAGCTCTTCATTCAGTCACTCACTGTGCCCTCAGTCCCTTGCTCAGTTTAACTTTTCTTCATAGCCCTTACCATCTTCAACATATTTCGACATGTTTATTTGCATATATTCCAAAATATAAACTCCAGGAGGACAGAGATCTTTTTTTTTTAAGATCCCTCCATATTCTCAGTAGAAGGCAATAGCAACCCACTCCAGTACTCTTGCCTGGAAAATCCCATGGACGGAGGAGCCTGGTAGGCTGCAGTCTGTGGGGTCGCCAAAAGTTGGACACGACTGAGAGACTTCACTTTCACTCTTCACTTTCATGGATTGGAGAAGGAAATGGCAACCCACTCCAGTGTTCTTGCCTGGAGAACTCCAGGAACGGCAGAGCCTAGTGGGCTGCCATCTATGGGGTCACACAGAGTCGGACATGACTGAAGCGACTTAACATTAGCAGCAGTCATATTCTCAGAATCAAGCATGGTACCTGGTACACAACAGTATTTCTGCAAATATTTCCAGAATATTCAGATTGACTGAATGCTGTTATTCAAAACTCCTCCCCTAGGATGATCTTCAAAGGCAAGAACCAGAGGTCCAGAACCACCCCATAGTGCTGTTTTGTTCCTTTTAGTGCCTTGAACATATGAGAGATTTGGCAAATATTTCTAGAATAATAAATTAATATAGTCATGAACATTAAACTCTGTAAATTGCTGTTGAGAGGCAATACAGTTTTATTAGTAAGTGTATGGTCTTTGTGGTTAGTCTGGGCTGTTTAAATATTATATCCGGTACTTGCTTTGTCAGATTGAGCTAACCACTTAACATCTTTGAGCCTGGGAGACCTGACCAGAAAAATCAGTTTAGTGGTAGGACTAGACTTATGGGGTGGGCTGTTGTGAGGACTACATAACGTGAGGAATGTACACAGCACTGGGTCTGCACATGTTACTCATGAAGTAATCCTCCAGCTTGGGTTAAGTGACCTCCTCGGCTCCTTGTGTTTTTTTCTGGGGCAGAACAGCTATCTCAGACAATACTTTCAGTGTGTCTGTTTCTCTATAAGGTTTTAAGCCTTTGGAGGGAAAGGACTGAATTTTATTAATCTTTGAAATCCCAGAACCAGCACATTGAAGGTCCTCAGCGAATCTGTTTTGAATTGGATAAGGCTGAATTAGAGGTGACAGCACTCCTTCCAGAAAAAGAACACTGAGATACTGATCCATATTAGTTTCAGTGTATCCTCAATAAGCATTGATAAGGCAGAGGAACCTGCCTATAGGCATGTTTGCAAAAAGTTAGTGGCAATGTCCATTCTAGACAAGCCGTAGACATGAGGTCTTAGTTGCGGTGGAGCAGGAGAAGGCAGTGAGGAGGAGGGGAGCAGAGCCTGCTGAGGAGAACTTCCCTTGGTGCCGACCTGGTCCCCTTCTCTACCACTACTGCCCTTTGCCAAAGCTGGCTTCCTAAAGGCTCTAGATGGATCTCTCTTATCAGTTGCTAGGTAGAGACATTGTGTCAGCTGAAGTAGTGGAAATTTCTAGTCAACTTATAAATAGTTGAAGAGCCTCTCTTGGCGAAACGTGAACCGAGCAAATACTCCATTTTATCCTGGGAGGGTGGATCAGGATTCGGTGTATGATTGTCACGTCAGCCCTGTCAGGGCTGCTGTTCATGAGGCCACGCAGCTGTAAGTTATTCATGGGAGCATAACAAACAAAGACTTAGCCCTCGTGAGTAATGAGCTTTCTTCTCCCGAAGCTTGCTCTCCAGCTAGAGGCTGAGGCGTGCAGGGTCACTGTGTCAGAAACAAAAATACACCTCACATCCTTTAGGGCTGGCGTACTGTGCAAGTGTATACAATGATGCCCTGAGCAACTCAAGGAAGATCCAGGGAATTTTGTGCTCTCCCTGGGCACATGGTGCCTGGGGCAGGGGGTGGTGTCTAATTCCTCCTTTTTCAGGGAAGCAGAGAAGGTACTTTCAGTGGTGATCAAGTTTCTGTCCTGGCTGGCTATCCAGTGGTTTTTGTTCGTTCATTTGTTTGTTCTTTTGCTCATATATTCGGGGCTTTATTCACTGAGGTCTGTAATTAAAAGATCTGAGAGCAGTTTCTGAGTGATACTTAGTTTTTTCTTATATACAACTATTATTTTTCTTTAAAGAGGTTATCATGTCACAGGATGAACAATGGTGTGTGGGAAGGAATCCTTTCTTTTTGGGTCTTTGACATGGAGAAGCTCTCGGGGCTTTCTAATGGGTGGTGGGCAAAAAAGGTATTGGTTTTGAGATCAGATGTGTTTCAAATTCTATGTCTTTCCTGAGACCATAGGCAGATTACCTAAATTTTCCAAGCTCTCTACTGGGGGAAATTAAGCCTTGAAAAATTCTTGCTGAATGACAAATCACATGCAAGGCACCAGGCACTATCCCTTCGTATATTGAGTGTTCAACAAATGTTTATTCCCTTTCTCCTCCAACTTCTCACAGAAACAATACTCTCTTCCTCATTATTGCGTTATTGACTTATTTAAATGCTGTTATCTAAGTTTTCTGATTATCCTTCAGAAAGTATTACCTACCACACTTAGGATAAAGCTTAAAATTTTCAGCATAGCCCTTCTCAAGTCTCTTGTACCCTGCCGTATCCCTCACTCACAGGCCACAGTCAGTCCTATCTTCTGACTAAAGAGTTCAAAATGGTGACATTTTGACAGTACCTGAGGTAAATGTGAATCAATCACTGAAATTTTACTTCTTGTTTGGCAAAGAAAGTCGATAGTTTATGGGTAATTCTGTGGTTTTCTAGGTCAGAATATAGACTCTGGGCTTTGAATGTCTAGATTTAAATCCCAGCTCTGCCGCTGACTGCTGTGATCTTGGGTTAGCTACTCAGTCTCTCTGTGGCTCAGTTGTCTCACCTGTAAAGTTAGAATGCTATAATTCCTATTTCAGAGCTGGTTATTAAAATCAAATGAATCTTGCCTGTAATGAGCTTCTAACACCTGTAATGAGCTTATACCAACACGTGGCACATTGTAAACATTAAAGATTAAAAAAAAAATTAGCCGTCTTATAGTTCAGTGCAAAGGACCAGGTATGGACTCAGAATAGGGTAGGGAACCCACAGACAAGAGGTATAATAAGATTGAAAGCATCGTATTACCCTTCAAAAGCTGACAAAACTGAAGATTTAACGTCTCTATAAAAAGTAATATCACTGCAACTTCTTCCCCTCCTATGTAGAGTGGGTGAGTTTAGTGACAGACTGTTTTGGAAGGAGCTAGAAATATCAGTTTAAAAACTGCTTGGCAACCACTTTAGGATGATTATCTGACTTTGGGAGAATACTGAGGTATTCCTCTTACCCAGATTTAGAAATGTCACAGAGGCATAATGAATCATCATCTCTCAGAGGCTTTGAAAACATTTTCCCCATACTAAGTACTGCCTCTTGCCTATTCTGCTGGCAGTTCTAAACTTCAGGATAACCCACCAAACCCCAAGGAAGCTACAGGAGTCTAGGGATCTGCTTCAGGTCTAACTCCTTTGCTATACCTCGGTTCCTATTGTCCTGGCTCCCCCCACCCTCTCTTCTACCCTACAGATTAGTCTAAGTCGTTCAAGGCAATCCCATCCCTCTTATCGGCCATGAGCCAGTGCAATACTAAGAAAGGGATTTGGGAGAAAGAACTCAGTTTTTCTCTCCTGCTGGATGAAAAAAAGAAGCATGTTGCCCTGCTTGGTACTGGTAGCCATTTTCCAGCAAAGCCAGCAGCCCTAGGATGAACCAATGCTGTGATTGGCAGCTTGAGAGGGATTGGGGGAGGTGCATGCTGGGTGACACGGTTGAACCCCTGCAGCCCGCCTCAACTCTGTACTTCATCTTTTGCATTACACCAAATTTCCTTATGTTAAGCTAGTTTAACTGTGGCTTCTGTTAAATGCAGTCTAACCAAATGCACTCATGACTCTTCCTCCCTTGTACCTTGTAAGGCAGTATTTATGTCAGTGTGGATGTCCCTTGTAGGTTGTACATTACCTCAGGGCAGCTGCCCTGTCCCATTCATTTCTTATTTCTTTCTGAACTCTTAACATAGTGCCTTACAAATAGCCACAATTTCACTACATGTTGATAAATAACAGTGTTGAAAGCAATACACCCTGACAGCCTTTGGCTCTGTTTAACATCAGTGAAACCCCTGTTAAAGAAAAGAGTTTGCTTTTTTGATTCATAATCATAAAAGTCAAAAGGTGAATAAAAGTATGGTCTTTCAGTATATTTTTTTCTGTTACTTGTACAATTGTTGGAGGTAAAAACATTTTATTACAAATTAAACCATTGAATTATGTTTTCATAACACACAACCAAATACACTCTCTCTAGCTTTCTCTCGATCAGGACTAATTTCAGGCAGTCTGTTTATAGAGTGAAGATGAATTTTATTGGTGACAAATGCACTCCTGCATTAACAAATTAAGTATGCTCTCAAAGGAGAAAGAACAAACTCAGAGAAAATTGGGTTGTCTGTTCTCGAAGTCTAAAAAAAGGACTCCTTTCCTCAGGGGGAATTCAGTATTTTTCATAATCACATAGAAAGGGAAACATGTGCCTCTTGGGTATAACATTAAAATAAATTAATTTTGCTGCCTTATTCATAATGGCTAATGGCAAATGGAGTGTTTATTTCTTGACTCCTCTTGCTCATAAAACCAGATTTTTCTAGGACCTTCATCTCATTAAAGATGAATAGCTGTGTCAACTTATAGGGATGAAGAACATAGTCTCTGCTTCTCTATTTTTGGCATTTTATTAATAGGTGACTGGTCATGGGGAATAACAAGACCCTAAAGCATCACTGGAAAAGACTCTGATGCTGGGAGGGATTAGGGGCAGGAGGAGAAGGGGCGACAGAGGATGAGATGGCTGGATGGCATCACCGACTCCATGGATGTGAGTCTGAGTGAACTCTGGGAGTTGGTGATGGACAGGGAGGCCTGGAGTGCTGCAATTCATGGGGTCACAAAGAGTCAGACACCACTGAGCGACTGAACTGAACTGAACTGAAAGCATCAGGATCTCAACTTCATGTTATGGGAATATAATTGTCAGTTTTTTTTCTCTTCTGTTCTTGGGATGTACAATGTCTTCTATTCCTTGGAAATACGTTCCTTATGATCAGACCCTGATGATTAGATTTTCCTCTATTCAGCTCAAATTGTGGTTAGTTTTTCCCCTATTTTCTCATAACACACACCCGATTTTCCTTCACCTGTTCTTCCACAATTAGCCTCTGTCTGTATACCCATTCTCCTGAAATATTAGATAATTTATTCAGTCATGCATATTTCTTCGGAATTCTTCAAGTTTAGTATGGAAGAGAAACAATTCATTGCAGATGTAGATCACTACACATAATAGCTTCTAGTAAGATGAGATTCCCATTTTCTTTTTTTTTTTTACTAAAGAGTATTACAATTTTAAATGGTTGACTTTTATGATGTTCAAAGTATTGGCGAGGTATGAATGAGATCTGCAGTTGATACTGGAGTCACTGAAAGATTCAGAAAAACAGCAGACCTTCTAGGAATCTCCCCAGATGACAATGTTGTAGCTGTTAACTGGAACCTTAATTGTTGTTATTCAGTTGTTAAACTGTGTCTGACTCTTTGAGACTCTATGGACTGTAGCAAGCCAGGCTCCTGTTTTCTACTATTCCCTGGAGTTTGTTCATATTCATGTCCATTGAGTCAGTGAGGTATCTAACTACATCATCTTCTGCTGCCCTCTTCTCCTTTTGCCTTCAATCTTTCCCAGCATCAGAGTGTTTTCCAATAAGTTGGCTCCTTGCATCAGGTGGCCAAAGTATTGGAGCTTCAGCTTCCACATCAGTCCTTCCAATGAATATTCAGGATTGATTTCCTTTAGAACTGATTGGTTTGATCTCTTTCTAGTCCAAGGGACTCAAGGTCTTCTCCAGTATCACAACTTGAAGGCATCAATTCTTTGGTGCTTAGTTTTCTTTATGGTTAAACTCTCACCATAATAATTACTACTGCAAAAACGGTAACTTTGACTATACAGACCTTTGCTTGCAAACAATGAAACAGAAGTAAATATTTTTCTGGAATTCCCTTGTTTTCTCTATTCAGATCAGATCAGATCAGTCGCTCAGTTGTGTCTGACTCTTTGCGACCCCATGAACTGCAGCATGCCAGGCCTCCCTGTCCATCACCAGCTCTCGGAGGTCACTCAGACTCACATCCATCGAGTCAGTGATGCCATCCAGCCATCTCATCCTCTGTCGTCCCCTTCTCCTCCTGCCCCCAATCCCTCCCAGCATCAGAGTCTTCTCCAATGAGTCAACTCTTCGCATGAGGTGGCCAAAATACTGGAGTTTCAGCCTTAGCATCATTCCTTCCAAAGAAATCCCAGGGCTGATCTCCTTCAGAACGGACCGGTTGGATCTCCTTGCAGTCCAAGGGACTCTCAAGAGTCTTCTCCAACACCACAGTTCAAAAGCATCAATTCTTCAGCACTCAGCCTTCTTCACAGTCCAGCTCTCACATCCATACATGACCACAGGAAAGACCATAGCCTTGACTAGGCGAACCTTTGTTGACAAAGTGATGTCTCTGCTTTTGAATATGCTCTCTAGGTTGGTCATAACTTTCCTTCCAAGGAGTAAGCGTCTTTTAATTTCATGGCTGCAGTCACCATCTGCAGTGATTCTGGAGCCCAGAAAAATAAAGTCTGACACTGTTTCCACTGTTTCTCCATCTATTTCCCATGTAGTGATGGGACCAGATGCCATGATCTTCGTTTTCTGAATGTTGAGCTTTAAGCCAACCTTTTCACTCTCCACTTTCACTTTCATCAAGAGGCTTTTTAGTTCCTCTTCACTTTCTGCCATAAGGGTGGTATCATCTGCATATCTGAGGTTATTGATATTTCTCCCAGCAATCTTGATTCCAGCTTGTGTTTCTTCCAGTCCAGCATTTCTCATGATGTACTCTGCATATAAGTTGAATAAACATGGTGACAATATACAGCCTTGATGTACTCCTTTTCCTATTTGGAACCAGTCTGTTGTTTCATGACCAGTTCTAACTGTTGCTTCCTGACCTGCATACAGATTTCTCAAGAGGCAGATCAGGTGCCTCTTTCTCTATTAGGGAACCCTAATATTTCCTCACAAAATATATAAGCTTTTGCAAATGAGTAGTTGCCATATAATCGCAGGCAGATTTGCACAAGTCTGGGAATATTGTGAGGGACCATAAATGTAACAATTAGTTTTGTGCCATCTTTGATTTTTCTTTCCAAAATTATTAATAGTTATGATATTTGGCTAAGAAGGTATATTATCCAAGCTTGTTTTAAAATAGCTACCTGCCCACTTACTCAAGGTAAATAATTCTTCCTAGTACATTGATTGCAGACTAAAACACTATATATATATATATATATATATTTTAAATATACTTAATTTCACTGGACTAATTTGAAGGGACAGTTCTTACTTTCAAGGCAGAGTTAAGCCTGGGTAAAACCAGAATAATCACCCTTACCAGAGAAATTGGCGGGGGGCGGCGGGGTGGCGGGGGGGGGGGGGGGGGGGGGGGGGAAGAACTCGCTAAGCATTTCTTCTCAGCTAGAAACTGGTTGAGCTGAAGCACAAATTTTGGATTCTTTTGCCTTGTTCTAACTGAGGGACAAGAGGTACGTGGCTGAATATGGGAGATGAGCAGTAAAGGGAAGATACTGCTACCTGCAGGGAAACCCAAGCAAGCAGGGGTGGGTGTGTTATCTAATCCAAAAGAATTCTTCACGTAAAAGGAGAAACTAATCTTCAGTAAAAACGCTAACATGTATCCTGAAGCCATTTTTTCTGACCTTCAGATTACATTTTAAATCAAGATTAAGAAAAGAGGCAGTTGTCTTTTCCCAGTAGATTTCTGCCCCTCAACCTGGTACTGTTAGTCTTAAACATGATTAACCATTTGACATGACTTCCCAAACTACAGACTGTTTGTATTAAACACATATTACAGTTTATTTTCCTGTATATAATTAGGAATAATCATCGCTGCCAGAATGTAAAATGATACATCAACAATAAGTAGAGATAACAGCAGCTGGATGCAAGAAAAGGCATACAAAGCACCTGTAGCTTATAATTACCTTTCTATCCCCACCCTATATATTTGTGTCATGATGCATCTGAGGTAACATAGACCTCAGGTAGTCATTAAAATCCCACGAATATTCCACTAGGATTTACTGCAAATAAGATATCCCATGGGTACATGGATTTTTACCAATAAAAAAGGTTAATAATTTGGAGTGCCTTTTACCAAAACACGATTTCTTTTCAGGAAGTTTGAATTTGTACATTTAACAGGGTGCTAGTCACTTTACTGTTGCTGCTGCTAAGTCGCTTCAGTTGTGTCCGATGCTGTGCGACCCCATAGATGGCAGCCCACCAGGCTCCGCTGTCCCTGGGATTCTCCAGGCAAGAACACTGGAGTGGGTTGCCATTTCCTTCTCCAATGAAAGTGAAAAGTGAAAGTGAAGTCGCTCAGTCATGTCCAACTTTTAGCGACCTCATGGACTGCAGCCTACCAGGCTCCTCCGTCCATGGGATTTTCCTGGCAAGAGTACTGGAGTGGGGTGCCATTGCCTTCTGCGAGTCACTTTGAAAAATACACAAGGCAAAGAAACACCACCTCTCTTCAAGAAACTTATAATCCCCCCAAATGTGGAGCAAGGCAAAACAGATGAAGAAGAAATATCATACCCATTGAATTTTGCTAAGTTGTACAGTCTGAATGGCATAGCTTTGTAGAAATTTTGAGAAAGGAGGTCAGAAGAGATATGTAAAGAAAGTAAGCTGGCATTAAATTTTGATGGTGGAGAAGGTTTACATAGATTCAGATAAAGTGAGGTATCAGAGATGTTGCCCATGATTCATAGGTGTTTCCAACTTAGTCTTAATTAGATTCTCTTCCTATTATCTGAGCTTTATTACATTCTTTCATTTAACCAGGATTTTCTAACATATACAAATAATTGCACTTAGCATGAGAGAGAGATTCAAAAGCCATAAGACTCCCCAATCTGATCTAGCTTAGCAACAGAATACAGATTCATCAAACTCCTAGACAACAAATACAAAGTAAGGTCCTTTGTTTTATCATTCCATGGGTATGCAAACCATATGGCTGTAACCTTCCTAACATTTTCTCTACTTGTAACTCAGAAAGTCCTCCACAGCAGGCCAAACAAGTTTTGGACAATCCAAAAACTTACACTATTTTCAGTTTGGGGCAAAATTTGGCAGGTGTGTGTGTCAGAGTTTTGCTTTCATTTGACTTGTTGAAAGTGAAACTTAACTGTAAACAACATATAATCAAAGTGGTTTAAATGAGACCTTATAAAGTCCAAAAGACTATGAAATGACTCACTTAAAATATTCTATAGATTATGTTTTAATTTATGTAAAGGCAGTTTTTCAAAGATTTGTGAAAATTACATTTTATATATGATGTGAAATATTGTTTTCTTCTTCATGGCATATTATAAACTTCTGTCTGCAAAACACAGGTTGGGCATTTTAAGTCATGACTTCATTGAGTTATTTAGCAAAATATCTTAATCAAATCTTGCCTAACATTATAGCTAAAGGCAGGTTTAATTTTAGCAACTTAAAATGTTTCATAACTGATTTGCGTTGACTTGTACGCACGTGTACTAAGTCACTTCAGTCATGTCCAACTTTTTGTGAACCTATGGGACTGTAGCCTGTCAGGCTCTTCCGTCCATGGGGAGTCTCCAGGCAAGAATACTGGAGTGGTTTGCTGTGCCCTCCTCCATGGGATCTTCCCGACCTAGGGATCGAACCCACAACTTGTGTAAGAATAACAAATTCCCTGGAGAAGTGTTGTGATTAGAAAATGGTGGCCCTGATTTTATCTGTATGCTATCTGTGGTCTTAAAGGTCTTTTTCAAGCTTTTCACAGAAAGTCACCTCCAAGGTTTCTGCTCATCCAGATATTACAGAGTAGTGATGAGTAAGAAAGGTAGACCCCACAGTTCAGGGTAAAGACAATTGTTTCTGTGAGAGAAGCAGATGTGAGCGTATGCTCTTTTTTCACCTGGTAGATCTGTAAGTCTACTTGTGATTTTGCAAGGGAACAATCTGAAAGAAGCACACAACGTAATCTCTTGGAGAGGCGTGTCACAGGACCATCTTTGTGCACTGGTACAAGTGTTTTCATGGTTCCCATGACTTCATAAACACAGCTTATGTCATTCAGATATACCATGAGAATCAAATAAAAAAAACATGGATTGTATTTTGGGCTCCTGTGTAATTGCATCACTTAAGACCTATTGGGGTAGCTTGGTATCAACCACTCACTCATATAAATACTCTCATAGGAAATAACAATGTTGAGCTCATTAATTAGATTAGTATTGATTCAATTCAACAAGTAACATAATGCTTACTGCTAAGATATGAAGTATTTTGAGCAATATGCAGATGATAAAAGAAAATCCTACCCTCAAAAAGGATTTAAAATTTGGTAGGAGATATTAGGAAAATTACCCAGCGCTAATTAAAAAGAGGAAAGCTAAGCGCTTTGAAATTTATAAGGTGCATGAAGGAAGTACAATTATAGAAGAGTGATATAGAAAAGGAGAGAAGGAGGGAGTGAGAGAGGGACAGAGAGAGAGAACTCTGAGTTGGAAACGTCAGAAAAGGCTTCATAAGGGAGGCAGAATCAGAAATATAATGAGAGAATGAGCAAAGTAAATGATGTGATCTTCTGATTTTGAAGTCAGCTTTTCATTTTTCTTCTTTTTCTTGGTCTATAAAGCTTTACTTTTGGGAATGGTTTTGAGAAAACAATCTTAGAGGCCCGTAACTTAATGACTGGGCTGTGTAATAACAACATCCACTATTTTGTTGATCGCTAAGTATAAAAGCATTATACAGACTTTAATACTATGAATATTTGGCTACCCCAATATTACCTACACATAAAGAAAGAAATAAAGGAACGTCTGTGTATATTGCACATTTGGTTGGTAATTATAATTACAACTTAATATATTGGTTATTGTCACTGAATCCTTTCGTGCTAAAGCTTTGCTGCTGTTGATGCCCTTTGCATAGCATGACAGCACTACAAGTTTTGAACAGGTCTTAGAAGATATCTTGTGTGCCTCTTCCTTATTTATTGCACATGTCCAAACCGAAGTCCAGGGAGAGGCAAAGTCTTGTCTTCCATAGCAGAACTCAGATGTTAATTCAATTTTGTAGAGTTCAGTTTCCCAGAACTCATTTCACTGGACATGAGATACTTGCTTTACATGGTTTAACCTAATTGAGCGTCTCTCAGTTTTACAAATATACAGCATATGCAGTAGCTGTAGTAACTTTCTATTTTGACAAATTTGTTCTTCATAAAACACTACAAATCAACAGACGCATTTCTAAAATAACTGGTGTCATTGTGACACCGGTCTTCCTGTTAATGAGTTTATATATATATGGCAATAGTTTTTTTGCATAATGCAGTTAAGAGTAAATACATTCTGAAAAGTTCTAGAAAACCGTAGTGTTGACACAAAAGGTTATGTTTCAAGTTTCCAGGACACCTATATATTTGAAAACACACACAGATAAACAGATACAGAACTTATCAGTACTTCCCCCGGTTATTCAGGTGTAACACATACTACAGTGATACACGTTAAATAGAACAAATTATAGAGGTAATCTCATTTTATAATTTTAGTATTTATTTTTAAGTTATGTGGCACCCCAGGTAGCACCAATATGCTCATTTAGGGTTTTATCTACATAAAAGGCAACATGTAGAACTTGTCTCACTTTGCACTCTGACTCATATTATGTGGCAATAAGTTAACTTGAACCTTGAAACTATTGGAAAAAATGATTGTAGGCATCATTATAGGTTACTGGGTTTAAACTCATTCAACTTCAGAGGCTGTTTTATAATATATTGTGTAAACAGGAAAAAAAAAGCAAAAGGTCACTTTCTAGTAAAAAAAAAAAAAAGCAATGCCTTCTTTATATAAAAAATATTTTTAATGCAGTTATCTTAATTAAAGTACTCAGAGGCAGTATTACCAGGCATTGAGTTTACAATGGAGAGGAGGCACAGAGGTAACCTTTGTATCTTGTGGAGACAAATTAATTGGATCCAATTCTACACTTTGACTCAATAATCAAAAACTTGGTACTTGATCACAAACAAGTAATCTTATAAAGAAAACATATGCTTGCAAAATTACTCATTAAGTCATCATCCATAGCCAGGCATAATCAGAAAAAAACACTGGATTGATATCTGGTAATGTGGAATTAGTTTATTAACTTATAGCATACCCACTTCCTGCAGGAGGGCAGGACAATCCATTCCAGTAGTCTTTGCCTGGAGAATCCTATGGACAGAGGAGCCTGATAGGCTACAGTCCGGGGTCGCAGAGAGCTGGACACAACTGAAGCCACCACGCAGCAGCAGCAGCAGCAGCAGCATATCCCTTAGCCACATCAAATGGTGAAGCTGAGTGACTCTAAAATTTTTTATTAAATATTGCATGATATTATTTCAGCAAGAAATGTGTTGAAATATAAAAATAATAAAGTAATCTTCAAAGTACACATGCCTTTTTGAATAAGATTATTAGCTATAATATTCCACATTATAGAAGATTTTAAATGTTTGAAATCAAAACAAACAAATATCATTATAATAATGGTATTATAAAAAGTTATAAACTGTCTCATAAGCCTAGATTACAATTTTACATGATGCTGCAAAATACAGTGTCTTTAAGATGCTGACTGATGCTTCTTTCGTTTTTAGTAATTCCTAATCATACTCTTGCCTGGCAAATCCCATGGATGGAGGAGCCTGGTGGGCTGCAGTCCATGGGGTCGCTGAGAGTTGGACACAACTGAGCGACTTCACTTTCACTTTTCACTTTTCACTTTCATGCATTGGAGAAGGAAATGGCAACCCACTCCAGTGTTCTTGCCTGGAGAATCCCAGGGACAGGGGAGCCAGGTGGGCTGCCGTCTATGGGGTCGCACAGAGTCGGACACGACTAAAGTGACTTAGCAGCAGCAGCAGCAATCATGGTCCAAGGCTGTAAATGGTCCCACTGTAATTTAAACAGTGGCATTTTGTTTCTTCCAAAGGAAGGCAAGACATAACTATTGGGAAAACGATGGTCCTGACTCGACTTCAGATTTTGCCTTTTTTTTTTTTTCAGTCCACAGCAGACACAGTACTCTAAAAGCCGTAATACTTTTACGAGCCACTTTGGAGGAAAAAAAGATCTCACTGAAATTCAAAAATCTGACTTGGTAAACTAACAGCAAAACCTTGGGATGGAAGAATCGAGTTTACACCCTGAATCAGAGACTGTGGAGGAATCATAAGCCCTAGGGTCAGCTTTCTCTCCCCACCTGGACATGGAGGGCCTTTGGACCCTCCTCAGTCTTAATGAAGGGAGGCACTTAAGGGGGATTTTCGAGGAAGAACATGAGTGTAGATGCCGGAGAGGGTCTTACTCTTGTCTCTCTTTGCCATGAAAGCCAGAGGTAGGAGACTGAGACCTCTAGAGGGCTGAGGTTTCTGAAAAGAGGCGGAGCTGGTGTCTCACTTCCTTTGTGGAATTCTAGAAGGGACACCTCTCAGGCCCCATGTCTGTGTGGGGGTGCTTTAGGAGATGGAGACAGACAATGATTCAAACAGAGAATGTCTTCCACTGCCTCACCTTCAAATCCCCTCCTCCTTGGGTGCATTTAGGAATTTCAAAGCACTGTCTGTATTCAAAGGACTAGGAAATGTAGTTGAGAACAGTGAACATTCTCTCTGCACGGTGCTAAGAGGAGGGGTCCCCTAGCAGAGACTCCAATGAGAGAGCCTAAGAGAATCAGCAGCTGTAGCAAGTGCTGAGGGGCCAGCAAGACCACAGAGTTTCCTGAACAGAGCTGGATAGATGCTTGATGAGAGCCCCATCACCAGCTGGGAACACCTACTTTGGATGCACCAGAAAGGATCAAACACCTAAGGCAGTAAGATGAGGGTGTGCAGACCAGGTCAGAGGAGGGGCTCAGACCAGAAGCCCCTGCCCTACAAGCCAGGATGACACATAAGCCTGAGAACTTCTGTCTCTCCTAGGAGAAAGAAGAACCGGGGATGAGCACAGAGAGCAATTGCTAAGAGACAGGGTTTAAAAACAGAAGAATGGCTTTTCCACCATGAGCAGAAATGAAGGCTTAAGGCCTAAGTTACTTTTAACTGTAATATATAAAGACGTTTTGGTTTATGCACACCTGTGTTTTGTGCCTCAAGAATAAATACTTGTTAAAGTTTTTTTTTTTTGGTACATGTGCATATGTAAATCTCAAAGAGAATAAGATTTGTTAGGGATTGCTGGCCTTAGGGAACACACTGAGGCCTAAGGTACAGTGGCTTAAGCCTGGACAGGCCGGAGGTAGGGTTTCAGGGCAGCAGATGCAGAGGCAGGAGAGAAGGTGGGGCAGGATGGATAAGACATGCAGTGATGTCCAATTCACTTTTAACCCAGATGAGACTGCAGCTCTGAAAACCAGGAAACTGCTGAAAATGTGTCTAATCTGATGTAAATCAGAGTGAGTTTGGTGTGGAGAAGAAACCAAGCTGTTTAGATAGCTTTGGACTAGGATCTAGAAATTCAGATTAAAAAAAAAAAAAAAAGATTACAAACTATGGCATTTGAGGCATATTGCCTTATGGATAATTTTTAAGTTTATTTCCTACAAAAGCCAGGAACATGACTGACTGGCCCTGGGTAGTATGAAGGGAAATTTTGCATCTGGTTAAGAGTTAAAAATATAAACAAACAAAAAAAACATGGCTGCTATATGATCCACAACTGGATGGAAGGCTAGAAGAGGTCACTGTAACAAACACAGTCACAATGAAAGAGCCTCAAAGATTACGAGACTTAAAAAAAATGTGACACAGAGACAAAGTGAGCAACCACTTTTGGAAAAAATAGTGCTAATAGACTTACTCAATGCTGAGCTGCTGCAAACCTTTGATTTGTATAAAAAATGCAATATGTGTGAAGAGCAATAAAGCACAATAAACCAAGATATGTCTGAAATCTTACACATTCTTTAATTAGATATTTATTTCTTTCTGGTCTTGGTATTAGCAACGCTGTTTCTGCTGCTGCTGCATTGCTTCAGTCATGTCCGAATCTGTGCGACCCCACGGACGGAAGCCTACCAGGCTCCTCCGTCCATGGGATTTTCCAGGCAAGAGTACTGGAGTGGGTTGCCTTTGCCTTCTCTGGGTATTAGCAAAATTGTGCTTTTTATAGCACTTTTTTTTTTTCCTTAATCTTATGGACACTATGGATTGTGCAAATGACCAGATTTTCCTTTTTATGTTGATAATTAAGTTTACTGCCTATCTATGAGAATAGAAGAAAAATTTGACATATTTTTTTGCAACAATTTTTCTTTGGCTGCATACTATATCACTATTCTCATCTTTCCCTTGTGTTTGTCTATTGTAGGTTGAATTGTGTTCCCCACAAAGATATGTGAAAGTCCCAATTCCTGATATCAATGAATATGATCATGTTTGGAAATAGGGCCTCTGCAGATAGAACCAAGTGAAGAAGTCATGTTGGGTTTCAGTTCAGTTCAGTCGCTCAGTTGTGTCCAACTCTTTGCAACCCCATGAACCTCAGCACGTCAGGCCTCCCTGTCCATCACCAACTCCAGGAGTCCACCCAAACCCATGTCTATTGAGTTGATGATGCCATCCAACCATCTCATCCTCTGTCTTCACTTTCTCCTCTTGCCCTCAATCTTTACCAGCATCAGGGTCTTTTCCAATGAGTCCGCTCTTCCCTTCAGGTATCCAAAGTATTGGAGTTTCAGCCTCAACATCAGTCCTTCTAATGAACACCCAGGACTGATCTCCCTTAGGATGGACTGGTTGGATTTTCTTGCAGTCCAAGGGACTCTCAAGAGTCTTCTCCAACTCCACAGTTCAAAAGCATCAATTCTTTGGCACTTAGCTCTCTTTATAGTCCAACTCTCACATCCATACATGACCACTAGAAAAAACATAGCCTTGACTAGACAAACCTTTGTTGACAAAGTAAAGTCTCTGCTTTTTAATATGCTGTCTAGGTTGGTCATAACTTTCCTTCCAAGGAGTAAGCATCTTTTAATTTCATTGCTGCAATCACCATCTGCAGTGATTTTGGAGCCCAGAAAAATAAATTCAGCTACTGTTTCCCCATCTATTTGCCATGAAGTGATGGGAGCAGATGCCATGATCTTAGTTTTCTGAATGTTGAGCTTTAAGCCAACTTTTTCACTTTCCTCTTTCACATTCATCAAGAGGCTCTTTGGTTCTTCTTCATTTTCTGCCATAAGGGTGGTGTCATCTGCATATCGGAGGTTATTGATATTTCTCCTGCCAATCTTGATTCCAGCTTGTGCTTCTTCCAGCCCAGCGTTTCTCATGATGTACTTTGCATAGAAGTTAAATAAGCAGTGTGACAATATGACAATATACAGCCTTGACGTACTCCTTTTCCTATTTGGAAGCAGTCTGTTGTTCCATGTCCAGTTCTAACTGTTGCTTTCTGACCTGCATATAGGTTTCTCAAAAGGCAGGTCAGGTGGTCTGCTATTCCCATCTCTTGAAGAATGTTGGATTTGGGTGGGCCTTAATCTAACAACTAGTGTCTTTATAAGTAACGGGAAATGTGAACATAGATACATAAATGCAGACAGAGCTCCATGTGCTGATGGAAGCAGAGAGTGGAGTGCTATGCTTCCCAGACAGGGAGCCCATTGAGAGTGACTCTGGAGGGCCCAAAAAACAGAACACAAAAAACGACCCACAGAGGGTCATCTCCAAGCCTTGAAAACCTAATAGAATTTGCCCTGCTGTGTTTCAAGCTTGTTTAGACCAGTTCCAAATTTTATTTCTTCCATTTTTTATTTCTTCCATTTTCCTCTCAGAATATCTATCCAATATCTGTCCTATCGTTGTGTTTTGTAAGCACATCACCAGAGTAGATTTTCTTTTCAGAGATACCAAAGGAACATTTCATGCAAAGATGGGCACAATAAAGGACAGAGATGGTGTGGACCTAACAGAAGCAGAAGATATTAAGAAGAGGTGGCAAGAATACACAGAAGAACTGTACAAAAAAGAGCTTCAAGACCCAGATAATCATGATGATGTGATCACTGACCTAGAGCCAGACATCTTGGAATGTGAAGTCAAATGGGCCTTAGAAAGCATCACTACGAACAAAGCTAGTGGAGGTGATGGAATTCCAGTGGAGCTATTCCAAGTCCTGAATGATGATGCTGTGAAAGTGCTACACTCAATATGCCAGCAAATTTGGAAAACTCAGCAGTGGCCACAAGATTGGAAAAGGTCGGTTTTCATCCCAATCCCAAAGAAAGGCAATGCCAAGGAGTGCTCAAACTACTGAACAATTGCACTCATCTCACATGCTAGTAAAGTAATGCTCAAAATTCTCCAAGCCAGGCTTCAGCAATATGTGAACCGTGAACTTCCTGATGTTCAAGCTGGTTTTAGAAAAGGCAGAGGAACCAGAGATCAAATTGCCAACATCCGCTGGATCATGGAAAAAGCAAGAGAGTTCCAGAAAAACATCTATTTCTGCTTTATTGACTATGCCAAAGCCTTTGACTGTGTGGATCACAATAAACTATGGAAAATTCTGAAAGAGATGGGAATACCAGACCACCTGATCTGCCTCTTAAGAAATCTGTATGCAGGTCAGGAAGCAACAGTTAGAACTGGTCATGGAACAACAGACTGGTTCCAAATAGGAAAAGGAGTACGTCAAGGCTGCATATTGTCACCATGTTTATTTAACTTATATGCAGAGTACATCATGAGAAATGCTGGACTGGAAGAAACACAAGTTGGAATCAAGATTGCCGGGAGAAATATCAATAACCTCAGATATGCAGATGACACCACTCTTATGGCAGAAAGTGAAGAGGGGCTAAAAAGCCTCTTGATGAAAGTGAAAGTGGAGAGTGAAAAGGTTGGCTTAAAGCTCAACATTCAGAAAACGAAGATCATGGCATCTGGTCCCATCACTGCATGGGAAATAGATGGGGAAACAGTGGAAACAGTGTCAGACTTTGTTTTTCTGGGCTCCAAAATCACTGAAGATGGTGACTGCAGCCATGAAATTAAAAGACGCTTGCTCCTTGGAAGGAAAGTTATGACCAACCTAGATAGCATATTCAAAAGCAGAGACATTACTTTACCAACAAAGGTTCGCCTAGTCAAGGCTATGGTCTTTCCTGTGGTCATGTATGGATGTGAGAGCTGGACTGTGAAGAAGGCTGAGTGCTGAAGAATTGATGCTTTTGAACTGTGGTGTTGGAGAAGACTCTTGAGAGTCCCTTGGACTGCAAGAAGATCCAACCAGTCCATTCTGAAGGAGATCAATCCTGGAATTTCTTTGGAAGGAATGATGCTAAGGCTGAAACTCCAGTATTTTGGCCACCTCATGCGAAGAGTTGACTCATTGGAGAAGACTCTGATGCTGGGAGGGATTGAGGGCAGGAGGAGAAGGGGACGACAGAGGATGAGATGGCTGGATGGCATCACTGACTCGATGGATGCGAGTCTGGGTGACCTCCGGGAGCTGGTGATGGACAGGGAGGCCTGGCGTGCTGCGGTTCATGGGGTCGCAAAGAGTCGGACACGACTGAGTGACTGATCTGATCTGATCTGATGCATTTTTCTGACTCTGCTAACAGTGTACTTGATGGCATCTTGCAGAAAGCCGCCTCAAAATTCCCAAGAAGACCACATGATCAGGGAGCAAGTGACACTGGGTTTGGAAAGCCATAGATATCCTTCATGTAGGTGTTTCATTCAGATGAAACAAATCTGGGATTTGCTAAGAGATGGGTCAAGCCAGCACACATTCAGGTTTGACTCTCCATGGCATGTGCCCTGCTTAATGTGGCCACATAGAGGCTCTGGGTAAGACAGCAAGCAGAAGCACTGAGGTTATTTCCTAAGAAAGAACAAAGGTGTGGCAAGGGCATTTATTTCCCATCTCATTTCCATTTTATGCATTTCAGGGTTTGGCAGGGGTGAGCTCCGCATTCTGTAAACGGTAATGCAACGCTGTCAAGGAATCAAATCAAGCAAGATTTCCTCTGAGCTGTTGTCTGGCTTCCTGTTATTTGCTTGAATGTTTTCTTTTACCCTTGAAAGTAGACAACAGTGAACCTTAAAAGTGGGGGCGGGGGGCAGCTTTTAAGCTTGCTATCATTATTCAGATCAATTTGGAACCAAGTCCCACCTCCCGTCTCTTCTAATTTTGATGTACGTTCTCCAATGGCCACTGGCCAGAGCAGAATTCAAGAAATGATAAATACTCATTTATTCCCAGACACAGCAGTTTGTGATGAGATAGGAGACACCATTTACCATCATTAAACCTATTTCATTATTTGTGTGTGTTTGTGTGCATTAATATCAGCTGGGGTTAATTTTGGTGTCATCTGCCTTAGAGATTAACTTTTGCTAGCATTTGAAACAGGTTTGTCAGTCATAGTGACTTTCGTGCTTAATAGTTCACATTTGCTTTCTTCAACCTTCAGCAATGATTTATAATATGAATGCCAAATTAAATTAAACTAATCTGGTTTAACACCAAATAGCTATTATCTCAGCCATCTGAGATATCAGAGAAACCCAGTAAATTTTAAATACCTCTTGAAGAGAAGAAAAGCTTTCTTGTTCTAGTGCTCAGGAGAAAAGTGTCTCTGATTCTTAAAATTCTGAATGTCTCCTGCAAAACAGGTCAATTAAACAGCACAGTGCTGTTTTTTCCTTTTTTTAAAAAAATGTAATGATCACTCAGAATTTCTGTCTTAGCCTATCACTGGACGATTGAGTTGACCATCAAATTGAAGTTAGTCAAAGAAATACAAACCTCAGGGTTCTCAATATCTAGCTATGTTTTGGTACATCTGAAACTCTGAACTGGTCTCAATCAGGTTATTGCATAGCTGAGAAACACATTGTTGTGTTTGACAAGCACTAAGAGCATTAGAGGCAGTGAGTTGGCACAAATATTGCATGCCTTGGCAAAAGTGCAGCCAGACTAGACATGGCATCCCACGTGGACAGCACCTGCCCCTGAAATTAGCCCACCACTCTTCAGAGGACAGCTCCTCTCCCACAAATATGTCCTTTTATTTATTCATTTTTAACCTGAAGATTGACTAACGGAAAGAGAAAGCACAATTACTTTGGTTTGAACAAGCATGCAGCCATCCAATTAACTTAAAATTACACAGGTAAAAAGCACACTGACTAAATTATCATTTAATGGTTTATAATAAAGAGAGATGCTTGCTTGCTTGCTTTCAAAACAGAATCAAGAAAAGGGAATGCAAGACATGTGAGCGTGACATAAAAGCAGAGTGATATTTTCCTGCATTAAGCAAGACAAAGCACTAGAAAAAATAGAGGTGACTAAGTAATGTGTAAAGACACAATTTACACATGGAAACCAGTCCCTACACGTGGAAACATAAAATGTCTTCAGTAAATTTGCATTTACTAAAAAGAAGATGGAATCCTGTTTCTCCACCATATTTTTTCCCTTTTGAAAATTATGCACATTTTAAAATTCTTTCATGTACTACAAGCTCATTGACACTATTAATAAGAGAATTATAAGCATGCCCAGTCACTCAGTCGTGTCCAACTCTTTGCGGCCCCATGGACTGTAGCCCACCAGGCTTCTCTGTCCATGGGCTTCTCCAGGCAAGGATACTGGAGTGAGTTGCCATGCTCTTCTCCAGGGGATCTTCCTGACCCAGGGATCGAACCCGGGTCTCCTGCACTGCAGGAGGATTCTTAACTACCATGTGAACCCCCAGGGAAGCCCAGCTTATGAACTAAGAGAATATATTCATGTAAATCAGAAGAATGAAAAGGATCAAACTTTTAGGTAGCAATGAGAGAAACAAAAAAAGATATTTTATGGTCAAATTATTGTAAACTATACATTCCCCCCACCCTTTTAGACAGATGCTTATTACAGTATTTCCAAATAGCATCAGATGATTGCTAAGATGCAGCATAGACCTAAAAATAGTTCAGTATGCAAATTCTAAGACATTCTTGATGCTTTCAGGCATCTCACACCAAGCATGGTGCTCAGAAGCAAAAACAATACATAAAATACTGTATTTTTAAAGTAGAATATTTTAATAAGGTAAGTGCAGCTGCTCTGGAGTCAGACTTCTTGAGTTTGAAACATGCTGCTATTCAATACTTGTGATCTGGGGTATTTTGGTTAACTATATAATCTCAGTTTCCTCATCTGTGAAATTAGTATAACAATAAACCTATCACATGAAATTGTGTGAAGACTAAGTGATATAATGCATGTAGAGCTTAAAACAAAACCTAGCATATTATATATAACACATTATTCTAGCCCATTATGAAAGATTCTCTGGAGAAGGAAATGGCAATCCACTCTAGTGTTCTTGCCTGGAGAATCCCATGGACAGAGTAGCTTGGGGGGCCACAGTCCATGGGGTTGCAAAGAGTCGGATATAACTGAGTGACTAACACAACACATTCTAACTGCTCCATAAATGTTAGCCAAAATTCATGTTGATGTGCCTGCTTAAACACTAATTTTCAAATGATCCATGCAAAGCTTTAATATCATTTGGGAACTGAGCCACGAGGCTGATGAAATCACCAAGGATTTGTTTTTGTCATTTGTATGAAAAGGAAAAATGGCATCTAACATTAGTATGTCCATACTGTGAACTAGACAAAATCTGTGCTGGCCCTTGCCCTACTTTGTACCTCCTTGTTTGCTTTACCCTGAACTGCAGGGGCTGGAAATGTAAAACACATACATTTCTCTCTCTTTTTTGTCAACAGGGTTCTGAGTTTGTATTACGTCCCATTGGTTAAGATTGTTGTTGTTGTTCAACGCTAAGTTGTGTCCAACTCTTTGCAACCCCATGGGCTGTAGCCAGCCAGGCTCCTCTGTCATGGGATTTCCCAGGCAAGAATACTGGGGTGGGTTGCCATTTCCTTCTCTAGGGTATCTTTCCAGTCCAGGGTTTGAAACCCATGTCTCCAGCATTTGCAGCTGGATTCTTTATCACTGAGCCACCAGGGAAGACTACAGTGAAATACATTTTATGATATTTGTAGGGCAGAAAAGAGGCAGAGGTGTGCTGACTTGTATCATAAAGCTCAAAGAAGCCAATTGTGTATCCCTATCCAGCTGATAGACAGAGTGCCTGAAGAACTATGGATGGAGGTTCGTGACATTGTACAGGAAACAGGGATCAACCATCCCCAAGAAAAAGAAATGCAAAAAAGCAAAATGGCTGTCTGAGGGGGCCTTACAAATAGCTGTGAAAAGACGGGAAGTGAAAAGTGTAAAGATGGGCTTAATAAAGGACAGAAATGGTAGGGACCTAACAGAAGCAGAAGATATTAAGAAGAGGTGGCAAGAATACACAGAAGATCTGTATAAAAAAGAGCTTCATGACCCAGAAAATCATTACGGTGTGATGACTCACCTAGAGCCAGACATCCTGGAAAGTGAAGTCAAGTGGGCCTTAGGAAGTATCACTATGAACAAAGCTAGTGGAGGTGATGGAATTCCAGTTGAGCTATTTCAAATCCTGAAAGATGATGCTGTTGAAAGTGCTGCACTCAATATGCCAGCAAATTTGGAAAACTCAGCAGTGGCCACAGGACTGGAAAAGGTCAGTTTTCATTCTAATCCTAAAGAAAGGCAATGCCAAAGAATGCTCAAACTACTGCACAATTGCACTCATCTCACACGTTAGTAAAATAATGCTTAAAATTCTCCACGCCAGGCTTCAGCAATACGTGAACCGTGAATTTCCAGATGTTCAAGCTGGTTTTAGAAAAAGCAGAGGAACCAGAGATCAATTGCCAACATTCGCTGGATCATGGAAAAAGCAAGAGAGTTCCAGAGAAACATCTATTTCTGCTTTATTGACTATGCCAAAGCCTTTGACTGTGTGGATCACAATAAACTGTGGAAAATTCTGAAAGAGATGGGCATACCAGACCACCTGACTTGAGAAGCCTGTATGCAGGTCAGGAAGCAACAGTTAGAACTGGACATGGAACAATAGACTGGTTCCAAATAGGAAAAGGAGTATGTTAAGGCTGTATATTGTCACCCTGCTTATTTAACTTCTATGCAGAGCTTATCATGAGAAATGCTGGGCTGGAGGAAGCACAAGCTGGAATCCAGATTGCTGGGAGAAATATAAATCACCTCAGATATGCAGATGACACCACCCTTATGGCAAAAGTGAAGAAGAACTAAAGAGCCTCTTGATGAAAGTGAAAGAGGAGAATGAAAAAGTTGGCTTAAAGCTCAATATTCAGAAAACCAAGATCATGGTATTTGGTCCCGTCACCTCATGGCAGATAAATGGGGTAACAGTGGAAACAGTGGCTGACTTTATTTTTCTGGGCTCCAAAATCACTGCAGATGGTGATTGCAGCAATGAAATTAAAAGACACTTACTCCTTGGAAGGAAAGTTATGACCAACGTAGACAGCATATTAAAAAGCAGAGACATTACTTTGTCACCAAAGGTCCGTCTAGTCAAGGCTATGGTTTTTCCAGTGGTCATGTACGGATGTGAGAGTTGGACTATAAAGAAAGCTAAGCACCGAAGAATTGATGCTATTGAATTGTGGTGTTGGAGAAGACTCTTGAGAGTCCCTTGGACTGCAAGGAAATCCAACCAGTCCATCCTAAAGGAGATCAGTCCTGGGTGTTCTTTGGAAGGACTGATGTTGAGGCTGAAACTCTAGTACTTTGGCCACCTGATGGGAAGAGCTGACTCATTTGAAAAGACCTTGATTCTGGGAAAGATTGAGGACAGGAGTAGAAGGGGACGACTGAGGATGAGATGGTTGGATGGCATCACTGACTCAATGGATATGGGTTTGGGTGGACTCCGGAAGTTGGTGATGGACAGGGTGGCCTGGTGTGCTGCGGTTCATGGGGTTGCAAAGAGTTGGACACGACTGAGCAACTGAACTGAACTGAACTGATCCAGCTCTGCATTTGGGAGCTTTAAGTCAGCCCTGGTGGGAGTATTTACTTTAAGGAAGTTGGTAAGTACTACAAATCAGCATTTTATTCCTGTCCAGTGAGTCAGTTGTTACATAATTTTAGCATACAACTGGGTTGAAACCATACTATCATTTTACTAGTATTGGCAAGGAAATAATTGGGCAGTGATGGAAGTGAGGCTTTGCAATGATCTCTGGATGTTCCATTGCTTATCATCACTTGTCTCAGACCTGCAGACACCTGTGAACACTGGAGGCAGTTAAGTGAAAATCCTAACCTGGGTCACAGAAGCAATTTTCTGATTGAATCCATGGTAGTGCTGTGCTAGTGGAGCCTTCTCTGGCCCTTCCCCTTCCATCAGCTTTGTAAGCACAAAATTTTGGTTAAGTTTCTTCCTGCCTAAAATACCTAAAATATTTTGTTTACCTGATGAAATGCTGATAACACGTTATGATG
The DNA here is from genome assembly GCA_935064755.1 of Tragelaphus eurycerus. Lineage (NCBI taxonomy): Eukaryota > Metazoa > Chordata > Mammalia > Artiodactyla > Bovidae > Tragelaphus > Tragelaphus eurycerus. Next base: position 36,934,044 of record CAKXYN010000010.1, on the reverse strand, counting down.
TAAATATGTGAATATAGTGTAATTATCTTGGCAGCACTCATGTCTACATGAAAATGATTAATAATGACTTTGAAAAAATTAGTGATAACAATTATTGATTATATATATAATATATATGCAAACACACACACACACACACATATATATATGGATAACATTGCTGAATTTACCTGAATGTGAAGACAGATTCAATGGAATAAAGGAAACAACTGAAACTAAGTACTTGTAGGGTATTTAAATCGGAAGAGTTTGGCATTTACAGGTTTTAGAAAAATTTAAATCAAAGAATAGAAATACCTGTTAGCACTTTGAGGAAGAAAGTTTGGGGGTTTTTTGCTTTTCTGAAGTAAAAAGGAATACAGCTAACTCCTTTGAATTTGAATAAACCTAACTCTTTCTAATAGAGCTGAATACATAAATCAGTAAATAATTCAGATTTACATATTAAATAAATATTTAATGAAAATTAAATATATATGCTGAGTTGTGATTCTCTTCTGCTGCTGCTGCTGCTGCTAAGTTGCTTCAGTCGTGTCCGACTCTGTGTGACCCCAGAGACGGCAGCCCACCAGGCTCCCCCGTCCCTGGGATTCTCCAGGCAAGGACACTGGAGTGGGTTGCCATTTCCTTCTCCAATGCATAAAAGTGAAAAGTGAAAGTGAAGTCACTCAGTCGTGTCCGACTCTTAGCGACCCCATGGACTACAGCCTACCAGGATCCTCCGTCCATGGGATTTTCCAGACAAGAGTACTGGAGTGGGGTGCCATTGCCTTCTCCGGTTCTCTTCTAGGGGGATATACAGAGAAAAAGATATAATATTTGCTCTTAAAGAAATTATTAAAGAAATACTCAAGTATAATATAAGCCACAAAGATGTAAATTTCTTACTAACAAATCAGGTAAAGCTATGTGAATAGTAATGTGAACTGGGATTTCTTCCAGGTGATTCAATATTCCTTATTTAGTTTTCAGGCTGAAGCATGAGTCAATTTTCAAGGATTAAGTGGAAGTGAGCACAGAGGTTGCTGGAGAAAATGAAAATGTGATAGAAAATCTTGGTAAAAATTGAGAGGAAGAAAAGTATTCCTTCCAAAGTTATTTCTTAAGTGTATGCTATGTGCCAAGCTGACTCTGTGGTGATGGCCATATGGATATAATTCCTTCCTGCATAGAGCTTATACCCCAGTGAAGAAAACTGAAAAGTGTTTGGTGTCCACCCATAATTCATGTCCACCAGCAACCTCAGAATGTGATCTTACTTTGGAATAGTGTCCTTGCAGAAATAATTATTTAAGAATCTTAGAATGTCCTTATATGAACAGGAGAAGATACAGAGAAAACAGCCATGTGAAGACTGAGATAGAGATTAGAGTTATGCTACTATAAGCCAAGATTCACAGGTGGCACAGTGATAAAGAATCCACCTGCCAATGCAGAAGATGCAAGAGACAAGAGTTCAATTCCTGGGTTGGGAAGATCCCCTGAAGTAGGAAATGGCAACCCACTGCAGTATTCTTGCCTGGAAAATTCCATGGACAGAGGAGTCTGGTGGGCTACAGTCCTTGGGGTTACAAAGGGTTGGACATAACTGAAGACACATGGACTGTAAGTCAAGGAACACCAAGAACCACCAGCAGTTGGAAGAAGCAAGAAATGGGGAGTGCGGCCCTGCTGAGACACTGATTTCGGTCTTTGGCACCCAGAACTGTGACAGAATAAATTTATGTGTTTTAAAGTCCCCAGCTTTGTGGTACTTTGTTTCAGCAGTCCTAGAAAATAATAATATCAAATAAATAAATAGATTGAATGCTGTATTATAACTGTTACGATAGAAGATTAAGTTACTCTATAAGAATGGATAGGAAAGTGGCTAACTTAAAGTAGGTGTCAAACTTAGCTAAAGTTTTCTTAAAAAAAAAAGACATTGCCATTAGCTCATTGGGTTATGTTGGGAACATCTCTTAAACTTTGTGGGCTTCAGCTTTCCTTTTCTGTAAAGTGAAGAATTGGACTCCATGACCAATTTCTAAGGTTTATGTCAGCCTGAAAATTGTGTGAGTCAGTGACTATTACAGGAAAGGGTGAAGGCAGAGAGAAGAGGCGGGTGAAGGGTCAGAGCGGCTTGTGAATTCACACAAGGATTTGAGACTCTCAACTGAATCCATTTATTTCAACAGAGACGTCCATAAACCAAAATACATTTTTTGCTATGTTTCAGCAAAAACAGCATTTTGATCAGAATTCTACTTGAAAATAAAGAAACTTGACAGCTCTTTGTTCCTTTTAGTAAGATAATCTTTATGTTCAAAAGTTTAAAGTGAAGTTTGTGAAGACAGTGAGATAAGAACATGTCTATGATGATAGAAGGATATTAAAGGATAAACTAAAACTCTGAAACCCCACCTTAACTTAGCTACACCCACACAGGAAATGATACCACCCATCACCTCACTTTATGAGCGGATAGTTTGAGTAATTTGGTAGAATGCTAGTAACACCATATTGGCTATGTAATTTACAATCCTTTTTTTTAAACTGCTCATATCCGAATTTAAACTTGTTAAGATGAGTGAAAAGGCACTTAGGATTAAAAGCCTAAGGCTTTTAAAAGCTAATTTTGGAGCCTTAGACCACTTTTCTGTGACTACCACCTACCATTATCAAATTAACTGAATTCTTATAGTGCAGAGTAGAGATAAGGATCAGAGCCTAAGATTATAAGGAATTTGTTTCTCTCCTTTTGTCCTAAATGGGAACAGAACTTTGGAAAGACCCTGAGGCCAGGCATCCTTCATTTTGGATCTTTAGTGATCCCACTTCAAGACTGATACACATATTTGGGGGTGCACTTTGTAACCTCCATTTTTATGACTCACTCCAGGAAGACTCTATAAGGAAAGAAATGAAAAAGATATAAAATTCTCAAGTTGAAGTTAAAGATTTTTTTCTGTGTGAAAGACAGATGATGGTATTATTAATAGTGAAGGATAAGAGCTGAAACATTTGAATGTTCAGCTAAATATCCCTAAATTTCTCCGTTCAGTGTGGATAGAAATAACTACTTGAGGTATTTCCGTAATCTCAGTTTCAACTCCAGCCAGGAATCAAGAGGGAAAAAAATCCCTTCTCAAGCAGTTTATAAACTAAAAATAAAGATGACAAAAAGTCAGATTCAGATTAAACTGGAAAAGCTGGTGGTTCAGAGCAGTAGTTTTATCTCCCTAAGACAGAAATATATAGGCTACAGTGTGATAAACCATAAGTATTTATGATATATATATAGAGAGGAATAATTAGTGCCCAGCTTTATTCAATACATACAAGATCAATTAAACTTTGGCAATTGACACTGATTATTAATGAGTCCAAATTGGCCATGTTTTCTGATCACTGATGGCTAGAATCTAAAAGAAATGATGTATGCTACTTGTTATACAATGCTTTCAAATTGCAGTGCTGGAGAAGACTCTTGAGAGCCCCTTGGACAGCACAGAGATCAAACCAGTTAATTCTAAATGAAATCAACTCTTCTTGAATATCTTCCAGGGTTTTGGTGAGCTAAGACAGGAAAATATAGCTCCAGTTCTGCTGAGTTGTTACAAAGAACTATAATTACGTTTTATAGTATTTAGCTCAACCAAATAATTTTTTGATTTTAAGCATAAGGTAGCAACAATAGATTGAAACCTTTGAATTTTGCCCCCAATTGTTGTGTCATATATGTCTTAAAGTCCCACCTGTACAACAAAAGAACCCCAATAATACGGGCTTCCTGTAATGTAGCTCTGAGAAGGGGTTGTCTTGGTAGAATTCCAACCTTAGACATTATATTTTTGTCTTTAGTAAGGAAGGCAATATTTTGGACTAGAAAGAACATTAAAGTGACCTGGCTTCCAGTGCTGGTTTTACCTGTATGTGCTGTGTGATCTTATGAGGGAACTCATACAATTTCTCTGGACCTTATTGGCTCCATTGTAAAATGGAGGATGGCTTTAAGACTCTCCTTGGAAGAAAAGCTATGGCAAACCTAGACACTGTAATAAAAAGCAGACACATCACTTTTCCAACAAAGGTCCATCCAGTCAAAGCTATGGTTTTTCCAGTAGTCATGTATGGATGTGAGAGTTGGGCCGTAAAGACGATAAAGAAGGTTGAGCACTGAAGAATTGATGCTTTCAAACTGTGGTGCTGGAGAAGACTCTTGAGAGTCCCCTGAACAGCAATGGAATCAAACCAGTCAGTCCTAAAGGAAATCAACCCTGAATATTCATTGAAAGTCCTGACGCTGAAGCTGAAGCTCCAGTACTTTGGCCACCTGATGTGAAAAGCCAACTCACTGGAAAAGGCCCTGATGCTGGGAAAGATTGAGGGCAGGAGGAGAAGCAGGTGACAGAGGATGAGATGGTTGGATGGCACCACTAACTCAGTGAACATGAGTTTGAGCAAACTTTGGGAGGTGGCCGAAAGACATGAAAGCTGTAGTCCATGGGGTCGCAAAGAGTTGGACATGACTTAGCATTTGAACAACAACAACAAAGATGTCAATGCTAATTTTTAAAAATAATTCCTTGAATACATAGGCAAATTATGAGTGTAGATGATATGTACCAGCATGTACTGGACTTTTCTGTTAAATACATCTATGAGAATTGGTAGAAATCAGAACATTGGGCTTCTGTTTTTGTTTTGATTATTTTAAAAAAAATCTGACAGAGTTTTAGGTGATTCATTTCAGGAAAGTGTAGAGAGTTAGAGCAAATAAAGAGAAAATAAATTAACCTTAACCTCAAATGGGTGAAAAGAGAAATGAGAGTCATTAAAAACAAAATTTAGACTGGGGTAAAATTTTTATGTGATGAAGATAAACTATGAGATGCTACAGAAGAATTATAAAGAAGGAAAGATATAGGGCTTATGAATTTGGTGAAAGAAGTAAGATTAAAAATATCATTTCAGTTCACTTCAGTTCAGTCGCTCAGTCGTGTCTGACTCTTTGCAACCCCATGAATCCCAGCACGCCAGGCCTCCCTGTCCATCAGCAATTCCCGGAGTTCACCCAGACTCACATCCATTGAGTCAGTGATGCCATGCAGCCATCTCATCCTCTGTCATCCCCTTCTCCTCCTGCCCCCAATCCCTCCCAGCATCAGGGTCTTTTCCAATGAGTCAATTCTTTGCATGAGGTGGCCAAAGTACTGGAGTTGCAGCTTTAGCATCATTCCTTCCAAAGAAATCCCAGGGCTGATCTCTAGAATGGACTAGTTGGATCTCGTTGCAGTCCAGGGGACTCTCAAGAGTCTTCTCCAACACCACAGTTAAAAAGCATCAATTCTAGGAAGATGCTATTTCAGCTTTGGGTGCGTATATAAATATGCATGGCCATTCCCTTCTCCAGGTGATCTTCCCAACCTAGGGATTAAACCTGGGTCTCCAGGCATCTAGGTGAAGACTGACTCAAAACCATAAATGACGTTGATAAGTTTGATTTTTAGGTGAGGACCCATGGTTTCTGGACAACTGCTTTATTTTCAGATGAAAATTATAGCTTCCACTGGTGACTTTGCTGAGAGTGTTTGCAATGAGTGTTCATTCATTCGCTCATTTATTCATTAACTCATTTATCTAACTTCATGCCAGTCATGACACTTAGGCACTTGATGGCCTAAAAATGTGATTCCTAACTTTCTGTTCAGTTCAGTTCAGTCACTCAGTCATGTCCGACTCTTTGCAACCCCATGAATTGCAGCACACCAGGCCTCCCTATCCATCACCAACTCCCGGAGTTCACCCAAACCCATGTCCATTGAATCAGTGATGCCATCCAGCCATCTCATCCTCTGTCGTCCCCTTCTCCTCCTGCCCTCAATCTTTTCCAGCATCAGGATCTTTTGCAATGAGTCAGCTCTTCCCATCAGGTGGAGTTTCAGCTTCAACATCAGTCCTTCCAATAAACACCCAGAACTGATCTCCTTTAGGATGGACTGGTTGGATCTCCTTGCTGTCCAGAGGACTCTCAAGGGTCTTCTCAAACACCACAGTTCAGAAGCATCAATTCTTCAGCACTCAGCTTTCTTTATAGTCCAACTCTCATATCCATACATGATTACTGGAAAAATCATAGCCTTGATTAGACAGATCTTTGTTGGCAAAGTAATGTCTCCGCTTTTTAATATGCTGTCTATGTTGGTCATAACTTTCCTTCCAAGAAGTAAGCATCTTTTAATTTCATGGCTGCATTCACCATCTGCCATGGTTTTGGAGCCCTAGAAAATAAAGTTTAGGAGTTTATAATTTAACAAGGGAGTATATATATAACCAGGAGACGGCAATGGCAAGCCACTCCAGTACTCTTGCCTAGAAAATCCCATGGATGGAGGAGCCTGGTAGGCTGCAGTCCATGGGGTCGCTACTAGTCAGACGCGACTGAGCGACTTCACTTTCACTTTTCACTTTCACACAATGGAGAAGGCAATGGCAACCCACTCCAGTATTCTTGCCTGGAGAATCTCGGGGACGGCAGAGCCTGGTGGGCTACCGTCTATGGAGTTGCACAGAGTCGGACACGACTGAAGCGACTTAGCAGCAGCAGCAGCATATATGTAACCTAATAATGTCACCTGAATGAGATAAATGATAATATATACATGCATGCATGCTAAGTCGCTTCAGTTGTATCTGACTCTCTCCAACCCCAAGGACCATAGCTTGCCAAGCTCCACTATCCATGGGATTCTCCAGCAAGAAGGCTGGAGTGGGTTGCCCTCCTCCAGGGAATTTTCCTAACCCAGGGAACGAATCCATATCTCTTATGTCTCCTGCATTGGCAAGCGGGTTCTTTACCACTATCACCACCTGGGAAGCCCCAATATATACATACACCCACTATATATGATATAGTATTGTATAATAGGTATATGTTATGTATTGTATTTATAGATTACATACACATGCCCACATAGACACAGAAACTTTGTATATTCTCTGCTCCTCAGTTTTTCCTCTCACACCCTAGAGAATGAGGGCAGCAATCAATTAAATATTCCTTAAGAGTATTCTCTTATGAAGAAAAAAATGAAATAGTCAACTAAAATGAAATTGCTAAAGAAAACAAGTAGATGTGGCAAGTTGGTGTTGGGTGAATTGGTTTTCAGTGAAATAGCCATTGGATGGATTGGTCATTTGGCAAATTGACTTCAAAACAAGTGGGTCTTTGGCAATTTGACCTAGAACCAAATGATTAATTTTAGATACTCCATGTAAGAACCATGACAAATGCCACCCAGACTCAGCTGGAACAACCAATAATGAGAAGTATATCACCCCGTTTATTTAACTTACATGCAGAGTACATCATGAGAAATGCTGGACTGGAAGAAACAAGCTGGAATCAAGATTGCCAGGAGAAATATCAATAACCTCAGATATGCAGATGACACCACCCTTATGGCAGAAAGTGAAGAGGAACTAAAAAGCCTCTTGATGAAAGTGAAAGTGGAGAGTGAAAAAGTTGGCTGAAAGCTCAACATTCAGAAAACGAAGATCATGGCATCTGGTCCCATCACTTCCTTTGAAGTAGATGGGGAAACAGTGGAAACAGTGTCAGACTTTATTTTTCTGGGCTCCAAAATCACTGCAGATGGTGACTGCAGCCATGAAATTAAAAGACACTTACTCCTTGGAAGGAAAGTTATGACCAACCTAGATAGCATATTGAAAAGCACAGACATTACTTTGTCAACAAAGGTTCATCTAGTCAAGGCTATGGTTTTTCCAGTAGTCATGTATGGATGTGAGAGTTGAACTGTGAAGAAGGCTGAGTGCTGAAGAATTGATGCTTTTGAACTGTGGTGTTGGAGAAGACTCTTGAGAGTCCCTTGGACTGCAAGGAGATCCAACCAGTCCATTCTAGAGGAGATCAGGCCTGGGATTTCTTTGGAAGGAATGATGCTAAGGCTGAAACTCCAGTATTTTGGCCACCTCATGCGAAGAGTTGACTCATTTGAAAAGACTCTGATGCAGGGAGGGATTGGGGGCAGGAGGAGAAGGGGATGACAGAGGATGAGATGGCTGGATGGCATCACTGACTTGATGGAAGTGAGTCTGAGTGAACTCTGGGAGTTGGTGATGGACAAGGAGGCCTGGTGTGCTGCGATTCATGGGGTTGCAAAGAGTCGGACACGACTGAGCGACTGATCTGTGTTATATAACTCAGTTTTATAAATATATTGGCTGATGAGCATCCTTATAGCTTCCCTATGAAAATCAGGCTTACATATCATATACGATCTTTAAAGTCATGGATTTTTGAACAGCTTGCCAGCTCTGCGGAGGTAGAAACAGAAGGAAAAGAAGGAACTAAAGGCAAGGAAGGGAATGACGACTGCAGTCCGTGCACCAAGAGAATAAACAAGCCAGGCAAGCATCACCTCCAATCCTGAGAACATAACTTCAAAGGCTTTACATTCCTGGGACACCAGCTGTTTTCCAGCTAAGGTCTACGCATGATGAAGTGCAGAGTGGCACCAGTTCTTAAGAAGTTTGTTCAAATGGAAAATGAATTCTTGGATTTAATCTCATATAAATTATCTTTCTAATCACATGAGGGTATATTCCTATATCCATATATAATCAAAAAGTCTTGAACTGAAATAACCCATAACCAGAAGAGAACAAATCCCCAGGAGCCATTTTCCACCAACTTGTTTTTATCTTCTGGAATTCAATCCCTTCCTTTACTAAGAGATTCCTGTGAAAGTATGACTCAGTTCCTCCAGCAGTTCTTGACAAGTATCTCTGAGATAAATCTCAAAACTGATCTTACACATTTAAAGACCACTTATTCACACAGCACTTTTCTGACATACTTTTTCAGTGTTCTGGAAAGTCAACAGCTTCTTCATCCCACTCCCCACTCCTCAGATCCCTTTCCTTTATTTTTAGCCCCTCATTATAAAAGCATTACATATTCATTAAAAAATAAAATGCAGACAAGAAAAATAACATAAAGTACACTTATGATTTAGCCAGAGATATACATTATGAATGTTCTACAGAATATTTTTCTAATGTTCTTTTTAAATGCATATGCTATTAATCTATATATAGGAACCATATTTTAAATGCTATTTTAACCAACTATAACAGTTTTTGACCGTTTGGATGGTTACATATTTCCTTACCATGAATATGGAAGAAAGGAATAATTAGATTTAAATGAATTATATATAAATAGCAAACACATATGAAACTTTGAATACTCATTTTGAACAAATTTTACTTTTCACCAAATTATTTTGTTTCTCCCCTATTTCTAGTTCCTTTCCCTAGTTCAGTCTGGTTTGTATTTTTCCCCATTTATGCTCATTCTTTCAGTTCAGTTCATTTCAGTTCAGTACAGTCCCCCAGTCCTGTCCAACTCTTTGCAACCCCATGGACTGCAGTATGCCAGGCTTCCCTGTCCAACACCAACTCCCAGAGCTTACTCAAACTCGTACCATTAAGTCAATGATGCCATCCAACCATCTCATCCTCTGTTATCCCCTTCTCCCCCGCCTTCAATCATTCCCAACATCAATGTCTTTTCCAGTGAGTCAGTTCTTCACATCAGGTGGCCAAAGTACTGGAATTTCAGCTTCAGTATCAGTCCTTCCAATGAATATTCAGGACTGATTTCCATTAGGATGGACTGGTTGGATCTCTTACTGTCCAAGGGGCTCTCAAGAGCCTTCTCCAACACCACAGTTCAAAAGCATCAATTCTTTGGTGCTCAGCTTTCTTTATAGTCCAACTTTCACATTCATATATGACTACTGGAGAAACCAAAGCTTTGACTAGCCAGACCTTTGTTGGCAAAGTGATGTCTCTGCTTTTTAATATGCTATCTAGGTTGGTCATATTTTTTCTTCCACAGAGCAAGCATCTTTTAATTTCATGGCTGCAGTCACCATCTGCAGTGATTTTGGAGCCCCCAAAATAAAATCTTCCACTGTTTCCCATCTATTTTCCATGAAGTGATGGGACCAGATGCCATGATCTTAGTTTTCTGAATGTTGAGATTATTCTTATACACGCATAATCTTTTTCTAAACAAACAGACACAGGTAACACCTCAGGAAATTGCTTTTTTCACTTAATATCTTTTCGACAATATTTCAGATCAATAAATATAGACTGAAGCAATTTTTTCAATAGTGAATTGTAAGTTTTGATTTTATTCTATAAACAATGAAGAACTTAATATTTATTTATTAAGCCAGTATACAGGTGGGGGCTTCCTAGGTGGCTCAGTGGTAAAGAACCTGCCTGGGCTTTTGTGTCCCCAACATCAGCAGTTAACAGCTCCCCAGATGGGAGGGGGAGTGGTGGCAGAAGGATCTCAGGATGCTATTACCATAAGCCCTTCCTGGTGGCTCAATGGTAAAGAACCTGCCTGCCAATGCAGGGGATCAGGTTTGATCCCTGGTTTGGGAAGATCTCCTGGAGAAGGAAATGGCAACTTACTCCAGTATTCTGGCCTGGGAAATCCCCTTTCAGAGGAGCCTGGCAGGCTATAGTCCATGGGGTTGCAAAAAAGTCAGACACGACTGAGTGGCTAATCAACAATATCAGGTAGATGAATAGACTCATTGACTGTGCATGGTAAGTAGTCTTGTAGGAATAACACTTTACTTGTAGATAGAGACATTGCACATTAACTCATTGTGGTTGACAATTTTTCAAAGTCAAAATGTGCAATGCATCAGCTTATACATCAATGTTGTTTTCTACCTCACAAACATCCAAGACATAAAAATAACAAACACTGTACAGACTAATTTTTCTATAAATTAAGATTTGAAAAGTATATTAATAAGAAATAGATTTTTAAAAACATATATCATTCTTTTTGGAATAAGACAAAGAATAAAATTACATAGTATTTAAATAATTCTAAACTCAAAATATCTTTAGCTTGAATCTTCTGTGTGTGTGAATTTTTGTGGGTAAAAAGGCAACATTGCTATAGTGATTAACCATTGTTGTTTTTTTTTTAACAAACCAAAAAGTGAAAACTAAAAAGATATTTTGTCCTGTTAGATAGACTTTTCCTTCCTTGAGTCTTTATCCAAAAAAGCTAAAAATAAAAAACCCTGTATTCTATTCAAGCAAAATGGCAGAATGTCTTGTAAATTAGCAAGTGGTATAGGAAAAAAGAGCATCAAGCAACTTTTTAGCAACATGGGCTTTTTAAATGAGTCACAACCATCAATTTGCTTAAATCAATGATTCTTATCCTGGGTGATTTTGCCTCCCCAAAAAACATTTGAAAATGTCTGGAGACATCTAAAGGTACTCTGAAAGTGTTATTTCTCCATTTTATGGACTGTGAAACTGAGACTTACTGAAACCATAGTAGTAATAGATACAACAGACAGTGTATGCATGTGGTTGCATATACTCCAGGAGGGAGTATAGATAAATCCACTCACAGCAATGTTATAGGCTGAATCAATTTGGCCAAACTGCAGGTGGAGGTCCCAAAGGTTTAATTTAACTTTGGCATCATGTTCATCTTCTTGTATCTTCATAAATTATCCTTAAATAAAAATAAATTCAATTATTAATAATTCTTATATGTCTAATGAAGAAAAAAATAAACAACACTGACATCATGCAGCCTTAATATATTGCTCCATGAGATATATAACACAAATTATGAAAGTATTATGGAAGGTTCTAGAAGTCATTGCTTCATGATTAATTATATCTATGGCAATTGAATATGTCTCTAACAGATTCACTTCTCTTTCTTGGCACCTTGCATTGACTTCCCCGTTTTATGATTGCTAAAGTCAAAAGTTAACAATTTCAACTTTCTGCTGCTAAAACAAGAAGGAATAGATTAGCTTCATCAAAATATGATAGCAATAATAAAAACATTTTGTTCAATTTGTAGTAGTATAGTCATGAGAAAGATATCAAATTTTATTTGCAGACAGGGCATTTCCAAGTGCCTATCTTGACCCTGCTAGGCATTCATGCTCATGTTATTGATACTGAGTTACCTGGGTTACCTCTAGATAAGGGGTTAAGGACTGGCCTGCCCTGGTTGGGGAACAAGTAAAAATTTTTTCCTTACCTACATAGTTTCTGTGCCTGCCAGTTAAACCGTCTCCAACTTTTAGACTTGGGTTGGTCTGAGTACGGGGTATGGTAACTACAGTTTCTAATAAGCAAGTTGATTCCATAGAAAGGAATAGGCACTATTGGCTAGTCTTTTGGCATCAGCATAAAGTGAAAAGAAAAAAAAAAAAAATGGGGATTGGCGTCTGCCTGAAGTTGGCAGAAACAGAAATGAGAAACATGTTAGAAAGAGGCAGATGTTTTTAGAAACTTAACTAAATTTAAGGTTTTTCTTCATGTAGCTTTTTGACTTGTTTCACCAAGTTAGGTTTCAAGTAAGGCCACTGTCTCTTTACTTCCCCTATTAACCTCTTGAGCACTGGTAAGGGAGATTTGGAGGAATTTTTCTCATAAGAGCCTGAGTCCCTTGATGCTTTGCTAAATAATGATTTTAATTTGGGGGGGGCAGGAGTAGAAAATATTAAAATTAAAACAGGTAAGTCAAAGATTATTGTTATCTTCCTACAGGGTGTTTGTAGAAACACGCTGAGGGGGAAAATTTTTTTTTTTTAAGCAATTCTGTTGGTTCTCTGTATCACTTGCCTTCATGAAGTTTGGGGGATCTCTGTCCATTTAAGCATATCTCTGAAACTTTCTCCTCTGCCAAGTCCAATGGATTAAGCTTGTGGGTATTTCATCAATAAACTAAAACCTCTGTCCTCTCAGTTTTGACAAAGGTTCTGTACTACGAACACCATCTGGGAAGCAGATAAAAAGAAAACAGAACATTCCTTCCAGCTGCTGTAGTAACAGCTCAGAACTCCTGTCATAGGTGGAAGGTGAAGTTATGGCCCCAGGGGTGTCTGTGTCCCTGTCCCTGGTAACTGTGACACAGATGTGTTTAAGTTAAGTATCTTGAAATGGGGAGGTTTTCATTTCCATTGGGTGGACCCGATGTAATCAGGAGGGAGAGAGGGAGATATGAGTGGAGAAAAGATGTGACACTGGAGGCAGAGGTTGGAGTAAGGTTCAAAGGTGGTCACAAACCAAGCCGAGTAGATAGCCTATAAAAGCTGGAAAAGGCAAGGAAATGAATTCTCTCCTGGGACCTCCAGAAGGAAAGCAAGTCTGCTGACACCTTGACTGTGTCCTCCTGAGACCAACGACAGACTTCTGACCCCTAGAACTATAAAACAGTCAATTTGTGTTGTTTTAAGCCAATGAGTTTATGTAATGGGAAGCTAATTCAGCTGCAGATGCCCTTACCTACTCTTCTGCCACTAAAAGCAAGATACAAAGGCTTGGAACTTGGGACTTTTAGAGCCCTTAGGATTTACAGTTTGGGGCACAGGTTTCAAAGCAGTGTGTGTGTTTGTTAGTTGCTCAGTCATGTCTGACTCTGTGGCCCCATGGACTGTGGCCCGCCAGGCTCCTTTGTCCATAGAGTTCTCCAGGCAAGAAAACTCGAGTGGGCTGGCATTGTCTTAAAAAAAAAACGTGTGTGAAAATACTTAACTAATTTCTATTTCTTCAGTCCTGTAATCTCCATTTTTTAGTAATTAGAAGGAGACGCTGATGCTGGGGAAGACTGAGGGCAGGAAGAGAAGGGGGAGGATGAGATGGTTGGATGGCATCACCGACTCAATGGACATGAGTTTGAGCAAACTCTGAGAGAATGTGAAGGACAAGGAAGCCCGTGGTGCTGCAGTCCACGGGGTCTCAAAGAATCAGACACAACTTGGCAACTGAACAGCAGTAATCCTTCAGAACAGAAACACAGTATCTCTCCACTGATTGCTATCCAAATCCACCTGTCCAAGACCCCCAGAGACTAGACAGTGAAAGAGGCGAGGCAGTCATTTGTGCTACTGAAAGTAGAGATGAAAAAGAATGGAGAGCAGTATCCATTCCTTCTGCTTTTGTGGTTTGCTGCCTGCCACGTGGTGTTCTGTTGAAGACTCAACTTGCACAGATGAACTGATCTTCATTTCATCGAGGTTATGCCCTTGTTGGTCACTATCCCCACACATGTCAAACTGGTATGCCATGCTTGCATGCCAAGGTGGTTGCATGCATGTTCATTAATTATTCTTCAAACATAACCTCCAGTAAACTAAAGCCCAAGCAACTTTCAGCCTCAGTCACACACTGAGCTACAACTAGCTCTTCCCCACAAACATCCTCTGTGCTGAGCTTACTGCAGTCAGTGGTTGCTGTTTTCCTACTAATGCATTCTCCCTTTGGGGTCAAAGGCACCTCAGCCCTCACTTAAAGATTTCTCTAAATTCAAATCCAGGGACAGACAGGCCATGGGATCTGAGTTCCTTTTTCCCCAGAGAAACTTGCACTTTCTGTGCTGGTAGATCAACTTCCTTCCACGGGCATTGTTTAGTGGGTTTTGTTGGGGGGACTGTCAGGGCAATTGGGCAATGGATACCCACATTATCTGTATTTTGTATGAGAGACCATTCAAGTCATTCTTTCCAGGAGCAAAGAGATGTCTTCCGTGATCCTCTGACTTCTTTTACATCAGGAAAGCATCATACTACTAAAAGTTTTGGTTTCTGCTTTCCATGGTACTGCATTTAATCTCTGCAGTAATAGGAACTCTTACATTTACATTGTGTTGAAATCTGACTCACAGAAAATTTCCATTAATTCCCATTTTGCCTTTTAAAGCTCTCTGGATGATAAAAGGAATATGTAATGAATTTTCCTCACACACTCATGGTCTAAGTCCTTACTTCTCTCATCAACGCAGTGGTCATCTTTCTCTAATCTAGCTAGTATGTGATTAAATTCATCATTATCATGGACAGTCTCCTCTGGGTCTGTGTCATTGTGTTAATTTAGTCCAGAGAGGGTTAAAAAGGAGAATTTCCTCCCTCCTCCTGAACTTCATACTGCTGTTAATTCAGCCTAGGGATGAGTTCATTCTTTCAGCAGCAGCTTCTCATTGTTAATTCCCTGAGCTGACAGTCAAGTGAAATTCTCCTTAAGGTGCCTGTGTTGAGAGCTCATTTTTTGGTTATTTCTTAAGAACAAAATATATATATATATGTATATATTTAGTATAAAATATATAAAGATATTTCTTTTTGTTTTCAGTATAGATTCCAATTCTTTCAACAACATATTACATGTACTTCTGAAATATTTTCAGATTTGACTGTAATGCTCTCCCTATTTGTCATTCAAATTTTTGAAAGGTGAAGAGGTCAAAGATACTTCGGACCTTTTCTCAGCTTGCCACCCCTCTTTTAGTTAGCTTTATTTTTTATGGTGTGCATAGATAACTGTTGTTGAAAAACAACACTGGTTTAAGAATCAGAAAATTTTAGATTCATATACATATTTTTGCTGTTATTAGTGTGTGACCTTGGACAAACTGCCTCATTCCAATTTTCCCTGTATCATAGGGATTTTTATTGCCCAGGTTAGATTTTTATATTGGTGTGTGTATGCATATATATATGTATGTGTATCTACATGTATATATGTATGCTGCACTTATATTATGACTGATGTGTGTAAATGTGTATATGTGTGTAAATGTGTGTATATGTGTGACATATTTATGTGCATACGTATATGTGTGTATGCCCATTGTGCGTTTTGTGTATTTGTGCACATGCAAGTGTGTTTATGTGTATGTGTATATGCCTGTGTGTATTGTGCATATGTGCACATGTACATGTTTTGTGTATACATATATGTGTGCCTATGCATATATGTATGAGTGACTGTGCATGTTATGTGTGAATAAATGTATGTGTACAGTGCTGTATGTACATGTGTGTATTTTGGAACATATTAGATTGTCAATACACAGCAGACATTATTATACTTTACAAAGGAAACCAATTATGACTACAAACATCACACATAATCCTATCAGAGCAGTACCTCACACAGTACCTGGCATCATGAATAATTCCATCAAACATCTCTGGGATATGCAATTCAAAAAGGAAATAATATAATCCCAGCAGGCACTGAACTTCATGAACCTGTGCTGGTCCCTAATGATTACCTCTTTGCTTTTTAACTATTCACACACATTTTATATTTTAACATTTTGCTAGGGATCTGTCTAATCTCTTTGGGTGTAGCTTAAAGACTGTAACTTCTTTCACCTTTTTGAAAATGGAAACATTTATTTGCCCTTTTTCCACCTGCCAGAAGACTTCTGTTCCCATAGTTCTTCAAAGATGACTATTTACAGTTCACTGACGTCATCTGAGCCTTCTTTTAGTCTTATGGAATGGAACTAAAGTCCTTTGAAAGGTGTATTTTTCAACCTCTTTCCTTGCTTGGACTTTAATTTCCTCCTTCCAGTATTTGCTTTCTCCTTTTTAATCTGACAGTTAACCTTCTCAACCAATGTATTAGTCAGGCCTCTTTTGATTAAAAGAAACCCACTTTAAACTCTTATGATAAAAAGGAATACATTAGTTCACATAGCTGGGGAAATCAGGGGTAAGGCTTGCTTCAATCATGGCTGACTTCAGGGAATCAGAAGATGTCATCAGAAGCCTATATTTTTTGCCCTATTTGAGTTCTGATTCCTTTTGTGGATGGACTTTCCACATGGTTGGGAAGATAGCTCATGAGCTTTGTTCAAATCCAAAAGGAAGAGAAACACATTCTCAGTGCCTGTGTATCAAATCTCATGGGGAACATCTGACTGGCCCTGTTTGATTATGGGTTCGTGGCCCTGGCCAGGGCAGGCTGGGCTTGTGGCTGACAAGCACACTGCAACCTCATGAGATATGGGACAGAGAAATGTAGGTCGTCTACCATCGAGGAAAGACCCGAAATGTTTTGTTTTTGACTCTTTTTGGTAAACTTCGTGGTGTTTTCCCATATCTGTTTTGTGTTCCCATCATATCCTTAGGAAATCTATTTTTATCTTTGGCAATTTTCACAAACTTTATTTCATTCCCTTGGTATTAGTTTTCATTTGTTTGTGGTTACACATTGGTCCTTTCATTCTGTAACAGCTGGTTGAGCTGTTTCCTTAGCTACCTCTCCCTCACCTTCATGAGTGGATTCTTGGAACTGGGTGTTTAAAAAAGCATAGAGTCCTTTTTGTGTGCCCAGTCTCTGGCCATACGATCATGCTTTTTTTTTTTTAACCTTTGGAAATCTGTCTTCTTTTAGTTTAGGCCAAATATCTTGCTTCACTCAGGGTTTGAAGTGTTTGCTATCACAGACAGTAAAGGTGCTCATGCTGGTTTGCTCCTTCTCAAGGATGCTCTCATTTTTACTCTGCCAACCAGCACTTTCTCTGCTTGTCAGGACTGGGTCCTATGCAGAAATTCCCTTCATTACCTTCCCTGCCTTCTAAAAGATGAAGTTGTCAGTGACATGTATCCACTGCTACACTTTCAGCTGATGGACTTTCTGGAGATGTCAAGATAAGCACAATTCTGCATCGCTTCTGTTCCTGCCTCTGTACCTGTGCCAGACGTGTGAGCAGTGTTAGGAAGGGATCATCCATTCTTTCATTCTGCCTGGAATGGCTAATTTACCAACCATCACCCCTATCTCATCCGCTCCAACAGTAATATCGTTTTGATGTTTTTTCCTTTAATCTCTATCCAGATGTTGTTTATCATTCTGCCATGCCTGATTTTGGAATTTTCACAAAGGTATATATCTTCCTGACACAGAAGTGTGCTGCTTTCCATAAGCATTGCCACCTGTGACTCTTATTTTGCCAAGATGCAGTAACATCTGTGGGGTGGATATACTGGTTTTCTCGCATGAACATCACATTATATGTTTGGTAACTGGTATTCAGGCAACTAGGACCTAAGAGCTACATCCTATGGACTCTTTAATTATTTTCTTGTGTGAATTACTAGGTCCATTAGACACTGGTTTCATGCTTAAAGTCTCATGACTTTAAGTTCCCTCTCCTTTTTGTTCAATTTTAAATCCTCAAGAACAGACTAAAAAATTCACCAGTGAATGTTTTCTTCTCTTTAGAAAAGCTGATCAATTCCTATTACAACAAATGCAAAGGAACAATTCTTATTTTTTTCCTTGTTCTATTGGGAATGTGTGCTAATCAAATAAAATCTGTGCTTAGTCGCTAAGTCACGTCCGACTCTTTGCAACCTTGTGGATGATAGTCCACCAGGCTCCTCTGTCCATGGAATTTTCTAGGCAAGAATACTGGAGTGGGTTGCCATTTCCTCCTACAAGAGATCTTCCTGACCCAGGAATGGAAGCCGCATCTCTTGTGTCTCCTGCTTTGACTGGCAGGCAGATTCTTTTAACACTGAGCCACCTGGGAAGCCTCATCAAATAAAATAATCGAGACCATAGATTTGTTTTGCAAAATGCCTTCTTTGATAATGACTCTCCTAATGAAGGGGATTCCCTGATAGCTCAGTTGGTAAAGAATCTGCCTGCAATGCAGGAGACTCTGGTTCGATTCCTGGGTTGTAAAGATCCCCTGGAGAAGGGAAAGCCTACCCACTCCAGTATTCTGGCCTAGGGTCGCAAAGAGTCTGACACGGCCAAGCGACTTTCACTTTCTCATAATGAAGACCTGTGGTATGCTTGAGTTATGGGTGGTGTTTGTTTTGACTTGAAGTACTATGACACACTCAGAGCTATTCACAGCTGTAGAACATGCTCCATGTCAAGCTTTTAAGGACTCTCCCATTCCCCAGGGCTAAAGCAGGCTAGCTGGAGAAGAGGAAACTGGCTAATCAGTAAAAAGGCAGATCTTTTTGAAGCATGCCGAGTATCTCCTAGGGCTGAGGGCTTGCAGACAGAGCAGCTGCAGAAACCTGGGAAGGAATGCCTCTATTTCTGCCTTCTCTTGCCTCCTTGTCTCAGTTTTCCTTCCCCTTCCCTGCCCTGACATTTCCTTTGCTCTAACCTCATCTTTGCTCTTTTTTGTGAATCCTGGCTTTCCGCTGGTTTATGCCTATCTTTGGCCCTGCCCTAGACTCTTCTGTCTCAATATTGACCCTTTCTTCCAGACAAGGGGCTGGGGTCCCAGGGCATTCTGAATTTCACAGAAGAGTTTTAGAGCAGCAAGCCTGAGAATAGACAGTATTAAGTGCATTCTAGTTTCCATTGCACTTGTTGAGGTAGAGGTGGAGAAAAGGAATATCTGGCATCAAACATTCGGAAAATAAAGGGACTTCAGGATGCTTTGGGGTGGCTCAGTGGTAAAGAATCTGCCAGCCAGTGTAGGAGACACGGGCTCGATCCCTGGGTCGAGAAGATTCCCTGGAGAAGGAAATGGAAACCCGTCCCAGTATTCTTGCCTGAGAAATCCCATGGACAGAGGAGCCTGGAGGGCTACAGTCCACAGGGTCACAGAAGAGTCAGACACGACTAAAGAGACCAAACAACAAGTAGCTTTTTAGTTCAGTGTATCTCCTGAAGTGTAGATAAAATCTATTTCAAAGATCTGACAGGCCACAGAGACAAGAGTCCTAAGGTAGAGGAAGTAAGATTTGCAATGAGTGGGACTCAGCTCATGATTTGACTCAACTGCCAAACCCAAGCAACTTATTCTTCATCTTTGATGAAGATGAAGTTTCCTGATCTATAAGACAAGGATGACAATGCCTATTGGGCCAGGTTGGGGAAACTCTTGGGATCAACTCCTATGAAAACAAGGGTTATAAAATCAGAATTAGATAAAGGGAAAAAAATCAAGCTTGAGGTGGCCCTTCATTGATCCAAACTGCGTTGGACCTTTATACCTGTCTTTGTCATCTTGGGCTGCCATAACAAAAATGCCATAGACTTGGTGGCTTAAAACATTAAGATTTATTTCTCATCTCTCTAGAGGCTAGAAGTCCAGGATCAGGGTGCCAGATAATTCAGTGTCTGGTGAGGGCTCATTTCCTGAGGCGAAGACAGCTGTCTTCTTGCTGTGTCCTCATGGACAGAGGGAGCCTAGGGGACTCAGTCAGAAGGGCTAGGTAGTTCTGTGGGGTCTCTTTTATGAGAGTACTAATCCCATTAATGAGGGTTCCAACTTCAAGACCTAAGTACCTCCCAAAGACCCCACGGCCAAATATGATTACATTCGGGGTTAGGAAACCTAACCCCGAATGGGGGGTGGAGTGGGTAATCTGCAGCAATAACTCTGCCTCTATGTGTCACTGGATATAGGCCATGTTTCAAAAGATATCACTGATCTGACCTGAAGGGGGCAAAATGTCATTGCTCCAAGAGGGATCTGGGCCACATATCTCTATTTCTCACATATTTAATAGGGTTCTGTGAGTGAAATTATTTTGTTAACTGTAAAACTTTCTACAAATGTTAACTTATAATCAGTACCATGATCATCAAACTCCTATTAAAAGCATGCTTCATCATAGGTACTTGATAGGAATAAAGTATTCTTTTTTTTTAATGTACATTTTTCCTTCCTTTAAAATTGAAAGTCCAGACCCATTGCAGCAGTTCTTGCTCAGCCATCAAAGAATTAGGCTACAGTTCATACATAAATATTTATTAAATGCTAACTATGTGGAGGACGTTTAGAAAATAAATCTTTTCTGCCATAAAGGTATCTCTTGGCATTTTAACACTATACATGGCAGAATATTTATGGAAATCATTAAGCAGGATAATTGCTAATTCATAATTTTTTATATACTATGATGTCATTACAATAACAAAATTTACATATTTTAGTACTTCTTGAAAAATAAAATTAAAAATACTTTTAAGCAGAAACACTCTCCTTGAAGAATACATAAATAGTAGCACAATAACCAAACTTCGGGAAAAAAATAAAGGGAAATGCCATTTGATATGTTTTATTATCAGTTGGAGAGCCAAAAATAAGTAATACGTAATGGAATTTCATCGTATGGCAGTGGAATTTCCCCCAGAGCTTTATTAAAAGATTTAACATAGTTTGAACTCCTCAGTGAAGTCAAGGAACCTGTCCAAGAGCTGAGCCAGCATTTTAAGTAAATATGTTAATTTCTGAGCTCAACAAAGAAAAATGCTACTTTTAGTGCATTTCTAATATAAAATAATCTTCTTACACTATTATTTATAAGCTATTCAGTGGAACATAACTGAATATCTTGATTGGTTGCATTTATATTTCCTCAACAATCTGAGAGCTGTTTAAAGATTATAGTAGTCCATAAATTAGTAAGAAGTGCATTAGATGTTGATGCAAAGTTTAGTATACACCCTAATAGTGCTAATTCTGCATTTGCATAGTGTTTTACAAACGATAAAACATGTACTCTCTGCTTGCTTTTTAAAAAATATTAGGCATATCTATGTGTGCAAAGGAAAGCAAAGAAAGAGAATTTCTCAAAAATCCATCTTCACTTTTAGTCTCCCTTCACCTTCTCTTTGAATATTGTGCAGGAATAACACAAAATTATGTGATCTTACCACTCAAAGCATGAGCCTTGGATTATCAGAATTGGTACCTCTAGACACAGGAGACACAAGTTCAATTCCTGCGTCAGGAAGATCCTCTGGAGGAGGGTATGGCAACCCACTCCAGTATTCTTGCCTGGAGAGTCCCATGGACAGAGGAACCTGGTGGGCTACAGTCCATAGGGTGGCAAAGAGTTGGACACAACTGAAGCGACTGAGCACCCACATACACAGTTGCATGTTTGATTGCCGAATCTCAGGCCCCATCCCAAACCTGCTGAATTAGAACCTGCATTTTAACAAGGTCTCCAGGTGACTGTGTGCCTATTAAAGTTTCAGAAGCGTTACTCCACAAATCTTTTCTCTAACAAAATAAAATTAAAATCCGATTAAAAAATTATCAAAATGACTGCTTCACCCCTTTTATTATAGGAATAAGTATGAATATAAGTATTCTGAAGCATAAAACTCAATACAGAAATATGAATTGTTGAATTTAATTTCTGTTTTAGATTCTGGATACACAAGGTATAGGGTAGAGTTCAGTTCAGTTCAGTTCAGTCGCTCAGTCATGTCCGACTCTTTGAGACCCCATGAACTGGAGCACGCCAGGCCTCCCTGTCTGTCACCAACTCCCAGAGTTCACCCAAACCCATGTCCATTGAGCTGATGATGCCATCCAACCATCTCATCCTCTGTCGTCCCCTTCTACTCCTGCCCTCAATCTTTCCCAGCATCAGGTTCTTTTCCAATGAGTCAGCTCTTCGCATCAGGTGGCCAAAGTATTGGAGTTTCAGCCTCAACATCAGTCACTCCAATGAACACCCAGGACTGATCTCCTTTAGGATGGACTAGTTAGATCTCCTTGCAGTCCAAGGGACTCTCAAGAGTCTTCTCCAACACCACAGTTCAAAAGCATCAATTCTTTGGCGCTCAGCTTTCTTTATAGTCCAACTCTCACATCCATACATTAAGATTCTCTTTGAATAAAAAGTTTTCTCAAGTTGTCTAATTACAAGATGATTAATAAGCCTAATTTTATTTTTGCATATCTTTGATTTTTTTCTCAACAGAATGACTTTCTAGAATGTGAAATAGTGAATTCAGGAAGAAAGCAGAGAAAACAATTCCCATCAAATAACATTATTTGACCACTGCTTATATTAAACAATCATCTTGTGAACTATTTTTTTAATTTCTTTGCATTAGTGAAACAATGCTTTTCCCCACTTGCTTGATTTCTAGCAGGTAGGATAAGAGGATTTGCAATCCTGCTCAGTTTATGATTCTCATATTATTGACTTTACTCAGCAGGGAGATAAAATAGGGCCTGAAATGCAGTGGATGTTAAGGTTAAAGCCCTTCTTATGTCATTTAGAGATTGTTTTTAGATTAAGGATCATTTGACCTTGAGTTACGGTGGTTGCTTTATTATCTGATCATGGTGCCTCCAATAAGAGGTTGTCCGATGCTTTCAGCACATTACCTACCTATGTCATTCTAAAGCTTCTTGCTTCAGAAGATCTCTCAGCAGGGTTAGAAAAAGGTAAAGAGCTTAAATAAGCAAGCTATATTTATCAGCAATAAACAGCAGTCCCCGGAAATATTCTACCTAGCAAATGAATCTATAAATTGATGGCTCTAACTGCATGATAACAGAACTGATTTTATATTTAGTAAAAATGTTTATTAGTATTATTAGTGGGTAATACTCTACTGCTGTTAAGAATAGAGACTTCTATTACAGTATCATTGAAGTCTATATAAATAGGTCAGAAAAGATGATGATATTTCTACACTAAAACAATTTAACCAGACTAAAACAATTTAACCAGACTAAAACTCCTCATGATATATATATCTTGAAGCAGGAGAACCACAGAAAAGAGGGCACTATGTAGAATAGCTTGAACAAAATTATATAGATGCAGTTATGTATGATTTTAGACTAATATAAGAAAAGTTTGGTAAGAATGTGAGGTCTTATTCGAGTGGTTCAAGTTACAGGTAATTTCAACCTCAAATCCTGAAACTCTGCATTTGATCAAGGATATCAGGATTGGTGGCCTTGATAAAAAGGTAATAGCAAAGGCCTTGAAGAATCAAGATTTCTTACAGCTGCCGTTATTCTAATAGGTAGGACAATGTTAGATTACACATTCACTGTTAATCCTAAAATTTGGGTTGCTAAAATAATGGAGTTTCATTTTCTTTGTGTCTTCTCCATACCGCACTGCCACTCAGTCACTTAATCCAATGGATTACACATCAGAGGTGATGATTACATATTTGTTAATGGGGATGAACTTTTAAGAATCCTGTACTAAATAATGACCGTAACATGGCTTTGGATGAATGTGTGAACGAGTTAATTGCTCAGTTGTATTCAACTCTTTGTGACCCCATGGGCTATAGCTTGCCAGGCTCCTCTGTCCATGGGATTTTCCAGGCAAGAATACTGGAGTGGGTTGCCATTCCCTTCTCCAAGGGACCTTCTTGACCCAGGAATTAAACCCAGGTCTCCGGTATTGTAGGCAGATTCTTTACCACGTGAGCTACCAGGGAAGCCACCCTGGCTTTGGATAGGGGTATATTACGGGTATATTAAAAGACATGATAGATCTGTTACTGAGTTCTATAATAAAGCAGTACCAAAGCTTTGATTGTGCCACTTAAGAGCACGTGTACAGATCACAGTTGTTCTCTTTCTTTTCCTCTCTCTCAGACACAATTGAGAAAAGCTTGCAGCTCTGGCTAGAAGACATAAGGCAAAGTAGATCAAAGAAACATCTAGATATTGAATTTTCTTAGCTACTAGTAAGGAATGGGAGGGATCATAAAGAACAGTTGGCTGTCTTACAAAAATAGAAAACTATTTTATATATTTTCGGTCACCATTCAAAGACAATATTTTTAGATATTTTCCATATCACCAAAGGAGTTCTATCTTAACAACACTGTGTGATAATGGACTTAGACAACAGGGTTCACATTATTATAATAAAGTTACACGAGATTCATCTAGGCTATAAGAGTAAAGACACAAAAACACACTGGTTTTAATATGTGACTCACCCTCAGGAGGGCATGTGCTTTTACAGTGACAGTAATGGGTCTGCCCAGATCCATTTCTACTCTCTTTGCCCAGCAGCAGTCCCTGAGGGCATGTTCATGTGTATTGGGAATTTGTGACAGGCAGCATCTGACTTATGGGCAGTAATGGGGGGAAAGGAACAGCTACAAAGCCTATTTCTACATGTGTGAAATGACTGGTGAGATTATTATAATTAGGGAAAATCTTAAATACAGATGTTATTTTTACTAAAATATAAAGGATGTAAATTACCATACTAGGTTAATAATCCCACAGAGCAAGATACAGTCACCACTTCAGAATTTTGGAAATGAAATAAATGGCTTTTCATTAAACATATATCATTTATTGCAAAATATTAGTTAAATGTAACAACTAACCCTGGTGACACATGAGTCTGCCATGAAAGAGATTTAAAAATGTACATGGGATAAACCATAATGAAAAAAATAATATAAAAAGAATACACACATATGCATAACTGAGTCACTTTGCTTCTCAGCAGAAATTAACACAACATTGTAAATTAGCTATACCTCAATAAAAAATAAATTAAAAAAAGATCAAAAAAGTACTAATGCTTGGCTTCATTCACCAGATATTTCGATTTAATTGGGACTGGTGCAGCCTGGGCATCTGGATTTTTAAAAGCTCTTCAGGCAGAGTTTGGGGACCTCTGTTACGGAGCCTCTAGCCATTGGAAGATGCCCAGACACAAGTGTCCTGCAGGTCAAATAAAGGTCACTGGACTGAATTCTATGCTTATTATTCAGAAGGAAAAGTATTTCTTCTAGTAGTGAAAACAGTGCTGGTAGTATCAGTACTACGAATCACCTTGACTCTCAAATAAAATAAATCCAACTAGAAAAATAGAATCAACCTAACCTAATACTGTAATACTCTCAAGCATTAGATCTTTAAAAGCATCATTCCCCAGTGACTGCTGGAGCGTCTGGAAAAAAAAAAAAAAAAGCTTCCCTTTTTTGCAAATTGATTTTTGTCTTGGCTGCATGGTTTGCTTGTTTAGCATTAATGACTTGATTTGGAAAGAAACGGCTTCCTGTATGGCTGGGATTAAGAAGAGCCCTCTTTACTCCTGCCAGAATTGGGTACAAATGCTAGCATGTAAACAGTGCATCCTATGACATTTTTTTTACACCCAAACAAGTAAGGTGGCACACATGGTTTAAGGGCTAAAAGAAACATGAGATCTGTATTGCAGAGTTACAGTTGGAACTGCTAAATTTCCCCTGGGACTGTGAGGAAAGCTTCCTGCTCTTTGTAAATTAACCTATTATTGGAATACATTTGCCACAGTTAATCTGCAAAGTAATTAAATGGAAGGAAGCAATTAAATCACCACGAAAAAAGTGACTGATGCATCTGAGGGATTCAGGCATGGTTAAGATTTTCATTACTGTAGGTTAGACATACACATTAGTTAAGTAGGCATCTTCCAGTTAAATCTAGGCTACTGAATATGTGTGCACACGTGTGTGTGTATGTGTGTATAAGCAAACTGTGTTGAAATATAAAATAGACCTCTAATCAGACTGACCAAGAAAAGGAATTTTAAAAGTCACAGATTCTCTGGTAGAATAATAGTTGATACACATTGTGTGGTACTCTGTCAGTTTAGAAAAAGCAGGATTACATTTTCTCCCCAATCTCTTACAAATGAAAAAATGTCTAATTGATCTGAGAGTAGAATTCAGAGATCCTATAAGCTCTTCGTTAAACGTTAGTTTTTCTATATTGCTTCCATTTTTAGAGGGCTCAGGAGACATTGTTAACCTCACCATTTTCTTACTATGTAAGCTTGGGTAAGTCACTCTACCTTCCTGAATTTCAGTACAATAAAGGAATTGGGCTATATGTCTTCAGGTTCATTCTAGCTTTGATGCTGCTGCTGCTGCTGCTAAGTCACTTCAGTCGTGTCCGACTCTGTGCGACCCCATAGACGGCAGCCCACCAGGCTCTGCCATCCCTGGGATTCTCCAGGCAAGAACACTGGAGTGGGTTGCCATTGCCCTCTCCATTGTGTGAAAGTGAAAAGTGGAAGTGAAGTCGCTCAGTCATGTCCGACTAGTAGCGACCCCATGGACTGCAGCCCAGGAGGCTCCTCCATCCATGGGATTTTCTAGGCAAGAGTACTGGAGTGGCTTGCCATTACCTTCTCCCATTCTAGCTTTAACAGGCCACAAATCTAAGGAGGAAAAAATATAAAAACACCACCAGAAAGCATATGTGAAATGCTTAAGATTTGAAATATCATAAAAATAAATATGAGTGGAAAATAAAAGTAATGTAATAGAATATTTTACATACATATCTGTAACCTTCACAAAGTAAGATTATATGTTTCTCAAGAGCTTTGTGCTATGAACAGAAATATAAAGCAATGTGAACTAGAGTCTTCTAAGAGATATCAATTTTTCTATGCTTCTGTGCATTTTTTCAATGATTTCATGAATTGAAAATGTATTACATTTTCAGGATTTCATGCATTTAAATGAGGTAGTTCTAAACAGCTACCAAAAATTGTCCTTTTAAAGTAATGGTCTGTATTTATAAACAACTTTAAGACTGATGCACAAAATTAGATAATGAGTCTTTGCTTGGTGGCAAAAAGAAAATAAAGTGCCTGCTCTTTGGAAACAGAGTGCATTAGATTTTTTATGCAATCTGTGTATTAAGAACATCTCCCTTTCAATGCTCTGAACAAATTAAAATGGCACTCTAGGTGTAAAAGGATATGATTGTCCATGGCTAGCTTGGTCATTCTGGTTGAGTTAATATCACAGGAGGCTGTTGTGGACTTAATTTGGCAGTGATGATTGGTGAGATGTGGGTGCACAGAATTATTCAACTGACTAGAATACTGTTTGCTTTGTATATATATGGTTAATTATAATAAACATTAAGCCCCACTATGTTCTATATTACATACCAGAGATCTGTGATCCTAAATTACCATTCTCTAGTAACAAAAGGTTAAGATGCAGACTGGGTGACAAAAATATATAAACGATGACTATAAAACACCGTTACAGAGCACTAGGTTGAGCTCCCTGTTTCACACAGCAGATTCTCACTGGTTGTCTATTTCACATATGTAATATGTATGTTTCCATGGTACTCTCTCAATTCGTCCCACCCTCTTCTTTTCCCACTGTGTCCACAAGTCTGTTTTCTATGTCTGCATTTTCATTGCCTCCCTGCAAACAGGTTCATCAGTACCATCTTTTTAGATTTCATATGCATGGGATAATACACAATATTTGTTTTTCTCTTTCTGACTTCACTCTGTATAAAAAAGAAAAAAAAAAAAAAAAACTGTAACATTCTACTGCTGCTGCTGCCGCTGCTAAGTAGCTTCAGTCATGTCTGACTCTGTGCAACCCTATAAATGGTAGCCCACCAGGCTCCCCCGTCCCTGGGATTCTCCAGGCAAGAACACTGGAGTGAGTTGTCATTTCCTTCTCCAATGCATGAAAGTGAAAAGTGAAAGTGAAGTCACTCAGTCGTGTCTGACTCTTAGCGACCCCATGGACTGCAGCTTACCAGGCTCCTCCGTCCATGGGATTTTCCAGGCAAGAGTTCTGGAGTCGGGTGCCATTGCCTTCTCCAAATGTTCTACTAGGATTTAAAAAACTACTCTGGGACAACAGAGGAAGAAGATATTTACTGTGATAGAAGTTTTTGGATGGATAATGTTGTGGACTTCACAAAAAATATACTTAAGCAGAACCTTGAAAATACATCCAGAGTTTTAATCATCAGGGATGAGCAAAGGCAAGGGCACTGTAAACATACAAATAGGGCATCTCTAGAAAATAATGAGCAATCCAGAGGCCTGGACCATACATAGGCTTGATGAATGTGATGAATAGTGGAGTAGATTGATACAGAAGAGCCAGTTGGAGGCAGGTTTGAAGAATCAAAGTAAGAGTGCATTGGCTACTATCAGCTGCCATGATCATTACATGAAAGAGATGAAATCTGGCAACCATTGGCTTCTTTCAATCAGAGAGAGAAGGAAATGGAGAAAGACAAGAGGGGCTTCCTCATAGCTGCCTTCAGCTGGTGGGCTGGTTGGTAGCTGGGCTGAGCTGTGATGGCTGAACTGACTAGATGTTTCTATCCTTGTGGTCGTTCAACCTCATGGAGGCCAGATTAGGGCTTTTCAGAGCAGGATGGTCTCAGGGTTCCAGGAGGGTGAGAGGAAGCTGCAGGGACTCTTGAGATCTCGTCTGAAAGTACTTCAACATTATTTCTGCTCTATTCTTGTCACCAAAGCAGATCAAATAGCATGATGGAGTAGGAAAATCAGCCCCACAGTTTTGATGGAGAGAAACTTCAATGAATTTGTGACCATTTTTTGTCTTTCACAAGCCCCTAGAAAGGGTTTGGATTATAGTAAGTGCTCAATAAACAACTGCTGAATGCACATATGAATGGAGAGTATGGTTTGGAGCCCTGAAAAAGGAGGATAAGATATTGGCACAGCTGCTATTGAGAATGAGAAAGGGAACCAATCATGGGTAAGTAAAAGAATTGCTGAGCAGCACTGACAGTCCAGCTGAGCTTGTAAATTATAAATTGGTTTTAGAGCCAATTTCCTCCGACTGCATTTGGTAGCTTGGGAGCAAGCCCACAGAAACAGATGGTTGGGTTGATCCAGGTTAGGAGTTGGCACTCTGCGCACCAGCAGTAGTGGGAGTTCAAGGCTGCCCATCTTGGTTCTGTGCCTCCACAGCTCTCTGCTCACTCAGGGGCTAGTCAGTAGCATTTATACAATTCCAGGCATCCTAAATGTCCTTGCTCAGTTGGTCCACTGTCTTAATATCAACCACTCGCATTGAATTCCAAAGTAATTCAATTGAGAGTATAACTTCTGTGATAACTTACGTGCACATGCACAGATGCACACATGTGCGAGTATATGCGCGTGCACACACACACACACACACACACACACACACAAAGGAATTCCATTTGTACTTCTTGGAAGGTATAAATGGGATCTAATTTTGGAATTGTTTTCTTTCCTTTGTAATTGCATAGTCAGGGCCTCCTATTTCCAGCTCCCATTCCTCCCTGCATTACTCTAGTCCTGGGGAGCCTGTCCTGATGATGTCCTCCTATTACTCTCCCCCAGTTCCTGACTGGGTTTCCCTGGTGACTCAGACAGTAAAGAATCTGCCTGCAATGTGGGAGATGTGGGTTTGATCCCTGGGTTGGTAAGATCCCCTAGAGGAGGGCCTGGCAACCCACTCTAGTATTCTTGCCTAGAGAATCCCATGGACAAAGGAGCCTGGTGGGCTACAGTCCATAGTGTTGCACAGAGTCGGACACGACTGAGTGACTGAGCACAGCTCCTGACTGCATCAGTTCATTCCTTTCCTTCTCTAGCCTCCCCAGACCCTTCTTTCATTTGTACTATATAAGACCTGGAACAGATCCGGCAGAATCAGGCTTGTTTCCAAAGGTGGAGATGAGGATAAGATGGGGAAATGTGAGGGGAAGATGAACCAATAACTACAGGGTCCTTTTAGGCAGCTACGAGAGTGCTAAACACTTTGCTTCTAGATTCTAGCCATCAGACTACTTTTACAAAGTTGTGCTCGATACTGTGGATTCATCTTTACTGTCCTGTTCTTGCTTGTCCAAGATGAGGTACCATGGTACATGGGTCACAATTTCTCTTTTGCTCAGGGTTCTCAGCCTAAGTCAAACCCCTGTCTTCATCCATCCTCCCCCTTTTCTAATCAGTACCCTCCACAGGAGAAAACAGCCTGTGGGGTAAGTGAACTGAAGAACTGAGACTCTGGTGCTTAGATACAAACACTGGATCAGAGGAGGTCAAGGAATAGGAAGATATAATGATTTTTTTAGCGTGAGTAGTGGAGTTGCCTAAGATAATGGGTGGGGAATTACAGGAAGAGAAAAACTATAAGCCAGCTTTCAATATTCTCAATCAATATCGGGTGGAGCAATGGATATCAGTAGATGATGGATGGTGTGGGTAAGAGAGCAAGCTCATTAGATGCAGGGTTTCAAAGAAGCAGTACATTTGGTGGAACAAGTCAGGAAGACCACTGTGAGGAAGAAGAACACATTTTCTGTCTCCTCGATATGACAGGCCTATTGGTTACAGGGGAGCAGGCTTTCTCATGCCAGGATTAGAGAGAAGTGACAGCATCCTCAAAAAGTTAAGTTCAAGTGGGGCCAGTATTCTGGATACAAGATTTTCCTCTTAATTTCTAACTTGTCACTGCACATAGCCAACTGTGGTGCTCCTCAGGCATTGCACTAGCTCTGAGGACAGTCTGGAAATCTCAGAGGTGGTACTTTTAGTCTGTGTATTTCAGAATAACAGTAAGGAGATAAAGATTTTCCTTGGTTCTTGCATTTTGTGACTGCTTTTAGTCACAGGGAATCTTTTAGAATAACTCCTTAATTCATTATTTTATCAAATCATTATTGGCCAGGAACAGGACTAGGTGCTGGGAATACACGGAGAAATAAAATAAGATTCTTGCCATTAAGCAGCTCGTGGGTCTTCTTAAGGTAAAAAAACCCAAACAAATAGGTAATTAAAACCAAATGGTCAGTCATTTGGCAGAGGTTAGCACAGGATACTGTGGGAACACAGAAGACCAGGAGTTAACTTGAGTTGAGGGCATGAGATGGAGTCAAAGAGGACTGCAAAGGAAGGAGACGGTCAAGTTTAAAGGTTGTGTGCGTGTGTGTTAGTGAGGGGGTGGGGATGAGGTCCAGGGGCCAGAGGGAACACATTAGTCAAATTAACTCTATTTCATCTGCACTGTATCCTGGTAGTCATAGCCTAAATATCTGAATCAAGTTTAACTGAATCTCCAGTGTGACCAGACTTTCCATTCTTTACTGTCATAAGGGACGTGGAGCCCCGTCCAAGTTCACATTTTGGCAGCTGATCCTGGGTAAACTGTACTGCTCCCTGAGCTAACCCTCTCCGAGGCCCGAGGACACTTGTGCTGTAGACTTCATTTAATCACAGGACAGTTCAGAGGAAACCAGTATCAGCCTTCCTCCCTTTGGACAGTCAGACAACTTTCCTATTTTCTCTATTTGAATGGGTCTTGTGTCTTAAATCTCAGGACATTCCAGCTTGAGAATTATCTGATTACTGTGTGAATTATTAAAAAGTATTTCAAACTCAGACAGAAATGCCGTTTCACCTCTGTATTTTAGTGTTAACCACACGTGGATAGCAAATAGTGGCAGCATTGTATACTAAGACATTTTTGGAGGAAACACAGAACACAAGATAGGGCTTGGCTGGTCATGGTGCTCCGGTCAACTTGGATTGCTAAGAAGATAATTTATTTGCCTTCCACTTGTATTACTGAAACTGCAAGACAGCTCTCCCTCTATTCAAAATTCCAGGATGTATAGTGTTGCTTGCAGAGGGGAGCTCTGCTTGTGCTGGGTTATTTATGGCTCCTGAAAATAGAGAACAGGAGATAGCAAACCTTTTATCTGATGTTCACTATAATTTGGACAATTGCAGAGTAGTTTCTGTTCTTGGTCTGCAGCATATGCTGGGACACTAGAGTTGATCAGTGACATCACACTAATTAAAAAGAATGAAAGAGGGAAAATGGATAAGAATTCGATAAAGAATCAGGTTTTTAGTTGTTAGCATTTTCCTTTTGAAGATAAAGATAAAACCATATGGTTCAAGAGAAAGTATTTTTATCTACAAAAGGCTTGGTTAGGAAAGAATTCTAGTTGAAATTAGCAGACAAACGGGTAAGGAATTTTAATGAAAAGACTAGGTACTTTCATCTTAGACTGATATGAGTAAAGGCATTTCTGCCCACTATAAACTGTTAATTTCCTTCAGGACTTAAAAAAGTGACTGTTGACATTAACTGCTTTCTGAGTAGTTTTATAGAACCTACAGAAGTCTGCCAGCTTCTAGGAAGACCTATAATAGTGTTAGTTAAGCCAGGAAGAAGCTATAAAGTGGTAACTTGAGAAGTTTTTCTAAAATCTGTAGTATTTATTCCAGCAGCCAACCTTTAGTGAGCACCTATTCTGTGTGCTTTCTTATTAAGATAGATAGAGCTATGATAAGAAGGATACAGTGTCTATTCTCATGGAAATTAAATCCAGCCAGGAAAGAGACCGCAATAATGAGTTAATTACAATTATAAGCATGTTCTATGAAGGATGGGCTTTCCAGGTGGCGAGTGGTGAAGAACCTACCTGCTAATTGCAGGAGACACAAGAGATGTGGGTTCAATCCTTAGGTCGGGAAGATGCTTGGGAGTAGGAAATGACAACCGACTCCATTATTCTTATCTGGAAAACTCCATGGACAGAGGAGCCTGGAGGGCTATAGTCTAGGAGTTCGCAAACAGCTGGATACAACTGAGCAGCAGCAGTGCTGTGAAGGATGAGTATATAGAGGTGGGAGCATTTGCAATAAAGAAACAGTGATGCTAGGAGGCTGATGAGAAAGGAGAGCGCACAAGTTGAGATGATCTGCACGTGCAAAGGGGCGGGGGTAGGAAGGGATAGAGATCTTTGGAAGACTGAACGAGGCTTTCATGGTTACAGAAAGGCAAGCAGGGGAAAAGGGCACGAAGTCAGTCTGGAGAGCTAGGAAGGGGGTAAATCATGCCGGGCATCATGGACTCAGCAGAAAGGAAAGAAGGAGTCTTTGAGAAACTTCACAGAGGACAGTGATAATATAAACAAGGCAACTTAATGGAATTTTAATAAAGCATACTATTGTCAATGATGGAAGTAATTGTTCTTCAGGATGTTTTTTTCTCCCTTACTGAAGACATACATTGTTCAGTTTAATTTTATTCTAGTTTGATTTGCAGATAGTAAAGAAAATAATTTGTATATAATTGAAGGACCACATTCTCCTTAACTTTAACCATTAATTTAACCCATTGTGATGGGTAAGAATTTATAAATAGCAAATCTGCTGAATTTAGTTAGTCACTTTGGGATTTAGAGATGCCAGATCTCTTATCAGTGACCAAACATCAGATATCAGAAATGGAACCCAAGAATTTTATTTTTTTAATAAAAAAAATGATATTTAACTAGGATGAAATTGAGGTGAGTATTTAAAAAATGTATGGAAATACTTACAAAAACCCAAAAAACATGTATCAGAGATTTTTTTGTTCTAAGGGAGAAGTGAAATTTCCAAAGGCTGATAATGTTGCTTGGATAGTTTGGTCAGTTCAAGGCAGACAGGGATTGACTATTAGACAGGGAGGCCCCATAGAAAGGCATTTCATACTAGATTTGAAACAAATAGTCCAAATTCTAATATATATGAAGGACTCTCCAAGACTTGTTGTCGTAGCTGACAGTAACCACAAAGTCCAGATTTTCCAGGACAGTTTTGTTATAAATATTCTCTTGCGTGTTAGGTACACTGGTGCTTTTTAGACAATGACATGATTCACTCTTGTTTTAAGAAATATGGCCATTATGTCTCGCTCATCAGGATTTCCTTCTTCTCTGCTGTCACTAGCTATAATTTATTCTCTTCTATCTCATTCTGAAAACCTGAACTCAAATCCCTAGAACCCTGATTCATGAACTAAATGTCCAATACAACTTGCCTCTGTTTTTTTCTTCTCTTTGAAGATGCCTCTTTCCTGTCTAAGCCCAGGTATACAAATTCATGAATGGTTATGACTGTGTTTAAGGGAATCAAAATACCAAAAACATGAAAACCTGTGCAATATGTTGAAGGCAATTCATTGCTGGCTTTCTTAATACTAAATATTGGTTAAATATCTTAGAAAATGTCAATCATTCCATGAATCTAATGTGGGATTATGAAAGAAGAAGGAAAGATGTTAATCATGTTTCACTTTGGAATGGTCTAGGGAATAAGCGTCACTCATGAAGAGCAGTAGGTTGGACAATCCCTAACGCAGTAGAAGAAAATGATGATGTCAGTGATCAAACAGCTACCATGTTAGAAAGCTTATTATTATTATTTTTATCATTCTTATGCTAAGTGTTTTATAGGTATTGTCTGATTTAACAACTATGTAAAGCTATTTTAGTATTTATGCTTATATTAGAAATGAAGAAATTGAGATTTACAGAGATTAAAGCGGCTTTTCTAAAGTCATTCCATCATTAAATAGAACTAGAATTCTGCACCTGCCTAACCTGAATCCAGAGTCTACACAGTCTTCACTCAGGATTAATGTGGCTCCAGGACCCCTCCTTGGGTCAATTCTCTTATGTAAAATGGCATAGTATTTGCTTATAACCTACTCATATCTTCCCACATACCTTAAATCACCTCTAGATTATAATATCTAAGACAATGTAAATGCTATGTAGATAGTTGCTGGGGTGCAGTTAAAAAAAAAAAAAAGTTTTGCTTTTTGAAATTTTCTGAAATTAAAAAAAAAAAGGTTCAGGTTTGCAGTCCAGGCAGCCCTCTGATCCTATGTGATATGATCGATACAGAGGGCTGGCTGCACTGTGAACCACTAACGCTCAAGGGGATTACAGGTAAACTAATGTATGGCTAAGAAATGTCCCTGGAGGTTGTATGAGTGTCCTTACTCCTTGGGGCATCTTATCTATTATACTCCACCCTGTTTCATCGCTCTCTGTCCATTTTCACTGAAGTTGACCTTGCTGTGGTCTGAAAAACACAATGGCTTACAACAGTTTCTTTGGCAGGGCCTATGGTTTTAGAGCTGCAGTGAGCAGAATAGGCAAATAAAACATGGAACGTCCCACTGAGACACAGTAGAAGCAATCAAACTACAAAGAGCTAGCAAAGTAAAATATTTCCCGGCCCTGGCTGGAAATGGGCTGATCGTGGAGGGAAGTAGCTTTTCAACAAAGCTCTTGGGCAGACGTCAGATGGGGGAGCTCTGGGCTAGCACCCCGATGGCAGGCATTGATCACTCCTTCAGTAGAATGCGTAAAGAACTCAGGTGCTTCAGGCGACATGGCCAGGAAACAGTACTGTGTACAACGTGAATGACACAGATCTTCAGTGTTATTTCTACGTGGACCAGGAACATTACTATGGTTTTGATGTCAGAATCCATTGTTAGATGAACTGATGTCTGTGAAGTGCTGTTTCAGTGCTTGAAGAGTTAGGATCTGTATAATCAAGTGTTTCTCTTCCCACCAATCAATGATGGTGAAAGGTTTCTTAAGATCCGAAGTGCCTGATTTCATGTTAAGACTACATTGGTGTACGCATGCAGTAGAGTATGAGACACCAAAATGTAAGTTCCTTCCCCTTCCCAGTAGTTTCTGGAGCCTGCCTGCCACACAATTCCAGGGCTGTGGGAGAGCTCTTGGCCCATCTTTCAGTTCTGCTGGTCTCCACCCCGCCTCCTACTCCCAGAAAATTTAAACCAACCTGCTTTTGCCTGAATGACCCAGGTAACAGCCTACTTTAGCCTGAACGGCTTAGCTATTTCAGCTAAAAATGGCTTGTTTCCATGAGTCACCTGGATAATTGCCTTATTCTCTGGCCCACTTAGTGGGATGGGCCTGCAGGTGTTAAGTGCAAGTGTCACTAAAACCTCATTGTTTTAGACTCTACAGAGAGCACTGTGGCGGTTTTTTTTTTTTTTTTTTTTTTTAATGTCTGGAGATGTATACCTTAGATTCACACTTAGCCTTTGAACCTTTTTCTTTGGATGGATCATCTTTGTCCTGTGACAAAAAAGCCCCACTTCTGCTGTAGAACAATTTTCTTGTGTGTCTGTAGCTGTGCAGTTTTGAGCAAGTAATAAATCAGCAAGTGCTTCTTAAATATTTACCACCCAAGTACTGTGCAAGATGCAAAGGGAGACAAAGACAAGAATTCTTTCTGAAGATGTGGCTGCTTAGGAAGTTAGCACGTATGAACCATTAGGGAACATTAGAAAATTCTTACGTGTCTACTGTTGACCTGTTTGAAAGTATAATCATAGTTAAAGAAGGACAAATCTGAGCTGGAGAAGGACAAACTAGGTGGAGAAATTTCCAGGAGGGCTTAACTTTAACTACTTGAGGTATAGGTAAATTTGTCTTTTTCTTTCCTTTTCTCTCTCTTAGCCAAATGTATTATATTGCTTACTTTTACAAAAGGTAGCCTATTATCTCAGAATGGCACCACTTAAGAGAAAACCATCTGTCTTATTTACAGGCCAACTCAGAGTTCATGGTTCTGTAAAGAAAAGAACAACTGACGGCTTTGATTATTATAACACAAGGTATTTAGAAAAAATATCACTAAATATCTCACTTTTATGACTGAGTTTTTGAGATGCCTTTTAGAACACAAAATAAATGGAAAGCACAGGAAAAAAAACTTACCTAATTTGAAATGGCAAAAAACTAAATCTTATATAATCTTTCTTGAAAAGATAAATTCACTTTAATTATTTAGGACTCTAGCTTCAATTTTCAATTGTATAATTTGATGTCATGAAATAACAATGTAAAACAAGACAATATTTTCTATCTTCCCTTCTCTTGCCAGGATCTAGAAATGAAGTGACAAACTTTTGTTGTTATTGTTTTTTTAAAAAAACTTGAACTGTGATGTAAGAACCTGCTATTTCTATGCTCACACAGCTGAAATTCTCTGGCATAAAACTTTTCGGCTTGAGATAAATGTCATGTACATGATTTTGAAGGTCAGGCTGGTGAACCACCAAAAATGTCTGACAGCTCCAAGAGGGAATATTTACATCTGGCGAATGGCATTGTGTTCTCTGCTGTGATGAAGTCAGGTTGAATAAGTGGAACAGTGGGAACTGAACCTTGATGCAACGTGGCATCTGACCCCAGAGGCCTTTATGCCTCCTTTTATCCTCCATCCCCTCCTGCCTCCCACCATGTGGGAAGAACAGCCACAAAAATCCACCGGCTTTCTGCAGGAACACTTGGCCTGGTTTTCCTGTAATACCTGTTTATACATGAATCAACCCAAAATTAACTTTGGGGACAGCTGTATATTCCTGACCTTGTAAATTCAGGTACAAAATGCACCAGAATATATGATTAACCAGACTTCTTGGTAAATGGGTTGTTCTATTTAGTTGAATTTCTGGTTAAGA
Organism: Tragelaphus eurycerus; assembly: GCA_935064755.1. NCBI lineage: Eukaryota > Metazoa > Chordata > Mammalia > Artiodactyla > Bovidae > Tragelaphus > Tragelaphus eurycerus. The sequence goes on along the minus strand of CAKXYN010000010.1, from coordinate 36,896,340 downwards.
GTTCTATGACTATATTTTATTTCAATCTTTGTTATTAAATAGTCATTCTAAAATATGCTAGTTAGCTTTCCTGTCATTAGGAGGATGATTTTCAAATGCCACCTGGACTTTCTTGATGATTCTGATCTTACAAAGTCCTTGGATCATCATTCCAGACATCAATAATCTAAGTACAGTTGCTGACGGTTAAGACTGAGGCAACTGAGAAGGATGACCAGAGCAAGAATAGTTTTGTTTTAGATACCTGGGCTTATGCTTCAGGGTAATTTCCTGATAACTGACCACAAAACCATCAATAATGAACATTTATCATTTAAGCTAGATTTTTAATAGAAAATCTTAAGAAATTTGTTATAGTTTGGCATGAAATCACCTCTTTGAGGAAGTAGAATAGGGTTCCCTTCTATTACTAAACTCATTGTGATAAAAAGGAAAATATGCAAGCTAGCGAACAGAGTCTGGAAAATGATGATGAAATCATCACAATGTTATAACTGGGGCATATAGAGCCCTTTCCTTAAAGTTAAAAAAAAAGCCACCATTTTTTTTAAAGCTACATTTTGTTGGGCAGAGGCAGAAAAGATTAAGGAATTTGCCGTCTAAATTACCCTCTTGTCACTAACTTCTGGTTTGTAGGTTGAAGAAAGCATTAAAATAAATGAAGTTGCTGAACTGCACTCTTTTAGCAGACAGAAATGGGTAGCTTCGGAGCACAGCAAAATGGATGCAGGGCACTCTTAAGAGATTACTTGTAAATCCAGATATATGTCAGACTATTAGAATAATTGAACTTTCAGTAAACCAGGGATAGAAAAGGGAAGGCTCTGTTTGCATTTCTTGAAACATGGTGTATTACTCTGCAGAGTTTTAAATGTCATTCAACAAGGGACTTCAAAGTATACACCATGAATGAACATTTAGAAGGTATGTAATTTTTGTTTTTTTAAATTGAGATACCTATTTGTGTCCCTTGTAACACAACTATTCCTTTGGTCTATTAATTACAGGAAAGAGCCCCTATCTCTTCTGAATGGCATGCCTTCTTTAAAGACACTGACAAGCATCTGAAGTTACTAAGATACAGGGCATTATTTATCTAAATTAACTACAGACTGGCAAGATGGAGTTCTTACAGAGATAGAGAATTTAGGAAAATAAAGTGAAGTAGTATGACAGAGGAATCAGAACACTGATGTTGGAGACACGTAGGTCTGAGATTAAAAAATTAGTTCTGCCACTTTCTCACAGTGTGACTTTCAGAGAGTTACATAGTTTCAGTGAATCTCAGTTTTCTTCCCATGCAAAATGGGGCTAGGGTTAGGAATTAGGGTGGTAATGGCTAAACTGTCTCTGTATTCATTATCTACACATTTGCAGCTCTTTATGATGGGCTTCCCTAGTGGCTCAGACGGTAAAACATCTGTCTGCAATGCAGGAGACCTGGATTCGATCCCTGGGTTGGAAAGATCCCCTGGAGAAGGAATGGCAGCCCACTCCAGTATTCTTGCCTGGAAAATCCCATGGACCACAGAGCCCCATAGGTTACCGAAATTCATGGGGTTGAAAAGAGTCGGACACGACTGAACGACTTCACTTTCACTTTTCATGTATTTTAAAATACCCGGTACAGTGTAAGTACCTAATATTTCTCTTACTTTAAAAAAATATGTACTGTTTTTAAAAATTGAGGCATAACTGACAAATACAGTTGTAACATTTTTAAGGGCTTCCCAGATGGCACTAGTAGTAAAAAATCTGCCTGCCAGTGCAGGAAATGCAAGAGAGGTGAGTTTGATCCCTGGGCTGGGAAGATCCTCTGGAGGAGGAAATGGCAACCTCCTCTAGGATCTTGATGGGCTACTGTCCATGAACTCCCAGGGAATCAGACATGACGAAGCAACTAAGCACAAGATACTTAAGGTGTACTATGTGATAATTTGATGTGTGTATATACTGTGAAAAGATTATTCCCTTTGAATTGCCTAACACATTCATTATCTCATGGAATAATTATTGTTTTTGTTATTGAGAAATCTGCAGTGTCATCAACTATAGTCGCCATGCTGTATGTTAGATCCTCAGATCTTATTCACCTTGTAACTGAAAGTCTGTTTCTCGGCATATTTTCCTCACTGCACAGCTCCTGGCAACCACTTTTCTACTCTCTGTTTCTATGAGTTCAACTTATATTTTTAAGATTTTACATGTAAGTGTTACCATGCAGTATTTGTCTCTCTGTCTGGCTTATTTCACTTAGCAGGTTCATCCCTGTTGTTGTAAATGACAGGATTTCCTTCTTTTTAAAGGCTGAATAATATTCCCCTGTGTATGACTGCATATTTTCTTTATCCATTCATCTTTTGGCAGATGCTTAGATTGCTTCTATATCTTGGCTGTTGTGAATTATGTTGTGATGAATGAGGCATATAGATCTCTCTCTGAGATAATGGTTTCATTTCTTTTGGATTATTTCTCTTAAGAATATAGATTATAACACTTTTATTATATAGATGAGGGAACCAAGTTTCCAAAAGACCATGTGATTTGTCATAGGTAGATTAATAAATTGTGATACTCATTCACTCAGTTAACTAATTCACTTATCAGTCCATGAATATGGTATCCACTTACTGAGACTACTCTAGCACCAAGAAGACAGAAACAAGACTAATGTCTTTTTACTCCTAGTCCAGGGTTTTTTCACTGTATTCTCAAATAATAAAAATTTTATAAGGCTAAGGGTAAAAAGAAAATAAGTTTAGAAATTTAGGATTCTTTTTTAGAATATAATTAGGAATGAAAGGTGAAGATTTTTCTGATTACATATTTTGATAAGAGTAGAGTCAATCAGAACAGTTATTGAGACAGCAGACCTGGATTAAAAAAAAAACAACTCTGAGGCTATAAGACACAGTAAAGAAAATGTAAATATAAAAATTAGGGAAAAAACGCTACAACTTAGGTTCAGGTCATGGATATTTATTGAGTCTGCCCATGTTCTAGGTGCTATGACTATGAGTGGCTGTGGAGGGGCAGCGAGTGGGCCAAGGGACAAAGTAGTAATAAGAAATAGCAGCAAAAGCAGAGCAGATACAGACTAGGACTTGGAGGAGTTTATCATCTAATTCAGATAGTGAAACATCTGCAAAAGTAAGTAGGGAGCATTTTCAAAGTCACTGGTTTTATAAATGGATTATAAATGGATAAAGCATTAGATGTAAAAGAGGTTGATAATCTGGGAGGCAATAAGCGTTAACTCTCATCAGTTCATTTGTCCATTTTGTGCAGGTAAAGTCATTGAGGACTTATTCAACCCATTTAGAAATGGGTGTGAGGTGGCCAAGTTTTATGACTTTCATGGTTTGAGACATACCTTTCGAGATAGCACTTCTAAGTTCTACTATTACCATCTCTATTTTCTTTCCTTCACCTTCAGTTCATATACATACATAAACATACACACACACACAGACCACTTTTGAATATCACATGATGGGAGAAATGAACAACCATATTAATCAACAAGTAAATTATTGTATCCTTTATATTGAATACGGGTGGAACTGGGATTCCTTAATTTCTCTTTGATTCTCCCCTCTGTCATCATGTATAGACTAAGCTAGGATCTACTCAAGTGACTTAGCAGCAGCCGCAGCAGGATCTACTGGTAAGGAGCTGTTAATACATAACCAAACAAGAGGGAAGGCACACTGACAAAGAATATTCTAGTATTAGTGTTGTTAAAGAGATGGTTTGATTGGAGGCAATGATTAGACTGAACTCTAGTAGGTGAAATAGAGCATTCTCAGCCATATTCAGCCATTATTTTAAACATTCAACCAAGATAAACATGCCCAAATTCCATTCTGCCTTATAAGGTGGTGATTAGGATTAGCAACACAATGGGTGCGGATGTGAATGTTCAGACAATTTTCTTTTGATATTGCCATTTCTACTTTGAGACTAGACTTATTAACACAAACATCCAAGCTGTGCCTTGGAAGCTCCTTGAGCTTTACTTGTCTGCAGTTGTTTATTAGTTATTTAGTCATGAACTGGTAACATGTCAGGCATATAGAAGAAATTAGGTTGTTAAGATAGAAAAGCAAACTGTTATATTTAAAGTCATGCATAAGAATTATGTCCTCTGGACTATTTCCTTTAAAGTATCAAAGTAATGGGTGGGTTATGGACCTTGAATACTAAGTGTGTGTGTGTGTGTGTGTGTGTGTGTGTGTGTGTGTGTGTTTCTAATTAGTTCTCCCATCATTTGCTAGTTTTTCCTTAGTAACCCTCTTCTGTTCTGCCTTCAGTATCACCACATCTTCCCCCAGAATAGAAACAGGCATACCTGTACAACCTCACCATTTTTCACCCTCTGTCAAAATCTAAGCATTCTCTTGCCCGAGTTGAACTACTTACATGAGATATTAACAAGTTCTGTAATTTGGGACTATCATTCTACTTTTTCAGTTTTCTTGTTTGTTAATGGAAGGAGTTAGATAACAGCTTCAGCATTCTATGACTGCACAAAATGAAGAATTTTGAATTCACTCACCTCAGTGTGCCATAAATAGTGTGGGAGTGGACAATTACGACAGTGACCATTAGGGTACTGTGTCCAGACTAATTATGTCCCTTTGACCTGCCCATCAGATGGGCAAAGAGCAGGTACTCAATATCTTTCACATATTCTTTTGGTCTTAAACTTCATCTAGAAATGTGATCAGCATAGACTGTCTTAATTACAGACTTAAATTTGAAAAAATCTGAGTCACCCTTGTGGCTAGTGGAATGAGAAGGATTGTTTTTCCAATAGTTTTAATCTGTGAATTTGAATGTGCACACACTATTATTAGAATTGTCATAGGATAAAAATAATCGGTTTCTTCTAATAATATTGTGGAGGGAGATGGTGATTTTGAAATTTGTTCAAAGTCACATAGCTGGTAAGTGTAAAGCACTGGCTCCCACGCTTGTGATGCTGACACTTCTGAAGCCTTCTATAACCTCATTATTGAAGTCATCACTCTTTTCTCTTCTTTCCTTTGGCATTTTACTCTTACTGCTAGTGCAGAGCTTCTGAGATTACATTGATTTTGCATGTAAGCTCCTAGGATGATGTCTGGTACATAGTAAATAGTTTGTCAATTGATATTAAAAACGTTATACACACACACACACACACATATACATACACATGCATAAAGACCTGTGTGTTTACCTACCCCAAGGGGCTGTGAGCTCTTTAAAGAATGAACTGGATCTTGTATGTTGTTTTCTCTAGGTCCGTCCAACAGGGTCTGCTACATGATTGGTACTCAACAAATATTTGCTGAACTGAACTAGATTCTTACCAAGTTTAGTTCAGGGATATTTGCATCTCTTCACCCCTTATCACATTCTTACCTTTACTTCTATATCCTTTCGACTTCTTCTCCCTTTCCTTCCTCTTCTTTTCTGTTTTCCTTTTCCTTTTTCTACCTATTTAATGACTTTTATGTATTTTATTTTCCATGCCTCTTCTATTTGCATGTTGGCCTGAGGGGCTGGGGAACGTGTGAGCTGCAAAGCTACTATGAGGTGAGGTGAGGCAAGCCAGGCTTTACACTACACTCATCCATTGTGCATATGTTCGTATACTGTTGTTTAGGAAGCAAGAGGGTATCATGACTTATAACCTTGAGCTCAAATGATGAGGAACATGGTTGACTCCTTAATGCCTTTCGAAGTTTGCTGCTGAAAAAGCAACATTCACAGGAAACATTCAAAACATCAGAAGCTGTTTATTAGTGACTCAACATTAATGCCCGTGGCTAAGGTACAGGCAATCCAAAGTCCAGGTCAACTTCAGACACATTTTGTATGAATAAGCCTCATAGACAGTTGTGGCTATTTTTTAACTAGTGAGATTGCATTTAATTATGCGTAAAAGCTCAATTATTGTTTTATTGAGACTAACAGAGCCTGAATTTTTTTTATGAACAGTTTTTTTTTTTTTCCCCCACCTCATCATTAGGCTACTGAACATGGTGCCATGGCATGGCTCTTAAGCTTGCAGGAAATTTGAAACAATAAAAATTGCACAGTGCTGCACTCCTTTCAGCTTATTCAGTCTCCTCTTTGGCTCTTGAAACTAGATTTTTTATTTTTACTTTTCTCTCCCATGGGCTTAATCAGTATCCCTGGAGGCATTAATTTATTATTTTCCAAATTATAAATCCACATGGAGTTCTGTCTCACTTATCTCTAGCTTATCTACTCTTTTTTTCATTCTTTTCTTCTTTGCACTGCTGCACTAAATATGCAAAAATGTTCTATTCATCTTAGCAGGCCCTTTCTTATTACTAGGTCCCAGCTTCTGTTTCTCTCTCCTCAAACATTCAGCTCTGTTTCATAGCTGTATCAATTTAGCAGTTCTCTGAAACTGCACATTAGAAGGATCTTCTGGGAAGGAAAAGCATATAGGCTGCATACTAATTTTAAAAATAATAAGCATCATAATTTTACATAATTGGTACTGCAATGGCTTGTATATTATCGAAGATCACTAACTGGAATTGACTTTCAGTTCTTCCTGTCTTCTCTAATTCATCACAGAAGATAGTGCTGGAGTGATTAACTCATTCACTTACTGGATTCCAATGGTGGAATTATCATTATATTGGAAGACATTGGATTTTTTTTTTTTTTTTTGGTAAGCACAGAGAAATTTATGCAGTATCACCAGTTATTAGGAAAATGCAAATTAAAACAAGAATTAAAAATTGTTAAAATCAAAAAGAAAGACAACAGTACCTGTGAACAGTGGAAACTCTCATATGTAGGTGGTAACAATGCACATTGTTTACAGCCATTTTAGAGGACGGTTAATCAGAAAGTCAAGCACACACTTAACATATGACCAAACGAAGTGAAACTATGTCTACACAAACATTTGTACATGAATGTTCAGAGAAACTTTATTAAAAATAATCAAATACCAGAAACCAATTAAATGTCCATCAATGAGTTGTTTAGCTAATTAAACTGTGGTAAATCCATACAGTAAAATACTACTTGGCAATAAAAAGAAACTATTGCAATATGCAGCAACGTGGTTGGATCTCACAGCATTATGTTCAGTGGGAAAAGTAAGCCATAAAATTATGTTTATGATTCCACTTATATGAAATGCTGCTGCTGCTGCTAAGTTGCTTCAGTTGTGTCCAACTCTGTGCGACCCCATAGACGGCAGCCCACCAGGCTCCCCTGTCCCTGGGATTCTCCAGGCAAGAACACTGGAGTGGGTTGCCATTTCCTTCTCCAATGCTAGAAAAGGCAAAACCAGAGTGACATAGATCAGTGGCTGACAGGGACTAAGGTTGAAGAGAGGGGATTAATTGCAAAGGAAGACTTTGGATTTTGATGATTCATAAATATACATCAAGATTCTAACTATTGACAAGATGAGGTCTATGTAATTAATGACCTACTTAGGTCAAAAATTCCCTTGTTGTCGTTTAGTCCCTTACTCATTTTTAAAACCTTTTGGAAACATTTTTAAAATAGGAATTTCTTTGTACAGAAGTGAAGAATGACTTGAAAACGACCCCAGGAATAATCTAGTCTTAGTTCTTTGCTTTACTGATAAGAGCATGGGTGGAAAAAAAAACGCATATGTTTTTAAATCCATCTAGTGGCTTAGATTTGGAAAACTCAGCAGTGGCCACAAGATTGGAAAAGGTCAGTTTTCATCCCAATCCCAAAGAAAGGCAATGCCAAGGAGTGCTCAAACTACTGCACAATTGCACTCATCTCACATGCTAGTAAAGTAATGCTCAAAATTCTCCAAGCCAGGCTTCAGCAATATGTGAACCGTGAACTTCCTGATGTTCAAGCTGGTTTTAGAAAAGGCAGAGGAACCAGAGATCAAATTGCCAACATCCGCTGGATCATGGAAAAAGCAAGAGAGTTCCAGAAAAACATCTATTTCTGCTTTATTGACTATGCCAAAGCCTTTGACTGTGTGGATCACAATAAACTGTGGAAAATTCTGAAAGAGATGGGAATACCAGACCACCTGATCTGCCTCTTAAGAAATCTGTATGCAGGTCAGGAAGCAACAGTTAGAACTGGTCATGGAACAACAGACTGGTTCCAAATAGGAAAAGGAGTACGTCAAGGCTGCATATTGTCACCATGTTTATTTAACTTATATGCAGAGTACATCATGAGAAATGCTGGACTGGAAGAAACACAAGTTGGAATCAAGATTGCCGGGAGAAATATCAATAACCTCAGATATGCAGATGACACCACTCTTATGGCAGAAAGTGAAGAGGGGCTAAAAAGCCTCTTGATGAAAGTGAAAGTGGAGAGTGAAAAGGTTGGCTTAAAGCTCAACATTCAGAAAACGAAGATCATGGCATCTGGTCCCATCACTGCATGGGAAATAGATGGGGAAACAGTGGAAACAGTGTCAGACTTTGTTTTTCTGGGCTCCAAAATCACTGAAGATGGTGACTGCAGCCATGAAATTAAAAGACGCTTGCTCCTTGGAAGGAAAGTTATGACCAACCTAGATAGCATATTCAAAAGCAGAGACATTACTTTACCAACAAAGGTTCGCCTAGTCAAGGCTATGGTCTTTCCTGTGGTCATGTATGGATGTGAGAGCTGGACTGTGAAGAAGGCTGAGCGCCGAAGAATTGATGCTTTTGAACTGTGGTGTTGGAGAAGACTCTTGAGAGTCCCTTGGACTGCAAGAAGATCCAACCAGTCCATTCTGAAGGAGATCAATCCTGGAATTTCTTTGGAAGGAATGATGCTAAGGCTGAAACTCCAGTATTTTGGCCATCTCATGCGAAGAGTTGACTCATTGGAGAAGACTCTGATGCTGGGAGGGATTGAGGGCAGGAGGAGAAGGGGACGACAGAGGATGAGATGGCTGGATGGCATCACTGACTCGATGGATGTGAGTCTGAGTGACCTCCGGGAGCTGGTGATGGACAGGGAGGCCTGGCGTGCTGCGGTTCATGGGGTCGCAAAGAGTCGGACACGACTGAGCGACTGATCTGATCTGATCTGATCTGAGTGGCTTAGATGGAGAAGGCACTGGCGGCCCACTCCAGTACTCTTGCCTGGCAAATCCCATGGACAGAGGAACCTGGTAGGCTGCAGTCCATGGAGTCAGTAGGAGTAGGACACGACTGAGGGACTTCACTTTCACTTTTCACTTTCATGCACTGGAGAAGGAAATGGCAACCCACTCCAGTGTTCTTGCTTGGAGAATCCTAGGGACGGGGGAGCCTGGTGGGCTGCCGTCTCTGGGGTTGCACAGAGTTGGACACGACTGAGGCGACTTAGCAGCAACAGCAACAGTGGCTTAGAAGGGCTTCCCTGTTGGCTCAGAAGCAAAGGCCACAATGGTTCTCAATTTTCATTGCACATTAGAGTCAAAGCTTAAAACAATGCTCATTTCTGAGTCCTATCCCAGAGAATTTGATTTAGTTGGCCTGAGTGGGCTTGGACATGGGCATTCAAAAAAACCTTTGTATGTAAAACTAATTTGAAAGGGCAGTGGCTTAGGTTCAGAGCTCAAGACTGGAAGGCAGAAATAGATAACTTATTACCCTATTTAAGCCTCATTTTACTCATCTTTAAGATGGGATACTGTGATATCCTTAATGCTTTATAGTGACAGCTGAATGACTTAATGCATCTAGAAGGCTAATCACAGGAGCTAGTATGTTGGCAGGACTATAGATTACAGTCATAATACCTAGTGCCTAGCTCACCTGACTCCTCAGTTCAGTTCAGCTCAGTTGCTCCTTGGTGTCCAACTCTTCACGACCCCGTGGACAGTAGCACGCCAGTCTTCCCTGTCCATCACCAACTCCCGGAGCTTGCTCAAACTCACTTCCATCAAGTCAGTGATGCTATCCAACCATCTCATCCTCTGTCGTCCCCTTCTCCTCCCACCTTCAATCTTTCCCAACATCAAGGTCTTTTCCAGTGAGTCAGTTCTTCACATCAGGTGGCCAAAGTATTGGAGCTTCAGGTTCAGTCCTTCCAATGAATATTCACAACTGATTTCCTTCAGGATTGACTGGTTTGATCTCCTTGCAGTCCAAGGGATGCTCAAGCGTCTTCTCTAGCACCACAGTTCAAAAGCATCAATTCTTCAGCGCTCAGCTTTCTTTATAGTCCAACTCTCACATCCTTACAAGACTACTGGAAAAACCATAGCTTTGACTATACAGACCTTCATTGACAAAGTAAAGTCTCTGCTTTTTAATATGCTGTCTAGGTTTGTCATAGCTTTTTGTGCAAAGAGCAAGTGTCTTTTAATTTCATGGCTGCAGCCATCATCTACAGTGATTTTGGAGCCCAAGAAAACAGACTCGTGCATTGTTATATTGCTTCTTTTTGATCCTTTCCTTTCTGACTTGATGGTCCTCGGCTTCCTTCTCTCCATTCCTTGGTTTCATTTCTGATGCTTTTAGAGCTGTGGAGCTGAAAATGGGAAAGGGCTTTTCATGTGCACAGAGTAGGCCCACTTTAGTTTTCCAAAGCTTCTGGTCATAATCTTGTGCTGAAGGTTTCTCTAACTCCCAACACCCTGAGATATGCTTGCATGCTTTTGCATGGCTAATTTCATTTCTGGTGGTAATATGTTAGAAGTCTTCTGCATTTCCCTCTTCTGTGCTTCTTGTGAAAGACTAGTTGTTTATACTATATGTTCTTGTTACTCTGGAATACTCTATATTATCATCTTTTATATTGTTGCTGATTTGATTGTCTTGCTCACTACAATGTATGTTTCTCCAGGACAGGGTCAATGTAGATTCTACTCATTAGATTCTTAAAGACTAGTACATTGACAGTCACATAGGAGTCAATCATTTAATATTTTTTAAAAATGTGAAAAAAAGTTGTAAAATGTTAAGTATTGTGGCTGTATCTTTTTTTTTTTTTTTCTTGGTAGCAATCTTAGCTGGAAAAAAAAATGAGAGGAAGGTCTGCTAATTGTCTTTGGAACCTACAAACAGAGAAGTCATCATTCTTGTAAAAATGTTTGACTATGTTCCATAGAGACCAGGCAACTGGTGTACAGGAGATATACAGTGTAACACACACTCCAGTTTTGTTTTTACTATTTCAAAATAGCTGGCTCTAGGCAACCCACTCCAGTATTCTTGCCTGGAAAATCCCATGGACAGAGGATCCTGGCGGGCTACAGTTCATGGGATTGCAGAGAGTCGGATATGACTGAGTGACACAGTCTGTATCACTAAGGAATATCCAGTTTTTACCTTTCTCTGTGAATTTCTAGAGGAATAGCTACCCTAAGGAATAGATGGGAAGTTCTGCTACATTGAGGATATCTATTGCTCTTGGCGCTATTGCTAGAGACACCTTTATTAGGTAGAGTTATTCTTAAGTTATATAAACGAAGTTCAAATGCTATGGAGTTAAGTTGTGCAACTTTGAATGGGATTTTGAAATTAGTCTTTTGTTTTTGGAGAAACAGACATATTTACCATTGACCAATTTCAAGTTTTATGTCATAGTTGGCAAATGAACAGATGATGTTTTGTTTAACTTTAGTAACACTTTGACAAAGAAATTGCAATATGATGAATTTGAAAATAAAATAGACCCAGGAGAAAAAATGCAAACAGATAAAAAAATATTTCAGTTAATGACAAGGGAAATGATTAGAGTAGTAATCCCATTAGGATTAAAAGAAAAGTTGTTATATAGTAATAAGTTGTTACTGCGTTAGAATACTTTGGAGTGTTGAATTGTTTAAGGTGGAAATGGAACTGCTGTGTATTCACCTTTTCTGTTTACAAAAACATTTGTGTTTATTTATCTCAGCTTGAGAATATTGTTTAGACTACTGTTGATGAACTAAGAATAAGCTTTATTTTCTAACACTTGGTATGTACCAAATTTACTTTTGCCCTAGTGAAGATTCAAAGGGAAGACTACTTAATTTTTCTGGCAAAACCTTTTTTTTATGAAAACATTCATATGACAGAAGCTGGTGGACCGCTGAGGCTTTGAGTTGTGTTTCTTACTCTGCCAGGACTTCATTAGATTTAGATTTAACTTTCATTTCCTTTGACTGCTTTTAAGATCTGTAAAATTACTTTGAAGACATTTAGTGAAAATAAGCCTCCTTAAAAGATATATTTAAAAGTGGAAGACCATGATATCTAACAACTTAGTAACCCAGAAGCACCGTATGGTATGTATCAGTTGGGATAGGTGAGGTTACATCACAGTAACGAACACCCCTCGAACATCACTCCCTTAAAACAAAGGTTTATTGGTCTCCACTGGGAGTTGGCTGTGGTTGCTGCTCGCACACCGTTGTCCTTTTTGTTGGTGACTCAGCCTGTCCTCTGAAACACTGCCAATTACTGCGGGAGAGGCAATAGAGCATGTGACAATATGTATGGTGTCTCTTAAAACTTCTGATTGGAAATGACATCCGTAACATCCATTCACTGGCCAAAGAAAACCACATGGCCACATTTGAGTTCATCAGGATGAAGCAGTACCTCCCTAAGTGTAACCAACAGGATGTGGAAATAAATATTTGTGAATAGCCCTAAGACCTCAGGTACCCATAAGAATCTCATTCACTCTCAATTCCAGACCCAGTATCAAATGTAATTATTAAAATATATTTATTAGCCTTTGCTGTGCTATGCTAACCTAGCAGGTCTGAATGTATACAAGTGTTTATAAGGCTTTTCTGTTCAACAAGCATGTGGTGCCTTGCCAGACTCTGTCTCCAGGGCAGTGATTATCCCTCTTGATGGTATATGCAATCCTAGAATTGTAGACAGAGTAGAGATGTCAACCAGAAAACCCAGGCAAGAAATGAGCCAGCAGAATTGGTGGATGGATATTGTAAGTCTGCTTGGGCCATGATGTAGAGATGATTTCAATTGGTGGAACAGAATAAGACATAAATAAAGATTTATATTGACCGCATGTAATTTCTAATTGTGAAAATCCACAAAATTTCTGACAGGAAAAGTGATTTATTCAAATACTGTCCTAGATTAATCATTTCTCTTAAAAATTGACATTCCCCGTCCTGGTTCATCCCTCCTCATGCCACTGTACATCCTTCCCCCAGCCCGCCCCTTCCTCAGCAGTTTGCAACCAGTAATTCTGCTTCTATTTCTAGGGTTTTAAATCCTGGCTTCAAAGGTACTCAGGCTGAGAAGACTGTGGGAGTGTGGAGGATTAGCCTCAGGCAGCTGTATGACAAAGCAGTCTATTTACTCCAGATAAGAGCAAAGGAGGTTGAGATGTATAATTCATTTCACATACATTTCCCTTATAGATCCCTCTGTGAATATAAAGGGGAGATCGTTACTTCCCTTCCCCACATTCCTGCCCTCCCACCCTCAATGCCTGCATTCCACCAGTCTCTTTTATTTCTACCCTTGGGAAACAGAGAGAGGTACTACTGCGTGCTGTGATCCTGACACGGGGTTGAATTTGGTCCTACCCAAGCAATCCCATTGCTTGAACTTTGCTTATGCTGCATCAGAACCCAGCCTCACCTAGTGAAGCATCAGCCAGATACCACTGCATCCACACCTAATGGGTGAGAGAATGACTTCCATATCCTTTAGCACCTTCGGAAACATCCTCAATTTCTCGACACAGCACAGAGAAATGACTCAGATGAGACACTTCTACTTTATCAGTAGCCTTCAAAGACCTAACTAACTGTGTTCTCTGACTTTCCACTTTTGGTGTCAAAATGCAAGGCACAGTGCTTTGACTTATTGAAAGACAATCCCTATCTTGGGAGCAGAATTTGCTGTGTATCTGATTTAAGTTCACACCAATCATCCTGGGTGCTGATTTGGTAAGGAGGACACACGGGTTTAATTATGTTCTAACAGGACTCTGGGTTATGTACTTATATTAAGTAATATTGAATCCTTCTGTATTTAATTTCTTTTAAGGAGCAAATTAACCAGTATATTAACTTTTTGACACTAAAACTTCATCAAGGGAACAGAATGGAACATATTTGCTTGGTTTCAGGTAGTGATGGCAGAAAGGTAAATTCATTAGGAAACAAAGAGTCCAAAATGAAGACAATCAAGAAAACAAATGGTAAAGCTGTCTAATATTGGTGACATGGCTTATTTGTAATTAAGAGAAACTTTCAGTTCAAATACTCTAAAACCCCATATGTTCAATCACATACTTTTTTCACAGTGTTCTAAAGGTGTGTTTAGTTACCTTTATATATTAATATTACTAGATTGCAAGCTCACAAGAGTATTTTTATTAATATTTTAACTTAATTTTATCAGTGTCATCCTTAATAAATATTTGATGAGGGAATACTCCTTCCAAAAACATTCTTCTGTGGCAAGACACACAGTCTTGAATGTATTCTTAGTCTTTGAAGTTCATGGCTTATATTCCATGTGCAAATTCATATTTCAAAGACAGTTCAATCAGAAATTTTATTCCATAAGTTATATCACTAAAGTTTAGATATTAAGACCATAAGGTCTCCTGTCCTCCCATATGATTTATGATTTATTTCAGGAGAAAAAAAATCCTAATCTATGTTGAAGGTAAAATCTAAGATAAAAATATGATCATAGGAAAAGCTTACACAAAATTTTAATACTATTAGAAATACTTTTCTACTCTGACAAACGGCCTGCTTATTGAAATGACATATGGCAATAAAAATAGTGAACATTTACAGTTATGAGTCAGGTACTATTTCACATCTTAATTTATTAAACTTCAAAATATTTCCATTATGTAGATACTATAATATCCTTATTTTGCAAATGAGAAAGCTGAAGTAAGGAAAATTTGGTTAATTTGACTTTGGTCTCACAACTGGTGATTGGCAGGTCAGGAATTTAAAATCCAGCAGTGTGAATTCCGAAGACTAACATTATACTACCTCCTTATTAATACTTTATTCTAGAACAATCAAAGAAATGCAGACAAATCTTTGATGCTCATTAAACATCAGTCACGTTTTATTTTTGCTAACATTTGAATTTAAAGTTTTTGAAGTTTAAGATTCTGAAATATTAGGTTTGGGCCCAAGGCATGAAAATAGACAAAAATACGAGCTATCTTTCTGCCTTTCTGACCCAAAGCTCTTAGTGATAGGTGACACTGGGTAATTTTTATGGATATAGAGGCCCTTAAACATAATTTTCTTGTAAATGTAACTCCACTGATCACCAACATGGCAAGGAAAATTTATAAAATATAAACAGAGACACTGGAAATTGATTATCTACAGTTCCAACTGAGTACCTGGTTTGTATCTTGACTTTAATAACTTCAGTGAAAGGTTCCCCAAAGGTTCACCTTGAACATAAGGGTTGACTTTTCATGTTTGAAATATTTTAGGGCATATTACTTATGATAATGAGCTTCCCAGGTGGTGCTAGTGGTAAAGAATCCACCTGCCAGTGCAGGAGACACGAGATGCGGGTTTGATCCCTGATTGGGAAGACCCACTGGAGAAGGGCATGGCAACCCACTCTATTGCTGCCTGGAAAATCCCATAGACAGAGTAGCCTGGTGGGCTACAGTCCATAGTGCTGCAAAAAGTCATATATGACTGAAGAAACTTAGCATGCACTTACATATGAGAATAATTGAATTTTTACATTATCTGTGGATTAAAAAATATAAAATCACATAATTCTATAATATCTAAGAAAACTTAACTCTAACTTATGGATATCAAAATGATTATGTGGTCAAAAACTGATTTTATCTCTAGAGAGAAAGCTGGAAGAACTAGGGTATTATTGTCAGGGTAAGGCAATTTCAATGCAGGTATAGGCTAGGCTGCTCCCAGTTACCAGAGTGGCCATGGAGAATGTGGTTGAGGTGCAGAAAATCACTGCGACAAAGCAGGCATGGATTCAGGTCCTCTGGGACCTAGACCTTATACCATTGGGAAAGGATCATCTTTAAAAATACAGAATTCAAATTACAAATACAAATGACAAGGTAGCCACTAAAGCCTTGGACAAGGCATATGCAAATGAGGGATGACCCTGAAGCCTCAGTTTTATTAGTTTCAAGGTAAATTTGAAAAATTCATCTAAGCCCTCCAGTAATGGATGGCGTCGAAGCATGGCCAAGAGGAGCTACCCCACACCCGAGGTCAGGGGCTGCAGCCAGGAGAAGCAACCCCATGACCAAGGAGTAGCTGCTGTGCGGGAGTAGTTCCTCCACATTCAAGGTCAGGAGGGGCGGGCATGAGGAGATACCCCTCGTTCAAGGTAAGGAGCAGCGGCTGCGCTTTGCTGGAGCAGCCATGAAGAGATACCCCACCTCCAAGGTAAGAGAAACCCAAGTAAGATGGTAGGTGTTGTGAAAGGACATCAGAGGGCAGACACACGGAAACCATAACCACAGAAAACTAGTCAATCTAATCACATGGACGGCAGCCTTGTCTAACTTAATGAAACTAAGCCATGCCGTGTGGGGCCACCCAAGACGGACGGGCCATGGTGGAGAGGTCTACAGAATGTGGTCCATTGGAGAAGGGAATGGCAAACCATTTCAGTATTCTTGCCTTGAGAACCTCATGAACAGTATGAAAAAGCAAAATGATAGGATACTGAAAGAGGAACTCCCCAAGTTGGTAGGTACCCAATATGCTACTGGAGATAGTGGAGAAATAACTCCAGAAAGAATGAAGGGAATGGAGCCAAAGCAAAAAGAATACCCAGTTGTGGATGTGACTGGTGATAGAAGCAAGGTCCAATGCTGTAAAGAGCAATATTGCATAGGAACCTGGAATGTCAGGTCCATGAATCAAGGCAAATTGGAAGTGGTCAAACAGGAGATGGCAAGAGTGAATGTTGACATTCTAGGAATCAGCAAACTGAAATGGACTGTAATAGGTGAATTTAACTAAGATGACCATTATATCTACTACTGTGGGCAGGAATCCCTTAGAAGAAATGGAGTAGCCATCATGGTCAAAAAAAGAGTCCAAAATGCAGTACTTGGATGCAATCTCAAAAACGACAGAATGATTTCTGTTCGTGTCCAAGGCAAACCATTCAATATCACAGTAATCGAAGCCTATGCCCCAACCAGTAACGCTGAAGAAGCTGAAGTTGAACAACTCTATGAAGACCTACAAGATCTTTTAGAACTAACACCCCCAAAAGATGTCCTTTTCATTATAGGGGACTGGAATGCAAAAGTAGGAAGTCAAGAAACACCTGGAATAACAGGCAAATTTGGCCTTGGAATAAGGAATGAAGCAGGGCAAAGGCTAATAGAGTTTTGCCAAGAGAACGCACTGGTCATAGCAAACACACTCTTCCAAGAACACAAGAGAAGACTCTACACATGGACATCACCAGATGGTCAACACCAATTTCAGATTGATTATATTCTTTGCAGCCAAAGATGGAGAAGCTCTATACAGTCAGCAAAAACAAGACCAGGAGATGACTGTGGCTCAGATTATGAACTCCTTATTGCCAAATTCAGACTTATTGAAGAAAGCAGGGAAACCACTAGACCATTCAGGTATGACCTAAATCAAATCCCTTACAGTGGAAGTGGGAAATAGATTTAAGGGACTAGATCTGATAGAGTGCCTGATGAACTACGGAATGAGTTCGTGACATTGTACAGGAGACAGGGATCAAGACCATCCCCATGGAAAAAAGATGCAAAAAGTAAAATGACTGTCTGGGGAGGCCTTACAAATAGCTGTGAAAAGAAGAGAAGTGAAAAGCAAAGGAGAAAAGGAAAGATATAAGCATCTGAATGCAGAGTTCCAAAGAATAGCAAGAAGAGATAAGAAAGCCTTCTTCAGCGATCAATGCAAAGAAATAGAGGAAAACAACAGAATAGGAAAGACTAGAGATCTCTTTAAGAAAATGAGAGATACCAAAGGAACATTTCATGCAAAGATGGGCTCGATAAAGGACAGAAATGGTGTGGACCTAGTAGAAGCAGAAGATATTAAGAAGAGGTGGCAAGAATACACAGAAGAACTATACAGAAAAGATCTTCATGACCCAGATAATCACGATGGTGTGATCACTCATCTAGAGTGAGACATCCTGGAATGTGAAGTCAAGTGGGCCTTAGAAAGCATCACTATGAACAAAGCTAGTGGAGGTGATGGAATTCCAGGTGAGCTATTCCAAATCCTAGAAGATGATGCTATGAAAGTGCTGCACTCAATATGCCAGCAAATTTGGAAAACTCAGCAGTGGCCACAGGACTGGAAAAGGTCAGTTTTCATTCCAATCCCAAAGAAAGGCAATGCCAAAGAATGCTCAAACTATCGCACAATTGCACTCATCTTGCTATGCTATGCTAAGTCACTTCAGTCGTGTCCGACTCTGTGCGACCCCATAGACGGCAGCCCACCAGGCTTCCCCGTCCCTGGGATTCTCCAGGCAAGAACACTGGAGTGGGTTGCCATTTCCTTCTCCAATGCATGAAAGTGAAAAGTGAAAGGGAAGTCGCTCAGTCGTGTCGGACTCTTAGCGACCCCATGGACTGCAGCCTACCAGGCTCCTCCGTCCATGGGATTTTCCAGGCAAGAGTACTGGAGTGGGGTGCCATTGCACTCATCTTACATGCTAGTAAAATAATGCTCAAAATTCTCCAAGCCAGGCTGCAGCAGTACGTGAACCATGAACTTCCAGATGTTCAAGCTGGTTTTAGAAGAGGCAGAGGAACCAGATCTCAAATTGCCAACATCCACTGGATCATCGAAAAGCAAGAGAGTTCCAGAAAAACATCTATTTCTGCTTTATTGACTATGCCAAAGCCTTTGACTGTGTGGATCACAATCAACTGTGGAAAATTCTGAAAGACATGGGAATACCAGACTACCTGATCTGCCTCTTGAGAAACCTATATGTAGGTCAGGAAGCAACAGTTAGAACTGGACATGGAACAGTAGACTGGTTCCAAATAGGAAAAGGAGTACGTCAAGGCTGTATATTGTCACTCTGCTTATTTAACTTTTATGCAGAGTACATCATGAGAAATGCTGGGCTGGAAGAAGCACAAGCCGGAATCAAGATTGCCGGGAGAAATACCAATAACGTCAGATGTGCAGATGACATCACCCTTATGGCAGAGAGTGAAGAGGAGCTAAAGAGCCTCTTGATGAAAGTGAAAGAGGAGAGTGAAAAAGTTGGGCTTTTTCTGTATAGTTTTGTATAGTTCTTCTGTGTATTCTTGCCACCTCTTCTTAATATCTTCTGCTTCTACTAGGTCCACACCATTTCTGTATTTTATCGAGCCCATCTTAAAGCTCAACATTCAGAAAACTAAGATCATGGCATCTGGTCCCATCACTTCCTTTGAAGTAGATGGGGAAACAGTGGAAACAGTGTCAGACTGTATTTTTTTGAACTACAAAATCACTGCAGATGGTGACTGCAGCCATGAAATTAAAAGATGCTTGCTCCTTGGAAGGAAAGTTATGACCAACCTAGGTAGCATATTCAAAAGCAGAGACATTTTTTTGCCAACAAAGGTCAATCTAGTTAAGGCTATGGTTTTTCCAGTGGTCATGTATGGATGTGAGAGTTGGACTGTGAAGAAAGCTGAACACTGAAGAATTGGTGCTTTTGAACTGTGGTGTTGGAGAAGACTCTTGAGAGTCCCTTGAACTGCAAGGAGATCCAACCAGTCCATTCTAAAGGATATCAGTCCTGGGTGTTCATTGGAAGGACTGATACTGAACTGAAACTCCAGTACTTTGGCCACCTCATAGGAAGAGTTGACTCATTGGAAAAGACCCTGATGCTGGGAGGGATTGGGGGCAGGAGGAGAAGGGGATGACAGAGGATGAGATGGCTGGATGGCATCACTGACTCGATGGACGTGAGTCTGAGTGAACTCCGGGAGTTGGTGATGGACAGGGTGGCCTAGCGTGCTGTGATTCATGGGGTCACAAATAGTGGACACGACTGATCAACTAAACTGAACTGAAGGTAAATTCACCCCTGAAGATTTAAAAGTTTTGAAACAAGTCTTCATTGAAGATGTGAAAGTCATCTGTCGTGGCTCCAAGCCGTGAAGTAGAAAGGCAGCCTGAGATTCATGTGCCAAAGACTTTGGTGAATGAGGGGGGATGAGTGAATTAGAGATTTCTACATGGAATGAACAAAGAAGGGGAAGAAGGCAGTAATGGCTAAAATTTACTGTGCGCTTAGTATGTGTTAGACACTATTCTAAGCACTTTATTAATTTTTTAAATCTTCATGATAGACAATAAGCAGATATTTTATTTTACTAATCAGAGACAAGTATGGAGAGGAGATTTTGTAATTTGTCTAAGACTACATAGTTTGGAGAAGGAAATGGCAACCCACTCCAGTACTCTTGCCTGGAAAATCCCATGGATGGAGGAGTCTGGTAGGCTACAGTCCATGGGGTTGCAAAGAACTGGACACGACTGAACAACTTCACTTCACTTCACTTCACATAGTTAGGAAAATGCTGAGCAGGACTCTGAACCTTAACCTTTTGACCAAGTACGCAAACCATAACATAAACTGAATGGACACACCTAGAACAAAGAGCACATCGACCATGAGGGTAGGGGACTGAATTTCTGTGTACTGCAATGGGGAGCAAGAGGAAAATTACCTTAAAATATATCAGAGTGAAGGGAAGGCTGACCTCTATAGTCTGCTCTCTGATTTTCACACTTCCTCACTGAGTGGATTGGAACATATTCATTTGTTTTGGCATTGCAAGTTTTGTTGTTGTTGCTTTTTTAATTTATTTTTTTGTTGAGGGATAATTGCTTTACAGAACTTTCTTGTTTTCTGTCAAAACCTCAACATGAATCAGCCATAGGTATACATGTATCCCGTCCCTCCTGAACCTCCCTCCTCTCTCCCTCCCCATCCCACCCCTGTAGGTTGATACAGAGCCCCTATTTGAGTTTCCTGAGCCATACAGCAAATTCCCGTTGGCTATCTATTTTACATACGGTAATGTAAGTTTCCATGTTATTCTTTCCATACATCTCATCCTCTCCTCCCCTCTCCTCATGTCCAAAAGTTTCACAAAGTTGTTGTTGCTGTTGTTGTTTTTGTTTTGCTTTCTTTGCCTTAGTGAGAGAAAAGCTGAAGATAACCTTAGGTATCTTTGGATGGGTTAATAATTTTTGAGGAAGTGGAAAATCTTTCTCCTAAGATAGAAGTGCAGGCAGATGCACATTTTCCCTAGGTTGTAAATACTGTGTATGACCCTGTGATCGGTAGGACAGATGGTCAGGCATGTCTATTGTTGGGAATGTGAATAATGACTTTATGTATTCTGTGTTTGGAGGGGATCTTAAGAGGGTTAGACTATCCTGAATCATCCAGGTGGGCCATAAATGCTACCATATGTATTCTACTAAGAGGATCCAGGGGGAGATTTCTCTCTCTCTCTCTCTCTCTCTCTCTCTCTCTCACACACACACATCACACACACAACACACGGAAGATGAACTGATGTTAGGATCTCAGATAAAGTCGCCACCAGCCAAAGTGCTGGTAGTCACCGGAAGCTGGAGAAAGCTGGGATGGATTCTCCCTCAAAGTCTCTGAAGCAGGGATGGTCTTGCTGACAGACTGCATGATTTCAGTTCAGTGAAACTGCTTGGGTTTGGAAACAAGGTCATCCCATCTTGACTGTAACTGTGTGATCTGGAGAAAAGTACCTAATCTTTCAATGCTTTTCCAGATCATACCAGTAAATGAGGAGGATATAGGACCATCTTGGCCCCAGAGTCTGTGCTCCTTCCTGCTATACTATGCTCTTCCTGACTATATGACAGGTGAAAGCTTAGGTTGTTTAACCAGGAACCAGAAGAATTATAACAAATTTCAACTTCATGGAGACACTCATAAGTGTTCTGTTTATAACTGTAATGTTGACTTCAGTAGTGAAAACAGTTTCCTCAAAAACAGTATTTACACGTTGGGGTTGATTAATGCTCGGAATGTATTGCTTAGTGCCCTGCCCTGCTGTTCATTTGTTGCTGTTGTTGTTCAGTTGCCCAGTTGTGTCTATTTGTGACCATATGGACTGCAGCACGCCTGGCTTCCCTGTCCTTCACCACCTCCTGGAGCTTGCTCAAACTCACGTCCATTGAGTTGGTGATGCCATCCAACCATTTCATCCTCAGTCATCCCCTTCTCCTCCTGCTTTCAATCTTTCCCAGTATCAGGGTCTTTTCCAATGAGTTGGCTCTTCATATCACGTGTCCAAAGTATTGGAGCTTCAGGTTAACCGTCAGTCCTTCCAGAGAATATTCAGGACTGATTTCCTTTAGGATTGACAGCTTTGATCTCCTTGCAGTCCAAGGGACTCTCAAGAGTCATCTCCAACAGTTCAAAAGCATCAATTCTTCAGCGCTCAGCTTTCTTTATAGTCCAAATTTCACATCCATACATGACTACTGGAAAAATCATAGCTGTGACTATACAGACATTTGTTGGCAAAGTAATGTTTCTGCTTCTTAATAAGCTGCCTAGGTTGGTCATAGCTTTTCTTCCAAGGAGCAAACATCTTTTAATTTAATGGCTGCAATCACTGTCTACAGTGATTTTGGAGCCCGAGAAAATAGTCTTTCACTGTTTCCATTGTTTCCCCACCTATTTGCCATGAAGTGATGGGACTAGATGCCATAATCTTAGTTTTTTGAATGTTGAGTTTTAAGCCAGCTTTTTCACTTTCCTCTTTCCCCTTTATTAAGAGGCTCTTCAGTTCCTCTTTGCTTTCTGCCATAAGGGAAAGCCTGTTTCTGCCTGCTGTTCATTTTCCATTACAAATGAATTTTCAGAGATACTCTGTTTCCTTCTTAAATTTCAAAGAAGTTCCCTTCACTATTAATAAACATCAACTGTGACTCAAAATAATGCTTTAATCTGAGACTGAGGTACTGGCTTTCAGCTTTAACTTACCCCATCTGCCACTCAACAGAATACTCTTTCTGGAGGTCACTTAGCCTTCTTTTAATTATTTCTTTTCCTATTAATGTTACAGAATAGAAATGCACTGATCTGTCTGGTGGACATTTTGGCTTGTGTAAATTGAGATTTGGGAATTCATTTGGATGAAATAAGATGCTGGCTAAAACTCAAAGTAAACATTTTGCTGATGTTTGAACCTTAGTACCAAAAAAGTTTATACTTCCTGGTTTCCCTAAGGAGGAGGGATTGTGAAAACCACAGAAAATAGCTATTCTTGGAAACTCTGTTGCCAGTCAAATGCCATGGGGTGAGGGCCCAGAGAAGCTAGTTTCTCTTCCCATAGCTAAAGGATGAGCTCGCTGTGACTAGAACTGCTTGGTCAGGTTTCAGAATCCTTGAGGCTGACTGAGAGGGTGAGGAGGAGGCTGGGCAAAAGGAAGATAGCCGGAATGACTCTTGGAATTCAATCCCAGAATAGCGCCCTAGTTTAGTCTGCTCTTGAACACAGTCGACTTCCTGTAAGACATCTCTGTGTCTGATGCTTGGTTATTCTTCTCGTGTGCCTTCTTCTGTCAGGAAACATGAAAGTCACTAGAAGACTCTGTGTGTGTGTGTGTGTGTGTGTGTGTGTGTGTGTCTGTTCTCAGAAGTGTCTGCCTCTTTGCGACCCCATAGACGACAGGCTGCCAGGCTCCTCTGTCTGTGGGATTTTCCAGGTGACAATACTGGAGTGGGCTGTCACTTCCTCCTCAACTAGAAGACTATATCTGCCCTGAAATTTCTGCTTGAAATAGAGTCTAGAGGTTTGGGATTAAAGGCAATTTTAAATTTCAGTTAATTTGGGATCTGGGATAAAATTTGAAGTGTTATAAGTTATTTCAATATTAATATTTCAATTAATATAGAAAATATGAAGTATAGTATAATTCCCAGTAAATACAAAGACAACTTTCCTTTAGAGCCAAGGGTGATTCATTGACCATTTTTATTGTCTTTGTCCTGTCTCAGAGGGTAGAAAACAACTGCAGTTTACTAAGATGCTATATTTACTATTCAATGAGTCATACTAAAAGCCTCATGTTACTATACAACATGAGGAAAGAGGATCAGGGTAAAAATCATGATCGTAAAAGTGTGATTTCTAAACACCTAGAGTGGGACAAAAAGGTCAAATACCTAAGTTCAAACCTCCTTTGGAATGGAACCACTATTACAAGGCAGCAGATTGCATGAGATAGACATTAATTTTCCCAGGCAGAGGATTAACTTGTATACAGTGGATTGTCTATTATTGAAAAACTTCAACATATTAAGCATAGATGTGTTAGCCTTTAGTTTCCAATATACAGCATCATATACACACATAGCAAATGCACATTACTATGCTACCCTTCACCATTTATCTTTAAATCGCCACATCCCAAATCCAATATCTGATGTTTTAGAAATGTTCTGATTATGTCATAAGATAACATTCTCATTATATATATATAACATTCTCATTATATATATCTATATAATTATATATATACATATATATGCATATATATACACACAACTTTTCCTTTAATATACTCTACTGTTTTGGAATTTTCCTTGATTCCTGTCCAAGATGGACAAGTTTACAAAGTCTTTGATGTGGAGCTGCAATGGATAGGAAAATGCCAAACAATTTTTAGATTCTAAGTGACTGGACTGAGGGTGTGAAAAAGTAGAAGGGTGATCACTGATGGAGTTATGTAGTTAGCCAAGCAAGGTAAAAAAAGTAATATGTTCAAAGTCAAACTGAGTGGAAACTTATAGGAAAAGAAGCCACATGTATGCATCTCAATGTCAGTAACTCAAATGGGAAGAAGACAAGAAATAGATGAATGGGTTTATTTTAAATAATAAGGGTATAATTAAATAGTAATGGAAGAATGGATAATGAGGAAATGGATGAAATAATACATATGTATCAGTGTGCTATAGGTGGGCATTGTAGAATATTTAATGATATGTGAGCTTTATGAGACATAATGAACATGCGGTACTGTGACAAATTAGAAATAAAAAATGAAAATCAATCAAAGGGAATGATTGGTGTTGATAAGTTTCTTTTTGAAGTACAAATACTATGATCAGGCTTATGGAATGAGAGAAGAATCTCTGCTAATTGCATCAGTCTTATAACTTCATGACATTGCATGATGGGGAAATCTAAAAAAAGAGAAGCATCACTAACTACTCACTCTCCGTTCCAGGAAATTCCTGAAAAATAAGGTGGCACAAATTGCTCAAAAGAGGTGAAAGGGTTTTCCACAGTCCAAACAGGAGGAGGAAGAGGAAGTGTGGAAATAATTACTGAATTAAGATTACTGAAAAGGGGGCTTTCCTTATGGATGAGACTCTTGGTTGGCAAATTTTTGATGCGGGGAAAATTCTTCAGTAGTTGCTGACAGCTAACTTTCAGGATGTGAAGTGCTTTATGGGAACCATATATCTACCGGTAGGCAGGGGCTGGGGGGAACACTGCTCTCGAATTCATCTCACCCACCCACAATTAGTCTTTCATTCCTCTTGATCAGGAAAGAGTTACTTAGGGTCCCTGACTATCTTTAATCTGAATCTGGATCCTAAGGGGAGAGATATAGATAGACAGACAGACAGAGACAGACAGAGAGAAAGAGACAGAGAGAGAGAAAGAGAAGAGAAGCATGAATGCTGGTATTTTCAAGTTTGATGGTTTCATAAAGAAAGGGAGATGCATAAAAGGAGGAACATAAAAGGAAGAGGTGAAGACTGGAAGGACGTTCCCAGAGCTAGGAATCCACTTGACCCTTTCCCCGCTCAGATGGCATGGCTGCCATTTAATCACAACTTGACTAAATGGTAGAAAGCAATTACAGTAAGTGCACAATTTAATCACTTTACATCCACACAAAGACCCATGGGGCTTTTCTTACATATTTCACCACACAAAGTGTCCACAATTCTCTGCCTTGCAGAAATATGTTTCCCATGAGGATATGTAGGTTTTTCTCCTGACTCAATTTCTGAATGGTTAAACTCATTTCTGTTGTTCCACATTTCTGCTGTTTGATTTTTAAAAAGAGCAAGACCAGTTTTGCATTCTATAGGAAGTTTGTTTTATCCTTGTGTGAAATCGAGACTACATCTTTCTGGGGCTAGAAGTTATGGGGAACTCATTCCCTCCAGCTCTCATTTTTGGTGTTCTCATTTCAGTGAGTAAAATCTAAGGTCAGTTGATTATAAAGAAAATAATAATCCCGATTTTTATTGCTCTTATGTTCAGTGGCTTCATTTTGTGCCCAGCTCCAGATCGCGTCCTTCTCCCATTCTGTATCAAGCTGATTTGCAAATTCATACAATTGACCCAAAGGACAGGATAACTGATGACTCACTATAAACCCATCACCACTGTTGGAAAATATAATTCATGAATGCATTCCTTATTCAAATTTAGTAGCATTTTATAGGAGGAGATCGGAATATTATCTGAGAAAAGATTCATGCCACATTTTGTTTAAAAATCTGTTTCATTATTTCACAGTCACACTTCAGTGGTTCAAGCTATATAATAGCTTCTTCTTGGCCCTTGAAATGACTTCTTCGTTTTTGCTTTATAGAGAATCAGAATGAATTATTCACAGGTCCCTAGAGCATTAAGGAAAGAATGCCTAATTCTTGAGTAAAGCTAGTGTTACCTTTTTAGTCATATTTGCAGGAAGGACATGTGTTCATTCTTTTCCTAAGAGGAACACTTTTCTCAGCCTTCTCTTTCCAACAGTTCATCCAGTCAAACTTTCTCATTCTTGGGTTTCAACTGAAATATACCATTATTTGGAAGGAGTTCCCTCTCTCCTTCCTGAACCCAACACTAAGTCACTCAATCCTATTTCATTTCAGAGAATTCCTCCCCCAACACCTTTACCATGGACTGTATTGTAATTATTATCCCCCTGGAGAAGGGAATGGCAACCCACTCCATATTTGATTATTTATAAGTTACAAAGAACAGTTCCCAATTAACCTTTATTCCCTGATCTAATGCTTAAAAATAACAGGTAGGCTAAGGAAATCTTGAATAAATAATAGGTATCATCAAAAAATTACTGTGTGCCAGTTATTGTTCTAAATGTTGTACATATTAACACATTCAAGCTTTAAATATCTCCATTAGGTATACATCATTAATATTCTCATTTTACAGATGGGGAAAACTAAGGCACAGTGAGACTTCATAATGAGTCTAAAATTTCCTAGTTAGTATAAATAGAGCAGGGTCAGGTTGCAGAAGAAAAAGGTATAGGGTAGAGAAAAAGCAGCAGGTGAGCACTACATATTCAACAGAACACAAAATAGGTTATTTAAATTACTTAATAACCAAGAAAGATCTTGAAAGGTATGCTTGTATGAAATGTTCATAAACATTTTACTTCACAAACAAAACATTTGGATTTGGAATTTTATACCTTTATCACATTTATATATTAAGTTCTTTAAATTTACTTCTTTTTTTTCCATGCAAATAAAGCCCATCAACCAAACCATCTTCTTCCCAGGTTAGGTTCAAATCAGCCTTGATAAACCCTCAACTGTTAAAAGTTATGTTGTTTTTGAGAACTGATGTGACATGTCCTAGATTTCAAAAGTAGAGGCTGCAGAGAACTGAATGAATTTTTGAATAAAAATCCATATACAAGACACAAACATTAAGGAAGAAGGGGGAGGGGTACAGGCAGCGGATTAGAGTCCTGTCTGGACTACTGCCACCTAGTGATTTGAGTCAACCATCTGCCCCCACCCACTCAGGGAAACATTAGAATAAATGTTTGCTGTGGGTTTATCCCCCCTAAATATCTTAGAAACAAATTGTTCCTGCAATATAAGGCCACCCACCCATGTTTTAAAAAAATAATAATAATAAAAAGTAAGACAGATGGGTAGAATTGGGAAAGAGAAAAAAGGGAGAAACAACAAAGGAAACATCAGTAGAAGGCAGACACACCAGAGCAGTCTGTTAATGAAATGGAGAGAAGTAAAGCGCAGATCAAAAGCAGTGGAAATTAAAAACGATGGGTAGTAAAAGAAAATGGAAAAACTGATACAGAGATAAGACAGCATGAAGAAAAGAACTTTTAAGCAAGAAATAAAGGACAATAAAACTTTGAACTACATATGAACTAGTAAAATCATCAAACATAAAAGGACAGAGAGAAAGCATGAGCAGAGATAAAGAATGGCGGATTAAAGAAAGCAGATGAATGAGAAGTTAGTCTTGGAGTAGGGTGGTTGAGTTTTAAATAAGAAAACCAGAACGCTATATTATTTTATTTGGGATAATCAAGACAGTGTGAGATTGGATTTTCTTTTTTGACTTATTGTAATTAGAAGTGTCCAGTATCCAAGATGTGCAACTCATTTCTCTTCCCATTTTTTTCCTTCTGTGCAATACCAAGGTATTTTTTTTTAATATTTTTTCTTGCTTTATTAAATTAAAAATAATCATAATTACCTCTACTCTATTGAAATGCTTTTGAATTTGCACCTGAAATTATGTGGATGTAGTGTGTTCCAAGTTGAATATCTGTTTAGAGAATTTCATGATTACAGCATTCTTTGTAACAATATTAAGAAACCATACCTTTGGCTTGTATATTCAGGTGATTATTGATATTTAGGTACCCTCATAATTCAAACCAGATTACTGATATCCACGTATCCCCATAATTCAAACCAGAGTTCCCCAGATATAAAACAATAACAAAAGCAGCAGAAGCAATTATAATACCTAACGTGTCTCATTTCATATTTTTTCAATTGAAGTACAATTTACTTACAACATTAGCTTCATGAGTACAATATGATTCAATATTTTCATAGATTATACTCCATACAAAATTATTATAAAATACTGGCTATATTCCTTGGGTTGTTTATTACATCTTTGTAACTTTTTAATTTTATACCAAATAGTCTGTACCCCTTTATCCTCCATCTGTCTTGTCCCTCTGCTTCCTCACCCCACTGGTAACCACCAGTTTGTTCTCTATATTTGTGAATTAGTTTCTTTTTATTCATTTGCTTTATTTTATAGATTCCACATATACATATAAATGAAAACACACAGTATTTGTCTCTCTCTGTCTGATGTTGCACTAAGCATAATGACCCCCAGATCCATCAGAGTTGTCACAAATGGCAAAATTTCATTTTTTATGGTTGAATAACATTCCAATGTATAATATATGTGTGTGTGTGCCAACATAGGTCCATCTAGTCAAGGCTATGGTTTTTCCAGTAGTTATGGATGTGAGTTGGAAACTATAAAGAAAGCTGAGTGCTGAAGAATTGATGCTTTTGAACTATGATGTTGGAAAAGACTCATGAGAGTCCCTTGGACTGCAAGGAGATCCAACTAGTCCATCCTAAAGGAAGTCAGTCCTGAATATTCATTGGAAGGACTGATGTTGAAGCTGAAACTCCAATACTTTGGCCACTTGATGTGAAGAGTGACTCATTTGAAAAGACCCTGATGCTGGGGAAGATTGAAGGCAGGAGGAGAAGGAGATGACAGAGGATGAGATGGTTGGATGGCATCACTGACTCAATGGACATGAGTTTGAGTAAACTGCGGGAGTTGGTGATGGACAGGGAGGCCTGGTGTGCTGCTCTCCATGGGGTCGCAAAGAGTTTGACACGACTGAGCAACTGAATTGAACTGATATGTGTACATATATATACATACACACCACATCTTCTTTATCTATTTCATGTTTTAAAAATCACTTTAGCATACATGATCTTCTTTTATTCTCTGATCAAAGGTTTTTGGAGGATAGGGTTAGTGTTACTAGCCCATTTGATAGACATGACATTTGAATTCTGAAATGTATATGAACTTCCTCAAAGCACTCAGGTGAAGAGTACTGTGCCATCTGACTCTAACTTTGGCAAACATCTTTTCACCAGTAATTTTCCTTTTTTGTTGAGAAAAAGGAAGGGCTATTTTCCTTTGTTCTAAAGTTTATCAATGGAGTGGTAAAAAGTTTGGAGATGGTGTGGACAAAGCTTAGCTTCCCTTCTTAATGGGTATCCCTATGGAGAGGGACTGCCTGCTTCTCCCTGAGTGCTTCATGCATTTAAAAAAGTTTCTGGTTTGACTGTAAAGGAATTTATTGAGAAATCCTTACCTTAAAGGCTTCACAAGTTCCTCTATGGCTTGTTCTTCCATTTCCAGATTCTTTTATGTATTGCCATGTTGAGAGCAATACTTTGGTGATATACAGGAATGCACCTAGAAATTTTTAAATAATCAATAATTTCAATCCTTCTGAATGTTTGATCAGTGAAAAGTACTGCAGTGTTTTGCTAGGTATAGAAAAACAAACAGGATGCTGCCCATGCTCTCAAGAAACTTTCAACTTATAAGTAATATCAAATATTGGAATTGTGCTTTGGAAAGATACTCATTCATTTATCTACTTAGTAAATAATCATCTAATAAATATGATTTATTAGATCATGAAATAAGGCTCTATGTCTAGGTATGGAGGATACAAGACAGATAATATCCTGCTTCCATGGGGTTTATGTTTTGTGCAAGTATGCCATGCACGCTACTTTTGCTTCAGTACTATGGCAGCTGCCCATAGTGGGCTATGGATAATTTCAACAATTTCTCAGGCTTAACTTTCTTCTATTTAAGATAAAAGCAGTCCTATAGCAGTCCCACCGATTGGTGCACATCTCTGTAATTTCTATATTTGAAATCTGGAACATTTACTTTTGGTTTTTAAAAAGGAAGTAGAGCTTGGTTTCTAAAAATTTGTTTTCAATCTGAACTGGAAAAATCCTGACCTAGTTCATCATATTTACCTAAAATGGAGGGAAACAATGCCATAAATTGTAGACAAATGTCTGGATAGTTTAACTTGATTTTCATGACTCAATGGCTTGTAGAGCTGCAAGATTTAGTCCAGTACTCAAACTCTGTAGATCAGAAAGTTGTTGTGTAGATGGGAGGTAAGGCGAGAGGCAAAAAGACACATTAGGAGGACTTCTAAGCAATCCAGGCAAGAGTAAATAATGGTTCACCTTGGCTGGCACCTGTGAGATTGAAGAAGAAGGAGATTAAAACAGGAGAGCTTATGGAGGTAAAATCTGCAGTGGTGGTGGTTTAGTCACTCAGTCGTGTCAGACTCTTTACGACCCCATAGACACAAGCCACAGACAGTAGCTCACCATCCTCTGTCCATGGGATTTTCCAGGCAAGAATACTGGAGTGGGTTGCCATTTTCTCCTCCATGGTATCTTCCCCACTCAGGGATCAAACCTGGGTCTCCTACATTGCTGGAAGATTCTTTACTAACTAAGCCACCAGGGAAGCCCAAAGTCTGCAGTAATTGGAATTGACTGTGAGAAACAAAAGAGAGGACATGAGACTACTCTGAGTTTTTTGAGCCTGGTGCCATTACCAGATATATAGACCACAGAATGAGAAGTTATTTGGGAACAAGTTATAGGCAGATAGGAACTACATTGTTGTGGGATCTAACAACTTAAAAAGAATATGTTAGTCAATAGGATGTCCTGACTGAATCTAAGGAGGGACTGAGATTATAGAGCAGTAGTTGGGATTATTCTCTGACCATCTAGGTCCATGGGTGCGTGTTGATAAGTATGAGAGCTTTCAGGGGTTTTGGCTCAAGAGGAAGAAGATGATGGTGAGAGTGCACTTGGAAAAGAGAAATGGAGGACGTGATGGGGTTTATTCCCCAGTCTTGTTGCTGGGCTAAGTTGATTATTGCTAGAGAGAGGGCAAGCTAAGACCACAAACAAAGGAAAATAGGAAGAGGGTAGTTAAAAAGGAAAAATATTCATTTCAGCAGAAATATTGATTCAGCCCTTGTGAGACTGACTCTGGGGACTTTTAAAAGTATTTGGGTGGATAGAGGGAGCTCTCTTGGGAGATGGAGGTCTGACATTAGTGGATGGAGATAGGAACTAGGAAGTGTAAATTATTATTATTATAACCTTTTTGGTATAGTAAGTTGATGAGGTCTAGAGATATCTGAGTTTTAGGTAACAAGAGTCTCTGAAATTTAAATCAACACATAATGTTTCAGAACAGAGATATAAAAATGGATTCCCTAACCAACTGGATTGAGATTTAACTTTACATATCTAAAGAAATGGGTTAATTAAAAAAGAGATTGATGAAATCAATCTTCCATACCCATGGAAGACTGGGTATGGGGAAGGGGGATAATAATTTCCAATTATTGAGTGTTTATTCAATGTGAGAAATTGTACTAAATATTTTTATTAATCCTTATAACAGTGCCCAAAGGAGAGATAATAATATTCCTTCATTTTCCCAGACTCAAATCTCTTTAGAAATATGGAAGGGAGAAGAAGTACAAGACAACATGTTTATCCCATCATCAAAGTTATCTTTATTATGAGGATAGATATGTCAGCATATCTGGGCCCGGGTGCCCCCTTGTTCTGATTCTGTGTTTATCAAAGAACTTTCTGAATGTAATCAGGCTTCTTATGTAGGTCTCCTAACCTTGACTTGATGACATAGCTCTTCCATATACTATGGTGTTTGTATCCATCTTTGAAAATTGTTTGGTATACTGACACAGTGACTATGGGAGTTGATTCTATCTGTGAGCACTAAACCCATAGTCTATTTAAAAACTCAAGGAATACATTGAGGACCAAGATAATGTTGCCCCGTGAGGACTTTGGGAAGTAGACCAAATGATATTTTTATTCATTCATTTGATTGTCTATTTGTTTCTCTGAATGAGTATTACAGGGAAGATACTGTGTATTACAGGGAAATATAGTTCAATGATAAGACAGATATCTTTCTTGTTCTAGACCTAGTATGTTATTAGGAAGCACAAACATTGAATAAATCATTGCACAATTAAAACAAGTAAAGCTTTTACAACTGTTCTAAGCCTGATGAAGAACTTCAAGGGAGAATGAAGGTGTGTAATGAGCAACCTTATCTGAGGAGGGGAGTCAGAATTTCCCTGCTGAGATTTCTCTGGATTACATTTTTAATTATTTTCTTAGACTTCACTAGATTTTTGGAGTTTTTATTGGTGGGATAATCAATTAACAGTAATTAGTAACTGACCTAAATATGCTCCTGGAAGTTAAAAGAGAGACAAAGAGCTATGTAGTGTTAATAGTTAAAATGATAGGGGTGGAGGAAAGCAGATACAAAGAAGGAAAGACAGGGTCCTTGAGACACTTGGAGGGTAGAAAGAAATTGAGGAATTGAGGAAAGTAGAAAAGTTAGAAAAATAATCAGAAAGGAAGAGGTGTAAGCATAGTTGAGGATCACAATATTCAAGGGTAAGATAGACTTTAAAAGAGACAGGAAAAAATGATCAGGATCACAAATCTATAAACAAGTGAAACAGGTTGAGGGCAGGAACTAGAGTCTATGGTAGATTATTAATAAGTTATAAAATATCATTCTGCCCTTCTTTTTCAATAGATGAATGGGTTCCAGGTTCTTAGCTAGACACAATTATGCCCATTTAAAAGATTACATACCTTCAATCTTTTTGCAGCTCAGTGTGATCTTGTGACAAAATCTAACCAATGAGATAATGAATTGTTTTATGGAACCTCAGATAAGTATCCTTAAAAGAGAGGTAGCAGTTCTTTCTTAGTCTCTTCATTTATCTATTTGCTTGGGATGTTGGTGTGATGTTTAGAGATACAATAATCATGTTGAACCCTAGAAGCTGGGGTCACATCCTAAGTGACCATATCTTAAAGTGTTACAGGGATCTTGAAGAAGTCCTGAATCTTTTCTCTAATTTTCTCCATCCTAAGTAAAGGAGTTTACTCTGGATAGAAGAGAGGGCATTGATAGAATCTTTGAGATGTGGGTAATGGTGAAATATTGTGGAAGATAATGAAAGTTGTTCCTCTATTTTTTCTGACCAACTAATGATGATACTTTCTGTATTTCTCAATTTCAGGAAAGATAATAGAGGTCATAAAAAAGTTGCTTAGTCTTGATCTGCAGCTTACTGTTGAGTTTTTAAAAGTGAAATTTCCCCTTTTCTCATCTCTTTATTTCTCCATGGTGTCCCACCAAGGTCATATCAGATGGTATAGACTCACATCTATTCCACATGACCATGACTCCTGGGCTGAACAGATCATGGTGGTGGGGCTGAATGCCTGACCCAAGTTGGTACAGTCTTACTGGTTCTTTAACAACCTTGGAATTGAGATTCAGAGATGACTATAACTTGAAAGAGTGCACTTGGGATATATAGGACAGTCCTATATACATGTAGACAAACAAAGACAGAAGATCTGGAAAGAGAATGATAAAGCAGCCATGCAGATGAAAGACCACATGTTCCTTAAGGCAGAAAGGGGGGTAAAGAGAGAGACGGAGAGAGATTGAGAATGAGGGAGGGAGGAAGGAAGGGAGAGGGGAAGAGGAGAGAGAAAGAGAATGGAAAGCTGGCCAAACAACTGCTTTGCTTCCTGACAGCTTTTGAGATCTGACTCCTCCAAGCCCAGAGAGTTTCCTGCACTTGCAGACACCCTCACTCAAGATAGTCTGAAGAATCTCTGTAAGTTGCACAACAAAAAATTTTTATCCAGGATAATTATCCCCTGCCATTCCACAGGGATCTTCCAAGGGAAAACAAGAAGCTCATTTAACCCAATCTCAGAATGGTCTCATTTTGGTTTTGTGACCATTGATAGCTGTCCAGAGGAGTGTTCTGAAGGTTGTAGGGGAGATACAGAGATGTAGAACCATGTACACATTTGGAAACAGAAGTCTGGCACTTGAGCACGTGCCTGGTGCCGCAGCTAGAAGTGATGATAGAACCAGTGAGAGTAGACGAGAGGATTAATTCCTAAATTTTCCAAGTGCAAATACCCAAACAATCAAAACATTGTGAAAAGAAAAAAATAAGGTACATTCTTAACATTCAAATAATTATAATCCAGGCAGAGAAGAGTAACACACACACATGCACTCCTAGGTTAAATACAGGGCAGCAGCAGAATAGCTAAGTGAGTGTTATAGATTATAAGCGTTCTAAGATTCAAAGGAGATAGCTGTTGGTGCTGGGCTATTGTTTTTGGGTATTAAGGAGGTCGGGTTTGCTTTAGGCTGCGGGAGAACAGTTGGCATTCATAATGGAAAGTGCAGCTGACTTGAGGTCAGCTTTTCCACTGAGTAGTTATATGATCGTGAGCAGTCACTTTACATTTCCACCTGTGCTGCAGTGCCCTCCTGTATAAAATGAGGGCTTTGAATTGGATTCATTAATTCCTTCAGAACATCCATTTTAAGTGTCTGCTATAACACAGAGAGCTAGGAATATTAAATTAATAAAAGACCTAGTCTTTATTCTCAAGGATTTTACAGCTTAGGAGAGGAGATTTAAGTGCAAATAAATAAGTCTTCTAAAAAGATAATCACTATGATGTAGCTATGAACAAACAACTGTGGGAGGCACTTAAATTGCCTACAGGTAAGGAAACACTCCACCAAAGCCATGTTTGGATGAACAAGAGTTGCTTGATGAATCAGGTAATGATGAAACATTCCAGAGAGGGAAGAATTTCCTCGGTATTTGCTTATGTCTCTGGTAGCATTAATATTTTATAATTCTTTGTCTCTGCCTTGTTTTGGTGGAGAAGAAGGGGAGTGAACAAATGTAGGGTGGGAGTATGGGTATGAATTGATGAAGAGAAGGTGGAAGGAAATAACTTCCCAGACTTCTTCAAACTCCTAACACATATTCAAAGTGAATTCCATGAAGGAGAACACACAAAGGCACACGAAAAAGCAAGTGATTAAAAGCGTTATTACCTCCTCTAAATTTCTGTTGTACATGAGGTCTCAAAGATGATGCAAATATGGTTCCTTATATGTTCCTTATAAACATGTAGGAATCCCATCCGGAGGCAGCAGTATAGTGTTTGAGAACTTGAGCTTTGAAGACAGATCACTCAAGTTCGTGTCTCAACATTTCCACATATTAGTTTGTAAGATCCTAAAAAGTTCCAGTCTTTGGGGCCTTAGTTATACTTAATATGAAACATGGAAATAATAACAATAGCTAAAAAATCCCATGGAAGGAGGAGCCTGGAAGGCTGCAGTCCATGGGGTCGCTGAGGGTCGGACACGACTGAGCGACTTCACTTTCACTTTTCACTTTCATGCATTGGAGAAGGAAATGACAACCCACTCCAGTGTTCTTCTGTAGAGGATCCCAGGGACGGGGGAGCCTGGTGGGCTGACGTCTATGAGTTTGCACAGAGTCGAACACTGCTAAGCAACTTAGCAGCAGCAGTTCCTATTGTAATAATTAAATGAGTTAGACAAAGTTGTTTGGAACCATCTCAGTAC
Source organism: Tragelaphus eurycerus (assembly GCA_935064755.1). NCBI lineage: Eukaryota > Metazoa > Chordata > Mammalia > Artiodactyla > Bovidae > Tragelaphus > Tragelaphus eurycerus. The sequence goes on along the minus strand of CAKXYN010000010.1, from coordinate 36,859,926 downwards.
ATAAAAACATCAAAGTATTAGCTATCACTACTTATGATCCACAGGGTCCACCGAGGAGGAGTTGAGGCATGGGTGATATGCCTCGTTGGTGAGTAACCTGATGATGGTTCCTTGTTATGGTCTTCAATGAGGACAGCTTAGAATTCACTTATTTTGTCATGATACAAAGTGTTAGATGACGCTCCTGTTCTAGGCACTGTGGGTCATACAAAAGGAAAAACAGGCTGTACAGTTCAATATTTTTAAAACTGAGCTGTATACAGTGCATATCAAATGAATGCTTAGGAGATCAGAGGAAGCAGATGTTATTTCTGCCTGGAACGTCCATCCAGAGACTATTTCCTGGGTGGCATCGGAACGGTGTGATGACACTCATGACTACAGGGGTGAGGGTTAGGATTTGGCTCGGCTGGTCTGTGCACTTCCTTTGCTTTCACAAGTCTTTCTTCCTTCCCGTCCGCACTTTTAGAGGAAAATCTGAGCCAACCGACCCAGGATGTTGGAGGAGAGTCAAGGCTGGGAAAGTACCGTGGACTGTGTTAGCAATCAACAGAAAAGATATTTTTAAACAAAAGTGGTTTTCCAAGTCTCCATGAAAAGAAACAAAAGGCTTTTCTCAAATGAATTCTGGTTAGAAACTGTTCTTGTTCCGTGACTTTTATGTCACTGGGACAAGTCAGCACTTAGAAATGGTTATTTTCCTGTCAATATGCCCACATAGATACTTCTCCTTAGAATGACATAATGGCACCAGTGTTTAATCCCATGCACTGCTCCCCCTCCGAAGGCAGTGACTTGCAAAAACAGTAAGGATACCTCTGCTCGGTGGGTCTCGCTGTCTCTTGATTAGACTGCAGGCACAACCTGTGTGGGGAACAATCTCCTAGATCATACTGAAGGTTCGCACAGATGGGACATCAGTGGGAGGAGCTGCCAGCTACTTCCCTGCCAACTTGTTAGTGCTGGAGACATTATCCTCTTGTTTTGCCAGTTTAATAGAGGATCAGTCGTAAAGATTCTCTGTAGGCTCAGCAACATAATTATTATCTATGGTCTCTGCATTAACTGTGAGAAAACATCATGGTCTGAATCTGCCTAATTTCAAATGCCAAACTGTGCCCACATTCAGCCCACAACTGAACCTGGAAATTCAGTATACCCCTTAGCGTTGCTACTGCTGTCATTATGGCGGGTGTTAAGTATACCTTTGCCTAAGCCATGACGTTTAACCCTTGTCGTACTGCTTCTGTATATAAAGCTTACTTCCTCTGTTTCCCAGACCCTTTATAACACCAGTGTCCTTGCAATTCAAAATTATTAAAAAGGTAAAAAACAAACAAACAAAAACTATGTCACACTTAGTTCTGATCCTTAGTCCAGAAGTGCCAAGCCCCTGCAAATTTAGAAAACAAACTCTTTAACAGATGGGCCACATAAAGTTTACAACATGTGCAGTGTGGGAGGTAGTATGGCTCTGGGTGAGAAACAGAAGACTGGAAATTTGGGAGCTCAGAGTTTTTGAATTTGCTCTTATTTTTTTTTCTCATAGATCACAAAAGCTTATAGTTTTCAGTTCTCTCACATGACCTGATATCTTAACCTTTTTAAGTGAGTGAGGTAATAAAAAAAATATATATATATATATTTTTCCTAATATGATACAGCATCAAAATGTTTATTGCTACTCCTAGGATTATATGCAACTAGTATCAAATTGCTAATAAAATGTGGCTGCAGGATCTAGAGAAATCCTCCATGTAATTCTATATCTAAGATATAATTCTCTGTCACTGAGGACAGGCATATAACAGGGGAGCTGTTCTCACAGGAAAAGAACATTGCCAGCCTTGGACCAGACATTGGCAAGTGATTGGATTATGACTTCAAATGCTGAAATTTCAACAGGCCTCTTAATGATCTCTGGAAACTTTAAGAGATGATTTTTATAACCAAGACATTATGATAGGAATTGGATAACTGTCTAATAACAAAGGTTTCAAAATATAGATGATCATCAGTTTTGCTCAGGGGATCTATTCAAAAATATAAACATCTAAGACTCCCATGTGCCTGCTAATTGGGAGTTTTGGAAGTAAGGCTAAACAATCAAAATTTTGAAGAAGTTTCCTAAATAATTCCAGTGACTTCAAATCTGTCACAATTCATAAAAGTACATGAATCAATAAAAGGACTTTGACTAAACTGAGGTTGACTGAAATTCCAAAAAGAGAGAGAAATACAGGAGTGGTCATTGGGAGAGGACAGAGGATTGGCTTAGCAGAAGATGGAAGAAAGACACAAAAATATCAAGAAGAATCCATGGCTCAGCCACAGAGATGGCAGAAAGGAAGTCATTGAGAGAGTAACAGTCCTGAAGGTGAAGGCAGAAAGAGAAATTTAGCAGTATAAGTAGGGAAGTTCAGTTCAGTTCAGTTCAGCCACTCAGTTGTGTCTGAAAGTCTTTGTGACCCCATGGACTGCAGCACGCCAGGCTTCCCTGTCCATCGCCAACTCCCAGAGCTTGCTCAAACTCATGTCCATTGAGTTGGTGATGCTATCTAACGATCTTATCCTCTGTCGGCCCCTTCTCTTCCTGCCTTCAATCTTTCCCAGCATCAGGGTCTTTTCCAATGAGTCAGTTCTTCACATCAGGTGGCCAAAGTATTGGAGCTTCAGCTTCAGCATCAGTCCTTCCAATACTGATTTCCTTTAGGATGGACTGGTTTGATCTCCTTGCAGTCCATTGGACTCTCAAGAGTCTTCTCCCATACCACAGTTCAAAAGCATCAATTCTTCAGTACTCAGCTTTCTTTATAGTCCAACTCTCACATCCACACATGACTACTAGAAAACTATAGCTTTGACTAGACAGACCTTTGTCAGCAAAGTACTGTCTCTTCTTTTTAATATGCTGGCTAGGTTAATAAGTAGGGAAAGATGCCTTCAAAGAGTTTAAATGCATGGGCCATTTGTGTTAGTGAACTTTTGCTTCCAATTTTGCACTGTCTCCTCTTTCTCATCCATTGTCCAACCTGCATTTAGAGTGTTCTTTTAAGAATTCAAACTTGAATCATGACCCTGCCCTGTTGAAAGCACTCCCTTTCTCTCGGGATCAAACACCAACCACTGTCCTGTCTACGAGCTGACTTTGGCATACCTCTTCTGCCAGTCTGCTCCTTTCATCTGACTGCTGAAGACTCTGGGCATACTGATCTTCTGTCATTCTTGAGACACATCAAATTCCTTCCCACTTTGGGACTCTTCATACCTGCTGTCCTTTTCCTGGCAAAATCTTCCCCTTTCTCCCCCCAGCACTATTTACCTGGAAGATTTCTAGACAGATGACAGGTTACTTACTCAGAGAGGAATTCCCTGACTATTCAGTTTAAATTAGGTCTCCTCATTATACTGACATAAAATACACATTTTCTTGATAGCACTAATCATAATTTATAACTTTATATTTACCTGCTTGACTACTTAGCTTTATAATAAAGAGATATTCACATGGGAAATTTTATTTTGTTCATCACTACGTATGTGGTGTCTAACACACTACCTGAAAGATAATATGTGCTTAATAATTGCTGAAGTAATAAATGGGTGCATGATACATGTTCAGAGACCAAAAAAAAAAAATGAGTTAAAGGAAGAAAGATGGTTTTCTTCATTTAGTCTTTCAGTATGCCAGTTATGGCATGCACACAAACATCTAATGCATTAGTCTAAGTACTGCAGGGGCACAAAGATGAATCACATGGTTGGAAAAGATAGATATGCAAGCAAAAATATATAATAAGAATAAATGAAATAAACTGTATGACAGAGGCACAGTATCCAGGAGCGAGTAAATTTGGTTCATATATCTGGGCAAGACTGCCAATGGAGTGCATTGAAACGGGGCCAAAAAGCCATATAAAGTTCAGAAGTAGAATGTAGTAAATACTGAAGTTTCTGATTTAGATCATAGTCTCCTTCTGTTAAACTGATTTCTTCTTTTTGCTGTTGGCAGAGATACTTATTAGAGGAAAGCAAAACAAATCAGGTCTTTGCTTCAGCCCACCAATCACACTTGACTGAAATTGAATTGATATCCTGATCCAAGATGGTCAATCAGTTTCTCTCTCCCTGAAATTTATAGTTGAGACTTTAAATTTCCTGGCAGTTAGCAGCAGGTGCTGGGCCTGTTAGGACAAGTTAACTTAGAGTTTAAGGTAACGGTGTCACTATCTTTTCATGTTCATAGAGAGGCAGAAAAGGCTGGTCTAGGTGTAAAGAAAGAGTGAAGATTTTACAAGAGGCAGAGATGAAAAGAATGGAAAGGGAAGCAAGAGAGAAAGAGAGGGAGAGAGACAGCAAGAACTGTTATCTGCTAATTGCTCTCTGCTATGTTTCTTTATAATTTTCCAAATTCTATCTTTGGTGCCTTGTGAGACCCCACTTTATCTCCTTTAATTAAGCTAGAGTTAATGTGTCTCTGTGTTCCAACAAAAGAGAGCCTTAATGAAGACAGATGAAAAGGTGGGAAAGGAAATCACAAAAGAGGAAAAAGTGATGAACCAATCTGTAGAAAAGATCATAGCATATGTGGAGACATGATCTACGTTTTCCTATTGCACTGGTCCTATTTTGGGAATTTTGGAGAAAGCATCACTGACTCAATGAACGTGAATCTGAGCAAACTCCAGGAGAGGCAGTAAAGGATAGGGGATCCTGGGGGCTCAAGAGTTGGACATGACTTAGTGATTGAACAATAACCAGCCTGGAGCTGAAGAATGAAGAGGTGCGATTACCATGGTAAGAATTTCAAGGGAGTGACAGGTTTGCTTCTGTTTTTCAGAAGAAATAAGTGAAAGCAATGTAGAGGATGAATTATTGTACAGAGTAGAGACTGGAAGCAAGGTGATGTTTTTTGGAGAGTTGGAGGTATTATTACAATCCAGCAAACCTGAGAGGGGCCTGAACGAAAGCTCTGACAGTGACAGATGGAAAGAGAGTGAAGCACCCAAAGGGGGTGTAATTGACAAAACCTGATGACTGTTGTGAAAAGGAGATGGAGGACAATTGCTTTTGTTTGTTTTTTGCTGACTTTCTAGATTTAAGATCTTCAACTTAGATGACTGAAGAGATGTTGATTCTATGACTGAGATAGTAAGTTAATAGGATTTATAGGTTTGGGGGAACATGAAAGAAATACCTGCTTATTTATTGGGTTGGGTTTTTGTTTTGTTTTTAGTCATGTCCAACTCTTGCAGCCCCATGGACTCTATGTAGTCTGCCAGATTGCTCTGTCCATGGATTTTCCAGGCAAGAATACTGGAGTGGGTTGCCATTTCCTTCTCCAGGGGATCTTCCTGACCCAGGGATGGAACCTGCGTCTCCTGCATTGGCAGGTATATTCTTAACCATTGAGCCACCAGGGAAGCCCCTGGTTGAGGGTATGCTGACTTTAAAGAGACTGCTATATTTGAGAAAAGAACAAAACAATGAGTATTACTCTGTCTTTTTCAAAGATACTGAACAAACGTTCTCCGTTCAGTTAGACTGACTAGTTTTTCATCCAATTTCTAAAGGGTTAAACTATTTAAGTGAGGCGTTTGCCCCTAAAATAAGTTCCCTGAACATATTTCCCCCATGCACTCTCTACTTTGGATTGCTTCATAGGGTTTTGGAATTTCTTCTTGAAACATCTTGCAGATGACAACCTGTAAAATATAGAAGGCGGCGAATATTTTACTACTTTAAAAAACATTTATATTTTAGTTAGTGCAGATTAAAAATGAGAGGACCAATGGATAAAAGGGTCAGGACTAATACCCCTCTGCAATGAAATACTCAGGCTTTGGATTTTGTCTCATGTCACTTCAATAAGCAGCTAGCTCTCTGAGGTGTGTGATTCTGCTACATATCTGCAATTCCAGAGGGCTGAGTGCATTCCCTCAGTACTTTTGTAATGATCAGAACCGAGGTAGCCCTCAAGGGATGGAAGATCCAGAGCAAAGTGCTGGGAAAGCGCAGTGTGTGTGCACTGCAGCAGAGAACACTGGAAGGCAACGCAGGCGGGAACTGACAAATCCACTTGGGCTGCCAGGGCGCTGGACACCCTCCTTTTCCTGAGCTGGGCAGCTGACATGCAAGCAGAGAAGCCTTTAAAGATTGGTTTCGGGTGTTAACATCTATAACATCAGTTACAGAACTGCAAGGCAGCAGCTGCTTGCGGAACATATATACCGATGTGGGGTGCACACTACTTCATTAGAACGCCATTTTCAGCAATGCTTCAGGACTTTATAAGCTTGTGGTACATTAACTTGAGAAAAGTAACCAGTAATAAGTTTTATGAGAGTAGTTTAACCATGTTATCTTCCCTTTTCCTCTATTATTTATTTAACTGCTTAATTGCTTAGCTATTTAACTGTTATAAAAAGCATACATGTGCATGTACACACACACATAATCCAAACTGGGGGGGGGGGACAACAAACTTTAAAGCAGTAATTATTAAAGGGAGAAGATTCACTCTCCTAAAATGAGGTGAGCACAATCGTGCTGTCCTCTCTCTGCAAAACAGATGAAAAACAAATGATCTACAATGAGTTTGAGTGCAATGTTTTATTAAGTTGGGAGTGGTGTGTGCATTGCAAGTCTGATTATTTTTTGTTGAACTGCTGCATGTAATCAATTCTGCCTCTGTGTGTGTGTGTTTGTGTGTGTGTGTGTGTGTGTGTGTGTGTGTTCATGTATGTGAGAGAGAGAAAGAGGGGGCGAGAAAGAGAATAAGAATAGGGATCGATAAAATTTTTTAGTAGTTAATCAAAAGCATTTTAAGATGGTTTAAGAAAAGAGTGCATAGGGTAGTTTAAGTAGAGCTTTCCTTTTGCCATTCCTCTTCCTTAAGACTTGAATTGAATGCCACACCTAGAATTCCAGTGAAAGGAATTTGAGGAAGAATTCAAAACAGGCCCATAGAATGTGGCTTGTCAGTTCACTGAACTACTTCTCTGTTTTATATTGACAGTTGGGATTTTTCATCTATCATGGTATCAACCCATTTTTGTTACTTCTTCAAACACTTTCTTTTAGAGCACATTTATATGTTGGATCGAGGGTCCCTGAAATCTTTGCTCCATGCAAATATAACTCAGTTTCTTTGGGAGTAATGACCCTACCCCAAATGTGAATAGCTTTTATATGATGGTAAATCCAGATACATCCCACTCAGTCCCCTTAGAAATCCAAAGGTCAAGATTTTTGCCCTAATTCCCTGATATAGTCAGTGGTGGGGAAACAATTTAACTTTGTCCACTGGAAGCTTTCCAGGATTGTGAATGCAGAGTATGGTGCAGGGACACAAAATGTGTCTGATGTCTGTTTATCTCAGTGGCAGTGGCAATGTACAGGTCAGGCTGTTCTGGCTACACGGTGTTTTATGTGTTTCTTACTGCATTTTCTCTCAGAGTGCCCAGATCCCACCCATCCCCAACTTGAATCTTCTTAGAATGGTCACATACTTATATAGTCTAAAACAACACGTGTACAATTGTAGTGGTAGTGGTGGTGGTTCAGTTGTTAAGTCATGTCGGACTCTTTGGGACCCCGTGGACTGTAGCCTGCCAGGCTCCTCTGTCCATGGGATTTCCTAGGCAAGAATACTGGAATGGGTTGCCATTTCCTCCTCCAGTGGTTACATACAATTTTTTTAATTACCCTAAAAATAAATAGCAACCTTTTATTATATCCGTATCTGTGGGTCAAAAAATCAGAGCAAGCATATTTGTTTCCTAGGGCTCCTGTAACAAAATACCACAAACTGGGTGCCATAAAACAGAACTGTATTCTCTCACAATTCTGGAAGTCCAAGTTCAAGACTTTGGAAGGACCCTGCTTTCTCTAAACTCTGCGGAGGACTCCTTCCTTCCTCCTGGCTTCTGGTGGCTTGCTGGCAATCTTCAGCGCTCCTTGGCTGGCAGCTACATAACTGCGGTCTCTGCCCTCACCATCACATCGTGTTCTTCTCTGTTTTCACATGACCACCTTTTTATAAGGACACTGGTTATATTGGATTAGGGGCTCATCCTACTCCAGTATGACCTCATCTTGGCTAATTATATCTATAATGACCCTGTTTCTGAAAGAGACAGCATTCTGAGATACTGGGGATTAGGCCTTCAGTTTTTTTTTTTTTTTTTTGCAGGGGAGATGATGCAACTCATAACAACAAGCAGGTGAGACAATGTGAGCAAGAGCCCAAGACAGAAGCCATAGATTTTATGTAACCTAGCCTCAGAATTGAAACCCCATCACCTCAGCTGTCTTCTGTTTATGAGACACAGGTCAGTAAATTCAGCCCCTACTTAAAGGAGGATATTACAGGAGCATGAACACCAGGAGCTGAAGCTCACTGGAGGGCTATCTCAGAGCCTGAAACGTGCTGTGCTTAGTCACTGAGTCGTCACTCTTTGCGACACTATGGACTGTAGCCTGCCAGAGTTCCCTGTCCATGGGATTCTCCAGGCAAAAATACCCTCCTCCAGGACATCTTGTCAACCCAGGGATCAAACCCAGGTCTCCCGCATTGCACGCAAATTATTTACCATCTGAGCCATCAGCAAAACCCAAGAATACTGGAGTGGGTAGCCTATCCCTTCTTCAGGGGAATTTCCCGACCCAGGAATTGAACTGCGGTCTCCTGTATTGCATTACAGGCAGATTCTTTACTGTCTGAGCTACCAGGGAAGCCCATCTCAGAGCCTACCTATATGTATTTCATTATAATTGTTTTCAAGTTTTATAAAAATGGCGCTTTACCATCTACATCTTTTGAGGCTTGAGTTTTTATTCACTCAATACTGTGTTTCCAAGAGTCATCCATATTTAATGAATAATTATAATAAACTAATTAGAAATTAGCTGTACTTATTTATTTACAATTAATAAATTATTTATTCAATCAGTTCTCTACTGGTAATTTTCAATGTTCTGAAGATCTTAGCTCTTAGCAACATTCCTCACAGTATAGTCACTTATTAATTTGATCCTGTTACATATAAAACTATATCAAAACTAATGAAGTGAGTTTTTTTTTAATAGCTCTATTTATTTGTAGCACTGATACTGTCAAGGGTGTACAATCAAAATTCATGTTTCCAAGGCATATAAAATAATTCTTCTCTTGGTGTGGTTATAACATCAACTTGATAGATGGTTAAGTTCATTTATTTCTATCTGTTTTCACTTTTTAGGGTCTGCTTTTATTTATATTACTTTTGGAAGATGTCAATATTTTCTAAATTCCAAAATAGAATTATGTAGCAAGGTATGTTAAGAGAAGCCTTCGTTACTATTCCTCATCATTATTACCTCTTGACCCTACATGTAAACGTTTCAGTTTGGGGTTTTCCTTGTAAGAAATATTTGCATATATATAACGACACTTACACACAGAAAGCTGCGTTTCCTTACTTTATTTCAAAAAAGGTAGCAGACTGTATACATTGCTCTGCATCTAGGTTTTTGTTCTTTAACTTAATAATGAACCCTGAAGATCATGTCTTATCAGGGAATAAAGAATGACCTCATTACTTTTTACTGTGCTATAGGATATTATTGAGTGGGTGCACTGTCATTTATTCAGCCAATTCTCTACCGATGGACATTTGGATTGTCTCCAAATTCTACTCTTAAAAAAATCTCACAATCAGCAACTGTTTTTTCTTATCTTTCTTTCGTGTGTGTGTGTGTGTGTGTGTGTTTCAGATTGTTGGGGTAAAGTGCACAATCAAATACTACCAACCAGGTCAGCCAGTCAGTCAGTTTAGTCGCTCAGTTGTGTCTGACTCTGCAACCACATGGACTGCAGCATGCCAGGCCTCTCTGTCCATCACCAACTCCCAGAGTTTACTCAAACTCATGTCCATTGAGTTGGTGTTGCCATGCAACCATTTCATCCTCTGTCATCCCCTTCTCCTCCTGTCCTCAATCTTTCCCAGCATCAGGGTCTTTTCCAATGAGTCAGTTCTTCGCATCAGGTGGCCAAAGTACTGGAGTTTAAGCTTCAGCATCACTCCTTCCAATGAACATTAGGACTGATCTCCTTTAGGACAGACTGGTTGGATCTCCTTGCAGTCCAAGATCTCAAGAGTCTTCTCCAACACCACAGTTCCAAAAGCATCAATTCTTTGGTGCTCAGCTTTCTTTATAGTCTGACTTTCACATCAATATATGGCTACTGGAAAAACCTTAGTTTTGATGAACTTTTGTTGGCAAAGTAATGTATGTGCTTTTTAATATTCTGTCATAATATTAAAGGTTGGTCATAACTTTTCTTTCAAGGAGCAAGCGTCTTTTAATTTCATGGCTGCAGTCACCATCTGCAGTGATTTTGGAGCCCCATAAAATAATGTCACTGTTTCCACTATTTCCCATCTATTTGCTCTGAAGTGATGGGACTAGATGCCATGATCTCAGTTTTGTGAATGTTGAGTTTTAAGCCAACTTTGTCACTCTCCTCTTTCACTTTCATCAAGAGGCTCTTTAATTCTTTGCTTTCTGCGAAGAAGGGTGGTGTCATCTGCATGTCTGAGGTTATTGATATTTCTCCCGGCAATCTTGATTCCAGCTGTGCTTCATCCAGCCCAGCATTTCTCATGATGTACTGTGCATATAAGTTAAATAAGCAGGGTGACAATATACAGCCTTGACGTACTCCTTTTCCTATTTGGAACCAGTCTGTTGTTCCATGTCCAGTAATAACTGTTGCTTCCTGACCAGCAAACAGATTTCTCAGGAGGCAGGTCAGATGGTCTGGAATTCCCATCTCTTTCAGAATTTTCCACAGTTTGTTGTGATCCACAGAGTCAAAAGCTTTGGCATAGTCGATAAAGCAGAAACATATTTTTCTGGAACTCTCTTGCTTTTTTAATGATCTGACTGATGGTGGCAATTTGATCTCTGGTTCCTCTATGCTATGCTATGCTAAGTCACTTCAGTCATGTCTGACTCTGTGTGACCCCATAGATGGCAGCCTACCAGGCTCCCCCATCCCTGGGATTCTCCAGGCAAGAACACTGGAGTGGGTTGCCATTTCCTTCTCCAATACATGAAAGTGAAAAGAGAAAGTGAAGTCGCTCAGTCCTGTCTGACTCTTAGCGACACCATGGACTGCAGCCTACCAGGCTCCTCCATCCATGAGATTTTCAAGAGTACTGGAGTCGGGTGCCATTTCCTTCTCCACTCTGGTTCCTCTACCTATTTTAAATCCAGCTTGAACATCTGGAAGTTCAGGTTCATGGATTGTTGAAGCCTGGCTTGGAGAATTTTGAGCATTACTTTACTAGCATGTGAGATGAGTGCACTTGAGCGGCAGTTTAAGTATTCTTTGGCATTGCCTTTCTTTGGGATTGGAATGGTTCAGGACTTTTTCCAGTCCTGTGGCCACTGCTGAGTTTTCCAAATTTGCTGGCATACTGAGTGCAGTACTTTCACAGCATCATCTTTTAGGATTTGAAATAGCTCAGCTGAAACTCCATCACCTTCACTAGTTTTGTTTGTAGTGATGCTTCCTGAGGCCCAGTTGACTTCATATTCCAGGATGTCTGGTTCTAGGTGATTGATCACACCATCATGATTATCTGGATTGTGAAGATCTTTTTTGAATAGTTCTTCTGTGTATTCTTGCCACCTCTTCTTAATATCTTCTGCTTCTGTTAGGTCCATACCGTTTCTGTCCTTTATTGTGCCCATCTTTGCATGAAATGTTCCCTTGGTATCTTTTTCCTGAAAGACATCTCTTTCCCATTCTATTGTTTTCCTCTATTTGTTTGCACTGATTACTGAGGAAGCCTTTCTTGTCTCTCCTGGCTATTCTTTGGAACTCGGCATTCAAATGGGTATATCTTTCCTTTTCATCCTTTGCCTTTCACTTCTCTTCTTTTCACAGCTATTTGTAAGCTGTGACAGCTTACCTCCTCAGACAGCCATTTTGCTTTTATTGCATTTCTTTTTCTTAGGGATGGTCTTGATCCCTGTCTCCTGTACATTGTCAGGAACCTCTGTCCATAATTCCTTGAATCTATTTGTCACTTCCACTGGATAATCATAAGGGATTTGATTTAGGTCATACCTGAATGGTCTAGTGGTTTTCCCTACCTTCTTCAATTTAAGTCTGAATTTGGCAATAAGGAGTTCATGATCTGAGCCACAGTCAGCTCCCGGTCTTGTTTTTGCTGATTGTATAGAGCTTCTCCATCTTTGGCTGCAAAGAATATAATCAATCTGATTTTGGTATTGACCATCTGGTGATGTCTTTGTGTAGGGTCTTCTCTTGTGTTGTTGGAAGAGGGTGTTTGTTATGACCAGTGCATTCTCTCGGCAAAACTCTCTTAGCTTTTGCCCTGCTTCATTCTGTACTCCAAGACCAAATTTGCCTGTTACTCCAGGTGTTTCTTGACTTCCTACTTTTGCAATCCAAACCCCTATGATGAAAAGGACATCATTTTGGCATGTTAGTTCTAGAAGGTCTTGTAGGTCTTCATAGAACCATTCAACTTCAGCTTTTTCAACATTATTGGTGGAACATAGACTTGGATTATGCCATTCATGATATTGAATGGTTTGCCTTGGAAATGAACAGAAATCATTCTGTTGTTTTTGAGACTGTATCCAAGTACTTCATTTTGGACTCTTTTGTTGACTATGATGGCTACTCCATTCCTTCTAAGGGATTCTTGCCCACAGTAGTAGATATAATGGTCATTTGAGTTAAATTCACCCATTCCAGTCCATTTCAGGTTGCTGATTCCTAAAATTCCTAAAACCAACTATTTAAGCTAAATATATCAAATTTTTTTTTCCACAGAGATTTTCCTATTTTATGTTCTTATTAAAAATGGATGCCAATGACTGTTTTCCCATGGCCAACTCAGATGTTAAATTGGATTTTTGCCGATCTGACAGTGACAAATAGGTAATAAGACATAGTTTAATTTGTATTTTTCTGCTATAAATTGATAACCTTTTCAGATGGTTAAGAATCATTTTCATCTTCTTTGAACTTCATGTCAATATCTTTTCCCCATATTTATAATAGGCTATTTATTTATCCTTTCTTCATAGAACAGCAGGGAGAGATAAGAAAGCCTTCTTAAGTGAACAATGCAAAGAAACAGAGGAAAAATATAGGATGGTAAAGACTAGAGATCTCATCAAGAAAATTACAGATACCAAGGGAATATTTTATGCAAAGATGGGCACAATAAAGGACAGAAACAGTATGGACCTAACAGAAGCAGAAGATATTAAGAAGAGGTGGCAAGAAAACACAGAAGAACTATCCAAAAAGGTTTTAATGGCCCAGATAGCCACGATGGTGTGGTCACTTACCTAGAGCCAGATATCCTGGAGTGGGAAGTTAAGTGGGCCCTGGAAGCATTACTACAAACAAAGCTAGTGAAGGTGATGGAATTTCAGCTGAGCTATTTCAAATCCTAAAAGATGATGCTGTGAAAGTGCTGCACTCAGTATGCCAGAAAATTTGGAAAACTCAGCAGTGGCAACAGGACTGGAAAAGGTCAGTTTCCATTCCAATCCCAAAGAAAGGCAATGCCGAAGAATGCTCAAACTGCCGCTCAAGTGTACTCATCTCACATACTAGCAAAGCAGTGCTCAAAATTCTCCAAGCCAGGCTTCAACAGTATGTGAACTGTAAACTTCCAGATGTTTAAGTGGGATTCAGAAAAGACAGAGGAACCAGAGATCAAATTGTCAACATCCACTAGATCATAGAATAAGCAAGGGAATTAAAAAAATATATATATACTTCTGCTTAATTTTGAAATTTCTAAAATGGGTATTTGTGCTTTGTTTGTGACACAAGTTATACAAAGCTTTTTCTTAATTAATTATTTTGTTTTTGCTTTGTTTTTCCCCCTTCAAGGGCAATAAAAATAAACTGTAGATTTTTAAAATTAATCCTTTTTTTCTTCTGGGTTTGAATTATGGTTCAGAAGATTTTCTTCAATCTTGGGTTGCTGCTGCTGCTAAGTTGCTTCAGTTGTGTCCGACTCTGTGCGACCCCATAGACGGCAGCCCACCAGGCTCCCCCGTCCCTGGGGTTCTCCAGGCAAGAACACTGGAGTGGGTTGCCATTTCCTTCTCCAATGCATAAAAGTGAAAAGTGAAAGTGAAGTCGCTCAGCCATGTCCGACTCTAGCGACCCCATGGACTGCAGCCTACCAGGCTCCTCTGTCCATGGGATTTTCCAGGCAAGAGTACTGGAGTGGGGTGCCATTGCCTTCTCCCAGTCTTGGGTTAGAGAAAAAATTATTCATCTTTTTCTTCAGGAACTTACATGTTTTCTACCCCTCCTCCATTTTCATAACTCTAATCCATTTGGAATTAATTTTAGTATTTAAAGTGAAATGTGAATTAGAATTTTTCTTCTGCCCTCTAAATACTATCTGGTTGATTAATTTTCTTAATATCATTATATTATTTGTCTCCCTCAGAGGTCAGAATACACACACAGACACACACACATCCCTTCTTCTTATAAAGCTCTACTAATCTCATCAGACCAAGACCCCACCCTCATGCCTTTATCTAACCCTATTTGTCACCCCCAAAACTGTGCATGTAAAGATGTACACTGTATTTCTATATTTTAGTAGTTATGTTGAAATGTTATTATGCTTTTTTTTTTTTTTGTTGTTGGGAAGTCCACACTGTGTGGGTTGAGAGATTTTAGCTCCACAACCAGGGATCAAACTCTGTCTTCAGTAGTGAAAGCTTGGAGCCCTACCCCACAGGACCACCAGCAAATTCCCTGTGTGTTTTAAAAAATTTATTGTTTTAATTGCAGAATAATTGCTTTCCTAGGCATTTTAAAATAACCAATTATATTTGAGTAAAACTCACATACAGATAAGTGCACAAATCACAAGGTTGTAGAAGGTTTTAAATGGTTCCAAATCATAGGCAACCATTCGTTAGCACTGTCACTCTTTAAATTTTCACTGTTTCTCTGGAGTTTAGTAGTATCTCTTTGTGATTTTAATTCATATTTCCCTGATGCCAAATGAGATGCAACAATGTTTTCTGTGTTTCCTTTTCTCTTGGAAAGTGCTCTTGTGTCTTCTGGAAGTCTCTGTCTTCCTGATTTGCTGGCATTTTTTCTGTTTTAAACGTTTGCCGATGATGTGATGCTATATGTAGAAACTAAAGGTGCTATCAGAAAACTATTAGAGCTCATCAGTTAATTTGATAAAGTTGCAGGATGTGAAATTAATATACATAAATCTCTAGCATTTCTATACACTAACAGTGAAAGATCATAAAGAGAAATTAAGGAAGCAATTTCATTTATCATTGCAACAAAAAGAATAAAAGTGCTAGGAATAAATCTATCTAAGGAGGCAAAAGACCTGTACTCGGAAAACTGTAAGATACTGATGAAATAAATCAAAATTGCACAAACAGATGGATAAATATTCTGTGTTCTTAGATTGAAAGAATACAGAGATAGAGGAATCAGGCTCCTTGACTTCAGGCTAATACTACAAAGTTACAGTAATCCAGACAGTATGGTAGTAGCACAAAAAGAGAAATATAGATAAATGGAATAAAATAGAAAGTCCAGACAGAGGTAAACTCAGGCACCTAAAAATATACTTTGGATATTAGTTTACTGTTGGTCATATGTATTGTGAATGTTTTCTCACACATTCTATTGTTTATGTTTTTATTCAGTGGGGTCTTTTGATAAACTTTTGATAATGCTTCTGATTATAACCAAATCAACTTTATAAATCTTATCACTTATGGCTAGTGCTTCTTGTGTTCTGTGTATGGAATGTTTGCCTGCCAAAAGCATGGCAGATATTATACCTTCAGGCGAATAAAACAGAAAGACTTCCCTACCAATCCCTTGTCTTAATTCTTTAAAAAAGAATATAAACTCACAAAGAAGAAATAAAATCCCAAAATGACAACCGGAAATGAAATTAATGTTGACAAAATAAAAGGTTAATACGTAACTAAACTTATTCTATAATGCTAATATAAAACATGAGTAATCTTTAGTATTTAAGGGCGCTTTGTTTCTTTGCGTGGTTCAGATGGTAAAGAAATCTGCCTGCAATGTGGGAGACTCAAGCATGACTCCTGGATTAGAAAGATCCCCTAGAGAAGAGAATGGCTACCCACTCCAGTATTTTTGCCTGGAGAATTTCATGGGCAGAAGAGCCTGGCAGGCTACAGTCTATGCGGTCACAAAGAATTGGACATGACTAAGCAACTAACACTTTCACATAGGATAAAAATATGAAAAATACTGTGTAAGTATACAGGGAATTGATCATTTTAAAATATTCTAGGATCTTTATATTGTGTGGTGTTAGTGTGTGCTACGTTGCTTCAGTTGTGTCTGACTCATTGCAACCCCATGGACTGTGGCCTGCCAGGATTCTGTGTCCATGGGATTCTCTAGGCAAGAATTCTGGAGTGGTTGCCATGCCCTCCCCTCCAGTGGACGTTCCCAACCCAGGGACTAAACTGGGGTCTCCTGCATCAGAGGCAGATTCTTTACCATTTCAGTCATCAGGGAAGTCCATATTGTGTGGCATAGGGATTAAAATAGTATTTAACTTTTGACTTTGCTGAAATAAATATCCATGATTTTTTTAAAAAGCTGAGCAATAAAGTGTAAGTCTCAAGAATTTTTGAAGTCCTAAAATTAAATGAAGTGTGTGCTTTGACCACAGTGGACGATTTTGAAAATCAGGCAAAATGATTTTAAGAAATCCACTGGGCAAAGAAGGGATCAATGGAATACTTTGAACTGAATTAAATGAAAATTTTACATCAGAACAAGCGAGATACAGCTTAAAGGAACTTATAGACCTAAATGCAGTTAGAAAAAAGAAAGGTCTAAAATAAATTAAGTGTCATCCCAAAAAGTGAGGAAAAAAAATAAGAAAAGATAACTACCTTCCCCCCAAAACAGAAGAAAATAATAAAGGAATAAATTGATGAAATAAAAAGCAAGTGCACATTAGAGAGCACAAAAAAGCAAATATTCAGTTCTTTGAAAAGACTAACAAATTGCTAAAATCAAGCAAGATTTAGAAATAAAAAAAGAGTATGCAAAAATTACTATTATCAGTTTTAAAAATGGAATACCAGTAAAGATTCTATAGGCATATAAAGCATCTTTATATATTTTTAAATGTTTTAATAAGAACAGTGTAGGACAACATACATATGCCATTCTGTACTGAAAGCCATTTTGGAATTAATCTAGTTATGGAAATGTTTCAATGCGGACAAGATAAGAAAGATTTCCTTGGAAAGATTCTCTATTTAATAAAGAATAGCTTTACTTATTCAGAAATAAAGGAAAAGAAGTTGTTCTACAAATTGAATTTTCAGACATGTAAAATGGCTGCTTTTTAAGTGCCAAAATTAATTTTATTTATATTTTTATTTGAAATATTTCAAAAATGTATTATTCCACTTCCGGTCCTCTTTGTTTCCCAAAAGTTTATTATGAAAAATCTGAAATCTATAGCAATGTTGAAAAAATTTTGTAGGAATTCAGTACCTAGCCCTATATACAACACATAGATTTTGTTATTAATGCTATGACAGGAGCTAAAGCATGTTCTGTTCCATCTACTCCTCCTTCCACCAAACCATTAAGGCATCTTATATTTGATTCACTTCAAAGTAAATTGCAGACATCAGTACACTCTCCATCAAAGAGTTCAGTATATATATCATTATCTATTGTATAGTTTATTTTTCTTTTATGATAAAATTTATCTACAATAGAATGCACAAATCTCAAGAGTACATTTGCTAAGTTTTCACTAATGTATGTTCCTATATAACTCAAACACCTATTAAATTCTAGAATATTCCCATTTCCTTGAAAGTTTCCTCATGTCCTTTCATTTTCATTCTCTAGCTTCATTCACCCAGAAGCAAATTTTCTAATTGTTCTCCACAATAAATTAGTTACATTTATCATTAAGTATGTTATACTAGTTTATAATATCTTATTTACATTTTTAAGATTGTTTCAGACATTTTAGGCTTTTGTATTGTACAATCAGTTTATCAATTTTACAGAAAAGTCTGCTGGGGACTTAACCAAAGAAGATAAACAAATGGTCCAGAAATGCATGAAAAAGCGCTGCATAATTCACTGAAGAAAAATAAAACTACAGTGAGGTACTCTTACATGTCCACAAGAATGGCAACAAATTAAAAGGTCTGACAACTCCAAAGATTGGTCAGATTTTGGAGCAGATCGACATCTCACACATTTTTGCTGTAAAATGCTACCACACATTTTGGGGAAATATTTCATATAAAACTAAACATAGGGGCTTCCCTGCTGATTCAGCAGTAAAGAATCCTCCTCCCAATACAGGAGACATGGGTTTGATCTCTGGTGGGGGAAAATTCCACATTCCATGGACCAACTAAGCTCGTGTGCCACAACTATTGAGCCTGTGCTCCAGAGTGCAGGACCTGTGACCATTGAGTCCACACTCAGCAACTACAGAACCCCAAGTGCCCTGAAGCCCGTGTTCCACAAGAAGAAGCCGGCATACTGCAATGAAGGATAGCCCCTGCTTGCCTCAAGTAGAGAAAAGGTCCATGCGGCAGCAAAGACCCATCATAGACAAAAATAAATAGATAAAATTGTTTAAAAAAACTAACATGTTTAACCTATAATCCAAGAGGCCCAGTCACAAAAAATGAAATAAAAAAATAAGTTCATAAAAAGATATGTCCAACAATTACAACAATCTTATTCACAATAGCTAAATATCTAGAAATAGCTAATGCTATCCATTAATATGATAAACAAATGGTAGGTATTCATTTGATGGAATACCTATCAATAATAAAAAGGAACAAATAACTGATACATATATCAACATGAAGGAATATCAAAACATTATCATATAAGCCTTACACCAAAAATACATACCATATGGTTCTGTTTCTATGCCAAACTAAATATGGTGCCATTAAATATTTTTCTAATATTTATGACTTTAATTTTATCACCATATTGCAATTATTAGGATTTCCAGTATGATGTCAAATATAAGTGATGAGAGCAGGCATTTCTGCTCCAACAAAGGTCTGTATATTCAAAGCTATGGTTTTTCCAGTAGTCACGTGTGGATGTGAGAGATGGATCATAAAGAAGGCTTAGCGCTGA
This sequence comes from Tragelaphus eurycerus, assembly GCA_935064755.1. Taxonomy (NCBI): domain Eukaryota; kingdom Metazoa; phylum Chordata; class Mammalia; order Artiodactyla; family Bovidae; genus Tragelaphus; species Tragelaphus eurycerus. The sequence continues at coordinate 36,840,692 of CAKXYN010000010.1, read as the reverse complement.
TGAACTGATGCTTTCAAATTGTGGTGCTGGAGAAGACTCTTGAGAATCTCTTGCATAGCAAGGAGATCAAACTAGTCTTTCCTAAAGGAAATCAATCCTGAATATTCATTGGAAGGACTGATGCTGAAGCTGAAGCTCCATACTTTTGCCACCTGATGAGAAGAGCTGACTTACTGGAAAATACCCTGATGCTGGGAAAGATCCAGGGCAGGAGGAAAGGGCGAGGAGAGAGGACGAGATGGCTGGATGGCATTACTGACTGAATGGACATGAGTTTGAGCCAACTCTGGGAGATAGTGAAGGACAGGGAAGCCTGGCATGCTGCAGTCCATGGGCTGCAAAGAGTCGGACATGACTGAACAAATGAACAACAACCAAACTTAAGAAGAAAACATTCACTCTTTAATCATTAATAATCTTTATCATGGATGCATGATTTTTTCTGCCTTAATGAGAAAATCATGTCTTTTTTTTCTGTTAATATATTAACAAGGTGAATTAAATTGGTGAATGTTAAATTTATCTTCTTGGAATAAACTATACTCGGTGATGATATAGTCTCCTTTCATATGTTGCTACTTTCAACGGCTACCATTTTACTAAGCGCTTGTGCACCTATTCATGAAGGGATATTGGTTAAGGAAAGAACTTTCATTTTCATAATGTCTTTGCTGAAAAGTATAACTTTTTCTATTGCTTGATAGTGTCTGTGTAAAATTGATATTTCTTTCTTAAATGTTTGGTAGAATTCAACATTTAAAGCACCTAAGACTGAAATTTTCTTTGTAGGAGAATTTTTGATAAAAATTCAACCTTTTTAATAGATATAGGGATAAATATAAATAGATATCAATAGATATCTATTTGCCTCTTTATAAACATGCTGCTAAGTCACTTCAGTCGTGTCCGACTCTGTGCGATCCCATAGACGGCAGCCCACCAGGCTCCTCCGTCCCCAGGATTCTCCAGGCAAGAACACTGGAGTGGGTTGCCATTTCCTTCTCCAATGCATGAAAGTGAAAAGTGAAAGTGAAGTCGCTCAGTCGTGTCCGACTCTTAGCGATCCCATGGACTGGAGCCTACCAGGCTCCTCCATCCATGGGGTTTTCCAGGCAAGAGTATTGGGGTGGGGTGCCATTGCCTTCCCCCCTTTATAAATATAAATAGATATAAATAGAGATCAGATTTTGTTTCATATTTGTCACTTTGGATAAGTTTTATTATTTAGATAATTGCCTGTTTGATCTAATTTGTTTAATTTGTTGGCATAAAAGTGTTTATATTATTCTTATTTTTCTTTTAATTTCTGTAGAATCTGCAGTGTTGGTCCTTGTTTCATTCTTTATATAGAAATGGATTTCCAATACAATATTGTAAACTTAAAAAATAAAAAAATAAAAAATAATAAAATACTCTCTCCCACCTCAAAAAAATAAAAATAAAAAAATGTTTGCACTTGTAAAAAAAAAAAAAAAAAAATGGATTTTCCTTCTTTTTCTTTGATTACTCTAGGTAGGAGTCTGTCAATTTTCCAGGTCTTCTTAAATAGTCAATTAAAAATTTTTTTTTCTATTGTTAGTTATGAATTTCTCTAATCACTCTTTTAGCTGCATCTCTCAACTTTCAATAAGCTGCATTCTTGTTGTTATTCTTACATCCAAACATTTTATAATTCTCCTTTTGATTACTTCTTTGACCAGTGGATTATTTGGAAGTGTTTTAATTTTCTTTTTTTTTTTGGCATTGCATTTACTTCCTCACTGTTTCTGTGGATCAGGAGACTAAGTATAGCTTAATTGGATCCTTAGCTTCTCACCAAGTTGCATTCTTGGTGTTGACTAGGGTTGCTTTCCTACCAGAAGTTCAGGGTCCTCTTCCAAACTGCCATGGCTACTGGTATTAATCAATTGTTTGCTGATGTTGGACTGAAAACTTTCATTGTTTTCTTTTTTTTTTTTTTTCCTTGCCGCACAACTAGAGACCACCTGTAGTTCTTCCAGATCATCTACAGTTCCTTGCCTTGTGTGCTTCCCTGTCACGGTGACATATTCATTAAGCCTCCAAGGGGAGTCTCCCTGTCTCTCTAATTAGTCTATTAGTAAGATAGCGGGGAGGCGCTTTTCAAAATACATTTATTCTTTTATTTTAGGACACTTCCTATTAAAATCAAGATTTTTATACAGACATTCATTTACATTAAGGAAGTGAGAACTAATTGAAATGAATTTCATATATTTTCTTTAACAAGGCAAAGGCACCCGACTCCAGTACTCTTGCCTGGAAAATCCCATGGATGGAGGAGCCTGGTGGGCTGCAGTCCATGGGGTCACTAAGAGTTGGACACGACTGAACGACTTCACTTTCACTTTTCACTTTCATGCGTTGGAGAGGGAGGTGGCAACCCACTCCAGTGTTCTTGCCTGGAGAATCCCAGGGACAGGGGAGCCTGGTGGGCTGCCGTCTCTGGGGTCGCACAGAGTTGGACACGACTGAAGCGACTTAGTAGCAGCAGCAGCAGCAGCAACAGGATAAGTGTTATTGTTGTTTTTACTTTTTAATTAAAAATAGTAAAAAATGAAATGAAATATTATCAAACAACTATCAATGAAATAAGAGGATTGGGAGGAAAAATATTTATGAAACATTCATTCATGACAAGTGACATAAATGTTGGAGTTCCCTTTACTTAAAAATGGAAACTTCTAGGAAGGAGTCATGGATATCTATGATGATTTTGATTTATTTTTAAAAAAAGTATTTATTTATTTGGCTGCACCAGACCTTAGTTGTGGCGTGCAGGACCTTTAGTTTCAGCATGTGAACTCTTAGTTGCAGCATGTGGCATCTAGTTCCCCGATCAGGGATCAATCTGGGCCCCCAGCATTGGGAGTACAGAGTCAGGCACTGAACCACCAAGAAAGTTCTTGTGATAATTTTGCTTTACAACTTATATGTACATAAAGCTTGGATGAGGTGATCATTAGGAATAGAGAGAATTAGTTTACTTACTTACATCACTCTCAACTTCACTCACATGAAGAGTGAAAGCCATCCTTCTTTCCCTCATCCATTCAAGCTCCTATGCCATCACTAGCTCCCTGGCCAATTACGATCAAGTGAGGAGCTTTAAAAAAACTCTGAAACTGGGGTCCAACCCCCAAAGCAGAATTTTTCAGTTTTAATATATTTGAGGTAATTCTAGGTTTTATTATTTATTTTGTGTTTAATTCCACTGTGGTCAAAAAAACATACTCTACAAATTCAATTGTTTTGTATCTATTGAGACTCCCTTTAATGATCCAACATGTTTCTATCTCAACATTTGAACCATATGCATTTGAAAAGAAGGGGTATTCTATATTCTGCAATTCTAAGGTATGTACAGTGTTTAAAAATAACAAGTAGGTCAAGCTGGTTAATGGCCTAATTCAAATCCTCTATGTGTTTACTGATTTTGTTTGTTATTTTATCAATTGTTGAGAGAGGGTTGTTCAAATCTCCAACAGTGTTGACTTATTTATTTCTTATTTTCATTCTGTTCATTTTAGTTTTGTACATTTTGAAGCTCCATTATTAAGTACTATCTTATTTATAATGGTTATCTCCTTGATGAAATGACCATTTTATTATTATGATGAGGCCTTTTTTTCCCTCTGATAATACTTTTTTACCTTGAAGCTTATACTGCCTGATATCTTTTCAGCCAAAATAACTATCTTATATTTATTGTTTTCAGGGTGCATCTTTTGCCAATGATTAAATTTCATTTTATCTGTATTTATATTTAAAGTGCATCTCTTATTGACAGCAGTTACTTGGCTCTTTCTATTTTGATCTACTCCAACAATTTCTGCTTTTTAATTGAGGTGCTTATTCCATGATTGCTTAATGCAATTATTATGATTTGATTTAGGTCAATCTACTTTAAGTCCATATGAACCTTTGCTTCTTTCTTTGTTATTCATTATTTTCTGAACTACATTGCCTTGCTTAGCTATAACTTGTTATTGTTTTAGTGGTTGCTTTAAGTATTGTCCACTCACTGGAAAAGACCCTGGTGCTGGGGAAGAATGCAGGCAAAAGGAGAATGGGCTGCCAGAGGATGAGATGGTTGGATGGCATTATTGACTCAATGGACATGAATCAGAGAAAACCCCAGGAGATACTGGAAGACAGAGGAGCCTGGCATGCTGTAGTCCATGGGTTTGCAAGGAGCTGGATGCAACGTAGTGACTGAAAAACAACAACAAAATACTGCAATAGGCAAGGCTTTCTCAATCTACTGAAAACTAATATTGTAACAATTCTGGAAGAAGTATTCTATACTTGCATTCTATACACTTGCAGTTTTGAGAGTCCATTTTCTTCCATCCTTGTTTATGTTATAGCTGCATGCATACATTATGAACATGAAATAGTTTTATGATTTTGCTTTAAATAGATGTACATAGTTAAAGACGTTAAAAGAAAAATGTCCTTTTAAATTTTGTAGACATTTAATACTTTTGCTGTTCTTTACTTCTTACTGACAATCCAAATTTTCATCTGGAATCATTTTCTTTTAGCTTGAAATCTGTATTTTCTACAGTATAAGTCTTCTGGTGACATTTTTTTTCTTTCTTTCATATGAAAATGCCTTTACTATCGATTCCTGAAGAATATTATTTCTTGGTAAATAATTTTGGATTGCCTTCCCCCAAATTTATCACATTAAAGATATTTATTTCATTTTCTTCTGGCCTTCACAGTTTTCCAAAAGAATCTAGTAATTTTTCATAGTTGCTTCTCTGCATGCAGAGTGTTATTTTCTTCTAGTTATTTTCAAGATATTCTGTTTATCTTTAGTTATCAGCATACTTGGTCATGATTTTCTTTGTATTTTTCCTGCTTGTGATTTGTTGAATTTCTTAATGTGTAAGTTTATGATTTTTCTCCAAGATTCAAAAATTTTACTTACTCTACCTTTAAATATTTGTTTTGTCACATTCTTTTATTTCTGCCATGATTCTTTAACTTTAAAAATCTGTCATGATTTATTTAACTTATATGCAGAGTACATCATGTGAAATACCGAACTGGATGCAGCACAAGCTGGAATCAAGGTTGCCGGGAGAAATACCAATAATGTTAGATATGCAGATGATACCACCCTTATGGGAGAAAGTGAAGAGGAACTAAAGAGCCTCTTGATGAGGGTGAAAGAGGAGAGTGAAAAAGCTGGCTTAAAACTCAACATTCAAAAAAACGAAGATCATGGGCATGCCCGCCTGATGGGCATCCAGTCCCATCACCTCATGGCAAATAGATGGAGAAACAATGGAAACAATGACAGATTTTTATTTTCTTAGGCTCCAAAATCACTGCCAACGGTGACTGCAGGCATGAAATTAAAAAATGCTTGTTCTTTGGAAGAAAAGCTATGAACAACCTAGACAGCATATTAAAAAGCAGAGACATTGCTTTACCAAAAAAGGTCCATCTAGTCAAAACTATGGCTTTTCCAGTAGTAATTTATGGATGTGAGAATTGAACCATAAAGAAGATTGAATGCTGAAGAATTGGTGCTTTTGTGCTGTGGTGTTGGAGAAGACTCTTGAGAGTCCCTTGGACTGCAAGGAGATCCAACCAGTCAATCCTAAAGGAAATCAATCCTGAAAATTCATTGGAAGGACTGAAGTTGAAGCTGAAACTCCGATACTATGGCCACCTGATGCAAAGAACTGACTCATTGGAAAAGCCCCTGATGCTGGGCAAGATTGAAGGTAGGAGGAGAAGGGGATGACAGAGGATGAGATGGTTGGATGGCGTCACTGACTCAATAGACATGAGCTTGAACAAGCTCTGGGAGATGGTGAAGGACAGGTAAGCCTGGCATGTTGCAGTCTATGGGGTCACAAAAGTTGGACACCATTGAGCAACTGAACAAAATTTTCCTTTTTTAATGTTTCCTGTTGTATTCTTCAGGTGAATATTTTCTTTTGATCTGTCTTCATAGTCACTAACTCTTCTCTGCCATCTTTATTCTATATATTCCCTTCAGTTAATATTTTATTTAAGATATAGCCTTTTAATTCTAGAATTTGCATTTTTAATATGATTTCTGCCTCTCCTCAGAGATTTCATCATTCCAAGCATATTTTCTTTTATCTCACTGAGCACAGTTATAGGAGCTGCTTAATATACCTTACCTTATGATTCTAAAATCCTGCAGGGAACTCTATTCAACATTCTATAACATTCCATATAAGAAAATAGTCTAACAAAGAGTGGATAAAAATGTATATGCATAACATTCACTTTTCTGTATGCCTGGAACTAATGAAACTAACATAACTTTGTAAATCAACTATACTTTTAAAAATTCTAAAACTTGAGTCACCTCATGGTTGGTATTGATTGTCTTTCCCTTTGAAAATGGATAATATTTTTCCAGATCATCTGATTTCAAATAATTTGAGGGCTTCTCTGATGTCTTAGCAGGTAAAAAAAAATCTACCTTTGAGGCAGGAGACACAGAAGATGTGGGTTAAATTCCTTGGTTTGGAAAATCCCCTGGAGAAGGAAATGGCAACCCATTCCAGTATGCTTGCCTGGGAAATCTCATGGACAGAGGAGCCTGGTGGGCTACTAGTTCACAGGGTCACAAAGAGTCAGACACAACTGAGCAACTGATGCACATACAAACTTAGACAATGTGACTGTCATATTATGGAGACTTCTAATTTTTTAACTTATTCTTCCACAGAATTTTAAAGGATTTCATCTTTGTGGGTGTTCATTAGGATGAAAACTTGATTTTGTAGTTTACAGTAAAATTTCAGTTCATTAAAAAAAATTTTTTTATTGAAGGATAACTGCTTTACAGAATTTTGTTGTTTTCTGTCAAACCTCAACATGAATCAGCCACAGGTATACATATATCCCCTCCCTTTTGAACCTCCCTCCCATCTCCCTTCCCATCCCACCCCTCTAAGTTGATACAGAGCCTCTGTTTGAGTTTCCTGATCCATACATACAGATTCCCACTGGCGATCTATTTTACATATGGTAATGTAAGTTTCCGTGTTACTCTTTCCATACATCTCACCCTCTCCTCTCTCACTTCATTTTTAAAGAAAGTTTTGGAGTGCTTTGAAGCTACCTTGTGCACACACAGCTCATTGGTCAGTCAGATAATTAAATAAATTTATAAACAAAATTTGAAACTCCACTCATCTTTCCTGGGATCATCTCCTTATTTTCCAATGTCTTTTTTTTTTTGCCTCAAACTCTGTAGTCTAAAACTTCAGACCAGAAAGACTGCATGCTTCCCACTGGAATTTAAAAAATAAATATCGTAAAATAGGCAGCTCACTTCCTGTGATCCATTCTTCCAAGTTCAAATTTCCTCTAGAATCTGCTTGTTTTATAACCTTCTTCAATGCTTCCAGGCTATTTTTTTATAAAATATCTTTTGTCTAGGGTTTGAAGTGTTACCTTCAGAAGGGTCAAATATTAGGGGAACTTAGCCATCTCAGGATATCACGTCATGTTATTCAACGGACTTATTAAGTGTGTTTTTTTGGACAATTTTCTGGTATCACATTACACAATTCAACCCAAAGTTGATATTTTCATGAGTAGACAATGTTTACTATAATTGGATCATCCATTGCATTATTTTTTTAGTTTAGGATTTATTTTTATAGTCTTTCTCTTTTTTACCAGCCTGGACAACACTCAACACTCATTATCCTCTGGATTCTCCATAGCCTGGATAACATGAAAATCAAGATGAGTTAACGTGAGTTTGAAAATAAAGAACACTATAATTAAAGCCCTAAGATGATCGCCCTTTGAATGCAATATGTGGAATTAAACAAAAGAATTTTATGACATCCAAGATACTCAACTTTTTCCCTTACCAATTCCAACTATATTATGAACTTCGTACTATCAGATGAAAGAACTCTGGATAAGTCAAGGATATCTAAATTAACAAAGTTTGACTTTATCGATAAGTATATGTTTTTTTTGAGGTTCTACATCAACTCTTTCTCCTGGAGAGAAGCTTTTCCAATGATTAACGCCTACCTATTAAATCTCCAGACTATATTAATCTGTTTTTTTTTTTTCAGAAAGAAATATAAAGATAGAAAAGAAATATCTGTTACAAACTGTCCTTAATCTATTTTTTATTACCTAATCTATTTTTATAGAAATGTGTTCTTCAAAAAATTTTATTCAAAATCAAAATTGATAAGAGTTTATTGAACTTTATACTGACATAAAAATTAATAAAGAACAACCAAAACTCTTTGCTACTAGCAGTAATGTTGTCAAAATTGCTCTATAATATCAGCAAGTTTTTAGGGGAAAACTTATTCCCAGCAGTGGGCTAGTATTTTCCACAGGAAACAGTGGTTCAGGACTCAAACTAATTTTGTCCATGGGAATTTAAAACAAGACACATTTTCGTGGTTTAGGTTGCACATAGTCATTTTGGAAGTCAAAAACATACTTTAATATTCCCCAAAGAACGGTGATTTGAAAATATCTTTTTCTCAAGGCAGATACAGTTGTGAAAAAAGTATTGCTTTTTTAAAAGAAATATAAATTCTAATTAAAATGAATACCAACACACTGAGTTCCTTTAGAATTGTTCTAAAGGGAAATACTCTATTCTAATTAATCTTTCATACAAATTCTTTCACTGCTGCTCTTTGATTCAGCCTAGCATTTATGTAATTTTGGAATAATAAATACCCATGATAAATGAGAGTCATTATAATTATTTTCTTAAGAAGCTGAATGTCTTTGAATAGCACATTTTTTAAAAATGTAAGTTTCTAAAACAATTATAAGCTTTATGTTTTTGGAATCCTGTCCATAATGTTCTTGACAATTATAATAAAATATCATTAATATTTCACTTTAATGATATAGTGCTCTGGAACAAAATTACAATAGAACAAATTCCCATTTGAAGAATTGAACTGCACCGTATAATTGTGCTAAATGAATCCATTATCATTGGTTTTATGAGTCTCAGACATGAAATTAGAGTTTGGGTCATTCTAGAAAGGAAAGTACATTTTTTTCCTTAAAAATAATTTTTTTTTTGGCAGTACCACATAGCTTGTAAGATCTTAATTCCCTGACCAGGAAATGAACCCAGTCCTAACCACTAGAACACCAGGAAATTCCCTCGTTTATACTATTATTATTATCTTTAGGTTTATTTGAAAATTTTAGATTGTTATCAAAGTGACAGTGTAAATATGCTTTCTCATTTCTTCACTGAGAAGATATTTAAAAAACAAGCTTTAGGGTTAATCTTGCAAGCAGTTTTTTTGAGTTTTCTGACACTTGCTATTGTAATGAAAGTCTAAAATCCAGATAGATCTTATATCAGTTATATTTTCCATATTATGTTTTACTTCTCTTGATCCTTTTTATTGTACTGCATATTAGGAGAATAAAATTAGTCAGAATAAAAGGATCTGTTCCTCTGAGAAGTTAAGAGACAATTCAGTTCAGTTCAGTTCATTTCAGTCACTCAGTCATGTCCAATTCTTTGCAACCCCATGCATCGCAGCACACCAGGCCTCCCTGTCCATCACCAGCTCCCGGAGTTCACTCAAACTCATGTCCATTGAGTAGGTGATGCCATCCAGCCATCTCATCCTCTGCCGTCTCTTTCTCCTCCTGCCCCTAATCCCTCCCAGCATCAGAGTCTTTTCCAATGAGTCAACTCTTTGCATGAGGTGGCCAAAGTACTGGAGTTTCAGCTTCAGCATCATTCCTTCCAATGAACACCTATGACTGATCTCCTTTAGAATGGACTGGTTAGATCTCCTTGCAGTCCAAGGGACTCTCAGGAGTCTTCTCCAACACCACAGTTCAAAAGCATCAATTCTTCAGTGCTCAGCTTTCTTCACAGCCCAACTCTCACATCCATACATGACTACTGGAAAAACCATAGCCTTGACTAGACAGACCCTTGTTGGCAAAGTAATGTCTCTGCTTTTGAATATGCTATCTAGGTTGGTCATAACTTTCCTTCCAAGGAGTAAGCATCTTTTAATTTCATGGCTGCAGTCACCATCTGCAGTGGTTTTGGAGCCCCCAAAAATAAAGTCTGACACTGTTTCCACTGTTTCCCCATCTATTTCCCATGAAGTGATGGGACCAGATGCCATGATCTTCATTTTCTGAATGTTGAGCTTTAAGCCAACTTTTTCACTCTTCATTTTCACTTTCATCAAGAGGCTCTTTAGTTCCTCTTCACTTTCTGCCATAAGGGTGGTGTCATCTGCATATCTGAGGTTATTGATATTTCTCCTCGCAATCTTGATTCCAGCTTGTGCTTCTTCCAGCCCAGCATTTCTCATGATGTACTCTGCATATAAGTTAAATAAGCAGGATGACAATATACAGCCTTGATGTACTCCTTTTCCTATTTGGAACCAGTCTGTTGTTCCATGTCCAGTTCTAACTGTTGCTTCCTGAACTGCATATAGGTTTCTCAGGAGGCAGGTCAGGTGGTCTGGTATTCCCATCTCTTTCAGAATTTTCCACAGTTTATTGTGATCTACACAGTCAAAGGCTTTGGCATAGTCAATAAAGCAGAAATAGATGATTTTCTGGAACTCTCTTGCTTTTTTGATAATCCAGTGGATGTTGGCAGTTTGATCTCTGGTTCCTCTGCCTTTTCTAAAACCAGCTTGAAACCTAAATCATGGGCCAGCATGTCTGGTTCTTTTTGCTTGTATCCAAGACTATGATTTGACTCAGTGGAGAACAACAATTACTTTCCCACACTATCCTTACCCAATGGACAGGGAATTTTCTGGATAATTCCAAAAACTGAGGAAAAGATGTTTGTGAAGGAGCAGAAGGGATAGAAGTACAGATATAGAAACTGAAAGAAGACTGGCTGACTTCTTGATAAAATTCTGCCATGCATATGATTCTGGCACTTGTCTAAATTTTCATACCTACTTGCTGCTCTGGCAGAAGAGAGTACCTATTTATTGGTTTACATATTTATTCTTTTTATGCCAAATTGGCTTTTTTTTCCCCATTGAGTCTGAGTTTAGTTTATTTACAGGGCTGTCTAAAATAAAGTCAGAGTTTCCACAAGCACTCCAATGACTTAACACCATTGATTGAGGGCCTGCTGTAGTTAGGCATAGTGCTAACTGCGAAGAGAAGTGCAAGTCACTCAGTTGTGTCCAACTCTTTGTGACCCCATGGACTGTAGCCTGCCAGATTCCTCTGTCCATGGAATTCTCCAGGCCAGAATACTGGAGTGGGTAGCCATTCCCTCCTCCAGGGGATCTTCCCAACCCAGGGATTGCACTCACGTCTCCCGTATTGCAGGAGGATTCCTTGCTATCTGAGCCGCCAGGGAAGCCCTGTGAAGAGGGAAAAGTCAAACATTTATGTGACAGACACTATCCTAAGTGCCACCAAACCTGCTCAGCTTCAGCCTACTGTGCTCTAAAGTAGGTATGCTAAACCACTGTCTCTTCTGCAGCATAACTCAACGATAAGATACAATCTTTGCTGTTAAGGACCACACATATCTGAACCAAGTGGGAAAATGTGCTTTGATGTGAGCCATGAATACTGAACATATATCTCTGGGTTAGAGCCTCTGCCTGTGTGATCCCACAGCACCTGCACTTCACCTATACCATCTGTATTCCTCACTGGACTCAGCTCCTTGAGGGAAGGGGCTGTATCTTATGTACTACTGTGCCTCTAGTGCCTGCACAAGGAATATTAATTTCAATATTGATCTGGACTTAGAGAGACCTGGGATCCAATCATTTTTCCTAGCTAAGTTACTTTGGACATGCTATAGGATCTCTTGTTTTATCTTTCTAAAAGGAAGGTGATGCAAATTTATCTTATTGGATTGTAGCAAATAATAAAACAGATGAGACATATAGAATGCCTGTCATACACACAGTGTTAATAAAAAGACAATTACTGGTTGCCTTGTAAGGATAAATTTATTCAGTAAATACTTATTTACTTATTTTTGTGAGTGGTGTTCAGAGATAACTCCAGTTATGATAAAGGAGAGAGATCAGGAAGGATAGGGGAAGAATAGAGTGGGATTAGCAGATGTAAGCTGTTACATATATTAATAGAGTAGATAAACACTAGCAGGTCCTAGTGTATAGCACAGGGAACTATATTCATATCCAGTGATAAGCCATAATGGAAAAAGAGTATGAAAAAGAACGTGGGCATGTGTGTGTGTGTGTGTGTGTGTGTGTGTGTGCCGCGCACCAATGCAGGAGATGTGCATTTGATCTCTGGGTTGGGAAGATACCCTGGAGAATGAAATGGCACCCTACTCCAGTATTGTTGCCTGGGAGATCCCATGGATAGAGGTGCCGGAGGGCTATAATCCATGGGGTCGCAAGAGTTGGACATGACTTAGTGACTAAAGAACAGCAAAAGGTAATGACATTCCCTTTTCTTCTTCTTTTTGTCTCCTCCAGAGGTCAGAGTAGTTCTCAAGAGTAATCAAATTCTCTTAAATTAAAACCACCACTTTGGTGACCTATTTATAAGAGGTAAGCTGACCTGGTAATAGTCATCATATCATGCATTGCAGGGACATTATAAAGCTGTAGGAAAAGCCAGGCTGCTCTATCCTTCCATCTGCTTCCTTGACTTTGCTCATAATTTCCATATTTACATATATAGAGCCTTTACTGTATTTTCTCATTTTCTTCTGCCAGTCTTAGGAGGAACTGGACTTTTACATTTTACTGCTTCATGATGGGTGACTTGCCTTCTCTGTCACATATGGGCTCATAGGAAATCACAGCCCTAAAAACAATAGTAACCATTTATTGAGAATTCATGTGGTGGGTTCTAAACATTTTAAATACACTATCTCATTTAATCCTGACCATATATATGAGTTCATTACTAATGTTATTTTTGCTTTACAATCAGATCAGATCAGATCAGATCAGTCGCTCAGTTGTGTCTGACTCTTTGTGACCCCATGAACTGCAGCATGCCAGGCCTCCCTGTTCATCACCAGCTCTCGGAGGTCACTCAGACTCACATCCATCGAGTCAGTGATGCCATCCAGCCATCTCATCCTCTGTCGTCCCCTACTCCTCCTGCCCCCAATCCCTCCCAGCATCAGAGTCTTCTCCAATGAGTCAACTCTTCGCATGAGGTGGCCAAAGTACTGGAGTTTCAGCTTCAGCATCATTCCTTCCAAAGAAATCCCAGGGCTGATCTCCTTTAGAATGGACTGGTTGGATCTCCTTGCAGTCCAAGGGACTCTCAAGAGTCTTCTCCAACACCACAGTTCAAAAGCATCAATTCTTCGGCCCTCAGCCTTCTTCACAGTCCAGCTCTCACATCCATACATGACCACAGGAAAGACCATAGCCTTGACTAGGCGAACCTTTGTTGGCAAAGTAATGTCTCTGCTTTTGAAGAGGAAGTTAAATAGCAGAGCTTGTTTAAGGTTGAAAGCTACTAAGTGGTGGAGCTTCCTTTTCCCTAAGTCTGCCATATGCTCCATTATCATCAATGCCAAAGTTGAGAATATTATCTTCTCTCTACAGGTTCTTAGATGATGGAAAATGGGTCAATTGAGAAGATGCATTTTGAAGACAGAGAAAGGAAGCATAATAAAACCATTATAAAGCATTCAAGAAGTTCGCTTATGCTCATGTAAATCAATATACAAAAGGAAGAATCAGAAACTGCAGGAATAAATAATTAAAAACGATTTTAAGTGTTCTCCTTTAAACTCCAAATGAAGCTTCTCCTCTCAACCTGAAATGAAGCCAGTCCTAATATTTATAGCTAATATTTATAACAACCTGACCTTAAATGACCTTATCAATGTGCTCAGGAAAAAGGGGGAGATTTTTATGTATCTTTAAAAAAAACAAGGGAATTGAATTTAACCAAAGAAATAATAAAAGAAGTTTGAAAAGTTATGGCAAGGAGCATATTTTCTGGAATAAAGCAAAACATATAGCCATTGTACTATTAACATTGCTTATTTTAAAATAAATTTTAATTTCAAAACGGTTTCATATCACAGAATTATTATAAAGCTAGTACAGAGAATTTCCACGTAGCCTACATCTAGTTTTCCTCTAATAAACATTTTATATAAGTTCTTATTTAACTAAAGCCCATTCTTTATTCACATTTCCTCAGTTTTTCCCTAACGTCCTTTTTTTGTTTTAGAATTCCATCTCGGGTACCACAGCACATCTTGTCCTCTTTAGGATTCCCTTGGTTGTAACCAGTTTTTGAGATTTTTTCCCCCTTATTTTTAATGATTTTGACAGTATTGCTGCTGCTGCTGCTAAGTCACTTCAGTCGTGTCTGACTCTGTGCGACCCCATAGATGGCAGCCCACCAGGCTCTGCCATCCCTGGGATTCTCCAGGCAAGAACACTGGAGTGGGTTGCCGTTTCCTTCTCCAGTGCATGAAAGTGAAAAGTGAGAGTGAAGTCGCTCAGTCGTGTCCAACTCTTAGCGACCCCATGGACTGCAGCCTACCAGGTTCCTCCATCCATGGGATTTTCCAGGCAAGGGTACTGGAGTGGGGTGCCATTGCCTTCTCCTGAAAGTACTGAGGAGTACTGATTTTGGTAGTTTGAAAAATATTTCTTAACTGGGGTTTGTTTGATATTTTTCTATGGTTAGATGGAAATGTTGATTATTTTAGAGTATGTAAACATAAATTAGTCAGCAATAACAAAGTCTGTGGTAACTCAGAGTCATAAAATGTCCAGAATATGTAATGGGTTCTTGGTTAAAGGAAAAGAGATTGGACCTACTTTAGAACTATATTCCCCAAAGCTACCAGGTTAATAAAATGGATTAAGAAGTATGGCTGTTTAAAATGCTAAGAGAAGATGTAGTACATATATACAATACAATAGTACTCCATTAAAAAGAATGAAACAATGCCATTTGTGGCAACATAGATGGGCTATCCATAGATGGATGGTAAGTGCAGTAAATCAAACAAAGACAGATATCATATGATATCATTTATATGTAAAATCAAACAAAAAATGATACCAATGGACTTACTTACAAAACAGAAACAGGCTCATAGACTTAGAGGATGAATTTATGGTTACCAGAAGGTAAAGGTGGGCGATATAGTGGGAGTTTTGGATTGACATGTACATGCTCCTATATTTAAAATAAAGTGCTTTTCCATGGAAAAAAAGTAAAAAATAAATAAAATGCTAGGTCATTGGGAGAGGGAATGATGGACATGCTTGTAGGGATCTAGGGCTGTATAGAGATTGATTATCGGTTGAAGAGGACAAAGTCACCAGAGTATCCAAGTGTTGAGTAGATACGGGCAATGAGGGATAGCACTGTTATTTCACAGTAGTTTTTGAAGAAGGTCTTTTGACAAAAACAGGGATATTCATCTGCAGAATCTGTAGCCCTTTGAAAGAAAGGTCAGCAGTCAGACTCTTTCCTTGCTTTCTGGACTATACAACACTTTTGTCTCAGCAGGAGAAGGAAATGTAATTGGAAAATCAAGACAGAGATCTTACTTTAGGGCCTACACAAACAAAGCAGGAATTAGAAATGAATCTGAAATTCCACAGGCAGAAGGAGGCAAAGTTTGCCTCAGGAAAGTCAGAACCCATTACATATTCTGGACATTTTATGACTCTGAGTTACCACAGACTTTGTTATTGTTGACTAATTTATGTTTACATACTCTAAAATAATGAGCATTTCCATCTAACCATAGAAAAATATCAACATGGTATACCAACCTCTAATATCTTGCTGGAGCAACTTTTGAGGAGATAGTCCATGTCCAAGGGCAAAGGGGAAGCCCCAGCAAGATGGTAGGAGGGGCAAAACTGCGTTTAGAATCAAACCCCATACCCGCCAGGGACGCTCAGGGGGCTCAAACCTACCTTGTGTGCACCATGACCCAGAGACCCCGCAGAGACTGAGACAGAACTGTGTTTGGGTGTCTCCTGAGGAGGTACGGGTCAGCAGTGGACTGCCGCAGGGCCAGGGGCTCTGGGTGCAGCAGACCTGGGTATGGCATAAGCCCTCTTGGAGGAGGCTGCCATTAATCCACTATAGAGCTGCCAGAACTTACACAGGACTGGGGAAACAGATTCTGGGAGGGCACAAACAGAACTTTGTGCATACAAGAATCCAGGACAAAGAAGCAGTGACCCCACAAGGTCCGGACTTGTCTGTGAGTGTCCAAGAGTCTCTGGGTGAGGAGCAGGTCGGTGGTGGCCTGCTGCAGGGTTGGGGGCACTGAGTGTAACAGTGCTTGTATGGGACCTTTTGAAGGAGGGTGCCATTATCTTCATCACCTCCACCATAGTTTGGCCTCAGGTCAAATAACAGGGAGGGAACACAGCCCCGCCCATCAACAGAAAATTGGATTAAAAATATACTGAGCATGGCCCTTGTCCATCAGAACAAGAACCAGTTTCCCCCTCAGTCAGTCTCTCCCATCAGGAAGCTTCAAGCCTCTTGTCCTTCCCCATCAGAGGGCAGACAGACTGAAAACCACAATCATAGAAAACTAACCAATCTGGTTACATGGAACACAGCCTTGTTTAACTCAATGAAACTATGAGCCATGCTGTCCACGAAGGGTAACCCAAGACAGACAGGTCATGGTGGAGAGTTCTGACAAAACGTGGTCTACTAGAAAAGGGAATGGAAACCACTTCAGTATTCTCACCCTGAGAACCCCATGAATTGTATGAAAAGGCAAAAAGATAGGACACTGAAAGATGAAATGCCCAGTTCATTAGGGGCCCAATATGCTACTGGAGATCAGTGGAGAACTAACTCCAGAAAGAATGATACAACAGAGCAAAAGCAAAAACAACAACTAGGTGTGGATGTGACTAGTGATGGAAGTAAAGTCTGATGCCGTAAAGAGCAACATTGCATAGGGACCTGGAATGTTAGGTCCATGAATCAAGGCAAATTGGAAGTAGACAAACAAGAGATGGAAAGAGTGAAAGGCAACATTTTGGGAATCAGTGAACTAAAATGGACTGGAATGGATGAATTTAACTCGGATGACTATTATAACTACTACTGTGGGCAAAAATCCCTTAGAAGTAATGGAGTAGCCATAATAGTCAACAAAAGAGTCCAAAATGCAGTACTTGGATGCAATCTCAAAAACAACAGAATGATCTCTGTTCATTTCTAAGGCAAACCATTCAATATCACAGTAATCCAAGTCTATGCCCTGACCAGAAATGCTGAAGAGGCTGAAACTAAACGGTTCTACGAAGACTTACAAGACCTTCTAGAACTAACACCCCAAAAAGATGTCCTTTTCTTTATAGGGGACTAGAATGCAAAATAAGGAGGTCAAGAAATACCTAGGGAAATGGGAAAATTTGGCCTTGGGGTACAGAATGAAGCAGGACAAAGGCTAAGAGCCTTTTGCCAAGAGAACGCACACTGGTCATAGCAAACACCCTCTTTAAACAACAAAAGAGAAGACTCTACACATGGACATCACCAGATGGTCAATACCAAAATCAGATTGATTATATTCTTTCCAGTCAAAGATGGAGAAGCTCTATGCAGTCAGCAAAAACAAGACTGGGAGCTGACTGTGGCTCAGACCATGAATTCCTATTGTCAAATTCAGACTTAATTTGAAGAAAGTGGGGAAAACCACTAGACCATTCAGGTATGACCTAAATCAAGTCCCTTATGATTATACATTGGAAGTGAGGAATAGATTTAAGGGCCTGGATCTGATAGACAGAGTGCCTGATGAACTATGGATGGAGGTTTGTGACATTGTATAGAAGACAGAGATTAAGACCATCCCCCTGGAAAAGAAATGCATAAAAGCAAAATGGCTGTCTGGGGAGGCCTTACAAATAGCTGTGAAAAGAAGAGAAGCGAAAAGCAAATGAGAAAAGGAAGGATATTCCCATTTAAATGCAGAGTTCCAAAGAATAGCAAGGAGAGATAAAAAAGCCTTCCTCAGCAATCAATGCAGAGAAATAGAGGGAAACAACAGAATGAGAAATACTAGAGATCTCTTCAAGAAAATTAGAGATAGGTATGACATAAATCAAATCCCTTATGATTATCCAGTGGAAATGAGAAATAAGATTCAAGGGATTAGATCTGATAGACAGAGTGCCTGAAAAACTATGGACAGAGATTTGTGACATTGTACAGGAGACAGGGATCAAGCCCATCCCCAAGAAAAAGAAATGCAAAAAGGCAAAATGTTGTCTAAGGAGGCCTTACAAATAGCTCTGAAAAGAAGAGGAGTGAAAGGCAAAGGAGAAAAGGAAAGACATACCCATTTGAATGCAGAGTTCCAAAGAATAGCAAGGAGAGATAAGAAAGCCTTCCTCAGGGATCTATGCAAAGAAATAGAGGACAACCAGAGATCTCTTCAAGAAAATGAGAGATACCAAGGGAACATTGTATGCAAAGATGGGCATAATAAAGAACAGAAATGATATGGACCTAACAGAAGCAGAAGATATTGAGAAGAGGTGGCAAGAATACACAGATCAGATCAGATCAGATCAGTCGCTCAGTCGTGTCCGACTCTTTGCGACCCCATGAACCGCAGCACGCCAGGCCTCCCTGTCCATCACCAGCTCCCGGAGGTCACTCAGACTCACATCCATCGAGTCAGTGATGCCATCCAGCCATCTCATCCTCTGTCGTCCCCTTCTCCTCCTGCCCTCAATCCCTCCCAGCATCAGAGTCTTCTCCAATGAGTCAACTCTTCGCATGAGGTGGCCAAAATACTGGAGTTTCAGCTTTAGCATCATTCCTTCTAAAGAAATCCCAGGATTGATCTCCTTCAGAATGGACTGGTTGGATCTTCTTGCAGTCCAAGGGACTCTCAAGAGTCTTCTCCAACACCACAGTTCAAAAGCATCAATTCTTCGGCGCTCAGCCTTCTTCACAGTCCAGCTCTCACATCCATACATGACCACAGGAAAGACCATAGCCTTGACTAGGCGAACCTTTGTTGGCAAAGTAATGTCTCTGCTTTTGAATATGCTATCTAGGTTGGTCATAACTTTCCTTCCAAGGAGCAAGCGTCTTTTAATTTCATGGCTGCAGTCACCATCTGCAGTGATTTTGGAGCCCAGAAAAACAAAGTCTGACACTGTTTCCACTGTTTCCCCATCTATTTCCCATGCAGTGATGGGACCAGATGCCATGATCTTCGTTTTCTGAATGTTGAGCTTTAAGCCAACCTTTTCACTCTCCACTTTCACTTTCATCAAGAGGCTTTTTAGCCCCTCTTCACTTTCTGCCATAAGAGTGGTGTCATCTGCATATCTGAGGTTATCGATATTTCTCCCGGCAATCTTGATTCCAACTTGTGTTTCTTCCAGTCCAGCATTTCTCATGATGTACTCTGCATATAAGTTAAATAAACATGGTGACAATATGCAGCCTTGACGTACTCCTTTTCCTATTTGGAACCAGTCTGTTGTTCCATGACCAGTTCTAACTGTTGCTTCCTGACCTGCATACAGATTTCTCAAGAGGCAGATCAGGTGGTCTGGTATTCCCATCTCTTTCAGAATTTTCCATAGTTTATTGTGATCTACACAGTCAAAGGCTTTGGCATAGTCAATAAAGTAGGAAGTCAAGAAACACCTGGAGTAACAGGCAAATTTGGCCTTGGAACACGGAATGAAGCAGGGCAAAGACTAACAGAGTTTTGCCAACAAAATGCACTGGTCATAGCAAATACCCTCTTCCAACAACACAAGAAAAGATTCTATACATGGACATCACCAGATGGTCAACACCGAAATCAGATCGATTATATTCTTTGCAGCCAAAGATGGAGAAGCTCTATCCAATCAGCAAAAACAAGACCAGGAGCTGACTGTGGCTCAGACCATGAACTCCTTATTGCCAAATTCAGACTGAAATTGAAGAAAGTAGGGAAAACTACGAGACCATTCAGGTATATGCACAGTACCTCATGAGAAATGCTGGACTGGATGAAGCATAAGCTGGAATCAGGATTGCCAGGATAAATATCAATAACCTCGATATACAAATGACACCACCCTTATGGCAGAAAGCAAAGAACTAAAGAGCCTCTTGATGAAAGTGAAAGAGGAGAGTGAAAAAGCTGGCTTAAAGCTCAACATTCAGAAAACTAAGATCATGGCATCTGGTCCCATCACTTCATGGCAAATAGATGGGGAAACAGTGGAAACAATGACAGTCTTTATTTTGGGGGGCTCCAAAATCTCTGCAGATGGTGACTGCAGCCATGAAATTAAAAGATGCTTGCTCCTTGGAAGAAAAGCTATGACCAACTTAGACAGCATATTGAAAAGCAGAGACATTGTCAGCAAAGGTCCATCTAGTCAAGGCTACGGTTTTTCCAGTAGCCATGTATGAATGTGAGAGTTGGACTATAAAGAAAGCTGAGGGCTGAAGAATTGATGCTTTTGAACTGTAGTGCTGGAGAGGACTCAAGAGTCCCTTGGACAGCAAGGAGATCCAACCAGTCCATCCTCAAGTAATTCAATCCTGAATATTCATTGGAAGGACTGATGCTGAAGCTGAAACTCCAATACTTTGGCCACCTGATGCGAAAAAGTGACTCATTTGAAAAGACCCTGATGCTGGGAAAGATTGAAGGCGGGAAGAGAAGTAGATGACAGAGGATGAGATGGTTGGATGGCATCACCGGGTCAATGGACATGAGTTTGAATAAACTCTGGGAGTTGGTGATGGACAGGGGGCCTGGCGTGCTGCAGTCCATTTGTCACAAAAAGTCAGACATGACTGAATGACTGAACTGAACTGAATATCCTGCCAGCTAAGTCAAGATTAAGTGGTTCCCTCAGTGGAACAAACTTCCAGTCTACGGTCATGAGTACTTCAGGTATTCTGGGCAAGGGACGGTAATGTCCTATTCATAAGAAGTTGCTTGGAGGATGGCTGCAGAATTAGTCTGACCTAACCTTTGCCTGTACATTCTTGTTTCATCTATCCCTTTCTAAGAGGTAGATTTGATTTGAGGTCTAAGAGGTAAAAGAAAAACCTTCAGTTTTCTTTTAAATATTGATGTGCCATCATTGCTTTTGGTCCAGACTTCTTATCAAGGCCTGGGGAAGGTTTGGATGCACGCACACAAATTTCTCAGTCTCTCTTACTAGCTGCCCACCAACTTGCACCCAATAATTTAGTCGTTCTTCAGGACTTGTACCTTCTTCAGGTCCACGCTTTTTAATCAGCTTTTTGCCTTTGTGCATGGCTTTCTTCTGACTGAAATGTGCACCTTCTTTTTCCCTCTTCCTAACTAATTTCACTGATGTCCCTACTTCCAATTTTTCTCTATTCAATCCATGTACTCACAGAAGACAGCGTAATTTTGTAAAAAATAGATATCATGCCATTGATTCCCTTTGTAAACTGGTGATTTCCCATTACACTTAGAATAAAACCAAATTCTCATCAACGACCTTCAAAGCCCTGTAATAGGTAACCTCTCAACTCTCCAACTCGCCCCCCACCCGCTGTTGCATGCTCCCAGGCAGGCTCCAGACCCACCCCCTGCCTGCAGTACTCATAGCACACCAGATTGTTCTGGTAAAGGCCTTTTCTACTTCCCTCAGCCTGGAGTTTTTCCTTCTATATCTTCTCAGTTTCAGTTTCTTCCCATTATTCATATCTTAGCGAAAAGTTACCTGCTCAGAGAGCCATTTCTTGGCCACTCTCCATAACGTTGCTTTCACAGCTGTTTTAGTTGCTAAGTTATGTCCAGCTTAGTGTGTCAGAGTGGAAAAAAAAAGTACCCTTAAGCTTCTCCCTTCCTCCCTTCACCTCCACCAGATAAGATGATTGCAGCAGATGCCTGAGAAAGGCTGAGGCTGATGGTCCCTCAAGGAGCAGGCTCTGGAATGGAGGCTCCTGGGCTAAGAACACAGATATATGGAAGAACATGACCACCAGGGGAGGCTGTGTCCTTGATTGCAACACCCTCTAGAGACGGCAGTGCAGTGCCTTTACTCCAAGGCTTGATGTGGGAGGGCAACTTTCCTCCAAGAAGCTGGGCAAAGTCTTTCAAATCGCCTATAGTTGGGCTTAGAAGATCACATTTAGGATTTTGGCCTGAGCTGGGCTCCTCAACCACTTAGGTGTTGGTTTTAATTATTCTAGATTTTTTTGTTTCTTGATTATCACATGCCACCCATTGGTATTAATTTCATGAAAGCTGGGACTATGTCTGTAACATTCAGTCCTTTAGGCCTAGGGTCTAGTTCAGTATCTGATGCCAGGTGATCCACTTAGCACTCAATTACTAGTCACTGAAAAGGTGAGTATAGGTGGTGTGTACATTCATAAGAAGTATTTACTGTTTCAAAGTATCTATGAAAGTAAAATCTACAAGAGTTGAGCAATAAGGACACTTCTATTCCTCAATAGCTGAAATATATGTATGATAAAATATCTGGTGATTGTGATTGGTTAAGTGCTGGCAATAGACTCTTTCGAGTATTACCGAAAGAAAAGGGGGAAATGGAGACTGCTGATATGGCACCAACTGCCACATGCCCACTGCGCTACAAACATCTTTCAGTCAGCTTTGCAGCTAGGTGAGACTTGTGCCTGCCATTTAGTATGTGAATGCATAACTAATGTGTACAACTTTCAATTAATCTGCTTAAAGATACGGTGTTTTTCTCCTATGGTGACCTTCTCTTTTTCCTCCCATAGGGTAGAACAGGAATTTGAAGGCTGTCAGCTTTCACTTTGCATTTAAAGACAATGTCCATGATGATAGAGAAGCCACAAGACAGAGGGACTGTGTCCCTGAAAACCTTGGGGAACTAAATTACCCTGCCAACTCTGCAACTACTATGTGAGATAAAAATAAAAATCTATCATATTTAAGTCATTCTGTTTTGGGATGTATTATATTATAGAAGTTTAATATGTATATAAAATTATATAATATACATGCATGCATGCATGCTCAGTTGCTTTAGTCATGTCCAACTCTTTGTGACCTTATGGACTATACAGCCCATGGGATGTTCAGGCAAAGAATACTCCCCTTTCTGGGACATGAATCATCCCTTTGTCTATCTTATTCCACCCTAGTCACTTATCACGTCAACTGTCACAGTATCTCAGTGCTCATGTTAAGGTTTACATAATACTGGCAACAAAGTGCAAGAGTAGTGATGCTGGCAGTTTGGATGTGCCAAAGAGAAGTCAGAGAATGCCCCCTTGAAGTGAAGAGGTGAAAGTTCTCTATTAATAGAGAAATAAAAATCTCCTATGCTGAGTTGCAAAGGTCTATGTTAGGAACAAGTCTTCTGTATGTGAAACTGTGTAAAAGAAAAAGAAATCTGTGCTAGTTGTGTGGTTGCACCTCAAACTGCAGAAGTTACAGCCACAGTGCATGAGAAGTGCTAAGATGGAAAAAAAAAAACATTAAACTTGTGAGTGGAAACATGAATGAAAATCAGAGTTTAGTACTAGCCACAGTTTCAGGGATCCACTGGGTCTCCTGAGATGTATCCCCCACCAATTAGCGGGTGGGGGTGGGGGACTACTGCATATGCTATCTATTCAATATATACTATATAATACATGTATAATTCTAAAACACTAAAATAAGAATTTCATTTATTGGATGTCTGAAATGAAATGCAGGTTTTCTTTATCTTTGTGTCAAAAAACTAAAAGAAATATCTGGTTTGATTTGTATCTGCAGTGGAGACCAAGATCCTCTGTTTTCATCCCAAGTTATTTGTCTCAGCTCCAGTAAATACTTGCTGTAATAGGCTTTAACTCTTGTCTACCAAGACATAATTTATAAGTTTTGGCTTTACTATTTATGGTGATAAAGTAGAGTGAAGTATTGATATTTATGTGCAAAGAGAGCTGAAGTTAGAGAAATAAATTTTAACCCATGGAGTAAATGAAAATTCTATAATTATATTCTACTATAAGCCATGCTTTTTTTCCCATTCATCTTCCCCCTCCCCAAGTTACCTCTTCAAAATTCATGTTTGTAGTCTGTAATGCACTAGCATCATAGCATATACTACAGAAAATTACGAAGTCTATATTGGATGCACCAGAGGTTATAAACTCATTTTAGTTCTAAATAATTAAAAGATCATCAAAGTATTGACTAGCTGGCATTTATTCAAAATTGGCTAATCAAAGAGATTTTGATTGCAGAAAACATAAGAGAAATAATATCATTTAAATGCCCATCACCAGCTGCAAAATATTTTTGAGCTCTTAAAGAATACTTGACATTTTTCTAGAAATTTTCACAAATCTTCATTCTGCATATTTTTCTCATAATTTTAAATCATTGAAAAAGTTACATTATATTTAAAAAGAAAAAAATTATTCTGGCCACATTTGTTATAGTGACAAAACTATGAAAATGTGAGTTTTTATCTTTTCAAGTACACTGGACACAGATATGTGCTAGGCAGCAAAAAACTGTCACAAGTTTTTTATATTTTGATTAAATAATTTTGAACTAAATTTAAATTCCTTCCACTGTTGTGTGGGAAATAAAGAATGGGTTTTATGAAATTCTGAAAGACTTATTTATGTGTTCTCACAAAAATATAGGAAAACCTATAAGCAATGGATCAAAGATGTTGGCAATTGAGTGACTAAGAATTATAGAACTGGTAACTTTAGGGTAAATACTAAGAAATAAAACTATGAGCTTAATTTATACCATATCTGCTTTTATTCATTTACTTTAACCACAGACTTGTAATCATTGAGGCAAAAAAGCCAGCCTTTCCTGAAAAATAGTCAGTGATAATGAAATGGAAGTATATATTATGGTCTCAGTATATGTATGTGTGTGTGTGTGTGTGTGTGTGTGTTTATGTGTGGGGGTCTTGGGGAACAAAGTCAGGACTGACATTTATTGTTTACTTACTATGTTCTAGTCATTTGTTTTCTCATTTATTCTTATTAAAATTTTGAAAATTCATATTCTTAAAGGTGTGCAGAGATTAAAATGGATTATCCAAAAGTCACTGATGAGTTTACTTAAAATTCTGTGTTTACAAGTTGACATTAAAATTAACTAAGTATATTCAAAAATGCTATTTCAAATCCTAAAAGATGATGCTGTGAAAGTGCTGCACTCAGTATGCCAGCAAATTTGGAAAACTAAGCAGTGGTCAAAGAACTGGAAAAGGTCAGTTTTCATTCCAATCCCAAAGAAAGACAATGCCAAAGAATGTTCAAAATATCATACAATTGCATTCATCTCACACACTAGCAAAGTAATGCTCAAAATTCTCCAAGCCAGGCTCCAACAGTAGGTGAACCAAGTTCTTCCAAATGTTCAAGTTGGATTTAGAAAAAGCAGAGGAACTAGAGATCAAATTGCCAACATCCACTGGATCATAGAAAAAGCAAGAGAGTTTCAGAAAAACATCTACTTCTGCTTCACTGACTACACCAAAGTCTTTGACTGTGAGGATCATGACAAACTGTGGAAAATTCTTCAAGAGATGGGAATACAAGACCACCTGCCACCTGCCTCCTGAGAAATCTGTAGACAGGTGAAGAAGCAACAGTTAAAACTGGACATGGAACAATAGACTGCTTCCAAATTGGGAAAGGAGTATGTCAAGGCTGTATATTGTCACCCTGCTTATTTAACTTGTCTGCAGAGTGCATCATGAGAAACCCTAGGCTGGATGAAGCACAAGGTCAAATCAAGATTGCTGGGAGAAATATCAATAAGTTCAGATATGCACATGACACCACCTTTATGGCAGAAAGTGAAGAGGAACTAAAGAGCTTCTTGATGAAAGTGATAGAGGAGAGTGAAAATGCTGGCTTAAAATTCAACATTCAAAAAACAAAGGTCATGGCATTTGGTCCCATCACTTCATGGCAAATAGATGGGGAAACAATGGACACAGTGACAGATTTTATTTTCTTGGGCTCCAAAATCACTGCAGATAGTGACTGCAGCCATGAAATTAAAAGACACATGCTCCTTGATAGACAATCTATGACCAACCTAGACAGCTTATTAAAAAGCAGAGACATTACTTTGCCAACAAAGGTCTGTCAAGTCAAAGCTATGGTTTTTCCAGTAGTTGTGTATGGATGAGCGAGTTGGACTATAAAGGAGGCTGAGCACTGAAGAACTGATGTTTTTAAATAGTGGTGTTGGAAAAAACTGTTTAGGGTCCCTTGGACTGCAAGGAGATCAAACCAGTCAATCCTAAAAGAAATCAGTCCTGAATATTCACTGGAAGTACTGATGCTAAAGCTGAAACTCCAGTACTTTGGCCACCTGATGGAAAGAACTGACTCATTGAAAAAGTCCCTGATGTTGGGAAAGATTGAAGGTAGGAAGGAGGAGAAGGTGACAACAGGGGCTGAGATGGTTGGATGGCATTACCAACTTCATGGACATGAGTTTGAACAAGCTCTCAGAGTTGGTGATGGACAGGGAAGCCTGGTGTGTTGCAGCCCATGGGTTGCAAAGAGTTGGACACAACTGAGTGACTGAACTGAACTGAACTGATTCTATAATACATGCATATTTTAGATTCAAATACATTGCATTTATGACAGAGACATCATTTGCTTTATTTCAACTGTCCAAAGGAAATGAGCAAGGAATGAGGCCAATTTACAACATAAATGATATATTTGCAGTAACTGAAGGTAAAATTACCTCAAAGACAAGGTAAAAGATAAGGTAAAAAGGTATAGATAAGGTAAAAACTTCAATTCACAAAGAAAAATGAGCTAGTAGAACTGGCTCCTCACACAAAACAATATGGGAATGCCATCTTCTCCCCCGCCAAAAAATTAGATGTATTCCTAATACCTAGTATCAAGTCAACATTGATATGAAGAAAAAAATGTAATGGCATCATGCAAAAAATAATAACAGTGTGTTATTTTTATATAAGATAGTCACAGACTTCTTTGAAAAGTGTTACTTTCATAGAGCCCAAATGAGTTATCAGAATATCTGGGGAAAGAGACTTCTCAAACAAAGGCAACAGCAAATGCATAGGACCTAGAATGGACCATGCCTGGAGCATTCAAGGGGAAATCAGAAAGGCAAATGTAGGTACTGCAGAGTAAGCAAGGGGGAAAAATGCAGACGATGAGGGAACTTGTGCATTTGTGCTGGGTAAACAAGCATCAATCTAGAGGCAAGTGGGTGCTGAAATCTAAAGTGCCACTAACCAAGTCATGTTCCTTTTTTTTTAAATTTTATTTTGCTTAACTTTACAATATTGTATTGCTTTTGCCATACATCAAGATGGATCCTCCACAAGCATACATGTGTTCCCCATCCTGAACCCTCCTCCCTCCTCCTCCTCCCTCACCCATACCATCCCTCTGGGTTGTCCCAGTGCACCAGCCCCAGGCATCCGTTATCAGGCATCGTACCTGGACTGGCGACTCGTTTCAGATATGACATTATACATATTTCAATGCTATTCTCCCAAAACATCCCACCCTCTCCCGGACCCAGAGTCCAAAAGTCTGTTCTATACATCAGTGTCTCTTTTGCTGTCTCGTATACAGGGTTATTGTTACCATCTTTCTAAATTCCATATATATGCATTAGTATACTGTATTGGTGTTTTTCTTTCTGGCTTACTTCACTGTGTATAATAGGCTCCAGTTCCATCCACCTCATTAGAACTGATTCAAATGTATACTTTTTAATGGCTAAGTAATACATTACTGCAGATGGTGACTGCAGCCATGAAATTAAAAGACGCCTTACTCCTTGGAAGGAAAGTTATGACCAACCTAGATAGCATATTCAAAAGCAGAGACATCACTTTGCCAACAAAGTTTCGCCTAGTCAAGGCTATGGTCTTTCCTGTGGTCATGTATGGATGTGAGAGTTGGACTGTGAAGAAGGCTGAGCGCAGAAGAATTGATGCTTTTGAACTGTGGTGTTGGAGAAGACTCTTGAGAGTCCCTTGGACTGCAAGAAGATCCAACCGGTCCATTCTGAAGGAGATCAACCCTGTGATTTCTTTGGAAGGAATTATGCTAAAGCTGAAACTCCAGTATTTTGGCCACCTCATGCGAAGAGTTGACTCATTGGAGAAGACTCTGATGCTGGGAGGGATTGGGGGCAGGAGGAGAAGGGGACGACAGAGGAGATGAGATGGCTGGATGGCATCACTGACTCGATGGATGTGAGTCTGAGTGACCTCCGGGAGCTGGTGATGGACAGGGAGGCCTGGTGTGCTGCGGTTCATGGGGTTGCAAAGAGTCGGACACGACTGAACGACTGATCTGAATACTCCATTGTGTATATGTACCACAGCTTTCTTATCCATTCATCTGAGGATGGACATCTAGGTTGCTTCCAAGTCTTGGCTATTATAAACAGTGCTGCTATGAACATTGGGGTACACGTGTCTCTTTCAGTTCTGGTTTTCTCAGTGTGTATGCCCAGCAGTGGGATTGCTGGATCATAAGGCAGTTCTATTCCCAGTTTTTTTTGAGGAATCTCCATACTGTTATCCATAGTGGCTGCCCAAGTCATGTTTCTTAGAGAGAGACTGGGCCAGCCTGAAGAAAACAGGAACTCTTCTCTTTGCACAAAAGCATTTTCTACTCCTAGGTCTGGGCTGACCCGTGAAGACAGCTTTTTTTGAATTGGTCCACCTAGAGGGTATTCCTTTTAAATCACACAAATGTGCTACATCGACTACCAAAGGCCCTGAAGGAAGAAGTAAAAGGGAGCATATCACTGTAGGATAGGATACAACTTCAAAGAAACATGGAAGTTGTTGAATTTGTTTATGTTTTTTATAGAATTCAATTCAACTGCAAGAGCACCTCAAATAAGCGGTGAGAGTCAGCCAGAACTGGGCTGAGATCCTGATTTAGTTTCGTGCAAGTTGCAGTGATCTTGGGCAAGTGAATCCATTTCTCTCTGGCTTTGTTTCCTTATAAATACAATGGGGAGGGCTTTCCAGGTATCTCAGTGGTAAAGAATCTACCTGCCAATGCAGAAGACCTGGGTTCAATCCCTGGGTTGGGAAGATCCCCTGGTGAAAGGAATGGCAACCCACTCCAGTATTTTTGCCTGAAAAATCCCATGGACAGAGGATCCTAGAAGGCTTTGGTTCATAGAGTTGCAAAGAATTGGGCATGACTGAGCACACATATACAATGGAGATGCTAATACTTGCTTCACAGGCTTCTAGGGACTGAGACATTTGTAAGGTGCTTCATCCGATGCTTCCTCCACTGTAAGACCTTAGTAAGTATGAACTATTCTTGTTATAATCATCAAGGCATTACATTTGATCCTGGGAAAATAAAGACTGAAACAGGCCAAAATAACAGTATGATTAGGTGAACAACTTTCAACAAATATTTAGTGAAAGGTTTCTCAAAGTCAAGCATTGCTTTAAGTTCTAGGGATACAACAATAGACTAAACAGAAAGGTTCCTACCCACTTAGATCCTTCACTTCAGAATGAAGAGAAAAACAGAGGAATGGCTACGCTGTAGTTTGGAGACTGAATATGAAGAAAAAAGCAGGCAAAGCAATGAAGAAAGATGAGATGGGCATAGAAGTGGGAAGGCTATTTTACACAGAATTACCAGATAGGTGCCATAAGGACATAAGCTCCATTTACATAGAGCTTTGAACTCAGGGAATGCTGCAGGCATCTAAAAAAGCAGATACAAAGGCCCTGAAGCAGGAACTTACTAGGTGCGTTTAGAAAGAGCAGAGAAGCTACTATGGCTAGCATCAATTAATTCTTGTTGGGAAAAGGAGCAGGCTACAATGTAAGGGTGAAGGCCAGATTAGGGTGAAGCAGAAGGAGAACCTTTAATGTCTTAATTTCTAACAATTTCATAAGAAATCTAAAGAATCGCATTATTGATTAATCTGTGTCCGACTTTACTGTTGACCTTTCTTTTTTTGTTGATTTTCTTTCTAGTCAGTTATTTAATGGTAGGTTTTCATCCCTAAAGCACTTGTTCCTTGCAAGACAGCTTACATAATCAGAGATCACATTACTATCTTAAAAAATCACCTCCTCTTCAATTAAGAAGAGGATTATGTAGACATAAATTTCTGAGTTTCTACTTGCATGTGTCCAGAAGTTCTAGAGAGTAGGAATTCATTAAACTCCAGGAAACTGTGACATATGTACATTAAAAAAATTTAATTTCTAGAATTAACAGTAGGCTGTGCAAAGTTTTTTTGTTTGTTTGTCTTGTGCTTTTATTCCTGATTAACCATATGATTTAAAAAATTGACTAAGTAGAAGTATTAAATGATGGTACTCTTCCCTAGATATTATCTTATGTCTCTCAATTTCCTTCTCAAAACCTCTCTCTGCTTTCATTGCTTTCTGGAAATATATTAACCTCTGAAAATAACAATTTGTCTAAAATTCAAAAACTATTGCCTTAAACTATTATATAAAATAAAATTAAAGGCAATTTGTCATCCTCCAAAAAGGCGAGCTTCATTACCTCCAAATTTATTAATTTGGGAATGAACATTTCTGTCTGTTTTTAGTGTCTCTTAATCTCTGTCACTACTTCTTACATTCCCTTGTAGTTTTGTACAGATCATTCAGAGGCCATCCATCTCATTTGAATCTCTTACACAGAAATATAAACAAACACATTATCCTTCTACCGTGAAGTCATCTGAAAATCTAAGGGAAACATTCCACATTATTTCCATTGTAACATGATAATTAAGCTTACTTTGGATCATTACAGCAATAGAAAAAAATAGTTAAAACATATCTAGATCAACAAGAGTTCCTTGATGTCTGGATAACAGTATCAATTCAGTTCAGTCACTCAGTAGTGTCTGACTCTTTGTGACCCCATGGACTGCAACACGCCAGGCTTCCCTATCCATCACCAACTCCCAGAACTTGTTCAAACTCACGTCCATCGAGTCGGTGATGCCAATCAACCATCTCATCCTCTGTCACCTACTTCTCTTCCCACCTTCAATCTTTCCCAGCATCAAGGTCTTTTCCAGTGAGTCGGTTCTTCACATCAGGTGGCCAAAGTATTGGAGTTTCAGCTTCAGCATCAGTCCTTCCAATGAATATTCAGGTCAGGACTGATTTCTTTTAGGATGGACTGGTTGGATTTCCTTGCAGTCCAAGGGACCCTCAAGAGTCTTCTCCAATACCATAGTTCAAAAGAATCAATTCATCGGAGCTTAGCTTTCTTTATGGTCCAACTCTCACATCCATACATGACTACTGGAAAAACCATGTCTTTGACTAGACAGACTTGCGTCAAGAATGTCTCTGCTTTTTAATAAGCTGATGAAGTTGGTCATAACTTTTGTTTCAAGGAGCAAGCATCTTTTAATTTCAGGGCTGCAGTCACAATCTGCAATGATTTTTGAGCTCAAGAAAATAAAGTCTGTCACTGTTTCCATTGTTTCCCCATCTATTAGCCACAAAGTGATGGGACTGGAAGCCATGATCTTAGTTTTCTGAATGTTGAGTTTTAAGCCAGCATTTACTCTCCTCTTTCACTTTCATCAAGAGGCTCTTTAGTCCCTCTTCAGTTTCTGCCATAAGGGTGGTGTCATCTGCATATCTGAGGTTATTGATACTTCTTCTGGCAATCTTGATTTGACTTTGTGCTTCATCCAGTCTGGCATTTTGCATGATGTCCTCTGCATATAAGTTAAATAAGCAGGGTGACAATATACAGCCTTTACATTGTCCTTTCCCAATCTGGAACCAGTCTGTTGTTCCATGCTCAGTTCTAACTGTTGCTTCTTGACCTGCATACAGGTTTCTCAGGAGGCAGGTCAGGTGGTCTGGTATTCCCATCTCTTTAAGAATTTTCCACAGTTTGTTGTGATCCACACATCGAAGGCTTTGGCATAGTCAATGAAGCAGAAGTAGATGTTTTTCTGAAACTCTCTTGCTTTTTCTATGATCCAATGGATGTTGGCAATTTGATCTCTGGTTCCTCTGCCTTTTCTAAAACCAGCTTGAACACTTGGAAGATCTTGGTTCACCTACTGTTGAAGCCTGGCTTGGAGAATTTTGAGCATTACTTTGCTAGCGTGTGAGATGAGTGCAATTGTGTGGTAGTTTGAACATTCTTTGGCATTGCCTTTCTTAGGGATTGTAGTGAAAACTGATCTTTTCCAGTATTGTGGCCACTGCTGAGTTTTCCAAATTTGTTGGCATATTGAGTGCAACACTTTCACAGCATCATCTTTTAGGATTTAAAATAGCTCAACTGGAATTCCATCACTTCCACTAGCTTTGTTTGTAGTGATGCTTCCCAAGGCCCACCTGACTTCAGACTCTAGGATGTCTGGCTCTAGGTGAGCGATCACACCATCGTGGTTATGTGGGTCGTGAAGATCTTTTTTGCCTAATTCTTTGTATTCTTGCCACCTCTTCTTAATCTCTTCTGCTTCTTTTAGGTCCATACCACTTCTATCCTTTATTGTGCTCATCTTTGCATGAAATGTTCCCTTGGTCTCTGATTGATTGATACCTCTGGGAAATAGTAATTCTCCCAATCAGCTTGGCTCTTGTTCTAGCTCTCTAGATGTCCCTTTCGCACTCTCCCCCACACCCAGCTGGCCATGCACATCCTGCCTTCCTTGTCCTTCAGCCTCTCACCAACTTGGCAAATAGTGCTGATGTGCCTTGTAGTACCATCTGGGACAGTCATTAAACCATTAAATGACTCTCTCTCTCTCTCTCTCTCTTTTTTTTTTTTATCATTGAGGGTGGGAGGGAAATGGGAAGGAAGAAGGGGAATGATGGTGGGAGGAGTATATGTAATTTCTTAACTAATGGCTTACTGTTTTTAATCACAAAGAACATTTAAAAAAATCATATTAAATTCATCTTATATTAGGAGGTTTGATCTGGAAATGAAAAGTTCAGGAAACTAAAAGTCCAGTTTGGGTGTCCTCATCTTAGGCACATCTTGGTATTTTGTATTAGTAGGTCTATCTTTTCAACAATATATTATTTATGACAGGATCACATTTGTCACTTCTTCCTCCCTAATACCCAAAGTGGTATCAGACCCATAAAATAGTCAATAAACATTTACAGAATGAACAAATAAGTCTGTTTTTTTTAAAAAAAATTTTTTTAAACTCTCCTGAGTGAATTGAATTTTTTGAGGCTCTTAAGTGAATATGTTTTCCTCTTTACTTTTTCTATTACAGCCAGATTATATGAGTGGGGTATTAAAGTCTCCCACTATTATTGTGTTTTTGTATATTTCTTCTATCATGCTAAATTAGTGTTTGTCTTAGATATATCAATGCTCCAATGTTGGGTGCATAAGTATTTATAATTGTTATAACTTCTTTTTGGATTGTTCCTTTAAGTCATTATGTATGACCTTCATTGTCTCCTTTTCAGGACCTTTATTTTAAAGTCAATTTTATCTGATATGAGTATTGCTACCCCTGTTTTCTTTTGGTCTGTATTTGCATAGAAAATCTTTTTCCAGCCCTTCGTTTTCAGTCAGTGTATATCCTCTATTTTAAGGTGGTTCTCTTGTAGACAACATATATAGGGGTCTAGTTTTTGTATCCATTCGACCCATTTTAATCTTTTGGTTATCTCTTGTAGACAAAGTATGTAGGGGTCTTGTTTTTGTATCGATTTGGCCAGTCTTTGTCTGTTGATTAGGGTGTTCAGCCCATTAACGTTTAAAGTAATTATTGATAAGTAAGATTTACTTTATTGTTTTGGGTTCGAATTTATACCCCCTTTTAGTGATTCCTGAATTTGGCAATAAGGAGTTCATGGTCTGAGCCACAGTCAGCTCCTGGTCTTGTTTTTGCTGATTGGATAGAGCTTCTCCATCTTTGGCTGCAAAGAATATAATCGATCTGATTTCGGTGTTGACCATCTGGTGATGTCCATGTATAAAGTCTTCTCCTGTGTTGTTGGAAGAGGGTATTTGCTATGACCAGTGCATTTTCTTGGCAAAACTCTGTTAGTCTTTGCCCTGCTTCATTCCGTGTTCCAAGGCCAAATTTGCCTGTTACTCCAGGTGTTTCTTGACTTCCTACTTTTGCATTCCAGTCCCCTATAATGAAAAGGACATCTTTTTTGGGTGTTAGTTCTAAAAGGTCTTGTAGGTCTTCATAGAACTGTTCAACTTCAGTTTCCTCAGCGTTACTGGTTGGGGCATAGACTTGGATTACTGTGACATTGAATGGTTTGCCTTGGAAACGAACAGAGATCATTCTGTCGTTTTTGAGATTGCATCCAAGTACTGCATTTCGGACTCTTTTGTTGACCATGATGGCCACACCGTTTCTTCTGAGGGATTCCTGCCTGCAGTAGTAGATATAATGGTCCTCTGAGTTAAATTCACCCATTCCAGTCCATTTTAGTTCGCTAATTCCTAGAATGTCAACATTCACTCTTGCCATCTCTTGTTTGACCACTTCCAATTTGCCTTGATTCATGGACCTGACATTCCAGGTTCCTATGCAATATTGCTCTTTACAGCATCGGACTTTGCTTCTATCACCAGACACGTCCACAGCTGGGTATTCTTTCTGCTTTGGCTCCATCCCTTCATTCTTTCTGGAGTTATTTCTCCACTGATCTCCAGTAGCATATTGGGCCCTTACTGACCTGGGGAGTTTCTCTTTCAGTATCCTATCATTTTGCCTTTTCATACTGTTCATGGGGTTCTCAAGGCAAGAATACTGAAGTGGTTTGCCATTCCCTTCTCCAGCAGGACCACACCCTGTCAGATCTCTCCACCATGACCCGCCCATCCTGGGTTGCCCCACCGGCATGGCTTAATTTCATTGAGTTAGACAAGACTGTGGTCCTGGTGTGATTAGATTGACTAGTTTTCTGTGAGTATGGTTTCAGTGTATTTGCCCTCTGATGCCCTCTTGCAAGACCTACCGTCTTACTTGGGTTTCTCTTACCTTGGGCGTGGGGTATCTCTTCCCGGCTGCTCCAGAAAGCACAGCCATCGCACCTTACCTTGGATGAGGGGTCTCTCCTCACCGCCGCCCTTCCTGACCTCGGTCGTGGGGTAGCTCCTCTCGGCCGTGCTTAGTGCGCAAGTCCTTACCGCAGTCCTTCCTCGGTCGATGGGTAGCTCCTCTCAGGCGTGCTCTCAGTGCGCCGCGCGGCCGGCGAGGGGCTCTCAGTGCGGCGCTCGCGGGTAGGCCGGGAGCTCTCCGTCGGCGCTCGCGGGTGGGCCGGGAGCTCGTGCGGCGCTCGCGGGTAGGCCGGGAGCTCTCAGTGCGGTGCTCGCGGGTAGGCCGGGAGCTCTGAAATTGAAGAAAGTAGGGAAAACCACTAGACCATTCAGGTATGACCTAAATCAAATCCCTTATGATTATACAGTGGAAGTGAGAAATAGATTTAAGGGCCTAGATCTGATAGATAGAGTGCCTGATGAACTATGGAATGAGGTTCGTGACATTGTACAGGAGACAGGGATCAAGACCATCCCCATGGAAAAGAAATGCACAAAAGCAAAATGGCTGTCTGGGGAGGCCTTGCAAATAGCTGCAAAAAGAAGAGAAGCGAAAAGCAAAGGAGAAAAGGAAAGATATAAACATCTGAATGCAGAGTTCCAAAGAATAGCAAGAAGAGATAAGAAAGCCTTCTTCAGTGATCAATGCAAAGAAATAGAGGAAAACAACAGAATGGGAAAGACTAAGGATCTCTTCAAGAAAATCAGAGATACCAAAGGAACATTTCATGCAAAGATGGGCTCGATAAAGGACAGAAATGGTGTAGACCTAACAGAAGCAGAAGATATTAAGAAGAGGTGGCAAGAATACACAGAAGAACTGTACAAAAAAGAGCTTCAAGACCCAGATAATCATGATGGTGTGATCACTGACCTAGAGCCAGACATCCTGGAATGTGAAGTCAAGTGGGCCTTAGAAAGCATCACTACGAACAAAGCTAGTGGAGGTGACGGAATTCCAGTGGAGCTGTTCCAAATCCTGAAAGATGATGCTGTGAAAGTGCTACACTCAATATGCCAGCAAATTTGGAGAACTCAGCAGTGGCCACAATATTGGAAAAGGTCAGTTTTCATCCCAATCCCTAAGAAAGGCAATGCCAAAGAGTGCTCAAACTACCACACAATTGCACTCATCTCACACGCTAGTAAAGTAATGCTCAAAATTCTCCAAGCCAGGCTTCAGCAATATGTGAACCGTGAACTTCCTGATGTTCAAGCTGGTTTTAGAAAAGGCAGAGGAACCAGAGATCAAATTGCCAACATCCACTGGATCATGGAAAAAGCAAGAGAGTTCCAGAAAAACATCTATTTCTGCTTTATTGACTATGCCAAATCCTTTGACTGTGTAGATCACAATAAACTGTGGAAAATTCTGAAAGAGATGGGAGTACCAGACCACCTGATCTGCCTCTTGAGAAATCTGTATGCAGGTCAGGAAGCAACAGTTAGAACTGGTCATGGAAAAACAGACTGGTTCCAAATAGGAAAAGGAGTACGTCAAGGCTGCATATTGTCACCATGTTTATTTAACTTATATGCAGAGTACATAATGAGAAATGCTGGACTGGAGGAAACACAAGCTGGAATCAAGATTGCTGGGAGAAATATCAATAACCTCAGATATGCAGATAACACCACCCTTATGGCAGAAAGTGAAGAGGAACTAAAAAGCCTCTTGATGAGAGTGAAAGTGGAGAGTGAAAAGGTTGGCTTAAAGCTCAACATTCAGAAAACGCAGATCATGGCATCTGGTCCCATCACTACATGGGAAATAGATGGAGAAACAGTGGAAAGAGTGTCAGACTTTATTTTTCTGGGCTCCAGGATCGCTGCGGATGGTGACTGCAGCCATGAAATTAAAAGACGCTTACTCCTTGGAAGGAAGGTTATGGCCAACCTAGATAGCATATTCAAAAGCAGAGACATCACTTTGCCAACAAAGGTTCGCCTAGTCAAGGCTATGGTCTTTCCTGTGGTCATGTATGGATGTGAGAGTTGGACTGTGAAGAAGGCTGAGCGCCGAAGAACTGATGCTTTTGAACTGTGGTGTTGGAGAAGACTCTTGAGAGTCCCTTGGACTGCAAGGAGATCCAACTTGTCCATTCTGAAGGAGATCAGACCTGGGATTTCTTTGGAAGGAATGATGCTAAAGCTGAGACTCCAGTATTTTGTCCACCTCATGCGAAGAGTTGACTCATTGGAGACGACTCTGATGCTCGGAGGGATTGAGGGCAGGAGGAGAAGGGGACGACAGAGGATGAGATGGCTGGATGGCATCACTGACTCGATGAATGTGAGTCTGGGTGACCTCCGGGAGCTGGTGATGGATAGGGAGGCCTGGCGTGCTGCAGTTCATGGGGTCCCAAAGAGTCGGACAGGACTGAGCGACTGATCTGATCTGATCTTAGTGATTCCTATCTAGAGAATCGGAGAAGGCGATGGCACCCCACTCCAGTACTTTTGCCTGGAAAATCCCACGGATGGAGGAGCCTGGTAGGCTGCAGTCCGTGGGGTCGCTAAGAGTTGGACATGACTGAGTGACTTCACTTTCTCTTTTCACTTTCATGCATTGGAGAAGGAAATGGCAACCTGCTCCAGTGTTCTTGCCTGGAGAATCCCAGGGACGGGGAAGCCTGGTGGGCTGCCGTCTGTGGGGTCACACAGAGTCGGACACGACTGAAGTGACTTAGCATAGCATAGCATAGCATCTAGAGAATGTCCTTTAGTTTTTGTTGGAGAAATGGTTTAGTGGTGCAAAATTCTCTCAACTTTTGCTTATCTGTGAAGCTTTTGATTTCTCCTTCATATCTCATATGAATGAGATCCTTGCTGGATACAATAATCTGGGCTGTAAGTTATTTTCTTTCATCACTTTAATTATGTCTTGCTATTCCCTCCTGGCTTGGAGAGTTTCTATTGAAACATCAGCTGTTATCCTTATGGGAATTCCCTTGTGAATTATTTGATGTTTTCCCCTTGCTGCTTTTAATATTTGTTCTTTATATTTAGCCTTTGTTAATTTGATGAATATGTGTCTTGGGGTGTTTCGCCTTGGGTTTATCCTGTTAGGGACTCTCTGGATTTCTTGAACTTGAGTGGTTATTTCCTTCTCCATTTTAGGGAAGTTTTCAACTATTATCTCCTCAAGTATTTTCTCATGGTCTTTCTTTTTATCTTCTTCTTCTGGAACTCCTATGATTCGAATGTTGTAGCGTTTAATGTTATCCTGGAGGTCTCTGAGATTGTCCTCATTTCTTTTGATTCTTTTTTCTTTTTTCTCCTCTGATTCATTTATTTCTAGGATTCTATCTTCTAATTCATTAATCCTATCTTCTGCCTCTGTTATTCTACTATTTGTTGCCTCCAGAGTGTATTGGATCTCATTTATTGCATTATTCATTATGTGTTGACTCTTTTTTATTTCTTCTAGGTCCTTATTAAACCTTTCTTGCATCTTCTCAATCCTTGTCTCCAGACTATTTAACTGTGATTCCATTTTGATTTCGAGATTTTGGATTAATTTCACTATCATTATTTGGAATTCTTTATCAGGTAGATTCCCTATCTCTTCCTCTTTGGTTTGGCTTAGTGGGCATTTATCCTGTTCCTTTAGCGACTGAGTATTCCTCTGTCTCCTCATCTTGTTAAAATTGACAAGTTTAGAGTGTCCTTACTATATTCTGGTAGTTTGTTGAATTCTCTTTATTGAGGCAGTTTACTGGTCTTTTCAATATCTGATCTCTGCCCTGTTACAGAGCGGGCGGAGATGAACACCCAAATCTACGCTGGCCAGGTTCAGGCACTCAGATAGTCCTCAGAAGCACAGACTCGATTGAGTCTGCATTTTGTGCCCTTCCCAGGTCCGAGTAGCGCAGGTGATGAAGTGTTTAGCGAGCACAGCTGCTGCGACTTATTGCCTCCCCGCCGCTCAGTTTTCTGGGTATACAACCATCGCACTTTCTCAGGCAGATGTTAACCATCCAGAGCCCCAAGAAGCATTAGTTAACACAGAAACCTGCTTACAGTTTTGTAGATAATGTCTCTCTAGGGCTGTGATTGCCCGCTTCTGGCTCTGGCTGCCTGTCACCGGAGTGGGACAGTCTGCAGTTGGATATCTGTGTGCAGTCCTTTGTTCTGTACGTAGTCCTGGTGGTGTCTTAGGTTAGGACTGGCTTTTGATGTAGTAGATATCCAACAGTCTGGTTATTTTGCTCAAGTAGAGACAAATCCTTACTCAAAGCGATGCAGGCCACGCCGCTCCTCCTAGCCCAGCCCCCGCTTGCTAATAGCAAATGCTGGTGTCCGAGCGGCTTCTCCACAAAAGGAGTTACCTCAGGGCTCGTAATCTCCTTTCGAAGACAATGTGTCGTCTTACTAAGTGCCTGATGTCCTCTGCCGGCATTCAGAAGTTGTTTTGTAGAATTTACTCAGTGTTGAAATGTTCTTTTAACGAATTTGTGGAGGAGAAAGTATTCTCCCCGTCCTACTTGTCCGCCATCTTAGCTCCTCCCCTAAATGACTGTCTCTCATCTTCACACCCACCCTACTACACTTGGGAGGGGTCAGGGCTTTGCAAGGCACATTTCAGCTCTGCAAATAGGGCACACGAGGTACGATTAGGTGGCTAGGGTTGAGGGGAAGCGACTAGCTTCTTTCACTTTGATTCCTCTGCCTGTTTGCTTCTTGTTGCTATTTACATTCTCTTTAAAGAATTGTAGACTTTTAAAATCATGCACCTCAACATTTTTCCAATCTTTACCCATTGCCATATCTGAAAGCCACTTCCACATTTTTAGGTATTCGCTACAGCAGCAAATGCCCCACTGATTTCTTGTTCCTCCCAGGGTCTCTCAGCCATACAGCTTCTTCACTTAGCAATTTTGGTTCATCACAGAAACAGTGGTTGGCAGTTATTTTAATACTTCCTGTTTGGTTGGCAGAATTCTAAGCTGGCCTCTAAATTTCTATCCCCTGATTTACTCACAGTTTCTCCCAGTTATTCAAGCAAACACTAATCTAGGTACCACTGTAAAAAGGATTTTGCAAAAATAATTATGGTCCCAAATTGACCACCCTTAAAACAGAGGGACTATCATTGGACCTGGCTTAATCAGGTGAACCTTTCAAAGTGTGACTTGGCATGAAAGATTAGAAGCTGAAGGAGTTAACGCAATTGTATTTCTCTGTTGATGGTCTTGAAGATGAAGGGGGTCACTTGGTTAAAGAATAAAAGCAGTCCCAATGAGCTGAGACTGTCTCACAGTTGACAGTAAGGCAATAGGAACCTCCATCCTGGGACTGCAAGAGACAGAATTCTAACAGCAATCAATGAACCTGAAAGGCAACTTGGTGCCTGAGATGAGATAGCAGCTCTGGTCTCACAGAGCTGATACTTCTGAGCAGATACTTTAATGCTAGAGAACTGCACAATAATACATGGGTGCTGGTTTAAGTGCTCATTTTGTGGTACTCTGTTACCCAGCAACAGAAATGAATACAATAATCCTATATATGCCGCCCCCCCCCCCCAACTGCGATTCTAGCATCAATTGGCAGCTGCCCTCTTCTCAGAAGCCTAGAGCTCTTCTTTGAGTTCAAGATACCGGCAGTAATCAAGCAGTCTCCCTTGAGTAGAAAAGGGCTGGCTCCGTATCCTTGACCCTTGGCAGTCCCTTCAGGACACTGGCTCTGCCCTTTAAGTCATTTTTCTATTTTCTTGAAGGATATCACATTTGCATCCCAGGAAGGTTACCAGTCTGTTTCCCCTGTGGAACTCCAGACATCTGATAGCCTTTCTTCATTTCATCTCATCTCTGTCCCCTTCATTCCAGCCTGAAGTGGTTTTGGTGATACAGCATTCTTGAAAACCATGGCTATCCCATGATAGTCCGGGGATCTACACCATGAGACAGGAGGTTCTTCCACAGATCTTTCCTGTATGATTCTGCCTGTATGTCTGACTTCTGCTCAGTTGCTTGACTGGATATGTGAGCCCCTCTCCTAATCTCCTAAGCAGAACTATGTCCAGCCACACCCTTGGTCCGTCTGCAGAGCACACTTTAGCATCTTTTATAATCTGGACAGGCTGAGGATTTTACAAATCATCAGGTACTTTTTTGTTTGCTTCAAAGTTCCTTTCTCAATTTATCCTTTTCCTGTTGCATTTTACTTTAAGCAGCAAGGAGAAATCAGGCTGTGTCTTCAACACTTTGTTGGAAATTTACTCGGCCAAATACTCAAGTTCATTGCTTATCAGTTCTGTATTTCACTCAACAGCAAAACACAGTTCAGCTACATTTTCTGCCACATTGTTAAAGGATCACCTTTCTTCCAGTTTCCAATACCAAGTTCTTCATTTCCTCCTGTGATCTCACCAGAAATAGTTCCAAAGCTCATATTTCCAGTAACATTATATTCATGACCATACATGTATTCTTTAACGTGGTAGAAACTCTGTATGTTCCTCACTTTCTGAGCTCTCATCAGAATCATTTATAATATACATATTTCCACAAACTTTCTCTTTAAAGAATTGTAGACTTTTAAAATCATGCACCTCAACATTTTTCCAATCTTTACCCATTACCATATCTCAAAGCCACTTCCACATTTTTAGATATTCGCTACAGCAGCAAATGCCCTACTTCTTGGGGCCAAAATCTGTGAGAGCTTCCTTGAGCTCTTGAAAAAAAAAAAAATTACCACAAACTCGGTGGCTTAAAACATTAAAAACTGGTTCTCTTACAGTTCTGAAGGTCAGAAGTCTGAAATCAAGATGCTGAAATCAGGACCATGGTCCCTCTGAAGGCACCAGGGAAGAATCCTTCTTCTGTCTTCACGTGGCTTTCTTTCCTGTGTCTCTGTTCCCTCTCCTTTACTTGTAATGACCCCAGTAATTGGTTTTAGGACATGTCTTAAATCTAATATGGTATTATCCTGGAAGTCTTAATTACATCTATAAGGACCCTATTTCCAAATAAGGCCAAGTTCACAAGTACCAATGATTAGGCCTTGGACATAACTTATACAGGTGCACTATTAAACCTGCTAATGACCCCCAATAACCAGTAATCCAATAACCCCAAGGTGGGGTGAGTTTCTCTAGTTGTCAACACCTCACAGATATTGACAATCATGGCTGAATTATTGTATCTATGTGGCTCTACACAGAGAGAACACCTGGAAATGTGTACCTGTTTTTATCAGGGATTTCTCCTCATGCACCTTTTCCTTTTATCAATTTTGATCCCTACCACTTTGCTTTAATAAACCATACCTGAGTCTAACAGCTTTCTGAGTCCTGTGAGTCCTAGTGAACCATGTGGAATAAGCGTAGTCTTGGGGACACCAAACACCCCTCCTCACAGGTCTGAGAAGTACTTCCTAAAGACTCCTTCTTTAAGCTTTTAGATTTTAATAGTGCCCACTTCTCCTATTCTCCCTGTCTGAGGGCTGGTAGGTACTTTGTGCTTTTGCTCCTTCTGTATTACTATGTTGTTTCACTTTGATAGCTTCAGTTCTTCAACACTAACTAAACAATCTTTACATTCATTTCCTTTTGTTAAAAAAAAAAAATAACCACAAATGAACAACCAACCAACTGATGTGTGTTCTGTCTCCCGAGTGGATCTTGACAAATACTTCATCCGTACTCATGTTTCTCTCACTCTCTGCTTTTCCTTCCTCTGTGTGATGTGTACCTTCTAGCACAGGCCTCTCTGGTGGTCTCCATATCAACGTCCAACTACACTGGGCATCTCCCCTTGGTTTTTCCATGAGAACCAGCCTTCGTTTTATTGTCTCAATCACAAGTCAAAGGCTCCTCCTTTATTCTATCTCTACTGCATCATTCATTTTTCCATTATTTTGACCTAATTTCTTTTGTCCATATTATTTTCTTCATTCCCTCTGGCATGAAAGATAGGTCTCTGTGAAAAGACAGTAAGTTGAAATGAACCAGACATGGGTTCTAATCCTGACTCTCCTTATGTCAAAAGGAGATAGTGATTCTCTCTTTACAGCGTTATTTTGAGGAATAAAAAGTGAATGGGTTTGAAGTGCCCAGATCAATTGACTCTCAATACACATCAGATACTTAGATAACTCCATTCTTTCCTCCCTTGCCACTCTTCTTAATTTGCTCAGGCTGCTACAACAAATACCAATGACCAGTTGGCCTGAATAACAGAAATTTATTTTTCAGAGTTCCAGAGGCTGGGAAGTCCAAGAGCAAGTTCCTACTGAGAACTCTCTTCCTGGCTTGCAGACAGTTACCTTCTTGCTTTATCCTCACATAACATAGACAGAACACTTCTCTCCTGTCTTCTCTTACAGGGGCTGATCTCATTCATGCAAGCTCTAACCTTAAGACTTTGCGGCTAAGTCTCTTCAGTCGTGTCCGACTCTGCGATCCCATAGACGGCTGTCCCTGGGATTCTCCAGGCAAGAATACTGGAGTGGGTTGCCATTTCCTTCTCCAAACCTTAAGACTTTATTACCTCCCAAATATCCCATCTCCAAAATTATCATACTGGACATCTGAATTCCAACATATGAATTTTGGGAGAATACATTCAGTCCATAACATCACTGCTCTCTTTTACCTAGATTATCAGAGTTATTTCCTGGCTGCTCTCATTTTTCTCCTATTGATTATTCCTACAGCCGTCAAAGATACTTTTCAAGAGACTGGTTTATTATCTTTTTCTTCAATTTAAATTCCTTCAATTGCTTCTGATAGCCTTCAGAATAAAATCCAAACATATTAGCATAACAATCAGATCTTCTTGACCTGGACCCAGGCCTATCCAGCCTTGCTATCTTCTGCTCTTCTCCATGGTCTTGAAGTTGTATCGCAGTTTGGCTGATGCCGTTTGCTCAGCTCTCAAATGCTCTCCATATGCTGTCTGTTCCAGCTACCTCCCACCCCCACCTCCTACCCCTTGCTTAGAAAATCCTACTTTTCATTTAAGACACAGCTCAAGCTGTTTTTGACAATGGAGTTTGGGGTGGTTTTCGTCCCTGAATCCAAACACCTACTCATCCTCCTCCTTGAAGTTCTGTATTAGAAAATGAGAGAACAAGGAATTATAGCCAAATGGGGAAATATGATTATTTTGATTTCTGGGAAATTACCCTCTATTGTTCCACTATCCATCATTTCTGGTGACTTGTGACATAGCACATAGCTTGAGTTTAGAATAAAAGGGGCTTCTGACTCCATTTCTAGACTCTAGGTTATCTGAACCATCAGAGGAGTTGTCTGGATGAGAGTGGTCATGTTCCCATGCTGACCTCATAGGAGCAGGCAGCGAGAGAAATGAAACGAAGAAAGAATAGGCGATGAGTATGGTTTCATGCCTTTTATAACTCAGGAACTATTGCATTAGAATGCAGGTTCCAGTGAATATTCTGGAATTTGATTAATAAGAATAATAGCTCTTGTCTTGAAAAGCTGCCAAGACATGGGTAAAGAAAGATGGAAGCGTGGGCATGATATATATATATTTTTTCTTGCCCATGAGCACACATACATGCATGGGTAGAGGAGAAAATATAAAGGGGCAAAGAATCCCCTCCCACAAAAACAGTCAATTATTACTTCTGAAAAACAAGTTTGTTTCCCTGGTGCATCAAAAGCACTGTACTCCAGGGTTCATACTTTTCCTACTTGTTACAGTTTGTTTCTAGCTGTGTTCTTGCACCTGTCTGCTGTAAATTTTTCTTGGT
Source organism: Tragelaphus eurycerus (assembly GCA_935064755.1). Taxonomy (NCBI): domain Eukaryota; kingdom Metazoa; phylum Chordata; class Mammalia; order Artiodactyla; family Bovidae; genus Tragelaphus; species Tragelaphus eurycerus. The sequence goes on along the minus strand of CAKXYN010000010.1, from coordinate 36,795,917 downwards.
TCTTCCTCACTACTAGATTGAGAGCTCATTTGTATAAGAATGAATAATTTTCTATTTTTCTAACTTTTATGATTCAAATTCTCTTGAAACAAAAGCTCACGAAATATTTTTTGAATGCATAAATTGATTCTAACACTTCAAGTAGGACTAGTTGAAATTACTCTCTTGTGTGTGTGTGTTTGTGTTTTTCCTTTTTCTTGCCAAGAGTAAAACAAACATTAAAACTTATTGTTTCCAGGTCACTTTGGGGCTAAATTTAAATGTTTCACATGTTCTTACTATATGTGTTACCAGATCTCAGAATAGTCACTCTGAAATTATCCAGAAACTAGACTTTAACTCAACTATCAAGAAGGCCTGATACTTTGGAAGGTAAGTACATTTTCTATAACCTAGGTATCATGCAGTCAAAGTTTATTATAGGTAATTTTTATAACTATAAAAGATTAAGATTTCTGTATTCAGAAGTCTGCTCTCTGACATTCTAAGAGAAGGTTCTCAGTAATTTTGAGAGGGGTATATTTGATCACAGCTGCTAAGTCCAGGAAGATGCTGCCACTTCTTTTACAAGAATTATGATTGAAGGGTTAGAGAATTATGGTTGAAGGGACTTCCTACAAGGTTTGAAGCAGTCCACTTTTCTGAACAAAGGGATAGAGCAACACTGATTGATTTCTTGAGCAGGCAAGTATTAAACCTTTCAAGGCAAGCATGCCTGAGGAGGAACAGGGTGCAACAGGAAGCCTTGTAGCTGAGGAAATATTTATATACAGCTGGGGAGAGTGAAAAGGAATTTAGATGAGAGTCAGTCTGAATGACTAAGCATACATTTGGGAAGATATGTGAGAGGTGGGATAGAGTGGGACGTGGGTGGTTTTGTTTAGAAAAGAGTAAGCTTGCTGAGCGCTGTGTTGAGGTATGCTGTTGATGTGTTCTATGGAAAGGATCTACTCTTTGTGTCTGTTTCTTTGTTTTTTTCCATTGTCCACTTATTTACATCCTGATAATTTTCTCAGGCCCACTCTAATTACTTCTACTTTCCTGAAACTTTGCTATGATCTACCTAGATGACAGCTGTAAAAGTACACTGTTCAAGCCTTAAATGATTCACGTCACTTTTTGTCCATTCTAGTTATTTATGTACAGGTTTCTCTATGAGACATGAACCTAACCACAACAACTAGGGAGGATAATTCAGTACAGAGTTTTGGTTTATAGTTCCTGATGCTTACATTATGCTTTGTAGTTCATAAGGTCTTAATTTTTGCCTTCTATTAATCCCTCATATATATTTTCTGTAAGCCTTTTCAAATTCTTCACGAATGAAGCTGAAGAAGAGGTGGGTGGGCGGGGGTGAAATAGCTGGCCTTACTAAAATAACATTATGATAATTACAAAACAATGATAAAAATAGCAAATGTTTTAAAAAACAGGTTGTGCCAGACACTGTTTTAAGTGCTTTATTTAATTCTTATAAAAGGTCTGTGTGGTTAAGGGCAATTATCCTATTTGACACTTGAGAAAACTGAAACTTGGAGAGCTGGGTGGCTTCCAAGTCACACAAGTAGATGATGGCTGATCCCACATTTAAATCCGGGCCCAGGTGGCGCTAGTGGTAAAGAGCCTACCTGCCAATTCAGGAGACGAAATAGATGCTGGTTCAATCACTGGGTCATGAAGATGCCCTTGAGGAAGAAATGGCAACCCACTCCAGTATTCTTGCTTGGAAAATACCATGGACACAGGAGCCTGGCAGGTTACAGTCCCTGGGGTCGCAAAGAGTTGGACACGACTGAAGTGACGTAGCACACACAATATAGCCTCAAAGGATAGCCCTGTAACATTCTGTTACGTGTTAGCGCCACACTGCTGCTGTAACAAATTGCCACAAACTTTATGCCTGAAAAAAAAAAAAAAAAAACCCACAAATTTATTATCTTATAGTTTGGAGGTCATAAGTCCAACATGGGTTGCACTGGGCTAAAATGAAGATGTTACCAGAGATGTGCCTCTTGCCCGAGTTTCTAGGCAAAAATCTGTTCTCTTGCCTTCTCTAGCGTCTTTCTAGAGATTGTCCCACTGCCTTGGCTCCAGGCTCTCTTCTTTCTTCACAGTCAGCAGAGGCATTACCTTTCTTGGCATGCTATCTCTCGGATTCTGACTCTTTTGTCTCCTTCATCTCTATTTCGCAATTATACTGGAACTTTCCAGATAATCTAGGATAATGTTTTCTATTTTAGGTCATACATTAGCATGCAATCTAACACATGTGTGGACTCCAGGGATTAGGACACTGATATCTTCACTGGGTGGATGGGCATTAGTCTGCCTACTCAACTGCCCTGAGTCTTGCTATTGTTTAGTTGCTCAGTCCTGTCCAACTCTTTGCAACCCCGTGGACTGTAGTCCACCAGGCTCCTCTGTCCATGGGATTCTCCAGGCAATAATATTGGAGTGCGTTGCCATTTCTTCCTCCAGGGGATCTCCCCAACCTGAATCTACTGCATTGGCAGGTGAATTCTTTACTACTGAGACACCAGGAAAGCCCCCACCCTGAGTCTGCTGCTGCTGCTGCTGCTGCGTCGCTTCAGTTGTGTCCGACTCTGTGCGACCCCACAGACGGCAGCTCACCAGGCTCCCCTGTCCCTGAGATTCTCCAGGCAAGAACACTGGAGTGGCTTGCCCTGAGTCTAGCACGGTTATAAAAAATACTTTTTGAGTACTTCTGAGGTATCAGGTGCTACGCAGCATTCTGGGGTCCAAACAAGAACCAGACATAATCTGTTCTTCCCACATGAAGTTTAGTCCAATGTTTTAAGTGAAGCTACTATCTCACCACCAGAAGTTGTGGTCTTTGCTTTCCTGAAATATCAGGCAATACCCAGAAAAAAGCATACAGTCTGTCATGTTTAATAGCATTTATTTCCATAATTATGACTAAGATCAGATCTGAGAAGGCTGTTCAGTTCAGTTCAGTCTCTCAGTCGTGTCTGACTCTTTGGGACCCCATGGACTGCAGCACACCAGGCTTCCCTGTCCATCACCACCTCCTGGAGCCTGCTCAATTCATGTCTGTCCAGTTGGTGATGGCCATCAAACCATCTCATCCTCTGTCGTTCCCTTTTCTTCCTGCCCCCAATCCCTCCAAGCATCAGAGTCTTTTCCAATAAGTCAACTCTTCACATGAGGTGGCCAAAGTACTGGACTTTCAGCTTTAGCATCATTCCTTCCAAAGAACACCCAGGGCTGATCTCCTTTAGGATGGACTGGTTGGATCTCCTTGCAGTCCAAGGGACTCTCAAGAGTCTTTTCCAACACCACAGTTCAAAAGCATCAATTCTTCAGCGCTCAGCTTTCTTCACAGTCCAACTCTCACATCCATAAATGACCACTGGAAAAACCATAGCCTTGACTAAATGGACCTTTGTTGGCAAAGTAATGTCTCTGCTTTTGAATATGCTATCTAGGTTGGTCATAACTTTTATTCCAAGGAGTAAGTGTCTTTTAATTTCATGGCTGCAGTCACCATATGCAGTGATTTTGGAGTCCAAAAAGATAAAGTCTGACACAGTGTCTATTTCCCATGTAGTGATGGGACCAGATGCCATGATCTTCGTTTTCTGAATGTTGAGCTTTAAGCCAACTTTTTCACTCTCCTCTTTCACTTTAATCACGAGGGCTTTTTAGTTCCTCTTCACTTTCTGCCATAAGGGTGGTATCATCTGCATATCTGAGGTTATTGATATTTCTCCTGGCAATCTTGATTCCAGCTTGTGCCTTTTCCAGCCCAGCATTTCTCATGATGTACTCTGCATATAAGTTGTTGCTGCTGCTACGTCGCTTCAGTCGTGTCCGACTCTGTGCGAGCCCATAGACGGCAGCCTATCAGGCTCCCCCATCCCTAGGATTCTCCAGGCAAGAACACTGGAGTGGGTTGCCATTTCCTTCTCCAATGCACGAAAGTGAAAAGTGAAAGTGAAGTCGCTCAGTCATGATGGACTCCTAGTGACCCCATAGACTGCAGCCTACCAGGTTCCTCCATCCATGGGATTTTCCAGGCAAGAGTATTGGAGTGGGGTGCCATTGCCTTATCTGACCCATACATGAGTACTGAAAAAAAAAAACCCAAAGCTTTAATTAGATAGAACTTTGTTGCAAAGTAACGTCTCTGCTTTTTAATAAGCTGTCTAGGATGGTGATACTTTTCTTTCAAGGAGCAAGTGTCTTTTAATTTCATGGCTACAGTCACCATCTGCAGTGATTTTGGAGCACAAAAAATAAAGTCTGTCACTGCTTCCATTGTTTCCCCATCTATTTGCCATGAAGTGATGGGAGCAGATGCCATAATCTTAGTTTTCTGAATGTTGAGTTTTAAGCAAACTTTTTCACTCTCCTCTTTCACTTTCATCCAGAGGCTCTTTAGTTCTTGTTTGCACTCTGCCATAAGGGTGGTATCATCTGCATATCTGAGGTTATTGATATTTCTCCCAGCAATCTTGATTCCAGCTTGTGCTTCATCCAGTCTGGCGTTTCTTATGATGTATTCTGCATGTAAGTTAAATAAGCAGGGTTACAATATACAGCCTTGATGTATTCCTTTCCCAATTTGGAATCAGTCTGTTATCCCATGTCCTGTTATAACTGCTGCTTCTTGACCCGCATACACATTTCTCAGGGGGCAGGTCAGGTTGTCTGGTATTTCCATTTCTTTCAGAATTTTCCAATTTGTTGTGATCCACACAGTCAAAGGCTTTGGCACAGTCAATAAAGCAGAAGTAGATGTTTTTCTGGAACTGGCTTGCTTTTTCTATGATCCAATAGATGTTGGCAATTTGATCTCTGGTTCCTCTGCCTTTTAAAACCCAGCTTGAACATCTGGAAGTTCTCAGTTCATGTACTACTTGGAGAATTTTGAGCATTACTTTTCCAGTGTGTGAGATAAGTGCAATTGTGCGGTAGTTTGAGCATTCACTGGCATCGCCTTTCTTTGAGACTGGAATGAAAACTGACCTTTTCCAGTCCTGTGGCCACTGCTGAGTTTGCCAAATTTTCTGGCATATTGAATATAGCACTTTCACAGCATCATCTTTTAGGATTTGAAATAGCTCAACTGGAATTCCATCACCTTCACTAGTTTTGTTTGTACTTTATGGAAATCAAGCACATGCGTCAATAGGTTGCCCTCAAAACTTAAACTAACAAGTTTAGAGAATGAACAGGAATCAGCATCTTCAGTGAACTGAACTACTATGCCTTTTTAGCATTTTATGTTTTGGTATATTTCTTTATAGTACTTAGCACCAACAAAGAGGTACGGCAATTAATATCCTGTCTGAAGATAACAGGATGGTCATGGAAACTTGCATCTCATAGAAAATTTAATTCTATCATAAAGCGGTACATATTCAAGCATCAGAAGTAAGACATTTAGACCTTATATGGGTGATCTAGACCCCCAAATAGATTTCTGGCTAAGTTATTCACAGTTGTTGGAAGAAGATGTTGATTTAAATTATGGAGAATTTCTTTTTTATACATTCACCTGTTTATGGACACTTACATTGCTTTCATTTCTTCGCTATTATAAATATTGCTGCTATGAACTTCTGAGTGTGCAAACTCTTAGCCGTTTCCTAATAATCTCTTCCCTCATGGCTGTCCTGAAAGACTATTTAACAGCCTGCTAAACAGCTGTGCAGATCCATAAATCAATTTTCCCTGGTGAAAGGCGAATCTAAGTGATGTATACAAATTATACCTCATTTAAAAAAATATTGGTAATCTTGGACAGTTTCTCTTTCCCCTTTTGCACTGGATAGACATAACTAGATTCACATTGATCTTCATAGGAGAAAGAATCATGAATAAGCTTGGAGGCCACTTGTTGGAGACAGAAGAACTGCTGTACTAGCCTCAGTCCCCAAATAACATTATGGAATAGAATCTGCCTACCCTCTTGAACTGTTACAACATGGGAAAATAAACAGCTATGTATTTTAACTATTATATTTTGAGGTGGTTTTGTTACAGCAGCTTAGATTTTTTTTTAAATAACAGATTGAGTGAAAATTAAGTGGGAACTATTATTCCTAACTGCAAAATCTTTACTTCACTTCACCTAGCAATCTTGAAAAAGATGGACATTAACTGAAGCCTTAAGATGCCAAAGATTGAGGATTAGGACCAGGAGAATCTGACCTCTGTCTGAATATGTAAGGACCAGAATTTCTGAAAATGTCTCTCTTTTTTTTTTTTTAAATGTCAAGAGGTGCTCTAAGAAATCTCTACAACAAAACTCAATGTGTGTTTTGTGAAAACAGAAGCATGACAAATTGAGTTGGGTTCTCTTTTATGAGCTGGATTTTCCTTTCAGAGAAGGATGGGAAAAACATCTTTATTTTTATTTATTTTATTTTTTTACCTTTACAATATTGTATTGGTTTTGCCATATATCAAAATGAATCCACCACAGGTACATGTGTTCCCTGTCCTGAACCTTCCTCCCTCCTCCCTCCCCACACCACCCCTCTGGAAAAACATCTTTAGAATTTAGTCTTTGTAGAATATTCCAAGGCAGATATAAAGGGAAGAGACCAATTCCATATGTATTTTTGAAAGGTATTTTTGTTTAAGTTGTACAACTGCACTCTAGAGGACCTCATTTATGCTAGGTGTCACTGTTTATGAAGATCAGGCTGGTGCAGCATATGGGTTACTGAAAAGAATGCTAAGAAATACATAAAGACATTGTTTCTTAGGCTTTCATTTACCATTTATTTGCACATAGTTTGAACGTGGTAAAGAAAAAAGATCTAAGAAATCTTCAAATAAGAAAAATCAATATGACTTTAAACAAATTTAACTGATTCTCCTTTGTGGAGCTGTTGTTTAGTCGTGTCCGACTTTTTTGTGACCTTGTGGATTGTAGCCTGCCAGACTCCTCTTCCATGGGATTTCCCAGGCAGGAATACTGGAGTGAGTAGTCAATCCTTCTCCATTTAAATTTAATTTTTCCTGATTAGACTGTGTATTTCTTGAGGTCATGATATAAAGTATTATATCCTATATATTTCTAGGAATTTCAGTCTTCTCCTTTTTCCCTGGGAAATAATATTATAAATTCTTCATAAATTATTAGACAGATATACCAGGTAAATGCTTAAAGTATTTTATGCCTTTTATATTAATAAAAACGTCTCTGGGGAGAATTGATTTGTCAAAATGGTCTACATGAAAGCATCAAGGAAAAGTTCTTGGGGTATAGCTCTATTTTCTGAAATAAGTTCTTGATAGAGTTTATTATGCAACTGCATGTTCAAATTGACAGCCTCGCTGTATTTTTTAAGATGTAGATTTCTTTCTGTGTGTAGGTGCTGTAAAGTATTCCGGGAGCTGCTTTGCTAAAAATAAGCCATCTGTGTCAATAATGAGTGCTCGATGTACAATCTACTATCATTTGCACCTGCAAAGTTCAAGAAGGTAACTTTAGGTGAAATGAAAAACTCTTTTATGTAACTGAATGACATATCTTCCAAAGTCTTATTTATTAAGACAGGTTGGTTCTTCTTAATGAGTTGCTACCATCCAACTCATAGATACTTCACATAATAGGAATAATCACAGGATGCATAAATGAGATTATGTAGAATCCTGGGATTTAATAATAATTTTATCTCCCACAATCTACATCTTCGCTATAGGACTCTTCTTGGCCATGGGTTACCTACCTGTAATGTTTTGGCATTTATGCAGTAAGTTTGGAATCCAGTGTCTTTTCTGATCCTCATTATCCCTTACCGCATGCAAATGATCTTTCTTTCCAACTTTCTGCCAACCTTACTAGCCAAGGATTAGATTAGCCATAATTCTCCTAATCTTGTTAAGAGTCCTATCTACCTCAGTGGAATGACTGTATTAGTCTCAGGTCATAGATTCCATCTGAGAAAATAAAATGCAGATCATCATAGACAATCTAATTGCAAATCATTCTTAAAGTACAGGTAGGCCAAGAAAAAAGTGAACTTGCAGGATGATGCTTAGGAAGGGTGTTTCTCTAGGGCCACATCCTTTCCACCCCGCTAACTGTGCTGGTAAAAAAAGAAAGAAAATGTAGAGACAGGAACAATCAGTTGTGAACTCTTTTCAAGTACAGCAATTATAAAATGTATTTTTTGATCATTATTTTTCATAGTAAGAACCTGATGGAGGTCTTCATGTTGAAATATATACCATGTTATGTCAGTAAGATACTTAAGACATTCCTACTTAATCTTAACTAGTTTTTGGTAACTGAGTACAAGGAAAATGATAAATTTTAGAAACTGCAGATGATTTAGGATGCTTGAAACAACAACAACAAAAAATGCTTTCTCACATATTCGGAGGCTACAAGTCTGTGATCCAGGTGTCAGCAAGCTTGGTTTCTTCTGGAGGCTCAAACAGAGAATTTGTCCTGCGATTCTCCCCTAGCTTCTGGTGGTCTCTGGCAATCCTTGGTGTCCCCTGACTTGCAGCTGTATCACTCCAATTTTTGCCTCCTTTTCATATGGTGGTCTCCTGTGTGTGTCTGCATCTTTACTCACATAGCCTTTTCCTACGGACATGAATCATTAGATTTAATGCCCATCCTAATCCAGTATGACCTCACCTTAATTTGATTACTGCAAAGGTTCTAAATTAGATTACATTCATAAGTATTGAGAGGTAGGGCTTCAACACATCCTTTAGGGGAACAGAATTCAACCAGTGCTTTTTTTTTTTAAATTTCCCATTGCTCTTTAAATTGCTCACTAGTAGTTTTTCCAAAAACTCAGTTGTAGGAGTAAAGCTCAGCAGCCTCAGCTATCAAACCTGGTAACATGAAGTTCTCCTGAGGCAAACATGAACACGGCGGCCTGGGTGCTCTCTTAAAACGGGCAGGAGAGCAAAACATAAATCAATACCACCAAGAATTACTCTGCCAATCCAATGGGATTGTGTCTTGAGTGACTGCTTTGCACTGGCTTTGCCGGAGCTCAGAGAGGTGTGCCTTCCTCTTAAGTTATGTAACAAAGACAACAGTAAAAGTTCATGTCCGATGTTTCTTCTGCTGCTTGTTGACAAAACCAAATCATTTATGAGCATATCACCTTATCTTGGAGGATGGGAGCTGCTCAGAGTCCCCATCTACAAATTTGTTCCCATATGATGAATGAGGGACAGAGTAGAATTACCTGGAATCAGGTGTCCCAATCAGCTCAGAGCAGAGAGGGTTAGACATGACAAGAGTGGAGGGATGATTTCACAGAAAGAAAATAGGAATGCCAAGGTTATCAGTTAAAAAAACAAAAAGTCCAGAAACATTATGTCTAATTTCTTCCCATGCAGTAAAACATAGTCACTGATTAGGGAATCCAAGCGAGCAATCTCTTTAGGGTCCAGATGGTCAGAGTTAAGGCTATTAGGTGCATTGTAACACCATCTGTATTTCTAAGAACACTGACACCAGATCCCAATGTCCAGGGGGAACCTGTGTGGATTTCTGCTTGTTCTAATTTCTGCAGTACCTGAAACATATTCATAGCCTTTCCATCTGCACCACATTCCAGAAGGCTGCCATGCATCATTTGACAATCTGCAGTGCCATGCTCTTTCCATGACCTCCATCTTTCCTACTGCATCATTTAACTCAAATACGTTCAGCCACAGAAGCTTTCCAAATCATTCACTCAGTGACCAAGGGAAGAGTTACCTACCACCCACAAGGGAGTGAGTCATTGTATTATGAAGGCCATGGAAAAAAAGAGACATTTTTTCAACAGATTCTCTGTGTTGTAGAAGATGAGTTCAAATGTAGGACACCACACAAATTTAGTGGTGCATAATAGATAAGTAAATTTTTGACAAGAAACTTCATGCATCTTCAGAATCTTTAATAATAAGGAAATGGAAAGTTAAATGTTTATTGTCAAATAGGCACTGTGGGATCACAGTTAAATAAACAAGGCCCTTTCCTCTGCTGGCATTACTCTCAGGAAAATAAGAAACAGTACAAAGTTCTCAAGTTATTGGGGCACAGTTTGGGGTTTTTCCTAACACTGAATTTTGAGAATGTGTCATAGATACAGTGACCTTGTCACTCTCTTTTGCTTGGAACAAAAATGGGGATAAAATAGAGTAATATATCTCTGTTCTCAAGATGCTCTTTTGAAAGGAGGGTCTTATGTCTCCATTATTTGCTTAATAATGATGATACAATAATAAACCACCATTTGTTAAATGTCTACATGCTCTAAACTACTTCTACACACACACACACACACACACACACACACACACACACACACAAACCCCCCCATGTGTCCATTTGTTAGATGTGGAAATTGAGGTCCAGGTACTCATTAATTTCAGCCTTTAACCAAGTCTGCCAGACACTGGAGGCTATTCTTTCACTGCATGGTACTGACTCATGGAAATGTTTTAAATGCTGAAGAACTTGCTATATTTTAGACATCTATGCTTTTCTTAATACTATTTTCTGAATTACAATACACTTATTGCGTTAGGCAGCTTTTACTGTAATAATGCTATATAACAAACAATCCCTAAATCTCAGTGGCTTACCATGGCAAATATTTTTTTTTTTGTTTCTATGTCTGTGGGTCAAGTGAATTTTGACTGTTCCTGGTTGGGCTTAATCAGGCTCAGTGAGTGCATCCCACATATCCCACTGTAAAACAAATACTTATTCAGAGCATGCTCTTCTTATTGCAATGGCAGGAACACAAGAGTCCAAGCCAGAGTACACAGCAGCATTTAAAGTCTTTCTTATGTCACATTTGCTACTATTCCATTGGCAAAGGCAAGTCACATGGCCAAGTTCAACAGCGACAGATAAGGAGCATGACAGACAAGGACGGAGAACATATTCTGTCTACATTAAAGCTAGGTATGCCTAAATATCTTGGCAAAGGGCATGTATATACATTTCTATAAAAGAAAGGGACATAATAATCCAATCTATCACCAACACTCGATTGTCCAAAAACTGTTGTAAGTTTTACAAATAGATTTGGCAGAACCTCTGAACATCAATATAGGTGGGTTTTCATCTACTCCAACCAGAGAAGTTTTGTCTATTTTATATACTGGACTTCTGTAAATGTATATAAATTTACCTTGAACAAAGGGTAAATAAAATGATGCTTAGAAACAACTGGCTTAGTAATAGCTAACAAAAAAGTCATGTATGTAACTTTGGACAAGTCTATTTTGTAATTAATTTACTATCCTGCTTTAGGTAGATGAGAATAACCTGCGCTCATAAAAACAGATTTTATGATAGGATGGATAAAAATCTGGTTTTGGTACTACCTAGCTGTGTGACTTTGATTAAGTTACTTGACTTTCTTCTACACGTTTTTTTTTTCTTTTTTTAACAGTAAAATTGGAACAATACTGATAAAAATACCTACATCATGAGATTACTGTGAACAATAAGAGAAAGAAGGCATATAAAATGTTTAGGACAATGCCTGGTACTGCAAAGTACACAATTGGTGATGCTTACAAGAGACCCTGGTGGATTTCCCTAGCAGCTCAGACAGTAAAGCGTCTGCCTATGATGTGGGAGACCAGGATTCAATTCCTGGGTTGGAAAGATCTCCTGGAGAAGGAAATGGCAACCCACTCCAGTATTCTTGCCTGGAAAATCCTATTGACTGAGGAGCCTGGCAGGCTATAATCCATGGGGTCCCAAAGAGTCAGACACTACTGAGTGACTTCACTTTCACTTTCTTTCACAAGAAACCTACTGGTAAGTAGAATTGTAGGGCAAAGCAGATGGCTAAATTTAATAAGATACTGGAAGCAGATAGTCAGGTAATGGCCTAATGCCATCAAATTCTATTCTTTCAAAAACATTATACACGTTCCAAACCACAATATGTATAATATATATATATATATATATATATATATATATATATGAATGTTAGGGTAGAAAATATTAAAAAGTGTACCTATTGCTCGGTTGAGCACTGAAGAATTGATGCTTTTGAACTGTGGTGTTGGAGAAGACTCTTGAGAGTCCCTTGGACTGCAAGGAGATCCAACCAGTCCATTCTGAAGGAGATCAATCCTGGAATTTCTTTAGAAGGAGTGATGCTAAAGCTGAAACTCCAGTATTTTGGCCACCTCATGCGAAGAGTTGACTCATTGGAGAAGACTCTGATGCTGGGAGGGATTGAGGGCAGGAGGAGAAGGGGACGACAGAGGATGAGATGGCTGGATGGCATCACTGACTCGATGGATGTGAGTCTGAGTGACCTCCGGGAGCTGGTGATGGACAGGGAGGCCTGGCGTGCTGCAGTTCATGGGGTTGCAAAGAGTCGGACACGACTGAGTGACTGATCTGATCTGATCTGATCTGATTGCTCAGCATTGGACCAAAAACTTAAATGTTACCAGTACTTTTGCATCAATCTGTGTGCTTCTCCCCATCCCATCTCCCTGCTTTGCATACATCTCCTAGTTAACACTTCTGTGTGGTATAGAATAACGGTTAAGAATGCTGGCTCTTAGTCTACATTAACCCCTTTTACCTCAGTTTCCAAATTATTATTTTGGGGATAATTATTGATAACAGTATCTATCTCATATAAGAATGACACTGGCTAATACATTTGTAGCATGTAGAAAGAGGCCTTGCATATGGTAAGCACTGTGACAATCTTAATTGTTAATCATTATTATCATCATTGTGATTAGTAACACACATTACTAAATAACATTCTGTTTTTCCTTGGTTTTGAGCTTTACAAAAATGGAATCATTATGTCTAGTTTTCTCTTATGACTGACTTTTTAACCTAAAATTATACTTTTAAGCATCACTGACATGCTGTTGTATAATTTTCCATTGAGTGAACATGCCATAATTGATACATTTTCATGTTGATGAACATTTATGTCGTTTTCATTTCATATTTCTATTATGAATGATGATGTTATGACTTTTAAAAAACTCTATTGGTACATAAATGCACTAATTTTCCCAGATTGATACCTTGAATAAAATTGCCAGATGGTGGAGTTTTTATATTCAATCATCTAAGACAGGAAAAAATGATTTCCAATGTGCTTTTATAAGTTTATATTTCAACCTCTGATCCTTGGCAGACTTACTTTGTGGTCAAAAAAGTAGTACAAAAATGATAATTTACTGTGATTTAATTTGTACTTCTGTCATCATAAGATCACATAATTTTATATGTGTATTGTCTCTTCATGTTTTCTCTTTTGTGATATCTACTACTGTTTTTTGCCATTTTCCCCTGGATTACTTTACATTTTCTTAATGAGCTGTGTATTTCTCCTTTAGATACCATTTCATTATTATATATGTTGTTGTTCAGTTACTAAGCCATATCCAACTCTTTGCGACCCTAAATATGTAAGTTATAAATACTATCTACATTGGGTTGATGTGCACTTTCTTCATGGTGCCTTTTTATAAACAGAATTTCTTAACTTTTAATACAGCAAAATTTATCAATCTTATTTCCTATGTCCAGTATTTTAAATAATTTCCTAACCACAAATCAGTTGTTATCATACAGTTCTCATCAAAAATTTCATGCTTCACCTCTTACATTTAAGGACATAGCCATCCGGCATATATTTTTCTGTATGGTGTGTGGTCAAGGTGCAATTTAATTTTATCCAAATTGATAAATGCATCACTTATTAAATTATTCCTTCATTTCCTCATGGTGAGCAAGGCTATTTCTGTCATACCCTGTCTTTTCATAGATGTGTGGCTCTATTTTAGGGTTCTCTCTCTGTCTTTGTGTGTGAGTGCATGTGTGTGCGTGTTCCACCAGTCCCTTTCCAACAAAACTACACCACCACCTTAATTAAAATAGCATTATAATAAGACTTACTACATGGTAGAGCAACAGACTGGTTTTGTTCTTAATCTTGAGTAATGTGTTGTTTCCTATCAGGCCTTTGCTATTCTCTATAAATTTTAAAATCACCTTGGTATTCTGAAGTTTTACTACAATGGATGTAGGTGTGTTTCATTTTATTTATTGATATTTATTACTTCATTTTATTTATTATTCTATTTGGGATTAATTTCATCTCTTGCTTTTGTAGACTGGTATTTTTCCTCAAATCTGAGAAAAATCACAACTATTATCTCTTCAAATATAGCTTATCTTTCATACTATCCATCTTTTCATCCTGAGACTCTGGTAAAGTATACCTTATACTATCTCATTCTGCTTTCCCCATTGTTCAGGCCATTAAAAAAATATCTCTCATCTTCTTTCCTTTTCATGCATTAGTTTGTGTGTCTTCTTTTAATTTATTTTTCATTGTATTTTAATTCTCTCTTTTAGGCACTCTTCAGATCAGATCAGATCAGTCGCTCAGTCGTGTCCGACTCTTTGCGACCCCATGAACTGCAGCACGCCAGGCCTCCCTGTCCATCACCAACTCCCGGAGGTCACTCAGACTCACATCCATCGAGTCAGTGATGCCATCCAGCCATCTCATCCTCTGTCGTCCCCTTCTCCTCCTGCCCCCAATCCCTCCCAGCATCAGAGTCTTTTCTAATGAGTCAACTCTTTGCATGAGGTGGCCAAAGTACTGGAGTTTCAGCTTTAGCATCATTTCTTCCAAAGAAATCCCAGGGCTGATCTCCTTTAGAATGGACTGGTTGGATCTCCTTGCAGTCCAAGGGACTCTCAAGAGTCTTCTCCAACACCACAGTTCAAAAGCATCAATTCTTCGGCACTCAGCCTTCTTCGCAGTCCAACTCTCACATCCATACATGACCACAGGAAAAATCATAGCCTTGACTAGACGGACCTTTGTTGGCAAAGTAATGGCTCTGCTTTTGTGGTACCTAATCTGCTTTTTAACTCTTTACCTGATTCTCTGACTTTGATAATTTTTCATGAAAATTTTATTTATTTTTTACAATATGGCTTGTTATTCTTTTAGTAAGTTAGTTTAAAATCTCCTTTTTTATTTTTGCAATACTTAGTTCATAGTTTATAAACTATTTCTGATAATTTCAATAATTAAATGCTATGGGAGCATAACTGTTGCCTTTGTAGAATCTCATTCACTTTACTTCCTTATGTATTTCTTTGCATTTGTTACAATAAACCCAGGTTTCACTGATCATATTATATTAATTCCGGAAGCCTAATTGAGAAATTATCAAGTGATGGCTTTGAAATATAAATTGGTATAAGCTCTTTGGAACCAATATGATTATTCTTATGTAGTTAAATATCTGAAAAGACTTGCATACCTCCTTCCATGTTTCCTTACAAGAAGCTGTATAGTGTTATGGACAGTTGATGATCTTTTTATGCCCTTTGGAGTTGCTGGCTCCAAATTGGGAAAGGAGTACATCAAGCCTATATATTGTCATCTTGCTTATTTAATTTATATGCAGAGGGCATCATGTGAAATGCTGGGCTGGATGAAGCACAAGCTCGAATCAATACTGCAGGGAGAAATATCAATAATCTCAGATATGCAGATGACATCACCCTTATGGCACAAAGTGAAGAGGAACTAAAGAGCCTCTTGATGAAAGTGAAAGAGGAGAGTGCAAAAGCTGGCTTAAAGCTCAACATTCAGAAAACGAAGATCATGGCATCCAGTCCCATCACTTCATGGGAAATAGATGGGGAAACAGTGGAAACAGTGTCAGACTTTATTTTGGGGGGCTCCAAAATCACTGCAGATGGTGACTGCAGCCCTGAAATGAAAAGACACTTGCTCCTTGGAACAAAAGCTATGACCATCCTCGTCAGCGTATTAAAAAGCAGAGACAATACTTTACTGACACAGGTCTGTCTAGTCAAAGATATGGTTTTTCCAGTACTCATGTATGGATGTGAAAGTTGGACTATAAGGAAAGCTGTTCTCCGAAGAATTGATGCCTTTGAACTGTGGTGTTGGAGAAGACTCTTGAGAGTCCCTTGGACTGCAAGGAGATCCAACCAGTTAATCCTAAAGGTAATCCGTCCTGAATATTCACCAGAAGGACTGATGCTAAAGCTGAAACTCCAAAATTCTGGCCACCTGATGAGAAGAACTGACTCACTGGAAAAGACCCTGATGCTGGGAAAGACTGAAGGCAGGAGGAGAAGGGGATGACAGAGGATGAGATGGCATAACCGACTCAATGGACCCTGAGTTGGAACAAGCTCTGAGAGTTGGTGATGGACAGGGAAGCCTGACGTGCTGCTTTTTAATATACTGACGAGGTTGGTCATAGCTTTTCTTCCAAGGATCAAGCTATTTTAATTACATGGTTGCAGTCACCATCTGCAGTGATTTTGGAGCCCAAGAGTTGGACATAACTGAGCAACTGAATTGAATTGACTGGAGCTGTTGGCCAAATGAAGAAATTTCAAGTTCCACGCTTGTCCATTCTATTGTCCTTAGAATCCTGATCAATAGGTCTTATGGTGGACAGATTTTAAGATGACAACCATGATCCCCAACTCCTGGTGTACATGTCCTTGTATAATTCCCTCTCCTTGAGTATGGGCATGATCTGTAACTTTTTTCCAACCAACATAATATGGCAAAGGTGATTATATGACATTCTTACCATTGTATTACATTATATAAGACTTCATTATCTTAGCTGACTTGTTCTAGAATCTTGCCCTCCTTCTTGACCTTGAAGAAAGAAGCTGTTACGAGTCTCATAACTGCAAGAAAATAAGTTTTTCCAACATTAGTGAACCTGGAAACAAACTCTCTCCAGTAAGCCTCTAGAGAACCTGGACCTTGTTGATAGCTTGGTTGCAATCTTGCAACTCTCAATCCACAGAAATAGTGAGATAGTAAGTGTCTTTTGCTCTAAGTCATTAAGTTTGTGGTAGTATGTTATGCAGCACAAAAAAGAAACACAGTCTGATAGCACAATTTTCCTTCAGAGAAAGATCACCTTTTGATGCCTTACTTTTCAGGGCTCCCTGCCCTTGTTTCTGTTGTCTTTTTTTTTTTTAATCTCCTCTCAAAGTGGTAGGAGGTGGTAGTGTTTAACATGGAGAATCTGAGAGGTGTCTAGAAATTTTCTTTCATTTACTGCATACCTCAAAGTGTACTGAAGTTTTCTCAAGGATCTAGTTGTCCAATAGAAGGATGGTCTTTCAGGGTCTAGTCTGCCTTACTTTTTAAAGCTAAAGTCCTCATATTCAATTCTTATCACCGAAGAGGGGGAAAAAAGATGTGTTTTATGATTGATATGTGGACTCTAAAGTGCATATCACTTTTTGTGAGAAGAAAAGATTTCTCTTGGAAGGATACAGTTTTTAGATGGGAGAAAGGTATGTGTTGAATTATATTGATCTTATGGTTTTAATATATTGACTTTATATTGATTCACTATCCAATGAGAAAAATGGAAAGAGGAAAGGAGAAGGACATGAATTAAAATTTTAGCATTGCAGAAATAACATCTAATTAGATACTATTTGGAAAGAACTAAAAAGATGTGTCCAGAGTGACTGTCAAAACAATTCACTCTTCACAGAGTCTTTGCATTTCTCTTTTTTGGACCAATGAACAGAGAGGAAAAACAACCAAAATCTAATCCATTTTCTTTTTCCGCTTCTGCCTATCAGAATATAATGCCCACCTACTCCAGTAAGGCAAGACTTTCATAACCAAATCAAATGAATGATTCTTTTGTAAGTTTGTCTACTGTCTATACAGATTTATTAAGCAACCAGAAACCACCTACCTACCATCAGTCCTTTAAAATCCATCCATGAATATCAACTTAATTTATCAATTTTGTTTCAGTTGGTATTCTCTATGAAAGTAATAGTAGTATGATTGCTATTAAAATCATCAACATTTGCTCTTCGGTTATGTTAATATCATTCAGTGGTTTCTTTCTATGTGCCAAAAACTGTTAACTGATTTATATAAGTTGTCCCCATTAGGTTTCAAAATAGGCTTCATCAAAATTACTCATATTATTTTGAAGAAAATTATTAAAATACTCATAGTAACATATGTTTTCCAAGTCAAAAAAGTACAGAAAGATAAAGTAATAAATAGCAGGCCCCTTCATCACTCCTCCTTATTATCAATAGTCCACTCCGCAGAGGCAAACTATTTTTGACAGTTTTATCTGATACTTAATTCTATATTTTAAAATAACTGTTCAGACTTGCTGAACAGTCTATTTACTGCCTTTAAGGTTTTTATACATTATACACTGACTTCCTTTTGTGGTGAAGGTCACTTTTCCCTTACAATCAGAAATAAGGCAAAGATGTCCCTGATTAGCATTCCTATTCAGTACTGTACTAGAATACAACAACATAAGGAAAGGAAACAAAGTGTATAAAGATTCAGTTCAGTTCAGTTCAGTCGCTCAGTCGTGTCCGACTCCTTGTGACCCCATGAACCTCAGCACATCAGGGTTCCCTGTCCATCACCAACTCCTGGAGTCCACCCAAACCCATGTCCATTGTGTCAGTGATGCCATCCAGCCACCTAATACTCTGTCGTCCCCTTCTCCTCCTGCCCTCAATCTTTCCCAGAATGAGAGTCTTTTCAAATGAGTCAGTTCTCCACATCAAGTGGCCAAAGTATTGGAGTTTCAGTTTCAACATTAGTCCCTCAAATGAACACCCAGGACTGGTCTCCTTCAGAATGGACTGGTTGGATCTCCTTGCAGTCCAAGGGACTCTCAAGAGTCTTCTCCAACACCACAGTTCAAAAGCATCAGTTCTGCGCTCAGCTTTCTTTATAGTCCAACTCTTACATCCATACACGACTACTGGAAAAACCATAGCCTTGACTTCAGTTCAGTCACTGAGTCATGTCCGACTCTTTGCGACCCCATGAATTGCAGCACGCCAGGCCTCCCTGTCCATCACCAACTCCCGGAGTCCACTCAAACTCATATCTATCGAGTCGGTGATGCCATCCAGCCATCTCATCCTCTGTTGTCCCCTTCTCCTCCTGTTCCCAATCCCTGCCAGCATCAGAGTCTTTTCCAAAGTCAGCTCTTCACATGAGGTGGCCAAAGTACTGGAGTTTTAGCTTTAGCATCAGTCTTTCCAATGAACACCCAGGACTGATCTCCTTTAGGATGGACTGGTTGAATCTTCTTGCAGTACAAGGGACTCTCAAGAGTCTTCTGCAACACCACAGTTCAAAAGCATCAATTCTTCGGAGAACAGCTTTCCTTATAGTCCAAGCCTCACATCCATACACGGCCACAGGAAAAACCCTATCTTTGACTAGACAGACCTGTGTCAGTAAAGCAATGTCTCTGCTTTTGAATATGCTATCTAGGTTGGTCATAACTTTCCTTCCAAGGAGTAAGTGTCTTTTAATTTCATGGCTGCAATCACCATCTGCAGTGATTTTGCAGCCCAGAAAAATAAAGTCTTGACACTGCTTCCACTGTTTCCCCATCTACTTCCTATGAAATGATGGGATCAGATGCCATGATCTTCGTTTTCTGAATGTTGAGTTTTAAGCCAACTTTTTCACTCTCCTTTTTCACTTTCATCAAGAGGCTCTTTAGCTCCTCTTCACTTTCTGCCAGAAGGGTGGTGTCATCTGCATATCTGAGGTTATTGATATTTCTCCTCGCAATCTTGATTCCAGCTTGTGCTTCATCCAGCCCAGCGTTTCTCATGAGGTACTCTGCATATAAGTTAAATAAGTAGGGTGACAATATACAGCCTTGGCGTACTCCTTTTCCTATTTGGAACCAGTCTGTTGTTCCATGTCCAGTTCTAACTGTTGCTTCCTGACCTGCATACAGGTTTCTTAAGAGGCAGGCCCGGTGGTCTGGTATTTCCAATCTCTTTCAGAATTTTCCACAGTTTATTGTGATCCACACAGTCAAAGGATTTGGCATAGTCAACAAAGCAGAAATAGATGTTTTTATGGAACTCTCTTGCTTTTTCTATGATCCAGAGGATGTTGGCAATTTGATCTCTGGTTCCTCTGCCTTTTCTAAACCCACCTTGAACATCTGGAAGTTCACAGTTCATGTATTGCTGAAGCCTGGCTTGGAGAATCTTGAGCATTACTTCACTAGCTTGTGAGATGAGTGCAATTGTGCAGTAGTTTGAGTATTCTTTGACATTACCTTTCTTTGGTACTGGAATGAAAACGGACCTTTTCCAGTCTTGTGGCCACTGCTGAGTTTTCCAAATTTGCTGGCATATTGAGTGCAGCACATTCACAGCATCATCTTTGAGGATTTGGAATAGCTCCACTGGAATTCCATCACCTCCACTAGCTTTGTTCATAGTGATGCTTTCTAAGGCCCACTTGACTTCATGTTCCAGGATGTCTGGCTCTAGGTGAGTGATTACACCATCATGATTATCTGGGTCATGAAGATCTTTTTTGTACAGTTCTTCTGTGTATTCTTGCCACCTCTTCTTAATATCTTCTGCTTCTGTTAGGTCCATACCATTTCTGTCCTTTATCAAGCCCATCTTTGCATGAAATATTCCCTTGGTATCTCTAATTTTCTTGAAGAGATCTCTAGTCTTTCCATTCTGTTGACTCGACAGACCTTTCTAGGTTAGTCATAAATTTCGTTCCAAGGAGTAAGTGTCTTTTGATTTCATGACTGCAATCACCATCTGCAGTGATTCTGGAGCCCAGAAAAATAAAGTCATCCATTGTTTCCACTGTTTCCTCATCCATCTGCCATGAAATGTTGGGACCGGATGCCATGACCTTCGTTTTCTGAATGTTGAGATTTAAGTCAACTTTTTAACTCTCTTCTTTAACTTTCATCAAGAGGCTTTTTAGTTCTTCTTCACTTTCTCCCATAAGGGTGGTGTCATCTGCATATCTGAGGTTACTGATATTTCTCCTGGCAATCTTGATTCCAGCTTGTGCTTCTTCCAGCCCAGAGTTTCTCATGATGTACTCTGCATATAAGTTAAATAAGCAGGGTGACAATATACAGTCTTGACGTACCCCTTTTCTTATTTGGAACCAGTCTGTTTTTCCATGTCCAGTTGTAATCGTTGCTTCCTGAAACTGCATACAGCTTTCTCACGAGGCAGGTCAGGTGATCTGGTATTCCTTATTTCCAAATTCAGAGTTAAATTGAAGAAAGTGGGAAAACCACTAGACAATTCAGGTCTAGTGACCTGAATGACCTAAATCAAATCCCTTATGACTATACAGTGGAAATAAAAAATAGACTTAAGGGAGTAGATCTGATAGATAGAGTGCCTGATGAACTATGGATGGAGGTTCGTGACATTGTACTTGAGACAGGGAGCAAGATCATCCCCAATAAATAGAAATGCAAAACAACAAAATGGCTGTCTCAGGAGGCCTTACAAATAGCTGTGAAAAGAAGAGAAGCAAAAGGCAAAGGAGAAAAGGAAAGATATACCCATTTGAATGCAGAGTTCCAAAGAATAGCAAGGAGAGATAAGAAAATGTTCCTCAGCAATCAATGCAAAGAAATAGAGGAAAAAATAGAATGGGAAAGTTTAGAGATCTCTTCAAGAAAATTAGAGATACCAAGGGAATATTTCAAGCAAAGATGGGCTTGATAAAGGACAGAAATGGTATGGACCTAACAGAAGCAAAACATAAGAAGAAGAGGTGGGAAGAATACACAAAAGAACTGTACAAAAAAGATCTTCATGACCCAGATAATCATGATAATGTAATCACTCACCTAGAGCCAGACATCCTGGAACATGAAGTCAAGTGGGCCTTAGAAAGCATCACTATGAACAAAGCTGGTGGAGGTGATGGAATTCCAGTTGAGCTATTCCAAATCCTCAAAGATGATGCTGTGAATGTGCTGCACTCAATATGCCAGCAAATTTGGAAAACTCAGCAGTGGCCACAAGACTGGAAAAGGTCCGTTTTCATTCCAGTACCAAAGAAAGGTAATGTCAAAGAATACTCAAACTACTGCACAATTGCACTCATCTCACAAGCTAGTGAAGTAATGCTCAAGATTCTCCAAGCCAGGCTTCAGCAATACGTGAACTGTGAACTTCCAGATGTTCAAGGTGGGTTTAGAAAAGGCAGAGGAACCAGAGGTCAAATTGCCATTATCTATTGGATCATCAAAAAAGCAAGAGAGTTCCATAAAAACATCTATTTCTGCTTTGTTGACTATGCCAAATCCTTTGACTGTGTGGATCACTATACAGACTGTGAAGGCAGAAATAAAATTGCATTTGTTTGGTGATGACATAATCATATACATAGAAATCTCAGAGTTGACCAAAAAAACAAAGTCTTTGAAACTAATAGTCTATTATAGAAAGTTTGTAGAATACAAATATACAAAAGTCAACTGCTATCCAATATGCTAATAACAAAAATTGGAATCTGGAATTTAAAAATAATAGCATTCACAGTGGCATTATAAAATGAAATAGTTAGACAGTAAGTCTAACAAGAAATTGATAGGAACAATATTTGAGAAAGGAGTTCATCAAGGCTGTATATTGTCATCCTGCTTATTTAACTTATACGCAGAATACATCATGAGAAACACTGGACTGGAAGAAGCACAAGCTGGAATCAAGATTGCCGGGAGAATTATCAATGACCTCAGATATGCAGACGACCCCACCCTTATGGAAGAAAGTGAAGAGGCACTAAAAAGCCTCTAGATGAAAGTGAAAGTGGAGAGGAAAAAGTTGGTTTAAAGCTCAACATTCATAAAACGAAGATCATGGCATCTGGTCCCGTCACTTCATGGGAAATAGGTGGACAAACAGTGGAAACAGTGTCAGACTATTTTTCTGGGCTCCAAAATCACTGCAGATGGTGATTGTAGCCATGAAATTAAAAGACGTTTGCTCCTTGAAAGGAAAGTTATGACCAACTTAGATAGCATATTCAAAAGCAGAGACATCACTTTGCCAATAAAGGTCCATCTAGTCAAGGCTATGGTTTTTCCTGTGGTCATGTATGGATGTGAGAGTTGGACTGTGAAGAAGGCTGAGCATCGAAGAATTGATGCTTTTGAACTGTGGTGTTGGAGAAGACTCTTGAGAGTCCCTTGGACTGCAAGGAGAGCCAACCAGTCCATTCTGAAGGAGATCAGCCCTGGGATTTCTTTGGAAGGAATGATGCTAAAGCTGAAACTCCAGTACTTTGGCCACCTCAAGCGACGAATTGACTCATTGGAGAAGACTCTGACGCTGGGAGGGATTGAGGGCAGGAGGAGAAGGGGACGACAGAGGATGAGATGGCTGGATGGCATCACTGACTTGATGGATGTGAGTCTGAGTGAACTCCAGGAGTTGGTGATGGACAGGGAGGCCTGGCGTGCTGCGATTCATGGGGTCGCAAAGAGTCAGACTCGACTGAGCCACGGAACTGAATTGAACTGAACTGATATTTGAGAAAAACTATAAATCATTGATGAAAGAAATTAAAGAAGATCAAAATAAATGGAGAGATGTTCCATGTTCATGAGTAAGAGGGTGCAATATTGTT
The DNA here is from genome assembly GCA_935064755.1 of Tragelaphus eurycerus. Classification (NCBI taxonomy): domain Eukaryota; kingdom Metazoa; phylum Chordata; class Mammalia; order Artiodactyla; family Bovidae; genus Tragelaphus; species Tragelaphus eurycerus. Next base: position 36,772,422 of record CAKXYN010000010.1, on the reverse strand, counting down.
GAGATGTCTATTCTCAACTTGATTTACAGATTCAATGTAATCCCAAAGTGCCAATGTGTTATTTCAAATATTAATTATAAAATTTATTTGAAAAGATAAAAGATCCTGGATAGCCAACACAATACTGAAGAACAAAATTGGAGGAATGATATCACTGAATTTAAAGACTTATTTTAAAGCTATAGTAATCAGGACAGTGGGCTTCCTTGGTGGCTCAGCAGTAAAGAATCTGCCTGCAATGCAGATAATGTGGGCTTGATCCCTGGGTTGGGAAGATCCCCTGGAGAAGGAAATGGCAGCCCATTCCAGTATTCTTGCCTGAAAAATACCATGGACAGAGGAACCAGGAGGATCCATCAGGGTTGCAAAGAGTTGGACACAACTTAGTGATAAACAACAATCAAAACAGCATGTCACTGGAGAACAATGAACAAATAGATCAGCAGAAGAGAAAAGAGACTAGAAATAGACTCACACAAATATAGTCAACTGATCTTTGACATAGGAATGAAGCAACTAGATGAAGAAAGAACAACTTTTTTCAACAAATGAGCCAGAATAATTGGATATCCACATTAAAGAAAAAAAAAAAAAAAAGAACCTAGACAGGCTTTAAACTTTAACAAAAGTCCAAAAGGATCAGGAACCTAAATGGAAAACAAAAACTATGAAGCTTCTAGAAAACAAAAGGAGAAAATTTAGGTTTATTTGAGATTTTAGATACAATACTGTAAGTATAATCCTTGAAGAAAAAAAAAATGTATGTATGTTAGACTGTATTAAAATTAAAAACTTCTGCTCTATAAAACGCACCATTCAGAAAAATAAACTATGAGCAACAGATTGAGAAAAAATATTTGCAAAACACATACCTGATAAAGGACTTACCTCTAAAAATAATAAAAAAAACTCTTAAAACTCAACAATAAGAAAACAAACAATCCAATTTAAGAATGGGGAAAAGATGTGAGGAGGTATCTCACTGAAGAAGATATACAGATAGCAACTAAGCCTATGAAGACATTCAGCATCATGTCATAAGGGATCTGCAAATTAAAGCAGCAATTGGATATGACTACTCATATATTAAAATGGTTAAAATTCAAAATATCACAATAGCCAGTGCAGGTAAGGATGCAGAGTAACAGGAGGTCTCATGCATTGCTGGTAGGAATGCAAATTGTCCAGCCACTCTGGAAAACAGTTTGGCAGTTTCTTTCAAATCTAAACATAATCTTAACATATTACACAGCGATCATTCTCCTAGGTATTTATCCTTGAGTTGAAAGCTTATGTCCATATAGGAATTTGAGCATAAATGTTTATAGCAGCTTTACTCACAATTACCTCAAATGAGAAGCAACCAAAATGTCATTTCATAGGTAAATGAATGAAAAAACTATGGTATATGCCTACAATGAAATATTAATTGATGATAAAAAATAAATGAGTGAGCTATTAAGCAACAAAATGGCATGGATAAAACTTAAATGCATATTGCTAAGTGAAAGAAGCCAGTCTGAACAGGCTGACTATTGTATGATTCCAACTATTTGCCATTCTAAAAAAGACAAAAATATAAAGACAATATACTTAGAAGTGATTGTCAGAGGTTTGAGTGATAGGGGAAGAGATACATAAATGAAACATAGGGGGGATTTTAGCATAGGAAAACCATTCTTATGATATTGTAATGGCAGATACTTGACATTACAAATTTTACCCTCTTCCTTTACCCACAGGACTGTCTAACACAATGAGTAAACTTTAAACTATAGACTTCAGTTAGTAAAGATCATCAATACTGGTCCATTAATTGTAACACATATATGAAAGTAATATATGAATAATAGAGGAAACTGTATGTGTGTGTGAAGGATTCTTGAGAATTCTGTACTATAAGTTCATTTTTTTGTCAACGTAAAGTGAAAGTATTAGTTGCTCAGTGTGTCTGACTCTTTGTGACCCCGTGGACTGTAGCCCACCAGGCTCCTCTGTCCTTGGAATTCTGTAGGCAAGACTACTGGAGTGGGTATCCATTCCCTTCTCCAGAGGATCTTACCAACCCAGGGGTTGAACCCCTGTTCTTAAAATAAAGTCTATTAATTAAAAGAGCTTACATGCTATATATTCTGACTCCCTACCATGAATACAATTGCTTTCATTTTCTAATACTACTTTTCCTTATCTCTCCATATATTTCTTCTTAATTTTTGTTGAATAACCACTCAATGAAGAGAGGACTATAGTGGTATAAATAATGTTAACAACTGAGCAGTGCAGAATATTATGATTATACTTTGTTTCTTGTACACTTATTCTCTTTTTCCTATAGTTTTAATTGTGCTCCAACAAGAAATTAAAACACCTCTGATTATAATCAAATACCTGAGTTAATCAGTTCACTTGAATTCATATTGTTCTTAAATCTATAGTTCTTGAAGCCCTGTGCTTCTTGCTCCAATCTGGGTTGATTTATTTCTAGGCGTTCTACTCAGTTTTTTCCTTGGATGTTCCTTTATTATCTTCAAACTAGTATTTCTTCACTCCTTTCTGGGTCCCCTGTTTTCTGAATCTCAAATCTTTCTCGTTGTGATTTTGCACTGTATCAACTAAAACTGAAGTTATATTTCCCAGAATGCCCCACTTGATGTGGTTCTCTGTTGGCACTGATTGCACGAGTCATTTTGCTCAAATTGTGGAAGATGGAAGGGAAGCAGGAGACATATTTCTTACACTTGCAAGGTTGATACAAGACACTAGTTATGCTGAGTAGGAGAAGGAATCTAATAATTGAACTGTCCCTTAAATTGACTTTTTCCCTCTCCCCTTATTTCTAGCACCTTCCCTCACTTACACTTTCAGTGCCACAGGGTCACTCTATGCCCTAAATTTGTTTTCAGCTTCTCTATGGTTTGCCAATACAAATCAACTTTCTTCTCAGTAGCTTCTTCTATTTAAGCCCCATAAGGGCATAATTTTGCCTTTTTGATTCATTGCTTATAGTAAGTGCTCAATAAATATTTGTGTGCTCAGCTACTCAGTCATGTCCAGCTCTTTGTGACCCCATGGACTGTAGCCTGTTAGGCTCTTCTCTGTTCATAGGATTTCCCAGGCAAGAATACTGGCGTGGTTGCCATTTCCTATTCTAGGTAATATTCTTAACCCAAGGACAGAACCTGCACCTCTTGTGTCTCCTGCATTGGCAGGCAGATTCTTTACCACTGCACCACCTGGCAATATGTTATATTTAATAAATGATAAATGTTAAGTACATAGTTTCAGTTTTCATCACTCTGCTAAGTGAGTTCCTATTTCCATCATCTAAATTTTTATTATCAACTTTTTTCTATTTTCTCTTCTCCCATTCTATTTGATTATGAGGGCAGTACCCTTTATTTTTACTTATACTCTTTGTATTAACAGGGTTTTAGGACAGAGTGGAATAAATGTGTATTTTCATTTTGCCATGCTTATGTGAATATCAAGCATTACTTTTCAACTATATTAATATTTAAAAGAATATTTTTTTGTTCTGACTCCTTCTTGAATTCTCCTAGTAAAACCGTGAAGCCTAGAGATGGGAACATTTGTATTTTGTCTTGAGAATTGTGTGGCTCCTCCAGCTTCTACTCTCATCCATTATGCTATCATGTCTAGTATTACTTTTTAAAATCAGCAGCAGCAGTTATCCACCAGTTATAATTTTTCCATGAGGTAAGTACACTACACTTCAGGAACTCTTAGGCTTTCTCTTTTCCCTGAACCTTAAATAAATTATGACACACTTATTTTACAGCCGAATTAGGTGCCAGGAAAGATAGAAAAATCTATCTTCCACTTCTCGGACAAAGGCTGGTCATCCCAGCAGTATTTGTGTAATGAGTCACTAATTATTGATCAAGAGCCTAGAAAGTCTGGGGAATTTTACATTTTAACAATTTGGGAGTAATTTATGATAACAAAAGCAATAGTAGGAAGAGAGTTATTCTGTACATTTATTGCTAAATGCAGCTGTCAAACCCAGGTGCCAAGAGGTATAAATGTAAAGAATTGTGTCATAACACCTAGTGCTTCCTGAAGTAAAATAATTCAGTTGCATAGCACTGAATAGCTTAATGGTCTTGAACTTATTTTCTCTTGAATCTTTACAAATCTGAAAATTATAAAATCTTATGTATTCAGGACTATATTCTGTATCTGTTATTAGTGCCAAGAGAGATGGCTTTCCTCTCAAATTCATTTTTCAGTTTGTTAAGCATTTCACCAGAGCTATAAGACTGCTATCCACCTGTCAAAAATAAAATTTTATAGATTGACATCTTTGGATAAGCTACCTTTGATGACAAGAGGATTGCCAAGTGTCTCCCTCCTCCACAAACAGTAATGGCATTATTGTTCTAAGCAGAGATTAAAAAAAAAAAACTGCATTATTGCAGTTTGAAATCTAAGTATTCTGTTGAATTCAATGAAATATTAAGCAAAAACATAACCCGGTGTGGCAGAAAGCACCTGCCTGCTGAGTTATACTCAGGAGGGAAAAATACAAATATTTAGCAATTTTAGATGGCACAAGCCTTAGAATCAGAAATAGCTAAAATTCTAATGACCTTTGCTGTACTGGGCATTATTTATTCAATTCTAGCTGGTTAGAAAGTCCTCTGGGTTCTAGGAGAAGGGTCAGGGGCATATAGGGGACTCAAGGCAGTGACTATTTACCAATCGTTACAGAGATACTTCAATATTTTAACCACTAGTGTTGATGTACTACTGCCTTCTGGCCTCAGTCATCCTAAATTTGAATTTCTCTCACAGCAGTTTCCTAGGATGTGACCCAAGGACAGGTCCTTAACCTCTCTGAGCTTAGTTTCTTGATTTGTTTTAACAGGCTACTTTGACCGGGCTGTAGCTCACATGTGTCATTTTGCAACACCTGATCAGATTTTCTAGGTGTGTCTTCGTTGGACAACGACTCCCTAAACCTGTGTTCTCTGGGAAGAATGACTCTTTGGTAGAAATTAAAACTTATAGAACCAGACCATTCATCACAGGAGCAGCAACTCTGCTATGAGCAGGATGCTGTTGCTGGTGTAACTAAGACATCACTTCTACAACTATCAGTTCCAGAGTCTCACTACCATCACTAAGTTTGAGAAGGCTTGCTGTCAAAGTTTTCAGCCATTGGTAAAGTTATTATGAAATGTTACGTTTACTATAATCTACACCTGAAAATGGGTGTCTTACCTTCTGTTCTAAATAACTCAGTTCTGAATTAAATTCAAATCTTACATCAGTGCTTCTGCTTCCCAGGTAGAGCAGTAGTAAAGAATCTGCCTGCCAATGAAGGAAACACAGGAGATGTGGGTTTGATCCCTGGACTGGGAAGATTCCTTGGAGGAGAAAGTAACAACTCACTCCAGTATTCTTGCCTGGAAAATTCCATGGACTGAGGACCTTGGTGGGCCACAGCCCATGGGATCGCAATGAGTCGGACACAATTGAGCGACTGAACACGCACTGAACACAAAATCAATTCAAAACTTGTACCAGTGCATCTGAATATATAAAATTAAATCCCATTTATAGTGATGGCTATAGGGAAATTGGGAAATTTTTTTTTCTGGCCACATCATGTGGCTTGTAGGATCTTAGTTCCCTGACCAGGAATTGAACCTGGTCCCTGACATCAAAAGCCCAGAATCCTAAACACTAGGCCACTGGGGAACTCCCTGAGAATCAGGAAAATTTTTAGCTTTCTGGTCTCTGCAATATAAGAATGCAACTGAAAGGCATGAGTGAATTTTGACCCTGGAAGCAAAGCTCATATGTAATATACCATCTTGAATGCCACTTCTATGTTAAAGATTCTATGGCTGATCATAAGGTATCTGAATTCAGATCTGCACAATAATCTTGCCCAAAGTTTTCATACATACTTGCAAAGAATTACTAATATGTTTATGCTGACAATTTACAGATCATAAATTACTTTGACAGATGAAAACCACAAAAAGCACAATATTAAAAGAAAAATTGCCCTAAAACACACAATTAAGACTATACCCTGTCCCTGTCCTTGAAGTCTATCTGACTTATTATTTAGATATCAAAATATCTGAAATTTCACCAAAGACTTAGTTTCTCTACCACTTCAATAACAAGTAATTTAGTATTAACTTTAGTTAGCTAGGAAACTTTTAAGTAATTTTGTCTGTGATAGCTTTGAAATAAATTGATGGCTGACATATCTTTATAAAGATAATGAGCTATATAGACAATCCTGAATGAATAATAATTATTTTTTGTATTTATTAACCATTGAATTCACTTTCCTGTGTATAAAAAGGCAAAAGCTTCAAAAATAAAACTCAAATTACTTTTTCATTCATTTATCCAGGATTACATAATTATGTAAAAATTAACCCATTACTATAGACATAAATTGCCAAAACTTATGGCTAAATGAGTTTCATTCTTTATTGATATAAGATAAGCTCTAATAAATGGGAGCCATATGTCAATTGAACTGTGAGGATTTTGCAATATTAACTGCAGTTACTAATATATTCAATTTACAGATTGATTAAATTTATTATATAAAACTGTCATATTCTAAACATAGGCTTACATAGCTAATATCTAATAATCTTACTACTTCTAAAATAGAGTATTAGAAAATCCAGATGGTTAGGGAAGACTATAGAAAAGGGGTTAGAAAATATAATCTCTCTGTTATATAGAAATATAAATCTTCTAAATCAAGAAATAGTTTAGGGTTGTTTGTATACAGTCACATTCTGAAATTGATGACATGCTCTTATTGACGTAAAAAAATGGTTATAACCTAAAAGTTGAGTCATGTTTTCTTTAGTGAAAAGTTTTAGTACTTAAGCCTGGGAGACAGCATCTCAAGTAACTCTGGGAGAACTGCTCCAAGGAGGTGAGGGGAGGACCCAGGTTGTACAGAATTCTTGCAACAAAGGGCAGGTAGCCTGAACACCAAAAAGATTATTGTTAATGAAAGAAAACCAGATATCTCAAGTTAAGGAATTTAGTGGTTTTCCATGTATGGGAAGATGCAAGAGTCTGGGCTCACTGAAATTATTACTTTCATATGCATCTCAGCTGTCTGGGGCCAGTATCTTGTGTTTCTTACATCCTGAGTTCCTCAGTGCTCACAGTAGGGAGTGGGTGCAGCCTCATAGCTGCCAGATCAATCAGATATTCTCCCATATCTTGAGTGCCCTTAGGGCTCAGGAATTCACAGTGGGAAGGCTGGAATCACCAATGACTGTGACATCCTTGTTGACCAATATGGCAGGAAATACTCCATTTCTCACCCTTAAAGAAATAGTATTGAACTTGAAAATTTCTTGAGAATTGTAACGCAAATACTAAACAATCACAGTTTTCAAATTTAAGACATTCTTCAGAGGCAAAATGGACATGGGTTATGGAGGTGGAGTTGGGGGACTGTGTTACTGAGAAGAGTTGTGAGTTTTTGCAGAGTATGTGTGTGTGTAAAATAATCATAAGAACAAAGTCACTGAAAGGAAAAGTAGTTCTTGAAATCTTTTACTTGATATCTCTCCTGGTCTCTCTCTCTTTTTTTTTTTTTTTCCCGAGCTTTATTTTTTATTTATTTATTTATTTTTATTTATTTTTTTTTGTTTTGCTTAACTTTACAATATTGTATTGCTTTTACAATACATCAAGATGGATCCGCCGCCAGTATACACGTGTTCCCCATCCTGAACCCTCCTCCCTCTCCCCTCCCCACTATTATCGTTTTACTTTTTCTATTATTCTGGGCAAGGTAGAGGTGATTTAAAACAACCCCATGCCTCTCAAATTCTTTTACAACTAGTCTAACATATGTCATTTTCAGGGACTTTTAAGCAAATGACTTTATTTGCAAGAGTGAGGTAAATTATAAACCAATTTGGAAGTTATATATAATTTATGAAATCATGTAAGAAATATGAAGAGGATTTATAGGCATAAAATCATAGAAATAAAGAGAAAATAATTGTCCTTTAAATTTCTCCATCATTGGGGGAATTTGAATTATGCGGTTAAGAGAGCTCAGATAGGAGATTAGCTTAGCTCTCCATGAATTAAGCCCAGGGTGTGCTTCTAGGTTGTAAATTAGTGGAATGAATCCAGAAATGAAATGATGGTTGATTCCCAGGCAATTAAAACAAAAATGAAAAAGCTAATCTTAGACCAATTGAAAAAGCTTTCTTCCCTTTGTCAACAGTATTCACAGGAAACAAACAAACAAACCTTTCTGTTGTTGTTGTTAATTCTAGTGGGCTGATAGTGGTAACAATAGAAGGCATCCCCAGTAAACATAAAATTGATTCTTAGGTTACTTTTATACCATTGTCTTCCTGTTTTGATGTTTGTGAAAGCCCAGTTTTCTTCAGATTATTGATAACTCTTTCTTAATATGAATTTGTACATGCTGTGTTTTCACACTGCATCTTCATGAGGAACATACAGTCTTATCTGATCTCCATCAAAATACCAATGACTTAAGTAAACTTGCAACAGAATTATTTTCAAGACTGAGAATAGTAGAGAGAATACTTTTTTTATTCTTTAAGTGTATGACTTAAAAGCTAAGATCACAGAATCAGGAAAGCAGATTAGTAAAGTATTGTCATGATTTGTAAAAAGTTGAAAAGGGCTTCAAGGAAAAATCATGCTGTACATAATTTTTTTTTTCCTCTCCTCTGAGCCAGGCCCCTTTGAACCATTACCTCAGAAAATACATTGCTCAACCTTTTATTCTCTGAACAATGCTGTTTTTCTGTTTTTATAAAGTGCACAGAATAAATCTGCTACCTAATACCTCTAACTATACAAGCTTTGAACCTATTTGATAAATTAATTAAATTTAGTTATTGAATCCTTTGTTTCTCAATTTCTATGTTGATAACAGATCAGACTAGAAAGGCATGCACATGGTTGATAAGAGCCTGAGTCAAGCGTCAGAGTGTTTATATTGTTCCATGAACTCATATAACAGAGTAGTGAATGTTAGAACTACACAGGACTTTTAGTATTAATGAGACATCAATGGAAATACAATCATGTTTTTTGAATCTCAATTTTTTCCCCCTTAGAAGCTATGGTCTTAAATTGAAAAAAACAAATACCTTTCAACATGTGGCCAGCCTTTCACATGACACTCTTAAAGCTCACTTTGATTTTCATTGCTGTTTCTTTACACAACCAAGAGCATATAAAGACTCAATGATTCTGCTATGTTTGTGCATTTGGGTCAGAGGTATTGAAACTGCCTGCAGGAGAAACAGGCAGTAGGAAAGAATTAATTCAAATCATGTTATTGTGTAAAATAAGGCATATTTCTTATCATAGCTCAGGTGTTCCGAGACTGAAACTACACAAATGAGCCAATTCTCATTTTGGTCTGTCATGTACGGCTAAATTTTCACCATCACCTCATTTTTGGATCTGATTTTATAGCCTACTTCCAACACTTTAAAAATCTAATTCAAGATACATAACAGTACATATGTGTATATATGTATTTCTTACAAAATCATACACTGCTGGAAATTTTCCAAGAAAACAGAAAATTAAATTGCTTGATAAGTCATTGTTTTCACATGAGGATTCCTCCACAAGTACAGATATGGTACATAAAAATTACAAACTGAAGACAATCAATCTCATATCTGGGAGTCAGACTTTGATATTAATCATTTTTCTTCAACAGATCTCATAGTGACTACAGTCTGGCTCTCATTCCTCCTCATTTTCTCCTAACAGACCATTCAGCAACACCTTTTGAGTATACTGGAAGGTTATGAGTTAAATCCAATGTTGGATTCTGTTCCCTAATTAAAATATCTCTTTATGACTCAAAGAATTAATGCTTTGAAGACAAATTTTTGGTTGTTTATTTTCATAAAAAGAAGATCCACCAGACAGTTGATGTGTGAGGAAATCTGCTATTGTTTAATACATGATTCTTGTGTAAAAGGTTTAATCCTGTTTATACTATATGAGTTGCAGTTGTCAATATAATCTGGTCTCTAAAAAGTCACCCAACCATCTGAGCGTCAATTGAGTTAGATCCATGATATGATGATGAGATTCACAGTTGCATGATAGGAAAGTGAGGATCTAGAGCCAGCTGTTGGGCTTGGGGCTGAGAGTACCATTTACAACTCAAGAAGTGGCACTTGAGGGGTTTGTTGACAATGTAGGTAAGGGTAACTCCCATCTATATGAGGAAGAAGTGATTAGCAATTGTAAGTCCACTGCCACCACCCAGAGGAACAGGGTCCTGGGCAGTTCCTTACACAGAGGATGATGCATCAAGGGAAATGCAGGGATGCAGTTAACTCATGAAGCATGAGGCAGAGAAAGTGGCCTTGGGACACTAAACATCCACTAATGTAATTGGGGCCAATAATCAGGGTCTGGTCAAATTAGTTGGGACAACAATTTGCTACTAGTTGCCCACAGGGTGAACCATAACATTGAGTTCTCTTGCCTTTGACAGAAACTAATGTAGGTTTGAACCGAAAACAAGAATGACGAGGTTCCAGCTGAAAGGAAGAGAAAAATCAGAGGAGGGGAACTAGGTAGGACCCAACAGTGCAAGACAACAGGAGCATATATATGTTTAACTTACAGGAATAAATAGCTTTGCTCACTTAAAAGATTGCATGGGAAATCCTCTTCCATTTATTTATTTATTTATTTTGCTTTCAGTGACCTAATGAAAGAGGTTGCAAAAGAGAAACAAAAGGCAACTCAAGGCCTTTTTCAAAGACAATTTTGACTACATATGATTTTTGTTTAACATGCTCTTTTTAAATACAAACTCTATGTAATATGTGATTCTACTCTAGTCTGCTAATATAAAAGGAGAACCAGGAAGAGAATTTCTTTGGTTGCTGGAGGATGCTGCTTTAGGAAAACTGGAGAAACAAAGAACTCTTAGTAGATGTTCTTGGAACCAAGAAATAAGTATTTGTCTTTTCAGCAAAGACTCATTGAAGCTGAAATATGTGCCACAGGAACCAAGAACACAAAGAAGAATGACGTAAGCTGCCTGTCTTGGGAAAGAGCTGTGGAATGAGAAGCTGTGTAACTAGATAATTGCAAGACAAAATAATAAAGATTGCAATACAGTCATTAACAAAATACAGAGGGAGTTATGGGAGGTAACAGCTCCTTAAGTTTGTGGTATGGAAGGCATCAAGCTGGTAGTGACTTGATTCACTGGAATAAGGAAGAGTCAGGCATTCTTGACAATAAAAGTACCTTTCATTTGCACAGCAAATTAGAGTTTTCAAGGCATTTTAAATAGGTCATCTTATCTGCTACACAAAGAGTCCATTAACGCAGATATTTCCCTATTTTACAGATGAGGAAACTGGCCATGAGCAGAAAAGTGACATGCCCTAGCCACCCAAGAAGGTAAGTGGGAGGGCTGAGACTCAAAAATCATCAGAGAGCTTCCTGGTACATCATGCATGGTTGTCTTTACAATCATGCAAGTTGACTTGAAGATAGTCTGAATCTTAACAATTTAGCAAAGCAGCATCAGTGTAGTGACACTCTCGTTTTAATCAAACCCTAGACAAACTCCTCTGAGCCGTATTTTCAACAAGGCCTCGACTTTGGGTCTTATCTTTGGCTGTATAGTCTTGTAGCTAAATTCCTGCTTAAATCAGTTTAATGAGACTCCTACCACCTTCAGTATATGATCAAATTCCTTATCCCCCATGACTGATATCTGATAATCCTGGCTTGCCTTCCATAAGAATTCTGTTAAGTCAGGTTAGCAAGAATCCCCCTGCCCTTGATGTTCCCTCTCAGTAATTTTCTATCCACTAACCCTCTCACTCTGCTTGTTGACTATAAATCCCCATCTGTCTTTGCTATATTTGGTGTTGAGCTTGATTTCTCTTCCCTGTTGCAATAGTCTTGACATCTATTGAAATAGTCTTGAACAAATCCTTTCTTGCTAGTTTTACAAGTGTCAGGATAATTATTTCTTTAACAATAGTATTGTTAGAAGATAAACTAAAGCATATTAGAGATTTTAAGAGTTTATTTGAGCAGAAATAAACTTGAATCAGGCAGCATCTAATCTAGCAGATAAAAAGGAACTCTAAGAAGCTGTACACAATTAAAGACTTTTATAGGCAGAAGGGAAAAGGAACAAGAATTTATATCAGGCAAAAAAAAAAGTGGGTTGGTTACAGCAAAGCTATCTTCCTTTAGGGATAGCAAGGATCTGTTATGCAGATTACCTAACTAGTGCTAATCAGGCAACTTCTGATTGACTAGTTTAAAATGCTATTTCTGGGAGAATTTAAAGTATAATTAGAGCCTCAGTTTGGTGATGTGGGATTTAACAAAAGGAATTCTATTTTGCACAACTTGTCTTATTTTTAAAAATTCTCCCCTTTTTATCAGCCTTTCAGTCTCAGAGGTATGATCAACTTGTAAGGTGTTAACTTCACTCTCAGCTACTGCTCTGGCATTCTTAGTTTTCGTTGAATCTCTGTGTGGCATTCACAGACCATGATGCTGAGTTCACATTCTATAAGATGAGCATTCTCTCTCTCTTTCTCTTTTTCCTATTGTTCTAGTCTTGCTACTGCTGCTAAGTCGCTTCAGTCGTGTCCGACTCTGTGCAACCCCATAGGCAGCAGCCCACCAGGCCCCACCGTCCCTGGGATTCTCCAGGCAAGAACACTGGAGTGGGTTGCCATTTCCTTCTTCAATGCATGAAAGTGAAGAGTGAAAGTGAAGTTACTCAGTCATGTCCAACTCTCAGTGATCCCATGGACTGCAGCTTACCAGGCCCCTCCGTCCATGGAATTTTCCAGGCAAGAGTACTGGAGTGGGGTGCCATTGCCTTAAGGAGATTATTTGCTTGGGGTGAGCTGCTGCAAACATGCATTTAAAGCTTTTGAGAGAATAGAGCACATCAGGAAGACTACTGTGATTATTATAAGCAGGATAAGTCTCAATATCTGGAGTGTACTTCAGAACCATGGTTCCTAAGACTTAAACTATTAGGATTCAATCAAAGAAAGACCCCAATGAAGGAATCGCTTTCTTAAGCCAGCTGGCTTGTTCAGTAATCTTATGTAAAGTGAAGGAAAGTGAAAGTCGCTCAGTCGTGTTCAACTCTTTGAGACCCATGGACTGTAGTCTGCCAGGCTCTTCTTACATGCAATTCTCCAGGCCACAGTACTGGAGTGGGTAGCTGTTCCCTTCTCCAGGAGATCTTTCCAACTCAGGGATCAAAGCCAGGTCTTCCTCACTGCAGGGGGGTTATGTAGCTGAGTCTCAATTTCCCTAGAAGTCTCAGTCCAAGTGCAGCATAGTGCTGGCCACATTTCAAACACCTCCTTGCTCTGATAAAAGATATCTGATTGTCAGGGGATATCCTATTATCAATAACAACTTTGGCTAGAGAGTCTAGGGATTTTTATCAGGCATCTACAGCTTTAACAGAAGATTCTGCAATATATTCAAAAACGAGAGAGAGATTCCTTATTACAGTTTCATTTGTACTTACTCCTAGCCAAGACAGTAGAGATCTGTCAAAGGAAACTAATTTTGAAACATCTATGCCTCCTGGTAATTCTCATTTGAATCTGTGTCTCAGGACTGGAAAAGTGACAGCCGTGGAGGTCAGGAAAACGTAAGGTCTGAGACTGCCCTGGTGGTTTTATTCTGGTTACTCTTGCCTTGTGTCCCCCTGTTTGTCCAGAGCCTGAATGCAAGGTTTTGTTAGTTTGAGTTTTTGACCAGAGACAGGGAAATAGACCGTAAGGATTAGGAGTCTGACATGATAGAGAGGAAGCTGAGTTTGTTCCAGAGTGAGATTTTGGAAACTAGGGAGAAGTTTGTGATGGGAAAAAGTACAGAATCACTAATATGGTGGCAAACCCAAATGTCATTTGGGGGTTAGATTACCTATTCCCTTACAATAACCTGAGACATGTGAACAGTGACATTATCTTTCGAGGCCAGAGGAAGAAAAAAAGGTGAACAAAAGAATTATAAAGGGTTTCATGGCAAATAAATTAGGAAAAGGATGGTCAGAGAGGGAAGGAGAAATGGAAAGAAAGTCTTGAGAGGAAATAGTATAACTCAGTGTCAGCTACTTCTTCCTAGGCAATTTGATGTTGAGGTTTCTAGCATTCATACAAGACCAAATGTCAGGTGGAACATTCACCTTCAGTTGTGAAGTTGCAACTCATAATTTGGCAGCAGTTTCATTGGTTAAAAGTGCTTGGTAGAGTTCTTTCCATAAGTCTTATTTTTGTAAAGGCATTAGGATAAAAGGACAACTATCTATAGATGACAAAGACTTAAAAATGTCCATGGTTAAAGATTTAATGAGTTCATTGTAATAGAACTGACAATGAAATTTGGTTATTTCTGTGACAAGCAATATGTTAAGATAATAACTGGAATGGTGATTGAGAACATTTCAGAATACATCAGATTTTTAGAAATTTCATAATTTTTGCTGAAATTTCATAATTGTTTCATAAATTATTTCATAAAATTTCATAAATTTTATAATTATCGCTGACCTGCAAACATACAAATACATAATACAAATACATAATAAAACATCATCACTTATTGGCAATTCTTCTTGTGTCATTTAATGTGCCAAATAAATATAACATTATAACTTAGCATCTCTCTTTTATAAGGAGAGAGGCAAATTGTTTGACATGCTCCAGGGGCCCACTGGGGAATTTCAAAGTTAATTTGAGGTGAAAAATACTCACTCCATTTAGAATTTGATTTTGAGAAGTTGTCAAAACATTAAAAGGTTTGAGTGTTTGAATGAACAGGGTCACAGATTATTATGAAATAACAATTATCTATTTTACTGAAGTGGCAATAGATAATTTTAAAGGCAAATAAAGAAGATTGCATAGTTGTAAACAGAATTTAGCTCTTGAAATATTGAAAATACCAAGTTTTCTAAAGTAAGGCAAAACCTGATAAAGACAAAGAGCAGACTAATACTCAAATAAAAATGTATTCTTTTCAATGGGACCTAATTAAACTGAAAATTTTTGCACAGCAAAGGAAACCACCAACAAAATGAAAAGACAATCTACTGAATGGAGGAAAATATTTGAGAATTATATGGCCAATAAGAGGTTAATATCCAAAATATATAAGTAGCAAAATATATAAGTATATATATGATATATAACTCGACATCCAAAAAAAACAAACAATCTGATTAAAAAATGGGCAGAAGACTTGAATAGACATTTTCCAAAGAAGATACACAGATGGCCAACAGGAACATGAAAAGATGCTCAACATCACTAAGCATCAGAGAAAGGCAAATGAAAACTACAATGAGAACCACCTTACTCCTGTTAGAATGGTTATTATCAAAGAATCTACAAATAACAATTGTTGGCAAGGTTGTTACCATGTGTAACAATATAGATAGATCTGGAGGGTATTATGCTTAGTGAAATATATCAGAGAAAGAGAAATATTCTATAACTTATATGTAGAATCTAAAAACTAAAACAAACCAATGAATATAAGAAACAAATTTACAGATATAGAAAACAAACTAGTGGTTACCAGTGGGGAAAAAGAAGCGGGGAGTGGTATGATAGGGAAGGGAATTATGAGGTTAAAGACTGCTATGTATAAAGTAAATACGCAATGGGCTACACTGCACGGCACACGGAAATATAGCCATTGTTTTGCAATAACTTTAAATGGGAGTAAAATGTATAAATATTGAATCACCATGTTGGATACCTGAAACACATATTGTAAACCAAGTACACTTCAATTCAAAAAAAGGAAAACTTGTTCTTAACTAAATTCTAATTTTGGACCAGTATGCTTGCAAAATGAAAACTCATTTTTTAAAAAACGTAAATAAATCCATTTCAATATTAGCTTGACCACACATATTAGTCAGCTTGACCACACGTGAGTCCTTTCCCACACACCTTCTATAGCTTTTTCATATCCATTCAGATTTTGTCCTTTGTTCTTTACTCTCTTTTTTTTTTTTTTTTCTCATTCTGGAACAATCAATTTTTCAACTTTTCTTACCTACTTTTGATACACTATTATTTTCTTTCCCCCATTTTAAGTAGTTTTCATTACATATACTGATTAGAAGTCTTAAGCCTTAGAATTCTTAATCACTAGTAAAAACTAAGATGTAAGCAAATGAGGGTTGTTTATTACAGTATTCTGTGGACTACCAAACATAAATACATTTTATAACGTATTCTTCCTCATAGTAAATTTTCCAATGTGGCAAAAAATATGTTCAACAATAAACCCATATATCTTATTTCCTATATAAAAAGGAAATGAAAAGTAGATATATCTATGTTCAGTTAATATTTTAGTATTTATCTTATTTGGAAATATCGTATTTGGAAATCTAGATATTCAATTACTATCCATCATTCAACTTATCTGAGTATCACTTTAAGATTTCAAGTTACCAAAAAGACTTTGCAAACTATTTTTAAGTAAACATACCAAAAGGCATAATTATTGTTGAGTAGTTCACTTATAAATTTAGTTAAATTTATTTAATTTACTTGTTCCTAACTTATATGCAGCGGGGAAGGCAACGGCACCCCACCCCAGTACTTTTGCCTGGAAAATCCCATGGACGGAGGATCCTGGTAGGCTCCAGTCCATGGGGTCGCTAAGAGTCGGACACGACTGAGCGACTTCACTTTCACTTTTCACTTTCATGCATTGGAGAAGGAACTGGCAACCTGCTCCAGTATTCTTGCCTGGAGAATCCCAGGGACAGGGGAGCCTGGTGAGCTTCCGTCTATGGGGTCGCACAGAGTCGGACACGATTGAAGTGACTTAGCAGCAGCAACTTATATGCAGAGTACGTCATGAGAAATGCTGGGATGGAAGAAGCACAAGCTGGAATCAAGATTGCTGGGAGAAATGTCAATAACCTCAGATATGCAGATGATACCACCCTTATGGCAGAAAGTGAAGAGGAACTAAAAAGCCTCTTGATGAAGGTGAAAGAGGAGAGTGAAAAAGGTGGCTTAAAGCTCAACATTCAGAAAACGAAGATCATGGCATCTGGTCCCGTCACTTCATGGGAAATAGATGGGTAAACAGTGGAAACAGTGTCAGACTTTATCTTTTTGGGCTCCAAAATCACTACAGATGGTGACTGCAGCCATGAAATTAAAAGACGCTTACTCCTTGGAAGCAAAGTTATGACCAACCTAGATAGTATATTCAAAAGCAGAGACATTACTTTGCCAACAAGGGTCCATCTAGTCAAAACTATGGTTTTTCCAGTGGGCATGTACGGATGTGAGAGCTGGACTGTGAAGAAAGCTGAGTGCCGAAGAATTGGTGCTTTTGAACTATGGTGTTGGAGAAAACTCTTGAGAGTCCCTTGGACTGCAAGGAGATCCCACCAGTCCATTCTAAAGGAGATCAGCCCTGGGTGTTCATTGGAAGGAATGATGCTAAAGCTGAAACTCTAGTACTTTGGCCACCTCATGCGAAGAGTTGACTCATTGGAAAAGACTCTGATGCTGGGAGGGATTAGAGGCAGGAGGAAAAGGGGACGACAGAGGATGAGATGGCTGGATGGCATCACTGACTCGATGGATGTGAGTCTGAGTGAGCTCCGGGAGTTGGTGATGGACAGGGAGGCCTGGCATGCTGCGATTCATGGAGTCACGAAGAGTCGGACGCGACTGAGCGACTGATGATCTGAGTGACTGAACTGAACTGAACAATTATGTTTACTTATGAAAATCTGATAAGATATTAAACAGTTATCCACCACTTTATCTTTCTTACTGACAAATTTTGTAACAGAGACAATATGAGGTTATTTGACTTTTAGTAAGGTTACGTAGAATAAAAGTTTTATTTTTAATGCTGTTAACTCGAAAGTCATGCCTGGTTTAATTAAATCAACAAACAAACTAGCTTTTATTTTCTGAAGATTATTCTAGATTACATGAATTTGAAGAATATTTGGGTTAGTTTCTGTATTTTTGAGAGAATACTTGAGTTACATAAATGCTTGTCTTTAAGCCAATTAAATAGACCTCTTTACAAATTAATTTGGTGATATAAATGGAGGTAGAAAAAGATCACACATAGACATATGTAGACATACAGAAACACATCTTACAGCTTTCATTTTAAGATTTTATCCATATGATAAGTACAATAATACAAAATCACTAGTTTATAAAAGAACAGTTGAATTTGAATTCTGTTTCTGGCAGATGAAATAAGTGAATATTATTCACTCATAAAAAAGAATGAAATTTTGCAATTTGCAACGCCATGGATGGACATTGAGAGTATTACACTAAAAGAAATGTCAGACAGAGAAAGACAAATGCCATATAATCTTACAAATATCATATGAAATTAAAAAAAAAAACCCAAAACACCCAAAACAACAAACAAACTCTTAGTTTATAGAACAGATTGGTGCTTGCCAGAAAAATGGGGTGGGTAGGTGGGTGAAATAAGTGAAAGGGGTCAAAAGGTAAAAACTTACAGTTATAAAAGAAATAAATCAAGGGGATATGCTGTACAGCATGGTGATTATGGTTAATACTATATTATATAAAATTTCTCATCACATGAAAAAAAGTATAGCTATGTTTGGTGATGGATGTTACATTATTTCCGATTTTTTCAGGTGATATAACTGATTCTCAAAGAGTAACTTGCCCACACTCACTTATCTAGAAACTAAACCTCTGATTTATCCCAAAGTCTGTGATCTTTCCTGTATGTTACATTAACCGAATCCCAACCAAAACTGGGATTTGGTTCTTAGTAAAATCAAATACAGTAAGATGATTCCGTTCAGTTCAGTCACTCAGTTGTGTCCGACTCTTTGCGACCCTATGAACCCGCAGCATGTCAGGCTTCCCTGTCCATCACCAACTCCCAGAGTTTACCCAAACTCATGTCCATCAAGTTCGTGATGCCATCCAGCCATCTCATCCTCTGTCGTCCCCTTCTCCTCCTGCCCATAATCCCTCCCAGCATCAGAGTCTTTTCCAATGAGTCAACTCTTCACATGAGGTGGCCAAAGTATTGGAGTTTGAGTTTCAGCATCAGTACTTCCAATGAACACCCAGGACTGATCTCCTTTAGGATGGACTGGTTGGATCTCTTTGCAGTCCAAGGGACTCTCAAGAGTCTTCTCCAACACCACAGTTCAAAAGCATCAATTCTTTGGCACTCAGCTTTCTTGACAGTCCAATTCTCACATCCAAACATGACCACTGGAAAAACCATAGCCTTGACTAGATGGACCTTTGTTGGCAAAGTAATGTCTCTGCTTTTGAATATACTATCTAGGTTGGTCATAACTTTCCTTCCAAGGAGTAAGCGTCTTTTAATTTCATGGCTGCAATCACCATCTGCAGTGATTTTGGATGATGATAAATGCGTGTAAATCTCAACTGATATAGGTTTTAACACTTGGGGGTAGGATAGTTAGAAAATCTGGTACTGAGAACAGTGATGTCTTTTTGCTCCTATCTTACCATTGAGCAGCCATTTTGCAGTAGAACTGAGCACAAAAACGATGACCTGAGACTTTGACTTGTCTCTCCAACCACTATCTAAGGGTGGGTCAAACTAGTATTGATTTGGCTATATTAGTCCTCAACTAGTTGTACTCATCTGGCTATATTAGGGAGTCAGGGGCTTCCCTGGTAGCTCAGACAGTAAAGAATTCACCTGTAGCAAACAGGGTTGGATCCCTGGGTAGGGAAGATCCGCTGGAGAAGGGAATAGCTACTCACTGCAATATTCTTGCCTGGAGAATCCCATGGAGAGAGAAGCCTGGTGGGCTCCAGTTCATCGGCCTGCAAAGAGTTTGACACAACTGAGCAACTAAAACTTTTACTTTTTCACTTCTCACAGCTGATTCATGTTGTTGTACAGTAGAAACTAACCCAACGTTGTAAAACAATTATCCTACAATTAAAAAAAATTCTATGATAAATCATAATGGAAAAGAATATTTAAAAAGAACATACAGGAGTTAACAACATTGTAAATCAACTATACGTCACTAAATTTTTTTTTAAAAAAAGAAAAGAAGGCGTAATTGTCCCTGGGATAGAATGGTTCAGCAACCAGTGGGTATCCGTAAGCAAATTGACAAATCGTGATTCCAAGATTTAATTCTTACACATTAAAAAAAAAATTCTTACACATTGTGTTTGCCTGCTAATCTAAAAGGAAAAGACATGAAGTTCTCCCTTCCTTTTTGAACCAGGCACTACAGATAGAGCCCTAGAAGAGCTGACTTTGATAAGAATTCTTACGTTTGCGGGCTTCTGTCAGTTTCCTCAGGATGCTGCAGACTCTGGAGCCAGCGGGGTGTGCCGGCGGGTCTCATTCTGGTCATGAGAAATTGAAGAGGAGGGAAAATCGTTTTTCCTCTATGCTTTACAGTGAGTGTTTCGCTGAGGCCCCTTTTTCTTTAAGGCGCCTACTAAGCACGTAAACTAACCCAGGTTAAAAGTTCTCCTTGTGGCCGCTGTAATTCAGGATTATCTTCAGTAAAGTTAACATGCTTGTTCCGCCTCAAACCAAAGCTGTATCTTACGCTGGGCCTACTGTGGCTTAAGTCGGAACCAGTCAGGGCTAGAACCAATGTAGTTTCTAACTTGTCTTGGTCCGACCGCTGACCCAGTCAGCTTTCTAAGTCGGACCGGTCCAACCTTATATCCGGTCTGGTTTCTAAGCCGGGACCACTGCAACTCCGGCTGTTTCCAGATCCGGCCTGGAAAAGAAATTCTCAAATGAACACTGAAAGCTCCTAACATAAAATCCGCTGAGGCTCCGCCAGACTCACCTCTTTCTGAGGCGGGAGATGCCCCGAGTTCCGGGCTCAGATCAGATCAGATCAGTCGCTAAGTCGTGTCCGACTCTTCACGACCCCATGAACTGCAGCACGCCAGGCCTCCCTGTCCATCACCAACTCTCGGAGGTCACTCAGACTCACATTCATCGAGTCAGTGATGCCATCCAGCCATCTCATCCTCTGTCGTCCCCTTCTCCTCCTGCCCTCAATCTCTCCCAGCATCAGAGTCTTTTCCAGTGAGTCAACTCTTCGCATGAGGTGGCCAAAATACTGGAGTTTCAGCTTTAGCATCATTCCTTCCAAAGAAATCCCAGGGCTAATCTCCTTCAGAATGGACTGGTTGGATCTCCTTGCAGTCCAAGGGACTCTCAAGAGTCTTCTCCAACACCACAGTTCAAAAGCATCAATTCTTTGGCTCTCAGCCTTCTTCACAGTCCAGCTCTCACATCCATACATGACCACAGGAAAGACCATAGCCTTGGACTAGGCAAACCTTTGTTGGCAAAGTAATGTCTCTGCTTTTGAATATGCTATCTAGATTGGTCATAGCTTTCCTTCCAAGGAGTAAGCGTCTTTTAATTTCATGGCTGCAGTCATCATCTGTAGTGATTTTGGAGCCCAGAAAAATAAAGTCTGACACTGTTTCCACTGTTTCTCCATCTATTTCCCATGTAGTGATGGGACCAGATGCCATGATCTTCATTTTCTGAATGTTGAGCTTTAAGCCAACCTTTTCACTCTCCACTTTCACTTTCATCAAGAGGCTTTTATTTCCTCTTCACTTTCTGCCATAAGGGTTGTGTCATCTGCATATCTGAGGTTATTGATATTTCTCCCAGCAATCTTGATTCCAGCTTGTGTTTCTTCCAGTCCAGCATTTCTCATGATGTACTCTGCATGTAAGTTAAATAAACATGGTGACAATATACAGCCTTGACGTACTCCTTTCCCTATTTGGAACCAGTCTGAACAAAGCTAGTGGAGGTGATGGAACTCCAGTGGAGCTATTCCAAATCCTGAAAGATGATGCTGTGAAAGTGCTGCACTCAATATGCCAGCAAATTTGGAAAACTCAGCAGTGGCCACAAGATTGGAAAAGGTCAGTTTTCATCCCAATCCCAAAGAAAGGCAATGCCAAAGAATGCTCAAACTACCGCACAATTGCACTCATCTCACCCGCTAGTAAAGTAATGCTCAAAATTCTCCAAGCCAGGCTTCAGCAATATGTGAACCGTGAACTTCCTGATGTCCAAGCTGGTTTTAGAAAAGGCAGAGGAACCAGAGATCAAATTGCCAACATCTGCTGGATCATGGAAAAAGCAAGAGAGTTCCAGAAAAACATCTATTTCTGCTTTATTGACTATGCCAAAGCCTTTGACTGTGTAGATCACAATAAACTGTGGAAAATTCTGAAAGAGATGGGAATACCAGACCACCTGATCTGCCTCTTGAGAAATCTGTATGCAGGTCAGGAAGCAACAGTTAGAACTGGTCATGGAACAACAGACTGGTTCCAAATAGGAAAAGGAGTACGTCAAGGCTGTATATTGTCACCCTGTTTATTTAACTTATATGCAGAGTACATCATGAGAAATGCTGGACTGGAAGAAACACAAGCTGGAATCAAGATTGCTGGGAGAAATATCAATAACCTCAGATATGCAGATGACACCACTCTTATGGCAGAAAGTGAAGAGGGGCTAAAAAGCCTCTTGATGAAAGTGAAAGTGGAAAGTGAAAAGGTTGGCTTAAAGCTCAACATTCAGAAAACGAAGATCATGGCATCTGGTCCCATCACTACATGGGAAATAGATGGAGAAACAGTGGAAACAGTGTCAGACTTTCTTTTTCTGGGCTCCAAAATCACTGCAGATGGTGACTGCAGCCATGAAATTAAAAGACACTTACTCCTTGGAAGGAAAGTTATGACCAACCTAGATAGCATATTCAAAAGCAGAGACATTACTTTGCCAACAAAGGTTCGCCTGGTCAAGGCTATGGTCTTTCCTGTGGTCATGTATGGATGTGAGAGCTGGACTGTGAAGAAGGCTGAGCGCCGAAGAATTGATGCTTTTGAACTGTGGTGTTGGAGAAGACTCTTGAGAGTCCCTTGGACTGCAAGGAGATCCAATCAGTCCATTCTGAAGGAGATCAATCCTGGAATTTCTTTGGAAGGAATGATGCTAAAGCTGAAACTCCAGTATTTTGGCCACCTCATGCGAAGAGTTGACTCATTGGAGAAGACTCTGATGCTGGGAGGGATTGAGGGCAGGAGGAGAAGGGGACGACAGAGGATGAGATGGCTGGATGGCATCACTGACTTGATGGGTGTGAGTCTGAGTGACCTCCGGGAGCTGGTGATGGACAGGGAGGCCTGGCGTGCTGCGGTTCATGGGGTCGCAAAGAGTCGGACACGACTGAGCCACTGATCTGATCTGATCTGTTGTTCCATGACCAGTTCTAACTGTTGCTTCCTGACCTGCATACAGATTTCTCAAGAGGCAGATCAGGTGGTCTGGTATTCCCATCTCTCTCAGAATTTTCCACAGTTTATTATGATCTACACAGTCAAAGGCTTTGGCACAGTCAATAAAGTAGAAATAGATGTTTTTCTTGAACTCTCTTGCTTTTTCGATGATCCAGTGGATGTTGGCAATTTGATCTCTGGTTCCTCTGCCTTTTCTAAAACCAGCTTGAACATCAGGAAGTTCAGGGTTCACATATTGCTGAAGCCTGGCTTGGAGAATTTTGAGCATTACTTTACTCGCGTGTGAGATGAGTGCAATTGTGCAGAAGTTTGAGCACTCTTTGGCATTGCCTTTCTTTGGGATTGGGATGAAAACTGACCTTTTCCAATCTTGTGGCCACTGCTGAGTTTCCCAAATTTGCTGGCATATTGAGTGCAGCACTTTCACAGCATCATCTTTCAGGATTTGGAATAGCTCCACTGGGTTCCGGGTTCAGCAGGTACCATATCTAATTGCTTGTTGCTCATGGGACCCACGGGAATTGGATTCCTGATTCTTAGAGTTACTTATAGAACTGTTAAAAGATAGACTGAGGAACAATTAAACATTTCAAGAGTTTATTTGAGCAAAAAATCAATCTAGCGTCCAGTCTACCAGATAGAAGGGAGTTCTGGAAGCTGTGTGAAATGAAAGACTATAAAATAGAAGGGAGACGAAATGAGGAAAATAAACTAGGCCGAGAAACAGTTGGTTAATGCAAAATTACTTTCTTTCAGGGGTTGGCAGGGGTCTGTTAGGCAGATGACCCCACTGGTGCTGACCGGGTGGTTCCTCACTGACTGGTTTAAGGTTCCATTTCTGGGAGAACCAAAAATGTGATTAAGCCAAGTCTCAATTTGGGCCTAGCATGGATAACTCCATTTTGGGCCTGTTGTCTTGTTTTAGCCGTATCTAAAATTGGAATTCCACGTATATACCAGCTGAGACTAGGATAATATAGAAAGAATAAATATTTTTCTTCCATGAGGAAAAAAAAATGTATTTTAAGCTTCTTGAAAGTAAATAGATCTTCTTTACATGCCCACTAATTATGGTGAATTTATATAAATGTTTTAATTAATATTTTAAAAATCCATGCATCTATATTTGACTTGTCAATTAATTTAGATTTGTCTTATAAGAATTTTATATTAAAATATTATATTTGCGTTATAAAAATTCATTTTCTTTTCATAAGCAGTAAATGCCTTGAACCAAGTCTTAGTTAATGATTTTATATTAGTCTTAGTAAATCCCTAACTATAGTCTTAAAGTTATTCATGACTCATCTATTTTGTTTGTTTTATCACACAAGTGAAGGGCAGCATTCACCATTGCCAGACAATGACTAGAATAGGCAGTAGAAATGGCCATTCCCTTTCAGTCTGCCTCCAGAGGTTTTGAACCAGGATAGGAGCATCTCATACCACCCCTTATGGAAGAAAAACACTTTTCCCTCCCCTGCCTTTTCCTTAGATGGGATTATTTACTGATGTTAAATACCTAAGACCTGAGTTAATTTTAACAAATTGAAAAACCAATTCACAATTTCCAAAACTACTTTTTAATCTTATATGTAATACTAGATGAAAAGAGTTATCTACTTCCGACTCTAGGATTATATCTGTTTTAATTTCTGTGGGGAATTACATAAATTTGTAGATCTAGTGCCTGCCCTGGAGGAACTTATAATCTAAAGGTAGGAAGATTAAACAAAAATGAAAAATGGAGGCAAAACCAATTTGCACTTTGCTATTTTTAGAGGCTCCAGGGAGAGCAGAAATTTTTATTGCAAGCGACACATAATTTTTGAAGAAAAAAAAAATCAATGCCTTTTTATGTTGCCAACTTAGTGGATTCTGTGATGTGAGCTCTAAAGAATGAATTTACGAGGTGAATAACAAAGAATTCACAAGCTTGGAAGAGATTTTCAGTTGAGAATTTCAAAAAGGAAAGAAGAGAGACAGACACAAACATTACATGGGTGCATTTTTGAGAACCAGGAAATGTACAAGTATTGTTCCCCTGGCAACCTTTGTGTAGAGTTTCTGAGTTAGCACAGCAGTTTCTCCTGTTTTCATATTGCAATCAAGAACTTGATTGTTTTCCTTAATGTGATTATTTTGCATTTCTTCTCCTTTTTTCTCTTTCCCCTTGTGCTTGTTTTACACCAAGGTCTAAATTCTTGTTGTTCTCTATTTGTCAGAAGTGCAAATTCTTGGATGCAAAGTAAGAACTGAAGCAAAATGAAAAGGAAGTTTTAAATATTCAAATTTCAGAAAGTGAATATATGTTTGTGAAATCAGTTTTTCAGAGAGAGCCCAAAGAGGAATTTCTGAATAATAACAAGTACATTATCCAAATCCTATTATCTTAAAAGGTAATTTAAATTACAAGCAGCCTGACTATTGGCATGTAGGTTATATTGCAAGTAAGCAGAGTTGTATCTGGCTGTAAAATTAAAAAAAAACACACTGCGTCTTTTGCCATCAGTTATGTTGCACAATTAGTCTAATTGATATTTCCTCCAAATGAACCCTAAATGAAAGAGCACCCATTAACCTTTTCTTGGCTTTGCTTGTTTCCCTTCAGACTTCTACCTTGGTCTTGGCTATGGCCTTTCTTATTACATTTGGACTCCATGATTCTTTAATCTCCCATCATTCCCAATTTAATCAAATCCTATCTCTTGCGTTTTGTTTTGTTTTAACAACTCTCTTGATCTCATTCCGTGAAGCATTGCTGGAGAAATTCAGTAAGCTTGCCAATTGAGTTCTGTGCAATTAGGCTCTCCATGTTCTGTTATCTTTTTATTCACCATTAACTAACTTCCTAAAGCGTTTTCTTCAGCAGTTGTTCAGATCCTTTTTCAATTCCCTCCGACTTTCAACCACACTATTATCTTCTTCAGGCTAAAGACTTTCTCTGTTACTTGATTGATGGTATGGAACGTAAGGTGTTTCTTTCCCAAATCTTATTTCCTTTATCTAAAAGTTTCCCAAGTTTTCAGCAGATGGCCCCAGCAAGAAAAATAGGGGAAAAAGGGGCATAAAATAGAATAATTCAAAGGCAAGTGTTTCAAGGAACTCTACAAATGTAGGAGCTGCATGGTAGCTCAGGGCTAGTGTTTAGGCCCAAATGGACAACTGAATAGAGCAGCTACTGGGTTTTGAAAAAGGACGTTTCTGTCGATTTGGCCAGCTTGAGTGAGTCAAACACTTCAGCCAGCTCAAGATGACACTAAGATGAGTGGGCCAGAACCTCGCCCTTTGCCTGTTTCTCTGCATTGTTTACTGATGGGATCCATGGATTAGCTTGCCAGTGCAGACAGTGGGATGATGTTTAGAGGGACAAAAAGAAATAATCTAGCGTAGACTTCAACAAATGTTTTTGTTTTATCTATCATGTAAAATTATCATTTTAGGTTTTATAAAGAATAAATAATAGATCCTGCTCCCAACTTTTATAAAAGTGAGGATGTATATACTATACATATAGTATATGTATACTATACATATACTATACATATAGTATACATATTATACTATACACTATAAGTGAGGATGTATATACTTTATAAGTATAAGCCATGTGCATAAGGCATATAAATAAAAATATGTATAAAATTCAAGAGAAAGAAAAATGTTTTAAGGTAACTACATATACAGTGCTGTGGCAATAGAGCCAGGTGAGAGATGGGAAAAAAAAATAATAACAGTGTTTTCATGTGACTGGGACCTTTAAGGGTGAGAAAAATGTACAAGTGTGGAAATAGAGATGTCAAGGGAGGCATTCTAGTTAAAGAGAACAGCATGGTTAAGGCAGTGAGATGTGAAAACCTGGGTTATATAAAGAAACATAATGGACAAGAAAGTTGTGATGTTGGGCAGTATATAGAGGCAGTTTGAGGTATGCTTGAGAACTCCTGCTGATGAAAGCTGACCTTCCCAATGTTTACTATGTAGCATCATCATACTAAATGATTAACGTTTGTTAATACCTTTCATGAAACAGATGCATGGAGCAGATACTGTTATCCCCATTTTACAGATGAGGAAACTGACTCTTTAACTCTGAGGTTAAATAGTCTCACCAAAGTCACAAAACCAAAAAGGGGCTTTCTGTGAGGATTCCCTGACAACCTTTCATTAAAGGCAGACAGAGTGCCCAGCATGTAACAGATGTCTAGTATGTTAGAAAGCGTTAGCCAGCTGAACCATCTTGACTTTTGACTTATAGTAAAATTAATCCGACAGCACTGTTGGGTGATTTAGAGGGAGACGAGTGCTGAGAGGCAGAGAACAGGGGCATTAATGGGGATAGTGATGTCAGGGATAGATAAAATAGGGCGCACTGGGGAGATACTACTGTGATCAGGTTGATGTAACTTGGCAACTGACAAGATTGGAGGCTAGAACACAGGGATGAAAGAGGAGACCGTTCTCTAATAAATATTTCCCTTCCTTCTGTTCTTTTTCTCTGCAGACAGCTTCCTGATCTCCCCAGTCATCCCCATTGGGCCTTTCCTCTCTTTGCTCTTTCTTACTTTCACTTGATAAACCAGGATAATTATCAACTTTTTAAATTACATTATCTGAAACATTCTTGTAGTTAGTCTCACTTCAAGTTCTCATTATTAGAGCTTACTTAAAAGTTTGTAATAATCTAAATGCTTTCTCTGTCTCTTATTTCTCTTTTAAAAATTTATCATCTCAACTTTTTTTCAGATTTTTAAAACTTTATAATCATTTCCTTTTTCCATTGAAACATTTCAATGCCTTGCAACTAGCTAAAGGATAGGTGAGTAATATCCCATACAATAAAATGTTATATTGGAGTTAAAAAAGATAAAATACATCTTTATACACTTTAATGAAATGATGTATACATAAAAAGACCAGTTGTAGATTTATATGTGTAGTGGAAATCTATTTTTGTATTGAGACAGTTTTTATGCAGTATATATTTTACACCCATTTGTATGTGTATGTATAAAAATTGGAAGAATATATACCAATTTAGTCTTGAGGAGGAGGTTTTCACTTTTCTGTACATACTTTTGGGCTTTAAAAATCCTTTACAACAAGCTTTACGTTATTTCTCTAATTGAAGTTTGAAAGAAGAATACAACACAAACCCCTCGGCTTGCAATTTAAGACCCTTTGGATTCCGAGCTTGAGTTACTTAAACTGTCTATCCTAACCTCTCACTATGCCTCTGATAGAAATCTTGTTCCCTAATTAGCAAGCACATGGGCCCTGAGCTGCCATTCTTCTCTTCCTCACTCATAGCAGCATGGCTAATTACTCTTGGCACTTTTTCATATTGAACCTGCATACAGTCATATAATCTTTTACAACTTCAGACATCTACCAGTTGGTTATGGGAAATAGAAATTTTGCTGACTCGGAAGTATAATCTGATCAAACTGAACTCTTCAGTGTTTCCTGATTGCATTCTGTTCTTTCTTAACTCAAGGTCTTTGCTTATGTGATTCCACCCGCCCCCAACTGGTAAATACCACCACCACTATCTATCTATTGGACCTGGCACTGAAACCTGTTCCTTTATGATACTTTCACATTCTTCACTTTGGACATAAGCTCTTCTTTTCTTCTTTGTAGTGATTTTAAAAGTACTGTATTAACCCATTCACATGTGTGTTTTATTTTAAATATTGAGGTATACATCTTAAGAAGCAATCATATTTGTTAATGATTTGATGTTTTGTAATACCTTGATTATAATGAATGATCAGTCAATGCTTGTTGAATTAAAATGTATTTGGACTAATTTGTAAAATTTCCAAGGAAAAAATTAATATCTAGATCCTTACATCAAGCATGCCTATCACCAGTATTTAAAACAAAGCTTATAGGATCTAGGTTTCATAATCAATATCTAGATTTATTAAATTGTCTGCTATATTAAACCCTTCCATAGTTTTATTACCAATATTTATATCATAAGAAGTACTATACTACCCATTCTTTAGAAAATTGCTTTAAAACTTTCCACTGTTCCCTATACTAAAGAAATAACACATTTGTTATTCAACAGCAGTGGATATTAGCAAATCTAAAGACTTTTAAAAAATATCACATCTCTACACAAACTACTTTAAAAAATTCTATAAAGCAAGAGGAATTTGATATGGTATTAAAAAAGAATGAAGGTGAAGATATTTTTATTTCTGAAAATACACATAGGACTATAGTTACATTTTAGAGACATTGAGGTGGTGAATGTGTGAACATTATAAATGTCTTATCCCTAAATTATGTACATTAAAATAATATGGACAAACAACTTTTATGAGAAATTTTGCAGTCTCACATGTCACCTCCTCTCCTCCTCTGGAAAGGTTTTCCCAGCCCCCTCTCAGAGACAGAATTGTTGTTCTTTGTGGTTCTTTGTTTAATCACGTGTGTAAAATATATTGTCCTGAATTTTACAATTTCATTCCTTATTTATATGGACCTGTTTATCAAGACATATTACAAGTTCCTTGATTTTAGGAACTATCTTTTTTTGTTTGTTTGTTTTATACCTCAGGTACCTACCACAGTGTTTAACACCTTGAAGGTGTTTTAATAAACAATTGTTGAGTCAAAGAATGGAGACTCACTAGAATTTACCCCTCCAAATTCCATCCTGCCTTCCAGGATTAGCTCACATATCTCTCTGTGATATCTTTGCTTCTTTTTCTTTTTCTCCATCCCATGCACAATTGATTTTTCCCTCTTTTGTGATACCTTCATTCCTGGACATACTGCTACTACAGTGTGTAACCCATGGAATTGTAATTACTTACAGCTCTGTCATTCCTGCGATAGTCTCTGTGGAGACACAAACTTATTTATATATATCCCCAGATTCTTCCATAACAATTGGTAAATAATAAAATTTTGAATAAATGAATGGATGAATAAGAAAAATAATTTTTTTATTTTATATGTTTATCATTTAAAATGGTCTGTTTGAAATGGCCTTATATTATTAGTATCTCTGCTGCTGCTGAGGCTGCTGCTAATCCGCTTCAGTCGTGTCCGACTCTGTGCGATCACACAGACGGCAGCCCACCAGGCTCTCCCGTCCCTGGGATTCTCCAGGCAAGAACACTGGAGTGGGTTGCCATTTCCTTCTCCAATGCATGAAAGTGAAAAATGAAAGTGAAGTCGCTCAGTCGTGTCTGACTCTTAGTGACCCCATGGACTGTAGCTTACCAGGCTCCTTCATCCATGGGATTTTCCAGGCAAGAGTACTGGAGTGGGGTGCTACTGCCTTCTCCAGTTTGTATCTCTACTTTCATGTTATCAATATCTTTGTATATTTATCATCTGCTGCTGCTGCTGCTGCTAAGTCACTTCAGTCGTTTCCGACTCTGTGTGACCCCAGAGACGGCAGCCCACCAGGCTCCCCCGTCCCTGGGATTCTCCAGGCAAGAACACTGGAGTGGGTTGCCATTTCCTTCTTCAGTGCATGAAAGTGAAAAGTGAAAGCGAAGTCATTCAGTCGTGTCCGACTCTTCGTGACCCCATGGACTGCAGCCTACCAGGCTCCTCCGTCCATGGGATTTTTCCAGGCAAGGGTACTGGAGTGGGGTGCCTTCTCCAGTTCGTATCTCTACTTTCATGTTATCAATATCTTTGTATATTTATCATCTATTTAACTCTAAATACTGTGGTGTTGGAGGAGACTCTTGAGAGTCCCATGGACTGCAAGGAGATCCAGCCAGTCCATTCTAAAGGAGATTAGTTCTGGGTGTTCTTTGGAAGGAATGAGGCTAAAGCTGAAACTCCAGTACTTTGGCTGCCTCATGTGAAGAGCTGACTTGTTGGAAAAGACTCTGATGCTGGGAGGGATTGGGGGCAGGAGGAAAAGGGGACGATAGAGGATGAGATGGCTGGATGGCATCACCAACTCGATGGACGTGAGTTTGAGTGAACTCCGGGAGTTTGTGATGGATAGGGAGGCCTGGCGTGCTGCAATTCATGAGGTTGAAAGAGTCGGACACAACTGAGCGACTGAACTAACTAACTAATGTCTGTCTACGTATCTATCTATCATTCTTCTTCCTCCATCCTTTTATCTGTCCCTCTCTTGTTCCTTAAAAATAGGGAGAGAGTGTCTAAAGCATGTAGTATATCTTGAGTGGCTCAAATTCTGGTAGGAATTTAGGAAGCTTAAGTCCTAAAGGCCACATGAGGATACTAAGCACAGAAGAGAGGTCATTCAGTAGATTAGTTCAGAATGAAAACTTCCAAAATCACTGAGATCTCCAATTTTATACAATTGAAAATAATTTATTAGCATATTGAAGCTGGCAGTTATTATGTAAATTTATAAAAAGATCACCAATTGAATTACAGGCACGAATACAATTGGAGCCGTCAGTCGTGTCCGATTCTTTTCGACCCATGAATTGCAGCACGCCAGGCCTCCTTGTCCATCACCAACTCCCGGAGGTCACTCAGACTCACATCCATCGAGTCAGTGATGCCATCCAGCCACTTCAGCTTCTTCAGCGTCACTTATTGGTTGGGGCATAGACTTGGATTACTTTGACATTGAATGGTTTGCCTTGGAAATGAACAGAGATCATTCTGTCATTTTTGAGATTGCATCCAAGTACTGCATTTCGGACTCTTTTGTTGACCATGATGGCCACTCCATTTCTTCTGATGGATTCCTGCCCACAGTAGTAGATATAATGGTCCTCTGAGTTAAATTCACCCATTCCAGTCCATTTTAGTTCGCTGATTCGTAGACTGTTGACATTCACTCTTGCCATCTGTTGTTTGACCACTTCCAATTTGCCTTGATTCCAGGTTCCTATGCAATATTGCTCTTTACAGCATCGGACTTGGCTTCTATCACAAGACACATCCACAGCTGGATATTCTTTTTGCTTTGGTTCCATCCTTTCATTATTTCTGGAGTTATTTCTCCACTGATCTCCAGTAGTATATTGGGCCCTACTGACCTTGGGGGTTTCTCTTTCTGTATCCTATCATTTTGCCTTTTCATACTGTCTTGGGATTCTCAAGGCAAGAATACTGAAGTGGTTTGCAATTCCCTTCTCCAGTGGACCATACCCTGTCTGATCTCTCCACCATGACCCGCCCATCCTGGGTTGCCCCACGGGCATGGCTTAGTTTCATTGAGTTAGACAAGGCTGTGGTCCTAGTGTGATTAGATTGACTAGTTTTCTGTGAGTATGGTTTCAGTGTGTTTGCCCTCTGATGCCCTCTTGTAACACCTACCGTCTTACTTGGGTTTCTCTTACCTGGGGTGTGGGGTATCCCTTCCCGGCTACTCCAGCAAAGCACAGCCATTGCACCTTACCTTGGACGAGGGGTCTCTCCTCACCGCCGCCCCTCCTGACTTTGGAGGAGTGGTATCTCCTCACCGCCGCCCTTCCTGACCTCGGTCATGGGGTAGCTCCTCTCAGCAGCGCTTAGTGCGCCGGTCCTCACAGCCGCCCTTCCTGACCTCGGTGGTGGGGTAGCTCCTTTCGGCCGCGCTCTTAGTGCGCCGGTCACAGCCTATTCCTTACAGGTATAGGAATAATGTAATGAATTTTTGGTGATAATGGTAACATTGTGAAATACAGAGATCTTGAGCCACTTTAGAGGTAAATAGCCAGCGAGAGTAATAAAATCAGAAATTGCTCCTGAGGATCACCCCTTTTCTTTTCTTTAACAATGAGATCACTTTATGTCAAATACATAGTGTCTTTGCACATTTCGAGATAAACAGAAGAATCTTGTTGTAATTTTTGGGTCTCATCATCCCAGGTTCATGAATAGTTCAGAGACTACAAAGGTACAAGCATGAATATCTTGTTTCTTATGATAAAATGACTTATTTACATGTGTTACTGCATGGTTCTTACATATCGTTGGTGTTTTGGGTTTTACTCTTAAAGCTGATCCTTGCTTCTGTTGGATAAGAATGATCTAATAGTCACTATAACATGAGAGGGTCTATCTCTGTTCATTTCTGAAATTTAGAGTGTCCCTTCCATGGGAGAGAATGTGAAGGTCTGTCTGGTTATGACAGTGATACTTTGTTATTGTGTAATCCACAAGCTGGTTTGTTTTTCCTGGAAAATTGAACATTTATTCAAAGACTTGTTGCCAAAATAGTAGACATTTTGTCATCAACATGTAAAGATAATTTTTTCATGAATACTTTGCATGAAATATTGTTCTTTCAAAAACTTGGGTTTGGATAGTTCTTTGGTATTTGGAATCCAAAGAATACATGGACCAGGCAAAATTCAAAATACAAATGGGTTCCTAAAAACACTAGTCAAAGCAAATAGATAGAAGAATGTTTCAGTCTAATAGGAAAAAATGTCCTCGTGAACAAATAATGAATGCTTTGGTAATGGTATTTAATTTGAATATTGAGCTAAAGAAGACAATGACCAGGAACATGATTTGCGTAAAGGGACATAAGGTTATAAAATATGTTAATTTAGGGGAATAGATGATTTAATCTACTAGTCACCAGAATTTTGTCTGATTTATTAGGTAACCTCTAGCTTTTGGCACACCTCATGCAATGAGTTGACTCATTGGAAAAGACTCTGATGCTGGGAAGGATTGGGGGCAGGAGGAGAAGGGGACGACAGAGGATGAGATGGCTGGATGGCATCACTGACTCGATGGGTATGAGTCTGGGTGACCTCCGGGAGCTGGTGATGGACAGGGAGGCCTGGCGTGCTGCGGTTCATGGGGTTGCAAAGAGTCGGACACGACTGAGCAACTGAACTGAACTGACTGAGGTGTGTTTCAACACTGGTTCTATAATATTATTACACATAATGATTTTATAAAGTAAAGATTCTTCAAAAGAGCCAAGGCATATGAGCCTTTTATGATTTTGAGTGTAATGTTAACTAGTTAAAAGAAAATATGTATAAAGTAGCTGTAAAGGATGAAAAAAGCAAACAAAGTACACACTATTTAGTTTAAGAAATAGAACATTATCATTAATTTTGAAGTTCCTTCATCAATTTTCTTTCATCATATCTACACTCTCTTCAGAGATAGAAATCATTTGAGTTTATTGTTCTCTTTTATTTATAATTTTACCACAAGTTGGAATAACAATGTGTCAGTTTTTCTATAGAACAATAGCAAATCCCAAAATGTAGTGGCTTAAAATAATAAATGTGCACCTTTTCTTGTGATTCTCTGAGTTGGCTAGGCGGTTCCTTGAAAAGGCTCTGCCTTTCTGTTCTGGGTCATCTGATGGCTCTGCTAGGGCTGGATTGTCCAGCATGGCCTCATCCACCTATCTGGTAATAGGTTCTCTTCAGCTGGGATCCTGGATCACACGTCTCTTACCAAAGACCAGGCCAACCCTGACTTGTTCACAAGGTGGTAGCGAGTTCCAAGAGCAGTAGAACAAGTGTCAGAGTAAGGAAGATTTTCAGGTCTCCAAATGTGTCACATTTGCTAACGTCCACTGACCAAAGCCAGTCATGTCACCAAGTCAAAAATCGCAGGAGCTGAGAAAAGTAGAATCTCTGCCTTGAAAAGAGCAGCTGCACAGTCACATCACAAAAGGGTGTGCAGATAGACATGGGAAGAGTGTGTGACCTTCGTTGCAATCAGCCAATCGAACTAACATGCAAGTAGTTTTGTATGTTCTTGAATTATATATAATTGGGATCGATGGGATAATTCTCCGTGACTTGCTTTTTCTACCCAGTATTTTTTAATCCAAATACTTGTTTCATGTATTATTTAATATTAATTTCACTACTATTGTCAGTTTTTTAACACCTTTTTCAAAATTCTGTCTTTTCAAAAGACAGTTTTATATTTGTCAAGTTCAAAATTTATCACTTGTTTTTTGTGGTTTGCCTTTCTTTCTATGTTGTTAAAATATCGTTCTATTCCCTGATGTAAAAGAAAAGTTATTCTTTTACCTCGTATCCTAAAATTGTATAATTTTTTACTTAACCGTGAAATCTTTATTCACTAGAAGTTGATTTTAAAATTATGCGCTATAACCACATTTCTTACCGATATGATTTAAATTTTCTGTCACTCTCCAGTGATCTTCATGGTATTGAGTCTCCCAATACATAAACATGACTTATTTCAGTATTTATTTAGATTGTTTTTTATTTTTCAACAATATTTTATATATTTTCCCCTATAAAAGTTTTGCCTATTTCTAGGAATTTTCTTTTTTGTGCCATTTTAGATATCTTATAAATATACCTTTTCTAAATATTTGTTGATAGTGTATAAAATTGCGTATAATTTCTATATCTAGAACACTTGCTAAACTCTATTTTATTTATCTGTACATTCATTTGCTTTTCTCTGTAAATAATAATATTAACTTTGAATAGTAATGGCTTTGTTTCCTTATATCTAATTATTTTACTCTTAGTTTACTTTTTGTTGCCTTGTGCTGATTAGGGCTTCTAGTAAAATTTCCAGTATAAGTGGCAATTGCTTTGTATTTATAAAATATGTATAATCCTATTTTTCTTCTGTTCTTGTTTAATTTTTTCTATATAATACTTCACAGGTCGTACTTTTTTTTCTTTTATTCCTTACTTATCTTTTTACTCAGTTGGTTTTTTACCTAAGGATTCTTTTAAAAAATCCAAAAGAGAATATGCAATAGTAGAAATACTCTTCTTCCCCTTTCAGTTTGTTGGGAGGGAATTATTTGAATATTTCTCAAAACCCAAACTTGAGAGGTTGATATTTAGAGTAAAGTCTGCTAGTTATTTAACTCTGGATATTAGCATAGGGCCACGATGTTGGGCAGCCATACTCTGGATGGCTATTTTCATTCTCTGTACTTTTTATTTTACTCATAAACCATGTGACAGTTTGAGAATTTGAAGTTCTTTACCTAATCCCTTTACTTCCAGTCATCATGTCACCAAATTTTGAAGATTATTAGAAAGGCAACTTTTGCAGAGTCTTTTCTATATTTTTTCTTCCAGACAACTGTATCACTCTCTCTGCTGGGGAAATTATATGTCAGTTTCCCAAATCTTTCAGATTTGAATATTAACCAGACACATATCTAAAAATTTGTGTTTGGAAGCTTGGGACCACTCCCTGATATCAGTGTTGGTGTTACTTTTTCAATATTGTTCCAAAATTGTAATTGCTAAATCAGTGTGCCTTTTCAAGAGAAATTGAAATAATCTTGCTATTCTGAAACTACTGATTGGCTGGTTCAATCCCATCTCATTGTCTGTTCATGTCAATGTCCAGCCCATTGGTGGAGAGGGAGAGCTATTAAGAAAATTCCGTCATCAGAAGTGCTTTATTTTTTCCTGTCATTTGTTAAATACTTCAAAGATCAGATCAGATCAGTCGCTCAGTCGTGTCCGACTCTTGTGACCCCATGAATCGCAGCCCCGCCTCCCTGTCCATCACCACTCCCGAGGTCACTCAACTCACTTCTCGGTCAGTGTGCCTCCAGCCATCTCATCCTCTTCGTCCCCTTCTTCTCTTCCCCCATCCCTCCCACTCAGGTCTTCCCTGTCAACTCTTCGCTGAGGTGGCCAAAATACTGAGTTTCAGCTTTAGCATCTCCTTCCAGGAATCCCAGGGTGATCTCCTTATGACTGGTTGATCTCCTTGCAGTCCAGGACTCTCAGTCTTCTCCAACACCACAGTTCAAAACATCATTCTTCGTCCTCTTCAATCCAACTCTCACTCATACATACAAGAAAGACATAGCCTTGACTAGGCGAACCTTGTTGGCAAAGTGATGTCTCTGCTTTTGAATATGCTATCTAGGTTGGTCATAACTTTCCTTCATAGACTTTGTTAAATGGGTTGTATTGACACCAGGCATATTCCTTACTAAGGGATATAATAGTGAATGTCAATAATAGTGAAAATTTCACGAGCAAATCAGCATGTCAAACCAATTAATGAAGATATAATTTTGTGTAAATTTGATTGATCTCTTCCAGTCGATTGTCATTATCTCTGCATACTCAGATATGTGAGTTGAAGATTATGCAATTTTTTATTGGCTGTATTTACTTAAGGGGCTTCCCTGGTAGCTCAGACAGTAAAGCATCTGCCTGCAATGTGGGAGACCTGGGTTTGATCCCTAGATCGGGAGGATACCCTGGAAAGGAAATGGCAACCCATTCCAGTACCCTTACCTGGAAAATTCCATGGATGGAGGAGCCTGGTAGGCTACAGTCCATGGGATTGCAAAGAGTCGGACACAACTGAGCGACTTCACTACACTTATAAAAGAATCTTAAATGTATGTCTCTGTAACATGATGTGAAAATAAAATGGTTGCATATTCTTTATCAGTATATCTGCATTAAAATCTTTTGATTTACAAAATAAGATTCTAACCAGAGAGACTACTTCTTTAAATACCCATTAGACTGAATATCTTTGCAGTGTTAAACCCAGTATTTATGATGGATCGTGATTATTTAAAGAAATAATAATAGGGATGTGGTTGTGCAAATGGTGAATAGTTAAAATCAGTAAATTTATCTTTTATTAAAATATACCAACCTATTTGTATTTGAAAAGGGAAGCATATAGTTTGGGATTCTGTTGTTTTAGTTATAGTCTTTTTTCTGTTGGTGTTCCATTCTCTAATATCTTCATTTCATTAAACTCTACTTAGCCTTTAATGGGTACATAGTTTACCTAACACTTACTTTTATTATTCATGAAGAAGAAATATCTAGTTAATTTAGAAATATGAATATATCAATAGCAGGCAAAATTGTTTTGCTGAAAGTGAAAAGTCAAAATAATGATATTTAAACAAGACAAAATTCTCATACAAAATTCTGAATACTTGGGCAAGAGTTGATATGGTGACTCCACAGTTAGGGACCCTGGCTTTTTCTGTTTATGTTCTACTGTCCTCAGTATTAGCTTCCATCTTTGGGTCAGAGTGTCAGTATAGCTTCATTCATTATGTCTTAATTATAGCGAGCAGGAAGGAGAAAGGAGAGATGAAGGGAAGACCTATTTCTTCAAGGTTGTTTTTCAGAAGCTGCATACACCTTTTGCCCTTATGTAGCACAGGCATCAACTTAGTTATCTGCCATCCTAGCTTGAAAGGAAATTCAGTCTTTATTCTAAATTCAGTCTTTATTCTAAATTCTTTTCTAAGCTAAAGATGGACAAAGGAGGGAATGGACACAGGGGACAAGCAGCATTCTCTGATACAGTAAATACCCTTCCAGACAGTATATCTATACTAGTTTCCTATTGATGTTCTAACAAATTACTGCAGACCTATGTGGCTCAAAACACACAAGTTTGTCTTCCATTTTGGAGGCAAGAAATTCAAGATGGTTTCCTTGGACTGAAGTCAAGGTGTTAGCAAGTTCATGTCCCTTCAAGAGGCTGTAGTAAAGAATGTTTCCTTGCCTTTTCCAGCTTAGAAAGGCCACCCACAAGCCTTGGCTCTTGGTACCCTTCCAGCAAGCAATCAGATCTCTCTTGCTGAACCTTGGCTTCTGACATTGTATCTCCTCATCTTCCTCTGCTTCCTTCATCACAGCATTTCTGTTTTCCTCTGACTCTCCTGCCTCCCTCTTATAGGAACACTTGTGACTACAGGGCCCATGAGGATAATCTCCCCATCACAAGATTCTTAATTTTCATCACATCTTTGCCATTTAAAGTAACCACATATTCACAGGTTCTGGGAATTATAAGATAAACATCTTTGAAAGCCATTATTCAATTTACTGTAATATCAAAGTTTACAGAAAGTGTCACATGACATAAATTTTTATTTATTGTTTTCACTTCTATTTTCACATTTGATTTTTAAAAACTGTTATGAGTTAGGCAGGACATGCACATGATCCTCATTTAAGAATCATTTTGAGGTTCAAAAATGATTAAATGACTGTTTCAAAGTTACACAGTTATTAGCGAAAGTAACATTGAGGTCTCAATCCTGCTACCCACATGCCATCTCAGTCTTGAGATCCTCTATCCTGAGTTTTCCTGAAACATTTCAGTTAAGCATTTTCTAGAGGAAATAACTGCATGCTGACTTATGTTTAAAGAGGTATCATTTTTCTATTTTTAAATTTTTTACTGAAATATAGTTGGTTTGTGGTATCATTACTTTCAAGTATTTAGCAATTCAGTTATACAGTTATTTATTCAGTTATATATATATTCTTCAGATTCTCTTCCTTTGTAGATTATTACAAAATATTGAGTATAGTTCCCTCTGTGCTATACAGTAGGTCCCTGTGTTATCTATTTTATATCAGTAGAGTGTGTATGTTAATCCCAAACTCCTAATTTATCCCTCTCCTCACCTCTCTTTCCCCTTTGGTAACCATATGTTTTTCATAACTGTGAGTTTGTTTCTGATTTGGAAATAAGTTCACATGTATTTTTTTTTTCCCCAGAGTCCACATGTAAGTGATACTTACCTTTCTCTGTCTGGCTTACTTGATTTAGTATGATAATCTCTGGTGGCTCAGATGGTAAAGAGTCTGCCTGCAGTGTGTGAGATCGGGTTTAATCCCTGGGTTGGGAAGATTCCCCGGAGAAGGAAATGGCAACCCACTCTAGTATTCTTGCCTGGAAAATCCCTTGGACGGAGGAGTCTGGCACACAACAGTCCATGGGGTTGCAAAGACTCGAACATAACTGAGTGAATTCACAGCCCATCTGTATTGCTGCAAATAGCATTTCTTTCTTTTTTATGGCTGAATAATATTCCATTGTGTGGGGTTTTTTTTTGGTGTGTGTGTGTGTGTGTATCATACCCTTTATTCATTCAACGGTCAGTGGACATTTATGTTGCTTCCATGTCTTGGCTATTGTAAATAGTGCTGTAATGAACAGGAGATATCTTATTATGTTTTTAATGAGTTTCAACCCACTCCAGTACTCTTGCTTGGAAAATCCCATGGACAGAGGAGCATGGTAGGCTATAGTCCATGGGGTTGCAAAGAGTCAGACACGACTGAGTGACTTCACTTTCTTTCTTTCTTGAAAATGAAGAGGCATATTTTGCCTTCCCATAAACAAATTACCTTATCAGTTTTATGTGTTAACTTCATTAGGCTGTCACACACAGTTTTCAGCCAAACACCAACCTATATATTTTTGTGAAGGTATTTTGTAGATATGATTAAAGTTCACGATTTATGTATGAAAGAGAGATTACCATAAATAGTATGTGGCTCTAATTCACTAAGTTGAAAGGACTTAAGAGCAGAACTGAGGCTTCCCTAGAGAAGAAATTCCACCTGTGGATAGAAGCTCCGCCACATGCTGAAGAGCGTGTGATTCAGATTTCAGTCTTATTTAGGTATTAGCCCATACAATCATGTAAGCCATTTCATTATATTAAATCTCTTTATATATCTGCTACTGGATTTGTTCCTCTGTTCTGAACCTTGAAAAATATACAATAGGTAACTTGCATATTCTAGATCCTCAATTTTTGTTGATCCAGAATAAATTTGAGAATTTTGCTATATTTGATACTATATACTGTACAAACCCCAATGACTGTATAACAACTTACCATTTCAAAAAGATTAGATTTTTTTCACATAGTCTTGAAGATCTTGAACTTATTCCTTTAATCAAAATCTACATTAGGATTGTATTTGTATTGAAAATGAGCCAGTGTTTTATCTTCAAAGACAACAGTTTTACTTTCCACATAGCTACCAGAATTCTGGGAATTGGTATAAGCATCAGTTCAGTTCAGTTGCTCAGTCGTGTCTGACTCTTCGCAATCCCATGAACTGAGCACGCCAGGCCTCCCTGTCCATCACCAGCTCCTGGAGTTTACCCAAACTCACGTTCATTGAGTCAGTGATGCCATCCCACAATCTCATCCTCTATCATCCCCTTCTCCTCCTGCTCTCAATCTTAACCGGCATCAGGGTCTTTTCAAGTGAGTCAGCTCTTCACATCAGGTGGCCAAAGTTGGAATTTCAGCTTCAACATCAGTCCTTTCAATGAACATCCAGGACTGATCTCCTTTAGGATGGACTGATTGGATCTCCTTGCAGTCCAAGGGATTCTCAAGAGTCTTCTCCAACACCACAGTTCAAAAGCATCAGTTCTTTGGCACTTAGCTTTCTTTATAGTCCAACTCTCACATTCATACATGACTACTAGCAAAATCATAGCCTTGACTAGTTGGACCTTTGTTGTCAAAGTAATGTCTCTGCTTTTTAATATGCTGTCTAGGTTGGTCATAACTTTCCTTCCAAGGAGTGTCTTTTAATTTCATGGCTGCAATCACCATCTGCAATGATTTTCAAGTCCAGAAAAATAGTCAGCCACTGTTTCCACTGTTTCCCCATCTATTTGCCATGAAGTGATGGGACCAGATGCCATGATCTTTGTCTCCTGAATGTTGAGCTTTAAGCCAACTTTTTCACTCTCCTCTTTCACTTTCATCAAGAGGCTCTTTAGTTCTTCTTCACTTTCTGCCATAAGGGTGGTGTCATCTGCATATCTGAGATTATTGGTATTTCTCCTGGCAATCTTGATTCCAGCTTGTGCTTCATCCAGCCCAGCATTTCTCATGATGTACTCTGCATATAAGTTAAATAAGCAGGGTGACAATATACAGTCTTGACGTACTCCTTTTCCTATTTGGAACCAGTCTATTGTTTCATATCCAGTTCTAACTGTTGCTTCTTGACTTGCATACAGGTTTCTCAAGAGGCCAGTCAGGTGGTCTGGTAGTCCCATCTCTTTCAGAATGCTATAAGCATTTCGGTATCTAAATACTTATCCATTCATTCCACAAATAAGTATTTATTTCCTATGTTCTAAAACTATGAAACTACAATAGTAAACAGACAGGCGGAGATTTTCCTCCCTAACCTCCCTCTCATGCTTACAACTAGTAGGGATATAGAAATTGTTGTTGATCAGTCTCTAAATAGTAACAAGTCCAACTCTTTTAGACCCTATAGACTGTAGCATGCCAGGCTTCCCTGTCCTCCACTGTCTCCTGCAGTTTGCTCAAATTCATGTCCATTTAGTTCGTGATGCTATCTAACCATCTCATCCTCTGCTGCCCCATTCTTTCAATCTTTCCCAACATCAGGGTCTTTTCTAGTGAGTTGGCTTTTCACAGCAAGTGGGCAAAATATTGGAGCTTCAGCTTCAGCATCAGTCCTTCCTGTGAATATTCAGGGTTGATTTCTGTTAGGATTGACTGGTTTGATCTCCTTGCTGTCCAAGGGATTCTCCAGAGTCTTCTCCAGCACCAGATTGGAAACATCAATTCCTTGGCCTTCTTTGTGGTACAACTCTCATCCATACATGACTGCTGGAAAAATTATAGCTTGGACGAGACAAACCATTGTAGGCAAAGTGCTGTCTCTGCTTTTCAATACTCTGTCTAGGTTTGTCATAGCTTTTCTTCCAAGGAGCAAGCATCTTAATTTAATGGCTACAGTCACTGTAATTAGTAAATAGGCATTTTCTTAATTCCTTCAGGAGTAGTCAAAGAGAACCAAGATTTCTTTCCAAATACAACATTTTGCTTTCTTAGAATTCATAGCTGTGTGAAAGGGCCTCCCTTAAAATTTTTTTTCAAGTGTTTTTATTTCCTAAATAGAAGAAGAAGGGGAAGCTGATAAGAAAAGCCACTTTCCTTGTTTCCATCTCCACTGTGGAAGAAATGCTATGTTTTCCAGTTAAGAGAAGAGAGTGTCAAAAGATGGGAGACCTCAGCACTCTAGGTCAGGAAGTTCCTGGAATACCAGGCTGTTTCCAATAACTATTGGTCATTGCTTTTATCAGCCTGTATTGCTTAAATGCAGTAAACACTGATTACACAAGTACTAAATGCCGAGCAATGACTTAATAGGAACATGGACCTTAATCTGGTCTCAAAGTTTCTTTTTGTCTTTGTGCTGAATTAAAAAGAAAGATTTTTGAATCAGAGTCTTCTTTCACTCCTAATAAGGTACTCTCTGAATTCTGCTTTTGCAGTATTCCTAATGGCTCCTTGTAGACATTTCCCTGGCACTGTCTTCCACATTCTGTTTATTCCTCCACTTATTTCTGTGTTCATATGTTCTAAGTCACAATTTTACTTTTTTATAAAAATATGACCATGCTTCTAAATATCTATGCTCCTTTAATAATTTATCTCATAACCTCCTTTATTTGTTTTAAGCTTGTATTTTAAGCTTATTAATCTTTTAATAAGTTAACGATTCATGATTCCTCTAAGAAAACAGATACTTAGAAAACTCAGCTTTTCAATCAAATGATCCTGAACAAAGAAGGATTTCTCTAGGAAAAGTCGGGATGCTGCTTTGAGGATTTCTATACAAAATTTTCAAACAGACTTTTTTTCACTATCATTTTTCTTTAATCTTCAGTGAATGACTCAGAATTAGACTATTTTTAGCATATGTAATTACCATGTTCAGTTCAGTTCAGTTCAGTTCAGTTCAGTGTCTCAGTCATGTCCGACTCTTTGCAACCCCATGGACTGCAGCACGCCAGGCTTCCCTGTCCATCACCAACTCCCGGAGCTTGCTCAAATTCATGTTCATCAAGTCAGTAATGCCATCCAACCATCTCATCTTCCATCGTCCCCTTCTCCTCCCACCTTCAATCTTTCCCAGCATCCAGGTATTTTCCAGTGAGTTAGTTCTTTGCTTCAGGTGGCCAAAGTATTGAAGTTTCAGCTTCAGTATCAGTCCTTCCAATGAGTATTCAGGATGACTTCCTTTAGGATGAACTGGTTGAATCTCCTTGCAGTCCAAAGGACTGTCAAGAGTCTTCTCCAACACCACGGTTCAAAAGCATCGATTCTTCAGCACTCAGCTTTCTTTTTAGTCCAACTCTGTTATCTGTGGCAATTTGCAGTAAAAATCAGCAAAAATATTCTTGCTTCTGAAATGGGTTTTTCATGTAGCTTTTCATTATGTATGTCTTTGAAAGTTCTCCTAATTTTTTTTTTCCATACTCCTTGAAATTTTCATATAAGATTCTTTCAGGCCATAGCACTCAGTATTTCCATTACTAATCCTGAAAGGCAGCTCAGTAATCTCTCCTACCCCAAATACAGGAAGCAGGCAGTTGAGAAGCTTGTTACCAAGACTGTGAACCATTGACCAATTTAATTAGCCGTGGCATGGAAAAATAAGAGCTGGGAACTAGCTGCATCCCTGTAGCAGACATGGCTGAATCATTGCCTTTTCTTTTCTTTTATTCTAAAAAGTTGAAGCAGAGGACTCTAAATGCCCTTTTGGTTCAGTTAATAACCTCATAGATCTGGTGAGGTATCTAATTCAGGTAACTAAGAAGACCTTAGAAAAGCCAGACCATCTTCTTGATTAATTT
This sequence comes from Tragelaphus eurycerus, assembly GCA_935064755.1. Taxonomy (NCBI): domain Eukaryota; kingdom Metazoa; phylum Chordata; class Mammalia; order Artiodactyla; family Bovidae; genus Tragelaphus; species Tragelaphus eurycerus. The sequence goes on along the minus strand of CAKXYN010000010.1, from coordinate 36,727,627 downwards.
TTTATTATGCCTAAAACCAGAAAACAAACTTTTTAACTTGAATGTTAAACTTTAACCTTTGCTTCCAAGAAATATCCTTGCTTCTCTGTGATAAGAATTTAAGTTTATCTCTCTGGATATCTGTAGAGAAATATTCACCCAGGAGACTGTACTATTATTGACTCCTGACCAGTAGTGATCTAGAAACAGCTTTTGTCAAACCAACAAGACTCAGGTAAGATAAGCCTGAGAGAAGGGCAGTGTGAAAAGGTCACAGTCCTTAAAAATGGGTACCATATCATGTCCAGCTGGTGGCTAACTTCATCCCTTCAGGAATTTAGTCTTCCAGGGAAGTAAATTTCTACAAGAATGTGCAAGTAAACCATAAAACAGTACACTGAAAATTGTAACTTTTAAATTATTTTTTGATCTAGCATCTTAGTGCAGCTGGTAGCACATCAGTTTTGTAATTACTTTTTGAATTTTAAAAGTATTTCATATTTATGATAAAAAATCCAAACTCTGCATAAAGATAATGTTAGAAGTAAAAGTCCTCACTTCTCACTTCCCTGAAGGAACAAACCATTGTTATAGTTACTTGTGTATCTTATCATAAATTTTTCCTCCATGTATAAGCATAATGTTTATGTATTTTTCTCTCAAAGGAATCATAATATATGTAGTATTCTGTGAGTTACACTTTTCAGTTAGCAATATATTTTGAACACATTCTCGTGTAAATACAGAGTTCTGTCATTTTCTTCTCAAAGTCTGCATTGTAGTCCCTCACTGTCTCTCATTAATGAATAATCACACTACCAATAGTATTACCAATTATTTTAATTTGTACACAATTTTTACAAGAGTCTGGAAATGGCAATCCACTCCAGTACTATTGCCTGGAAAATCCCATGGACAGAGGAGCCTGGTAGGTTACAGTCCATGGGGTTGCAAAGAGTCAGACACGACTGAACGACTTCACGTTCACGTTAGAGTGAGTTTGAGAAGAAAGAAGAATACCAAAGAGAGAGAAACAAGAGTGAAAATGTTAGTTGCTTAGTCTTGTCTGACTGTGACCCCATGGACTGTAGCCCACCAGGCTTCTCTGTCCATGGAATTGTCCAAGCAAGGATACTGGAGTGGGTTGCCATTTCCTTATCCAGGGGATCCTCCCAACCCAGGGATTGAACCTGGGTCCCCTGCATTGCAGGCAGATTCTTTACCATCTAAGCTACCAGGGAAGCCCCACAAGAGAGCTTATAATAAAAATGAAAATAGAGGTGTATTTTGTACTCAAAAGCAGGTTCACTCTAACATGAGAGTTTAAAGGAAACCTAGAAAGGAGGCATGATTCAAGACAGATTTTCAGGAATGAGTAAGATATGTCCATACAGAAATCAGGGAAAAATCACTCCAGCTATGAGCAAAAACATAGAGGTAAATAATGAAGGGCAAGATTGATGTAACTAATAAAGAATGGTAAAGGGGTGAGAATGACAAGAGGGCAAAGTTATAGAAGATAATGTTAGAAATATAAATATTAGAGGATAAGATAAAAAATATAGGCTGGGTTAAGATAGTGTAAGACTCTTAATGTTGGGCTTATGCTATAGACTGGTGATTTTTAACTTGGCTCTTCAGAAGATATTTGACAATATCTGAAAACATTTTGCATTATAACAATATAAGTATGTGCTATAGTTACCTAGTAGGTAGAGACCAGGCATGCTGCTAAACATCCTAATAGGCAAAAGATAATGCCCTCTTTACAACAAAGATTTTAAGTGAAGTGAAAGTGTTAGTCTCTTAGTGGTGTCCAACTCTTTGCTACCCTATGAACTGTGGCCTGCCAGACTCCTCTGTCCATGGGATTCTTCAAGGAAGAGTACTGGAGTGGGTTGCCATTCTTGTCTCCAGGGAATCTTCCTAACCTGGCCCAGGGATCAAACTTGGGTCTTCTACATTGAAGTCAGATTCCTTACCATCTGAGCCCCAAAATATAAGTAGTGTAAAGATTGAGAAACCAAAATTTAACCTAAAATTTGTTAAATTTTGAACCTCATCAATAAAAAAAAAAGTTGAGCATGCAGCTATATATATATACACATAGGTCACTACATAAGATCAATATTTAAATGACTTTATGCATTGTTTTATTTTATTTATTAGTCATATATGACCCATTTTTATCTTTCCAAAATATTATTCACATTTTATTAACATCATTAAATATTGATTATATTATTTAATTTTTGTTGAATTAGGAAGTAAATTTCCATCTTCCATAATACTATTTATTCTACCTAGTTTTTCAGAAGGTGTTTTATTCTTATTCTATAAATAAGTAGTTCTAAGTGAGAACAATATGAATGAATTTTCTTCATTGCTTATAAAATCTTGAGCTACTTTTTATGTGATACTTTTTATGTGAAACTTTCTGGGAAATTGTCATCCCTAAGATCTCCCTCATCCAAAATCATGCTGTAATTTTTTTTTTTTTTAATACTGCCCTGACCCAGTTTTGAGGGCCTGTAGATGCCAGTCAGTTTGCTTTCTTGAAAAGCTGATTAAGGCCACATTCCCAGCCGTCTCCCTTATTGAACTACTGTACACGCCGTAATTGCTCTAAGACCAACTATCAGACAACCAAAGACAACCCCAATTTCCAAGAGTTCTCTGGAGTTATTAAAAAATCTGGCTTTCTGTTAAATTGGCTTTTATTTAGTTTTAATCACTGCTGAAGCTGAAAATCTCACAAAGTAATCTAGATTGCAGTGGAAAAGTATACCATTTTCTAGGCTTATTAAATCATTATAATCATATTAAATTCTATTCATCAATTTTGTAGAGATTTTTGTTGAATTGGGAAGTAAATTTACATCTTTCGTAATACTAACCATTTATTCTTCCCAGTTTTTCAGAAGGCACTTTATTCTTATTCTATAAATAAGTAGTTCTAAACCTAATACAATTTTGAATTTTGAATGCATTTTAACACATAAAAATATCATTTTTCTGCTGTTTAAATTTTTGCAAATAGGACAGTTTTTTCTAGCAATGAAAGTCATATATGGGCAGATATTTTCAAGTATCCATTTTCAAAATGCCCTCTACATCGTCTGAGTTGTTTTGAACAGCAGTTGCTTTCTCACTCATTGTTAATTCATAAACTTTACCTTGGGGGATGTATTAAGCATATTTATTCCTTCAATATCTAATGGACAACAACTTCTGAAAATGGTTCATCATCACAAAGAGGAGTAATCTATTTGGAAATGAGTCTTTTTTATAAAAGAAAGCTACATATATATATTCCTTAAATTTTGTGCCTCTTGTTTTAAAGTATTCTTTCTGTCTTTCTTTGTATTTATTTGTTTATTTTTGGTTGTGTGGGTCTTCAGTGTTGTGCATGGGCTTTCTCTAGTTATAGTAGTTGGGGCTACTCTTCTTTGTGGTGCACAGACTTCTTGTTGTGCTGCTTTTGTTGTGGAGCATGGGCTCTAGCCACCTGGGCTTCTGTAGCTGCAGCACACAGGCTCAGTAGTTGCGGTATATGGGCTTTAGTTTCTGTGGCATGTGGAATCTTCTCAGATTAGGGATTGCCTGCCTGCACTGGCAGGCAGACCTCCCATCCACTGTACTACCAGGGAAGTTCTGTACCTCTTTCAAATGCTCTGGCATGAAATAGCCAACAAACAGTTGTATTATATATATATATATATATATATATATAAATTTTCATAGCCCCATTAATCTCATTACAGACTGTTTTAAAGATGCTGCTATTGGTCATTTAGAAAAGAATAACTGCTTACTACAATATGCCCATGTACTCTCCAATGTGCTGAAGTAAATGAAGGTATGAGGTGTCATCTGAACCCTATCACAAGGTTTTTTAGTATCATGTTGGGATATTGTGAACAATGGAATTTAAAATTAGTTGCATTTAATATTTCTAAATGTCTTCAGACAAAAATAAGTAAGCATTCTAATGGTTTCTTTCTTAATGCCAATAAATTGGACTCTCTTTGGAGATCCCTCAAATAGAAGCCATCTAAGTTTTTTGAAATGTAATTAGACTTAGAAAGTTAATGCAGGTGGCAGTCTGTTAGTTAACACGTTTATCCAGGTCACATATGGCATGGATTTTAGAGCAGACAGAGTAAAGCAGGAAACTGATTAGGAGGCTTATTAAATCTATATTATAGAGACACCAGTGGGCAAAACCAAGGTAAGAGTTTTAATCTGGCAGATTTTATGAAGGTTGAATCAATATGTGACAATAGAAGTAAATGGAGTAGAGGAGGAATAGAGGGAGAGACAAAACAAGAGGAAAAGACAAACAAAGAGAATTGAATATTTTGGAAGAAAACGTCATCGGTGGATATAGAGAATGCAGAATAATGACTAGGGTTTTGTTATATGAGGGGGCAGGAAGAAATGATGGTCCTGTTAATTTTTGATGGTTTTATCAATGGCCGGCCATCTTTCCTGTAATGTAATAACAACAAAGTTTTCACTTTAATTTTAATTTCACATCAGTATTGTTACAGAGTTCTTTGCCTAGGTAAGTAAACAATGGATAAACAGGATACTTATTCATACATTTTAGTTCTTTTCTATCAATCATTAGTGTCAAACATTACAGCTGATCACATCAACTAATTTTGTAGAAAAATTGCAGAAGTCTTTCAAAATAAAAGAACAAGTGTTTTATTTTAACAATAATATATTGTTAAATATATCTGACATCTGTATCCTTCTTACAATTAAAGGGTTAAATTTTAACTAATGTCTACATCATTATTGTGTCTCCTAGTAGATGATGAGTATCATAAACCTGTCCTGCACAGTGAGGATATGCACTAACATCCCTTCAAAGCGCAGCTTCTGTGAGACTTTCTGGGAAACTGTCATCCCTAAGATCTCCCTCATCCCAAATCATGCCATTATATATATATATATATATATATATATTTTTTTTTTTTTTTTCAATACTGCCTTGACCCAGTTTTGAGGGCCTGTAGATGCCAGTCGGTGTGCCTTCTTGAAAAGCTGGCTAAGGCCACATTCCCAGCCATCTTCCTTATTGAGCTACTATACATACACCATCATTGCTCTAAGACCAAGTGTAAGACAATCAAGGACAACCCCAATTTCCAAGAGTTCTCTGGAGTTATTCAGATTACCCAGACCTAAGTACACCTGCCTTGCTCTGCTCTTTCCTTTTCTTCCTCCTGCCATGTGACAAATCCAAGTCCTTTCCCTGAGCGGCCCTGAGTGGCATGCTGTGTTCTCCCCTGGAAACTGTGCATATAGCAAAACTATAAAACTCTTTGCTGGTTTTCTTTCTGAGTCTGCACCTGGCCTTACCATACCTCACCTAAGGTTACCTGAATAAATACATATCTGGTGTGTTTTAGACAGTTCTTACCAGAAATAGCACCTTACGACACCTCTAGCAAAGTACTTGTCCTATTGTTCGATTGTATTCTGTTTCAGTAGCCAGTGAGCTCCAGGAAACAGAACTGTCTTTTATTGCTCTTACTCCCTTTCCTGTCATGATCCTGGCACATAGTAAGTGCTCAATAGAAGTAATAGAAATTTTTGAAATGTAGCATTGGTGACGGAGAAGGCAATGGCACCCCACTCCAGTACTCTTGCCTGGAAACTCCCATGGATGGAGGAGCCTGGTAGGCAGCAGTCCATGGGGTCGCACAGAGTCGGACACAACTGAGCGACTTCACTTTCACTTTTCACTTTCATGCATTGGAGAAGGAAATGGCAACCCACTCCAGTGTTCTTGCCTGGAGAATCCCAGTGACGGGGGAGCCTGGTGGGCTGTCGTCTATGGGGTCACACAGAGTCAGACATGACTGAAGCGACTCAGCAGTAGCAGCAACATTGATGAAGTGAGTGGGCAATGCTTTCAGTATAAAATAGTAGCACAAAGTCACATCCGGTCCTTATGTTATAAATTCCCTACTGAAGACTCTGAGCATTATTCTAGACAAAAGCATAAAAAATGTCAACATATTATGTTACTTTTTAAATAAATAAGGAACACTCACTTGAAAACTATAGTATTATGCTACCATCCACAATACAGTGCAGATTTGCTTGGAAATGTGGCATTTCTAAAATGAATCAAATTATCTCATCTCTTTTTTTAGTCATTCTCTGGTGGTATAGATCGTGTAATGCTTTGCCTGGATCTCCCTTTGGTGGCAAGGCATTTATTCTCTCAGCAGCTTGGAGTATTGGTTACTGAGACCCTCTCTGAGAACTGCCTTCAGCCAAAAGGAACTCTCTTGAACAGGTGGTGTTTGCCTCCAAGGATTGTTCAGTGTAGAAATGAACAGGGAAGGCTGACTACAAAAACTCAACTCCCTGTCTCCTTGTGAAACATCGAAGGATCATCCTAGTGCCAGAGCTCTCAGGGAGAATGGCTGAAGCCTCTGTGGCAACTGTATTGTGGGTGATACAATGACTAACACTCTGCCTAACCCTGCTCCCCTAACTCGCTTACAGGTCTTGTTCCCCAGTCCTCTCCAGTGAACTCCTATAGGCACATGACTGAGAGTCTCAATATCTGTTTCCCAGGGAAACCAACCTAAGACAACACTTATAAAGTGATATGCAACAACTAATTTTAAACATGAAATAAAGGTTTGTAAACCTCTTGACCCAATATGTTAATTGAGTTCACACTTTAGTGGAAGACTAGATTTTATAATATTTATCAATAAATAATAGTCTTAGGGCTTCCCTCATAGCTTATACAATAAAGAATCTACCTACAATGCAGAAGACCCAGGTTCGATCCCTGGGTCGGGAAGATCCTCTGGAGAAGGCAATGGCAACTCTCTCCAGTATTCTTGCCTGGGAAATCCCATGGATGGGGGAGCCTGGTGGCTATGGTGCATGGGGTCGCCAGGAGTTGGACATGACTAAGCAACTATATTCTTGGACATTATAATGAGATTGATGTTTTATTACCCTCTTTCCTACATTCCCTCAATTTTGTGTTTTTTATAAAACGTTATTTGAAATAATTGTTGATACCTTCTCAAGAGAATATTTTATTCTAGTTAATCTTTGCAGTGAAATAGACTTTTTAAAAGTTGACAAACCTTCTTTTAAAAAAACCCAGAGATATCATTTAATCTATATGAAATATTCAAAACATTTGATGATGAACTTAACCCATTTTAAATAAAATAAAATCCCACTATAAAGGGTTTTGAATCTAAGAATTCTGAATGAAAAATATACTTCCCAGGAATAGTTTTAGCTTTCAACAATAGCTGCATATTACTATGTAGTTATTTTAACAGTATTAGCTATTATTGTGCCAGTTTCCTTGTGACTATTTTATTTTTTAAATTTTATTTTATTTAACTTTACAGTATTGTATTGGTTTTGCCATATATCAAAATGAATCTGCCACAGGTATACATGTGTTCCCCATCCTGAACCCTCCTCCCTCCTCCCTCCCCATACCATCCCTCTGGGTCGTCCCAGTGCACCAGCCCCAAGCATCCAGTATCGTGTATCAAACCTGGACTGGTGACTCGTTTAATATATGATATTATTATACATATTTCAATGCCATTCTCCCAAATCATCCCACCCTCTCCCTCTCCCACAGAGTCCAAAAGACTGTTCTATACATCAGTGTCTCTTTTGCTGTCTCGTATACAGGGTTATTGTTACCATCTTTCTAAATTCCATATATACGCGTTAGTATACTGTTTTGGTGTTTTTCTTTCTGGCTTACTTCACTCTGTATAATAGGCTCCAGTTTCATCTACTGCATTAGAACTGATTCAAGTGTATTCTTTTTAATGGCTGAGTAATACTCCATTGTGTATATGTACCACTGCTTTCTTATCCACTCATCTGCTGATGGACATCTAGGTTGCTTCCATGTCCTGGCTATTGTAAACAGTGTTGCTATGAACATTGGGGTACACGTGTCTCTTTCACTTCTGGTTTCCTCAGTGTGTATGCCCAGCAGTGGGATTGCTGGGTCATAAGGCAGTTCTATTCCCAGTTTTTTAAGGAATCTCCACACTGTTCTCCATAGTGGCTGTACTAGTTTGCATTCCCACCAACAGTGTAAGAGGGTTCCCTTTCCTCCACACCCTCTCCAGCATTTATTGCTTGTAGACTTTTGGATTGCAGCCATTCTGACTGGCGTGAAATGGTACCTCATAGTGGTTTTGATTTGCATTTCTCTGATAATGAGTGATGTTGAGCATCTTTTCATGTGTTTGTTAGCCATCTGTATGTCTTCTTTGGAGAAATGTCTATTTAGTTCTTTGGCTTATTTTTTGATTGGGTCATTTATTTTTCTGGAATTGAGCTGCAGGAGTTGCTTGTATATTTTTGAGATTAGTTGTTCGTCTGCTGCTTCATTTGTTATTATTTTCTCCCATTCTGAAGGCTGTCTTTTCACCTTGCTTATAGTTTCCTTTGTTGTGCAGAAGCTTTTAAGTTTAATTAGGTCCCATTTGTTTATTTTTGCTTTTATTTCCAGTATTCTGGGAGGTGGGTCATAGAGGATCCTGCTGTGATGTATGTTGGAGAGTGTTTTGCTTATGTTCTCCTGTAGGAGTTTTATAATTTCTGGTCTTACGTTTAGATCTTTAATCCATTTTGAGTTTGTTTTTGTGTATGGTGTTAGAAAGTGCTCTATTTCATTCTTTTACAAGTGGTTGACCAGTTTTCCCAGCACCACTTGTTAAAGAGATTGTCTTTTCTCCATTGTGTAGTCTTGCCTCCTTTGTCAAAGATAAGGTGTCCATATGTGGTGGATTTATCTCTGGGCTTTGAATTTTGTTCCATTGATCTATAGTTCTGTCTTTGTGCCAGTACCATACTGTCCTGATGACTGTGGCTTTGTAGTAGAACCTGAAGTCAGGCAGGTTGATTTCTCCAGTTCCATTCTTCTTTCTCAAGATAGCTTTGGCTATTTGAGGTTTTTTGTATTTCCATACAAATTGTGAAATTATTTGTTTTAGCTCTGTGAAGAATACCATTGGTAGCTTGATGGGGATTGCATTCAATCTATAAATTGCTTTGGGTAGTATACTCATTTTCACTATATTGATTCTACCAATCCATGAACATGATATATTGCTCCATCTATTAGTGTCCTCTTTGATTTCTTTCACCAGTGTTTTATAGTTTTCTATATATAGGTCTTTAGTTTCTTTAAGAAGATATATTCCTAAGTATTTTATTCTTTTCATTTCAACGGTGAATGGAATTGTTTCCTTAATTTCTCTTTCTATTTTCTCATTAATAGTGTACAGGAATGCAAGGGATTTCTGTGTGTTGATTTTATATCCTGCAACTTTACTATATTCATTGATTAGTTCTAGTAATTTTCTGGTGGAGTCTTTAAGGTTTTCTATGTACAGGATCATGTCATCTGCAAACAGTGAGAGTTTTACTTCTTTTCCAATTTGGATTCCTTTTATTTCTTTTTGTGCTCTGATTATTGTGGCCAAAACTTCCAAAACTATGTTGAATAGTAATGGTGAAAGTGGGCACCCTTGTCTTGTTCCTGACTTTAAAGGAAATGCTTTCAATTTTTCACCATTGAGGATAATGTTTGCTGTGGGTTTGTCATATATAGCTTTTAAGAGTACTTCATGGGAAACACTGGACTGGAAGAAACACAAACTGTAATCAAGATTGCCAGGAGAAATATCAATAACCTCAGATATGCAGATGACACCACCATTATGGCAGAAAGTGAAGAGGAACTAAAAAGCCTCTTGATGAAAGTGAAAGTGGAGAGTGAAAAAGTTAGCTTAAAGCTCAACATTCAGAAAATGAAGATCATGGCATCCGGTCCCAGCACTTCATGGGAAATAGATGGGGAAACAGTGGAAACAGTGTCAGACTTTATTTTTCTGGGCTCCAAAATCACTGCAGATGGTGACTGCAGCCATGAAATTAAAAGACGTGTACTCCTTGGAAGGAAAGTTATGACCAACCCAGATAGCATATTCAAAACCAGAAACATTACTTTGCCAACAAAGGTTCATCTAGTCAAGGCTATGGTTTTTCCTGTGGTCATGTATGGATGTGAGAGCTGGACTGTGAAGAAGGCTGAGCGCCGAAGAATTGATGCTTTTGAAGTGTGGTGTTGGAGAAGACTCTTGAGAGTCCCTTGGACTGCAAGGAGATTAAACCAGTCCATTCTGAAGGAGATCAGCCCTGGGATTTCTTTGGAAGGAATGATGCTAAAGCTGAAACTCCAGTACTTTGACTACCTCATGCGAAGATTTGATTCATTGGAAAAGACTCTGATGCTGGGAGAGATTGGGGGCAAGAGGAGAAGGGGACGACAGAGGATGAGATGGCTGGATGGCATCACTGACTTGATGCACGTGAGTCTGAGTGAACTCCAGGAGTTGGTGATGGACAGGGAGGCCTGGTGTGCTATGATTCATAGGGTCGCAAAGAGTCGGACACGACTGAGCGACTGATCTGATCTGATCTTTTGTTGAGGTATGTTCCTTCTATTCCTGCTTTCTGGAGAGTTTTTATCATAAATGGATGTTGAATTTTGTCAAAGGCTTTCTCTGCATCTATTGAGATAATCATATGGTTTTTATTTTTCAATTTGTTAATGTGATGTATTACATTGATTGATTTGCAGATATTGAAGAATCCTTACATTCCTGGGACAAAGCCCACTTGATCATGATATATGATCTTTTTAATGTATTGTTAGATTCTGATTGCTAGAATTTTGTTAAGGATTTTTGCATCTATGTTCATCAGTGATATTGGCCTGTAGTTTTCTTTTTTTGTGGCATCTTTGTCAGGTTTTGGTATTAGGGTGCTGGTGGCCTCATAGGGTGAGTTTGGAAGTTTGCCTTCCTCTGCAATTTTCTGGAACAGTTTGAGTAGGATAGGTGTTAGCCCTTCTCTAAATTTTTGGTAGAATTCAGCTGTGAAGCCGTCTGGACATGGGCTTTTGTTTGCTGGAAGATTTCTGATTACAGTTTCGATTTCTGTGCTTGTGATGGGTCTGTTAAGATTTTCTACTTCTTCCTGGTCCAGTTTTGGAAAGTTGTACTTTTCTAAGAATTTGTCCATTTCTTCCACGTTGTCCATTTTATTGCCATATAATTGCTGATAGTAGTCTCTTATGATCCTTTGTATTTCTGTGTTGTCTGTTGTGATCTCTCCATTTTCATTTCTAATTGTCTTGATTTGATTTTTCTCCCTTTGTTTCTTGATGAGTCTGGCTAATGGTTTGTCAATTTTATTTATCCTTTCAAAGAACCAGCTTTTGGCTTTGTTGATTTTTGCTATGGTCTCTTTTGTTTCTTTTGCATTTATTTCTGCCCCAATTTTTAAGATTTCTTTCCTTCTACTAACCCTGGGGTTCTTCATTTCTTCCTTGTCCAGTTGCTTTAGGTGTAGAGTTAGATTATTTATTTGACTTTTTTTCTTGTTTCTTGAGGTATGCCTGTATTGGTATGAACTTTCCCCTTAGGACTGCTTTTACAGTGTCCTACAGGTTTGGGGTTGTTGTGTTTTCATTTTCATTTGTTTCTATGCACATTTTAATTTCTTTTTTGATTTCTTCTGTGATTTGTTGGTTATTCAGCAGTGTGTTGTTCAGCCTCCATATGTTGGAATTTTTAATAGTTTTTCTCCTGTAATTCAGCTCTAATCTTACTGCATTGTGGTCAGAAAAGATGCTTGGAATGATTTCAATTTTTCTGAACTTACCAAGGCTAGATTTATGGCCCAGGATGTGATCTATCCTGGAGAAGGTTCCGTGTGTGCTTGAGAAAAAGGTGAAATTCATTGTTTTGGGATGAAATGTCCTATAGATATCAATTAGGTCTAACTGGTCTATTGTATCATTTAAAGTTTGTGTTTCCTTGTTAATTTTCTGTTTAGTTGATCTATCCATAGGTGTGAGTGGGATATTAAAGTCTCCCACTATTATTGTGTTATTGTTGATTTCTCCTTTCATACTTGTTAGTATTTGTCTTACATATTGTGGTGCTCCTATGTTGGGTGCCTATATATTTATAATTGTTATATCTTCTTCTTGGATTGATCCTTTGATCATTATGTAGTGTCCTTCTTTGTCTCTTTTCACAGCCTTTGTTTTAAAGTCTATTTTATCTGATATGAGTATTGCTACTCCTGCTTTCTTTTGGTCCCTATTTGCATGGAAAATCTTTTTCCAGCCCTTCACTTTCAGCCTGTTATGTGTCCCCTGTTTTGAGGTGGGTCTCTTGTAGACAACATATGTAGGGGTCTTGTTTTTGTATCAATTTGGCCAGTCTTTGTCTTTTGGTTGGGGCATTCAACCCATTTACGTTTAAGGTAATTATTGATAAGTATGATCCCGTTGCCATTTACTTTATTGTTTTGGGTTCGAGTTTATACACCCTTTTTGTGTTTCCTGTCTAGAGAATGTCCTTTAGTATTTGTTGAAGAGCTGGTTTGGTGGTGCTGAATTCTCTCAGCTTTTGCTTGTCTGTTAAGCTTTTGATTTCTCCTTCATATTTGAATGAGATCCTTGCTGGGTACAATAATCTGTGCTGTAGGTTATTTTCTTTCATCACTTTAAGTATGTCTTGCCATTCCCTCCTGGCTTGGAGAGTTTCTATTGAAAGATCAGCTGTTATCCTTATGGGCATTCCCTTGTGTGTTATTTGTTGTTTTTCCCTTGCTGCTTTTAATATTTGTTCTTTGTGTTTGATCTTTGTTAATTTGATTAATATGTGTCTTGGGGTGTTTCACCTTGGGTTTATCCTGTTTGGGACTTTCTGAGTTTCTTGGATTTGAGTGATTATTTCCTTCCCCATTTTAGGGAAGTTTTCACCTATTATCTACTCAAGTATTTTCTCATAGTCTTTCTTTTTGTCTTCTTCTTCTGAGACCCCTATGATTCAAATGTTGAAGCATTTAATATTGTCCTGGAGATCTCTGAGATTGTCCTCATTTCTTTTGATTTGTTTTTCTTTTTTCCTCTCTGATTCATTTATTTCCACCATTCTATCTTCTAATTCACTAATCCTATCTTCTGCCTCTGTTATTCTATTTGTTGCCTCCAGAGTGGTTTTGATCTCATTTATTGCATTATTCATTATATATTGACTCTTTTTTATTTCTTTTAGGTCCTTGGTAAACCTTTCTTGCATATTCTCAATGCTTTTCTCCAGGCTATTTATCTGTGATTCTATTTTGATTTCAAGATTTTGGACCAATTGCAGTATCATTATTCAGAATTCTTTATCAGGTAGATTCCCTATCTCTTCCTCTTTTGTTTGATTTGGTGGGCATTTATCCTGTTCCTTTACCTGCTGGGTATTCCTCTGTATCTTCATCTTGTTTAAATTGCTGAGTTTGGGGTGTCCTTTCTGTATTCTGGCAGTTTGTGGAGTTCTCTTTATTGTGGCGTTTCCTCACTGTGTGTGGGTTTGTACAGGTGGCTTGCCAAGGTTTCTTGGTTAGCGAAGCTTGTGTCAGTGGTCTGGTGGGTGGAGCTGGATTTCTTCTCTCTGGAGTGCAATGAAGTGTCCAGTAATGAGTTATGAGATGTCTATGGTTTTGGGGTGACTTTGGGCAGCCTGTATATTGGAGCTCAGCGCTGTGTTCCTGTGTTGCTGGAGAATTTGTATGGCATGTCTTGCCCTGGAACTTGTTGGCCCTTGTGTGGTGCTTGGTTTCAGTGTAGGTATGGAGGCATTTGATGAGCTCCTGTCAATTAATGTTCCCTGGAGTCAGGGTTTGGACTTAAGCCTCCTGCTTCCAGTTATCAGTCTTATTTTTACAGTTGTCTCAAAACTTCTCCTTCTATACAGCACCACTGATAAAACATCTAGGTTAAAGATGAAAAGTTTCTCCACCGTGAAGGTCATTCAGAAAGGTTCACAGCGTTACATGGAGAAGAGAAGGGGGAGGAGGGAGTTAGAGGTGACCCGAATGAGATGAGGTGGAATCAATAGAGGAGAGAGCAGGGTAACCAGTAATCACTTCCTGATGTGCACTCCACAACTGGACTGCTCAGAGATGTTCATGGAGTTATACAGAGAAGAGAAGAGGGAGGAAGGAGACAGAGGTGGCCAGGAGGATAAAAGGAGGGAATGAAAAGGAGAGAGACAGATCCAGCCAGTAATCAGTTCCTTAAGTGTTCTCCACCGTCTGGAACACAGAGAAATTCACAGAGTTGGGTAGATAGAGAGGGGTTAGGGGAGGAGACACAGGCGAGGAGGAGACACAGGCGACCTGGTGGAGAAAAAGGAGAGTCCGAAGTGGGAGAGAGCAGCAAGCCAGTAATCTCGGTCCCTAGGAAAAAATGGGTACTGAAGATTGGGTTCTTAAAGGTACAAAATTGGTAACAAATACCTAAAAGCAAAAATTAAAAATCTAGAGTAGAGTTTGGAATTTCAAAAATATGTTAAAAGAAGAAGGAAAAGAAAGAGAGAAAAAGAAAAAGAAAAAAAAAAACACAAAGTCACAAAAATTATAAAGAAAATATAGGTACAAAATTGATAACAAATATCAAAAAGCAAAAGTTAAAAATCTAGAGTAGAGTTTGGAATTTCAAAAATACAATGTTAAAGAAAAGAAGAAGAAAAAGAAAGAGAAGAAAAAAAAAAACCCAAAAAACAAAAACAAACAAAGTCACAAAAATTATAAAGAAGATATAGGTACAAAATTGATAACAAATACCAAAAAGCATAAATTAAAAATCTAGAGTAGAGTTTGGAATTTCAGAAATACAATGTTAAAGAAAAGATGAAGAGAAAGAAAGAGGAAAAAAAAATCACAAAAGTTATAAAAAAAAATAGGTACAAAATTGATAACAAATAGCAAAAAGCTAAAATTAAAAATCCAGAGCAGAGTTTGGAATTTAAAAAATACAATGTTAAAGAAAATAAGAAAAAAAAAAAAAAGAAAGAAAGAGGAAAAAAAAAGGTCAAAAGTTATAAAATATATATATATATATATATATGAAGTTTGCTTTTTTAAAAAAAATGGTCTTTTTTTTTTGCAAAGTAATAGTAGGTTATAAGAGTGAAAATTAAAGGAGTAATAGAGGACTTAAAATTTTTTAAAAAATTAAAAAAAAGAAAGAATGATTGTAAAAATAGTAAAAATATATATAGGACTTTCTCTGATGTTGTTGTGGGTATTGTGGGTTCAGGTCATTTTTGGCTCGTTCCTTGTTCTGGCTTATATTTCTCAAGATCTATAGGCCCCTTCCTATGTAGTTCGTACTAACTACGTGGTTTTAATCTATTGCTTGTCGCTTCCAAGGCAGTTCCCTCTGTTATAGCTTCTTCTGTTTGTTGGTCTCTTCAGTTTCTGATTTCCGCCCTGATACAAAGGGGGCAGTGGTGGACACCTTTTTTTTTTTTTTTTTTTTTTTAGGCTCACTTGTTCAGTTGTGCTGTGGGGAGGGAGGGAGGCTGCAAATAAATAACATTGGCATGTGCTTGCAGTGCGTCAGCCACACTGGGCCTGCCCCCGCTCACGGTGTATGTAGCCTCCCTGCCCACACTGCTCAGGCTCTAGGTTGCTCCACCGGGAACCATCCGCTGCCGGCCCTGGGCTGCTTGCACCTCCCAGGTCTAAGCCGCTCAGGTTCAGGCACTCGGGTAGTCCTCAGAGGAACAGACTCAGTTGGGCCTGGGTTTTGTGCCCTTCCCAGGTCGGAGCAGCTCAGGTGATGAGGTGTTTGGTGAGCGTGGTTGCTGCGACTTATTGCCTCCCCACTGCTTGGTTATCTGGGTGTACAACTGGCACACCTTCTCAGGCGGATGTTGACCCAAGAAGTTTTAGTTAGCAAAGAAGCCTGCTTACAGTTTTGTAGATAATGTCTCTATGGGGCTGCGATTGCCCCCTTCCGGCTCTGGCTGCCTGTCACCGGAGGGGGATGGTCTGCAGCCGGCTATCTCTGCACAGTCCTTTGTTCTGTGCACGGGCTTGGCGGTGTCTTAGGTTAGGGCTGCCTTTTCGCGTGGCAGATATCCCACAGTCTGGTTTGTTAGCCCAAATTATTTTGCTCAGGTAGCACTCGGGGTATTCAGGCCAGATCCTTACTCTAAGCGGTACAGCCCGCGCCACGCCTCCTGCCCAGACTCCGCTTGCTAATAGCGGATGCAGGCATTTGCATTGCTTCTCTGCTGGGGGAGTTACCGTAGGGCTCATAATCTGTGGGGTTTAATTGTGTATTTATTTTTCCTCCCTGTTATGTTGCCCTCTGTGCTTCCAAGGCTTGGCACAGACTCAGCAGTGAGAATGTTTTCTGGTGTTTGGAAACTTCTCTCTTTTAAAGACTCCCTTCGAGGGACAGAGCTCTGTCCCTCCCTCTTTTGTCTCTTTTTTTGTCTTTTATATTTTTTCCTACCTCCTTTCGAAGACAACTGGTTGCTTTTCTGGGTGCCTGATGTCCTCTGCCGGCATTCAGAAGTTGTTTTGTGGAATTTACTTGATGTTTAAATGTTCTTTTGATGAATTTGTGGGGGAGAAAGTGTTGTCCCAGTCCTATTCCTCTGCAATCTTAGCTCCTCCCCCAATTGTGACTATTTTAATCATCCTTAACCATGCATCATTTCCTATGGCAAATTACACACGCTTACGAATTTTTTTTCATCTGTTCCAGTTCAGCTCCTTCTAAGGCTTACAAATTTAGTTTAATCATTTATAACAAATTAGCCAAAGAGAAAAAAAGAAAATAAACAAGAGTGATTTTGGGTAAATTGGGACTCCATACGCATCAAAGGGACTCCTTTTCTTATTTATGTTATTTAAGATGACCACAAATTATTGAGAAATGACAAAGAAAAGATGGTGGTAAAAAAAAAAAAAAGGAAGTTCTTGGGTTTTTTTCTAATAAGCTAGTTAATTGGGGAAAGATATTCTAGAGTATCGGATATAAATAAGCAGGTCGAAAGGAAAAAAGAAGTAAAATGGTATAAAGTTATTTTGAGATTAAAGTAATTCAAATTCGTAAGTCTTTGCCAAATGTGTTTTTGTTTGCTTAAAGTAGCTAAGCTAGTGTTTTGCCATTCTGGCAGAGAATGGACTAGCAAGAACATTCAGCCTCCCTGGTTCCAGGTCTGATGTTCTTATGTGATTGGAAGATATCTTATAAGAAATAGACAAGAGAACTCATAGATGAAATGATGTGCAGATTTAAGCCCGGTCACTTACCTGGCTGAAATGTCTTACAGGTTATTTTATTTCTGCCTTCTATCTGGACTGTGCTTTAGGGCTGACAAAACAGGTGACATTTTGAACTTGCTGTTTTTTAAATCTTGGGAAAGTAGCCAGAATTCTGACTTTTAACCCAAAGGCAGGACAAGTTGTTGACTACTATAATCAAAGTAGTGGTCAGTCATTCTCCTTGCAATCACTGCTTGCTTCTGATGGTGTCCTCTTTAATAATGCCATCTATTATTTTGTGATGCCTGAGTTTGCCTGACTCTCTGGATGGACAGTTGCACGTTGATTCACTCTTTGGTTCTACTAATTTTATTCTAGTGGGAATTTTAGTACGGTCATATAGCATCATGGTTAGGTTTAGAGCCCCAGAGTTGAAGCTGGGCATGCAGGCCAGCTCCATCACTACAGTCTTGGATAATTGTGTTAACTTGTCCTAACTTGAGTTTCCTCCTCTTCAAAATAGGAGCAGTCATTATCATGCTGTTGTGAGGAATAAACAGCGATCATGTGTGTAACACTCTTGGCTCTGTGTCTGGCATGAGGTTCTCAACTTGCTTTGAATCCAGCCAGAGAAGAGGGATATTATTTAGTTGTGGACTCAGCAACCTCATATTTGGTATCGGGGCTAAGAAAATCAAGTAAATAAAAATAGGATAGAGGTCAAAATAGCTTCTATGTTAATTATAAAGCCTAGGCTAGAAGGCATATGTGAACTAAACTCTTTAACCAAAGTCCAGAATGAGGCAGATTTATCCATCCAACCTCAGGCAGCCCTCACTTCAGTCACATGCTCTCAGCAGGATGGTCATGTGCTCAGGCCTCAGAGAAAGGGATTGAGCTGAGTATGTAAATTATTCCTCCCAAATTTACAGTCTCAAAAGTGACTGCCCCCCTATCTCTTCTTCCTAGGGATACAGTGAGAGAAACACTCAGAGAGAGACTCAAAGTTATATTCATTCAGCCACCATCACAGGAAGGAAACATCAGACATGGGAAGGAGCATTGTGGAGTTAAGTGCTCAGTAAATGATAACTGTTATCATTACAGGCTAACAGGTATATATTGTTTTTTTTTTCTTTCAGTTCAGTTCAGTTGCTCAGTCATATCTGAATCTTTGCAACCCCATGAACTGCAGCACACCAGGCCTCCCTGTCCATCACCAACTCCTGGAATTCAGTCAAACTCACGACCATCGAGTCGGTGATGCCATCCAGCCATCTCATCTGCTGTCGTCCCCTTCTCTCTCTGCCCCTAATCCCTCCCAGTATTAGAGTCTTTTCCAATGATTCAACTCTTTGCATGAGGTGGACAAAATACTGGAGTTTCAGCTTTAGCATCATTCCTTCCAATGAACACCCAGGGCTGATCTCCTTTGGAATGGACTGGTTGGATCTCCTTGCAGTCCAAGGGACTCTCAGGAGTCTTCTCCAATACCACAGTTCAAAAACATCAATTCTTCACTGCTCAGCTTTCTTCACAGTCCAACTCTCACATCCATGCATGACCACTGGAAAAACCATAGCCTTGACTAGTTGGACCTATGTTGGCAAAGTAATGTCTGCTTTTGAATATGCTATCTAGTTTGGCCATAACTTTCCTTCAAAGGAGTAAGCGTTTTTTAATTTCATTGCTGCAATCACCATCTGCAGTGACTTTGGAGCCCAAGAAAAATAAAGTCTGTCACTATTTTCATTGCTTGCCCATCTATTTGCCATGCAGTGATAGGACCAGATGCCATGGTCTTAGTTTTTTGAATGTTGAGTTTTAAACCAGCTTTTTCACTCTCCTCTTTCACTTTTAGCAAGAGCCTCTTTAGTCCTTCTTCACTTTCTGCCATAAGGGTGGTGTCATCTGCATATCTGAGGTTATTGCTATTTCTCCTGGCAATCTTGATTCCAGCTTGTGCTTCTTCCAGCCCAGCATTTCTCATGATGTACTCTGCATATAAGTTAAATAAGCAGGGTGACAATATACAACCTTGATGTACTCCTTTTCCTATTTGGAACCAGTCTGTTGTTCCACATCCAGTTCTAACTGTTGCTTCCTGATCTGCATATTGGTTTCTCAAGAGGCAGGTCAGGTGGTCTGGTATTCCCATCTCTTTCAGAATTTTCCACAGTTTATTGTGATCCACACAGTCAAAGGCTTTGGCATAGTCAATAAAGCAGAAATAGATGTTTTTCTGGAACTCTCTTGCTTTTTCGATGATCCAGTTGGATGTTGGCAATTTGATCTCTGCTTCCTCTGTTTTTTCTTTACTTCACCCAATATAATATATAAGCTAATTATAAGCTAATTATTTGATCTCCTATTTTTTAAATGTGTATTTAATGACTTTTTAAATAAAAGTAAAAAATAAATTTAAAAAACATAGGGGAAAAACCGAACTGAGAAAAATTAAGCTGTAGGAAATAAATCTGTCCCCACATACCCAAAATACATGTGAGAGAATTCAGAAGTCTTTGAAGTGTTATGAATGAAATAATAAACTCTAGACACATGAGGAAAGGACAAGCACAATTTCAAAACATATTTTTAATCTTTAATGAAGTATCTAGACAGAAACACTACAACCTGATCCAAAATGTAAACCATGACGTCTGAATGAAAATGAAGTATTTTCTTTTGCAGATTGTAAATTTCATTCATACATGTGATATTGCTTGACGTTGTGAATGTCTCTATTTGATTCTCAGCAAATATGCTAGGATATGAACTGCATATTTTTTAGTTTGTAACATGCTTGTATATTCCCTTCTCAGTACTCTCTGCTTCATATATATTGTTTTAATACCTCTATTCCTTATTGTCTCTACCTACGTGTAAGGAATAATAATGGGAATGGTATTTTAAAGTATTTAAAATTTTTGTTTCTACAACAGAGATAGTATTCTCCAAGAGCCAAGGGCATATGTGAGGCAGAAATTTTATCAAATATCAGCAGATGAATAAATAGGTAATTATGTTCTTAAACTAAAAGTCATTAAAATTTAACTCAGTAGAGACTCACTGAATATGAGAAGAACATATGAACATAATTTGGAGAATTGTGTTATAAGCAATTATGATTATTTCACCAAATTTTTAAAAATTTTGATGAACAATGTGATGCTGTATATTATTAAGTAGTATATTATCAGTCTCTACCGTAGAAGGGCCATTTCAAGTACAAGAGACTTTATTTAGTTCTTTGCATATAGTGCTCACACATAAAAATTTCCCAAAGATTGGTTGAATGAATATTTGCTGGAGATAACAGGCGTTGGTTAAATAAATAACTTTAAGTTGAGAACATCAGTGTCAATGGGGAGGTCTTATTTATTAAAGGCTTATTTACTACTTCAAGCAATATTTCTTTGCTTATGACATTGTTTTTCATATTTACCAGAGTTCCATGCTTTTGCCACATCAGGTTTGACACATTAGAAGAGCACATTCATATTTTTTTTTCCATCAACTTTCAAGATAGCCCTCTAGCTTTCACTCGAATTCAGATAATTTGGAGGAGGAAAGAGCTGAAAAAAAAAAACCCCAAAACTGTCAAACATAATTATAGAGTGCAGCAGTCTTCCCAGTAATGGGAATGGTTCAGTGGTTATTTTTGAAACACGCCTGCACTAATATACTGTGCTTGAGTTCTTCAAGTACTTCAAGATATTTGCTTTTTATGAACATGGGTGAAATTTTTCCACTTATGTTTTATATTAGATGAGTGCAAAGTTGCTGACTAAAAACCAGAAAAATGTGAGATTTTAATTATGATCCTGAGACACTGCACATGCATATAAATGAATGTTGTAACCCTTTCTCTGTAGCTCACTCCAGTTGTTTTCCCAAGGTCCCCCTGAGAAACAGCATTATCCTGAGTCATATTTTGCCAAATCCTTTGCAAAATGAGAGATTCAGTGCACATTGTGATTATTTCATGATGTATCCACTAATGTTTTAGCGTCATATCATGATGATTTCATGATGTATCGTTATTTCCAGTTCCAACTTGAGTGTTTATTATCTGACACATAAATTCCAGGACATACCATAACATTAATGGCTTTTGCAATAACATGTACAAAATAGTCCACATTGGAGGAGGCTACATATTTGGAACATAGGTCTTCATTTTTTCCTGCCTAAAATTTGATTCATTCCTTCTCCTGCCTTTGTTTTTATGTTATATTTGCACAAGTTATGTTCGTAAGGTTCAAAGACAGCATGCCTCCTGATATGATCATGGAGGCAAAAATAATAATAAAAACAATTCATTTTAGGGAGAGACCTGTTGGTGTTATTTTTAAACCTGAAGTCACTCAGTCGTGTTCGACTCTTTGCGACCCCATGGACTGTAGCCTACCAGGCTCCTCTGTCCATGGGGTTTTCCAGGCAATAGTACTGGAGTGGATTGCCATTTCCTTCTCCAAGGGATCTTCCCAACCCAGGGATCGAACTAATGTCTCCCGCATTGTAGACAGACACTTTACCGTCTGAGCCACCAGGGAAGTCCAAGGTACAGCAAAAAATAAGGTAAAAATAAGGTTATTTTTAAATACCCTTTAAAAAATACCTTTAAGACCCTCAAAATAGAGTACATAATTATATTTTCCGGTCATGTATGCCATTTCACATGGGCAATATTATCTCATAATGCCTTTCTTTTCACCTCCAAATGGCCTGGAAAATTCGGTGTAGTACTAGACTTTCTAGCTAGTATGAGCATGCATTGCTATTAAAATGCTGCCTTTTTTTTTTTCCTGCATAGAACTGATAGCTTTTTAAGTTTTGAAAATGGCTTTATTCATATAAGTAGCATGTTGTTTACTTTTCACTTTCATGCATTGGAGAAGGCAATGGCAACCCACTCCAGTGTTCTTGCCTGGAGAATCCCAGGGACATGGGAGCCTGGGGGGCTGCTGTCTATGGGGTCACACAGAGTCGGAAATGACTGAAGTGACTTAGCAGCAGCAGCAGCATGTTGTTAGAATTTAGGGGGCATTAGAAGGGAGTGTTACACCATTCTAGAAATAAATGAGAGAGGGTACTTAAGCTTGTTTTATATTTAATGCTGTGAGTTATTAAATAAAAAATAAAAATTTTGGAAATTCTAAAATAAGCAATTGCCAGGAAATTTTAATGATTTGTCTCAAAATTTAGCTAATGATTTGCATAGATGGAGGAGATGGTAGCTTAGAGAAAGATGTATTTGAAGAGTGGTGAAATAATCTCCCAACTAAGACTGAGCTCTGCAATTCATTCTGATATGGCAGTTTCTCACATTACTCAGCCCTTGAGCTTAAGGCACTAATGGTTTCTGATGAAACATACATGAATAGGGAAGGGATACACATCAAGTAATTACAAGTCATCCGTACCACTTTCTCTTGTTTATCAGTTTAGCCAGTCCGAAGAGAAAGCAAAATAAATAGGCAGTTTTTCTTTAGCAGGAAAAGAATTCATAGCATATCTAAGTAGTCAGTTTCTTGAGCTCTTTCGTTGTGACATACTTGATAGATACTGTCTAAAAGCAAAACACTCTTCTGTGTGCATGCCAATAGTATGCAGATCCCTGTATCTTAGCAGTGATTCATCCCATCCCTTCTTTGGAAAGGTGGCAAAATGTAATGTTTCTGATGCAGGCTCTGAAAATAGATGGCTAGGCTCAAACCCAGCTCTGCTACTTTCTAACTGAGTTCTTAGTTAAATCACTTAAACTCTTTAGGTTGCAGTTTCCTTATTGGTAAAATCAGCATAGTAATTGCACCTTTTTTCGTTCATTTATTGAGAAGGTTAAATGAGTTAATCCATGTAACACACACAGTGCAATTTTGGTAAGCCCTCAACTAATAGCTGCTATTATTATTCCATCATATTTCATGGAAGAATCCAAATTGGAATATAGATCAGAGAGATTAATATTATGTTTGTGCCATATTGGTATAGTATAGTGTCAGCTATAAAATGCAGTTGCTTTGTAAGTAGTAAATGTGGTACCAGAATTTAGCAGAAGTAAAGTGAAAATGAAGTTGCTCAGTCGTGTCTGACTCTTTGTGACCCTGTGGCCTGTGGCCCACTAGGCTCCTCGGTCCATGGGATTCTCCAGGCAAGAAAACTGGAGTGGGTTGCCATTTCCTTCTCCAGGGGATCTTCCATAAAATCAGTTTTTCTGTCCTAAGTATCACTAGGATTTGTGTTGAAATTTCTGAATGAGTATTTTCACTCCTAAGATTTCCCTGTTTTTAACATGTCGGTGTTGAGTTTGATATGTTTATATTCAGGACACAAAGTCTCTTATATATAAAAAAAGATAAGATAAAAAGCGTGTCTCCCCCTTCTTTTCCCTCCCCTGACAAGCCTGTCTCTGAAGCACAGGGGAACGTTTGAAATAGGATTTGAAGAAAGAGCTGTGATGTGAGTGCGTGTGTGTGTGTGTGTGTGTTTGCCCAGCTTGATGAAGTCCCTATAGGGAAGACAAGTAGGAGACTTTTAGCCTATATTACTGCTAGTCCCTCAACCTTTACACTTTATATCCATAAGCATTTACTCCAGAATTTTCCAAAATAATAACATTAAAAAAAAAAAGGAAGACTGTTCAAACACTGAATTATCTGTGAGAGTCAGCCAAGTTACACCAGCTGCATTGGCTCAATTCCTACATCTGGGCTCCAAGGCGGGTAACAAAAAAAAATCTCCATGAACAGTATTTTAAGAATTTTGGCAACACACTAGACAGGGGAATTAAAAATAATTCTTTGCTGAAAACAGAATTGGTGGAAAACAATTCTGTTTGCTTGCCATAGTCCACCAAGCTATCTAATGGCCAGCCGTTAGAATACAAACCAGTATGCCCAAAAGTGCTGTCCAAAGCCACATGTCCCTCTAGTGAAGGCCAGTGGCTCAGTGACTGAGTCCTGGAAATAAGAAACAGCAGTTGACTTAACACAAAGCGTAAAATAGATTCCCCATATTACTATTTTTCAGCCGAAGGGGTGATATTTCCCAATAGCTAGTATAACGTAGGATGTGTTTTGGCCCGTGGGGGAGCTTTGTTTTATCCCTGATTTTCTTGTCCCTTCCTTTAAGTCATTAAGTAGGGCTCATTAGTTTCTTTCCTTGGTTCCCTGTGGAGTTTTATTTCTTCTTGTATTGCCACATTCATTTTGTATAAAAAGGCAAAGGAGGAACAGTTTAACAGGGCTATACTGTACCTTATGTAGAAAAGACTCTTTAGAAGCAGACTAAACTTTAAAACTTGAAATTAATTGAAGAAATTTAAATATTGATGAGAAGGATGAATGTAAAACAGTATAAGGAAGGACTCCATGCAGTGATTTAGTTGTTTTTTTTTTTTTTTTAATTGGAAAGGATGGATAAACATGATCATTCCTAAGTAATCATTGTCAAATACTTGTTTTGATATGGTGCTGTATTGCTCTTTTTCAAGAAGAGATTCAACAGGCCTTGACATTGTCCTCAAAAAGTTTATGATCTAAAGGGTATCAAATAATAGAAAATAAACACAGCAGAATGCTACATTAAGGCTTTGTTCTGTGTATTCAAGACATGAAAATAAAAATGAGATGTTAGAATGCAAGTTATCTAAGGAGTTAACTATTTGAATTTCAAGTAGATAGAGAAGAAAGGGAAAACGTGAGGAGGGAGATGTCTTTCTGGTTCAGAAAAGTACATGGGATTAACGGCAGTATAAAAAGGAGGTGAAACTACTTTCCAGTGAATAGAAGTGTTGGAGCCTTATCTAGTATGGGCTGAGGACTCTCAGATAAAGATGCCGTAGGCTCTAGACTGTGCCCTTCACTGCAGCCTCTGTCTCATCAGACCAGTGGTGCAATGGGGAGGGAAAGAAAAGCTCAGAAGTAGCTTTTTTTTTTTTTTTTAAACAAGGTGATTTATAAGTGTTATGCATTTGGGTTATGTAACTGTGGCAAACAAGAAATCATAAATCTGGAATTCAGTCTTCGTTCCCGGTGACACAGCTTATGTGAAACTTCATTGTGATAATAAGGAAGATGCTCATGTGTTAACATTTCCCCCACTTGCTGTTCCTCAGATTGAAGGGAAATGAAAAGCAACAAACTCATAGTTCTGGGCTTCTAGAACACAGTGCATTCCTTACTGTATGAAAGCTTTTTAGACTAATGAACTGGAAATGTACTGTGAGCAGAAAAAGAGAAGACAAGAGAACTTGTACACCATCCTGTTGACTTGATCAACAAATACTTCTTGTGTTGCTTATCTGCTATCACACTAATGCCATGAGATCGAATAACTATCCATGAACAGCAACTCAGCCCAGAGGAATGCCTTCTTTGCTATCTATATACATTAATAGCACCACAGACTAGAGAAATAATTCGTGCACACAGGTATTCATTTCATTTATTTTCATCTCATTGGCCTTTTTAAAGGTCTGACCTATTTTAAAATATTGCAGTTTTTTGTTCAGGTCTTAAATTTTTTTTTTCTCAGTCAAAAGTAGTAGGGATCATTCAAGCGGCTCTTCTAATCCTCTCTCTTTCATGAACATTTTTAAGGCTGATCACAAAGTATCTTTTTCTGTTTTGCTATTTGAGCCTATTTCTTTCCTGGTTGAATAAAAATGCTGTTGTCTGTTTCATTATTCATTGCTGTGTAGCAAAACAACCTAGTTTTAATGGCATTAAACGATTATTATTATCACTCATGATTTCACGGATTGACTAGACTCAGGATAGTGATTCTCACTCAGAAACTTTGCACCGTTGTAGTGAGGCAGTAGCTAGAGCTGGACTCATTTTGAAGGTTTTCTCTCTT
Source organism: Tragelaphus eurycerus (assembly GCA_935064755.1). Lineage (NCBI taxonomy): Eukaryota > Metazoa > Chordata > Mammalia > Artiodactyla > Bovidae > Tragelaphus > Tragelaphus eurycerus. The sequence goes on along the minus strand of CAKXYN010000010.1, from coordinate 36,701,620 downwards.
ATGTGTCTGACACCTAGTCTGGGAGCAGTTGGGCTCTCTCTCTCTCGGTGCTCTTTATGTGGTATCTCCAGCATGGAAGTGTAAGGTGACCATGGCGTCAATGCTTAAAACATAAGTCCGGAAAGAGATAGCCAGACAGCAGCTGTCTTCTAGTCTTGGAAGTCAATTAGTAATACTTCCTCAGCAATCTATTTGTTAGAAGCAAAGAACTAAGATCAATTCATATTAAAAGGGAGGGGGATTAGGCTCCTCTTTTGAGAGGGAAGTGCCAAAGAATTTGTGATCATTAAAACCTGCAAGTGCTTGTGAGCTAAGTTGCTTCAGTCAAGTCCAACTCTTTGCTACCCAGTGGACTGCAGCTCGCCAGGCTCCTATGTCCATGGGATTTCCCAGGTAAGAATACTGGAGTGGATTGCCATGCCTCCAGGAGATCTTTCAGACCCAGGGATAACACCTGAGTCTCTTAAGTCTCCCGCATTGACAGACTGGTTCTTTACCACTAGCACCACCTGGGAAGCCCTAAAACCTGCACAGTCTTCATTAATCTGGTCTCCTGCCTGTTCTTCATCAGATCAGATCAGATCAGTCGCTCAGTCGTGTCTGACTCTTTGCGACCCCATGAACCGCAGCACGCCAGGCCTCCCTGTCCATTCTTTGTCTAACTCATTACTTCAGCCATTATCAGATCAGATCAGATCAGTGGCTCAGTCGTGTCCGACTCTTTGCGACCCCATGAACCGCAGCACGCCAGGCCTCCCTGTCCATCACCAGCTCCCGGAGGTCACCCAGACTCGCATCCATCGAGTCAGTGATGCCATCCAGCCATCTCATCCTCTGTCGTCCCCTTCTCCTCCTGCCCTCAATTCCTCCCAGCATCAGAGTCTTCTCCAATGAGTCAACTCTTCGCATGAGGTGGCCAAAATACTGGAGTTTCAGCTTTAGCATCATTCCTTCTAAAGAAATCCCAGGGCTGATCTCCTTCAGAATGGACTGGTTGGATCTCCTTGCAGTCCAAGGGACTCTCAAGAGTCTTCTCCAACACCACACTTCAAATGCATCAATTCTTCGGCGCTCAGCCTTCTTCACAGTCCAGCTCTCACATCCATACATGACCACAGGAAAGACCATAGCCTTGACTAGGCGAACCTTTGTTGGTAAAGTAATGTCTCTGCTTTTGAATATGCTATCTAGGTTGGTCATAACTTTCCTTCCAAGGAGCAAGCGTCTTTTAATTTCATGGCTGCAGTCACCATCTGCAGTGATTTTGGAGCCCAGAAAAACAAAGTCTGACACTGTTTCCACTGTTTCCCCATCTATTTCCCATGCAGTGATGGGACCAGATGCCATGATCTTCGTTTTCTGAATGTTGAGCTTTAAGCCAACCTTTTCACTCTCCACTTTCACTTTCATCAAGAGGCTTTTTAGCCCCTCTTCACTTTCTGCCATAAGAGTGGTGTCATGTGCATATCTGAGGTTATTGATATTTCTCCCAGCAATCTTGATTTCTGTTTTTTCTTTTTTTTCTTTTTTCTTAATTTTTTATTGTATATAATTAAAAAAAAAAGAGAAAAAAAAGAAGATTTATGTACTCCTTTTCTTTTTTTAAACTTTTTGTGTTTTTTTATTCTTCTTCCAATTTTTCTTTCTTTCCTTCTTACCTATATACATTTTTTTTTTTTTTTTTTTTTTTTTTTTTTTTTTTTTTTTTTTTTATTTTTATTTTTTGCAGGGGAAAATGGACAAAGGAAAGGAGCAATAAGGGTGGGAGGGAAATGGGAAGAAAGAAGGGGGAGTGATGGTGGGGAGGAGTATATGTAATTTCTTAACCAATGGCTTTCTGTTTTTAATCACAAAGAACACTTAAAAAAATCATGGTGAGTTCATCTTATATTAGGAGGTTTGTTCTCGAAATGAAAAGTTCAGAAAACAAAAAGTCCAGTTTGGGTGTCCTCATCTTTAGGCACATCTTGGTATTTTGTATTGGTAAATCTATCTTTACCACAATATATTATTTAGGACAGGATCACATTTGTCACCTCTTCCTCCCTACTACCCAAAGTGGTACCAAACCCACAAAATAGTCAATAAACCTCTACAGAGTGAGCAAATAAGTCTTTTTTTTTTTTTTTTTAAACTCTCCTGTGTGAACTGAATTTTTTGAGGCTCATAAGTAAATATGTTTTCCTCTTTACTTTATCTATTACAGCCAGATTATATGAGTGGGGTGTTAAAGTCTCCCACTATTATTGTATTGCTCTAGAGAATGTCCTTTAGTTTTTGTTGGAGAAATGGTTTAGTGATGCAAAATTCTCTCAACTTTTGCTTATCTGTGAAGCTTTTGATTTCTCCTTCATATTTGAATGAGATCCTTGCTGGATACAATAATCTAGGCTGTAAGTTATTTTCCTTCATCACTTTAATTACGTCTTGCCATTCCCTCCTGGCTTGGAGAGTTTCTATTGAAAGATCAGCTGTTATCCTTATGGGAATTCCCTTGTGAGTTATTTGATGTTTTTCCCTTGCTGCTTTTAATATTTGTTCTTTATATTTAATCTTTGTTAATTTGACTAATATGTGTCTTGGGGTGTTTCGCCTTGGGTTTATCCTGTTAGGGACTCTCTGGATTTCTTGAACTTGAGTGGTTATTTCCTTCTCCATTTTAGGGAAGTTTTCAATTATTATCTCCTCAAGTATTTCCTCATGATCTTTCTTTTTATCTTCTTCTTCTGGAACTCCTATGATTCGAATGTTGTAGCGTTTGATGTTATCCTGGAGGTTTCTGAAATTGTCCTCATTTCTTTTGATACGTTTTTCTTTTTTCTCGTCTGATTCATTTATTTCTAGGATTCTATCTTCTAGTTCACTAATCCTATCTTCTGCCTCTGTTATTCTACTATTTGTTGCCTCCAGGGTGTTTTGGATCTCATTTATTGCATTATTCATTATGTGTTGACTCTTTTTTATTTCTTCTAGGTCCTTGTTAAACCTTTCTTGCATCTTCTCAATCCTTGTCTCCAGACTCTTTAACTGTGATTCTATTTTGATTTCGAGATTTTGAATTAATTTCGCTATCATTATTCGGAATTCTTTATCAGGTAGATTCCCTATCTCTTCCTCTTTTGGTTTGGTTTGGTGGAGATCTATCCTGTTCCTTTAGCTGCTGGGTATTCTTTTGTCTCTTCATTTTGTTAAAATTGCCAAATTTAGAGTGTCCTTACTATATTCTGGTAGTTTGTTGAATTCTCTTATTGAGGCGGTTTACAGGTCTTTTCAATATCTGATCTCTGCCTTGTTACAGAGAGGGCGGAGATGAACACCCAAATCTAAACCGGCCAGGTTCAGGCACTCAGATAATCCTCAGAAGCACAGACTTGGTTGAGTCTGCGTTTTATGCCCTTGCCAGATCCGAGTAGCGCAGGTGATGAAATGTTCAGCGAGCGCAGGTGCTGCGACTTATCGCCTCTCCGCCGCTCAGTTTTCTGGGTATACAAACAGCGCACTTTCTCAGGCAGATGTTGACCATCCAGAGCCCCAAGAAGCGTGGAGTCAGCACAGAGACCTACTCACAGTTCCGTTAGACAGTGTCCCTCTAGGGCTATAATTGCCCGCCTCTGGCCCTGGCTGCCTGTCACGGGAGTGGGACGGCCTGCAGCCGGCCAACTCTGTGCAGCCCTTTGTTCCGTAGGTAGTCCTGGTGGTGTCTTAAGTTAGGGCTGGCTTTTGATGTAGTAGATAACCGACAGTCTAGTTATTTCGCTCAGATAGCGCCCGAGATAGCCAGGCCAAATCCTTTCTCAAAGCAAAGCAGGCCTCGCCGCTCCTCCTAGCCCAGCCCCCACTTGCCAATAGCAAATGCTGGTGTCCGCGCCAGTTCTCCGCAAAAGGGTGACGGCGGGGTTCTGTTTTTTTTTAAAAAATTATATAGTGCGTGAGCTGCCTTCCGACATACAAATTTATTTATTTAGTTTATATAACATATAAATTTTTATTTTATTTGTATATAGAAGAGAATAACCCCCTCCCCTCCCTCCCCCCTCACCTCCCCTCCCCCCCCCCATATTAAAAAGGAGAGAAGGGGGGTTTTGGTATTCCCATCTCTTTCAAAATTTTCCACAATTTATTGTGATCCACACAATCAAAGGCTTTGATAGTCAATAAAGCAGAAATAGATGTTTTTCTGGAACTCTCTTGCTTTTTCCATGATCCAGCAGATGTTGGCAATTTGATCTCTGCTTCCTCTGCCTTTTCTAAAACCAGCTTGAACATCAGGAAGTTCACGGTTCACATATTGCTGAAGCCTGGCTTGGAGAATTTTGAGCATTACTTTACTAGCGTGTGAGATGAGTGCAATTGTTCGGTAGTTTGAGCACTCCTTGGCATTGCCTTTCTTTGGGATTGGGATGAAAACTGACCTTTTCCAATCTTGTGGCCACTGCTGAGTTTTCCAAATTTGCTGGCATATTGAGTGTAGCACTTTCACATCATCATCTTTCAGGACTTGGAATAGCTCCACTGGAATTCCATCACCTCCACTAGCTTTGTTCGTAGTGATGCTTTCTAAGGCCCATTTGACTTCACATTCCAAGATGTCTGGCTCTAGGTCAGTGATCACATCATCATGATTATCTGGGTCTTGAAGCTCTTTTTTGTACAGTTCTTCTGTGTATTCTTGCCACCTCTTCTTAATATCTTCTGCTTCTGTTAGGTCCACACCATTTCTGTCCTTTATTGTGCCCATCTTAGCATGAAATGTTCCTTTGGTATCTCTGATTTTCTTGAAGAGATCCCTAGTCTTTCCCATTCTGTTGTTTTCCTCTATTTCTTTGCATTGGTCACTGAAGAAGGCTTTCTTATCTCTTCTTGCTATTCTTTGGAACTCTGCATTTAAATGTTTATATCTTTCCTTTTCTCCTTTGCTTTTCACTTCTCTTCTTTTCACAGCTATTTGCAAGGCCTCCCCAGACAGCCATTTTGCTTTTTTGCATTTCTTTTCCATGGGGATGGTCTTGATCCCTGTCTCCTGTACAATGTCACGAACCTCATTCCATAGTTCATCAGGCACTTTATCTATCAGATCTAGGCCCTTAAATCTATTTCTCACTTCCACTGTATAATCATAAGGGATTTGATTTAGGTCATACCTGAATGGTCTAGTAGTTTTCTCTACTTTCTTCAATTTCAGTCTGAATTTGGCAATAAGGAGCTCATGGTCCGAGCCACAGTCAGCTCCTGGTCTTGTTTTTGCTGATTGGATAGAGCTTCTCCATCTTTGGCTGCAAAGAATATAATCGATCTGATTTCGGTGTTGACCATCTGGTGATGTCCATGTATAGAGTCTTCAGCCATTATACTTTTCCTTTTATTATAAATATTTTATTAGGCATCAAATCACATTTGTAAATGTACTAGGAAAGTGTAAAACATAATTCAGGGATAAATGCACGGATACTTTTTCTGCCTTTTAGAGGTATACCATCTGTCACAGACAACAGAAAATAAGGCACTGATCAAAGCCAAATGTCAGTATTCAATATATATTTATTAAACATCTGGTATGGGTCAGACACTGCACTACATTCTAGGAATACAGAGATGAATAAGACTCATGTTCTGCATTCCAAGTGGGCCTTTGAAAGCATCACTACGAACAAAGCTAGTGGAGGTGATGGAATTCCAGTGGAGCTATTCCAAATCCTGAAAGATGATGCTGTGAAAGTGCTACACTCAATATGCCAGCAAATTTGGAAAACTCAGCAGTGGCCACAAGATTGGAAAAGGTCAGTTTTCATTCCAATCCCAAAGAAAGGCAATGCCAAAGAATGCTCAAACTATCGCACAATTGCACTCATCTCACACGCTAGTAAAGTAATGCTCAAAATTCTCCAAGCCAGGCTTCAGCAATATGTGAACCGTGAACTTCCTGATGTTCAAGCTGGTTTTAGAAAAGGCAGAGGAAGCAGAGATCAAATTGCCAACATCCACTGGATCATCGAAAAAGCAAGAGCGTTCCAGAAAAACATCTATTTCTGCTTTATTGACTATGCCAAAGCCTTTGACTGTGTGGATCACAATAAACTGTGGAAAATTCTGAAAGAGATGGGAATACCAGACCACCTGATCTGCCTCTTAAGAAATCTGTATGCAGGTCAGGAAGCAACAGTTAGAACTGGACATGGAACAACAGACTGGTTCCAAATAGGAAAAGGAGTACGTCAAGGCTGTATATTGTCACCATGTTTATTTAACTTATATGCAGAGTACATCATGAGAAATGCTGGACTGGAAGAAACACAGGCTGGAATCAAGATTGCTGGGAGAAATATCAATAACCTCAGATATGCAGATGATACCACCCTTATGACAGAAAGTGAAGAGGAACTAAAAAGCCTCTTGATGAAAGTGAAAGTGGAGAGTGAAAAGGTTGGCTTAAAGCTCAACATTCAGAAAACGAAGATCATGGCATCTGGTCCCATCACTACATGGGAAATAGATGGGGAAACAGTGGAAACAGTGTCAGACTTTGTTTTTCTGGGCTCCAAAATCACTGCAGATGGTGACTGCAGCCATGAAATTAAAAGACGCTTACTCCTTGGAAGGAAAGTTATGACCAACCTAGATAGCATATTCAAAAGCAGAGACATCACTTTGCCAACAAAGGTTCGCCTAGTCAAGGCTATGGTCTTTCCTGTGGTCATGTATGGATGTGAGAGCTGGACTGTGAAGAAGGCTGAACACCGAAGAACTGATGCTTTTGAACTGTGGTGTTGGAGAAGACTCTTGAGAGTCCCTTGGACTGCAAGGAGATCCAACCAGTCCATTCTGAAGGAGATCAGCCCTGGGATTTCTTTGGAAGGAATGATGCTAAAGCTGAAACTCCAGTATTTTGTCCACCTCATGCGAAGAGTTGACTCATTGGAGAAGACTCTGATGCTGGGAGGGATTGGGGGCAGGAGGAGAAGGGGACGAGAGAAGATGAGATTGCTGGATGGCATCACTGACCCAATGGATGTGAGTCTGAGTGACCTCCAGGAGTTGGTGATGGACAGGGAGGCCTGGTGTGCTGTGATTCATGGGGTCGCAAAGAGTCGGACACGACTGAGCGACTGATCTCTCTCTCTCTCTCTCTCTCTGCATTCCATGTACTCATGATCTAATCTGTGTCATGACGATAATGAAGTAGTTTGATTAAGAGGCATGCACCATTCCACTGAAAACACTTTCCTCAAGATTTCTAGCAACTCCCATTTTGTCAGATCCAATGATACTCAAAGGCCAAGTGTGTACCCTTATTCTTAGTCTATCTCTCAGCAACCAGAATTTGACATAGTGAACCTTCTTGATATACTTTGTTTAACTGATTTTTTAGATACCACTTTCTTGGTTATCTTCTTTACCACCTTCTCTTTTTTATTCTCCTTTGCTGCATCCTTTTTCTCATAATGTTGGGGTGTCCCAAGGCATAGCTCTGAATCCTGCTCCTTTCCTTCTCTAATTCTGTACTTGCTATCTCATGGATTTTAATGTTACCAACCCTCAAATTTATCTCTCTAACCCTAGCCATCCCATAGGCCCCTTAGTAATCTTTCCAACTGCATATCACCTTCAATTGACCACTGGACAAACATAAAAGTCCAGACTCCAAATACAACTTTTGATTTCCTCAAATTCTCTGATCTGTTCCTATCTAACTTCTCCGTCTGAATTTATGAGACTACCATTTACTTCTCACAAAAGATACCTAGAGGTCGTTCTTAATGATTCTGTTGCTGCTGCTGCTGCTGCTAAGTCTCTTCAGTCGTGTCCGACTCTGTGCGACCCCATAGACGGAAGGCCACCAGGCTCCCCCGTCCCTGGGATTCTCCAGGCAAGAACACTGGAGTGGGTTGCCATTTCCTTCTCCAATGCATGAAAGTGAAAAGTGAAAGTGAAGTCGCTCAGTCGTGTCCGACTCTTAGCGACCCCATGGACTGGAGCCTACCAGGATCCTCCGTCCATGGGATTCTCCAGGCAAAAGTACTGGGGTGGGGTGCCATTGCCTTCCCCGATGATTCTGTTAGTCACCATAAAAATTCAAGTCCTGTTGGTACTACAGTTGAAATATATCATGGTCAGTACACTGTTTTCTTACTATGTCCATTTCTACAAACAGCTTCTACATATTATGTGCAGCACTTGGAGCATAGTAGGTGTGCAATAAGACTGGATGAGTAGATGAATATATGCATCAACTGTAAGAGTAACATAGGATAGGGTTTGATCCTGTCACACATGGATGTGTATTGTGAAGTAGAGAAGGCTATAGGGTAACAGTTCCAAGTAGAGAGGATTAGGGAAGGCATCTAAGTCTCTGTTGGTCAATACCTGAGACCTTGTGAAGGATATTAAGCTGTATGAATCCCAAAAGGAATCTCTTTCAATACATACGGTCAGTTGAGAAAAGTTAGTAAAGAGATGCTCCATTATGAAAAGGGTCTTTTCAAATAGTTAAAGAAAAATCAGGAAGATTGATGTTAACAGTTAAAGTCGTTTTCCCCCTATTATCTGATGAATTCAAAATTACTTGATGAAGATTTAAACTCTCACCACATCCCTCCTCATTGCAGATTTTCATTCTTTCTCTTAAGGTAAAAGTTATTTTCCTTTCTTCTTTGGTATTTTGTAGGACCAGTATTTTATTCTCACTTGCCAGAGGGAAAAAACATTTTTTTTTCTGAAAAGTAAATATGGTTTTTCGCTTTAAAATATCTTTTTAGAAAAGTTCCCTGGAAGCTTATTACACTGATATCCCCCAAAAGCAAATATCTCTATGTGTCCTGTTACTTCCATAAGGAATAATAAAATTCCCCCATTTGTTAGAAACATATAACTTGGTATCCAATATCCAGAATTGTTTTGGAAGGAAATTGTGTACCTAGGTTATTTTTATTTCTTAAATGTAGTGCTACAATCAGTTTTCAAGCTGCACTGTTCATTTGTTTTCTTTCTTTTTTTTTTTTCTTTAACTTTTCTTCTTCTGGTATGAGACATTTTAGCTGAAAGTGCTTTCAAGAGCACTTTACAAAAATGTATTAAAATTATCTGGAGCTGGCTGAGGTTTGACTTAGTTAAAAAGATTCTTTTAATTTGCCTCCCCCAAGTGATCTACTCAAATTGCTTTTGAAAAAAAAAAAAAAAAAAAAGTTCTGGGCATGCCTGGCAACTATCTGATTGGAAACAGCTATTAGTCCTAGGGCAGGTTGATCAACTTTTTTCTAAGCCAAATAGCTCCTTTGCTTCTTATCTGAATTATACAAATGAGTGAGGATTAAATAAGGTAAAGAGAGGTTTAGAGGTGGCAAAAAGAAACAGGGCAGCTTTAAAATCCAGCTATAGGTTATGCCTCTTCCCTCTTCAAAGATGACATTACAGAAGTAAATATAGCAGTGGCAACGAAAACTAATATTTATTGTTTCTTATCTGCCAGCCACTGAAAGCCACTATGTAAAGTAGTTACTAACTACACACACTCTGCAACTAAGGAACCTGAGGTTCAGGTTGGGGGTGTAATTTAATTAATATTGGGCTTCCCTGGTGGCTGCAGCCATGAAATTAAAAGACGCTTACTCCTTGGAAGGAAAGTTATGACCAACCTAGATAGCATATTCAAAAGCAGAGACATCACTTTGCCAACAAAGGTTCGCCTAGTCAAGGCTATGGTCTTTCCTGTGGTCATGTATGGATGTGAGAGCTGGACTGTGAAGAAGGCTGAACGCCGAAGAACTGATGCTTTTGAACTGTGGTGTTGGAGAAGACTCTTGAGAGTCCCTTGGACTGCAAGGAGATCCAACCAGTCCATTCTGAAGGAGATCAGCCCTGGGATTTCTTTGGAAGGAATGATGCTAAAGCTGAAACTCCAGTATTTTGTCCACCTCATGCGAAGAGTTGACTCATTGGAGAAGACTCTGATGCTGGGAGGGATTGGGGGCAGGAGGAGAAGGGGACGACAGAGGATGAGATGGCTGGATGGCATCACTGACTCAATGAATGTGAGTCTGAGTGACCTCCAGGAGTTGGTGATGGACAGGGAGGCCTGGCGTGCTGCAGTTCATGGGGTCGCAAAGAGTCGGACATGACTGAGCGACTGATGTGATCTGATCTGATGCCTGGTGGCTCAGATAGTAAATAGTCCCAGCCAGTGAACAGTGGAACTGGAGTTTTAACTGTTTGTTTTATTTCCATGCCTACAGACACAGATAAGGCCCCTTTTCCTTCTCCTGTCACTTCCCCCTCATCCCTTTCTATCTTGGCTGAGCCAACCCCAGCCCCCTCGTAGTTTTTTCTTTGGAAGTCTGTAGGGGCATAGGGCAGACTGATTTTGCTGTCTAATGGGCTTAGGTAAGCCGCCTAAATACAGAATGTGCTAAAGACAGGCCTGGCTACCCAATTATAGTCTCCTTTTAGCTTTGGCTAGAGAGAAATCCCCAGAGCAAGTGTTAAACTTGGTCACCCACGCTACTTCCTTTCTTGGCTGAGAGTCAGACAGAGCGAATTTTGGATCCGGCATAAAGTCTTATTCAGGAAATAATAACTGCCACAACCCAAGCACTCTGTGTCTCAGCTTTGGAACTGGATTCATGATCATTGCCCACTTTGATTGGCTTTGATAGGGTGTGGGCCTGTTTTCAAAATAAACACAACCAGTTTATTTGCTGTTTTGGTAGTTTATAGCATGCTGCCTTTTAAAATTATAATAGCAACTCTATACATTGGTAGCTCTTGCATGGAAATATTTTCTTCCCCCAAATATTTAACAAATCTATATTAAAGCAACATCCTTCATGGAATAATGGTTCTGTCATCACTCATATGTACCTGATAATTTTTTAAAGACATATATTCTCTTCTTGAAAAACTTAAAAAGTTGTTTATTTGGAAACAGTTGGGTTCAAGTAACTGTACTTGTCTCTCCTGTCTATTTTGCTGTTGTTATCACTTCTGGAGTTTTGTTAAGAGATGTGAAGTTAATTTCTTGAAAATGCTGCATCTTGATGCTTCTTAAAAGAAAATACTTCATAATATATTGAATAGTTGCAAAAATGAAATAGCACAATGTGAAAAGGAACAAATAAAACAAAATTTCAGAATTGAAAGACTCAGTGCCTGAGTTATTTGAAAATAAAGTATCTTGAGAAGTACATCATCCAGATGTAGTTGACATGTTAACTGTAAGCTCTGTTGGATGTTACTGTACACATAATTATGTCTTGAAGGATAGGAGGAATTAATACCCAGCACTAGCTCTATTTTTCTGTGAAACTTCCATGAAATAAAATTTATTTGTTCTTGGCTAGCCTCAGCGATCTCTCTCATTTGTAAAATCATAATTCTCCTGCTAATTTATATGACTCATTCCTTCTTCATTCCCTGACCCCTAAGAATAACCCAAATCTGTTATGACTTTTACTTCATGATGATCTTATATTTTACAATTATATATTTACCTGTAATTATTTAATTTGATGATATTATTATCTAATAATGATCCCCGACACTGTGAGTTCTATGTGGTCAGTAATCATGTATTTATTCACTAACCTCGCTGCATCTCTAAAGACTGTGTTGATATTCTAAGGGCTCAGTAAACACTACTTAAATAGATTAATCAGTGAGAGAAAGAATGTAACACTCATCTGTTGGTTTTCCATTATCTCCCACTAGACTGTGAATACAGTATATTTCAAAATGAATTCATAAGATATTTAGTTACCCATCTACTATGTCTCAGACACTGGTTTAGGCACTAAGCATAAAGCAAGGAATATAATTGAACACATTTCTTGGTTGGATCAGCAGTAAAGAATCCACCTGCAATGCAGGAGACACAGGAGACCTGGGTTCGATCCCTGGAAATGGCAACCCACTCCAGTATTCTTGCCTGAAAATTCCATGGCAAGAGGAGCCTGGTGGCCAGGGGTCACAAAGAGCCAGACACAGCTGAGCACGTAAGGCACACTAGCACAGTTGTGTGCAGCCCGTGGTCTCATGTAGCTTGTAGGTGTGAGACTGGGATGGAGACATGGATAGTAAGGAATCCTATAAGCAAATAATATATCTAGGAAGTGATTGAAGCTATGAGAACAGTATAAGGTGGTATGTGGGAGAATAAGAAGGGATCTTTATAGTGTCAGAGTGCCTTTTCTTTGGCACATTTCATACATATGGGTAATTTTATTTTAATGCATAATTTTAATGCATAACTAATATGCATCTTTATGTCTTGCTTATCTAACCTATATGAATACAGGAAAGAAAGAAAGTGAAGTCGCCAGTTGTGTCTGACTTTTTGTGACCCCATGGACCGTAGCCTACCACGATCCTCCATCCATGGGATTTTCCAGGCAAGAGTATTAGAGTGGGTTGCTATTTACTTCTCCAGAGGATCTTCCCAACCCAGGGATCAAACCTGGGTCTCCCACATTGTAGGAAGACGCTTTACCGTCTGACCCATCAGGGAAATATGAACACAGGGGATAGCATTAAATACTCCTTTGTCTTTCCACAGCTCTAAATTCAATGCTGATCACTCATGATATCCTTTCTAATTGGTTGGAAATATATTCTATTCAAATTCTTAAAAGCTTAAGGCTTAAGTAAGAGGCTGGAGAAATGTTTGCTTGTAGACTTTGTGAATAACTGAGTTTGGACAGTAATCCGACTCACAAAAGCCCATTTTAAAACTGAATCTCTTGAGACCTACAAATTGCTCCACTGGATTTATTTCAAGTCAGCCCATTACAGGTTGTCTAAATGAACTGTGTTATTTCCTGTTATTGATGTCCATAAACTCTTAAAAGCAGTAACTTTTCCTCTAAGTTAATTTAAATTGACTCTTGGAAATAAAATCTGTTAAGGTTTTCTTTAATAGAAACATATTTCAGGGTAGGACTGGTATAAAGAATTGAAAACAATTATTTATTCTATTTTCTTTGATTCTTTCCTGTGTCATAGCTGAAATTTACTTCTAGACCAATACTGAGACAAATACTAGTCTGAGAGAAATGAGGGCAAAATGATGAGTGTATTTGGAAAGTGAGAGATTCTGAGTAGGGAGATTAGGGGCAGGTTTTCCAGTAGACAAACTGAACCAAAGCTTTTTCTTGCTTCTCCTGGGAAAAAAAGAATATACTTCACTCCCCTTTCAGTCATCTCCTAGGTTCTGTTGCCATTGTTCAAATATCTTAATAGTTGGAAAGATTAAAATATAGCTCTTTATTTCTCCCTTTTTAGTTTGATTGCCTGGAAATTTGTGTCTCATTCACTGGTCAAGAAGGACTGAAGTCCACATAAATGTGGCACCCTCTTTTGAAATTTATTACACATTTTTCCTTTTGGAAGTTTTCAGTTGGATGGCAATTTGTAATACTATTATTTACAGATATAATAATGTAAGGGCTACAAAATCCTTTATTTATTGCTTACACATAAATTGTTGTTAACATCTGATCTATTAACTGTACCTTCTCCACTAGAAGGTTTAGAGTGAAAATACTTCTCTGGGTAACTTGAATGATGTAAGTTGGGGTAAACTTTCCATCCCCAATGTTCAGAATAGATGTCAACAATTCCAGATAGGCTTCCAAATCCAGATGACCTAGTTAATTTTATTTCAGGGCAGTGAACAGATGGCGAGTGTTTTCTGTCTATCTGGCATTAACGTGCACTCTGTCACCATCAGACTTAACAGTGGCAGATGGCAGTTGTGTTAGCAAACAGTCAGTCCTTTCCCCTCGTTCCTCCCCTTTGGACTGAGGAAGGCCTGGCTTTGGCTTACAGCTGACTCACTGCGGCCACCTCTCCAGGGAAGCCTGAGGGGAGAATGTCAAACCACCGGAAGCCCTCAGTAATGCAGGTTTTCCGGTTCGCCCATGGCAATAGGCACAGCTGGGGCCTCTTCAAAGGCCTGTGGTAGATATTACCGTCTCAGTGTGAAATCCATCGGGGTTCAGTGCTTACTTCAGGGCCAAGTTTAGCATTTCCATGGGATAGATAGATTTTTCTCACCCTCTTGTGAAAAAATACCTGAGTATATGAGGATAGCCTTTCTTGGCCTCTGGTGAACTTTTCTGTACAGAAAAGCAGCCAGCCATATTTAGTAGTTTCATCCAGCAGCATGAATCATTTAACTGCCTTGGTTGATCTTTAGAGTATCCAGATTTTATTGTTTAAAAAAAATTTTTTTTAAAGTAAGTTCTCCCTTTTTGGAATCCAGGTGAGAACATGTTGCAGATGCATTTGTGTATTTTGGATTTCTGTAAAGGACTTTGTAGTATCCTAATTGCTACGCACATAGGATAAGATGAGAGCTTAATTTATGAACCAATTTTCTAAAATTATCAGAGTCAGTTGAGATTGTGAAGATGCTGTCCTGGAAAATATAGAAAGTTTCAGGAGACCTAAAAGTTAACTTGTATTTTGTAGAATTTATAGGATCGAACAAATAATACAAGTGAAATAATATGGGTGAGAGATTTATTGAATTGTCCCCATTTTATGGACACATATTTTTTAAACATTCAAGATATTAAATTTTTAAATATTTTTAACATTCTATAAAGGACAGAAATGGCATGGACCTAACAGAAGCAGGCGATATTAAGAGGTGGCAAGAATATACAGAAGAACTGTACAAAAAAAGATCTTCATGACCCAGAAAATCACGATGATGTGATCATTCACTTCGAGCCAGACATCCTGGAATGCGAAGTCAAGTGGGTCTTAGGAAACATCACTATGAACAAAGCTATTGGAAGTGATGGAATTTCAGGTGAGGTATTTCAAATCCTTAAAGATGATGCTGTGAAAGTGCTGCACTCAATATGCCAGCAAATTTGGAAAATTCAGTAGTGGCCACAGGACTGGAAAAGGTCAGTTTTCATTCTAGTTCCAAAGAAGGGCAATGCCAAGAATGCTAAAACTACCACACAATTGCTCTCATCCCACACACTAGCGAAGTAATCCTCAAAATTTTCCAAGCCAGCTTCAATAGTATGTGAACCATGAACTTCCAGATGTTAAAGCTGGATTTAGAAAAGGCAGAGGAACCAGAGATCAAATTGCCAGCATCTCTTGGATCATTGAAAAAGCGAGAGTTACAGAAAATCATCTACTGCTTTATTGACTACGCCAAAGCTTTTGACTGTGTGGATCAAAATAAACTGTGGAAAACTCTTCAGGAGATGGGAATACCAGACCACCTGACCTGCCTCCTGAGAAATCTGTATGCAGATCATGAAGCAACAGTTAGAACTGGACATGGAACAACAGACTGGTTCCAAATCAGGTAAGGAGTATGACAAGGCTGTATATTGTCACCCTGCTTATTTAACTTATATGCAGAGTACATCATGAGAAATACTGGACTAGATGAAGCACAAGCTGGAATCAAGACTGCTGGGAGAAATGTGAATAACCTCAGATATGCAGATGACACCGCAGTTATGGCAGAAAACAAAGAAGAACTAAAGAGCCTTTTGATGAAAATTATAGAGGAGAGTGAAAAAGTTGGCTTAAAACTCGAGTCAGAAAATAATATCATGGCATCTGGTCCCATCACTTCATGGCAAATAGATGGAAACAATGGAAACAGTGAGAGACTTTATCTTTTTGGGGCTCCAGAATCACTGCAGATGGTGACTGCAGTCATGAAATTAAAAGACGCTTAGTCCTTGGAAGAAAAATTATGACCAACCTAGATAGCATATTCAAAAGCAGAAACTACTTTGCCAACAAAGGTCCGTCTAGTCAAGGCTATGGTTTTTCCTGTGGTCATGTATGGATGTGAGAGTTGGACTGTGAGGAAAGCTGAGCGCTGAAGAATTGATGCTTTTTTTTTTTCTTTTTCTTTTTAATTAAATTTTATTTTGCTTAACTTTACAGAATTGATGCTTTTGAACTGTGGTGTTGGAGAAGACTCTTGAGAGTCCCTTGGACTGCAAGGAGACCCAACCAATCCATCCTGAAGGAAATCAGTCCTTAATATTCATTAGAAGGACTGATGCTGAAACTCCCAATACTTTGTTCACCTGATGCGAAAAACTGACTCATTTGAAAAGCCAGGATGCCAGGAAAGTTTGGAGGCAGGAAGAAAAGAGAATGACAGAGGATGAGATGGTTGGATAGCATCACCAACTCAGTGGACATGTGTTTGAGTAGACTTCAAGAGTTGGTTTCAGACAGGGAGGTCTGGAGTGCTGCAGTCCACGGGGTCGCAAAGAATTGGACACAAGTGAGGAACTGAGCTGAACTGAACTGAGCATTCTATTTCAATTTTTATTTTGTACAGACATGACTTTTTAGAGCAGTTCTAGATTCACAGCAAAACAAAGTATAGAGATTTCCCATATACCATCTGCTCCCATACATGCCTTGTTTTTGTTGTTTAGTTGTTGTCATGTCCAACTCTTTTGCAACCCCATAAACTGTAGCCCACCAGGCTCCTGTGTCCATGGGATGCCCCAGGGAAGAATATTGGAGTGTGTTACCATTTCCTTCTCCTCCCATACATGCATACCTTTCCCCATTATCAGGATCTCCCACCACGACACATTGGTTACGGTTGATGGACCAACATGACACATCATAATCACCCAAAGTCCATTGTTTACACAGGTGTTGCACATTCTATGGCTTTACCCAAATGTGTAACGGCATTATCCATCATTATGGTATCATACAGAGGAGTTCCATTGCCCTAAAAATCCTCTTTGCTCTGCCTGTTCATCCCTCCCTCCCTCCTAACCCCTGGAAACCACTAGCATTTTCACAGTCTCCATGGTTTTGCCTTTTCTAGGATGTCAGATGGTTGACATCAATTTTGGTAAGTCTTATCCTGAACTGATCATAGGAATGCAAAGTTCAGTCAACAAAAATGTGATTGATAATATAAATTGCATATATTCCATAACGCAAATCTGGAAATATCATTAGAGCTGTTAAGCCATGCCTGAAAACCTCTGTTTGTAATTTATGAGTTAGGGCTTGAAGATAACAAGCAATGTTGGTGGCTTATTATTTATTGTCACCTGAAATATGTATTTGGGATAAAATTCTTTTGGTATTATTCATGGTGATTATTTACTGCTGCTGCTGCAGTCGTGTCCGACTCTGTGCAACCCCATAGATGGCAGCCCACCAGGCTCCCCCGTCCCTGGGATTCTCCAGGCAAGAACACTGGAGTGGGTTGCCATTATTCACTAGTTGATATAAAATGCCTAATAGTAGGCCAGAATCTCTTTTGCACTCAGGCCTTGCATTGCTAATGAGTGATATACAGCCACTTTAGCATTTCAAATGGCAGTAGCCTTATTGGTTACACTGCTCAGGGTGCATTATAGTCTGCATATTAGTTTTCAGGAACTAACAAAATGATTCCCTTAAATGAGTTGGCAGTATATTGAGATAATTTAGAACATACTGATGTCAATCTTTGATCTTAAATTGGGGTGCATAAGATACATATTTTGGGACAAGCACTCTTTCAGAGTTTAGGCTCATACATATATTGATTAAGGCATCATACATTTAAAGGACTGATAGAGGCATCTCATCTGATTTCTTTATTTCTTCTGCTGCTGCTGCTGCTGCTAAGTCGCTTCAGTCGTGTCCGACTCTGTGCGACCCCATAGACGGAAGCTCACCAGGCTCCCCTGTCCATGGGATTCTCCAGGCAAGAATACTGGAGTGGGTTGCCATTTCCTTCTCCAATCTTTATTTCTAGTGATTCCTAAGTGTAAACAAGCAAGGGCACCTGGATTGCCTTTACACGTTTTTTACTTGATATTGACCTATATCATTCCTTTAAGCTGGTATTTGATATGGGATCTCTGCACTGCAATTTTAGTGATTTCTGAATAGGACTGTAAATTAAGTGTATTCTCATACCGTTAGAGCTACAAGTTCTTATTTTGCTTTATTTTATTTTGTTTCTGAATTATTCATACAATTGCCTCAATATTCTGCTTTGGTTTGCTATAGAGACCTAGATTTATTTATGTTAATCTCATGAGAATGATGCCAAAGTATTTTATTCTTTTGGCTTTGAAGGTGCTTTTGGAATTTATAAATATTTCAGTAGGTAGACTCAATGAATTTTAGAGCAAGTATAGACTCTGAATTCATTCTAATGTTAAATCTCAGAGAGTTTGAGACTTCAGGTCACAAATGTAGAACCAAGCTGTCACTAGAACCTACATTTTTAATAGTCATTGAGTAAAGCTGTTCTTGGTGTTGATATAACTAAATACTAAATTAGGTGTTCACAGGATTCTAGTGGATAAAAATTGACAGATGGAAGATAAGGCTAAATTATCTACTTCAAATATCTGCCTCTATAGAAAAAAGTCACAAATTACTTGATATCAAGGTAAAATACAATGGCAAGATACTTCTGCAACCAGAGTATTGAAGTCTTTCCTGCCATCAAGAAACCTTACTATAAAAAAGATGCTAATATTTTCAGCTGCTATTTATTTTTATGTTATATGTAAAATATATCTTATATCATTGAGTAATTTCTTTACCACATAAGAGAAAAAGATTCTTGTGTGAATCCTGGAAAACATCTTAAAGCCAGGCAGGAGACCTAGCTCTCAAAAGACAAGATATTGAAGGGTACACTTGTCAAACATCATAGCTTTTCCCAACTCCTAGCTAGGGCCCCAGAGAAGGCGATGGCACCCCACTCCAGTACTGTTGCCTGGAAAATCCCGTGGATGGAGGGGCCTGGTAGGCTGCAGTCCATGGGGTCTCTAGGAGTCAGACACGACTGAGCGACTACACTTTTACTTTTCACTTTCCTGCATTGGAGAAGGAAATGGCAACCCACTCCAGTGTTCTTGCCTGGAGAATCTCAGGGATGGGGAAGCCTGGTGGACTGCCATCTATGGGGTTGCACAGAGTTGGACATGACTGAAGTGACTTAGCAGCAGCAGCAGGTAGGGCTTATGGTGGGTGAGAAGATAAATAAATTAAAATTGCTTTTAAAGTACAGAATCTGATACTCCAGATACATTGCTAAATGATTTCTATTCATTTTATTTGATTCTTGTAACAACACCTTCAGTTCCGTTCAGTTCAGTTGCTCAGTCGTGTTCAACCCTCTGCAACCCCATGAATCGCAGCATGCCAGGCCTCCCTGTCCATCACCAACTCCTGGAGTTCACTCAGACTCATGTCCATCGAGTCAGTGATGCCATCCAGCCATCTCATCCTCTGTCATTCCCTTCTCCTCCTGCCCTCAGCCCCTCCCAGCATCAGGGTCTTTTCCAATGAGTCAACTCTTCACATGAGGTGGCCAAAGTACTGGAGTTTCAGCTTTAGCATCATTCCTTCCAAAGAACACCTAGGACTGATCTCCTTTAGAATGGACTGGTTGGATCTCCTTACAGTCCAAGGGACTCTCAAGAGTCTTCCCCAACACCACAGTTCAAAAACATAAATTCTTTGGCACTCAGCTTTCTTCACAGTCCAACTCTCACATCCATATATGACTACTGGAAAAACCATAGCCTTGACTAGATGGACCTTTGTTGGTAAAGTAATGTCTCTGCTTTTGAATATGCTATCTAGGTTGGTCATAACTTTCCTTCCAAGGAGTAAGCGTCTTTTAATTTCATGGCTGCAATCACCATCTGCAGTGATTTCAGAGCCCCAAAATATAAAGTCTGACACTGTTTCCACTGTTTCCCCATCTATTTCCCATGAAGTGATGGGACCGGATGCCATGATCTTCGTTTTCTGAATGTTGAGCTTTAAGCCAGCTTTTTCACTCTCCTCTTTCACTTTCATCAACAGGCTTTTTAGTTCCTCTTCACTTTCTGCCATAAGGGTAGTGTCATCTGCATATCTGAGGTTATTGATATTTCTCCCAGCAATCTTGATTCCAGCTTGTGCTTCTTCCAGCCCAGCGTTTCTCATGATGTACTCTGAATAAAAGTTAAATAATATTCAAGCTGGTTTTGGAAAAAGCAGAGGAACCAGAGATCAAACTGCCAACATCTGCTGGATCATTGAGAAAGCAAGAGAGTTCCAAAAAAACACATCTATTTCTGCTTTATTGACTATGCCAAAGCCTTTGACTGTGTGGATCACAATAAACTGTGGAAAACTCTGAAAGAGATGGGAATACCAGACCACCTGATCTGCCTCTTGAGAAATCTGTATGCAGGTCAGGAAGCAACAGTTAGAACTGGACATGGAACAACAGACTGGTTCCAAATAGGAAAAGGAGTATGTCAAGGCTGTATATTGTCACATTGCTTATTTAACAACACCTTGAGTTCAGTTCAGTTCAGTCTCTCAGTCATGTCCGACTCTTTGCGACCCCATGAATTTCAGCATGCCAGGCCTCCCTGTCCATCAGACTCCTCCTGTCCTGGAGTTCACTCAAACTCACGTCCATTGAGTCGGTGATGCCATCCAGCCATCTCATCTTCTGTCATCCCCTTCTCCTCCTGCCCCCCAATCCCTCCCAGCATCAGAGTCTTTTCCAATGAGTCAACTCTTCGCATGAGGTGGCCAAAGTACTGGAGTTTCAGCTTTAGCATCATTCCCTCCAAAGAACACCTAGGGTAGGGCTGTTATGACTCCCAAGTTCTAAATGGGATAGCACAGGTGTAGAGAAATTAAAACTTTTCCTGAGACCATGTGGCTGATTTATAAAGCTGAGATTTAAATCTGAGTCCATCTGAAACCAACGGTGCTACACCTATAACCACAGGTCTACAGTGGTTAAATTGTATGATCACAGAGAACAGAAAGGCATGCATATAAGGGCCTGATGTGTTTCAGGTGAAGATAGTTGGGATATAGCTATGTTGAAGCCAGCTGAAACCAGCTCTCAAAAGCTGATAGTTAAATATTTAGGAATTTGGCAAGCTGGTTGTTAAATTATTGATAATATGAAATCATCCATCATGAAAGTATTTACACCACAGAAATGAGCAAATGCTACAAATCAGGACTTGGTCCCCATGAAATCAGTTTTCCAGCATAACACTAGCTACTTGAATATTAGTGTTAAAGCACAACATGTATGGAGGAGAAAGAATGGGAGAAGATAGAAACATACATTAAGATCAGTTTATAAACACTTTGCTTAGGTAAACATGAACATGGCCACGATTTTGCAATGTAAATTGGATTCTGTCATCTCTCAACCTATAATCCTTCAATGACTTCCAACCGGAATAAAATCTAAATTGCCTGTCTTGGGAAATGATCTGTGCTTTCCTCTTCAACTTGATCTCTGCAGTTTTCTCTGTCTGTCATTTTCACTCTCAGATCAAGCTGCAGCTCTGGTCAACTTGTGTCAGATTCTTAATAAGCCAAGCTCTTTCCAAATTTAGTCATTTACACTAATTGTCCCCTTAGTCTACTTCTGAAGTTTTCTCATGGTTGTATCCTTCAGATCTCAGTTTAAATGTCACTTCCTAAAAAGGCTTAACTTTCAAATCTAAAGTAGCTGCCAAGTCTCTCTCTGTCACATCAGCCTATTTTAACACTCTGCTTAGCACTTAGTGGTGTGATATGGGGTTAAATGCCACACCTCTAAAGCCAGACTGCTGTGACCCATTCTTACTTCACCATTACTAGCTGTGGGACTTCATGCAATTGCTTATCTCCATGACTCAATTTTCTATTTGAAAAATAGGATGCAATTATTTCCTTTTCATGGGGTTTCTGTGGGAATTAATACGTGTAAAAAAAAAAAAAAAAAAAACACAAAGCACACACGAGAAAGAGCAGTGACTGGCCCATAAAGCATTCAAAATATTTCAGATATTATTGTCACTGGTAAGTGATACTTAATGACTTGTTTTCTAGTTCTTTCGATTAGAAGTTCAGTTGGAAGAGGCACCTCATCTTTTCTGTTTGCTTTTGATTATTCCCACCGCTGATTCCCAGAGCATTGTCTGGCAAGTGGTAGGCAGTAGGGCAGGATGAGGACGTATGACAAGGAGCTGACCATTCAGAGTTCCTTGGTTGCTTTCCTAACTTCTCTCAGCATTCTGTGTTGTTGCTTTCTCTGAACTGAGAACAATGGAATAAACATAGATGTCTGAATCAGCCATTTTCAGGGGACGAAATAAAAGTAAGAGATACTGCCTTTTCTCTGTAAGCATCATACTTCATCTCCAACTCATGGGTGCCTATTCAAGAATGTGGGCCCATGTATTGTCAGATTTTTCATTTATCAAGAGAAGACATAAATATGGATATATTTTTGGTGTGAAATCTCCTAAGTTTTAAATGTTGACAATAAATTCAAAATTTATACATGACCTTTAGCCAAACATATCAGGTCTGCAGGCTGGATTTGGCCATGGACCACCTGTTACAAGCTGTGGTCTTGAATTTGATCTCTCAGTTGTTGTTTGTGAGGTCAGTATCCTCTACTTTACAAGGCAACTGCCTGATGACCACAGTCTACAGCTACATCTTCCTGAATTCTGTGCCTAGTATCCTCCACTCGCTAAACAAACCCTCCCCAAGGTGGTACCCTTGGTTTGAAGTTTATTCCTTGGGTTTACCATGTTATTCACCAGAGTTACATGGTTCACACCAAAGTTTGTATTGTATGCCATGGATGTAAGGATAAGGAAGGTCAACAGTCTAAGTCTTTTATTTAAGTGTTTATTATTGAAGAGAGATGTTATCTGAGGAAAGAAACTTTATTTCTCATTTCTCCCTTCCCTTATTTTTCCTTCCCTATGGCCTATAGTGACATTAGTCTGATCAGTATTCTAAGTCAAAAAGTTTATTCTAAGTAACTTTTAGAAAGTTACTGTGACATGGTGCTTTGCCAATGTACTTTGTTTCCTATGAACATTTGGCTGGGGGAGGGGAGTAATCTAGAACAATGGTCTGTAACACTTTTTGTTTATATTTGCCACTACCAGTAAAAAAAAGAGAAAAATTAAATGTGTTTTGACCTGAATGTTTGTGTGCTCCCCAAATTCATATGTTGAAGTTCTAAACTCCAAGGTGATAATATTTAGAAGGTAGAGTTTTGGGGTCATTAGGGCAATGCAATTACTGTTTTTATAAAAGAGATCCTTTATGCCACATACTAAGAGGCTGGCTCTCACCAGATAAAGTATCTAGGCATTCAAGCCTCCATTACTATGATGAAAAAATGTTTGCTGTTTATAAGCCACCCACTTTATGGTATTCTGTTTTAGTAGCCCAGCTTCCCAACTGGCTAAGTAGTAAATAACTCGCCTTCCAATGCAGGAGCCACAAGAAATGCAGGTTCCATCCCTGGGTCAGAAGATCCCTTGGAGGAAGAAATGGAAACCCACTCCAGTATTATTTATGAGATAATCCCATGGACAGGGGACCTGGTGGGCTACAGTCCATGGGATCACAAAGAACAGGACACAACTGAGCAGCTGAGCATGCACGCGCACACACACACACACACACACACACACACACACACAGCATATAGCTCCATATATGTGAATTTATTTATTGTTGTTCGGTTGCTCAGTCATGTCTGAATCTTTGCAGCCCCATGGACAGCATTCCAGGCTTCACTGTCCTTCTCCGTCTCCTGGAGCTTGCTCAAACTCATGTCCATTGAGTTGGTGATGCCATCCAACCATCTAATCCTCTGTCATCCCCTTCTCCTGCCTTCAATCTTTTCCAGCATCAGGGTCTTTTACAGTGAGTTGGCTCTTTGCATCAGCTGGCCAAATATTGGACCTTCAGCTTCAGTATCAGTCCTTCCAATGAATATTCAGGGTTTATTTCTTTTAGGATTGACTGGTTTGATCTCCTTGCAGTCCAAGGGTCTCTCAAGAGTCTTCTCCAGCACCAAAGTTCAAAAGCATCAATTCTTTGGTGCTTAGCCTTCTTTATAGCCTTCTTTATGGTCCACCTTTCACATCCATACATGCCTACTGAAAAAACCATGGCTTTGCCTAGACGAACCTTTGTAGGCAAAGTAACGTCTCTGCTTTTTAATGCGCTGTCTAGGATTTCTTCCAAGGAGCAAGCATCTTCATTTCACCACTGCAGTCACTGCCCACAGAGATTTTTGAGCCCAAGAAAATAGTCTTTTCACTATTTCCATTGTTTCCACATCTATATGCCATGAAGTGATGGTACTGGAGACCACGATCTTAGTTTTTTGAATGTTAGGTTTTAAGCCCACTTTTTCACTCTCCTTTTTCACTTTCATCAAGAGGCTCTAATTCCTCTTTGCTTCCTGCCATAAGGATGGTGTCTGAATATGGAATATCTGAAGTTATTGGTATTTCTCCTGACAGTCTTGGTTCCTGCTTGTGCTTCATCCAATTTGACATTTCACTTGAGATACTCTGCATATAGGTTAAATAAACAGGGTGACAGTGTACAGCCTGATGCATTTCTTTCCCAATTTTGAACCAGTCTTGTTCCATGTTCACTTCTAACTGTTGCTTCTTGACATGCATACAGGTTTCTCAGGAAGCAGGTAAGGTGGTCTCATATTACCCTCTCTTAGAATTTTCCATACTTTGTCATGATTCACACAGTCAAAGGCTTTAGGATAGTCAATGAAGCAGAAATAGATGTTTTTCTGGAATTCTCTTGCTTTTTCTGTGATCCAGCAGCTTTGGTAATTTGGTTTCTGGTTCCTCTGCGTTTTCTACATCCAGCTTAAACATCTGAAAGTTGACGGTTCACATACTGTTGAAGCCTGGCTTGCAGGGTTTTGAGCATGACCTTGCTAGCATGTGAAATGAGTGCAATTGTGTGGTAGTTTGAATATTTTTGGCATTGCCTTTCTTTGAGATTGGAATTGAAACTGATGTTTGCAGTCCTGTGGCCACTGCTGAGTTTTCCAAATGTGCTGGCATATTGAATGCAGCACTTTCACAGCATCATCTTTTAGGATTTGAAATAGCTCAGCTGAAATTCCATCATCTCCCTTAGCTTTGTAGTGATACTTCCTAAGCCCCACTTAACCTCACATTCCAGGATGTCTCGCTCTAGGTGAGTGATCACACCATCATGGTTATCCAGGTCATTAAGATCTTTTTTGTATAGTTCTTCTGTGTATTCTTGCCACTTCTTCTTAATATCTGTTGCTTCTGTTACGTCCATACCATTTCTGTCCTTTATTGTTCCTATCTTTGCATTAAATGTTCCTTTGGTATTTCTGATTTTCTTGAAGAGATCTCTAGTCTTTCCCATTCTATTGGTTTTTCTTTTTTTCTTTGCATTGTTCACTGAGGAAGGCTTTCTTAACTTTCCTTGCTATTCTGTGGACCTCTGCATTCAGATTGATTTATCTTTCCTTTTCTCCTTTACTTATTTGTTATTTTATATTTAATCCCATGTTCTAGTATATTGTGCTGTGTGCTCAGTTGCTTCAGGCTAGTGTGTCACATATATTTTTAAATGCACAGAAAATATCATTTTATAATACTGAGATTAAAAATAGTAAATTCAATTATCTTTTTAACTCCATGGGAAAATTACCAAGTACACTTCATGGGTGCATATACTCCTGGTCTAAAGACAAACATCAACTTTTAAAGAGACTGCTCTCCCAGACTGTAACTCAGCTGTCCTCATTGACACTTTTTGTCAGTTTTGCACTAGAATGCTGTTCATGTTGGATGTGACAGGTTAGCACGTGAGGACGCAGCCTGGGGCTCCAACCCAAAGCACAGCTGCTAGAATTGAAGGGTCTGAAAGTCCTGTGTACCAGTCCCAAAACACCAAGTCTGCTGGCTCCAGATAATCTGAAGACTCTGTGCTTGCTGCTAATGTGCCCTCCTAACTTCAGCGCCTACCTCCTGTCTCTCCCACCCACTGTGGGAAGAGGGCAGTTAGACTGGCTTTTCTCAACATCATCAGAGTGTTTGTCAAATCCTCTGGATTACTGAGTTTATAATCTCTGACCTAAACCGTGATGCATGGGATGAAGCTGCAGTGTCTGAAGCCTCATCACTCTCTGCAAAGCTCAAGAGCAGATTTATTTTAACAGCTGTTCACTACCTGATTGGAATTAGGATACTTGTGAAAAGGTCAAGGAGAAAGAGCTAAACAGCACATCTGTTTCAGTCGTAAAACCATATTTCTAGGAAGGTAGGAAAAAACCCCAACATTCTATTAAAGAAAATCTCAACAGTCATTTTAAGAAGCATGATTTCACTATGATTGTAAAACAAGGTATCTGTCTTATTCCTTCTTAACATTTCCTTTTTCTAGGAATATAGTAAAGCCCTTGTTTCTGTCCTATATTCTTTTGAACCCTGGTAAAAAGCTGGCCTGATATTCTTATTTTACAAGCATTATTTTTTTATCCTCTAATTCTATGTTAATCATTGAAACCTTTGTTTCTGTTTTATATTTTTTTATTGAAAGCATTGATCAGCAGTTCTATGTGCTCTTCTGTTTTGTCATTCAAGTGCCTTCCACATTTCTTCATCTTCAGCTCTTTTTAAATTAAGCTTTATTAACTGAAATTATCCTCTCTCTAAAATAGAAAAGGATCCTGATTTGGACAAAGCTGACCTATGCACTTGTCTGAGTGAACTGTCAAACCTCATCCTTACTGTCCCTGCTGTTACAGTCTTAATTCCTCACGAACAACTGTGCGTGAAAGTGCCTTGAGAAGTGACAGCTGGTTGAAGTGTCTCGTCCTGACAAATACTATCAATGGTTCAGTGTCAGCTTGGGAAGACACAACAAATGGCATTCCATAGAGGTTACTTCTTGGGCCAGTTAACATTTGGATCAGTGGCTTGGATACTGGAATAGAAAATATGCTTAGAATGTCTGTGATGGATGCTAATATTTATGATGAGAACAGACCCAGGTCCTGAGTTACTCTCTCTACCTTATTATCTTGCTATAACTTGAATAAGCTGTGAATGATTTTATATGAAGAAATGGAAATCCTAGTAACCTTTGCCACCTAAATTGAATCAGTCATCATAAGGCAGGCCAAAGCCTCCTATCAGGCTCTACTTAAATCATAGAGTGACCCTCTCTATGGGTCACCCTCCATGGCCTATAGCATCTTGATTATTTGCTCTCATTGCAGATTGTCACTGATTGCCATTCAGCCTGATTTTTAACACCTCCCCAGCTGTACTTTCTGAAACACAGAGCCTTATTTGGGAGCCTTAATGATTTAATTGCAAACATCAGATCAGATCAGATCGGATCAGTCACTCAGTCATGTCCGACTCTCTGCGAACCCATGAATCGCAGCACGCCAGGCCTCCCTGTCCATCACCAACTCCCGGAGGTCACTCAGACTCATGTCCATCGAGTCAGTGATGCCATCCAGCCATCTCATCCTCTGTCATCCCCTTCTCCTCCTGCCCTCAATCCCTCCCAGCATCAGAGTCTTCTCCAATGAGTCAGCTCTTCGCATGAGGTGACCAAAGTACTGGAGTTTCAGCTTCAGCATCATTCCTTCCAAAGAAATCCCAGGGCTGATCTCCTTCAGAATGGACTGGTTGGATCTCCTTGCAGTCCAAGGGACTCTCAAGAGTCTTCTCCAACACCACACTTCAAAAGCATCAAGTCTTCGGCTCTTAGCCTTCTTCACAGTCCAACTCTCACATCCATACATGACCACAGGAAAAACCATAGCCTTGACTAGGCGAACCTTTGTTGGCAAAGTAATGTCTCTGCTTTTGAATATGCTATCTAGGTTGGTCATAACTTTCCTTCCAAGGAGTAAGCGTCTTTTAATTGCATGGCTGCAGTCACCATCTGCAGTGATTTTGGAGCCCAGAAAATAAAGTCTGACACTGTTTCCATCCACTGTTTCCCCATCTATTTCCCATGAAGTGATGGGGCCGGATGCCATGATCTTCATTTTCTGAATGTTGAGCTTTAAGCCAACTTTCTCACTCTCCACTTTCACTTTCATCAAGAGGATTTTTTAGTTCCTCTTCACTTTCTGTCATAAGGGTGGTATCATCTGCATATCTGAGGTTATTGATATTTCTCCCAGCAATCTTGATTCCAACTTGTGTTTCTTCCAGCCCAGTGTTTCTCATGATGTACTCCTCATAAAAGTTAAATAAACAGGGTGACAATATACAGCCTTGACGAACTCCTTTTCCTAATTGGAACCAGTCTGTTGTTCCATGTCCAGTTCTAACTGTTGCTTCCTGACCTGCATATAGATTTCTCAAGAGGCAGATCAGGTGGTCTGGTATTCCCATCTTTTTCAGAATTTTCCACAACTGCAAACATAGAAGGGAATAAAGATATTTTTAAAATTCCAAACAATATGGATGATTAAAAGCTAGAGAAACTATTAAAAGTAATACTAATACTGGGTTTCTGGTCTACATTAAAATGCAAATGGAGCTGTCAGTCTAAGAACCCCCATCCTGACTCATTCACTTTGTCTGAAAGTGAGACCTGGCAAGTCTATAGTCTAGATCAAGCTCTTCAGAATCCCAGGCTCAGTAGATTCCCAATTGCCCAGTGGGATTGCTGAGTCTTCTCAGATGAGACCTCCTGGTCTCTATATATCTTCTCTTTTTCTCTGAATCCCAAGTGTGTTATCCTTTCATCATAATTACTCTTGGCTCCCCCAGGCCCTTTCCTTCTTGGCAATGCTAAGGAGAATACAGTTCTGTTACTGACCTAAAAATTATTCACTTTTGCCTTTTAGATTTTGTACCTTCAGCTTTCTCAAGGTTTATTTGGTTTTACTTGTTACGAGATACTTGTTATGAGGCTCATTCTTTCAGTTTTTTATAGTCCTCCAAACACATGTCATATCAGCTCCCTACTGAGTAAGAAACCTCAGCAGTGCTCCAACTAGACGTTGGCCTCTCTGTTAGCCCCTCTTTGGTCTTACGAGGCCTCAGAAAGCAGAATTCCATCCTATGTGTTTTAAAAATATATCTTACCTTTAATAGGTCCAAGCAATATTTTTTTTTTTTTCATGTTTGAGGGAAACCTCAAGTGTGCAGAAACTGCACATTTATGATCAGATCAGATCAGATCAGTCGCTCAGTCGTGTCCGACTCTTTGCGACCCCGTGAACTGCAGCACACCAGGCCTCCCTGTCCATCACCAGCTCCCGGAGGTCACCCAGACTCATACCCATCGAGTCAGTGATGCCATCCAGCCATCTCATCCTCTGTCGTCCCCTTCTCCTCCTGCCCTCAATCCCTCCCAGCATCAGAGTCTTCTCCAATGAGTCAACTCTTCGCATGAGGTGGCCAAAATACTGGAGTTTCAGCTTTAGCATCATTCCTTCTAAAGAAATTCCAGGATTGATCTCCTTCAGAATGGACTGGTTGGATCTTCTTGCAGTCCAAGGGACTCTCAAGAGTCTTCTCCAACACCACAGTTCAAAAGCATCAATTCTTTGGCGCTCAGCCTTCTTCACAGTCCAACTCTCACATCCATACATGACCACAGGAAAGACCATAGCCTTGACTAGGCCAATCTTTGTTGGTAAAGCAATGTCTCTGCTTTTGAATATGCTATCTAGGTTGGTCATAACTTTCCTTCCAAGGAGTAAGCGTCTTTTAATTTCATGACTGCAGTCACCATCTGCAGTGATTTTGGAGCCCAGAAAAACAAAGTCTGACACTGTTTCCACTGTTTCCCCATCTATTTCCCATGAAGTGATGGGACCAGATGCCATGATCTTCGTTTTCTGAATGTTGAGCTTTAAGCCAACCTTTTCACTCTCCACTTTCACTTTCATCAAGAGGCTTTTTAGCCCCTCTTCACTTTCTGCCATAAGAGTCGTGTCATCTGCATATCTGAGGTTATTGATATTTCTCTCAGCAATCTTGATTCCAACTTGTGTTTCTTCCAGTCCAGCATTTCTCATGATGTACCTGAAATATCCTAATTTCAGATTACTATTAAAATCCTTTAGTTGTTCGTTCTTGATTACATCTGTATCCCTAGGTTTTTCTTCTTATGTCCCTTTCTTTTCTCCACAAAGGTGATTTTCCAGAACTATATGAGTATTTTATAATACCAGATGTGGTAAACATCACCTCTACACAAAACACCCAATTTTCCTTTCTATTCATGTTTAGGGGCTCCAAAATCACTGCAGATAGTGACTGCAGCCATGAAATTAAAAGACGCTTACTTCTTGGAAGGAAAGTTATGACCAACCTAGATAGCATATTCAAAAGCAGAGACATTACTTTGCCAAAAAAGGTCCATCTAGTCAAGGCTATGGTTTTTCCCGTGGTCGTGTATGGATGTGAGAGTTGGACTGTGAAGAAGGCTGAGCGCCGAAGAATTGATGCTTTTGAACTGTGGTGTTGGAGAAGACTCTTGAGAGTCCCTTGGACTGCAAGGAGATCCAACCAGTCCATTCTGAAGGAGATCAGTCCTAGGTGTTCTTTGGAAGGAATGATGCTGAAGCTGAAACTCCAGTACTTTGGTCACCTCATGCGAAGAGTTGACTCATTGGAAAAGACTCTGATGCTGAGAGGGATTGGGGGCAAGAGGAGAAGGGGACGACAGAGGATGAGATGGCTGGATGGCATCACTGACTCGATGGACATGAGTCTGAGTGAACTCCGGGCGTTGGTGATGGACAGGGAGGCCTGGCGTGCTGCAGTTCATGGATTCTCGAAGAGTCGGACACGACTGAGTGACTCATCTGATCTGATCTTATCTGATACATCCCAAACTCTTTTGGGAGGTAGACCAGTTGACCAGCTCTGACCAGTGAAATGTACATGAATATGATTTTAATCTGGAGAAGGCAATGGCCCCCCCGCTCCAGTACTCTTGCCTGGAAAATCCCATGGACGGAGGAGCCTGGTAGGCTGCAGTCCGTGGGGTTGCTAAGAGTCAGACACGACTGAGCGACTTCGCTTTCACTTTTTCACTTTCATGCCTTGGAGAAAGAAATGGCAACCACTTCAGTGTTCTTGCCTGGAGAATCCCAGGGGCAGGAGAGCCTGGTGGGCTGATGTCTATGGGGTCGCACAGAGTCAGACATGACTGAAGTGACTTAGCAGCAGTAACATGATTTTAATCTGATTTTTTCACTATCATGACTACCAGCTATACTCTGACTGGAGGATCCTGTTAACCTCTCCTTACATCATGTGATTATATGCAACAAAACTGCTGATCTGTTGACTTAAATTGCACATGTAGTATGAGAGAAATATGTGTTTGCTCTGTTCAGTAACTGATATTTCAGGGTTAATTGGTTACCAAAGAATAGCCTAGTTTATCCTGATTAATAAAAGCACCATAGGATAAGCAGGCTTTAACAATAACAGGCTCTACTAACACTGGTGGAAGAGGAACAGGATTCCCTGGGATGATAAATCCATATCAGTGTCCATAAACTCTGGGAGAGATTTAGGCCAGATAACGTTCTGACTTATTAAAGTTGGACTAATTCAGAGACTTCATTTATTTTTGCATTTAAAGGTGCACATTCCTTGTTTTTCTATGAGAAAATTAGATTTCTTTTCATAGTGCTATTTTTTTGTGAAACACTTGTTTTATTTCTACCTTGTTTTTCTAAAGCTTTCATATCTAAGGAGGCAGTTGAATATTTCGGCATGAGTGCTCAGTCATGTCTGACTCTTTGCAATTCTGTCTGGGCTCCTTTGTCCATAGAATTTTCCAGGCAAGAATACTGGAGTAGGTTGCCATTTTCTACTCCCAGAGGATCTTCCCTACCCAGAGATTGAACCCACATCTCCTGTACTGGTAGGCAGATTCTTTACCACTGAGCCACCTGGGAAGCCCACAGTTGAATATTTAGAGCTGTAAAGAACAGCTCAGCTTCATGCTTCCTGCTCCATCCACAGGCTTAACTGTGGCACATTATAAAGGGCTCAGTACTGTGCATCCCATTGTGTTCAAGAATCTGTCTGTGCTTTGCCTCCCATACCTACCTTGACTGCCTTATTTGTTCTTTTCCTGAGACTTTGGCTCTGGACTCCACTCTCCATTTAGACTCAATTTTTGAATTCTACTTGCTTCCCACACCATCATCTGAGAGCCAGGCATCAATCCCCATATATTCTTTGACCAAAAGTTTTTTCCCTTCCCCCATACCCACAGTCTTTCTCAATTCTGGAACTCCTGGCCCCTCACATTCTTAGGAAAAGAGGTCAGCAATAGGAGGGCAGACAGAATAGTCTTGAAGCTCGCATGTTGTAACAGAAGTTATTTTAGGTTGTGATTTTAGGAAGTCAGTCTAAATGCTTCATGCTTTTCCATGATCTTAATTATTTCTGGGCTCACTAGTAGGAGTTTACTTCTTAACAGCATTGTTATCCATCAATGTGTAAATGTATCGATGTTCAATTGGTGAGAAGAAAAGACAGAGAAGTGTCAGGCTGCAAAGTGCTTTATAAAGAAGGACCATTTTTGTATTTTCCAGATGGGTCAGGGAGGCACAGCTGGAAAGAGAATCTGGGTTTTTATCCAAATCCTGTACTTTCATTAGTCTGGGCAGCTGCATCCTAAAAACTGTGAATTACTGAGAGGATGCAATACTATAGGCTGAGCTTCCAGCAAGATAGCAGTTCAACAGTAGAGCTGTGCACGTCTATACACACCTTATACACTGTCTGGTTTGTTTAAACCACTCCCAAATTCCTACAGACATGGATGCTTCTTACAAAATGTAGTTCTATATTTCTTACATATCTATTTCAATTAGTATAGTTTTGCTGAACTGAATTATTTCACTTACTTTTCAGACCTCATGAGATTATGTCTGTCGATTTTACCATAGGAAGAATAGAGAAATTTATCAAGATAATCTCTTTGAATGTATAATGACTTGTTCTGTCTTTTCCCCTGCCCTCAAGTATCCCAGGTTCCCTTTTGAGAGAAATCAACAATTATTATTTTCTTATTATTCACATTATTATTATATTATGATTACAAATTCTTGATCCTTTATTGTTTTCTTTCTCTCTGGTCATGTAAGATCAATGATGACTTCTAGCAAAGGCTCCTGATGATTTCAAGAATGTTAAATCAGTTTCATGACTTAATTCGTATTTCTTTTACCTTAAACAATGTCTTTATTTAGGGAATGATTATTATGCAAAGTACAATAGGTTTAATGTGATTAAGTTACAAAAAGCAATGTGTCACATCCAGATCTTGCTACAGATGAAAAGATTGTTGAGGTTGGAAAAGGAGAGTCTTCCCTTCTTGGCAGCTGTCTAGCCTCTTCTCTCTTCTCTCTTTATCTTTCCGAGCTCCTCATTTTTTTTTCCCCCTGTTTGCTTCTTTGTTGGGATTGATTTGTTGATTCTGAAAGGGCATTGTCGGTGTGTGCTTAGTCACTTTGGTCACAACTGACTCTGCAACGTTGTGGACCGTAGCCCACCTGACTCCTCTGTCCATGGGATTCTCTAGGCAAGAATACTGGAGTGGGTTGCCGTGCCCTCCTCCAGGGGATCGTCCTGACCCAGGCATTGAACCCGCGGCTCCTGCATTGCAGGCAGATTCTTTACTGCTGAGCCCCCTGGGTAGCCCAAGGGTATAGTGTTACCTCTTAATATATATTTGAAGCTGTAATATACCCCAAACTTCCATTTCAATATTGCACACTGGAACTACAGTGTCTACAAAATATTTTAGTACTCAAACCAACTATATTAAACCTAAAACTAAATCTTTACTAAATCTTAAAAGGATGGGAAAATTTTAAAACCATCTTTCAAAAGTACTGTCAATAACTTAGCTATCTTTATGTATTCTCTTTTCCTTTTACATCCAAACCTGACTATACTTATTTTTGTTTCAGTTACTTAAATGTTTTCTTTTTATAATGATTGAAGTACTGCCAGAACAAAAAGAAACTTCCAAAAACCAAGAAGCTGTATTTGTGTCCTTCAGTCTAGGAGCATATTCCAAGCTGTATTTGTGTCCTTCAATCCAGGAGCATATCCCAATGAAATGATGTCATTTTAGGAACTATTCTGACCAGTTTTACCCACTTAGGGTAGTAGTGACTATGAAAAATCAGCAAGGTCCACGCTGTTCACTTTTTCTCCTATCCAACACTAAAGTTTTTTTTTTTTTCTATTTAAGATGTAAACACAAAATTTAGTTGAGAATGACATCTCAAACTATGAGATAAACTCTATCTAATTTGTTAAATAATTCATATGTCTAGCAAGTACAATTAAAACAAAATGTAAACTGAAGGAGCAAGAAATATTCTATTACTATCTTCATTTTCATTTTGGACCCTCAGCATCCAGATCATTGTTTGGAACATGTTCAACACTGAGTAGACACTTATGAATTTAAAACTTAATTGATAATACTGTATCAATATATGAGATTATTCTGGATGAAGCACCAATCATTCCTCAGGGAGTTTGTTAGTCAAGACTGATTCTAGAATGTTTCAGGAAATAACTGTGATATTCACTTCTCTGGGTTAGCATCTCTTTCCTTATGCTTTTTCTGCATTATCATATTGGTTTTTTGTTGTCCACTGATTTATTTTTGCATTCTTTTCTGGTCCCTGATACAACCTCATTGACAAACCGTTTCTAAAATGCATATAGAGAGATGGAGACAGACACACAGAGAAAGACTGAAAGACACACATAGAGAGAAAACAAGCAAGTTCTCTCTTGTCTCTTCTTACAAGGTCACTAGCCTCATCAAAAGGGCTCCAATCTCATGACCTAATTACCTCCCAAAAGCCTCATCTCCAAATACCATCACACTGGGGATTAGGGCTTCAACATACAACTTTCAGGAGTGATACAAACATTCAGTCTGTAACAACTTTTATTTAAAATTTCAAAGACTGAAATTTTTTGTCTGAACCTTCGTACAAAATAAGAATGAAAGGTAAAAATATTAAAACCAAGAATGAAATTCAAGTGTAACTAGCAAAAATATAAATATATGAAATTAACTAGATAAGTTTTATTATTTTACATTAATAGAATTAAAATATACATACATATGTATTATTTTCAGAAATATTTAAAACTTAGAATTGTTTTAAATATTACCCTTGCTAGATAAATGTAATTTCAAGGAATTTTAGTGCAATTTTTCTATCAGAAGAAAATCTTTCAGTTAGACACATCAGTGGATATATAAGAGGAGACTGTGAAATTTAAAAAGTGAACTCAGACCTTGATAAATCTAATGATGGATTTAATAAAAAAGTAAGAATTTTAATGATTCATTAATCCTCTCCAGTATTCTTGCCTGGGAAATCCCATGAACAGAAGAGCCTGGCAGGCTACATTCCATGGGGTCGCAAGAATCAGACATGAGTTAGCAACTGAACAACAAAAATGACTTCATGGAAAGTTCTGTCTGTAGAAGTCCTCTGTGGGCACTAACCCCCACCCCCCCATTTAAATTAAAAAGTCATATAGTAAAAACATGTGAATTCATCATCTCTAAAAATCATGTAAAAGTTAATCCTGATCAATCTTATTTCTCTAAGGGGTTTTTGACCCTATTGGCTCATGCAGTGGATAAATCTCTGGTGTGAGGGCTGTGCCATGCAATGTAGAATGTTTAGCGACATTTCTGACCTTTACCCAGTGGCTAATGGCAACCCTCACACAGTTGTGACAACTAAAGAGTACCTCCACATGTTGCCAAATGTCCCCTATGAGCACAATTTCCCTAGCTGACAACC
Source organism: Tragelaphus eurycerus (assembly GCA_935064755.1). Taxonomy (NCBI): domain Eukaryota; kingdom Metazoa; phylum Chordata; class Mammalia; order Artiodactyla; family Bovidae; genus Tragelaphus; species Tragelaphus eurycerus. The sequence goes on along the minus strand of CAKXYN010000010.1, from coordinate 36,665,964 downwards.
ATTGCTATGGAAGAATGAAGCGAGAATCCCGTGGACAGAGGAGCCAGATGGACTGTAGTCCATGGGGTCTGCTGAGCAATGAAAACAACAACAATATCTGAGACTCATCAGAAAAGGAAGGGGATAAAAAGGTGAGGGGGAAGATGTAAGAAAGGGAAAGAAACAACAACCTTTTGAGCTCTCTGGTGTTTTATTTGACACCTTTAAGTATTACAGGGAAACACATTTAGAGATAATAGGGATTCAAAACAGCAGCAGACAAAAGTGCATCATTTTAGTGTAATTGAGGAGAAACTGAATCCTTACAATAGTCTCAGTAGGATAGAGAACAATTGAAAAGTGTATCTTTAGCCACTTATGTGCTTTTGAATGAATGGCAAAAGTACTCTTATCATTCCAACTGCTACTTATATGACTTCTGCACAGTTGGAGAGTCTATTTCAGGCAACTATAAATTTGATTTAAAGGCAAACTGTGTTATGAACCAAATGTATTCACTAGAGCTTGAACCAATCCATTTCTATTTGATGCTCTGGAAAGAAGAGCTAGGACACACACCAAAATAACCCTATTGCTCCAGTACAATTGAAACCAAATGAGTCAACCTGGTTCCTTTGTTGTTCAACTATAGCAACTCCAAATAAAGTTGCAGCTTGCGTGTGCTGCTGTTTTCCAGCTCCACCTTTTATCTTTTTTTCCAAGTTACTATGATGTCAAGCCTCCCACTCAGACCCCTGTGAATATCTACAGGTATAGTTATTTTATCTCAGCTAAAGCAGCATCAGGTCAATGGCTCTGCGATAAAAGGCAGGAACAGAGGAAAGGCAACTGACAACAAGCCTGTGGGGGACTCTGTAACAATGAGAGGCCTAGGGATGGCAACCACTGAAAGCTCCTGATGCCTTCAGCATTGTGGAGACAGGGCTCACCTGAATAGGCAGAACCCCTGAGTCTGATTCCAGGGAGCCTGCACAGGAAAGGTGATAACAAACACCTTTCTCCTGTTTCTCTGAATGGTCTTACCCCTGCATTCCAATATTGTGGCAGGAGGAATTCTTACTAGTTAAGAGTATCTGTTTGGTAATTATGAGGTCAAGAAGAAAAATGTTTCCTCTCAAAGGATTAAGTTCTCCCAGAGTACCTACTCCTACTCAGGTGGATCGAATTAAGGAGATATTGGCTGGCTACTTCCAGATGCTGAGGCTACCTGGAATACCTGGACCTGGTTTACTCTCAAAAGAAGTTATTTTCAGTCTTCAAACTACAAGCAATGGCTGATCTGTTGTAAACAATAGAGTCTTTCACCAGGACATAGGCTGTTTGTTTATTTTATCACTTGTTCTGATACCACAAATTATAGTTTATGGTTGTCAGGCACTGTTTGGAAACTGCTAGAATATATAATCTCATTTAATTGATTTTTTCAAGCACAGATAATGCTAACTAGTACACTTAATATGTATAAGGAATACATATTTATGACATTGTTTGTTTTGTTCCAATACACACTGTCATCCTTGAGGTCCATGGAGAAGAAAGCACTGTGACTGCAAGCTAGAAATGCACCCTGTCATTAAGGCAGGCAGAAGCAGCATTGATTTTTGCTTTGGGACAGAAAGAAACAGGGCAAGTCTAGTGTAAACTAGGAAGTGATTCTAAGTAAAATACATGAACCAACTGAAAAGTCAAAACAATTCACTCATAAAACTGTTAGAACTGTTGAGAGCTCTGCATATAACTATGTATATAAAAAATATACAGCAAATTAATACAGTTCCTATGTACCAGTACAAATACAACAGAAAATAAATGAGAAGGAATATAGCTATTATCTTAAAAAAAAACCCTAGTGTGACCTATATGTGCAAACAACACACAAAGCAATAAATACATTACTCAGACACATGTGAAAAATACATAAATGTAGAGATATGCCACATTGCAGATGAAGAACAATAATTAATGCACCAATTTAACCGAATTTCAGTCAAAGTGACATTGCTTTTTTCCTTTTAAATCTTGCCAAGATGATTTCAAAATTTATTTACATGAAAAACAGTGGAAAATATCTAAGTACAAGGAAAAAGAACAACGTTGAATGCGATTAGCCATCTTAGATTTAAAACATATCCTGAAACTATAATTATTAAATCAGTATGAAAATATAAATAGGTAATTTGAGAAAAAATAAATTATTTTAGGTAATTTAATATATAATAAAGTAGAAGTATTAATCAGTGAGTCAGGGTTGAGTTATTCAGTGCAAAAAGGTAGAACAATTGATTATGTGTTTGGGAAAAGAATAGATCTTAAATAAGACAGCAAAATTAATTCAATTAAAGATTCTAATGTAAAAATTCAGATGAAAGAGAGGCAGAAGAAACTGCTTTGACAAGAGGTGTGAAAGGCATTTATTAAAATCAGTTCAGTTCAGTTGTTCAGTCATGTCTGACTCTTTGTGACCCCATGGTCTACATTATGCCAGGCTTCCCTGTCCATCACCAACTCCCAGAACTTACTCAAACTCATGTCCATTGCGTCGGTGATGCCATCCAACCATCTCTTCCTCTGTTGTGCCCTTCTCCTCCCACCTTAAATCTTTCCCAGCATCAAGATCTTTTCAAATGAGTCAGCTCTTTGCATCAGGTGGACAAAGTATTAGAGTTTCAGCTTCAGCATCAGGCCTTCCAATGAATATTCAGGACCGATTCCGTTTAGGATGGACTGGTTGGATCTCCTTGCAGTCCAAGGGACTCTCAAGAGTCTTCTCCAACACCACAGTTCAAGAGTATCAGTTATTCGGTGCTCAGCTTACTTTATGGTCCAACTCTCACATCCATACATGACTATTGGAAAATCCATAGCTTTGACTAGATGGACCTTTGTTGGCAAAGTAATGTCTCTGCTTTTTAATATGTTGTCTAGGTTGGTCATAGCTTTTCTTCCAAGGAGCAACCACCTTTTAATTTCATGGCTGCGGTCACCATCTGCAGTGATTAAATAGTTTTAGTAAAATGGAATATGGTTTTTATGAATTAAAACTGGGTAAGTTTGCATACAAAAACAAAGCATTAATTTTTCTGTAACTGATGATGCATTCATCAGACTTTTTTTGCAGAAAAAAATAATAAACTTGACAGTTAAAAATATTTCAATTTCTTAATGTTTAAAAAAGTTTCCTATAGTCACTTTAGAGCCCTCACTCCTCATCAGGTCTCTTTCTTTCCCTTTAGCAGTCAGTCTCTGCTTCCCTGGTCCTTTCTGAAATAGTGTCTGGATATAGAGGAAGGTCAAATACATTCTGGTCTCAGAGAGATGGAGCTTTGCTCTGCTTTCTGGCCTGTATTTCTCTGCTGACCTCAGCTGCCATCAGGTAGATTAGTCTCAATCCATTAATCTGCATATCTGTGCTTACAGTCTCTGAGCTAACTTAGAGTTGTAATTATTAGGCAAATATTCCTAAAATTTTTCTGACATTGTCCATGAACTCTAATCTCAAGGGCATCATACTGTTGAAGCTTCTTTATTGTAAGCCCAGGCTTGTACTGTATCACCAGTTGTCTCAACTCTTCTGAACTGGGTAACTACAAACTTCTGAATTTTCCCCTGTTTCAAACCAGTCATAGAACATGACAGATCCTATATCAGATTCATATGTTAGACATCCTCTTAGCCATTTTTAATTTACTTTGGGCTTTCTCATTGTCACAACGAGGCACAAAACTTTCATCCTACAGATGAGCCAAGAAAGGGGCAGTCAGGGCCCCAGTATCCCTGGACTGTTTTTACATGAAGTAGAGTTTCTACTCTGTAAATAGAGTCTGGGTGGGGAAAGTGAGTTTTAGTTACAAAATCAGCTATTAATTAATGGTCTTACAATTGCATAATGGTAATAAATTTAATCTCCTATTAGTTTACACTGTTTCATAAGATTTCACAACATTAGGAGAGTCTGAATGCTAGCCAGAATCCTAGACCAAAGTCAGGTTTTTCTAACATACTTTGAAATCTCAAGTAATCAGGAGAAACAAACTTTGGTAGAATCAATAGCATCATTTTTTTTTTTTTATTTTCTTCAGAAAATAAAAGTCAGATTCTTTTTCAGTAGTATATGTATTTTCTCATTCTAATCACTCCACTGCAGCACAATAGAAAGATTGTTCTCTTATCTTGCATTTTACTAGGAAGGAAAATGAGTTCCCTTGTATTTAAAACATCATCTTCCTGTAAACAGAATGATTAACTTGATATTGTGTCAAATAATTTATGAGTATCTAGATAAGATTAAAGGCATTTATTTTGCCACATTCATGAGATTACTCTTGCCATTTAGTTTGCTATCATGTAAGCCAAGAGTTTTTCATTACTCAAAAGCTGTTGCATTTCTGCCCTAAATTCCAGCAATCTTATGAATGCTTTGACATTATGTGGTATCTGAATAGAGTAATCTTATCTACGGTATAAAAAAGTTTTCATTGTAAAATGATTTTTATTTTTCACAAACAGAATTGCTTTCAAAATCAAGTGCCTATCATATATTCTTTTCAACTCACATTCTGACAAATAACTGATACTGACCATCCTTTGCTCTTCAAAAGAAAAATGATTCCCTGTTAGAAGACTGCCAAGTTAAAAATATCTTTAAAAACATACTTAACGGTTCATTTCCTTTCCTATCTCCTCCACAATGTGCTTAATGTGTTTGATTTGGGTAATAACACCCAGCAGTCAAGGAAGACAAAAACAGCTACCTTGAATACTTTCTTAGCATACTTATGCATGAACGGAGTCTTGATGCATGAGCAAAAACATTTCAAGGTCATACTCTTCATATGAAGAGTAAACTATGATTCTTCATCTCTTACCAGAAAGATAGTTGAGATATTAAAACTTGTTATTTTCACAAAGCCTGAACCCAAATATCTATATATAGATAACAATCTACAACGGAGGGCGGGTGAGGAGATAGCTTTGGATAAATACACCAAGTATCCCAGGCAGCTTCTCCTAACAGCTATTTAATTGCTTCTCTTCATTAATTGGAGTTTTAGAAAAAAGAAAAAACAACAATCCTATTTTTAATGGCATGCCTATCTGTTAATCCTTTTTAGCATGGTGCCTAGCAGAGGAATATACAAGTTATACATATCAAATGTTTGGGCATTACAAATATTCTGGCAATAAATTTGATTTAAAACACTCCCCAACTACAGTTAATGAAACTGGAAAGACCCATTTCTTTCAGTTATTATTTCTAATGCTGCTGAAGAGATGCATTTGGGGAAACACTTATCAGAAGTACTATATCAGCATTACAGATATTTGCCAGGGGACTGGATGAAGCTATAAATGCAACCAATTTGTTTTCCACATGAAGTTTGTTTTTTTCAGAGTTGATGGATGGGCAAGTTTTTAAAGATAGTATATATCTGTCATGGATTAACCCAGGAGAGTGACACAAATATATTCAAAAGCACGAGAAAGTGTTAGAGAGAAGTGGTGTACATTAAGAAGAAATGAAATAATCACAAGGTCTGTTTTATGTTTGACACTTCCAGAATGTCGCTTAAAAGTGACATGACACAAATATTGTACTGAGGTTGTAGACTAAGGAGGTTGGGACAGTAAGGAAATAAATGCCTTAAACTAGGATCTCTCAGCTTTGATGCTAGAGTCATCTGGGACTAGATCATTCCTTGTTGTGAGAGGGCGTCCTCTGTATTTTACCATATTCAGCAGCGTCACTGTCTTCTGCCCACTAGACGCCACTAGCACCCACCCTCAGGTGTGACAAACAAAAATTTCTCCAGACATTGCCAAATGTCCCTTAAGGGAAAAGTTACCACTGGAGTTAAAGAAGGCAGAGGAACAGAACATTCTGGTTAATTTAGCATAATATCATCATATCACATCTGGGAAAGCTATAGATTTTTGGGTCATCCATATGTTTCCTGGAGAAGGCAATGGCACCCCACTCCAGTACTCTTGCCTGGAAAATCCCACGGATGGAGGAGCCTGGTAGGCTGCAGTCCATGGGGTCGCTAAGAGTCAGACATGACTGAGCGACTTCACTTTCTCTTTTCACTTTCATGCACTGGAGAAGGAAATGGCAACCCACTCCAGTGTTCTTGCCTGGAGAATCCCAGGGACAGGGAAGCCTGGTGGGCTGCCGTCTATGGGGTCACACAGAGTCGGACACGACTGAAGTGACTTAGCATATGTTTCCTAGTTGCTCCTATATAGCAATATGCCAGAACTCAAATCTCTAAGTTAGTACTTTCTTGACTTACAGGAAGTGCAGCTTATTTCCCTTTTGCAATTTTCCTGAGTAATTTCTTCTGGAAGTCCTTAGAGAGGCAAAATTCTGATGTGAACAGAACTTTTTTCTTGCAGTTATGGAGAACTTCTTTTCTAGTGTCCATGCCTCTGGTCAGCCCTGACCTCTGTTGCTCAAGGGTTATTGATTATGTAATTTTAAGTGTTGCCCCACACAATCTTAATTTTTGATGTTTATTTTTTTCCCTCTGACCATCAGGGGAAAAAAAAGTTTTTCTTTATGTGTCTAGTCTTTTCACTTGTTTTCTTATAGTGGGTAGGTTGGACCACTGATAGAGTCATCCATGTTCCTACATCATTCTCTTCCTTAGACAAAGAGGCCTCCCTAGGAGCAGTATTAGGGGATGGTGATGCCAGTCTCATACTCACCCTGAAAACATTATTGTTCTTTCCAATTCAGGCTATGCTGCTCTATCAGACTTGTTTTCCACTCAGATATTTCCCATGAAGTCCTTTGTCCCATACAGGTCAAGATCTATTACTTGAAATCTGTTTCTGTGCCTTGAACATTTAAGAGCAGTTAAGAAGCATGCTGATCAGATTATAATGGTTAGAAGATGCCTCTACCCAACAGCAGAGAAAAAGCCTCTGTGGACTAATGAAGTTTAACTTCCAGTTCCATCAGATAGAGTTTTTATTTGACATAGCCTCAAATATTATGTTATGTATTTTTGTTTTAGAACTGGCAACTTTACTAATTATTTTTTTATTTGTTAAAATAGTTCTGAAACAGTGTTAAGAGATGCGGCTATTATTTCCCAATTAATCTATGAATTTTATAACTTGATACATTTCAAAATTTAACAATGTATGGATGGAAACCGGAGGAATAGGTATTTCTACTCTGCATTGTGTGGTATTAATTCAAACTTGTATATATCGGAACTGTGTCCTTACTTTGGATAGTTTCTTGGTAACTGAGAAGTTGTGCATTTTGAGAATACAGCTTTAGCTGCATGCTTTACAATTAGCACAGTATTGTGTAAAATATGGACTGCCTATATTGAATGAGATTGATGAAGGAGGACTTGTCTGGTGCATATTAAAACATATGATAAAGTATTAGAAATGAAACAGTATTTCTTACATAAAGATAGATAGCTACTCACAGGAAAAAAAAATAGAGTGGTGTATCAGTAAAGACTCAAATGTAGTGTATTATAAACAGATACTTTTCATTCTTTTGGATTTGGATCATATATTTTGTCAACCTCTGTTATACAAATGACTCTCTATTATCTTAGTCACTTAATTAATTCAATTATTTATGTATAATGTAGTAAATTCTTAGGAAACTGCTATCCAAGCCAAAAATGAGAGCAGTACAAAATCTTGCATTTATCTAAATCATATTTATCTACCACTGTTTCACTATACCGGGGAAGGCAATGGCACCCCACCCCAGTACTTTTGCCTGGAAAATCCCATGGACGAAGGAGCCTGGTAGGCTCCAGTCCATGGGGTCGCTAAGAGTCAGACACGACTGAGCGACTTCACTTTCACTTTTCACTATACAGATATAGCCATAATAATAATGAAAAACAATAATAATGAAATATGAAATAATAGTAAAAATAATAATAAAAATAATGAAATAATAATAATGAAAAGTAAAGTAAATCAGTAATCATTCAGAAAAGTCAGAAAAAAAAATTTCTTCTAAGGAAACCAGTATAGGGGCGTGATCATCTTTTTCCTATGTCCTCACCTGGCCTACATGCTCCTGTCTGCTCCTTTCCACTTCCCCTGCTCCCAAAACTGCTTTTAAGGTCCTCCAGGATTGAAGAACAGGGCAGGAGTAGGACTCAGGGGCAAGACAAGTTGAACAGTTGTGTCTTGTGTTGGCACAGCTGGGAGAGACAGATGTTCACATGGCAGCTTCTTCTCTTGAGGGACATTGTGTTGCTTATTTTTGGACCTGATGCTGGATTTGTCCCATCTTAGGCAGTCAAGGGTTCCCCAGCCAGATTGTGGCTCCTCATGGCGCATCCTCAGTTTAGCTATTTTCATCTTTTAAAATACCTGGAGACTGGATTTCTGACACAGGGATCTAATCTAGCTTGTAGGAAATTCCATTGTTGTCTCAGTTCTGCCCAGCAGGGGCATGCCGTTGTAGCCAGTCTCTCTGCTTCACACTGCTTAGTGTGAGTCACATGCTCATCTCCGTATCCCTCAAATTCCAGGCGATATGTGTCTGCTGCCGCTGCTGCTAAGTCGCTTCAGTCGTGTCTCACTCTGTGTGACCCCATAGACGGCAGCCCACCAGGCTTCCCTGTCCCTGGGATTCTCCAGGCAAGAACATTGGAGTGGGTTGCCATCTCCTCCAATGCAGGAAGGTGAAAAGTGAAAGTGAAGTCACTCAGTCGTGTCTGACTCCTAGCGACCCCGTGGACTGCAGCCCACCAGGCCCCTCTGTCCATGGGATTTTCCAGGCAAGAGTACAAGAGTGGGGTGCCATTGCCTTCTCCAATATGTGTCTAACCATTATCAAAGCTTCCTTGCTTGGCTTTGGGGAAGGAGAAGCACTTTTTCTCTAATACTTGCAATGTCCTCTATTGCTGGTGTCTTGAACTTTTGATACAGTTTTAGCTCTTTGTATAGATCCTCGATGTGGATGATGGTTTAACATTTATTGCAAAACCAGTTTCTGATACCTCCTTTTTAAGACCTGTATAGAAAAATTGGCCTTTTGATTTGAAATGTGAGGATAGCACCTACTGTTCTCAGAGCTGCAGTCACAGCTGAAGCTCTATGCAAGAAGAATACCATGTGAAATCCTGTTATAGGAAAGTATGCAAAAAAGTTTAAGTAGATTTTTTTGCAAAAGAACTCTTCAAAAATTTGTCAAAGTTTATAAAAATACTTTCAAACTTCTAAGTAATATAATAAGAAATTATTTTATACTAGTCAGACTTTTAAAATTTAGTAAGTATAAAATTTTACACTTTTAACAAGTGTAAGGATATTCTTATGCCTTGATGATGGAAGTGTGAATTCTACATCCCTTCTGAAAAAGCAGTCTGCAACCTCTATTAATTTTTTTAACTTATAAACCTATTAACCCAGCAGTTCCACTTTGGGATTCTGTTTTTTTTTCCTGTAAACATGAAAGTCCTAGTATATATGTCATGAAGGATACATATTGGTATTTCAGCATTGTTCAGGGTAGCAAGAATGTAAAATAGTAAAAATGATTAATTAACAAAAAACTAATTAGCAGCAATGACAATGCCCATAACAAGATAATAAAATGGTTGAATAAACTTAAAATGTTATGCAACCCTTACGACTGATTAATTAAAAATATACTCATTCTTTTGTTGGTATTCCCCATGGATAATTACAGAGTTAAACAAAAGGAAGATACAGAAAGATATAGGTATTATGATAATTTTTTTTGAAAAAAAAATTGTACTTTTAAATGTATGTGTTTATGTGTATATAGGAGGTATATTATTATGGAACATGGAAATAAATATAAAGAATAAATTACTGGGGGCTATTGGGAAGGGAAATGTCACGAAAGATTAAGGAGATAAAAAGTTGAAAGAGGCAAACAAAAAAGAAGTTCACATGTATGAAATGACATTTATGAATGTGTACAGATTTTATTTGTGAGTGTAATAAAGTGAGATGATAAAAGAAAAGTGAGGGTACAGGGTTCTGAATGGCAATAAGGAAACAGATCAAACTGAATTCCCGAGTGAAGTTTGGGGAAAAGCTTGTTAGCTCATATTCTCATACAGAAATTGAACTATCATTCTTGTCAGAAAAAAAAAAAAAAAACTTTTTAATATAATAAATTGAGCCCAGGCACAGTAAATATCAGATTTAATCACCAGACGTAATTATACTTGAAGATACAGAAATCAAATAATGAAGCATGTGTAGAGTTAGCTTCAATTTTGAATCTTTCTTAGGCCCCAGATTTTCTGGAATAAACTTCCCAGAGTAGAGGATTTATTTTTCTGTAACTATCAAGCCAAAGAGGAAAAAAAAAGTTTTAATAAATCAGTTCTTGATATCTTGCTGGTGTTTTCTGCCTTATCACATAGACTGTCTCTTTTGTAACAGTGTTAGTGATTAGTTGATTTCTGAAGCCTGAGCACTCACTCAAGCTCAAAGGACATAAAAAGCAAACAGGATATCCTTGCTTATTTCTTTAGACAGAAATTCTTGTTCTGATAAAGTGATCCTCAAAGTACAGTCCATGTATCTTTTGGTACACAGAGACCTTTTCCTGTACACAAAGTTAAAGAGTTCTTTTGTAATACTACTGAGTCATTATTTGCCCTTTTTACTGTCTTTATCTCATCAGAGTATCATGGAGTTTTCCAGAGGCTAATATTTGATATCGTAATAAATTAGATCAGAAGCAGACACCAGAATTTAGCTCTTTTTCTATTTGTATTGTTATTTGTATTTGTATTATTATTTTTCATGAAAATCCCTTACTCATTAACTTATGAAGGGTTTCAGATTATATTAAATAATCACAAATACATTTTAGTGTTAATTTTTCGTGTGTTAAATATCACTAGATATAACCCACATAAACACAAGCACTTTGTTGTTCTTGTTCAATCACTAAGTTGTGTCTGACTCTTTTTCAGCCCCATGGACTGTAGCTCACCAGGCTTTCCTGTCCTTCACTATCTCCTAGAGTTTGCTCAAACTCATGTCCATTGAGTTGGTGATGCCATCCAACCATCTCATCTTCTGTCATCCCCTTCTCCTGCCTTCTGTCTTTCCCAGAACCAGGGTCTTTCCCAAGGAGTCAGTTCTTCGCATCAGGTGGCTAAAGTATTGGAGCTTCAGCATCAGTCCTTCCAATGAATATTCAGGACTGATTTCCTTTAGGACTGACTGACTTGATTTCCTTGCAGTCCAAGGGAGTTCTCAGGAGTCTTCAGCACCGCATTTTGGGGGTCTCAATTGTTTTTAAGGATGCAGAAAAGATAGTGAGGCAAAACATTAGAGAACTACTGTGCACGTTAGTGTGTTAAGCTCTCTCCTTTCACACAAGACTGCAGCTATTTTAGAGTGCATGTGTTATGGCAGGAAAAATCTGGGAATGCAAAGTACAGTTGCATTCATATACCATGAACAATATAAAAGCAATGGGAAAAATGATCAGCTTCACTCATACAGAAAGCCATACTCATACACAAAATATAGCCGTGTAATAGGTTGTCATGTTTTAATCAACTATAAAATTGACACTCGCATACACTTTTGTTGGGGATATAAACCAGTCAAACTTTGGGGGAAAATGCCAATTAAAATACAAAAGCTATTTTACTTTAACTGAACCATGCCCATTTGTTGTATGCCCCCTGTGGGTATATTAATGCTGACCCAAGTTGGCAATAATAAAGTAAACCACATTCAGTGCAGCACTGTTTATAATGAAAAAAAGAAGAGGGATGAAATCTTTGCTAATAAGAGAATTCCACCATATGTTATAGAATGCCCATTCAAGAAATTCTGTGAACACAAGGAAAGTAAATAATGTAGATTCTGTGTCTAATACACAATCATTTTAGTTATAATTATTTCAGATATTTAAGTTGCAGGAAAGTATTAATAGTACATACCTTATGTATTTAAAAAGAATAAATGTATATATGTACAAATTCTAGTGTGTGGATAAGTGTGTGTACAGAGAATATGAAGATGTGTAAGACTGGCATGTATTTGTGTTTGTGTAGCTAGTTTCTGGAACCATACATGGGAATTAACTAATGTTTATTTCTTGCACTGATAAAGGGGGTATCATGGGGACTTTGGGGGTTTCATTTCATATCTTCTTTGAATCTTCTAAAATCACAAGCATATTTTTTTAAAAAAGGTTTTTGTGTTACTCAAAGAATTTCAATGCAGAGTATCTTCTTTTAGAAGTTTGCCTTCAGGAAGATACAATTACGTTAAACATAAAGAGCTTTTTGAAAGGCCATGAAAAAGGTAATGTAGGTGAGTGTGTTCTATGATAAAGCTAAGTTCCAGTCAATAAGCGTTTTTAATCATGTACTGAATGCATAGCCTATAATCTATGCTGCTCCAGGGGCCTGAAGATGACCTAATGTGGACCCTACCACCCAACAATTTGCCACCTTGAACTCAAGAATCTTTACTCTAGGATTAAGGTTGAGGGGAAAAAAAGGGATTCACTGGAGCTTGGAAAGTTAGGTGGAAGAAAATTTCTATGAAAAACTTTCAATTCAGGGAGTTGATTAATATTTCATAGTTCTGACAGGACATATGCCTCGAATATATGCCTCAGGATAGAAGTGACAGATAGAGAGGGAAATAAAGAAGACAGAGGAAAGAAACAGCAACTTCACATCAGTGACAGTAATAACATTTTCTCTGTCTAGAGAATAATGCTTGATATTTATTGAGAGCTCACCCTGGGCTATGACCAAAAAATTACCAGATATTATAAAATGACAGTACAACATTCTATTATATTATAATCTATGTAGCATATATTTTTTAATTTTTTTGAAAATCACTGATTCTATTCATTAATGAGTTAACATTTAATCATCATAAAATATTTAATCGTCATTGAAATATTTGATAAAAATGTAAATTATCAATGCCATGAAGTTGAGAATTTCTTTTTTTTTTAGTTCTTTCTGAATTTATTTATTTTTATTTTTTTTGGAATTTAGAAAGATGGTAACAATAACCTTGTATACGAGACAGCAAAAGAGACACTGATGTATAGAACAATCTTTTGGACTCTGTGGAAGAGGGAGAGCGTGGGATGATTTGGAGAATGGCATTGAAACATGTATAATATAATATATGAAATGAGTCGCCAGTCCAGGTTTGATGCACGATACTGGATGCTTGGGGCTGGTGCACTGGGACAACTCAGAGGGATGGTATGGGGAGGGAGGAGGGAGGAGGGTTCAGGATGGGGAACACGTGTATACCTGTGGCAGATTCATGTTGATATATGGCAAAATCAATACAATATTGTAAAGTTAAAAAATAAAATAAAAATATATTTTATTTAAAAAAACATTTTATTGGAGTATAGTTGATTTATAGTACTGTGTTAGTTTCAGGTGTACAGCAAAGTGAATCAGTTATACATAATTTCTTATTTTTCAGATTCTTTTCCCATACACGTTGTTATTACTGAATATTAAGTATAGTTTCCTGTGCTATCCTTATTATCTGTTTTATATATGTAGCCTATTATACATGTGAAAGTGTAAGTATGAAAGTTGCTTCAGATCAGATCAGATCAGATCAGTCGCTCAGTCGTGTCCGACTCTTTGCGACCCCATGAACTGCAGCATGCCAGGCCTCCCTGTCCATCACCAGCTCTCGGAGGTCACTCAGACTCACATTCATCGAGTCAGTGATGCCATCCAGCCATCTCATCCTCTGTCGTCCCCTTCTCCTCCTGCCCCCAATCCCTCCCAGCATCAGAGTCTTCTCCAATGAGTCAACTCTTCGCATGAGGGGGCCAAAATACTGGAGTTTCAGCTTTAGCATCATTCCTTCCAAAGAAATCCCAGGGCTGATCTTCAGAATGGACCTGTTGGATCTCCTTGCAGTCCAAGCTTAGTTGTGTGCAACTCTTTCTGACCCCATAGACTATAGCCTGCCAGGTTCCTTTGTCCATGGAATTCTCCAGGCAAGAATGCTGGAATGGGCTGCCATTCCCTTCTCCGGGGAATCTTCCTGACTAAGGGCTCAAACCCAGGTCTCCTGAATTGCAGGCAGATTCTTTACTGTCTGAGCCACCGGGAAAGCTCGATATTATGTATATTGTATATTATATTCTGCATGTGGATATTATGCATATTGTATATCATATTCTATATGTATATCATATAGTATTGTCAAATGACTAATGTTAATTGATAGTATCATCTTCTTACAGCTTTCAGTCTGCCCAGGCTATTATTAACTCTTCATAACCCTTTTAGGGATTATGTGTGATTCCTTTTTGAGGAGAGGAAAGAAAATCTCTGAGAGGTTGAGGATTTGTTCAAGGTCTCACAGCCAGTAAGCAGTAGAACTAGATCCCCAACTTCAAAGTCCTTAAAAACTTCAGTGCACACTGTATTTATAGATAACATAACCTGTACAGCTTACATGATACAGAGACTGAATTCTCTGTTTTATCCCCAGAACTTGTACACCAATGTCTTATGGTCTCTTTTGCTATGAGCTCTTATGTCATAACCAGCAAACATTGATGGGATATCTAATGTATCCAGGGCATTGTTTAGAGATTGAAATGAGAAATAATCTGTGTTTTAAAGAGACTAATAATTTACTACATGAGACAGGAAACGTGTGGAAAAAAATGAAAGTACCATACAACGAAAGATGGAAAGATCAGGGTAAAAAATAGTCAGAAAATGACATGGAAGTTTACAGAAATGAAGCTTGTGGTATTAGGCAACTTGTTTAATTTCTATTATCTTCAATTTCCTTACCTGTAAAGTGAGTTTGTCGTGAGAATTAAATCCGGAACATGTAAAGCACTAAGTGTTTGACACATAAAAAGCACTTAATAAACAGACACAGTGTTACTAATATTTTCTACTCTCTTTTCCTTCTCTTTTTCCTCCACTTCTTCATCTTTCCTTAGATTTCAGACTAAAGAACATGAAAGGCCTCAGTGAGCCCTTTAAGAAAGATACTGAGAAATGAAAACTCAAGGAAAAAATATTTTTGACATAGGGAAGGTAGCAAGAGAATGCATTTCTAATATCAAACTTAGAATATAGCAACGACATTTAAGAAAATGACTCTAATTAAAATTGCATGAACTTAAAATTCCATAGAAGAGTTTATATATGCTATTTGGATCTCGACAATGCTAAATAATTAATATCCCTTTTCCTTGCCTTCTTCCAAGAGAGAAAAGGACTGTGTTATGTAAGCCTTGTTTTTCCAAATTTCCTAATCAGATAACTACCTCTCTCTCTCAACAGAGAGAGAGAGGGGGTCAGCAAGCAGACAGAAAGACTTTAGGAAACTAATTCTCAACAAAACCAGGGAGGTAGGGAAGAGATACTTTAACACATGCACACACACATACACACACACTATGCACACTCTGAAGACAACAACGTTGCTGGTCAACTTTCTTGTCCATTCCCCACTGTCTCTTTGCCACCAACCCCCAGTTAAGCTCTCTAAATTTTCTAATTGATTAAAAAGAATAAATAAAGCCTGAATAGGAGACCTCTGTTGGTCATTTGTATTATATGTTTCTTCTCTCACTCTAAAACTTTTTTTTTTTACTTAATAGTGTTTTTGATGAATAAAATTTTTAAAATATATTCAAGTTAATAAAATATGCCATTATGGTTAATGATTTTTATACCCTGCTTGATAAATATTTCACAACAAATCTACATACTGAGTATGCTTAGTTGCTCAATCATATCTGACTCTGCAACCCCATGGCCTATAGCCCACCGGGCTCCTCTGTCCATGGGGATTCTCCAGGCAAGAATACTGGAGTGGGTTGCCATGTCCTCTCCAGGGGATCTTCTCAACTCAGGGTTCGAACCCAGATCTCCCTCATTGCAATCTACATATTACTAGTAATTAATTTTTGTGTATGGTAAGAGAAAAGTCTGAAAGAGAGTCTGAAAGTGAAGTTGCTCAGTCGTGTCTGACTCTTTGCAACCCCATGGACAGTAGCCCACCAGGCTCCTCTGTCCATGGGGTTTTCCAGGCAAGAGTACTGGAGTGGGTTGCCATTTCCTTCTCTAGGGGATCTTCCCAACACAGGGATTGAACCCTGGTCTCCTGCATTGTAGGCAGACACTTTTTCCATCTGAGCCACCAGGGAAGTAGAGAAAAGTCAGTTTTATTTATTTATTTTCTTGTGGATAGCCAATTGATCCAGCACAGTTTATTAAAAGGACAAATTTTTTTCCCCCCTAGAGAAATGAAAACTTATGTTCATACAAAACCATGCATGTGAATGTTTATACAGGCTTTATTTATAATCTCCCAAAACTAGTAACAACCCCAATGGTCATTCAAGAAAAAAAATAAAAGAAAAGACTGTGCATACAATAGGAAACTACACATCAGTAAAAGGTAATGAATTACTGGAAGAAGAAAGATGGGAAGAAGAGGGACAATGGGATGTGAGATAGAGAGATGTGGATATATGGACAGATGAGAGAATGAACAAAGTGTGAATATCTTAGAATTATATGTTGCTGCTGCTGCTGCTGCTAAGTCGCTTCAGTGGTGTCCAACTCTGTGTGACCCCATAGACGGCAGCCCATCAGGCTCCCCTGTCCCTGGGATTCTCCAGGCAATAACACTGGAGTGGGTTGCCATTTCCTTCTCCAATGCAGGAAAGTGAAAAGTGAAAGTGAAGTCGCTCAGTGGTGTCCGACTCTTAGCGACCCCATGGACTGCAGCCTACCAGGCTCCTCCATCCATGGGATTTTCCAGGCAAGAGTACTAGAGTGGGTGCCATTGCCTTCTCTGAGAATTACATGTTAACTAGACATTATTCACCACAGAAGAAGTATTAAAAAGTGAAGAGGACAAAATGACTTAGCCAGTTGATGTCAGATAGACTTTGACATCTAAAGAATCCACCGGCAATGCAGATGACATAGGCAGATGCGAGTCTGATCCCTGGGTAGGGAAGGTCCCCTGAAGGAGGGCATGGCAACCCACTCTAGTATGCTTGCCTGGAGAATCCCATGGACAGGAGAGCCTGGAAGGCTACACTCCATGGGGTCGCAAAGAGTTGGACAAGACTGAAGCAACTGAGCACCCCAGCAATGGCGTAAGGGGTATGTGAAAGAAATAACCACAGCGGCAGAGATCAGAGACTATTAGCAGATTGACAAAAATTGGTGAGCTCCCACTCACCAAAACTGATACAGCTCCTGCCAGTGCCACACGTCCAGCAACAAAGATCAATGCTGATCCTCTAGTAAGGCACCATTTCTCAAGGAACCCAACTGCCACTTGGTTGGGTCTTTTTGAATCTAGAGGCGACAGACATCCATTCCAAGAGTATAGACACATATTTTCCACATGAGCTTGCCTTTCTTGTCTGCTTAGCCTCATAGCACTCTCAAAAATCTTAGATAATCTTTGATCTACTAGCACTGGATCGTTTATAATATTGTTTCCCAATTAATAGCCACTTTATAGCAAAATAGTGAGCTTCCCATCATGGGACTTACTGTTTATATCACATTTTGTATGACCCAGGTTAAAGTACCCAGAGCTCACAGTCAACCCTTTGGTGATGGGACACCATTCTCCAGATTTTGTGTACACATGGCACCCCACTCCAGTCCTCTTGCCTCGAGCAGCCTGGTAGGCAGAAGTCCATGAGGTCGCACAGAGTCAGACACGACTGAGCGACTTCACTTTCACTTTTCACTTTCATGCATTGGAGAAGGAAATGGCAACCCACTCCAGTGTTCTTGCCTGGAGAATCCCAGGGATGGGGGAGCCTGGTGGACTGCTATCTATGGGGTCGCACAGAGTTGGGCACGACTTAAGTGACTTAGCAGCAGCAGTAGAGTCAAAATATTTTTTTATGTTGCTCTGCCCCCAATAGAGAGTTATGTGGACTTGGAAACTTAATACTAGGACCAGGAATGGCTTCAATTATCATCACCTCCAATGAGTCTATGGGAGAATTTGGCTATCCCATTTTCACAAGTCTGGTCTCTGCATGGTTAAAAATCTCTGTTCCAAGAGATGGGTTTTTCCAGCTACAGGACAAAGAACTAGGATTATTAAACTGTAAAACTGCCTGGGTATTTTAGTCTCCTTCTGCACAGATTGGCAAGCATCTGGTAAATGATCTGATCATCAGGAGGAGGTAGAACTGCTATTAGTTGATGGAGGCAGGGAAAAACATGTTTTGACATCTAGAATTTACTTGAATGTGTCTTGATATTTGTCAGCTACAGAGATACATTTTCCCTAAGATCATGCCCTTCTATGGCAGTTCACATCCAAAGACTGATGGAGCCAAGGGTAGAAAATTTCAGTCTATTCAGCCTAGAAAGAAGCAACTCTCGAGGGCTTTTCCAGATTTAGAACTCCCCAGGGGTTTGGCTGGTTCAGTTGGGTTGGCCTGGCAACCTCCGTCTCCCTCTGCTCAATCTTGCTTCTTTCCGTTTTCTTCCACAGCTGTTACTCCCAGACATTTTCTAATAAACATCATGTATACTCACCTCTGTCTCTAGGAGTCCCTAAGAATCTGCTTCATGTAGACCACAACCTGCAACTAATGGTAGCTGCCTCAAAGCCTCTGCAGAACTCCTAGGCATCTGCTGTGTACCAGATAGCAGATCTTTGGATCCTAAGTCCACCAGTCTGTAAAATTCATGCTCTTTTCAAGGTGTCATCCTTCAGCCCTCGGGAGAAGAAAACACTAGTTATTTTTTTATGTTTTTGCTTTCTATGGACTCCCAGCAAACTCCTGATTGTTTCTTTCTCCAAAGTGTGATGTGAATCCATATAGTGTGTTCTTATTCAAGAAATATCTAAATTATTAAAATGGAAATTACCTCATCTCTAAGCCTTTCCTTATGAAGAAATCTATGTACACCATTAGTAAGCTACTTATCACCTTTATCTTACTGAAAATAAATCAAGTGCTTTACAGATGTCTAAACCTTGCTTGCATCTCAGCAAAAATAACTTAAGTGGCTTTGAAATGGATTCTGAAAAGATGAAATTATATGCATTCATTCCTTCTTTTTATTATGCTCAGGCTGGGAATGGCTTGTTCTTCATAGTAGAAATAACATAATACATAAATATCTCCTTCAAAATGGTGATATTTATTGTCTCTTCAAAGTTCAGATTGAGTAATATTGTGGATTTCAAGGAGTTTTGTTGTCTTTCATTCCTACCTCATTCAGATTTATCATCAAATTTATTGCAGTTTCTATATTTATGAATTTTAAAAATTAGACACATATAAAGCTTAAGTTTGATTTTAATTTAGCAGGAATATAGCCTATTATTTCAATGAGCTATGAAACTTAAAGAGAAATAAATAATATAAAAGAAAACATTTTTTTTAAAATTTTGACAGCTATTAAAATGGCCAACATGCAAAAAAAAAAAAAAACACCTGACAACACCAAATGTTAGTGAGAATGTAGATTAACAGTAACTTTCATTCATTGCTGGTGGGAATGCAAAATGGTACAGCCATTTTGAAGAACAGTTTGTGTTTCTTACAGAGCTAAATATCATCTTACCATATGGTCCAGCAGTCACATTTCTAGGTGTTTACCCAAATAAATTGAAAACTTAGGTCCACCCAAAAACCTGCACATGAATGCTGATTTCATAAATGTACAACACTAGAAGCAACCAGGATGTCCTTCAAAAGGTGAATGGATAAACAAACTGAAGTATCTATTCGAAAAATTTATTCAACCATAAAAATGTTCCATCAAGCCACAAAAACACATATAGGAACCTAAAATTGCATATTGTTTAATGTAAGAATTCAGTTGAAATAGCTACATACTATGTGATGATTCTAAGTATATAACATTCTATAAAAGTCAAAATTATAGAGGTAGTAAAAAGATTTGTGGTTTTCAGGGCTTCAGAGGGAGAGGGAAGAGTTAACGAGGTGAAACACAGGGGAATTTTAGGGCAGAAAGATCCCCCCATAATGGTGGGGATGCATGATGTCTGCATTTGTTAAAATCTGTAGAACTATAACACAAAGAAGGAAGCCAAATGTGAACTGTGGTCTTTAGTTAATGATGATGTTTCAGTTTTGGTTTATCAGCTGTAACAAATATACTATACTAGTGCAAGATGTTAATACAGTGTGAACTGTGAGGAAGTAAAGAGGGGGTATATAGAAATTTTCTGTACTATCTTTAATTTTTGTAAACCTAAAACTGCTCCAAAAAATAAAGTCTATTTTCTTTCTATAAAAGAAAAAAAAATATTTCCTTAATATCTCAAAAAAAAAAAAAAAAAAACAAACAAACCCAAAATGTTTGCAACTGTTAAACCAAATTAGAATTTTAAGGCAAACAGGTGAGATATACATACATTTTTACTATCTAAGAAATCTGGAGACAAGGGCAAGGAAGAAAAAATAGTAGAAATTCAACCTCAGCCCAGTGTGGAAGGCAAAATTATCTTATGATATTTGGAGGGAGTCAGAGGATTCTATAAATTCAATTTGTTCATTCAATTTCTATCTCAATTTTTAAGTAAAATATCATTCTTGATTATACTGGGATGGGTGGCAGGGAAAGGAGAGAGATTCTTAGTTAGATGGAATTTAAAAATGAAAGTTCTAAAGTAGGTCCAACACACAAGCCCAGGAAGCTTGTAGAATGGAGCAGGAAGTCTAAGTCACCCAACAATGAGAACTCAGGGCAAAACTGGTGATATTACAATTATTTAGAATACTAGTGTTGGATCTGAAAAGCAACAACTATTACTTTATCAAGTTTTGAAGATGTCTTTTTGTTCAATAAGAGGGCTTGAAATATATATATATATGTATAATACATACATATATATATATGAAATCCCTAAATTGTAGACTGCAGCTAAGTCGCTTCAGTCGTGTCCGACTCTGTGCGACCCCATAGATGGCAACCCACCAGGCTCCCCCGTCCCTGGGATTCTCCAGGCAAGAACACTGGAGTGGGTTGCCATTTCCTTTTCCAATGCATGAAAGTGAAAAGTGAAAGTGACGTCGCTCAGTCGTGTCTGACTCTTCGTGACCCCATGGACTGCAGCCCACCAGGCTGCAGTGGGATTTTCCAGGCAAGAGTACTGGAGTGGGGTGCCATTGCCTTCTCTGAAATTGTAGACTAGTTAATGACAATTTTAATAAAATCAAGAAATTTTAAAATGAGATTTTAAGAAAAGGATGTAAAATAGAGTCTGAGTTCACTCTGGAGGATTGTATCATGAGAGAGATGAAAAGAAAGGAACGTCCTTTGTCTTCTAGAACAATGTTTGCCTAACTTTTCCCAAATAGTGCCTCAACTTTAGAGGAAAGCAGATAAATATCCACGAAACTTAGGGGCAGAATTCAAGAAAGCACCAAAGTGAGAACTATCTTTTGAGTCTTTTTTACTTTTAATAATTTATTTGATTTTTATATATTTGTGATTATGTTAGTGTAGGAAAACCATGTTATAGTTCTCAATATTGAATAAAGTGCACTCTGGAAATATGTGTCCAGTTTATCCTGCATTTTCACACACTTCTAGACAATGGTTTTGGGGTTTGAACACTCCAATTCTAATTTGGGAATAATGTATCTAGAAATCCCTAAAATTTACTAGACTCCAGGAGTTTCATGAAGCACAGACTCATGATTCCATGCTCATTAGCTGGTGGTGGTGGTGGTGGTTCAGTCACTCAGTCATGTCTGATTCTTTGCGACTCCATGGACTGCAGCACGTTGGGCTTCCCTGTCCTTCACCATCTCCCAGAGCTTGCTCAAACTCACATCCGATGAGTTGGTGATGCCATCCAGCCATCTCATCCTCTCTTGTCCACTTCTCCTGCCTTCAGTCTTTCCCAGCATCAGAATCTTTTCTGAGTCAGTTCTTCACATCTGGTGGCCAAAGTTTTGGAACTTCAACTTCAGCATTAGTCCTGATGAATATTCAGAGTTGATTTCATTTAGGATTGACAGGTTCCATCTCCTTGCAGTCCAGGGGACTCTCAAGAGTCTTCTCCAACACCACAGTTCAAAAGCATCAATTCTTCAGCACTCAACCTTCGTTATGGTCCAACTCTCACATCCATATATGACTAGTGGAAAAAACATAGCTTTTACTAGATGGACCTTTCTTACAGAATAAGATTATTCTCATTGTAAAGTGGTAAAACCTACCATGCAAAGATCTTGATCAAAGTATGATCAAGGCTAAGTCTCTTAAACTCTCTTGGATTTCTTGAGTTTGAAAGTTATAAAATTCTGATATTCTTTTTTGAAATTAAGATTTTTGAGCTCTTACTAGTTTATGGAGATTCAGTTTTAAAGATGTCTTCAGTGGATGTGTCAAGGCAATATTTCCTAGTGGAAGAAACACAAAAAAACTAATCCTAAGCCTTGAATTTCATTCCTAGACCTACCATTTAATATCCAGAGAAGCTTGAACTAACAATGATGTTCCTGATACTCAATTTTCTCATCCTGCAATAGGCAGAGATATCTCCTGCCCTAGTTACTCACTGGGAACTTAGGAAGGAGAAACAAAGTAATGGGTATAGAAGTGCTTTTCTAAAGCTCATTCCTTCATGTAACATTGTCCTAAGTCCCCTGTTTCTAGAGTTTTATTATTTTAAGGCAATATTATAAAATTACTTTCTGGAATCGTATATCCATAAATTGCCTTATCACCAGTTGGCTATCAGAGGCTTCCTTCTCCTCAGGGAAAGAATTTTGATTGCTTACTGTTTTTTCCTGCTCTCTTGTTTTCATCATTTCTCCTTTGAAGCTGTGCTGCTTGCCAAGAAGATAGGAAGTAGAATTGCACATAGGATCAGCTCTTCATTATTCTCAATGTTGCAAAAATGGTAATCTATATAGTAAGCCAAAGGTAAAGAGACCAAAATTAATTTACTTTTGACTTAAACATGTTTATACTTATATATGAATAAAGATATCACTGCTATACTGAAAATTCTCCAAAATAATAAAGACAAAGTGTAATTGAACTCACAATCCATATTCCTATATATATTTCTTAGTTCCTCAACTGTTCCCACTTTTGAAATAGTAGATAAATTCCACCATTTATTTGATTGATATAAATGATCTCACTAAAGTAGAGCTGTCTTTTGGGGCTTTGCCCCTGAACACAGAAGTAATAGCTATTTTTTAATGTTATGCCTTTGAATTTATTTTTTTTAAATTGATGTTCTAGACTATTAATAAAGCTATATAAATACTAAAGTAACAAGTGTTTGGAAAGCAAGACGGATGCATGTGTGTTAAGTCGCTTCAGTCATGTTCAACTCTCTGTGATCCTATGGATTGTCACCTCCCAGGCTCCTCGGTCCACGGGATTCTCCAGGCAGGAATACTGGAGTGGATTGCCATGCCCTCCTTTCAAGGACATCTTCCAGACCTGGGAATGGAACCTGTGTCTCTTGCTCTCCAACTTTGGCAGGCAGGTTATTTACCACTAGCACCACCAGGAAGCCCCAAAAGCAAGATGATCTACATATAATTCATAATTTTTTGAGTAATACATAATTAATTCACACACAATGAAACCTTAAGAAGAGCAGTTAAATACTGGAAAAGAGATTATACAGAAATCCTCTTTGAGAATTTAAGGTTAGACTTTCATTAACTTTTGATTTTGTGTTTATTGAAATGATTATTTTGCATAAAACACATATCACGTGCCACTACTCTAAATTGTTATCACTATTAAGTGAGAAGAAATGTTACATAATACATCTATATAGAAACTATTTTAATACCATTTGTTACAAAACAGAACTTCATTTAATGGGCATTCATTTTCAATGAAAAGAAAGTATTTTACACTTTTCAGTATGAAAGAATTTTAATTACGGATGTGTTAGTAAGAAAGTTTTGGCAACTTGATTTGGCTGTATGATTATTCTGCCTCAAGGTCTACTTTGACCTCAAGGAACGCATTAGTATATTAAGGCTTTTTAAAAGGACAACTTTGAGTTAGTGCCAATTCTGTATCAATTTCCGAAATTAGTTTTTGAGTACAAAGATTATATTCTGATTCTTGGTGCTGTTTTTCCGGTAAGGTCTTTATGTGAAACATAAAGATTATATCCTTACTTAATATAGTACTTTTTCAATATCCACTGTGGGCAAAGCTGGGATTTCCGAATCAAGAAGAGGATGATATTGTATACAATTTCCCTGAATGTAATTCCCATGCTTTAACTGTATTACTTATGGCTGTGTAATAAAACAGCCCCAAACTTAGCCACTTAATACAACAAATAATAATTTTTTCACGTGAGTTAGGAAACGGAGCAGCTTAGGTGCATTGTTCTGATATAGGGTCTCTGGAGGCAGAATTTTAAGATAAGCCCTCATCATTTGTGACCCCTGGTAGATATCTATACCTTTATATAGTCCCTCCTAATCAATAACAAATGGCAAAAGTGAAGGGAATTTTCAGATGCAGTTAAAAGTTTTTTATATATTGGCTTTAAACTCATCAGATGGGAATTATCCTGGATGGGCCTGGCTATTTAGGTGAACCCTTTTAACAATGAATCTAGAAGTTAAACAGTCTCTCCTGCCGACCTTAATAAGAACAAGCCACTATGAAATTCTATAGCTACAAGGAAATTAATTTTCTCAACTTGCAGCTTGGAAGAGTGCCCTAAGCTCGACAAAAGAAATTCAACTCAGCCTCATTCAGCTTCATGAAACCCTCAGTACAGGGTTCTGATCCACAGAAACTCTCAGATAATGAACATGTATTATAACAAGAATATATTTATTCTTTTGATCCATGAACACAAGATGTCATTCCCTTTATTTGTGTCTTCTTTGGTTTCTTTCAAAAAGTATTAAGTTTTTATTGTACAGATCTTTTATTTCCTTGGTTGAATTCATTCCTAGGTATTTTACTGTTTTTTACACTATTGTGAATGGAATACTTTTCTTTAGTTCTTTTTTCAGATGTTTCATTGTTAGTGTGTACAAATGCAACTGATTCCTATATGTTGATTTTATATCCTGCAACTGTACTGAATTACTTAATTAGTCCTAACAGTTTTTTTTGGTTGAGTTTTTGGGATTTTCTATATATAAAATTGTATAATTTATAAATAATGAGTTTTACTCCTTCCTTTCTGATGTGGATGACTTTTGTTTCTTTGTCCTGCCTGTTTACTCTAAGACTTCCAATACTGTATTAAATTAGAGTGGTAAGAGTGAGTATCTTTGTCTTTTCACTGATCTTAGAGGGAAAGCTGGCAGTTTTTTACTGTTGAATATTAGATATAGGTTTGTCATATTAGGCCTTTTATGAGGCATGAGGTATGTTTCTTCTGTACCTGTCTGTTAAGGGTTTTTATCACGAAAAGATGTCTATTTTGTCAAATGTTTATTGTATATCTATTGAAATGATAATGTAATTTTTATTTCTCTTTCTTTTAAAGCAGTATAGTCAAGGCTATGGTCTTTCCTGTGGTCATGTATGGATGTGAGAGCTGGACTGTGAAGAAGGCTGAGCGCCAAAGAATTGATGCTTTTGAACTGTGGTGTTGGAGAAGACTCTTGAGAGTCCCTTGGACTGCAAGAAGATCCAACCAGTCCATTCTGAAGGAGATCAATCCTGGAATTTCTTTAGAAGGAATGATGCTAAAGCTGAAACTCCAGTATTTTGGCCACCTCATGCGAAGAGTTGACTCATTGGAGAAGACTCTGATGCTGGGAGGGATTGAGGGCAGGAGGAGAAGGGGACGACAGAGGATGAGATGGCTGGATGGCATCACTGACTCGATGGATGTGAGTCTGAGTGACCTCCGGGAGCTGGTGATGGACAGGGAGGCCTGGCGTGCTGCGGTTCATGGGGTCGCAGAGAGTCGGACACGACTGAGCGACTGATCTGATCTGATCTGATCTCATTTCTAAATTTGCATATGTTGAACCATCCTTGCATCATCCCAAGGGTAAATTTTTTATAATGATGGAGAATCCTTTTAATATGTTTCTGAATTCAACTTGCTAATATTTGTTAAGTTGTGCATACTATACAAGGACTTCCCCAGTGGCTCAGTGGTAAAGAATCTGCCTGCCAATTGAACTCTGCCAGGAGATGCAGAGTTCAATCCCTGGGTCCAGAAGATCCCCTGGAGGAGAAAATGGCAATCCACTCCAGTATTCTTGCCTGAAAAACTCCATGGACAGAGGAGCATGGAGGGCTACAGTCCATGGGGTTGTGGAGTAGGACACAGCTGAGTGGCTGAGCATGCACACACACTATCCAAAGCCAGTTACAGATCCAACATAATCCTTATCAGAGATAGACAGAGAGACAGACAGAGAGATTTGAGGTTGACTGTACATAAAATATAAGCTTAAGTTCTTGTATAACCTAATTTTGGCAGTGATGCCCATCTATCTATAGTTTTTGTTTGTTTTTGCTTCGCCCCCCAAGAAGTATATGGATAAGTCTATTCCACTTTTGAATAGTAGTTCTAGAGAACACTCTGAGAGTCCCTTGGACTGCAAGGAGATCAAATTAGTCAGTCCTAAAGGAAATCAACCCTGAATATTCACTGAAAGGACTGATACTGTAGATGAAACTCCAATAATTTTCCCACCTGATGTGAAGAGCCAACTCATTAGAAAAGACCTTGATTTTGGAAAAGATTGAAGGCAAGAGGAGAAGGGGCAGCAGAGGTTGAGATGGCTCAATGGCCAATCGCCATGAACTATGAACAGTGTTCACAGTTCCAGATGTTCAAGCTGGATTTAGAAAAGGCACAGATAACAGAGATCAAATAGCCAACATCCGTTGGATCATCAAAAAAGAAAAAGAGTTCCAGAAAAACATCTACTTCTGCTTATTGACTACACCAAAGCCTTTGATTGTGTGGATCACAACAAACTGTGGAAAATTCTTAAAGAGATGGGAATACCAAACCACCTGACCTGCCTCTTGTGAAATCTGTATATAGGTCAGGAAGCAAAAGTTAGAACTGGACATGGAACAACAGACTGGTTCCAAATAAAAGGAGTACGTCAAGGCTGTATATTGTCACCCTGCTTATTTAACTTAAATACAGAGTACATTATGTGAAATGCCAGACTGGATGAAGCACAAGCTGGAATCAAGATTGCCGGGAGAAATATCAATAACCTCAGATACCCAGATGACACCACCTTTATGGTAGAAAGTGAAGAAGAGCTAACGAGCCTCTTGATGAAAGTGAAAGAGGAGACTGAAAAAATTGGCTTAAAACTCAACATTCAGAAAGCCAAGATCATGGCATCCAGTCCCATCACTTTATGGCAAATAGATGGGGAAGCAATGGAAACAGTGACAGACATTATTGTTTTGGGCTCCAAAATCACTGCAGATGGTGACTGCAGCCATGAAATTAAAAGGTGCTTGCTCTTTGGAAGAAAAGCTATGATGGACCCATACAGCATTTTAAAAAGCAGAGACATTACTTTGCTAACCAAGGTCAATCTTGTCAAGTCTATGGTTTTTCCAGTGGTCATGTATGAGTGTGAGAGTTGGACTATATAGAAAGCTGAGCATGGAAGAAGTGATGCTTTTGGACTGTGATATTGGAGAAGACTCTTGGACTGCAAGGAGATCCAACCAGTCCATCCTAAAGGAAACCAGTACTGAATATTCATTGGAAGGCCTGATGCTGAAGCTGAAACTCCAATACTTTGGCCATGTGATGCAAAGAACTGGCTCATTGGAAAAGACCCTGATTCTGGAAAAGATTGAAGGCAGGAGGAGAAGGGGATGACAAAGGATGTGATGGTTGGATAGCATCACCAACTCAATGGACGTGAGTTTGAGCAAGCTCCGGGAGTTGGTGATGGACTGGGAAGCCTGGCATGCTGCAGTCCATGGGGTTACAGAGTCGGACATGACTGTGCAGCTAAACTACCTAACTAATGGATCACGGACTCAGTGGCCATGAATTTGAGCAACTCCAGGAGATAAGTGAGGGCAGGGAAGGCTGATGTGCTTCAGTCCATGGGTTGCCATGAATCAGACATGACTCAGCAACCAGACAACAAATGACATCAAAATCCCACTATCCCACACTAGAAGAAGAGGGACCTAAGCTCCAGTTCTCAAGGAGAGGAATATCAAAGAATCTGAGGACATATTCTTAAAACCCCAAACTGATATTTAGCTCTCCAGCTTCTTACATTTCAGATAGTTTTTAGAGAAGCAGCCATTTTAGCAGTATACATTTTAAATACTAATGTTAGCAGGGTCCATCAATGTTTTTCATTATTTAAAAACTTTGTTTCATATGCTATTCATTTATATTATTTTTTGCATATACTTTTCTATATTCATATGGCATAGCAATTTTTTTCTTTCTTTCTTACATTTTCTTCAGATTAACTTGACCGAAGTAGGTTTTAATAAAGTAACATTCCCATTTCAAGTGACTCACTTTGCAAAGAAGAATTATTCACCTGCCAATAAGAACTGAGAGGGAGTAAGTTTTCAAGGTGATGGACTTAGGAATGACCATTTCTTTCTTCTTTTTCTAACTTTAAGAAGCAAAATCTCACTTAAAAAAAAAAAAAGCCCTGCATGTATATAAATGAGTGATTAAACTTTACTATGTTCATCAGTTTTCTGAAAAGGAGATTTATAGATATTAATATGTATTATAAAATTTTTACTGGGTAAAAATAAAGCATATTACTTGAATGAGAAATTTTCTAGTTTAATGTCTATAAATTGTGAATTTATATATCTTCTATCCCTTAGAGTTCAAGGTATATGACATTACAAAGAATAATGCTTTTTTCCCCCTCAATGCAGAATTTTATGTCTCTGAGTCTCTAGGATATAGAATAGTCTGATTATAATACTAAATGTGAGAATTCAGGAACTCCCACTCTTCTTTGGATGCCAGTTTGTCTTCTCTATATGCTTTTATTCACTCATTCAAAATATATTAAATAAGTGTATATTCTGGTAAGGCAGTATCAAAGGCACTAGTGGTATCTATTGTCTATATCTATATCTATATATACAAATCTTCCTTCAAGATCTGCATTTATGGTGCAATAAGAGCATAAGAAGTAGCACCTTGATCTACCTATGTGAGTCAAGGAAAGGTTTGGTTAGGGAATTGGCACTTGTTGAGTCTCAAAAGCAGAGAAAGAACTTTATGAGCACATCAATGTCGGAAGACCATTCAGGCAGAGGGAAGGCAATGTGCAAAGTCTAGGAGGAGGAAGAAAGGAAGCTCAAGTAGAAAACGTCAGTGGAAAATATTGGGAGATGTGGTTGCAAAGCAGGGTGACAATATACAGCCTTGATGTACTCCTTTCACAATTTGGAACCAGTCTACTGTTCCAAGTCCAATTCTAGTGGTTGCTTCCTGACCTGCATACAGATTTCTCAAAAGGCAGGACACAACTGAGCGACTGAACTGAACTGAACTATGATAGCAAAGCCAGTGAAATATCAGTTCAAAGTAAGTCTCCAGTTATCATAAAATAAGTAAATTCTTTGTTTTGGTAATATTTATTTAGAAAATAAAAAATGGCATATCTTCTTATTTTTCTACAGAACCTGGAGCTTTTGTGCCATTATATGAAGAAAGGCTTGTCCACAGCCTGAGAGCATATTATGTTAATATAGAATGAAATAAAATAGAAGTGTCATGCCAGTGTATACTCCTCGGTTCTGTCTCATCCCAACAAAGACGGACATTAAAGCCCTCGGTGTGTCACAGCTCTTGGGTCTTGGACAGGCCGTGTTATAGGTCTCAGGAACAGAAGCAACTGACTACATACAAATTAAGTAAGAATTGCTGGTGCTCATTTTACATAAATGAGCTTCACTATGAAGTAGATCATCTTTTTTTTAGATATTACAGTGGACTTACCTATTATGGTTAAACTCAAATGCTTGATGATCACATCTATCTGTTACCATTTCTCTATACTACTCAGATTTTATTTATTTATTTATTCACCAATTACTTATCTAGTATTTATTCAATACAAAATGCTGGGCTCTGTTCTTTGTTTTATGGATGTAGCAGTGAGTTACAGTTCTCACCCTCATGGAACTTCAAATCCAGTGGAGGGAAAAGATGAAAATAAATAAATACATTCTACATGTTGACATTTGTCAGTAATTTAAGTATAGGGAGGGAAGGAGTGGCATGGTTGAGTAAGATATTATTGATACGCAGAGGTCAGGAAAGGCCTTATTGCAAAGGTATCAACTGAAGAGTTTAATAAGTACTTGAAACAAAGGGAAAAGCAAGTTCAAAGACTATGATAGGGATGAATGATGTAGCACAGAAATAGTAAATTCAGTCAGTGGGACTGGAGCAAAGGAAATGCCTGTGAGAGTAATAGAAAATGAGATCAGGAAGAAAATGATTGCCAGATATCCAAGGACCTGATGGGACATTGCCTTTGTTGTTATTTTGGGGGGTGTTGTTGTTTTGTTCTTTTTTCAAGAAAGGAAGGCACTAGATGTTTTTGGGCAGAGGAGTGATATGACATGTCATTTTAAAATAATCACCTATATATACTTGGTCTACATTGCTGAATATAAAAGGCTAAAGTCCAGAGCTGGGAATCTAGTTAAGAAGCAGATAGTTTATTATGTTTATCTTAGATTAAGGTGGTGGGCATGGAAGTGAGCATTGGTTGGATTATGGATATATTTTAATGATAGGAAGGAAGAGGTCCAGGCTGGAAATATAGATTTGAGAGCTGTCATTGTAGATGATAATTCAAGCCACCTATCTACGTTGGAACACCTAGAAAGTAAATGAAGATTGCAAAGAAAGAGATCCAGGCCTAACTGTGTTCAGTCTCCACACTAATCATTGCTTTTGGTAGAATCCAAATGTAAGTTCCTTTCTTTTAGAACTTCAGAGCACCTGGAGTATCTACAGACCAGAAGAAGTAATGATGTTTTAATCAGGAAACAGAGGTCTTCAGCCTCTTCAACTTCTCTATTATATAATATGCTTGGAACTCTGCTGTTAACCTTGCATCAAACCACATTCTCATAGAAATGTTTTTCCCAGAATCTCTTTGCTTGAATGGCTCCAGGGTAGTCTGCCAGTAAGACGTACTTACTTGAGATAGAAGGGAAAGAGGATCCTTGATTCTGGAGGCCTTTAGAGTAGACTTGTGGGAAGCCCATGGACTTAATGGTTTGCATCACTTGCAGGGGATCTCCTAGAATCCCTGCCTCAGTACTGCAGGAACTGGTCAAGTTGTTAATCTAATTTCAAGTTCATATATTGTGAATTTTCTGAGAAGCATGTTGAACTGATAAGAGGCTCCAAAGTTAATTCAAAATATGATTTGGTACTTTTCACAAGCAAAAAAGTCACTCAAACTATCACACTACAAACACTAGACTATCAAAACACAAACTGTATGTATCTTATAATCATAGTCAAGAGATGAAAAGAGCCTGGAAGTACATATAGCTATTAAAAATTA
The DNA here is from genome assembly GCA_935064755.1 of Tragelaphus eurycerus. Lineage (NCBI taxonomy): Eukaryota > Metazoa > Chordata > Mammalia > Artiodactyla > Bovidae > Tragelaphus > Tragelaphus eurycerus. Next base: position 36,634,430 of record CAKXYN010000010.1, on the reverse strand, counting down.
ATATCTTTACATGTTTTTCCAAATTTTTAAATTTTTATACAGGGGAAGCTAATAGATTTTTTAAAAAGGAATTTTATTTTTAAGTATTTAAAATAAAAATATTAAAATATCATTTTGAAGATCTATTTTACCAGATAAAACAATGTGCAAGAAACATGTTTGAATGAAAATAAATATGCTCAAGGCATATGGGAGTATTTCCATTTCTACTCTACACTGTTTAGAATGTTTTTAAAATATATAATTTGCATCATTAATTTATATTATGTGCTTAAAGAATCTGCTAAGGAAAGATTGCATTCATTGTCGGCTGTATCATTTGTGAGAAATGAACAAAATCAAAGAGTAAGACTTTGCCCCCCACTAGAAAAAAGTGAAATGATTGGGGTAAAATCAAAATGAAGTTTAAAGGATGTTTCTCTTCACCTCACACACCTGTCTCATTAATATGCCAAATTTTTGAAGGCAGTAAGCACTGAATCATGACCTAGCTATCATACTATGCACAAAGCATCTTGCTATTTCTGTAGAAATTAAGTTGCCATTCATCACAGCTACTCTTAAGTTAACATCCTACTGAGATTTTTATTAAAACAGATGGACTTTTTAGGCCTATTTTGAAAAGTTAGTTTTTCAAGTAATGCAATGGAGGCCTCTATTGTTCATCTCCCTTATAAGGTAAACAAAGGGAGTAAATTTAAAATTTAGTCTTGCCATTACATTCTGAACATCACCCATATCTTATCTCTAAATATAGCTTTTCTCAGTAAAGAAACTCACCACTCTCTGAAACACTTGTGGAATATTTGCATGTAGTATTTGGTGCTAATTTAAGAAGAGCTAGTACTTGTTTCCATCACTACCGTGGAACATTTTTTTATCAGCTCCTCAGTGGGAACAGATAGGGATGCCATGGGAGTCTGAGAGACAGGATGGAAGGAAGACAAGCTTCCCACTCACCCTAGGAATATCTTGATCAATGTGCCTCTCTGACTCTCCATTTCCTTCCCTGCAAAATGGTGTTGGATGCAAGAAGCAGGGCACTCAAAGCTGGTTCTCGGGACAATCCAGAGGGATGGGGTGGAGAGGGAGGTGGAGAGGGGGGTTCAGGATGGTGGGACACAGGTACACCCTGGGGTTATTCATGTCGATGTATGGCAAAAAACCAGCACAATACTGTAAAATAATTTTCTTGCAACTAAAATAAATAAAAAAAGAAGAAGAACCAAGGTTAAGACTTAGATACACTAAGAATGTTCTGTGCAAAGTTTATATTGGATATTTCTGACTAAATTCACTCTTTTACTCAGCAACCATGCTCACAAGTATCCATCCCAATAGGCGGAAGCTTTGGGTATTCCAAACCAGTGTTTGATCCAAAAGCTAATCATATTTAATTCTGGAAGACATTATGTGTAAAACATTTTTGAAATTAAATTTTGCAGATTACCTAGCAAAAAATGACTCTCTGAGATGGAGTTTATATCACATTAGAAATGTCATAAGTAACAATAAACTCCACATTTTACAACAATAAAAAATTTTAAAATCCATGAATTTAAACTGATTCTGAGATATAAAATAGATGTTAATATAAGATATATTTAATAAGATATAAAATAGATAGGAGGAAGGGAAAGCTCTTGTTTTGCGGTAGAATGCCAACTCACAAATGTAGATGGATTGAAAGAAAAGTACCATATGACAGCCATCATTGTCATAAATATTTCAGACAAAATTCATCATTGGCTGAATATATAGTGAATGTTGGGGGAGGGTTGAGGGGTTACAACATTTTCATGGACTCAAAGTATTTTCTCAGCTTAATTCTTTGAGGAAGAATTGTATGTTTAAAGTAGGAAAATCCAGCAAACACAGGCTAAGTAAGTAACCAGAATAAACATTGCTAATAATGAACCTACTGACATCCTTGGCTTTTTTTTTTTCTTTTTCTTAAAATTATTTTATTTAAGTGTAGTTGACTTACAATGTTGTGTCAATTTCTGCTGTACCACGGTGATTATACATTTATGCACATTCTTGTTCATGTAAGTTAAATAATCAGGGTGACAATTTTAAAAAATGGTGTTGGAAATACTTCTTCATGGAACTGTTTAGATGACTAGGAATTACATATATAAAGAATGCAGCAGCTCCTGGAACATTTATGTGTTCATTAAATCGCTGGTGTGATTCTTCTAATAATTATGTAAGAGATTACAGGAGGCGGATACAATGCTCAAAGATGCAGGTGCTTTCTGAGAGTTAGCTTGTTAAGTACCTTGTTTGGAATTATCAGGAGAGGGAGACTTATGCAAAACTGGTGGATGGATGAAGATGCAAGACTCTCTCTAATTCTCATCAGTGAAAACTGCTTGCTGATAGTACAAGAGGCTTCTAACAAAAGAAGCAAAAGTGTGTCAGTAAACATATATAACGTTGTTCATTATATGTGGTCACATCCACAATTAGAACACCGCCACAGATTTCTGGCACTTTTTATCAACTGCTTCCTCAATATCTATGTTTGCATGTGGTATACATTCCTCAAACTCAACACTGGATTAAAGCTTTTTTCCATAAAAATCTTTCCTTCTCTTACAATCTCTATCTTGATATTTTATGACAATACCCACTCAGAAAGAAGTCACTCTTATCTTCATTCTTAGCCCTCTACTATCCAGTTAGCCATTATATTCAGAAGCAACTTCCTCCTCAATACATATCAAATCTGTCTACTTTTCCACTCCTCTGTTACCATTGTATTTAATTCACCATTTTTTTTTTTTTTTTGCTTGAACTACTACAATAATAATAATATCTTAACTAATAGTACGGCTTCCTCTTGTATTGCTCCAAAGCATTTGTTTAAATAGTTCATTAGGGTGTTTTCCCTTTTCTCCCAAAAGCCATTTGGTTATGACCCACCTCCATAGTGGTCCATGGTTTCCAATATTTTTTGTGATAAAGTATAAAATCTCAGAACCACCTAAAAGGTCCTATATTGTAACCTGCTTCTCCATCTTAACTGTGAACCACTTCTCCCTACCTTTATTAAACCTCACGACCTTTACACATACTGTTTCTCATGCCTGAATATTTGCTCTCTCTAGTCATCTGGCTCATAAACACTTATTTTTCAAAAGTCAGCACAAATGTTACACTCTCACTATTAAAGTAATTCAACTGAAAAGGCCATTGGAGACTAAAGTAACTCTAATGCCCCAGCATCTAAATAATCAAACTAAAACCTAAAACAGAGTAAATTCCTAAAAATATCTCAATGTGAAGAAATCTAGACCTAAGAACAGTTACAAACAGCCAAATACATTTTCTTAAATAGGGCAATGGCTTAAGCTATAATCCCTGGAGAAGGGAATGGCAACCTACTTCAGTATTCTTGCCTGGAGAACCCCATGGACAGAGGAGCCCACCTTACAGTCCATGGGGTCGCAAAGAGTTGGACACGACTAAGCTACTAACACTAAGCTATAATCAATCAAATAATTGTCTTGCTTTGTTTCTGCATCTTCTCCATAACAGTCTTTACCTTAGCTTCTGTTGGCAGAATGCTCCTAATACCCAGTTAGAATTGATGTTTGTTCAAATAAACTCTTGAAAATTTTAATATGCCTCAGTTTATTTTTTAACATCTCCAAAGCCTTCTCTGATACCATAGACTACAATCAGATCAGATGAGATCAGATCAGTCGCTCAGTCGTGTATGACTGTTTGCGACCCCATGAATCGCAGCACGCCAGGCCTCCCTGTCCATCACCAACTCCCGGAGGTCACTCAGACTCACGTCCATCAAGTCAGTGATGCCATCCTGCCATCTCATCCTCTGTCGTCCCCATCTCCTCTTGCCCCCAATCCCTCCCAGCATCAGAGTTTTCTCCAATGAGTCAACTCTTCGCAAGAGGTGGCCAAAGTACTGGAGTTTCAGCTTTAGCATCATTCCTTCCAAAGAAATCCAAGGGCTCATCTCCTTCAGAATGGACTGGTTGGATCTCCTTGCCATCTAAGGGACTCTCAAGAGTCTTCTCCAACACCTCAGTTCAAAAGCATCAATTCCTCAGTGCTCAGCCTTCTTCACAGTCCAGCTCTCACATCCATACATGACCACCGGAAAGACCATAGCCTTGACTAGACAATTTCTTTATTATGTCTTATGGCAGTAACATTATTTTTATGGCATTGATCACAATTACAGTAATTCTTCACTAAATTATTTGAGATATCCACCAAACTAGACTGTAAACAGCTTGGTAGTGGTCACATTTTTAGTCATTGGAACACATTATCTGTTGCTAATAAGTTTTTTAATAATACTTGATGAATGCTTGAATACAAACAAGAAGGAGTGCAGTAGGAACATGTTTTTGCATCACGGGACACTGATGTCTAAAGGGTATTTCTAAGCCTGCATGTAAGCCCTTAAATATTATCAATACTTTGACTAGCTGTTTTAGCATTGAGAAATTCTACTCTTAGTTTTCTTTATGGACTATGGAATCAGAAGAAGTTACATTGTTTTATAGCTATCAAACCTTTCACCTAGCACTGGATGTAAAATTTAAGGACAGAGTTCAGCTACATTTAACAGAAAATCCTAGAACAGTGGTTTAAGTGATATAGGTGTTACATTACTGCCTCAAAGCAAGAAATTCAGAAGTAGGCAGTCTGAAGTCTCAAGGAAGTCAGGCTGATTTTCTTGGCTTTTCCCTCATAGCCAGCTCAAGATGGTTGCCAGAGCTCTTCATTTCTGGCGGGGAGTAAGGGAAATCTCCCAAGGGCAAAGAGAATACATGCGGTATTGAATGAATCCATTTCCTATTTAAGGTGCTTTCCCAGAAATCCTTCCCAATAAATCCATGTGTATCTTATCATCCAGAAATATTATTACGTGACTACCCATATCAGCACACGAATCTGAAAAATGATGTTTAGGTGGGAACTTTTCCAAAACCAACATCAGTATTCTGCTAAATAAAAAAGAAGAAAAGTAACTGGAGATGTTACTAGCAGACTCTTAACTTGAAGACATTTAATTTCAGTTTCTTTATCTGAAAACAAATGATGAAAATGTATACTTTTCAAGATGTTTATTGACATTAACCTAGATAAAGTATATTAAAGCTGCCATCAGTGAACTCTACATGTGTTGGGTGGAAAACTGACCACTCACTATCCAAATAATGTGGAATATAAAGTAACATCAGCTCACAAATGTTTATTAACTCAAGTCCACTGGCATAGATTTTCTGAGTTGAAGCAATATTGACTATCAAAATGGAGTATGGATAATTTACCCTAGGCATTGTCATGATTTTTTTTTTCTAAAAGGCTAGGTATGGGCAGATGTCCTTCTATGGCACCTCAGTTGTAGGTTGGTTGCTGGAGAATGGCTGACCTGAGATTTCTGAAATTCTGAAGGAATAAATAATGTGAAGTCATAGAAAAAGGAGTTTATTTGACTTAAATATGATTGTCTAATAAGTATATGCTAACTCACCTCTATATTATGAATGCTCTTGGGCACTGTAATAAAGCCTTTTTCATTGCCCTTAAAGGACTAAAATTTTTTCTTCAGCTAGCATCAATTAGAAAATAACAGTTTGTTACCATGAATTTTGTGTATGGGCTTGCATGTACTTGAGTAATACATTCTGGGTCAGACCCAAGAAGAGCAGGGAGGCTTCCATCTTTGAACAATGAGAATCCGTAAACTTCATTAGAGAAGAAAGGTAAGATTTTATCTTTCCTCTCTTCTATGATTATTGCAAGATTCTAGAAATCTTGGAATCATCACTTTCTTGCTTGAAAACCCCATGAAGCCAAGAAATGAGTTGTGACTTCTCCTTGGATCTTCAATTTAAAAATATGCCTCTATTCTGTGTTTACAAAGTTTTTAATTAAAGTGCTTCATAACTCTAATCTTATGCCAAAGTTTTGTAGAGATTTACTTTTGTCATAAAACTGGGATTATGCTTTTTGTTTCTATTTTGTGTCTGTCATAAAATGTAGTAATATTTTATTCAGTAGTTTTCCTTTTTATGTCTTATCTCTCTATCCTTTATCTATCACTTGTTTTCAAAGTGCTATTTAATTTTATTTTTCTCCTTTATCTCCTCTTTGTTAAGTTACTGAAGGATAATTATTTTGAATTGTTTTTGATAGGAAGTGGTTAAAATATTTTTTAATTTTTTTCAATTAAAATTAATATACAAGTAAAATAAATATGTCCATGGACTTGTTAACTTCGTTATGTTCTTTGATAGACTTTTTAATAGACACTTGGTAGAGTGCTAAGAAATTTTAAGTGATTACCAAAGGAAGAGTTATTCTGGCTGTCTTCTTCTTCTATGGTTTAATCCCACTGAAATGTCTAGGTGTGGCATTGAATTCAAACCATGTGCCCAGCCCTCTGATTCACTATTTTGACCCCAAGTAATGGGCATCCCAAGGGGTACTCTGTGTGCTGAACATGATGGCTTAATGGAACTACACATGACTTAACAGAAATCAAAGCTTCTGAGCAAGGAAGTATGGAAAACTTTGCTAAACCTGCTTGTGAAGTGCACTCTCCTACCTATCTAGTATCATGTGACCATTGACAAATAAGTAGGAAAACAACATGAAAGAATGTCAGTATTGGAAATATAATTGTAAATATTGTCCCCATTCCATACACTCTGCCTTGACCATTCAGTAATGACTCTGCAAGTGTGTGTTAGTGTTCTCTGGCGTGCCTGATAAAACCTCAGTTCTTAAGATACTGTGATTCTGTAGATCAGATCAGTCGCTCAGTCGTGTCCGACTCTTTGCGACCCCATGAACCGCAGCACGCCAGGCCTCCCTGTCCATCACCAGCTCCCGGAGGTCACTCAGACTCGCATCCATCGAGTCAGTGATGCCATCCAGACATCTCATCCTCTGTCGTCCCCTTCTCCTCCTGCCCTCAATCCCTCCCAGCATCAGAGTCTTCTCCAATGAGTCAACTCTTCGCATGAGGTGGCCAAAATACTGGAGTTTCAGCTTTAGCATCATTCCTTCTAAAGAAATTCCAGGATTGATCTCCTTCAGAATGGACTGGTTGGATCTTCTTGCAGTCCAAGGGACTCTCAAGACTCTTCTCCAACACCACAGTTCAAAAGCATCAATTTTTCGGCGCTCAGCCTTCTTCACAGTCCAGCTCTCACATCCATACATGACCACAGGAAAGACCATAGCCTTGACTAGGCGAACCTTTGTTGGTAAAGTAATGTCTCTGCTTTTGAATATGCTATCTAGGTTGGTCATAACTTTCCTTCCAAGGAGTAAGCGTCTTTTAATTTCATGGCTGCAGTCACCATCTGCAGTGATTTTGGAGCCCAGAAAAACAAAGTCTGACACTGTTTCCACTGTTTCCCCATCTATTTCCCATGAAGTGATGGGACCAGATGCCATGATCTTCGTTTTCTGAATGTTGAGCTTTAAGCCAGCCTTTTCACTCTCCTCTTTCACTTTCATCAAGAGGCTTTTTAGCCCCTCTTCACTTTCTGCCATAAGGGTGGTGTCATCTGCATATCTGAGGTTATTGATATTTCTCCCAGCAATCTTGATTCCAACTTCTGTTTCTTCCAGTCCAGCATTTCTCATGATGTACTCTGCATATAAGTTAAATAAACATGGTGACAATATGCAGCCTTGACGTACTCCTTTTCCTATTTGGAACCAGTCTGTTGTTCCATGACCAGTTCTAACTGTTGCTTCCTGACCTGCATACAGATTTCTTAAGAGGCAGATCAGGTGGTCTGGTATTCCCATCTCTTTCAGAATTTTCCATAGTTTATTGTGATCCACACAGTCAAAGGCTTTGGCATAGTCAATAAAGCAGAAATAGGTGTTTGTCTGGAACTCTCTTGCTTTTTCCATGATCCAGCGGATGTTGGCAATTTGATCTCTGGTTCCTCTGCCTTTTCTAAAACCAGCTTGAACATCAGGAAGTTCACGGTTCACATATTGCTGAAGCCTGGCTTGGAGAATTTTGAGCATTACTTTACTAGCGTGTGAGATGAGTGCAATTGTTCGGTAGTTTGAGCACTCCTTGGCATTGCCTTTCTTTGGGATTGGGATGAAAACTGACCTTTTCCAATCTTGTGGCCACTGCTGAGTTTTCCAAATTTGCTGGCATATTGAGTGCAGCACTTTCACAGCATCATCATTCAGGACTTGGAATAGCTCCACTGGAATTCCATCACCTCCACTAGCTTTGTTTGTAGTGATGCTTTCTAAGGCCCATTTGACTTCACATTCCAAGATGTCTGGCTCTAGGTCAGTGATCACATCATCATGATTATCTAGGTCTTGAAGCTCTTTTTTGTACAGTTCTTCTGTGTATTCTTGCCACCTCTTCTTAATATCTTCTGCTTCTGTTAGGTCCACACCATCTCTGTGCTTTATCGTGCCCATCTTTGCATGAAATGTTCCTTTGGTATCTCTGATTTTCTTGAAGAGATCCCTAGTCTTTCCCATTCTGTTGTTTTCCTCTATTTCTTTGCATTGATCACTGAAGAAGGCTTTCTTATCTCTTCTTGCTATTCTTTGGAACTTTGCATTTAGATGTTTATATCTTTCCTTTTCTCCTTTGCTTTTCGCTTCTCTTCTTTTCACAGCTATTTGTAAGGCCTCCCCAGACAGCCATTTTGCTTTTTTGCATTTCTTTTCCATGGGGATGGTCTTGATCCCTGTCTCCTGTACAATGTCACGAACCTCATTCCATAGTCATCAGTGATTCTGTAGGGAGAGAGATATAGGCCTAGGAGCTACACTGGAAACATTGGGACGTTGGCCTTAAGGGAAGAGACAGAGCTTAGTCAAAACAAAAGTAATTTAAAACAAGCAAACAAAAACACAAAGGTTTGAGATTTCTTAGGGTCACTGAGATATGGATAATGAAGACTGAAAGAGTTATATCTCTGTGTCCTAAGAAACTTAAACTGAACTTATTTTTTGGGGGTGGGGTGGGGTTAAATCTGTGTATTTTTGTGTATTGGAGAGAAAATAGAAATCTCCTGTATCCCCTAAATCTTTGAATAAGCTGAATTAAGTGAACCATTAAAAAAGGTTATCACATTTTTTTAAGTCAGAAGCATTCAGTGACAATGATTAAAAGGTTGTCAGATGAGAATGCATCATTCAAAATAATGTATTTATACACATACATATATACACACATACACACAATGCACGTACACATATTTGTTAATTCCCAGATTCCTGGCACTGTTCAATGGACTAGGGTTCATAGTTGTTGAGTTGAAAAAAAACAAAAACAAAAGCAAGGTTCCCACCCTCATGGAGTTCATGTAAAACAGACACAAGCATGAAATTAATAATTATAAATAATTTTTTAATTCCATTCATAAGAGGAGCCATGTAGGACAACTACACAGGATTTTGAAATGTCTTGGTTAAGAACCTAATTTTGTCCGCAATAAAGACAGCAGATTTAAATCTTTAGAAACATATTTTCCTTATGATCTAGAGTGTTTGTGTCTCAGGGAGGGAGTCAGTAGTTGGGTGGTGTGGGAGGGAGCAGTAGTCTAGTGCCGGAGCCAAGGGAGGAAATGACTTTGTTCACAATAAGCATCCTTAGTAAAGCCAAAGCACAATGACATCAGCGTCTACACATTTTCCATGATTTCTAAAAATATAATCAACTCATTTATAGATAAACACTACAACATACAATTGTTTTAAAATTAATGAGTGATTTGTGTATTTGGTCTTAAGATTAAGTAGTACTATTACATTTAGATGTAATGTTTCCCATGCCTTACACTGTTGAGAAAATAATATCCTGAAGATAGGCCACATCTTCTGTCTCAGTCTCAGCCATTTATTTCCTGCCTTCCTTTATCATTATTATTAATCAAAATGTTTGCAACTGTGAACTGTCCTACTTTTTATTTTTAGGCATTCCCCCCGCTAAATTCACATATAAAGGGAACACGCAATTCTTCTTGATGATCATCCCTCCCTTTCAATTACAGCAATAATTTTCCTGGAATGATGGTCCTATTGATTGTCCAACCGCAATCTGTGTGCCAGAAATGCTTAATACTATCTTGTTATTCACAGTCTGTTTAATGGTAAACAGGGGATTTGTAGCTTGTCAAATTTAATGACCAGAAGAACCAATAAAATATGACAGGAAAGACTTCCCACTCTTTAGGAAAGAACTGGTTCCATCTGCACAAATGATAAGTGTGTCAGAAAATCCCTGTGGTTGTGAAAAAGAAGAAAATCACAATTATATATTTGAGAAAGAAAATGTGCATGGTGTCCATGTTCAGAATGGAATGCTATGATATAGGAAATTAATACTTTGAAGTCCCTTGTTTTTCTAGGTTAGGATTTCTCAAAACTGAATTTGTATGCTTCTATTGGGACTGAAGATTTATACAACCAATATTGGCCCCCAGGGCAATCTAAATTCCTTTCATTAGCGAGCCCACCACTTCTTTCCCATACTTCGAATGCCCCAAAATTAGGTTCTGTGATGGCATGTCGAATGATACTGAGGGACCAAGGAGATTGTAACGGAAGTGAAATCCTTCATCCACTGTGTATTTTTGCCCTCCCCTAACTCTATATCCTTGCCTAACCCTACATCTACTTCTGACACTGATACTTATTGATTGATTGCTGTTGTTGCTGAGTCACTGAGTCATGTCCAACTCTGCAATCCCATGGACTGTAGCATACAAAGCTCCTCTGTCATCCACTGTCTCCCAGAGTTTGCTGAGATTCATGTCCTTTGAGTTGGTGATGCTACACAACCATTTTATCCTCTGATTTTGCCTTCAATCCCTTCTCCTTTTGCCTTCAATCTTTCCCAGGTTCAGGGTCTTTTCCAGTGAGTTGGCTCTTCTCATTGAGTGGCCAAAGTAATGGAGCTTCACCTTCAAATGAATATTCAAGGTTGATGTCCTTTAGGATTAACTGGTTTGATCTCCTTGCTGTCAAAGGGCCTTTCAAGACTCTTCTTCAGCACTGCAATTCAAAAACAATATTTCTTGATACTGCCACCACAACCCTGATAGCAGCCCTCAACCCATATCTTCTGGTTAGATCATTGGTTTTCAAAATATGCATAAAGATTATTGGAGTAACTGAAAATTTCTACCTTCTAGGAATTGTATATCTGTGGACGTGTCTGGGCCAAGGAACTGTTTTTGTTGTTCTTTTGTTTTAATGACACTTGAATCAGATACAGATGGCCTGATGCTATACTGTATGGAACTCTGCATATACTCTGTAGTTAAACACTACATAGCTATTGTCATGTGCTTGAGCTCATACTCTGATGCTGCCAGACATGAATTTGGGGATGGTCCTGACATATCATGGAGGGTCACTGTGAAGATAAAATAGAAAATCTTACAGATTTGAGTACTACCTGATGTTTAGAAGTACTCTATAATGTTTGCTAGTATTGTTCTGCTGGTTTTGTTGTTGTAGCTTCAGTTATTAACCACATCCTCGAATTAACTTAATAGTTAAATGGAAATATATTGTAAGGTATTAATGGTACCCATGGGATCCATAGTCTCAAAGTACAGTAAAGCACCATTGATGAAGTGCTGGAATCAGGAACTAGAAATCCACCAAAGGGGACTTTGTCTTAATCATTCTTGGGAACCACATAGCCTCTCATATCTATTTTTCTCTGTATGTCTGCCTTTGTTGACTGTCTTTATTTCTCCCAAGGTATCCCAGTCTTGGTCAGGATATACTTCCTGAGCTTACATTAGCTCTTCCACTGTCAGAGATTAACTAACCTGATTAAATGCCAGTTTTATATTCCTAGAAGAAAGATTCTAATAAATTCTTCTTTGGCCTATCGATGGTGATTTATCATTGGTTCAGTTGGCTGTAAAGTGGTGTGTAAGATATGAAATGCAGGCATATTGCTAGACTCCAGCTGCATGTAAAGGGGCAGTTCTGAAATATGGAAAAGTATGGACTGGGCAAGGAGCCTTAATAATATATATCATAACGGTTTCTAATATTACCACAGTTAGGAGTAGGTTAGGATTTCTATATGGTACACTCTGAGTTCAGTCAGAGATCTTTCTGGAATATAACCCAAATATTATTTGGATGTTGTCCTGGGCTTCTAAAATCTAAGATCAGATGGTTTATCACTAAATGAAATGTAAGGCAACAGCCATTAGGGAAAATTATGTAGGAAACACATTGATCATTAATGGTCTACCTCCCCTTTGTGAACTTTGTCCCTACTTTTTCTGATGACTCATGTTCTTGTTTGCCTTTTTAAAAGAAAAGAGGTAGCACTTAACTTCTGTCTTAATGTGTTACCCTCAGTGCTATTTATATTTTAAAGTACCACAGACTAAACAGTTTAAAAAACAGAAAGAAAGGAGTCAACAATAATGGCGAAGTTAGACAAACACAGGAAAGATATTTTTGAATACTGGGCTTTTGGCACCCCTCAAATGATCCTAAAGAGATAAACTACTGAGTGCTCTATACTATGTTTCTGGTTAGCTTTGCCTATTAGCTGAATTCAGTTTTATTTACAGAGTGCAGACATGCTGTGGTTGCACCCAGTCATTGACTCATAGCAATGACTGAAAGTGACAGCCTCAGTGTAGCTTGGATCTTTGCCGTATCCCTGACCAGCATTGGAACTTCAGTTCTGACATGAAGCCACAATACCATGGTCACAGAACAAGGTTCCATCCATGGTTATGTACCTGACTTCCCAAGCTTTCCTCTGAAGCAACAAAACTCTGGAAATGAATGGGCAACTTAGTATTTTATTTATTCATATAACTTTGGTGTCTATTTTAAATGTTTTCATATTTAAACATCTTTATGATATTTCTGCAGGTAAACATAAAAAATAATATATGAAAGGGCTATTGCTTTGTTATACTTGTGGCTCTCATTACCATTATGATTTAGGTTACAACTACTCATTTGAACCATATGATATTGCCGATATTTAATCATTTTACCCTACAGAAATGGTTATCTCATGTAGTCTAATCTAAATACTCGTATGACATACTCTGGGAAGAAATTCTATGAGGAAGATATTCATATCAAAGAAAAAAAGATGTAGCATTGAGCTTACAGAACAAACTCCAAAATGTTTTTTTTTAATTATGATAATAAATAGAAAAATGATCAGAAGAAAGTATAAAAACTGATCAGTAGATACCTTTGAATGGTAAGTAGAAATATGAGATATTTTGTACAGTCATTTTATGCAGTAGGAGTGGATTATATTTTTAATAACATTTACTTTTTTATAGTTTCTAAAGCAGCATATATTGTTTTTAGAAATCTTGGAAATTATGGAAAATAATAAAGAAAAATCTACCATGCAGAGATTTTGTGATGACTTTTGTCTATCATTTCATTTTTTTTTTTCACTAAAAACTTTGTCACTATAGCCTAGCTTCCTTTTTTTTTCTTATTGATGAAGATGAATATTTTACACATGTTTATCGGTCATTTGTATTAATGTTATTGCTACTTACTGATTGTTGTTCTTCAGTCACTAAGTCGTGTCTGACTCGCGTGACCCATGGACTGCAGAACACCAGGCTTCCCTGTCCTTCACTATCTCCCAGAGTTTGCTGAAACTCATGTCCATTGAGTCGGTGATGCCATCCAAACATCTCATCTTCTGTTGCCCCCTTCTCCTATCTTCAATCTTTCTCAGCATCAGAGTCTTTTTCAGTGAATCGGTTCTTAGCATCAGGTGGCCAAAGTATTGGAACTTCAGCTTCAGTATCAGTTCCTCCAATGAATATTCAGGGTTGATTTCCTTTAGAATTGACTAGGAAGAAAACATTGGCTATTTTTTCTTTATATTTTTGCTTTTTTTCCTCCATATTTTTCTTCATCATGAGAAATGCTGGACTGGAAGAAACACAAGTTGGAATCAAGATTGCTGGGAGAAATATCAATAACCTCAGATATGCAGATGACACCACTCTTATGGCAGAAAGTGAAGAGGGGCTAAAAAGCCTCTTGATGAAAGTGAAAGTGGAGAGTGAAAAGGTTGGCTTAAAGCTCAACATTCAGAAAATGAAGATCATGGCATCTGGTCCCATCACTTCATGGGAAATAGATGGGGAAACAGTGGAAACAGTGTCAGACTTTGTTTTTCTGGGCTCCAAAATCACTGCAGATGGTGACTGCAGCCATGAAATTAAAAGACACTTACTCCTTGGAAGGAAAGTTATGACCAACCTAGATAGCATATTCAAAAGCAGAGACATTACTTTACCAACAAAGGTTCGCCTAGTCAAGGCTATGGTCTTTCCTGTGGTCATGTATGGATGTGAGAGCTGGACCGTGAAGAAGGCTGAGCGCCGAAGAATTGATGCTTTTGAAGTGTGGTGTTGGAGAAGAGTCTTGAGAGTCCCTTGGACTGCAAGAAGATCCAACCAGTCCATTCTGAAGGAGATCAGCCCTGGAATTTCTTTAGAAGGAATGATGCTAAAGCTGAAACTCCAGTATTTTGGCCACCTCATGCAAAGAGTTGACTCATTGGAGAAGACTCTGATGCTGGGAGGGATTGAGGGCAGGAGGAGAAGGGGACGACAGAGGATGAGATGGCTGGATGGCATCACTGACTCGATGGATGCGAGTCTGAGTGACCTCCGGGAGCTGGTGATGGACAGGGAGGCCTGGCGTGCTGCGGTTCATGGAGTCGCAAAGAGTCGGACACGACTGAGCGACTGATCTGATCTGATCTTTCTTCATCACCAACAAGTGACTGGACTCTTGAAAAGAAAGTGAAATTTAGTTTGGATTTTGTTTCTAACCCTTTAAGAATTATTGCTATGTATATGAACTTGGGGATGTCAGAGCACTTGGCAAAATGCACTTCTAAAATAAATCTAAAAAAGCAAATTCTGTAAAATAGCTACTTTTGACCTAGAATTCTTGGTTAGGTAATGTTGATACAATAATCATGTTATTTCATGGCCAAAAACTTGAATATATTGAAAAGAAAAGCCTCAATAGAGTCCAGATTTGTGTAAAAACAGTTACTTCCCCCAAATTGGTTATTTTCTTCTTTTCCTACTGCTTAAAAACAATGAAATCATCTTATGATAATGACTCCTATAAAAAAGCATGAGCTTTTATTTAAGGAAGACCATTCAGGTAGTCTGGAAAAGAATCAAAGTAAAAAATTTTTAGAATTTAGTCCCACTCTACTCCAATTTGGAGGAAGATAATAAATCAATAAAGCATTGTTTTTTTGTTTTGATGGAAACCCTTTCATCACTCTATTTTTTGTATTTCTCTCCATATTTGTTTAATCATTTTATGATAGTAATGGTCATGTTTTACAAGTTAGGGATGCCTATTAATTTGTGAATGTACTATAAATGACAAAAAGCTGAATGTTCTTTCTTTAATCTTGTTTTATTGAGTTAAATGTGGTTTACAAGTATGGGATTGAGTTAAATTGTTTTAATTGATTTAAGGAACTTCTTAATGAAAAGTTTATAGTTATTCACAATCTCCAGTTGCAACCATCTTCTAGAAGTTATGCTCTTCCCTGCCTCCTTCCCACCTTCCCTCTCTCCCTGCTCCTTCCTCTCTCTTCCTTTAGGAGAAAGGTACATTCTGCCAAAATGATTTACTTTTATTCATAGGAGCCAAGGTTTCATTTGGAATAGACATCACTAGTAAATAAAGATAATATAAATGTCATCATTTTATTGATTTTCTTGCTCTCTTAATTAGCAAGACAATTGATCTTTACTCTTTTTTTGTGAACCACCCTTCATTGGAATCAGTTTTGGCTTACCTAAGATACTCAGCTCAGAAAGTCTGTTGAATGCAGAAAAGCTTAGGTAAAACTGCCATTAGACATCTACTCTGAAAGCATGCAAACCAGAAATTTATTTTCTCTCATTGATTTTTTACAGAAGGCCAGCTACTACTTGTAGGGCAATGAGAAAAATCATTCATTTTTCTGAGATATTGCTCTTCTTTGATCTAGTGGATTTTTTTTTCTTCAAAGGATTTATTTTATCCCTTTGAAAGTTTAAATTAGGGTAACTTATGTAAACTGGAGAAGGGCATGGCAACCCACTCCAGTATTCTTGCCTAGAGAATCCCATGAACAGAGGAGCCTAGCGGGCCACAGTCCATAGGGTTGCAAAGAGTTGGATACGACTGAGCGCACACCATTTAAAAGAAGAAGTTACTATAAACATATAGAGAGACTGACATCTTTATATTATCCTTGAATAGAAAAGATATAATACAGTGCTTAAGAAGTTAAATTAAGTATTTCTGAGAAGTTTCTTTGTATACTAAAATTTCATTTTCTACATAAGAGAATAGTGCTTATTTAAGCTGTTATTTTGACATTGCATAAAGTACAAATCACTGTATCTGTAGCAGGACATTTGGTAGGTAGTTATCATTTTAAATACATAATTTAATTAAAATATATTTAAAACAGTCTATTATTAGCTCTTAACTTCTTTTTAAAGCTACCAGCTGAGTGTGTACTATTATGTACTCGTACTCATTTATTATATGGTCTAAATTTTTATGTATATAACCCCAGGAAGTAATTCATACGTCTCAGTCTATTTTTCACTCTCACTTTCATAAAGAACTTTTTAAGACATTATTTTTTCTTTACCGTATTCACCTCTATTAGTTTTTTCATGCTTCTCTAACACCCCTATACAAGATAGCTTATAAACAACAGAAATTTATTTCTCACAAGTCTTTTTTTTTAATTAAATTTTATTTTGCTTAACTTTACAATATTGTATTGCTTTTCCAAGATCAGTGCTCTAGTAGATTTGATACTTGGTGAGAATCTACTTCCTGTGACTATAACCTCATAAGAGGCAGAAAAGATATCCAGGGATCGAGGGTCTATGTTATAAAATCTCCATTCCATGCTCATGACCTAATGGCCTCCCCAGAGCTCCACTTTCAAATACTATCCCCGCTGGGAATTGGGCGTTTCAACATATGAATGGGAGTAGGGGTGTAAATATAAGTTAAATAAACAGGGTGACAATATACAGCCTTGACATACTCCTTTTCCTATTTGGAACCAGTCTGTTGTTCCATGTCCAGTTCTAACTATTGCTTCCTGACCTGCGTACAAATTTTTCAAGAGGCAGATCAGGTGGTCTGGTATTCCCATCTCGTTCAGAATTTTCATAGTTTATTGTGATCCACACAGTCAAAGGCTTTGGCATAGTCAATAAAGCAGAAATAGATGTTTTTCTGGAACTCTCTTGCTTTTTCCATGATCTAGCGAATGTTGGCAAACACTAACTTATATGCAGAGTACCTCATGAGAAATGCTGGACTGGAAGAAACACAAGCTGGAATCAAGATTGCTGGGAGAAATATCAATAATCTCAGATATGCAGATGACACCACTCTTATGGCAGAAAGTGAAGAGGAAATAAAAGGCCTCTTGATGAAAGTGAAAGTGGAGAGTGAAAAAGTTGGCTTAAAGCTCAACATTCAGAAAACAAAGATGATGGCATCCGGTCCCATCACTTCATGGGAAATAGATGGAGAAACAGTGGAAACAGTGTCAGACTTTGTTTTTCTGGGCTCCAAAATCACTGCAGATGGTGACTGCAGCCATGAAATTAAAAGACGCTTACTCCTTGGAAGGAAAGTTATGACCAACCTAGATTGCATATTCCAAAGCAGAGACATTACTTTGCCAACAAAGGTTCGCCTAGTCAAGGCTATGGTCTTTCCTGTGGTCATGTATGGATGTGAGAGTTGGACTGTGAAGAAGTCTGAGCACCGAAGACTTGATGCTTTTGAACTGTGGTGTTGGAGAAGACTCTTGAGAGTCCCTTGGACTGCAAGAAGATCCAACAAGTCCATTCTGAAAGAGATCAGCCCTGGGATTTCTTTGGAAGGAATGATGCTAAAGCTGAAACTCCAGTACTTTGGCCACCTCATGCGAAGAGTTGACTCATTGGAAAAGACTCTGATGCTGGGAGGGATTGAGGGCAGGAGGAGAGGGGACGACAGAGGATGAGATGGCTGGATGGCATCACTGACTCGATGGACGTGAGTCTGAGTGAACTCCAGGAGTTGGTGATGGACAGGGAGGCCTGGCGTGCTGCAGTTCATGGGGTCGCAAAGAGTCGGACATGACTGAGCGACTGATCTGATCTGATTTGAGGGGTGTAAATATTCAGTCTATAACACCACACAATAAAAACAAAACATCTATTTCTGCTTTATTGACAATGCCAAAGCCTTTGACTGTGTGGATCACAATAAATTGTGGAAAATTCTGAGAGAGATGGGAATACCTGACCACCTGACCTGCCTCTTGAGAAACCTATATGCAGGTCAGGAAGCACCAGTTAGAACTGAACATGGAACAACAGACTGGTTCCAAATAGGAAAAGCAGTATGTCAAGGCTGTATATTGTCACCCTGCTTATTTAACTTATATGCAGAGTACATCATGAGAAATGCTGGGCTGGAAGAAGCACAAGCTGGAATCCAGATTGCTGGGAGAAATATCAATAACCTCAGATATGCAGATGACACCATCCTTGTGCCAGAAAGTGAAGAAGAACTAAAAAGCCTCTTGACGAAAGTGAAAGTGGAGAGTGAAAAAGTTGGCTTAAAGCTCAACATTCGGAAAACTAAGATCGGGGCATCCAGTCCCATTACTTCATGGCAAATATATGGGGACACAGTGGAAACAGTGGCTGACTTTATTTTTCTGGGCTCCAAAATCACTGCAGATGGGATTGCAGCCATGAAATTAAAAGATGCTTACTCCTTGGAAGGAAAGTTATGACCAACCTAGATAGCATATTCAAAAGCAGAGACATTACTTTGCCAACAAATATCCATCTAGTCAAGGCTATGGTTTTTCCTGTGGTCATGTATGGATGTGAGAGTTGGACTATAAGGAAGGCTGAGCACCAAAGAATTGGTACTTTTGAACTGTGGTGTTGAAGAAGACTCTTGAGAGTCCCTGGACTGCAAGGACATCCAACCAGTCCATCCTAAAGGAGATCAGTCCTCGGTGTTCATTAGAAGGACTGATGTTGAAAGTGAAACTCCAGTACTTTGGCATCTTGATTGGAAGAGCTGACTCATTTGAAAAGACCCTGATGCTGGGAAAGATTGAGGGCAGGAGGAGAAGGGGACAACAGAGGATGAGATGGTTGGAGGGCACCACTCTCTATGGACATGGGTTTGGGTGAACTCTGGGAGTTGGTGATGGACAGGGAGGCCTGGCATGCTGTGGTTCATGGGGTTGCAAAGAGTCAGACATGAATGAGCAACTGAACTGAACTGAACAATAAAAAATTTAACATCATCAGTTCAGATCCGTTGCTCAGTCATGTCCGACTCTTTGCCACCCCATGGACCGCAGCACGCCAGGCCTCCCTGTCCATCACCAACTCCCGGAGGTCACTCAGACTCACATCCATTGAGTCAATGATGCCATCCAGCCATCTCATCCTCTGTCGTCCCCTTCTCCTCCTGCCCCCAATCCCTCCCAGCATCAGAGTCTTCTCCAAAAGTCAACGCTTCACATGAGGTGGCCAAAATACTGGAGTTTCAGCTTTAGCATCATTCCTTCCAAAGAAATTCCAGGGCTGAGCTCCTTCAGAATGGACTGGTTGGATCTCCTTGCAGTCCAAGGGACTCTCAAGAGTCTTCTCCAACACCATAGTTCAAAAGCATCAATTCTTCGGCGCTCAGACTTCTTCACAGTCCAGCTCTCACATCCATACATGACCACAGGAAAGACCATAGCCTTGACTAGGCGAACCTTTGTTGGCAAAGTGATGTCTCTGCTTTTGAATATGCTATCTAGGTTGGTCATAACTTTCCTTCCAAGGAGTAAGCGTCACCATCTGCAGTGATTTTGGAGCCCAGAAAAATAAAGTCTGACACTGTTTCCACTGTTTCTCCATCTATTTCCCATGAAGTGATGGGACCAGATGCCATGATCTTCGTTTTCTGAATGTTGAGCTTTAAGCCAACCTTTTCACTCTCCACTTTCACTTTCATCAAGAGGCTTTTTAGTTCCTCTTCACTTTCTGCCATAAGGGTGGTGTCATCTGCATATCTGAGGTTATTGATATTTCTCCCGGCAATCTTGATTCCAGCTTGTGTTTCTTCCAGTCCAGCAGTTCTTGTGATGTACTCTGCATATAAGTTAAATAAACATGGTGACAGTATACAGCCTTGATGTACTCCTTTTCCTATTTGGAACCAGTCTGTTGTTCCATGACCAGTTCTAACTGTTGCTTCCTGACCTGCATACAGATTTCTCAAGAGGTAGATCAGGTGGTCTGGTATTCCCAGCTCTTTCAGAATTTTCCATGTATATTTACCTATGCTTTACACATAAAAAGACTTAAGACTTTTCAGCCCAAAGAACTGTGTTTTCTCCTTTGAGGGAAATATTGTTCCCATTGAGAATGTGTATATATTTATTGTTGCCGTTGTTCAGTTGCTCAGTCATTTCCAGCTTTGTGAATCCACGGACTGTAGCTCACCAGGCTTCCATGTCCCTCACCATCTCTTGGAGTTTGCCCAAGTTCATCTTCATTTAATCCCTGATGCCTTCCATCCATCTCATCCTCTGTTGCCGTCTTCTCCTTCTGACTTCAATCTTTCCCAGCAGGGTCTTTTCCAATGAGTTGGCTCTTCACATAGGTGGCCAAAGTATTGGAGCTTCATGGTTGATTTCCTTTAGGAATGACTGGTTTGATCTCCTTGCAGTTCAAGGGACTCTCAAGAGTCTTCTCCAGCACCACAGTTTGAAAGCACCAATTTTTCAGTGCTCTGCCTCCTCTATGTTCCTGCTTTCGCAACCATACATGACTACCAGAAAGACCATAGCCTTGACTATGAATCTTTGTCGGCTGAGTGATGTCTTGGCTTTTTAACACTGTGTCTAGGTTTGTCATAGCTTTCCTGCCAAGAAGCAATCATCTTCTAATTTCATGGCTCCAGTCACCATCCACAGTGATTTTAAAGCCCAAGAAGAGGAAACTTGTCACTGCTTCTACCTTTTCACCTTCTATTTTCCATCAAGTGGTGGGACCAGATGCCATGATCTTAGTTTTTTATTTTAATATCGAGTTTTAAGCTCACTTTTTCACTTTCCTCCTTCAGCCTCATCAAGAGGCTCTTTAGTTCCTCTTCATTTTCTGCCATTAGAGTGGTATCATCTGCATATCTGAAGTTGTTGATATTTCCCCTGGCAAAGTTGATTCCAGCTTGTAACTCCTCCAGCCTGGCATTTTGTATGCTGTGCCCTACATATAAATTAAGTGAACAGGGTGATGATAAACAGCCTTGTCCTACTCCTTGCTCAATCCTGAGCCCGTCAGTTGTTCATTACACAGTTCTGTTTCTTGTCTGGCATGCAGGTTTCTTAGGAGACAGGTCAGATGGTCTCGCATTACCATCCCTTTAAGGCTTTTCCGCAGTTTGTTATGATCCACACAGTCAACGGCTTTATTGTAGGCAATGAAACAAAGGTAGATGTTTTTCTGAAATTCTTTTGGTTTCTCTATGATCCAGTGAATGCTGGCAATTTGATCTTTGGTTCTTCTCTTCTAAACCCAGTTTGAACATCTGGAAATTCACCTGACAGACGAGTCATAGCATAGAGTTCTGACAAAATGTGCTCCACTAGAGGAGGGAATGGCAAACCATTCAGTTATACCTTCTGTGAGAACCCTATGAACTGTATACAAAGGCAAAAAGATTTGTATAAGAATACTTATGCTGAATGCAAAATTTCTTAGTGAAATACCTTCAGTGGACTACTCAATTGTTTATTTGTTTAGCTTTTCTAAAAAAGGAAATTGAAGACGACTTGATATAGGAACTCCAGGTTCTGCTGATATATATCTTTAAATTCACAAATTCAAAAGAGTATTAATTTCCCAGGTTTATATCTCTCTTTTCTTCAAAGCCAAGAATATTTCAATTTGTTCCTAGGTCTGTAAAACCAACCCTAGCCTCAAACAAGAGGTACATAAGCATTTTTTTTTTTTTTTACATCATCATCTTATGGCTCGGGAATTACCTATAGTACTATTTTAACTCTGCTGCAGTGTTCCAGTTTCAATTATTGCATGCATGAAGATGCATGTGTACTAATAAATGGCTTTAATTGTGTCCAACTCTTTGCGACCCTATGGGCTCTAGCTCATCAGCCTCCTCTGTCCATGGGATTTTCCAGGCAAGAGTACTGGTGTGGAGTGGAGTGGGTTTCTATGCCATCCTCCAGGGGATCTTCCCGACCCAAGGACTGAAACTGCATCTTATATCTGCTGCATTTTCAAGCAGGGTTTTTTTGTTTGTTTGTTTGTTTGTTTGTTTTTTTACCGCTAGCACCACCTGGGAAGCCTATTGAGTCATTACTTTATTCCAAGTCTGATGAGCACTGGTCTTCATTAGTCCATTTCTCCCTTGGTCATTTTGCTTGAATTTAAATATTAACAGTGTTTCTTCTCCAGCTCAGTCCTTCCTTCCTCCTGCTATAGTTTTCTCCTTTTCTTCTTATCCTCTCTATCTGCCTTGTTTCACTGCTGCCTCTACTGTTGCCCCTAAATTGGATGCTTGTCCCTGCTTTGTAGCCTCACAATAATACACATTGGAACTAATATTATGTATGATTATAGTGTTGAAGAAAACTCTTGAGAGTCCCTTGGACTGCAAGGAGATCCAACCAGTCCATTCTAGAGGAGATCAGCCCTGGGATTTCTTTGGAAGGAATGATGCTAAAGCTGAAACTCCAGTATTTTGGCCACCTCATGTGAAGAGTTGACTCATTGGAAAAGACTGATGCTGGGAGAGATTGGGGGCAGGAGGAGAAGGAGACAGCAGAGGATGAGATGGCTGGATGGCATCACTGACTCGATGGATGTGAGTCTGAGTGAACTCCAGGAGTTGGTGATGGACAGGGAGGCCTGGCGTGCTGCGATTCATGGGGTTGCAAAGAGTTGGACATGACTGAGCGACTGAACTCAACTGAACTGAACTGATGATTATAGTGATAATAATTCGTTGGTGGATGTAAGTGGTGTGTTGTGATATGTTGAAAAGAGTGAGCTGCAGGTACCCCACTGCTCTTCAGCATCATAAATACAAAACAGAGTAACTCTTAAGAATGCAATGATTCATTTTTATAAATCTGCTATAATATATTCTACCTAATATATTGGCATCTGCTATGAAAAACATAACTAATGGTCAGAGAAAATTCCTAAAACCGACTCGTGCTATCTCCTTAGGTAATTAATTTACTCTTTGCCTAAGGGATTGAATTGGATTGAATTAGATCTTTCAGGCAGGGAAGCCATGCACAGGCTGACAAATGAAGAGACATCTCAAAGGATTTTCAAGGAATCTAATAAGTTTGTAGCATATAAGTTTTGAATTCTAAACCTCAGATAAATTTTTAAATAAAAAGTTAGTGCTTAAAAACATTTATTTAATTGAATTGATGTATATTTATAATTTTTCCTTCTACTTTTAAAATTGATTCTTTTTTCCTTAATTTAACCTACTGCAGTGTTTACTACTGAAAATTATTTATATGCCTAAAGTGGATCCAAACAGTTCAAATCTTCATTGTTCAAGTGTCAACTGTAAACAATAAACAAACGCAGCAATTTTAACTCCAGAAAAAATAGAATTTAAATAAAAATCAACACAACTGAAAAACAGTTATTGCTATTAGGGCTACTGTAAACTCCAACCAGGTAAAACAACTGTCAGAACTTACATATAATCATTTCCCTCTGTATTATTTAATTGAATAAAGCAACCAGAGCAATGCTAAGTCATTACTGGTAGATTTAGACATCTTTAACTTATTTCTGCTTTTGAACTGTGGTGTTGGAGAAGACTCTTGAGAGTCCCTTGGACTGCAAGGAGATCCAACCAGTCCATTCTGAAGGAGATCAGCCCTGGGATTTCTTTGGAAGGAATGATGCTAAAGCTGAAACTCCAGTATTTTGGCCACCTCATGCGAAGAGTTGACTCATTGGAGAAGACTCTGATGCTGGGAGGGATTGGGGGCAGGAGGAGAAGGGGACGACAGAGGATGAGATGGCTGGATGGCATCACTGACTCGATGGATATGAGTCTGAGTGACCTCTGAGAGCTGGTGATGGACAGGGAGGCCTGGCGTGCTGCAGTTCATGGGGTCGCAAAGAGTCGGACATGACTGAGCCACTGATCTGATCTGATCTGAACTTATTTCTGACATTCATGGGAATGCATTAACATTGGAAAGCAAGTAGATTTCATCTTGGATATACCTGGACCCCTGGGAGAAAATAATATGATTAATTAGCTCTGTACTATCACCCTAGTTTTTCATTCCAACATTCAGTTTGAAGCTGGTAAGTTTAAGAAAGATGTATTAATTTATTAGAAGAATAAACAGAAGTTTAATAAAATTTTAATAATCTATTGAAACAATTGCATTCATTTTACCTTTTTACTTGTTAAGGTGATGAATTATTATTCTAATATTTAAGCATCCTTTTATATTTACTGTACTTGTTCACAGTAGTCTTATAGTATAGTGATGGAGTTGAGGTGCTAGTATTTTAGCATTTGTATTCATATGTGAGATTTGGCTATATCTTTTGAAGGTATGTTATATATTGAATGAGTACATCCCCTAAAATTCATATATTTAAATCCTAAACCCCCAGTGATGGTATCAGGAAGTGGAGTGTTTGGGAGCTCATGAGAGTGAAGGCAACAGAAATAGAATTAGTGCTCTTATAAAATGAGACATGAGAGAAATGATTTTTCTCTTTACCATGTAAAGATATAATAAGAAAACACCCAGCTAGGATAGAGTACTTTCATCAGACACCATCTGCCTCTGCCTTGAATTCTGGACTTAGTAGCCTCTAGAACTGTGAGAAATAAATGCTGTTTAAACCACCTACTTTATGGCATTTTTGTTATAGCAGCCTGAACTGATTAGTACTGGGCGGGGGAAGGGCATATTTTTGTCATATTTGGAATCTGTGAATATGTATGTGTCATAAAATAAGTTGAGTAGCTTTCCATTTTCCTCTAGTTTAAGCACTGAAATAAATAATCTCTAAATCATGTAGGCCCCATGCCTTTTTGGAAATAGTTTTTTCAGCAATCCTAATTTTATATTTGGATCAATTACATTCTCTAGAAAATTGTCTATTTTAGTCACACTTTAAAAATAAAAGTTTCATATAACATTTTCCCAGTTTAAAATTCCCCTATATTCATAATTATATTGCTTAAGAGATCTTCTAAAAAGTAAGTTGACAGTATTTGAGCCAGATATTAAAGGATAATTAGGATCTGTGATGGGATAAAGGTCATGGGCAGAGGAAATGAATTGTTTTTACTTGCAAAATCTTTATCAGAAATATATCACATTTTATGAAGAATAAATTTTTAAAAAACTCAATTAAGTTTTGTCTCTAAAAAAATTAAAATTTTGCTGGTGTGCCAGTATATGTTCTCCAAAAAGAATGCCTCAGGATGTTTGGGAAAGCATCTATTTTTTATAGTTCTTTTTGTGTTAGGCAGAATCTGGTACCTAGTGACCTAAACCTGTGAATCTTTTCTTACTGGACAAAAGAGTCTTTGCTGATGTGATTAAGTTAAGGAGTTTGGGATGCGGAAACTATCTTTGATTATCTGGGCAGGGCTAATTTAATCACGTGGGCTACTGAAAAAGAAGAAAGTAGAAGAGTAGATTTAGAGATGTGAACTGAGAAGGAATCCACCCATTGTTACTGACTTTGAAAATGAAGGAAAGTGGCCATGAACAAAATAATGTGGATGGTCTCAAGAAGCTGGCAAGTACCATTAGCTGACAGCTATTAGGCACTCAGGGACACTAGTCCTATCAGATCAGATCAGATCAGATCAGTCGCTCAGTCATGTCCGACTCTTTGCGACCCCATGAACTGCAGCACACCAGGCCTCCCTGTCCATCACCAGCTCTCGGAGATCACTCAGACTCACATCCATCGAGTCAGTGATGCCATCCAGCCATCTCATCCTCCGTTATCCCCTTCTCCTCCTGCCCTCAATCCCTCCCAGCATCAGAGCCTTCTCCAATGAGTCAACTCTTCGCATGAGGTGGCCAAAATACTGGAGTTTCAGCTTTAGCATCATTCCTTCCAAAGAAATCCCAGGGCTGATCTCCTTCAGAATGGACTGGTTGGATCTCCTTGCAGTCCAAGGGACTCTCAAGAGTCTTCTCCAACACCATAGTTCAAAAGCATCAATTCTTCGGCGCTCAGCCTTCTTCACAGTCCAGCTCTCACATCCATACATGACCACAGGAAAGACCATAGCCTTGACTAGGCGAACCTTTGTTGGCAAAGTGATGTCTCTGCTTTTGAATATGCTATCTAGGTTGGTCATAACTTTCCTTCCAAGGAGTAAGCGTCTTTTAATTTCATGGCTGCCGTCACCATCTGCAGTGATTTTGGAGCCCAGAAAAATAAAGTCTGACACTGTTTCCACTGTTTCTCCATCTATTTCCCATGTAGTGATGACTGAAGGAAATTGTTTTATCCTCTAGGGTCTCCAAAAAGAACCGTAACCCTGCCGACACCTTGAATTTAGCCCAGTGAGACCTTGTTAGGTTCTTCACCTATGGAATTGTAAAGTAATGCATTGATGATGTTTAATCCACTGTGAGTGCACAGTCATTTTAGTTGTGGTCTACTCCTTGCGACCTTATGGACTATAGCCTACCAGGCTCCCCTGTGGCCATGCTCTCCTCCAAGTCATCTTCCTGACCCAGGGATCAAACTCTTATTGCCTATGTCTCCTGCATTGCAGGCAGATTCTTTACTGCTAAGCCACTGAGGAAGCACTTAACCCACAAGATTCTACTTGTTACAGCAGCAATAGAAAACTAACATACCTTTAATACTAAGAGAATCAGGATAAAGCTTAGTGATGGTTCATGTACAAAGCTATGAGGCTTTTTAGGTAAAACTTTTAACATAACAAATTTGGGTGTCTGCTTTGCCTTGATTCATCTAAAGCACTGTTTTACATAATGGGTATTTAATAAATGCTCATCAGAGAACTTTGAATGAAAATCTATTGTGTGGGAATTCCCTGGCAGTTCATTGGTTAGGCCTCCACACTTTCACTGCCAAGGTCTTGCATTAAATTCCTCATCAGTGAACTAAGATCCTATATCCCACAAGCCCTGTGGCACAACCCCCCCCACCCCCGACACACACAAAAAATTCTGTTATGTATTTGACTATCACTGTTTCTTTAGAGCTGTTTCTTATACTGACTAGTCAATATAAAATACTCTGCTGAATGAAGGCACTATATTTTAATTTAGCTATGTCAAGAAAACATTTATAATCTGTATACTTTATGTTTAAATTTCCTGCCTTGTCAGATCTCATAACCCATGTAATATCTTTACAACTTCCCTATTCCACATCTACTATTCTACATTATCTATCTTTCCTGAGACCCTAATCCTTCTCCTTAATTTTCAAGAAGGATAAGTGATGTGCTGTGGTGGGCTAATGGTTCTAGTTCTTTATTTAGTATAAGCATCCTTACTTTTTTTTGCTGAGTAGCTAAAATAGATAAGAAGAGTTAAAAGAAATTGTCAAGATTATTAAAGGAAACTTTTGAAAGCTATAGTTATGTGAAACAGTGATTAGGTCACCCCAAATACATTATTTCAAAATAAGAGTTTAACAGTCTGGTTAGTGTGATAATTGTTTTGGCACATCTTCTTACCATAGCATTTTATATTATAAGAAAAAAATTGATTCCGCTCAAATTAGTGTTTTGCCACTTTAGTATACAGGAGCCAGAAGTCACTGAAAAGATTTGGAGTCAAACATTGCATTAAAGTAAAAGTATTCTCCTCTTCTAACGTTCAATTAAAAAAAAAAAAACTCATTTGAAATAATTGTTCTGTAATGCTATTAAAAATTCTGCTACAATCAGAATTTCTGCCAAATTATTTCGGAAAGGTCCTGAGCTGTGGGGAACTGTCTGTACAGGTGGGATGTTTTAGCTGTCCTGATCGAACCTGATCTTTGTAGGCCTCACAGTATTTTGAATGCTCCAGCATCTTTAGGAATCTGAGTAAGCTGAGTTAGGTGTAGTCTTCTAAGTGAGCCCTAGTCTAGATTCAAATTATTTGAGTTCATTGTGGAAACATGTCTCGGTAAATCAGCACATTCTAATCTATACTACACGCTTCATCCATCCATCCGTTCAGCCATCCAATGAGGAAGAATAAGAATTCCTGATCACAAGAAAAGACTGTAAGGAAGACAGATTACATATTTGGTGGTGCTGTGTTAGCAATTTGTTATTAGATATTAGGTTGGTGCAAAGGAAATTTCAGTTTTTACATTGTTGAAATTTGTCATTTGATATTGGAATACATTCTTAAATGTGGTTATGTTATCAGATCAGATCAGATCAGTTGCTCAGTCATGTCCAACTCTTCACGACCCCATGAACCGCAGCATGCCAAGCCTCCCTGTCCATCACCAGCTCCCGGAGGTCACCCAGACTCGCATCCATCGAGTCAGTGATGCCATCCAGCCATCTCATCCTCTGTCGTCCCCTTCTCCTCCTGCCCTCAATCCCTCCCAGCATCAGAGTCTTCTCCAATGAGTCAACTCTTCGCATGAGGTTTCAGCTTTAGCATAATTCCTTCCAAAGAAATTCCAGGATTGATCTCCTTCAGAATGGACTGGTTGGATCTTCTTGCAGTCCAAGGGACTCTCAAGAGTCTTCTCCAACACCGCAGTTCAAAAGCATCAATTCTTCGATGCACAGCCTTCTTCACGGTCCAGCTCTCACATCCATACATGACCACAGGAAAGACCATAGCCTTGACTAGGCGAACCTTTGTTGGCAAAGTAATGTCTCTGCTTTTGAATATGCTATTTAGGTTGGTCATAACTTTCCTTCCAAGGAGTAAGCGTCTTTTAATTTCATGGCTGCAGTCACCATCTGCAGTGATTTTCGAGCCCAGAAAAATAAATTCTGACACTGTTTCCACTGTTTCTCCATCTATTTCCCATGAAGTGATGGGACCAGATGCCATGATCTTCGTTTTCTGAATGTTGAGCTTTAAGCCAACCTTTTCACTCTCCACTTTCACTTTCATCAAGAGGCTTTTTAGCCCCTCTTCACTTTCTGCCATAAGAGTGGTGTCATCTGCATATCTGAGGTTATTGATATTTCTCCCAGCAATCTTGATTCCAACTTGTGTTTCTTCCAGTCCAGCATTTCTCATGATGTACTCTGCATATAAGTTAAATAAACATGGTGACAATATGCAGCCTTGACGTACTCCTTTTCCTATTTGGAACCAGTCTGTTGTTCCATGTCCAGTTCTAACTGTTGCTTCCTGACCTGCATACAGATTTCTCAAGAGGCAGATCAGGTGGTCTGGTATTCCCATCTCTCTCAGAATTTTCCATAGTTTATTGTGATCTACACAGTCAAAGGCTTTGGCATAGTCAATAAAGCAGAAATAGATGTTTTTCTGGAACTCTCTTGCTTTTTCCATGATCCAGCGGATGTTGGCAATTTGATCTCTGGTTCCTCTGCCTTTTCTAAAACCAGCTTGAACATCAGGAAGTTCCCGGTTCACATAGTGCTGAAGCCTGGCTTGGAGAATTTTGAGCATTACTTTACTAGCCTGTGAGATGAGTGCAATTGTGCAGTAGTTTGAGCACTCTTTGGCATTGCCTTTCTTTGGGATTGGGATGAAAACTGACCTTTTCCAATCTTGTGGCCACTGCTGAGTTTTCCAAATTTGCTGGCATATTGAGTGCAGCACTTTCACAGCATCATCTTTCAGGATTTGGAATAGCTCCACTGGAATTCCATCACCTCCACTAGCTTTGTTCGTAGTGATGCTTTCTAAGGCCCACTTGACTTCACATTCCAAGATGTCTGGCTCTAGGTCAGTGATCACACCATCATGATTATCTGGGTCGTGAAGCTCTTTTTTGTACAGTTCTTCTGTGTATTCTTGCTATCTCTTCTTAATATCTTCTGCTTCTGTTAGGTCCATACCATTTCTGTCTTTTATTGTGCCCATCTTTGCATGAAATGTTCCTTTGGTATCTCTGATTTTCTTGAAGAGATCCCTAGTCTTTCCCATTCTGTTGTTTTCCTCTATTTCTTTGCATTGATCACTGAAGAAGGCTTTCTTATCTCTTCTTGCTATTCTTTGGAACTCTGCATTTAGATGTTTATATCTTTCCTTTTCTCCTTTGCTTTTTGCTTCTCTTCTTTTCACAGCTATTTGTAAGGCCTCCCCAGACAGCCATTTTGCTTTTTTGCATTTCTTTTCCAAGAGGATGGTCTTGATCCCTGTCTCCTGTACAATGTCACGAACCTCATTCCATAGTTCATCAGGCACTCTATCTATCAGATCTAGGCCCTTAAATCTATTTCTCACTTCCACTGTATAATCATAAGGGATTTGATTTAGGTTATACCTGAATGGTCTAGTAGTCTTCCCTACTTTCTTCAATTTCAGTCTGAATTTGGCAATAAGGAGTTCATGGTCTGAGCCACAGTCAGCTCCTGGTCTTGTTTTTGCTGATTGTATAGAGCTTCTCCATCTTTGGCTGCAAAGAATATAATCGATCTGATTTCAGTGTTGACCATCTGGTGATGTCCATGTATAGAGTCTTCTCTGTCCATGTATAGAGTCTTCTCTATACACAATTAAGAGCGCCTCACCTTCCCGCGACCGGCGCACTAAGAGCGCCCCGCTGGCTGCGCTGCACACTAAGAGCGCGGCCGAAAGGAGCTACCCCACGACCTAGGAAGGACGGCAGTGAGGGCCAGTGCACTAAGCACGGCCGAGAAGAGCTACCCCCCGACCGAGGTCAGGAAGGGCGGTGGTGAGGAGAGACCCCTCGTCCAAGGTAAGGTGCGATGGCTGTGCTTCGCTGGCTGGGAGCAGCCGGGACGAGGTACCCCACGCCCAAGGTAAGAGAAACCCAAGTAAGACAGTAGGTCTTGAAAGAGGGCATCAGAGGGCAAATACACTGAAACCATACTCACAGAAAACTAGTCAATCTAATCACACCAGGACCACACCCTTGTCTAACTCAATGAAATTAAGCCACACCCGAGGGGCAACCCGGGATGGGCGGGTCATGGTGGAGAGAGATGACAGGGTGTGGTCCGCTGGAGAAGGGAATGGCAAACCACTTCAGTATTCTTGCCTTGAGAACCCCATGAACAGTATGAAAAGACAAAATGATAGGATACTGAAAGAGAAACTTCCCAGGTCAGTAGGGGCCCAATATGCTACTGGAGATCAGTGGAGAAATAACTCCAGAAAGAATGAAGGGATGGAGCCAAAGCAGAAAGAATACCCAGCTGTGGATGTGTCTGGTGATAGAAGCAAAGTCCGATGCTGTAAAGAGAAATATTGCATAGGAACCTGGAATGTCAGGTCCATGAATCAAAGCAAATTGGAAGTGGTCAAACAAGAGATGGCAAGAGTGAATGTCGACATTCTAGGAATCAGCGAACTACAATGGACTGGAATGGGTGAATTTAACTCAGAGGACCATTATACCTACTACTGTGGGCAGGAATCCCTCAGAAGAAATGGAGTGGCCATCATGGTCAACAAAAGAGTCTGAAATGCAGTACTTGGATGCAATCTCAAAAATGACAGAATGATCTCTGTTCGTTTCCAAGGCAAACCATTCAATGTCACAGTGATCCAAATCTATGCCCCAACCAGTAACGCCGAAGAAGCTGAAGTTGAACGGTTCTATGAAGACCTGTAAGACCTTTTAGAACTAACACCCAAAAAAGATGTCCTTTTCATTATAGGGGACTGGAATGCAAAAGTAGGAAGTCAAGAAACACCTGGAGTAACAGGCAAATTTGGCCTTGGAATACAGAATGAAGCAGGGCAAAGACTAACAGAGTTTTGCCAAGAAAATGCACTGGTTATGTTATACATAATTTTAATATACATTTATTGCTATTCTTTTGCTAATGACTTATTGCTTGCTATTTATTTTATACATTTTTTAGACTATGGAAACGGTGTTAGACAAAAAGCAAATTCTAGAAATTTTTTAATTCTCATTCAAATTGGGTCATAAAGCAGCAGAAACAACTTGCAACATTAACAAGACATTTGCTCCAGGTACTCCTAAGGAACATAGAGTGCAGTGGTGGTTCAAGAAGTTTTTCAAAGGGAAGGAGAGCCTTGACTATGAGGAGCATAGTGGCTGGCTATCGGAAGTGGACAATGACCAACTGAGAGCATCATCGAAGCATATCCTCTTAAAACTACACAAGAAGTTGTCGATAAACTCGAAGTGGACTGTTCTATGCTCATTTGGCATTTGAAGCAAATTGGAAAAGTGAAAAAGCTCAATAAGCAGGTGTCTCATGAGCCCACCAAAAAAAAAAAATATATCATTTTGAAGTGTCGTCTTCTTTTACTATATGCAATAACAAACCATTTTTCAACTGGATTGTGGCATGTAACATGTGATGAAAAGTGGATTTGATATGATAACTGGTGATGACTAGCTCAGTGGGTGGACCAAGAAGAAGCTCCAAAGCTCTTCCCAAAGCCAAGCTTCCACCAAAAAAAGGTCATGGTCATTGTTGGTGGTCTGCTTCTGGTCTGATCCACTGCAGCTTTCTGAATCCAGGCAAAACTATTTTATCTGAGAAGTGTGCTCAGCAAATCAGTGAGATGCACTGAAAAGTGAAATACCCTCAGCCAGCACTGATCAACAGAAAGGGCCTAATTCTTCCCCATGACTATGCTCAACCTCATGTCACACAACCAATGCTTCAAAAATTGAATGAACTGGACTATGAAGTTTTGCCTCATCCTTCATATTCACCTGACCTCTCACCAACCAACTACCACTTCTTCAAGCATCTCAACAACAATTTTGTAGGGAGAATGCTTCCACAACCAGCAGGATGCAGAAAATGCTTTCCAAGAGTTCATTCGATCTTGAAGCACATATTTGTATGCTACAGGAAAAAACAAACTTATTTCTCATTGGCAAAATTGTGTTGATTATAATGGTTCCTATTTTGATTAATAGAGATATGGCTGAGCCTAGTTATAACTATTTAAAATTCAAGGTCTGAAACCTCAATTACTTTTGCACCAACCTGATGTTTTCGTGGTCACTAGTGCTAATTTGTCTAGAGCAGCGTCGGTTAAAAACAGTACAGTCTCCTTCTTAGCCTATGTGTCCTAATCATTTGTCTGGGCATTAACTGCACCATATTTTGGAGATGTTAATAACATACTTTAACTTTGTTAGGAAATTAAGCCCTCTAAAAAAGAATACACAGAAGAACTGTACAAAAAAGATCTTCATGACCTAGATAAAGTGATGGTGTGATCACTCACCTACAGCCAGACATCCTGGAATGTGAAGTCAAGCAGGCCTTGGAAAGCATCACTACGAACAAAGCTAATGGAGGTGATGGAATTTCAGTTGAGCTATTTCAAATCCTGAAAAATGATGCTGTGAAAGTGCTGCCCTCAATATGCCACAAATTTGGAAAACTCAGCAGTGGCCACAGGACTGAAAAAGGTCAGTTTTCATTCCAATCCCAAAGAAAGGCAATGCCAAAGAGTGCTCAAACTACCACACAATTGCACTCATCTCACAGGCTAGTAAAGTAATGCTCAAAATTCTCCAAGCCAGGCTTCAGCAATATGTGAACTGTGAACTTCCAGATGTTCAAGCTGGTTTTAGAAAAGGCAGAGGAACCAGAGATCAAATTGCCAACATCCACTGGATCATGGAAAAAGCAAGAGAGTTCCAGAAAAACATCTATTTCTGCATTATTGACTATGCCAAAGCCTTTGGCTGTGTGGACCACAATAAACTGTGGAAAATTCTGAAAGAGATCAGAATACCAGACCCCCTGACCTGCCTCTTGAGAAACCTGTATGCAGGTCAGGAAGCAACAGTTAGAACTGGACATGGAACAACAGACTGTTTCCAAATAGGAAAAGGAGTATGCTAAGGCTGTATATTGTCACCCTGCTTATTTAATTTATATGCAGAGTACATCATGGAGAAGGCAATGGCACCCCACTCCAGTACTCTTGCCTGGAAAATCCCATGGATGGAGGAGCCTGGTGGGCTGCAGTCCATGGGGTCGCTAAGAGTCAGACACGACTGAGCGACTTCACTTTCACTTTTTCGCTTTCATGCATTGGAGAAGGAAATGGCAACCCACTCCAGTTTTCTTGCCTGGAGAATCCCAGGGGCAGGAGAGCCTGGTGAGCTTCTGTCTATGGGGTCGCACAGATTTGGACACGACTGAAGCGACTTAGCAGCAGCAGCAGCAGAGTACATCATGAAAAACGCTGGGCTGGAAGAAGCACAAGCTGGAATCCAGATTGCCGGGAGAAATATCAATAACCTCAGATATGCAGATGACACCACCCTTATGGCAGAAAGCGAAGAGGAACTCAAAAGCCTCTTGATGAAAATGAAAGAGGAGAATGAAAAAGTTGGCTTAAAGCTCAACATTCAGAAAATGAAGATTATGGCATCTGGTCCCATCACTTCATGGAAAACTGATGGGGAAACAGTGGAAACAGTGTCAGATTTAATTTGGGGGGCTCCAAAATCACTGTACATGGTGATTGCAGCCATGAAATTAAAAGACGCTTACTCCTTGGAAGGAAAGTTATGACCAACCCAGACAGCATATTCAAAAGCAGAGACATTAACTTTGCCAACAAAGGTCCTTCTAGTCAAGGCTATAGTTTTTCCTGTGATCATGTATGGATGTGAGAGTTGGACTGTGAAGAAAACTGAGCACCGAAGAATTGATGCTTTTGAACTGTGGTGTTGGAGAAGACTCTTGAGAGTCCCTTGGACTGCAAGAAGATCCAACAAGTCCATTCTGAAAGAGATCAGCCCTGGGATTTCTTTGGAAGGAATGATGCTAAAGCTGAAACTCCAGTATTTTGGCCACCTCATGCAAAGAGTTGACTCATTGGAAAAGACCCTGATGCTGGGAGGGATTGGGGGCAGGAGGAGAAGGGGACGACAGAGGATGAAATGGCTGGATGGCATCACTGACTCGATGAACATGAGTTTGGGTGAACTCCAGGAGTTGGTGATGGATAGGGAGGCCTGGCATGCTGCGATTCATGGGGTTGCAAAGAGTTGGACACAACTGAGCGACTGAACTGAACTGAACTGAAAAAAGGAGCAAGCACTGTGGGTTAAGATCAGGAACACTATTAAATAATATGTTAACATTGCTGAGAGTATAATTCTTACTCCTCCTTAGAATCTGCTGCTTTTGTGTTATACTTTCTATATAATACATGTTTTGGTAAGCAAGAGAGATATTCACTCTTTTTCTGTCTCTTAATTAGAAAAATTAGGACATACCATTAAACAGGTATGACAGTTTATGTATGTTTCTTTTCCTGTTCTGGAAAGACCAAAATATGAATAATTTAGGTTTTAGGGAATGCCTTTTTCTTTTCCACTGGGATGCCTTTTTCTATGCTTTGTATGCTTCTCTTAACATCTTTGAAGAGCTGGAGAGCCAAGAAAAGTGGGCTGGTTTGGGGTTGGGGGAAGAGATTTCCTTAGTCTAGGCTTTTAGGAGAGCACTGTGTCATTGGCTTCACTGCAGCTAGGGGCTTCACATTACAATAATAGTGTGCACTTGCCTTTGGATACCTCTCTGCTGAACTTGAATAGTAGAATAATATCTCAGCATGTGTAAGAAGAGGAAAAGAAAAATTTTATCCTAAATATGATAAATGTAACAAACATTTTGACACTTAAATACAGCTGAATGTATAGAAAGCCAAATATCTGGAAAAAACATAACTGTAGGATCTTTTCAACTTCAATTGCTTTGGCACTGTAGAGTTTTTAAGAAAAATCATGTATTTCTTATGGATCGATGATATATCTACAAATTAATCTGTACTATCTTAATGTTCTTTTTTCTAAATTTACTTTCTTTTCTGCATATAACATGTGATGTATGTTACTCAGACTGGGCTTCCCAGTGCCTCAGTGGAAAGAATCTGCCTGCAGTGCGGGAGACTCAGGTTCAAGCCCTGGATCAGGAAGATCCCCTGGAGAAAGAAATGGTAACCCATTTCAGTAATCTCGCCTGGTAAATCCCATGAACAGAGGCGCCTGGTGGGCTACAGGCCATGGGTCGCAAAAGAATCAGACAGGACTTAGTGACTAAACAACAACAGCAACTCTGAATCAGCTTTGGAGAAAATTGGAAATTTAGTGATGTTCCTATTAGTTTTCACCTCCTTCTAATTTTCTGGTATCCTCATGGTATTCTGTGTGGTCCAACAACTCCCATTGAAGTTCCTCTAATATAGTAATGCATATGCAATTTGAGGCTGGAAGGTAGAAAAATTTATGTTGGTAGGAACTGGATAGTCCATTAATGAACCCAGCAGGTGCCCATTTTCTCCATGTATGAACACTATTAATTTTGACTGTGAAAACAGAAATATACTGAATGTTGATTGAGCTCTTTGTTTTGCTTAAAAGAATGCAACATTTTTACTGTGAAAATCAGCTATGTCTGATAAAATTTTACTGTTCTAAAGGAGTTCAATTTTCTTATTTTATAAGTTAAAAATATTTTGTTCATCTGTGTGCAAATTATTTACCGAATATTTGTAATTTTCTCAATTTTTAAAATTTCCAATACTAAATAATTACATTGTTTGTATGTTTCAGAAAATAAAAGATATTAAAGTTCAGAATGGCAGAGGAAAATGCCAGTATAATTTTTCTGTTTACCAAAAGCAGTTTTCCTAAAATATCTTCCTCAAATATCTGACAAGTAGCACAAAGAAAAAGAAAAAAAAAGAAACCTCCTGCTTAATTACTTGTCAGTCTCCATATATTTATCTTGAACTGAAACTGATTTTTCTACAGAAATAATTCTGAGCTTATCAGTAACTGCCAATGGATTTTTTTTAATGTGATGAGAAAACATTTCATTCAAATCGAAGCCTTATGTTCGCAATGGCTCATCACATAAGACAATCTTTGTGTGTAATCCTCTGTGATGGATAATGCAATTCCTTGTACCTTCTGTGTGTGTGTGCGTGCATGTGTGTGTATTATCCAAAGCTAATAAAGGAAAAATGGGGTGGTTGCTGCTAGGAAGGGAAAATAGGAAGAAAAAAGCTGTATCAACAGGAGATTTCAAGAAAATAAAAAGAGCTTAGGCTTGATGACTAAAATCCAAAACCGGAACTTGGCAATTATGAGCTGGAAGGTATTCATGCATTTTATGAGTAACCCTATTTTTGGCTGAGACATAATTCAAAGGAGTCACTCACTGCTTGAAAGAAAGCCTAGGTATATTGGCACAGTCACTGAAAAACAACATTTCTATAGTGCTTCCAGCAGCTCTTTATTACTGAAAGGAATAAAAGTGGAAAATCTCCTTCACTTGGGGCTTTAAAGATAGCCACCTACCAGCATTTTACTTTCTTAGTGTTAAAAAGATGAGATAATCATCTTTTTTTCCTGAAAGATTTGTTATAGAACAGCTTAGTAACTTACCATATATTCCTTATAGATTAACCATTTCTAACCTGTGCTTAAACTAAATTTTCATAAAAAGGTTTTTCTGAAGGTCAGAATGAAGCTACCCTGACTCTGCAGTTCTCTAAAATTCAGCAAGAAGCTGTTTGAATGGAAACATCATGTGTGTGATTCCTGCTAAGCATCTCTCTGACATGCGGAATAATCAAGACCTTCTGGTGAAACCAGTTCCCTCATTGGTCTTGAGCATAATTGATGGCAATGTGAGGCTGCTTTGCTCATGGAATTTCAAAGATCTGTGGCATGTTTATATTAAAGGGTGAGGTCATTCTAATGCCACAAGAATCTGACACCCAGCACAGCCAGAATCTGCAACACAAAACTTGTATTGGGTAACTTTTTATTGAAGCAGTAGATGAAAGAATTTGTGAAAGAATGAATGAGTTAAATAGTTTAGATGTGTTGCAGGATGATGTATCTTTAATTCTAGTCAGGTGTCTTCAGAATGGGTGGGCTCTGTCATGAGAGTTACAGTTCCATAAGACAATCTAGAGCAAGTTCAGCAAATATGCAGTACAACAGCCATCACTCCCCGAGACGTAGCTAATCTGTCACAATACTCTTCTCAGCCAAAGAGATTTTAGACTCTTATTTCTCAATAAGAGTTTGCCAGGCAGTCATTTCCAACCAATCAGAGTTGGCATAAGAAAGTCAAATATCTATCTTTGTTCTAAACAAACTAGTAGAATCTTTTTTTTTTTTTTAAAAAAAAAGAGCCTCACATTTTTCTGCCTTTTTTAAGTAGTACATTTTGCACAACCCATTCATTTACTCCTTATTTACTCGAATTGTCAAGAAATGCACTGAAAGAGTCTATGAAAATTTTATGGAGAAATAATCATGTGGAATGCTAGATATAGGTACTATTCTTTGCCCTAAATCTTTAACTGGATTAGTCATGTAGGGATCACCCGAGTATCTTATAAAAATGTATATTCATATTCAGTAGGTCTGGAGAAGGTAATTCATGTGTGCATGCTAAGTAGCTTCAGTCATGTCTCACTCTTTGCAACCCTATGGACTGTAGCCTGCCAAGCTCCTCAGTCTATGGGATTCTCCAGGCAAGAAGAGTAGACTGGGTTGCATGCCTTCCTCTAGGGCATCTTCCTGACTCAGGGATGGAACCGGTGTCTTTTTATGTCTCTAGCATTGGCAGGTGGGGTCTTCACCACTAGAGCCACTTGGGAAGCCTGGATAAAGTAATAAATATCTGCATATCTAATAAGACCCTTGTCAGATATGCCGATCTTGCTGGTTGGCCCTCCAACCACATTTTGAATAGTGAGAGGAGATAATTGATTTTCAACCTTGGCTTCACATTGAAACTACTAGAGAGCTTTAAAAAATATTGAGAGCTGAGTCCTTCCTCAGAGATTCTGACTTAATATGACCAGGATGTGACTGGCACATTTGGATACTCACAGAAGAAAGTTGTAATGTGCAGTCAAAGTTGAGCTTTGCACTTTTGAACTTTTGATCCTTTTGAACTGTGATATTGGAGAAGACTCTTGAGAATTCCTTGGACTGAAGGGAGATCAAACCAGTCAATCCTAAAATAAATCAATCCTGAATATTCATTGGAAGGACTGATGCTGAAGCTGAAGCTCCAATACTCTGGCCACCTGATGCAAAGAGCCAACTCATTAGAAAAGACTCTGATTCTGGGAAAGATTGAAGGCAGGAGGAGAAGGGGATGGCAGAGGATGTGATGGTTGCATCACACCACTGACTGACTCAATGGACATGAGTTTGAGCAAGGTCTGGGAGATGGTGAAGGACAGGAAAGCCTGGTATGCTGCGGTCCGTAGATCACAAAGAGTCGGACATGACTGAATGACTGAACAGCAATGTGCAGTCAAAATTGAGAGTCACAAATTTAAGCTGACACAAGCCATACTTCCGATACTTCATCAACATGCAGTTGATGTCATGGAGCTCGCTCAAAATACCCTTCTCACCCTCTAAGCCCTCACTCATTTTGATTCACCCTTTACTTAACTTTGCTCTTGTTTTTATGACCTTCATCTCAATTTTTGCTCCTGGTCTCCCATTTGACTTCTCTTGTCATCAAAATCTTCCTTCCCTTGACTTTTCTCAGGATGATTCGACTTGGCTTGTTCTTTTCATCTTATAGCCACTGGCTCTTTTGAATAGGAATTTCTTGCTTATATTTTGGTGCCATGAAAAATGTTATGTACTCTGGCTCATGAGCTGGAAGGAGGTCAGAGATTTTTCTGAACCTTGGGAGTTCAGAGGTTGTGACTTAAAAAATAAGAACCAAAGAATTCTCAGTATTCCCTCAATAATCATAAAATGATATAGCTGGAAAAAAATCTAAAAGATTATTTTGTTCTTTATCTGTGTATCAGATACGTTGTCAGGTGACTCTTGGTGAGTAATACCCTTGTATGGTCCTCTCTCCGTGAAAGAGGTGGAACCTGTGAGTTGCCTCTATGCAATATAAAATGAGAAGGGTGATGGGATGTCAGATTCATGACTACATTTATTTATATGATGACGTCTTAGCCAACCAGAGAGAGAGAGAAACTGTTTAATTGTCCTGGAAGAAGCCACTAACCAAATTGTGAACTGCCTGTGGGAAAGGTCATGTGGTCCAAGAACCGTGGACAGTTTATGAACAGCCTCCAATCAACAGCCAATACAAAGACAGGTCCCTTAGTCACACAACCATAAGGAAATAAATTCTATTCACGTCATGATGACCTTTTAAGCAGCCTCTTCTCTGGCCAAGCCCACAGAAGTGAATGCAGCCCACCTGATGCCATTACTGCAGCCTACTGAGATCCTGAACAGAGGAACTAGCTGAGCTATGATGAGATTTTTGACTTACAGAAACTAGGAGATAAAAGTATATGTGTGTGCAATAATTTATTGTACAGCAGTAGAATACTAATACAATTGTCATTTTACAGATAAGGAAACAGAGGTCTGGAGCTTATAAGACTTGTAAACAATATCCTGTAAATTAACAGCAGAGTTGAACATAGAATTTGGGACTTAGAACTCCACTCTGGAGTTTGTTTCTTC
Source organism: Tragelaphus eurycerus (assembly GCA_935064755.1). Classification (NCBI taxonomy): domain Eukaryota; kingdom Metazoa; phylum Chordata; class Mammalia; order Artiodactyla; family Bovidae; genus Tragelaphus; species Tragelaphus eurycerus. The sequence goes on along the minus strand of CAKXYN010000010.1, from coordinate 36,593,649 downwards.
TTTTTAATAAAGAATTTTTTAGAGCAGCTTGAGGTTCACAGAAAAAATTGAGGATAAGGATAAGATACAGAGATTCCCCATATGTCTCCTTCCCCACCCTGCGTCTATAACTTCTGGCATTATCAACATTCCTCTCCAGAGTAGTACATTTGTTAGAATAGATGGACCTACCTTGACACATTGTTGTCACTCAAAGTCTATAGTGTGCATGAGAACTGACCCCTAGTGTTGTATATTCTATTAATTTGGACACATTTATAATAGTGTTTCTCTTCTTTTTAGACATTTAATGTATGACTAAATTTGAAAGAACAGTTGAATAGAATACAAACAAAATACATAAGATAAATAATGAATTATCATAGAGAAAAACACTTGATTCTCTCTACTCATTATATCTTCCTTATGGTGCTTTTTTCTTGGATGTTTCATGAGATGTTAAATAATAATTATGTTTTTGAATTTGGTTATTTTTCAGTCATTAGTCATTGTTTGATAAGAAGATATTACACTTTTGAAAAATCAGCAAAATGCAGAGGCAGGGGAAATATATCATTACTATTATATATAGTTGTCAAGGAAAACAAAAGTATATCTTCCTATAATCAAAAAACATATTAAACCAAACATTAATTTTATTTAAAAACCAAAATAAAACAAGCAAAATACTTGGAATACATGAAATGTATCCTCTTCTAAAATAGATATTGGATAAATAGAATGAACTCTACCAAGGATTCAGCAAACTTAAAATTAAGGGCATTGTTTCAGTTTTAAAATGTAATATATTTTTGCATAGTTGTCAGAAAAAAATACCTATTAAAGTTTCTTTTCACAATACTTTGAATAAACAGCCACATTCTTTCTCCTTTGTCTGAAACTTTGATATTCAATTCAGTTCCTGGAACAAATATTGAGTCTGTACAAAGGGCCAGGTATGTTAATCACTGGGATTGCAAAGATAAATTAGGTACAAATTCCCTCAAAGAGCTGATAGTCAAGTTCATATTCTCCTGCATGCTGGCATCATTAACAGTGAGAAAAATGACAGTCATCATAGGCATTTGGTTCATATGATTGTGAAGAGTGTATGTTGATTGCCTGATTGGTGTTTAGTATAATGCTAGGTTCTCTGGAGTGCAAGAAAAAGCTGAAATACATTGTCCCTGAATCTTAAGCACCTCATTAAGGGCTTTAAAATAGTGGGGAAAAAATAGAGATGTGTTTTTTAACCTAATGGTAAAAGAATCACATTTCCTCTATTTTACTTTAAATTCTTTAATATCACAATTTACTAGAAATGGATATTTGACAATGGAATTTAGCAAGCAGATTGCCACCCCTACATTTATTTGAGGGGCAGGGTGTCATTGTTGGAAGATCAAAGATTTTATTTAGATTTAGATAGAGTATCATTTGGCCTCTGGTCGTATAACTTTTGTGTAAGTTTAGGAAAGTCATTCAATCTCTTTGAGTATCAGATTCCTTATCTATTAAACGTGTGCTTTACAGAGTCATGAAAATCAACTGAGATCTTCTAAGCACCTGGCATACTGTCACCTGTTGGATACTAAAGATAATATTGAAGAGTCTGGATGTGATAAGTATTTCTTATCACTTTCTTCTTTAAACTGAAGCTTTAGCTGGTTACATGGCTAACCAGATAAAGATTCTATTTATAAGCCTTCCTTGCAATTAGCTGTAGTCCTGTGATTTGACTCTGGACAATGAGATTTAAGCACAAGTTATTGATGCAACTTCCAGATTATCTCTTACAAGGCTTTGTCTCCCTCCGCTCTTGATTTTCTCCCCCTCACAGGCTGAAATGTGGATGACATGAGAAGGCATGTTCAATTTGGAACAAGCCCCTAGGAGTCATAGAGGCACAAAAATGGAAGGCAGTCTAGATCTCTGATGCCATCATTCCATCATACCAGCAATTAAAAACCTTCTCAGGTTATTTTGGAGAGAAATAAATAAATTATTCTTGGTCAGGAAAAAAAAAAAAAGATGGAAAGTGAGTATGGAATTTGTATGTTTATGAAGAAGCAGAATTTAGTTCCAACCAACTAGTATCACACCTTCTATAATGTAGATTACCTTCTAGAAAAAGTACTCAGATCTCAATAGTAGCACTACTTTTAAACCTATATTTAAAACCTTTGAGATGATATTCTAAAAGAAGAGAAACATACTACATTTTACTAATACAGAATTCTATACATCAAAACAAAGCATGACGTTCATGGAAAATCTGAAAAAAGCAAATCTGGAATGACTACCAAGTGTATCTTCAGTAATAATACAAATCTTTGATATTCCAAATAAACATTGGTTCAAATACAAACTAGTATGAAATGGGAAAATTTTAATGCAGAATTATTTGAGTTTTGTTACTGAAGAGTGATATCAGAGAGAGAGGAGGAGGCATATAACTTAAAAGAGAATTTGTTTTATTAATAAGACTTTCTGGAAAATAAGACTTTCTGGGCTTCTCAGATAGCTAAGATGGTAAAGCATCTGCTTTCAATGTGGAAAACCTGGGTTCAATCCCTGGGTTGGGAAGATCCCCTGGAGAAGGAAATAGCAACCCACTCCAGTATTCTTGCCTGAAAAATTCCATGGATGGAGGACCCTGGTAAGCTACAGTCCATGGGATTGCAAAGAGTCGGACACAACTGAGCAACTTCACTCGTTCACTTTCTGGAGAAGTTTTACTAAACTTTAGTTAATTTTCTTGTTTATCAGTGTATATGAAGGTAGCTAACTGAAAGAGAACAATTAGAACCATTTTTTTTAATATGAAGGAAATGATAAATGAAAAAATATTAAAAATTTTAAAATGAAAAGTCAAGCCCAAATACCTTTAGTCCTACTGGCAGTAGCCTCATTTTTCAAAGCAGTAGCAGCTTACTGGTCAACATAACTAAACATCATGTAGCATTGCTGTTATAGAATGTATATAATGTAACCATTTTCCTGTCAAAAGAGGGCACACAATATTAGTAATGCTAGCAATGTCTCATACATTTTAGTAAGAGTACTCTTGCCTGGAAAATCCCATGGACGGAGAATCCTGGTAGGCTGCAGTCCATGGGGTCGCAAAGAGTCGGAAGCGACTGAGCAACTTCACTTCACTTCACTTTCTGTCATGAAAATTTGAACATGTGTTTTGGAAATATATTACAGTTTGCTTAAGAACCATTGAATGGCTGTTCTAGTCTAGAAAAAAAGAAATAGTCATGAGTCTCGACCTGCAAATTGGATCCGACTTAGCAAAGTGCAAACCTGGAGTCACTCAAGTATTGAGATGTTTTGACAAAGTAAGCCAAAATTAAGAATTCTCCAGTGGCTTTCAAAGTTTATACATAACAGTATTAAATGAAAAGTAGCTTTCCTGTTGACTCCAGCCACAAAGCACATATTCATGACCAGATATTTAACAGCAGTGCTAACAATGCCAAAATAAAAGAAGGAGAGAGCAGGGAAAGGAAGGAAATAATCATTTATGTGAATTGGAAATACAAAATGTTCCAAGCGAAAATGAATTACATTATGAGACTATTTTTTTCAATGTCAAAACGTTTTCTAATGGGCCAAAAAAAAAGATGGAAAATACTTTTTTACTTTCAAATATAATTAGACTCACAAATATTCCACCCATTAGCATTGTCTTTCCCCACAATGCTCTGTCTGTTTTTTGGTAATTATTCTCTACTGCTCATTGTGTCCAGATGACTAGTTGTACAATGACATAAGCGTAAGCATGTAACAAATATAGTCATTGGTTTTCCCCTAATAGATTTGTATAGAAAACAAATTAAAAGCGCCTCAGAAGCTAGGTTTTAATTTCAGGAAATGCTTATTTACTCACCATCCTAACTGCAGGCTTGACCAGTCCTTTTGCTTCTTGGACACAGGCTTATCAACACACACAATATGATGTGAAAGTATTTCCAGCATTATCACAAAGATCAGAATGTGGCCAGTACTGTCAAGTATATTTTATTTAATAAAAAATTTGATGAACAATTAATAGCATGTTCCATATGTCCACTACATAGAATTATTCACATTTTTTCTGAGTAAGTCATGTTCTCATGCAATCATATACTCATTGATTGGTATCTTTCCTTTCCTGTAAATGTCCTCTTTTCTTTTAATTGCCTGAGGAAATTTTAACAGTTTTTGTGTTAAGTATTTCTTTTGTGCAACAAACCATGCTCGCATGGTAATTTTTGCACTCCTCTTTTCTAGTGCTGGTTATAGTGTGTCCCACTATAACCACGTTTTTTTTTTTTTTCCACACGTTTAGAGTATAAATATCTCAAGGTCATGTCATTTGTGTTATTTAGCTGTATGTCCTCTATTTGTAGAATTTTGTCAGTATAGTAATGATTAAGATGTTAAAACAATCTTGAATATGATAAAAATAATTTATACAATGCTTTGTTGTTGTTGAGTCGCTAAGCTGTGGCCAACTCTTTGTGATCCCATGGACTGCAACATGCCAGGCTTCCCAGACCTTCACTATCTCCTGGAGCTTGCTCAAACTCAGGTGCATTGATTTGGTGATGCCATCCAACCATCTCATCCTGTTGTTCCCTTCTCCTCTTGCCCTCAATCTTTCTCAGCATCAGGGCCTTTTCTAATCCGTTGGCTCTTCCCATCAGGTGACCAAAGTATTGGAGCTTCAGCCTCAGCATCATTTCCTCCAATGAGTATTCAGGATTGATTTCCTTTAGGATTGACTGGTTTGATTTCCTTGTTGTCCAAGGGACTGTCAATAGTCTTCTCCAGCACCACCATTCAAAAGCATCAATTCTTTGGCATTCAGCCTTCTTTTGGGTCCAACTCTCACATCTATACATGACTACTGGAAAAACCATGGTGGTTTAGTCGCTGAGTCATGTCTGACTCTTATGACTCCATAGACTGTAGCCCACCAGCCTCCTCTGTTCATGAGATTTCCCAGGCAAAATTACTGGAGTGGGTTGCTATTTCCTTCTCTAAGGGATCTTCCCAACCCTGGGATTGAACTCTGCTTGCATTACAGGCAGATTCTTTACCAACTGAGCCATCAGGGAAGCCTGGGAAAGCCACAGCTTTGACTATTCGGACCCTTGTTGGCAAACTGATGTCTCTGCTTTTCAATATGCTGTTGAGGTTTGTCATAGCTTTTCTTCCAAGGAGCAAGCATCTTTAAACTTCATGGCTACAGTCACTATCTGCAGTGATTTTGGAGTTCAAGAAAATAAGATCTACCACTGTTTCCATTTTTCCCCCATCTATTTGCCATGAAGTGATGGGACCAGATGCCATGATCTTAATTTTTTGAATGTTGAGTTTTAAGCCAGCTTTTTCACTCTCCTCTTTCACCTTTATCAAGAGCCTCTTAGAATTTCAAAGTATTTTCTCATTTATTATCTTGTTTAATCTTTTAGCACCCCAGTGAGATAACCAGATGTGTGGTTAACTGAAGCAATGTAGTATTTAATCAATTTGGATAGTATAATAGTTATTTCCAAATCTGACAACAGACCAAATTCACCAGGAGAAAATTCTTATAAATTAAAAGCTAAACTAAATTAAATATTTCCATAGTGTAAAATGTAAGGGCTACAGAAGTGTATGAGACACTGTTTTTCAGTCACCAAGTTGTGTCCAGCTCTTTGTGACCCCATGGACCGCAGCATGCCAGGCTTCCCTGTTCCTCACTATCTCCCAGAGTTTGCTCAAGTTCATGTCCATTGCGTCAACGATACCATCCAAACATCTCGTCCTCCATCGCCTTCTTCTCCTTCTGCCTTCAGCCTTTGCCAGCACCAGGATCTTTTCCAAAGAGCTGGCTGTTCACATCGGGTGGCCAAAGTGTTAGAGATACATGCACCATGAGAGATACACCACCACAAATAAGATCAGCCTACACATTCTATTTTGTACTTTCTTTATTTCCTCCTGATAATCATTTGGAGGTGTGATATTATCACACACAAATCCACCTCAGTCTTTTCAGTGGGTCTGGCATATGCCAGTATATGAAAGCCTAGTTCATTTAACCATGTCTCTATTAGTTTTTCTTGTTTCTCTGGGGATGAGTGTTGTGTTTGTTTTGCTCTTATATAGAAAACTCAATGGTCATTCTATTATTCATCTTTATCTTTACATATTTATTTTCCCATACTATTCTGAATGTATTTAGGGGTTGTATTACAGTAGGTAGATTGCTGCTTCCAACGATATGTGCTTTATTTTATTTTAACTTTACAATATTGTATTGGTTTTGCCATGTATCAAAATGAATCCACCACAGGTATATATGTGTTCCCCATTTTGAACCGTCCTCCCTCCTTCCTCCCTGTACCATCCCTCTGGGTCGTCCCTGTGCACCAGCCCCAAGTATCCAGTATTGTATATCGAACCTGGACTGGCGACTCATTTCATATATGATATTATACATATTTCAATGCCATTCTCCCAAATAATCCCACCCTTGCCCTCTCCCACAGAGTCCAAAAGACTGTTCTATACATCAGTGTCTCTTTTGCTGTCTCGTATACAGGGTTATTGTTACCATCTTTCTAAATTCCATTTATATATGTTAGTACACTATATTGGTGTTTTTCTTTCTGGCTTACGTGCTTTTAAAATTTTGATGAAAGTGAAAATGTTAGTCACTCAGTCGTGTCTGACTCTTTGCGACTCTGTGGACTGTTGCCTGCCAGGCTCCTCTGTCCATGGAATTCTGCAGGCAAGAATACTGGAATGGATTGCCATTCCCCTTTCCAGGGATCTTCCCTACCCAGGGATCGGACGTGGCTCTCCTGCATCGCAGGATGATTCTTTACAGCCTGAGCCACCAGGGAAGCCCTAGAATTTTGATAAAATGTTGCAATTGTTTTTTAGAGTTTTTTGGATTAATTTGAATTCCCACCAAGGAGAATTGAGAGTTACTGATGTACTACACATATACTTACTGAAGTAATCTCCAACTGTAATATTGGCCCATCTTGACTGTGAAAATTGGCATCTTGTTTCTGGTTATACTTGTGTCTCTTTAATTATGAATAAGGTTGAGCATCTCCTCATATATTTGTTGGCCATTTGTGTATGTGCACATGTGTGTGCCATCTGTTCATCTTCTTGACCCATTTTCTTTCATATTGTTAGCATTTTCTGTATTTTTTGTATGATAGGGAAATTAGCCTTTTTTACATGTCTTGCAAACACTGTCTCCAATTATGTTTGCAGTGTAATTTAAATACACAGAGCATAGGCACTTTTCCTCTTCACTCTAGCCTTGTTCGAATCTTCGGAAGTAAGAACTAGGAAATCTAACATTTTGGAAACTTCCCCCAGCTAATTCTATGATAGCTGACCTAAGGATAGTATTTGAAAAATACTGGATTATGTAGCAGGCATGGCAAAGTTAAGTTCAAAACTTAGGTTGTTAGAGAAATTATTTTTGATAGTAGCATGCAGAAAGAATCATGGAAACCATGACTCTACCCAACTGGGAATCCTCTCCTCAAGAGTATTGATCTGCATATCACTTTTCCTGACAAAAACATCATGGCTATAAAAATTCCTTTTGGTATTATAGTATTGTAGAAATATAGAAACTTACCAAGAAATAGAGCTATAAATCTATTTCTGGGGAAGCTCAGCAAAGATATTTTGCAGAGCATTTGGAAGAAGCAAGTATTCTTTGTAATGACATGGGCCAAGTAAAGATGCAAAGGCTAGCAATTACAAGTAAATAAACATGAGACCTGATTAGCAACAGTTGATGATAAAGGGGGCATAATTATTCTAGATGAGAGAGACTGATGAGAGCTATTCTAATTCTTTAATGTAAAATTAATTAGTAATATTATATAGTTTTATGCTTGTCACATATAACAATAATCATAACTGACATTTAAGCATTTTGTCAAATACTTTTTGTGAACTTAGTATCTATAAAGTAGACCCTATCATCACCTTTTATTACAGAAAAAAATGAAAGTGTTTAAATGATTTGTCTGAGGCTGTTCCAATGGTAGGTGACAGAAGTAGACTTTGACTAGTACAGCTCATGAGCCCATGTTCATAATTGCCAGGGGACACTTTTTAAACTTCACACTTAACTATTCATAAAGTAAGGCATGAGGTTATCATCCCAAAGAATCTAAGAATTATCCTATTTTTTTCTCTTCTTATATTATTTTAATCATTACATAAGACAATTTCCTACAAACCTCCTAGGTTATTGAGCAAACAGAGAGGTAGTGTTTTTCTTCCTCTGGTTTCTTACTTACTCCTTCCAGTAGAGGTAGTTTATCCAAATTCATTTTTTCTGTTAGAGATTATGGCTCACATGTGCATCCTCCTAAATCTATCTTTTTTGCTTTCTTGGTATTGTTTCCTCTCTCCTACGCTATGTCAGGGCTTATCTGATTTCCATTTTCTGTAAAGGAAGTGAGACAACTGAGCTTCAGTCTAACAGACCCAAGCATATTTCAGCTCTCCTTGCTTCATATCTCCACCTTGGTCTAAAGATGATATTGTAAACTTACCCCTCTGCAATATTTCTGTGGTCTTTCAGTTGACCAGAATTTGTGGGAGGAATAAATAGTGCCTCTCATTTTAACACATGGTGCATCAGGTAGGTATCTTTTAAAATAAAAATGAGGATTACTATTTGAGGAACAAATTATTCCATGGGAGGATGCATAGACTTCATTTAGTTGTAGTGGGGTTGATTCCCATTGGCTGGGAAATTGGTTTTAACTGATGCATCCTGGTTTCCCTGGTAGCTCAGCTGATAAAGAATCTGCCTGCAGTGCAGAAGACTGTGGTTTGATCCCTGGGTTGGTAAGATCTCCTGGAGCAGGGCGTGGCAACCCACTCCAGTATTCTTGCCTGGAGAATCCCATGGACAGAGGAGCCTGGTGGGCTACAGTCCATAGGGTCACAAAGAATCAGACATGACTGAGCAACTAAGCACAGCACCCTGATTTTGAAAACCGGGCTACTAGGTGTTAGGTATACAGCTTTTATTGTGTCCCCAGACAGAAATTTAACATTGTGTTTAGCAAGAGGTCTCTTCAAAAGGGTCCAGAAAGCTTTGTCTAGCATTTTGTCTGGAGCAATGAGAGATAGATAATTTTTCTCCTCAGATTAGGAATCTCTTTTAGGAAACAGTATAGAATAGCAGCTTCATTTCTCCAAGGATTTCCTAGGGCCAACCCTGGTCATAAAAACAAAAGAGAAATAATGAACAGACTTTGCTTTGATTTCTAGACTTCTAGTTTTTCCATTATTCCTCCTGTATCTTGTTTATAAATTAGGGCAAAATTAACTGTTTTCCTACAGCAGTTAAAATTTGGAATAACAGAAGAGTTGAGAGTCCCTTGGACTGCAAGGAGATTCAACCAGTCCATTCTGAAGGAGATCAGCACTGGGATTTCTTTGGAAGGAATGATGTTAAAGCTGAAACTCTAGTACTTTGGCTACCTCATGCAAAGAGTTGACTCATGGGAGAAGACTCTGATGCTGGGAGGGATTGAGGGCAGGAGGAGAAGGGGATGACGGAGGATGAGATGGCTGGATGGCATCACTGACTCGATGGACATGAGTCTGAGTGAACTCCGGGAGATCGTGATGGACAGGGAGGCCTGGCGTGCTGCAATTCATGGGGTGGCAAAGAGTCGGACATGACTGAGTGACTGAACTGAACTGAGTAGTAAAGATTATGTAAGCTTAAGAGAACTAACCGGTGAAGAAGAGGTAAGTTTTGAGGAAAAATATAGCAAAGATCTTAATGGTCTCTGAAGGCATAGGCTCATTGAATACTAACATCAAACTAGGACCAAGAAATGTGTAGACAGCTAATGTGAGAAGATTTGTTTAGGTAATTACCCCTCAGTGACTTTATAAGGGAAGCTCTATGTTAATAGCCACTGTCTATGGTAAAATATACACACATTGTCTGATAATAATTTGTGATCTTAATGAGAATGGCGGTAGAAGATACAGCAGCCATAGAATTTAAGACATTCAGTCTAAAAACTCTTTTCTCCTGTTTTAATTATGGAGTGTCTGACTTCTATATGGAGTTAAGGGTCAGTTCAAGTTGTAAGCCAGAAATGAAAAACTTAAAGGTGAGTATTGAAATGATGTTGTTTTGCTGTGCGGGGAGACAGCAAAACAAGAAGGGGGCCTCAAGTAAGCCGTGGAGACTGGGAGCACCACCATTGCAAGTGTCCACATTTTTCAAAGATAGGAGAGGGTCAGATTCCACTGTGTGACACGCAGGCTAATGCAGAGATAGCTTTCTGCCCTGAATGTGGGAGGTGCGATGCCACAAAAATTTTCCCAAATGTGGTTAACATTCCAGATTGTGGATTACAAACATGTGGCTGAAATAAGGTGTTTCTCTTTCTTTAATGCTTTCTATCTGCTGGCTTTGTCTTGCATCAGAAATCTGCATCTGGACTGTAAACTGGGTTCCGAAAGTTTGCTTTTGTTGTGAGCTAGCTCTGCTGGCTCCCCTAACCTCGACGACTGCGTGTGCATTCTAAATGCTGTGAGGGATGCTGGTGGCGTCATGCATCCTCTTTACCACTTTGGAGTCTTCAAGAAAACCGGGACCTAGGGAAGAGCCAGAGTTCTCTTTTGTCAGCTCAGCTTGGAAGGTCCAAAGGATCTACTCTCTTGCCTGGGGATGAGAGTGGAGAGACAGTCCACAACACAATATGAATTCTATTCCAATATCCCAACTGAAAATCTTTGGCTAATAATGTGTTGTTATCTTCATTTGGCTCTTTATATATATATATATATATATATATATATATGTATATACATATACATACACACACACACATACATGTATAGGGCTTCCCTGATAGCTCAGTTGGTAAAGAATCCACCTGCAATGCAGCAGGCATTCCCTGGAGAAGGGAAAGGCTACCCACTCCAGTATTCTGGCCTGGAGAATTCCACGGACTGTACATGGGGACTATCCACGGGACTATCCATGGGACCATCCAGGGACTATACATGAGTTGCAAAAAGTCTGACATGACTGAGCAACTTTCACTTTCACTTTCCATATATATGTATGTACTAAATGAATGGAACACAGGACAGAGAGGACTGGTGAATTATTCTCAATTAATGCTTTGACTGTCATGTAAAAGTCACCATCAAAGAACCCATCAAAAGCCAGATGCAAAATGCCATGTGTTATATGATTCCATATATATGAATTATCTAGAAAGAGCACATTTATAGAAACGGAAGACAGATGAGTGGTTGTTTGGGGCTGAGTGTGAAAATGAGGAGTGACTACAAATGGACACAATGTTTATTTTTGGAGTCTTGGAAATGTTCTAAAATTAGATGGTGGTAATGTCAGAAACGACTGAGGGACTTCACTTTCACTTTTCACTTTCGTTCATTGGAGAAGGAAATGGCAACCCACTCCAGCGTTCTTGCCTGGAGAATCCCAGGGATGGGGGAGCCTGGTGGGCTGCTGTCTATGGGGTCACACAGAGTTGGACACGACTGAAGTGACTTAGCAGCAGCAGCAGCAGCAGCAATGACTGCACAACTCTGTAAACTTACCACAAATCACTGAATAGAACATTTAGAGTGAGTGAATTATATGATATGTAAATAAAGCTGCTTTAAAAATAATAAACAAATAAAAACTCAGAGCATATCAAGGAGTATTTGGAAGAATATCTGAGCCAGGTGAAAATGAAAACTGCTGGTAAAGTACTGTTTTCCAGGATGGCCAGACAAAATAAGCAACATTCTTCAGGTCAGAATTTTTCTTAAATGACATATTAATCCAGCATTCATTGTAAAATAATCTAAAATCAGAAGTATAGGTTTTACCGGTCTTTTGTGTCCCACAGCAAAGACAAAACACAGAACACTTAGGATCTTTTTTCTCCTTTGTGAGAATAACATGCAAATGATGCTTGGTAAATAGTAAAGGGCTTTTTCAGTTGGATTTTATGACCAAGAATTTTGAACATATGTACTAAGACATTTTTATAACTGTAATATATATATAATTTGTTTACTCAAAAAATATAGCCATTTTTTCCCAAGGCTTCTTGTTGCCTGCATGAGTTATTGTTGCAGGTATAATTCCCTAAGCTCTTCAGGAAAATCAATCTGGACAGTACCCTGCTCCCTACTTTGCTGTTTCATAGGCTTTGTCAAGCCCATTTTTAAACGAAGTTATCTATATGCAAATTGGTAACCATGACCTACCCAACTGTGTAGGATAATTTGAACTGGAGTTTTCAAGTACAGTTGAATTAAAAAGAAAAAGAATAACTGGTGATTTTTAAGAGTAGGTGGGAAATGTGAGTTAATGACATTTGCTTCTATGCTTTTTAATGAATTTAACTACAATGGATTAAAAGGGTGTGGGCTTTTCCCTGAAAAACACTTGGAAAAGCAATGGTAGCATCTATCTGTGTGAATCAAAAACATGAGTTGGATCCTGGTTTATCAAGAAACAGAGAATTTAGCCTTTTGAGTTATCTCCATAAATGGAGACCTGGGGTGCCTATCTTTAAGTTCCACTGACAAAGTCTTCCAAAATGTATGTGTGTATGTGCATGTGTTGTAAATGGTGTGATTTATGCATATTGGTTTTTTAGCATATAGAATAACAAAATTCAGTGACAGGAAAGGAACGTTTAAAAAAATTTTTTTTTAATTGGAGCATAATTGCTTTACAGTATTGTGTAGTCTTCTGCCACACAACAGCATGAACCAGCCATAAGTCCGCTCCTACCTGAACCTCCCCACCCCTGACCCCACCCCTCACGGCACAGAGTGCCGTGTTGAGCGCCCTGTGTTGTACAGCAACTCCCCATTAGCTATCTACTTTACATATGGCGATATGGTGATGTGTATGTTTCAGTACTCCTTTCTTCATTCATCCTACCCGCTCCTTCCTTGAGTCAGTTCTAGTGAGGTGAATGAACCTAGAGCCTACTATACAGAGTGAAGTCAGTGAAAAACACATATCACACATTAACATAATATGTAATCTAGAAAAATGGTATGGGTGAGCCTATCTGCAGGGCAGGAATCGAGACACAGACAAAGGGAACAGTCTTTGGAGTAAGGACAGTTTTAAAGAGAGAAGTTTCTGTGGACTTCCCCGGCAGTCCAGTGATTAAGCCTCTGCCCCCTGCAGAGGACATAGGTTCGGTCCCTAGTTAGGGAACTAAGATTCCACCATGTAACCAAAAACATAAAATAAAGACAAAAGTTTCCAAATTGTCTTTTTTTTTTATTTTTTATTTTTTTATTATTATTATTATTATTTTTTTAATTTTTCTTAACTTTACAATATTGTATTACTTTTACTATACATCGAGATGGATCTGCCACCAGAATACACGTGCTCCCCATCCTGAACCCTCCTCCCTCCCCCCTCCCACACCATCCCTCCAGGTCATCCCAGTGCTCCAGTCCCAGGCATCTGTTATCGGGCATCGTACCTGGACTGACTCGTTTCAGATATGATATTATACATATTTCAATGCTATTCTCCCCAATCGTCCCACCCTCTCCCAGTCCCAGAGTCCAAAAGTCTGTTCTATACATCAGTGTCTCTTTTGCTGTCTCATAAGCAGGGTGATTGTTACCATCTTTCTAAATTCCATATATATGCGTTAGTATACTGTATTTGTGTTTTTCTTTCTGGCTTACTTCACTCTGTATAATAGGCTCCAGTTCCATCCACCTCATTAGAACTGATTCAAATGTATTCTTTTTAATGGCTGAGTAATACTCCATCGTGTATATGTACCACAGCTTGCTTATCCATTCATCTGTGGATGGACATCTAGGTTGCTTCCACGTCCTGGCTATTGTAAACAGTGCTGCTACGAACATTGGGGTACATGTGCCTCTTTCAATTCTGGTTTTCTCAGTGTGTATGCCCAGCAGTGGGATTGCTGGGTTTCACCATTATTATTCAACATTGTTCTGGAAGTTTTGGCCACAGCAATCAGAGCAGAAAAAGAAATAAAAGGAATCCAAATTGGAAAAGAAGAAGTAAAACTCTCACTGTTTGCAGATGACATGATCCTCTATGTAGAAAACCCTAAAGATTCCACCAGAAAATTACTAGAACTAATCAATGAATACAGTAAAGTTGCAGGATATAAAATTAACACACAGAAATCCCTTGCATTCCTGTACACTAATAACGAGAAAATAGAAAGAGAAATTAAGGAAACAATTCCATTCACCATTGCAATGAAAACAATAAAATACTTAGGAATATATCTTCCTAAAGAATCCAAAGACCTATATTTTGAAAACTATAAAACACTGCTGAAAGAAATTAAAGAGGACACTAATAGATGGAGGAATATACCATGTTTGTGGATCGGTAGAATCAATATAGTGAAAATGAGTATACTACCCAAAGCAATTTATAGATTCAATGCAATCCCCATCAAGCTACCAACAGTATTCTTCACAGAGCTAGAACAAATAATTTCTCAATTTGTATGGAAATACAAAAAACCTCGAATAGCCAAAGCTATCTTGAGAAAGAAGAACGGAACTGGAGGAATCAACCTGCCTGACTTCAGGCTCTACTATACAGCTACAGTCATCAAGACAGTATGGTACTGGCACAAAGACAGAAACATAGATCAATGGAACAAAATAGAAAGTCCAGAGATAAATCCACGCACATATGGTCACCTAATCTTTGACAAAGGCGGCAAGAATATACAATGGAGTAAAGACAATCTTTTTAACAAGTGGTGCTGGGAAAACTGGTTGAACACTTGTCTTTTTTTTTAAATCATTGATCTTTGAATAACCTGAAACCTCACTTAAAAATATGAGCACTATTTATTGTTTTTTTTTTTCTCATAGGGTGTGTATAATTTTTAGAAATCATTTGTGAAAGGGTGCTGCTCTGATTATTATGTGTAATACCACTCTGTCTGGTAACAATTATTACATGAAGAATCTTGGCTGGAGCTTCTCCAACACAAAAGTTTACCTTTGGGTGGTCTTAAATTCATTGTTACCCCATCAACCACATTTGCTCAAATTCATCTGATGCTTTTCACGGTGCCTTTTCAAATCATAGATGAGAACTCAAGCCTCATTTTTCCAGATTCAGAAAAATTGTGAGGTCCAGCACTCCAAAGCTAAATTCTAAGCCTGGATGCTCACATGAATTTTTCATCTCCTCCCAATTACTACACTGAGCATTTGCAGGAGTCATGTCCTTGCCTTACATTTCCTGTTTTATCTATGGGCAGTGTATTGAGTTTTCCTTGTCTTTATCCTGTGTGGTTAGAAAATTCTAAATCAGTCTGATTGCCTAGTCCAGCACCCAGAGTTTCATCCAGAACCAGAACTTTGAGTTTCAGCTCCGTGAAGGGATGTTTAAAGAGACAACCCACCCACAGGTCAGAAATTAGGGGAAATGACTAGCCTAGGAGTTTTATCTATCCACTGAGGAAGAGAACTAAACAGGAGATCTGATCTTGCCTCAGACCTTGGAATAATACGGGTGACAAGGCAGCATTGCTATGAATGCCACTTTAGTTGGATGTATTTCAGGCAATCATTAACATTTCTGGTTCTGAAAAGAGAGAGCAAATACAGCTTTGGTCATACTTGGATGTTATTTTAAAAAATAAGCTTCAGAGATCTTTATCTATGATAATGAACATGTGTATGTGTTAGTCACTCAGTTGTGTCTATTTGTGACCCCATGGATTGTAGCCCATCAGGCTCCTCTGTCCATGGAATTCTCCAGGCAAGAATACTGGAGTGTGTTGCCATTTACTTCTCCAGGGGATCTTCCCGACCCAGGGATTAAACCCCGGTCTGCTGCATAGCAGGCAGATTCTTTACCATTGGAGGCAGCAAGAGAGCCCAGTAATGAACATACTGGGTATTTATGGGCAAGCTGGTGGACTCACTCTAGAAGAACACCAGACAATGGAGAGATCACCAGGATTAAACCTCAGGATCAAAAAAAAAAAGTAGGCAAATATGGTTACTTTGGGGCAGAAAGAAGGAAAGCAGCTAGTTTTTATTTTTCCTTTTTTTTTTTACTTCAACAGTACATTTATTTAGCACATTCTTTATGAGTGATGAAATGTTGACAGAAAAACAGACATCAATACTATTTCATCTATTTAGCAACTGTGGAAGTAGATTAAATATCTGAGAATACCTGACAAGGTACCCATGAGAACTTAGGTTCACATCATATTTATATGTCAATTCAAATTGGAGCTATCACCAGAAAATGGTCTTTCTTTTACCTATGTGGGGCTTCCCTTGTGGCTCAGCTGGTAAAGAATCCGTCTGCATTGCAGGAGACCTGGGTTCAGTCCCTGGGTTGGGATGATCCCCTGGCTACCAACTCCAGTATTCTGGCCTGGAGAATTCTATGGCCTATACAGTCTATGGGGTCACAAAGAGTCGGACATGACTGAATGACTTTCACTTTCACTTTACCTGTTTGACAAGAGATGAGGTTTGGTTTAATTATTGAAGTTCTAAATTGCCAAACAATGTAATTTTGTTCTCCCGACTGAGCGACTTCACTTTCAGTTTTCACTTTCATGCATTGGAGAAGGAAATGGCAACCCACTTCAGTGTTCTTGCCTGGAGAATCCCAGGGACGGGGGAGCCTGGTGGGCTGCCGTCTATGGGGTCGCACAGAGTTGGACACGACTGAAGCGACTTAGCAGCAGCAGCAGCAGCAATGCAGTTAGAACTGGACATGGAACAACAGACTGGTTCCAAATAGGAAAAGGAGTACGTCAAGACTGTATATTGTCACCATGCTTATTTAACTTATATGCAGAGTACATCATGAGAAACCCTGGACTGGAAGAAACACAAGCTGGAATCAAGATTGCCAGGAGAAATATCAATAACCTCAGATATGCAGATGACACCACTCTTATGGCAGAAAGTGAAGAGGAACAAAAAGCCTCTTGATGAAAGTGAAAGTGGAGAGTGAAAAAGTTGGCTTAAAGCTCAACATTCAGAAAACGAAGATCATGGCATCTGGCCCCATCACTTCATGGGAAATAGATGGGAAAGCAGTGGAAACAATGGCAGACTTTATTTTTTTGAGTCCAAAATCACTACAGAGGATGACTGCAGCCATGAAATTAAAAGACGCTTACTCCTTAGAAGGAAAGTTATGACCAACCTAGATAGCATATTCAAAAGCAGAGACATCACTTTGCCAACAAAGGTCCATCTAGTCAAGGCTATGGTTTTTCCACTGGTCATGTATGGGTGTGAGAGTTGGATTGTGAAGAAGGCTGAGCGCCGAAGAGTTGATGCTTTTGAACAGTGGTGTTGGAGATGACTTTTGAGAGTCCCTGGGACTGCAAGGAGATCCAACCAGTCCATTCTGAAGGAGATCAGCCCTGGGATTTCTTTGGAAGGAATGATGCTAAAGCTGAAACTCCAGTACTTTGGCCACCTCATGCGAAGAGTTGACTCATTGAAGAAGACTCTGATGCTGGGAGGGATTGGGGGCAGGAGGAGAAGGGGATGACACAGGATGAGATGGCTGGATGGCATCACTGACTCGATGGACATGAGTCTGAGTGAACTCCAAGAAGTGGTGATGCACAGGGAGGCCTGGCGTGCTGCGATTCATGGGGTCACAAAGAGTCGAACACGGCTGAGCGACTGATCTGAACTGAACTGAATGCAATTATGCACTCCCCCCATCCTATGCATGTAGCTAGGTTTTGACTGAGATGGATCACAGTTACTAAATACTTGTTAGTTTAACAAACAAATTTCATGTTTACTCTAGACTGTGAGACTGAATTTGAAAGTTATTAACTGTTGACTATTACCCATTTCTATCTTTACCATGAAGAAGCCCCTACCTGCAGTTGTAGAGAATATAAATCAGCAGCGATGTCACTGTTTCTTTCCTGAATTAATGTTTATTTTCTCTTTCTCTCTTCCCTTCCATGATGGGTCCCATGACAGCCTTGCTTGCTTTGTGTCCATTTTCTCATCTGGGCTTGACTTTACTTTCAGTTAAAATTCTTCCAATTTATAGAATTGGCTTCTAGAGTTGTTTCTTGAACATCTTGCTTGCTTCATTCTGACTTTCTTTTTTTTTTTTTTTTGTCTTTTGGATTTGGTCAGATGCTGCACTGCTATCCTCAGTCTACCCTGAGTTATGGCTAGGTTAGGTAACTTCTCCTTGGGTTGGCCTTCATAGTAGGAAGTGAAATCAGTCACATGTCTAAGTCTGGAGATTATCTTACAGAGAGAGATGTAATAACCTTTCCTATAACCCTCCTGGTCCTGCTCCCACATCCTCTGTGCATGAAGGAAAGTAGACCAAACTGCAAGAATGATAATCATAATTAGCATTTATTGAGTGTTCATTTCCTACAACATATCATCTTTTTTAATCTTCAAAATCATGGGGTCCACGTTTTTGAAATTTTGATTCTGCCAGGTCTTTGGAGATATATTCTCTAGAATTAAGGAGTTTGTAGAGTATTGACTGGAGAATAAGAAAGTTTCCTGCAAGATGAGATAGTTTAGTCTTAGCATATATAGATGCCCAAAATATGCTGAAAATTTTATACAAAGCAAGTTCTTGTTTCCCTATACATTTGCATTTTTAGTTCCTGTTCAGCAGTCTGCCTCTTACAAGATTATTCATCCTTCTTATGTATTTGATATATAGATAACATAATTTTAAAATGTATAGTTATTCATGTCACCTTTAGGAAGTTTTGAATAGTAATAAATGGATTATCTTTTGTTTGTTGTCATGCCTCTTTTGTGACCCCATGGACAGTAGCCCTCTTTTACAACCCCATAGACTATAGTCTGCTAAGCTTCCCTGTCCATGGAATTTCCCAGGCAAGAATATTAGATGGGGTTCCCATTTTCTTCCCCAGATTATTATTCTGACCCAGCAATTGAACCCACATCTCCTGCATTGCAGTTGAATTCTTTATCCCTGAGCCACCTGGAAAGCCCATCTTTTGTTTGCTTAGAGCAAACAGAATCTTTATATTTATTACCATCAGCAACAATTCTTCCACAGTGTATAATGTAGTGGATTCAGGGTATCTAAATTTGTAATCAGAAGTTGAAAAGACCTAAACAATTTTGCAAAGGAAAGAGAAAGACTTGGAGAGTTGGGACATGCACTACATCTGGTAGGTGACTGTGCAGGAATTCTTTTCTTTTTTTTTTTTTTTTTTTTTATTATTATTATTTTTTTAATTTTTCTTAACTTTACAATATTGTATTACTTTTACTATACATCGAGATGGATCCGCCACCAGAATACACGTGCTCCCCATCCTGAACCCTCCTCCCTCCCCCCTTCCCACACCATCCCTCCAGGTCATCCCAGTGCTCCAGTCCCAGGTATCTGTTATAGGGCATCGTACCTGGACTGACTCATTTCAGATATGATATTATACATATTTCAATGCTATTCTCCCCAATCGTCCCACCCTCTCCCAGTCCCAGAGTCCAAAAGTCTGTTCTATACATCAGTGTCTCTTTTGCTGTCTCATAAGCAGGGTGATTGTTACCATCTTTCTAAATTCCATATATATGCGTTAGTATACTGTACTTGTGTTTTTCTTTCTGGCTTACTTCACTCTGTATAATAGGCTCCAGTTCCATCCACCTCATTAGAACTGATTCAAATGTATTCTTTTTAATGGCTGAGTAATACTCCATCGTGTATATGTACCATAGCTTGCTTATCCATTCATCTGTTCCAGAAAATTGCAGAGGAAGGCAAACTTCCAAACTCATTTTATGAGGCCACCATCACCCTAATTCCAAAACCTGACAAAGATCCCACAAAAAAAGAAAACTACAGACCAATATCACTGATGAATATAGACGCAAAAATCCTTAACAAAATTCTAGCAATCAGAATCCAACAACACATTAAAAAGATCATACACCATGACCAAGTGGGCTTTATCCCAGGGATGCAAGGATTCTTCAATATCCGCAAATCAATCAACGTAATACACCACATTAACAAACTGAAGAATAAAAACCATATGATTATCTCAATAGATGCAGAGAAAGCCTTTGACAAAGTTCAACATTGATTTATGATAAAAACTCTCCAGAAAGCAGGAATAGAAGGAACATACCTCAACATAATAAAAGCTATATACGACAAACCCACAGCAAACATTATCCTCAATGGTGAAAAACTGAAAGCATTTCCTCTAAAGTCAGGAACAAGACAAGGATGCCCACTTTCACCATTATTATTCAACATTGTTCTGGAAGTTTTGGCCACAGCAATCAGAGCAGAAAAAGAAATAAAAGGAATCCAAATTGGAAAAGAAGAAGTAAAACTCTCACTGTTTGCAGGAATTCTTTTCTGAGTAAAATGTATGTTATGTGTACTCCTTATCTCTCTTCTCTTTAAAATCTTGAATAAATGATTCTTTTTTTCACAAGTCCTTGGGTATGAGTGGATTCTCCACAATAGACAAAATCCCTTTTAGTTCCACATATACTAAGTTGATTTACATAACAAAATTTATTTGCCCATCGTGATAGTTGTGACATAGTAAGAAATATATAACTGGTCTTTTTCCCTAGGTCCCGACACAGAACTTCTAAGACCCTAGGAATCTTTGGATTGACAAGAGTGTCTTTTTGAATGCTAATGAGATGGCTGGTACCTGGGATCCTTAGATAGGTTCAGGATTGGGGCTGGTCACCAGAAATACAAAGGTACAGTTAGAGGGTTGGAACTTTCAACTCCACCCTCCAGCCTCTGGGGAGAGGAAAGAGGCTGGAGACTGATGTATTGACTAATTGCCAATGACTTAATCATGTCTATGTAATTAGGCCTCCATAGAAACTCTAAACAGTAGAATGCTGAGAGTGTCTGTGTTGGTGAACACATTCATCTGCTTGGAATATGGTACATCCTACCCTACATGGCAAAGAGAGAAGCTCCTGTATCTGGGACCCTTCCAGACCTTGCCCCATGTGCCTCTCTATCACAATATTCATTTCATGTCCTTTGTAACATCCTTTACAATAAACTGATAAATGTCAGTAAATGTTTCCCTAAACTCTGTGAGCCACTGTAGCAAAGTATCAAACCCATCAGGCATTCAGTGATTTCAAGCAGGTGTGCAAAATTCTACTTTAAATTCTTTAATAATGTTCTTTTTAATACACTGTGGTATTAAAGGAATAGACACCTACCTTCTCAGTGTTTGGCCAAGTCAGAGGAATAATTTAAAACCACAGTCAGGAAATATTCATTATTCTACCCGTATACTTTGAAAGTCCTTAAAGAAGGCGTAGTACAGGGACATGTATAAGTGTGTTTGTGTGAATGTGTATGTGTGTAAAGGTGAGAGAATATGTGTGCATTAATGTGTAGGTGAATGTGCATTTGAAATTACACCTCTTAGTAACTAATATATATGGGATATATTATACATATAGTAATGCATATAACAATATGGTATAATGTACCACATGCAGAGCTAGTGCTGACCTTAGAGTAATACACCATGAGGGTGTCAGACCACACAGTGTAGTCTGAAATGGAGCTATGAAACAAGAGTCCACATTTGTAATGCATTTGAGCTTTTCTGTTTATGGTATATATACTATTTCATAACAGCAAATGCGTGTGTGTCTAGATGGTCAAGATATAGAGTTGTTTAAGATTAACAGAATGATAAGTTGGCCTCCTTAATTTAGAAAATTAAAACATCATCACTGGGAGGGACGTTCTGGAGACGGACTGTGTGGGTTTGAACCGTGGCTCTTCTGTTAGCTGAGTGGAGAGGCCTTGGGGGAGTTACTTGACTTGTTCTTTTTTAGTTTCTGAGGACATAAGGTGAAAATAATATCTCACTGTGTACCTCACAGAGTCTTCTGAGAAGCTTGTATGAGTCAATATATGTAAAGAACTTACATACGTAAATATATATATATTCAATATATATAAGTCAATATATGTAAAAAACTTGTATAAGTGCACAGTAAATGTTATTTACTATTATCTATTATTATTATCTATTATTATTACCTACTCTTCCGGGTAGTGAGATCTGAAAGTACCAGCTGTTGCTTTGAAACTTTGTCTTTGGATCTGTCTCAGCTCTGTCTTCCTCAGTGTCAGAAACGGCGGAATTAAGCCTCAGGTACAAGGCTGTAACATGCGTCTCCCAGCCTAATCCTCAGGCTGCTTGAACCCTGGCTGTTGAACATGTATGGCATTAGCAGCTAAGGAGTGTGGTCTGGAGCATACATATACAAAGGGCTAGGAAAATAGGCTGTTTCACTTTGGACAAGTATCTAAATCCATGACCATTCATTGAATTATCTCTAGGTTTCCTCTTGTTACAAAAGGCTATTTATTTCTCTTTGTGAACCAAAAATTGGGATGAATGATCGTTACAGTGAAAGCCTTTAGCTGGCTAAGTGTCTCATGTACTGTAATGAATATCCCAAAATGGTAGGATCATAATGATCATAGAGTTGGATCCTTCCACTGTACTTATGTAAAGACTGAGGTGATAAGAGACCTGGCTCTTTGCACTTAAATCTAATACAGTGCAGGACAGTGTGAGGATTATGTTACCTGACTGCTGGTTCAGTAGGTTTCTGACACCCCCTAGTTACTGTTCTCAGGTGTTTACAGTCAAATTGAATAATTAAATGTTAATGATATATTTCTTTCAGAAATAGATGGGGGGGGGGGAGTGGGAAAAGTGACAGATTTTCTTGGGCTCCAAAATTACTGTGGATGGTGACTGCAGCCACAGCATTAAAAGACACCTTCTCCTTGGAAGAAAAGCTATGACAAACGTGGACACATATTAAAGAGCAGAGACATCACTTTGCCGACAAAGGTCCACGTTGTCAAGGCTATGGTTATTCCAATAGTCATGTACAGATGTGGGAGTTGGACCATAAGAAGACTGAGCACCAAATTTCCAATTGAGGTGCTGAAAAAGACTCTTCAGAGTTACTTGGGCAGCACAGAGATCAAACCAGTGAATCTTAAAGGAAATCAGTCCTGAATATTCATTGGAAGGACTGATGCTGAAGCTGAAGCTCCAATGTTTTGGTCATCTGATGTGAAGAGCTGACTCTTTGGAAAAGACCCTGATTCTGGGCAAGACTGAGGGGAAGGGGAGAAGGGGACAACAGAGGATGAGATGGTTGGGTGGCATCACTGAGTCAAAGGACATGAGTTTGAGCAAACTCTTGGATATGGTGAAGGACAAGGAAGCCTAGTGTGCTGCAGTTCACCTAGGCTTCCCAGGTGATGCTAGGGGTAAAGAACACATCTGCCCATGCAGGAGACATAAGAAACATTGGTTCAATCCCTGGGTTGGAAAGATCCCCTGGAGGAGGGCATGGCAACTCACTCCAGTGTTCTTGCCTGGAGAATCCCATGGACAGAGGAGCCTGGCAGGCTACAGTCCATGATGTCATAAAGAATTGGACACAGCTGAAGCATCTTATGGAGAAGGCAATGGCAACCCACTCCAGTACTCTTGCCTGGAAAATCCCATGGGTGGAGGGGCCTGGTAGGCTGCAGTCCATGGGGTCGCTAGGAGTAGGGTATGACTAAGTGACTTCACTTTCACTTTTCACTTTCATGCACTGGAGAAGGAAATGGCAACCCACTCCAGTGTTCTTGCCTGGAGAATACCAGGGACGGGGAGCTTGGTGCACTGCCGTCTATGGGGTCGCACAGAGTCAGATACGACTGAAGCGACTTAGCAGCAGCAGCAGAAGCATCTTAGCACACAGACACACAGGTCTCTTTATATGAAGTTTTGAATCAGTTTCATCTTCAAAAGACCAAACTTACTCCATTTTTATGAACAGGAACCATTTGTGTCACTATCAGACGAGTTAATGTCTGTCTCAAGTTGTAAATTATCAAAGACAATGAAGGATGCAGGACCCTGTTGAGTCAAATCACCCCAGAAGATTTCTATAGAAAATATCCAGCTTCCAGTGAGAGAGCAGTTGTGAGTTGAATTATGCACCATGCCTCCCATTCACATGTTGAATCCCTAACACTCAGTACCTCAGAATTTGATCTTATTTGAAGATATAGTCTTTACACAGGTATATAAGTTAAAGTAAAGTCATTATGGTCACCCTAATCCAGTATGACTGTTTTCCTTATAAGATGGAGAAATTTGGACAGGAATGCAGAAATATGGAAGATGCTGTGAAGACACAGAGAGAAGACAGTCTTTATCAGCCAAGGAGAGAGACCTGGAACAGATCCTTCCTCAGAGCCATCAGAAAGAACCAACCCTATGCACACCTTTCTCCCTCAGACTTTTAGCCTCCAGAACTGGGAGAAACGAAGGTTCTATTGCTTAAGCCACCCAATATCTGGTACTCTGTTATGACAGCCCAGCAAATGCATACAGACATTCAGTAATACTTTATTTTTTCCCTTTCAACGTTTTAAACAAGATGTATTTGTTACATAAATAACAGTAATAAAAGGCAAGGAATGGTAAATGCTGTAAGATATATACAAAAGGCATGGGTGTTAAGGGAGAGAGAATAAAAAAGAAGAACTTATGCCAGATTTGCTTGAATATGTAGCTATAATACATTGCACATGTAATATTACTGCAAACATTACTTAAAATTTACCAAACCATTATTGTTTGTTGTTGCTGTCCAGTCGCTCAGTTGTATCCAACTCTTCTCGACCCCATGGACAGCAGCACACCAGGCTTCCTGACCTTCACCATCTCATGGAGCTTGCTCAGACTCATGTCCATTGAGTCAGTGATGCCATCCAACCATCTCATGCTCTGTTGTCTCTTTCTCCTCCTGCTTTCAATCTTTTGCAGCATCAAGGTCTTTTCTAATGAGTTGACTCTTCACATTAGGTGGCCAAAGTATTAGAGCTTCAGCTTCAGCATCAGTCCTTGCAATGAATGTGCAGGATTGATTTCCATTATGATTGACTGCTTTGATCTCCTTGCAGTCCAAAGGACTCTCAAGAGTCTTCTCCAACACCACAGTTCAAAGATAACAATTTTTTGGTGCTCAGTCTTCTTTATGGTCCAACTCTCACATCCATACATGACTACTGGAAAAACCATGGCTTTGACTAGACAGACCTTTGTCGTAAAGTAATATCTCTGATTTTAATTTGTTGTCTAGGTTTGTCATAATTTTTCTTCCAAGGAACAAGCATCTTTTAATTTTATGGCTGCAGTCACCATTTGCAGTGATTTTTGGAGGACAAGAAAATAAAGTCTGTCACTGTTTCCATTGTTTCCCCATCTATTTTCCATGAAGTGATGGGACCAAATGCCATGATCTTAGTTTTTTGAATGATAAGTTTTAAGCCATTTTCACTCTCCTCTTTGACCTTCATCAAGAGGCTTTTTAGTTTCTTTTCACTTTCTGCCATGAGGGTGGTCTACATATCAGGTATGTCATCTGCATATCTGAGGTTATTGATACTTCTCCTGGCAATCTTGATTTGACCTTGTGCTTCATCCAGTCTGGCATTTCACATGATGTATTCTGCTGCTGCTGCTGCTAAGTCGCTACAGTCGTGTCTGACTCTGTGCGACCCCATAAACAGAAGCTCACCAGACTCCCCCGTCCCTGGGATTCTCCAGGCAAGAACACTGGAGTGGGTTGCCATTTCCTTCTCCAATGCATGAAAGTGAAAAGTGAAAGTGAAGTCGCTCAGTCGTGTCCGACTCAGCGACCCCATGGACTGGAGCCTACCAGGATCCTCCGTCCATGGGATTTTCCAGGCAAAAGTACTGGAAAAGTACTTATTGCATATAAGTTGAATAAGCAGGGTGACAATATATAGCCTTGACATACTCCTTTCCCAATATGGAACCAGTCCCTTGTTCTATGTCCATTTCTACCTGTTGCTACTTGACCTGCATACAGGTTTTTCAGGAGGCAGGTAAGTTGGTCTGGTATTCCCATCTCTTTCAGAATGTCTCATAGTTTGTTGTGATTCACACAGTAAAAGGCTTTAGTGAAGTCAATGAAGGAGAGTAGATGTTTTTCTGGAACTCTCTTGCTTTTTCTATGATCCAGTGGATGTTGGCAATTTAATCCCTGGTTCATCTGCCTTTTTCTTTCTTTTTTTTTTTCCTTCTGCCTTTTTCTAAATCAAGTGTATACATCTGGGAGTTCTCGGTTCCTGTACTATTGAAGCCTGGCATGGAGAACCTTGAGCATTACTTTGCTAGCATGTGAGATGAGTGCAATTGTGCCGTATTTTGAACATTCTTTGGCATTGCTTTCTTTGGGATTGGAATGAAAACTGACCTTTTCCAGTCCTGGGGCCACTGCTGAGTTTTCCAAATTTGCTGGCATATTGAGTGCAGCACTTTCACAGCATCATCTTTTAGGATTTGAAATAGCTCAACTGCACCTCCACTACTTTTGTTCATAATGATGCTTCCTAAGACCCAGTTGACTTTGTACTCCAAGATGTCTGGCTTTAGGTGAGTGATCACACCATCATGATTATCTGGGTCATGAAGATCTTTTTTGTATAGTTCTGTGTATTCTTGCCACCTCTTCTTAATATCTTCTGCTTCTGTTAGGCCCATACTGTTTCTGACCTTTATTGTGCCCATCTTTGCATGAAATGTTCCCTTGGTATCTCTAATTTTCTTGAAGAGATCTCTAGTCTTTCCCATTCTATTGTTTTCCTCTATTTCTTTGCGTTGTTAACTTAGGAAGGATTCTTATCTCTCCTTGCTATTCTTTGGAGATCTGCATTCAGATGGGTATATCTTTCCTTTTCTATTACTGTTGTCTATTTCTTATTCACTTTGCTGCTGTTCAGTTACTAAGTCATGTCCAGCTCTTTGCGAAACCATGGACTACAGCACACCACGCTTCTTTGTCCTTCACTATCTCCAGAGTTTGCTCAGACTCATGTCCATTGAGTCAGTGATACCATCCAACCATCTCATTCTTTGTCACCCCCTTCTTCTACCCTCAATCTTTCCCAGCATCAGAGCCTCTCCTAATGAGTCAGCTCTTCGAATCAGCTGGCCAAAAGTATTAGAGCTTCAGCATCAGTCCTTCCAATGACTATTCAGGGTTGATTTCCTTTAAGGTTTACTGGTTTGATCTCCTTGCTGTCCAAGTAACTCTGAAATCTTCCCCAGCACCACATTTCAAAAGCATCAGTTCTTTGGCACTCAGCGTTCTTTGTATTTCAATTCTCACATCTATACATTTTTCTAGAGATGTTCACATTATTTTATTTAATTATGTCCCCATCCCTGGAAATTAGGAGAGATTTATTCAGATTCTGCAAAAGGGATTGAAGCTCAGACAAAATGTTTTTGCTAAATAAAAAACTTAGAATACAATAAGATGAATTATGACTTTAAATGTCAGCTTTAAGTTCCACCACTTGACCTTATTTTGAAATTAGCACAAGCAAAATAGACAATTTTGCTTGTATATTTTTTCAATTCCCAGGATTTTGTTCTTGATATTAGCCACAAGTGAAGATAATGTCATATTTTCAGGCTAGTAAATCCTTAAAACTGTCCTGAATTTTTGGTTTATTACCTCTGGATTTTAGATATTGTTTTGCCAATTCTTTCATGTCAAAGTTTTGAAATCCTAATCATAAGTAATCTTTAAATATTAGAGATATGTGCATGGTGGGGGCAGACTCTGGTTGTGAAAATTTTCATTGCCTAACTATTGTGCACTCTGTTGAGGAATACTGGCAACACTGTCAAAGAAGGAAGTAGCTGCAATTCAAGAAAACATAGAATTCAGAATGGCTCTGTAGAGTCTAGTCCTACAGACCATACTTAGAAAAACTTGGCAAAAATGAACAGGGAGTATGGTGAAAGGACCATTCCAAACTGCAGTTATTTTCAAGCTTCATTGTTATTACGACTGGTAGATCTCATATCAGGAATTTAGCTTTGTAAACTGCTTTGTAAGTCCTGAGTCTTCTCCTGTGGCTTATTGGAAAATTCAACTACTGAATATTCTCTCACTTTCTTAATGATATAAACTGAGTGACGTATATAAAGATGTAAAACTTTGCCCTTTGAGTATCAACCTCAATTTGGTTAATTCTGTTTTTCCAGCTTTGCTTTCCTCCTAGGTCCTATAAATTTTTCTGTCTACCCTTGCCCAGGTGCTTGCAATAGTGAATACCAATCTTGGTCATTTGCATCATCAGGAATGCATTATTAAATTTTTGAAGTCTCAGGAGAAGTCTTAGAGAAAATCAGAACAAGTCAAAAGTGTTAGGGCAGGTCTTTGGAGATAAAGCAGAAATACCAAAGCCAAGTGCAAATATGGGAACAACTTGTTAAACTCTGATAGAAACACAAAGGAAGTGCTCTTAAGTGACCTCAAGGCAAGAGGCTTAGAGGGTTTGTAAACCAGTGAAATAGAGGGCAAGACACTGGGGAGGTGGCAAAACTGAACTGGATTCCTGGAACAGGGCTCAGTGATTCCCTCCATACTTCAAGCTGAGGGTGGTGGTGTAAAAATAGAGATAGGAAAGTAATGGGAAAAAAAAAAATAAATAAAAAGCATTTTGGCAGTCACAGCAAAAAAAAAAGAAAAAATAGAGATAGTGTGGGGAAAATAATTGCCTCTGCAGATGCAAAGGGCTTGAAGAGTATCTAGCACAATTCAAAATTTCAAAGTGGAATGGAAAGAGAAGAAGATTCAGAGCCAAAATACTTAGATTAAAATCTAAGATCTGCCTTTTACTAGCTGTATTTCTGAGATACAGTTTTATCATTTTGATAAAATAGAGATTTTATGCCAAATGGTTTATGTAATGTCCTCATACACTATTTTAAGAATTAAAGAATAAATGAGACAAGTTAAACAAAAGTAATTTGTAAAGCACCATGCACATTTAGTTTTTATTATTAAACATAATAATTTAAATATATAACATTAAAGTACTTGGCAATGTATCATTTTAGGTGCTAAATAAATTTAAATTTGTTATTATAGTAATAAAATCATTAGTAAAAATCTATTCCCCTCTCATTTCTTATTTCAAATATAAAACACAGAAACAGAACATTAAAACTAGAATGGTGTGACCTGATCCACTGAATTTCTATTATCTTAGAATTTATATTTATAAATATATATATATATATATATATATATATATATATATATATATATATATAGTACTGGAAATAAAAGGTTGAGAACTATGTTATAGGCTCATGGGCAGGATTAGAAATTGTAAAAAGGAAAGTGCCAGAACAATGCTAAACATACTTGACTTTCAGTATACATTACCTTCATCTTCAGTCACTAAATTCACTATAATACTGAAGATGAAGGTAATGTATATTGAAAGTCAAGTATCTTTAGCATTGTTCTGGCACTTTCCTTTTTACAATTTCTAATCCTGCCCATGAGCCTATAACATAGTTCTCAACCTTTTATTTCCAGTGCAGATACTGTTACTGGAAATGGTTAAATAACTGTCCCCAAAAGATCCAGAACCAAAATGCAAAGGATGCAATATAAATAGAACATACAGAAAAATAAGATCATGGCATCTGGTCCCATCACTTCATGGAAAATAGATGGGGAAACAATGTAAACAGTGACAGAGTTTATTTTGGGGGGCTCCAAAATCACTACAGATGGTGACTGCAGCCATGAAATTAAAAGATACTTGCTCCTTGGAAGAAAAGCTATGACCAACCTAGACAGCATATTAAAAAGCAGAGACATTACTTTGCCAACAAAGGTCCATCTAGTCAAAGCTATGGTTTTTCCAGTAGTCATGTATGGATGTGAGAGTCGGAATATAAAGAAAGCTGAGCACTGAAGAATTAATGCTTTTGAACTGTGGTGTTGGATAAGATTCTTGAGAGTCCCTTGGAGACTCAACAAGCGGATTCAACCAGTCCTTCCTAAAGGCAATCAGTTCTGAATATTCACTGGGAGGACTGATGCTGAAGCTGAAACTCCAATACTTTGGCCACCTAATGCGAAGAGCCAACTCATTTGAAAAGACTCTGGTGCTGGGAAAAATTGAGGGCAGGAGGAGAAGGGGGCAAGAGAGGATGAGATAGTTGGAGGGCATCACCAGCTCAATGGACATGAATTTGAGTAAGCTCCAGGAGTTGGTGGTGATGGACAAAGAAGCCTGACATGCTTCAGTCCATGGGGTTGTAAAGAGTCAGACATGACTGAGTGACTGAACTGAACTGAACTGAATGAGAAAGTTGAAAAGAATAAGGAAGATGAAAAAAGTGAGAAAGAATGAGGAAAATGAAAAAAAGGGAGATTAACAAAAATTAAAGAGGGCAATACCACCATTCCTCAAACTGCAGCAGTGATCTTGAGATCAAACTTAACTGCCAGAAATACATAACAACAACAAAAATAGGCAAAGAATGTAAAAGGAGATGAAAAAGTATAGATGAAGGAAAATGTGTCTACCAATGTATAGTTGCTAGAAGTCAAAGGAAAATTTGTATGTCCTCCAAAAGCTAAACAATCAAAAGTGTGACTTCTCTCAGGCATATTAGTATAAGAGAATATTGGACTAAGAGAATGATTTTCATGGTAGCAATGAAGAAGTTGACTCATGAAGGGCATTATAACATATCAGAATATGCTTTTAGTGGCTTACCTGCTAATATGACCTAGATCTTTATCCCTTATGGATATGAATTCGTTGTCACCATGGCCTTCTCAAAATAGGATTGTTACATGTGTCTATTTACTAGCATAACCGAGCAAGGAAATATTGACACACTCCTTTCTATCAGTATGAATAAGCTATGATACATGCATGCACTATAAACGGGAGTGATGAATCTCTCTATATATCACTAAGGATATTATTAAGTGAATAAAACAATTTGGAGAAGTGTGTGTATAATATGCTGTTGCTTATATAAGACACACAAGCATTATCTCTACATGTGGATCATCTGTCATCTTACATTATATGCTTATAATTTTAAAAATGCTTAGTTAATAAGATATTAGTTAGACTTCATTAAGTATACATTCTTTTGTTAATTTGACTTTGGAACCATAAGTATGTCAAGTAATCATAAGGCAAAAGACTGGGCAGAGATGAGAGCCATAAAGAGGGGAGGGCCATAAAGAAGGCTGAGCTCCGAAGAATTGACACTTTCAAATTGTGCTGGAGGACTCTTAAGAGCCCCTTGGCCTGCAAGGAGATCAAACCACTCAATCTTAAAGGAAACCAACCCCGAATATTCACTGGAAGGACTGATGCTGAAGCTGAAGCTCCAGTACTTTGGCCGCCTGATGCAAAGAACTGACTCATTGGAAAAGACTCTGATGCTGGAAAATATTGAGGGCAGGAGGAGAAGAGGGCAACAGAGGATGAGATGATTGGATGGCATCACTGACTCAATGGACATGAGTTTGAGCAAACTCCAGGAGATAGTGAAGGACAGGAAAGCCTAGAGAGTTGCAGTTCATGGGGTCACAAAGAGCTGGACGTTACTTAGTAGCTGAACAACAGCCACAAGGCAAAAGACAGGGGAAGGAGGAATTTGTTCCTTTTTTTTCTGTCTTACTTCTTGTGCTGAAATATCTCAACTCATCTTATGCTCTCACAGTCGGATTTATAACATCAGCTCCCCTGGTCCTTAGGCCTGTGGACTTGGACTAAATTACACCATCATCTTTCTTGGACCTCCAGCTTACAGGCAGCAAATCATAGGACTTTTCAGGTTCCATAATTGTGTAAGCCAATTCCTTATAACAAATCTCTGTAGTTAGATAGATAAATGCTATAGATAAACATACAGACATATCCTATTGGACTAATACAAGAAATAGACAACTATAGTGCCCATTTGGGTCACATTGAAAATCAGTAGTATGGATAATAATTACAATTAATTAATGCAGATCAGATCAGACCAGTCACTCAGCCGTGTCCGACTCTTTGCGACCTCATGAATTGCAGCACACCAGGCCTCCCTGTCCATCACCAACACCCGGAGCTCACCCAGACTCACATCCATCGAGTTAGTGATGCCATCCAGCCATCTCATCCTCTGTCGTCCCCTTCTCCTCCTGCCCTCAATCCCTCCCAGCATCATAGTCTTCTCCAATGAGTCAACTCTTCGCATGAGGTGGCCAAAGTACTGGAGCTTCAGCTTTAGCATCACTCCTTCCAAAGAAATCCCAGGGCTGATCTCCTTCAGAATGGACTGGTTGGATCTCTTTACAGTTCAAGGGACTCTCAAGAGTCTTATCCAACACCACAGTTCAAAAGCATCAATTCTTCAGCGCTCAGCCTTCTTCACAGTCCAACTCTCACATCCATACATAACCACAGGAAAAACCATAGCCTTGACTAGACAAATCTTTGTTGGCAAAGTAATGTCTCTGCTTTTGAATATGCTATCTAAGGTTGGTCATAACTTTCCTTCCAAGGAGTAAGCGTCTTTTAATTTCATGGCTGCAGTCACCATCTGCAGTGATTTTGGAGCCCAGAAAAATAAAGTCTGACACTGTTTCCACTGTTTCCCCATCTATTTTCCATGAAGTGATGGGACCGGATGCCATGATCTTCATTTTCTAAATGTTGAGCTTTAAGCCAACTTTTTCACTCTCCACTTTCACCTTGATCAAGAGGCTTTTTAGTTCCTCTTCACTTTCTGCCATAAGGGTGGTGTTATCTGAATATCTGAGGTTATTGATATTTCTCCCGGCAATCTTGATTCCAACTTGTGTTTCTTCCAGTCCATCGTTTCTCATGATGTACTCTGCATATAAGTTAAATAAGCAGGGTGACAATATACAGCCTTGACAGACTCCTTTTCCTATTTGGAACCAGTCTGTTGTTCTATTCCAGTACTAACTGTTGCTTCCTGACCTGCATACAAATTTCTCAAGAGGCTGATCAGGTGGTCTGGTATTCCCATCTCTTTCAGAATTTTCCACAGTTTATTGTGATCCACACAGTCAAAGGCTTTGGCATAGTCAACAAAGCAGAAATAGATGCTTTTCTGGAACTGTCTTGCTTTTTCCATGATCCCGAGGATGTTAGCAATTTGATTTCTGGTTCCTCTTTCTTTTCTAAAACCAGCTTGAACATCAGGAAGTTCATGGTTCACAAACTGCTGAAGCCTGGCTTGGAGAATTTTGAGCATTACTTTACTAGCGTGTTAGATGAGTACAATTGTGTGGTAGTTTGAGAATTCTTTGGCATTTCCTTTCTTTGGGATTGGAATGAAAACTGACCTTTTCCAGTCCTGTGGCCACTGCTGAGTTTTCCAAATTTGCTGGCATACTGAGTGTAGCATTTTCATAGCATCATCTTTCAGGATTTGGAATAGCTCAACTGGAATTCCATCACCTCCACTAACTTTGTTCGTAGTGATGCTTTCTAAGGCCCACTTGACTTCACATTCCAGGATGTCTGGCTCTAGGTCAGAGATCACACCATCGTGATTATCTGGGTCGTGAAGATCTTTTTTGTACAGTTCTTCTGTGTAGTCTTGCCATCACTTCTTAATATCTTCTGCTTCTGTTAGGTCCATACCATTTCTGTCTTTTATCAAGCCCATCTTTGCATGAAATGTTCCTTTGGTATCTCTGATTTTCTTGAAGAGATCCCTAGTCTTTCCCATTCTGTTGTTTTCCTCTATTTCTTTGCATTGATCGCTGAAGAAGGCTTTCTTATCCCTTCTTGCTATTCTTTGGAACTCTGCATTCAGATGTTTATATCTTTCCTTTTCTCCTTTGCTTTTCACTTCTCTTCTTTTCACAGCTATTTGTAAGGCCTCCCCAGACAGCCATTTTGCTTTTTTGCATTTCTTTTCCATGGGGATGTTCTTGATCCCTGTCTCCTGTACGATGTCACGAACCTCATTCCATAGTTCATCAGGCACTCTATCTATCAGATGTGGTCCCCTGGAGAAGGGAATGGCAAACCACTTCAGTATTCTTGCCTTGAGAACCCCATGAACAGTATGAAAAGGCAAAATGATAGGATACTGAAAGAGGAACTCCCCAGGTCAGTAGGTGCCCAATATGCTACTGGAGATCAGTGGAGAAATAACTCCAGAAAGAATGAAGGGATGGAGCCAAAGCAAAAAGAATACCCAGCTGTGGATGTGACTGGTGATAGAAACAAGGTCTGATGCTGTAAAGAGCAATATTGCATAGGAACCTGGAATGTCAGGTCCATGAATCAAGGCAAATTGAAAGTCAAACAAGAGATGGCCAGAGTGAATGTCGACATTCTAGGAATCAGCAAACTCAAATGGATTGGAATGGGTGAATTTAAGTCAGATGACCATTATTATATCTACTACTGTGGGCAGGAATCCCTCAGAAGAAATGGAGTGGCCATGATGGTCAACAAAAGAGTCCAAAATGCAGTACTTGAATGCAATCTCAAAAACGACAGCATGATTTCTCTTCGTTTCCAAGGCAAACCATTAAGTATCACAGTAATCCAAGTCTATGCCCCAACCAGTAACGCTGAAGAAGCTGAAGTTGAATGGTTGTATGAAAACCTACAAGACTTTTTAGAACTAACACTCATAAAAGATGTCCTTTTCATTATAGGTGACTGGAATGCAAAAGTAGGAAGTCATGAAAACACTTGGAGTAACAGGCAAATTTGGCCTTGGAATACGGAATGAAGCAGGGCAAAGACTAACAGAGTTTTGCCAAGAAAATGCACTGGTCATAGCAAATACCCTCTTCCAACAACACAAGAGAAGACTCTATACATGGACATCACCAGATGGTCAACACCGAAATCAGATCGATTATAGTCTTTGCAGCCAAAGATGGAGAAGCTCTATACAGTCAGCAAAAACAAGACCAGGAGCTGACTGTGGCTCGGACCATGAACTCCTTATTGCCAAATTCAGACTGAAATTGAAGAAAGTAGGGAAAACCACTAGACCATTCAGTATAACCTAAATCAAATCCCTTATGATTATACAGTGGAAGTGAGAAATAGATTTAAGGGCCTAGATCTGATAGATTAATTAAGGCACCTAAATAAAATTTAAATCTATGAGTTCATATTAAAAAAAAAAAAAAAAGGAAAAGCAAGAACATATCATATTAGTAACCTCTGGAAGATACAAAGGAATCAACTTATTATTTTGAAAATTAGTAAACAAAGGAAAAGTGTTTCTAAAGTTTTTGTAATAGGTTTGACATATAAAAATATAGAATTAAAAGGGAAATAAGTTGTTTGATCTAATTTTAAATGTGCTTTCTAAATGTGTATCTCATAGGGATGTGATTTAAAAAAATTTTCAAGGGAGGTATTCCTGTAACCAGCATGGAATAGTGCCCACTGCAACAAATATTAGCTCATCCCTTTTTCCTTTTTGTCAAATTATTTTTTGCTATAAAATGCAATTTAAAAGTTAATTAAGATTAAATGGTGTGTAAGGAAAATATCCTGAAGCAATAGTCAAAAGCTGTGTGCTCTGATTTTATTTTCATTCACTTGTGGTTGTGTGACTTTGGACAAGTCAAGTTATCACTTTTCTGAGCTTCAGTGATCCAGTGATAACACAAAGTTAATGATCTTTTCTTTATTTGCCTCATAGTTTAGTTTTTAGAAATAATGTTTGTGAAAGATTGTGAACTGTAGCAGTCACTTTTTGCTTTTTGGCATTTATTATTTATTCAGGCTGGTCATAATTCTTACTGTTTCTTGTCTTTGCAAGAGAATAATACCAGAGAATGAGACACTGAGAGCCTGGCATAGGATACTAAACTGTACCTTCCAAGAAATAACTCATTAAACATTTGCTATTGATCAATTAGGGTTGTGGAATTTACCCAAAGAGGGAGAATTAAGATGAAACAATGTGAACCACCCAGTTTAATTGGTTTCATCTTGGAATACTTAAATTTAAGTAGAATAGATCAGAGCTAATCTCCATTTATCTGTCCAGTTGAGTAGAAAATAATATTTTCTCAACTATTTTTTTACCATGTATTTTCAATTGATTGTCTCTTCCCAATGTATTATTTGCAGGAGGTAAACAACATATAAAATCAGCTAAAAGGAAAAGTTTATTAAATGCCATAAATGAAAACATTCATATGGAAATGTAGAAATTAATTGAATCCTGCTTGGCAATTGCAGTGCTAAAGTGAGCAAAAGCATTATGACCCATCTGTCATCATCCAAAATGACTAATACCATGTTTCAGGTACTGTATATAAAGCAATTAGCATGTAATTAACTGTGTTCTCTTTCATTTAGTAGATACCCTCCTGTGTTAAAGCAACTTTATTCCTAACATTATTGTCAAAGATCCATTAGAGTTTCTGATTAAAAACTACATCCAGTTTGAAACATAGTAGTTAAGCTTTCAGTTCGAGATAATTTTCTTTTCTTTGATTCTTTTATACATCAGCAATCCAAATTATGTGGCTTTAAAATTGTGTATACGAGTTCAAACACCTTTCAGAATTCATTAATAAGTTCCAAAATGAAAATGGCTTGTTTCTTAGCATAAAAGGCAAACATACGGACAATTTTATGAGTCTTAACATTTAGCACAGTAAGAGCAGATTTTCTCCTAACACAAGGGAGGCACAAATCTTTAAAATCTTGAATTTAAAGATAATAAAAGTGTTGAGTTTCCTCTTTTCCTCGGAAATACTTTCTCTTTGCCTTTCTACCCAACAACAGTGGCAAGCTGATCCCTGGCCTTGAATCAAAACCCTTAGCATGAAACAGAGATGGGTGCTGCCAGAAAGCAACTTTAAGGATAAAGTTCAGTTCAGTCACTCAGTCGTGTGTGACTCTGGGATCCCATATATTGTAGCACGCTAGGCTTCCCTGTCCATCACCAACTCCTGGAGCTTGCTCAAACTCAAGTCCATTGAGTCGGTGGCGCCATCCAACCATCTCATCCTCTGTTGTCCCCTTCTCCTCCTGCCTTTGGCCTTTCCTAGCATCGGGGTCTTTTCCAGTGAGTCAGTTCTTTGCATCAGGTGGCCAAAGTATTAGAGTTTCAGCTTAGCATAAGGATAAAGAATTTCTCAATTTGTGCTGGGAGTTATGGGTGAGTGGGGTCGCATTGTGAATAGAATCGCCTCTTTTCCCACTCATCTTCCAGATCCTCTCTCTTCTCAGGTCCTCAGTCGTTTTTTGTTCGTTTGTTTTAGTGAATTTTTTTTGTTGTTGTTGTTGCTGGTGGTGTCTGTGTCAAAGATGAGCACATCATATTTGTTTGGGTTCATTTCTGGGCTATCTATTCTCGTCTACTGATCTGTGTGGTTGTTTTTATGCCAATGTGTGCTGCATGCTAAGTTGCTTCAGTCATGCAAAACTCTATGTGACACTTTGGACTGTAGCCAACTAGGCTGCCCTGTCCATGGAGATTCTCCAGGCAAGAATACTGGAGTGGGTTTCCATGCCCTCCTCCAAGGTATCTTCCCAATCTAGGGATTGAACCCACCTCTCTTATGTCTCCTGCATTGGCAGGGGAGTTCTTTACCACTAGGGCCACCTGGGAAGTCTTCTATGCCAGTATCACACAATTTAGATTACTATAGTTTTATAATGGGCTTCCCTGGTGGCTCAGAGGTTAAAGCATTTGCCTCCAATGTGGGAGACCCAGGTTTGATCCCTGGGTTGGGAAGATCCCCTGGAGAAGGAAATGGCTCCCCACTCCAGTATTCTTGCCTGGAGAATCCCATGGACAGAAGAGCCTGGTAGGCTACAGTCCACGGGGTCGCAAAGAGTCAGACACGACTGAGCGACTTCACCTCATAGTTTTATAATATAGTTTAAAATCTAGAAATGTGATGCTTCCAGCTCTTTGTCAAGATTGCTTTGACTATTCAAGATCTTTTATGGGACTATACAAATTTTAGGATTGATTTGTCTATTTCTGTTAAAAGTGCTATTTAAATTTTTGTTGGAGAATTCTGTGAATCAATCTGTGATTGATTTGAGTAGTATGGACATTTAAATATTAATTTGGTTAATCAATGCAGATGAATATCTTTCCATTTATCTTTCAGTTTCTTTCATCAATGTCTTATAGTTTTAGTGTACAGATTTTTTACCTCCTTGGTTGAATTTATTTATAAATGTTTTATTCTTTTTGATGCTATTGTAAGTGGAATTATTTTCTTAATTTCTTTTTTGAATATTTAACTATTAACTGATTTTTGTATGTTGATTTTGTATCCTGTGACTATATTGAATTTGCTTATTAGTTCTAACAGTATTTTGATGGTGGTCTTAGGGTTTTTGCTCAGACAATGAAGAATCTGCCTGCAATGTGGGAGACTCAGGTTTGAGCCCCAGGTGGAGAAGATCCCCTGGAAAAGGGAATAGCTACACACTCCAGTATTCTTGGGGCTTCCCTGGTGGCTCAGACAGTAAAGAATCTGCCTGCAATGTGGGAGAAACCAGTTCAATTCCTGGGTCAGGAAGATATCCTGGAGAAGGGAATGGCTACCCACATGAGTATTCTTGCCTGGAAAATCCATGAACAGAGGAACCTGGTGAGCTACAGTCCATGGGGTTGCAAAGAGTCAGACAGTACTGAGCAACTAACACTTTCACTTTCACAAATAAGATGAGGGCATCTGCAAACAGACAATTTAATTTCTTCAGATGACTTTTATTTCTTCACCATGCTAATTGCTGTGCAAAAACTCCAGTACTGTATTTGAATTGAAGTGATGAGAGTGGGCACCCTTGTCTTGTTGCTGATACTAGAGGAAGAACTTTCAGCTCTTCACTATTGATTGCGATGTTAGTTATGGGCTTATCATACATGGCCTTTGTTATATGTGGTACATTTCTTCAATACTTAATTTGTTGAGAGATTTTGTTTGTTTGTTTGTTTAATCACAAGAGAATGTTGTATTTTGTCAAATGCTTTTTTGCACCTACTGAGGGCTTTCCAGGTGGCATTACCGGTAAAGAACTTGTCTGCCAGTGCAAAAGACTTAAGAGACTCTGGTTCAATCCCTGGGTTGGGAAGATCCCCTGGAGGAGGGAATGGCAACCCACTCCAGTATTTTTGCCTGGAGAATCTCATGGACAGAGGAGCCTGGTAGGCTACAGTCCATAGCGTTGCAAAGCATCAGACATCACAGAAGTGACTTAGTATGCACACATCCATCTGCTGAGATTATCATATGGTTTTTATTCTTTTTTAATATAGTATACCACTTTTATTTATTTGTGTAATTTGATAAATCCTATTTATCATGGTGTATGATACTTTCAGTATGCTGTTGAATTGTATTTGCTTGTCCTTTTTTGAAAATTTTTGCATCAGAGATATTAGTCATCAGAGATATTAGCTTATACTTTTCTTGTAGTGTCTTTATCCGGCTTTGTTAGAGGATAATTCTGATCTCGTAAAATAAATTTGAAAGTGTTTCCCTCTGATTTTTGGAATAATTTGAAAGGACTGTCATTAATTCTTCTTTAAATATTTGGTCAAATTCACCTATGAAGCCATTTGTTCTTGGACTTCTTATTTTTGAGAGATTTTGACTACTTCTTTCATATCCCTGTTATTATTCTATTCAGACTGTCTATTCATTCATGATTCAGTTTTGGTGGTGTAGGTTTCTAAGAATTTATCCACTTCTTCTTGGTTATCAAATGTGTTGTCATATAATGATTTTTGGCATTTCTCTATATTATTTATGTTTCCTCTTAAATTTTAATTGTATTTCAGTGCTCTCAATTTTGTCTTAGTCTAGCTAAAAATTGTCCACTTTGTCTCAAAAAATCCTTAGTTTCATTGATCTTTTCTAGTGTTTTTCTGGTCTCTATTTCATTTTTTTCTGCCCCAAACTTCATTGTAATTTTTTTTATTCTGTTAACTTTGGGGTCAGTTTTTTCATTTTTTTCTTGTTTTTTGAGGTTTTACACTGGATTGTTTGCTGTCTTTATTTTTTTCCTAATTTAGGCATTTATCACCAAAAACTTCTCTCTAAGAACTGCTTTAACTGAATCCTATAAGTTTTGGTATGCAGTGTTTGCATTTGTTTGTCTCAAGATGCTTTTGGGTTTTCTTTTTGATTTCTTTTTAGATTCATTAGTTGTTCAGGAATGTCTTGCTTGCTTTCTAAATATTTGTAAATTTCCCACATATATTAATTTTAAAATTTAGGGATTTCCCTGGTGGCTCAGATGGTAAAAAGTCTGCCTACAATGTGGGAAACCCAGGTTCAATCCCTGGGTTGGGAAGATCTCCTGGAGAAGGAAATGGCAACCCATTCCAGTATTCTTGCCTGGAAAATTCCATGGACAGAAGAGCCTGGTAGGTTACAGTCCATGGGGTCGCAAAGAGTTGGACACGACTAAGCGACTTCACTTCACTAGATCTGGTAACGATAACCCTGTATGCGAGACAGCAAAAGAGACACAGATGTATAGATCTTTGCTAGTGTCTTTTGGTGGTATCACATTCACTTTTTTCTTCATGATACTTGTAGCCTTGTGTTGCTTTGCACACCTAAAGAGGTGAATACATCTTCCCATGTTTACCGACTGATGTTAGCAAGTAGATTTATTCTGTCAAGTTCCAGGATGATGGCACTATTTCCAATCATGGTAGATCTGGGTTGCAGCCAATCATGTAGCTGCTGCTGGGTCTGTAGTAGGATCTGTATTTGCAGGCCTGTTACCAGAGGTTTGGGCTTGCATGCGTTGTGTCTGGTCCTTGGGTGAATAGGACTCTCTCTAAAACCTTGGTCAGTAGAGCTGGCACTAGAACAATGGTATACTTTAAGGTTCACAGATGGTGGGCTTGTTACCAGGCACAAGGATGTGTGCAGCTCTCTCTGGGTCTCTGGGTGTGCTCTTAATAAGTTGCTAGGCAGAAGTAGCCCCTGACAACAGCTGAGGACTAGAACGAATTCACAGGGCTGCTTCAGAATCCATTGCTGAGACCAAATTCTGAAAGCCTGTCCCCTACGACATGGAGGGATGTGTCTCCTGCCAGGTTCCTGGTTGGGCAGGACTGTCCCCAGACCATGGCTGAGCAGGACTGTTGTTGGGCCACACGGTTACTTCAGGATTCACAATCAGACTAATGTCAATGAAGCTGCTTCTGGAGGCACATTAGGACATGTCTCTCTCTGGGTGCTGGGACATCAAAATCACTCCTGAAGAAGTGTGGTTGAGAGGGGCTGGGGCTGGGTGACAGGCTTCAAGATCTGCATCAGACTGAGGTCTGTGGATTTGTCTCCAGGAACATAGCTGCCTTAGTGGGGCATTTTTCACTTCAGGTCTTAAGGCCTCTACCCCTTGGTTCTTAAACATTTTTCCAGCCCTAGAGGATTTTGTCTGGATGTTATAGACACCTTTGCATCCTCAGTATCTTTGGAAAAAAATAAATATTATGATTTATTTTGTAAGCACATGGAGATCAGTAGAGAGTAAAGACTCAACTTCTGGTTCTATAAAGTTATCTTGAAAAACAAGTTGAGGTCATGATAGTGGTGTTTAAAATGTCCAAAAGTATGTATTTTTACAGGAATAGCCACTGCTAAGATGGAATCTATTAAGTAATATATGTCTATGTCTGATATAGATACTTTGTTCCCATATGTGAATATAAAAATGACTTTAGATGTCACATTCTTTCCTTGACCAAGCTGAAGAAATTTTCAGAGATGAGTGGCTTATCGTGGTCTGAAAAATCTTAGCAAGAACTGGCAGCTATTTCAGAGTTTGTCAGAAGTCTTTTTTTTTTTTAAATTAAATTTTATTTTGCTTAACTTTACAATATCGTATTGCTTTTGCCATACATCACAATGAATCCGCCACAAGTATACATGTGTTCCTCATCCTGAACCCTCCCTCCCTCCTCCCTCCCCATACCATCCCCCTGGGTCGTCCCAGTGCACCAGTCCCAGGCATCCGTTATCAGGCATCGTACCTGGACTGGCGACTCGTTTCAAATATGATATTATACATATTTCAATGCTATTCTCCCAAATCATCCCACCCTCTCCCGTTCCCAGAGTCCAAAAGTCTGTTCTATACATCAGTGTCTCTTTTGCTGTCTCGTAAACAGGGTTATTGTTACCATCTTTCTAAATTCCATATATATGCGTTAGTATTGGAGTAGTGAATTCAGCGTATTTCTTTGCTTTTTTTTCATTTTATTTTTTCAATTTTTAATTGAAGGATAATTGCTTTACAGAATTTGTGGTTTTCTGTCATACATCAACAAGAATCAGCCATGGGTAAACCCATGTCCCCTCCCTCCCAGACCTCCGTCCCATCTCCCTCCCCATCCCACCCTTCAGCTTGTCACAGAGCCCCTGTCTGAGTTCCCGAGTCATATGGGAAATTCCCATTGGCTGCCTATTTTACATGCTGCTGCTGCTGCTCAGTTGCTTCAATCGTGTCCAACTCTGTGCAACCCCATGGACAGTAGCCCACCAGGCTTCTCTGTCCATAAGATTCTCCAGGCAAGAATACTGGAGTGGGGTGCCATTTCCTTCCCAATCTATTTTACATATGGTATTGTACATTTCTATGCTGAAAGCTTGCTTATGAAAGCCTGTGTAACTCTGGTCCAAGATGCGTACACACGCTTTCCCCAAGTGAGGGTAGAGAGTGTCCTTTTTGGCCACTATCAGTAAGAAAACAACTAACAAACATATAAAAGGATTGGAGACATCAGGAAAATTTGTGTCTAACCTATATTTTCCCACTCCAGTACTCTTACCTGGAAAATCCCATGGATGGAGGAGCCTGGTGGGCTGTAGTCCATGGGGTCGCTAAGAGTCGGACACGACTGAGCCACTTCACTTTCACTTTTTCGCTTTCATGCATTGGAGAAGGAAATGGCAACCCACTCCAGTGTTCTTGCCTGGAGAATCCCAGGGGCAGGAGAGCCTGGTGGGCTGACGTCTATGGGGTCACGCAGAGTCGGACACGACTGAAGTGACTTAGCAGCAGCAACCTATATTTTACTTCTGCTGCTGCTGCTGCTGCTGCGTCACTTCAGTCGTGTCCGACTCTGTGTGACCCCATAGACGGCAGCCCACCAGGCTTCCCGTCCCTGGGATTCTCCAGGCAAGAACACTGGAGTGGGTTGCCATTTCCTTCTCCAATGCATGAAAGTGAAAAGTGAAAGTGAAGTCGCTCAGTCGTGACCGACTCTAGCGACCCCATGGACTGCAGCCTACCAGGCTCCTCTGTCCATGGGATTTTCTAGGCAAAAGTACTGGAGTGGGGTGCCATTGCCTTCTCCGATATTTTACTTCTACCACCTATTTAATAAACTAACAGACTCTGAAAAATCAATATTCAATTATTAATATTAAGGAAAAATGTATTAAGAGTACTTATTTGCGTTAAGGAAGATTTTTCTACTTATTTTTCAAAAACTAAGATAGTTACTCTCTGTAGGGATTTAGGCATTTGTTTAGGACCACTTATTGGGTAACTGCATGTCCCTGTTTTCCAGCATTGTGGTCCTGGCATAACTATAAAAATGCCACAATTTTCATAATAAATTATATGTTATCTTTATCATTGTTACCCTTGACTCTCCTAATTAAGGAGAGTCACAAGGTAAAAATTTTAAATACAAATACAGTGGTATGCTGACAACAAAAATTCATCCTAAATGAAAAGAAAGGGATAAAGGATATTTGAAAAGACATCATGAATCAACATAAAAGTTAGATTAAATTTCAATAAAATTAATTTCTTCTTTACTCTAAAAAATGCAACTATTACATTAAAAGCATACATAGAAAAGATAATTTAAAATTATATGCTGTCTTAGAGTTCATTTTTTTATCTTTTGCAATTCAATCAGTGAGGTTAGATTCAGTATTTAGTATCCAGACCTTGTGAGTATATTATAGCATGATAGTTATAGGTAGATATTAAAAGCCAAGCAGCTGCACAAAAGTTTATTAATTTCAAATTCTATTTTATCATGGAATTTCATTCAAATACCTATTATCATATCAGGTTCAAGAATATTTTAAATAGGAACCTTCATGGGGGTTTTATGGCAAAACATCATTTAGTGAAAGGTATATTCTTTATAAATAGACCAGTTATCCTCATCCTAACTGCACACCTGAATCATTTTAAATGTTTTTTTTAATTTTTTTTGATTGAGCTGCTTTTGTGCAATTCTCAGAAGACCTAATTCGCTAGAACAAATTCAAGATTCTGGGTTTTTGAAAAGGGTCTGTAGGCAATTCTGAAAAATGGCTTTGTTTTTAGAACATTGCTCTATGGCTTTGGCTTGGACTTTCAAATATCTTGTGTGATCTCTTGCTCTGGTGAACCAGACTGGACTTCTTTTATAGCTGTCACCAAAAGCTGAGGTTAGGCTCAAGCTGAGTAGACTGGTGCTTTCTTGTCTAAACCCACGGTCTAGTCTTCACTTCCGGGCATCTTATA
The DNA here is from genome assembly GCA_935064755.1 of Tragelaphus eurycerus. Classification (NCBI taxonomy): domain Eukaryota; kingdom Metazoa; phylum Chordata; class Mammalia; order Artiodactyla; family Bovidae; genus Tragelaphus; species Tragelaphus eurycerus. The sequence continues at coordinate 36,549,161 of CAKXYN010000010.1, read as the reverse complement.
TAATACAGTAACTATAGGTGAAGGATTATAATAATACAAAAAAAAGTTTGCACTTTATTGATAAAAAAAAGTTTCAGTAACTGTCCTCTTTAATTGTTTTTTTTTTTTCTTCTTCTTCTTAAAAAGCTACTCTGGCTTGTCTTCTTAATATGGAGGCCATCATCTTCATATCATTCTAATAGTACATGAGAAAAGAGGAAATCCAAGGGAACAGCTCTCAAGAAAGAATAGCTCACATGAAGGATACATAGTCTGATATAAGAGAAAACCAAGAGAAGATCCTTGGTACTTAAAAATAATTCTCTTAGCAGTATCTGTTAGTTTTCCAGCTTCTCATATTTTAATGTTCTCTTATTAGAAATTACATAGAAAATGCTTACTAATAGGAAAATCTTCCTGAATTTAGTGTGACATTGTATTGGTCCCATTTTTGAGAAGGATTTGAAACTAAGTACTCAACAGATATTATGATTTAGATGAAGAAAAAAAAGTGAAAAACCACAGATAATCTGCTGCAGCTACAAAATAATTCACCCAAATTTTAGTGAAACTTTGTAGTCTATGACTTTAACAATTTACTAATAAAGAAGAGTATTTTCTGTTCTTTCAAAGTAATTAGTCTAGTGGCATTTTTTTTAAACAGTTAAACTTATTATTGCTTTACCTGATATCATTCTAAGTAGAAAAATTTCAAAGTATATGACCATTTAAGCAGAAATATAAAAACTTTGTTTACTCTGTGATACTTCTGAATGTCAAAGAGTAATTCTGACACCTAGGTTTAAAGAATATTGTAAATTTCAGAAAGAATATTTTGCTATTCATAAATGGGGAGACAGATTTAATTTTAAGAAGCATTAAGTGTATTGAATTCTGCTGGATAGTAGAAGCATTTGTAATAGTAAGAAGTCTATTGGTGGCACATTGTCAATATTAATTGATTGGGCAAAAGAAAAAAATTCAATGATATGAAAAATTCAGGAAACTGGCAAAGAATCTTCAAGAATAGAGTTAGGGATGCTTGTTTTGCACTCTATTGAAAAGAAAATCGATAGCTATTTTTGACACCATTCAGAAATAAGTGTTTACATCAATGCAAAATGTGTTGTCATAAATTTAAGATACTTTGGATGAAATTATTCTGAAATTTTAAGTTAAATATAAAAAATATGAAATGATGCCTCAAATCAAGCTAACACATTAAGACTGACTTTTGGACTTAGTCTTTAAGATTTTTGTGTAACTGTATACACATACATGCAGTGTATATATAGGAATGTAAGGACTTGAGACCGTTTTCCTCTTCACTGATATAAGCCAAATGTAATTCTTTAGCGTGCTATAGTCAACATGTGGGCGGAAATTTGGTTAACAGAGTGTACTGTTCTAGCCTCAGTTTTGTGTTTTCAATGGATTTAATGTCACACATTTCAACTAGGCTGATAAAAACTAAACTTATATTGGTCAAAGACATCTTTTTTTTAAATTTTATTTTATTTAACTTTACAATATTGTATTGGTTTTGCCATATATCAAAATGAATCTGCCACAGGTATACATGTGTTCTCCATCCTGAATCCTCCTCCATCCTCCCTCCCCATACCATCCCTCTGGGTCGTCCCAGTGCACCAGCCCCAGGCATCCAGTATCAGGCATGGAACCTGGACTGGTGATTCGTTTCATATATGATATTATACATATTTCAGTGCCATTCTCCCAAATCATCCCACCCTCTCCCTCTCCCAGAGTCCATCTTTAATGTGATAACTTTGCAAAACTAGCTAAAAGAGAGAGTGGGAGAGAGAATTAGAACTTTCCCTTGCAGGGCTTCCCATGGCGGGCTGAGGAGGGCTGCAACATTGATTTACAGTTGACCCAGGACCTTCAGATGCCCCTGCAAGAAGCTCCCCTAGTGTCAGAAGAATCCTCCAGGTAAGAGGCAGAGAGGCACTGAGGTGGGAAGATTAAGCATGTAGATAATTGTCTACCTAGGCTTCAGGTGAACTTGGATGTGAGCAAAGGAAGATGGCAGAGCATTCTCAGAAATCTGCAACTATAGGGAGAAAATGGAGCTTTTGTGAAGAGAAATAAAAGGATATGTTGCATTCCATGACTGGGGAAACTGAGGCTTGTTTTGGTGCATATGTTAAGGTTTTCTGCATTGCTTAGATGAATATGTTTTGCATCTACTCAGAGATTCTCTGTAAGAAATCTACACATTTAAAATTGAAAGCAAGTATTTAAAAGTATTCTCATTTAACTATACAGAATGTAATCTGTTTTGTACTTCAAATATTTCCAGAAATAATTGAAGTTAGAAGCTACCCACCAATAATTCAGAATGCTTTTACATGGATTTGGGGACTAAATATTTAATCAGCAAAAAAATATTGAATGTCCGTGCCAACCATATTGTAGGCTTCGTTAATGACCTCTGTTAACAGAGAGTATCAAGCATGTAAAGTTGTCAACAAAAAATCAGCAGCAATTTAAGTTGTCTGGGTAAAGAACTGTGGAAGGCCAGAGAATAGAATAACTGAGACTTCAGTGAAAAGTTTAGGAAGGGGAGAAATTTGTCCTTGGTATTGAAAGCTACATAGATGCTTGCTATGGAAGAGCTATTAATAGAAAACACCCATGGCTGATTCATGTCAATGTATGGCAAAAACCACCACAATATAGTAAAGTAATTAGCCTCCAATTAAAAGAAAAAAAAGAAAACAATGTTCAAAATTACTATGTAGTACATGAAATGCAGTAATTTCAGGAATTTGGAAAATATTCAGCATTATAATATTATTTTTCTCTTTTCTTCATTTCTATAAGTTTCTAAATAAGGTTTTTCAGTTTTCTTCATATAAGTCTCCATATTTGGGGAAACCCCCAAATTTTTATATCTTGTCCTTTAATTATTTTTCTGAAAAGTTAACAGTTGGCACAGAAAATAACTAATAATTTCCAAGGGCAGATTTATCATATACATAAGCATTTGTAATGGAATACTCAGTATTCTGGATATATTTCAAGTGATTATGTTAGGTTTTCTAGGCATAAAATTATGTCACTTAATAGTGGTTATAATCTTTAATAACTTCTAATTTACTAAAAGCTTTTAAAAATCAAAATGGATGTTGAATTTTATGATTTGCTTTTTTTTGAAATCTTTAGAGGTGATCATAAGTTTTTTTCCTTCTTTACATTATTAATGTCAAGAAAAGCATTAGTGGACTTCCTAATGTTGAACTGTCCTTCTGTTCCCAGAATACACTCTATCTCAGCAAGTTCTACTCTTGTACCGTACTATTGGAATTGATTTGCTAATAGTTTACTTACAATGAATACATCTATACTTATAGGTCAATATATACTATTGTTTATTCTTTAGTACTCTATCTTAATCAGGTTTTAGTTTCAAAGTCATACCAGCCTAGCAAATTGAATTAGGAAATTTCTACTATTTTATAGTCTCCATAAGTTTATATAGCATGATAGTAATCTACTCTACTGTGGAAGTTTTAAAAGACTCTGCCCATCTATTTGCACCAGTGTTTCTTGTCTCATATTTTGTACCATTATCTTTACAGTATTTTACACTGTTCTACAATTTTTAAATAAATTTTTTATTACTTTTGCCATATGGGCTTTATTTTTTCTAGTAATTTTTCAAATTGTAATTTATTGAGCCTTTGTTATTATCTAGAACTATTGATTTGTGTGCTTTACCTACTTTTATCCTTAGAGCATCAAGGGGAATAAGTATTAATATCCCCAGTTTGCTTTAGTATAAACTGCATCTTAGTAAGTTTCAATTACTGGCTGAATGTCTTTATGTCCTAGTTCTTCATTAGATTTTGTGCTTCTGGGGACACTGTGTCCTGTGCATTATTACATCCTGGATTTCTTGCATGATTCTAAGCATCTGAAAGATACCCAATAATTATTCAGTAGAACTGTGTCTGCCTGACCCAAAGATCTTCCCGTGAGCCACTAGGTAAAGAAGTAGGACCACTTCTGTTTCTTATGATGATTGTATCAAGGTAAAACAAACCAGGTTGTTATTTTTAAGTTCAAAAAATTGCAAAAAAGGACAAGTTTTATATTTATTTTTGCTAGTTAACTTTAGGTATAATTTACTTGCAATGCAAAGCATACTTTTGTAGCATAGAACTGAATTAGTTGTGACAAATGTATGACCTCATGTAATCACTATCTAAGTCGACATATACAACATTTCTATCACTAAGGTAAATTCCCAGCAGTCACTTTGCAAACAGGTTCCCCTTCATCTTTGTCACTAAGCAACCATAGAATTATTTTTCCTCAGTATGAGTTAGCTTTAACTATTTCAGAATGTCATCTAAAGGAAATTATACAAAAATATGCTTTTCTTATATCTGCCTCCGTTCACTTAGCATAATGTTTCTGAGATCCATCCATGTTGTTATCAGAGTTAATTGCTCTTTATTGATGGGTATTATCCCTCTTTATGAGTATACCACAATTTCTTTATCCACTTCCCTATTGACGGGCACTTGGGTTGTTTCCACTTTTTGTCTAGTATAAATAAAATGTCATAAACATTAATGCTCATGGGATTTTGTGGGCCTTTGTATTTTTCTTTAGTAAATACTGAGGAGTAGGGTTGCCTTGTTTCCGGTTTTAGAGGGAGAGCATTCAATAGTTTGCCATTTAAGCATAATGTTAACTGTAGGTTTTTAATACATACCTGTTATCAGTTTCAAATTGCCAACATCCGCTGAATCATGGAAAAAGCAAGAGAGTTCCAGAAAAACATCTATTTCTGCTTTATTGACTATGCCAAAGCCTTTGACTGTGTGGATCACAATAAACTGTGGAAAATTCTGAGACAGATGGAAATACCAGACCACCTGATCTGCCTCTTGAGAAATTTGTATGCAGGTCAGGAAGCAATAGTTAGAACTGGACATGGAACAACAGACTGGTTCCAAATAGGAAAAGGAGTTCGTCAAGGCTGTATATTGTCACCCTGCTTATTTAACTTATATGCAGAGTACATCATGAGAAATGCTGGACTGGAAGAAACACAAGTTGGAATCAAGATTGCTGGGAGAAATATCAATAACCTCAGATATGCAGATGACATCACCCTTATGGCAGAAAGTGAAGAGGAACTAAAAAGCCTCTTGATGAAGGTGAAAGTAGAGAGTGAAAAAGTTGGCTTAAAGCTCAACATTCAGAAAACGAAGAGCATGGCAGCCGGTCCCATCACTTCATGGGAAATAGATGGGGAAACAGTGGAAACAGTGTCAGACTTTATTTTGGGGGGCTCCAAAATCACTGCAGATGGTGACTGCAGCCATGAAATTAAAAGACGCTTACTCCTTGGAAGGAAAGTTATGATCAACCTAGATAGCATATTCAAAAGCAGAGACATTACTTTGCCAACAAAGGTTCATCTAGTCAAGGCTATGGTTTTTCCTGTGGTCATGTATGGATGTGAGAGCTGGACTGTGAAGAAGGCTGAGGGCTGAAGAATTGATGCTTTTGAACTGTGGTGTTGGAGAAGACTCTTGAGAGTCCCTTGGACTGCAAGGAGATCCAACCAGTCCATTCTGAAGGAGATCAATCCTGGGATTTCTTTGGAAGGAATGATGCTAAAGCTGAAACTCCAGTACTTTGGCCACCTCATGTGAAGAGTTGACTCATTGGAGAAGAGTCTGATGCTGGGAGGGATGAGGGCAAGAGGAGAAGGGGACGACAGGATGAGATGGCTGAATGGCATCACTGAATCGATGGATGTGAGTCTGGGTGAGCTCCGGGAGTTGGTGATTGACAGGGAGGCCTGGCGTGCTGCGATTCATGGGGTCACAAAGAGTTGGACACGACTGAGCGACTGATCTGATCTGATCTATCAGTTTCCAGAAGTTCCATTTTATTTCTAGTTTCCCATAAGCTTTTTTTTTTTTTTTTATCATGAATAGATGCTATTTTTAAAGTATATTTTTTGCATCTATTGAGTTGAAAAAATGAATTTTTTCTTTTATTCTGTTAATATAATAATTTTTAACATTAGAATCTTAAACCAACCTTGCTTTCCTAGATAAACTCCATTTTATCTTGATGTATTACCCTACTTACATATTGTTCCATTTTTCTCTAGTGCTGTTTCCCATTACAGCTGCTTCAGCAGGACAGAATTCTGATTCTGTGGAGCCTCCTCAGCTCCACAGTTCATTGTCCTTTGCTTGATCTCTATCTTCTTTTTTTTTTTTTAATTAAATTTTATTTTGCTTAACTTTACAATATTGTATTGCTTTTGCCATACATCAAGATGGATCTTCTTGCACAATCATTAAGAAATTGTTGTTCAGTGGCTCAGTTGTGTCTGACTCTTTGTGACCCAATGGACTGCAGCACGCCAGGTTTCCCTGTCTTTCACCATCTCCTGGAGTTTGCACAAACTCGTGTTCACTGAGTTGGTGATGCCATCCAACCATCTCATCCTCTCTTGTCCCCTTCTCCTTCTGCCTTCTATCTTTCCCAGCATCACTGTCTTTTCCAATGAGTCAGCTCTACATCAGGTGACCCAAGTACTGGAGCTTCAACTTCAGCATCAGTTCTTCCAATGAATATTCAGGATTGATTTCGCTTTGGATTGTCTACTTTATCCCTTTGTAAAGGGCCCAGGGTGATTCACCTTGAGTTTCGTTTCTCTCAAGAATTTAGTCTTTTGTTGCCCATTGTTCCGTGACTGCTAACAGTTACCTCATACTCATGCAGGTTTGGATTATGGAATGAAGCAGGGCAAAGACTAATAGAGTTTTGCCAAGAAAATGCACTGGTCATAGCAAATACCCTCTTCCAACAACACAAGAGAAGACTCTATACATGGACATCACCAGATGGTCAACACCGAAATCAGATCGATTATATTCTTTGCAGCCAAAGATGGAGAAGCTCTATACAATCAGCAAAAACAAGACCAGGAGCTGACTGTGGCTCAGACCATGAACTCCTTATTGCCAAATTCAGACTGAAATTGAAGAAACTAGGGAAAACTACTAGACCATTCAGGTATGACCTAAATCAAATCCCTTATGATTATACAGTGGAAGTGAGAAATAGATTTAAGGGCCTAGATCTGATAGATAGAGTGCTGATGAACTATGGAATGAGGTTTGTGACATTGTACAGGAGACAGGGATCAAGAACATCCCCATGGAAAAGAAATGCAAAAAAGCAAAATGGCTGTCTGGGGAGGCCTTACAAATAGCTGTGAAAAGAAGAGAAGCGAAAAGCAAAGGAGAAAAGGAAAGATATAAACATCTAAATGCAGAGTTCCAAAGAATAGCAAGAAGAGATAAGAAAGCCTTCTTCAATGATCAATGCAAAGAAATAGAGGAAAACAACAGAATGGGAAAGACTAGGGATCTCTTCAAGAAAATCAGAGATACCAAAGGAACATTTCATGCAAAGATGGGCACGATAAAGGACAGAGATGGTGTGGACCTAAAGGAAGCAGAAGATATTAAGAAGAGGTGGCAAGAATACACAGAAGAGCTGTACAAAAAAGAGCTTCAAGACCTAGATAATCATGATGATGTGATCACTGACCTAGAGCCAGACATCTTGGAATGTGAAGTCAAATGGGCCTTAGAAAGCATCACTACGAACAAAGCTAGTGGAGGTGATGAAATTCCAGTGGAACTATTCCAAGTCCTGAATGATGATGCTGTGAAAGTGCTGCACTCAATATGCCAGCAAATTTGGAAAACTCAGCAGTGGCCACAGGACTGGAAAAGGTCAGTTTTCATCCCAATCCCAAAGAAAGGCAATGCCAAAGAGTGCTCAAACTACCGCACAATTGCACTCATCTCACACGCTAGTAAAGTAATGCTCAAAATTCTTCAAGCCAGGCTTCAGCAATATGTGAACCATGAACTTCCTGATGTTCAAGCTGGTTTTAGAAAAGGCAGAGGAACCAGAGATCAAATTGCCAACATCTGCTGGATCATGGAAAAAGCAAGAGAGTTCCAGAAAAACATTTATTCCTGCTTTATTGACTATGCCAAAGCCTTTGACTGTGTGGATCACAATAAACTATGGAAAATTCTGAAAGAGATGGGAATACCATAGCACCTGATCTGCCTCTTGAGAAATCTGTATGCAGGTCAGGAAGCAACAGTTAGAACTGGTCATGGAACAACAGACTGGTTCCAAATAGGAAAAGGAGTACGTCAAGGCTGCATATTGTCACCATGTTTATTTAACTTATATGCAGAGTACATCATGAGAAATGCTGGACTGGAAGAAACACAAGTTGGAATCAAGATTGCTGGGAGAAATATCAATAACCTCAGATATGCAGATGACACCACTCTTATGGCAGAAAGTAAAGAGGAACTAAAAAGCCTCTTGATGAAAGTGAAAGTGGAGAGTGAAAAGGTTGGCTTAAAGCTCAACATTCAGAAAACGAAGATCATGGCATCTGGTCCCATCACTGCATGGGAAATAGATGGGGAAACAGTGGAAACAGTGTCAGACTTTGTTTTTCTGGGCTCCAAAATCACTGCAGATGGTGACTGCAGCCATGAAATTAAAAGACGCTTACTCCTTGGAAGGAAAGTTATGACCAACCTAGATAGCATATTCAAAAGCAGAGACATTACTTTACCAACAAAGGTTTGCCTAGTTAAGGCTATGGTCTTTCCTGTGGTCATGTATGGATGTGAGAGCTGGACTGTGAGGAAGGCTGAACGCCGAAGAATTGATGCTTTTGAAGTGTGGTGTTGGAGAAGACTCTTGAGAGTCCCTTGGACTGCAAGAAGATCCAACCAGTCCATTCTGAATGAGATCAATCCTGGAATTTCTTTAGAAGGAATGATGCCGAAGATGAAACTCCAGTATTTTGGCCACCTCATGTGAAGAGTTGACTCATTGGAGAAGACTCTGATGCTGGGAGGGATTGAGGGCAGGAGGAGAAGGGGACGACAGAGGATGAGATGGCTGGATGGCATCACTGACTCGATGGATGCGAGTCTGAGTGACCTCCGGGAGCTGGTGATGGACAGGGAGGCCTGGCGTGCTGCGGTTCATGGGGTCACAAAGAGTCGGACACGACTGAGCGACTGATCTGATCTGATCTGATAAAAGGAAGGCTAATTGTCCATCAGTAGTTACCTTGTTATGGCCAGTATTGGAGCCAGAGGCACATATAAATTTAATTTATTCAGCTAAGAAGGAAAGATTCCGTGGAATAAAATTCTCCATCAACTTTAGAAATTTATATTTGTGTTATGTATGGCTAGGCAACACACTCGAGTACTCTTGCCTGGAAAATCCCATGTTTGGAGGAGCCTGCCTGGTGGGCTGCAGTCCATGGGGTCGCTAAGAGTCAGACATGACTGAGTGACTTCACTTTCACTTTCCACTTTCATGCATTGGAAAAGGAAATGGCAATCCACTCCAGTGTTCTTGCCTGGAGAATCCCATGGACTGAGAGGCCTGGTAGGCTGCGGTCCATGGGGTCGCACAGAGTTGGACACGACTGAAGCGACTTAGCAGCAGCAGCAGCAGAGAAAAAATACCCAGGGGAAGTCAGAAAGAAAAATCTATAATTTTTCATAAATTTATTATAGGTTTTAAAAAACACAGAACTAAATAATAAGCTTTTATTTTAGCTCACATTGCCTATAGTTTATGATGTCATGTATTATCAAAAGCATATTTCACAACACTTGACATGAATATATTCATTGTGAATATAAATGATGAAGACAAAGTTTTTAATAAATATGAGAAAGACATTTTTTTCTGCATCCTATGTTTCACGAAACAGAGAAAAGATAATAATCCATGAAGAAGAAAAAGAATATGACAAGAGGTATTCTGAATTGAGCCTTTAATGTCCATCTTAATCTTCTGGGAGATGAGGCCTTATAATTATACTTCTTCCAATAAAAAACTAAAGGTCCAAAGATTGTTTTATAACTTTTTTTAATCACAACTTTTCTTTTTTTTTTTTTTTTTTCATGTTGAATTCATCCTATATTAGGAGGTTTGTTCTCGAAATGAAAAGTTCAGGAAACAAAAAGTCCAGTTTGGGTGTCCTCATCTTTAGGCACATCTTAGTATTTAGTATTGGTAGGTCTATCTTTACCACAATATATTATTTAGTACAGGATCACATTTGTCACCTCTTCCTCCCTACTACCCAAAATGGTACCAAACCCATAAAATAGTCAATAAAGCTTTACAGAGTAAACAAATGTCTTTTTTTTTTTTTAAACTCTCCTGAGTGAACTGAATTTTTTGAGGCTCATAAGTAAATATGTTTTGCTCTTTACTTTGTCTATTACAGCCAGATTATATGAGTGGGGTATTAAAGTCTCCCACTATTTTTGCATTGCTGCATATTTCTTCTATCATATTAATTAATGTTTGTCTTAGATATATCAATGCTCCAATGTTGGGTGCACATATATTTATAATTGTTATAACTTCTTTTGGATTGTTCCTTTAAGTCGTTATGTGTAGCCTTCATTGTCTCCTTTTCAGAATCTTTAAAGTCAATTTTATCTGATATAAGTATTACTACTTCTGTTTTCTTATGGTCCATATTTGCATAGAAAATCTTTTTCCAGGCCTTCATTTTCAGTTAATATGTATCCCGTATTTTAAGGTGGTTCTCTTGTAGACAACATATATAGGGGTCTAGTTTTTGTATACATTTGACCCATTTTAGTCTTTTGGTTGTCTCTTGTAGTCAAGGTATGAAGGGGTCTTGTTTTTGTATCGATTCGGCCAGTCTTTGTCTGTTGATTAGGGCATTCAGCCCATTAACGTTTAAAGAAATTATTGATAAATAAGATTTACTTTATTGTTTTGGGTTCGAATTTATACACCCTTTTAGTGATTCTTATCTAGAGAATGTCCTTTAGTTTTTGTTGGAGAAATGATTTAGTGGTGCAAAATTCTCTCAACTTTTGCGTATCTGTGAAGCTTTTGATTTCTCCTTCATATTTGAATGAGATCCTTGCTGGATACAATAATCTAGGCTGTAAGTTATTTTCTTTCATCACTTTAATTACATCTTGCCATTCCCTCCTGGCTTGGAGAGTTTCTATTGAAAGATCAGCTGTTATCCTTATGGGAATTCCCTTGTGAGTTATTTGATGTTTTTCCCTTGCTGCTTTTAATATTTGTTCTTTATATTTAATCTTTGTTAATTTGATTAATATGTGTCTTGGGGTGTTTAGCCTTGAGTTTATCCTGTTAGGGACTCTCTGGGTTTCTTGAACTTGAGTGGTAATTTCCTTCTCCATTTTAGGGAAGTTTTCAACTATTATCTCCTCAAGTATTTCCTCATGATCTTTCTTTTTATCTTCTTCTTCTGGAACTCCTATGATTCGAATGTTGTAGCGTTTGATGTTATCCTAGAGGTTTCTGAAATTGTCCTCATTTCTTTTGATGCGTTTTTCTTCTTAAGATGCGTTTCTTCTTAAGAGAAAACTTTCTCATGTTTTTGATTTCATGTTTTTCATTCTTTGAGGAGAAAATTTTACTCTTCTGTACATACTTACTGAATTTTCATGTCCAAGTATATTAGATTACTCCTGTTTGAGTTGATAGAGTTGATGTTCCTTAATCTTCTCACTTCCTGAAGTACACCTCTTTCACTCTGCCTGTAACACACACACGAGCACACAATGTAAATGTCCACACACATGTATAAGTACTTCATTTTTATTATATTGTATTCAAAAGTTAAATATTCATTTTTGAAGTATGACTTTACCCTAAAGTTCTTGTGGTTATGAATTACTTTGGATAGGCTTTGGCTTTGTAACAATGTTTATACATATTTTGTTAGACTCAACTTCTATTTACCTTGCTTATTAATTGCTACACCACCAATCTTTCTTAATAAAACCTTCCTCTACTTGAATTCCTAATATGACATATCTATTGATGTATTGGTGTGTCTCACACAGCAATGTTTTACAAGATGAATTTCATAATTTATGATATTTATGTATTTTAGAAACTTATTTGGATATTTATTTAGACTGGTACTATCATTTCATGTAAATTTCAATTTGGCCAGGATTAAAACTTATAGAATTTTATAGAACTTTATAGATTTTACAACTTCATAGAATTTTAAAACTTATTAGAACTTGATAGATTTTTCATTTCAACAATTTCTATTAATGGTGGAAAAGTATGATACCAATGAGTAAATTGTTTCTTTACAAGCATCCACTATTCTAGTTAGCAATAATCCTTGGATTTTTCAACCAAAAGGATATCTGTTAGAGAAGAAAATAGTAGTTTTTTTGGCAGTTATGGCTTCACTACTTCAGAATGTGACGCTTTAGTAAACCACAGATTGATTTTATCTATCCACTATCATTGGCTGAGAGCTGATGAAAATTTTCTCTAGCTCTTTTAACAATCTTAACTGTTAACACTGCAAATTGTTCTCATTTTTCTGTATATTCTTATATCTTTAAAAGAGGTTTTATAAAGAGTTTTAGTCTTTTAGTCATATGATATTTAAATTGAAACCATGATAGCTGTTATAAAAATCTTCCATGACCTGAGAAAATTTCTTTGTGATCCATTTCCTTTCAACTATGAAGGTTATATTTATATTTCTATAACCACAGTGAGTCTTCCTGATGTTTGAACTCCACATAGTCATGAATCATTATTCTTTTATGTGCTCTTTTGTATTTGTGAGATTCAGCTGTCATTGTGTATAGCAGTAACTTGTTTATATATTTATTCTGAATCATAGAACTCTACTGGACAAAGATATCACCATTTTTGTTCATGCATTCTCATGTTGGTAGATATTTTAATTTTTTTCTAGCTTAAGAGAAATCATGAATGAGGTTTCAATTAAGACTAATAAAGAAGTCCTTTCTCAAACATATGCAACCATTTTTTTCCCATTGTTCCACCTAGGAGTTGAATAGAATATTTTGTCTATTAAAATTTTTTATTATTGTGTTTTTAGTTTTCTTTATATATTGCAGATATAATTTTTTATCAGTTATGTGATTTCTAAATATTTTTCACTATCCTATCTGTATCTTTCAAAGAACAGAAGGTCTTAATTTGGTATTCCAGTACATCAAGTTTTTATCTCACAGATCATCTTTTTGATGTTATATTCTACTCTCTCTTATTATTACATAATTTTAGATTCCATATCTATGTCAGTTATCCATTTTAAGTTACTTCTCATGTAACAAACAGGGTTAGGGTCAAAGTTAAATTGTTTTCATATTAACATCTCATTTGTTGAAAAGACAATGCCTTCTCCAATAAATTTCATTTACACTCTTTAAAAAATAAAATAGCTATCTATTTGTAAGTATATCTCTATAGCTATTCTGTATAAAAACATTCTATCTTTTTGTGACTATGATTTTTTTAGTTACTGTAGCTTTACGTAAATCTTGAAATCATATTAATTCTCCACTGTATTCTTTTACAAATTTGTTTGGCTATTCTAGTTCCTCTGCTTTTCCCATGAATTTTAAAATAAACTTGCCAGCCTTTACCCAAACAAACACACAAACTTAATTAGGTTTTACTTAGAATCCCTTTGAGTCTATAGATCAATTAGCAGAACATCTAACATCTTAACAATATTCAATCTTCCAATCTACGAACACTGCTTCATTTGTTTAGAAACTCTTTTATTGTTTTGGAAATGTTTATAGTGTTTACTATTCTGGTCTTTCACTTTTTTTTCTAAATTGATCTATATTTCTTATTTTTAACAGCTTTGTTAAAATATAATGTATATAGCATACATTTCAGCTGCTTGTACAATTCTGTGGGTTTACTTTCACGTCTTGATGATGTTCTTTACAGCATGAAAGATTTTGCTATTGCTAAAAGTTAAATTAATTTTTCTCTGTTTGCTTGCTTATGCTTTTGATGTCATATCAAAAAAATTGCCTAAACCAAGAATAGAAATATATACACCTATGTTTTCTTCTAGAGGTGTTATAGTTTTTTTTAGCTCTTACTTTGAGGTCTTGGAATGCATTTTTTGTATTATTTATTTTTTACTTGAAGGATAATCACTTTACAAAATTTTGTTGATTTCTACCAAACATCAAAATGAATCAGTCATAGGTATATATATATATATATATATATTGCCTGCTTTTTGAACTTCCTGAATACATTTTAAATTGATTTGTGTATTTGTTGTGAGGTCATAGTCTAACTCATTCTTTTGTGTATAGGTCAATTAGCAGAACATCTAACATCTCGTCCCAACACCATTTGTTAAAAAAAATGAGTGTTAAGGATAAATGATATATTTCTACAGATAAAATTAGCCCATGGTTTTTATAATAGTGAAAAAATCAGTGAATTTCTACAATTGGTCAAGCAGTACATTAATCCTGCTTGGATTGAACTGATGAATAAGATAGACATTTTACCTTTTGGTGTGGTTCTAAAAAAGGGTGCTAGATGTCATTCCTGAATATTTAAAATATATATACTGAAGATCAGATCAGATCAGATCAGTCGCTCAGTCGTGTCCGACTCTTTGTGACCCCATGAACTGCAGCACGCCAGGCCTCCCTGTCCATCACCAACTCCTGGAGGTCACCCAGACTCACATCCATCGAGTCAGTGATGCCATCCAGCCATCTCATCCTCTGTCGTCCCCTCCTCCTCCTGCCCCCAATCCCTCCCAGCATCAGAGTCTTCTCCAATGAGTCAACTCTTTGCATGAGGTGGCCAAAATACTGGAGTTTCAGCTTTAGCATCATTCCTTCCAAAGAAATCCCAGGGCTGATCTCCTTCAGAATGGACCGGTTGGATCCCCTTGCAGTCCAAGGGACTCTCAAGAGTCTTCTCCAACACCACAGTTCAAAAGCATCAATTCTTCGGCCCTCAGTCTTCTTCACAGTCCAGCTCTCACATCCATCCATGACCAGAGGAAAAACCATAGCCTTGACTAGGCGAAACTTTGTTGGCCAAGTAATGTCTCTGCTTTTGAATATGCTATCTAGGTTGGTCATAACTTTCCTTCCAAGGAGTAAGTGTCTTTTAATTTCATGGCTGCAGTCACCATCTGCTGAAAGTTAGAAATCAAATATGTTAGAAATGTTTCATATGCATGCTTAGTATTCATTTAAGAATTCATCAGTTTTTGAGATAAATTTTACATAAAGTTTGTAATCTCATAAAATTCATGCTATTTGACACAAAATTTAATATTTATTTTTATAATTCTGATTCCCTTAACTCACCAAAATATTTTGTAAGAGGAAAAATGTTCCCCAAGCCTTATAAGATTATTTTAGATCTGTGAATAGTTTGTTTTTACCCTGGGGAAACTGGAAGTCATGTGTGCTGGAGTAAATAAACTCCACAAGACAATTTAAATTTGGTCTGAAACTAAGAATCCACAAGATTTGGTTTGATTCTAAACATAGAGAAACATTACTGCTTCTTTCCTTATTGCCATTCTGACTAGCTCCCTACTGCTACATGATTACTAACCACAATCAAATGCTTTGTTCAACCTAACTTGGAAGTGTTCAACTTATGTTGCTATTCAGTTGCTAAGTCAGCTCTTTGTGATCCTGTGAACTGCAGCAGGCCAGGCTTCCCTATCTCCCTGAGATTGCTCAGACTCAGGTCCATCGAGTCAGTGATGCCATCCAACATCTCATCCTCTGTCGCTCACTCTCCTCTTGCTCTCAGTCTTTCCTAGCGACAGTGTTTTTTCCAGTTGAGTTGGTCCTTTGCATCAGGTGGCCAAAGTATTGGAGCCTCATATAAGTCCTTCCAATGAATATTCAGAGTTTATTTCCTTTAAGATTGACTCGTTTGATCTCCATGCTGTCCAAGGGACTCTCAAAAAGTCTTCTCCAGCATTGCAGTTCAAAAGACTCTCAGTCTTCTCAAGCACTGCAGTTCAAAAGCATAAGTTCTTCAGCACTCAGCCTTCTTTATGGCCCAACTCTCACAACCATACATTACTACTGGAAAAATCATAGCTTTGACTATATGGACCTTTGTTGTCAAAGTGATGTCTCTGCTATTTAATATGCTGTCTAGGTTTGTCATAGTTTTTTCTCCAAGGAGTAAGAATCTTTTAATTTCATGGCTGCAGTCACTGCAATGATTTTGGAGTCCAGGAAAATGAAATCTGACAGTTTTCACTTTTTACCCATCTATTTGCCATGAAGTGATGGAACCTGATGACATGATCTTAGTTTTTTGAATGTACTCCAGTACCTTTGCCTGGAAAATCCCATGAATGAAGGAGCCTGGTAGGCTACAGTCCATGGGGTCGCTAAGAGTCAGACGCAACTGAGCGACTTCACTTTCACTTTTCACTTTCATGCATTGGAGAAGGAAATGGCAACCCACTCCAGTGTTCTTGCCTGGAGAATCCCAGGGACGGGGGAGCCTGGTGGGCTGCTGTCTATGGGGTCGCACAGAGTCAGACACGACTGAAGTGACTTAGCAGCAGCAGCAGTGCTTCCTAGTAGCTCAGATGATAAAGAATCTGCATACACTGCAGGAGACCTGAGTTTTATCCCTGGGTGGGGAAGATGCCCTGGTTAAGGGCATGACAATCCACTCTAGTATTCTTGCCTGGAGATTCCCATGGAGAGAGAAGTCTGGTGGGGTATGGTCCATAGCATCACAGAGCTGGATGTGACTCAAGTGACTTAGCACATACACATGGAAGTATGTTTTTTTGTTGTTTTAGTGTTCTTTAGGGATATAAAAAAGGAAGGAAGAAGACAAGCACAAAAGAAGGCAGATGTGAGACAGTTGCCTCAGGAAAGGCTGTGCTGATGTTTAGGTAATTGAGACTTTTAACAGCTTACTCCCACACCAGTGATAGATGTTTATCTCTTGCTCAGCCAAACATTTTTCTGGCAGAGAGGACTGGACAATGGTGTGAATTCTTTCAGTAGCAAAAGTCCTATACTGTAAAGGCACTGCTATTTTTGGAAAATTTTGTGTTTACTTTCATATCAATTTATTTATTTATAGACTTGTGAATATAAATATTATCTGTAAATAATTACATAAATGGAGAACTAGAAATTCTATGCAGTTCAGTTCAGTTCAGTCACTCAGTCGTGTCTGACTCTTTGCGACCCCATGAATCTCAGCACGCCAGGCCTTTCTGATTTCCCCATAATGCTTATCATTGTTCTAGAGATTGAAAAATTGAGTATGTATATATTAAAAAAATAGTAACTCTATATTTCACATAATTAGAGAGTTTATACCCAAATAATATGCAACACTAGGCTATTAACATATTTTTTGTAGGCTGCCTGCATATTTACATAAGGTTATCATTTGTTGTGTCCAATCTTAATTTGGTAAAAATTTACCTCTATTTCATATGCAGTTGAAATATCTTAATGTTGGCTTTGTGAAACTAAAAATAATGATCTTCTTAGAAATACTTACAATATCTATATTCATCAGTGATATTGACCTGTAGTTTTCTTTTTTTGTATGGAAATACAAAAAAAAAAAAAAAAAAAAAAACCTCAAATAGCCAAAGAAATCTTAAGAAAGAAGAATGGAACTGGGGGAATCAACCTGCCTGACTTCAGGCTATACTACAAAGCTACAGTCATCAAGACAGTATGGTACTGGCACAAAGACAGAAATATAGATCAATGTAACAAAATAGAAAGCCCAGAGATAAATCCATGCTCCTATGGACACCTTATATTTGACAAAGAAGCCAAAAATATACAATGGAGAAAAGACAATCTCTTTAATAAGTGGTGCTGGAAAAATTGGTCAACCACCTGGTAAAAGAATGAAACTAGAACACTTTCTAACATAACACACAAAAATAAACTCAAAATGGAAGATCTAAATCTAAATTCAAAATTAAAGATCTAAATGTAAAACCAGAAACTTTAAAACTCCTAGAGGAAAACATAGGCAAAACACTCTCTGACATACATCACAGCAGGATCCTCTATGACACACCTCCCAGAGTAATGGAAATAAAAGCACAAATAAACAAATGGGACCTAATTAAACTTAAAAAGCTTTTGCACAACAAAGGAAACTACAAGCAAGGTGAAAAGACAGCCTTCATAATGGGAGAAAATAACAGCACACGAAGCAACTGACAAAGAATTAATCTCAAAAATATACAAACAGCTCATGCAGCTCAATACCAGAACAATAAATGAACCCAAAAAAATGGGCCAAAGAACTAAACAGACATTTCTCTGAAGAAGACATATAGATGGCTAACAAACACATGAAAAGATGCTCATTGTAACTCATTATCAGAGAAATGCAAATCAAAACCACAATGAGATACTATCTCACACCAGTCAGAATGGTTTCTATCGAAAAGTCTACAAACAATAAATGCTGGAGAGGATTTGGAGAAAAGGAAACCTTCCTACACTGTTGGTGGGAATGCAAACTAGTACAGCCACTATGGAGAACAGTGTGGAGATTCCTTAAAACCCTAGAAATAGAAACTGCCTTATGACCCAGCAATCGAACTGCTGGGCATACACACTGAGGAAACCAGAATTGAAAGAGACTTATGTACCCCAATGTTCAACGAAGCACCATTTACAATAGCTTGGACATGGAAGCAGCCTAGGTATTCATCAGCAGATGAATGGATAAGAAAGTTGTGGTACATATACACAACAAAATATTACTCTGCTATTAAAAAGAACACATTTGAATCAGTTCTAATGAGGTGGATGAAACTGGAGCCTATTATAGAGAGTGAAGCAAGTCAGAAAGAAAAGCACCAATACAGTATATTAACACATATATATGGAATTTAGAAAGATGGTAATGAAACCCTATATTCGAGACAGCAAAAGAGACACAGATATAAAGAACAGACTTTTGGACTCTGTGGGAGAAGGTGAGGATGGGATGATTTGAGAGAATAGCATTGAAACATGTATGTTACCACATGTGAAACAGATAACCAGTCCAAGTCCAACCCATGAAACAGGGCACTCAAAGCCAGTGCACTGGGACAACCCAGAGGGATGAAAGGTGGGAGGGTTATTCAAGATGGGTGACAAATGTATACCCGTGGCTGATTCATGTCAATGTAAGGCAAAGACCACAGTATTGTAAACTAATTGGCCTCCAATTAAAATAAATTGAATTAAAAAAATAATTACAACAGAGCCTGTGTATGCACATAATGCAAATTAGCCAATTGCTTTAGTTTTGATTACCCTCAGTTCAGTTCAGTTCAGTTCAGTCACTCAGTCGTGTCCGACTCTTCGTGACCCCATGAATCACAGCACGCCAGGCCTCCCTATCCATCACCATCTCCCGGAGTTCACTCAGACTCACGTCCATCGAGTCAGTGATGCCATCCAGCCATCTCATCCTCTGTCGTCCCCTTCTCCTCCTGCCCCCAATCCCTTTTAGCATCAGAGTCTTCTCCAATGAGTCAACTCTTCGCATGAGGTGGCCAAAGTACTGGAACTTCAGCTTCAGCATCATTCCTTCCAAAGAAATCCCAGGGCTGAGCTCCTTCAGAATGGACTGGTTGGATCTCCTTGCAGTCCAAGGGACTCTCAAGAGTCTTCTCCAACACCACAGTTCAAAAGCATCAATTTTTCAGCGCTCAGCCTTCTTCACAGTCCAACTCTCACATCCATACATTACCACAGGAAAAATCATAGCCTTGACTAGATGGACCTTTGTTGGCCAAGTAATGTCTCTGCTTTTGAATATGCTATCTAGGTTGGTCATAACTTTCCTTCCAAGGAGTAAGCGTCTTTTAATTTCATGGCTGCAGTCACCATCTGCAGTGATTTTGGAGCCCCAAAAACTAAAGTCTGACACTGTTTCCACTGTCTCCCCGTCTATTTCCCATGAAGTGATGGGACTGAATGCCATGATCTTTGTTTTCTGAATGTTGAGCTTTAAGCCAACATTTTCACTTTAATGTTAAGCTTTAAGCCAACATTGATTACCCTACAGACTCGTAAATATTATTTTTCACTATGAACAGCAGCTGTTTTGTCCTGCTTAGAGAAATTTATTATTATTTCTATCCTGTTGCAGCCTAAATTAATGAAGCATTTTATACAACAAAATCATAGCAGCATACTTTGAAGCACTGGGGAATAAAAATGATTTTTCAAACATAACTTTGACAGTTGAAGACTCAAAGTTATAACAGTTTTCCTGCAATTCTGTGGGATGTATATTGTAGTTTATCATTGTTTGACATCTGTTTTACCTTCTCCAGATGCTTCCTTCACATATATCATGTTGCCTTGTAGCAAATAATTGTGATAATTTTGAACTCACGTTTGCACATAGATACCACATCACTGGGCTTCCCAGATGGCACAAGTGGTAAAGAATCTGTCTACCAATGCAGGAGATGCAACAGGTGCAGTTTCAAACCTTGAATTAGGAAGATCCTCTGGAGTAGGATATGGCAACCCACTCCAGTATTCTTGCCTGGAAAATTCCATGGGCAAGAGGAGCCTGGCAGGCTACAACCCATGGGGTTGCAGAGTCAGACATGACAGCATTCATGCCCTATGTCCATTATTTAGAGAGATATAGTGAATTCTCTTGTATAATGTATTATTGAAGCATTATCAGTTACTAGCATCTACCTCTTTGTTTCATCTACTTAAAAGAAATATACCGTACTTGCTGGCATTAGCAGTAAATGTAATGGAACTCCTGACTTCAATTATGAATTATCATTATCTCAAGAAAATGGATGAGTAGGCAAGAAAACAGTTTCTTGTGTCATTGATGGGTTGTAACATTACTAAATGCAGTTTGGCAAAGAGAGAATAGAATAGCATAAAATGTCAGTACAGGAAACTTGACTGATACTGTCAGAACAGAACTTTACCAAGGGTCAGTAACTTTAAAGTTTGGTAAGACAAGCCCCTGGGAGAAGAAAAGACAGCATGTAAAAAAGAGGAAAAGAAGTTACAACATCATGCTTATTATCCTCTGAGGAGGTTATTATACTTCTAAAAGACATGTTGCTGCTATTTACATTGAGACTAGTATATATCCATCACAGGCTATGTAACTACCACAGCTCACAATATCATTAGTAACTTCTTTCCTTCCGGATTTACTGAGGAATAATTAACAAATAAAAATATAATTAAAGTATATGTGATGATTTGAAATATGTATACATTGTGAAATGATTACCACAGTCAAGTTAATTATCACATCCATCATCTCATATAGTTAACTCTCTCTCTCTCTCACTGTCTTTAACTTTCTGGTAGTGAGAATGCTTAAGATCTCTGGCAAATTTCAAGTATATAATACCAAGTTAGTAACTATAGATACCATATTGTACATTAGATCCTCAAACTCTTTCGTTTTGTAACTGAAAATTTACCTGTATCCACCCATCTTCCTCTGCTCCTGGCAACCATCATTCTACTCTCTGTTTCTATGAGATTGCCCCTTTTGTTTATGATTCCATGTATAGGTGATATCATACGGTGTCTGTCTGTATCTGGCTTATTTCACTTAGCATAATCTTCTCCAGGTTTTTCCATGTTGTAGCAATGGCAGGATGTCTTTCCTTTTTATGTCTGAATAATATTAATATTTCTATCTATCCATACACATATCTTATTTACTTTATCCATTCATCCATCAATGAAGACACAAGCTGATTCTGACCCATGGAATAGAATAGAGAGCAGAGAAATAAACCCGTGTATACATGGTGAACTAAACTTTGATCTGTAGATGTTCATGTTTTCCAACACCATTTATTTTTAAAAATTTGTTTTTAAATTGCAGATTAATTGCTTTACAGACAGAATTTTGTTGTTTTCTGTCAAACCTCAACATGAATCAGCCATAGTGTATACATATATCCCCTCCCTTTTGAAACTCCCTCCCATCTCCCTCTCCACCCCACCCCTCTAGGTTGACACAGAGCCCCTGTTTGAGTTCCCTGAGACATACAGCAAATTCCTGTTGGCTATCTCTTTTACGTATGGTATTGTAAATTTCCATGTTACTCTTCCCCTACATCTCACCCTCTCCTCCCCTCTTCCCATGTCCATAAGTCTAT
Source organism: Tragelaphus eurycerus (assembly GCA_935064755.1). NCBI lineage: Eukaryota > Metazoa > Chordata > Mammalia > Artiodactyla > Bovidae > Tragelaphus > Tragelaphus eurycerus. Next base: position 36,527,065 of record CAKXYN010000010.1, on the reverse strand, counting down.
TCTCTATGTTTGTTTCTCCATTGCTGCCCTGCAAATAAATTCCTCAGTACCATTTTTCGAGATTCCGCATACATGAGTTAGTATATGATATTTATCTTCCTCTTTCTGACTTACTTCACTCTATATAAAAGGTTCTAGGTTCATCCAGCTTATTAGAACTGACTTAAATGCATTCTTTTTATGGCTTAGTAATATTCCATTGTGTATATGTACCACAACTTCTTTATCCATTTATCTGTCAATGGACATCCAGGTTGCTTCCATGTTCTAGCTATTTTAAATACTGCTGCAGTGAACAATGGGATACATGTGTCTTTTTCAATTTTGGTTTATTGAAGCTGAACAATAGAGAGAGTGGCCCATCAAATACCTGATGTACTGAACTACAAACTAGGACCCCACCCAGGGGGCCTCTTTAAGTGCCTGATGTGCCAATCTACAGAGCAGGGCCCTAGCCAGGGGGGGCCCCTATGTGCCTGACACATTGAACAACGGAGAAAAGACTCCAGGCAAGGAAGCCCCCTAAGTGCCTGAATGGGTGGAGGTATGGAGAAAGACTGGCCAAAGAGGCCTTCTGACTGCCAGCTGAAAGAGTCTTGACAAAAGACTCTGATAGGGCCATAACTCCTATAGCAGAAGCAGTCCATGTCCCTGCACACTTGGCACTGCCAGGGTCCTCACAAGCCAAGCAGCTGCACCAATTTTCCCACCGTGTGCTCTTAATGCTCTTGTCAAAGTTTAGTCCACCACGTATACATGGGTTTATTTCTCCATTCTCTATTCTGTTCCATTGGTCAGAATAAACTTGTGTCTTCATTGATGGATTAATGGGTAAAGAAAATAAGATACGTGTATGGATAGATAGAAATATTAATATTATTCACCACTTTCACACTCAATGCTTACTGGGGCAGAGCTGCCACAGGAAAAAATGTATTGCATCTATGCATGCAGGGTCACTTCAGTTGTGTCCAACTTTTGACGACCCTGCCGACTGTGGCCTGCAGTCAGGTTCTCCAGGCAAGAATTCTTGAGCATATTGGTCAATACTTGTTGCCATAGCCTTCTAGAGAGCTGCATCTCCTGCTGCCCTAGCTGCCAACTTTCCTGAGTACCTGGTGCTGCCAGAACCCCTGCGACCCAAGCAGCTGCACCACCTCCACAGCTGGCCCTCACAGGGGCAGACCCAAGTCCTCCAGGGCAGCCTCAGGAGCAAACCCCAGTGGACAACCCACATGCAGAGGTGGAAATAAAATTACAATTGAAATCCAGGGGCAGTGTGGCTAAGGAAGAAGACCCAAGACCCTCCCACCAGCTGTACAAGCTGCAGATTTAATCTACATGATCAACCAGGCAGACTCTGTATCTATGGAATATATAAAAGGACATTGAGAACTCCCCAAAAAGAAAACACACTAGTTCTGATAGTTGTGGACATTGGAGGCAAGAACACACAGGAGTAGGGCCAGATTAGAATCTGAGCTGCCCCCACAGCAGGTCCAGAGACCAGCACAGTGTTGGAGGGTATCCTGGTGAGGTGAGGTGGACTATGACCCCCAGTGAGGGAAAGGACTCTGACAGTAGAGACTCAAGAAAAATACTTATTATTGTTATGTTTTTGACTTGTTTTGTAGATTTTTTTGGATTGTTTTTCTTTGTTTTTTCCTTCTCCCCAACCCCACGTTGTAGTTGTTGATTTTATTGGCACTATGAAATCTAAAAAAGCTTTTGAGCATTTTTTTTCTGTTATATTTTTTACTCTTGTTATAAACTTCTGCAAAGCTCTACATTGAGCTTTTGCAGTTATGTGGAGTCCCCCTTTTTTTCTTTCTTATTCCTTTTTTTTTCTTTTCTCTTTTTTTAATTTTAAGTTTTAATTTTTTAAACCTAGTATTACATTTTCTACATTTATTTCTGTTTGCTTTTCCTACTGTTCTTTTCCCTTACAGTTAATCTTTAATGTATATAAATTTTCTTTATCTACCTGTCTTTAATGTTGCATATCTATTCTTTTTCTTTCTTTCCTTTCCTCTCAGCATATTTGTTAGTTTTGTTTTCATTGCTTTATTCTCTACTTGGCAACTTGCTTTATTTTTTTTCTCCAGTTTGTGCTTCAGTTAGTTTTGTTCTCAACTGATAAATATAATTTTTGGTTTCCATTGTTCACTGGGTTAATCTACTGTACTTTATTTTTGTTGGACTGTTTTGATTTTGCTTATGGGTGTATATGTATATGTGTATATTCATTCACTCTTTTTATTATTGTTATAAACCTCTGCCTCTATGTTGGGCTTTTGTAGTTCTATGGAGTTCTCTTTTTTTTCTCTCTCTCTCTTTTCTTTTTTCCTTCCTTTTTTTTTTCATTTTCTCTGTTTTTCTAATTTTAAATATTTTAAACATATTATATTTTTTCTACATTTATTCCTTTGTTTACCTTTCCTATTGTTCTTTTCCCTTGCAATTAATCTTTAGTGTAGATAAATCTTCTTTATCTACCTTTATTTAACTTTGCATATCCATTCTTTCTTTTCTTCCTTTCCTTTCCTGTCAGCATATTTGTTAGTTTTGTTTTCATTGCTTTATTCCCCACTTGGCACTTTGCTTTAGTTTTTTTTTTTTTTTTAGTCTGTGCCTTACTTTTATTCTTTTTTTTTTTTTATTTTTTATTTTTTTTAATCAAGAATCTCTTTTATTGATTATCAGAAACATTACAAACATCTAATATGAACAAATTGTAACATGACAGTGATTAGTTGAACAATTAATACATTTCAGATATAATATTATACATATTTCAATGCTATTCTCCCCAATCATCCCACCCTCTCCCAGTCCCAGAATCCAAAAGACTGTTCTATACATCAGTGTCTCTTTTGCTGTCTCATAAATAGGGTTATTTTTACCATCTTTCTAAATTCCATATATATGCGTTAGTATACTGTATTTGTGTTTTTGTTTCTGGCTTACTTCACTCTGTATAATAGGCTCCAGTTCCATCCACCTCCTTAGAACTGATTCAAATGTATTCTTTTTAATGGCTGAGTAATACTCCATTGTGTATATGTACCACAGCTTGCTTATCCGTTCATCTGTGGATGGACATCTAGGTTGCTTCCACGTTCTGGCTATTGTAAACAGTGCTGCGATGAACATTGGGGTACAGGTGTCTCTTTCAGTTCTGGTTTTCTCAGTGTATATGCCTAGCAGTGGGATTGCTGGATCATAAGGCAGTTCTATTCTCAGTTTTTTGAGGAATCTCCATACTGTTCTCCAAAGTGGCTGTACTAGTTTGCATTCCCACCAACAGTGTAAGAGGGTTCCCTTCTCTCTGCACCCTCTCCAGCATTTATTGCTTGTGGACTTTTGGATAGCAGCCATTCTGATTGGTGTGAAATGGTACCTCATAGTGGTTTTGATTTGCATTTCTCTGATAATGAGTGATGTTGAGCATCTTTTCATGTGTTTGTTAGCCATCTGTATGTCTTCTTTGGAGAAATGTCTATTTAGTTCTTTGGCCCATTTTTTGATTGGGTCATTTATTTTTCTGGAATTGAGCTGTAGAAGTTGCTTGTATATTTTTGAGATTAGTTGTTTGTCTGTTGCTTCATTTGCTATTATTTTCTCCCATTCTGAAGGCTGTCTTTTCACCTTGCTTATAGTTTCCTTTGTTGTGCAGAAGCTTTTAAGTTTGATTAGGTCCCATTTGTTCATTTTTTATTTTATTTCCAATATTCTGGGAGGTGGGTCATGGAGGATCCTGCTGTGATGTAAGTCAGAGAGTGTTTTGCCTATGTTTTCCTCTAGGAGTTTTATGGTTTCTGGTCTTACATTTAGCTCTTTAATCCATTTTGAGTTTATTTTTGTGTATGGTGTTAGAAAGTGTTCTAGTTTCATTCTTTTACAAGTGTTTGACCAGTTTTCCCAGCACCACTTGTTAAAGAGATTGTCTTTAATCCATTGTATATTCTTGCCTCCTTTGTCAAAGATAAGGTGACCATATGTGCGTGGATTTATCTCTGGGCTTTCTATTTTGTTCCATTGATCTATATTTCTGTTTTTGTGCCAGTACCATACTGTCTTGATGACTGTGGCTTTGTAGTAGAGCCTGAAGTCAGGCAGGTTGATTCCTCCAGTTCCATTATTCTTTCTCAAGATAGCTTTGGCTATTCAAGGTTTTTTGTATTTCCATACAAATTGAGAAATTATTTGTTCTAGCTCTGTGAAGAATACCGTTGGTAGCTTGATGGGGATTGCATTGAATCTATAAATTGCTTTGGGTAGTATACTCATTTTCACTATATTGATTCTACCAATCCACGAACATGGTATATTTCTCCATCTATTAGTGTCCTCTTTGATTTCTTTCACCAGTGTTTTATAGTTTTCTATATATAGGTCTTTAGATTCTTTAGGAAGATATATTCCTAAGTATTTTATTGTTTTCATTGCAATGGTGAATGGAATTGTTTCCTTAATTTCTCTTTCTATTTTCTCGTTATTAGTGTACAGGAATGCAAGGGATTTCTGTGTGTTAATTTTATATCCTGCAACTTTACTATATTCATTGATTAGTTCTAGTAATTTTCTGGTGGAATCTTTAGGGTTTTCTACGTGGAGGATCATGTCATCTGCAAACAGTGAGAGTTTTACTTCTTCTTTTCCAATTTGGATTCCTTTTATTTCTTTTTCTGATCTGATTGCTGTGGCCAAAACTTCCAAAACTATGTTGAATAGTAATGGTGAAAGTGGGCATCCTTGTCTTGTTCCTGACTTTAGAGGAAATGCTTTCAATTGTTCACCATTGAGGATAATGTTTGCTGTGCGTTTGTCATATATAGCTTTTATTATGTTGAGGTATGATCCTTCTATTCCTGCTTTCTGGGGAGTTTTTATCATAAATGGATGCTGAACTTTGTCAAAGGCTTTCTCTGCATCTATTGGGATAATCATATGGTTTTTATTCTTCAGTTTGTTAATGTGGTGTATTATGTTGATTGATTTGCGGATATTGAAGAATCCTTGCATTCCTGGGATAAAGCCCACTTGGTCATGGTGTATGATCTTTTTAATGTGTTGTTGGATTCTGATTGCTAGAATTTTGTTAAGGATTTTTGCATCTATGTTCATCAGTGATATTGGCCTGTAGTTTTCTTTTTTTGTGGGATCTTTGTCAGGTTTTGGTATTAGGGTGATGGTGGTCTCATGGAATGAGTTTGGAAGTTTGCCTTCCTCTGCAATTTTCTGGAACAGTTTGAGTAGGATAGGTGTTAGTTCTTCTCTAAATTTTTGGTAGAATTCAGCTGTGAAGCCGTCTGGACCTGGGCTTTTGTTTGCTGGAAGATTTCTGATTACAGTTTCAATTTCTGTGCTTGTGATGGGTCTGTTAAGATTTTCTATTTCTTCCTGATCCAGTTTTGGGAAGTTGTACTTTTCTAAGAATTTGTCCATTTCTTCCACATTGTCCATTTTATTGCAATATAATTGCTGATAGTAGTCTCTCTTATCGGGGAAGGCAATGGCACCCCACCCCAGTACTTTTGCCTGGAAAATCCCATGGACAGAGGATCCTGGTAGGCTCCAGTCCATGGGGTCGCTAAGAGTCTGACATGACTGAGCGACTTCACTTTCACTTTTCACTTTCATGCATTGGAGAAGGAAATGGCAACCCACTCTAGTATTCTTGCCTGGAGAATCTCAGGGACGGGGGAGACTGGTGAGCTTCCGTCTATGGGGTCGCACAGAGTCGGACACGACTGAAGCGACTTAGCATAGCATAGCATAGCATAGCATAGTCTCTTATGATCCTTTGTATTTCTGTGCTGTCTGTAGTGATCTCTCCATTTTCATTTCTAATTTTATTGATTTGATTTTTCTCCCTTTGTTTCTTGATGAGTCTGGCTAGTGGTTTGTCAATTTTATTTACCCTTTCAAAGAACCAGCTTTTGGCTTTGTTGATTTTTGCTGTGGTCTCTTTTGTTTCTTTTGCATTTATTTCTGCCCTAATTTTTAAGATTTCTTTCCTTCTACTAACCTTGGGATGCTTCATTTCTTCCTTTTCCAGTTGCTTTAGGTGTAGAGTTAGGTTATTTATTTGGCTTTTTTCTTGTTTCTTGAGGTATGCCTGTATTGCTATGAACTTTCCCCTTAGGACTGCTTTTACAGTGTCCCACAGGTTTTGGGTTGTTGTGTTTTCATTTTCATTCGTTTCTATGCAGAATTTGATTTCTTTTTTGATTTCTTCTGTGATTTGTTGGTTATTCAGGAGTGTGTTGTTCAGCCTCCATATGTTGGAATTTATAATAGTTTTTCTCCTGTTATTGAGATTTACTCTTACTGCATTGTGGTCAGAAAAAATGCTTGGAATGATTTCAATTTTTCTGAACTTACCAAGGCTAGATTTATGGCCCAGGATGTGGTCTATCCTGGAGAAGGTTCCTTGTGCGCTTGAGAAAAAGGTGAAATTCATTGTTTTGGGATGAAATGTCCTATAGATATCAATTAGTTCTAACTGGTCTATTGTATCGTTTAAAGTTTGTGTTTCCTTGTTAATTTTCTGTTTAGTTGATCTATCCATTGGTGTGAGTGGGGTATTAAAGTCTCCCACTATTATTGTGTTATTGTTGATTAAGGATTAGGACGGGGAATACGCTTTCTCCTCCACAAATTCATCAAAGGGACATCTGGGTGCCGAGTAAATTCCACAAACAGCTTCGGAGTGCTGGTGGAGGACGTCGGACACCCAGAAAAGCAACTCACTGTCTTCTAAAGGAAGTAGGAAAGAATATAGAAGCCAGAGAGAGACAAAGAGGGAGGGGCGGACCTCTGTCCGGGGAAGGGAGTCTTAAAAGAGAAGTTTCCAAACACCAGGAAACACTCTCCTTGCAGAATCTGCGCCGAACCTGGGAAACACGGAGACTATCATAACAGGGAGGAGAACAGTTGAGCAATTAGAACCCACAGACTGCGGGCCCTGTGGTAACTTCCGCAGCGGAGAAGCATCGCCGCAAACGCCCGCATCTGCCATTGGCGAGCCGGGGCGGGGCAGGGAGACGCCGAGGGCCGCTCCCACGCGGGACGCTCCCCTGCCGGCCGCTCCCGCGTGGGCCGCAGCTGCTCCCGCGCAGGCGTGCCCCCGCCCGCTGTGCTGGCGGCTCCCACGAGGGCCGCCCCGCCCCCTCCCCCCACCCACCGGCCATTTCTGCGCGAGCCACCCCCTCGCCGGCCCCTCCCCCTCTGCGGGCTGCGGTGCAGACTGCGTTGGCCTGATTGTCTGGAGTGCTGCCTAATCAGATTAGTTTGGGCCGGCAGTCCAGATTGTGCAGCGCCGACCACACGAGTGGCCGGCCTTGGCCCAGAACACCGCAGGACCGTGCACAGAACAAAGGACTATACAGACCAACTACAGAGAAAGGGGCCTATAGATCTTGAGAAATTTAAGCCGGAACAAGGAACTACCCGATAATGAACTGAACCCACAACAATAATAGAGAAACTCTTATATATATTGTTACTATTTTGTACCATCATTATTTCCTTTATTTTTTCTTTTTAATATATATTTTTTAATTTTTATTATTTTTTAATTGGAAAAAGGAAAACAAAATTTTTTTTCCTTTTATTTTTTTTGTTTGTTTTGTTTTGTTTATTTTATTTTATTTTTTTTTTTATCCTCTAGTACTTCTTTAATTTCCACATTTAGATATAACTTTTGCGACCCTGTTTTTTTTTTTTTTTTTCCTTTTTGTCCTTTGCTTTTTTCCTTTCCTTTTTTCTTTTCTTTACTGATTACTGACTAGATCTGTCTCTCTCCTTCACACTCCCTCCTTTTATCCTCCTGACCACCTCTGTCTCCTTCCTCCCTTTTTCCTTCTCTGTATAACTCCGTGAACATCTCTGTGTGGTCCAGTTGTGGAATGCATTATAGAAGAAGAAGTTTTTGAGACTACTGTAAAAATAAGACCGATAACTGGAAGCAGGAGGCTTAAGTCCATACCCTGATCCCACGAAACATTAATTGACAGGAGCTCATCAAAAGCCTCCATACCTACAACTGAAACCAAGCATCACACAAAGACCAGCAAGTTCCACGACAAGACATACCAAGCAAATTCTCCAGAAAAACAAGAACACAGCCCTGAGCTCCAATACACTGGCTACACAAAGCAACCCCAAAATCATAGACATCTCATAACTCACTACTAGACACTCCACTGCACCCCAGAGAAAAGAAATCCTTAGTTTTATTCTTAACTGGTAAATATAATTTTTGATTTCCTTTGTTCACTGAGTCAATCTACTATACTTTATTTTTGTTGGACTTTTGATTTTGCTTATGGGTGTATACCATTGTTCATTGCAGCACTGTTTACCATTCCACAAATGGTTTGTTATGGCATAAAGTGAGAATAAAACAAACACCCAAAAATGAAAAACCAAAGATGAACCCCAGCCAAATCAGGCAAATAATAATTAAAATAATGGAATATACATATATACATATATACCCATAAAGAAGTTGTGGCACATGTACACCATGGAATATTACTCAGGCACAAAACGGACACATTTGAGTCAGTTCTAATGAGGTGGATGAACCCAGAAGCTATTACAGAGTGAAGTAAGTCAGAAAGAGAAAGATAAACATGGTATTCTAATGCATATATTCGGAATCTAGAAAACAGTACTGAAGAATTTATTTTCAGGGCAACAGTGGAGAAACAGACATAGAGAATAGACTTATGGACATAGGGAGAGGGGAGGAGAGGGTGAGATATATGGAAAGAGTAACATGGAAACTTACATTGGTGGTTTAGTCACTAAGTCATGTCCGACTCTTGCAATCCCATGGACTGTAGCCTGCTAGGCCCCTCTGTTCATGGGATTCTCCAGGCAAGAATACTGGAGTGGGTTACCATTTCCTTCTCCAGAGGATCTTCCCAACCCAGGGACTGAACCCAGGTCTCCTGCATTGCAGCCAGATTCTTTACTGAGTTGCTAGGGAAGCCCCTTATAGTAACATATGTAAAATAGATAGCCAAAGGGAATTTGCTGTTTGGCTCAGGAAACTCAAACAGGGGCTCTGCATCAACCTAGAGTGTTCAGATGGGGAGGGAGATGGGAGGAAGGTTCAAAAGGGAGGGAATATATGTATACCTATAGATGATTCATGTTGAGGTTTGACAGAAAACAACAAAATTCTGTAATACAATTATCCTTCAATAAAAATATAAATAAAAAAAAAATGGGCAGAGGACCCAAATGGACATTTTTTTCCAAAGAAGACATACAAATGTCCTATCAGATCAGATCAGTCACTCAGTCATGTCCGACTCTTTGCGACCCCATGAACTGCAGCACGCCAGGCCTCCCTGTCCATCACCAGCTCCCGGAGGTCACTCAGACTCGCATCCATCGAGTCAGTGATGCCATCCAGCCAATGCCCTATAGAAACATAAAAAAATGCTGAACATCACAAATAATGAGGGAATTGGGTATCAAAAACACAATGAGATATCATCTCATACATATTAGGATATCTTCTATAAAGATAATTAACAAGTCTTGAGGGTGTGAAGAAAAGGGAGCTTTTTTGCACTATTGATGTGAAAGCAAATTAGTATAATTATTATGGAAAATAGTATGGAGTTTCCTCAAAAGATAAAAAAATGAATTATAATGAATAACATCTATTTCAAGAGGACATTTACATGTTGATTCTGATCAATGGAACAGGAAAGAAAGCAGAGAAATACACCCACGTGTACATGGTGAACTAAACTCTGACGAGGGCATTAAGAACACAACATGGGAAAAGGACAGTCGCTTCAATAAATGGTGTTGGAGCATTTAACAATTTGAAAAATGAGCTAAATCTATAAAACACTAGTTTTCATGCATTTGAAAACAGACAGTTAAGGCTTGTGATTCCTGAGTAAACATTTCAGAGTCTGAATACTTTCTTGCAAATTTACCCCATAATGAAAAGTTTAAAGTTCCTTAGGAAGGTCCTGGCCATAGTTTTCATGGCTGTTTTAGCTGCCCTGCTAATTCCGTTCCGAGGATGCTATCTGAGACATTTATGTGACATTTCTACTCTCCTTTTTGGGAATTCAAACTCTGTGAGCCCTCTGTGAGTCCTGGAAATACTTCAACTGCTTTTTCAAGGTGGCTCCTTTTCTGGCTTTAGATTTTTTTTTTCCCCTCAAATGTATATAGTTGAGTACTCTGCCGATAACGTGCTAGGATTTCTCAGCCTTTTTCTGTAATTCTTTCTCTGAAGCCTTCTCCTTTTAGATAATTTGGTCCCTGTGAGATGTGATTGGTCACTCAAGCCAGCAAGAACGCCTCACTGTTTGTCCTAACGTTTCCTGCATTCAGATCAGATCAGTCGCTCAGTCGTGTCCGACTCTTTGCGACCCCATGAACTGCAGCACGCCAGGCCTCCCTATCCATCACCAGCTCTCGGAGGTCACTCAGACTCACATTCATCGAGTCAGATCAGATCAGATCAGTCGTTCAGTCGTGTCCGACTCTTCGCGACCCCATGAACCTCAGCGCGCCAGGCCTCCCTGTCCATCACCAGCTCCCGGAGGTCACCCAGACTCGCATCCATCGAGTCAGTGATGCCATCCAGCCATCTCATCCTCTGTCGTCCCCTTCTCCTCCTGCCCTCAATCCCTCCCAGCATCAGAGTCTTCTCCAATGAGTCAACTCTTCGCATGAGGTGGCCAAAATACTGGAGTTTCAGCTTGAGCATCATTCCTTCCAAAGAAATCCCAGGGCTGATCTCCTTCAGAATGGACAGGTTGGATCTCCTTGCATTACATCATAAAAATTTCATGGAAGCAATAAGCTGATGTAGTCATATGGATCGCTTTTTTTGTTTCTGTTTATTCAGGAATCATAGGCCTGAACTGCCTGTTGTCAGATGCATGAAAATAAGTGTTTTATAGATTTAACCCATTTTTCAAATTGTTAAAAGAGGGAGTGTTTTCCCATCTTGGCTAGAAAAAAATTTTTTTTTATTTGGGATATTTTACAATTTTGATTTTCAGTTGAAGAATTTTTCTGAAGCTGAATGCTGTATAAATGCAATTCCATATGATTTTTAATCTGAAGCCTATGTGTTTGTCAGATTAAAGAGAAAAAATATCTTAGGAGTGGAATTTGGAAAAATGCAATTTTAGTTTTTTTCAAGTTTACATACTTTTTGGTCTTTTGTATGTTTCAAACATGAGTAAGAATAAACTATTTTTATGAAATGAATGTTTTGTCCCTCCAAAATTCATAAGTTGAAGTACTAACGCCAAGTGTGATGGTATTTGGAGACATGATTTTGAGGGGATAATTAGAGTCAGATGAGGCCATGAGAGTGGTGTCTCATAATGAGGTAAACATTCTTGTAAAAAGAAAAACCAGAGAGCTTGCTCAGTCTGTCCCTGTGTGCACACAAAGAGGTCATATGAACACACGATGAAATGGTAGCTATCTATAAGCCAAAAGAGGAGGCCCTAGAACAACTTAATCTTCGATTTTCTAGCCTCTGTAATTGTGAAACATACTTAAAAAAGATTAGGGTATGCAGTCTATGGTATTTTGTTAAGGCAGCCCAAGCTAATGAACACAACTATTAATATGAAAATTTACATAAATAAGATTGCAACTTTTTCTATAAGGAGCATATTAGAATGAGATTAACAGATTTGAAGCTCAAAAATATTCCATGTATTTAGATGAGGTAGGTGTGTGTGAGTGTGTGTGTGTGTTTGTGTATATATTTAAATAAGAATTAATCCTTCTCTGCGCAAGGAGAAGTGAATTTTGGATCTGCCATTTTTTATAAGAAAATGTTGATCAAGTGAGTTAGGCTTTAGAATTTGGGGCTATATGAACTGAATCCTGACACTATCACACATCAGTTGCAAGAACATGTATAAATTAAAGTCTCTCATCTGTTAAAATGAAAAAATAATAGTAGTTTTTATCACATAAGTTTTTTTGAGTATCCAACATAAAGAGCATATTGACAGAGACATTACTTTGCCAACAAAGGTCTGTCTAGTCGAGGCTATGGTTTTTTCAGTGGTCATGTATGGATTTGAGAGTTGGACTATAAAGAAAGCTGAGAGCTGAAGAATTGATGCTTTTGAAATGTTGTGTTGAAGAAGACTCTTGAGAGTCCCTGGACTGCAAGGAGATCCAACCAGTCCATCCTAAAGGAGATCAGTCCTGGATGTTCGTTGGAAGGACTGATTTTGAAGCTGAAACTCCAATACTTTGGCCACCTGATGTGAAGAGCTGACTCATTAGAAAAGGCCCTGATGCTGGGAAAGATTGAGGGCAGGAGGAGAACAGGACGACAGAGGATGGGATTGTTGGATAGCATCACTGACTCGATGGACATGGGTTTGAGTAGAATCTGGGAGTTGGTGATGGACAGGGAGGCCTGAAGTGCTGCAGTTCATGGGGTCGCAAAGAGTCAGATATGACTGAGCGACTGAACTGAACTGAACTGAAATTAAAAATAGAACACTTAATATTCAGTTTAGTTCAGTTCAGTCACTCTGTCATGTCCGACTTTTTGCTACCCCATGAAATGCAGCACGCCAGGCTTCCCTGTCCATCACCAACTCCTGGAGCTTACTCAAACTCAGGTCCATAGAGTTGGTGATGCCATCCAACCATCTCATCCTCTGTCATCCCCTTCTCCTCCTGCTTTCAATCTTTCCCAGCATCAGGGTCTTTTCCAATGGGTCAGCTTTTTGCATCAGATGGCCAAAGTATTAGAGTTTCAGCTTCAGCATCAGTAATTCCAGAATATTCAAGACTGATTTCCTTTAGGATGGACTGGGTGACTCTTTGCTGTCCAAGGGACTCTCAAGAGTCTTCTCCAACACCACAATTTGAAAATAAAACACTTAATATTAGACATATTAATTTATCAATGATTTTAGTGATTATTTGTATCACTACTATGCTGCTGTGGACAAAGTTAGTTATATAACCTGTATAAATTTTTTTAATCTCTAAAACTGATAAGGATTCTTATCTTTAAAAACTCAAGGAAAAAGCAGATTGTACTAATTAATATAATTTGATTCAGAGTATATGTTAATAAGTATTATTTTAATTAAAATGCTTATAACTGGTTCTATTTTTGATAATTTAGAATTAACTTTATTGTTCCAAAATATTCTCATCCAAAGTTCTTTAAAGTGTGTGTGTGTAGTGTTTTTCCCTAGGATTTTTCCATTTCTTGTTTTCTTAAAGATGCAATATAAAAATTAACTGTATTTCAATACATTAATTTTTCATCCTGGTGAAAAAACTGACAATAAATAGAAATCTTATTTAAAGATCACAGGGGTAGGCCATTTGGAGTTGTGTAGGTTTAATGCATTAGAAGTTTTTATAGGGCCACTACATGAGTCCACACTAGACCAAAAACATAAAGATCACATCAAAGTTATAGTCCTTTTAGCAGAAGAACCACTGGGATATAATGTGGAAAAAAAAGATTCTTGTTTAAATTAAAGTAAGTGGGAATTTCCCTAGTACCAATTTTAGTTAACAAAATACCATTCTCCAAAAATAGTGAACTAGCATTATTTCTGGGGAAGGCAATGGCACCCCACTCCAGTACTCTTGCCTGGAAAATCCCATAGACAGAGGAGCCTGGCAGTCCATGGGGTCCCGAAGAGTCAGACATGACTGAGCAACTTCACTTTCACTTTTTACTTTCATGCATTGGAGAAGGAAACGGCAACCCACTCCAGTGTTCTTGCCTGGAGAATCCCAGGGACGGGGGAGCCTGGTGGGCTGCCGTCTATGGGGCTGCACAGAGTTGGACACAACTGAAGCAACTTAGCAGCAGCAGCATTATTTCTAATGATAGAAATAATCAAAATTTCAAGTTCAACTAATAGAACAGAATAACAACCATGTATTGGTTTTCTGAATTTCAGCAGTCTATTAAATTTGTACTTTGAAGTTGTTTAGAGTAGCTTAAATAAACTAATATACTGCTAAGCCAAGCTTAGCAATTCTTGCTAATGCTAAGTCGCTTTCGTCTTGTCCAACTCTGTGCGACCCCATAGACAGCAGCCCACCAGGCTCCGCCGTCCCTGGGATTCTCCAGGCAAGAATACTGGAGTGGGTTAGCAATTCTTAAAACATCATTCACAGTATATTAAACTTTATTTGAGATAATTGTAGTGTGGTAGGAAGGAATAACACAGAAAAAAACTCATGTACTCTTTCCCCAGTTTTTCCCAATGGTATCTTGCAAAACAAAAGTACAATACAGGACCAGTGTGTTGATAGTGATACAGTCATGATTCAGAACATTTTCATTAGCATGAAGATCCTTCACATTGGTTCTTTTAGAGCCACTTACTTCTCTCTCACCTCCATCCCTTCTTCTTCCCTAGTAACCAGCAATATGTTCTCCATTTTTATAAATTTGTCATTTCAGGAATCTTATACGAATGGACTTGTACAGTATGCAACCTATAGAGATTAACTCAGCATAAGTCTATGGAGAGCTGTCTAGGTTCCTCCCTTTGTATTGTTGAATGGTACTGCCTGATATTGAGTTTCCACAGCTCATTCAACCATCCTCTTATTGAAGAACATCTGGATTACTGTTAAATTTGGGCTATTATGAATAATGCTGCTGTAAACATTTGTGTTAGGTTTTTGTGTGAATGCAAGTGTTTATTTCCCCAGGATAGGTATGCCCATTTCAAGGTACTATGACAATTGCATGTTTTGTTTTTTGAAAAAAATAGAGTGAATTTATTATTTTATACTCCCATCAGCAATGAACAAAAGATTCAGTCTCTCTGCATTCTGACGAGCATTTGGTATTTTCATTATTTTTTGTTTAAGTCAATGTGATACATGAGTTGTGATTACTCATTGCCCCTTTAAGTTGAATTTCACTGGTGACTAAGATGTGGAACATCTTTTCAAGCAGTTCTTTATTATCTGAATGTTTCTTTTGATAAAATAGCTCTTTATGTCTTTCCCTTTTTTTCCAGTTGGATTGATTTTTTTTTTTTTAATGCTCAAGTTTCAGAGTTCTTATGTATTTTTCCTCTTCTATATCTTTTCTTTTCTGTAACAGGAACTTTTGTGCATCAAAAGTTTTTAATTTTGATAAAGCTCAATTTAAAAACTTTTAATTTTATGTACTATTATGCTTTGATGTCATGTGTAAGAATTCTTTCACCAGATCTTAATGCCAAAGGTTTTCTCTTATGCTTTTTTATGCTTTATAGCTTTACACTTTCCATTTGTTGTCATCTATTTTGAATTTATTGATACATAAAGTATGAAGCATTTAATTCCTTGGACATTACTGTCTATGGTCCATTCTCTGTGTATATTTTATTTATTTGTTTGTTTTTGATTGCTTAGTTACTCTAATTTTAAGAAAAGAATAATAGTAGTAAAACAGACTATGAGTATGGATCATTAAATAAATAATTGAGAAGCTTATATGTATTATATTTATATTTCATATACTATATTTTATATATATTGCTTTTCAGCAAAATTTTTAATATTTGAGGTCATCTGCTTTCATGAAGGGATCATATAATTTTTGCAATATAACTGGTCCTCTATGGTTTAAATGTGTAGTTGAATAACAAAGCTTTTAAGGTTAGAAAGTTTTGAAGCAGGATGGATTTTTTTTTCTTTGAAGAAACACTGTTTTGCTACAGTCAATTAAATTTTAAGATGTAAAGCTCAGTTCAGTCGACATAGAATGCTAAATCCATCGTGTTGGAAGAAAGTTGGTTTTATTTTTAACACTCTTCCCCCATATGTTGGTCAGTTACAGATATTACAACCCAAACCAAATTAATGGAAGATATTCGAATGCAAAGACAGAAGAGAAGGCTTGAGTTTTTTTGTTTTGTTTTTGAATTTTAACATTAGAATATTAAGCTCTAACAAAAATTAATTAAAAAAAAAGCACTGTGCTTTTTTCTTTCCAAAATGATCTTAAATTAACAAAATAGGATTAACTTTAAAATTATAATTATCTGCTTCCTTTTCTGGTTTCCCACCATAATGCTTGGAGAACAGCCATTATCATTTTGTAAATTACTTCTCAGCCAGGATACTCAATATCAATTTTTTTCTTATCTGGGATCAAATTATTCATTCATTGGTTTTTATTTTATATAGATTCTTGTTGAATTTTATAATAAATATTTGAGAAAAAATAAACAAATGAAGATATACTCATTAATTTATGCCAAGGAAATAGGCATTTTATGACAAATTGCATTACTGAACACTTTGACTTTTCAAGGCATCCATCCAATAATTCAACTGAGAGTATAAAAGCAGTTTAAAAAACAGACATGTGCTTTAAAAAATGACTATAATCATAATTTTTAAAAATTGAGGTTTAAAATTCAATCTTACTTTAAAGTTTCTTCCTTTCATCTCCCATTTTGAAGGGAAAAAGTTAAATGTTAAATAGTTTTCTACCAACAGTGAGTTGGTTAAATCAGTGGAACATCCATATAATAGAATATTGTGCAAACTTTATTAATTAGAAAGAGAATGTCTGTGTCAGTTATTAAGATTTTGAAAATAATGAAACAGAATGTAGGAGATGATGCAATTTAGTTAGCAAACATCAACCTATTGTTCCATCAACCTACTGACCTGTTTATCATCTACATATATGTAATATATACAAAGAAAATAACATATATCCTTGAAGGAGATATTATAAGGTGTTAATAGTGGTTATCTAGATGTGAGGGGTGGGGTGGTTGAAGTCTGGGCAGACAAAGAAACTCAAGGAGAATTTCATTTCCTACTTCCTGTAGTTAAATACAAGTTGAATACTTTATGATTTAGCAAGCAATTTTTTTAATAACTAGAAATTTTATTTTAGA
The DNA here is from genome assembly GCA_935064755.1 of Tragelaphus eurycerus. NCBI lineage: Eukaryota > Metazoa > Chordata > Mammalia > Artiodactyla > Bovidae > Tragelaphus > Tragelaphus eurycerus. The sequence goes on along the minus strand of CAKXYN010000010.1, from coordinate 36,510,143 downwards.
AAAGAAAACAGAATAGAGATATTTATTGTAGCTTTGTGGAAATTAGCTTTATTTCTAGTGTCTGTAATTGTAATGTTTGAATCAACTTTTTAAAAAATGCTACTAACATCTGGAAACCATCAGGATGCTCTCTTTATTGTTATAAATGATATTAAACAATAACTTTATTCTGAATGAAACATTAGATAGTAAGAGGAATCAGAGCCACATGGAATTGATATATTTATTTTGTTTGTCTGTTTTCAAAGGTGTATCAGGGGAATACTCAGACAGGGAAGATAAGGAGCTCTTCAGGAGGAGTGTAGATTAGTCTGAGCAGAATAGAATGAAGAGGAGAAATAAGATTAAGTAAACTCCAGGGTTTACTTTCTCCCCAGAGGCAGCATGCCAAGCCTACTTAATTTCACAGCAAAGTACTCAGTATAATGATGCATTTTCATAAATGTGTGTTAGAGTGGAATGGGGGAATCCCAATCAGTGAATTAGTGGTGCCTTTTTCTCCTTAGCAGTTTTGCCTGACATAATTGTACTTAATATAAACCAGAAGACTTTTCTAAACTCTAGTTTTGTAAACATTTGTGGACATTTAATATTGAGGATGACAAATATTCTTCACTTTGTTTTGTCCCAGATATTGTGGTGACATTTTTGCTCGTTGCCTTTGTAAGCTTTCTCCCCAAGCATTTGATTCTACATTTATAAATCTACTCTTCAGGCTTCCCTGGTGGCTCAGAGGTTAAAGCATCTGCCTGCAATGTGGGATCCCTTGGTCGGGAAGATCCCCTGGAGAAGGAAACGGCAACCCTCTCCATTATTCTTGCCTGGAGAATGCCGTGGACAGAGGAGCCTGGCGGGCTACAGTCCACGGGGTTGCAAAGAGTCGGATAAGACTGAGCGACTTCACTTTTCACTTTTCAAGTCTACTCTAGGCTCTTCTCTTGACTCCTTCACTTGTCTCTTTTTCTGACAATTTTGACATGGTCCTCCTCCATGTCTCAGGACACTCCAAACCCTAAACCAAAGTTTCAGATATGCAGAATTTCTCTTTGTGCCCAGTCCTCCAACTCTGCATCTTAGCAGTGTCATCTTTCTTTTGTTTTCACAAAACTAATTAACTGTAGAATTTTACCCTCAAATTCTACACCGTGTATCATTAAATGGCAGAAGAAGTCCCAACCTTGTCTGGCAAGTATGTTTTTTGTTTAATGACATGGAAAAGTGTTTTTGTTTGTTTAGTTGAGCCAACAAAAGATCAGAGTATTTAACATAATGTTTGCTGAATTATTTGGAGTATTGAGGAAAAACATAGGCAATAAAGCAGGAAATATGTCGTCAGTGGGTCCCAATCTTGGCCCTAACCACAGTTGTGTGCTGCTGAGTAGCATCAGCTCCCTTTACATAATCCCTTTCCACATGATGTTAATCATTCCCTTTTGTCTAACATCTATTAATTGTGCTCATTTGTCCCTATTTGGTACCTAAAAACACTTGATTGAATTTGTGACCCATTTGCAATCTATCAAAACCTTTCTGAATACATTCATTTTTATGAAGGACTAAAAGACAGAGAAAAACATTGACTTAGCTTTGTTGTTTGCATTCTTCTCCTAGATCACAGTTTTAAGGTCAAGGAAGGAACACTAAGTTCTGGGCATGTCAGATTCAGTGAAGGTTTTTGAGTTATAATTGTTTATGAAAGTTACCAAGTTCTGAAAGTCAGTCACGTAAAAGACAATCATCTTTACATATACAGTTGTCAAAAATCAAGTTTCTATTTACAGAGTCAAATTGTCTTGTAAGAAACCATAGGCAAAGCTTTAGGAGAGCACTAAAGGCAAACTTTCAGGAAGATTTCTTGGCTCTCAAGTTGTCTATACATTTACTCAATACTGTTAGCTTTCCATACTGACAGGTCTATCTCCTATATTTGAGCCCTTAAATATATAGTTATCCTTCTCTGTCAAATTCACAGTCATAGCTGTACTTTAAAGTCATGTTAAAGGAAACCTAAGATCCATCTCTTTGTCATATTTGATAAATTTATACCTTTACGTTCTTCAATTGGATTAGGCACCTTTGGAGACAGTTTCTCTTTTAAGTCAGCTTTAGGCAGATAGATATTCAATGCATGAGTGATAGCTTTTCATGATGCATGTCAGTTGTTTCTTTGATTTGAACTTCTGTAATCTCATAGAGATTTCTTAAGACAAATCTCTAAAACTATGAGATTATAAAAATGTGGCAGGCAATCTTTGTGAAACCAGTAACTTCTCATTTTGAAGGTGCATCTTAATGCAATCTTTTGAAAGACATTTTCACAGGTAGTTAAATTACAATTTTAAGTTAAATTGCAATCTATCATTACATAGTGCAAATAATTTTTTAATTGAATTAATAGATGTGAAATATAGCCAATATCATACATAGGCAATGACCTGAAAGTCGTGTTACCCTTAAACTTGTTAATTGCAAAAGTTCTTTTGAAATCAATAACAAAATGCTTCTTAATTTTAAACCTATTCAATAGTCCCAATACTGTGAAAGTGTAGAAAGACATGTTAGAGATGAGTGCATATGGAAAATTTTTACCTCTCTCATCTTATAAGTGTATAGGAAACTGTTTCATAAACAGTATTGGCAGTGGTTATGATTTCTAGTTCCATGTCTTTCTATCTGTGCAGTAGATACTTGGTTTTTCTTGAGTTTTAATTGTTTCATTTTTAAAAATAAAGAGTAATAATATAACCTGAGAATTAACTGTTATATTTAAATCACTTTTGTATTTAAATGCTTTTATATTTAAAGCAAGTGGCACCTAATAGGTTACAAAGCAACAAATGCTATTATATTTTTCAAAGTAGTTTTTAAAAGAAGTTTTTTAAAATATTGATTTGATGATTAAAAATGAGTAAGGATTTCCCATTGAAAGTCAAACTTTTCGTTGGAAACATTGCTAGTTTTCATTCACAAAGATACATTCAATGTTCTCTGTATTGTTACTCCCCAGTCACATATTGCCTTCATCCAATACAAGTTTTTCTCCTGGAATCAGAGCATTTAGTTTTGACAATGACCAAAACAGGACATTGCTACTTGCAGGAGGATAAATGTATGTCATGTTGAAGATGGAAGTTTCTTTTTTTCCCCCTTTTATCTAAAGAATACTGATGAAGCAGGAGGAAGGGGAAATAGAAGATGGAAAGGAAGAAAGAAGAGAAAGAGACTCCTTCAAAATAGTTTTATAATTCAAATGCTAAATTAAGATATCACATTTTTCCTGTCCTAGATTTTGTAAGTTGTATGAATAGTTCTCTACCTAGAGTTTGAAAGTGAAAGTGAAAGTCTCTCAGTCATGTCCGACTCTTTGCGACCTCGTGGACTACACAGTTCATGAAATTCTCCAGGCCAGAATACTGGAGTGGGTAGCCATTCCCTTCTCTAGGGGATCTTCCCTACCCAGGGATCAAACCCAGGTTTCGTGCATTGCAGGCAGATTCTCTACCAACAGAGCCACAAGGGAAGCCCCTATGTATAGTATAACAGAGAGCAAATGAGTTTTTTTTTATCACTACAGTACTTCCCACTGAACATGCAGATTGATGTGATCTTAGGCCAATCAAACCTAAGATACCAGAGAGAAGAATGTAGAGTATTGTCTGATGCAATTTGGAACTGTTACTGTGAAGCCACCATTGAAGATTTGAGCTCATTGTAATTTATATATATATATTTGAACAGGTCAGGGAAACTAGGAGAACCAACGTGACTTGAACTGAATTGCTTGATGAAGACTAATTACAACAATGGATTCAATATGTGAGAAGTTTATCTGTACTAGGAAATGTGTGACTATTTAGTCTGGCAGACTCATTAGGCCTAATATCGAGCTCGGGTAAATCTATTTTTTACTTTTACATCAATACAGCCTTTTAACATAGAATACCCTGTTTCATTGGAAGAATCATGCTCATCTGTTTCCACAGCTGATACCAGGAATTGACAACAGAGATAAATTACTCTGGTAATTAGGTTACTGTAAAAAAGACCATGAATGTAGTGGTTCAGAGAACTTAGTCTAGAACTGACTGCTTGATTTCAAATTCCAGCTCTATCTTTTATTAACTGTGTATCAAATTTCTGTGCCTCAGTTTCCCCACTTAAATGGTCATAATAGTACCAATTCTATAAAATTGCTGGTAGAACTAAAGGAATAATAAAGTTTTGGATTAGTGCTTACACACAGAGATTTATGAATGTTATCTATTATTATGCTTGGCCCAGCTAGTTTGCTTCCTTTCACAAAGATACTGGAGTGAGTAGTCATTTCCTTCCCCAGGGAATCTTCCTGACCCAGGGACTGAACCCAGGTCTTCTGCATTGCAGGTAGACTCTTTAGCATCTGAGCCATTTACTGTCTACTTGGTAGCAAAAAACTTCAAACTTCCTGTTGGTACTTCTTTTTTTCTCACTTAATGTGTCCAAAGCATTGCCAAGTCCTATCAACAGTAATTTTCTTAAAAGTTAGCAAACTTTTACATATGGTCACTTTGTTTTATTGCCATCAAAATCTTCTCTGTCTCAGCCTCTATCATATCTCATGCAGATAACTAGACTAGCTTGTTAAATGATCTCCCAAATCCGTGCTTGATATTGTCATATTTATTCTTTACATTACAGGCCAAGTTACATTTTTAAAATGCAAATCATGTCATATATCAGTGGACCAGTTTCTGCTATATTCCCCAATGCCTTCCTATTACCCCAAGGGGAAAGATTTAAATCTTTGACATTGCCTACAAAACCCTGAATGAGTGGTTTCAGCTTCTTCAGATTAATCTCAAACTTTTTTTCCTCTTTTCCCTGTACTTCAGCGATCCTGGACTTTTATCCCTCAAATCATCTATGTCCTTTCCTGCCCCAGAATATTTGCACATTTCCCCTCTGGAATAAATTCTTCTGCTCACCATCCACCTCACCTTCATTTTTTGGTGATGTGTTGTACAGATTCAGGATAAGTAATCCTCACAATCTTCTCTGCCTCTATGCTATGCTATGCTAAGTCGCTTCAGTCGTGTCCGACTCTGTGCGACCCCATAGACGGCAGCCCACCAGGCTTCCCCGTCCCTGGGATTCTCCAGGCAAGAACACTGGAGTGGGTTGCCATTTCCTTCTCCAATGCATGAAAGTGAAAAGTGAAAGTGAAGTCGCTCAGTTCGTGTCTGACTCTTAGTGACCCCATGGACTGCAGCCTACCAGGCTCCTCCATCCATGGGATTTTCCAGGCAAGAGTACTTGAGTGGGTGAGACCTTATGTCTTAACATTTGGATAGGGTTGTAAATTGACATTGGTTCATGCAGTTATTTAATTCATGTCATATTCTGTTTTCATCACTATTTTACCTCCAAACTTTATTGCACATTTTGAACCATAGTGACAGGTTCAGTGAATGTTGAACTGCAATCTATTTTCTTAGATCATGCATTATACCTGGGATCAGGGGACCTGTGTTCTCATCTGATATCTCTTATAATTTGGTGCATGATCCTTTCAGGAGACTTGGGTTTCAAGTGTTCATTTATTGCTTAACTTTGGGCAAGTTACTTTACTCGCCTTGAGGATATTTATCTCCTAAATAAGATTCTTTCCCAGTTGTCATGGATATAAAATGAGATGCTGTGTATGAAAGTTCTAGATAAGTGCATTGTGCTTTTATAGAGTGTAAGTTATTAACAATTAAGGTCTGGCTATGGCCTAGACTGTTCCAACCAGAGATAGCTCAATTCTCATTAAAGCTTGATGACATTGTCTTCCCTAAGAGGTTTTAAAAATCTTTTTAACATTTCTCTAAAATAGGTTTTTGAAAGTAGGCCAAGGCCTCCAATAGTTGCAGCCTAGAGTAAAAACACTGTTGTACTACAAAATACAAAATTTAAAATCTCAGAAGGTATTACAGACATAAAATAGTAAAATATCTTTCACAATATATACCAACTGGACATATTCTTTAGTGAATAGTGTTAGAATTTCAGTTTATACCTAATACTAGATTAAGTGAAAAGATCAATATATAACTAATAATATCCTTATAAACCTTTAGGTATGCAATTTGATAGGCTTACCATATTTGTGTGATCACAATCCATTAGTAATTGGCTGATGAGTGTAGTGTTCTGATGTCACCATTTATATTTTAAATTTTAAATATTCTGTAATTTAGCTGATGTCTAAGCCTTTGCCAGAATTTTATCCTATTCTTGGAACTTTACTCTCAAGTCTAATTATTTTTAGTAACATGCTGATGTTCCAAAGCATTTAAAGATACTATTAAATCAGCAAAACAATCACTAGGTAATAAAAAAGTGTGAGTGTGAGCAGAATGCATTATTTTATTTATCAATAATAGATATCAGTTTATTTGATAACATTAACTACAGTGTTCATTGCTCAGAATTTCTTAATCAGTAGACAATTAAAATTTATGTATTAAAAAATCTATGAAAATAGTATTTTTTACAGATGATTTTCCTGGAGTATTATCCATTTAGTATTTGCCAAATTCTGAATCACATATATTAAAAGAACGGAAATTAAAAATCTGAAAAGAAATAATCTGAATAGCATTATCAAAGTGATAAATCCCAGATTGATGACATTAAGGATGATCACCAGAGGGATGAGGGAGCTATTAAAAGGAACCTGAGGCATTTTCCTGTAATATCTTCAGAATGACAAATCATTAGAGCCTTACAAGTTGAGTTTATTTGGCACCTGGAAAAGCTCTCTTTCATATTAAGAAAGCAAAACAAAACACTTTAAACATGAAGACCAAGTAAAATAGTTTCCTTTGGCATTACTAATTCAGTGGAGGATAAATATAGAAAGTTACTTGGAAAAAACATAATGTTTACTATAAAACTGAACACATAAAGCAGCTTTGGAGAAAAGCAATCAGTACTTTGATGAGATATTTGTTAGAAGAAGTTATAATAGGACAGAACCATATATTATTCTAACTTCTCTTTGTTATGTCATGTATATTGTGTGCATATTAAAGTTGTTCTTGACGAGGATTTGGATTATGGTGACAAGTATGAAGCAATTCTCTTATATTTGGGATTCAAAGAGATGATTTTATCTAAGCTAATTTTAAGAAAAAATGGATGCATTCTACTTGACACTTTCAAAGTATTATTTCAGATGTAATGATAAGCTGTGTCCAGGTTGTGGGTTCTATTAGGTAAAGGTTAAAAAGGAAAACAATTGACTGGTTCAAAACTGGGAGAGGAATATGGCAAGGCAGTATATTGTCATACTGCTTATTTAACTTACATGCAGAGTACATCATGGAAGATGTTGGGCTGGATGAATCACAGCCAGGAGAAGTATCAACAACCTCAGATATGCAGATGATATCACTCTAATGATAAGGGTGAAAGAGGAGAATGAGAAAGGTGGCTTCAAACTCAACATTCAGAAAACTAACATCATGGCATCTAGTCCCATCATTTCATGGCAAATAAAAGGGGGAAAAAAATGGACATAGTGGCAGATTTTATTTTCTTGGGTTCCAAAATCACTTTTAAAAATCAGTTTCTTAGGTGGCACAGTGGTAAAGAATCTGCATACCAATGTAGGAGTTGGGTTTGATCCCTTGGTGAGGAAGATCCCGTGGGGGAGGAAATGACAATCCACTTCAGTATTGCCTGGAAAACATGGACAGAGGAGTCTGGCAGGCTACAGTTCATGGAGTTGTGAAAAGTTGGACACGACTTAGCATCTGAGCATACATCAGATCAGATCAGTCGCTCAGTCGTGTCCGACACTTTGCGACCCCATGAACCGCAGCACGCCAGGCCTCCCTGTCCATCACCAGCTCCCGGAGGTCACTCAGACTCGCATCCATCGAGTCAGTGATGCCATCCAGCCATCTCATCCTCTGTCGTCCCCTTCTCCTCCTGCCCTCAATCCCTCCCAGCATCAGAGTCTTTTCCAATGAGTCAACTCTTCGCATGAGGTGGCCAAAATACTGGAGTTTCAGCTTTAGCATCATTCCTTCCAAAGAAATTCCAGGATTGATCTCATTCAGAATGGACTGGTTGGATCTTCTTGCAGTCCAAGGGACTCTCAAGAGTCTTCTCCAACACCACACTTCAAAAGCATCAATTCTTCGGCGCTCAGCCTTCTTCACGGTCCAGCTCTCACATCCATACATGACCACAGGAAAGACCATAGCCTTGACTAGGCGAACCTTTGTTGGTAAAGTAATGTCTCTGCTTTTGAATATGCTATCTAGGTTGGTCATAACTTTCCTTCCAAGGAGTAAGCGTCTTTTAATTTCATGGCTGCAGTCACCATCTGCAGTGATTTTGGAGCCCAGAAAAACAAAGTCTGACACTGTTTCCACTGTTTCCCCATCTATTTCCCATGCAGTGATGGGACCAGATGCCATGCTCTTCGTTTTCTGAATGTTGAGCTTTAAGCCAACCTTTTCACTCTCCACTTTCACTTTCATCAAGAGGCTTTTTAGCCCCTCTTCACTTTCTGCCATAAGAGTGGTGTCATCTGCATATCTGAGGTTATTGATATTTCTCCCGGCAATCTTGATTCCAACTTGTGTTTCTTCCAGTCCAGCATTTCTCATGATGTACTCTGCTGGAATGCAAAAGTAGGAAGTCAAGAAACACCTGGAGTAACAGGCAAATTTGGCCTTGGAATACGGAATGAAGCAGGGCAAAGACTAATAGAGTTTTGCCAAGAAAATGCACTGGTCATAGCAAATACCCTCTTCCAACAACACAAGAGAAGACTCTATACATGGACATCACCAGATGGTCAACACCGAAATCAGATCGATTATATTCTTTGCAGCCAAAGATGGAGAAGCTCTATACAATCAGCAAAAACAAGACCAGGAGCTGACTGTGGCTCGGACCATCAACTCCTTATTGCCAAATTCAGACTGAAATTGAAGAAGGTAGAGAAAACTACTAGACCATTCAGGTATGACCTAAATCAAATCCCTTATGAGTATACAGTGGAAGTGAGAAATAGATTTAAGGGCCTAGATCTGATAGATAGAGTGCCTGATGAACTATGGAATGAGGTTCGTGACATTGTACAGGAGACAGGGATCAAGACCATCCCCATGGAAAAGAAATGCAAAAAAGCAAAATGGCTGTCTGGGGAGGCCTTGCAAATAGCTGTGAAAAGAAGAGAAGCGAAAAGCAAAGGAGAAAAGGAAAGATATAAACATTTAAATGCAGAGTTCCAAAGAATAGCAAGAAGAGCATACATAGTGGTACATAAAAATTCCAGTTTCTCTATGTGTTTGCCAACACTTGTTATTTTCTGCTTTTTTGTTTTGTTTCTATTGTTGTTGATTTTAATGACCTTCTTAACAGATGAGGATGTGATTTTGCTTTGTATTTCACTGATAATTAATGATGCTGAGCATCTTTTCATCTACCTGGTGGCCATTTGTGTGTCTTCTTATACAAATCATATATTAACTAATATATAATACAAAAAAGAGCTTCATGACCCAGATAATCATGATGGTGTGATCACTGACCTAGAGCCAGACATCCTGGAATGTGAAGTCAAGTGGGCCTTAGAAAGCATCACTACAAACAAAGCTAGTGGAGGTGATGGAATTCCAGTGGAGCTATTCCAAATCCTGAATGATGATGCTGTGAAAGTGCTGCACTCAATATGCCAGCAAATCTGGAAAACTCAGCAGTGGCCACAGGACTGGAAAAGGTCAGTGTTCATCCCAATCCCAAAGAAAGGCAATGCCAAAGAATGCTCAAACTACCGCACAATTGCACTCATCTCACATGCTAGTAAAGTAATGCTCAAAATTCTTCAAGCCAGACTTCAGCAATATGTGAACCGTGAACTTCCTGATGTTCAAGCTGGATTTAGAAAAGGCAGAGGAACCAGAGATCAAATTGCCAACATCCGCTGGATCATGGAAAAAGCAAGAGAGTTCCAGAAAAACATCTATTTCTGCTTTATTGACTATGCCAAAGCCTTTGACTGTGTAGATCACAATAAACTGTGGAAAATTCTGAAAGAGATGGGAGTACCAGACCACCTGATCTGCCTCTTGAGAAATCTGTATGCAGGTCAGGAAGCAACAGTTAGAACTGGTCATGGAACAACAGACTGGTTCCAAATAGGAAAAGGAGTATGTCAAGGCTGTATATTGTCACCATGTTTATTTAACTTATATGCAGAGTACATCATGAGAAATGCTGGACTGGAAGAAACACAAGTTGTAATCAAGATTGCTGGGAGAAATATCAATAACCTCAGATATGCAGATGACACAACCCTTATGGCAGAAAGTGAAGAGGAACTCGAAAGTCTCTTGATGAAAGTGAAAGTGGAGAGTGAAAAGGTTGGCTTAAAGCTCAACATTCAGAAAACGAAGAGCATGGCATCTGGCCCCATCACTACATGGGAAATAGATGGGGAAACAGTGGAAACAGTGTCAGACTTTATTTTTCTGGGCTCCAAAATCACTGCAGATGGTGACTGCAGCCATGAAATTAAAAGACACTTACTCCTTGGAAGGAAAGTTATTACCAACCTAGATAGCATATTCAAAAGCAGAGACATTACTTTGCCAACAAAGGTTCGTCTAGTCAAGGCTATGGTCTTTCCTGTGGTCATGTATGGATGTGAGAGCTGGACTGTGAAGAAGGCTGAGCGCCGAAGAATTGATGCTTTTGAACTGTGATGTTGGAGAAGACTCTTGAGAGTCCCTTGGACTGCAAGGAGATCCAAGCAGTCCATTCTGAAGGAGATCAGCCCTGGGATTTCTTTGGAAGGAATGATGCTAAAGCTGAAACTCCAGTATTTTGGCCACCTCAAGCGACGAGTTGACTCATTGGAGAAGACTCTGATGCTGGAAGGGATTGGGGGCAGGAGGAGAAGGGGACGACAGAGGATGAGATGGCTGGATGGCATCACTGACTCGATGGATGTGAGTCTGAGTGAGCTCCGGGAGTTGGTGATGGACAGGGAGGCCTGGCGTGCTGCATTTCACGGGGTGGCAAAGAGTTGGACATGACTGAGCGACTGATCTGATCTGAATACTACAGGAAAATATTTTATTAAATGAATATTTAGTGTGCACTCATGAGTGTGAAGATCATGATTATGCTACCAATATCAGTGAGTTCTTCAAAATTAAGTGGTATGATGATTAACTTTTTTATTCTAGTTCTTTATTTTTCACTATTTTTGGTCAGATTTTAAAATGCCAGCTAATGTATCATTATATATAAAAGTTTTAATTTTGCACATTGGTTTGTTATTTGAAAAAGCATACAAAAACATCATGAAATCCTAAGAGTGTTATATATTTGAAAAACAGTTAAGAATAAAATTACTGCATTGAAATTGATAAGGTATATAATTGGACCTTGAGGCAATAACTAATTAAACTGATCTTTTATTTTAACAAAGCAATATTTGTCAATGCTAGTCCATGGGTCGCTAAGAGTCGGACACGACTAGGCGACTTCACTTTCAGTTTTCACTTTCATACATTGGAGAAGGAAATGGCAACCCACTCCAGTGTTCTTGCCTGTAGAATCCCAGGGATTGGGGAGCCTGGTAGGCTACCGTCTATGGGGTCACACAGAGTCGGACATGACTGAAGTGACTTAGCATAGCATAGCATAGTTTAAGAAATCCATGTCTTTTTTTAATCCAGAAATTGGCCTCTGCCTTAGCTCTCTAATTTTTAAAAATGGAGTGCTTTTAGGCTTGTTATAATTTGTAAATGAGATAGCATATAATATACTTTGCACTTTCTTTGCAAACAGAAAATTTAAAACTCTTAATTGTAAATACAAGATGCTAACACTCTTTACTATTAACTAAATTAGTCTAATGCGTTATGTTAGGCAAAAGTATATATTTATGGTCTTGAGAGTCCCTTGGACTGCAAGGAGATCCAACCAGTCCATTCTGAAGGAGATCAGCCCTGGGATTTCTTTGGAAGGAATGATGCTAAACCTGAAACTCCAGTACTTTGGCCACCTCATGCGAAGAGTTGACTCACTGGAAAAGACTCTGAGGCTGGGAGGGATTGGGGGCAGGAGGAGAAGGGGACAACAGAGGATGAGATGGCTGGATGGCATAACTGACTCGATGGACGTGAGTCTGAGTGAACCCCGGGAGTTGGTTATGGACAGGGAGGCCTGGCGTGCTGTGACTCATGGGGGTCACAAAGAGTCGGACACGACTGAGCGACTGAACTGAACTGATGGTCTTAGTGTAATTTCCATATTTTACTATTTAATTACACTACTGAAATATATTGAAGAAATACCAACAAATTTATTAAAACATGGTCTATTCAATTGTTTAACCTTTATTGTTTTTTAAAATTATAAAAATAAAACTATAGCACATGATAATGGTAACTAAAAATGAGCAGTTCTATAAATAAAATAGCTCATCTAGAGCCAGACAACCTGGAATGTGAAGTCAAGTGAGCCTTAGGAAGCCTCACTATGAACAAAGCTAGTGGAGGTGATGGAATTCCAGTTGAGCTGTTTTGAATCCTAAAATATGATGTGAATGTGTTGCCCTCAATATGCCAGCAAATTTGGAAAACTGAGCAGTTGCCACAGGATCGGACAAGGTCAGTTTTCATTCCAATTCCTAAGAAAGGCAATGCCAAGGAATGTTCAAACTACCACACAATTGCACTCACCTCACACACTAGCAAAATAATGCTCAAAATTCTCCAAGCCAGGCTTCAATAGTACGTGAACCGAGAACTTCCAGATGTTTGAGCTGGATTTAGAAAAGGCAGAAGAATCAGAGATCAAATTGCCAACATGTGTTGGATCATTGAGAAAGCAAGAAAATTCCAGAAAAACATCTACTTCTGCTTTATTGACTATGCAAAGCCTTTAACTGTGTGGATTGCAGCAAACTGGAAAAATCTTGAAGGGATAGGAATACCAGGCCGACCTTATCTACCTCCTGAGAAATCTGTATGCAGGTCAAGAAGCAACAGTAGAACCAGACATGGAACAACAGACTAGTTCCAAATTGGGAAAGGAGTATGTCAAGGCTGTATATCATCACCCTGCTTGTTTAACTTATATACAGAGGACATCATGTGAAGTGCCAGACTGGATGAAGCACAAGCTGGAATCAAGATTGCTGGGAGGAATATCAATAACCTCAGACATGCAGATGACACCACTCTTATTTCAGAAAGTGAAGAACTAAAGAGCATTTGATGAAAGTGAAACAGGAGAATGAAAAAGCTGGCTTAAAACTCAGCATTCAAAAAATTAAGATCATGGCATCCGGTCCCATTACTTCATGGCAAATAGATGGAGAAGCAATGGAAACAGTGAGAGACTTTATTTTGGGGGGCTCCAAAATCACTGCAGATGGTGTCTGCATCCATGTAATTAAAAGACGCTTACTCCTTGGAAGAAAAGTTATGACCAACCTAGACGGCATATTAAAAAGCAGACACATTACTTTCCCAACAAAGTCCATCTAGTCAAACTGGTTTTTCCAGTAGTCATGTATGCATCTGAGATTTAGGCTGTAAAGAAAGCTGAGCGCCATAAAATTGATGCTTTTGAACTGTGGTGTTGGAGAAGACTCTTGAGAGTCCTTTGGACTGCAAGGAGATCAAACCAGTTAATCCTAAAGGAAATTAGTAGAACTGATGCTGAATCTCCAGTACATTAGCCACCTGATGGGAAGAACCAATTCATTTGAAAAGACACTGATGCAGGGAAAGATTGAAGGCAGTAGGAGAAGGGGACGACAGATGATGAGATGATTGGATGGCATCACCAACTCAATGGACATGAGTTTGAGCAAGCTCTGGGAGTTGCTGATGGACAGGGAAGCCTGGCATGATGCAGTCCATGGGGTTGCAAAGAATTGAACATGACTGAGTGACTGAACAGAACTGAACTGATAAATAAGCTGAATTTCTCTTTTTTATTCCCCCTCGGTATTCCTGAAGTAACTTGAGTTCATTTATATTCCTTTTTGTTTAGAAAAACAATCATACAAATGTATACATATTCATTTTTTTCTTTGCTTTTTAAAATCTAATGCAGAAATGTTGTGTATGCTACTCTTTGATTTCACCCCAGGGCCACATGAGGATTTAATTCTATCTTTTTTTTAATCTAATTTCATTCTATCTTTTCATTTGTTTGTTTTGCTTAGTATTCTAAATATTAATTTCATGTTTTTTTTAATTATGAAAGTATGATAACATTTATAGGAGATTGGAAAAATACAGAATAAAGTTATGTATAGATCCTCTCTCTATTACAATTAAATAGATAAATTAATATTTTTAGTTGTAATTTCAAGATCAAACTCTCAAAAATTAATAGAATGAATACACAGAAAAGTAGAAGGATGTAGTAGATCTGAAAAGTATTACAAGTCAATTCAACATAATTAATATTCATAAAATTTTCATATATCACTAGGATACAAATTCTATTCAAGTTACCATGGGCTATAAACCAGCAGACCTGGAACATATCTAGGGACATAAAACAGTGTGCAAAATTCCTGAAATCATACAGAGTTTGTTCTCTTATCACTGTGGAGTTATGTTAAAAATCAATATCAACAATATTTGAAAATAATCCACATATTTTCATGTGCTTGTGACATTTATCAAGAGAATTCTTTGACTAAGCCATTAAAAGCCTCAATAACTTTAAAAGAGTGAAAAAAATACAGAGGGTTATTGCAGAGAAGGCATTTAAATTAATATCAGTAGATCACAATAAACTGTGGAAAATTCTGAAAGAGATGGGAATACCAGACCACGTGATCTGCCTCTTGAGAAATTTGTATGCAGGTCAGGAAGCAACAGTTAGAACTGGACATGGACCAACAGACTGGTTCCAAATAGGAAAAGGAGTATGTCAAGGCTGTATATTGTCACCCTGTTTATTTAACTTATATGCAGAGTACATCATGAGAAACGCTGGACTGGAAGAAACACAAGTTGGAATCAAGATTGCTGGGAGAAATATCAATAACCTCAGATATGCAGATGACACCATCCTTATGGCAGAAAGTGAAGAGGAACTCAAAAGCCTCTTGATGAAAGTGAAAGTGGAGAGTGAAAAGGTTGGCTTAAAGCTCAACATTCAGAAAACGAAGATCATGGCATCTGGTCCCATCACTACATGGGAAATAGATGGGGAAACAGTGGAAACAGTGTCAGACTTTATTTTTCTGGGCTCCAAAATCACTGCAGATGGTGACTGCAGCCATGAAATTAAAAGACACTTACTCCTTGGAAGGAAAGTTATGACCAACCTAGATAGCATATTCAAAAGCAGAGACATTACTTTACCAACAAAGGTTCGCCTAGTCAAGGCTATGGTCTTTCCTGTGGTCATGTATGGATGTGAGAGCTGGACTGTGAAGAAGATTGAGCATCGAAGAATTAATGCTTTTGAAGTGTGGTGTTGGAGAAGACTCTTGAGAGTCCCTTGGACTGCAAGGAGATCCAACCAGTCCATTCTGAAGGAGATTAGCCCTGGGATTTCTTTGGAAGGAATGATGCTAAAGCTGAAACTCCAGTATTTTGGCCACCTCATGCGAAGAGTTGACTCATTGGAGAAGACTCTGAGGCTGGGAGGGATTGGGGGCAGGAGGAGAAGGGGACGACAGAGGATGAGATGGCTGGATGGCATCACTGACTTGATGGATGTGAGTCTGAGTGACCTCCAGGAGCTGGTGATGGACAGGGAGGCCTGGCGTGCTGCGATTCATGGGGTCGCAAAGAGTCGGACACGACTGAGCGACTGATCTGATACTTTAAAAACCCCATGTATTTAGAAATTAAATGCCCACTTTTAAATGACAGGTGTGTCTAAGATGCCACTTCAAAGAATATTAGAAAATATTTGTAACAGAATAGAAATGAAAAGAGAATTT
The DNA here is from genome assembly GCA_935064755.1 of Tragelaphus eurycerus. Lineage (NCBI taxonomy): Eukaryota > Metazoa > Chordata > Mammalia > Artiodactyla > Bovidae > Tragelaphus > Tragelaphus eurycerus. Next base: position 36,494,170 of record CAKXYN010000010.1, on the reverse strand, counting down.
ATCAGAATTTATTGCATGGAGCTGAAGCTGCAGAATGCAACTGCATACAGTGTGGAATCTTCAATAAGGTGTGAAAACAGAAAATAGACACTAGCATAAAATTTTGTGAAATTTGAACAAAATTTGTACTTTAGTTAATAGTACTCTATCACATGTTAATTTCCTGTTTTTAACAACAGAGTATTTCTTTGTATTCTCAGAATTGGATTAGAACTTTCAAGCCTCATTCAATTTTTTTGAATTACTAAAATAATAAGCTTTCTAGACTTTTAGCAGTAATGCTAGATGCCAGAATAAATGGAACTATATCAAAGTTTTGAATGAATGTAAATTAGAAATCTAGCATTCTAGTCATACTTAGTCAAACAAGTGGAACCAAAATGTCATAAACATTTTTGCTAAGCAAAAACTCCTAAGTTTTCTAAAATATATATTATATTATACATACTATTTATGTGTGTGTGTGTATCCATACAAAAGCTTTAGGCAACTCTCCAGAAAAAGAATTCAGAATAAACATAGTGAATATGATCCAGGATCTCAGTAAAATAATGGAGACAATGTAAGAAATGTTTACCAAAGACCTAGAAAATTTAAAGAACAGAGCTGAACAATACACTACAAAGAATCAGTAGCAGAATAATTGAGGCAGAAGAATGGACAAGTGACCTGGAAGACAGAATGGTGGAAGTCATTGCCACAAAACAGAATATAGAAAAAAGATAGAAAAACAGATGAAGACAGCCTAAGAGACCTCTGGCACAGAATTAAATGTACCAACATTTGCATTGGGGGGTCCTAGAAAAAGCGAGAGAGAGAGGATCCAAGAAGATATTTGAAGAGATAATAGCTGAAAAATTCCTTAACATGGGATAGGAAATTGTCAACCAAGTCCAGGAAGCCCAGCAAGCCCTAAGGGTAGGATAAACCCAAGGAGGAACACATCAAGACACATAGTAATCAAACTGGCAAAAATTAAAGACAAAAATAAAATATTAAAAACAATAAGGAAAAAAAAACAACAAATAACATATAAGGGAACTCTCATAAGGTTATCAGCTAATTTCTCAACAGAAACTCTACAAACCAGAAGGAAATGGCATGATATTTAAACTGATGAAAGGGAAGAACCTACAATCAAGAATACTCTAACCAGCAAGAAGTGTGTTCATATTTGACAGAGAAATAAAAAGCTTTACAGAGAAGCAAATGTTAAGAGATTCAGCACCACCAAACCAGCTTTACAACAAATGCTAAAGGACCTTCTATAGGCAGGAAACACAAGAGAAGGAAAAGATTATTAAAAAAAAAAAAAAAATCAGAACAGTAAAGAAGATGGAATAGGATCATGAAGTGAAGGGAAAGTCACTCAGTCATGCCCAACTGTTTGTGACCCCATGGACTATATACTATGGAGTTCTTCAGGCCAGAATACTGGAATGGGTAGCCTTCCCCTTCTCCAGGAAATCTTCCAACCCAGGGATTGAACCCAGGTCTCCCTCATTGCAGGTGGATTCTTTACCAGCTGAGCCACAAGGGGAAGCCCAAGAAGACTTGAGTGGGTAGCCTCTCCCTTCTCCAGTGGATCTTCCCGACCTAGGAATTTAACCTGGGTCTCCTGGACTGCAGACAGTTCTTTACCAACTGAGCTATCAGGGAAGCCCCCCAATTACCTTAAATGTAAATGGATTAATTGCACCAATCAAAAGACATAGACTAGTTGGATAAAATGAAAATATGTACACATATGCACTTTTTACTTACCACATCACCCTACTTAACTCCCCTAATTGTATTGTTAGGTTAAACATGTTTCCATTATGGCTTGCAATTTAATAATCTTTTATTTTTTGTCTGGCTATTGACTGTGAAAACTGATAAACATCTTTTACTATTGAGATTCAGTTCAGTTCAGTTCAGTCACTCAGTTGTGTCCAACCCCAAGAATTGAAGCACTCCAGGCCTCGCTGTCCATCACCAACTCCTAGAGTTTACTCCAACTCATGTCCATTGAATCAGTGATGCCATCCAACCATCTCATCCTCTGTCGTCCCCTTCTCCTCCCAATCTTCTCCCCTTCAATCTTTCCCAGCATCAGGGTCTTTTCAAATGAGTTGGCTCTTCACACCAGGTGGCCAGAATTGTAGAGTTTCAGCTTCAACATCAGTCCTTCCAATTAACACCCAGGACTGATCTCCTTGCCATCCAACAGACTCTCAAGAGTGCTCCAACACCACAGTTCAAAAGCATCAATTCTTCGGTGCTCAGCTTTCTTTATAGTCCAACTCGCACATCCATACATGACTACTGGAAAACCATAGCATTAACTAGATGGACCTTTGTTGGCAAAGTAATGTCTCTGCTTTTGAATATGCTATCTAGGTTGGTCATAACTTTCCTTCCAAGGAATAAGTGTCTTTTAATTTCATGGCTGCAATCACCATCTGCAGTGATTTTTGAGCCCTAAAAATAAAGTCAGCCACTGTTTCCACTGTTTCCCCATCTATTTCCCATGAAGTGATGGGACCAGATGCAATGATCTTAGTTTTCTGAATGTTGAGCTTTAAGCCAACTTTTTCACTCTCCTCTTTCATTTTCATCAAGAGGCTCTTTAGTTCCTTTTCACTTTCTGCCATAAGGGTGGTGTCATCTGCATATCTGAGTTTATTGATATTTCTCCCAGCAGTCTTGATTCCAGCTTATGCTTCATCCAGCTGAGTGTTTCTCATGATGTACTATTGTGAGATGTACTATTGTGATTATGTAATTATTATTTATTTTAATACCATTATATCATGATTGGTCAATAGAAAATAATAGAATTTTATATCACTAAAACTACCCTTTAATTGAAAAAACCTGCAATCACTTTTTTAAAATTCATTTGCACATTAGAATAGTCTTGGAATTTTCTGAATAATACAAATGCCTAGGTTTCCCTTTTTTCTCAAAACTCCAGATGTGATTCTAATGAGCAGCCATGTTAAAACATGACTGAATTATATGATGATCTTTTATCTAGTCTGTTTCATGTTTTCTATTTCATATTCAATGATCCCATTTCATTTAGTTTATGGTTTCCAGTTTATCCATCTCTTTTTTTGTTGTTCTTTCTGAAGCACAACGGAAAGACTGAATTTTAGCTTTCAGTCTTTTTTAGCTTTTTTAGCTATATAATATTCCATTTATATACTTTTCAGAATTGAATTAACCAAATCTCTATTCATGGGCATTCTATTTGAGTATATATCTTAAATAAATATACATTATACATCAACAAATAATAGAAAATCAAACCCAGGCACTTAGAAATAATCATGAACTAAAAAAATTATGATTTATTTATTACGGACTCATATCTTTAAGGTTATATTAAACACAGCATTCAATATGATTTTATGACATGAAAAAACTTATCAGTTTTTGTATTCTGTGCATTGTATCTCCCAAAGATAAAACATTTTGAAAGAATCTGAAGAAGTACGTCGGTGGCAAGAAGTTGTTGACATAGACAAAGCTGTGATTTCCTAAGTGATATCAATGATAAAATTGTGACAAGCTGATTGGGGAAAAAAGTATTGATTAGACCTCTGGAACATAGCTTGGATTTCCCATCACGAAAAGAGTTTGAGTTGGAGCGTTAATAAGTAAATAAATCCCCTAATTTATAAGTGACATTCTGAGGTGTCTTGGTCATTTCTGTTGCATTACCTCATAGCATATTTTAGCTCTAGTTAAAAATCCTAAAGTACTCCTCAACTTGTGTCCCTCTCTCTGAGGAAAACAAGAAGTATTTCTATGGTGTAAGGAATAGAAAATCAAACAACCAAGTACCCATTTTGACAAAGAAACACAGGCACCCATATTAACAAAGAAATTAAAAGGAACTCCATTGCCATGAGTGGGGGAAAAATGAGGCAGTTGGGATAATAGTCTTTCCTTTCCTCTCCTCCTTATTTCTTTTTATTACTTTTTTTTTTTCTTTGCCTTACTCATTTGCTTGTGCTGGTGCACTTTGCTTTTTCTATTGCTTTTTGTTTTCTCTTCCCGATCTTGCCTTGTCCTGCTTTTGTTAACCTCTGTACAGGAGAATTTACACATGCATCTCATTATTTCTATTATTACATGATGTGGGAGAGTAGTTGACTCCAGAGGTGAGGTAAATTAAATTAGCAAGTGAACTGTCTGCTCTCAGGCAGGATGAGTTTCCGGGAAAGTCTTCTAGGTGTCTGACCTGTGCACATTTTCCTCAGTTGTGCCATTCACACACTCACCCTGAGACCATGCGATCTTAAGCTAGCTTTTCCCTTTGGAAACCATACCTTTCCATTCACAACATTCATCCATCGATCACAGTTATTTTCCTTCTAAAATGCACGACAGTCCAAAAACTGTTTTGTCATGAGTCTGTCATTGCTCTTAAAATGACATTGGTTGTATTTTAGGAAAGCATTTCAAATCAAATCATGGAATAGCTCACATAAAATAGCAGCTGTTTTTGAATCACTTCACAATACTATGTAAATAAAACAGTTCTGGCAGCTGGAAGAACAAAACAGTCTTTGATAACACTCTAATTATTTATTATGACTGCTTTGATGTAGCATTTATCTGAACACAAGATATATTTTTAAAAGCTAGAAGGAAATTAAAAGTAAACAAAAGAATTGCACTCCTGACCAACTTATTTGCTTCAGGGTTATTATATTGGGCAGCTGCTAGGTTTTTTTTTTTTTCATATTCTTTAAATTTCGTGGCTCTGGCTTCTCTATCAGATATGCACAAAATTACTAGAATGTTTCAAATAGCAAGACATAGGAAAAATATCATTTTTTAGTTGAATTAAAATCAAACACTGATAACCAAATGTGTATTAATTGTGAAATTACCCTCTAATCTTCATTTCTTTTTCTTTTTGGTTTTTCCTCAAGCACTGTCTTTGTTTAGTGTATTTAAGTGTATTCTTTAATACTGGGATGTGAAGGGGAAAATAAGATATTAATAAGATCCTAGTAATGGAAGAAATGTGCTCAAACATTTGATATTTTTTTAATGAAATTCTTACAAGGGAAAACTCAAAATGTAGGAACAAGGACTCACTTATTTTACTACTTAACAGAGAAAACACATATACTCAAAGAAGTGACTGATTAAAGAAGAAATGTGTTTCTGATAATGGTTTGAGATGATATATGCCTAATATATTTTGTTTCATATTAATGTATATGGCTGAAAATGAGAATTCCTTAAGATCTGGTAATCATCCTCATTTCTACACTTAGTTTCAGGTTACTTATTGAATGGGTTTCATGGACATTTGGACATCTCAGAAAAATGCAAAGTGCTTCTCCTCTTGTTGAGTGAAATAGGTATTAAAGAGAGAGGGAGCTCTTCATATGTCTACATTAAGCAAAGCATGGGGACTAGAGAATGAAATTGTTTTAAAGAACTCAACAGGATCATATTTATCATTAATTACCTTAAATGTAAATGGGTTGAATGCCCCAACCAAAAGACAGAGACTGGCTGAATGGATACAAAAACAAGACCCCTCCATATGCTGTCTACAAGAAACCCACCTCAAAACAGGGGACACATACAGACTGAAAGTCAAGGGCTGGAAAAAGATTTTCCACGCAAATAGAGACCAAAAGAAAGCAGGAGTAGCAATACTCATATCAGATAAAATAGACTTTAAAACAAAGGATGTGAAAAGAGACAAAGAAGGTCACTACCTAATGATCAAAGGATCAATCCAAGAAGAAGATATAACAATTATAAATATATATGCACCCAACTTAGGAGCACCACAATATATAAGACAAATACTAACAAGTATGAAAGGAGAAGTCAACAATAACACAATAATAGTGGGAGATTTTAATACCCCACTCACACCAATGGATAGATCAACTAAACAGAAAATTAACAAGGAAACACAAACTTTAAACGATACAATAGACCAGTTAGAACTAATTGATATCTATAGGACATTTCATCCCAAAACAATGAATTTCACCTTTTTCTCAAGTGCACACGGAACCTTCTCCAGGATAGACCACATCCTGGGCCATAAATCTAGCCTTGGTAAGTTCAGAAAAATCGAAATCATTCCAAGCATTTTTTCTGACCACAATGCAGTAAGAGTAAATCTCAATAACAGGAGAAAATCTATTAAAAAGACCAACATATGGAGGCTGAACAACACACTGCTGAATAACCAACAAATCACAGAAGAAATCAAAAAAGAAATCAAATTCTGCATAGAAACGAATGAAAATGAAAACACTACAACCCAAAACCTGTGGGACACTGTAAAAGCAGTCCTAAGGGGAAAGTTCATAGCAATACAGGCATACCTCAAGAAACAAGAAAAAAGCCAAATAAATAACCTAACTCTACACCTAAAGCAACTGGAAAAGGAAGAAATGAAGCACCCCAAGGTTAGTAGAAGGAAAGAAATCCTAAAAATTAGGGCAGAAATAAATGCAAAAGAAACAAAAGAAACCATAGCAAAAATCAACAAAGCCAAAAGCTGGTTCTTTGAAAGGGTAAATAAAATTGACAAACCACTAGCCAGACTCATCAAGAAACAAAGGGAGAAAAATCAAATCAATAAAATTAGAAATGAAAATGGAGAGATCACAACAGACAGCACAGAAATACAAAGGATCATAATAGACTACTATCAGCAATTATATGGCAATACAATGGACAATGTGGAAGAAATGGACAAATTCTTAGAAAAGTACAACTTCCCAAAACTGGATCAGGAAGAAATAGAAAATCTTAACAGACCCATCACAAGCACGGAAATTGAAACTGTAATCAGAAATCTTCCAGCAAACAAAAGCCCAGGTCCAGACGGCTTCACAGCTGAATTCTACCAAAAATTTAGAGAAGAGCTAACACCTATCCTACTCAAACTGTTCCAGAAAATTGCAGAAGAAGGCAAACTTCCAAACTCATTCTATGAGGCCACCATCACCCTAATACCAAAACCTGACAAAGATCCCACAAAAAAAGAAAACTACAGGCCAATATCACTGATGAACATAGATGCAAAAATCCTTAACAAAATTCTAGCAATCAGAATCCAACAACACATTAAAAAGATCATACATCATGACCAAGTGGGCTTTATCCCAGGAATGCAAGGATTCTTCAATATCCGCAAATCAATCAACGTAATACACCACATTAACAAACTGAAGAATAAAAACCATATGATTATCTCAATAGATGCAGAGAAAGCCTTTGACAAAGTTCAACATCCATTTATGATAAAAACTCTCCAGAAAGCAGGAATAGAAGGAAGGTACCTCAACATAATAAAAGCTATATATGACAAGCCCACAGCAAACATTATCCTCAATGGTGAAAAATTGAAAGCATTTCCTCTAAAGTCAGGAACAAGACAAGGATGCCCACTTTCACCATTACTATTCAACATAGTTTTGGAAGTTTTGGCCACAGCAATCAGAGCAGAAAAAGAAATAAAAGGAATCCAAATTGGAAAAGAAGAAGTAAAACTCTCACTATTTGCAGATGACATGATCCTCTACGTAGAAAATCCTAAAGATTCCACCAGAAAATTACTAGAACTGATCAATGAATATGGTAAAGTTGCAGGATATAAAATTAACACACAGAAATCCCTTGCATTCCTGTACACTAATAACGAGAAAATAGAAAGAGAAATTAAGGAAACAATTCCATTCACCATTGCAATGAAAACAATAAAATACTTAGGAATATATCTTCCTAAAGAATCTAAAGACCTATATATAGAAAACTATAAAACACTGGTGAAAGAAATCAAAGAGGACACTAATAGATGGAGAAATATACCATGTTCATGGATTGGTAGAATCAATATAGTGAAAATGAATATACTACCCAAAGCAATTTATAGATTCAATGCAATCCCCATCAAGCTACCAACGGTATTCTTCACAGACCTAGAACAAATAATTTCTCAATTTGTATGGAAATACAAAAAACCTCGAATAGCCAAAGCTATCTTGAGAAAGAAGAACGGAACTGGAGGAATTAACCTGCCTAACTTCAGGCTCTACTACAAAGCCACAGTCATCAAGACAGTATGGTACTGGCACAAGGACAGAAATATAGATCAATGGAACAAAATAGAAAGCTCAGAGATAAATCCACGCACATATGGTCACCTTATCTTTGACAAAGGAGGCAAGAATATACAATGGATTAAAGACAATCTCTTTAACAAGTGGTGCTGGGAAAACTGGTCAAACACTTGTAAAAGAATGAAACTAGAACACTTTCTAACACCATACACAAAAATAAACTCAAAATGGATTAAAGAGCTAAATGTAAGACCAGAAACCATAAAACTCCTAGAGGAAAACATAGGCAAAACACTCTCTGACTTACATCACAGCAGGATCCTCTATGACCCACCTCCCAGAATATTGGAAATAAAATAAAAAATGAACAAATGGGACCTAATCAAACTTAAAAGCTTCTGCACAACAAAGGAAACTATAAGCAAGGTGAAAAGACAGCCTTCAGAATGGGAGAAAATAATAGCAAATGAAGCAACTGACAAACAACTAATCTCAAAAATATACAAGCAACTTCTACAGCTCAATTCCAGAAAAATAAATGACCCAATCAAAAAATGGGCCAAAGAACTCAATAGACATTTCTCCAAAGAAGACATACAGATGGCTAACAAACACATGAAAAGATGCTCAACATCACTCATTATCAGAGAAATGCAAATCAAAACCACTATGAGATACCATTTCACGCCAATCAGAATGGCTGCTATCCAAAAGTCTACAAGCAATAAATGCTGGAGAGGGTGCAGAGAGAAGGGAACCCTCTTGCACTGTTGGTGGGAATGCAAACTAGTACAGCCACTATGGAGAACAGTATGGAGATTCCTCAAAAAACTGCGAATAGAACTGCCTTATGATCCAGCAATCCCACTGCTGGGCATATACACTGAGAAAACCAGAATTGAAAGAGACACCTGTACCCCAATGTTCATAGCAGCACTGTTTGCAATAGCCAGAACGTGGAAGCAACCTAGATGTCCATCCACAGATGAATGGATAAACAAGCTCTGGTGTATATATACAAAAGAGAGTAATACACACATAAAAAAAAAAATAATTGAAAAAGATCTAAGGAGGGGGATGGAACTGGAGCCTATTATACAGAGTGAAGTAAGCCAGAAACAAAAACACAAATACAGTATACTAACGCATATATATGGAATTTAGAAAGATGGTAAAAAATAACCTTATTTACGAGACAACAAAAGAGACACTGATGTATAGACCAGACTTTTGGACTCTGGGACCGGGAGAGGGTGAGATGATTGGGGAGAATAGCATTGAAATATGTATAATATTATATCTGAAATGTATTAATTGTTCAAACTAAACACTATCATGTTACAATTTGTTCATACTAGATGTTTGTAATGTTTCTGATAATCAATAAAAGAGATTCTTGATAAAAAAAAAAGAACTCTAGTGTTGTTGTATTTGTTACAGACAGGCAAACCAAGAGGAGAAATTTCAGTTTCTTGAAGGTAAATGGAATTGATTGTGGGAAGTGGATTCCTGGATCAGAGTCATGTGACTAGATGTTCTGTTGAATGATCCAGGACACAAAAGGAATGTGGAGGAGAAATGCACACTGGTAATTACAAGAGATGGGAACACACAATCCAAAGTGTGCTTCACACTGTTCCCTGAATTCCTCTTGTGGGCTTTCAATTCTTTTATTATTGCTTTTTATGTTAGTATCTCCCTCTCCCCTATTTTTCTCTTATTTTCTCTTGTGTCTGAAATACATGTCTCCTAATCTTGAGGTGCAAAGTCTTTAGACTTCTTGACACTGTTGGCCTTTTGGACCTAATGATTTTTAACTGGGGAGGAGGGGGCTGTCCTCTGCATTGTACAGTGTGTAGCAGCACCCCTAGCCTCTACCTACTAGAAACCAGTGGTAACCCCTTCCCTCCAAGCGGTGGCAACCTAAAATACTTCCAAACATTGCTAAATGGTCCCTGTGATTTGGGGAAAAATCAACCATTGTTTTATATATTTACTGCCTCTTGCATTGATCTGTAGTTAATATATGCTGACTGCAACTGAATCCTATACATGTTACTGATCCCTCCCAAGTTAGTTGCTAGGGATGCAAAAAAGAATTAACATATGTAAAACTTTCTTGTAGTATTGGAGTAGATTACTATTAGGTATCTTGGCATATGTTTATCTTTAACATATATCTTTAACAGTTTCTTAAAGGAAAATAATTAATGAAAATGAGAGACGTTTACTGATAGCTCTTCCTATGTATCCAGCTCTGTTCTATACGCTTACATGTGTATTCCTTCAATGCTTTTAACAACCTATGTATCAAACCATTACTATCTTACGTTCCTTATCCATCATTCTTTCAGCAGCCAGAACTGTATTTTATTTTGTTTGTTACTGAATGGATATTAACTGCTCAACTAATGGGTATGGGGCTCTATACCTGGAAATCCTCTCTTCTTCAACTTGTGTGTGTGTGTGTAGTTTTTTTTCTCACCACCTTTTCTTTTTCCTGAAGGAATGGTAGCATTTACCAGCACCCTTATAAATGCATGACAGGCTAATTGCATACTATTTTTAGATTTTTGGAAAGAAAAGCACTTACCAAGAACACGTCATGCTTGTGTCTTTGTCCAAATTGAGAAAGTTCTTCATTGGCAATAAAAAAGTTCCTGCAAGCTTGAGTAGTTATAATATCCTCTCCAATTGCTTTCTTCTGTCACATCAAATCAAATTCACTGCTTTTTCAATTATCCTTATTTTCCAAAATAGGCATCTCATAACTTTGAAATGAAAAATAAGGCACAAGCTTACAGATGTGCAGAGACTGTAGCCAGGATGTTAGAACTTAAAATTGCCACGTGGAGCGAGAGTAAAGTTGAAGCGAAAGGGTGAACCCAGCTCTGACTATTGCCAGGAGACCTGGTAGAGCCAGATCTGCTGTTGCCTTGAATCCCTCCCTCATCTGCAGTTGGCTTACTGCACACACAGAGACAAAAGAAGTAGCAGCTATGCAGGGAGAGTGGGTGGCTCATAAACAAAGTCAGCACTTTGCTCACTTTATCAGTGTTGTGGGACAGGGCAGTAAGCTGTGCAGTGTTTAAATGGATCCTAGTTGGGACTGCCTTGACATTTGCCTAGAAGATACTCCCTTGGGACCTGGAGGATATGTCCTCCCTTAGCAAGATCGACCAAAATGTTCTTTTCAAAACATATGCCTCACTGCACTGATCTTACACATGTTTTGAATTATGCTTATTCAGGTGAGAGGGAGCAGACATATCTATGACCTAAGAAGTGAAACTTTTCTCCCCAAACTTGCTTATGAAAAAATACTTAGGTCTATGTCTGTAAAACTTCAGATATGTAGTTATTTGGGTTCCAGCCCAGACCTACAGAATCACAATTTTCAGGGGAGTAGCTTAGTAAAAAAATTACAAGCAAATAAACAATATTATTTATTAATCAGATACCACTGATGATTCCTATAATACTTTAAAAAAATATTAGTGTTTTCCTCTAGGAGTTTTATGGTTTCTGGTCTTACATTTAGCTCTTTAATCCATTTTGAGTTTATTTTTGTGTATGGTGTTAGAAAGTGTTCTAGTTTCATTCTTTTACAAGTGTTCAACCAGTTTTCCCAGCACCACTTGTTAAAAAGATTGTCTTTAATCCATTGTATATTCTTGCCTCCTTTGTCAAAGATTAGGTGACCATATGTGTGTGGATTTATCTCTGGACTTTCTATTTTGTTCCATTGATCTATATTTCTGTCTTTGTGCCAGTACCATACTGTCTTGATGACTGTAGCTTTATAGTAGAGCCTGAAGTCAGGCAGGTTGATTCCTCCAGTTCCGTTCTTCTTTCTCAAGATGGCTTTGGCTATTCGAGGTTTTTTGTATTTCCATACAAATTGAGAAATTATTTGTTCTAGCTTTGTGAAGAATACCGTTGGTAGCTTGATGGGGATTGCATTGAATCTATAAATTGCTTTGGGTAGTATACTCATTTTCACTATATTGATTCTACCAATCCACGAACATGGTATATTTCTCCATCTATTAGTGTCCTCTTTGATTTCTTTCACCAGTGTTTTATAGTTTTCTATATATAGGTCTTTAGATTCTTTAGGAAGATATATTCCTAAGTATTTTATTGTTTTCATTGCAATGGTGAATGGAATTGTTTCCTTAATTTCTCTTTCTATTTTCTCGTTATTAGTGTACAGGAATGCAAGGGATTTCTGTGTGTTAACATAGGCAAAACACTCTCTGACTTACATCACAGCAGGATCCTCTATGACCCACCTCCCAGAATATCGGAAATAAAATCAAAAATGAACAAATGGGACCTAATCAAACTTAAAAGCTTCTGCACAACAAAGGAAACTATAGGCAAGCTGAAAAGACAGCCTTCAGAATGGGAGAAAATAATAGCAAATGAAGCAACAGACAAATAACTAATCTCAAAAATATACAAGCAACTTCTACAGCTCAATTCCAGAAAAATAAACGACCCAATCAAAAAATGGGCCAAAGAACTTAATAGACATTTCTCCAAAGAAGACATACAGATGGCTAACAAACACATGAAAAGATGCTCAACATCACTCATTATCAGAGAAATGCAAATCAAAACCACTATGAGGTACCATTACACGCCAGTCAGAATGGCTGCGATCCAAAAGTCCACAAGCAATAAATGCTGGAGAGGGTGCGGAGAGAAGGGAACCCTCTTACACTGTTGGTGGGAATGCAAACTAGTACAGCCACTTTGGAGAACAGTATGGAGATTCCTCAAAAAACTGGGAATAGAACTGCCTTATGATCCAGCAATCCCACTGCTGGGCATACACACCGAGAAATCCAGAATTGAAAGAGACGCATGTACCCCAATGTTCATAGCAGCACTGTTTACAATAGCCAGGACGTGGAAGCAACCTAGATGTCCATCCACAGATGAATGGATAAGCAAGCTGTGGTACATATACACGATGGAGTATTACTCAGCCATTAAAAATAATACATTTGAATCAGTTCTAATGAGGTGGATGGAACTGGAGCCTATTATACAGAGTGAAGTAAGCCAGAAAGAAAAACACAAATACAGTATACTAACGCATATATATGGAATTTAGAAAGATGGTAACAATCACCCTGCTTAGGAGACAGCAAAAGAGACACTGATGTATAGAACAGACTTTTGGACTCTGGGACCGGGAGAGGGTGGGATGATTAGGGAGAATAGCATTGTAATATGTATAATATCATATCTGAAACGAGTCAGTCCAGGTATGATGCCCTATAACAGATGCCTGGGACTGGAGCACTGGGATGACCTGGAGGGATGGTGTGGGAAGGGGGGAGGGAGGAGGGTTCAGGATGGGGAACACGTGTATTCTGGTGGCGGATCCATCTCGATGTATACTAAAAGTAATACAATATTGTAAAGTTAAGCAAAATAAAAAAAAATAAATAAATAAAATCCCTCTTTGACCAAGATCAAAACTACTAATCATTAAAGTGAATGTATTCTCTAAAAAAAAAAAAAAAAATTAGTGGAAGGATAATGGTATAAAAATATTTTGAATTGCTTTAGAACTCTTACCTATTCATTATTGAAGGCTAATCAGAGGTTAGCCTTGCTATCCATTAATGTTATAAAAAGACTATACTGTTACATGCATTATATATAAATGCAATATATGCTATATATTATATATAGTCTATTAAACAGGTATATACTATACATATTATACATTATTAGATATTAACATATTATATGTTAAAGAGAGGAAAAAGTGGTAGATTTCAGCCATAACATAATCATAATGTTTTGATCACAAAAAATAATTGGAGACTGAAAGAGCCTTTGAGCACAGATCTTGATCAGGCAGGATTATCTTCAAATTCTGTTCTTTTCATGTATAGACATGTTAAAATTATTATTGTTGTTATTCCAGTATTATTTGTCTTGGTCCAAGAAGATAATAATGAAGTGTTTTATTAATGAATGTTTACATCTGATATCATGACAACTAGAATAGCTGAATAACCTCCATATCCTGCAACCTCTTCTAGCAAAGAGAGAGAAGGAAGGATGAAGGAAAGGGAAAGTAAAGATTAAAAGGCTGCCTTAGGATGCTTGGACATGACATAAAAGAACAAAATACACGCAGAAAACCAACAGAATCTTTGGCAAAGGAAATGACCAGGAAATTCACAAAAGGGACCAATGGGCAGGAGTTGGGAAGACATGCTCAAACTCAGGAGAAATGAGGGAAATATAAATCAAACAATAATGATATAATATTTCATATCCAGCTGTCCAGTAAAAACTTATAAATCTGACTTCTGGTGGAATTTTATTTTATATAACCACTTTGGAGAACAATTTGCAGTATCTAATAAAGTTCCAATCCCAAAGAAAGGCAATGCCAGAGAATGCTCAAACTAACACACAATTGCACTCATCTCACACACTAGCAAAGTAATGCTCAAAATTCTCCAAACCAGGCTTCAACAGTATATGAACCATGAACTTCCAGATGTTCCAGCTGGATTTAGAAAAGGCAGAGGAAGCAGAGATCAAATTGCCAACATCCACTGGATTATCGAAAAAGCAAGAGAGTTCCAGAAAAATATCTACTTCTTTATCGACTATGCCAAAGACTTTGACTGTGTGGATCACAACAAACTGAGGAAAATTCTTCAAGAGATGGGAATACCAAGCCACCTGACCTGCCTCCTGAGAAATCTGTATGCAGGTCAAGAAGCAATAGTTAGAACTGGACATGGAAAAACAGACTGGTTCCAAATCAGGAAAGGAGTACATCAAGGCTGTAAATTGTCACCCTGCTTATTTAAATTATATGCAGAGTACATCATGAGAAATGCTGGACTGGATGAATCACAAGCTATAATCAAGATTGCAGGGAAAAATATCAATAACCTCAGATATGCAGATGACATCACCCTTATGGCAAAAAGCGAAGAAGAACTAAACAGCCTCTTGATGAAAGTGAAAGAAGAGAGTGAAAAGTTGGCTTAAAACTCAGCATTCAGAAAACTGAGGTCATGGCACCTGGTCCCATCCCTTCATGGCAAATAGATAAGAAAACAATGGAAAAAGTGAGAGACTTCATTTTGGGGGGCTCCAAAATCACTGCAGATGGTGACTGCAGCCATGAAATTAAAAGACACTTACTCCTTGTGTATTTGCAAATTGTTTGAAATTTTGGTATTTAGAAAAGTTATGACTAATCTAGACAGCTTATTAAAAAGCAGAGACATTACTTTGCAAACAAAGGTCCATCTAGTCAAAGATGCATTTTTGCCGGTAGTCATGTATGGATGTGAGAGTTGGACTATAAAGGAAGCTGAGCACCGAAGAATTGATGCTTTTGAACTGTGGTATTGGAGAAGACTCTTGAGAGTCTCTTGGACTGCAAGGAGATTCAACCAGTCCATCCTGAAGGAAATCAGTCCTGACTATTCATTGGAAGGACTGATGCTGAAGCTGAAACTTCAATAATTTGGTCACTTGATGTGAAGATGTGACTCATTTGAAAAGACCCTGAGGCTGCAAAAGATTGAAGGCAGGAGGAGAAGGGGATGACAGAGGATGAGATGGTTGGATGGCATCACCAACTCGATGGACATGAGTTTGAGTAAACTTCAGGTGTTGGTGATGGACAGGAAGGCCTGGCGTGCTGCAGTCCATGGGGTCACAAAGAGTTGGACACGACTGAGCGACTGAACTGAACTGAATAAAGTTTTTGAAGGAGTGAATGTTTGCAATAATTATACTCCTTTTTATACACCCTAAAGCAGTGCTTCTCAGACTCTATTGTTAGAGTTTGGATAGTTTTCCAATGGAGCTGTTTTTCCAATGGAGAAATGCAGGCTCTGTTTATAAGGCCTGGAGTGCAGCCTGAGACCAAGCGCCCCGTTGATGACAACGCTGCCAACTCATGGACCAGCAAGATGTACGGAAACTCTTGCTGTGTGAAGGTGGGGATTGTACAGGGTTTATCATATTAATTTAATTGCAAGACACTGAAATTATGCTTATACATATTTAGTAAAAGTTTGGGAACCTGTGCTGGAATGAGATCCTCCAACTTCATGACAATGGTTTTCTTCAGAGAATAAGAGAAAATAATTAGATAAGGAGGGATATGCAAGAGGCTAAAACTGTGTTTTATCTATGTTTGTGTATGAACTGTTAGCTGCGTAGTAGGTACGTGGGTTTTTGACATGTGGGTTTTTATTACCATTTTTGTGTGCTTTAGGATAATATCTAAATTTTAAAAAGCAGAAAGAACATAATCTATCCTAAACAGTGGCAGACTGGTATTTTTCAAAACAATGTTAGTTCTTTAAATGTATAGTCCATTTTTCAGCTATTTTGTATAACCCCATTTTAACCATGTGATAGGCAGATAATGATATCTTTTTCAAGTTCTTTACAAATGAAGAATCTGAAGGTCTTGCCCAAGTTCACAGAGCTAAGAAGTTGAGTCAAGATTTTAATCCAAGTCTACTTATCTAGAGTTTGATTACATTACTCTACATGTTCTTTCCTATAAATGTTTACCTTCTAACTAAAAATAAATATTGCAAGATCAGTCAATTACAGAATATACCCATTAGATAAACATGTTTTCAAGCAAATAAACATGAAACTTCATAAACCAACTTCTCTCTTCCTACTGTCTCATACATGGTAGGTCGAGTCACAAGATTCATCATGAGTGAGAAATTGTATAGCCCTGCTTAGGACATAAATTGGTAACTAAGTCATCAAAAAATGGCCAAAAATGAAAACGTTATAGCTTACTTTCATGACACAAAGGCTAATATACCTTATTTTTTGATCTTCAGGATCCTAAAATGTGTTTTGATATCAGTATTAGTTTTCTGTTTTTTGTTTGTTTGTTTGTTTTCATCCAAGAGGTGCTGTAATATAATAGAGAGGACTACAGAATGTTCCATCCTGATCTTGGCTCAAGAATCCAGCTTTAGCATTTTCTAGCTGTATGGTCTTTAGCAAATTTTCCTTTTGAATCATAGTATCTATCTTAGTAATGTGATAGATATGTGTGCAAAATGGCTAACACTCAATAAACATTCAGGAAAAAAGTCAAAGGAACACTCTTAAGGAATAATAAAATTTATAGGGACAGAGAATAATTTTAAAGTAACAAATAAATAGACACAAAATGCTTCTCTTGCCGATATTAGTTAGGAGAGAATAAAAGCCTGAGATAGCATTGCCAAATCAACCCTAATCCAAGGTTTTTGTACAAATTATGTATAATCATGCCATATTTTTAAAAGGATGCAAAGACTTTCACCCACATTTAAATAATCATATTAACCAGATAAATCTATATTGGGAAAGGGATTGCAGATCAGATCAGATCAGATCAGATCAGTCGCTCAGTCGTGTCCGACTCTTTGCGACCCCATGAACCGCAGCACGCCAGGCCTCCCTGTCCATCACCAGCTCCCGGAGGTCACTCAGACTCGCATCCATCGAGTCAGTGATGCCATCCAGCCATCTCATCCTCTGTCGTCCCCTTCTCCTCCTGCCCTCAATCCCTCCCAGCATCAGAGTCTTCTCCAATGAGTCAACTCTTCGCATGAGGTGGCCAAAATACTGGAGTTTCAGCTTTAGCATCATTCCTTCTAAAGAAATTCCAGGATTGATCTCCTTCAGAATGGACTGGTTGGATCTTCTTGCAGTCCAAGGGACTCTCAAGAGTCTTCTCCAACACCACAGTTCAAAAGCATCAATTCTTCGGCGCTCAGCCTTCTTCACAGTCCAGCTCTCACATCCATACATGACCACAGGAAAGACCATAGCCTTGACTAGGCGAACCTTTGTTGGTAAAGTAATGTCTCTGCTTTTGAATATGCTATCTAGGTTGGTCATAACTTTCCTTCCAAGGAGTAAGCGTCTTTTAATTTCATGGCTGCAGTCACCATCTGCAGTGATCTTGGAGCCCAGAAAAACAAAGTCTGACACTGTTTCCACTGTTTCCCCATCTATTTCCCATGCAGTGATGGGACCAGATGCCATGATCTTCGTTTTCTGAATGTTGAGCTTTAAGCCAACCTTTTCACTCTCCACTTTCACTTTCATCAAGAGGCTTTTTAGCCCCTCTTCACTTTCTGCCATAAGGGTGGTGTCATCTGCATATCAGTAGACACAAATTGAAGCTAGCAGGTGTCTAAGGCAAACTGGGAATAATTCCAGAAGACAGTTTTTTTTTTTTTTTTTAACCACTATCTCTTTGGACAGGATCTTATCCACTCCCTGTTAATATACTTAAGTGTTTGCAAAGGTTGGAGAGCAGAAAGAATGCTTATCTTAGAGAGAATTATCTCTGCTGAGTATTTTCACTGTAAATCTATATAAAATGTATTTGTCTAAGTGGGTACCAAGTGAGGTTAAGGTGATAGAAAGTCTTTGTCCTTCTCTTTCATTTCTTAGCCATTAAAAATAACAAAAATAAATACACAAATAAAACAGTAATGCGGCTGGAAGCAGAGAGATTAAGTTATGAGCCCTCCACTTGGAAAATTTTCACAATTGTTGAATAACAAAAATTTCTCATAAACAAAGGTCCTTTTTCTTTTTCTTTTCTTCCACACTGTCCATTCTTCTGCGAACTCTCCGAACCTGACTCTGCTACATAAAACTAAACACAAATGGGAAATCTAACCCAGCATTCTCTAACTCATGGGAAAAATACAGTTTTTGTATTTTTTTTGTATTGATTGAAAAATACAATCAGTCCTGTTCAGATGCTCAGTCGTGTCTGACACTTTGCGACCCCATGAACCGCAGCACGCCAGGCTTCCCTGTCCATCAACAGCTCATGGAGACTACATAGACTCATGTCCATTGAGTCAGTGATGCCATCCAGCTATCTCATCCTCTGTCATCCCCTTCTCCTCCTGCCTTCAATCTTTCCCAATCTCAGGGTCTTTTCAAATGAGTTAGCTTTTTGCATCAGATGGTCAAAGTATTGGAGTTTCAGCTTCAACATCACACCTTCCAGTGAACACCAAGGATTGACCTTTAAAATGGATTGGTTGGATCTTCTTGCAGTCCAAAGGACTCTCAAGAGTCCTCTCCAACACCACAGTTCAAAACCATCAATTCTTCTGCATTCAGCTTTCTTTATAGTCCAACTCTCACATCCATATACGACTACTGGAAAAACCAGAGCCTTGACTAGACAGACCTTTGTTGATAAAGTAATGTCTCTGCTTTTTAATATGTTGTCTAGGTTGGTCACAACTTTCCTTCCAAGGAGTAAGCGTCTTTTAATTTCATGGCTGCAATCACCATCTGCAGTGATTTTGGAGCCCCCCAAAATAAAGTCTGACACTGTTTCCACTGTTTCTCCATCTATTTGCCATGAAGTGATGGGAGATGCCATGATCTTAGTTTTCTGAATGTTGAGCTTTAAGCCAACTTTTTCACTCTCTTCTTTCACTTTCATCAAGAGGCTCATAAGTTCCTCTTCACTTTCTGCCATAAAGGTGGTGTCATCTGCATATCTGAGTTTATTGATATTTCTCCTCGCAATCTTGATTCCAGCTTGTGCTTCTTCTAGCCCAGCATTTCTCATGATGTACTCTGCATAGAAGTTAAATAAGCAGGGTGACAATATACAGCCTTAACGTACTCCTTTTCCTATTTGGAATCAGTTTGTTGTTCCGTGTCCAGTTCTAACTGTTGCTTCCTGACCTGCATATAGGTTTCTCAAGAGGCAGGTCAGGTGGTCTGGTATTCCCATCTCTTTCAGAATTTTCCACAGTTTATTTTGATACACACAGTCAAAGGTTTGGCATAGTCAATAAAGCAGAAATAGATGTTTTTATGTGACTCTCTTGCTTTTTTGATGATCCAGTAGATGTTAGCAATTTGATCCCTGGTTCCTCTGCCTTTTCTAAAACCAGCTTGAACATCTGGAAGTTCACGGTTCATGTATTGCTGAAGCCTGGCTTGCAGAATTTTGAGCATACTTTACTAGTGTGTGAGATGAGTGCAATTGTGTGGTAGTTGAACAGTCTTTGGCATTGCCTTTCTTTGGGATTGGAATGAAAACTGACCTTTTCCAGTCCTGTGGCCACTGCTGAGTTTTCCAAATTTGCTGGCATATTGAGTACAGTACTTTCACAGCATCATCTTTCAGGATTTGGAATAGCTCAACTGGAATTCCATCACCTCCACTAGCTTTGTTCGTAGTGATGCTTTCTAAGGCCCACTTGACTTCACATTCCAGGATGTCTGGCTCTAGGTGAGTGATCACACCATCGTGATTATCTGTGTCATGAAGATATTTTTTTGTACAGTTCTGTGTATTCTTGCCACCTCTTGTTGATATCACCTGGTTCTGTTATGTCCATACCATTTCTGTCCTTTATCAAGCCCATCTTTGCATGCAATGTTCCCTTGGTATCTCTAATTTTCTTGAAGAGCTCTCTAGTCTTTCCCATTCTGTTTTCTTCCTCTGTTTCTTTTCATTGATCGCTGAGGAAGGCTTTCTTATCTCTCCTTGCTATTCTTTGGAACTCTGCATTCAAATGGGTATATCTTTCCTTTTCCCCTTTGCTTTTCACTTCCCATCTTTTCACAGCTATTTGTAAGGCCTTCTCAGACAGCCATTTTGATTTTTTGCATTTCTTTTCCATGGGAATGGTCTTGATCCCTGTCTCCTGTACAATGTCACGAACCTCTGTCCATAGTTCATCAGGCACTCTGTCTATCAGATCTACTCCCTTAAATCTATTTCTCACTTCCACTGTATAATCATAAGGGATTTGATTTAGGTCATACCTGAATATTCTAGTGGTTTTCCCTACTCTCTTCAATTTAAGTCTGAATTTGGCAATAAGGAGTTCATGATCTGAGCCACAGTCAGCTCCCGGTCTTGTTTTTGCTGACTGTATAGAGTTTCCCATTAGTGAGACCTATAGGACTGCAGATTGCTTTAACACATTGAGGACTTGCTACTTAAATACATTCGCTAAACTCAGTCCCAGAGTTTCTTATTTGGTAGATCTAGGGTCAGGTTCAAGACCTTGCATTTCTAATTGCCAGGTGATGCTGGTGCTGCTGGAACCTGTGAGAACTTTGCTTTAATATAAACACATTTACCAAGGGTGGTTTGTAACTCGTTGAAAGCTCAAACTCTCTGGTTTAAATTCTAGTGCCTCAATTTATTAGCTCTTTGACACTGGCAGAGTTACCTACCTTTTTGTACTTCAGTTCCCTATGTATAAAAGGGCAGAAATGATAGTCTTTCAGAGAGAATTGTTGCAACAAATAAATGGGAGAGTAAGTGTAAGATAGAGTCTCAGTTGCTCACATCCTTGCTAACATTTGGTGGTGTTGCATTTTACTTTTTTATTATTTCATCAATCAAAAGGGTATAAAAGACAGTCTTACTATAATTACTGTTATATTTATTTTTTAAATTTTTAATTAATTAATTTATTTTACTTTACAATATTGTATTGGTTTTGCCGTACATTGACTTGAATCCACCATGAGTGTACATGTGTTCTGCATCCTGAACCCCCCCTCCCACCTCCCTCCTCATCCCTTCCCTCTGGGTCATCCTAGTGCACCAGCCCCGAGCACCCTGTATCATGTATCAAACCTGGACTGGTGATTTGTTTCATATGTGATAATATACATGTTTCAATGCCATTCTCCCAAATCATACCCCCCTCCACCTGCCTCCCAGAGTCCAAAAGACTGTTCTATACATCTGTGTCTCTTTTGCTGTCTCGTTTACAGGGTTATCGTTACCATCTTTCTAAATTTCATATACATGTGTTAGTATACTGTATAGGTGTTTTTCTTTCTGGCTTACTTCACTCTGTATAATAGGCTCCAGTTTCATCCACCTCATTAGAACTGATTCAAATGTATTCTTTTAAATGGCTGAGTAATACTCCATTGTATATATGTACCACAGCTTTCTTATCCATTCTACCTTTTTAGGTAAATGTAGAAAGAGGATTTCAAGTTGTGTAATGCATGTAATTGCTTCTAAAAATTAAAGTCTATATTGATGATATTAATGGCTATCTCTGGTTGAGAAAAAAGACACTCATCTTGATTAAAGAATTACTCTAATAGAAAGGATGTAGGAAGTGGGTAATATTTTTTATGACTGCTCTCACCATATATGTTTACATATCATAGAGTTGATTCTCATACCATTCATAAGAAATAGGAAAGACACAGTACCTATTACTTATAGCAAGCAAACTTAAAAGTTGAGGGATTTGTCAAAACATTGAACTGAGCTAGCTATTGATTGAATTGAGCTAGCTATTGACTGAATTGAGCTAGCTAAACAGCTAAGAAGTTATTCATTTCTTGAGCACCAATTTCGAACAGGAATTATATATACCTTTCCTTTTGCATGGAGGGCACTTACCCCATATATGCACCTGGTTCAGTCACTCACTTTCTTCAAGTTTTTGCTCAAGCATTCTCTTCTAATAAACCTTCTTTGACAACACTCCATCTGTGTGTGTGCATGCATGTGTGTGTGCATTTGATAACGTACTTAATGCTTTTATACAAAATATTAGATGTTATTAGATATCAGCGTATACTTGCAAATACCATGAGAACAAAAAACGTTAGGTTTTTTAAAAACAAATAATACATTAAATCACTTGTGTTTATTACAATATTTTCAACTTGAATATCTTTTATATGTAATAATTCTCTGGATAAACAAAAAAATCTCCAAACATTTTATATAACTTGATTCTTTTAAGAAAACCATAAGCCTCCAGAATATCTTTTCATCAAATGGTTAAATTATATTAATAAAAGGATAATAGGGTAACTATAGCAGTGATGTCTTGTCAATTAAATTATTAGTATTTTAAAAAGCAAAAATTAGAAAATGAGTATAGTGATATGTGAATAGAACCACTAAAGGCTTCATTGTATGTAAAAAGTGGTCCTGAGTAAGGACCATCTTTGGAGAGTTCTGGAGTACTCATAAATTGTATTTGCTCAAATAGTAATTAAATTAAGACTGGATAATGCTTTCTGCAATGGCTTCCACATGAGGTCTTCTGCAAATCAACTGATATCTTTCAAGTCACTGGGGAGTATTACTAACAAGTGGGACTTAGGGGACAAGTGGGACTCAAACTACCGAACAATTGCACTCATCTCACACGCTAGTAAAGTAATGCTCAAAATTCTCCAAGCCAGGCTTCAGCAATATGTGAACCGTGAACTTCCTGATGTTCAGGCTGGTTTTAGAAAAGGCAGAGGAACCAGAGATCAAATTGCCAACATCCGCTGGATCATGGAAAAAGCAAGAGAGTTCCAGAAAAACATCTATTTCTGCTTTATTGACTATGCCAAAGCCTTTGACTGTGTAGATCACAATAAACTGTGGAAAATTCTGAAAGAGATGGGAGTACCAGACCACCTGATCTGCCTCTTGAGAAATCTGTATGCAGGTCAGGAAGCAACAGTTAGAACTGGTCATGGAACAGCAGACTGGTTCCAAATAGGAAAAGGAGTACGTCAAGGCTGCATATTGTCACCATGTTTATTTAACTTATATGCAGAGTACATCATGAGAAATGCTGGACTGGAAGAAACACAAGTTGGAATCAAGATTGCTGGGAGAAATATCAATAACCTCAGATATGCAGATGACACGACTCTTATGGCAGAAAGTGAAGAGGGGCTAAAAAGCCTCTTGATGAAAGTGAAAGTGGAGAGTGAAAAGGTTGGCTTAAAGCTCAACATTCGGAAAACGAAGATCATGGCATCTGGTCCCATCACTGCATGGGAAATAGATGGGGAAACAGTGGAAACAGTGTCAGACTTTGTTTTTCTGGGCTCCAAAATCACTGCAGATGGTGACTGCAGTCATGAAATTAAAAGATGCTTACTCCTTGGAAGGAAAGTTATGACCAACCTAGATAGCATATTCAAAAGCAGAGACATTACTTTACCAACAAAGGTTTGCCTAGTCAAGGCTATGGTCTTTCCTGTGGTCATGTATGGATGTGAGAGCTGGACTGTGAAGAAGGCTGAGCGCCGAAGAATTGATGCTTTTGAAGTGTGGTGTTGGAGAAGACTCTTGAGAGTCCCTTGGACTGCAAGAAGATCCAACCGGTCCATTCTGAAGGAGATCAATCCTGGAATTTCTTTGGAAGGAATGATGCTAAAGCTGAAACTCCAGTATTTTGGCCACCTCATGCGAATAGTTGACTCATTGGAGAAGACTCTGATGCTGGGAGGGATTGAGGGCAGGAGGAGAAGGGGATGACAGAGGATGAGATGGCTGGATGGCATCACTGACTCGATGGGTATGAGTCTGGGTGATCTCCGGGAGCTGGTGATGGACAGGGAGGCCTGGCGTGCTGCGGTTCATGGGGTCGCAAAGAGTCGGACACGACTGAGCGACTGATCTGATCTGATCTGGGACTTAGGAAAACTTGTTATTTTTGTTATACATCTCACAGGTACTAGAACATACTTTTCTTCTCTCATCACAGTTCAGAATGAATTAATTTGATTTAAGATCCATTAATTCTAACATGATTTTAAGTATCTTTCTCTGTGGCTGTTATTTACCTTGACAGTCTTTAAGAATCTGTGTCCTGTTTTCTATCTCTTGATGGATTGCCACTCCAGTAAGAGTCCTTGTGCAATGAAAGAAAGTGGTTAAAAATGGCTAACACTGTTTTCCTTTTTGCCTTTAATTTGCCAATTAAAGGAAGAGGCACTCTCTCTTTTCCCTATACCTGCATCGCATATATGCTGCAGCTACCTTTCCATCACCTTAATGTACTCAAGTACAAATCCGGGTGATAATAAGGCCCCATTACCACCACTTTGACTTTTTTATGTACTGCTGGAAATTTTTCTTCTTAATTTCACAGTTCAGTGCCACTCTTTGGATTTAGTACTTTGAAATTTTCTCTCTAGTTTATTTTCTGAACTACTTTTTCTTTTTTAACTTTCTATCCACAATAACTTCAGAAAACTGCCAGTACCTCTATTATGTTTTTTTTTTTTTCCTGAAATGCACCTCTTTTGACATTATCTTAGGTTGTACTTAGCTCTTAAATTGCTTTTCTCTACTTAATAGTTTCTTATATATGTTCAAGCAAGTATCTATGGAAGGCCTAGGCACTGGGCTATGTATTTGGTTAATGTTTAATTTTCCATCTCTGTTGTTTAGATCTGGTAAACAAAGTGATAGGTTTCCTAAAAATTGAAGAGGACCACCTGTTATAAGTATATATAATAAGTTCTTGGAAAATTAGTTTAAATCCTTTGCTCAGGACAGTAACACTGAGCTTAGAGGCCAGGGACTCAGAGTTCTTGTCCTCTCTTCAAACTCCTCTGTTATTTAGTTTTATTGGCAAGTCTGTTGGCACATGAGAGCCTCCTCTGTCAAGTAATAATGCTTGAATTTCTTATTGAAGAGTCTGTGTGGTGTCAAGTAAACTTGTTATGTTTTAGAAGTTTATTATCGGGGGAATTCTTGTGATTAGTTATAATGATGCAGATTCAAAATTTTAACTCACACTCCTCTGATGTGTAAGGAAGATGAGCTGCTTTGTTTTTGTAATTGATCTAAGCTTCCTCAAGAGGCTCTATTCTGTTGGAAAGTGAATGGAAAGTGGAAGTGGCTGAAGAAAGGAGCAAAGTGGGAAAGAAATGCTTAACAAGGCAATCAATGGCATTTCTCTTAAGCTTTAAATAGTATCATTGGCGGTGAGACTCATTCTCTTTTTGAGGAAGTCTGTCTTTTACATTACCTCCATGTTTACCTGTTTCTCTCCAAGATGGTGCCTGGGTATGTAGGTTAGTTTATAAAGATTAAAAAAGAAAAAAAAAAAAGCTCTGATAATTCTCCTGCCCCCCAAAATACCCGTAATACTGAGAACCTATGAATGTACTCAGTTACAGAATAAGAATTAAGATTGCAGATTGAATTAAGCTTGCTTATCAGCTGATTTGATGCTGAAGCTGAAACTCCAATACTTTGGCCACCTAATGGGAAGAACTGACTCATTGCAAAAGACCCTGATGCTGGGAAAGACTGAAAGCGGGAGGAGAAGGGGATGACAGAGGATGAGATGGTTGGATGGCATCACCGACTCAATGGACATGAGTTTGAACAAACTCTGGGAGTTGGTGATGGACAGGGAAGCCTGGCATGCTGCAGTCTATGGGGTCGCAGAGTCGGACATGACTGAGCAACTGAACTGAGCTGAACTGATCAGCTGATTTAAAAATAGATTATCCAGGAATTATCTAGGTGGATTTATTGCAATTGTAAGGGTCCTTATAAGTGAAAGAGAGGCAGGAGAGTCAGTGTCCAAGTGATGGAAGGTGAAAAATCTCTAAAGATGACAGGGGACCATGAATCAAAGAATGTGCTCAGTCTCTTTAAGCTGTAATAGGCAAGGAAATGTATCCTCATCTAAAGCCTCCAGAGTAATGTAGCCCTATCAATACCTTGATTTTAGCTCAGTAAGATCTACTTTGGATATCTGATTTTCAAAGCTGTAAGATAATATATTTCTATTGCTTAAGGCATTGTTTGTGGTCATTTGTTACAGCAGTAATGGGATGCTAATGCCCTTCCATATCCTCTTTACTACTTCATGTAGTGAATCGTCTAGTCTGAGTAATGACCACTGTAAGTGTTAATTGCTCAGTGGTGTCCAACTCTTTGCAACTTTGGATTTTAGCCCAGAGAAGCCCAGACTTCTCTGTCCATGGAATTCTCCAGGCAAGAATACTGGAGTGGGTTGCCATTCCTTCTCCATTCTTGCATTGCAGGTGGATTCTTTACCATCTGAGCCACCACGAAAGCTCAGTGAAGTATCTTATTTTCAGGCATCATGCCGATTCTTATCACTGGAGTCTGTAGTCTTCACTGTTTGTCTCTGACACTGTTTCTATATTTTTGTCTCTGTGTTCCAGCCTACTGGCCATCTAAAGACCTCTACTTCGTCTTAGTCAAGCAGGACATGTCTTTGGTACATTCAGTCTGTGGAGATCCAGAAACAATGCTTAATACATCTATCTGAACACTTCTCTTGGCTGTGCTGGACCATCATCCCATGGGTTTGGCCTGTGCAAGCCTACCTGGTAGGGTTTTGAGTAGAAAGCTCAGCAGACCATCTTTTGGTTCTAGGCTCCCCATCAGTCTATCTGATATATTTGGGAAGGTCAGGCACACAGTTCTATCTGCCTCCTCTATCACTGTCTCCTTTCCTATTCTCATAATATTCTAAGCTTGAAGAAATGTGCTTCCCTCACCAATCTTCCCTTTTGTCATGATCTGGACTCCCTTCATTCCTGGTTTATAGATAACAAAATCCATGATATAGTTGGCGAACTTAAATGTTATTATAGCAGTTAAAACAATTTACAGGCTTTTTAAAAAATATGGCCAGATTTTCAAAATTGTTGTTTTGATATGGGCTGAAGAATTTTTACTCCAGATACCAAAACTAGAATCTGACTTCTTTTTTCCTACTGCATACACGTTGCACAATTCTGATCCTTCATGAGGCAAATGCATGCCTCTAGAATGTTATTGATGCCCTGTATATCATTCCCTTTATGCCAAAATATGTCAGCATTTTGGGTATATGTATGTACTAATTATTGCAAAAGAAAAGAGATTACATTATACATTCTTATAATGTAGGATAATAATTCTTATAATGAAGGATAATATTTAAAATGCTTTCATATACTCAAAAATAAGTATTATATACTATGCTTGTTATTAAATTTTAATTAAATTAAGTCACATATTTCAGTTTTAAATTAGTAAATTCACAAAAGCTTATTAAATTTGGGCTCTAAATATGGTATTTATTATATCAAACCAGTGATAAACATATTCCTTTAGATTCTTGATTAAATTGATTTTATGGAGTTATAGAACTAGTAAAAACTATAAGAACTCACTTAATACATTCCCTTGAATCCCTGAAATACCATTTATGCTGCTGCTAAGTCACTTCAGTAGTGTCCGACTCCGTGTGACCCCATAGAGGGCAGCCCACCAGGCTCCCCAGTCACTGGGACTCTTCAGGCAAGAACACTGGAGTGGGTTGCCATTTCCTTCTCCAATGCAGTAAAGTGAAAAGTGAAAGTGAAGTCACTCAGTCGTGTCTCTTAGTGACCCCATGAACTACAGCCTACCAGGCTCCTCCATCCATGGGATTTTCCAGGCAAGAGTACTGGAGTGCGGTGCCACTGCCTTCTCCAGAAATACCATTTATAAACATGCTCAAAAAGATTGCTTTCAATCCTATAGATATCAGCATCATTCCCTCAATGTTAGGAAGGTATTTCTAAGCAAATGACAGCTTGCTCTCCTCTTTCAGTTGTGTTTCTCCTATTTTATAGCTGTTGATAATTGAAGATTATTTTATCTGTTTCTTTTCTCTAGGTTCTTCTTTTGTAGAAGAAATTCTTTTTTTCTTGAAAGAGTCAAATATATCTAATGTTGCAGAAAGACAAGGTGGTAACAATCATGAGCATTAAGTCTCAATAATATTAAATAACCCTTTCATGCACAGCCTATACTAGATTACCTAATGTATTAGAAGCAAAATAAAGCACATTATTGGCCAGTTTCAGAATGGTCCTGACTTCTGCTCTACATATTCTCCATTAATGATACTACAAAAACCCAAGATTTTGGAATTAGTCTCCATGTCCCCATTTCTAGATTTTTTTCTCTCAACCTCCAGACCCATACTTAAATACCTGTGAGATATCTCTACCTATTTTACTTCAAGTCTGATTTGGCACCAGTCCTTTCACTCATTTCACCTCTTAAATTTGCTCCTTTCTCTTCTTTTTGATATTTTAGTTTATAGTTACTATTGCACTAGCCATTCAAAGTGGAAACCTCAGTTTTCAGTATGGTGGCATTCCAGGATCCATGCTAAGACCCTGGAGACAGTAGAAAATCCAGCCAAGATCAGCAAAATTAACTCACAGCAGCCTGCCAGGTGAATGCAGATAACTAAATAAATGCTATTGTTGGAAACCACTAAGATGTGAGTGTTTGCAAAACAGCAACAGATAACAATACAACTGTTTTGCCCTTCTCTCTTCTTAAACAAACCTCATATCCAATAGGTTACCAAATCCTTACTTTTAACCTCTAGTGGTTATTTGAATCTTTACTTCTATTGCCACTACCTTAATTCAAAGTCTCATGGATGTTTTTCCTCTTAAGCTATGGCTGAGTAACAATTATTGTTACCTCAACTTGCAGTATTAATATTTTCACCTCTATCAAATCTGCTACAATAATCTAAGTGGCAATATAATGTGGTGGTTAGTTACATTTTTGAATACTGGATTTGAATCCCAGCTCTGCTACTTAGTAGCTCAATCATTTGGGACAAGTCAGGTTACTTCTCTTGCCTCTGTTTTTTAATCTGTGACATTGGTATATAGTACCTGCCTCAAAGGGGCTTCCCAGATGGTGCTAGTGGTACAGAACCTTCTTGCCAGTCCAGATGACATAAGAGGCTTGGGTTAATCCCTGGGTCGGGAAGATTCCTTGGAGGAGGGCATGGCAACCCACTTCTGTATTCTTGCCTGGAGAATCCCATGGACAGAGGAGCCAGGAAGCTATGCTCCATGGGGTCCAAAGAGTCGGACACAACTGAAGTGACTTAGCATGCATGCATGCACCTGCCTCATAGAGTAGTTTAAATATTTTCTGAATTAAAATGACTTTGCCAATACTAGTAGGCAATGAGTGACTATTATTATTAAACATTCATTGACGATGTTGTTGTAAGTATATTTCATGGATTGCATTTTGAATAAATTGTTCCCCCAAAGGATCCGATTATCAAATAAGTTTACAAGCTATTACTAAAATACCACTTCTTGAGGAAAGCTGTAATGCTGAACTGCCTACTTTGATTGATGTTTGAAAAACAGGAAACTAGATTCAAGTGCTGTTCCTGGAAAAAACTGATCCTGCTGGATTGCAAAAACAAGCATGACAGCAATAGAAAGAAAGCAGGGGAAAAGCATAAAGAAAACAAAAAAGCAACCCCTTATTTCTTCTCTCTCCTTGAAGTTTTCCTCTAGCACACCCACATGTGGAGCCAGCTTAGTGAAGAGGAAGATATTTTACAGAACCTCTATATCTCAAAGTCTTTTATATCTCAAAGCACAGTATAGACCAATTGGTTTAGAGTTGAGAGACAACTGATAGATAATTTTCATATAGTTTAAAGAATATATCTAAAATATGATCACTTTTAATTATAAGTATGAAATGGAGAAGAAATATAAACATTACTTAAAACTCTCTAAAAGTGCTAACAGATAAATATTAAGATATTGACAAAGAAGTCCCAAAACGTTTTGAACAAATTGCTTATCCAATGATGGATACTGAATATATTATTTCAGAAATTGACTATTCCCATTAAAGCACTTAAAAGTATTTCCAGTAAATCAATAATCAGAATTTCAGAATATTAATTATACAAAAATATGTTTTAGGAAATTTACTTGGTGGAGATTACCTAGTTCAGATCAGATCAGTTGCTCAGTCGTGTCCGACTCTTTGCGACCCCATGAACCGCAGCATGCCAGGCCTCCCTGTCCATCACCAGCTCCCGGAGGTCACCCAGACTCACACCCATCAAGTCAGTGATGCCATCCAGCCATCTCATCCTCTATCGTCCCCTTCTCCTCCTGCCCTCAATCCCTCCCAGCATCAGAGTCTTCTCCAATGAGTCAACTCTTCGCATGAGGTGGCCAAAATACTGGAGTTTCAGCTTTAGCATCATTCCTTCCAAAGAAATTCCAGGATTGATCTCCTTCAGAATGGACTGGTTGGATCTTCTTGCAGTCCAAGGGACTCTCAAGAGTCTTCTCCAACACCACAGTTCAAAAGCATCAATTCTTCGGTGCTCAGCCTTCTTCACAGTCCAGCTCTCACATCCATACATGACCACAGGAAAGACCATAGCCTTGACTAGGCGAACCTTTGTTGGTAATGTCTCTGCTTTTGAATATGCTATCTAGGTTGGTCATAACTTTCCTTCCAAGGAGTAAGCGTCTTTTAATTTCATGGCTGCAGTCACCATCTGCAGTGATTTTGGAGCCCAGAAAAACAAAGTCTGACACTGTTTCCACTGTTTCCCCATCTATTTCCCATGCAGTGATGGGAATCCCATGCAGGGATTCCTGTGGGCAGGAATCCCTCAGAAGAAATGGAGTGGCCATCATGGTCACCAAAAGAGTCTGAAATGCAGTACTTGGATGCAATCTCAAAAATGACAGAATGATCTCTGTTCGTTTCCAAGGCAAACCATTCAATGTCACAGTAATCCAAATCTATGCCGCAACCAGTAACGCTGAAGAAGCTGAAGTTGAACGGTTCTATGAAGACCTACAAGACCTTTTAGAACTAACACCTAAAAAAGATGTCCTTTTCATTATAGGGGACTGGAATGCAAAAGTAGGATTACCTAGTTAGTCTTCAACAAATATTTACCATTATCATCATTTTTATTGCTATCATCATTCATCATAATTATCTATAGAATGAAAGTCCAAGTTACATTGGGACACTATAGATAGAAATGATGTTGATTTGCCAATCTTCTGTATACTTTGCTCTACCAGTACTTTTTTCCTGCTTTTAGCTCTACTAGAAGCAACTGCTTAACATTTTTAGCAAACAGCAACTAATCCAAAAATTGTTTCATTTTGTTTATGAAGATTTTCCTGAAGCACTTTGAGAAAATTAATATTTCTTCTTCTGAATTCTCACTCTGTACAGCTTTATAATTTCACCTATAGCATGGTACTAGAGCCCAGTGGGTTTTAGTACCTTTAGTACCTTTTAGTGACTTTCAAGTTAAAATGGCTAAATTTAGCAGCAACAGAAGTTTTTATGGCCCACAGGACTCAGATTACTTATTATCCACCTATTGCTGTGTAGAGAAGCAAAACTTGCTGCCCCCAAACGTCTCATTGTCATGAGATGATAGGTCACTTAGCCTGCCTATTTTTAAGAAGCATAAGACTCCAGAGTCTTTCATTATATCTCCCTCTTAGCTCTCTGAAGAATGTAGAAAGAGGGCCTAGTGCAGGAAGGGTACTATCACCATAGATAAGTGCAATCCTAGCTTGGTGTGGTGGACAGGGAGGAACCTTGCAAACTGGTTGTTAAAATTCCTCACTGCGTTCTCTGTCTCTACCTGCCCAGCAAGCATTTGTCTGCCAGACATTTGCTTTTCCATCTTCATGTGAATTGTCTTCCTCCCCTTTGAAGTTCCAAATCACTACTCATAGCATCCTCTTATGTCTTTAGCTGAAGATAGTAATTAAGGTGAGGGTTTCCACCGTTTTGGAGAGTTGCTCAGTTTTCCTAAGTCTCTCTATGTATGCATGTTATCAAACTTTCCTTTGATTTTATCCTGCTATTCTGTCTTAAGTCAGTGTAATTCTTAAACCAGCTAGAAGAACCTAGAAGGATAGAGGAAAATTTCTTCCTTTCTGACAGCAGGAAAAGTTAGCTTACACAGATCTTTAGTTACAAAGGCTTTATTAATATTAGAGTCCCTCCCCACCCTAGACTGAAAGTTGCTGGGAAATAGTAATTCTGGGAAATCAAGATTGACTCTTTGAAAGTTGATTAACATTAGATAAATATTAGATGAATATTAGATGTGAATTCTCACAACTTCACAGACTTTCTTCTCCATTAATTTACACTACTTCTACTTATGTTTTCTTTCCACGTATCTTTCCACCCATAATGAAGCGCTTTCATTTTTATTTAATGTGACCCAATTCTCAATCATAGATGATGATTATTATTATTCAAGTCAGAGATAACAACCCTCCTTTATCCTTGTCTCATCCAGTGAGTCGGCACTTCTTTAATAATCTAAAATCTCCAGGATATTTACTGACATCTTCGTATCATCACTCCAGCCTCATGAATGGAGCTAGAAGATGCCACAAGCGCTGCCAGAAATCAGTTGCTGCAGAATCAGCGGTCACTCTGGTATGTTCCCCAAATGGTGTAAGCAGCAGTTATCTGGCCACCGCAAAGTGACTCTGGCCTCACTACTGTCATCATACTTGCCACTGGAGTGTGAATCCAGTGCAACTAACCTGAGAACTAGCCCTGTGTGTATGGCAAGTCACACCTCGCCTCTTCCCCCATAACTATGTCTAACTTCCTAAAGTGAGGACTCTTCATCTGAGCTCTGTATCACAGTACTCTTATCTGAAACACTTGTCTGACCCACAGTGTCAGTCTTGGTGCCAAGGACTCATTGCAGATCAAACACTTGAGAACCTTCATTTCTCATCAAATGAACATAGTCCAATTCTGTTTCTTGCATTGCTTCAGTGATGGTGTGAGCGCCAGCATGCTGGGCAGGATTTACGTTCTGACTATGGGCAGTGAGGGAAGAGAAGACCTGTCCTTCAGCTCATTCCAGACAAGGCAGGCCTGGATGCAGAACCTCTTGGCTTTTTATTTACAATCACACACAGTCTATTCCCTCTGCAAACTCACAATCCTCTGATGGCCATTCAACAAAAGAGTGCAGATTTAGCTATTCATCTGTCCATTAATTATCAGCCCTCATAAAATTTTGGTATTTTGTTAGTTGCAGATCTAGCTGTATACTTCCTCCATCGACTTTTTTTTTTTTTTTGGTTTCGGTTTCTTTCAGATAACCTATTTCAGGGCAAATCTCAATCCTTCAGAAATATTCTGATAACCCTAACTACCCAGAGCAAGGAATTTTCTTTTCTAAGATTTCTCTTTACCCCTTTTGCATGTCTGCTTGCTATCTTTTCAACAGTTTTAGAGTCTTGCATACCATTTGGTAAAAGATAGGCCTCCCATTGTTAAGCAAAAAACCACTACTTTATTATAATCTTTTTCTAGAACAAGGATGCAAATTTTATATGCTGGAACCAATGGAGTAATTTCTCTTCTCCCCAAACAAAAGCAACTGCTCTGAGTTAACTTGTTCTTTTAGCATGAGAAGAAATACAGATTTAAAATAGCACCTCTCTGTAACAACCATCACAAAGAATACAGATCATCCTTGACTGACATGGTGTTTATAAACCCATTGTGAATTAAAAATACCCTAAGTCAAAACACATTTAATACACCTAACCTACTGAACATTGTAGTTTAGGCTAGCCTACCTTAAATGTGCTGAGAGCACTTGCATTAGCCTACAGTTGTGCAAAATCATCTAGCCTAAAACCTGTTTTGTGATAATGTGTTGAATGACTCATGTTATTTATTGAACACAGTTTTCATTCCAATCCCAAAGAAAGGCAATGCCAAAGAATGCTCAAACTACCACACAATTGCACTCATCTCACAAGCTAGTAAAGTAATGCTCAAAATTCTTCAAGCCAGGCTTCAGCAATATGTGAACCGTGAACTTCCTGATGTTCAAGCTGGTTTTAGAAAAGGCAGAGGAACCAGAAATCAAATTGCCAACTTCTGCTAAATCATGGAAAAAGCAAGAGAGTTCCAGAAAAACATCTATTTCTACTTTATTGACTATGCCAAAGCCTTTGACTGTGTGGATCACAATAAACTGTGGAAAATTCTGAAACAGATGGGAATTCCAGACCACCTGACCTGCCTCTTGAGAAATCTGTATGCAGGTCAGGAAGCAACAGTTAGAACTGGACATGGAACAACAGACTGGTTCCAAATAGGAAAAGGAGTCTGTCAAGGCTGTATATTGTCACCCTGTTTATTTAACTTATATGCAGAGTACATCATGAGAAACGATGGACTGGAAGAAACACAAGTTGGAATCAAGATTGCCGGGAGAAATATCAATAACCTCAGAGATGCAGATGACACCACCCTTATGGCAGAAAGTGAAGAGGAACTCAAAAGCCTCTTGATGAAAGTGAAAGAGGAGAGTGAAAAGGTTGGCTTAAAGCTCAACGATCAGAAAACGAAGATCATGGCATCTGGTCCCATCACTTTATGGGAAATAGATGGGGAAACATTGGAAACAGTGTCAGACTTTCTTTTTCTGGGCTCCAAATCACTGCAGATGGTGATTGCAGCCAAGAAATTAAAAGACTCTTACTCCTTGGAAGGAAAGTTATGACCAACCTAGATAGCATATTCAAAAGCAGAGACATTACTTTGCCAACAAAGGTTCGCCTAGTCAAGGCTATGGTCTTTCCTGTGGTCATGTATGGATGTGAGAGTTGGACTGTGAAGAAGGCTGAGCGCCGAAGAATTGATGCTTTTGAACTGTGGTGTTGGAGAAGACTCTTGAGAGTCCCTTGGACTGCAAGGAGATCCAACCAGTCCATTCTGAAGGCGATCAGCCCTGGGATTTCTTTGAAAGGAATGATGCGAAAACTGAAACTCCAGTACTTTGGCCACCTCATGTGAAGAGTTGACTCATTGGAGAAGACTCTGATGCTGGGAGGGATTGGGGGCAAGAGGAGAAGGGGATGACAGAGGATGAGATAGCTGGAGGGCATCACTGACTCGTGGACATGAGTTTGAGTGAACTCCAGGAGTTGGTGATGGACAGGGAGGCCTGGCATGCTACGATTCATGGGGTTGCAAAGAGTTGGACATGACTGAGCGACTGATCTGATCTGATACTCAGAGTGAAGATTGGAATGGTTATATGGGTCCAGAATAGTTTGTATTGGTTGCTGACTCTCATGATCACACGGCTGACTGGGAGCTGTGGGCCACTGACCAGCAGCAGGAGGAAGTATTGCATATTGCTACCCCAGGAAAAGATCAAAATTCAACCTATGATTTCTACTGAATCCATATTATTTTCACAGTATCTTAAATTTGAAAAATCATAAGTCAAATCCACAGAAGTTAGGAACCATCTATGTATATGCTCTGCCATTTCAGAAACACTGCTATATAAAGAAACAAATAAAATTTAGCAAAAGATACATGCCAAAGATTATACAAAATGTCTCTCTCTAAACAAACATATTTAGAATTAACTCACTGTATTTGCACAAATATTTAGTCATTGGTTTTGAGCAACAAATTTTTCTAATTCAATTCTATGGGCTTTGGCTTCTTTTAGTCACCCAATCTTTGTATTTTTTTTTTTTTAAGTTTCATTTTTTACTCCTATCTGGAGTTTGTTGAATTATGTTTACAATTATTTCTATAAGTTCTGGATTTAGCTTAATATTGTAAATATGTGATATTTAATCTAATTTTTGTATTAAAAAGTTAAGACCTGGAAAGTATCTTAATTAAATTAGAATTTTGAATTACCTACTTGTCTTTGTCATTAGTTGGTTTGTTACAGCCTCAAAGAGAATTCCTTGGGAATTGGGAAAAGAAAGTCCAAATGGCAGTGTGCATGCTCTGTCTGGTAAAATCGCCTGGCAGGAATTGTTTGAAGGAGTAAAGAGCTGTGGCTGCCTAGAAACAGATTACAATTGCACTATAAAAAGAATTCAAGTTTTGTGTTTTCAAATACATGTTTTTCCCTACACGGTCTCTTAATAATGAAGCACTTTCTTTTATCCAAGAAAGTCTCCTTTTAAAAATCCATGTAGAAATGTTTTATGATGCATTAGCCTCTTCTTCAAGATCTTAGATTTTTGCTACTGGCCTGAGCCATGTACGTTTAGTTTTTCTCTGCCCTTTTCATATTTTGATATCCTTCTTATTTAATCTTAAAGGTGTGAGAGGTCGTCTATCTATAAAATGTTTGACAAGTCACATTCTTCTGAATTTCAGTTTTTCTTATCATTTGAACGAAGGAATTTTTGTGACCAATAATTACTTATGACATTGATTGCCCAATAAAGTCTGGTATATGTCTAAACTTAAAATTAGACAAGTTTTAATTGAGAATAAAAGATATTGGAACTTCTTACTGATCGTTCAAGAAATTAAAATGTACTGTAGGCCACCTAAAACATATGTAGCAGAAATGACAATGCCTAGAGAATTTAACCTTACCCCTACTTTGGAAGAAATTCATTACAAGACAGGTAAAATGCAGATAGTCACTGGGCAAGAAAGAAAATTTGAACAGATGCTGTATAAATATCATCAAGTGCCAAGGGAATGAATCAGGGATAACTTGTGAAGCAAACAAACCTGTAGTCCAAAACTTGGCAAAAAATACATTAAATAGTTAAGTTAAGGAAAACTCATAGAGAATATGTGCATGGCACAAAAAGAGTCACATAAATATTAGGAGATAATGACAAATGCATTGATGAAATTCTAGCCCAGGAACATGGTAGACCCACATTCCTTCTTAACCACTAGTTGTCATGTGACCTCTATTCTGCATCTCATTTTAGCTTTAATATAGTAGAAAGGAATGAACTGTGCTTGGTGCCTTCGTATGTAATTTCATTCAGTTTTCAGACCTACCATAGAATAAGGTTGAAATCATTTCTATTTTATAGAAAGGAAAATCTGGGGCTCACTAAAAAGAAACATAGAGGTGTTATGCAACTAACAAGAAAACAGGTTAAGAATTTGAATCCAAGTGTGTCTGATGTCTAAATTTATTTTACCTCAATGACTTTAACAATGATGAAGATATTTAACTGTGTTCAGGTTCAACTTCATTTTCGAATTAGTGAAATATAATTTTTAATTCTGAGATCTACATTTTTCCCACAGTTTAATGAAAATCATGATCTATCTTGACAGTTAATAGCGTGTCATAGTTTAATTAGAAATAACTTTAAATATCTTAGTGGTATATATGGCAATTTTTCTTGTTTTTTAAAATTGTAGTATTTCAGATATATTGAAGTACCATAATTTTTTTCTTAGGATTGAGATCAAACAAAATAAACAGCAGCATTATTTTCTTAAATGTGGCAGAGTAAAAAGTTCAGGCGTGTGCTTCTGTGTTCACAAAAGAATAAGGAGTACAGAATCTATGACCCTGTTCACCACTGCCTGAAATTTATCAGCAAAAGCAAATGAACAGGGAGCCTAATCCAAGGAAAGGAAGGACTTCTTTAGTCAAAGTATTTAGGTTTAAGCTTCATACCTCTAAATTATGACCCCTCATCAAAATCTCTTGGTTTTAGGTAAGGCAAAAATATTATTATTAATATTAATAACGAAATCTTCTAAGCTTTGCCCTGTGAGATTTAGGAATGGTTATGACCACTTATGTTAAACACAAATTGAAAGTAAAATTATAATTTTCTTTAATAAACTATACTTTTTTGTTCACATAAAAATATTGCTTTTAAATTTGGTATAGTATAGGTTACGATTAGCCCGACAAGTAAATTGCCCTGAATTGTCTGTACTATCTACCCCTGCTGGGTCTATTCTCAGTTCAGTTCAGTCAGTCTATTCTCTTCTATTCTAGCACTCAGTAAATATCATGTTCACTTAAAGATGAAATACCAAAGTCTAAGGTTTCCCCTTATGTAGATAGATGGATAGAGGTATACCATACACAGAGATATTCCCCAGACACCATTAACTTTATAATAATGATGAAAAAAATAAAAGGTGACACTGTAATGTATTGAGTACTTTCTGCGTGCATTTTGCCTTGTACTAAGATTTTACCCTTGCTGCTGCTGCTGCTAAGTTGCGTCAGTCATATCCGACTCTGTGCGACCCCGTAGACAGCAGCCCACCAGGCTCCCCGTTCCCTGGAATTCTCCAGGCAAGAACACTGGAGTGGGTTGCTAAATCCTCTTAAAAATCCTGAGCAGTCATTATTATCTCCATTTTACTAAAAAGGGAACTCAACTTAAAGACTTTAAGATAACATAAAGATTCTTTCATTTCTAATCCACTCAACAATGATTTCTTGAGTACACCTGAGGAGCCAGGCTCTGTGATGAGCGCTTTATATCCAATGATAAAGCAATTGGATATAAGTCCTTTCCTCATGGAGGCTATATGGCATGTGTCTTATAGACAGGAGTCTAGCCATGTGTATCTCACAGATTTTCTCTGCCTAAACTGAATATTGAGATGATTATCATTTGGTAGTAATTACAATACTAACACTAGTCCATAAAATTATTTTGGCTGTGCTGAGAAGTATGTGGTCAGGATCCTCAGATGCCTGCCAGTCCTGAAACACCTTTAATTGACATATGCAAAGAAGCACTCTAATTTAGTAAAGGCAAATATATACTCATTATAACTAGCTAAGACTTTGGATGTATGTATTACTTGTCTGGTCAGCTCTTTAGTAAATCTCTGTTTTACCTGTACTGTGTCAGAGTTCTTTATTTGAGAGTAAAGTGAACAGAAGGGGAAACTTGACATTTCTTGATGTCAGATTATAAGGCCCAAATTTTCCTATAGACTGTTCTTCTGAATCTCAGTACATTTATCAGTCAGGCTATAATTCAGCTTATAATTATTCAGAGATGATGCTTTATATTCAGCATATATGATTCTTTATATTCAGCATGATGCTTTGTATTCAGATATGCTATGTATTCAGCTTATAATTATTCAGAGATGACGTCCCTTTCAAGGGATTGGTTGCCTACCAGAAAAGCACTACACAAGTGTTTCAGGGTCACTTTTTCAGCTCTATCAACTGCTTTTATGAGTCCACTTAGACCTGTGAAATGGGAAGTCTATTAGTCAACTGCTTCTGTGACATTAAATAGCACCCTAATCTCGGAGGCTTGCAACAGTGAATCTGGACTGCAGCTCAGACGTAGCTCAGCTGGGCTTGGCTGAAAGTGGCTTTGATTCACATTCACAAGGACCCAGGCTAAAAAATAAGCACTATCAGCCATGCTGTTCTTACACTGGATGGTAGAAGCAAAGAGAGTGACCAGCAGAAACATGTGATACTACTGCTGTCTCTAAATTGAACCAGCATGTACACTTTCTCACATGTCTAAGCTAAAAGACAACAGGGCAGGTTGGCTTTCTTCACCCACAGTGAATCAGAGCAAGATTGGGGAAGAAAGGAAGAACCATGAAGAAATAAGCAGGCTCTTGTCTAACACTCAGAAATGAATTGTCTGAGGAGATACATGTGCTGAAAAAGCAAGAGATTTTGTTGAGAAGGGGCGCCTGCATACAGATTTCTCAGGAAGCAGGTAAGGTGGTCTGGTATTCCCATCTCTTTAAGAATTTTCCAATTTGTTGTGATCCACACAAACAAAGGCTTTACATTATAGTGTTGGACCACAGCCTTGTCTAACTAAATAAAACTGTGAGCCATGCTGTGTAGGGCCACCCAAGATGGACAGATCATGGTGGAGAGTTCTGACAAAATGGTGGTCCACTGGAGAAATGAACGGCAAACCACTTCAGTATTCTTGCCTTGAGAACCCCATGAACAGTATGAAAAGGCAAAAAGATATGACACTGAGAGATGAACTCCACAGGTCAGTAGGCGCCCAATATGATATTGAGAAGAGTGGAGAAATAGCTCCAAAAAGAATGAAGAGATGGAGCCAAAGTGAAAACAATGCCCAGTTTTAGATGTTACTGGTGATGGAAGTAAAGTCCAATGCTATAAAGACCAATGTTGAACAGGAACCTGGAATGTTAGGTCCATGAATCAAGGTAAATTGGAAGTGGTCAAACAGGAGATGGCAAGAGTGAACACTGACAATTTTGAAATCAGTGAACTAAAATGGACAGGAATGGGCAAATTTAACTCAGATTACCATTATATCTACCACTGTGGGCAAGAATCCCTTAGAAGAAATGAAGTAGCCATCATAGTCAACAGGAGTCCAAAATGCAGTGCTTGGATGCAATCTCAAAAATTACAAAATGATCTCTGTTCGTTTCCAAGGCAAACCTTCAATATCACAGTAATCCTAGTCTATGCCCCAACCACTAATGCCAAAGAAGCTGAAGTTGAACAGATCTATGAAGACCTACAAGACATTCTAGAACTAATACCCAAAAAAGACGTCAGCCTCATTATAAGAGACTGAAATGCAAAAGCAGGAAGTCAAGAGATACCTGGAGTAACAGGCAAATTTGGTCTTGGAGTACACAATGAAGCAAGGCAAAGGCAAACAGAGTTTTGCCAAGAAAACACACTGGTCATAGCAAACACCCTCTTCCAACAACACAAGAGAAGACTCTAAACGTAGACATCACCAGATGGTCAATACAAAGATCAAATTGATTATATATTCTTTGCAGCCAAACATGGAGAAGGTCTATACAGTCAGCAAAAATTGCCAACCTCTATTGGATCATCGAGAAAGCAAGAGAGTTCCAGAAAAACATCTGCTTCTGCTTTATTGACTATGTCAAAGCCTTTGACTGTGTGGATCACAACAAACTGTGGAAAATTCTGAAAGACTGGGAGCTGATTGTGGCTCAGATCCTTAACTCCTTCTTGCCAAATTCAGAATTAAATTGAAGAAAGTAGGGGAAACCACTAGACCATTCAGATATGACCTAAATCAAATCCTTTATGGTTATGTAGTGGAAATGAGAAATAGATTCAAGGGATTAGGTCTGATAGATAGAGTGCCTGAAGAATTATGCATGGAGGTTCATGGCATTGTATAGGAAGCAGCGATCCAAGATCATCCCCAAGAAAAAGAAATGCAGAAAGGCAAAATGGTTGTCTGAGGAGGCCTTACAAATAGCTGAGAAAAAAGAGAAGCGAAAGGCAAAGATATACGCATTTGAATGCAGAGTTCCAAAGAATAGCAAGGAGAGATAAGTAAGCCATCCTCAGTGATCAATGCAAAGAAATAGAGGAAAACAATAGAATGAGAAAGACTAGAGATCTCTTCCAGAAAATTAGAGATACCAAGGGAATGTTTCATGCAAAGATGAACACAATAATGGACAGAAATGGTATGGACCTAACAGAAGCAGAAGATATTAAGAAGAGGTGGCAAGAATACACAGAAGAACTGTAGAAAAAGATCTTAATGATCCAGATAACCATGATGGTGTGATCACTCACCTAGAGCCAGACATCCCAGAATGCAAAGTCAAGTGGGCTTTAGGAAGTATCACTGCAAACAAAGATAGTGGAGGTGATGGAATTCCAGTTGAGCTATTTCAATCCTAAAAGATGATGTTGTGAAAGTGCTGCACTTTGGAATACTCAGCAGTGGCCATGGGACTGGAAAAGTCAGTTTTCTCTCTAATCCCAAAGAAAGGGAATACAAAAGAATGTTGAAACTACTGCACAATTCCACTCATCTTACACTCTAGCAAAGTAATGCTCAAAATTTTCCAGGCCAGGCCTCCATAGTACGTGAACCGTGAACTTCCACATCATTAAGCTAGATTTAGAAAAGGCAAAGGAATCAGAGATCAAATTGCCAACCTCTGTTGGATCATTGAGAAAGCCAGAGAGTTCCAGAAAAACATCTGCTCCTGCTTTATTGACTATGTCAAAGCCTTTGACTGTGTGGATCACAACAAACTGAGGAAAATTCTTCAAGAGATGGGAATACCAGGAATACCACCTGACCTGCCTCCTGAGAAATCTGTATGCAGGCCAGGTAGGAACAGTTAGAATTGAACATGGAACAACAAACTGGTTCCAAATAGGAAAAGAAGTATGTTAAGGCTGTATATTGTCACCCTGCTTATTTAACTTATATGCAGAGGACATCATGTGAAATGTGGGGCTGGATGAATCACAAGCTGGAATCAAGATTGCCAGGAGAAATATCAATAACCTCAGTTATGCAGATGACAACACACTTGTAACAAAAGTCAAGGAAGAACTGAAGAGCCTCTTGATGAAAGTGAAAGAGGAGAGTGAAAAAGCTGGCTTAAAACTCAGCATTCAGAGAACTAAGATCATGGCATCTGGTCCCATCACTTCATGGCAAATAGATGGGGAAACAGTGGAAACAGTGAGAGACTTTATTTTGAGAGGCTCCAAAATCACTGGTGACTGAAGCCATGAAATTAAAAGACGCTCGCCCCTTGGAAGAAAAGCTATGACAAACCTAGACAGCATATTAAAAAGCAGAGACATTACTTTGCCAACAAAGGTCTGTCTAGTCAAAGCTATGGTTTTTCCAGTAGTTATGTATGGATGTGAGAGTTAGACTATAAGGAAAGCTGAGCGCCAAAGAATTGATGCTTTTGAACTGTGGTGTTGGAGAAGACTCTGGAGAGTCCCCTGGATTGCAAGGAGATCCAATCAGTCCATCCTAAAGGAAATCAGTCCTGAATATTCATTGGAAGGAGTGATGTTAAAGCTGAACTCCAATACTTTGTCCACCTGATGCAAAAAACTGACTCATAGGAAAAGACCCTGATGCTGGGAAAGATTGAAAGCAGGAGGAGAAGCGGACGACAGAGGATGAGATGTTTGGATGGCATCACTGTTTCAATGACATGAATTTGAGCAAGCTCTGGGAATTGGTGAAGGACAGGGAAGTCTGGCGTGCTGCAGTCCTTGAGGTCGCCAAGAGTTGGACACAACTAAGTGACTGAACTGAATTGAGCTGAACCACAGATAATTTAATCACTAAAGGCATTTCACT
This sequence comes from Tragelaphus eurycerus, assembly GCA_935064755.1. Lineage (NCBI taxonomy): Eukaryota > Metazoa > Chordata > Mammalia > Artiodactyla > Bovidae > Tragelaphus > Tragelaphus eurycerus. The sequence continues at coordinate 36,450,512 of CAKXYN010000010.1, read as the reverse complement.
AACATCTCTTCAATATTGCTTAGAAGCCAATAAAATTTTGTCAATTGAGTTTTCCCCAAAATTGGAACAACTTACTAAGCCAAGAAATTGTCCCTTGTATTTTAGTTTCTATCTGAAATTTTACTCGTTTTTAGTATCCCAGTGTTCCCCAAAATGGAATCAATTTAGTAAAATTCATAAATTGCCCAATATATATAATATAGTGTTGCAGTATCTAAAAGATCAATACTACCAATCTGTTTTATGTCTGCTTTTTTACACCAGAGCTAAACTGTACAGTAACAAATGTTGGCAGGATTATGAATAAAAGGGAATCCTCTTACTGAGTTGGTGAGAATGCAAATTGATGTAGCCACTGTGGAACACAGTACAGAAGTTTCTCAAAAATCTAAAAATAGATCTATCATATGAGCCAGCAATTTCACTCCTGAATATATATTAAAAAAACAAACAAACAGCCTTTTGAAAAGATATATGCACCCAATGTTCATAGCAGCGTTACTTACAGTCGCCAAAATATAGAAACAATCTAAGTGTCCTTGTTTGTATCTAGGGAACTTACTGTTGTTTCACACAAAATGTCCTTCCCCCCCACCTTGTTCCCAATGCATTTGTGAATTTCTAATATTTACATACAGACATTTGTGGAATATAAGTTTTTTTAGATTGTCAGGATCTGTAAAGCTAATATTTTCTGTCTTTCAGGTTCTCTTGTGGCATAATTTTGGCCAATTAAATGTAAGTGAGGTCTGGTGGAGGGATCTTCCATGAAAGAGTTTAAAAAAAAAAAAGGAAAACTCAGCTCATATAGTCTCTTTGGAAAAATCAGCTCTTATATCCCTGCCTGTGATACAGTTAATGCCTAAAGCTAAAGGATGACCAAGTAGAATAAGAGCCTTGTTTTTATTCATCAGAAACCCATCACACAAGTCATTTACTGCTATCTCAAGACTTTAGACATCTCCTTCAATTCTTTAGTTAAACCTCAACAGGAAAAATATCATCAGTACCCAGACAGAGGTTTCTTCCGAAGCTCCAACCTGAGGAATATTTTTACTGTATCTTACTAGTGAAAGTGAAAATTGCTTACTAGTGAAAGTGAAAATTGCTTACTAGTGAAAGTGAAAATTGCTAAGCCATGTCCGATTCTTTGAGACCCAATGAACTATACATTCCATGGAATTCTCCAGGCCAGAATACAGGAGTGGGTAGCTTTTCCCTTCTCCAGGGGATCTTCCAAACCCAGGGATCAAACCCAGGTCTGTATCTTATAAATATGTTGCTATTTTAGCACCTGTAAGAACCCTGCCTCACTTTTCTATGATTCTAAGTGATTATGAAGACGTGTAAGAAATCCAAACTTCTAGCTGCACAAAAAAGAAATTTGGAATTATAACTAAACTCTCAAACATTCATGACCACTGCAAAGATTCCAAACACCTTAACCTTTTTTTTTTTTTTTGGCTTGTCTAGGCAAAAGAAAACTTTTGCTTCTATATTAATCATGATTCCAGTTGCTAATGTGTTATTTCCCATTCTCCCCCATCTCAGTGCATGTGAATAGACTGTGCTTTCTGGCTTCCTGATGTTGGCTGGGGTCTTATTACCAATTCTTGAGAAAGAATTGGGAATGGAAATGATGTGGTTCGCTTTCTGGCTTGAGTTGAAGGCATTTCATTGCTACTGCGAAACCCTCTAAGGCTCTCTTTCTTCACTCTGGCATGACAACTGGCTATAATCTTTACTAGAGCTCCCAAATGGCTATGATAAACAGAGGTTTCCCTGCCAATCTCTGAGGGTCATATAAGACAGAAATAATTGTTTTTATTAGTCATTGCAATTGGGAGTTGTTTGTTACTAGATCATGATGCAGCCTATTTGGAATGAGTCAAACCTAATCAAGCGAGGTTCAGAACAAAGGCACATAGATGAATCCATTGACTCCATAGAGGCTTTAAATGGTCAGACCATAGGAAGGGCAGGGGTGCTTCTAAGCCTCAGGAAGAGTCAGACCAGGAACTGAATGCTGTAAAACTCTCTCTCTTTTTTTTCCCCTTGACTCTCCTATTCTTAGTCTACTTAGCATTATTTTATCTCATTACAGACTTAACCTTCTTCACATGGAAAGAAATGTGATCTTGGCAGTCTCTAAGTTTTACAATTCACAGCTTCAGTGAACAGGAGGAAAATGACTGACATTTTCTAGTCTCAACTTCAGAAAAGCTTAGGAAATATATCCAATTTAATTAACTGCCTTTAGGGAAATGGGGTCATATAAAAACATGACACAGAACTGTAGGGGAGAAAATATTCCTAAGAAAAGAGAGGAGTGTCATATGAGTAGCTCATAAATACCGAAGTGTAAAATTTTCCTTGAAGCTATGTGGTTGTTAAATGTGGTGATTGTTTCTATTTCTTTCTATATTTTCTATATAAAAATCAAAATATAGTAAGGAATAAGAACAATTTTTGATGTATGAATTAAGACTTCATGGATCACAGTTTTGTGATGGTGAAGGGGCTTGTATAACTCAATGAAGCTATGAGCCATGCCATGCAGGGCCAACCAAGATGGACAGGCCATAGTAAAGAGTCCTGACAAAATGTGGTCCACTGTAGGAGGAAATGGCCACCCACTCCAGTACCCTATGGGCAGTATGAAAAGACCAAAAGATATGACATTGGAAGATGAGTCCCTCAGGTCAGAAGGTGTTCAGTATGCTTATGGAGAAGAGTGGAGGGCAGTTACTATCTCCACAAAGAATGAAGCAGCAGGGCCAAAGCGGAAATGATGCTCAGTTGTGGATGTGTCTGTAACGAAAGTAATGTCTGATGCTATAAAAACAACACTGCATAGTAACGTGAAATGTTAGGTCCATGAATCAAGGCAAATTGCACATGGTCAAACAGGATGGCAAGATTGAATGTCAACAGCTTAGGAATCAGTGAATTTAAATGGAGAGAATAGGCAAATTAAATAAATTTATCTTTTACTGTGGGCAAGAATCCCTTAGAAGAAATGGAGTAGCCCTCATAGTCAACAAAAGAGCCTGGAATGCAGTACTTGGATATAGTCTCAAAAATAACAGAATAATCTTAATTCATGTCCAAGGTAAACTATTCAACATCACAGTAATCCACATCTATGACCCAACCACTGATGCCAAAGAAGCTGAAGCTGACCAGTTCTATGAAGACCTACAAGACCTTCTAGAACCAACACCAAAAGAGATATCCTTTTCATCATAGGGGACTGAAATACAAAAGTAGGAAGTCAGAGACACCTGGAGTAACAGGCAAGTTTAATCTTGGAGTACAAAATGAAGCAGGGCAAAAGCTAGCAGCATTTTGTTAAGACAATATGCTGGTCACAGCAAATACCCTTTTCCAACAATACAAGAGATGACTACAAGTGGACATAACCAGATGGTCAATATAAAAATCAGACTGATTATGTTCTTTGTGATGAAGAATGGAGAAGCTCTATATAATCAGTAAAAACAAGACCCAGAGATGACTGCGGCTCAGGTCATGAGCTCCTTATTGCAGAATTCAGGCTTAAATTGAGGAAAGTAGGAAAACCACTAGGCTATTCAGATGTGACCTAAATCACATCCCTTATTATTATACAGTTAAGGTATGACTAGATCCAAGGTATTAGACCTGGTAGACAGAGTGCCTGAAAAACTATGGACAGAGGTTCATAACATTGTACAGGAGGCATTGACCAAAGTCATCCCAAAGAAAAAGAAATGCAAGAAGGCAAAGTGGTTGTCTGAGAAGGCCGTACAAAGAGCTGAGCAAAGAAGAGAAGCAAACAGCAAGGGATAAAGGGAAAGGTATACCCAATTGAAGGCAGAGTTACAGAGAACAGCAAGGTAAGAAAAGAAGGCCTTATTAAATGAACAATGCAAAGAAACAGAAGCAAGCAATAGAATGGGAAAGACTAGGGATCTCTTCAAAAAAATTGGAGATATCAAGGGAGCATTTCAGGCAAGGATAGGCACAATAAAGGACGGAAATGATAAGGACCTAAAATAAATAATTAAGAAGAGGTGACAAGAATAGACAAAACTGTACAAAAAAAGGTGTTAATGACCCAGATAACCAGGATGTTATGGTTACTCATCTAGAACTGGACACCCCGGAGTGTGAAGTCAAGTGGGTCTTAGGAAGCCTTACTATGAACAAAACTCTGGGTGTGACGGAATTCCAGCTGACCTATTTAAAAGCCTTAAAGATGCTGCTGCTAAAATGCAGCCCTCAATATGCCAGCAAATTTGGAAAACTCAGCAGTGGCTGAAGAAGAAAGCAGCAGCAGAGGATGAGATGGTTAGATAGCATGGACGTGAATTTGAGCCAGCTGCAGGAGATAGTGGAGGGCAGAGTAGTGTGGCATGCTGCAGCCCATGGGGTTGCAAAGACTTGGACAAGACTTAGTGACTGAACAACAACACCAAGGTAAATTAAGAAGTTGGGAAAAAATCTTACTACAGGAATATTTTAATCTTTCCTTTCAATCAGGAAATAGTTTCAAAGATGAAATTATGTTCATATTGCAGATATGTTTTTTTCTGAGTATAAGATTCTTAATGAATGTTAAATGGCTGCTAAGATCAACAATGGCACCCCACTCCAGTACTCCTGCCTGGAAAATCCCATGGACAGAGGAGCCTGGTACGCTGCAATCTATGGGGTCTCTCAGAGTCAGACAGGACTGAACGACTTCACTTTGACTTTTCACCTTCATGCATTGGAGAAGGAAATGGCAACCCACTCCAGTACTCTTGCCTGGAGAATCCCAGGGATGGCGGAGCCTGGTGGGCTGCCATCTATGGGGTCGCACAGAGTCGGACTCGACTGAAGCAACTTAGCAGCAGCAGCAAGATCAACACTTTGTCTTTTCCTGAAACTTAGCTGTTAGTGCATATAAAACCACATAAAAATCCTTTTAAATTTAGACAGAATTATAGGAGCAAATTCAAGTTTTAATTACTGTTACTAATGGAAAGCAGGAAGCAATAAAAATAATCTTTAAAAATTATAATAACTTGGTTTGGGAATTCATGTATCAACCACACATACTGAATTTTTTGAAGATTAAATCTGGTTGCAAGTGACAGAAAAACCCAAATAGTAGTGACTTAAGTCAGATAAAAGTTAATTTTTTTCTCATAAACAGTCTGGGGGTAGGTGGTCAAAAGACAGATGATATGTCCATTTATGCTTTCCGGCATCCAAGCTCTTTTTCAGTGTTTTGCTTAGCCTCCATTCCAAAGTTCACTGCATCATCCAAGGTGGCCACACTTAGTCAAAGCATTCTTGATTTTACTGAGAAGTTAGAAGGAAAAAAGAAGCATAAGGATGCACTTTCTCCTTTTAAGAACACTACCTATAACTTTCACATACAGTTTTATTTTATATGCCTCCCTGGTGGCTTAGCTGGTAAAGAATCTGCCTGCAATGTGGGAGAGATGGTTTTGATCCCTAGGTTGCGAAGATCCCCTGGAGAAGGGAACAGTTACCCACTCCAGTGTTTTGGCCTGGAGAATTCCATGGACTATATAGTCCATGGGGTAGCAAAGAGTTGGACGTGGCGGAGCAAACTTCACTTTCACTTTTCTTTTGTATGTCATTGGTGAGCCCTTAGTGCTATAGCCACAAATCCAAGGAAGGGAGTCCATAAATTGTGTAATTTATTCCAGATGTTCATTCACCCAAATAAATATCAAGGGTTCTATCATATAAAAAGGGTAAATGAAAAAGCATTTTGTGGTGACTAGTAACCTCTGCACACCTGTTATACACAAACTGGCAACCGGACTTCTGCATGTCTTCACAATATGCTCACATCTACTCTACCCATATTCAGCTTTACTCTGACTTGTCTCATAATGAAATCACACCTAGTGTACCTATCATTTCAACCTGAGTGCTCCTTGTATCCATGATGGGTTTTAACTGTACATCAGTGTTATTACCTCACATCTCTTCAAAGTTGGGACTGAGAGCAAATGTTCCTTCAGGAGCAGTCTCATTTTGGTAAAAAGTAAGTTTGTGCTTTTGAACTGTGGTGTTGGAGAAGACTCTGGAGAGTCCCTGGGACTGCAAGGAGATCCAACCAGTCTATCCTAAAGGAAATCAGTCCTGAATATTCATTAGAAGGACTGATATTGAAACTGAAGCTCCAATACTTTGGTCACTTGATGTGAAGAGCCAACTCATTAGAAAAGACCCTGATGCTGGGAAAGATTGAGGGCAGAAGGAGAAGGAGAAAACAGAGGGTGAGATGGTTGGATGTCATCACCGACTCGGTGGACATGAGTGTGTGCAAGTTCTGGGAGATGGTGAAGGACAGAGAAATGGCATTCATGCAGTCCATGGGGTCACAAAGAGTCGGACCCAGCTGAGCACGTGAACAGCAATAACAAAGTTTACTCTGCTCTGGTGAGCAGGATCACTGTGGACAGCTGTATAGGTTGTATGTACAGCCTGGAGACAATGTGGGACTAAAACTTTAGAGGGAAAAGTACATTTTTGTTGATCTTATAATTTTTATTTGATTTTACCCACCCAAATGGAATGTCTTTTTCTAATTTGTATGATTGGACTAAATGTATTGATTATGGTTTTAGGTAGGTGATTTTTATACACACACACACACATTTCCCAAAGTATGGGTTTGGGAACGTTAATTCAAGAAATATTAAGAGATTGTCAGTTGAGAAGATGTGTTTCTTAGTATATAGGTCAAACAAGGGATTTGTTTGAGGGATTTTTTTGCTACCACCAAAATGTTATTAAGAATCTTTATTATCCTAGTCCTTGTTTAGAAATCTCCACAGAGGGGCCTCGTGTGTGCAATGATTGACAATACAATTATTTTCTGGCAATATACCTTATAGGACACTGTGTAATAAAATATTGATTTAGTGTAGTATTAAATGCAGTATTCTTGCATTACAAGAAAAGAAACTCCCCTCCCCCACTACCAAACTCATTTGATTCATATTCTACAGATGAAGGTCCTAGCAAACTGTATCTTTAACATGTGACCCAGACCACTCATTCAGTTCAGTTCAGTCACTCAGTCGTGTCAGACTCTTTGCGATCCCATGAATCACAGCACACCAGGCCTCCCTGTACATCACCAACTCCTGGAGTTCACCCAAACTCATGTGCATCGAGTCAGTGATTCATCGAGCCATCTCATCCTCTGTCATTCCCTTCTCCTCCTACCCCTAATCCCTCCCAGCATGAAGGTCTTTTCAAATAAGTCAACTCTTTGCATGAGGTGGCCAAAGTATTGGAGTTTCAGCTTTAGCATCATTCCTTCCAATGAACACCCAGGACTGGTCTCCTTTAGGACGGGCTGGTTGGACCTCCTTACAGTCCGAGGGATTCTCAAGAGTCTTCTCCAACACCACAGTTCAAAAGCATTAATTCTTCAGTGCTCAGCTTTCTTCACAGTCCAAACTCTCACATCCATACATGACCACAGGAAAAACCATAGCCTGACTAGATGGACCTTTGTTGGTAAAGTAATATCTCTGCTTTTGAATATGTGATCTAGGTTGGTCATAACTTTTCTTCCAAGGAATAAGTGTCTTTTAATTTCATGGCTGCAATCACCATCTGCAGTGATTTTGGAGCCCCCCAAAATAAAGTCTGACACTATTTCCACTGCTTCCCCATCTATTTCCCATGAAGTGATGGGACCAGATGCCATGATCTTCATTTTCTGAAAGTTGAGCTTTAAGCCAACTTTTTCAATCTCCTCTTTCACTTTCATCAAGAGGCTTTTTAGTTCCTCTTCACTTTCTGCCACAAGGGTGGTGTCATCTGCATATCTGAGGTTATTGATATTACTCCCAGAAATTTTGATTCCAGCTTGTGCTTCTTCCAGCCCAGCGTTTCTCATGATGTACTCTGCATAGAAGTTAAATACGCAGGGTGACAATATACAGCCTTAACATACTCCTTCTCCTATTTGGAACCAGTCTGTTGTTCCATGTCCAGTTCTAACTGTTCCTTCCTGACCTGCATATAGGTTTCTTAAGAGGCAGGTCAGGTGGTCTGGTATTCCCAGCTCTTTCAGAATTTTCCACAGTTTATTGTGATCCACACAGTCAAAGGCTTTGGCATAGTCAATAAAGCAGAAATAGATGTTTTTCTGGAACTCTCTTGCTTTTTCCATGATCCAGCACATGTTGGCCAATTGATCTCTGGTTCCTCTTCCTTTTTTAAAACCAGCTTGAACATCTGGAAATTCACGGTTCATGTATTGTTGAAGCCTGGCTTGGAGAATTTTGAGCATTACTTTACTAGCGTGTGAGATGAGTGCAATTGTGCGGTAGTGTGAGCATTCTTTGGCATTGCCTTTCTTTGGGATTGGAATGAAAACTGACCTTTTCCAGTCCTGTGGCCACTGCTGAGTTTTCCAAATTTGCTGGCATATTGAGTGTAGCACTTTCACAGCATCATCTTTCAGGATTTGAAATAGCCCAACTGGAATTCCATCACCTCCACTAGCTTTGTGCGTAGTGATGCTTTCTAAGGCCCACTTGACTTTACATTCCAGGATGTCTGGCTCTAGGTGAGTGATCATATCATCATGATTATCTCGGTCGTGAAGAGATCTCTAGTCTTTCCCATTCTGTTTTCCTCTATTTCTTTGCATTTTCGCTGAGGAAGGCTTTCTTATCTCTCCTTGCTATTCTTTGGAACTCTGCATTCAAATGGGAATATCTTTCCTTTTCTCCTTTGCTTTTCACTTCTCTTCTTTTCGCAGCTATTTCTAAGGCCTCCTCAGACAGTCATTTGGCTTTTTTGCATTTCTTTTCCATGTGGATGGTCTTGATCCCTGTGTCCTGTACAATGTCACGAACTTCCATCCAGAGTTCATCAGGCACTCTGTCTATCAGATCTAGTCCCTTAAATCTATTTCTAACTTCCACTGTATAATCATAAGGGATTTGACTTAGGTCATACCTGAATGGTCTAATGGTTTTCCCCACTTTCTTCAATTTAAGTCTGCATTTGTCAATAAGAAGTTCATTATCTGAGCCACAGTCAGCTCCCTGTCTTGTTTTTGCTGACTGTATAGAGCTTCTCCATCTTTGGCAGTAAAGAATATAATCAATCTGATTTCATTGTTGACCATCTGGTGATGTCCATGTGTAGAGTCTTCTCTTGTGTTGTTGGAAGAGGGTTCAAAATTGCAATTTTGGAAACGCTGATTTATAGTTGTTTTTTCTTTTTTTCCCCTCTAGGAGTACACCAAACTTACTTGAGAAACTTTTTGAATATGTATTTATTGGGTCCTTCCCAAATTTATGAATCACAGGGAGCTGTGGTTTCTCTATAACTATCAGATCAGATCAGATCAGTCACTCAGTCGTGTCCGACTCTTTGCGACCCCATGAATCACAGCACGCCAGGCCTCCCTGTCCATCACCAACTCCCGGAGGTCACCCAGACTCATGTCCATCGAGTCAGAGATCCCATCCAGCCATCTCATCCTCTGTCGTCCCCTCTCCTCTTGCCCCCAATCCCTCCCAGCATCAGAGTCTTCTCCAATGAGTCAACTCTTCACATGAGGTGGCCAAAGTACTGGAGTTTCAGCTTTAGCATCATTCCTTCCAAAGAAATCCCAGGGCTGATCTCCTTTAGAATGGACTGGTTGGATCTCCTTGCAGTCCAAGGGACTCTCAAGAGTCTTCTCCAACACCACAGTTCAAAACCATCAATTCTTCGGTGCTCAGCCTTCTTCACAGCCCAACTCTCACATCCATACATGACCACAGGAAAAACCATAGGCTTGACTAGACGAACCTTTGTTGGCAAAGTAATGTCTCTGCTTTTGAATATGCTATCTAGGTTGATCATAATTTTCCTTCCAAGGAGTAAGCGTCTTTTAATTTCATGGCTGCACTCACCATCTGTAGTGATTTTGGAGCCCAGAAAAATAAAGTCTGACACTGTTTCCACTGTTTCCACTGTTTCCCCATCTATTTCCCATGAAGTGATTGGACCAGATGTCATGATCTTCGTTTTCTGAATGTTGAGCATAGGATTGGCCAAAAAATTAATTTTGGTTTTCCTGTAACATCTTATGGAAAAATCCAAATTAACCTTTTGGCCAATCTAATATTTCTTAGACTAACTCTCAGTTAAAAACCATTGTTTTTGACCAAACTTTCTTATTCTTCATAAGTTGCTATTCAGTTATATACCAGCAGTCCCCAACCTTTTGGGCACCAGGGACTGGTTTCATGGAAGACAATTTTCCATGGACCAGGGGTGGGGAGGTGGAAGGGGGGATGGTTTCAAGCCTGTTACATTTATTGTGCCCTTTATTTCTACTGGGCTTCCCTGGTGGCTCAGATGGTAAATAATTTGTCTGCAGTGCAGGAGACTGGGGTTCAGTCCTTGGGTGGAAAAGCTCCCTTGGAAAAGGGAATGGCAACCCACTCTAGTATTCTTGCCTGGAGAATTCCATGGACAGAGGAGCCTGGCAGGCTACAATCCATGGGGTCACAAAGAGTCAGACACAACTTTGTGGCTAATACACTTTATTTCTATTGTTGTTCCATTAGCTCCACCTCAGATCATCAAGCATTAAATCCCAGAGGTTGGGGACCCCTGTACCAAGGTATGCCCAAGTAGACCTTTTCTTTCTTGGGCCTGTTCCTTACCTTTTTCAGGCTCTTTCCTATAATGTTTTTTTTCATAGCAAATAAGAAGAGCGCTCCTAACCATGCTTTTTTTTCATGGCAGAATTGATAACAGAAAAAGGAAAGCCCTTGGCTATGGCGTGTCACCAGCTAGCAGATAAAATATTTGACAATAATGAAAAGCTGATTTCTTAAGTATGAGGCATTTTTATAGCTCATACGCTTTTAAATATATACAGTTGGCATGAACAGGGTGGCCAATTTTTAAAAAGAGCAACTGATTTAAGTAGATTCCCTTGTGTAAAATGCTGTTTGTGTGGTCTGTTTTCCAGATGTTTCCATGGCAAATGTTTTCTTAATGTGAAACCTAACTATTAAAAGCACCTGGTAATGTGTAGCTCATCCAGACACAAATCATCATTTCTCTTTTTTTTTTCAGAGACTTATAGGGAGGAAATTTTATTTTGAACACGAGTGAGGATGAGCCTATTTCATATTCATATGGAAATATGAAGTGACAAAAATGTTTATTTAAACATCAGTCTTAATAAATAGTTTTATTCATTTCTGCAAACAACATAAGAGTATACATTTTCTACAGGGTCTGCATAGCTGCTTAGCAGCTATATTTGGAGCATTTATTTTAATGTAAATTTTTCTATATGAATTCTGGCTAAGAACACAGGGGTAAAGACAATATCGTGTAGCAGTCGACCACTGAGGTTTTTGAGCCAGGTAGTCTGGGTTTGAATCCTTCTCCACCACTTATCAGCTATATAAATCTAGGCATTTTACTTCACCTTTGTATAATGATAATTCCTTTATTATCCTTATCTGTAAAATAAGGATTATAAAATAGTACTTACCTTCAAAAATTGTTATGAAGATTAACTGTGTTTACACATATAAACACTTGTGAAGGAAAAATTTTTTTCCCTCTTTTTTTCTAGATTTTTATCTGAGACATCCCAGTCAGTTTAAAAGACAAATTATAGGAGAAAAGCAAAAAAAATTTAATACGATGTACACCTCCTGTATAGGCTTTCCAGGTTGTGCAGTGGTAAAGAACCCGCCTGCCAATGCAGGAGATACAAGAGATGCAGGTCTGCTCGCTGGGGTTGGGAAGATCCCCCGGAGGATGTCATGGCAACAGTACTATTGCCTGGAGAATTCCATGGACAGAGGAGCCTGGTGGGCTACGATCCATGGGATCGCAGAGAGTCAAATGTGATTGAGTGACTGAACGCACGAACACACACACACACCCTTAACACACATGCGAAATACCCAGGAAAACTGAACAACTTCCTCAAATGTCCCAGGCTGACATTTTAAATAAAACATGCGTGCGTGCTAAGTCACTTCAGTCGTGTCTGACTCTTTGTGACCCTATAGCTGTACCCTCCAGGCCTTCTCTGTCTGTATGATTCTCCAGCCAAGAATACTGGAGTGGGTTGCCATGCCTTCTTCCAGGGGATCTTCCCTACCCAAGGATCAAACCCACATCTCATATGTCTCCTGAATTGGCAGGAAGGTTTTTTACCACTAACGCCACCTACTGCTGCTAGAAAGCCCTATTTTTTGCTCCCCACTCCAGTACTCTTGGAGAAGGCAATGGCACCCCACTCGAGTACTGTTGCCTGGAAAATCCCATGGCTGGAGAAGCCTGGTAGGCTGCAGTCCATGAGGTCACACAGAGTCGGACACGACTGAAGCGACTTAGCAGCAGAAGCCAGTACTCTTGCCAGGGAAATCCCATGGGCAGAAGAGCCTGGTGGGCTGCAGTCCATGGGGTTGCTGAGAGTCGGACACGACTGAGAGACTTCACTTTCACTTTTCACTTTCATGCATTGGAGAAGGAAATGGCAACCCACTCCAGTGTCTTGCCTGGAAAATCCCAGGGACAGAGGAGCCTGGTGAGCTGCTGTCTATGTGGTCGCACAGAGTCGGACATGACTGATGCGACTTAGCAGCAGCAGCAGCAGCAGCAGTTTTGGATATTACCAGGAAAAGCCCTATAAGCAAGAGTTAAGTTGTGCAGATTTAAGTCATTTCCTTCTCCATTAATAAGAGTTTTTAGAGATTTTTGTCATCCTTCTCTTGATACAAGGAGGAAAGTAACTTTAAAAATGGAAATTTCCCTTATAAATGCGAATGTTTCTCACAAAACTATAATTTGTACTTAATTTTCAAGAGCTTTTCTATGTTTGATGTTCTTAAAAATAATCAGCCTGAAATAATACTTATGTCAAAGAAGCATGTTGCTGCTAAGTCGCTTCAATCATGTCTGACTCTGTGCAACCCCATAGATGGCAGCCCACCAGGCTCCCCCGTCCCTGGGATTCTCCAAGCAAGGAACACTGGAGTGGGTTGCCATTTCCTTCTCCAATGCTTGAAAGTGAAAAGTGAAAGTGAAGTCGCTCAGTTGTGTTCCACTCTTAGCGGCCCCATGGACTACAGCCCAACAGGCCCTCCGTCCATGGGATTTTCCAGGCAGGAGTACTGGAGTGGGGTGCCATTAGATGGTGACAAATTTCTACTCCCTTTCACATATAAGACATGTGTATACCTGTGGTGGATTCATGTTGATATATGGCAAAACCAATACAATATTGTAAAGTTAAAAAATAAAATTAAAAAAAATAATTTCCAGTATAACTTTAAAAAGAAGACATTTTTTGTCCCATAGTAAATGCTCAATGATGATTAGGATCAATAAAATAGACATCAAAATTGATTATTTTTTAAAAAATTAAAGAAAGCTCCAATGATCTTGAGCTTCACATTTTTGCTTTGTAAGAAGACAAAAAATTTGGTTCAAAAATGTTTCTTGGACAAAATAGTAGCTATGAAATGGAGTGATAAACCATAAAGTTCCATTTTTCTTAAATGTGCTACTTCATTCATTAATGGAAGTTCTCATCTCTTTAATTTAATGTAACATATTATAAGGAAAATAGCTAATATTTGTTGTATAGTTTTATCATAAAAGTCATCAGAGTAATTGGACAGTAGCAATTCCATTGGTCCAAGAAGTGAGAGGGATACAATAAAAAAACACATGGGGAAAACTTGTGGGTAGAGAAACAGAAGGGAAAATGAATTAAAGTAGTAGGTAAAAATTTGCAGAGTTGTTGGCAGAAAAAGAAGTATGCAAACAATTGGGTAATACTTTGGGCCAGCTGTACACAGTGCCATAGATATTTCTTTTAAAAATATAATAGGAACTTTCTTTCAGTTATCAGCTTGTCATTAACGTGATATTTATTTTAAGAATAAGGTACTATATTATAAATGTTTCATTCATTTGCAACTCCAGACAGACAAATATCTCTAAAAGACATTTAAAGAAGCACTACTGGCTGGCAAAAGCTCTGTGGGTATCTCAAATTGGGGCTAAAAGTTATTTTTCTTAACAGAAGACAAATCTCTCTGTTAGTTGTCATTCTGTCAACTTAAAGGAAAGAGGTTTGAAGGACATGGTATACATTGAATTTCTCCCACCCACCTTTGCTTTTTCTCAAATAAACCTTTAGTTTCATGGTAGCTATGAATTTCTTTATTGGCTTTATTTTCTACATGAAATGGGCATTCATACTTTCTCTTAAAGCATTTTCTTAAAAAGAGAAATGTTCTCTCTGTTCAAAGTATAAAAGAAAAAAAACACATGTAAAGATTTTTTATAAGTGATTATTAATGCTTTGATGTTTAAATATTCAAATCAACCTTTGATGAAATTTAAATTGCAGGCAGCCTCCTAATAATACTGTGAAAGTGAAAAAGTTAATTTATATTTAATTGCTATCTGAATCAAGGTCTCTATAAAGGATACTCCTATCTTATTTTAAATGTATTCAAGAAATATTTAAAATAGCTGATCTCAGTATGGTATCTTGATGAGAGATAATCCTAAATATTGTTTAAAAATAAAATTCAATTGAATAAATTTAAACATCAAATTGGCCTTATTCAACAATACATGAATCAGGTTATATTCCTAAGAGGGGCTGAAGCTATATTTAAGTGACCTAGTAAGTCTTGGTTGGGTGATGTGGACCTAGCATAAGTGACTCCATTTTGGGCCTGTTACTTCTTTCTAACAACTATCCCTCTTGATCAGACTCTCAGCTTAACTGACGTCTGTGATCAAAATGTAAGGCATTAATGCCACTCTCAGCTACTGTTCTGTAGTTCTTACAGCTTTTCTGATCCTCTTTGAGACATTCACAGGTCATGAGAGTTTTTACTGAATCTCTGTAATTTTTACAAGTCATGACATCAAGTCCATAATTGTTTTAGTTGGTCATTTTCTTTGTTCCTTCTTTGACATTCCAGTCTTAGGGGATAATTCATTTGGTGGTTAGCATCTGTGAACATGTATTTAAAGCTTTTGAGAGAACACAACACACCAAGGAGATTACTATGATTTTTATAAGTAGGATAATTCCAGTCTCGTGTTCACTGTAGAGCCATGGTCCCCAAGACCCAAACTAATATTGTAAAGTTAAAAAAAAAATAATAATAAAAAGAAAGAAAAATAAAAGAACCTATTGAATGAGTCACTTCTTTTTTTTTTTTTTTTTATTTGTTCTTTCTTTTTATTTATTTATTTTTTTTTACTTTACAATATTGTATTGGTTTTGCCATACATCAACATGCATCCGCCACGGGTGTACACATGTTCTCCATCCTGAACCCCCCACCCACCTCCCTCCCCATACCATCCCCCTGGGTCATCCCAATGCACCTTCTTAAGTAAAGTGGCTTGTTCAGTGATCTTATGCAACTGAATTGCAACTTCCTTGGAAGTGTTAATCCAGGTGCAGCAGGTAGCAGTGACCACAGTATAGCCACGTCTTCACTCAGTTAGAAGATAATCAAGGGCTATTCTGTTATCAAGAACAACTTAGGGCAGAGGGTCTAAAGAATTCTGCTGAATATTATTGTTTTAGTAGCAGGTTTTGCAATATCCTCAAGAGTGAAGGAGAGAATATTGATGATACCTTTATTTGCACTTATTCCTCACCAGGGAAGTAGGATCCTGTCAAAAGAAGCAAATTCTGAATCATGAACCCATCCTGGTAAGTCCTTTTTAACTCACTGATATAAATTCAGGGGAATCTACTAAGAGGGTATCTTAGTTTGTTTATGAGCAATCAGGAACCAGTCCAGTTATCTAAGAGGTATTATCCAGTTATGCACCAACCATTTAGGCATTCACAGGCTCTCAGAGAGTGAGAACCACTCCAGATAAAGATAAATCCTGTTGGGCACAAACCATTCCCACTAATGTTGCACTGTTAATGCATTTCAGCATTATAGACAGATCCATTTGTTTGAAAGTTTATCCCCCTTAATAATAGCCTGGGAGATACAGACGATGGCATATTTCCATTGTCCGATTGGCCAATACCATAGTAAAAAAAAAAAAAAAGTTTCCTATTTTAAGTATAAAGTCTTGATATGGTATCTTAGGGGGAAGTAGTCTGTATCTCTGTCAGCTACTTCTCCTCATCAATTTGATTCAGAGGTTTCCAACATCTGCTCAGGATCAGATGTCAATTGGAGACTTTTTCAGCTGTGAGATGTGTATCCAAGGTTCAGTTCTCTGAAATTTGCCCATCGTGTAGTCAGTGAGGAGGACCTGGTGCAGTCTCCTCTAAGGAGATCAGAGGCAGTCTTTGTTCGCAGTTCAGCTCACTTGCTCAGTCATGTCTGACTCCGTGTGTTTTCAGTGATTCCAAACCAGAAGAGTGGGAGAAAACTGAAAATGTTAATTTAGAGAGTTGTAACCAGATATTCAAGGAAATTGGAAAGACTCAGGATTTAGTCAAGTTTACATGTATATAACAAAACCCCAAAGAAACTTAGCAGGATCAAAATCTGAAATGGACAAAAATACAAACATAAATTTTCTCTTTACAAATATTCCCACTCCTATTTTTCTAAGGATAATCACAGAAAAACTAATTTGTTTACATTAGACATGGCTTGATTATTTACATATGTGCAGCAAGAATAGTAATTGACCATATAAATCCTTTTTAAAACTGCTTTGGCAGAACCCTGCAAGCAAGATACCAGGTCATTTTTTTCCAAGGGGCTTTACTGGCTCCATAAAGTCAACTTTAGTTCCTTAAAACTGTCTAGTCATTTTTGAGTCTATATGCGTGTCTCTCAAATATGACAGTTTAGTTAAAGTCTTGCTTATCCGGCCAGTATTTCCAATTGTGTCATATTACCAGCATAGCAGATCTCATCAAACTTATGCAAATAACTAACTGCTAAGTCTCTTCATGTCACACGCTAGTAAAGTAATGCTCAAAATTCTCCAAGCCAGGCTTCAGCAATATGTGAACCGTGAACTTCCTGATGTTGAAGCTGGTTGTAGAAAAGGCAGAGGAACCAGAGATCAAATTGCCAACATCCACTGGATCATGGAAAAAGCAAAAGAGTTCCAGAAAAACATTTATTTCTGCTTTATTGACTATGCCAAAGCCTTTGACTGTGTAGATCACAATAAACTGGAAAATTCTGAAAGAGATGGGAATACCAGACCACCTGCCTCTTGAGAAATCTGTATGCAGGTCAGGAAGCAACAGTGAGAACTGGACATGGAACAACAGACTGGTTCCAGATAGAAAAAGGAGTATGTCAAGGCTGTATATTGTTACCCTGCTTATTTAACTTATATGCAGAGTACATCATGAGAAATGCTGGGCTGGAGGAAACACAAGCTGGAATCAAGATTGCCTGGAGAAATATCAATAGCCTCAGATATGCAGATGACACCACCCTTATGGCAGAAAGTGAAGAGGAACTAAAAAGCCTCTTGATGAAAGTGAAAGTGAAAAAGTTGGCTTAAAATTCAACATTCAGAAAACAAAGATCATGGCATCTGGTCCCATCACTTCATGGGAAATAGATGGGGAAACAGTGGAAACAGTGTCAGACTTTATTTTTCTGGGCTCCAAAATCACTGCACATGGTGACTGCAGCCATAAAATTAAAAGACGCTTACTCCTTGGAAGGAAAGTTATGACCAACCTAGATAGCATATTCAAAAGTAGAGACATTACTTTGCCAACAAAGGTTCATATAGTCAAGGCTATGGTTTTTCCAGTGGTCATGTATGGATGTGAGAGCTGGACTGTGAAGAAGGCTGAGCGCCGAAGAATTGATGCTTTTGAACTGTGGTGTTGGAGAAGACTCTTGAGAGTCCCTTGGACTGCAAGGAGATCCAACCGGTCCATTCTGAAGGAGATCAGCCCTGGGATTTCTTTGGAAGGAATGATACTGAAGCTGAAACTCCAGTACCTTGGCCACCTCATGTGAAGAGTTGACTCACTCGAAGCGACTCTGATGCTGGGAGGGATTGGGGGCAAGAGGAGAAGGGGATGACAGAGGATGAGATGGCTGGATGGCATCACTGACTCAATGGACATGAGTCTGAGTGACCTCCGGGAGTTGGTGATGGACAGGGAGCCTTGGCATGCTGTGATTCATGGGGTCGCAAAGAGTCGGACATAACTGAGCGACTGAACTGAGCTGAACTGAAATCTCTTCAAGTCTTGTCCGACTCTGTGCGACCCCGTAGACAGCAGCTCACCAGGCTCCCCCATCCCTGGGATTCTCCAGGCAAGAACACTGGAGTGGTTGCCATTTCCTTCTCCAATGCATGAAAGTGAAAATTGAAAGTGAAGTTGCTCTGTCTTGCCCGACTCTTAGCGACCCCATGGACTGCAGCCTACCAGGCTCCTCCTTCCATGGGATTTTCCAGGCAAGAGTGGGTTGCCATTGCCTTCTCCAAAATAACTAACTATATTGCCATAAAAGTAAAATTTAAGAGTTTCTGAATTCTGGAGAGAGCAGGCAGGGAGAAAAAAATAAATGTTTCATCTGTGTTTACAAAGGTATGCTTTATGAAATTGATGTATGTCACAGATAGCTTAAGAAAAAATGTTTCTTTAAATCTGGAAAAATAAAACATTAAGGAACATAAGTGTTTCAGACCAAACATCGTAAAAATTATGATCATCTTCATCAGTTAACCCAGTCCCATATAACTAATACTTGTTCTGTGTTAATCCAGTTTTTCCATTAGTTCTGAGATTGCTTATCCAGTTCAGTTTTATGATTTTAAGTTGTCAGAAAACCTATACTTCTCAAAAGACATTTCCTTGAATCTCTTTGAAGATAAAATACTTTTGCAGGAGCACTTATGTCAAAATAAAACAATGATTGTCTATAAGAAGACTTAAAAACTGTTCATTGTTAGAGATCTGATGAGAGTTCATTAAAAGTGGAAATTGACAAAGGAATTTTATTTTGTAACACATAAGCATTTAATATAATACATGGATTTATGACTAATAGCGATATGCCTGGACAAACCAAACTCTGGGAATTTCATGTAATTTCTGGAAAACTTATAGAATTATACAAATATGAAATAAAAAGACAATATATTACTTTCTACTTGACATGTAGCTTAACATATCAAATAAACCTAGCTTAATATCTCTTCTTTTATAAAGGCAGAGAACAAACCTTTTGAGATGTTCCAAAGGTCATCTGGAAAATTCCAGATTTAGTTAGGGTCAAAAAGACTTCACTTAGAATTAGATTTGGGGAGCTTTGTCAAAACATCAAAAGGTTTTAAAACACTTGATCAGATACGATCATAGGTCACTGGAACAATAGTTACCTATTTAAGCATGATAACAATTAAAGACTTCACAGGCAAATACTGAAAGTTAAGTAGTTGTAAATATAAGAATAGACTGATGATCTAAGAAAACTTGTTCTTTTAATAGAAGTAATAATATTAAGGTTTATTTTTGCATAAATGCTCTATGGATGTTAAATCTTTATTTTATATCCCTTATAGTAAATTCAGACTTCCCTGATAGCTCAGGTGGTAATTCAGGTGGCGCTAGTGATAAAGAACCCACCTGCCAAGAGACGTAAGAGATATGGATTCGATCCCTGGGTCAGGAAGATCCCCTGGAGGAGGACATGGCAACCCACTCCCGTCTTCTTGCCTGGAGAATCCCATGGACAGAGGAACCGGGTGGGCTACAGTCCATAGGGTCACATAGAGTTGGACACGACTGAAGTGACTTAGGACGCATAGTAAATTCAATTGATTTTAGACAACTTGATTATACAAGGTAATATTCTGTCTCTCTCCTCTCAGCTTTCTGTTTGATTTGTTATTTATTCTTTTTCCCATCCTGAAATAACCAGTTTCACTTCAGAACAAAATTATTTTCTTTTTTCTCAACAAAAACATATCTTAATTTCTCATAACTTCTTTTACAGAAAACACATATCCTACTTACCCGACATATAGAAATATTTCTCTTATTATTTCTAGTAGTTTTTATAACATATATTAGACTTTTAATCTTAGTGAAAATAAAGAAGTAAACAATTGTGAAGTGTCTGCACTGTCATTCTGTGGCTTGACAAATTTATGAATACATTTTATAATTAAAAATATGCTTTATCATAGTAAGTTTTTTAGTATGACACAAAACATATTTAATAATAGATCTAAGTATATTCTAGTTTCTCTGTAAAAGGAAGCCCAAAGTGAATAAACCCTGGTCAGTGTTTCCTCTTATTTAGAAATGATCCATATACTTATTGACTATCCATCATTTAATTTATCTTAGCAAAGTTTTGAGGTTTAGGTTACCACCAAGTTTGGGGGAAACTACTCAAATAGTTCACCTAAAACTTTTTATTTTACTTAAATCTATTTAGTTTACTTGTTCTTAACAATTATGTTTAGGTTACCACAAGATCTTCATTAAACAATAGGTAACATCCATCATCATCTAAGTGATTCTTCCTGCTGGCAATTTTCATAAAAGATAGCAGGAATTTATTTGATTAGTAAGCTCAGGGAAAATAAAATTGTATATTTAATGCTTATAACTCTAAAGACACGCCTGTTTTAATTAAAACAACAACTTTAAACTGGCTTTCATATTATCAAAGAAAAATTATCAATCTGAGAAGGAAATAAAAAATTTATACAAGCCAAATCCAAAGATTATAACCCAAGATGAGCATCCCAGAAAGTTCTGAAAACTGGTCAACTTGTTAGAAGTCAAGTCACAGTTCTTTTAAACAGTGGGATGTATATTAAATGATATATTATTGACTGCTGCTGCTAAGTCGCTTTAGTTGTGTCCGACTCTGTGTGACCCCATAGACGGCAGCCCACCAGGCTCCCCTGTCCCTGGGATTCTCCAGGCAAGAACACTGGAGTGGGTTGCCATTTCCTTCTCCAATGCATGAAAGTGAAAAGTGAAAGTGAAGAGTGAAGTCGCTCAGGCGTGTCCGACTCTTAGCGACCCCATGGACTGGAGCCTACCAGGATCCTCCGTCCATGGGATTTTCCAGGCAAAAGTACTGGAGTGGGGTGCCATTGCCTTCCCCGATATTATTGACAGTTTACACAATTAGATCTAACTAAGCATCATTGTGACCCTTTACAAGATCAGGAAGGAATGTTATCGTTTAAGGAGTTGTGTTGTTAATGCTAAGAGAATGTTGCTGTTTATGGTTGAGCAGGTATTTCTGCCAATAGAGGAGGTTTGGTCAATACAGATACACAACGCACAGGGGGAAAAAGAGGAGGTCAAAGAGCAGAGAAATTTTTTGTCTAAATCTTTCTTATCTTGCTATAAAATATGAATTTTACTTCACATTACTAAATATTTTCCAGGATCCTATGACATTGGCTTAGTTTCTACTATATTTCAGATAACTTAATTTATACAAGCATTTACTCTTTTAAGCCAATTAAGTAAAAATCTTTTACAAATTAATTTTGGCAATATCAGAGGCAGAAAAACACCATGTATCTACACACACACACAGATGCATGCACACATGCACACACACATAGTTAGATGGAAACAGGAAACCTATAGCTTCCATTTTACTAGTTGTAAAAGAATTTGTATCTAAGTTGTAACTCTGCTTGATTCTAGGGTAAGTTAAGGCCACCTGGTGAAATGGCTAAAGCTAAGCTTCAAATGACCTTCCCCCTTTTGTTTTTCTTCTGATAAAAATTACCTCCCTGAAGTTTGCACTTTAAATTCATTTCTCAAAGGCACAGCAAAAAAATATAAGTTATAAGCCTGTTAATAAATAGAGGAGGCTTGGGGATTGGGAACAATAAACAGGCAAACCTTGAACTACCTCTAGAGCTGCATTTCTAGTTTTGCAAAAACTGGCAAGGTAAGTACAGTTTCTCTCAGTGCCTCAGAGAATTGGGTTGAAACCTAAATGGCATCATAGGTTGATTCACCCATAAATCCTTTTACAAGGGCCTTAGAAGTTTTTTTTTTTTTTTCTTTCCCTCTAGTTTTAACTCAGGGAGAAAGTCTAAAGAATTTCCTATTATGCTGTAAATATCAGCTTCCAACTCCTGGCCAAGTTCTGACCATAAAAGTTACTTTAAAATATTTAAAAATATCTTTTCAGTTTTCAGCCAGGACAAAGGTAAATATTTCTGCAGTATTGAATAACTCCTTGAACTTAGGAGGCATCCTAAGCAAAGAAGATGAAAAAGGTATGTTTTCTTTCTTTATCAGATACTACAGACCAAGATCCGGGAGAGCTGACTCCAGTAAGAATTCTCACCCTTAGCCAACTTTTGCTAGTTTTCTCAGGATCCCATCTGCAAGTTCCCAGTGAGATTGAAACAGAGTGTAGATCCAGTATCTACCAGGAATTGGTAAGGTTTTTCATTAGTTTCAACTTTGTTTTTTCTTAGAAGTTTAAGGGAATAACATAGCACTTTACCATCCCCCCAAGTCTCATCAACTCTGGGAGGGGTTCACATAGGGGCCCTACTTTAAAATTAGACCTGGACCATTTGAGTTGATGTTGAAGACTCTGCACAGGGACTTGGAAGACAATCTCTTTTTCAATGCTCACATTAATTACAACTGAGACATTGAATCCTTGGCCAGTATTGTAATGATGAACCCTTAAGAGGGTGTTATGAGGAAGGCCTAGGTATTGTTTTAGATACCTTTGGTGTCTTAATTTTTTATTAGCCTCTTGCATCAACCTTTTGATAAAACTATTTTGGAATCTTAAAGCATTTTGGAAGCTTCTGCATACCAACCAACATAGATCTCCCCTACTGTTTAATTCAGAAATCCTTTCAAGTACATTTTAAAATCAAATATCTTGTCTTAAGTGGAACATTCCCCGTAATGGCCACTGCAATTCAGGGATGTCTTTAGTAAGATTTTGCCATTTTTGTATATATCTACAGCTTCCAGAACCTTGGTTCTTAAACATAAAGAGGTATGAAATAAAGCAATCCACTTAACTATGGAGGGCTTTCCCAATGGTTCAGTGGTATAGAATCCACCTACAGTGCAGAGACACAGGTTTGATCCCTGGGTCAGGGAGATCCTCTGGAGGAGGAAATGGCAACCCACTCCAATATTCTTCCCTGAAAAATCCCATGGACAGAGGAAACTGAAGTCCATAGGGTCATAAAGAGTCAGACACAGCTGAGCAGAGCAAGTAATCTATGGATTTTAAAGATCTGATCATCTTTATTTGTTTGTTTTAGCTAAACTTTTGAGCCTCTCAGAGCCAAACTTATACTTAAAAGGAATGTGTGGTGGGCTTGGAAACTGTGTGGTATTTTACAATCTAACCTGTTGCATAGAAAGTTACTTTGAGGTTGGTGGGTGACATACTGTTGATCTAAACCTCCTTATCCTAACATAAGTTGCGTTGGGTTAGGTAGGGAATACTCTGACAGCTTGTGAATGCTTAATATGCCGATCAATTTTGTGGCTTTTTGGCTTTGAGGTCCCCATTCTCAGTAGTTTTTACCTCATGTACACATTGGCATATAAGCAGTAACCCCTGAAGTTATTATCATTGTTGTTGTTTAGTTGGTAAGTCATGACCTACTCTTTGTGAACCCCTGGACTTTAGCCCTCAAGGCTCTCTGTCCTGGATTTCCCAGGAAATAATACTAGAGTGGGTTGCCATTTCCTTCTCCAGGGGATCTTCCTGACTCAGGGATCAAACCTGTGTCTCTTGCTTGGCAGGTGGATTATTTCCCAATGAACCAGCAGGGAAGCCCAACAAATGAAGTAGGAACTGGGAAAAGGACTAAACTACCAGACTCCAGTGAATTGAGACTGTGGGCTGAGTACATACAAATGAGGAGCTGCAGATACATCAGCATTTCCCAGTGGAAATTTGGTGACATAACCAAGGACTAGGATTTAGATGTCACTGCAGACTAGCCAACTGAAGATCTTGTGCACATGTCCAGCCATTCCCAATATAGAACTGAGGACCCAAGGATAGGGCTGAACCATCAGACTTCAATACATAGGGACTGCGGACTCGTGGCTCCACATAATAAGGAACTGTGAGCTGCCACTAACGGTTTCCACAAGGGCCTGGGGACAGAATCAGGGTCTGGGATTTCTAGGGAATTGCAGGATAAAAAGCCAGTTAGATCAGAAACTCAACACAGAGAGCAGAGCTTAGAACAAAGAGGGATTTACCCACCACCCTAAGAAATGGTAAGAAAGACAGTAAACTTAAAGGATTGCAGGGTTCTGCCTGTGATTCTTGTCCCCAGGTGCCATCAGAAGTTTACTTTGAATTCCACCACTGTCAGTAAATCTGTTAAAAAGGCAAAATTCAACTGAGTAAAGATCCAGTTGGCTTTGTTCAATGATTTATGAATCAAGCAGCATCCTATCTAGTAAACAGAAAGGAACTTCAAAGAGCTGTACAAAATAGAAGCCTTATATAGATTGTAAAGGGGCAAGATAGGAAGAGTGTTATTTCAGGTAAATCCTCTCCCTTTGCAGGATAGAGAGGATCTATTAGGCAGATTGCCTCATTAGTGCTGACCAGATAATTCTAGATGGATTGATTAGAAAGTTACATTACTGGAATGAGCTGAAACAACAATTAGATTAGGCATGAGTTTCATTTTGGTGAGGTGGGCTTAGCACAAGTGACTCCATTTTGGACTGTTATTTCTTTTTAACAATATCATATAAATGCATCTATTTTTACATGACAGACACTTTGATTCTATAAAGATGTCTCTATCCTAGATAAAAGCATTCCAGCAAAGTTACAATGGTTTATCATATAAAATGTAGCATAATTTCCACTGATGTCCTTATTGTAAAAGAGAATGTAGCATCTCATGGCAAAAACCTAGGAACAGTGAAACCTTTGAGAAGAAAGAAATTAAAATAGTAGCCTCACCCCTTTGTTGTTGAAGTATTTACTTAAGTGTAGCTGTGCCTTTCACATTTTTCCTCAGTTGTTGATTATTTCAACTTGCCTGAGTAACATGAATTTTTAAGCCATGGGGAGATTTTCTTTTGTTCATTTCCTTCTATTTTTTGTTGTAAGTATTTGTGATTGTGAAGAGTACTGGACATTTGTCAATTCATACACGATATACTTCAATGTGAAAATTCTGAGAATTCATAGTCATTAAAATAAATTGGCATTCAATTTTAAATGTGGTCAGTTTGGGAATTTGTCTATTGAATTTATGTTCAATGAGTTGGACAGGCTTATTTTCTAATCCTAGACTCAACTCTGCACAGACTACGATCCAAGGCTGTTTTGCTAGGTTTTCTGAGGAATGGCGAATAACAGAGAGTTTCCCCATTGGAAAACATGAAGTCAGAGTTGTTGAGTCCTTCCATAATGCTGGTGGCAGCCAGCATCCCATCTCTTTGCACAACCTGGAGCCAATCTTCCTGGGTTCAAACCCTGGCTTTATTTCTCACTTTAGCTATGCAATCTGCAATTTCATTGTCTTCACTGTGTCTTAGAGTCTTTCACTTATGAAATGGAATAATTATTGTACAGGCCTCATTAATACCAAGGAGAGAATACTCTGTGCTAATAGAGAGAGAAAGAGTCTGTAAAGCTTGGCAAATAAGTGTTAGTTAATATTATTATCATATTTATTTTTAAAATTAAAAACTTCATTGAGAAGTTAATGTCGGTTGCTTGACTCTCTTCTGCTTATATCTATGGACTCTTATGTGCTCATTTTTCCAGTTAGTCCTTTTCCTAGGGTCCAAACCTGTTTGTTAACTTTCTTCTTTTAAAAAGTCACTGCACACATTGACTTTTTATAGAGTTTCTCAAGTGTATCCATCAGTTTACCCTTGACTCTGACTCAGGAGGTGGATACTGTTGTAGGTCTCACCTGGATTTGCCACATCCTTGTTTGAACTGGACTTAGTTTAATTTTCTTCCAAGCACTTCTATTTTTCCTTAAGGTAATGTTAGAGCTAATTTCTTGTTTTATGAGGTCTTCCCTCTTTTACTCCCAGCACTATAGGTGAGGATAAAGAGGCATCATGAAGTAATGCATTTTTAAACTGTCTTTAGTGTTCAGATACTAATATAAACCTTTTATGCTTCCTCAAACACTCTGAGCTTTTCAATTTCTCCATCTTTTTGGTGCACTACTCATACTGGGCCAACACTCTTCTCTTAATCTTGGGTAAAAAACTTCAAAGCATGACATAGGTCCCAATTTCTTAGCCACAAATGGGCTGGGGATGCAACTCAGGTATTTAGGAACTACGTCTTGACCAGTTGAAAAGTGAAAGATACAAGGACACTGAACAGGTACATTTCTCTCCCTTGGTTTATTTCATAATAGTCTGAGTGGAAGTTCTTCCCTTCATGCTTTCAGTAGAAGACCCACATGCTGACCAAACAAGCCTGCTGCAAGATCCTCTCTGCCTTTTGTGGCTTCTCATGAAGTCATGGCTGGAACAATGACACACAACATCCCATAGTTTTGTGTATTCCCTTGTTACTCTTTGATTTCTCTTTTCTTACCTTCATCTCCCTGGGCTGGTACCTCCCAAACATACTGTGTTTGTTGTTGTTGTTTTTAATCTTTATCTCTGTCTTCTAAAGGAGCCATGTAAGACACTACTCATGGCTTTCAACCAAAAATTTTACTTTCATTAAAGAGAAGCTTAGCATTGGCATTCTTTCCACTTAACTTGAGAGTGGGTGCACAATGCTCAGTTCTTAGATTCTATCCACATCAACTGGCAAGAGAATTGTTTTCTTTCAAGTTAAGTTTTATATGACCTTCGTTACATATGACCCCATTACCCCTTCATGCATCATTTGAATAATGGTCCAAGTTTTGATTTTCCTAGGTATGGCATTGCCCCATGTGGACAGAGACAAAGTAAGAGCTCCTCGTTGTAGATACACAGTCACTTCCCCAGGACCTCCATCTGTCCTCTGCCACTCTTACACCAGTTGTTTAAGTGTGTTTAAGTCAATGGTTGTTTCTAGTCACTCTGTAGTTCCTCAACAGCTCCCAGTCATCTGTAGTAACTATGACTCTATGACTCCAATGACTCTATTCCTTACTCAATACTCCAAACCTCATTTTTCAGACTGGTAAAAATGAGAATTATACATAAGTGTGTTAGTCGCTCAGTTGTATCTGACTCTGCGACCCTATGGACTGTAGCCCGCCCAGGCTTCTCTGTCCATGGAATTCTCTAGGCAAGAATACCGGAGTGGGTAGCCAATCCCTTCTCCAAGGGGTCTTCCTGACCCAAGGATCAAACCTGGGTCTCCTGCACTGCAGGGAAACTCTTTACCATTTGAGCCACCAAGGATAAATTCTATATAAATAACTGATTTGTTAAGTCTGCACACTCAATCTATTATTCTGTCTATAGAATACTACATACATAACTTATCTCTGCACAATAACCATATTTATTTTCCATTCAAAACAGAGACAACCATATTGGCTAAGAGTTTATTTTTTCTTCTCAGATTTTGATATAACTCTGGACTCTCATGTATGCTTTCTGTGTGATTTGAGGCAAGTGTCTTAATCTCGCCAGCCTTAGATGTTGTAATCTGAAAAAGTTTAAACAATATCTTTCTTCATAAGATTGTTGAAAGAGAAAATTCATTTTTTATAAACACTTATCATCTATTATGTATCAATCATTCTTGTAGTTTCAGAGGATAAAAACACAATATTCATAAAAATACTACTTTTCATTTATTGGCCCAAAGTAAACAATAAATGATAGAGATCCTATTATCAATGTTATCTTCAACTACCCCAAATTACTTTATTTCACTACAGTGTGTGGCCCATTGGTGGACACTGCCTTCTATTAGAGTTTTTCTTTATAGACATAGTTGATACCAGTGTAAAACCTTGGAGTATTTGATATCCAGAAACCAGTATCTTTCTCTTTTGTTATTCCTTGTGTTCTTTACAATGTAAATATGTATCCAGATCACATGGGTGGGAATTTTCTTCCTCAGATTTCATTTCAATAAATATAGAAGACATGATTATAAATGTTAATCCATCTTTTTAATTAAACATATACTTTATTGTACTAAGTACTGTTATGAACTAAGCACAGATTTTTTTCCCCTGCTTGGGATACCTCAGTGAATGATAAAACAATACAAAGAAATCATACCATTCATGGAAATTACTCTGTAGTTGATATTGTTGTTCAGTCGCTAAGTCATGTCCAACTCCTTGTGACCCCATAGGCGGTAGCATGCCAGGCTTCCTTGTTCTTCACTATGTACTAGAGTTTGGTCAAACTCATGACCATTGAGTTAGTGATCCCATCCAACTGTCTCATCCTCTGTCATTCCCTTCTCCTCCTGTCCTCAATCTTTCCCAACATCAGGGTCTTTTCCAATGAATTGATGTTATAAATATGTCCAAACTTCTTTACTGTGTCTTCCTAAGGAAAAAAATATAAATATAGTCCTATGTATATTTACTCCTATTGTATATTTGCTATTTAAGAATTATTTCCAAGTATTACTGCATTAATAGATACTTAAATTCCACACATACACAAAGTAGTAAATATTAGCAGGTGATCTAATTTTTTCTCCTCCATTCGATGGACTATATTTCGTGCCATTTCTGATTTGTACATCTTGCTTTAGAGATCAATTTGTAGACTGTTGAAGATAAAAATGAACACTTGTTTATTGAAAGATAAAAGAATCAGTAGACAGAAAAATTTACAAGTCAGTTCTTAGTGTGACATGCATGAAACTCCTTTGGTTTAGGAACAACTCTATCATAAACAATACCAAGCAATACTACAGAAGTTAGTAATTCAGGGTATTTTAAGTGATGGGCTGTCAGTTTCTGAAACCAATATCATTTTTAAAAACAAATTGCTAAAATTTACAACCCAAGTTTCACAGTTTTAAATTAATGTAAATAGATCCATACTCTGAGTTTCATTTTTTCTCTATTAGTGTAAAATAAACCTGACTCTGCTTCTTAAGAATATCCTCCCTGAGAACTAGAATGTGGTTCAGTTTGACTATGTCAGAATAACCTATGTTTAAATTACTATGATGAGATTTTTTTGCTCATGCATTTATCACCATTTGTGAAAGTGGCAGTTTTAAGTATTAAAATGTCTCTGAAGTGACATAACCATATTAATCTCAAATTTGTTAGGCCTGCAGAAAAAGTCCATGTGAATCTTAGAAGCTGTTTTGTTGACATTATATGCTTAACCCGATACCATGCACTAAATATTAGAAAAAGTGAAGAATTGGTAAATGAAGACTGATACTCATTCTCATAAATTGCATTTAATTATCAGAGAGAGTTAATGTTGGTTTTACCTAAAAATTGATCTCACTCCCACCATCACCCAGGTCTAGGCCACCAAAATCTCTTGCCAAAATTGAAAAAAAAAAAAAAAAAAAAAGAATTGGTCTCTCCAGGTATGTCCTAGCCTCTAATCTCAATTCTATGGCTCATATGATCCTTTGGAAACAGCAAGTCACCTTACTTTGCTTAGAATTCTCCTTCTATCTCACTTAAAGTATAAGCCACCATCCTTGAACTAGTATAGAAGGTCATATGTGATCTTATCCATATTACTTCTTTGTCTTCATCACTTGTCACTCCCTTTCCCTTTCCCCCATCATAACTCACTCAATATCCACTGTGGTGATCTTCTTTCTGTTACCTGAATATCTCAAACAGTCTTATTTCTGAGTTTTTATGTTTACTGTGTTTGTGTGTGTGTGTGTTTGTCTGCCTGGAATGCTTCTGCTTTAGATATCCATGTGACTAGCTGTCTCCCTTCATCCTGTCTCCATTCAGAGGCCTCCTCAATCACTTTATATAAAATAGCACTTTCCCTCCAAAACATCAATCTCTAACCTCTACCCAGCTTTATTCTTCTTTATACCACTCATTAGGACATGACTTATTTAATATGTGTATGTATATATGTATACAGTTATTTTCATGTATTGTTTATCTCTCTTAGTTGAAGTGTAAAGCTCCAAAGTATATAAAATATAAATATCAGATAAATATAAAATTAAAACATGCCCCAAGTGCTATCCATTTCTTTATAAATAAGGCAACCAGAATAATATTAAATACTGTTCAAAAGCTTGGGTGAAACTGGGCATTTTTAATAAAGAAATGTCAGGATAGAATTGCTGGGTTATACACCAAACTGATTAATGTCTCACAGGGAAATAAAATGTAACCTTTGGCACTATCTATTTCGCTGGACAGAAATTATTTGATCTCTACTGGGCAAAATTTGCAAATTAACCTCTGCTCCAACAGAGTTGTAAAATAACCAAGTTTGATGGTAAGTCAAGCCAAGGACTGCACTGAAAGGACACTCAGTAATCAATTTTGCCTATTTCCAATTTGTAAATAAATTTTCTGACACTTACAAGGTCAGGTAATCCTTTTTTTTTTTTCTTTTTTTTGCTGCTGTTTCCCTAGATCTTCAGGCAAGGATTAGAATACCCATAGTTTGAGAAGTGATCCAAGAAAACCGAAGGGGGATTAAAAAGTGAGATACGGAGAGACCCATATCCCTCCGTAGAGGGTCCTCCGTACATCTCTCTCCGTAGATACATCATAAATGCACACCCAGACACAAAAGTGAGGCAGGGAACAGAAGAAAGTCAAAAACAGTGTGACACCAGGCAGTTGTCAATCTGCAGTATGGGAATTCAGTACCATGGTGCAGCATGAAAGATAGTGCAGAACATGCCTCAGTCACTCCATTCAAACCACAAAGCACTTATTTATTTATAAATAGGGGTGTTTATTTATCAACTCTGACTGTCATTTATTGAGGACTGCTTCCAAGAAGTTAACTCTATTTTATGTCAGTTTGCACTGTGTGAAGGCTTATATGCTCCTCAGGTAAAATAAGAATTAAAAAATGAAATAAAAAACAACAACAACAACAAAAAACTAGACAAGAAAGAAATTCCCAGTAGCAGCCTTTAGCAAGTGAGTTCTTAGAGGATATTGGTGGGTAATTGACAATAACTGCTCTGTGCTCCATTAAAAAATGTGTTGATTGAATGACTATACAATTGAAAAGATTTCAAAGATCTTGTGAATTATATCTTTAGCATTACAGGCTTTCATAAAATAAAGCCTCTGACTGTGTGGATTACAACAAACTGTGGAAAATTCTTAAAGAGTTGGGAATACCAGACCATGTTACCTGCCTCCTGAGAAATCTGTATGGTCAAGAAGCAAAAGTTAGAACTGGACATAGAACAACAGACTGGTTCCAAATCAAGAAAGAAGTACATCAAGGCTGTATATTGTCACTGTGCTTATTTAACTTATATGCAGAGTACATCATGAGAAACACTGGGCTGGATGAAGCACAAGCAGGAATCAAGATTGCTGAGAGAAATATGAATAACATCAGATATGCAGAAGACACCACCCTTATGGCAGAAAGTGAAGAGGAACTAAAAAGCCTCTTGATGAAAGTGAAAGAGGAGAGTGAAAAAGCTGGCTTAAAACTCAGCATTCAGAAAACAAAGATCATGGCATCTGGGCCCATCACTTCATGGCAAATAGATAGGGAAACAATGGAAATAGTGAGAGATTGTTTTGAGGGGGCTCCAAAATCACTGCAAATGGTGACTTCAGCCATGAAATTAAAAGACATTTGCTCCTTAAAGAAAAGCTGTGACAAACCTGCTGCTGCTGCTAAGTCGCTTCAGTCGTGTCCGACTCTGTGCGACCCCATAGACGGCAGCCTACCAGGCTCTGCCATCCCTGGGATTCTCCAGGCAAGAACACTGGAGTGGGTTGCCGTTTTCTTCTCCAATGCATGAAAGTGAAAAGTCAAAGTGAAGTCGCTCAGTTGTGTCCGACTCTTAGCAACCCCACAGACTGTAGCCCACCAGGCTCCTGCCTCCATGGGATTCTCCAGGCAAGAGTACTGGAGTGGATTGCCATTGCCTTCTCCATGACAAACCTATGCTAATGCTATGCTATGCTAAGTCACTTCAGTCGTGTCCGACTCTGTGTGACCCCATAGACGGCAGCCCATCAGGCTCCCCCATCCCTGGGATTCTCCAGGCAAGAACACTGGAGTGGGTTGCCATTTCCTTCTCCAGTGCATGAAAGTAAAAAGAAAAAGTGAAGTCACTCAGTCATGTCTGACTCTTAGCGACCCCATGGACTGCAGCCTACCAGGCTCCTCTGTCCGTGGGATTTTCCAGGCAAGAGTACTGGAGTGGGGTGCCATTGCCTTCTCCGATGACAAACCTAGACATGCATTAAAAAGCAGAGATATCACTTTGGCAACAAATGTCCATCTAATCAATGTTATGGTTTTTCCAGTAGTCATGTATGGATGTGAGAGTTCTATAAAGAAGGCTGAACACCAAAGGATTGATGCATTTGAACTGTGGTCCTGGAGAAGACTCTTGAGAATTCCTTGGACTGCAAGGAAATCAAACTAGTCAATCCTAAGGGAAATCAACCCTGACTATTCATTGAAAGGACTGAAGCTGAAGCTCCACTACTTTGGCCGCTTGATGTGAAGAGCTGACTTGTTAGAAAAGACCCTGATGGGGGAAAAGATGGAAGGCAGGAGGAGAAGAGGATGACAGAGGATGAGCTGGTTGGATGGCATCACCGACTCAATGGGCATGAGTTTGAGCAAGCTCTGGGAGGTGGTGAGGGAAAGGGAAGCCTGGAGTGCTGCAGTTCATGAAGTCGCAAAGAGTGAGACATGACTGAGTGACTAAACAAGTGTGTATATGTCAAGCCATTCTCCTAATTCATCCCGCTCCCTCTTTACTATCGATGTATCCATGCATTTGTTCTCTACATTTGTGTCTATTTCTGCCTGCAATTAAGTTTATTTACATTGTTTTTCTAGATTTCACATATAAGCAATATTACACAACATTTGTTTTTATCTTTTTTACTCATTTCACTTAGTATGCCAGTCTCTATGTCTATCCATGTTTCTGTAAATTGCACAGTTTTATTCATTTTTATGTGCAAGTAAACTCCAGTACTTTGGCCACCTCATGCAAAGAGTTGACTCACTGGAAAAGACTCTGATACTGGGAGGGATTGGGGGAAGGAGGAGAAGGGGACAACAGAGGATGAGATGGCTGGATGGCATCACTGACTCAATGGACGTGAGTCTGAGTGAACTCCAGGAGTTGGTGATGGACAGGGAGTCCTGGCATGGTGCGATTCATGGGGTCGCAATGAGTCGGACATGAATGAGCAACCGAACTGAATTGAACTGAATATATCATTGTGTATATATATGTACAATATATATGCTACTGGAGATCAGTGGAGAAATAACTCCAGAAAGAATGAAGGGATGGAGCCAAAGCAAAAACAATTAATACCCAGCTGTGGATGTGACGTGATATAAGCAAGGTCCGATGCTGTAAAGAGAAATATTGCATAGGAATCTGGAATGTCAGGTCCATGAATCAAGGCAAATTGGAAGTGGTCAAACAAGAGATGGCCAGAGTGAATGTTGACATTCTAGGAATCAGCGAACTGAAATGGACTGGAATGGGTGAATTTAACTCAGATGACCATTATATCTACTACTGCAGGCAGGAATCCCTCAGAAGAAATGGAGTGGCCATCATAGTCAACAAAAGAGCCCAAAATGCAGTACTTGGATGCAATCTCAAAAATGACAGAATGATCTCTGTTCATTTCCAAGGCAAACCTGTCAGTACAAAGTAATCCAAGTCTATGCCCCAACCAGGAATGCTGAAGAAGCTGAAGTTGAACGGTTCTATGAAGACCTACAAGACCTTTTAGAACTAACACTCAAAAAAGATGTCCTTTTCATTATAGGGGACTAGAATGCAAAAGTAGGAAGTCAAGAAACACCTGGAGTAACAGGCAAATTTGGCCTTGGAATACAGAATGAAGCAGGGCAAAGACTAACAGAGTTTTGCCAAGAAAATGCACTGGTCATAGCAAATACCCTCTTCCAACAACACAAGAGAAGACTCTATACATGGACATCACCAGATGGTCAACACCGAAATCAGATCGATTATATTCTTTGCAGCCAAAGATGGAGAAGCTCTATCCAATCAGCAAAAACAAGACCAGAAGCTGACTGTGGCTCAGACCATGAACTCCTTATTGCCAAATTCAGACTGAAATTGAAGAAAGTAGGGAAAACCACTAGACCATTCAGGTATGACCTAAATCAAATCCCTTATGATTATACAGTGGAAGTGAGAAATAGATTTAAGGGCCTAGATCTGATAGATAGAGTGCCTGATGAACTATGGAATGAGGTTCGTGACATTGTACAGGAGACAGGGATCAAGGCCATCCCCATGGACAAGAAATGCAAAAAAGCAAAATGGCTGTCTGAGGAAGACTTACAAATAGCTGTGAAAAGACGAGAAGCATAAAGCAAAGGAGAAAAGGAAAGATATAAACATCTGAATGCAGAGTTCCAAAGAAGAGCAAGAAGAGATAAGAAGGCCTTCTTCAGTGATCAATGCAAAGAAATAGAGGAAAACAACAGAATGGGAAACTAGGGATCTCTTCAAGAAAATCAGAGATACCAAAGGAACATTTCATGCAAAGATGGGCTCGATAAAGGACAGAAATGGTATGGACCTAACAGAAGCAGAAGATATTAAGAAGAGGTGGCAAGAATACACAGAAGAACTGTACAAAAAAGATCTTCATGATCCAGATAATCACGATGGTGTGATCGCTGACCTAGAACCAGACATCCTGGAATGTGAAGTCAAGTGGGCCTTAGAAAGCATCACTATGAACAAAGAGGTGATGGAATTCCAGTTGAGCTATTCCAAATCCTGAAAGACGATGCTGTGAAAGTGCTGCACTCAATATGCCAGCAAATTTGGAAAACTCAGCAGTGGCCACAGGACTGGAAAAGGTCAGTTTTCATTCCAATCCCAAAGAAAGGCAATGCCAAAGAATGCTCAAACTACCACACAATTGCACTCATCTCACAGGCTAGTAAAGTAATGCTCAAAATTCTCCAAACCAGACTTCAGCAATATGTGAACTGTGAACTTCCTGATGTTCAAGCTGGTTTTAGAAAAGGCGAGGAACCAGAGATCAAATTGCCAACATCCGCTGGACCATGGAAAAAGCAAGAGAGTTCCAGAAAAGCATCTATTTTTGCTTTATTGACTATGCCAAAGCCTTTGACTGTGTGGATTACAATAAACTGTGGAAAATTCTGAAAGAGATGGGAGTACCAGTCCACCTGACCTGCCTCTTGAGAAATCTGTATGCAGGTCAGGAAGCAACAGTTAGAACTGGACATGGAACAACAGACTGGTTCCAAATAGGAAAAGGAGTCTGTCAAGGCTGTATATTGTCACCCTGTTTATTTAACTTATATGCAGAGTACATCATGAGAAACGCTGGACTGGAAGAAACACAGCTGGAATCAAGATTGCCGGGAGAAATATCAATAACCTCAGATATGCAGATGACACCACTCTTATGGCAGAAAGTGAAGAGGAACTCAAAAACCTCTTGATGAAAGTGAAAGTGGAGAGTGAAAAAGTTGGCTTAAAGCTCAACATTCAGAAAATGAGCATCATGGCATCTCGTGCCATCACTTCATGGGAAATAGATGGGGAAACAGTGGAAACAATGTCAGACTTCATTTTTCTGGGCTCCAAAATCACTGCAGATGGTGACTGCAGCCATGAAATTAAAAGAAGCTTACACTTTGGAAGGAAAGTTATGACCAACCTAGATAGCATATTCAAAAGCAGAGACATTACTTTGCCAACAAAGGTCCATCTAGTCAAGACTATGGTTTTTCCTGTGGTCATGTATGGATGTGAGAGCTGGACTGTGAAGAAGGCTGAGCACCAAAGAATTGATGCTTTTGAACTGTGGTGTTGGAGAGGACTCTTGAGAGTCCCTTGGACTGCAAGGAGATCCAACCAGTCCATTTTGAAGGAGATCAGCCCTGGGATTTCTTTGGAGGGAATGATGCTAAAGCTGAAACTCCAGTACTTTGGCCACCTCATGCGAAGAGTTGAGTCATTGGAAAGGACCCTGATGCTGGGAGGGATTGGGGGCAGGAGAAGAAGGGGACGACAGAGGATGAGATGGCTGGATGGCATCACTGACTCGATGAATGTGAGTCTGAGTGACCTCCGAGAGCTGGTGATGGATAGGGAGGCCTGGTGTGCTACGGTTCATGGGGTCGCAAAGAGTCGGACACAACTGAGCGACTGATCTGATCTGATCTGATGTCATTAACCCCAAACTACATTGTCATTACTTTTGATTAGTTTAAAGTATAAGCCCTCTGTCTTCTGGGCTTGCTACTGAATGACCACTACCTAACATACAGCTTTATAAGGAATAAGTGCCCAATAAATATTTGGGATATAAATAAATAAAAGAAAAATTAAAAGACAGTATTTCGACTTTTAAAGTAATATTGTTTTTGTGCTCTTCTTCATACTTTGAAGGATTTTGTGGACACATTTTGAAGACATAAAACTCAATGACAAGAACTATTTTAATATCAGTGTTTAATTCTTTCATCTATGTCAGTTATAGATCAGTTTTGGTTCACTAATTTTGTCCTCATTATGGTTCATATTTTCCTGATTCTTTGCGTGTCTTAAAAACTGATTTTATGTCTGGCACTGTGGACTTTACCTTCTTTACCAGTTCGTAGTTTTATATCTAATGCATTTATACATGCATTCACCTATTCATCCAGTTTCAATTGGGATGTTTTATTATTTTCAAAAGATATATCCTTTATATTTCTATATTTCTGAATATGCATGTGTTAAAATTGTTATATATCACAAATATTTTTCATTCTTGATTTCACATTTTGTATCTGATTTAAGATATTTTTTACTTGAAGTTCATAAACATTTATTTTATTTAGTATGTTGTGGGTTAAGATGTGTACATTTAAGTTTTGAATACAATTATAATTTATTTTTCTGTAAAGTGTGAGCTAGGGATCTAATTTTCTTTTTTCTCTTTAAATGTACAGGTGTCTCGGTGAAATTAATTGAATAAGGCACCCTTTCCTCACTGATGTGAAAAGTCCCCTTTATACAAAATCCTCATGGACACAGCCACAGATTCTGATGGTTTTCATTTATATTCTCTTGGTTAATCCTAGCTGTGGTAGTGTTTGAGGTGAGCTCAGCAAACAGTACTGGTGCCTCTCTTTTCTATGTGAAGAAACTGAGGCTCAGAATTGTTTACTTCAGGTCAAGCAGCTCTCACCAAACTGAGCAAGCATTCAATCCAATCTTTGACCCTAAAGCTTATGCTCTATTCCCGACTCTAAGGTCTCATCCAGGTTGTTTCTCTGATCTCCTGGCTCAGTGATTTTTATGGTTTCAAGCTCTGGACAGAGTGTTTCTATTTTCCCTTCTGAAAGTACCTAATCACAGATAACTTTTGTTCTCAGGTAATTCATATACTTAATAACATGCCCAAAACTCTGCATTACTCCTTCAATGCCACCCTCCCCAGTCTTCAGGGCATGAAGACACAGACACAATCAATATGCTCAGTTCCTAGGAGTATTCATATACCAGTTCCTAGGAGTATTCATACATATTAAATAATAATTACTCAGGGGATCCTTATTTTATGCACATTGTAGATTCTCTCCTTTTTTGTGAAGGCTTATAGAAGTTGAAAGATACAGCTGAAAAAGGCTGGAAGAAAGAATGAAACCATTTACCTCCTAAGACTGTAGCCCCAGAGGCTTTTTATCTTTAATGAAAGTGCACCTGTGTATCACCATCCATTTTCACCCTTATGTGGCTGATGAGTGAGTGAAATGGAGGTTCATTAAAAATAAAAGCAAAGCAATTAGAAGAGCTGCAACACAAAGATCAACACCCATTATCAAACAGAGGGAACGGTAGGCTAAAAGAAGTATCTGCTTTTCAGCTAGTTTCACTCTACTGCAGGCTATGAAATGATAATCTCTGCTTTTTTTTTTTTTTTTTTTCAGTAAATGTCAGCCATGTCATTTCTGTTTACAGATGAGTGCATTTCAGTCTTGAAATGTTTATTCTCTGCCTCTATTATAGAAAGAAAAAGATTTTTCTGGCTTGCCTCTGGGAAAGCAATATTGTTCGCATTTGTATTCTGAACCAGACTAAAGGAAGAAGCATTGAAACAGGGAATTACTCTATGTTTCTGATTGGATTGCAGCTTTGGGAGCTGCAAAGTGAGTTTCATGCAAATAAAAAAAAAGAGCGAGCAAGTGAGAGATTATATACTTCTCTACCGTGGGAGAAAGGTAACATCCAAGATGTAAAATGCACGCATAAATTGTTTTCTGCACTGCTTTGCGCCTTTCTATCTCAGCTACCTAATACACAGACTTAAATATCTAACCCTTGGATCCAGATATGAAAATATTTATTATTGTGCATCTTTGGACCTAGATTTTAAAATCTATCTCATAAATATCAAGTACTATATAGCAGACTTTTTAGAGAAATAAAATGAATTGCAATTATATTACTGAAATGAATTTTATTATTGCAAAGACAGTGTTCTACCAAATGGTAGCATAAGACACAAGCTAATAACAACAACCATACTGACAGGCATCTTGATATTGATAAATAATTAAAATTCTGGCAAATAGATGGAGATACACCTAAGCTGAAGTTATCTTAGTTTGCAAAATCCAACTTATGGTTAAATAGTTTCAGGTTTGTCAGGGTTTAGACAAATTACTTGCTTCAGTGTCTTATGGATAGACTTTGGCTAATAGTATGGAATATGCATTTGAAGTGGAGAAGGCAATGGCACCCCACTCCAGTACTCTTGCCTGGAAAATCCCACGGACGGAGGAGACTGGTAGGCTGCAGTCCATGGGGTCACTAAGAGTCAGACATGACTGAACGACTTCATTTTCATTTTCACTTTCACTTTCATGCATTGGAGAAGGAAATGGCAACCCACTCCAGTGTTCTTGCCTGGAGAATCCCAGGGATGGGGGAGCTTGGTAGGCTGCCATCTATGGGGTCACACAGAGTCGGACACGAATGAAGTGACTTAGCAGCAGCAGCAGCAGCAGCATGCATTTGAAGAAGGAAAAATATTAATAGTTTAGTTTTCTCATTAATAAGCACTGTGTTTCACTTTAAAATGTGTTTAAACTGCAGAAGAAAGAAAAATACATTTATTTGTGAAACTATCTTTCAGAAATGAATACTGTATTGTGGTGGTAAAACTCCTTTAAGTCTATTGTATATTTATCATTGATTTTTTCAGAAAACTATTTACAATGGTATATCTTACTTATTTTAGCTTGATTTATGATATAAATATTTTCACATCACTATAGTATTTGTAAGTCACAAAATATTTTGTAAACACATAAATACTTAATGGAATAATGATTTCTATAGTCCTTATTTTTAGACATTGAGTTTTTTTTTCTTTTTCTTTTGTAGACTGCACTGTATAGCATGTGGGATCTTAGGTCTCTGAACAGGGATTGAACCTGTACCCCCTGCAGGGGAAGCACAGTGTCTTAATCACTGGACTGCCAGCCAAGTCCTTTCTGTTTTGTTTTGTTTTTAACAAGTCTTTAAATTATAAGTGATGCTGTAATGAACTGTAATTATAAAAACTTGAGAGACAAATTTTGGGAAATAAAATTACTGGGCATAAGGACAGTGGCATTTTTAAGGTCCTCAATAAACACTGACAATCAAATTTGCCACAAGTCATGTCCACTGTGGCCTTGCTCATGGACAGAGTGAAACTAAGGCTATCTGTGAGGTTTCCTCTCGCCCATACTCAGGCGCCTCCTTTGTTGGAGAAGCAGAGTGATAGGCGAGTGGATTCTCTGACCTTTCAAAATGATTAAAAAAATTAAATGATAGCAGTGATTATAGTATTGAAGACCAAAAGTTTTCATTTTCAAGAATCTTACTTTTCCAGAGAAGGAAATAATTCAAAACAAAAACTTGGATTCTGGAACAGTAATATGCAGTCTCCACGTATAGTACACAAACTGTCCAGGAAAATATGGAAGCAAGGCATAGGGTACGTACCATGTTACACATAGCCCCCTAAATTCTATGCCCTTTTTCTAATAATTTTTTTCTTTGCATTATGTAGACCTTAATCCAGTTTTAATTTTATTTTTATCCCAATTTTATCTTAAGGAAGAGTAGAAGAGGCTCATAAGAATACTGTCCTTGGGTCATTCACTTTCTCAGGGAGACATTTCCAATGTAGAAAAATTGTGATATGAAATGTCTTGCTCAGGTTGATCTTCTGGTAATTTATTAGCTCATACTGTTGGCTCAGTGGTAAAGAATCTGCCTGCCAATGCAGGAGACATGGAGATGTGGGTTCGATCCCTGGGTTGGGAAGATCCCCTGAAGAAAGAAATTTCAGTTCACTCTAGTATTCTTGCCTGGGAAATCTCATGGTCAGAGGAGCCTCAGGAGCTACTGTCCATGGGGTCGCAAAGAGTTGGATATGAGTTAGCAACTAAACACACACACACTTGTTATGATAGTGATTGCTAACTTTAAGTGTTTCTATAGAAAAAATATATTTTCATTTGGAAATGAAATAGAATCTTAAGTTTGAAAGACTAGTATACTGAAACCTGACAACATTATTGTTGAATCATGGAAATTAAACCAGGGTGGCAGAACCTGTGTTGAAATGGATCAGATCAGATCAGATCAGTCGCTCAGTTGTGTCCGACTCTTTGCGACCCCATGAACCGCAGCACGCCAGGCCTCCCTGTCCATCACCAGCTCCCGGAGGTCACCCAGACTCACACCCATCAAGTCAGTGATGCCATCCAGCCATCTCATCCTCTGTCGTCCCCTTCTCCTCCTGCCCTCAATCCCTCCCAGCATCAGAGTCTTCTCCAATGAGTCAACTCTTGCCATGAAGTGGCCAAAATACTGGAGTTTCAGCTTTAGCATCATTCCTTCTAAAGAAATCCCAGGGCTGATCTCCTTCAGAATGGACTGGTTGGATCTCCTTGCAGTCCAAGGGACTCTCAAGAGTCTTCTCCAACACCACACTTCAAAAGCATCAATTCTTCGGCGCTCAGCCTTCTTCACAGTCCAGCTCTCACATCCATACATGACCACAGGAAAGACCATAGC
Organism: Tragelaphus eurycerus; assembly: GCA_935064755.1. Taxonomy (NCBI): domain Eukaryota; kingdom Metazoa; phylum Chordata; class Mammalia; order Artiodactyla; family Bovidae; genus Tragelaphus; species Tragelaphus eurycerus. Next base: position 36,409,290 of record CAKXYN010000010.1, on the reverse strand, counting down.
CTTGACTAGGCGAACCTTTGTTGGTAAAGTAATGTCTCTGCTTTTGAATATGCTATCTAGGTTGGTCATAACTTTCCTTCCAAGGAGTAAGCGTCTTTTAATTTCATGGCTGCAGTCACCATCTGCAGTGATTTTGGAGCCCAGAAAAACAAAGTCTGACATTGTTTCCACTGTTTCCCCATCTATTTCCCATGAAGTGATGGGACCAGATGCCATGATCTTCGTTTTCTGAATGTTGAAATGGATAGAAGTTGGAAAATTTCTTTCCTGCTTAGAAAATATTCCAGAGCTGCAACTGTCTTTGTCATGAATTGACACTTCATGAAAACTTTTTTGAAATTTCTTTATTGTGAATGGCTGAGAATGAACAGATGTGACTTTATACCAAACTGAAAAATTTTGTCCTCTTTATCCACCAAACCTGTGGTTTCTTTTCCTTTGTTTCCCTGGCTCTATTAGTACTGGCACTCTAACAGCTCCATCTAACAGCTCCTGCCTGCAATTTGATGGCATTCCAGGAGCCTCTGTTTCCCTTCCTTCCCACAGCCAAATATTAGTCCTACATGTCCACTGGGGATTCACATCCGTGCACTTCTTTATATCCTTCAAATCACTCTGCTTGACTGAGTCATCTGAATTACTGCAACCCTCCTGCCTTTAATATTGATTTCTGTCTCTCCCAATTGTAAAATATGATCAGAGCCATTCTGTAAAATGCAAACGTGATCATATCCTCCTTCTTAAAACTATCTGGCAACTAACTAAGCACGTGTGCTGTGTTGCTTCAGTTGTGTCTGACTTCGTGATGCTATGGACTGTAGCCCACCAGGGTCTTCTGTCCGTGGGATTCTCCAGGCAAGAACACAGGAGTAGGTTGCCGTGCTGCCCTTCAGGGGGTCTTCCCAACCCAGGGATGGAACCACCTTCTCTTGCATCTCCTGCATCGGCAGACGGGTTCTTTACCACTAGCACCACCTGGAAAGCCCCCAGGCAACTAACTATTGTTCTCAAAATAATATGCGAACTTCATGCCATGGCTTGTAAAAAGTTTGATAGCTACTTTTTATCATGATTTAAGCTCCATCCCTGGTGTTTACGGATACAACCAATTCCATTTTCTCCACACCCAACTTTTCCAGTTTTTATGAACTTCTCTTAGCTCCTAGATTTACACAGACTTTTATGCCTCTGGGTATTTGCACATATATATCTCGGCAGAAAAACTCCTGATTCAGCCAGGAAAATTCTTAATCCTCATTTTTATTTTTTTCTTTTTTTTTAATATAAATTTATTTATTTTAATTGGAGGCTAATTACTTTATAATATTGTACTGGTTTTGCCATACATCAACATGAATCCGCCACAGGTGTACACATGTTCCCCATCCTGAACCCCCTCCCACCTCCTTCCCCGTACCATCCCTCTGGGTCATCCCAGTGCACCAGCCCCAAGCATCCTGTATCCTGCATCGAACCTGGACTGGCAATTCATTTCTTATATTATACATGTTTCAATGCCATTCTTCCAAATCATCCCACCCTCTCCCTCTCCCACAGAGTCCAAAAGACTGTTCTATACATTAGTGTCTCTTTTGCGGTCTTCCTTACAGGGTTATCGTTACTATCTTTCTAAATTCCATATATATGCGTTAGTATACTGTATTGGTGTTTTTCTTTCTGAATTACTTCACACTGTATAATAGGCTTCAGTTTCATCCACCTCATTAGAACTGATTCAAATGTATTCTTTTTAATGGCTGAGTAATACTCCATTGTGTATATGTACCACAGCTTTCTTATCATTTTTAATTAGCTAATTTCCATTCATCCTTTGGGCTAGTGGGTTTCAAACACATTTTTAGTCATCACCCGTATTAAATAATACATTTTACATCCAACCCAGATCTCTGTCTCACATAGACACAAACACAGTTGAAAATATTTCTTGAAACAATATTGGTGCATTTTATTGCAATTCACTTCTACTCTAATTTTTTTTTTTTGTACAGTTCTTCTGTGTATTCTTTCCACCTCTTCTTAATATCTTCTGCTTCTGTTAGGTCCACACCATCTCTGTCCTTTATCGTGCCCATCTTTGCATGAAATGTTCCTTCATCTCACACGCTAGTAAAGTAATGCTCAAAATTCTCCAAGCCAGGCTTCAGCAATATGTGAACCGTGAACTTCCTGATGTTCAAGCTGGTTTTAGAAAAGGCAGAGGAACCAGAGATCAAATTGCCAACATTCGCTGGATCATGGAAAAAGCAAGAGAGTTCCAGAAAAACATCTATTTCTGCTTTATTGACTATGCCAAAGCCTTTGACTGTGTGGATCACAATAAACTATGGAAAATTCTGAAAGAGATGGGAATACCAGACCACCTGATCTGCCTCTTGAGAAATCTGTATGCAGGTCAGGAAGCAACAGTTAGAACTGGTCATGGAACAACAGACTGGTTCCAAATAGGAAAAGGAGTACGTCAAGGCTGCATATTGTCACCATGTTTATTTAACTTATATGCAGAGTACATCATGAGAAATGCTGGACTGGAAGAAACACAAGTTGGAATCAAGATTGCCGGGAGAAATATCAATAACCTCAGATATGCAGATGACACCACTCTTATGGCAGAAAGTGAAGAGGGGCTAAAAAGCCTCTTGATGAAAGTGAAAGTGGAGAGTGAAAAGGTTGGCTTAAAGCTCAACATTCAGAAAACGAAGATCATGGCATCTGGTCCCATCACTGCATGGGAAATAGATGGGGAAACAGTGGAAACAGTGTCAGACTTTGTTTTTCTGGGCTCCAAAATCACTGCAGATGATGACTGCAGCCATGAAATTAAAAGACGCTTACTCCTTGGAAGGAAAGTTATGACCAACCTAGATAGCATATTCAAAAGCAGAGACATTACTTTACCAACAAAGGTTCGCCTAGTCAAGGCTATGGTCTTTCCTGTGGTCATGTATGGATGTGAGAGCTGGACTGTGAAGAAGGCTGAGCGCCGAAGAATTGATGCTTTTGAAGTGTGGTGTTGGAGAAGACTCTTGAGAGTCCCTTGGACTGCAAGGAGATCCAACCAGTCCATTCTGAAGGAGATCAGCCCTGGGATTTCTTTAGAAGGAATGATGCTAAAGCTGAAACTCCAGTATTTTGGCCACCTCATGGCAAGAGTTGACTCATTGGAGAAGACTCTGATGCTGGGAGGGATTGAGGGCAGGAGGAGAAGGGGGCGACAGAGGATGAGATGGCTGGATGGCATCACTGACTTGATGGGTGTGAGTCTGGGTGACCTCCGGGAGCTGGTGATGGACAGGGAGGCCTGGCGTGTTGCGGTTCATGGGGTCGCAAAGAGTCGGACACGACTGAGCGACTGATCTGATCTACTCTAATTGGTTTACTACATCGATCTCACAACTTCAAAGCTGAAAAACACAGCTTAAAGATCATTTCCTCTGAGGAGTCTTCCTTGACCCTTACACTAGCTTGATGTTCTTGCTCTGTGATTCTACTGGAACTTTTACTTTGCATATTATAGCCCTTGGCATAGTTTGAGATAGCTTCTTTTAGTTTCTGTCTTTCTCAAAGACAAACTATATTGAGGGCAGGCATAGTGTCCATATTGAGCCACATCATGCATTCTGTATAACTAAAGTACCTGTCACATTTTAAGTGCTTACAAAATTCAGCTCGAATGATTTAATAAGTAGATGAGTGAAATTCTGATCTATTTGAAGTAACCACACAAATCAAGTTTTGTTTAAATTTTAAGTGAGAAACCTTAAAGTGAGTGATTTCAAACATGTCTTGAAAAAAAGAAAGACGTGCAAGAAAGTTTTAATGAAACATTTAATAATTATGGTCTTGAAAATATAAAACATCTTTTTGGCAGTTCTAAGGATGGCTATATTTCATCTGTTTGTGCTGTTGCATATGGGCTATGAACTGCAAAATGCCAGCCTACACTGAGGGGATATCCTGAGAACAATGTATTCTTTACCTATTGTTCTGCTGCAATGTGTCCCAAGGGAAATAAGGCACGTACCTTAACATTTAAAAGTGAAAACAATTAGTCTTTCTTTTTGCACAAACATCTCAAAAGAGCTGCATTCCAAATTTATGAGTCGGGGGTGATGATAAAATTGCTTACATTTAATTCTGAGTATAAGGAGAAGTATGGCTCTTTACCAAGGCTCACTGTATATTTTGGTGTGACTTTGCTAAGATTTTTCATACACATTTGTGACCTTGAATTTAGCTATTTATAGCTCTTAAGTTTCTAAAATTTAATAGGGAATTGACTGAGATTAGAAAAAAGTTGGGCATATCTTCAGAGCTAGTTTTGGGATATATATTTTTTGATTAAAACAATATTTTCTAATCATTTTCATTAGTTTAAAAACTAAAACTAATCTTTGGTAAATTTAATCCACATGTTTTTACTTCATATGTCACCAAAACATTGTTCCAAAAGAACTTTGCAAATAGCTGTCTCTTCTCCAAATAATACAGTCAGGATTTTAAGAAACTATTTTTTTTAATTTTAATTTTTTTTTTTTTTTGCCACACTCCAGGTACATGGGCAGATGAATCAGTTCGGTGAAACAGATACAGACCTACACTGTATTTTTATTGAAATCACCATTCACAGAAATATGTGCTATTAATGTAAAAGTATTTCTTCATATCAGGAAATAATTTTCTTAAGGCCAGTTCTTATGGAAAAATTTATGTTAAGTAAAATACTTTAACTTTCAGCTAAATAATAATTATCCCATCCCACTTAGAACAAAGTCTGCTTCAGGAAATGAAAACTTCACTGAAATTTGCTTAAACAATGGGGAAATGTGTTATCTCACATATCAGAAATTCAGAGGTAATTTAAGGTATAGGTTGTTTAAATAAGAAATTCAATGATAATGTAAAATCGTGTTCTTCCCTCTCTCACATCTGATACCTTCCTTCTTTAGGCTAGTAGCAAGATGGTTACATCAGTTCCTTTTATGATAATGCCCAGAAAAAGAGGACTCCATCACTGGTTGTACATCACCCCTAGCAGTGAAGAAAATTTTTTCTTAACCCAGAAAATTTTTCCTCAGTCAATTTTTCCTCAGATCTCATTGATGGAAATTGGATACCATGTTCTTTTGTGAGTCAAGAGCTAGCAAGGGAAATGAGATTGCCTTTAGACTAATAAGACATACTTTGGTTGTGGGAATGAAGTAATCCTTCTCCAAGGTTGATGACCAATTCAAGAAGAGTAAATATCTGAATAAAGCTGGAGATTTGGGGGAAGGAATATAAGGACTACGTGCTGGATAGGCAACAGAAGCACACACAGATGCACACATAAACAGGGTGCCTGCAACCTTGTTCCTTGTATACATATCTAAGCATGCATGTCATTACAGCTTCAGGTAATATTAACTACACAGAAACTGGTTTTCCATAAAATGCTGTGAGTTTCATTAAGCTAAGGAAATTAGGATCTCCAGGTGGGTTTCATCCTGCACCTTCAAGCCAGTTTTTCTGGGCCATGAGCAATCAGTTATGAGTGAAAAAGAAGAATAATTAGGTAAGTTGAGAAAAAAGCATACTGGTAAAGGTACGAAAAGCCAGTGGTTCAACATTCACACTTTATTGCAGAACAGTTATAAAACTTGACTTAAAATGAGTAGATTCATGAAATAGGTAATTTTATGAACTAAACATGTGACTGAGATGATTCTTGCTACTCTTCCTCAATAAAGAGATTCTTGTCTTCTTCACCCATCTGAATCAATTTTTGGCTTCAACTGTTGATTTTCATCTTCTTACAAGAAAAAAGTGAGAACTTTTGGTGACTTTATGATTCCTCTTTCCTCTATCCCACTCACTTGGCTGAAAGGAAAATTGAATATATAAAGTGAGATGATGATTTGCAAGTGTACTGAATGTTCTTCCTTGTACTATTAAATTTTTAAAAATATTTTGAATGTCACAGCAATAATAACCTGTTTCTTTAAAATAGAAGGTAAATATGAGTTTCTTCAACACTATTCACAAGTCCACGGATAGAGACTAAAGTCCATGAAAGAATGAAGGGAAAAAAACAGAATTTTAAAAACAGAATGGTCATATATGTAACATGTGGAGATTTAATCAAATCATCCCTGCCTTCTTTCAGGTATAAAATTTGATGATTCCATCTGAGAAGATCTCTGTAAAAGAAAGAAAGAATATAATGTGTTTTTACTTCTATCACTTGTATTCTTGATAGAAAAGTTTTCCAAGCCAATTTTGAAATTTACTTTACTAGATGATTCTTGCTTTACATTAGAAAAAATGGATTTTATCCCAGCTTCAGTGAATTAAAGTTTTTTTCAGGGAAAAAAAAACCCTGATAATTTCAAATTCATAATATTGTTCCAGTTTCCAAAAAAAACTGAGCATAATTAATAGTTATATCTGATTAATCATGCTTACAAGTGCATATAGAAAAATGCATGTTTAACACATGATTAACATCTATTATAATTAAAAAATACAAGTGTATTAAGTAAAAATTGCTATTCATATTCATAGCCTCATTGTTCTGGAATGGTTGGTGTGCATGTGTGCATGTACTTGTGTGTATCTTAAACATGGCTTTAAAAGAGTAATTATAAATTATTAGTTTCATTTATTTATTTTTTACTTTTATCTTCCACTTATTAATGGTAAAGTCATATCAAAATGACTAAGATATTTGCAAAGATATGCCAAATTGTCTGGGCTTCCCAGGTGGTGCTAGTGGTAAAGAACCTGCTTGCCAATGCAGAAGATGTGAGAGACACAGTTCCATCTCTGTGTTGGGAAGGTCCCCTGGAGGAGAGCACAACAACCCACTCCAGCACTCTTGCCTGGGATTTCTCCAGTATTCTCGTCCTGGGAAATCTTATGGACAGAGGAGCCTGGTGGGCTATAGTCGCAGAGGGTTGCAGAGTTGGACAAAACTGAAGTGACTTAGCACACACACACACCAAATTATCTAAGGATAGAGAGTGCTAGTCAGTAGCACAATTCCTAGTTCACTGTTGTAATGACATTATACAATCATTAGAAGTAACAGAAGAATTATATTTCACCTAGAGTTCTCTTTCCCTCCTTACTTCACTCAGATAAATCCATGCCATCTTCAGAGTCTCATCATAAATTCTGAAGGTTGATGCTTACTTGAGAGCTTAACTGCTCCTAACAAAATATCTTACAGAACCTTTTACTTTTTCCTAGCAATTTTTCCTTTGCTTTCTGATTGTTTGGGTGGAATCTGTTCCACCCACTAGGCTCTAAGACAACCACTGCATCTACTGGGCTTGCTATTGTATGTAAATTGATTAGCATACAACTTAATATGAAATAAATGTCTCACCAATTTTTGAAGGTGAACCAAATGAATGAAAGAGGATAGTTTCACTTTTTAAATTAACGTCTTGGTGCCATTCTTAAAAAAAAAAAAAAAAGTAATCTGAAGTACCTTATGCATTGTCTGCCCCCATAACACTATAATAGAAATTTTCTAACATTTAAAATCTTAATGTTCCAGCACCCTTAATGTAAACACAGATAAATGCTAATATAAAGTAAATCTATCAATTTAATATTTTATAAATAAAAAGATCGAATTACTGACTTCATCCCTTCCTCTTCACGCTTTATTTATCTTCTCTCTGTACTTACCCAGTGGAATGATTTAATCTTTATTATTTCATTAATTCATCCGTCCCCTGCCTCCTCTATTCTGACTTGCTTCATTCCTAATCTGGACTCAAAGCAACAGCAGATCACTTGATATCTGCATCCCATTTCTTTCTTATGTACTTAATTTTCCTTCATGATCTTGAAATTATTTTACTAACATATGTATCTGCTCAGTATTTTCCCTTGTCTTGCCCAAAATTCAGCATGATATTATAGTTGGAATGATCTAAAGTCTAATTACAATTTAAATGTATTTTCACCCTCCTCACTCTCCTACAAATGTTACATTCTTCATTTTAGCTCAAACCTTTAGTTTACTCCCAGTTGCTATTCATTCTCCAGTAACTGTTCTTTCTCCCTTTAACTTTGTTCCTAATATAAACTCTTTATTCCTTATTTCTCTGTTTAATATATTTTCTCATTGAAGAGTTCTTTAAAGCAGCAAATGACAGGAACAATGAAGCAAAATCGGATGACCATTTCACACTATCTATGAGATTGAACCTTAGAAGACTCTTTTGTGAAACCCAATTTCCACACATGTAAAATGGACTTAAAAAAAAAAAAAAAACAGTTATACAAAATAAATGGTAATCTCACTTTTCTTCTCTGATGTACTTCAAGGAAAAACTCCCTTCTGTCTCTAAGGTATTTTATTCAGTATCTCTACTAAAGTTTTTGTTACATCTGTGTTTTAAAGCCAGTTATTTATTTGTTTGACTTTATGAGATACATTGTTTATCTCACACTTGTTTAACTTGTTATTATATTAGACACATAGCAGATATTTAATAAATTATTATTCAGTTAAATGAACAATGTTAATTTGTCCAATCAAAATATTAATACATATTGATACATTCCAAGATGAAGGTAGCCAATCATTTTGTTGATAAATCCTAAATTCATTTATATTATAATCACTTTACCATGTATTTTTTAATGAATGACAAATACCTTTATGAGTTACAAAGATTTAGGGCATTAAATACAGTTTCAACATTACATTTATTTGTTTTGTTAATATCAACTCTAAAATCTTCCAAAAATTTTGAAAAATATATTCTTAAAATCACCTGCTTAATATTTTCTGAACAACATTTTGTCACAGAATGATATTATATAAAAATTTTATTTTATTTCATTAAATGTATATTGCTTGACTTTATAATTAATACAGTTTAAAATAGTCTTGAACATAATGCAATATACTTTTCAAAAAATAGTACCCAGAGGATTCTCTGTGTTCCAACATGAGTCGAATTATAAGAGTAGCAATAACTATGATTGTTCTGCAAATTAGAAAGAACAAAAAATATCACAAACTTCATGAAATGACATTGAAAAGAGCCTTTAAAAAATGTATGCCTTCAGGGGACAAACCAAATGCAAGACTTAGACCAATTTTACAATGGCTATAATCTACTATTTTATCTACTGGAAAAAAAAAAAAAACCCAACAAGATTGGATTTAGCTGAATATCTACAGTCATATTGGGTATAATATTAAGAAATGTTTCTTTCTGAACTGAAATTGTGCTAATAATTGAACAGTGCTGTAAATTGCAACACTGATAATCCCCTGTATTGATATTTCTATAACCTAAGTCATTGGAGAAGGCGATGGCACCCCACTCCAGTACTCTTGACTGGAAAATCCCATGAACGGAGGAACCTGGTAGGCTGCAGTCCATGGGGTTGAGAAGAGTCGGACACGAATGAGTGACTTCACTTTTCACTGTCATGCATTGGAGAAGGAAATGGCAACCCACTCCAGTGTCTTGCCTGGAGAGTCCCAGGGACGGGGGAGCCTGGTGGGCTGCCGTCTATTGGGTTGCACAGAGTCAGACACGACTGAAGCAACTTAGCAGCAGTAGCAGCAAGTCATAGGTCTCTGGCTTTTGTTTGGATGTCAAGGCTAATATGATTTTATGGTCAGTTATATATTATTCTGATATATGCAAGGCCAACTTACACTGGAGAATTCCTAAACTGATCTGCACCAATATTCCAAGGTCCTTAGTGTGGATTGGACTTAATAACTGAAGCCAGGCGGCATACAGGGAAAATAAAGAAGAAACACAGAATTTCTGACACCCAGAGCCTGGTTTCAGCTTTTGTTAGTTCTGGTTATATGCCTGTCTTTGGCCTACATTAGCCACTCCTGTCTCCTTATAAGAATTCCCCTAGTTTTCTTAACTAGATCAAATTGCTTTCTGTCACTTGCAGCCAATCATAACTAACATATCTTCTGTGTCAGGTTTTAAAAGGATTAGAGATAATCTATTTAAAATGTTTTCCACATAGTAAGTATTCTTTCTTACAATGGTAATTATTCATGTTTTAGAGTGTCTATTTCATGACAAAGATTAAATGCTATACTAGAGCTGTGTATGGATGGGATGTCTACCCTAAAATTACCAGCTGTAAAACAGATTTTTGGTGCTAGATTCCATGATCCATTAAAATTGGCATTGATATACTTGTAGGGAAGCAAATGGCAACAGTTCTACCTTGGTTTGCTTAATAACCCTTGCTCTCTTGGATGACCGGTCTTTCTCTCCATTTTATCCTGCCACTAAGAGACTTTATGACAAGAAGAAAATGGTTTTGTATATTTTCCTTTGCAGCATATGAACTTGATGTACCTTTCAGTTCAGTTCACCTCAGTCACTCAGTCGTGTCCGATTCTTTCCGACTCTGTGGACTGCAGCACGCCAGGCCTCCCTGTCCATCACCAACTCCAGGAGATTGCTCAAATTCATGTCCATTGAGTCGGTGATGACATCCAACCATCTCATTCTCTGTCATCCCCCTTCTCCTCCTGCCTTCAATCTTTCCCAGTATCAGGGTCTTTTCAAATGAGTCACTTCTTTGCATCAGGCAGCTTCGGCATCAGTCCTTCCAATGAATTTACAGGACTGATCTCCTTCAGAATGGACTGGTTGGATCTCCTTGCAGTGCAAGGGACTCTCAAGAGTCTTTTCCAACACCACAGTTCAAAAGCATCAATTCTTTGGCGCTCAGCCTTCTTCACAGTCCAACTCTCACATCCATACATGACCACTGGAAAAACCATAGCCTTGACTAGACAGACCATTGTTGGCAAAGTAATGTCTCTGCTCTTTACTATGCTGTCTAGGTTGGGCAAAACTTTCCTTCCAAGGAGTAAGCGTCTTTTAATTTCATGGCTGCAGGCACCATCAGCAGTGATTTTGGAGCCCCTCAAAAATAAAGTCTGTCACTGTTTCCATTGCTTCACCATCTGTTTGCCATGAAGTGATGGGACTGGAAGCCATGATCTTAGCTTTCTGAATGTTGAGTTTTAAGCCAACATTTTCACACTCCTCTTTCACTTTCATCAAGAGGCTCTTTAGTTCTTCTTCACTTTCTGCCATTAGGGTGGTGTCATCTGCATATCAGGTTATTGACATTTCTCCTGGCAATCTTGATTCCAGCTTGGGCTTCATCAACCCCAGCGTTTCTCTTGATGTTCTCTGCATATAAGTTAAATAAGCAGCATACAGCCTTGGTGTACTCCTTTCCCAATTTGGAACCAGTCTGTTATTCCATGTCTAGTTCTAACTGTTACTTCGTTATCTTCATACAGATTTCTCAGGAGACAGGTCAAGTGGTCTGGATTTCCTATCTCTTGAAGAATTTTCCAGTTTGTTGTGATCCACACAGTCAAAAGCTTTGGCATAGTCAATAATGCAGAAACATATATTTTTATGGAACTGTCTTGCTTATTTAATGATCCAGTGGATGTTGGGAATTTGATTTCTGGTTCCTCTGCCTTTTCTAAATGCAGCTTGAACATCTGGAAGTTCATGGTTCACATACTGTTAAAGCCTGGCTTGGAGAATTTTGAGCATTACTTTGCTAGCATGTGAGATGAATGCAGTTGTGCAGTAGTTTGAACATTCTTTGGCATTGCCTTTCTTTGGGATTGGAATGAAAACTGACCTTTTCCAGTCCTGTGGCCACTGCTGAGTTTTCCAAATTTGCTGGTATATTGAGTGCAGCACTTTCACAGCATCATCTTTCAGGATTTGGAATAGCTCAACTGGAATTCCATCACCTCCACTAGCTTTGTTCATACTGATGCTTCTTAAGGCTGGTTTGACTTCACATTCCAGGGTGTATGGCTCTAGATGGGTGATCATACCATCATGATTATCTGGGTCTCAAAAATCTTTTTTGTATAGTTCTTCTGTGAATTCTTGCCACCTCTTCTTAATATCTTCTGCTTCTGTTAGATCCAAACATTTCTATGTGAAGCCCATCTTTGCATGAAATGTTCCCTTTATATCTTTAATTTTCTTGAAGAAATCTCTAGAATGTCCTATTCTGTTGTTTACCTCTATTTCCTTGCATTGATCACTGAGGAAGGCTTTCTTATCTCTCCTTGATCTTCTTTGGAACTCTGTATTCAAAAGGGTATATCTTTCCTTTTCTCCTTTGCCTTTCATTTCTCTTCTTCATTTATTTTTTTATTTTTATTTTTTGTGTTTTTTTTTTCTATTTTTTTATTATTATTTTTTTTACTTTACAATATTGTATTGGTTTTGCCTTACATCAACATGCATCCACCACGGGTGGACACGTGTTCCCCATCTTGAACCCCCCTCCCACCTCCCTCCCCATACCATCCCTCTGGGTCATCCCAGTATACCAGCCCCAAGTTTCCTGTATCCTGCATCTAACCTGGACTGGCGATTTGTTTCTTATATGATATTATACATGTTTTAATGCCATTCTCCCAAATCATTCCCCCTCTCTCTCCCACAGAGTCCAAAAGACTGTTCTATATGTCTGTGTCTCTTTTGCTGTCTCGCATACAGGGTTATCGTTACCATCTGTCTAAGTTCCATATATATGCATTAGTATACTGTATTGGTGTTTTTCTTTCTGGCTTACTTCACTCTGTATAATAGGCTCCAGTTTCATCCACCTCATTAGAACTGATTCAAATGTATTCTTTTTAATGGCTGAGTAATATTCCATTGTGTATATGTACCACAGCTTTCTTATCCATTCATATGCTGATGGACATCTAGGTTGCTTCCATGTCCTGGCTATTATAAACAGTGCTATGATGAACATTGGGGTACACTTGTCTCTTTCAACTTCTCTTCTTTTCATAACTCTTTGTAAGGCCTCCTCGGACAACCATTTTGCCTTTTTGCATTTCTTTTTCTTGGGAATGGTCTTGATCTCTGCCTCCTGTATAATGTCTCAAACCTCTGTCTGTAGTTCTTCAGGTACTCTATCACATCTAGTCCCGTGAATCTATTTGTCACTCCTACTATATAATCAAAACAGATTTGATTGAGATCATACCTGAATGGTCTAGTGGTTTTCCCTACTTTCTTCAATTTCAGTCTGAATTTGGCAACAAGTAGTTCATGATCTGAGCCACAGTCAGCTCCCTGACTTGTTTTTGCTGACTGTATAGAGCTTCTTCATCTTTGGCTGCAAAGAATATAATCAATCTTATTTTGGTATTGACCATCTGGTGATGTCCATGTATAGAGTCTTCTCCTGTGTTGTTGGAAGAGGGTGTTTACGATGACCAGTGTGTTCTCTTGACAAAACTCTATTAGCCTTTGTCCTGCTTCATTCCGTGTTCCAAGGCCAAATTTGCTTATTACTCCAGGTGTTTCTTGACTTCCTACTTTTGCATTACAGTTCCCTATAATGAAAAGGATATCTTTTTTGTTTGTTAGTTCCAAAAGGTCTTATAGATCTTCATAGAACCATTCAACTTCAGCTTCTTCAGCATTATTGGTCAGGGCATAGACTTGGATTACCATGATATTGAAAAGTTTGCCTTGGAAACAAACAGAGATCATTCTGTCATTTTTGAGATTGCATCCAATTACTGGATTTCAGACTCTTTTGTTGACTATGATGGCTACTCCGTTTCTTCTAAGGGATTTTTGCCACAGTAGCAGATATAATGGTCATCTGAGTTAAATTCATCAATTCTAGTCTGTTTCAGTTTGCTGATTCCTAAAATATCAATGTTTACTCTGCCATCTCTTGTTTGACCACTTCCAATTTGCCTTGATTCATGGATCTGACATTCCAGGTTGTCATGCAATATTGCTCTTTACAGCATCAGACCTTGCTTCCATCACCAGTCACATCCACAACTGGATGTTGTTTTTGCTTTGGCTCCATCTCTTCATTCTTTCTGGAGTTGTTTCTCCATTGATCTCCAGTAGCATATCGGGCACCTACCAACCTGGAGAGTTCATCTTTCAGTGTCCTATCTTTTTGCCTTTTCATACTGTTCATGGGGTTCTCAAGGTAAGAATAATATAGTGGTTTGCTATTCCCTTCTCCAGTGGGCCACATTCTGTCAGACCTCTCCACCATGACCTGTCCGTCCTGGGTGACCCTACATGGCATGGCTCATAATTTCATTGAGTTAGACAAGGCTGTGGTCCATGTGATCAGATGGTTAGTTTTCTGTGATTGTGGTTTTCAGTCTGTCTGCCCTCTGATGAAGAAGGATAAGAGGCTTATGGAAGCTTCCTGATAGGAGAGAATGACTTAGAGGGACACTGGGTCACAGTTCTAGCAAAAAGACAGTAAAGGCTAGTGTGGTGACTCTGAATGGGCTTCATGCCTCTGATACTGAAAAGAATTTTACATCCTCAAAGCATCCAGTAAAATAGAAAGTGAGTACACAATATAAAACAAATAACATCTAAAATTTTTAAAATTTGATTTAGTTAAATATTTGTTAGGAAGCTACTATGTGGCAGATATTGCTTAGAAAATATGTGTGGCTTTAAATAGAATATTAAAGATATTTAGTGACAATGATCTAAATGAGAAGACAGCTGATAAAAATGATTAGAATGCAATGCAGCTATTCTCTATTAGAGTGAATATAGGTAATGAAAACACAGATTCAAAGGAATCAATTTCTGGTAGTCAACAGTAATTTGATACTTAAGTAAAAATTTAGTTTACTTACCTACTACTCTTTAATTGTATGCTTATGGCCTGCACTCTAGCATGTCTGTTTGTGGGAATACAGGGCTTCCTGCATAAAACTGTTGCCTTCAACTGATATATGCTGCTAAGTCACTTCAGTTGTGTCCGACTCTGTGTGACCCCAGAGATAGTAGCCCACCCAGCTCCGCCGGCCCCGGGAGTCTCCAGACAAGAACACTGGAGTAGGTTGCCATTTCCTTCTCCAATGCACGAAAGCGAAAAGTGAAAGTGAAGTAGCTCAGTTGTGTCCGACTCCTAGCGACCCCATGGACCGCAGCCCACCAGGATCCTCTGTCCACGGGATTTTCCAGGCAAGAGCACTGGAGTGGGGTGCCACTGATATATAGGTAAACACAAAAAAATGTAAGCTTGAACTCTTGAAAGAAGTTGTCACAGGGGAGTTAGAATTGGGTTTGAGTGTACAGGGTTACTATTTTTCATATGTGTCTTGTTATAGTATTTGTCTCATTAAACTATATGCATAAATAACTGATAAAATTGCAAATAAAAATGTTAAAGGAGAGTCAGTGAAATGAGAACTGAGGAGTGAAGCAGCAAATCAGAGGAACAGGTGATAAGCAAAAAAAAACAAAAAAAAAACTAAGAACAAGTAAGAACTATCCTTTGCTATCCTCAAAATGATGGCAATGATATTGACTCCAAATATGGAATGGGAAATCAACTTATTTTACTTATCAAAGAAATGTAATCAAAAAGCTATAGGACTCAGTTTGGACTTACAGTAGTACTTTTCTATAATCGACGTATATCAGGATTTCAGTGGATATGTCATTCAAGTTAGGTGATTTAAAAAAAACAATTCAAGTGATTCATGAACATCAAAGTTTAATTATATGTTACATTATTCATTTTTTTAATTAAAGCCAAAATATCTAGAAACCAGAAACCTTGTAAAAAGCAGAAGCTACATGGTGAATAAAAAAGAAATTGAAGTAATGCAATTAGACTGATTCAACCAGATTCTGTGATTTTTTTCCTTGAGTGTTTTTGACTGCATTTAAAATTAAAGGGAGAATTATTTTTTGCACTGATATCTGGTATTTCAGATGAATACAATTTACCAAGCTATGTAAGATTCATCTATAGGAAAGAATCTACACAGAATTATGAATTAATTCTACTCAAGAAAGAAATATAAAATGTCCAGGTTATTAGAATAGTTTGTGTCCAAAAATTAGAGATTTGAAAAGCATTAATGTGATGTGTTAATATAAAATAATTTTGGTAAGATCAATATACTTTCATTTAATAAAAATAATATAGATAATCATCAAAGTTGATAGTTTTTTTGTGGTATAATGTTTCCTAGTTTCTTCTTATACATTAGTTCTATTCATATCCTACTACATAAAAGGTATGGAAAATCTAATAAAATAAATACTTTTCTAATAACATGCATTGATTAGAAGTAAATTGTATTAAAATTAGTAAAAGCTTTACTCTATCTGCTAAATTTTTAGCGCTTCTTTATATCTCTTTTTTAAAAAATCCTATTTAAAGAGATAATACACTGAGAGATGGTCTTTAAGAATTAAGAAATTATTCTATAGAAGTCATATAATTATTTTTTAAAAGTACTATAAAGATAATTTGTCCAGTAAAACAATGCTAACCATGTGAAATAATTTTAATTGCTCTTTATTTCTTTGTCTCAGTTGTGGTAAGGAAGATAAGAATGGAGCTGTCAGTTCATACCTGTGGTGGGCATACCCTTTAGGTATCTCCATGATTTTTGAAATCTAGTATCCACCCTTGAGTTTTGGTGGAAACTGTTATCTGCTTCTACGGAGAAGGCAATGGCAACCCACACCAGTACTCTTGCCTGGAAAATCCCATGGACAGGGGAGCCTGGTGGGCTGCCGTCTCAGGTCGCAGAGTCGGACACGAGTGAAGCAGCAGCAGCAGTTATCTGCTTCTAACCAATAGACTATGACAAGGGTCACTGGCTATCACTACTATAATCATGTCAAGTTATATGGCAAAAGTGAAGATTTTTTATACCTATAAAACTTGACTGTAGGTAATCAAGAGATTATTCTAAGTGGGGCTCACCTAACCGAGTGAGTCTTTAAAAGAGAATCAAGGCTTTTCCTGAAGGCAGAGATGCTAAATAGGAGATACTTTCTCTTTTTATTGTTTTCAAGAAGTAAGCAGTCAGGAATTTTACAGTCACAAGGAAATGAATTCTGGCCAAAACTGAGAGAGCTTGGATACTGATCTGTTCCTAGTCCAGATTCCTAATAAGAACATGCTCTAGATATGACTTGAGACCCTGAGCAGAGGACCCTATTAAGCTGTGTCCAGACTTCTGACCTACAGACACTGCAATAAAATGAGTGTTGCTTTAAGGTCCTAGGTTTTTAGTAATTTGTTAACATCGCATAAGAAAGTAATACAAAAGCCTCTTTAAAAACAAAACAAAACAAAACAAAAACAGACTTCTAAAAAAGATCAGATGGCCTTACATTTCCAAAGCAACTGTAAGCTTTTAAAATGAACTATTTTAATGTTTCATCAATCCTCACTATAATGTCAAAACTGTATATTTTTGCTGCTAGGCAACCACTTTCCTCAGTAATTTCTGCTCAGAAATGTTTAATGCTTTTCAGCTCTTTCTCATTATTTAATGCATATTGCCCCCCCCCCCAAAAAAAAAAGTCCAGAAAGATTTTTTTTTAAAGGAAACTGTAGGCAGAACCTCATGTTTCTTATTTATATTCCTTTCCCCTTGCCTAGATAAATTCACTTCTGGATATTTCTTTTGTTATTCACCTCAGATTCACAGACTATACATAGGCCATTTCATTTTGATTTTCACTCAGTTTCTGCCAAGTCAGTTAGACTCTAATGGAGAGAGCTAGATCATACTATTTTTCTCCTTGTCAATATCAATGAATTCTCATCTATCAATCAACCCTGGGAAGGCCTATATGCTGATAAGTCAGACTAACATCATTTTGAGTCCTATGCTGATTTCTAGCCATGTGACCTTGGAGAAATTTTTAAAATTTTCCAGATCCCATTGGGATAAAAATGCCTTCATCATATTGGTGTTGTAATTAACATTTACAAAATATTGAGCAGTGCCTGATACTTGCTGAACTCAATATAGAATAAACATTTCTGAATACTATTTATCAGTTGCTTGGCTTGACTCCCCCCTTTTCTTCTCCCTTTCCTGCTTTCTCTCAGTAAAGATGCACTTTTAATTATCACTGTAGTTATCATATTAGGAATGTCAGATGAACCTTATGCAGATGAGGACTTTGAATCTAAAAAAAAAAGACAAAAAACAAAACAAAAAACGAAAATTAAGAACCTTCCCAAATTGACATGAATCGTGAAAATCACAACTAAGAAATGAAACATAAGTCTTTTTCATTCCATTTTCATTATAGCTGATTCACTACCCTCCCAATATTTTGTGTCCATACATCTGAAACAACCTGTTTCCAAACAACATTCTTTTTTTTTAAAGTACATATCCTAAGAAAATATTAACTTTCCCAGGTAAGTTTGAAACCTAAATTTATCTGGAGCCATATGTGTAGCCACAAGTTGGAATCAAGATTGCCGGCAGAAATATCAATAACCTCAGATATGCAGATGACACCACTCTTATGGCAGAAGGTGAAGAGGGGCTAAAAAGCCTCTTGATGAAGGTGAAAGTGGAAAGTGAAAAGGTTGGCTTAAAGCTCAACATTCAGAAAACGAAGATCATGGCATCTGGTCCCATCACTGCATGGGAAATAGATGGGGAAACAGTGGAAACAGTGTCAGACTTTGTTTTTCTGGGCTCCAAAATCACTGCAGATGGTGACTGCAGCCATGAAATTAAAAGACGCTTACTCCTTGGAAGGAAAGTTATGACCAACCTAGATAGCATATTCAAAAGCAGAGACATCACTTTGCCAACAAAGGTTCGCCTAGTCAAGGCTATGGTCTTTCCTGTGGTCATGTATGGATGTGAGAGCTGGACTGTGAAGAAGGCTGAGCCCCAAAGAATTGATGCTTTTGAAGTGTGGTGTTGGAGAAGACTCTTGAGAGTCCCTTGGACTGCAAGAAGATCCAACCGGTCCACTCTGAAGGAGATCAATCCTGGAATTTCTTTAGAAGGAATGATGCTAAAGCTGAAACTCCAGTATTTTGGCCACCTCATGCGAAGAGCTGACTCATTGGAGAAGACTCTGATGCTGGGAGGGATTGAGGGCAGGAGGAGAAGGGGACGACAGAGGATGAGATGGCTGGATGGCATCACTGACTCGATGGATGAGAGTCTGGGTGACCTCCGGGAGCTGGTGATGGACAGGGAGGCCTGGCGTGCTGCAGTTCATGGGGTCGCAAAGAGTCGGACACGACTGAGCGACTGATCTGATCTGATCTGATCTGATATGTGTAGCCAATTATTATTGGGTTCTGTTAACTAAGAAACAAAGTAAATATATGGAAGTGACAAATTCAAATCATGAAATCATCTAATATTTATTTGCTATTAATACATCAACAGAATTTTATATTGTATGTATATTTTTTAAAATAACTTTTAAAATGATAGTCCTGGGGAAAATAGATAGATACAATTGAGAAATTTAAAATTCACCAATTTTTTAATACACTTTATTTTTGAGAGTAGTTTTAGGTTCAAAGCAAAATAAAATGGAAAGTATATGCGTTCTCTATCTGGGATAAATTTCACTTGATCATCCTGTGCAATTCTCTTTATACATTGTTGGATTCAGTTTATTAAGATTTTGTTGAGAATTTCTACATCTATATCATGACAGATATCTATCATTTTCTTTTCTTCTAATATATTTTTCTGATTTTGGTGTTAAGATAACATAGGCTTCATAGAATGAACTAACAAGTGAACCCTTAGCTTATTCTAAAAGAGATTTTAGAGAATTGGTACAATTTCTTACTTAAATGTTTGATAGAATTCACCAGTGAACACATCTGGGCCCAGTGCTTTCTGTTTTGAAAGGTTATTAATTATTGTTTAGTAAATATAGGCCCATTCATATTGTCCATGACATTTTCTATGAGTCTTGTGATATACATTTACAGTTCATTCAAGTCCACCTTCAAATGACAGTGACATTGTCGCTATAATTATTTTGAAAATTATTATCTGTTTCATTAAGAATAAGGAAAATTTATATATTTTTATTTTGCCATCACTTATTCCTTCTCTGATGCTTTTCCTTTCTTTATGTAGATCCAACTTTCTGACCTATATCATTTTTCTCCTATCTGAAGAACTTAAAACTTTGTTTGCAAGGCAATTTTACTGGCAACAGATTTATTCAATTTTTCTTTGTTTGAAAAAGTCTTTACTTCTCTTTCACTTTTGAAAGATAATTTCATAAAGATAAAAATTCTAAATTGGTTTATTTCAACAATTTAAATATTTCGTGCTACTCTCCTTGCTTTTGTGATTTCTAAGAAGAAATCCAATTTAATTTTTATGTTTACTCCTCTATAAAGAGATTTTTCCCCCCTCTCATTTCTGTCAAGGTTTTTTCTTTATCTTTGATTTTCTGAAGTTTGACTATGATATGCCATAGTCAAACTTTGTGTGTGTGTTTTGTTTTGTTTTTAATATTTATCTTGCTTGTTGTTCTTGGAGCTTCTTTGGTCAGTGGTTTAGTATCTGACATTAATCTGAGAGAAATTCTTAGCTCTTATTGCTTCAGATATTGCTTATGCTCTTTTCTTTCTTCACTGAATATTCTCATTATGTGTGCTCACCTTTTGTAGCTGTCACACATTCTGGGGTTTATTTTTGTTCGTTTAGTAACTAGTGAAAGTGAAAGTTGTTCAGTCATGTCCGCCTCTTTGCAACCTCATGGACTATACAATCCATAGCATTCTTCAGGCCAGAATAATGGAGTGGGTAACCTTTTCCTTCTCCAGGGGATCTTCCCAACCCAGGGATCAAACCCAGGTGTCCCGCATTGCAGGTGGATTCTTCACCAGCTGAGCCACAAGGAAGCCCATTTAGTTGTGTCTGACTCTCTTGCGACCCCATGAACTGTGGACTGTCAGGCTTCTCTGTTCATGGGATTCCCCATGCAGGAACACTGGAGTGGGTTGCCATTTCCTTCTCTAGGGGATCTTCCTGACACAGGGATCAAACCCAAGTCTCCCGGTCTTCTTTACCTCTGAGCCACTAGGGAGGCCCACAGTCTTGATATTCTGCTTTAAAAAATAAAAAATCTTTTTTTTCTCTTTGCTTTTTCAGTTTTGCAAATTTCTGTGAACATTTTCTCAAGGTCAGAAAGTTTTTCTTCAGTCATGTCTAGTCTACTAATAAGCTCATTAAAGACATTTTCATTTCTATTACAATATTTTTAATTTCCAATATTTTTGTTCTTTCTTGGAATTTTCATGTCTCTGCTTACATTAACCATCTGTTCTTGCATGATGTCTACTTTTCCCCATTAGAACCTTTAATATATGAATTACAATTCTTTTGAAATTCATGGTCTGATAATTCCAGCATTCCTGCTTTATCTGGTCTGGTTCTAATGCTTTCTCTGTCTCTTTAAACTGTGTTTTCTATATTTTAATGTGCCTTGTAATTTCTTACTAAAAGATGGACATGATGTACTGTGTAAACAAACTGCGGTAAACAGCTCTCCTGTATGCAGTGGTAAGGTGTAGGGAAGGGGAGTGGTCTAGGAGTAGCTGTGTCGTCTTTCGATGAGCCTCTGTCCTTGTTCTGTGAACTTCACTAGTGCTTCTCAGTATATCTCTCCTCACTTCAGGTGGGAAAGGATGGCTAGAGGTGGCTTGAATTGGATATTTCTTTTTTCCTAAGTGGAAGGGTAGAGTTGGGTGTTTCCTTTCCCTCAGGTCACTTAAATTCAGTTAAACTCTATCAGGTTTTTTTTTCTCCTGAGTGCAGACTTGTAAAGAAGGGCAATGCTCTGGTGTATTTCAAAATAGTAACTTTTCCTCTCCTATTCCTGGAGACATGAAGGGATCTTTCCTCTATCTTCACTGTGAGAACAAGTAGAGTTCCTGGAGATAAAAACCATAGTGGTTTACCGCTGCTACTGCTAAGTCGCTTCAGTCGTGTCCGACTCTGTGCGATCCCATAGACGGCAGCCCAGCAGGCTCCTCTGTCCCTGGGATTCTCCAGGCAAGAACACTGGAGCGGGTTGCCATTTCCTTCTCCAATGCATGAAAGTGAAAACTGAAAGTAAAGTCGCTCAGTCGTGTCCGACTCTTAGCGACCCCATGGACTGGAGCCTACCAGGCTCCTCCATCCATGGGATTTTCCAGGCAAGATTATTCCCATGACTGGGATCTCCCTGGAGGTTCAAATTCTCAGGATTATCCTCACTGTAGCCTGAGCTAAAGTTCAGGCTTTCCTGTCCTGGAACTGGTTGTTGTGGAGGTTTCTGCTTGTGAGCTTCTGCTACAGTTATGTTGTGCTTCTGTTTGTTTGCCTATTTATCTCTCCAGTTTTGAGGGCAGTAATCTGACTTGTGGCTTCACTTCTCTGACAAATATAAGAAGTGTTATTCATTTTTCTTTTTTTTTTCAGCATTTCACTTATTGTTAGAATATAGTGTCAACTTGTAAACTCTAAATATTAGATCAGAAATGGGAAGTCAGCATTTACTATTTTTCAACAAATCAATTGCTTAAAAATATATTACCATATGTAAAATAGATGGCCAAGGGGAATTTGCTGTATGTCTCAGGAAACAAAAAGGGGCTCTGTATCAACCCAGAGGAGTGGGATGGGGAGGGAGATGGGAAGAGGCTGAAAACGGAGGGGCTATCTGTATACCTATGGCTGATTCATGTTGAGGTTTGACAGAAAACAGCAACATTCTGTAAAATGATTATCCTTCAATTAAAAAATAAATAAATTATATATGTATATAATTTTTACCACTGGAATGATTAATAGTGATAATTTAACAATTACATGAAAAAGAGGTTCTTCACTAATCTCAGGAAATTAGTCACCCAATTTCAGTCTTTCACATTTCATTGTTTTCCTGCCTGTATACAATTTTTCCTCTATTTCTTTGCATTGATCACTGAAGAAGGCTTTCTTATCTCTTCTTGCTATTCTTTGGAACTCTGCATTTAGATGTTTATATCTTTCCTTTTCTCCTTTGCTTTTCGCTTCTCTTCTTTTCACAGCTATTTGTAAGGCCTCCCCAGACAGCCATTTTGCTTTTTTGCATTTCTTTTCCATGGGGATGGTCTTGATCCCTGTCTCCTGTAAAATGTCACGAACCTCATTCCATAGTTCATCAGGCACTCTATCTATCAGATCTAGGCCCTTAAATCTATTTCTCACTTCCACTGTATAATCATAAGGGATTTGATTTAGGTCATACCTGAATGGTCTAGTAGTTTTCCCTACTTTCTTCAATTTCAGTCTGAATTTGGCAATAAGGAGTTCATGGTCCGAGCCACAGTCAGCTCCTGGTCTTGTTTTTGCTGATTGTATAGAACTGTGGTGTTGGAGAAGACTCTTGAGAGTCCCTTGGACTGCAAGAAGATCCAACCAGTCCATTCTGAAGGAGATCAATCCTGGAATTTCTTTGGAAGGAATGATGCTAAAGCTGAAAGTCCAGTATTTTGGCCACCTCATGCGAAGAGTTGACTCATTGGAGAAGACTCTGATGCTGGGAGGGATTGAGGGCAGGAGGAGAAGGGGACGACAGAGGATGAGATGGCTGGATGGCATCACTGACTTGATGGATGCGAGTCTGAGTGACCTCCGGGAGCTGGTGATGGACAGGGAGGCCTGGCGTGCTGCGGTTCATGGGGTCGCAAAGAGTCGGACACGACTGAGCGACTGATCTGATCTGATACAATTTTTAACAGAGAAATGTACACTTAGCAAATTTAACTCAAGGGACTGAAAAAGTATTATCAGTATCAGTATCAGTTTATTCGCTCAGTCATGTCTGAATCTTGGCAACACCATGGACTGCAGCATGCCAGGCCTCCCAGCATCACCAACCCCTGGAGTTTATTCAAACTCATGTCCATTGAGTCAGTGATGCCATCCAGCCATCTCATCCTCCATTATCCCCCTTTCCTCCCGCTTTCAATCTTTACAAGCATCAGGGTCTTTTCAAATGAGTCAGTTCTTCGTATCAGGTGGCCGAAGTGTTGGAGTTTCAGCTGCAACATCAGTCCTTCCAATGAATATTTAGGAGTAATTTCCTTTAGGAGGGACTGTTTGGATCTCCTTATAGTCCAAGGGACTCTCAAGAGTCTTCTCCAACACCACAGTTCAAAAGCATCAATTCTTTGGCACTCAGCTTTCTTTATAGTCCAACTCTCACATCTATACATGACTACTGGAATAACCATAGCATTGACTAGATGGACCTTTGTTGGCAAAGTAATTCTCGGCTTTTTAATATGCTATCTAGGATGGTCATAACTTTTCTTCCAAGGAGTAAGCGTCTTGTAATTACATGGCTGCATTCACCATCTGCAGTAATTTTGGAGCCCAAAAAAGTAAAGTCTGCCACTGTTTGTGCTGTTTCTCCATCTATTTGCCATGAAGTGATGGGACTGGATGTCATGATCTTTGATTTCTGAATGTTGAGCTTTAGGTCAGCTTTTTCACTCTCCTCCTTCATTTTCATCAAGAGGCTTTTTAGTTCTTCTTCACTTTCTGCCATAAGGGTGGTGTCATCTGCATATCTGAGGTTATTGACATTTCTCCTTGCAGTCTTGTTTCCAGCTTGTGCTTCTTCCAGGCCAGCGTTTCTCATGATGTACTCTGCATAGAAGTTAAATAAGCAGGGTGACAATATATAGCCTTGACATACTCCCTTTCCTATTTGGAACCAGTCTGTTGTTCCATGTCCAGTTCTAACTGTTGCTTCCTGACCTCCATACAGATTTCTCAAGAGGCAGGTCAAATGGTCTGGTATTCCCATCTTTTTCATAATTTTCCACAGTTTGTAGTGATCCACACAGTTAAAAGCTTTGGCATAGTCAAAAAAGCAGAAATAGATGTTTCTCTGGAACTCTCTTGCTATTTCGATGATCCAGTAAATGTTGACAATTTGATCTCTGGTTCCTCTGCCTTTTCTAAATCCAGCTTGAACATCTGGGAGGTCATAGTTCAAGTATTGATGAAGCCTGGCTTGGAGAATTTTGAACATTACTAGCATATGAGATGAGTGCAATTGTGTGGTAGTTTGAGCATTCTTTGGCATTGCCTTTCTTTGGGATTGGAATGAAAACTGACCTTTTCCAGTCCTGTGGCCACTGCTGAGTTTTCCAAATGTGTTGGCATATTGAATGCAGCACTTTCAGTGCATCATCTTTTCAGACTTGAGATAGCTCAACTAGGGTTCTATCACCTCCACTAGCTTTGTTCGTAGTGATGCTTCCTAAGGCACACTTGACTTCATATTCCAGGATATCTGGCTCTAGGTGAGTGATAACACCATTGTGATTATCTGAGTCATAAAGATCTTTTTGTACAGCTCTTTTGTGTATTCTTGCTACCTCTTATTAATATCTTCTGCTTCTCTTAGGACCGTACAATCTGTCCTTTATTGAGCCCATCTTTGCATGAAATGTTCCGTTGGTATCTATAATTTTTTTGAAGAGATCTCTAGTCTTTCCCATTCTATTGTTTTCCTCTGTTTCTTTGCACTGATCACTGAAGAAGCCTTTCGTATCTGTCCTTGCTATTCTTTTGAACACTGCATTCAAATGGGTATATTATTCCTTTTTCCTTTGCTTTTTGCTCTTCTTCGTTTCACAGCTGTTTGCAAGGCCTCCTCAGACAACCATTTTGCTTTTTAATTTCTTTTTCTTGGGGATGGTCTTGACTCCTGTCTCCTGTACAATGTCACAAACCTCAGTCCATAGTTCATCAGGCACTCTTTCTATCAGATCTAGTCCTTTAAATCTATTTTTCACTTCCACTGTATAATCATAAGGGATTTGATTTAGGTCATACCCGAATGGTTTAGTGGTTTTCCCTACTTTCTTCAGTTTAAGTCTAAATTTGGCAATAAGGAGTTCATGATCTGAGCCCCTGTCAGCTCCCAGTCTTGTTTTTGCTGACTGCATAGACTTTTCTATCTTTGGCTGCAAAGAATATAATCAATCTGATTTCGGTGTTGACCATCTGGTGATGTCCATGTGTAAAGTTCTCTTGTGTTGTTGGCAAAGGGTATTTGCTATGACCAGTGTGTTCTCTTGAGAAAACTTTATTAGCCTTTGCCCTGCTTACTTCTGTAATCCAATGCCAAATTTGCCTGTTACTCCAAGTGTGTCTTGACTTCCTACTTTTGCATTCCAGTCCCCTATAATGAAAAGGACATCTATTTTTGGGCGTTAGCTCTAGAAGGTCTTGTAGGTTTTCATAGAAGTGTTCTACTTCAGCTTCTTCAGCATTACTCGTCGGGGCATAGACTTGGATTACTGTGATATGGAATGGTTTGCCTTGGAAACGAACAGAGATCATTCTGTCATTTTTGAGACTGCATCCAAGTACTGCATTTCAGACTCTTTTGTTGACTATGATGGCTACTCTATTTCTTCTAAGGGATTCTTTCCCTCAGTAGTAGATATAATGGTCATCTGAGTTAAATTCACCCATCCCAGTCCATTTTAGTTTGCTGATTCCTAAAATGTTGATGTTCACTCTTGCCATCTCCTGTTTGCACTTCGAATTTGCCTTGATTCATGGACCTAACATTCCAGGTCCCTAAGCAATATTGCTCTTACAGCATCGGACTTTACTTCCATCACCAATCACATCCACAACTGGGTGTTGTTTTTGCTTTGGCTCCATCCCTTCATTCTTTCTGCAGTTGTGTCTCCACTGATCTCCAGCAGCATACTAGGTACCTACCAACCTGAGGGATTCATCTTTCCATGTCCTATCTTTTTCTTTTCATACTGTTCATAGGGTTCTCAAGGCAAGAATACTGACGTGTTTTGCCATTCCCTTCTTCAGTGGCCCACACTGGAAAGAGTAGTAGATAAACAAAAAAAGATGTCAAGGTCTCCAATGTTCCCACTTATAATCTTCCACGCCTTATTCTGATATGTAAGAATTTCACTGTCTGAGCCTTTCTATCTGGGATAAGTAAGATTAACAATGGAGTCAATGTTGATAATCCTATGGAACCTATTCTTTGCTGCATATAGATACTCATTTTCACTTGTTTGCTCATAATAGTTCAGATAACATCATTTAAATTCCTTAGAGATAGGTTAACACTCTTTATGGTCAAGAACATTAGTCTCGCTTCTAAGCTGTTCCTGTCTCATTTCTTCTACACCACCTCCATCAGAGTAAGGCTACTCATTGAGGAATAAAAATAGGAGCTATGTATCTTAGTAGTCTCACTTCAGGATGTTAGATTTGACATTACTAAAAATGCTGGCCTGCAAATAATTTCATCAGTACTATCTAGATACCTAGATATCTAGATAGTGGAGAGTGAAAAGGTTGGCTTAAAGCTCAACATTCAGAAAACGAAGATCATGGCATCTGGTCCCATCACTACATGGGAAATAGATGGGGAAACAGTGTCAGACTTTATTTTTCTGGGCTCCAAAATCACTGCAGATGGTGACTGCAGCCATGAAATTAAAAGACGCTTCCTCCTTGGAAGGAAAGTTATGACCAACCTAGATAGCATATTCAAAAGCAGAGACATCACTTTGCCAACAAAGGTTCACCTAGTCAAGCCTATGGTCTTTCCTGTGGTCATGTATGGATGTGAGAGCTGGACTGTGAAGAAGGCTGAGCCCCGAAGAATTGATGCTTTTGAACTGTGGTGTTGGAGAAGACTCTTGAGAGTCCCTTGGACTGCAAGGAGATCCAACCGGTCCATTCTGAAGGAGATCAGCCCTGGGATTTCTTTGGAAGGAATGATGCTAAAGCTGAAACTCCAGTATTTTGGCCACCTCATGCGAAGAGTTGACTCATTGGAGAAGACTCTGATGCTGGGAGGGATTGGGGGCAGGAGGAGAAGGGGACGACAGAGGATGAGACGGCTGGATGGCATCACTGACTCAATGGATGTGAGTCTGGGTGACCTCCGAGAGCTGGTGATGGATAGGGAGGCCTGGCATGCTGCAGTTCATGGGGTCACAAAGAGTCGGACACGACTGAGCGACTGATCTGATCTGATCTGATCTAGATACCATATGAATGCATTATGCAATATATGCAATATGTGTTTTTCCTTTTCTGATTTACTTCACTCTGAATAATAGGCTCTAGGTTAATCCACCTTATTAGAATGGACTGAAATGCTTTTCTTTTTATGGCTGAGTGATATTGCATTGTATATATGTACCACAGCTTCTTTATCCATTCATCTGTCAATGTACCTCTAGGTTGCTTCCATGTTGTAGCTATTGTAAATAGTGCTGCAATGAACGTTGGGGTACATATATGTTTTACAATTTTGGTTTCCCCATGGTATGCGCCTAGTGGGTTGCTGGGTCATATGGTGGTTTTATTCTTAGTTTTTAAAGGAATCTCCATACTGTCTTCTATAGTGGCTGTATCAATTTATGTTCCCACCAACAGTACAAGAGGGCTCCCTTTCCTACGACTCTCATTTTCAAGAGTTAGCCATGGGGTATGTAGCTGGGGAGGGGAATGAATGTAATAAGATCATTTAGAGGAATAAAACCCAGTAAACAAGCACAATATTTCCTTTAATTTAACCAGAATTAAATAGCAAGAAACAAACTGCAGTTAATATTATTTTAAAATTATAACCAATATTTTATTATGATAACTTGAGTAAATATTGCTACTTTTTAAAAAACAATATAACAAGTGAAATAAATTACTTTGTAACTTTCTCAAGGTCACACAATAGGTAATAAAGTTGATACTCAAATCCAGGTATTATGAATCTCAATTTTGTGTACTTGCTACTATACTACTGATTTTCTAACAGTGTTAGTATCTTCTGTTCAGGGCATAATGGTCAAAATACACATTAATAGATGGCTGTAAGTATATGTTAAAAGGTGGGTTTGATTAAATGTAGCATTTACACAGTATACTCTGGTCTATGTAATCATAGCACTCTATGCATACATCTCTTATTGTATTTCTTATGTTTAACTATATCTTTGTGAGATTCTTTTCTCACATGCTGTGAACTTCTCCATGTAGCAATTGTATCTTATTCTGGCACTTTTCATAGAGGCTTTCACAGTGCAAATTCTTAAGAAATATTTGTTAGACTGCTTGAATTGTAATTGTCATGGCATGTGTATATAGACACATCCAAGGACTAGTTATGGAATCAGAAGACTCACAGAATAATCTTAACTTTCATTTTGAGTAATGATACTGCCTTCTTCCCCACAAAATTAACTATGTTCATGAGTTGAGTTGAATATTTGTACATTTTCAGGTCTAGAAATTATGACACATAAACTTTGGTTTAAATGCATTTATATACAAAGTTCAGACAGTTTTTGGCATCTTAGTCTTTATTCTGGGCCAGAAAATTTCATACATTAAATGTACAAAAGTTATTAAGCTATAAATACTAAGGAATTAAAATACCTCTTTCAGATTTTCAGAAATGACCAAAAAACATATGGTAGTATTCTATTTGATAAAAATATTTGAACAGTTATTTTTTTATATGCCATAATATCTTGGTTGCTGAAAGAAACCTTTGTCTTTATGGAGTTTATAAATTCATTGAGGTACATGGATTCAGATGTTACAAAACCATGTATTATATAGTGCCCAAAGGCACTAATCAATGTAATCTAGCACCCAAAGCTACAAATACAAATTCTATGGAAAGTCAAAGACACAAGATATTTTCATGGAGTTGAGAAATCAGGGAGAAATTTTTGAAAGTTAAAAGGAAAATAAAAGGAGTATAAATTGTATAAGAATATATATGGATGGAGGGGAAAAAAAAGACATATTTTAAGTAGAAATCCAGCAGTATGGCACCCCACTCCAGTGCTTTTGCCTGAAAAATGCCATGGACAGAGGATCCTGGTAGGCTCCAGTCCATGGGGTCGCTAAGAGTCGGACACAACTGAGCGACTTCACTTTCACTTTTCACTTTTATGCATTGGAGAAGGAAATGGCAACCCACTCCAGTATTCTTGCCTGGAGAATCCCAGGGACGGGAGAGCCTGGTGAGCTCCCGTCTATGGGGTCGCACAGAGTCGGACACGACTGAAGCAACTTAGCAGCAGCAGTAGCAGCAGCCAGCAGTAGAAAGGAGTACAGACAAAACATGGAAATAGAAATGAATATCTATGAAAGAAAATAAGAACTTTGAACTTGTTAGGCTGGAAGATTATGTAAGAAGTTTAGCTGGCGATATAGCTATACAGAAACCATGAAGGCAGTTTGTAGATATCCTCAGAACCTGGCCAAGACTTTCAGTTTAAATCCTTGAGATGTTTGTCTTTTTGCAGCCTGATCACAAGATCAGCTCATAGGCTTGCTCTGTAGATGAGAGAGGAAAGGAAAAGAGAAGGCTGTGATCATGATTCTCAGGCTTCCCAATGTGAGGGAAGGTGCATGAATTTTTCCCAATGGATATTAGGCTTTACTGAGAAATGGGGAATTGAAGGCAGACAGCTAACAATTAACAACCATCCACTAAAATGACAATCTGCCTATATAGCTTTAAAGTCATAAGGAGCCAAATATATGACAATCACAATGGAGGAAGTTCTAGTGTGCCCAGTCTCTCACCAAGGCAGTGTTAGAGGCACTGCAAGTTAGCATTTAAAGACTATGTTTTTAATTAAGAAGATGACTTAATTATGAAAAGACAGTAATTTGAAATATTTACCTACAATCTGATGGAAATGCTCAGGATAATAAGGGATATTTGTAATTACCCCAAATCATTGGTTGTTATTTAAAGGTATGACATTGTACACCACCACAACTGGCCAATCAGAAGTAAGCTGCAGCCATCAATCTACGAAAGGACAAGCAGCTCCGAGATCAGTCCTTAAAATATAGTTTGCATTATTGTGGGTGAAAAAAGGTGATATTGGTTTTTTTTTTTTAACTTAATGATATGATCAAAAATAAATTATGGAAATATTTAAGAAAAAGGACCGGAGTGTTTGCAAATTAAAAATCCAAAACACTCTGGGCAAGGAACACATAAACAAATATGTATAAACAAGTGATAGTTGCTGCTAGAAGCATCCTCCAAATCCTCTTTAAGAATTAATTACTTTGGAAAGTGAAGCATACAATTAGAAAGAGATAGAGATAAACATCCCTCTTAAATTTAAGCTTAAAAAGATGAAGCTAAATGTAAAATATTCTTCTATTGATTGATACAAAATAATGGGTTCTATTGAAGATGTAAATAGTACATTTTACAATATGTTAACAGTTACAATTTGTTGCCTTTTATTGGAGAAGGTCATTGAGAAGACATAATGCTGATTGACTTGAGAGCTGGACACTGGCAGTAGGAGGTTCCTCACCTCCTTCCCCTGCTCTATCCATTGTTCCCACAGTAGGAGTAGCCTTGAGAGAGCAATGTGGTGTTGAGACCCTCTGGACTGTGTACATGATGGAACCCAGTTAAGACCTCCATACAGATTTTTAAGATTCTGGCAGGCAGGTACTGAGATCTGCTTATTTTGTGGCCACACCAGACAAACTGTGTATTTAAATTCTCTTGCTTATTAAACTTGCCACCTGTCAGTCTGAAGTGGTCTGCCTCTTTCTCCAATCTCTCCTTGCCCTCTTGTACGAGGGCCAATTTCAGATTTCACCAGGGAAACTCTCAAGGTTTTGAATAGCTTCTTTGTAATAGAAGGAGAAAATAGGGTT
Source organism: Tragelaphus eurycerus (assembly GCA_935064755.1). NCBI lineage: Eukaryota > Metazoa > Chordata > Mammalia > Artiodactyla > Bovidae > Tragelaphus > Tragelaphus eurycerus. The sequence continues at coordinate 36,377,708 of CAKXYN010000010.1, read as the reverse complement.
TTTGCAGCATTCTTGACCATTGATTTGCAGTATTTTTAAAGATATTTTATATGAAGATAAACTTATTATTCAATCTCTTGATAGTGAGATGAGTACAATGTCAGAGGAATCTCTGCAGGTAGATTTGTGACTTAAAGAGTCGGACACGACTGAGCGACTGATCTGATCTGATCTGATGCCACTTATTAATAGAGAAGAGTTGGGAATGTTACTTAACCACTTTGTGAAAAATAGAAACTTTTCTGATACTCAATGCTAGAGTTTAAGGTGTTGGTTATTATTATATTTTGTGTGTGTCTTTGTGTATGTCCAGGGAGAGTGTAAATGAAATAAAGCAGGTGAAATGTTAGGTACAATGCCTTGCAAATAAAAAGTGTTAAAACCATTGAAAAATATTTTCAACAGCCTATGAAGTCATAAATGTGCCTGTTATAAATTAGAAAAAAAATTTGGACAAATGGTCATAAGGAACGAGGTATATGACAGTCACGATGGAGGAAATTCTGGTGTGCCCCGTCTTTCACGGAGCCATTGTTAGAGGCACTGCAAGTTACTTCATCCTTCTCGGGAATATCTCTTCTCCAAAGGTCTGCCCCTTGATTATCTCAAAGTGACAAAATAATAATAAGTTTCTTAAAAACAATTGTTTGAATATATGCCTTTTCTAAACAAGTTTGTAAGAAAATGAAGTGGGAACTTTAAAACAGCTTACTTCATGATACATAAATATAAGCTTGCTTTGTTGGAAAGGATCCTGGTCATAGTTTTCAAATTCAGTGTTACATTGTCAAATTTCTTTAATGAAGAAAAACTTTGTCCAAAACAAATGGTAGACAACTGGATACGTGAAAATTATTCACATATTCATATAATTCACATGAGTCACATATTTACAGCTAAACATTAGCTCATTAATATTAATTAACTCACTAATATTAATTAACTCCAGTTGCTGGGAGAAATATCAATAACCTCAGATATGCAGATCATATCATGCTTACAGCTGAAAGCAAAGAAGAACTAAAGAGCCTCTTGATGAAAGTGAAAGAGGAGAGTGCAAATGTTGGCTTAAAACTCAGCCTTCAGAAGACTAAGATCATGGCATCTGGTCCGATCACTTCATGGCAAATAGATGGGGAAGCGATGTAAACAATGACAAGTTTATTTTGGGGGGCGGGCCTTCAAAATAACTGCCAACGCTCAATGCAATCATGACATTAAAAGATGCTTGCTCCTTGGAAGAAAAGTTATGACCAACCTAGACAGCATATTTAAAAGCAAAGATATTACTTTGCCAACAAAGGTCCGTCTAGTCAAAGCTATGTTTATTTCCAGTAGTCATGTATGGATGTGAGGGTTGGACCATAAAGAAAGCTGAGTGCCGAAGAACTGATGCTTTTGAACTGCAGTGTTGGAGAAGACTCTTGAGAGTCCCTTGAACCGCAAGGAGATCCAACCAGTCCATCCTAAAGGAAATCAGTCCTGAAAATTCATTGGAAGGACTAATGTTAAAGCTAAAACTCCAATGCTTTGTTCACTTGATGCGGAGAAGTGAGTCAATTGAAAAGACCCTGATGGTGGGAGGAGAAGGGGATGATAGAGGATGAGCTGGTTGGATGGCATCACTAACTCAATGGACATGAGTTTGACAAAACTCCAGGAGCTGGTGATGGACGGGGAGGCCTGGCGTGCTGCAGTCCATGGGGTTACAAAGAGTCAGACACAACAGAGCAACTGAACTGAACTGATTAGCTCATTGTTTAATCTTGATGGCATGAGCAATTAGTTTAGTAAATTTTTTCTTGCATTTTTGGATCATTCTCTATCAACAACTACAAGCCACAAGGTGTATTTCTTTTGTGCTTAACAAAATTATGACAATGAAATAAATTTGGATAGTTGAATATACCACTATTGTCTTCAAGCCTATGAGTTACCTAACACTCTTTATGTGTGATGATAATTAAAGTACCAGCAATGATAGAGTAAAAGTCATCAATTCACCTTCATCACTAAATATGTCCCTAAGAGACAAAATCAAACTGATTAGTGGATCAGAGACATTTTTAGTTTATTTACTACACAAGTAATATTATGCCAAATCATTTCATTAGACATCTCTCCTTGGTAGTGCTCCAACTAACTTCAAAAATTATGTTTCACTGAATCCAATGTTTATAAGAGTCTCTTTTCACAAATGTTATAAAATTAAGCAAAGATAAGAAATTCCTGGATATTGGACTTGTTAGGCCATTTCAGCACTCTTCAATTAAGTCTTTTTCTTTCTCCAGAATGAATGCACTGGAAGCTATAGCATCACATCTAATGCTGAAGAAGAAAAGTAGAATGTGTTTACTTCTTGCAAGTAGGTAAAAATTTAAATTAATATAAGCATTGTTAATTGAATTGTTTCCTGGACTCACTAGCTCTTGACATCACGGTTAAATTGAATTTTTAATAATTTTGTTTATTGGCTCTGCTGGGTCTGCTGTGCTACCTGGGCTTTTCTCTAGTTGTGGCACTTGGGCTTCTCATCACAGTGGCTTCCCTTGTTGTGGACCATGGTCTTCAGGTTGTGTGGGCTTCAGTAGCTGAACGCAAGGGCTCAGTACCTGAGGTTCCTGGGCTCTAGAACATAGATTCAGTAGTTGTGATCCATGGGCTTAGCTGCTCCTTGGCACGTGGGATCTTCCCGGAGCAGGGAATGAACCCATGTCTACTGCTTTGACAGGCGAATTCTTTACCACTGAACCACCAGGGTAGCCCTAAATTGAATTCTGATGAATGCCCAGTGTTTGATGACAGAGGGTCTTTCCCCTTCTGAGCACATCACAGAGTGTCTGTAGTTGCTTCTGAGGTTCTTCAGAGTGTTATGTCACTGTGTTCAGCAGCGTGTCCCATACATCAATCTTCCCTGAACACTTGTTTAAGCTGACCTGTCATTGCGTCTAGTGATGATGAGAATGCCATCATGTAAACACCCCTGTTACCTGTTGTGATCACCATGGACTAATTTATCAGTGCAAATCAGACATGGAAATAGTTTTGTTTTTTTTTTCTTTTATGGTCCAACTAACTCCAGACTCCTCAACATTCAACAATATTTTTCTAGAGCTTCTGTGATAATGGATGAAAGAAGAGGAGAGCACTTGAGAAAGTTCCCCATTGCTCTGTGAGGGGATGTTCAAAAGTTACAGCTCATCCTCAGCGTCACCTAGAAAATAATTCTCTGCTAAGTCTCTCCTCTGCCCCTGTGTACTTGGGACCAGGTCTTTTACCCCTGAGGATATACCAAATCTATTTGGTCTTTTGTCTTCAGACTCAAGGCACATAACCCAGAAAGTGTGTGTGTGTGTGTGTTTCCAGTCTAAAGTCCAACATCCATTGTTTAACTTCTATCCAAGATACACAGTGTCTTAGAATATTTGACAGAGTTATACTCATTACCATACAGGGAAGTTTCATGGTCCACGAATGGGAGTGAAGTTTTATATTTCTTAGTGTCAGGAGATAAGAAGATGCTATTAATGTTTCAAAGATTCAATGATGTCAAGTAAAGCATTTCTGTCATTCTTTCAGATGCTTTCTCATGGTGGTTGAATAGCTGTCTCAGTTACAGAAATATAATTATGTTGAAATCATGAAGTTGCAGGGAATGGAGCCTCTGTTTCTTTTATTAGCAGAGCAAACACATCTCCTGAAGAATTTTTCTGCTACACTTCCACTTTTGTCCCATGGCCCTAAACAGCATAGTGTGGCCACTCCTAATTTGAATAAATGGGAAGTCACAATCAAGAGGCAAGTTTGCTGGGAATGAGTGTTAAGCAACACAATAGTGTATGACGAAGACAACAACATGCCTAGAACTTCAATAGCCCAGTCCATGATGAGTTAGAGTCTGCCAGGTCCAGAATTCTAGTCTTGTTTATGATCCTTCTGCCTAGGTGAGGTGAGCATCGATTGTCATAGTCTTCATGTCCCACCTCACAATCTAAGAATCACTTTAGCAAGAACACACACACCTACATACACAGTCCTATACACGTAAAAGCATAGTTTTCAGGCAAAGTAAAATCTAAATATATAAATTTTAAAAGACACATTAAAAAAAAAAGCACAAGAGGAACATAATCTACAGAGACATAACTGACTACAAAGAGAATTATTTCTTCTTTTATGTTGCCAAGAATGGATTAGCTCCTTGGTGCCACAATTTCACAAACACTGCCATTTCAAAAGAACGTTTGCAGCTTTATAGCTAAAAGCTACATTAAGATGATTTTAACAACACAGGAGAACAGCAGTCTCCAGAGTTGAATTCATATCTCTAACTTTTTTGCAACCAAAACTTTTAATACAAGCTAGCATGCTTCTTTACTATTTACTGTGTTGCTGTCCATCATGGTTGTAAATACTGATACTAAATTTCAGGGAGAAAACCAGGTTGTATTGTAAAATTAAATTCAGACTTATTGTCCTTTAAAAGTAGAAGAGAAGACAATAAAATTGAGGTCTTGCAGTATGCTCTTTTAATACAAGTTCCCTAAACCACTGTGGAGTACATTTTCTTTTTACCCAGGCTGAAGAAAATTTCAGAAAAAGATTTTAAACAATTTGTGATAAAATGCTTTCAAAGTGAACCTAACACCGCAGACTTACAATAGAATTTGTAGATCTTCCTTCACTTGAGGAGCAGATAGGAAGGGAAAGCATATATTGGAAGAGGTCAGTAGATAAACAGAAGAGAGAATGTAAACTTGAAGATAAAGGAGGAAATATGGAGAAGAGAAGTGAAGATGGAAATAGGACTGGGGTTGTCCACAAGAGAGCAAATTCCTTTCTTTTGGAGAAATGAGACATATGATCTCCTGCTGCTGCTGCTGCTATGTCACTTCAGTCATGTCTGACTCTGTGCGACCCTATAGACTGCAGCCCACCAGGCTCCCCCGTCCCTGCGATTCTCCAGGCAAGAACACACTGGAGTGTGTTGCCATTTCCTTTTCCAATGCATGAAAGTGAAAAGTAAAAGTGAAGTCGCTCAGTCGTGTCCAACTCTAGCGACCCCATGGACTGCAGCCTAGCAGGCTCCTCTGTCCATGGGATTTTCCAGGCAAAAGTACTGGAGTAGGGTGCCATTGTCTTCTCCATATGATCTCTTAGGATTGTGCAAAGAATTGAGGACAAGCAGTCCCCAAACACAGCAAAGACTGGGGTCTATGATGATGCAAAGACTGCACAGCTGTGGAAAGACTGCAGTGGGCTGAATAGTAGTAAGTGACCAAAAATTGCTGAACAAAGCACAAGACTTCTGTTTAGGAGTACTATGGAATGTAACAGGAAACTGAAAATAGCAGATAATAACTGGGGAATAAACCAAAGTTGAATATAAGAGAAGTAAAGGCGTGGGGAGCAGCATCCTACACACCTAAGAAGTGTTTGCATGGTTGATGATACACTCAATTAAAAAAGATGAGATTGGAAAATGTGCAAACCAAGCCAAGATTGAACCTATTATGCTGATAAGGGCTTGCTGTGATGGTGTTGCCTTGGCAAAGTCATTACTTTTACCTGTTTATTCATCTCTACTGTGGATATAGGAAATCCACTGATATGTATCTACACAATCATTACTTTTATGGCCATACATGCTTATCAGAGCCTGATAATAAAACAATCCGTTGTATAGAATGCTAAAGACAGAATGGTCTTTGTAGCTTCAGTAATGAGAAGTTTTCAAACAGCAGGAGGTACTTAAGGTAAAATTTATCACATCAAATGATCCAAGGGAAAGGACATTGAAAATATAGAAAAGAGTGTGAGGCTGTAGGGCCATAGACTTTCTACTCCAGTTAGGGTGGAAGGTGTGTTGAGGATACTTGACAAATAAAGATAGAAAGGTGTGTGATGATGGACAGGAAAGTCACACGAGGCTCAGCTGGGCAAACCAGACCAGAGAACAGAACAATTTAATCATCAAGGCTGATTGTAAATATAAGTCTGAACAGATAAATACATCCTTCCTTGGGCTTCCTGGTATACATTTTATTTTACTTTTTCTTTTGAGTGTCACCATAATATTATTATTAACCTGTATGTATAATACTACTAGAATATGTCTTGGGTGTGGAATCCAGTGAAGATATAAAATGATTATTTCTCTCCTCAAATGATTTACATTGCATCTTTCACCATAAGTAAATTATTGTACATGGATAATACTTCTCTGGTGGCTCAGATGGTGAAGAATCTGCCTGCAATGTGGGAGACCCAGATATGATCCCTGGGTTGGGAAGATCATCTGGAGAAGGGAATGGCAACCCATTTCAGTATTCTTGCCTGGAAAACTCCATGGACAGAAGAGCCTAGTGGTCTGCAGTCCATGGGGTCATGAAGAGTTGAATGGACTCAATGACTAACACTTTCACTTTTAAAAGAAAACAGAGCAAAACAAATATAAGTCAATAAGCAAACCCCACCTCACCCCTTTTTTTTTCCAGAAGAAAGTTGTACCAGAACATTGAGTGTGGGGGCCAGGGAATGAAGAGGAAAAAAATTCTGGGTCTATATAGTAAAAGCTTTGTTTCCAGGATAAATGAATAAAAGGAGTTACCTATCTTGAAACACATCTGAAAGTTTTAGATGTCAAAAGTAAGGAAAGAACTGTGAACACATCCAAGCACGAAAAATAAATTACCCACAAAGAACTAGGTTAGTAAGAGACTTCAGTAAAACAATAAATTTCATAAGACAACGAAATAATGTCTATAGAGCTTTAAGGGGGAAAATATTTTAACTCAATAATTATATAGCTATAAGGTCACCTTTTCTGAAAAGTTAAAAGTTTTGATTAGGCAAGTTGTGAAAGGAAAGGAGTGATAGTAAATGTAGATATGTATTAAACATGAAAAGATCATATGCCAAAACATGTACTACATGTAAGAAACTGCTGATATTAATAAACTCAAAGGTGAAAATCCATTTGCTCATTCAATGGAAATTTAATGAATACATACTATATGCTGTATAATTTTATTTTATATATGTAAGTCAGGGGAGTGTAATCTCCTCGGTTCTGTCTCGTCAACAAACCTTTGAAGCAACAGACATTAAAGCCCTCGGCACATCACAGCTCTTGGAAAGACCACGTTATAACTCTTGGACAGATCAGTGTTACAGGTCTGTGTTACAGCTCAATTTTATTTAGAAAATAACAGGAAAATGCATCCTTGAGGCATGAGGGCATACTGACCCAAAGACGCAAAGAGGAGAGAGAGAGAGAGAACGAGCACACGTGCATAGGGAGAGAGAGAGAAATGAGGGAGAGAGAGAGAAACCCCGGCCCTTTGGTTCCTCTTTTTATATGTTTTTTCTCCCACTGGCCCTGTCCTATGTAAATTGGGCTAGCCAGGAGTGCTGTTTGTTCTACTTGAAGTCCTTACTCTGGTCCTTGGACCTTCCTTTGACCTTCATTTGTTCTATTTTTGCAGGCTTTTCCTTTCCTTGTCTTTTAGCCACTGCCATTTTGGACTCCTGTTTCCTATTCTAACTATCTAACATAGTGTTCTTGCCTGGAGAATCCCAGAGATGGGGGAGCCTGATGGGCTGCCGTCTATGGGGTTGCACAGAGTCGGACACGACTGAATTGACTTGCAGTAGCAGCAGCAGCAGCAACATATCTATATCTATATCTATATCTATATCTATATCTATATATCTTGGTGTTGCATGGTTGAGCCAGAAATGTTTGATTGATGAATATATAATTCATAAGTTATTACATATTTATTCTAATTTTCTTGCTTCATTATAACAAAATCAATCATATGCTTATTATCAAGATTTTTACATAATCTGTGTTCTATTGATAATAATGTCAAATTAATCTCCCTTGACTTTATAATCCTCTGATAATTTTTAAAACTTAATTTAGAGAAACTTTGGACCACTAGAGTAGAGGCAAATAGAATTATGAACAAAATTCTTAAATAAAACTTGGAAATGAACCAGAGTTTTTACATAGAGTTTTTAAACATTAAAATGAGGTTGCATAAAGTAAATTATTTTTATCATAGCATATGTTATAAAAATGGTAATTTTATCACATAAACTTTGCCATTTATATAACAATTTTTATAATTTTGCCTTGTGAAGCAACATCGAGATATCAAACCCAATGTAAGTATAGATATCATGTTTCATGCATGTTAAATCTGGAACAACATAGATTTTAAGAGTAACATGAATTGTTTAATATTGTAAAATAGTCCTCAAGCACCATATGCAACTATTGAAACATCACATTAATTCTTGAGTACCCCTGGAATTTTAAATTAGAAGAAAAAGACACAAGAATAATCAACACTTCAGTAAAATGATACTTCATTTTGTGTAAAAATGTATTGCATTCGTGTAATTTCAGAGGAAGAATTTTGAGTTAATTAAAATGATTAATTATGAGTTAATTAATCAATCTCTACCCAAAGATTTTCATCACTCAAATTTTCCCATATTCCAAAGCAATGTCTTTTACTCATGAAGGTAAAAATACGATCCATACATTGTCACAGTCCTGGGATGCAGTTGCCTTTTTCTCAAGGATGTAGAGGAAGAGTTATAGAGAAGCATTTTCCTGGGTCTTTCAACTATAGTAGTCATGACAGAGTGAATGGATGCTCGTCTCTCCCACTAGACTGTAAGCTCTGTGCAGTGAGACCTACTGTGTTCACTGTTGTCAGCATCATCCATTGATCCGGATAAGGGAGGCCTCTGCTTTGTGCTCTGTACATCAACGTGTGTCTGTTGCCTAAAACAAGTCTCACATGTAGTTGTTACTCTTTGAATATTTATTAAGTGAATAAACAAATAGGGAACCAAAGGTCAAAGCAAAAGAGACATCTTAATTCTCTATGAGAAATCCAAGCAGTTACAATAGAATGTCACAGGAGGTAGATGGACCAAGGGCAAGTCCTTTAAATGCAATTAATTCTGATATAAATAACTCTTTAATCGTTGAAGATGCATCCGGTTTCCTCTCTTGAAATGCATACTGCTGTTTACAATGGATCCTAAGAAGAATATGGATGGATTAATGACCATTAGTTGTAAAGGAAAACAAAAGAAAAATAACCTTCCATTCAAAGTCAGACCATAGATTGGGAAAGGCCATCGGGCTGATTTGTAATATAATCTGTGTGATTTATAATTTACCATAATCTGAACTCAGCAATTTTATAACCATTCATCTGCAAATCTGTAGCTTCTTCTATTGCATTCCAATTTCTACCTCTCAAAAATCATTTTTTAAAAAAATTTAAACAACCTAAGGCTCACAAAGCTATTTTCTGCACATCTTCCTTTAACTGCCCCTGAGACAGAAAAGAGTGCTCATTTTTCAATTGTATTAGAGATATAAATACAACACGATACATAGCAACATGGATGACACTGGATCCATGTAATACTTTATCTCCCAATATTGGCCTGAAATGTAATGTTTTCATATTTATACCATTGTAATCCTTTTTCAATGTGTAAATATTCAATGTAAATATTCAATAGACTTTCATAAGTTGGATTAGAAGACAATTGTGTGTAAATCCAGTATTCTTCAGAGGTGTTCGATTAAAAGTAAGTCAGAACAAATGTCAGGATTTCAATAACATAAATATCCAAGATCTATGTAATTTTTGTAATGTAAGGAAATAAAAACCTATAGAGGGAACGTATGTTTTGGTTGTAATAATTTAACCGCAAAATCTAGGGAGGAAGAGTCACTGAGGATTCAGCCCAAAACCCTTTTCTTAATAGATGTAGAAATGAGGTCAGAAAGGTAGGGAATAAGCTGAGATTCTGGGATCCTGACCCTGGAATCCGTGGTCTTCCCATCCAAATTGGTCAAGTTATATATGTGAATTACTGTCACCAGACCACCTGATCTGCCTCTTGAGAAACCTGTATGCAGGTCAGGAACCACAGTTAGAACTGGACATGGAACAACAGACTGGTTCCAAATAGGAAAAGGAGTACGTCAAGGCTGTATATGGTCACCCTATCCATTTAACATATATGCAGAGTACATCATGAGAAACGCTGGGCTGGAAGAAACAAGTTGGAATCAAGATTGCCGGGAGAAATATCAATAACCTCAGATATGCAGACGACACCACCCTTATGGCAGAAAGTGAAGAGGAACTAAAAAGCCTCTTGATGAAAGTGAAAGTGGAGAGTGAAAAAGTTGGCTTAAAGCTCAACATTCAGAAAACGAAGATCATGGCATCCAGTCCCATCACTTCATGGGAAATAGATGGGGAAACAGTGGAAACAGTGTCAGACTCTATTTTTCTGGGCTCCAAAATCACTGCAGATGGTGATTGCAGCCATGAAATTAAAAGACGCTTACTCCTTGGAAGGCAAGTTATGACCAACCTAGATCACATATTCAAAAGCAGAGACATTACTTTGCCAACAAAGGTCCGTCTAGTCAAGGCTATGGTTTTTCCTGTGGTCATGTATGGATGTGAGAGTTGGACTGTGAAGAAGGCTGAGCACCGAAGACTTGATGCTTTTGAACTGTGGTGTTGGAGAAGACTCTTGAGAGTCCCTTGGACTGCAAGGAGATGCAACCAGTCCATTCTGAAGGAGATCAGCCCTGGGATTTCTTTGGAAGGAATGAAGCTGAAGCTGAAACTCCAGTATTCTGGCCACCTCATGCGAAGAGTTGACTCATTGGAGAAGACTCTGATGCTGGGAGGGATTGGGGGCAGGAGGAAAAGGGGTCGACAGAGGATGAGATGGCTGGATGGCATCACCGACGCAATGGACATGAGTCTGAACTCTGGGAGTTGGTGATGGACAGGGAGGCCTGGCGTGCTGTGATTCATGGGGTTACAAACAGTTGGACACGACTGAGTGACTGATCTGATCTGATGTAATAGTTTGACCTACTTTGTTTTTTTTCATATTCTGATTATATCCTCTAACTTTAATTGATTAAAATCATTATCTTCAGATGCCTTCTTTAAGTTTTGCAACCATGGAACTTTCTTTGTTATTGTGACATGATCATGACATCCTACATTTTCTGGGAGAGTTATGGCATTGGAAAATAGGATATCTTCAAAATCCATCAAAATTCAAAAGCTTTTATTTTTGTTCATATTTTAAACTGTTCAATTATGTCTAGTTATGCTGCTGCTGCTGCTAAGTCACTTCAGTCGTGTCTGACTCTGTGCGACCCCATGGACTACAGCCTACCAGGCTTCTCTGTCCATGGGATTCTCCAGGCAAGAACACTGGAGTGGGTTGCCATTTCCTTCTCCAATGCATGAAAGTGGAAAGTGAAAGTGAAGTCGTTCAGTTGTGTCTGACTCTTAGAAACCCCATGGACTGCAGCCTACCAGGCTCCTCCATCCATGGGATTTTCCGGGCAACAGTACTGGAGTGGGGTGCCATTGCCTTGTCCTGTCTACTTATGAGGCGATTAAAAAACAAAAGGCACATTGCAAAATGGCTTGAAAGATTCAAAATAACCTACTGTTAATTATGTTAAAAATGCCAAGCATTTGTTAGCATCTCATTAACATCTTATGGAAAGGAGAACAAGCTCTATTTGCTTTAATATAAAAGACTTTTAAAATGAGATATGTGTTTTTGGCACCTTTAAAATAATAAATATTGGTCATAATTAAAATCTCGCTACTATAGTCTTTAAATATTAGCAATTCTTAAATGAATAATGCTGTATGCCAAAAAACTCTTTTGTTATGTCTCAGAAAAGAATAATCTCACAATAGAGCTTTAAATCAGTATACCTCAGAGTACTAGATCTGTTGGACAGCTGTGCCATGGGTCATTATTTAATGTTCCATGTAAATTTTTCCTTATACTCCTTCATTTCTAGCCTTGTTTCAGTCTTTATTCAGAGGTAGAACTTAAGTGAAGTGAAAGTTCCTCCGTCGTGTCCAACTCTTTGCCACTCCATGGAGTATACAGTTCATGGAATTCTCCAGGTTAGAATACTGGAGTGTGTAGCCTTTCCTTTCTCCTCAGGATCTTTCCAAATCAGGGATCAAACCCAGATCTCTCTCATTGCAGGCAGATTCTTTACTAGCTGAGCCACAATATGTAGGAGAAATAAACACGCTGAAAGCAATTTCTCTATGGAAATTTTCAGTAAGTAATGCCCTCAGGAAGCAACAGTTAGAAGTAGACATGGAATAACAGACTGGTTCCAAATCGGGAAAGGAGTACGTCAAGGCTGTATTTTGTCACCCTGCTTACTTAACTTATATACAGAGTACATCATGAGAAATTCTGGGGTGTATGAAGCACAAGCTGGAATCAAGATTGCTGGGAGAAATGTCAATAACTTCAGATATGCAGATGACACCATCCTTACGGCAGAAAGTGAAGAAGAACTAAAGAGCCTCTTGATTGAAAGTGAGCAAGAGTGAAAAGGTTGGCTTAAAGCTCAACATTCAGAAAATGAAGATCATGGCATCTGGTCCCATCACTTCATGGGAAATAGATGAGGAAACAGTTGCTGAATTTATTTTTTGGGGCTCCAAAATCACTGCAGATGATAACTGCAGCCATGAAATTAAAAGATTCTTGCTCCTTGGAAGAAAAGCTATGACCAACCTAGATAGCATATTAAAAAGTAGAGACATTACTTTTCCAACAAAGGTCCATCTAGTCGAGACTATGGTTTTCCCAGTGGTCATGTATGGATGTGAGAGTTGGACTATAAAAAAAACTAAGTGCCGAAGAATTGATGCTTTTGAACTGTGGTGTTGAAGAAGACTCTTGAGAGTCCCTTGGACTGCAAGGAGATCCAACCAGCCCATCCTAAAGGAGATCAGTCCTGGGTGTTCATTGGAAGGACTGATGTTGAAGCTGAAACTCCAGTGCTTTGGCCACCTGATGCAAAGAGCTGATTCATTTGAAAAGACCTTGATGCTGGGAAAGATTGAGGGCAGGAAAAGAAGGGGATGACAGAGGATGAGATGGTTGGATGGCATCACCAGCTCAATGGACATGAGTTTGGGTAAACTCCGGGAGTTGGTGATAGACAGGGAGGCCTGGCGTGCTAGGTCCATGGGGTCACAAAGAGTCAGACACAACTGAGCAACTGAACTGAACTGAATGGTAAAGTGATGAAACAAAAGAAAATAAATAAGAAGAAAATCTGTTCTATCTGAGGATAAGAATGACTGGCATAATTGAGAGGCTTCCTGTGGCTTTGTTAATAAAGAGCCTGCCTGCCAATGCAAGACAGGCAAAATATGCAGGTTCAATCTCTGGGTGGGAAAGATGCCCTGAAGAAGGAAATGACAACTTGCTCCAGTATCCTTGCCTGGGAAATCCCACGGACAGAGGACCCTGGAGGGCTGCACTCCACGGGATCACAAATAGTAGGACACGACTGAGCACGCGTGCACACACACAGACGCAGAGAACATAACTAAAACTAAAAAGAGGGCAAGGTCACTAAACAAATATTTGGTTCTTTAGAAAAAATGATTACAATTTTCTGCCCTATTTGAATGTATGCAACTTACATGGCATGTTTAATTTCTTCTGAAAAAGTATCTTATAAATAGCTCCTCAGTTTTTAGTCATATGGAAATCCTGAATTTATAACCTAATCTGCACTTGATAAGGTATAACAGAAATTTCACACGATCTATTACCTACTGAAAATTTATTATTTTCCTTTGATTTAGTCATTCATTCATTCTTTCACTCTTTCTCCAGAGAATTCTATAAAGTATTGAAGACAGCTAATTTTGCTCTGTTGTTTCATTTACTCATGATCTGAATTCTTTCTATTCAAACTCAAGAAAGATTTCAGTCTAAGAAAAGCTTTAGTAATCACTTAACAACTTTGTAAATTCATATTCTGCTAACATATTTAGGTGAATATATAGAAACTAAAAACCAGAATTCAATTAATTTATTTTTGCTTCTTTACTGACTCAGTGTTAGCACAACTGTTATCTATTTTTATGAAGTTTTCTCCTCTAAAAACTTATGTGCCTGAAAAACCCTGAAAATATGTATTGTGTCCCAAGGAAAGTTTATCGATCAAGTAGGATTATATCATTCATATACTACTAAAAGTTTGAATTTTTGTGGTCATCCAAAATAACTGTTTTATCTTCAATATTTTAGCATCGTAGAGCTATCATACCTTTTACTATTTGGGTAAAATAACTTGAGAAGTCTCGCACCTAAAACTATGGGAAGTCAACCATCCTTCCCAGTATTTTCATGGATACTAGGGAGAATGATTTCTGTTCATTTCCAAGGCAAACCATTCAATGTCACAGTAATCCAAGTCTATGCTCCAACCAGTAACGCTGAAGAAGCTGAAGTTGAAGGGTTCTATGAAGACCGACAAGACCTTTTAGAACTAACACCCAAAAAAGATATCCTTTTCATTATCGGGGACTGCAATGCAAAAGTAGGAAGTCAAGAAACACCTGGAGTAACAGGCAAATTTGGCCTTGGAATACGGAATGAAGCAGGGCAAAGACTAATAGAGTTTTGCCAAGAAAATGCACTGGTCATAGCAAATACCCTCTTCCAACAACACAAGAGAAGACTCTATACATGGACATCACCAGATGGTCAACACCGAAATCAGATTCATTATATTCTTCGCAGCCAAAGATGGAGAAGCTCTATACAATCAGCAAAAACAAGACCAGGAGCTGACTGTGGCTCAGACCATGAACTCCTTATTGCCAAATTCAGACTGAAATTGAAGAAAGTAGGGAAAACCACTAGACCATTCAGGTATGACCTAAATCAAATCCCTTATGATTATACAGTGGAGGTGAGAAATAGATTTAAGGGCCTAGATCTGATAAATAGAGTGCCTGATGAACTATGGAATGAGGTTCGTGACATTGTACAGGAGACAGGGATCAAGACCATCCCCATGGAAAAGAAATACAAAATAGCAAAATGGCTGTCTGGGGAGGCCTTACAAATAGCTGTGAAAAGAAGAGAAGCGAAAACCAAAGGAGAAAAGAAAAGATATAAACATCTGAATGCAGAGTTCCAAAGAATAGCAAGGAGAGATAAGAAAGCCTTCTTCAGCGATCAATGCAAAGAAATAGAGGAAAACAACAGAATGGGAAAGACTATTCAAGAAAATCAGAGATACCAAAGGAACATTTCATGCAAAGATGGGCTCGATAAAGGACAGAAATGGTATGGACCTAACAGAAGCAGAAAATATTAAGAAGAGGTGGCAAGAATACACAGAAGAACTGTACAAAAAAGAGCTTCACGACCCAGATAGTCATGATGATGTGATCACTGACCTAGAGCCAGACATCCTGGAATGTGAAGTCAAGTGGGCCTTAGAAAGCATCACTACGAACAAAGCTAGTGGAGGTGATGGAATTCCAGTTGAGCTATTCCAAATCCTGAAAGATGATGCTGTGAAAGTGCCGCACTCAATATGCCAGCAAATTTGGAAAACTCAGCAGTGGCCACAGGACTGGAAAAGGTCAGTTTTCATCCCAATCCCAAAGAAAGGCAATGCCAAAGAATGCTCAAACTACCGCACAATTGCACTCATCTCACACACTGGTAAAGTAATGCTCAAAATTCTCCAAGCCAGGCTTCAGCAATATGTGAACCGTGAACTTCCTGATGTTCAAGCTGGTTTTAGGAAAGGCAGAGGAACCAGAGATCAAATTGCCAACATCCACTGGATCATGGAAAAAGCAAGAGAGTTCCAGAAAAACATCTTTTTTTGCTTTATTGACTATGCCAAAGCCTTTGACTGTTTAGATCACAATAAACTGTGGAAAATTCTGAAGGTGATGGGAATACCAGACCACCTGATCTGCCTCTTGAGAAATTTGTATGCAGGCCAGGAAGCAACAGTTAGAACTGGTCATGGAACAACAGACTGGTTCCAAATAGGAAAAGGAGTACGTCAAGGCTGTATATTGTCACCCTGCTTATTTAACTTATATGCAGAGTACATCATGAGAAATGCTGGACTGGAAGAAACACAAGTTGAAATAAAGATTGCTGGGAGAAATATCAATCACCTCAGATATGCAGATGACACCACCCTTATAGCAGAAAGTGAAAAGGAAGTAAAAAGCCTCTTGATGAAAATGAAAGTGGAGAGTGAAAGGGTTTGCTTAAAGCTCAACATTCAGAAAACGAAGATCATGGCATCTGGTCCCATCACTGCATGGGAAATAGATGAGGAAACAGTGGAAACAGTGTCAGACTTTATTTTTCTGGGCTCCCAAATCACTGCAGATGGTGACTGCAGCCATGAAATTAAAAGATGCTTCCTCCTTGGAAGGAAAGTTATGACCAACATAGATCACATATTCAAAAGCAGAGACATTACTTTGCCAACAAAGGTTCACCTAGTCAAGGCTATGGTCTTTCCTGTGGTCATGTATGGATGTGAGAGCTGGACTGTGAAGAAGGCTGAGCGCCGAAGAATTGATGCTTTTGAAGTGTGGTGTTGGAGAAGACTCTTGAGAGTCCCTTGGACTTCAAGGAGATCCAACTAGTCCATTCTGAAAGAGATCAGCCCTGGGATTTCTTTGGAAGGAATGATGCTAAAGCTGAAACTCCAGTATTTTGGCCACCTCATGCGAAGAGCTGACTCATTGGAGAAGACTCTGATGCTGGGAGGGATTGGGGACAGGAGGAGAAGGGGACAACAGAGGATGAGATGGCTGGATGGCATCACTGACTCGATGAATGTGAGTCTGAGTGACCTCCGGGAGTTGGTGATGGACAGGGATGCCTGGCGTGCTGTGATTCATGGGGTCGCAAAGAGTCGGACAGGACTGAGTAACTGATCTGATCTGATCTGAGGGAGAATTTTGGAGAAGGCAATGGTGACCCACTCCAGTACTCTTGCCTGGAAAATCCCATAGATGGAGGAGCCTGGTAGGCTGCAGTCCATGGGGTCGCAAAGAGTCGGACACGAATAAGCAACTTCACTTTCACTTTTCACTTTCATACATTGGAGGAGGAAATGGCAACCCACTCCAGTGTTTTTGCCTGGAGAATCCCAGGGACAGCGGAGCCTGGTTGATTGCCATGTATGGGGTCGCACAGAATCCGCCATGACTGAAGCGACTTAGTAGCAACAGCAGCATCAGTCCTTATTTATTTTGGACTGTCTTGTAACTGGATCTGTGAGTTATTCTAGATATCTTGGTTCTCTTTTGTATTTTTAATAGCCTTTTGGTGGTGTGATTCATACACCATACAATCCTCCCATTTCTTAATTCTCTTTTTTAATTTATTTCTTTTTAATTGGAGGATATTTGCTTTACAATATTGTGTTGGTTTCTGCCACATATCAACATGAATCAGCCATAGGTAAACATATGTCTTACTTTCTCTTTTGATAATGAAAACATGAGAACAAGTTTCTTCTCTTTCCCAAAGGCAGCAATTTCTTGAAGTAAAATAGTCAGTTACACAAAGTGCTAAATACTTTAAAGTCACATGTAAGATGCCAATTTTCTTAATTATCTGTGGTTATTCCTGGTCTAGAAGAATCCAAATTGGGGTCTCCTTTTCTCTGGAAGTTCTGGCTTGCCATCCTATTAATATATGTGCCTTCACAGAGTCTTAATTCAACAAGCCTGTGAGTCTGATTTCTTGTTGTTATATTCATTAATTTGTTGTGTTTTATAGATCCCACATATAAGTGATATCATACAGTATTTTGGGGCTTCCCAGTAGCTCTGCTAGTAAAAAAAAAATCCACCTGCAATGCAGGAGCCCCCAGTTCCATTTCTGGGTCAGGAAGATCCCCTGGAGAAGGGTTAGGCTACCCACTCCAGTATTCTTGGGCTTCCCTGGTGGCTCAGACAGTAAAGAATCCCCCAGCAATGCAGGGGACCTGGATTCGATCCCTGGGTTGGGAAAATCACGTGGAGAAGAGAACCCCTGGAGAAAGGAACAGCTACCCTCTCCAGCATTCTGACCTGGAGAATTCCATGGACAGAAGAGCCTGGCAGGCCACATTCCGTGGGGCTACAAAGAGTCTGAGGTGATTGAGTGACTTTCACACTTTATACAGCATTTTTTTTTTTGGTCTGACTTACTTCATTTAGCATAATACCCTCCAAGTCCATCCATGTTGCTATGAATGGCAAAACTTCATTTTTCTCTTGTGGTTGAGTGGTATTACATTAGGGT
This sequence comes from Tragelaphus eurycerus, assembly GCA_935064755.1. Lineage (NCBI taxonomy): Eukaryota > Metazoa > Chordata > Mammalia > Artiodactyla > Bovidae > Tragelaphus > Tragelaphus eurycerus. Next base: position 36,359,501 of record CAKXYN010000010.1, on the reverse strand, counting down.
GTGTGTGTGTGTGTGTGTGTGTGTGTGTGTGTGACATCTTTATCCATTCATCTCTTGATGGACACAGGTTGGTTCCATATGTTGGCATTGTTAGTAATGCTCCTGTGAACATTGGATGTATGTATCTTTTCAGATTAGTGTTTTTTGGTTTGGGGTTTTTTTGGTTATATACCCAGGAGTGAAATTTTTGTGTTGTATGGTGGTTCTATATCAATTTTTTGAGAAACCTCCTTACTGTTTTCCGTAGTGACTATACCAGTTTACATTCCCACCAACAGTGTAGGAGGGTTCCCTTTTCTCCATATACTTACCAACATTTGTTATTTGTGTTCTTTTTGATGAGAGTAATTCTGGCAGGTGTGAGGTGATCTCTCATTGTGGTTTTGATTTACATTTCTCTGATTAGCTACGTTGGACATGTTTTCATGTGCCTGTTAGCTATCGGCAGGCAAGTCCTCTTTGGAAAAATGTCTGAACAATTCTTCTGCCCATTTTTTTAAACTAGGTTTTTTCTTTATATTGAGTTGTATGAGCTGTTTACTTTTTGAATATTAACCCCTTATGGATCAAGTATTTGGGAATATTTTCTTCCATTCAGTAGGTTGTGTTCTCATTTTATCTATGGTTTCCTTTGCTGTGCAAAATCTTTTAAAGTCCCACTTGTTTATTTTTCCTTTTATTTCCTAAAGATAAAAAAAAAATATTTCTATGGTTTATGTTAAAGAATGCCCTGCCTATGTTTTCTCCTAGGAGTTTCATAGTTTCTGGTCTTACATTTAGGCCTTTGACCCATTTGACCTTATTCTTTAAATGCATGACCCAGCAATTAATCAATTAAATTGCATTGTTGTATATTTCATTATGTAATTATTACTCAGTCTTTTATGCAACACCTATCACTCATCTTAATTTTTGAAATGGTATATACAGAACATTATACATGTAAATGTAAACTTACATGTATGTATCTCCAAATAGAATTAAAAAAAAGTAAATTCCCTTACCACTCTTAACAACATGGTAATGTATGTTTTAACTCTCTAAATCTAATTTCTCTAAGCTGTCTCTCTCTATATATGTTGACTAATAAGTGAAAAAGACAGGATTTAGGAGTTATTGTTTTCATATAACCTGTTACTCCTACATCTGTAACAAAAAAAATTGGTTTTTATGGTTACAATATTTATGTTTAACTCATTATAGTTTTACCCACTGTGCTAGCACATTGCAATTAATCACAATATATTTTAAGGATTTCTTTTTTTTTTTTTTTAATACATCTCTCCATTACTACCGTTGTACTTGCTCTAGAGGTTACAGTATGCCTTTTAAACTTTACAGTCTACTCAGGATTAATTTTGGGCAATGTCTTTAAAATGTGAATATTTTGTAACTGGTCTTATTTATCCTTTCTCTTGTCCTTTATCATCAATATTTTCTTTTTATATGTTAATTGAACTATACAATTAGCTTAGTTTTCTTTGTATTTTTCTAGTTCAAAGTTTGATGTTTTGTTTGAATAGATAAATTTATTTCACTAAATTTGAGAAATTTTTGAGCATAATTTTTCTAGTATTTGTTCTATATATTTTTGGCCCACTCCACCTTTGAATTCATATAGTTTTATTAGACCTTTTGAGATTGTCTTTCAAGTTTCTGAAATATGTTTCTATTATTTTTTTCTCTGTTATTCACATTGTATAGTTTCCATTGATTCTTTTCTAATTTCACTGATTTTTTTTGTCTTTTGTTATCTCCATTCTGCTTTTAAGTCCATCTGATGAACCTTTTATTTTTCTGCTCAAATTTATGACTTTTGCATTCATTTCAAACTTATTTTCCTTTTCTTAGTTATAAAAGCTCTTTTAAAGTCCTTGTATGGTAAAGATTTTATCCAACATATGGATATCCCTGGTGTCTCCTTCTTTTAATTATATTTGATATTTAAAATGAGTCAGGAAATTCCCTGATGGTCCAGTAGTTAGGACTCTGCACTGCCAAGGGTCTGGATTCAATCTCTGGTCAGGGAACAACAATAAAAAAAAATAATGAGCCACATTTTCCTTCTTCATATTTGAAGAGACTGGATCCTGAGCATGACATTGTTAAAACTTTGCATTCCACTGTATTTTTCTGAAGGTTACTTCTGTTTTTATTTTGCTAGGTAATTAACTTGTGCTGTGCTTAGTGGCTCAGTCCTGTCTGACTCTTTGTGACCCCAGGGATTGTAGCCCACCAGGTTCCTCTGTATGCAAATTGTGAAACTGATGTTTAGAGAATCAGCTTCAATCTTGGTTTAGGTCTTTTGTCTTTAGCTGAATCCCTCTGATTGTGCTCTGAACATGTCTAGTTCAGGATTCAACTAGAGAGCTGGCTGACTTTACACTGACACTCCTATTCTGGCTGTTTTATGCCCAGCATTGACCCTCACTCTCTGGTGACTAATACCTATTCTTTGTCCTATGGTTTCTCAGGCCAGACATATAGCAGAATTTCTTTGGAACTTCAGTCACCATACGCCACCCCCATAACTTGTCCTTAAGCCAGAGCTTACAAAACACGGCACATGTTTTTCTTTGAAGTATCAACTGCCCTTCAACATATTCTTTCATTCATTTTTGGTGAAATTGTCCATCCTAAAGGCCTTTATTACTAGACAATTTGGTAATATGAAACCAGATGTATGCTATGTATATTGTAGCATTCCACCTTTTAGTTAAACTTAGGAGCTAGTATTTAGAAAGATAAAAGATATGCCAAGGTTTCATCATAGCAGCATTTTTAATATGAGTTAATTGGAAACCAAAAGGACTGGTAAACTAGTATTATCCACACTTAAAATTGAAAACTATGCAGTTATTAAAGTTTTGATAACAGATATACATTTATTGGTGTTATAAAAATCCATGATATACTGCTGAGAAAAAAAAGTTTAATAAATACCAGGTTGCCTGGAAAATCCCATGGACGGAGGAGCCTGGTGGGCTGCAGTCCATGGGGTCGCTAAGAGTCAGACATGACTGAGCGACTTCACTTTCTCTTTTCACTTTCCTGCATTGGAGAAGGAAATGGCAACCCACTCCAGTGTTCTTGCCTGGAGAATCCCAGGGACGGGGAAGCCTGGTGGGCTACCGTCTATGGGGTCACACAGAGTCGGACACGACTGAAGTGACTTAGCATAGCATCCTGTAATTCTAATTATGTAAAACAAATGCTTTGAGAGATGAAGACTTTTAACAATTAACTGGATACATTTGGTTAGTGGAATATCAAGAGATATTTTTAATATCTTTTTAAAAGAGATTTTTTTAAATCTCTTTTCAATTTCTCTAAACTGTATTTGTTATATCCTTTTGCAAACACTATACAGCTCATAAAATGTTTTCTCTTCTTATCTTCACCTTTTAAATGTAATCCCCAATTCTAAGAACACCCTTTTTCTGTCTATATTTAAATCTTACCCTTTGAAGCCCAGCTCAAATAATACTTCCTCTAGGAAGTTTGCCTATCTAGGAGCTCTATAAAAGCATATGTTTACATGCCTTTCATCTTAACTTTTTTTTTTTCCATCTTAACATTTTTGACCATCTCTTCTACATCTTTTGAGACATCAGATCAGATCAGTCGCTCAGTCGTGTCCGACTCTTTGCGACCCCATGAACCGCAGCACGCCAGGCCTCCCTGTCCATCACCAACTCCCGGAGGTCACTCAGACTCATGTCCATAGAGTCAGTGATGCCATCCAGCCATCTCATCCTCTGTCGTCCCCTTCTCCTCCTGCCCTCAATCCCTCCCAGCATCAGAGTCTTCTCCAATGAGTCAACTCTTCGCATGAGGTGGCCAAAATACTGGAGTTTCAGCTTTAGCATCATTCCTTCTAAAGAAATTCCAGGATTGATCTCCTTCAGAATGGACTGGTTGGATCTTCTTGCAGTCCAAGGGACTCTCAAGAGTCTTCTCCAACACCACAGTTCAAAAGCATCAATTCTTTGGCGCTCAGCCTTCTTCACAGTCCAGCTCTCACATCCATACATGACCACAGGAAAGACCATAGCCTTGACTAGGCGAACCTTTGTTGGTAAAGTAATGTCTCTGCTTTTGAATATGCTATCTAGGTTGGTCATAACTTTCCTTCCAAGGAGTAAGCGTCTTTTAATTTCATGGCTGCAGTCACCATCTGCAGTGATTTTGGAGCCCAGAAAAACAAAGTCTGACACTGTTTCCACTGTTTCCCCATCTATTTCCCATGCAGTGATGGGACCAGATGCCATGATCTTCGTTTTCTGAATGTTGAGCTTTAAGCCAACCCTTTCACTCTCCACTTTCACTTTCATCAAGAGGCTTTTTAGCCCCTCTTCACTTTGTGCCATAAGAGTGGTGTCATCTGCATATCTGAGGTTATTGATATTTCTCCTGGCAATCTTGATTCCAACTTGTGTTTCTTCCAGTCCAGCATTTCTCATGATGTACTCTGCATAATCTAAGTATTATTTATCTTTTCTTTCCCTATAGATCTCAGGACTATTTGTATGATAGACAAATTCCTAATGAATTAAAAGTATCATGATTTTACCCTGATAATATCAGCACAGAGAAATTAAATACTTTTCTCAATGTCAAAAATCTAATTGAAAGATAACCAGTAATGATCTTAGAACATTATAAGGCACAAAGAAGGAACAATAAAAATAATCTTTACAAGATTCAAAACACATGACACCCTTAATTTGTAAAACATGAGTAGATAATGGTTGTATGTATCAGGTTAATTAAATAAAAACATTGGTGAAGCTAATAAAGAGATATACAATTTGACATCAGTACAGTTAAAATGGTTGCTTTGGAGACTCCAAATGTAATAGTCACTTTTCATAACTTAGGAGGTATGGGGAGGAATGAAGCTCAGTTGTTATATCAACTGTAATCATTTTCCTACCCACACTGTGTAATTTAAACATTTTAAAACACAGATTGAAGCCATCCTAGAGATTATTTTATCATTTATAAAGGGAAATAAGACATTTAGTTGCCAGAGAATAACTATTTCAAGTTGAAGATTGCTTATTTATTTTGTCAGTTTGAGGAGCACTTGCCAGTGACAGAGTCTAACTTTAGTGTCCTGTGATTCTGTACCAGTCAAGGTTCCTGGTTGCAAAACAGAAACTAAAGCTGATTAGATTCAGTATAAAAATATTTATAATGGGGTAGCTCACAGACTTAACAAAAATAGCTGTGTAACAGAGCTAAGGAAATGACTTTGGGGAAAATGACTCCAGTGAGCCAAAAACATAGACTTATACTACCCCAGAGAGTGTCAGAGATAGTTAGACTGTTTAGCAGGTTTTACTCCTGTCAAACATTTTTATCTTTGTGTTTAGACTCCCATTTCCACTACCACCGTTACTCTTGACCAAATATGCTAGATTTCTCCACTGGAATAAACCTTAAACTGTCCTCGTTTTTATGGCTTTTGCCATAAGTAGTGGAGCATTCAACTGACAAAACCTATGTAATATGTTTATATTCTTCATGCCAGGGGTTGTGCAGAAGAAGTATACTTTTCTAATCAAGATTGAAAAGGATACATATTCATTTTTCAATCAAGAAGGCTTTAATCTTTGGTAGAAAAATTTCTCATTTTACAGTAATTTCTCACTTTCAAGGTGACATTGTGCTTAAATTTATCAAATCACAAGAATCTTTATGTTTCAATATACAACCTTATTTTAAGCTCTCCTAGAATACACTTATTTTGAAATATTAAAGGTAAAATTATCTTTTTCTGTTTAAATTTATAAGTAAACCATTTATGATAGATGCCACATGAATGACAAAGGTTGTTAAATTTTAAAATGTATGTAAAAATAAAACATTAAAATTATTTGCAGCAAGTATTAAGTGGTTGTCTTTGAGCCGTGCGTGTATGCTTAGTCACTTCACTCGTATCCAACCCTCTATGACCCCAGGGACCATGGCCAGCCAGGCTCCTCTGTCCATGGGATTCTCCAGACAGGAACACTGGAGTGGGTTGCCATTACCTTCTCAAGTGATAAAGTAGGGAGTGAGTGAAATGAGTGAAGTGAAGTTGCTCACTCTTGTCCAACTCTTTGTAACCCTATGGACTGTAGCCCACCAGGCTTCCCTGTCCATGGGATTCTCCAGGAAAGCATACTGGAGTGGGTTGCCATTTCCTTCTCCCTTCGAGCCATAGAACCAGGCATAATATAGTCTTCTGCATATTTTAATTTTTCAAGTTATATATGTAAGCCATATACCTACATTATTTTAATAAAATATAGAATAAATTTTATTTCATTTAAGAAGTATTGAGAAAAAATGAGATCCATCTGGTAAAAATTCCTCAACATTTCTAAGAAAAGTAAGTTCTTAAGGCATTAGAAAAAAAATTTATTAAAAAAATCATTTCTTAATTAACAAGATATAACTAAATAAGATAAACTATAAGGAGGCAGGGGGACTGTGGTTTAAAGGAAGCATGAGATTATGCTAGTTTATGAGAAGTAAAATGGTTTTGTAATAGCAATTCTTATTAGTTGACCCTTTAAGTATGTGTTTTCAGAGTTCTTAGTTACAAGGAAGTACTGTTTTATTGAAAATTAAATCACATCTTACCCATATCTTACTGAAAACTACCACTCACTGACTCAATGGACATGAATTTGAGTAAGCTGTGAGAGTTGGTGATGGACAGGGAAGCCTGGCATGCTGCAGTCCATGGGGTCCCAGAGTAGCACACAACTAAGGGACTGAACTGACCTGAACTCAAAGGAAAAATTTTTCTCCACACCAATTTTCCTGTCCTAGAAGAAATAGAATTTCGTATGCTTAATATGCAGTCCAAAGTACAAAATGTAGATGTCCCCAAAGAAACCCACTAAATTTGTTCTTTGTAAACTTTTCTTTATTATAAGCATAAAAACACATGATAAGAAGCACAGTAGAAACCTTTTGATACTTTACATTCAGTGCTGGAGGTTAGTTAATAAAAAATAACAATAAAGCAGAAAAAACAGTAACACTATAAACTTAATTTATAGTATATAATTACATATTTATTGTCCAAAATTTTGACCTGCCAAAGTAATATGAATGAATATAAGTATGTGTGAATTTTCTGACAAAAGCTCTACATCAGGTTTTTTGTTTTTGTTTTCAATTATAAACCCAGCCATAATCCATTCTGTATAATTTGCAGTGTGGGTTTTCCTCAAAAGAAGCCAGAATGTAAAGAGACAAGAAATAGTCTTAGGAGAGACTTCTCCCAGATTTTAACTATTTTTTCCAGATCTTTTTAAAATTTTTTATATTTAATTGAAAGAAAATTACTACACAATATTGTGATGGCTTCTGCCATACATCAGCATAAATCAGCCATAGGTATACATATGTCCACTCCCTCTTAAACCTCCCTCCCATGTCCCTCTCCATCCCATCGTCAAGGTTATCACTGAGCACCCGCTTTGGTTCCCTGCTATGCTATGCTAAGTCACTTCAGTCATGTCCGACTCTGTGTGATCCCATAGACGGCAGCCCACCAGGCTCCCCTGTCCCTGGGATTCTCCAGGCAAGAACACTGGAGCGGGTTGCCATTTCCTTCTCCAATGCATGAAAGTGAAAAGTGAAAGTGAAGTCGCTCAGTCGTGTCCAACTCTTAGCGACCCCATGGACTGCAGCCTACCAGGCTCCTCCATCCATGGGATTTTCCAGGCAAGAGTACTGGGGTGGGGTGCCGTTGCCTTCCCTGCATCACATAGCAAATTCCCACTGGCTGTCCACTTTACATATGGTAACATATATGTTTCAATACTACTCTCTCAAGTCATCCCCCCTTCTCCCTCTCCATATATTTTATATGTATTTCACCTATACCTGGGTTTCCCTGGTGGCTTGGTGTAAATAATCCACCTGTCCATGCAAGAGACATGGGTTCGATCTGTGGGTCAGGAAGATCCCCTGGAGAAGGAAATGGCGACCTCTTCCAGTGTCCATGCCTGGGAAATCCCATGGACAGAGGAGCTTGGCGGGCAACAGTCCCTGGGGTTACAAATGTGTCAGACACAATTTAGCAACTAAACACCACCACCTACACCTAAATCAGTATCAGTATATTTTAGAAATCTAACTTCATTGAGCCTTTCTAAAGTATTCAACTAATTTCATGTAGAAAAGAAGTCATCTGATGCATGAGTCCTTTCACTGCTCTTTATTATTATTGGTCTATCTATTCATCTCTTGCCTAATTATGTGCTGTCTTAACTTAATTACTGTAGTTTTATAATATCTGGCAGAACAAGTGCTTCCACTTGGCCCATCTTTTAGAATGTCTTGCCTTCTTTGGCTTTTGCGTTTCTATATAAATTTTAGAATTAGATCATCATCTTTCTCCCAAACTTCTGGGATTTTGATTGGGATTGTATTTTATATATTTGAGTAGAATTGGCATACTTAAAACAGTTTTCCAAACATAAATATGGTATATTCCACTATTTTTTCTGTCTTTCATTTTTCTTAATAACACCTTAAAGATTTTGTCCTGATTCTTACTCATACTGATTTATTCCTAGAAATTTCATTTTCTTTAGCTGGTATATAGAAATGCAATTGTTTATTGCTTGTTTGTTTTCTTATTCAATTTAGCCCTTACTAAATTGGTAAAATAAGTATTATAAAAAGAAATGTCTTTACTACACATATTGAAACTTGTCATATTATATTACATGGACAAACTATTAGCAAATTAATAGGAAAGATCCACTAAATTAATATGAACAGATTACAGATGAGTAATATATCATACAAAAAGCATGGCTTGTTTTATTATATAAAATGGATGGTAGTAAGATTTAAATAAAATAGAAAAATAGTAAAAATAGATTCTCAGATTTCACTCTGTTCTTTGAAAGATAGATTAATTTTAGCATAAGAAAGGTACTAGTAAGTCCCTTAAAATTCAGTTACATGAGCTTTTATGTGTTGGCAGAATTATTAAATTATCATCTGTGCTTTTGTAAAGAAATTTCAGATCTAAACATTGATCCAATAAGATGCATGGGACAAAAACTTCACAGTGGCACTATCTATACATATTGTGTGTAGAATTCTGAAACAATTTCCTGGAATAGATTATTCATTCACATATTTTTTTCTCATATTCACAAAAATTTATCTTCTCTGGGTGAAATGATCCCACGGTATCACTGCATATTTATTGACTTCCCCACTTATTTAATCTCCATCAACATGCAGTTATTGATTGCCTTGAATAGATTGGTGAATTAGATGACTTTTAACATTCTTTCCAATGCTGATAGCAGATGATTTGACAATCTCTACCATGGGAAGCTTCCAGAAAGCAAAATAGATAACCTCTCTGACAACAGTTATCATTAATGTGTTACGTCTTTCTCCCTGAGGTAACTTGTACTGCTGCTACTGCTGCTAAGTCACTTCAGTCGTGTCCAACTCTGTGTGACCCCATAGACATCAGCCCACCAGGCTCTCCTGCCCCTGGGATTCTCCGGGCAAGAAAACTGGAGTGGGTTGCCATTTCCTTCTCCAATGCATGAAAGCGAAAAAGTGAAAGTGAAGTCGCTCAGTCGTGTCCGACTCTTAGTGACACCATGGACTGCAGCCCACCAGGCTCCTCCATCCGTGGGACTTTCCAGGCAAGAGTACTGGAGTGGGGTGCCATTGCCTTCTCCGCAACTTGTACTAAACATTCTCTCTCTGAGTTACCCACCCGCATCCGAGAAGATACATCCCACCTTTGTAGAATGTAGCAGCACAAATGTAATTAACATTTGCGAAAAAGATGGGGGAGTGAGTTTTGTGTATGATTTTGGGGAGAAGCTTTAAAGCCAGAACATGGTTTACTATTTCCTTTCCCTCTGTGTCGTGACCAGATTGTTCTGTCAGTTTGGATCCTGGAGTGCAGATTATGAGGCAGAGACTAGCTAAATGTCAACGGATGTGTACTGTGTGAGATATACAAACTATTTTTATTTGTCAGAAGCTAGAATTTGGCAGTCATTTGTTGTGGCAGCAAAACTTAGCTTATGCAGACTGTTACACTCCTTCCAACAAATGATGAGATGGTCAAGAGAAGGATCATGTATTTGTTCAATGATTACTTCTTTATTCCTTCTAACCTAAGCATCTAAAAACTGGTGTATGGTGAATGATAGTAAATGATAGTCGATTAAATTAATTTGATGAAGTTTACCTCAATCAGTGTGTATATATATATATATATATATATATATATGTATACAAAGAAAGAAATCCAATAAATTCTAATCCCCAAAGACCTACAATTCAGTTGAAAAGATAAATTATCAGATCAGATCAGATCAGTCGCTCAGTCGTGTCCGACTCTTTGCGACCCCATGAACCGCAATTTTTTAAGTTTCAAGTTGGTGTTACTTTTAAAATTCACGTGAAACAGTGGTTAGTCTGCATTGGAATAATCAAGGGAATATTCTCCTGAAAAGTATTAACTTGATCTGGAAACTGGAAACAGCAGGGACAAAGATATTCTGTGAGGAAGAAAGGTGACATTCATGTAAGGAAATAATTGTGAAGAAGGATGCAGAAGATAAATAGATTATCTAAAACAAGAGTATGGAGGTTTTTTTTCAATAACAAAAGTACACTAAAGGTAAAAAGAATAAAAGTAAAAAATTATATTTTTCTGATTTATTTATGATTTTGCAGATTTCTATGAGCTGTCTACTGATAACATACATGAATTCACTGCTAAATCCTGCTTTTCTAGTATTCATAGTATTTAATTATGCAATCATAGGTTTTGTGCTTTAAATTTAAGCATCTGATACATAGACTGCCATTTATGGGGTCTCACAGAGGTGGATATGACTGAAGCGATTTAGCAGCATATATATATATATATATATATATATATATATAAAATATCAGGGATAACTTTTGAATACATATCAATAATAAGAAACGAATTGCAATGTTTAACCATGTATCTAACTACCTGTTATTTTACTATACACTGCTATTAACGCACCTATGTATCACCTTTGAGTACACTTTATAAGTATGCTCACATAGCCCTTGTGATACATAATCATTCAAAACTCCCCTCACCTGGTCGCCCATTGCATCTTGCTCACACATACCTCTGTTCTTCTAATTTTTGGCTTCTGTCTTGTATTCTTATTTTTAACCTCTCAGATTTAGTGTATGTTACAAATATCATGCTACTAATCCTTAATCATCTTCCAATATAATAAATATTCCAATACTTATTCTCATGTCATATCCATTGTGTATCTTAATCTGAACCAGCCCTATAATCTGGGACACTATCCATGTATGGCCTTTGCAAAAGAAGGAGCTGAAAAATATAAAATTGGGACTTCCCGGGTGTTCCAGAGGTTAAGACTTCTTGTCTCTACTGCAGGGGACATGCAAAACCAAGATTCTGTGTTCCACGACATGGTCAAAATTAAACAAATAAAAATAACCGCACACTCCACCCTTTAAAAAAAAACACACACACACAAAAAACAAAACTATAAAACTCGTATATGCTTCCCTGACTATGTAGTTTTTAAATTCCATGCACAGTGATATAGAGAAGTGGCCTTAGGCTTGGGAATTCTGGAGTCATCCTGAGTTTGATAGCAGTTTTGCTACTTGCCCACTGTGCATCCTTGGACAAGCTACTCAACATCTCTTTGTCTGTCTCCTTTGGTAAAATGGATATAGTAATATTACTGATCTCATAGAGTTATTGTGGCATTAATTGAAAAATTCAACATAAATTGCTTCTTAGAGGAGTCCGACACTTTCACATATTCACCATTCAAAAGGATCAAGATAACCAGTTTTGATGAGATTCTTTCAAAGCAAAGACAAGCTCATTTGAAGTTTTGAAGGAATTCATCACAGAAAAAAAGATTTATGGGATACACTTAGAGCAGTACATCTTTGTCTTTGATCCATGCTGATATTTTAAAATCTCAGTACATTAGATCCTTTTGACTAAGGATCTAATTTCTGTGCCTTATAATTAGAACTTTATAGATCCAAAGCATTTTTTTTTTCAAAAATATTGTGCTTTTTCAGGGATCATACATTGGGAAAATTCAAATTTGCCTACTGAAGAAAGTTTTCCCTGTAATAATTTTCCTCTTACATACATATTTACATGGCACTGATCGCTTTTTATGCACTAATTTTCTAAATTACTAAAATGATAGCCAGCATTATCACAATTATATGTATTTATGGTGCTTCCTATGATTACAATAATCATTTTCATGCTTCTAAAATATTAATATCCAACAATTATAGTCATTATTAATTACTACTAACTTCATAGTCTACCACATAACCCCAGATAGTGTGACATAAAAAGGTGACAAAGAGATGGCTGCTCTGGATTCTTTTCTCCAGAAGGTTATTTTAGTGGTTTAGAAGGAAAAACATATGCATGCTAACTGCACTGACGCTAACTGTTCAAGCTCTCCTAGGGAGGTAATTTTTCATGCAACAATATGTCTATTATTAGTTCTTATACATTAGTCCTTAGTAAATAGTATTTATTCTGTCTGCATATCTTGACAATGACTTCTCCCCACATTTGCAGCCACCCACTGAGACAATCATTGCCACCATTCAGACACACAACAAACTAAGGTTTTATTACTTTAATTTTCCAAACAAATTGCACCATGCTAAATTACAACACATGGAAATAATTTTTAAAAGACAAAGAGAACAGCAGATTTTGCATTTTTATTAACTGAGCTATCTGTAATTTCAAATAATGGCATATATTAAGTATTCTCCAAATGTGCTCACACATATGTGTGTGCTGAGTGAGTCTTGTAATAAACCTCAAAATTTGCTGAACCCTTTTGAAATTAAATGGAGATAACTATGCAAATTATTCCTATTCCAGTATTTTTGTAGCTCAGTAAATGTAAAGTAATTTTAAGGAATAGCTGATAATCTCAAGGTGTATGCACTCTCCAATAATATATTTGTGTTTGGCAATTTAGAGTCTATCTATACATTCATATATGTATATGCATTACATATGTTGTTGCTGTTCAGTTACTCAGTCATGTCCAACTCTTTGTGACCCCCATGAACTACAGCACACCAGGCTTCCGTATCCTTATCTTTTGCAGTTTGCTCAAATCATGACTACAGAGTTGGTGATGCTATCTAACCATCTCATCCTCTGCCAGCCACTTCTTCTCTTACTCTCCATCTTTCCCAGCATCAAGATCTTTTCCAATAGGTCAGCTCTTTGCATCAGGTAGCCAGAGTATTCGGGGAAGGCAATGGCACCCCACCCCAGTACTCTTGCCTGGAAAATCCCATGGACGGAGGACCCTGGTGGGCTACTGTCCATGGGGTCACTAAGAGTCAGACACAACTGAGTGACTTCACTTTCACTTTTCACTTTCATGCATTGGAGAAGGAAATGGCAACCCACTCCAGTGTTCTTGCCTGGAGAATCCCAGGGACGGGGGAGCCTGGTGGGCTGCCGTCTATGGGGTCGCACAGAGTCAGACACGACTGAAGCGACCTAGCAGCAGCAGCAGCAGCAGCAGCAGCAGCAGCCAGAGTATTGGAACTTCAGCATCAGCATCAGTCCTGCCAGTGAATATTCAGGGTTGATTTCCTTTAGCATTGACTGTTTTAGTCTCCTTGCAGCCCAAGGGACTATCAGGAGTTTTCTCTGGCATCACGTATGAAAACATCAATTATTCGGCACTCAGCCTTTTTAATCCTTAATTTCAAACTGTAGGGTGCATTTTTATGCTTACTGCTAGAGCTTCTCACAAAGACTAACAGAATTCATCCTAAGGAATTATTTTCTATTTGAATTGCCACAGAACAATGTTAGATTAAGAGTTCTGATATACTGTGAAGATTAACAGTGGGAAATTACACTAACATCAAAGAACTCAAAACAGGAAATATTCTTTAGCAAAGTTTCTGCATTTCTCCAGGATTTTTAGTATAACTAAAAAATATGGTTTCCTTTGTGGCTCAGATGGTAAAGAATCTGCCTACAATGCAAGAGACCCAGGTTCAATCCCTGGGTTGGGAAGATCCCTTAGAGAAGGATATGGGTACCCACTCCAGTATTCTTGTCTGGAGAATTCCATGGACAGAGGAGCCTGGTGGGTTACAGTCCATGGGATTGCAAAGAGTCAGACACAACTGCATGAGTAACACTCCCATTCAAATCTAGAGGAAGATGGCTACGTATAGTGTGTACTCTGAGTTTGGAGAAATTAAGAAAATGTTGTCTAACCATTACAGTCATGCTAATTTTCATGGTGTTTTAAGAAAGAAACTCAGCTTTGGAAACAAAACAGTGGGAGTTTTTTAGGATACTAATTCAAATGCCACCCAGCTGAGTAATGATCTGTTTGTTGTTACCAAACTTATTATTTTAGGGCTGCTCAGTGAATAATGTCACTTGAAATTACTATATCCTTTAGTTCACTCCCATATGGACAACTGCCACCATTCAAACATTATCAAGCTACCAGTTTGTCCTGAGAAACTGTTAAATTTGATTATTGCCAATTTTCATGTCCCCAGAGTGTCCATTCAGTGGTTGATTTCAGGAAAACCTAGAACAGTTGATCTCAACTCTGGCCCATATCTGGAACCACCTAGGGAACTTTTAAAAATATATTTCATTGGGTTTTAGCCCAAAGCTACTGAATGAGAATTTCCAGGGGTTGTCCCTGTCAAGTTATATTTAAACAGGCTCTCTAAATAATTTTACTGCAGCTGTCCTTGGACTGATCTTTGGGATCCATTGACCAAATTTTGAAATCAGCCTCAAGGTTGTGGAAGAGACCAAAGTCTATTACCTATTTCTGGACATGCAACTAGCTTACATTTCTCAGCATATCATGTGGTTAGTTGTGTTCATATGACTAAGTCCAAGGAATGCCTCAAAAGAAATGTGAACCACTTTACAGATTTAGACCATAAAGACCTCCCCAGTGAATGTATAATGATTGTTTCCCCTCTGGCAGGCTAACTAAAATAACCTACAAAGTGACCTTGGAAACTCTATGTTGAGCATGGACACGGTGTTCCACAAGATGGATAATCCAGGTTTCCTGAATACTCATGTAGGAAGCTATCCACTAATAAAACTTCATTTGTGTTAAGCATCTGTGGTTTGGGTTTTACCTATTAACAACAGTTAGTACCCCAAGTTTGCTGTTCAATTTTTTAATTATCTTTTTAAAATAACAGCAACATTTTAAAGATTTTTTTCTCTCTTTACTTACTTGTCTGTTGTGGTATTGTCCTAATTTATCAATTGTGGAAACGGCCAGGAATTTCAGTGCTCCTAGGATATGATGAGTACTTTTCAGATTCCTGCAGCAGCCATAAGAACCCTCTGTATCAGGGGATTGTCCTGTCCCTTAAAGATGAACACGTGCCACCAGGGACCACACTTCATGATCCCAGGGCGTCTCTCCTCAACTTCAGAAAGAGCAAGAAAGATACACATAGTAGATTATGTTTAAGAAATTTATTAAAATCAATAAAGAATACTAATTTGGATTCTGAGGCACTACAAGCATTCATCCTCCTCTATATGTTATCTAAGTGACACATCATCTATGTGTCAAAGCAAGGCGATCAGACCAGGCAATATTAAAGGAAATCAACCCTGAATACTCTTTGGAAGAACTGGTGCTGAAGCTGAAGCTCCAGTACTTTGGCCACCTGATACAAACAGCTGACTCATTGGAAATGACCCTGATGGTGGGAAAGATTGAAGGCAGAAGGAGAAGGGGATGACAGAGGATGAGATGGTTGGATGGCATCATCTACTATGATGGAATTCCAGTTGAGCTATTTCAAATCCTGAAAGATGATGCTGTGAAAGTGCTGCACTCAATATGCCAGCAAATCTGGAAAACTCAGCAGTGGCCACAGGACTGGAAAAGGTCAGTTTTCATTCCAATCCCAAAGAAAGGCAATGCCAAAGAATGCTCAAACCACCACACAATTGCACTCATCTCACACGCTAGTAAAGTACTGCTCAAAATTCTGCAAGCCAGGCTTCAGCAATATGTGAACCGTGAACTTCCTAATGTTCAAGCTGGATTTAGAAAAGGCAGAGGAACCAGAGATCAAATCGCCAACATCCGCTGGATCATCGAAAAAGCAAGAGAGTTCCAGAAAAACATCTATTTCTGCTTTATTGACTATGCCAAAACCTTTGACTGTGTAGATCACAATAAACTGTGGAAAATTCTGAGAGAGATGGGAATACCAGACCACCTGATCTGCCTCTTGAGAAATCTGTATGCAGGTCAGGAAGCAACAGTTGGAACTGGTCATGGAACAACAGACTGGTTCCAAATAGGAAAAGGAGTATGTCAAGGCTGTATATTGTCACCATGTTTATTTAACTTATATGCAGAGTACATCATGAGAAATGCTGGACTGGAAGAAACACAAGCTGGAATCAAGATGGCCGGGAGAAATATCAATAACCTCAGATATGCAGATGATACTACCCTTATGGCAGAAAGTGAAGAGGAACTCAAAAGCCTCTTGATGAAAGTGAAAGTGGAGAGTGAAAGGGTTCGCTTAAAGCTCAACATTCAGAAAACGAAGATCATGGCATCTGGTCCCATCACTACATGGGAAATAGATAGAGAAACAGTGGAAACAGTGTCAGACTTTATTTTTCTGGGCTCCAAAATCACTGCAGATGGTGACTGCAGCCATGAAATTAAAAGACGCTTACTCCTTGGAAGGAAAGTTATGACCAACCTAGATAGCATATTCAAAAGCAGAGACATCACTTTGCCAACAAAGGTTCGCCTAGTCAAGGCTATGGTCTTTCCTGTGGTCATGTATGGATGTGAGAGCTGGACTGTGAAGAAGGCTGAGCACCAAAGAATTGATGCTTTTGAATTGTGGTGTTGGAGAAGACTCTTGAGAGTCCCTTGGACTGCAAGGAGATCCATGCAGTCCATTCTGAAGGAGATCAGCCCTGGGATTTCTTTGGAAGGAATGATGCTAAAGCTGAAACTCCAGTATTTTGGCCACCTCATGCAAAGAGTTGACTCATTGGAGAAGACTCTGATGCTGGGAGGGATTGAGGGCAGGAGGAGAAGGGGACGACAGAGGATGAGATGGCTGGATGGCATCACTGACTCGATGAATGTGAGTCTGAGTGACCTCCGAGAGCTGGTGATGGATAGGGAGGCCTGGCGTGCTGCAGTTCATGGGGTCGCAAAGAGTCGGACACGACTGAGCGACTGATCTGATCTGATCTGATCTAGGTTGGTCATAACTGTCCTTCCAAGGAGTAAGCATCTTTTAATTTCATGGCTGCAATCACCATCTGCAGTGATGTCCTAGGAATACAGAATTCCTGTTTTTCTTCTTTGATGTAATTAATCTTTGGTCCTTTGTATACTCAAAATCTCAATTTAGAGAATTTCTTGATTTGATTGTACCCATAGTAATTACATTGGAAGCCGCAAGTATAGTTCACCTTACTTGCTACCAGATAAATTGTTAGTGACTCCTTGGAAGGCTATGTTTAGAAAGACTTGAGACTGGTGCATAATTCTCAGCAAGAAGGTGCATCCTCATCAGTTAGGGATGTGTTTCCCAGTTGCAGGAGGAGAAGCAATGGCATTCATACCAGGAGATTTTCTTTCAAAAACATAACATGAGTAGTATGAATATTTTTACTGCAAAAGAAAGTTCAAAGAAGAAATTCTTTTTGTTTTTAGGAGTGGTGGAGTGTGGTCAGGTCTTCTCAAAATTAAGAAAGAACTGGTCTTCAAGCATACTTTTGAGATCCAAGTTTATTAAAAACCAAGGGAGTACAAGCCAATATTATAAATACAATGATATATTTTAAACACTTAAATTTAACAAAATTCTATGAATACCATCTTTCAATCCTTTCAATGTGTTCTCATGACTGTATGCATAAACTTGTTTGGTGATAAAAGTGGAAGTCTAAATTTGAAATCTTTCATTCATGGAGACTTTGTCAAATGGCCCTTGAATTTAACCCTGAAAATGAGCTATATAATCAGACTGATTTCTTTCCTCCAATGAAATACCAATTGAGAAACATTTGTCAGAAGGAAAAGTGAAAGAATGAAATAGGGAACATCCCAGGCCAATGCCTAAAGCAATTGAAATAAGAGAAAGGAGGTGACTGCTAAACAATGTCAAGATGGAGGCACATGTTATCAGGGGGCCCTGAGACTCCTACTTCCTTAGACCTTTTCTCTTAAAGCTTTCTTCTTTGATGTTTTCCTCAGGTCCTCTTTCATCAGAGGGTTGACCACTCCAGCTGCTATTTCTTAAATTATCTGCTGAATTCTTAATCCCACATGATGTCAGTACAAACCAGAGTTTGTACCTGGAGACTTCTTACAGCTCATACTTGATAGACTGAGAGGCTGTAGACAGAAGTTCTTGACCCATTTAGTGGGCCCCAAAACTAAAATTGGATATCATATGGCATTGATTTTCTTTCTGGTAACACTTTCAATAATTTTAATAGAGTCCTAAACTTTGGACTCATGATATGAGTTAAATAGATTTTGCTGTGCCTAATGGATAATAAACATTATGTACAATATTGTGTCTATGTGAATATATCTATCAAATTCCAAATAACTGACTTCCAAAGAACATTTACATCGCACCAATTTGCAATTGGTAAGCCCATTTCCCTGCTTTCCTTTTTTCATTTATATAATGAAATTGAATGAAACAGATGTCAGATCCACATCTCCCCAAACACTCATTTTACCAGCTCAGAGAATAAATAAAAAAATGAATTTAATGATGCTAAGTCACTGACTTGGTTACATGCATCCTATTGGATCTAAATAATTTCTCACAATAATGTATATCTTTTTCACCTTCATGTTGCTTAAGAGGAGACAGAGCCAAGGAGTGCTTACTAGATTGTGAAAGCCACAAATTTGGCCTGGGTAAGTAGTACAAATGGTGAATGCTTACACTAACCTTTCTTGTTTCATATTCTCAAGTATGATTTTGATGAAAAGGTGACAAAAAGGAGCTTTTCGCTAAATGTACACCATGATTAGGTCTAGCTAGCATTGCTGTCTGATTTTATTGTGATTTTACTTATGATTTTGGAAAATTGAGAAAATGAAGTGCTACTTATGATACAAAATCACTAATTTAAAGCACAAACAATAAAACATGATTATGCATGGTATAGAGATGTATGGTAACAGTGTAAAATGTCCACAGAAAGGGTATATGATGATATCAGGCTATAGCTACTTCTGAGAAGGTGAAAGAATGGAATGCTGGGAGAGGCTTTTGTTGTTAGCTGTATTTAGTTTTTAAAGATGAGATGCAAATATGAAATACACATGGTTTTAAAAATATAAGATTGCAAAGTACTAACAAGTTCTATTAACTTTTTAAAAACTTTTAGGCAGTAGCTATTATATGTGAACTGAATAAGTCAGTTACTTAATTTAGGTTTAAAAAAAAATCCTATTCACTTTTCAGAGCTAATTGTGAGTTGAGTAACCTAACTTTGACACCGTCTTACAATTTTGACTGTACTTCATCTCCCTTAATAGAATTATACTTGTTACTCATGTAAATTTATACATTTTCAAAATGAATTTTAATATTTATCTTAGGATTTTAAAATTTAGAAATAAATGATTTCACTATGAAATATACATGTTAGGGCTCTTCTTCATGTTACATTATATCAAGTAAGATGACAATGAGGGTGATGAAAGTGAATTGTCACAATTATCTCTCTGCATCATTGTAGAATAGCTCTTACTTCAGTTAGATTCCATAAAGAAATGGTTATTCCTAACCATTTTCTATGGTTATTTAGAAAAAATCTGAAAAATCCATGAAATGGTTTTCAGTTTTTTTCCTTGAAAATAGACCTTTGACAGTTTAGAAAAATTATCTTAAAGTATGAAGAACACATTAAAAACTGGTTCCTTACCTTCTGAGGACAAAAATTATTAATAGAAAATAGAATTAATACAAATGTTACTTTTTTCATTCATATAAATGATGATCTTTTATAGAGAGCCTCCAACTTCTAATTAGCCATAAACATTTAATGTTAGCCACTCAGGCGTGTTCGACTCTTTTACGACCCCATGGATTGTAAGCCCACCAGGTTCCTCTGTCCATGGAATTCTCCAGGCAAGAATACTGGAGTAGGTTTCCATTTGCTTCTCCAGGTGATCCTCCTGACCCAGGGATTGAACCTGGGTCTCCTGTATTGCAGGCAGGTTCTATTACCATTTGAGCCATGTATAGTCCATGGAATTCTCTAGGTCAGAAAACTGGAGTGGTAGCCTTTCCTTTCTTCAGGGGATCTTCCCAACCCAGGGATCGAACCCAGGTCTCCTGCATTGCAGGCAGATTCTTTACCAACTGAGATATCAAGGAAGCCTATCTGAGCTACCAGGAAAGCCCCAAAACATTTAAGCACTAAATAAAAGATGTTTCAAACAAAAATGAATCACATTCAGTCTTGAGATCTAGTAAAATGGTAATTTCTTTTTTTAAAAAGAAATTTTGACTCCAAATGTAACAAAGCATGTTCAAATGAAGATTTGCATATAAGTTATTGCATATAACTTACATGAAATTCATTATTAGAATTCCACTGATTAGTGCATTGCTGTAAGCAACTGATCGACATCCACATCAATTTAATAAGAACTCTAATTGTGTATGGTCTGCGTGAGATAAAACAAAAAGAAAACCAATTAGAGCAGTTACCAACATCTTCATCATTATGGTTATTTTTATCATAATGATGAGTAACATTTTTTTAATGCCTCACACATTGGAAGTGCTTTCATCTCCAATACCTCTCAAATCTAACAGTCGTCTTTACAGTGGGTAGAACTTGTGTGATTTATTCTCCCTAGAGTTGGAAATTCTGAAAAAAATACAGAAAAATGAAAACCAGTGATAGCTTATGGTGAATGGTGTCGGATTTGTGATCTCTGAAGAAGGTTTAGCTTTGGGACCAGGGACCAGGCTTAATCACTCAAAAGCTTTTGCATAGCAGAGTTTTTTAAAGTATGAAAAGGCACAGAGAAAGCTTTTGACATAGACATCAGAAGGAGGATGGAGAGTCCCCCCATTACTAGTCTTAGCAAGGGAGCTATATACTTTTTTAATTAGTTATTACAATAAATCAAAAGAATGTCTCAAGGTTGTAAAGATCTTACCAGACTCACTACTACAATTTGCATTTTAAGATAACAGGATTAGTCAGGTTTTCAGGAAGGAGAAACCGTCATTAAGCAGGATAAATTGTTATATAATTCTTAGTACAGAGTTTAAGCTGAGTTGTTTTGTTGTGTAATCATCAGTTCTGGGCTTAAAGAAATAAAAAGTTTTATGTGACTAAGACTAAGGAATGCAGAGGGGAAAAAAAAAAAAAAAGATGTTTGTCCTTTCCTCCTTGAGAATTCCAGACTCCTACTTCCTCCTTGAAAGCCCCAAACTCTCACTTTCTCCTTCTCAGGGACCCCAGACTTCTTATCAACTTGCCTAGGAATTGACTCTCTCACCAGTACCAAAAATAAGAAGACATTTATGTTGTCTCTATGTCAGGTGGCATTTTTAAGAGATGGACACAGAAGGATCCATTATGGGAGAAAAAAGTCAGGAGGATGTGTTATGAGCTCAACAATGGAATGGCTTAAGCTAAGATGATTCCCCAGAGATCTCTAGTGTTTGGTTAGAAATAGCCCAGATAACATTAAACTAGATAGAGAACTATATATCTTAACTTATTATTCTGAAGACATTTGAGTTGTTATGAATAAGAATGTTATAATAGATTTACATGTATCCATCACCAATTTTTCCTCTACATCCGCCGCCCTCTCCCCATAAAACCCATAATATACTGTTTTGAAGTTATATAATATATTATGTTATGTTATATCCTAAACATCATTTCATTTAGGAAAACACAAGAATACTTTTGAAAGAAAAATAAGTCCATTTGAATTGAATGTGAATTTAAGTAGAAGAAATTATTTGTTTAAAATTGATGGGGTTTTTTGAGGTTTACTTCTTTTCAAATTCCTGGATGAATTTGCCCCCCTTCTGTGTGAATAATACATTCTACCTGAAATTTCATAGTTTTTTAAACTCTTCCTGAGACCAGTCAGAAATATTGTGGGTTTTTTTATGTGACCTTGCTGTTGTTCAGTCGCTTAGTTAGCTCCTTATGACCTCGTGGGCTGCAGCACGCCAGGCTCCTCTGTCTATGGGGTTCTCTAGGCAAGAATGTTAGAATGGGTTGCCATTTCCTTCTCCAGGGGCTCTTCCTCTACCAGGCATAGAATCTGTGTCTCCTGCACTGGCAGGTGGATTCTTTACCACTGAGCCTCCAGGGAAGCCCAATTTTTGGTAGAGGACCGCAGTAAACAAATGGTCATCTTACTGTTTTAATGGAAAGGAGTCTTATTAGCAAAAGATACTCAGTTTTAACACTGCCTGAAACAACCAACTTTGTGATCTTGAGCAAGTCAGATATTTTTTATGGATCCTTTGCTCTCACTAATACAATAAATGGTCAGATTACCTCTAAAATACATATATAGCATAGTATTCAACTCTGTTACATTATTCTGTCTCTGAAGTACTTCACTTCTTACTTCCATTATATACATTCATTCTTTTGAAGCCACGAATTCATGTTCAACAGTGACTGTTTAAACCCTCTACAACGTAAACTGCCAAATCTAGAAAAGGAGTAATGATGAACAGAATGTCAGTAGTAATTATAGTGGCAAATCAGTCTTTTAGGACACAACTTGAACACTGAAAACAAAACAATTATATCGATGTGGTCTGTAGTGTTATATAATTTGAGCTCTCTTGAAATTTGGGTAAAAATCAACCCTTATTAATTTCTCTGGTAATAGCTCATTGTAAACATCTGTGGCATATAAATTTTTGAGGTTGATGTGGGCTTTTTTCTTGCTTTTAAATAGACATTTTCAAATTATTCTCACTGCTGAAATCCAGTGTGAAATATAAACATTAATAATATGGAGAGATTGGATTTTAGAATTACTTTTAGAGATTGTTTTTAGAATATATTGGTTTTAAAGCATCTATTCTGTGGTATAATACACATAAGGAAAAGCCACCTATTGCCTGAAAGTTACTTTTAGGAAAGAGGCTCAGCAATAATGAGTTATAATATTGCCTTTGATAATGAAAGCTGTAATGCTTCCTGAAGGACTTTGAGCATTCATATATTAAATATTTATTTAGTATATATCAAAACATTGAAAAGACATATGAAAAATACTTTAAATGCCATAAATAACATTAGCTTTCATTCATGTTAGTTCTACTTGAGCTAGTAATCATTTACTGCAAAAATCATTATGTTTTGCCATATTTCCTGTATGTTTAAGAGTCCAAAGGCCAAACCTTATTTCCCCAGAGTTGACAGTAGAGGATATTAAGTTTAGTGAAGCCAGAATTCCTGAAAATACTTTGTACACTTACAATCAAGTACTCCAGAGAGGAGAAATGCTTCCCCTTGGAAACAATAGAGATCCATGCATGTACTCAAACACATACATGCAAGCACGCGCGCGCACACACACACACACACACACACACACACATTTCTAAGTGCAATTCATTTGGACAGTGCTTTTGTCTATAAACAGAGAACAAAGATACACTTCAGAAAAAATATTCTTGGTCTCTGACTTTAGCTTGTCTCTACCATCCAGACATGATACGTTGTGCTCAAAGGAATCACTAGGTAACCTTTGAGAGATTTGAGCATGTACTAAAACAGTTATTGTGGGTAAATATAATACTTTGAGCTCCTTTAATGTAATTTAAATTATAGAAATGTAAGGTATGGCCTTAAAATTTTAGCATTAAGGTGGAATCTTAGGCCTCTTGAACATTTGTAGTAAGGATTTAAAAGACTTAAAATCTCTTAAACTTGAATATAAGGACTTGAAGAAAAAGATTTTGCATCAGATATATGTGTTATCCTTCGGCTACCTTAATGAATTGCATCTTTGATATGATTTCTTATATAATTTATAAAATTATTTTAGGTATAGGTAAATTTCTCTATCAAAAATATAACTTTAGACTGAATACCTGATATGTAACAAAAGTGAGTAATTATTTTTAAGGAAATTATGAAACCACCTTCTTAAAACAAAAAAGCAATGTGGGCTTATATTTATGAGATACATTTTTAAAGAAACCCTTTACTCCAGTTATTTCTTTTTCAATTATTAGGTTTAATAGTCTTAAGTGGCACAACCTTGTAAAAGTGATATTACAATTTATATTTATTTCTAATGGGTCTCTGGCTGCATTTTGGCTTTGGTTGGGGTCAAAGCCAGTTTGTTCTTAAGTTGAATTAATTCTGATGCTTGACACCCATACTCCCTTGTCCATTGGAGTCCTACTTCTAAAGGTCAATGTACCATCTACTGACACACAAACTAACAATTAAGAGTGGGCTATAAAGGAAAATTGTTAATATTTTGAGTGGCAAGAAAAGCCCCAGTCATTTTGTCTTTGAACTTTGGATGCTGAAATCATCCTACGGAACATGGCCACATCTAGATAAATGTCAGCTTTTTTTCTATTAAAATTATTTCCAGTGTCTGTCAAAATGCTTTCTCCCATAGGATGGTTCTGGTCCATCGGTTCAGTTCAGTTCAGTCACTCGGTTGTGTCTGACTCTTTGCGACCCCATGAATTGCAGCACGCCAGGCCTCCCTGTCCATCACGATCTCCCGGAGGTCACTGAGACTCACATCCATCGAGTCAGTGATGCCATCCAGCCATCTCATCCTCTGTTGTCCCCTTTTTCTCCTGCCCCCAATCCCTCCCAGCATCAGAGTCTTCTCCAATGAGTCAACTCTTCGCATGAGGTGGCCAAAGTACTGGAGTTTCAGCTTTAGCATCATTCCTTCCAAATAACACCCAGGACTGATCTCCTTTAGAATGGACTGGATGGATCTCCTTGCAGTCCAAGGGACTCTCAAGAGTCTTCTCCAACACCACAGTTCAAAAGCATCAATTCTTCGATGCTCAGCTTTCTTCACAGTCCAACTCTCGCATCCATACATGACCACTGGAAAAACCATAGCCTTGACTAGATGGATCTTTCTTGGCAAAGTAATGTCCCTGCTTTTCAATATGCTATATAGATTGGTCACAACTTTTCTTCCAAAGAGTAAGCGTCTTTTAATTTCATGGCTGCAGTCACCATCTGCAGTGATTTTGGATGGCCTGTAAAACATGTATTTGGAAAAAAGTATACTTTTTTCAAATTGAAAAAAAAATCATATCAATGATGCAATTCATTAAAAACTCTATGCTGCTGCAGCTGCTGAGTCACTTCAATTGTGTCTGACTCTGTGCAACCCCATAGATGGCAGCCCACCAGGCTCGCTCCCCTGTCCCTGGGATTCTCCAGGAAAGAGGACTGGAGTGGGGTACTATTGCCTTCTCCAAAAACAGTGTATCTCATAACTCAAATTTGAAATTTCTCCCTGAACTTTAACCCAGGCTTTCAGGTAATGAGAATGCATTAAAGCTGTCTGAGTATCAGAACTGTTAAACACTTTATCACTGAAATAACTTTAGGGGAACATTAAAAAAAAAACACATTTTGAGAATGACGTAGTAAATTGTGGCAAACAAATGACATCTTTTATGATATACATGAAAATTCTAAAGTGTTTATTTTACAAGAATAGTGAGAGAATTAGTAGATGACAGTGTTGAGGTATCCAGTTCCAAACCTGAGCTCACAACACTTGGCTAAGAATTTCAAGTTATTAAAAGATACACACCTCCTTTAAAAATCCATTGTGTACAGAGCTTTGCAAGAAAAAGAAAACTCTGTGATGTTAAGTGCTTGGTGCAGTGATAGCAGTGGATTTATGGTGGCTTTATGAGTAAGGGTCAAATGACAAAGCTAAAATCTGCTCTAACCCTCTCTGTCTTCAAACATCTAGAAATGAAAAATTGATTGTTGTCAGCTCATGGCAAATTGGGCTTCCTGGGTGGCTCAGACTATAAAGAATCTGCCTGCAGTGCAGGAAACCTGGGTTCGATTCCTGGGTCAGGAATTCCATCCTGATCAGGAATGGCAGGAATTCTCTATCCCCTGGAGAAGGGAATGGCAGCCCATTCCAGTATTCTTGCCTGAAAAATCCCATGGACAGAGGAGCCTTGTGGGTTATAGTCCATGGTGTCCCAAAAAGTCACACGGGACTGAGCAACTAGCACACAAATAGTGGCAAATTGCTTTGAGTAAATAATGTCACCTCTTAATAACTACTTTTTTCCCTCACGGGGCTTATAAAACCTTCATCTATCAAGCTTTTCATCAAGCTTAATCCGACTTACACCATTTTCCCTTTGCTGCGAGTATTTTCTTACCTTCAAAGCGTTGTTAAAATGAACATGAAGAGCCGACTACAATCCAGTAAACCAAAAGCAGTAAATAGTCTGAGGGAAATGTGTTCCAGGTAAAACTACCTCATTTCCTTGGACTTGATGTATCCCAGTACAGTTTTCTAGTATTACTAACTGTAGAGCTAAGAGCCAGCTTTATTTATTTCATTAAGTCCTTGAGTTAGTTCAATTGCTCACCTTGAAAATAACTTCAGTTGACCATAGACTGGTGGACAGGCCGAACATGCTTTCAGCAGATTGCTTAAAGAAGGCCATCTGTAGAGCTGCAAAAGAAAATAATTAAAATAATGAGAAAAAACTTTAAATTGAAAGTTAAAAATCCACATTATGAAATAATTGAGAAAGGGTAAGGGAGGTATAAATCCTCTTTCTAGAGCTTCTCCCTCTCAGTCTACTGACAGTTACTTCAACCTGTCGATTCTTGTGTGTATATGGACACTACTTAGGAAGGAATTAGGCACATTTTTCTGTAGGACTTCATGTTAGCCAGGTGACTTTTGCAAAACACCTTTGAAAGGGGGCTCCTTCCCGGGAGAAGCAACTTTCAGTTCCAGCCCAAGATAGCTAGAGAAAGGAGAGGGCCTGGAGGTTGAGTCAATTGTCAACAGGCAATGGTTTAATCAGTGGTGATTATGTAATGAAACCTCCATAAAAACCCATGAGGACAGGGTTTAGGGAGCTTCCATGTTGGTGAACAGTTAGAGGGACTGGGAGAGTGGCTCCTGCAGAGGGCATGGAAGATCCATGTCTTTTCCCATGCCTTGCCCTGTGCCTTTCTTTCACCTGACTCTTCTTGAGTACTATATTTTTATTCTAAACTAGTGATCTTTCTCTGAGTTATGAGCCACTCTAGCGTCAAACCCAAGGAAGAGGGTGTGAGGACCTCCGATTAATAGGCAATGGTCAGAAGTACAGGTAGCAACATGATCTTGCAACTGGCATCTGAAGCTGGTGCAGTGAGGCGGGCAGTCTTAAAGGACTGAACCCTCAACCTGTAGAACCAGATGCTAACTCTGAGAGATAGTGTCACAATTGATTTGAGCTGTAGGATATGCAGCTGTGCCTAAGAATTGCATGTTGGTTTGGGAGAGCCTACATACACGCACACACACACACACACACACACAGACTGCAATTGGGTCTAGGAACCTAATTTGGTTATACTAAATCAGGTCAATGGTTTTACCTAGCCCTTGTATTTTCAAAATATGGGATGTATATTCTTGGCTATATCCAAAATTGATGACAAAAGGCATGGCATTAAATAACAATGACTCACATATTGAGGAATATTCAATTTTCTTTTCTCTTAATCCTTTGGTTGGCCTCAGAAGTAGACCTTGTATTTTTTTCTGGGGAAATATAAAGTTAACACTCTTCTAATATTTGCTAATTTTCCATTATAATAATGAGAACAGACTTCAGTTCAGAATGTCCCTAAGGCAACAGCATACAGTTAGAATTTAATACTTCAAAAAATAATTATTTTAGTTACAGTTTTCTATTTATTTTATTGACTATACAAAATCTTCCAAATAAATAGTTTGATATAGACAAACTGGACAAAGAGTCAAGACTGTTGACTTTTCCAAAATGTTGACTTTTTACTATATGAAATATGAATAGCACCCTAAAAATAGAAGCTACCTTCAGATCAGATCAGTCTCTCAGTCGTGTCCGACTCTTTGCGACCCCATGAACTGCAGCACGCCAGGCCTCCCTGTCCATCACCAACTCCCGGAGTTCACCCAGATTCACTTCCATCGAGTCAGTGATGCCATCCAGCCATCTCATCCTCCGTCGTCCCCTTCTCCTCCTGCCCTCAATCCCTCCTAGCATCAGAGTCTTCTCCAATGAGTCAACTCTTCGCATGAGGTGGCCAAAGTACTGGAGTTTCAGCTTTAGCATCATTCCTTCCAAAGAAATCCCAGGGCTGATCTCCTTCAGAATGGACTGCATGGATCTCCTTGCAGTCCAAGGGACTCTCAAGAGTCTTCTCCAACACCACAGTTCTAAAGCATCAATTCTTTGGCGCTCAGCCTTCTTCATAGTCCAGCTCTCACATCCATACATGACCACAGGAAAAACCATAGCCTTCACTAGGCGAACCTTTGTTGGCAAAGTAATGTCTCTGCTTTTGAATATGCTATCTAGGTTGGTCATAACTTTCCTTCCAAGGAGTAAGCGTCTCTTAATTTCATGGTTGTGGTCACCATCTGCAGTGATTTTGGAGCCCCCCAAAATAAAGTCTGACACTGTTTCCACTGTTTCTCCATCTATTTCCCACGAGGTGATGGGATGGGATGCCACGATCTTCGTTTTCTGAATGTTGAGCTTTAAGCCAACTTTTTCACTCTCCACTTTCACTTTCATCAAGAGGCCTTTGAGTTCCTCTTCACTTTCTGCCATAAGGGTGGTGTCATGTGCATATCTGAGGTTATTGATATTTCCCCCAGCAGTCTTGATTCCAGCTTGTGTTTCTTCCAGTCCAGTGTTTCTCATGATGTACTCTGCATATAAGTTAAATAAACATGGTGACAATTTACAGCCTTGACGAACTCCTTTTCCTATTTGGAACCAGTCTGTTGTTCCATGACCAGTTCTAACTGTTGCTACCTGACCTGCATACAAATTTTTCAAGAGGCAGATCAGGTGGCCTGGTATTCCCATCTCTTTCAGAATTTTCCACAGTTTCCTGTGATCTACACAGTCAAAGGTTTTGGCATAGTCAATAAAGCAGAAATAGATGCTTTTCTGGAACTCTCTTGTTTTTTCCATGATCCAGTGGATGTTGGCAATTTGATTCCTCTGCCTTTTCTAAAACCAGCTTGACCATCAGGAAGTTCATGGTTCACATATTGCTGAAGCCTGGCTTGGAGATTTTGAGCATTACTTTACTAGCATGTGAGAAGAGTGCAATTGTGCGGTAGTTTGAGCATTCTTTGGCATTGCCAATATTAATTATTTCTTAGCTAGAAATTCTCTTATATTATTTTTTCAGGCTAGAAGTGAATATTTTTAAAGTCTTGTTCTAGTTCAAAACTTCAAGATTTGTAACTTGTACATCCAGCATCCTAAACTTATGCCTATCTGGGACTAAATACTTAAAAGTCATCCCTCATTTACTTTCTTCATTTGCTATCACTTTCCAATGTGTCAGCTAACTGAAGTGTCTATAAGAAGAACAAAAAAGTTGGGACTACTGGAAATAAGGAATAATTCCATTCATGCAGTCAGTAATTTTTTTCAATTAGTCAGTATTTATAAATCTGTCTTATGACCAGTTTTGGAGAAGACTCTGATGCTGGGAGGGATTGAGGGCAGGAGGAGAAGGGGACGACAGAGGATAAGATGGCTGGATGGCATCACTGACTTGATGGGTGTGAGTCTGAGTGACCTCCGGGAGCTGGTGATGGACAGGGAGGCCTGGCGTGCTGCGGTTCATGGGGTTGCAAAGAGTTGGACACGACTGAGCGACTGATCTGATCTGATCTGATCTGATGACCAGTTTTATGTTATAAAAGTAACTCAAAGTAAAATATGATATGTGATCTCAAGACTGTAGCTGTAAACCAAGCTCATTTGGTTTACAAATATATTTTGCTTCTTTTCATTTAAAAAAAAAACTTATTTAGTTTTTAATTTAAGGATAATTGCTTTACAGAATTGTGTTGTTTTCTGTCAAACATCAACATAAATCAGCCATAGGTATATATATTGTTTGTCAAGGGAAGCTATAAAAAAAAAACTGAATATCAAAGCTTTCCCTGAGGGATGTGCCATATCTAAGTCCATAACTCTCCACTATTTTCTGTTCATCACACCTGAACCTCTACTAGTGTACCCACTCTCTTCTTCTAAAGGCATTGAACTGATTATTCCAAGTTTAGAATAGATTGGAGAGTCTTTGTTTTTGAATTCCTTGTTTAATTAAACAAATTGAATAAAATGTTCTGCACAGAGCAGAGAGTTCTGTGGGAACTTGTAGAAGGGCATCCAAGTGATCTTTGTATAAATTAAGACTGAGATAAATTTTGAGAAGCAGGTAACTGCTGTCCCAGTGAGAAAGAAAATAAAGAGAAAAATGTTCCCCAGGCAAAGGGAAGAGCACATAAAAACATCGGAGCTAGAGGCAGATAATGTTGCAGCAGGATGCATAGTAAAGCTTTATGAGAACAGAGAGGCAAGAAATGAAGTCTGAAGGAGAGAGTCTGAAGCCAGATTAAGTAAGTCCTTTCATACCTTAATAAGAAGCTTGAAACTTATCTTTAAAATAGAGGGTGGATACTAATGGTAACCCATATCTTCCCAGGCAATAGTTAGCTTGAAGATAATCAAGGGTTTGATAATGACAATATCTACTCCTCTGGGTTCAGTCCTAGCTGGTTTGCAGGGCCAAGTTCCCCTAGTCCTTCATTTACTTGTTGATCCTGAGTTAATTTCATACTCCTCCTGGGCATCTGTTCTCTTGGGCTTCTTTCTTTGGCATCCTTAAAGTGGCATCCATCCCAAGGGAGGGGAGACACTCCAAATAACTAAATCACATATCCAGGCCTCTAAGCTGCTCCTTCACGCCAAAGCCCTGGAGGATCATTACAAAGATTAATTAAAGCTCAACGTTACTGGGATTCCTACTTTTCCTTCTCTTTATTTTTCTTCCTATTTTCTATTCTACTTGTTATTCATGGAGGACTAGAAGGATTTTTACTCTATTTTTGTAATCAGCCAAGTGCACTCCTAAGGTACAGCATTCCAAAAATTGAATTGGGGAAAAAATATAAGAGCATGCTGTCAAAATCAAAAGAGATGATATGCTCCATTATAAAATAAAATATTCAGAATATCATTTATATGTTTAAATTATTCATTACAATGACAGAAAATTAAGGTGATTATTTTCCCCCTGTGGTGCATGTCATGTTTCTCACAATACGTGGAAAATGGGACAGTCAGTTCTTTCTGTGTCAGGATTGAATTGTTTCTTCTATTAATGGGTTTAGTGAAATTTTATAAGCAGTTGCACTGAGTTTAAGCACGCTAAATAAAATATTAATAAGAATTAGGAAAACTGTCTTGTATGAATACAAGACACAAGACCATCACAGCTCCAAAAAAATCTTCAAAATTTATGAGCTTCTTTGTCACTTTAGAATAACATTTCATTTGTGTTAATTTAATCTCAGGTTCCACTTCCTGGCTCAAAACCTGTCATTGGTTCTTGATAAACTTCAAGATAGACATCAACTTTAACAAAGACATATAAAGTTGTAATGACCCGTTCATTCATTGATTTAGCCATTATTCAACAAATATTCATTGAACAACTCATATATCTTACTCTTTACTAGTTGCATTCCCCATCTGGTTTCCACTTAGCTTTCAGTCTTTTCTCCTACCATGTTCCCACTTAACACTTTTTATGATGGCCATCCTAATCTGCTTGCAATTTCCAAAGCAGGCTCAGACTAGTCACACTTACACATCTCCCCTGTCCTATTCCCATGCCAAGAATGCCATTTACAGCTCAACTTTCTAGCTCAGTGTTTCAACAACATATCTGGTCTACAAAATCACATGAAAGACTTAAAAAATACATTCCAGATATGCAACTCAGACTTGGATTCAGTAGATCTCTCAGTTCAGTTCACTTGCTCAGTCATGTCCAACTCTTTGTGATCCCATGAGCTGCAACACACCAGGTGTCCCTGTCCAACACCAACTCCTGGAGTTTATACAAACTCATGTCCATTGAGTCGGTGATGCCATCCAACCATCTCATCCTCTGACATCCCCTTCTTTTCCTGTCCTTAATCTTTCCCAGCATCAGGGTCTTTTCAAATGAGTCAGCTCTTTGCATCAGGTGACCAAATTATTGGAATTTCAGCTTCAACATCAGACCTTCCAATGAACACCCAGGACTGATCTCCGTTAGATGGACTGGTTGGATTTCCTTGCAGTCCAAGGAACTCTCAAGAGTCTTCTCCAACACCACAGTTCAAAAGCATCAATTCTTTGGTGCTCAGCTTCTTTATAGTCCAACTCTCACATCCATACATGACTACTGGAAAAACCACAGCCTTGACTAGACAGACCTTTGTTGACAAAGGAATGCCTCTCCTTTTTAATATGCTGTCTAGTTTGGTCATAACTTTCCTTCCAAAGAGCAAGCGTCTTTTAATTTCATGGCTGCGATCACCATCTGCAGTGATTTTGGAGCCCCCAAAATAAAGTCAGCCACTGTTTCCACTGTTTTCCCATCTATTTGCTATGAAGTAATGGGACAGGATGCAATGATCTTAGTTTTCTGAATGTTGAGCTTTAAGCCAACTTTTTCACTCTCCTCTTTCACTTTCAAGAAAGAGGCTCCTTAGTTCTTCTTCACTTTCTGCCATAAGGGTGGTGTCATCTGCATATCTGAGGTTATTGACATTTCTCCCAGCAATCTTGATTCCACCTTGTGCTTCTTCCAGCCCAGCATTTCTCATGATTCTTCTGCATATAAGTTAAATAAGTAGAGTGACAATATATAGCCTTGATGTACTCCTTTTCCTATTTAGAATCAGTCTGTTGTTCCATGTCCAGTTCTAACTGTTGTTTCTTGACCTGCATGCAGGTTCTCAAGAGGCAGGTCAGGTGGTCTGGTAGTCCCATCTCTTTCAGAATTTTCCACAGTTTGTTGTGTTCCACACAATCAAAGGCTTTGGCATAGTCAATAAAGCAGAAATAGATTTTTTCTGGAACTCTCTAGCTTTTTCAATGATCCAGCAGATGTTGGCAATTTGATCTCTGGTTCCTCTGCCTTTACGAAAACCAGCTTGGACATCTGGATGTTTGTGGTTCATGTATTGCTGAAGCCTGGCTTGGAGAATTTTGAGCATTACTTTACTAGCCTGTGAGATGAGTGTAATTGTGTGGTACTTTGAGCATTCTTTGGCATTGCCTTTATTTGGGACTTGAATGAAAACTGACCTTTTCCAATCTTGTGGCCACTGCTGAGTTTTCCAAATTTGCTGGTATATTGAGTGCAGCACTTTCACAGCATCATCTTTTAGGAAGATGTAGCTCGACTAGAATTCCATCACTTCCACTAGCTTTGTTCATAGTGATGCTTTCTAAGGCCCACTTGTCTTCGCATTACAGGATGTCTGGCTCTAGGTGAGTGATCACACCATCGTGATTATTTGGGTCATGATGATCTTATTTTAGAGTTTCTGTGTATTCTTGCATCTCTTCCTAATATCTTCTGCTTCTGTTAGGTCCATACAATCTGTTTATTGAGCCCATCTTTGCATGAAATGTTCCCTTGGTATCTCTGATTTTCTTGAATAGATCCCTAGTCTTTCCCATTCTGTTGTTTTCCTCTATTTCTTTGCATTGATCACTGATGAAGGCTTTCTTATCTCTCCTTGCTATTCTTTGGAACTCTGCATTCAAAAGGGTATATCTTTCCTTTTCTCCTTTGCTTTTCGCTTCTCTTCTTTTCACAGTTATTTGTAAGGCCTCTTCAGACAGCCATTTTGCCTTTTTGCATTTCTTTTTCTTGGGGACGTTCTTGATCCCTGTCTCCTGTACAATGTCACAAACCTCCATCCATAGTTCATCAGGCACTCTATCTATCTGATCAGATCAGATCAGTCGCTCAGTCATGTCCGACTCTTTGCGACCCCATGAACCGCAGTACGCCAGGCCTCCCTGTCCATCACCAGCTCCCGGAGGTCACCCAGATTCGCATCCATCGAGTCAGTGATGCCATCCAGCCATCTCATCCTCTGTCGTCCCCTTCTCCTCCTGCCCTCAATCCCTCCCAGCATCAGAGTCTTCTCCAATGAGTCAACTCTTCGCATGAGGTGGCCAAAATACTGGAGTTTCAGCTTTAGCATCATTCCTTCTAAAGAAATTCCAGGATTGATCTCCTTCAGAATGGACCGGTTGGATCTTCTTGCAGTCCAAGGGACTCTCAAGAGTCTTCTCCAGCACCACAGTTCAAAAGCATCAATTCTTCGGCGCTCAGCCTTCTTCACAGTCCAGCTCTCACATCCATACATGACCACAGGAAAGACCATAGCCTTGACTAGGCGAACCTTTGTTGGCAAAGTAATGTCTCTGCTTTTGAACATGCTATCTAGGTTGGTCATAACTTTCCTTCCAAGGAGCAAGCGTCTTTTAATTTCATGGCTGCAGTCACCATCTGCAGTGATTTTGGAGCCCAGAAAAAGAAAGTCTGACACTGTTTCCACTGTTTCCCCATCTATTTCCCATGAAGTGATGGGACCAGATGCCATGATCTTCGTTTTCTGAATGTTGAGCTTTAAGCCAACCTTTTCACTCTCCACCTTCACCTTCATCAAGAGGCTTTTTAGCCCCTCTTCACTTTCTGCCATAAGAGTGGTGTCATCTGCATATCTGAGGTTATTGATATTTCTCCCGGCAATCTTGATTCCAACTTGTGTTTCTTCCAGTCCAGCATTTCTCATGATGTACTCTGCATATAAGTTAAATAAACATGGTGACAATATGCAGCCTTGACGTACTCCTTTTCCTATTTGGAACCAGTCTGTTGTTCCATGACCAGTTCTAACTGTTGCTTCCTGACCTGCATACAGATTTCTTAAGAGGCAGATCAGGTGGTCTGGTATTCCCATCTCTTTCAGAATTTTCCATAGTTTATTGTGATCCACACAGTCAAAGGCTTTGGCATAGTCAATAAAGCAGAAATAGATGTTTTTCTGGAACTCTCTTGCTTTTTCCATGATCCAGCGGATGTTGGCAATTTGATCTCTGGTTCCTCTGCCTTTTCGAAAACCAGCTTGAACATCAGGAAGTTCACGGTTCACATATTGCTGAAGCCTGGCTTGGAGAATTTTGAGCATTACTTTACTAGCGTGTGAGATGAGTGCAATTGTTCGGTAGTTTGAGCACTCTTTGGCATTGCCTTTCTTTGGGATTGGGATGAAAACTGACCTTTTCCAATCTTGTGGCCACTGCTGAGTTTTCCAAATTTGCTGGCATATTGAGTGCAGCACTTTCACTGCATCATTTTTCAGGGCTTGGAATAGCTCCACTGGAATTCCATCACCTCCACTAGCTTTGTTCGTAGTGATGCTTTCTAAGGCCCATTTGACTTCACATTCCAAGATGTCTGGCTCTAGGTCAGTGATCACTTCATCATGATTGTCTAGGTCTTGAAGCTCTTTTTTGTACAGTTCTTCTGTGTATTCTTGCCACCTCTTCTTAATATCTTCTGCTTCTGTTAGGTCCACACCATCTCTGTCCTTTATCGTGCCCATCTTTGCATGAAATGTTCCCTTGGTATCTCTGATTTTCTTGAAGAGATCCCTAGTCTTTCCCATTCTGTTGTTTTCCTCTATTTCTTTGCATTGATCACTGAAGAAGGCTTTCTTATCTCTTCTTGCTATTCTTTGGAACTCTGCATTTAGATGTTTATATCTTTCCTTTTCTCCTTTGCTTTTCGCTTCTCTTCTTTTCACAGCTATTTGTAAGGCCTCCCCAGACAGTCATTTTGCTTTTTTGCATTTCTTTTCCATGGGGATGGTCTTGATCCCTGTCTCCTGTACAATGTCACGAACCTCATTCCATAGTTCATCAGGCACTCTATCTATCAGATCTAGGCCCTTAAATCTATTTCTCACTTCCACTGTATAATCATAAGGGATTTGATTTAGGTCATACCTGAATGGTCTAGTGGTTTTCTCCACTTTCTTATATTTCAGTCTGAATTTGTCAATAAGGAGTTCATGATCTGAGCCACAGTCAGCTCCTGGTCTTGTTTCTGCTGACTGTGTAGAGCTTCTCCATCTTTGGCTGCAAAGAATATAATCAATCTGATTTCCGTGTTGATCATCTGGTGATGTCCATGTGTAGAGTTTTCTCTTTTGTTGTTGGAAGAGGGTGTTTGCTATGACCAGTGCTTTCTGTTGGCAAAACTCTATTAGCCTTTGTCCTGCTTCATTCTGTACTCCAAGGCAAAATTTTCCTGTTACTCCAGGTGTTTCTTAACTTCCTACTTTTTCATTCCAGTCCCTTATAATTAAAAGGACATCTCTTTTTGGACATATTTTCATCCTTTTAAATTAAAAGTGAAAATACTCAGCAATATTAAATGTTTGGAGATGATGTGGATCTCATAAGACAGCTCTACTTTTGGAGGAGTGTGGAGATAACTTGTCACAACCATTTTGGGGAACAATTCATCAATTTGTGGAATACTTGAATATACTCCTCTCTCATAATTCCATTTCCACTGTTAGACACAATTTTGCCCGTATACCTAAAGAGATATAAAACCATTTAGAACAGAGTTGCTTAAAACAGTAAAATTCTAAACATGAATATAAGAATGGATAAACTATTTGAAATATTTAAGATCGAACACTTTAAAATAGTTACACAAGTTGGCGTCAACCCAGGTCGATTTGTTGAAACTTCACAAACAGAATATTGAACAAAATAAAACCAAATTGCAAAAAAGTTCACATTAATAAAAAATATGTAAAAATTATGACTTTATATGCAGAGAAGAAAATAAAAATATGTTTTAGCAATATATATAATAGAATGTCAAATGAATTTTAAGTCTCCTTATACTAAATAACAATAATACACTTAATTGCATGTATATAAGCCAAGTATTTTTTGTAACACCTCCAACTCATCCATCCATACCGTGTTTTCAGCAGCACTAATGGAAGCTGTTTTATGAAGAATTCCATCAATACATATATTGCTTCTTTCTCAGGGTTGTTGTGAAAAGCAGAACACTCTAAACCAGGAAACTTTTTATTACCATTTTCTTTTTTATCTTTGGAAGGCCCAGTTGTTCAAGAAAATTAAAACCAAAATATTGTCAAGTAATTCACAAAAAATAAAGAAAAACATCATTAATGTGGAGAAACTGTTTCCTTCTTTTTCAGAAGTTAACTATGCGTTTTTTTGTCTTCAAAAACTTGTTCAGTCAATAAGTTGGGTCCAACTCTTTGCAACCCCATTGACTGTAGCACACCAGGCTGCTCTGTCCTCCACTGTCATGAATTTTGCTCAGATTCATGTCCACTGAGTTGGTGATGGTCTCTAACCATCTAATCTTCCTCCACCTCCTTCTCCTTTGGCCTTCAATCTTTCCCAGCATCAGAGTCTTTTCCAGTGAGTCAGCTCTTTGCATCAGGTGGTCAAAGTATCAGAGCTTCAGCTTCAGCATCAGTCCTTCCAATGAATATTCAGGGTTGATTTCCTTTAGAATTGACTGGCTTGAGCTTCTTGCAGTCCATGGGATTCTCCAGAGTCTTCTCCAGCACCACAGTTCAAAACCAACAAATCTTTGGTGCTCAGCCTTCTTTATGGTCCAATTCTCACATCCGTGCATGACCATGGAAAAACCATAGCTTTGACTGTATGGACCTTTGTTGAGAAAGTGATGTTTCTTCTTTTTAATATACTACTTAGATTTGTCATAGATAAATATAAAATTATCCTTATCTTTTCTTTTTTAATATTTACAATTTTAAAATTAAACTTAGTGAGAATGCTATGCTTCTAAACACTTATTTTATTCATCTGTATGATAGATTAAATAAGACCATAAATTCTATGTAGCAACTAGTATCAAGAGATAAAGTATAATTTCTCATGTCTTGATTATTGGCTGGCCTTGTGGCACCCTTTAACCAATAAAATGTGCTGGAAATTATGTTGTGTGAGTTCAGCAGCTATGGCCTCAAGAGGATTTGTAGTATTGCCTTTTCTCTATTAAATTGCTGCTCTAAGACCATCGTATAAGGGCAATGGTCTAGCCCAGTGAAAGGCAAGAGACAACTGGGAGAAGTAAGTTGTCACCAGTGAGAGACAGCACCAACTCTCAGACTGAGTGAGGCCATCTTGTACCTCACAAATGAAGGGTAGCCGAAAAAGCCATCCCCAGATACGCACTTTGGTGTATTGATTATTTTGAACTCCAGGCACTTGAAAAACAGCAAATTCAGAGATAGACTTATTCCAAACTCCTTTTATCTGTCTAAACACATGTGTAAAAGGAGTTCAATTGTCATAAATGCCCTCTCTGGGAGTTTCATCAACCAAGAGAGATTGCTTCTTATCACATAAGAGGAGACTAGGAGTCTGCACCACACCTAGGAAAACTGTCACAAACTATCATATCTTCTATCTGTTCTCTTAAGGGTTAGTTTATATTTCCAAAAAGTCATTTACTCTCCCCTAAGGCACCCCACTTGGACTGCAAGAAGATCCAACCAGTCCATTCTGAAGGAGATCAATCCTGGAATTTCTTTAGAAGGAATGATGCTAAAGCTGAAACTCCAGTATTTTGGCCACCTCATGCGAAGAGTTGACTCATTGGAGAAGACTCTGATGCTGGGAGGGATTGAGGGCAGGAGGAGAAGGGGACGACAGAGGATGAGATGGCTGGATGGCATCACTGACTCGATGGATGCGAGTCTGGGTGACCTCCGGGAGCTGGTGATGGACAGGGAGGCCTGGAGTGCTGCGGTTCATGGGGTCGCAAAGAGTCGGACACGACTGAGCGACTGATCTGATCTGATCTGATCTGAAGGCACCCCACTCCAGTACTTCTGCCTGGAAAATCCCATGGGTGGAGGAGCCTGGAAGGCTGCAGTCCAAGGGGTCACTGAGGGTTGGACACGACTGAGTGACTTCACTTTCACTTTTAACTTTTCACTTTCATGCATTGGAGAAGGAAATGGCAACCCACTCCAGTGTTCTTGCCTGGAGAATCCCAGGGACGAGTGAGCCTGATGGGCTGCCGTCTATGGGGTCACACAGAGTCGGACACGACTGAAGTGACTTAGCAGCAGCAGCAGCAGCAAGAGGACTATACAGAGAAGGCATTGGCACCCCACTCCAGTACTCTTGCCTGGAAGATCCCATGGATGGAGGAGCCTGGTGAGCTACAGTCCATGGGATTGCTAGGAGTCGGACACGACTGGGTGACATCACTGTCACTTTTCACTTTCCTGCACTGGAGAAGGAAATGGCAACCCACTCCAGTGTTCTTGCCTGGAGAATCCCAGGGACGGGGGAGCCTGGTGGGTTGCCATCTATGGGGTCGCACAGAGTCGGACACGGCTGAAGCAACTTAGCAGCAGCAGCAGCAAGAGGACTACATATCTCCTTTCCTTTATCTCTTAAAATGATCAGTCAATTCAGTCGCTCCGTTCTGTCTGACTCTTTGTGACCCCATGGACTGCTGCACACCAGGTTTCCCTGACCATCACCAACTCCCGGAGTCTACTCAAACTTATGTC
Source organism: Tragelaphus eurycerus (assembly GCA_935064755.1). Lineage (NCBI taxonomy): Eukaryota > Metazoa > Chordata > Mammalia > Artiodactyla > Bovidae > Tragelaphus > Tragelaphus eurycerus. The sequence goes on along the minus strand of CAKXYN010000010.1, from coordinate 36,319,641 downwards.
CATCACGTAGGTGATGCCATGGCCATTACTCATGTAACTCATGGACGTAACTCAAGTCCATTTAGTCATGGACAAGAGTTAATGATATGTAAGCCTAAATTCTAAGCTACCTCTTTAAATTATTCATTTTTTTTTTCTGGGTACCTCCATGTATTCATGATGTATACATTTCATAATCTTATATCCATTTTTTTCTCTTGGTAATCTGTCTTTTGTTACAGACTCAGTGATAACTCAGAAGGGTAGGTGGAAAATTATTTTTTCTCCTCTGCATAGCCCAGTTTATCTTCCAGCATCCATTGAGGTTACCTAAGTAAGTCAGCAGAGAGGTCACCTGCCAACCCAGAGACTGGTGATAAATGATAAATATTTGTGGTTTATGCCACTGAGTTTTGGTGTGCTTTGTTTTATACCAGTAGTTAATAGTTATAGAAGCTAGTACCTGGAAGTTGGGAGCTACTATGACAAAAATCTTGAAATAATTGTGCCATTGATTTTAGGACTGGTGACAAGAGAACTTGGAAAAGCAGTGAGAAATATGTAAGCAAAGACAGGGAAGATGGCTAGAAAAGGTACTGTTGGAGCCTAGAGAAAGGGTAATCCATGTGATATTATGGAAGAACAGTTAACAAAAATGCTGACTTCTGGAACTGAGGGTAGAAAATATACATAATGAACAGGAAATGATCGAGGACATCTATGGACAGAAAGTTGAGAATGCAGATAGGTTTTTAGTGTGTGTGTTTAGCTGCATATAGGATATTGGAAGGAAAGGATCTAAGGAAGAAAATTATTTGCAATTAAAATTTAGAAAAACTATAGAAGGCCTAGAGAGCATACTGGGTTGGAAGTGGCTGCTTCCATTCTTCCCAATAGTAAAAAAGTCTTCAACATAAAATAACCTCAGCAGAAAAAGATCTCACTAAGGCTGTGCCTATGCAATTTTTAAGACCTCTTAGAGATTTAGATTTGTGCCTTAAACTTAAAGGCATTTCCCTCAGCAGTTTCATACCCTTGAACATGGGCTAATCTCGTGACCTGCTTTGACCAATAGAAAATGATTCCCCGACCTAGCCCTTAAACATGTTTGCCAGCTGCCACTCTCAGCTGCCCTGAGAATCACCATTTAAAGGCCAGTTAAGAATGCTGTAGGATGAAAGGGTACATTCAGAAGAATTAAAGTGACCCATCCAAAAGTCATCACTGACTGCTTAAAAATTGTTAGATCATCTTGCATCTTATAGCCACAGGTAACCCTTCATCTGAATGCAGTTGTTTAAGAGAGCCTGCGAGAAATATCAGAGGAACCACCAACCAACTTACAGATTACTGCAAAATAATAAAGTGCTATGCTTTTGGTATACAACTGAGGCTTACAGGAACTTTTTATAGAGCAGCAATTGATGGTTAATAATCTGATATGATCTTCATTCCAAAAATCAGTGTTAATGACTGCAAATGCTACAGTGGTAAACAATCTACCTGCTGATGCAGGAGACACAGGCTCAATCCCTGGGTTGGGAAGAGCCCCTGGAGAAAAAAAAATGGCAACCCAGTCCAGTATCTTGCCTGGGAAATCCCATGGACAGAGGAGCCTGGTGGTTTACAGTCCATGGGATGACAAAGAGCTGGACACAACTGAGAATGCACACACACCATGAGTTAATACAAGTAGTGGAGTTACTGACACTGTGGGTCAGGCCCCAACAAGGGCTTTCCTGCCCTGTGTTTTTGAAGCAAGTAAATAAGACCAAGTTAGGCTTGGACACAAAGGAAAGCTATATTCTTCAGTCAAAGAATTAAGAGGTCTGAGCTGAGCTCTAGAACACACACTCCTGATGGGCAGGGCAGGGAAGGGGTATTCTGGGGTCAGAGGAAAGGCTCAGACCTGCTGTTTATACCGCCACTATGCACAGCCCACTTGGCTCCACTGTCTGCAGAATGGGGTGCTGTGCCCAGCCCTTTTGCACACGGCAAGAGATGACACATCAGTGAAGCCATTTCTCACCAGAAACTCGGGTCTGAAGCGTTGGTTCAGGACCTCTGCCCACGGCAACCTGTGAACATGTGAAACTAGATGGAGCACAAAGAAAAACAAAAGATTAGACTTTATTTTATTACCCATATTCTGTTTGTATTTACCGAAAATTTTTAATGGGCTTTGCTGGTGACTCTAGCTCTCGAATATAGTCAAACATGTCTCCCAAATTAAGGTGTTTAAGGACAAATTATATGTTTAAGTGATTAACATAAGATATTTTATATTACTAAAGGTACTACAACAGCGAGTTTTTTGAAAATAGGAGGTATATCGCTTATTTACTTTACTGCACATTGAATTTCTCTGACCACGCCTCAAGATTTAAATAGTCATGAAAGACTAAAAAAAGCCTTCCACTTCTGTATTTATCTGCTACTTCTTTGTATTTCCTGCCATTATTTTTCATATAAATGATGACTTACTGAGGGAATAAAGCTTCCTTACTATGTACCCTTGCAATTCTGATTATATATCCATTGTGATACAGTAATGCTTTGATTGAATGCCTTTGGCTTTGATTTTGATTGCATTCATACTTGGAAGGCAAAAATCACACCTTAACCAAATTGCACTTACAAATTCCCCAAGATTGTCAATATATTTCATATACATCATTGTATTTTGTATATAAAATAAGCATAGTAATTCATATACACACTGAAGTTTGATAAACAGTAATCTGAGAAAGGAACAAGCTATTTCTGCAGATGTTCAAGTAATCAAACCATTCTGCATTTAGAATAACCTTCATTTTTTTAAGAGTTTTAAAATATTTTTAATACTGTCATGCTTTTGTATTTAGCAAAATTTGTTGTAGAATTAAATGATTATATATGCTTTAGTCAATGAAAAGTCATACACTCTTAGGGCAAAATACTATTATCTTATTGTAGTGTAGGTTTATCCATATTTTAAGAAATATTTGTTGATTTAATCATCATTGACAGTAAATAAGTTCTAAATACCTAGTAACCTATTCAAAAGTATTTTCAGTCACTCAGTCGTGTCCAACTCTCTGCAACCCCATGAATCACAGCATGCCAGGCTTCCCTGTCCATCACCAACTCCTTCAAATTGCAAAGGAGTATGAGGATGGGTAGAGGACTTCAAAATGTTTCTTTCTGCCTGCAGGGTGAATTCTGTGTTGTTTTGGTATTAATTCCATATAATTTGAAAAAAAATTAATAGTCTTTATAATGAAACATTGGAGTGCATTTTCTGGGAAGGAAGCATTTAAAGATATCTCCTGAGTCAAAGGATAAAACTTCATGGAATTGTGATTCCCCACGTTCTTTCTGTTAGCTTTTTCCTATTATACTTTTGTGCAACATTTTTAGAGAGCTTTATGAAGAATTTACATGAAAAACACTATAAATATTTAAACTGCAAACTTTGCTATATTTTGAGATATATATATATATATATATATATATATATATATAACAAAACTTTCTCATGATGTACTCTGCATATAAGTTAAATAAACAGGGTGACAATATACACCCTTGACGAACTCCTTTTCCTATTTGGAACCAGTTTGTTGTTCCATGTCCAGTTCTAACTGTTGCTTCCTGACCTGCATACAGATTTCTCAAGAGGCAGATCAGGTGGACTGGTATTCCCATCTCTTTCAGAATTTTCCACAGTTGATTGTGATCCACAAAGTCAAAGGCTTTGGCATAGTCAATAAAGCAAAAATAGATGCTTTTCTGGTACATCATGAGAAATGCTGGACTGGAAGAAACACAAGCTGGAATCAAGATTGCCAGGAGAAATAACCTCATATATGCAGATGACACCACCCTTATGGCAGAAAGTGAAGAGGAACTAAAAAGCCTCTTGAGGAAAGTGAAAGTGGAGAGTGAAAAAGTTGGCTTAAAGCTCAGCATTCAGAAAATGAAGATGATGACATCCGGTCCCATCACTTCATGGGAAATAGATGGGGAAACAGTGGAAACTGTCTTAGACTTTATTTTTCAGGGCTCCAAAATCACTGCAGATGGTGACTGCAGCCATGAAATTAAAAGACGCTTACTCCTTGGAAGGAAAGTTATGACCAACCTAGATAGCATATTCAAAAGCAAAGACATTACCTTGCCAACAAAGGTTCGTCTAGTCAAGGCTATGGTTTTTCCTGTGGTCATGTATGGATGTGAGAGTTGGACTGTGAAGAAGACTGAGCGCGGAAGAATTGATGCTTTTGAACTGTGGTGTTGGAGAAGACTCTTGAGAGTCCCTTGGACTGCAAGGAGATCCAACCAGTCCATTCTGAAGGAGATCAGCCCTGGGATTTCTTTGGAAGGAATGATGCTAAAACTGAAACTCCAGTACTTTGGCCACCTCATGCGAAGAGTTGACTCATTGGAAAAGACTCTGATGCTGGGAGGGATTGGGGGCAAGAGGAGAAGGGGACGACAGAGGATGAGATGGCTGGATGGCATCACTGACTTGATGGACGTGAGTCTGAGTGAACTCCGGGAGTTGATGATGGACAGGGAGGCCTGGCGTGCTGTGATTCATGGGATTGCAAAGAGTCGGACACGACTGAGCAACTGATCTGATCTGATATATAAAACTTATGAAAGGATCACTACAATAAAAAGAATTTACACATTAATCACCCCCAAAAGTTTCAACACCCTTCCCCCACCACCCCCCTGCATAGCCAGGCAACCACTCATCTGACTTTCTCACTATAATGTTTACATTTTCTGTTATAACACGTACTTAATTTTGTCTGGCGTTTTTCATTCAACATAATCTCTTTAAGTGATTGTCCTTTCATGTTTCCCATCAATTTCACTGGGAAGTATGTCCTCGGAGCTCATCACATTGCCAGACAGAAGTGTAACTCTTTCCTTCACTTCTTAAGGAATGACTTCCTTTAGATTTTTAAATATGTTTATAGTTGCCTTGAAGACTGTCCGCTAAGTCAGACACCTGGTCCTCTTACAGACGTTTTCTGTTACTTGCTTGTTGTTCTCCTGTGTATGGATCTCACATTTTCCCATTTCTTTGTGTGCCTCATACTATTTTGTTGAAAACTGGCTGTTCATATAATATGTTGTGGTAACTCTGGATGCTAATCTCCCTTGTTCAGGACATCCTGTTGCTTTGCTTGCTTGTTCATTTGATTAGTGTTTGGACTGGATTGTTTTAGTGAAGTCCATTTCCCTGCAATGTGATACCTCTGATATCACTTCTTAGAGAGTGCTGGCTTAGATGTGTGCAAAGTCAAAAATGATAGGGTCTTAACAGAGCTCTCTTTGACTCTTCTCCAGTTCTTTGTGTTAAGCTATCTGCCTCTTTTGATATTACACTCAGTTGGCTAGGCTTCCTAATTGCCAGCTGATTGTTCTAATGTTTTGACATTGCCTTGCAGTATAAATTGCTCCATGGTCTGACCCAATCAAGAACAGGCTCCTTTGCAGGAGTAGTTTTTGAAGGCAGTTTTGAGGTTTGTTCTGAAACAAGAAGAGGTCATTTTAGCTGTTTCTTTTCCTGATAAATCAACTGGCCTATGTTTTACTTGGTTGCTCTCTTAAGAGTCTCCAATCTCCTGTTACATACTAGAACTCCAAATTCCAATTAATTTCACAGGTGCCATTAGACTTGAACTTTCTCTTACCCTACTCCCAGTTAAGTCAGCTCACCTGAAGCGGGCTTTGGAGTCTTCCGGTTTTATGGTCTGCCTCTCCCAGTGGGCAAAGTCTCTGAGTCATTTCCCCAGAACTGTAGGAGATGATGGTGGACTATTCTCATGGGGTGACTCCTTTACTTTATAAGTAGGGTGCTGGGTGAGGATGGTAGCCTCTGGTTTCTCAGCTTTCCTCTACCAGCATGGAATCTCTGCCCCATAAGCAAGCTGGGGAAAGGACTACATTTATTAACACATGGGGTCCCATTATTCTCAGTCTGCCTTCCTTGGTAGAGCCTCAACGCTGAGAGTGAGGGCTGAATGAGAGAAGGGAGCCCTCTATTTCTTGGCTGCATTTGTTCGGAATTCAGCTTCTGCCAGATGCGAGACAGAACTTGGAAGGATGAGAAATGCTTGCAGCCTTCTCCTCCTGGGGAGACGCTATAATTTCTGATGAAGATCTGGAGCAAGCTTAGCCACATCATCTTGGCTGCCCCTGACCAGAGTGAATTTTCTATTACGCTGAGCTGGGAGTGGAGAAAGAGGAAACAGGACATGACTCAAGTGTCACAAATGCTCATTGCATAAATAATTCTATATTTGCTATATATCCTTAGGACAGTTTCCCGTGAGTTTAAATGATTAAGGGTTTGGGGCCTTTATCATTTTTATCATCACAGTTATTTTGCCAAGGAACAGGTTCCCAAGTCCGTCATTCTGGAAGTCCTGTTTCAGTTTTTGACTATTACATTTAAAGTTGTAAGTATATTATTGTACAACTCTTTTGTGTGAGCATATAATTTTTCCTCCCCTTGGGTAAATATCTAAGAGTGGAATGACTGGGTTATGGTGATCTTATAGGGCAGGTATGTGTTTAACTTTTTAAGAAACTATCACACTGTTTAAGATGTTTGCAGTAGTTTGCATTCTTATCCAGAGTGTAAGAGTTCTAGCTGCCTCACAGTATTCCTAGTGTCCTCAATTAAATACCATACCACAGTATATCTTATTTTCATTTCAATTTTCCAAATGGGTAATAATGAGGAGCATTTTTTTCATGTGTTTATTATTTTTATATCTTTGGTTAAATGTCTTTTCAAATCTTTTGTACATTTTTTAAAGTTGGGTGGCCTATTAATGTATTTTTAGAGTTCAGAGTCTTATTTTTTGTTCCTATATTTTATGTTAGGTAGACTTTTCACTGTAAATTCTTGCATGCATCATGTAGTTTAAATTTTATTTTAGTTTAATTTAAACGTTTTCTTTCAATTGCTGAGTTTAACTCATTTACTTTTAAAAAATAAAAATAATACACAAAACAAGCAGGAAATCCAGTTGTACAAGTTGGTACAAGATTGCCTGTGATGAAAGCACTTCCCTTGTCCTTCCTGTCACTCTCATTTTTGTAAGAGGCAATCCCTTTAACCATTTATGACTTTAGTTGTAATGAGGAGTCCAAACCTATGGAGGATAGTTTTAGATGGAGCTTTATTTTTATTGACTTATCATTCTTTTGAATCTTATCTATCCACTTCCTGTTGTGCTAGTTGAAAATTTAGCTAACTTTCAAACACATTCACAAATATTGTCTTGTATTCCACCAACTTCCCCAAATAATGTCTTTTCTAGTTTGCATCAACTAAAAATGATGACTTCCTTGTGTAGTTATTTGTGTAGAGTTGTATACTTCTTATTGCCTTTCTTTTTTCTTACTGAGAGAATAGACGAGAAGCAAAGCCTGCACATTCTTTACTCTGCTACTAATGTCTTCCAGCTTCTTAATAATTTTCTCTGTTGCTTGGGACACAATGTTTAAGAAATCCTTCTTGGACTCTTGAAGTCAGTATTTTCCTATCATGTGACCAGTAATTTCACAAAATACACATCTGTTTCCTTAAACTTCATAGAGTTTTATATTTTTTTTTGTTTTAATTCAAGGCTTTGCTATTTCTTGATTTACTTATTTTAGTTGAGAACTTCAACAAATTTAAAGAAAAAAAGGTAAATGGGAGCTAGAGTAATACAGACTATTTTGGCTATGATTAAAATTAACTCAAATTGTCTAAAATATAAAGGAGAATTATGTATTAATTTAAAGAAATTCCAGGAATAAAATGGTTGTGTTCAAAGTCTCAATAATGTCATATAGCTCAGTCTCACTTTCATATTTAGCATTTTAGAAACAATCTGTCTTCTCATGATGGCCACTAAAAGATCTCGACTTAACAGCTGTCCAGGCTTAAGTGCAGAGAAAGCTTTCCTCAGCAGTAAGCCTGCCAATAGGTAAAAGTTAATAAACATGTCTTATGGCTGAAGAGGGGCATGTACCCACTTCTGATCAAGTCACTATGAACAAAGAACAGTATCCGCACCTCGTGGAGCTAAGACTTGTGCATAGAATCACCCGAACCATTTGAATGGTGCTTGAAAAAGGAGTAGATCCCAGATGAAAGTCTCTTTGGTAATACTAGAACAAAGGGGAAATGAATGCTGAGAACACAATAAACTTCTTCCTCACAGGGTCCTTTGAATGTCTGTATGTTCAGTGTTGCTCTGGTGATAAGCAGTCTCGAAGTCTCAGTAACTTACAACAGCATGAGTTTATTTCTGGCTCACGTTGTATGAGGGCTGTAGATCAGCTTCAGCTCTGCTGGACTCAGCATGCTCAACGTGGTTCAGCAGCTCAATATCTTATCATTCAGAGCCTCAGGCTGATAGAGTAGCCCCTGTTGAGGATGTTCATTCTCACAGCAGAGAGCAGGGATGCGAAAGTGATGTCAAACCAAATCAAGCAGTAATATTTAAAGAGTCCAACTCAAATATGGCAAATGTATATCATGTCCATTCACATCTCAATTGCCAAAGCACATCTACCTGGTCAAAATCTGAGGTCAGTGCCATGGTGACATATGCTCAGAAAAATCACAGGTAGATTGATTGCTATTGCTAAGTCACTTCAGTCGTGTCCGACTCTGTGTGACCCCATACCCACCAGGCTCCCCCGTCCCTGGGATTCTCCAGGTAAGAACACTGGAGTGGGTTGCCATTTCCTTCTCCAATGCATGAAAGTGAAAAGTGAAAGTGAAGTTGCTCAGTCATGTCCGACCCACCGTGACCCCATAGACTGCAGCCTTCCAGGCTCTTCCATCCATGGGACTTTCCAGGCAAGAGTACTGGAGTGGGGTGCCATTGCCTTCTCCGAGGTAGACTGATAGGGATGTATAATCCTGATACAAGGAGAAAGTGAATATTTTTCATCTGCTGTACAATCTACCACAAGAATATAGAATTTTAGATTACAAACTAGTTTCCTATAAATTTTGAAGATATTTCAGTTTTTTGGCATCCACTTTTACTGATGAAAAATGTGGTTGACCTAATTTTTATTCTTTTACAGCTTATTTTATTTCCTTTAGAAGTTTTCAGGATGCACTCTGTCTCAGTTTGGTGAAACTTTCATTTGCAATTCTTATCAGATGTTTTGTTTTGCTTCACATATTTAAGTCTAAATGTTTTTTTGCATGCTATTTAATGTGTGTATCCTTTATTTTAGATAATGTGTGTATCCTATATTTAGCTTCCCTAGTGGCGCAGACGGTGAAGCATCTGCCTGCAATGCAGGAGACCTGGGTTCGATCCCTGGGTTGGGAAGATCCCCTGGAGAAGGAAATGGCAACCCACTCCAGTATTCTTGCCTGGGAAATCCCATGGACAGAGAAGCCTGATAGGCTACAGTCCATGGGGTCGCAAAGAGTCAGACACGACTGAGTGACTTCACTCACTCACTCACTCATCCTTTAATTGTTTACTATTCTTTTCTCTTATATCTTTGCTAATTTTAAAGGGATATAAAGTATTCATTGTTCTTTTTTAAATGTGATTCTCTATATCTTTAAATTATATTGCCTAAGCTTTTCTAGTTACTAGCTACAGAGAGTAAACAATATCCTTTTACTCTCCGCTGTGGAAGATTAAGGACTATTTTACCCTTCCCCAACCCAGGTGGCTATGTGGTAAAGAAATCCCACTGCGAATGCAGGGGATGCACGTTTGATCCCTGAGTAGAGAAGAACCCCTAGAAGAGGAAATGGCAAACCACTCCAGTATTCTTTGTTGGGAAATCCCATAGACAGAGGAGGCTGGCGGGCTGCAGTCCATGGGGTTGCAAAGAGTCAAACAACAATAACCTTCCCTGTCTGTCCAAGTTTCCCAATTTTTGGCACTCTGGCATATTTTTGCCTGCTATTTTTCAAATGTATTAACTTTTGTTTCTATAATTAAAACATTCCATTTTCAGCCAGTTTTTATAAATGTTAAGATTTAATGATATATTTACCTAGATTCAGAATTCTCTTCTAAGCTTTTCACTCCTTGATGTATTGGTCCATTGTTTTTAATTTTGATTCATTATTTATTTGACTGCAATGCATTTGCAGGTAGATTTTTATAAGTAATACTGTATATGTTAAATTCTTTTATATTTCAAAATGTCTTTCTGTTTTCTTTTAATGTGAAAGCTACCCTTGTTAAGAATGCATTTAATATTTTTCCCCTGAACATTTTTTAGATGTTGATTTTTGTTCTAAGTACTTTAATGAGCTGGAACAGGCTAGGTGCACAATGATAATTACATACTATTTTATGTTTAAAACATATACCAGTTTATGTCTTATTCTCAAGGATTCTATATTTCTTTTCTCTTTTTTTGACAGATGATAAACTTTCCATTCACATAACCAAAATTTGCTTTGCAGCAAATTGCTCCTTCTATGTTTTCTATTCTGTTTGTTCTAGTTGCTTTGATAGGGATATCTCCCATTTGATTCTCCCTTTATATTTGCTTTTCCTCTTTTCAGCACATTTTAATTCTAGCACAATTTCACAACATGTTTGAAAAATTAATCTTCTTTGCGGCTGCTAATTCCATGTGAAAGTGAAAGTGTTTGTTGCTGTGTCCAGCTCTTTGTGACCCCATGGTCAGTAGCCCACCAGGCTCCACTGTCCCTGGGATTTCCAGGCAAGAATACTGGAGTGGGTTGCCATTTCATTCTGCAGGGGATCTTTCCAACTCATGGATGCAACCCAGGTCTCCCACGTTAGAGACAGATTCTTTACTGTCTGAGCCACCAGGTAAGTCCTAAAATTGGTACTAGAGATGGAACCCAGGACATATTTCTTTGGATACCACAAGGATGTAACATAGTAATTCAGTGTTACATTGGAAGGGATCTTAGATGCTATATAGACAAAATCTTTACTTTAGGACTAAGAGGAGTTTGGGATGAAGTTATTTACATTTGGCCCCACAGTCTGTGACCTCTGAGCTGGGTTGAGACAAAGACACAAACCAGAAATCATTCAGTGAGGAAAGGAGAGTGCTTCCTTATTATTATCTTGAGTTTGTTCCTTGTCTTCAATTGTCAATATTTATCACAATTATAATTGATTGGGAAACATGACTTTTTCATATATACATTGTGCATCAAAAAACCAAATGAATTTTATATAATGAAGATAGCAAATTTTATTTCCTCAAAGCCTTCAGGCTTTAAATACAAGTTATCTTAAGTGAATATTGTTAAGAGCTTCTCCAAATTAATTATCTTTCACAATGAGATGTATAATCTAAGTTATATCAAAAAGCCATGAAACTTAGATGACTCAGGCTTAAGCCACAATTTCTGCTGCACGTTCTAAACAGTCAGCTCTCTAGTCTAGCTCTGATATTTATTAATAATATATTTAGTAAAAAGATGTGGCTTAAGAAAATACTTCTTTCATATTGAAGAATTTTAGTCATATGTATACCAATTCAGTCTCATAGTTTCCATTAGGATGATTCAACATTTTTTAAACATTTCAGTTGTAAGTGGGACTGAAAACTTGTTTTCTTTCTTCAGTTTATGGAGTCAGATAAACTGACACATTAAATAGTTATCCTGAAATTGTTTATTCTTCCTGTGTTAATCAGATGATTCTCTACTGGCTCACTTTAGTGAATAAGTCTTTGCAACACAGCAAGAAAAAAAGAAATGTACAGATAGGGCAAATCTTTCATAATTTAACATCCATCTCTCTATCTATGCTATTTCAAATATATGTTATATATAATATATGTGTATGTATATATATATATGGCATGTTACATGTTTGTGTTTCCTCCAAAATATATTTTTAAATGACAATGATATAAAATTTAGTACATGGAATTATGTACCATTCAGTTTTATTTTTTTATTCTTTAATAAACCCTAAGAAAGATTGAGGGAAGGTAGAGAAGGGGGTGACGGAGGATGAGATGGTTGGATGGCATCACTGCCTCAATGGACATGAGTTTGAGCAAGCTCCAGGAGATGATGAAGGACAGGGAAGCCTGGCATGTTGCAGTCCATGGGGTTGCAAAGAATTCGACATGACTTAGAGACTGAACAGCAAAACCTAGGAATCATCAAAAGTGCAAATAACTATATTATGAGCTGAACTTATGCCACATAAAACCACTTAAAGAATTATTAATAATTACTGCTTCTGGAGTACACAGCTTAAGAGAAGTTTATAAGAAAGCAACTATTTTTTGCTTTCTTTTACTTGTAAAAAGAAGAATTGGCTTATATATTTGGCTTATACTTAAATATGTCCGTCTTAAAAAATGAGTCTATAACACTATTCTCTGCTGGATAAAATATTGTTTTATTGGAGAAAATGATTGGATTCTTATGATTGTTGGAATATAAATTTGAATTATATTTAAGGGTTTTTGGACTATTTAAAAAATATTTTAACATCATTCTAAGCTTCTTATTTAAAGGGTTATGGTGATTTATAAAATAAACATCTAGTCAAATATGCTTCAAGAAGATTAATTATCCATTCTCCCAAACACTGTATATCAAAATTTCTAGGCACTCATGTATTTATGACAGTCTTAGTGATCAACTTTTTTACAACCAAACATTACTGTTGCCATGATATTGGATTAATGACTGTGTTTACCTTCACAGTAATGAAAAATATTAAACAATGCATCATTTTAAGCTTGGAGGTCTGACTAATGCTGCAGAACTAGATGAAATTTGCTTAACTCAAGCAGTGTGTCTGAGAGCAATGACAACTCTGAGTCGTGCTATTTGCTGCTCAATGTCAGTAAACATATTTTGTACCAGTGTGACTATTTTCATTCTTCCTTGTGTACATTAATTCTGTATTTTTAGAGAGGGTATGCAATATAAAGTGTAAGGTTTCTTTAGCTATGATCATAGTTGTGAGCACATTTAGACATGTCAACTTCCAGTAACATGAGCAGTAGGGTGAAAGGGAAAGGTTATTGGGTTTGTTTACTGTCTAGAATAAATGTGTCCTCCCTTAGCTGGCTTGCTTAAGGGCAGGTTGTTATGATGGTAAGCAAGATCCAAACGGATGAAAGTTCAGCTCTAGTCCAGGCAGATTTTGATGCATGAAAGAAAGATTAATCAATCAATTAAAGTTGACTTTTCATATTAGAGCTAACACTCAAAATCACTGGTGATTTTTTTCAAGGAGGACCCTAGGCAGGCACTAGATAATGGAAATATGACTCAGTTCCTGGGAGTGACAGCTTCTTCTGGTTACATGGTTTTAGGACAGAGTTCTATTCCTAGCATATCACAGAAGGATCAGGTGGAAACATTGAAGAAAAAGTAACAGTCAAATAGATGTGTCCAACAGGTTGGTGAAGGAAGAAATGAGAAAGAAGAGGAGAAAGAGAAGCTCCTTCAGTATTTGCAAAGCTAAATAAGAAACTCTTTAGGTAACTAGAATTTACCCAAGATATCGGTTTTACTGAAGAAAGACCAATCCAAGACTATATCATCTGGTTGCTAATTTCCTTTTATCTTGTTCAGAATTGACTTAAGAATTAAGAAAGTCTAATTGGGTAGGGGCTGATTTGAGCAGTCCCACTATGATGAACATAGAAAGTCAGGGGAAAATCAATAAAAAATATCCTATCCACTCTTGAATTATCTCATTAAGAGTGGGAACATGATGAGTTATGATTTAAAAAATACCTAAATCTTTGAGATTAGTTGTTTGTCTGTTGCTTCATTTGCTATTATTTTCTCCCATTCTGAAGTCTGTCTTTTCACCTTGCTTATAGTTTCCTTTGTTGTGCAGAAACTTTTAAGTTTAATTAGGTCCCATTTGTTTATTTTTGCTTTTATTTCCAATATTCTGGGAGGTGGGTCATAGAGGATCCTGCTGTGATGTATGTTGGAGAGTGTTTTGCCTATGTTCTCCTCTAGGAGTTTTACAGTTTCTGGTCTTACATTTAGATCTTTAATCCATTTTGAGTTTGTTTTTGTGTATGGTGTTAGAAAGTGTTCTAGTTTCATTCTTTTACAAGTGGTTGACCAGTTTTCCCAGCACCACTTGTTAAAGAGATTGTCTTTTCTCCATTGTATATTCTTGCCTCCTTTGTTAAAGATAAGGTGTCCATATGTGCGTGGATTTATCTCTGGGCTTTCTCTTTTGTTCCATTGATCTATATTTCTGTCTTTGTGCCAGTATCATACTGTCTTGATGACTGTGGCTTTGTATTAATCTCAAAAATATACAAGCAACTCCTACAGCTCAATTCCAGAAAAATAAATGACCCAATCAAAAAATGGGCCAAAGAACTAAATAGACATTTCTCCAAAGAAGACATACAGATGGCTAACAAACACATGAAAAGATGCTCAACATCATTTATTATTAGAGAAATCCAAATCAAAACCACTATGAGGTACCATTTCACGCCAGTCAGAATGGCTGCGATCCAAAAGTTTACAAGCAAATGCTGGAGAGGGTGTGGAGAAAAGGGAACCTTCTTATACTGTTGGTGGGAATGCAAACTAGTACAGCCATAATGGAGAACAATATGGAGATTCCTTAAAAAACTGGGAATAGAACTGCCTTATGATCCAGCAATCCCACTGCTGGGCATACACACTGAGGAAACCAGAATTGAAAGAGACACATGTACCCCAGTGTTCATTGCAGCACTGTTTATAATAGCCAGGACATGGGAGCAACCTAGATGTCCATGAGCAGATGAATGGATAAGAAAGCTGTGGTACATATACACAATGGAGTATTACTCAGCCATTAAAAAGAATGCATTTGAATCAGTTCTAATGAGGTGTATGAAACTGGAGCCTATTATACAGAGTGAAGTAAGCCAGAAAGAAAAACACCAATACAGTATACTAAAGCATATATATGGAATTTAGAAAGATGATAACAATAACCCTGTATACGAGAAAGCAAAAGAGACACTGATGTATGAAACAATCTTTTGGACTCTGTGGGAGAGGGAGAGGGTGGGATGATTTAGGAGAATGGCATTGAAATATGTATAATATCATATATTAAATGAGTCTCCAGGTTCAATACACGATACTGGATGCTTGGGGCTGGTGCACTGGGACGACCCAGAGGGATGGTACAGGGAGGGAGGAGGGAGGAGGGTTCAGGTTGGGGAACACATGTATACCTGTGGCAGATTCATTTTGATAAATGGCAAAACCAATACAATATTGTAAATTTTAAAAAAAATAATAAAATGTACAAAATTGAAAAAACAGCAACCAAAAAAACATCTAAATCTATTTTATAGGCAATGTATATGTAGGTTTGGTAGGATTTAATGAATTATGACATAATTTTCCAAAGTTTGCCTTTAAACTCTGATATTAAAAAATTGATTCTGTTCAATATTCTGTAATAATATATATGGGAAAAGAATTTGAGAAAGAATAAATATATGCATGTGCTTCCTTCCCTGGTGGCTCAGAGGGTAAAGAATCTGCGCACAATGCAAGAGACCCGGATTCGATCCCTAGGTCAACAAGATCCCCTGAAAAAGGAAATGGCACCCCACTCCAGTATTCTCGCCTGGAGAATTCCATGGACAGAGGAGACTGGCGGGCTGCAGCCCATGGGATTGCAAAGAGTCAGACACAACTTAGTGACTAAGACACACACACACACACACACACACACACACACACAAATACACGTATATGTGTGACTGAATCACTTCACCATGCACCTGAAACTAACACGACCTTGTAAATCAACTATGCTGCTGCTGCTAAGTCACTTCAGTCGTGTCTGACTCTGTGTGACCCCATGGACGGCAGCCCATCAGGCTCCACCATCCCTGGGATTCTCCAGGCAAGAACACTGGAGTGGGTTGCCATTTCCTTCTCCAATGTGTGAAAGTGAAAAGTGAAAGTGAAGTCGCTCAGTCGTGTCCGACTCTTAGCGACCCCATGGACTGCAGCCCACCAGGCTCCTCCATCCATGGGACTTTCCAGGCAAGAGTACTGGAGTGGGTTGCCATTGCCTTCTTCTAAAATAAAAAATTTAAAAGTAGATTCTGTAAGGAAGAAAGCTTTGCTATAAAGTATCGTTTTCTTTTCTTGTGTTTTTGTTTTGTTTTGTTTAGTATCTATCAAGTCTTGGTAACTTTCCATATTTATATATGCCACCACTAATGACAGTCTCCGTGAAAGCCTGTCTTTTTCAACTCAAAACCAAGAACTGGCTCAGAGAAAAAGGCTCAAGCAAGATGTGTTAAATCAACAACATCCCATTAACATGCTTGGGGTAACTTAGAATAATCGGACTTATAGGCACTCATCAAATGTAAGCATCTATGTTAAAATTTATGGTTGCAATACTCCCTTGAGTATGCATAGGTATCTGCCTCTCCTAGCCTTCATACTTTTAGTATGGTACTTAAAGTTTCTTTATCATTGTAAATAGTATTTCTCAAGGCATTAAAATTTTATGGTTTTCATTCAAACTTCTTCATTCCTTTCCTTACTTACATGCTCTAAAGCAGAAATAAATTTAAAATTTAAAATGCAAACAGGCTTATTTTCTCTTTTCTGTACTTGTCATTCTTGTTTACAAACAGACAAGTAAATAGATGGAAGCTATAAGCTTTCAGCATTGAAAATATATTCTTCATCTCACACATACACAGAGAATTCATTAGTCTTACATTAAGTAACATGCTTAAACATTTAAAAAGTGTTAGGAAAGAACTGATTATATCATCTGATATTCCATAGTTCTACTACACTTTCTATAAATTTCTATTTTGCTATCTGGTCATTCATGATTAAAGGCTCCTTATTAGTAACAATGGAATTCAAAAGAAAAAGTGTATTTACTATTCAAATGCTATTATTTGTTTGACTTTCTTTGACAAGTTGTCGATAAGCTATAACAGACTTCTAAATAAAAGCAGTTAACGCTGCCTTTTTCTAATTTCTTTAAGAAATCAGTAGAAATGATCATCAGACATGAATTTGGAGAGGTGATTATCCACATGATGATAAGCTCTTATTGTAATCACTGCACAGCATGTGAGAAGTCATTAGATGAAGTATTGAAGTTCCCCGGTCAGTGACAATAATAAATGTGTACGTAATACACATTTTGTTAAGGAAGCACTAATTACCCGTTGTTGCTTCAATTGAGTTCATTCCATTACCCAGATATACAAATACTGAAAACCAACACCTCTGCATCTTTCTTCCAGCCCTTACATGACCATACCACAGACAAGTCAGTAACTTACCTAGCTTGTAGAATGAGTAAAGTCTTATCTCTCTTGCTCTCTGTCTCTCTTTCATTCTCTAAACCCATCTCTTCAACAAGTCTTCCTTAAGGAACATAAGACCTCTCTCTTCCTAGTCCCCACTCAAAAAGCAATGCAACAAGAGCTAATTATGTCAAGCTGTAGTTGCGTGGTTTCCTTGCCTGAGGTAAAATTATGAAGTATTTATAGGAAAACAACTGTGGCCTTCAGTCCAAGCTAGGTTTTCATACTCTTGTCCAACTTTCCCAGTTATTTTTATATTACTCTTGTGTCTCTGCCATAATTGGTCCTGAATTCAGAAGAGAGTAAGTTATGATTTGTCATCTAAACATCCACACACTTTGATGTAAAAAAAAAAAAAAAAAGTTTAATTTAAAAAAAAAAAAGTTAAACACTGAAGTATATACAAAGGTTAATTCAATCTCTGCTGTCACAGACTTTGTGATATAAATAGGGATAATACTGTTATCCAGCGTTATTACCCAAATAGCCACAATATCAGGACAAAAAATGTCTAAAAACATGGAACATGGGTTGTGACAGAGACTATAAGCTGCCTGCTTCAGTGTCTTCTTTTAGAATGCTTAGGGTCAAAAAGGAAGTTTACATTTACCAACATCCTTTCAGCTAGATGGTGCCATTTCCCTAAATACATGCTGATCAATGAGTTGGAAGTTGCAATATTATATGGAACTTATAGGTGATTCACTTAAAAGAGAGCCAGAATGTATCTTTTGTCTCTCCTCTTTTCTCCTCTTACTGCTTAGGATGTTTCTTCTGTCAATGAGTCTATTTTGGTCTCTGAGGACATGGGTCACACCCTAGTCTTAGTGAAACTTGAAGCTAGAAAGTCATCATTCCCAACCTAGAGACTGCTCAGATTGGGCCTTTTATGAGAGAGGTTTAAATGTTTATCTTTGCAAAGCACCATTTCTATGATTTCTGTTAGGCACATTTTGAAATTGATGACATATAAGTATGAATGATGAGTAGGAATAATACGTGATGCTAAACTGGTGGGAGAAGAGTGTTCCAGTTTAAGGAACAGTGTGTGCTAGAGAGCAAAGTGGCTGTTCAGAAATTGAAAAAAATAAAAATCATATAGCTTTGTGGGAGTGGAAAATATGTGAAGAGAGTTCAGGTCTGGAAGGCCTTGAATCCAGACTGAAAAATAATAGCTAATTGAGTAAGCAGAGACTGCTACAGGTTTCTGCACCAGGAGAGACCTAATTATTCTGTGCTTTAAGAAAATAAATATGGAAACCATGAATGGATGAAAGTAGAAAGGGAAACTCAGCAGAAATGTGATAAACAATTGAGGGGTTGTTGCACAACTCAGTAAATATACTAACTCAACTGACCTGTACATTTTAAAAGAGTGAATTTTATGGTATGTGAATCCTATATTAATGAAGCTGTTATTTAAATCAGAAGAGTTAAGGGGTAGACTACAAAGTGGGAGAAGGGTTTTAACTTGGAGATTGGCAGTGAGAGTGGAAAGAGAAGATGTATAATGACATCTGACATTATCAAATGTATGAACAGGGTTGTCTAAGCTAATCTTTCCAATCCTCAAGATCACCCACTCTTTAGCCCATTACAGTTTTGTTCCTGCATGTCACTGAAACTCCTCTTGTTCAAGTTACTCTTGATGAAAGATTATTATTCATTGGTCTCTTCTCTGCTGCAAAATGTAGGGCTTTCTGTAGCATTGACATTGCTGAACATCTACCACTTCTTGAAGCTCCATCATTGGCTTGGAAGGCAATCTTTCCTGGGTTTCTCACTACCTTTTTAAGATATTTTTAATCAGACTCTGTTAAGGTTCTCTAGAAAATCAGTAGGATGTGTGTGTGTGCAGTGTGTGTGTGTGTGTGCATATGTGAATGTATCTGTGTGTTATAGCTTGAGTCTGAAGGCAGCCTAGAGATAGAATTCCCTTGTTCTCAGGAAACCTCAATCCAGTTTCTCTTAAGACCAACTGATTGGATGAGGCCCACCCGTATTATGAAGGATAAACTGCTTCATTCAAAGTTTACTAATTAAGTGTTCATCTCATCTTAAAAAAATCTTCACTGAGATATTTGGTTGGTGTTTGACCAAATATCTGGTTATCATAGCCTAGCCAAGTTGATATAAAACATTAACCATTGTAGACTTCCTCAATAAATATGCTTTTGCCCACCTATCAAAGTAAGTCTTTTCTAGCTTTTTACTCTTTAATTCTCTTTGCTACCTAAAAAATATTTCACCTTTTATTTAGAAATCAATTGTATACAACCCTTTCAATCAGCAACTGCTTGTATAATCACATATCTGCTATTTTAAAATTGATTTCTGTTTTATCTGCATTGAAGAGATATGGATGTACATGTGTGTCATAAGATATCAATAATATAAATATAGAGAAGTAAAGACATTCAAAAACAAAATCGTAGAAGAGAGACAAATTTAGAGATAAAGAGGATAAAGATAGCCATAACAGACGAGAATAAAACAGAATAAATCCTGATGTGTCCAGTGGTGAGAAAAATAAAAGGAGCCAGCTTCTGTGTCACTGGGGATAGTGTGACTCGTTACAAATGAATCAGGAAACTCCGAGAAAATGAAAAGTGAGATAAAGGTAGTCAGATTTGGTGACTAGAAGATAATTGGGGATTTTATTGGAGGGAGGCCTGGGTTCATTGACATAAAGATGTATAGCAGAAAATGACTTCAATATTTAAAAACAAAGAAACCTTTAACAATAGTTGCAAGGTGGAAAGCCTCTAAAATTATTGTGCTTAGATGACATGCAAGTTGTTAAACCTTCTGCTTATGATCTACAAGAACCTGAGCAAACTGAAAAGCCACTCTTCCTCAATTCCCTTTTCAGTAAAATGGGATATATATATATATGTGTGTGTGTGTGTATACATATATATATATATATATATATATATATATACTCAGTTCAGTCAATTCAGTTCCTCAGTCATGCCTGACTCTTTATGACCCCATGGACTGTAGCACACCAGGCCTCCTTGTCCATCACCAACTACAAGAGTTTATACCCAAACTCCTATCCATTGAGTTGGTGATGCCATCCAACCATCTCATCCTCTGTCATCCCCTTCTCCTCCTGCCTTCAATCTTTCCCAGCATCCGGGTCTTTTCCAGTGAATCACTTCTTCACATCAGGTGGCCAAAGTATTGGAGTTTCAGCTTCAACATCAGTCCTTTCAGTGAATATTCAGGACTGACTTCCTTTATGATGGACTGGTTGGATCTCCTTGCAGTTCAAGGGACTCTCAAGAGTCTTCACCAACACCATAGTTCAAAAGCATCAATCCTTCTGCACTCAGCTTTCTTTATAGTCCAACTCTCACATCCATACATGACCACTGGAAAAACCATAGCCTTGACTAGATGGAACTTTGTTGGCAAAGTAATGTCTCTGCTTTTGAATATGCTATCTAGGTTGGTCATAATATATATATGCATGTATATATACATATATATATGTATATATAATATTAAAGTAGGTATTTAATATAAATACATGTTAAAGGATTATAGTAAGTATTTTATAAAATAGGACCCATCAATTGTTTGATATATAGTGGGACTATCTAGTATTGGCCTTTTGGAATAATGGAATTTCCTATGCAATAATTTTCTCCTCACAAATACAAATGAACTTTCTTCACACTGTCCCTGTTCTCTCTATCACTGAAGCTAAAAACAACTGCCAACTGTTTTACTAGTCATTGAGATATATATCAGGTGAAAAGTATCTGTGTTATTATATGGGGTGAGGGCTTCCTTGGTAGCTCAGCTGGTAAAGAATCTGCCTGCAAAAAGGAGACCCTGGTTTGACTTCTGGCTTGGGAAAATCTCCTGGAGAAGGGCTAGGATACCCGTTCTAGTATTCTTGGGCTTCCCTGGTGGCTCAAATGGTAAGGAATCCACCTGCAATGCAGGAAACGGGATTAAATCCCTGGGTTGGGAAGATCCCCTGAAGGAGGGCATAGCAACCCACTCCAGTATTCTTGCCTGGAGAATCCCCATGGACAGAGAAGTCTGGCAGGCTACAATCCATGGGGTCACAAACAGTAAGTCACACACAACTGAGTGACTAAGCAAAACACATGTGGAGTGAAGGTAGTATCTTCTCTCATCCAGACGACTATGCTTGTATCAGTTTTCTACATATCAACCCGGGCTGGTGCATGTTTGTTTCTCAGATCAGGGCTTGATGATATATAGTTAAGATCACACTGAATGAAAATCTCACAGGATTTCTCATTTTGGAAACTGTCGACATTTTGTATTGGATAATTCTTTCTTGGGTGGTGGGGAGACCATTTGCTACATTATTTAGCAGCATATCTGTCTCTACTAACAAGATGTAAGTAACAACCCCCTTTAATGTGACGATCTAAAATGTATCCAGAACAGATCAGTCGCTCAGTCGTGTCCGACTCTTTGCAACCCCATCAATCGCAGCATGCCAGGCCTCCCTGTCCATCACCAACTCCCAGAGTTCACTCAGACTCACATCCATTGAGTCAGTGATACCATCCAGCCATCTCATCCTATGTCGTCCCCTTCTCCTCTTGCCCCCAATCCCTCCCAGCATCAGAGTCTTCTCCAATGAGTCAACTCTTCACATGAGGTAGCCAAAGTACT
This sequence comes from Tragelaphus eurycerus, assembly GCA_935064755.1. Classification (NCBI taxonomy): domain Eukaryota; kingdom Metazoa; phylum Chordata; class Mammalia; order Artiodactyla; family Bovidae; genus Tragelaphus; species Tragelaphus eurycerus. The sequence continues at coordinate 36,297,660 of CAKXYN010000010.1, read as the reverse complement.
GGAGTTTCAGCTTTAGCATCATTCCTTCCAAAGAAAGCCCAGGGCTGATCTCCTTCAGAATGGACTGGTTGGATCTCCTTGCAGTCCAAGGGACTCTCAAGAGTCTTCTCCAACACCACAGTTCAAAAGCATCAATTCTTCGGTGCTCAGCCTTCTTCACAGTCCAACTCTCACATCCACACATGACCACAGGAAAAACCATAGCCTTGACTAGGCGAACCTTTGTTGGCAAAGTAATGTCTCTGCTTTTGAATATGCTATGTAGGTTGCTCATAACTTTCCTTCCAAAGAATAAGCATCTTTTAATTTCATGGCTTCATGGCTGCAGTCACCATCTGCAGTGATTTTGGAGCCCAGAAAAATAAAGTCTGAGACAGTTTTCACTGTTTCCCCATCTATTTCCCATGTAGTGATGGGACCAGATGCCATGATCTTCGTTTTCTGAATGTTGAGCTTTAAGCCAACTTTTTCACTCTCCACTTTCACTTTCATCAAGAGGCTTTTTAGTTCTTCTTCACTTTCTGCCATAGGGGTGGTGTCATCTACATATCTGAGGTTATGGCCAAATATCCCGTGTGTGTGTGTGTGTGTGTGTGTGTGTGTGTGTGTGCTCGATTGTTTTCTGACTCTGTGACCCCAGAGGCTGTCTCACACCAGGCTCCTCTGTCCATGGGATTCTCCAGGCAAGAATACTGGAATGGGTAGGCATTCCCTTCTACAGGTATTCTTCCCAACCCAGGGATCAAACCCAGATCTCCTGCATTGTAAGCAGATTCTTTACCATCTGAGCCACCAGAAAAGTTCCTGGGGTAAGTAAAAAAATCTATCCTCTCTCTCAGTTCAGAACTACTGCCCAGTAACCACTCAAATGAACTTCCCTGGTGGCTCATGAGTGAAGATTCCACCTGCCAATACAGGAGACACAGGTTCAATCCCTGGGTCAGGAAGATCCCTTGGAGAAGGAAATGGCAACCCACTCCAGTATTCTTGCCTGGGAAATCTCATGGACAGAGGAGCCTGGCAGGTTCCAGTCCATGGGGTCACAAAGAATCATACACAACTTAGTGACTGAACATCTACTACCACTCAAAGGCAGTGCCAAACTATCTTTTGTGTGGTGTCATTTTATGGATGCTTGTATGTATATATGTATATCACCAGTAGAAAGCATTTTGCCTTTGCTTTATTCAAAATTATCTGTATCTGTCTCATTGACAGGTCTGGCTAGTTACTAAGAATATCAGTCCATAGCTAGTGGTAGGAATCATGGTACCATCTTTATTTTAGTAAAACATTCCATTAGAAAGAACAAATTAAGAATTTCAATTGTATGGAAATCTCTTGTGTCTCCAATAACTATATTCACTAAATAATCCTTGAGTAGCATTTCCTAAACCATTTGTATTACCATCTAATGGTTGTTGCCAGAATCAGAAGAAATTTTTTTTTTAGGGAATCCCGCACTATGGTAAGGCCAAACATATCCTAATGTGTTTAATGATGCTGAGTATCACACTCTGTGATATTTCTTCAACAGAAAGATTGAAGGCGTTCAAAGTCCTTTAACAAAATGACAAATGATATTCAATAGGTTCTAATACTCAGCTTATATCCTTCCTGGATTTATCCAAGGCTATCAGCTTCTCTATACTCTCCAAAAACTTGAGAGATTTTTATAAATATTTTTAACAAAATAACATCAAACACAGAGAATCTCTACTTCCTAATTCTAAGTGCCTTCATTTAGAAGCCCTGAATTTTAAAGCCTAGATTCATACAGACATTAGATATTATTTCAAAATTAGTTAAAACCCACCAAAAGCTAAAGAGAAGATAATTTTTAAAAATCAACTTACCTTCTTCAAAAGCTAATGTTTAATACTGGAGAAGCGCGCCGCGGGCGACGGGCCTCGCAGACGCGTGGCTCAGAGGAGCTACCCCATGTCCGAGATCCGGGCGTCAGGTGTTCTTTGGAAGGAATGATGCTAAAGCTGAAACTCCAGTACTTTGGCCACCTCATGCGAAGAGTTGACTCATTGGAAAAGACTCTGATGCTGGGAGGGATTGGGGGCAGGAGGAAAAGGGGACAACAGAGGATGAAATGGCTGGATGGCATCACTGACTCAATGGACCTGAGTCTGAGTGAACTCTGGGAGTTGGTGATGGACAGGGAGGCCTGGCGTGCTGCGATTCACGGGGTCGCAAAGAGTCGGACACAACTGAGCGACTGAACTGAATTGAACTGAATGTTTAATGAACTGAATGTTAAAAACCAGGAGAGTGCTATAATGGTAGCAGGATTACCTTCTGTTTTTTAGTAGTGTTTGAGCAGTCAGTCATGCAATTACTCTGGCTGAAAATTCTTCTCTTTGAAGATCAAACCCATATGCCATTCATGGAGCTCTTAATGACGTGCCCTCTGTTTGCTACATTTCTATTTATTCTCACTTCCTTTACTTTCCATATTCTCGAGCCTCCTATTCTTTATGTGACACCCTGAACCGACAGTGCACCTCATGCCTCAGTGCCTTCCCAGTTTGGCTCTCCCCCTTTCTCCTTCATGGAACTAACTTGATATGGATTCATGGCACAACTCAAGTGTAGGCTACTCTGGAGAGTCCTCCCTTGGTTCAGTTCAACTCTGGATCCAGCGTGCTCGTACAGGTGGCAGCCCTGAGTCTGTGTCTGGCTGACCTCCCACAGCAGGGATCATCCTTGATGTGAAATCCAGCTGCTGGGTGTGCTCTGTAATTCATGGCTGCATCTGTGCCAAGGTCACACTTCTCATAGGACATGTGTAGTCAATGACTGAGTGTGGAAGACAAAGGCAGGTCCATCCTGGCAGACTCAGAACTCTGCAAAGTCTGGCTTTGCCTTACTGACTTTTGTGTTTGGATCGACCTTCCTGAGATTGCACAGAAGTCCAGGAAACTTTCACCCACTTGTTCCTCCTTCTCTTTGTCAGACTTGCATCATGATCCAACTGCTTCTAAAATTTCTCCATTGCCCCCCTGTATTCACTCACAAGCATTTCCCTTGGGAAAAGCTTTGCACATTTAATCTTGTCTTAGCATCTGCTTCTTGGAGGACCCAGAGTAACACATCCACACCCCTGTGTATATCTCTAACTAGGCAACAGTTAGGCTGTACTGCACTTGCACATTTACCAGTGGGTCTTCTACACTAGATTGTCATCTTCTTGTCACTGGAGATTGGGCCTTGTTTTTCTCAATCCTCAGTGCAATATTTAGTAAGGATTCAATATGTGTTTGTCAAATGAAAGGCTAAGTCACTCCCTTTAGTGAGCTTTCAATCCTACAGACAAATATGACTAAATCCTTTTAAAAAATTGACTTACTGCGAGGCACTCTGGTTGCTATAGGATACAAAAAGCTATTAAGAGTTCCCCATTTCTCAGCTTATAATTTTAGATCTGGAGATAGAAAAATATAAATACATTATGCTCATATAAAGGCATGTATGTGCGTATATGTGTGTGTGTGTGTGAAAGAGAGAGAGTGAAATTGCACTCGAAGAGATTTAGAGAAAAGAGGGAATCCCTCAAGGTTGGGAAAATTGCATGTTTCCTCAGGGATGGCATTTTACTGACAAGGTACAGTTTGGTCACCTAGGTGTAAAGAAAGGAGTATAAAATAGACAAGGAGAATGGAAAGAGTAAAATCTTGACAATGAGAGTGCTATGCAGTCTTTGGGCATGGGCAGAGTATTAATTGACAGAGCATTAGTAGAGGGATATTAGCCTAGGGATACCTTTAAATGCCAGGCTAAGGAGTTTTTAAAAAACCTTTCCCCTCATTCCTGTACAGTAGCCACCCACACTGGCCTTCTTACTGTTCCAAGAACATTAAGTATGCTTCTGCCTCAGGGCCTTTTCACTTGCTTAGCCTTTTGTATCATTAACTTTCTTTTTTTCCCCAGTTTTTACTTAAGAATCACTTTCTCAAGGGTAAGGTTCTCCTTTCTGGATCATTTTACTTAAGAGTTCAAACTCATTCCAACATTTTCTCTCATGCTTCATTAACCTCATCACTAATATTCTGCATATTGGGCTTATTTAGTTTTTTAAAATATTTTTGATTTTTTATATCTCCATTAAAATGTAAGCTTAATGAAAATGGAAATTTGTAGAGACTTGTCATGTGAAAGAATGGTAGTTCCATTGAAAGAAATAGTGAAATCCAGAAAAATAATTACAAGTGGAAAAGAGATAATATTTTAAAATCATATTATAACCACCTTATCCATTCATCCATCTCTCTATATATTTATGTATATATATTTGTTAATTTTTTAATGTTATACCAATTTTTGTGTGTTTTATCTATTTGTTGAAAATCAGAGTGACAAGTGATGCAGACAGGAATATTTGAATACTTCAGGGACCTCCTGTCATCAGTTTCTCAAAACTTAGTGATATTTAAAATCATCTGAAGCCTATTAATAGCTTTTGTCACAGCTCCATGAACTTCTTAAAATATTTATTTTTATCTTAGATCTGAGTTTTTAAAGATGAGAAAGAGAGCTGTGAGGAATATCTAAACCATGATATCTAGTATAATAGCCAAGTGACAATATTTTGCCAAGAGTCAGGAAACTAAAGTGTGCCTCAACAAATATTTAAAGAAGAAAGGATGTGAGTAGAAAGAATCAGTTACCATTTTCATTATAGACTGAAGCTGAGAATAAAACTGTAAGAATCCCACTGATATTTTTCCCAAGTTTGGGAATACTGCTGTCAAAAATATTTCTGGAAATTAACAGAATTCCACAGGCTCAAGATTGTTTGGTATTACCAATAGGTAATCAGCCAGAAAAATAAAGGCCTTTTTGTACTCTTTAAATATAATTGTTATTTCCTCCATGATTCTTCTAAACCTTAATCAATACTTCAAACCTCAAACTTCAGTAAAGCCTTGTTGCCTTATCTTGACTCACCATTTCTATGGATGTACATAATAACAGTTATTTTAGGGACCAGTTTTTCTAACTGCTCATGCTGCTAAATTACTATGGAAATAATTTAATTCAAAGAGTGGTTTCACTTAGAAAATGCAGAGTGCTCAGCTGGCTCTTATTCAGAAGCCTACCGTAGTAACTTTAGTTCCCATTGTGATATCAGGCTCCTCACATATTTTAATGGGTACTGGAAGTAAAATAAATATAGGTTTATTTGATGAGTGCCTGTTTGGAATTTTCAAATGAAAAGAACAAAAAGCATCCTAGTTTTCATTTCCTCATCAACTATTTTTAAAAACACACAGAGAATGAGATGGTTGAACATAACGCTTTTTATTGCAAAACTGAGTCATTATTGTTTGTGGAATATTAGCTTTCCTTTCTAATGATGAGTTTTCACACTGAATTAAAAAGGAGCACTTCAATTCAATTTCCTTGATTTATTTAACATGTGATTTTTGTAGTCCCAGAAAATTGCATTCTTATATTCTAAGTCCCCCAATCTCTTTTTTTTAAAGATCAAGTATTCTGAGAAAAAAGTTTTGCTTTATGTACCTAACTAAGCCTTCTCCAAGAAAACTTCAGAGTCATTTTCCTTTTTTGATTACTTTAAGAACCAAGCACAGTACAAATTTTCAGCCTTTGATATACCAGATTACAGGGGAAAAAAATTAGACTATCACGTGCTGCTCAGATGTATAGACAATGTGCTCACCAAGAGCAAATCACCTCATCCAAGGACAATTTGCAGTCATTCTATTTTCTTATATCATTTTGAATCCCAGGCAACAGCCTTAATTATATCTATATTGTTTCAGTAATGAGAAGGAGATTTGAGAACAGATGAAATGTTTCTTCTCAGGGATATCATCAGCCCCGGTTGCTAAGAGACATTCAGTTTTTCTTAAGCTACCAAATTAAGTAAAGTCTTGGTCAGTTACAATCTTTTTTTTCACTTTATTTATTTATTGAAGCATAATTGATTTACAGTGTTGTCTTAATTTCTGCTGTACCGCAAAGTGATTCAGTTGTATATATGTGTGTATGTATATGTATGGAATTCTCTGGTGGCTCAGACAGTAAAGAGTCTGCCTATAATGCAGGAGACCTGGGTTCAGTCCCTGGGGGTTGGGAAGATTTGCTGTAGAAGGAAATGGCAACTCTCTCCAATATTCTTGTCTGGAAAATCCCTTGGATGGAGGAGCCTGGTAGGCTACAGTCCATGCAGTTTCAAAAAGTCAGACATGACTAAGCGACTTCACTTTTTTATGTATATATATATATTCACAATTATATATGTGTGTGTGCATATATATATATATATATATATATGTCTTGTAATGCTGTGTTAGTTTCTTCTGTACAATGAAGAAATTCAACTATATGTATACATATATCCCCTCCCTCTTGAACCTCTCTCCCACCCACCCCCATCTCACCCATCTAGGTCATCACAGAGCACCAAGCTATTATAATCTTTATGACTATTAGCAACTTAAAATAAAAACATAATTCTGACACATGAATAAAAGTTTCCCAATGGATAAAACAACATTAGACATAAAAATAAATTTGCCCTTGTTGGATATGAATAATTATGACATTAAAATTTTATTTTTAGCCTGATTTCTCTTCTCTTATTTATTATCTGATAATCCTAGGCTTTATTGAGCGTTTCCTTTGTGCCAGTTTATATACTAAGGACTTAGTGTACAAGATTTTACTTGATGTACAAAATTGCCTAGTGAAGTAGATACTATTATGATGGCCATCTATCATTTAGTTTTCAATAACATCACACAATTATTACATAGAGAGGTCTTGATTCAAAGGAGGCAGTCTGTTTCCAGAATTCAAACTCTCAATTATTCATTATATTGATCAGCCTTATGAAGAATTTTATAGTAACTTTTTTAGAGGGTGATAAAATCATATAATTATTAAATAAAAATTATCAAATTGCGAGAGCTGCTAAATAATAGAGGTATTATTTTACCTATGTATTATGTACTTTAAATTATACACACTATATATTTTCCTTTAAAAAGTTAAAACATTACTATGATAAAAAAGCCTTCTTTGATTACGCTTCCCAGTACAACTCTACATATGGTGAGCATGTTTAGGGTAAATACTTTATCTGGATAAAGGTCTTGTTAGCAGCAACTCTGGAGACACCTGGAGAATTTAGGAAAGTACCCACACTGAACTGTCAAAGCTTGATTCTTTCTTGGGTTTATCGTGTCTCCTATCCTGCAGAATGCATTGTGTACAGGAGACAGCATCAAGTACTCTTGAGCATGTGAGGCAGACTCTGGTAGATATCTAGATTAGATGAAGTACAAGGCTTTTACCTTACTTGGCTTATAGGCAGAGATTTAATCTCCTAGAATTTAAGGCACTTAAACATAATCATTTGCAGTTGTATACCTGCTTGTGAGGTGGTATAACAAGCAATTATCCTGACTATGATAATGTCATAAGTTATAAGATTTACTAATGTCCTGCTTTATAGCTTGATATTTGCTGTCCAAACACAGGAAAAGATATTTACCATCATTAAGTCTAAGAAGTTTTTATCAAAAGGAACTAACAAAAGTCAAATATCAAGAATGTGTAAGTAATTCTCATAAATGAGCTTCAAAAAAGTGACATTTGTCAATCAAAATACCATAAAATTAGAAACTAACTTCTAAAAGTTAGAATTATTTTATGTAATTGATATTTTTTTAAAAAACTAAGTAATTATTTGGCTACTGAAAAATTGCTGTCTTAATAACTGAATTATAATGTAAGAAATATTTGTTTAAAAGTCTGAAGATAGTAGTCAAAAGCTAATCAGATAGAAATACAGAATTCTAAATATGATTATTAAAATAATTGAAAAATTGAAAAAAACTGTATTTTAATGTAACTGGAAGAGTACAATAAAAATGTTAGCACATGTGAGATTATCAGTGAAAAATATAAAGTTGAAATCACAAATTAATTCCATAAGACAAAATAAAGTCGACTGATAAATTTAAAAGAGAAGTAATTCTTTAAAAAGAGCAAAAAGTATAAATGATCATCTCAGAAAAGCAGAAAAAGCCCACATCGTTATATTAAATAAATAAATACTTGGATTCTGAACAGTTCACTTTTGAATAATCTGTGGGTCAAAGAGAAAGTCTCAAGGATAATTAAAAAACAATACATTAAATTGAAGCAAGATTTAAATGGAAATACATCATAACAAAGTTTGTGTGACACAGTTAAAGCTACTTAGAAGGAAATTTATAGAACTAAATGCATACATTGGAAAAAAGGAGAAAGTCTAAAATCAATAACCTGAACCACCATTGCACAAACCTAGAGAAACAAGCTCAAAATAATCACTCCCTCCTAGGAAAAGGAAGAAAATAATAAATATAAGAGTTGAAAGCAATGAAATTGAAAAGAGATAAAGTAAAAATCACTAAGTACAACTCATTGAACTGAAATGGATAATTTGAATAGTACCATGATAATTAAGGTCACTGAATTTATAATTTATACACTCAAAAAAAATTAAATAAGGAAAATATCCAGGTCCAGATGATTTCAGTGCAGAAACCACTAAAGTTTCAAAAAATAATTAACACTAGATTTACATAAACTCTTGTAGAAAATTTATTGGAAGAAACCCTTCCCAGTTCATTCTATGAAGCAGATATTGCCCTCATACCAAAAATGGCACCAAAACAAACAAATAAAATACAGACCAATATTTCTCACGAACATAGACACAAAAGTCTTTTAAGAAAATAGCAAATAGAATTCAGCAATATATAAAAGAACTTATACATCATGACCAAACTAAGTTTACTCTATGATACAAACACTGGTAGCTCAATATTTGAAAATTAATCAGTATAACCCACTATATTAACAGGTCAAAAAAGAAAATTATATATTTACAACACAATGCAGATAAAGTATTTGATAAACTTTGACACTAATTCATGATAAAAAGCCTCAGAAAAAAATAGAAATAGAAGATAACATCCATTCTCAATAAAGAACATTTACAGAAAACCTTCAATAACATTATATTAGTGGTAAAAGACTAAAAACTTTCCATTTTAGATCACGAACAAGACAAGAATGCCCACTCTCACTATTCTTACTCAATAGCTCTGGAAATTTTGGCCAGTGCAATCAAGCAAGAAAAGGAAATAAAAATTATGAAGATAGAAGAAATAAAATTCTCCCTATCTGCAGGAGACAATATACATAGAAAATCCCAAGACATCTATAAAAATGTACTTATAATTATTTAATGAATTCAATAGGGTCACAGGATAAGAAGTAAACATACAAAAGTCAATTACATTCTAGCCATAAACACAGAGAACCCAAATTTACAAGGCAGTACTATTTACAATCATCAGAAGATGAGAGAGGCTTCCCAGGTGCCTCAGTGATAATGAATCTGCCTGCCAAGCAGGAGATACAAGTTTGATCCCTGGGTGAGGAAGATCCCTGGAGAAAGGAGTGGCAACCTACTCTAATATTCTTGCCTGGGAAATCCCACGGTCAGAGGAACCTGCTGGGCTACAGTCCATGGTGGTCGCAAGAGAGTCGGACACAACTTAGCAACTAAAGCACCACCCAGAAGATGAAAAAGAGTGAGAGAGAGGGAGAGGATGAAGAAGAAATGATGGAAGAGAGGGGAAAAGGCTTAGATATGTCTAACAAAGTATATATAGTGCATTGATGCAGAAAACTGTATAATAGATAGAAAAGTCAGATCAGATCAGATCAGTCGCTCAGTCGTGTCCGACCCTTTGCGACCCCATGAACCGCAGCACGCCAGGCCTCCCTGTCCATCACCAGCTCCCGGAGGTCACTCAGACTCGCATTCATTGAGTCAGTGATGCCATCCAGCCATCTCATCCTCTGTCGTCCCCTTCTCCTCCTGCCCTCAATCCCTCCCAGCATCAGAGTCTTCTCCAATGAGTCAACTCTTCGCATGAGGTGGCCAAAATACTGGAGTTTCAGCTTTAGCATCATTCCTTCTAAAGAAATTTCAGGATTGATCTCCTTCAGAATGGACTGGTTGGATCTTCTTGTAGTCCAAGGGACTCTCAAGAGTCTTCTCCAACACCACAGTTCAAAAGCATCAATTCTTCGGCGCTCAGCCTTCTTCACAGTCCAGCTCTCACATCCATACATGACCACAGGAAAGACCATAGCCTTGACTAGGCGAACCTTTGTTGGTAAAGTAATGTCTCTGCTTTTGAATATGCTATTTAGGTTGGTCATAACTTTCCTTCCAAGGAGCAAGCGTCTTTTAATTTCATGGCTGCAGTCACCATCTGCAGTGATTTTGGAGCCCAGAAAAACAAAGTCTGACACTGTTTCCACTGTTTCCCCATCTATTTCCCATGCAGTGATGGGACCAGATGCCATGATCTTTGTTTTCTGAATGTTGAGCGTTAAGCCAACCTTTTCACTCTCCACTTTCACTTTCATCAAGAGGCTTTTTAGCCCCTCTTCACTTTCTGCCATAAGAGTCGTGTCATCTGCGTATCTGAGGTTATTGATATTTCTCCCGGCAATCTTGATTCCAACTTGTGTTTCTTCCAGTCCAGCATTTCTCATGATGTACTCTGCATATAAGTTAAATAAACATGGTGACAATATGCAGCCTTGACGTACTCCTTTTCCTATTTGGAACCAGTCTGTTGTTCCATGTCCAGTTCTAACTGTTGCTTCCTGACCTGCATACAGATTTCTTAAGAGGCAGATCAGGTGGTCTGGTATTCCCATCTCTTTCAGAATTTTCCATAGTTTATTGTGATCCACACAGTCAAAGGCTTTGGCATAGTCAATCAAGCAGAAATAGATGTTTTTCTGGAATTCTCTTGCTTTTTCCATGATCCAGCGGATGTTGGCAATTTGATCTCTGGTTCCTCTGCCTTTTCTAAAACCAGCTTGAACATCAGGAAGTTCACGGTTCACATATTGCTGAAGCCTGGCTTGGAGAATTTTGAGCATTACTTTACTAGCGTGTGAGATGAGTGCAATTGTTCGGTAGTTTGAGCACTCCTTGGCATTGCTTTTCTTTGGGATTGGGATGAAAACTGACCTTTTCCAATCTTGTGGCCACTGCTGAGTTTTCCAAATTTGCTGGCATATTGAGTGTAGCACTTTCACAGCATCATCATTCAGGACTTGGAATAGCTCCACTGGAATTCCATCACCTCCACTAGCTTTGTTCGTAGTGATGCTTTCTAAGGCCCACTTGACTTCACATTCCAAGATATCTGGCTCTAGGTCAGTGATCACATCATGATTATCTGGGTCTTGAAGCTCTTTTTTGTACAGTTCTTCTGTGTATTCTTGCCACCTCTTCTTAATATCTTCTGCTTCTGTTAGGTCCACACCATCTCTGTCCTTTATTGTGCCCATCTTTGCATGAAATGTTCCTTTGGTATCTCTGATTTTCTTGAAGAGATCCCTAGTCTTTCCCATTCTGTTGTTTTCCTCTATTTCTTTGCATTGATCACTGAAGAAGGCTTTCTTATCTCTTCTTGCTATTCTTTGGAACTCTGCATTTAAATGTTTATATCTTTCCTTTTCTCCTTTGCTTTTCGCTTCTCTTCTTTTCACAGCTATTTGTAAGGCCTCCCCAGACAGCCATTTTGCTTTTTTGCATTTCTTTTCCATGGGGATGGTCTTGATCCCTGTCTCCTGTACAATGTCACGAACCTCATTCCATAGTTCATCAGGCACTCTATCTATCAGATCTAGGCCCTTAAATCTATTTCTCACTTCCACTGTATAATCATAAGGGATTTGATTTAGGTCATACCTGAATGGTCTAGTAGTTTTCCCTACTTTCTTCAATTTCAGTCTGAATTTGGCAATAAGGAGTTCATGGTCCGAGCCACAGTCAGCTCCTGGTCTTGTTTTTGCTGATTGGATAGAGCTTCTCCATCTTTGGCTGCAAAGAATATAATCGATCTGATTTCGGTGTTGACCATCTGGTGATGTCCATGTATAGAGTCTTCTCTTGTGTTGTTGGAAGAGGGTATTTGCTATGACCAGTGCATTTTCTTGGCAAAACTCTATTAGTCTTTGCCCTGCTTCATTCCGTATTCCAAGGCCAAATTTGCCTGTTACTCCAGGTGTTTCTTGACTTCCTACTTTTGCATTCCAGTCCCCTATAATGAAAAGGACATCTTTTTTGGGTGTTAGTTCTAAAAGGTCTTGTAGGTCTTCATAGAACCTTTCAACTTCAGCTTCTTCGGCGTTACTGGTTGGGGCATAGACTTGGATTACTGTGACATTGAATGGTTTGCCTTGGAAACGAACAGAGATCATTCTATCGTTTTTCAGATTGCATCCAAGTACTGCATTTCGGACTCTTTTGTTGACCATGATGGCCACTCCATTTCTTCTGAGGGATTCCTGCCCACAGTAGTAGATATAATGGTCATCCAAGTTAAATTCACCCATTCCAGTCCATTTTAGTTCGCTAATTCCTAGAATGTCAACATTCACTCTTGCCATCTCTTGTTTGACCACTTCCAATGTGCCTTGATTCATGGACCTGACATTCCAGGTTCCTATGCAATACTGCTCTTTACAGCATCGTACTTTGCTTCTATCACCAGACACATCCACAGCTGGGTATTCTTTTTGTTTTGGTTCCATCCTTTTATTCTTTCTGGAGTTATTTCTCCACTGATTTCCAGTAGCATATTGGGCCCCTACTGACCTGGGGAGTTTCTCTTTCAGTATCCTATCATTTTGTCTTTTCATACTGTTCATGGGGTTCTCAAGGCAAGAATACTGAAGTGGTTTGCCATTCCCTTCTCCAGCGGACCACACCCTGTCATATCTCTCCACCATGACCCGCCCATCCCAGGTTGCCCCTCGGGCATGGCTTAATCTCATTGAGTTAGACAAGGGTGTGGTCCTTGTGTGATTAGATTGACTAGTTATCTGTGAGAATGGTTTTAGTGTATTTGCCCTCTGATGCCCTCTTTCAAGACCTACTGTCTTACTTGGGTTTCTCTTACCTTGGGCGTGGGGTATCTCATCCCGGCTGCTCCTGGCTGCTCCCGGCCAGCGAAGCACAGCCATCGCACCTTACCTTGGACGAGGGGTCTCTCCTCACCGCCGTCCTTCCTGACCTCGGTCGTGGGGTAGCTCCTCTCGGCCACGCTCTTAGTGCGTGACGCAGCCGGCGGGGCGCTCTTAGTGCGCGACGCAGCCGGCGGGGCGCTCTTAAATGGTGCGCCGGTGGCGGGCAGGCGAGGTCGCTCTTAAATGGCGCGCCCAGAAAAGTCAAATAAGACCTAAATAAAGAGTCATGTTGTGTTTGAAGAAGATTTAACAGTAAAGATGTCAGTTATCCTCAATTAATATACAGGTTTAACATACTTTATAACAAATTCTAGGAAGATTTTTTTTGGTATACATGAAAAAGTTTATTACCAAATTTATATATTTATATAGAAAGGCAGCAGAGAAGGCAATGGCACCCCACTCCAGTACTCTTGCCTGGAAAATCCCATGGACAGAGGAGTCTGGTGGGCTGCAGTCCATGGAATCGCTGAGGGTCGGACACTACTGAGCGACTTCACTTTAACGCATTGGAGAAGGAAATGGCAACCCATTCCAGTGTTCTTGCCTGGAGAATCCCAGGGACGGGGGAGCCTGGTGGGCTGCTGTCTATGGGGTCGCACAGAGTCGGACACAACTGACGTGACTTAGCAATAGCAGTATAGAAAGGGAGAGGAACAAGTGTAGCTAAAAGCAATTTTAAAAGGAAGAATAAGGTTCAAGGAATCAGCCTAAAGTCTGTTATAGTATCAATATTTTTAGCATGGGGATAGAAGCATAAATAAATAGAAAAGGATATAGAAGCAGAAACATACCCACACAAATGAACCTAAAGGGAAAGATGCTAAAGAAATACAGTGAAGGAAGGATAGTCTCCACAAATATGGAGCAGTTACACATCCATAGGCAAAAATGGGCCACAACTTAGGTCTTACACTTTATTAAAAGATTACTTCAAAATGGATCACACTCAAATATAAAATGTAAAACTTTATATAAAGCTTTTAGAAAAAAACAGAAGAGAAAATCTTTGGGATCCAGGGCTAGGAAAGCATGCTTGGCTCTGAGACTTGACACCAGCAGTACAACCACAACAAGAAAGATTGATAATTTAAATGATAAAAATTAAAAATTTTGTTCTATGAAAGATCCTGTTAGCAGTGTTAGAATTCCCTGGTGATTCAGATGATAGAGAGTCTGCCTGCAATGAGGGAAACGGGTTAAATCCCTGGGTCGGGAAGATCCCCTGGAGAAGGAAATGGCAACCCACTCTAGTACTCTAATACTGCTATATCCAGTTAGCAGGATTAAAAAAGACAAACTACAAAGTGAAAGAAAATATTTGCAAATCACTTATCCACAACAACTAGTATCTAGAAAATATAAAGTATCTCAGAATTCATGAGTCAGTTTTTTTAAAAAAAATCCCATTAAAAAATATACAAAAGACATGAAGAAGCCTTTTACCAAAGACAATATACAGATTTCATTATACAGATAAGAGAATATACACACATAAAATATATTCAACATTGTTATTCATTCCAAACATACAAATTAAATTTGCAGTAAGATATCACTACACATTTATTGCATAACTTAAAAGAAAGGAACATAGCGGCAACAACAAATGTTAGCCAGAATAGGTAGAACCAGATCACTCAGACATTGCTGATGGAATGTGAATTCTGGATCTACTCTGGAAGGCACTATAGCAACTTCTTAAAAAGTTAAAAGCGCAACCGCCATATGACCTAGCAGTTGCACTCCTGGGCATTTATCCCAGAGAACTGAAAACTTACGTTCACATGAAAACCTGTACATAAATGTTCCTAGCAGCTTTATACATAATAGCCACAAATAATACAAACTGGATGTCCTTCACCAAATAAAAGCCCCCATGGCCATGTGACAACCTGGAGTAACCTGGGGAGAACTATGCTGAGTGGAAAAACTTGATCCCCAAAGAATTATATAGTTTTATTGTATTTACATGACATATTGACATGACAAATACAGAAATGGAAGAGAGATTAGTGGCTGCTTGGGATCAGGAGGAGGGGGTGGAAGGAGTGTGGATGGGACCATAAAAGGGCAATGTGAGCGATCCTTGTGGTGATGGAAATTTCTGTATCATAACTCTACAAATGTCAATATCCTAGTTGTATAATAAAAGATATATAATCCTTTTAGGATTATTAGTGATATTGAGCACTAAGATTAATCAATGTAAATGTCTTACAATAAATGGTTATGAAACTCAATGAAACACAAATTCCTTACAAAAAAAAAGAGCAATACCATGAAATGATAATGTAATACTAATTCTATAAATGAGGTTCCAGAATTATCAACAGCATTAATTGTGGTAAGGATGGTGATAGGTGGAGGACAGAATGCTCTGAATTCCTTTTCTCAGTTAGGTAAAACTCAGTAAAAATTCTCCCTTATATAATTTTTAGAATAAGACTTCAGGATGTAAATATAATGTTGAAAATCTTATAAGTATTCATTGGTTAACTGAAAATAAGACATATGCATATTAAATAACAAGTAACATAAGATCAGATAAAGCAAACCATATAGAAAAAGTATAAACGCTATAAATAAGAATAAAAATAAAAGACAAAATCTTAACTATTAAAAGATATATTTTTGATTTGAATGATTTGTATAAAATAATTCATTTAAATCTCACAATATCTGTATGATGTAGGTGTTGTTACAAAGGCCATTTTACAAATGGTAAAGTTCATATTTTGGTATAGATGATGGACATTAACTTAAACACTTTATACTGATTATAGGAAAAATACCAACATAATAGAGCTTTGCAGGTGATTCAGTGGTAAAGAATTCTCCTGCCAATGCAAGAGGTGCAGATTCGATCTCTGGATCAGGAAGTTTCCCCTGGAGAAGAAAATGGCAACCCAGTCCAGTACTCTTGCCTGGAAAATCCTATGGACAGAGGAGTCTGGAGGGCTACTGTCCATAGGGTAGCAAAGAGTCAGACACGACTGAGGAAGTCAGCATGCATGCACCAACATAGTAAGCTTTTCTAATTAAACTAGAGCCTCTTAGTTCCAATTATAAAGCATAACTAAACAATATCATAGTTAGGAAGAACACAAATTATAAATGTAAAGCATTATGAAAAATTAGTTAAGGCAAATGTAAGCAAATTGGAATCAGACAATGATTATAATACTTACACTAGGCAAAATGTAGTTAAGGCAAAAATAAAGATGACTTGATTAATATTTTATAATAATAAAGGGTAAAAATCCCAACAGAGAAATAATTACCAGAGATTTTTCCTGTGTAAACAACATGGTTTTAAATCAGATAAACCATAATTAGTGGAAATACAAGAACTGAACAGAAAAATTGTAATGCTGGAAATAAGTCCATTACACAAATAAGCAAAAATAAATGATGCTATAAACCACTGCTTTCATACATTTGAATTCAGAAAATTCCAGTATTCTGTGGCTCTCAAGAGAATGTCATAGTTGAGCTGATGCAAATATCTTGTCTCCTTAAAAAAAAAAAAATACATTGTTGTAAAATACTTAATGGGAGTTTGGTGACATAGTTTAATTTTAACGACTGTTAATCAGCCTTTCCAACTCAAATCTAACATGGAAAATAGTTAAACACCATTTATGTATCTGCTCAGGAAACTTCAAGTAACTATGGTACATGTGTCACCATTATGCTATTGTGTGACCAGCCAGTTACTCCTCACTGCCTCCCTCCCAACTTCTATAGAGCATCTTTAATTGAAAGAGAATATCGAACAAAATTTTTTATCTATATTTCTTCATTGACAATAGGATGTGCAATCAGTTCCCTTACGGATAGGCTTTGTTTGTTTTCAGACTTCTCCTTCTATGTATATGTAGTGCTGTATTGATTTACCTTGAACACACACTGTTTTGTATTTTTCCAAGATATCTTTAGTATGCCATTCCTTCAAATTTCTGCAATTTGCTGGGTTTTATTAGAAATTGAGAATGCATTTCAAAAGTATTTAAGATAGCTTGTTTTTGCTTGTTTTAAATTTTTCTTCTTAAGTGTTATACTTCTTTTTCTTTTATGTTCTGGATAAAAATGGAATTGAATCCAAATCAGTGAATTGATGATATATAGATAGGTAGATGATAGCTAGATGAATAGATAGATGATTTATTCCACTCAAGAGCCTGTGGAAGGCTAAAATAACAATATGAATTAATTGCCACATGTAGAAGAGATCATCAGCTGCTTATGAAAACCATTTCCTTTTCTCACAGGACATAAAATTATACCATATTTCCCAGCCCCTAGTGCAGGTAGATGGGATCTCTTGCCTGGGTGGTATTTAATGAGATGAGTATAAGTATTATGTACTATTTCCAAGACTGCCCCACAAAATCCTTTTAAATGTGATCACCGTGCTAATCTCCACTCAAATCTGGTCCCCAAATGAGCTGCAGTTTCACCAGGATATTGCTGAAAATGCAAATTCTTGGGCTTCACCCCAGATCTGTTGAGTCAGCAACTCCAAGGGGAGACTGAATGATGTTATTCTAACCTACCCTCTGAGTGATACTGATAAATACTATTTTGAGAATCATGGGACTAATTGTTGGCTGAATGCAGAGGAGTATGGAATCCTAAAGGAAGACAGAGCCGCATTATGGAAAGTACCTGAATTTCTGAATAATATAAAGGAGACCTTGCTGTAATCAGGAGTACATTTACTTACCTTCAATCTTGACAAGAGGTGATATATTACTTATAGCAAAAACATTTGTAACAACAGGAATGTATTAGTGATCAAAGGTGTTCAGCCTTTGGTTAATATGGTTAATCTCTTATCATCTGTCAACAGTGTCCTTCTTTATATCACAGTATGATTATAGATGAAGAGCACCCATCTGGTGTATAAATGAGTAAAAGGGAAAATAAAGGCTAAATCTCTGAAGATCAGTTGACATAACAGGTAGAGCAACCTAGAAGTCTTAGTGATCCAGCTATATTTTTTTCATCTGATAATTTTATTATTTTGAAAGTTATTTCTGTATAAATGGAAAGCTCCTCTTAGTTATTATATATTGGTCAATCCAGGCAGATGATGCAATGTTCCTGCTATTGCTAAGGAGATATAATGATGTCTGCTTTCCACAGGACTTTGAGTAGCAGGCTGTTTCTGGTTTTAACATTGATTGGCATCACAAGGGTGCCTGATGATATAAACCCCAAACTACTTATTAATGATAAGAAGTAGTCAACTAGGAAACAATGCAACTCTCTTCTTTATCTTTTGCTAAATATATATTTTGGACCAAAACCCAGGTATATTTCTCAGGATACAAAGCCCAATTTATGCTATGGAAAGTAAGATAGACATTCCATCAAAGTATTTACAAAGGTAAATACCGATCTTTATTGGGAGTGTATAAATTTATATATTCCCTCCTAGACATTGTTACTTTTTACTTGACTATCTCAAAATGCTATAGATATTATAGATATGCTTTCTCTTTTTATAAAAGGCTTTCTCCTGTCTTTGAATCAGAAATTTCTGTACAGGACAGATTATATTATCATCGATAACTAAGTGTCGGGTTCAAATTATATTTGGCTCAATAATTACCCTCCTCCTGGAACATTTGGTAGAACACATCATTCATATAGTTAATGGTCATTTCATACAACCTGGTGAATTTAGTCTCATTTTGCATGATGATGTACTAATCACTTTTAATCAGTGACTCAGGATATACAGTCTTATTATTATGTGCTAAGTGCAGTGAGACACACTACCTTTCACTTAAAGTAATTATCATTAATCTTTTATTCAAAGCAGAAGGGGAAAGGCCATTGCTACAGAGTTCAGAACATTTAAAATAAAAATGAACAATTGAACTATATTGAACAAAGAACTATTGAATGTTCATTGTAAGGTGTATTGTTTGGCTTGGTTGCCAGGAAATAATACTTGAGAAATAATAAATTACAATTAGCTTGTTAATCCAAGGAGTTCTAATATGTTCTGCTATGATTTATATAATTACATTAATTAAAACCACATTTATGTAGAACTAGCTGCACTAAATACCCAATATAATTATTAAAAATCTCCTGAAATATCTGCACTCCTCACTACTGAAGACAAACATTTGGATCATGGAATTTGAACCTGCCATGTGTTTGATAATTGTCAAAGACAAAATTAGAACAAGACTGTTAAGAGAATAAAGGCTAACGACCTTCCTTGAAGCATGACTTGCTTTGAAATAGAAAAAAACAAAATCAGTATATGTTTTCTAAGACCAACTTGAGGAAACAGTGCTCCAGGAAAGTGTTTGCAAAGAAATTCTATATTTTCTTTTCAGACATCTATAGAGAAGGCAATGGCACCCCACTCCAGTACTCTTGCCTGGAAAATCCCATGGATGGAGGAGCCTGGTGGGCTGCAGTCCATGGGGTGGCTAAGAGTCAGACACGACTGAGCGACTTCACTTTGACTTTTCACTTTCATGCATTGGAGAAGGAAATGGCAACCCACTCCAGTGTTCTTGCCTGGAGAATCCCAGGGACGGGGGAGCCTGGTGGGCTGCCGTCTGTGGGGTTGCACAGAGTCGGACATGACTGAAGTGACTTAGCAGCATAGGTGACTCAGTGGGTAAAGAATCTGCCTGCAATCCAGTAGATGCAGGTTTGACAGATCCCTTGCAAGGCGGCATGGCAACCCACCCCAGTATTCTTGCCTGGAGAATTCCATGGACAGAGGAGCCTGGCGGGTGATAGTCCAGGAGGGTCACAGAGAGTTAGACACAACTGAAGTGACTGAGTACATCACACACACATAAGCAAATGGACAAGGTGGTCTTCTTAACTTAGATGAGATAAAACTCAGTGGAAAGACCTTCATACTTTGGAAACTTACTACTACCCATTCTAGGTAAATTTTCTTCACAACATTAAATTTGGAACCAGGTATTCTCCAAAGGGACGTTGTTTTTTGTACTCACTGTATTCTAGATGTCTTGTGTATCGGAAAAAAGAATTAGTGTAAAGTGCTTCAATATTTCACTAATGAAAAACTCAAATCCTTCTGCATCTTAATACTTAAAGAGCCAGCTTTCCTTACTGTTTTAGTATCTGGTATTTTACTTAAGTCTAAGTTCTCTGTAAAACCAGATGGACATCATTAAATCATAAAGCAGTTCTTGAAGGTGTATTGCTAGATTGTCTATGATGGTACATTGCATCAAAAGATAAAACACAAGACCCCAGTCAACTCATCAGTAGGTTATTTATTTTTTTTTCTGAATGCTTTACATTTCATGGAGATGTGTTGGTAAGAACCACTCATTAAACAAATTAAAAGTTGATTTGAGGCAGAAAATTAGTATTCTCTGCCTTAGTAGGATTCAAAACACATATGTAATACACTGAAATGGAAAAATTGCTAACTGAAATAAATTCACTGGGATGACCCAGAGGGATGTTACGGGGAGGGAAGATGGAGGGGTGTTCGGGATGGGGAGCACGTGTACGACCCGTGGCAGATTCATGTTGATGTATGGCAAAACCAATACAATATTGTAATTACCTGCCAATTAAAATAAATAAATTTATATTTTTTTTAAAAAAGAAAACAATAAAGGAAATAAGCAACAGAAATGGAGGACAAAAACCTAAAACTATATGGAAGCATCAGGAACAATTAAATAAAGGAAAAACAGTTCATTAGTAAGCAGTCATTAAAAAAAAATGTTTCTCATTTGTGGATTATTGAGGGCCTCCTTTCATTTATGTCATGAATCTTGCTGTGTGCACATCTTTTCATTCCAATAGTGTGTGTGAGTAGCTTTTTAGTACAATAGATTGAAAAAAAAAAAGAAACAGTCTCTTTTCTTTTTATGCTGTTGTTCAGTTGCCTGATCATTTCTGACTTTGCTACCCCATGTACTACAGAATTGCCCAGGTTCATGTATTTGTAAAGCAAGTTATATTGTACCAAGTTCTTTCACGTGCTTAACTTTATCAATTCAGCCAATGTGACTGAAAAAACAGTGAACTCTTATTGAAAATTTATTGTTTTTAGATTCATACTAAGTTTTCATCCCGACTAAGGACTGTTCATCTCCGTAAACACCCAGATCCTACCATAACAAATATAAAATGACTGATTAGATCAGATCAGTCGCTCAGTCATGACTCTTTGCGACCCCATGAATTGCAACACACCAGGCCTCCCTATCCATCACCAACTCCCAGAGTTCACTGAGACTCACGTCCATCGAGTCAGTAATGCCGTCATCTCAACCCTTCTCCACTTGCCCTCAATCCCTCCCAGCATCAGAGTCTTCTCCAATGAGTCAGCTCTTTGCATGAGGTGGCCAAAGTACTGGAGTTTCAGCATTAGCATAATTCCTTCCAAAGAAATCCCAGGGCTGATCTCCTTCAGAATGGACTGATTGGATCTCCTTGCAGTCCAAGGGACTCTCAAGACTTCTCCAACTGTGGAGTTGGACTTCTCTAACACCACAGTTCAAAAGCATCAATTCTTCGACACTCAGCCTTTTTTACAGTCCAACTCTCACATTCATACATGACCACAGGAAAAACCATAGCCTTGACTAGACGAACATTTGTTGGCAAAGTAATGTCTCTGCTTTGGAATATGCTATCTAGGTTGGTCATAACTTTCCTTCCAAGGAGTAAGCGTCTTTTAATTTCATGGCTGCAGTCACCATCTGCAGTGATTTTGGAGCCCAGAAAAACAAAGTCTGACACTGTTTCCACTGTTTCCCCATCTATTTCCCATGAAGTGATGGGACCAGATGCCATGATCTTCGTTTTCTGAATGTTGAGCTTTAAGCCAACCTTTTCACTCTCCACTTTCACTTTCATCAAGAGGCTTTTGAGTTCCTCTTCACTTTCTGCCATAAGGGTGGTGTCATCTGCATATCTGAGGTTATTGATATTTCTCCCGGCAATCTTGATTCCAACTTCTGTTTCTTCCAGTCCAGCATTTCTCATGATGTACTCTGCATATAAGTTAAATAAACAGGGTGACACTATACCGCCTTGACGAACTCCTTTTCCTATTTGGAATCAGTCTGTTGTTCCATGTCCAGTTCTAACTGTTGCTTCCTGACCTGCATACAGATTTCTCAAGAGGCAGATCAGGTGGTCTGCTATTCCCATCTCTTGAAGAATTTTCCACAGTTTATTGTGATCTACACAGTCAAAGGCTTTGGCATAGTCAATAAAGCAAAAATAGATGTTTTCTGGAATTCTCTTGCTTTGTCCATGATCCAGCAGATGTTGCCAATTTGATCTCTAGTTCCTCTGCCTTTTCTAAATCCAGCTTGAACATCAGGAAGTTCACTGTTCACATATTGCTGAAGTCTGGCTTGGAGAATTTTGAGCATTACTTTACTAGCGTGTGAGATGAGTGCAATTGTGTGGTAGTTTGAGCATTCTTTGGCATTGCCTTTCTTTGGGATTGGGATGAAAACTGACCTTTTCCAGTCCTGTGGCCACTGTTGAGTTTTCCAGATTTGCTGGCATATTGAGTGCAGCACTTTCACAGCATCGTCTTTCAGGATTTGGAATAGCTCCACTGGAATTCCATCACCTCCACTAGCTTTGTTCATAGTGATGCTTTCTAAGGCCCACTTGACTTCACATTCCAGGATGTCTGGCTCTAGGTCAGTGATCACACCATCGTGATTATCTGAGTCGTGAAGATCTTTTTTGTACAGTTCTTCTGTGTATTCTTGCCACCTCTTCTTAATATCTTCTGCTTCTGTTGGGTCCATACCATTTCTGTCCTTTATCGAGCCCATCTTTGCATGAAATGTTCCTTTGGTATCTCTGATTTTCTTGAAGAGATCCCTAGTCTTTCCCATTCTGTTGTTTTCCTCTATTTCTTTGCATTGATCACTGAAGAAGGCTTTCTTATCTCTTCTTGCTATTCTTTGGAAGTCTGCATTCAGATGTTTATATCTTTCCTTTTCTCCTTTGCTTTTTGCTTCTCTTCTTTTCACAGCAGTATATTCACGTATATAGCCAAGAAATATCATTATCCCTTCTTTAATTAGAAAATTTCAGAATAAGTCTTTCAGAGTTTTCATTAAAATACTAGTAAATTATTTGTATGCTAACCAGCTCCAAGTAAATATAATATGCCTAGCTGCTGTTAACGGAGAAGGCAATGGAGAAGAGTACTCCAGTACTCTTGCCTGGAAAATCCCATGAACAGAGGGCCTGGTGGGCTGTGGTCCATGGGGTCGCTAAGAGTCGGACACGACTGAGTGACTTCACTTTCACTTTACTAACAAATAACAAACTCATTTTTATGTTTATTAATTACCTCATCACATTGTTTTTGCATTCCAACAGTTTGCATTGTTATTTTTCTGAATGAACTCTTTGAGTCAAGACTCATTAATTTATACAAATACAGAGAAAAGCTATAGGAAGATTGTAATATGCAATCTACTGCCCTTGCTAACCTGGTAACGTTTTAGATCTTCATGAAAAGAACTGCAGGAATGAACAAGCACTCCACTCATTTTTACATTTCTCATCAATCTTTCTCCCTTACGGACATGAATAAAACATCATCATAAGGATAAGTTCTTTTTCCTACTTTTGATATTAAGAAATAAAACTATTTCTGTTCACAGACAGCAAGTATATGTATGTAGAAAATCCAAAGAATTTATAAAAAAGACTCCCAGAATTGATAAGTAGATGTAGCAAAGCTACAGGATACAAGTTCAATATGTAAAAGTCAATGATATTCCAAAAGTTGGCTTAAAGCTCAACATTCAGAAAACTAAGATCATGGCATCTGAACCATCACTTTATGGCAAATAGATGGGGAAACAGTGGAAAGAGTGGCTGACTTTATTTTTCTGGGCTCCAAGATTGCTGCAGATGGTGATTGCAGCCATGAAATTAAAAGATGCATATTCCTTGGAAGGAAAGTTATGACCAACCTAGACAGCATATTAAAAAGCAGAGATATTACTTTGCCAACAAAGTTCTGTCTAGTCAAGTCATGGTTTTTCCAGTGGTCATGTATGGATGTGAGAGTTGGACTATAAAGAAAGCTGAGCGCTGAAGAATTGATACTTTTGAACTGTGGTGTTGGACAAGACTCTTGAGAGTCCCTTGGAGTGCAAGGAGATCCAACCAGCCCATCCTAAAGGAGATCAGTCCTGCGTGTTCATTGGGAGGACTGATGTTGAAGCTGAAACTCTAATACTTTGGCCACCTGATGCGAAGAGTTGACTCATTGGAAAAGATCCTGATGCTGGGAAAGATTGAGGGCAGGAGGAGAAGGGGACGACAGAGGATGAGATGGTTAGATGGCATCACAGACTTAATGGAAATGGGTTTGGGTGGACTCCGGGAGTTGGTGATGGACAGGGAGGTCTGGTGTGCTGCAATTCATGGGATCACAAAGAGTAGAACATGACTGAGCGACTGAACTGAACTGAACTGAACTGATACACCTATGCCTTCTTTCCCTGGAGAAGGGATAGGCTACCCACTCCAGTATTCTTGGGTTTCCTTAGTGGCTCAGATGGTAAAGAATCCACCTGCAATGTAGGAGATCTGGGTTCGATCTCTTGGTTGGGAAGATCCTCTGGAGGACGGCATGGAAATCCACTCCAGTATTCTTGCCTGGAGAATCCCCATGGACAGAGGAACCTGGTAGGATACAGTCCATGGGGTCACAAAGAGTTGGACATGACTGAGCAACTAAGCACACACATATGCCTTCTTATAGTAGTAGCATAAATATGACAAGATGCATACGACTCTACTCTATAACTTCTTTTTCTTAAAAACATGGAGTCTAAAGTGATAAACACCTGTGTAACACCTCAATTCAGCTCAAGATATAAGATATTACAGATTCAGCTGGACTTCATGTATACTGTTCCCATTTGATCCTGCCTCAGTTTATCACTACTTTAGAGCGTACCCTTCCCATATTTTTAAAAATAATTACACAGATAAATGTTTCTCCACAAATAGCTATTTGTGTTATTTTTACCTTTTACAAAACATACATAAATAACATAATTTATCCTTTTGAAAATAAAATTTTAATTCACCATTATGTTTACAAATTTTACTGACATTTATACAGGTGGATTTTGTTCATTTATTTTAATCAGTCTATAGTATTTATTTGTATAAGTATATCGTCACTTGCATATCTATTCTAGAAATGAACTTTAAGTCTGTCTCCAATTTTTCACTATTGTAATATTGGTGCAGTGATCAGTCTTTGGCATAGCTCATTGTGTACATAGGTAACAGTTTCTCCAAACAGTGCTTCTCTTAGCGTGGGCCCTGGACCAGCAGCATCAATATCCCCTGGGAACTTTTTAGAAGTGGAAATTCTTGGGGCTCACCCTAGCCTTGGGCTTCCCAGGTGGCGGTGGTGGTAAAGAACCCACCTGCCAATGCAGGAGACATAAGAAACAGAGGTTCAGTCCTTGGGTTTGGGAAGATCCCCTGAAGGAGGGCATGGCAACCCACTCCAGTGTTCTTGCATGGAGAATTCCTGGACCAAGGAGCCTAGTTGGACTACTGTCCATAGGGTTGCAAAGAGTTGGACACAACTGAAATGACTTAGCACACACACACACTATCTTTTATTAATGTGCTGTCTTTTCTCTTTGTTAATGGCATATTTTCTGTTAAATTCAGTCTTTTATTCTGCATTATATTACATACACTCATTTAAGCCAGAACATACAATTCTAGTGCACTTTGTGAATATAGCTATGTTAGAATTCACTGAACAATTTTCTAATTGATAGATATATCACTCAAGATGCCAATTGGAAGTAGATGGCACATGCTCTCTGTGAAGATAACTCAATAAAGGGAATATTTTTAAAGGTGTTAGAAAAAAAAAAGAGAGATAGAGAGAGAGAAAATAAGGTGCTAGTAGCAACAAGGGGTAGAAACAGAAGGGAATCACTAACACCAGAAAGCTTGAATGGCCAAGAGAAGGGAGCTGAGATTAGAATTCAGAGAAATAACAGAAGGCAGAGTGGCTCTTAACAGAAGCTGTGGTCTTTGGCCAAGGAAGCTAACTAACCCATGGCAATTTAGTAGGGAATGAATCTTCAAATAAATATTCTGTGTTTATGCTCCTTTTCCTTCCCCTCGCTATCTAAACCCAACTAGAAATTTGGTTCAGAATGCAAGAGAATCCCTGATGGAATTTGTATACTCCCAGGTCACAGAGCAAATTTTAAAAATGGTGAAAGGAGCTGGTATTCAAATGGCACAATGACTATCAGTCTTTTATTTTTCTTCTTTATAATACCAACAACAGTGCCATATGCATTTTTGTTGATTAATACAATGTATTGGTACTCTTATAGTGCATGATTGATCTCCAAACTTAGGATTATTGAGTCAAAATACATTCTTTCTCTCTGTTTTTAAAGATGTAATGCCAAGTTTCTTTTCCAAATGTAGGAATTTGTATTTCCATAAGCAATGTATGAGAATGTTAGATGTATTTGTGATATTTAAAATTTTTCTAATCTGAATAAAGACTATCAGATCAGATCAGATCAGATCAGTCACTCAGTCATGTCCGACTCTTTGCAACCCCATGAACTGCAGCACGCCAGGCCTCCCTGTCCATCACCAATTCCCGGAGGTCACTCAGACTCACATCCATTGAGTCAGTGATGCCATCCAGCCATCTCATCCTCCGTCGTCCCCTTCTCCTCCTGCCCCCAATCCCTCCCAGCATCAGAGTCTTCTCCAAAGAGTCAACTCTTCGCATGAGGTGGCCAAAATACTGGAGTTTCAGCTTTAGCATCATTCCTTCCAAAGAAATTCCAGGGTTGATCTCCTTCAGAATGGACTGGTTGGATCTCCTTGCAGTCCGAGGGACTCTCAAGAGTCTTCTCCAACACCACACTTCAAAAGCATCAATTCTTCGGCGCTCAGCCTTCTTCATAATCCAGCTCTCACATCCATACATGACCACAGGAAAGACCATAGCCTTGACTAGGCGAACCTTTGTTGGCAAAGTGATGTCTCTGCTTTTGAATATGCTATCTAGGTTGGTCATAACTTTCCTTCCAAGGAGTAAGCGTCTTTTAATTTCATGGCTGCAATCACCATCTGCAGCAATCTTGGAGCCCAGAAAAATAAAGTCTGACGCTGTTTCCACTGTTTCTCCATCTATTTCCCATGTAGTGATTGGACCAGATGCCATGATTCTATATATGATGTTGACCATAGTTTATTGGCTATTCACATTTCTTCTTCTATATGTACATTTTTATTCTGTAAAGATTCTGCCTAGATACTGTTTTCATTTTTACACTGGATATTTTTTTTCATTTTTACTTGGATATGAAAGTATATTATTGATAGCAACACAGTTTGATTGCCTTAAGAATTGCACATATTATCTCTTAGTTTATTGTTTTCCTTTATTTATGGAGATGACTGTATGGTAGAGCAATACAAGAATATCTACTATGAGTATTTTAGGTGATTTTTTTTATCACTTAGATTCCAGTTGTGTATATCTTTCAGTGTGTGTGTGTTAGTCGCACAGTCGTGTCCCACTCTTTGCAACTCCATGGACTGTAGCCACCAGACTCCTGTGTAATCCTATGGAATTCTCCAGGCAAGAATACTGGAGTGGGTTGCCATTTCCTTTTACAGAGGACCTTCCCAACCCAGGGATCAAACCCTGGTCTCCTGCATTGCAGGCAGAAGCTTTACTATCTGAGCTACTAGGGAAGCCCATCATTCGTTGGTTTAGTCCAACTCTGGCTGATGTTATTGAGTACAACAAAACTTTGCTGTATTAGTAAATGACACCAAATCAAACTTCGTTAGTGGTGTAGTCTTATGTCTAGAAAAATTATGTTGGGCTTTTCTTAACATGAATAAGTGAAAAAGAAACACAGAAGTTTTTATATATGTCAGGAGGAAAACATTGTTAATATATCTTTTTCCACTCTGAGAACATGAATGCTAGAGTAATTTATTCTATAAGCGAGACTTCAGACTAATTCTTTCAAAATGCAATTAACAGCATAATATGGGACTGTGAAGAAATTTTGTGTCATTTGTATTGTATCTCTTGTTTCATTGTCTTTCCTGTAATTTTCACTGGTGTCAATAGGAGCTATTAGTTTATTGATGTGGAAAGAGATTTAAATGTCTTCACTCATGTCAACTTAAAAAAGATGTACAACTTGAGAGTTGTGAGTTACATTTTATTTGTGGCAGAATGAGGACTGCAGCCCTGGAAGCAGTGTCTCAGATAACTCCGAAAGTCTGCTCCAAAGCAGCAGTGGGAGAAAATCAATATATAAGGTTTTGGTGAAGGGGGAGTTCAAAACCATGAGATACTCATTTTACAAAAGGTTTTTTGTTAGTCACGAGGATCTGATGTCACCATGAAGAGATTCAGGGCTTCTCTAGATATGAGGAGATGCAAGGATTGAGATCATAAAATCTGTTCCTAAAAGCATCCAACTATCTAAAGACCTGTCCCACCAGATTCCCTGGAGCACAGAGTCCCTCACTCCACCCTGAACTCTCCCAGGGGTTGAGGAAGGTCAGTAGCTACAGCAGCATGGGGTTCAGTCTCTGTAGAGGCAAATGCCAAATGCCTTTGTTGTTCAGTCATTGGCAATGCCCTTGGAAAGTGCCAATTTGTAGTTGATACTCACTAAGTTCTTCAGATCTTGAAATTTTTATTAATTTACTGAACATATTAATCTTTTAACCTCTCCAAAGGATTGAGTCAGTTTATAATAAAGTATAACTATAAGGTTAATTTAAATAGAAATTATGCTAAAAAATCAGAAGGAGATAGATGTGAATACATTTTGTTATAGTCAGAACACTCTCTGGTGTGTTTCCACCAGACTTCCCTGGTGGCTCAGATGGTACAACATCTGCCTACAATGCTGGAGACCCAGGTTCAATCCCTGGATAGGGAAGATCCCCTGGAGAAAGGTATGGCAACCCTCTCCAGTACTCTTGCCTGGAAAATTCCATGGACGGAGAAGCATTGTAGGCTACAGTCCATGGGGTTGCAAAGAGTTGGACATGACTGAGCGGCTTCACTTTTTCTTTCTTTCTGGTTTGTTTGCTTTTGAGATTCCTGATAGCCAGGGATAACCAGAAAATAAAATTAATATAAGGCACTTAGCATATGCTTTGGGAATTCAAGGATTTTCCTGTGAGATAATTCTGAACAACTTAGAGATGGGCTTTTTATAGCCAGCTTGAACATTTAGCACTGGCCCATAAAACTATTTCCATTTTTATTTTATGCCTCAATAAAACTGTGGGATTGTTTAAACATCCCAAAGGCCATCTTTCATTTATCTAAGGGGTGTTGGTTAGGATGCCATTGGTTTGTTTCCTGTTTTCCTGTTAAGCTAAATCAGTAATATTGAGAAGGAGTTTGTATGAGGTGAAGTCAGAAATGCATTATCCTTATGTAGTTGTTGAGAAGATAACAGAAATAGAACAAAATACAAAATAATAATGATTTAATGCTGTAAATAAATTTTCAAGTAAAATGAATTTGTCTTAATGAAAATGTATTACAGCATTATGCTCTTTATTTAGGGCATTTTTCAGCTTTTAAGCAATTTCAATATTTGCATTTATAAAGTTTTATTAGAAAGGGCTAATTGATATTTATTAACAAACAACCCTATAAGTAGACAAGAAAACATAGATTCCAGAAGAATGAGTTTAATGCTGAGTTAAATTTTATGGCTGGAGGTGAAATGAAAATAAAAAGGCAAACACATAGGGATGAGGTGGGAAGATTAAGCATTAGTCAGAGTAAAGGTATTTATAAGCAAAAAGCAGAATAAGAACAGAATACTTGTACATAGTAGCAACCTGTTTACACTGTGTTTTTAGGTGGCATTGTCTTTGATCATTATTTTCATAATACTCCTTAAAATAAGTGAGAAAGAGATGAATAATAAAAGGTGACATTATCTTAGTTAATATGTGTCACTTTTCTTTGTGATTTTCTTGGCATCCCTTGTGGCTCAGCTGGTAAAGAATCCACCTGCAATGCGGGAGACCTGGGTTTGATCCCTGGGTTGGGAAGATCCCCTGGAGAAGGAAAAGGCTATCTACTGTAGTATTCTGGCCTAGAAAATTCCATGAAGTGTATAGTCCATTGTGTTGCAAAGAATCAGACAGGACTGAGTGACTTTCACTTTTCACCACACTTAAAATTCAAAAATCTCGATGCATTGGGTGCTATTATTACACTAATTTCACACAAAAGGAAATTTAAGATCAGAGATTAAACCACTTGTTGAAGATTGTATAGACAGTAAGTGGTAGAACATGAATTTGAACTGGGGGTACCTGGTTCCAGAGCCTGGAAGGTTACTCACAGTGCTATGTAAGTTTTGCAAACAATGTTTTCTGGTTCAAGACTGTACTCCAAACTCCAGTTCTGTTATTTAATGCTCACAACTCTGCCAACTTCACATTTCTATCAATTTTTATAGAAGAGAAAATTGAATACAGGTCCTTTCTTTCATAACATAAAGCACGCTAAATAGGCTATAACCCCACTTGTATCATAGAATAACCATGGAATGTATGTCCATTGTTCTATGCTCACATGGAGGTAAAAAATGAAGCAAGATGTAAGAAGGACTTTACCAACTATTTTTAATTTGGACTAGATGACTAAATAGACAAAACTGACCTTAACTAAATAAGTTCTTCCTTTGAGCTCCCATAAGAATTCTCTATATATTACAAATATAATAATAAAATTGAATTTCAGTGGTTTATTTATGAGCCTAATATCTTTAAACAAAAATAGTGGGAAGAACCATACTTTTTCTAATGGTAAACTCCAGAATATGTTAAAATGCCTCGTATGTATCAGATTCTCTGTAGTATTGCCTGTATACCTTCAGCTCAATAAATTAGTGAATGACAACCTCTAGGATAAATACATTGTTCAGAAACAAAAATTAGAGGAAGAAACTGACATGATGAGAAAGAAAGAACAGGATGTCTCTATTGGATACATAGGTTTTTACTCCATAGTATCAAAAACTAGGACTGGATAAGGTGATGAGATTCTTAGTGGGTAAACTTAATACAAGCTTTAGTGTTTACTAAGTGTTCCAGTAAGATCAAGTAACAACCTGGGTACATTTTGGACAGTAGAAATTAAAACAAGTATTAGATAGGAGTTCCCAAGATGGCAGAGTAGAAAGACTCTGAGTTCATCTCCTCTCAAGGCTTCAGCAAAATTAGAACTAATTACAGAATAACTGTTGATGAAAAAGACTGGAAACAACCAGAAAAGATCTTCTACAACTAAAGGTATAAAGAAGGAGCCACAGTGAGATGGTGTAGACATGCTATATATTCAAGATCCTTCCTCCCAGGTGGATGGTCCACAAATGGGAGAATAATTGCAATTGCAGAGGCTCTCCCAAGAAGCAAGGAGTCTGAACTCCACAAAGCACTCCCCACCTGGGAGTTCTTCACCTGAAAGATGAACCCCCAGAACATCTGGCTTTGAAGGCCAGTGGAACTTACCTTTGGGAGTTGCAGAAGGTTAGGAGAAGGCAATGGCACCCCACTCCAGTACTCTTGCCTGGAAAAATCCCATGGATGGAGGAGCCTGATTAGGCTGCAGTCCACCGGGTCGCTAAGAGTCGGACACGACTGAGCGACTTCACTTTCACTTTTCACTTTCATGCATTGGAGAAGGAAATGGCAACCCACTCCAGTGTTCTTGCCTGGAGAATCCCAGGGACAGGGGAGCCTGGTGGGCTGCCGTCTATGGGGTCGCACAGATTTGGGCACGACTGAAGCGACTTAGTAGTAGTAGTAGTAGTAAGAGAAAAAGGGAGTCCTGTCTTAAGGGGCACACAGAAAAATCTCACATATTCTGGGACCCTGGACAGAAATCGTAATTTGAAAGGAGCCTCGATCAGACCTGTTGGCTCATCTTAGAGAGTCTCCCAGAGAGGCGGGAGGGAACTGGAGCTTGACCTGGGGACATAGCACTGGCAGAAGCCATTTTGAGAAACTCAGTCTACTGCATGAACACGCATGCTAGAAAATGCCACTTTGGAATCCTTCTTCTACATTATTAGCCTCAGGACCCAGCTTTGGCCCCACCCACCAGTCTACTTAAGCACCAGTACTGGAATGCCTCAGGCCAGACCACTAACTGGGCAGGGATATAGCTCTACCCACCAGCAGACAAGCTGCCTTAAGAATCTGAGCCCACAGCGGCCCCTTGGACATAGTCTGGTCGACCAGAGGGTCCAGCACTTGGCCCCACACACCAGTGCACATGTTCTAAACCTGACCCGAGGCCCTGCAGCCAGAGACCCTGAGACACAACTCTACTCATCAGCAAGTCTGCTATAGCAGGCAGACACCAACCCCAGGACAACAGCACCCCTGCAGCCTGCCATGGCAGAACCTAGTTTGCCCACCAACAGACCAGCACCAGCCCTAAGACTGGCTGGGTCCCAGTTCGACTCACCAAAAGTCAAATACCAGCTTTGGGCCCCCTGAGTCCTGCAGCCAGACCAGTGAAGTGAACTATCAACATCATCATGGAGAACAATGATTTTTTACTAATCTGGAAAAGCCATACTTGGATTATTTTACTTACCCAGGTATTCTTCAAGTAAATGAGTAATGAGATGGTGCATATTTTTAGGCTTAATAAATCAGCCTCCACCAGGATGAAATAAGAGTATTTCAAAGACAAAGTTTAGTTCCCACTCTTGGAACCAATAAGAAAATAGGAATATTCTAGTCTAGTTTGAGAATAGCCTGGAACCACTGTTAAGATTATCTAACTGCATCTTTTCTTTAATTTTCTCATAATATAATTAGTACTTAAGGAAAATATAATGAACAAATTTGAGGAAAGCAGTTGTATGTGTGTATTCACATACATGTGTGTGTATTTATATGTATGTATATATGTAATATATATATTTTCTGTTTATTAATGTTTTCAATTGTGAAGAAAATACCAAAAACATAATGAAACAAAACATTGTAGCTAACATGCAAGCAATTGATCAGTATTTCCAAATTATTTTAAATACATAGTCAAATATAACCATCTAGTGTTTAAAAGTAATTTCCCTGTAGTGTTATAAGTCTATCCTTTGATTATTATTAATATGAAAACTTTCAAAAGCATTTAGGACTGTTCACAGGACAATGATTTCATACATGGAAAAAAAGAAACTCAGTAGTTTTACCTCAGATTATAGAATTGTGTAGCTTCCATGATATCTACATGTCTAATGTTCTTTGCACTTAAAACATCTTTTTGTGACAGGTTAAATTTAGCCTTATAACACTGTGGACACATTTGAGAAGAGAGAAAATAATCCTAAAACAATTTGAAATTAGCACCAGTGCATTGACTAATGTTTTAAAATTACAAATTATTTTAAAAATTGGACTAAAACTACCATTTTTTGGAAAATCTGTAGCTTTCAAATATTAACATAGCTTCTGAATGTTTGATTCTGTAAGAAATTATTCAACGTGAACTCATTTTAATATGAGTTCAAGTGTGCCTAATCATGACAATCAGTAGTAGTATTGTCTTAATATTACAAAGCAATATATTTTGTGAAATTAATTTGTCCTACGCCTAATGTCTTTGCTGTAAACCAACCAAGTATTCACTTACAATATTTTTTGTCTTTTCTCACAAAATGAGTTAAATTAAAAATATGGACTTAAAAAATGAACATTACAATTTGATAACCCTTAAGAATCTGCAGAAAACTTGTCTCTTCTTTGCTTAGCAATCCCAGAAAACCAGTAGAAGAGCACTCTCTACTTGGTGATTTGCATGCCTGCTGCGGTGCAGTGACTTTAACTGTTAATTGAGGTTCCTCTCCCTGAGCTATATTACACTAGATATCTTTTGACACTTGTACCATGTAATGCAGAGCTGCCCTTGAGTGCAGTAGTACACATTTCACTCCTTAGCATTCTCCTAGTGTTTTTTTTTTTTTAGAATTTATGAACAAAGAAGAACAATTATCATAGCAGGTACTGTATGCATAAATGTTATGCATATATATTCTGTGTATCCCTGACGTCAATAATGGGAAAGTTTGTTAATTTAGTTTCTTTTTTATTTCATTTTTGTTTTTGAGGAACCAAACTGTAGCTTTATCTGTGTGGTCTGGCATGAAATCAAATAAATCTGTATCTTTTCTGAATATGAAGATATTCACCTACTTATTTATTCAATAATTCACTTATTTTCAGTGTTTCATTCAGGCACCAGTTAGTGATTGCCTGCAAGTACCAAGCAGCCTTCAAAGTGCTAGAAAGCTAGAAATATAAACGAACAATTTACAGTCCCAATTGTCAGGAGACCGGGTTTATTATGGGAGGCAGATAAAGGGATCTAATTCTGTCACATAGAGTGCCATGTCAGAGACATATTTGCTTTGATTAGAGGCACTGAGACTTTCCAACTTAGCCTGAGTGTTTTAGGAAAAGTTCCTCAGAAGTGGTGTCTGAGACTTCTATAATGGTATTGATTTTGACATCAACTCCACCTGAGGCTTATTTTATAGGCAATCTTATTTCATGAAATTCTATAAACAAAGAGCTGATAGCCTTTGAATTCTATTTCAGGAGGATTTTTTTTTTCTTGTCCTATATTCATGCTTAAGGATGATATGTGAGAAACAAGAATTCAAAGGTTCATTACAGAATGAACTCCTATCTACCTCTTGTGTTTCCAGGGGAAGGCAAAGGAGAGCCCCTTGTAAGTGACTGTACAGTTCAAGTCTTTTAAAATTTAAGGAAAATATATTTATACACATGGTCAGTGGTAAAAGTAGTTCAGAAATGACAGTAATTATCATAAAATACCATCCTATTTAAATCACCCGAAGCACTGGCAAATAATTTATTTTTAGAAACTGAAATCTAACATTTGAATTAATCATTATAATCATTTGGAAAGTTCATACCAATTATTGTCCTTGACTTCTAAATGAAAATAGATAATTTTCAGTACCATGCAGAGATCTTTTTATTTGTCCTTGGTTCTACTGTTATGTTGCCCTCAGTGACCCTTTCTTATGTTCATTTTCCAGCACCTTGTTGAATATCTTTGCTCATTTCTTCTAGAGACAATAGAGGAAATTGAATGTGAACCATCTCACGTTTCTGCTGTCCACACATACAGACATTAATGCTGGAGTTCCTTTCTTCCAGTCTCTGCTGATAATGGTTCCTTCATGTCCTATTCAAGTTAACCCATACCAGGTTAGATGTTGATTCCTCTCCCTCTCCTACTCCTAGGACTTTACCATGTCAGTTATCTCTTCTTCTTGCAAAGCCTTAAGCTATCTTTTTTTTTTTTTTTGCTTCTGACTTTTCCCTTTAGAATATGAACCATCTTTTTCATCCTAACAAAAATCAACAATAAAAATCACTTAATCCTAGAGACATGCCTCTGGCTAAGATCCAGTTGTTGTTTTCTTTTTTTTTCCCAATTACTTCTTCAGAAAGCTTGTCTACTTTTGTAGTGTCTGTTTCCTCACTTCTGGTAATGCCTTGCTGCTGCTGCTGCTAAGTCACTTCAGTTGTGTCCAACTCTGTGCTATCCCATTGGGCAGCCCACCAGGCTCCCTCGTCCCTGGGATTCTCCAGGCAAGAACACTGGAGTAGGTTGCCATTTCCTTCTCCAATGCATGAAAGTGAAACGTGAAAGGGAAGTCATGTCTGACTCTTAGAGACCCCATGGACTGCAGCCTACCAGGCTCCTCCATCCATGGGATTTTCCAGGCAAGAGTACTGGAGTGGGGTGCCTTTACCTCACTACAATATGGCTAAAGTCCCTGTTGATTGTCATACTGCCAAACTCAGTATTATAAAAATGAAACTTTCTTTTAAATTTGGCACCTTTGATCATTCTCACCATTAATTGTATTTTTTGTCCTTGAAACTTTATTTACTTTGTTTCCAAGATAACTTTACATAAACTATAAAACGTTAACCATAAAGGCTACCGTAGTAGCCTCTCAACTCTTCTGTAATTTTTAAGGCCCACACATGTCATCTCCTGAGGTACAGGACTAATCTAACTGAAATGCAGAGCTTAACCAAATCATTACCCTGATTAAATCAATCAGAGACTTCCCATGACCTAAAGGGTAAAATTCGAATACCTGAAAAGGTAAAGGTCAAGTCCCTTCGGATTTGACCTTGACACTCTCCAGCTTCAGCATCTTGTTTTCCTATATTTTTGACTCCTAACTTTAGGTGCTTTCATCTTTTATTTACTATTATCCTCAGTCAATCACTCTCCTGAATGACCTTATCTACTCTTGGAATTTTTATCTTTTTAGTAATAATGTCATAATTACCTAAAATTTACCATTTCAAAACTGAAATGATTCTTTTCCATCTAAATACATTCATTTTTTTACTTATGTAAGTTATGTAAGGTAAATTATTGTTATAAGAAACAAACAGCTAATTAAACACAATGAAGTTCAATACAGGGTCAGTAATGAAGCTTTGCTTCTTAGAGTCACTCAGGGATGCAGTCTCCTCCGTCAAGTGCTGTGGTCTTGTAATACTTTTTCAAAAACCTATGCATCCAAAAAAATGAGAAAAATAACAGTAAGATTGCAAAAGGTTTGGATGAGTTGAGATCAGAAGTAGAAAACAGCAATTCTAATGATAGTCCACTGGCCAGAACTAAGTCATAAGGCCACTTCAACTGCAATGAAGGCTGGAAACTGTAGTATGTCCACAGCCTAGGAGGAAAAGTAAAGGGGGTGCTGAACACACAGCATCTTCTGTGCTGTAATGGCTGCCTGCCAAGTTGTTTTTTTCTCCTTTACTTCTTGAATAAATTTCAAATGTGCTACCACTTCTATTTTTAACCCAACTAGACCCATTCTAGTGGGTCTGACCTCATCATTTCTCAGAACCACTGCAATAGCTTTCAAACTGCCTTCTGATTTAACTCTCTCTATCATCTACACAGCTGTAGGATTAATAAAATAAAATTTTACCTATAAAACCCATTATATACAGGGTAGAAATATCATAGAATAGAAAAATAAAGTCCTTCTGCCTTGGAATCTGCATATTTTACCAGCTTCAGTTCTGGATACTCATTGACTTTTACTTGTGCTTGGCCAAGACTGACACATTTCTGGTACCCTGAACACTGCATTCAATGTCTTTGTTCATTCTGTTTCCTAATCCGGAATACCTTTCACCTCGCTACTCCATAGCGCCTCAGGATGGAGTAGCTGCCTCTCATCAAAATATGTATAATCCCTGGTTCCTTTATCAATCAATAATTTACTAAATTATACAGAACCATCTGTGCAAGTGCCTAAATAATTCATTAAACTGTAAGATCCTTGAAAACAGAGGGGGCTGTGTCTCACTTTTCATTCTAGTAGATACTTGGCTAATAGTATTCATCTATAAATATGTCTCAAATTTGTAAATTGCTTATCTTGAAGTAAGAGAGTTACCTTGAAATTCAGTTGCATTTCCTGTATCCCTTGAACCCTGCTTATTTCTTCCCACTCATTTGCAAAAGACTAGTTCCAGATCTTCCCTAGTCTACTGAATGGAGTGTGGTTTTGTATGACCAGAAAATACAAGATAATAATTATTGCTCTATTAAATTCCCTACTCTTTTACTCTGCTTATATGATTAGATATTCTGACATTATGTAAGCATATAACATGAACAATATGTAATAAGCCCAG
Source organism: Tragelaphus eurycerus (assembly GCA_935064755.1). Lineage (NCBI taxonomy): Eukaryota > Metazoa > Chordata > Mammalia > Artiodactyla > Bovidae > Tragelaphus > Tragelaphus eurycerus. The sequence goes on along the minus strand of CAKXYN010000010.1, from coordinate 36,259,743 downwards.
GGAAGCCCATCTAAGCATTCTGGAATTGGTCCCTCAAAACAAATCCATTTCCTTTAGCCCATGATTATCTTGTACAATAGATTTTTGCTTGTAACCCCAGCTACCACTCTATGTTCATTCAAGTAACCAGTAATGTCTTATAACCAAGGCTGTTTCATGTTCTAACAATAGATACTTAAAAGATGTGCATTTCTACCACACAGTGGGATCAAGAGTGGAACCATGATAATAATACAAAACAATGCAAAGCAATTTAATTGGAGCAACAGAAGAATGTGGGCAGCAATCTAAGTGAAATTTCCTTTTCTTCTCCGAATTCTAAAATCATGGCATCAATTGTATATGATATTTTACGGAGTAGCCAAAACTGTGTGGAAAGTGCTCTCCATCCCATCTTCCTCCATTAAGTTTTGGCCCCATTTCAAAATGGTAGAGCCAAGGCAGATTCTTCCAATACCTTGATTGACAGCTTTCAAATTATGATTCAGGACCAAGTACATTAGTAGTACTTGTGCCTCACAAGTGAAAATGAAAAGTGCAAGTCACTCAGTCGTGTTCGACTCTTTACGAGCCCATGGACTATACAGTCCATGGAGTTCTCCAGGCCAGAACACTGGAGTGGGTAACCTTTCCCTTCTCCAGGGGATCTTCCCAACCCAGGGATTGAACCCAGGTCTCCCTCATTGCAGGCAGATTCTTTACCAGCTGAGCCACAGGGAACCCCAAGAATACTGGAGTGGGTAGTCTATTCCTTCTCCAGTGGATCTTCCCAACCCAGGAATTGAACCGGGGTCTCCTGCATTGCAGGTGGATTCTTTACCAACAGAGCTATCAGGGAACTACATCAAGTTTCATTAATTAATACCATTGAATTAAGTTGAATTATTGGGAAGAAAGGAATACAAGTGCATGACTTAAAAAGTCCAGATGTTTAAGTAAATACTATTTAGAGGTTAAGTGTCTAGATTTTTGAATTTGAAGTAAATTTGATACCTTTCCTGATATATAATGGGTGGATAGAAATTATTAAAATATCTAAATTTAGGAATATTTTAGGAAACTATTATTTACTTTGTGATTCACCTTTAAAGGAATATTTAGACAGTTCACTTGAGGTGTTTTCCCTAAAAGACAACAAAACAGAAGAATGTGTATTAGGTATGTTTAGGTATGTACACACATATATATTATATAGATATTTGATATATATTACTTCATGTGTCTTTGGAGACTTGAAAAATATATTTTCTTAATTCTACTTGATTATTTAAGACTATATATCAATATAAGTACTAACTTTTTCAAATTGTGAATTCAGTAATTAAATATTCATTAAGATAAATCTACACTTGGGCAAACAAATAGTATGTCTTTCATAACAAAGGCTAACAAATCCATTTCCAAAGCTATGCATCATACTTTAATCAGTCCTGCTACAAATTCTAACATTGGTCATTCATCTTCTGTGAATTACTTTTATAAATACCATCTCTTCCAGGATTTATAAACAGATCATTTAAAACCAAAATAACCCAAGACTCTTTCCTTCTGTCTTGTACATTATAAACTGCTAAAGATAAATAATCATTCTTGAATTAACTCAGAAAGTAGAATATAAGAAAAAACATGCAGTTTGATTCTATAGGAAAAGGTCTTACTTAATAATAACTCTGGATGTTGGGAAATAAATTGTCAATGTCAGTATATTTAAATCTCAGATTCCCCTAAGAGTTCAGAAAGTGTTTCGTCATGTCTCTTTTTGTACCCTCTAGACACACACGCACACAAAATACATCCAGAATCATTCAAGGCAGTTGGTCAACACTCAGAAAACATATACTAATGCAAATTTTTCTAGACTACCCAACACAATATCATTTTATCCATACAATCGCTAAATAAGAATTAATTGAAGACCATAGAGCCACTTTAAGTTCTATGAATTCTTAGGAAATGGAAGGCAGGAGGAAGTGGGGCTAAACTTCTAGAGATGTTATCCTCAAAGGGAGGGAAAGAAGATGAGGAGATTCCAGAGTGTCTGGTTGCTTCCATAAAAAAGGAAAGGAGTAGTTTCCAAAAATGGAAGTATCAAAAAATTGTGAACATTATTATTATTTTTACAGACATTAAATGCCTACCTACAAGGCTTCATAAGGTTCTCCAGAGTATATAGTCCAGATGTCATCTCCTCTGTCAAAGTGTCTTAAATCTCCCAGCCTGAGTGTGATTTGACATTGATCTCCTGTCTATTTCTGTAACAATAATATGTTATGAACATGCTCCTTTGGAACACATCACTTCATTGATTTAAAATTCTATGAAATCTATCTTCATAGTCCCTGGGGTCCTTGAGAGTAGGAACTATACCTTTTTTACCCTTATATTGCCTTCACTGGTGCCATCACCACTACTCCAGTTTGTAGCATCAGGACAGGCAACGGTAAACGTACATCAGGCTGAGGAGTTTAATCACAGAATGTGAACAATGGGGAGCCAAAAAAAAGCAGCTGTCACAAATTCTAATTCTTATTGGATTCTCAAGAAGGTGACAAAAATGTAACAAATTTTTTAATAAAGGAAGGAAATCGTTTCTAGTATTAAAAAATGCTACAAAGTAAACTATAAACTACAAAATAAACTATAAACCCCAATCAGTAGTTGGTCCCAGTATCAGGGACAAAAGAGGGAGTAATGTATACTATGGCAATGTATTCCCTGGTTCAAGAATATCTTTCTCATTTCCAGCCTATTGTGGCAATAAGGAAATCTGAGTTCAGTATTGCTAGATGTGCAAATTTATAAGAAAAGCCAGAAATTAAGTATTTATATTTATTATTATATTATATATCACAGTATTAACATGTTGGCTTAAAAAAAAAAATGTAGTGTGAGTCAAACCAAATACACTGTGTGAATTTGAAGCAGAGACCACCAGAGTTTTAATGTCCTCTAAGTGTTCTTTTCCGGACTGACAATACTCAATATTTTAGTAAGTTTAGCTTCATACCAGGCAGTCTCAACAGCCCAGGCTAACATGTAAGCATATTCAAATCCAGCTCCCAAGCTGTTGAATTCAGGAGCATAGTGCCAATAGCTTATATAAAATAATTTTATAATCTTCTGCTCTCTTCCTGTATTTGACTCTACTGAATGGGCACAATGGCACAGCCACATCAGTTTAGATACTAGGATCTCTAACCTTTGACATGTTACTGCCCCTTCCTCTTTTCTTTTATCTCTGATATTGAGTTACTCTTTCCTACTACATTTCCCATAATTCTTCAGTACATTCATTCTACCCAGCCAGCTCTTTTTTTTCACCCTTCCTCGATTCTGACAAACCACCGAAATGCCTGATTTCAAAGAGATGCTCACTTTCTATACTGATGTCATCCAGGAGTGTAAATGCCTAATGTCACTCTGCAGAGAAAGGTAAGAAAAATCATTACAGGTCTTTATATCTCCTAATCTTTTAAAATTTTTCGAAGAAGCAGAAATGTTTTATTTTTCAACCAATATCTTAGTTACTTATTTTTGTTACATCTGTGCAAATCAAAATGCAATTAAATTTTTGAATGATAGAACAGGAATGTGGACGCAAACTGTGACCCAATAAGATTGCAAGGAATATTTAAGGAAGTCTTCCATAAGTCTGCCAATGACTCTGACTCCAACAGCATGGATCTGAATATAAATTTTGTATGAATAAATGAACTACTAATTAAAATGCTATCCTGCCTGATTGATATGCCATGATAGCAATACCAAGATAAATAAATTCGTTTAAGTTAGGGTAGAGGCTTAATTTTCCTCACAACTATCATCAGAAGCACATAAGTTTGTATTCTCAAATCATTTCATGACATGATTTTTTCCCTCAAATTTTACAGATAGGGAGCCAACATTTAAGACCAAAAAATAGAAAGAAAATCCTGAAATATACAAAGTAAGTTTGAATTGGCTAAAGGAAAATTTAGTTATTCTGTTAGTAATAGGATTTTTTTTAACTAAATGTGAAGATAATCAGATAATCCCATTTTCCAGTTGGTGGATATCATGGTTCTGTATTAAATGTATGCATTTGAAGAACAGATTTGATTGTTTACTGCCTAGGTTTATATAAAATTGGTATATTACAATATGCCATGTGTGGTTAACCCAGTTGCAAGTCATTAAACCATTATACAGTAATTAGCAGTGTTCTTATAAAAAGAATGAGATACACGCATCATTTATTTTCAATACAGCTTTGCATAATTGGAATAATATGCAATTTGATCTATTAAGATACTAATTAAATTTTGAAAAACTTAATATGTACCAGAATGCTGTGCTCTAAAATTGCATAATTGTCCATTGTGTGGTCATTTCCTTCACTGTCCCTTCCTCCAAAGCATGTGAGAGTAATCCATAAATTACATTCAGAAAAGGGAATATTCAGAAGCAATAAGAACCACAAAGCAGTCTTCAGTTGGTCAAAAGTGTTGTACTTCTCCAGGCAAGTAGAAAAATCTAATTTGCCTTCTACCTCCTTTCCAAGCCTCTACTCTGTGCCTTTGAAGATGTGTATATTTACTAAAATAGCCCCAAAACAGAAAAAAGAAAAGGGAGAGCAATTTTAAATGGAAATTTTAAATAGAGTATTTCTGAAAAACCAAGAGATTGATTTTTCCAACTTCTATTTATGGCATCTGTTTTTATAATGATTCCTCTCCCTGGCAAGAGATCACAGTAATATATTCTTACTTTTTTTTTTTAACTTAGCTTCAGTGTGCTATCAAGATGAAATTTTATCACTGTACTCAGAATTTATCACTTTATTCTGTTCAGGAATTTAGCACTATTCACAGTATCAAATCCAACCTCAAACATTTCTCAAGGCCTTCATGTACTAGCCTATGCTACTTTCAGTATAGTAAGGATGATGGCGAAAAAAAAAAAAAAACGCATATTTTCCCCTAGATATTGTGTTAAAAATGTGCCACATTATCTCATTTAATTCACAGAGGTTAAAAACAATATATATTAAGAAACTCAGCCTGTAAGAAGTAACCTAAACTTGGTCTGAGTCTTAACTGCTTCTGCGTTGCAAAGCTGAGTCAAATTCAAGATTATGTGATTCAGAAGCACTGTTCTTAATCTTCCACCGTGCTACAAACGTCACAATATTCCAACACTCTTCAAAACCTCCTCTGTACTGGCTCTAAATGAATCAGACCAGGCTCTTCCACGTACTTAGTATTCACTTATCCTTTTCTCTATGCCTTAGTTCATGCTGTTTCCTCTCTTAAAGTGTGTACTTTGTCATTTAGCCAAATATCTCTCCTCTTTCAAGTCATGCATCACATGCCTCCTCCTCTACAGCTCTTCCACCCCAAGTGCATACCCCAGATCTCAGCTTCATTCATATTCCCATTGTGCCTACTATAGAGATACAAAGATGATTATACCTCAATAAATATATTTTCTGAAAGCATTAATAACAAAGACATAAATAATCCATCATAAGACAAAGAATGTTGTCATGCACATTTGATTTCTTGTTATAAAAGATTTGCTGCCAGGCATATTTCCTGTCCAGATTCTCAATCATCAACAAAATTTTCAAAAAAGATTTTCATTCACTTTCTGACTGCCCTTGGCCTGTGTCCATTTTTTTAAGAGCTTCCAAGTTAAATTTTTTAACTTCAAGTGTTCCTGCTTAATACAAGAAATGCAGAGGAGGATGAGGAATATTTATTGCAGAGAAATGGGATTCATTTTAATTTAGAGGCAAATGAGGGGACTACCTGAGTTTGCACTTGTTATCAGGAATGGTCAGCTCCATCCTTCTTATGGGTTTTCACCTAGTGTTCCTGAGCTCTTTACCCTTAATTCAGGTCCACTCACACTCCTGGGGCAAGTCCTGGCTTGCCCATGATAACAAAGGAGAGCTCTTGAGAATGTGGTGAATTCACTACAGTTCTAGTCATTTTTACTGTATGTTATCTGACATCTTTACCAAAATCTTAACCTCATGATGCCGAAAGCTCTTTTTGTCTCTCTGGTGTATTTATTTGGCAAGGCATGGATGATTGTTAAATTGTCAGGCTATTGGCAGGAAGAGGGGCTGCTCTGGACCCTAGGCTGACCTGACCAGGAGGCACAGTTGCCCTTATTATATGCTAAGCAGCATCAGACATATAGGTATCATCTCAAGGATAATAATTTAGATTTGTTACATAATTGTACTTACAGAAAAGGCAGTATTGTGTAGTGATTGAATGACTCTGGAGCCACACTGCATAAGTTCAAGTTCCAGTTGTAATACTTATAAGCAGTTTGTGAACTTGGAGAACCTTGGACAACTTATTTGACCTCTTAATAGCTCAGTGTTTTCCCACCATAAAACAGGGATGGTGATAAATCCTACCTCGTAGTGTGTTTGTGAGGAATAAAAAGAGTTAATATATATCAAATATATAGAGCAATGATAACACTCAACAGTATTAGCTATTATTGTTTAATAATATTCCTTCAGTAAGTAAATAAATAAAAATAATAAATTTATTGTAATTTTTTAAAATTTGTCTCTTTCTTCTTCAAGATGGAAACTCCTGGAGGGCTGAAAGCAGTTATTCTTCATCTTTGTACACGCCCATCATTTTCCAGGAGGATGATATATTGCGTGCACACAATGACCATTTGTTGAATGATTGCAAATTGTAGTCATTAGAGAGGAAAGGCAAAGTGAAATAGAGCTTGACATTATAAGAGTTCAAATTATTTAGGAGTAGTGAGACTATGATGTTAGTAGTTTTGTCCCCTTCAGTGTTGAAGTCACACTCATAATGATGGCAGGATTTAAAGTGGAGAGGGGAGTTGTGAATCAGGTGTCAAAGCTCTCAGGAGAGAAAGAAATATGAGCCAAAACGTAGAAAACACTGAATGTAGACTAGCTTAGACTGCTGGCACCAGCTGTCATTTCCATGAAGACAAAGTCACATTGTCTGCTGCTACCTGGGGAGCAGAGGAATGCAGACTGTACTTCTGTGATGTCTGAGGTGTCCTTTTAAGATGTCATCCTAATCTTTATCTCTTCTTAAATTTCCTAAAGTAAATTTCAAGACACAGCTCTTGATTTCCTCCATTTCTTTCCACCAAAATATATACAAATTAACAGCAACAAGGTTATGGGCCAAACTATATCCCCTAAAAATTCATGTATTGAAATCCTAACCTCTAGTTCCCTCACAATGGAATATTTGGAGGTAGGGTCTTTAAAGAGATGATTAAGTTAAAATCACCACTAAGGTTGGCTTTAATCCAGTGTGACTAATGTTCTTATATGAAAAAGAAATTTGGACATAGGGACTATGTGCCTATGTCCATAAGGAAGACTATGTGAAAACAGAAGGAAAAGACAATCATCTAAAAGCTGGGGTGGGGGGCGCGGGGAGGGTAGCGGGGGGAGGGGGGGGAGGTCTCAGAGGAAACTAACCCTGCTGACACCTAGGCCTCAGATTTGTAGCCTCTGAAACTATGAGAAATTAATTTCTGTCGTTTAAGCCATCCAGTCCATGGTAGTTCGTTAAGGCAGCCCTAGTGAACAAACAGCAAAACCAATCTGTTCCTCCCATAGTCTTTGTCTTTATATGATCATGTTTACAGCTGTCGAAGTAACAAACAAACATTAAAAAAAATAATTTCCCTTTACTCTTGTTGCTAGTGTCTTCATCTAATAGATCAGCAAACTCTCTTAAATATACTTTGAAATATATCCCACTTCAGTTAAGTGGACTCTACATTCGGTTTTAAGATACTGTCATCTGTCTCTGTCCACCTTTTCAACCACTCTTGATCTCAATCTACTTGGGAACCTTGCTACTGCCACACTGACTTTTTCCCTTCTTCATATATGTTGTTCAGTTGCTAAGTTGTGTTCAAGTCTTTATGGCCCCACGGACTGTAGCACACCAGGCTCCTCTGTCCTCTACTGTCTCCTGGAGTTTGCTCAGATTCATGTCCATTGAGTCACTGATGCTATCTGACCATCTCATCCTCTGCTACCCATATACAGTAGATTCATAAATACTAGATTCGCTTCCAAGCTTTCACTTGCTCACTAGTTATTTCTTCTGCCTACAATCATCTTTGCCCTCTTCCCTCCAGTTCTCTTTACTACTGACCTTTCTGGTCATTTGGGTCTCAGCTAAATGTCTTGTCAATGAGAACATTGATAATCTCTGAACCTAATTGCTCTGGCACAAAGCCTTGATTTTTTTCTTCATATATCTAGTGTTATGTGATATGTGTGTGTATATTATTTGGTTTGTATAGAAGGTTGATTGGGATTTACCATTATTCTAGAACTGGCAACTTGATCTCATGTTTGAAAATAAGAGATACTAAATCTCCTTATATTATTTTTGTTAAAGAACATTTTTAAAAAGTCCATAACTAGAGGCAGACAGTTCTCTTTAGGGTTTATTCAGAAGCTACAAAACTGGCCCTACACTCAAAACCACAATACAAAATCATCCCATAAAAATCTACAAAGATGACTAGGCAACAGATAGGGATGTCTTTTCCTCATCCCTCCCCCAAAGCCAAATATTATAAAATGTAGAAATTGAGGGTGTCTTCAAGAAGGAGGTGTCAGTATCCCATTCTTATGTCTGTCCAGGCTGTAATGACAATGTCCCTACCTAAAGATGGGGAAAATGACTTGGCAAAAGGGAAGGAGAGCCAGCATTGGACCCACCTACAATCATCCTGATGGGTGAGGCAGCTAGGTGGATATTTCCCATGAGCAGATGCCCCATAAGGTAGCTGGACTTTATTTGAATAGCATCCCACCCAGTGATACCAGCAGTGAGAGGAGGCTGTGGAGTGTACCACTGGTGCTGGGAGCTGAAGCAATGAAAGTGCTAGTATTTGAACTATATTTTCCCAAATGACTGGAGAAGGAAATGGCAACCCACTCCAATGTTCTTGTCTGGAGAATCCCAGGGATGGTGGAGCCTGATGGGCTGCCATCTATGGGGTTGCACAGAGTCGGACACGACTGAAGTGACTTAGCATAGCATAGTCAGAGACCTCAGGAGGTCATGTGAAAATCTCATAACATAGTCTGAAGGGCAGAATTTGGATAGCTATCATACAAAAGGCACCAACTGCCAAGCAATACTTGTCAAAAAAGTGACAATAAACAAATACAAGTTGGAAAAAGAGACACTTGTCTCTTTGCCCCTCACTCCTTACTGCTCCCAAGAATTTGAGCTGTTACCTCCAGAAAGAAAGGAGAGCTGTAAAGCTATGGATCAGATATGGGGCTGGAGTTTTAAACTGGAAAAAGCGAACATTTAACAAACAAAATCTTACCAGAGAAATATGGAATCTTCCCAAGAAAGGATTAACATACAAAAAATGAATTAAAAAAAAGCAGATAAGAGAAAAAAAATGTATAAAATGTATATTTTTTATACCATAGGTACCCACATGCTTAGAACAGTGTCTGCATGTTTCATTTTGAATGTTGATTGAGAATAATGAAATGAAAAGAATAGAGAAAGAAGCTAGCTATGATGTAATAAGGGCTTCCCTGGTGGCTCAAATAGTAAGGAACTTGCCTGCAGTGCGGGAGACCTGGCTTTGATCACTGGGTTGGGAAGATCCCTTGGAGAAGAAATGGCAAGCCACTCCAGTATTCTGGCCTGGGGAATCCCATGGACAGAGGAACCTGGTGGGCTGCAGTCCATGGAGTTGCAAAGAGTTGGACACGGCTGAGAGCCTAACACACACACATGATATAATAGGCATATTCAGATTGAAACTCAAGTATTCAGACACCTGGTATGATTATTCAGCAGTCCACTCAAAGTCCCAACAGAGGTTTTCAGAGAAGTTCTCCTGGCCAAGAGTTCTTAGCATAAATACTTGAATAACTGAATAGCCTTGAGATGGTTCTGTCCAGTGAAGTCTACAGAGACATCTATTGGTTTGGAGGCCTCGGAACTTCAGTGCTAAAACTGAATTGTGATTAGGAATAAATGAGCCTTGAAGACACCTCTGCTCAGGTAGTTACAGAGAGAGTTCTGCAGTACCAAGGAGCTCCCTTCTCAGAGTGACTGACAGTGAAGTATTGAGAAAGGACCAACTGGAAACAACTCTCAAACAAGATGTGAGGCAGTAATATATGTATATTATCATTTTGGGGTCTCCTTTATGAAGAGTCAGACACGACTGAGCGACTTCACTTTCACTTTTCTCTTTCATGCATTGGAGAAGGAAATGGCAACCCACTCCAGTGTTCTTGCCTGGAGAATCCCAGGAACGGCAGAGCCTGGTGGGCTGCTGTCTATGGGGTCGCACAGAGTTGGACAAGACTCAAATGACTTAGCAGCAGTTACCTTCCATACTGCTGTTGAGCTGCAGCATGAACTTACTTCTCCGGTGTGGAAATATGAGGGAAAAGAAGACAAGGGCAGGCTGATGAAGTAGTGATAAAGACTGAGGGTCACCTCAGTGGAGTAGGACTGAATGGAGTAGTAGGAATGGAATGGATCCTACTCCTCTGGAGTAGGATCAGGAGTGCTTACAACAGCCAGTCACGATTCATCTGCTGTGTAGAGCTACCCATGGCCAATCGCTGGGTTGGTTACCAACAGTAGCGCCAACACCAACAAAGAACTATACACAATGGCCAGTTAAGCAGAGATGCCTGCCTCTCCCCTCCCCTTCCCCTACACTGATTTTCCTCAGATTCTTCTGCTGTCACATAGAAGTGTTTCTAACTAGTGAAAACAAAGAGGAAAGATGATGAGGGATGCACCTGTGAACACAATTGATCTTTTACTCAGATAACTTTTCCATCCAAAGTCTTTTGATTACAAAAAACCCCCTCCTGTTTAACAGTGCCAATTTTTTCTTAATATATAAAGACTAACTACAAACTTTGATGTCTCAGGTTTAAACATATAGCATAATTTTTTTCTTTATTTATAATAGCTTTCAGTGGTCTCATTTTTTCAGCAATCCCTTTTATGTGTTCCATAGATATACAGCCAGATAAATGAAAGGCAATTTTTCCCCCCAGAGGAGTAACAGGAAGGCTCTAACTTAAAGGGAATGGCAGGGTGTGTACTAATGTAATTGACACAGAATCTATTCCAAGATGTGACTTTTAGTATAAAGTCTATTAGGCATCATGATGGAGGAAAATGCATTCATCTATAATGTCAGGAGATTTCCATTCTAATCCTAGCTGAGCTGACTATCTTTTGCATAAATTTTGACATGTGTTATATCTTTTCTGGGCCTTAAACATACAAAATGAGGACGTTCATCTCAGTTCAGTTCAGTTCAATTGCTCAGTCATGTCCAGCTCTTTGCAACCCCATGGACTACAGCACTCCAGGCCTCCCTGTCCTTCACCAACTCCCGGAGTTCACTCAAACTCGTGTCCATTGAGTCAGTGATGCCATCCAACCATCTCATCCTCTGTTGTCCCCTTCTCTTCCTGCCTTCAATCTTTCCCAGCATCAGGGTCTTTTCCAACGAGTTGGCCCTTCTCATCGGGTGGCCAAAGTATCAGAGTTTCAGCTTCAGCATCGATCCTTCCCATGACTATTCAGGACTGATTTCCTTTAGGACTGACCCGTTTGATTTCCTTGCGATCCAAAGCACTCTCAGGAGTCTTCTCCAACACCACAGTTTGAAAGCATTAATTCTTTAGCTCTCAGACTTTTTATGGTCCAACTCACATCCATACATGACTACTGGAAAAGCCATAGCTTTGACAATTGGGAGGTTCATCTAGAAAATATTTAATGTCCCTTCCACATATGAGTCTGTGACCACTTAGAGTTGGAGATGACCATAGACTATTAGCAGAAGTAAAGAGCCCTCTGACCATTAAGCAGTTTCTCCATCTGTTGTGTAATCCCTCTAAAGACATTTCATGTCAGATTGAAATATAAAACTGTTTCAAAATAGAACAAGCATCAAAATACAAGGAATATTTTAAAAATTTATTCCATATAGGAAAATATGTTACAGACAAATGTTGCAACTAAAATAAAATTTCATGAGGGCAAGAACTAAGTCTATTTTATTTATTGCTATCTTTCTAGTGCCGAGCTCAGAGCAACATATAAGAAGCAATCAAATAATTATTTATTGAATGAATGAAGATACAGTGAAATAAGTGTTCATAAAATATATATATATATAAAATACTTCCCTAGCTTCTTTGATTTCATCTCCACTCTGTGAGGGTGCAGACATGAGGCAGAGTGGATGTATCAATGAAACCTCTATCTCAAAATCTCGACAGTCCAAGGCACTGTGTCCATGAGGGACCAGGGACCCCTGCATTCCTACATTGGATCCCCAGTCATTGAGTGAGGGGATTTAATCCCTGTACAGACTGCTAGGTTTCTGCGTTAACTAAAGCTTGTCCTCTTTTGCTGATAATACCCTCTAATGCCTTATTTTAGATCTCGAGTCTCCTATCTCCCCATTTTTATGAGCACCACTCAGATTCAGGTTGCTGCCCTGGTCACAGCTATACATCCTGATTTCAGTAAGTTGCCAGCTTCTACCATACCCCAGTTTTAGCTGGGGATGGGAGTAGCTTTTTCAGAGCCTCTACCTGTGTACAGAAGCCCTTCACCTAAATTCCAATTCAAAGCAAGACCCTGTTGTCTGTGGCCATCAGTTTCCTCCTGCTAATGTTTTCTTGCTGCTAAGTCACTTCAGTCATGTCCGACTCTTTGAGACCCCATAGACAGCAGCCCACCAGGCTCCTCTATCCCTGGGATTGTCTAGGCAAGAACACTGGAGTGGGTGGCCATTTCCTTCTCCAATGCATGAGAGTGAAAAGTGAAAGTGAAGTCACTCAGTCGTGTCTGACTCTTAGCGACCCCATGGACTGCAGCCCACCAGGCTCCTCCATCCATGGATTTTCCAGGCAAGAGGACTGGAGTGGGGTGCCATTGTTCTGAATACTGCACACCTGTCTTTTCTTTCCCATGGCTCTTTTTGCGGCTCCTTCATATACAGACTTCCTGCTTCCTTGCTCTTGTGATGGAATCTCTACTTATACATGGGCCTGACATGAAAGCTGACACAAAACTTGCCTAGCTTGGTTGGTATAAATAAATCATTATGTCTGCCAAGTTGTCCTGAATTATAACATTGGTTTCACCTATGGAAGCAATTAACAATGCTTTCCACTTTTGGATTTATGAGAACATGATCTGACAAGAGTAATAAGTATTTAGACCTTAAATTTTGAAAGTTTCAACCAGTAAGAAAAATGTTGTTAGAGCTTCCAGTTTTACCACAAAGAAGTGTTGTGATGTACTATTTTTGAAACAAAAAAAGAAAGGAAAATAAATTTCTTTCATGATCTTATTCTTATAAAATGATTTTTCACTCAGTTCAGTTCAGTTCAGTCACTCAGATGTGTCTGATTCCCTGCGACCCCATGAATCGCAGCACGCCAGGCCTCCCTGTCCATCACCATCTCCCGGAGGTCACTCAGACTCACATCCATTGAGTCAGTGATGCCATCCAGCCATCTCATCCTCTGTTTTCCACTTCTCCTCCTGCCCCCAATCCCTCCCAGCATCAGAGTCTTTTCCAGTGAGTCAACTCTTCGAATGAGATGGCCAAAGTACTGGAGTTTCAGCTTTAGCATCATTCCTTCCAAAGAAATCCCAGGGCTGATCTCCTTCAGAATGGACTGGTTGGATCTCCTTGCAGTCCAAGGGACTCTCAAGAGTCTTCTCCAACTAGTATTTATCAAATACCTACCACGAGCTAGGGGCTTCCCTGGTGGCTCAGGTGATAAAGAATCGTGTGCTAGTAACTGTTATGCGCTCTAAGAATATAGAGGTCAACAACAACAACAACAACAAAAACTGCATTTATGAAATATATTTTGATTGGGAAACCATAAAAAGGAAAGTGAAAAAAATAGTAAGTGGTAAAAAGAAAAATAACATTAGAATAGAAATTGCTAGGGAAGTCCATACTGAAATTTTAGTGTAGCTGGGAAAATTTGACAGAGGAATTGATATGTCAAAGCATGCAAATCTCTAGAAAAGGACATTTAAGACAAAGGAAATAGCAAGAACAAAGTCTTTGAGTTGAGTGTATGACTTGAATTGTTGAGGACAGCAAGAAGACCTGTGTGGATGGAGTGGAGGATAAGGATAAAAGAAGAATTGATATTATTAGCCATTGGAAGTGGGGTGGAGCGGAGGAGGCTCAAGAATATATGTCAAAGTACTTTGACTTTGATTTAGGTATATGAAAGATATTTTGGAAGACTTTGAGGAATAGTAAAATAGTCTCAGTCTAGTTTTAAAGGATCATAATGGTTGTCTTAAAAAAAGACTAAAGAGGGCAAAGTGTGAATCAGAAAGACAACAAATATTTTCAGTAATTCAGGCCAGAAATGAGTCTGGACTATTGTAGTTCTAGGAATCCCAGTAATTGAATTTTGAGTATAATTTGAAGGTAAAAAAAGATTTGCTAATGGTTTAGATGTGGATAAGAAACAAATATGGGATTCAAGAATGCCCCAAAATTTTGAGTTGAAAGACTTGGGAAGGCAGAGTTGTCATAAAGTGAGATGGGAAGACTGTTAGAGCAAGTTTGAGGTGATTTAAGAATCAGAAGTTCAGTTTTACACACATGAACTTTGAGCTGCTTTTGCTTTGTCCAAGTGGAGATGTAATTATGCAGTTGAATATGAATTCTGAGTCACGGAAGAAGAGATTCAGAATGAAGCAATAATTCTGGAGGTCATAAGCATTTCAGTTCACTCAGCCGTGTCCGACTCTTCGTGACCCCATGAACCGCAGCATGCCAGGCCTCCCTGTCCATCACCGACTCCCGGAGTTCACCCAGACTCACATCCATCGAGTCAGTGATGCCATCCAGCCATCTCATACCCTGTCATCCCCTTCTCCTCCTGCCCTCAACCTTTCCCAGCATCAGGATCTTTTCCAATGAGTCAGCTCTTCACATCAGGTGGTCAAAGTATTGGAGTTTCAGCTTGAACATCAGGCTTTGCAGTGAACACCCAGGACTAACCTCCTTTAGGATGGACTGGTTGCAGTCCAAGGGACTGTTAGGAGTCTTCTCCAACACCACAGTTCGAAAGCATCAATTCTTTAGCACTCAGCCTTCTTCACAGTCCAACTCTCACATCCATACATGACCACTGGAAAAACCATAGCCTTGACTAGATGGACCTTTGTTGACAAAGCAATGTCTCTGCTTTTTAATATACTGTCTAGGCTGGTCATAACTTTCCTTCCAAGGAGTAAGCATCTTTTAATTTTATGGCTGCAATCACCATCTGCCATGATTTGGGAGCCCAGAAAAATAAAGTCAGCCACCATTTTCACTGTCTCCCCATCTATTTCCCATGTAGTGATGGGACCAGATGCCGTGAACTTAGTTTTCTGAATGCTGAGGGTTTAGCCAACTTTTTCATTCTCCTCTTTCATTTTCATTAAGAGGCTCTTTAGTTCTTCTTTACTATCTGCCATAAAGGTGGTGTCATCTGCATATCTGAGGTTATTGATATTTCTCCCAGCAATCTTGATTCCAACTTGTGCTTCCTCCCGCCCAGAGTTTCTCATGATGTACTCTGCATGTAAGTTAAATAAGCAGGGAGACCATATACAGCCTTGACATACTCCTTTAGATACTATGTAAACCGAGTTGAACTGAACTAAAAGATAGTCAATGCAATCACCAAGGAAGTGACTGTATATAACATGAGAAGATTTAAGAGCACATCTTTGGCAAACATTGAGGTTTAGACCACTGCAAAGAAAAAAATAAGCAACCAAAGATTTAAGAGGAATATGAGGTGACTATAGTTGCGTTTACCCACTCCAGTGTTCTTGCCTGGAGAATCCCAGGGACGGGGGAGCCTGGTGGGCTGCCGTCTATGGGATCACACAGAGTCGGACACTACTGAGGCGACTTAGCAGCAGCAGAAGCAGCATAGCTGCGTTTACGAGTAAAGAGTGATTTGTTGTTGTTGTTGTTGTTGTTCAGTCGCTAAGTCATGTCTGATTCTCTGTGACCCCCTGGCTTCCCCAGGGAAGCATGCCAGGCTTCCCTGTCCTTCATTATCATCTGGAGTTTGCTCAGATTCAAGGCCTTTGCTCAGATTCAAGGCCATTGAGTTGGTGATGATATCTAACCATCTCAACCTCTGCCACCCGCTTCTCCTGCTCTCATCTTTCCCCACATTAGTGTCTTTTCCGAGAAGTTAGTTCTTCCTATGAGGTGGCCAAAGTATTAGAGCTTCAGTATCAGCATCAGTCCTTCCAATGAATATTCAGACTTGATTTCCTTTAGGATTGACTGGTTTGATCTCCTTGCAGTCAAAGGGACTCTCAAGAGGCTTCTGTAGCACCACAGTTGAAAAGCATACATTCTTCAGTGCTCAGCCTTCTTTATGGTCCTCTCACATCTGTTCATGACTACTGGAAAAACCATCAGTTCAGTTCAGTAACTCACTCATGTCCAACTCTTTGCGAAACCACGGACTGAAGCATGCCAGGTTTCCCTACCCATTACCAACTCCCAGACCTTACTCAAACTCATGTCCATCAAGTCGGTGATACCATCCAACAATTTCATCCTCTTATGTCCCCTTCTCCTCCCACCTTCAATCTTTCCCAGCATCAGGGTCTTTTCAAATGAATCACTTCAGGTGGACCAAGTTTTGGAGTTTCAGCTTCAGCAACATCCCTCCAATGAATATTCAGGACTAATTTCCTTTAGGATGGACTGGTTGGATCTGCTTGCTGTTCAAGGGACTCTCAAGAATCTTCTCCAACACCTCAGTTCAAAAGCATTAGTTCTTTGGCAAAATATGCTGTCTAGTTTGATTGCAGCCATGAAATTAAAAGACGTTTACTCCTTGGAAGGAAAGTTATAGATAGCATATTAAAAAGCAGAGACATTACTTTGCCAACAAAGGTCTGTCTAGTCAAGGCTATGGTTTTTGCAGTGGTCATGTATGGATGTGAGAGTTGGACTGTGAAGAAAGCTGAGCGTCAAAGAATTGATGCTTTTGAACTGTGATGTTGGAGAAGACTCTTGAGAGTCCCTTGGACTGCAAGGAGATCCAACCAGTCCATTCTAAAGGAGATCAGTCCTGGGTGTTCTTTGGAAGGACTGATGCTAAAGCTGAAACTCCAATACTTTGGCCACCTCATGCGAAGAGTTGACTCATTGGAAAAGACTGATGCTAGGAGGGATTGGGGGCAGGAGAAGAAGGGGATGACAGAGGATGGGATGGCTGGATGGCATCACCGACTCGATGGACATGAGTTTGGTTAAACTCCAGGAGTTGGTGATGGACAGGGAGGCCTGGCATGCTGCAATTCATGGGGTCACAATGAGTCAGACATGACTGAGCGACTGAACTGAACTGAACTGAACTGAGGTTGGTCGTAGCTTTTCTTCCATGAAGTAAACATCTTTTAGTTACATGGCTGCAGTCACCATCAATGGTGGTTTTGGAGACCCCAAAATAAAGTCTGTCACTGTTTCTATTGTTTCCCCATCTATTTGCCATGAAGCAATGGGACCGGATGCCATGATATTAGCTTTTGGAATGCTGAGTTTTAAGCCAAATTTTTCACTCTCCTCTTTCACTTTCATCAAGCAGCTTTCTAGTTCTATACTTTCTGCCATAAGGGTGATGTCTTCTGTGTATCTGAGGTTATTGATATTTTCCCTGCAATCTTCATTCCAGCTTATGCATCATCTAGCCCAGCATTTTGCATGATGTGCCCTGCATATAAGTTAAATAAGCAGGGTGACAGTTTACAGCCTTGACATACTCCTTTCCCAATTTGGAAACAGTCTGTTGTCCATGTGCAGTTCTAACTGTTGTTTCTTAACCTGCATACAGATTTCTCAGGAGGCAGTTCAGGTGGTCTGGTATTCCTATCTCTTGAAGAATTTTCCAGAGTTTGTTTTGATCCACACAGGCAAAGGCTTTGGTGTAGTCAATAAATCAAAAGTAGATGTTTTTCTAGAACTCTCTTGCCTTTCAATAATCCAACTGATGTTGGCAATTTGATCTCTGGTTTCTCTGCCTTTTCTAGCCCATGTAGCTAAGACTATATGGAATTTTGTCAATAAAGTGATGTCTCTGCTTTTTAATATGCTCTTTGTCATAGGTCATTGGTCATAGGTTGGTCATAGCTTTTCTTCCAAGGAGCAAGCATCTTTTAATTTCATGGCTGCAGTCACCATCTGCAGTAATTTTGGAGCCCAAGAAAATAAAATCTGCCATTATTTCCTTCTTTTTTCCCCATCTGTTTGCCATGAAGTGATGAGGGAGATGCCATGGTCTTACTCTTTTGAATGTTGAGTTTAAACCAGCTTTTACACTGTCCTCTTTCACCCTCATCAATAGGCTCTTTATTTTCTCTTCACTTTCTACCACTAAAGTGGTTTCATCTGCATATCTGAGGCTGTTGATATTTCTCCTGGCAATTTTGATTCCAGCTTGTGCTTCATCCAGGCTGGCATTTTGCATGATGTACTCTACATATAAGTTAAATAAACAGGATGACAATATATAACCTTGTCATACTCCTTTCCCAATTATAAACCCAGTCAGTTTTTCCATGTAAGGTTCTAAATGTTGCTTCTTGACCTGCATAGAAGTTTCTCAGGAGGCAGATAAGGTGGTCTGGTATTTCCATCTCTTTAAAAATTTTCCAGTTTGGTGTGATCCACATAGTCAAAGGCTTTGGCATAGTCAATGAAGCCGAAGTATATGTTTTTTCTGGAATTCTCTTGCTTTCCCTATGATCCAACTAATGTTGAAATTTTGATCTCTGGTACCTCTGCCTTTTCTAAATCCAGCCTTAACATGTGGAAGTTCTCGGTTCATGTACTGTTGAAGACTCACTTGAAGGATTTTGAGCATAACCTTCCTAGCATGTGAAATGAGTGCAATTGTCTGGTAGTTTGAACATTCTTTGGCACTGCCCTTCTTTGGGTTGGAATGAAAACTGACATTTTCTAGTCTTGTGGCCACTGCTGAGTTTTTCAGATTTGCTGGCATATTGAATGCAGCATTTTCACAGCATATTTTTTTAGGATTTTAACTAGCTCAGCTGGAATTCCATCACCTCCGCTAGCTTTGTTTGTAATAATGCTTCCTATGGTCCACTTGACTTCACACTCTAGGATGTCTGGCTCTAGGTTAGTGATCACAGCAGTGTGCTCACCTGGGTCATTAAGACCTTTTTTGTATAGTTCTTCTGTGTATTCTTTCCAACTCTTAAATCTCTTCTGCTTCTGTCAGTTCCTTACAATTTCTGTCCTTTATCATGCCCATCCTTGCATGAGTTAATACCTTTATATAGCAAGGAGAGATAAGAAGCCTTTTTAAAGTGAACAATGCAAAGAAGTAGAGGAAAACAATAGAATTGGAAAGACTAGATCTCTTCAAAAAGTGATTTCAGGAGTTAATTATATATATTATATATGTGTGAGCGTGAAGTCGCTCAGTCATGTCCGACTCTTTGCAACCCCGTGGACTGTAGCCCATCAAGCTCCTCTGTCCATGGGATTTTCCAGGCAATAGTACTGGAGTGGATTGCCATTTCCTTTTCCAAGGGATTTGCCAAAATAGGGATCGAATACATACATATAGGGATCATATATACATATATATGTGTTTATATAGGAGTCAGTTTATATAGGACCCAGGGATCGAACCCAGGTCTCCCACATCGTAGAAAGATGCTTTACTGTCTGAGCCACCAGGGAAGTCCTTGGTAGTGTATGTGTATGTGTATATGTGTATATATATATGTGTAGTCAACTATATATATGTAGTTTCATATATACATATGTATGTGTTTATATAGGAGTCAGTTTTTATTTCATAAAATGAGATCATACTATACCTAATCATCTAAAATCTGCTTTTTAAAAAATTACCTTATCATGGAAAGATTTTTTTCTATCTCTTAAGAGTAAAGATGTTTTATTTTCAAATTTTTGACTTTCCATCATTATTAAAACAAAGTGTCATGAAGTGAAGTGAAAGTCATTCTGTCATATCTGACTCTTTGCAACCCCATGGACTGACTATACAGTCCATGGAATTCTCCAGACCAGAATACTGGAGTGGGTAGCCTTTCACTCCTCCAGGGGATCTTCCAAATCCAGGGATCAAACCCCAGATGTCCCACATTGCAGGTGGATTATTTACCAGCTGAGCCACAAGGGAAGTCCAAGAATACTGGAGTAGGTAGTCTGTCCCTCCTCCAGTGGATCTTCCCAACCCAGGAATTCTACCAGGGTCTCCTGCATTGGAGGCAGATTCTTTACCAACTGAGCTCTCAGGGAAGCCCTTGAACTATCATGTCATGATGTCATGATGAACTTTAAATGTCATGATGAACTTTAAAGCCACACATATACTCATATAGGTCAATATTATGTGTATGTGTGATAGTCTCTCAGTCATATCTGACTCTTGCGACCCAGTGGACTGTAGCCCACCAGTCTTCTCTGTCAATGGGATTCTCCAGGCAAGAGTACTGGAGTGGGTTGCCATTTCCGTCTCCAGACAATATTATATTGAGAATTTTAAAGTAACACTTGTTCTTTTCTATTTGGCTAGCAAAAATTCCCTTTGTAAAATTAAGAAACCAATGAACTAAAATAAATAAATAAATAAGCTAAGAATAAAGAGAGTAGGAATCAAATAGGAAAAATATAAAATTGTTCTTATTTCTTATGATTTCTGGTAGTTCATATCAATGCATGCTGATTCTCTTAGAATGAGAAAGTACGTTTTGAATAGAGCAGAAATTTTTATGAAAAAAGAAATTGTGAAACAGCTGACAGTTTCTACTCATTCTACCAGAAATAAAAGTTGTTTTTTTTTTTTTTTTTAAGATTCAAACATCTGTTGGTTTTGCAAAGACAAACTCTGTGGCAACTCTCACCTATGTGGAAGAGTTATGATTCTTGTTAGATAGGAGAGATGAAAAATAAATAAATTAACAGTCGTTACAATGTGTTACTATTTGCACATTTAAGACAGAAACAATATCATGCATTATTTCACACCATCTGGAAAACAATGAATGAGTAGAAGTTGTTGTACTGGAAGATATGAATAGTTTCCCACAAAGACTCTTCTCAATATCTCCCAGATTTCTCCCAAATCATGACAGTTTTCAACAGTGAATTAGTTACATCACAAGATATTTCATCTTCTAAGTCACAAGTGAGAATTAAAGATTTATTGAATGTTGACTACATACCAGAAACTATGGTGAGCACTTCATATCCTGTATAATGTTTCAGATCATTTACTGTTTTTCAGAGTCAGTGTATATAAATATTCATTTTAAACTAATTATCTCAAAGAGAATAACAGAAATCTTGTAGTTCATATTTTATTAGTTGGAAGTAAGTCCACTGGCCAATACAGTTTTTCAATCAATGATCCTTACAATTTAAATGCTATAATAAATTAGGTTATCTACAAATTTCTGAGTATTTACGGAATATCTACTGTATATAGACATACTGTAATAGTAGACATACTATAAAAATACTATAAAACCACATTAAAATTGTTTAATGTATGGAAAATTATCACTGAATAAAAATAATAAGGGTGGGAAACATTAGTCTTTTTGTTCTTTGTTTTGTTTTTGTTCCGTTGCTAAGTCATGTCCAACTCTTTGTAACCCCATGGACTGTAGCATGCCAGGCTTCCTTGTCTATCACTGTTTCCAGGAGTTTGTTCAAGCTCATGTCCATCAGCTGCCTATCAAATTCCATTCTACCTCTTCATTTCTATTTTTATTTTGGAAAAAGCAGCTGGGTAGAAGTATATTTTGTGTCCAAAATTGTTTGTTCAACAGATTTGTAGTAAACAAGTAAGAAAGGATAGCATATTGTGGAAAATCTTATGAATAAGCATTCATTCAGATAGGACTATAATCTTGGATCTGCTTCTTATTGAGTGTTTAAACTTGCCATTTAAGCATGCTCTCTATTCTCCTCTCTGTAAAATAAGGAAAGCAAACCATGGCTGTGCTGTCAGTCATGAGGACAAGGCAATGGGATGCTGAGATGCAACTTCTAAATTAAAAGCCAGTTCAATAGGAGAATCCTTTGTGGGTTAATGCAGAACATTTGTTGATACCTTAAAATTAAAAGAGAAAGTTATCAGGGTATATGAGTCTGGTTTCTGTTTTTAGAAATTATAGCTACTCTGCGTACTCTTTTATTTTCCTAGAGAAACAATTTTCTTTTAATGTTTTTCTGTTTCATCTGAGGATTTTTGTTTATTTTCTGACTATACTTTGCATATAATTAGGTTAAAATTGCTTTTAGCTCCCATTCTCTTTCCTTGCTTTTACACTGTTGTCCTTTCTCTTTCACTTCCTGGAATTGACTTTCTTTAGAATTGTGAAGGACAGTGATGCCTAATGTGCTGCACTCCAGGGGGCTGCAAAGAGGTGAACGTGACTTAGAGACAGAACACCAAGCATCAATTGTGCTCTTTAGCAATAATTGCAAATCTTAATTTCTTCCATTATTTCTGAAAATAAGTCTGAAATTATGGAGTTAAATTGTGTGTTTGTGTGTGTATCTCCTACATGCAACAAATATTTGTTGAATAACCAACTTCCGGCCCCGTCTCTACTTGCTGATTTGTGTTTCTTCCCTGTAAATACTGATCTTTACTGAACCTTGAAGAGAATATGCAACTGATGTTCTAAATCATCATTCTTAAAGACCTTTTTCTTTCAGAAAAAATTTTTCAAAATTAAGCTCTCACTCTGATTCTTGATGAAAGTTCTTACCTTTTCTATGGCCTCATTTCATTGGTTCACTTATTTACTTTGCTTATTTATTGAATATTCAGATACTTTGGATGGGTTGTGATGAGTCTGGATCTAGAATTTGGTAGAGCTGAGACTTTCAGCCCCTTATTCTGCTCTCAGTTCAGTTCAGTTAAGTTACTCAGTCGTGTCTGACTCTTTGCGACCCCATAAACCGCAGCACACCAGGCCTCCCTGTCCATCACCAACTCGCGGAGTCCACCCAGATTCATGCTGATTGAGTGGGTGCTGCCATCCAACCATCTCGTCTTCTGTCATCCCCTTCTCCTCCTGCCCTCAATCTTTCCCAGCATCAGGATCTTTTCCAATGAGTCAGCTCTTTGCATCAGGTGGCCAAAGTACTGGAGTTTCAGCTTCAACATTAGTCCTTCCAGTGAACATCCAGGACTGATCTCCTTTGGAGTGGACTATTTGGATGTCCTTGCAGTCCAAAGGACTCTCAAGAGTATTCTTCAACACCACAGTTCAAAAGCATCAATTCTTCGGTGCTCAGCTTTCTTTATAGTCCAACTCTCACATTCATACATGACCACTGGAAAAACCATAGCCTTGACTAGACGGACCTTTGTTGACAAAGTAATGTCTCTGCTTTTTAATATGCTATCTAGGTTGATCATAACTTTTCTTCCAGGAGTAAGCGTCTTTTAATTTCATGGCTGCAGTCACCATCTGGAGTGATTTTGGAGCCCCCCAAAATAAAGTCAGTCACTGTTTCCACTGTTTCCCCAACGATTTGCTATGAAGTGATGCCATGATCTTAGTTTTCTGAATGTTGAGCTTTAAGCCAACTTTTTCACTCTCCTCTTTCACTTTCATCCACAAGCTCTTTAGTTCTTCTTCACTTTCTGCCATAAGAGTGGTGTCATCTGCTGATCTGAGGTTATTGATATTTTTCCCAGCAATCTTGATTCCATCTTGTGTTTCTTCCAGTCCAGCGTTTCTCATGATGTATTCTGCATATAAGTTAAAAAAGCAGGGTGACAATATACAGCCTTGACGAACTCTTTTTCCTATTTGGAACCAGTCTGTTGTTCCACGTCCAGTTCTAACTATTGCTTCCTGACATGCATACAGGTTTCTCAAGAGGCAGGTCAGGTGGTCTGGTATTCCCATCTCTTGAAGAATTTTCCACAGTTTATTGTGATCCACACAGTCAAAGGCTTTGGCATAGTCAATAAAGCAGAAGTAGATATTTTTATGGAACTTTCTTGCTTTTTCAATGATCCAGCAGATGTTGGCAATTTGATCTCTGGTTCCTCTTCCAGCTTGAACATCTGGAAGTTCAGGGATCACGTATTACTGATGTCTAAGTAGTATAAATGTCCCTAGTTAGGCCTAGACTAGGAGGCGAGGTTGATGCACAATAATCCTAATTCACTTTGTGATATCCAGCAGAGATTTATCCACAGTGGACTGAGGTTTAATTGTGTGCTGGTTTTTGACCTGGAAGATTTCCTGCTCTTTTCTACTGAATTATTCTATGCTGATCTCAGCTTAATAGGCTTGTGTTCTATCTGAGCCACCCCTTGTGGTTCTGACTGTAAGATACTCTCAGCAGTAACCATTAGAAAACTTTGAGAGTCAAGTTTTATTACTCACACATCCTTAAAATTACATGGTACACCCGGGGTCACATAGTGAGATTGTGGGGCAAGAGAAAGTGTGTCTATGAGCCTGGAGTTCTGCTTTTATTAAGGTCAAGGATGAGGGCCTAGACATTCACAGGCATACTCTTTATTGATGAATTGAAAACATGAAAGTGGGAATTTAAAGCACAAGAAGAGAAAAAAACAAGTGGTCCAAATGATCAGCTATTTAAATCAACAAAGATCTCTGAAATACAGGAGCCTGCAGAGGGTGGCAGTGGATTTGTGGCTGACTCTATCTAGACATGCAATTGGTAATGTTTTTATTCAAGACTGACATTTCTGAAGTGGATGCCTCTTGGAAGTGGATGCCTCTTAGATGTGGATACCGCAGCAATCAAAATTTGTCAGGCACTTTTATGAAAATAAAAGAAAAACAATTGTTAGGGCTTACTCTGTAAGAATAAAAATATGAAACACTACACCTCAAACCATGCAGTGCTTCTAATGTTCTTCCTATCTTTCTTTCCTGACAACAGTTTCTTTGACAATTTAGCATCACATGTTACAATGTGTTTCTGTCTTATATCCTAGTTCCTGCCATGCCACCTACTAGGTTTTACATCACTGAAATAATCCAGGCAGAAAACAGGTGAGCAAAGTGGGTGAAGGTGACTGGCTCTGTCTGCAAAGATATGTGAACAAAAGAGAAACAAAGAAGGTTTCTCATCATTTAGTTCTACAAGGGTTAAGTTGCAACCCACTGTGATTGCCAATGACAATGTACCTAAAGGAGAATTCAGGAGGAAAAAAACAAAATGAGGTACTCTATGTTTTGGATAAAGCCTTCTTAGATAGTTAGATGCATTTCTCAGGAAAAAAATCGGTAACCTCAGATTCTTATATCTTTCCATCCATAGAAAAGCACTAAAATCATTATCTTGAAGTATCTGTTCTCTGTGTTTAGCCATAATTCTTTAACAAAATGTATACCTGACTACATATATTTCCTAACCCCCATAATTAAATATATATATATCTGTTCAGTCTATTCAGTTCCTCAGTTGGGCCTGACTCTTTGCATCCCCATGAACTGCAGTACTCCAGGCCTCCCTGTCCATCGCCAACTCCCGGAGATTACTCAAACTCATGTCCATTGAGTCTACGATGCCATCCAACTATCTCATCCTCTGTTGTCCCCTTCTCCTCCTGCCTTCAATCTTTCCCAGCATCAGGGTCTTTTCCAATGAGTCAGTTCTTCACATCAGGCTACAAAAGTATTGGAGCTTCAGCTTCAGCATCAATCCTTCTAATGAATATTCAGAATGATTTCCTTTAGGATGGACTAGTTGGATCTGCTTGCTGTCCAAGGGACTCTCAAGAGTCTGCCTCCAACACCACAGTTCAAAAGCATCAATTCTTCAGCGCTCAGCTTTCTTTATAGTCCAACTCTCACATCCATACATGACTACTGGAAAAAACATAGCTTTGACTAGATGGACCTTTGTTGCCAAAGTAATGTCTCTGCTTTTTAATAAACTGTCTGGGTTGGCCATAACTTTTCTCCCAAGGAGCAAGGATCTTTTAATTTCATGGCTGCAGTTACCATCTGCAGTGATTTTGGAGCCCCCCCAAATAAAGTCAGCCACTGTTTCCACTTTTTCCCCATCTATTTGCCCTGAAGTGATGGGACCAGATGTGATGATCTTAGTTTTCTAAATGTTGAGTTTTAAGCCATCTTTTTCACTCTCCTCTTTCACTCTCATCAAGAGGCTCTTTAGTTCTTCTCACTTTCTGCCATAGGGTGGTGTCTTCTGCATGTCTAAGGTTATTGATATTTCTCCTGGCAATCTTGATTCCAGCTTGTGCTTCCTTCAGCCCAGCATTTCGCATGATATACTCTGCATGTAAGTTAAATATGCAGGGTGACAATATACAGCCTCAATGTACTCCTTTTCCTACTTGAAACCAGTCTGTTAGTCCATGTCCAGTTCTAACTGTTGCTTCTTGACCTGGGTACAGATTTCTCAGGAGGCAGGTCAGATGGTCTGGTATTCCCATCTCTTTCAGAATATTCCACAGTCACTGTGGACTGTGATCCACACAGTCGAAGACTTTGGCATAGTCAGTAAAGCAGAAGGAGATTTTTCTTTTTGGTACTTTCTTGCTTTTTTGATTATCCAATAGATGTTGGCACTTTGATCTCTGGTTCCTTTGCCTTTTCTAAATCCAGCTTGAATGTCTGGAAGTTCACGGTTCATCTACTGTTGAAGCCTGGCTTGGAGAATTTTGAGCATTACTTTGCTAGTATGTGAGATGAGTGCAATTGTGCAGTAGTTTGAGTATTCTTTGGCATTTCCTTTCTTTGGAATGAAAACTAACCTTTTCCAGTCCTGTGGCCACTGGTAAGTTTTCCAAATGAGTGCTGCATTTTCACAGCATCATCTTTTAGGGTTTGAAATAACTCAGCTGTAATTTCATCACCTCCACTAGCTTTGTTTGTAGTGATGCTTCCTAAGGCCCACTTGACTTCACAATTCAGGATATCTGATTCTTGGCTGGTGATCACATCATCGGGATTATCTGGGTTGTGAAGATCTTTTTTGTACAGTTCTTCTCTGTATTCTTACCAGCTCTTCTTAATATCTTCTGCTTCTGTTGGGTCCATACCATTTCTGTCCTTTATCGTGCCCATCTTTGCATGAAATGTTTCCTTGGTATCTCTAACTTTCTTGAAGAGATCTCTAGTCTTTCCCATTATATTATTTTCCTCTATTTCTTTGCACTGATCACTGAGGAAGGCTTTCTTATCTCTCCTTGCTATTCTTTGGAACTCTGCATTCAAATGGGTATCTTTCCTTTTATCCTTTGCCTTTAGCTTCTCTTCTTTTCACAGCTATTTGTAAGGCCTCCTCAGACAACCATCTTGCCTTTTTGCATTTCTTTTTCTTGATGATGGTCTTGAGCACTGCTTTCTATACAATGTCATGAACCTCTGTCCATAGTTCTTCAGGCTCTGTGGAACTGCAATGAAGAGGCTATATATATATATATATATATGTATACACACACCAATATTCAATAATATATATATAATATATAATATATATGTATAATGTATATACATTATATATATTATATATTTTTCATAAATATATAATATATATATATAAAGCTCTCACCAGGGAAAGAGCTTCCCTGGTGGCTCAGAGGTTAAAGCATCTGCCTGGAATGCAGGAGACCCAGTTTTGATCCCTGAGTCAGGAAAATCCCTTGGAGAAGGAAATGGCAACCCATTCCAGTACTATTGCCTGGAAAATACTATGGAGGGAGGAGCCTGGTAGGCTACAGTCCATGGGGTCACAAAGAGTCGGACACGACTGAGCAACTTCACTCACTTACATATATATATATATAGCCTCTTCAGTGCAGTTTCTCAGAGCTGGCTCCCTGCCTGTAGTCCTCAGTAAGACCTTGAATAAAATAAACTGACAACTCTTAGGTAGTGTATTTTTCTTCAGGTTAACAGTTTGTCCCATCCTGTTTGGGAGTATGAGTGACAATTTTGTGTGTCACGGAACTAGAGAGGTCAACATCAAACGTCTGCAAATTGTGCCAAGAGATCAGTATATTTTTCAATCTCTCTTTTAAGTTTTGGGATGTCAATGAGTTGAGAAGAGAGGTGGTTCTCTGCTTTGTTCTAATTTATAGAGTGAAGGTGTGGTGATTATTCCAAGGATATATTGCTCAGCACATAACCATTGATATGCACTAAATAAAAATAGATCCCCAGACTTTTCGAATTGTTTTCATTTGTATTTAGTTTACTCTTTTGTTTTCATTCTTGACATTTTAGTCTCTTTGTATAATTTCATGAATATTTACTGTGATTTTAAGAGAAGGTACATCATGTACCACATAATGTTAACATGTGAACAGAAGAGTTTTTGAAGCTCATCTGAAATCAAAGCCACTATTCCAGATTCCTTGTTAGATATATCCATATCTCCTCTAGGCTTTCTGTGACAGTTGTTAGATTGGGCTGTAAAAATTTGAGAGTACATTGAAAAATACATAAAGAAGCACTTTCATAGAGAAATGCAAGGTCATAGCTCTAAAGAATCCTGGTCTCAATCCTTTATACTAGAATCCTTTATGCTCATCTAGTTCTAGGTTCTGAAGCAAAAATACACCACTCCATCTCTATAAAAGTTAAAAGGCAATGAGAATTAGACAAATTCCTTACCTAAATTTTCAAGGAATGATTTCCAGATTTTCACATTATGTCCTGAATACAACTGAAAAATGGCTTATATTATTATAAATAAATGCATAAATATAGTAGGCGGAGAAAAGAACTTTGAGCTTGAAATCAAGAACTTTCCAACTCCATCACCAACTGCATTTAGATATTGATCCTGATCATCAATAACAAAATTATGGAACTTTAAAAGTTCCTTAAAAATCAGTTAGAACAATGATTCAATGTATTTTAAGCTATATATTCTTTTGATAAATTTGAAAATGTGATTCCTCTCCCAGAGTCTGACAATTCTTCTGTGGTATATTTGTTGTTTTTTATCGAGAATTACTGGAATAGGTTTTCCTGTTGAAACTGGTGTAGAGGGTAGTCAAGTTTTAATTCACATACTTTATCTTTGAAACTATGAGAACATAATATTGAATATGCAGTATAAAACTACAACCTACAGGTAAAGAGTTTACTAAAATATCTGGTATGTAGTTGTGTTAACTTATTGAGTGGTATTAGCAAGTGCTGCCTCTGTTAGTAAAATAAAGACCATCAGCTTCAACACTTCCCAATTTGCTTCCCTACCATCTTTGGCTTTCTCTTAATGTTTATTTAAACTTTCATAGGAAAAACTTTTTCTGAATTTCCAGTTAAGACCAGACATGAATCAGTTATAAATGTCATTTTATGTGGTACTGTAAAACACTCCTCTATTTTATGGAACTTCCTTTTTAAATGTATCTGCCATGAAAAGTCTAAGTTATGGCAACATATTTTGGAATACATGAAATACTTGGGAATATCTAAAACCTAACCTAAATCTTTGACATGTATAGGTAAATCACTTACATGTACGTGTATGCGCCTACTTGCTTGGGAAGCAGTTTTAACAAAAATAAATTAAATTGATGTAAAATAACAACAGAGGGCTCATTTGCAATGCAAATTATGCCAATGCTGTAAGTGTACTCCACCTAAATTATACTGGTTAAGCAGATAAAAAGTTTGTCTGCTAAAATTTTCGCCTAGAGCTCACAACACAACTTCAGCTATATGCTATATATCTAGTTCTTCTAGGCTACCCCTAAAACTAGCTCATATCTTAGTCAAATGTTAGGAGAGTAAATGAAAAGATTGGTGAAAAAAATATTAAAATATAAAATGGGCAATTTGTTAGTTTTTTACATTATGTATTTAAGTATAACTATTAAATAATGTTCTCTATGTGTAAAACATCTACTTCTGCTTCATTGACTATGCCAAAGCCTTTGACTGTGTGGATCACAATAAACTGTGGAAAATTCTGAAAGAGATGGGAATACCAGACCACCTGATCTGCCTCTTGAGAAATTTGTATGCAGGTCAGGAAGGAACATTTAGACCTGGACATGGGACAACAGACTGGTTCCAAATAGGAAAAGGAGTACGTCAAGGCTGTATATTGTCACCCTGTTTATTTAACTTATATGCAGAGTACATCATGAGAAACGCTGGACTGGAAGAAACACAAGCTGGAATCAAGATTGCTGGGAGAAATATCAATAACCTCAGATATGCAGATGACACCACCCTTATGGCAGAAAGTGAAGAGGAACTCAAAAGCCTCTTGATGAAAGTGCAAGTGGAGAGTGAAAAGGTTGGCTTAAAGCTCAACATTCAGAAAACGAAGATCATGGCATCTGGTCCCATCACTGCATGGGAAATAGATGGGGAAACAGTGGACACAGTGTCAGACTTTATTTTTCTGGGCTCCAAAATCACTGCAGATGGTGACTGCAGCCATGAAACTAAAAGACACTTACTCCTTGGATGGAAAGTTATGACCAAGCTAGATAGCATATTCAAAAGCAGAGGCATTACTTTGCCGACAAAGGTTCGCCTAGTCAAGGCTGTGCTTTTTCCTGTGGTCATGTATGGATGTGAGAGCTGGACTGTGAAGAAGGCTGAGCGCCGAAGAATTGATGCTTTTGAACTGTGGTGTTGGAGAAGACTCTTGAGAGTCCCTTGGACTGCAAGAAGATCCAACCAGTCCATTCTGAAGGAAATCAATCCTGGAATTTCTTTGGAAGGAATGATGCTAAAGCTGAAACTCCAGTATTTTGGCCACCTCATGCGAAGAGTTGACTCATTGGAGAAGACTCTGATGCTGGGAGGGATTGAGGGCAGGAGGAGAAGGGGACGACAGAGGATGAGATGGCTGGATGGCATCACTGACTTGATGGGTGTGAGTCTGAGTGACCTCCGGGAGCTGGTGATGGACAGGGAGGCCTGGCGTGCTGCAGTTCATGGGGTCGCAGAGTCGGACACGACTGAGCGACTGATCTGATCTGATCTATACACAAAGATTGTGAAAACTTTTTTTTATGTGTCTTATTAATTTCTCATAAAAAAATGAAAATTTTCTCTGTTGTATTCACACAGTTTCAGAAAAGAGAGCAATGGAGCCATTGGGATATTTGAGCATTAATTTTTATTTGCATACAGTAATGAAGTAGTATATACCAAAAATGTATTTTTTCATTACATTTTGATATCATTCTTCCTAGTTGCACTGGACTCTAAAAACTTGAATTTAATTGCTCTAAAAAAACATTGATTTCACATATTATGTTAGTAGTAGCTGATATTAATCAAGAGCACATACATTTTCTGATCATTTTTAATGGTGAGTCTTTTAACTACAGAAAAAAAGTCAATATTTTCAACTATGTTGTAGAAATGTAAGAGCTATTATAAATGAATGACTTTTAAAATTCTTAAATGTTGCTCTGAAATAACTGAAATAGTTTAGCAAACTACATTTCTTGAAGCTCAGCATTATTATGTAGAACAGAAGGGAAATAAGGAAGCCTATCTTAAATTGGTAGTAAAATGTTAATGGACCTCTTTTCTAAATTATACTGATAATTGAATCGAAATTAGTTTAATAGTCTGTAAGAATATGGAGGTACAAAGTCATCAAATATATTAACAAAAATTCTATGTCTCACTAGCATTAGTCATTCAAGGAAACAAGGAGTCTACAAATCTGGCAGTGGTCAACAATAACAAAGATGAGCATATACTGCAATTGTTATTATTACTCCAAAATAACTAAAAATATGTGTAGATGCTGGATCATCTAATCAATTCTGATGTAGTAGGCATATCATATCTCTTTAGAATAGTTGTTGCCACTATAAACAGTTTTTATATCTCACAAAGTATAAACTTTTAAATAAGAAAAACTTTAAAAATAAATCTAAGAATATTGATTTTTTAACAAGTTTGAAAATATAAACATAAATCTGTTTTTCTCACATAATATTTCCTGACAATAATGTAAAATATTAAATAACCCAATTAAAAATAGAATTTTACAACTAATTATTTGGTTTTCAGCTAATGATTTGGAAAGACTCTGTAGCAAAAGCAAATGTTAAATACCTCATGTGGGAAAAGGAATGTGTCAATGCAATAAATAAACTACATATGGAATGAGGAAGATGTAATTTCTTTTGTTTGTTTGCATGAAACGGTATTTTAATTTACGAGGTAGTCCATCAGTACTGAGAATTGATCTTTGGGTTAAACTATTTACTTAAACATCACTGCTCCAAAACTAGTATTTTCATCTAAAAGTTATGTAATCTAAAGGCAAACTGATTTTAGTGAATTCCTAATTACAGTAATTCCTAATTACTATTCTAAATTATCAGTCTTATTTTCCCTGTTATGCAAATCAATATGCTACTGAAAACAAAGCATGAAGTATAGCTGATCATAAAGTTAATCTTAAAGTTAGAAATGGCTTGATTCTTGAGTCCTAGAGTAAGGAAAGAAGAAAATGAGGCACAATAATGAGCTCATATGCCAAGTTCTTTCTCAGACATTACAAAGCCCTTATAGAATAACTGGCCACCTAAACATAATAACATCACCACTAAAATCTTTATTAAATTTGAATGGCATTCTGTTCTTCTGAAAAATAGGATACCACCAAAGTTCAATTCTGTCTGCTGTACTGAACAGAGAAACCATTTACAAGATATAATGAAGCAAGAATCTCTTTAAAAATACATGAAGGGCAAATGTGTTTTCTTTATGAGCTTCACAAATTTGATGCACATTCTAATTTCTTTCTGTTGTAGCTTCCAGGGTTCCATTGATCTTGTGGCATGGGAGGACTGTTAACGGTATGAGTCTGTTACCAGGAGCTATATGATAGCATTAATTAAGTTGTGCTTTGGGAAAATGAAAGCAAGCAAGATGCATATTTGCCTTTCTGCCAATAAATGCTTAAGTATAGCAATGTGCAGGAATTCCTGGTATTCATCAATTTGATTTTTCTTCTTCCTTCTTTTGTTGTGTCTTTTATTCTTTCTTATTTTTTCTCTCTCTTTCTTCCTTGTTTGCTTCTTTGCTTTAGTGATAACTTATACTTTTGTAACACAGGGGCAGTTAAAGGGGATAGATATTAGACATGGATGCACTATAATCATACATTCACAGAGAATTTAAGAAAAACACATATCATAAATTGAGTTTCAAGAACCATTGGGCCCAGGAGTAACTTTCTCAAAGAATTTGTACTTGTCATATGTGTGTGGTGTTTTGCTTGTGCTTTGTTGGAAGAAGAAAAGCTGTTCTTTATATATGAGCATGACTCTATGAAGGATCATTTAGAATCACTGTATCGAGGAAGGTGATCCCTCTTATCATGATCTTTTGTCTAAGAGTCTTTCTTCCATTTTTACTCTTATTTCAATGAGAGCTTTAATTTCATTTGCTAAGTCGCCTTTCTTTGGGAATATCTTCCTCATTTCTCTTTTTTAATGAGTAAGTTCACAAGTTCTTAGGAAAAATAAACACATTTGTGCAGAGGGATAATACATAAAATTTAAGCTCCTTCTATATGCTGGCCAAGTCCTCATTTACCTCCCCAATCTTATATCCAGCCCTTCCTCTACATTAAATGTTCCTCTTGATGTGCTTGGTTTTTTTAAAAAGAAAATTTTGACTACATTCCACCCTCAACCTCCTTAAGGATCCGTACTCTTCCTTAGCCAGCTCAGCCTCTCTCAAGTAAACTAATCTTTCCTTTTTTTGCTATTATAATTTGTTAATGCCAATATCATAGAACTTGTTATGTTTTATTTTGTCAGCTGTTAACATATGATTTCATCTTGGGCTGTGAGTTCCCTAAGGATAGGGGCTACGTCCTGTTTAATTTTTAAAATAGATATTCTTGTTATAATTGTTATCATTTTAACCAAGGAATGCTTGAATCAGATTATTTCCCTGCATTTTTCTATATCTACTGTGCCTTGAACTTCTGTCAAAGCAAATAATAAAACAGACATTCTATCCTATAATTAGATCAAGAAATATATATTGAGTGCCTATTATCAGTCAGGGCAAGCATTGCTCTTGGTGATACTGAGACTGCAGTGAACAAGAATCTCCATTCTCCAAGAACCTCCAATTTAAGTCTTCCTCACTTGAGGATAGGTTGATTATTAAATGTGAAACTAAGTTTTCACAATATCAAGTATATATAATGTTGAAATTTTGTATAAGTAGTGGGAGTGTATCTGAAGATTAAAAAAATCTGCCTTGGTATATCTGTCTCACTTAAATGAGCACTTTTGCCATTAAAACCAAATATATTTTACTATATTTAATCAATTTGCTAAAAATATAGTACAATTTTTATTTCTTATTTAAGTTATTGTGTATTTTTTTCTGGAATATTTTATTCCCCTTGGTTTTCTTTTGTTTCCTGATCATTTATAGAATAAGAAGTAATTATCCTCAACAAATCATTAAGCTGACCCATTGCTTTTTAATATATTTGTAAAAAAGGACAATATTAGAAAGACTTCTAGGCTTCAGTAAGTCTATAATCCAGAATTTTTTTTATTGCACTTTTGAACCTTTCCAAAATTTATTTATCACTTGAGTTATTTCTGATTTTGCTAATGTGTTTCTGCAAATGATTTTTAGACATGTGAAAACTTTCTTTTTCTTCAAATTCTAAAACTGTTACTATTTTACTCAAACTTGATTGATAATTTAGCTGGGAATGAAATTCAAGATTCAGAGTAATTCCAGTGAAGACACTAAAGGTACTCTGCATTTTCTTTAAGTGTTCACTTTTGTTGGGGAGAAATCTGTTGACCTTTTCTCCCATTCCTGCCTAAAATATAGCTCATACATATTTTTCTTATATTGCCTATTTGTGTGGAATAGGTGCTCCAAAAGAACTGTTATTCATAAAAAGATGATAATAATACTTATGATTTTTTTATCAGGGTTTAAGAAATAATCACAAACATTTTCCTCATCCACTCCTCCCTATTTTTAAATTTGCGTCCCCTCAGAAACCTAGTGATCATCCTACATCTTGCTGACTCATATGTTAGTTCATTTGATTTGTTAACGGTGATTAAGCACTTTCTTTGTGTCAGGAACAATCTAAGAGCCGGGAATAAAGTGGTAAAGGAAAAGCTCCTTACATCACTTGAGCTTACTTTTTAGTATCCTATCAATAATAACACAAAAATGTCTTGAGTTATGTACTTCTTGGCATCTCTATAGCTGCCATGGGCTTAATGTTTGTGCCTCTCCCTCCCAAATTCATATGGGAATTAAAAAAAATCTTTATTCTTCTTATAAAGAGACAGACAAACATGATCTCTTATTGCCTCATGAAGAAAAAGCAAAAAAGTGATCCATCTACCACCCAGGAAAGTCATCATAGTAGTAAGTAGTGGTACTAGTGGCTCAGTTGTGACCAACTCTTTGTGACCGCATAGACTGTAGCCTGTCAGGGTGCTCTGTCCATGGAATCTCCAGGCAAGAATTCCGGAGTGGGTTGCCATGCCCTTTTCCAGGTGATCTTCCTTACCCAGGGATCAAACCCAGGTCTCCCGCATTGCGGGCATATTGTTTACCTTCTGAGTCACCAGGAAGCCCAGGAAAAGGGCTCTTACCAAAACTCAACCTTGCTGGCACCCTGATGTTGGGCTTCTAGGCATCAGAACAGAGGAAATACATTTGTTAAGTCACCCAGTCTTATTTGTTATAGCAGCCCAAGCTGATAAAGACAATAGCAGTTGTCATCTCTCACTAATAGTTCTGAAGTAGGCTTCCTACATATTCCCTTCAACAGTCTCAATATTCCTAGTTCTTAGTTTGCTTAATTTCCATGATGATCACTGTTGTCGCCTCAAAGCATATCTCTCCTTTGATTTGCCAAACTGTTGGCCAAGGCACAACCTTGGTTAAAATTCACGTATTCACAATCCTGCTGATGCACTCATGCAGATGAGCATGGCCAGAGCCAAACACATAATGCTCGCCCTTGCCACACTCAGTGTCTTTCCCTGCCACACATAACTTTGATCATATCTTTTCCTGTTTTACTACTCATTGCTCCTAATTCGATACCACTCAGCTCAAATATCTACTTTCCTCTCAGCCCGTCTCTGACTGACACTTTAAAGTGATATGCATATATATTCTATTTTATATTGATATATTTGATTTCATATAATCATTATTTCTCATTGTGTTCTTTTACTTCACAAAAACGAAATACTTGGGATTATAAAGGAAACAGAATATATCAAAATGCCTTTATTACAGTATTTAAAAGAAATGTTGATGGAGTTATATATGTGATTCTTCATTAGTGCGTTTAGTGGAATGGATGTAATAATTATCATAATTTATTAATAGTAATGGGAGTAAATGACAGCTTGAAATATCCATAACAACTCTTATATAATACAAAAATACCTGTGATTTCTATTAGTGAAAAACTCAGAGGTAGTGCTACTGCTAAGTTCTTCAGTCGTGTCCGACTCTGTGCGACCCCATAGATGGCAGCCCACCAGGCTCCCCCATTCCTGGGATTCTCCAGGCAAGAACACTGGATGGGTTGCCATTTCCTTCTCCAATGCCTGAAAGTGAAACGTGAAAGTGAAATCGCTCAGTCGCGACCGACTCTTAGCGACCCCATGGATTGCAGCCCACCAGGCTCCTCCATCCAGTCCTAATATTATTATCAGTTTATTCACAATTGAAGGAAGTGCTAGAATTCAGTTAGAGGTTTTTCAAAATAAAAATAATTTTTTTTTCATTTAATTTCACGGTGTCCATGAATTTTACCTGAAGACTGTAGAATTCCGTGGTGCCCTGGTTATAAACCCTGACTAGTCCAAATCCCTCATTTTGTGGATAGAAACACTTTACATCCTATGGATTTGTCTATGTATGTTAGGTGGGAAGGGAGCCTTCTCACCCCCATCCCCTGCCTTATGCCAGTGCTCAAAGGCCAAAAAACAATCTGTGAAGAAAGTCACACAGTAGGTACATAAGGAGCTGTACATTAAAATACTGTTGGACAACATCACATATACCAGTGCTAGAATTTGCAAATATAGCCTATTAAATTAATCATCAAAGTACTCTCACGTGATCCCACCACTAATCTCCTTGGGCCGCTTACCCTAACTGAAAAAAAAAAAATTATTATCTCTAATATACTAAATATCTTACTTCATGTTTTCATTAACTGTTTTTACTGTCTACCCGTCTAGACTATAGGCTTCATAAAAGCAAGGACTTCCAGTCTCTTTTATCAATGTATTTCTTGCACATTGTTGCCTAGCATTTAGTAGGTGCCAAAAGCTACTTGTTGAATACATTAATGACTGAATTGATCAGACTGTAAAATCCATTTCATAAAAATATGTCCTTTTATTTGCATTAAAGTTTTCTTAGAAATTCAGAAATAATATATAATGAAATATCAATAAGTAAAATTTAAGATTTTGTCATTGCTAGTTAATAAGAGGGTAATACAAAAATCATGAACTATCATAAAACTACCAATTCAAAAATAAGGTCATAGAATTCTTAATGATAAAGGATGAAGAACAAACTAACAAATAATGGTTATATGAAATGGTGCTATGCTATGCTAAGTCACTTCAGTCGTGTCCGACTCTGTGTGACCCCATAGACGGCAGCCCACCAGGCTTCCCCGTCCCTGGGACTCTCCAGGCAAGAACACTGGAGTGGGTTGCCATTTCCTTCTCCAATGCATGAAACTGAAAAGAGAAAATGAAGTCGCTCAGTCATGTCTGACTCTTAGCGACCCCGTGGACTGCAGCCTACCAGGCTCCTCTGTCCGTGGGATTTTCCAAGCAATAGTACTGGAGTGGGGTGCCATTGCCTTCTCCGTATGAAGTTTCATAATTTATTGTTAAGACTCAATTTATCATTGCTATTGTTCAGTCACTCAGTCGTGTCCAACTCTTTATGACCTCATGACCTGCAGCATACCAGGCCTCCCTGTCCTTCACCATCTTCTGGAGCTTGCTTCAACTCATGTCCATTGAGTCAGTGATGCCATCTAATCATCGCATCCTCTGTCATCCCCTTCTCCTCCTACCTTCAATCTTTCGCAGCATTAGGGGCTTTTATAATGAGTCAGCTCTTCTCATCAGGTGGCCAAAATATTGGGGTTTCAGCATCAATCCTTCCAATGAATAGGATTGATGGGAAGCATATTCATTTATTGCTAGCAGTTAGAAGAATATATGTAGAATGTTGGACTTATCCTTGACTGGAAAAGGAAACTTACCATTTTTCAGAGTAAGTTGGCCTGGAAAAAATATATCTATTTATGACTAGTTGTTAGAATTCTCTAGAGGAATCTTCCAATCTTCATGCAGGTAGGTGGAAGATGTACTTATTTAAAATGAAGGAAGACATTAGAGAAGCAGGTAGGAGGAATGAGTGAAATGACGCAGGCAAGAGCAAAAGCATAGCAGTAGGAAAGAGAGATAGTCTACCTTGATGTGGGTGGTGGTGAGTAGGCAGTAAGATGTGTTATGGGAATTAAAAATAAGAGGAACTTGGAAGAAAGCTGAGTTCTAAAAAACCCAGAAATGTCAAATGTACATGGAAGCAGCACTAGACCTTGCTCCCAACTCTATGAGAGGTGCTGCACACCAGTTCTATCAGAGTAGGTATGAAGAATTTGTCTGCCACTGTAATTTAGAGCAATGAGTTCATGCACCTCTCCTTCCATGATGGACACTTTATGAAATGTAGAATTACTTGATGAAGACTAAAAAACCATTGTTGTTGTTCGATTGCTAAGTTGTGTCCAACTCTTTGTGACCCCATGGACTGCAGCATGCCAGGCTTTCCTGTCCTTCACTATCTCCCAGAGTTTGCTCAGACTCATGTCCATTTTATTCAGTTGATGATGCCATCCAACCATCTCATCCTCTGTTTCCCCCTTCTCCTCCTGCCCTCAGTCTTTCCCAGCATCAGGGTCTTTTCTGAAGAGTAAGCTCTTCGCATCAGCTGGCCAAAATATCGGTGCTATAGAAAAGCTATCTTTTATTGTTTCTTATTAAAGATCGCTCTTGATTCTAATGAGGATGATTAGAGTGGTTAAAATAATAGACATTCACCTATATGGGAAAATAATCTGAAAAGAATGGATATATATATATTTGTAGAACTGAATCACTCTGCTGTATACCTAAAACTAAAACAACATTGTAAATCAACTATACTTCAATATAAAATTAAATTAAATTTTTAAAAAGATTGAAATTAGATAATAATGGCTCCAGTTCTAGGTGTCCTATTTACTGGCTATGTACCATTCTGTAATTATCAATACTTAGCTTCCCTGAATCTCAGGTTTTACTGGGATGAAATGTTTGTTTGTGTTAGTTGCTCAGTCATGTCTGACTCTTTGTAGCCCCATGTACTATAACCTGCCAGGCTCCTCTGTCCATGAAATTCTCCACACAAGAATATAGAAGAGGATTGTCATTCCCTTCTCCAGGGGATATTCCTGACCCAGGGATAGATAGAACCCTGGTCCCCTGCATTCCATGCAGATTCTTTACCATCTGAGCCACTAAAATAAAAAGCAAGCAGGGATATCATCAGGCTCAGCACATAGATAATAACCCCCCAATAAACATTGCAATGGCACCCCACTCCAGTGATCTTGCCTGGAAAATCCCATGGATAGAGGAGCCTGGTAGGCTGCAGTCCATGGGGTCGCTAAGAGTCGGGCATGACAGAGTGACCTCACTTTCACTTTTCACTTTCATGCATTGGAGAAGGAAATGGCAACCCACTCCAGTGTTCTTGCCTGGAGAACCCCAGGGACGGGGAAGCGTGGTGGGCTGCCGTCTATGGGGTCGCACAGAGTCGGACACGACTGAAGTGACTTAGCAGCAGTAGCAAACATTGGGAATTATTATTATTTTTATTGTTGTTGTCACTGATATTATTATTGTGTGTCAGATCCAAATCTATTTGATTTGATTTGGTAGTTTTTGCATTTTATTCTAAAATTATTTGTAGAAATTCCATCATTTTTTGTTCAAATATCAGGAAACTAATATTTTATATAATGCTATTTTACTTCATAACTTGCATTTACATCAGAATGGCTAAATATGTTTCTGTTTACCTGAAAGTCAATAATACAACGGTTGAAATTGTTTATAATTTGTTAAAAATGTAGAAACAGAATATTACAGTGATTCTACCAATATGTAAAATGATGAAAGTGAAAGTCGCTCAGTTGTGTCCGACTCTTTCCAACCCCATGGACTATACAGTCCATGAAATTCTTCAGGCCGGAATACTGGAGTGGGTAGCCTTTTCCTTCTCCAGGAGATCTTCCCAACCCAGGGATTGAATCCAGGTCTCCTGCATTGCAGATGGATTCTTCACCAACTGACCCACAAGGGAAGCCTCTGTAAAATGGTAGTTAATATTAAATTGGTTGAACTTTCCCTATACTTAATCAATTACTTGTAGTTTCTTCCTAATAACCATTATATTTTAACATAACTGTTAAATACACTGTTTCTTGAGGAAACAGACTTCATTTCTAGGACTTGATTTTCCAAAAAGTTTGTCTAATTTCAAACAAGTAATTTCTCATTTTAAGTATGCTAAAATAATGATAAAGTATAATATCAAAACAGCTGATCCCATTCAAATTGAAACGCCCTGCTGCTCAGAAGATGAAAGAAAAAACTCTGAATCATGAATTAATGCCAGGTATTCAATATCCACTCTATATTGTTATATATTTTTATGTAAGAGTAACTACTTTTTTTTTTTTTTCCTGAAGATGGTCTATACAGGGTTAGAAACTACCACTTAGTTGTTCCACCTGAACTGTTCTTGGCATTTACAGAAAAAAAGTACAATCTATACTTTTCAGGCAGCCTATTTGTATGACTAATTTATTTATTTATAACTCACCTTGTTCCAAAAGATCAAAGTCTATAATCAGGAGCAACCAAAATACTGTCATTGAGATTTATACTGATACATGGATTTTTTTCTACAAAATTATGAAAGCAATAAATTAAAAGATTGGTTGAGAATCAGTTGAAGACTGACAATGCTCCTGAAATGGCCCCTTGACTATAAGGTCACTGCCTCTGGATACTGTGTACATAGGGCCAGAAAATAAAGTAAATGAAGACATGGATGTGGGAGGTGGAATTCATGGCAGAAGACAATACAATAAAAAATATAAAATGTTTATTTGTATACTCAGGGCATTAAACTTCACTGTTTAATCTGGGGGGGGGGGAAGAAGTTGCCTTTCAAAAGACTTAATTTATTTAAATAAATTTTTAAAGTGAAATGGGGTTTTGAAAGTCCACATTAGAAACGCAGGTACAAATATTTTCATAATCTTGTATACAATGATCTCAAAGTAGAAACAGCCTAATGTCATCAAGAGTA
Organism: Tragelaphus eurycerus; assembly: GCA_935064755.1. Taxonomy (NCBI): domain Eukaryota; kingdom Metazoa; phylum Chordata; class Mammalia; order Artiodactyla; family Bovidae; genus Tragelaphus; species Tragelaphus eurycerus. The sequence goes on along the minus strand of CAKXYN010000010.1, from coordinate 36,218,188 downwards.
GTATTTTTAAGAAATGGGATTTTGAAATCTACCACAATTTGAAAAACAGTAGTATAGATAGGTGAATTATAGTTTATTCTGCATGGTATTCAATTGTAAAAATATACTAGAATTCACTTATCTATTCTTTTTTTAATTGTCGATTTAAAAATACTACTCTTGATGACATTAGGCTCTTTTAGTTTGGCGTCATTGTATATAAGATTATGAAAATATGTTTATCTGTCTTTTAGGAATTTATGCATTTTCCTAATGCAGACTTTCAAAACCTTATTTTACTTTAAAAATTTATTTAAATAAATGAAGTCCTTTGAAAAGCAGCTTATTTTCTACCCCCAAACCAAACAAGGAAGTTTACAGTGGAATACCATACAGAACTGAGAATATAAAAAACTACTAATATTCAAAACAATGTGAATCAATTTCTTATGAAAATAAGATTTAAGAAAATAGGATGCAAAAAGCATAATGTGTGATTTAAATAAAGCTCAGAAACCTGCACATGAAAACGTGCATTTTGAAAATCTGTACTCTTAACAGTTACACTATAGGTTGCCCCGAGAGTGAGTGTAGTAACTGACAAGGGGACAGGCAGGGCTTCCAGAACGTTGCTTATGTTTTATTTATGATATGGGTCACATGGATGTATCTGCTTTGTAAACATGCACGTAGTTACACTTTTGAATTGAGCATTTTTTCTCCATTGCGTGATAAAAAGTACTTCAACATAAAAAAGGGAGTGTAGGATCATTAATGCCTCCCACTGAAACACCCACCAGTGTAATATGCATCATTGCCTGTGGAAAAGCTGAAGGATTCTAGACTTTTGTGTGTCTGGCCTGCTGAGAGTAGGACGGCCAGATCATCAAAGTAGGACTTGCTGACATCTTAAACAACATTGACATCTTCAGTTGACTCTTTTCCGAAGATTATGTTTTGATTGACAAAATCACTTCCTCTGTAGGTGTTCACATATCTAACAAGGTCAGAGCAAACTGTGAAATAAAGGTGATTTTAAGTTCTTAGTCATTTTCTTTTCAATTGAATAAGTAAACATTTTAGCCCACGAGTTTTCATACTTACTGTATTTTTGACTCACTGAATGCCTTTCTTAGACAAATATTTTAGCAAGATAAAATTCATCAGATAATATCTCTATGTTTATTTTAATTGGTTTGCCAAACTTGGGTACTGTGAAATTGTAAGGTTTCTTAATTTCAGTTCCTCTTTTTACCATATATAAATTTATCAAATTAAAAATAGGAACGTAATCAAAAGAGTTGTACAATGTAACTCTTCTAAAGTATAATTATGAAATTAAATCCTAAAAACCATGAAAGTGTTCTCAGCATCTAATTTGTTCAATTCTTCCCATGAGTTTGTGCGGACAAGTTTTAATGTTTGCCTATTATATTTTAAATAAAGTTTTGATTTAGTAAAATTTTTCAAAGCCAAAGTTCTTTAGCACTCTATTTGTTAAGTATTTTGATGAAGATTTCAAAGAAATTTTAAACACAATGTAGATGCCTAATATACCAAAAAATTAAAATGTATTATAGTATCTGTAGATTGATTTTAAAAGCTCACATATGTTTAGAAGCAAACTGATGAAAGGATAAAAGAACTTAAGTCAGAAGTATACACCATGAAGCTGAATTATCCACTTGTGTTTATTACTTTCACTATGTATATATAAAAATAGTTGTATATTTTGACACTACAATTTCTTTTTGGATTGGTATGTACAGCTAGTTTATACACAATTGATCACTTATGCAAAGAAATAGAGGAAAACAATAGAATGTGAAAGACTAGAGATCTCTTCAAGTAAATTAGAGATACCAAGGGAACATTTCATGCAAACATGGGCACAACAAAGGACAGAAATGGTATGGACCTAACAGAAGCAGAAGATATTAAAAAGAGGTGGCAAGAAGACACAGAAGAACTGTACAAAAAAGATCTTAATGACCCAGATAAACATGATGGTGTGATCATTCACCTGGAGCCAGACATCCTGGAATGAAAAATCAAGTGGGCCTTAATAAGCATCACTATGAACACAGCTAGTGGAGGTCATGAAATTCCCGCTGAGCCATTTCAAATCCTAAAAGATGATGCTGGAAAGTGCTGCACTCAATATGACAGCAAAGCTGGAAAACTCAGCAGTGGCCACAGAACTGGAAAAGGTCAATTTTCACTCCAGTCCCAAAGAAAGGCAATGCCAAAGAATGCTCAAACTACCGCACAATTTCACTCATCTCACATACTTGCAAATAATGCTCAAAATTCTCCAAGTTAGGCTTCAACAGTATGTGAACCATGAACTTCCAGATGTTCAAGCTGGATTTGGAAAAGGCAGAGGAACCATAGATCAAATTGCCAACATCCATTGGATCATAGAAAAAGCAAGAGAGTTCCAAAAGAACATCTACTTCTGTTTCATTGACTACACAAAAACCTCTGACTGTGTCAATCATAACAAACTGTGGAAAATCCCTAAAGAAATGGAAATACCAGACCACCTTACCTGCCTTCTGAGAAATCTGTATGCAGGTCAAGAAGAAACAGTTAGAACCAGACATGGAACAATAGACTGGTTACAAACCGGAAAGGAGTATGTCAAGGCTGTATGTTGTCACCCTGCTTATTTAACTTACATACAGAGTACATCATGTTAAATGTCAGGCTGGAGGAAGCACAAGCAGGAATCAAGATTGCCAGGAAAAATATCAATAACCTCAGATATGCAGATGACACCACTCTTATTTCAGAAAGTGAAGAGGAACTAAAGAGTTTTTTATGAAAGTGAAAGAGGAGAGTGAAAAAGCTGGCTTAAAACTCAACACTCAAAAAACTATGATCATGGCATCCAGTCCCATCACTTCATGGCAAATAGATGGGGAAACAATGGAAACAGTGACAGACTTTATTTTTCTGGGCTCCAAAATCACTGCAGATGGTGACTGCAGCCATGAAATGAAAAGATGCTTACTCCTTTGAAGGAAAGTTATGACCAACCTAGACAACATATTAAAAAGCAGAGACACTACTTTGCCAACACAGGTCTGTGTAGTCTAAATTCTGGGATTTCCAGTAGTCATGTATGGATGTGGGTGAATTGGACCATAAATCTGAGCACCAAAAAATTGATGTTTTTGAAATACGGTGTTGGAGAAGAGAAGACTCTTGAGAGTCCCTTGGACTGCAAGAAGATCAAAGCCATCAATCCAAAGGGAAATCAGTCCTGAATTCATTGGAAAGACAGATGCTGAAGCTGAAGTTCCAATACTTTTGCCACCTGATGCAAAGAACTGACAAATTAAAAAAGACCCTCATGCTAGGGAAGATTGTATGCAGGAGGAGAAGGGGATGACAGAGGGTGAGATGGTTAGAAAGCATCACTGACTCGATTGATATGAGTTTGAATAAGCTCCGGGAGTTGGTGACGGGCAGGAAAGCTGGCCTACTGCAGTCCATGGGGTCGGAAAGTGTCAAACACAACTGAGCGACTGAACCAAGCTGAACTCTACACAATTGTAAATTAAATGCTCATCACCATTAATTTTAAGTATATTTTTTATTTTAAAAATGTCCTTATTTAATAAAAACCTGATTTTACTTCACAATATGCTCCACCCAAAATTTTATCCACACTGTCACCTCAAAAAATCTTTCTGTTCTAAGCAATAATTGAGTTTATATTAGCATTCAAAATAGTGTCATGTTTCACATTTGATCTAATGAACACCCCAAAACTTTATTTAGATTACAGGAATTGGATGAAACAATATCACATTTATCTGAATTATTTTTTTGATATTCTATTTGAAGTATCTGATGACACATAAAATTCATATTATTTGAGTGTTTGTGAAACTCTTCTGTTACGAAACTAGCATAATAACAGCTATTGCTTGACTTTCCATATGTGCACAAGAAAACTTGGAATTGAAAGCAAGCAATTTTATCTCAAGGCAAAATCAATCTTTACAAAATAAATCTTAAACATACTTGCTGAAGTTTTCTGGCTTCTTAAAATAACTCCCAACTTTTGAAGTAGAATGCTGAGGCTTTGCAGCAGTTTCTGGTCTTCATATGTTCAGCAATATCACTGTGGGTCCCATAATAAATGGTAAGTATCAGCAAACATTTCATGAAAATTACATGTTTATTAGAAAATTTCTAGAGAAATTAAAGGCAGTAGACATTTCACTAGACATTGACTTTTGTTTACTTCACATTCATTGTTGCCAAAAGAGTTTACTCTAAAATAAATAGGTGTTCCCAAACCAAAAAAAAAAAAAATTATAAATTAAGAAAAAAATGAGAAAATCACTGAAGTAAAGGCATCAAGCTTTTTCTTATAGACCGTAGGACAGGACTGTACAATGTCTAATCTCCAGATACATTTGATGTATGGTTTAAAAGTATAATTTTCCCGTATCCCAGTGGCTTCACTGACTGGTGACCAAGTGACTTAGGGAATCTCATAGGGTACAACAGAAGCCATGGCTAAACTGGTTGGTACATGGCAGGGGCAAAAGAGCCAAGAATTCCTAACCCTACCTAGATTAAAGGAATTAGTTTTATCTGACTGCTTAATTTTGAGGGTACTTCTTTTATCTGCTCACACCCTGAATACTGTTCTTACATGTGAGATATTAACTGCTTCACTTCTTCCTAACTTAGAAATTTTTCTCTGGTCATCTCTCAGATTCACCTAGTTGCAATAAAAACTCTGCTTACCATACATGTGTCTCATGCCACTAAATCAGACTATGACCAAAGCTACAGACACATATTATTGATCTATACAACACATGTAATACCTGACATTAAAAAATAAAACTCTGGAACAGATATTAAAGTGCATGACATCCTGGGACACTAAATGTCAAGTTAAGATCTCTTTAAAGTTTTTACGTTGGAATACATGTAATCATTTCCTAAAGCACAAAATTTTCTTGATAAGTTCTACACATAAAATATATCCCAATGGTCCCTATCAATCTCATTTTTAGCTATTGCAGCAATTTTTTTACTCTTTCACAGTTCTGCTCAATATCAGAGTGAAAGAAAATAAAAGATACTTGAAAAGACCAATAGCAGTCCATGAAGACATGTAAGCAAATTGATCTTCAATTCAGATAAAAATTCTAGATGGTTGGTAGGATAATTAGAAGTCTAATGAATATATAATATTTTTTTCTATTGGATGATAGATGCCATTTTGCTTTATTCTATTAAATTTACAGAAATGAATATCCTTTATCACTTGGTACTTGGTTCACCAGACTGCTTTCATGGATAATTCAATCATTTTTGGTCTCTACTTTGATCTGGTAACTTTTCCATCGATTTAACACTTGGTGTTCAATTTTACAGATATATGTTCCTTGAAGAAATTATACAGTATAACACCCTGACTATATCTCTAGTACCTTTTGCCTTGTGGGGTCAGATCAGTATAACCAACCACCTGTTGACATCTTTCTTAATCTGACAGTGTGTATAGTAAAATAGATATGTGGCAAAAAATAATTGTTTTCTAATTGAATGGCTCAACTATCAGTTATTATTTTTTCCTGTGCACTTAACAATCTTATTAGTAATAAAAAGCCATTTTCTTTACAGTGATAATGAATTATTATGTTTTGAGACTAATAAATATTGGTCTTACAGTATTATAAAATATAATAATTCTTATAAGTTCTTATAAATAAATCATATCTTATTTTGTCTTCTGTAAAAAGAACAAATTTGATTCCCAAACTAGACAACTCTTCAAAACATGTTAAGACAATTTTCACATTTTCAGACTCATTGCTTATTACTTTCATTCCCTCAACTTGGTTCCCTTCATGTATGTTCCCTACTGAAATTTAATTTAAGCAATTAAACCAATACATTATCTTCTGTCTTCTTTAATTTTTCAAAATTATTTTCATTTCATGACTTTCATTATGACATGTCCAAGTTAAGCTGTGAATAATTGAGCATTTTGTATTGTAAAAATGGCAATAATTTTGGCTGATCATCATATAATCATTTGTTTTTTCTCAGTGAAGTCTAGCTATTAAGATGGGGAAAATAATTCACAAAATCAGTTAATTATTATTTTTTCCAACAATCTAAAACAGTGACTAGAGGCAGTTTTTTTTTAAATTGCTACTTTGAATATCATATTTTAAATAAAATTTTAGGATCTTATTCAACATCCAAACTGCTAAATTAGGTTTCCATAGGACTTGCAATGGAGTCATGAAGTACAAATTTACTGGAAAACTTCAGGGGAAGAGATATTCATAACAGTATTGGGTCAAAGTTCTGATTATGCCACTGATTTATTCTATCACTTGAGGCATATCACGTCAAGACTGAGTCTCAACCATAAAGTGAGGGGTTGGTGCTCTCCAAGGTACATTCTAGATCGACATTTATCAACTGAGATTTGAACGAGAAATTGCTGTATATTTGAAGAAACTCTTAATATATTGGGGTGCTTTTTCCACCCAGTATAATTCCACTTGGATTTCTCTTGTGGCTCAGCGGGTAAAGAATCCACCTGCAATGGAGGAGACCTGGGTTGGATTGCTGAGTTGGAAAGATCCCCCGGAGAAGGGAAAGGCTACCCACTCTAGTACTCTGGCCTGGAGAATTCCATGGACTGTATAGTCTATTGGGTTGCAAAGAGGCAGACACAACTGACTGAATGACTTTCAATTATAAGGATAAAGATACTTGCACTTAACTAGCTAATTCTTTCTGAATCTCCAGGTCTTAGCGAAAATTTTGTATCCTCCTCTTTGCCTCCTCCAACACTTCCAACTGAGATTGGTGTGCTTCCTGTGCACTCCTAAAACTTTCTGTACTTAATCCCACCACAGGAACCATTGGTCACAACCATCCATTGGAATTTTTACTTATATATTGTCTGGAAGATAGGATCAGATCTTATTCATATTGTGCCTCCAAAATCTAGCATAATGTTCAGCATTAATAATTGCACAATAAATGTATTGAATGAATGAAATATTAACATATATATTTGTTAAAGCAGTTTTTACAAGTGCTACTTTAGAATAAGTACCGAGTGCAATCCAAATAAAGTGAATAATTTTGTACCAAATGCAAAAATTTGAATGTTACTATCATACAGTAAAATGAAACTAGTAAATGTCGCCACTTAAGTATGGTGGTGCTGGTTTAGTCCGAAAGTCGTGTCAGACTCTTGCAACTCCATGGACTATAATCTGCCAGGCTCCTCTGTCCATGGGATTCTCCAGGGAAGAATAAGGGAATGGGTTGCCATTTCCTTCTCCAGAGGATCTTCCTGACCCAGGAATTGAATCCAGGTCTCCTGCATTGCAGGCAGATTCTTTACTGAATGAGCTATGAGGGAAGCCACTTAAGTGTGCTTTCCTTCAATTTTTTGTTGTTTATATTGAATAAATGTGGCAAAGGTAAGTGACCAGAAGTTTTGTTACATTTCAGTATATCAAGTGAATGCGTTCTTAAGATATTTCAAACAAAAAAAGCATTTATTATTAAAAATGACTTGATATTTTTAACTGTGAGATTTAAATGCATACATGCAATGCTTATATATTCAGTCTGAAGAATAACCTAAATATATTAGAAGTATGTAGCAAAAAAGTTACTTGTTTAATTGTTTCTGTCTTCTGAATAATAACTAAGATGACTAGAAGAACATATAAAAACAATACCAAAGCAAAATAATGCTATTTATCTTTGTAATAATCTAAAAAGTACATAAGGCATTGACTATAATCTAATCCATAAATAAATCTGCTGGGAAGATGTGCTATGAACCTAAATATGTATTTTGTTCAATTGTATGCATGCTCACAATGTTTCTAAAAACTTCTTTTCTCAATGTATAAAAGATGACAAGGCACCATAATTCTCCTTGCTCAATCTTTCTTGAAGTACATTCTTTTTATATCAAAGGTCAAACTCACTGGCTTGCTCAGCACAGGAAATGAAAAGCAAGTTCTAAGAAAATAGGTTACGAATGTTAAATGCTTCAGGACATGAGGCATGCCCAAAAGGAATTTCCTAACAAGATTTGGACTACAGAAACAAAGAAAGGCACGATGCAAATAAAGTAACATTAATCAGAAACATTCCTGAAGGAGTCTTCCCTTGTATGATACAAAAACTTCACATTTAGAGTTATAATAAATTTCTTCTTTCCTGTGAACAAAATATAAGAAAATAATATTCTTCTTAGAAGCTGTATTTAATCTAAATCCATCCCCTTTTCAGGCTCAAATCAAATGTATAATTTACGAAAATTTGAAAGAGCTTGTGTTACTATAAAGTAGACCTAGTAATTGAGTTTTCCATTTTATCTGAACTTGCTATCAAATAATACCAAGAAATTCTGCAGTGTAACTCTACTATAACACGACTTTTAGCAGTTTTCTATTGTTGCTGCTGCTGCTGCTGCTAAGTTGCATCAGTCGTGTCCGACTCTGTGCGACCCCATAGATGGCAACCCACCAGGCCCCCAGTCCCTGGGATTGCCATTTCCTTCTCCAACAAATGGAAGTAAAAAGTGAAAGTGAAGTTGCTCAGTCGTGTCCAACTTTTTGCTACCCCATGGACTGTAGCCCACTAGGCTCCTCCATCCGTGGGCATTTCCAGGCAAAAGTATAGGAGTGGGTTGCCATTGCTTTCTCCGTTTCTATTGTTAAATTGCCTTTAAAATATATAGATCATTATTCTAAGTGAAATGTGTAGTAAAATTCCTCATGTCAACCTGCTACTGCTAAGTCACTTCAGTCATGTCTGACTCTGTGCAACCCCATAGACGGCAGCCCACCAGGCTCCCCCATCCCTGGGATTCTCCAGGCAAGAACACTGGAGTAGGTTGCCATTTCCTTCTCCAATGCATGAAACTGAAAAGTGAAAGTGAAGTCACTCAGTCGTGTCCGACTCTTAGTGATCGCATAGATTGCAACCTACCAGCCTCCTCCATCCATGGGATTTTCCAGGCAAAAGTACTGGAGTGGGGTGCCATTGCCTTCTCCGATGTCAACCTAGTTTAAGCCATTTCAGACAATTTAAATTTATCAGTTAAAAACTCCGATGGCTTAGATGGTAAAGAAGCTGCGTGAAATGCAGGAGACCTCGGTTTATCCCTGGGACAGGAAGATCCACTGGAAAAGGAAATGGCAACTCAATCTAGCCTGGAGAATCCCATAGACAGAGGAGCCTGGTGGGCTATGGTTCACAGGGTCATAAAGAGTTGGCCATGACTGAGCAACTAACAGCAACACAAGAGAAGACTCTACACATGGACATCACCAGATGGTCAAAACCGAAATCAGATTGATTATATTCTTTGCAGCCAAAGATGTAGATGCTCTATACAGTCGGCAAAAACAAGATCAGCCGCTGACTGTGGCTCATATGATGAACTCCTTATTGCCAAATTCAGACTTAAATTGAAGAATGCAGGGAGAACCACTAGGCCATTCAGTTCAGTTCAGTTCATTCAGTCACTCAGTCATGTCCGACTCTTTGTGACTGCATGAATCACAGCACGCCAGGCCTCTCTGTCCATCACCAACACCCAGAGTTCACTCAAACTCACATCCATCGAGTCGGTGATGCCATCCAGCCATCTCATCCTCTGTCATCCCCTTCTCCTCCTGCCCCCAATCCCTCCCAGCATCAGAGTCTTCTCCAATGAGTCAACTCTTAGCATGAGGTGGCCAAAGTACTGGAGTTTCAGCTTTAGCATCATTCCTTCCAAAGAAATCCCAGGGCTGGTCTCCTTTAGAATGGACTGGTTGGATCTCCTTACAGTTCAAGGGACTCTCAGGAGTCTTCTCCAACACCACGGTTCAAAAGCATCAATTCTTCGGCACTCAGCTTTCTTCACAGTCCAACTCTCACATCCATACATGACCACTGGAAAAACCACAGCCTTGACTAGATGTCAGTAGGTGCCCAATATGCTACTGGAGATCAGTGGAGAAATAACTCCAGAAAGAATGACAGGATGCAGCCAAAGCAAAAACAATACCCAGTTGTGGATGTGACATGATAGAAGCAAGGTCCTATGCTGTAAAGAGCAATATTGCATAGGAACCTGGAATGTTAGGTCCATGAATCAAGACAAATTGGAAGTGGTCAAACAGGGGATGGCAAGAGTGAACGTTGACATTCTAGGAGTCAGAGAACTAAAATGAACTGGAATGGGTGAATTTAACTCAGATGACCATTATAGGGCAGGAATCCCTCAGAAGAAATGGAGTGGCCATCATGGTCAACAAAAGAGTCCGAAATGCAGTACTTGGATGCAATCTCAAAAATGACAGAATAATCTCTGTTCATTTCCAAGGCAAACCATTCAATATCACAGTAATCCAAGTCTATGCCCCAACCAGTAACGATGAAGAAATTGAAGTTGAAGGGTTCTTGACTGTGTAGATCACAATAAACTGTGGAAAATTCTGAAAGAGATGGGAATACCAGACCACCTGATCTGCCTCTTGAGAAATCTGTATGCAGGTCAGGAAGCAACAATTAGAACTGGTCATGGAACAACAGACTGGTTCCAAATAGGAAAAGGAGTATGTCAAGGCTGTATATTGTCACCATGTTTATTTAACTTATATGCAGAGTACATCATGAGAAATGCTGGACTGGAGGAAACACAAGCTGGAATCAAGATTGCCGGGAGAAATATCAATAACCTCAGATATGCAGATGATACCACCCTTATGGCAGAAAGTGAAGAGGAACTAAAAAGCCTCTTGATGAAAGTGCAAGTGGAGAGTGAAAAGGTTGGCTTAAAGCTCAACATTCAGAAAACGAAGATCATGGCATCTGGTCCCATCACTGCATGGGAAATAGATGGGGAAACAGTGAAAACAGTGTCAGACTTTATTTTTCTGGGCTCCAAAATCACTGCAGATGGTGACTGCAGCCATGAAATTAAAAGACGCTTACTCCTTGGAAGGAAAGTTATGACCAACCTAGATAGCATATTCAAAAGCAGAGACATCACTTTGCCAAGAAAGGTTCGCCTAGTCAAGGCTATGGTCTTTCCTGTGGTCATGTATGGATGTGAGAGCTGGACTGTGAAGAAGGCTGAGCGCCAAAGAATTGATGCTTTTGAACTGTGGTGTTGGAGAAGACTCTTGAGAGTCCCTTGGACTGCAAGGAGATCCAACCGGTCCATTCTGAAGGAGATCAACCCTGGAATTTCTTTGGAAGGAATGATGCTAAAGCTGAAACTCCAGTATTTTGGCCACCTCATGCGAAGAGTTGACTCATTGGAGAAGACTCTGATGCTGGGAGGGATTGAGGGCAGGAGGAGAAGGGGACGACAGAGGATGAGATGGCTGGATGGCATCACTGACTCGATGGATGTGAGTCTGAGTGACCTCCGGGAGTTGGTGATGGACAGGGAGGCCTGGCTTGCTGCGGTTCATGGGGTCGCAAAGAGTCGGACACGACCGAGTGACTTATCTGATCTGATCTGATGAAGACCTATAAGACTCTTTAGAATTAACACTCCCAAAAGATGTCCTTTTCATTATAGGGGATCGGAATGCAAAAGTAGGAAATTAGGAAACACCTGGAGTAACAAGAAAATTTGGCCTTCAAATATGGAATGAAGCAGGGCAAAGGCTAATAGAATATTGCCAAGAGAACGCAGTGGTCATAGCAAACACCCTCTTCCAACAACACAAGTGAAGACTCTACACATGGATATCACCAGATGGTCAGCACCAAAATCAGATTGATTATATTCTTTGCAGCCAAAGATGGATAAGCTCTATACAGTCAGCAAAAACAAGACCGGGAGCTGACTGTGGCTCAGATCATGAGCTCCTTATTGCCAAATTCAGACCATTCAGGTATGACCTAAATCAAATCCCTTATAAGTTATACAGTGCAAGTGAGAAATAGATTCAAGGGATTAGATCTGATAGACCTAGTGCCTGAAGAACTATGGACAGAAGTTCGTGCCATTATACAGGAGGCAGGGATCAAGACCATCCCCAAGAAAAAGAAATGAAAAAAGGCAAAATGGCTGAATGGGGAGGCCTTACAAATAGCTGTGAAAAAAAGAGAAGCAAAAGACAAAGGAGAGAAGTAAAGATATGCCTATCTGAATGCAGAGTTCCAAAGAATAGCAAGGAGAGATAAGAAAGCCTTCCTCAGCGATCAATGCAAAGAAATAGAGGAAAACAATAGAATGTGAAAGACTAGAGTTCTCTTCAAGAAAGTTAGATACCAAGGGAACATTTCATGCAAAGATGGAAACAATAAAGGACAAAAATAGTATGGACCTAACAAAAGCAGAAGAAAATGTGGCAAGAATACACAGAAAGTGAAAGTGAAGTCTCTCAGTCATGTATGACCCTCAGCGACCCCATGGACTACAGCCCAGCAGGCTCCTCCATCCGTGGGATTTTCCAGGCAGAAGTACTGGAGTGGGGTGCCACTGCCTTCTCCGAGAATACACAGAAGTACTATACAAAAAGATCTTCATGACTCACATAATTATGATGTTTAGCTCACCTAGAGCCAGACATCCTGGATAGTGAAGTCAAATAGGCCTTACAAAGCATCACTGCAAACAAAGCTAGTGGAGGTGGTGGAATTCCAGTGGAGCTATTTCAAATCCTGAAAGATGATGCTGTGATTGTGCTGCACTCAATATGACAGCAAATCTGGAAAACTCAGGAGTGGGCCACAGGACTGGAAAAGGTTAGTTTTCATTCCAATTCCAAAGAAAGGCAATGCCAAAGAATGCTCAAGCTACTGCACAATTGCATTCATCTCACATGCTAGCAAAGTAATATTCAAAATTCTCCAAGCCAGGCTTCAATAGTACATGAACCGTGAACTTCCAGATGTTCAAGCTAGATTTAGAAAAGGCAGAGGAACCAAAGGTCAAACTGCCAACATCTGTTGGATCATCAAAAAAGCAAGAGGGTTCCAAAAACCATCTACTTCTGCTTTATTGACTATGTCAAAGCCTTTGACTGTGTTGACTGTCTGGGTCAGTGACTATAGAAAATTCTTAAAGAGATGGGAATACCAGACCACCTGATCTGCCTCTTGAGAAATCTGTCTGCAGGGCAGGAGGCAACAGTTAGAAATGGACATGGAACAACAAACTGGTTCCAAAAAGGAAAGGAGTACACCAAGGCTATATTGTCACTCCCACTGATTTAAATTATGTGCAGAGTACATTATGAGAAATGCTGGGCTAGATGAAGCACAAGCTGGAATCAAGTTTGCCGGGAGAAATATCATAACCTCAGATATGCAGATGACACCACCTTTATTTCAGAAAGCAAAGAGCTAAAGAGCCTCTTGATGAAAATGAAAGAGGAGAGTGAAAAAGTGGGCTTAAAAATCAACATTCAGAAAATGAAGATCATGGCATCTGGTCCCATCATTACATGGCAAATAGGTGGGAAAACAGTGGAAACAGTGACTGACTATTTTGGGGGGCTCCAAAATCACTGCAGATAGTGACTGCAGTCATGAAATGAAAAGATGCTTGCTCCTTAGAAGGAAAGTTATGACCGACCTAGACAGCATATTTAAAAACAGAGACATTACTTTGCTAACAATGATCCATCTAGTCAAAGCTATGGTTTTTCCAGTAGTTGTGTATGGATGTGAGAGTTGGACTATAAAGAAAGCTGAGTGTTGAAGAATTGATGCTTTTGGACTGTGTTGTTGGAGAAGACTCTTGAGAGTCTGTTGGACGGCAAGGAGATCCAACCAGTCCATCCTAAAGGAAATCAGTCCTGAATATTCTTTGGAAGGACTGATGCTGAATCTGAAGCTCCAATACTTTGACCACCTGATGCAAAGAACTGACTCATTGGAAAAGACCCTGACCTGGGAAAGATTGAAGGTGGGAGAAAGGGACAACAGAAGATGAGCTGGTTGGATGGTATCACCGACTCAATGGACATAAGTTTGGGTAAACCCCTGAAGTTGCTGATGGACAGGGAGACCTTGTGCGCTGTGGTCCATGGGGTCACAAAGAGTTGGACACAACTGAGCGACTGAACTGAATTGAACCAATCAACTAACACACATATATCAATACTTTCTTAATATTTAAGAAATGTAATATGCAAAGAGGAAGTAAAGACTTAACTCCTAACTATTCAAACACTTCTGTAACATAAGTAAAAACACTGAAGCAAAGTTGAATTTCTGTTGGAAAACAAGCGTAGTCACAGACTTTGAGGGTAATTGCTGTCTAGTGGAAGGAGATTGGTATTGGGAAGCAGTTCCTGACTTTGCATGGCAGTCCATCAATTGAGCTGTGTGGTTCTGAACAAATTATTAAGATGTTTTTTTCTAAGTATTACCTATCTGAACATGAGGATAAAGCAAATGAAGTAACATGTAGCAAGTCTTCATTCAGTTTCCTTTCTTTCCTTTCATGTGAAAAAGCGGTATGAGATTTAAATTTCAATTACTGAGGCATTAAACCAAAGAGTATTATAAATTTTAGTGTTGCAAACATTTTAAAATTTCTATGAATCTATCTGCATCCTTTCATATGTGACATAATACAAAGCCAGGATAGTTGGTTAATTTGGCTAAATTTACAAGTAGTACAACCAGAAATAAAACTTTTTTCACTAAACTTAGTCCCTTGTTTTTCCCAGTTGCAACTTCTCTTGAGTTTCTACTGTCTTTGTAAAATTTCTGCATACAGCTTCCTACTTAAGCAATTAGTCTATCCAGCAACATTGTCTTGAAAACTCTGTTTGGATTTTATTTTCATCCCTCCCTTGGTTTACCCAGCAATCAAGTTTAGTCAAAATTATCTATGGCCATTTCTTCTTCTCTAACATAGAAATACAAATGTTGACTTCTATAAGAATTCATAAAGATTTGCATTCTAGAGATATACATTGCATGTGTCTACAATATGGTAATGGCTGAAAAAAGATGCAAAAAGAATAAATGAACTTCAAGATTGAAATTAGAAATGTCAATGAACTGTAAAAGGACACATTAAGGAAATTCTTTTAGATGAAACAGAAAAAGTAAAAGAAGAAATATTATGTAACCAACCTATGAACTTTTTCTTAAACTCCTAAAGGCAATTGACAGCACCCTGACATAAAGGTGTCTAAAATCTACTTTTGAAATACTGCTTTATAACTACTTATTAGAATATTGAATATTATGTAGGAGGACAGAGAATGCAGTCTTTTTATCTTTCATCCCACTTGGAGATAAATTCTCTTCAAACTGATTTATGGAGTCTACTAGATGAAATCTTTCCCTAAATTTAAAAAAAAAAAAGGTATTTTAGAAAAATTCTGTTAGTTATAACACACACATGGAAGTTTCCATGGGATATTTCTTTGCACAAGATTGCCTCAGTTTTTCCTACATAGAATTTCCTTCCATAAACAAGACATTATTTTCTTGAAAGGTAGCTCTCTCCACATTTCCATAAAAGAATAAATCATGAACTGTTAAATATTTAAGAATTAAAAAGGATAAAATAGAGTCAGTCATAAGAGAAAAGTATGTTTAAAGAGCATATTATGAAACAGAGAATGCACTCCACTTCTTTAAGTTTCTGAATTTAAAGCTAAATTCAAAATATACATAGTTTGTATGGCAATTAAATGCAAAATTTGATCTGCTAGCTTGGTTAGAAATATGTGTGTTCCATTCCAGACAAGCCTTAAGGCTTGTCGAGAAATGGGAATAAATACAATAAAGCACCTTATAACACAGCAGAAATACCAAAATTTTGAGTTCTATCAGCTGAAATTATACTGAAACTCAGGAGGAAAAGTTTTATTCATTTTCCATGTGACTTTGGACCAGTGTTAAGTCTTCTGAATCCAATATTAACATGTTTCCATTATAATGACATGCTTTAACAAGTAATAATGGATAGGAAATGGATTCTCTACTGATTGTCACCATGTATTTTACATTTACTTAATACTCATTAACAAAACAGTTCTATTAGATTTGTATCATTATTTGTAGTTTATAAAGGAGGAAATCAAAGCTGAGTTTTAAGTGAATTATTTGCAGAGCGGAGATGGGATGATAGCCTGGTCTGTTGATTTGATTATTTGCTGTATGTGTTATTTACCTTATAATTTAACATGGATATATTAGCTAACAAATATTCATTTAATTATTTTAGATATAGTTGAAGAACAATCTAGTATCTATAACATGCATTTTCTTCCCCCCTCACTTAATTGAGATATAATTGACATATAATGTTATGTAAGTTTAATGTGTAAAACCTATTGATCTGACTCATTTATATAGTCCAATATGATTACCATTATAGCTTTAGCAAATACCTCCACAAAGTCACATATAATTTGATCTCTTTTGTGGGGAGAACATTTAAGATCTACTCTCTTAGCAACTTTCAAGAATATTTTATGGTGTTACTAACTATATTCCCAATGCTGTGTACCGAATCCCCAGAACTTACTCATATTCTAATTAGAAGTTTGTATGCTTTAACCACATCATTTCTACATTTTCCCCATCTCTACTGGTTACCACTCTACTCTCTTTCTATGAGTTTAGCTTTTTTGGATTCCACATATAGGAGAAATCATACAATATGTGTCTTTCTTTAACCTATTTCGCATGACATAATATGCTCAGTGTGCATCCAGATTATCTCAAATGACAGGATTTCCTTTTTCCTTGTGGCCAAATAATGTTCTGTTGCATATACACACCATGCCTTCTTTACCCATTCATCTATTGACAGGCTTTTAGATTGTTTGCTTATGTTGACAGTTATAAGTAATGGGAGTTCAGATATCTCTTTCAGTTCAGTTCAGTTGCTCAGTAGTGTCTGACTCTTTGTGACCCCATGGACCACAGCACACCAGACCTCCCAGTCCATCACCAGCTCCCAGAGTTTACCCAAAGTCATGTCCATTGAGTCGGTGATGCCATCCAACTAGCTCATCCTCTGTCATCCCCTTCTCCTTCCACCATCCCCTTCTCCTTCCACCTTCAATCTTTCCCAGCATCACAGTCTTTTTAAATGAGTCAGTTCTTCACATCAGGTGGCCAAAATATTGGAGTTTCGGCTTCAACATCAGTCCTTCCAATGAACACCCAGGACTGATCTCCTTTAGGATGGACTGGTTGGCTTTCCTTGCAGTCCAAGGGACTCTCAAGAGTCTTCTCCAACAACACAGTTCAAAAGCATCAGTTCTTTGGCACTCAACTTTCTTTATAGTCCAACTCTCATATCCATATATGACTACTAGGTAAGCCATAGTTTTGACTAGACGGACCTTTGTTGGCAAAGTAATGTCTCTGCTTTTGAATATGCTGTCTAGGTTGGTCATAACTTTCCTTCCAAGGAGTAAGCATCTTTTAATTTCATGGCTGCAATCACCATCTGCAGTGATTTTGGAGTTCCTTCCCCCAAAAAAGTCTGTCACTGTTTCCACTGTTTCCGCATCTATTTCTCATGAAATGATGGGACCAGAAGCCATGATCTTAGTTTTCTGAATATTGACTTTTAAGCCAACTTTTTCACTCTCTTCTTTCATTTTCATCAAGAGGCTCTTTAGTTCTTCTTCACTTTCTGCCATAAGGGTGGTGTCATCTGCATATATTTCTCCCAGCAATCTTGATTTCAGTTTGTTCTTCATCCAGACTGCATTTTTCATGATGTACTCTGCATATAAGTTAAATAAACAGGGTGACAATATACAGCCTTGACGTACTCCTTTTCCAATTTGGAACCCGTCTGCTGTTCCATGTCCAGTTCTAACTGTTGTTTCCTGACCTGCATACAGGTTTCTTAAGAGGCAGGTCAGGTGGTCTGGTATTCCCATCTCTTTCAGAATTTTCCACAGTTTATTGTGATCCACACAGTCAAGGGCTTTGGCATAGTCAATAAAGCAGAAATAGATGTTTTTCTGGAACTCTCTTGCTTTTTTCCATGATCCAGCAGATGTTGGTAATTTGATCTCTGTTCCTCTTCCTTTTCTACAAGCAGCTTGAACATCAGGAAGTTCACAGTTCACATGTTGCTGAAGCCTGGCTTGGAGAATTTTGAGCATTATCTTACTAGCCTGTGAGATGAGGGCAATTGTGCAGTAGTTTGAGCATTCTTTGGCATTGCCTTTCTTTGGGATTGAAATGAAAACTGACCTTTTCCAGTCTTGTGGCCACACTTCAAGATATCTCTTTAAGATTCTGCTTCCATTTCATTTGGATATATAGACAGAAGTGGGATTGCTAGAAAATGCAGCAGTTCTACTTTCTAGTTTTTGAAGCACCTCCATACTATTCTTCATTGTAGTTGTACTAATTTACATTCCAACTAACAGTGCACAAGGGTTCGCTTTTCTTCACGTTCTCACTGACACTTGTTACCCCTTGATAGCATTCCAACGGGTGTGAAGTGTGATTTCCTTGTAGATGTGATTTGTATTTCCCTAATGATTGTAATGTTGAGCACCTGAGCACCTTTGTTATTTACCTTGTTTACCTTTTGCATGTCTTTTTTGAAAAAATGTCCAGTTCCACCATCCACTTTTTAATCAGATCATTTGTTTGTTATTAAGTTCTGTATATATTTTGGATATGAACCCCTTATCAGATATATTTTCTAATATTCTATAGGTTGCTTTTTTTTTTTTTTCTGGTCGACCCGCCGCTGCTGCGGACCGGAGGCGGAGTGCGGCCGGCCCGGCCGGTCCACCCGCCGCCCGCGCCAACACGGAGGCCGTGTGCGGCCCGGCCGGCTGGTCGACCCGTACCGCCGGGGAAGAAAGGGAGAGCTCAAGGGCCACACGCCGCCGCCCGCGCGCCGTCCTCCCCTCGCCCACACCGGCTGGGCCAGAGGGCAAGGGACGCGCGCGCGGACGCGTGTGACAGCGACGGCAGGCGCGTGCCGCCGGCCCCCTATAGGTTGCTTTTAAGATTGCTGTTTGGTTTGCTGGGCAGAAGCTTTTTAGTTTGATATAGTTCCGATTACTGATTTCTGCTTTTGTTTCAGATGTCATATCCAAAAATTTGTTGTCAAAAACAATGTCGAGTTTTTCTTATGTTTTCTTGAAGGAGTTTTAAGTCTTATGTTTAAGTCTTTAATTTATTTTGAATATAGTTTTGTAAGTGATATAAGATAGGAGTTCAATTTAATTTTCCTACCTGTGGTTATCCAATTTTCCCACCACCATTTACTGAAGAGACTGTCTTTTCCCCATGGCATATTCTTGGCTATCTTGTGAAATATTAGTTTCATAATCCCGTAAGTATATGGGGGTTTCTTTCTTCACTCCTGATTCTGTTTTGTTGATCTATGCATCTGTTTTTATGCCAATATAATACTGTTTTGATTACTTTAGCTTTGTAATGTAGTTTGAAATTAGGAAATGTGAGGCATGCAGCTTTGTTCTTTTTCAGAATTGCTTTGGCCACTTAAGATTGCTTGTAATTCATATGAATTTTAGGATTTTTTTCATTTCTTTGAAAAATGCCATTGAGATTTTGATAGGATTGTGTTGGTTCTATAGATAACTTTGGCAAGTATGGCCACTTTGAATTCACTTTTTATAATCTTAATATTTTTGGAATTATTATTTATAATATGAGAAATAATTTGAGGTCAGATTTCTATGCCTTAATTGTACTTGTTATTGTAAAGATTACTTTAAATATCTCACTTCCCCAAAATGAGAACAGAGATAGTTTCAAATTATTTTGAGTAAATTGGCAAGTGTAACTGATGGTCTGTTTCTAACACAATAAGTGTGTAATGATACTTAGAATTCCTCCCATCCTTCTTTCCTCATTGTTCTTAAGAGGTATCTTTTAGTAGCATTGAAGGATCTTTGAGCTGAAGGAGATTACAGATTCACCCAATGCAATCTTTCAAGTAATATGAGAAATCATCTCTTAACTCTTTTTGCCTTAGTTTAGTCATCTGAAAAAAATGAAATATATTAATACCTACTTAGATGATTTTAGAATGAATTTCATGTAAAGTGATTAGAATAATTTCTGTTATGCACTTTAAAGGATTATTTGACTGCCATTTAGAAATATAGTCTTCTCCAAGTTGGGATAAAATTTTAAGTAATGCTGAGTAAATAAAATTTCAATTTCTTTTCTCTAATGAACAGGCCAGTTGTATAGAGTCAATCTTAATACTTCTAATATATTTAAATGGTTTCCTACTGAAAATTATCATTGCTTAGCTCACAGTCTGTGATGTTAAAATATTAATTATATAGACTTCCTCTTTTCAGAATTAAACCATTATTTTACTATGTACCAGCATCAGGAAATGTTTTAATATGTGGAAAGTTCTACCTTTTATTGATTATACTGATTGGCACTGAGTAGCTTCAATCTGAATGATTGTTTTGTAATAGTACTTTCAAGATTTCAGGTTAAGTAGTTTCTGGTGTTGAAAAATACAAAAGAGAAATGATCAAAAATAAAATCAAATGGAAGCTTAAAATTCAGGAATGAGGATTTTAAAAGCAAATTATGATCTTAATGGTGATTTTGCAGTTAATCCTGGACATTTAAATTGCAGTGATACAAGCAAGCTCCTGGCACCAGTTAAGATTTTTCTGCCTAGGTGTTCCAACTGGAGAAGAGCCGAGAGAAGCTGGCCTTCCCAAAAGCATGTCATGAAGTTCTCCTAAAGTAAATGAATAACTTGGCCTAATCACTTAATCCACATAGTGCCTCTGTCATCAGCTTTTACATATTTCAATTTCTATAAGAAACTGTTGCTTGTCTTCTAATGATTTTTAATGATGATATATTTTATATTTTAATGTATTTTATTATTTTGTAAACCAGATTCTAATCAGTGTGGATTTTTTTTTATTCTTCTTTCTATTCTTTTGACTAGAGTGAGCCAGCCTAGAGATGGAAGTTTCTGTATTAGCTATGTTCACAAAAAGGAAGGCAAGGTTTTTTTTTTTTTTTTGCCCAAGCAATAACTCATAGAACTTTCTTTTACTCCCCAGTAAATGTCTTCTATTACATTCCCAATTTGTTACTATAAAGATTGACATATATTAATAATTCTGCAGAAACATGCCTTAACACTTCTCATAAGGAAGAAACAATAAATAATTTAATAGAAGAATAAATTGATTTAAATAAGATTAAAGACAAAACCGATTCCGGTCCATTTTAGTTCACTGGACATGGAACAACAGACTGGTTCCAAATAGGAAAAGAAGTATGTCAAGGCTATATATTGTCACCCTGCTTATTTAACTTCTATGCAGAGTACATCATGAGAAACACTGGGCTAGAAGAAGCACAAGCTGAAACCAAGATTGCCAGGAGAAATATCAATAACCTCAGATATGCAGATGACACTACCCTTATGGCAGAAAGTAAAGAAGAACTAAAGAGCCTCTTGATGAAAGTGAAAGAGGAGAGTGAAAAAGTTGGCTTAAAGCTCAACATTCAGAAAACTAAGATCATGGCATCTGGTCTCATCACTTCATGGGAAATAGATGGGGAATCAGTGGAAACAGTGTCAGACTTTATTTTTTGGGGCTCCAAAATCACTGCAGATGATGATTGCAGCCATGAAATTAGACGCTTACTCTTTGGAAGGAAAGTTATGACCAACCTAGATAGCACATTCAAAAGCAGAGACATTACTTTGCCAACAAAGGTCTGTTTAGTCAAGGCTATGGTTGCACAGAGTCGGACACGACTGAAGCAACTTAGCAGCAGCAGCAGCATGATTTTTCCTGTGGTCATGTATGGATGTGAGAGTTGGACTGTGAAGAAAGCTGAGCACTGAAGAATTGATGCTTTTGAACTGTGGTGCTGGAGAAGACTCTTGAGAGTCCCTTGGACTGCAAGGAGATCCAACAAGTCCATCCTAAAGGAGACCAGTCCTGGGTGTTCATTGTAAGGACTGATGCTGAGGCTGAAACTTCAATACTTGGGCCACCTCATGTGAAGAGTTGACTTACTGGAAAAGACCCTGATGCTGGGAGGGATTGGGGGCAGAAGGAGAAGGGGATGACAGAGGATGAGATGGCTGGATGGCATCACTGACTCGATGGACATGAGTTTGGATGAACTCCAGGAGTTGGTGATGGACAGGGAGGCCTGGCGTGCTGCGATTCATGGGGTCACAAAGAGTCGGACATGACTGAGCAACTGAACTGAACTGAACTGAAATATTTTTGAAATATGATTTGAAATATGATTATAGTCTGTCATTTAGTAGTATTATGCCAATCTCTTGATTTTGATTATTGTATTGCGACCATGTAAGATATTACCTGAGGAAGACAGATGAGGGTGAACATGGAACCCTATATTGTTTTTCAACTTCCATGAAGAGTTTAAACTTATCTCAGAATAAAAAGGCTTTGTATTCAATGTTAATAAGAGGCAGTACACTTGAAATTAGAATATTTTACCCCTAGGCTGACTTAGTCAACATGTTCAGAAATAAGGTCATATCATGATTTTCAATCTGTAGGTTTCTTGTTAGGGCCAACCCCACTCCCCCATCAATACTCTAGTTAATGAGCTGGCTGCTGCTGCTACAGCTGCTAAGTCGCTTCAGTCGTGTCCGACTCTGTGCGAACCCATAGACGGAAGCTCACCAGGCTCCCCTGTCCCTGGGATTCTCCAGGCAAGAACACTGGAGTGGGTTGCCATTTCCTTCTCCAATGCATGAAAGCAAAAAGTGAAAGTGAAGCCGCTCAGTCGTGTCCGACTCTTAGCAACCCCATGGACTGGAGCCTACCAGGCTCCTCCGTCCATGGGACTTTCCAGGCAAAAGTACTGGGGTGGGGTGCCATTGCCTTCCCCGAATGAGCTGGCAGTAGGTATTAAAAAAATGATATACTTGAAAAGCTATGTGAGTAATATCTTATTGTCTTTAGTTCTAGGAAAAAAACCAAATAGTCCAGAATATTTCACTACAATATTTGGGGAGCATAACACAATGATGCTTCTTTAAGCTCCTAGGCCTAGTTTTCTTTTTCTGCTGGAAATAAACCTAATTACATTAAACTAACTTCTACTGATAAGGCATCTTAAGGATTCCTCTAGTGCGCCATTCTTTCCAAAATACTTTTACCATTGTGACTATCAAGAACAAGAGTCATTTTAAGGATTACATAATGTAGATGAAAACAATTTACAAACTCTAAAACAAAATATACATTATATTTTGTAACCCTTTCTGTTTGAATCATTCTAACACTATATTCAGAATGATTCTGAGTGTGAAAAAAATGAAAAATACAATGGTCTCCTGGAGGAAATAGACAAGGCTTTGCAATAGCTCGAAAAAACCTGACAAACTTCAATATTCTTGAATCTCAGTTTCCCATGAAAATAAGGATAATGTATCTGGAATTGTTGTGAAAGATTATATTACATAACTATGTTAAATTATCTAGAAATTGTTAGAACAGACAAGGAACTTGCTTGTAACAGTTCTATTCCCTGGAATTCCTACAAAACACAGGAGTGAAATCACCGATTGACAAATGGTTACAACATTCCTTGACAGAATTTATTGATTCATTTGGAGATAATACTTTAATTATTTCTACACTGACTATGGGAAGTATTAACAGTTCTGAAGATGAAGTAAACAGATCTTAAGTAACCGAGAAAGCTTTTCCTTGTTACATTTGCTACACAGTGATTCATTATATTTATTTAAATTTTCATTCTCCTAAATTTTTTTGAGCATATCATAGCATTCTTGGAGAGAAAAGTCACTGGGCTCCCAAATCAGTGCATATGGGGACTGCAGCCATGAAAGGAAAAGATGCTTGTTCCTTGGAAGGAAAAATTTGACCAACCTTGACATCATATTAAAAAGCAGAGACATTACTTTGCCAACAAGGGTCCCTCTAGTCAAAACTATGGTTTTTCCAATAGTCATATATGGATGTGAGAGCTGGACTATAAAGAAAGCAGAGTGCAGAAGAATTGATGCTTCTGAACTGTGGTGTTGGAGAAGACTCTTGAGAGTCCCTTGGACTGCAAGGAGATCAAACCAGTCAATCATACAAGAAATCAACCGTGAATATTCATTGGAAGGACTGAGACTGAGGCTGAAACTCCAATACTTTGGCTAACTGATGCGATGAATCGACTTATTGGAAAAGACCATGATACCCAGAAAGATTGAAGGCAGGAGGAGAAGGGGATGATAGAGGACGAGGTGGCTGCATGGCATCACATGACACAATGGACATGAATTTGAATAAGCTCCAGGAGTTGGTGATGGACAGGAAATCCTGGCGTGCTGCAGTCCATGGGGTCACAGGGAGTTGAACACGACTGAGCAACTGAACTGAACTGATAGCATTCTTGAGTAACAAAATCTCTACTCGGTTCTATTAGCTTCTGATCATTTCACTATTTTGCACATTGCCTTTTCACAAACTCAGAAAAATGTTTGTGAGATGAATACATGATGAATGAATGAAAAATATTTCTAATAATATTTTCCAATATATTTGTGAAAAATAATTAAATGACTCAGTGCAAAGACAAGCAAGACATAATTATTAAGCATCATTATGGAGTTCTATGTAAAACTTTCAAAGAGAATCAAAGTTGTAAACTTTCAAAAGTCATCATTCAAATCTAGACCACATCTGTTTAAATTTATAACCAACTTCTTTTGTTTTGTTCTAAGTTATTTATTTATACATAGAGAAGAATGATAGAAGTATGTGTTAACAATATTAAGAAAGAAATAATTTACTCAAAGTTATCCAAGTTATCATTTTTTAATGACAAAATTAGATTAACTAGATGTAAGAACTTAGAATTCAAAACAAAGTACTTGCTAGAGAAATGAATTTTCCATGTGAGTAAGTAATGAAATATGGATTCGCATATTCTTTCCCAAGAGTTCTATCTGCAGTCTTCTATCTCTGCATGCTCCTGGCTACCACTACTCCAACTATAGAACCAATGCCTGACTCTTCAGGATCTGCCCACTGAGCTCTTCAATTGCTGCTTCCTCAGGTATCAGCATCTCCATAATTCAGCAAGACAGAATAGATCTTCCTAAGTGTGTAGTAATCAAATGAGTACCCAGGCTACCCAGGAAGAAAAGACAGAGGATCCAAATAAACAAAATAAAAAATTAAAGAAGAGAAATAATAACTGATGCCACAGGAATTAAAAAAAAAAAATCCTAAGAAAAACTATGAACAGTTATATGCCAACAAATTGGATGACCTGGAAGAAACTGGAAAGTTTCTGAAAAACTCAGGGCTTTCAAAATGGAGTCCCAAAGAAACATAATTTGAACAGACCAAACACTATAAGTGAAATCAGATCTGCCTATATATAATATATACATATATTCTATGCGTATATAATATATGCATGCATATATTTAATAGATACATATATATCATGGAATATTAGCCATAAAAAGAATGAAATTCTGCTATTTGCAGCAATATGAATGAACCTAGAGAATATTATACTTAGTGAATTAAGTGAGAGAAAGACAAATATTATACAATATCAGTTAAATGTAGAATCTAACACATAATACAAAGGAATCTATAGGCAAAATAAAACAGACTCACAAACTTACCAAAGAGGAGAGAAAGGGCAAGAGGAAGGGACTAATTAGGAGTATAGGATTAGCAAATATAAATTGCTAAATGTAAAATAAATAAGCAACAGGGATTTCCTGGTATAACATAAGAAATTATACTCAATATCTTAAAATAACTTTTAATGGAAAATAATCTTAAAATAATATTAATCCTAAAAATGTGTTATATTAATATGCTATATGTGTATGACTAAATTACTTTGCTGTACATCTGAAACTAACACCAATATTTTAAATCATTTATATCTGAATTAAAACAAATAACCAAATGAAAAGACTTCTAGGAGTTGTATCATGTCTTATAGCCCTACTAGCCTCAGTCCCCAGTGGAAACTCACACCAGTGCTCACTTGTAGTCAATTCCAAACCCCCACTGGGTGCATTTCCTCTATTATAATAGATTAGTTGTACTTATGATTGAATTTTGTGTAAATGGAAGCATGTAGAATTTACTTATTTGTGTATTTTTCTTTGCCAAACAAAAGAGGTTTGAAATTTATCTAGTCTGGTGTGTGTATCAATAACATATTAATTTTATATTGAGACATATTCCATATTTTTAACATATTCCAATCATATACACATTTTCCT
Organism: Tragelaphus eurycerus; assembly: GCA_935064755.1. Classification (NCBI taxonomy): domain Eukaryota; kingdom Metazoa; phylum Chordata; class Mammalia; order Artiodactyla; family Bovidae; genus Tragelaphus; species Tragelaphus eurycerus. The sequence goes on along the minus strand of CAKXYN010000010.1, from coordinate 36,191,937 downwards.
CTTGTTAGGTACATGGATTGTTTCCAGTGTCTGGCTATTATGAATAAAGATACTATTAATATTTTCGAAGTCTTTTTATGGACATGTGTTTTTCATTAGTCTAACAAATTCCTCTTGATTTTTTTCCCACATATTAATTTGTCTTTTCAATATTGGTATACAACATTTATTTTGTACTTTCTTTCAGAAGGCTTTTATCAGATAACATGTGTACAGACATTATATATATAATATATAGAAATACATATAAACTGATATATATATACACTACCCCTATATAGAGAGTATATCAGATCAGATCAGATCAGTCGCTCAGTCGTGTCCGACTCTTTGCGACCCCATGAACTGCAGCACGCCAGGCCTCCCTGTCAATCACCAGCTCCCGGAGGTCACCCAGACTCACATCCATCGAGTCAGTGATGCCATCCAGCCATCTCATCCTCTGTCGTCCCCTTCTCCTCCTGCCCTCAATCCCTCCCAGCATCAGAGTCTTCTCCAATGAGTCAACTCTTCGCATGAGGTGGCCAATATACTGGAGTTTCAGCTTTAGCATCATTCCTTCCAAAGAAATCCCAGGGCTGATCTCCTTCAGAATGGACCGGTTGGATCTCCTTGCAGTCCAAGGGACTCTCAAGAGTCTTCTCCAACACCACAGTTCAAAAGCATCAATTCTTCAGCACTCAGCCTTCTTCACAGTCCAGCTCTCACATCCATACATGACCACAGGAAAGACCATAGCCTTGACTAGGCGAACCTTTGTTGGCAAAGTGATGTCTCTGCTTTTGAATATGCTATCTAGGTTGGTCATAACTTTCCTTCCAAGGAGGAAGCATCTTTTAATTTCATGGCTGCAGTCACCATCTGTAGTGATTTTGGAGCCCAGAAAAATAAAGTCTGACACTGTTTCCACTGTTTCTCCATCTATTTCCCATGTAGTGATGGGACCAGATGCCATGATCTTCGTTTTCTGAATGTTGAGCTTTAAGCCAACCTTTTCACTCTCCACTTTCACTTTCATCAAGAGGCTTTTTAGTTCCTCTTCACTTTCTGCCATAAGGGTGGTATCATCTGCATATCTGAGGTTATTGATATTTCTCCCGGCCATCTTGATTCCAGCTTGTGTTTCTTCCAGTCCAGCATTTCTCATGATGTACTCTGCATATAAGTTAAATAAACATGGTGACAATATGCAGCCTTGACGTACTCCTTTTCCTATTTGGAACCAGTCTGTTGTTCCATGACCAGTTCTAACTGTTGCTTCCTGACCTGCATACAGATTTCTCAAGAGGCAGATCAGGTGGTCTGGTATTCCCATCTCTCTCAGAATTTTCCACAGTTTATTGTGATCTACACAGTCAAAGGCTTTGGCATAGTCAATAAAGCAGAAATAGATGTTTTTCTGGAACTCTCTTGCTTTTTCGATGATCCAGCGGATGTTGGCAATTTGATCTCTGGTTCCTCTGCCTTTTCTAAATCCAGCTTGAACATCAGGAAGTTCACGGTTCACATATTGCTGAAGCCTGGCTTGGATATAGATATACTAAAATTTTTATTAAGACATTCTTATATTCTATCTCCCTATATGTAAGTTGCCTCCTTATGTCTTTAAAGTAATCTTTCCATGAGAAAACATTTTAAATTTTGACTTGGTACAAATTTTCATTTTCTTTTCTTTTGTGAATAGTGCTTTATGATTCCTTCCAAATAAATATTTGCCTACTCCCAATTTTATCAAGATATTATCTTACAATTTCTTGTAGTTTACTTGTACATATAGAGTTAAGAACCATAAAAATTAATGTTAGATTATGGTAAAAGGTATGCTTTTAAATATACTTTATTCCATATAGAAAGCCAGTTTGTGCATCATTCATTGTAAAGATTAATTTCACATGTAATTGCTTTGGTTGAAAACCAATTGACCATATAAGTATCAATATATCTTAGAACTGTCCACTCTGGTCCATTTATGTAAAGTTCTAGATTTAGCCATACTATTTTGAATACCATAGTACTAAAGTAAGTTTTAAATTCAGGAGGTGTAATTCCTCCAAATTTATTACTTTACATGATTGTTTTGGCAATTGCAAGTTCTCCGAATTTCCGTATAAATTTTAGAATCAGCTTGTGAATGTATACAACAAATATTGATGGAATTTGCATCAGGAGTACACTGAGTTTACACATCAGTTAGGAGATAAGCCAAATTTTACCAGTATTGAATCTTCAAATTTATGAACATGGTGTATCTCTCTGTTGATTGGAGTTTTCTTAAGTTACCTTTGCAATATGTTAGTTTTCAATGCAAAAGTATTGCATAGCATTTGCTTAATTTACTCATAAGTATTTTAAGTTTTTTTTTATGTTACTGTAAATGAATATTTATATTTTAATTTTGTTGTTCAATTATTTGAAATGAGCATATAGAAGTACAACTAATCTCTGTGTGTTTTACTTATATGCAGTGAACTTTCCAAGTTTTCTTATTAGTTCTATTAGTAGTTTTATAGATCTCTTAGGAGTTTCTTTTGAAACACTTAGTATCAATTATGAACAAAAACAGTTTTCATTCATTCATTTCAGTCTGTATCCTACTAAGGTAATTTGTATCTTTTCTCCTTTTTTGTAAGTAACTATGGAAAACTTACTGATTATTTTAAAAGAACCAAATTTTGGAACTTTTTCTACTGTTTTTGTGTTTTCTGTTTCATGGATTTTTATTATTATATGTTATCTTTCATATTTACTCTGGGGTAATTTTCTCTTCTTTTCCTTGCTCCTTAAACTAAAAACACATACATCGTTGTTTTAATCCTTTTTTCTCTTCAATACAATCATTTAAAATTATAAATTTCTAAGACATGCTTTTGCTACATCATAATAATGTTTTGTATTTTCATCATTATTTAGTGAAAATAATACTACTTTAGGGTGTTTTCTCAACCCATGATTTAATTTCCAAATATTTCTGTATTTCCCAGATATTTTATTGTAATTGAATTTTTATTTAATCCTATGTTAGTGTTCAGAGTAGAATCTATAATACTTTAATCTTTGAATTAAACTTATTTTACAGCTGAGCAGGTGGTTTTGTTTCAGGAAGGGCGACCCCTTCCAGGGCCTGAAACTGGGCTCTTGTCTAACATTTGGAAATGAATTGTCTGAGGAGACACATGTGCTGACAAAGCAAGAGATTTTATTGGGAAAGGGCACCCAGGTGGAGAGCAGTAGGGTACGGGAACCCAGGAGAACTGCTCTGCTGCGTTTTATGGTGATGGGGTTAGTTTCCAGGTTGTCTTTAGCCAATCATTCTGACTCAGTCCTTCCTCGTGGTGCACGCCTTGTTCAGCCAAGATGGATGCCAGAGAGAAGGATCCTGGGAGGTGGTCGGACATGTGGTGTCTCCTTTTGACCTTTCCTGAACTCTTCCAGTTGGCGGTGGTTTATCAGTTCTACGTTCCTTACCAGGACCTCCTGTTGTAAAACAATTCATGCATATTGTTACTATGGTGCTTGGCCAGGGTGAGCGGTTTCAGTGAGTGTACTTCCCCTAACAGTTTATCTTGGGGAGTCTTTCATGCTGCTGCTGCTGCTGCTAAGTCGCTTCAGTCGTGTCCAACTCTGTGTGACCCTATAGACGACAGCCCACCAGGCTCCCCTGTCCCTGGGATTCTCCAGGCAAGAACACTGGAGTGGGTTGCCATTTCCTTCTCCAATGCATGAAAGTGAAAAAGTGAAAGTGAAGTCGCTCAGTCGTGTCCGATTCTTAGCGACCCCATGGACTGGAGCCTACCAGGCTCCTCCATCCATGGGATTTTCCAGGCAAGAGTACTGGAGTGGGGTGCCATTGCCTTCTCCAAATCTTTCATAAGTACATGTAAAGTTTATATAGTTTGTTCTTGCTGAAGTTGTGTTCTAATAATGTCATTTAGATTAAGGTATTTGTTCAAACACTAACAATAAGCTCCTTTACTTCCTTTTTATCTTACTACTTCCAGCCCATCAATGAATAATCCTCTTCTACCTACAAATATATTAAATCTGACAACTTATTGCCATTTCTACTAAAATATATGTAGTCCAACCACGATATCTTTCACTGACTGCCCTCTCTGCCCCTCTCTATGAGGCTATGAGCGTAGCCTCATAACTCCATATCTCAGTTGTGAAGAGACAGAAAGATCTTATTAAATCCTCTGCTGACCCTCTTGCAATCAAAATATCACATAACTCCACTGACCCCTGCCTGTGCCTCAAACTTATTTCAAGCCACTCTTCTCCTTCTTCATCAATTTCTAGACACAGTGACTTTTGTTTCCCCCTTCACATGTGAAATTTCAGGGTTTATCACTTCCTCTGTCTTCTACTCAAAGCAGCCTTTTCCCAGATTATCTGATTCCAGGTTGCCTCTTCCGCTCTACAGAAATCTCAACATGAATCTCACCTCCTCAGATGGGCCTTCCTTGTCTTCCCAAATTTAGGTACGAGCCACCATCACTTCCTCAATAGTATATTATTTTATCTTCTTTATTTCCCCTTTTGTTACCTGAAACTATTTATTTGTTTGTATATTTATTATTTTCCTCATTTCTGGAATATGATATTGTAAAAAAGAAATTAGGTAAATCGAGTTCATAGCTACTGCCACGTATATCATCTTTCTCAGATGGTGCCTGATACATAGTACCCACTCAGTAAGAATTGATTAATTAATTGACTGAGTGAATAGCTGCATATCTGCGTTTAGAAAAGAGACCTAAGTGTTTGGCTTAATTATCAATGATATGTATTCACAGATTTCACTAAGTATGTGGCTTCCTCATGGCAAGCTATGAAAGGGATGCTTCCCATAAGTTATTCACTTGTTTTAAATAATTCCCACTTTTTCTGTTTAACTTAAATCCCTCCATTGTATTTTAAATCAGTTCCTCCTGTTTCTCCCCAGTACGTGATGGAAAACAGCTGTTTGCCTCTCTTTGTACCCTTCTGTCATTCAAAGACCATCAGGAGGCCAGGCCTCTTTCTTCTTTCCAGGCTAAATAATTCTGCCATTTTTAACACTTCCTGAAATTCTGAATGCCTACCCGTGAAATCCTTTCCAGGACTCTCAATTTGCAGCCTTGTCTAATTGCCTTCTGCCACATGGAAGTGTTCTAAATCTGTGCTGTCCAGTGTAGTAACCATTAGCCATATGTGTGTAATGAGTACATGGAATGTGAAGAACTGATGGACTGAGTTTTAAAATTTTATGCAGTTTAAATTAATTGAAATTTAAATATCCGTAATAGGTTAGTGGTTATAGAATTAGTACAGCTGTTTTTTGAAGCTGTGGAATATGCTATATGCACTTATGCAGAACCCATTATTTACTAGTAAAAGACTCATTTGGTATGGAGCAGTATATTATTTCTAAAGTTTGTGGGGGTGGGGTGGGGAGTTCCAACATAGTATTTAAAGCAAATTTTGAATCTAAGTTGTCTTCAACTGGCTTTAATTTTAAAATTGACATTAGAGCAACTTCTGTGAATTTTCTCATACATGGCATAGTTTCTTGATGAAGTGAAACATATAGAATTACTTGATTTTTCTAACTTTTTAAGGTTAGAATAAGTGGCATAAATTTTTTATGCCATTATACTAGATTTTTCTCAGATACAATTTTTGACACTATGTTTAAACAACACTGATGACATCCTCTGATATTATATTTATTTTCAGATTTTACAATGTATTAATTAGAGACAGCTGGCAGTATTTTAAAGTCAGCCTCACATATCTGGGTCATGGTTATATCATGATATCTAGTGCATTTTCTGAATGAAATAACTGTGCTCTTTAAACCAGTAAGTGAAATTTATGCCAAATTTAGCTATCAAACACGTTTTTGTTTCTGAATTTATGTCATATTTCACTTCTGATTTGGGGAATTAAAATGAGAGTTCACCTTATTTTGTTTTTCACAAATGAGAGATGTCTTGATTTAAGACATGAATGTCTATTTCTGTCAGCTTATTTAATTGAGCTCTCCGTAATACATTACCAACTCCAAACCTCATTTATGCTGAATAAATTGGATATCAAATATAAAACCAATGTCCTTATATCTAAATTTTAGTACTGCTGCTAGCCACACAACATGCTTATACATTTCTATATCATTTCTAATATGTCAGCTTTATTAAAGTCAGGAATTTTTTAAAAATTAAGGGTAGGAAAACCTTCCAGATGTTATCTGTGCTATCTCTCCCCTAGACAGGAAAGTTGAACATATGTTTCAAAAGAACCAAAGGGAATAATGGATTATCATATTTTTAGGGTTCCTTGAATATGCCATCTCAAAACTTATTTTATTTTTCCTTCTTTCCTCTTCATAGAATCTGATTATTTCTGACTCAATGTGAAAAAGTTAACTTAAATATATTAGCAATAAAGGAGATAATGTTTAATAGCATTGAAATATCATTTTGAATTCATCATCCATGCTCTGAAATGTTAATGAGCTAAGGGTCACATATTTTACAGTCCTTTCTCTTTGAATCTCTCTCTGTCTCTCTGTCTCTATCTTACACACACACACACACACACACACACACACACACACATCATACACAATGCGGCTATCAGCTTTAACAAAAGCCAGTCTACTTACTGGGCTTCCCTGACAGCTCAGTTGGGTAAAGAATCTGTCTGCAATGCAGGAGATCCCTGATTCCTGGGTCAGGAAGATCTGCTGGAGAAGTGATAAGCTACCCACTCCAGTATTCTTGGACTCGCCTTGTGGCTCAGCTGGTAAAGAATTCACCTGCAATGTGGGAGACCTGGGTTGGATCGCTGGGTTGGGAAGATCCCCTGGAGAAGGGAAAGACTACCCACTTCAGTATTCTGGCCTGGAGAATTCCATGGACTGTATAGTCCATGGGGTCATAAAGAGTCAGATGTGACTGGGCAACTTTCACTTCACTTTCACTTACTTACTATCCAATATGTTCTCAATTTTTTGATACTACAAAAAGAAGCTAAAATCTCAGTAAAATAAACATGCTGTGTGGTTTTTGTAAGGCAAGAGTCTTCAAATAAGTGATTTTCTGCCCGCAATACAGATGAGTGTAGTACTAAAGGCCACAGATTTCATTAGTGAAAGGACAATTGAAATTTTTAGTGCTCACTGCATATAAGACATTTTTCACCTCCCTTCTTTAATGGTGAAGACAGATGCTAAATTTCATGTGTCATGATGAATAGTAAGCATGCAAGTAACTGCCACCGTCAAAGGTAGAATTAAGAGATTCATTAGAAACCTTTCCCCATGAAAGTTCCAAATTAAATGAAATCTATTAGAAAGTATGCCAGAGACATAACAGATGAAAGGAGCAACTAGTGTTACGTATATACACATACTTGGTGAGGTGAAGAAATAACTATATGTATAATCTCATGTGGGCTTAGATGGAATGTGTGGTAAAGAACCCTCCTGCCAATGCAGGAGACAGAAGAAATATGAGTTTGATCCCTCAGTCAGGAAGATTCCCTGGAGGAGGACATGGCAACCTACTCAGTATTCTTGCCTGGAGAATTTCACGGACAGAGGAGCCTGGAGGGCTACAGTCCATAGGGTCAGAAAGAGTCAGACACGACTGAAGCAACTTAGCACCCATACATACATAGGTTTCTTTAAGAAAAACCTCAAACTAGAGAATTCACAAACGTCAGTATTGTCCTTTGTGCACATGGCATAGTCTTTGTTTTATCCTGATACTCTATACACATATATAAATATACTCACATACACAAAAGCAATATCTTCATCTTTTTCTTGTTGTAGTTCTCGCATTTTTTGACTCATAGAATTCTCACATGGAAAGAAATCTGATGGCTTCATATCTCTCTTGAGCTTGACAAAGGACCTCTCTTTAGGAACTTGAGAGAGGGAGAGCTTTCAAGCATTTCACTATATCTGGCACACTCAACAAAGGTTTATTGAGCTGAAATTTTTTATCTCCCAAATAAATCAAACTAATGAATTTTCCTCTAGACTTTTCAACTTAAGAGGTCTCAGGAGCAGAAATAGAAAGATATTTTTTTCTTTTTGGGAAACAAATTTTATTCTATAGTATTTAACTTCCATATTGTTAGTCTCAATTATAGCTTTAAATACAGAATACATCTAGACCTCATGGTATGTTTACATTTTATTGAGCAGAAACAGTTGCTAAAGGTTTTCATATTAAGAACTGAAAGAATATAGACATTAGCTAGTAAAGACCAGTGCAGTACTTAAATTACTCCCCAAAGGTGTATCTATTTCTTAAAATTTAGGGTGATTTTAAGTCTTTATTATTCTTGCTAAATGTTTATTGATCTTATTTGTGTTTTTAGTGAGCCAACATTTTATTTTGTTGAGATTCTCTATTCTATTTGCTTTCTATATCATGAAGTCTGTTGAAAATTTTATTGTCATTTTTTTTCATTTTATGTATATTGTGATTTTTCTGAATTCTTAAAATGAAATTTTACCTCATTAGTTTTCAGACGAGTTTGCCTCATTCTTTTTTCTCTCTCTTTGTAAATTAATATGTGAGAATACTTTTAGCAAAATAGAAATAAAGATGGAAGGTAAAATTTACTTGTTACATGAAATTTGAAAGGAGATAAAAATGTTTAACAATCACAAGAAACTTAAAACATAGTATTCTAAAATAGTTCAATAATTAGACATAGATGTATGTATGCAAAAGTAGATAAATTTCTAAGAATACCCAGTTAAGAACACAAAAAGACCAAAATTTAACAGGGCCTTAGATTTTTCTCCCAAAAAAATAAATACCAAAATACAACAAATAAAACATCTTCAGGCATCTGAGAATCTCTTTATCTATTTTATAATCAGAAAATAACATTTTAAATGAAATATAATGCAACAGAGAATGATGACAATGTGCAATATGAATCAGATCAGATCAGTCGCTCAGTCGTGTCTGACTCTTTGCGACCCCATCAATCGCAGCACGCCAGGACTCCCTGTCAATCACCAACTCCCGGAAGTCACACAGACACAGGTCCATCGAGTCAGTGATGCCATCCAGCCATCTCATCCTCTGTCGTCCCCTTCTCCTCTTGCCTCCAATCCCTCCCAGCATCAGAGTCTTTTCCAATGAGTCAGCTCTTCTCATGAGGTGGCCAAAGTACTGGAGATTCAGCTTTACCATCATTCCTCCCAAAGAAATCCCAGGGCTGATCTCCTTCAGAATGGACTGGTTGGATCTCCTTGCAGTCCAAGGGACTCTCAAGAGTCTTCTCCAATACCACAGTTCAAAAGCATCAATTCTTTGGCACTCAGCCTTCTTCACAGTCCAGCTCTCACATCCATACATGACCACAGGAAAAACCATAGCCTTGACTAGGCGAACCTTTGTTGGCAAAGTAATGTCTCTGCTTTTGAATATGCTATCTAGGTTGCTCATAACTTTCCTTCCAAGGAGTAAGTGTCTCTTAATTTCATGGTTGTGGTCACCATCTGCAGTGATTTTGGAGCCCAGAAAAATAAAGTCTGACACTGTTTCCACTGTTTCTCCATCTATTTCCCATGAAGTGAGGGGACCGGATGCCATGATTTTTGTTTTCTGAATGTTGAGCTTTAAGCCAACTTTTTCACTCTCCACTTTGACTTTCCTCAAGAGGCTTTTTAGTTCCTCTTCACTTTCTGCCATAAGGGTGGTGTTATCTGCATATCTGAGGTGATTGATATTTCTCCCAGCAATCTTGATTCCAACTTGTGTTTCTTCCAGTCCAGCGTTTCTCATGATGTACTCTGTATGTAAGTTAAATAAACAGGGTGACAATATACAGCCTTGATGAAATCCTTTTCCTATTTGGAACCAGTCTGTTATTCCATGTCCAGTTCTAACTGTTGCTTTCTGACCTGCATACAAATTTCTCAAGAAGCAGATCAGGTGGTCTGATATTCCCATCTCTTTCAGGATTTTCCACAGTTTATTGTGATCCACATAGTCAAAGGCTTTGGCATAGTCAATAGGGCAGAAATAGATGCTCTTCTGGAACTCTCTTGCTTTTTCCATGATCCAGTGGATGTTGGCAATTTGATCTCTGGTTCCTCTGCCTTTTCTAAAACCAGCTTGAACATCAGGAAGTTCACGGTTCACATATTGCTGAAGCCTGGCTTGGAAAATTTTGAGCATTACTTTACTAGCGTGTGAGATGAGTGCAATTGTGAAGTAGTTTGAGCATTCTTTGGCATTGCCTTTCTTAGGGATTGGAATGAAAACAGACCTTTTCCAGTCCTGTGGCCACTGCTGAGTTTTCCAAATTTGCTGGCATATTGAGTGTAGCACTTTCACAGCATCATCTTTCAGGACTTGGAATAGCTCCACTGGAATTCCATCACCTCCACTAGCTTTGTTCATAGTGATGCTATCTAAGGCCCACTTGACTTCAGATTCCAGGATGTCTGGCTCTAGGTCAGTGATCACACCATCGGGATTATCTGGGTCGTGAAGCTCTTTTTTGTACAGTTCTTCTGTGTATTCTTGCCACCTCTTCTTAATATCTTCTGCTTCTGTTGGCTCCATACCATTTCTGTCCTTTATCGAGCCCATCTTTGCATGAAATGTTCCTTTGGTATCTCGGATTTTCTTGAAGAGATCCCTAGTTTTTCCCATTCTGTTGTTTTCCTCTATTTCTTTGAGTTGATTGCTGAAGCAGGCTTTCTTATCTCTTCTTGCTATTCTTTGGAACTCCGCATTCAGATATTTATAGCTTTCCTTTTCTCCTTTGCTTTTCATTTCTCTTCTTTTCACAGCTATTTGTAAGGCCTCCCCAGACAGCCATTTTGCTTTTTTGCATTTCTTTTCCATGGGGATGGTCTTGATCCCTGTCTCCTGTACAATGTCACGAACCTCATTCCATAGTTCATCAGGCACTCTGTCTATCAGATCTAGACCCTTAAATCTATTTCTCACTTCCACTAAATAATCATAAGGGATTTGATTTAGGTCATACCTGAATGGTCTAGTGGTTTTCCCTACTTTCTTCAATTTCAGTCTGAATTTGACAATAAGGAGTTCATGGTCTGAGCCACAGTCAGCTCCTGGTCTTGTTTTTGCTCACTGTATAGAAGCTTCTCCATCTTTGGCTGCAAAGAGTATAATTAATCTGATTTCGGTGTTGACCATATGGTGATGACCATGTATAGTGTCTTCTCTTGTGTTGTTGGAAGAGGGTGTTTGTTATGATTAGTGCATTTTCTTGGCAAAACTCTGTTAGTCTTTGCCCTGCTTCATTACGTATTCCAAGGCCAAATTTGCCTATTACTCCAGGTGTTTCTTGACTTCCTACTTTTGCATTCCAGTCCCCTATAATGAAAAGGACATCTTTTTGGGGTGTTAGTTCTAAAAGGTCTTGTAGGTCTTCATAGAACTGTTCAACTTCAGCTTCTTCAGCGTTACTGGTTGGGGCATAGACTTGCATTACTGTGACATTGAATGGTTTGCCTTGGAAAGGAACAGAGATCATTCTGTCGTTTTTGAGATTGCATCCAAGTATTGCATTTCGGACTCTTTTGTTGACCATGATGGCCACTCCATTTCTTCTGAGGGATTCCTGCCCATAGTAGTAGATATAATGGTCATCTGAGTTAAATTCACCCATTCCAGTCCATTTGAGTTCTCTGATTCCTAGAATGTCAGTAGTATCAAGAAATAACAAAGATGTAGTGAACAAAATATTCTACTAATTTAAATTGGAAGTAATAAATCCTAAACTATATAATAATAGACATAGGAAGAACAAAGCAAGTTTGACAGTCACTGTCATGAAGTCAATATCTTGAAGTAGTGTCACATGGAATAAAAAGCATAAATTCTGAGTTATAAATCTCTTAACTCAGCCTTGGCATATCTGTCTGTTAAATGGGACCAAATTCACAGGATTATGATGATGTAATACTGCAACTTTCTTACATACCCATCTTCTCTCCATTTAATGAGAAATGTGTAAGAGGAAGCATTGTAAACTTCCAAGCTATATTCCAAAATCAGGTGTTAGTTACTATTACTCTAATTGCTAATGCTAAATCTGGAGAATTTAGAAACTTCTTTTATCTGGAAAGTGAAAAAGAAGAAATCCCCAAATTAATCCAGTTTTCCAGATTGGAATAATGGCAATATTTCAAAGAAAGACTGAGCTTATCATTTATTTTCCAAATAGACTTCGCTTGCTCTTGAATTCAGGTTTATATTCAAGGTATTTCTAATAAAAATGTGGATATATAAAAGAGGATGGATCAGAGGAGAAAAGCAATTTATTAAACTATGATGTGTTAACATTAAGAATACAATATTGTAAAATAATAATAATAATAAGTGATATAAAAAGAATATTTTCTGCTAGAACTTTTTAGTAGAGATAAAAATCATGAAGCAAGCAAGCAACTCTAAATGTAAATGTGGAACTGCTAAGACAAGTTGCATTTGCTATTCCCTACCGTAGAATTGTTAAAAGTCATGATTTCTTAAATATTTAATCTATCTTCTCACTTCATAGGTATAAAGCTTAAGTAAAAGAGCAGGCTTAGAGATAAATAAAAGATGCTTATTGAACAAATAAAACAAGATGAATAAAATATAATTCTCCCTGAATTTGTTTGGAAGTTAGAGATTTTTGTTGTTGCTGTTTGTTTTGATTTTGGAAGACAGTGCAAAATGAGCATAGGAGATCTAGATCTAATATTCAGTAAACTTAGGTGGATCAGTCAAATAACACCAAGAAAATAGAATAAAACTGTTGTAGAGGCTGGAGTACAATCAATACATTGTAATAAACAAGACAAAGTGGCAGAGTTGCAAGTGGATGTGCAAAAGAACCAGAAATAAGAGGAAAGTCAAGGAGAAAGAGAATATTACATTTTTAAAAACAGCTATTTAATTTTGGAACAGGGAGACCACTGGCAACCTTTGAGAGAATGGTTCCAGTAGAGCAGTGACGACGGAAGCCAACTGGCATGAGGTTATGACAGTAGACAGGCAGAGAGGAAACAAAGGCATTAATCCTCGGAGAAAAGTGGATTATTTTTCACGTCTGTGTTCTAAGGGCCTATCACTGTCCCTGTCATTTAGCAGAAAAAAATCAAAGGCATCTGCTTAAATGAATTGTATTTGAGTGTGAGTTCAAGGTGAAGAAACTGGTTAAAGGTTAGGAATTCAGGAAAACATAGATAACAGAATGGGTAAAGGCCATAGAAAGGTCAGGAGTCATAGTTCACAGAGACCTGGAATTCTGAGCCAAGTGTTGATAGATCAGAGTATTGTCGCACAAGGAATGTCAGAGATTGAGGTTAAAGATGATGTAAAGACCAAAGGTTCCAGCAAGAACCTGGACACATATGGGGATCCCCCCAAAGTGGTATTCTAATTTTCTCCATCTGGTAAATTCTTTATACTCTTTCTTCTGTACTGAAGCCAGTTTTTATACAGCAATAGATAAGACATGTAGAGACTTAGGGATAAAAACAGAAAAATGGTATGCTTCTCAGGAAATAGAGTTCAAAGAGAGGAAAAAAAAGACAAAAACAAAATTTGGATTTAGTAGAAGAAAAAGTGTGCTAGGTAGGGGACTTATGAACAAATCAACTTTTAAAAAAGAAGAAAATGGTAAAATTTTCCAGTCATCCATAGGACAAAGCTATAAGACACAGATACTATTTCAAAAAAGAAATCTTACTATGAAATTTGTCTTACATAGAAGTTCTACATTGATAAAGTGATGTAATTTTAATCAAAGTGACTTCTATTTTAAATTTTATTTCACACTTTCAACTTTCACAACTCTTAATTTTTTTTTCTTCATTGACATTCGTGTTCTTAAAATAAATTTTTGGTATATCGTTAAGTAAGAGTTGGTATTATTTTGTTACCTAGCTTTTCCAGTTTTGTAGTTCTGGGTATTTTATGGTTTCGTTTTCTTTTAAAAAATAGATTTTGTAATATTTATGCCTTAGTTCTAGGTTTAGGAGATTGATAGTAATAAAAATAAAAATACATAAGGTTCCAAACCTCATGGGCCTGTCTTCTAGTAGAGATGGATATTAATGGCTTTATAATATAGTCCTATTTACATTGAATAATTGAAGGGAGGAATATCAAATTTTTCTTTTTAGTTCTGAAAAGATGATAAAAAGAACATATGAACTATAAACTACAATGTGTATTCATATCATAAATAGCACATATTATATTTAAGATCTAAAGTGATTTATATGCATAAATAGCTATAATACAGTTAATAATTATATATAATGATGTATGATAGATAAATTAATAGCACATGTACATTTATTATATTTATAAGATGGGTAATAGTACATACAGCTATATATGTATTATATCTATGATATAATAGAGAGAATTATGTTCTCTTCTGTCTATGATTATGCATTATTTACATAGACATACAAAACATTAATTTAGTCTAAACTGTGAAATTTATTAGAGTCTTTAGCTTTATCTGTGGAGAAAGCAATGGCACCCCACTCCAGTACCCTTGCCTGGAAACTCCCGCCTGGTGGGCTGCAGTCCATGGGGTCACAAAGAGTAGGACATGGGACACAACTGAGCGACTTCACTTTCACTTTTCACTTTCATGCATTGGAGAAGGAAATGGCAACCCACTCCAGTGTTCTTGCCTGGAGAATCCCAGGGACAGGGGAGCCTGGTGGGCTGCTGTCTATGGGGTCACTAAGAGTCGGACAAGACTCAGCGACTTCACTTTCACTTTTCACTTTCCTGCATTGGACAAGACAATAGCAGCCCACTCCAGTGTTCTTGCCTGGAGAATCCCAGGGACGGGGGAGCCTGGTGGGCTGCTGTCTGTGGAGTCGCACAGGTCGGACACGACTGAAGCGACTTAGCAGCAGCAGCTTTATCTGTGTATAAATACTTTCAGTGTGAATATCCATTTCGACCTTTTACTCAAATTGAAATATTTAATACATAAACCTCAACATTAGCCTGAATCTTAATCAAATTTTTCTTATCCAAGTTATCAGGACATTGCCTCCTGTTCCTTATATCATTATTACCCAGCTAACTTGCTACCCTTACTGTCACTTATTTTAGACCCAGCAGCTTTAGCAAATGTTGCCCTGCACATTTTCACCCCCAGACATAAATATCAAGATGTCACTCATGTGTATAGATTCATTAATAAATGTAAAAGTTGGCAGAACAGGCCCACCTGTTCTGGTGGGTCCCAATCCCACGTTATGTCCTCTGCCACTTCTTTTGTAATATACTCATGTTCCACCTTTTTTTCTTTTAAAATGTAGGCACTTGAATAACACTATTATTTTTAAAATGATGTCTTTATTTTATCCTCTTTTCAATTCTTAAGAATGTTGACCTTAGAAGATATTTATCTTGAAAGAGCCATTTAACTTCTCTGAATCTTAGATTCCTCAGGCTGTAAAATGTGAATAGAGACATCTACTTTGGGGGAATATCTTGAGAATTAAGTTAATATGTGTAAGGTGCTTAAGATAATTCTCAACGTTATGGCTGTGATAACTACCTGGTTTTTAGATTTCAATGGGCGCTTCTTATAGACTTCCAAGCTGTGTCCCTCCTCTGTCTCATTTCATGTAAACTGCCCACAGCATTTTAGCTACTCTTCATTAAGTATTTTTTGTAGAACCTGACCCTGTCTTTGTCCTCTACTTTTGGAATCTTCAGTATTTTCCTTCTGGGATATTGGCCCAAACAAATATTGCCACGACAAAATATCACCATGAGCCTGATTATTTTCTTCTTGGGCATAAATTAGTGTTTCCTTAGTTTATTGACTTAGCACCTGAACTGATTATCTTGTTTTGCTAGAGTAAGGGCTTAACAAGGCAAAGACCAGGAGTTCATTCTCTGTTTAGGCCAGTGGGGGTTGCAATGAAAACACATTTCTTTCACGGTCACAGATGTGCCCTTAACCCTGACCATCTGCTTAGCAAATGCACAGGAGGAGCAGGGTAAGTAACAGTGGACTATATTATACAACCCAGTCCCAGCACCAAGAATTCTATGCCACTAATCACAGCATGATCATATTTAAAGGCTAGAGCACAGCTGAGCAGATGTCTTGGGTGTGATCCAGGAACAACACCAATGAGGGGGAGAATGAGAAAAATGACAGTTTTAGTCAAAGTGGCCTCCAACAGGGACCCTGAACATACTGATTTAGATGTAGCTGCTTTACAAATCATTTTAAAAGAAAAGGCTGCTGCTGCTGCTGCTGCTGCTAAGTCACTTCAGTCATGTCCAACTCTGTGTGACCCCATAGACGGCAGCCCACCAGGCTCCTCCATCCCTGGGATTCTCCAGGCAAGAACACTGGAGCGGGTTGCCATTTCCTTCTCCAATGCATGAAAGTGAAAAGTCAAAGTGAAGTCACTCAGTCGTGTCCAACTCTTAGCGACCCCATGGACTGCAGCCTACCAGCCTCCTCCATCCATGGGATTTTCCAGGCAAGAGTACTGGAGTCGGGTGCCATTGCCTTCTCCGAAAAGAAAAGGCAATTTTTCCCTTTAATTATTCTTCAGTTGATCCTCTGCAAGAGGTTCAGGTGAACATCTACTTGAAATTTTTATCCTCAAGTCAATATTTTACATTGTAAAATATTATATATACATAATACATAGAGTGTATATATATATATATATATATATATATATATATATACACACACACATATATATGTGTTATATGTGTGTGTGTGTGTTAGTTGCTCATTCATGTCCGACTCTTTGTGACCCCATGGACTGTAGCCCACCAGGCTCCTCTGTCCATGGAATTTTCCAGGCAAGAATACTGAAGTGGGTGCCCACTCCAGTATTCTTCCCTGGAGAACAAATATATATAGGCTTCCCTGGTTGCTAGCTGGTAAAGAATCCACCTGCAACGCAAGAGACCCTGGTTGGATTCCTGGGTCAGGAGGTTCCCCTGGAGAAGGGATAGGCTATGCATTCCAGTATTCTTTGGCTTACCTGGTGGCTCAGATGGTAAAGAATCCACCTGCAATGAGGGAGACCTGAGGTCGATCCTCGGGTTGGGAAGATCCCCTGGAGGAGGGCATGGCAACCCACTCCAATATTCTCCCCTGGAAAATCCCCACAGACAGAGGAGTCTGGTGGGCTAGAGTCCATGGGGTCATAAACAGTTGGACACAACTGAGCGACTAAGCACAGCACATATGTAGTTGGCTATAGTTTGAGTTTCAAAGTGCTGTGCTCTTAGTTGCCTTGTCATGATTTATCTAATTTGGATAATTTTAAATAAAATTTCGTTGAATTGAAGAATTTGAATTATAGCCATGAAAGAGATTTTGGCAAACAGTTTAAAAGATCTCCAACCTTTCATTGCCTTCTGAATTCTAATTAGGCAAATATAAATTGGTTCTGCGTCAGAGCAAGCTGCCCAAAGATGAAGCTGAACTATAAAAATCAAAAGGCACAAACGTCAGCAGAAAGCTGAGACATTGGGGTTTCCAATGAGAAAAACCTTCATTAAAAGAATGGTGCTTTTCTCCGAGTTCTATTTTTATCCCCTGTCAGAGAAAATTATGAGAATCGCTATTTTTTCAAAGGGAGAAAAAGGTGTTCACAGATGAATAGCATTTGTGTATTTGACACTTTATCTTCCGGGGACAGTTTGATCAACTTACTGGTTTATTATCTTTGAAATACTAATGAGATTTTTCCTTACAGAGGAAAGCTGTCATTGTTCAAAACGATAAAGAAAAGCTTCATTTGTCAAAGCATTTGCTCCAGATGCTTATCTTTTTGTTTTTCATTTTTTTTTCATAAAAGTATATACTACCTTTAACATTTAACCACTGAATCAGCAGGCAGTGACCTTTGGGTGTCACATTACAAATCTTTATTTGTTCACTCTAATATCAGATTTCATGAGCAAACAATGTACTTAAATAATGAGGAGATCTATTTATATAATGTAAATATTATTGCAGATAAGCAGTAATAATTTACAAGAATGGTTTATGGTTTTTTTTTAATTAAATGAGAGTAAAGCAGTCCATATGATCCTTGATTTTGCTTTGTTTGTAAGAGATGCAGGAGAAAGATCATCTCTTGTGGGAGTCATCATGAGTCATATTTCTCTAATCTGTTATTCCTAAAAGACAGCTGTTGGGAGCAGAGGCTGTCAAAAAGGAACATAACACTGCATTTGTTGGAGGAAGGGACTGTTTTATTTCATCTTTGCATCCTCTGTGCATGGTCATAGGAGATTTTAATAATGGCTATTCAATAAATAAATCCAGTTTGAAAGTATCCTTTCAGATATGTTGGTATTGAAGTACTATTGTACTGAATTACTTTATTCTTTCATTTCACTATCAGCCTATTTATCTTTGCAGTGACATGAGTGAGGCCACCAGTTGTGGTCTCATTTCATATAACACCTTTCATCTAACCTAATGGAGAATCCCAGGGACGGGGGAGCCTGGTGGGCTGCCGTCTATGGGGTCGCACAGAGTCGAACACGACTGAAGCGACAGCCAATGCATAATCATGGGCTTCCCAGGTAGTGCTAGTGCTAAAGAATCTACAAGAGACACAGATTCAGTCTCTGGGTTGGGAAGATCCCCTGTAGTAGGGCATGACAGCCCACTCCAGTATTCTTGCCTAGAGAATTCCATGGACAGAGGAGCTTGGTGGGCTATAGTCCAAAGGGTTGCAAAAAGTCAGACACGACAGAAGAAACTTAGCATGCATGCACGCAGTATGTAATCATATGCTAGAGATCATGGATATGTCTTTAATTAAAAATACAGAATAGTAACCTTCCAGCTACAAACCCTATTAACAAGCCATAACTCTCAAATGTCTAGTACATATGAATATTCAAAATGTGAAGACATGTGTATGTTAATTTTTTTGATCAAAACAAATAACTAGAGGAATTTTCTTCATGGTTTTGGCCCCAATATCTAGAAAAGCTGTAATCCTTTAAAATATTAAGTGCACTATAATCTTTAATTATATCTTTATTCTCCTTTTATTTTATCCCAGTTTTAAAATAATTTTTTTATTTAGATTGCTTCAAAAGAATTAAAAAGATGACTTTTTCCTTTTGTATTATTATGAATTTTGTAGCATCTCAGAGCCTATGAGCAATGAAGATGCTATATAACTTATATAGAAGTTATACATTTTCATTTTGCTGACACTGTGTATAGTACAGTGACTAGCACATAAGTGCTCAACAAATTGTTTATAGTAGAACTGAACTAATTCAGGAGTAGAAGGGTTGTTAAGTATTGGAAATATTTGTTCATAGACTACAATAAGTAAATTACAGTCACAGTCCATAAACTCTTGCATTAAAATATGCTCCAATGGTTAAAAAGGACAGCTAAGAGTAATTTCGGTCTTCCCAGGTGTCTCAGCAGAAAAGAATCCATCTGCCAAACAGGCGAGGTGGGTTCAATCCCTGGGTTGGGAAGATCTCCTTTAGAGAAGGAAATGGCAACCCACTCCAGTATTCTTGCCTGGGAAATCCCATGGACAGAGGAGCCTGGTGGGCTACAGTCCATGAGGTCACAGTAGAGTCACACATGACTTATCAACTAAAACACAACCAAAACAAGAATAATTTCATTAGTGTGACCATCTAATTTTGAACTGAGATGAGGAAAATAATGTATTAAGATAGCCATATCTTGCTTTAGGAGAAAAGAAAAGTTGAAATTAAAAAGCCCATTTTATTTTGAAGATGAAAGTAAGCAAATTAATTCATGAATTCTAAAGGAATAAATTAGTTAAGAATTGCTATATTGTAAAATATTCTGGTAAAATTTTGACCTTGAGTTCTTCCATATGCTGGAGGATGTATTGTTTACTCACAACAGTTTAATTCTGAGTCAGAAATGCTGACTGTATCAGGTATGATTCACTCATGAAATCAAGTCAAAGGGAAAGGAGGTCTTCCAGCTTTAATGGAACCATGACACAGGCTCTTCAGGTAGCTCAGGGAAGTTTTCAAGTTAAGTCTTCACTGTATACTTTTTTATGCTCAATTTTTCTATTATTGATATTTTCAGAAGACAATAAACTGAAAGATGTTGCCTTTTTACACTTGAGTCTAGTGTATAGAGAAATATTTGATTCTTTCCAAACATTAGTGATTAAATAAACTGATAAGTTTTGTCCTACTTAGTTTCAGATAAATATTTTAAGGCATAGACAAAGAAGGTAGGGAAGTCTTAGTTTAAGAGAACTCCAGATGAAACCACTGGTCAAAGAAATCCCTGCATCCTACATTTACTGCAGCATTCTTCACAAGAGCCAGAGTTTGAACCCAACATCAGTGTTTATGAACAGATGAATGAATGAGGAAATGTGATTATATATGTGTATATACACACAAACACACACACAATGGAGTATTTTTAACCTTAAAAAAGAAGGAAATCCTGCCATATGCAATAACATGGATGTGATTGAAGGACATTATGTTAAGTGAAATAAGCCAGACAAAGACAGATTATGCATGGTGTCATTTAGATGTAGAACTCCTCCCCCACCCCACCAAAAATACAAAAAAAAAGTTGAACTCACAGAAACAGAGTAGGAAAATGGGGCTGGGGAGTAGGGAAAATAGGGACAGTCTCGGGGGAAAAAAACATGTTGTCTTATAACCTCAGGAGTTCCCTGGAAATCTAAAACAGGTTCCAATGCATAGAGCATGGAGAGACTACAGAGAGAGGCAGACCACTCCATATTGGTAGGTGGAAGGTTTAATAAGCAAGAGAACTTACATTCAAGGCTTATCTTGGGTGACTACAAGATGAATAGATGTCTGTACCTACCCACCAGAATCTTAAAAAGCTTATGTGGAAACCTGAACTGGATTCAGTCAAGTACACCCTCCAGAAGGCCTCAACCACACATTGTACTCTCAAGGCTAAGTCCTTGAAGTTAGCCACCACTGTGGGAAGTAGAACATACATTGCAAGGACAGGGGAGGGGTGAGGAGCCTCTGATTGCATGGGTCCAGCTCTCAGGTCTACCAGCAGACACGTCCTGTCCTTTCAATGACCTCTTCCAACCAAGGGGTACAAATTTTGTCATAAGATGAGTACAGTGAAAATCTAATTTATACCATGGTGACTATAGCTGACACCACTGTATTAGATCATTGAAATTTACTAGGACAGTATAACTCAATGTTCTCATATACACACACAAAGTAAATATATGGAGGTGATGGAAGTGTTAATTAAATTCATGAGGGGAATCCTTTCACAGTATATATGTATATCAAATCATTATATTGTATACTTTTAATATCTTACAGTTTATCTGTCAGTTATATCTTAAGAAAGCTTTACAAAAAAACAAAACATAGAATCCCAGGATCTACTTCATAAACCTCAGAAATATGTCACTCAACAGTACAAGCAAAACAATTACAAAGGAAGAGCAAACAAATGTCCATTTGAGAATTTTACAGTTTTTATACAGTATACACTAGTATAAATAAAGACTCTGGATACACGGGGCTCTTATTAGAGTACATCGTATTTTCAGAAACATGTATGTACATAGTCACTGCACTGAATGAACATTTAATTGTGAAACTGAAATGATTCTCTGTTTCTAAAAGCCTCCTTTTGTCTCATAGTCTCTTAGCAGGAATGGAACTAAAATACATGTGTAAAATCTTTATTTTTCCAATGAAAAATGATTGTTTAAATGGTTAGAAGTGGGATGCCATTGAGGACACAGTTACAGTTTTGAGCTTCTCGTGAGTCAGCCAGATTGCCTTTATATCAAAATCTCCCTCCTTACCTAGAAACTCAAGACCCCTGCCATAGAGGCCTTATAATAATAACATTGAAATTAAAAGTAAAATCATAATGTAATTAAACAACAAATAATCATGACAGTCAGATCATTTGCTTCACTGAACCCTCATAGTAATTGTATGAAAATTTCATATTGATCCCATAGGTGTGGAAGTTGAAGCTTAGAGAAATTAAGTAAACTTTTAGATGTTACAGGGCTAGAAAGTATCAGAACCAGGATTTAAACCAAACTTTCAGCATCCAAAGGCCATGAAATTAATCCGTAAACAAGACTTTCTGCTACTGAAAAGTTTGCAGATATATTCTCATTAGTTTGAGAATTCTGTTTGCATAAACTTGTATGGCTGCCATTAGTTCAGTATTTTCTAGTGAAAAAACAACAACTGGACCCCATCTGACATTGTAGTAAAGATAAGTTATTTTGCTCTTTACTATTTTCCAAGATACTGATTGACCAGAACATGCTAGTCATTCTGTCGGGAACTGAGGATAGAGAAACTAAGCACACAAGAATGCCTGCACTCTTGTGCATTTTGGTGAAGAAAAACAGATAATAAAATGCATAGAATTGTAAAATGGTGTTAAACGATAGTGAACAAAATGAAGCAGGGCATAGGGAGGAGATGAGGCGATCTATGAGGTTATGGGATTATGATTTAAAAGTGGGTGGTCAGTGAAACCTTCATTGAGAAGGTCATAGTTAATCCCAGAATTGATTGGGAGTAGTCATGTATGGATGTGAGAGTTGGACTGTGAAGAAAGCTGAGCACCGAAGAATTGATGCTTTTGAATGAGTGCTGAAGAAGACTCTTGAGAGTCCTTTGGACTGCAAGGAGTCCAACCAGTCCATTCTAAAGGAGATCAGTCCTGGGTGTTCTTTGGAAGGACTGATGCTAAAGCTGAAACTCCAGTATTTTGGCCACCTCATGCGAAGAGGTGACTCGTTGGAAAAGACTCTGATGCTGGGAGGGTTTGGGGGCAGGAGAAGAAGGAGA
Organism: Tragelaphus eurycerus; assembly: GCA_935064755.1. Lineage (NCBI taxonomy): Eukaryota > Metazoa > Chordata > Mammalia > Artiodactyla > Bovidae > Tragelaphus > Tragelaphus eurycerus. The sequence goes on along the minus strand of CAKXYN010000010.1, from coordinate 36,169,057 downwards.
TGACAGAGGATGAGATGGCTGGATGGCATCACCGACTCTATGGATGTGAGTTTGAGTGAACTCTGGGAGATGGTGATGGACAGGGAGGCCTGGCATGCTGTGATTCATGGGATCGCAAAGAGTCAGACACGACTGAGACTAAATTGAACTGAACTGAATCAGGTAAACAAAGCAAGCTTTCAGGTTATCTGGGAAAAGAGCAATCCAGGAAGAGGCAGTCTAAGTAGAGAGCCTGAGCTGCAGGGTACCTGCTGTGTTCAAGGACCATCATTGAGGTCAGTGTACTGGGGCAGACTGAGCAAGGTTAAGGTATTAGAATGGAAAAGACATAGAATCAGATTAGGTAGAAATATGGAGGCTACTATATGGATTTAGATTTATTTTGAATATGATGGGAGCTACATGGGCTCTGAGTAGAGAATTAAAAGTGATGTGAGTTTTCAGGGGAAAAAAAATCACTAGTTGCACTGTCAAAAACAGATAATAAAGGTCCAAAATAAGAACCATAAGTCAGTTAGGAGGCTACTTCAACAATCTAAGTAAGAAATAGGCTGGTGGCCATATATAACGGCATGGCTGTGGAAGAAAAGATTGAAATTCTGAATAGTGAGTATAGGGAGGAAAGAATATAGAAAAGACTGATGCCTAGAGCTCTAATTTTATAGGTGAGGGAGATTAGGTAAATCAATAAATGAAAGTGAGAAGAAGACACAAGAGAATTGGCATGAAAAGCAAGAAGAGTATGGTAGGTATATGGAAAGCCAAGTAACATGCATGTTTCGAGAAAGGCAGTCATCAACCATGTTAGATGCTGCTGGTTACTAAATACAATTAAGGTTACAAATGGCCACTAGATTCATAATTTGGGGGTCACTGCTAAACAACAAGCAGTTTCAGTTGAGTGGAGGCCTCCAAGCTTGATAGAAAGAACTTTATATAGGGTAACACATTCATTTCTTAATTTATTTAATAAAATAAAAGTGTGATTTGTTATCGCAGACATTTTATCATTGAATTTTTATTTACTTCAAGGAAGAAATTTTAATTAGGTAAAAAATTTTAAATCTTCCTGGGTTACATTTTGGGGCATACTTTTAGATTGATAGACTTGTTAAAACAGCAATTATTAGATATAAAAATTATTCATATCCAAAAAGAACAATACAGCTTTGATAATTTTATAGATTTGTTCTTTTTTAATTTGAAAATACAGTTTTACAATATTTTAGATGTGTAAATATGAAGAGTTTATACCTCTTATGTTGGACCATATTTATTTAAAATTACAATGAAAGAAAGTTAAGTCAATAATGACTAAATTAAATGAGTATCTGAGAGCTGTTTTCTCTGGGAAAAGAGGAGAACATTGCTCAATATTGATGAACTCTGAACCATACTATACTGTCTCTAAACAAGCATCAATCTAGTTTGGAAGGAGAAGAAACTATTATTGATGTCAACTGTAAAACTTCACAGACAAAGTAGTAATATGTTTTTAGAACATAGCCTGACCATACAATATATATGTTTGCTATTATTATTACTGAGAATTTTAGAGACAATTGAGAATTTAAAAGACTTCAAATATTATTTTACACTTAATTATTTAGTAATATAATCCTAGCCTCATTGTAAATTTTACTTCCTTATTTTTTTATAAACAAAGTAAAATAATTAGATCCTCAAAACAGATTATTGGGTATAACAAATGCTGAACTCACTTTACAAAAAAAATATTTATATATGCATCCTAACTTGGAACTCTTAATGTCTTATTTTGATCTTAATTTTTGACTCCTCAGGTTAATGAATTTTCATAACTGGCTTAGTTCTTGCTGCTTCATATTTCATGCCATTATATGAAGGAATTGGCATTATATGAAAGAATTTGGCATCTGCTAGTAATATATATTTATATATAAAATGTATAATTTATAAACTTGTATAACATATATGTACATATATAACATAATGTATAACACACTATACATGTTTATATTTATGCATATATATGCTAATACATAGTATATGTATGTGTATATATACATATATATACACAAATTGTGAGTGTGGTATGGGAAGACATGATTTTGAATATGAATATATTATATGTTTATATTTATTTATAATCTATATGTATTTATATATAAAGCAATTAGCTTTCAGTATTATATATATTGCAATCTTTAATATAATTCTTTTGTATAGATAAATAGTAAACTCGAAATTACAATTTTAAAAAATAAATGCACTATTCTTGGTTATTTTAATAGAGATTGCATTAATAATACTTGATTTTTGCCGCAGTGATACATTTCCTTTAAAATATAAGGTGAATATTTTAGATCATATAATCTATAGTGTTTTCAGTCATGAATCTGAATATTTACACGGGATTTCATTTCTCTCTCCGTACAACCAGGCTTTCCTTATTATACCTTTAATATATTTTATTTGGATACTGAATGATAGTGTAGATTGAGGTCTTTTAAACAATTTTAGCTTCAGTTCTCTGTTTCTATATTCTTTGTATTCATGGACTGCTTGAGGCCAATTGTATGTGAAAGATTCCCATTACTTTGTTGGAAGAAGCAAAGGGAAAAAAGAATGTCTTAAATTAATTTTTCAGATCATACTTAGTCCAGATTTTCTTTCTTTTCATATTCTCTTCTGCTTTTTGGTATTATTGAGGTTCTTTAAACAAGACCTTGAGCTATTCAGTGCTAGTGATTCAGTTAAGTGATTAACTAAAACGATGTTTTGTTAAAGTATTTCATTTTGGTTCAAGGAAAAGGAAACTATGAAACTGGCCATTCTCTCTTGAAACATTGTGTTATCACTGAAAAACCAACAAATGCAGGTTTTAAACATTAAAAAAATGTTTAGTTAAGAAAACATATTGCATATATAACACTTTTAATTGAAGAATTTTCAGCCTCCAAGTTATCATGTTTTAGGTAAAAATGTATTTAATTTCCAATGTTTTTGTATTCAATCTTTGGGATTTTCCCTGTATAAACTTGGTTTTGTAAAAATTGAGTTATTTAAATATAGATTTCCTTCAGATTAAATATTTAACAATCTCACATTCTCATTCTGTTTTCTATATACATTTTAATTTCAAAATATATTCTTATTCAACCCAATTGCATATATTTCTTTTGGACATCTCATATTAGAAAATTCAAACTAGCACATACATTCATAATTTTAACCTGTTTTGCATTCTGTTTCATTTGGTCTAGTTTTCTGAGCTGAACTCTGGCAAAGGCATTCAGCAGTTCTTGCCTCACATGCTTTGTGCATGTGTATTGCTTTATTCCTGTAAATGTAGCAGAAATGTGCAGTAAATGCTTTAGCCCTTTGGGCACCCATCAAGCACCAATTGTTTACAGAAGTGAACTGGGTAGTGAGAATGTAAACTGCCTTGAAATCATTAGATGACTAGCTTTCCCTTAAGTTCCATGCTACCCTGAACAGGCTTTCTGAAGAGCCCATTATATTCTTCTTCCCCTGTTACTGATCAAGGAAAACAAAAATAGAAACATCATTGAGTGCAATGTTGATTTTGAGACAGGCATTGTTTAAAAGGAGAATGCTAGGAAACTGCTATAAAGTACAAACATTTATTCAGGCATAAAAGACAATGCCAATTGTTTTGCCTCAAAAGCCAGGGCTTTTTTAAAAGGCCTCTTTTCAGTAAATAAAATCTCAAGAGAAATTGCTGCGATTATTTCTCTAAATGATAAGCACATAGATGTAACATAGTAAACTCACTTTTTCATGTGAAAACTGTTCAAGGTGTTGCTAAGTGATGGCAATACTAGTATTATGAAGAAAATAAAACTGCATGCGAATAAAGGCTGATTTAAAAATTTTATCAGTAAGAGTCTTCTATCAATAAAAATAATGATCAGGCCCATGTAAGCAGTCAAAACTAGATATAAGATCTATACTCTTTAAAAAAAAATTTTCATTATAGGTCCATAAGGGGTTCATTTACTGTTATAGTCTCTGAATATGTGCTGTTCTGATTATTGAATGTAAAATATGAAAAGAGACATTTTAACTACTTACTGTAATGTTGGGCTTGTATTTGGAGTTTGGGGACTTGGATAATTAAGCTTATGACCAACCTAGATAGCATATTCAAAAGCAGAGACATTAATTACTTTGTCAACAAAGGTCCATCTAGTCAAGGCTATGGTTTTTCCAGTGGTCATGTATGGATGTGAGAGTTGGACTGTGAAGAAAGCTGAACGCCGAAGAATTGATGCTTTTGAACTGTGGTATTGGAGAAGACTCTTGAGAGTTCCCTGGACTGCAAGGAGATCCAACCAGTCCATCCTAAAGGAGATCAGTCCTGGATGTTCTTTGGAAGGACTGATGCTAAAGCTGAAACTCCAATACCTTGGCCACCTCATACGAAGAACTGACTCATTGGAAAAGACCCTGATGCTGGGTCTCCTGGGGGCAGGAGGAAAAGGGGACGACAGAGGATGAGATGGTTGGATGGCATCACCGACTCAATGGACGTGAGTCTGGGTGAACTCCAGGAGTTGGTGATGGACAGGGACGCCTGGCGTGCTGCAATTCATGGGGTTGCAAAGAGTCAGACATGACTGAGCGACTGAACTGAACTGAACAATATCATTAAATGGAATCATTTTTTTCTCTTTTGTAAAATGAGTGTTGAAATCTTTTTTTTTTCAAAGTAGTCCATACAAAAATAGTACTTATATCAATGTCACTTTTAATGCACCTTATCTGTGTTATCCTCACAAACAAGAAAAATGTCCTTCAACCATTCCAGTCTTAGAAACATACATGAAGAAATCTACATTTGTTGTCCAAAAATGAGAGTTTAAAGTTGTTGTTATTTATTGCTTAGGGTAGAAGAGTAGGAGTCAGTGGTTGTTAAGAAGTATTTGCATTCACACAAATGCTGCATATCACAGATACTTCCCAGAAAAAGGCCTTTTATAGGACGTATATATCATTTCCCATTTCATTAATGTTTTACAATGCGATAAAAGCCTTATTTCTAAATTAAGTCCATGATCATTCTAGATATTAAGTGTAATTCCACTAGCTCGATCTTCAATAGACAATGAAAACAAATGGGCCCAAACAGAATAACAATCTAGTAGATTTTAGCCAAAAATGTTTTTGTTATGATTGTATTTCAGTTCAGTTCAGTTCAGTTGCTCAGTCGTGTCTGATGTTCTGCAACCCCATGAATCACAGCACGCCAGGCCTCCCTGTCCATCACCAACTCCCGGAGTTCACTCAGACTCACGTCCATCGAGTCAGTGATGCCATCCAGCCATCTCATCCTCTGTCGTCCCCTTCTCCTCCTGCCCCCAATCCCTCCCAGCATCAGGGTCTTCTCCAATGAGTCAACTCTTCGCATGAGGTGACCAAAGCACCGGAGTTTCAGCTTTACCATCATTCCTTCTAAAGAAATTCCAGGGCTGATCTCCTTCAGAATGGACTGGTTGGATCTCTTTGCAGTCCAAGGGACTCTCAAGCATCTTCTCCAATACCACAGTTCAAAAGCATCAATTCTGCGGCACTCAGCTTTCTTCACAGTCCAACTCTCACATCCATACATGACCACAGGAAAAACCATAGCCTTGACTAGATGGACCTTTGTTGGCAAAGTAATATCTCTGCTTTTGAATATGCTATCTAGGTTGGTCATAACTTTCCTTCCAAGGAGTAAGCGTCTTTTAATTTCATGGCTGTAGTCACCATCTGCAGTGATTTTGGAGCCCAAAAAAATAAAGTCTGACACTGTTTCCACTGTTTCCCCATCTATTTCCCATGAAGTGATGGGACCGGATGCCTTGATCTTCATTTTCTGAATGTTGAACTTCAAGCCAACTTTTTCACTCTCCACTTTCACTTTCATCAAGAAGCTTTTGAGTTCCTCTTCACTTTCTGCCATAAGGGTGGTGTCATCTGCATATCTGAGGTTACTGATATTTCTCCCAGCAATCTTGATTCCAGGTTGTGCTTCTTCCAGTCCAGTGTTTCTCATGATGTACTCTGCATATAAGTTAAATAAGCAGGGTGACAATATACAGCCTTGATGTACTCCTTGTTTAAGGTTATGATTCTACTTGGGGACTAAATTTCAAATTATGACAATATTCAATTCAGTGATACTTGAGCACATCCCATTTGGAGCTTCAGGTCTCTTCTACAAGGTAAAAACTAGTCCCAATGTCTTTTGCATTTTTGAACAACGTACTTCAAGGCCTATGAATTTGAGGCAAAAGTCATATTCTGTCCAGCTTGTCAATTGCCATATAAACTTGAGAGTTCCAAAAGCTGATCCCTGAAATGGGAACTTGCATTTAAATTAACTAATCAATTAGTTTGCCCATTTGTTGCAAGATTAATGGGAGGAAATTTAGCTGATTTTCCCCATTCTATCACATGCTGGTAATTTATCAAGTACCACTTCTGAGGTCTGTTAGAATGACACAGAGAATAGCTAAGAATTGGGATAAAATGGATGCTAAGGCTTGACTAGCTTCCTCCCCTTTTTCAGTCGCTGCCTCCCAATCATCCAGATATCCAAAAAATCATCAAAACTAGATGTATTGTTAGGGAGGAAGAAAACTTCCTGTGCCCTTCCATATTATTCTTGCTGATCTGAGAATTAACATGTGAGAGATTAGCAGGAGAAAATCAAACAAAATTTAATAACATGTATACATACTTTCCTTGGAAGGAAAGTTAGGACCAACCTAGATAGCATATTCAAAAGCAGAGACATTACTTTGCCAACAAAGGTTCGTCTAGTCAAGGCTATGGTTTTTCCTGTGGTCATGTATAGATGTGAGAGTTGGACTGTGAAGAAGGCTGAGCACTGAAGAATTGATGCTTTTGAACTGTGGTGTTGGAGAAGACTCTTGAGAGTCCCTTGGACTGCAAGGAGATCCAAGCAGTCCATTCTGAAGGAGATCAGCCCTGGGATTTCTTTGGAAGGAATGATGGTAAAGCTGAAACTCCAGTGCTTTGGTCACCTCATGCAAAGAGTTGACTCATTGGAGAAGACTCTGATGCTGGGAAGGATTGGGAGCAGGAGGATAAGGGGACGACAGAGGATGAGATGGCTGGATGGCATCACTGACTCAATGAATGTGAGTCTGAGTGACCTCCGGGAGTTGGTGATGGACAGGGAGGCCTGGCGTGCTGCGATTCATGGGGTCGCAAAGAGTCAGACACGACTGAGCAACTCATCTGATACATGAGAGAGACCCAGGAAAAACTGAGTCATTTGCCAAAATGGTTGAAACCCTCACCTTATCTATCATATTCAGCCAAAGACATAAGAGAATGTTTTTGAGTGGTGGCTTGGGATTTCAAGGTAGGAAAACAATCCACATGAAGATGGAAAAACAAATATTTAATAAATAAATGTTTGTGGGGCAGGCAGAGAGCATGAGACACAGAGAAGGATTTTAATAAACAGACTTTGCTAGGTTCCTCCCTGTCTGCCGTACTGGGTTCATACCTTAGTTACCTGTGGTCATAACACCCTTCATGGAACAGGTCTTCTACCTATTAATATCTTCTTTAGGCAGTTAGAGAGAAGGTCCAGGTTTCTTCCTCAGTCACAGGGCCTTAAAAATAATCAACCTAAATTAATCCTACTGCCAAAGAGACATTTTGGGGTGGCAAGCTTGATTACCCCTACAGTATAAAGTTAGGGAATTATGAATCTAAGGTTATAGGAATAATTTTCTAGTTGGGCTTTGAGAAATCCTAATGTTTCTGAAAAACCTTTCATTTTCAGCTTGGCTAGAAAGAGCATAGACCAAGAGACAAGTAGGCAGCTCCCATTTCAACCCAACCAAGTCCATTTCCTTCTTTTATATCTTGAGATGCAGCTGCTTCAAATTATTTGTATGCTTGACTTGAGGTTAGAGAAAGGAAGAAGGAAAGAGGATGGAAGGGGAAAGAAAGAATCTTCATGGTGGAAACCAATTGTCTAAAATATGCTTTTAAAAATTTTTGACTAATATTATTGGAGAAATAATATTGGAGAACTTTCAATAACCTCAGATATGCAGATGACACCACCCTTATGGCAGAAAGTGAAGAAGTGCTAAAGAGCCTCTTGATGAAAGTAAAAGAGGAGAATGAAAAAGTTGGCTTAAAGCTCAACATTCAGAAAACTAAGTTCATGGCATCGGGTCCCATCACTTCATGGTAAATAGTTGGGGAAGCAGTGCATACAGTGACAGACTTTATTTTGGGGGCTCCAAAATCACTGCAGATGGTGACTGCAGCCATGAAATTAAAAGATGCTCGCTCCTTGGAAGAAAAACTATGACCAACCTAGATAGCATATTAAAAAGCAGAGATATTACTTCACTGACAAAGTTCTGTCGAGTTTAAAGGTATGGTTTTTCCAGTGGTCATGTATGGATGTGAGAGTTGGATTTTATTATAAAGAAAGCTGAGCACTGAAGAACTGATGCTTTTGAACTGTGGTGTTGGAGAAGACTTGAGAGTCCCTTGGACTGCAGGGAGATCCAACCAGTCCATCCTAAAGGAAATCAGTCCTGAATATTCATTGGAAGGACTGATGCTGAAGCTGAAACTCCAATACTTTGGTCACTTGATGCAAAGAACTGACTCATTTGAAAAGACCCTGATACTGGCAAAGATGGAAGGCAGGAGGAGAAGGGATGACTGAAGATGAGCTGGTTGGATGGCATCACCGACTCAACGGACATCAGTTTGAGCAAGCTCTAGGAGTTGGTGATGGACAGGGAAGCCTGGCATGCTGCAGTCCATGGGGTTGCAAAGAGTCGGACATGACTGATCCACCGAACTGACTGAATATTATTGGAAGTTTAAATTAGTTGGCATTCTTACACAAATCTAGTTTGTGTTATGTTTTTACTCATTTGATTTGTGTGTTTGTCTAAGAGCCACATCTCACCATTTGAAAACAAAAAATAAAGAATCCATTTACAGTGAATCTTGGATGGTAAATAAACCATTTTGCCTAATCCCATGAATGAGTTGCTCATATGGTAAAGAATCTGCCTGCAATACAAGAGTCCCCTGGTTTGACCCCTGGGTCAGGAAGCTTAGAAGAAGGGAATGGCAACCCACTCCATTATTTTTGCCCGGAAAATTCCATGGAAAGCAGAGCCTGGACAGTCCATGGGCTCACAAAGGGTTGGACACAACTGAGTGACTAACGCAAAGAACTATTTCAAACCTCAGACAGTGAAAGAGTTAGTCACTGTGTACTTTACAGAGTAAGTTAGTCCCTTAGTGCTTTTAAACTAACATTACTTTGAAAGTATGTTAATGTAATTTTCTGGTTTTTTTAGTAGTGTTTAGTGGCAAAGAGCGACTGAACTGAACTGCGTAGTAAAGAACCTGCCTGCCAATACAAAAGACATAAAAGACACAGGTTCAGTCTTGGGTCAGGAAGTTCCCCTGAAGGAAGGCATGCCAACCCATCCCAGTATTCTTGCTTGGAGAATCCCATGGACAGAGGAACCTGGTAGGCTACAGTCCATAGGGTCACAAAAGGTTGGACATGACTGAAGTGACTTAGCACACATACAGAAAAAAAAAAATTGTAGAGAAAATCATAAAAGCAAATCACCAAATAATTAGTAATATTGTCAGAAGGGGGATGGGCTGGAGAGTGGGCTTTGTCTAGCACTGGGAAATAAATTGTCCACGGACAAACATGTACTAACAAACCAAAAGATTCATTGTAAATGAGCACCCAGGCCAAGAGCAGCTGAGTAAGGGAACCCAGGAGAACTGCTCTGCCACGTGGCTCACAGCCTCCGGTTTTATGGTAATCAGGTCAGTTTCTGGGTTGTCTCTGGCCAAACATCTTGCTTGGCCCATATTTCATCTAACTCATATTTCATTCTTCCTGGTGGCATGATCCTCCCTCAGCCAATATGGATTCTAGTGTGAGGGTTTCTGGTGGGGTAGCAGGATATATCATCTCCTCCCTCCTCCTTTTGCCCCTCTAAAATTCTTTCAGGTTAGTTATGCAAGACATATTATGGGCTGGCACGTCTTCCCTCTTTTTGACTCCTGAACTTTCCCAGTTTTTGGCAACAGGGAAAGGGACCTCCTATTGTGAGACAATTCAGGCAAGTGGTTATTGTTCTTGGTCAAGGCAGCGAGTTTTGGTTACTGGTTCCCTAACGTTATTATATGAAGATACTAATATTAGATTCCCTAAAAGCAAAAATATACTCTGAATAAAATCATAGAAGCAGAAACTTGTTTACTAGTAACCCACATTTTTTTTATTATCTGCTTATAAAGAAATAATTTTTATCCATACTTGAAATAATTTTCCCATCTTGAACTTTATAAAACTTATCTTTCAGAAACCAGGAATGGAGAAGAACTAAATCCTCAGCAGCCTTTTTTGGCCTATCAACTTATCAAAGCATTCCAATAGGAACTCCCAAGTTTTTTTCTGCTATAACCAGGTTCTAGTCAAGCAGATGTCTTTACTTTTAAAAATGATAACTGCGGGGAAGGAAGAAAACTTCCCTCTATCCTTCAGAATTCCTCTGGCTAGCCTAAAAATTAAATTGATATGACACAGATTAATAGCAGAAAATCAAATTTAATGATGTATCAATGGGAACACCACATCCACGAGCAGGTCAAAGACTCCACTTGTACGGGAAATTCAAATACAGAAAGGTAAATGAGGTATACAGGCCATCCTGAGCTAAGGAATAGGATAGGGGCCTCGGGCTTTGTTCACACAAGTTCATTCTGATGTCAATTCCCAGTCCCTGGTGACAAGACTGTTCTTTTCTTTCTGGCACAGAAAGGGCATCCTTCTCATGGGAAATTTTATAATCTGCTTTTGAGATAGAAAGGAGGAGGTCAGAGACCCCTGTATGCATTTGGTGTTTCTCAAGTACCTTCAGCTCAAAATAATCAACTTGCCAAAGAAGTCTATTTTGGAGAGCATCATCTAAATCTCTTCAGTTTCATCATTAAGGAGATTATATATCTATATCTTGCCTCCACACCTCCCTGTCAGTTCCCCTCAGATTGGGCTGAAATTTTTGTAAGACTTGGCAGTTAAGCACAAAAAGCCCTCTTAATGGATGACATACACATGTATTATTCCATATATATATATATATACACACATACATATATATATATATGTATATACCCTGGAGTCCTAGTTCCTCTGGTCTCTACAGTGAAGCTGGATGTCAGGCATCTTCTAAAAGTATAAAGCTATGTGATTAAATTCATTACTTAGAACCACTCAGATGACCGTTATTGAAGACTGTTACTGATTTACCCTGCTTAGACACTGTGCAGCAGTTTTGCCTAAGCAAATTCTTCATGAAAAAACCAGAGTACAAATATCAGTCTACCAAGCCTCCCACCCCTAGACTTCAACTTAAATCTTGAAACTCATCTCTATTCTCTTATCCCCAAACAAACTTCTAATTATAATAATCTGCCAAAGCTCACCTTCATTTCCTTTACTATGAAGCCTTTCTCTTGAACAGAGTTATTAGAATCTTCTATTTCTTCAGCAATCTGTGATCATTAACTAGCTGCTTGCATTCTTGTCTCCCAACCTAGACAGATACTGAATACCTGAAGGATAAACTCTGTGTCCCTTAATCTCTTCATCTCTAGCACATAGGATAATCCCTGACATAGAGAGGATGCTTACTATTTGTTTACTACAGGAACAAAAAAGAGGATTGAATTATTGAATACATAAATGAATAAAAATGACCTCGTAAAGTAATGCTCAAAATTCTCCAAGCCAGGCTTCAATAGTATGTGAACCATGAACTTACAGATGTTCAAGCAGGATTTAGAAAAGGCAGAGGAATGAGAGAAAATTCCCAACATCCATTGGATCATTGAAAAGGCAAGAGAGTTCCAGAAAAAAACTTCTGCTTTATTGACTACGCCAAAACCTTTGACTGTGTAGACTGCAACAAACTATGGAAAATTCTTCAAGATATGGAAATACCAGACCACCTGACCTGCCTCTTGAGAAATCTGTATGTAGGTCAGGAAGCAACAGTTAGAACTGGACATGGAACAACAGGCTGGTTCCAAATAGGGAAAGGAGTACATCAAGGCTGTATATTGTCACTCTGCTTATTTAACTTATATGCAGAGTACATCATGAGAAACGCTGGGCTGGATGAAGCACAAGCTGGAATCAGGATTGCCAGGAGAAATATCAATAACCTCAGATACGCAGATGACACCACCCTTATGGCAGAAAGTGAAGAAATACTAAGAGCCTCTTGATAAAGGTGAAAAGGGAGAGTGAAAAAGTTGGCTGAAAACTCAACATTCACAAAACTGAGATCATGGCATCTGGGCCCATCGCTTCATGGCAAATAGATGGGAAAACAATGGAAACAGTGACAGACTTTATTTTTGGGGGGCTCCACAATCACTGCAGATGGTGACTGCAGCCTTGAAATTAAAAGATGCTTGCTCCTTGTAAGAAAAGTTATGACCAACCTAGACATCATATTAAAAAGCAGAGACTATATTGCCAACAAAGGTCCATCTAGTCAAAGCTATGTTTTTTCCAGTAGTCATGTATGGATGTGAGAGTTGGACTATAAAGAAAGATGAGCACTGAAGAATGGATGCTTTGGAACTGTGGTGTTTGAGAAGACTCATTTATTGTCTATGCCAAAGCCTTTGACTGTTTGGACCACAAAAAACTGTGGAAAATTTTTCAAGATATGGGAATACCAGACCACTTGATGGGCCTCTTGAGAAATCTGTATACAGGTCAGGAAGCAACAGATGTGAAGAACTGACTCATTGGAAAAGACCCTGATGCTGGGAAAGATTGAAGGCAGGAGGAGAAAGGGATGACAGAGGATGAGATGGCTGGATGGCATCACCAACTCAATGGACATGAGTTTGAGTAAACTCTGGGAGTTGATGATGGACAGGGAAGCCTGGCGTGCTGCAGTCCATGGGGTCGCAAAGAGTTGAACACGACTGAGCAACTGATCTGAACTGGACTAAATTGATGGTATATTTACTATTATTCCATTTTGGAGATAAGCACACCTTCTGTTTATAGATGGCTTTCCACTGTTTAAAGCTCTTTCAAAAGCACGTGGTATTCACCACTTCACTATGAAGCAGACAGAGCTGATATCATTTGTCTTATTTTAGGGATGAGGGCATTCGCTTTCAGAGCAAAAGAGATTAACCTCTATAATATAAAAAAATCAAAGGCTTTGCAAACGGTGATTGCAGCCATGAAATTAAAAGACGCTTAGTCCTTGGAAGGAAAATTACAACCAACCTAGATAGCATATTTAAAAGCAGAGATATTACTTTGCCAACAAAGGTCCATCTAGTCAAGGCTATGATTTTTCCTGTGGTCATGTATAAATGTGAGAGTTGGACTCTGAAGAAAGCTGAGCACTGAAGAATTGATGCTTTTGAACTGTGGTTTTGGAGAAGACTCTTGAGAGTCCCTTGGACTGCGAGGAGATCCAACCAGTCCATTCTAAAGGAGATCAGTCCTGGGTGTTCATTGGAAGGACTGATGCTGAAGCTGAAACTCCAGTACTTTCGCCACCTGATGTGAAGAGTTGACTCATTGGAAAAGACCCTGATGCTGGGAGGGATTGGGGGCAGGAGGAGAAAGGGACCACAGAGGATGAGATGGCTGGATGGCATCACTGACTCAATGGACATGAGTTTGAGTGAACTCCGGGAGTTGGTGATGGACAGGGAGTCCTGGTGTGCTGTGATTTATGGGGTTGCAAAGAGTTGGACACAACTGAGCAACTGAACTGAACTGAATATAAAACTAGACCAGAACTCAGGTCTCCTGACCTCATGAATAGAAAAATATAAAGTGACCTTATAGGTTATATTGTATACCACATAAGGACAAGGAGAAATTGAGATGTTTACTATGAAACAAGGTGAACTATCCATCTTGAATTCAAAGTAGAGAAGGAGGAAGTACCAAATAATATGGACTATATCCCTGCAGATAAGACTCAATTTGTAAATATTACAGAGAACATCCAAAATAATAAATTTTAAACTCTTGTGAACACATTATCTATCAGCAGCATATCTTCAGGAAATCATTTTCAGTTCAGCTCAGTCTCTCAGTTGTGTCTGACTCTTTGTGACTCCATGGACTGCAGCACACCAGGTTTCCCCTGTTTCTCACAAATCCTGGAGCTTGCTCAGATTCATGTCTTGCTCAGACTATTGCTTTGGTGACACCATCCAAATATCTCATCCTCTGTCATCCCCTTCTCCTCCTGCCTTCAATCTTTCCCAGCACCAAGGTCTTTTCCATTGAATCAGTTCTTCAATCAGGGAGCCAAAGTATTGGAGCTTCAGTTTCAGCATAAGTCCTTCCAAGGAATATTTAGGACTGATTTATTTTACAGTCAAATGGTTTGATCTCCTTACAGCCCAAGGGACTCTCAAGAGTCTTCCCAAACACTCCAGTTCAGAAGCATCAATTTTTCAGTGCTCAGCTTTCTTTATAGTTCAACACTCACATCCATATATGACTACTGGAAAAAACGTAGCTTAGACTAGATGGACCTTTGCTGGCAAAGTAATGTGTTTACTTTTTAATATGCTGTCTAGGTTATTCATATTTTGTTTTCCCAAGGAGCAAGCGTCTTTTAATTTCATGGCTGCAGTCACCATCTGCAGTGATCATGGAGCCCCCCAAAGTAAAATCTGTCACTGTTTCCATCGTTTCCCCATCTATTTGCCATGAAGTGATGGGACCAGATGTCATAATATTAGTTTTCTGAATGTTGAGTTTTAAGCCACCTTTTTCATTCTCTTTTTTCACTTTCATCAAGAGGCTCTTTAGTTCCTCTTTAGTTTCTGCCATACCAGTGGTATCATTTGCATATCTGAGGTTATTGATATTTCTCAAGGTAATCTTGATTCCAGCTTGTGTTTCATTCAGCCGGGCATTTCGCATGATATACTCTGCATAAGCAGGGTGACAATATGTATGCTTGACATACTCCTTTCCTGATTTGGAACCAGTCTGTTTTTCCATGTCTGGTTGTAAGTGTTGTTTCTTGACCTGCATACAGATTTCTCAAAAGGCAGGATCAGGTGGTCTGGTATTTCCATCACTTCAAAAATTTTCCACAGTTTGTTGTGATCCACACAGTCAAAGGCTTTGGTGTAATCAATAAAGCAGAAGTAGATATTTTTCTGGAATTCTCTTGCTTTTTCTATGATCCAACAGATGTTGGCAATTTGATCTCTGAATCCTCTGCCTTTTCTCAATCCAGCTTGAACATCTGGGAGTTCACAGTTTATGTACTGCTGAAGCCTGGCTTTGAGAATTTTGAGCATTACTTTGTTAGTGTGTGCGACGAGTACAATTGTGTGATAGTTTGAACATTCTTTGGCATTGCCCTTCTTTGGGATTGGAATGAAAACTGATCTTTTCCAGTTCTGTGGCCACTGCTGAGTTTTCCAATTTTGCTGGTATATTGAGTGCAGCACTTTCACAGCAATATTTTTTAGGATTTGAAATAGCTCAACTGGAATTCCATCACCTCCACTAGCTTTGTTCATAGTGATGCTTCCTAAGGCCCACTGACTTCGAAATCCAAAGTGTCTGGCTCTAAGTGAGTGATCACACCATCATGCTTATCTGGATCATGAAGATTTTTTTGTGTAGTTCTTCTGTGTATTTTTGCCACCTCTTCTTAATATCTTTTACTTCTGTTGGGTCCATACCTTTTCTGTCTTTTATTGTGCCCTTCTTTGCATGAAAATTTCCCTTGGTATCTCTAACCTCTGCTACTGATGCTAAGTCACTTCAGTCGTGTCCGACTCTGCGCGACCCCATAGACGTCAGCCCACCAGGCTCTCTTGCCCCTGGGATTCTCCAGGCAAGAAAACTGGAGTGGGTTGCCATTTCCTTCTCCAATGCATGAAAGCGAAAAAGTGAAAGTGAAGTCGCTCAGTCGTGTCCGACTCCTAGCGACCCCATGGACTGCAGCCCACCAGGCTCCTCCATCCATGGGATTTTCCAGACAAGAGTACTGGAGTAGGGTGCCATTGCCTTCTCCAAAAGAGACCTCTAGTCTTTCTCATTCTATTGTTTTCCTCTATTTCTTTGCACTGATCATTATGGAAGCCTTTCTTATCTCTCCTTGCTATCTTTGGAACTCTGCATTAAAATAGGTATATCTGAAGATGGCGGATGAGTAGGACGGGGAGAATACTTTCTACTCCACAAATCCATTAAAAGAACATTTGAATGCTGAATAAATTCTACAAAACAACTTCTGAATGCCGGCAGAGGACATCAGGCACTTAGAAAGACAATTCATTGTCTTCAAAAGGAGAAAACGAGCCCTGCAGTAACTCCTTTTGTGGAGAAGCAGCGCAGACGCCAGCATTTGCTATTAGCAAGCGGGGGCTGGGCTAGGAGGAGCAGCGCGGCCTGCATTGCCTTGAGAAAGGATTTGGCCTGACTATCTCGAGTGCTATCTGAGCGAAATCACCAGATTGTTGGTTATCTACTACATGAAAAGCCAACCCTAACTTAAGACACCACCAGGACTATGTACGGAACATAGGAATGCACAGAGATGGCCGGCTGCAGGCCGTCCCACTCTGGTGACAGGCAGCTGGGGCCGGAGTCGGGCAGTCACAGCCCTAGAGAGATACTGTCTACAGAACTGTCAGTAGGTTTCTGTGCTGACTCACACTTCTTGGGGCTCTGGATGGTCAACATCTGCCTGAGAAAGTGCGCCGGTTGTATACCCAGAAAACTGAGCTGCAGAGAGGCGATAAGTCGCAGCAGCTGCGCTCGCTAAACACTTCATCACCTGTGCTACTCGGATCTGGGAAGGGCATAAAACACAGACTCAACTGAGTCTGTGCTTCTGAGGATTATCCAAGTGCCTGAACCTGGCCGGCTTAGATTTGGGTGTTCATCTCCGCCCCCTCTGTAACAGGGCAGAGATCAGATATTGAAAAGACCAGTAAACTGCCTCAATAAAGAGAATTCAACAAACTATCAGAATATAGTAAGGACTCTCTAAACTTGGCCATTTTAACAAAATGAAGAGACAAAGGAATACCCAGCAGCTAAAGGAACGGGATAGATGCCCACCAAACCAACCAAAGAGGAAGAGATAGGGAATCTTCCTGATAAAGAATTCCGAATAATGATAGTGAAATTAATCCAAAATCTCGAAATCAAAATGAAATCACAGTTAAAGAGTCTGGAGACAAGGATTGAGAAGATGCCAGAAAGGTTTAACAAGGACCTAGAAGAAATAAAAAAGAGTCAACACATAATGAGTAATGCAATAAATGAGATCCAAAACACCCTGGAAGCAACAAATAGTAGAATAACAGAGGCAGAAGATAGGATTAGTGAATTAGAAGATAGAATCCTAGAAATAAATGAATCAGAGGAGAAAAAAGAAAAACAAATCAAAAGAAATGAGGACAAGCTCAGAGACCTCCAGGATAACATTAAATGCTACAACATTCGAATCATAGGAGTTCCAGAAGAAGAAGATAAAAGGAAAGACTATGAGGAAATACTTGAGGAGATAATAGTTGAAAACTTCCCTAAAATGGAGAAGGAAATTACCACTCAAGTTCAAGAAATCCAGAGAGTCCCTAACAGGATAAACCCAAGGCGAAACACCCCAAGACACATATTCATCAAATTAACAAAGATTAAATATAAAGAACAAATATTAAAAGCAGCTAGGGAAAAACATCAAATAACTCACAAGGGAATTCCCATAAGGATAACAGCTGATCTTTCAATAGAAACTCTCCAAGCCAGGAGGGAATGGCAAGACATAATTAAAGTGATGAAACAAAATAACTTACAGCCTAGATTATTGTATCCAGCAAGGATCTCATTCAAATATGAAGGAGAAATCAAAAGCTTCACAGATAAGCAAAAGTTGAGAGAATTTAGCACCACTAAACCATTTCTCCAACAAAAACTAAAGGACATTCTCTAGATAGGAATCACTAAAAGGGTGTATAAATTCGAACCCAAAACAATAAAGTAAATCCTATTTATCAATAATTGCTTTAAATGTTAATGGGCTGAATGCCCTAATCAACAGACAAAGACTGGCCGAATGGATACAAAAACAAGACCCCTACATACCTTGACTACAAGAGACAACCAAAAGACTAAAATGGGTCAAATGGATACAAAAACTAGACCCCTATATATGTTCTCTACAAGAGAACCACCTTAAAATAGGGGATATATACTGACTGAAAATGAAGGGCTGGAAAAAGATTTTCTATGCAAATATGGACCAAAAGAAAACAGGAGTAGCAATACTCATATCAGATAAAATTGACTTTAAAGATCCTGAAAAGGAGACAATCAAGCTTATACATAACGACTTAAAGGAACAATCCAAAAAGAAGTTATAACAATTATAAACATATATGCATCCAACATTGGAGCATTGATATATCTAAGACAAACATTAATCATTATGATAGAAGAAATATGCAACAATATAATAATAGTGGGAAACTTTAATACTCCACTCATACTTATACAATCTGGCTATAGTAGACAAAGTAAAGAGGAAAACATATTCACTTATGAGCCTTAAAAAATTCAGTTCACTCAGGAGAGTTAAAAAAAAAAATAGACTTATTTGTTCACTCTGTAAAGGTTTATTGATTATTTTATGGGTCTGCTACCACTTTGGGTAGTAGGGAAGAAGAAGTGACAAATGTGATCCTGTCCTAAATAATATATTGTGGTAAAGATAGACCTACCAATACAAAATACCAAGATGTGCCTAAGATGAGGACACCCAAACTGGACTTTTAGTCTCCTGAACTTTTCATTTCCAGATCAAACCTCCTAATATAGGATGAATTCAATATGATTTTTTTTTAAGTGTTCTTTGTGATTAAAAACAGAAAGCCATTAAAAAAAAATAAAATAAAATAGGTATATCTTTCCTTTTCTCCTTTGCCTTTAGCTTCTCTTCTTTTCTCAGCTATTTGTACGGCTTCCTCAGACAACCATTTTGCCTTTTTGCATTTTTTTTTTCTTGGGGATGATCTTGATCCCTGTCTCCTGTACAATGTCATGAAACTCCATCCATGTTTCTTCTGGCACTCTGTCTATCAGATCTAATCCCTTGAATCTATTTCTCACTCCCACTGTATAATCATAAGGGATGTGATTTAGGTCATACCTGAATGCTCTAGTGGTTTTCCCTACTTTCTTCAAATTAAGTCTGAATGGTTCATGATCTGAGCCACAGTCAGCTCCCAGACTTGTTTTTTCTGACAGTATAGAGCTTCTCCTTCTTTGACTGCAAAGAATATAATCAATCTGATTTCAGTATTGATCATCTGGAGATGTCCATGTGTAGAGTCTTCTCCTGTGTTGTTGGAAGAGGGTGTTTGCTATGACCAGTGCATGCTCTTGGCAAAACTCTGGTAGCCTTTGCCCTGCTTCATTTTGTAGTCCAAGGTCAGATTTACCTGTTATTCCAGTTATCTCTTGACTTCCTGCTTCTACATTCAGTCCCCTATGATAAAAACGACTCTTTTGGGGGTATTAGTTCTAGAAGGTCTTGTATGTCTTCATAGAACTGTTCAACTTCAGCTTCTTCAGCATTACCTGTTGCTTATAGACTTGGCTTACTGTGATATTGAATGATTTGCCTTGGAAAGGAACAGAGATAAATTTGTCACTTTTGAAATTGCACCCAAGTACTGCATTTCAGACTCTTCTGTTGACTGTGATGGCTACTCCATTTCTTCTAAGGAATTCTTGGCCACAGTGGTAGATATAATGGTCATCTGAATTAAATTCACCCCTTTCAGTTCATTTTTGTTCACTGATTTCTAAAATGTCGATGTTCACTTTTGTCATCTCCTGCTTGACTGCTTCTAATTTAACTTGATTCATGGACCTAACATTCCCAGTTCCTATGCAATATTGGTCTCTTTACAGCATCGGACTTTACTTCAATCACCAGTCACATCCACAACTGGGTGTTGTTTTCAGTTTGGCTCCAATTCTTCATTCTTTCTGGAGTTATTTTTCCACTCTTCTCCAGTAGCATATTGGGCATCTACTGACCTGGGAAGTTCATCTTTCAGTATCCTATCTTTTTGCTTTTCCATACAGTTCATGGGATTTCTCAAGGCAAAGTGGTTTGCCATTCCTTTCTCCAGTGGACCACATTTTGTCAGAACTATCCACCATGATCCATCCATCTCGGGTGGTCCTACACAGCATGGCTCATAGTTTCACTGAGCTAGACAAGTCTGTGGTCCATGTGAGCAGTTTGCTTAGTTTTCTGTGATTATGGTTTTCCTTCTGTCCACCCTCTGATGGATAAAGATAGCCGGTTTATGGAAGCTTCCTGATGGGACAGACTGTGGGGGAAACTGGGTCTTGTTCTGTTGGGTGAGGCCATGCTCAATAAATCTTTAACCCAATTTTCTGTTGATGAGTGGGGCTGTGTTCCTTTCCTGTTGTTTGGCCTGAGAACAAACTATGTAATGAAGATAATGGCAACCTTTTCCTAAAGGTCTGGTGCTTGCACTGCCTCACTCAGTGCCCCTAAGCCTGCAACAGGCCACCACCGACCCATATCTCTGCCAGAGATTCCTGGGCACTCATGGGCAAGTCTGCGTCAGTCTCTTGTGGGGTCACTGCTGCTTTCTCCTGGATTCTGATGAGTGCAAGGTTTTGATTGTGCCCTCTAAGAGTCTGTTTGCCCAGTCCTGTGTAAGTTCTGTAATTAAATCCCACTGGTCTCCACTGTCAAATTCTCTGGGTGTTCTCAGTCCCTTTGCCAGATCTCCAGGTTCAGAAATCTGTTGTAGATCCTAGAATTTTCTTAACAGTGCAAGAATTTCTTTGGTATAATTGTTCTGCAGTTTGTGGGTCATCTGCTTGGTGGCTCTCAGTTCAGTTCGGTCACTCAGTTGTGTCCAACTCTTTGCGAACCCATTGACAGCAGCATGCCAGTCTTCCCTGTCCATCACCAAGTCCTGGAGCTTACTCAAACTCATGTCTGTTGAGTAGGTGATCCAACCATTTCATCTTCTGTCATCCCCTTCTCCTCCCACATTCAATCTTTCCCAGCATCAGGGTCTTTTCAAATGAGTCAGTTCTTCACATCAGGTGGCCAAAGTATTGGAGTATCAGATTCAGCATCAGTCCTTCCAATGAATATTCAGGACTGATTTCCTTTAGGATTGACTGGGTGGATCTTCTTGCAGTCCAAGGGACACTCAAGAGTCTTCTCCAGCACCACAGTTCAAAATCATCAATTCTTCGGCACTCAGCTTTCTTTATAGTCCAACTCTCATATCCATTCATGACTACTGGAAAAATCATAGCTTTGAATAGATGGACCTTTGTTGGGAAATTAATGTCTCTGCTTTTTAATATGCTGTCTAGGTTGGTCATAACTTTTCTTCCAAGGAGCAAGCGTCTTTTAATTTCAAGGCTGCATTCACCATCTGCAGTGATATTGGAGCCCCACAAAATAAAGTCTCTCGCTGTTTCCATTATTTCCCCATTTATTTGCAATAAAGTGATAGACCCAGATGCCATGATCTTATTTTTCTGAATGTTGAGTTTTAAGCCAATTTTTTGTTCTTCTCTTTCACTTTCATCCAGAGGCTCTTTAGTCCCTCTTCATTTTCTGCCATAAGGGTGGTGTGATCTCCATATCTGAGGTTATTGATATTTCTCCCAGCAGTCTTGATTCCAGGTTGTGCTTCATCCAGCCTGGCATTTTGCATGATGTACTCTGCATATAAGTTAAATAAGCAGGGTTACAGTATAGAGCTTGGAGGCTCTATGGTGAGGTTAATGGTGACCTCCTCTAAGAGGGCTTATACCAAGGGCTGTGTGACCCAGGTAGCTGCACCCAGAGCCCTGCCCCTGTGGCAGGCCACCACTGACCCGTACGTCTCCAAGAGACTCAAACACAGGCCTGGCTCAGTCTCTGTGGGGTTCCTTGGTCCTGGTGCATACATGGTTTTGTTTGAGCCCTCCTAGCGTCTCTGGCGGGTATGAGGTTTGATTCTAAACACGATTTTGCCCCTCCTACCGTCTTTCTGGGGCTTCTCCTTTTCCCTTGGACATGGGGTGTCTTTTTTTGGTGGGATCCAACATTCTCCTGTCAATGGTTGTTTAGCATCAAGTTGTAAGTCTGGAGTTCTTGCAGGAGAAGATGAGTGCACGTCCTTCTACTCCACCATCTTTGTGGTTTCTTCAGAAAATAAATTTAAGCTTTCAACCTACAGCACTAAGTTTAAGGCATACAGCATAGTTACTTGGTTTACATGCATCATGAAGTGATTATCACAATAAGTTTAGTGAATATCCATCATCTCATATAGGTATGAAAACGAAGAAATATAAAAACATTTTTTTCTTGTGGTAAAATCTCAGAATTTATTCTCTTAACAAGTTTCATGTATAACACAGCAGTGTTAACTATATTTATCATGTTGTACATTATATTTCTAGTACTTATTTATTTTATAACTGGAAGTTTGTACCTTTTGATTATTTTCATACAATTCTTCCTCTCCCCACCCCCACACCCACTGATCCCACATCTTATAACCACATTTCTGATCTTTTTTCTATGAATTTGTTTGTTCTTGAAGTATAATTGACCTACAATACCATATTAGTTTTCATTACACAATATCATTATTTGATATTTCTACACATTTCAAACTAATCATCATAAATCTGTTTAAGATGTGCCATCCAAGTTGATTATGTTTCTACATTGTAGAGTTATACTTCTTAATTAAAATAGATTTCATTATTAATTTATAAGTTTTATGTTTACTTACAAAAAAACAGTAAATCTCTCCCACTTAAATGCACAGTTATAGAAGTTTTGGTGATTGTGTACAATTGTGTAGCCACTACCACAATCAGTACACATGAGAGTTCTATCTCCTTCAAAATTTCCTCTTCCTCCTCTGCTGTCTGTTCTCAGCTGCTGTACTTGGGCACCACCAATGTGCTTTCTGCCTTTACAGTTTTGTCTTTTCTAGAATTTCATACAAACAAAATCAAACAGTATATATTCTTTTATATTTAATTTACTTATAATATTGCTTTAAAGATTTGTGCATGTTGTTGAATGTGTCAATATTTTTTGCCCTTTCCATTACTGTTACGTAAATGAACCAAGGACAGACCCTGTGTATTGACTCCTAAGTTGTTTGTTTCTTCACAGCATGCTGATATCCATTAGCTCAAAAGCCCACTGGCAGTCAACTCAAATTTTTACACATTAATTTGTTTTTAAAATAACCAAGCTAGCACGTTTTTTGCCATTTAGAGAGTCTGCTTGTATTATATACTCTGAGAAACTGCACCCAGCAGCTGCTGATCGTTAATAAGATAAAGCCTATGGTTATAAGAACCCAAGACTATTGCCATCCAGAGGTCACTGGTCACTGATCCAGAGACTCCTCACTGTGCTGTTGAGACACATCTCCTAGATGAAAGAGCCCTCTTTCTGATGCCCGTATCCCCTGGTAGTTCCTTGCCCTCCTCCCCTTCTAAATGCTAAACCCATCATTGTATGCCTCAGGACAGTCTCAATTGGAAAGGAATTCTCACAGGCAGAATTTTAAAAGAGCCACACAATTTATAAAGTAGTATCCCATATTATAGATCATTATCACATTTTAGTCTGTCACTAGTTGATGACCACTTGAGTTGTTTCTAGTTTTGGCTATTATTCACAATCCTGCTGTCAGCATTTATGTACAAGTCTTTATGTGAGCATATGTTTTCATTTCTAGTGGGAAAAACTGAGAGTGTGCCTGAGTCATAGGCAACGTATATGTTCAACTTTAAGAGAAACTACCAAATTCTTACCCAAAGTGGCTGTATGCTACAGATTTTACCAAGAATGAAAGTTATATTTTTTTAATTTAATTTTATTTTTTAACTTTACAATATGGTATTGGTTTTGCCATATATCAAAATGAAACTTCCTCAGGTACACATGTGTTCCCCATCCTGAACCCTCCTCCCACCTCCCTCCCCATACCATCCCTCTGGGTCATCCCAGTGCACCAGTCCCAAGCATCCAGCATCGTGCATCGAACCTGGACTGGTGACTCATTTCATATATGATATTATACATATTTCAATGCCATTCTTCCAAATCATCCCACCCTCTCCCTCTCCCACAGAGTCCAAAAGAGAATGCAAGTTTTAAATGCGGTACATTTTCTCCAGCATATGCCATCGTCAGTTGTTTTGTTTGGGTTTTTTTTTTTTCTCTCAACTTCATCAATTCTTGTGGATGAAAAAATGGGATCTTATTAAGATTTCTATTTGCGTTTTCTTGGTAATTAATGATGCTGGCTATATTTTCATCAGTTTATTGGCTCTTCTGCTGCTGCTGCTAAGTCGCTTCAATAATGTCCAACTCTGTGTGACCCCATAGACAGCAGCCCACCAGGCTCTGCAGTCCCCGGGATTCTCCAGGCAAGAGCACTGGAGTGGATTGCCATTTCCTTCTCCAATGCGTGAAAGTGAAAAGTGAAAGTGAAGTCGCTCAGTCTTGTCCGACTCTTAGTGACCCCATGGACTGCAGCCTACCAGGCTCCTCTGTCCATGGGATTTTCCAGTACTGGAGTAGGGTGCCTTTGCCTTCTCCATATTGGCTCTTCAGGTATCTTCTTTTGTAAAGTGCCTGTTCAAATAATTTTCTCTTTTCAAAATGGGTTGTTTGATTTATTATTGAGTGGTTTAAACTTTTTGGTTTTATTTTTGGTTCTCATAAATATATTCTGGATGCAGTTCAGTTCAGTCACTCAGTTGTGTCCGACTCTTTGTGACCCTATGAACTGCAGCAGGCCAGGCTTCCCTGTCCATCACCAACTCCCAGAGTCAACTCAAACCCATGTCCATTGAGTCGGTGATGCCATCCAACCATCTCATCCTCTGTCATCCCCTTCTCCTCCTGCCCTCAATCTTTCCCAGTTTCGGGGCTTTTCAAATGAGTCACTTCTTCACATCAGGTGGCCAGAGTATTGGAGTTTCAGCTTCAACATCAGTCATCCAATGAACACCCAGGACTGATCTCCTTTAGGATGGACTGGTTGGATCTCCTTGCAGTCCAAGGGACTCTCAAGAGTCTTCTCCAACACCACACTTCAAAAGCATCAATTGTTTAGCGCTCAGCTTTCTTTATAGTCCAACTCTCACATCCATACATGACCACCGAAAGGACGTTTGTTGACAAAGATTATCTGTCAAATATGTATTTTGCATTATTAATTTTCTTATATCTAGCATGCATTTTCATTTTCTTTACTGATATGTTTGGAAGAGCATATATTTTTAATTTTAATGAAGGCCATTTTATCAAATACTTTCTCTCATAGTTTTTGTTTTTTAATGTCCTGTTTAAGAAATTTGTGCTTCACTCAATAGCACAAATATTTTCTACCATAATTTGTTTCAGAAATGTAATAGTTTGGGATTTTATATTAGGTTTATGATATATTTTAAGTTAGTTTCTCTGTGTCTTGTTAAGTAAGGGTCTAAGCTGATTATATATATATATATATATATATATATATATACATAGCCAATTGCTCTAGCCCCAATCATTGAAATGACAGTCTTTTTTCTAATATATTATCTTGGCACTTTTGTCAAAAATTAATTGATAGCCAAGGTATGGTTTATAATTTTTAAGTGCCTTTTCTGGCTTGACTTTAATGATTCATTCTGTTACACTGATCCACATAAAATACAGCATTAATATGTGAAGGATTTCAGAAATGACACTCAAAATATTTTATTTTTGCATGTTGATTATTTTGAAATGAAGGTACTTGAGTGACAGCAGATGCAGGAAGGGATCTCTGATTTTTCTTTTCTACCTAAATGCAGGTTATAACATTTCCCTTGAAAAAGGTGTCCTTCCTGTACCAGAATGGGAGAACATTTGCATCAACAGAGACTGGGAGTGGAAACCAGAATGGACCTGTGCAAATGAACTCACTAGAATATTCTTATTATCCAATAGTCATACTCCCTGTTCTCCACATATTTCCTAGTCTCTGTCTCATAACTTACTTCCCCAAGCCCTTTTGCCTTTTAACAGCCTTATAGTTTGTGCTTTGTTTAAAACAGCATATACTGTCAATGTATGGGAAAATCAATACAGTATTGTAAAGTAAATAAGTAAATACATACATACATAAATAAAAGAGCATATAAGCTTTGGGGCATAACACTTTCTTTGGGTCTTCATTTTTCTTCATTTTTCTATTGAAGACTCTCATGTACACCTAAAAATATTAAATAAAATTTGTTTTTTTTTTCCCTATTTGTCTTATGTTAATTTAATTCTTAGCTTCAGACCTAGGAAGGCATTGGGAAGAGTTTTCTCCCCTACATATGTCATTTTCCTACATTCAATCCTTCTGTGGTTCCCCACTCACCATGGAATATATCAAAATCATATTTACATGCTTTGATAGTTTTTAGAATTGTGACAGATAGAGGAAGGCAGAAGGATAAAGAAAAAAGTGTGTAATGTGCAAAGAAGTAGAAAGTTTTAAAAAATATGATAATTTCAGAGCTCTCTAAGTACGTTTGTATTACTGTAATATAGGCCTTGAGCTCTGATGTATATTTATCCAATTAATAAATGTCTCTATCTTTATTGTTTGCAATTCATATTCTCTTTCATAGGTTGTCTTTCTTCATCTTTATAGAGTTTTATCTTAGTGCCATAGTCTAGTTCAGTCCAACTCAAAATATTGTTCTCTTGACAGGAATTATCAGCACTACTTGGTAGACAGAAAAACAAATCTCTGCTCACACTACAGACTTACTTAATCAGAATTTTTGAGGGTAAAGTCAAGAATACTTGTTTCCACAAGCCCTCTTCTTTACTCTTATGCATGGTCATGGTTTTTGTTTAAAAAAATAAAAAAAATAAAAAACAGAAACTTCAGTTAAAGAGAGTTGGAAAAGCAGCTGGAGGAGAATTAACCTTCTAGATGATTGAGCCCAACAGGAAGAAGAAGGACTTCTTGCCTGCAAAAACCCAGTCACTGAGATTCTGTCACTATAGTGCCAATGAAAAGCTGCTGCTGCTGCTGCGTCACTTCAGTCGTGTCCGACTCTGTGCGATCCCAGAGACGGCAGCCAACCAGGCTCCCCCGTCCCTGGGATTCTCCAGACAAGAACACTGGAGTGGGTTGCCATTTCCTTCTCCAGTGCATGAAAGTGAAAAGTGAAAGTGAAGTCGCTCCATCGTGTCCGACTCCAGCGACCCCATAAACTACAGCCCACCAGGCTCCTCCGTCCATGGGATTTACCAGGCAAAAGTACTGGAGTGGGGTGCCACTGCCCTCTCCAATGAAAAGCTACTATACTTTAAAATCTCAGTCCTTCCAATGGACTCTTTGTTTACTATAGCCCTCCCCATATTATTATAAAAGAGTCCTGATTTCCTTGTCACATAGGTACTTGCACAAGGCTCACCCAAGTTACAATTCTTTGTTCATCCAAATAAACACACCTATTTTGTGGAGAAATAACTGGCAGTCTTTGTTTTAGGTCAGTATTCTTTAAGGCATGTCTTCTATTTCTTTAGTGTTTGTTCTATGATTTCTAAGATTTCTTGTACATGGTCAGCAATTTTTATGTCCTTAAAATAATTAAACCATTCAGAAAGTCCACATTCAGAGAACATTCAGAAATTCTTGTTGTAGCGATGAATTTATCTGTTACTCTGCAGTATTAACTTTACTAAATTAATATGTAGTTTTCAGTCAAGTAATGGATGGTTAACTATTAACTTACAAGGGTTGAAAAACCATACTGTTTGAATTCTTGAGGTAACAGATGAGAAAGAAAATAAGAGCTCTCTGTGGGAGAGGGAGAGGGTGGGATGATTTGGGAGAATGGCATTGAAATATGCATAATATCATATATGAAACAAGTCGCCAGTCCAGGTACGATGCACAATACTGGATGCTTGGGGCTGGTGCACTGGGATGACCCAGAGGGATGGTATGGGGAGGGAGGGAGGAGGGTTCAGGATGGGGAACACATGTATACCTGTGGCAGTTTCATTCTGATATATGGCAAAACCAATACCATATTGTAAAGTTAAAAAATAAAATAAAATTAAAAAAAAGAAAATAAGAGCTGTGTTTTAAAAATGAATATCATATTTAATATGCCTTTCTTTATTTTTGAAACTTTGACAATAGTGAAACAAATTTTCTACTTCAAAATGTTACTATTGTAAATTACATTAGTGTATTTTCTAAAGTTAAATGATTCCTAGATGAGCTTTTCTTGACTACAATTTGTTGCTACTTTTATCTATTATTCTGTTGAATTTTATTAATTTAATGTATGTAAAGTTTATGATTACTTAGTATATTTGATTCAAAGACAAAACTTTAAAAAATATGTACCAAGAAACCTCATTCCCATCTTTGTCCCACCACCTCTTTTCACCACTTTTATTAGTTTCTTATTCATTTTTTATGTAAGTAAACATTTCTTTACACTTATCACCTTCTTATCTTACAAATGATGACCTAAAATACACAGTTATGCATCTTAATTTTTTTCTTTATATCAGTTCAGTTCAGGTCAGTCACTCAGTCATGTCCAACTCTTTGCAACCCCATGAATTGCAGCACGCCAGGCCTCCCTGTCCATCATCAACTCCCAGAGTTTACCCAAACTCATGTCCATTGAATCAGTGATGCCATCCAACCATTTCATCCTCTGTTGTCCCCTTCTCCTCCCACCTTCAATCTTTCCCAACATCAGGGTCTTTTCAAATGAGCCAGGTGGCCAAAATATTGGGAGTTTCAACTTCAACATCAGTCCCTCCAATGAACACCCAGGACTGATTTCCTTTAGGATGGACTGGTTGGATCTTCTTAAAGTCCAGGGTTCTCTCAAGAGTCTTCTCCAACATCACAGTTCAAAAGCATCAATTCTTTGGTGCTCAGCTTTCTTTATAATAAAGTCCAACTATCACATCCATACACAACTATTGGAAAAAACATAGCCTTAACTAGATAGACCTTTGTTGACAAAGTAATGTCTCTGCTTTTTAATATGCTGTCTAGGATGGTTATAACTTTCCTTCCAAGGAGCAAGTGTCTTTTAATTTCATGGCTGCAATCACCATCTGCAGCAATCTTGGAGCCCAAAAAATAAAGTCAGTTACTGTTTCCACTGTTTCCCCATCTATTTGCCATGAAGTGATGGGACCAGATGTCATGATCTTAGTTTTCTGAATGTTGAACTTTAAGCCCACTTTTTCACTCCCCTCTTGCACTTTCATCAAGAGGCTCTTTAGTTCTTCTTCACTTTCTACTATAACGGTGGTGTCATCTGCATATCTGAGGTTATTGATATTTCTCCCGGCAATCTTGATTCCAGCTTGTGCTTAATCCAGCCCAGCGTTTCTCATGATGTACTCTGCATATAAATTAAATAAACAGGGTGACAGCCTTGACGTACTTCTTTCCCTATTTGGAATCAGTCTGCTGTTCCATGTCCAGTTCTAACTGTTGCTTCCTGACCTGCATACAGATTTCTCAAGAGGCAGGTCAGGTGGTCTGGTATTCCTATCTCTTTCAGAATTGTTCTTAGTTTATTGTGATCCACACAGTCAAAGGCTTTGGCATATTCAAAAAAGTCCATTTCTTTACATAAATATTATCAAAATCTCTCCCTATCTGTACTTAGAGATTTTATGATTAATTTTTAACCTGTATTTCTTTGTGATAAAAGAGAGTTTCTTTGAAGAGATACTTATCTTTGGCTACATAAATTGTTTCTAATTTCTTATTCTAAACACTGCCACACTTAACATTTTATGTTTATTAGAGTGCCCCAATTGTTACTTAGTTTACATATAATGGAATTTCTAGATCAAAGGGTAAGTATGAATAATTTTGGTAGATATTACCAGTTATTTGTTGGAGGAGGGCATGGCAACCCACCCCAGTATTCCTGCCTGGAGAATTCCATGGGCAGAGGAGCCTGGATTGCTACATGGAGTTGCAAAGAGTCAGGCATGACTGACCGACCAGAGCTTCTTAGCACATAGCACACCCCACATATTTACTTCCTTCAGAGGAGCTATTCCACTGTTTGTGTGCTGGCCTCACAGATATAGTGATTTTCAAATCTTTGGATAATTTGTCCACTGATATTTTAGAATACGTGCATTCCTCTTCACATAAGTAATTTTTGATCTTTTCATGCATTTGCCCCATGATCTATCATATTCATTGCCTAATTTTGAAATGGTTTATTTGTGTGTTTTTCCTCAGAGATTTCTAGGAGTTTTTAAAATCAGAGTGAGATTAATCCAGATCTTTGACTTAAACAACTCAGTAGAGAAAGCTTAGGGAAGATGAAGGTTTGGGGCAAAGGGAGGTAGAAATTAAGAATTTGATTTTTGACATATTAAATTTGAGCTAACTGTGAGACATTCAAAATAAATGTAAATTAGGCAGTCGGGTGTTCCAATGTGGAATTCAATGGAGAGAAGCGGGTTGCTGATGTAAATTTGGTAGTCATTAGCATATAGATGGTAATTAGGGTTCTGGGAATGGATGAGATCATGTAAGAAGAAACAGGAAAAGAGAAGGGAAAAGAGACTAGGGCTGTTCTCTAAGATATTCAAAAATTTAGAGTAGCCAGAGCAAAGCTTCATTAATTCCCTGCTTTATTAGATCAGTCAGACTAGGCCTGGGTCAGCAAGTGTTGCCCTGCTGGGTGTTGGCTCTGAGAGAAGCAAGTGACATTAGGTACTCCTTCAACGGGACTTAGACTAGCGTGGGGTCTGATGGCCTACTCCACAGTCTATACAATTGAGGAGCATGGTGAAATCACATGGAACTTACTTTTCCACCATAAATGCTAAAAGCAGTCAAGGAGATGCTTGACTTCCCAGGTATCTCTCACGGCTGCTAGGTGCAGTTTGTAACGTGGTCCATTTTGGGGAAGGTATCAGTGGTATCTTCTTCATGTATCACAGACTTGACCTGGTAAAGGGTCTTATGTAACTCAGTAAAGCTATGAGCCATGCTGTGCAGGGCCACCAAGATAGTCGCGTCATAGTGAAGGGTTCTGACAAAACACAGTCCACTAAGAAGGAAATGGCAGCCCCACTCCAGTATTCTTGCCTGGAGAACCCCATGGACAGTATGAAAAGGCAAAAAGGTATGCTGGAAGAAGAGCCCCTCAGGTCAGAAGGTGTCCAATATGCTACTGTGGAAGAGCAGAGGGTAATTACTAATAGCTCCAGTAAGAATGGAATGGCTGGACCAAAGCAGAAATGATGCTCACCTGTGGATGTATTGGTGGAGAAAGTAAAGTCCTATGCTCTAAAGAACAACACTGCATAGGAACCTGGAATGCTAGACCTATCAGATCAGATCAGATCAGATCAGTCGCTCAGTCGTGTCCGACTCTTTGCGACCCCATGAACCGCAGCACGCCAGGCCTCCCTGTCCATCACCAGCTCCCGGAGGTCACTCAGACTCGCATCCATCGAGTCAGTGATGCCATCCAGCCATCTCATCCTCTGTCGTCCCCTTCTCCTCCTGCCCTCAATCCCTCCCAGCATCAGAGTCTTCTCCAATGAGTCAACTCTTCGCATGAGGTGGCCAAAATACTGGAGTTTCAGCTTTAGCATCATTCCTTCCAAAGAAATCCCAGGGCTGATCTCCTTCAGAATGGACTGGTTGGATCTTCTTGCAGTCCAAGGGACTCTCAAGAGTCTTCTCCAACACCACAGTTCAAAAGCATCAATTCTTCGGCGTTCAGCCTTCCTCACAGTCCAGCTCTCACATCCATACATGACCACAGGAAAGACCATAGCCTTGACTAGGCGAACCTTTGTTGGTAAAGTAATGTCTCTGCTTTTGAATATGCTATCTAGGTTGCTAGATCTATAAATCAAGGTAAATTGGATGTGGTCAAGCAGGTGATGGCAAGATTAAACATTGACATTTTAGGAATCAGTGAACTAAAATAGTTGGGAATGGGAAAATTAACTCAGATGACCATTATATCTACTATTGTGGGCAAGAATTCCTTAGAAGAAATAGAGTAGCCCTCATAATCAGCAAAACAATCTGAAATGCAGTACTTGCATGCAAACTCAAAAACAACAAAATGATCTCAGTTCATTTCGGAGGCACGCCAATTGGCGTCACAGTAATTCAAGTCTATGCCAAAACCTCTGATGCTGAAGAAGATAAAGTTGGCCAGTTTTATGAAGACCTACAACACCTTCTAGAACTAACACACACACACACACACACACACACACACACACACACAAATGTCACTTCATTATAAGAGATTGGAATGCAAAAATAGAAAGTCAAGAGATACCTGGAATGACAGGCAAGTTTGGTCTTGGAGCACAAAATGAATCAGGGCAAAGGCCAACAGAGTTTTGTCAAGAGAACACACTGGTCATAGTAAACACACTTTTCCAACAACACACTTTTCCAACAACACAAGAGATGAATCTAGACATGGACATTACCAGATGGTCAATACCAAAATCAGATTGATTGTGTTCTTAGCAGCCAAAGATGGAGAAGCTCTAAAGAACTATGGCTCAGATTATGAGCTCTTTATTTCAAAATTTAGGCTTAAATTGAAGAAAGTAGGAAAAAAAAAAAAAAAAAACAAACACTAGGCCATTCAGGTATGACCTGAATCAAGCACCTTGTTTATGCTTTGAAGGTGATGAATGGATTCAAGGGATTAAATCTGGTAGACAGCGTGCCTAAATAACCACAGATGGAGGTCTGTAACACTGTACAGGAGGCAATGACTAAAACTATCCTTAAGGAAAATAAATGCAAGACAGCAAAGTGGTTGTCTGAGGAAGCTTTACAGATGGCTGAGGAAAGAAGAGAAGCAAAAGGCAAGGGAGAAAGGGAAAGATATACCAAAGTGAGTGTAGAGTTCTAGATAATAGCTGGGAGAGACAAGAAGGCCTTCTTGAATGAACAATGCAAAGAAACAGAGGAAAAAAAATAGAATGGGAAAGAAAAGAGATCTCTTTAAGAAAATTGGATCTATCAAGGGAATATCTCATGCCAGGATTGGCATAATAAAGAACAGAAATGGTAAAGACCTAACAGAAGCAGCAAAGTTTAAGAAGAGGTGGCAAGAATGTACAGAAGAACTATACAAAAAAGATCTTAATGACCCAGATAACCACAGTGTGGTCACTCACCTACAGTCAGACATCCTACAGTGTGAAGTCAGGTGGGCCTTAGGAAGCATTACAAAGAACAAAGCTAGTAGAGGTGACAGAATTCCAGGTGAGCTATTTGTAATCCTAAGAGATGATGCTATGAAATTGTTGCACTCAATGTCAGCAAATTTGGAAAAGTCAGCAGTGGCTACAGGACTGGAAAAGGTCAGTTGTCATTCCAATCCCAAAGATGGGCAATGCCAAAGAATGTTCAAACTATTGTAAAATTGTGTTCATTTTATACACTAGCAAGGTAATGCTCAGAATCCTTCAAGCTAGACTTCAGGAGTACATGAATCAAGAAATTCCAGATGTACAGATTGGGTTTCAAAGAGGCAGAGGAACCAGAGAACAAATTGCTAACATCCTTTGGATCATGGAGAAAACAAGGGCATTCCAGGAAAATATCTGCTTCGTTGACTATGATACAGCCTTTGACTGTGTGGATCACAACAAACTGTGGAAAATTCTTAAAGAGATGGGAGTACTAGACCACCTTATCTCTCTCCTGAGAAACCTGTATGCAGGTCAAAAAGCAACAGTTAGAATCAGACATGGAAAAACAGACTGGTTCAAAATTGGGAAAGGAGTACTTCAAGGATATATATTGTCACCCTGCTTATTTAGCTTCCATGCAGAGTCCATCATGTGGAATGCC
Source organism: Tragelaphus eurycerus (assembly GCA_935064755.1). NCBI lineage: Eukaryota > Metazoa > Chordata > Mammalia > Artiodactyla > Bovidae > Tragelaphus > Tragelaphus eurycerus. The sequence continues at coordinate 36,135,019 of CAKXYN010000010.1, read as the reverse complement.
AGAGTGGATGAATCACAAGCTGGAATCAAGATTTCTGGGAGAAATATCTACAACCTCAGATATGCAGATGGAAGATAATACCACTCTCTCTCCCTCTATGTCTCTCTCCCCATAATATGCTCAAACATGCTCTTCACCAACTGATAATACCACAGATAACCGCATAAACTCTAAAAAATCAAAATAATAATTAAAGATTCTGGAGATTAAAAAGGGGGGACAGATTCTAGGCAAGAACTGAAACTTGGAAGAAGGAAATACAACAGGTGTTAATTTCTTTTCCTTTTTTTTCTAATTTTAGCATGAGGGAAGAAATTCATGGAGCCTCAGATATGTCTAAACCTGAGAAGTCAGTTTTTCTGGCTTGAAGAACAAAAAGATTTCAGAACAGTAATATCTGTTAAAAGTGAAGGGGAAAAGAAATCCAGAGAGGAATTGCCCCAGATTCTGGTTGTAAATTCTTTCCATCACTTTGATTGAACCCTGAACCACATAAGTGTGAGGCAGATTTAAAAAAAAAAGCCCAGGTAATGACTGGAGGAAGGAACTAAAGGTCTATTTAAGCTGCCATCAAATGGTTAGAGTTCACGACTTCAATTCAATTCAATTAATTGTCTGCTGGAAAAAATATGTCAGTATTCTTCAAAGTAGTGTAACAGGATCCAGAGCCTCCACAATATAACATTCAAAAGGTCTAGTGATCAATGTACAGTTACTCAATATATAAACAACCAGGAAAATGTAACCCACCCTGAAAATAATATACTCAATGGAGACAACACCAAGTTGATACAGATGTTCAAATGTTGAGATTATCAGACAAGGACTTTAATGATATGCCATTAAAAATAAGGTTCATATAATATAACTAAGCTCAATTAGTTTTAAAAAAATACACTTATAATGAATTAAAAGATAGACAAATTTGGTTGAGAGAAACAAAGTGTAGTAAAAATATCAGAAATTATAAAATTAAAAATATCAAATAAAATTTTTAATAAAAACATGTATTTTAATCTCCTTCACAGAAAATAAGTAAATGAAAACAACCACAAAACCAAGTAATAGTCTAAAATTACATACCATACTTCAAGGTTTGAACTTCCTTCTGACATCAGAGTCTTTGCTACCAGCATTTTGAAGAGCATGATTTATTTAATAGAGCAATTGTTGTTGTTCAGTTGCTAGGTCATGTCTGACTTTTTGTGACCCCATGGATGCAGCACACCAGGCTTTCTTGTCCTTCACTATCTTCCGGAGTTTGCTAAAATTCATGTCCACTGAGTTGGTGATGCTATCTATCCATCATATCCTCTGCTGCCCTTTTCTCCTTTTGCCTTCAATCTTTCCCAGCATCAGGGTCTTTTCCAAGGAGTTTACTCTTTTCATCAAGTGGCCAAAGCATTGGAGCTTCAGCTTCAGCATCAGTCCTTCCAATGAATATTCAGGATTGATTTCCTTTAGGATTGACTGGTCTGATTTCTTTGAAGTCCAATAGAGCAGTACCACAGTTACCTTATAAATATTCAGGTGATAAACTTGTATCTAGATTTCAAAGAATGTCATTTTCATTTTCCTCTTTTTAATTATCCATATATTCTTTTCTTTTTCTAGTGGGAAGAAACCAGAATATGTTACACTAATACACCTCTTAGACATAAAAATCATTTCGAGCTGAAGACAATTAAGAAACAGTCAACCCAGCAAAAGCTCTCCCTTTTTTTTTTTTTTTACTTAAAAACAGAATAAAATTCTCCTTTAACTAGAGACAGACTCTTGTGAACCCAGAAATGGCACCATAGGAATCTGAAAACAAACTTTATTCCCCTAGTTGCCTCCCGTATATTTACCTTCCCATAGTTTGCTGCACTTGGGAGCTTAAAACTTTTTCCCTCTGTCCTGTCATTTCTCTGCAAACATTGTTCTTTGTTGAGATGCTACAGAAGCTGGAATTCAAAGTCATCATTTTTAATCATTTTCGGTTTAGGTTTCTCCCAACCCACAGACAGTAAGTAAACAAATGAGCGTGACTGTGTTACCATAAAGCTTTTTTTAATGAGTGCTGAATTTCCTCCACTTTCACATTGTCACAAAATAGTCTGCTTTTTAGATGCTTTTTCAATCACTTAGTAATGTATTCTGTGATGTTTTCTGCATGCATTAAAAAAGTACGCATTTTTCTCTTGTTAATCTTTTTGTGTAAGAGTTCAAGCTGAAAACTTAAGATGGTAGAGGAAGAGTTTTGCCTCCTGCATGTAGTAATAAGCATATACTACATATGTAAGGAGAGGCTATCTTTCTTTACTAAGCTAGCTAAAGAAGAGAATTGGAATTGAATGCTTTTCTACAAATTTGATTATTTCCCAAATTGAAAATAAGTTATAAACAGTTTCAGAGTGGATACATTAGATTTAACTACTCCATTGGCCTAATTTGTATCTCATCATTGTAAGTTTTGCTATTGGAATCTTATAAAATATTTTTTGTTGAGGTTAAATTTTTCTTCTTTAGAATTGAATGCTTTTCTACAAATTTGATTATTTCCCAAATTGAAAATAAGTTATAAACAGTTTCAGAGTGGATACATTAGATTTAACTACTCCATTGGCCTAATTTGTATCTCATCATTGTAAGTTTTGCTATTGGAATCTTATAAAATATTTTTTGTTGAGGTTAAATTTTTCTTCTTTATTTGACCCAATAGAAACAGCTTGGATTTTTTTTTTCTTTGTTTGTTTTGTTTTCCATTATTGGCTGTGACATTTGGATTCATTTGCTATTTAAATGCAAAAGGAAAATTCACACAGAATTACTTTAAACTGCAATTTTAATTGATTCAATTTTATGAGCCACCTCTTAACCAAATCACCTTACCCTCCTGGGAGGTGCTACTACAGAAATATAAACTATTTCCCAAAGCAAGAAGATCATAAAGTGATTTTCCGGGGGCAAAGCAAGGAGCATGCTGGGATTGTAAGGGGAGAAAAGCCTTTCCTAGTGATTACATAAAATAACAAGGATCAAAATGTTCTTCCTTATGCCAGGCTGCAGTTCTTCTTTCCTAAAATTTAACTTTTCTAAGGCTTAGGCATCTCATTATAAGTCTTATATATGGTTCTCCAGTTGCTTCTTTTTATACATCTCATTACTTCATTTATACATCTAACCAAATCCCCATAAATTATGTACATTTCAGCATGTTCTAGTCAAGTTTGACCTTAACACCTCTGCACCTCATTTAACTTGCAGTATGTCGCTCCTGTAATTCCTTTCCATCTGCGTCACTTATTAAACATTTAAAGTCATAACTACACATAAAATTTGCCTTTATTTTACAGGTTTACCTTTAAGAGTGAAAAGCCTATTTATTCCCACCTGCGTATTTTGTCTACATTTTGAGTGAGGTCCCACCACACGGTGTTTCACTAGATAGTATATCAGTAGCTTTGGCTGAGTCATACTCCGAAGCACTTAAGAAAATGTATGGATTGTCCACTTACACGGAGAAGGCAATGGCACCCCACTCCAGTAATCTTGCCTGGAGAATCCCATGGATGGAGGAGCCTGGTGGGCTACACAGTCCATGGGGTCGCTAAAAGTTGGACACGACTGAAGTGACTTAGCAGCAGCAGTCTGCTTACAAAATGGAATAGGATAGATCCAAGCTGATATTAGTCCATAAAATGATTAAGGTATTCAAATTTGTGCCCTTATTGCAAGCTGTTGAAAAGTGGGAATGTGTAAACATTTAAATAGAGGACAATTAATTATTAGAGGACAAATAATTAATTAAAGGACAGTGAAGGTAATGCACTAATGAAGGCTTTTTATATACTATGTTATTCCATAAACAAAGAGTTGGACATGACTTAGTGACTGAACAACAATACAACAATATCCTATAAACACCAGTATACTGTGTTTACAATCTAACATCTCAAAATATCACATGTGGCTACTTTAACTACAAATTTAGAACACACTGGCCTGAAACTTTAAATTTAATTAAAAGGAATACATTAACATTTTTTAAAAGGAATATAATATTATTTCCTCATGTTCCTTACTCCAATAAAATGTCCTCAAAGATTAAAAATATATCAGTTATATCAATAGTCACTTTGTTTCTCATTAAAACTCAATTATTGACATTGTACAAGCATTCCCTGAGGCATCCGTTGAGATCTTATGGGTGTCGCCTTATAGAAACTTTTTTATAAAACTCAGATAGAGAAGTAGTTAGTGACTGGATTCACGTATGTTCTTGATAGATCTCTATTAATCCCTGATCTGGGTAGGTGTTATTGCTACAGCACCATCTTCAGCACAGACCCAAGAAATGTGTCTTAGTGAGTACTGAAAGTCAATAGGAGAAATTCCTACTTTGCCAAGGCATCAACATGATATTGTTAGTCCCATCTGGAAAGCCCTATACATTCAAGGATATTCAGAGATTCCTGGGGTTCCATAGGTATTGTCAGCTCCTCTCATGCTCCATTTATCTATCCTGTACTCCTCAATAACTGTAGTTAACAGTTTAACTACCAGAAATGGTAGTTAAAATTTCAGACCTTTTTGTCAATTCCTGGTCTTATATCCAGCACAACCCTTTCAGTTCTACCCCAATTATGGCTTTCCCTGACCCCTGACTTTAAATCACCAAAACAGATTTCCCCAAACAGGCTCTTTTCCACAGTATGATCCAGGCATCCACTTCCTAAATCCCTATACCTGATTTTGCAGATAATTAGTTCCCGTTAAGGTAAATGAGGGCTTCCCTGGTGGCTCAGTGGTAAAGACTCCTCCTGTCGATGCAGGAAACGTGGGTTTGATCCCTGAGTTAGGAAGATCCCCTGGACAAGGTATCCAATATTGCTGGAATCCAGTATCCCTCCAGTATTGCTGCCTGGAAAATCCTGACAGAGGAGCTTGGCGAGCTAAAGTCCATGGGGTCACAAGAGTCAGACAGGACTTAGCCACTAAACAACAAGAGCAAATGTAAATCAACACATATGATATTGAGTGTTATTTACAGTTAAGACTAAGTTTGAAACATCAAGTGCTATTTTGAGTGGCCCTTAGGACATCCGATATTCCAAAGCCAAATTTGCCTGTTACTCCAGGTGTTTCTTGACTTCCTACTTTTGCATTCCAGTCCCCTATAATGAAAAGGACATCTTTTTTGGGTGTTAGTTTTAAAAGGTCTTGTAGGTCTTCATAGAACCCTTCAACTTCAGCTTCTTCAGTGTTACTGGTTGGGGCATAGGACTTGGATTACTGTGATATTGAATGGTTTGCCTTGGAAACTAACAGAGATCATTCTGTCGTTTTTGAGATTGCATCCAAGTACTGCATTTCGGACTCTTTTGTTGACCATGATGGCCACTCCATTTCTTCTGAGGGATTCCTGCCCACAGTAGTAGATATAATGGTCATCCGAGTTAAATTCACCTATTACAGTCCATTTTAGTTTACTGATTCCTAGAATGTTGACATTCACTCTTGCCATCTCTTGTTTGACCACTTCCAATTTGCCTTGATTCATGGACCTGACATTCCAGGTTCCTATGCAATATTGCTCTTTACAGCATTGGACCTTGCTTCTATCACCAGACACATCCACAGCTGGGTATTCTTTTTGCTTTGGCTCCACCCCTTCATTCTTTCTGGAGTTATTTCTCCACTCATCTCTAGTAGCATATTGGGCCCCTACTGACCTGGGGAGTTCCTCTTTCAGTATCTTATCATTTTGCCTTTTCATACTGTTCATGAGGTTCTCAAAGCAAGAATACTGAAGTGGTTTGCCATTCCCTTCTCCAGTGGGCCACATCCTGTCAGATCTCTCCACCATGACCCACCCATCTTGGGTTGCCCCACTGGCATGGCTTAGTTTCATTGAGTTAAACAAGGCTGTGGTCCTAGTGTAATTAAATTGACTAGTTTTCTGTGAGTATGGTTTCAGTGTGTCTGCCCTCTGATGCCCTCTTGCAACACCTACCGTCTTGGGTTTCTCTTACCTTGGGCGTGGGGTATCTCTTCATGGCTGCTCCAGCAAAGCGCAGCCAATGCTCCTTACCTTGGATGAGGGGTATCTTCTCACCACCGCCCTTCCTGACCTTCAACGTGGGATAGCTCCTCTAGGCCTTCCTGTGCCTAGAGGACACAACTGCGCAGCTATGGTGTGGGGTTGCTCCTCCCGGCCGCCGCGGCCTATGGCTTAAGGGCGTGGGGTAACTCCTCTCGTCGCCGCCCCTGACCTTGGATGCTGGGTATCTCCTCTCAGCCGCCCCCTTACCTCGGACACGGGGTAGCTCCTCTCTGCCGTTCCTGCGCCGTTGCAGTCTGGCACTCTTGGCCGCTGCCCCTGACCTCGGTCGTGGGGTAACTCCTCTTGGCCACTGCCCTTCCAGCATGGCGTCCTCATGGCTTCTGCCCCTGACCTCGGACGTAGGGTTGATTCTTTTGAACTGTGGTGTTGGAGAAGACTCTTGAGAGTCCCTTGGACTGCAAGGAGATTCAACCAGTCCATTCTGAAGGAAATTAGCCCTGGGATTTCTTTGGAAGGAATGATGGTAAAGCTGAAACTCCAGTACTTTGGCCACCTCATGCGAAGAGTTGACTCATTGGAAAAGACCCTGATGCTGGGAGGGATTGGGGGCAGAAGGAGAAGGGGACAACAGAGGATGAGATGGCTGGATGGCATCACTGACTCGATGGACATGAGTCTGAGTGAACTCCAGGAGTTGGTGATGGACAGGGAGGCCTGGCGTGCTGTGATTCATGGGGTTGCAAAGAGTTGGACACGACTGAGTGACTGATCTGATCTGATCTGATCTAGGACATCAGATAGCACATGTCCTGAGCACCTAATGCAGAGATGATAGACATGTAATTCTTGCCAAAGAATTTAGTCTACTTTCTTTAAGAAATTCAATAATTCAGATTCATAACACATACATTAAGAGTGAAATCAAAGAGTAGATATGTTGTCCCAAATCTAATTTTGGACTAAAAGAGGCTGACCCACTCTACAGAATTTCCAAGTCTGAGAACTTTATGACCAAATAGCCACATTTACAATTAACTATCATGATCTAAAACCAGGAGCAAGAAGAGTCCTCTGTGACACAACAAATGAGCAAGATCCAGAGTCATTCAGTGTAAATCCCATGACGGGAAGAAAGCAAAGAGAGAGTTTCGTTGTTGTGATGCCACCCTCACAGGACATTAGTCTGTATTCCAAATGTTAAACATAGTCTACACTGACTACGTGGAGAAGGAAATGCCAACCCACTCCAATATTCTTGCCTGAAGAATCCCGTGGACAGAGGAGCCTGCCAGGCTGCAGCCGATGGGGTCACAAGAGTCGGACACGATTTAGCAACTAAACCACCACCACATTGACTATAATGGCCCCATATCAGATTTGTGAGTTTCAACTTTCTGAAGAGAATGAACATTAACTATTCTCTGCTATATATACAATTCTTGGAATACTATTTAGCCCAGATATTAATATATTAATTGGCTGATAATACATAAACCTGTGATATACACTCCCAGAGAAAATATATCCAGTAGACTGAAATGCTGCTACATTTAATAATGCCACATATCTTAGAATAAACCAGTATGTATTTCATTAGAACATATTCTTAGTGCTCTGCCATACTTTTAGTAAAAAATATTTTCAGTGAAGTGATGCAATTTCTCTCTGCCATTAACCTCCCATTTGCTCCTGTAAAGATGTTCCTCTTTATTAAAGAATGTTTCTGTTTGCCAGGCCAGGCACTTAAAACATAACCAATGTTCTCAACTTGTGTTTGGTTTGGAAGATAATACTGAGAATTTTTCATATCTAAATATGCAACTGGACACTTCTAGATCAATCGCCAAAAGGAATGTTTCATCTAATTACAGGGATATGTGAATAACTAAGAACTCTTACAGCTTACTTTTATAGACTCTACCATTATTCCTGCCTGAGAAATCCCATGGACAGAGGAGCCTGGTGGGCTACAGTCCACGTTTGTTCATGTATACCTCATTTCCTGTGCCTTCTGTAGTTATACATCTACTAGATTAAGGCTCAGTTTGAATTGAAGAGGGAAACTCCCTGAAACCCTCCATCCAGAATACTTATTTCTTGGCCTTGGATCATTTTTCATTATATTTCCAAAGCTTTCAGTCCACAGTCAGTCCCTGGAGAGGAGAATCAGAACAAATAGTATGCCAGTGTACAATGGCATACTCGTCATTATAAAATGTTGTCATACTTGCCATAGATACAATGACATACTCCATCCATAAAGACAGCATTCAGTCTCCATAATTAAGGATGAGGAGATTGAGAAATCCACCAAGTACCTCAGGATTCATAGTGACATGATAGTTACTTTGGTGCTTCGTTCACTGGAAAAGGAGTAAGTCTGGAGAAAGTTCCTACTTCGAAACATCCAAATACACATGAAGGTCTCAGGCCTGAGGAGTTTAAAGAAGTTTGGTTTTAGCCACATCTTTCTTGGCTCTTTTATCAGAATCAACAAGCCCAAGCATTATGATTCATGCAGTTGAAACCCTTCCGTATCTGAAACTATCCTCCTGTTTGTCTGCTTGATTTAGTCAGCACTTTGGCTTTGCATTTTTATATATCTCCATCCATAGATCCTTATATCTGTGTAAGACACTTTTCATTTCTTGCAGTCTTCCTGGCTTTTTTTTTTTTTTTGTCCTATCAATAGTATATGTTGATTCTCTATCCAGATTCACTCTTGATATCATGTACCTTTTGATGCCAAAAGCACCTGTATGTCTAGGTAGGACATATCTTCTACACTGGCTTCATTTATATGTACTGAGCTTACTTCATTCATTCTACCTTACTTCCAGTTCTAATTAGGGAGCAGAAAATGAGATAATCATAGCTAAGCTGTCAGCAGTGGCCACAGGACTGGAAAAGGTCAGTTTTCCTTCCAATCCCAAAGAAAGGCAATGCCAAAGAATGCTCAAACTACCACACAATTGCACTCATCTCACACGCTACTAAAGTAATGCTCAACATTCTCCAAGCCAGGTTCCAGCAGTACGTGAAACATGAACTTCCTGATGTTCAAGCTGGTTTTAGAAAAGGCAGAGGAACCAGAGATCAAATAGCCAACATCCGCTGGATCATTGAAAAAGCAAGAAAGTTCCAGAAAAACATCTATTTATGCCTTATTGACTATGGCAAAGCCTTTGACTGTGTGGATCACAATAAACTGTGGAAAATTCTGAAAGAGATGGGCATACCCCAGCATACCCACCTGCCTCATAAGAAACCTGTATGCAGGTCAGGAAGCAACAATTAGAACTGGACATGGAACAACAGACTGGTTCCGAATAGGAAAAGGAGTACATCAAGACTGTATATTATCATCCTGCTTATTTAACTTATAGGCAGAGTACATCCTGAGAAACGCTGGGCTGGAACAAGCACAATCTGGAATCAAAGTTGCCGGGAGAAATATCAATAACCTCAGATATGCAGATGACACCACCCTTATGGCAGAAAGTGAAAAGGAACTAAAAAGCTTCTTGATGAAAGTAAAAGAGGAGAGTGAAAAAGTTGGCTTAAAGCTCAAAATTCAGAAAACTAAGATCATGGCATCTGGTCCCATCACTTCATGGGAAATAGATGGGGAAACAGTGGAAACACTGTCAGACTTTATTTTTTGGGCTCCAAAATCACTGCAGATGGTGACTGCAGCCACAAAATTAAAAGATGCTTACTCCTTGGAAGGAAAGTTATGACTAACCTAGATAGCATATTAAAAAGCAAAGACATTACTTTGCCAACAAAAGTCTGTCTAGTCAAGGCTATGGTTTTTCCAGTGGTCAGGTATAGATGTGAGAGTTGGACTGTGAAGAAAGCTGAGTGCTGAAGAATTGATGCTTTTGAAGTGTGGTGTTGCAGAAGACTCTTGAGAGTCCCTTGGACTGCAAGGAGATCCAACCAGTCCATCCTAAAGGAGATCAGTCCTGGGTGTTCATTGGAAGGACTGATGCTAAGGCTGAAACTCCAGTACTTTGGCCACCTCATGTGAACAGTTGACTCATTGGAAAAGACCCTGATGCTGGGAGGGATTGGGGGCAGGAGGAGAAGGGGACGACAGAGGATGAGATGGCTGGATGGCATCACTGACTTGATGGACATGAGTTTGGGTGAACTCCAGGAGTTGGTGATGGACAGGGAGGCCTGGCATGCTGCAGTTCATGGGGTCACAAAGAGTCAGATACGACTGAGTGACTGAACTGAACGGAACTGAACTGAAGCTGTCAAAACCACTTGGAGGTCAATAAGAATTTTCAACTGTGCATTAACTTCTTTCACTGTACAGAAACCTAAAAAGTCATAATCTGAACACATTTTAAGTTTTTGGAAGAAGGAATATTATCTTAAGGATCTTTCCTTTATTCACAGTTGCTATGTGAGTCTGAGTGACCTCTGAGAGCTGGTGATGGATAGGGAGGCCTGGCGTGCTGCAGTTCATGGGGTCGCAAAGAGTCGGACACGACTGAGCGACTGATCTGATCTGATCTGATCTGATGGTCCACCCAGGTTAGCTCTCCTTTCTTTGCACTGCTCCCTCTCCACTACTGCCCTATGTAAGCACACAGCTTTTTCCCCAGAGCTAATGAGTTTTCCCCAGCTGAATGAGTTCTCAGAGTGCCCACTGTCTTTCCTCCTCAGGCAAATTGTCAGTTTGCTGAGACCTGTCACTTTATTGTCAAATTATAGAATTATAAAGCCAAACATGATCATGATTCATTAGCAGGTTTAGATTTTAAGTTATAGACAGGATTAATAAAGCCTGTAAAAATATAGGAAAGCATGTACTTATAGAAGAAATGTAAAAGATAGTCAAATGTAAAAATCTCTTTAGAAAAAAATATTATCATAAGACAAATATTTCATTTTAATTATACTAAGAGAAATTATGTCAATTATACTAAGAGAAATTATTAGTGTGTAATTACAGATTAAGCTACTGACAAGAAAAACTAAAATGTTATTATATTATTTTTAAAACATTCTTATAAATACAGTGACCTATTTAAATTACCACCAAATACAGATCTTTTTTCATATGTATTAAATTTTTAATGTTGCTAATATATCATATTCCCACAAATGGTATCACGCTTTCCAACGATGACCGTTTCTTTTTAATGATTTTATTTATTTGTTTATTTTTATTTTTCCTTTTTATTTTTGGCTGTCCTGGGTCTTTGTTGTTGTGAGTTGCTTTTCTCTAGTTTTGGTGAGCAGAGGCTACTCTAGTTGTGGTGTGCAGGCATCTCAGCGCAGTGGTTTTCTTACTGCAGAGCACAGGGTCTAGGACGTGTGGGCTTCGAGTGTCGTGGCACATAGGCTCAGACATTGCAATTACAGGGCTCTCGAGCACAGGCTCAATAATTGTGGCACACGGGCTTAGTTGCCCAGTGGCATGTGGGATCTTCCCAGATCAGAGATAGAACCCATGTCTCCTACATTGGCAGGCAGATCCTTTACTGTTGAGCCAGCAGGGAAGCCCTATTTCCTATAACTCATTATTACAATTCTGATAAATTACTCACAAATAACCTTTAAGAAAATTGGACTTGATAATAAAGCTAACCATAATAAATCCAGATGAAAACCTTTTTAAGTATTATTGTACTTCTGATTGGTAATTTATTTTTCATATAATTTCTGTTTAAACTTAATACTGATAAAAAATTATGTCAATATTCTCTTGATAACCTAAATAAAACTATTTTATTTTTGGTTTGCATGTCCTATATTTTTGATATTACACTAAAAAATAAATAAAATCTCCCTGGATTGATAAATTCTATTCAGTATACACATTACTGGTTTATGCATCTTTTACTCCCATTTATACAATATTTAAAAAGTGATTTTTTAATGTATCTCCACATTATCAGTAACCTTTAATACTAGAAAAGAAGAAATTATTGGGCTGTAAAAGATATCTTAATTAAGGCTGCTGCTGCTGCTGCTAAGTCGCTTCAGTCGTGTCCGACTCTGTGCGACCCCATAGATGGCAGCCCACCAGGCTCCCCTGTCCCTGGGATTCTCCAGGCAAGAACACTGGAGTGGGTTGCTATTTTCTTCTCCAATGCATGAAAGTGAAAAGGGAAAGGGAAGTCGCTCAGTCGTGTTTGACTCTTCCCGACCCCATGGACTGCAGCCTAGCATGCTCCTCCGCCCATGGGATTTTCCAGGCAAGAGGACTGGAGTGGGTTGCTATTGCCTTAGTTTAAAGTATAAAATCTTTTTTCATTTTTCATTTCTGACAAGTAAACTTCAAGAAACCAAAACAATTTTAACAAGTGAAAATAAAAAAACAACTATGCAGTATTAGGAGGGAAAAAAACCTGCTGAGATATTTTGTTTATTCTTCAATAAGTAAATGTCACTGTCATTAAGCTTGATAGACTTGAAAGTGAAAGAAATTTATTTGCACAGTCGTGTCCCACTCTTTGCAATTCCATGGACTACAGCCTGTCCCACTCTGTCCATGGAATTCTCCAGGCATGAGTACTGGAGTGGGTTGCCATTTCCTTCTCCAGATAGACTTGAAGCAAGTAGTATTTTAAGTGGCAGATTTCAATGCTTCCTAAACATATAAATGAATTACTGGAAGGGATTACTTGTTTTACAAATAAAGGACTTTCATATGTGAGATACAGTGTATCTTACCAAAACATTCCCTTTTATTCCTTTCCTAATAGAAATGGTTAATTTTCTAAACTTCATTGATGAGAAGTCATATATCTATCCATTATATTTATTTGCTTCATAACATGTGAGATGAAATTTCACTATTACTTTACTTGTCCTTGAAAGAATGCCTGGTCTGCTTAAAGCAGTATTTCAAAAGTAACTAGTTTGCTTTTTAACAAGACACATATGCATTTATTCTGAATAAAAGCTTCAAATGAGATTTTTTACAATTGCTAATTTAGAATTCTTCCTGTACTTTCTATATCCTGGCAACCTTAATGATATTCAAGAGTAAATCTCCAGACACACTTATAAACAAAGACAGGTCCCTGTTATTGTTACTACTTTTAGTCTGTTTTGTATCTTAGTGTGTAACTATGTACCTTTCCATGTTGTCTAACTTGAATTATAATATTTAGTAATTAAAATCAATCACTATTCATTTAATTTTTGCATACCAGTATATAGACTGACGGAGAAGGCAATGGCACCCCACTCCAGTACTCTTACCTGGAAAACCCCATGGATGGAGGAGCCTGATGGGCTACAGTCCATGAGGTCGCTAAGAGTCGGACACGACTGAGCGACTTCACTTTCACTTTTCCCTTTCATGCCTTGGAGAAGGAAATGGCAACCCACTCCAATGTTCTTGCCTGGAGAATCCCAGGGACGGGGGAGCCTGGCGGGCTGCCGTCTATGAGGTCGCACAGAGTCAGACACGACTGAAGTGACTTAGCAGCAGCAGCAACAGCAGCATATGGACTGATGATATAAAACAGTACTTAAGGCCATTTCTTAGTTCCCCAAAAGACAGCATTAAATGTGTTGGGTTGTGTTATGAAGGAATCTTTAAAAATTAAATTGTTTTAATGGAATTTAGTAAATATAGTATAGTCCCTTAGTTATTTAAAAAATACTCATAAAGGATGCTAGTTAGTAGAAATTATTATTCATCAATTTCTTGTGTTTTGCCACAATCATATCTATCAGTCTATCCGCATGTCTATCTACCTAAACATATATATCATGAACATATATACTAACTCTCAAAACACTTTTTTTAATATTCTTTGCAGTGTATATTCTGTACTTTTTCAAATATTGATCAAATTGATAAAACTTTAATTAGACTGACAAAAAAAAGGACAAAAGCTACCAATATTAGAAATTAAAGAGGGATTGTGCCACAGACCCTACTGATAATGAAAAATAGGGGAATAATATGAAGAACTTAAGGAAATAAATCCAACAACTTGACAAAATAAAGCAATTCTTTGAAATTGAATTGTTTGAAAATTCACACATGAAGAAATATGTAAACTAAATAATATTAATTGAGGAAATTTTAATTCATAGTTTAAAGCCTTCTTAACAAGATGCTTTATATGCCCAAATAGTTTTATTGGTAAATTTCATAAAAAATGTAAGTGAGAAATAACACCAAGCCTATACAACCTCTTACAGACAATAGGAGAAAATATAGTTCATTGTATAAGGTCAAAATTATCCTTCTATTAAACTACCACAAAGATCACGCAAGAAAAGAGAACTACAGATAGATGTTCTTTGAGAACATAGATTCAAATAATTTTCAATGTACTTCTAGTGCACATCAAATTCAGAAACATGTAAAGGAATAATGCAACACATCCATGTAAAATTTATCCTGGTTATTCAAGATTGGTTAAATATTTTAAAATTATTCAATGTAACCCACCATATTTGCAGAGTAAAAAAAACAAACAAACAAAAAAACCATAGGATCATATCAACTAATATAGGGAAAGCACTTGACAAAATTCAATATCCATTCATAAAATGAAAAGCAGCCTGATAGGAAGGAAGAAAAAGAAACTTCCTTAGCAGCTGATAAAGTGTATCCAAATATATCATTTGCAAAGATGTGGATAAAATTTGAGGACATTATAGAGGAGGACAAAGCAGCAGAGGAAGATAAATACTGTAGTATCTCACTAATATGTGCAATCTAAAAAAGCCAGACTCATAGAAATGGAGTAGATTGATTATGATCAGAGGCTGGGGTGAGGATTGGTGATGAGATTTTTGGTCAAAGAATACAAACTTCAGTCATAAGAGGAAGTTCAGGGCATCTAATATACAACATGGAGTATTAAAACAATTGTGTACCCTGATTGTGATAGTAGTTACATGAAGCTATGCATGTGTTAAAAACACATTGTTTGATGTCAAAAGAAGAAAAAGTAAATTAATGTATTATAGTTTACACAATACAAGCATTCAGATATACTGTCACATATCTTTCATAGTTATGTACTCTAACTCAGTACTTTTTTTTAATGAATAAGAGGACACTCTCTGCTTTCTCTTGCCTTGTTTATTTCTCTAGATTTCTTTAGCCAAAAATATTAATAACAAGGTTCATCATGACATTTTCTATTCATACTAGCTCCCAATTTCTCTTTTCATTCATAGACTCTTTTTAACAAAATTTTTTTTTTTCAAAAATTGGCAAGGAGAACTATGTGACTATATTCGTGGAGGAGTAATAAACTCTATCAGTCAATGTGGCAGGGAACAGAATTCTCATTCCCGTCTCATGATCCAAGGACCATGAAAGGTCCTAAGAAGTCCTCTCCAGAATGTGTTTGGTATCCATATTTTTAAAGCCTGACTGTCCTGTAGACATTAAGTGACCATGTATAAAACATTTATTTAATTCATTAATGAGGGAAGCCACAATTTGGTAAGGCAAGTCCAAAGTGATTCAGAGCAAGCAAAAATACTTATTACAGCAGAAATGATGCTTCAGTTAGATTTTTGACTTAGATACAAAACTGAGTAATGTCCTATAGGTCATTAGAGATGTAATTCTGTTGGTATAATTTGAATATCTATCAAATAATATATATGGAATTTAGAAAGATGGTAACAATAACCCTGTTTACAAGACAGCAAAAGAGACACTGATGTATAGAACAGACTTTCAGACTCTTGGAACGGGAGAGGGTGGGATGATTTGGGAGAATAGCATTGAAATATGTATAATATCATATCTGAAACGAGTCGCCAGTCCAGGTATGATGCCTGATAACGGATGCCTGGGGCTGGTGCACTGGGATGACCCAGGGGGGTGGTATGGGGAGGGAGGAGGGAGGGAGGGTTCAGGATGGGGAACACATGTATACTTGTGGCAGATCCATCTTGATGTATGGCAAAAGCAATACAATATTGTAAAGTTAAGCAAAATAAAATTTAATTTAAAAAAATTCATTTGCAAAGCTATGATGCAAGAGAGAGCTCATTTTTATAGAAGAATAATTATTTGAACCGCTGTTGGTTTTATACAAATTAACATCTTTACTTCAAAGCATTTGACTGTGTGGATCACAACAAACTGTAGAAAATTCTTAAAGAGATGGGTATACCAGACCACTTGACCTGCCTCTTGAGAAACCTGCATGCAGGTCAGGAAGCAACAGTTAGAACTGGACATGGAACAACAGACTGGTTCCAAATAAAGGAGTATGTCAAGGCTGTATATTGTCACCCAGCTTATTTAACTTATATGTAGAGTACATCATGATAAATGCTGGGCGGGATGAATCACAAGCTGGAATCAAGATTGCTGGGAGAAGTATCAATAACCTCAGATATGCAGATGATACCACCGTTATGGCAGAAAGTGAAGAATTAAAGAGCCTCTTGATGAAAGTG
Organism: Tragelaphus eurycerus; assembly: GCA_935064755.1. NCBI lineage: Eukaryota > Metazoa > Chordata > Mammalia > Artiodactyla > Bovidae > Tragelaphus > Tragelaphus eurycerus. Next base: position 36,118,554 of record CAKXYN010000010.1, on the reverse strand, counting down.
AAAGAGGAGAGTGAAAAAGTTGGCTTAAAACTCAACATTCAGAAAACTAAGATCATGGTATCTGGTCCCATCACCTGATGGCAAACAGATGGGGAAACAGTGAAAACAATGACAGACTTTATTGTTTTTTGGGTTCCAAAAATCACTGCAGGTGGTGACTGCAGCCATGAAATTAAAAGATGCTTGCTCCTTGGAAGGAAAGTTATGACCAACCTAGACAGCATATTAAAAAGCAGAGACGTTACTTTGCCAACAAAGGTCTGTCTAGTGAAAGCTATGTTTTTTCCAGTTGTTATATATGAATGTGAGAGTTGGACTATAAAGAAAGCTGAGCACTGAAGAATTGATGCTTTTGAACTGTGGTGTTGGAGAAGAGTCTTGAGAGTCCCTTGGACTACAAGGAGATCTAACCAGTCAATCCTAAAGAAAATCAGTCCTGAGTATTCATTGGAAGGACTGATGTTAAAGCTGAAACTCCAATACTTTGTCTACCTGATTCGAAGAACTGACTCAATTGAAAAGACCCTGATGCTGGGAAAGATTGAAGGTGGGAGGAGAAGGGGATGACAGAGGATGAGCTAGTTGGGTGGCATCAACTGACTCAATGGACATGAGTTTGAGTAAACTCCAGGAATTGGTGATGGACAAGGAGGCCTGGTGTGCTGCAGTCCATGGGGTCACAAAGAGTCAGACATGACTGAGCAGCTGAACTGAGCTGAGCTGAACTGAGTTGAACTTCAAAGCTATCAAATATGCTAATGAATGGTAAATGGGAAGTCAAAGGAAGGTGCATGCTCCTAGCTGCCTGAAGTCTCACTCTATGACCCTGAGAGAATAAACAGTGATCCCTTTGCCTATTTCCAAGTTTTCGTAGTATTTTCTTAATAATTTGATATTTACAAGTTAAGGATTGAATAGGTTCATTGTAATTGCAGATATATTTTTTAAGCGACACTGGTAATTAAGATATGCAATGCATATGCAATAAGTATGAATCCATGGCATAGCTCCCTGAGGTAGAAAAATGCCTCTTTTTCGGTTTTCTTTCGTTGGTTTTCTTATTTATCAAATTAATTACGGAATAGCCTCTGGCTGCCAGGTAGTTGGGAAAGTCAGCCTTTGTCATTCTAACCCTCGCTTACTCTTGTCTTATCATCGTTCTGTCATGGCTACTTGTCCCATTGTTCCTTGCTCATGCCCACATGTTCTACTCAGAGACCCTATCTTCAGTTTCTCTATGCTGTGCCACAGTTTCTCTGTCAAGGTTTCTAAGTGTGCAGCATCTCAAGTCTAGCACGCTAGGCTTACTTTTAGTCACCACCATGTAAGAAGTCCCACAGCTCTACAGACAGCAGAGGCTTTGAAGAGCTAGGTTATTAAGAGCTTGAATTATGTTTTATGGATCTTGAAAATTAATTTTGAGAGCTCTCTTTTAACAGAAGAATACAAAATGATGAATTCAAAATTAAATATGAAAACAAACCAGTTCCTCTGGTTGCTGCTGCTGCTGCTGCTACTGGTAAGTCGTTTCAGTCGTGTCCGACTCTGTGTGACCCCATAGATGACAGCCCACCAGGCTCCTCCATCCCTGGGATTCTCCAGGCAAGAATATTGGAGTGGGTTGCCATTTCCTTCTCCAATGAGAGGAGCTAAAATGAGTCTGAGGTGACTCCTGGAGAAGTTCAGCTCACAGGCAGCACACAGGCCCACCACACAACTTCACCAGTGATTTTTATCCCTGACAAATTCAGCTTAAACTGGAAAATAGAATCTCAAACACAGAAGCAGAGAGGTGTCAGAAAGCCAACCTCTGACTAACATTCCAGCCAGATTCATGTCCAATACATATGGAGCTGGTATTTGCAAGGACCTTGTTAATTGGGGAAATTATACTAAAAGAGTTCTCAACCTAAAATGGCCAAACTGGGGCTCTTTTGATATTCCAAAATTGGTATTTTTGTGCCCATGATTAGAAAAGGCCAGTCATACTACTTTGCTTGGTATCTAGATGTGTATAAGAAAGGAAATTATAGAGTAACTTCTTTGCAGGAAACCAACAAGAAATTGCTTGAAACTATATCAGAACCAAAAAAGGCTGCTAGCACTGAGTCTGCCAGGTCACAGGTCTAGTGGGACTGGGAAGTCACATTTGGCATTTATGCCATTTAACTTTTGATTTTTGGGCAACCACTTTGCTTTCTTTTGAGGGCACTCTTACCACTTGGCTTTTGATTTCTGGGCAACCTTTTGCCTTGTTATTTTATTTGGAGTGTGACTCCCGGCGGGTGAGGTTCTGGTGTGGTTTGAACATGCAGACATCTGATAAAAACTGCTTGAGCTTATATGGGAAGTGCTTCCTCTAGGGTTCTACACTCCACTTGGGAACTCCTTGGAAAAAAATTTCAAATGACTGGTCAACCTATAGCTATGATCCAATGACAAGAAAAGTGACCTAAACATATCAGATCTTTATTGACACAGGATAGGGAAATGGACTGAAGTTCCCTTATGTCCAGAACTTTTCTCCTAAAATCAACAGCCAGGGGCTAAGCAAACTAAGACCCCCCCACTTCTGCAGAAGAACAAACCCTGTTGGGACCACTCTGCCCTTGTTATCAAGGCCAATTTGAGCACTCAGTTCAGTTCAGTTCAGTTCAGTCGCTCAGTCATGTCCAACTCTTTGTGACCCAAAGAGCAGCACACCAGGCCTCCCTGTCCATCACCAACTCCCAGAGTTTACCCAAACTCATGTCCATCGAGTTGGTGATGTCATCCAGCCATCTCATCCTCTGTCGTCCCCTTCTCCTCCTGCCCCCAATCCCTCCCAGCATCAGGGCCTTTTACAATGAGTCAACTCTTTGCATGAGGTGGCCAAAGTACTGGAGTTTCAGGTTCAACATCAGTCCTTCCAATGAACACCCAGGACTGATCTCCTTTAGGACGGACTGGTTGGATCTCCTTGCAGTCCAAGGGACTCTCAAGAGTCTTCTCCAACACCACAGTTCAAAAGCATCAATTCTTGGGCGTTTAGCTTTCTTCACAGTCCAACTCTCACATCCATACATGACCACTGGAAAAACCATAGCCTTGACTACATGGACTTTTGTTAGCAAATAATGTCTGCTTTTGAATATGCTATGTAGGTTGGTCATAACTTTCCTTCCAAGGAGTAAGCGTCTTTTAATTTCATGGCTGCAATCACCATCTGCAGTGATTTTGGAGCCCAAAAAAATAGTCTGACACTGTTTCCACTGTTTCCCCATCTATTTCCCATGAAGTGATGGGACCAGATGCCATGATCTTCGTTTTCTGAATGTTGAGCTTTAAGCCAACTTTTTCACTCTCCTCTTTCACTTTCATCAAGAGGCTTTTGAGTTCCTCTTCACTTTCTGCCATAAGAGTGGTGTCATCTGCATATCTGAGGTTATTGATATTTCTCCTGGCAATCTTGATTCCAACTTGTGTTTCTTCCAGTCCAGCATTTCTCATGATGTACTCTGCATATAAGTTAAATAAGCAGGGTGACAGAATACAGCCTTGACGTACTCCTTTTCCTATTTGGAACCAGTCTGTTGTTCTATGACCAGTTCTAACTGTTGCTTCCTGACCTGCATACAGATTTCTCAAGAGGCAGATCAGGTGGTCTGGTATTTCCATCTCTTTCAGAATTTTCCACAGTTGATTGTGATCCACACAGTCAAAGGCTTTGGCATAGTCAATAAAGCAGAAATAGATGCTTTTCTGGAACTCTCTTGCTTTTTCGATGATCCAGTGGATGTTGGCAATTTGATCTCTGGTTCCTCTGCCTTTTCTAAAACCAGCTTGAACATCCGGAAGTTCACAGTTCATGTATTGCTGAAGCCTGGCTTGGAGAATTTTGAGCATTACTTTACTAGCATGTGAGATGAGTGCAATTGTGCAGTAGTTTGAGCAATCTTTGGCATTGCCTTTCTTTGGGATTGGGATGAAAACTGACCTTTTCCAATCTTGTGACCACTGCTGAGTTTTCCAAATTTGCTGGCATATTGAGTGCAGCACTTTCATAGCATCATCTTTCAGGATTTGAAATAGCTTTTTAGTTCCTCTTCGCTTCTGCCATAAGGGTGGTATCATCTGCATATGTGAGGTGATTGCCATTTCTCCCGACAATCTTGATTCCAGCTTGCACTTCTTCCACCCCAGTGTTTCTCATCTTGTACTCTGCATATAATTTGAGCACTATCAGGTCTAAATTCTGGCAATAAAACTATGATCACAGAAAAATAAAGACGATTTTTAACAGTGTGGTCACAATTCTTTTGACTCCAGAGAAAGCTTAAAAAAAATCTCTTTAAGAATTCTTGCCCTGAGAAATAACTCCTCCTATGCCTTGAGACCAGAGTTCTCTGGATAACTTATCTATTATTGTTCAGTTGTTCATTAATGTCTGACTCTTTGGAATCCCATGGACTGCACCATGCCAGGCTTCCCTGTCCATCACTAACTCCCAGAATGTGCTCAAATTCATGTCCATTGAGTCAGTGATGCCATCCAACCGTCTTGTCCTCTGTCGTCCCCTTCTCCCCCTGCCTCCAATCTTTCCAAGCATCAGGGTCTTTTCTAATGACTTGGCTCTTCACATCAGGTGGCCAAAGTTTTGGAGCTTCAGCATCAGTCCTTCCAATGAATATTCAGGATTGATTTCCTTTAGGATTGATTGGCTTGATCTCCTTGCAGTCCAAGGGACTTTCAAGAGTCTTCTCCAACACCATAGTTCAAAAGCATCAATTCTTTGACCCTCGACCTTCTTTATGATCCCACTCTCACACCCATACACGACTACTGGAAAAACCATTTTTGTTGTTCAGCCCCTCTGTCTTGTCCGAGTCTTTGTGACCCCATGGCCCAATGAGTATTTAGGATTGATTTCCCTTAAGATTGACTGGTTTGATCTCCTTGCTGTCCAAGGGACTCTCAGGAGTCTTTTCCAGCACCACAGTACGAAGGCATCAATTCTTTGTCACTCTGCCTTCTTCATGGTCCAGCTCTCACAGCAACTCACAAAAGTGATGGTTCTCTTAGCCTCTGAAGAATACCATCCCCATAGGGCTTTTCTGCATAGTGTCACCGTCATTAATTCATTTCCCTACTGCTTATGTGGGGCATCTCCAGCTCCATTCCTTGATAGGAAAAAAACAAAGCAAATTATAAGCAAAGAACTTTGAGTATATTTTATTCATAACACACTTGTTAATCCCAGAATATATCTGTGTTTACATGTGTATTAGGGTCTTCCTTGGTAGCTCAGATGGTAAAGCATCTGCCTGCAATGTGGGAGTTACCCAGGTTCTATCCCTGGGTCGGGAAGTTCCCTGGAGAAGGAAATGGCAACCCATTCCAGTATTCTTGCCTGGAAAATGCCATGGATGAAGGAACATGGTAGGCTACAGTGCATGGGGTCGCGGACACTTATATCACTTTAGCTGATAGAGGAGGGATTGGTAATAGCATCAAAGGCAGTATATTATGAAGAGAAAGACATTTAAGCTTCAGAATTCCACTTTTGCAAAGGTGCTTTCAGGCCTCTGAGAACTCATATTGTCCAACCCATTTGTCCACCTGGAACTCATATTTTTACAGAATTTACAAAAAATGAAGAAATGTAGCCACAGGTGGTTAAATGATCATCTCTTTCTGTTGTGACTTCTAGGTAGGCTTTCTTCAAGTGTGGGGAGTTGGGGTTTGAGGGGGATGGGAAGAGAGGCATCGGAGGAAGAATATCCTGGAGATCTGGTAAAGGCAAGTTAGGCTTGGCAGAGCAGGGTACATTTATGTTGATTTACAACATGTCTGTATACAGTTATATTGTTGCTAACATGATTTCACAGGCCAGTCAGTAGCAGAATTGAGAAGCTGAAACTTTTCTAAATTGCCAATAAGTTAAAAAAATTAAATTTGACCAACTTTCCTGAGAAATAAGTACATTACTCATTCTATCTGCACAGAATGCTATCACAAAATCATTTTTATATGAAAAATATCATGAAAAAGTAAACAATCAAAAGCTAAAGGGACAATAAGTATTATAGAGATGAGTTAGGTAACAAATTATGCATTTTTCCTGCATCTTGTGATTTTATTTCAGTTCTTTAAAATTTGTAGCTTATTATAATTTTTTCTTATTTTAAGTTAATTTTTATTTTCATATTTCATTTTGAATTCATGATTTTGTATTCTTTTGTTTAAAGAGGGCTCTCAAAATTAGCTTTGAAGATCCACAAAACATGAGTAAAGTCCTTAATAACCTATATCTTCAAAGCCTCTGCTGTCTTTAGTGTTGAGAAAGGTGTGCAAAAATTGCCATTTTGTCCCTTTGAGTCTTTTATAGCCCTATGGGCAGGCTTCAGTCGTGTCCAACTGTACAACCCTACGGACTATAGCCCACCGGGCTCCTCTGCCCATGGGATACTGGAGTGGGTTGCCGTTTCCTTCTCCAACTATAGCCCTAAATTTTTATATAATAATAATAAATATAATAATAAAAAAGAATAATATAAACACTACAATTAAATGGATTGCAATGTCCCACATTTTGTTTTATGTTGCCATTAACTTGCTGTTCATGAAATAGTCAGGCTGTTTTAAAACTAGTATGATATCCCAGATATTATCAATCACCTAAAGTTTCTAGATTTATTAAAGAATAGAAAAAAAAATCTACCTGTAGTTAGTGTATGTAAGCTCAAAAAAAATGTATTCACATATTTGCTTGCTTGCATTTGTTCTTAAAAAAATCTCATAGGTAACCAACATAAAATAATTTCAGATGGGCCAGGTTGTGAATTAGAATTGTATCAAGCAAGTCTGAAGGTTTTCTCTCCCCATGTCTACTGCTCCCAGATGCAAACAACATAAAATGTGGCAAAGATGTACGTTGGCCGATAACAAGAATAATAGTAACTAAACACATATAATGTTTAGCTTATGCTGCTAGCCTATTTTAATGAAGTACTACAAGTACAATAGCTAATGATATATAACTCCTAAGCTTTGTTTTAGATTTTTTTAAAATTTGTTAAGATTTTCTACTTCAATAGCTAAAAATTATTTTGATATTGTATTTGCTAATAGCCTTTCTTCCTATTTAAGATAGCTCATTCTCTCCAAAATCCCATATAAGATCTAATATATGAAGTCTTCATAGATGAAGTGTTACATATGTTAACATATAATTGTAACAACATTATAAAACAGTGTTGTATATAATAAGATTCGTATTATATTTATATCTTATTTCCAAGGAATTTTTACTAATTATAATGCCTACAGTGTTAAAATGTGAATCATTTTGAGGTTTGAAGCTGAAGATAATTTATTATTTGAAAGTAAACAGACCATTGTTCTAAAAGACAGCTATAAGATGTTTTCTTATCCAGTTCTTATTCCCTTACTTGGAGATTCTCAGCCTTTATGATTGAGAAAATTGAGCAGCTTTCTATGCATCATATTGATTTTAATTTAAGAAGCAAAAGTAATACATCCTCTAATTTTTTATTCTCATTCTCACATTGTTTTTTACTTTAATATTCTTATATTGCAACAGCTAGTGCAAAGAATAAATACCTCAGGAACTAGGAGGAAAAACTAGGTCATGTTGCATCTTAGGAGATAATGCCCAAGTAAGCAAAACAGAAGAGAGAAGGATTGAAAAATGCCACATGTTGTAGAGTGGATTCTCTCTAGTATTTCATTATTTCAGAGTATCAGAAAGTATTGGATTCTTTGCAACCCCATGGACTGCAGCAGGCCAGGCTACTCTGTCCTCCACTATCTCCTAGAGTTAACTCAAATCCACGTCTATTGAATCAGTGATGCTATCTAACCATCTTGTCCTCTGCTGCCCTCTTCTCCTCTTGCCTTCAATCTTTCCTAGCATCAGTCTTTTCCAATGAGTTGGCTCTTTGCATCACATGGCCAAAATATTGGAGCTGCAGCTTCAGCATCAGTCCTTCCAATGAATATTCAAGGTTGATTTCCCTTATGATTGACTGGTTTGATCTTTCTGTACACCGGGACTCTCAAGGTTCTTCTCCAGCACCACAATTCAAAAGCATCAATTCTCTGGCTCTCAGCCTTCTTTATGGTTTAACTCCCACATTTGTACATGACTACAAGGAGATCCAACCAGTCCATTCTAAAGGAGATCAGCCCTGGGATTTCTTTGGAAGGAATGATGCTAAAGCTGAAACTCCAGTACTTTGGCCACCTCATGCGAAGAGCTGACTCATTGGAAAAGACTCTGATGCTGGGAGGGATTGAGGGCAGGAGGAGAAGGGGACGACAGAGGATGAGATGGCTGGATGGCATCACTGACTCGATAGATGTGAGTCTCAGTGACCTCCAGGAGTTGGTGATGGACAGGGAGGCCTGGCGTGCTGCGATTCATGGGGTAGCAAAGAGTCGGACATGACTAAGCAACTGATCTGATCTGATCTATACTGTACTCCAGGTTGGATCTGCTTCTAGTGCTCTAAGAAACAGCAATCCAGTTAAGCCCCAATGTGTACTTTGGGAAGTAATATTTTGAGATGAAATTAAATCAAACAGGAAGATTTTCTCTTTTATAAATTAGGCTCATTAAGGCATATTATATATACGATAAAGGTTATCCTTTTAAAGTGTGGGCTTCCCCTGTGGCTGTCAGTAAGGAAACTTCCTGCAATGTGGCAGACCTGGGTTTGAGCCCTAGGTTGGGAAGATCCCCTGGATAAGGAAACAGCTCCCCACGCCAGTCTTCTGGCCTGGAGAATTCCATGGACAGAGGAGCCTGGTGGACCCCAGCCCATGGCGTTGCAAAAAGTCAGACACAACTGAGTGACCTTTACTTTCACTTTTTTAAAGGGCACAGGTAGATGAATTTTAACAATTGTATGTAGTTGTGCAACCACTACCAAAATCAAAATCTAAAATATCCCCGGCCCTGAAAAACTTCCATGAGTCTCTTTGCAGTTGCTCTCCTCTCCCTACTTTACCCTCTGGCAGTTATTAATCTGGTGTTTATCCTTGCACTTTTGGCCTTTCTCAAATATCATATACATGGAATCATATAGAATATAAACTTTTGTGTTGAGCATCATGCTTTTGACATATCCACTTGGTTGAATATCTCAGTATTCATTGCTTGTCATTGCTGGGTGGGATACCATTGTATATATTTCCACAGTTTCTTCACTCTTTAGTTGATGGAATTTGGTACCTCTTCTTGTGTTTGGCTATTATAAAAACAAACTTGCTGTGAACATTAGCACAGTTAATTTGCGTGGACATGTAATTTATCTTGGATGAATACTTCAGTTGGGTTATATTTAAGTGTATTGATAACTTCATAAGAAACCATCAAGCTGCTCTCCAAAGTGGCTTTATCATTGTATATTTCCTCCAGCAATGTGAGTTTTAGTTGTACTACATCCTTACCAACACTTGATATTATCAGATTGTTTGCTTGTTTGTTTGTTTCAGACTTTCTAGTGTTTATACAGGAGTCCCTATGTATTGTTTTAACATTTATTTTACTAATGACTAATAATGTTGATCATTTTTTCTTGTAATTTATATTACAAGAAATATAAAGATATAAAATATATCTTCTCTCAGAAATTTCCTGTTGAGATATTTCTACTCATTTTTAAGTTTGTATTTTTTGTCTTCTTGTTAAGATTTAAAATTCCTTCCATATTATAGATTCATGGTCTTTTTAATCACATATAGAAGAATTTTTGCCAAATTTTCTTCTAGTCTGTCACTTGCCTTTTCATTCTCTTAGCAATGTGCTCCAAGAGTGGAAGATTTAATTTTAATAAAATCACATTTATCTTGTTCTCCCTTTTGTGTCTTATTTAATAAATCTTTGCCTACCCAAAGTCACAAATATTATTTTTTTTTACTGTTTCCTTCTTGAAGTTTTATAAAATTCTTATCTCCTACGTTTAAACCTATGATATATATTGAGTTTTATTTTATGTTATAAATTTTAAGGTTTTACTTTTTTGTATATGAATTTCCAGGAGGATTGATCGGCTATCAAATTGTAAAGAACTTTCTGTTGAACATATAAATTCTGTACTCTATCTTCTGCTACATTGATCTGTTTGATTATTCTTATACCAACACACACCATCTTGATTTCTATAGCCTCAGATTAAGTCTTGACATAAGATGAATCCTCCAACTTCATTTACCTTCTAAAAATATTATATTATCTGTCTAACATTTTGCTTGGCATATATATTTTTGCATTAGTTTGCAACTTTCTAAAAGCTGTCTGGAATTTGATTGAACTTTTGTTGCTTTATACAAGAGTTCAAACAATGCCTCAATCCAAAGAATTGCCTCTAGTGATAAAAATTCAAGGAACTACCTAATTAGAGAGCATACGCGACCACCCTATTAGAGATATATGAGAAACATGTGGGAATTATGTGGACTTTTCATTAACTGTAGCTAATAATAGAGCCAGCTTTTGTGTAAAGGTTAAGGTAGAGTACAAATCTGACTTATTTATAATCAATTAAAGACAGGTGTTAAGAAATGCTAATTTTCAACAAAGTAGCATGTTTGTAGGTTTGTTTCAGCAGAACTGTAAAAAAGAGACTACCTGTTCTATCATGGAGCACCTGCCTACCAAGTTAATATGGCCTCTGTATACCATTATATATCTTGGCAAATCCCCAAAACAATTTAAGAAAATGGAAGTATGTTGATTCTGCAAGAAAAATTTATTACTAAATAGAAATGTCTTGAACATTTCAGTTATCATAACTGTTGATTAAAACATCCTTGAATTTTTATCCTCTTTTTCTAGCAGTGACAATTCATGAAACAAAGAGAAAGTACCCAAAGTTCTACTTTTGCAAAAATGGTCATTGTTTTAATAATAGGAGAATTATTAAAATGTTATTTTTGGACACTCAAGAATCTTGTGGGTAATCATAATTCCTTTATTTCTTAGCAATATACTGTGCCAATGTTTCCAGTGGGATCAAATACTCATTTTCTACCTTTATTCAGATAGCCCACTAACTGTACCAAAATAACATATTTTAATAATGGAATAAACTGGCAGGGCCAGAAGTGTATTATGCTAGTGGAAGGAGGGATGGTGGTGGTGGTTATAATTAGCCGTATCAAGTATTAAAGTTACAGGCAAGATAGAGTAGTAATTCATTGTAAAATAAATGTTTAGAAGTTATATACTAACAATTTGAATCTGCAGAATTTTCATTAGCTTGTTTATTAATGACTAAAGAGACTCTGAGTGTAAAAAAATTAAAATTCACTATTGAAAGTTCTTGTTCCTAAGAAAATATATTGTAGTATAAAATATAGAATGATTTGACATTTGCCTATATAAGTATATAAGCAAACGTTTGTTTTGATAAGTTCACTTTACAACACTTGGCTTTTATGAAAGACCTACATTAGTACCTATTTTGTTAGCTTAAATAAATCCAAAGGGGATTTTTACAAAAAAAATAAATAAATAACTTGCAGTAAGCCTTTATAGAAGCAGTACAAGCTCCTTCCTTAAGAACTAGACTCAGCATCTCAGTATCCAGCTGACATAGCTTTGAAATGTGTCTGTGAACATCTGTGCTTTATCTCAATTTGTTTTGTGCATCCATTAGCAAGATGTGTCTTAATGTAATTGCTTCTTTGCTTTACAGCCATTTCAGCTTATAAAAGTTTTCATAAAAATGCTCTACTTTGGCATAATAGAGTAAACCTATATTTTAGACATCTATAGCTTGCATTTACATTTAATAGATGTTATTAGACTCTGATATAAGACAACAATTTTTGTTGAGAATCCTATCTACTCATCTCATAAGAAAGTTCTCTTTCTGAAAGTTAATATCTTTTTTTTTTTTTTTTGAAAGTTAATATCTTATACTGAATTTTCATTGGTTTAATCACACGCAGTGGTCTCATCTTTGATTATCCGCTTATGCAAATCAAAAAGGTCTATAAACACGTTGTCTGGTTGTTTGAAAGACCATACATTACTCTGTTGCCTAAATAATATTTTCTTTTTTCCTGTCATGAATTACATTACTGACTTGCCAAAGTATAAATGAATTTACATTAGCATGGATGGCTGCCGTCCGAGGGCACGTTAAGTCTTGGCAGTGTCATACATTTAGAAATGCATGTTAAATTACTACCAGGGCATGAGATAGTCATATAAAACTTGCAGACCTGTACTTCATTTTAAAAAGTCTGACCTTCACTTTATGATCTATATTACATAATGCTAAATTAATATCACAGAGCATTGATTACATCGGTACTAGTATTAGAATCTACATTACTCATTTTCTTGAATATCTAGACAGAGCGCACAATATTGGGTCATTTGAACTTATGATCTTATAATGTAGAACAATAATGCCCTCCAAAGTTACTGAGCTGTGAAAGGTTATTTTCTCCTGTACTTAATGATTCCAGGCTGTCTTCCAGATGGTCGTGATTTTGGTGTTACTCTCGTCTCGTCTTTCATTTCTCAGTACAACTGTCATAGTGAAACTTAATCCTGTTTCTCATTGCTTCTAATGTTCTATAATTTACAGTTCTACTCAGGACTTAGGTTGGCAGAAAATAGTAACTTTATTTATTTGGCCATGCAAATCACAGTTTGGTATGTGGGCTCTTTAGTTGCAGCATGTGGAATCTAGTTCCCTGACAGGGATCTAACCCGGGCCCCCTGCATTGGTAGTGCAGAGTGTTAGGCACTGGACCATCAGGGATGTCCCAGGAAATGGTAACCTCTAAGAAACTTTAAAAACTTGTCAGGTTTGCATTGGCTATATTCTTCATTTATGAAATAAATTTCATGGGCTTTTTGTAATAAGAACACTGTTTAAGATGCTGATTAAATACCTTTTACTATTGTTCATTTCCCATTTTGTATACTTGTTCTAGATGTTTGAAGCTGTCAGGATTCTGCCACCAAAAAAAAATCACTTGCTATGTTGTCTCATCAGTCTTTGCATTCATTCAGAAGGTAAAACTCTGGGAAACTGAAATGCATCACAGGAATTTAAATAGTTATTTCAAAACATATCTCTTTTGTGTTCAATATCTATTTTGCTTAGTGTTATGGTGTGTTGATTTTAACCAAGCACAGTAGCATACAAAGTGAACTTCTAAGTCTAGACTTGAAAGACTCCACAGGATCAGACATAATACAAGGTGAGTGGATAAAATGGTAAAAGCCAAGTGCATCAGTATGAAAATAACATTAGTTTCACATTTTCTAACCCTGCAGCCTTTTGTCGAAAGCTAAATGTTCTAAAAAAAACATGAAAACCCTTCCAGGCATATAAATAACAACATAAAGAACATCAAATATGAAAAATGCAAACCAATATTTTAGAGAGAAGAAATGACTTTATTCTATTTATATATTTTTGGAAAGAATATTATTCTTAAGACACCCTTTCCAAGCTAAGCTCCATGAGGTTTAGGAATTCAAAGTGTCTTCTCCATAGTTGTATCCTCAGTATCTAGAGTAATGACTGACACATAGTAGGTGCTCCATAAGTATCTGTCAAAGAGTGCTCAAACTACTGCACAATTGCACTCATCTCACACGCTAGTAAAGTAATGCTCAAAATTCTCCAAGCCAGGCTTCAGCAATACGTTAACATAAACTTCCAGATGTTCAAGCTGGTTTTAGAAAAGGCAGAGGAACCAGAGATCAAATTGCCAACATCCGCTGGATCATCGAAAAAGCAAGAGAGTTCCAGAAAAGCATCTATTTCTGCTTTCTTGACTATGCCAAAGCCTTTGACTGTGTGGATCACAATAAACTGTGGAAAATTCTGAGAGAGATGAGAATACCAGACCACTTGACCTGCCTCTTGAGAAACCTGTATGCAGGTCAGGAAGCAAGAGTTAAAACGACATGGAACAACAGACTGGTTCCAAATAGGAAAAGGAGTACGTCAAGGCTGCATATTGTCACCCTGTTTATTTAACTTCTATGAAGAGTACATCATGAGAAATGCTGGACTGGAAGAAGTACAAGCTGGAATCAAGATTGCCGGGAGAAATATCAATAACCTCAGATATGCAGATGACACCACCATTACGGCAGAAAGTGAAGAGGAACTAAAAAGCCTCTTGTTGAAGGTGAAAGAGGAGAGTGAAAAATTTGGCTTCAAGCTCAACATTCAGAAAACTAAGATCATGGCATCTGGCCCATCACTTCATGGGAAATAGATGGGGAAACAGTGGAAACAGTGTCAGTCTTTATTTTGGGGGGCTCCAAAATCACTACAGATGGTGATTGCAGCCATGAAATTAAAAGACGCTTACTCCTTGGAAGGAAAGTTATGACCAATCTAGATAGCATATTGAAAAGCAGAGACATTACTTTGTCAACAAAGGTCCATCTAGTCAAGGCTATGGTTTTTCCAGTGGTCATGTGTGGATGTGAAACTTGAACTGTGAAGAAAGCTGACTGCTGAAGAATTGATGCTTTTGAACTGTGGTGTTGGAGAAGATTCTTCAGAGCCCCTTGGACTGCAAGCAGATCCAACCAGTCCATTCTAAAGGAGATCAGCCCTGGGTGTTCTTTGGAAGGCCTATTGTCGAAGCTGAAACTCCAATACTTTGGCCACCTGATGCAAAGAGTTGACTCATTGGAAAAGACTCTGATGCTGGGAGGGATTGGGGGCAGGAGGAGAAGGGGACGACAGAGGATGAGATGGCTGGATGGCATTACCAACTCGATGGACATGAGATTGGGTGAACTCCGGGAGCTGGTGATCGACAACCTGGCATGCTGCAGTTCATGGGGTTGCAAAAAGTCGGACACGACTTAGCAACTGAACGGAACTGAACTGAAGTATCTGAGGGTCTAAGTTGTGGTACGTTGGCTCTTTAGTTGCAGCATGAGCGATCTATTTCCCTGACCAGGCATCTGACCTGTGTCCTCTGCATTGGTTGTGCAGAGTCTTAGCCACTGAACCACCAGGGATGTCCCAGGTAATGTAATAATAAATTTAATAAATGAATGAATCAGTGGATGATGAACTGTAACTGTATTTGTGGTAGCATAGCTCCAAGGGGTTACATCCCATAAACCAACTTTTTAGTCACATGAAGATGAATCAAACTAGCCTTTAAGTATCTATCATTAAATATTGTCCTGCCTATCTAGAAGTACGCTTCTGAGGTCACTCAAACGGTAAAGAATCTAGAAATAATTATCAGCTCATATATTTAAGTTTGAAGTTTACAATTATAATTTAGAATGATTTTGAAAGTTGTCAAAATTTCCTCAAGGCTAGACAATGATTTTTCACTTCATCAATAAAATACTCTTGAACATTCATGGACACTTCCATAAATGTGTAGCTGTCGTATCCTGTGACGTAGAATGTACTCTAGAGGGAGATTGAGGAAGAAACACACTGCTCACCAAGCTATGTGCCTTGTTGTGGGACTGTAACTGCCTGCAGAGAGAGGAGTTAATATCTAATTCATGCAAAAGGCTATGTTGACTAGTACTCAACATAGCATAGTAAATAATCCACAACTTAATCTATGTATGTTCATTTACAAATTATATACTCATATTACTATTAATTTGGTGACTGCAGCCATGAAATTAAAAGACACTTACTCCTTGGAAGGAAAGTTATGACCAACCTAGATAGCATATTCAAAAGCAGATACATCACTTTGCCGACAAAGGTTCGCCTTGTCAAGGCTATGGTCTTTCCTGTGGTCATGTATGGATGTGAGAGTTGGACTGTGAAGAAGGCTGAGCGCCGAAGAATTGATGCTTTTGAAGTGTGGTGTTGGAGAAGACTCTTGAGAGTCCCTTGGAGTGCAAGGAGATCCAAGCAGTCCATTCTGAAGGAGATCAGCCCTGGGATTTCTTTGGAAAGAATGATGCTAAAGCTGAAACTCCAGTATTTTGGCCACCTCATGCGAAGAGTTGACTCATTGGAGAAGACTCTGATGCTGGGAGGGATTGGGGGCAGGAGGAGAAGGGGACGACAGAGGATGAGATGGCTGGATGGCATCACTGACTCCATGAATGTGAGTCTGAGTGACCTCCGGGAGCTGGTGATGGACAGGGAGGCCTGGCGTGCTGCGGTTCATGGGGTCGCAAAGAGTTGGACACGATTAAGCGACTGATCTGATCTGATTACTATTAATATGAATGTGAAACATTAGTAATGTTAATTTATTCTGTTTTATCTTAAATAATATATCTGAATATAAATAGAATGTCTATGTTTTTTTTCCTCCGGTGCCTTAACAGTTTTCCTTGAGCACATCATTGTAAAGATTAATTTAAAGGTTAATTTATCAAAAAGCCATTTATGAATGGTGGTGGTGCTGCTGCTGAAAGGAAAGTAGAATCCAGTTCTAGTTTTACCAGTATTATAGCATAATGCTAGAATAAAGCTTCTTTTAAAAGCTTTTGATAACCACTAGAGTGGGGTTAGAGTCAGAAAAGAAGTATTAATATTACTCAACTCAAACAACTGTCAACTCCACAGATGTTCTAGTTACTGTGCCATTTATAAGAGACACGCTGATGAAGTTCTCACCACCATGCATACTCTCACAGTCCAATGGGATTGGCAGAAGACATAAGCATAGCTCCAATACTAATCAGAAGGCAGAGGATAAAGGCAGACCCAGAGCTGGAACACCCATCTGAACCAGGCAGAGAGGTAAGAGTTCAGAAGTCTATATGTAAAAAGAGGTAGAACTTAATTCATAATCTATCTGACTCCCAAATTCATGATCTTAACCTATATGTTTTGGGAATCTGTGACAGAACATAAATGTATGGATAAAATGATATGCAAGTAGAGGTTCACTCACGGTGACATGTAGATGAGAATTATAGTAGACTTAGGACAGAATGGAAGGAAACTCTAATTTTCATTAAAGTTCAGTTCAGTTCAGTCACTCAGTAGTGTCCGACTTCATGACTCCATGAATCGCAGCATGCCAGGCCTCCCTGTCCATCACCAACTCCCGGAGTTCACTCAGACTCACGTCCATTGAGTCGGTGATGCCATCCAGCCATCTCATCCTCTGTCATCCCCTTCTCCTCCTGCCCCTAATCCCTCCCAGCATCAGAGTCTTTTCCAATAAGTCAACTCTTCGCATGAGGTAGCCAAAGTATTGGAGTTTCAGCTTCAGCATCATTCCTTCTAAATAAATTCCAAGGCTGATCTCCTTCAGAATGGACTGGTTGGATCTCCTTGTAGTCCAAGGGACTCTCAAGAGTCTTCTCCAACACCACAGTTTATTATAGTTAGAGAAAAAAAAATCTTAGAAGAAGAAATAAATAGCAGTGGCCAGAAGCTATGAAGAGAATCAAAAGAAAGTTGTATGAAAATGACAAGGCTTTAGAAAATGTCAAAAGAGACTAATAGCCAGAAGTGCAGTAAGTTAAAGGCAAAAAGAAAAAAAACATCTATTGGATTTGCAGTTTTGGAGGTCATTAGAAAGGTTTCTATTTGTTTGTCTGAGTTTGGTTTTGATTTGCTTGTTTGTTACTTAGTTTATGCTTATAATCTGAGGGGCAGGACGTGGTAGGAAGAAAGTGAATAAAGAGGTTGAAGAGAGTATGAAGGAATATTGATCAAGTAAGTGGAGATAGGATTGAAATTTGCGAAGATAGGAGAAGAAATGGGTTCAAATCACAAACATGTGGGTTGGTTTTGGAAAAACGGGAATCCACTTCATTTGAAGCTGGACAGAAAGAGGTAAAGTTACAAAGGTGTTCAATTGAAACTATTAATCTCATTGGTTCCAATTCTTCTATGACGTGGAAGGACAAGTCTTTTTCTACAAGAGAAAAAGTTTCAAGTAAAAAGTTTGAAAATATGGGAATTGTTATGGAATAGTGTCTTAGGAACTAAAGAAGATAAGCAGGCTCCAGATCTTACTAAAGAAGACTATCCATCTGGAAACCAATAGATTTATTATTTGTGAATTGCAACATAATAATAATTGTAGAGAAATATTATTTAACCCATAATCTTACCTAAATATTTTCAGAATAGACTATGAAAAATGGTGTTGTAGACGAGTCTCAAAGATACAATCTCACAAAATTAAATTTTATCTACATGGGCCAATTTCTTATTTATTCTTCTAAATTTCCTGAAAATGAAACTCATGGTGTTTATGCTCAGTTTTGCTTGGAATGACATATATTTTGTAAAAACTATTGAGTACATTAACTGAGTTGCACGATTTACCACCTGAATGCCAACCTACTTTGATGCTTGACTTCATATTTTCATGAGGTATCTTGGGTTTTTAGGGATGGCACAGAACTAGTTTACAGACTCCAATCAAAAGATAGGTTAAAACTTCAAGTTTTTAGTTTTCTTCTTTCGTAGAATTTTCTATGACATCTTCTTGTTATCAAGTTTAACTATATTATGCAAGTATAACCAGTTTATGAATTCTCTATGATTCTAGCAGCACAGGTGCTTCTGTTCTCAGCTTGTCTGATAAATATTATTTTCCATAATCCAAAATGCATAGCAATACTACCTGTATGAAACTGAATCAATTCTATCATAGACTTACTGTATTTTATGCTTCAAGGAACCTCAGAGAAGATTCAGCTCAACCAATTTGGTGGCCAGTTCTCTTAAAGTGTGGTTTGTATAATTTTTTGTCATTAAATTCCATTTGCCAAGTATTTTTACTTCTCATAAAACTGAAATGATGCTGAGGAAGATTCTTTGTAGAGTTGCTTTAGAATTCCTAATTTTAGCATCTGGTTCTTCTGACGCTGAATTCTTAGGTGTTATAAGAAATTATTTTTAAAAAATATTCATGTTGCAAAGAATATCCTTATATAAGGAGCCAGTGAGTTAATAAGTGGCCTAAAATAAATATCTTTTAGCTCATTCTGACTGTAGTATGAACTTTTTTATGAGAAACAATAGATTTATCCATTTTTTATATTGTCTTTTGTTGTTGTTGTTTGATTGTTTTGCTTTGTTTTTAAGTGGCTTGTTTGGTCATTGATTGTCTCATATGAATCGAAGCCAAGTAACGCTTTTCATTTTCTTTTAGTTCTCTACAGCAGCTTGTCCAAAGTGTGTCTCAACTTTAATTGCTCACCCGAGTACTTGATTTTGATGTTGAGAATGCAGGGAAAGAAACTTATGAGCTATTATCACATTAGTGAATTAGTTCCATTTAACTGAAAAATAAAAGTTTCTACATTACGTTATTCTTTACTTGATTCCTTTGGCATTTTAGATATTCATCATATATCAAAAGGAAAATTAGTTTTCAAAATAAGTTTATAACATAGTTAAGTTCTTTAATCTTAGTAAGCACTATCCATATGAGATTTTCTAACAATTTGTTGGGTTTGTATTAATTATGTCCTTGTTTAGGCCTTGTTCTATTGGATTTGCCTATAGCAGTGTTTTTATCTACATTTCCATATAAAGAGGACAATTTGACACAGAGTAATTGATTTATATAATTCATATTGTAAAATTATTGTCCTGAGGAACATGACAAGGTTATTTAAAAATACCTTTTAAAAAATAACATTTATTTAATGAAAGTCAAGGTAAAGAACCAATGTATTTGATATTTAAACTCAAAAAATATCTCATATGCTAACTGCAGGTCTCAGAAGACAACTAAAATGTTGATTAAAAGCCTACTGGTTAGTAAGAGAGAAACAGTATCAAATTATATTTATTTTAAAATAATTATTTAAAAAATGAACATGGCAATTGACCAAGTGCTTCATTATATTGCAGTTCATTTCAGTTCAGTTTAGTCACTCAGTCATGTCCGATGCTTTGCAACCCAATGGACTGCAGCACGCCAGGCCTCGCTGTCCATCACCAACTCCCGGAGTTTACTCAAACTCATGTCCATTGAGTTGGTGATGCCATCCAACCATCACATCATAGGCTGTCCCCTTCTCCTCCCGCCTTCAATCTTTCCCAGCATCAGGGTCTTTTCAAGTGAGTCACTTCTTCACGTCAGGTGGCTAAAGTATTGGAGTTTCAGCTTCAACATCAGTCCTTCCAATGAACACTCAGGATTGATTTCCTTTAGGATGTACTGGTTGGATCTCCTTGCAATCCAAGGGACTCTCAAGACTCGTTTCCAACACCACAGTTCAAAAGCATGAATTCTTCAGCGCTCAGCTTTGTTTACAGTCCAGCTCTCACATCCATACATAACTACTGGGAAAACCATAGCTTTGACTAGGTGGGCTTTTGCTGGTAAAGCAATATCTTTGCTTTTTAATATGTTGTCTAGGTTGGTCATAACTTTTTTTCCAAGGAGTAAGCATCTTTTAATTTCATGGCTGCAGTCACCATCTGCAGTGCGTTTAGAGCCCAAAAATATAGAGTCTGTCACTGTTTCCCCATCTATTTGCCATGAAGTGATGGGACTGGATGCCATGATCTTAGTTTTCTGAATGTTGAGCTTTAAGCCCACTTTTTCACTCTGCTCTTTCACTTTCATCAAGAGGCTCTTTAGTTCTTCGCTTTCTGCTATAATGGTGGTGTCATCTGCATATCTGAGTTTATTGATATTTCTCCCAGTAAGCTTCATCCAGCCCAGTGTTTCTCATGATGTACTCTGCATGTAAGTTAAATAAGCAGGGTGACAATATACAGCCTTGATGTATATGATATTGCAAGGTACACAATTACATTATTAAAAATCTATTAACACAATGCTCTTATTTATTCATATTTTATGAAATAATATTACAGATATACCCCAGTTCAAACTTTTCATACTTCCTTGGAACCATTCTGTATAATATTTTTGAAATCTCCATGTGTGCCAACTGGACTGACTTATTAATTAACTATTATCCGGGAAGGACTACTTAACATGGAGACAAATAAATATTCTGAAAAAACACAAGACTGGAGCACCAATTCTGAGTTCCATTACAGCTCTTCCCACTCTCAGAGTGACTTAGGAAGTCTATTTCAATGAAAATAATGGTGACATCTAAGGAGTGATTGGTATCTTCTAGACACTGTGCTAGTTTCTTCATGTGTTTTATTTGATTAAATATTAGTAAATATCTTGTAATATGGATTATTCCCACCATTTTACAGATAAAGAAAGAAGTGAAAGTGAAAGTTGCTCATTTGATTTTGACTCTTTGCAACCCCATGGACCGTAGTACACCAGGCTCCTCTGTCCCTGGAATTCTCCAGGCAAGAATACTGGATTGGGTTGCATTTCCTTCTCCAGGGGATCTTCCTGACCCAAGGATCAAACCCAAGTCTCCTGCATTGCAGGTAGAATCTTTACTGTCTGAGCCACTGGGGAGACAGATAAAGAGATCACTGCCAAAGACCATAGGGTTTTCCAGGTGACACGTGGTAAAAAAAAAAAAAAAAACAACAACAACCCACCTGCCAATGCAGGATACTTAAGAAATGCTGGTTCAACCCCTGGGTCAGGAAGATCCCCTGTAGCAGGACATGGCCACCCACTCCAGTATTCTTGCCTGGAGAATCCCATGAACAGAGGACCCAGATGGGCTCTTCTTCATAGGGTCACACAGAGTCAGACAAGACTGGAGCTAGTTAGGATGCATACACACCAAAGATCACAAAGCAGCAAGGGGCAGAGTCAGGAATCAGCTT
The DNA here is from genome assembly GCA_935064755.1 of Tragelaphus eurycerus. Classification (NCBI taxonomy): domain Eukaryota; kingdom Metazoa; phylum Chordata; class Mammalia; order Artiodactyla; family Bovidae; genus Tragelaphus; species Tragelaphus eurycerus. Next base: position 36,096,868 of record CAKXYN010000010.1, on the reverse strand, counting down.
CAGATCTGTCCAACTCAACATTCAGTAGTTGTTCTCAACTACTAAGTCATACTGACCCTTAGGTTGTATACTTCAGTTTGTACATCTTTAAAATGAGGACATAATTTCTACTATATCTACTCATAGACTTTTGCTGTAGATTTTAATTTTGTGAAAATGTTTCCTTCCTTTCCCACTCCAGTGGTAGAAGGTTTGCCTTGTGATTTACTTTGATTAGTTTTTGCATGGATGCCACAAATTATCAAAAGCTTTAATGCAAATGGACTAGTTCAGCTTGGTCAGTCTTGTTCTTTTGTCCTGTGCCCCAAGAATAGAGTATCTCAGATAGAACCTGTTCCTTCAACCTGGATCATAGAATAAAATATCAAGTGGATTAGACCTTCTGTTAAAACCATAAACCTATAACAGAGACAACTGACAAACTACAAGCTCCATGCAACATGAGAAATAAATAGATATTTGTTAACATAAACGACTTTGATTTACTGAGTTGTTTGTTCCCCAGCCAAAGTTAACTTATTTAGATTGATATAAATATCAACTATTACAATGGATATATTATTATTGTTTAAGTAGGTAGTTCACTTATTTTCTCCTGGAGGAAGCATCCATTCAGACAACTGCAAAAGTTTGGTGTTTAATAAATGACAAAACACTACCATTCATTGTCACAATTAGGAAGAAATAATATTCTTCATTAATTATTGTCTTAAAATGTCAACATCCCAAATATCTGTATTTATTACCATAAATAATATATTTATAAAAAATTCCCCAGGACTTTCAAGTAAAATTACTGCTGTATCTGAAAAACATTATTACATTCTGAAATGAAACTTGTGGAGTGATGCAATCTAAAGATATTCTTTCTCTAATCATTACCTTCAGAATTGATTGGAGAAGAGATATTTGCCTCTGACAAGATTTAGTTATAACTATTAACTAAATACTTAATCAGATGATCTGATGTTAGATCTTTGAAACTTTCCTCAATTTTATTAAACGTCATGTTGTGTTGCAATTTTCATCCATAAAACTTTGAAGGAAAGGTTTGTGTGTTTTTCATCCTTATATTCCATTTGTCACAAAAGTTCATCCAGAGAAAGCATTTAATAAATGATGAGAATAGGTATTATTACAATCCAGAAATCCTAATTTATTAAACAACTATCAAGGAATTAGAAAACATTGTTCATCTATGTTTTTGTGCCTTTTCAGTTACCAAGTGGTTATAAACTCTATTTCTATATCACTTTGCAATTTATAAAGCGCCTCATATGTCTCGTCTCATTCAGTCTTTACTATTATGTGAACATATCTATTTTTGATTTACTTAGAGGGCTTCAGAGTTACCGTGCAACAACACATTTAGTAGGTATTAAAATCAGGATTTATCAACTTCTCAATCCTTTCAATCATACTTCTTAGAAGGTGAATGTTGAGGCAGGAAAACAAATCAGAAAAAGATAGAAATATTTCTGTCTTATGACCTTTTTTTATTATCTAGCAAATTGAGAAATATATGGGTTGAAAATAAACTCAAGGCTAGACCTAATTTTGTAAATATTGGGCCCTTTTTCTCTACAGATTATATTCTAATTTTAAATAAAAATTCAGAGTCTATTTTACAGAAATTCTAGAGACTCAAAGTAAATGCAAATAATATTTGTATATGCTTTACAAATGTAAAAAAAAAAACTTAAGGATAAAGTTAACCTAAGAGAAGGACAAATGTACTAAAGCATTTCAAATTAGAGTATTCAGTTAGGAAGAACAAAAACCTATGAGCATAATCTTGTTAAAATGAAGTATCACCTAATTTTGCTTATCATACCTCCAAATTATATTTAACTCTTTGAAGGCTTGTCAAAGTAGGTTATTGCCACTTATATAGTAAATAATACAAAAGCTTTCTGAAGATAAAAATGACCTTTCTAAAATTAGATTATTAGGTAACACTCTCATAAAACATTGTATTTCTTTATAGAAATATAATCAATTTTAAAGGAGCCCCTGTCAATTCACAAATATTAATTCATACACCCTTCGGTTCACTGCTTTTTAAATAGATGAGTTGTCCAGAATATGGTGGGTAACCTTAAGTCAGTCCCAGGCAATTTCTGCTTCCTGGTGTCTGTATCCCTTTCTCTCAAATATAAGGTGTACATGGCACCTTTCTTCTCACAAAATAGTGATGAAACCATGAGTTGACATTACCAAGATTAAATTACAAAGACTCTAGCTTCCGTCTTGGGCGTGTCTTGCTCCCTTTTCCTCAGAGCCCTCGCTGTGGGGAAGCCTGCTGCCATGTTGCAAGCTGCCTCATAGGAAGGCCCACTTGACAAGAAACTGATGTGTGTGGTCAGTCAGTGATTATATGCGGTCTGGCAATGGCCCTGGGAATAAATTTGGATGCAAATCTTCCCACAACTGAGGTTTGATGTAACCAGTGACTTTAGCCCCAGCTGGTACTTTGGAAACTGCAGCCTCATGAGAAACTCTGAGCCATGAGAAAACCTGAGCTAACCCAGAGGCTCACAACAAAGCCAGATACTGTGAGATAATAAATGTTATTCAATCAACTGTTGGGGGGTAACTTTTATGCAACCATAGAAAACTAATACATAGGGCATAGTCCATCCTCACAAGATCTTAATAATAAATTAAGATTTTAATTAAACATTATGCAAAGACTCAAAAGCTTATAACTTAAAATGAGTGGATGAATGCAAAGGAGACAAGAATATAGCCAAGCCTCAACAACTAAATTCTTTAATGGATTATTTACTTGCTCCTGAAATTAAAGGATTTTGTGTATTATTTTAAACTTATCATTATGCATATTACTATGACATTAATGATAACCACTTTTTGTTAACCACTAGAACATGCTGGTATATGAACAGAGTTCATGTTAGAATTAGCTTGGAAGGCTAGTATGTCTTTTGCGATCTCATAGAATCTGGCCTTGCCCAGGAAACATAAAATTCAGATCTTCTGATTTAAGGCAGTACAAATTCCTCTTTCAAGTGAACATCTGCTGCCGTTTTATTGGTCTGTATCTATTCTTTCTTGTCATAAAATATGAATTTAATTTTCTCGGGCAACTAGCTCTGCCCACTTTGGCTCTGCCCACTTTGTTGATTATCATATTCCTTCTCCTTGGCTCTACGAGTTCATCCAATTTGGGCTGATAGGAACCAGTTCCAAGACTCTCCTAATTGAAGGATAGACTCAGCTTCTTCCCTCTGTCTCAACCTTTCTCTCTCATCAATTTTCTCCTGTTGTCTTGGATCCAAAAGTACAGACACTGATGCTACCCCTAGTGTCATTTCACACATGAAGCCTGAGAATGAAGCTGACCCAGCTCCTACCAAGCAGAGCGGCTAGGAGAGGGAGAGAAATCAGGCCCTGGTGCTTCTGCAGTGTCAGAAACCAGCTCAGATTTTGGGATTCTCAACCAAGAAAGCCAACAAAGTTCCACCCAACTTAAGACAGTTTCTTTGAGTATTTATTTATTTTAATTCAGTCAATTTATTCATGTATTCAACAGAATATCCGCTGAGTGCTTATTCCTTGTAAGTAAGTGTCCCAATTGTTATAGGAATTAAAAGATGTGTCGGACTAAGTACCCATACTCAAGATCCAGTAGGAAAAGCTGTGCCCACAAATATTTCTTTTATCTGGAACATAAATACCATATGTTTTCCTTCTCTAGTTATAATGTTTTCGGTTTTGGTTATAATCCTTACCTGTTGATAAACTCCACTGCAAACTGCCTGCTTTCTCATGAAACTTCCCCCACCATCGTTCTCACCTCACCTACCACTCTGCCCTTGGCTGGCTCCACTCTGGCTCTTTCTGGAACACACCCACTGTACCATGGTCTCCTCCTGTTTGCATCTGATCTTTGCTTCGTCTGGAATTCTCTCCACACATAGATCCACAGGGCTTGTTTCCTCATATTCTTGCAGTCACTTCTCAAATATCACACGTAAATGAGGTATTCCTTGTCTCATTTCAAAGTTGAATGCCCCCCATCATGGACACTGCCTATCCTTTTTCCTTGGCTTTTATTCCATTGTCTTTACCATCATGTGACTATAATATAATCTGTATTTCCTCTCCACTTTGATTTTATAGTATATCCATCTGCCCTCACCAGAAAATACGCTCCATGAGGGCAGGGATTTGGAGGAGACTGACTCAGAAGCAGACACAAAGAGTGAGTATAAGGCTAGAATAGGAAAACTAACATGGCCCAAAGAACTGGGGGAAACTCAGAAACAGCCTGAGCCTAAATACTAAAGGATGACGTTTAGAGCATCTATCCAATGGACAGAATGCAACAGCAGCACTGGTCTGTCACCAGAGCTCAAAGTTTCTATCACGCCTTCCAACAACAAGCATTTTCATTGGTCTCCTTTTCCCAAATATATTCAATTGGAAGCAAAAGCCTACCAAGTTTTATTTTCTCATAAGACTCAGAGAAGAGAATGACCTCATTCATTTTGACTTATGCTTTACCTCTTCTAGGAATACAAATTTCTTTAAGCCTGAGATATTCATTTCAACTCAATTTTATTTTGCTTTTTGGCTTTTCAATATGAAAGAAAAAATATTTATTAATGCAGAGAAAAATTGTAAGCATTATGGTTAATTAAAAGTTAACCCTAAGTTGATTTAAACATAAGTGTCTTATTTGTTTGTCATAAACTCGTAGATCTGCTAATTTTTAATTTCAATTATTTTTTCAGCTTAGATTCTTAAAATGCAACTCAAACTTCTGATTTCCAGCTTCATGTGTAAGGAACTGGAAAGTGGCCTCTTCATCCTAATAGCAAGGGTAAAACTGAACAGACTGAAAAATCAACTTTTCTTGGATCTGTAAGAGAGGGAAGAATGCAAACATATATATATATATATTTCCTCTCCCCTCATCTAGTTTTTCTTAGTTCTATCATCTTACTTAACAATTAGTAAGCAAACATTGATAACTTGTTATCAACTAGTGTTCATGGTTTTAGCTAGTATTCACACTTTGTGTAGTACATTCTATGGGTTTTGACAAATGTATGATGTTTTATATCCACCACTATAGTACCATGCAGAATATTTACTGCCATAAAAATCCTGTATCTCCTCCTCTATTATTACTTAAGGAAAAAGACCTGCATGTCCTTTTAATAAGTTTTCAGGTAGTTAGTAAATATTTATTTTTACCAGTACTCTTCTCCCAATTGTCTTTAAAAGAGTCAACCAGATGTGATATGTATAGAAAAGAGGGTGTGTCAGCTGGTGGAGGCTGGAGAGAGGCTACTTGTTTGCTTGCTCCCTCACAGCTGGACCATTAAAGAGCCAAATGATAAATAAGCAAAACATTAATTTCTTATAAATGTACGAAAGTATTGACTACCAATTAAAGCATTACGGAGTTTTGCTAAACCAGGTAGAAACTAGAGAACTCAGGTGACATCTAGGAAATGTTATTCAAGTTTAACATAATTTTGCAGTGACTCAGATTATTAGGTTATATGTTAAAACAGCAGTTCTCAATCTTTGTTAAGATTTGTGCATCTGAATTACTTTTGGTACTTATTAAACTTTGTGTCCAACTCTCAGAGAATCTAGGTATTGCTAGTGTGGTGGTATCAGGAAATCTGCTGTTGTTAACAAGAAGGTAACAGTAATTCTGATTGAAGCAGTCCATAGACCAACCCGGAGAAATAACCTTGACAATAGGGCCACACTTGAGCTCTCAGACAGCTCTGCATAATTCTTCTTTGTGAAGGAACATATCTGTGCTCACAGTCAAAACAGACAGGTAGATACCACCTCACCAACTGACCTGACCCCCTACTCAGAGTGTATATGAACTCTAGATTTTGCTGATGATTTCCAGGAGAGTAAAGCTTCCTCTTGAAGGCTGTTTCAGTATGTAATTGCCATTATATTCAGGAAGCTTTCATGCTTACTTAACTCTATTGTATTTTCTATGATTTGTCAGTGTGTGCCTGTTCTGTTCTGTTTATGACTCAGTGATGACTAACAAGTGACCTCCATTCTCCACAAGAAAACAATGATGGAATCAATTCCAATCAGAATCTTCTTTCAGCTTAACTCTCTCCCACCACTTTGACCTTTCTTCTGAGTGCTTCTTCCTCATCCCTTGACTCATTTTTGTTTTCCATCAGATTCTTTTCATCATCTTAAAACTATTGAAAACTTGTACAATCCTCTGATTTTTACTAAAAAAGAATACAGCAGAATGAATCCAGGACTCAGTGAGGGTAAACTTCTGACTACTACTACTAATGATATTTAAATAAGGCTGTGTAGTTTATGGCTTCCCATGTGGCTCAAGTCATAAAGAATCTGCCTGCCCGTGCAGGAGCCATAGGAGACGCAGGTTCAATTCCTGAGTTGGAAAGATCCCTTGGAAGAGGAAATGGCAGCCCATTCCAGTATTCTTGCCAGGATAACTCCAGAGACAGAGGAGAATAGCAGGCTACAGTCCATGGGGTTGCAAAGAGTTGGACACGACTGAGCAGGCAAGCACATGAGTCTATGAAATGTTTCCAGGTGCATTATTTTACTTATTATGTAACTCCATGAGGTGGATTTTAGTACCTTAATTCTATAGATGAAAAATCTCTTGTCTTAAAAATGGTAAAGGACTCAGCTTCAATTTATACAACAAATTTGTAACACCCAAATTGACTCAAATTCCCTGCACTCATTACTATTCCTCTCTATTTTATTTTAATATAGGATAGTGAGGAGATCAGTGAAATAACAGATCTGACAGGGCGAACATCAGGAACAGGAGTTGTTAAGCTTCCTACTTATGCATAAATTATTCTAGAGTGCAAGCCAGCAACTCTAGTCTCACCACAGTCCTCCAGATGAAGTTTCCTTCAAGACTAGATCTTGTGCTATACCACTGCGCTGGAATCACCTCCAATTCCTAACCAAGCTACAGGGTTATATTCCTGATGGTAATTCTTTGAACACATTGTGTTACAGAGGAGTTTAAAATTGTGTCTGTGATGAATTTAGTTCCATAATGATGTATGTTTTTCTTTTCTCTGAGTCACCTTTTTGCTTTTTTAAGTGAGGTTTACCAAGATAGAATTTACATACATTCAGTTCAGTTAGTTCAGTCGCTCAGTCATGTCTGACCCTTTGCGACCCCATGGACTGCAGCATGCAAGGCCTCCCTGTAAATCACCAACTCCCAGAGTTCACTCAGACTCATGTCCATTGAGTCGGTGATGCCATCCAACAATCTCATCCTCTGTCATCCCCTTCTCCTCCTGCCCTCAATCCTTCCTAGCATCAGGGTCTTTTCAAAGGAATCAGGTCTTCGCATCAGGTGGCCAAAGTATTGGAGTTTCAGCTTCAACACAGTCCCCCCAGAACACCCAGGACTTTCTTCTTGGCTGGGTGCATCTCCGCCGACCCAAGTCTGTATGGAGTTTCAGCTTCAACATCAGTCCCTCCAATGAACACCCAGGACTTATCTTCTTTAGAATGGACTGGGTGCATCTCCTTGTAGTCCAAAGGACTCTCAAGAGTCTTCTAAAACACCATAGTTCAAAAGCATCAATTCTTCAGCACTCAACTTTCTTTCCAGTCCAACACTCACATACATACATGACTACTGGAAAAACCATAGCCTTGATTAGATGGAGCTTTGTTAGCAAAGCAATGTCTCTGCTTTTTAATATGCTTGAAAGCAATGGCACCCCACTCCATTACTCTTGCCTGGAAAACCCCATAGGCAGAGGAGCCTGGTAGGCTGCAGTCCATGGGGTCACGAAGAATCAGACACAACTGAGTGGCTTCACTTTCACTTTTCACTTTCCTGCACTGGAGAAGGAAATGGCAACCCACTCCAGTGTTCTTGCCTGGAGAATTCCAGGGATGGGGGAGCCTGGTGGGCTGCCATCTATGGGGTCACACAGAGTTGGACATGACTGAAGTGACTTAGCAGCAGCTAGGTTGGTTATAACTTTCCTTCCAAGGAGGAGCAAGCATCTTTAAATTTCATGGCTGCAGTCACCACCTGCAGTGATTTTAGAGCCCAAGACATAAAGTTAACCACAGTTTCTACTGTTTCCCCATCTATTTCCCATAAAGTGATGGGACCGGATGCCATGGTCTTTGTTTTCCGAACGTTGGGTTTTAAACCAACTTTTTACTCTCCTCTTTCACTTTCATCAATAGGCTCTTTTGTTCTTCTTCACTTTCTTCCATAAGGGTGGTGTCATCTGCATATCTGAGGTTATTGATATTTCTCTCAGCAATCTTGATTCCAGCTTCTGATTCATCTGGCCCACTGTTTATCATGATGCACTCTGCATATAAGTTAAATAAGCAGGGTGACAATATACAGCCTCAACAGACTCCTTTTCCTATTTGGAACCAGTCTGTTGTTCCATGTCCAGTTCTAACTGTTGCTTCCTGACCTGCATACAGATTTCTCAAGAGGCAGATCAGGTGGTCTGGTATTTCCATCTCTTTCAGAATTTTCCACAGTTTATTTTGATCCACATAGTCAAAGGCTTTGGCATAGTCAATACAGCAGAAATAGATGTTTTCTGGAATTCTCTTGCTTTTAGATGATCCAGCAGATGTTGGCAATTTGATCTCTGGTCCCTCTGCCTTTTCTAAAACCACCTTGAACATCTGGAAGTTCATGGTTCACATATTGATGAATCCTGGCTTGGAGAAAGTTGAGCATTACTTTGCTAGCATGTGAGATGAGTGCAATTGTCCAGTAGTTTGAACATTCTTTGGCATTGCCTTTCTTTAGGATTGGAATGAAAACTGACCTTTTCCAGGGCTGTGGCCGCTGCTGAGTTTTCCAAATTTTCTGACATATTGAGTGCAACAGTTTCACAGCATCATCTTTTATGATTTGAAATAGCTCAACTGGAATTTCATCACCTCCACTAGCTTTTTTTGTAGTGGTGCTTCCTAAGGCCCAGTTGACTTCACATTCCAGGATGTCTGACTCTAGGTGAGTAATCACACCATCATGATTATCTGGGTCGTGAAGATCTTTTTTGTAGAGTTCTTCTGTGTATTCTTACCACATCTTCTTAATATCTTCTACTTCTGTTAGGTCCATACCATTTCTGTCCTTTATCGAGCCCATGTTTGCATTAAATGTTCCCTTGGTATCTCTTATTTTCTTGAAGAGATCTCTAGTCTTTCCCATTCTATTATTTTCTTCTATTTCTTTGCACTGATCACTGAGGAAGGCTTTATTATCTCTCTGTGCTATTCTTTGGAACTCTGCATTCAAATGAGTGTATATTTGTTTTTCTCCTTTGCTTTTTTCTTCTCTTCTTTTCACAGCAATTTGCATGGCCTCCTCAGACAGCCATTTTACTTTTTTGCATTTCTTTTTATTGGGAATGGTCTTGTTCCCTGTCTCCTGCACAGTGTCACGAACCTCCATTCATAGTTCATCAGGCACTATGTCTATCAGATCTAGCCCCTTAAATCTATTTCTCACTTCCACTGTATAGTCATAAGGGATATGATTTAGGTCATACCCGAATGGTCTGGTGGTTTTCCCCACTTTCTTCAATTTAAGTCTGAATTTGGCAATAAGGAGTTCATGATCTGAGTCATAGTCTGCTCCTGGTCTTGTTTTTGCTGACTATATAGAGCTCCTCCATCTTTGGCTCCAAAGAATATAATCAATTTGATTTCGGTGTTGACCATCTGGTGATGTCCATGTGTAGAGTCTTCTCTTGTGTTGTTGGAAGAGGGTGTTTGCTATGACCAGTGCGTTCTCTTGGCAAAACTCTATTAGCCTTTGTTCTGCTTCATCCTGTACTCCAAGGCCAAATTTGCCTGTTACTCCAGGTGTTTCTTGACTTTCTACTTTTGCATTCCATTCCCCTATAATCAAAAGCACATGTTTTGGGAGTGTTAATTCTAAAAGGTCTTGTAGGTCTTCACAGAACCATTCAATTTCAGCTTCTTCAGCATTACTGGTTGGGGCATAGACTTGGATTACCGTGATATTGAATCATTTGCCTTGGAAAGAAACAGAGATCATTCTTTCATTTTTGAGATTGCGTCCAAGTACTGCATTTGGGACTCTTTTGTTGACCATGATGGCTACTTCATTTCTTCTAAGGATTCCTGCCCGCAGTAGTAGATGTAATGGTCATCTGAGTTAAATTCACCCATTCCAGTCCATTTTAGTCCCCTGTTTCCTAGAATGTTGATGTTCACTCTTGCCATCTCCTGTTTGACCACTTCCAATTTGCCTTGATTCATGGACCTAACATTCCAGGTTCCTATGCAATATTGCTCTTTACAGCATCGGACCTTGCTTCTATCACCAGTCACATCCTCAACTGGGTGTTGTTTTTTCTTTGGCTCCATCCCTTCATTCTTTCTGGAGTTATTTCTCCACTGATCTCCAGTAGCATATTGAGCACCTACAGACCTGGAGAGTTCATCTTTCAGTGTCCTATCTTTTTGCCTTTTCATATTGTTCATGGGGTTCTCCAGGCAAGAACTCTGAAGTGGTTTGTCATTCCCTTCTCCAGTGGACTACATTCTGTCAGAAGTCTCCACTATGACCCATCCATCTTGGGTGGGCCCATGGGCATGGCTTAGTTTCACTGAGTTAGACAAGGCTGTGGGCCAAATGATCAGATTGGCTAGTTTTCTGTGACTGTGGTTTCAGTGTGTCTACCCCTGATGCCCTCTCTCAGCGCCTACTGTCTTATTTGGGTTTCTCTTACCTTGGACGTGGGGTATCTCTTCACGTCTGCTCCAGCTAAGCGCAGCCGCTGCTCCTGCTCCTTGCTTTGGATGTGGGGTACCTTCTCACTGTCGCCACTCCTGACCTTGGATGTGGGGTACCTTCTCTTGGCGGCTCACTACTCACTGCTCCATACCTTAGATCTTACTAAAATTCACCTTTTTTGATGTGGTCTCCAATTAGTTTTGACAAATGTGTATAATAACCTAACTGCCACCACAATCATATGTATTATATTTCCACTATCCCTCCAAAACCCTCACATAATGCTTAGTTGTCAGTCCTCTGCTTTACCCCTCTTCTGAGAAACTAGTGATCTGATTTTAACCTCTTTCTTTTACTTTTTTCAGATGTTACACAAATAAAATACAAAGCTTTTTTATTCTAATTTCTTTCACCTACCATAATGCTTTGGAGGCTTGTTAGTATTATTGGGTTTAGTGACAGTTTGTTCTCTTTAATTTTTGAATACTATTCCTTCACACGGATATGTAATAATTTGTTCAGCTGCTCCTTAATTGATGGGCACTTGGGTCATTTCCAGTTTTAGATGTTATGAATAAAGATGCAACAGTCACCTGTAGATGTTTGTGTAGTTGTATGTTTTCTTCTCTTTCAAAGACAGCTGTGAGTGGTACTGCAGGATTATCTGGGAAGTGTATGTTTAATTTTGTAAAAAGCGTAATTGTTTTCCCAAAGCATCTGTATCACTTTGCATTCCTACCAGTGATGGACAAGAGTTCCATCACTCTTCACCTTCACCAGCTCTTGTATTGTTTGTTTTTCTGTTTATAATTTTCACCAGTCCCATCGACATGTAGCAAATTTTGGTTTTAATTTGCATTTCCCCAATGATTCTAGACATATCTTCATGAGCATGTATGACATCTATCTCATATTTGGTAAAGTGACTTTTTCAAAACTTTGTCCCTTCTTTAATTGGTATTTTTTTTTCTGAGTTTAGAGTTTTAAAAGTTTTTATGTATACTAAATACAAATATTTTATCAAATATGTATAGCAAATATTTCATCTCAGTATATGGTGTAGTCTTTTTATTTTCTTAATAGTATCTTTCAAGGAAAATTTTTAATTTTGTGAAGTTAAATTTATCAAAAAATTTTGAGGCACTTCATGATTTTTGTTCTCTAAGATATTGTGTTTTCTTCTAAAAATTTTATTGTATTAGAGTAGTTTTATGATATATTTCAATTTATCTCCTTTGCATATAGATAGCCAATTTTTGCAGCATCACTTTTGAAAAGACTATTCTATTTCCATTACCATGGCATCTTTGTTGAAAATCAATTGATCATTGTTTTAGGGGGATAGAGCTTATTTCTGGATGCTGTCTTTAGTTTTATTGATCTACATGTATACCCTCTCACCAATATCACACTATCTTGATTACTATAGCTTCATCAGTTCAGTTCAGTTCAGTTAGTAGCTCAGTTGTGTCTGACTCTTTGTGACCCCATGAACCGCAGCACGCCAGGTCTCCCTGTCCATCACCAACTCCCGGAGTTCACTCAGACTCACATCCATCAAGTCATTGATGGCATCCAGCCATCTCATCCTCTGTCGTCCCCTTCTCCTCCTGCCCCCAATCCCTCCCAGCATCAGAGTCTCTTCCAATGAGTCAATTCTTCACATGAGGTGGCCAAAGTACTGGAGTTTCAGCTTTAGCATCATTCCTTCCAAAGAAATCCCAGGGCTGATCTCCTTCAGAATGGACTGGTTAGATCTCCTTGCAGTCCAAGGGACTCTCAAGAGTCTTCTCCAACACCACAGTTCAAAAGCATCAATTCTTTGGCATTCAACCTTCTTCACAGTCCAACTCTCACATCCATACATGTCTATAGGAAAAACCATAGCCTTGACTAGACGAACCTTTGTTGGCAAAGTAATGTCTCTGCTTTTGAATATGCTATCTAGGTTGGACATAACTTTCCTTCCAAGGAGTAAGCGTCTTTTAATTTCATGGCTGCAGTCACCATCTGCAGTGATTTTGGAGCCCAGAAAAATAGAGTCTGACACTGTTTCCACTGTTTCCCCATCTATTTCCCATGAAGTGATGGGACCAGATGCCATGATCTTCATTTTCTGAATGTTGATCTTTAAGCCAACTTTTTCACTCTCCACTTTCACTTTCATCAAGAGGCTTTTTAGTCCCTCTTCACTTTCTGCCATAAGGGTGGTGTCGTGTCCAACTCCCTGAGACCCCATGGACTGTAGCCTGCCAGGCTATTTATTTCTTCAATAAAGCAGAAATAGAGTTCTGGAACTCTCTTGTTTTTTCTGTGATCCAGCGGATGTTGGCAATTTGATCTCCTGTTCCTCTGCCTTTTCTAAAACCAGCTTGAACATCAGGAAGTTCATGGTTCACTTATTGCTGAAGCCTGGCTTGGAGAATTTTGAGCATTACTTTACTAGCGTGTGAGATGTTTCATAGTATATCTTAAAATCAGTTAGTATGAGTCCTTTCATATTTTAACTATTTTTAGTAGTTTATATGAATAAATTGAGGGTGGTGAAAGAGAAAGCATAGAAAATGCAAAGCAAAAATAAAAGTAGATATGAAAAAGGAAAAACTGTAAGACAAGAAATACATATTCCCATTCAATTGAATCATACAATGTGTCAGCTGATCCCCCCTGATTCCCAAGTGTTTTGATATTTAATCTGTATTATTTTCTGAAAAGTTCCTCTGGACAGTTATTTTATCTTTGTAACTTGGAACATCTTCATAAAGCTCAGTTAAGGAGTTTCTTGACTGTATGCTAAGTCACGTCAGTCATATCTGACTCTTTGCAGGCTTGTGGACTATAGCCTGCTAGGCTCCTCTGTCCACAGGATTCTCCAGGTAAGAATACTGGAGTGGGTTGCCATGGTCTCTTCCAGGGGATCTTCCAGAACCAGGGATCGAATCCATTTCTCTTATATCTCCTGAATTGGCAGGAATTTACCACTAGCACTGCCTGGGAAACCCAAAGAACTTCTTAGATAGAATAAAAAGTATATAGTTTATATAAAGTGAAAGTATACTTTTTTCTTCAAATATCAAATATATGGAGTGTTCATACATTAACATTATAAATCTCTGAAAAAGTGAAATAAAGTGAAAGTGAAGTCACTCAGTTCAGTTCAGTCACTCAGTCATGTCTGACTCTTCGCAACCCTATGAACTGCACCATGCCAGCCCTCCCTGTCCATCACCAACTTCTGGAGTCCACCCAGACCCACATCCATCAGGTCAGTGATGCCATCCAGCCATCTCATCCTCTGTCGTCCCCTTCTCCTCTTGCCCTCAATCTTTCCCAGCATCAGGGTCTTTTCCAATGAGTCAGCTCTTCACACCAGGGGCCAAAGTATTGGAGTTTCAACTTCAAAATCAGTCCTTCCAATGAGCACCCAGGACTGATCTCCATTAGGATGGACTGGTTGGATCTTCTTGCAGTCCAAGGGACTCTCAAGAGTCTTCTCCAACACCACAGTTCAAAAGCATCAATTCTTCGGCGCTCAGCTTTCTTTATAGTCCAACTCTCACATCCATACATGCCCACTGGAAGAACCATAGCCTTGACTACAAGGACTTTTGTTGGCAAAGTAATGTCTCTGCTTTTGACTATGCTATCTAGGTTGGTCATAACTTTCCTCCCAAGGAGTACGCGTCTTTTAATTTCATGGCTGCAATCACCATCTGCAGTGATTTTGGAACCCCGAAAAATAAAGTCAGTCACTGTTTCCACTGTTTCCCCATCTATTTGCCATGAAGTGATTGGACCGGATGCTATGATCTTCGTTTTCTGAATGTTGAGCTTTAAGCCAACCTTTTCACTCTCCTCTGACTTTCAATAAGAGACTCATTAGTTCTTCTTCATTTTCTACCATATGGGTGGTGTTGTGTCCAACTCCCTGCGACCCCATGGACTGTAGCCTACCAGGCCCTTCTATCCATGGGATTTTCCAGGCAGGAGTACTGGAGTGAGTTGCCATTTCCTTCTCCAGGGGATCTTCCTGACCCGTGGATTGGATCCGGGTCTCCCACATTGTAGGCAGATGCTTTTACCATCTGAGTCACCAGGGAAGTCCTATAAATCTCTAAGTATTCTTCATTACTGCATGTTCTATTTACCCGCTATCTGTTTATGGCAGTTGGGACAATGCAACTTTGACACTGTGACTTAACAATCAAGATAAATGCAACAAAGATAGTTTCTGACAACCTGAAATCAGTTTTACTAATGGAGAAAAGGGAGTCTTATGTGCTTTATCAGGATTTGGAAGCTATTTTACACATCTTGGGAAGAGGTGAATAGAAAAGAAAAGAGAAATCACTATGATCTTGTAGTTATTCCCCAACAGTACAAGTGGGGCTTCTTAATGGCTTTGAGGATGATTCTGACCATCAACGAGGTTTGAGAACCAGACCCTCTGCTAAGGCCCCATCACTCTTTGCATCTTGCCAATCATGTAATGTATTCACTTATTTATTTTTATTCAAAGAAAGCCAAAATTATATAAACAAATATATGTTAATGCAGCATTATGTGAAAATATGCTCATAGTTCCTTGGATTCTAAATACAGATAATCCAGCATGAATATTCATGATATAGTTAACTGGATTGCATATTCTTATTTGCACTGAAAATTGATGGGGATAAATGAAACAGCCTTGCATACAAATTCTTTTGACTACTTGCTTTCAACATCGTATTGCTTTCCAGCCCTATTTAGCTCCATTTATATTGCCTTTTGCATATGAGTGAAAATCAGCCACAATATTATGAATACATGTTAGAGATATAATCCATTATTCCATGCCACAAGTGATGAAAAAGAAAACAGATTACAAACTAAAAAGGCATCAGTGGACATGAATGTATCAGGATGGTAGGGGAAGGGAAAGTACATAATCAAGGCCATTTTACCAAGACATGGAGTCAAAATGCCTTAATTCTTATGCATTAAAGAGATGAAGTCCAAGCAGATGAAAATCTGACCAAAAAACATCTTTGCCACTAACCAAACTAAAATCTAAGTAAGAACTAGATTTTGTTGTTCAGCCACTAAGTTGGTTCTGACTCTGAGCCAGGCTGCCCTGTCTTTCACTATCTCCCTGAGTTTGCTCAAACTCATGGCCAATAAGTCAGTGCTGCCACACTACCATCTCCTCCTCTTTCTACCCCTTCTCTCCCCTTGCCCTCAATCTTTCCCAGCATCAGGGTCTTTTCAAATGAGTCCAGCTCTTTGCATCAGATGGGTCAATGTATTGGAGCTTCAGCATCAGTCCTTCCAATAAATATTCAAGATTGATTTCTTTAAGATTGACTGGTTTGATCTCCTTGCTGTCCAAGGGACTCACAAGAGTGTTCTCCAGTACCACAATTCAAAAGCATCAATTCTTCAGCGCTCAGCCTTCTTTATGATCAAACTCTCACATCTGTACAGAACTACTGGGAAAAACCATAGCTTTCACTATATGGACCTTTGTCGGCAAAGTGATGTCTCTGCTTTTCAGTATTCTGTCTAGGTTTGTCATAGCTATTCTTCCAAGAAGCAAATGTCTTTTAATTTTGTGGCTACAGTAACCATCCACAGTGACTTTGGAGCCCTAGAAAATAAAATCTGTCACTGTTTCCACTTTTTCCCCATCTATTTGCCATGAAGTGATGGGATCTGATGCCATGATCTTCATTTTTTGAATGTTGTTTTAAGCTGCTTTTTCACTCTTCTCTTTCACCTACACCAAAAGGCTGTTCCTATTCACTTTCTGCCACTAGAATGGTATCATTTGCATATCTGAGGTTGTTGATATTTCTCCAGCAACCTTGATTCCAACTTGAGCTTCATCCAGTCTGGCGTTCTGCATGATGTACTCTGCATATAAGTTAAATAAGCAGGGTGACAATACACAGCCTTGCTATACTCCTTTCCCAATTTGGAACCAGTCTGTTGTTTCATGTCAGGTTCTAACTATTGCTTCTTGTCCTGTATACAAGCTCCTCAGGAGGCAGGTAAGGTGGTCTGGTATTCACATCTCTTTCAGAATTTTCCAGAGTTTATTGTGATCCACACAGTCAAAGGCTTTAGTGTAGTCAATGAAGCAGCAGTAGATGTTTTTCTAGAATTCTCTTGCCTTTTCTATGATACAACGGATGTTGGCAATTTGATCTCTGGTTTCTCTGCCTTTTCTAAATCCACCTGGTACATGTGGAAGTTCTTGGTTCATGTAATGCTGAAGCCTAGCTTGAAGGATTTTGAGCATTACCTTGCTAGCATGTGAAATGAGTGCAGTTGTGTGGTAGTTTGAACATTCCTTGGCATTAATTTTCTTTTGTATTAAAATGAAAACTGACCATTTCGAATCCTTTGCCACTGCTGAATTTTTCTAATTTGCTGGCATATTGATTGCAGCACTTTAACAGTATCATCTTTTAGGATTTTCAATAGTTTCAGCTAGAATTCCATCACCTCCACTAGCTTTGCTAATAGTAATGCTTCCTAATGTGCACTTGACTTCACACTCCAGAATGTCTTGCTCTAGGTTAGTGACCACACCATTGTGGTTATCAGAGTCATTAAGACCTTTTTTGTACAATTCAGTGTATTCTCGTCACCTCTTCTTACTCTCTTCTGCTTCTGTTAGGTCCTTGTCATTTCTGTCCTTTACTGTGCCCATCTCTGAATGAAATGTTCTTTTTCAGTTCAGTTCAGTCAGTCGTGTCCAATTCTTAGCAACCTCATGGACTGCAGCTCACCAGGCTTCCCTGTCCATCGTCAACTCCCAGAGATTACACAAACCCATGTCCATTGAGTTGAGTGATGCCATCCTATCATCTCATCCTGTCGTCCCCTTCTCCTCCTGCCTTCAATCTCTCCGAGCATCAGGGTCTTTTCTAATACGTCAGTTCTTAACATCAGGTGGCCAAAGTATTGTAGTTTCAGCTTCAGCCTCAGTCCTTCCAGTGAATATTCATAACCGTTCTCTTGATATCTCTATTTTCTTGAAGAGATTTCTGCTTCTGCTGCTGCTGCTGCTAAATTGCCTCAGTCGTGTCCAACTCTGTGCAACCCCATAGACGGCAACCCATCTGGCTCCCCCGGCCCTGGGATTCTCCAGGCAAGAACACTGGAGTGGGTTGCCATTTCCTTCTCCAATGCATGAAAGTGAAAAGTGAAAGTGAAGTTGCTCAGTCGTGTCCGACTCTTCGCGACCCCATGGACTGCAGCCTACCAGGCTCCTCCATCCATGGGATTTTCCAGGCAAGAGTACTGGAGTGGGGTACCATTGCTTTCTCCGGAAGAGATCTCTAGCCTTTCCCATTCCATTGTTTTCCACTGTTTTTTTTGCACTGTTCGCTCAAGAAGTCTTTTGTATCTCTCCTTGCTATTCTGTGGAACTCTTCATTCGATTGGGTTTATCTTTCACTTTCTCCCTTGCCTTTTGCTTCTCTTCTTTTCTCAGCTATTTGTAAAGCCTCCTCAGACAACCACTTTGCCTTCTTTCATTTCTTTTTATTAGGGATGATTTTGGTCACCGTACAATGTTATGAACCTCCCTCCATAGTTCCTCTGACACTCTGTCTACCAGATCTAATCTCTTGAATCTATTTGTCACTTCCACTGTAGAATTATAAGATATTTGATTTACATCATACTTGAATGACCTAGTGGTTTTCCCTAGTTTATTCAATTTTGAGATAAGGAACTGATTCTCTGAGCCAGCTCCCGGCCTTGTTTTTGCTGATGGTATAGACCTTCTTGAGAGTCCCTAGGACTGCAAGGAGATTCAACCAGTCCATTCTGAAGGAGATCAGCCCTGGGATTTCTTTGGAAGGAATGATGCTAAAGCCGAAACTCCAGTACTTTGGCCACCTCATGAGAAGAGTTGACTCATTGGAGAAGACTCTGATGCTGGGAGGGATTGAGGGCAAGAGGAGAAGGGGACAACAGAGGATGAGATGGCTGGATGGCATCACTGGGTGATGATGGGTGTGAGTCTGAGTGAACTCCGGGAGTTGGTGATGGACAGGGAGGCCTGGCATGCTGCAATTCATGGGGTTGCAAAGAGTCGGACACGACTGAGCGACTGGTCTGATCTGATCTGATCTGATAGAGCTTCTCCATCTTCAGCTGCAAAGAATATAATCAATATGATTTTGTTATTGACCATCTGGTGATGTTCATGTGTAGAGTGCCTCTTTTATTATTAGAAGAGGGTGTTTGCTATGACCTGTATGTTCTCTTGGCAAAACTCTTAGCCTTTGCCCTGCTTCATTTCATACTGGTCTTGATCTTTAATATTTCATACCTAGGTAATGGAAGCCAGATTTTCTTTTAATAAGTTCTTTTATAATTCAAGGAATTTATCCTTTTATTTATCCTTATAAGTCAGAAACATTTTTTTATAAATTTTGATTTTAAAAAGTATTATTATTATTAACCTCTTAATTGATTTCCTTCCTATAGTTGGTTACATTGATTTTAAGATTATTCAAAATTATTTTTATCAGATTTCAAATTTTTTACATTTTACTTAGTATTTAATATTTGTGCTTCAAGAGTCTATTCAAAGAATATCAAAGATATACATGTATCTTGCAGTCAAGTCAAGTCCTATCCTAGCTGGTA
The DNA here is from genome assembly GCA_935064755.1 of Tragelaphus eurycerus. Lineage (NCBI taxonomy): Eukaryota > Metazoa > Chordata > Mammalia > Artiodactyla > Bovidae > Tragelaphus > Tragelaphus eurycerus. The sequence goes on along the minus strand of CAKXYN010000010.1, from coordinate 36,077,439 downwards.
CAGAATGTATTATAGTGATGGGAAGGTAGCCCAGGCTAATAAACCTGGCCTATTGATGCCAGTTATGGAAACAGTGGAAACAGTGTCAGACTTTGTTTTTCTGGGCTCCAAAATCACTGCAGATGGTGACTGCAGCCATGAAATTAAAAGACGCTTGCTCCTTGGAAGGAAAGTTATGACCAATCTAGATAGCATATTCAAAAGCAGAGACATCACTTTGCCAACAAAGGTTCGCCTAGTCAAGGCTATGGTCTTTCCTGTGGTCATGTATGGATGTGAGAGCTGGACTGTGAAGAAGGCTGAGCGCCGAAGAATTGATGCTTTTGAACTGTGGTGTTGGAGAAGACTCTTGAGAGTCCCTTGGACTGCGAGAAGATCCAACCAGTCCATTCTGAAGGAGATCAATCCTGGAATTTCTTTAGAAGGAATGATGCTAAAGCTGAAACTCCAGTATTTTGGCCACCTCATGCGAAGAGTTGACTCATTGGAGAAGACTCTGATGCTGGGAGGGATTGAGGGCAGGAGGAGAAGGGGACGACAGAGGATGAGATGGCTGGATGGCATCACTGACTCGATGGATGCGAGTCTGAGTGACCTCCGGGAGCTGGTGATGGACAGGGAGGCCTGGCGTGCTGCGGTTCATGGGGTCGCAAAGAGTCGGACACGACTGAGCGACTGATCTGATCTGATCTGATGGAAAGTATCAAATAAGCAAATATTTTCAAATGTCTTCAATAATCACACACCGCTAGAATCACATGCACATTACTGGACAGAGCCACATGAAACTTAAATAGACCATTCAGACTTTGAAAGTCACAATGGTTACTGAATTTCATCATATCACATTTTCCTTTCAAAATGATTTCTAAGTATTTTCCTAAATGGAAGTAATGATGATTCCAAAATGAAATTCTGTAAAATGAATTAGAGCTTTAAATAAATTGTATTGTGGTACTTACAATGATGGATTGGTTTCAGTTTACAACACAATTAAGAATCTGCCTTTTGCTTATGATTTCTGGATTTCTGTTTTTATTTAGATGTGTTCAGTTTTCATACTAAAAGTAAATTAAAATGTGCTTGGTTTTTCTAATGTCTTCCAGCTTAAAGACTACTAGCATTTTCAGCTGAGGAAAACACACTGGACTTTTTTTGTTTTTCACCATCTATATATATTTTTTTAAATTGGAAAACCTTAAAATGAAGGAGCAAAAGGAAAAGAAAGCAGCAACGAAAAAAGGCTTACTATTAGATGGGTGATATGGCAGTTTAGAAAGGGTTTGAGAGAATCTTAAGGTTGATCGATGATTCTTGAACTACTTTTCCTTAGATGTTTCATAGTCTTGGACCATATCCAGGCCTAACTACCCTACCGAGCTTTCATACCATTGACACAAATATTTTAACCAATTCAAAAGACTGAAATCAGCTGTAACAATAAAAAGCAATTTTAAGAGCAAGAAAAAAATTTTCTCTCTTTGCTGAAAATGTATTTGGAACCCACATGTATTTATCCTTGGCTTAATAAATAAGGACAAACTTTAGCAAAGCTATAGGACTAGTGTCAGTAGGAGAAGGCAGTGGCACCCCACTCCAGTACTCTTGCCTGGAAGATCCCATGGATGGAGGATCCTGGTAGGCTGCGGTCCATGGGGTCGGGAAGAGTCGGACATGACTGAGCGACTTCACTTTCACTTTTGACTTTCATGCATTGGAGAAGGAAATGGCGACCCACTCCAGTGTTCTTGCCTGGAGAATCCCAGGGACGGGGGAGCCTGGTGGGCTGCCTTCTATTGGGTCACACAGAGCCTGACACGACTGAAGCGACTCAGCAGCAGCAGCAGTAGTGTCAGTAGGAACAAAGTAAATGACCTTCATCTCCTCCTCTTGAATTCAGGCTTAAAGGTCTTGGATAAAACTTCCTTTTCACCTTCCCAACACTCTAGAACATTCTTATCTGAACCCAGAACTCTCTCTATGCTCTTTATTTTTCAAAGTTCCCAGGGTACAGTATCAGCTAGGATTTCTTTGCACTACATATTTCGCATTAAATGTTTCTTCTTCTTCCTATTTCTCCTTAAAATTGAAATGCATTTTTTAAAAATAATTCATTCCCTCTTTTGTGGTATTGCTATACATGGTCTATGTATTTTTTTAAATCACTGAATCTCATTGATTCTAAAAATGCTATTCTTTTTCATTTAATATTTCTGAATTTCCATCTTACATTTAATGTGAATAATTGACATCGTAATGGTTTGGTTTGCCTCCCTAATGATGTTTACTGTGTAAATTGTGTTTCTTTCAATAGTATTATTGGATAAATGAAGTACATGTTTACCTAAACATTATTTCTGTAACAGTAATGATATACAGGTGATTCTAGATTAAGCATTATAAGCATTCTATTTCATGTTAATAGTTGTGTGTATTTTAATGTAGGATAGGAAAAGCAAAAGATGCCCCTGAAACCCTTTACTTTATTTACAAGTATTACTGCTTAGGGTAAAACTAAGTTTCAATGGATTGGATTCAAAGAAAAACCTAAATTAAACTATACTGAAGACACTTTGAATGGGACAGGAAAACCATATGTCTCATAAAGGGAAGGGATGTGCCTTATTCATCTTTGGATCCCCTGGGCCTTGTAAGCAGTACAGGCATTTTGGATTCCTTTGAATACTGAATATTTGTCACATTGAAGGTAGATTATGTGACAAAAAACTTTACCCCAAAGACTGAGGTGTTCAATCTATGAAAATTGTTCTTCAGCAATAGATGTGTTCTAAAATAGAAGCTTATGATTCTGGATGATTTTAATTGTAGAGAGAATAGCTGTGTGATGTCTAAGTGTGCAGAAAGCGTTGCCTGCTTCCACCAGCAGCAACTTTACCCATTCATTCCTCTGCGCACCTAAAGACAAAAGTCATTCTCATTACCCTCCACCTGTAGAATGCCTGCTCACTCTTATTGAAAAAACCTGAGTCAGAGTAAAGCAGAAGTGTCAAAATTTATGTCTCATAAATACCTTTTCACCATGTGATGCAGAGTAGAATACACATTTAATACTTGGGTTGTTTGTTATGGTCAGGGGTTTGACTTCCCTCTTTACCTTGGCACTTGTCTCTTCCCACTCTCTACATGGAGTTGAATTCCAACAGGTTGAACATATAAGTTATGGGTTGATATCCTTCTCTATCTTTTTGGGAATCTTGGCAAGGGATTATAAGAATGAATTCTGGAATATTCCCTGTGCATCTGCAGGTTTCAAGAATGTATAGAAAGCCCAGTCTCAGGGCTGTGTGTAGAGAAGGGTTTTATATTAACCAGTGTGATGAGAAATTGTTATAAAGCAGTAAAATAAGCACTAGACTGGAAGTCACGTGTCCTGTTCTATGTAATACCATCACTCTTTTATTCTAATTCGTTCCTCCTTTCTTTATAGCTTAGTTTTTCTTTGTTGGAACAATAGGGGCTTGATCTAGATAGATGATTTGCAAGGCTCCTTCCATCATGAAGTTTCCTTGATTCTATCACAGGTAGCATAATTACACTATAGATGGGATAAGGAGGGAATATAAAATTAATGAGTTTAACTGTCATTGCCCACCTGCATGAATATGTGTTAGAAAAAGAACAACCCCCTGCATGTCATCAAAACAAATGATTCACTGTTAATTCCTTTGTTGACCTCTCCTACTTCCTTCCAAAATGATTTATTTTTGCTTTATAAACAGACTCATGGTTATGAATAAAAATAACCAGAGTTATGGCCTCCATAGGTTACCTTTGAGGAGCCTGAATGTTTATATGGAATATTAGAGTCCTTACAGCATAAGAAATGTTAAACAATAAAGAATACCAGTGTTCAGGATATGCACATTGTGTGAGTGTGTGTGTGTGTGTGTGTGTGTTTTCATCAAAAAGTTGTTACAATTTACAGAAAAAAGAATATATGAAACATGTTGCCTTTCAGATGAATTCTTTAAAGTAAACTTTCAAGTAAAACTCCCAAATGAATCTAGATTACAGCCAACCGCCTCCACCCCATCCCCAGTGACAAATACAAGACAGCTGCTAAATTTAACATGCCTTTACTGGAATACCGGTGCCTCCTGCACAATAGCAGGCTATGTGCTGCCAATCCACAGGATGTACTCAATTTCTGAATTGCTGCACAGCAGCCCTGCTGATCCCTAATCCTTGTGAATACAGCATTGACATGTGGCCAAGACCTTCAGAGAATTCATTTTTTAAAGGGAAAAAGAACAAAAGGAAAGAAAAAAGCTCAAAACATCATGTTAAGACATGTCCTGTGAGGCAAAAATTTTGAGATGTGTAAGAAATTACTGAATAAATACATTTAAAGACAGGCATTCCCAATGGACAGATAATTTGTATCTTAAAAGTTCATTTGAGGACCAACTGTTAGGAATACATTCTCTGTAGAAATAATGTGTTACTTGTTAGCTGAGTTCTCAGGTGATGCTATATAGATCTATTTATCCAGGAGTGTTTCTGATATAAGTAATATACAAATGATATTGAATCCATACTTATATCAATATGTTTGTTGACAAGGTAATCAGAAATGCATCATGCCTATTGTCAATCTGATATATTTATTTGTTTGATCATTCAGTTGTTCACTGAGTATTTAATACATTGCAGGTGGGAATATTGTGGCTAACAAAACCAGCCTCATTCCGGTCTTCATGAAGCTTCTTAAAATAATGGCTGGTGATGCTTAGACACTAGCTACATGCAAAGAAGGCAAATGGATTCTCCAATATATAGCACTCACAGTTATGACGCAGTCATGGGACCTAGTCTTATGGATAGAGCAAAGGGAAAAGGGGAGTCAATTCAGTGACATAAAATATTAAATATGGGTGTCAGCAACTTGGATCTGAGTGGTCAGGATACCAGCTAGTATCTCTATGCATATGTGCTCAGCCATGTCTAGCTCTTTGCGACTCCATGGACTGTAGCCCACCAGGCTCCTCTGGGCATGGAATTTTCCAGACAAGAATACTGGAGTAGGTTGCCATTTCCTCCTCCAGAGGATCTTCCCAACCCGGGGATCAAACCCATGTCTCCTGCATCTCCTGCATCAGCAGGTGAATTCTTTTACCACTTAGCTACCTAGAAAGCCCACCAGCTAGCATCTACAGCCTGTGAAAAACTGTCAAAAGGTAAATAGGTTTAGAGTATTATCAATGGGAGAGAGATTTACCTGAAAGGTAATCATCTATCACTAAATGAGAAATGTAAACTTTTAGTACATCAATCACTTCCTATGCCTGTCTTAAAGAGTTGAGGGATTAAGCCCTGAAACTCATTTTTGCCCATGTGTCTTGAACCTGTTGAGTTTGTCTGAAGCGTAGTATGGCTCAGATGGTAAACAATCTGCCTGCAATGCAGGAAACCCAGGTTCGATCCCTGGGTTGGGAAGATCCTCTGGAGAAGGAAATGGCTACCCATTCCAGTATTCTTGCCTGAGACTTGCATGGACAGAGGAGCCTGGTGGGCTACAGTCCATAGAGTTGCAAAGAGTCAGACATGACTCAGCAGCTAACACTTTTACTTTCTTGGACCTAATTGAATTTGTCTGAAGCATAGTCGTTAGCTAAGATAAGGATGATACTTTCTTCAGGTGAAACTTCATTTATTTTCTTCAGCATCTGGACCTCGTCTCACTTGTGGTCTGGTGGCAGGCACCATCATCACTGGCGCCCATTTTCTTAATATTAGCAGTTTCAACATCCTGCAATAAAGGGAATGCACTTCAGAGTCTCCTGTTAGACCTCCCCCTAAAATCCCGATCTGAACCCTGTAAACAATCAAGCCCTCTGTGCTTGACCTTCTACCTCTGCCTACTTGTCTTAGTTTCTGCCAACGACTGAGATCCTTTCCAACTCTGCCTCTCAACCCTCACCATGAAAGGGAGCTTTAAAGTATTCTGGCAACTTTTTCATAACAGAAAAATGTTCTGCACATGCAAAAACAATACAGTAAAAGTAGACATCTACTCAAGCAGAGTTATTTGTTCAAAAGGCTCAAAAGAATTTAGGAGTGTGGTTGTATGGAAGGTAGGTTGTCTGTCAATGTGACCTCATAATGTGAATTCTACCAAGCCGTGAATGATTCCTTATCATCACCTTCATTCATCAGAGGAAGCAGTCTGCATTATTTCTCTTTTCAATTCTGTGCCTTTCCTTCTCTTTCTTATTGCTGGTGCCAAGAATAATCTTGGTGCTTTCCTCCTATTTTGTAATCCCCAAATTGATCATTTTGGAAAATTTAAGGGGATTTTATACTACAATAAGATAAACAAATGGGAATTTAATGGTCCCTACATGTGCACTATTTCTAGCTTTCTTTTTGTTTTAACTTTCTTTTCTTAATTGAAGTACAGTTGATTTACAATATTGTGTTAGTTTCAGGTACAGAGCACAGTGATTCATATATAGAAATCTCAGATTATCTTCCCTTATAGGTTATTACAAAATACTGAGTATAGTTTCCTGTGCTATATAGTAGGTCCTTGTTGGTTACTATACCCACACTCTTAATTTTCTCTTAAACTGCATAGAGGAAGACAAAGGCACAAGTAAGGGATGACAATGACCACATGGGGTTTTCAAGGAATAAATTAAACTGTAATTTCTTCATTTCAGAGGAATTCCAGACTCAAGGGACATACCAGGGATGGGTCTCAGGGAATAAGTATGATAGAAAGACACTTGTTTTGGCTTATTTACAGTACTTGTATTTTTCATCAACAAAATGAAAGTTAATAAAAGTGTAAAGAAAAAGCAATCCATATGATTCTTCAGTGTTTGAGAGTGCTTTCTACACCCATTATCTAATTTTTATTCCTGCAACATCTCTGAGAATTATTCAAGATGGGTGCAATCATCAGCCCCACTTCAATGAGAATATCAGAAGCTTACGGTCATATGCCTGTTCACACAGCTATTGATACAACCAAAGCCAAACTCAGGCTTTCTGATACCATGAATAATATTGTACCATGTGAAAGTTTTATAGATTTTTCTCTGTTGTGGTTGTAATATTGACCCCTCATCAATAGCCCCTGGTTGGTAAAATGATTTTGGTTAGCTTTAACTGTTAAACTCTCATTTAAGTAAAAATATAGAAAGATATAAATTTTGATGTACTAAGTGTGTTAGTCGCTCAGTTGTGTCTGACTCTGTGCGACCCCATGGACTGTAGCCTGCCAGGCTTCTCTGTCTGTGGGATTCTCCAGGCAAGAATACTGGAGTGGGTTGTCATGCCCTTCACCAGTATATCTTCCCAATCCAGGCATCAGATCAAACCCAGGTCTGCACTGGGGATTCTATACCATGTGAGCCACAACAACATAGAAATCTTATTACCTAATTTTCTAGTCCTTTGCATCTAAGATGGCCATGAAACTCAGTCTTGGCCAGTGAGATTAAAGGGAATTCTGAGAACTCTTTGGCTGTATTTTCTCCACAGGCTTTATTAGAAATACAGCCTCCACTTGTTTCAACAAGAAGTGATCAGTTGTAGTAAAAATGGCAGAAGTGTCACATGAAAGAAGGATAGAATAGTGCTTGTAAATTTGGCAACTTGGAGAACTGGGATCTCAACAAGAACATCATTAGTGATGTGCTGAGACCAGTGGTCTACTGAACTTTTGTTCAGAGTTTAAATCATGTAAGTATATATATATATATATATATATACTTACATATATATTACACATATTATATATATATATGTGTGTGTGTGTGTGTGTGTGTTATTTACTGATGTCTGTTAAATGTAAAGTGCACAGACATTTTATAACCAGCAGTTCTATTTCCAGGATCTTTCTTTGCATCCTTGAAATCATGAACATGGGAATTACTTACATTGCTGCCAGGAATGGAAGTGTATATCTATGCTGTGTAATCAGATCAGATCAGATCAGTCGCTCAGTCGTGTCCGACTCTTCGCGACCCCATGAATCGCAGCACGCCAGGCCTCCCTGTCCACCACCAACTCCCGGAGGTCACTCAGACTCACATCCATCGAATCAGTGATGCCATCCAGCCATCTCATCCTCTGTTGTCCCCTTCTCCTCCTGCCCCCAATCCCTCCCAGCATCAGAGTCTTCTCCAATGAGTCAACTCTTCACATCAGGTGGCCAAAATATTGGAGTTTCAGCTTTAGCATCATTCCTTCCAAAGAAATCCCAGGGCTGATCTCCTTCAGAATGGACTGGTTGCATCTCTTTGCAGTCCAAGGGACTCTCAAGAGTCTTCTCCAACACCACAGTTCAAAAGCATCAATTCTTCGGCACTCAGCCTTCTTCACAGTCCAGCTCTCACATCCACATGACCACATACATGACCACAGGAAAGACCATAGCCTTGACTAGGCGAACCTTTGTTGTCAAAGTAATGTCTCTGCTTTTGAATATGCTATCTAGGTTGGTCATAACTTTCCTTCCAAGGAGTAAGCATCTTTTAATTTCATGGCTGCAGTCACCATCTGTAGTGATTTTGGAGCAAGTCTGACACTGTCTCCACTGTTTTCCATCTATTTCCCATGTAGTGATGGGACCAGATGCCATGATCTTTGTTTTCTGAATGTTGAGCTTTAAGCCAACCTTTTCACTCTCCACTTTCACTTTCATCAAGAGGCTTTTGAGTTCCTCTTCACTTTCTGCCAGAAGGGTGGTGTCATCTGCATATCTGAGGTTATTGATATTTCTCCCAGCAATCTTGATTCCAACTTGTGTTTCTTCCAGTCCTGGCATTTCTCATGATGTACTCTGCATATAAGTTAAATAAACAGGGTGACAATATACAGCCTTGACGAACTCCTTTTCCTATTTGGAACCAGTCTGTTGTTCCATGTTCAGTTCTAACTGTTGCTTCCTGACCTGCATACAAATTTCTCAAGAGGCAGATCAGGTGGTCTGGTATTCCCATCTCTTTCAGAATTTTCCACAGTTTATTGTGATCTACACAGTCAAAGGCTTTGGCACAGTCTGCTGTGTAATAGCAGACAGTAAATAAGAACATAGTGATACACTGACATGGAGAGTTTTCTAAAATGTATTTTTAAGTAAACACATTTAAGAGAAAAATAATAATGTGTGAAATAATATATATAGTATGTTTCAGTCATATAATATATGCACAAAGATATATTCTTTGTAAGTGTATAGAAAAGAAGCTGGAAGGAGGCAAAACTCCCAGAAGGTCAGGTGAACACTGTGTCCTCTACTGTTTCCATATTTTAAAATGAAGATGCACTTTTATGTTATTAAAAAAGAAAGAAGAAGAGAAAAAGCAAGTGAATGGTAATGGAGAGAGCAAATATAGCCTTGTAGATATTACTTTTGGGAAAAAAATGTATTAACAAAGGAGTTAGAGGATCAAAGAAACTGGTTTATAGTTGAGGGAAATAGAGGTTCAGATTTAGTAATTTTTGAGATGAAGGATGTAAAATGCTTATGTGTTCATTGGAAATGATTTGCTAAATAGAAATACCATGTATCTTCAGTTCTAAGATCATATTTTAATGATTTTGTGAATGCGTCTCATACTTTGTTATCTGAAGTATAGAACATCTTCATTCATTTCTACAATTCACCTTTGTCCGTATTCATCAAACTCCTCTTTAGGTTAAATTTTTTACTTGAGGTCTTTAAATATCACTGGTAGCATACTAAGTGACTTCACTTTGACTTTTCACTTTCATGCATTGGAGAAGGAAATGGCAACCCACTCCAGTGTTCTTGCCTGGAGAATCTTGGGGATGGCGGAGCCTGGGATGGGCTGCCGTCAATGGGGTCGCACAGGGTCAGACACGACTGAAGCGATTTAGCAGCAGCAGCAGCTGCATAAATTCAGACTGGCAAGCTGTTTGAAGACTAGCTTGTGTTGAATTCTTGAGCTCACTTTTTTGTTCCTCCTCTTTACATTTTGTGTCAGGGTTGAGATTGGCTCATTTTATTGCTGTCTCTTTCTGCTCAATGAACTTCTGTCTTCACATATCCTTATACTGAAGACACAGGCCCTTGTCCCAGAACACAGCACAAGCTCTTGTTGTCCCAGTGTTTGGAAGTTTTCTGATTAGATTTCCTGTCTAGGAACATACACTTAAAAACAAAAAGTACATAAAGGCTATTATCAAAAGAAAAAAGAAAAGAATGTGTTGACAATCATATAAAAAAATTAGAAGACTTGTGCATTGCTGATGAATAGGTGAAATATCATAAGTGATATGATGGTTCCTCAAAAAATCAAACACAGAATATCATCGAGCAATTCCATGTCCAAGTAAGTTACTGACAGTATTGAGAGCAGAGACTTTAATAGATACTTCTGTACCCGTGTTTTTAGCAACATTATTCACAATAATCAAAAGGTGTAATCAACTTAAGTGTCCACCACCAGATGAACAGATAAACAGTCTGTGGTACATTCATGCATGGAATATCATTGTCTTTAAAAAGGAAGGAAATTCTGATGCATGCTACAGCAAGAATGACCCTAGAAGACATTATGCTAAGTGAAATAATCTAGTCACAAAAGGACAAATATTGTATGATTTCACTTATAGAAGGTACTTAGAGTGGAAAGATTTATTGGAGAAAGAAAGTAGAAGAGGGGTTGCCAAGGCCAGGACTGGGGTGGAGGCAGAGAATGAGGAGTTATTGTTTCAATTTGGGAGGATGAAGAAAGTTTTGGAGATGATGGTGGTAATGGTGGCACATTCAAGTGTGGATGCACTGAATGCTACTGAACTGCACACTTAAACTTGATAAGTATTAAAATATAAAAATTAAATTAATTTTTATGTATACCCAGGGATCAAACCCAGATCTTCCACATTGCTGGTGGATTCTTTACCAGCTGAGCCACAAAGGAAGCCCAATACAAGGTACATAAAATAAAGGTACAGCCTACAACTTATGATGTTTTAGATTGATGAAGTGTTAATAATTCCAAAGGGGGAAGTGACTAAAATCTTTGAGAGGCTGAGAGGGGAGCCAGGATTTAGCTCAGATTGACGAGGCCCAGCTTTTTACTGGAAGAACAAAGGCTCTATCACTGTCTGGGGAAGGGAGTGGGTCAGAAAGCTTCAGGGGCAGGTATGTTCACAATTTACATGTATGAAAACAAGAGAGTTTCATACAGAGTTCTTTTCTGGATGGCATCTTACTTCTAAATGATGTTTGAAGTGAAGTCATCTAGTGAGAAAGAATTGGGAAGAAAGAGGTGTGGGTGAAGAAATAGTTACTTTGAAGAGGGAGGAATTAGGCCTGGTCAGCAGTCCTGAATGCTCACTTGAGAACATAAACTAATTAAAGTGAAATTGGTCTGAATAGCTGAATTTTTTATTCCTACCATGTGGGTGCCAGAGAAAGAGGACACATGGCTGGGATCCTCCAATGTCAGGGTTGTGCAGGTTAGAACAGTGGCAAGAAGGAAGCAGGTAAGGGAATTGAGGATCACTTGCAAAAAAAATAATAAATAAAAAGTGATTTAAACAATTGACTTTGAGTTTCTTCATTTGTGAAATGGGAATAATAATAGATTGTCTCTCGTAAGGCTATGGTGAGTTAAATGTACAATGTTTAAAACACTGAGTAATATGCCTGGCACTCAGAAAATAATAAACACTAACTTTTGTTACCATCATATTACTTACCATGGATTGTACCATCTCTGCTAGACAATGCAGGAAGTAAAGACAGGTGAGAAATGGTAACTAATAAGAAAGTAGTGGATTGGAGATTTTGGTAAGAACAAATGACAATCATTCTAAGTACTCGAGCAAAATAAAGCAGCACTAAAACTTTGAATGAATGAAGGGCTTAACAAGAGATTGGTGGGTAAAGCAATGAAGTGAGGGAGTGGGGGTATAACTTGATAGCACATGCTTCAGAAGAACAAGATGTTGGCAGAAGGAAGAGGTTCTTATGGTTGTTGGAAGCCATCATTGTAGAGCAAGGAGGATGTCCACGTCTCCTTTTGGCCCTGAGGAATATGATAAGAGAGAGAAAAGAAAAACAGCTTTGATTCCATTTGAAGAGAACCAGTTTCCTTAGGGGACAGCTGTTTCAATAAAAACACACATGTGAAGGGAACAATCAGAGAAGAGACAAAAAATTTAAATAAAATCACTGATTATGGATTTAGAGCTCAAGAAGACAAAGTGGTAGAGTTTTAAGAGTTTTAAGAGAAGGACTTTTCATTTTCTTTTTGAGAGGTTGAGTTCAGATCAGAAGAGCTATGTCAGAGTATGGAGTAATTTGGACTAAGATGGTGAGGATCTCTTATTTTGACTACAATAAATGGGAATGTGATGGAGGCACCTAGTTTTGCTCTGTAGACAGGATTAAACACAGACTTGATGGAAATACATAGGAGTCTGGGGCTGTTTATTGGAGTCAGAGTAATTACCAATTCAATCACACTACTTATTGCTATATATGTTTTGTCTATTATATTAAGTTCTGTTAGTATTCATGTCTAGTCTTCTTGAATAGATTCATGCTTCCTGAGGAAAATAAGTTTTCCTTTTAAAGTCATCATACTTCATTGACAAAATTACTGTGTCTTTTAAAGGATAGGTACTCAATAATTTTTTATAAATTGATTTTTTAAATTATTTGAGCCATAAAAGAGACGATATTAAAATTTATACTTAACTGTGACAATATTTTATTTTCAAGGAGGAATATGAGATATAAGACAATCCACATGTTCAACTACAGATTTAACTTGAAATGAAATATAAATTATATTGTGGTATCTGCCATGTATAGTTGTCTCTTTTTTTATGTTCTTTTTGAATGCTTCATGCAGTCCAAAGAAGTTGGAGAGGGAAGCAAGAACAAAATTATTTGGGGATTGTTTTCTTCTCTAACCAAATGATTCCTATCAGACCTTTCAACAACTAAGGTACGATAAGCAATTTTGTATAAATATCTTTGCCACCAAATTCTCCACAAACCGAATACATTCTTGGAGCCAAAAAGAAGAAGGAAGAAGAATGTATCAAATTGGAAAAAGCATTTGTTTCATTACAGGAATTGAACTTGATATGCAAGTCAGAGATTATTTATTTATGGTAATGATTTTTCCTAATGTCCCAGCAAACATTTTGTCTCAACTCTAGCCCCTTGATTACTTCTAATTCAAAACCTTTGGAACTCTACCCTCTTAACCTCACCTACCCAAGGAACATAAGTGTTCAATGAGCACACACAATAAATGGACAAAATGTGTACAGTTCTTAATGTAAATATTCCCAGAATGACTTACCAATTGTATGTCAGAGTGCCCTGTTCCCTTATCATGGCACAAGGCAAATATTAATAAGAGCCTTTGCAAACAGATTTGATTATTTTATAAATCTTATCTGAACATCTGGAGTATTTTGATATTTGCCTGTTCTCTTTAACATTAAAATGGTATATATCAGTCTTATTGACATTTTATTTTTCCCACTATCAAAAGAACTTGAATATAACATCAAGAAATCATCATTATTCCTTCATTTGCAAGAACACTTTGTTATTGATTGCTTATAAATTTTACTGAAATACAACATTTTGGAGATATGAAATATATTATTTGAAGGAATAGTTATATTTCTTTTTCCAACATACAATAAATAAGTATTAATATCAATTACCAGACACCTTATTTCTTTAATCTTTTTTCTTTTGAACTTTTTATTTTGTGTTGGGATATTGCTGATTAACACTGCTGTGGTAGTTTCAGGTGAACAGCGAAAGGACTCAACCATTCAGATACGTATGTACATTCTTCTGCAAACTCCCCTCCCATTCAGGCTGCCTCATAACATTGAGCAGAGTTCCATCTACTCTACAATAGGACCTTGTTGGTTATCCATTTGAAACACAGCAGTGTGTACATGACCATCCCAAACTCCCTAGTTATCCCTTCCCCCTGGCAAACATAATTTCATTTTATAAGTCTATGAGCCTCTTTCTGCTTTGTAAGTGAGTTCATTTGTATCATTTCTTTTTAGATTCCACAAATAAGGGATGTCATACAATATTTCTCCTTTTTTGTCTGACTTACTTCACTCAGTATGATACTCTCTAGATCCATCCATGTTACTACAAATGGCATTTATTTCATTCTTTTTAATGGATGAGTAATATTCCATTGTATCTATGAACCACATCTTCTTAATACATTCCTCTGTTGATGGACATTTAGGTTGCTTCTATGTCTTGGATATTGTAAGCAGTGCTGCAATGAACTTTAGGGTGCATGCATCCTTTTGGACCATGTTTTTCTCTGGATATCTGCTCAGGAGTGGGATCGCTGGGCCATGTGCACGCATGCATACTAAGTTGCTTCAGGCATGTCTGACTTTGTGTGACCTATGGACTGTAGCCCACCAGGCTCCTCTGTCCATGGGATTCTCCAGGCAAGAATACTATAGTGGGTTACCATGCCCCCATCCAAGGGATCTTCATGACCCAGGGATCAAACCCACATCTCTTAGGTCTCCTACATTGGCAGGCAGCTTCTTTATTGCTGAACCACTGGAGAAGCCTATTGAAGGGCCATATAGTAGCTCTATTTTTAATTTTTTAAGGAACCTCCATACTTTCTTCATAGTAGCTGTACTAATTTATATTCTCACCAACAGTGTAGCAGAGTTCCCTTCTCTCCACACCCACTTCAGCATTTATTGTTTATGGATTTTTAGATGATGGCCATTCTGGATCCAGACACTTTACTTTTTAAACTATAATAAAAGTAATCTGCAAATAACTGAATTACTATCTTTTAAAAAATTACCTTAACCCAGGACTGGTAAAATCATGGAGACTTTAATTCAAATCATAGTGGAGTTTCATCACAAGACTTTACTTGATAAATATGAGAGTTTAAAAAATGAGCTGTATAATTTCAGCTTTTTAAAGTCTTATGAAATTATTACACATTGAGGATTTCATTTTAAGGTAGCAGTAATCTAAGTAGTTCATGCTCTATATTTTATAGATAAATAATCCATATTTTCTGCTAGAAATAAATGATTATACTTCCCTGAGCTGTCAATTTTTCTGCCATTTAGAATCTAAAATCATATTAAAGCCTCAGTGCAAAAATGGCTATGAACCAGCTATGATTCTGTGAGCTTAATTTGAAAAGAATAGTAATTAAAAAGTATATTAATTTTGCCCTGCCCCCACATCTGTGGGAGATATGTTCCAGGACCTCCAGTGAGTACCTAAAACCATGGATGGTACTGCCTAACATACAAACATTATTTTATATATAATGTTTTCTTATACATACATACCTATGATGAAGTTAAATTTATGAATTAGGCATAGGCATAATTTATAGGCATAAATTAACAACATTAATAAACAACATTAACAACATTAATAAAATCAATTATAATAATTGTTATATACTGTATATATGTGTATATACATTGTAATTATAATAATATACTATAATAAGTTATATAAATGTCTTTTCTTTCTCTCTCCCTCTTTCTCTCTCATATCTTATAAAAATGCAATGTCTTTTCCATCTTAAATAAGCACTTTTTATACACCGTGGTTATACCTTTTGCAATTTGAGGTACAAAGGCAAAAACAGCGTGGATTTCTTCCTCTTTCTTCATAGTTTCAAGGATAAAGGATTTGTTCTTACCATAAATCTTCATCCATAGCATATGATTGTTTTCTTTTATTATTAAGTCCAGAACTTTTACCTTTTCACTTAAAGGAAGACATTTACAGCTTCTCTTTCACATATGCAAGTTGTTAGTCTCACTCCTCTTGTGGTTGGGGAAGTTATTAAATAAAATAAGGGCTCTTGAGCACAAGACTGCCATATCATTACGGGAGATAGGATAGCTGAGATGCCTAAGTGATAAGATAGGATATTCTGGACGAAGGGGTGGTTCACATTCCAGGCAAGATGGATCCATACAGCATGAGATGTTATTCTGCTGAGAACAATGTGCAATTTTAAACTCACACATGTCTCTGGAATTTTCCATTTAATATTTTTGAATTATGGTTGACTGCTGGTAACTGAAGCCACGGGAAGTGAAACCACAGATAACGTGGGACTATTGTACCTTCATGAGGTGTCATGAACATTGGATTCTTCTTATTTTACTTAGTGAATATTTAAATGGTTTCTTAAACTGTTGAATAGCTTTGGGGGGTGGGAACTGAGGCTTTTTATTTTTAAAAGCAAAATGCTTTTCCTTCATTTTAACAGATACTCATACAAATAGAGGCAAGCGAAACCCTCAAGGTGAGCATTCAGAAGCAAAGAGAAACATTATTATAAAATTGCTATTTATTAAAATAGACAATCATATTTTAGACTGACTTTCTGAAAGCTCGTAGATAAGACTGAAGGGAAAAATCTTTGGGATATTGAAAAGGAAAATGCCTATTACTGATAGATAGAGTTGAGTTGCAGTAACTTTGCCAAAGCCACACAGTTAGTGAGTAGCAGAGTGTTCTTGCTGGAGAATCCCAGGAACGGGGAAGCCTGGTGGGCTGCCATCTATGGGGTCACACAGAGTCGGACACGACTAAAGTGACTTAGCATAGCATAGCATAGCATAACAGATTTAGTTCTTCTGATCCCAATGTCCTTATTTCTTTGCTACTGCGCTGAGTCCCTTTCTACGAAACCTACCAATGTAGATATACTGTCTGAACGTGGAGCCCCGTGCTCAACAGAGAATCCACAGCCAAGTTGTACATTTTAGAATTTGGTTGCATGACTGTTGCATAGTGTAGTTATTGACACTGTTCTTGTGTGTTATAATACAGTTCCTTTGGTTCTTTGACACCCCTATCAGCAAGAATGTTATCTGAAGTCAGCAGTTTAGCACTGCACAGAGCCAGTGGGAGAAAATCTGTCCTGTCTCAACAAGCCTGCTCCCTAGACTTTCCATTTCACAGTATTTACTTGAAAGTGACCTCTGCCAGACATGCAACAGGCCTTGTTCAATAATGGGAAATGCAACATTTGACTCATCTCAAAAAAATTTCAACAGCGGTCCTGGTCCCACACAGACAGTACTTCCTCAACTCTTTCCAATGAAGCAAAGCTCTGACTACTGTAAATTGTTTCATTTATATATTTATTTTTCTTATCATGTCTATATTTATGGCCTTTAATTTAAAATTTTTATAAATTGAACATAATTCTTAATCCTTAATAGAATTCAGAATCTGTCACTTTTTTTTTTTTTTTTTTGCATAACACACTAGTCCAGATTTTAGTGGCAAAACAACCAGCAACCCCATTTTTATCAGATATTACTATCTAGATTAGACCTGGCTGGGTGATTTGATGCCTCATGATATTGACTGAAGATATGTATGCAGTGAATGTGTGGTCTGGTCTGCAGGGTGCATGATGCTTTTACTGAAATGCCTGACATCTTGCTGGAGACAAACAGAAAGCTGGATCATTTGGGTCCTTCTATCTTTCCATGTGGTCTTAGAATCTCTCCATCTGCATTCTCCAATCGGGAAGTCAGACATCTTCTGGGGAAGTTAAGGGCTCCAAGAGGGAATGTTTCAAGGGACCTATGTAGGAGACTGAAAGTCTTGTCTACTTGCAACACTTCTAACAACAGTAATTAAATAATTGCTGATTAATTATTTAATATTTGTCCTCCTGCTGTATTGTAAAGTCCATAGAACAAGGATCATGTTTGACTTGATTCTGCTGTGTCCTAAGTACTTATGTATGTGGCATACAGCAATAATACATTTCTGACGAATGCATGAATGAATGAATTCAATGTAAATGTTTTAACAATTGGGGTTTCCCTTGTAGCTCAATTGGTAAAGACTCCAACTGCAATGCAGGAGACCCCAGTTCAATTCCTGGGTCGGGAAGATCCCCTGAAGAAGGGATTGATTACCCACTCCAGTATTCATGGGCTTCCCTGGTGGCTCAGATAGTAAAGAATCTGTCTGCAGTGTGGGATACCTGAGTTCAATTCCTGTGTTGGGAAGATCCCCTAAGGAGGGCATGGCAACCCACTCCTGGAGAATCCCTATGGACAGAGGAACCTCCCAGGGTACTTATTAAGATATGTGACATATAGCAATAATATATCCCTGATGAATGAATGAATTCAATGTAAATATTTTAACAATAGTAGTGAAAAGTATTCAATTACTTGTTGATTATTCTTTGAGCAGTCACTTTTGAGACAGAATGAAACAATTATTTTTTGTTGTTCATAATTCAAGTAGTGACCTTTATTAAGGCTCTACTATACGCCAGGGGCCTTCTCAAAGGGCCATCTCACTTATTTCTAACAATAACACTTGTAGGTAGGTACTATTACCTTTATTTATAAACAAGGAAACTGACTCAAGAAGCTTAAAGTGGATTATTTAAAGATAGATCAGTTCAGTTCAGTTTAATTGGTCAGTCATGTCTGACTTTTTGCGACCCCATGAATCGCAGCACGCCAGGCCTCCCTGTCCATCACCAACTCCCAGAGTTCATTCAAACTCAAATCCATCGAGTCGGTGATGCCATCCAGCCATCTCATCCTCTGTCGTCCCCTTCTCTTCCTGCCCCCAATCCCTCCCAGCATCAGAGTCTTTTCCAATGAGTCAACTCTTCCCATGAGGTGGCCAAAGTACTGGAGTTTCAGCTTTAGCATCATTCCTTTCAAAGAACACCCAGGGCTGATCTCCTTCAGAATGGACTGGTTGGATCCCCTTGCAGTCCAAGGGACTCTCAAGAGTCTTCTCCAACACCACACTTCAAATGTATCAATTCTTTGGTGCTCAGCTTTCTTCACAGTCCAACTCTCACATCCATACATGACCACTTGAAAAACCATAGCCTTGACTAGACAGACCTTCGTAGGCAATGTAATGTCTCTGCTTTTTAATATGCTGTGTAGGTTGGTCACGACTTCTTCCAAGAAGTAAGTGTCTTAATTTCATGGCTGCAAACACCATCTGCAGTGATTTTGGAGCCCAGAAAAATAAAGTCTGACACTGTTTCCACTGTTTCCCCATCTATTTCCCATGTAGTGATGGGACCAGATGCCATGATCTTTGTTTTCTGAATGTTGAGCTTTAAGCCAACTTTTTCACTCTCCACTTTCACTTTCATCAAGAGGCTTTTTAGTTCCTCTTCACTTTCTGCCATAAGGGTAGTGTCATCTGCATATCTGAGGTTATTGATATTTCTCCCAGCAATCTTGATTCCAGCTTGTGCTTCTTCCAGTCCAGCGTTTCTCATGATGTACTCTGCATATAAGTTAAATAAGCAGAGTGACAATATACAGTCTTGACGTATTCCTTTTCCTATTTGGAACCAGTCTGTTGTTCCATGTCCAGTTCTACATGTTGTTTCCTGACCTGCATATAAGTTTCTCAAGAGACAGATCAGGTGGTCTGGTATTCCCATCTCTTTCAGAATTTTCCACAGTTTCTTGTGATCCACACAGTCAAAGGCTTTGGCATAGTCAATAAAGCAGAAATAGATGCTTTTCTGGAACTCTCTTGCTTTTTCCATGATCCAGCAGATGTTGGCAATTTGATCTCTGGTTCCTCTGCCTTTCCTAAAACCAGCTTGAACATCTAGAAGTTCATGGTTCACGTATTGCTGAAGCCTGGCTTGGAGAATTTTGAGCATTACTTTACTAGCCTGTGAGATGAGTGCAATTGTGCAGTAGTTTGAGCATTCTTTGGCATTGCCTTTCTTTGGGATTGGAATGAAAACTGACCTTTTCCAGTCCTGTGACCACTGCTGAGTTTTCCAAATTTGCTGGCATATTGAGTGCAGCACTTTCACAGCATCATCTTTCAGGATTTGATAAAGATAGATAGAGCTCTTCAAAATAACAGACCCTGGACTTCTCTCTGGATATAAGATAATGCTGTTGCTGCTGCTAAGTCGCTTCAGTCATATCCAACTCTGTGCAACCCCATAGACAGCAGCCCACCAGGCTCCCCCATCCCTGGGATTCTCCAGGCAAGAACACTGGAGTGAGAATGCATTAAAGGTGAGTTTTAACATTTTTGGGCCAAACTAAGTGCAAATTCTAGAAGCTTTACTTTCTATATCCCCAACAGGTCTCTGCATCAATAACCCAAACACCACTGATTCTAGAACATTTTGAGTGCCCTTCAGATCAGATCAGATCAGTCACTCAGTCGTGTCCGACTCTTTGCGACCCCATGAACTGCAGCACGCCAGGCCTCCCTGTCCATCACCAGCTCCCGGAGGTCACTCAGACTCGCATCCATCGAGTCAGTGATGCCATCCAGCCATCTCATCCTCTGTCGTCCCCTTCTCCTCCTGCCCTCAATCCCTCCCAGCAACAGAGTCTTCTCCAATGAGTCAACTCTTCGCATGAGGTGGCCAAAATACTGGAGTTTCAGCTTTAGCATCATTCCTTCCAAAGAAATCCCAGGGCTGATCTCCTTCAGAATGGACTGGTTGGATCTCCTTGCAGTCCAAGGGACTCTCAAGAGTCTTGTCCAACACCACAGTTCAAAAGCATCAATTCTTTGGTGCTCAGCCTTCTTCACAGTCCAGCTCTCACATCCATACATGACCACAGGAAAGACCATAGCCTTGACTAGGCGAATCTTTGTTGGCAAAGTGATGTCTCTGCTTTTGAATATGCTATCTAGGTTGCTCATAACTTTCCTTCCAAGGAGTAAGCGTCTTTTAATTTCATGGCTGCAGTCACCATCTGCAATGATTTTGGAACCCAGAAAAATAAATTCTGACACTGTTTTCACTGTTGTGCAGGCATGCTCAGTCATTTCAGTCATGTCCAACTCTTTGTGGCCCTGTGGACTATAGCCCACCAGGCTCCTCTATGGATTCTCTAGGCAAGAATATTGGGTGGGATAGTTAGAAAAGGTCTGACAAGTCCCCGGGAACCGGGAGTTATCTATCTGGTGAACACTCCTCAAGATAGCTTTCAGTACAAGACCCTTGTCTAGAGAAAAGACATGAGGAGCCCAACAGCCCAGATGGCTTCTTCTTGCCCCTGAGGTGGTAACAAATTATCTGCAGACTCTGGCTTAGCTCTTCTGAGTTTGCTGGCTAAGCCACCCACAGTGCTGAGCAGTCACTGATGCTAATTTGGCTCCTGTCTGCCTGGTCCCCTGCTCTGACCTCGTCCAATATTCTGTCTCACCCCAGTTGCCCGCTCCAGTCCCCACCTCTCTAGCCCTGGTCGCCATCTTCCAGGAGTAAGAACTGAGGTACTTACAGCTTCTATCTCATGTGCATCCAGTTATAATTTTTTAATCCATTAAAATTTTTTCTCTTTTTTTCCTCAGGCCATTTCTTTTGAGGCTGAAAAGCCTATTTTAGACACGAAAGAGTATTGACTGTTTCTTTATCTCTTCACTTCTACTATAATAATTCTACCAGTATTCCAGGAAATGTGGATATTTCTGACTGAATAAGGTAATGGTTTTATATAAGAAAATGAACTAAAGCTAACCATCACTATTTCAAGATACTATCTGGAAATTTGTACACAACCCCTTCTATAATCTGAAAAGTATTGCTCTGAATGTTATTTTATAAAGCCTGACTGCCATCTACTTAGTAATATTTTATTGGATTGCCTTAAGTTGTTTCATTTTAATTTAATAAAACTATGTTTTCTGTTCATCACAGAATTACAGGCTACTTTTTTCTGTACTAAATATTAAAGTTTTCTTGGTACTATAAATGCTAATAAAAAGCAGTTCAGTTGACTATAATCTGAAAGAAAATGTGTCAATTTCCTTCTTTTCTTTTGCTACACTGTTATTCTGTTTTTATCGAGGAAAAAATCATGTCTACAGACATTAGGTAGGGCATAGCAAAGAAGGGGAGAAGGCAATGGCAACCCACTCCAGTACTCTTGCCTGGAAAATCCCATGGATGGAGGAGCCTGGTAGGCTACAGTCCATGGGGTCGCTAAAAGTCGGACATGACTGAGCGACTTCACTTTCACTTTTAATTTCATGCATTGGAGAAGGAAATGGCAACCCACTCCAGTGTTCTTGCCTGGAGAGTCCCAGGGACAGGGAGGCCTGGTGGGCTGCCGTCTATGGGGCCACACAGAGTCGGACACGACTGAAGTGACTTAGCATAGCATAGCATAGCATATTCTGTTTTCATCCAGGAAAAAATCATGTCTACAGACATTAGGTAGGGCATAGCAAAGAAGGGGAGAAAGCAATGGCAAACCACTCCAGTACTCTTGCCTGGAAAATCCCATGGATGGAGGAGCCTGGTAGGCTACAGTCAATGGGGTCGCTAAAAGTCAGCATGACTGAGCGACTTCACTTTCACTTTCACTTTTAATTTCATGTGTTGGAGAAGGAAATGGCAACCCACTCCAGTGTTCTTGTCTGCAGAGTCCCAGGGACGGGGGAACCTGGTGGGCTGCCGTCTCTGGGTCGCACAGAGTTGGACATGACTGAAGCGACGCAGCAGCAGCAGCAGCAGCAGCAAAGAAGGTGTCCAAGCTGATAATGGAAGGAGTGTGGTGGGGACAGTCATACTACTCTTGAATGGGGTGTCAGAGCCCAGGTGACTTGAGGATGCTTCCATGTAGGAGGGCTGCTTGACGTGGAGTGTGAGAGTCTGTGCACAGCGAGGAGGTATCCATGTGGAGTGGAGGGTCGTGGTCCAAACAGGTGGTAACTGTGTCCACATGGAATTGTGGTTCAGTGCAAGATGACAGAGCCCAAGCTGAGAGAGGAAGTCATCTATGTGAGAGAGGAAGTGCAAGTGGAAATGAAAATTCCACATAGATCGATCAAATAAATATATTAAGAATGATGACAGTCATGTTACTTATGATCAGAGAAGTAAGTTACAAATGTAGATACGGAGTAAACTAGAATACACCCTGTGATTGGAATTAGAATTCGTGGTATTGTCTAATCATCTCAGGCTTCTTTAATAAAACCACTGTGGCTGGTGGCATAAACAATAAAAATGGGTTATGTTGCAGTTCTTCAGGCTTAAAGTTCAAAATAGAGCATGCTGCTGCTGCTGCTGCTAAGTCGCTTCAGTCGTGTCCGACTCTGTGCGACCCCATAGATGGCAGCCCACCAGGCTCCCCCGTCCCTGGGATTCTCCAGGCAAGAACACTGGAGTGGGTTGCCATTTCCTTCTCCAATGAATAAAACTGAAAAGTGAAAGTGAAGTTGCTCAGTCGTGTCCGACTCTTAGCGACCCCATGGACTTGGCCCACCAGGGTCCTCCATCCATGGGATTTTCCAGGCAAGAGTACTGGGGTGGGGTGCCATTGCCTTCCCCAAAATAGAGCATAGGCAGGTTTGAAGAATTCTCCGGTCTCTCTCCTCAGCTTGCGGATGGCTATTTCTCACTGTGTCCTTACAGCATAGTCATTCCTCAGTCTAAGCGCTGTCTGTGTCCCAATCTCCTCTTACAAGGACACCACTCAGGTTGAATTAGGTCTCATCTATATGACCTCATTTTCCTTCATTACCTCTTAAAGTCCTGAACTCCAAGTACAGTACCTATTCTGAGGTACTAGGGATTCGGACTTCAACATACGAAACTAAGGAAGACACACTCCGTCAGCACACAACAGGTATCTGCTATCAAGAACTTAAATTGTCTCTGTTTGCAGACAACCTAATCTTATATATAGAAAACTCCAAACAACTCTATCAAAAACTGGTTTCAGCTAATAAACAAATTCAGTACAGTTGCAGGATACATAATGAACATGCAGAAATCAGTTGTTCCTTTACCCTGAGTACCAGAAAGGGAAATTAGAAAACAATCCAATTTACAATAGCATAAAAATAATAAAATTCCTAGGAATAAGTTAGACTAATGAGATGGAAGATCTGTACCCTGAAAACTGTAAGACAATGATGAAAGATATCACAAAAGAAATAAATAAATGTAATGGCATTCCATATTCATAGATTGGAAGAGCCAATATTGTTAAAATGTGCATACAACCCACAGCACGACAATGCAATTCCTATCAAAATTCCAATGGCATTTTTTACAGAAATAGAAACATAAAAGACCTTGAGTGGCCAAAACAATCTTGAGAAAGAATCATAAAGCTGGTGGCATCAAACTTCTTGATTTTAAACTATATCAAAAAGATATATAATCAAAACAATATGATATTGCCATAAAAATTGACTAACAAACCAATGGAACAGAATAGGCAACCCAGAAACAACGCCCTCATATATGTTCAATTAATCTCTGGCAATGGTGCCAAGAATACACAGTGGAGAAAGGATATTTTCAATAAATGATGTTGGGGAAACTGGATATCCATATGCCAAAGAAAGAAGTTGGTCCCTTATCTTTCACTCCAAAATCAACTGAGTTAAAGATATAAGTATTAGACCTGAAACTGTAAAACTCTTAGAAGAACATATACAGAATAAGTTTTTTGACATTGGTATTGGCAAAGATTTTTTTGGACCCAAAACCACAAAAAATACACAGGTAATGAAATAAACCATCAACAAGTGGAACTATATAAAAGCTTCTGCAGAGCAAAATAAACAATCAATAAAATGAGAGAAAATCTAGAAGACGGGAGAAATATTTAGAAATATAAGAACCGAAATAAGTCAATAGCAAAAAAGCTAATGATCCAATTTAAAAATGGGAAAAGAAGTAAATAAACCTTTCTCAAAAGAAGACATACAGAGATGGTCAAAAGTTTTATGAAAAGGTCATCACTAATGATCAAGGAAATACAAATAGAAACCACAATGAGATATCTATCTCACACCTGTTAGAATAGCTATCATTAAAAAGACAAAAGATTAACAAGTGTTGGTGAAGATGTGGAGAAAATGGGTGCACTGTCGGAAGGGATATCAATTAGTATAGCCATTAGGGAAAACAGGAAGAAGCTTCCTAAAACTTAAAAATATAACTATCATATGACTCAGCAATGCCATTTCTGAGTATATATATACAAAGGAAATGATCAAAGAGATCTCTGCACCCCTGTGTTCACTATAGTCAATATATGGAAACAAGTTCAGGGTCCATCAGTGGATCAACAGATAAAAAGGATGATATATCCTTATATGTATAGATATACAATGGAATTTTACAGCCTTAAAAAAAGAAGGAAATTCTGACATCTGTGACATTAGAGGACATAGTACTGAGTGAATAAGCCAGACACAGAAAGACAAATATTGCATAATATTGCTTATATATGAAATCTAAAAAAGTTGAACTTAGGTAAAAAGTTGAAGAGTAGTTACTAGGGGCTGGAGAGTGGGAGAAATGGGGAGATGTTTTCAACAGGCATAAACTCTCAGGTATAAGATGAATAAATCTAGAGATCAAATGTACATATGAACAGATGTGTAATTATAGTAAAATGCATTGTGTACTTGAAATTCAGAGAAGGCAATGGCACCCCACTCCAGTACTCTTGCCTGGAAAATCCCATGGAGGAAGGAGCCTGGAAGGCTGCAGTCCATGGGGTCGCTGAGGGTCGGACACGACTGAGCGACTTCCCTTTCACTTTTCACTTTCACGCATTGGATAAGGAAATGGCAACCCACTCCAGTGTTCTTGCCTGGAGAATCCCAGGGACACGGAGCCTGGTGGGCTGCCGTGCCGTCTATGGGTCGGTCGCACAGAGTTGGACACGACTGAAGCAACTAAGCAGCTGCAGCAGCATACTTGAAATTCGCTAAGAAAGTAGATTATAAGTGTTCTCAGCACAAAAAAATTGTGAAGTGTTGGAATATGTTAAATAGATTGGTTGTGGTAATCATTAAACAGCCTATACTGATATCTAAACACTGTACACCTTCAGTTCAGTTCAGTTCAGTGGCTCAGTCATGTCCGACTCTCTGCGACCCCATGAATAGCAGCACGCCAGGCCTCCCTGTCCATCACCAACTCCCAAAGTTCACTCAGACTCACGTCCATCGAGTCGTTGATGCCATCCAGCCATCTCATCCTCTGTCGTCCCCTTCTCCTCCTGACCTCAATCCCTCCCAGCATCAGAGTCTTTTCCAATGAGTCAACTCTTCCTTAAATATACACAATTTTTAGGTATCTCTCATTCCTCAATAAACCTAGGGTGGTGAGAGGGAAGAAAAGCTAAACCCTCCCCAAACCTCCAGGTCTCAGAGACAATTCTACTAGTAGATTGTGAGAGAGTCAATTCCTAGGCAGGTTGATAAAAAGTTCAGGGTCCCGGAGGAGTAGAAAGGGGTCTGGGGCTCTCAAGGAGGAGGTAGAGATATGGAATTCTCAAGGAGGAGGAAAGGACAAACACCTTTTTTTCTCTACATTCCTTAGTCTAAGTCACATAAAACGTTTTTTTCCTTTAAGCCTCGAACTGGTGATCATGCAACAAACAACCCAGTTTAAACTCTGTACTAAGGATCATATAACAGCAATGTATCCTGCTTGAGGACAATTTCTCCTTCCTGAAACCCTCCTGACTAGTCCTGATATTTTAAGAATGTATATTATGGGAGTGGGTCTGGTAAAATTATTCTATTGTTAAATTCTAATCCTGTTATCTTAAAATGTAAATTGTGGGAGTGGGTCTGGTAAAATTTTTATAACCTTGAGACATTCTTTTGATTTATTGTAATAACTAATTAAAGAAATATATCCTTCCCTTCTAAAGATTAACAAAGGGGGCACTCTCCATCCCCCTTCTGATGTCTATGTCAGAAGCTTTCTCTGTCATTTTTCACTCTAATAAAACTCTGCTACACAAAAGCTCTTAAGTGATTAACCCTGGTCCCTGGTCCCGAAGCTAAATCTTTGAGATCACAAATCCAACATCGTTCACCAGAAGCTATCAATTGTGGGAAGAGGGAATGGGGCATTATGATGGAAAATTATGTCAGAGGAGATCTTCACAATGATCATTGCATCATCTATATCCTAAAATAAATCTCTACCATCCATTCTCAGTCCTAACACAGTTTTTAATCAAAACAGGTAAACAGGTACACAGCTCTTTGTTTAAAGAGGACTTCTCATTTTAAAACAAGATGATATAATCAAACAAGATTGCCGGGAGAAATATCAATAACCTCAGATATGCAGATGATACCACCCTTATGGCAGAAAGTGAAGAGGAACTCAAAAGCCTCTTGATGAAAGTGAAAGTGGAGAGTGAAAAGGTTGGCTTAAAGCTCAACATTCAGAAAACAAAGATCATGGCATCTGGTCCCATCACTACATGGGAAATAGATGGAGAAATAGTGGAAACAGTGTCAGACTTTATTTTTCTGGGCTCCAAAATCACTGCAGATGGTGACTGCAGCCCTGAAATTAAAAGACGCTTACTCCTTGGAAGGAAAGTTATGACCAACCTAGAAAGCATATTCAAAAGCAGAGCCATCACTTTGCCAACAAAGGTTCGCCTAGTCAAGGCTATGGTGTTTCCTGTGGTCATGTATGGATGTGAGAGCTGGACTGTGAAGAAGGCTGAGCACCAAAGAATTGATGCTTTTGAACTGTGGTGTTGAAGAAGACTCTTGAGAGTCCCTTGGACTGCAAGGAGATCCAACCGGTCCATTCTGAAGAAGATCAGCCCTGGGATTTCTTTGGAAGGAATGATGCTAAAGCTGAAACTCCAGTATTTTGGCCACCTCATGCGAAGAGTTGACTCATTGGAGAAGACTCTGATGCTGGAAGGGATTGAGGGCAGGAGGAGAAGGGGACGACAGAGGATGAGATGGCTGGATGGCATCACTGACTCAATGAATGTGAGTTTGACTGACCTCCGAGAGCTGGTGATGGATAGGGAGGCCTGGCGTGCTGCAGTTCATGGGGTCGCAAAGAGTCGGACACTACTGAGCGACTGATCTGATCTGATCTGATTGAAAAATTTAATGTGGCACATTTTTATTAAGTGACCAGAGTATACCAGACACTATTCTAGGTCCTGGAAATCCAACTGAAAGGAAAACTGACAAAATTGTTGACCGGTGTAGCTTAGAAACTAGTAAGGAGAGATAGGTCCATATTTGATAAAGGTCAGTATAGTCAAAGCTATGATTTTTCCAGTAGTCATGTATGGATGTGAGAGTTAAGACTATAAAAAGTGCTGAGCATCGAAGAAATGGTGCTTTTGAGCTATAGTGTTGGACAAGACTCTTGAGAGTCCCTGGGACTGCAAGGAGATCAAACCAGTCAATCCTAGAGGAAATCAATCCTGAATATTTATTGGAAGGACTGATGCTGAAGCTGAAGCTCCAGTACTTTGGCCACCTGATGAAGATCCGACTCATTGGAAAAGACCCTGATACTGGGAAAGATTGAAGGCAGGAGGAAAAGGGGGTGACAGAGAATTAGGTTGTTGGATGGCATCACCAACTCAATGGACATGCGTTTGAACAAGCTCCAGGAGATGGTGAAGGACAGGGAAGCCTGGCATGCTGCAGTACATGTGGTCGCAAAGAGTCAGACACAACTGAGTGACAGCAACTCAGGAGAGGCAGATAATAAACTTACCAAGTTTCTTGATAAGAACAACAGCAACAAAACAGAGATAGATGATAAACTAGCTCCTCTGTCCAAAGGACTCTCCAGAAAAGAATACTAGAGTGAGCAGCCATTTGCCTCTCAGGGGGATCTTCCCAACCCAGGGATCAAACCTGGGTCTACTGCACTGACTGTCTGAGCCGCCAGGGAAGCCCAGTAAACCAGCAGACAGATTAATAATAATACTTTTAAAACCCATGAGTTATATATTGTGAAGCTTTGGGACAATAACATGAAGTAATGTCTTATTTAAAAATATTGGTGCAAATAAATAAATAAAAATATTGGTGCAAATATTATGTGAAATTAGTGAGCACTTTTACAAAGCCCACTATATACCAGGCACTATTTTCAGTACTTTATATGCGTATTTGATCTGTGACATGAAGTACGTGAAAGATCAAGTTAAGGCAAGATTTTAGGGAAAAGACAAACTCAGGGAGCAGGAAGGGCAAATAGTCAAAGGCAGAAAGGAACTTAGCATGTTTACGGAACTGAAAGAGAAGGTAAGGATGTAGAGCTGACTTACGTAGGAGTCTGTGGCATATAGAGAGGAATTTGGACCACATTTTAAGTGCAATGAGAAACAAGGAGAGGGTTTTAAGCAAAGGATTGATATAATGATATAATTGGATTTAAATTTTAAAAATGTCAATCTGAGCACTTGGAAAGAATGGATTAAAGAAAATTAGGAGTAAAATCAGAGTGATGAGTCAGGAGGCTATCGCTTTGGTCCAAACACTAAATGATAGCTGCTTGGAATAGGATGGTTGTGGTAGAATTTCTGGCTGCCTGAGATCTATTTCTTCTCTGAACTCATAAAATTTTGTTTATACCCCTGCCATGTGCTATAATAATCCTGTACTTCAATTTTAGACTCTTTTGGTCACAGGGAGGAAATCTTACTCATTTCTCTTTTTTTTTTTTTTTTCCTGTAGAGCAGGTAGTCAGTGATTATTTTATTTGATTCAAGTAAACAAAATTACGATATTTTTCTTTGTACATGTATACTTTTATGCAATATATTTGGAAAACAAAAATTGAGGATAAAATACTTACATTTCAAGCTTTAGATTATATAAACTTTTAAAAATTTTGGCTATATTTTTCCCTTATAATACTGCCAAATGTGAAGTTTAAATCTACTTTTGTGTTAAACTAGTACAAATAAAAGCTTCAAGCAATTTTTAAGAGGAAGAACAAAATATTTTTTGCCATCTCATAGCTCAAAAATAACTGAGCTAATTTAATTACTCTTTCTACAGTAGGGGTGGTAGGGGAGAAATGATAGAGATAGAAAGTGGAAGAAATAAAAAATAACATCTCTCACAAGACTAAGGCTGTAAAGTTTCAAACCCAAGGAAATTTCTTAGTAGGCTGCAAACAAGAAAAAATGGAAGCTGAAATGAAAATTCCTTTCACCTTTAAAGGAAACCTTCTGCAATTCGACATCAAAGGTCCTAAACCAAAATAAATCTTTTTGGTTTTTGAAAGGAAGAACATTTCAGGAAAACACTGCTTGAGGAAGACTTATGAATATATCTAATATGTCCTTGGCAAGAAAAGATTGTGAGAACATATTGTGAAAAAAGAAATAGAAGAGATTGAATTTAATGATCTGCACTTGTGCTTATTTTTCCTTCTCTTCTGATTATAACTTCCTATCATATTTCCTCTCCCTTTCCAATGAACCTATCACATGCAATAAGGTTGTTTTCTCTTGTACGGTTAGTATCACTCTGTTGTACACACGTGCACAAAACCAGGGGGAAAAATCGGATGGGTTCTTTAGAAACACTCTTTTTTTATTATTATTTCAGAAGGAAGGAACTGATGAAAGGATAGAATATAGAGAAAATAGTCATGAGAATAGAAACATTCTGAAGAGATTTCTACAGGGAAAAACAAACAAACACTTCATAAGGATGTGAGCTACCCCTTGGCCAAATGGGAGAAAGAGGAAGAAGTGCCTATCTGAGATTTGTGTGAGGAAATCTAGCCAGAAACAGCTGAAACAAACCCCACTGAGACATTTGATACTGTGTTATCAAAATGGTCTCTTCCTGTTCCATCAAAGTCACCTTATCATCCCAGATGATAACTTACCATCTTGCACCCAGAGTGAGAAACACTGTAAATTTCTACTCATAAATTTATTTAAACCAGAATGCATTGATATCTCCTGCTTATTCTTCAGGCATTGCCCAGCAGAACTTTCCTCTATGTTCTATGCTCTCTTGAAACTAAGTTCTTGTCCATCTGAGGAGATGCCTCAGGTTTTTATATCCCCCACCTTGACCTTTGATTTATGCCTGTCCCATTTACCAAAGTGATGGATTTTGGCTCACACTGGTATCCTCGAAGCCTTGTAGTAGACACTTTACAAATAGTTGTTGAATGAGTAAATAAAGTGAGTTTGTGACTTGAATATCTTAACTAACAACAATATTGGGATTTTAATTAATTCTTTTCCTGCCATAAACCTACCAAAAAAAGAAGAAATAATCTGATAAATTCTGATAAAATATTTATGTTTATATTCGTTATGTTCAGAGTTAGACATGCAAAAGACAGAATAGGAAACTTGGGAGCCAGTCTCTCCAAATGCTTGTGTTATACACCAAGATAGACCATAACCTGGAACATAGAATAGTCTTCAACAAATAAAAATTTTAAAGCCTCACAGGGTGTGTCTTCTAAGCACAATGGAATCAAATTGAAATTAATAGCAAAAAGAAAATTTTAAAATCTCTAAATTCTTTGAAACTAAGCAACACATTCCTAAATAATCCTTAAAGAGGAACTTTCAAGGGAAGTTTAAAAAAAAAGAATAACAACAAAAAAATATGGATCTCAAAATAGATTATGAACTTAAGTATTAAATGTAAAAGTATAAAAATTTTAAACATGAGTAAAAATCTTTGCAATGTCAGACTAGACAAAGAGTTATTAGACATTACACTAAAAACTATGACTCTTAGCAAAATTCATAAATTGGACCTCACCACCATTAAAAAGTTTTGTTATGTGAAACAGCCTGTTTAAAGTATGAAAAGATGGAAAACATATTTGCCAACCATGTATATGACAAAGAACTAGTATTTAAAAAAATATAAAGAATCTCAAAACTCAACAGTAAAAATGCAAACGATTCAATTAGAAAATAGGCAAAGTTATTAAGAGACATTTCACCAAATAATGTATCAGTCAGTCAGTTCAGTTGCTCAGTTGTGTCTGATTCTTTGAGACCCCATGGACTGCAGCTCGCCAGGTTTCCCTGTCCATCACCAACTCCGGAAGTTTACCCAAACTCATGTCCATTGAGTCGGTGATGCCATCCAACCATCTCATCCTCAGTCATCCCCTTCTCCTCCCACCTTCAATCTTTCCCAGCATCAGGGTCTTTTCTAATGAGTCAGTACTTCACATTAGGTGGGCTAAGTATGGAACTTCAGCTTCAACATCAGTCCTTCCAATGAATAGTCAGGACTGATTTCCTTTAGGATGGACTGGTTTGATCTCTTTGCAATCCAAGAGACTCTCAAAAGTCTTCTCACACAACACCATAGTTCAAAAGCATCAAGTCTCCAGCACTCGGCTTTCTTTATGATCCAAGTCTCACATTCATACACGACTACTGGAAAAACCATAGCTTTGACTAGATGGACCTTTGTCGGCAAATATAGATGGCAAACAAAACACATAAAAGAATGTTCAACATTATTAACCATCAGGGAAATGTAAATTAGGACCAAAGTGATACTGTGACATACATATCAGAATTACAAAACAAAACAACAAAAAATTGTGAAGGCACTAAATGCTGGTGAAGATAGTAAAAAGGTGTCATTGCTAGTGGAAATGTAATGGCCAATCTGGAAAATGGTTTGACAATTTCTTTTTTTAAAAAATTAAATAAACAAGTGCCATACGGATATTGAATTCTTTGAATTCTGGGCATTTATTCCAGAGAAATGAAAATTTATATTCATACAAAAACCTGCCTACAAATGTTTATAGCAGCTTTATTTGTAATAACCCTGAACCTTGAAGATTCATTACCTTACTTTTTTTTCTGACTTTATGTGGTCCACAACCAAGCAGGTTTTTGCCTATCATTACCCAAATTACATTTCACAAAATAATCTTGTAACATCCCAAGATAATGAAAACTGAAAACACAAAATAAATGTTCTTATCTCTACTTCACTACAAAGTATTTTACATAACATAGTAAAGACCAATGTTAAAAGTCACATAAACAATGATTATGACTATAACAAATATATGTGTGCAAAAGTAAATTGTTTTATAAACTAAGTAGCTATTCTAATTTAAATTGTGTGCTGTGTCATATGATGGTTACTCATTTAAGAATGATTCAGGAAAAGATCATGTTTTGAAAAGAACTCCTTAAAATTCAACAAAGTTCATACAGGTATTACTAATTCAATTAAGTAAACTTTCTCAATAAAAAAGTATCATCATATGAAATCTATTTAATTCTTAGATATTTAACAGGGTTTTTTGCGGCTGTGACGTTAAGATAGCAACTCTACATTAGAAATACTGAGGTTCCTGACATTCTACAGGAGACAGGAATCAAGATCATCTCCATGGAAAAGAAATGCAAAAAAGCAAAAGGGCTGTCTGGGGAGGCCTTACAAATAGCTGTGAAAAAGGAGAAAAGGAAAGATATAAGCATCTGAATGCAGAGTTCCAAAGAATAGCAAGAAGTGATAAGAATGCCTTCCTCAGTGATCAATGCAAAGAAATAGAGGAAAACAACAGAATGGGAAAGACTAGAGATCTCTTCAAGAAAATTAGAGATACCAAGGGAATATTTCATGCAAAGATGGGCTCGATAAAGGACAGAAATGGTATGGACCTAACAGAAGCAGAAGATATTAAGACGAGGTGGCAAGAATACACAGAAGAACTGTGCAAAAAAGATCTTCACAACTGAGATAATCATGATGGTGTGATCACTGACATAGAGCCAGACATCCTGGATAGTGAAGTCAAGTGGGCCTTAGGAAGCATCACTACAAACAAAGCTAGTGGAGGTGATGGATTTCCAGTTGAGCTATTTCAAATCCTGAAAGATGATGCTGTGAAAGTGCTGCACTCAATATGCCAGCAAATTTGGAAAACTCAGCAGTGGCCACAGGACTGGAAAAGGTCAGTTTTCATCCCAATCCCAAAGAAAGGCAATGCCAAAGAATGCTCAAACTACCGCACAATTGCACTCATCTCACACGCTAGTAAAGTAATGCTCAAAATTCTCCAAGCCAGGCTTCAGCAATACATGAACCATGAACTTCCGGATGTTCAAGCTGGTTTTAGGAAAGGCAGAGGAACCAGAGATCAAATTGTCAACATCCGCTGGATCATCAAAAGAGCAAGAGAGTTCCAGAAAAACATCTATTTCTGCTTTATTGACTATGCCAAAGCCTTTGACTGTGTAGATCACAATCAACTGTGGAAAATTCTGAAAGAGATGGAAATACCAGACCACCTGATCTGCCTCTTGAGAAATCTGTATGCAGGTCAGGAAGCAACAGTTAGAACTGGACATGGAACAACATACTGGTCCCAAATAGCAAAAGGAGTACATCAAGGCTGTATATTGTCACCCTGCTTATTTAACTTATATGCAGAGTACATCATGAGAAACGCTGGACTGGAAGAAGCACAACCTGGAATCAAGATTGCCGAGAGAAATATCAGTAACCTCAGATATGCAGATGACACCACACTTCTGGCAGAAAGTGAAGAGGAACTCAAAAGCCTCTTGATGAAAGTGAAAGTGGAGAGTGAAAAAGTTGGCTTAAAGCTCAACATTCAGAAAACTGAGATCATGGCATCTGGTCTGATAACTTCATGGGAAATAGATGGGGAAACAGTGGAAACAGTGTCAGACTTTATTTTGGGGGCCTCCAAAATCACTGCAGATGGTGACTGCAGCCATGAAATTAAAAGATGCTTACTTCTTGGAAGGAAAGTTATGACCAACCTGGATAGCATATTCAAAAGCAGATACATTACTTTGTCAACAAAGGTCCGTCTAGTCAAGGCTATGGTTTTTCCTGTGGTCTTGTATGGATGTGAGAGTTGGACTGTGAAGAAGACTGAGCACCGAAGAATTGATGCTTTTGAACTGTGGTGTTGGACAAGACTCTTGAGAGTCCCTTGGACTGCAAGGAGATCCAACCAGTCCATTCTGAAGGAGCTCAGCCCTGGGATTTCTTTGAAAGGAATGATGCTAAAGCTGAAACTCCAGTACTTTGGCCACCTCATGTGAAGAGTTGACTCATTGGAGAAGACTCTGATGCTGGGAGGGATTGAGGGCAGGAGGAGAAGGGGACGACAGAGGATGAGATGGCTGGATGGCATCACTGACTCGATGGATGTGAGTCTGAGTGAACTCCGGGAGGTGATGATGGACAGGGAGGCCCATTGTGCTGCTATTCATGGGGTCGCAAAGAGTTGGACATGACTGAGGGACTGAACTGAACTGAACCCAGCATAAGACTGTGGAACTTTTCAGTGAACCAAGATTTAAAGATATTCTAAATCTCTCCATTTGTAATCTAATATAAATAATCATAATTATTTGAAGTTATTTTTCCCATTTTATTCTCATAGTCCTATGAGAAGAGAGAAAATGAAGAGAATATGATCAACTACACATGACATACGGAGAAACCGAGACAGAGGGAGGAAATTTAGTTTGTCCAAGCCCTTCTAATCACCCAAGTGATTCTCAGTCTACCAATCTCATATGAAAGGAAGTAGTAATTCTTATGTATTGCCAAAGAACAGTGACAAATAATGATTCAATGACAAAATAATAGTATAATCTAAGTAAAAAGTTATCAATTTATAAAGCTGATTGACAGTTATTTATTGAAATATACTAAAAATGAGAAGTTATAATCAGTGATAAGCTATGTAATTATGAATTTAGAAAACAGTGTAGTGATTAGGTACACACCCATCTTCTGTATCAGACACTTAACTCTGCTTGAGTCCCAACATGATTATTTGCTTTTTTAAAATTATTTATTTATTTTTGGCCATGTGGCATGTGAGATCTTAGTTCCCTTAACAGGATTGAACCTATGCACCCTGCAGTGAAATCACAGAGTGTTAACCACTGGACTGCCAGGTAAGTCCACATCATGATTATTTTCAATAGGCAAGTTACAGAATCTTTCTCTGCCTCATTTTCCTAGAATATTAAGCGGGAAAAATGCTAGCAACCACCTATAGTTATTGTAAAAGTGAGATGAGTCACATCAAGCATCTGGTGGAATTCCTGGCTCAGTGCAAGTTCCCAAGCAGTGGTAGACCAGTGAATGATGGATCCACAAAGAGTTATCAATGGAAAGAGGGGAGGGAAACTATTTCAGTAGGAAATCTAATTGTGACATATTTATATTCAGTATGTCATTATCACCAGAAAGGGGCATTCACAAACCTGAAGTTTACAAGGGAAAAATGGGCATTTTACCCAATTTTAACAAGGCATTAAATGAATTAAAACATATAGAAGGTGTTTTCAAGTGCTCTTGAAATGTAGTAACTCTTCAGGAAGTGTTCAGTTCAGTCACTCAGTCGTGTCAGACTCTTTGCGACCTCATGAACTGCAGCACCCCAGGCCTCCCTGTCCATCACCATCTCCCGGAGTTCACTCAAACTCACGTCCATCGAGTTGGTGATGCCATCCAGCCATCTCATCCTGTGTCGTCCCCTTTTCCTCCTACCCCCAATCCCTCCCAGCATCAGAGTCTTTTCCAATGAATCAGCTCTTTGCATGAGGTGGCCAAAGTGTAAGCTCTTACTAACATCACTGTTACTACAAAGTAGGGAAGAAAAATGAGAACATAGAAGAATAATAAGATAATACTGTTTATAAGCATAAGAATTTTTATAAGAACAATAAACATCTATATGCAAGTAGAAGCTCCCAAGTATAAAGTAAGGCCCTTTAAGCTTTCTTTAGTAAGTAGGATGAAGAAACGTCAGGAAAGACATGCAGTTCAGTGGAAACCAGTCCTGATGTACCATTACTGGGGCACATTGCCAACATTTGATGGGTAAATGACCTACTCTCCAACTGAGTGTGACTTTCTAGGTGACCTGAAAACAGGCATCCTATTAGGAGACTGAGGGGAAAAAAATTAAGTCTATACCACTGGTTTTAAAGTTACCATCATTGAAACCAGTCTAATTATCTTTACTAAGAATTGGACTGTGAAGAAAGCTGAGCGCCAAAGAATTGATGCTTTTGAACTGTGGTATTGGAGAAGACTCTTGAGAGTCCCTTGGACTGCAAGGAGATCCAACCAGTCCATTCTGAAGGAGATCAGCCCTGGGATTTCTTTGGAAGGAATGATGCTAAAGCCGAAACTCCAGTACTTTGGCCACCTCATGTGAAGAGTTGACTCATTGGAAAAGACTCTGATGCTGGGAGGGATTGGGGGCAAGAGGAGAAGGGGACGACAGAGGATGAGATGGTTGGATGGCATCACTGACTCAATGGATGTGAGTCTCAGTGAGCTCCGGGAGTTGGTGATGGACAGGGAGGCTTGGTGTGTTGCGATTCATGGGGTTGCAAAGAGTTGGACACGACTGAGTGACTGAACTGAATTGAACTGAACTGAAGGGCTGATGGAAGACATTCTCATTTATTGAGGTATGTGGAAATCACTCTCTCTTGTATATGACTTAACTTAAACTTTATGCTAACTAAGACAGCCTGTTTTGTGGCCTATTAAGCATACATCATACACCTGCTTTTGACCATTAAAGAAAAGGAGATATTGTCCAGAAGTAAAACATGTTCATTTTGAAGATAGAGATAAATTTCTCCCTTCCTGGGATGTAAATGCTATTATTCCTTTGAAGATAAGTCTCCCTTCCCAGGTAGCCAAACTAATTCTCTTCATACATGCTGATCTGCCTTTTTGTACACCTTAAAGGAATACACCCCTGTCATGTCTGATGTTCTTTGTCCTGACAAGATATAACAGTGCTAAAACTGTGTTTATTTGGTACAATTCCTGAGAGCTGAGAGGCTGTCTCCCAGGCCATTCAGTTCATTTCAGTTCAGTTCAGTTCAGTTGCTCACTCGTGTCTGACTCTTTGCGACCCCATGAAGAACAGCACGCCAGGCCTCCCTGTCCATCACCAGCTCCTGGAGTTCACTCAGACTCACGTCCATTGAGTCAGTGATGCCATCCAGCCATCTCATCCTCTGTCGTCCCCTTCTCCTCCTGCCCCCAATCCCTCCCAGCATCAGAGTCTTCTCCAATGAGTCAACTCTTCGCATGAGGTAGCCAAAGTACTGGAGTTTCAGTTTTAGCATCAGTCCTTCCAAAGAAATCCCAGGGTTGACCTCCTTCAGAATGGACTGGTTGGATCTCCTTGCAGTCCAAGGGACTCTCAAGAGTCTTCTCCAACACCACAGTTCAAAAGCATCAGTTCTTCGGTGCTCAGCTTTCTTCACAGTCCAACTCTCACATCCATACATGACTACTGGAAAAACCATAGCCTTGACTAAACAGACCTTTGTTGGCAAAGTAATGTCTCTGCTTTTGAATATGTTATCTAGGTTGGTAATAATTTTCCTTCCAAGGAGTAAACGCCTTTTAATGTCATGGCTGCAGTCACCATCTGCAGCGATTATGGAGCTCAAAAAATTAAGTCTTACACTGTTTTCACTGTTTCCCCATCTATTTCCCATGAAGTGATGGGAACAGATGCCATGATCTCAGTTTTCTGAATGTTGAGCTTTAAGCCAACCTTTTCACTCTCCTCTTTCACTTTCATCAAGAGGCTTTTGAGTTCCTCTTTACTTTCTGCCAGAAGGGTGGTGTCAACTACATATCTGAGGTTATTGATATTTCTCCCAGCAATCTTGATTCCAGCTTGTGTTTCTTCCAGTCCAGCGTTTCTCATGATGTACTCTGCATATATGTTAAATAAGCAGGGTGACAGAATACAGCCTTGGCGTATTCCTTTTTCTATTTGGAAGCAGTCTGTTGTTCCATGTCCAGTTCTAACTGTTGCTTCCTGACCTGCATACAGATTTCTCAAGAGGCAGATCAGGTGGTCTGGTATTCCCATTTTTTTCATAATTTTCCACAGTTGATTGTGATCCACACAGTCAAAGGCTTTGGCATAGTCAATAAAGCAGAAATAGATGTTTTTCTGGAACTCTCTTGCTTTTTTGATGATCCAGCAGATGTTGGCAATTTGATCTAGTCTTCATTAATTTGACTAAAATGAAATTCTCTTCTACTCTAATTGTAGATTTGTTATTGGTCATGCCTGTCAACCAGGCCCCACCATAAATTAGTATGGTGATTCAGAGATTAATAATATACTGACTCCTCCCTCAAGATGCTCATGGATCCATAGGGGAAACCATCATATAAACAGTTTAAGGCAATGTAACAATTACATTAAAATAAGTATAAAAGATGCTGAGACAGTACCTAATTCATTAATTCTTCCACAAATCAAAGAACTGCAAAGAAAATATTATAGTGAAAGGTTTGTTGCTTATTTTTTTCACTTTAAGCATGCTTGCAAGTTAGGCCATTGTCAGGAAGCATGTAACAGGAGGCTTCTTGTGTGCTGTTTTGGATCTGTCAGGATTTCTCTGTTCCTTATTAATTCCTGAATATTCAGGAATTAAGAGGAGAGCCAAGCCTCTTTTGGAGGCTGAGGAGTCCAGGCATTTCCTTCATTAGTTTTTCTATACGGTGATAAGTACCTCTTCCTTCTTGTGAACCATACGGTAAAAGTGATGATTTACAACTCTCTCTTTAATATGGATCGCCTATGTTTTGTAAGTCTGGAATTTTAATCTTTATATTTGCTGAGGATAACTACAGTATATATGCCCATACCATATTGATTAAAACACCTTTGCTCCATCAGAGCTTTGGTCTCCGTGTCTAGCTTTCTCTCTCTCTCTCTCTTTTTCTCTCTCTCTCTCTCAGGCTATTTCTTTGGAGTGCAGAGGTCCTCTGTGTTCACTTTCCTGCCCAGACTTCTAAGACCCTCTGGAGAAGACGCTCTGTGCCTTTACCCCATCAAGAGGTCGAGAGGGTGCCTGAGACCTTCATGAACAGAGCAAGCCATGTGCGGGGGCTTTATTGGCTTTCTGCATAAACCAAGGAATATCAGCCTCTTTCTCTCCTTTACTTTCTTATTGGTCAACTCCGGTCCACCAGGTTCTGGTCCATTAAAGGATCTCAACGGGCCATCACATTGTCAAGTAAAATTATCGTGTGTATGTGTGTGTGTGTGTGTGTGTGTGTGCTCAGTCACTCAGTCTTTTCTGACTCTCTGAAGCCCCATTGACTGTAACCCACCAAGTTTGTCTGTCCATGGGATTTTCCAGGCAAGAATACTGGAGCAGGTTGTCATTTCCTACTCCAGGGGATCTTCTCAGCCTAGGGATCAAACCCCCTTTCTTGCATCTCCTGCATTGGCAGCCAGATTCTTTACCACCAAGTGCCACGTATTCTGTATTACATGTTTCATACATATTTTATATTATGTACATACAAAACATCCATAATATATATTACAAAATATATGTAATAATTACTTTATTTGAGCCAGGTGTTTAGTTAGAAATCAAACCAAGTAAAATTTGATTCAACCCAAAAATTAATCTGGGTCTTTCATATTGAGGTCATCTCTAACATATTTATTACACTTAGAAAGATGAGCAATATTCCTTAATGTTAAAACACTGATTTTAACCACAAAGTTGATATGAGAAAATGAACCATTATTCATCTTATCTCTAGACAGTATTAGTAATAAGAATTAGTCCATGAAAGCAAGAACTTCATTGTCTTAAGTTTTTAAAGGTTGACTCATAACTAGAATTAGACAGAATATAGTAATAAATGTATGAGAGCAGTTTCTACTGAGCGGTTGAAATAGCATTTTGCTTGAGATATGTTATATTTGTCTCTATAGTTTAATTTCTGAGTATGTCAAAAGAGCTTTATTACAAGGCATTCTCATGCATAAAGTTGTACCATGGAAATTACTTCATTCTTTACAATGCAAAGAATGTGATGCATTTTTCCAATAACTGTTAGACTGAGTAGATTTTACTATTTTTTATCTTCAACTTCAGACATCAAGTGCCATTATAACAACTATGTTGTATAATACTTTAAATAACTATATGGGAAAATTATGGGGTTTGAGATGGAATACTCTTCCAATGCAATAATTTTGTCTGTGGAAGAAAATTTTTTAAATTAGACCTGACTCAGTCATGAAAAAAAATGAATATATTGTTCAATTCAATAAATGAGATGACAAGGCAAAACATTTAAAGTGTAATTTAAAATAATAAACCAGTCAAATGTAAAAAGATAATGAGGCAGAAAGAGAGTAGCTCTGTGCCCTTTCCCCACACCTTACCCTTTGCTTCTCTTCCATCTGGCTGCTCTTGAGTTGTATTAAAAAAAAATGCAAAGTAAATTCAAGTATTTGTTCACTGTTCCTCGACCACCACCATTTACCAAACTAAGGTGCATGGCAAAGGCCCTCTGCTGCTGCTGCTGCTAAGTCGCTTCAGTCGTGTCCGACTCTGTGCGACCCCATAGACAGCAGCCCACCAGGATCCCCATCCCTGGGATTCTCCAGGCAAGAACACTGGAGTGGGTTGCCATTTCCTTCTCCAATGTATGAAAGTGAAAAGTGAAAGTGAAGCGCTCAGTCGTTTTCGACTCTTAGCGACCCCATGGACTACAGGCTACCAGGCTCCTCCATCCATGGGATTTTACAGGCAAAAGTTCTGGAATGGGTTGCCATTGCCTTCTCCGAAAGGCCCTCTAGTGGTAATATATTAGGGTTATAGAGTCTTACACTCAAGGGGTAAAAAAGCTCTCCTCTTCCAGAACTATTAAAGTGAAACATATTCCTGTAAATGCCAAATTCTAGGAATATATTTTTAAATCTCCGTGTGGGATGTAAGTAGAAAAATTTTCCTCAGCCAGTGTGGGGTTTCTTCTTGTACCCCTCCATACAAGATATGTCAAGTGAAGATGACAAATCAGGGTACCACATGGTACATCATAATAATGCAGTACTTTTGCCACATTCAATTTTGCAAAAGGTTGTACATGAGTCACAGCACAAAGTTCTGCAAGAGCCGCCGCCTCTCTCTCTACTGCGCCTCAATTCTTTTCAGCAAGCCTGCTCTTCCTGGAGCCCTCACATCTTCTCAAAAGAACTGACAATTGTCTTAATGTTTCTAAGATGTACAGAAATGACTCTGAAGTTTCAGACCAAAAAGCAAGTGCCATCACCTCCTGCACTGCCTTCCTCCTAGCAAAAAGCTTCCAGAGTTTTCTTGACAGAATTCCTCCTGAGAAAGCCCTCCCAACACTGAGTGTATTACAATGAACACATTTTATGTTGTCTACAGGGCATTATTTGGTTCTTGGGTGATCACAAGCTGTGGTCGTTAAAGGCAAAGATGTTGCAGCTCCTTTGGCATTAATGAGAGGCTTGATGAACTTAGTTTTACAAGTTAATGCCTAAATGTCAAACACGAATCATAGCATTTAGAAGTTTTACTCTCATTTGTGTTAAGAAATAAAAACAAAGACAAGCAAACATCTTTGCTACAGCAGAACAAATCTATGATCGATATTCAAATCAATTTAGCTTCCAGCTAAAAGATGGTCCCAGAGCTCTGAAATCAATGATATTGAGGAGTGGAAAGTTGGACATCATATGTGCTTATTCAGGTCACAACTTCCTACTGCACAAACCATGGCAGTTACTGTAGACAGGGTTGGTTCACAATAAACAAGCTCGTAATATTGGAAGGAAGGAGGAATGAGAGGGTAACTGAAGGGAGGGAGGGAGGGACAAAAGAGTCAGTTGGTCTGGTTTACATAAAATCCTTTTAGAGCACAGTACTTCTTCAAGGCCAATAAAAAGCAGCAGGTCATTTTCTAGTAGTTTACTCCGAAATGCTAAGATGTGTTCTTTTTCCTTCTTTTCCTTTTTAAAGTGAAAATCCAGATCAACAATCAAAAGTAAAATGTCATGAGACTTTAAAGTCAAATCTAAAGTCGGGTGATTTTTTTACAACCAAAATTTCCTTTACTGTATGTACTTAAAAAGAGTTGTGATAATTATTCAGTTTTACTGTAAAAACTAATATCACTTGATATCAGCAGAGACAAATTATGTTCACTTCAAATTCATGATTCTAGAGTCTGTCTTTCAATTTCATATTTTAGAATTTATTTTACTCTATTTTAATACCTAGGACTGTGCTAAGGAGTTTTAATTTTCTAATTTTTTAATTTTAATATTTATTTTTCATTTGAAAGATGTTCCTTAAAGAAAATATGATACCATATATAGGCAATAGATAAGTTTGCAAATGTGTATATACATTATTTAAACATAAGCTTGCAATATGTATATCTGAAAGTACATACACACATATGCATACACAAACATATGAATCTTGGCTACACCTGAGATATTTAAGATATTCCTCAATATAAACTTTGCTATATATTTTAGAAATGTGATGAAGTTTGAAGAGGGAAAGTTGAAAGGAAGAAAATGAACACTATCACAAATATCTTACAAAATGCTGGGCTGGATGAAGCACAAGCTGGAATCAAGATTGCCAGGAGAAATACTAATAACCTCATATGTGCAGATGATACTACCCTTATGCAAGAAAGCAAAGAGGAACTAAAGAGCCTCTTGATGAAAGTGAAAAAGGAGAGTGAAAAAGTTGGATTAAAACTCAACATTCAGAAAACTAAGATCATGGTATCCAGTCCCATTACTTCATGGCAAATAGATGGGGAAACAATGGAAACAGTAAGAGACTTTATTTTGAGAGGCTCCAAAATCACTGGTGACTGCAGCCATGAAATTAAAAGACGCTCGCCCCTTGGAAGAAAAGCTATGACAAACCTAGACAGTATATGACAAATCAGAGACATTGCCGACAAAGGTCCATCTAGTCAAAGCTATAGTTTTTCCAATAGTCATGTATGGATGTGAGAGTTAGACTATAAAGAAAGCTAAGCACTGAAGAACTGATGCTTTTGAATTGTGGTGCTGGAGAAGACTCTTGAGAGTCCCTTAGACTGCAAAGAGATCAAACCAGTCAATCGTAAAGGAAATCAATCTTGAATATTCATTGGAAGGACTGATGCTGAGGCTGAAACTCCAATACTTTGGCCACTTGATGCAAAGAACTGACTCATTGGAAAAGACCCTGATGCTGAGAAATATTGAAGGCAGGAGGAGAAGGGGATGACAGAGGATAAGATGGTTGTTATGGCATCATCGACTAGATAGACATGAGTTTGAGTAAGCTCCGGGGGTTGGTGAAGGACAGGGAAGCCTGGTGTGCTGCAGTCCATGGGGCTGCAAAGAGTTAGATATGTCTGAGTGACTGAACTGAACTGCTCCCAGAGCTGGCTAATAAAGATTTTTCTTTCTGTCTTTAATATAATTGTACAATAAGATTATTTTCATACTTAAAAATATTAAGTAAAATAATCAATGTCATGCATATGAATAGAGCTACATTTAACCACACTCAGATTAATACACAAAAATGCTTTGAATAAAAGAAAACTACCAATGGAACCCCACTCCAGTACTCTTGCCTGGAAAATCCCATGGACAGAGGAGCCTGGAAGGCTACAGTCCCTGGGGTCTCTGAGGGTCGGACACGACTGAGGGACTTCACTTTCACTTTTCACTTTTATGCATTGGAAAAGGAAATGGCAACCCACTCCAGTGTTCTTGCCTGGAGAATCCCAGGGACAGGGGAGCCTGGTGGGCTGCCTTCTATGGGGTCGCACAGAGTCAGACACGACTGAAGTGACTTAGCAGAAGCAGCAGCATGCATTCTTTTAGAGTGTGAAATTTTAAGTTGGATATTTTGTCTAATTTTTTAGGTCATTTGAGTCCTGAGTCTTCAGAGATGCTTTACAGATTTGTGGTTAATCCCATGGAAGATGAAGCAGACAGACCTACCTAAGTTGAATTCTAGCTCTGCTACTTAGTACATGCACTTTTATTTCAGGTATTTTTAGTCTCTGAGACGATTTTCTTAATTGTGAAATACTGCCTAACTTCAGGGTTATTCAAAGGATTGAAAGAGGCAAAATATGCCAAGTGCTTTGTTTTTTAAATTGCAGTATAGTTGACTTATAGTGTTTCAGTTTTATACCAGTGTGATTCAGTTACACAAACATATACTGTATGTATATATATATATAAGAGGAGAAGCCAATGGCACCCCACTCCAGTACTCTTGCCTGGAAAATCCCATGGACAGAGGAGCCTTGTAGGCTGCAG
Source organism: Tragelaphus eurycerus (assembly GCA_935064755.1). Lineage (NCBI taxonomy): Eukaryota > Metazoa > Chordata > Mammalia > Artiodactyla > Bovidae > Tragelaphus > Tragelaphus eurycerus. The sequence continues at coordinate 36,032,467 of CAKXYN010000010.1, read as the reverse complement.
TCCATGGGGTCGCTAAGAGTCGGACATGACTGAGCGACTTCACTTTCTCTTTTCACTTTCATGCATTGGAGAAAGAAATGATAACCCACTCCAGTGTTCTTGCCTGGAGAATCCCAGGGATGGGGAAGCCTGGTGGGCTGCCGTCTATGGGGTCACACAGAGTTGGACACAACTGAAGTGACTTAGCATAGCATCAGATCAGATCAGATCACTCGTTCAGTCGTGTCCGACTCTTTGCGACCCCATGAACCGCAGCACGCCAGGCCTCCCTGTCCATCACCAGCTCCCGGAGGTCACCCAGACTCATACCCATCAAGTCAGTGATGCCATCCAGCCATCTCATCCTCTGTCATTCCCTTCTCTTCCTGCCCTCAATCCCTCCCAGCATCAGAGTCTTCTCCAATGAGTCAACTCTTCACATGAGGTGGCCAAAATACTGGAGTTTCAGCTTTAGCATCATTCCTTCTAAAGAAATTCCAGGATTGATCTCCTTCAGAATGGACTGGTTGGATCTTCTTGCAGTCCAAGGGACTCTCAAGAGTCTTCTCCAACACCACAGTTCAAAAGCATCAATTCTTCGGCGCTCAGCCTTCTTCACAGTCCAGCTCTCACATCCATACATGACCACAGGAAAGACCATAGCCTTGACTAGGCGAACCTTTGTTGGTAAAGTAATGTCTCTGCTTTTGAATATGCTATCTAGGTTGGTCATAACTTTCCTTCCAAGGAGCAAGCGTCTTTTAATTTCATGACTGCAGTCACCATCTGCAGTGATTTTGGAGCCCAGAAAAACAAAGTCTGACACTGTTTCCACTGTTTCCCCATCTATTTCCCATGCAGTGATGGGACCAGATGCCATGATCTTCGTTTTCTGAATGTTGAGCTTTAAGCCAACCTTTTCACTCTCCACTTTCACTTTCATCAAGAGGCTTTTTAGCCCCTCTTCACTTTCTGCCATAAGAGTCGTGTCATCTGCGTATCTGAGGTTATTGATATTTCTCCCAGCAATCTTGATTCCAACTTGTGTTTCTTCCAGTCCAGCATTTCTCATGATGTACTCTGCATATAAGTTAAATAAACATGGTGACAATATGCAGCCTTGACGTACTCCTTTTCCTATTTGGAACCAGTCTGTTGTTCCATGTCCAGTTCTAACTGTTGCTTCCTGACCTGCATACAGATTTCTCAAGAGGCAGATCAGGTGGTCTGGTATTCCCATCTCTTTCAGAATTTTCCATAGTTTATTGTGATCTACACAGTTAAAGGCTTTGGCATAGTCAATCAAGCAGAAATAGATGTTTTTCTGGAACTCTCTTGCTTTTTCCATGATCCAGCGGATGTTGGCAATTTGATCTCTGGTTCCTCTGCCTTTTCTAAAACCAGCTTGAACATCAGGAAGTTCACGGTTCACATATTGCTGAAGCCTGGCTTGGAGAATTTTGAGCATTATTTTACTAGCGTGTGAGATGAATGCAATTGTGCAGTAGTCTGAGCATTCTTTGGCATTGCCTTTCTTTGGGATTGGGATGAAAACTGACCTTTTCCAATCTTGTGGCCACTGCTGAGTTTTCCAGATTTGCTGGCATATTGAGTGCAGCACTTTCACAGCATCATCTTTCAGGATTTGGAATAGCTCCACTGGAATTCCATCACCTCCACTAGCTTTGTTCGTAGTGATGCTTTCTAAGGCCCATTTGACTTCACATTCCAAGATGTCTGGCTCTAGGTCAGTGATCACATCATCATGATTATCTGGGTCTTGAAACTCTTTTTTGCACAGTTCTTCTGTGTATTCCTGCCACCTCTTCTTAATATCTTCTGCTTCTGTTAGGTCCACACCATCTCTGTCCTTTATCGTGCCCATCTTTGCATGAAATGTTCCTTTGGTATCTCTGATTTTCTTGAAGAGATCCCTAGTCTTTCCCATTCTGTTGTTTTCCTCTATTTCTTTGCATTGATCACTGAAGAAGGCTTTCTTATCTCTTCTTGCTATTCTTTGGAACTCTGCATTTAGATGTTTATATCTTTCCTTTTCTCCTTTGCTTTTCGCTTCTCTTCTTTTCACAGCTATATGTAAGTCCTCCCCAGACAGCCATTTTGCTTTTTTGCATTTCTTTTCCATGGGAATGGTCTTGATCCCTGTCTCCTGTACAATGTCACGAACCTCATTCCATAGTTCATCAGGCACTCTATCTATCAGATCTAGGCCCTTAAATCTATTTCTCACTTCCACTGTATAATCATAAGGGATTTGATTTAGGTCATACCTGAATGGTCTAGTGGTTTTCCCTACTTTCTTCAGTTTCAGTCTGAATTTGGCAATAAGGAGTTCATGGTCTGAGCCACAGTCAGCTCCTGGTCGTGTTTTTGCTGATTGTATAGAGCTTCTCCATCTTTGGCTGCAAAGAATATAATCGATCTGATTTCAGTGTTGACCATCTGGTGATGTCCATGTATAGAGTCTCCTCTTGTGTTGTTGGAAGAGGGTATTTGCTATGACCAGTGCATTTTCTTGGCAAAACTCTGTTAGTCTTTGCCCTGCTTCATTCTGTATTCCAAGGCCAAATTTGCCTGTTACTCCAGGTGTTTCTTGACTTCCTACTTTTGCATTCCAGTCCCCTATAATGAAAAGGACATCTTTTTTGGGTGTTAGTTCTAAAAGGTCTTGTAGGTCTTCATAGAACCCTTCAACTTCAGCTTCTTTGGTGTTACTGGTTGGGGCATAGATTTGGATTACTGTGACATTGAATGGTTTGCCTTGGAAATGAACAGAGATCATTCTGTCGTTTTTGAGATTGCATCCAATTACTGCATTTCGGACTCTTGTTGACCATGATGGCCACTCCATTTCTTCTGAGGGATTCCTGCCCACAGTAGTAGATATAATGGTCATCCGAGTTAAATTCACCCATCCCAGTCCATTTTAGTTCGCTAATTCCTAGAATGTTGACATTCACTCTTGCCATCTCTTGTTTGACCACTTCCAATTTGCCTTGATTCATGGACCTGACATTCCAGGTTCCTATGCAATATTTCTCTTTACAGCATCGGACTTTGCTTCTATCACCAGACACATCCACAGCTGGGTATTCTTTTTGTTTTGGCTCCATCCCTTCATTCTTTCTGGAGTTATTTCTCCACTGATCTCCAGTAGCATATTGGGCCTCTACTGACCTGGGGAGTTTCTCTTTCAGTATCCTATCATTTTGTCTTTTCATACTGTTCATGGGGTTCTCAAAGCAAGAATACTGAAGTGGTTTGCCATTCCCTTCTCCAGCGGACCACACCCTGTCATCTCTCTCCACCATGACCCGCCCATCCCAGGTTGCCCCTCGGGCATGGCTTAATTTCATTGAGTTAGACAAGTGTGGTCCTTGTGTGATTAGATTGACTAGTTTTCTGTGAGAACGTTTTTAGTGTATTTGCCCTCTGATGCCCTCTCACAAGACCTACTGTCTTACTTGGGTTTCTCTTACCTTGGGCGTGGGGTATCTTGTCCCGGCTGCTCCCGGCCAGCGAAGCACAGCCATCGCACCTTACCTTGGACGAGGGGTCTCTCCTCACCGCCGCCCTTCCTGACCTCGGTCGTGGGGTCTCTCCTCACCGCCGCCCTCACCGCCGTCCTTCCTCGGTCGTGGGGTAGCTCCTCTCGGCTGCGTGCTCTTAGTGCGTGATATATATAAGAAATACATAATCTTTCAGATTCTTTTCAATTATAAGTTATTATAAGATATGAATATAGTACCCTGTGCTATACAGTATGTCCTTGCTGTTCACTTATTTTATATATAATAGCATTTATTGTTAATTCTAAATTCCCAATTTATCTCTCCCCTCCTTCTCCTTTTGGTAACCATAAGTTTGTTTTCTATTTCTGTGAATCTATTTCTGTTTTGTAAATAAGTTCATTTGTATCATTTTTTTTTTAGATTCCACATATCAGATCAGATCAGATCAGATCAGTCGCTCAGTCGTGTCCGACTCTTTGCGACCCCATGAACCGCAGCACGCCAGGCCTCCCTGTCCATCACCAGCTCCCGGAGGTCACCCAGACTCGCATCCATCGAGTCAGTGATGCCATCCAGCCATCTCATCCTCTGTCGTCCCCTTCTCCTCCTGCCTTCAATCCCTCCCAGCATCAGAGTCTTCTCCAATGAGTCAACTCTTCGCATGAGGTGGCCAAAATACTGGAGTTTCAGCTTTAGCATCATTCCTTCTAAAGAAATTCCAGGATTGATCTCCTTCAGAATGGACTGGTTGGATCTTCTTGCAGTCCAAGGGACTCTCAAGAGTCTTCTCCAACACCACAGTTCAAAAGCATCAATTCTTCGGCGCTCAGCCTTCTTCACAGTCCAGCTCTCACATCCATACATGACCACAGGAAAGACCATAGCCTTGACTAGGCGAACCTTTGTTGGTAAAGTAATGTCTCTGCTTTTGAATATGCTATCTAGGTTGGTCATAACTTTCCTTCCAAGGAGCAAGCGTCTTTTAATTTCATGACTGCAGTCACCATCTGCAGTGATTTTGGAGCCCAGAAAAACAAAGTCTGACACTGTTTCCACTGTTTCCCCATCTATTTCCCATGCAGTGATGGGACCAGATGCCATGATCTTCGTTTTCTGAATGTTGAGCTTTAAGCCAACCTTTTCACTCTCCACTTTCACTTTCATCAAGAGGCTTTTAGCCCCTCTTCACTTTCTGCCATAAGAGTGGTGTCATCTGCATATCTGAGGTTATTGATATTTCTCCCAGCAATCTTGATTCCAACTTGTGTTTCTTCCAGTCCAGCATTTCTCATGATGTACTCTGCATATAAGTTAAATAAACATGGTGACAATATGCAGCCTTGACGTATTCCTTTTCCTATTTGGAACCAGTCTGTTGTTCCATGACCAGTTCTAACTGTTGCTTCCTGACCTGCATACAGATTTCTCAAGAGGCAGATCAGGTGGTCTGGTATTCCCATCTCTTTCAGAATTTTCCATAGTTTATTGTGATCCACACAGTCAAAGGCTTTGGCATAGTCAATCAAGCAGAAATAGATGTTTTTCTGGAACTCTCTTGCTTTTTCCATGATCCAGCGGATGTTGGCAATTTGATCTCTGGTTCCTCTGCCTTTTCTAAAACCAGCTTGAACATCAGGAAGTTCACGGTTCACATATTGCTGAAGCCTGGCTTGGAGAATTTTGAGCATTACTTTACTAGCGTGTGAGATGAGTGCAATTGTTTGGTAGTTTGAGCACTCCTTGGCATTGCCTTTCTTTGGGATTGAGATGAAAACTGACCTTTTCCAATCTTGTGGCCACTGCTGAGTTTTCCAAATTTGCTGGCATATTGAGTGTAGCACTTTCACAGCATCATCATTCAGGATTTGGAATAGCTCCACTGGAATTCCATCACCTCCACTAGCTTTGTTCGTAGTAATGCTTTCTAAGGCCCATTTGACTTCACATTCCAAGATGTCTGGCTCTAGGTCAGTGATCACATCATCATGATTATCTAGGTCTTGAAGCTCTTTTTTGTGCAATTCTTCTGTGTATTCTTGCTACCTCTTCTTAATATCTTCTGCTTCTGTTAGGTCCACACCATCTCTGTCCTTTATCGTGCCCATCTTTGCATGAAATGTTCCGATAGCAACTGAACTGAACTGAACTGAATTGAACTGAATAAGTGATATCATATGTTTGTCTTTCTCTATCTGCCTTACTCCACTTAGTATGGTAAACTGTAGGCTCATCCATGTTTCTGCTGCTAAGTCACTTTAGTCATGTCCGACTCTGTGCAACCCCATAGATGGCAGCCACCAGGCTCCCCCGTCCCTGGGATTCTCCAGGGGAGAACACTGGGGTGGGTTGCCATTTTCCTCTCCAATGCATGAAAGTGAAAAGTGAAAGTGAAGTTGCTCAGTCATGTCCGACTCTTAGCGACCCCATGGACTGCAGCCCACCAGTCTCCTCCATCCATGGGATTTTCCAGGCAAAGTATTGGAGTGGGATGCCATTGCCTTCCCCATCCATGTTTCTACAAGTGGCATTTTTATGGCTGAGTAACATTCCATAGATACATATGTATGTACATATGTATGTATGTATAAAATGTCTTCTTTATTCATTCATCTGTCAATGGAAACATAGGTCGCTTCCTCGTCTTTGCTCTTGTAGATAGTACTGCTATGACCATTGGGGTGTATGTATCTTTCAAATTACTGTTTTTATCTTTTCCAGATATAAGCCCAGGAGTGGAATTACAATGGCAACCCACTCCAGTACTCTTGCCTGGAAAATCCCATGGACGGAGGAGCCTGGTAGGCTGCAGTCCATGGGTCACTAAGAGTTGGACATGACTAAGTGACTTCACTTTCACTTTCGTGCATTGGAGAAGGAAATGGCAACCCACTCCAGTGTTCTTGCCTGGAAAGTCCCAGGGACAGGGGAGCCTGGTGGGCTGCCGTTTATGGGGTCGCACAGAGTCAGACACAACTGAAGCGACTTAGCAGCAGCATGGTAGCTCTCTTTTTAGTTTTTTTGGAACCTCTTTACTGTTCTTTATAGTGGCTGCACCAATTTACATTGTACCAACAGTGTAGGAGAGTCCTCTTTTCTCCACACCCTCTCCAGCATTTATTATTTGTAGACTTTATGATGGTGGCCATTTTGACCAGTGTGAGTTGGTACCTCATTGTAGTTTTGATTTGCGTTTCTCTAATTCTCAGCAGTGCTGAGCATCTTTTCATGTGTTTGCTGGCCATCTGTGTGTCTTCTTCGGAGAAACTTCTATTTAGGTCTTCTGCTCATTTTCTGATTGGTTTTTTTTTTCTCTTCTTCTTCTTTTTGATATTGAACTGTATGAGCTATTTGTGTGTTTTGGAGATTATATCCTTGTCAGTTGCAAAGTGCCAAGGGCTTTTACACAGAGGATTTTACATTAGATTGGTAGATGGTGATATAGAGAAGAATGAGTACAGCAATAAGATATTTTAGTGCAAGGAAGGGGGAGAAAGATGGAAGATCATGGGAAAAGAGTACAGAATGACCATCTTCTTTGTGAAGAATGGTATATTTGGGGGGATTGAATTCACTGAATAATTTCTCAGCTCCCCATTTCATTTTGTATTTTTGGTCACAGGCTCTGTGATTTTTGTTTTGTTCATGGACTGTTTATTTTTAAAAGACTTTCTGGTGAGGTAGGTATAAATGTAGGTAAAATGATCAATAAGACATCCAAAAATTGTTTTCAGTCTTATGCACTCCAACAAGAGAGATATGGAATCTGACTTGGAATGTAATGTACTATATTCATTAGTAAATTCAAGTGTTACATGTATGCATGCAAAATAGATTATAATTATCAGCTTCTGGAAGGAAGCAAACATTTGGTTCTAGAATGATTCAGCCAAAATGATACAAAAGATGAAAAGGCTCAGTTATCTGCCTGCTACCACATCCCTTTCACACTATCAGCTGTTTTTCAGTATACAAAGTAGAATTGATTTCTAAATATCTTTGAATTTCTCCACTTCATAGATCAGCAGCATCCAAAAATGAGCAGCACTGCAAGCTGATTTCATTAAACATAGGAAAGCAGTCTAGCAGAAACTTAAAATCCTGCAACTCAGGGATTGTCCACAATTCCCTCTCCTTGCTTCTACATCATTTTGACAATCAACTGAAATTCAAAAATTAAATGGAAGACTCCAATCTATAGTGAGAAACAAAATATTCAATAGTCATAAAATGAGTTTCAAGCTGATAATGTTTTACCCTGTGTTACATATTGAAAGCAAAACCTTAACTTTTGGAGGATCATCAAGTTTGGGAGAAAGAAAGAAATTCCAAAGTTTGAGTCAGAGCTTAAAGATCAAAAGTCACATGAAGTGAGTGTTTGAAACACTGCCTTTCACTGAAACAATTTTGCAGAGATTAACCCAATAGTGATTTTCTAAGGATTAAATTATAGTCAAATATATTGTTTCAGTAATAGCACTAATGGATGGCTTATTCACGAGTTCTGTGTTATAAATACTAGATGAAATTTTGCAAATGAATGCTGCTTTTAAGAGTTTAGTAAGTTTCTTTTTCTTTTAACATATTGAGTTTCTGTGAAAATGTTGTTTTCTAAGTCTATTTATTACCCTTTCCTCTAACCATAATTTAAATTCATCTAATCCTATAATATTTTTTTTTTACTCCGATACAATGAAGAACTATGTCAGAATAAGAAAAGCACAAACTGTGTCATCTGTAGACAGAAATTTTGCTCTATTTGTTTTATTATTTGTATATGGGCAAAAAAAACCGGGATGAGAAAACTAGGAAAACTGGTATTACAGCTACTACCTATTGAATCAGTGCTTCCAAATACTTGTTTCTTTGTCAAACTCTCCTGAATTCAAGATCCATATATTTAACTACGTACTTGCATCTCCGTCTAGGTGTCTCACAGACAAAACTCAAATTATTAAAATGTTTTTCTACACTAGACGAGAGGGCTTATTCATTGGGTGTAACAAAATAAATGGAAAACAGTCATAGTATGCCATCAAACACTTGAGATATCCCCAGTCACCACCCATGGTTTCAAGTGGAAGATTTTCCCTATCTGGGCATTAATGCTCAGTCTTGAGTCATTGGACAGTCTGGGCAAAAGACGACTAGCTATGACTTTCTTATTCCAGGACTTGGATGTTTGGGGATCCAATTTTATTTTGGGTTTGCTCTTACAGAAAAAAAGGAGTGCTGAGTAGTAGATTTGATTTCAAAGCATGATCTAATGAAGAAAGCCATCCACTCTATCCTCCCTCCCCTCTGTCTGGGTCTCGGTGTTCTTTTGGATACTCCCACACTGCCTGACTCCAGTTTCTGTCCATCAGAATACATCTGGCTTTTTTTTTGGTGGCGGGGCGGTGGGGGGTACTTCTCTCCCAAGAAAACCCTGTGCTTGGAAGATATTTTTCCAAATAAGAGGAAGCTTATTTTTCATGGACTTATTTGCACCTCAGATCCAGTCTAGGGGACGAAAATCAATATTCTAATGGCTCTGTCAGGCTTCCCTGGTGGCTCAGACAGTAAAGAATCTGCCTGCAGTGCAGGAGACCTGGGTTCGATCCCTGGGTTGGGAAAATCCCCTGGAGAAGTGCATGGCAACCCACCCCAGTATTCTTGCCTGGAGAACTCCCGTGGACATGGAAGCCTGATATGCTACACTTCATGGGGTTGCCAAGAGTCTGATATGACTGAGCTCAGCACACAACAAAGGCTCAATCATTTTGTCTCACTTAGAGTGACAAGGTAATTTAAAGTAAAAATATATTTAGCTGACAAGATCATGCTATTTGCCTGGAATCCACAAAATATTTTGACAAAAATAACTATCTAAAGAATATGTATTACCATGATGCACTTGTGTTTAAGCATGTTTTTCATTTTTTATGTCTCTGAATTTTCAAAAGAAACACATTCTCAACTGGAAAAATTAATTAATGTCAAATTCTTCTAATTTCTTATCTCTTAGAATCCTCCCTCTACCCTCCATTTTAAACAGGCCCCTGACTTCTTAAATGTTTAAAGCCACAGAAGAAAGCTATTTCAGTGGTTACATTAAAAAGGCCATCAATCACACAAACCAGTTAGAGATATCGATAATCTCTAGCAACTGTACAGACTTGCCTTACACATAGCAGGAAATATGCAACAGAATAATTTCTTGGAAGATGGTGGTGGAAAATAGCTTTTAGGCTTGACTAGTTTGAGGACTGAGCTTTTTCTGATTTGGGGAAGGGGGCAGAGGGTAAAAAAACGTCTCATGGAAGCCCAGAAATGAATATTTTAGCCCTGAAGAGTCACCTGGAGATATGGAACTTGTGGATGGTAGTTACTGAATTCATGTCAGGATATGACATGAAAAACAGTAAGGAAGGAAGACAAAAGCATATCTAACTGTATGCTTTTGAAATGTAGGTCACTTAGACTACCCACAAAAAAATGTTCCTCTCTATGTTTCGATATTCCCTTCCACCTAAAATGGACTACAGTGCCATCTACCTCCTGTGTATATATTCAGATACAATGATGGCTCTCAGCTGGGGATGACTGGGCATACCCTCTCTCCCCAAGGGATATCTGCTAATGTCTGGAGACATTTTTCATTGAAACACTCAGGGGAACTACTGCCATCTAGTGGATAAAGGTCAGAGATGCTATTAAATATGAAAAAAATGCCAGAGACAGCCCTCCCCACCTCTAATACTCATCTGGCTCATACTATCAACTGAGGTTGAGAAACTGTGATAGAACGTTATAAAATACTTGTGTGCCATTTGCTACACACTAGATTACGTGTTTTTCTAATTCACTGTCTTATTTCCACTGGCAACAGATCAGAGATATTTTTGTACCTATTTCACATATTTGGAAACTGTGGTTGCCGCGATGCTTCAGATCAGTCGCTCAGTCGTGCCGACTCTTTGCTACCCCATGAATTGCAGCACACCAGGCCTCCCTGTCCATCACCAACTCCCGGAGGTCACTGAGACTCACATCCATCGAGTCAGTGATGCCATCCAGCCATCTCATCCTCTGTCGTCCCCTTCTCCTCTTGCTCTCAATCCCTCCCAGCATCAGATCTTCTCCAATGAGTCAACTCTTCGCATGAGGTGGCCAAAGTACTGGAGTTTCAGCTTTAGCATCATTCCTTCCAAAGAAATTCCAGGGCTTAGATCTCCTTGCAGTCCAAGCCACGATGCTTAGAACTGTCCAACTGAGTATCATGACACTCAGGATAGGTGCTAGTTTTGAAGTCTTAGAATGCTAAGCTGAATTGTCTTTCCTCTTTCTCTGTGCATGAGTCTCTTCTCCACTGTATATCCCCATATACAACACTACACTATGTGGTCAACTTTGTCTTCTAAATGTGCATTTGGAGTACCTCCTTGTTTAATTGGAAAGTCCATATATTTTGAAATAAAAGGGCATGGACTATATTTAAATCTTTATTTTTGCTTTCCAATATTTGCTTTCCTTCTATTTTTTTTTTAACCCAGATGAATGGCCCTTAATTATCCCAATGCTCTAACTGTAAACCTGGGAGATATTCTAAATGTCTTGCTTAAATTTTACTACCCTTCTCCCTAAAATCACCAAGGCCTGGCAATCCTACCTCCTAAACATGGCTTATATTAATTACCTCCTCTCTCTTCTCACTGACACTGCTCTGGTTCAAGCCATTATCACCTTTTCCTTGCAATATCCAATCATTTACTCTTCTTTCATTCAGGTATTTGATCGATACCACAGATCATTATTGAATACGTATCATATGTTCTGCTAACGTGAGGAAAAATAAAATCAAAACAGAATTGTTACTCTCAAGGAATTGTCATTATGATGGAAAGAAAATAAAGTAGATACTAGAAATTGCAAATCTAAAGTTGCCCCTTATGGAAAATATAGGTCTACATAGGCAACGGGGGAAGCACTTTGGAGCACCAAAAGCCAACTTAGAGTCAGGTGAGAATATCTGGAAGATGCAATAGCTGAAGCAAAACCTATAGAACCACCAGGCAAGGCAAGGAATAATGTACTGTAGATCATATTACTGGCCACAGCACTGCTCCCTACACTCACACCTTTTGCAATATGACTGTCATTCCTCCCACAGAATAGACAAAGTGTATTTCCACTCTTCTTGACTTTGGATACCTACATTTAATTTGCTTTAGTCAATTATTAGTCAGAATTTTTCTTATGTGCTTCCATATGCCCTCTTGTACCTCTCCCACCACTATGGGAAAAAACACGCCTGCAGGATAGCCCATATGCCGAGGAGGAGGAAGAGACACAGCAGGGGAAGCCAAGCCTAAATTAACTAATTCGTAGCTGAATCCCAGATGTGTGAATAAATACCACTCAGATTTTTTGATTGTCCAATAAATAGCAAAGCAAACTAATACAGGAAGGTTGGTGTTAGAGGTGGCATTTCAGGTGCATAAAAGAGCATGTTAAAAGGATTGAACAGCACTTGGAGAACTGTAAGTTCTTTAAATTAATTAGAGCTTAACTACAGTTGAAAACAACTGAAATTATGGAAACTTTAATATGGAATAGATTAGGAAGGGCATTGTATGCTACATAAAAGATTTAACTATTCATCCTCAAGGATATAGGTGAACAAAAAGAGAGTTCTAAGTAAGAGAGTAACAAGAGGAAATGTTCATTTCAAAAAGTCATGAAGACTGCAGTATGCAGAATGGATTAGAGATAGTGATTGATTAAACAAAGGATGGAACTGATGATGTTGGTAATACTACATAAACAAACAAATGAACAAAAAATGGTAATGGAAATGGATGTAGAGAAGAGGGAAGAAATTCAAAAGATGTTAAGGATAAATATATATATATATATAGCACATATATATCTTTATGTGGGAAAGACAAATATGGGTGAGAAAATGTCAGAAATTATTTCTACACTTTTGACTCGGGCATCTGGGTATACATACCCTCAGTGGTGCCATTCAATATGTTTTGTTTTTTTTGAAGGGCAAACAGAGGAGAAATTAATTCATATAAAGTTATGTTTAGTCTAAATGCCTACAGACATTAAGATGTAGCTATTCACCAGAGTTGAAAATATGGATCTGCTACTTAGAATACTGGATTTAAAATAAACAGTTGTCAGATTGTTTATAAAAAGATAAGAAAGTTGAAGAAAGATGGCATCAAGACTTAAGGTGATAATTGGGACACAAAGAAAAAGAGAATAGATTTTAAAAGATCTGTCAGAGAGGAAAGAGAAACAGATAAACTTGTATAACAGTATATAAATAAAAGGCAGTTACATAGTGAAAATTATGTGACAGGCACTATTCTAAACATTTAATTTTCACAGCAGCTTTGTGAAGTAGATACAATAATTATCACCATTTTACAGGCTGGAAACCAAGGCACAGACTCAGTGAAGTGCCTGAGGTCTCACAATTAATTAGTAGTAGAGATGGGACTTGATCTGAGTTTATAATCAACCATTCTGGTACGGAAAAGACAGTTTTGAGAAAAGAGAATGATCAGCAGGTTAAATACAGGACTGAAAGAAGCTCATTGATTTTGCAACATGGACATCATTAATAACTTTTATCAGAACAGTGTCAATGAGAAGATGAGGACAGAAAAGCAGGCTTTGGCATTGCCCACTGACATCCTCTGTGGTAAATGTTATGAGTTCAGATCCCCTAGTCCTTCCATCAGGTAGGGGTTTTTCAGAATCAAGCTGAGACCTTATTTAGCAGTGAGCTGCAGAGCTTCCCTAGTGGCTCAGAGGTAAAGAATCAGCTTGCCAATGCAGGAGGTACATGTTCGATCCCTGGGTTGGGAAGATCCCCTGGGAGAGGAAATGGCAACCCATTCCTGTATTCTTGCTTGGGAAATCCCATGGACAGAGGAGCCTGGCAGGCTACAATGTATGGGGTCACAAAAGAGTCAGATACAACCTAGCAACCAAACAACAAATAACAAATGTCACAGATCCACTGTGCAAGGAGGAAGGAAGAAGCAATGTAGGAAAAAATCAGATCAGATCAGATCAGTCACTCAGTCGTGTCCGACTGTCTGCGACCCCATGAATCGCAGCATGCCAGGCCTCCCTGTCCATCACCAACTCCCAGAGTTCACTCAGACTCATGTCCATCGAGTCAGTGATGCCATCCAGCCATCTCATCCTCTGTCGTCCCCTTCTCCTCTTGCCCTCAATCCCTCCCAGCATCAGAGTCTTCTCCAATGAGTCAACTCTTCGCATGAGGTGTCCAAAGTACTGGAGTTTCAGCTTTAGCATCATTCCTTCTAAAGAAATCCCAGGGCTCATCTCCTTCAGAATGGACTGATTGGATCTCCTTGCAGTCCAAGGGACTCTCAAGAGTCTTCTCCAACACCACACTTCAAAAGCATCAATTCTTCAGCGCTCAGCCTTCTTCACAGTCCAGCTCTCACATCCATACATGACCACAAGAAAGACCATAGCCTTGACTAGGCGAACCTCTGTTGGCAAAGTAATGTCTCTGCTTTTGAATATGCTATCTAGGTTGGTTATAACTTTCCTTCCAAGGAGTAAGCGTCTTTTAATTTCATGGCTGCAGTCACCATCTGCAGTGATTTTGGAGCCCAGAAAAATAAAGTCTGACACTGTTTCCACTGTTTCTCCATCTATTTCCCATGAAGTGATAGGACCGGATGCCATGATCTTCGTTTTCTGAATGTTGAGCTTTAAGCCAACTTTTTCACTCTCCACTTTCACTTTCATCAAGAGGCTCTTTAGTTCTTCACTTTCTGCCATAAGGGTGGTATCATCTGCATATCTGAGGTTATTGATATTTCTCCCGGCAACCTTAATTCCAACTTGTGTTTCTTCCAGTCCAGCGTTTCTCATGATGTACTCTGCATATCAGTTAAATAAGCAGGGTGACAATATACAGCCTCATACTCCTTTTCCTATTTGGAACCAGTCTGTTGTTCCATGTCCAGTTCTAACTGTTGCTTCCTGACCTGCATACACATTTCTCAAGAGGCAGATCGGGTGATCTGGTATTCCCACCTCTTTCAGAATTTTCCACAATTTATTGTGATCTACACAGTCAAAGGCTTTGGCATAGTCAATAAAGCAGAAATAGATGTTTTTCTGGAACTCTCTTGCTTTTTCCATGATCCAATGGATGTTGGCAATTTGATCTCTGGTTCCTCTGCCTTTTCTAAAACCAGCTTGAACATCAGGAAGTTCACAGTTCACGTATTGCTGAAGCCTGGCTTGGAGAATTTTGAGCATTACTTTACTAGCGTGTGAGATGAGTAAAAGAGGTCAAATTGCTATTCAGACCTGAAATAATTTTAGCCAATCTAATAGGGATATCTGGAGGGATTGTTGAATACTAAAATTGCTCTACATTGGGTTAAAATAGTTCAGCTTTATAACCACTCTTGGCTGATCACCAGAGGTGATTTTTCCAGGAATGGCATGACCTCTGATGGGAGTGGGAATAGGGCTTGAACTGAAAATAACCTTAAAGAGTTGACAGCCTGAAGCTGTTTGCCCACCCAAGTATCTGCAGAACTTCTTTGAAGAACAATGTCTACTACACCTCCCAATAACTTTTTAAGCTTCTATTTCCTTATATGAAATGCTTGTATTTGGGTAATTAAAAGTGGTTTTTTTCCCCTGACACATAAACCTCAAGTAACTTTTGCATTATATTTTAATTATTTCCTTGATATCTGTCTCTTGAGGTCAAGGAACTTAGCTTTTCATCTTATCTTTTAACATCAAACAAAGTAATTGTTGTTGCTCTTTAGTCACTGTCATGTCTGACTCTTTTTCAACCCCATGGATGATAGTCCACTAGGCTCTTCGGTCCATGGGATTTTCCAGGCAAGAATACTGCAATGGGTTGCCATTTCCTCCTCTCGGAGATCTTCCCGGAACAGAGATCAAACCCTCGTCTCCTATGTCTCCTGCACTGGCAGGTTGATTCTTTACCACTGAGACGCCAGGGAAGCCCCAACACAGCAATACGACTCAAAATAAAATGTGTTGAATAGAAGGGGCATTTGAGATGGGCCTTTAAGGATGACTAAGAGTTTGTGAGACCATGTACCTGAAGACTAAAAAATGATGTACAACTTGAGACTTGTGAGTTAAGTTTTATTTGGGGCAAAATGAGGACTGCCACCAAGAGGCAGCATCTCAGAGAGCTTTGTGAGACTGCTCCAAAGTGGCAGTTGGGGAAAGTCAAGTCATAAGTTTTGGTGAAGGGGAAGTTCAGTATCATGAAGCACTCAATTTACAAAAGGTTTTTTGCTGGTCATGAACATCTAAGGGCAAGCAGGAGATGGCAAGAGTGAACATCGACATTTTAGGAATCAGCTAACTAAAATGGACTGGAATGGGTGAATTTGACTCAGATGACCATTATATCTACCCCTGTGGGCAAGGATCTCTTAGAAGAAATGGAGTAGCCATCATGGTCAACAAAAGAGTCCCAAATGCAGTACTTGGATGCAGCCTCAGAAATGACAGAATGATCTCTGTTCGTCTCAAAGGCAAACAATTCAATATCACAGTAATCCAAGTGTATGCCCTGATCAGTAATGCTGAAGAAGCTGAAGTTGAAGAGTTCTATGAAGACCTACAAGACCTTCTAGAATTAACACCTAGAAAGGATGTGCTTTTGATTATAGGGGACTGCAGTGCAAAAGGAAGAAGTCAAGAAACACCTGGAGTAACAGGCAAATTTGGTCTTGGAGTACAGAATGAAGCACGGCAAAGGCTAATAGAATTCTGTGAAGAGAACGCACTGATCATAGCAAACACCCTCTTCCAACAACACAAGAGAAGACTCTATACATGGACATCACCAGATGGTCAACACTGAAATCAGATTGATTATATTCTTTGCAGTCAAAGATGGAGAAGCTCTATACAGTCAGGAAAAATAAGACAGGGAGCTGACGGTGGCTCAGATCATGAACTTCTTATTGCCAAATTCAGACTTAAATTGAAGAAAGTGGGGAAAACCACTAGACCATTCAGGTATGACCTAAATCAAATCCCTTATGATTATACAGTGAAAGTGAGAAATAGACTTAAGGGACTAGATCTGATAGACAGATTGCCTGATGAACTATGGACAGAGGTTCATGACATTGTACAGGAGACAGGGAGCAAGACCTTCCCCAAGAAAAAGAAACGCAAAAAAGTAAAATGGCTGTCTTAGGAGGCCTTACAAATAGCTGTGAAACCGTGGTGGATTCATGTTGATGTATAAAAAACCAATACAATATGGTAAAGTAATTAGCTTCCAATTAAAATAAATAAATTTATATTTTAAAAATTAAAAAAAAGAAGAGAAGCCAAAAGGAGAAAAGGAAACATACCCATTTGAATGCAGAGTTCCAAAGAATAGCAAGGAGCGATAAGAAAGCCTTCCTCAGTGATCAATACAAAGAAATAGAGGAAAATAATAGAATGGGAAAGACAAGAGATCTCTACAAGAAAATTAGAGATAGCAAGGGAATATTTCATGCAAAGATGGGCTCAATAAAGGACAGAAATGGTATGGACTTAACAGAAGTAGAAGATATTAAGAAGAGGTGGCAAGAATACACAGAAGCACTGTACAAAAGGGATCTTCATGACCCAAAGAACCAGGCATCCTGGAATGTGAAATCAAGTTGGCTTTAGGAAGTATCACTACGAACAAAGCTAGTGGAGGTGATGGAATTCCAGTTGAGCTATTCCAAATCCTGGAAGATAATGTTGTGCAAGTGCTGCACTCAATATGCCAGCAAATCTGGAAAACTCAGCAGTGGCCACAAGATTGGAAAAGGTCAGTTTTCATCCCAATCCCAAAGAAAGGCAATGCCAAGGAATGCTCAAACTACTACACAATTGCACTCATCTCACACGCTAGTAAAGTAATGCTCAAAATTTTCCAAGCCAGGCTTCAGCAATACGTGAACCATGAACTTCCAGATGTTCAAGCTGGATTTAGAAAAGGCAGAGGAACCAGAGATCAAATTGCCAACATCCGGTGGATCATCGAAAAAGCAAGAGAGTTCCAGAAAATCATCTATTTCTGTTTTATTGACTATGCCAAAGCCTTTGACTGTGCAAATCAAAATAAACTGTGGAAAATTCTGAAAGAGATGGGAACACAAGACCACTTGACCTGCCTCTTGAGAAATGTGTATGCAAGTCAGGAAGCAACCGTTAGAACTGGACATGGAACAACAGACTGGTTCCAAATAGGAAAAGGAGTACGAGGCTGTATATTGTCACCCTGCTTATTTAACTTATATGCAGAGTACCTCATGAGAAACGCTGGGCTGGAAGAAGAACAAGCTGGAATCAAGATTGCCGAGAGAAATATCAATAACCTCAGATATGCAGATGATACCACCCTTATGGCAGAAAGTGAAGAACTAAAGAGCCTCTTGATGAAAGTAAAAGAGGAGAGTGGAAAAGTTAACCTAAAGCTCAACATTCAGAAAACTAAGACCATGGCATCCAGTCCCATCACTTCATGGCAAATAGATGGAGATACAGTGGAAATAGTGGCTGACTTTATTTTTAGGGGCTCCAAAATCAATGCAGATGGTGACTGCAGCCATGAAATTAAAAGACACTTACTCCTTGGAAAGAAAGTTATGACCAACCTAGATAGCATATTAAAAAGCAGAGACATTACTTTGTCAACAAAGGTCCGTCTAGTCAAGGCTATGGTTTTTCCAATAGTCATGTATGGATGTGAGAGTTGGACGATAAGGAAAGTTGAGCACTGAAGAATTTATGCTTTTGAACTATGGTGTTGGAGAAGACTCTTGAGAGTCCCTTGGACTGCAAGGAGATCCAACCAGTCCATCCTAAAGGAAATCAGTCCTGAAGATTCATTGAAAGGACTGATATTGAAGCTGAAACTCCAACTTTGGCCACCTGATGGGAAGAGCTGATTCATTGGAAAAGACCCTGATGCTGGGCAAGATTGAAGGCAGGAGGAGAAGGATATGACAGAGGATGAGATGGTTGGATGGCATCACCAACTCAAAGGACATGAGTTTGAGTAAACTCTGGGAGTTGGTGATGGACACGGAGGCCTGGTGTGCTGCAGTCCATGGGGTCGCAAAGAGTCAGACAGGACTGAGCAACTGGACTGAGGGTCTGATGTCACCATGAAAGGATTTAATGCTTCTCTAAATATGAAGAGATGCAAGGATTCAGATCATAAAATCTGTTCCTAAAAACATCCAACTATCTAAAGACCTTGCCAAAGAATGCTCAAACTACCGAACAATTGCACTCATCTCACACGCTAGTAAAGTAATGCTCAAAATCCTCCAAGCCAGGCTTCAGCAATATGTGAACCGGGAACTTCCTGATGTTCAAGCTGGTTTCAGAAAAGGCAGAGGAACCAGAGATCAAATTGCCAACATCCGCTGGATCATGGAAAAAGCAAGAGAGTTCCAGAAAAACATCTATTTCTGCTTTATTGACTATGCCAAAGCCTTTAACTATGTAGATCACAATAAACTATGGAAAATTCTGAAAGAGATGGGAATACCAAACCACCTGATCTGCCTCTTAAGAAATCTGTATGCAGGTCAGGAAGGAACAGTTAGAACTGGACATGGAACAACAGACTGGTTCCAAACAGGAAAAGGAATACGTCAAGGCTGCATATTGTCACCATGTTTATTTAACTTATATGCAGAGTACATCATGAGAAATGCTGGACTGGAAGAAACACAAGTTGGAATCAAGATTGCCGGGAGAAATATCAATAACCTCAGATATGCAGATGACACCACCCTTATGGCAGAAAGTGAAGAGGGGCTAAAAAGCCTCTTGATGAAAGTGAAAGTGGAGAGTGAAAAGGCTGGCTTAAAGCTCAACATTCAGAAAACGAAGATCATGGCATCTGGTCCCATCACTGCATGGGAAATAGATGGGGAAACAGTGGAAACAGTGTCAGACTTTGTTTTTCTGGGCTCCAAAATCACTGCAGATGGTGACTGCAGTCATGAAATTAAAAGACGCTTACTCCTTGGAAGGAAAGTTATGACCAACCTAGATAGCATATTCAAAAGCAGAGACATTACTTTACCAACAAAGGTTCGCCTAGTCAAGGCTATGGTCTTTCCTGTGGTCATGTATGGATGTGAGAGCTGGACTGTGAAGAAGGCTGAGCGCCGAAGAATTGATGCTTTTGAACTGTGGTGTTGGAGAAGACTCTTGAGTCCCTTGGACTGCAAGAAGATCCAACCAGTCCATTCTGAAGGTGATCAATCCTGGAATTTCTTTAGAAGGAATGATGCTAAAGCTGAAACTCCAGTACTTTGGCCATCTCATGCGAAGAGTTGACTCATTGGAGAAGACTCTGATGCTGGGAGGGATTGGGGGCAGGAGGAGAAGGGGACGACAGAGGATGAGATGGCTGGATGGCATCACTGACTTGATGGGTGTGAGTCTGGGTGACCTGCGGGAGCTGGTGTTGGACAGGGAGGCCTGGCGTGCTGCGGTTCATGGGGTTGCAAAGAGTCGGACACGACTGAGCGACTGACCTGATCTGATCTGATCTGATCTAAAGACCTGCCCCACCAGATTCCCTGGAGCATGGAGTGCCTCACTCCACACTGAACTCCCTCAGGGGTAGTTGAAGATCAGCAACTATAGCAGCATGGGGTTCAATCTCAGTAGAGGCAGATGGCAAATGGGTTGTTGTTCAGTCATTGGCAATGCTCTTGGTAAGTTCCAATTTGTAGTTGACAAAACTGAAGGTTAAACAGCTTGTGTGCTAAATGATCTTGTAGTCACAACTCTATTTTTCTTTGTGTATTTTTTAAATATTTTAAAGAATAGTTTCCATTTATTCACTGTATTGTAAATGCTTACTCATTTCCCTAAGCAGACGTCTCTCCAAAAGCAACTGGAAAAAGTGAAAGACACTTCTTTTCAGATAATACATTTAAATGTAAATGTTTCAGTGTGTGAACTGTTCAGTGAATTTTGAAAAGTTTAAATTGCATTTGTAAATTTTATAGGTTTAAATTCAACATAACACGAGAAAATTATGATTATTTTTTCAAAGATCTTTTTAAAAATATAAAATCATTTTTTCTGTTTGTATAGTGTAAGATATTATTTTCTAATTTTGTGTGTTTGACTCTATGCAAGGTGTTGTTTCAGTTCTTCTCCTATAAATGGGATAATAATTTATAGATTTTTATGAGAATTTAAATAACCCCTAATGTATCTTGGGTATAATAGATCCTAAGAATTGCCTTATTTTTTGTACCTAAATTATCTCTTTATTTAGGGACACGACTGCCTTTCAGCTCCATATTTTCAGTATCTAGCACAATGTTTGATGTAAAGTATGTGCTAAAGATTTCCTGGAATGATAGAAAATCAATGAAAGCAGGATCAAAATTATGATCAGAATTTTAAACAACTATAAATCAAAGAAAATACTAATCTGAAGAATATAAAGTAAGAATTTAGAATTTTTACTGCATTTTCTTTCTTCAAGTATTAGCTCACAAATAATGTTTCTCCATCACCCAAACAAATTTTCATTCATAAAGTCTGAATAATGACTCAGGAAGGAAATCTGAGATTACCTACCCCTCCTTTTCAGATGATAATATTAAGGGTGTACAGCTGTATTTGTGGGAGACTGAGGGTTGGAAATTCAGTCTTGAAACATATAATTCACAATCATTCTTTCTCAGTCAAAGATATTGATTGACATTTCTGCCATCTTCTCTCATAGGCTTGTAAAAGATAAAAGCACAAAATAGATTTCTTTGCATGGTCAAATTATCTTCATGCTGTAATCTCTCAAATATTTATTGATAACAGTAAAAACTACTTGCAAAATAAATCCACTGATGTAATACAATATAACCATGGGATCACAGAGTGTCAGACACTACTGAGTCACTGAGTACATATGCAGGCACCGTTCCTAAACTTCTTCCGTTGACAGTTTACCCCACTGCTTGCCTAAGAGACTCATTCCTATTGTTCCCTAAATCCTGCCTACCCTTCACTGCCATGGTCGGTTTTGTTTAGCTGCTAGAATATTGAAAAATTACAATATTTGGGTCTCTTCTAACTGAAGGCCATATTATGGGCTTGAACTCTCTTTGTGTATAAAACAATGATTTATGTACATGATTTCTAAGTTCCTTTCCTGTTTTAGAAACTGTGTGGCCCACAGAGCTTTTGCCTTATCTTACCCTTTCTTTTCTGATTTCCTGCACCATTCTAGACCCACTATCATATAATTTGGTGCTTGGAAAAATAATATATATATATATATATATATATATATATATATAATAATATATAGCTGTGTATCACTTTATTTTGTTTATTGTCTGTGTATTTGACTTTTTTTCCTAAAAAATATTACACCTATTTCAAAGAGAGGCTGTATTTAATCTCCTTCAATCTCCCTCTCAGCTACTGATTAGTAATACCAAGAATACCCCTGATACTGCCTGATTCCTTTAATAAAGCCAATGTTTAGAAACTAAAGCTTGGGAAACAATTAGGTGATGATTATTACTATTATTGTATGAAAGGAATCTGGTGCTTTATTTCCTTCATCACAAAGTTCATTGCAAAAGGATCGACTGCAAAGAACTGATATTTGAGAGATGTATAGAACTGTCAGAACTTTCCATTGCCTTCTCCTGGCTGACAGACTTGACCAGAGAAGCTTCCTACATGTGCCCATCATGCTTCTGTACCCTCAATCTGTAAGAACTACATTCACCCACACCTACATTCCTGGAAATGATTAAACAAAGTTTGAACTATCAGTGCCAACTCTTGCCACAGGAAGAAAGAAGAAACCAGCTGGGAAAATGGCACTTGGATCACAAATGCTAAGAGTTTTCATTATGTCATCTCCTTTACACCACTTCCTGCCACCCCCACCCACCCCCGCCCCACCCAATTACTCTGGAACAATTCTCCTAGTTCTGAATATGTCTTTCTCTCCTCTACTTGAGCTTAAGGCTCAAGAAATGACTTTTCATGTGCACTTCAGAGTTACAGTCCCATTCAATCCATCTAAGAATCTTGTGGAGAATCATTTCAGTTCAACTGCTCAGTTGTGTCCTCCTCTTTGCAACCCTACAGACAGCAGCACGCCAGGCTTCCCTGTACATCACCAGCTCCCAGAGCTTGCTCAAACTCATGTCCATCAAGTCAGTGATGCCATCCAACCATCTCATCATGTGGAGAATAGAATTAAGCATCTAAATGGTGCAGAGTGAAGAACTTAAGCATTGAAGTGAATGAAAGTGATGGAGTTGGGGTCAAAATCTAGACTTTGTGAAGCAAATTCCTTCAAGCTATAAAACCCGAAAGCAAATAATAGTAACATATCCTCTTTCTCTACCTACTGTTGCCTAATTTTCTTCATTTTTTTATGTTTGTCCTTAAATTTCCTTTGTAATACACTGAGGTTATTTAAATATTAAGTAATAAATGCTTGCATGCATGCTCAGTCACTTCAATCATGTCCATGGGATTCTCTAGACATAAATACTGGAGTGGGTTGCTGTGCCCTCCTCCAGGGGATCTTCCCAACCCAGAAATGGAACCCATGTCTCCTGCATTACAGGCAGATGCTTTACCACTGAGCCACCAGGGAAGCCTTAAGTAATAAATAAAAGATGGTAAACACTGTGAAGATAAAAGCTGAGGCATAGAGCTGTCTTTTTTTAGGAAAAGCATTATGCCTTCCATTATGTGAAAAAATATTAATAGACATAATGTATGTTGTAATATGAACAATACCTCAATAAAGGATTGTGAATTACATTAATGCAAATATTTCTGAGATAGGCAAAATAGAGAGGGAAGGAACTTATTTTTTTTTTTTAATGTTAGGGCCAGTTTCTGCTTTTGCCTCCATTTGATAAGTGGTTTCCATGGGGATTTTCCCAGAACTGGTAGGAGAGCATGGCGAACTCTCATCTCTCCCACATCCCTGACTTTGGCTTCTTGGAGCATCACATTTTCTTTTTAAACACAGCAATAAAGTAGTACAACCAATTTAAATGGAAAGAATATATGCCAAATATTTCCCATAAAAAAATGTATGATGTTCTCATACCCAGTTGAACTGATGTGCAGACTGATCAACTTTGTCCTTTTCTTTTTGTTAGGAAAGCCTGAAGGTAGGTATCAATCCATTCCAATTAATGTCTAATGACAATGATAAACTAAAGACAAAGTCCCAGCTAACAGCTTCCATCTGTGGTTATGCATAAAATATCTGCTTCTGGCAAGTGACACTATATGCAAATTTTAAAAATTTCAATGCTGCAGTAGTTACATAATGTACTCATATATACCTAAAATAGAGAATCCCCCCTTTTCATCACCTTTCCTTTCTTTAATGTTCAGGAACCCTATAAACACAGTTAGAAATACATTTTCATCTTTATTTCTGTTTGTCAGTATGCTTCTTTTAAAATTTTCTCTTGTCATGGTTGCCAGTATCATGAATACATTAAAAAATATTTTGTAAAATATGTTCAATCTAACTTGTGTTAATATTAAAAAATGGCATTGCTTTTGGCAACATTGTAACATTCTTAAGGCTGATGGCCATATGTAACTATTATAGTGTTACCCTAGGACCTAATGCTTAGCGTAAACTTGTTGCCTTAAGGCCTCTTTGTACTTGCTGGCAGCAAAGTTGTCCATCCATATGAGTCACTGTACTCAGACTTAAAATTGGATGTAAACAATAGGATTTTTTAACTCCTATTATTTCAAAAAGGAAACTGAAATAGTCCCCCTCATTTCACTTCTCTCCCTCTCTCTCTCTCTGCAGGAAGTTCCTGGTTGATTTGAAATTGCTTCAGTTTTGATGACTATATGTTTATCTAGTAGTTTAATATTAATTTCAAGAGAGCAACATCCTTAGGGAGTCTTGTCCTTAAGTATGAATTGTAAAATTAATAAATTAGCTTGACATTAAATGGATGAGTCTTGATGACCCTTCAGAGCCCTTGATCCAAGGGCTCAAAAGGAATGGTAGTAACATGGGAAGTCTCAAAGACCAAACCTTTTAAAGCCAAGGTGCTCTTCATGAATGTATTACTGTGACTCTATATCTGATATCAAGAAAGGTGCATGATTTAACAGTGCAGCTCTGTTGTCTGCTAGTAAGTATACCATCTTACTTGATTTAACTGGGTAAACTCTAGAAATTAAAGAAAGAAAAGATGTGAAAAGTGAGATCCCTTTTTATGCATTTAAGAACACAGTATATAACCTCTATATTTTTAAGTCAAGTGGGAGATAGGAAGATAAGTTTCCATTATCTTTTGATAGGCCAGAACAATGTAGTTTTGTTTTGTTTTTTAACCACCCGGTGGAAAAGTATGTGTTTCTCACATTTCATTAACTCCTGAAGTGTGTTCTTTTAACTTGTAAACTATGCAGGCTAAATCTGCTCTCACCTGAGGGATTCAATCACAAAACATAGCCTCAGGTGAGAAAAAGAATTCTAAAGGTGTATTTACATTGGTATTGTGCTGTGTTTGTGTTGACCTTTAATTTGTTCTTTTTAAATATTAATTGAGTTTAACTGAGCTCTCTCCAAGGTATTAGAATGATGGCAATTTAATGATCCAGAAGTAGAACATCTGAGTTTTGAGAAGCATGGAAAGGCAGAGATGTTTATCCTTTTAGATAAGGAGCAGAATAAAGACTCACACTGGGCAATTTTTTTAGTCTATGAGAACTCTGCGAGGAACAATTCTCATAGCTAGGTGGATTTTGGGGAGTAGTGAATCTGTGGATGTGGAAAGGGTGACCCTGGATATGACAAATCAAGAATGAATGAGTATTCATTCATTAGCATGAAGTCGCTCAGTCGTGCCCGACTCTGTGACCCCATGGACCAAGCTCCTTCGTCCATGGGATTTTCAAGACAAGAGTACTGAAGTGGGTTGCCAGTTTCCTTCTCCAGGGAATCTTCCCAACCCAGGGACCGAACCCAGGTCTCTCACATTGTAGACAGACGCTTTAATCTCTGAGCCAACCAGGGAAGTCCAACAAGAATGAATGTTACAGGGATTAAACAAAAAGATGTTGAAAAAAAAAATACACTAGGAAAACAGTTCAAGCAATATACCTACTAACCTTCAGAAGGTAGAAATCAACCCATCATTTTGACTCAGGCAGAAATGCTACTTTATTGGTAAACATGATCTTTATAGCAGATACTTTAGGAAATAGTGTCCGGTTACAACCACAATTATTTCATCCTGGTTCCTCCACAATGACCAACATTGGCAGTCATTTAGATCAGTACATTCCATCTGTTTATAATCTTGTTGATTAAAACAGAGACCCCTCAGAATCTGAGAATATGTATGTAGAAGAGGTCTTTTTGGTTAATTAACACAATAAAGCACAAGTACTGAAGCATAGAATAGCCATCTTTTATCATACATACACAGAGAAGGCAATGGCACCCCACTCCAGTACTTTTGCCTAGAAAATCCCATGGACGGAGGAGCCTGGTAGGCTGCAGTTCATGGGGTCGCTAAAGTCAGACACGACTGGGTGACTTCACTTTCACTTTTCACTTTCCTGCATTGGAGCAGGAAATGGCAACCCACTCCAGTGTTCTTGCCTGGAGAATCCCAGGGACGGGGGAGCCTGGTGGGCTGCCGTCTCTTGGGTCGCACAGAGTCAGATACGACTGAAGCGACTTAGCAGCAGCAGCAGCATCAGACGTACGAACTAGGGAGTCCAAGAGGGAAAAATATAGAAGCTACACAGAGAAGAAAAGAGATGTGAAAACAAAAGTCCAGACAGCATGACAGTTCCTATTTCAGCATGTTTCTGGGGCTTGCCTGACATCCTCCCTTGAGTTCCCACGAGGCAGCCCTAATCTAAACCGCTTCTTCCTTTTCTTCCCATAAGCTAGTCTATATAGGTCACTGATAGCTAAATCCTAAAGCTTAACTCAAGGACTTCTTCTGTTAGCCAGTGAACTGCTCGCATTTTTACAGTTCCTAATGAATTACATCGCCTCTACTAATAAGTAGAGTATGCAGAAGCAGACAATATCACCTAATTACATTCAAAGTGAGACATCTATTACTTGTTATTAACAAACAGATGAAATGCAGCAAGCAAAAAATTATTGTGTTTGTTTTACTTCCCTTTTATTACTGATTAATTTCAAAATTAAAGTTAATATGCTAAGTCACTTCAGTCGTGTCCAACTCTGTGCGTCCCCATAGACGGCAGCCTACCAGGCTCTCCTGCCCCTGGGATTCTCCAGGCAAGAATACTGGAGTGGGTTGCCATTTCCTTCTCTAATGCATGAAAGTGAAAAAGTGAAAGTGAAGTCGCTCAGTCGTGTCCGACTCCTAGCCACCCGATGGACTGCAGCCCACCAGGCTCCTCCATCCATGGGATTTTCCAGTCAAGATTATGGGAGTGGGGTGCCATTGCCTTCTCTGAAAGTTAATATAAACTATATTTAATTTTATTAGTAGTATTAAATATTTAAAATACAAAAAAAAAGGCAAAATTAAGTTCCTTTTAAGAAGACAGATTTTTTAATCTTATAAAGGAGGAAAAAGGTATATATAATTAGATTCAGAAATTATTTATTCAATGTGGTTAACCCATCATCACTTTGATATGTATAAGTACTTAGAAGCTTGCTGAGAAAATGTAGAAAGTGGGAGTACAGGTTAACAATCTTGATACTGCTGTAAGTGAGTACTGTGGTTGAACGATTAAACAAATGGATGATGGATAGTAGGATCCAGGTTTCTTACTGTCAGAGTGAGAATTTACAGATAAAGCAAAGGAGAAAGACTAGAATGACTCATGTAGTGATGGAATCGAGTTGAAAACATCAGGAAAAGCTCATGTTTAGCTTAATATATTTAGCTTAATAGCTTCAACACAGATAGTTACATACTAAATCACTTATAGCTACGTGCATATACACAGATTAATATAAACATATACCTTTTCTTGTTCTGTCAGCTGAGACTACTTACAAAAAAATGGAACCTCAGGTTTAATGAGCACGCCTAGCATAGTGATCTTGGTGTATAAAGCCGTTCTACAATGATAAAAAGCAAGGCACCTCAGAGAAATGGCTAATTCTACACTTAGTGCAGGAAAGGTGAGCCCAGAGCATCTCACAGTAACAGAAAATAAGAAGATGTTAAAACCAAACTCACCTTACTAAAGAATATTCAAAGGGGTAGAGAAGACAACTAAAAGAGCCCCCAGTGGCCAAAGCTGGAATGATTTGATCAAACAGAATAAAGTTATATAGGATTATAGCCCAAAGTATAAAATAAATATTAATGAATGCATACTGATATAAATAAATGGTTCAATGAAGTATTAAAACCTGGAGAAGGAAATGGCAACCCACTCCAGTGTTTTTACTTGCAAAATCCCTGGGATAGAGGAGCCTGGCTGGCTACAGTCTGTAGGGTTGCAAAGAACTGGACATGATGTGGAAACTCAGCACACACATTACAGCCAAATTCTTTCAGAGCTACCAGGGAAACCCTCAAAACACATGCACACAAAGTACTAAAATGGGAGAGAATGGACAAATCCCCCATATATAACAATTTCAAATAATTTACATAGATACTGTGCCCTAAAGGGAGTTATGGGCTTAAGTGTTGTGTGAATACAGAAAATTATTTCCAAAAAGTGCAGTATGGAAAAAAGGGAAAAATAATAATAGTGAAGAACCAGATAAACACTACCTCAGCCAGGTGATCAAGGTTAATACCAACAATCATAAAGCATATTGATAGCATGTACCCTTGATCTGTGATGTAAATGAAAATTTCTCTTTTCTGTTTTCTTCCCCCAAAACCCTTAACCTTAATCTACTTATGGAACAACATCAAATAAATTCCAAAACTATCAATATTGATGCACTATACATAATACTGTACCAATGTGCCTCAAAATTGTGAAGAACATCAAAAATAAAGAAAGTCTCAGATCAGATCAGATCAGTCACTCAGTCGTGTCCGACTCTTTGCGACCCCATGAACTGCAGCACGCCAGGCCTCCCTGTCCATCACCAATTCCCGGAGGTCACCCAGACTCACATCCATCGAGTCAGTGATGCCATCCAGCCATCTCATCCTCTGTCGTCCCCTTCTCCTCCTGCCCCCAATCCCTCCCAGCATTAGAGTCTTGTCCATGAGTCAACACTTCGCATGAGGTGGCCAAAATACTGGAGTTTCAGCTTTAGCATCATTCCTTCTAAAGAAATCCCAGGGCTGATCTTCTTCAGAATGGACTGCTTGGATCTCCTTGCAGTCCAAGGGACTCTCAAGAGTCTTCTCCAACACCACAGTTCAAAAGCATCAATTCTTCAGCGCTCAGCCTTCTTTACAGTCCAGCTCTCACATCCATACATGACCACAGGAAAAACCATAGCCTTGACTAGGCGAACCTCTGTTGGCAAAGTAATGTCTCTGCTTTTGAATATGCTATCTAGGTTGGTCATAACTTTCCTTCCAAGGAGTAAGTGTCTTTTAATTTCATGGCTACAGTCACCATCTGCAGTGATTTTGGAGCCCAGAAAAACAAAGTCTGACACTGTTTCCACTGTTTCTCCATCTATTTCCCATGTAGTGATGGGACCAGATGCCATGATCTTCGTTTTCTGAATGTTGAGCTTTAAGCCAACCTTTTCACTCTCCACTTTCACTTTCATCAAGAGGCTTTTTAGTTCCTCTTCACTTTCTGCCATAAGGGTGGTGTCATCTGCATATCTGAGGTTATTGATATTTCTCCCAGCAATCTTGATTCCAACTTGTGTTTCTTCCAGTCCAGCGTTTCTCATGATGTACCCTGCATAGAAGTTAAATGAACATGGTGAAAATGTACAACCTTGACGTACTCCTTTTCCTATTTGGAACCAGTCTGTTGTTCCATGACCAGTTCTAACTGTTCCTTCCTGACCTGCATACAGATTTCTTAAGAGGCAGATCAGGTGGTCTGGTATTCCCATATCTTTCAGAATTTTCCACAGTTTCTTGTGATCCACACAATCAAAGGCTTTGGCATAGTCAATAAAGCAGAAATAGATGTTTTTCTGGAACTCTCTTGCTTTTTCGATGATCCAGTGGATGTTGGCAATTTGATCTCTGGTTCCTCTGCCTTTTCTAAAACCAGCTTGAACATCAGGAAGTTCACAGTTCACATATTGCTGAAGCCTGGCTTGAAGAATTTTGAGCATTACTTTACTAGCGTGTGAGATGAGTGCAATTGTGCGGTAATTTGAGCATTCTTTGGCATTGCATTTCTTTGGGATTGGAATGAAAACTGACCTTTTCCAATCTTGTGGCCACTGCTGAGTTTTCCAAATTTGCTGGCATATTGAGTGCAGCACTTTCACAGCATCATCTTTCAGGATTTGGAATAGCTCCACTGAAATTCCATCACCTCCACTAGCTTTGTTCGTAGTGATGCTTTCTAAGGCCCACTTGAATTCACATTCCAAGATGTCTGGCTCTAGGTCAGTGATCACACCATCATGATTATCTGGGTCGTGAAGCTCTTTTTTGTATAATTCTTCTGTATATTCTTGCCACCTCTACTTAATATCTTCTGCTTCTGTTAGGTCCATACCATTTCTGTCCTTTATCGAGACCATCTTTGCATGAAATGTTCCTTTGGTATCTCTGATTTTCTTGAAGAGATCCCTAGTCTTTCCCATTCTGTTGTTTTCCTCTATTTCTTTGCATTGATCGCTGAAGAAGGCTTTCTTATCTCTTCTTGCTATTCTTTGGAACTCTGCATTCAGATGTTTATATCTTTCCTTTTCTCCTTTGCTTTTCGTTTCCCTTCTTTTCACAGCTATTTGCAAGGCCTCTCCAGACAGCCATTTTGCTTTTTTGCATTTCTTTTCCATGGGGACGGTCTTGATCCCTGTCTCCTGTGCAATGTCACGAACCTCATTCCATAGTTCATCAGGCACTCTATCTATCAGATCTAGGCCCTTAAATCTATTTCTCACTTCCACTGTATAATCATAAGGGATTTGATTTACGTCATACCTGAATGGTCCAGTGGTTTTCCCTACTTTCTTCAATTTCAGTCTGAATTTGGCAATAAGGAGTTCATGGTCTGAGCCACAGTCAGCTCCTGGTCTTCTTTTTGTTGATTGTATAGAGCTTCTCCATCTTTGGCTGCAAAGAATGTAATCAATCTGATTTCAGTGTTGACCATCTGGTGATGTCCATGTATAGAGTCTTCTCTTGTGTTGTTGGAAGAGGGTATTTGCTATGACCAGTGCATTTTCTTGGCAAAACTCTGTTAGTCTTTGCCCTGCTTCATTTCATATTCCAAGGCCAAGTTTGCCTGTTACTCCAGGTGTTTCTTGACTTCCTACTTTTGCATTCCAGTCCCCTATAATGAAAAGGACATCTTTTTTGGGTGTTAGTTCTAAAAGGTCTTGTAGGTCTTCATAGAACCGTTCAACTTCAGCTTCTTCAGCGTTACTGGTTGAGCCATAGATTTGGATTACTGTGACATTGAATGGTTTACCTTGGAAACGAAGAGAGATCATTCTGTCGTTTTTGAGATTGCATCCAAGAACTGCATTTCGGACTCTTTTTTTTTTTGATCATGATGACCACTCCATTTCTTCTGAGGGATTCCTGCCCGCAGTAGTAGATATAATGGTCCTCTGAGTTAAATTCCACCCATTCGAGTCCATTTTAGTTCGCTAATTCTTAGAATGTCGACATTCACTCTTGCCATCTCTTGTTTGACCACTTCCAATTTGCCTTGATTCATGGACCTGACATTCCATGTTCCTATGCAATATTGCTCTTTACAGCATTGGACTTTGCTTCTATCACCAGACACATCCACAGCTGGGTATTCTTTTTGTTTTGGCACCATCCGTTCATTCTTTCTGGAGTTATTTCTCCACTGATCTCCAGTAGCATATTGGATACCTACTGACCTGGGGAGTTTCTCTTTCAGTATCCTATCATTAAGAACATTCAAAAACAAGAGGAGCCTAAGGAGATCAGATCAGATCAGATCAGATCAGTCGCTGAGTCATGTCCGACTCTTTGTGAACCCATGAATCACAGCACGCCAGGTGTCCCTGTCCATCATCAACTCCTGGAGTTCACTCAGACTCACATCCATCGAGTCAGTGATGCCATCCAGCCATCTCATCCTCTGTCGATCCCTTCTCCTCTTGCCCCCAGTCCCTCCCAGCATCAGAGTCTTCTCCAATGAGTCAACTCTTCGCATGAGGTGGCCAAAATACTGGAGTTTCAGCTTTAGCATCATTCCTTCCAAAGAAATCCCAGGGCTGATCTCCTTCAGAATGGACTAGTTGGATCTCCTTGCAGTCCAAGGGACTCTCAAGAGTCTTCTCCAACACCACAGTTCAAAAGCATCAATTCTTCAGCGCTAAGCCTTCTTCACAGTCCAACTCTCACATCCACACATGACCACAGGAAAGACCATAGCCTTGACTAGACGGACATTTGTTGGCAAAGTAATGTCTCTGCTTTTGAATATGCTATCTAGGTTGGTCATAACTTTCCTTCCAAGGAGTAAGCATCTTTTAATTTCATGGCTGCAGTCACCATCTGCAGTGATTTTGGAGCCCAGAAAAATAAAGTCTGACACTGTTCAGATGTGACTATTAAATGTTAATAGGATCCTGGAGCAGATGTAGGACATGAGAAAAAAAAAAACTAAAAGAAACCTAAATAAAGTATGGACTTAAGTTGACTGCACCGTTAGCTGTAACAACATTCCATACTAATGTAAGATGTTCACAATGGGGAAAAAGTGAGGAGCATACAGGGATTTTCTGTACTGCTACTGCTGCTAAGTCACTTCAGTCATGTCTGACTCTGTGCGACCCCGTAGACGGCAGCCACCAGGCTCCCCCATCCCTGGGATTCTCCAGGCAAGAACACTGCAGTGGGTTGCCATTTCCTTCTCCAATGCAGGAAAGTGAAAAGAGAAAGTGAAGTCACTCAGTCGTGTCCGACTCTTAGCGACCCCATGGACTACAGCCTACCGGGCTCCTCCATTCATAGGATTTTCCAGGCAAGAGTACTGGAGTGGGGTGCCATTGCCTTCTCCATTTTCTGTACTATTTTCCTTATTATTCTATATGCCTGAATCAATTGTTAAAAGACAAAGTCTATTTCTGGGGGGGGAAAGTACATTTCTGAGACCTGCTCAAAAAGATTCTTATGTAAGAGCGCTGATTTCTCTGGTCCATTACCACATTTGGAGGAAAACTGCTCTGGTGTATGATATTTTTTCATGGGGGAAGTAGTCTTGTTCATTGGTGTAGCTTTAGACATCAGGTCTAAGTATGTATTTTTGTTGTTATTTAGTTGCTAAATCATATCTGACTCTTCTGCGACCCTGTGGATCGTAGTCTGCCAGGTTACTCTGTCAATGGAATATCCCAACAGGAATACTGGACCAGATTGGATCCAGTCCAATACTGGTCTCCAGGGAATCTTGCCGACCTGGAGACTGAACTTACATCTTTTTTATTGGCAGGCTTCTTTACCACTGAGCCACCTGGGAAGCCAAATTATGTATTGCTACTGCTACTGCTAAGGCGCTTCAGTCGTGTCCGACTCTGTGCGACCCCTGAGACGGCAGCCCACCAGGCTCCCCCGTCCCTGGGATTCTCCAGGCAAGAACACTGGAGTGGGTTGCCATTTCCTTCTCCAATGCATGAAAGTGAAAAGTGAAAGTGAAGTTGTTCAGTCGTGCCTGACTCTTAGCGACCCCATGGACTGCAGCCTACCAGGCTCCTCCATCCATGGGATTTTCCAAGCAAGAGTACCGGAGTGGGGTGCCATTGCCTTCTCCAAATTATGTATTAGGCAACCAGTAAACATAGTATCAGAGAAGACAATGGCACGCCACTCCAGTACTCTTGCCTGGAAAATCCCATGGACGGAGGAGCCTGGTAGGCTGCAATCCGTGGGGTCACTATGAGTCGGACACAACTGAGCGACTTTCACTTTCATGTATTGGAGAAGGAACTGGCAACCCACTCCAGGGTTCTTGCCTGGAGAATCCCAGGGACGGGGGAGCCTGGTGGGCTGCCGTCTATGGGGTCGCATTGGGTCAGACACGACTGAAGCAACTTAGCAGCAGTAGCAGCAGCAAACATAATATCTGCTGACCATTGATTTAATTTGTCATTAGTAAATACATTTCAATTACATCTGTTTAAGATAAAAATAGATAACTACTTTACTGTGATCAGCTTCTATTTATAGTTTTCCTATTGTTTTCCTGTGTGGCTGTTCATTTCAGGAAAATCTCTATAATGCTCATGTATATCAAATTTTAATTTCTTCCCCAAAACATTCATGGCACTATTGATAACTGATTGATATAAATTGTCACATACATCAGCCCTGGGATTTCTTTGGAAGGAATGATGCTGAAGCTGAAACTCCAGTATTTTGACCACCTCATGCGAAGAGTTGACTCATTGGAGAAGACTCTGATGCTGGGAGGGATTGGGGGCAGGAGGAGAAGGGGACAACAGAGGATGAGATGGCTGGATGGCATCACTGACTCGATGGATGTGAGTCTGAGTGACCTCCGGGAGTTGGTGATGGACGGGGAGGCCTGGCATGCTGCGATTCATGGGGTCACAAAGAGTCAGACACAACTGAGTGACTGATCTGATCTGATATTTAAATAAAAATAAGAATATTTAATAGGAATCTAAATATAAAAAGTGCTGTTCAAGGAATCCATATTTTAGGTTACTTTCTTTTCTTTTGAGGATACATGTGGTCCAACACGTAGACCAGGGTAACTTCTCCATCTTGAAATGCTTAACTTAATTATATCTACAAAATCGTTTTGCCTTATGAGGTACAGTTCACAGGTCCCAGAGATTAGGACACAAATACATTTTGAATCCTATTATTCAGCCACAATCAGTTATGAATCTGAAATTCCCTCTATCGTCTGTCTTGCTGATATCATGACATTATAATCCATTTCTTAACTTCAGATATCATTTCTTGGTTGAGGGCATCAACATCTTTATATTTTCCCCTTTTCTTTCTTCCAAATTCTGCTCTTTCTACTCCAAATGCCTACTCAGACACTGCTACAAGATTTATTTTATATCTTGTAAAATTCAACTAGCTAAAATCAAAGTCATCAATCATCCTTCAAATGTGCCCTCCTACATAATTCAGTGTTTTTTCTTAGTTTTATTATAATCACAACCTACTTATATTTCAAACCTTGCCCATCTTTGAAATCACAATATATCCAGTAAGGCATCTGCCAAATATATCGTTTCTGTAAATTCTATAATGTTCAATTTACATTACATCCAGTCCCCTGGCTTTAAATATCATCTGTATGCTAATGACTGGGAAATGTACACTTCCATCTCTCATGTTTCTCCTGAACTCCAAACTAGTAATCTAACTGCCTTGGCTATAAATATCTCCATTTGAATGTCCAAGACATGTGATGAGAAAACAGCTGTTTTGAGTTGCTGCCTAGGCATTTTACAGTATATTTTACAGTATGGCAATCCTACTTCACCCAGAATTTGGACATTTAAATAAGGACCTGAGTTTATGATTCCCGCCACCAGTTTCTTTTTGCTTTCCTGAGGCACCTTTTAAAATAATCTCTTAAAAGTTATGTCCACACATTGAAATATGTATAATATCATGTTTGAAACGAGGCGCCAGTCCAGGTTCGATGCCTGATACCGGATGCCTGGGGCTGGTGCATTGGGACGACCCAGAGGGATGGTATGGGGAGGGAGGAGGGAGGAGGGTTCAGGATGGGGAACATGTGTATACCTGTGGCAGATTCATTTTGATGTATGGCAAAACCAATACAATATTGTAAAGTTAAATAAAATAAAATTTAAAAAAAAGTTATGTCCACTAAGAGTTAGTGACCTCTATCCAAATCTTAAAAGTAACAGGTTTTTGCTAACCTGCTCTCTCTCTCCTGCTTGCTCATGACCTGGGATGGAAGACTGCCCTTCCACTAGCTGATTGGATCCCCCACCCTCGTTTCTAGAATCTATAAGTAAGAAATCTGGTGATTTTACTTCCTTTGTGTGGGTGTACTTGCCCCTGCAATCAAAATGACTCAGGGGTTTTTACTTCCCCAGAGTTGGAACTCAGAAGCTAAGGGAGCTATCTGCCAGTGCTGTGTGAGTGATTTATGCTTTCTCATTTAACAAGTTATAATCTCCATACTTTTAATTAAATGCACCAGTTATGCCCCTTCCCCTGCCCAACACACCAACATGCTCAAAATGAATTAAGACCTCACCATATTTTCATAAATGCTCTTCATCAGGTTAAGAAAGCTCAGGCTAAGGAAATCCTTTTTGTTCCTAATTTGTTGGGTGCTTTTATCACCAGTTTTGTCAAATACTCTTTTTGAATCTTTTGAAATAATCATGAAGTTTTGTCTTTTATTATATTAATATTGTAACATTAATTGATTTTAGAATGTTGAATCAACTTTATATTCCTCAGAAAAAGCTGAGGAATAGATTTTATACCACTTGGTCAAGGTATAAAAGCATTGTTATATGTTAATTAGTTTACTATTATTTTGTTGAGGATACTTGTGTCTATATTAATAAAGAATATGGATCTATAATTTTCTTTTCTCATGATATAATTTTCTGGTTTGGTTGCTACAAATCAGACACGATTGAGCGACTTCACTTTCACTTTTCACTTTCATGCATTGGAGAAGGAAATAGCAACCCACTCCAGTGTTCTTGCCTGGAGAATCCCAGGGACGGGGAAGCCTGGTGGGCTGCCATCTATGGGGTTGCACAGAGTCGGACACAACTGAAGCGACTTAGCAGCAGCAGCAGCAGCAATGTCAGATTAACAGAATGAGCTAACTTCTCTTCCATGTTTTAAAAGAGTTTGAAGGATTGACATTAAGTTCTCTTTAAACTTTTGGTAGAATTCACATTTATCAGGTCCTGAACTTTTCTTTGTGGAAAAAATTTTAAATTACTAATTCAGCATATTTATTTATTATTGTTCCCTTAGACATTCTGTGTATTCTCAAGTCAGTTATGGTAATTTGTGTCCTTCTAGAAATTTGCTCATTTCATCTGCATCAACTAATTTCTCAAGTGTTCACAGTATTCCTTTATAAGCCTTTTTATTTCCATAAGATCAGTAGTAATGGCTCCTTTTCCTTTTTAACATATTTGGGTCTTCTCTGTTTTTTTATTCATCAGTATCACTAAAAATTCATCAGCACCATTGATTGTTTTTCAAAGAAATACATTTAATTTAGTAGATTTTCTCTTCTGCATTTTCATTATCTCTACACTTAACCTTTAATACTTTCTTCTGTTTACTTCTTTGGGGTTTAGTTTGTTTTCTACAGTGGATTTTAAATTCAAAATTTAGCAACATTTGACACTGTGCTACATCCCATCCTTCATAGCATACTCTCTTTCCTAATATCTCCTACACAAAGTATCATTTATCTTTTTACTTCTCTGACCTCGCCTCTCCTTCACATTCAATTTTCGTGGCTTATCCTCACATCCTGGAACTTTAAGAGTTGGAATTCTTCAAGAGTTGGTCTTAACATCTTTTCTTTCACTTATGGTAGATCCTGTCACTTGCTTCTCAAACCCAGCACGGTAGGGCCCATTTTCTAGGAAGAGCTGGCAGAGAGCCCTTATTTGTGGTAAGAGGCTTCATTCAATGACTCGTCAACATAGGACTTTAAAGGCCTGAAACTTTCCCTTAACTTTGCAAAATTTGAAATTCTGTTTTGATTTCAGCTTCCGTGAGGCCTTTTACATTTCATCATAGTGCAACTTCTCCCACTGCCCAATCCTCTTTTTTTTTTTTTTTTCTAATATTTTTTGACCTTAAGAACACTCCCTCATAAATTTCCTACATGCTAATTAACATAACAGAGTTTGTTTCTTGGGAAATTCAAAGTGAAACATTACTGTATACTCTCTCCATAGGTGATTTCATCTACAGCAATAGTTCCTTTCCCCACTATATGCTAACAATCAGTAATTTCTATCTCTATGCCAGATGTCCTCCAAAATATATCTCATAGATGTCTCAAAATATTCACTTTAATACCTCATAGTCAGCTAGAAAAAAACACCCAAAAATGAAAGTCATGATTTCCATGCTGAAACTTTATCCTCCATCTCTACGTAGTTTCAGTTCAGTGCAGTTCAATGGCTCAGTTGTGTCCAAATATTTGCAACTTCGTGGACTGCAGCACACCAGGCTTCCTTGTTCATCACCAACTCCCGGAGCTTACTCAAAATCATGTCCATCACATCGGTGAGGCCATCCAACCATCTCATCCTCTACTGTCCCCTTCTCCTCCCATCTTCAATCTTTCCCAGCATCAGGGTTTTTTCAAATGAGTCAGTTCTTCGCATCAGGTGGCCAAAATATTGGAGTTTCAGCTTCAGCATCAGTCAGTCCTTCAAATGAATATTCAGGGCTGATTTCCTTTAGGATGGACTGGTTGGATCTCCTTGCTATCCAAGGGACTCTCAAGAGTCTTCTCCACACCACAATTAAAAAGCATCAATTCTTCAGCGATCAGCTTTCTTTATGGTCCAACTCTCACATCCATACATGACTACTGGGAAAACCATAGCTTTGACTAGATGTCAACCTTTGTTGACAAAGTAATGTCTCTGCTTTTTAATAATTTGTCTAGGTTGGTCATAACTTTTCTTCCAAGGAGCAAGTGTCTTTTAATTTCATGGCTGCAGTCACCATCTGCAGTGATTTTGGAGCCCCCAAAATAAAGTCTGTCACTGTTTCCTTTGTTTCCCCATCTATTTGCCATGAAATAATTGGACCTCCAGATACCATGATCTTAGCTTTCTGAATGTTGAGTTTTAAGCCAATTTTTTCACTCTCCTCTTTCACTTTCATCAAGAGGCTCTTTAGTTCTTTGATTTCTACCATAAGTGTGGTGTCATCTGCGTATCTGATGTTATTGATATTTCTCCCAGAAATCTTGATTCCACCTTGTGCTTCTTCCAGCCCAGTGTTTCTCATGATGAACTCTGCATATAAGTTAAATAAGCAGGGTGACAATATATAGCCTTGACACACTCCTTTCCCTATTTGGAACCAGTCTGTGGTTCCATGTCCAGTTCTAACTGTTTTTTCTTGACCTGCATACAGATTTTTCAGTAGGCAGGTCAGGTGGTCTGGTATTCCCATCTCTTGAAGAATTTTTCACAGTTTGTTGTGATGCACACAGTCAAAGGCTTTGGCATAGTCAATAAAACAAAAGTAGATGTTTTTCTGGAACTCTCTAGCTTTTTCGATGATCCAATGGATGTTGGCAATTTGATCTTTGGTTCCTCTGCCTTTTCTAAATCCAGCGTGAACATCTGGAATTTCATGGTTCACATACTGTTGAAGCCTGGCTTGGAGAATTTTGAGCATTACTTTGCTAATGTGTGACCAAGGGACCAAGTGATCTAACTCAGTCATGTCTGACTCTTTGCGACCCCATGGACTGTAGCCTACCATGCTCCTCCATCCATGGGGTTTTCCAGGAAAGAGTACTGGAGTAGATTGCCATTTCCTTCTCCAATGAGTGCAATTGTACAATAGTTTAAGTCTTCTTTGGCATTGCCTTTCTTAGGAACTGAAATGAAAACTGACCTTTTCCAATCCTATGGCCACTGCTGAGTTTTCCAAATTTGCTGGCATATTGATTGCAGCATCCATTTGAATGCAGAGTTCCAGAGAATAGCAAGGAAAATAAGAAAGCCTTCCTCAGTGATCAGTGCAAAGAAATAGAGGAAAACAATAGAATGTGAAAGGAGAAAGATTTCTTCAAGAAAATTAGAGATACCAAGGCATCATTTTACAATTTGAAATAGCTCAACTGGAATTCCATCACCTCCATTAGCTTTATTCGTAGTGATGCTTCCTAAGGCTCACTTGACATCACATTCCAGAATGTCTGGCTCTAGGTAAGTGATCATACCATCCTGATTGTCTGGGTCATGAAGATCTTTATTGCATAATTCTTCAGTGTATTCTTACCACTTCTTCTTAATATCTTCTACTTCTGTTAGGTCCATACCATTTTTGTCCTTTATTGAGCCCATAAAATGTTCCCTTGATATCTCTAATTTTCTTGAAGAGATCTCTCATCTTTCCCATTCTGCTGTTTTCCTCTATTTCTTTGGACTGATCACTGATGAAGGCTTTCTTATCTCTCTTTGCTAGTCTTTGGAACTCTGCATTCAAATGGGTATATCTTTCCTTTTCTTCTTTGCTTTTAGCTTCTTTTATTTTCTCAGCTATTTGTATGGCCTCCTCAGTCAACCATTTTGCCTTTTTGCATTTCTTTTTGGGGGATGGTCTTGATTCCTGTCTCCTAAACAATGTCATGAACTTTTGTCCATAGTTCTTCAGGCACTCTATCAGATCTAATCCTTTGAATCTATTTGTCATGTCCACTGTATAATTGTAAGGGATTTGATTTAGGTCATACCTGAGTGGTCTAGTGGTTTCCCCTACTTTCTTCAATTTAAGTCTAATTTGGCAATAAGGAGTTCATGATTTGAGCCACCGTCAGTCTAGCTGGAATGTATTGTAAGAAAATCTTTGATTCAGACTTTTCCAAAATCTAGTGGCATGTACAGGACTCAATACAGTCACCATAACACTGAATAGATAAGTAGGGATCAGTAGTTCTAACATAAGGCGTTCTCCTAAGCACTTTACATATATTACCTCAGTTACTTCTCACAACTCTATGAAATAAATTTTTTCACATTTAAAAATCTTTATAGAAAGTATCATACAGATCAGTCGCTCAGTCGTGTCCGACTCTTTGCGACCCCATGAACCGCAGCACGCCAGGCCTCCCTGTCCATCACCAGCTCCCGGAGGTCACCCAGACTCGCATCCATCGAGTCAGTGATGCCATCCAGCCATCTCATCCTCTGTCGTCCCCTTCTCCTCCTGCCCTCAATCCCTCCCAGCATCAGAGTCTTCTCCAATGAGTCAACTCTTCGCATGAGGTGGCCAAAATACTGGAGTTTCAGCTTTAGCATCATTCCTTCCAAAGAAATTCCAGGATTGATCTCCTTCAGAATGGACTGGTTGGATCTTCTTGCAGTCCAAGGGACTCTCAAGAGTCTTCTCCAACACCACAGTTCAAAAGCATCAATTCTTCGGCGCTCAGCCTTCTTCACAGTCCAACTCTCACATCCATACATGACCACAGGAAAGACCATAGCCTTGACTAGGCGAACCTTTGTTGGTAAAGTAATGTCTCTGCTTTTGAATATGCTATCTAGGTTGGTCATAACTTTCCTTCCAAGGAGTAAGCGTCTTTTAATTTCATGGCTGCAGTCACCATCTGCAGTGATTTTGGAGCCCAGAAAAACAAAGTCTGACACTGTTTCCACTGTTTCCCCATCTATTTCCCATGCAGTGATGGGACCAGATGCCATGATCTTCGTTTTCTGAATGTTGAGCTTTAAGCCAACCTTTTCACTCTCCACTTTCACTTTCATCAAGAGGCTTTTTAGCCCCTCTTCACTTTCTGCCATAAGAGTGGTGTCATCTGCATATCTGAGGTTATTGATATTTCTCCCGGCAATCTTGATTCCAACTTGTGTTTCTTCCAGTCCAGCATTTCTCATGATGTACTCTGCATATAAGTTAAATAAACATGGTGACAATATGCAGCCTTGACGTACTCCTTTTCCTATTTGGAACCAGTCTGTTGTTCCATGACCAGTTCTAACTGTTGCTTCCTGACCTGCATACAGATTTCTTAAGAGGCAGATCATACAAAATGTATATAAATTGTTCAAGATCATAATATCTAAACAAGGATTTGTGCATCAATAATATGTGTCCTAAAATCCCTATGCTAATTATTTTCTTACATTGCCTTATCACACAACTGTTGCTCTGAGCTTTGAATGTATTTGGTCAAAATGGATTGGTAAAAAGCACAGCTACTCATATACATATATTTTGGTAAGAACCACAGTGGATTTGCAACATGTGATTTGACAATGCTATAATTTTTATGTCTTCTAGGACTGTTGAAAGAAATATCAGCTTTCCATGGGGAAGGCAATGGCACCCCACCCCAGTACTTTTGCCTGGAAAATCCCATGGACGACGGAGGAGCCTGGTAGGCTCCTGTCCATGAGGTCGCTAAGAGTCGGACATGACTGAGCGGCTTCACTTTCACTTTTCGCTTTCATGCATTGGAGAAGGAAATGGCAACCCACTCCAGTGTTCTTGCCTGGAGAATCCCAGGGACAGGGGAGCCTGGTGAGCTTCCATCTATGGGGTCACACAGAGTCGGACACAACTGAAGCGACTTAGCAGCAGCAGCAGCATGATCAGAAAGGAAGATTCCTGATTATAGTGTGACCAAAGTCTGCCTAAATAAGCTCATACTATGTCCTTTTCTGTTAGCAAGTTTGTAGTAACACTACACAGAATGTAAAACCTATCTAACACTTATCTATATATTCTCATGTGTGTATACCATAGGCAAAGCCTTATCCATCCATCCATCAGATGACCAAGCTAGAAGAGAAAATTTGAGTACTATTGAAATCTGTATTTTTCTCTCACTCTTCAAAAGTAATTAATGGTTGAGTCACTATACTATGAGAGCTTCCCAGGTGATGCAATGGTAAAGAATCTGCCTGCTAATGCAGGAGGCACAAGAGATGTGGGTTCAATCCTTGGGTCAGGATGATCCCCTGGAGTAGGAAATGGCAACCCACTTTGGTATTCTTGCCTGGAAAATTCCATGAACAGAGGAGCCTGATTGGCTACAGTCCATGTGGTTGCAGAGTCAGACATGACTGAGTGACTGAGCACACACATATATTATACTATAAATGCTTCTAAAAGTCACTTGCTCCTCTGCATCTGAGTCACAATTCTTACCACTACCCCTATAAATGCTCGTAGGACAACCTTTATCTCTGCTGTTGGTGCCAGCTCCTTACTCATGGGTCATGCAAGAAGTCCATCCCTGGTGTCCCTCTCTGCTTTTGCCTTTCTAATCACAGTAGCCTGGAGTAGTATTTTTTAAAATACAAGTCAGTTCATGTCAATTTCTTGCTCAAAACTTTTCAGTAAACTTTTCTTGCTCTTAAAAGGAAAACCAAGATCTATGATATCACTGGCAAGGTTGCATATGCTGTTTCTTCTTTCCTATCTTTTCAGTGTCAATACAGTTATTACTCTTCTGCCCAATTTCTTTCATTTGGTTTGTACCATGGGAAAGGAGTACGTCAAGGCTGTATATTGTCACCCTGCTTATTTAACTTCTATGCAGAGTACATTATGTGAAATGCTGGACTGGATGAAGCACAGGCTGGAATCAAGATCGCCGGAAGAAATATCAATAATCTCATATACACACATGACACCACGCTTAGGGCAGAAAGCAAAGAAGAACTAAAGAGCCTCTTGATGAAAGTGAAAGAGAAGAGTGAAAAAGTTGGCTTAAAACTCAACATTCAGAAAGCTAAGATCATGACACCTGGCCCCATCACTTCATAACAAATAGATGGGGAAATAATGGCAACAGTGACAGACTAATTATTTGGGGGGGGGAGGAGCTCCAAAATCACTGCAGATGGTGACTGCAGCCATGAAATTAAAAGATGCTTACTCCTTGGAAGAAAAGTTGTGACCAACCTAGACAGCTTATTAAAAAGCAGAAACATTACATTGCCAACAAAGGTCTGTCTAGTCAAAGCTATGGTTTTTCCAGTAGTCACGTATGAATGTGAGAGTTGGACTATAAAGAAAATTGAGCACCAAAGAATTGATGCTTTTGAACTGTGGTGTTGGAGAAGACGATTGAGAGTACCTTGGACTGCAAGGAGATCCAACCAGTCCATTCTAAAGGAAATCAGTCCTGAATATTGATTGGAAGAACTGATGCTGAAGCTGAAACTCCAATGCTTTGGCCACCTGAGGCAAAGAACTGAGTCCTTGGAAAAGACCCTGATGCTGGGAAAGGTTAAAGGCAGGAGGAGAAGGGGACGATAGAGGATGAGATGGTTGAATGGCATCACCAATTCAATGGACATGAGTTTGAGCAAGTCCAAGATTTGGTGATGGACAGGAAAGCTCGACATGCTGCAGTCCATGGGGTCGCAAAGAGTCAGACATGACTGATCGCCTGAATTGACTGACTGATGCCCTTTCCTATATCAGGGCCATGTACATGCTACTTTCTCTCTACAGAATGTTCCCAATTCTGTATCTGAGTTAATACATACTTCATTTTTCCATTCAATCAACAATTCCTCAAGAAGGTTTGTGTGACTTCCAGAAGTAGGTCAGCATTCCCTAGAACAAACTGTCTTACCACTGTGCTTTTTCTTTCATAGCTAAATTGTCCAGTAATTGACCATTAAATACTTTTAAAATTACGGCCTAACCACATACAAGAACAGCATGAGAAGCTACCCTTAAATATATTTTGGACATTTTTATGTATTATATTCACAAACAACTAAATGCTTTTTAAAACTTTTATTTGATTTAATGACTTCCACTGGTTAAAACTTTTTATTTCACCGACATTCGACTAGGGCCAAGGAGAAAAGCTAACAGCCCAGTCAGTTTACAAAGACTCCTCTGGATCCAAATTTTCTGTCCATAAAACCAGCCTTGTTAAAAATAAATCATTAAGCATGTGAGAAATATATCTTAGGCTTTAAAAATCTAAGAAAAACCAACTTATTCATTGCCAAGACTCTGTTTGTTTGATAGAATTGCAGGACATTTGATTCATACTTTATATAATACCAATATACCTCCCCTACTTATGGAGGGGACTGTGGAGTAAA
Organism: Tragelaphus eurycerus; assembly: GCA_935064755.1. Classification (NCBI taxonomy): domain Eukaryota; kingdom Metazoa; phylum Chordata; class Mammalia; order Artiodactyla; family Bovidae; genus Tragelaphus; species Tragelaphus eurycerus. The sequence continues at coordinate 35,987,971 of CAKXYN010000010.1, read as the reverse complement.
GCTGAAGAGTTATTAAAACCAAGGGAAAGGGACAAAGCATTCAGTGGATTTGGGTACAGGAAAAGTCATTTAGCTGATACTCTAGATAAGAAGCATGTGAGTCAAGGAATCAAAAAGGAAGTGGGACAGGATTGGAAAAAAAAGAAAGGCTAAGACTAGCCTTTAAAATGTCTGAGTCAGGATCTTTGTCCTAAAATTGGCTATCCGATATTTCCTTCTAGGCGACACATGAGAACCAGGTCATGATGCTAATGCCTGTGAGTAGGTTCTATTTAAAGTGTCCTTCATATCATCTCCACTTAGCATTTCCCACATTGTTGTTGCATGGCATATCTTGAGCGAAATGTGAAGACTTTAAGGTATGATTACATCTTATTCTTCTCTACTTTATGAACCATTTGTCTTCTCTTGAGGATAAAACATTTTTCATATCCAGGAAAGAAAAAAGAAATCTTTTTTTCATTGAGCACCTAGAGTGCACCAGGACAATACTGTCACATTTAATTTGCATGGCAACCTTTGTGCTGGCGATAACAATCTCCATTTCATAGGTTGGGAAACTGAGGGTCCAAAGGAATCAACATCTTTTCTACATCATAAGATTATTCCAGAGTTGAATACATGTCTCATCCTTTTGTCCATTTTTTCCCCTCTATATCATGTTAGTATCTGTTGCCTTCCAGGTTTCTTTATGGCTCTTGATGCCATTAAAACATAAGCCCATTTCTTTTTATTTCACACAATCTGCTTCATACTTTGACTAAAATGACTTCACAACAGTTGGTTGCCTTAAACAAGACATACTTATTTTAAATAGGTCCTGTCTCATGATCTGAAAAGGTTCAAAAATTATAATTTACTGAAAACGAACTTCAGACTATAGATGAGCTATGGAGAATTGGAAAGCCCTATTAGGATAAGCTGATTGGCTTTGAAGATTGTTGTTCCCTCAGTCATGTCCAACTCTGCGACCTCAAAGATTGCAGCATGCCACACCGGGCTTCTCTGTCCTTCACTATCTCCCAGAATTTGCTCAAACTCATGTCTACTGAGTCAATGATGTCATCCAACCATCTCATCTTCTGTCACCCCCTTCTCCTCCTGTCCTCAGTCTTTCCCAACATGAGTCTTCTCCAATGAGTCAACTCTTTGCATCAGGTGGACAAAGTATTGGAGGTTCAGCATCAGTCCTTCCAATGAATATTCAGGACTGATTTCCTTTAGAATTGACTGGTTGGATCTCCTTGCTGTCCAAGGGACTCTCAAGAGTCTTCTCCAGCATCACAGTTCGAAAGCATCAATTCTTCGGTGCTCAGCCTTCTTTATGGTCCAACTCTCACATCCATACATACATGACTTCTGGAAAAATCATTGTTTTGACTGTATGGACCTCGCTTAACCGTTTTTGAGGGTGACTGCAGACTGAAAGTAGGGAAAGGGGGGTAGTCCTACTTCCCACAAGACTGACTGGGTTTTCAGAGGAGAATGACATGAGGGTAGGAGAGGCAGAAACTGCTCTAACTGCCTGGCTTCAGGCTACTGCTGGCTCTCAGCTAGCTGGGGTTCTTTATTCACTGGCTTCTTCCAAAGGGCTTTAGAGTCATATTTTTATAGTTGCAGAGCAAATAGAAATCTCTCAGGAAAAAAATTCCTAAAGTTAGAATCCAGATACCTGCTTTTTTATCAAGCCCTTAAGTTCATTTTGGTAGTGGTGGCAACAAGAATTACACTTTGAGAAACACTAATTTGGAGAGGGTCCTTTCTGACTGCACAACTCCTGAAAAGTATGTTCCATGCAGATTTCTCTGCATCTCTACGTCTTTTCGGGGAAGGCAATGGCACCCCACCCCAGTACTTTTGCCTGGAAAATCCCATGGACGGAGGAGCCTGGTAGGCTCCAGTCCGTGGGGTCGCTAAGAGTCGGACACGACTGAGCGACTTCACTTTGACTTTTCACTTTCATGCATTGGAGAAGGAAATGGCAACCCACTCCAGTGTTCTTGCCTGGAGAATCCCAGGGACAGGGGAGCCTGGTGAGCTTCCGTCTCTGGGGTCGCACAGAGTCGGACACGACTGAAGCGACTTAGCAGCAGCAGCAGCAGCTACGTCTTTTTGCTAAACTGCCACCCACTTTCCTTTCCCCTCTTTCACCAACCCATTGACATTGTTTTAGTTAGTAATTTGCCTTTATTATTTGTAAATTCTTACTTGGGTCTTTCTGCTCTATAGATGACTTTTTTTTTTTTTTCCTGTCTCTGATGATACAACTCTTGACAACAATGTAGTAGACAGGAGAGTAGATTTTCTTTATTAAAAGAAGTATTACTCTTTTGGAAAAGTGTATACCCAGGCTATTAATACTAAGAGGGGTTCTAAAGTTGATATCACCTGTCATATTAAGATGGCAAATCGATATTTTTGATCTGCAAAGAAACAGAAAGCAAGTATGTTGGCCAAGAGAAGAGAAAAACGATTGTATGGGCGGGGAGGGAGGTCAGGATTGACCTTTATCAAGATGATGGATTGAAATGACCCAAAATGTTGACAGACTGCTTATGCTGAGATGACCAGATACTACAGTCACTGAAGTAATTATAGCTCAGAAACAAAGCCAGTTGAATTTAAGTAATTTGCCTAATAAAGGTGGAAAGGGAGGCAAGTTGTTATGTTTTTTTATCTTATATGGATTAGTTTTGGCAGAAGGATTGAATTAGAGTTAAATTATAGTTTCTCTCTTTTGTTAGCCAGGTTCCCGAATAACAACATTACCATATATGGCATTTAAAGATAATCTCTGAACAGTCTCTTTCAAAGCCTTTGGCTATAAACTCTCAGGAACATTACCTAATCTTATTTTTTCCTGTACCACAATTACAAAAAATGTCTCTCAAATCTATATCTCCAGTTCTTTTTTTTTTTTAGGATATAGTCTTGAATTCCCTATACAAATTCAACATGACCCACAAAAAAATTAATTATAGTCTCGTCATAATAGCTCCCTTGGCAGACTTAATTCTATTTTTGAAAATGTTATTTGCATTCTCTATGTAACTAATGCTTAAAATCGGAGAGGAGCCCTTAATCTGCCCCATATCTTAGAACCAATCTTTCATCGTTCTTTGAACTTTTGCCTTAAAATATTTTTCTGTTTTTCAGCATTATGACCTTTGACCAAGTCTTAACTTCACGTGGAGCTTTCACACATAACTTCTAACTAGTTTGGGTTTTTCTGGTTTGTTTGTTTGTTTACCATTTTATTTTTTCTCAAGTATCTTCCCTATTCAGCCAGTTCTGGACTCTGCCACCAGATTAGTATTTCTAAATCATAGGTCTCATTTTGTGATTTAAATTTTCAATGTTTTACCAATACGTATAAAATAAATGATTAACCTTGAGCCCAGGTATTGAAAGCCACTTATTTTTCTATCATAAAGAAAAGTACATAAAGTTCCCTTTATGTAGAGACTGAAGTCATCTGAGCCAAGAAACACCAGGAGTCATCAGAGGCTGGAAGAAGTAAGGAAGGATTCTCTCCTCCGTCCTTCCCAGGGAATGTTGCCCTGCTGACACCTTGATTTCAGACTCATGGCCTCTAGAACTGGCAGAGAATGCATGTCACTTGTTTTAAGATACCCAGCTTGTGGTACTGAGTTACGGCAGTCCTAGAAAGCTGACTCAATATGGTAAACTGAGCCTTCTTAAAGAAGTCCGTTTCTGTGGTTTCCCCTGATGCTCACCATACTTTTCCACCTACTGAAATGATAGGGTGCACTTTTAAGCTCTCAAAATATGAGAGACACAATTTCAAGACTTTCCATATATTAAATTCTTTAAATTTTTCATCTGTCTATAAAGTAGGTCTTTTTGTATCTATAGATAACTAGGCATACATTCCAGATCAACTAAAGTTTAACAGATTTAATCTTACTCTAGAATCCATGCTCTTAATGAATCCAAAAACATTAAGGTCAGAACTCAAAATGTATCCCCTCTGCGAAATCTTTTTCAACTACTTGACTAAAGAAGATCTTTATAATTTCCTATAGTTATTTTGGTAAGTAGCACTCATGAAACAGTACATACTGCCTCACAGAGACTTTATTTATTCACTCAGCTAAATTGTAAAATAAGTAACTATACCATTTATATATATAAGTGTGTGTATGCACACACACAGAGATATATATATAGGAGAAGGAAATGGCAACCCACCTTAGTATTCTTGCCTAGAGAATCCTGTGGATGGAGGGGCCTGTTGGGCTGCTGTCCATGGGGTCGCACTGAGTTGGACACGACTGAAGCAACTTAGTGTGCATACATGCATTGGAGAAGGAAATGGCAACCCACTCCAGGGTTCTTGCCTGGAGAATCCCAGGGACAGAGGAGCCTGGTGGGCTGCTGTCTATGGTATTGCACAGAGTCAGACACGACTGAAGCGACTTAGCAGCAGCAGCATATATATAATTTTCCTCTACAGAGGCTGACATGACATTTTTCTAGGTTCAAAATAAATAAAGCATTGAATAAATACCCCTGGTAGAAGACAAATCAAATGACCATGTTTAAAACAAGTTAAACAGAGGGTGAAACCCTTTGTCTGAGGTTATTTAACAACAAAAGCAAAAATAGGCTAATCTTCAGATTTCTGAGTCCCCAAAGTATTGCTCTCTTACCACTGGGTCTCCCCTTACTTTATACAACAAATAGAAAATACAGAAATATGTTCAAAACATTTGGTGACCTTTATTAACAATTATCTCCATATAGAAGAAATATTTTAAAAGTGAGATTTCCGAATTATTTTAAAATAATGTACTAGATGAAGAAATTTGTTAATATAACTGATTTTTTGGCTTTATTTTCAAATTTAAATATAAGAGAAATCTAAGAAAGTCTATGCTTTGAACTGAATCAAGATACTTATTTCAGTGATTTATTTATTCTGTGTAGGGGTAGAAAAAATGACTCACCTCCCTGTTTCCTTTCTAGACTCAGTCATCCTTCTTGAACGACAATTTGTGTGAAAGCAGATTCATCGCAAGAAAGATGAGAAACACAAACTAAAGTGTTATTTCATGAATTCTAGAAGAAGTTTGTTTCCCAGCTGGAATTTTATAATCTATAAAATTTTGAAAGGTGATAAAGTTGCATGTTTCAGTTCTAAGAGCTAATCAATATTACAGTTATGTGGAAATACCTAAAGTAAGCATGACTCTTCTTTTTTGGCCCTTATAGAAATAATGGACATAAAGGAAACATTTTACAGACCTGAAGGAAACATTGTAACAAGTACAATGTTAAAGTTATTCATAAAGAAACAGTATTAATCACGAACTCTGAGTCTGCATAAAAAGCATAGAGCTAAATATTTTCTCCTAAGCTTTAGTTCCTTGTCACTGAAAAAAAAAAAAAAACATTGTTTGATAGGAGTGAGGGTATAACCAGGGAGAAATGAATAGAAGCAAAACAAAGTGGCCAAAAGAATACATATCAACTTATATCAGTTAGCAATATTTCAGCTGCTAGTGACAAAATATTCAAATAGCAACACTTTAAATAAAGACTTATTTGTTTACACTTAATACGGAATCTGAAGGTTGACAACTATTGAGGATGGTTCCTCAGCTCAGCAATATCCAGAATCTCCATAATTCTCTTGGCTTTTCCCTGTGCTCATCTCAAAGAACTAGAGGCTTTAGTTATCTGTCTAAAAGAGTGCAGAACAAATGAGTAAAAGCTGTTTCATCAGAAAAGTGAAAAGCTTCTAGGAAACCCCATTTAATTTCGCTCCCTTTGACATTTTATTGGCCAGAGCTGTGTCAAATGGTCACCTCCAGGAAGGAGGCCATGGGAGGTAGGAGTTGGATCACCCAAATATCCAAAACAGTGCCTGCCACACATCCACAGTGGAAAATAACAGCAATTGATCTTACTGAGAATTTGATAATCATAACTTGAGGATATGTTTTTCTTGGAAGGTATTTGTAAAGTTAAATTTGATTCTATTTGCCTAAAGAACTTGAAAGCATTTGATCATTGAAACTTCCTCAACACAATGATATCTATAACTGCAGTCTGTATTGTGCATCTTCTCTTTTTGGGAATCATTCTTCTTAGAACCATCCACATGACTGAATACTTGTCAACATTTAAGTCTGAATTCAAATGTTAACTCACTATAGTGCTTTGATGGCATGATAAACAGTAACTTCTTTTCCATTCATCATTCTTTTGCCACTATGCTAAATTTGTTCATATATTTATTGCCTTTCTTCCTGAGTAGAATAGAATGCGAGAATGACCATTGTCTTGTTCATCACCATGTGCCCCATACTTAGAACAGCATCTTACATAGTACTAAGTATGTTAGTACTACATCTACTAAATACTGCATAAATTCTGATAGAAAGTATGGTATCTGGTCCCATCACTTAATGGGAAATAGATGGGGAAACAGTGGCAATAGTGTCAGACTTTATTTTTCTGGGCTCCAAAATCACTGCAGATGGTGACTGCAGCCATGAAATTAAAAGACGCTTACTCCTTGGAAGGAAAGTTATGACCAATCTAGATAGCATATTCAAAAGCAGAGACATCACTTTGCCAACAAAGGTCCTTCTAGTCAAGGCTATGGTTTTTCCAGTGGTCATGTATGGATGTGAAAGTTGGACTGTGAAGAAAGCTGAGCACCGAAGAATTGATGCTTTTGAACTGTGGTGTTGGAGAAGACTCCTGAGAGTCCCTTGGACTGCAAGGAGATCCAGCCAGTCCATCCTAAAGGAGATCAGTCCTGGGTGTTCATTGGAAGGACTGATGCTAAAGCTGAAGCTTCAATTCTTTGGCCACCTCATGTGAAGAGTTGACTCATTGGAAAAGACTCTGATGCTGAGAGGGATTGGGAGCAGGAGGAGAAGGGGACAACAGAGGATGAGATGGCTGGATGGCATCACCAACTCGATGGACATGAGTTTGAGTGAACTCTGGGAGTTGGTGATGGAGAGGGAGGCCTGGCATGCTGCAATTCATGGGTTTGCAAAGAGTCAGACACAACTGAGCAACTGAACGGAACTGAGTTGATTTGTGTATATGTGTGCATATCATCTATATCAATATCTATATGCAGATTTGTCTACCAATCATCTTTATTTAGAAAGTTTTGCTAAAATGTTAATGAAAATAAACTATAGAATTTCTCTCATTGTAATAAACTCTCCTGCCACAACCTCTAACCAGCATAATGTATCTGATGATAAAACCAGTATGTTTGTGCAGATAGAGTGACTTTGACATGAAAACTTACTGGTTACTCCTATCTCTGGGCCCTGGCAATCACAAGTACTACATCAGAGATTAATTTCATATAAATAACAATTTTAAATTTGATTTGATGCATAAACCTCAAAATAATGCATAGAACTTTGAATAAATACAATCATTCATACAACCACTTACATTTTTATTTTCCTTTTGACAAGCTTACCAGTTACAGTAATCTGAAGATGCTTTCTATAAATTTGCTCTTAAAAGCTTCTAATTAAAATATATAACTAAATAAATAAATATATAATCTAAATATATATATATAATAATGAGAAAAATAAAAGAAAAAATAAAGCACACGCATGTACCATTTTAGTGTGTGTATGTGATTTAACCTGAGAACAATGATTTAAGGTGATCGACTTCTCAATATGCCTTAGTGACAGCAAAAGCTTCGTTTTGAGATGAATTCTTTACTGATAACTTAGTGATGAGGATGTAAAGCAATTAGGCAGGCAGCAATTTTACCGGAAGAAAAATGCAATGAATACTTGATAAAAGTATGTATGTGAGTATAGGGAACCATGGCGCACCATAATATTCAAACACTCTGTGGCACAACGGTATTCTGAGATGACCCTGACCTATAGGAAAGGATGTCCAAAACTCTCCTGAGAGCACAGATGACTACACCTATGATGCAGACTTAATCACCAAGGCCTGGATTATCTTGAATGGAGTGGGAGAGACCTGGAAAAGCGTCTTGATGGGCAGCTCTTCCCAAGTCTTCCCAGTAGGACATGGGAATGACACAGTGCTCCTTAAGCCCTCAGTGAAGATAACCTAGTCCTTGAGCAGATGTCTTAAGTGATGCTACTGGAACAGAGTGGCAGGAGTGATCCTGTGGTGTGGTGACTCAATAGAAGCTGAGACGGCCTTCTCTCAAGGGGCACACCTGATGACCAGGCTACCATGGACCTGGAACAGTGGAGCCACGATGGAATCTCTAATAGGAGCAGCAGTGTGTCACACAGGCAAGAGAAGAGGTCATGGAGCCAGCTGTGGTCTGGGGAGGGTGGGGCTCACTGGCTTTGTCCCTGCTGAATCTTTCTCTCCACTGTCTCTGAAACTGCAGTGTCCTCCCAGCTGTGATCCCCCCCCGTGGCCCCAGGGGCCCCTCTGTCACTCAGCATTCCCTGGGTGCTTATCCAGGGAGCCTTGGCATCTGCCCCTGGCTCTGCCTGTACCCTTAGCCTGGCCCTTGCTTGTCTCTGGAAGTGAGACATGTCCTCACTGAGGTCTGGGAGCAGGGCTGACCCACTCCCTGGATTAATCTGCCTTCACACACTCCATCGCATCCAGGAATGAGAGCTTTAAAACTCTCTCGAAAGCTACCTCCGGGGACTTCCCTGGTGGTCCAGTGGTTGGGACTTCACCTTCCAATGCAGGGGGTGTGAGTTCAAGCCCAGGTCGGGGAGCTAAGATGCCACATGCCGTGTGGCCAAAAGTCAAAAGCATAACACAGATGCAGTATTGTAACAAATTCAGTAAAGACTTTAAAACTGGTCCATGTCAAAAAATTAAAAAAAAAAAAAAGACAGAGAGAACAGGTCAAAGAGTCAGCAAGTGGAATACTCTTTATATAGTCCATCTTGCTATTTTACCTCCAGGTATGAGTGTGAAATCTGCTTGATGCAGGTCAAAAAATCTGAAATCTGGAGTTAATCTTGACGTGGGAGAAATTAAGACTGAAATGTGAGTCTGAATGTTGGGACTTGAAATTATCTTAGGAAAGTTACCTGGATGGTAGAAAACAAATCTGGTTCATAATATATTCTACTAAAAAATTTAATTAGGACTATTTTGATACTTGAATGATGCACATAATCATAAATTCAGCCAATCGGAACAACTACTTGATAAAAAAAAGGCAAAGCCTTTAAACAATCACTTATCAAAGGTTCAGTGGTTGAATGACTGTGCTGGTCCTTGCGATGGGGGAAGGTGTTGAAGATGTGTTCTTTCTTCTCTACTCTACTCATTCTGCTCTGGGCATTAAGGTTTTTGGCTGTTCCTCAAACTCATGAGGGCGCTCCTGCCCTAGGGCCTATTGCCTCTACCTGAAACACTCTGCCCCAGATAGATGGCTTGCTATTTCATGTCATTCAAGTCTCTGTTTGTGTGTCACCTTCTATATGAGGTGAACTCCCTGCACTACCCCTTTATAAAACTGCAATCTTCTCACACATACCCTGGTATTCCTTACTAATCCTTCTGTTGCAATATTTTTCTTTGTACTATGCTATGCTAAGTCACTTCAGTCGTGTCCGACTCTGTGTGACCCCACAGACGACAGTCCACCAGGCTCCCCCTGTCTCTGGGATTCTCCAGGCAAGAACACTGGAGTGGGTTGCCATTTCCTTCTCCAATGCATGAAAGTGAAAAGAGAAAGTGAAGTCGCTCAGTCATGTCCGACTCTTAGCGACCCCATGGACTGCAGCCTACCAGGCTCCTCCATCCATGGAATTTTCCAGGCAAGAGTACTGGAGTGGGGTGCCATTGCCTTCTCCGTTCTTTGTACTACTTACCCCCTAATATGCTATTTAATTAATTAGGATATTGAATGGACACCTCCACCCCATCAACAAGAATATAAACTCTACTGTAGCGAAAATTTTTATATATTTTGTTTACTGATATGCGTGCAAAGCCTGGCAATAAATATTCAGTGAATACTGGTGAATGAATGAATAAAGATGAGAATGGAGGGAAATCACTGTAACATGAAACCTGAATTAGTAGGAACCAGGAAAAGAATGGGCTTCCCTGGCGGCTCAGTGTAAAGAATCTGCCTGCCAATGCAATGACGCAGATTCAATCCCTGAATCAGGAAGATCCGCTGGAGAAGCAAATGGCAACCCACTCCAGTATTCTTGCCTGGGGAATTCCATGGCCAGAGGAGCCTAGAGGGCTATCGTCCATGAGGTCACAAAAGAGTTGGACACAACTCTTAGCAACTAAACAACAAATGAAAAAAAAAGATAAGCTATAAGCGATGGGGTCACAGCAGAAAAAAAGTGATTGTAATACAGCAGTGAATTGTTGGGAAGACAGGCCAGAGAAGGAAACTTCTGAGTTTGTCCACAAAGGAGGAAGTGTTAGAAATGCGTAAAATTTTATGTGTGTAGAAGCAAAGATTAAGCAAAACCACAGATGAACAGTTAGCTGGACATCTGGAGTTTTGATGTATTTAGAAAATCAGGTGTATGGGATTGTGTAGTGAGAAGAGCTAGAAAATATGCATGCATCAGCCAGATTGTTCTTGGCTGAGAGGACCAAAACCATGAATGAAATTATGTCCTTAAGAACACTGGCATAATCAGTTAGACATTTACTCCCTTTCACGACTGCAAACCACTCATAGGGATGCCTCGGATTGAGATGAGTCGGTAGTTCAGTGAAATCAAGGACCTGGGTTCTTTCCATCTCTCCATGCCCTTCAATCATTGCATAGGTTTCCTCCTCAGGTTGATTCCAAAATGACCCCTTCAGTTCCAGGCTTCACATTTTCAACATAAATACATCCAGAGGAAGAAGAGAGATTCTTGTCTCTTACTGTGGGTCTAGCTTAAAAAGAATGAACCTCTATCAGCTCAGTTCAGTCGCTCAGTCATGTCTGACTCTTTGCGAACCCATGAATTGCAGCACGCCAGGCCTCCCTGTCCACCATCAACAACTCCCGGAATTCACTCAAACTCATGTCCATCGAGTCAGTGATGCCATCCAGCCATCTCATCCTCTGTCGTCCCCTTCTCCTCCTGCCCCCAATCCCTTCCCAGCATCAGAGTCTTCTCCAATGAGTCAACTCTTCGCATCAGGTGGCCAAAATACTGGAGTTTCAGCTTTATCATCATTCCTTCCAAAGAAAGCCCAGGGCTGCTCCTTCAGAATGGACTGGTTGGATCTCCTTGCAGTCCGAGGGACTCTCAAGAGTCTTCTCCAACACCACAGTTCAAAAGCATCAATTCTTCAGTGCTCAGTTTTCTTCACAGTCCAACTCTCACATCCATACATGACCACTGGAAAAACCATAGCCTTGACTAGACAGACCTTTGTTGGCAAAGTAATGTCTCTGCTTTTGAATATGCTATCTAAGTTGGTCATAACTTTCCTTCCAAGGAGTAAGCGTCTTTTAATTTCATGGCTGCAATCGAGGACACTTAGCACACTTTCCCTCACACATCATGGACCAGAGTTGGACCACATGCCCATTTATGAGTAGCTTCTTCAATTTACAAATATTTAGTGAGCCCATCAATTGTCAACAAGCACTGTCCTAGGCATTTTTCAATACTCTAGAAATTAAAACAAAAGAATTCTTGCCTCCATGGAGCTTATACTCTTGTTGGAGAAACCAAAATGATACAAATTAACAAAACATACTATCTCAGGTTATAAATTCTGTGAGCAAAAAATACAGTAGTGCAAGAGAAAAAGAACAGATAAATCACAGGGAAGGAATCTTAGGCTACATGGGCAGAAAAAGAGTCTCTGAGGAAATGACTTTAAGAAGAGACATGAGTGAACTGAAGGAGGGAGCCATGTGGCTATCTGAGAAAAGCTGTTTATATACAGAGAGAATGGCAAGTCCAGAGCCTTGAGTCAAGAAACACTGTGGAAGGCAAAGTGGCTAGAAGAGAATAAAAAACCTAGAACATGGAAGGAGCTGAGGTCAGAAAGTTAGCAATGGGGGAAGATCATGATGTGTTTTAGGCCTTGAGAAATATGCTAGATTTTTCTCTAACGGGGATAAAGAAAAAGAAAGTGAAGTCGCTCAGTCGTGTCCATCTCTTTGCGAACCCATGGACTGTAGCCTACCAGGCTCCTCCATCCATGGAATTTTACAGGCAAGAGTATTGGAGTGGGTTGCCATTTCCTTCTTCAGGGGATCTTCCTGGGGATCGAACCTGGGTCTCCCATATTGCAGGCAGATGCTTTACCATCTGAGCCACTGGGGAAGCCCCTAAGAGGGGTAGGCAGGCAGCAAATGATCTTGAAGAAAAGAGTGGTGTGATCTGATTTACATTTTGAAAAGGATCACTCGGCCTATAGAGAATCTACTGAAGGGCGGCAAGTGTAGAATCAGATATAGGAGACTAGAATGGGGGTAGGGGTGAAAAGAACTCTGTGGCTTGGAGAAGGATGCTAGCAGTGAAGATTACAAGCGATTGGACTGAGCGTACATTGTGAAGCCAGTGAAACAACTGGCCCTAGCCAGCTGAGTAGACTACCCCTCATTGTTTAAACTGATCTGGAAGAAATGCCTTTCTGGAAGCATAGAGGATTTGAGCACAAAGTCCATGGTAGAGTATGTGAGTGTCAGCTTATGAAGAAACTTTAGTTATGTGCATCTCGGCCAACATTGGGGAAATAGCCAGCAGACATGTAGCAGGTTGATTTGTCTGAGAGGCAGACACTGAGATAGACTTAAGGGGCAGGATGAATGTTGGTTGCCCTGGTGTCTCAGCAGTAAAGAATCCGCCTGCCAATGCAGGAGACACAGGTTCAATCCCTGGGTCAGGAAGATCCCCTGAAGAAGGCAAGGGCTACTCGCTCCAGTATTCTTGCCTGGAGAATCCCATGGACAGAGCCACCTGGCAACCTGCAGTCCATGGGGCCGCAAAGAGTCAGACACTTAGCACTCATGCGTGATGGTTAGGCCACCCCGTGGGCTCTACACTGAGAGAAGCTGGGGCTTCAGCTGTAGCTTTCATTGGTTTGGCAAGGCTCTGTCAAGTTGCAGTATCTGAGTGGTCTGGTCTGTACTATAACTAGTGGTTCCCATAGTCGTAAGCCTACTCCTGCTTCTCCTTTAGAGTATATTATATTATTCTGGTCTGATTTAATGACATGGGGGAACCTGTTATGGCTTATCAAATGTTTGACGAGCTCTGTAGCCACCATCTGCTGGAGATATATTACCTTTTTACTATCTTGGAGAGGGAGAATTTCAGAGGGTTCTTCTTGGCTTTCCATATTATGAGAGCTCTTACCTCACAGAAGCAGGACTTGATGGGAGAGTTATCTCAATTACCAAGTGTGCCTGTTAAAATTATACATTCAGACAGTGATAAAATAACCACCATCTGTGTCTATAAACTCAGTGGATCCCGCGTGGGCTTGATCTTGGCCAGAACTCCGTTTATTACCTGGTCCCATATGTCTACACTCAAACAGGAGGGCCATGATTAATCAGTTCAATAGCCCTCCAAATGTACAAGCATCACCCTCTTACCAGAGGAAATGACCGTAGTTACCTCTAGGAATAAATGGGGAAAATCATTACCATGTCCATTTGTCAAACTACTGCAAGATGTTTCCTGTGGGGAAAATCAGTAAGATTGGGTCTGAAAATTGGTTCATATATAGAAACCAGACAAATGTGAAAGGTAGAATGAACCCCTAAAGATGTCCAAACCCTAATTCCTGGAGCTTGCAAATATGTTATGTTAAATTGCAAAGGGGACTTTGTGATGGCAATTGAAGTTACAGACCTTGACCTTAAAACCGGGACATTGTCTTGGATTATCTGAGCAGGCTCAATCTAATCACAGGAGTTTTTTCAAGCAAAGAACATTCTCAAGTGGAGTCAGTGAGATAGATGCTCATAAAGAAGGAGGAAAGAAGGTGCAGGAAAAGGGAATGTACAGAAGAGTCTATGTGGGATAAGTATTCAGTGCTGGCTCTGAGATGTAGGAGCCCACATACAAGGCTCCTATAAGAATATGCAAGAACAGAGAGTGATTTTGGGAGCTAGGGGCAACCCAAAGCTGACAGCCAGTAAAGAAATGACAACTTCAACCATACAACTCCAAAGAACTGAATTTGGTTAATACCTTGCATGAGCTTGGATGCAGAGTCTATGGAAAGCAGTGGGGTGAAATGTCACGCTATAATTCAACGCTAGCTCATGAAAGACCTGAGAAGACAGGGTTAGATTGTTTACGAGCTCCTCAGAGCAAAACAGTCTTAAAGGCAAGTCTGTGTCAGGAGCCAGAAGCAAAGAGGGAAAGAAGCTAAGAGATCTCCAACTGGGGAATTACCAGTTTAGGGGATCATCTTGGGAAAGGTCAATCAAATACTTTACCTCAGAGTCTCTCATACTTCTACCAAGAGCCCATTTGACAGGGGCCATCAGCAGAGTGCTGGGAAAGTGTTTCTATTACCAATAGTAAGACAGCAGGTTCAGAAGTCTCTAACTATTGAGGGGATGAGGAAACTGATGATACTGTTAGGAAAAAGAGGAATCTGGTAGGAAATAGTCCAAAAGGATCAATGACTATTTAAAATATATCAAAAAAAAGCTAAACTTTTAAAATCAAAACTGGTTGAGAGTATGCATCCTTTTATTTAAAGATATGCATATATGGTAAGCAAAAAGCTATTAATATAAAAAGTTCATTATGGAGGTCGCCGATTTTCTCCTCCCTCAGGTTGAATCTGCTTCTTTGCACCACATCAGATTTATCATTACTTTACCCTCCTTCATAACTTCAGTTTGTATATCAGTTTATTGGGCCTTTTCTCTATATCATAACTTTGCACCTTAGACTCACACTGCCCATTGGAAAATATTTCATGTATTTATCATTTTATATTGAATTTTATGGATGCAAGAATTGGGCAGACCCAAGTCATCATTTCAAGTCAGGCCAAGAGATTATTGTTGTCTGACCAGCCTATAGTCAAGGGACCATCTGTTACAAACATGACAACTCAGGCAGCCAGTGCTGTCACAGAGGTAAGTTTGTTTAGAAGTGAGTGTGGTCAAGGAAGCTGCTCCAGCCAGGATCTATGCAGCACATTGGCTGAGGCTTTCACGCAGTGCACTCAGAACCCTTTGATTTCACATCCAGGCCGTCCACGGCTTCCTGTGTTCATACGCAGGGCCTGTAAAGTAGAAACGCCTATTGGCTAGATCTTAGGATTAAAGTATTTCTCTACCAGAGGCAGAGTTTATATTGAATTTGTTCCCGATTCCTGAATACCCTCCGTACCTTTTCTGGAACTTTCTAGAATAAGCCATCAGATGAGGGCCACCTGAAAGCCCCAAGACTCTCCAAAGATTGAGCTTTCACTGCCCTCTAGAGGGAGTGGAAGAGGCAGTTCCATTGCTAATAATAAGGTGCAGTTTTGAGTGGATAAGCTGGATCCATCTTACTGTCCAAAAAGAACCATTGTGAGTAACAGGGAGAGAAGAGAATTTTTGTATAGAGCAGTAAGAAGGGAGTATAAGTAGAGGGTGCCAAAGAAGTCTGAGAAGAAAGGAAGGCCACAGAAGGTAGCCTGAATGCCAGCAGGGCCAAGCTTGGAGAGCTAACATAAGGGAAGATGAGACCCAGAAAGTACTGATCAGTGAATAGAAAATTATCTGATGACAGGATCTGTGGGGAGGGGGGTAAAGTCTTCACGAGAGGCTTGCTTGCATAGTCTCCCCTGAAGGAGACCATCTATGCAGCAGTCTTCCGTTTTCGGCATTTTCAGGCTTTGAACCATTTACACCCAAGTGAGCATCTGGTATATTGTCAAGCCCAAGTTACCTCTGACTTTCCCATGGGACGCTTCCCCACAATATGCCTTCAAGCTCTGAAATTAATGCCTGGAACTTAATTGCTCAAAAGCTGCTTTCATGAACTGTAACATCAACAGCAACCTCTAGACCCTAAGGAGAATTTTGAAAGGGACTTCTGTACAATTTTTTGAAGAATGCAACAAAAATAGTACGGTATCCCAGGCAAAATCTGCATTTTAATTATATTCACCAGAGAAAAGAAAAATCCCAGTGAGTTGAGGTGAGTTTATTCCTAAGAGTTCTCCATTCTCATTTAGCTCAATCCACACTCTACTTCAGTTCTTGCTAGATTTAAATGAGTAGGGATATCCTAATATCTGTCTTGAAGTGGCTTTTGTAGAACCAGTTTCAATCAGTTAAAGGGCTGTTGAGTGACTGAGACCCAGCCAATCACAGTAGCACATTTTCCTTGGCTACAGTGATTGAGCTCAGTTCAGTTCAGTTCAGTCATTCAGTCATGTCCAACTCTTTGCGACCCCATGAATCGCAGCACACCAGGCCACCCTGTCCATCACCAACTCCCAGAGTTTACCCAAAGTCATGTCCATCAAGTCAGTGATGCCATCCAGCCATCTAATTCTCTGTTGTTCCTTTCTCCTCCTGCTCCCAATCCCTCCCAGCATCAGGGTATTTTCCAATGAGTCAACTTCTCTCATGAGGTGGCCAAAGTATTGGAGTTTCAGCTTCAGCACAGTGATTGAGCTGCTGCTAAGTCGCTTCAGTCGTGTCCACCTCTGTGCAACCCCATGGACTGCAGCCCACCAGGCTTCTCTGTCCACAGGATTTTGCAGGCAACAGTACTGGAGTGGGTTGCCATTGCCTTCTCCGGTGATTGAGCTAGACTGATGTAATTCCTCACCTGGAAATAGAGTTTCTATTTTTCCATCAGAATTGCCAGTGGCCACCTTGGAGTAAGGGATATAGCATGTTAATCAAGCTAAGAAGAGAAAAGCAAAGCCAGGCAATAGAAACAGAGGATCCTTAGAAGAGGCAGAAGAATGCAGACTTAGAAGCACTGATCTTGGAACACACTGCTGCCTTTGAATTGCAAATTTTCCACATTCCTTGAGCAAATAAGTTGACCTCTTTGAACCTTAATTTATCTCAAAAACAGGTATCTTGTGAGGGTGTGAGGATTCTATGAGTTAATATATAGAAAATGCTACGATAGTGTCTGATACATGGTAAGTGCTATGTACATGTTGGATATTTTTATGACAACTTTGGTCACTCTTCTACTGTAAAGTGAATAAATAGGTCAAAATATCTTATATCAGCCTCTATCATAATTAATAAATGCAAAAGATACCCACATTTCTCAAACTGGAACTTTTTAGTGCAAAAATTACTGAATGTATTGAATCCTTGATACCTTGAAAAAGAATAATATTGATATAGTGGTATTCTGCAGCATATACTTAAAGAGCTGTACTTCATTTTCTTAAATGAGAGCTACATATTGCTATTTAGCCCTTCACCTAGTATACACTGATGTTATGAATTGGAAAAGCATAAATCAATGATGAAAAACTACATTATTCAGATCAGATCAGATCAGATCAGTCGCTCAGTCGTGTCCGACTCTTTGCGACCCCATGAACTGCAGCACGCCAGGCCTCCCTGTCCATCACCAATTCCCGGAGTTCACTCAGACTCACGTCCTTCGAGTCAGTGATGCCATCCAGCCATCTCATCCTCTGTTGTCCCCTTCTCCTCCTGCCCCCAATCCCTCCCAGCATCAGAGCCTTCTCCAATGAGTCAACTCTTCACATGAGGTGGCCAAAGTAATGGAGTTTCAGCTTTAGCATCATTCCTTCCAAAGAAATCCCAGGGCTGATCTCCTTCAGAATGAACTGGTTGCATCTCCTTGCAGTCCAAGGGACTCTCAAGAGTCTTCTCCAACACCACAGTTCAAAAGCATCAATTCTTCGGCGCTCAGCCTTCTGCACAGTCCAACTTTCACATCCATACATGACCACTGGAAAAACCATAGCCTTGACTAGATGAACCTTTGTTGGCAAAGTAATGTCTCTGCTTTTGAATATGCTATCTAGGTTGGTTTCCTTCCAAGGAGTAAGCGTCTTTTAATTTCATGGCTGCAGTCACCATCTGTAGTGATTTTGGAGCCCAGAAAAATTAAGTCTGACACTTTTTCCACTGTTTCCCCATCTATTTGCCCTGAAGTGATGGGACTGGATGCCATGATCTTCATTTTCTGAATATGAGCTTCAAGTCAACTTTTTCACTCTCCACTTTCACTTTCATCAAGAGGCTTTTTAGTTCCTCTTCACTTTCTGCCATAAGGGTGGTATCACCTGCATATCTGAGGTTATTGATATTTCTCCCGGCAATCTTGATTCCAGCTTGTTTTTTCCAGTCCAGCGTTTCTCATGATGTACTCTGCATATAAGTTAAATAAACAGGGTGACAATATACAGCCTTGACGTACTCCTTTTCCTATTTGGAACTAGTCTGTTGTTCCATGTCCAGTTCTAACTGTTGCTTCCTGACCTGCATACAGATTTCTCAAGAGGCAGGTCAGGTGGTCTGGTATTCCCATCTCTTTCAGAATTTTCCACAGTTGATTGTGATCCACACAGTCAAAGGCTTTTGTGTAGTCAATAAAGCAGAAATAGATGTTTTTCTGGAACTCTCTTGCTTTTTCCATGATTCAGCGGATGTTGGCAATTTGATCTCTAGTTCCTACTATATCCTAAACAATAATTACTTTCTTCCTTGTACAAAAGGGAGTTAAACCAAGTTATCTTTTCTATAGGTTTAGTTCTAAAATCTATCTAAAATTATAGCTCTTTAAAAACTTGTATTTTTTTTTT
The DNA here is from genome assembly GCA_935064755.1 of Tragelaphus eurycerus. Taxonomy (NCBI): domain Eukaryota; kingdom Metazoa; phylum Chordata; class Mammalia; order Artiodactyla; family Bovidae; genus Tragelaphus; species Tragelaphus eurycerus. The sequence continues at coordinate 35,969,245 of CAKXYN010000010.1, read as the reverse complement.
TTAAACTTGTATTTTTAGAATCATAATATTCTGCTACAAGAAAACATTTAAGAATCATTAGGGTTTCTCTTGGAGAAGGCAATGGCACCCCACTCCAGTACTCTTGCCTGGGAAATACCACGGGCGGAGGAGCCTGGTGGGCTGCAGTCCATGGGGTCGCAAAGAGTCGGACATGGCTGAGCAACTTCACTTTCACTTTCCACTTTCATGCATTGGAGAAGGGAATGGCAACCCACTCCAGTGTTCTTGCCTGGAGAATCCCAGGGACAGGGAAGCCTGGTGGGCTGCAATCTATGGGGTCGCACAGAGTCGGACATGACTGAAGCAACTTAGCAGCAGCAGCAGGGTTTCTCTGGTGGCTCAGTGGTAAAGAATCTGCCTGTCAATGCAGAAGACATCCTTGATTCAGGAAGATCCCACATGGGGCAACTAAGCCACCAAGTGGTACCACAAACTACTCAGCCTGTGTTCCACAGGGCGGGAGCTGCAACTACTGAAGCCCATGTGCCCTAGGGCTTTTGCTCCACAACAGGAGAAGTCACCTCAATGAGAAGCTTGTACACCACAAGTAGAGAGTAGCCCTAAGATCTCACATGCAGCATGGTCAAAGAAAGACCAACACTCATTAGCCCAGTTTTTTTCATATTAAAGAGAGAGGTCCAAAAGATTTACTATGATTTCTTCTTGATTGTTCTAAAAATGGCAGGTACTTGACCTAAAAGCTGTCAGGAAAGAGAAAGGAGAAAGGTAAAAGGAAAGCATAGTCAAGCAAAAAAATACTTAATTTTTAGAAGGCAGAGAATGGAGAAAAATAAAAATAAAGGTCAGAAACCCTTACGAGACTGCTAGAAAGAGCACTGTAAGAGCAAGTTGCTAGAAGGAAGTAGGGTGAGATTGGTTTACAATCCAGGTGGAACAGTTACTTTTATTTTTATTAATAGAATATTCTGGGTTTTGCAAGTATTGGTTGTCTAGGCCTTTAGTTGCTAGAGACACAGGAACATCCTATAATTGTGATCTGCTTCATTGCTATTAATTAACATTTTAATAAGCCTCTCAAGTTTTGCAGATTCCCACATTCTAATCCAAATGTATTAAAAATAAAACAAAAAGAGAAACTCATATAAAACCACAGCCATTTACAGGATAAGAATCATTCAATGACTCTAAATCGAGACCATTGTCCACTCAGCCTAGGTCAATAAAATGTCAATATCATTAACAGTTCCTTGTTGGCTTCTTCTTTATAATATGTCCTTTAACCACGCATGGATAACTAAAATCACAAGTCTGTGAAGGTATAAGACACAGCTCTAAAGAAGAGAAAATTTAAGTCTTTCAAGAAATCCTCCATGGACTCTTCAAGATCAAATGCCCTGTCTGGGAAAAAAAAAAAAGTTAAATAGTTATTCTTGGAGAAATTTTTTCCTGTGAATCTGAATGGAAAAGTTTTTAAAAGATATAAATATATGTTGATGCAAAGACATGAGGGAATGGGGAGGGAAGAACCTATGCCAAGATGCTGTTTGGCTTCACTTTCTTCACTTCTTCCTTCACTCCTATCCGAAATCCTATTCCCTCCCACCATTGGACTATTTCTACTCTTAGTGAATCCAGTTCACCTCCTGTTTTCTGGGACTGGTTTAGCTCTAGGTTTCTGACCTTGAAAGACGTTATTCGGCATCCAAATCATTCTTGTTCCTGGGCTTTACGTCTACTGCTCATGCTGTGCTTAACAGTGCCTTCTTTGGTGCTGAGTCCTGAGAGTTCTTTGCTTTGGTTCCTAGCCCATGTTCCCATCCTGTATATTAGATCCTATAAAATCACTCCAGATTCTCACCCAGCCCCTCAATGAGGATTTGTTTAACCTTCCTAAGTCTCCTTCCTTATACTTGTGACTTAGAATATTATATACTCTTATTCTCCAAGTGGAACATTCTCAAGCTCTTTGCCTTCATGGAGTGCATGTCCGTCATGACTCCTTTTGTATACACTCTGATCATGTGTTAGATTCTTCTGGTGTAATTGTTTTCCAGTTTCAGGCAGTAGCATCCCAAGCCCTAGGGTTGATTGTTTGTAAGAAATAGTCTTCACTCTATAAAATAAATCTAAATGTTAGCTATAAGTGTTGAAGGAATCATGAGAATGAGGACTTCCAGTTACACTTTTGCAAATGAAAAATGGCAAGTATGGAGAATTCACTGGGGAATTAACAGGACATGAATAAGAGAAAGAGAGTGAAGTGAGATGAATCACTACAGAATAGGTTATTTAAGTATGAAGCAAGATTATAATTAAAGTTGCTTATCTTCCTACCAGAAATGACAAAAGAGCTGAGTATGTGTGCACTCAGTTGTGTTCGACTCTTTCTGATCCTTATGGACTGTAGCCCACCAGGCGTCTTTGTCCATGAGATTCTCTAGACAAAAATGTTGGAGTGGGGTTGCCATTTTCTCCTCCAGGGGATCTTCCTGACCCGGGGGTTGAACCTGCATCTCCTGCATTGGCAGATGGATTCTCTAACACAGAACCACCTGGGAAGCACAAAGAACTGAGGAGAACACAACAAATGTTGAGACAAAAGCAATTATTATCATAAGGTTGGCCAGAAACACTTTTACACAGAGTAGAGGGTGGGAGGGTTTGATTATTGGTAAGAACAAGAAATGAAATAGAATTTCTAATAAGTTTTGAAGTTGTAACCTTTCCTAATGCTTATCGAAATTTCTTCCGTGTTCACTAATGTTTTATTAACTTGTCGTTTGCAAAGTTTATTCCGCAAACCATTACATTTTTTAAAAATATTTCCCAGTTTCATAACAACAAAATTCTTGGCAAGTGCAACATGCAAAGTACCTTCAGTAGATTAACTTCTTAAAGTACATATTTGCTTTACAATTTGGGGCTTCCCTGGTGGCTCAGATGGTAAAGAATCTGCACACAAAGCAGGAGACCCAGGTTCAGGTTCTATCCGGGGGTAGGGAAGATCCCCTGCAGATGAGAATGACAACCCACTCCAGTATTTCTCCCTGGAGAATTCCAGGCACAAAGGAGCCTGGTGGGCTCAGGCTACAGTCCATGGGGTCACAGAGTCAGACACAACTAAGCGACTAACTTTCACTTTTTCACTTGCATTACAGTTTAACTAGCACACAAAGCTCTTGCTTTATAGTAGATACTAGGAAGTTGTGTTTAGGCTAATGTGAGATGGTATATGTTGGAGCTCAGATGCCTTTTATGAAGGACAGAAGTGAAATGTAATTTTAATGGCTTGAAACTCTGAAAATTTCTTTTGTCTCTGCTGTGTCTTCATTAATGCAGTACTCTGTTATCAGTGCTGAGAACTGAATTCATAGGCAGTTAGCTCTTTGGTTTTAGGATCACACCTATTAGGTGTGATAATAGCAATATTTAGAAATTCAATTTGTGCTTCTGAAGGTGCATATTGAGTCATGTTCCAAAGGAATCAAACTAAATGTTTTTTATTATTTTATAAAATCATACTCTTACAGTTGTAATTGACACTCAAATATAACCTGTGCATGTTTATAATCTGATTGTGTGTATATAATGAAGAGGGTCTGATTGAAAGTCCATATAATCTTTTCCACAACAGACAGACATTAAAGCAGATCCTGGTTTGCAGCAAACATTTGCTGAGGTTGCCATTTATTATGACACTTCTCGTGTCTGAGCAGGTCTGTGTTGTACTAAACATAAAGAATATTGGTTGCACTTTAATTTCATGTACACCCAGTGCCAGTTTCAATTAAATCTATTCTGATGGTATTAACATAGATACATCTTCAAATCTGCAAGTGCCCTAATATGTTAGCACCCTAATATGTTCACTAAAAATAAACCAACAAATAAAACGTAAAGTTATCCCCTTTCTGTTTGCTAAATTTTATGAAGTAAAGTAACCCCAAATGAATCAGTCCTGACAAGTTTTCATAAGATTTAGCTGAAGTTGTTAACCCAACATCAGCCTGGTCTGGCTACTTGAGCAACACAGGATTTAGCATTTGCTTGCGTATGGAAATCAGAAAACAGTCTCAGGCTATTTTATTTGATCTGAAATTTGTCTGCTAAGGAAGATTTTGCTAGGAGTATCTGGAAGGAAGTAGGTTTGTGGGCAGAAATAGCAACACCAGAAAAACGTCACAGATCTAAAGGTATATGTCTGGGTCTGGGAAATGCTGAGCGTCCCTGAGTGAGTTTGGAACAAAAGTGAGAATGAGACTGGAGGGGACTTTAATGTTGTAATCAAAAGGGAGGAGGCCACTGGAGGTATTTAAAGTGTCAGTTGCTCAGTCGCGTCTGACTCTTTGTGACCCCATCGACTGTAGCCTGCCGGGCTCTTCTGTCCATGGAATTATCCAGGCAAAAATACTGGAGTGGGTAGCCATTCTCTTCTCCAGGGGCTTTTCTCCACCCAGGGATCAAACCCAGGTCTCCTGCTTTGCAGGCAGATTCTTTACCATCTGAGCCACCAGGGAAAGCTGAGGGGCAAAACCGTCGAAATTTTAAAGGTTAGTCTGGCAGACGAAGGGAACGCAGTGAATTGAAAGGCAGGAAAACCCAGGAAGAATTCTTCCCTTACAATCCAGATAAAAATAATAGGTACCTGGACTAAGACAAAAGCAAGTCAAGGTCTTTGACATTTGCAAGCCCTTTCCACCACCCTCCAGGCTCAGTTTCATCTTTTCATCTCTTTTCATTCTTTCCCATAGGAAGGGGAAGAGAGGAGCATTTTTTTAAAAAAAATTTTTTTCTGGATGTTTTCAAAATGAAAAACTTTTCCCTCTCCTTTTCATTCTGTAACAACTGACCCATAGAATTACACTGAAGATTCAATAAAAGAGCACATCTGAACACACATATAACAACATATATATGCTATACATTTTATATATGTGTTTCTACATTTGTAACATACACTGATTACTTTCATTTTATATAGCACAAGGATTTTTACTTCATAGGCCTTAAGATTGCTTTTTTAAGCAGATGTCTTCTAAGTAATCAGCCCTATTCCAAGTTCTTTCATGATCCATGCTCAATTTACCAACTTTCCACTCTTACATTTCCACTTAAACGCCTTTTGGAATATATCATGTGGAAAAGGAGTTCGGCTGGTTGCTTCACCTGAATTTCCTATGACCATGAATGGCTCACATGTTCTTTTAATAACTCAGGCTGTTCACTCTTAGCTTCCTGTGTGTGAAACCTCTACAACTCTTCACACTTCTGACTGCTTTTCCATTTCTCCTGCCACCACCCTTTCATAAGCCTCAAAATCTCTCAGGAACTCTACCCAGATTCCTTGACCTGCTTCATGTGCCTCCTCCAGCACTCTGTTGCATGATGACCCCTCCTCATATTATATGATTAGTTGCTCAGTCGTGTCCAACTCTTTGTGACCTCATGGACTGTACCACACCAGGCTCCTCTGTCCATGGAATTCTTCAGGCAAGAATACTGGAGTGGATTGCTATTCCCTTCTCCAGAATATCTTCTTGACCCAGGGATCAGACCCTGGTCTCCTGCATTGCAGGCTGATTCTTTACTTTCTGAGCTACCAGGGAAGCTCCCTCATGTTATGCCTCTGCTCAAAAACCTTCAATCTCATTTAAGAGAACAGCATGGTTTTCAGTCACATTTCTTCTTTCCTACCTTCACATAGTCTGTATACTCAAAGTATGTTAGATGTTTTCTTAATATGCCTTGTGTTTTTCTGACTTTGGATGTGTTTACGCAAGAATATCATCTCTCTTATGAAGCTTTTGTCTGAGATCCTTCTCCCTATTATCAAGTATGGTCTCAAACACCATTAAAACTCCATAGCATTTTAATCCCTTCTTTATCCCTTCTCTTTATAATATCCACTATAATTCTTACCCTCAAAAATGCAGTAGACTGTAAACTTCTCATGATCAGAGGTGCTGCTGTCCATAACTGAGGCTAGTTTAGAGTCATGCATGCGGAAGCAGGTTTATTTAATTGTACTGAGCATACCCTCAAAGCATGCATTTTCCTAGCCTGAGTACATTTTAGGTGAATGTGAGATTTGCTCAGATATCTCTCTGTTTTTCATTATCAACATCACCAACAGTAGATTCATTATCAAGAAAGAGCCATTGAATGTCTGCAAATTCAAGGTGTGGCCATTTTGGTAGAACTGAAGGAGGTCAGCACAGATCCAGTTCAGGTTTTACTCCAGGATTTCATTGCTGGTGATGGTCAAAGTTAAGCAAGTCTTGGCAACAGTGTCAATGTATTTAAATGATGAAATGGGACAGCTACAGCTACTCTTCACATGAATAGAATGCAGACATTTAGGCACTGCCATGATTTTCTTGAGAAATGGAACTACTTCTTGTTCGTTAAGCCTTATTAATTTTGAAGCTTATCTAACACGCATATCTTCTCCACACAGCACATAGCAGCTTTCTTTCACTTTAGGAGCTCTAGCTAGCCCTTCAGCCTTATTCTTTGGGGCCATTTCTAAAAATTAATTAATTTATTTTAATTGGAGGTTCAGCCTTATTCTTTGGGGCCATTTCTAAAAATTAATTAATTTATTTTAATTGGAGGCTAATGGCTTTACAATATTGTAGTGGTTTCTGCTATACATTGACATGAATCAGCCATGGGTGTACATGTGTTCCCCATCCTGAACCCCCCTCCCACCTCCCTTCCCATCCCATCCCTCTGGGTCATCCCAGTGCACCAGCCCTGAGCACTCTGTCTCATGCATCAAACCTGGACTGGTGATCCGTTCCACATATGATAATATACATGTTTCAGTGCTATTCTCTCAAATCATCCCACCCTCGCTTTCTCCCACAGCATCCAAAAGTCTGTCATTTTAAGTCGCAAAACCACCAACACAAAGCTCAATGCAAAAACACATGGGCACTAAATAGACCTCAAAAAGGATACTTGTTGACAGTGTGAGAGTTGCAATAAGAAGATGGAGTCACCTTGTTTGACCTCAGCTGGGAATGTGCAGAGTGGGTGGCTTAAACTCCTCATCACCCTGCACTTGTCTAGGAAAAACCACCTAGCTGTTGATGTGGGGGTTTTAGATAAATTTTAGCACATGGACAAATTCACAAATGTGGAATCTGCAAATTATGAGGTTCAATTGTATTAAGGATAATTCAACCACCAGGCAGCCAAAGATCATATAATCTTTACTTACTTCCTTAGTGAAGTTGAAACGATGTTTGGTAAGTTTCTCACAGTTTCTCAGCTTGCATTTTCTACTGGGGGTAAGAAGCTGTTGATAGTTGCCATGTATATTCACTGCTATAAGCCTCTAAACTTTTAATTATACAGTTCCCTCTGCCTGGAATGCCATAATATTTATTGCATGACTTAATTCCCATTTAGTCCTAAGAGCTCAAGTTAGCATTATCTCCACCAGGAAGCCTACCAAGTGATCTCTTTCTGTATGTATCCTTCTACATGTTGCTGTCACTTCAGTCGTGTCCGACTCTGTGCAACCCCATAGACAGCAGCCCATCAGGCTCCCCTGTCCCTGGGATTCTCCAGGCAAGAACACTGGAGTGGGTTGCCATTTCCTTCTCCAATGCATGAAAGTGAAAAGTGAAAGTGAAGTCGCTCAGTCGTGTCCGACTCTTAGCAACCCCATGGACTGCAGCCTACCAGGCTTCTCCATGCATGGGATTTTCCAGGCAAAAGTACTGGAGTCTCTTTGCACTCACTGGAGTGCCATTGATAGGTGCAAAATATTACATTGAATGAAACTGAACCAGGAAGGCTGTAGGAAGAACTGCTAATATTTAAAAAGATGAGAATATAACTTGAATATGTAGAAAAACAACTTTAAAAAACAGGACTGAATTTCATCAGTTTGAATGAAAGCTAGAACAGTGAGGAACAAAAATTAAAAAAAAATTGATTTAAGAAAGACTGAGTGTGCTCAAGTGCTGTGGGAGGAGGAGGTGGCTTAATGTTTATCATAGAACACAAATTGATGATTCAGCAGCATAAAGCAATTATTTTAAAAGCTAACATTAGGCTGGAGTATATATGAATAGGAATATGACAAACTTATCATGAGTAGTAATCTTTCTCCCATATTTGGCAATAATCAAGGCTTTTCTGAAGTATTTTATGAGAGTTGTAGAAAAATTGGAGCTCATTCAAAGAGGATCAACAGAAATGAAAATGCGACCATTAGAAAAGATGAAAGGGACTCTGCAGACTTCAAGGAGGTCAGAGTATAGCAAAGAGGATCATGAATTAGAACTTATTAAGCCCAGCCCCATACTTGGCACAAGGCTCAGGAAACAGCTCGTTGATTTATTAAAATACTCAAGCTTAAGCTCACAGGACTGAGGCCAGAGGTCCTGTGTTAGGATACTAGCCAAAACTGGATGAAATAGATTAAAATTCTAGAAATAGAAGAAAAGTTACTTGAAGGAGAATCTGATGATACAGTGATTAAACACTGCAACAAACTTCAGTAAAAGATCTTGAAATATTCTTTCATATATATCTATTAGAGTCATTTAGATGACAAATTGCTTTGAATGATTTAACTAAGTTCAGCCTAGGAAGAGAGAGATGAACTCATTGTCCCTTTAACCACTCTAACAGAATTATAATACTTGCTGGTATACTACATTAGTTTTCGGATCTAGAAATCTGTGACTATAGTTTTATTTAATCTATTTAACCTGTGTCCATCAAGACTATTTTCATATTTCTCACTTTCACTCTCACACATATTTTCCTTGGGAAGGTGAGCAAAAATATCTCCATTCATTTCCTCCTTCTTATTCTCACCTGGTAATAGATTTGAACCAAATTATAGAAAGACTCTTGATTTAGAAAGTTGACACATCTCTTGCATAAATAGTTAACAGCAAGAATTATTTTATTAAGAACTTAAATGTTCCAGGCACCAGGATGGGATTTACATGCTTTATCTCATTTAATCCTAGCAAAAATTCTCTGAGAAAAGTACTATTATAATCCCTTTTATGGATGAGGATTGGGCTTCCCTGGTGGCTCTGTGCTAAAGAATCTGCCTGCAGTGCAGGAGACCCGGGTTCGATCCCTCAGTCGGGAAAATTCTCTGGAGAAGAAAATGGCAACCCACTGCAGTATTCTTGCCTGGAGCAGCCCATGGACAGAGGAGCCTGGTGGGCTACAGTCCATGGGGTCACACAAGTCAGACATGACTTAGCGACTAAACAGCAACAACAGCATGGATTAGGACTGGGATATAATGAGTTGGACTGTGAAGAAGGCTGAGCGCCGAAGAATTGATGCTTTTGAACTGTGGTGTTGGAGAAGACTCTTGAGCATCCCTTGGACTGTGGGGAGATCCAACCTGTCCATTCTGAAGGAGATCAGCCCTGGGATTTCTTTGGAAGGGATGATGCTAAAGCTGAAACTCCAGTTCTTGGGTCACCTCATGCGAAGAGTTGACTCATTGGAGAAGACTCTGATGCTGGGAGGGATTGGGGGCAGGAGGAGAAGGGGACGACAGAGGATGAGATGGCTGGATGGCATCACTGACTTGATGGACGTGAGTCTGAGTGAACTCCAGGAGTTGGTGATGGACAGGGAGGCCTGGCGTGCTGTGATTCATGGGTTCCCAAAGAGTCGGACACGACTGAGTGACTGAACTGAACTAATGCTTTGAAGGTACTAAAGCCTACCTACCCTCATGATGCTTATTTACTGGATAAATGGGAGAAACTGGTTTTTCCTATGGCAGATGGTATGTTGTAACAAAGTCAGGTAAAGCAAGAGAGAGGGAGTTCAAGTGGGAGGTTGGGTATAAGGCAGTTTAGGTAAAGCTTCACTAAACGTTTGAGACATTTGAACAAAGGTTGGAAAGAGATTAGGAGGTACATGAGGATAGCTAGGGAAAGAGAATTTATGTTGGGAGAAAAGTCTTGTGCAAAAGCCCCAAGCAGAAGTACAACCACAATGTTTGAAGAACTGCAAGGTGAAAGGAGGGGTTTCAGCTGGCCAGTGTGGCCAAATCATAGCTGGCAAAGAACAGAACAGTAAGAGATCAAAGCCAAAGAAATAATAGGGTATTGGAGCCCAGATAAAGCGGGAGCTCTGTGACTCATTAAGGACTTTGGCATTTACTCTGAATGTGTTTGGAAGTTATTTGAGGGTTTTGAGCAGAGGTGTGAATGATTTGACAAATTTTAAAAGGCTCCCTCTTATGTGTTAAGAACAGACTGTAGAAAGACAAAGACAAAAATAGGATAAGATTTAAACTATTTCAGTCGCCCTGAAGAGAATGGTGATAGCTTGAACCACAGTGGTCAGAGTGAAAGCAGTGAGAAGTGGATGGATTCTTGATTCATTTGGAAGGTGGAATTAAAAGAATTTGCTAATCAAGACTACTATTTAATTTCTTAGAGCCTTAGTATTCGTTCCTTAAAATATGGGCCAATATGTCTACTCTACTGAGCAGATTGTGGGAATTAAATGAAAAAAAATATATGTGATGTGCTTGGCATATTGCCTGGAATACAATGGATGTCTAATAAGCACTATTTCTTTTCCCCTCCTTGTCTCTCAGCTTCATCATCTTTTCGTCACTTCATTTGATCCTTAAAAAAAACAATAAAGCAAACATTGTTAAATTTAATTTATAAATGAAGACATATAAGGCCATTAATCTAAATGATTTATATGAAACTGCAGCAAAAGTTGAAATATCTCTGGACTTAACTTTTGTTACAGCTTACCTTCAAGTGTAGAGTGTGGCTTCTTAACATGTTAATGTTTGAATCCTTCCAGACATCTCATGAGTCTCATAAGAAGCAAAATTCACCCTACTTTTGGAGGCTTTTAAAAATATGCTCTCCAAATTTTAATTTTAAAGGTTTCTTTTAAAGAAACATATGCTCTCCCAGCTGTCTACATCTAATAAAGCAACCAGTGACATAAGGGGAAAAAAGAATGGAATATAACATTTCAGGGGTTCTTCAGATCTACTAGACTTGAATAAAGTGAATCCAGTTAAATCAGGTTGACTTGCAAGTGTAGGGATTGTGGAACAGTGAAACTGTCTTTAATGCACTTAGAATCCCAGACTTTCAAAGGCAATACTGTTTATTATACATATATTATTAACAAGAAAATAAAACAATGGGTTATTAAGCAAAAATGAAATGCTGGATGTTTTTGCTATTGATGTATTTTATTATCACAACATGTTTATTTGTAGGATGTTTATATGACAATTCATTATAATAATATTTATAATGTTCCTCTAATCACTAGTTGAATAATTATAAAGAGAAGTCAGTGCATATCTCCACATGTATTACTTTCTTATGGTCAGAACAAGAAGTACTGCAATAGTTTATGGATACTGTTGAAATTTTTTTAAGTCACAATAGACAAAAATCAGTTTTTTTTTTTTAAAAAAAAGAGCAAAAGTATTAGACTTGCTAATAAATAATGCTGCGGTTTCAAGTTGAGTCAGCAATTTAAATAAAATTATTTTTCATATGATTGACTGGTAGTGAAAGCTGACAGTATATGTTATGCATTGTATGATTTATCTTTCAAAGTCAGTTTGGTTTTGGACCCAGATCCTTCTGGTCTCACTCTACTCTTAAGAGGGCAATAGTAAAAAGACTGCCATGGTCCAAATGGAAAAATGAGAGCTACCCAAGCTGCCATCTCCCTCTGAACAAGTCTCCCATTTATCAAAAATGTCCAAATAAATACCTACAGAAAAGAGAGTTATGGAAGAGCAAAGTGAGGATCACAGCCAGAGCCACTGGTGAGCTTGGAAAAACATGCAGAATTCCCATGCTACCTGCAAATTTTCCCAAATGAGAATTTTCATGGCAAGGCCCAGAAACTCTAGGTAACAAGAACTCTGGATGATATTTTCATATGAACCAAAAATTCTAACTTAAGAAATAACATGAATAAGTTTTTGAGCCTCACTGATCCTCAGTTTCTTTATCTGTAAATTGGGGATAATTATAATCATTAAGCTAATTACCAATATCTCCTCTGTCTGTGGAATTCTCCAGGCAAGAATACTGGAGTGGGTAGCCATTCCCTTCTCCAGGGGATTTTCCCAACCCAGGCAGGGTTCTTATACTGCAGGCAGATTCTTTACCATCTAAGCCACCAGGGAAGCCCTGAATTATTCAATATAATTACTGAATGATTCACCTCCTTCAATCATTGTGAAGATTAAATAAGATAAAACCAAGATGAAACATATAAAGCATGTAATATTTTATACTATTTTTGATCATTATTGACCTAGGGTTCAAACAATTTTCTGGGCTGGTTCAATGGAAAAGGAAAGAACTTGAAGATAATTTCAAGAAAGCAGTTCAAGTAATAGATCATAAAATTTGGACATACTGATCAACATGAAGCCAGAAAGGACTTGGCAGAGTGAAAGAAAAATGACGTGTTTGGAGGGTTTGAGAGTCTCTAAGAACTTAAACAAAATGTGTAGTGAGCCCTCAGGGAGATTTGGCAGGATGGAGAATGGAGAAGAACGTATGTCCCTTTTCTTAATTTTCTGAAATAAAAATGTGTGTGTGTGTAATACTTGGAAATGTGATAACATTCTCAAAAGTACCTGATATCAACTACAAAAGTTGTGAAATATATGACACAGAATAATTTGATATGGGACAATTTAAAACTTCCAAGACAAAAATCAAAACCTTATTTCTATTGCATCCAAAAATCCGTTTCTCTCACTCTTTATGAGCATGTAAGGGATGAGAAACCAGAGCAAGAGAAGAAAGTTGCCAATGTAAGGAGGTTAAATTTTAAGATTTCCTTGGTCTGGTGGCTCTCAATTATGGCAAGACTTGAGTATGACAAATTAAGTGACTAGATGGAGTTGAAGGCCATTGGGGTTGAGGCAAGGGCCCATGAAATAGGGATTAGTGTATGATTTCTGACCTACCTAGGAGGAAGGCAGAGTTTGGGATTGAGAGGAAGACTGCAGAGGCAGTCAATGATCAACAGAAGGTGACCAGCATTCAAAAGGCTGACGCATAAAGAGAAGTGTAAAGGGGCTGCCCGTCAGTACACTGCATTTACATTAACTTGGAAGAGCAAGGACAGTTATGGAGCTGGGAGTTATGCCTCCAGGACCCCCGCACACCCCCATTGCCAGGAGCATGTGAGAGTAAGCAGTGTGTGCTAAGGCAACATCAAAAAACGCCAATTTCAGAGGATAGAAGGCTCTATCTGAGAAAAGGCAGGAGATACCTGGAAAGCTGCTCACCTTAGTGGGGTCCCCCGGCTTTCTGTGTGGCCTCCTGGGGCCCATAAACAGGGTCTCTCTATGCAAAGGCACTCTGCCTTCTGTGGATAGCGCCTTGAAATTCTTATCGATTTTAAGCTCTGAATTTGTGTTTTGCAAGTGAAATGTGATCTGTGGGATGATGAAGAATACACAGGGGATTTAGAACCTCAGCTCACCTGTTGTCCTACCTCCCTGGGCAAGACCTTGGCCACCTGGCTTCCCCTGTCCCACCCTACCATCTGGGGATGCTGCCAGCTCCAGGGGGCCTAGATAAAGGCTTGGGGAGGGATGGGGATTAGAAATACAAGCCCCACACTCAGAGTTGTGGAGCAGGACTTGGGCTCTTGGCCAAGTCTCTACTTACCCCTTGCCTCAGGGAGCTCAACACTGAATAATAATAAAAGCCACCAGAATGGATTTCGAAAGAGATCACCAAAGGAAAGAAAGAAAGCGTCCCCCCTACTGTTTTTGCTCAAGGAGATCTATATTTTCATTTGCACTGAGTCCTACAGTTTGCACATGGGGTCCTGACTAGAGGTTTCCAAGGTAACAGGAGGTACACTAGGAGGAGGGCAGTAGTGAGAAGAGGGACTAAAGGGGCATCAATGAGACAGAGGGAAAGGATGGAGGATGGATTATAATTGAGATGATAGGGGATGGTGGATGTTGTATTTTGAGCAGAAAGACATGGAAATCACCCCATCACAGATCCAAATGGACAAGTTTCCATTTGTCCATTTGGATCTGGACAAGTCTCGTGTAAGTGGACTGAACGCCAATACTCGATTTTATTGTTGATTGCTTCCACTCGGTGTATCAAACAGAAAGTGGAGAGGTTCTTACAAGCTGGCTAAATAAACCCTTTCCCAGGGGTCATTTAGTTAGAGAAAGTGAAGTCGCTCAGTCGTATCTGACTCTTTGCGACCCCGTGGACTGCAGCCCACCAGGCTCCTCTGTCTATGGGATTCTCCAGGCAAGAATACTGGAGTGGGTTGCCATTTCCTTCTCCATAGTTAGAGAAACTTCCCTTCAAATTGGAAACAGTGCCTCTCTCAGGGAATACAACAGTAAATCACAGTATATGTGGGCAGGTAGAAGGCAGTGGGGACAAAATTTGAGTCTCACTGTAAAGAGCTGGATACAACCCAAACCACTCAGTTTAGAAAGGAAAACGAACAGGCTTTGAGTGATGGCTTTTCAGTTGCCATTTTTTACCCCGATTATGGACCTTAATTTCTTTGAGATTTATCTGTAAAATGGGCATATTGATAATTTGTGGTTTCTGACTGCCCAGAATTGTTTAAACATCAAAATATTTAATAAATGTGAAATTGCCTTGCAAATAGCTATGTAAACCTTAATTGACACTTTAATTCTGTACCCTTCATTTTTTCTTTTGAAATATTATAGAATATTTCAAATTACTCTGTAACAGCATCTAGGAGAGAGATGCATCCTTTCAACAGCATCTAGGAGAGAGTAAGGCTTCATCATTGCCAGCTCTGTGTCTATTGAAGGTTAAACCCGAAGATGAAGCAGTGAAAAATTTAAACACAAACCAAGCAAAAACAAAAGATAAAGTTCCAAAGCAGAGGACAGCTAAGTTTATACACACACACACACACACACATACACACACCCCACATGTGAATGTCATGTCTAAAAGGGTGACTGTCTTAAAATATATATATTAGGGTAAGAAGAATATAGGAAGAGAAAAAGAGGTCTTATCTTGTGAATTTTAGTTTATTTTCCACTCCATATCATTTTTTTGCATCGAACTAGTTTTTTTGCATTGAACTAGTCTCTCTTTTGGAGAAGGCAATGGCACCCCACTCCAGTACTCTTGCCTGGAAAATCCCATGGATGGAGGAGCCTGGTAGGCTGCAGTCCATGGGATCGCGAAGAGTTGGACACGACTGAGCAACTTCACTTTCACTTTTCACTTTCATGCATTGGAGAAGGAAATGGCAACCCACTCCAGTGTTCTTGCCTGGAGAATCCCAGGGACAGCGAAGCCTGTTGGGCTGCCGTCTATGGGGTCGCACAGAGTCGGACACGACTGAAGTGACTTAGCAGCAGCAGCAGCCAATGCAGAAGTCATAAAAGAAGAAGTTTCAATCCCTGGGTTGGGAAGATACCCTGGAGAAGAGCATGGCAACCCACTCCAGTATTCTTAGCCTGGAGAATCCCAGGGACAGCGGAGCCTGGTGGGCTTCCGTCTATGGAGTCGCACAGAGTCGGACACGACTGAAGCGACTTAGCAGCAGCAGTCTCTCTTTTTCTATGTTATTATCTCTCTTTTTTTTAATACAGTATAGAAGAGTCTAAACTGCAAGTGGGCTTAGCCCTACTTACCCGCCTTCTCTCATTTACCTGTGGTATACTCAGGAAAGATCAATTGTGAACAGTGTGAAGGAAAGGGAAAAAAGCAATTATCAATATAAAGAGATCAATGAAGCATTTCATTACATAATAATGTCAGGATTTTAGAAAAGGAGCTTTAGATAGTTTGGAAGCTAAAATGAGAGCAACCTGCTTCAGTCAGCATTCGATTAATTAAAACTCCAGCTTAATTCAAACTAATGTTTGTGAAACATCTTTCCTCAAAAATGTATTTAAATTTTAAAGTAGATAATATCCATCTCTTCAATTTATTGAGATTTTGGAGACAAAATCCAAAATCATACTCTGTTCCCCAAATGAATTTTTTTTCTCCCAGTGAAGATAAAAATAGCAAACAAATTTAAGGTATAAATATTAGGTGCTGATAACCAGTTCAATTCATTTCGTTGGAGATGCAGGCAAGGCTTCTTTGAAAAGATCGCCACCTAGGGGAAATTGTGAGTCAAAGCAACATCTGCAGTCCCCTCCACATGCTGCATAGCTGATGACATATTTAAGAATAAAAACAGGTAAAATGTTCTCGTGCTTCCCTTGTGGCTCAGTTAGTTAAGAATCTGCCTGTAATGCGGGTGACCTGAGTTCGATCCCTGGGTTGGGAGGATATCGTGGGGAAGGGAAAGGCTATCCACACCAGCATTCCGACCTGGAGAATTACATGGACTTGTATAGTCCATGGGGTCGCAGAGTCGGACATGACTGAGCGAAACTTTCATATACATACATACATAAAATGTTCTCATATTGCAGTAAATGAGGTGGATCACCTATGAAACCCATACTAACTGGTAGCTCTAGAATTTGTGTCTGATTTTATGTTTATTTCGAAGTAACATTAAAACTGCATATAGTTTTTTTTTTTTCTTCTATTTTTTTTCCATATCTAAAAATATTTTTAGAAAATAGGTATTCTAACATTTGGGTACAGGGGGGAATTACATTTGGGGAAAACTCATCAATTTTAAAAATTCAGAAATTTTAATTAAGACTCTGAAAAGTTTGAGCCAAACATATTAAAGATTTCTATCTCAATTTAGTCATAAAAATTAACAAAAATGTTTCCTCCTTAAACTTATTGCTTCTAAGCGTTTTTGCCTATGTCTCAAATCAGAGCAAGTGGAGTAAGAGATAATCTAGTTAGTTGATTCAAGTGAAAATAGGCTATTTTTTTTTTTTTTTTGCTTCAATTTCTGGTGTTTTTGAATCACTGTATTTTCTGAAAGCATATTCAACATGAAGTATAATCCATGTCATACTCTTTATAAATTATTTTGTAAATAAGGGAACTTAAAGCAAAAAATCTTTAAGGTAGTTCTAAGATGATTTAGCAGCTTTGGATAATTTATGTCCTATTTGGCTTTTTTGTTTTTTTTTTTAAGCTTGTTTTTCAGTCGCTAAGTCGTGTCTGACTCTTTGAGACCCCATGAACTACAGGACACTAGGCTCTCCTGTCTTTCACTATCTCCTGGAGTTTGCTCGAACTCATGTCCATTGAGTCAGTGATGCCATCCAACCATCTCATCCTCTGTCACCCCCTTCTCCTCCTGCCCTCAATCTTTTCTAGCATCAGGGTCTTTTCCAACAGGTCAGTTCTTTGCATTTCTAAAGCTGCTACGTTCAAAAGTTAATTCTTTCAAAAATTCTCTTAAAAGTGATTTTGAATTAAATCATATGTTCTGAAGATAATTTTTTTGTTAATTAGATGCCTCAGGATTGTGAATTTTTAATGCATCAAGATTATGGAATAGGTAAAAGTATAAGTAGGGAGAAAGTAATTTTATGGATTATTTGAAGAAGTTTTCTTGCCCTATATTTACCCTCTTTAGATCAGTTGTCTTACTGTTAGTGAGTGCCTGTTAACTCTTTAGTCTTTCCCCATTAAAAGGTAAATGCCTCAGAGGCAGAGACTCTGTTTTATGTAGTCATTACCAGGGAGCTATTGAGTTAATGTCCGTTCTGATTGATTGGTACCCATTGTACCAGTGATTAAATATCTTGAATATAACCCATAGATGTCTCTATATGACTTAGAATGTACATAATGCCTCACATTCAGGAGGGATACAAAGCATAATGGGTGAGTGAATAAATAGATAGCCTCCAAAATTGGACCTACTGCTGCTTTGTGTGTGTTATTTAATGTACCACTTTCCCACGAAAAAGAGAAAAACATAATTAAGAAGTTAATCTGCTGTAGAAGGCATAATAAATGTTTGTAAGGCAAAGGCAAATATAAATTATTATCATCTCTTTTTAGGTTATCACTAGACTAAGCATCTTTATAGGTAATCAAAAGATAATGGCCACCATAAGGAACTATTTTATCACACAAAAGTGCATATATATATAAACATGTATAATCTTATAATGATATGCATATATATTATTATATATACACAAATATAATCTTAGGAATGAGTAGTGTCTTTGGTAATGGAAAAGATTCTTAAATGTATTAAGATGGATTATAAATGTATCTACCTGGATAACTAAACTTGACATTTGATCACTGGCTTCCCTAGTGGTTCAGACGGTAAAGCGTCTGTGTGCAATGCAGGAGACCGGGATTTGATCCCTGGGTTGGGAAGATCCCCTGGAGGAGGAAATGGCAGCCCACTCCAGTATTCTTGCCTGGAAAATCCCATGGACCGCACAGCCTGGTAGGTTACCGTCCATGGAGTCACAAAGAGTCAGACATAACTGAGCGACTT
This sequence comes from Tragelaphus eurycerus, assembly GCA_935064755.1. Lineage (NCBI taxonomy): Eukaryota > Metazoa > Chordata > Mammalia > Artiodactyla > Bovidae > Tragelaphus > Tragelaphus eurycerus. The sequence continues at coordinate 35,950,825 of CAKXYN010000010.1, read as the reverse complement.
CACTTTCACTTTAGTAAAATTATTTAAATTACTTGGTGGTTCACATGTAACACCCCTAAGATAACTTCCTTGGTGGCTCGTTAGGTGAAGAATCTGCCTACAGTGTAGGAGACATAGGTTTGATCCATGGGTTGGGAAGATCCCCTGGAGAAGGAAATGGCAACCCACTCCTGTATTGTTGCCTAGGAAATCCCATGGACGGAGGAGCCTGGTGGGCTACAGTCCATGGGATTGCAAGAGTCAGACACAATTTAGTGACTAAACCACCACCACCACTCCCAAGATATATTAAATGCATCTAATACCAATTAGATTGCTGTTTTCTAAGCAAGTGTGTTATGAGTCTAAACTTTATAGTGTCCTATAGTTTTTAATGTAAAAATGGATAATAATAATGAACACCCTAAATGCTGAAAAACTTTGCACTCTAAAAACATACTTGACTTTCACGATTTTATCAAAATCCTGTAGCTCTGTCTTGTATACACAGTCTAGACCAATCAACTTTCTCCTCTTACCCTCTATCAACAGTGCATAACTACATTTGAATACCCATCAAATCTTATTCCCTTCTTCTCCATATGGGTTGGCTCTCTTTCCCTCAAAGCAACAATTTTGCCAAACTGAATAAACAAATCCATGCTAATATTATATATTCATCAGGCATTATTAATTGCCAATTCTCTCCTGACATATACAGAATCTAATAGTTCACCTATAAAGATAAAATTTGTCTTAAGCTAAAGGAGTGGCGAGGCTCAAGGTGAGATGTTTAAGCTGACAAGAGCATGAACACACCATTGACTAGTAGAAACTATCTTAAAGAAAGTAGGGTTTAAAAGTACACCAAGATCTGAACACTGTCTTTTGCCCATGCTTATGGCTAGGTCTGTTGGTGATCATAGGGACACTGATGTTGTTCGGCCACTATGTCACGTCCGACTCTTTGTGACCCTATGAATTGCAGCACACCAGGCTTTCCTGTCCTCACTATCTCCCTGAGTTTGCTCAAACTCGCGTCCATTGAGTCAGTGGTTTGATCCAACCATCTGATCCTCTGTCACCCCCTTTTCCTCCTGCCCACAATCTTTCCCAGCATCAGGGTCTTTTCCAATGAGCTGGTTCTTCATATCAGGCGCCCAGAGTATTGGAGCTTCAGCATCAGTCCTGCCAATGAATACTCAGGGTTGATTTCATTTAGGATTGACTAATTTAATCTCATTGATGACCATGGGACTCTCAAGAATCTTCATAAGGATATACGAGTTGTAATACCTTGCATGGCACTGTTCCTAGCTAAGTGCTTCTTTTTACATTTCATCCACATTTCCTATTTCCATTCTTACTCTAATTCCTGATACTTTCCTCATAGCAAACCTTTCTCAGCTTTTACACTTGGATTCTTCATTAGACCCAGATGCTTTCAACTGACCTCCCGAAACTGGCTGCTGCTTTTACTTTTTATACTGTATTTAACTTTCCCCCCTAACTGTCACTGCCAGGTGGCACCCTGGGGCTCTTCTTCTGCCAGTAGCTAGCAATTTTTCATTTCCACCCACTTCCATTAGTGACAGCCGATTCCTAATTCAGAGAATTAAGAATTCTGCAATCACAGTGAGCTTTATACTTTGACCTTAGAGGAAAGGGGAAAGGGGCCAGAAAACCTCTCTAATGATGTGAATATTCTAGGAGTTTTGCACTCTGATTCTTTTCTCTCTTTGAAATTTCTTGTCTCATAAATAATTTATCACAGAAGCTTTGGACATAAATTACTGAGACTCAGCATTTTTTCCAGGATGGTATTATAATATGCAGTATAACTGCCAAAGTTTGACTTTGAATATTGACTCAGAATTATATCCCAAAATAATTTGAACTGAATTTAAAATTTCACCATACTCCCATCCATTTCACAAAGCAGAGTTAATGATATAAGGAAACAGATTGTGTGGCTTCCCATGTCTGTCACCTATTAGCTGTGTGACTTGGGGTAGTTTTCTGAACAGCTGTTAGCATCAGCCTTCTCATTGGTAAAGTTCCCTAGTGGATGAGATGATAAAGAACCTGCCTGCAGTGCAGGAGACCTGGGTTCAATACCTGGGTCAGGAAGATCCCATAGAGAAGGGAATACCTGGAGAATTCCATGGACAGAAGAGCCTGGTGGGCTACAGTCCATGGGGTCCCAAAGAGTCAGACACCACTGTGTGACTAACACTTTCAAAAATAACACTCATGGGCTTAGTCCAGGCCCTGGTCCAGGGTAATGGCTTAGCACATGCTAGCTTAAACATGAAATAAAATAAGTGTTCGGCTGTTTTGAATTTCTAAATCAGGTACTTTAAATTGTAGAAAACATTTTAAGTTTATTATAATGTGCACTTAAGAACCATTGCTGTGGGTATTATTAAGGTTCATCCTCCTGATTCTGTGGCCCAGCAACAGAATCTGTTGGCTCTGTTCGGAGCCAACAGCTTTCTTGTTACATTAAAGGATTTTGTGTTCAGTTCCTATGAAGATCTGTCTGTCCTGAGAACTGGTCTGCTCTGTAACAGAGTTCAGGCCACAAGAGATGTAGTTGGGTGCCTGCTACTGTAACAGCTCCATCCTTCCTCTTTGTTCTTTATGTTTTCCTACTGAAAGTCGTTTTAGTACACACATCATGAATAAGTCACTATGCTTCCCTGTTAGAACCACCTAATAATCATAGTTCATTTCATACCTTTAGTTTTACTTATTTTTCATAATATTAAAAATGTTTATGAAGAGGTTCTTATAGGCAAGACTGTACAGGAAATAGAAAATCAATTCCTTCCCCTATAGGATTTTCTAGCCAGAAGAGAGCCACAGACAACTGTAATTTTAAAAGGATAATGGAATTATTAATGGAGTGAGCATGAAGGATGTACAAAGCAGAGATACCTACTCTGGGAAAATTGATGAATGCATTGCTAAGAAAGTGGTAAATGTGGAAACTGTCTGCTAAGGAAGACCCAGTCCTTAGCACTGATTTATGCTTCCAATAGAAGTGGGTAAGCAGTTGGAAACAGCTGGAAATCGGGCTGTAATACAAGTATAAACTATCCTCTGGTCACTCGATCAACAAATAAACAGGTTTGTCTCTTTCCTTAACAAATTGCTCTGTAATTAGTGGCTGTGATCATCAATAAATTAAATGATGCTCAAGTCCTAGGAGGTAACTGACTATCACAAGTCTTGCATTTGAAGGTAGGCCAATGGATATATATTGTTATTTTTATTCACCAGGATTAAAGTATTAGGCATTGTTTACTTTAGCAGTCTAGATTTAAAATTTTAAGCATAGAAATTTCAAATTTGTTAATTTTCTTCTCTGTTGTCAGTATTAAAAGCAAAACCTATACTGTGAGTGTAGATTGCTAATGTTAATTAGTGCAGTGGATGTCAAAGGGAATTCAAAATATTTTCATAGTAATGTCTTTAAACTCTTATTAGCAGTGAAAATTATTATAAGTATAAAAATAATCATTTAGGGAAATCCAAGACCTCTTGTGGGTCTAAGTTTTCCCTCTTTCCTTTACTAACTTTGATAATTTTATATTTGTGGCTTAGTCTCATTGAGCAAAACGATACTATTTTTAAACACCACAGCACATGGCAACATATTCAAATAAACAATAAAATATTTTAATATGATTGTTCTTGCCAACACATTTACAATACTCCTTTTATATGTATCAATGTATTATGTGTCCCACAAAAATGCATCTGTAAACACAAGAGGAACACCACAAGAAGTAGCGTTTTTGTATGCATGTTTTATTTTGCCACTAGGTGGCACCTAAATAGTAATAGTTGTTGAGCACACTGTCTGCATAAGAAGACAAAATAGAAAGTAAATAACAGAAAGAAAAGTTCTTTTATTAACTTTGTTTTGCATGTAAATATTTGTGCTAATGTATATACTTTGAGGTCATGAGTTAACTGCAGGAAATAGTGTAGAACTCATAAAATGTATTCTTAAGAAAAAAGAAAACAGTATTTCTTTTTTTATGGAAAAAATAAAAATCAACATTGACTTTGGAAAAATCTTTTGGGAGCAAGGGGAAATGTACAGACATGTAGATTTGACCTTATCTTGTTATATAATAATCTCTCAGCTCAAGGGACTGCTACAATCAATAGGAAATTACAAAAATACAATTATATATAGCAGCATTCTGATTTTGTCCTTGGGAATGCTATTTGATGATAAATGTCAGATGGATTATCTAATCTACCAGGGATTCTGTGAGAACTGATACATTAACATCAGTTAAAAGTCTTAAATTACTAGAACTAAAAGTAATATGCTAAAAGCCTAAACATATTCATAGGAGCTGCTACTGCTACTGCTAAGTCACTTCAGTCGTGTCTGACTCTGTGCGACCCCATAGACGGCAGCCCACCAGGCTCCCCCGTCCCTGGGATTCTCCAGGCAAGAACACTAGAGTGGGTTGCCATTTCCTTTTCCAATGCATGAAAGTTAAAAGTGAAAGTGAAGTCGCTCAGTCGTGTCCGACTCTTAGGGACCCCATGGACTGCGGCCCACCAGGGTCCTCCGTCCACGGGATTTTCCAGGCAAGAGTACTGGGGTAGGGTGCCATTCATAGGAGAGAATACTCAAATATTTCATGATAACAGAAATATCAATCATCATAAAAAGTTCACATGCCTTATGAAAATATCGGAAGATGTTATTATTAATAATTGACCCTTAGGTGTTATACAAGATCGAATCTTCAATAAAATAGCAATATTATGAATATTAACCAGATATCTTATATATCTATAAAATTACCCACAAATTTTTCTGAATATTTTCCTAAATAAAATTTTTATTTTACTTTAGTTATAGATGAACAGTATCACAACAATATCTTAGGTTAATTTGTTCCACTCCAGTGTTTATTCCAACCAAAAGTGTTTATATTGGTATCAGTCTCAGTTTCAGTTCACTCTGTCATGTCCGATTCTTTGCAACCTCATGGACTGCAGCACGCCAGGCTTCCCTGTCCATCACCAACTCCCAGATCTTGCTAAAACTCATGTCCTTCAAGTTGGTGATGTCATCCAACCATCTCATCCTCTGTCATCCCTTCCCACCATCAGGGTCTTTTCCAATGAGTCAGTTCTTCCCGTTAGGTTGCCAAAGTATTGGAGTAACAGCTTCAGCGTCAGTCCTCCCAATGAATATTCAGGGTTGATTAAGCATTGATTGGTTCAATATCCTTGCAGTTTAAGGGACTCTCAAGAGTCTTCTCCAACAACACAGTTCAGAAGCATCAGTTCTTTGGTGCTCAGCTTTTTTATGGTCCAACTTTCACATCCATACATAACTAGTGGAAAAACCGTACCTTTGATTAGATGGAATTTTATCAACAAATTAATGTCTCTGTTTTTTAATATGCTGTCGAAGTTGATCATAGCTTTTCTTCCAAGGAGAAAGCATCTTTTAATTTCATGGTTGCAGTCACCATCTGCAATGATTTTGGAGCCCAAGAAAATAAAGTCTGACATTATTTCCATTGTTTCCCCATCTATTTGCCATGAACTGATGGGTCCAGATGCCATTTTCTTAGTTTTTTGGATATTCAGTTTTAAGCCAGTTTTTTCACTCTCCTCTTTCACTTTCATCAAGAGACTTTTTAGTTCCTCTTCACTTTCTGCCATAAGGGTGGTGTCATCTGCATATCTGAGGTTATTGATATTTCTCCCAGCAATCTTGATTCCAACTTGTGTTTCTTCCAGTCCAGTGTTTCTCATGATGTACTCTGCATAGAAGTTAAATAAGCAGGGTGACAATATACAGCCTTGACGTACTCCTTTTCCTACTTGGAACCAGTCTGTTGTTCCATGTCCAGTTCTAACTGTTGCTTCCTGACCTGCATACAGGTTTCTCAAGAGGCAGGTCAGGTGGTCTGGTATTCCAATCTCTTTCAGAATTTTCCACAGTTTATTGTGGTCCACACAGTCAAAGGCTTTGGCATAGTCAATAAAGCAGAAATAGATGTTTTTCTGGAACTCTCTTGCTTTTTCCATGATCCAGCGGATGTTGGCAATTTGATCTCTGGTTCCTCTGCCTTTTCTAAAACCAGCTTGAACATCAGGAAGTTCATGGTTCACATATTGCTGAAGCCTGGCTTGGAGAATTTTGAGCATTACTTTACTAGCGTGTGAGATGAGTGCAATTGTGCAGTAGTTTGAGCACTCTTTGGCATTGTCTTTCTTTGGGATTGGGATGAAAACTGACCTTTTCCAATCTTGTGGCCACTGCTGAGTTTTCCAAATTTGCTGGCATATTGAGTGCAGCACTTTCACAGCATCATCTATTAGGATTTGAAATAGCTCAACTGGAATTCCATAGCCTCCATTAGCTTTGTTAGTAGTGATGCTTCCTAAGGCCCACTTGACTTCACATTCCAGGATGTCTGGCTCTAGATAAGTGATCACACCATCTTGTTTATCTGGGTTGTGGAGATCTTTTTTGTATAGTTCTTCTGTAAATTCTTGCCACTTCTTCTTAATGTCTTCTATTTCTGTTAGGTCCATATCATTTCTGTACTTTATTGTGCCCATCTTGGCTTGAAATATTCCCTTGGTATATCTAACTCTCTTGTAAAGATCTCATCTTTCCCATTCTATTGTTTTCTTCTATTTCTTTGCACTGATCACTGAGGAAGGCTTTCTTATCTCTCCTTGCTATTCTTTGGAACTCCGCATTCAGATGGGTATATGCTTCCTTTTCTCCTTTGCCTTCAGCTTCTCATCTTTTCTCAGCTATTTGTAAGGCCTCCTCAGACAACCATTTTGCCTTTTTGCATTTCTTTTTCTTGGGGAAGGTCTTGCTCCCTATCTCCTGTACATGTCACAAATCTCCATCCATAATTCTTTAGGCACTCTATCAGATCTAAACCCTTGAATCTATTTATCACTTCCACTGTATAATTGCAAGGGATTTAATTTAGGTCATTCCTGAATGGTCTAGCGGTTTTTCCTACTTTCTTCAATTTAAGTCTGAGTTTGGCAATAAGGAGTTCATGATCTGAGCCACAGCCAGCTCCCAGTCTGGTTTTTGCTGACTGTATAGAGCTTCTCCACCTTCGGTTGCCAAGAATATTATCAATCTGATTTCAGTGTTGACCATCTGGTGATGTCCACGTGTAAAGTCATCTCTTGTATTGTTGGAAGAGGGTGTTTGCTATGACCAGTATGTTCTCTCGGCAAAACTCTGTTAGTCTTTGCCCTGTTTCGTTTCATACTCCAAGGCCAAACTTGCCTGTTACTCCAGGTATCTCTGGACTTCCTACTTTTGCATTCCAGTCCCCTATGATGAGAAAGACATCTTTTTTGGGTATTAATTCTAGAAGATTGTGTCGGTCTTCATAGACCTGTTCAACTTCAGCTTCTTTGGCATTAATGGTTGGGGCATAGAATTGGGTGATATTGGATTACTGTGATATATTATATTGGTATCAGATCAGATCAGATCAGTCGCTCAGTCGTGTCCGACTCTTTGTGACCCCATGAATCACAGCACGCCAGGCCTCCCTGTCCATCACCAACACCCAGAGTTCACTCAGACTCACATCCATCAAGTCAGTGATGCCATCCAGCCATCTCATCCTCCGTCGTCCCCTTCTCCTCCTGCCCTCAATCCCTCCCAGCATCAGAGTCTTCTCCAATGAGTCAACTCTTCGCATGAGGTGGCCAAAATACTGGAGTTTCAGCTTTAGCATCATTCCTTCCAAAGAAATTCCAGGATTGATCTCCTTCAGAATGGACTGGTTGGATCTTCTTGCAGTCCAAGGGACTCTCAAGAGTCTTCTCCAACACCACAGTTCAAAAGCATCAATTCTTCGGCGCTCAGCCTTCTTCACAGTCCAGCTCTCACATCCATACATGACCACAGGAAAGACCATAGCCTTGACTAGGCGAACCTTTGTTGGCAAAGTGATGTCTCTGCTTTTGAATATGCTATCTAGGTTGGTCATAACTTTCCTTCCAAGGAGCAAGCGTCTTTTAATTTCATGGCTGCAGTCACCATCTGCAGTGATTTTGGAGCCCAGAAAAATAAAGTCTGACACTGTTTCCACTGTTTCTCCATCTATTTCCCATGAAGTGATGGGACCAGATGCCATGATCTTCGTTTTCTGAATGTTGAGCTTTAAGCCAACCTTTTCACTCTCCACTTTCACTTTCATCAAGAGGCTTTTTAGCCCCTCTTCACTTTCTGCCATAAGAGTGGTGTCATCTGCATATCTGAGGTTATTGATATTTCTCCCAGCAATCTTGATTCCAACTTGTGTTTCTTCCAGTCCAGCATTTCTCATGATGTACTCTGCATATAAGTTAAATAAACATGGTGACAATATGCAGCCTTGACGTACTCTTTTTCCTATTTGGAACCAGTCTGTTGTTCTATGACCAGTTCTAACTGTTGCTTCCTGATCTGCATACAGATTTCTCAAGAGGCAGATCAGGTGGTCTGGTATTCCCATCTCTTTCAGAATTTTCCACAGTTTATTGTGATCTACACAGTCAAAGGCTTTGGCATAGTCAATAAAAAGCAAAAATAGATGTTTTTCTGGAACTCTCTTGCTTTTTCCATGATCCAGCGGATGTTGGCAATTTGATCTCTGGTTCCTCTGCCTTTTCTAAAACCAGCTTGAACATCAGGAAGTTCATGGTTCACATATTGCTGAAGCCTGGCTTGGAGAATTTTGTGCATTACTTTACTAGTGTGTGAGATGAGTGCAATTGTTCGGTAGTTTGAGCATTCTTTGGCATTGCCTTTCTTTGGGTATATATATTGGTATACACACACAATATTATATTGGTAATTATATTATATATTATATTGGTATGTTATATTATATTGGTATATATACACAATATTAACCAACAATTTGTTAGATTGTCATCACATGAATTATGTAAGCTATTAAACTACTACTAAGTATTATAAATTGAAACACAGATATCGGTGTTTCTTCCTTAGGATCCATTGTTACCAAACCCACATTGAAGAGACTGCATTTTTTCCTACCCTCTTTGGAACTCAGATTAAGTTTCTTAAAGAAATTCTTATTCCTAGCAAACTTATTTTAAATAAAACAACAGGAAGATGTGTTCCAATAACATACAGGATCCACAACTTTGAACTCAGAATAGAGGACTTAAAGTTCCAAAATAATTTACTTCTTTGAACTGAAGGTCCTTCATCTGTAAAAGGAAAATAAAGTATTAGTTAATAGTGTGGTTATATGTGATAATGTGTGTTAAAATCTTGCATATGTTTAAATGATTTTTGAATTCTTAGATCTCTGTTCTGAATACCTTAAATGTTCTATGTAAGTGGCTTATAGAACGTATTTCATATTTGTTGGAATTTTAATTGTCTTGAGGTATAGCATAAGATAGAAGCTTCCTCTTTAGGCATTATGATACATGCATTTTGATTTTGAAAAGATGCATTGCCTGTATGGAAAGGAATTACCTGACTCAAGTGGGTAATTCTTAGCACTACCTATTAGAATATTAATGTCGGCCATAAAGAGAAAGGAAGTATCATGACCCAGAAAGGGGAAGAGACAGAGGGCAGAAAGTGTACTTGGGGAATGAGTCCAGCTCCAGAGATTCAATTGGTTCTTACAGTCCTGCACAATGAAATATGCAGCTCAGAGTAACATATCTGACTGCAGTTATCCAAGACAAAACAAGACATGTAATGAATCATTTTTTCAAATTGTCTTATTAGATATTACATTTATACTTGCCCTAATTATTAACAAATGATTTTTAGATACCACATAATATGTTAGTGGTCTCATCTGTGCATTTATTAAACACTTATTATAACTGGAAGATATTGAGTATCACTGTTCTGAGAATGTGGTAAGCATTGACTCATTTAATCATCATAATCTCATTTAATCCCAGGAGGTAGATACTACAGATGAGGTAAATGAGAAGCCAGAATTTCAGGAACATGCCTTGGGTCACACAAGTAGAACAAAACAGAAGTATTGAACCCACAAACCACAGTCTTGATAATTAAATTCCCAAGAGGACTCTGCAATGCACAAACCCCTAAACCACAGATCTTCTAGGTCTCTCATGTGTGTGCTTAGACGCCTTTCTACAAAGCAGATTCCAACTCAGTAGGTATGGGTGGAGCCTGGGCAACATTTCTAAAAAGTTACTAGGTGGTTCCCATAATGCTGGTCCATGGACCACAGTTTCAATACCAAAGTGCCAGACCACTGCGTTTGCACATTCCTTATAACTAAAAGCCAAAATTGAATTTCTAGGACCAGCTGGTTCATGTTTAGCTCAGTTGGTAGTAACTATCTAGATATCTCAACCAACAAAACTACAATGAGATCTCCTGAGCCTTGTTAATTTAGACCCAATGTTCATAAATTGAGGTGATTTGTGTACAAGAATTAACAGTGATTTACAGTCTATAATGAAATTCTTCTTAAATATTAGGTTATTTGTTCTTCACAATAGGTGTGTTCAAAATTGGGGAAGGAACCTTTCAAGGCTGTATATTGTCACCTGCTTATTTAACTTATATGCAGAGTACATCATGCAAAATACTGGGCTGGACGATCACAAGTTGGTATATCAAGATTGCAGGGAGAAATATCAATAACCTCAGATATGCAGATGATACACTAATGACAGAAAGTGAAGAAAGGAGAAACATTTCATCAAGAAGTGAAAGAGGAGAATGAAAAGGCTGGCTTGAAGCTCAACATTCAAAAAATGAAGATCATGGCATCCAGTCCCATCAGTTCATGGCAAATAGATGGAGAAATAATGTAAACAGTGACCGACTTTATTTTCTTGGGCTCCAAAATCACTGTGGACAGTGACTACAGCCATGAAATTAAAAGACGCTTGCTTATTGGAAAAAAAAAAAGCTGTGACAAACCTAGACAGCATATTGAAAAGCAGAGATATCACTTTGCTGAAAAAGGTCCATATAGTCAAAGCTATGGTTTTTCCAGTAGTAATGTATGGCTGTAAGAGTTGGACCATAAAGAAGTCTAAGAACTAAAGAATTGATGCTTTTGAACTGCAGTGTTGGAGAAGACACTTGAGAGTCCCTTGGACAGCAAGGAGATCAAAACAATCCTAGAGGAAATCAATCCTGAATATTCATTGGATGGACTGATGCTGAAGCTCCAATAATTTGGCCACCTGATGCAAAGAGCCAACTCACTGGAAAAAAACCCTGATTCTGGGAAAGATGAGGGCAAGAAGAGAAGGGGCCAACAGAGAAGGTGATGGTTGGATGGCATTATTGACTCAGTGGACATGAGTTTGAGCAAATTCAGGGATTGGTGATGAACAGGGAAGCCTGGTGTGCTGCAGTCCATGGGGTCACATGACTGAGTGAATAGCAACAACAAATTGGTGTGAGCAGTAATAAGGTATGATAACTATTTCTTAGGAAACAGAGACCTAAGACTACCCATCACCAGTCTCTTAGGCAGCAGTGACAACACAGTTGCCCAAACTCTTCTCTTTCATCAGCTGACCTTGAGGTCAGGTGATGTTCCATTAACTGGCTAAAAGCTAAATAGATGCAGAAAATTGCTAGTACTAAAATGGTTAAGATACAGCTGTATGCTGATTTTGCTTTAAATATACAGATAATCAAGGCCAAATTGATTCAGAAGCATCACTATTAGCCATCAGGGAAGCTCAGTTTATATTAACAGTAATTTTCAATTATGATTATGTTAATTTGAACCTGTATAAATGTAATTTGGCTGCATATATCATTTTATTATTCTGCTGAAATAAAGAATTAAACTGAAGAAGTTGTGTTTTCTTATCCTATTCTTGACCCAAGAACACCTATAGAGTGATACTTGAATCATTTTCTTCCCAGACTCAGTGGGTTTGGTATAACTGAGTTATTTCACCTTGTGTTTATTTTAATGAAACTAAAGATGTTGGAATAACTCTTGTCTTCATATGCAGATGTTACAAAATGTCATGAAACCATTCTCAAAGAATTCAGAGTTGATCTCCAAATGCCAAGTGTATTTACCATCCTTAGAGGACTAATATTTTCACAGGAAAAAATTCCATTAAGTTACTATGGAGACAAAGTAATGAAGATAAATTAAGAAATGCTGTCAGTCACTGGAAAGGAAAATATCAGAATCTCTTGTGTAAAAACACCTGAGAAGAGACAGCAAAAATTTTTATCAAGCCTAGGCCTTCTGAATAGACTAATGATTTATAGTTATTTTTCTGACAATTGACAAAGCAAATATTACCCCGTTCTTGAAAGACACAGCTAAGTGGCAGCTCTTTAGCACTGTGTCCTCTCAAGGTTGAAATGATTTTAAGATCGTGAATTTTCATCAAGCATGCTATGCTATGCTAAGTCACTTCAGTCGTGTCCGACTCTGTGTGACCCCATAGACGGCAGCCCACCAGGCTCCCCCGTTCCTGGGATTCTCCAGGCAAGAACACTGGAGTGGGTTGCCATTTCCTTCTCCAATGCATGAAAGTGAAAAGAGAAAGTGAAGTCGCTCAGTCATGTCAGACTCTTAGCGACCCCATGGACTGCAGCCTACCAGGCTCCTCTATCCGTGGGATTTTCAAGGCAATAGTAAGCATACTTACCTCTAAAACTAAAGATGGGGTTTATTCTGAGCCATATGTAACACTGATACTCTTCAATCATCAAATGGTATGGCGCATCTCCAAGGTGATCCAGTCATGCTGAGCAGCAATGCCCAGGACCACTTCATTACACGGGAGTGGTTGGGTAGGTCTCTGAAAAGTGGAATAGGTGTACTGGGATGTGCAAACCTCCCACCCTGTGACATGATTCAATCATTTCATATCAGCCTTCAAGGTTGGTAAAGGGACCATCACAGTATCTGGCTAAAAAAAAAAAAAAGCTCAAGTAGAGACTCGCCAATGACAGGATCTCCTTTCATTATTATTATTATTATTATTATTATTATTATTTTGCTGGACTATTCAGAAGATATGGATAGTGCAGAAATAAGAGGATAATATGGTTTCTCTCTCACTTCTCACTGGCTGCTCCTTCAGGACACTCTGGTGCTTCTGTACTCTGTTCCTCCAAGGCACCAAGCTCCTCCCTGCTCTCCACCTTTAGCCTCAAGTGACCCTCTCCCCACATTGAACACGCCAAGCTTCTCTCTAGGGTTCCCTTGTGATACATTCTTTCATAGTGTTGCACCTCCTTTAGAATTCTGGCAGTGGCCCATTTGTCTAACTTCATTTAGTGTCTGTCCTTTGGACTAAACTACAAGAGGGGATTTTGCTTATTTGCCATTGTATCCTAATCACTGTTTGCGGTCCCTGGCTCCTGGTAGTTCCATAATTATTTGGTAAATAATGGTTCCCAAACTGAACTCTTGAGGCACTGCTCATATTTGCATCCCTCCCAGAGACTAGTGGATAATGTCTTGTGTATGTGGAGGCAATTAACATGTGCTGAATTTTGTCATGTAAAAGTGGAATCTTTTGTAAGAATAATTTGAGAATTGTCCAGATATGATTGTGAATAAATTCAGTCCTAAATGAAAGTGTTTCTTTAATTAGAACTTAGTGATTACTTGAGTATCTTGGAGAAAGTATTTTTGGACTGTAACTTGTAAGGATTTATTGATCAGTATCAGCAGCAGGATTCTTGGTTTCCCCCTGTGCATTAGAAATGCATATGGGTGGTCAATTTTATAGGTCACCATAAAATTGCATCTTGCAGAAAATAATGATTTCTTAAGAGCATAATAAATATTTGGTTAGTCACTGCTGTAGTTTGGACTGTTTAGTGTCATTAAAAAATCATTCTACAATCTTTGTGTTAGTTTGTCTTCTTATGTTCATCCTGTTGACCACTGAATAAGATGTCTGATATTCAAAACTAAGAATTGAGCAGCACAGTAGTTTCATTCAACACTTTATTTTATTATCTTTTTTAACAGCTTATCACCCCCAAAAGCTGCAATAAAATCAGCATTCAGGTAAGAGTGACCCTACAGGTAAAGAAGACCATACAGTCTTCTTTTCATTAAATACTGAATGGTGGTTCAGACTATACTTAGTAGTATAGTTTGTCAAAAGATGTAATTTTTGAGAAGCTGGACTCAAATCCTTCATCTATGGGAGTTTTGGAAATATGCTATGGCTGGAACTTTTATTAAGTTGTGAGAATCAAGGATCCAAGAACTGTATTACTTCCTAAAAATGTCTGAATAAAAGCTGTTATTTTGAATGTTAAATTCTCCTTAGGTAATTGTTTAGACATCAGAAATTAGTTCACACAAGCTTGCACTTAAACATATTTGTTTTACTCTCCTTTATAAGGAAGACAATTGGGAAAGAAAATTTTTAAAAAAGATATTCCACCCCCAAAAGGCCAATCATCTTTAAAAAATTCATTCTGCAAAGTCTATTTTTATTATTCCTGTGAACTTATGACAAGGAATATATCCAGGAACAAGGCTTAAAAATCTATGTTCCATTGTTTGCAGTTACCTTAGATTTTAACTAGGTGTGCAAGTTGACTTCTGACCATGGGGAATCCTCTCCATGCATGGATTTATGGATTGCTGAGGCCATGGCAGATAACCAGTTCCACAGAAGCAACTTCATGTTCTTCTGAGGAAGATCCATAGCACTGTGGAACAAGGAATATAAATGAGCGATGCCACAAGAGACTGCAAACTGGGTTACCAAAATACAGCCCTCAAAAATGAACTCTGATGGTGGAAAACCTTAAAATCTTAAAATAGGCATTTTAAAATGGTTTCAGCTATCATGTTAAAAGTACTGATGAACATTTAATAAACATGGCACATGTTCCCTAGGCATCTAACAGTCAAAATAACTGTTCATCCAAGCTCATTAAGTAGAGATGATGCATAAAATTATTTAAAAGGAAACATTTTCGGCATTGCCAGATTTAAAAAAAAAAAAAAAACAAAACCTCAAACATCTAGAGGAGAAAACACCAAATGAAAATATTCAAACTGTAGTAATATAATATTTGGCCTTTAATCATTTCCAGTTAAATTATATTTGAAATCTCTACCTCCCCCACCCATAGTCATACACACAACACACCAATTTTTAAACGTTTTATAATGGCCAAAGATGATAGGTTTATTAATGGAACTCACTTTTTCATTAGTTTTTGACAAATGGCTAATTCATTTTAGCCTCCAATCAGTTCCATCGCATTCCTCAATCCCTTTCCTGATGTCTTAACAGTTAATGTCCTGTACCATGAAGAGAGCTTCCTGTGCCACTTGGGGAATTCTCTGTTCGGGGCTTAAATACGTACAGTTCATAAAGTTCTCTCTCTCATCTTCAGCCCCCATTAGGAATGATAAAGGCATTTCCAGAGGCAAATGATTCTCTTCCTCCATCTGCTCATCCTCCGCCAGCCCCTCTTCTTCCTCTGCTATCTCCTCCGCTTCGTCCTCCTCATCTTCCTCCTCCTGCTCCTCCATATAATCAGTCTCTTCGCCCTCCTCCTCATCTTTGGCCTCTGACTCTTCGTCCTCCTCCTGGCTCTCCAGCTCCTTGCCATCACACTCCTCCTCGTCACACCACTCCTCTTCCTCCTCCTCCTCCTCCTCTTCTCTCTCCCCCTTCCTCTTCCTCCTCCACCAGCTGTGAGGTGGTCGTCTGCTTTTCCTCCTCGTCTGGGTCAGGACTGAAGGCGAGAGAGGGATTCTGCACAAAGCTGTACAGAGTATCTTGCAGCTCCTCGTCTTCCTGGCCACCGCTAGGTGGGGCGTCGTTTCCAAAGGCGCCCTCCGGGGAGGCTGTGCCCGCTGCCTGGGCCTGCTGCGCCCGCAGCGCCTCCTGCTGGCGCTCTAGCTTCTCCTGCTGCCGCATGTCTTCGTAGATCTGGTTCATGATGAACTGCGTGGTGTTGCGCGGCGCCCGCATGCCGGGGGCGCGCCACCCGTACAGGTTGACTGGTCGCAGCAGCGTGCTCAGATCCACCGGAGGGCTCCTCTGGGCGGAGCGGCGAGGGTGACGGCGCAGGCCGCGGCCCCGGCGACCCCAGCGTTTCTTTCTGCCCGGGGGCCTCGCCCAGCCGGGGTTCCAGGGCCCATGGCAGCAAGAGCAGCAGCAAAGGCACAGCGGATGCAGGCCATACACCCGGATCACTTGCACCCGGCCCGGGGGCTTCCTGAATCCCGCCGGAGGTGAGCACCAGGGCCCTCTCCAGCGCCCCCAGTTAGAATACACTGCCCAGTAGGGACACGGGGGTGGTTGGAACCAAGGGCCTGGACCGTATTGCCGCTTCGCCTGGTTCCTCGGGGGCTCGTATTCGGCCTTGGGGCCGTAGCGAGGCCGCCGCCTGTAAATGGGAGCGCCCCTGCGCCTTTGGGGGCCAGACGACCAGGTGCGTAACGGGGCAGAGGATGCCCAGCCGCCGCCCAAGTTAAGAGGATCCTCTTTTGTGTCGAGGGTCTGGGTCATGATTCAGGGTGCTCCGAGAGGTCGACACGGTAGCGCCCTAGGAGCTGTCGTCGCGTTTGGACAGATCTGACGGTCTCAAGGGCCTCGTTTCTCTCTCTGCCCAGCACCACGTGCCCGCCGCTGGGATCACGCCTTTGTCTCCAGAAGGATCCCCGCCTCTCTGTCGCTCTTCGCGTAATCTCTGATCCTTCGCACCCGAGTTGTCTTGCCCAGGTGGGTTGGGTGGGACTGGGGATGGGTAAGGATGGTGGGTGAGGAAGGTGTTGGTGGGCAATGCGCAGTGAGACCTGCTCCCGGTTCCCACTCACACCCGCCTCAGTGGATGCGCGGGCTGGTGCCGGGGGGGAGGGGGGAGGCAGGGGTCGCGCCGTTACCTTCCTGCTCCCTCTCAACCCAGGTGCTTCACCGTCGCCGTCCGGGCCAGACTGGGGTGGAATGGGCCGTGGCAGCCTTTAAATACCGGCCAGGGGCCCCGCGTGCCCACGGCATCCTTGGTTGCCCCTAGAGACAGCCAATTGGGTTTGAGGTCGTTCTCCCAGGGCGTGGAGGTGGGGTTCCGGCCGGAACAGGTGCCCAGTGAACATTCTCAGGGGGCTTGTGACGTAGTTTTTGCGGGAGAGCGGGCAGAGGCTGGGTTTGTGCAGCCCACGTTAGGAACCGCCTGAGGCCGTTTTTCCTTTGCCCCCTCCGACCATCTTGAGGTGCTGGGTTAGAGAAGATGGACCTTCAGCCAAACCCAGAGGCGGGGGTTGGGGAGAAACTTGTCTGTTGAAAAACAATATCCTATGCCTTTGGGGTGATGGAAGGGATAAAGAGAAAGCTCCTGGAGTCAGAAACAGGGCGCCACGCCTTACTTTGTGGCCACTGCTCTAAGTCCTGGAACTCTGTTTCATCATGCATAAAACAAGATGGCAAACGTTTATTGCATGCACTTTCTGTGCAGGTGGGCTCGTGGCACCCAAGCCCCACACCTGCTCTGTGAGGTAGGCATGGTTACCACATTTCGTAGGTTAGGAAGCTAAGACGTTAATTTACCCCAGCTTGTGAGGTCAGTGAATTTAAGGGCTAGTGTTTAAACGTGTTTGACCTCAGAGCCCAAATTCTTAGTGAGGTTACTGCAGTGCCCAAACACCTTAAACAGAACTGTGATGAAGAGAACAGGGAATCTGTATGGTCAAGCACTGCACTAATTGTAGTATATCATGTAAATATGCTTTGATTAAACATTACCAGGATGTTTACCATGGGTTTGTTTGTAAGAATGCTACGGTGCCAATTGTTCTTCCTTTTGTCCTTTTGTTAACCAGGCACCATGGTACCTTGGGAGCCTCTGTAATGTTACAGTTAAGAATATGGGCTTCCGTTTAAATAGACAAGAGCCTACCCTGAATGATTCCCTTCAGTCCTGTTAGACTCTTTGCAACCCTATGGACCATAGCCTGCCAGTCTCCTCTGTCCATGGAGTTCTCCAGGCAAGAATACTGGAATAGGTTGCTATGCTGTCCTCCAGAGTATCTTCCCAACCGAGGGATAGAACTTGGGTCTCCTGTGTCCTCTGTGTTGGCAGGTGGACTCTCTACCACTAGGGCCATCTGGGAAGTCTAGGTTTATCCAAATCTGTAGAAGGTGTAATGTCAAGAGGAGCCCTAATGACCGCTAATAAAAACTATGGACTTCTGTTGGTAATGATGTGTCACTGTAGGTTCATTATTAATAAATGAACCACTCTGGTGGAGGATGTTTATAATGGGGTGGGGGGGAGTATATGAGGAATCTCTGTACCTTCTTCTCATTTTGCTGTGAATCTAAAATTTCTCTCTAAAAAATAAGGGCTAAAAAAAAATAGTGGCTTCCCTTGGAGGCTCAGTGAAGAACCTGCCTGCCAGTGCGGAAGACTGGGGCTGAATCCCTGTGTTGGGAAGATCCCCTGGAGAAGAAAATGGCAACCCATTCCAGTATTCTTGCCTGGGAAATCACATGGACAGAGAAGCCTGGCGGGCTACAGTCCATGGGGTCACAAAGGGTCGGATATGACTTAGCAACTAAACAACAAAAATAAAAAATAGAGGTTTTTCAACTTCAGCTCAGCAATTATTAACTTCTGGAAGCCTCCAGTTCCTTACCCATACCATTGAGTATAATTATAGTACATGTTACATAGAGTTATGTTAAGGATTCAGATCAGATCAGATCAGTCGCTCAGTCGTGTCCGACTCTTTGTGACCCCATGAACCGCAGCACGCCAGGCCTCCCTATCCATCACCAGCTCTTGGAGGTCACTCAGACTCACATTCATCGAGTCAGTGATGCCATCCAGCCATCTCATCCTCTGTCGTCCCTTTCTCCTCCTGCCCTCAGTCCCTCCCAGCATCAGAGTCTTCTCCAATGAGTCAACTCTTCGCATGAGGTGGCCAAAATACTGGAGTTTCAGCTTGAGCATCATTCCCTCCAAAGAAATCCCAGGTCTAATCTCCTTCAGAATGGACCGGTTGGATCTCCTTGCAGTCCAAGGGACTCTCAAGAGTCTTCTCCAACACCACAGTTCAAAAGCATCAATTCTTCGGCGCTCAGCCTTCTTCACAGTCCAGCTCTCACATCCATACATGACCACAGGAAAGACCATAGCCTTGACTAGGCGAACCTTTGTTGGCAAAGTGATGTCTCTGCTTTTGAATATGCTATCTAGATTGGTCATAACCTTCCTTCCAAGGAGCAAGCGTCTTTTAATTTCATGGCTGCAGTCACCATCTGCAGTGATTTTGGAGCCCAGAAAAATAAAGTCTGACACTGTTTCCACTGTTTCTCCATCTATTTCCCATGTAGTGATGGGACCGTGTAGTGAGTCGGACACGACTGAAGTTACTTAGCAGCAGCAGCAGCAGCAGCAGCAGCAGCATGCCTTGAATTTGGCTACATTGTAAATATTTTTTCTTTCAGCTATACATTTTTATGAATAAAACTACAAAAGCAGGTAAAACTTCATTATATTCTGGTTGTTAATTGATAAGGGTAATTCAGATAGAATTGCATGATGTTGGCAGTATTAAATTTGCACAGCAGGTATTGACCAGAAATTTTTCCTTGTAGTTTACTATGAAAAATCTCAGATAAACAAGGGTGGGAAGAATATAAATTCTGTATATCTTCCCACTAGACTCAATAATAAGTGTTTTGCCATATTTGCTTAATTATATATTTATAACTAATAAATATATAATTATATATTTAATATAGATATATAACATTTTATAAAAATATATTTATATATAAATATGTAATTATTGGAGAAGGAAATGGCAACCCACTCCATCGTTCTTGCCTGGAGAATCCCAAGGACAGGGGAGCTTGGTGGGCTGTCGTCCATGGGGTCCGAACAGAGTCGGACACGACTGAAGCGACTTAGCAGCAGTAGCAGCAGTGATGGGACCAGATGCCATGATCTTCGTTTTCTGAATGTTGAGCTTTAAGCCAACCTTTTCACTCTTCACTTTCACTTTCATCAAGAGGCTTTTTAGTTCCTCTTCACTTTCTGCCATAAGGGTGGTATCATCTGCATATCTGAGGTTATTGATATTTCTCCCGGCAATCTTGATTCCAGCTTGTGTTTCCTCCAGTCCAGCGTTTCTCATGATGTACTCTGCATATAAGTTAAATAAACATGGTGACAATATACAGCCTTGACGTACTCCTTTTCCTATTTGGAACCAGTCTGTTGTTCCATGACCAGTTCTAACTGTTGCTTCCTGACCTGCATACAGATTTCTCAAGAGGCAGATCAGGTGGTCTGGTATTCCCATCTCTCTCAGAATTTTCCACAGTTTATTGTGATCTACACAGTCAAAGGCTTTGGCATAGTCAATAAAGCAGAAATAGATGTTTTTCTGGAACTCTCTTGCTTTTTCGATGATCCAGCGGATGTTGGCAATTTGATCTCTGGTTCCTCTGCCTTTTCTAAATCCAGCTTGAACATCAGGAAGTTCACGGTTCACATATTGCTGAAGCCTGGCTTGGAGAATTTTGAGCATTACTTTACTAGCATGTGAGATGAGTGCAATTGTGCGGTAGTTTGAGCACTCTTTGGCATTGCCTTTCTTTGGGATTGGGATGAAAACTGACCATTTCCAATCTTGTGGCCACTGCTGAGTTTTCCAAATTTGCTGGCATATTGAGTGTAGCACTTTCACAGCATCATCTTTCAGGATTTGGAATAGCTCCACTGGAATTCCATCACCTCCACTAGCTTTGTTTGTAGTGATGCTTTCTAAGGCCCACTTGACTTCACATTCCAGGATGTCTGGCTCTAGGTCAGTGATCACACCATCATGATTATCTGGGTCATGAAGCTCTTTTTTGTACAGTTCTTCTGTGTATTCTTGCCACCTCTTCTTAATATCTTCTGCTTCCGTTAAGGATTAAGTACCGATTAAAGCACTTAGCACAGGTACTCTGTGAGCACTTAGTAACTAGGAACTAGCATCATTATCATACTTACATGTTTTAGGACTTGTCAAGAAATTGATACAGTACATATAGAGATAACTAACCTTATGCCAGAAGCAGAAATAGACTAGATGTCCCCATCCTCGTGTCCTTTTTCTTGTCCCACTTTTGAAAAATAGCAGGAAAGTGCCACCAGCTTTGATCCTATAGAAAACTATCGAGTATATTCTTTTATTACCTTCCTGTGCTCAGTGGAATTGTGCAAAATGGAACACTGCCCAGTGGGAACTGAGTCCATACACGCTTCCATTAAATGAGAGAGAAGCAAAATGTGGGGAAGACCTTGCAAAGGTCATTATACTTTCCTGGTTGAAAATTGAGAATAGTACAGGGGTTCTTGGATCAGCACTCCACCCTTTTACGTGGGACTTATAGACTCCAAAGACATCATTCATTTGCTCTGTGGTTTGCTGAGGAGACAAGTCTGCTTGAGTCCCAGGGCAGAATGCTGACATTTTAATCCTCCAGTGTCCATTTTTGAACAGAGACTCACACATTGGCTGGTGACTCACCCCGTGATCTGCTGAACTTGAAACTGTGCCATTCCAGATTTATTTTTCTAAGAACATATATCATATATGTTATTGAGTTTTAATTGAGATCTCTAGAAATTGAGCATGTTGATTAGTGGAATTGCTATCCATTTCTTTCTTTAAAAAAAGATTACCTCAAGGATAATTAAGGGCAGTTTTTATTCAGTTGATGTGAACTTTATATAAGTAATACTGACTTTATACACTTTTTTCATGGTGAGATGTATATCTTTCAGATCTATCCTCCCTACTTAAAAACATTAATGCAGAATTGTCTTACTTTTTTTAAGAAAAGAGCAAATTACCATTTATGATTTTTATTTTTTTCAGTAGATTTACATTATAATACTGACTGTTCATGTACTGGTAAATTACCCAAGAGAATTAGCACCAGAGATTGCTAAGCACCACCATTAGAAATGCCATTAAGAAATTTTAAAGACTTTTAAAATTGACCCATATTCTTCAAATACTGCAAAAGGACATACTTTGATTCAACATTAAGATCCGACACACCATATTTTTATACATTGTATCCATCTAGATTGCTACATTAAAAATTCCCACAAACTTAGTCATCCATACTTAAAACAACGTGTACGTACATTTGTTTTCTCAGCATTTTCAAGTGTTGGGATCCAGGAACAACTTAGCTGTGTTTTCTGCTCAGGATCTCCCTGGGGCTATGATAGAAGCATTTGGCTGTGCTCTCATCCTGGAGCTCAATTTGGGAAAATCTGCTCCCAAGATCATTCATGTTATTGGCAGAATTTATTTCCTTGTGGCTGTTTAACTGAGGGCCCTAAACTTTAGCTTTCATGTTGGCTGGAGGAAGTCCTCAGGTTTGGAGGCTAACTGCAGGTTGGCGAGGACACCAGTGGTTAGAGGCAGCCTGCAGATCCCGGTCACGGGCTTCCTCAACATGGCCACGCACCCCTTCCCGCTAGCCAAGAGCCTCTCCTCCATGCTTCCTAGCACGGTGAACACACAGAGACACATATCTGTGTGTGTCATAATCATGGGGCTTGACTTTTGTGACATCCCTGACCTTTGTTATTTCCTCTTGGCTAGAAGCAAGGCCCAGCGCTCAAGAAGACAGGTTGACACAAAGGCACGGATTCCAACAGGCAGGAAATCACTGGGGACCACCTTAGTCTTCCTGCACATGTTTCAAGTGAAGGCAGTCAAATAGGTCCTTTGTAGTAACTAGTTACAATTTGGGAGATTTTCATGATATTGCTGCATTTTGAAATTCTGATGAGTGCCATGTAAGAGCATTAGTTTTGCTATGTTTTGTATTATTCAGAGCGTTATGTTAAGTTGAAAACACTGCAGTCTTGGTTGTGCATTTGGGTGACTTGAAAATAATGAATTCTAACACTTGATGGCAGTAGTAACTCAAGATTCAGTCAGTAAAAGTCCTTATACCAAAGAAACTGAAATTAGACACTTTATAAAAAATATTTTATCACATATATCAAGTTACTCCAGGTTGCCAATATTAATTATCCTTTTTTTTCCTGTAGTGGTAAAATTGGGTATATTTATTAGATTTTAGCATTTTTTTTGACTGGAATTTGGAAAGCTCAGCTCTGCTAGTTAAACTGGTAAATAAAATTCTTCAGAGAAAAGTGGGATATACCTGATACATCTGGTCAGAGAAATTAAATACAAAGCATATTTCAGATTTATCTTTGTAATCAATGTGTTGCTATGATAAACATAAAATAATGTAAACATAACTCCATTTATGCACTCTCAAAAATTTGCCTTTTCCACCCTGAAGATATTCTTGTAGTTTAAAATGTAGTCGCCACCTAGTGGTTACAGAGACTAAATGCAAAGTATTAAGCCCTGACATTTTGAAAGTGAGAAAAAAAGGGATTCAAAATTACTCATTGCTTTCTATCCACAATTTGGAAAGTTGTGGTATTTGCAAGTAAATAAGGCACCTTGTCGGGGAAGGCAATGTCACCCCACCCCAGTACTTTTGCCTGGAAAATCCCATGGACGGAGGAGCCTGGTAGGCTCCAGTCCATGGGGCCGCTGAGAGTCGGACACGACTGAGCGACTTCACTTTCGCTTTCCACTTTCATACGTTGGAGAAGGAAATGGCAACCCACTCCAGTATTATTGCCTGGAGAATCCCAGGGACAGGGGAGCCTGGTGGGCTGCCGTCTCTGGGGTCACACAGAGTCGGACATGACTGAAGCGACTTAGCAGCAGCAGCAGCAGCAAGGCACCTTGTGGATCAGGGAATACCACTGTGATATTTTCCATTTATGATTCTCATTTAAGTAAATTATGAAGGGAAAGTTTGTAATAAAATACAAAGACAGTGTTGCTACAGATTTAAAGAGAAGTAAGGATGTGAATTTTACACTAATAGTCTGTGTAGGTATTATTTGCTATTGCCTTTTGAAAATATTACTAACCCTACAACAGCTCAAGGTTTTCAGAGGATTAGCAAAATATAGTCCTATTATCTGAGAAATATGTGTATTCAGTGAGAATTACTTAGGAATTTCAATATGGAGATGTTTGCTTATAAATAGTTTTAAAGTACATTATAATACGGAACAATAAAACGCAACGTCCTCCCCCTTGGAAAAGATCCTGTAATATTTAGAGAAAAGGAAATGTGTATAGCATATTCATAAAGAAAAAACTGTTGCTATTAAAAAAAAAAAAGATTGTGTTTAATCAGGGGTCAATTTTAAAATCAGAGCTTTCAATTAAGAATGTGAGGTGTTTAAAGTGGTCATTTAAATAGGATACATTTTAAAGGAATGCCATTATCAGTTCAGTTCAGTTCAGTCGTGTCTGACTCTTTGCAACCCCATGAACTGCAGCATGCCAGGCTTCCCTGTCCATCACCAACTCCCAGAGTCCACCCAAACCCATGTCCATCGAGTCGGTGATGCCATCCAATCATCTCATCCTCTGTCGTCCCCTTCTCCTCCTGCCGTCAATCTTTCCCAGCATCAGGGTCTTTCCAAATGAGTCAGCTCTTCACATCAGGTGGTGCGAAAATTGCATATTTTCAGGGTTATAGTACTTTGTCCTTATAGAGTTGATGATGAACTACATCTGTAAAGCAGCCTTGTGAGTAGGCAGTCATAAAGCCCATGAGAATGTCAACTGACCCTATAGCTTTGGCGTAATGATACTCTTTTTATCCCCAGTATTTTCTTTTTCTTTCTTTCTTCCTTCCTTTCTTTTTCTTTCTTTTCTTTTTGTTCTTTCCTTCTCTTTTCATTCTTTCTTTCTCTCTCTCTTTATCCCTCCTCCCTCTTTCTTAAACTACAACTTCCTACACCCTGCTCTCATGATTTTGTAGTCATAGTGTGTTGAGAAGACTGTGAGAACAGAGGGGCTTTCTATGTCATTTGTGGGGAGATCTGAGATCATCAGTAGCTTGTGTGGGCAGGGCATTATGAATTTATGGACCCTTTCCTCCATTAAAAAGTGAAGGTTATAGTTTATATCATGTTGCTATAAACACTAATATGTTCCAGGCTGGATTCTTTATTGCCTGTTTACTATTATTATTATAATCGTGTGCTTTCTTTTTATTGAAAAGCATATGCAAAGTTCCAAAAATGAGTAAGTCAGCCCTGCCTGCTGAAAATCTTTCTTTACCCTCCTGTTCCAAAGCATCTCAGTCCATCTTTCTGCTGAACTTCTGGAGGTTGGGTATCTGGAAGCCTACTCTAGACCCTAAAAGTGTTTACTCAAATGTGACTCAAAGGCCTTTGGCCATTTGGAAGTCACTGTGGCATGCAAAAAGATAACACTGAGCTTGACACCTATGTTAGTCTGTTTGGGCTACCATAATACCATAGACTGAGTGGCTTAAATAAAACAATTTTATTTCTCCTAGTTTTGGAGGATAGGATATCCAAGATCAAGGTCTCAGCTGATTTTATTTCTAGTGAGAGCTTACTTCCCAGATTGCAGATGGATGACTTCTCATTATGTCATCATATAGCTTTCCTTTTTTTTCTAATTAATTTATTTATTTTAATTGGAGACTAATTACAATATTGTTGTGGTTTCTGCCAAACATCAACATGGATCCGCCACGGGTGTACATGTTCCCCATCCAGAACCCCACTCCCACCTCCCTCCCCATCACATCCCCCAGGTTCATCCCAGTGCACCAGCCATGAGCACCCTGTCTCATGCATCGAACCTGGACCTGTGATCCACTTCACATATGATAATGTACATGTTTCAATGCTACGCTCTCAAATCATTCCACCCTTGCCTTCTCCCACAGAGTCCAAAAAAACTGTTCTTTACATCTGTGTCTCTTTTGCTGTCTCACATATAGGGTCATCGTTACCATCTTTCTAAATTCCATATTCATGTGTTAGTATACTGTACTGATATTTTTCTTTTTTACTTCACTCTGTATAATGGGCTCCAGTTTCATCCACCTCATTAGAACTGATTCAAATGCATTCTTTTAAATGGCTGAGTAATACTCCACTGGTGGGCTGCAGTCCATGGGGTCACTAAGAGTCGGACACGACTGAGCGACTTCTCTTTCACTTTTCACTTTCATGCATTGGAGAAGGAAATGGCAACCCACTCCAGTGTTCTTGCCTGGAGAATCCCAGGTACAGGGGAACCTGGTGGGCTGCCGTCTATGGGATCACACAGAGTTGGACATGACTGACGTGACTTAGCAGCAGCAGCAATACTCCATTGTGTATATGTATCACAGCCTTCTCATCCATTCATCTGCTGATGGACATCTAGGTTGCTTCCATGTCCTGACTATTAGAAACAGTACTGCAATGAACACTGGGGTACATGTGTCTCTTTCAGTTCTGGTTTCCTTTGGTGTGTATGCCCAGCAGAGGAATTTATGTGTCATATGGCAGTTCTATTTCCAGTTTTTTAAGGAATCTCCTCACTGTTCTCCATAGTGGCTGTACTAGTTTGTATTCCCACCAACACTGTAAGAGGCTTCCTTTTTCTCCATACGCTCTCCAGCATTGATTGTTTGTAGACTTTTTGATAGTAGCCGTTCTGACTGGCATGAGATGGTACCTCATTGTGGTTTTGATTTGCATTTTTCTGATAATGAGTGATGTTGAGCATCTTTTCATGTGTTTGTTAGCCATCTGTATGTCTTCTTTGGAGAAATTTCCATTTAGTTCTCAGCCCGTTTTTTGATTGGGTCATTTATTTTTCTGGAGTTGAGCTGCAGGAGCTGCTTGTATAGTTTTGAGATTAATTCTTTGTCAATTGCTTCGCTTGCTATTGTTTTCTCCCATTCTGAAGGCTGTCTTTTTACCTTGCTTATAGTTTCATTTGTTGTGCAAAAGCTTTTAAGTTTAATTAGGTCCCATTTGTTTATTTTTGCTTTTATTTCCATTACTCTGGGATGTGGGTCATAGAGGATCCTGCTGTGATTTATGTCAGAGAGTGTTTTGCCTATGTTTCCCTCTAGGAGTTTTATAGTTTCTGGTCTTACATTTAGATCTTTAATCCATTTTGAGTTTATTTTTGTGTATGGTGTTAGAAAGTGTTCTAGTTTCATTCTTTTACAAGTGGTTGACCAGTTTTCCGAACACCACTTGTTAAAGAGATTGTCTTTTCTCCATTGTGTATTCTTGCCTCCTTTGTCAAAGATAAAGTGCCCATAGGTGCATGGATTTATATCTGGGGTTTCTATTTTGTTCCATTGATCTATATTTCTGTCTTTGTGCCAGTACCATACTGTCTTGATGACTGTAGCTTTGTAGTATAGTCTGAAGTCAGGCAGGTTGATTTCTCCAGTTCCATTCTTCTTTCTCAAGACTGCTTTGGCTATTCGAGGTTTTTCGTATTTCCATACAAATTGTGAAAGTACTTGTTTTAGTTCTCTGAAAAATACCATTGGTAGCTTGATAGAGATTGCATTGAATCTATAGATTGCTTTGGGTAGTATACTCATTTTCACTATATTGATTCTTCCAATCCATAAACATGGTATATTTCTCCATCTATGTGTGTCATCTTTGATTTTTTATGGCTTTTCTTTAGTGTAGGTGCACACGAACACACACACACACACAGTGTAGTCTCCTTTTCTTCCTCTTCTTATAAGGCCACTAATCCCATCATGAGGCCCCTACCTCATGACTTCATCTAACCCTAACTAAACTCCCAAAGGCCCCATTTCCAAACACCATCACAGTGGGGAGGGGGTTATTTAGGACTTCAATATACAAATTTTGGGGGTAAACATTTAGCTCATAAAAACTTCCCTGTCCAGTCCGTACACCATTTTCTTGTATTAAAATACAGGGAAAAGACACATCCATGGTATATGAGACAGGACAGTGAGATGAAGTGTAGAATAGGCCTTTGGGATCAGCCCTTAACCAGGGGCAAGTTGTTTAAGCTCTCTCTCTGATCTGTGACTAGAATAGTCATTATTATCTTCAGCTCCTAGGATGTTGTGAATTAATACATGCAGAAAACCTTAGTAGACGCCTTGTACATCTTTTGTATTCAAGAACTGGTTCCTGTTGTGACAGTATACATCCTTGTAGTAAGCTGATATCTGTTTTTCAAAATCAGTAGAGCTGTGTGTGCTAGTATGGTAGATATGGTAAGAGTGATCAAGGAATAGTTTTAAGTGAAACAAGCAAAATACTGATTATTATGTTTAAAAATCCATGTTTATATGTACCAATACATACATAATAGTGATATATATATATATCCACATATATATATATCATATATCCATATGTATTTTTGTAAAAGAGGAGCAATTATTTTATGTACAAGTTTTTGTTTCTCATGGAAAACGTGATAAAATAATGAAAGAAACCATTGACTATTTCCAAGGAGTGGAACTTAGGGTTTGCTGCAGGAAAGAAACTCACCTTTCAGTGTATACTCTTTTGTTATCTTTCAGTTTTTTGTATTATTATCACACATTTCAGAAAGTTCAACTTTCTCTCTAGAAGGTATTCCTTAACTTCTTCTCTACTGTCATTTTCATATTATTGTTTGTATTTTCCATTTTCTATGTTTTATTTTTTCCACAGGCACAGAAATATTACCAGTTAACTAATAATTTAGGAAAGGTCTAAAACGAGTTGGCAGGGCTTTAAGATGATAAAATATTATTGTTAAAATACTGAAGGTATATGTATTATTATGATTATTTGCATGTTGTGATTATAATGAATATTTTCCACAAGGCCCTTATAATTTTCAAATATTTTTATTATTTTCTTCATTTTCTTTAATGAATTTGAAAATAAAAACATGCTTTAGTTAAAAAAGGAAAAGTTTAATTAAAACATTAAAATCTTGGCAATATACCTACACTGTTAATTTTTTTTTTTTTTTAGGTATCAGGAATCTCTTTTATTGATTATCAGAAACATTACAAACATCTAATATGAACAAATTGTAACATGACAGTGATTATTTTGAACAATTAATACATTTCAGATATATTTAATTTTTATTATATGATTAATTTAAAATTATATAGGATATGAATTCCTAAAACTTGAAAATTACATGTGATTTATAAGAATATCTATGAAATATTTTCTCTTAGTCTATTTCTGTACATTTTTTGGTTTATTTCTGATTAATCTGGTGTTTTCTTAGACTACTACATTGCTATCATATATTAAAACTTTTAGCTGTATTTTATGTGCTTATATCATCTTCCAGAACATATTTTGAAAGTATCATGCTGAGTTTTCTTTTTGAAGAGAGCAGGAAGAATCATTTTGTTATAGGAGGCATCATAATGCTAACCATTATCTGAAATCAGATGAGACTCCCAATAGGCAAACGAGGTAGGCACATATAGGCTTGAGGAGTTTTGCTGAGATTGATAGGGTTTCCATCCAGTCGAATATCCTCTAGTGCCTTACGAATATAAGTCAAATTTTTAACATTGCAGAAGGTATCTTCATGCATCTCCAGAATGTTGTTATTCTAAAAAAGATTAAGATAAATTACTAGATGAGTTATCACATATTCCTAGTATTGATGAATAATATAGTCAATTTTGCTTCACCTCTGCTTTTACTCTTTCCTTTCTTCTCTCATCCAGAAATGCACATTATGCAACTCTTATATACATCAACACTTTCTAAAGCAGTGAGGATAAACTAATAAACATAAGAAACGTACGCTTGCCTTTATGGCACTTATACTTCAGTAATGGGAATATAAGATAATGAGATGAAAAAACAAATTTAAGGAAAACAAATTATTTCCAAAAATAATCTGACCTAAAAAGAAAGGAAAGTGTCTGTGAAAAATTATCTTAAGAGACAGCAGTGGAGCTGAGATTGGAATGACAAGGAGACATGGGCATGGGAGAGAACTGACGTGAGAATATCCCAGACAGAGAGAACGCCAAATTCAAATTCTGAAAAATAAGCATGGAAAATTCAAGAATGAGGAAAAAAAAATGTCAAAATGGCTATTGGGTTGAAAGTTTTGTACATGACTGTTAGGGCTAATTGGTATATAGTGTTGCTCAAGTCTTCTGTTTCTTAGTTGATCTTATGGCTAGTTGCTCTATCCATTATTAAAAGTGGAATATTGAGGAATCTAACTTATTGTTGAATAGTCTGTCTCCCTTCAATTCTAATAGTGAAGTCCTTATAAATTTTGAGGCTTTGTTGTTAAGTACATATGTATTTATAAGCCTTATGTCTTTCTGATAGATAGACTGTCTATCTTACAAAGTGTCCATGAGGAATAATACAGATTTAGCGCCTATGCACTATTCTATTTTCTTTGATAGATAATACATACACAGTTAATAATTATCATGCCTTATCTTTAAGTCATTATCATGTATCATGTATCAGCATCACTGAAACTGAGATGCAGGGAGGTTTAGACATTTGTTCAGTCATTAAATAGTGTCAAGTAGAATTTCAGTCCAGGGAATCTGCTTTTGCCAGATCTGTCATTCTTATAGTACGTTGGAAAATATTTTTCAAATGAATCACAAAAAGAGATTTTATATGAGCATTAAAAATAAATATAAAATGAAGACAATGTAAATTAAAAAACAGCCTTATACTGGATATTGGTGAGGTGATTGTAAAAAAGAAATATTTTTATTAATTATAAATATATTATAATTATAAATATATTATAATTATAAATATATTTAATATAATTAAATACATTTAATGTTCACTTGGTACTTTTTTAATCCTTAGACTAGGAAATGTAAAGCCAATCACTTCAAAAAAATCTTAGATTGTATATGCAAGCACATTATGTTTAAATATAACATCAGAGACCTGGTTACTCTGTAGAGTCAGTATCATCAGACATAGTAATGCAATTTAATTCAGAATTGGAAAAAAATTTCCAGTTCCTTTTATGATTCCCTTGAAAATCCTCTTTCCAATCCTAAACCAAGCAAGAAATTCTCATTGACATAGACATTCACCCCCAGAAAAAGAGAAGATCAATAGACAGCCATCCAGATACCAGATAAGGACAAAAAAGGACATCACATTAAGGAAGTTAAATAGTCAGGAAAGCTCTCAAGAGATAGACATCTAAGAGCCATAGACAGATACACACACAAAGACACCAAACAGAAGTATGGGAAGATGTAAACAGGAATAGAAGAAAGGACACAGAGGTAAATAATTACAGAATCCACAGAGCAAAAAAAAAAAATCAGACTTGCTCTCATATAGCAGAATCACTTCTTGTGATGGTTTAAACTTTTCCTCCTAAAAGATTGTAATATTGTACTATGATATTGTGTCTTTGAGCACATAATGGATGTGTTCTCTACACACTTATTCCATAGGACAGATGAAATTATTACAGAAAGTTGATTACAACTGTATACCAAAAGTTACATCTGAAATAAGAAGTAACTTATCTTTCTTTGTTTCAACAACCAAAAGTGTTTTTTAATTGATCATATTGTAATTTTTTATTGATCATATTGTAATTTTTAATTGATCATATCCATACTTCAATGGAATATATTTGGTCGGCCAAAGTTTGTTCGGGTTTTTACATAACATCTTACAGGAAAAAAAAAAAACAACAACATGAACAAACTTACTGGCCAACCCAGTATTTAGAAAATATTAGATCGTAACATTTTGAAAATGTTTTCACTCATTAGTTCAAAGATAAAATGTAGCTTAAAGGAATTTAAAATAACGCAAGCTTTCAAATATGTTGGTTTAGAAAAAACTGCATTTTCTTAATCCAGAGAGATGAAAGTCTGGATGAAAGTCCTATCTCTCAGCAGATAGGAATGTCCTAGGACTGAATTTAACTCAGTTCATGAAACCTAAAATCAAGAGCTAAAACTGACATTTTTTCCTCTGAAAGCTAGAAATCAAATTAAATTTTTCTTTCTTTCTTATTCTCTTTCATTTCTAATCTTCACACATTTCTTCAGCAGATGAAGCTCTTATTTTCTAAAAAACAAGATTTGTGTCCCAAAAAGATACATTATGACTTGGCAAAAAATGAAAATAAAGACTAAAGTTATCAGAAATAAATCAGTATAGAATCATGAATATGCCAACACCTTATACTCAGAGTGAGAGAGAGAATAAATGAGAGAAGAAAAAAATAAACTATCAGAGTGTATTAACATGCAATTATACACAGCTTTTGCATCCTGGCTTCCTCCCCTCTGCATCTGTTTTCCATGGATGTGTTGGGCATAACTTACTAGTAGAAGCCTACCTGGAGGTGAAGGGCTCGCAGATTTTCTGGGAGTGGTAGAGGGATGTGGTCCAAGTTGTTATCCGTGAGGTAGAGATGATGGAGATCATACATATCCTGTAAACATTCCAAATGTAAGGCCTTAATAGAAATTAGTGGGCCACAGTCATACGGTTCATCTCCTGTCCATGAAACTATTTGTAAAATAACAGGCCTGTTCAGGTCTTGTTTCCTGAGTGAGTGAGTGAGTGAAGTTGCTCAGTCGTGTCCGACTCTTTGCAACCCCATGGACTGTAGCCTACCAGGCTCCTCCGTCCATGGGATTTCCCAGGCAAGAGTACTGGACTGGGTTGCCATGTTTTCTAAAGTTGAGGCAAATTAGTTTTCTGTGTTCCTGGACAATTCAATTGAGTTCTGCAAGAACTGATAGCAAGCAAATATCTCTCGATGTAAATGAAACATCTTTCTTAGTCTCTGGAAGAACCTACTTTGTCCACTCTAAATTTCTCAGTTTAAGCAAGGCATTGATTTCCCACACAGAGATTCTGCAGTAAAATTTTGAGGATTATGGTGAAAAATAACAAGAATTTCCTTCACGTTACAGGAATGGGGAAATGAGAAATTCTCCCCAAGAAAATCCTACCGCCTCCAGCACAAGTAGAAAGAGGGCAGCCTAACAAGACAGAATACACCTTTAGATACAACCAGGTCTACTCCAACCAAATGTCACAGGACAAACTGAGACTCACTGTCACCCATGCCAATAGACTCTGAGTGAGGGCACTAGATTTGATCTTTGCCAGGCTCTGATGAGGTACCCTAATTCCCTTGCCCGCCACAGTGGTGTCACAGGATCACAGGTGGAGATACAGGCTTTCTACCATTGCCCAGGGCTAGTGAATCCACACAACCCCTTGTAGCCTCCATGGAAGTTGGGGGATGTCCCTTCAAACAGTAGCTTAAATTTATTTGTTCAACAGGTATTTAGAGAAGCAGCTCGAAGGGAGTTAAGGCTGGGTAAGAAAGCCAAACTGGTTACTGTTCTCAGACTCTCTGCGGTTATGCCAAGCAAAACCATCCTAACCCCAAACTTGTTTTCCTTCACTTAGAAAATAAAATTCATAAGATTAACTGAATCCATCCCCCTTACAGATAATTTAGAACGCATCTACCCTCAAGGCACCCTCCACACTCTGTGCAAGTAATTGACCTTCCAACCACACAAAGTACTCTCCTTGAGAGGAGCCTTGGTAAATATAAATCATTTGGCTTACAGCATTCTTAGGTGCAACTTAACAGACTGGTGCTCCACCCACTTCTTATTCCAGCTCTGCTTTCTCTTCTTAGTTCTTGAGCAGCCTCAGAACATACCAGAACACAGTGTTTCCCAAAGGCATGACACATAGTGTTCTCAAGTTTATTTTAGGCATTAAAAGTCTCATCAAATTGAATCCCTTTGTGGAAATAAAAAGGCTAGACACTGATTGCAAAGGGAACGGGAAGGTTAAAGTATTTCATATTCAAACTTAAAGCTCACTTTAAATGCTTCTTGCTTTATTCCTTTCCTTCCAAGTCTATTGTTGCTGATATCAATAAATCTCAAAGTGGTTGGCAATTCTGGGAGCTGCCTAATTTTGTTGTCACGCAGGACAAGCTCTCGGAGTTGAGGCAGCTTTCTGAATGCATCTTCATCAATCTCAGATATTAAGTTTGATGTCAGATCAATCCTTCTTAGGTCATCTGGAAAAAAAAAAAAAAAAAACACGAGAGAAGTAGTTAAATATGTTTCACTCACATAAAAATATAAATATAAAATTTCCAAACACTGGAGTGGGTTGTCATTTCCTTCTCCAACATATAAAAAAATATAAACATGAATCAGCAGTAGTTAATGAAACAATTCTAACAACTTTATAAAAATTTAATAGACCACTGCTGCTGCTCAGTCATGTCTGACTCTGTGACCCCTCGAGGCTCCTCTGTTCACAGGATTCTCCAGGTAGGAATACTGGAGTGGGTTGCCATTCCCTCCTCCAGGGGATCTTCCTGACCCAGGGATTGAACCCCTGAACCTTTTATGTCTCCTGCATTGGCAGGCGGGTTCCTTACTACTGAACCACCTGGATTTCCTCCAAATACTATTCATATTTATGCACTCCAAAGAAAGTGTAGCCTTAGTAAAGAAATTGACCCATTATATTTCATTATATTTAAAATAATTGATCTTTTTCCTATATTCTTCATAAATTTTGTCTGGATCTTACTATTTAAAATATTTTTTCTCCATGCTGGCAGATTATTATATTTTCTAACAGTAATAAATACATTAGCATTAAAATACACAGGCATTAAAAAGAAACTTTTGAATGATTAAAACAATGAAGACAAATACCAACTTTTTTCAAAGTTGGCAGCAACTTTGGCCAGAATTTAGATTTGCATTCATCAATTATAAAGTAATTGTGCTTTTTTTTTAAAATTGTGCTTCAATGGAAGTCTATTTGAACAAGCCAGATCCTACTAAATATATGGTCATGACTTTCTGCTCTTATTGTGATAACATGATAATGAGTTTTAGCCTATAAAATATAATTATTTGTGATTTTTGTTTACTTGAAAATAGTTTGAGAATATCAACAACTATATAGTTTCATGTGCATAAGTCATGTCACTTCAATCGTGTCTGACGCTTTTGTGACCTCATGGACTGGGGATTGTCATTGGGATTCTCCAGGCAAGAATACTGGAGTGGGTTGCCATGGCTTCCTCCAGGGGACCTTCTCTATGCAGGGATCAAACCCACATTTCTTATGTCTCCTGCATTGGCAGGCAGGTTCTTTACCACTAATGCCACTTGGGAAATCCATATAGTTTCATAACGACCTTTAATGATTCATCATTCTTTCTTATTGTAATTAAAACAAACCTCCAAGTATACAAATAAGTAAAAATTGACTTATGAGACATATTTTCATATTCAAGTTTCATTTTTGGTACCAACATTTTATAATGCAAACATTTAAGAAACAAAAGGGAAGGATATTAGTGTCAGCATCCATACTTAGGCTTGCAAAATCATTTTTGTTGATCTTTTTAATTCTGTTAAAACGGGAATAGAAATAAGCTGTGTTCTTGGGCAGTGGAGGAATAGCATCGAGTTCATGGTCGTCGCAGTATACGGTGGTACTTATACAGGTACACAGAAGGCAGGTTGGAAAGTCTAAAAGAGAGGCAAATAATATATGTAAGCAGCAAGCAATTTCTAACAAATAATGGGATTACAAATGTTTATGAAGCAAGATTACAGTCTCATATAGACTATGCTGGCATATTTAATATCTTCTTATATAGTTTTCTATAAGTAAAATACTAAAGTCAAATATAACAACCCAGGCTGCCCTAATAGTTAATATAGTCTTTGTAATGTTTTAAAATGTTATTTTAAATTATCTACTGAATATTGTATGATTGTTGCTTTTATATTTATTGAAAATTCTATTTTCAGAAGTAAATATTGATTGCAGTTTTTATAAATTTAAAACATCACATATAATATTTTTATTAGATCTTTCATTCAGTATTTATACACCCCACTGAAATAAAATCAAGGGAAAGGGTAGAGCAATTATCATTAATATTTATTCACTCAATATGCATTTATTGAATCTATTCTATGTAAATTGCACTGTGCTAGCTGGTGGAACAGTGGTAACCACAAAGACACAGTTCTGTTTCATGATCTGCTATGTAAGATGGATGTTAATCACACAAATAAAATGATGATTGTGGTAAATGTCATGGAATAACATAGAAGCATAAAATAGAATTTGATCCAGTCTGAGAGTCGTGGTTCTTTGAGGAGGTGATGACTGAGTTGAGATCTGCAGGAAGAGTATGACCCGACTGTTCAGGTGAGCGGAAAGAGCCTGCAGGCTGAGGATGCAGAGTGCACCAGGTCCCTTCACTCTGGAGGTACTGAAAGGTGGTCCCTGTAGCGACAGCACAGAAGCTTTGGAATGTGTAGGACACAAAACACACAGGCCTATGGGCTGTGTTACAGGTTTGGTCTCTTGTCCTAAGGATGGGCAGGAGTATTACATGATCAGATTTGCATGTTAAGACATCACCCTGCTTGAAGGTGAGCTGGAATACTAACTGATGGGGTGGGGGGCGGAGTGGGATGGGCATAGGGGCAATGAGTTATCAAGATAAAAGATGGTGCTTGCTTGGCTATGATAATATGATAGAAAAGGCAACAGACCCCCCCCCCACTAAAAAATTCAAGTTATAGTATATCTCCATTTATTAATCTATTCTCTCTCTCTCTCTTTCTCTCTCTCACACACACACACACACACACACACACACACACACACAGCTCCCTCCTTCACTCTCTGCTTACTCATTGGTCTTATTGATCTTATAGAGGACAGAGGGCTTCTAAGGGAGATAGAGAAGCAATGGTCAGAAGAAAAGAAGGATAATAGATGATCAGTATTATGGAGGCCAAGTGGAGAGATAGTTTGAAGGAACAGGGAATAGAAAATAATCTAAATCAGCTGAGATGTCAGTTAAGGACTGAACAATGTCTCTTGGAGTAGTTATTGTGGAGGTTAAGGGAGACTTCGGTAAGAGCTGTGGAGTGATAAGGCTGGAAGCCAGATCACAGTCCCTGAAGGAGGATGTAGGAGGTGAGGAAAGTTATAGAACATGCAGACAATGTTTCTGAGATGTTTGACTGTAAAGAAAAAGGAAAGAGAGATAGTAATAACTATAAGACCTATTTGTAGTGTGTATGATGAGGAAATGGACTAAAGTGGGAGAGATTTGAAAAAAAAAAAAATATCCAACGGGAGAGAGATTAAAGATAAAAAGGATCCTGAGAGGGCAGCAGGAAATGGAACTGAGAACACAATGGAAAGCATTAACATCCCACATGAGGGAGCACAGACAGTTCCTCTGTTGTAACAGGAAGAAGGGGAAGAGGCAAGGATGTCTGTAAGTCAGTTCAGTTGCTCAGTCATGTCTGACTCTGCAACTCTATGGATTGCAGCACGCCAAGCTTCCCTGTCCATCACCAATTCCTGGAGCATGCTCAAACTCATATCCATGAAGTTGGTGATGCCATCTAACCATCTCATCCTCTGTTGTCCCCTTCTTCTCCTTCCTTCAGTCTTTCTTAGGATCAGGCTCTTTTCCAATGAATCAGTTCTTCCCATGAGGTGGCCAAAGTATTGGAACTTCAACTTCAGCATCCGTCCTTCCAGTGAATATTCAGGACTGATTTCCTTTAGGATGGACTGGTTTGATCTCCTTGCAGTCCAAGGGATTCTCAACAGTCTTCTCCAGCACCACAGTTCAAAAGCATCAATTCTTCAGTGCTCAGCTTTCTTTATGGTCCAGCTCTCACATTCTTACATGACTACTGGAAAAACCATAGCTTTGACTATACAGACCTTTGTCAGCTAAGTAATGTCTCTCCTTTTTAATATGCTGTCTAGGTTTGTCATAACTTTCCTTCCAAGAAGCAAATGTCTTTCAATTTCATGGCTGCACTCACCATCTGCAGTGATTTTGGAGTCCAAGGAAATAAAGTTGGTCACTATTTCCATTGTTTCCCCATCTGTTTGCCATGAAGTGATGGGACCAGACCATGATCTTAGTAATTCAAATGCTGAGTTTCAAGCCAGCTTTTTCACACACCTCTTTCACTTTCATCAAGAAGCTCTTTAGTTCCTCTTCACTTTCTGCCATAAGGGTGGTGTCATCTGCATATCTGATGTTATTGATATTTCTCCCAGCAATCTTGATTCCAGCTTGTGCTTCATCCAGCCCAGCATTTCTCATGATGTACTCTGCATATAAGTTATTAAGCAGGGTGCCAGTATACAGCCTTGATGTACTCCTTCTGCTACTTGGAACCAGTCTGTTGTTCCATGTCCAGTTCTAACTGTTGCTTCTTGACCTGCATGCAGATTTCTAAGGAGGCAAGTAAGGTGGTCTGGTATTCCCATCTGTTTAGGAATTTTCCACAGTTTGTAGTGTCCACACAAAGCCTTTGGCATAGTCAATAAAGCAGAAGTAGATGTTTTTCTGGAACTCTCTTGCTTTTTCAGTGATCCAGTGGATGTTGGCAATTTGATCTCTGGTTCTTCTGCCTTTTCTAAATCCAGCTTGAACATCTGGAAGTTCTCAGTTCACCTACTGTTGAAGCCTGGCTTGGAGAATTTTGAGCATTACTTTGCTAATGTGTGAGATGAGTGCAATTGTGTGGTAGTTTGAGCATTCTTTGGCATTGCCTATCTTTGGGAGTGGAATGAAAACTGACCTTTTCCAGTCCTGTAGCGACTGCTGAGTTTTCCAAATTTGCTGGATGTAGATGGAAATGTAGGTAAAACATGTATGGCGTGGATATGCTGCTGCTGCTGCTAAGTCACTTCAGTCATGTCCGACTCTGTGCGATCCCAGAGATGGCAGTCCACCAGGCATCCCTGGGATTCTCCAGGCAAGAACACTGGAGTGGGTTGCCATTTCCTTCTCCAATGCATGACAGTGAAAAGTGATACATATATGACCATGCTAATTTAGCAGTATTGCTTAGAGTAATTATATATAGTCACAACAATTGTTTTTAATTCTAGTTTTTTTTCCACTTATAACTCAAGCCTACTCAATGTAGTTTCTAAGTATTAGTTCTAGAAATTGATATTTATAATAACAAATAATGTTTCAGTTTTTAATGTTTTAAATATTTCCAAACTATTTCTATTTGACTTAAATAAATTTACGATTTACATTTAAGTTTTAAAGTTTAGAATTTACTTTTGTGCAAAGTAAATATGAATTAAATTTTTAATTTCATTACTTAGACTCCTTTAAGAAACAAATTTTTTAAGTCATAATTTTTCTTACATTGTTTCAAAATTTACATTATTGAGCCATACATTTTACTAGAGCTTTTCAAAAGATTGGGCATTCTACTCCTCTTAATCTTGACACATCAGGTAATTCCAAATCAGTCAAATTTTGAAAGCTCTGAAATTACTTAAAAGTAAGTAATGTTCTAGAGATATTTAATTTCCCTGTTTTGAGGACTTTCTGCCAGGTATGCACATTTCCTTCTCATTGTGTGTGTATCTCCCTGGTTCTGTTTTTAGCATATTCTATCACCCCACAGAAAGTTGACTGTGTGGGAAGAATACGATGTATTCATTAAAGACAGGATTTAGTGGTTTCTGTCTTCATTCCAGCACCATTACGTACCACCTCCATGATCTTGGACCACTTTTGTGGTATTTTGAATTTTAGTTTGCCTATTTATAAAGTGAAAATAATAATAACTAGCACGTACTTAGTACTACTGTGTCTCTTCAAAGACACAATATAAAACACTTTAGTGACTGGCGTATTGGCAGCATTTCACAAAAGACAACTTTTCATATGGCTTCTTAGTGAATAGTGAGAAGCTCATAGAATCAGAGAGTACATTGGTGATTACCAACGACTGGGGGGAGGGGGAACTGGTTTCAGGTGTGTAAAATGAACTATGTTCTAGACATCTGCTTACAACATGGTGCCTACAGTTAAAGTATGTATCATACACTGAACAATTTGTTGACAGTAATTGAAAAAATTCTATCAATAATAATGAGAATCGCTACCATTGATGATGTTTACTGTGGGCCAGGCACTAAATTTGTTCAGTTAATCCTTGCAACAACTCTATGAGGTAACATCTGTTACTGATTATCCCATTTTCTAGATGAGGAAACAAAGGCAAAAAAATATTGAATGCTTTGCTCAAGACTGAATATCCAGCAAATCTGAAAGTGGGGATCTGAATGCTCTTTCCTCTCTTTTGTTGTCTCATTGTGTTCCGTACTGACTTTTTCTTATACTACCTATAACATCTACTGTCTCTAAGTTGCTTTACTTGTCTGTCTCTCTGTACTAAACAGAAATATCTGTGAAAATAGTAGTCATTTAAAGCTGTTTTGTATATCCAGAACTTACAGTACAGAGACATTCGATGTAAGTAAACCTTCACAATGAAAACTGTTCATTTTTTTCTGCACCCCCTTCATCAGAGCACACACATTCTCCATGTGTGTAAAAGTATTCTAGTGTGAGTCCACTTGAATACCTCCCAAGGTTGACACTGACAAATTCTAACATGAAATATAGACAAACCATAGACTCACATTTAGCACCAGGAATTCCTTTTATCACCCAAAAGGCCCTGGTTTACATAACTTTCAGGTCCTACAAAGTGGAGTCCAATATTATGGAACCCTGTCTTTCCTTTTCCTTTCTCTGCCCCTGGGACTGAGTGGAAAGGCAGCTTGGTTTCCACTAAGAACACACTCAAGAATCAGAGCAACTTCGCTTAAAACTCAATGTGTGAAACTAATGCTCAGTGATCTCTGGAGAGTTCCAACCCTTTCTGAGCTAGTTTCCTAGGTAATAATGTAAAAAAATGAATACTAATACCTTCACAGGGAGGTTGTAGTAGTCACATGAGATAACGTGACGTGCTGAGCACTATAGCCCCGAGAAAGTGTGTGCTCAATCAATGGAAAGCATTATTACTATCATCACCATCGTCCTCACCATCATCACTTATCTCCTTGAAATGCTGGGACTTGATCTCTCAGCCATGGATTCGCATCTTGCTAATAGTGTATCCTTTAGTTTAAAAATGCATTCATTCCACCACAGAGCTTTTTGAGTAATGATGCCAGACAAATATTTTCACCCCAGATCTTTGGTTATTTGATCATTTCCATCATGCCAAAACTAAATTATTAAAACTGCTTTATATTTTAACACAAAATACACGTGTATCTCCTGCTTCAAACCTAGCCTCTAGCAAAGCTCTTTCCTTGGGTCCTGTGGGTCCCTGCAGAGTGGGAACTTGGCAGTTTTGAGAAAGAGACAAGTGAACGTCATTACAATCCAGCCCTGATGGACCTGACCTTCATTGGTCTGTGGACCCAGAACCCCGGTGAATTCAGGCTCTTGTGGGGAAGAACCATCGATCAGCCTGGGGGTAGATTCCTCTTCCTCTTCCTCTTCAGCCTCCTCTGGTTGTGGGGGTGGGGTGAGGAGCTCTCTGTTTCCGGAAGGCATCACTGTCGCTATTTCAATCTGAAAAAGAAGCAGAATTTCATCAGGCAATCTCAATCACCCGTTGTGGCCATGACACAAATTTAAAAATGTATCCATCTTTTTCACAAGAGGTCGCTGGTGTCCTGAAGTTGAACGCTGTGTGACGCCTGCTTGCCTGGGAAGGCACATGCGGTTCCCGTTTTGTTTTTAATTAATTTTGTTTCTCAAATCTTAGTAATAGTTTCCAGTGCCTTTTTAATTTTGGTCTTATTGCTCTCAAAACACCCGCGTGTGTTTAATTCATAGGTTTAAAAATAACCTTATTTATTGTTTTCTAAATACATAGTGTTGCAAGAATGCCTTATTGTGAAATTCAGATTCTGAGAGTAAAATCCGAAATTCCCCTTCCTCTTGCAGCCCCGATTCTATTCCCAATAAGAAACGGATGTGTATTTTCGAGTCCTTTTAATCTTTGATTTTCAAGATTCAAATATTCTGTTCCTTTACAGTGACTTACACTTCCTTCGGTTGCATTTTACTGTTGCTTGGAAAATTCTGTGGATGGAGGAGCCTGGTAGGCTATAGTCCAGGGATCGCAAAGAGTCGGACACGACTGAGCGACTTCACTTTCCTTTCCTTTCTCCTTTATGCTAAACTAAAATGTGTAAAGGTATGAAAACTACATGACTTGATCATGGACTGCCATTTCTCATATATTTTCACTATTATTCGAATAACAAATATTACCAATAATATTGGGATATTAAAATTGACCTTCTTGAGAGCTTTGACAATACAAGGCACTTTTATAAAATTTGAAAACCTGGTCAAAGATGGCTTCCATTTTAGATTATTCTTGACTTTCTCTTATTACTTGGATGTTTTATGTAGTGAGATTTTGATTCTAAGAACACTGTTTGGCACTTAAAAGAACCCCTTACTCTCAACCTTCTTCCCTTATCTCAGTGTCTGTTTCTTTGTGTTGTTATTTAGTTGCTAAATTGTGTCGACTCTTTTGCAACCCCATGGACTGTAGCCCACCAAGCTCCTTTGTCCATTGGATTTTCCAGGCAAAAACCTGCAGCGGGTTGCCATTTCCTTCTTCAAGGGATCTTCCTGATCCAGAGATTGAACCAGGGCTTCCTGCATTGCCAGGCGGATTCTTTACCACTGAGCCACCAGGGAAGCCCCTGTTTCTTTATATTGTAGATTCTTACCTCCCTACCCTAACTTCCTGCTGACCTTGAAACTTTTGG
Source organism: Tragelaphus eurycerus (assembly GCA_935064755.1). Taxonomy (NCBI): domain Eukaryota; kingdom Metazoa; phylum Chordata; class Mammalia; order Artiodactyla; family Bovidae; genus Tragelaphus; species Tragelaphus eurycerus. The sequence goes on along the minus strand of CAKXYN010000010.1, from coordinate 35,908,203 downwards.
TGAGAAATTTGCTCAAGACAATTGGTTGTCAACATGTAGGAACTGGATCAGAGGTAAAGAATCCACCTGCCAAGCAGGAGACACAGGAGACGTGAATTCCATCCCTGGGTGGGGAAGATCCCCTGGAGGAGGGCATGGCAACCCACTCCAGTATTCATGCCTGGAAAATCCTGTGGACAGAGGATCCTGGTGGGCTACAGTCCATGGGGTTGCTGCTGCTGCTGCTAAGTCACTTCAGTCGTGTCCGACTCTGTGTGACCCCATAGACCATGGAGTTGGAAACAGTCAAATACAACTGAGTGACTACACCCGCTCACAGGCTTATGTAGGAATCATCCTTAGAGGACTAGTTTTTTCATGGCAGCCTAGAATTTCCAAAGTCTCCCTTTATCACTTTGATTTTTTTAATCCTTCTTTATTTGTTTTCACTAAACACACACACACATACAAATTACTTTCTAACTTACTTAATGTCAACATGATATGCAAGCTATTACTTTCATGTTTGAAATATGAAATATGTAAAATAAATACATAATTACACTAGATACTTTCTGAGTATTTTAGATGTTTCAGATTATTTTAAAATTTTACAATAGACTTATGATTTAATGTCACTTTTATACACTTGAATACATTGCTTCACAAATGAAAATTATCCTTTTAAAGGAAACTAAACTATTTTTTGGTCAATTTATTTTTCTGGATTGTGTCTCCTTCTGTGCATCTGTAGTTTCTCCATTTCAGCCCTTCCTGCATTGTAGGTATTGATTCCATTGGTTTTCTGCCAACCCAAGACTACTTTACAGTACACTTTGAGTTACGTCTTCTATCTTTGCACCCCAAAGCTGTAGCATAGTAGGTGATCAACAAGTGCTTACTGATTATAATAAAAAAAAAAATTGCTTGTCCACAATATATCTAATTCGCAGCTCCATGCTTAGTTTTAGACATTTTGCTAAGAAAAATCAACGAAGGATTAAAAGCTTATTTTACTGCATTTAAAGCATGAAGGCAAACCTAAAGCAAATTACAGTATATTGGGTGCATTAGGAAGCCATACATGAAGATATTATAAAACGTGTCCAGAAATCTCTGCTTGAGAAGCATACTTCCTTAAACAGAGAAACATACGGTTTCCATCTGCAGGGTCAGAAGGAGGCAGTTTCAGAAGGAATGGATTTGCAGAGGGACCAAAAGGAGGTTCTGGGAAGAACGGAAATTGAGACAGATGTTTCATGGAATGGAGGCAGCCTAAAGGGAGAAACACATTCCAGACACGTTGCCTTGAATCTTTAGCTTTGTAGAAAAATGTTTGTGCATACTTTTTTTTACAGATAATTGTTTTTCCACTGATTTGACGTGAAGCTGTAAGATCTCAGTTGTCATTCAATATAATGAGGCAAAACGGCTTTTATGTTTATCAAAAACTGTTTTGTTCATGCTTCCTTGCTAATAAAATGTGAATGTTGGGCAGCTTTTAAGACCGAGGAAAAGGAATGCATTTTCGGTTCAGCAAAGTTACAGAACTACAGCCTCAAAGTACTGTGCCCAGAGAGCCTTTTGCACTGAAGATGCATTTATTCTCACCATTGGGTAGAAGTGATTTAGGGTTCTGTCTTCTTTTCCTCTTTAACAATTTTCATACCGTGATATGAAGCGGTGAGGCAGCGCATGAAGGGAAATGAGGCCAGGGAAACGTAACCACCTGGCTGTCCGAGTAACAGACCTTTATGCTTAATGCTGCAGAAACCTAAATTTGGGAAGAAACATAAATGGCAAGAAAATACCCCTGCCCCTTTTCTCAAATGCACACATAACTGAGCCTCTGATATAAATATTTATTCTTTTGGAGTTTTTCTCCCCTCTTTTTCATTTCGCCTCCTTATTTTATTCAAACTTGCTCCCTACTGAGTTGACTTTTGATCTGATCATTATATTTCCCTAAATTTAAAGACACAATACAAGGTCATTCCCACGTGTCATTACTTCTTGTGCTTATCTTCTTGACCCAGTACCAGTAGGGTATATCTTTGAGTTAATCAGTTGTCTCATTCTATTTTCTTGTTTACTGGCCTTGGAACTGTAGATAGTTGATGCCACGGCAGACAGTGTTTAGAAGTACCTTCCATATCCACGAAAGAGGTATATTTCTCTCAGAGATTACAGATGCATAGCCCACAGGCTGGGTAGAGTGCTGAACTTAGTAGCTTAGTCATGTCTGACTCTTTGAGACCCAATGAGCTGTTGCCTGCCAGGCTCCTCTATCCATGAACTTTTCCAGGCAAGAATACTGGAGTGGGTTGCCATTTCCTTCTCCAGGGGATCTTCCTGACCCAGGGCTCAAACCCATGTCTCTTACATCTTCTGCATTGTCAGGCAGATTCTTTACCACTGAGCCTCTTGGGAAGTCACAGTGAGGCCTCTGCAAATGTCACACTGAAGAGATAATAGTACCAAGAAGTGTCCTCCACCATCCCTTGGCCTCCACATGCAGCACAGCCCTGATTCCATGGAGGTAACCCTGCACCTCAATGCAATCTCTGAGAAATCAGGGCTGAAATGACCCTGAGGTGGCTTAGATGAAGTTTTTGCTCCTGGAGAAATAAGACCTCTAAGTGGAAAGAAAGTCAGTTAACATTTTTTTTTAAACCAGATTATGTGTACTCAGACTTTTACTGGCTGTATTTGTTTGAAAGTGAAAGTGAAGTCACTCAGTCGTGTCCAACTCTTTGCAACCCCATGGACAATAGCATATCAGGCTCCTCCATCCACGGGATTCTCCAGGCAAGAATACTGGAGTCGGTTGCCATTTCCTTCTCCAGGGGATCTTCCTGGCCCAGGGATCAAACTCAGGTCTCCCGCATTGCGGGTAGATGCTTTACCCTCTGAGCCACCGATAACACTGTGAAAGATTTGAGACCTTCATTCTCAAATAGCAGGCAGCGAGCTTAGCTCAGTGTTCTGTGATGACCTAGATGGGTGGAATGAGGGTGGGTAGCAGGGAGGTTCAAGAAGGAAGGGATATGTATTTACATATAGCTGATTTATTTAGTTGGATAGCTGAGACTAAGAGTATTGTAAAGAAATTATACTCCAATGAAATTTATTTTTAAAAAATAGTCTACAGAGCTGCCCATGGAAGAAACTTTCTCTAAAAGAACCCAGCAACATTTTAAGTGACAGTAACATAAAGAAGGGGGGATAAATTGGGAGATTGGGATTGACATATATACACCACTATATATAAAAATATATAACTAATAAGGATCTATTGTATAGCACAGGGAACTCTACTCAATACTCTGTAATGAGCTACATGGGGAAATAATCTGAAAAAGAGTATATATAACTGACTCACTCTGCTATACTCCTGAAACTAAGGGAACACTGTCATCAACTATACTCTAATAATAAGAAACATAATATTAAACAAAAACTCTCCCCCAAAATCCTTTTAATCAAATCAATTTGCCCTCTAGCAAAAAGTATATCTAAATGATCTATGCAACTGAATTACTACCATTAAGCCTAAATTTATTTGTCTTAATTTCAGAGTAAAAATATGAATAATTAGTATGTTCAGAAACAGCAGCCACACCTCTTCTAATTGTCTTATTTGCCACTGATTCTTTTAGTAGAGACCTGTTGTTGAGCATGCTACTCACACCTGTTCAGGGTAGTCACAAACCATTTTGCTGCTCTTAAGCATTGTTTGAATTAATTAAAACTAGTATATTTTGGGTTTTGATATTTTAATATTTTTCATCTCTGTGCTTAATCTGCACTAAGTTTCCAGTGAAAAACTCAATGAAAATGTTATACCTGTGAGATGGAAAGAATGGAAAGAAAATATAATACATGTGAGATGGAAATCATTACTTGGGTTTTATTCCTGTCTTTATGAATGAATGTAAGGATCACTAAATGAATGAATGAATGAATTTATAAATGATGGAAGGTTTGGCAGTGTTTATCATTATCTAGTCAACCAGACTGAATGCCTTGTGCCAAGCATTACAGTTAAGCTATGGTCAACTGTTCATTTTCCCTGTCATTAATATTTTCTAAACATTGATCCAAGAATGAAAACATAATCAACCCTACTGGAGAAAAAAAAAATGCAGATTTTAGTAGATAAAATAGAGTCCAGGATAGAGTTACAATGAGAGTCCCAGCCCAAGAAACTGAAGTTACTTTAGATTGTTCTTATGATGTAGATCTGATCAGTGAGAAGAGACTGTTTGTCTCAAACCCTTGGGAGCAATTTCTTGACTCATGACTCTCGACTCATTAGTGATGATGATATAGTCAAAGAATGGGAAATTGAAGCTGCTCAGTCATGTCTGACTCTTTGCGACCCCATGGATTGTAGCCTGCAAGGCTTCTCCTTCCATGGGATTTTCCAGGCAGGAAAAGTGGTGTGGGTTGCCATTGGAAAACTGGAGTGGGTTGCCATTTCCTTCTCCAAGGGATCTTCCTGACCCAGGGATAGAACTTGGGTCTCCCGCAAGTAAACTGAATAAGAGGGTAGTCTAGAAAAATAGAGCTCAGGGAAATATGTGATAGTTTGTTATTGTAGCCATCATTGTTTGGAAGAGAGAAACACTAAATTCATTGAACCTAAAGACATCATCTTTAAAACAGAGAAGAGAGGATTCATTGAATCTCACTATGAGCTAGATGAAAATATTGGGCATGGACTGAATACTCATTGTATATGAACAACTGTTATACTCTTTCCATTGATTTGCGTGTAATTCTCAAAATAGCCCTTTGTGGAAGGTGCAATGATTGTGCACATTTAATAGATTTGTAAACTGAGCATGGAAGGAGGCAGGGCTGAGTAAGCTGTCTGAGGTCGTGCAGCTCCTATGTAGTCAGCCCAGGATTTAGGTTCCAAACAGGAAAAGGAGTTCATCAAGGCTGTATATTGTCACCCTGTTTATTTAACTTATATGCAGAGTACATTATGAGAAACGCTGGACTGGAAGAAACACAAGCTGGAATCAAGATTGCTGGGAGAAATATCAATAACCTCAGATATGCAAATGACACCACCCTTATGGCAGAAAGTGAAGAGGAACTCAAAAGCCTCTTGATGAAAGTGAAAGTGGAGAGTGAAAAAGTTGGCTTAAAGCTCAACATTCAGAAAACAAAAATCATGGCATCTGGTCCCATCACTTCATGGGAAATAGATGGGGAAAGAGTGGAAACAGTGTCAGACTTTATTTTTCTGGGCTCCGAAATCACTGCAGTGGTGACTGCAGCCATGAAATTAAAAGACGCTTACTCCTTGGAAGGAAAGTTATGACCAACCTAGACAGCATATTCAAAAGCAGAGACATTACTTGGCCAACAAAGGTCCATCTAGTCAAGGCTGTGGTTTTTCCTGTGGTCATGTATGGATGTGAGAGTTGGACTGTGAAGAAGGCTGAGGCTGAAGAATTGATGCTTTTGAACTGTGGTGTTGGAGAAGACTCTTGAGAGTCCCTTGGACTGCAAGGAGATGCAACCAGTCCATTCTGAAGGAGATGAGCCCTGGGATTTCTTTGGAAGGAATGATCCTAAAGCTGAAACTCCAGTACTTTGGCCACCTCATGCAAAGAGTTGACTCATTGGAAAAGACTCTGGTGCTGGGAGGGATGGGGGCAGGAGGAGAAGGGGACGACAGAGGATGAGATGGCTGGATGGCATCATTGACTCGATGGATGTGAGTCTGAGTGAACTCCGGGAGTTGGTGATGGACAGGGAGGCCTGGCATGCTGCAATTCATGGGGTCGCAAAGAGTCAGACACGACTGAGTGACTGAACTGAACTGATGATTATCATAAAACTACACAACTTCCTTAATACTTACTGATTCTGTACTCAGCTAAAAACATTTATGCTGAATAATCTAACTTCTTACATATCTTCATTCTGAGAAAGAGGAGCTCTGGATAGGAGAAGTGAGCATTGTCATCTGTGGAAATGACCTCACATTATAAATTCATAAATGGAGTTTCCTGTACATATTTTAAGCCTCATGTGATTTTTTTTTTCTTAGTGTCATTTATCAGCCTACCATCACATCTGACCATGACTGATGACGTTAGTCTGTTGCTACACATGAAGGCTGAACGCCCTACAAAGGCCATGCTTCCCTATGAGAGCACTTGGCAGCCAATCAGGCTTTCTCCTGAAATTGACAAGTATAAAATATATCACATAACACTGATGTAGGTAGAATGTAAAATTCAAGCAGCATTGATTATAATTTTCTCAATTTTGTAAGAAATAAGCTTTTATGTAGTATGAAGCTCTAGTCTGCTTAAGCTATGATAGTTTCATATATTCATTTTCCTCTTGGGCATTCAGCTGAAATCAGTTTTCCACTTTCTTAGACTCTAGATTGGGTCACGTGGCTAGTTCTGGCCAACTGATAGGGAGAGAAGGTCATGTGCAACGTCTGGTTCAAATCAGAAGAGCAAGCATTCTTTCTTCAGATTTTCTCTCTCCCTTAACCTGTCAACAGAAGATCCACTGTGACTTTGAAGTCCAAAGGTGAAGATGGTGACATTCTAACATGAAAGATGTTTGAATCCCTGAATAACTACTTGGAAGGCAGTAAACCCCTTGACCTACATTAGGCAGCCATGTCAGCAAGATATAAATTTCTTATTGCATTAAGCCATTGGGATTTTGAATTATTTGTTACTGCTGCTGTTGTAACTTGCCCTAAAATAGACCTTTCCAATTGTTGTTTTCTTATCCATTTCCTAATTAAATTAATGAAATAATTTTTAACATTTTTAGAATTTATTTATCTAGCACATTTCACTGACATTAGAAAAATATACATATGCACATATTTTTGTCTCTTTATCCTCTCTAATTTCTCTTTAACAGACTACTGTTCTTTGACCTAGGTCACTTATGTAGTACCTACTGAAATATATCACCGAATTTTACTCAGTTCACCATTATTTCAATTTATATATTTTTAAATCTCAGTGTTTTATTAACTTATTTCAAAATTAATAAACCTACATAATGAATAAATGTCTGAAAGTCTAAATCAAGACTGGTTAATGGCTTTTTTAATCAAAATAGCATACAGTCATAATATTTGATGTTAACTTGCTAAGATATGTATGTATTGAAGAAAACCTGTAAATGCTTTCTTTTTTTAAATCTATCCGAATGTACAGCTATTCTTCATAGATTTGTGTTCAATGTTTAAGTGAAAACTGTAATGCAAAAGAAACAAAAGCTGATGATTTGAAGGTTGCATTTAATCATATCCTATCTAGTCGGTGTCTCTTCTGGGACCGCAGTGTTTTTTCCTTTGTTCGCATGTTTATTTTCTCATTTCCTTTTCTTGTTGTCAGAAAACGGAGATATTTCATTTTTACTTGCCAGATAGACTGTTTTTTACTTCGGTTTTATCCCAGTTTATTCAGGACTCTGTTCACCATCACGCCCTTAGGCTCCAGAAACTTAATAGGTTTCTAATATCTTAGTTCTCACAAAATGTATCATCTAGTTCTAATTGAATGTCTCCAAATGATATTCGTAGGGGACTTTGGCAAAGGCTGTAGAAACATTATCTAATAGCAAAGTCAGTTCATTTTCCCTTTCCCCTTACTGCCCTTGTTCCCCAAGTAAGGTTGCCAGAAGGACAATTTAGTGCAGGCTGAAATCAGTAATCTCATGAGGATGGGAGTAGGGGGAGAGAGTCAATCACAGTAATTGAAAACAAAGAAGCTGGACTGAAAACCAAGATATTTGGAACCTTTCAAACACTGGCTCTTTATTTTATGATGGAGTAATTTCGTATTTTTTTTAAGTTTCAATCTTTCCCATCCTAACACAAAGCAAATTGTTCCTTCTAACACAGACTTTCTTGAGGCACAAAGTATAGCAGGCTGTGCCTTTTAATATGCAGAGCGTCTCTGAATACCACTGCTGTTCATTCATGATGATGATTTATGTATTATCAGAGGTGATTATAGACATTTTAAACAGGAAAACTTGCATTTCAGAGGATGTTCTAGGGAGAAGCAGCTAAGATTCAATTGTCTTCAAAATAGTTATTACATTATATTTTTTTTCCTATTGTACAGGATTGGTGGTAAAGCCTTGCAAAATTTTGCAAATTTAGAAACCTGACTTAATCTCTCAGTGGTAGAATGGCTTTAAACAAATTCAAAAGACCATTCTAACCTAGTATACTAACCTGAACCCTGTTATTGCCACCAGTGTGTTCTCTGTGGTCTCTGTAGCTTCACTTGGGGGCTTAATTATAGTTAAAACTTTGTAGAAACAGAAGCAGAACAGAGGACCCTGTGTATGCTACTGCTGTTGCTAAGTCGCTTCAGTCGTGTCTGACTCTGTACGATCCCATAGATGGAAGCCAACCAGGCTCCCCCGTCCCTGGGATTCTCCAGGCGAGAGTACTGGAGTGGGTTGCCACTTCCTTCTCCAATGCATGAAAGTGAAAAGTGAAAGTGAAGTCTCTCAGTCGTGTCCAACTCTTAGCGACCCCATGGACTGCAGCCTACCAGGCTCCTCCGCCCATGGGATTTTCCAGGCAAGAGTACTGGAGTGGGGTGCCATTGCCTTCTCCAGACCCTGTGTATATCAGCTCTATAATAACGTAAAGTAACAGAAGGCTGTTTTTCAAGAGTTTGCAATCCTTGAATTTGTTTACTATCATATGTTTTTGCAGTCATTAGCCTGATAGAAGTCATCCGGTCAACAGAAGGCTGCTGAGTAGTAGTTAATTGACTCTGGTAATATTTGGCTCTATGATCTTCCTTATTAATCTCAGTATCAAAATGTATGGATCTGCTTTAATCTCCATTCTATATATGTATTATAGATTCAATATAGGTATGGTAAAGGACTTATGAACCTTCTGAATTTTATTTCTTTCATATTTATGTCTTTGATCAGAGTTTCAATATCATAACTCCAGAGAGAACACATTGAAAAAATATTTGATCCATCCTCAATACCTTCTAGTTACATTTCATTTGTTCTTCTCCTTAAATGCTTTAAGAAATGGACTGTTTTATATATTTACACATATACTTTTCCAGTATTTTGGCCACCTCATGCGAAGAGTTGACTCATTGGAGAAGACTCTGATGCTGGGAGGGATTGAGGGCAGGAGGAGAAGGGGACGACAGAGGATGAGATGGCTGGATGGCATCACTGACTTGATGGGTGTGGGTCTGGGTGACCTCCGAGAGCTGGTGATGGACAGGGAGGCCTGGCGTGCTGCGATTTATGGGGTCGCAAAGAGTCGGACACGACTGAGCGACTGATCTGATCTGATACTTTTCCTCTTTAAAGCCCACATTGAAAGTTAGCAAAGATATTAACATGATGTCACTGTGATTATCCTTTGGGGCCTACCTATCTGCATCTTATATGGAGTACATTGACATCATAAGCCAATAATTGTACAGCCTAATGGATGGCAACATTACTTGACCTCTTATTGTCCTGCCTAGCCTTCTTTTCTTAATGCCCTATTTTCATTGGATCTTCCCTAATTCCACAAATTTCTCATTCTAACACTCCTAGGGAAAGTTGTGGTAAATTTTGTCTTGAGTTTGCTAGAAACAGAGAGGCTTACACTGTTATGGTATGCAAACACACAGGCATTTTTTTAAAAGGCTGTGCAGGACAATAAGAGATCAGGTCCAATCCTGGGTTAGAAATTAGTATAGTGGAAGAACATGTCTAGTATAGGATTATCCAACTCAGAAATGTGAAGATGTCCAAAATTCTTTTGAACAATGTTACTTTTGGCAGATTTATCATTTACTGATTTTTTAATGTCTGTAGAAGATGCCACAAAACAATATCTGGAGAACTTTGTCAGAAAATAGTGGCTCAGATGGTAAAGTATTCACCTATGATGCAGGAGACACGGGTTCTAACACTGGGTCAGAAAGATCCCCTGGAGAAGGGAATGGCAACCCACTCCAGTATTCTTGCTTGAAAAATTCCACAGTCAGAGGAACCTGGCGGGTTACAGTACATAAGGTTGCAAAGAATCAGATACGACTGAGAAACTAACGCTTTCACTTTTGTCAGAAAAACAAGTCTGGATGGGAAAGAAGAGAGAAGGCTCTCATTACTAGAAAGCACACAGTACTAAAGAAGCAAAGGGACCAAACTAAAAGGCATAGGAAACTGTTTAAACACAGTCGTAACAGACGAACACTGAAAGAATAGCTGAGGGACGTCAAATACCCAGTTTGAGTCCTACCCCTAGATATTCTGATTTTAATAATCTAGAGTGTGGTCCAGGCAATAAAATGTTCTTTCATGGCTCAGACAGTAAAGAATCTGCCTCCCTAGGTTGGGAAGATCCCATGGAGAAGGCAATGGCAACCCACTTCAGTATTCTTGCCTGGGGAATTCCATGAACAGAGCAGCCTGGTGGGCTACAGTCCATGGGGTCGCAAGGAGTCGGACACGACTGAGCGACTTTCACTTTGATTCAAATATGTGGCCAAGGTCAACGTTAATTCCACAGACTAGAACGTAGAAGACACAAGTGCCAATTAAGTCCTGGAACTCTGAAATGTTGAGTATAGCCTTAGAATCCACAGAAAAGGGATTGATTTTTACTGGCCTCCCAAGGGCCAAAGTCATGAGAGACATCAGCTGGCAGCTTCAGTTCAGGAATCTGTGGAGGTTCATTCTCCAGCTTGAAACAAAACAAACAAACAAACAAAAACGGTGGGGAAGCACTGGAAACTCTCTGGGAGGCAGATTTCTTGAATTTCACAGCCGGAAGCAAGGCTAAAAGCCCCTGGGACACAGAGCTGGAGAAACCCCTGGCTGAAAACCCTTGCGTACAACCATCTGTCACTTGAAAGAACACATACTCAATGCAATATCAGGAGCCAGAAAACCAGGACTTAACAGGAAAATGGAGTTCAAAAGCTTTGAATGTGCAGAAAGATAAGCTTCAGATGGATCTGATGTTTGGTGGGGTGGTGGTTTAGTTGCTCAGTCATGTCCATCTCTTTGCAGTGCTATGGACTATAACCTACCAGACTCCTGTGTCTGTGGGATTTTCCAGGCAAGAATACTAGAGTGGGTTGCCATTTCCTTCTCCAGGGGGAACTTCCTGGCTCAGGGATCAAACCCAGGTCTCCTATATTGCAGGCACTCTCCTGCAATGCAGGCAGATTCTTTAACAACTGAGCCACAAGGGAAGCCATCAATCGCCTGTGCTAAAAACCCGGATGTTTAAAACTGGGCCCAGAAACAGTAATATCTCCAATGATACTGTGAGAAAAGAGACATAATGTTTGGGGATGTTTTCTAGTTCAATGCAGCTCATAGGTACATCAGAATGACCTGGAGGGTAGGTTTCTGATTTGTGAGATTTGGAGTGGAAACTGAAAGTTTGCATACCTAACCAGCTTTCAGGTAATGTTGATGCTGCCAGCTCAAGAATTATACTTTGAGAACAGCTGCTCTCATAAAGGTAAAACAGTGCCATAATTTAACTTCTAGTGGGAGATTTCTCCAAATTGTACTTGACCTCAAATTCTGTAGGCTAGGGACAAGGAACATAAGCTGACCAATATTTGGGTGAGGTTAAACCAAAAGTTCTTCCATCTTCTGAATTCTCAGATACCATCAACTCTCTTCTTGGTCTCTGGCAATAGTATGCACAGGCATGAGGAATACACTTTTGCCTAGAATAGCTGTTTAGGGACTCAGGATTAACATGTTTCTTAAAATTTGCTGGAGGTTGGGGTCAGTATTTTGATAATATTGTCTGTGCAATCAGTGCTTCATTCTCTTTAAACATCAGGGTCGTGGGAGACTTGGCAATGAACAAACAGCAATTTGTGTGCCTTTGAAGAACTACATCTGTACCTGGAAGAGTCCACTCAGGTTGTGAAAAAGGGGACTTTTGGAGTCCATATTCTTTGATCTTTTAAATCAGGAGGCAAGTAATTCTGACTTTGTACTATAATCTCTTTGGATTTAAACAACTTTCTACTTTAATATGGGCTTCCCTTGTGGCTCATCTAGTAAAGAATCCACCTGCAATGTAGGTCTCCTGGGTTTGATCCCTGGGTTGGAAAGATCCCCTGGAGAAGGAAAAGCCTACCCACTCCAGTATTCTGGCCTGGAGAATTCCATGGACTGTATAGTCCATGGGTTGCAAAGAGTCAGACATGACTGAGTGACTTTCACTCATACTTAAATATGGACTTCCCAGGTGGCTGAGTGTGAAGAATCTGCCTCCAATGCAGGAAATGCGAGTTCCGTCTCTGGGTCAGGAAGATCCCCTGGAGAAAGAAATGGCAACCCACTTCAGTGTTCTTGCCTAGAAAATTCCATGGATAGAGAATCCTGGCAGGCTATAGTCCATGGGGTTTCAAAACAGTCAGACATATCTTAGCAACTAAATAACAACATGCTTTAATATGCAAGGGACATTAATGTGTACTTTTTAACTTTTCCTCCAAAACTTAATAGAGGTTAGGGGAGCTATAGGCAAATCTATATCCTCTATGTTTCTGAAATTGTCTTATTGATGTAATTATTCAGCATTTCACTTCATTGCAGAAGCTCTGATATTAAATAATGGGGCTTGATATAACTTGAGGTTAGAACATAGGACCGAGAGTGAAATTTCAATCTTTGAGATAAATTCACTGATGTTCTTGGACCTGCTTCAGGATTTCAAAATCTACAGAGGATATCTAAGAGTGCTGGTTGGCCTCATGCAGGCCTCAAGGGCAGGCCTCAGGAATGTAGGAGCCACTGTCCTAAAAAATGGGCTGACTTCCTCTCTGGATGTGGAGAGCTATATTGAACTCAGTGGCCATGCCTAATGACTTGTGAGGTCGCCGTGTTGGGAATTAGGTCCATCCACTCCTCCTAAGGGAAGAAGAATGACCAGGGCGATTAGTGAGTAGGAAAAGGTGCTCAGCATGAGTGGCTATCTTCTTTTTTAGAAGAAATTGCCTGCTTGTGAGGAGCATGCATTCTGTTTTGCCCCTTCATGCAGGCAATAAGGTTTACTGTATGCTGAGGCCTGTGGTTGACTAGCCTTGCCTGTGACTGATGACCTGGCCTATTTCTGTAGTTTTATATTAAAAACCCCACAGTTGCTTCACACCTAAGTCATATATTACAACTTAGCTTTTATCAGTAATTAGGGGGATATTTTTAACTCTATTTGTCTTAGTCTCATTTCTGTTTCTCAGTTGATCCTGAATTTAGGTAGGCCATAGCAGGAACATGTATAAGGTTCCTTAAAACCTAACACGATTGCCCAGAAAATTTCTATATTATATGTATCTCTATGTGTCATATATAGAATAGTATGCATTTTCAAATATGTACTCAACCCCTGGCTTCATATTATGTTAATGACTCTTTTCTTTGCCTCATTGTCTTAATTTATATTTTATATCATAATATAACACATAATAATATATAATACAAGATGTGATATGGGGAATATAACACGATATACTTTATATATATATATATTTTTGTAAACTATTTTATGAGATAATATTATTGTACATAGCTCGTGCTGTGCTTAGTTGCTCAGTTGTGTCTGACTCTTTATGACTCCATTAACTGTAGCCCGCTAGGCTCTTCTGTCCATGAGGATTCTCCAGGCAAGAATACTGGAGTGGATTGCCATGCCCTCTTCCAGGGTATCTTCCCAACCCAGGGATCAAACCCAGGTCTTCCACACTGCAGGTGTATTCTTTACCATCTAAGCCACCAGGGAAACCCATTGTATATAGCTTATATTAATCTGATTTTATCTATAATTATATTTATCTATATATTTATACATCTATTTCTGTATTCATTCGGAGAAGGCGATGGCACCCCACTCCAGTACTCTTGCCTAGAAAATCCCATGGATGGAGGAGCCTGGTAGGCTGCAGTCCATGGGGTCGCAGAGTCAGACACGACTGAGCGACTTCACTTTCACTTTTCACTTTCCTGCATTGGAGAAGGAAATGGCAACTCACTCCAGTGTTCTTGACTGGAGAATCCCAGGGACGGGGAGCCTGGTGGGCTGCCATCTATGGGGTCGCACAGAGTCAGGCACGACTGAAGCAACTTAGCAGCAGCAGCAGACTTACATACTATTCAAAAACAATAGTAGATAAACACAAGAGTAAAATAATTTATATCTAAGATTTTCTGTCAGGTCTGTGACTCATGACAGATTTGGAGACATAATTTCTCAGCACATCTGTATATTTTGTGACTGAACTCATAGAAACCTTATGTCCCCAAACTACAGATCTTGTTTATACTGAATTTTTTCACTTCCTTTATTGTGTTTCCCTGGTGGCTCAGAGGTTAAAGCATCTGCCTGCAATGCAGGAGACCTGGGTTCGATCCCTCGGTTGGGAAGATCCCCTGGATAAGGAAGTGGCAACCCACTCCAGTATTCTTGCCTGGAGAATCCCACGGACGGAGGAGCCTGGTGGGCTACAGTCCATGGGGTCGCAAAGAGTCGGTCATGACTGAGCGACTTCACTTCACTCACTTATTGTGTTGAAGCTGTGTGTTTCTAAGATGACTAGACTGAGAGCTACTTAGGGACAGGGAGGGATTTGGTCTGATTTACCTGTTTCTATTCTTGACTTTCAGCAAAAGATTAGTAAGTGGATCCAAAGTGAACCCATGCCAGTAGAGTTAGTCTCATTATAGCACAAATCCTCTCCCTTCCATGAAGGCTTCTCTGATCACCAGTGCATAACCCTCTGTGGCTGTTGACTAATAACTGATTCCATGGTAAAGATACCATTCACTGAGCGTTAGCTATGTTCCAGGCTCTAAGTTAAATCATTGTTATTTAGTCTCTTAAGTCGTGTCCAACTCTTTGTGACCTCATGGACTGCAGTATGCCAGGCTTCCCTGTCCTTCACCATCTCCCAGAGTTTGCTCAAGGTCATGTTTATTGAGTTGATGATGCTCTCCAACCATCTCATCCTCTCTCACCCGCTTCTTCTCATACCCTCAATCTTTCCCGGTATCAGGGTCTTTTCCAGTGAGTTGGCTCTTTGCATTTTTAAAGCTGCTACTTTCAAAAGTTAACTCTTTCAAAAATTCCCTTAAAAATTATTTTGAGTTAAATCACATGTTCTGAAGATAATCTTTCCCATCAGGGTTATTTCCAGTGAGTCTGCTCTTCACATCAGGTGGCTAAAGTACTGAAGCTTCAGCTTCACCATCAGTCCTTCCAGTGAATATTAAGGACTGATTTCCTTTAGGACTGACTGGTTGGATCACCTTGTAGTCCAAGGGTCTCTCCAGTCTTCTCCCAAGGTATCTTAGGACTCGGAAACTGAAACTCAGAGGGTTTTTATGACAGTCCAAGGCCACACAGTTGGTGTGACAGACTCGAGACACACACGAGGAGTCTGACTCCATAGCCCATGTCACTCAACTCTGTGAAAAACTGCCTCTCAAGGATGAATCAGATGTACGCATGAGCAACACCCAAAGCTGGTAGTTTCTACCCCCATTCTTTGTGGTATGTGTGGTAATGATTTAAGTGCCCAGGCAAAGCCAGATTGAGAAGCGAATGTCCTACTTGTTTATTTGCTTAGAGTCTGCACTCTGCCAGTCTATACCTAACCAGTGAACCCCGTTCCTCCAGCACATAATGTTTAAATTAGAGGCCCATCTCCCTGTTTTGTTAAAGTCTTCAAAATCCTGAATACTATTTGGGTTTTTATTCAGCACCAAGTAAAACAGAACAGAATTTTAAATTTATTTTTTTCCCAAATTACCCCACCAGTCAATACTCGGTCTTGAAAGTGTTCTTTGTTGTCATCATTATATCAAAATTTGGTTTCCAAATAGGCCCTGGGCCATTCATTCAGCCTGAGTTACTAAGAGTATTCTTGTGGGTTCCACATGCTGGCATGTAGGTAGGCTGCTACTGCTAAGTCACTTCAGTCGTGTCCGACTCTGCGCGACCCCATAGACGTCAGCCCACCAGGCTCTCCTGCCCCTGGGATTCTCCAGACAAGAAAACTGGAGTGGGTTGCCATTTCCTTCTCCAATGAGTGTGATGAAATTCTGCACTAAGCATAAGTCTGGTGCTCAAATTGATTTAAGTGATTTATATTAATTATCTAAATGAATGTGACCATGAGCACTGGCAATGAAAACTATATCTTATTTTCTACTTTATCTTGAAAATGTACGAGGAAGAAATGTGTTTGGCAAAAATTACTCAATCTCCATGTGTTTTACGAAGCTGCTTTGAGTTCAGAAGGATCATCTTTCCTGTCTCTTCCTTAAATACTTTGACAGCTAAGAGAGATACGTAGATAGTGTGTTAATTGCAATCACTAGAAAACTTTTTTCTGGTTCCTAATACTCAAATAACTTAATTTCAGAGAAAGTAAGCCTCAATATAGGGCACAGCTAAAAGAAGCAAAGAGGAAAGAGAAGGAATTGGAAAATAATGGAGGTTTTAGTGCCTGGGTCTCTCTACTTTGGCATCAGAAGAATCTGGTTTAAATTTTACTCTGAAACCTCCCAGTTGAATAAGGACTCTGCTCCTCAGTTGTTCTTAAAAATAAGCCTTATTTCAAGGGCTAGTTTTGATAATTAACTTATATTTGTGGTCTCATAAGTAATGTATAGTACAGATACAAACACAGACAAACCACTGGCAAATAATATCAGTGATCTTTTTCTCCTGATGAGCCTACATGATTGTACATTTTTGTTCCTTCACTTTTTTAAGGTTTTCAAATAGCTTAAAATAAAAATCAAATGGTTTAATGCTGCTTTGGAAAGAAGCATATGGAAACTCAATCAGACAACCATATTAAAGGATCATCAGCAAAATTCTTTCCTCTCATCCTCAGAGTATCTTTGATGAAAAGGGAGGGTAAAGAGAAAGATTAGCTTTCAATTTTTGCCATAGCCTGAAAAGAATATTTACTTCAGGCTGACTGACACTTTAACAAGTTACTTCTTCCAATAAGAAGTGTTTTATATGCCAACCATATATTTGAACTTTAAAATATATTATATTAATTGGCCAAAGTAAGACATAATTCCAGATACAATATAAAGTATTGCATGCCTTTTTCACCAAAAGAAATAAATAGTAGAAATATTTCTAATTTAATTGTTTTTTGTTCAGAATATATAGAGATGAGTTTTGAGACAAACTATCCTCTAGTATTAATGAACTTGTACACCAGTTCATTATACTTGTATAACCTAATTTTAAGACCTTTTTTATATGTCATTATCTAAAGTGGACATTGATTTCTGTAAGTAGTTTGCTTACCCATATTAGTTTGCTTCTACTTCAGCAGTTTCAGGTATTACAGGCCATCAACATATATTCTAATTTTTTTTTTTGCATAATATCCTGTTATGATAAGAGAAAAATCACTGCTCTATTGTTAATTGAAAAGGTTGGCTTAAAGCTCAACATTCAGAAAACGAAGATCATGGCATCTGGTCCCATCACTGCATGGGAAATAGATGGGCAAACAGTGGAAACAGTGTCAGACTTTGTTTTTCTGGGCTCCAAAATCACTGCAGCCATGAAATTAAAAGACTCTTGCTCCTTGGAAGGAAAGTTATGACCAACCTAGATAGCATATTCAAAAGCAGAGACATTACTTTACCAACAAAGGTTCGCCTAGTCAAGGCTATGGTTTTTCCTGTGGTCATGTATGGATGTGAGAGCTGGACTGTGAAGAAGGCTGAGCGCCGAAGAATTGATGCTTTTGAACTGTGGTGTTGGAGAAGACTCTTGAGAGTCCCTTGGACTGCAAGAAGATCCAACCAGTCCATTCTGAAGGAGATCAATCCTGGAATTTCTTTGGAAGGAATGATGCTAAAGCTGAAACTCCAGTATTTTGGCCACCTCGTGCGAGGAGTTGACTCATTGGAGAAGACTCTGATGCTGGGAGGGATTGAGGGCAGGAGGAGAAGGGGACGACAGAGGATGAGATGGCTGGATGGCATCACTGACTCGATGGATGCGAGTCTGGGTGACCTCCGGGAGCTTGTGGTGGACAGGGAGGCCTGGCGTGCTGCGGTTCATGGGGTCGCGAAGAGTCGGACACGACTGAGCGACTGATCTGATCTGATCTGATTGTTAATTGATACAACTGCCTTCACTGAGTTATCTCCCATTCCTATAACTTCACTAAATTTAATTTTTATTCCCTTGACAAAGGTTATTGATACATGCTATTTTTGAAGCTGAATATATTTATTTCAATGGCAATTTTTTAAGGATAATTTTAAACAATCTGGCTACCTGTTCTTTCTGTGAAATTTTTTTTAAAAAAGGCCTTAATTTTAAGATCAATGGCGAGTAACAGCAAGAAAAGTGTTCCTCATTCAAGAAACTTACTCTTGGCCAATTATTACTGATGTTTTTTGTTAGTTATTAATGCTATTTCCTTATGAATGCATATTTTCTCTCATTCCAGTAGGTATATAAGACAATTTTTAAAGCACATATAGTAATATTTCAGAAAATAACCTCCTTGAGGAGATTAGGGTGATGGGAAGATAGAGGTGGGGGGAATAATACAAAGCCAGGGAAGAATGAGGCAAAAATTAAGATCTAGTTTTCTGAAGGAAAAAAAAAAAATGATAAACACATTTACAAGATGGATGGCCTAGAACATAAACAAATTTCTTAAAAATTGCAACCTGTTCTGACACTGAGGCCTGAGAGAAATTTTTCCTTCATGTCCTCATGAAAGAGCATCGTGTGATGTTGTCCTAAATGTCCCCGACACCATCCTACGGTCAAGTGCTTCATGGGACCACATGGTATATATCTCTGGTATTTATTGAAGATATGGGAACAGTGCAGGCTCAAT
This sequence comes from Tragelaphus eurycerus, assembly GCA_935064755.1. NCBI lineage: Eukaryota > Metazoa > Chordata > Mammalia > Artiodactyla > Bovidae > Tragelaphus > Tragelaphus eurycerus. The sequence goes on along the minus strand of CAKXYN010000010.1, from coordinate 35,889,313 downwards.
TAAGTAGAAGTAATTATGCAAGACTAAATAAAGTGATAGAGGTATGGAGAATCTAATTACCTGGAAGGAGCCAAGAAAATTTTCTGGAGGATTGGAAGTTCATACCTTTCAGCAGAACCTCAATAAATATTAATACAGCCACTGAGTGTGTTTCTGAGCAAAATCATTTACTCATGGGCAAGACCAATGATTTTTTAGACCTAAGAGAAATGGACAATCAATAATGCAAAACCTGCATCATGAAAATGTGAACACCAAATACCTGCTCGGTCAAAAGCACAATCTAAAGCCATTCAAAGAATACAGAATTTTGAACTATTTAGATTTTTCGTGAACCTTTTAAAAAATTAGTGAAATGTTTCCTTGGACCCTACACACTCAGGTTATTCCTTATAACTTAGATACATATACCTATTCACAATTATTCTTAAGTAGTCTTAAACCATTTTTTCCTAAAAAATTAGGTAACTGTCAGTTGTGTATAAAGTTCACTTCTAGTTCACCATATTCACCCATAGAAGAATGTTTTTCTTTCTAAGAGTACATTATAAAATGCATGTGGCATTAAGTTCAGCCAAAACTGGTGCAAGTTAAAAGGACGTTTAGAAAATGGTAGAAAATGAAGGGAGGATAATATAATCTTTATTAGTTTGTTGGAAATTATATTCTGGTAAGAGAACATCAGGGACTTCTCTGGTGGCTCAGACGATAAAAGCATCTGCCTACAATGTGGGAGACCTGGGTTTGATCCCCTGGGTTGGGACGATCCTCTGGAGAAGGAAATGGCAACCCACTCCAGTATTGTTGCCTAGGAAAATCCCATGGTCAGAGGAGCCTGGCAGTCTGCAGTCCATGGGGTTGCAAAGAGTCGGACATGACTGAGTGACTTCACTTTCACTAAGAGAGCATCACTATGATTATATATTATGAATAACTGTAATCTTAGTCAGGCTACTTAACTGCTCTTTGTCTCAACATTCTTATCTATTCGATGGGAATAATAATGGACTTCATTCTTTCGTTGGAAGAAACAAATGAGATAATACATGTGATATTCCTAGAATAGTACTGACATGCAATAAGTGCTCAGAATTAAGCTATTATCCATCAAAAAGGAAAACATCTGCATTTCAGTCTTATGGCTTATAACCAGTTCCTACTCATATCATTATGGTAAAATGAAAACTAGAGGTAAAAACTGCAGCAACTTTATATCAGCAAATTTATCCACAGGATAATTTAAAACATTGTGATGGAATTTGTTGTTGTTGTTTACTTGCTAAGTCCTGTCTGGCTAGTTTGTGACACCATGAACTGTAACCTACCAGGCTCCTCTGTCCATGGGGTATCACAGGCAAAAATAGTGGAGTGGGTTGCTCTTTTCTTTTCCAGAGGATCATCCCAACCCAGGGATAGAACTTGCATCTCCTGCATTGGCAGGCGGATTCTTACTGCTGAGCCACCAGGGAAGCCCAGATGATGGAATTGCTGGGTCTAAAATATTTTTCTAACATATGTCCAGTGGATCCCAGAAGAGCTTCAGAAATCACATAAGCCATCAGTCTGAAATATTAACTGCATATAATTTTCAAACCATTGGAAGAAATACTTTCCAACCACTGAGGAGGTAATGAATGTACTACTACCAGTAGAAATTAATAAAGCTCTACTGAGATTCTAACCCTGGGAATCAAGGGTGGTTTGGCTCACTGACTAAATAAATCACTGGACTCATAAATGCAAGCCTTGCAGCCTTATAGTAATTCAAATGTGGCTTTCAGAAAAGCAGTTTAAATCACTACATATTTTATTAGTTTTCTGTTGCCACACTGAAAATTGCTATCTGGGTCAGGAAGATCCCCTGGAGGAGGGGATGGCAACCCACTCCAGTGTTCTTGCCTGGAGAATCCCCATGGACAGAGAAGCCTGGCAGGCTACTGTCCATGGGGTTGCAAAGAGTTGGACACGGCTGAAGCGACTTAGCACACACACACACAGGTAGCAGTTTGAAACTATACTCATTTTTAAATTCATAGTTTCTGTGGATCAGAAGTTCAAGAATGGCCTGACTGGGTTCTCTGCTTAAGGTCTCACAAGGCCAAAATAGAGGTGATGACTAGGGCTGTAACCTCATGTGGAACTTGAAGTTTCTTGTATATTTAGAAATGGGTTTCTTCTACCCCCACATACTTGCTGGCTATCAACTTCTCAGCATTTAGAGACTTCTGCATTCCTGCTCCATACACCCATCTATCTTTAAAGCCAGAAACAGATCATTTCCCTTGTATTGAATTTCTCTTGTGACTCTAATTTTGTCCCTAACCTCAAGATACTGACTTAAAAGGGCTCATGAGTTTAGGTCAGCCTAAGGTAATCTCCCTTTTTAAATTTCAAGTATGCCATAGAACATAACTTATTACAGGAGTGATATCCCAATACATTCATGATGATAAGAATTGTAGAGCATGGATGCCTCCAGGAATGGGCCACTTAGGGCACATCTTAGAATTCTGCTACCACATATATCAAACGCCTTAAGTATAATCATACCAAGTTTAGACCAAAGGATGAACTATATCAGCATAAGTTGCCAAGTCTTAGATTTTATAAGAAAGAAAATTGGCATTTAAAAGCAGTTATCCTGTCATTTTACAATTTTAGAATATCAAGTTGTCTTTTGTACAGATGAAACAAATTCTAGGCTACATTATGCAGAACCACACTCTTGGCATCAAGGACAAAGAAAAAAAAAAGACAACTGAAGAATCTGATCCCCTCATTCTCAATGTGCATCATTTACTCTGAACTTTTTCATCAACGAGACGCTGTATAGGTGTGTTATCAGTGTTCACTCAAAAAGTATCCCATAAGACCAAGAACATGTGGAAACACTGCCTTTAATTTATAAAAATGAGATATATAAGTTTATTTGACCTTCCAGAATCTAAACTTCCAAAACTGCATCCAAGAAATTCATGCCATGTTAATCAGATTCTAGAATCCATTCACATGAGTGGAGCTATTGGCTATATTTTATATTTTCCCATAGGGAATTATATGGTAGTTGTTTATAAGGAAATTTATAGTAATAATTTGTGAAGATCTGAACTAAAGTTCTGAATTGTGTTCCTCATGTCACCTTACTTTATCATATTGATTTGTTTGTTTTTCAATTTTTGCCATGGGTGGTGGGTGAGTGGATTGGTTCATTAATTTTTGCTACTGGACCAATTTCATAAATATCTTTTAAAAATTATATATAGTTTATGTTTTCAAATGTGTTATACTTTCATAACAGAAGCAGAAGATATTAAGAAGAGGTGGCAAGAATACACAGAAGAACTATACAAAAAAGATCTTCATGACCCAGGTAACCACTATGGTGTGATCACTCACCTAGAGCCAGAAATCCTGGAATGCAAAGTCAAGTGGGCCTTAGGAAGCATATCTATGAACAAATATAGTGGAGGTGATGGAATTCCAGTTGAGCTATTTCAAAAACTAAAAGATGATGCTGTGAAAGTGCTGCACTCAATATGCCAGCAAATTCGGAAAACTCAGCAGTTACCACAGGACTGGAAAAGGTCAGTTTTCATTCCAGTCCAAAAGAAAGGCAATGCCAAAGAATGCTCAAACTACCACACAATTGCACTCATTTCATATGCTAGCAAAGTATTGCTCAAAATTCTCCAAGCCAGGTTTCAACAGTACATGAACCATGAACTTCCGTGTGTTCAAGCTGGATTTAGAAAAGGCAGAGGAACCAGAGATCAAATTGCCAACATCCACTGGATCATGGAAAAAGAGAGAGTTCCAGAAAAACATCTACTTCTGCTTTACTGACTACGCCAAAGCCTTTGACTGTGTGGATCACAACATACTGTGGAAAATTTTGAAAAGATATGGGAATACCAGACCACCTGACCTGCCTCTTGAGAAACCTGTATGCAGGTCAGGAAGCAACAGTTAGAACTAAACATGGAAGAACAGACTGGTTCCAAATAGGGAAAGGAGTATGTCAAGGCTGTATATTGTCACCCTGCTTATTATACATCATGCGAAATGCCAGCCTGGATGAAGCACAAGCTTGAAAAAAGATTGCCACTCTTTTGGCAGAAAGCAAAAAAGAACTAAAGAGCCTCCTGATGAAAGTGAAAAGAGGAGAGTGAGTAAATTGGCTTAAAACTCAACATTCAGAAAATTAAGATCATGGCATCCAGTTCCATTACTTCATGGCAAATAGACTGAGAAACAATGGAAACAGTGACAGACTTTATTTGGGGGGAGCTCTAAAATCACTATAGATGGTGACTGCAGCCATGAAATTAAAAGATATTTGCTCCTGGGAAGAAAAGCTATGACCAACCTAGACAGCATATTAAAAAGCAAAGACATTACGTTGCTGACAAAGGTCTGTCTAATCATAGCTATGGTTTTTCCAGAAGTCACTTATGGATGTGAGAGTTGGGCTATAAAGAAAGCTGAGCACCAAGGAACTGATGCTTTTGAACTGTGATGTTGGAGAAGACTCTTGAGAATCTCTTGGACTGCAAGGAGATCCAACCAGTCCATCCTAAAGGAAATCAGTCCTGAATATTCACGGAAGGACTGATGCTGAAGCTGAAACTCCAATGCTTTGGCCACCTGATGCGAAGGACTGACTCATTGGAAAAGACCCTGATGCTGGGAAAGATTGAAGGTGGGAAGAGAAGGGGACAGCAAAGGATGAGATGGTTGGATGGCATCACCAACGTGATGGACATGAGTTTGAGTAAGCTCTGGGAGTAGGTGACGGACAGGGAAGCCTGGCATGCTACAGTCCATGGGGTTGCAAAGAGTCAGACATGACTGAGCAACTGAACTGAACTGATAGCACATTTATATCTATATTTCTATCTATACCTATGTCTACATCTATCACCTACCTAAAACCAGTTTTCTGATGATGACTTCACCACAAAGGATTATTAAATCAGTGATGATTGGTTATTTTATTTAACTACAAGGTGTTGTCCGTGACTCTCTGGAACCCTCTGCTGTTTAGGTTTCTGAGCTTGCATAGGCCATTATGAAAATTATAAATGTTTGCCTGAAGTAAGGGCTAGAGAGTAAGGATATAATGCCACCTATTCAGTACCTTACAGAAAGATTCTTATTCTAGAATAAGCAAACACTGAGGAAAGATTGTCTACTAAATCATCTCTATATGGATATATTGATTAGCTTAATTTTCTTGATGGCAGGAAGAACTTTAGACTTTCATGAGAATGTGTAGGCCCTCTTGGGCAACAAAAAAATCCTGACAGTGAGGAATAACTTAAAAGCAGTCTGCAGATAAAGTTCACTTCCTTCATAGTTTTCCCAGGGCATTAAAAAACGTGAAAGTGTTACTCACTTCTGCGACCCCATGGACTGTAGTCCACCAGGTTTCTTTGTCCATGGAATTCTCCAAGCAAGAATTCTGAAGTGGGTAACTATTTCCTTCTCCAGGGGATCATCTCAACCCAGAGATCAAACCCAGGTCTCCTGCATTGCAGGCAGATATTTTTATCGTCTGAGCCACGAGGAAGGCTTAGTCTCAAAAGGTGTTTTTTCTACTGTGCATCTATTCTTCTGAAGTTAATAAATAGCCCCTTTAATCCAAATTCCTCAGCTCCACTTAAAATAGAGAATTCATTTATGGTACTCACCAATCCTATGAAATATCTTTTGGAAGAATGACAAATAAGTTTAAAATCTTTACTTTAGTAGATAACTGTAAACATGCACTGTGGTTTTAAAAAAAATTATGCAAGATGGAAAAAGGAGAAGGGCAGATGAGTTAAGTGCTGCAAACTTTCTTCTAATGCTCTGCATTGATGCAATAGAGATATATCACATTTATAGCAAGATAGATATTAATAACTATAAATTGTCCACAGAAAGCCCCCTTTGTATAATAAAAGGCACACAGTGAAATGAATCAACAGTGAATATTAATAAAGGTTTAAAAAGTCATAACCAAATGTTCAGAAGAAAAGTCTGCTGTCAAGCCTGAAATTTCACTAAGAAAAAGAAGAGAAAGATAAAGAGACAGAGAGCAAACGAGAGAAAGACAGTAAAAGAATAGGGTAGGGGGAGAAGATATAAAAATATTGTACAGTGAAAATCTAACTGTATTTAATAAGGCAATAAAGAGAAAGATGAGAACATTTACTATCTTAAAAAGGATGTATCTAAGTCTCATACAATTTAAATACATGCTTTTGTTTAAATATTTCATGTCCCTAGTTATCAAAAGTTATTCTAAGGAGATTTGCACTTGAATGACTGCCCCAAATATGTTCTGATTCTGTAAAGGTGATATAATTTCCCTTTTGGTTTATTTGTACTTAATTAGTTTTTGTCAATGTTGTGTGTTCATTATACGCCAACATTTCAAGGTCTGCTTGTTTTCTGATTCAGAAAAATTAGTCTGTATCCTTTAGTTATATAAAAAGCCTACCATTTAATTAGGAACATGTCATATTAGATTTAGGTAATGGTCTGTAACCTTGCCAATGCCTACATCACTGCTGTGAGTGATCAGTCATTTAGGGAAACGTATTTTCACTTGGAAAACAGTAAAGTTTCAAACCATTGTCCATTTTTTGCATTCTTTTCGTTTTCTTCTATTACATTTTAATCTCTCACATCTTTTTTCTTCACTTCAAACTTCCCAAACTTCTGTATCATTATAGGTGTACTATTTGAATTCACCTAACTCTCACTGATTGCCTCTTTCTCTGTTCTAGCTTGATAGAAACTCTTATTTTTCAACTTTATGAGGAGATATAAAGAAAATGAAATGAAGTATAAAAAGGAGTCTTCCAATGTTAACCTCCGTCACACTGATCATGTTCTGGAGAAAATGTTAATATGAAATTATTAAGTTGGAACATTTCAGTGTATGTTCTAAGTCAGTCATATCTAACTCTTTGCGACCCCATAAACTGCAGCCCACCGGGCTCCTCTGTCCGTGGGATTTTCCAGGCAAGGATACTGGAGTGGGTTGCCATTTCCTCCTCCAGGGGATCTTCTGGAACCAGGCCCCAAATCTGTGTCTCCTGCATCTGCTGCATTGGCAGGCAGTTCTTTGGCACTGGGTCACCTGGGAAGCCAGGACCATCTCTACTTCTAAGTAAACAAAAATCTACCTGAAGAGAAGAAACCCCAATAATCCTTTATATAATGCTTAAAAAATCTCAAGCGTTGGAGGAATCAGTTACCTCAGCTCTCCCAATTGGAATGTTCTCATAGTTGTACAGATGATCCAGGTCTTCTGAGGTGGCATCATACGTCTCTGAGTCGTAGTTGATGGATTCTAGAGTTGGGGCAGTCACAGCAGCATCCAAGATGACAAGTCCGACAATGAGTCTTGCTAATGCTTTCATTTTTCAAATTTTCCTAATCATAAAACATTGGAACACATAAATATTTAATTGCTAACAACTTATGAATAGTTTGCACTAAATAGGAATGATATGTCACTGCCAATACTGAGAAACTCAAGCCGGTAGTTTTCTTTCAATGGATAATTTATAACATAACATGTGTAACTGTGTGGACTCTGAGGACTACTGCTGCCAGCTATTCAAATTAATTCACAAACCTACACACATTTTTGCAGTAGATACTGTAATTACAATAAACTGATTTTATTTTAGAAAGAAACATGGAGAAAAAGAGATGCAGAAAGACTGTGATAAACTTAGGTGGCTCAGATGGTAAAGAATCCACCTGCAATACGGGATACCTGGGTTCGATCCCTGGGTTGGGAAGATCACCTGGAGAAGGGAACAGCTACCACTCCAGTATTCTGGCCTGAAGAATGCATGGACTATACGGTCCATGGGATTCACAAACAGTTGAACACGACTGAGCGACTTTCACTTTATTCACAAAAGCCTTCACATTATCTAAGTTTCACCACTTACTAAGCATGAAGTTATTTCATCAGCTCTGGGATGCAGAGCTGATGATGATGATAATTACTATAACTGTCATACCATTTTAAAAATGAGGAAACCAAGACAGAGTAGGCTAGTAATACAACTAAGTCTGTTTTTTGTTCATTTAAGCCCAAGGCTTTTTACAGACAAAATAATGAAGGCTTTTTTTTCCCTTCTTTGTTGCCTCTGGGTGTCATTAATACACACATAATTTAATATGTACATACATAAAATTAATATTTCATGCAATATTTTCAAAATTTGTTCTTAACTAAATGGAGGAGATAAGAAAAATCATTTTTCCTTTAGTCTTTGGTGTTTTATTTCAATTCTTTTTAAAGTTTAGATTCAAAATCAATGGGAATACATGTTTAAAAGTCACCATTTAGCAAGATTTCCTTAGAGGAGCATTTGAACACACATAAGATTGTAATTCTTTAATTAATATAATTCTTATTTTCCATGGTAGCATCACGCATTTGGGAGAATCAGTCAATATCTTATAATTTTAATTATTTTAATTCTGTGTATACTCCTTTGAATACAGTGTAGTTTAGAAAAAAATCTCTTAGCATAATTTTAAATGTTTAAATTAAGCCTATCAAAAGTGTTACCTTGTGATCATTTGTTGAGGAACAAAATATTTGTAAAACTTTTTAGCAAGCATGTCTAATTTTAAAGGTTTTGTATTTCAGATACACTTCTTGGATTTACTTATGAACGGTACGTGTGGTTTTGTACCTACGCAGATATATGAAAAGGAATTCATGGTAAATATTACCTTTAAACTTGAATGCACTGGCAGACCAACTGACCTTCAGTTACTTGAAAGAAAGTCTTTATGAAGCAGGTTTAGGCAGAAGCATATGAAATTCCTCTGAGAATAAGAAGTAGTACAAGGAGCTCCTTTTTATCCCCTCCTATGCTTTTTTCAAATAAATTTTATTCACACAGGATAAGCTAAACCTCTGTTTTACTTGCCTTTGCAGAAGGTTTTGCATGATCCCAGATTTGAAACTGTATCATGCAATCACCAACAAAGTCCTGCTTAATAAAACAGTGTGATTTGCAAATCTCTCAAGAACCAATCTCCATATTCAGGTGGGAAGCAGTAACAGTGGCCAACACTAATCTAAGAAGTATATATTTTCCTTGTACATTTCCGGTGAGTTTCATTGTTCAAAAAAATTATGCACTTGCTTGTTTTTTCTCACGTCATACAATAAAAATCTGCATATTAGAATTTACTTGCATTTGACATATGCCCTAAAGCTATCACCAATAAGGCAGTCTGTGAACCTTAGAAATATGAAGAACACATATCCATGTGTAGATAAAAAGCATATCTCTTCCTTCAAATACTTACATTAGTGTTTAATGTAGTGGCTTGTTGAAACTTTGAACTTACTGTCTACTTTATGCTATCTAATGATATTTTAATAGCATACACTTACATAAAGCTTTAAAATATATAGCATAAAAAGGTATTCTACTTGCACAATCCTAATATGATCATCAGTACATTTTAAACACCTGATTCTTATAATTTTCTTCTTTTGCATAATATTTCAATCAATAACAACCAATAGTGCCTGTCAATACTAGCAAGAATGTGTTCTGTATCAGGGCACCTGATTTAAGGACTATATTGGAAACAACTATAATTTTATTGGCATCTGTCATGGCTATTAAGATAAACTCTTTTGCTGTATGTTTTGAATTCCTAAGCTAATTCAGAATTTTGGATTTTCCAAGAATAATATATATATATATAAAAGGAGCAAACTAAATCCAATCCATTGAAGTTCACCATGAAACACTAAAGCAAGGTGAATTATTTTTTTTCAAAGGTTGTTATAGTAGGAAAAAAGTCTATAACCCAAGAAGAAGGCAAGTGTAAAAACTTACCTTTGGCTCCGACTTGTTGAAATGGCACGCAGGGACTGAGGATGCCGTCCCAGTGGTATTTGCCCCTGACCAATGGTTGTGAATTCTGGTCTGTGGGAGGTGGAATTTATAACACTCAGTTTTCTGTTTGAAAAAGCTCACCTTGGGAAATGCTTCTCAGTCTTTAAAAAACCCAAATTATTTTACAATCACTCAAATTAAGCAGCAGAAGCCAAATTACATAGTACATAAAGCTCCCGAAATTATCTTAAAGGAATTCTGATTGCAAATGTGTCACCTTAAAAATTTTAAATGGAAAAAGTTTGTTTTACCATACATCAACATATAAATAAATTTAAATTAAAAAAAAATTTTAAAAAGTTTGTTTTAACATATCTCATCTACAATACATTCAGTAGTTAAGGGAAGACATTATTGTACACAGTGATGCTATAAATGGATATTTCAGAAATGTTCTAAGAAGAAAGAACTTTACCAAACCTTGCACATCTTGAATTGTTTATTTTCAATTTTCATTGACATTAACAGGAATTTAGTAAATGTTGCAAAAACCTTACCTATATAATGTTGGGTAAGGAAAAGAAACAAAAGAAAACAAATTATTTTGATTGCTTGGAATGCTTTAAGAGCAAACAATAACCTCTTGCATGATTAACTTTTTAAAAAATTATGCCCAGAAATAATGCATAAATATGATCTGAGTGTTTTGAAAAGAAGGCTCCATTTCTTCTCTTTTATCTATCAATAAGAGCCCAAAAAATCAAATTACATTAAAAACTTTTTTGCCCCAGAATACAATATTTATTTTAGGCTTTTGGTACCTGACGTGTTTTGTGAAGCTGAGTTTTATTACAAGTATATATAGAAAATATATTTGTGTTAAATTTCTCTTCTTCTCTTTCACTCACACTGCAAAAGTTCTAGAGAAAACTGAAACTTCCATCTGGTATTCTGGTATGTCTTATGTAAATCTAGGCATCCGGCTCTCACCTGTACACCAGGAATCTTTCCTTCATGACCAGAGGTGAATAGCTTCCCTGGATTTTGAAAGCAGGTTTGGTCCTGGACAAACCAATGGAGGAGATGGTCTGTCTTCAGAACACTCATTCCCATTTCTGGTTCCCTCCAATACTTTGTCCTTCAAACTGCTTTGCCCATCTCTTCAGGGCACTCTCAGTCATTATTCCCATCATCTGTACCTGGTTACAAATAATTTGTTCTCAGTGTGAATTATTGTTCTCAGGGTCAGCTTTATTGATAATGGAAGCAGTGATAAGATGTAAAGTATGAAATCTACACAGACCTCCGGAGCAGTAGTGAAGCCATCTTGGAGGCAGTGGTTTCCTCCTGGCAGCCATGCCTGCTTTCAGTTTTACCACATCATCTAGAGGCTATTTTCAGAGCATTTCTGGAAAGAGGCATTTCTGTCTTTTAAACCAGGCATCCCCAACCCCAGGGCCACACCTGTTAGAAACTTACCTGTTAGAAACTTACACAGTAGGAGGCGAGCAGCAGGCAAGCGAGCAAAGCTTCATCTGCTCCCCAACACTGGCATTGCTGCCTGAACTGTCCCCCACTCTTCTGTCTTCCACAAAAACCAATCCTTGATGCCAAGAAGATTGGGAACTGCTGCTTTAAGTTACTGATGTTTCAGTGATGTCTTCCATAGGCCCCAGAACACTCTCCACGAATGCAGTTTTTTCATGATGATTTCATAGCCAAATTACTCGTGTCATATATAGAACTATATATACAATTAATATTATGTTGACAATTACTAGTCTTAATATAGAATTGACAGCAAAAATGATCATTTGTGAGTCTTCTTCCAAGTTCTCTTTCTTTATAAAAATGGAAATTGTCATACTGAGTGAAGTCAGACACAGACGAATATCATATGATATCACTTATATGTGGAACCTAACAAAAGGGTACATGTGAACTTATTTATAAAACAGAAGTAGAGTCACGGATGCGGAAAACAAGCTTATGGTTATTGAGGGTAATGGGAAGAGGGATAAATTGATAGATTGGGATTGCCATATACACACTGCTACAAATAAAATAGATAACTAATAGGAACCTACTGTGTAACACAGGGAACTCTACACTCTGTGATAACCTATCTGGGAAAAATAATCTAAAACAGGGTGAATATATGTATATGTATAACTCAGCCATTTTGCTGTACCCTTGAAACTAAAGCAACTTTGTAAATCAACTGTACTCCAACATTTTTATTTTAAGGGACAATTCTTAAAGAACTTTCTCTTATTCTTACCTGGACCCTCTCCAATATTTCAAAACTGTTTTGAACTCTGGGAGCTCAAATTTGTAACAGCCTCCTGAGGATCTAATCTGCACTGAACAATGAAGGAGGATTAATTACCAGTTCCAGCCTTTCATATCCCTGGTAAATATCTTCTAGTTTCATGATAATTTTCTTAATAGAGCCTGAACTTGGTCATCAGATATGCTCAGGAGATCAGTTATTATGGCTACTTTTATTATCTAGTAACTGAGGCCTTTTGGCTTTATCCCTTTTAAGTCCCCAAACATTTTATCAATACAAATCCTTTTGGCTATAACTCTTTACACAGTTAATTAAATACCATCCTTCTTGCTGAGACAGAATTAATTTTTAAACAGAATGCTCTTGTACTAATGATTCCCTTCTCTCTGTTCTGTAGCAGTGGTGAGCGGAGGGAAGCAGTTACTCCGAGGGCAGCCCACAACTCTCTGCCCTTGTTATCAGCTCCCAAAGACCACATCAGTAGGATTCGGCAGGAGGGTATAGATGTCCCACTCCACTGATTATAAGAAGTAAAACCATTGGCTGCATGATTAGCTCTGAAGAATTCCCTTGTTGCCTCAAATACCTAGTCATCATCAGACACTCACAGCTCTTGTAAGTCTTCTGTTGCTGTTGCTATTAAGTCGCTTCAGTCGTGTTGGACTCTGTGCGACCCCATAGACAGCAGCCCACCAGGCTTCCCCGTCCCTGGGATTCTCCAGGCAAGAACACTGGAGTGGGTTGCCATTTCCTTCTCCAGTGCATGGAAGTGGAAAGTGAAAATTGAAAGTGAAGTCGCTCAGTCGTGTCCAACTCTTAGCGACCCCATGGACTGCAGCCTACCAGGCTCCTCCGCTGTGGGATTTTCCAGGCAAGAGTACTGGAGTGGGGTGCCATTGCCATCTCCTAGCATCACCATACACTCATGTATTAAAACAATGTGCTGCCTGTGTTCCCTAGTCCTAGCCAGTCTCCTCTTCCAGTATTCTTTCAAGCCTGATCTCCGATCCAGAAATTCTCCTTTGTCCTCAGTTTCTTTTGAAAAATTCCCCTCATCTTAAAATTCTGGCTATCTCCGGAGAAACGTTTCCCACTGTAGTCCTTAAAGTAAAAGCTGCGCTTCTTCTTTACTCACATGACATAAATATGGAAGGATGTTCCCTGCTCTACATGGTCCCTTCCAAATGATTTCTTCTCTTTACTCTTAAAAAAATAACTTCATCCATTCTGAAACTCATGACACTTGGTTTAATTATCTGCAACCTCTTCCTGGCATCAACTGCTGGACCTCCTAGTCAAGCCTCTCCTTGTCTATGACTTTGACTCCAGGGTCTGTCATACTCTCTACTGATACCCTGTGATCATGTCCAATGACATGCTTCTATGTGCATAATCCACTTACCATGGTGGCCTTCAATTCAGTCGCTCAGTCGTATCCGACTGTTTGCGACCCCATGAATTGCAGCATGCCAGGCTTCCCTGTCCATCACCATCTCCCGGAGTTCACTCAGACTCACGTCCATCGAGTCGGTAATACCATCCAGCCATCTCATCCTCTGTCGTCCCCTTTTCCTCCTGCCCCCATCCCTCCGAGCATCTGAGTCTTTTCCAATGAGTCAACTCTTCACATGAGGTGGCCAAAGTACTGGAGTTTCAGCCTTAGCATCATTCCCTCCAAAGAAATCCCAGGGCTGATCTCCTTCAGAATGGACTGGTTGGATCTCCTTGCAGTCCAAGGGACTCTCAAGAGTCTTCTCCAACACCACAGTTCAAAAGCATCAATTCTTCGGTGCTCAGCTTTCTTCACAGTCCAACTCTCACATCCATACATGACCACAGGAAAAACCATAGCCTTGACTAGACGGACCTTTGTTGGCAAAGTGATGTCTCTGCTTTTGAATATGCTATCTAGGTTGGTCATAAGTTGGAGTTGCCTTATCTTCTCACTTGAAGTTACCCACTATTATTGTCATAACCCCAGCTTGTCATCACTAGGTATGACCTAATCCTATTACTGAGGTATTGTTATTTTTCCCTTTGCCTCAGGAGAACTTCATTCCAAAGACTCTGTCTCTTTTTCACTATTTATTACATTTCCTGTCTTCAAATTCCTCCTTAGCTTTTAGATTTGATGGACTATTATCATAATTACTCCCTTTCAAGCACTTTCTGCTCTCTTTCTTCTTTTTCTTTCATCATACTCATTTATGAAAACTTAAATTTTGGTTAAACACAACTCCCAACCCTCTTCTCTATTGCATCTGAGCAGCTGTATATTACTAATGAACATCACCTACAGCAATTGGTGTCACTTTAAATTCTTAAAAATAAGCTTCAACCCTAGCCAGCAGATCTACCATTTTTCTGATGTTGATTCCCTTCCCAGTACTCTAAGATGACTACCTTACATTTCCATTGTCCTTAAACACATCCTATATTCTGTTTCTCCTCATAAACATCAGCAGAGTAATAGTGAAAGTCATTAGAGAAATGTTCAATTAACTCATTATAAAACTCATCTGCACTTATGTGTGTTTTTGTTTTGCCTTCTGTGACAGTGGAAGAAGTAAAATAAATTCCCCAAACAGGATCTAATTCCCTGTTTCTCTTCTCAAGGTCTGCTGCTACTGCTGCTAAGTCACTTCAGTCGTGTCTGACTCTGTGCGACCCCATATACGACAGCCCACCAGGCTCCCCCATCCCTGGGATTCTCCAGGCAAGAACACTGGAATGGATTCCCATTGCCTTCTCCAATGCATAAAAGTGAAAAGTGAAAGTGAAGTCGTTCAGTCGTGTCCAACTCCTAGCGACCCCATGGACTGCAGCCTACCAGGCTTCTCTGTCCATGGGATTTTCCAGGCAAGAGTACTGGAGTGGGTCTATGCTTCTTTAATTATCCCCTCTTGCTCCATTAGCTCCCCTCTCTATTATTGTATGTAGAAACACACACAGCCTGTGCATAGTCAAGCAGATATTCTATACTGAGTGAAAGTACAAAATACCATGGGTACAGTAGTAACTATCAGAACATATGCCACTTCTAAAATAAAATTCAAAATCAAATTATTTTAAAACACTCCAGGGTCCAAAACTGTATATCTACAGGCTTGAGTCATCCTATAAATTCTACAATTATGACTTCAGATGGTATGTCTCATCGTTAAAAGTAATGGCTCTTAGATTCTACATTTTCATCCTACTATTATCCCATCTCTTTGTCCCCTTTACAGAAAAGAAATTCTCAAATTAATGGTATGCATTTACTGTTTATTCTTGCTCTTTTCTCATCCACTCTTCATTCTACTGCAGTTTGGGGCTCTGTATGGATAATTCTCTGGCTTAGTCCTAATTGCTGTCCGAGCAGCCCACCATGGTTTCCATATCTTATTGGCTGCTGCTGCTAAGTCACTTCAGTTGTGTCCGACTCTGTGTGACCCCATAGACATCAGCCCACCAGGCTTCCCTGTCCCTGGGATTCTCCGGGCGAGAACACTGGAGTGGGTTGCCATTTCCTTCTCCAATGCATGAAAGTGAAAAGTGAAAGCGAAGTCGCTCAGTCGTGTCTGACTCTTAGCGACCCCATGGACTGCAGCCCACCAGGCTCCTTCATCCATAGGATTTTCCAGCCAAGAGTACTGGAGTGGGGTGCCATTGCCTTCTCCATCTCATTGGCTATGCCTTCTCAATTCCTTTCTCAACTTTCTCTTTCTCTAACCGGCCTGTAAATGTTGGAGTACCTTAGCTTTTTAGTCTTTGGGTTACCTCATCTGTTTCCACCCTGAAATTACAACAAAAACAAAATTTTAAGAATAACTACCATTTTGAATGCTCTCACTTACTGGAGAAGTAACTAAGGTCCAGGAAGATTAAATGACTTCAGCTAGTAAGAGGCAGAGCCAGAATCAAAGCTGAAGCCATCTGGCAGCAAAGCCCAAGTCTTTAACTACAACTTTGAACCACCACCTTATGTTTAAATCTCCCACTGCTGCCTCTCCAATCTGCGCAGCTCAGTCTGAGCTGCCATTTCGTTTCTTTTATGCCATTGACTACTTAGAACTTGACGTCTTCACTTGGGTGTCTAATCATAATATACCCGAAATAATGGCCTTAGAACCCACCCTAAACTCTGATCCTTTACTCTGCTGCTGCTGCTGCTGCTAAGTCGCTTCAGTCGTGTCCGACTCTGTGTGACCCCATAGATGGCAGCCCACCAGGCTCCCCAATCCTTGGGATTCTCCAGGCAAGAACACTGGAGTGGGTTGCCATTTCCTTCTCCACTGCATGAAAGTGAAAAGTGAAAGTGAAGTTGCTCAGTCGTGTCCGACTTTTAGCGACCCCATGGACTGCAGCCTACCAGGCTCCTCCATCCATGGGATTTTTCCAGGCAAGAGTACTGGAGTGGGGTGCCATTGCCTTCTCCTTTACTCTACACTTTATTAAATGATAATCACATCTCTCTAGTTGGCTCCAGCTCAAAGCCTTACAATTATTGTAGATTCCTTCCATTCTTTACTGTGTCCCATCCAATCCATCAAAGAGCTCAGTTCTACTTAAAATATATTTCATTCCACTATCTTCTCTCATCTGAACTACCAAAAAAGCATGCTACTGGGTCTCCTTGCTTCCTGTTTTGTTTTTCTATCATTTATTCTCCAAACACCAACAAGAGTCATTTAAAATATAAATACATAAAACTCCACATCACTGGAAGTGTTCAGTAGCTTTATATTTCTCTTTGAACAAAATCTAAACTCCTGACCCATGTCCTAGAAAGTTCCCCATCAGCTGGAGCCCACCTCCTTCTCCATGCCTAGATCAAGCACCTCTCCCTCAGTCTCTCCACTGCAGTCATATGAATGACCTTTCTGTTGTCACATCACACCCAATCATCGTTTCCTCCAAGTGTTGATTTTCATAGCACCTGTTACAACCTGCTTTTATATTTTTTCTTTTCTTATATACACCTCTCTTAGGTGAATACTAGCTTCACAAGGCATCAGCTTTACTAGTCATAGTCACAGTTGTATCCTTAATGTCTAAAATAGTTCCTCACCCACAATTTGTGCCCAGTGTTTCTTATGTGAATCAGTCAATTAATGATTGTATGAAATCAAATGCATAGTAATTCAAAGTAATAAATAATCACTTAATAAAACTATAATGATTTGCTTGGGCTAGTTGGATTATTTCCACTTATAATAACTGGTTCTTGGTTACCATACCAAATTCATTCTCTTATTGTTTTTTTTTTTTAAACTATATTTTCTGTTCTAGCAACTGCTAATCTGTCCAGTGATACTTTCCAAGCTGTTGCCCACTGGCCTCATGTAGCAAGGTTTTACATTTGTTTGTTATGACTTTCTTGTGTCACATACAAAGACATATAGTACAGGCTTTTAATGAGAATCTAAGAGAGCTTCCATACCACTTAGGATTCCTGGATAGAAGTATAAAAATCAAACTGACTTAGGAAACAGGTAGTTCATTGACCCAATTAACTGAAAAGTAGCTTGACCCAACTTACAAGTTTCTCTCTTTCCAGAGAGCTTTCTTTTTGTTGATGCCGTAATTAGTGATCTTCCACATAGAGGTGGTAGCTACATCTGCACCATACCTTATATCATTTTAGGTTAAAATCAAAGAAGAAGATGAGAATTCTTTGTTCTCGCAACCCAAGAAAATATTTTCTTTTGTACTATTGATACTGATCAAATCATAGGCTCAGCACTCAAAAATCAAATAAGCAAAAAGATAACAATGGGGTTGGGAGAATGCAGTGTCTATTTGGTTGAATCCTTACCTCATCTGAGGCTCTGCTCAATGTTACCTCCTCAGTTACTCCTTCCCTGAGCACTCCATCTAAAAGTGAATGAGCTTCTTCATAACACTCATAACTCTATGACATAAATGCATAAATTATTAGATTATTTATTTTCTCCACCAGAATGTTATCTCCACAAAACATGGTTTATCAGTTTTGTTTATTGCTGTACTTCCAGTCCATTACACATATTAGGCATTCAGTAAATATTTGTTGACTTAGACCTTTGGCCAAATGCTTTCTCCTTGAGCTTGTAACAGACTGAAAAGGGAGTGAATGGTAGTTCCCAGCAAAAACTAGTGAAAGAAGAGTGAATTTGTCATGCATCACAAAGTCTTTCAACTTTTGTGCATGGACTTTCTAAAAACTATTTTGGCTGTTTCTTTTGCTCAATTTCTAATTCTTATCTGTCCTCTAATGAATTGGATGTAAGATATATATAAATCATTGAAAACAAAAATGTTATGGTAGTATCATTAAATCTCTGCTTCCTGTATAGCATATGTATATATTCTATTTTCCATGTCATTCTGGCATTCAGATCAGATCAGATCAGATCAGTCGCTCAGTCGTGTCCAACTCTTTGTGACCCCATGAACCACAGCACGCCAGGCCTCCCTGTCCATCACCAGCTCCCGGAGGTCACCCAGACTCACACCCATCAAGTCAGTGATGCCATCCAGCCATCTCATCCTCTGTCGTCCCCTTCTCCTCCTGCCATCAATCCCTCCCAGCATCAGAGTCTTCTCCAATGAGTCAACTCTTCACATGAGGTGGCCAAAATACTGGAGTTTCAGCTTTAGCATCATTCCTTCTAAAGAAATTCCAGGATTGATCTCCTTCAGAATGGACTGGTTGGATCTTCTTGCAGTCCAAGGGACTCTCAAGAGTCTTCTCCAACACCACAGTTCAAAAGCATCAATTCTTCGGCGCTCAGCCTTCTTCACAGTCCAGCTCTCACATCCATACATGACCACAGGAAAGACCATAACCTTGACTAGGCGAACCTTTGTTGGCAAAGTGATGTCTCTGCTTTTGAATATGCTATCTAGGTTGGTCATAACTTTCCTTCCAAGGAGTAAGCGTCTTTTAATTTCATGGCTGCAGTCGCCATCTGCAGTGATTTTGGAGCCCAGAAAAACAAAGTCTGACACTGTTTCCACTGTTTCCCCATCTATTTCCCAGGTAGTGATGGGACCAGATGCCATGATCTTCGTTTTCTGAATGTTGAGCTTTAAGCCAACCTTTTCACTCTCCACTTTCACTTTCATCAAGAGCCCATGAACTCCTTATTGCCAAATTCAGACTGAAATTGAAGAAAGTAGGGAAAACTACTAGACCATTCAGGTATGACCTAAATCAAATTCCTTATGATTATACAGTGGAAGTGAGAAATAGATTTAAGGCCCTAGATCTGATAGATAGAGTGCCTGATGAACTATGGAATGAGGTTCGTGACATTGTACAGGAGACAGGGATCAAGACCATCCCCATGGAAAAGAAATGCAAAAAAGCAAAATGGCTGTCTGGGGAGGCCTTACAAATAGCTGTGAAAAGAAGAGAAGCGAAAAGCAAAGGAGAAAAGGAAAGATATAAACATCTAAATGCAGAGTTCCAAAGAATAGCAAGAAGAGATAAGAAAGCCTTCTTCAGTGATCAAGAAATAGAGGAAAACAACAGAATGGGAAAGACTGGGGAATCTCTTCAAGAAAATCAGAGATACCAAAGGAACATTTCATGCAAAGATGGGCTCGATAAAGGACAGAAATGGTGTGGACCTAACAGAAGCAGAAGATATTAAGAAGAGGTGGCAGGAATACACAGAAGAACTGTACAAAAAAGAGCTTCAAGACCCAGATAATCATGATGATGTGATCACTGACCTAGAGCCAGACATCTTGGAATGTGAAGTCAAATGGGCCTTAGAAAGCATCACTACGAACAAAGCTAGTGGAGGTGATGGAATTCCAGTGGAGCTATTCCAAGTCCTGAAAGATGATGCTGTGAAAGTGCTGCACTCAATATGCCAGCAAATTTGGAAAACTCAGCAGTGGCCACAAGATTGGAAAAGGTCAGTTTTCATCCCAATCCCAAAGAAAGGCAATGCCAAAGAATGCTCAAACTACCGAACAATTGCACTCATCTCACATACTAGTAAAGTAATGCTCAAAATTCTCCAAGCCAGGCTTCAGCAATATGTGAACCGTGAACTTCCTGATGTTCAAGCTGGTTTTAGAAAAGACAGAAGAACCAGAGATCAAATTGCCAACATCCGCTGGATCATCGAAAAAGCAAGAGAGTTCCAAAAAAACATCTATTTCTGCTTTATTGACTATGCCAAAGCCTTTGACTGTGTAGATCACAATAAACTATGGAAAATTCTGAAAGAGATGGGAATACCAGACCACCTGATCTGCCTCTTAAGAAATCTGTATGCAGGTCAGGAAGCAACAGTTAGAACTGGTCATGGAACAACAGACTGGTTCCAAATAGGAAAAGGAGTACGTCAAGGCTGTATATTGTCACCATGTTTATTTAACTTATATACAGAGTACATCATGAGAAATGCTGGACTGGAAGAAACACAAGTTGGAATCAAGATTGCTGGGAGAAATATCAATAACCTCAGATTCTGGCATTACTCATGCTTAATCAGTATAATTTAAAATAACAATTTTAGATACTGTTAATGCTTATTTTATCATAATTTAGACTGAATTGTTACATTTTCCTTGTCCTGTTTACGTTGCATTTTTTAAAAAGCTTATTATTTTGGTAGAAATTATACATACTCATAATTATGCAAATTCAGGACTATAAGTTTTGAGAAAAAGACCCAATAATCATCCATATGTTTACCACACAAAATGTTATTATCTCTGCATATTTAGAGATAAAAAAGGATGAAAAAGATAAGTATAGATAATAAGATATAATAATATGATGTATTATTTATATAAGGAATTGGTAAAAGTTTAATAGACATTTTATCCAAAAAATTCAAAATCATTTGTTTAAATATTAAAAATTATGAAATTATTGAGTTAAATATTTTAAAAATATTTCTAATTTTTATGTACTCATTTATATAATATTTGCACTTCTTTTCACTTTCCAATTTTGTTATATTTTACTTATCAGAGATTGGCAATTGTTCTTATTGTCTGGATACATGTTTGCTTACTTTAGCCAACATAGTCTGATGCCTCCTGCACTTTTATTTGCAGATTATAGCACATTTAGTCTTCAAAATGACCTCATGAAATAGTTTGTATTATTAATTTGCCCAAGGTTATGGACCTAAGACTTGTCAGAGTTGAAACTATAAAAATGTGGATCCAGACCATTTATTTGTCACATTATACAATTATATGTCTTGTGTTTGACTTTAGATATCTGCACAATAGTGTTTAATATGAATGACTCATTCTTTTTTATTCATATCTGCTTCAGTTTTGAATGTACGATTTTGATAGAACTCTTTTGAAAGTATATTCACTTCTTTCTCATATGTGCTATGTTCCCTGAGTATGTGCTTTGTTTTCTTTCTTTCTTTTTTTTTTTTTTTTTTGATATCTGTGAACATTTTACTCTAAGGACAAATTGGTAGAATATTCTTAGGTCACATTTTTCCTAGAATATTGAGACATTGCTTCATTGTCTTCTGGCACTAAAAGTTGCAGTGGAAAAGTCTGAAGCCAGCATAGTTATTTTCCACTGTTTAGGTTACTTACTTCTCCTCTCCGCACACTCAAGATGTTTTCTAGACTTTGAATATTGGTAACATCACAAAAGATGGCTTGATCTTTACAGTTTTGTCAATCTTTACAAAAGAAGAAGGTTCATTTTTCACGTGCAGGTTAATTAGTATTCTTAATTTCAGGACAAATCTTTTCTAATATACCTTTGAATTTTTGTTTCTGTTTAATTCCTTGAAATCACTTTCTGCAATAATAATTGTGTCATATTGAAACTTATTTTGCTTTGTTCCATCACCATCAGTTTTTGCTCTAATCAGTTTTTTATTATCTGTATATTTTCTTAACTCTGCCACTCTTCCACAGATTTTAGTAAATATTTAAAAGTATGCCCAAAGGAAACTTAACAATGTCCTCCATGGGGAGCTACTCTACCCTATCTTACTTGAGCAAAAGACAATCGGACAATTCCAGACTCTGCTAGACTTGTCTGTCATAAACAGTGAGAAAATAGGGGCTAAGGAATGTTTTGAAAACCACATTTCAGGGACTAAGGTCTATTAAAAATCTGAGATTTATTATAAGAATATAGAATTCTTACCCTTCCCAACATCTTACAGCCACCTCAACAGGGCTTCAATATTAAAACAGATCATAAGTGAGTCACAGATTATAAATAAGAATCACAGATTCTGTTTAAGAAGGAGTCCCCAGGGAAACCCAAAAGCAACAGGAAGAAAAAAGTCTGACAAGGAAACTAGAGAAAATCTAAGCTTCTGGCAATTACAATTATGGCAAACACCGAACACAACCCAACTCCTAGCCAGATTAACATAAAACATCACAGTAAAAGCTTAATTACTTCAATGACTATTACTCAATACATCATGTCCAGCTTTCAGCAAAAAATTACAAGGTAGTCTAAAAGATAAAAAACAATCTGAAGAGAAAAAACAAAACAAGTTTTGAGATAAAGAGATAAAACAACACAACTCAAATATGACATGAATTTTATAATTATCAGAGAACTTAAAACTATTATGTTTAGTATTTTAAAGACTTCATTGGAAAGCATAAGCAACTTTCAAGAACAGATGGGTGATATAAATGGAGGGACAGAAACTACCAAGAAAGATTATCAAGCAATTTTTCCCCCCCACCACACTGCATGGCTTAGGGGATCTTAGATCCTAATCAGGGATCAAACTTTAGAGCCCCAGCAGTTAAAGCACTGAACTACCAGGGAATCCCCAAAAGGGAAGTATAGAAGTCACAGATACTCTAATAGACATGAAGAATTCTTTTGATGGTCTCATAACTAGACTAAACATGGCAAAGGAAAGAATTGGTGACTCTCAAGATATGCCATTAGAAACTGCCAAAAGTGAAATGCAAAGAGTAAAAAAAAAAAGTCAAAGAAACAGAATAACCAAGGCATGTTTGAGAATTTTAAAAGGTGTAAAATATGTGTAATAAAAAGCATGAGAAAGACAAAAATGATAGGAAGGAGCAGCAGAAATATTTGAAATACTAATAATAGAATTTTCTAAAGTTATTTACAGACAGCAAACTACAGATTCAGGAAACTTAGAGAACAACAAGCAGAAAATAAATACTTAGAAATCTACACCTAAGCATATTAAACACCAGAAAACCAAAGACAAAGAGGAAATCTAGAAAAAAATTACTAAACAGTAGAGGAAACCATCTCTAGAAGAGTAAGAATAAGAATTACATTGGATACAAGCAAGAAGTGAATGAAGTGAAATATTCAAAGTGTTGAGGGGGAAAAAAAAACCCCTAAATTCTTGAGTTATGTATTTTTTTTAACCTATCTTTTGGGCCCACCTGCCAATGCAGGAGACATAAGAGATGCGGGTTTGCTCCCTGAGTTGGGAAGACTCCCTAGAGGAGGGCATAGCAACCCGCTCCAGTATTCTTGCCTGGAGAATCCCATGGCTAGAGGAGCCTGGTGGGCTACAGTCCATAGTGTCACAACAAGTCAGACATGACTGAAACAACTTAGCACACACACATGCAACCTATCTTTCAGAAGTGAAAGAGAGATAAAGACTCTTAGACAAACATATACTGAGGCAATCTGTTATCAGTAGCTCTGCCTTGCAAGAAATATTAGAAGTCTAAAGAGAAGAATGATATAGGTCAGAAACTTGGACCTACATAAATAAAGGAAGAGCATAAGGGAATGGATAAATAAAGATGAAATTAAATACTTTATTTATCTTATTCTTAATTTAATAGATAATAGTTTGTTTAAATAATCATAGCAATAACGTTTTAGGTGATTATAGCATATGGACAAATAAAATAAATGACAACAATATTGTGAAGGATGGAAGGAAGGAGTTGGGAATACTCTGTTTATAGCAGTTTTATTTATAATCACCCCAAACTGGAAGGAATCAAGATATCTTTTAAAGGTGAATGAATATACAGTGCTATATCCATACCTCTTGATGAAAGTGAAAGTTGAAAGTGAAAAAGTTGGCTTAAAGCTCAACATTCAGAAAACGAAGATCATGGCATCCGGTCCCATCACTTCATGGGAAATAGATGGGGAAACAGTGGAAACAGTGTCAGACTTTATTTTTCTGGGCTCCAAAATCACTACAGATGGTGACTGCAGCCATGAAATTAAAAGATGCTTACTCCTTGGAAGGAAAGTTATGACCAACCTAGATCACATATTCAAAAGCAGAGACATTACTTTGCCAACAGAAGTTCATCTAGTCAAGGCTATGGTCTTTCCTGTGGTCATGTATGAATGTGAGAGCAGGACTATGAAGAAGGCTGAGCGCCGAAGAATTGATGCTTTTGAACTGTGGTGTTGGAGAAGGCTCTTGAGAGTCCCTTGGACTGCAAGGAGAGCCAACCAGTCCATTCTGAAGGAGATCAGCCCTGGGATTTCTTTGGAAGGAATGATGCTAAAGCTGAAACTCCAGTACTTTGGCCACCTCATGCGAAGAGTTGACTCATTGGAGAAGACTCTGATGCTGGGAGGGATTGAGGGTAGGAGGAGAAGGGGACAACAGAGGATGAGATGGCTGGATGGCATCACTGACTCGATGGATATGAGTCTCAGTGACCTCCGGGAGTTGGTGATGGACAGGGAGGCCTGGTGTGCTGCAATTCATGGGGTCGCAGAGAGTCGGACACGACTGAGCGACTGATCTGATCTGATACCCATGCTGCTGCTGCTGCTAAGTCGCTTCAATTGTGTCCGACTCTGTGCGACTCCATAGATGGCAGCCCATCAGGCTCCCCTGTCCCTGGGATTCTCTAGGCAAGAACACTGGAGTGGGTTGCCATTTCCTTCTCCAGTGCATGAAAGTGAAAAGTGAAAGTGAAGTCGCTTAGTCGTGTCCGACTCTTAGCGACCCCATGGACTGGAGCCTACCAGGCTCCTCTGTCCATGGAATTTTCCAGGCAAAAGTACTGGGGTGGGGTGCCAAATGAAGCATTTTTAAAATAATTTTTTAAATGAGCGATCAAACGATAAAGTAACTTGTAAAAATTTGAATACACGTTGCTAAAGCAAAGAAGACAATCTTAAAAGTCTACATCAGTGGTCCTCAACTTTTTTTGGCATCAGGGACTGGTTTCATGGAAGATGGTTTTTTCATGCACCAGGTGAGGGGGTGATTTTGAGATGATTCAAGTGCATTACCTGTATTGTGCATGTTATTTCTGTTAGTACATCACCTCCACCTCAGATTGTCAGGCATTTGATCCCAGAGATTGGGGACTCTTAATCTACATATTGTTTGATTCCAACCATATGGCAGTCTGCAAAAGGGAACACTGTGGAGACAATAAAAAGATCTGTGGTGCTTAGGGTTATAGAGGGAGTGAGTAGGGGTTAAGAGGTGAGGCAGGGGGGATTATTAAGGCAAGTAAACTCATCTGTGTAATATTGTGATGGTAAATATATGGCATTATGTGTTAGTGTTAAGTCAGTCATGTCTGACTCTTTGCTACCCCATAGACTGTACCACACCAGGCTCCTCTGTCCACAGAATCTTCCAGGCAGGAATACTGGAGTTGCCGTTCCCTTCTCCAGGGGATGAAGGGACAGGGAGGCCTGGTGTGCTGCGGTTCATGGGGTCGCAAAGAGTCGGACACGACTGAGCGACTGATCTGATCTGATCTGATCTCCAGGGGACCTTCCTGACCCAGGGATTGAACCTGGGTCTCTTGCATTGCAGGCAGATTCTTTACTATCCGAGCCAACAGGGAAGCCCTACATGACATTGGGCATTTGCCAAAATCTATAGCACCATACATCACTAGTGGTGAACTTTAATATAAATGATGGACTATAGTTAATAATAATGTATTAATATTGCTTCATTTATCATAACAAATGTACCATGCTAATGCAAGATATTAATAAAATAGGAAATGTGCATGGGGGATGGGAGAGTGTTACATGAAAATCTCTGCACCATCTGTTCAATGTTTTTGTAAATCTAAAACTGTTCTAAAAAATTAGAGATCCAGTCTCTTCATTTCACACCAATAAAAAGATTAATATATTATTTTACTCCCAAATTTGCCTTGCCTGTTACATATCAGGCACTGTATTTGGGGTATATGACTTTACAGAATTCTCCTGATGTAGGAAGAACTTAGACTAAATATTCAGTATTATAGTGGATGAAAGATCAACTTGGAGAAGAAAATGGCAACCCACTCCAGTATTTTTGCCTGGAGAATTCCATGGACAGAGGAGCCTGGCAGGCTATAGTCCATGGAGTCGCAGAGAGTCAGATACAACTGAGCGACTCTCACTCACTCAAAGATAAACTACATTTTAAAATGAGGTAAATATGATTATGGGTACTACCTCTCCCACAGTTACTACTTGAATTACAGATAGGTTCCTACATTAATCTGCAGGGAAAACCCACACACTGTGTACATTATATACCAATTCCAGAAATTTTGTCTCCTTTAGCAAATATTTGCTGAAGGAAAACATTTGAAATCAAAAGAGGCTTTTATCAGAACAGGAAACTGTATCACACAGTCCATTTATGATGTTCTTCCTAGAGATTATTTTCTGACGTCTAACTTTTAAGGTCTACACAGGCATATAAATGCCAGCAGTCTTAACACTTCACTCCTAAGTTTTCTAACTCTGATGTTTTTGGCTCTGTTACAATTAATATCTAGTCTTTCTTGGCTGAAGTTACTTTATGTTGTCTAACTTGGTTAAATCACTTGTTCTGGATTGAATAAGTTAATTCATGTACTTGTTTACAAGATGATATGTTTTTCTTCTTGGCCTTCACAGTTGGTATAAGTGAATAGGCTTTTGCTCCAAGGTTGATTCTGATTCCAAAATATCATCCAACTTTCACTCTTTCTGTGTTTCAGATATTAATTTGACTCTGGTGTTTGCCACTTCAGATAGCACTCAATAAGCATTTATAAGTTGCTACTAAGCCACCCCCTTCCCCCTTGTCCTGCAGGTTTCCCAATTATAATCACTTTTAGGCTTTATATTTTATTATTTAGTTGCCAAAATCATTAACAAAAATAAAGTTAGATAATAAAAAAGAAAAATATACCAAAGAAAGAGCTAGAATGGAGTTTCAGAAAGTTTATCAATAATTGATTAAAAAAATTTAAAGGCACAGTATATTAGGGCTTCCCTGATAGCTCAGTTGGTATAGAATCCACCTGCAATGCAGGAGACCCAGGTTCAATTCCTGGGTTGGGAAGATCCACTGGAAAATGGATAGGCTACCCACTCTAGTACTCTTGGGCTTCCCTTGTGGCTCAGCTGGTAAAGAATCCGCCCTCAATGCGGGAGACCTGGGTTCAGTCTGTGGGTCGGGAAGATCCCCTGGAGAAGGGAACAGCTACCCGCTCCAGTATTCTGGCCTGGAGAATTCCATGAACTCTGTAGTCCATGGGGTCGCAGAGAATAGGATGACTGAGTGACTTTCACTTTTATATAGTATATTACATAGAATGGCACCAAACTTAAAAATTTAATTTTATTTCATCTTTTTTTTTATGATTTAAAATACCAAGTAAACATCTCAAAGAATCAGAAATGCTTCTCTTTACAAGAGGAAATATAAACAGTCTGTTTATGACAACTAAGGAAATTTTCCATTTGAAGGACTATAAAATTTATATTTCTACTTAATACCTTGGTCTGAGTTTCTTTAAATTTTCTACAGTGCATTGTTTTACATTGTAATTACTAAAATAACCCTCCGATAATTTGGTTGATGTTTACAATGAAGCAATGACTATTGTGCTTAGAATTAAATCAAAAAACACTAATATAGCTGAAATATGTTTTCTGATATGAGTTAGTGCCTTTCCAACTTGATATTATCCAGCCATGTTCCTAATTCATCAAAAATTCAGCCACAGCAGTCTTTTGTGCCTCCAAAACACTAAGTTCATTCTTATTTCAGGTACTTCACCTCCTTGTTCCCTTTGTCTTATTTGCATTTTCCTCCTACCACCAATTTATGTCTGGGAGAGGCCTTTCTGACCCATCCAAACGAAGCTACTTATTATTATTTTCCATAGCATCCTGCTTTATTTTACCGTATTTCATATCAGATATTTTACACTTGTGTATTATCAAATTTAACTTCCACAGAACTGAAATTCTATGGGAGCAAACATTATGCTTTATTTTCCCTCCTTTGGATACCCACTGTCCAGCTCTGTCTCTGGAACAAAGGAGGGCTCAGATCAATGTTTGCTGAATAAATAAAATAGAACTTCAAAATTTATATTGTGTTACCCTTCAGGCCATTCAGTTTTACTGAGTATAGAACTTCCCTCATAGCTTAATGAGTAAAGAATCTGCCTGCAATGAAGGAGATCCTGTTTTGATCCCTGGGTTGGAAAGATCCCCTGGAGAAGGAAATGGCACCCCACTCCCATATTCTTGCCTGGAGAATCCCATGGACAGAGGAGCCTGGAAGGTTACAGTCCATGGGGTAGCAAGGGTCAGATACAACTTAGCAACTAAACAACTACCACAATACTAATACAAATGAAATAGAAATACGTTGGTCCAAATTAAGACCACTTGAATCACAGTGTCCTTATATCATCAAAGTGTCTATTTTGGAAACAGTACTGGGTACTGGTGATTATTCAGTGCGTCTGTGTCAGCCTTTGAGCTGATACCGTTTACTGACACGTGGTTAAGTGACACACCATCCTAGCTATTCAGTGAGTAAATGTTGTTGGGTTTTCCTAACTTTCCTTCTGTTGAGCATTTCATAAGAACCCTTCTTTCATTCAAGAAGCCTTTTTTTTCAGTTCCAATATGCCAGTCACTTATAGGTCTTATAAAAATTTAAGTGAAAGCAATTATTAATTATTTTGCCAATATTCCCAGTTATAATATCAATAGAAAATATTATGTCTTACTCTCCTGTTTAGGTATTTTGTGACTATATATCTCAACTACGTGTAAGTGTTGTCAGATCTAAGAAATAAAAATGCAGCAAACACAGTGAAATTTGAATTTCAAGGGAGTGAAACATTTCAAAGGTGTAAGTATGTCTCATGCAATATTTGAGACATATTTATACTGAAGAAGTTATTTATTATTTACCTGAAATTTAAGGTAACTGAGTGTCCTGTATTTTATGGTCAACTCTAATTAGTTCAGAACTTGAACAAGAAAAAAGTAAGAGTGGATCTTTTTAAACCCAAAAAGTCATTGCAAAGATCCCTCATAGAACCTCAAAAATCTCTAAAAGGACAAGGAATTAAAGGTGTTCTAGGAACTAAATCCCATGGATGGAGGATCCTGGTAGGCTCCAGTCCATGGGGTCGCTAAGAGTCGGACACGACTGAGCGACTTCACTTTCACTTTTCACTTTCATGCATTGGGGAAGGAAATGGCAACCCACTCCAGTGTTCTTGCCTGGAGAATCCCAGGGACGGGGGAGCCTGGTGGGCTGCCGTCTATGGGGTCGCACAGAGTCGGACACGACTGAAGCGACTTAGCAGCAGCAGCAGCAGGAACTAAAATGTACAATATGTACATAACTCTCATTGGGTATTCAATGAGGTTTCATTGAAGGCAACTAAATCTACCACAATCAAAAAGAATTTGGGGGCAAGTGTGTGGAGCCTGGGGGCGGTGGGAATGGGCCAGGGAAGGTTTATTCATCCTTTGAAATCTAAAGTGATATCCTTGAAGTTCCCTGAAATCTTAAAGGCATGTATAGTTTCAAAGCAGCGTGTAAGATTTCTGAAACTATGCACAAAAAAATTCCTTTGATTTTTAATGGCCAGCATGAGTCAGCATGTGCCATAAGATCATGCCAATTATGAGTTCTGTTATAGCAGTCTAATTTAAGCAAGGAGGTTTTTAACCAGCATCTTTCCTTAAGTGTCAGTGATGTACATGATATGCGTTAGAGTAGGTGTGAATGAATGCCCCCTACATCAGTCAGGATTCTCCAGAGAAACAGAACCCAAAGATTTTACATATATATATAAATTCTTTTATATATTTATTTATTTATATTATATATAAGTTTATTTTTATATATTTATATTATATATATAATTCTTATATATATATATATCTGTGTGTGTATTCTATAGAGATTCATTTTAAGGGATTAGCTGAAACAATTGTGGGGGTTGGCAAACCCGAAATTCTAAGGGCAGGCCAGCAAGCTGGGAATTCAGGCAATAGTTGAGGTAGCCTTGAATCTGAAATGCAAAAGGTGGAACGCAAGTCGAATACTGAGGCAGGATTTCTATATTACAGTCTTGAGGATCAATTTCTTCTTCCCTTCAAAACCTTAGTTTTTTTCTCTATAGGCCTTAAACTGATTGGGTAAGCCCCATCTATATAATCAAGGGCAATCTCTTTGACTTAAAGTCCACTGACTATATATCTTCATCACATCTATTAATATAAAATACTTTCACAGCAACATCTAGACTAGGGCTTGACCAAATGATGGGTACATTAGCCTAGCCAAGTTGACATGTAAAATTAGCTATCACACCATGTTATTTCTGCTATTTATTTAAAGATTTTAGAGCATTTTATTCCTAACACAAGATGAAGAACTTTGGCTTTGGAGTCAGAAGGCTCCTGAGGTCAATGTTTGCTATGTAACCTTGACAAACTCATTTAATCTATCTTTACCTCAGATTATCATTCGGTAAAATAGGAAAAACAATACCCTAATAGGATTAACATGCAGGTGGTATATTAAAATGTTACATTGCGTGTAAAAGTATTTAGAACAATTTCCAATGCACAGGGAGCATTTGATAATAGTAAATTTTGTATACATTGATGGTTATTGCTATTATTCTCTAACTTTCAATGAGTCATTATAATTAATGCTGCTCCCTGAGTTATTTAATTAGATATCCGAGGAATGCTGGCACTATCCTTACCACTATTCCCCTTCCTTGTAGATTTTCTAAGGGGGCTCCACATACAAGGAACATCAAGAAGTAAGAAATTAAGTACAAGTTTAACCTTAAATGAGCTTCCCAGGTGGCACAGTGGTAAAGAATCTGCCTGCCAATGCAGGAGACACCAGAGATGCAGGTCCAATCCCTGGGTTGGAAGATCCCCTGGAGAAGGAAATGGCAACCCACTCCAGTATTCTTGCCTGGAAAATTCCATGAACAAAGAAGCCTGGCAGGCTACAGGTCCATTGGGGTGGCAAAGAGTTGTATGCAACTGAGCACACACACAAACATACACAATGTCATTCTTCACTGATCTTTTTACTGACAACTTCAAGCAGAAGTCTTTGGTAAACCGTTTGGGTAATCTCACTCCATCATCTTGAGATGATGATAAATACATGAGTGTGTGCTAAATCGCTTCAGTCTTTTCTGACTCCTTGCAACCTTGTGGACTGTAGCCTGCCAGGCTCTTCTTCAGGCAAGAATAATGGAGTGGGTTGCCATGCCTTCCTCCAGGGGATCTTTCCTGACCCAGGGATCAAACCTATATCTCTTATTTCTCTTGCATTGGCAGGTGGGTTCTTTACCTCCAGAGCCACTTGGGAACCCCAATGACAGATGTTGTTGCTGTTATTCAGTGCTCCAGCTGTGTCCGACTCTTTGGGTCCCCATGAACTAAAACATGCCAATCCTCCCTATCCCATGCCATCTCCCAGAGTTTACCCAAGTTCATGTCCATTGCATCGGTGATGCCATCCAGCCATCTCATTCTCTGATGCCCTCTTCTGCCCTCAATCTTTCCCAGTGTCAGGAACTTTTCCGACGAGTCAGCTGTTCACATTAGGTGACCAAAATACTGAAGCTTCAGCTTCAGCATCATCTTTCCAGTGAATATTCAGGGTTTATTTCCCTTGAGATTGACTGGTTTGATTTCCTTGCAGTCCAAGGGACTCTCAGGAGTCTTCTCCAGCACCACAGTTCGAAGGTATCAATTCTGCGGTGGTTTGCCTTCTTTACAGTCCAGCTCTCACAACCATATGTGACCACTGGGAAGACCATGGCCTTGACTGTATGGACCTGTGTCTGTAGAGTAATGTCTGTGCTTTTCAACACACTGTCTAGGTTTTTCATAGCTTTCTTGCCAAGAAGCAATCATATTCTGATTACATGGCTGCAGTGACCATCTACAGTGATTTTGGAGCCCAAGAAAATAAAGTCTGACACTGTTTCCACTGTTTCCCCATCTATGTGCCATGAAGTGATGGGACCAGATGCCATGATCTTAGTTTTTTGAATGTTGAGCTTTAAGCCAACTTTTTCACTCTCCTCTTTCACTTTCATCAAGAGACTCTTTAGTTCTTCTTCACTTTCTGCCATAAGGGCAGTGTCATCTGCATATCTGAGGTTATTGATATTTATCCCGGCAATCTTACTAGAGGATAAATGATATTCAGATAAATAATGTATCCTTTTCAGGGAAGAAGGGAAGTATAGAAGAAAGTATGAGAGAAGCCTCGCATGCATTTTCTCAGCAGACATATCTGAGAACAGGTTTAAGTAGAAGAATCTGTGCTGGAAGGGAAAAGCATGAAATAAATTAGAAACAAACTAAAAATCCAACTCATGTCTGCCCAGCTTTCTCAAGCCAGCCACTTCCTAAGAAAAATAAAATAAAGTCAATTAAAAAACTGATAGCTAGTGGGAAGCAGGTATACAGCACAGGGCGCTCAGCTCGGTGCTCTGTGATGACCTAGAGGGGTGGGATGGGGGAGTGGGATGGAGGCTCAAGAGGAAGGGGAATATACGTATGCTTATACAAAGCTGATTACCATTGTTTTACAGCAGAAACCAACCCAACATTGTAAAGCAATTATCCTCCAATTAAAAAAAGTATTTTAATAAAGGGGAAAACAAACTAACAGAAAACCTGCCCTTGTTCTTTTAAAGTCAAGAAGATGGAGCTGCGTTAAGAGCCCATGTGAGTTCCCATTCTCCTGGCTTGGCCACTAGACAAGAGATAGCAGGATAGGGGCTCATCAGGGATCTTTAGAGAGAGAAGCTTGGAAAAACACTGTCTGGGCAGGTAGGAGATTGAAGTCATTGCAGCTGGAATGATTAAGAAAACATCACCTGATTCCTAATCCAGTACTAGTGTGGCCCAGTAATGTCATGCTTAAATATATGAATCAATACAGTGTTTTCCAAACTTCCATCTTCCCAGACCCTTAAATGAGTTTTGTCGTATCCCTATAAACCCATTGTTTTAATTATAAAAACTTAATATTTTTTCAAATCAAATGCAACTTGATTTCTTTAAATGTTTAGCCTCATAAAATCTCATGATTTCTGTGAAGTTGTGTTTTTGTTAATGTTGTATTGTGTATCACATTAAAAATAAATTTTAAAGCTGCCTATGTAAACTGCCAATATATGTGTCTATAAACCACTTGGAAGTATATCATGCTTTGGGAAAAAATTAGCTTTATGTGGGTGAAAATACAGCTTCTAATAAAATATGTATGTTTCCTGGACTCCTATTGCTTCAATAAATATTTGTGAATTATAGTATCAGGAGCTGTTCTATGCACTATAAATGCAGAAACAATCTAGATAGTCAAAAGTGATATGTGTTATAAAGGAAATAAAGCATTTCAAATGAGGAAAGTTCCCAGGAAGGTGAAATTTTTATTTGAATATGGCCAAGTATAATCAGGTGGCAATAGTGGTAAAGAACCTGCCTGCCAATGAAGGAGATGTAAGAGACATGGGCTCGATCCCTGGATCAGGAAGATCCCCTGGAGGAGGGCATGGCAACCCACTCCAGTAGTCTTGCCTGCAGAATGGACAGAGGAGCCTGGCAAGCTACTGTCCATAGGGTCGCAAAGACTCGAACATGACCGGAGCGACTTAGCACTTACACAAGTAAAATCATCCAGAGGCAACATGGAGGATAAGAAATAGAAAAAGGAAGCCCATTAACAACTAAATAAAAATAAATGAATAATATCTTAGATGTATGAACGAGCAAACCTGAATTGCTAATTAGGAGAGAGGATTGTCCAAAAAGTGAAGACCAACAGGGCAATAGAGAGAGGATCTTTGTGGTTGCAGAACTCCATGAAAAAACCACAAACACTGCTTATTCTTAAGTAGGTGGTAGAGTCTTGAAATTCAAAAGCAACATTTTCTTGTTTGCAGAAAAAAATGGCTACAGGGTACCTGGGGCCCCTGGGGAGTTTCCTTGGAATTGGCCCTATTTTGAGGAAAAGAAGATGGAAAAGGATGTAATCACACAGCTTACATTTCAGGCCAGCCCAAAGAGGTGAGAGGCACTTCACATCATTGTGAGCTGCCTGCCAGTTGCTAACCTCAATATTTTTGGATCAGTAAAAGCTAATAAACTTCTCACATACACCAACCTAGAGCATAAAAACTTTCTCAGCAGCCTGGAATATAATATTGGTCCATCCTTCAGGAAAAGCCGGCTGAGGTCTTAGGGGAAGACACTTAATTTCTGAAGGCAGCACAGCAAGTCTTCCCATCGCAGTAGGTTCCAAGGTCAGCTAACTACTCAGAAGACTTCATCATCTCCATTTGCCTGAAGACTGCATGCCTTTGTATCTATAGCCTACTCCTCGCTGTTATGCATGCAAACAAATCTGTTTGCATCATAAAAATATATAGATAAATGTGTGTGTACTCAGTTGTACCCAACTCTTTGCGACCCCAAGGACTGCAGCCCACCAGGCTCCTCTGTCCATAGGATTTTCCAGGCAAGAATACTGGAGTGGGTTGCCATTTCCTTCTCCAGTGGATCTTCCCGACTCAGGGATCAAACCCGCATCTCTTGTGTCTTCTGCATTAGCAGGCCAATTCTTTACCACTGTGCCACCTGGGAAACCCAAAACAGATAAATAAATAAATAAGTAAACAATTGTTTTAAAAGAGATGAATCATTGCACATAGATATAGCTCTTCAAATGCCTCTGGGCTTTGCAATCACCTGTTTCTGATATAGCTCATATTGCAGGAGAGTTTAAAGATACAGATGTCACTTCAGAATTGAAAAGTAAGATTTGGATGCATTCAGGAATCGCCCATCATTTTATGTATATAATCATCAGAGCTGAGTCCTATTCTGGCCTTTGGATACAACAGATTCTTCAAATCAAGACTTATTGCCTTTAACACATCACTGAAGTTACAACAACCCAAACCATTGCACAGTTAGGATTTTTATAAATTATGACCACAGGACAGGACACAGAGTTGGAATATTGGAGTTCAGGGTTTAAAACGTTCCCCTACCCACCTACCACTAGTTTTTATACTAACGTTTCAGTACTAATTGAAAGAAAATCTATAGTCCTTGTTTGTGCACTGTTAAATCATTAATGCAATATAATTTCTCTAGAAAATGTGTATTTCGATCTTTCATGGAGGGAATATTTTTTCATTTAGAAAAAATTCACTTCTTTAGTAAAAGTCATTTTTGTAATATGTTTCTTTGCAGAGCGTGAGTATTTAATTAAAAAATAGAAAAAGAAAATTACCCAAGAATTTGGCAGCTTAAAGCATCGGTTGTTTATTCGCATGGATCTAAGATTGCCTAAGACAACAGACTGCCGTTACTGCAATGGCTGTGCTCCACTTGAGACCAACAGGTTAGTTGGAGTCTGTTCATCTAAAGAATGGATATTAGGTGGGTAACTAACAGTACCACAGGGGTTAGGTTAATGACTGAATTTAGCAACAAGTGTGACCCTGGTGACACTGATTTAAAAAAAAAAAAAAGGCTTTAGTGATACTAGTTGAGTTAGGAGACAAATTAGAGAAACTAGAAATGAAGAGAAAGGAAAAACAAAAGAGTATGAGGACAAAATGTTCATGAAATTTGACTCTAAAAATAGCTAAAGGAAGTTGGTATAGGATAAGCTTTAAACACTACACAATTATATAAACATGCAGTGTTTTATTTTTATTAATTTTCTTTACATTTATAAAATTTTGAATTAAAATGTATTTCAAATTTTAAAATATGTATATATTCCCAAGTATGAAAATGAATCAATATAAATAGTGACTCAGTAGTAAAGAATCCATCTGCAATGCAGGAGACTCGCAGGAGACATGAGTTTGATCCCTGGGTTGGGAAGATTCCCTGGAGAAGGAAATAGCAAGCCACTCTAGTAATCTTGCCTGGGAAATCCCATGGACAGAGGAGCTTTGTGGGCTACAGTCCATTGGGTCACAAAGAGTCAGACACAACTGAGCAACTAAACAGTAACAAATATTTATATGTATAGACATTCGTGACTCTGTTTGCAATATCTTATATGTCTTAAATTGGACAATTAGAGGAAGAGTCTCATAAAAATGACATGTAATAGCAAATCAAGGTTTAACTGAAAACCAATTTGCCACAAATGTTACATGGGAGAACTCCAATTCCACAGTGGTCACTGGCCTACCTGTGGACTTGGAGGAACACGGTCTATCTTGGAATCCCTTTCTATTCTCATTTGTGGAAGCCTAGTTGAGTACTTTGCAAATATTATATCCAAGAAACCACATGATGAATTTGGCACTAGTGTTGTTATAAAAGACTTGTAATGAATACAGCAAAATTAAATACTGTGAGGAAAGTTTGTAGTGACAGACTCTTCTGCGCTATTTCTCAAAGACAGTAAGGGTTGTAGAATATTTCAGACATGTGGAGTTGGACTGGGAAGTAGGGTGAACTTTTTTCAAAGTTATGGAAAAGATCTGTTTATACAAGTGTTTATGATTAGTGAGTAGATAAGTACAATCATATCTCTTCCTGTGAGGAATTTTTTGTTGAGGAAAGAGAATTTCCTGTTAATTTCACTGAGAAAGCTTTAGAATTATTGAATTCTAAATTTGAAATTTGCATTTCAAAGTTAAGCCCTTTCCTAGAGATAAAAATGAAAGGAACATTGACTTTCCTTTGTGCTTTGTTTTCTGAATGAAATATTACTTTTTATTCATTTGGTATTCAAATTGCTTATGCGTCAATTATTTTACTGGAAATATTTAAAGATATGAAACATACTTCAACCCAGCTGGTATCCTTTTTTTTTTTTTTTTTTTTTTTAGATTTGCATTTTTACTTTATTTTTTTTTTTTAATCAAGAATCTCTTTTATTGATTATCAGAAACATTACAAACATCTAGTATGAACAAATTGTAACATGATAGTGTTTAGTTTGAACAATTAATACATTTCAGATATAATATTATACATATTTCAATGCTATTCTCCCCAATCATCTCACCCTCTCCTGGTCCCAGAGTCCAAAGTCTGGTCTATACATCAGTGTCTCTTTTGTTGTCTCGTAAATAGGGTTATTTTTTACCATCTTTCTAAATTCCATATATATGCGTTAGTATACTGTATTTGTGTTTTTGTTTCTGGCTTACTTCACTCTGTATAATAGGCTCCAGTTCCATCCACCTCCTTAGAACTGATTCAAATGTAATCTTTTTAATGGCTGAGTAATATTCCATTGTGTATATGTACCACAGCTTGCTTATCCATTCATCTGTGGATGGACATCTAGGTTGCTTCCACGTTCTGGCTATTGCAAACAGTGCTGCTATGAACATTGGGGTACAGGTGTCTCTTTCAATTCTGGTTTTCTCAGTGTATATGCCCAGCAGTGGGATTGCTGGATCATAAGGCAGTTCAATTTGCAGTTTTTTGAGGAATCTCCATACTGTTCTCCAAAGTGGCTGTACTAGTTTGCATTTCCACCAACAGTGCAAGAGGGTTCCCTTCTCTCCCACCCTCTCCAGCATTTATTGCTTGTGGACTTTTGGATAGCAGCCATTCTGATTGGCGTGAAATGGTATCTCATAGTGGTTTTGATTTGCATTTCTCTGATAATGAGTGATGTTGAGCATCTTTTCATGTGTTTGTTAGCCATCTGTATGTCTTCTTTGGAGAAATGTCTATTGAGTTCTTTGGCCCATTTTTTGATTGGGTCATTTATTTTTCTGGAATTGAGCTGTAGAAGTTGCTTGTATATTTTTGAGATTAGTTGTTTGTCAGTTGCTTCATTTGCTATTATTTTCTCCCATTCTGAAGGCTGTCTTTTCACCTTGCTTATAGTTTCCTTTGTTGTGCAAAAGCTTTTAAGTTTGATTAGGTCCCATTTGTTCATTTTTGATTTTATTTCCAATATTCTGGGAGGTGGGTCACGAGGATCCTGCTGTGATGTAAGTCAGAGAGTGTTTTGCCTATGTTTTCCTCTAGGAGTTTTATGGTTTCTGGTCTTACATTTAGCTCTTTAATCCATTTTGAGTTTATTTTTGTGTATGGTGTTAGAAAGTGTTCTAGTTTCATTCATATGGAGGGGTCTTGTTTTTGTATCCATTCAGCCAGTCTCTGTCTTTTGGTTGGGGCATTCAACCCATTTACATTTAAGGTAATTAATGATAAATATGATCCCATTGCCATTTACTTTGTTGTTTTGGGTTTGAATTTATATATCCTTTTTGTGTTTCCTGTCTAGAGAATGTCCTTTAGTATTTGTTGGAGAGCTGGTTTGGTGGTGCTGAATTCTCTCAGCTTTTGCTTGTCTGTAAAGGTTTTGATTTCTCCTTCGTATTTGAATGAGATCCTTGCTGGGTACAATAATCTGGGCTGTAGGTTCTTTTCTTTCATCACTTTAAGTATGTCTTGCCATTCCCTCCTGGCTTGGAGAGTTTCTATTGAAAGATCAGCTGTTATCCTTATGGGAATTCCCTTGTGTGTTATTTGTTGTTTTTCCCTTGCTGCTTTTAATATTTGTTCTTTGTGTTTGATCTTTGTTAATTTGATTAATATGTGTCTTGGGGTGTTTCGTCTTGGGTTTATCCTATTTGGGACTCTCTGGGTTTCTTGGACTTGAGTGATTATTTCCTTCCCCATTTTAGGGAAGTTTTCAACTATTATCTCCTCTAGTATCTTCTCATGGTCTTTCTTTTTGTCTTCTTCTTCTGGGACTCCTATGATTCGAATATTGTAACGTTTAATATTGTCCTGGAGGTCTCTGAGATTGTCCTCATTTCTTTTAATTCGTTTTTCTTTTTTCTCCTCTGATTCCTTTAATTCTGCCATTCTATCTTCTAATTCGCTAATTCTATCTTCTGCCTCTGTTATTCTACTATTTGTTGCCTCCAGAGTGTTTTGGATCTCATTTATTGCATTATTCATTATATGTTGATTCTTTTTTATTTCTTCTAGGTCCTTGTTAAATCTTTCTTGCATCTTCTCAATGCTTTTCTCCAGACTATTTATCCATGATTCCATTTTGCTTTCCAATTTTGGATTAATTTCACGATCTTATTCGAATTCTTTATCAGGTAGGTTCGCTATTTCTTCCTCTTTTGTTTGGTTTGGTGGGCTTTTCCTGTTCCTTTACCTGCTGGGATTCTTCTGTCTTTTCATCTTGTTTAAATTGCTAAGTTTGGGGCGTCTTTACTGTATTCTGGTAGTCTGTGGGTTCTCTTTATTGTGGCTTCTGCACTATATGTGGGTTTGTACCGGTGGCTTTCGGTTCTTGTTTATGGAAGCTTGTATTGGTGTTCTGGTGGGTGGAGCTGGATTTCTTTTCTCTGGGGTGCAGTGGAGTGTCTAGTAGTGAGTTATGAGATGTCTATCTTTTGGGGTCGCTTTGTGTAGCCTGTGTATTGGAGCTCAGGCTGTGTTCTTGTTTTCTGGAGAATTTGCTTGGTTGTCTTGTTGTGGAACTTGCTGGTCTTTGTGTGATGCTTGGTTTCAGAGTAGGTATGGGGCTTTTAATGAGCTCCTGTCAATTAGTGTTCGTGGGATCAGGGTATGGACTTAAGCCTCCTGGTTCCAGTTATTGGTCTTATTTTTACAGTAGTCTCAAAAACTTCTTCTTCTATAATGCATTCCACAACTGGACTGCTCAGAGATGTTCACGAATTATACATAGAAGGAAAAAGGGAGGAAGGAGACAGAGGTGGTCAGGAGGATAAAAGGAGGGAGTGTGAAGGAGAGAGACAGATCTAGTCAGTAATCAGTAAAGAAAAGAAAAAAGGAAAGGAAAAAAGCAAAGGACAAAAAGGAAAAAAGAAAAAAAAAAAAAACAGGGTCGCAAAAGTTATATCTAAACGTGGAGATTAAAGAAGTACTAGAGGATAAAAAAATAATAATAAAAAAAAAAAAAGAAAAAAAAA
Organism: Tragelaphus eurycerus; assembly: GCA_935064755.1. Taxonomy (NCBI): domain Eukaryota; kingdom Metazoa; phylum Chordata; class Mammalia; order Artiodactyla; family Bovidae; genus Tragelaphus; species Tragelaphus eurycerus. The sequence goes on along the minus strand of CAKXYN010000010.1, from coordinate 35,848,957 downwards.
AAAAAAAAAAAAAATTAAAAGGGAAAAAAAAATTTTGTTTTCCTTTTTCCAATTAAAAAATAAAAAAATTTAAAAAAATATATATTAAAAAAAGAAAAGAAAAAAAGGAAATAATGATGGTAAAAATAGAACAAAATATAAGAGTTTCTCATTATTGTTGTGGGTTCAGTTCATTTTCAGCTAGTTCCTTGTTCCGGCTAATTTCTCAGATCTATGGCCCCTTTCTCTGTGGTTGGTCTGTATAGTTCTTTGTTCTGTGCACGGTTCGGCGGTGTTCTGGGCCAAGGCCCGCCACTCGTGTGGTCGGCGCTGCACAGTCTGGATTGCCGGCCCAAACTACTCCAGTTAGGCAGCACTCCAGACAATCAGGCGAACGAAGTCTGCGCTGAGGCCCGCAGAGGGGGAGGGGTCGGCAACGGGAATGGCGGGCGGGCGGGTGGGGGGAGGGGGATGGGGTGGCCCTCGTGGGAGCCGCCGGCACAGCGGGCGGGGGCACGCCTGCGAGGGAGTGGCCGGCGGGGGAGCGTCCAGTGGGGGAGAGTCCCGCAGGGGAGCGTCCCTCTGGGGAGCGCCGGCAGCGGAGCGTCCCACGTGGGAACGGCCAAGGCGTCTCCCTGCCCAGCCCCGGCTCCCCAATGGCAGATGCGGGCGTTTGCAGCGGTGCTTTTCCGCTGCGGAAGTTACCGCAGGGCCCGCAGTCTGTGGGTTCTAATTGCTCAACTGTTCTCCTCCCTGTTATGATAGTCTCCGTGTTTCCCAGGTTCGGCTCAGATTCCGCAGGGAGAGTGTTTCCTGGTGTTTGGAAACTTCTCTTTTAAGACTCCCTTCCCCGGACAGAGGTCCGCCCCTCCCTCTTTGTCTCTCTCTGGCTTCTATATTCTTTCCTACCTCCTTTAGAAGGCAGTGAGTTGCTTTTCTGGGTGTCCGACGTCCTCCGCCAGCACTCCGAAGCTGTTTGTGGTATTTACTCGGCGCCCAGATGTCCCATTGATGAATTTGTGGAGGAGAAAGCGTATTCCCCGTCCTAATCCTTCGCCATCTTCTGGTATCCTATTTTATATTAAAACCAGACACTTTTATATGGTGCTTTTTCTCCTTATTTAGTTTTTCTATGCATTTTTTCTAGACACAGTTTGCTTTGAACACTTAAATATTAAGTTATAAGAACATTCTGAATTTAAGCACATACTAAGATTTAGTACAAAAAATACTATAGACATCATTCTGGATGAAATTTGTTCTACCATTTTCCATGTCTAAATGTTCATTTCTGCACAGACATTATCTTTGGCTTCAATAAAGATTTATAAGCCTTGGAACTGTTTAACTTTATGAAATGAATCACAGTCAATCCAGGATTCAAATACTTCCTTTATAAGAGACAATTTGATGATTATTATAACTCTATTCTTGCCTCTCTAGTCTACTTAAATGTTAAACTTAATCAAGTATGGCATGTGACAATATATTTACAAAAATGTCAATAATAATGTCAAAATGATAATATTTTCACTTAGTAAGAGTTAAGGCAGAGATTTACAGATTTCTTTGTTGGACTTCTTAGATGGAAATTAAAAGAGAATAATAATGATGAAGTTTGATGTTTTTAAAAGTAATGTAACCAACTGATTTTCTTCATCTGAAATAATAGTTAAATGACTATTGTGATATCTTCCAAGCCCACAAACATTTTTAAGGGAAAAACAATTCCACTCTGAGCTTTTATCACAGATTTGCTCTGTACACCTGGTTTTGTACAGTGTGATATTACTGAAAAGCACCTGTGAATAGACAATGACTGAATGCTGCATCCAAGAAGTATAGCCATGCCTGACTATAAGAGTCAACCATGGAAAAATGCCCTGAATGGCAACATAATCATTGTCAGAAATCTGAACTAGGAACTATGGAGTATGCTAGCCTCTTTGTGTTTATGTCCAGTAATTCTTTCCACATTTCTTCTGGGGCTATAATAATTTTACTGTTAGAAACTTACTGGATATGGTCCAGGAAGAGCTGACATTCTCCTTGCTTCTACTGCCATGGGTATGAAACAAATATTGATTTAGAGATGGGCACTTAATATGTTATATTAATTAGAGTCTGTCAGAGTATGCCTAGTGGATATTATGTTAAAGCTGTTGGGATATACACTGTTTTTCATCCAGATCACTGAGAAAATATGATGTAACTTACTCTAGGAGGGCTAATGTCAATATGGCCATCCCATGGAGCAATCTTGTCTTATCTCTGTCTATCTCTCAACCTATCTATCTATCTATTGAGAGAGAGAGAAAGATTGAGAGAGAGAAATGTTATTTTAATCTCTGCATCAATCATTCCTGAATATAGTGGTAAGCCTTTACTTATACGTTATATACAACAATAAATCATTTTACATTAATGGTAGTTTGCTTTGCATTTTTATTAATTGCAATTGAAAGTAACCCAACTAATAGAGAGAATATATATGCAAAGGCCAAGAAATCTGAAGTTTAAAGGAAACATAGATAGAGCCACCTGTAAGGTATAGAAAAGGAATCATAACAAAATAAATCAAAGTTTTGAGGAAGCAAAAGCTAGAAGAAAATGATTGGTAAAGGGAAAAGAATGAAGAGCAGATAGTGGTAAAAATTCATTAAAGGCTAGTCACTGCTGAATCACCTAGAGCTGCTTAGAATCCAGTTCTGGCCTTTGTGATACCAGGCACTGCAATGATTTCCATTATACCTCAAGTCAAGTTGCATACCTGAGTGTCATATTTCCTTATATTAACTTGTATCCTTACAGTAAGCACCCCATTATTTGGTGATAACTTTAAAAATTCTGTTTTACTTGCATTCACAAGGGACTAAATAATTTTAAACTTTTTAATGAAATAGTAGGAACTTTCACATGCCTTTTTTACCTACCAAAGATTGATACCAGTTATGAAAACATTGGAAATTGAAATGAAGAAAAGTTGATTTTCATCTGTAAGATTTTATATGATGACAATGTGTATAAAGTTAATTTTTAACATCAAGTTTCTGGATCTTGGCAATTTCATATCAGTGTTTACTATATTCTTACTCTTTAGTCAAGATGCCCTCAGATAAAAACATGTGAATTAAATTTATGTTGTTATTGGGTAATTCTATATAATCAACAACTCAAAATCCAGAGACAAATTAGGCACCAGACTTTATGGAATATCACTCAATAACATAAATAAAAGACTCAGGATCTCTGCCAGTAAATTTCACCAAACCATATGAAATAAACGATTACTTAGAAAAGACAAATTGTTAAAGGTGACCAAAAGAGAGAATGCAAAAAAGAAAAAAAAAAATTCTGATGTGTCTAGTAGCTATGTTTAAAATTAAACTATTATTGAAAACCTCCCTGTAAATCCGCATTCCCATAATGTTAAAGTAGCTGAAATATGACTAACCCTAATTCAGGTAAAAGTATAAAAGCTGAGTAAAATATTAATATTTGAAGAAATAGTGAACAAAGTAGAAAAAAACTAGAAACAGTTGACCCATGAAAGAAGGAAACTTCACTAACTTTTCTCATGAGGGCCCTCTCAAGTCAGTGTACTAGCCAAACTTTGGGTTGAGGAGAGTAGGGAGAAAGATCCAATAAAGGAGTGCTTAACAGAAGAGAGAGCCAAATCTGTATATAAACTTTATCCAGATTCTTTGCTAACCGTTGAACCTCACATGTTCTCACTGTAAAGCATAACCAGAAGACTGAGATAAATGAGTAGTTTCATTGACTCCCCCTTCAGGGGAGCCAAAACTTTGAGTTTGGATCAAATCAATTTAATTGCCTACGAGAATAACAATAAATAATTTATAGAACAAGGTAACAGAATCCAGTTTCTCCAATGTGTCATTTACAATGTCCACTATCCAATAAAAAATTAGCCGACAATGAGAAGAAATTATGGGGGATTATGGAGAAGGCACGGAGAAGGCGATGGCACCCCACTCCAGTACTCTTGCCTGGAAAATCCCATGGATGGAGGAGCCTGGTAGGCTGCAGTCCATGGGGTCGCTAAGAGTCGGACACGACTGAGCGACTTCACTTTCACTTTTCTCTTTCATGCATTGGAGAAGGAAATGGCAACCCACTCCAGTGTTCTTGCCTGGAGAATCCCAGGGACAGGGGAGTCTGCTGGCTGCCGTCTATGGGGTCACCCAGAGTCGGACACGACTGAAGTGACTTAGCATAGCATAGCATAGCATGGAGAAGGCAATGGCACCCCACTCCAGTACTCTTGCCTGGAAATCCCATGGACAGAGGAGCCTGGTGGGCTGCAGTCCATGGGGTCGCTAGGAGTCGGACACGACTGAGCTACTTCACTTTCACTTTTCACTTTCATGCATTGGAGGAGGAAATGGCAACCCACTCCAGTGTTCTTGCCTGGAGAATCCCATGGACGGAGGAGCCTAGTGGGCTGCCATCTGTGGGGTTGCACAGAGTTAGACACAACTGAAGCGACTTAGCAGCAGCAGCAGCATGGAGGGCAGATGACAGTGAAGTGACATCTTTGAAATGCTGAAAGAAAGTCTACCATAAAGTTCATTCTCAGAAAAAAAAAAGTTAAAAAAGTAAAATATTGACACTGTCAATAATTGAAATGGAAGAGTATTTGTATCCAACAGAACTGAATAAATGAATAAATGCTTTTATGGGCACTGTGAGATATGTAGATGTTTTATGTATATGTATATATAAGTTATTACATGGGATAATAACAGTACAAAGGATGAGAGATAAATGAAACCGTACTCTGTAAAATATGAATTTAAATTTTAGACATGCTGCACTTTGTTTTCTTCATTTGCCTCTTTTTTTTTTTTTTTTTTTTTTTTTGACTTGGATTATGCTGTGCCGCTGCCTTTCTTTGTACCTTGGAAAATATAACTCAACTTTCAAGATTCAAGTCAAGTGACTTTCTCTGAGGTAACTTCTTAACAATCGCTGAGTAAAGAAGTGTTCAGGGCTTCATTAAAACAACTCTAGCATTACTTGATTTTATTATAACCATGTTGTGTAATAGTGCCCTGCTGGACCCTTCAGCAGCAGGCAGTGTGTTTTATTGTTCTTTTTGTCTGCCTTAGCTCCTACCAGCGTATCTCTTGTTTGCTGAATGAAGAGATAACAAATAAATGAAACAATGCTTGGAGGAAAGGATGCATTGCTGAAGGAAAGGGAAATCAGCACAAGGAAAGAACTTTTAGGGAAAAGAAGTTTGGGCATATTGTTTGTGGTGCTAAAGTAGCCATCAGGTAAAGATGTTACAAGAGCTGTGAAATGTGGGTTTGGATGATAAGAGAAAAGTAGGATTTGAAGACATAGCTAGTGACCATGAATGAGACTAAACCCATTGTAGAAAAATAAAATACAAATAAAAAAAAAATGAAACTGTCTCCCAAATCTCTCAAGTTATAACATTTTGTGCATTTATCATATAGCCAGTAATCTTTACAAGTCTAAGACAATTATCCAAAAAATTAGGTATTTTTGTCCTGTAAAAAAGATTTTGAGTATACAAACTACGGTTCATGGAAATATATGTTAATATTTTACAGAGTCTTACTGGGTAATCAGACTTGCCCTGACTCATTACTTCCACAAGTTAATGTCCTACTGTTTAAAATAGAACTTTCTCCCTGTATAAGTTCTCTATCTTCTGTTTTCATGATGAACGTCTGGCATCAATAGTATGATGGTTGAGGAAAAAATTTTAATCATAAGGGTTTTTTTGAGGATTTAGTTTGTTTGGGATTCTAGCTTTATTACTTACACATGGTATCTTTCTCTTTAAAATTCAGAATTAAAAACTAATTTTTTTCAACTCTTGAAGTAAATTGCTTGTACTACATGGACTATTGTAAAAATTTGTGTGAGCTATGTCCAGTCACTTTAATAGATAATTTGGCTTCTCCTGCAAAGAGATTTTGTTTTAGCCACATTAATTTATTCGTATTACAGACGGCTTTCTGATACTGCAAATGCATTCTATATTCTATTTTATGAAAAAACATTCAGTGCGGCAATGAAAATTTTTAGGGCCTGATAAAGAAAAGAGTAAAGTTATTGTAAAAATGATAAAAGTGCATGTAATTCTTGATACTTAAACTGGAAAAGTAATTGGTTTCATCAGCAATCCAAGCTTATCATTTCTCAACAGGATTCTAAGGCCCAGACAGAGAGGCCACTCCATTTTGTTATCAGCTAGTGGCAAAGCCAGAAGGAGATAAAATTCAGGTCTTCTGATCAAATTCTGTACTCTTTTTCCTACCAAGACAAATTTGCAGTACTGCACAAGCACATGATTTTAAGATGACTTTGTAAAACCGTGCCTACATGCTCAGTTACTCGTGGGGCAGTCATGTTGAATTGTCTACTTTAAAGAAATGGAAAGTTGAATTGGTAAAAATATGAGTAGTTATACAAGAATCCCCAGCTTTCTCACCCTTCACTGGATAATTCTGGGGGGACTTCTCCGCAGTTTCTCAGAGTCCCCACAGTGTCTGATCACTAGTTGTCTCCATGGTGATTGAACCCTTGATTGGCTTTTCTATTACACGTCCCTCTAAACTATTTTCTTTCACATCCAAATCTTTGTCTCAGAATCTGCTTTGAGGATAATTGAAGTGAAGACAAAGGGAGAATTAGAAACTAAATGTTTAGCCTTTGCAGCCTCTGTAAAGAAGTGGTAAACAGAAAATGGGAAAGGAGCCAGTGTAGACATAAATGACCAACCATTGTGTTGCCGCACCTATTATTAATCTCACTAACAAGAAAATTAAAGTCTAGATACGTTGTAGTTGCATGAACAATACAAGAAGTCAGTGGTGTGACAGTATAATCTGACAGGTATAATCTGCTATTTACTTGCACCAATTGCAGGATGTGAAAGCATGTTCCCCGTGGTTGGAGTCAACCATAATAGAAATGGGCTGAACTTCTTTTGCTTTAGTTGATCCTGCCACCTCTTTCTTTTGCTTTCTAGATTGGGAAATAGTATCTTTGATTTTTGAGTTACTATAACTGTTGTTAATTTGTTTGTGCAAATTGTGCAAGTTGAAACTTCTTTTATTACTCAGTTTGTATTTGATACTGGGTATTCATAACATTGTCAACATACATTTAGCAATTTACTTTTGGTGGTTGAAAATATCAGCCATTTAGAGTTTTTTAATGTCTATTTTTCTTCTTCATTTCAGCTGAAACGTCAGGGACTAGATTATATTCTCTTAGACAACAGGCTAATTATAAGAAGGCTGATTATAAGAAACAAATTCTCTCAGGAACCAGGACTCTGGTAGGACTTTTAATTTTACTTTCTAATTAAAATAAAATCTCAAAAAAACAGCATAATATTTTTGACACATTATTTTCCATTCAGATCAGACTGATTCGTTTCTTTGCTACGTAAAGGGTGTTAGCTTTTCTTTTTTAATTTTAGCTACTATATACTGCATAGCCTTTCAGACTTCTCTAGACAAAAGTACATAGCTCAAGAAATGGTTTTAAAAAGAATCATTAGTAAAAACTAACTCTTTACTTGGAAAAGAATAATTAGTGGTGTCTCAGTCTTTGTTGCTTTTCAAAGATACTGTTGTCTCTTGCAAAAGAAGCCAGAGGATATAGAAAGAGAAAAAACAAAGGAACTTTAGAACATTTACTTTTTTGCATAAGAGTTTTATGTGCTTGGAATCACACAACTTTTGATGAATGATATTGTGCAATATGTACCATCTGGAATTAAAATAGTTATCATTTAGTAAAGTAGATAAAGAAAGAACATTTGGACATTTTTGCAATATGCTCATAGAATAAGCAATCTTTTGATTGCAACAAAAATATATAGAAACCATTTTTTTTTGCCATCATCTAGTTCTTCTTGTGTGCATGAAATATGAGAAATTAAATGTAAGACTAGTTTTCTTGTGAACTTTTTCTTTGGATTTGCCAATAAAGAGATGATATAATTATTTCCAGATTTGCATTGGTTTAATTCTGTTCTGTATGTATATATGTGTGTGTGTGTGAAAATGTTAAATGAACTATCATGTTGGAATATTGATTCTCATTTACAACTGTGCACAATTTAAATTTAGAAGAATTACAACATACTTTTGGCATGAATTCTCTGAACTAATTACGTGGTATTTAATTGCAAAGTGGATCAGTATATATTTATATGGCATCTGTAAAGGTCATTTCAAATGGGTGTGAGCTTATTTTCTTATGAACGTGTTCAAATTCATAACTCCAATTCAGAAAGATAACAGAATATTAATTCATTGCCCTCAACCACAGCTGTTTTCTGTTATATAAACACAGAAGCTTTGATTTAGCAATTTTCATTTTATTCTGTTGAGATCTTTCTCCAAATATTTGGAGAAATATTGGAATATTTGGAATTATTACTTAGGACCAAAAGATTCTGTTAGATAACAGGAATTGTTGACTGATCTTGGCCATTTAATATTGTTAATAATTTATATTAACATTCACTCTTCATAAAGTCTATTTGCTTAGATTCTAGGAGTATCAATTTTCATTTTCCTAAGCAATGAACTATTATTAGTTTTAGAGACCATAATTAGTTGTATTTCTATCAGAAATTATGCATTCTGTATTTAAAATTTGATACATTTTGTAGGATTGATAACTGAAGGTTGAATTTAGTAGTGATCAGTATATTTTCCTTTTTCTGGGCTCTATTGTGTGCAAAGATTTTTATAGCAATAGCTACCAATTCTGTCAAATTTTCCTTTAAGCACTAAAAGCACCTAGCAGATATGCCTATTAATGAGTGGTAATGATTAGTATGATAAAATGTGTGGAAAACACTCACATAATCTATTTTTATGTACCTTTATTAGTCATTCAATACCGCACTTAAACACCTAAGAAAACATTAAGTTTTCTGATGACTACTATTATAGACTGCACTGTGTCCCCCAAAATTTGTATGTTAAAGCCATAACCCCTAGTACCTCAAATTGGACTATATTTGGAGATCATGTCTTTTAAAGGGTGAGTTTTTAGGGTATTTTAAAAATAAAAGTGCTTTAAATTGCTCAGTTGCTCAGCCATGTCTGACTCTTTCTGACACCACGGACTGTAGCCCACCAGGATCCTGTGTCCGTGGAATTCTCCAGGCAAAAATACTGGAGTGGGTTTCCATTTCCTACTATAGGGGTTCTTCCCAACCCAGGGATTGAACCTACATTTCTTGTGTCTCCTGCATTGGCAGGCGAATTCTTTACCATTGAAGCCACATGGGAAGTCCATTTTTGGGGTAGACTCTTGTCTAATCTGATGGATATACTTTAATGATGAGGGAATTTGAACACCCTGAGTGACACTAGGGTTCTGAGTGCACAGAGGAAGGACTCTGTGAAGACACAGGGGCAAAGTGGCTACCTACGAGCCAAGCACAGAGGTTTTGGAAGAAACCAAACCTTCCAACACCTTGCTTTTGAACTTCAGCTTTCAAAACCGTGAGAAAAGAAATTTTTGTTATCTACTCTGCCTAGTATGTGGTATTTTACTTTGGCAGTCCTAAGAAATTAATATAACTACCAATTATAGAAATATAAAGATTCTGATGTTTTGAAAGAAAAGTACATTTAACTACAAATTTTAAAAGAATGATAAGTTGTTTTGAGTTCCATAAACTAAAGGTTCCATCTGATCATTCAGATTCAGTCACTGACTGTGGTCATGTGACCCACGTACCAGGCATAATTCCTTTCCCCTTTTTCTGTGGCTCCTTTATGACTCTCAACTCTATAGACCTTTACCTATAACTACCCCCACATCCTGCCACTTTCCCTAAAACCTCTCATTCCTGCTTCATTTATTTCACCCCAAGATTCATATGGAGCTTCAACAGTGGCTCAGTGGCAAAGAATTCACCTGCCAGCGTAGGAGCCACAGGAGACACAGGTCCAATCTCTGAATCAGGAAGATCCCCTGGAGGAGGGCATAGCAACCCACTCCAGTATTCTTACCTGGAGAATTCCGTGGACAGAAGAGCCTGGTGGGCTACAGTCCATTGGGTCTCAGAGTCAGACAAACTGAAGCGACTTAACACACATGAGCAAGACTCCTGAACGCAGTCCAGGTAGATTTCAAACAGCAACATGACATTAAATCTTTAGTAGCATAGCAACGGACCAAGAAGATGCTGTCTAAGCATATTTGTCTCACGTTTTCCCAGAATCCCATTGAAATCATTGCACAGAACTTTTATACAGACTAAATCTATCACAGCAAAGAGAATTGAGAAGGAGGTCAACTGTGGGTGGCAGATTCTATGTGTGTCAATTGGTGTGTTAGAGAGGACAAAATTATGTTTCAGTATTTGCTGAAGACAGGTATGGAAAAGCAGAAGCATCTCTTATCCTAACCCTGGAAAAAAAGATACTTGTAAATCACTATACTCTAAACTGTCTTTATGATAGCAAAGAGAGGGAAGGATTTTCTTTTCGCATAAAGTTGAAATAATTTTCTAGAGTTGTTGAAGCTAGAAATAGAACTATAGGTTTTTATTCATGTTTATTATCCAAATTGAGAAATGCAGATAATAAGATAGCTATCAAAATATAGAAATAAGGCACTAGGCAGGCATGAGTATGCTAAATGGTCTTCTATATCAGAGTCAATAAAGAATGCTTAAACACCCTAAATCAAGAGAGATAAAAACATGTTACCAGCAGTATAAATAAAACTACAAAAAATTAAGCCACTAAATATTTAAAATGTCATTTCTAGAAAATTGGACTGGATTGAAAGGGTGGGGCAGGAAATCATTGGGTTTTATTTATTGAAAACTTTTCTTAGCTATTTTTTATTTACCAAGGTTATGTAGCACTTAGAAATAAAATTTAAATTGAAAATATTATATTGATTATTTAGCACTGTTTTCAAGATGTAACAGTTTACATCACTGAAAAGATTTATAGGATATGAATGAATTATTAAGGATAGGCTATAATACCATAAAAACAAATATCACAAGTTTCAATGTCTTAATACCCTCCCCCAAAGATACTTTTCCTCAATGCTGTCTGTCCTATAGCAGTTAGCAGTCCCACAGTTTCAATGTCTTAATACCCTCCCCCAAAGATACTTTTCCTCAATGCTGTCTGTCCTATAGCAGTTAGCTCAGTCCCACAGAATCCCTCAGAGAACTACAGAGAGAGCTGACTGAGTGGCAAAGAAGATCTACTAACATGGGAACCTGGAGCATGCATACATTTCTTCACCTCACAATAATGGGATTGGAAGGAGGGCTGCACCTCAGTATGAAATCCTTTGACCTGGAAGTGATACCTGTCACTTCCACTCATTGCCCAGTGGCCAGACTTCTCTTCTTTCTTTCAAGGAGATGGGAAAGTTTAATCTTTCAACCTACCAAGAAAGAGAAGATAATAATTAACATTTCTTCATTACAATAAAGAACTTTGCATCTAAGATTTTGATAGCTGCAATATTATAATTAGCATTTTGGAGCCTCAATTTGGTATATTTATCACATTTCCTTCCTGATATATTAGTCTAAAACTTCTTTAGCATATTTTTGCTCAAGAACTTCAAATAATATTAAAATACAATCACTGCAGATGGTGATTGCAGCCATGAAATTAAAAGACACTCCTTGGAAGGAAAGTTATGACCAACCTAGACAGCATATTGAAAAGCAGAGACATTACTTTGTCAACAAAGGTCCGTCTAGTCAAAGCTATAGTTTTTCCAGTGTTCATGTATGGATGTGAAAGTTGGACTGTGAAGAAAGCTGAGCGCCGAAGAATTGATGCTTTTGGAGAAGACTCTTGAGAGTCGCTTGGACTGCAAAGAGATCCAACCAGTCCGTTCTAAAGGAGATCAGTCCTGGATGTTCTTTGGAAGGACTGATGCTAAAGCTGAAACTCCAATACTTGGCCACCTCATGCGAAGAGTTGACTCATTGGAAAAGACTGATGCTGGGAGGGATTGGGAGCAGGAGAAGGGGATGACAGAGGATGAGATGCCTGGATGGCATCACCAACTTGATGGACATGAGTTTGGGTAAACTCTGGGAGTTGGTAATGGACACAAAGGCCTGGGGTGCTGCAATTCATGGGGTCACAAAGAGTCGGACATGACTGAGTGACTGAAACTGAACTGAATACTAATGATAATAATATTCATTGAATAACCAAAAAGGACATACTGTATAGCACAGGGAACGATACTCAATATTTTGTAATAAATTATAAAGGAAGAGAATCTGAGTAAGAACATATGTGTATATGTGTATGTATGTATATGTACATACATATATATATATGGGGGGGACAGGAAATCATTATTTTTTGACTGAATCATTGTACTGTACATCTGAAGCTAGTGTAATGTTGTAAACCAATTATACTTAAATTAAAAAATATTGTTGAGGACCTGCTATAGACATTTTTTTAAATTAAATTTTATTTTGCTTAACTTTACAATATTGTATTGTTTTGCCATACATCAAGATGGATCCGCCACAAGTATACATGTGTTCCCCATCCTGAACCCTCCTCCCTCCTCCCTCCCCATACCATCCCTGTGGGTCGTCCCAGTGCACCAGACCCAGGCATCCGTTATCAGGCATGGTACCTGGACTGGCGACTCGTTTCAGATATGATATTATACATATTTCAATGCTATTCTCCCAAATCATCCCACCCTCTCCCATTCCCAGAGTCCAAAAGTCTGTTCTATACATCAGTGTCTCTTTTGCTGTCTCGTAAACAGGGTGATTGTTACCATCTTTCTAAATTCCATATATATGCGTTAGTATACTGTATTTGGGAAAAGGCAAAAGGCAATGGCACCCCACTCCAGTACTCTTGCCTGGAAAATCCCACGGACAGAGGAGCCTGATAGGCTGCAGTCCATGGGGTCGCTAAGAGTCAGACATGACTGAGCGACTTCACTTTCTCTTTTCACTTTCATGCGTTGGAGAAGGAAATGACAACCCACTCCAGTGTTCTTGCCTGGAGAATCCCAGGGACGGGGGAGCCTGGTGGGCTGCCATCTATGGGGTCACACAGAGTCGGACACGACTGAAGTGACTTAGCATAGCATAGCATAGCATACTGTATTTGTGTTTTTCTTTCTTTCTGGCTTACTTCACTCTGTATAATAGGCTCCAGTTCCATCCACCTCATTAGAACTGATTCAAATGTATTCTTTTTAATGGCTGAGTAATACTCCATTGTGTATATGTACCACAGCTTTCTTATCCATTCATCTATGGATGGACATCTAGGTTGCTTCCAAGTCCTGGCTATTGTAAACAGTGCTGCTATGAACACTGGGGTACACGTGTCTCTTTCAATTCTGGTTTTCTCAGTGTGTATGCCCAGCAGTGGGATTAAATAAAGTATTTTTTATCCTCAGAGGACTATCCTGTAAAGTACCTTTGATTCTCTGCCTACTTTAATTAAAGGCTTCCCAGGTGGCACTAGTAGTAAAGAATCCACCTTCCAATGCAGATGTAAGAGAGTCAGATTCCATCCCTGGGTCTGGAAGATCCCTTGGAGGAGGAAATGGCACCCCACTCCAGTATTCTTGCCAGAAGAATCCCATAGACAGAGAAGCCTGAAGGAGCCTGGCAGGTTACAGTCCATGGGGTCTGAAAGAGTCAGACATGACTGAGTGTCCAAACACTTAAATTAAAGAGCTGATGGTCAAAGAGTCTGAGTAACTTGCTCAGGTTCCTTTAGCAGATCTAGGACTCAAATTTATTTGTATCTGACTCTACATTTTTAATGCTCTTACCACTGTATTTCACCATCCTTGATTTTAACATCAGTGACTACTGAGTCACCCAAATCACTTTCTGACTTTCCTCCAAACTATATAAAGACTGTCTGTTTTACTAAATTTGCTAATGTCATACAGAAAATATGTTTGCCTCATCTATCTTTCCATCCCTCTGAAGGCAATGTTTCTACTTCTCAACTTGGATAGTGTTCCTAGTCCATATTCCCACTAACCAACAGCTTTGTTATGGCACATTCAAGGAAGATTGAAGGCCAGCAAATGGAATATATGGCAGGGCTCTTGCCCTGTTGGAAAAACAAACCCTGGCATCATTACATACACTATAGATAGCTTTTCCTGTGAGTTCTGGAAAAGGCATTCCTGAAAGTCATTGTACTCTTCTGATCTTTTTTCCAGGACAATCTTAAGTTGTCTTAAGAAATCTTTAAGAACTCACAATGAGTCTCTTTTTTATGCTTGAATTGTGTTTACTCAGCTGAATGTCACAAAGAAAGTGACATTTTCCCAAAGGTAGAACAATAAATTCAAAATTGAAGATAATAGTCCTGTGATTTTACAAATTATGTGTTGTATTTACTTAACACTTTTGAATTATACAGTATGCTCACACTATATCATTTTCCTTCTTTTCCTGTACAGAAATATACTGAGCAAAGTATTCCTGAGATCTGTCGCAGATATATAAAGAACAAAAATTTCCTAGTTTTTTAGTGAACATGACACCTTTTTGTTTTGCTAAACTATAAGTTGCCTTCAATATATGCAATGCTTCAGATATTATGCAAAACATCATTCCATAGAACATAAACTTTTAAACTGGTATTTTAATAATCAATCATATATATACTATAAGTATATATATGTGTACATATATATATGTAAAATATCTTAGAGTAAATTTGTTAATTTTTTCCAAACATAATTGTAAATTTCATCATGGGGATAATATAACATAAAGATCAAAATCAAGAGCTCTAGAAAAGTGGTACAAATGAATCTATTTCAAGGCAGGAGTACAGACATGGATATAGAGAATGGACATTTGGATACAGAGTCAGAAGGGGAAGGTGAGACAAATTGGGAGATTCTGATTGACGTATCGGAGAAGGCAATGGTACCCCACTCCAGTACTCTTGTCTGGAAAATCCCATGAACGGATTGACGTATATACACTTGTCATTGTTTAGTGGCTAAGTCGTGTCCTACTCTTTTGCAACCCCATAAACTGTATAGCCTTCCAGGCTCCTCTGTCCATGGGTTCTCCCAGGCAAGAGTACTGGAGTGGATTGTCATTTCCTTCTCCAGGGAAGCTTCCTGACCAGGCATTAAACCCCAGTCTCCTGCTTGGCAGGCAGATTCTTTACCACTGAGGCACCAGGTGGCTAGTGGGAACCTGCTATGTAGCACAGGGGGCTCATTTGATGCTCTGTGGTGACCTAGATGGGTGGGATGGGGAAGGGCATGGGAGATCTAAGAGGGAGGCAATATATGTATGTGTGTATATATATATATATATGCTGATTCACTTTGTTGTACAGCAGAAACTAACGCAACATTTTAAAGCAATTAGACTCTAATAAAATAAATAAATAAGTAAAAACAAGGGTTGTTAAACAAGACTGCCTGGATTTAAATCCCATGTATGCCATTCAGTAGCTCCGTGGTGCTGAACAAAATTATTTAAACTACTTATATTGCTCGAAATTTTTGTCATTTTGCTTTGACTCTTCTCTGATTCCAGGATGCTAAAATAGACTGCAAGCCCTTGCCTCTGAGATTCCTACAAATTCGTAGTTTCTTGGCCTTTTTGACCTCTGTGACATATACTTCCTCTTTATTTTAGCAGTTCCTTCCCATAGCCACACCCAGAATCTCATTTCTTAGCCCTGGGACTTGGGTTATCCTAAGGTGTAGTCTCCAACTTAGCACTTATAACTTGAATCCATTCAATCATTTTTCTCAGTCCCTTGTTTATAAAATGGTCTGGTTTGAAGAAAATATGTGCCATTTTATGTATTTGAGTCCTTGCTAGTAACAAAATTTCTACCTATCAGTTACTGAGTACTTTTTATGTGTCAAGTGACACAAACTACACATCTGTTCTCTCTCTTATCCTCATAGCAAAAGTGGAAGGTAGTTGATATTGTTCCCTATTTTGCAGATGAGCATCCAATGCTTAGAAATGTTAAGACATTTTCCAAAGACCAAAGAGTTACTAAACAGCACAGGCAGAATTTGAAACTCAATTTTTTCCCTCCGAAGCACAAGTTCCTAACCAGTGTACCATGTCATTATCAATATACAAGGCTTCAAATATACTATTTTAATAGATATTGTCTACTTGCCCTTTTTTTTTTTTCAAACTTTTGTCCTTGTTTTTTGGCCTTAGTAAATACTCTCTGTCATTCTTTTTTTCTCTGTATTAGTTTGAAAGTTTACATGCTTTACCTACATATTGTGATTGAGTTTATTAAAAAATTCATTCTTTATATATTATGTACAATTCTTGCTTTAATCAATAAACTTTATACTTCTTGGCTACATATGATTCTTAGGACATTTTAAGTATCTACATATATTCATCTGTCTTCTATCTATCTGTCTACCTATCTATCAATATCTACACACACACACATTTACATTCAACAATTTGGGGGAATGCATTGTATTCTTTGACACCAGTTTTTTTCAAATTTGTCATCCACCATGTCAGTTGTTCTATCTAGGTTTTTTTTTTTTTTTAAGGAAATCAAATAAACAATTCTGTTATAAAATCTTTGCTACCAAAAGTCATCTTTATTTTTTTTTAACATTATTGCTTGCAAGTACGTTGCTCACTGTCATTGGACACTGCCTTTTTCCTTTCTTTTTTTGCGTATGAGATAATTCATGATATTTACACGGAGAGGTCATAGTAACGTTGGTTTGTTTTGATCTGTGTTTTAGTTAGGGCCGAAGTGAGGGATTGAGCATTTATTGCTGTTTAGTCACGCAGCTCTGTCCGACTCTTTTGAGACCCTATAAACTGTAGCCCGCCAGGCTTCTCTGTCCAAGAGATTTTCCAAGCAAGAATACTGAAGTGAGCTGCCATTTCCTTCTCTGGGAGATCTTCCCAACACAGGGATCAAATCCTTGTCTCCTGCATTGGCAGGTGGATTCTTTGCCACTGAGCCACCAGGGAAGCCCCTGAACATTTATTATGATCCCATAATTTTAAAAATGACTTGGGTTCCTCTTCTAGTTATTCTTCTTGCTTTTCTAAAATAATAACAATATATACATCAAGAAGGAGAGCAGCCGGTTTTTCACAAACTTTAGAGTCATCTTGTATGTATAATTAAAAACATTAAAAATGAAAGAATTACTGGTAGAAACCTCATTCTGTTCCTCATAGCTTCATTTACCAATGCTTACAGTTATGTCTGTATTCTCCTAATACATCCTCTGTCCCTGACTCAGTCTTACCTCAAAGGAGGATATCTAAATGCAGAATTCTTCCAAAATTATTGGAAGTACCAATAAAACTTAGAAAATGTTCACCTATATGTTTATATATATATTCAGGCCTCTCATAGTCCTCATTCAACAACTTACATGACATGTAAGTTGAAATTACAAACTAACCATATGTAAAAGCAAAGTCTCAGTCTTCTCTTCTAAATATGTACTCCTTAGAAAACGTCCTGCCATCTATTCAATTATGTGTGCCAGAAACCTTATACCCTCCTTGCTCTCATTCTGTTCAGTTAACTATCAAATCCTGACAATTTTACCTCCTGATTCTATCACATTTGTCCACTTCCCTTTAACACCATGATCTTACACTTCAAGATACCGTGTTTTTTCTAGTTTGTATTAAAATCCTAACTGAACCGATCTCCTCACATCTAGTCTTAGTTTCCTCCAAATTGTTTCACTCTGCACCAAGAAAGTGTATGTGCATAAATTTATTGCATATATTTATAAACTTTTTGTATATGTCTACTATGTATCTCTGTACAGCATACATATGTACCCAATGATAATAATAAACACTTATTTATCACTTTTAATGTGTCACGCACTGTTCAAGGCACTTTACCTATTCTAACTCATTTAATTCTCACCATTAGGTAGATACTATTATTTGTCCTCATTTTATTGATTAGAAGAAACTGAGAAAGGAAATTTAAAAAATTCTGCCTAGGACCACAGAACAGTGAAGCTGGTATTTTAACTCAGCAATTTTAGCTTCAGTATTAATATTCCAATGGCAACCCACTCCAGTACTCTTGTCTGGAAAATCCTATGAACAGAGGAGCCTGATAGGCTGAAGTCCATGGGGTTGCACAGAGTTGGACACGACTGAAGTGACTTAGCAGCAGCAGCAGCATTAATATTCCTTACCACTGCATGATATTACCTCAATGAACAACAGAGGATGAGATGATTGGATGGCATCACTGACTCGATGGACACGAGTCTGAGTAAGCTCCAGGAGTTGATGGTGGACAGGGAAGCCTGGCATGCTGCAGTCCAATGGGATTGCAAAGAGTCAGACATGACTGAGTGACTGAACTGAACTGAACATAGTCACTTATGACTTAAAAGTCTTCAATTACTTCCAAATTGTCACTTCAACTTGACCACAGACTCTTTAATGTTGCGTGGAATAGTCTTCCTTTTGACCCTGTGTTTAAATACTTCTCACCTTTTATGTGTTTTCTTAACCATTATTTCTTCAGGGAATCCTCCTTTCAAATTCCTTTGCACCAGGCAGCTCTCCATTAATATCTTTTATCACAGATGAAATGTTACATATTTTTGTGATTATTTGGCTAATTTGTGTCTCACCCACTATAGTATAAACCGTGCCCACTAGTATAGTCCCTGTGTACACACACTAGTTCCTGTGTACTAGTTTAGTCTAGTATATTTATGACACTCAATATATATTTTACGAAATAAAAAAGACAGGAAGGAAGGAAACATGGGATGGATAAAATTTCTTAGAGTTGAAAAAGTCTAAAAGGAACATTGTACAACTTTTCTTTCAGATCAGAAGTTCTTTTCATATCCTTTCTCCCATTTTTAAAATAGAAGTATAGTTGATTTTACAACACTGTATGAGTTTCAGGTGGACAGCACAGTGATTCTGTGTTTTTGCACATTATATTCCATTATAGATTATTACAAGATAGTGGGTATAATTCCCTGTGCTGTATCTCTTGAATCATCTATCTATTTGAACAATTTCAAATAGGTAACACTACCTCAGGAAAAGCTGCTTCCAACCCTGGATGACTCTGATCAAATATTAGAAAGTTCCTCCTTAGCTAGCGGTGAAATACAGCACCTTATAAATTTCACTCATGTGTTCTACTTTTCATTTTGGAGCTTCCTGGAAAATGTGTTATCCTCTTTTTCACGTGGCAGATTTTCAAATATTTAAAGTGATTATGTTTCTCTCAACAAATTTTTTTTCCCCAGCCTAATGAGATCTGATTTCCTGTATTTTTATGACATAATTTATATGACATAATTTTCTTTATGTGCTTTGAAGCCTTCTAAAATTATTCTTTCTTAATGTCTTACCTTCAGCCAGCATGAAAAAGTGTTCAATGTATGTTCATTGTTCTTTCCTCCCACCCCTAAATAAACTTTGGTATGAAAATACAGGGGCAATACTGCACCTTATATTTTCCTTTTGGGAATTTACATAACAAAATAACATATTAAGTTTCTGAGAAACCTTGGATTAAAATTACACATTGAACTTTCATTAATGTAGTGGTTCACAAATGTATATGATCCTTTTTCTAAGGAAATATATCATATTTATAGGATTTTTCAGAATAATGTCTGGAAAATTATATATAAATAAATGTATTAATCTGTATGGGATACTTATTATTAATAACATGTACTTAACATAGTTGGAAATATAGGAAAACTATACTTTGTTACTTAACAAAATCTTGTTTTGTTTTTTGACACATGAGAAACAGGTATGTCTAATGATCAGAATATAATTTTTTTTTATGTTCATTGAATAAAAAAGGAAAATGGGAAATATATATTTTAATATATTCATGCTAAAAAAGTGGAAATAATTGTTATCATAAGACTTTTTATTAAAAATATATTCTTTATAAAACTTGTGAATAAGCCTCCTAAAATAAATATTTTACTTCTGTTTTGTTAGAAAGCATTCATTCTTTTTATTTAAAAAGTCCAAAGAAACACTGGCAAATATAAGAACTGAAGGATTTGCAATTAAGTGGATTTCAAGTGTTAAAACACTAAAATTCTCTCAGAAATGCGTTAAAATAAATGTAGGACTTTAACTGCAAGAGTACGCTATACTATACCTAAGCACAGCAGGTATAAGAAATAATAATGAACTAAAAATTCCTATTGCATTGTTATTTAGTATTAAATAGCTAAAATTTTTTTGCTATAAAGTATTTGATGCATTTCATAACAATTCTTGAGCTAAATATCAAAATGATACTTACAAAAGCTACTTAACAATATGAATCTATTTCTTTATAATTATGATAAAGAAATGTCTCATTTTTTTCTTTTTCTCTAGAAATTTCTACCTCTTGTGAGATTGTTGTGTTGTACCATGATTATAGTATCTGCATAAGCAATTTTGAACATTTGCAAACACATCGTTTTTATTGCATAACAATGTATTTGCATTAATTGGCATTAGTAAGCTGTGAGAGAGACAAAAAGGAACTATCTTTGAGTTGATAAACTATCATGACTCTGTGTCCTGTTTTATTAAAGAAAAGCAGGCTGTGCTATATATGGGGAAAAGCAACTTTGATTAGAAAAAATAAGTTGTACAAATAAAAATAGTGGCCATATAAGCAATTAGAAAAGTGATTTTTATCTTACACCTATGAATGGTAACCAAATTTCATGTCAGAAATCTGAACTCATTAAATGAATTTTAGATTCTTGAAGACACATTTAAATAATGACAGCCTGAAGGAGCCTGAAGCAGGTCATTAAATCCATAGGGATTGGTGGTTTGATTTCATTTCCATCCAGACGGAGGTAGCGAAGATGAGGTCCATAACTGAAGGAATCTTCCACAGGCAGTGTGGTAGGAGTTGAAGGACATATTACAGAAACATTCACATCTATGGAGACAAGATAATATGAATGAATGAACTAGAATGCAAGAGACTAATTATGGGAAGACCAAGATGTTATTAAACAGTCCTATGGAGGGCATAGTGGCTTGGTCTATGAAGGTGGCAGAGAGACATTCTTTTTGTCTAAGTTGGAAGTTATGCACAGAATAAAATGTGCAACGTACATATACTAATGTCAGTCCATATTTTGCTATACTTAATACACAACACTAGAAAAGACATATAGTTAAGAACTGTGATGAAAACAAAGGTATATATGATGTATCACTTGTCTTCTTCCAGGCCAGAGAAGGTGTGATTAGATTACTGTAGAGTGAGAAAGGTAGTATTTGGGCATCAGAGGTAGAAACAGTGGTTCGGAACTGGTACTAAATTAATGGGTAGGTATGTGGGCAGATGGATGAATAGATGGATGTGAAGGCAGAGAGTCAGTCTATTATTAGAGAAAGTGCTTGAAAGCTACCTTTAAAATGCAAACACAAACTAATCATACATGATGACGTTTTTTCTTTTAAAGTACAATTAAAATAACTTTGTATACATGATACTTGCTGAAAACAACCTTGAATCTCCATATTTAAGTGTATTTAATTGGGAAAAAACATTTGCCAAGAATTGAATTACAAAAATTCAAGCCAGGAAATATCCTGTCAGCCTTTTCACATTGTGAGGATGTGAGAAATTGTGCACCTGCCTTGGATCAGAGCCCTTGGCAGCAGCGTCTATATTGAGATTTAAGAGCATTTAGCAGAGAAAGGTGTGTTAAACCAGCAAAATTCTGATGGGTGTGCTTAATAACTGATCTCAAATGAATCCTTATACTCCCTTTATTCCATTTTGCAATTGTGTTGAGCAAGAGATCTTCCCTTAGAAGATAAGACCCACCTAACTTTGGCAATGACCTTCCTTTTGTGTCCTGTGGGTGCACACTGCTGCTACTGCTAAGTCGCTTCAGTCGTGTCCGACTCTGTGTGACCCCATAGACGGAAGCTCACCAGGCTCCCCTGTCCCTGGGATTCTCCAGGCAAGAACACTAGAGTGGGTTGCCATTTCCTTCTCCAATGCATGAAAGTGAAAAGTGAAAGTGAAGTCGCTCAGTCGTGTCCGACTCTTAGCGACCCCATGGACTGGAGCCTACCAGGATCTTCCGTCCATGGGATTTTCCAGGCAAAAGTACTGGGGTGGCCTGGGTTTTACGCTTACTGCAAAGGTGCTTTGCTCTGATTGTATACCATTTTGTGTATTTAACTTGCTAAAAGTAATGACTTGCATTTTATAGCAGATTGTGTTCCTCAAGGTATTTTTCTTCACATATATATATATATTCACACATATTGCATATTATGATGCAAGTTTTATTGGGCAACATTCCCGACCCGGGTATTGCTTAAATAGTGACTTGGGTGGGTAAGGTCATGTGCACCAGGTATTTCATGAAGTAAGTAGCTGAGTCCCACCCTTTTCCAACTGCACAGTGTCACTTGCCTACTGGGGAGATTATATCCTTTCTGATATGTTATCTCTTATCTTTATTACCCTTATTACCCATAATCTGTGCATGTCTGAATAACTAGAATGTAAAAAACAAGTGTTCTAAATGTAATTATATTTTCACGAAATAATTGTTATGTTTCTGAGAGAGTACCAAGAAGCAACTTGTTTGAATAGGTAACATTATTGCCAAATTTAAAGTCCTTAAGGTATTCAGAAGAAACAAACATTTCTATCATTTTGGATAAACGTTTGCTGTCCTATAAACTCTTCATATAAAAGTTATGTCTCTGGGAAACCAATTTATTAACAACTAGAATAGATTATGTGGTAAGAGAACTAAGTACTTTAGCAGTCACTATAACGCAATGTGATATAATCGTGAGCCAAGAACTCTTGCCAGGGAAATTTTTCTTTTCCATTTATTTTCTTGGAATATAGAAATGACTGTGCTTGATATCTACATTAAGAAACAAGTAAATCAATTTCTCTATGTTGACTTTGCAGCTATGAAAATGATTTTTACCTCTGTTGCTAGAAATTTGTCTTAAGTTTTGTACTCTAGAGATTGAAGAAAATGTCCTATGATTATACTGTTGGACTGAGAAAGATCACCTAAGGGAAACCTTGGATTCAAGCCCTGTCTATTATACTTACCCTTTGTCCTTGGCAAAGTACCCTCAACTAGTTGAGCCTCAGATTTGCTATCTTCAGAAATTCATAATAGCACACAAGATTCCTTTGAAGGTTCATTTGTGCTTCTCAAAGTGTGGACCAGCAGTATCCGTACTACCTGAGAACTAAATCCTTAGACCCCCACCTCAGACTTACTGGGTCAGAAACGCAGAGGCTGAAGCCCAGAAGTCTTTTATTAGCCTTCCAGGTGATTCTGATGCACATTAAGGTGGAAGGTGGGAAAACAGAAAGACTTGAGAAAACTTCGATGAAAAAACCACTCAGAGTAGAAGAGGAACAGAGTCCTTCTCTTCTTCGGGTAACCTTGTACAGCGATGTAATTACCTTGCATGGGGACCCAATCATGTGCTGAATTGTACTACCTCACTCCTGAACACTCTTACCCGCATAGTCCCAGTTCAGGCGAATCCCCAGTTCACAAACAGGGATCTATGTGGAATCCCTTTATAAACTGACTTCCTACCTCAAATGTCTATGGGACTTTCATTGTCAGGTAAGGAATGCACCTGTAGAAGCACAGAACTTTTGTCAGGAAAAATTACATTTATTTAGGTTGATATTGGGCTTTCCAGGTGGGTCACATGGTAAAGAATCTGCCTGCAGTGTGGGAGACCAGGGTTCAATCCCTGGGTCAGGAAGATCCCCTCGGGAAGGCCATGGCAACCCACTCCAGTATTCTTTCCTGGAGAGTTCCATAGACAGAGGAGCTTGGTGGGCTACAGTCCATAGGGTCACAAAAAGTCAACATGACTGAGCAACTAACACACACACACATGCATATACACAGGTTAATATTGGCTGCTGTACTATTTGGTTCAGTACAACAGATTCAGCTATTAAGATATTTTCCTGTTGCATCTTTTGCTTTAACTACAAGATTAAACAATGTGTCTCATCACCATGGCAAAAAAATCACTGCTGTAGCAGCAGTCTGCTCATAAGTTCCTGGATTTTATGCTCAAGTGTGCTGTTAGGAAAAAAAAAAAATATATATATATATATATATATATCGAATAACTGAAGAATACACAGTGCAAAAATGGTCTGTTCTTACAAGTGGGATATTTATGTAATTATTTGCTTAAATAAAAGTTTAGTGAGTGATAAGCAGGCAGCACAACCTTCTGACAATTATCTATGTTACTTTGCTGCAAACCATCCAACTGATTCTCACTTTAAGAATGTATTTTATAAAGTTGTTCAGAAGACCCCCTCAAGATTATCTTCCTTAAGGGCCTGTTCGAGGATGGAGCATTCCTGGATACTTGGCAGGCTGATAGCATAGCCTGTAGCTGGACCAAGACGTTGTCCACTTCTACACCAGAGTCAGCCTGGTCTCAGGCATAATTGTGAAGATGCCAAGTTTGCCTTCAATGTCTCCAGCTTATTCCCTTCACGGCATCTCTGCCTCCAAGGCACACTGCACTCATCTCTCTCCTATCAAAGCTATTTTCAGGAAAGGAGTGGGTATTCTACCTTGTTGATTGCCATTAGACCTAAGGAATTGCCACCTTCCAGGGACATTTGTTTTAATTTCAACTGAGCAAAACCTTAAGGCACAATATTGGTTCCCGATGCATGGTCCCTGAAACAGTAATCTCAGCATCTCTAGGATACCTGCTAGCTATGAAAAGTCTCAAGTCCCACCAGATCTACTAAATCAGAAACTCTGGAATGAGGCCACCCATCTACATACTCCAAAGTTTGAGAAACCCACTGATCTAAAGCAGAAACTCTAATTAGGGTGATTGTAGGCATCAGCTCTCTGTAGTCTTTAAGGCTGGGGCCCCTTCTTGATACCTCCTAAATCATATTCCTTCTCTTACTATCCATGAGGTTGTTTGTGCCTGGTACACTTTCTTCAGTAAGTCTGTCCACTGAAGCAGGAATATCAGAATCTACTCAGAGTAAAAGAAGATAGAGACATTTAGTTTATCCAACAGGTAATATAGCTCTGTACATTACTAAAATCAACTTTTCAATCTAAGATTTTAACCTCTTGGATCATTGACACTGTGAATAGACAAAACTTGAAAATAACACTTTAAAAAAATCTAAAAGTACAAGAGTTGGAATAAAACACCAACATTATTGAAACAACAGCAACCACAAAAGAAGATACAGAGTAAACTTAATGAGTATCTTAGTCAACCACACACCCTGATGGTTACTTACTTCTAATTTTGTTGTGATCAAGATGAAGATGCTGCAGATGAGCACTGATTTTGGGGACCTTTGTGAGTTGATTGTGAGACAGTTGAAGATCTAGAATTGATGATACATTAAAACCACTAGAAGGAAGGCCAGAATCAGATAATTTGTTGTGGTTGAGTCTCAGGAAGGCCACTTTAGGAATCACATTAAAATAATTTTCTGGTATTCCTTCAATGGAATTGTTGTCTAAGAACAGCTGCATTGTGTTGGCTGGTAATCTTGGCGGCATATTCCTCAGGGCATTCTTAGCCATGTTTAGCTGCATGAGGTTCTTGAGTCCCTTAAAGGTGTCTCTTTGAAAGGCATTGTCTAATAGCTTATTGTGCTGCAGGTCAAGAAGGGTCAGGTTCTCCAGATTGCTGAAAGTCCCTTGAGGAATTCTGGACACCTTGTTTCTAGCTAACTGTAATTGTTCTAAGCTTCTTGGCAATGGAGAAGGTACCTCCTCTAGCTCATTATCTTCCAGAAACAAGAAAAGCAGCTTCTTCAGTTGGCTCAGGGCTCCCTTTTCAATTCCATAGTTGGTTATTTTGTTCTTGTTTAGGTTTATCCATCTCAGCTGGGTGGCATTCTCGAATGGCTTCTCAGGAATGGTTTCTATCAGGTTGTTTTCAAGATAAAGGTACCAGATCCTTGATGGTATAGCAGGGATTTCTTTGAGACCTCGGTTTTCACAGTACAAAGCAGTAGGGAAACTGGGGGGACAGAAACATTCCCTGGGACAATCGAAATCATGCATTGTCCAGTCCTCTGGATCACTTGCCTCATAAACCTGTCTCACACTTCGAGTCCACACCGTATCTGTTACGAATAACACCCAGATGATGAAGCAGATTGTGGTTGCCATTATAGTATCTAGAGTAAGGGATACAATAATTAGAGGTTTAAAGAGTTTGACCTTTAGATAACTGCATGCACCAAAATGATAGGTAAACATAGCTTCTTTGGTGAGTGGGGAGGGAGGGAGGTAAAGACTTGACAGCATTTGATGCATGGTTATCAATCATTACCCATCTATTTAGTGAGCACTATCTGCAAAGCATTTTCCAAAAGTGAAACTGACTGACCAACTTGTAACTTTCCAGTTTTAACACAATCACGATGAAAACTGAGTAAGAAAAAGCAAATTTTAGGAACTCTAAGTGCTTTTCCATTTCGAGCTATTTAATACAAGGAAGTTAACTGAAACCCAGAGTTGAACACACAAGTACAAAAAAGTGACCTTTTAATAACTCAAATTTAGAGTCTACGTTGTTCCTAAGAAGTAGGCATATGCTTTTACTTTTGCTCCTAAATGAGCAGAACATCTGGATGAGATTTCCCAGGCTCTTTGGCCCTTGAACCAAAGAAATAGCGAGATCAAAGAACATTTTAGCAGTTTTTTTGTGTGAAGGAAGGTTTTAGGATTTGAAGAAAAGTATGTGATTAATCGCTTGCTCTGTTGCCCAGCTTCTCAGGTAAGTTTTATTTTGGGGGTTTAGGAAAATATTTCTAATATTTTAATACAAGATCAAGCTGTTTAGCCAAGAAATTTGGATTATGAAACTCTCTCTAGATAGATATAGATATAGACATAGACACAGATATAATCACACTTACATAAGTGGCATTACTATGGTCAGTAAGAAAGAAAGCAAAAGAACATGCTTAGGGTACAGGTGATCTCCATAGTTTCAGGATGGCTGCTAACAAGCATAGGTTAACACTTACTGTTATGTGAGACGTTTAAAAGACAGAAATCCTCCCAGCTGAGTATCAGCAAGGCTATGGGAAGAAAGAACTATCCTAATGTGAAAAAAATATATGTGTGTGTGTGTGTGTGTGTGTGTGTGTGTGTGTGTGTGTGTATGTGTATCTATAAAACAGTAACATTCATTCTGACCAAGGTACATTTCGTTCAAATGCTTAGTAATGAAGACCAAATAAATTTTATTGATTCCTTAGGAAAAGATAAAATGAGCACCATTTAGAAATGCTGATCTTTTGATTTTGCCACTAAATCAAGGCAAGAGCAGAGCTGCTTCCTTGAGCTGTCAAATTTCTTGTGATTGCGGAATGCTCCTCTGGTTATCCTCCAGACACATTAAAACATTATTTTTTTCAGAATAGGGATTTGCTTTAGTTATTGACGCTGTAACCCTGCCTCAGATGAAGCATAACTTTGAATTCTTAACTTTAAGAGTTACGAAAATTGTAAAAAAATAATTTACCTTGCTGTCCAGGAATGTATCGCTGAGTCCTGTGTCTGGAGCTGAAGTTTGCTAAAATCAGTTAAGGAAAAAAAAAAAGAAAACTTTGACTAAGGGAATTTGTTTTTATTTTATGCTGTCAAGCCTCCTATGAGAAAAATACAATCTCCTCTGACCGGTCACCATGAACACCTTTGATCTATTGTTTCCACTTTGACAGAGCCTCAGAACACTGCTTACCTCAGTTCTTGGATCTTCTTCTTCCCTTTCTATTGGTCACTGCTCATTCATAGTAATGGATTGACCCAGGCTCCACGGTTGTGTTTTTATAAATCCTCCCTAATATATATGCATCCATGGCTCCAGCTTTAACCCCTCCAACAACCACAGCACTTCAGCACCTAGGCAGCCCAGCACAGAAACTTCTGACTTTAATCTCAGGAACCCATAACAAAAATTCAGTGCCATTTTCAAACTCTGAGTTCACAGTCCCAGAGATATCGTAATGCAGTGATCTGGAGTAACAGCAAGAAACTAAAAGCAGTTTTAATTTCAAGTACACAACAAAAAAGAGATTTAAAAGCATTTTTCTTTTTTTAATTGGATACAAAGAAATAAGGGCCAATGTCCTCTTTATATGGAAATCTTTTACTCATTTTTTTCTTGTATAAAACAGTTGCTGAAATTCTATTTAGATATATTGATTTTGATAAGGGAACAAGAGATAGAAAATATATTTGAGAAATTTAAAAATGAAATCTGGAAAGCTCTCCCTGATGTTGGCACTAAATATACTGTTATGCTTTGTTTTATAGAAATAATTCTTCTGTCTCTATTTCATATTGGGAGCTTTATTCCAAATAACTATTAAAATGAGATTTTTTTTTCTCTTTATAACAGATGTTTTGCATCTAGGGCATTATAGGGCCTTATGTTGCACTCTTTTGTTTCTTTAGCACATAAGTTTAGGATAATGTTTCTTCTAGTTTTTGCATTTGAGGAAAAAAAAACATGCCTCTTAAGGAAAGACAAAAATTTTTGAAAATCTCATTTTCAGATGTTATCCTATTGATTGATAATAATCATCGTGTTTTCTGAATCTATCTCATTCTGGGAAAAGAAATGTGTGCAGATATGACTCCTTTGACACTATTCACGCAAGTATTATCAGAGAGGGAACACAGTGAAGAGCAGAGAGCACTGGACTCATAAAACTTTTTCTGAACCACTTACTTCTTTCTCTTAAACACAGTCTTGTCAGCTACAACTCAGGGCTGGACCCCCTCACAAGTTTGTTGTAAAGGATAGGAAACATTAGCCTTTTTGTAGCATAAACTCTACACTCTCAAATGGAAAATACCCTTCCATTTAAGGGCTTTTATAGCCCAAGATCTAAATCAGACATGATCTCTTGGTAGCCCAAAAGGCACATTTATATCTTAAGGAAAAAAAAATTAAGGGTTATTTGCTTTTCTCACAGGGCTTCCCTTGTGGCTCAGCTGATAAAGAATCCACCTGCAATGAGGGAGACCTGGATGCTATCCCTGGGTTGGGAAGATCCCCTGGAGAGGGGAAAGGTTATCCACTCCAGTATTCTGGCATGGAAAATTCCATGGACTGTATAGTCCATAGGTTCACAAAGAGTCCGACAACTTTTTCTCACAACAATGATCACCTCTTTTTACTGCATTTTTCCTTTTTTCTTTCTTCTTTTTCTAAACCCTCATGATGTAAACAACACATAATCTCTAAACTGCGTGACCCCCTTCAGCTACTCTTATTTAATTTTCTTTTTTAGCCAACCTTATTTAAGTCACTTCTTAATTCTATTACAAAAATGTTGCTACATGTCCATCGTAGGAAAATTAGAGTCGTACATTGGCTGCCTGTAATCTCCATTTCTAGTCACCATCCCATCCATGAGTCAGCCACCAAAACAGAGTTTCTAACTCCTCCATTTCCCTCACATTGCTCTGACAAAAAAAAAAAAAAACAAACCAGCAATGATCTTCTTATTTACTAATCTACTGACATCTTTTAGTTTTAGCCTACTTGACTTGTGACTTCTAGCAACGCTGACCCACCCCTTTAATGAAATGTTTCTCTCCTAGTTTTTCCTCCTATTCCCTTGGGACTTCTCTTTATCTGTATTCTGAAGCTCCAAGTTTCATGTATCATTTTTTTTTAAAAAAGTGTTTCTAGCATTTAAAGCTCTTTAGAGTCTAAGATCTCAAAATTTTTAAATGATTCCAAAGTTTTAACCATTCCCTGCATTATGGTGACTCCTGAGGCTCTTTCTTCACTCCAGCCTCTGGAAGAAAACCTGAACTCCAATGTGTGTTCAACGCACTATATAGACATCTCCTGTTGCAGGTCTCACAGCCGTGTATCTTTCACTGCTCTTGTCACTTTATACTTTTGAGTGACACTATCAGCTTATTCAGTCTCCTAAACTGGAAATCTGGAAATCATTCTCAACTCTTCCTTCTTATTTTGTGAGCATGTGATAACATTTTAAGGACCCTGGGAGACGTGATATAAATAAAAAGGATCATTGGTAATGCTTGCCTGCCGATGCTTGGTATCATTGTTTCCAGACCAAAACATAGGGTGTTTGCCACTATTAGTGTGATCCCTGTCTGCCTATGTCTTGGTTTTTCCCATAACAATTCAATCTACCTTTCTTGGATTGCTGATTCTGGGAGGATGATTTTAACTCTTCGTTAGAACTACTTATGTGGACGTTCAGTAAATTAAATGAAAATAATGGTACGAATATCTGAATCAAGCTACTTGATACAAGAATTAATGAAAGACACTGTTGAGTCATACCTCATTCTAGTAAGAGGAGAAAAGAAGTCTAGTGTTTAATGATGAGGCTTTGGTATTGTCTTTCTAAGGAGAGACTCAGTTCAGTCGCTCAGTCATCTTCAACTCTTTGCAACCCCATGGACTGCAGCACGCAAGGATTCGTTGTCCAACACCAACTCTCAGTTTACTCATGTCCACCGAGTTGGTGATGCTATCCAACCATCTCATCCTCTGTTGTCCCCTTCTACTCCTGCCTTCAATCTTTCCCAGCATAAGGGTCTTTTCCGATGAGTCGGTTCTTCGCGTGAGGTGGCCAAAGTATTGGAGTTTCAGCTTCAACATCAGTCCTTCCAGTGAACACCCAGGACTGATCTCCTTTAAAATGGACTAGTTGGATCTCCTTGCCTGTCCAAGAGACTCTCAAGTGTCTTCTCCAACACCACAGTTCAAAAGCATTAATTCTTCAGTGCTCAGCTTTCTTTATAGTCCAACTCTCACATCCATACATGACTACTGAAAAAACCATAGCTTTGACTAGATGGACCTTTGTTGGCAAAGTAATGTCTCTGCTTTTTAATATTCTGTCTAGCCTGGTCATAACTTTTCTTCCAAGGAGCAAGCACCTTTTAATTTCATGGCTGCAGTCACCATCTGTAGTGATTTTGGAGCCCAAGAAAATAAAGTCTGTCACTGTTTTCACCGTTTCCCCATCTATTTGCCATGAATTGATGGGACCCAATGCCATGATCTTAGTTTTCTGAATATTGAGTTTTGAGCCAACTTTTTCACTCTCCTCTTTCACTTTCATCAAGAGGTTCTTTAGTTCTTCTTTGCTTTCTGCCATAAGCATGGTGTCATCTGCATATCTGAGGTTATTGATATTTCTCCCTGCAATCTTGATTCCAGCTTGTGCTTCATTCAATCCCACATTTCTCATGATGTACTCTGAAACAAAGGTCCATCTAGTCAAGGCTATGGTTTTTCCAGTGGTCATGTATGGATGTGAGAGTTGGACTATAAAGAAAGCTGAGTGCCAAAGAATTGATGCTTTTGAACTATGGTGTTGGAGAAGACTCTTGAGAGTCCCTTGGACTGCAAGGAGATCCAACTAGTCCATCCTAAAGGAGATTAGTCCTGGGTGTTCACTGGAAGGACTGATGTTGAAACTGAAACTCCAATACTTTGGCCACCTGATGCAAAGAGCTGACTCATTTGAAAAGACCCTGATGTTGGAAAAGATTGAAGACAGGAGGAGAAGTGGGCACCAGAGGATGAGATGGTTGGATGGCATAACCGACTCAATGGACATGGGTTTGTGTAGACTCCAGGAGTTGGTGATGGACAGGGAGGCCTGGCATGCTGTGGTTCATGGGGTCACAAAGAGTAGGACATGACTGAGCGACTGAACTGAACTGAGCTGAATTCGGCCTATAAGTTAAATAAACAGGGTGACAATATACAACCATGATGTATTCTTTTTCTTATTTGGAACCACTCTGTTGTTCTATGTCCAGTTCTAACAGTTGCTTCTTTACCTGCATACAGGTTTCTCAGTCAGGTGGTCTGCTATTCCCATCTGTTTAAGAATTTTCCACAGTTTGTTGTGAGCCACACAGTCAAAGGCTTTGGCATAGTCAATAAAGCAGAAGTAGATGTTTTTCTGGAACTCTCTTGCTTTTTTGATGATCCAACAGATGGCAATTTGATCTCTGCTTCCTCTGCTTTTTCTAAATCCAGCTTGAACATCTGCAGGTTCATGGTTCATGTACTATTGAAGCCTGGCTTGGAGAATTTTGAGCATTACTTTGCTAGAGCATGAGATGAATGCAATTGTGCGGTAGTTTGAACATTTTTGGCATTGCCTTTCTTTTGAATTGGAATGAAAACTGACCTTTTCCAGTCCTGTAGTAACTGCTGAGTTTTCCAAATTTGCTGGCATATTGAGTGCAGCAGTTTAACAGCATCATCTTTTAGGATTTGAAATAACTCAACTGGAATTCCATCACCTCCACTAGCTTGTTTGTAGTGATGCTTCCAAAGGCTCACTTGACTTTGCATTCCAGGATGTCTGGCTCTAGGTGAGTGATCACATCATCAGACTCTTATTGTCCAAAGTCCATGGGACTTGGGACATGGTAGGTTTCCAATAACTATTTACCAAATTAGTAAATGAACAAACAAATGCATAAGGCACCTGTGTCATTTTGATAACTGATTTTTTAATCAATATAACTATGTATATTGAAACAATGATGAGTCTTTGAAATATGGTAAAAAAAAAAAAAAAAGTGACTTAGAGTTTTCCTGTTGCATCTTACTAGTTGTTTGCGCTGGCACAGGCTATTTAACCATCACAAGCCTAAGTCTACTCTTAAAGCACCTGGTCTGACTACTATGAAGTGTCATTTGAAAATCAAAGATAATGAAGGTGAACATATCAGTTGGTCTAGAAATTTCTTTCAGCAGAGTGTATGATGGTTGGCATACACTCTTGACTAGGACTTGACCTACCTGAGAGAAGTCCTAAAAACTTGAGATGAAGTTAAAGTCTTGTTGATTTAACTGCTTTTCCTTTTGTTAGCACATTTCAATGTTTTCTATTTGCTTATCTTGCTTCTTCTTCTCATTAATAAATAACAATAATAATACTGATAAAAAGATATTTTGCTAAACTGTCTTAGACCAGGGAATTAGGAATTAGTCTTATTGCATTCCTAAATATCACTGACATTTAAATAAAGATGGTAGGGACTTCCCTAGTGATCCAATGGTTAAGACTTCACAGGGGATGTGGGTTTGATCCCTAGTCAGGAAGCTAAAATCCCACATACCTCTGGGCCAAAAAAACCAACCAAAGCTGAAACAGTAACAACGTTGTATCAAATTCAATGAAGACTTGGTCCATATGAGAAAAAAAAAAATGGTAAAAACAAAGGCAATACATGAGGATAAAAAGACACAAAAGTCTAGTAGAATTTCAAATTTGTTGGTATATGTATCTGATGTGTCTATTTTAGCAAAAGCTGAACTATTAGGTACTCATAGGACAAAGGAGCCTGGTAGGCTGCAGTCCATGGGGTCACCACGAGTCGGATGCGACTGAGCGACTTCACTTTCACTTTCACACAATGGAGAAGGCAATGGCAACCCGCTCCAGTGTTCTTGCCTGGAGAATCCCAGGGACGAGGGAGCCTGATGGGCTGCCGTCTATGGGGTCACACAGAGTCGGACATGACTGAAGCGACTTACCAGCAGCAGCAGCAGGACCTATTTAAGTCCAGTTGATGGTATGGTTGGTAAGAGACATAATTTTCTCTTCATAGACTAATTTTTAGGCTATTAAACTAAATTCTGTAAAATAATTTTAAAATATAAAAGGGATCTGCTGGCATATATAGCTGACACACACATATATACATGTTTTTTTTTTTTTTTCAAATAATACATTTAAAATATAGTAACAACACATTTAAAAGGTCCAAATTACTACAAAGCTGATCATGAACCACATAGTTCTCTACTCCACACTTCAGTCTAAGTCCTTCTCCCAAGAGGCCATTATTTTCAACTTTATTATGGGTTTCTTTTAATACTTACTTTAATATTCTTGCTTGTACTTTTTGTTTAACTTTTCCATTTTAAACATCAATTATTTTCTTATTAGATAAACATTTAGTACATTTGCTTAGTCCTATGCTTATCCCACCTGCCAT
This sequence comes from Tragelaphus eurycerus, assembly GCA_935064755.1. NCBI lineage: Eukaryota > Metazoa > Chordata > Mammalia > Artiodactyla > Bovidae > Tragelaphus > Tragelaphus eurycerus. Next base: position 35,814,862 of record CAKXYN010000010.1, on the reverse strand, counting down.
CATGATTCTTTTCAATAATTCCTAATGTATGCATAGCACAAACTTAGATTAAATATTTGCTGCATATGTTATTACACAATATAAATATTGTACCTGCTGAAAAAATAATGCAAAATTATTTTAATTTCTTTATTGCACTGCACTTATTTGCCATGCATACTAAGTCAGTTCAGTTATACCCACCTCTGTGACACCATGGACTGTAGCCCACCAGGCTCCTCCGTCCATGGGATCCTCCAGGCAAGAGTACTGGAGTGGGGTGCCATTGCCTTCTCCCTCGTTTAATAGTTATGAAAAATTGAACAACTATTTGTCTTTGCCTTAGTCTTCTCATCTGTAAATTTTGGATAATAATAATAATGTAAATAATCATAGTACAAATAACCCCTCATAGGGTTGTTATGAAAATTGAAAGAGCTACTGTTTGTAAAGCATTTAGAATATGGTAAATGTATTCATAAATAAAATCAGAAATACTAAGTTCACTTTTTTCTGCTGGGAGATATTTCTCCTGGAATACCATATCTTCCTACTTTAATCTAGTTTGCTTTTTGTTGTAAACCAACCTGAGAAAATTTGGCAAATACTATTTTTTAGGTTATTTATGGCACATTTCAGTGGTCTCATGGTCTCATGGCTATAGGAGTCTTCCACTGCTTCCTGCAAAGAGGTGTTCAGTTTAATGAAAATAAGTTCAGTTCAATTGTGTCTTACATAAAGGCTTTTATTTTGTACCAAACATTTTTAAAATTCATGAAATGAGTCTCCATTATCAGATATGTTCAAATGTTAATTAAGTTAACCTGTGTCAAAACTAATGCCCATCAGGCTCCTCAATTCATGGAATTCTCCAGACAAGAATACTGGAGTAGGTAGCCATTTCCTTCTCTAGAGATCTGACCAACCCAGGGATCAAACCCGGGTCTCCTGCATTGCAGGCAGATTCTTTTTACTATCTTAGCCACCAAGGAAGTCCAAGCTAACCTGTGCCAAATTAATGTAAATTCAATATCTTGTAATAACCTATAGTGATAACCTATAATAGAAAAGAATCTGAAAAAGAACAGATACATGTACATATGTGTAACTGAATCACTCTGCTGTACTTCTAAAAGTAACACAACACTGTAAATCAAAAATATTGAAAAAAAAAAAAAAGAAAGAAAGAAAACTAACACCAAAATCTGCTGTCTCTGCCCAAGTGCAGTCTTTTAAAGTACATTTATGAATAAGAAATAGATGGAACCCGCATCTCACGTCTCCTGATTAGCAGGAAGGTTCTTTACCACTAGCATCACCTGGGAAGCCCTTTTGGATAATAGAACTCTTGTTCTCTGAGCTAGTGAGATTGTCATGGTCCTGGAATTCCTTCACCCATCTCCTGGGTTAGATCCCTTGTTACTTTCTGAATCGTGTATTCTGTTCTTTTCGTGGTTAACCTCAGAACATTGAGGGAACAGTCTCTGATCATGTTTTTGCGCACCTGAGTTATTTCTCTCTCGCTCTCTTTGTGTGTACGTGTGTGTGTGAACTCACATTTATAAATGTATTTACTCAGTCCCCCACCTCCCCACCCCCCCCCCCCCCCCCACCCCACTTAACTGGTATTTTGACTAGATGCAATTTTAATTTGAAATAATGTTCCTTACAAATTTTGAGGATACTCAAGAAAACAATTTTCTTCTTGCTTCCGAAGTTGACATGGAAGAGGTTGATAAAATTGTAATTTTCAGTCTTCAGAATGTGACTTTTTTTTTTTTTTGCTTTCAACTTTTGAGATTTTCCTTTTGTCTTCAGTTTCTGAACTTTTACAACTTTACAGCTCATTCACTGTTACTCAGGGAGCCCATTCAATCTGGAAATTCATATTCATGTGGTCCATCAATTTTTTTTCTATTTTCTCTTTTTGTGAGTCTTAGATAGTGCACTTCCTGGTTACATTGTCTAAATCTTTGATTTTTGTTGTTGTTGTTCAGTTGCTAAATCATGTCTGACTCTTTGTGACCCCATGGACTGCAGCACTCCAGGCTTCCCTGTCCTCCACTATCTCTGAGAATTTTTTCAAGTTCGTGTCCACTGAGTTGCTGATGCCATCCAACCATCTCATCCTCTGTTGCCCTCTTCTCCTGTTGCCTTCAGTCTTTCCCCACATCAGGGTCTTTTCCTAATGGATTGGCTCTTTGTATCAGCTGGCCAAAGTACTGGAGCTTCAAATGTAATAATCTTATTAGAAGATGGATGAAAATCAATAGCATTTGTCAGCTAATGCTCAGGTATTTTGTCTATGTCTCTCTTTTACCATCTTTGATCTCTTCTCTTAATATTCCCATTTTCTAAAAGTTTTTATGCTTTCTAGCAGAGTTTTGGCTTCCTTAAAATTTCTATATCATATGGCATGTATTTACTTCAGAAATTTTTTATCTGGTTGTCCCCTTCCTAAAGCATTCTTTTCTCTTCTGTGCTTAACGATCTTCTCTTATCTTGTTCAAAACGAAATTTAAAACTACAAGCTTTTGAAAGCATTGTGAATTTTTTTTGCTCCCTCCAAGAATTTTATTTCCCTTGATATCTTTTTCTTTCTTATCTTGACCTATAGCAGTATTTCATATTGGAAACATCCCCAACATATTTGATGGTGCTTTGCTGAATTGATACTTAAGAGGAGGCACTAATAATCTTATTAGAATATCTATGAGAATCAATAACATTTTCAGCTAATGCTCAAGTATTCTCTCTCTCTCAGAGAGACAGAATATATATACCACACACACATGCTGGAATAAATTGAAAAAGTCAATGCTTATTTTTAGTGTGCTTTTCATAGCTTTGATTTTTATTAATACTGCTAATATGCATTTTTTCCATTGTGAATAGATAGCAAATAACCTTCCATGCATAGTTTAGCCTTTGTATATGAAGCATCCTGAGGCTATGCTATCTAAAATTTATCTGAAGTTTGTAGCAAACTCTGTCACTTATAAGCTATTTATGTTGTGATTCAACTTTGAGATTTATGACTCTCTCTGGTGCTGGTTCTTCCAAGACTCTACAAGAAGACTTTAAAAACTGAATTTAAAAACTAAAAACAAAAGTATCTCTGTGATTCCTGGGTGAGCTCTGTTACCATCTATCCAGAACCACTCAGTTCTAGAATTGTCCTCCTCCAGCTGCTCTGTTCCTACAATGTTCCACCTTAGCACTATAGACCTTCAGAGAACGCTAAGACAACAGGAAGTGAGCAACTTGAAAGACAATTCATTTAAAGCTCACCTCCAAAGCATTTTGGAAGAGATCTCTTATAGGAAAGCATTTCATCAGAATAGTGAGAGCTATACTCTTTAATGTCTCCAGCATGTTGCTGCTGCTGCTGCTTGTGCTGCTGCTGCTAAGTCGCTTCAGTCATGTCTGATTCTGTGTGACCGCATAGGCGGCAGCCCACCAGGCTCCCCCATCCCTGGGATTCTCCAGGCAAGAACACTGGAGTGGGTTGCCATTTCCTTCTCCAATGCATGAAAGTGAAAAGTGAAAGTGAAGTTGCTCAGTCGTGTCCGACTCTTAGCGACCCCATGGACTGCAGCCTACCAGGTTCCTCCATCCATGGGATTTTCCAGGCAAGAGTACTGGAGTGGGGTGCCATTGCCTTCTCTGCCAGCATGTTGAGGAGATCAATTGAGTCATATGTATTCTTGTTCTCTTTAGCTTCTTATCAAACTGCCCTTTTAGGGCATCCCAATCAGACCTATACTGTTGCAGCGTCATACTCTTAATTGGTTCCTGCATGTCATATGATGTCAATTATAATTATATTTATATCCTTCTCAATCAGCTGGTCATAGAGAAAGCCCCTGTGAGGTCATATAAGTGGGACTGACGGGAAGAGACAGCAAGGTCCCGCCACAAGATTAGGACCTGTTTGGCCCAATTTTCATTTATATCATGTATTTGCTGAATCAGCACTATAGAACAATTCAGCTTAGGCTAGAAAGATCAGATAATACTAGATTTATGAGTAGTTAACATCAAATTATTGTTTTCCCTTCCCTTCAGAAGATACTATTGCTCTTAAAAGAGTAATAATTACTTGCTAAATATAAGCATATCCTTGCTTTGGAAATCTAAGAGGTTAATTTTCTTATTAAGCCTTTCCACACACTACATATAGCAGCCTGACCTGCTGTACGCCATTTAAACATCATTTAATTTGATGAGTGATAGTAAGCAGGATCACTGTGACCTCAATTGTCTGGAGAGCCTTCTCTTGTCACGGGACAAACTCAAATCTTCAGGTTTTCGGCACCAGACTCACATACAGTAACATGTGGCCTCCAAAATTTAAAAAGACTGTTCATGTTCCTAGTGCTCACGAGGACATAGTGCAAACTGTCCTCCCTCTAGAGAGAGAGCTCAGCATTCCTTAGACCTCTTCAACTTTATAATAAATCAGTGACTTGACAACCCTATCCTCTTCCATTATATTTGTCTCCAATGCTCCAGCATTCACATGTATAATTAATGCATCTAGCTAATAAAGTTTACCCTCTAGGTTGTATCACATAATGTTCCATGAGATGGTATTTCTGCAGACTATAATGCGGTGCAAAGCCAAGGAGTTAAGATAATCCAGAAACAGTATGGCAAAATTATATTACTGTTCCTGCCTGGTGAAAAAAAACAGACTGCTTCTAGTAATTTTGTTTATTGGAAAAGAGGAGAAAGACATTATTCAGATCAGTTGCTTTATACAAAGTACTAAGAACTATAATGATTTGGACCCCATATGGAACAGCAGTTGCAACAGAAGTTGCCATCTAATTAAACTTTGGAAAATCCATTTTTATCTTCTCAAACTATCCTTCCACTACTAAACACAAATGAAAATCTGCTGAGAATCATTAACCCTGCACTTTTAAATCATTAAAAATGTCACTGATATTTCTGATTTTCATTGAAGCATCACAGTTATTAACTTAATGTTTTTGTAGAAGACTCTGCAGTTTTCAACTTGGTATTTCCAGTCAGAATGCTCCTTTTGTATGGGTTACAGACGAATGTGAGAAATCCTTCACTTTTTCAGTTCATCTATTCCAGCTTTTTAAGAACTGGGGAAAAAAAATATGGGGAGCATATGGGCTGGATAAGGGTAGATTTTCCATTTGTCATTTTAACATCAAAATACTGTCCCTAGTGGATTGCAAAAGTGTCCTGTGTCCCTGGGGATTAGTTGTGTTTCAAAACCATGGTGTCTTCCACAGGGCGTGTGTGTGCACACTCAGTTGTTAAGTCATGTTCGACTCTTTGAGACCCCACGGACTATAGGCTGCAAGGCCTCTCTGACCAGAAGATTCTCCAGGCAAGAATACTGGCGTGGGTTTCCATTTCTTCCTCCAGGGGATCTTCCCAACCCAGGGGTTAAACCCAAGTATCCTGCATATCCTGCCTTGGCGGGCGGCTTCTTTACACTGAGCTATCTGAGACGCCCTCCACGGGGCACAGTTACATTGTAATGACCTCTGGTTCTTTAAGGTGAATCAGATCAGATCAGACCAGTCGCTCAGTCGTGTCCGACTCTTTGCGACCCCATGAACCGCAGCACGCCAGGCCTCCCTATCCAACACCAGCCCTCGGAGTCACCCAGACTCACATCCATCGAGTCAGTGATGCCATCCAGCCCATACTAGGTTAACAAAAAAATAGTTGGGATCTTCCCTGGTGTTCCAGTGGTTAAGACCCTGCACTCCCAATGCAGGGGCCTGGGTTTGCTCCCTAGCTGGGGTACTAGATGCTAAGTGCCACATCTAAAAATTCACATGCTGGAACTAAAGATCTTGTGTGCTGCAACTAAGACCTGGTGCAGACAAATCAATCAATAAAAAGAAATATTAAAAACAGGAGCACACACTTGAGATATCGGTGCAAAGTACTTACAGTACTTATTTAAGACAAGACGTCTTCTCATGAGACTTCCCTGGTAGCTCAGGTGATAAAGAACCCATCTGTAATGCAGAAGACACCAGTGTGATCCCTGGGTGGAGAAATCCCCTGTAGAAGGGAATGGATTCTGGTAGTTCTAAATCCATGATCTAACTAAGCTTTAAAAATTCAATGGAGGGCAGAAATTCCATATTATTATTCCAAGTCATAATGGCTTACCCAAGCCTCTGAATAATGGTTCTGTGGGTTTTTCTTTTTTCTTTTTCTTTTTTAACACCAAAAATGTTTTGTATCAAGGTGTTGTGTGTTAGTTGCTCAGTCATGCCCAACTCTTTGTGACCCCATAGACTATAGCCTGCCAGGCTCCTTTATCCGTGGGATTTCCCAGGCAAGAGTACTGGAGTGGCTTGTCATTTCCTTCTCCATTGTAATGGGGTATATCCAATTAAGAACATTGTTATAATTTCAGGTGAACAGTGAAGGGACTCAGCCATACATTACATTTCACAAATCAAATAGCTCCACAGAAGACTTCATGTCTCTTTCATTTCTGAAAATCTAAATTTCAACTGACTATAAAGTTCCTTTTGGATCAGACATTCTGACTTTGTATTTTGTATTTCTGATCCTGATATTTATTAATGAAAAATGTGTTTATTTTACTCATTGGTAGTTAAATGACACTACATTATCTCTTCCACACCAAATTTACCCTTCCTCACTAACATCATGCAATCAATTTTCATTGCTATGCTTTCCACCATCAACCCATGGGCATCACTAAAATCTTCTAAAGACCCTGGTATTTCCATGTCTAATGTATGTCTTGATGAAAATGAATGGGTGGATTGTTCATGATGAAGATCTATTTTAACATCTAAGAATTCCACTTTGTGAAAATTTTGATTTTGTGCTTCTACACTATACCAAGGAATAAATTTAATTCAATATATGCTTCCATTGAATTCCATTTTGTGGTAAATGTTTCAGCAAACTAACAGACCCCCAGGTGCTAAGGGGGGGTTAATGAATCCAGGCTCTGAAAGTACACTTACATTGCTAAATTCAGCTTGATCTAATATCATCATTCTCTTTGGTTGAGTACCCTCAGAATCTATTCATCTTTTCTAATATTTACTCAATATTAGGCAATTCCTGTGGTTCATTTAGAATAGTATTTCCATCCCAAGATTATACTTTGTAATTGATACCCTATTGTTCTCCCTTATTAGAGGTGGGAATCATATATACACCAAGGGGAATGGGGCATGGAAAGAATGAAATCCCTCTTAAAAGTTATTCCTTTGAGTTGAGGAAGTAGCAACATCTTCTACTGCTAGAAAAAGGAAGTAATTGCTTTACAGACCAAGGAGTGTGGGGTTCTTTCAGCAAACAAACAAAGTTCAGTGGGGCTGGGGATCCCAAGCAGTCATTTTCATCTGTATCTCATTGTCTAATCCCCGTGCCAATTCTTGGACAGCCTTGTTTTCAGATAAGTGTTCTAACTCTTTATAAAGAGGCAAGATGAACAGTGTGTTAATTCCAATACAGAATTCATTTGTTGGTTTTTCCTTTTTAAAAAATATATTAGTCCTGTCATCCTCCAATGGAAAGAAATAATTAAAAAGTAATTTTATAAAGCCCCTGTATTTCAAGCCCCAAACTTGAATTGAGAATTTGGGGAGTTGAGCTTGCGATTTGTCTCTTGTCCAGTGATTTCATGGGTCTTTAGAAGCAGCCATTTTGCCCTTCCTGTTTCACGTCCTTCATACTTTCCTATGATGATAACTATATGTGTGTTTTTCTAATTGGAGTATAATTGCTTTACAATTGTGTTAGTTTCTGCTGTACAAGGAAGTGAATCAGCTGTATATATACATATATCCCCTCTCTCTTGGACCTTCCTTCCCACCATCCCATCCATCTAGGTCATCACAGAACACCAAGCTAAGTTCCCGGCACTATACAGCAGGTTCCCACTGGCTATCTTTTGCAGATGGTAATGTATATATGTCAACGTCAGTCTCCCAGTTCACCCCACTGCCTTCCCTCCCCCCGCCCTGCTATGTCCACATCTGTTCTCTACATTCGTTTTTGCATAGCAAAAAACCATAAATGGGATGAACAGACAGCCTTCAGAATGGGAGCAAATATTTACAAATGAAGCAACTGACAATGGATTAATTTCTAAAGTATAAAAGCAGTTCATGCAGCTCAATATCAAAAAAAACAAAACTCCATCAAAAAATGGACAGAAGACCTAAACAGACATATCTCCAAAGCCATGTGTTTTTTCAAATCCTTACCCTCAGGTGTGGAGAAGGCAATGGCACCCCACTCCAGTATTCTTGCCTAGAAAACCCCATGGGCGGAGGAACCTGGTGGGCTGCAGTCCATGGGGTCGCTAAGAGTCGGACACAACTGAGCAACTTCACTTTCACTTTTCACTTTCATGCATTGGAGAAGGAAATGGCAACCCACTCCAGTGTTCTTGCCTGGAGAATCCCAGGGACAGGGGGCCTGGTGGGCGGTCATCTATGGGGTCGCACAGAGTCGGACACGACTGAAGCGGCTTAGCAGCAGCAGCAGCAATACCCTCGGGTGATGTGTCATTTTCAGTAACTATACAGGGGATATGTCCCATTTTTGCAGGTCACTGTCTTCCAGATAAAAAAGTAACACTCTTTTACCCAGGAATAAAATTGCATGATTAAAATATGCACGATACTAGACATTTTTCTGCACAGGAACCTTCTCCATGATTGTCCCTTGCTTACTCTAGGACTCTATCTTCATGGGTTCCCCAAACCTGCATCCACAAGCTCTCTGCTGTAGTCTTATCCAGATTTTTGCAGTTTTCTGAATTTACTATTACATCTTCTCTCCAAGCTTTGCTCATGACACTTCCTGAACCAGAAATCCCCAAACCACCCATCTATATGTATGTAGAACATTCAAATACAGCATCACTTCCTCCTGAAGGCATGCAGTATTTCCTATGCCACACCTTTAGAAATAAGTACATGTTCTTGCAAGAAACTAATTACCCACTATAGATTCAATCCCAGTCAAAACAATTTGTGGTTGTTTCTCTCCCTGTCTTTTAGACTCCACGTTTCTTGATGACAGGCAATTCCTTTTCTACCTTTTTCCCCCATTGACTAACTTCATTGTGCTGGTATATCATAGGTGTTCCATGGATGCTTGTGTGATGAGGAAGAGAAATTAAATTTGGCCAATAGTTCTTACAGCCTTTTTAGTCCAATTTTCACTCCCTAATAAAATAATTTTAAGCTACCAGTCCCTTTGAATTTTAAGCATTGAATTTTTAACTTTTCTCTCCATTGAGAGACTTGGTTAAAAATATTTAATAATATAAACAGCATATTTATCATTTATCTCAGTAGCAATTTTAAGTTCTACTGAGTATAACTACTCTCTGGGATTGAATGTTCCAAATAATTTCTCCCCTATGTATACACTTTTCCTTTTTTTACTAAATGCTTTCAGCATATAGTAAAATTTTTAGCACAAAAATTACCTATGAAAATGAACTTTTTGTATTTTCCTCAAATTTTAAAATATATTAAAGTAAAATAGTTTCAAATAAAATATTGCTGTAGTGGTTTCCTCACTGGGAGGTAAATTATATTTGTGCGTGCCTGCCAAGTAGCTTCAGTCATGTCCAACTCTTTTGCGACCCCATGGACTGTAGCCCGCCAGGCTCCTCTGTCCATGGGATTCTCCAGGCAAGAATACTGGAGTGGGCTGTCTTGCCCTCCTCCAGGGGATCTTCGCAATCCAGGTATTGGACTCAAGTTTTTTATTGTTTCCTGCATTGGCAGGCAGATTCTTTACCACTAGCGCCACCAGGGAAGGCCAAAGTACATTTGTAGTACAAAGTACATACATACTAGCTAAAGATAGTATATAATTATTAGATGCTAACCACTGATTTCAACCTTACACAAGATTTCATTGAGAACTGGAGTATAATGACTAAGCCAGGCTCTAGAGTCAGATGCCTAACTGGTTCTGACTTTGGGTCATTCACTTGGCCATTTCCACTAGTAAAATAGAGGCAATGAGACACTTACTTTTTAAACCAGCAATTTTTTTTTAATGATTCAGCCTTAAAATGTGTGTACATTTTGTCCACAACCGACAATTGAAAGCCTGACTTTTTCTTTGGCAGATCTTCTCTTCAAAGCAGCTAGGATGTTTTATAACAATATTCTCTATTCTCTTCGTGTTCTTGTTGGCATAATCATTCATGTTCCTGGCTAGAAACCACATGCACATTTTCCATATTCATAATTTTGAATAAAATGCTTTTTCTACTAAAAGGATGCCACTCCTAATTACAGCATCAAAAAAAGAAATTATCTAAGATTTTCGAAAGGAAGAAAAAAAGTTTGGTACTAGTGTATGACCGCCATAGTTGGAGTACTGAAGAAGTGTAACACAAACCTACTTTTCTTGAATAAAACCAAATAAAATATGTGTTTGTTATTCTATGTTTGGTGCCAGTGTATAGTAATGGAGATTCCAGAAACCTCTGTGAATTTCATTTATTGAATGTGAAGAAATAAACTGTGTTGATGGTAATATAACCAACTTTTCTTCATCCTCTATCTGCTAAATTAGGGAAGCAGAAATAAAGTGATTGCAATTGTGCTGTGAAAGGTTGAAACAGATACCTTTCTTTCTTCCTCCAATTTTTTAAAAAGGTTCTTGCTAGTGCTGCTGCTGCTAAGTTGCTTCAGTCGTGTCTGACTCTGTGCGACCCCATGGACAGCAGCCCACCAGGCTCCCCATCCCTGGGATTCTCCAGGCAAGAACACTGGAGTGGGTTGCCATTTCCTTCTCCAATGCATGAAAGTGAAAAGTGAAAGTGAAGTCACTCAGTCGTGTCGGACTCTGTGCGACCCCATAGGCAGCAGCCCACCAGGCTTCTCCGTCCATGGGATTTTCCAGGCAAGAATGACTGGAGTGGGGTGCCATTGCCTTCTCCGACTTGCTAGTAGTCTAAATGAAAAGTTATTAACTATCTTTTTGCATTAAAAGATAGTTTTTTACAATTTTTATGTAGTGTAATTTTGTTTCTTTTCATGGTGAGAATACAAATGAAGTAACATTTAAATGAATCAAAGAGAAAGCAGGAAAAATAACTTGTGTGAGTCAGAAACAAGAATAAAAAGAAAGATTTTTCATGTATTTAAATTTTATTGCAAATTACCCATCAGTGTTCAATGCCACAAAAAGTTCAAGGAGGTAAAGATTTTTAAATGATCATCTTTGGCCTCTTTCCTTGTAATTAATTTAGAATTTGATGGCAGTATCAAACGACCTCAATGTAAGCTGTGTTTTGTGTATTTAAAAAAAAGTGTAAAAGATATGAATAGAAAGTAGTATTGGGGACATTTTTTGACTCTGTGGCCACTAAATCATGTTTTTAAGCCAAAAATGTCACAGTACTTCAGATTTAGATCAATATCAACTCAGGTTAACATTTACATTGCTAAATACTATAAAGGATACAAATATTAGAGAAGATAGTCTACTCCATATTTCATAAGAACTGAGATGTCAAACTACATCCCCATCCATTTATTGACTATTTATTCAGTCTCCCAAAGACTAATTTGTTATAATCCCATTCAAAATTTTTGTGCCCTAATTTGTGTTTAAGGCTACTATGAAATAATTATATGCAGTACGTTCAGACTGTGTGCTAGGGTATTAGAGAAGCTTGGAATAAATCCTGAGATAGTTCTTACCTTTTATAATGGAAATGTCACACCATCCAAACTTTTCCTCAAATCTATTTCAAATAGCTATCTTTCCTCAATTTGGCTTTAAGACGATTCTAGGGAATGATACATACCATATCATTTTAATTGTGTCTATTGAATTTGACGGCTTCCCAGGTGGTTCAATGGTAAAGAATTTTTCTGCCAGTGAAGGAAACACCAGAGACCCAAGTTAGATCCCTGGGTCAGGAAGATCCCCTAGAGAAGGAAAATGGCAACCCACTCCCGTATTCTTGCCTGGGAAATTCCATGGACAGAGGAGCCTAAGCTATCGTCCATGGGATCTCAGAGAGTCAGACACGACTGAGTGGCTGAGCACACATGCACAGTTGATTCTGAAGACCTTGTTTCTTGCATAAGGTCTTTTTGTGTATGTGAGAGAGAGTTTGAGTGTGAGATTGCTGTTAACGAAGATGGGTTTATCTTACTAAAACAGTAAGGAAAGACTCTTATCCAATAAAATTTTGTAAAAACTTACCTTTCTAATGATACCTGGGAAAACATAATCATATGGGCCACCTGAGATAGCGCAGGTTCTGATGATAGTCTGAAGCCTTCAGAAATGTCTGTGTGCAGTCTTTCCATACTGAAATTGGATTAACACATCAGCAAGAGAACTGATAGACCAGATTTTCTTTTTTTAAAGATTTTTTTAATATGAAACATTTTTTTAAAGTCTTTATGGAATTTGTTACAATATTACTTCTGTTTTTTTGCTTTGGATTTTTGTCCACGAGGTATGTGGGATATTAGATTCCTGATCAGGGATCAAACTCACATCTCCTTCATTGGAAGGTGAAGTTTTAACCACTGGACCACCAGGGAAGTCCCTAAACATTGAGTTTCAAAATATCTTTTTTTCCTTGCCACCTCAAACTACAAAATAGTTTCTTCACATTCACTTGAAAGTTTATAGTGAGCTCAAGCGTTTTGTTTATAGAGAGATCAGTATACAATAAAATAAATTTTTAAAAAAGTAAAAATGAACAGATTGTAACTCAACCATACATCCAAAAAAAATTGTTTTAATCTGTACCCAAAATGACATGATTGTTATTATTCTCACCTCTATGTATTTTCCATCACAATCAAAGTTGTTCTTACATCTGCTTGGGATTTGGCTAAAGAGAATTGTTAGAGAAAAAGAAAAATCCAAGGGAAAATTGAACAAGCATACACATTTTATAAAAAAGGATTCTTGTAAAGTAAAGCAAAGTTATTGGAATCTAATGTGACTTGGCTAGGAGTACTTGCCACTAAGCATTTTTCCCCTCAGGTAGGGTATTGCAGATTTTATTTGAAATATTATAAATCTAAAAAGAACTGGCTACATAATGCACTATACATTACACAAATTTCTCCCAAGCCAAACAAATTAATTTCAGATAATATTTTCAGCCAAAGGACAATAAATATTTTCACTGTTAAATTCATTTTCAACTACTCAAAAAGCCTCCAAGCTGTTGGTTTCATAAGTTGACAACCTACTCCCTACAATCATTTCTGGCACTTTAACTCAAATCCATAAACTTTATGCAAGTATGTTTGATTTTTTTTTTGGCTTTTTAAGTCCTTGAAAGACCACCTAATTGCAATGCTTTTAACTTACTCACTCTTATGACTATTAGGGAATGTAGCTCAAAGTAATTTTAAATTCACACTCTACCCTTCTCTAAATTCTCAGAACTGTGATTTAAATTCAATTTATAATAATAATATCCTCTATAAAGCATCTAAAAAGTTAAAAGGAAGCATATCTTTAAATGAAGATTTCTTCTAGAAATTTTCAATATTCTTTCCATACCCTTACCTAAGAGATTCTTAAAATTTAGAATCATCCAGGGACACTGTCCAATTTTCATATCCCAAAGCTTCCATTTCAGAGACTGTGACTTAGTAAATTTGAAATGGAGCCTAGAAATCTGTACTTTTATCATGATGTCATGGTGACACTGATTCAGACTGTTCAAGCAAAACACACTGCAAATTTTTGTTCTATATTTTTTTTAATTAAAATGTACTTCCTGATATCAACCACTTTTTTTTTTCCCCTTTGTGCTTCCAGAAAGACCAGGGCCTGTGGCAGAAGTAGTCAAAGCTGAGGACTTTTCTTTAGCTATAGAATAATCAGTTGTTAAAGAGTTACTTAAGTTTGAGGTAGAGAGAACAGCGTAGAATTTCACTCTGTCACCTCTGAAATATAGCCTTGTTGTCCTTTAAAATTTAGAACTTTCCATAGCTTATGAGAAGGGAGAGAAAAACGAGAAACCTTGAATGTACCCTCTGCCAGTTGGCTGCTATGCCAACGTGGGGACTGTAATGAAAAATCTGCATGGTTTTCTTTCCATTTTCACCAGATGGAATCTATCATGACAATCCATTTTAAAAGCCCCTCGGGCTGGGAGGGGTGCGTTGTAGACAAACTGTCAGCTCCAACATTGACAGGATCCTTGTTTCTAGGCACTGCATCTATTTCTTGGGAAACTTACAAACATCTTTGCAAAAGATATCAATTGGTCTTTAGTGCTAATTCATTTTGCTGACTTCTTTGTTATCATGAGCTTGTTCCCTGGGTGTAGAGAAAGGAAACTTTCCTCTTATCCCACCGGTCCAGCACAACAGATGCTTTGGCACATTTAGCAGACATCAGTTACAGGTGGGAAGCCACCTTGTATCTGTCCACAAGCCAAGAACACTTTTTGGTAAAAGTGTTACCCTCAGTAGTCGTCTAAATAGATGGAGATGAACACCTCTTCCGTAGAACTCATCTTCCAAAGAGGTGGAGAAGAGATAAATAAAGAAACTTAATGCAAAATTCTAAAGGGTATGTGGCATGAGATTGTGGGGAATGTCATAGGACTCAGATTAAGAAAAGAAGAAAGAAAGCAATGGAAGTGTAGGGAGAGAGACAGCTGGAAGGAAGGAAGTTCAGGGAAAGAGAATATGATTTGATTTCATAATGGGAGACAATAAAGACTTTACAGAAAAAGTGGTATTTGAATCCACCACCCCCCAACCTCCACCAAAGCATTTGGACATGGGCTTGAGAAAGTATAATAAATTAAGAATATTGAGGGGTCAAACTAGGTCTTTAAAGAAGCATTAGAATTATTGCTGATGACACCCACTGGATCCTACATTCAGTCAATCAGTAATGAGCCAGGGACGCTCTCCAGGGCATGAAATATGGGTTGGAGGGAGCTACAGAGCATGAAAATCATTTGCATTAAGCACTTGAGAACTTCTCTTTCTCCTTTAACATTTTAGAGTAGATGATGATAAGGACTCAAATTTCTTAGCCAGGGTAGGATTTTTTTTCGTGAGATATCAATAATCTTGGTTTTTATTAAAAACATGTAATCTTTCTAATATCTGAGAATGTCTAGACCACACCACATTTTACAACTTAAGTTGATAATTTCATATGCTTTTATTTTTTTTCAGATGTCTTTAAGTGATGATATTTTGTCCCTCTAGGAAGATTCTATAAGGATCCATTCCTCAAAGACTAGGGAGAGAGCTGGGGTAGAGAATGGAGAGGTGGTGCTAAGGTGGTGCTAAGATTTCAGTCCAGAAGGAGTAAACTAATAAAAAGAAATGCCCTTTAGATCACAAAGAACTCATAAGAAACTATGGGCCCTTGGTAACACCTAAATATATTTCTGATACTTTTCTTAACTAATCATTAGGATGCAAGATCACAAAATTTTCTTTACTCTCTAGTGGAAAACATAAAAAGCAAGGCCAGTTAATCTCTGAAAAGGTTTTTTTAAGGGATTTTGCAGATGTTCCATTTTTTCTCCTATAATCAGTAAAACTGATTTAAATGTCACAATTTACTGATCCTACTGTGGTTCCTGACAGAAAGGATAAAAAGCACTATAAAGGATCTCCCAGAACAAAAGAAAAAAGTTTTGTGTCATCTAGAATTTGTGCGTGTTTATTTTAAACTAACAATGAACTTACTTCTTTGAATGGAATGTCTTGGTGCATTTTTAAAAATAATGAGAGAAAATCTGATGAATTACAGGTGGAATAAGGAATCTTCATCAAGTTGTTTCTGTTTATTATATTTTCTTAGCATTGATCTTTTCTCTTAACTTTTCAATTTCCTGTATCCAAGGAGAAAAAGACATTAAATGATGGCCAAGACCAAGGGCTCACCCTGTCTCTATGTGTCCTGCATTCCACTGCTCTTCTCCATCTCAGGCATCTGGAGAATAAATGCACAGAAATCAAGGTCTTACGCATGCAAATTTCTTTGAAATGGGTTTTTAAGCTCAACATTACGTTACTGCATGACAATATTGGCTCAAGTGGAAGACACTTTTTCTTGATGAGAGTCAGACAACAGAGGCTAACAACACTGACGACAGCCTGAGTTTTCTCCAAGCCCACACCTAAACCTTATTTTTCTATTCTGTATTATTAGATAGGTGAGAATGGTAAGCCCTAGACACATGTATAGCAGGGAAAATTTTCTTCTATATCATCTTAAAAATCTGTCAGTTTGCACAGGTGAACTAACAACCAGTTTGGCCTTGTGGAAAAAAGGATAGTGAGAGAGAGAGAGAGAGAAGAGAGAGAGATAAAGAAGAGAAAAGAAGAGAAAGAAGAACAGCTTATTATTAGAAGATTCAATGTCCTAAGTAAGGAATATAAATGATACTCCAATACTTTGGTGCTGTAAATGTCTATGCATCCAACAAATATTTACAAAGTGGCTTATAGGTGCCAGGAGTATTATAGGCCCTGGAGATAGAGCACTAGAAGTAAAAGACTGAAATATCTGCCTCTGTGAAAATATATCCTGTTAGAGATAAAACAATAAGAAAAAAATGCAAATAAATTAAATAATACATATTAGAGCCAAAGAATTGATGCTTTTGAATTGTGGTGTTGGAGAAGACTCTTGAGAGTCCCTTGGACAGCAAGGAGGTCAAACCAGTCAATCCTAAAGGAAATCAACTCTGAATATTCATTGGAAGGTCTGATGCTAAAGCTGAAGCTCCAATACTCTGGCCACTTGATGCGAAGAGCAGACACACTGGAAAAGTCCCTGATGCTGGGAAAGAATGAGGGCAGGAAAACGGGCAACAAAGGATGAGATGGTTGGATGGAACACCGGCTCAAAGGACATGAGTTTGAGCAAACCAGGAGATGGTGAAGGACAGGGAAGCCTGGCGTGCAGCAGTCCATGGGATTCCAATAAGTCAGACACGACTTAGTGACTGAACAACAATGACAATACAGATTAGCTGATGACAAGTGTGGAAGAACAAGATAAGATGTGTGGAGAGATTTCATAAATTAGTTAAGGGAATCTGAGCAAGGATACATTTTATAAAGAAGTACACTATACTGAATCAATTTAGCTTCTTTGAGTTAACACCAAAATCAATTCTGGCTAATTTAAACATGGAAGGTGATTCTTTAGAAGGATACCAGGGTTATTTGCATAGGAAAGGAAGAGAAAACAAATAAGCAAATATGTAACAAACAAACAAAACTTTGGAAGTTTTGTATTCCTAAAGCAAAAAATATTACTGACTCATCTCAGGGCATAGTAAAATCAGGAATCACCATAGAAGGCTGCTGCTGCTGCTGCTGCTAAGTGGCTTCAGTAGTGTCCGACTCTGTGCGACCCCATAGACAGCAGCCCACCAGGCTCCCCCGTCCCTGGGATTCTCCAGGCAAGAACACTGGAGGGGGTTGCCATTTCCTTCTCCAATGCATGAAAGTGAAGAGTGAAAGTGAAGTCGCTCAGTCGTGTCCGACCCTCAGCGACCCCATGGACTGCAGCCTACCAGGCTCCTCCGTCCATGGGATTTTCCAGGCAAGAGTACAGAGGGCAGAGGATGCTTATTACATGGGTGAGAAAGTTCTGTAGGGGTGAGGTCATTGGAAAAGAGTAAGTACAATAGTATGCACTGGTCATCTGAATTAAGGAGAGAGTGAGGCGGGAGATAGATGGTCCCTGGGCTGAACAATTCCTCCCCTGTGGACGGAAATTCCTTAAGAGCAGAAACTCCACTAAAGCAGGATGATGGGAGGAGGCTGGGCCCTGCCCAGATAAGAGATAAAAGACCACACATTCCTCATTCTCAGGGTTAAGGAGACCTCCCTGACTCCGCATGCACAGAAATGCTCCTTGGCGGTCAAGAAGGGTCGCGGAGTCACCTCATGATAAGTCATGTGCACTACCCATAGGCCTCTTTACTAGAATCTGTTTTGGCTAAGAGACAAACATACTCACATAGGAGGTTCCTGAGAAATACTAAATATGGATTCAGGATGAGGCAAATAAAAATAGTTTGTCAAAGGAAAACCCGGAAGAAATGCAATGCCCCATAAAAGTGACTCAAACTGCCAGGAGGGTGACTCAGTGACTCTGAGCCTGCCCATGTATCTATCCATACATACTGTACTCCTTTCCTTCTAGCAAATGCTTTGTTTCGCTGCTTTCTGTCTTTGTGGGCATTCATTTCTGCAAAGTCGAAGAACCAGGGACTGGTTGCCGAGCTCTGGTCTAGAGGCTTGGCCTCGGTGTTCTCACCATCCCAACCTGACTTCAATACCAGGAACCGAAGCCCTGCTTCAGGCTGCAGCAGAGGCCACCCGAGATCTAGAGGAAGTGATTTGTTTGTATCTATAAAACCGAGTAACTCATTTCTTCTCAAGAGTGTAAGAACTGAGACAAGCCCACGGGTTACTTTCTATCTGCGTTTTCCTTCTCAGTTCCTCTGAGCAGCCTTCGGGTAGGATAAGGCTCCTGAAGACTGAATGGGCAGTCTGGAAACCATAAGCTGTAGAGAAACAGCAAAAGGGATAACAACCCAGGATGAGCCAGAGTCTACCTTTACCTCCTTTGCAGGATGGCACATGTCTAGCCCTGCTTCCTGCAATTACCTGGATGGCCTGTGTCTCTGGTTCCTTCTCATCAAGGGGAACAATAAATAGGAAGAATACTGAGATAGTCAAGTTACTTGGAAATCCCAAAGTCTAGCTCTGTGGTCTTGAATCAGTTAAAAATAACAAAATCTTTGAGCTCCAAAGAACGAGATGTCATTTATTCCAGTCTTCTTGATTTAGGTATGAAGATAAGAAAGATCAAAGAAGTAATCACCCAACCAGATACTTAGTGGCATAACCATGACTATAACCCATTCCCACTGAGTGTTTTTTCTGCTGTATTAAACCACCTACTTAGCCAGGAAACTTTGCTTCATTTTCTTCCTTTCAAAAATGGGTGTGAATGTCTACCGAATAGTTCATAGTCTTTTGGATGAGACTGATCTGTGTTTAAACCTCAGCTGCAGATTTCACCATCTGTATGAAACTTGGCTAGTTAATATAAATTTCCTGAGCCTCCAATTCCTGGTGTGTAAAATAAGGACAAGATTTACCTCATGGAAATCTTATGATATTTAAAGGAGGTAATTATATGAGGGTTTTAAGTAACACTATTAATGATTTTTTAAAATAGCCTATTTGGGTTGAAAATAAATTGAATCATGTATTTTATCAATGTTGCTTACATTTGTTGCCATAGCTTACATTCTTACATTATATTGTCTTTGGTGAAGAAAAGTAGAAGGAGGAGAAGGAGAGGAGGAAGAGGAAGGAAGAAGGAGTGAGGATGGAGAAAGAAGGAAGGAGAAAAAGAAGAAAAAGAAGACTTTCCTGGTGGCACAGTGGATGAGAATCTGCCTGTCAGTGCAGAAGACATGTGTTCGATCCCTAGTCTGGAAGATTCCACATGCCATGGAGCAACTAAACCCATGTACCACAAATACCGAGCCTGTGCTCTAGGGCCTGTGAGCTGCAACTATTGGGCTTTTGTGCTGCAACTACTGAAACCCACCCACCCTAGAGTCCGCACACAGAAACTGCTGAAGCACATGGGCATAGAGTCTGTGCTTTGCAACAGGGGAAGTCACCGTGCTAAGAAGCCCTTGCACCTTAACGTAGAGTAGCTTCCACACACTGCAACTAGAGAACGCCTTTGTATAGCACCGCCAAAAATATTAAATAAGTAAATAATAATAATAACAAAGGAAAGAATAAGAAGAGGAAGGGCAAGAGAGAGAGGAGAGAGCATCACAGCTTTCATTTCAAGAGAATAATCAAACCTTCCAGCTTTGTCCTCACTCTAAACTTGAGGTTGAAAAGGTATAAGTGAGAGAGGATTCTTTTATCAGAAGTTCAACATTCTCATTCTCTCAAAGAGGGAGATCTTAGACTCATGCCATTGGAATTTGTGCATTTAATACTTCAGTTCAGCAGTTGCTAGATGGGTTTCCTTGAGAAACAAAGAAAGCATTTTACTTTTGCAGTAAAAGAATCATTTGGAACCTGGCTGACTGCTGCCTGATACTTCATCTCTGAAGAGAGAATTAGAAAACCCTTTGGGGAAAAGTACAAAAATGAAAGACTTCTCTGGTACGAGTGTTGTGACATCTATCATGGTTACAAATAAGACTGAAGTGTGTCTCCAGTTGCTTTACCAAGGTCTAAGTGAAATCGAATTCCACTTGTTTCTCACGTCTGGGGAAGGATAAAGAAAGACTAGAGATAAAGGTGAAATTAGAGTGGTTGCCCTGTTTGAAACGGAGAATATTTAAAAATATTCCTATTACAAAAAGATAAGCGAAAATTGCTGTAGAGTTACTTTCTGGCATTCATTTGGCTTACTTTTAGGGTTTTTTGTTTGTTTGTTTGTTTACAGTATTACCTTTTTAGCTATTGTAAAACTGTGGAATAAGATAGGGGGAAAATGCAACCCTAGAACAGCTAAAACAATACTAGTAATAGTCAAGGAAACCCCAATCTTAGCAATATCTGAAAGAGCAATGCAAATGGTGCTAACTAGGAGTTAGAGGTAGTTCTCAAAATTATAGTAGTCAAGACTCTCCCCCAAGGGTTTTTCAAAGTACATATCTGGAAAACAATTTAAGTGGGTACATCAGCTTCTAAGTGTGGTGATTTATTTGCATTGATGGCAATCTTTCCTGCTAATATTTGGATATTTATTCGCCAGGCAATGTTTTTCACTGACATGATCTAAACTGTGATATCCAAGCCATGATCAAAAAGTTTGGCAAATGACATTCGATTTCCAGTTCTTTTAATTTTAAAATAATCTTTTTTTAAGCAAGTCTTGGTTAAGAATTTGGACAATGTCTTGACATTTTCAAGGTTAAGACATTTGAACACCTATTCATACATCCAAATAGCCATGAAGTCATAGTACTTTTAATTTCCATCTTAGACAAATAAAGGTCATTATTTTCTTAGACCAATGAATTTTTAGTAATAAACCTAGAATGAAGATGATTGTACTCAGGATTAAAGGCCATTAAAATAATTTAAAATGGAATCTTCATCCCAGAATTTTCTGGGAAAATGCCAAAAACTAGAAAAGAGAAGTCAGATGGAATTTTTTTTTTTTTTTTGGCCAGTGAGTTGACAAATTGAAAAAGTGATTGCAAAATCTTGGAAAGCTTTAGTCTTACTAACTAAAGAAAAGAAAAGCCATGTTCCTATCAACAAAATGCTCAGGCCCCATAAAAATGGCCCCAATTTTCAGACTGTGTATTTGTCTGGGGAATAGAATTACCTTAAAAGAATTAACACTGGCCAAGTGTAATTAGCAGAACAAATGATCTCTCCAGTCCTCTCCTTCATCTTTTAACAGCAATATTTTAAACTGAATTGATGTAGAATGGGAATCTATATAAAGGAGAAAAAAATACCAGATAATCTCTGAACAGGTTATTTCAAGCCAAGGAATCTACTAGTTTATGAGGGACTTTAGAATGAAAGTTTATTTGAGTATTACCCAGCCCAAATCTTTCAGTGATGTTTTCACCCTTGAAGCAAAGCAACTCACACTAGAACTAACTCTGGAAACCTGATAGGAACAGTGCTAGAAGTGGTTGAAAACATAGGTTCTGGACCTCCAAATATGGTTATTCTGAGGTACTAGGAATTAGTATTTCACCATATGAATATTTGAAGGAACCCAAAGCGTAGAGGAACTAAAAAGCTTCTTGATGAAAGTGAAAGAGGAGAGTGGAAAAGTTGGCTTAAAGCTCAACATTCAGAAAACTAAGATCATGGCATCTGGTCTCATCACTTCATGGAAAATAGATGGGGAAATAGTGGAAACAGTGTCAGACTTTATTTTGGGGGGCTCCAAAATCACTGCAGATGGTGACTGCAGCCATGAAATTAAAAGACGCTTATTCCTTGGAAGGAAAGTTATGACCAACCTAGATAGCATATTCAAAAGCAGAGACATTACTTTGCCAACAAAGGTCCGCCTAGTCAAAGCTATGGTTTTTCCAGTGGTCATGTATGGATGTGAGAGTTGGACTGTGAAGAAAGCTGAGCACCAACTAATTGATGCTTTTGAACTGTGGTATTGGAGAAGACTCTTGAGAGTCCCTTGGACTGCAAGGAGATCCAACCAGTCCATCCTAAAGGAGATCAGCCCTGAATATTCATTGGAAGGACTGATGCTAAAGCTGAAACTCCAGTACTTTGGCCACCTAATGAGAAGAGTTGATTCATTGGAAAAGACCCTGATGCTGGGAGGGATTGAGAGCAGGAGGAAAAGGGGATGACAGGGGATGTGATGGCTGCATGGCATCACGGACTCGATGGATGTGAGTTTGAGTGAACTCCTGGAGTTGGTGATGGACAGGGAGGCCTGGCGTGCTGCAATTCACAGGGTTGCAAAGAGTCGGACATGACTGAGTGACTGAACTGAACTGAATTCAACCCATAGCAGAAGAGAGGGAGCTGAAAGATTAGTTAGAAACACGGCAGTTGTTCAGGCCAGATCAACTGAAGCTTGCATTTTGTTTTTAGTCACTCAGCCATGTCTGACTGTTTGTGACCCCATGGACTGTAGCCAGCCAGGCTCCTCTGCCCATGGGGATTCTCCAGGCAAGAATACTGGAGTGGGTTGCCATGCCCTCCTCCAAGGGATCTTCCCAACCCAAGGATCAAACCCAGGTCTCCCGCAGTGTGGGCAGATTCTTTTATTGACTGAGCCACCAGGGAAGCTTGCAGTAGGGAGGTAGAAGTGGAGGTGGGAAGAAATGGAGAGATTAGGTATACATTTTGGTGGCTTATTCATTAGAAATTTCTGATGAACTGAATGTGAGGTGTAAGAGTCTAGTTTGTGGTCTTGAGAAATCTCTGGATACCATTTATTATCCTGGCAAATTAGCTTAGCTCTTTGTTCCTAGTTTCTTCACTGTAATTTTATGATCTATCAAATATGTAGGAATGTTGAGAGGATAAAATCTAAGATATAAAATATGTATTAGGTTCAGTTCAGTGAGTTCAGTCACTCAGTCATGTCCAACTCTTTGTGACCCCATGGAACGCGAAGCACGCCAGGCCTCCCTGTCCATCACCATCTCCCAGAGTTTACTCAAACTCATGTTCATTCAGTTGGTGATGCCATCCAACCATCTCATCCTCTGTTGTCCACTTCTCCTTCCGCCTTCAATCTTTCCACGCATCAGGGTCTTTTCAAATTGTCTTTCATACAATAATATCTAATGGTATATATTAGATATATTTGGTATATATAATGGCATATATTAGATATATAATTGTATATATAATATATACCATTAGATATTATTCTGTGAAGAACCTCCATAGTTTTTTTCCATAGTGGCTTTACCAATTTACATTCCCACTGCACAAGTATTCCAAATTCTCAGCATCCTCAATGACTTTTTTTTTCTGTTGTTTTGAAAATGACCATCCTAATACTAAAGTAGTATCTCATTGAGGTTTTCTGTTGTATTTCTCTATGACTCGTGACGTTGAGCATGTTTTAGTGTGATTATTGGTTTGTGTGTCTTCAATGATGAAAGGTCTATTCTTTCAACCATTTTTTAACCAGACTATTTGGAGATTTTCTTGTTGTTACTGTTGAGTTGTAGAAGTTCCTATTGTATTCTGGATATTAACTTATAATCAAATAAGTGATTGGCAGTTATTTTCTTCCATTCCATAGGTTGCCTTTTCACTCTGCTGCTTGTTTCTTTAGACATTCAAAAGATTTTAAGTTAGATGTAGTCCTATTGATCTATGTTTTAATTTTGATGTCTACATTTTTTTTTTCATAATCAAAAATCATTGCCGAACCTAATTGCCTTGAAACTTTGCTCCTGTTTTTTCTAGGCGTTTAACAGTTCTATATTTTATATTTAGATCTGTAATCCATTTTGAGTAAAATCTTATGTATGGTATAAGATAAGAACTTCATTCTTTAGCATGTTAATATTCAGTTGTTTTTGTTTTTTTTTTTTTTTTCTAGCAAACTTTTTTGAAGGGGTTGTTTTCTGCCCTCATTGTACAGTCATGGCACCCTTGTCAAAAACCATTTAGCCATTAGTGCAGGGGTTTATTTCTGGGCTGTCTATTCTGTTCACTTGGGCTGTGCATCTGTTTTTATGCTACTGCCGTGTAGTTTTAATTACACCTACACAGTAGAAGTGGAAACCAGGGATTAACAAAGTGAAATAAAGATAAATGGGACCTCACTCATTTTATATTGTCTAAATTTCTACTTTTCCTTCCATGTGTTGCAGTTCAATTTTTTTTTTTATATCTTTTTAAGAAACACAATCTACTGAATGCATGAGTGAGTGAACAAATATACCCAGCTAGATATTTTTTAAAAAATCATTTCGGTCTATTTCATGTACTTATAGCATATCTCGGAGAAGGCAATGGCACCCCACCCCAGTACTCTTGCCTAGAAAAATCCCACGGACGTAGGAGCCTGGTGGGCTGCAGTCCATGGGGTCGCTAAGAGTCGGACACGACTGAAGCGACAGCAGCAGCAGCATAGCATGTCTGGGTTTCCCAGGTGGAGCTAGTAGTGAAGAACCTGCCTGCCAGTGCAGGAGACTTAAGAGATGCTGGTTTGATCCCTGGGCTGGGAAGGTCCCCTGAAGAGAGCCATGGCAGCCCTGTCTGGTATTCTTGCCTAGAGAACCGCATGGACAGAGGAGCCTTGTGGGCTGCAGTTCATAGAGTCTCAAGAGTCAGACGCTTAAGAGACTGAGCCTGCGTGCATAGCATGTCTACTTTAAATGTGATAACATTGTTATTTTATACACATATTTAGTTCCTGGTCGTAAAGTTCCTTTAGAGTTCACTTTAACTCAAATGAGCATTTACTTTTACTTGTGAGAACAATGTTAAAAAAGTTTACATGATTGTTGCAAAATTCAACCAAAGAAAAAAGTCTAAGCCCATCATTATGATAAAATTACAGCTCTACAAAAAACCGGAACCCAAACCTTAAAAGATCACAAGGAAAAAAATTCATAGTCCTTTATAAAACCAGTCTTTTAAATTCTCCAGTATTTCTCAAAACAGCTATTACCAGTCGAAGAACTTTTAACTAAGAAATCAACATTCCTCTGGCTCATTTAGTGGTCTATCTTTCATCTGTATTTTTGTACTTATTAGGGCATGATAATTCCTCACAAACCTCAAAACCCAAGTACATCATAGTTCTCTTTCACCATAAAGGCATGACTTAGCATTGATTTTCAAATGGAGATGTTGAAGGACTTTTCTCATTTTCCTCACCCGCAGTCCCCTCCTACCTGCCCTATTTACAGTCTATCATTAATTCTCCAGGGAGTCAGTCTTAGTAAAAAATAATAATTCATATGCATAATTGCTTTAATCCACGCATAGGGTTGTTTATCCAGGAGACGAAATCAGAATCACATTTGTTAGTGAGATAGTAAAGGAAGTTCCTGTTTTAAATTCACCTTGTTTTGATGATTTCCCCTAAGTACCTTCTTCTTCTAGGCACCTTCCGGAACAATTAATCAAACTAAATTCTAAGCCATCTCTCTTGATAGATACCTTTGCTTAGAGAGAAAGGAGCACAGGCAGGAAAGAAATATCTATGAAGCCACTCAAGTTAGTTTTGAGGCAGAAGTGATGTACTTTATCTTCATGAAGTTACAATTTTTATTCCTTGCTCACAGATGAGGGCTTAAATAAATTCAAATACAGAAAAAATATTTTTCTCATGTATGTATGCCCCAAATGACATGCTGTCTTCTATTCTGCTGCCCTAGAAAGGATGTTTCTTCTTTTCAACTTTTTCGGATTTCAATGATTGGATCACACTAACTCAGTGTTCTTAAAGATATGTATTGCTGACCACCAGTATAAGAATCCCTATGCTCCTTAAAAATGTGGAATCCTATGCTGCATAACTTACCAGGTCTGCATATCTGGGGCATTGTGCTGGTAATCTGCATTTAGAAAAGCATCTGAACATGCTGATTATACACTTGAGATGTTGGAAAGCATTACAAAAACTGGTGTGGGAGTTGAGGAAGGGAAGGGAGAAGAGCAAATAAAGAGTCTCCAATATTTTTCCTGCCTAAGGCTGTCACAATGCATGAAAGAGCAAGCAGTATCTTCCCTCTTCCAGCTCTGCCCTGGAAAGATGGGGTTTGGCCTCTAGAAAGGGGAGTTAGGATCTAACTAGTCCTCAGATGCTTCTGTAAGAGATGTCACTTTGTGTTTAATTTAGTCCTTGTCAACCACTTTAAGAATTACATGAATACCTGTCTCTGGGTTGGGAAGATACCCTGGAGAAGGAAATGGCAACCCACTCTGGTATTCTTGCTTGGAGAATTCCATGGACAGAGGAGTCTGGAGGGCTACAGTCCACAGGGCTGCAAAGAATCGTCCAGGACTTAGCTACTAAACAACAAAACAATATTCATGTCATACATCAGTCTGCCAGATAATGATAGTTGATAATGGTCCTTTGATGATAAGCCATTTTACCACAAGATAGAGTTCTCTAAAAATGTTCTGTTAAAACATATTAATACTTTAGAGAAATGTTACCTTTGTTTTAGACTCCTTTGAGACTAATATATGTGCTTCTCCATCGATGAGTGACCTTTGACTGTACATGTGGCTCCAAACATATGCTTTGTTGTTAACTAGGTAAGGTAAAAGTTATAAATTATATGCCTTATGGTTCCCCATTGTACAGAAACATGGATATCCTTTTCTGCATTATAAACTCTTAACTTTATGTTACAAATATGTTGGTTTCAAGATAAATTGATCTTTTAAATCTCATATTCAGAAACATTTATATATCTTCAACATTTTCAGTCCTGGGAGTGATCGGCCATTTTTGCTTACAACCAGTGAGTGATTGCTGAGATCTTATAGCTGCTTTTTATTTAATAGAGTATCACTGTGTATAAATCAGTAAAACCAGCAAGAATGGAATTAATGACAAATATCCAAGGAAGCTGTGAGATTCAAATATTATAATATTGTGATTAACACAAATGACCAAAGTATATATCTTACATATATATTTGGTTCTTACCCCAAGGTTTCTGACTCACAACTCTTAAAGCCTTTGGAATTTCCTGAATAAGAGCAATAAAGTTATCTTTTGTTATGTTAATAAGTGATTTTGGAAAGCTCCTAGGTAACCTAAGGAGGGGGGAGGGGAAACTGGTTGCTAAGAGACCCAAAGACATCCTGAGAGTGTCTGAACTTTCCCTCACCTCCTGGGAGGGCAGAGGTGCTAGAGACTGAGTTCAACTGCCAATGCCCAATGACTATGAAATGAAGCCTGCACAAAAACCCAAAAGGACAAAAATCAGGGGAGCTTTCTGATTGGTGAACCTGTGGAAATTTGGGGAGAGCGGCCTATGCTTGGAGAAGGTATGAAAGCTTAGCACCCTGTCCCCATACCTTGCCTTGCACCTCTTCTATCTAGCTGTTCCTGAATTGTACCATTTTATAGTAAATGAATAATCTAGTGAGTAAAGAGCTTTCCTGTCCCATGAGCCACTCTAGAATATTCCTCCAGTCTAGGAGGGGGCTTGGGAACCTCTGATTTATAGCCAGTTGCTCAGAAGAACATGTAACAGCTTGGGCTTTTAATTGGCATATGAGTGGGGAGGGAAGGCAGTCCCATAGGACTGAACCTTTAGTCTGGACAATCTGACCCCATCTTTAGGCACGTGGTGTCAGAACTGAGTTAGATTATAGGACCCACCTGGGGTTTGCACACTTTCAGGTACATGTTGTAAGATATATTTAAAGAGTCTTTACAAGTGGATGCTCTAAGCAGATAATCTAATTAATGAAAAATTCTATTTAATATAAGCAAAATATTTCAGGCTAGAGATTTTTAAAATTCTAATCTATTATTTTATCTAATTTTACTGGAGAGATATGAATTTCACAAGAAATCAAACACAGTGATGCCATTTGCTATGTTTTATTTTGCTATTAGCTTGTTAAACATAACATGCAAATAATCAAAAAGAAACATACACATGACTTAGGGTGAAACATAATTCTAGAAAAGTTTCATTAGGTATGTATATATATATTCTTAACACTAAAAATACTGCTGTAAGTATATGTAGTTTCATGAATTTTGTCTAGTATTTTGCAGAATCATTGGTCTCAAAATATACCATCTATTTTTCATCTAAACAAATTTGAACATTGAAATGTGAACATTTGAGCACTGAGATAATTTGCTTCAGGACTGTAAACATCCATATGCATGTAACCCATGCTTTTTGGCACATTAAGTCAAGATTTAGAAATTATAAAACTTGACTGACGTTCATGAAACCAGTAAAAAGCTTTTCACGTCATTTGACAGTAGAGGTGTAAAAAACACTAAATTTACAAATAAAGCATTAAGTTTCTTGTCAAGGTGTGTGTGTGTGTGTGTGTGTGTCTGTGCTTCTGATGAAATAGGCCTGCCTTTCATCTTCTCTTTTAAAAAAGTAGTAAAATGTTTACAAAACATTTTCCCTAAAATTAGAAATTTATGAAAGTAATAAACAGCAACAAAAAATGAATACTATAAAAACTGACACACAAATAAACATAACCATAAACTGCTGTTCCAGGCTACACCTCAATGTAATTGGAATCAGTAGACGTTAATTAACAGTGATCTCATTCGCGACACGTAGACATTCATACATATCAGGCGGCAGACTGGTTTGGGTGATGTGATTGCCATCCAAACGCAAATGTTTGATCTTGGAGTAGGATAGGGGTCCCAGGATCTTACAGAAGCTCTTCACATCAAACTCTGGAGAATTAAAGTGAAACATTTCAATCATTTCTTTCAGTACATGAGCTTGAAACCATCATTTTTAAAAAAAAGAAAATCTTTAAGTCTAAGTCTGTAATAATATCCAATAGGACTTCTTCCCACTTATTTGATGTATCTTTGAATTTAGAACTATTAAAGGAATATTTCAGACTTCCAAAAGCCCAATAATATTTAGTAAAGAATACCTATGGTTAAGTCAGAAGATTCAATTAATGTTTGAAGGAGCAGAACTTAAGTTCTTAATGAAACATCTTTTTTAGTATTATTTAAGTTCTTGATTTAGAAATACTGGATTATAGAAACACATGCAGTGAGCCTATCATGTTATCTAAGCAATATTCGAGCCTGAGGAAATCTAAGATGGGGTGCTGTTACACGAACAGTCTCAGCAGAGGAAGGATTCTGAGTTTTTGCATCTTAAAATAAAAAGGGTTAAATAGATGAACTCTAGAGAGTTTTCCAACAACCACACTTTGTGACAAAGATTCAAAACTCCAAAGCAAAAACCAAATCATGGAATAGCCACCATCTCAGTCCATGTCCTTTTCTTTTGGGGTCCAAAAGCTGCCACAAATGAACATCTGATTTCATTTTTAATGGACACCAAGATGGTTACTAGATAGCATGACCTGTGTACGTATATTGAAACTGCCTATGGTGGCACAAATCTATTTCAGATTAACCTTATGCTGGTCCTTTATCTTGTTATTTTTCCTTCATTTTTCATCTCTAGCTAACAATGACTTCAGTTGAACCCCAAACACACTGCAGTCTTTCCCTCTAAGATGTTGTCTTAAATTACTCATCTGTCAAATTCCAAGGATTTTGCTTTCAGTACTGCCTCTGAGAAAGTATGGAACAATGCAAAAAACATGGGTCTAGGCCTATATTAGTTTTCTATCTCTGCCATTTACCTTCTGAAACATTTATCAGATTTTAAGTATAACATATCTATCACACTGTGTGGCGTGAAGATTTCAATAACTACGGTATGTAGAGCACTTCACACAGTGCTTGCACATTACTATGTACTGAATAATTATTGGTGTCGTTTTTTTTTCTCTCTCTTTTCTAAATTGCTTTATACTAGGAGGATCTGTGGCTAGTCTAATGCTTAAAGTTGCAAGTTTGAGAAATAAGAAATAGTTTTTGACGGTACATTTCCTAATATAAGAAAAGCATTAAGGAACTCTCTTTATCTTACAATGTGGGCAACTGGTATGTGTAAATATTATGCAGCAAGATAAACTAAGTTGAAGACACACAGGCAAAGTCACATGACAAGAATCCCTGAAATGTGTATACCTAAGTGTCAAAGATAAGGAAGGGAGAAAAGGTGACTACTCACTTGCAAATGACTAACCGTGCTGGGCACTGGAATTTCAGTCTCAGCTTGGCACTGAGAGGCTGCTGGCATTTCTCTCTTGGTCCATCTGTCCCATCTCCTACACTGGCTTGCTCTTTTTTACTCATACAATGAAAACTGATTTTTCCACCTTCAAATGCCCCTGCATTTATATCTTTCCCTTTTCTTGTCTCAGAGTAGGAGGTAGTCTTTCCCCTGCTAACCTCCACCCATCAAATCTAATGGGTTTCTTCAGCCCTCAACCATCTTAAATTCCATTAGCATTTTGGCCTGTCTGAGTATCCTTTTTCCTGACCACAAAAGTTTATAATGTGGGACCACATATTGCTACATAGTGAATTTTCCCCTGGAAACAACTCTAAGGGTTTAGCTCTGATAGCTTGACTGTATTGCATGACAGGCAAGCTTTCCAGATGCTAGAAAGAAGACGTGGCATTGCAAAGCTGGCAGTCACGATTTCCTTCATGAGAACACCCCAATTCCACTAGGAGTTACATGAAACTGTTGCAGAATTATAAAGTAGCATATTAATAAGGCACAATGCAATTTTTTCTGATAGGAGTGTCAATATCCTTAGCCACTATGACAAGGGGACCAAGTTTTATAATATACTCATGTTCAATTTCAATAGATTATTTTGCACATAGAATTATTTACTGTGTGCATCAGTGTTTCCTTCCTGAGTTTTCATTTTTAAAACTTCATCTGTGAATTACAGGTTTTTTCTTTTGCCAACTTCCATTAAAAAATAAGGTGAATATTGGTGAATAGTCAATTTACCATCCAAATCTTTATAACTTAAATTGAAAAATGTGCCAGGAGATCAGGAGAGTGCATAAATAGCCTGAGTGGATCAGGTCAAACTTATACCCAGCAGATAAATGAAAAATAGACTACAGAAGTAAGAGAAAGGAAGGAGAAATGATGGGAAAATCAAATGAGGTGAAGCATTGTGTGGAAGAAAAAGGGCTCTGTAATTCTAGTAAACTATATTCCAAATGCTTATCATAGACCTCCTTAAAACTTCTCACAGTCCTCATAAGAACACTGTGAAGATTACACACACCAACCATACCAGGGAAAACAGAGACAGATGGTGGTCATGAAAGTAGAGTAACATGTTGAGTCCCAAGTAAAGATGTCGGAGGAGAGTATGAGTATACGCAGGCTGCTCTGGGGACAAGCAGGAGAGAGATGTTAAAGTCTCTGATGACTGTGTTTCCTCTGGACTTGGTTTCTCCCTTAGCTACATATTGTCAAGAAACGAATGCAGACACAAACTGAAGTCATGAAGGACGCAAATAATAACAGATGAAAATCAAGAGTTAGCACAGCAAAATTAATTAGCCTAGAATATTAAATTTGAAGAAACAAGTGTTTAAATTCTATATGACCTTAATGATTTCTTATCTGGACACTCCAAAGAAAAGCCAGATACTGGATAAACAGCTAAGATAGAATTCTATATTCTAGAGAAATATTTTGTTGGCATTTTTAGTTGTTTTTTTTTTTTTTTAAACTGGAGCCAATTTAATATTTGCATCATACAACTTAGGCATTTAAAACCTTGAGGAAGTATCAATCAATCATAGGCACAGTTTTCTACTTACTTTCAAGTTCATTGACCTCCAGGTAATAGTTTTCAAGGTTTTCATTGACTGTCGGTATGCTTTTCAGCTTATTATAGGAGAGATCCAGCTCCAACAAAGATGATACATTAAAAGAATTTCCAGGAACTCCACTATCAGCCAGTTCATTATGAGACAAACGTAGATACTGCAATGCACTGAAACGCTTGAAATACTCGTCAGGGATGTTGCTAATCTTGTTATTGTCTAAGTAAAGAGTTAGAAGAGACACTGGGAGACCAGAAGGTAGTTTGGTCATCTGATTGAAGCTCAAGTCAAGGTATTCGAGTGACTTCAGACCTTTCAAAGCAGCTGAAACGGCATCCTCTTTCAGCTGATTGTGCTGAAGGTGGATGAAGGTCAGGTTAACCAGGCCCTCAAAGGAGCCAAGCTTAGAGATCTTGTTGTTAGTGAGCTGCAGGTCCACCAGAGATTTGGGGAGTGGGCCCACAGATTCTGTCAGATTGTTGTAATTTATGTGCAGCTTCTTCAGTTGCTTCAGTTTAGAGAACACTCTTCCTTTGATCTTGGAATTTTCTAGAAGGTTGTGGTCAAGAATGAGCCACTGCAGATCAGTTACGTTTTCAAAGGCCTTGTCATCAATATGATCAATCTGGTTATTCCTAAGGTAAAGGTACTTGATTCCAGGAGGCACCATTGGCACACTCTTCAGTTTCAGCTCATCACAGTACATGGCTGTTGGATAGCTTTCAGGGCAGTTACATTCTGGTGCACAGTTTGGTGATGACCTCCCATATATTGATTGGGGGACATCGTAATAATCATAGTATTCAGGATAGGTGCTGCTGGCACTGCCAATTAATGCCAAGAGGAGAGGAAACACACCTAGATTCATTTTGGCAAATGCTTTGAATCCTAAATAAAGGGAAAATATGTATTACAAAATAGTATTCTTTTAGGAAAAGTATACTAAGAAGAAAGAAAATGCATTTGCAAATGCAAATTTTATTATTTTAGAGTACTTTTTCACTGCACTAATGATGTCTGTTTAATTTGCTTTTAAGGATTAGGATAAGGATGTAAGTTTATAATGGGTGGGGAAGGGAACAGATTCCAGGACAGATTGCATACACTGGCGCCCCCTTCTGGGCGAGCTAGGCCTAATTGTTCCAGTCAACCTCTCTCCAGGTCCTTTCCTTAATTACATGGATTCCTGCAAGAGATTTCTGGGAGGTGCCCATTAACCACCATGTGAGAAAGCAGCTTCAGAATACCTTCAAAACCAGAAGAAACAAAAGCAAGAAGACAGTTGTAAACTGGACCCTCTACCCCACCATTCAACATCATTAAAATATCTCATTAAAAAGATCCTTCCTGAGAACATGGGCAATCTGTGATTTTGTCTGGAAGAACATTGTTCTTATGTATGTCTGCTGGGGGTGGTTGGGGGCTGGTGATGGTGGTGGTAGTGGTAGGGTGCTGGGGAGGGTAGAAATTCTTTTAGAACTGTCTTTATTGTTGACTCTGAAGAAAGGAAACAGACTTCTTAAGTTGGGGTATGTGCATATTATGTCAACTTTTGTTTAACATTCTATACTTTTGAGCACATTACAAAACTGTTTGAAAATTAGTATTTAGTACATTAGTTTTAGTAAAATTATTGTTTGTTAATCAAGAAAATGTCACGAACTCTTTAAACCTAGAAGGAGATCTAACTGGTAGAGAATGATATTCTTTTCAGTTTTGAATGAAAGCTTTTATTTGTCTCAGTCACTCACAATTTGTCTACCTTCTTCATGTTAAAATTTGAGAAGGTAGGGTTTGCTTATCTGGATTTTAGCACTTGTACTGAGTGAAGATGGGAAAGAGTGGGAACTAAGGAAGGTCTGCGTTAAATAGTGAGCATTAAGAGCCATATAGGAAAGGATCAATTTGGGAATATACATTGAAAACAATTTGTATCAGTGATCTTCACATGTACCTGTTGCTAAGGATCAGTGAAGCACATTTCAACTGCTTGGGAAGTAAAGAGTCAGCGATGTAGGTAAAGGAAAATAAGATATAAGAGTTGGGCTTTTGTAGAATGAAGAGTTATAGCTGAGCAATTGGTCACTCTGGGAGGGAAATTGTTACTGTGAAGCAGCATCCACATTCCAATGGATCCCATAAAATAAAATCTCTTCCTGTGAGAAACAAGGTACAAGCTTTTGGATCTAGGCAGTTTAGGACAAGCAGGATTTTCTGCTATCAGGAATTTTAAACATCTTTGCTTTACCTTGGAATTATAAAATACTTAATTTTAGCAGATGAAACACTCAAAAAGATTGTTAGGATCACCCTCATAACAGACATAATGTAACATGTAGCCAGACTCTTGGTAAATTATTCCCTAAGATTGTGATGGAGTCATTAAATTTAGTTGACAAGACTTGGCCATGAGAACAATTACATAGTGCTAATGTAATTGTAGGATTCTTTATAAATTACTGTATATTAATGCTCTAAAGATTTGTCTTACTTTATTAATAAGTCTACCTTATTTTAATTCAGTATACACTAAAATAGACATGGGAGCTATAATGTGAGTAATGAAAAATGCTTCCATATTTTTTGGCAGAGTCAAAACAAGGGCTCTGAATTCAAAGAGAGTTTGTAACCATATAATGACTCCATTATGAAGCAAAAACACACTTTACTTTCCCCTAGTTTTTTCAAATACCTGTGGCTATGAAGAAAAGGCTTTTTTCCAAAGAGTAAATCATGTTTCCCAGAATTTCTTTAAAACATGTTCCTGTTTCTTAAGACATACATCCACTACCCAAATCTTTAAAATTAACAAAATAGAATTAAGTAATCCTTTTGTTCAGGTTTTATAACAGCATAAAATGTTTACAGCAAATCATAACAAATTATAATGACATACCAGTTGCAAAATATTTTGAATATTGATTGAAATGGCTTTCTTTGTTCCAAATTAAATTCTAACAAAACTAACATATAGAACTATTTAGCATAAAATAGCAAACATTTTAAATGCCATACTGTTTAACTGTGTCTACTTTCTAGTGAAATCTTGAAACTTTTTATAACATCCTTTGCTAAGTAAGGCATTATAGACTGTATAAAATGCATCTCAAATTCATAAATCATGGAAAGTATATTATGCAAGATGTGAAAGTAAATGCTCAAAACTGGATTTGCTGTTGAATAGCAATTGGCAAAGTTGCTCTGGAATTTTTTTCTGTTCTTATTACAATAAACACTGTCCCAAACCGTCAGCATCCCCAGTGCTATAGTTAAAACAGCACTTACCTTACTGTCTCGACCCTGCTTTCGTTAATTCTTAAAGCAGATGCACTATGGACAAGAATCCACCAATATATGCTGTAAACTCTGTCAGACGGAACTGGCTGCCAGATTCTTAGTGATACAAGAGCTGAGAGGGGGTGGGGGAACCCAGCCCAGTCACGCCAGTCTCTGAATGGAGTTATGTCATTGTGGGGATCTTGTGGTGTGGCATGCAAACACTCTCTAACGAGGTGCAGGTGGACTTGGTGAGCAAGGACAGCCCAGCTCACTCCCTATGGAGTAAGAGAGAGATATGTGCTAAACCAGCCCAAATAACCTAGCTTTTAACCCCAAATGGAGTCCTGCTGCAAATGAACATCTACAGTGAGAATGTTTCTCTTGCAAAGCCTTTTACTTCTATAGCTGTGACAACAATTAAATGCAGTTCTCTCAGCCAACTATCATGTTCCTCTAAAGGTCACGTAAATCATCAATTGAATAAACCATTTCAGGAAAATGTAAATGAGCAGACTCAGGAGAATTGAATCCTTTTTGCTCATTACTCTTGAAATTTATACTTACTTGGACCAACTTAATTTTTGGCCAAAAGAGAAACTTACATTAGTTTCTAAAATCTTAAAATGCTTCATTTATACTTTGATACAAGTGATAAGTATCAACATTTCCAGTTTGCTTATGTTAAGCAGACTCATTTTATGCTCTTCAGGTCTGGAACCAATCAGTAATATTCTGCCTGTTTCTTATTTTGTGGATTTAATTTAGGAATTCATCCAAAACCTTACTTGGGAATAGTATTCTATAGCTTATTGCCAAAAAACATAAAAGAACATGAAAAAATAAATGTATACTAAAAATATCACAAAGTAATCATTTTCACTGTCGTTGCATGCTAGCAATATTTTTTTTTTTCAAAACTGAAAGTTATGCTAAGTTGCATTCTCCCAAAGGCCTGGTTTGACATATGTTTCCTTATCATTTCCTGATGCAGGCTTCTAGAAAATGAGGATCTACTCAATTCCTTGTCTATTTCATTTTGTGATTGTATCAGCTTTGTAGCTTTTTTATATGATTTTTTCCATCCAAATTTTTCATTTTCTCATGTTTATAGGAATTCTTAGAATCAGATACTTCGAGTTGCCACGTTGTAAGATTTTCCCTTTTAAGATAAATATGTGACTTTTTAGCTATGAGATTTTTGAAAATTAATTTAATCTCCATGATCACATTAGTGTAAATGCCTCATTTTTTGTCAGAGAACAGTTTAAAAACAAAACAATCTTATTCGAAGTAACATACAATTGTAATTTGTAGCATAATGTTTTAAGAAAATTTTAGAAAGACCTCTGTTTTACACTGGTCTTCACCAGTAGTTCAGTGGTAAAGAATCTGTCTGCAATGCAGGAAATGCGGGTTGATCCCAGGGTCAGAAAGAACCCCTGGAGAAAGAAATGACAACCCACTCCAGTATTCTTGCCTCGGAAATTCCATGGACTGGGGAGCTCTTGGTGGGCTTGGGTCTGTCCATGGGGTCAGACAGGACTGAGCCACTAAAAAACAACAACAAACACAGTTTTACAATAGAGGACATGAATAGACTTAGAAGAACTCAAGAAAAAAAAAAAGGGTAAATTGATCAGTCATATATAATTAAATATCTCATTGTATCAAGATAGCTGAAACAATTCTAACTATTAATTTTAAGTGTGTCAACTTCTATAACCTGCAATTTTGTTTGAAAAATTCCAGCTATATATTCCAAGGATTTTTCTTTTGAGCAATAGTGTGTTCTCTGTAACAGAGTTCAAGTGCATTAAGTTGAATTTAGCTTATTGTAAAGCTGATACTGTCCATATACCTTTTTCTATAAAATTAGTTCTGTGAGGCCAATAATTGGATACTATTGCACATTTTAAGGCATATTTCTTGGGCTTATTAGAAAAAAATGAAATTAATATTTGTGGTGTACCTAATTTATTCCATGCTTTATTCTCAAAATGTTCACATATTTCTAAAGTTTAAATTTCATGCTTTAAAATCCATATAAATATTATTATCAAGTTTTCAGAGAAGTAAAAATGGAGACTCAGAAAGTCTAAATAATTCACTGAAAGTCACCTAACGAGTAAGTGAAAAAACAAAATCATGAGCACCTTCACCCTCTGGAAAGAGGGTGGACAGGATGGAGCTCGGAGAAGGTATTTAATCAGTTTAAAATATTTTCTAGACAACATTATTAACAGTTGAGAAAATGCATACATATTAGCCAGGCAAAAGTTTTAAAAGGCACAAGGTTAGCTAAGCAATAGTTTCTTTCTTTGTACTTGACGTACTCACATTCTCCCATATGCACACATTAGACCTCCTTGGTGAGGTTTGAGCTTTCCAACTTGTGAATGGAGATTAGGTCCTTTGTGGTAATGGATGTGGGAGATTTCATCAGAATCTATGTTAAAACGATTGAGTTGCCACGTCAGCCTATCAGCTGTACTCTTTCTGTTACTTGAGACCAGCAAGGGTGATGAAGAACATCATTATTGTTTCACTCACCTGGTTCCGAATGGGCTCCCCTGGTGGCCCAGATGGTAAAGCGTCTGCCTGCAATGTGGAAGACCCAGGTTAGATCTCTGGAGAAGGCAATGGCACCCCACTCCAGTACTCTTGCCTGGAAAATCCCAAGGATGGAGGAGCCTGGTAGGCTGCAGTCCATGGGGTCGCTGAGGGTCGGACACCACTGAGCGACTTCACTTTCACTTTTCACTTTCATGCATTGGAGAAGGAAATGGCAACCCCCTCCAGTGTTCTTGCCTGGAGAATCCCTGCTGTCTGTGGGTCGCACAGAGTTGGACACGACTGAAGTGACTTAGAAGCAGCAGCAGCAGGTTAGATCCCTGGGCTGGGAAGATCCCCTGGAGAAGGAAATGGAGACCCACTCCAGTACTCTTGCCTGTAAAATTCCATGGATGGAGGAGCCAGGCAGGCTACATTCCATGGGGTTGCAAAGAGTCAGACACTACTGAGCAACTAACACATGGCTATTCATAGAGTCATAGAACCACAAATTTGGAATGAATCTCAGATATCCTTTAAAGGATGAGTTCTATGAAACCAGTTCCCCAAGTTCTGCAGCTGTATCTTTTTCTTCTCATGTGAAGAGCTAAACTAACATGTTACCAGTACTCCACCCAAAGAACTGCAACATTGTTTTCCATTTGTGTAGAATGGATGGCCAGGACTTCCCTGGTAGCTCAGTTGGTCAAGAATCCGCCTGCAATGAGAGACCTGGGTTCGGTCCCTGGGTTGAGAAGATCTCCTGGAGAAGGGAATGGCTACCCACTCCAGTATTCCTGCCTGAAGAATCCCACAGACAGGAAGCTGGTAGACTACAGTCCATGGGGTCGCAAAGAATCACACAGGACCGAGCAACTAGGCACAGCACAGGATGAATGGCATCTTATGTTTCCCAGGGCTCTGTCTAGGCAGTAAGATATGATGGGCATCAATGATATGAGGTCATCTCAGAGCATAGAATAGGATGAAATATAATGACAATTCCCTGCTAATAGAGGAGAAAGTTCTATTTTTACCATTTTACACACTGAGATTTCAAACTCAGCTCTCCTCATATCTCTCATAAAAGTTGTTTGTTTTAGCATATTTAGAAAATTCAGAGGAAAATAAGGATTTTAGGTTAGAGAATAGTTTTAAGGGAAAAAGTAAAAATATATATTCTAGCCCAGAGATTACTATTTTATTTTGGTGTTTTTTTCTTAAGGTGTGAGTGTGTACACACACAAACCAACAGACATTGATTTTCACAAAAATATTTCAACATTATACTTATAGTTTTGCAATGTTTTCCACATGACAGTAAGTTGTGGGTGTTTTGTATATTATTAAATATTATTATCTAATGTCATTTTAATTTAATTAACTGCATTAAATTTTATTATATAAATGTGTCATAATGTAGTTGTTATTTTTTAATATTACAACGAACACTTGCTTTCTCTTATAATTTGTAAAGCACTGTCTCCTGCATTGAAATTTCTTTCACCAAATTGGTTGTACCTAATCTGTCTATTCTGCTTATCTCAATAGACACATTTTAAATGAAAATGCCATTT
The DNA here is from genome assembly GCA_935064755.1 of Tragelaphus eurycerus. Classification (NCBI taxonomy): domain Eukaryota; kingdom Metazoa; phylum Chordata; class Mammalia; order Artiodactyla; family Bovidae; genus Tragelaphus; species Tragelaphus eurycerus. The sequence continues at coordinate 35,775,542 of CAKXYN010000010.1, read as the reverse complement.
TAGTAGGTAGTTTATATTTTTAAATCAGAAAATAAAGGAATGGATTTCAGTTTTTTTCTCCCCTCAGGTCAATCTTTTTACCGTTCTTAACATTAGCATTTCTTATGAGCCACGGATGGATAAGCGAATGGCAACCCACTCCAGGATTCTTGCCTGGAGAATCCCATGGACAGAGAAGCCTGATGGACTACAGTCCATGAGGTCACAGTCAGACACGACTGAGCAACTAACGCACACACGAGCCATGGAACTATCTTCATCTTCAGAGTCCTTACACATGGATGTGTATTTTTAAACTCATTCTGCAATTGCTTCCATTTCTCTTGCATCTTACGTGAAAAATATTTTTAGAATTATCAGTAATAAGGATTATTGTATTTTTGCATTAAATAGTTTGCATTGTAAAAATAATATACGTGAATGGTATAACATGCTGAAACATTTAATAACATACCAGGATATAATATAAGGTTAAATGTAAAATAACTCTTACCCAACTGACTTTCCAATTGCACTCCCCAGAAGTAATCATTGTCTTCAATTTTTATCACTTCAAGTATTTCAGACATGTCCTATATACCCAAAAGAATTTCATTTCTCTATTTCTTTCTCTCTCCCTTTTATCCCTTGTGCTTTGTACTTTTCATCTAGATTACTTGTTTTATCTAACTAATATATATATATATCTGCATCATGTTTTATATAGTTACAAAAAACACTATTGTATGAATGTATCAAATATCACTTGTGTTTCTGCTCAATGGTGAGTGTTTCAGTGCTTTCAATGTTTGCTGTTGGTTGTTTGCACAGTTTAATCATTATGATACAATACGTGGATCAAATTTTGTGCATTAGTGCAATTTAGCTTTAGGAAAATTCCAAAAGTGAAATTTCTGATGAGAAGTGTGTGTACATTTTAACACTTTACAGCTATCATCTAGTTATTGGTCTGATTATCACTGCCATCAATGGTATATGAGAATGTATTTTCACCCATCATTCATAAAGTTTGGATTAATCAAGCGTATCTATTTCTGCTTTATTGACTATGTTAAAACCTTTGACTGTGTGGACCACAATAAACTGTGGAAAATTCTGAAAGAGATGGGAATACCAGACCACCTGACCTGCCTCTTGAGAAATCTGTATGCAGGTCAGGAAGCAACAGTTAGAACTGGACATGGAACAACAACCTGGTTCCAAATAGGAAAAGGAGTACGTCAAGGCTATATATTGTCACCCTGCTTATTTAACATATATGCTGAGTACATCATGAGAAACGCTGGACTGGAAGAAACACAAGCTGGAATCACGATTGCTGGGAGAAATATCAATAACCTCAGATATGCAGATGACACCACCCTTATGGCAGAAAGTGAAGAGGAACTCAAAAGCCTCTTGATGAAAGTGAAAGTGGAGACTGAAAAAGTTGGCTTAAAGCTCACCATTCAGAAAATGAAGATCATGGTATCTGGTCCCATCACTTCCTGGGAAATAGATAGGGAAACAGTGGAAACAGCGTCAGACTTTATTTTTGGGGGCTCCAAAATCACTGCAGATGGTGACTGCAGCCATGAAATTAAAAGACGCTTACTCCTCCAAAGGAAATTTACGACCAACCTAGATAGCATATTGAAAAGCAGAAACATTACTTTGCCAACAAAGGTCCGTCTAGTCAAGGCTATGGTTTTTCCTGTGGTCATGTATGGATGTGAGAGTTGGACTGTGAAGAAGGCTGAGGGCCGAAGAATTGATGCTTTTGAACTGTGGTACTGGAGAAGACTCTTGAGAGTCCCTTGGACTGCAAGGAGATCCAACCAGTCCATTCTGAAGGAGATAAGCCCTGGGATTTCTTTGGAAGGAATGATGCTAAATCTGAAACTCCAGTACTTTGGCCACCTCATGCGAAGAGTTGACTCATTGGAGAAGACTCTGATGCTGGGAGGGATTGGGGGCAGGAGGAGAAGGGGACGACAGAGGATGAGATGGCTGGATGACATCAGTAACTCGATGGACGTGAGTCTAAGTGAACTCCGGGAGTTGGTGATGGACAGGGAGGCCTGAAGTGCTGCGATTCATGGGATCATAAAGAATCAGACACGACTGAGCGACTGAACTGAACTGAACATTTCTGTAATCTCATTGTTCAAGCATTATTTATTAAATATTATTTGGTAGTTATAGTCTCCTCTCTTTATTCCTTATGATAATAATAGTGAATTCATTATGTAACATAAATAATATTTTAATTAAAACCCCATATTTTCCAAAATATACATAGTGAAAGGAGAGGAATTTTATTTTTGTAAAATGTTTAATAAATGGGTTGGTAGGCAAGAGCTGGACTCTTATAGCTCCTTCTTTATTCAATCTGTTGTCATATGTTGCTATGCTTAATGCATAATAAGAAAATCTTGTCTCAGATATTAGCCTGAGAAAATAAGTATAGTAATAGTTAATAGTTTTTAAAGATAATTGCAAATATTCATCTTTAATAAATATCAAACCTCAAAAATATTTGAAAGGTTTTTAAAACCTTTAAAGACTTAAAAACTTTTACCCTTTTAAAAAGGTTAGTTGTAATGTAAAACCTGAAATCGTATCAAAGAACATTTTTTTACACTGGTTTCTAAAATTCAAGGCTTTAGTCTCCAAATTTAGAAATAGCTGATGACGCTTAACAGCATCAAAAGAAACAACCCAATCAAAAAATGGGCAGTAGATTTAAATAGACATTTCTTCAAAGAAGACACACAGATGTCCAAGAGGCACCTGAAAAGATGGTCAGCATCACTAATCATTAAAGAAATGCAAATCAAAACTACAAGGAGATAATACCTAACACCAGAGAATGGCCATCATCAAAAAGTCTACAGACAATAAATGCTAGAAAGAGTGTAGAGAAAAGGAAACCCTCCTACACTGTTGGTTGGAATGTGAATTGATACAGCCCCAATGGAGAACAGTATGGAGGTTCCTTAAGAAACTAAAAATAAAGCAATCCCATTCTTGGACATATATTCAGAGAAAAATGTGGTTCAAAAGGACAATGCACCCCAGTGCTCACTGCAATGCAGTTTACAGTAACCAAGACACGGAAGAAACTTAAATGTCCATTGACATAGGAATAGACGAGGAAGATGTGATATGTGTGTACATACACACTTATGTATATATATACTCACAATGAAATATTACTCAGCCATTAAAAAGAATTGGAGAAGGAAATGGCAACCTACTCCAGGATTCTTCCCTGGAAAATTCCATGGATAGAGGCCTGTTGGGCTACAGTCTTTGGAATGGGAAAGAGTTGGCCATAACTAAGCAACTGAGCATGTTAAAAAGAATGAAATAATGCCATTTCCAGCAACACAGATGGACCTGGAGATTATCACACTAAGTGAAGTAAGTCAGACAGAGAAAGACAAATGTTACATAATATCACTTATATTCAAAAATCTAAAAAAAAAAAATGATACAAACAAATTTGTTTACAAAATACAAACAGACTCATAGATTTAGAGAACAAATTTATGGTTCCAGGAAATGGAGGAGGGGGAAGAGACAGATTGGGAGTTTGGGATTGACATGTGCACACTGCTGTATTTAAAATAGATAATCAACAAAAGACCAACTGTATGGCACAGGGAATTCTGCTCAATACTCTAATAACCTAAATGAGAAAAAATCTTGAAAAAGAATAGGTACACATGTATATATAATTGAATCACTTTGCTGTACACATGAAACTAACACGTTAGTCAACTCCACTCCAATATAAAATATAAATTAAAAATAAATACGACTCAATTTTTTTGCTTGACAGTATGAATTTTCTCAATCATTTTTTTTCCTTAACATGAATGATATGTTTTGCTTTTTGAGAATATATTTGTGAAATACTCTAATCTGATAAGCCATAGCTCGTCTATCAGTCACATTTTTTAATTAAAAATAGTACTCCATAAACTCTGCTCAGTGTTATGTGCCAATCTGGAAGGGAGTGGGGTTTGGGGGAGAATGGGTACATGCGTATGTATGGCTGAGTCCCTCACTGTTTACCTGAAACTACCACAACACTGTTAATTGGCTATACCCCAATACAAAATGGTTTTGGTGTTAAAAAAAATTAAAAAGAATAGTACTCCATAAAAAAGTATCTGGTTCAGCCAGAGTCATTTATAAATTTGTTCATTTTTAAGGCAAATGCACGATTATACAGATGTGATGACTCAGTCTTCATGTTTTGGCTAAATCTTTATCTGGGTGATTTACTATGATTTCTTTCACTGACATTTCATCCAGTAAGCATTCACCAATGTCATTTTGGTCTCTTAGCTTTTGTGCATACTTTTCAGCCCACGCAGTATATTTTTCCCAGTAAAATGCTCAGTGGCTTTTTATTTCAAGTTTGAAAAGACATAACAAACAATTTTTGACATTTAGAGTCTCTCACGTCTAAGTTAAATACTTAGTTCATTTTTTTTTCAACTTTGAACAGTTGGTCTTAAAATGATCTCACAACACAGCTGACATCATAAAACTATCTACAATATTCTGTAGCATAAGACAAAATAAGTTATTAATGTCTATAAGGCCAAGAGATAATATGATTTTCATCATATTTCTGATGCTCATTCCCATTTTCACTCACCATTTTTAGAGGTCTTTAGAGTGTATTCCTTATTCTTTTGATTTAAAAGGGCTCTTTGATATGTTGATTTTGTGCAGTGCAGCTAGAGTTTGAGAAAGAAAGTCTTAATCTCCCTTGTTAATGACAATGAGGTCCTGAAATACAAGAATATATTGATTTTTTATTTCATTATAGAATAAAACATTTCAAAATTCTAATAATTTTAAACAAAATTTTAAAATTTAGAAGCATTTTTGAAAAAAAGTTACAACAAAGTATAATTTTTTTGTTCACTTTTATAGTCACAGACAATTTGAGGATTTAAAAATAATTATTTATTGAATAACATAGAGAAATGATACATAGAGAAATGCACATAGGTATAAATGTAGGTATAAACAAAGATAGATAACAGGAACACAGTATTGCTGGTGAGAACTTTGATGATTAACTGAGTGTGTACATTACTTAGGACACTGTAAGCATACAGTGATTATTTCTATAAGCTGACATATAAAAGGCATAAATGACTAATATTTATACTAATATTGACATTAAACAACATGGAAAAACAAATTAAAAAGGCAACTTATCTTAGTATTATAAGATAAATTGGTAAGATATAATGAAAGAGAATATAAGCATTGAAAGCAGAGAAAGGCTGCTTGTTGAGTAAACAAATATTTAAACAGGGTAGGAAAAGGTAAAGAAGCGGAGCAAAGAGTATTCAGTGCAGAGGTTTCAGAATTTTTGAGTGAGGGGTTGATGATTAAAGCTGGATGGTTAAGTAGTATGGAAATTGCAGTTGAACATGTAAGGATGACCAGGTTACACAGGTCATCACAGTGCATGGGATACACTTTAAATTTTCATTCAAGTGCTTTGGGATACTAATGACTAGGTAACTGAATGACAAGAGGAAGCAGAAAGGCAAAATGGAGCACAGCAGTGTTAGTCCAGGCAAGAATTAAAGATGGTGACTTGAACTAGAGAGGTGACAATGGACGTGGATAGAACATGGTATATATCATGTCAGTATAATCAAAGAATGAGTTTATAGCATAAAAGTATTTCCTTCTGATATCTGTAGCTGGAGCTTAATTAAGAACCTTAAAGACTATAAGCCCTGAAAAAAAATATAATGGAGCTACTCTCAAATACACAATTCAAATTAAAGTAAGTACAAACCATGGAACTTCCTTGGCTGCCCAGTGGTTGAGACTTGTCTTCCAGTGCAGGAGGTAAGGTTTCAATCCCTGGTCAGGGCACTAAGATCCCACATACATCTGTGCATGCTAAGTTGCTTCAGTCATGTCCAACTCTTTGTGACCCTATGGACTATAGCTGGCCAGGCTCTTCTATCCATGGTATTCTCCAGGCAAGAATACTGGAGTGGATTGCCATGCCCTCCTCCAGGGGATCTTCCTGACCCAGGGATCAAAACTGCATCTCTTATGTCTCCTGCATTGGCTGGTGGGTTCTTTACCACTGCACCACCTGAAAGATCCCATATGCCTTGCCAAAAAAATCAAAACCTAAAACAGAAGGAATATTGTAATAAATTTAATAGACTTTAAAAATGGTCCAAAAATATTTTAAAAAATAAAATACATAGCAATAAAATAAGTGTGCAACAGTTATAAAATTCTGATTTACCCCTTGAAAGAAAACCAAAATTTATTTATTTATCAGTCCATACATAAATGCCTATAGAGACTTAGGCACCATATTGGACTAGAGAGCAGCCCCATGTCCTCAAGAAGCACAGAGTCAGTGAGGTGGACAGTTTGCAAATAAGCACGTAGTTGTGATGCTATATGGCAAATTCTTCTACAGAGGGAAGAATAAGAGAGAGTAACAGCAGCAGAACCAGGCCTGATTGATTGAAGAAGATTTTACCTTAGGAAGTGAAAATCAAAATGAAGCTTTGCAGTAAAGGTTCAACTGGGATTCTTCAGGGAGGAATAGGTATACCAACCTAGACAGCATATTAAAAAGCAGAGACATTACTGTGCCAACAAAGGTCTATATAGTCAAAGCTATAGTTTTTCCAGTAGTCTTGTATGGATGTGAGATTTGGACTATACAGAAAGCTGAGCACCAAAGAACTGATGCTTTCGAACTGTGGTGTTGGAAAAGACTCATGAGAGTCCTTTGGACTGCCAGATCAAACCAGTCAATCCTAAAGGAAATCAGTCTTGAATAATCATTGGAAAGGCTGATGTTGAAGCTGAAGCTCCAATGCTTTGGTCATCTGATGTGAAGAATTGACTCACTGGAAAAGACTCTGGTGCTAGGAAACACTGAGGACAGGAAGAAAAGGGGATGACAGAGGATGAGATGGTTGGATGGCATCACCAACTCAATGGACATGAATTTGAGCAAGCTCCAGAAGTTGGTGGTGGACAAGGAAGCCTGGCGTGCTGCAGTCCATTGGGTCACAAAGAGTGGGACATGCCTGAGCAACTGAAGTGAACAGAAGGGCAGATTTCTTCCTGAAGAATCCCATGGACAGAGGAGTCCATGCAACAGTCTACAGAGTTGCAAATAATCAAACACAAATGAAGCAACTAAGTACAAGGGCAGAATAGTTCACACCATTTGAGGCAGAGGGAAAGATTTTGAAAGAGGCAAAGGATGGAGAAACCTATTTTTTTAGAATTAATTGTTTTCCCATGACTGAATTCATGAATAGAAGGTCTATATACACATTAAAAGTTAAAAAATAAATCCCTTTTTCTTCTGATTAACTCTATGATGGTTCAGAACATATTGTTTTCAAAGGAACTAAATTAATCAAGGCTTTATGCACAAATAGAAAAAAATAATTAAAAGTATTTTGGTTTCAACCTAGGAGTCCAGCAGCCATATCATGAAACTAAATAAAGTTTATAAAAACTGAAATAATTCTAAAGTGTTTCGTTAGTACCAAAGTCATACTAATATTTTGAAAATGACATAATATAGACTCATTATAAGACAAGTTCCACTAAAAACAAATAAACTCCTAACAGCAAGTGGTCTAAGTACTCAGTATTTTAGTGTTTAAAACTTTGGTCCTGAAATTTAATATCTACCCTTCATTCCAAATATCCCCCCTCTATTACATGTGCAAGAAAATGATTGACCTGTAAGATTAAGTATTTAGTACACTTTCTAATGATACACATTTTCCGGGGCTATATGGTTTCCCCTAATTATCAGAAGAGAATTTTAGAAAATAGCTCTGGGGTTTTAAAACACAAGTTGTAGTTAACTTATTCATAAACCACAAAGGTTTTTTTATGATAATTATTTCAATATTGAAGACTCTAGTGTTCTAGAGTTCCCCTCTGCAGAATATATATTTTTGGGTACTCATCCAGACCTATTATATTCTAACCCATACTCAATTTCTTCTTTGCACAACAATACAATTACCATGTCAATAAAAGTTCTTCTAAAGTTTCCAATGAGAAAATGGGGCAGATCCATTATAGTAATCTTGGCAATGACTTGTTGATTTAAATACTTCTGTATTAAAAAGAAACCATGGTTTTTGGCTACTCTAGTTAGTTTGAACATAACTCATATTTCAAAATAAGTTAATGAGCTCCAATGATCTCCAAAGTTGTTTGTCTGAAAAGACAATGGCACCCCACTCCAGTATTCTTGCCTAGAAAATCCCATGGACGGAGGAGCCTGGTAGGCTGCAGTCCATGGGGTCGCGAAGAGTCGGGCACAACTGAGCGCCTTCACTTTCACTTTTCACTTTCATGCACTGGAGAAGGAAATGGCAACCCACTCCAGTGTTCTTGCTTGGAGAATCCCAGGGACGGGGGAGCCTGGTGGGCTGCGGTCTATGGGGTTGCACAGAGTTGGACACGACTGAAGCGACTTAGCAGCAGCAGCAGCATGGGTATCAGATCAGATCAGTCGCTCAGTCGTGTCCGACTCTCTGCGACCCCATGAATTGCAGCACACCAGGCCTCCCTGTCCATCACCAACTCCCGGAGGTCACTGAGACTCACGTCCATCGAGTCAGTGATGCCATCCAGCCATCTCATCCTCTGTTGTCCCCTTCTCCTCCTACCCTCAATCTTGCCTTTTTCAACTTTTAGAGATATCCATGTTTTTTGTTTTTGTTTGTTTTTTGTCTCAAGTCCACATCTTCAGAGTTGACAACGGTCACTTGAGTCTTACATCATATCACATCACATCACATCACTGTGACATTAGCTCTTCTGACTCCTTCTCCCATTTGTAATGAGCCTGTGATTCCATGAGGCCCACACAGATAATACAGGGTAATCATCTAAAGACCTGTGCTCAGTTGCTCAGTGTGTCTGACTCCCTGTGACCCCACAGACTGCAGCCCCCCAGGCTCCTCTGTCCATGGAATTTCCCAGACAAGAATACTGGAGTGGGTTGCCACTTCTTCCTCCAGAGGATCTTCCCAGTGCAGGGATCGAACCCGAGTCTCCTGCTTTGACAGGCAGATTCTTTATCACTGAGCCCCTGGGAAACCCATTTTAAGGACAACTGAGTTCTTAATTCTGTCAGCTATTTTAATTCCTTACTGCCACATAATATAACCTGTTCACAACTTCTGGGAATGAAGATGTGCATCTAAGAAGCCACTATTGTGCTTGTAACAGTTTCAAAACATTTTACAAACCCATGAGTTCATTTAAATAAAATCTCCACAGATGTTTGATTAGAAGATACTCTTCCCTGCAGATCTATGGCTTCCGATATGTTTGATAGAGTTTTTAAAAAATCAATTATAGCTGCATCATATACTATCTCTTAATTTATCCTTTAACATTAGAGAACACTAGAGAACTAGGCTTTCTATTTTTAGCTTTTATTATCCAGTTAGGATAGTTAGGGCCTCCCAGGTGGCACAGTGGTAAAGAACCTGCCTGCCAGTACAGGAGGTGCAAGAGACACAGGCTTGGTTCCTAAACAGGAAGATCCTCTGGAGGAGGAATTGCAACCCACTCCCGTGTTCTTGACTGGAAAATCCCATGGATTGTCCTGGCTACAGTCCACAGGGGTGCAAAGTGCTGGACACGACTGAGCACACACATTCCACTCCAACCAGTTAGGAAGGTGAGCTGAGCTGTGACCTTTAGTAGCATTATTCAGCTGTTATACATTGCCAAATGTGTGTATTTAATATTCCTTTGGGATCAAGGAAAAATAAAGTCATAATAAATTTGTTCCTGGTCTGGTTAATGTCCATTCTGGGAATAGACTTGGGAGTAACTTAGGAAGTACACTGAGACATTTGCTTGTGGGCATGTGGGTTGTTCTTCTCAGAAGTGATGTTGTATACTAGACTTGGTGACCAGTCCCAGGAAGGAGGGCGCAAGTGCTCCCAAGTCTGCGTTTATTTCTCTGATCGCCATAGTCATGACTCAGAGTGGGATCCCTAAATGAGTCATACCTCACTTTGCTGCTTTGGGAAAAAAGAATAGAATGGGTATCTAAGAGAAAAATGGTTAGGTGCTTGTGCTGGGTCATGGCTCACAAGCACGGAAAATACAAATCCCAAATTTCTAAATCTCAAAATGCTAATCATTTTGTCCATAAATATTATTAAGATCCTTCTTAACACTGACTCCCTTCTTTCCCCTTTTCCTGCTTGCTTTCCAATTATATTTCCCTGTACTGCTCTTATGATTACTTTGTGATAAATGCAACACCTATTATTATTTTATATATAATGTGAATGTATTTTAATACATAGTTACATATTTTATAATTATCTAATTTTACATATATAAATATAAAATGTACTGTAAATGTATATGTGTAATGTAAATGTATATATAAAACATATATATACATTTAGTATATATACACACATGTATACATTTAGTGTTTTTATATATATTTAGTACATATATATATATTTGTTTTATATATATATTTAGTACATATATTTGAAAACTCAATAGAACAGAAAAGCAAACAAAGGAAGGGGTATATCACTACTTTTAGACTCACTACTTCAATTTTATTAGCTTTTATATATGGCTCTTAAGGAATACTGTTGTAGTATACATTTGGGGGGCATTCCTTAGAAAAAATGACAAAGTGAGTCTTTTTCAGATATAGTAAACCCGTGGTAAAATTTGAGCCTTCTGTCTCCCTTCCTCAATTCCAAATGTCACTTTCTCCTTAAATGAAATTCCAAGGTTTCCCTTTTCCTCTAACGCAGGAGTCTTACCAATTGAAGTGGTGAAATATGTTCAAGACATTATTACATGTTTGCAGATGGTCACTCTAAAGCACCAGGTCTCTGTAAACACATCTCCCTGTATATGCAGAGCTCCTTAAGCAGTTTATTTTAATGCCTTATTTCTTAAGAGTTTTTTGTGGTGGTGATATCTAGAGAAATTCACCAGTTTACCGTTCTCGACAAAGCTAATCAAGACCACTAAAGTCAGTGATTTACAATTTAGAGAGCCCTTTCATGTATGTTATTTGAACTGATCCTTATTAAAACTCAGTGAAATACAAATTACTAAGTCTGTGTTAAGGATGAAGAAAATCAGGCCTCATATACAAGGTATCTGGGTCCAAATTCCTTGACTTTTCACCCCTGAGAGAGGAGATACTGTCTCATGTTTTCCATTTCCTATCAGATACTCGTTCTCTCACTAACCCTTGCCACCGCTCCCAACTCAAGTCTTCCAATGTGCATGCTTTTTATGCCGTTATTTTCACTGTAATACCTCCAGCATCTATCACAATGTTCTGCACAAAGTAGGAATTTAAATATTTGTTGAGTGAGTGAACAAGTAGATGAAGATAATGGTTTGATCTACTCACAACTAAAATATTATATATGCTGAAAAAGTCTGAATTTGATTCAGAGTCTGATGAATATCTTTTAAGAATTAAACCATAATGGAGGGAGATAGTCCTGGGATTACGTGAAGTTTTCCAAAAGACTCTTTGTTAATCTAAATTTCCCCACACTTCTTAGGCTGTGTAATAAAAGCATTTAAGTTGGGTCCTTTTTCAAGCTGGTTTTAGAAAAAGCAGAGGAACCAGAGATCAAATTGCCAACATCCGCTGGATCATTGAAAAAGCAAGAGAGTTCCAGAAAAACATGTATTTCTGCTTTATTGATTATGCCAAAGCCTTTGACTGTGTGGATCACAATAAACTATGGAAAATTTTGAAAGAGGTGCAAATACCAGACCATCTAACCTGCCTCTTGAGAAACCTATATGCAGGTCAGGAAACAACAATTAGAACTGGACATGGAACAACAGACTGGTTCCAAATAGGAAAAGGAGTCCGTCAAGGCTGTATATTGTCACCCTGCTTATTTAACTTCTGTGCAGAGTACATCATGAGAAATGCTGGGCTAGAAGAAGCACAAGCTGGAATCAAGATTGCTGGGAGAAATATCAATAACCTCAAATACGCAGATGACACCACCCTTATGGCAGAAAGTGAAGAGGAACTAAAAAGCCTCTTGATGAAAGTGAAAGTGGAGAGTGAAAAAGTTGGCTTAAAGCTCACCATTCAGAAAATGAAGATCATGGCATCTGGTCCCATCACTTCATGGGAAATAAATGGGAAAACAGTGGAAACAGTGTCAGACTTTTTCTGGGCTCCAAAATTACTGCAGATGGTGACTGCAGCCATGAAATTAAAAGATGCTTACTCCTTGGAAGAAAAATTATGACCAACCTAGATAGCATATTGAAAAGCAGAGACATTACTTTGCCAACAAAGGTCCGTCTAGTCAAGGCTATGGTTTTCCTGTGGTCATGTATGGATGTGAGAGTTGGACTGTGAAGAAAGCTGAGCACTGAAAAATTGATGCTTTTGAACTGTGGTATTGGAGAAGACTCTTGAGAGTCCCTTGGACTGCAAGGAGATCCAACAAGTCCATTCTGAAGGAGATCAGCCCTGAATATTCTTTGGAAGGACTGATGCTAAAGCTGAAACTCCAGTACTTTGGCCACTGATGCGAACAGTGGACTCATTGGAGAAGACTCTGATGCTGGGAGGGATTGAGGGCAGGAGGAGAAGGGGACGCCAGAGGATGAGATGGCTGGATGGCATTACAGACTCGATGGACGTGAGTTTGAGTGAACTCCGGGAGATGGTGATGGACAGGGAGGCCTGGCATGCTCCGATTCATGGGGTCGCAAAGAGTCAGATGACTGAGCGACTGAACTGAACTTTGCCTCACAGTACATGTAAGCCCTGGGGCTCTACTCTCTGCAGGCTGTCTGTCTCAGTTACTCTTTAGCTTTTGTCATAATGTTTTCAGAAATGGGGTCTGGCTGCTTGCTGCTCTAAAGCCAATAAACGGCAAGTTTAGTGGAAAGAAAAGGTTGATTATTTCAGAGTCCAGCAATGATGGAGTAGGGGCAGACTCCCATCCAAAGGCAAACTCTCCCCACCCCGCTAACCCCACACCCTAACAATCAGTGGGCAAGAGCTTTTATAGGCAGAGGGATGGTCTACTCGTAGAAATAGCACAGTCAGCTCTGACAATCATCTTGAAATCGGTCATGTAGTGATCTGATCAGCGTCATCTTGACTGTTAAGTGTAGTTAATGTTCAGTTCCAGGGTTGTTTCCCTTTCTTAGAGGCCAGCTCTCAGAATTGTGGCAACTTATGCTATGGCTACAGTCTGGTCGTCATGTAGTTAACTTCTTCTACCTGATGGGGTTTCAGAATTTTGTAAAACAGCTCAAGGGATATAACTCAGAATATTATCTATAGCCCTTGAGGAGGCACAAAGGGTTCTTGACTGCTTAATGACCAAGCTATTGTTATTTGGTCTTATTTGACTGCTTTCCTTTGCTTCTGCATTTTGTCACTTCTCTGATTAAACTTATTAAAGTTTTTTTACAGACAAAAGGCAGGCGGAGGACACGGAGGGACTGACTATAGCATGCTGCTCTGTTTCAATAGCACCTATTACAATTTGCCTTTTATTTATTTCTCCGCTTATTCTGGGAGAAGGAAATGGCAACCCACTCCAGTGTTCTTGCCTGGAGAATCCCAGGGATGGAGGAGCCTGGTGGGCTGCCTTCTATGGGGTCGCAGAGTCGGATACCACTGAAGCGACTTAGCGGCCGCAGCAGCTGCTTACTCAGTGTGTGTGTGTATGTGTATCCCTCAATGGAGTGTGATCTGCTTGCTTTTTATGTTTTCATTTTCACTGTAATACCTCCAGCGTCTATCACAATGTTCTGCACAGAGTAGGAGTTTAAATATTTGTTGAATGAATGAACAAGTACATGAACATCATGGTTTAACCCACTCACAGCTAAAACATTATATGTGCCAAAGGATTCTGAATTTGATTCTGAGTCTGATGAATATCTTTTAAAAATTAAACCATAATGGAGGTAATTAGTCCTGGGATTATGTGAGGTTTTCCAAAAGGCTCTGTGATAATCCAAATTTCCCCATACGTTTTAGGCTCTGTCATGAAAGCATTTAAGTTGGGTTCTTTTGCCTCACAGCAGTATCTTTAAACTTCTACTTCTCAACCAATACTTAAAAATACTCTTACTATGAATCTCACAGATTTAAGTTTCTCATTGCCAGTTTAAAACGTGATATTACCATAAATGTGTATGTAAATGATAAAGATTACAGGACTTGAGGACTGGTGGCAGGATTATTTCCTTCATTAATTTGCTGTTTTTTTCCTCTCCTCTCATAGTTTTTTTTTTTTTTTTTTTTTTCTTTGAACTTTACAATCTTTATCATTATAATGAAGTTAGTAAAGTATAACTAGGTTAAAAAAAAGAAAAAACAACAAAAATAATAGTAAGCAGAAAAAAGAAGTTATCATTTTAGACCTATGAAATAACATTTAAGAAAAAGCTTTTCTTCGGCAAAATGTAATGGAATGTTCAAAGCCTTTGATCCAGTGATCTCCATATCTAGATATCAAAATATGAAGTGATTTATAATCAGGACAATACATTTTTATACAGTATATAATTTTTTAAACATTATATATTATTTTATGGTAATAGAAAATTGGAAGAGCGTGTGAGCCAATTCAAAGGAAGAATATTTATTTTTAAAAGTTTGTGAGCAAAGCTAAAAATTGAAAATTTCTTCCATTAAAAAAAAAAAAAGAAAATTAGAAGAAATTCTAATTTAAAGGGAAAAAAGCATGTTTAAGTGACTATGGTAAGTAAGCTTATATAATGAAATATAATATATTGATAAAATTATACCCATGCCCCAATACAAAAGGTTTTCGGTGTTAATTTTAAAAATTAAAAATAAATAAATATTTTTTAAAAAAGGAAGAAAAAAGAGGAAGCATTTTTATTTAAATAAATCAGTAAGAGTGCAATATAAAAATTCATAATTTCTCTTTGCAGTGATATAACTGTATGCTCTTGCATCAGAATACATACCTAACAACGAAGTGTTAAAGTGAAGTCACTGACACAATTATCTCCTTGAACTAAAGATTTCTTTACCTCTAGTCACATAAGTTTACATAACCTAATATCAAAATAGTCATCTAAGAAAACTCTTAATAATGGCAAATTCCTAAATACAGATACAGAATCCATTATTCTATGGGTTCTTTTTGTAATTATGATCTAATTCTCTATCTTATTTATGTTTTTTTATTCCAACCATAAATAAAATGAAGAGTTTGCCTGTTAAAGTTATGTAGGCATTTTGGATAAAGTCTTGTGTGTGTTCTCAGTTGTGTCCAACTCTTTGTGGCCCCATAGGTTGCAGCCCGCCAGGCTCCTCTGCCCGTGGAATTTTCCAGGCAAGAATACTGGAGTGGGCTGCCTTTTCCTTCTGCAAGGGATCTTCCTGACCAAGGGATCAAGCCTGTGTCTCCTGCATTGGCAAGCGGATTCTTTACCATTAGCACCACATGGGGACCCCAAAACTTTCAAACTTTTCATTTAATTTTCATACTTTGACAATCATAGTAGTTTTTAAAAATGAAATTATACTTGGTATTTCAAATTTGAGAAAAGAGAAAACAAATAATTAAAAATTTTTAATGCTATGAATTTCTTCGCATCACATTTTCAAATAATATGATAAATGTTAAGATACATTTTGTCAAGAACATCTCCCCTCATTTTCATGCCCATATTTATTTTGAAGAAAGTACTCTGGGTGCTCAGCATTTCCTCACCTCAAAAAAAATGCTGTTTTAAATAGATGTACCATCTGATGACCAAAGGAAGCTTCTCAGACATTATGCCTCGTATAAACACAAGCCAGCCTCAAACAAATCCTGGCTCAGTTTGCAAAATGGAATCTTTTAGGTGACTGTTTTGAAACTTCATTAACTCTAATTTTCCATTTCTTCAGTAATGATCAAAATTCCTGAGGACTGTTCCCTAAGGTATCTGTCTGTCTAACTCACCAACATTTATAGACCCCAGGACAACAGATGTGATTTCCCCTCATTTTGCTTGCTGAAAATAATGTGGTGTTTCACCACAACTGCAGCTTTCTAGTCTAAGAACCCAACCCAGAGACTTTCATTTGGTTTTCTAATTTAATCCAGCTGTTGAAATGGAGACTCCTTTTCTTTCTTCTTTCTCTCTCTCCTTTCTTCCTCCTTTCCTTTTCTTTCTTCTTCTCTTCCTCTTCCTTGTCCTTCTACTCCTACTATTTTTTCCTCTCCTCCTCCTTCTTCTTCTTCCTCTCTCTCTCTCTCCTACCCTCTCTCTTGAGTCAATTATTCTTTGGAAACTTATGGCTAAATGGAAGTAATCTTGTTAAAAAAAAAAAAAAAAGTGAATTATCAGTATCACAAATCCTACCAGGACACACTTGTTTCATACGGCAGATACAAGAAGTGATGAAAACTTTATTAAATGCTAGTCTTGTGTCACCTTGAACCTATTCCTTGCCCTGCCTTCTAGAATCCTGGCTGCTCCCTCAGATTTTTCAGGAAGATTGTTAAAAAATACCTCTATTCACTGTTTCACTCTGAAGACCAAATTAAGGAAAAGAAGGTAAATAAAAGCAATGAGTTTGCACAGTTTTGAATAATAATTTCAAACTTTCTGAGTAGCTACTTGTGAGTGAGAGTATATCATTTAAGTGAATGATCTCCTTTGCTCTGGCATTCATTCATTAATTTAATCTTTCATTCATTTGCTCAAGATATAGGGAATGTCCAACTGTGTGCTTACAATTAGCCCTTGTTCTTGGCATATAGCAACAAACAAGATGGACAAGGTCCCTGCCCTCAAGGAGCTTATTTGGAGGGAAAAGATAGTAAACAAGTAAACAGGACAGTGTCAGAAGATAGTGTAAGTACTATGAAAAGTAAAATAAGGTAAACAGAGGGAAATTGATGAAAATGTTTCTTGTTTTCTAAATGATGGGCATGAAAACAGCATTTGAGCATGGATAAAAGTGCCCTAGGCAGAGGAAAGAGCAGATATAAATGCCCTGAGGTAGGACCAGCTTGGCATGTTATTAGTGAGAGTTAAGTGAAGAAGTTTGGACAAGAAAGTATTCATGTAAAGCCTTACAGATCATGTAGAAGTGGGATAGAGAGAGAGAGAGAGGGCAAGTAGAAGCATGAAGATCACTCAGAATATGTCACATCTCAGGTGAGTGATAATGGTGTTGAACTGGTTGATAGCAGAGTTGATGAAAAGGGGGCTTACTGAGAGGTACTTTGAACGTTATGTTTGTGACTTCCCTGGTGACCCAGATGGTAAAAGCATCTGCTCCAATGAGGGAGACCTGGGTTCAGTCCCTGGGTCAGGAAGATCCCCTGGAGAAGAAGATGGCAACCCACTCCAGTACTCTTGCCTGGAAAATCCCATGGACGGAGGAGCCTGGTAGGCTGCAGTCCATGGGGTCCCAAAGAGTCGGACACGACTGAGTGACTTCACTACTACTGATGGATTATTATAAAATCTTCCCAGACTTTGGGTGAACTAATCAATGACTCTCTATCTTATTGACAAGAAATGCTTGATTATCCCAATAATGTGGAGGGAATGAAAATCATATTTCATTCTCTTGGACAACAAGAAGTTAAGAATATTAATAATGATTAGTTGAAAAACAGGTGCACTAATTCCTATTTAATAAATAAAACTGATACTCCTTGTTTAACATTCTTTTTAAATGTTTGTTACAGTACACTACTGTGTTCCCTAGTGATTTTAGAAGGCTTTCTCTACTCGTATTTTTATCTATTCCTTCTGAATTCAGTTAACAAATATTTATCAATTGCCAAGCTTCAGGGAAATAACCCAAAAGAATACATAGGCATAGTCAGAAAAATTTTAAAATACTAAAAATTTTGCTCCGCATTCTTCTGGAGTCTGGTGCTGTAGAGAAGTCCAAGGCACATGTAATAGTTTTCCACCTATGGTAAGACTCTTATTTGTTGTTTGTCCCACATTATACCTGTGTGATGTTTTTGTGGTTGGTGTTATATTCATTTTTGATATCTAAGTACATTACCAGGCTTCTTTAAAAAATCTTTAAAAATTTAATATTTTTTTCCATTCATATTTCATGGGTTCCCCTGGTAAGCTTCAGATTCCAGTCTTCAACTCAGAAGATGTTTCTCCTATTCTGCCTTTATTTATTTTGGACTATTTGATTTAGTTTATTTTTAAAGAACAGCACTTACCTATGGGATAGTTTCCTCTTTCGGTTTTTATTTGTCATCTCATTGATCTATTCACATCTTTGTCTTTTTCCTTTGTTTTATTTCTGCAGTGTTGATTTACATTTCTACTGCTTCAAAAAATATCTTATTTTTCTCATAACGTATTTTCATTTTGTAAGCTCTATCCATCACCCAGTTCTCTCTTTCTCTGTCTCAGCATCGAAGAATTGATGCTTTCGATTGAGAAGACTCTTGAGAGTCCCTTGGACTGGCAAGGAGACGAAACCAGTCAATCCTGAAGGAAATCAACTCTGAATATTCATGGAAGGACTGATGCTGAAGCTGAAGTTCCAATACTTTGGCCACCTAATGTGAAATGCCGACTCACTGGAAAAGACCCTGATGCTGGGAATGTTTGAGGGCAAGAGTAAGAAGGGGATGGCAGAGGATAAGATGATTGGATGGCATCACCAACTCAATGGATATGAGTTTGAGCAAAGTCCAGGAGACAGTGAAGAACAGGGAAGCCTGGAGTGCTGCAGTCCATGGGGTCTCAAAGAGTCAGACATGCCTTAGCGACCGAACAACCACAGCATCTCTAGTTTCATACATGCTTTTTCAATATCTATTTAGAAGTTTTCAGTTTCTATTTTCTTGATAAGTGATTTTCAAAGCAGTGATCCCCCATGCCAATTCAGTTATCCTTTTCATTGTATATTGCAGAATATTTTCCTAAAGTTCTAGCTATTTTTACAATGCCTTTTCATCCTTGAGTATCCTCTATTCAGACTGGCATTTTGCCCATCAACAAACACTTCATATTCTTCTTCTTGTCTTTTTCTTTCTTTTGGCTTTTTAAAAATAATCCTTTTATATATTGAGCACGGAAACTAAGTGACATGCAACATTCTGATCTTTCATAATGATTTTTAGAAGATGAACTTGCTGAGCTAAGGAAGAAACTTCTGGTTCCATCATTTTGTCATCTTATCTTTCCAGGTACAATAAAAAGAGGAAAGTTTAAAGAATTACTTAGAAATTCAAAAGTGCATCATTTGTGTGTCTCTACCAGGAAGCAAAAACAAAAAGCCTGTATAAGATGTTATAAAAATGAATTGCCTCTCCATTTCCAAACTTACATTGCTGCACATGGAATATCATTTTTGCATGTAGCTTATTGAAATTCCAATCTGCAAGTTCGTACAAAAAAAATATTAACAAAGGCAGAAGTTTAGAGACTATGAAAGCTCTTGCTCTTTCAGAAATTGACTCTAGATAAATAATAGTGTTGGCTCTTTGACAACAGTCTTAGCAATATTTTTTGGATCTGTCTCCTTAGGCAAGGGAAATAAGAGTAAAAAAAAAAAAAATGAGACCTAATCACACTTAACAGCTTTTGCACAGTGAAGGAAGCCATCAACAAAATTAAAAGATACCTACTGACTGGGAGAAAATATTTGTACATAATATGTCTGATAAGGGGTTAATATCCAAGATATATAACTCATACAACTCATATTAAAAACAAAAACAACAGTCCAGTTAAAAACAATGAGCAACGGATCTGAATAGGCAGATTCTTTACCACTGAGCCACCAGTGAAGCCCATACACACACACACACACACACGCGTGCGTGCTAAGTTGCCTCAGTCGTGTCCGACTCTTTGCGTCCCTATGGACTATAGCCTGCCAGGCTCCTCCATCCAGGGCATTCTCCAGGCAAGAATACTGGAGTGGGTTGCCACGCCCTCCTCCAAAGGGTCTTCTCAACCCAGGGATTGAACCTGCATCTCCTGCAACTCCTGCACTGCAGGCAGATTCTTTACCACTGAGCCACCAAGGAAGCCCATATACACACATACACACACATATATACACACTCTGGGTAAAAGCACTTTGTTAAATTTATGTATTGTAAATGTTTTATCTCAGGCTATCTCTGTAGCTTTCTTTATTTTTCTTAAAATGTCTTCTGAAGAGGAAAAATTTTAGTTTTGGTAAAGTCCAGCTTGTCAACTTTTTCTATTATGGTTCATGTTTTTTGTATCTTATCTAGGAAATCTTTGCTTACCTCAAGTCGCAAAGATTTTATCGTATGATTTCTTCTAGAATTTTATAGTTTTAGTTTTTACATTTATGATCCCTTTTGAGTTAAGTTTTATGTACATTGTAAGGTGGGCTTTTCAGGTGTTTCTAGTGGTAAAGAATGTGCCTGCCAATGCAGGTGACATAAGAGACACGGATTCAGTCCCTGGATGGGGAAGATCCCCTGGAGGAGAGCATGGCACCCCACTTCAATATTCCTGTCTGGAGAATCCCATAGACAGAGGGATCTGTCAGGCTACAGTCCATAGGGTTACAAAGAATCAGACGCAACTGAAGTGACTTAGCACGCACAATGTTAGGTAATGGTCAATATGCATTATTTTTCATGCCAATATCCAGTTGTTCCACGATCGTTTGTTAAAGTGCCTTTCTGTCTCCTTTGAACTGCCTTGTCACTGTTGGTGAAAATCATTTGGCTGTATATGCATGGGCTCATTTCTGGGCTGATCTCTTTTGTTCAATTGATTCTTTTATCTGTCCCTTCACTAATGCCACACCACAGCATCATAGAACTTGAAAAAAAGTGAATATAAATGTTTGATACTTTCCTTGAAAAAAGAAAAAGCTTTATATCTACTTGGTTTTTTGTATTTCCATGTACACTTTAGAATCAGCTTGTCAATTTCTATGTTAAGTCTTATTAGAATTATGATCGGAATTGTGATGAATCTATTGATTGTGTTAGTCGCTCAGTCGTGTCTGATTCTTTGTGACCCCATGGGCTGTAGCCTGCCAGGCTCCTCTGTCCATGGGATTCTCCAGGCAAGAATACTGGAGTGGGTCACCATGCCCTTCTACAAGGGGTCCTTCTGACCCAGGAAGCAAACCCCCGTCACCTGAATTGTAAACAGATTCTTTACCGTCTGAGCTATCAGGGAAGTGATGAATCTATAAGTGATGAACTATCTTACAGTATTGAACTGCCAAATTATGAACACTGTGTATGTCTTCATTCTTAGTGTCTTCTTTGATTTCTATAAGGGATATTTTGTAGTTTTCTGTGTATATGGTCTTACATGACTCCTGTTAAATTTATTCATAAGTTTTCAAACACACAATCTATAATTCTAAGGCAAACAGAATAAAAGTTTTTTCCCCAGATTTTTGGTGCTAGTAAACACAGACGATTCCTGTATATTAATCTTGTATTCTGTGCTCTTGCTAAATTCATTTATTAATTTTAGTAGTCATCTTAGTATTTCCTATGGATATATTCACTTTATCCTCAAATAAAAATGGATTTACAGCTTCCCTCTAATCTTCATATTTTTATTTTCTTGTCTACCACATTATCTAGGACTTTATGTACAATGTTTAATAGAGTAATAAAGTCTCATTCTTGATATCTCCTGTTCTTAGAGAAAAATATCCTAGCTTTTAATATGATCACTTTAGATAGGGTTTCAACACATGAATTTTGGAATGTCACAAACATTCAGTCCAAAAAAGGGAGGCAATAGATAAATGGGAGACTGAAGAAGTAAGCTAGTGAAGGGGTAAAGGAGATACCAATAAGATGATGGAATGGGAGAAAAGATCTTCCCGGGTTCTGTTACCAGTGTAATCCCTTGTCCCCTGCCAATGGATAATCCTGTGTTTAGACCTATGTTTAATTTTATTTCTCTATCAAAGCCTTTTAAAATCACTTATTCCTTGTCTCTTTTGTGTAGCAGAATGTAAACCAATTCCATTGCTGGTTGTAAAACAGCAATGAGATTATATCAGTGAATACACTTGTCAACCAAACACTGTCATATCAGTGCAGAGAAGCGTTCCTATTGCTATTGGTATTATTGCTACTGAGAGAAAACCCAGAGAATGGATATAAATAGATGGATGTTAACTAAACTTATTGTGGTTATTGTTTCACTACATATACTTAGTTGCTCAGTCATGTCGGACTCTTTGTGACTCCATGGACTGTAACCAGGCTTCTCTGTCCATGGGGTTTCTCAAGGCAAGAATACTGGAGTGGGTTGCCATGCCCTCCTCCAGGGGATATTCCCAACCCAGGATCAAACCCAGGTTTCTTCATTGTAGGAGGATTCTTTACCATCTGAAACACCAGGGAAGCCCATACACACACACACACACACACACACACACACACATATATATATATATCAGATCAGATCAGTCGCTCAGTCGTGTCCAACTCTTTGCGACCCCATGAACTGCAGCACGCCAGGCCTCCCTGTCCATCACCAACTCCCGGAGGTCACTCAGACTCATATTCATCGAGTCAGTGATGCCATCCAGCCATCTCATCCTCTGTCATCCCCTCCTCCTCCTGCCCCCAATCCCTCCCAGCATCAGAGTCTTCTCCAATGAGTCAACTCTTTGCATGAGGTGGCCAAAATACTGGAGTTTGAGCTTTAGCATCATTCCTTCCAAAGAAATCCCAGGGTTGATCTCCTTCAGAATGGACTGGTTGGATCTCTTTGCAGTCCAAGGGACTCTCAAGAGTCTTTTCCAACACCACAGTTCAAAAGCATCAATTTATAGTAAACACCAAATCATTATGTTATACAGTTGTCCTTGGTTTTCATGAGGAATGAGTTCCAGGACCTCCCACAGAAACTAAAACCTGTGGGGACTCAAGTCCCAGTCAATCCTCTACATCTGCTATTCTGTACCCATGGATTCAATCAACTGTGGATCATGCTATATGTTTTTATTGAAAAAAATCTGTGTGTAAGTCGACCTGCAGGGTTCAGACTAATGTTGTTCAAGGGTCAATTGCATACTTTAAATATAATGTCATATGTCAATTATATATCAATAAAACAGAGCAAAAATACATGTTTGCCCAGGTGAAAAAATAAGCTGAAACAACTTCAAATCAGTTTACTATCTGCAGAGTCAAAAAGGACCAAGGTCAAGGAGTTCTAGCAACCTACAAAAAGACTGTGTTTATATTAGCTGATTTTCAATTCTTGCCCTAGGGTCAAAGGCATTCTTTCTCAGAAAGGAGTCCAAGGGAGACCCTAGATATCTGAGAAAATATAGGCCTTATGGATGTGACAGCAACTTTCACATCCCAGCTATGTTGCACAGCCCAGTAATAAATAGTTGTTTTCTGAACTAACTTTCCCTTTCAGAATCTATGAACTCTATTGTCCCTCATCTTATGTAAACAGATTGCTAATATCTTTATCAATGAGAGTTGCTGAAGCTCAGGAAGAAATACCAGAGTGGGGTGGGGGAGTGTAATCTATGTATCAGTCCAGCTGGTATGAGAAGGATCTTAATCAAAATAACAACATTCATGAACATCTGGTCTCATAAGCTTTGTTTATCATTTCCTAGACCTCAGAAAAAGCTTTGTGAGTTGTAGGTGGCCTGGTGTTTCTCACAGCGTTCCAGATGTTTTTCTCCCAAAGTCAAAGGCAGCCACAGGAAATTTGTTTAACATTATAATTTTTAATCATGAACAGAGACACAATACTTTTGACTTTCATTTCCTCTCAGAATCTTCTCAGATATTATCCTTTTATTCACTTTTAAAGTTTATTGAAATAATATCGCACTTTCACATCCCATCATTTCTGACTGCGGGAAATAAAATATGCATTTTTTGTTTTTCTTTTCTCCAGACCTAGCATAGTTCCAGTCATATTCTAAGTTTTTAATAAATGTGTGAATTAAGTGAATACATGAATTAATGAGCAAATTAATTAAAATTGTCCTTCCTCTCTTGGTGGTGATTTAGTCATTAAGTCGTGTCTGACTCTTGAGACCCCATGGCCTATAGCCTGTCAGGCTCCTCTGTCCATGGGATTCTCCAGACAAGAATACTAGAGTAGGTTGCCATTCCCTTCTCCAGAGATTCTTCCTGACCCAGGGATCCAACCCACAACTCGTGTATTACAAGCAGTCTCCTGGGTTGCTGGTAGATTCTTTACCACTGAGTTAACAGCGAAGCCACTTTGTCTCTAATAAGCATGTTAAGATGACAAGAAGATACCACCCTTCCACAGGCAGACACACTCACACACACACATAACTGGAGTTGTGGAAAGATGAGAAAAAGCAACTTATTTCACAAGAAATGTTTTATATTTTTCACATATCAATGCCAGAACAAATGACTTCATGCGTTCTTCATAAACCAGTGATCAATAGAAGTTATAAAAGAATCGTCTATGCTGGGATTTCATGAAGTAATGACCAGCTGTGGAACTGGTTCGTGTTTTTGTGGTTTTCTAGTTAGATGTGCTGGTACAAGGCCTAACGCCCACCGAGACCTCCTGTAGTTTCAAAAATATACTTTCTTTATGGCACAGGACTGTTTACTCATAACTGTCAAACCACCAGCAAGTTATCAATCCACATTCAAGGCAGGCACCAGGCTGTATTTGTGTTAATGTGAACTCTTGAGGGAAACAGAAACTAGGCTGTGTTTTTATAGAATTTTAAACACAGAAGAGAGAACACAGGAACTTTTTCAAAAAAAATAAAAAATGCTTTCTCCTCAAGAGGTTTTTCCTTTGTGGTGTTGTTCAAGCAAGGACTGTTTTGGAAATGCTGACGGGATCTTAGCAAAGGCATCCAGAGGGAAACATATAATATGTTTATTTATCTTAGAAACCACAAGAACATTGCAAGAGGCCAGAACTGGCCCTATAAAATGTGTTGCTAAGATGTACAGTATGACTGCTTAGTTTGGGCAAAGTCAACTCATTTCTGTGCTGATAAAGGAGGGTAATCTATATTCTGACGTCTCCCAAATTTATGTCTACAACCCAACCCTCTCCCTGGAGCTCCAGATGCCTAGATCAAAAGCTTCTTTTATACTTCCTCCTCAAAACTGAATAGGCGTCTTAAAAGAACAAGTCCCAAGCCAGACTCTTCATTTCATCCACCCCAGCCTCCTCAGTGTTTTCCATCCCAGTCAAGGGTGACTTCATCCTCCCCGCGGTTCAGGCCAAAATTCTTGCAGTCATCTCTGTCTCTCTTCTTTCTCTCTCACACCCGATTTGATCTCTCAGCCATCCAGTCCTCTGTAGCTTCAAAACATTTCCATATCTTGACCCCATTCTCACTTCCTTGTCTGATACTGCTACTGCTAAGTCACTTCAGTCGTGTCCGACTCTGTGCGATCCCATAGACAGCAGCCCACTAGGCTCCTTTGTTCCTGGGATTCTCCAGGCAAGAATACTGGAGTGGGTTGCCATTTCCTTCTCCAATGCATGAAAGTGAAAAGTCAAAGTGAAGTCGCTCAGTCGTGTCCGACTCTTAGCGATCCCATGGACTGGAGCCTACCAGGCTCCTCCATCCACGGGATTTTCCAGGCAAGAGTACTGGGGTGGGGTGCTATTGTCTGATACTAACCCGATCAAAACCATCATCACTTCTTTCTTGATAAATATCCCTCCTAGGTCCATCCCTGTTGCTCTACAGCCCATGCAACTTGAGGTCCCCTTTCATAGACAGTTGAATCAAGTCATTTCTCTACTGAAAACCTTTCAATAGCCTCCTGTCTTGCTCAGAGGAAAAGATAGTCATAAAGTCCTGTTAAGATTTAGGTTCCCATTGCCTCTCTGACCTCATGCCGTATCTTGCCTCTCTTTATTCATCTTACCTGCTCACATTTGTTCTCTCTGCTATTACTAGAACCTACCAAACATCTTCCTAACTTCTGGCTCCTTTTTTGTTTTGCTTCCTTCCATTTTTCATATCTCTGTTCAAATGTCACTTTATCTTAAGGTCTTCTTCTGACCATGCTATGTAAAATAGCAAGTTCCCTTCTCATACTGCCTATTCCCTGGTCCTTGACTTTCCTCCATTTTATTTTCACGTCCAGAAAGTCTCCTCCCACTGTGATGTCTGAGGTCTGAGAGTGAGACATCGTTCATTGCTCTATGTCAACCACTAGGGCAATGTGAAACACACAGTAGGTCTTTAATAAATATGTGTTGAATAAATAAGGTGATATGTGTTGACAGATATATCAGACCTGGATAGAAGGGTTGGGTTATTTGATGTCTATGTATATTTAAAAATTGATTTGTGTTCCTACACTTGTCTGTGAAGGCCTGGGAGTATGAACTTAGCCCTCATAGTCCCTATTGGAATAAGGTGTCTGGCGAGCAAGTTGCCTGTTCATCAATGGTTAATCAATAGTTGAGAGTCGTGTACTTGGTAAGCAACTCATTCAGTCCTGTTCTTGTTATCTTGCATTGTGGAGGTGGGAGTGGCAGACATATGGACTTTCTCTTCAAATTTAACTCTATTGGAAGATTGTTTTACATTCCTGGATATTTATGTTTGATTTTTAATAAGTTTAGTGTTTTTCCTCTCTTGATGTTTCTTTTTTTCCTCTGTTACACCTTGTAGTATGAAATTAACAGTCTGTCACAGACCTGTGACTTGAAATAACTGTGACAGATGGTGCACTAGAAAACATGAACAGATCCCCTAAAAGAAATCCTTGTAGCAATGAGTATAGGAATTAAAAAATGAGCAGCAAAATCAGAAATGAAATATCAGCTCAACAACCTGTAACATGTATGTCGCAGGAGGAGAGTCTGCAGGACGATGAATTCTTGTCAAGAGTTCATAGTGTACATTGAGGAGCAATCTTGGAACAGCCCTCGCTGGAACTCTGGATGAGTGAGAAAGTGCTGTGTACACATTTTTAGTTTTTAGTTTACTTAAGGGATCAGGCGTTTCTTTGTTTGCCTGGAAGACAAGGCAATGAGATCCTGCAGCTGCAGCTATAAGAAAATGTGGAATGAGAAATTGTATTATGGAGATGGAGGAGGAAAAAAGAGAAGGAAGGTACAGGCATGACTAAGTAAAATGAGTGAACCAGGAAAAGAAGTGGACATCCAGGTTATGCCTGATTTATGTGATAAGAAAGACATAGGTACTTTCATTGTCAGGTCAAGGTCATTGATGAGGGTCATTGATGAGGAGTGCATTAAAAGAACATAAATACTGTGTTCTGGAAATTTTAGGGCACTTGAATATGACAACAGCCTAGGATAAAAAGGTGTGCAGCCTAGGCTAGCATGAATGTGTGGTTTACCCAGCCACAAAGGGTCAGGAGCAAATTCATACTTTCCAACCTCTTATGTAAACCACACACAGTCAAACAAAAGTGTTAATAGAAATAAAAATAAATTAAAAATTGTATAAAGATAAAAAGAAAGTGAGTGTTAATGGTTTAATTACATCCCTTCAAAGACAGTTTCAAGATCTAACCCCTAGTACCTATAACTGTAATCTTCTTGGAAACAGTCTTTGCAGAAGCAATGAAGATAAGGCCATACTGAGTTGGAATGGGACTTAACCCAATACTGTAAAAACAGACACACAAGACAAAGAGGCCATGTTGGAGACAGAGACAGAGATTAGAGTTATATTGACTCAATAAGAAGATTAAATAACTCTCCTAAGTCCTGTGAACAGAAAATGTTGAAATCAAGGAAACGAACTACATTTTTCCTGATTTCAAAGAAAAGACATTCAAAAAGAAGTTGTGCTGATACCTAAGAGTGGGATTCTGAAGGGTCAGGTTTCTTTCCCATGAATTGGAAAAAAAACTAAAAATAGCTTTACCACTGGAAAAGGTTTAAGTTTGAGTATCTGCCTTGCAGAGGAAAGTCCAAAATCTTTCCCATGGTGTTCTCTCTCTATCCATCCCTCCCCCAGCTGTAGGTTAAGCAGCAGGGTAGCTGCAAACATTTCTTCTCCAGGAGGAAGTTTACAGCATGAAGGAGGCCATACTTGAGAGGACAGTAGAGCATTCCAGCTCTGAAAAATAATGTCCAGAGATGATCTTGAACACCAAATGCTTTCCAGTAGAAATGACCTTGGAATACGGAATGAAGCAGGGCAAAGACTAACAGAGTTTTGCCAAGAAAATGCACTGGTCATAGCAAATACCCTCTTCCAACAACACAAGAGAAGACTCTATACATGGACATCACCAGATGGTCAACACCGAAATCAGATCAATTATATTCTTTGCAGCCAAAGATGGAGAAGCTCTATACAATCAGCAAAAACAAGACCAGGAGCTGACTGTGGCTCAGACCATGAACTTCTTATTGCCAAATTCAGATTTAAATTGAAGAAAGTAGGGAAAACCACTAGACCATTCAGGTATGACCTAAATCAAATCCCTTATGATTATACAGTGGAAGTGAGAAATAGATTTAAGGGCCTAGATCTGATAGATAGAGTGCCTGATGAACTATGGAATGAGGTTCGTGACATTGTACAGGAGACAGGGATCAAGACCATCCCCATGGAAAAAAAAATGCAAACAAGGAAAATGGCTGTCTGGGGAGGCCTTACAAATAGCTGTGAAAACAAGAGAAGCAAAAAGCAAAGGAGAAAAGGAAAGATATAAACATCTGAATGCAGAGTTCCAAAGAATAGCAAGAAGAGATAAGAAAGCCTTCTTCAGCGATCAATGCAAAGAAATAGAGGAAAACAACAGAATGGGAAAGACTAGGGATCTCTTCAAGAAAATCAGAGATACCAAAGGAGCATTTCATGCAAAGATGGGCTTGATAAAGGACAGAAATAGTATGGATCTAACAGAAGCAGAAGATATTAAGAAGAGGTGGCAAGAATACACAGAAGAACTGTACAAAAAAGAGCTTCACGACCTAGATAATCACGATGGTGTGATCACTACCTAGAGCCAGACATCCTGGAATGTGAAGTCAAGTGTGCCTTAGAAAGCATCACTATAAACAAAGCTAGTGGAGGTGATGGAATTCCAGTTTAGCTATTCCAAATCCTGAAAGATGATGCTGTGAAACTGCTGCACTCAATATGCCAGCAAATTTGGAAAACTCAGCAGTGGCCACAAGATTGGAAAAGGTCAGTTTTCATCCCAAACCCAAAGAAAAGCAATGCCAAAGAATGCTCAAACTACCGCACAATTGCACTCATCTCACATGCTAGTAAAGTACTGCTCAAAATTCTGCAAGCCAGGCTTCAGCAATATGTGAACCGTGAACTTCCTAATGTTCAAGCTGGTTTTAGAAAAGGCAGAGGAACCAGAGATCAAATTGCCAACATCTTCTGGATCATGGAAAAAGCAAGAGAGTTCCAGAAAAACATCTATTTCTGCTTTCTTGACTATGCCAAAGCCTTTGACTGTGTGGATCACAATAAACTGTGGAAAATTCTGAAAGAGATGAGAGTACCATAGCACCCGATCTGCCTCTTGAGAAATCTGTATGCAGGTCAGGAAGCAACAGTTAGAACTGGACATGGAACAACAGACTGGTTCCAAATAGGAAAAAGAGTATGTCAAGGCTGTATATTGTCACCCTGCTTATTTAACTTCTATGCAGAGTACATCCTGAGAAACGCTGGACTGGAAGAAACACAAGTTGGAATCAAGATTGCTGGGAGAAATCTCAATAACCTCAGATATGCAGATGACACCACCCTTATGGCAGAAAGTGAAGAGGAACTAAAAAGCCTCTTGATGAAAGTAAAAGTGGAGAGTGAAAAGGTTGGCTTAAAACTCAACATTCAGAAAACAAAGATCACGGCATCTGGTCCCATCACTACATGGGAAATAGATGGGGAAACAGTGGAAACAGTGTCAGACTTTATTTTTCTGGGCTCCAAAATCACTGCAGATGGTGACTGCAGCCATGAAATTAAAAGACGCTTATTCCTTGGAAGGAAAGTTATGACCAACCTAGATAGCATATTCAAAAGCAAACATTACTTTGCCAACAAAGGTTCGCCTAGTCAAGGCTATGGTCTTTCCTGTGGTCATGTAAGGATGTGAGAGCTGGACTGTGAAGAAGGCTGAGCACAGAAGAATTGATGCTTTTGAACTGTGGTGTTGGAGAAGACTCTTGAGAGTCCCTTGGACTGCAAGGAGATCCAACCAGTCCATTCTGAAGGAGATCAGCCCTGGGATTTCTTTGGAAGGAATGATGCTAAAGCTGAAACTCCAGTATTTTGGCCACCTCATGCGAAGAGTTGACTCATTGGAGAAGACTCTGATGCTGGGAGGAATTGAGGGCAGGAGGAGAAGGGGACGACAGAGGGTGAGATGGCTGGATGGCATCACTGACTCGATGGATATGGGTCTGAGTGACCTCCAGGAGTTAGTGATGGACAGGGAGTCCTGGCATGCTGCGATTGATGGGGTCGCAAAGAGTCAGACACGACTGAGCGACTGATCTGATCTGATCTGATCTGAGAAATGACCTTTTCACTGTAGTCATGAGAGTAGGACCTCTTGAGAAATATGAGAGAAAAGAAGAAGAAAGACATTTCCTCCTTCATTTTGAACATTCTGGAAAACTGATATTTTGTGTACCGACAAGACTGTGGAAAGAAAAAAAAAAAAAGTCTTTCCCTAATGTTATCCTCAGCTCTGTGTATACCATAAGTAACTATAAACCACTGCCTCTGCTTCAGAAGAAGGTAAAGAAGTAGCAGAAAGCCTTC
This sequence comes from Tragelaphus eurycerus, assembly GCA_935064755.1. Lineage (NCBI taxonomy): Eukaryota > Metazoa > Chordata > Mammalia > Artiodactyla > Bovidae > Tragelaphus > Tragelaphus eurycerus. The sequence goes on along the minus strand of CAKXYN010000010.1, from coordinate 35,744,746 downwards.
CTTTATGCCAGAGGATCAGACAATGTGCTAGGTATACCTCTGAGTGGTTGAACTTACTCTCTGCCTTGAATAGCCCCCAAATCTCCCTGTGGAAGGTTCACGCAATCATCAAAACCCATTTCAGTCCCTACCGGTAAAGTTTTTCAGGCTCCTCTGTTCTTATTCTCCTGCTCTTAGAAGAGGTGACCATCCCTCTTGGGAGCCATTGCTGTGATTTGAATACATTCCTATGATAAAATTTATCCCTCTGAATTTCTGTTGTTTGGTTAAAAGATTGTGTCCTTTGTTAAACTCCAATCACCTTACAGTCAAAGATGGTGTCTTCTTCTTGCATCTCCAGTGTCTGACATGGACCTAGTAAATATTTTTCCAAGAATAGAAATTCACTCTGTACCATGAAAATCATATTTAAAATCATTGTGATTATTAAGAATATGATCTCCATTATGATATTGACATATGGCTATTAACTTAAAATTCATTAAAATTACATAAAATTTAAAAGTAAGTTCTTCAGTTATTTCACATTTCTCATGCTCTACAGTCATGTGTGGTTAGTGGATAGAGGCCTGAACAGTATTGATATAGAACACTTACAAAATTGAACAGTGTTGTTGAAGAATATTTTCAATTTTTTATGAACAAATGTACCCTTTTTGAAAAGTGAAGACACTAATTTGAACTGGTGAGACTATCTATTATTTTATATCCCTATATTATATGGGAGATGTTCAGTGATTCCTCATTGTTGGGTATGATCTATTTTAAAGTAGCAGAAGACAACGCATTGAAGTGATGGAAAATTTGCCTTTCTTACTTACAAGCTGTGTATCCATGGGAAAATTACTTGACTTCTCTGGAGCTCCATTTGCTCATCTGTAAAAGGGATATTAAATAACCAGAGATAGTCCACAGAGCTGTTGTAAATATTAAATAAGATGTTTTCTGTGTGTGTGTTAGTCGCTTAGTTGTGTCCAACTCTTTGCAACCCTATGAGCTATGGTCTGGCAGGCTCCTCTGCTCATGGGATTTCCCAGGCAAGAGTACTGGAGTGGGTAGCTGTTCCCTTTTCCAGGGGAGCTTCTCGACCCAGGGATCGAACCTGGGTCTTCTGCATTGCAGGCAGATTCTTTACCAAATAAGCCACCAAGGAAACCCAAATAGGATGCTTTATATACAGTTAAATCATAATATTCAATACATTACAATGATTATTTTTATGGAAACTGCACCTCAATACTCTAACCCATTGACACAGAGGAACTGAGAACCATGAATAGATTCCCTTCTTAGTTTTTAAGACTATCACCTTTGGTTTTGACATGCTATGAACTATATAAATTTTTGCAAAACAAAGGCTGATTCTAACCTGATCACGACTATGATTCTGACTCTGCATTTCCAATATCTCAATTTCATCATCTGTGAAATGGAATAACACAGTCTAATGGAATTTTTGTGATAAGTAGACATGGTCCCCAAAGAGCCAAATACAAAAGCTGGCAAGTTGTTGGGTGCACTGAATAAACTCCAGAAATAAATGTCTATTTCTGCTACTGTTATTGTTGTTGTTCTTATCTTTCTACCAAGAGTTATCACATGTCTGCAATACATTCACTGCTAGTTTATTGAATAAATTAATGAACAAAAGAATGAATAGAGTATGCTAACGCAGTAAATAGCTTCTTCCAGTTATGGACTGATAACGGATTATGAATAAAAATCACTAGCATAATCACTTCATGGGAGGCTGCCACATAATTAAACTGTTCCTACAGAGCTTTGTATAACCCAGGCAATAACTGGTATGAGGAGAATATGATTTTAACCAAAACAGCTTAGAGCTCAAGCTTTGATTCTTATGATCCTCATGATTATGCAAATATTATTTTGGTTTTCTGCTATATTTATGTACAATACATAATTGACTGCCCATTAATATTGACAGTATGCATTTTCTGTTTACACTTCGATTTTTGACACCAACCAAATTTCTTTCAATAAGTAAAAGCCATTTAATCAAAGCCATTATAAAAGCAGTCTAGTGTTTCACAACAGAAAATCAGATTTAGCTAATCATTTGACAAAGTTTTGTCAAATATTTTTGTATTTATGTGCACCTCTGCATTAGCACCTCTGCTCAATGCAGAAAAGTCTAAAATAATCAGGGTCAGAAAAACTGCCTGGGATGACCTACAATGCAAATGTAATGCTTAGATGAGTGTGTGCTAAGTCGCTTCAGTCGTGTCCCACTCTTCACAACCCAAGAACTGTAGCCCACCAGACTCCTCTGTCCATGCAATTCTCTAGGCAGGAACACTGGAGTAGTTTGCTGTGTGCACCTCCAGGGGGTCTTCCCAACCCAGAGATCAAACCTGCATCTCTTATGTTCCTGCACTGGCAGGCAAATTCTTTACCACTAAGGCCACCGGGGAAGCTCATGCTTAGCTGAGGCTGGTGGAACGTGTTCAATGACCCTACAGATACAATTACGGTGTTTGGGCTAGTTATTCTCTGAGTGTCCTGAAGAGATCCATTCTCCTCTCCTCCCCACTCAGCCCAGAAGGAGGATTAGTCTCTCTGGTTTTCTTTAAGGCTTGTCTTCCCTTTAGGTTTGACCAGTGGGAGGACCTGAAGTGGGAAGGAAAGGTAGTTACCCTACTTCAGTTCTTCACCTCTGGTGGGTACTGCATCCCACCAGGAGCATGGCTCCCTGGACGCATCCTTTCACTTAGCTCCGGAAATTCAGTTCTTCTCCTGTCCATGAGCCACATGGGTGGGAATGCCTTTCCTCCATTGTCCATTCCTAGGTGCCTCACCATCCCTTGTTTCCTGTGGCTAACTCTGAGCACACTCTAGAACAGCCCCATCATCAAATTGCTTTCATTTAAATTCTCTGGGGTGAATTCTGTTTTCTACCAGACCCTGACTTGTACAAAGATTAAAAGAGAAAGCTCTGTTGCCAGGTATTTCCCAGGTATTTGACTATGGGAAAGTTACTAAATTTCTCCTAATTTTAGTTGACTTTTCTACAAAATGGGGATAACAATAGTATTTACTCTGCAGGGTTGTGAAGTTTGTATGTAATAGTGAGGGACAATCTCATGACTTTTCCTGGAATTTTGTGTTAATATGCTCTTGTCTGGGGGTCAATGATGGAGGAAGTTCATATTTCGCAGCCATAAGAGAGGCCAGCCTGAAAACGTAATGCAGGAAGGCAAAGCTGAAAGAATTGATGAGAAACTCCGATAAAGGCTCACCTATTAGCAAGACTGTTTTGTATTTCCCTTCATAGTTTAAACCAGTTTGGGTCGTAGTATTTACAATCAGAAAACATACAAGGTTATAGAAGACATAACCTGTTCTCACGTGTTTGCTTATTAGACATTGCTAGCATACACGTCGGGGAAGGCAATGGCACCCCACCCCAGTACTTTTGCCTGGAAAATCCCATGGACGGAGGAGCCTGGTGGGCTCCGGTCCATGGGGTTGCTAGGAGTTGGGCACGACTGAGCGACTTCACTTTCATACGTTGGAGAAGGAAATGGCAACCCACTCCAGTATTCTTGCCTGGAGAATCCCAGGGACAGGGGAGCCTGGTGGGCTTCTGTCTGTGGGGTCGCACAGAGTCGGACACGACTGAAGCGACTTAGCAGCAGCAGCAGCAGCAGCATACATGTACTTTTTGATAAATAATTACTCTTGGTAAAGCAGCCCATTCCCCAGGCTTGTTGAATGATCTGCTTTGATAGCTATTTTTAAGTTCTACAGAAAAGAATTTATAAAACCGAAGGTTTAGCTAAGTGCAGGAAATATTTCTCATACATCTAGTAAGGACAGAAATGTTTATGTGAGCAGATTGATTATACACAAAGTTTTAAAACCGATTTAGTATCCAGTAACTGAAAATATTCTTTTTTTAGACCAATAAGAAAAAGTCAGTTTTGTGCCGTATCAGCAGCAGCAGCTTAATACTGAATATAGATTAAATAAGTTATAATACACAAACATCAAAGGACAGGGGTAGAATACAAACCTGAGAACTTGAAAAGATGTGCCCTTTTTATCAAGAAAGCAATGTCTACTCTCTTCAGAAGATTGAGTTTAGGGAAGATTTAAAATTACGCCTTTATACAATAGTAAGTTTAAATGTACTTGTGAATTTATTTTTTTCAAAACAATGACATTAGCAAAAATTTTACATAGCCTGGATTGAATTCACACACTCAAATGAGGCTTTATCAATAATAATGTGGATGAATACATTGCTAGATAGACTATGTCAACGGAGCTAATCCCCCGCCGTGAGTTACAGAAGACTGATATCATTTTTATTTGATTCTTTCCGGAAATTAAATGCTCTACTAAAATTCTTTACTCCAAATTTTACATTTAGTGAAATAAGAATATCTGCAATAGCTCAGTTAACATCAATAATAAGCTTCAAAAAAGGATTCTGAAAATGGCAGGCAAAATATTTTTTTATTGTAGGCAATTATTTAAACTGCATATTTGGCTTTATGCATAATAAGTCATGTGGGAAAAACATCCACATTGCAGATAGATTTCCAGTATCTAGTTTTCTTTTTTTGTTTTTTTTTTTTCTGAGCAATGACATTAATGGGATTTTGCCAGGTTATAAAAATGAGGGTTTTATTGGGAGCTACTTGTAGTTTCCAAGCTGAACGGCAGCACGCACGTAGACACATCGGAAGGTGGATGGCTGGATCTCCCAGTACTGGACTGGGTTGCTGAAAAGGCTCACTCCTGAATAAGAAGCCTTTTTGGTGTTGTATCCGGGTGGGCAGAAGTCATTAGAGCCGATTGCAGAGATGTTGTTGTTGTGAAGGTAGACAACCTGCAACCCCAAATAATGGCACATGGTTATTTTTCTCTAAATATAGGGATGTACAGGTAAAGACTTAATTCTTTTTTAGCATGCTCATCCTTCAGTTTAAATATCTTAATACTTATCAAACCAAATGTTTGGTTTCTCTCTCCCTTTTTAATCTCTTTTTTTCCCTTCCTTAGTCTTCCTTATCTCAGTATATGGCATTTCAGTCCTTCCAGATGACTCAGGCTAAAAACATTGCCGTTATCTTTGACTCTCCCTGTCTTATACTTTCTGCCTTACCATCAACAAATCCTGCTAGTGTAACCTTAAAAAAAAAAAAAATGTGTAATCCAGTTCTTCTCCCTATATCTACTCCTACAACCTTATCCAAAGCCACTATTATCTCCTTCTAAATTATTGAAGCTGCTCTGATCTTCCTGTTTCCTCTTTTGCCTTCTTGAAGTCTGTTCTTTTCTTTCTTTCTCTTTTCTACCTTCCTACTTTCCTTCCTTCCAACAATTCTTTTAAAAAGTAAGCAAGTTATATCATCCTGCCTCAGTACCCCAGCAGCTTTCCGTCTCATGCAGAGTAAAATCTAAAGTTCTCACAATGGCTGGCCAGCCTTCTACTCTGAGCTCATCTCCCTTGACTGTTCTTCTCTTCAACTAGAGCACTGTCCGTCCTCAGGTTGACACACACCACATCCTTCTTTTGCCATAAACTCCAAGATGTCTGCCAGACTTACTGACTCATGTAATTTATTTATCCTTACCAAAGAAGCCTTTCTTGACTATTCCATTCTGCTGTTTGCTGTTCCAATTATATTTATTTTTATTCAGAGCAATGATCACTATATTTGTTTTTTGTCTGTTGTGCTCCTCTAAAATAAAAGCTCTATGAGGCGGGAAACCTGTTCTGCTTTGTTTGTGACTATATCTCTGGTGTCTGCTAGAACAGAGTGGATGTTCAATAAATATGTATTGAATGAATAAATGAATGATTTCATTGTTATTTCATAAATAGCGTCCACATGGAATATTATGTTTTAAGGGCAAAGATAAAATTATGGACTATTTAAAGAATTACCTAAAATAAGGAAGTAATATGGTAAAGTATGAGAGGGTATAGAGTATTAGAATCAGAATTAAAAATCACAAAGTCTAAGAAATACTTGAATGTCACTGTATTTGGAATAAGCAGACCTAGAAATTTTTGACAAAAATGTATTCTATGTTACAAGTACTATTCAATGAATATAATATTGTAGTTCATTAGAAATTTTTTTCTGGAATATATTTTATGGTTATGTCTAAGACAATGGCAATTTGTTCATAGATTTTTTTTAAGCAAAACTAAATATCAGACTTAAAAAGAAGTTTGAAAATGAGTTTTTACTCCCATTATTTATACGTGAATTCTGAAGAACAGAAGTGATTGATCATAAAAACAAGGCAAAAATACAATGGTAAAGCAATAATTTCTAAAGCAAGCTATAAAATCTATGAGGTCCTTCCTTAAAATAACTGACTTGAAATATTGTTCCACCCACCAGAATATTTGTATTCATATGCTGATGAAGAGTCTTGATTAAGAAAAGGTTTATGAAAAGAACCACAGATGTCTTACAGAAACAGAAACAAGGGATATTAATATCAAAACAATATCTATAAGGTTTGTGTGTACGTGTATGTGTGTATGTGATTCTCAAACTTTGAAAATTTCTCATTGTCATTTGACAGTCTCCATTGCTTAACAATCATTAAAAAGAAAGGAGAGGTGCTTGGTGAGAGTCTATGGCTAGTAGTTAAAATAAGAGAAGGAAATATCAAGACATAAAGCAAGTGTTAGTCTGTGTAAAAAGGAAATTAAATTTCCAAGTCATTATATGAGGTCAATATTTTCTTACAGCCAGACAAAAATCATCACAAAAAAAGAAAGCTATAGTCATAATATCACATATTAATATAGACAAAAAATTAACAAAATATTAGGAAATTATATATCACAACATATTAAAAAAAGGACTGTTCACCATGGTCAAAACCAAACATGATTTTTCTCAAGGATGTAAAATTTATTTAACTGAAAATCAGTTAAGTTAATATAGCATATTAAAGGAATAAAAGCAAAAATCACAGGATCATCTCAACAGAAAGAGAAAACATTGGGAAAAAACATACATTTATGATAAAAATTTTCAGTAAATTAAAAATTAAATAAAACATTTTTAACTTGATAAAGAGCACCTACAAAAGACCTATAGCTAGCATCATGCCTAATGACAAAAGGTTGATTGCCCTTGTAAAATAGGGATCAAACAAAGATGTCTAATTTCTTTTTTTTTAATTGGCAGTCACACGTACCCCAGTGTACAAAGATGTCTAATTCCATCACTTCTACCAACATTGTACCATAGATTCCAGCCAATGCAATGAAGCAAGAAAAGAAATTTTTAAAATTCAGATAAGAAAGAATAATTAAAATTCTCTTTATTTACAAATTACAAGGTCCTGAATGTAGAATATCCAAAGGAATGTATTAAAAGTACTACAACTAAAAATAATTTTAGCACAGGACTCTAGCACTAGCACAGAAGATAGATATACAAAAATCAATTAAATTTCTATAAACCAACAAAAAAATTCAAAAATAAAGTTAAAGGAAACCATCCATAACAGCACCAAAAATAACACAAAATTTAGAAATGAACTTAATAAATTGTAAAACTTGCATACTAAAAATACCAAAATATTGCTGTGAGAAAATAAAGACAAAATAGAGAGATATTCCATGTTTGTGCATTTGAAGACTCAAAGTTATGACAAGGAAAATTCTTTCCTGAGTGAACTATAGATTCAACACAATTCCTATCGAAACCTTAGCAATCTATTTGAGAAGAAATGAATAAGCTGGCAGTAAAATTTGAATGGAATGCAAAGGAACAAGAACAGCCAAAATTTTGAAAAATAAGAACAAGGTTAGAGGAACTTCATTTCTAATTTCTAAACATAATCAGAAGTTACAGTTATCAAAAGGTATAGTACTAGCAAAATAAAATGTGGTATATCCATATAATGATGTGCAATTCATCAATAAAAATTAATGAATTACTGACACATGCTGTGATATGAATGACCTAAAATTACTCTGATAAGTGAAAGAAGCCAATCACAAAAGCCACACCTTGTATGATTACATTTAGAAATGTCTAGAAAAGAAAAATATATAGAGACAGAAAACAGATTAATGATTCCCTGTGCCTGGGGACAAGATTGAGAACAACTAGAAATAAATATATAAGAGGCCTATTTTGGAGGTAATCAAAATATTCTAAAACTAGATTGTGGTGATAGTTGGGTAATTACATAATTTTACTAAAAATATTTGGACTAGATGGATATAGAAAAAAAAAAGTAGAGTGGGTGAAACCCCTAAGAGCCTCTAGAAATGCAGGTAATATGAATACATGAATGTCAGTTGGAAATGGGAAACTAAGAGTAAGGTCCTTCTGAATGTGGGGCCCTGTGTAAATGTCCATGAAATTTGCTGATATTCAACAAAGATTTCAAAATGGCATGTTTGATAATTTTTCTCTGTGACCACAGTAAGACACACTATATATTGAGCTTTTCATATATATAATCTTTTAAAAATACACAATTTAAATAACATGTTTGTTTAACTTCCTCAAGATCACAATGGAAATCTTATATTGTTATATATGAAATCACTATGACTACTTAAAGTAATAAGCATGACTTACATTTATAGGTTTATGAACTGTAAAACTCTATTAGCATACTGAACCACTGAACCATATCTTCTTATCTTTAAGAATACATGATAATTGATAATTTATATGACGTTAATTCAGTCACACTGCTAGGTAAACATTGTCTTTTGACCTACAAGATGCTTGTTGAAGCTCAAAGTTAAAGCTACTATTTTATTTCATATCTATAGATTACCGATGATATCTAACCACTATGTATTTGTTACACTGATCTGTGTCTTGAAAATACCCTGCTTCATAAAAAATAAATTACATTCTGGAAGCAAGTATTATAGTAAGTTCAAGGTAGTAGTCCTAATTTTTAAAAATTTAATACTAATTTAAACCTATATATCTCACAGAACCAGAACGAAAATTCATGTAGAAACATTAAAAATACCTCTCTGCAAAAACATTTCTAAACAGAACTTCCTGCCTCCAGGCATCCCAGTAGGGATGATTTGTTCCCTAGATATTCCTCATAATAGTTAGTGGCTTTATATTACCTGGATGTACTTATGATCGGCCAGCCCACCGGGCACTTTGATAAGCTTGTTATTGTTCAAATGAAGTTCCCTCAAATGAGGAGTGTTGGCCAAAGAGCCATTGTCAACAGCAGAGATGCTGTTGAAACTCAGTCCCAACCTGCAACAGAAAACAGAAATGAATGGATCCACTGCACATGGATGCTTTCTTACAATAGGAAAGGCATTTTTTTGTTTTTATACTTACTGTTACCTCTGCCTAACGTGATTTTCCCCAAACTATCTCAGCTAGAGCCCATTTGTTCTTCAGGTTTCATCTCAGATACAGTCTGCCCCTAGTGAATGCTCATATAGCACCCTGTTGTGGAATATGGAATGAAACAGGGCAAAAACTAATAGAGTTTTGCCAAGAAAATGCACTAGTCATAACAAACACCCTCTTCCAACAACACAAGAGAAGACTCTATACATGGACATCACCAGATGGTCAACACCGAGATCAGATCGATTATATTCTTTGCAGCCAAAGATGGAGAAGCTCTATACAGTCAGCAAAAACAAGACCAGGAGCTGACTGTGGCTCAAACCATGAACTCCTTATTGCCAAATTCAGACTGAAATTGAAGAAAGGAGAGAAAACCACTAGACCATTCAGGTATGACCTAAATCAAATCCGTTATGATTATACAGTGGAAGTGAGAAATAGATTTAAGGGCCTAGATCTGATAGATAGAGTGCCTGATGAACTATGGAATGAGGTTCGTGACATGGTAGAGGAGACAGGGACCAAGATCATCCCCATGGAAAAGAAATGCAAAAAAGGCAAAATGGCTGTCTGGGGAGGCCTTACAAATAGCTGTGAAAAGAAGAGAAGCAAAAAGCAAAGGAGAAAAGGAAAGATATAAACATCTGAATGCAGAGTTCCAAAGAATAGCAAGAAGAGATAAGAAAGCCTTCTTCAGCAATCAATGCAAAGAAATAGAGGAAAACAACAGAATGGGAAAGACTAGAGATCTCTTCAAGAAAATCAGAGATACCAAAGGAACATTTCATGCAAAGATGGGCTCGATAAAGGACAGAAATGGTATGGACCTAACAGAAGCAGAAGATATTAAGAAGAGATGGCAAGAATACACAGAAGAACTGTACAAAAAAGATCTTTATGACCCAGATAATCACGATGGTGTGATCATTCACATAGAGCCAGACATCCTGGAATGTGAAGTCAAGTGGGCCTTAGAAAGCATCACTATGAACAAAGCTAGTGGAGGTGATGGAATTCCAGTTGAGCTATTCCAAATCCTGAAAGATGATGCTGTGAAAGTGCTGCACTCAATATGCCAGCAAATTTGGAAGACTCAGCAGTGGCCACAGGACTGGAAAAGGTCAGTTTTCATTCCAATCCCAAAGGAAGGCAATGCCAAAGAATGTTCAAACTACTGCACAACTGCACTCATCTCACATGCTAGTAAAGTAATGCTCAAAATTCTCCAAGCCAGGCTTCAGCAATATGTGAACCGTGAACTTCCTGATGTTCAAGCTAGTTTTAGAAAAGGCAGAGGAACCAGAGATCAAATTGCCAACATCTTCTGGATCATGGAAAAAGCAAGAAAGTTCCAGAAGAACATCTATTTCTGCTTTATTGACTATGCCAAAGCCTTTGACTGTGTGGATCACAATAAACTGCGGAAAATTCTGAAAGAGATGGGAATACCAGAACACCTGATCTGCCTCTTGAGAAATTTGTATGCAGGTCAGGAAGTAACAGTTAGAACTGGACATGGAACAACAGACTGGTTCCAAATAGGAAAAGGAGTACGTCAAGGCTATATATTGTCACCTTGTTTATTTAACTTATATGCAAAGTACATCATGAGAAATGCTAGACTGCAAGAAACATAAGTTTGTATCAAGATTGCTGGGAGAAATATCCATAACCTCAGATATGCAGATGACACCACCCTTATGGCAGAAAGTGAAGAGGAACTAAAAAGCCTCTTGATGAAAGTGAAAGTGGAGAGTGAAAAAGTTGGCTTCAAGCTCAACATTCAGAAAACAAAGATCATGGCATCCACTCCCATCACTTCATGGTAAATAGATGGGGAAACAGTGGAAACAGTGTCAGACTTTCTTTTTCTGGGCTCCAAAATCACTACAGATAGTGACTGCAGCCATGAAATTAAAAGACGCTTACTCCTTGGAAGGAAAGTTATGACCAACCTAGATAGCATATTCAAAAGCAGAGACATTACTTTGCCAACAAAGGTTCTTCTAGTCAAGGCTATGGTTTTTCCTGTGGTCATGTAAGGATGTGAGAGCTGGACTGTGAAGAAGGCTGAGCGCCAAAGAATTGATGCTTTTGAACTGTGATGTTGGAGAAGACTCTTGAGAGTCCCTTGGACTGCAAGGAGATCCAACCAGTCCACTCTGAAGGAGATCAGCCCTGGGATTTCTTTGGAAGGAATGATGCTAAAGCTGAAACTCCAGTATTTTGGCCACCTCATGCGAAGAGTTGACTCATTGGAGAAGACTCTGATGCTGGGAGGAATTGAGGGCAGGAGGAGAAGGGGACGACAGAGGGTGAGATGGCTGGATGGCATCACTGACTCGATGGATATGGGTCTGAGTGACCTCCAGGAGTTAGTGATGGACAGGGAGTCCTGGCGTGCTGCGATTGATGGGGTCGCAAAGAGTCAGACATGACTGAGCGACTGATCTGATCTGATCTGTCACCCTCTTGTAACACTCAAGGGGCTGTGTACTTGTGTGTCTTGCTTTGAGAAAAGTGACTGTCTTGTATATCTGGTACTAACCCAGAGCTTGATGTGATCAAGAGTTGATTATATAATGAATGCAGTTAACTCAAATGAGGCAAAATGAAAGGGACACTATTACTATCTTGGTCACTTTGTAAATCAAGCAACTGTATTTTTATTGTACAAATTTATTTGTTGTAAATAAAAAGTGAAGGTTTGTAATGTCAATAAATCTACCTGCCAGAAAGCTCAACAGAAAATGTGTTTAAAAGAGTCTATCAATGACAATCTGTTACTGTCAGAATATGCCTGGTGTCAATATTCCTGGCTTCTGACACTGATCTCTGAGCTATGACCCCTAGAGTCCTGATCTCTGACCCTCATCTTGCCCCTTCTTCCATTTCTCATACAATGCCACTCAAGGTTCTGGGGTGTATTTTTTTAATTAAATGTTTAACAAGTTGGGGTCTGCAGCTTTGATGTTCCCTCATAGTGCGTGCTAGGTCACTTCAGTCATATTCGACTCTCTGTGACCCTATAGACTGGAGCCCACCAGGCTCTTCTGTCTATGGGATTCTCCAGGCAAAAATACTGGAGTGGGTTGTCATGCCCTCCAGGGGATCTTCAAGACCCAGGGTTTGAACCTGTGGCTCCTGCGTTGCAGGCAGATTCTTTACCACTGAGCCACCACAGAAGCTCTTACTCACAGTAAATCAAATTCAAAACTCAGAAGAAGCTGACTTGAAGACAGAACCACTGTACCCAATATCCTCAGAATTAGTATCTGTCAGAACTAGGGTGCTGTCAATCCAAAAGGTCAGAGAGAGATGAGGCAATAAAGTAGTGGGAGAGAACCAGAAAGCTCAAAGGGAGAGAAAGCAGAAGAATCTCTTGAATTCCTTCAAATTTAGTGAAAAAGACCTGGCCCTTTTTGAAGAATGATTCCTGCTTGCCTTCAGTGAGTTGAGATTTTTGAACCCTTTTGGGATTTAGATGTTGGCGTAGGGCTTCCCTGGTGACTAAGCTGGTAAAGAATCTGCCTGCAATGCAGGAGACCTGGATTCTATCCCTGGGTTGCGAAGATCCCCTGGAGAAGGAAACTGCTACCCACTCCACTATTCTGGCCTGGAGAATTCCATGGACTGTATAGTCCATGGGATCCGCAAAGAGTCGGACACAACTGAGAGACTTTCACTTTAGGTAACCTAAGTCTTCCAATTTTCATCATGACTTGGTATTTGAAATAACTGAGATTAAAGTGTGCTGATTTTAGGCTATTGATAACACAGGTGGCTTGCCTTGCTTGTTGATTATCAGCCTGGCACCTTGTCTCATAATATTTTGTCTTTCCCTCAGTCTTAAACTTTTATCTGTTTCTGGTCTTTCCTTTTGTATTTCAGAACCTTGACTCCTAGTTCTTAGAGCACTCCAAGTCCCATACCCAATTTGGACTAATACATTTCTTAGAATATAATATTTCTAATAATCTAATTGAAGGAAACTACATTTTCAATCATCAATTTATATTCGCTCATCAAATGTTTTTTAGAACCTGTTACATTAAAGACTTTTGTTCTAGGCTTGTGAAGGCAGAGGAGACGTGGCTCAAAAACCATGATTCTTTCCATCAAAGAAAATTCCACCTCTTAGGAGAGAATATGGTTATACATGCTTAATAAGAAAAGGGAAGTTTGCCTGAAAAACCACTTTATATTCTTGCAGAGGGACATGCAGGATTTTCTCTTTATTTGTTCCTAATAACTAATTGGAATATTTGTCCTGCAACAATGTCCTGAGATTAGTGGCTGCTTTTTTCTCCTTTTCATAGTTTGGATTTTCAGCACCAATGTGCCTCTCATGTTCCAGAATCAGGGAGGAGCAAACAACAGAAGGATTTGATGCTTTATGAGATAGATATTTCTGAACTTGATTCCAAAGAGAAATGTATTTAATCAATTCAAGAATTGAGAAAGTTTGCTTGGCCAGTGAGGCAATTTTCTCTTATTTAATGACGGGAATTCAAAATCTTTTTAAACAAAAATCTTCATTTCTATTGACCTTCTCAAAGTTTATTAGCTCTTTATGCTTCTGTTTGATAAAAAGTATGTGATGTTAATTTTAAAGTGTGAAATCTTAAAGTCTCCATACCAATTTCAGTACAAAATAAACTTACTTTTCTAAAATGGCACAATATTATGAATGATTTACCACGTTTAGAATTTTATACTATTGCCAATCCCTACTACTTATACTCCTCCTAATACTACTGATGATAATCCAATAATAATAGCTGTCCTAAGGCTTCCCTGGTAGCTCAGACGGTAAAGTGTCTGCCTATAATGCAGGAAACCCAGGTTTAATCGCTGGAGCTGCTGCTACTGCTGCTAAGTCGCTTCAGTCGTGTCCGACTCTGTGTGACCCCATAGACGGAAGCTCACCAGGCTCCCCTGTCCCTGGGATTCTCCAGGCAAGAACACTGGAGTGGGTTGCCATTTCCTTCTCCAATGCATGAAAGCGAAAAGGAAAGTGAAGCCGCTCAGTCGTGTCCGACTCTTAGCGACCCCATGGATTGGACCGTCCATGGGATTTTCCAGGCAAAAGTACTGGGGTGGGGTGCCATTGCCTTCCCCTAATCGCTGGAGAGGGGTTGCGAAATCCCCTGGAGAAGGAAATGGCAACCCACTCCAGTATTCTTGCCTGGAAAATCCCATAGACTGAGGAGCCTGGTAGGCTACAGTCCATGGGGTCACAAAGAGTCAGACACGACTGAGCAACTTCACTTTCTTTCAAAGACACTTCTACACAGTGAGAAATGCAACTTATCTTCCTACATTTCTCTCTAGGTAGAGAGGCTTAATCAACATAGAAAGGTAGGTAACACTATTTTGAATATTATTTTTTCCATTAGAGACTAATTAAAATTGCTTTAGATAATGGGTTTCTTATCATCTGAGGCAGCAGGGTTATATATTGCAGCTACAGTTACATGCATATACCACCTTCATCCCTCACACTCCCCTGGGTCACTGGGGGATACCCACAGAGGGGAAAACTGCATTATATATGCATCTGCTTTTATGTATTTCTCAAAGATAAATGATATGCTTTGTATTTATTTATCCATGATGAAATTTATGTGCAAAAAAAGGAGTGAGCCAATTTGGCATAACACTATGCTTCTCAGCAAGGACATTCAGCAGTACATGTGAATTAGGAGCAGACTGTGAAGACAGTTGAAAGGGTCTGCCAACACTCTCTTTTTACTGCTTCACCAGATTACAGATATAAAAAAAGTTGAAATTAGGTTAAAAATTAGGCATTAATGATCATCTATAAGGAAAAAAAGCTTAGAAGGGTTAGAAAAAAAAAATTGAGAGTATATTTAATGTCCAGAGAGACATTTTAAACTCTTCAGAGAACAGGAGTTAGAAAATCACATGATATGTATTCTAATACATGCTGTAAAATGCCCAATATTTTCATGTCCTGGTAGCTTTCATTTTAATACGATTTCAAATTCTGAATACTATGTTATAATTACTTAGACTTCTGTTTGATACAATCAAGTTAGAACATATTGAATGAGAATACAGATTTAATCAAATGGTACATATGATATATCTTAATCTAAAAACAATATGGTATTCATAAAATATAAGGCTGATATTAGTGGACTTATGATAAGTACATTATTTCATTAGTTTTTTTTTTTTTTTAATAATTCCACAAAGCTGAAGTTTGTGGTTATTAGTAACAAAAACAAAAATTGTGGTACAGACAAAAAAATCAATCATCATGTTTCTAATTCTGAGTGTATAGGCACTAATATACTGATCCATTTCACTGATAGAATATTATGAAATAACATTATTACTTAGCCAAATTATTCAGTCCTTTCAGGCTAGCTGCATCAACTTTGGTGATTTTGTTGCCATCGAGATGTAATTCAGTAAGGGAAGGAGGAAGACCTGCAATATGGAAATACAGGAAGTTAAATTAGCAGAGAAATATAATTAGAGAATTATGAAGACTTAATGCAGACACATGTCATCAATTTTCCAAATGACATTCAGTTTCAAAGGATTTGCTTTGCATCTTATTCATCAGTTTTGCTTTTCCTCTTTTTCCTTCATCCCTTTTACAATAATACATGTTTTCGGAAGTAGTACAAGCCATTCCTACTTTTCTCCTAACAAACTGTGTTCGCTATGTAGTAGATTATCATGAAGTAGATTTTTGTCCTAGACACTGTCAATACAGTTGTAGAAGTGAAGTCTTCTCTTCTTTGAATCTCATTAGTTTCTCACACCTTTGTTAATGGGCTCACACTGACATTGACAAAGGATCAGATCAGATCAGATTAGTCGCTCAGTCGTGTCCAACTCTTTGCAACCCCATGAATCGCAGCACGCAAGGCCTCCGTGTCCATCACCAACTCTCGGGGTTCACTGAGACTCACGTCCATCGAGTCAGTGATGCTATCCAGCCATCTCATCCTCTGTTATCCCCTTCTCCTCCTGTCCCCAGTCCCTCCCAGCATCAGAGTCTTTTCCAGTGAGTCAACTCTTCACATGAGATGGCCAAAGTACTGGAGTTTCAGCTTTAGCATCATTCCTTCCAAAGAAATCCTAGGGCTGATCTCCTTCAGAATGGACTGGTAGGATCTCCTTGCAGTCCAAGGGACTCTCAAGAGTCTTCTCCAGCACCACAGTTCAAAAGCATCAATTCTTCAGCGCTCAGCCTTCTTCACAGTCCAGCTCTCACATCCATACATGACCACAGGAAAAAACATAGCCTTGACTAGGCGAACCTTTGTTGGCAAAGTAATGTCTCTGCTTTTGAATATGCTATCTAGGTTGGTCATAACTTTCCTTCCAAGGAGTAAGCGTCTTTTAATTTCATGGCTGCAGTGATTTTGGAGCCCAGAAAAATAAAGTCTGACACTGTTTCCACTGTTTCCCCATCATTTCCCATGAAGTGATGGGACCAGATGCCATGATCTTCATTTTCTGAATGTTGAGCTTGAAGCCAACTTTTTCACTCTCCACTTTCACTTTCATCAAGAGGCTTTTTAGTTCCTCTTCACTTTCTGCCATAAGGGTGGTGTCATCCGCATATCACCAGAGATCAAATTGCCAACATCTGCTGGATCATGGAAAAAGCAAGAGAGTTCCAGAAAAACATCTATTTCTGTTTTATTGACTATGCCAAAGCCTTTGACTGTGTGGATCACAATAAACTGTGGAAAATTCTGAAAGAGATGGGAATACCAGACCACCTGATCTGCCTCTTGAGAAATCTGTATGCAGGTCAGGAAGCAACAGTTAGAACTGGACATGGAACAACAGACTGGTTCCAAATAAGAAAAGGAGTATGTCATTTGGAAAAGGAGTACGTCAAAGCTGTATATTGTCACCCTGTTTATTTAACTTATATGCAGAGTACATCATGAGAAATGCTGGACAGGAATAAACACAAGCTGGAATCAAGATTGACAAAGGATAATGACTCTAAAATGAAGCTTTTGGCATCTGAAGTATAAATAAGTAATTATGGATAAGTTCAACCTATAAACAACCTTAATCATGTATTTTCTTACTGAGATTCATTAATAACTAACACTTATATACTGTGCTGGCTTTAGTTTTAATTAATTTTTCCATAAAACCATGAAATGTTTCTGTAACATGATGTGTAGAAAGAGCTTATTTGGTCCTTTTAAATTAAGACTGTTTCTTTAGACAAGCGGAATACAGAGTCCTATAATCAAGTGATCTGCCATATGTAGGGCACCTGGGGAAATAATTTGAAATCCAACGCATCAGCTAAACCTCTGGATAGTACCTTGGTGAAAGGCTATGACCTCTAAAAATGTAGTAATGTAAGTATAAAAGTTTAAATACTATATTTTCATTTCCTCTTGCCATCTGAGGATCTATTATGTTTTTATACAGTTTTTAAAAACTACATATTGTTCCATTTACAAGAACAGCAACAACTACAAAGAAAATAGCAAATTGGTTACATGGAGAACTAACATCTGCTTAGCAGATAGGGTTGGTTCTTTGTCTATAATGAATAAAATTGGAAAATCACAGGTTATGTTCGGCTTGAAATTTTCATTACATCCCACTCAACTTAGTCAAAACATTCCATTTAATGTAAAAGTTTATTCCATATTTTATTTGAAAATGACTATTAATTTCTCAACAGTAGTATGATTTATGTGGGAGATACCAAATAAAGGAATTTCTGCTTTACTAACTGTCTGTTACGTGCTGAACACTGAGATTAGCATTTTCTTAACCTAGCTCATGTAAGTTGTTTCAATAAATAAATTATTTTTCATTAATTCAGTTTCATTGATGAAGAAACAGAGATTCACAGTTACCTATTTTGTAGGTTATCTAGCTACTAAGTGGGGACTGTGGTATGCTCCCAGATGGCCAAAGAGAATAACATGGTCTTCACCGAAGAAAATGAAATAACAATGGCATGATTCTTGCAAATAAATGTCAGGAAATCACAGTCAATAAGGACTAAGAGATTCCAATCACTTTACTCTCAGAATATATAAATGTGGATTTTTAAAATGCTCTCATAAAAAAAAGCAAGTGAATATATAGCAAAGCAGTGAATGTACATCCTTTCTTCCCTGTCACTATGAAAAGGTGTTTTAAAAAATGTAGTGTCTCTGGAACAACAATCATCATCACATCCCTCATTCTTACCTCGTTTCTAAGTGTCTTCCCTTTGGGGACATCAGTTTCCCAAAAGGAAAGTTGTGGTAAGTTTCACTGTGAAAGAGAAGTTTGCAATAGAAGGGTAGAGAGATCCAAGTTTATAAAGAATATCATTAGCCTCTGCCACAGTAGCATTTAGCCAAAGATTCTACACCTGTTACTGTTTTTTCTTTTCCTTTTCCATTTTTAAGATAAAATATATTGAGAAGCTTACTTTGGGCCAGATACTGTGTATGTACAAGTCTTATTTATATCTATTAATCCTCACAAATATCCTACAAGAGAGGTGTCACTAATACCACCATTTTATAGGTAGCAAAACTGAGGTTTTTAGAAATGTGGAATAATAATCCTGAAGTCATAGGATATCACAGGATAACTAAATGACTGAGTCAGTCCTCTCGCCCAGGAAGGTCTGACTTCACAGTGCGAGCTTAAAATCTCTCTACTCCACTCCACTGGCTTTTGATGTCCCTCAGGGAGCTGAGATACCATGTGGAAATTAGACTCCTGGAAAGAGGCTACGTTCAGGCGTAAGGGTACCAGTCTAGGAAAGCTAGACTCTTACATGACACAGGTATAGTTATGCACAGGAAGAAGGACATGGCAGCAGAATGAAGTGGTCAAACCCATGAGTTATGGCGTCAGCTCAGCACAACCCAGCTGTGCCACTGGCTAGCTTGGAGGCTTTGGCCACAATTTACATCATGTCTTTCAGATTTATTTTCCTCAATTATAAGACAGGTGTGATAATATTACTTAAAAGGGTCATTTCGAGATTCATATAACAGAAGCCAAGAAAAGCATTTGGCATAATATAAGAGAATTCATGAAAAGCATTTAGCATAAGTGCTTAATAAAACTGAGTTATTATGATTTTAATACTATTAAGAGTTTAATAAATAAAAGCAAGTAGAAAAGATGAGAAAAGAGCCCTAGCATAGTAATAAACAGATATAAGAAATCAAGGAAAACTGATCACTAAGTGATGAAACGTGTTATTGAGCTATATTTAGGAGATATAATTAGAAGGACAGCAAAATCAAAGACTGTGCTTTAATGCAAGTCATCTGGTAGCATGAAGTAATAAAAAATACCTGGACTTTAAATTCAAGCTACTTTACTTTACCTCCTATAGCTCTAAGGCTTTAGAGAAAATATATATATATATATATATATATATATATATATATATATATATATATATAAATGTACTATTGTAAATGTAAATTAAAATATATTTACAAATATAAAATCCCTGCACTGGTGATGTAAAAATTACCTATTACCATGTAAGAAGTCAGAGACTCAATATGAAAGTACTTTGTGAACTATAAATCAATCTCCCTTCATCTATCTGTCAGTCAATCATCTGTCTATTGATCTATCATCTATCTATTTATCTTCTATACCAGTAGTTGCTATCAATGGGCATCAAAAACACTTTGTAGCAAAAATACTATAGAGAGGGCAAGGGGTAGTAATGGACTAAGTACTCTCTAGACCTGAAATTTCAGTAGAAGCACAATAAAGGATAATTGTTTTCTGTGGGCAAGTACCTATATTTTATATCAATTCAAGAACAAGACATCTAAAAAAGACATCTAAACTGAGGAAAGGCCAGATTGAGGAGAAAATTTGAGAATACGAAGGAGGTTTTGTGTGACTGAAATAAATACCTGCGACCACAAAAATGTGAAAATTAGAGAAACTTATTTTTGTTGATTTGTTGGCTTAAAAGCCCCTCCTGACTAAACCTTAGCATGGTGAGCTTATCCTTGTGACTGTGATGATTGCTATTTATTTGCCTGGCTTTGCTCTAGGCAATAAGCTTCTTGAAGGCAGGCCTATATCCTATTCACTGCCCTTTCTCCATGCTTATACTTTGCCTGAGCTAAATGAGTGTTTAAAATACTTTTAATGAGTAATAGAAGGTAACAGTAACCCACTACTTATTTACAGGCCAGATATTTTTTCTATTTATTTAATTTTACAACAATCCAATGAAGTGGATACTAATATTATTACCACTTTACAGATTTTACAAATGTGTCATAGATGTTGAACAACTTGTCCAAGATCATGCAGCCAATTAGTGACAGTCTGAACTCAAGCAGACTCCAAAATCCACACTCTTTACAACATATAACCCCCACCCTTAGAGCATGACCATTGTGGATCCTGTTATTCAGATAGTAGTGACTAGAATATCCTCAAATGCAATGGAATTGACTAAGGGATTAGAGACTCAGTAAAAATTGGCTCAATTTCAGATGTTCTTCCATGGTATCATTTTTTAAAAGAAAGTACTACAAAAGCAGTCTATTTTTTAAATAACTATAATTTTTTCTTTATGATATCACAATTCTATAATATAAAATCATTGTCTGTTAATTTGCATCTTACATTAGATGTAAGTATCTTTATAGCTGAAAGAGTCTAGCCATCTCTACAGTCAGCCTGGATGGCTCAGTGGCCAGCTAGTTTCATTGGAATACTTCAAGGGATAGAGAATTTACTAGAAATAATGTTGGCCACTTGAGTCACCGTTCAAATTTTCAAAGACATATTTTTTTTAGTGTCAAAGTTTTTGGATTTAGATATTCAAATTGCTTTGAAGACCTGTGGCTGATTCAAGTCAACATGTGCCAAAAACCACTACAATATTTCAAATTAATTAGCTTCCAATTAAAATAAATTAATTTTAAAAAGAATATCAAATGAACAAAATATATATAAAAAAAAGAATTTTCATCACCTTGAGGGATGGTAGTTATATTAGTGTCAGCAATGCGGATGTAGGAGAGCTTCTTCATTCCCTGAAAGGCTCCATTTTCAATGCCTGAGCTCTTCAGCGGGTTGGTGCCAAGTTCTACAAATGTAATAAGTGCAAAACTTTTAGAGGACAACCTGAGGAAACTGCGAGCCAGAGTAGTGTCTGCTCAACAAGAAAAAAATTGGATCAATAGCAACTTGACTAAAAATACAAAAGAGAAATTAAAGGGCTTGTGTCTCAAAGGGATGGCAAAATGTGGTAAAAGTGTTTCCCTTATTAAAACAACCAAAAACAATAACAACAACAAAAATGATTTAGGAAAAAGTAATAATATGAAAAACAATAACAACAAAATTATTAAAGGTCCATACACAGGTTTGCCTACAAATCAACAAGAGTGTTTATAAATCACACTTGTTATGGGGCAATTACTAAGACATATTAAAATACTGTTAAATAATATGAATCTAGCATTTTGTAAGCCAATTATGACAAATATTTTACCACACATAGAGAAAAACATTAGAACACATTACTTAAAGCAGATGATTTATATATGTTCAGACTAGAATAAATTCCCACAATGTAAAGCTATTCTTCAAATATCTCTAATTAAGCACAGCTTTATTCCATCCTGCATCTTGGGCCTGCAGTAGGTAGTGTAGCATCAGCCCTAGAGACTTCTTCCTTCATTTTCAGATCTTCAAGTTCAAGAATAAAAATTTTGTAAGGCACAGATTCAAAAACCACTTCTCCTGGCCCAGCTACTGTTATTTCCACATGCTTTAAGAGCTGTAAATTCTGGCTAATTTACCTTCCTGTAGCTAAAGCTTACTTGTAATCTCTTAAGGTGAACCTTGAATCCTGGTTTTAGAGCTATAAGAATATCTGTACCTACGACGATCATCTGGTTCAATCCATTGAACACAGACTTCCGCACTTTGGTGATCTCGTTCTCATGGACACGCAGCTCCTGAAGAGTTTTGGGCATTTTCTCTGGCAATTCCTTCAGCTGATTCTTGGAAAGATAAAGTCGTTCCAATTTCACCAAAGGAGCAAATGCCCCAGGGCTGATTTTGCTAATTTTGTTGTTGATGAGAATCAGTGTCTGTAGATGGTGAACAAAAGCAACATCTTAATTCCAGAACCTTCCACACATAAAATATGTATGTCAAGCAAGTGTGTAATTTCATTCCATTTATGGGACTAGCAGAGAAATCTGCAAAATTAGAAGAAATTAGAAAGAAGTTAAACTGATCTGATTACTTGAAAAGCACATGAGAACCTGAACTTCAGGAGAAAAGGGGAGAGAAATTTGATAAAAAGCATATTATACATAGAGAGATATAGCTATTGAATTTTTAAACAATAAATGCCCAAAATATTGAAATTACTAAAGTGACCTGGAAAGAATCTAGTGCCACCGACATCCATTCTCCAGTCAGCTTTTCAACCTCTAAGTCCATCTTCATCAGCTATTGTCATGGAATCCACTATGGAGTGCCACTATAACGGTGGCACTAATTTATACCATCACCAACAATGCCAGAGAGTAAAATTATCTTGCAGCCTCACAGAATTTAATATAATCATTTTCCAAAAGTTTGCAAATCAACACATTATGTTGTAGCTCATTGCTTTACTTTGTACTTCCTTGTCTCTTGAGAGGTTAAAGAAATTGCTACCTTTAGCTTTATTTTTTGGAGGAAAAGGATTGCTTGGTCACAAAACTTCTCATTTTTCTTAATGTTTAATGTATTTTAATAAATAATTTATGGATACATTATATTTTTCTTCTGTTTCTGCTCATTTTGCACATAATGGCTTTACGTAGTCAAATATGTTAATTTTTTGTAATTTTAAAATGTGTGTTTCTAAGTTCTCCTAATATAAGGAATTATTCATAATCCATTATTGTTATACTATAGATACTGCTACACCTACTTTTGGACTACCTCAATTATCTCCCAATGATCTATGTGTATACAGAACCACACTGCATTATGTCAACTTGTTGGCTTATCATAAGAAATTTAGGATAATTTTATCAAGATCTAAGAAACTTCTGTTTTCAATTGTGGCTTGTTTTTAGGCCCATGTGAAAATGCAAAGGGGCAAGAAATGAACAAGAGGAATAAAACAGTGGGAACTTTCCATCTCAAAAATGTAACACTATTTTTAAAAGGTAATAGCTAGTTTAATAACCCATGTACATTCTCATGTAGTTCACATTATTTGATTAATTAAACCTTATTTCAAATAATAAGTTAATAACCTTTTTAACTAATCCTTACCGGTGAATTGTTTGATTAAAATAAAATCCTAGGTAATTTCAGTAACTATTACAGAAAGTTAAAAAAAATGAAATTAGGAAATTGATATTAATAAGCAAAATGTCCAGAAAAATAGTAAAAGCCAGAGCTAGAGGAGAGATGAGAGGACTTGCATCATTAAAAAACAGTCAAAATGGTGGATGCTTAATTGTAAACACAGGACGTCCTTAATTGCCATCCATGTAAGGAAATTCTGAAAGGCTGGTCTGAAAAATCTGTCTTATTTTATGTTGAATGTTGAAACCTATTATGAAGAGTCAATCTGCTGATGTATTACCTGCCATTTCAGGTAATAAAATATGACTTCTTTTACTAGATAATAACTAGACAATGTCTCTACTGGTGAGTATGCTATAGTAATAACTGCTGCTATATTTTGGAGGTGGTGTGACATTTGTCCCCAGTTTTTCCTCAGTAAAGCAGAAATAATAACACCTACGGGGGCTTGTTGTGAGGACTAAAAAAATCAATCATGTATATAGACTGCTTTCTTGCAAAGCAACTTTCAAATAGCATTGTTTGTAGAAAAGGTCTCGTCCAGCAAAAAGAATCTCCACTGAAAAATAAATAAACTACAAATTTTGATCATCATGATACAGAGTGAAGTGTTAGTTGCTCAGTTGTGTCTGACTCTTTGTGACCCCATGGACTATAGTCCTCCGGGCTCTTCTGTCCATGGGATTTTTCAGGCAAGCCTGGAGTGGGATGCCATTCCCTTATCCAAGGAAGCTTCCCAACCCAGGAATTGAACATAGGTTTATTGCATTGTAGGCAGATTCTTTTCCAAGACCTGTATAAATTAGAGTTTCATATAAAACAGATCCATGTGTGAAACAAGTTACTTATGTAGATAAAGTACTGCTGAGAATGGCTAACATTAGTTCTATACACAGGGATACGTATTTAAGAAACATAGTTTATAAAATTATATGGCAAATGTTGTTATGGAAAAAAGTGGACTAATTACATTGACTAATGACAAAGCCCAGATAAACCAGAGAAAGAGTCAAAGGTAAACCACATATATTGTTCAGGAGATCAGCTGATGAAAAGAGGAAAGACAAGCAGAAATGGACTATCATTTAGATAATGGACTGAGAGAAGCCAAATTAGGAGGGACATTGTTGCTTGAGGATCAGAAAATGCCCTGAATGCCATTTAACCTAAAACTGAAGCATAGGCTCAAAAAATCAGAACTACCTACTTCTTTGTAACTAAAGAAAAAGTGATGTAGCCTGGTAGGTAGGGGAGAGATGATGAAAAAGTGACTGGCAATAGAAATGGGATGGAAGGAGGAGTAAAAGCATTTTCACCACCTTCATCATAGAAAGTAGTCAAAAGGTCCATACTTCCAGTTTTAAGACCAGTAAGTACTGGGAATGTAATGTACAAAAAAATGACGACTATAATGAACACTGCCATATGGTATGCCTGAACATTGCTAAGAGACTAAATCCTAAAAGTTCTCATCACAAAGAAAATATTTGTTCTTCTTTTTTTAATATCTGTATGAGATGATCAGATCAGAGATATTAATTAAACACACTATGGTAATGATGCTAAAGCTGAAACTCCAGTACTTTGGCCACCTTTGGCCACCTCATGCGAAGAGTTGACTCATTGGAGAAGACTCTGATGCTGGAAGGGATTAGGGGCAGGAGGAGAAGGGGACGACAGAGGATGAGATGGCTGGATGGCTTCACTGACTCCATGGATGTGAGTCTGAGTGACCTCCGAGAGCTGGTGATGGACAGGGAGGCCTGGCGTGCTGCGATTCATGGGGTAGCGAAGAGTCAGACACGACTGGGCGACTGATCTGATCTGATCTGATCTGATGGTAATCACTTCACAATATATGTATGCCAAGTTATTATGCTGTACTCCTTGAAGTTGTAGGAAAGTGAAAGTGTTAGTCGCTCAATTGACTCTTTGCTGTGAACCTATGGACTGCAGCCCACCAGCTTCCTCTGTCCGTGGATTTCTCAGGCAAGAATAGTGAAATGGGTTGCTATTTCCTTCTCCAGGGGATCCTCCCAACCCAGGGATCGAACCAAGGTCTCCTGCATTGCAGGCAGATTCTTTACTGGCTGAGTCACCAGGGTATCCCTGGTGAAGACATATAGTGCTGTATATTAATTATAGTTCAGTAAAATTGAAAGAAAAAATGTTGAAACCCAACTTAATAGTATGTTCAACTTTCCCCAAAGCCACTAATGTAGGGCTCATACTGTACAAGGGTTTGTTTTAAGGAATTTTATTGTTATTATCATATTTACAGGCAGTTATAAATGCACAGACTTGAGCCAGACTGCTCCTGAGCTTAGATCTCAAGCTCTGGCTATCATTTGCTGTGTGATAATAAGCAAGTAGCATAACCTCCCTGTGTCTGTGTGCCCTCATCTGTATTAAGGTATTATCTAGAGTGTCTACTTCATAAGAATAATTAGAATTAAATACGTTAATGAATATAAGATATTAGAAACAGTGCTTAGTATGTATGTGAAAGTCGCTCAATTGTGTCTGTCTCTTTGCAGACCCCAGGGACTATACAGTCCATAGAGTTCTCCAGGCCAGAATACTGGAGTGGGTAGCCACGGGATCCCCTTCTCCAGGGGATCTTCCCAACCTAGGGATTGCACTCAGGACTCTCACATTGCAGGTGGATTCTTTACCAGCTTAGCCACCAGAGAAGCCCCATAGTAATGACTAAACAAGTGCTTTGCTTTTTAACTAATTAAAGTACTATGGAGTTTAAAGACTCTTTCAATCATTAAAAAAAAAAAAAAAAAAAACCTATCTATTAAATCCAAAAAAATAACAAATGTTTGCTATTATTCAATCCTTAACGTTGTTTGTTCATTTTAAATTAAAACAAAAGTTTTTTTTACTAGATTTATTTCCCAGGTGACCCAATGGTTAAGAATCCACCTGCCAGTACAGCACGGAAGACAGAGGAGACATGGGTTCAATCACTGGGTTGGGAAGATTCCCTGAAGGAGGAAATGGCAACCCACTCTATTATTCTTGCCTGGAGAATCCCATGGACAGAGGAGACTGGTGGGCTACAGCCCATGGAACTGCAAAGAGTCAGACACAACTGAGCACGAAGGCAACTAAACTTTAACTCAAAGGAAATACATAGAATGTTGGATTATAATGTTTAACTTTCCCTTATTTTATAGAATAATTATTTATTTTTATGCTATTTATAAGAATACAACTACTCTCAAGCAGTACGTACCACTCATAGGGAGGCGCAATTGTAAACTGAAAAAATTCAAAATCGGACACGACTGAGCAACTGAACTGACTGAGGGAAAAAAGCAACGTTTTTCTCTTAAATCCTTTCCATTTTAATCCTTGGTAAATTTTTATTTCTCTCCCTTCTCATTCAAGGGTGGCTTTCTTTGCTAAAATTACGATGTTTATTTGCATAATAACAAGGATAGAAATGATCATGAATGAAAGAGTAAGAGAAAAATAGCTGTTTAACATCCTCTAAATGTTTAGAAGCTCTAATAAACTCTCTTCTAGTATGTACTTTAAATTAGAAAGAAAGGGATTGCCAAGATGATAAGTTGCCTAAAAACATACTTAGGAGGGGATGGGGCAAAGAGAGGACACATTATTACAAACATCAGATCTAGTGAGAAGGTCACAGAAGCTAGGTTTTTCTTGTTTAAGGTATGAGGAGTTTAAACAAACTTTTGAGATAATATTTAAACAAACAGGAAGTTGAGATCGAGAGACTTTTCCTTTCTTACAAAGTAGTTTGAGGGTAAATTTATGCAAATAAAATGAAGCATTTTATAGTTTTGTTTATTGAAGCTAATATAGTCATTTTTTTATTATTGCCTCTTTTAATTTATTCAATTGTTAGTTTAAATAATCACTAACAAACTTTGTTGGTATTTCCATCAGCTCACTCCCAGTGAAATCATAACATGAAGAACAGAGGAAGGTGAGTAGGGTCCCATGTCCTCTGTCCTGTCAGTGGAGAAGGATCCCACTGGTTCAGGGTTCATCTCCAGCTCCGGCCTTAGCTTCCACTATTTTGGAGCCTGTATCTTTCACTTTAGCCATCTTCTATTCTTGTCTCGCGCTCATGTTCTTCTGCCTTTCCTTCCTCTTGCACAGAAAAAACTCTTTTCTCCTTTCAAAATTCTGCTAATCCTCTATGACCCGTTATTATCTCAAAACACTATCTGGGTAACCTGATGTAGGAACATGTCTCTTTTTTTCTCATCATTAGTGCCCATAATATTCACTACTTATATCCTAATGTGCTTACATTACTTCAGTAACTTGATGATGTCATTTTATTATGTGCTATTATTTTTATTAACTGTTTCATGAGCAATCTTAAAATGTCAAGGAAAAATTCTTTGCTTCCTTTTTAAAATCTGGTAAATTTTCTCCTATTGGGTAAATGTTTATTGCTTTTCTTATCTTGGCTGTCGGAAGGTTGATAAGTAGTTACTGTCTTGATTACAACATCCCTTTTCTGTTGGAATCCTGACTGGTAGACTGTGTTACCTTATAATAGATTAGAGGGAAGTGAAAAATCAGAATACGCATACAGATACAGATAAGGATTCAGCGTGTGCATGCTCAATCGCTCAGTTGTGTTCCATTCTTTCTGACCCCATGGACAGAGTCAGCCCGCCAGGCTTCTTTGTCCATGGGATTTTCCAGGCAAGAACACTGGAGTGGGTTGCCATGCCCTCCTCCAGGGGATTTTCCCAATCTAGGGATCAAACCCATGTCTCTTGAGCCTCCTAAAGAAAACAGAACAATGAAATAAACTAAGATCAGCCCATTCTGTTCCACTGTTGAAATACGTTATGGACAGATATGGGAAAGAGAAAGATTTTTATTGATGAAATGTGAGATTAAGATATAATGTATCTTTTAGACAGCTGATACTAAAGCTATATAGGAGTTGTTGCTGGTGGTTAGTCTCTCAGTCATGTTTGAATCTTTTGTGACCCCATGAAATGTAGCTCGCCAGGCTCCTCTGTCCATGGGATTTCCCAGGCAAGAATACTGGAGTGGGTTGCCATTTCCTTCTCCAGGGGATCTTCCTGGCCCAGGGATCAAACCCAAGTCTCCTGTATTGGCAGGCAGATTCTTCACCATCTGAGCCACCTGGGAAGTCTATATAGGGGTATATGTGAGAAAATTGGCTCTGATTTTTAGGGGTTAATATCCTGCTTTACTCTATCACTCCCTAAAAAGAGAATTTAATAAACACTTATGTGCTTATTTATTACCATAGAGCACTCATGACCTTACCTACATTTTGTTTTCAAAAATACTTTGAGTCAGATCTTGTTATAGCTCAAGAAAATAGCAATTCTTACATGAAGGTTCTTCAGGTTCTTAAAATCTCCATCTTTGATCTCAGTTATTTTGTTGTTTTGCAGGTCCAGCAGCGCAGTATCAGGAGGAAGGTCTTTTGGCACTTTTTCCAGACCTAGCAGGAGAGGAAAAGCAACATGCAGTCATTCAAAAGGGACACATGACCACAGAGTCACAAAGAATGTGTTTACAAAGATATTAGTATTTCAGTGATAATTTTCTACTATCTATTTGTCTTCTTCTAGGAATTATATCAACTGTTATTTAAAATATCTGCTTTACCTGTTCTAACAAAGTCGAAGGATTTATAAAACAAAAAAATCATAAACAGAGCAAACTATTTACCCATGTAATTATTCTTTTGCATAAAATAAAAATTAATATTTTGCCAGGTATGGTTCAAATGTCTCAGTACACAGTGTGTTTACCTCATTGTTCTTATTTTAGAGAGTCATTTCTTTGAGAAGTGTTAAGTGGGAGTGATTTGTAAATCTATCAGATCAGATCAGATCAGTCGCTCAGTTGTGTCCGACTCTTTGCGACCCCATGAATCGCAGCACACCAGGCCTCCCTGTCCATCACCAACTCCCAGAGTTCACTCAAACCCACGTCCATCGAGTTGGTGATGCCATCAAGCCACCTCATCCTCTGTCATCCCTCTCCTCCTGCCCCCAATCCCTCCCAGCATCAGAGTCTTCTCCAATGAGTCAACTCTTCGCATGAGGTGGCCAAAGTACTGGAGTTTCAGCTTTAGCATCATTCCTTCCAAAGAAATCCCAGGGCTGATCTCCTTCAGAATGGACTGGTTGGATCTCCTTTCTATATAAACATGCTTTCAGTAGAGAACTTTAACCAAATCATTAAATATTCTTTTGATAAACTTAGCACTGTCACAGATCTACATATAAAATTTAAATTATGTGAATATGTAACCATGCTGTTGTGTCAACAACTTGAAAACTTATTCAAACTTTTGGGAGAATGGTTCTTTCAGTTTTAATTCACAAAACAGTATCAATTTTATGACTATTAATCAGAATAAAATGAATAAAATTTGTGATTGTAACTCCTCTAAAATGTATTATACAAAGCATTACTTTCAGACTTAAATTTGGATCTAAATAACTGAGGTTTTAGTTTATAAATGTAAATACATTGAAAAACTAAATGTTCTATGGCATTAAAAAAACATTTTCATAGTCATTCCACTAGATGTATAAGGATAAATTGCTTTTATTCAAAAGGTACAGCATTTAAAATAAACTATCATGATGAATGTTAATGGAGATAATATTAAACTACAGAGGATGAGATGGCTGGATGGCATCACCGACATGATGGATGTGAATTTGAGTGAACTCTGGGAGTTGGTGATGGACCGGGAGGCCTGGTGTGCTGATTCATGGGGTCGCAAAGAGTCGGACACAACTGAGCGACTGAACTGTTGCCTTCTGCCTTGCTTTGTTCCGTGGGCTTTGTCACATATTAATATAAGATGATATTTTATTAACTCAAATTTATATGATCATTTTCATATCAATATTTTAAGATTGTATAACAAATCAGAAATGCTTTTTAACCTCCTCATCATATCTGAAACTTGAAGTGCTGAAGATCATTCTTTCATTCATTCAATAAAGGCTTATTGAATTTTTTTAGACATCATTAATTTATTAGGCAGGCCCTGCCTGAGGATATAGCAGACACAAGATAGAAATTGCCCAAATTCTCATGGAAAAAAAGAATTCAATCTACAGTTTTCAATTAAAAGGAAAATTACAACAGAGTATATAATAACTAGGTTGGGAAGATATCATTTCGATTTTTATTATATATAAACATATGACGGTAGATTATCAAGGTAATCATATTTCTATCTTCATATTTCCTTGGAAATTACAGAAAATGTAGCTGAAATCACCAAGGTTTAATTTCTTTTCAAAGAATTTTTCACATTATCACTGATCTGATGATAGTGGAAAAAAGTCTATAGTTTCCAATTCAGTGGTCAGCTATGGTTATAAATTTGAATGTCAAAGTGCAGGTGATTCTGCACATGCATAAATATATTCTAAGAACTAACTACAGAAATAGTTCACAGAAGAATAACAGAAATAAGTGTTTTCAGTGACAAACAGCAAACCACAGAGCAGCTACCTTGTAGGAGGATGTTTAACTATACTATACACTCATGATCATTGCCATTTTCAGAAATGTCAGTTTGCTAATTTCATGCAATTAAGGAGTGTCAGACTTCTGCCAAATCTTTGATAATTAGTGTTCTTTAACGAAGACACGTTTCCTTTCATTTGGAAAAAAGTTACTGCCTACATTTTTTTATTACTTCATAGACTTCTTTGTCGGGGAAGGCAATGGCACCCCACCCCAGTACTCTTGCCTGGAAAATCCCATGGACGGAGGAGCCTGGTGGGCTCCAGTCCATGGGGTCGCTAAGAGTCGGATACGACTGAGCGACTTCACTTTCACTTTTCACTTTCATGCATTGGAGAAAGAAATGGCAACCCACTCCAGTGTTCTTGCCTGGAGAATCCCAGGGACGGAGGAGCCTAGTGGGCTACCGTATATGGGATCGCACAGAGTCGGACACGACTGAAGTGACTTAGCAGTAGCAGACTTCTTTGTCCAAGTCTTAATTCCTACTTTTGCTTACTTTTATACATGATTGAATGTGAATTCTAGTGTTCAGTGTCAAAGTTGCCTTAACAGTTGTTCAGTGCCAGAGTGCAGGTTCATTTCAGATGTGGACAAAAAATGATATATCTGGATGGCTGATCATTTTGATTATGTTGTCATTCTAGAATTTTACAATAACAAGAACTATGTGGGGTGAATTATATACATCGTTCCCCTGATGATTTACCATAAAAAAATCAGGTTTGTGGCTTTAGCAGCTTAGTTGTTAGAGAGTCATCTTAAAGATTAAAATCATAACCCTACAATCTCTGAATTGCTAGAAAATTCATATTCACTTGAGAGACTTAACAGATTTGTATTCTATTATTAAAACTTTATATTTACATAGCTTTACAATTTATAAAAAATGAAAATATGTTACCTCATCAATCTCACAGCAATCAAATGAAATAGGTAAGGCAATATGAAAATTTCATTTTTTCCAATGATTTTTAGAAAAAGTTAGGTGACATGGACAAGCTCATGTAACTGGAGTGGCAAAATGCAGATGAAAAGACTGTTTCTTGGTTTCCAACAGGATAGTATTTTTTTCCTGTCATCCCTATTTGTATCCCTAACAAGAACCGTTCTGACATCAGACTCAATAACATACTGAAAAGGGCTAGACAAGGCATCAGAGTGCTAACTAAGCTCACTCAGTAATTACAGGAAGAATGGGAAGGGGAAGCAATCCTAGACACATCTTCTTAGAATGTCACAGAGGGAAGGACCATTAATTATCAGCTAATCTTTGATTCTTAAATGCTGATCAGGTAGACTCTATGATGATGTTCTTATTAGTCTGTGTTGAAATCAGAAACCTATAGGAAAATTTGATTAGTTTTAATGTAAATTATCAGATACACATATATATGTGCACACACCCCTTTGTGAGGCTGGCTCCTGCCTCCATTTAAAATAGACCTTCTTTTTTAAAAAGGTAGTTATTTGCCTGGAAAATCCCATGGACGGAGGAGTCTGGTAGGCTCCAGTCCATGGGGTTGCTAAGAGTCGGACACGACTGAGCGACTTCACTTTCACTTTTCACTTTCATGCATTGGAGAGGGAAATGGCAACCCACTCCAGTGTTCTTGCCTGGAGAATCCCAGGGACAGGGGAGCCTGGTGAGCTTCCGTCTATGGGGTCGCACAGTCGGACACGACTGAAGCAACTTAGCAGCAGCAGCAGCAGCATTTGGCTGCTTCAGGTCTTCGTTGTGAATCTCAGGATCCTACATATTCTTATTCAATACGCACTTGTCCAACCCCATTGAAAGATGGAGTCAAATTCTTCGCCCTTCAAATTTGGCATGGCCTTATGATTTCTCTCAGAACCAAGGGGCTGTGGTGAAGGTGACATGGCGTGGCTTTTGGAACTAGGTCAGAAAAGGCTGTTCCTACCCAATTCTTCTGGGATCCTTGCTCTGGGGACACTGTGGGTCATGTAAGTTGAGTCTGTCTACATTGAGACCACCATGCTGGTGAGGCCACCTAAGACACTCCAGATGACAGAAGAGCTGAGCTCCCAGAACAGCAGCACCAACTGTCAGTCACTAGAATGAGCTGTCTTGAGCTGACCCAGACTGGGTCAGCCTCACCATGGTTATGGCGTCAGCCAACATGCATGTGTGCTAAGTCACATCTGACTCTGCGACCCTATGGACCACAGCCCGCCAGGCTCCTCTGTCCATGGGGTTCTCCAGGCAAGAATACTGGAGTGGGTTGCCATGCCCTCCTCCAGGGGATCTTCCTGCCCCAGGGATGGAACCATATCTCTTACATCTCCTACATTGGAAGGTGGGTTCTTTACCACTAGCGCCATCTGGGAAACCATGGCCACCTGACTGCAAATGCCTAAGAGACGGCAAGGGAGAGCAGCCCTTCTAAGACCTGCTCAAATTTTCTGTAGCTTAAATTATGAGCAAATAAAATTATTTTTAGGTAACTAAGTTTTGAGGTAATATTTATTCAGAATAGTAACAGGAACAAAGTGGTTTCCTAAATCCAATTATTTTTCAATGAGCATTCTTTAATAGAATTCTAAATCTTCTGTTAAAACGCAATTGTTTTCAAGGCTAGACTGAGTTATTTAGTTGCTCTTCCAAATTCAGTAGAGGAAACTTTATCTTCTTTAAAATTGGGTTATTAATTAAAATAAATAAAACTCTATTTAAGACATTACCAGGAAATCATTTCTGAAATAAATGCAAATAAGAAGTGTGTTTTTTTTCCTAGTTGTCTCAGTGATGAATGGTATTGTTGTGCTAGTAAATTACAGCAATCTGGTAAACATCATGTTGGACAAAGGCCAGGATGTCCTAAAATACCAAGCCTTTTTTGTTGTTCTCTGCCCTGTGGCAGGGGTCCAAACTGCAAGATTTATTCTCGTTGACTTCCAACACTTTTCAAATATTTCTGTCTCCAATGTAATAATCAAGACAATGGTGATACACTTAGTTTTGACACATGGACCAGTATAATATAATGGAGTCCCAGGTCCATCAAAAAACATTTCTGCTAAAGGCATGCACGTTTCCTTCTTCTCTTAAAAATGGCAGTTTAACACTGATGGCAGTTGGATTCAGAAATACTAAAACTTCGCTTTAATTTAATTCTCTTTCCAAATAACTTAAGGAAGTTTGAGCTTCCTGATTCTGTGTGTGTGTGTGTGTGTGTGTGTGTGTATGCTCAGTTGTGTCCAACTGTTTGGGACCCCGTGGACTGTATCCTGCCAGGCTCGTCTGTCCATGAGATTTTTCAAGGCAAGAATACTGGAACAGGTTGCCATTTCCTTCTCCAGGGGATGTTCCTGACCCAGGGGGTCAAACTCGCGTCTCCTGCGTTGGCAAGAAGGCTCTACCTGAGCCACCTGGGAAGCCTACTCCTGGTTTTATGTGTGAGTCAGTCGTTCAGTCACGTTCTACTCTTTGCAACTCCTTGCACTGTAGCCCGCCAGGCTCCTCTGTCCAGGGAATTCTCCAGGCAAGAATACTGGAGTGGGTTGCCAGTCCCTTTCCCAGGAGATCTTCCTGGCCCGGGGGTTGAACCCAGGTCTCCCACATTGCGGGCAGATTCTTTGCCCCTGAACCACCTGGGAAGCCCACTCCGGGTTCAGCAGTCATCCTCAAAAAGAATAAGAAAGGATATACTACAGTTTCATGACTCCTAATTTCTAGGCAGTCATGTTCTATCCTGTTTCCAGCTTGATAGAGTCAAGAAAATAAAATTAAGCACTCATTCAAGCACTAAGTCATGTATATGTTAAATTATTCATATCAAGCATTTACTGATGTTTGAGAACCTACCCAAGCATAAGGCACTTTTTGGAGTGGAGGGCCAAAAGATAAATGATCACCATGCTTTTCTTCTGGTAGGGAAAGTAGATATTTATTTTTATATAACAATCTAATTACATTTTGTTTGGTTGGTTTTCTTTTTTTATTTTCTGTGCCATGCTGTGTAGCATGTGGGATCTTAGTTCCCAGACCAGGGACTGAACTCTTGCCCCCTGCTTTGGAAGCACAGTCTTAACCACTGGACCACCAGGGAAGTCCCAGAAAGTAGATTTTTAAATAGATGATTAAAGGTAATGAATCATTATCATCTATTTAAATGCAATTAATTGATTATTGTAGTCATCAAGGCAAATATAGATTACAGTGAAAGCATGGAAGTAGATAAGCTGCAGAAATTACCTGAAAACCGTCTTCAGACTAAGTCAAGGGTTAATTGAATCTTGAGTGTTATAGTATAGCTGCTACAGGGCTTCTTCCTTTTATTAAGACTGGATTGCAAACTGAGTTAATTCTCCTTTGTGCCTATTTTCAAAGAAATATATAATTTTCTCGCTACTCTTTTGAAGGAGAAAATTAAGATTAGAGGGTCTTCTGCATTTCCTCTTTCATCCAGGAAATTGATATTCGGGCTAACCTATTCCCATCCTGTCCTCTGGAGCCAGGAATGATCTTCCAGAGGAGAATGCATCACAGCTGCAGTCTAGCCAAATGCCTTGATCCCACACAGCTGCCTCTTTCTCCCCTCTGGGACTAAGAAGGAAACCAGGGATATGTTAGTTGTCAGTCAGATCAAGGAGACAGATGCTTCCTCTGGCCTTCTCTGACTCCTCTCTTCCTTCTCTTTAACCCCTTGAGTCAGAGGCTTTGTTATCTGGATCATACCTGAGTATTCCTCTTGCTGCATTTGAGATCTGTCATAGTTTACTCCTACCCCAAACTACTTTAGGCAACCAATGGGCATGCTCCGTGCACAGCCTCCTGTTTGTACCACATCTTAGAGATACCCTTTTGATGCATTTGAAACTCTGAATGAGGGTCATCCCACATCCCTGCTGATGTGAAGCTAGAGCTAGATATAAACTATGAAAGCAAGAGAGAAAGCCTCCAGCATTCTCTCTGACCCTTGACAAAGAGGATTAATTTATTCTTCCAAGATGATTTCATGGAAGAACTCTAATGGTTCATTTACCTCATACATAAAGTTTGCTTCTAAAAAAACAGTTTCCCCTTAGATGTTGTGGATCTAAGTACCAAGTGGTGACCACTAACAAAATTTTCCTAATTGAAGCAATTTGATTTTAAAAAGAAGAAAACTATGCAATTTAAAGGGCTGTACATTTTCCTGAGATTTTAGACAAGTAAAATATTATTTGCATCTTGAGGTACATTTTAAGAACATTAGTTATTCATAATGCTTTTGCCTGGAAAAATAAAATTTCCACCTTCTGGCCTCTACTTTAGAGGGCTACCTATATAGGTTGTGAATCATTTATGATTATAAAATAGCCAAACACTTTATTGTTCTCTACTCAACCAAATCAATTTAGTTCAAAGGAAGAGTCTTTGGAGAATACTATTTTGATAATTATATTAATTTGATAATTATACAATTTTCTAATTTTTGCCTATTTATATTTGGATGTGATATGGCTTTCTTTGGGGGAGGAAGGGAGAAAAGGTGCTATTTTGTATCCAGCTTGGCAAGCCATATACTTAGTGTTTCTTAATATCATATAAAAATAAAAACCATGCAGCCATGAAATTAAAAGACGCTTACTCCGTGGAAGGAAACTTATGACCAACCTAGATGGCATACTCAAAAGCAGAGACATTACTTTGCCAACAAAGGTCAAGGCTATGGTTTTTCCTGTGGTCGTGTATGGATGTGAAAGTTGGACTGTGAAGAAAGCTGAGCACTGAAGAACTGATGCTCTTGAACTGTGGTGTTGGAGAAGACTCTTGAGAGTCCCTTGGACTGCAAGGAGATCCAACCAGTCCATTCTGAAGGAGATCAGCCCTGGGTGTTCTTTGGAAGGAATGATGCTAAAGCTGAAATTCCAATACTTTGGCCACCTCATGCGAAGAGTTAACTCACTGGAGAAGATTCTGATGCTGGGAGGGATTGGGGACAGGAGGAGAAGGGGACGACAGAGGATGAGATGGCTGGATGGCATCACCGACTCAGTGGACGTGGGTTTGAGTGAACTCTGGGAGTTGGTGGTGGACAGGGAGGCCTGGTGTGCTGCAATTCACGGGGTCGCAAAGAGTCAGACACAACTGAGCGACTGAACTGAACTGATGAGAAATAGCCTCATGTTACTAGCTTACTTAAGTATTAAACTGGACATAACATTTACTATGAAAAATATTTTGTATAATATTTTCTATTCTTACCTAATGA
The DNA here is from genome assembly GCA_935064755.1 of Tragelaphus eurycerus. Taxonomy (NCBI): domain Eukaryota; kingdom Metazoa; phylum Chordata; class Mammalia; order Artiodactyla; family Bovidae; genus Tragelaphus; species Tragelaphus eurycerus. The sequence continues at coordinate 35,707,296 of CAKXYN010000010.1, read as the reverse complement.
GGTAAGAGATATTCCCATTTATCCAGTGAGGAGACAGGCTTTGAAAGTTTCAAAGTTATAGGTCTCAGTCTCCATGTTAGTCATTCAATCGTGTCCAACTCTTTGTGACCCCCATGGACTGTAGCTCACCAGCCTCCTCTGTCCATGGGATTCTCCAGGCAAGAATATTGGAGTGAGTTGCCATTTCCTTCTCCAGAGGATCTTCCCAACCCAGGGATCAAACCCAGGTCTCCTATATTGCAGGCAGATTCGTTACTGTCTGAACCACCATAAATGGTAAAGCTGAACTTGAGTCCAGAGATGTTGAACTTCCATAACCCAAGATCTTTCCATGATCAAGTGTTTTTACGGGTATTTCAAATATTTTGAAAGTTGTTTACAATAAAAATTTTAATAAACATTGCTTTAATTTGGAAGAATAGTCAAAAAGCAATACTTGTGCTTATTTCATCAGTTAGGGCTGATCTGTCTTTAATAAATGAGATGAAAGTACCAAATAATGCTTCTTGGTGACACTTGATCCAAAGATGAATGGCTGGGCCAAAGAATACATAAGCAAGGGAACTGTCTTCCCTTAAGGTACTAGGTATGTAAAACAAAGCATCTTTTCAAAAGATCTGACAAGAATGAGTTACATTGTGGGTTTATTATTTTAAGGAAATCCATAGGTTTCTGAATTTGCTAACCCTACATTTATTTTTATATTGATATTTTTATAAATGCTATAATTATGAGTGTATTTTTATGCCTTAAGAGAATAGATAATGAAAAGAATATATGTGTCTCATAAAATTATGGTTCAAATTACAAGTTAAATACAAGCTCAGCCAAATAATTTGGTCAATATCAATGGAGAATTTATAACTTTCTTAGGCTAAAATATATGTTTACTTTTTCAATTCCCCATGCTCTAGAAAAACATATGATAATACTATTCAGATAAGTTGGAACTAGGAACAAAATAGTCAAAGGGTCTTCTTGAATATTTCAAGCTTCCCATGGGCTGATTATTCATTTTTAATTTCACAGCTTTTACATCTCAGCTTTGAAAGACCTGTTTAATGATATGTTGTTTAACTTTGTCAGAAATACTTCTTACTGCAAAATAATCAGACATTTTAAAAAGAAATGTTTGCTTACATTAAACACTGTTTGGATAATAAGATGACAAAGCACTATTATCCTTCAACACTGAAGCTCCTCCCTGTTCATTAAAAGCTCTGGTAAAAATAACCCTTAAGAAAACATTAATTGTTTATATGATAAGCATTCACATTTCTTATCCCAAAGTGCACTGCATTTTTTCTTTGCTTACCAACTGAAGAACAACAAATGATAATAATTCAAGCTGCATGTTCAGCCCACTAGAGAATTTAAAAAATAAACTGCATTGCCTTTATTTTAGGCTTCCCAGGTGGCGCTAGTGGTAAAGAACCCACCTCACAGTGCAAGATCCCTGGGTCAGGAAGATCCCCTGGAGGAGAGCATGGCAACCCACTCCAGTATTCTTGCCTGGAGAACCCCATGGACAGAGGAGCCTGGCAGGCTACAGTCCATAGGGTTTCAAAGAGTTGAACACTACTGAAGTGACTTAGCAAGCATGCTTTTACTATGAATGAGATTGTCCACTTCTTTGCTCTTTCCTATGCTTTCATTTTTACTCCATGTAATTATCACACAGGAAAAACCTATTGAGCCTCTACTATGGGCCAAGTACTTCACACAGATAATAGGATCTTTAGGACTGTGATTTCTTTGCAGATGAAAATGTTAAGACTCTGAACAGCTTACCACGATCATAAAGGGAGCAGAGGCTATGTTGTCATTGAAAATGTGAATAGAGTGTTTTCTTTAAAGGCAAGTGGACTGCTTTTCTTTTTTTAAAAAATGTATTTTCTGTTTTAGAAATACCTGACCAATTTTTGAGTATGTATTTAACTACTCATCTGTGAAATTAAAAAAAATAATAAAAGTAACTTGTATGAGACCATTCATTGCTCACTGGAACTCAGGGCTCCTCTTCAAACATGGCTCCCCCAAATGAATCATTATTTCAATCTCAGCTACTTCTTCTGTAAATAAGATCATTAAGCCCAAGGAATACTGTATTCTCTGAGATCTTAGAGAAAAAGATAACTTGGAAAACTTTCTCATTTGAAAACAACACAAAATAAACAAAACAATCTCAAGGACAACCAAGAAACTGTATCATGAAACAGCCACATCAATGACTTGATGTTTCCTAAGGTTACATGAGACATTACTTTGCCAACTAAGGGCCGTCTAGTCAAGGCTATGGTTTTTCCTGTGGTCGTGTATGGATGTGAGAGTTGGACTATGAAGAAGGCTGAGCGCCGAAGAATTGGTGCTTTTGAACTGTGGTGTTGGAGAAGACTCTTGAGAGTCCCTTGGACTGCAAGGAGATCCAACCAGTCCATTCTAAAGGAGATCAGCCCTGGGTGTTCTTTGGAAGGAATAATGCTAAAGCTTAAACTCCAGTACTTTGGCCACCTCATGCGAAGAGTTGACTCATTGGAAAAGACTCTGATGTTGGGAGGGATTGGGGGCAGGAGGAGAAGGGGACGACAGAGGATGAGATGGCTGGATGGCATCACTGACTCAATGGACGTGAGTCTGAGTGAACTCCGGGAGTTGGTGATGAACAGGGAGGCCTGGTGTGCTGCGATTCATGGGGTCGCAAAGAGTCAGACACAACTGAGCGACTGAACTGAACTGAACTGAAGTTTACATTTTTCTGTTTAGTTTTGAATAGGCTTGGGAAATTTTCATGATAGACAATTAATAAACTGTCCCAATGCTTTCATCAGAGTCAAGCTTTATGAGTTATTTATCAAGAAAGCAAAGTAAAACTATATGGAAAAAAATGAAACTTCAGTGAAGTGACTGGACCCATCTTCCTTAAAAATATCAACTCTTTATGTAGTGAGGGGTTATTATGGATCCTTTTAAATTTGTCCTCAGGCAAAGTGAGATTCCACTTTTGTCACACTTCTTAGGAACCCAGCCATTTTTGCAGCATTTGAAAATTTTTACTACTGGTATATCCATCACATGTTTATTCTCTTCTTTAGATATCTTGTCTAAACCAGTTATGGAGATAATCTCTAGATGCTATAAAAGTTTCTGTAGAATTTGGTAGTAATCTAATCCCCTTTGTCTCGAATATACAATTCAAAAAAGGAAAATTATCACCAGTGGAATAACAAACCCACAAGAACTGGGACCATATTTGTCTTCCTCATTGCTTTTTCCGCAAGGCCCAGAACAGATCTGACCCATTATAAGATCTCAAAATATCTGCGGAATGAAAGAGTAATTAATTAATCTAATGGTATTATCCTGTAGCCTTTTAAAAATCTCCTTTTACATTTTTTATTTGGGTTTAAATGGCTATACAGTACATGTTAGCATCGAAGAATCTCAAAGTGTTTGCATTTCAGCAGCTGTTACTATTTAACAGGCTTCATGTTTTCCTGGGTTCCTGTATGTGTTTATCCCAGCTCTAGGAGTTAGTGGAAATTTTTCCTGCAAAATACCCCTATCAAGCATATTCTGAATAACTATAGGATTTCTAAAATAAGTACTCTACAAAGCTACGGGGTTTATTCTATAAGAAAATACTCCATGGCAGAATCATTCTGTGAGGTTTTTTCCTTCTTTTTTTCTTTCCAGTAAGAAAACGAACCAAAAGAAAAGAGGAATGTGAATCAGCTGCCATGTAAGCTAAATTCATTCCCCTTTGGCTCATCTGCTAGGGCTCCAAGCTTTTTGGAGATTTATCTTCTGAGTATATGGCTCTTGGAATTCCCAGGCCAAATTTTTCTTGAAAGATAATAAATCAAAATGCATTTGCAGTGTTAGGCTAAAGATATAGGCTTCATGATCATATCGAATATTTATACCACGACTTAGTTATAAAGATTTTCTTTGAAACTTTCTAAAGAATATAAACAGCTAGATTACAAAATTCCAAAGGCAGAGACAAAACTAAGACCCAGGGATTATGAGAGTATTTTGGTACTTGAAAGATAAATTTTTGTTCTAAAAGTTTACTGGTTTTGCTTTGGATAACACTGCATACTTTACAGTTTTGTTCAAACCCTGCTATCTGGGCTAAGCCAAGAGAGATCACCCAGGTTTTCTTAATATCTAAGATTTCATGGGAGCAAATCACAGACTTAAAATAATCTATCACCTTGGAATCATAGAACACAAGATATTATTTGTTCAAAATTTCATTTTACATAGGGGAGCCATGAAGCTTAGAAAAAAAATTTTTTAGTGATTTGTCCAAGATTGCAGAGTGATGCTTCTCTGACTTAAAAAAGAGAATCAAGTCCTCTAACTTCAAAGTTACTTCTTTCACTCCTACTCTGCTTCCCTAACTCCTCATTAGGTGGCACTGTGTCTCACATTTGGAATTGCAGAAATTAAAACTGAAAATGCTGCATTCCCAGGGAAGCCATTCCCATGACTAAAGCAGACAGGGTAGGTAGAGAGCCGGCACCCCACTCACCCAGATCAGAACACTGGACCACTCGCAGATGGCACTGACAGCGGAAGGGGCAGACTGGGCCCATAGGCTCTAATTCAGGAACTTCATGAAACCGCTCTTCCGGGCCTATCCCAGAAGCCTCATCTTCCAGCATAAAGTCAAACAAGCCTTTCTGTTGAAACGGTCCAGCCCAGGAAACTTGTGCAACCAAGAGGAAGATGATAGTTGCCTTCATGATTTCTCTTGTATATTTTCACAATCGAGGAACCTGGGAAATAGCGGAAGGTTTAGAAGAATAGCCTTGCCTAAAGTATGTGTTATGTAACTGTAGTGCACATAGAAAAAAGCATTAAAAAGTAATATACTGTTAGGAGCAGAACATTAGAAATATATTTGGAAGGTAATAAGGTTCAGTAGAGATGAACTTGCACTGTTTACTTATGAAGAAAAATTTAAATAGTATTTGAATCGCTTCATTGAATTTGGCGTCTGAATTAAGACCACAGATTATATAGTCAACCTGCAAAACTGTTGCGATGATAAATCATATTGGAATTCTCAGTGCTCACTCAACACAAGCCGTGCCACAGTTAAATAAGTTTTGTCTGTACACATGAGTTCTCCAATAATTCCTGCTCAGAAGTATCTCTGGAAGCCAATCTGACTTCTCCATCCCACTATATTTATCCCAGTCCAGACCCTTCTCATCACTCCCTGAACAAGAGCTTTCAAATAGTCTCAGCCTTGAATATTCCTTCCACTTCAGGCCATCTTCCACTCTGCTGCCCAAGTCATCTTCTAAAAATTCAATTTCATTGTATTAATTTTCTATTGCAAATCCTTTGCTGACTTCTCACAGCTTGCCAATAAAGTCTCCATCCCCTTTGTTGCAAATAAGACCATGCATGATTTGACACCAACTGATAATAAGCCATATTTCTCTCCATTTTCTCTCTACTCCCAGTCCCCACCTCAACCCTGACACTCAAAGCTTATCACCATTTAAAATACCTACCTTGTGAGAGTGTTGTAAAGGCTAAATGAGATAATGGGCTTCCCTTGTGTATTCTTGGGCATCCAGGCAGGATGCTGCGTTCTCCTTCTTCTGTGCTCCCAAGGCACGTTGCTTACCTCTTTTAAAGAACTTATCACATTATATTGTAATTTGTTTTGCGTGCTTGGTCTGCCCCCCCACTCGAAGATGTACTCCTTCAGGGCGTGTCTTATTATCCTTTGTTCTGTACCGGGGCCTTGCACAATATTTTGCCCATAAATGACTCAGTTGACCGTCGATTTATTAATAATACAAGTTATTCAATTTGTTCTAAGCAACCAAATTTGATTTTTTTAAAATATGGTTATCTTTGTTTAAATATTAAATTTCTAGCATAAGAAAGATATCAAATTGAAAACCTGAGCTTGATATAAGCATGATTCAGTTTTTAACATAAGTCTTTTGCATGGTTTCTCAAATGAGTCCTTTTTAAGGACTGTGTAAACCAGTAAACACATATGGAAAATCCTATCTGATTTTATTTTATTGTATATGACATATGTTATCTAATTTTACCAATAGGATTATTTTGTAAACAAATTGACAAACAAAAATATGATTTCAATGCATCTATACCATTTTTATCCATTTATTTAACAAGCCCTTCTAGATATATATACATCTCTGTTATTGAGTTGGTTGTTTAGATGGATGTAGTGAACTAAATGAATCTGAATAACAAAATCTTAATAAATCTGAATAATGAAAAGTAGTTGATCGTGGAGAGAACAGTCTATTTTGAGTTGTTATATTTTCAAACTCCATTAAAACTGCTCAAAATATTCCCCAAACACATTGTAGATATGATCTTTAGTCTCATCATCTTTAATTATGTTATTTCCAGTCACTATCCAAATGATAGCAATACAGAAAAGATAAAGTCTTCAAATGTTCTAACTTTAATATGTATTCTGGAAATGTTTGCCTAGATCCGCTAGAGGGGAAACAAACGTTTTAAAATTTCTTACACTTTTATTCTTAGTTTATTACTGAAGCACCTCAAAGGCAGCACATATGCTATACAGGCTAGTGACTTTAATACCATGAAGACTGTTATTCATACTGCCCCTTTAAATTCAGTATCAGATTCTCTCTGGAAACCCATTCCCACTCAGTTACTGCATTGCCTTTTAAAGGAGACCCTATTGTTTTGGCAGGGTTCCCTTGGACTGGATCTCAGGGAGTGGTTTTCTGTCTGTTTCACATTAAAATGCGATGTTTACGGTTTACCACAAGTTTGCTAGCCTTGCATATTTCATGTCTCGCAATTTTTGAGAAAAATGAAGCAAACTAATTGCAGATTTAATAAATAGCAATGAGAAATTAATGCAGATGTCTGTTTTTGATCTTTTCTCCCGAAAAAAAAAAAAAAAAAGCCTGGTTCACAAATCCAAAAAACAATACTAAACATTAGCTCAGGGGAATATTATCATTTATATTTGTTTACTCTTGTTAAAATGGTGCAAATTCTCTACACACTATTCTTTTTGGTTGAATCTGAACTCAGACAGACAGTTTTTAGTTTCCATTACTTATAATTTTCTTGTGTGTGTGTGTGTGTGTGTGTGTGTGTGCGCGCGCGTGCGTGCGTGCATTTTAACCCTGAATGTCCTGGGGAAAAATAATATGGCCAGGTATTTTGCACAAATTCCTCCATGAAATAACTTCTTTCAGATTGGTATCATAATACTTAAAACACAGCGTCTTAAAATAATTAATCTAGGCTACTGACAGTGATAGTCTCTTTATCATTTCCTTCCTCTCTTAATAAATCAGGAAAACACACAAACCTATAGCAGTAGCCCATGTAGACATCAAGGAGACTGTTATTGAGATGATATACTATTAACATTTCATTTCAACCATTTTAAGTATTCTCAAAATGTATGCCTATTTCCTAAATACTAATTGCTAAGAATGTCACTACTTCAGTAAAGTTCCTTGCCATAATTTAATGTGTTCTATCAAAAATAATAATTTTAGGTTTCTTAAACAACATCCCATTAAATTATACCATTCAGATCAACATTTGTACGATGCCATTTATGCCTTTGGTGTGAATTTCAAAGTCAAAATTTAACCCTCAGGAGATAAGTGAAGCTCTAAATGCATTGTAAGTTAAACCCCCCAGCACTGGGTGAATTAAAAACCTCAATAATAATAGAAATAAGTTAAAAGTAAACAGTAAAACAGTATCCATCTATCAATAAGGGGTACTATAGAATTGCTATTTCTGGTCAAAATAGCAATTTGAAGAAAAAGCCGCAGGTATTTATATCACTGGGAGCCCACTTAATCAGAGGGCATCATGTTACCCTGTTTTGAAATTAGAAAGGAAAATAACCCACACTTTCATTCTATAGTGAATATATCTTATGATAAGCTTTCATTTGCAGCAAAAATTCTGGCAGAGTCTCTTTACATTTTAGTAACTATGTAGCTAACTGTGAGCTCAGCTTAGTTAGGTCCTTAATAATCAGCATAAATAGAGTCAGTGTTTGTTTTCACCTCTCTGGTGACAGTTTCTATTATTTTCTAAGTTGTAGAAATATACACTAGACTTCTATAACTAATCACCAAAGTTCACTTCTCTGAAGTATAAAAGTTCTTAAAACACACAAGAATTCAGGAGGAGAATAAATTCTTAAATATACAATCCAACTATGAATAGCATGCCAGTCTAGAATACTTTTCTATAAACATTTCCTAAACATTTAATTAGTAAAAACACAAAATAAATCAATAAAGAGAATCACCGTGTTAGGTTATAGTTTCTCTAAGAAACATCTTTGCAAAGAACAGAGAGAAAGAACTAAAACAATGCATTATAACCATTTTACCAAATACTTCGTTTCTGTTTTCAAGCAATACTTGTTTAAAACACTGAATAAACATTACTAAAAGTTCACTACACATTTTTTTTCCTCTTTTTTTCTCTTACCAAATAACTCCTTTTTTCCTAACTTGATCAAAGTTTTATTAGTCTGTAGCAGAGTTCAGGACAATTATTGAAAACCGTACCTTTTAATCCGGGATTTGCCACTGGAGCCCTCAAAGCTGAGATGTAATTACACTAAATATTCAGCCCAAGCAAAAGAGTTTGCAGGTGTGGAAAGGAGGAGGGGGAAGGTGCTGCTCTGTGACTGTCACTAGGTTGAAAACCTCCTGCTTCTACTCCATAGCACAGTTAAAAAATAAGGTTTCCCTCAATGAACACAATCCGGCTGACACCCACATTAGATCATATGGTAATGATATGTCTCTTGTATTGTAGCCAGAAACTTTATCGGCCTTTTTTTCTCCCCATTTAAATGCTTTATTCCTTTTGCATCTGCTTAAAATTCTAAACTGCTTCTGTAAAACAGTAGTGGAGCAACTTGACTTGGAATTTGTTTCATTGTGTCGACTCATTTCCCTGAAATTGTAACTAAAGGGTTTATTTCCCCACCCCCAACCCTAGTCCTTTATCCACTCTTTCTAGTCTTCTTTATGAGTCACATTTATCATACTTCCGAAATGACAGTTTGTTTGTTGTTGTTTTTTTTTTTTTTTTGCTTTCAGGATGTGTAAGTCTGGCAAATGGAATGAAATTATTTTAAGTGTGGGCTATGAAAATAAATGAGTACTCATTCGGATTCTTACTTGCCTTAGGCTATTTGTGCAAATTCAAAAATTCAAGTACCATGCTATGGAGGTTTTCTATATATCTTGAACATATTTCTAAAGTTCCCTGGAAGAAAGCCATGATTTTATACGAAAAGCACACCATATATTACTTTCCTTACTTATGGTTTAAAAGCTTTCTTGTTGTCTACCAGTTTTGTGTGTTTTTTTAAATAAAGCACATAGATATTAAAAGATGATCACAATTTAATTTAGCCTGTATATGAAAAATTATATTTTTGTAGGCTATATTTTTATGTAATCCAGAACTTTGAAAAGGCAATAAAGTCTATGGCTTTTTCCAAATTCAGTAAATAGAAAAAAGAAAGTGCAAATACCAGGAAAGATATTTATTCAGCCTGTGAAAGCTTTTTTTGAGTTTTTGTAATTCCCTTGCTGGATGCTGTCAGTTCTCTGTGTGATTCTGTGTTTTGACTTGTATCTTTATGCCTTGGCCCCTAGGCTGTGACCAGGTGGAAACCTGAAATCAACATCTGTGAAACATGAGAGAATAACCCTTCCATTCTCCACCCTCCCTTCTTCCCTTCTCTAGCCATCTAAGGACACAATTCTACAGTAAATATACTTTGCCTTGATGAAACTTGAAGGGATTAAATTTTTATGTGTGTTACCTAAAGAAGAAGGATAAGGCTGTTATCACATGATATTTTGCCTTATTTTCCAAGCCCAGTGTCCATAATGTTAACACCTTACCCTACTCTTCTCCTTGGCATTTAACCCCATGCCTAGTTAGTCTGATGATTTAGAAGAAGATGATTTAAATCTGATGATTTAGAAGAAAGCAAATATTTTCCCTGGACCTTGGTGCAAAATCCATGATCCCCTTGGTGGTGGTTTAGTCACTAAAGTGGCATCCGACTCTTGCAACCCCATAGACTGTAGCCCACCATGCTCCTCTGTCCATGGGATTCTCCAGGCAAGAAGACTGGAGTGGGTTGTCATTTTTTTCTCCAAGTGATCTTCCTGACCCAGGAATCGAACCCAGGTCTCCTGCATTGCAGGCAGATTCTTTAGCAGCTGAATGGCAAAGGAAGCCCTATGATCCTCTTGAAAGTGAAGTCACTCAGTCGTGTCCAACTCTTTGCGACCCCATGTACTGTAGCCTCCCAGGCTCCTCCATCCATGGGATTTTCCAGCCAATAGTACTGGAGTGGATTGCCATTTCCTTCTCCAGGGGATCTTCCTGACCCAGGGATCGAATCTGGGTCTCCCACATTGTAGACAGACGCTGAATGGTCTGAGCCACCAGGGAAGTCTGGAATCAATTAATTTTTTTCCTCTTGAACTCCTCTTACATTTATCTCATTCTTATCACATGCAATTATTTGTTCACATTAGGGTTATTTATGTACATCTTTCATCTCAAGGAATAAAGTGCATCCTCTTCATACTTGTGTCCCTGCTACCAGCACAAAGTAAATTTTCAAGAAACGCTTCATGAATGACTGTAACATGAAGATAGATCATTGACTAAGGATGATTATTGTTTTGCCCAGGTCTGGTTCACTCTTTATCAAAGCCCAATCTGGGCTTCCCTGGTGGCTCAGTGGTAAAGAATCCATTTGCCACTGTAGAAGACATGGATTGCATCACTGGTCCAGGAAGATCCCACATGTTGGGGAGCATCTAAGTCCATGTTATAACTACTGAGCCTGTGCTCTGGATCCCTGAAACTTAACCACTGAGCCCCTGCACGGTAACAGCTGAAGCCTGTGCACCCTGGAGCCTGTTCTGGGCAACAAGAGAAGCTATCATAGTGAGAAGCCCACACACCAGGACAAAGAGTAGCCCCCAGCCACTCGCCCCAACTGGAGAAGGCCCACGCACAGCAAGGAAGACCCAGCACAGCCCCAAAATAAATAAATAAATAAAAATTAAAGAAAAGAACAAAAAAACAATCTACTACAGTACTACAGGGTAGATGATGACTAACAGCAGCGGTTGTTACCAGAGAGAGAGGTAAAAGGACAAAGAGAAGGGGAATAGGGCATTAAAGAAAAAGAAGAACAATTAGAACAGGAGCAGAAGACACATTATCTTGATATGCAGACCATCTTAATTTTATAACGCAGAACCATTTTAGCTAAGTTTCACATCCAGTTTCTTCCCTCTGATAGTAAGCTGTATGAACTCAGCACACTCGACCTCTCTGAGTTCCCATATCTGTAAAGCAGGTTAAAAGTATTACCTAATTCGTAATGTTGAAATAAAGATGGAATGAGGCAAAGGTTTAAGGCATGTAATTCAGAGCATCGCTGTTATCCCAGAAAATTAAGCTTCCTGTAAATGTAGGCTTTTATTGTTTTCTGATATATATCATACCCATTGTTTAAGCTGGGCAAGGGAAATCATTTTACTGAAGTCCAATGACCTGCCCAAGCTCACAGAGCCAGTAACAAGAACAACAGGAGTGAATATCCAAGTATTCTAGTACCTAATCTATTTTACTGTTAACTATACTTCATTTTAAGAAAGCCCAAACTCTTAAGTTATAGAAAATTAATAATAAAAAATTTTGAGTAACATATCTTTGTAGACTGGTTTAAAAACTGTGACCAAGTTTTACAATTCTTTTTAAACTTTATCTTTCTGGAGGAACAAATATTTCTATCTTTTAAGTTTTAGTAAGACCCACACCTCCAAAATTCAAAGGACTTTACTGAATGTTAGTTTATTTCAAATGTGTGCCTTTAACCAGATGTTAAATTGCATCTGTTGTCATACCTATTTTTAGATAGAAGAAATGAAGTTACAAAAAGTCACACATAGCAAGTCATATAGATGCCATAGGGACCACTGTCAAAATCTAGGTCTCTTGCAATCAAATGGGAAATGAAACAATTTTGAGGCAAGAAGCCATGCATGTGCAGAGAAGGCTGAAACTTATCCTGGTTTGGAATGTTTGGGGGTAGGGTTCACTGAAACCTTGGCTGCTGTTATAGATATTTGAAATATTCAGATTCAGAGCAGATACCACATCTGCTGTAAAAACTACTTAAACAGTGATTTCTACTGACAACTCACTAGTTAACTGGGTGACTATATTCTGCAGGTTGTCAATGTTCATTTCAAGCTAGTCACTCTTTCCCACTGACATCAAACACAATTGGTCTAAACTGTACCTGCATACTAAGATGTGAAGAATGCCAGAGCTTCGCAAGGTCTTCTTCTGACACCCTTTATTTTCGAAGAGGTCTGGAAGCAAGTGATTATCTTCACAAACCTGTGACTGGTTTATTCTTAGACTGACTCTTCAAAGTAAGGTCAGCAGCTGGAATGGGTGTCTGGCTCTTTATTAGCCACCCTAGACAGTTTTTCTTCTTTAGCCAAGAAAGCAAGCTAAGGTGGAATTCAGGCCAGCCTAGCATGCAGGACGGACTGGAATATTTCTTCTTTCTTCCCCATATTACTCCACTCCCCCACCCTATCAACACTGTTTAGTGTCCGTGTGCTGTGCATGTGAGTAACTTTACCTCTCTGTGTTCTAGGGTTTTATATACTTAACCTTAGTACTACTTAAGGGCCTCCTTGCTTCCTTGCCTGGTGGCTCAGACGGTAAAGTGTCTGCCTGCAATGCGGGAGACCCAGGTTTGATTCCTGGGTCAGGAAGATCCCCTGGAAAAGGAAATGGCAATCCACTCCAGCACTCTTGCCTGGAAAATCCCATGGACGGAAGAGCCTGATAGGCTACAGTCCATGGGGTCGCAAAGAGTTGGACATGACTGAGTGACTTCACTTCACTTTAGTACTATCTACCTTATAGGTTTGTTGTGAGGTTTAAAAACAAAAAAACACTAATACATCAAGCATTTAGAGCTGCATCTGACATATCTCAAATAATATATAAGTGTTCGTCATTGCTTCTGCTGTGGCCACTCCTGGGGGTGTGGTTGTTACAGACCTTTTCTTGGACATACCAGTTTGGTGATTGGATCACATCCCTCTCCTAGCCCACAGATGTTATCTGCCTAGCAACTCAAGAAATCCTATAAACGATATGATATAATAAATGATATAGCTGGAAAAACAGGGACTTTTCAGTTAGATAAGCTTGGGTTTAAACCTCTACTTGTAAAAAAAAAAAAAACTGTCTAGTTTTCTTCTTCTAATCCTAGAATGCATGACATTTTGCTGGTTTCCAAAAGTTGACAAAATCCATTTGCAGGACTGTATAAGGATCCAAAGATTCCAGGTAAAGAATCTCTACTCTGAAAAATGAAGGCAAAATGGGAACAGAGACAAGGACTGGGCAAGAGATGAATTAAAATAAAGCTATGGAGATACGTGCCTCTCTTTCATGACAAGGAAGCATTCAGTTGCTTTATTCTCAGACTCCTGAATGTTCAGGAGCATCTCTTTTTTCAATTGCAGTCAAGAGATTTATTATTTTTTCATAGTTTTGATCAATAAGTTGTACTGGGACACCAAGCCAACATATTAAATATCTAGTAACCTACTAAATAATCAATGAATCAGCAAATATTGACTGAGGAACAGCTGTGGGAGAAAATGTTGATCCTAGGACCTGTGAAGGATATTAATAAACAGAAAATAAAAAGTGAAAGGCATGACCTCAAAGGACTTTCACTGCAGTAAGGAGGTAGGGTATAAGCTATATTATATTATATACGTGATATCATTTTAGAGTTATATATACACATGTATGGGCTTCCCTTGTAGCTCAGCTGGTAAAGAATTTGCCTGCAATGCAAGAGACATGTGTTCAATCCCTGGGTTGGGAAGATCCCCTGGGAGAGGGCATGGCAACCCATTCCAATATTTTTGCCTGGAGAATCCTGTAGACAGAGTAGCCTGGCAGGCTACAGTCCATAGGGTTACAAAGAGTTGGACACGACTGAGAGACTAAACACAAACACACATATATAATAACATTTTAGAGTTATTTATGTGTGTATGTGTATATATATATATAATAACATTTTAGCATTGCAGTATCAGAAAAAGTATAATGCACTATATAATTATAAATCCTGGCAAAAGTAAAGTATGATGTAATTAAAAATAATTGTCTTAGCAAGTAAGAAGAGGAATGGGGGAGAGATCACTTTACACATGGGTGGTTAGGTAAGTGTTTATGCAGAATGAGGAACAGTTCAAGCTGAATCTTGAAGGATAAAAAGAGTGTGAAAGTTGAGAGGCAGCTTTTTAGGCTGGCAGAACAGCACTATCAAAACCTTGGCAGTGGGAAAGCAAGAGACAATAAATCAGTCAATTTGGCTTAAAAGGACTTTTTTCAAAGAAGCTCTAAGCTTTTTTCTCATCCTTGAATATTCAACAACCACTCTGGTATCTGACATGTCGATGTCACACAGTAAATGAATGTTCCGTGTTTATGGTAATTACGAAAGGCAGATAAGGAAAGAAATGAGTTCAGAGTCTGACTGTCACAGGACTTAAAAGTCTCCCTTGGGGCACTTATTTATTCATTCATTTGTTCAGCAAATATTCATTTGATGATTACCGTGTGCCAGTTTCCTGTGCTAGCAGCTGGATGTCATCAAAGATACTTGAATGAGATATAAGATGATAAAATTTTATTGTAACAAATCAAATCTTGCAAGTGTATGCAGTGTGATGAAACTGGAATCAAGAAACTAGTTAGACGGTTATTGTTTTAATGTTGAAGTATTATGAATAATACCTTAGCAACAAGAAAATGAGCTGGCAAGAACTTAGGCCACTGGTCACAGAGCTGATATGATATATTAAAGATAAATGTTTAGACCATGCGTTTTGTGCCAAGCACTGGGTATGTTCTTAAAATTCATTAACTCAATTGAGATTCTTGATAACCTTATCAGTTAGATCAGATCAGATCAGTCGCTCAGTCGTGTCCGATTTAACTTATTTAACCTTATCAGTTAAGCACTATCATAATTCATTTTCATCAGTTCAGTTCAGTTCAGTTGCTCAGTCGTGTCCAACTCTTTGCAACCCCATGAATCGCAGCACGCCAGGCCTCCCTGTCCATCACCAACTCCTGGAGGTCACTCAAACTCACGTCCATCGAGTCGGTGATGCCATCCAGCCGTCTCATCCTCTGTTGTCCCCTTCTCCTCCTGCCCCCAATCCCTCCCAGCATCAGAGTCTTTTCCAATGAGTCAACTCTTCGCATGAGGTGGCCAAAGTACTGGAGTTTCAGCTTTAGCATCATTCCTTCCAAAGAACAGCCAGGGCTGATCTCCTTTAATTTTCATAATCAGTTTTAAAAGCCTGGAAATAGGGCTTGAAGAAGCTCTGTATGTGGCCTTTGTCATGTAAGCAATCCAGGAAAATAGTTAACTTCCTTGCTTGCATCTTTATCTGTAAGAAGAACATTGTTTAGATGGAAAAGACCAGCAGAGATGATTAAATAAAGCTCTTGATGTCTGCAAAAGTCATGAGAAATTAACCATTTTATGTGAGTACAACTTTGAAGGCATTAAGATAATCAGTAGTCTTGATAGCGACTTTAGTGTGAATGATTATGGAGAAATCATGCAATCTGAAGTATGGAATTAAAAAAAAAAGAAAGGATTTATATCTAACCTTTCTCTGTGAATTCTCACATGGGAAATGCCCTTGGGTTGCACAAAGTCTTGCTTCCCAGAGTCATGGCAAAAAAGGTGACATTTTACAGGTGAGAGCACCTTTGGAGATGTACCTATCAAAAGTGAGTGGGAACTACCAAAGAAAGAGATAAAAGAAAGACCACCCCCTAGCCATGCTCCTGCCTGTGTACTAATTAGTTAACTAGTGCTGCTGGAGAAGGAAATGGCAACCCACTCCAGTATTCTTGCCTGGAGAATCCCGGGGATGGAGGAGCCTGGTGGGCTGCCGTCTATGGGATCGCACAGAGTCGGACACGACTGAAGCGACTTAGCAGTTAGCAGTGCTGCTGGAAATAAGACCTGCTACTGCAAACACACCAAAGTTTGGCAATGCTGTACTTTCTTTTCAAGCAAAGAAAAATTGTGCCTAGACAAAAGTAAACCAAGTAGAAGATGAGACAGACAACAATAATGTGTAATGCCTGAATTGTGAGTTGAGCACACAGGCCCTGGGGCCAGAATGCTCAGGCTTTGATTCTTGGCTCTGTGATCTCTCTGATTATCTGTGTGACCTCATGCAATTTCCCCTTAAGGACCACAGGTTATCACACAAGGGTAATGATCGCACTTTATGACACAGAAGGATAAAATGAGTCTGTATTTGCAAAGGATTTAGAACAGGACCTGTCCTGTCAGGTAAGCTTTGTGAGTTTCTGTCGAGCAATGCAAATTTCAGAACAAACTGAGAATTTAAGAAATGTTCTCCTTCATCTTGCCTTTTATTCATGCTCTTGCCTGAAAGTTCTGTCCTGTTTAGTTTGGAGCATTCAAATGCCGGTCAGGTCTGTGCAGTGTACTTACTGCAGGGCACCTATTTGGTCTGTAAATACTCTACTTTGAGTTTACCTTATATCCTAGGAAAAATAAATGCTCCACCACAGGATACAGTGCTCTAGAATTTAAGTAGGCAAAGGAATGAAAAGTTCGATTCTAATGTCTGTACTGTAAAATAATGGCTTTGCTTAGGAACTTTTTCTGGGATAATTATAGCCCCTTAAGAATTATTTAACTTGATTCAAGTTATCCTTTCAATAGCAATAATTCATCCCTTGTAATTTGTCTTATTTAGGTTATTTTTAAGTAATTCATGAATTCTTTGATGCAGATAGATATTAACATGAAACCAAAGTGAACTATGCTCTCCCATTTAAGTCTCATGAGTGCTTTTATTTTTTTGGAACCAATTCTTTTTTATTTTCAATAAATCCACTTTAACTTCTTGAAGAAATATTATTGTTTAGAAGTAATTTATGTGCCCATTTTTTGGAGAATGATGTCTGAGCATTTTATTGATAAAAGCAATAAATCACCAATGTGTGAGCCCACTTTAAAATGTTTATGAGTCTATGGGGCAAAAAAACCCAGAAAATTGGAGGCATAATCACATTTGGTGCTTGAGGTTTAAATCTCTTTGGAGCTTTCTGTATCAAAAGGTTGGCTTCTTATGAAACATCTTCATCCTGGAGGCCAGTTTTGATAACTTCTCTGGCACTAGTCAGTGGTCTGAGACAATACAAAATTTAAATAGAAACAGAATTCTTAATTATTCCCATAGGCCACAAATCATACAAATTGGTTCTATCAAACCAGCTCCTAACGGTTTCCTACCTACTAAATGATAAGAACATTATGTGCCTGTCTGAGAAGAGTAAAACCATAGTGAAAGCTGCTCAGAGAGTACAGGAAATACTGGGAAGATTTTTTGTTTGTTTGTTTTTAATCTATGTAGTTGCAAACGTTGATGGTTGCCAGCTGGCAATTAAAACCCAATGGCATCAACATTATATTAACAAGTACTTAATAATGCCATGGCAGATCTGTGGTGTCAAGAGCTTTTTTTTTCCCGATGTGTTTTTACTGTCGTAAAAATATACATAACATAAATTTTATCATATTTACATTTTAAGTGTTCAATTTAATGTCAGTAAGTACACTTACAATGTTGTGCAACCATCACTTCTTTCCATTTCCAGAACTTTTCCATCATCTCAAATAGAAACTTTGTATCCATTTAATAATAAAGCCACATTTCCTTCACCATTCTGTCCCCAGTAATCTCTGTTTTACTGTCTCCATGAATTTGCCTATTCTAGATACCTCACATAAAGTGGAATCACAACAAACTTGTAATTTAAGGGAAAAATAAGCTTTTTTAATTTTTTTTTTGCCTTTTTTTGAAAAAAGTATATTTAAATGGAGGGAGAGTGGAATGGGAAGAAATGATCAAGGGCACTGAAACAGCTGGAACTATAACTATGTTGCTTCAAGGGATGGGTTTCTTCAAGGAAGAAATTCCTGGCCTCAGTCATTAAGCCTGATAAATGGGCCTGGGAGCTTGCTATGTTTATGTCAAATAGGAGCTACACCACACTCAAGGTCAGGAGGGCAACTCATCCAGGGTAAGGAGCAGGGGCTGCACTTTGCTGGAGCAGCCGTGAAGAGATACCCAACGTCCAAGGTAAGAGAAACCCAAGACGGTAGATGTTGTGAGAGGCATCAGAGGGCAGACACACAGAAACCGTAATCACAGAAAACTAGCCATCTGATCACATGGACTACAGCTTTGTCTAACTCAATGAAACTAAGCCATGCCATGTGGGGCCACCCAAGACCAGAGGGTCATGGTGGAGAGATCTGACAGAATTTGGTCCACTGCAGAAAGGAATGGCAAACCACTTCAGTATTCTTGCCTTGAGAACCCCATGAACAGTATGAAAAGGCAAAATGATAGGATGCTGAAAGAGGAACTCCCTGGGTCGATAGGTACCCAATATGCTACTGGAAATTAGTGGAGAAATAACTCCAGAAAGAATGAAGGGACAGAGCCAAAGCAAAAACAAAACCCAGTTGTGTATGTGACTGGTGAAAGAAGCAAATTCTGATGCTATAAAGAGCAATATTGCATAGGAACCTAGAATGCTAGGTCCATGAAACAAGGCAAATTGGAAGTGGTCAAACAGGAGATGTCCAGAGTGAATGTCAACATTCTAGGAATCAATGAACTAAAATGGACTGGAATGGGTGAATTTAACTCAGGTGACCATTACATCTACTACTGTGGGCATGAATCCCTGAGAAGAAATGGAGTAGCCATCATGGTCACCAAGAGTCCGAAATGCAGTACTTGGATGCAATCTCAAAAACAACAGAAGGATCTCTGTTCATTTCCAAGGCAAACCATTCAATATCACGGTACCCAAGCCTATGCCCCAACCAGTAATGCTGAAGAAGCTGAACGGTTCTATGAAGATCTACAAGATCTTTTAGAACTAACACCCGAAAAAGATGTCCTTTTTATCATAGGGGACTAGAATGCAAAAGTAGAAGTCAAGAAACACGTGGAGTAACAGGCAAATTTGGCCTTGGAGTATGGAATGAAGCAGGGCAAAGGCTAATAGAATTTTGCCAAGAGAATGCACTGGTCATAGCAAACACCTTCTTCCAACAACACAAAAGAAGACTCTACACATGGACATCACCAGATGGTCAACACTGAAATCAGATTGATTATATTCTTTGCAGCCAAAGATGGAGAAGCTCTATACAGTCAGCAAAAACAAGACCAGGAGCTGACTGTGGCTCAGACCATGAACTCCTTATTGCCAAATTCAGACTGAAATTGAAGAAAGTAGGAAAAACCACTAGACCATTCAGGTATGACCTAAATCAAATCCCTTATGATTATACAGTGGAAGTGATATTAGATTTAAGGGCCTAGATCTGATAGATAGAGTGTCTGATGAACTAGGGACGGAGGTTCCTGACATTGCACAGGAGACAGGGATCAAGACCATCCCCATGGAAAAGAAATGCAAAAAAGCAAAATGGCTGTCTGAGGAGGCCTTACAAATAGCTATGAAGAGAAGAGAAGTGAAAAGCAAAGGAGAAAAGGAAAGATATAAGCATCTGAATGCAGAGTTCCAAAGAATAGCAAGAAGAGATAAGAAAGCCTTCTTCAGCGATCAATGCAAAGAAATAGAGGAAAACAACAGAATGGGAAAGACTAGAGATCGCTTCAAGAAAATCAGAGATACCAAGGGAACATTTCATGCAAAGATGGGCTCAATAAAGGACAGAAATGGTATGGACCTAACAGAAGCAGAAGATATTAAGAGATGGCAAGAATACACAGAAGAACTGTACAAAAAAGATCTTCACGACCCAGATAATTATGATGGTGTGATCACTGACCTAGAGCCAAACATCCTGGAATGTGAAGTCAAGTGGGCCTTGGCAAGCATCACTATGAACAAAGCTAGTGGAGGTGATGGAATTCCAGTTGAGCTATTCCAAATCCTGAAAGATGATGATATGAAAGTGCTGCACTCAATATGCCAGCAAATTTGGAAGACTCAGCAGTGGCCACAGGACTGGAAAAGGTCAGTTTTCATTCCAATCCCAAAGAAAGGCAATGCCAAAGAATGCTCAAACTACCACACAATTGCTCTCATCACACAGACTAGTAAAGTAATGCTCATAATTCTCCAAGCCAGGCTTCAGCAATATGTGAACCGTGAACTTCCAGATGTTCAAGCTAGTTTTAGAAAAGGCAGAGGAACCAGAAACCAAATTGCCAACATCCTCTGGATCATCAGAAAAGCAAGAGAGTTCCAGAAAACATCTATTTCTGCTTTCTTGACTATGACAAAGCCTTTGACTGTGTGGATCACAATAAACTGTGGAAAATTCTGAAAGAGATGGGAATACCAGACCACCTGACCTGCCTCTTGAGAAATTTGTATGCAGGTCAGGAAGCAACAGTTAGAACTGGACATGGAACAACAGACTGGTTCCAAATAGGAAAAGGAGTACGTCAAGGCTGCATATTGTCACCATGTTTATTTAACTTATATGCAGAGTACATCATGAGAAATGCTGGACTGGAAGAAACACAAGTTGGAATCAAGATTGCTGGGAGAAATATCAATAACCTCAGATATGCAGATGACACGACTCTTATGGCAGAAAGTGAAGAGGGGCTAAAAAACCTCTTGATGAAAGTGAAAGTGGAGAGTGAAAAGGTTGGCTTAAAGCTCAACATTCAGAAAACGAAGATCATGGCATCTGGTCCCATCACTGCATGGGAAATAGATGGGGAAACAGTGGAAACAGTGGCAGACTTTATTTTTCTGGGCTCCAAAATCACTGCAGATGGTGACTGCAGCCATGAAATTAAAAGACGCTTACTCCTTGGAAGGAAAGTTATGACCAACCTAGATAGCATATTCAAAAGCAGAGACATTACTTTACCAACAAAGGTTCGCCTAGTCAAGGCTATGGTCTTTCCTGTGGTCATGTATGGATGTGAGAGCTGGACTGTGAGGAAGGCTGAGCGCCGAAGAATTGATGCTTTTGAACTGTGGTGTTGGAGAAGACTCTTGAGAGTCCCTTGGACTGCAAGAAGATCCAACCAGTCCATTCTGAAGGAGATCAGCCCTGGAATTTCTTTAGAAGGAATGATGCTAAAGCTGAAACTCCAGTATTTTGGCCACCTCATGCGAAGAGTTGACTCATTGGAGAAGACTCTGATGCTGGGAGGAATTGAGGGCAGGAGGAGAAGGGGACGACAGAGGATGAGATGGCCGGATGGCATCACTGACTCGATGGATGTGAGTCTCAGTGACCTCCGGGAGCTGGTGATGGACAGGGAGGCCTGGCGTGCTGCGGTTCATGGGGTCGCAAAGAGTCGGACACGACTGAGCGACTGATCTGATCTGATTGAGAGTTCCTTGCACTGCAAGGAGATCCAACCAATCCATTCTGAAGGAGATCAGCCCTGGGATTTCTTTGGAAGAAATGATGCTAAAGCTGAAACTCCGGTACTTTGGCCCCCTCACACAAAGAGTTGACTCATTGGAACAGACTCTGATGCTGGGAGGGATTGGGGGCAGGAGGAGAAGGGGACGAGAGAGGATGAGATGGCTGGATGGCATCACTGACTCGATGAATGTGAGTTTGAGTGAACTCCAGGAGTTGGTGATGGACAGGGAGGCCTGGCATGCTGTGATTCATGGGATCGTAAAGAGTCGGACGCAACTGAGCGACTGAACTGAACTGAACTGAATTATCTGTTAAAAAAGTTCACCAAAGAAGCTTTCTTATCACCAAATGTTTGTTTATAAACATTGAGAATGTAATTTGCAGGCCAGTTAATGCGTTCTGAATGATTGTACTGACACTCCTTAGCAATCCTTTATTTTCAGTTCTTTGCTCAGTGCTGGTAACTGAGCTTTAGCAAAATATCTGTGTCTTGTCACAGCAGTTCTGTGAAATGAGGAACAAAAGGGTATGTTTTGTGACTATAAAATACATTTAAACTAACATGGCATAGCCAAATAAAACCTTTAGTCTTGGTCTTACTAGAAATACTTTCTGCACAAACTAGCTATTTTTATGAAAGTACTAAAGATAATATCTTCCTGAAAGAGTAGCATCTATTTATGTAAAATGCTTTAAAATTTTCTTTTTAAAACATTGTATATGTTACAATTAAACACAAACCTCTTAAATATTTAATTCCAAACAACAGAAATCATGTGCAAAGATTTTTAGGAAAAAAATCTCAGTGCCAGACAAAATCTACCTTGGGAAACGTGAAGTTACTTTCATTCACAGTTTAAAACTCATAACTCAGTTCCTTCCAAATTTAATTTATACTAAGGCATCCTAGCTGTGGGTGCCAGAATGAAAATTCCATCAAAGAGGGGATATTTGCCCTTTGTCTCACTCAAATATTTCTTGTGTTTAAACAGGCATGGCCCATGGTAGACCTAAGTCAAGAGTTGTTGAATATTGGCCCTGTAGGGTCTGATGTTCCCCAGCTTCAGGGCGTACAACATTCAGTTCTTCCATGCTACATCCTTAAATATCTAGAAGAAGCTGTCTTCACTGGTAAAGTCTCGTAGTCCACACAGGATCAAGTTCAAGTTGCTCCTTTCAGATTGATAATTTTGGAGATTTCAGTCCTCTCAGCTTCCCCTGCCATGTTCCAGAGTTCAGACTTCACCATCCCTAGTTGCTCTCCAAAGCCCCACAAACGATCCCCAGCTATCCATACAAAGAATTGCAAAACCTCTTCTGTTTTAAACTTTCTTATGTTCTTCCATACTTCCATTTCTCTATCCAAAGTTTTTTTCACCCTGCCTCTTTCATTCGAGACTGTCATTTCTCCTATATTTCCCCTATAACTCAGTGATTTTCAAAATTTAGGAAGTTGATTATGGACATCATAGCTTTTTATCTTCTCTGTTTTACTCAATGAT
Organism: Tragelaphus eurycerus; assembly: GCA_935064755.1. NCBI lineage: Eukaryota > Metazoa > Chordata > Mammalia > Artiodactyla > Bovidae > Tragelaphus > Tragelaphus eurycerus. Next base: position 35,684,169 of record CAKXYN010000010.1, on the reverse strand, counting down.
TATTAATTTTACTTGATTATTAATTATTCACTTAATGACTATTATTCCAAATAATCAGATCAGATCAGTCGCTCAGTCGTGTCCAACTCTTTGCAACCCCATGAATCACAACACCCCAGGCCACCCTGTCCATCACCAACTCCCGGAGTTCACTGAGACTCACGTCCATCGAGTCAGTGATGCCATCCAGCCATCTCATCCTCTGTTGTCCCCTTTTCCTCCTGCCCACAATCCCTCCCAGCATCAGAGTCTTCTCCAATGAGTCAACTCTTCGCATGAGGTGGCCAAAGTACTGGAGTTTCAGCTTTAGCATTATTCTTTCCAAAGAAATCCCAGGGCTGATCTCCTTCAGAATGGACTGTTTGGATCTCCTTGCAGTCCAAGGGACTCTCAATAGTCTTTTCCAATGCCACAGTTCAAAAGCATCAATTCTTTGGCACTCAGTCTGCACAGTCCAACTCTCAAAACCATACATGACCACAGGAAAAAACATAGCCTTGACTAGACAGACCTTTGTTGGCAAAGTAATATCTCTGCTTTTCAATATACTATCTAGGTTGGTCGTAACTTTGCTTCCAAGGAGTAAGCGTCTTTTAATTTCATGGCTGCAGTCACCATCTGCAGTGTTTTTGGAGCCCAGAAAAATAAAGTCTGACACTGTTTCCACTGTTTCCCCATCTATTTCCCATGAAGTGATGGGACCAGATGCCATGATCTTCGTTTTCTGAATGGTGAGCTTTAAGCCAACTTTGTCACTCTCCACTTTCAATTTCATCAAGAGGCTTTTTAGTTCCTCTTCACTTTCTGCCATAAGGGTGGTGTCATCTGCATATCTGAGGTTATTGATATTTCTCCCAGCAATCTTGATTCCAACTTGTGTTTCTTCCAGTCCAGCATTTCTCATGATGTACTCTGCATATAAGTTAAATAAACAGGGTGACAATATACAGCCTTGACGTACTCCTTTTCCTATATGGAACCAGTCTGTTGTTCCATGTCCAGTTCTAACTGTTGCTTCCTGACCTGCATACAAATTTCTCAAGAGGCAGGTCCGGTGGTCTGGTATTCCTATCTCTTTCAGGACTTTCCACAGTTTCTTGTGATCCACACAGTCAAAGGCTTTGGCATAGTCAATAAAGCAGAAATAGATGTTTTTCTGGAACTCTCTTGCTTTTTCCATGATCCAGCAGATGTTGGCAATTTGATCTCTTGTTCTTCTGCCTTTTCTAAAACTAGCTTGAACATCAGGAAGTTCACAATTCACATATTGCTGAAGCTTGACTTGGAGAATTTTGAGCATTACTTTACTAGAGTGTGAGATGAGTGCAATTGTGTGGTAGTTTGAGCATTCTTTGGCATTGCCTTTCTTTGGGATTGGAATGAAACTGTCCTTTTCCAGTTCTGTGGCCACTGCTGAGTTTTCCAAATTTGCTGGCATATTGAGTGCAGCACTTTCACAGCATCATCTTTCAGGATTTGGAATAGCTCAACTGGAATTTCTTCGCCTCCACTAGCTTTGTTCATAGTGATACTTTCTAAGGCCCACTTGACTTCACATTCCAGGATGTCTGGCTCTAGGTCAGTGATCACACTATCATGATTATCTGGGTCGTGAAGATCTTTTTTGTACAGTTCTTCTGTGTGTTTTTGCCATCTCTTCTTAATATCTTCTGCTTCTGTTAGGTCCATACTATTTCTGTCCTTTATCGAGCCCATCTTTGCATGAAATGTTCCTTTGGTATCTCTGATTTTCTTGAAGCGATCTCTAGTCTTTCCCATTCCGTTGTTTTCCTCTATTTCTTTGCATTGATTGCTGAGGAAGGCTTTCTTATCTCTTCTTGCTATTCTTTGGAACTCTGCATTCAGATGCTTATATCTTTCCTTTTCTCCTTTGCTTTTCGCTTCTCTTCTTTTCACAGCTCTTTGTTAAGATGTCCCCAGACAGCCATTTTGCTTTTTTGCATTTCTTTTCCATGGGGATGGTCTTGATCCCTGTCTCCTGTGCAATGTCAGGAACCTCAGTCCATAGTTCATCAGGCACTCTATCTATCAGATCTAGGCCCTTAAATCTATTTCTCACTTCCACTGTATAATCATAAGGGATTTGATTTAGGTCATACCTGAATGGTCTAGTGGTTTTCCCTACTTTCTTCAATTTCAGTCTGAATTTGGCAATAAGGAGTTCATGGTCTGAGCCACAGTCAGCTCCTGGTCTTATTTTTGCTGACTGTATAGAGCTTCTCCATCTTTGGCTGCAAAGAATATAATCAATCTGATTTCAGTGTTGACCATCTGGTGATGTCCATGTGTAGAGTCTTTTTTTGTGTTGTTGGAAGAAGGTGTTTGCTATGACCAGTGCATTTTCTTGGCAAAACTCTATTAGCCTTTGCCCTGCTTCATTCCGTATTCCAAGGCCAAATTTGCCTGTTACTCCAGGTGTTTTTTGACTTCCTACTTCTGCATTCCAGTCCCCTATAATGAAAAGGACATCTTTTTTGGGTGTTAATTCTAAAAGGTCTTGTAGGTCTTCATAGAACCATTCAACTTCAGCTTTTTCAGCATTACTGGTTGGGGCATAGACTTGGATTACTGTGATATTGAATGGTTTGCCTTGGAAACGAACAAAGATCATTCTGTTGTTTTTGAGATTGCATCCAAGTACTGCATTTCAGACTCTTTTGTTGACCCTGATGGCCACTTCATTTCTTCTAAGGGATTCCTGCCCACAGTAGTAGATATAATGGTCATCTGAGTTGAATTCACCCATTCCAGTCCATTTCAGTTCGCTGATTCCTAGAATGTCGACATTCACTCTTGCCATCTCTTGTTTGACCACTTCCAATTTGCTTTGATTCATGGACCTGACATTCAAGGTTCCAAATAATAATAAAGTCTAAAAAACCACATGATAGTTATTTTTTTAATATATTTAAAGAAACTTAGCATATTAAAAAACAGAGACATCATTTTGCCAACAAAGGTTCATATAGTCAAAACTATGATTTTTCATGTATGAGTGTTAGAGTTGAACTGTAAAGAAGGCTAAGGGCCAAAAAATTGATGCTTTCAAACTGTGATGCTGGAGAAGACTCTTGAGAGACACTTGGACAGCACGGAGATCAACCTAGTCAATCCTAAAAGAAATCAACCTTGAATATTCACTGGAAGGACTGATGCTAAAGCTGAAGCTCCAATACTTTGGCCACTTGATGGGAAGAGTGACTCATTGGAAAATATTCTGATGCTGGGAAAGATTTAGGGCAGGAAGAGAAGGGTGTGACAAAGGATGAGATGTTTGGATGGTACCACTGACTCAATGGACATGAATTTGAGCAAACTCCGGGAGATCGTGAAGGTCAGGGAAACCTAGTGTGCTGCAGTCCATGGGGTCACAACGAGTAGGACACAACTTAACAACATGTTTAAAGTAAATAACTAGTATAATTAACTCCTTAAATTCACATTGCTTACTCTCAATAAGACAGGCCTTACTCTTTTTGGAAAAAACTTAGTAATCTTACCCAGTGCTTTTAAAACCAAATTTAAATACTTTATACTTAATTTAATATTAGTAATGGTTAATCCATAACAGATAATGGGCATATAGATATTTGAGGTTTTCCTATGTGAGGCCCCATTAGTTTGTTGGGACCAGGTCAGAAACATGTCCCTAGTTTTCCATGTTTGTGAAGTCATTCAAATCTCTTTCTCGGTGTCACAGACATTCCCAATAACAGCAATCTAAAGCCTAGACTAGTCTTACTTTCTTTGTGTTAAATCTACTCTGTATGAATCCTGGGCTAGTTACCTACAATGCTTTTATTGGATAGTTACCTGGAATGTTAGCTTCTAATACCCTGTAAATCCAGCATTGGTGGTGGTTGGTTAGTCACTAAGTCGTGTTTGACTGTAGTCTGCCAGGCTCCTCTGTCCATGGGATTTCCTAGGCAAGAACACTGGAATGAATTGCCATTTTCAACTCCAGAGTATCTTCCTGACCCAGGGATCGAACATAAGTCACCTGTAGTGCAGGTGGATTCTTTACCAACTGAGCCTCCAGAGAAGCCTTAAATCCAACTTTAGACTTGCCTAATAGATTCTCTTAATATTGCCTTATTTTATTTACAAGGTTGCCCCTCAATATTTTCTTTAACAGTGAAGACTCTTACCTATCCATATACTTAGAAATTTCTTAGGTGAGGTTCATCAGAAAGTAGATCCTAAGACAAATCTTTCTGGCATGAGGTTGATTGGAAAAATATCTCAGAAACAACCCTTGTAAAGGAGAGAGGGAAGCAGAGTTGTAAGGGAGAAAGGGAAGACACCCTGGTAAGGGAGAAAGGGAAGTCACTCTTATAAGAGAGAGAGGGAAGACAGAAAAAGTTGAACTGTGTTGAGGTCACAACTGCAATACTGGCAGATCCGATGGACAGCTCTGGAGCTGAGTGAACTTTAGACTTGACTCCAATTCAGCAAAGCAGCTGAATTCCTGTACCCCAATAGCAGCCAGATAGTGTGTAAGTTGTCTCTGAGAGGTGACTTGACCTTGTGCAAGGTAACTACCTTCACCATAGGACTGCCTTGTGAACTATCCGATGACAAAAGTTCTGGCAACACAGAAATCAGTGCCTCAGTACTAAAGAGGAGACCTGAGCAATGACTCATGACATCCACCACAAGAGCTTCCTCTCCTATAATATAGGAAAATGCAAACTGAATTTTTACATGAATCAAGTTCACATTTTCCATTATTTTGAAAGTGTCTTTGTAATTGTGTATCTCACTAAACCATGAGTGGATTGAAGGTCAGGGACAGGACTTTTCCACTTTTAATTTCTGACATCTGGCACAATATGTATATAGCTGTTCAAAAATTGTTAAAATATTGAAACTAAAAAACTGGACATTTGACACAAGTCCATAAATAAGCAAATTACAAAAGATTAAGGATACAATTGAACTTTGAGCAAACATTAGGGTTACTGGGCCCTCCATATACTTGGGTTCTCTGTACCCAAATTTCCTTTACATCTGCAGATTCAATGAATCACAGATAGTGTGGTTAAGTAATATGTATTTATTGAAAAAAATAATGCGTAAGTAGACCCTTGAAGTTCAAACATTTATTGTTCACAGGACAGCTTAGTACAGTTCAGTCACTTAGTCGTGTCCAACTATTTGCAACCCCATGGACTGCAGCATGCCAAGCTTCCCTGTTCATCACCAAGTCCTGGAGCTTGCTCAAACTCACGTCCAAGGAGTTGGTGATGCCATCCAGCCATCTTATTCTTTGTCATCCTCTTTGCCTCCTGCTTTCAATCTTTCCCAGCATCAGGGCCTTTTCAAATGAGTCAGTTCTTTGCATTAGGTGGCCAAAGTATTGGAACTTCAGCTTCAGCATCAGTCCTTCCACTGCATATTCAGGACTAATTTCTTTTAAGATGGACTGGTTGGATCTCCTTGCAGTGCAAGGACTCTGAAGAGTCTTCCTTGGCACCACAGTTCAAAAGCATCAATTCTTTGGTGCTCAGCTTTGGTTATGGTCCAACTCTCACATCCACACATGGCTACTGGAGAAATCATAGCTTTGACTAAATGGATCTTGGTCAGTAAAGTAATGTCTCTGCTTTTTAATATGCTACTCTTGCCTGGAGAATCCCATGGACAGAGGAGTCTGGTAGGCTGGAATCCATGGGGTCGCTAAGAGTTGGACACGACTGAGCAACTTCGCTTTCACTTTTGACTTTCATGCACTGGAGAAGGAAATGGCAACCCACTCCAGTGTTCTTGCCTGGAGAATCCCAGGGACGGAGGAGCCTGGTGGGCTGCTGTCTATGGGGTTGCACAGAGTCAGATACGACTGAAGCGACTTAGCAGCAGCAGCAGCAGGTTGGTCATAGCTTTTCTTCCAAGAAGCAAGTGAAGTGGCTCAGTCATGTCCAACTCTTTGCGACCCCATGGACTGTAGACTACCAGGCTCCTCCATCCATGGGATTTTCCAGGCAAGAATACAAGCAAGAAAGTGGGTTGCCATTTCCTTCTCCAGAGGATCTTCCTGACCCAGGGATCGAACCTGGGTCTCCCACATTATAGGCAGATGCTTTACCATCTGAGCCACTGGGGAATTTCATGGCTGCAGTCACCATCTGCAGTGATTTGGGAGCCCAAGAAAATAAAGTCTACACTGTTTCCATTGTTTCCCCACCTATTTGCCATGAAGTGATGGGACCGGATGCCGTTATCTTTGTTTTTTTAATGTTGAGTTTTAAGCCAACTTTTTCACTCTCCTCTTTCACTTTCATCAAGAGGCTTTTTAGTTCCTCTTCACTTTTTGACATAAGTGTGGTGTCATCTGCATATCTGAGGTTATTGAAATTTCTCCTGGCAATCTTGATTCCAGCTTGGGCTTCTTCCAGCCTAGCATTTTGCATGATGTACTCTGCATATAAGTGAAATAAACAGGGTGATCATATGCAATCTTAACATACTCGTTTCCCAATTTGGAACCAGACTATTGTTCCATGTCCATTTCTAACTGTTGCTTCTTGACCTGCATACAGATTTCTCCAGAGGCAGGTCAGGTGGTCTGGTATTCCCATATCTTTAAGAATTTTCCACAGTTTGTTGTTATCTACACAGTCAAAGGCTTTGGCATAGTCAATAAAGGAGAAGTAGATGTTTTTCTGGAACTCTCTTGCTTTTTCGATGATTCAGTGGATGTTGGCAGTTTGATCTCTGGTTCCTCTGCTTTTTCTAAATCTAGCTTGAATATCTGAAAGTTCACAGTTTCTGTACTATTGAAGCCTGGCTTGGAGAACTTTGAGCGAGCATTACTTTGCTAGTGTGTGAGATGAGTGCAATTGTGTGGTAGTTTGAACATGCATTGCCTTTCTTTGGGATTGGAATGAAAACTGATCATTTCCAGTCCTGTGGCCACTGCTGAGTTTTCCAAATTTGCTGGCATACTGTGTGCAGCACTTTCACAGCATCATCTTCCAGGATTTGAAAGAGCTCAGCTTGAGTTCCATCACTTCCACTAGCTTTGTTGATAGTTATCCTTGAGTTCACACTGAAGGATGTCTGGCACTCTGTTCAAGGGACAACTGTATATAAAAATCACAAATTTAGTTAAAAGACTTATACATGACTGTTTACATATTATAGCATTTTATTATCAAATGTGATGAACTATAGTCTAACCCAAGGATTTTCAAGCATGCTAACACTTAAGGGGTGAGGAAAGAGGTAGCTGATTCTGTCCTAATCCTCCCCTGCATCTGCAACAATACTGAAATTTTATGTCCACATCATTCCTTCACTGAAAAAAAGTCCATAAAGAGCTAATGGTTCTCAATATTTATTTCATATAACTGTTGAAAAAAACACAGTGCTTCAATCTGTGAAGGCTGCTCTAACAAATTTCAGGGACTGGATGGCTTATAAACAACAGACATTTATTTCTTACTCTTCTGGTGGCTGGGATGTCCAAAATCAAGGCTCCAAAGACTGTGTATTTGGTGAGGACTTGCTTCCTGGTTCATGGACAATTGTAGTTTTGCTATAACCTACATGGCAGAAGGGGCAAGGGACCGTCTCTGTCACCTGATTTATAAGAGCACTAATCCTCATGATCTAATCACCCTCAAAGGCCCCACCTCTTAATGCCATCACCTTGGGAATTAGATTTCAATATATGAGTTTTGAGGGGCTACAACCATTGAGCTTATAACAGGCTTTATTATAATTTCTCATATTTACAAACAGCTCTAAAGTAAAACAATTACAAGAATATACAAATTAGACATTATCATTTCATTTTTCAAAAAAATGGCTGTTCACAAGAGTCACAAATATTTTAAAAATATTGTCTAGTTTTTTAAGATGAAATGCATGTACTTAATGCTATAAATTTCTTCCCATCACTGATTTTTACTGCATTCCACAAATTTTGATAAGTTTTCTTTATATTTTCATTCTCTTCAAGTAATTTTAAACACTTACCTTCTTTGACTCAAACATTTGTCTTCTTTAACCTTAAAGTTATTAAAAAGTCTGTTGTCTAATTTCAAATATTTGGGGATTTGATATCTATCTTTCTGTTCGATTTGTACTGTAATCCCTTTGGGTCTGAAAGCATACTCTGTGTTTTTCTGTTCTCTTAAATTTGTTAAGACATATTTTATGTCCTTCCAGAGTGTGGTCAGTCTTGATGAATGTTCTATGTGAGCTTGTGAAGGATGTGTATCTTGCTGTTGTTGGCTGAAGTAGTCCATAAATATCAATTGGTTCAAATTAATTGATAGTGTTTTTCAGGTAAAATATATTCTGATTTTCTGCTTGATGGTCAATCAGTTGCTGAAAGAACAGTATTGACGTCTTCAGCTACAGTAATGAATTTGTCTATTTCTCCCTTTCATCTTATCAGTTTTTGCCTTTTTTTTTTTTTTTTTGGACACACTCTTGTTAGGTATACACATTTAAGAGAAATTAAAATTGACTTCTTTATCATTATATAAGGAAATGGCAACCCACTCCAGTGTTCTTGCCTGGAGAATCCCAGGGACGGGGGAGCCTGGTGAGCTTCTGTCTATGGGGTCGCACAGAGTCGGACACGACTGAAGCGACTTAGCAGTAGCAGCAATGCCCATTTATCCATGATAACTTTCCTTCTTCTAAAGTATGCTTTATTTGGAATCAATACAGTTACTTTAGTTTTCTTTTGATTATTGTTAGAACAATGTTCATTGCTCCATCCTTTTTAACCAATCGGAGATTTTATTTTTAAAGTTGACTTCCATCAGACAACATAAATTGAGTCTTGCTTTTATACCCATTCTGACAATCTTTGAATTTAAATTGGTGCTTTGACCATCCACATTGAGAGTTATTCTTAATACAGTTGGATTAATATCTAACACATTTGTAACTTTGTTCTATTCATTGAATTTGTTCTTTCCCCCCTTTTCTGCCTTATCTGCTACTAAATGAACATCCAATATGATTCCCTTTTACTTCACATCTTAGCACGTAAATTAGCTTTTTTTTTTTTTAATGTTGCATTTGCCTTAGATTTTCCAATGTACATTTTCTTTAACTGCCCTGTCTGAAAGTCTTTATATATATATAAAGCAGCAACAATCACAAAGAATTATATATATATTTTTCTTATTTATTTACTTATGGCCGTGATGGTTCTTTGTGGTTGTTGCTGATTGGGGTTTGCTCTGGTTTTGGTGATCGGGGGCTACTCCTGGGGCTTCTCTTTATGGTGGCTCTTCTTGTTTCTGAGCACAGGCTCCAGGTCATCCGGGCTTCAGGAGTTAGAGCACATGGGCTCAGTAGTTGTGGCTCCTGGGCTTTAGAGCACAGGCTCAGCTGTTGTGATGCTTGGGCTTAGCTGCCCCGTGGCATGTATGGTCTTCCTGGACCAAGGATTACCATGTTTCCCGTCTTGGCAGGTAGACTTTTTTTTTTTACTACTGAGCCATCAAGGAAGCCTCCCGATATGCATTTTTAATCAGTCGAATTGTTATTAGAATGATACTAGACCACTTCACTTGGAGCAACAGAATATTTCCAATCCTTCTTTCTTTTCCATGTGAAATTACTGTCATTCACTATCTATCCATAGTATTCATAGGCTATACTCACACAGAACATTGTTACTATTATTACTTGAAATACAGTTATCTTTTATATTAAATAAGAATAAAAAAATAAAATATTTTTTAATCTTTTTTTTCTTCTATGACATGTTCTTTTCCTTTAAGTAGATTCAAGTTTGTGGTATATATCATCTTCCTTCTGATTAAGAAATCTTTTAACTTTTTTTTGTGTACAGGTATGCTAATAATGGGGTTTCCCTCATAGCTCAGTTGGTAAAGAATCTGCCTGCAATGCAGGAGACCCTGGTTCAATCCCTGGGTCAGGAAGATCCACTGGAGAAGGGATAGGCTACCCACTCCAGTATTCTTGGGCTTCCCTTAAGACTCAGCTGGTAAAGAATCCACTTGCAATGTGGGAGACCTGGGTTTGATACCTGGATTGGGAAGATACTCTGGAGAAGGGAAAGGCTACCCACTCCAGTATTCTGGCCTGGAGAATTCCATGGACTGTATAGTCCATGGAGTTGCAAAGAGTCGGACATGACTGAGCGACTCACACTATGCTAATGATGAATTCCTTCAGTTTTTATTCGTCTTAGAAAGTTTTTATATTTCTCTTTCACGTTAGAGAGTAATCTTTCTGTATACAGAATTCTTGGCTGGTTCTTTTTTATTTTTCTTTCAACACTGAAGATTTATCCTACCTTCTTTCTTGCATAATTTCTGACAAAAAGTCCATTGTATCTTTGTTCCTTTGTAGGTAAGGTGCATTTTCCCTTCTCTAGATTCTTTTAAAAAATTTTTTTTCTGTCTTTCTCTTTTTATTTTGGAGGATGCTGCTGCTGCTAAGTCGCTTCAACTGTTTCCGACTCTGTGTGACCCCATAGACAGAAGCCCACCAGGCTCCCATATCCCTGGGATTCTCTAGGCAAGAACACTGGAGTGGGTTGCCATTTCCTTCTCCAATGCATAAAAGCAAAAAGTGAAAGTGAAGTCGCTCAGTCTTGTCCAACGCCTAGCGACCTTATGGACTGCAGCCTACCAGGCTCCTCTGTCCATGGGGTTTTCCAGGCAAGAGTACTGGGGTGGGTTGCCATTGCCTTCTCCAGTTGGAGGATGAGAGTTTCTAAATATGTGTGTGGAAGTAGTGTTTTGGTACTTATTTTTGTTCTGACTTTCCTGGATGTGTGGTTTGGTGTCTATCATAAAGTTTGGGAGCTTCTCAGCCATTATTACTTTGAATATTTCTTTCTTATTGTGGTATGCCAGTTATGTGTATGTTATATCCTTTGAAATTATTCTACAGTTTTTGGATGTTCTGGGTTTGGGTTTTTTTCCCTTCTTTTTGAATTTCATTTTGGGAAGTTTATATTGATCTGTCATCAAGCTCACTCTTTCCTCAGATTTATCTAGTTTATTGATGAACTTATCATAGGCATTCTTAATGTCTATTATAGGTCGGGCATTTCTAGCATTTCCTTTGAATTCTTCCTCAGAGTTTGTAGCTCTGTGCTTACTTTACCCAAGTGTTCTTGCACATTATCTAACTTTTTAAATTAGAGCTCATAATGTTTTGCCAAGAGTTTTAAAAAATTTCCTGTGATAATTTTAACATCTGTGTTACATTTGAGTCTAGTTCTGAAGCTTACTTTATCTCTTTAGACTATTTTTTCTTGCTTTCTGTCACATATTAAACAAAGATTACACATCCCCTTCCCATTCCAGAGCCTTGATGGGATTTTCACCAGATCTTCAACTGAAATCCGGTAGAGTTTCTAAAGGTAAAACCCACAAAAGATCCCCTAAGACCTCAAAATCTAAGAATTTCTCATTTTCATGCTAAATCACAAAATTACTACTTAAATGTTGGCCCTGATGCTGGGAAAGATTGAGGGCAGGAGGAGAAGGGAGTTACAGAAGATGGGATGATTGGATGGCATCAACCAACTCAATGGACAAGCGTATGAGCAAACTCTGGGAGACAGTGAAGGAGAGGGAAGCTACAGTCCATGGAATCTCAAAAAGTCAGACATGACTTACTGGCTGAACAACAAACAACAATTAGTTTATGGCTACCTCTGCTTCTGCTCTAGTTAGCAGATTCCTACTGCAAATCTCTGAATTCATCTAAGTCAATGACAACCCACTCTAGTATTCTTGCTTGTGAAATCCCATGGACAGAGGAACCTGGTAGGCTATAGTCTACAGGGTTGCAAAGAGTCAGACTGACTGAGAAACTAAAAAATAACAACAAAGCCAGGATAGTATTTTCCCTGAAAGCTGCATTGTCTGATGCGGTCAAGAAAAGTCATTAATATTCTTTTTAAAAATTGTAATAGCAGTTATTTTCAAGCTCTTTACATGTTATTGCTAAAATTGGAAACCTCTTAGTTCTTTTAGGTGAGTGAACTTTGTCTTTCTAGTTTCTAAATTTCTATTGCTGTAGTCTTAGTTCTTTTTTTCATTGTCCTTATTTAATGTTGACTCATTTTATTAACATTTTTATGGGATTTGGAAAAGGAGTACGTCAAGGCTGTATATTGTCACTATGTTTATTTAACTTATATACAAAGTACATCATGAGAAATACTGGACTGGAAGAAACACAAGTTGGAATCAAGATTGCCGGGAGAAACATCAATAACCTCAGATATGCAGATGACACCACCCTTATGGCAGAAAGTGAAGAGGAGCTAAAAAGCCTCTTGATGAAAGTGAAAGTGGAGAGTGAAAAGGTTGGCTTAAAGCTCAACATTCAGAAAACGAAGATCATGGCATCTGGTCCCATCACTACATGGGAAATAGATGGAGAAACAGTGTCAGACTTTATTTTTCTGGGCTCCAAAATCACTGCAGATGGTGACTGCAGCCATGAAATTAAAAGACGCTTACTCCTTGGAAGGAAAGTTATGACCAACCTAGATAGCATATTCAAAAGCAGAGACATCACTTTGCCAACAAAGGTTCTCCTAGTCAAGGCTATGGTCTTTCCTGTGGTCATGTATGGATGTGAGAGCTGGACTGTGAAGAAGGCTGAGCATCGAAGAATTGATGCTTTTGAACTGTGGTGTTGGAGAAGACTCTTGAGAGTCCCTTGGACTGCAAGGAGACCCAACCAGTCCATTCTGAAGGAGATCAGCCCTGGGATTTCTTTGGAAGGAATGATGCTAAAGCTGAAACTCCAGTATTTTGGCCACCTCATGCAGAGAGTTGACTCATTGGAGAAGACTCTGATTCTGGGAGGGATTGAGGGCAAGAGGAGAAGGGGACGACAGAGGATGAGATGGCTGGATGCCATCACTGACTCGATGGATGTGAGTCTGAGTGACCTCCAGGAGTTGGTGATGGACAGGGAGGCCTGGCGTGCTGCAGTTCATGGGGTTGCAAAGAGTCGGACACGAATGAGCGACTGATCTGATCTGATCTGATGAGGTTAATACGTTTGTTCAATTTTCCACCCAATTATTTCAACTTTACCATTATATTCCCTCAGAATTCCATGAAACGTAGTTTCCTCAATTAGGTCAATAAGTATATTAGTTCCTAGAATCATTACTCTGTTCACTTTTATATATTCAGGGCCAAGACAGTGCTTGGTAAATAATAAGTACCTCAAACACTTGTTGTAAGTGAATGGGTAGATGACTAAATGGCTGAATTAATGAATGGCTACTTTCTTTACTGCAGTTATAGGTATGCCGAGAAGAGTCTTCTCCTCAAACCACCTCATCATTGGTCTGTTTGTGCTGGAAGCTCCTTTGGAGCTTCGTAGGTGTCCGTCTGAAAGCATTTTCTTGTTTCTGGAGTTATGTGTTCATGTTGAATGATGGGAGAAATGACAGAGAAGACAATATCATGTAACATTCCAGTAGAAAATTTGCACGAACCTAAACAAAATTGTTTGAAAACTGTCAAAACTGGCCGAAGTCAAATGTTTGTCTCGATAAGATATTCTTCTTGTAATACCTTGAAAGGAATGCAAAATGTCTTTAATATTATCTTTTTTCTTATCACAATTATATTTGCACATATTTTTAAAATGCTAAATTATTGCTTTTACTGAAGAATTTCCACATTTCATTTGTTACTCTAACATCTGGCACATAGATAGTTTTTAATAAATAATATTTTCTAATTGATCAAATGAATGCATTCATTCACACCTTGTGTTAAGGGATGTGTATTTATTATAGATTTCTGCTGTAGAACAGAAGTTAGCAAATTTTTTCTAGGTAAAGGGCCAGGTATGAAATATTTTTGATTTGTGGGCCATAAATCCCTGTTGTAACTGTTCACCTCTGGTATTGTAGAGCAAAAGGAGCCACAGCCATGTGTAAATGAATAACATCATTGCATGCTAATAAAACTTTATTTAAAAAATTAAGAAGTGGGCTGAATTTGAGCCATGTACCCTGGCTTGGCTACCCTTACATTAGAGTCCAGATATTTGACCCAGATATATACTCTATAATTTTATATTCCTCTTTCTACTGAACATTCTTTCTGGGATGTCCATAGGTACCCCAATCTCAGCATGCTGAAAACTGATTTTATCATTATTCACCTGTTTTTAAGTGTTCCCTGTATATTTTCTACCTCAAGAAATGACAAAACTTTCTCCTCAACTAATAAACAGTCTAAGATTGCCTATGTTCACTTAGTTGTTTTTTTTTTTTTTGGTGTTGTCTTGTTCTTTCATCTAGAATGTTTCTTTACTATTTTAATTTGTTTAATATAGAGACCAATATCCCTTTCCAATATCCTTTTTATAGGATAACATTTTTAACAAGTCTGTGTGTGTGTGTTCAGTTGCTCAGTCATGTCTGACTCTTTGTGGCCCTATGGACTATAGCGCACCAGGCTGCTCTGTCCAGGGGATTTTCCCAGCAAGATTACTGGAGTGGGTTAGCATTTCCTCCTCTGGGTGATCTGCCCAACCCAGGGATCAAATTTGTGTCTCTAGTATCTCCTGCATTGCAGGCAGATTCTTTACTGTTGAGCAACCAGGGAAGCCCCTATTTTAAAAAGTAAGGTACATGAAAATAGGATTTGAAATCAGCTATGTTTTTAAAGACATATGATCATGATTTCCTTTAAATATCATCACTGTATTTCTATGACAATGGATATCTATGACTACATTTAGAAATAGTATAAAAAGTCAAAATTTGAAAAGTTGTGATGTCAGATCTATAACCAAATGGTCTTACCATACATCTTATCCCCATAATGAGTTTTGCTTTTTATATATGAAAGCATAAAGATAAGGAATATATTTATTCATGCATATGTAAAATTTCTATTTTTGAAATTTTATGCTTTATTGAGGGAACATAAAAATTGATGGGTTAAGATTTTTATAATACTGGTTGAGCATAACATTATATATTATTTAAATTATTAACTTGAGGTACCATATTTCTTACCAATTGGTCGTCTTTTTCTCTCATTGCTTAATTTTGTTAGTAATTATTGACCAAACCTGCTTGCTCTCTAAAAGAAATCCATTTCCCCATGATGTTTGTGTGAACTGAACATGATGTTTATGTGAGGCTATTAATCATGAAGACACATAATTTATGTATTTGGGATGTGTGTGTGTGTGTGTGTATCTCAGTCACCGAGTTATGTCTGACTCTTTTGCGACCCTACGGACTGTAGCCCATCAGACTCCTCTGTCCATGGGATTCTTCAGGCAAGAACACTGGAGTTGGTTGCCATTTCCTCCTCGAGGGGATCTTCTGGACCCAGGGGTTGAACTTGCATCTCCTGCACTGGCAAACAGATTCTTTACCACTGAGCCACCTGGGAAGACCTTATGTATTTGGACAGACAATTAATGCATGTTTTCACTTGAAGTTAAATTTAAACCCAGAAGATAACAGTAAATTTATTCAGCTGTATTTTTTTTCACATGCAAAATTTGTAAAGTAAGCCTTTTAAAACATGAAATCCATGTAAAGGATCTAAAAATACCCATGGGTCGTGATCTGGAGTGAGATGTTCCTGGAGTCAGGGGAACATCCATATTCAGCTTTCAGTTCTTCAAAAATAGCTGTGAATTTGTGAAAACAACATCTCCTATTTATTAATACAACCTTTATTTATCCTGTATATGTTTTTCCTGGATGATTGCTCAAAATTTTGCCAGTTAGTCTGTGAATGAATACATAAGAAAATATTTATCACTAATCACATGTGCTCACTCACTTCAGGGAATTTCCATTTCATAGATGAGGGTGTTCCAGATGTGTTTCATAAGTTGCTTCTCCTAGAGACATTGGTAGAGGAAGAAAACTCAGAAAACTCAGATTAAATTGCCATCCCAGAAGTCCATGTTTTGTCTGAGAACAGAAGTCGGGGTCTTAGAGGGCAGAAGCCTTTTGAAATTCTTTCCAAATTTTAGCTTCTTGACAGCAAGGAGAGGCAATGGTAGCCAGAGAAGGGTGAATGAGCAAAAGAAAACATAAGGATCCAGAATTCTGGATCAATGCATAGCCAAACATCTCCCACAAACTTGTTTTAAAGAAGCAGCGAAAAGAATTGTGTACAGATAAACTTCTGTAAAGTTATAATGCATCACTGTAAATTGCTTTGAAGAGACCAAGTTTGATTCATATAATTTACAGTTTCTTAACACTGTCCCACCTGAAGCCCATGATACTTTATGTTCTCTGGTTGGTGCTGGTTCCCTTCCAGGTAGAACCCAAATAAAAGGTACAATTTCAACTCAGGGGAATGGACACAAGGCAGCTCTACTTCAAAAGGTCAGCTTACGTCCTAAAGACCATAATTAGCCTAAACTATTAATAGTCATTTTTACTAGTTTCTAAAATAGAACAAGTTAGTCTTACTGTTGGATTTCTTCACAAAAGGTTTTGGTTTAGTGCTAGATTAAAAAGTAGAGTTAAATGGACATGATATGTTGCTTTGGAGTTCTTTTGCGTTGGAGTAATCTGTATTTTGGTAACCAGTTTTTACTGACAGAGCCGCAGAATGACAGTGTGGTTTAAAATTGCCTACGAAGCACAATGTGTTCATGAAAAAATGTTATAGAAATACTCTGCCTTTGTCATTTTATTCAGGATCTCCAAAAGCTGGCATGTCCCTGAAGTAAAAGGGTTGACTCTTCCATTGTCTTTCCACCAAAACCTCCTATATAATATTTCTCAAAGTATATTAGTGGCAAACAACCCATTTACATCAAGGTATCTTTCTTGCCACTCCTGCACAACTGGAATTCATGCCATGTCACCTTCTAATCCAGCCCTTAGATATTAGCCTTTGATTCAGTGCTTGTTCACTTTGGTACAGGAAGAGTGTGTTGTGGGCAAGAAGGGTTTGCCTTTCATGTCTCTATTAGTGCCCTATTGCTTCTGTTACAAATGACCACAAATCAGATGGCTTGAAACAACACAAATTTATTATTTTACCATTCTGGAGGTCAGAAACCTGAAATGGTCTAACTGGTCCAAAAGGAAGACGTCAATGGGGCCATATTCCTTTCTGAAGACCCTAGGTTAGAATGGAAAAGTCAGAACATTTGTGCCTTTTAGTAGTGCTATGGCTTATTAAACATCACAGGCTGTGCCTGGCATTGTGCTCAATTGCATGTTGTTGCCGCTAAGTCAGGTTTGACTCTTTTGTGACCACCATGGACTATATAGCCCACCAGGCTCTTCTGTCCATAGGATTTCCCAGGCTAGAATACTGGAGTGAGTTGCCATTTTTCTTCTCCAGGGAATCTTCCCAACCCAGGGACTGAACCCATGTCTAAGCACTGACAGGCAGATTCTTTACCACTAAGCCACGAGGGAAGTCCCTGTGCTCAACTAGATGGAACTAAATGACTCTCAGTTCATTGGCACTGGGGGGTGCTGCTCTATTCATTCTGTTTCTTTCCACTTTTATTCCAGACCTACCAGTGGCAGCAGGTACTGATATGTGGGTTTGCCTCATTAGACCTCAAATTTTCTTTCGATGGACTATGTCACTGTCTCAGGAGAGGTTGAGGGTGTATATAAAGAACAAAGGGCATTCCCAAACCTATTTGGCCATTATCCTAACCCATCTTCCAATACAGTTTTTGTTAGCAATAAAATTGGCATATCCATCCTATTATCTCCTATATATAAGATGAGTTTTATTTGTGACTCTCATAAACATTTAATATCCTTTCTATGTAGAAGTTCTGGATCTATTCATATCACCAGCTGGGACTCAAACATAGATCTGATACTTTGGTAAGGCCTTCCTTATTCTTAACCATACGTCACCTTTGGCTACATACTATACTTATTTTATACTTGGAGAAGGCAATGGCACCCCACTCCAGTACTCTTGCCTGGAAAATCCCATGGACGGAGGAGCCTGGAAGGCTGCAATCCATGGGGTTGCTAAGAGTCAGACACAACTGGGCGACTTCTCTTTCACTTTTCACTTTCATGCATTGGAGAAGGAAATGGCAACCCACTCCAATGTTCTTGCCTGGAGAATCCCAGGGATGGGGGAGCCTGGGGGCTGCCGTCTAAGGGGTGTCACAGAGTCAGACACGACTGAAGTGACTCAGCAGCAGCATACTTATTTTTAAGTTTAAATAATTTCATTAGCTATATCCCACACATAAAAGATGTTCAATAATTCTGAAATTTTCTCCTCCTGTTTTATAAGTAAAAGGAGAATCAAGTAAACTAGAAAT
The DNA here is from genome assembly GCA_935064755.1 of Tragelaphus eurycerus. Lineage (NCBI taxonomy): Eukaryota > Metazoa > Chordata > Mammalia > Artiodactyla > Bovidae > Tragelaphus > Tragelaphus eurycerus. The sequence goes on along the minus strand of CAKXYN010000010.1, from coordinate 35,665,866 downwards.
TTTTATTTATTTATTTATTTTTTAAAATATTTATTTGTCAGCACTGGGTCTTAGGGTCTTAGTTGCAGCATGTGGGATCTAGTTCCTTGACCAAGGATGGAACCTGGGCCCCCTGTATTGGGAGTAAGGAGTTCTAGCCATTGGACCACTAGGGAAGTCCCTAGAAATTTTTAAATATTGTGTAAGGTAATTTTTATATTAACCAGCCCTCAGCAAATAATTACCAGTCTAAGAGGTACCTGATTTTTTCATTCACGAATTGGTCCCTTCATTTATACATTCAATTAGCTTTTACTTTTTCAAGAGAAATATAATATGAATAACATGAATAAGACCAAATTTAGCTTTGAGAAGAACACTCATGTTTTTAAATCAGCAACATAGAAGAATGGAATCCAACTGTGTCCCTGTAACTCCCAAAGCTAATATTTCTATTTTTCCCTGATATAGAATGACATAACCAAAGAAGATGAACTGCCCGAAACTTATAATAAATAATACCAACTCAGGTGTATAGCCATAACTTTTACTTCTGTAACCCCAACATGAATTTATCCTTGTATCTTTTGACAGTAATATATTTTGGCATAACTCTGACTGTCTGAATATCATAAACCCTATAACAATGTCAGTAAGACAAAATTTTGCTTGATTAAAAAAATTGTGGACAGGATGCTCTCCAGTTTTATTAGGCTCCCATTGCAAAGCCAACTACATTTACTGAACAACTAATGGCAGGTTTTCCTCTGTTGCAGCTGGCGAAAAGTTTTATAGATCAGTAGATATTTCTCAGGACATCAAATGCAGGATGAGATCAGTCTGTCTCTTTGGGATTAGGCTACAAAGCTATTGGTGTTTCTGAGGAAAAACAGTGACAGATGTTGTAACATTTACTTTGTTGTTGGGCAGATTTATATAGGCATCTTACTACCACGTAGCTAATGTTAAAACCAGAATTTCCACATGTGAAAATATACACTGTTGGCTTAGCAAGTATGAATACTTGCTGTATCATCTTATGGTGTAATAGTTAAGCAGAATGTGGAAATTTTACCCTTTTGGAAATAAAATTTGGAAAGCCAGACTTCATTTGATTTTTTTCAACTATGAAATTTTCTAAAGTTTTACACATAGGCTCTTTTGATATTTGCTAGAGGGTGTGATGATTTACAGTGTAGATCACATAATAAATAAGAGACTAAACTCTGGAGTCAGAAAATCAGAGCTTGAATCCTGGTTCATCTATTTGAGATGCATGACCTTGGTGAAACCAATCAACTTTTCTAGTATTTATTTGTGAATAATGTATATCAGCCTCAGACATTTACTATAAAATTTTACCTCATTTTTACTTCTAATATAATATTTGGTGTATAGTAATACTTACCAGCTATTATTATTACCTTATATTAAGTTTTGAGCAGCTACAACACATCCAAAGTATTGAATTGAAAAAGACTTTATAATGAATGAGCTGGACAGAGGTGTGTTCAGGAGATGTAGTAGAGAGAATGATCGATTATCCCTAACAAGCAACAGTTGCAAGCAATGACCAACCCTGCAGGGAAAAGGGAAGGGACTGGTATCATCAGAATCCAGGGAAATCTGTAGCCTTGGGGATGGAGGGTCTCTGAGTAAGCATGGCAGTAGAAGCAGAGACACAGGGCCATTGAACCAGCCACAGTTTGTGGGGAGAAAGGTGAAGGGATTCAATTCTCCGTCTGCCTGGCAAGTTACTCTCATTTGTCAGACCCAGTGAAAGCCAGAGATGAAGGAAACAGCATAAGGAGGTCCATAGGGGACAGCTCACTGGGGCTCAGGACAGGGTAAAGACGGTAAAAAGAGAATATCCAGCATGATATTAAATGTAACCATCTCCTGAGGGCCCATGTCTCCTCATGAATTGTGACAATTTGGGCCTGCTTGCCAAGCAAACACTTGCTCTGTCCCATCCAGGATACAGCTGTGGCCTCCTTGGAGCCCCCACTGCTCTGGACGCCAGTTTCTCTCTCTTTCTCAGCCATGTGGAATTCTTTCAAATCCAAGGTCTTGAGGTCAGAAGTCCACAGAACTTCCCTAAACTGGAAGCCTTCTCAACTTGGCCTTATAATGGAAAATCATTGCCAAGAGTGCTCTGATGTGAAAAGGTGCAGGCATAGCTGTGTGATTCTACTGAGTCATTTCCAACATCAGCTCCCAGATCACCACTACGTTTCCCTCTCCCAAAGACATGCTTTTGAACACAAGTAGTTTTTAACCTTTTTCCAAACAGAAGAGAATAAATTTTATCAAATATAAGATACTTGTCAGTAGTTGCCCTTTCTACCAGTACATTTAATTTAGGAACTTCTTTCATGGGAGATAGTTGGTGATTTCAGACTGTTCCATAACAGTCTGAGTTCCATATCTCCGGGGAATAAGGTACTGGTATGGCATATGATTAAACAGAAAGCACGTTTTCAGAATGTCTTTCCTCTCTTGCTTTAAAGTAGCTAGATATAATTTAAAGCAGAAGATTGAGATCAGTCTCTGACTCCACCAGCTCAGAGAGCTCCCTTAACCTTACTGGGTGGCCATACTTTCATTTATGACATTAGCATATGAATATTTTCCCTGCTCTTGAGTAGAAATTACATAACAGATATGAGGATCTTTTATGTAAATCATAATTTATGTGAGAAATTCGTTCTTTTTTTTTTTTCTTTGTCTCTGTCCCCTTCTCTCTCTTTTTTTTGGTAACATGAACTCTGCTGTCTTTTAACTCAGGTAAAGACTCGGGTTTTGCTCAAGAGTTAGACAATGACCAATTTTGAGACTCTGAAGAAGTCACATGATGCTAAACAGATGATAGATACTTTAAAGATATATTATTTTAAAAAGCTCTTTGAATAAAATATATTTAACTTTGTCCTTAATTCTGAACTTTAACTGTACAAAGTTGTTTAACAATGATCATATTCAAATATTAATTCTTTTTTGAGATACAGTTGGTTTTCCAGTTCCTTGCTAAGTTAATAAAGAATAATATTGTTTCAAATAATTGATTAATCGTGTTTAATTCAGTTATGCTGTTAGTATAACTTTTAAAAAATGCTTACCCTCATCACAGAAGAAGAATGATATAATATACCAGATGGAAATCCACTTACTCCTTAGGGGTCAGGAATGCAAATAAAATAACTATGTAATAATATGGTCCAGCTGCACTTTGGATTTAGCAGAGGCCCCAGTTGTGATGTGACATCTGAACGATTTTTCACAACATATTTTTCCAGCTGAAATTTGTCTTGTCCAGATACAGGATCTGCCAAATTACAAAAATCTACACAGATGCTAGATTTTGAAAAAGAAGGGACTGTACAAGTTAGGAATTTTTCATAACTACTCCTTCTCTCATCCCCCTCAAAATGCAAGACAGCAACTCAGATAGTCTTCAGTGAATCAATCAAACAAGCAGGTTCTACCCTGCTCTGAGTATAGGAGACACATCAGAAGCCCCTGACAGAGAGTGTTTGTAGTTTGTCTGTGAGCATGTTTTCAAAATATGGACCATTACTGGAAAACCAAAAAGCACATGGGTAATGTACACTTACATTTTCACTGCTGTTCAAAGGACCTCAACCTTTGCTCTGTATCCTCGATCCTTTTACAACTACAGTCAGCTGGTGAACTGAAGAGTGTTATGAACTATATGTCAAGTAAACTGAGTCCAAAGCCAGCTTCTCCCATTTGCGTGTCTGTGGCCATGAGGACAGGCATTAAACTTCCTGAGTGTGAGATTCTGAAGCAAACAAAGTCATGCTTAAACCTGGGCTTCCCAGGTGGAGCTGGTGGTAAAGAATCTGCCTGTCGATGCAGGAGATATAACAGACTTAGATTCCTGACCCCCGAAGTAGGAAATGGCACCCCACTAGAGTATTCTTGCCTGGAAAATTCCATCAGCAGAGGAGCCTGGCAGGCTACAGCCCTTGGGGCCACAAATAGTCGGACATGACTGAGTAACTGAGAAAATGCTTTACTAGAGAATCTCCAGATTCCTTCTAAATTCTGAAATGTATTGAAACTTAACGCTTCGAATTTTAGAATTCAGCTATCCATGGCATATGCTGCCCCCAAATGGCCTCAAAATAATTTTTTTCTTTAAATTTTAATATATTTAATTTTTTTAAGAGTAGTTTTAGATTTTTAGGAAAAAAAAATGTTCAGAAAGTACAAGGAATGCCTGTATACTCTCTGCTCCATTCTCACGGTTTCCCTTATTATTGACATCTTGTCTTAGTTTGGTGCATCTGTTACAACTGATGAACCAGTACATTAGCTGAATTCCATAGTTTGCATTAGGGTTCACCTCTTATGTTGTGGTGGTGGGTTAGTTGCTAAGTTGGGTCCAACTCTTGCAACACCATGGACTGTAGCCCGACAGACTCCGATTCTCCAGGCAAGAATACTGGAGTGGGTTGCCTTTCCTTCTCCAGAGGATCTTCCTGAGCCAGGAATTGAACCCAGGTCTCCTGCACTGCAGGCAGATTCTTTACTGACTGAGCTATGAGGGAAGCCCCTTGTGTTGTAGTTTTGACAAATGCATAATGGTTTGTGACCTCATTATAGTATCACACAGAATACTTTCATAAATCCTAAAAATACCCTATGCTCCACCAATTCATTCCTGTTTCCCTCCTCCTGAACTTGGGAAACCATTGATTTTTTTCCCCCTAACTCTATAGTTTTGCCTTTCCCATAATATCATATGGTTAGGATCTTACAGTATGTAGCTTTTTCAGGTTGGCTATTTTCTTTTTAGCAACATGCATTTAAAGTTCTTTCATGTCTTTTTGTGGCCTGATAGCTTATTTATTTTTTATCACTGAAAATATTCCATCACATAATTGTATTACTATTTGTTTATCCATTGTCCTATTGAAAGGAGTATTCATTGCTTCCAATTTTTGGCAGTTGTGAATAAAGCAACTATAAACATTAGTGGGCAGGTTTTTGTGTGGACATAAAATTTTAACTCATTTGGTTAAATATCTAGGAGCATGATTGCTGGCTGTATTTTAAGACTATGTTTAACCTGTAAGAGAGTGGCAAACTGTCTTACAAAGTGGTTGTTTCATTTTGTGTTCCCACCAAAAGAGAGTGAGAGTTTCTATACACAAATGTTTTTATTTTAAGAAATAAAATATAAATAAAGTTGATCCCAATAGCACCTGAGTGTGAATAGTTTAATAAATAAATATCAATTAACTTATACTTCATATCATAGGAATTCTTGATTACACAAGATAAAAAGAGTCTGATGTATGTTTAATAATGTTGTTTTACAGACTTTACTATCCATTAAACTATTCCATGTAAACAAAAAACTATTTTTGCATAATCTCCTTTAAGAACACTTTAGCTACATGTGATAATGTTTATTACATTTCATGTATATTTATATTACTATAAGTTAGATATGCAACTGATGAGTCCCAGCACTCATTTCTACAGCACTTCTGAGATAATCACAAGTCATGTTGGTTTTATTGAGTCTAAATATTTGACCTCTGCTTGATGCAGATGTTCTCTGGTGATCAGACACATCTTGGTGAGATTCCAGATTATAACATTTAGAATATCATTGTATAAGAAATTAAATTTTTCAGCCTAAAATATAAGCTTTGGAACATGAGACCCTTAGTATAGCTCCTGATTTCCTCTTTGTTTTCATTTATTTCCACTCCTGCTCTTGTCCAACATTCCAGTTATAAAGAAATATTGTGCTGTGCTTGTTATGCTTAATTGCTCAGTCGTTTCCAACTCGGTGTGACCCCATGGACTGGAGCCCACCAGTTCATGGGGATTCTCCAGGCAGGAATACTAGAGTGGTTTGCCATGCCCTCCTCCAGGGGATCTTCCCAACCCAGTAATCGAACCTAGGTCTCCCACATTGAGGGTGGACTCTTCACCGTCTGAACCACCAGTGAAGCCCAAAGAAATATTATTCAAAATGGAAATGCTTGCTTTATGGGTCCTGGAATTTCAGGGGTTGGGACTTTGCCTTCCCATACAAGGGTGCAGATTCGATTCCTGGTCAGGGAGCTAGAAAGCTAGGATCCCACAAGCCTTGTGGCCAAACAGAATAAAACAAAGGACCAAAGAGAACCAATATTGTAACAAATTCAGTAAAGATTTTCAAAACGGTTTGCATCAAAAAAAAATCTAAAAAAAAAAAAAAAAAAAAAGTTTGCTTTAGTCCCAAATTCTGGAAGCTGGTAGCATATAGTGGATTCAGACATAGGTCCTAGGGTCAACGTGTTGGTTCAGTTCCCAGGTCTGCAATTTCTTAGCTATTTGAAAATGGGTTGTCATATAACATTTATTTTCCTCAGTGTCCCCATTGATATAAAGTATTTACTTCATAGAGTTGTTCTAAGGATTAAATGAGACAGTATCTGTAAATATTTGAGCACAGCAGAGAGATGGCAGACAAGAAAGGTCAGAAAGTACTATCATTAAGTGCTGGACTTGTTACTTTCCACTGACTCTCCTTTTTCTCTGCCTCACTTACTTATAAAAGCATTCAGGGATCATCTCAAAGAAATCCTCTTTGTCAATCTGTCATTGCCCCTCACCACAACCTGAGTGAGTTCTTGCTAGATGGAGCCTTCTCTTTCTCTTTATCCTAAAACTTATCACTCTATCTAGTTTGTTTCTTTTCTGTTTGTTATTAACATGTAAATCCCTTGCAATCATAGACTCTGTCTTACCCCCTTGTTATCACCAGTACCCGGTACTTAGGAATCCTTTTGCTGAAGTAACAGAAGACTTTACTCAGACTCAGGCTTAAAAAACAGAGGAATCTAATGGGCTAAGTTAGTGACCACCAGAAGTATGTCCAAATTTAGGCAAGGTTTGATCAAATGTTCTTGATAATATCAAAAAAGACTCTTCATTTCCATGCCTTCTTGGCACTTTTCTCATGCTGTTTTAACCTAAGGCTGCTTTTTCTTGGGGTTGCAAGATGTCAGCCAGGGTCTGCTAGTGGCTACCAGTGACTCATTTACTGTGAGCAGACAGAGAATGTTGGTCCAAGAAGCTCTCCTGGGAAAACATGAAAGTTTCTTTCTCAGAAGCCCTCACAACCTCTCCTCCCATCACACTGTCCTGAAATGGATCATGTGCTTATCCCTGAAGTCCAACAGCATGGGTTGTGCCTATTGACTTCGGTCAGTTGGGTCATACCTACAGCTGGATTTGGGCTATTTCAACTTGCCTGCACTGTGCCCTGTCACATGAGCTGTGCAGAGAGAGAAGAAAGTAGGATAAAATTAACAGACTGTTACCAAGAAAAAGGAGGAACTAATGTGATAAACACAATTACACCCTCTCTTTTCAAAGACACAAAACTGGATCAGAAAATATCTTGTGATCATTAATGCTATGGCATCTATGAAAGAAAGTGTATGCATAAGTATAATTTCTTTTCCATGGGGATGGTCTTGATCCCTGTCTCCTGTACAATGTCACGAACCTCATTCCATAGTTCATCAGGCACTCTATCTATCAGATCTAGGCCCTTAAATCTATTTCTCACTTCCACTGTATAATCATAAGGGAATTGATTTAGGTCATACCTGAATGGTCTAGTAGTTTTCCCTACTTTCTTCAATTTCAGTCTGAATTTGGCAATAAGGAGTTCATGGTCTGAGCCACAGTCAGCTCCTGGTCTTGTTTTTGCTGATTGTATAGAGCTTCTCCATCTTTGGCTGCAAAGAATATAATCGATCTGATTTCGGTGTTGACCATCTGGTGATGTCCATGTATAGAGTCTTCTCTTGTGTTGTTGGAATAGGGTATTTGCTATTACCAGCGCATTTTCTTGGCAAAACTCTGTTAGTCTTTGCATCTGGTTCCTCTGCCTTTTCTAAAACCAGCTTGAACATCAGGAAGTTCACAGTTCACATATTGCTGAAGTCTGGCTTGGAGAATTTTGAGCATTACTTTACTAGAGTGTGAGATGAGTGCAATTGTGCTGTAGTTTGAGCACTCTTTGGCATTGCCTTTCTCTGGGATTGGGGTGCAAACTGACCTTTTCGAATCTTGTGGCCACTGCTGAGTTTTCCAAATTTGCTGGCGTATTGAGTGTAGCACTTTCACAGCATCATCTTTCAGGATTTGGAATAGCTCCACTGGAATTCCATCGCCTCCACTAGCTTTGTTCGTAGTGATGCTTTCTAAGGCCCACTTAATTTCACATTCCAGGATGTCTGGCTCTAGGTCAGTGATCACACCATCATGATTATCTGGGTCGTGGAGCTCTTTTTTGTACAGTTCTTCTGTGTATTCTTGCCACCTCTTCTTAATATCTTCTGCTTCTGTTAGGTCCATACCATTTCTGTCCTTTATTGTGCCCATCTTTGCATGAAATGTTCCTTTGGTATCTCTGATTTTCTTGAAGAGATCCCTAGTTTTTCCCATTCTGTTGTTTTCCTCTATTTCTTTGCATTGATCACTGAGGAAGGCTTTCTTATCTCTTCTTGCTATTCTTTGGAACTCTGCATTCAGATGTTTATACCTTTTCTTTTCTCCTTTGCTTTTCACTTCTCTTCTTTTCACAGCTGTTTGTAAGGCCTCCCCAGACAGCCATTTTGCTTTTTTGCATTTCTTTTCCATGGGGATGGTCTTGATCCCTGTCTCCTGTACAATGTCACGAACCTCATTCCATAGTTCATCAGGCACTCTATCTATCAGATCTAGGCCCTTAAATCTATTTCTCACTTCCACTGTATAATCATAAGGGATTTGATTTAGGTCATACCTGAATGGTCTAGTGGCTTTCCCTACTTTCTTCAATTTCAGTCTGAATTTGGCAATAAGGAGTTCATGGTCTGAGCCACAGTCAGCTCCTGGTCTTGTTTTTGCTGATTGTACAGAGCTTCTCCATCTTTGGCTGCAAAGAATATAATCGATCTGATTTCGGTGTTGACCATCTGTTGATATCCATGTATAGAGTCTTCTCTTGTGTTATTGGAACAGGGTGTTTGTTATGACCAGTGCATTTTCTTGGCAAAACTCTATTAGTCTTTGCCCTGCTTCATTCCGTATTCCGAGGCCAAATTTGCCTGTTACTCCAGGTGTTTCTTGACATCCTACTTTTGCATTCCAGTCCCCTAGAATGAAAAGGACATCTTTTTTGGGTGTTAGTTCTAAAAGGTCTTGTAGGTCTTCATAGAACCGTTCAACTTCAGATTCTTCAGCATTACTGGTTGGGGCATAGACTTGGATTAACTGTGATATTGAATGGTTTGCCTTGGAAAGGAACAGAGATCATTCTGTCATTTTTGAGATTGCATCCAAGTACTGCATTTCGGACTCTTTTGTTGACCATGATGGCCACTACATTTCTTCTGAGGGATTCCTGCCCACAGTAGTAGATATAATGGTCCTCTGAGTTAAATTCACGCATTCCAGTCCGTTTTAGTTCAGTGATTCCTAGAATGTCGACATTCACTCTTGCCATCTCTTGTTTGACCACTTCCAATTTGCCTTGATTCATGGACCTGACATTCCAGGTTCCTATGCAATATTGCTCTTTACAGCATTGGACTTTGCTTCTATCACCAGTCACATCCCCAGCTGGGTATTCTTTTTGCTTTGGCTCCATCCCTTCATTCTTTCTGGAGTTATTTCTCCACTGATCTCCAATAGCATATTGGGCCCCTACTGACTTGGGGAGTTTCTCTTTCAGTATCCTATCATTTTGCCTTTTCATACTGTTCATGGGATTCTCAAGGCAAGAATACTGAAGTGGTTTGCCATTCCCTTCTCCAGCGGACCACACCCTGTCCCATCTCTCCACCATCCTGGGTTGCCCCACGGGCATGGCTTAGTTTCAATGAGTTAGACAAGGCTGTGGTCCTAGTGTGATTAGATTGATTAGTTTTCTGTGAGTATGGTTTCAGTGTGTTTACCCTCTGATGCCCTCTTGCAACACCTATCGTCTTACTTGGGTTTCTCTTACCTTGGGCGTGGGGTGCGATTCATGGGGTCGCAAAGAGTCAGACACGACTGAGCGACTGATCTGATCTGATCTGAAGTATAATTTTCCCCATGTCTACCACTTTGGAATGAGATTCAGATTAAGTGTATAAGAGCTAACCTCCCATATATACATTGTGAATTGCACATATTGTTTGATGTGAGCTTCATGAGAGTAGGTTCTTGATTTACTTGGTTTCCTACTAAATCCCCAAGTCATAGGACAGTGCCTGACACATAGTAGACATACAGTAAATATTTCTTTAATTAATTCATATTTCTAATGTTAGAGGTTTACCAATGTAAAGGCTACAAATGCAGATGTTGGAGTAAAAAAAATCACTTTTGTTCTGTCTAGATTATTAAAGTGTCCAAATCTCTTCATTATGACTAATTTACATGGCACTAGACTAAAGAGAACAAATAAAAACCATGTGCTCCAAAAAAGTTGCTCAAATCATGTGAGCAGCTTCATCATAAGATGACTGGTGAAGAAATTCAAATTTGAGGCAATAAGGCAACCCTAGACTTGCATGCAGAGGGAGAACAGGGTTAACCCATTCAAGGCTATTTTCAGTGTAACAGTCTGAGTGAGGTGTTAAAAAAAAATCTAACTCACAACATAAAAATTCTCTTTACAAAACAGTTACACTGGCTCTGTATTTCTATTAAAAAGTCAGCCAAAAAATTTGAAAAGACCTATGAAATTCTATAAACAATCCCTCTCCCCCAATTTCCACTATAACTTCTTAGATTTAGCTTGTGATATTCTCTCCCTGGTTTAAAGAGATCAAACCAGTCAGTCTTAAGGGAGATTAACCCTGAATATTCACTGGAAGGACTGATGCTGAAGCTGAAGCTCCAGTATTTTGGTCATCTGATGGGAACAAATGACTCATTGAAAAAGTCCATAATGCTGGGAAAGACTGAGGGCAGAAGGAGAAGAGGATGTCAGAGGATGAGATGGCTGGACCGCATCATGGATGCAATGAACATGAACTTGGGCAAATCCCGGGAGATGGTGAGGGACAGGGAGGCCTGGCATGTTGTAGTTCATGGGGTTACAAAGAGTCAGACATAACCGGGCAACTGAACAACAGCAACAACAATTCTCTCCCTCATTCACTCCCCTCCCACTACTGTTAATACCATGCAGTTGCTCAAATAATACAGGTAGTCTTGCATTAAAGCCTTGGCACCAACACTTCCATTTGCCTGAAAATCTCTTCCCTTACACGTACGGCTCTGCTCAGTGTTACCCCTGTGATACCAATGGTGCTGCATTTTACACTGTATCCTAGTCCTCCCTTCCACCTTGACACTAGACGTCCATATGCTGTTCTACCATTATTATTTCCATTGCATGTCTTAAGTTCTCACATACAATGTAATATACTTTCATCATTATTATTCACTTTTCATTTCCCCCATTAAATGCTAACTCCATGAGTACAGTGGTTATTATTTTGACCACGGATTGATTCTGAAGCATCGACTAAGACTTAGAACATAATATACTAATATGCTCAATACATACGGTTGAATGAGCTTATGTATTGAAAGAGCAGTCACGTGTCTGTAGTCGCTCACTTGTTTCCAATTCTTCGCGACCTTTTGGACTGTGGCCCGCCAGGCTTCTCTGTCCATGGAAGTTTTAAGGCAAGAATACTGGAGTGGCTTGCCATTTTCCTCCTCCAGGGTATCTTCCCAACCCGAGGATCAAGCCTGTACCTCCTGTGTCTTCCTGCATTGCAGGTGGATTCTCTACCTGCTGAGCTGTTGGGGAAGCCCATACTGTATTAACCATATATTCTAGTCAGTAGTTCAGGGTTATCCTATATAGAATAGTAACCCAATAAGGCAAACTGAGTGTCTGTTGTCTTTTTCCAATACGTTGACTATTATTTATCTAGAAAATATGTTGGAAAATATACTTGCCAAGCAAAATATATATTAAGCATATTAATACTATGAATTTTTTCTGCATTTTAATAAAACCCAACTGTCCAGTGAAACCAAACAATGATATGATAGGCATAACAGTAACTATATCACAGCCAATTTTGGATTTTTGAACATTTGCCCAACATCCAAATATTTAACAAAATTTTGGCAGAAACTCAAATACATACTTTATTGATTTATTGTGTGATCCATAATGGTTGAAACTTGAGTTTTTCCAGCAGGACACTGCTAAGTATGAAGATTGTATGTTTTTCACAGAATGGCACTTACCTTTTCCTAAAGAATAGTAATTTCTAACAAGTTTTATGATCCTACATTCAAACTTTTTAAAAAAGAGCTAGCCAATAATTAATCTCTATATTAGTGAAATATTAATTGTACAGAAACTAGCATGTATGTAAGAGAAATAAGTTCTTCTTGGTATTTTTTTCCTGATTGGATTCTTTCTTGTAAACTTTATTAATTGATACTACTGATAGCCTCTTACTTGGAAAATAGTCAGCTATTTTTATGGATGTGATTATCTCAGTTCATCCAGGCTACCAAAACAAAAATACCATAAACTGGGTGGCTTATGAACATTTATTTTGAAGACAGGAAAATCCTAGATCATGACATATTTCGTGTCTGGTGAGAGTCTGCTTTCTCACTGTTAACCTCACATGTATGAAAGAGTGAGGGATCTCTCTTGGGCCTCTTTTATAAGGGTACTAGTTGCATTTACCATGGCTGCACCCTCATGACCAAACACTTCCCAAAGGACTCACCTTCCAATATCATCTCTTTGGGGGTTAGAATGTTAGTATATTAGTTTTGAGTCATCACTAGAGTGGATACTTATTTGGTGTTCCCGAGATTAGCTCCTGTAGCTGGAATCACCTTGACAGAAACAAACCCCACTGACCCTGGCCCAAATTGCCAAACTGTATTTAAGTAGACAAAAAGGATCACTGATCCTCAGTGATAAGTGCAAAGAAATAGAGGAAAACAATAGAATGGGAAAGTCTAGAGATCTCTTCAAGAAAATTAGGGATACCAAGAGAACATTTCATGCAAAGATGGGCACAATAAAGAACAGAAATGGTATAGACCTAACAGAAGCAGATGATATTAAGAAGAGGTGGCAAGAATACACAGAAGAATTGTACAAAAAGATCTTCACAACCCAGATAATCACAATGGTGTGATCACCAACCTAGAACCAGACATCTGGAATGCAAAGTCAAGTGGACCTTAGGAAGCATCACTATGAACAAAGTTCATGGAGGTGATGGAATTCCAGTTGAGCTATTTCAAATCCTAAAAGATGATGCTGTTAAAGTGCTGCACTCAATATGCCAGCACATTTGGAAAACTCAGCAGTTACTACAGGACTGGAAAAAGTCAGTTTTCAGTCTAATCCCAAAGAAAGGCAATGCAAAAGAATGCTCAAACTACCATGCTCATCTCACATGCTAGCGAAGTAATGCTCAAATTTCTCCAAGCTAGGCTTCAGTAATACCTGAACTGTGAACCTCCAGATGTTCAAGCTGGTTTTAGAAAAGGCAGAGGAACCAAAGTTCAAATTTCCAACATCCACTGGATCATCAAAAAAGCCATAGAGTCCCAGCAAAACATCTACTGCTTTTGACTATGCCAAAGCTTTTGACTGTGTGACCACAACAAACTCTGGAAAATTCTTAAAGAAATGGGAATACCAGACCACATTATCTGCTTCTTGAGAAATCTGTATGCAGATCAGGAAGCAACAGTTAGAAATGGACATGGAAGAGCAGACTGGTTCCAAGTAGGGGAAGGAGTATGTCAAGGCTGTATATTGTCACCCTGCTTATTTAACTTATATGCAGAGTACATCATGAGAAACGCTGAGCTGGATGAAGCACAAGCGGGAATCAGGATTGCTGGGAGAAATATCAATAACTTCAGATATTCAGATAACACCACCCTTATGGCAGAAAGTGAAGAAGAACTAAAGAGCCTCTTGATGAAAGTGAAAGAGGAGAGTGAAAATGTTGGCTTAAAACTCAACATTCAGAAAACTAAGATCATGGCATCTGGTCCAATCACTTCATGGCAAATAGCTGGGGAAACAGTGATAGACTTTATTTTTCTGGGCTCCAAAATCACTGCAGATGGTGACTGCAGTCATGAAATTAAAGACACTTGCTTCTTGGAAGAAAAGTTATGACCTACCTAGACAGCATATTCAAAAGCAGAGCATTACTTTGCCAACAAAGGTCTGTCTAGTTAAGGCTATGGTTTTTCCAGTAGTCATGTATGGATGTGAGCGTTGGACTGTAAAGAAAGCTGAGTGTTAACGAATTGATACTTTTGAAACATGGTGTTGGAGAAGACTCTGGAGAGTCCCTTGGACTGCAAGGAGATTCAACCAGTCCATCCTAAGGGAAATCAGTTCTGAATATTCACTGGAAGGACTGATGTTGAAGCTGAAACTCCAATACTTTGACCACCTGATGGGAAGAACTGACTCACTGGAAAAGACCCTGATGCTGGAAAAGATTGAAGGCAGGAAGAGAAGGGGATGACAGAGGATGAGATGGCTGGATGGCATCACTAACTCAATGGACGTGAGTTTGAATAAAGTCTGGGAGTTGGAGATGGACAGGGAGGCCTGGTGTGTTGCAGTAATGGAATTGCAAAGAGTTGGACATGACTGAGCGACTGAACTGAAGTGAGACAAAAGGATTGGTGTTCTAAGGCACTAAGTGTTAGGGTCAATCATCATTTGGCAATAGATAACCAAAGCACAAGGTATTTTCAGATAAGGTTAATTGGAAAAAAAGTCAAAACTCACCAAATATCACCACCCCAAATGCTGTTTTTTAAAATTTGTAGGGAAAAAATGCTCTTAACAGCAAACATATAAGAAATAACCACATTTAAAAATATTATCCACTTGTATGTATTTATGCATTTATTCACATGTGTATGCATATACATGGGCTTCCCAAGTGGCTCAGTGGTAAAGGATCTGCCTGCCAATGCAGAAGACACAGTTTTAATCCCTGCTTTTGGAAGATGCCCTGGAGAAGGAAATGGCAAACCACTCTGGTATTCTTGCCTGGGAAATCCCATGGACAGAGGAGCCTGGCAGGCTATAATAATCCATGGAATCACAAAAGAGTCAGACACCACTATGGACTAAAACAACAACAACAAATATGCATGTACTCACACATACTTTTACTGCTTCATTTATTCATATCTATTTTAATACTGATTGAGTACCAAGTGAGTATCAGGCACTAGACATATAAAGTAAACTATTGAATAAAACTAATGTATTTCACATTAACTGTGAAAGATAGTAAGTATTTGCAGCATTAAGCCACTGTGTTTTCGGTAATTTGTTACAGAGAAATAGATAACTAATAGGGGAGCTCTATTTCTAATAACCCCAGGGCCCACAACTTTGTTGCTTACCAAACATGGATCTGAAGTAAGATAGACCTGGTCTCTGATTACAGATTCATGACTTCTTATTCTTGTGTTCTCGAACAAGTCCCTTGACAGTTTTGAGTATCTTTCTGCATGTTAGAAGAATTGGGCTGTAACATTTATTTCTTGTGAATGCTTTGAGGGCCTGATAAGACAAACATTAATATAAGCTCTGTTGTCTTTTCTGCTCACATCACCTGTCCCATTAGAAGAAATTCTCTAACTGCTAAATTAATAGTGAAATTAGGGAGTGAGGATCAAGAACTGAAGTGAGAAGACAAGTGATTAATTGCCTCTGGGGCCCAGACAACGCGTAATGGTGGCTCAGGAGGGTTGGATCAAAATAAGACCCCATGAGAAGCTAAAAGGAACAGAAATTCTTCTTGGTGATATCCATTAATTTTTAAAACTTTTATATTCCTTTAAATAAGCCTTCACATCTTTAGGCTCAATTTTTCTACTTCCTTTAAATATTTCTCATATACCATTTTAGTCATTCATCTATAAAAGCATTTTAATCCTTCTAAATGGTTCTAAATGAAGGTATCCAGAACTGAATGAAATAGTCCGAGCACTGACTAATCAGTACAGAGCTAAAGTGTTGCTTCCCCAATTTTAACTACAGTTCAGTTCAGTTCAGTCGCTCAGTTGTGTCCGACTCTTTGCGAGCCCATGAATCGCAGCACGCCAGGCCTCCCTGTCTATCACCAACTCCCGGAGTTCATTCAGACTCACGTCCATCGAGTCAGTGATGCCATCCAGCCATCTCATCCTCTGTCGTCCCCTTCTCCTTTTGCCCTCAATCCCTCCCAGCATCAGAGTCTTTTCCAATGAGTCAACTCTTCACATGAGGTGGCCAAAGTACTGGAGTTTCAGTTTTAGCATCATTCCTTCCAAAGCAGTCCCAGGGCTGATCTACAGGGCTTAACTACAGTACACTTCCCCTAATAAAGTTTGAGATGGTATTATCTTCTTGGTGACAAAAGCACCCCTTTATTTGATATTGAATGTGCTGATAACCATAAAGTTGTCAAGTCACGGCTTCCTTATTTTGTACCAGTGAATCCTGTTGACTGCACATGCGCGGAAGTCTCATATTTACCTTTGATAAATTTCTCCTTGAAACACTTCCTATATCCTCAGTCCATCACCATTTTTTTGTAGACACACTTGTCCAGAGACATATTTGTTCTCTTCCTTACAAGCTCACCATTAATTTCAATTTGGTTAATTTTACCAAAATTATAGCTAAATGCATGGATGCCTTTATCCACGTGTAGATGAGGAAATATTAAGGACTAGAGTATGATCAGCTTCAAAATGTATTTGAATATACCTAAAAATCATCTCAGTGAGTGTAAATGAAATAACCAGATGTGAGTGGTTCATATTATTATGTTTATATTTCTTTCATATAATACACTGATGAGGAATTTACTCATTTTTTTAGTGTGTGCTGTGTTCTTTGCTGGGTGCTGGACATACAGCAGTGAACAAGACAGATTAGGTCTGTGGTTTTACAGACTTCATGACAAGCAAAAAATGGCGACATGGAGTAGACTCTATTTCACTGACAACCGTCACATGAATTCTGCACAAGTAACCAATTTTAATTGTCAGATTAATAGCAACCTCACCTCATTAAAATAAATTTCAGAACATTTTCTTCTACTGCTGAGACGAAACTACTTGGTTTATAATTTGGGGGTCATTTTTGAAATGCCATCAGCCTATTTCAGAATGTTTTATTTTTAACAGCACATTTACAATATCAGTCTTGGTTTTCATGGATTGCCTGTGTCTATTCAAATGTACCCAGCCTGTGCCTCTGCTTTGGTACATCAGGTTTTTAAAAGAGTTGATATCATTATAATGGTTAAACAGCCATGTTTAAAAGAACTACTCCATTGTAAGTTCTATTTTCTTTTTTAAGTTGGTTATAATTTTGCCTTTGTGGTGTAGATAGATTACATCCAAGTGTCTGTTTAGAAAGAGAGAGATCACTGAAGACGCAAGATGCATTCAGTGGATGACACTGACCCAACATATACTAACTACAGCCTAGTGTGTAAAACTGGATGGTGAAGAAAGCTTAGAGATATTTGGTTATATATGCCTCATGTTGTAAATGACTTATGGAGAAAATAGAGGATTCCCAGGATCAAGCAAAGACCTGAACCCAGAGTTTATGTCTTGCATTCAGTGGAGTTTCCAGTACGCTGTGTTTCATGCTTATACCAGGAATGCTAGGGATGTTTATACTAAGACAAACATCAAGGAAACAAGATTGGCTGTGTCCTAGTTCTGGATCATTGTTCAATATGGTAATCTCAACCTTTGTTAGAAATTTTCTATATAAGACATTTAAAAGTAAGCATAATAGAGATCATCTCTCATTTAGCATGATATCATAATTTATAATGTAGAGGCTACTGAGTATTACATAATTTTTGAGGAAAGTAAGTACAGATTAGAAAATATTCGCCACTTTGGGGCACATATCCAAACAAAATCATTCTAGAAAGAAGGAAGCAGAGGGACCTCCTTGGTGGTCCAGTGGCTAAGACTCCACATGCGCTCCCAGTGCAGGCGGCCGGGGTCCGGTCCGACTCTTGGTCAGAGAACTAGATCTCACATGCTGCAACTGAGCATCAGCAATGCCACAACTAAAGATCCCACATGCGGTGTTGAAGATCCTGAGTGCAGCAACTAAGGTCCAGCACAACCAAATAAGTAAGTAAATTTTTTTTTTTTTTTTTTAAAGAAACTTGAGGCTATTCTAGGAAGTTAGCATGCTATAGAATCATCCCTTTCTGCTATGGTAGAAACTTGTTTTTGTTTTCATGTCCACTGAATTTAGTACTGTTGATAAATTGCTGTTTCTGCTGCTGCTGCCAAGTCCAACTCTTTGCAACCCTATGGACTGTAGCCCCCTCAGGCTCCTCTGTCCATGGAATTCTCCAGGCAAGAATACTGGAGTGGGTTGCCATGCCCTCCTAGGGGATCTTCCCAACCCAGGGATAGAACCATGGTCTCTTGCATTGCAGGCAGATTCTGGTAGCTGTGCTACCAGGGAAGCCCTTGCTGTTTCTGTGATGTTGAAAATGTCAATACTTCTGGCATTTTATATAGCATAGTGGCTCATTTCATACTCAACCAAGTAAAACATTAATCCAACAGAATTCAACTAATTGGAACTCTACATTAACATCTTACCAATTTTTTGTGCAAGAGTAAAACAATCACAAATAGATAAAGAAGATACATTCACTGAAACATAAATTTTAGGACATGTCTTGTGATTTCTACAGACTTGGTACACCTCTTGGTACACCAAGATTTTATTGCAAGTAAGATGGTCCTAAGAATCATAAAGGTACAACATTTCTAAAGGAAAATTGTGTTAGTTAATAAGGGCTTCCCTGGTGGTTCCGCTGGTAAAGAATCTTCCTGCAATGCAGGAGACCTGGTTCGATCCTGGGTCAGGAAGATTCCCTTGAGAAGGGAATGGTTACTTACTTCAATATTCTTGCCTGGAGAATTTCATGAACGGAGGAGCCTGACAGGCTATTATAGTCCATGAGGTCACAAAGAGTGATGTGACTGAGTGAAGTTACAGTAAATGAATTCAGGTCACAAAGTATGTTAAGTACATTTTAGAAAGTTGCTAAAACAAGAGTAAAAGGGGGAAAAAGATTCCTTTGTATATTTTTGCTAACTAGAAAATTTTACAAAGAGAACTAATCATATTATATGAATTGGGGTTATTCAGTGAGCTTCAGGGTACTAATTCTATAAGATAAAGTGCATAACTCCAACAAATGCAGTGCTGATAATATCCCTGAATGTCGAGAATGCTCACAAAATTTTCCTCATGTCTTATCTAATGTTTATGGCAGAGAATAAAGAAATGGAAAATTTTTGCCAATGAGTCTAAAGATAGTGGATTGCTAAACTCTTTCCCAGATTCAGGACTAAGCTTGTTGCTTAAGACACTGCAATTCATATTTTTTTAATTACTCATTCTTAAGAGCCTGGTGTGTCATGAAACTTGTGGCTGTAACTTTGAAATTTTATTTTTTCCAGAGTTTTCAAAATGAGCAAAAATATTGTAGTAAGCCACTGAGCTTTCCAGACTTCTTCTTTACAACCACAAACTGCCAGCTCACTATATTTCAACTGAGATGATTCAAAGATTGCTCACCCAGTATACATCCCCAAATTCCCAGTTTGAGCAAGCATAAAGCAAGGATAGACATTTGATGAGGAGTCAAACCAGAAGAGCATGCCTAGGCTTTTTTGCACATGAAATTGCTTAAAATTAAGACTAACTCATTCAGGGATGCCAGACCAGGTAACAATTCTTTTACTGTTTGATCTCTGTCACTGAAGGAGAAATAATGTATTCATTCATTTATTCGTTCATCTGTTCAATCGTTCATTCATTTATCAAGTACTTATTCATAGAAATCAATCCCCCTTGTTACCATATGAAACACACTCTGCTGGGTCTGGCCAACAATAGTATGTAAACAAATAAGTAAGGTGATTTCAATAGAAATAAGTGAAAATTTATCCCATCTCCTTTCTTCTAGTTGTGTGAATTTGATAGTTTCCTAACTTTTTTTGATATATTAATTTTTAAGATGTTAATGTTAGCATTTCTCCTAGGCTTTGTGAGAAGATTAAATTAGATTAGGCAACAAAGTTCTTGGAAAATAATATGTGCTTCATTTGCATAAGATATATGCTAGGTTGTCTGCAGTGCTATTTTTAATGCAGGAAAGCCAAATTTCCCCAGGGGAAAATGGAATGGATAAATAATATGTATTATATTTGTATGATGCTTTGCTGCCCAGCTATTGAAAGGTACATAGTACTTGATTTTAAAAACTATAGACCTTAAAATATAATTGAATTAAAAAATGTGGCATTAAAAATAGAAATATAAAACATTCATTTACATATAGGTATGTATGCAGCAGTATTTTAAAAGGAAAGAAAACATATATATCATATTTATGATGGTAAATATACCCAGAAAGAAGGAAAAGACACTATGACCAGGAAGAGGATAGAGGAATTCAGAGTCCTATACTTCATCTGTTATGTATTTTTTACTTTGAAAATAAAGCACATGATAAACTGAGTTAAAAATAGTAATAGGCAAAATGGTAGGGGAGATAAAATCAATTGTATGAATAACTGAGATACAATATGAAAAAAATATTCAGTAAATCAGCCCTGAGTATTTATTGGAAGGACTGATGCCTAAGCTGAAACTCCAATACTTTGGCCACCAGTTGCGAAGAACTGACTCATTAAAAAATACCCTTATGCTGGGAAAGATTGCAGGCAGGAGGAGAAGGGGATGACAGAGGATGAGATGGTTGGATGGCATCACTGACTCAATAGACATGAGTTTGAGCAAGCTCTGAGAGTTGGTGATGGATGGGGAAGCCTGGTATGCCACAGTCCATGGGGTCGCAAAGAGTTGGACATAGCTGAGCAACTGAACTGCACTGATATGAAAAAAAAAAATGGTCTTGTGAATAGAAAATTCTTTGTATATTTGTGGCCATCTTTTCTACAGCCAGTTACTTTAAGTTTGAAAGTTCTTTCTCTCTGACTTAGCAAAATTTTATGAAATGGATGTGTTATTGGGTTTTAACTCCCATTTTTGAGTTAAAACATAATAAAGAAAATTCTTCATATTTTGTTTTTTATTATTGAATTTTTTTACTTAATGTTTTACTTAAGTAAACATTTTTACACAATGTTTTTCACCAGGGATTTCAGCACATCTGGGTAATGGCACAGAACTCCTGACTGCTATTCTTGATCTGAAGAAGTCAGGGTGTTTCAATGAATTGTCACAGAATAGCTGGCACATGATTTCTCCCTGCCTCATATATTACAAAGGCTTGATTGACTTTTACAGATTCCAAATAGTCATTCTTCATGGCCTCATTGTATTACTAAATATACACATTTGTCTATCATTGCCAGCCTAAATTCTTTCCAACTCTGATGGCTTTTAACTTTCACTGAGTACTAACAGTCCATGCACATAGTCACTAAGTGAGATTGTTAAATTTCCATTTTCCATCTGACATAAATAGCTACTCAAGCAGATGTGGACTGGGATGGGTATTCCCTAAACCAAAGCTATTTGGCAGAGATCTGTCTTTCCTTACACAAGAGAAGAAAGGGTTTTGATGACTAACATCTTGACTTACTGCATTGATACTTCATGAAAACAGATCTCCTCAAAAATAGTTTTTGGGGGACTCAGGGTAGGAATCAAGACATCTATGTGGAGAAAGTAGACTTGGACTCGAGAGAAGTTTTCATTCATTCATTTAACACATATTTTTTTCAAGCAGCTAAAATTACTTTGCACTGTGACTAACACTGGGCTAAAGAAAATGTTACTAGGTGAAGAGAAAGGGATAAAAATCAATAAGCAGATGAGTAGTTTGAGTAGTTACAAGAATGCTTGAGCAATAGCAGCGAGTCAATCTATCTGTTAATACATTCAGCAAAGAGTTATACTATTTCTATATGGGCTTCCCTGGTGGCTGAGCAGTAAAGAATCCGCCTGCAATGCCAGACACTGCCTGTAATGTAAGAAGCATGAATTTGATCCCTGGGTTGGGACGATCCCCTGGGGAAAGGCGGGAAAACCCACTCCAATATTTTTGCCTGGGAAGTCTCATGGACAGAGGAGCCTGGCAGGCTACAGTCCATGGGGTCATAAGAGTTGGACACAATTTAGTAACTAAAACCACGTAGTTGATATTGGATTAACTTCTTGGAATACAAAATGACACAGAACAATACTGTCTTTTTGCAAGAATTCAAAATGTAGTGAGACAAATAAAAAAATTTCAGAAAAAAAATGTGATAATCAGTGTACATAAATAACCATGCACCCAGAACTAAGCAACACCAGAAAAAAAAAAAAAAAAAAGGTAAATCTCCTGCCCTTAGTGAGAAACAAAAAAGGTAGTATAACTGACACAGTAAATATTGAGTTTAAGGATAAACACAGATAATATTTGCTTTGAGGGATTTGAAAAAATGTTGGGAAAATTTTAGGAGATTATAGATTGTAGGAGAAAGAGACCATGGCTAGATATTGGATTAAAGAAAAACAAGAAGTCCAGGTCAATGAGGGCCAGGTAGTCTGAACTTAAGGCTATAACCAGTGGAAATCTTTGAATTTTTAGTCAGAGATGTGATCACAACGGCCAGTTTTGATGGTCAGCTTTACTTGTGACATAATGCAAAAGAAGGATGGGACCGTTAGCAGTCCAAAATTTCCAAGGTTGGTTTAAAAATGAGGTTATGGTGTGGTAGAGGATACCACAAACGTTAGAGTAGGCAGGGAAATCAATAAAAACTTGCTGAATAATTGATTCAACAATTCTTTCCTGGTTTCTTGCCTGAGAGAAGAAAAGCACAAAACTTGGAAGATTTTACTTGTATCTCAGTCCAAATTCCGCTGGAGAGGAGCAGGGACACAGGAGGAAGGAAGGGCACTGGGCCACACCACATGGGCCACGGCTGTCGGCAAATCCGTGTCCATCTGGTCAAAGGGGAAATTGGTTGGCCCAAGGTAAATAAATGGCCCGAGGACCATTTATTCAGAGTAAAGTAACAATTTTCTTTTTGGGAAATTTACCTATTATCATAACTAAAAAGTAAAGTTCCACATACAGTGGTTCATACCTTCACAGTAGCTATTCACAGAGCTTCTGTTCAACATTCCAGAAAGTTCTGCTTTGCTTTTCCAGTTCCTTTCCTAATGAAAGTATTTGGAGGTAATTGAGAGTTGGGAAGTCTGCATTCTGAAATCTCCTCTACATATGACTTTTTGTGAAAACACTGGCATCTCAAATTCTGTGGTTTCTTTCTTCATTTGAAAGCATATCTCCATGTCCCTTTTGGTTTTAATATTTTATAAATCTCTTATAATAACCTATGACAACCATTTTACTTGAGAAATCAAGTAATCCCAAATACTTTCAACATCTCCTTTTAGTTCTTACTATTTTATCATCTTAACTTCACTCAACTTACGTGCTCAGTTGATCAGTTGTGTCCGACTCTTTACGACTCCATGAACTATAGCCTATCAGGCTCCTCTGTCCATGGAATTCTTCAGGCAAGAACACTGGAGTGGTTTACCATTCCCTTGTCCAGGGATTGAACCTAGGGATTGAGCCAACATCTCCTGCATTGTCAGGCAGATTCTTTACCACTGAGCCACCTGGGAAGCCCTTCACTCAATTTAACCATTCTTTTTTTTATTGATGCTTTTGAACTGTGATGTTGGAGAAGGTTCTTGAGGGTCCCTTGGGCTGTGAGGAGGTCCAACTGGTCAATTCTAAAGGAAATCAGTCCCGAATATTCATTGGAAGGACTGATGCTGATGCTGAGACTCCAATACTTTGGCCACCTGATGCGAAGAGCTGACTCATTGGAAAAGACCCTAATGCTGGGAAAGATTGAAGGCGGGAGGAGAAGGGGATGACAGAGGATGAGATGCTTGCATGGCATCACTGACTCAATAGACGTGAGTTTGAGCAAGCTCCTGGTGTTGGTGATAGACAGGGAAGCCTGGCAAGCTGCATTCCATGGGGCTGCAAAAAGTCAGACACAACTGAACAACTGAACTCAACATTTGACTTTTTATGTCTTCCTGTTGTTTCTTTGTTTTATTTTTCTTAAACTTACTCCCCTTTATCCTTGACAAACTTTTCTAATAACTTTTAATATATCATACTTTGGTTCCCAAATCATTTTTCTTGTCATTTAAGTCTTGGTGAAATTTTATCCTGTTAAATAGATTGCCCTTGATTTTTGTATGATCATGCAAAACTACACACCAAAACATTCTTTCTGAATTCATTCAACTTGAATGAGTTTGTTAGTTATGCTAAATGTATTATTCAATTAATCATATATTCAAAGCTACCCACACACACATACACAAACACACACACCCCTCTGACATAGTACTCATTGGTCTTGTTTCTCTTTTACACTATTAAATGTCTTAGGACAGAGATCTCCCTAACTTAATTCTATTACAATAATGTAGAACTAATATTGATCCACATTTATTGTAAGTGTGAACTCATTATAGGATAATGATGATGTTATGCGTTGTTATAAGATCTGTGTCCAATTATAAGAGTGATTGAACTGGCTAAGATATTGTCAAACTTCTTGTACAAATATGAATGAATGGAATTATATGTTTAGAGGGAAAATGTATACCCAAAGAAATTTTAAGTATTAAAAAATTATCCTCATGCCCTTACACCATTTTTTTTCTAGGAAAAATATAATTTTAAGGGACTATCTGAGGAATACACAATGAATGAGATTAAAAACAAGAAATTAAACATTTAAGTACATACAACAAGAAACTGTGGAAAATTTTGAAAGAGATGGGAATACCAGACCACCTGATCTGCCTCTTGAGAAATCTGTATGCAGGTCAGGGAGCAACAGTTAGAACTGGACATGGAACAACAGACTGGTTCCAAGTAGGAAAAGGAGTACGTCAAGGCTGTATATTGTCACCATGTTTATTTAACTTATATGCAGAGTACATCATGAGAAATGCTGGACTGGAAGAAACGCAAGTTGGAATCAAGATTGCTGGGAGAAATATCAATAACCTCAGATATGCAGATGACACCACCCTATGGCAGAAAGTGAAGAGGAACTAAAAAGCCTCTTGATGAAAGTGAAAGTGGAGAGTGAAAAGGTTGGCTTAAAGCTCAACATTCAGAAAACAAAGATCATGGCATCTGGTCCCATCACTACATGGGAAATAGATGGAGAAACAGTGGAAACAGTGTCAGACTTTGTTTTTCTGGGCTCCAAAATCACTGCAGATGGTGACTGCAGCCATGAAATTAAAAGACACTTACTCCTTGGAAGGAAAGTTATGACCAACCTAGATAGCATATTCAAAAGCAGAGACATCACTTTGCCAACAAAGGTTCGCCTAGTCTCGCCTATGGTCTTTCCTGTGGTCATGTATGGATGTGAGAGCTGGACTGTGCAGAAGGCTGAGCGCCGAAGAATTGATGCTTTTGAACTGTGGTGTTGGAGAAGACTCTTGAGAGTCCCTTGGACTGCAAGGAGATCCAACCAGTCCATTCTGAAGGAGATCAACCCTGGGATTTCTTTGGAAGGAATGATGCTAAAGCTGAAACTCCAGTATTTTGGCCACCTCATGCGAAGAGTTGACTCATTGGAAAAGACTGATGCTGGGAGGGATTGGGGGCAAGAGGAGAAGGGGACGACAGAGGATGAGATGGCTGGATGGCATCACTGACTCGGTGAATGTGAGTCTGAGTGACCTCCAGGAGTTGGTGATGGACAGGGAGGCCTGGCGTGCTGCAGTTCGTGGGGTCGCAAAGAGTCGGACACAACTGAGCGACTGATCTGATCTGATCTGATTATAGTGCTAAGGGGCTTTCCAGGTGGTCCATTGGTAAAGAACCTGCCTGCCAATGAAGAAGACATAGAAAACATGAGTTTGATCCCTGGGTCAGGAAGATCCCCCCGGAGAAGACAATGGCAACCCACTGCAGTATTTTTGCCGGAAGAATGCCATGGACAATGGAGCTTGGCAGGCTACAGTCCACAGGATTGCAAACAGTCAGAAAGGACTGAGTGAATGAGCACGGATTATAGCTCTAAGTGTTAGTCGCTCAGTCATGTCCAGCTCTTTGTGACCCCATGGACTATAGCCCATCAGGCTCTTCTGTTCATGGAATTCTCCAGGCAAGAGTACTGGTTTGGGTTGCCACGCCCTTCTCCAGGGGATCTTCCTGATCCAGGGATGGAACCCAGGTTTCCTGCATTGCAGGCAAGTTCTTTACCATCGGAACCACCAGCACTAAAGAGCTACATAAAATTTTAATTATAATATTCATTTGAAAAAAGCAATTTTATTTTTCTCTCCCTCATTTATTTCTGAGGGGGTTGATATATATCTGTAGGATGGGGGATAAATATTAAATTTTGTACCCAAACCAGACTTTATCACTAACAACAGGTCAGTGGAACTCTTGACATGTCAGCAGGAATCCCCAACTACAGATTCAGTTCATTGTATCTGTCTCTCCTTTTGTTCTTTTTCTGAATATGAGGTTGTCATTGGCCCTAAGATAAGTATACATTATTGGGGTTTGGTTTATCCAAAACAGTATATGCTCAACTACGCTAAGTAGAGGTTTAAACTTGAAAATGATGTTGAAACACTACTTTGGTTGTAGACACGTGGAAGAAAAAAGAAGAATTTGCCTTTCCATTGCCAATGTTTTCCACATCAAGGAGACTGGGCTACAGTTGTCACTGGTGTGTTTCTTTTTTTATTTTGCACCTCAGAAGCCCTTTCTCCCTTATTTTCCTCACTTTTCCTCATGTATGAGAAAGGTCAAAAGGCCACAAATGCTTCTCCTTTTAGACTGAGTAGCCATGGGCTTCTTTTGTAGGTTAAAAAAGAGATGTAGTATCTGGAGAGACCCTCTGCTTAGCACTGACTTACCAATGAGTGTCATGGTAGAGTCATAGGTTCATTCGCTAATATAGCAATTTCTGTTTTGTTCTTGTTCTGAATTCCTTCTGTTGCAACAAGACAGGCAGACACTTGTACTCTTTCACCCCAGAAGAGTCTGTGTAGTATACTCTGCCTCAAATAGTCCTTTCTTTTTTTTTTTAGAAAATGAAGTTATTTAAAAATAAGATTATAGGGATGAGAGAAGAGAGGGAGAAATGGTCAAAGCGGAGAAAAGTTTTCTTCATTCCAACGCAGGGGCTAGAGGCTCACTGCCTTGTGAACAGTGCAGACCAAAAGCCTTGAGGCACCCAGAGCAGTGGGAGGAGCAACATATTCCTGGAGGCATCCCTTGACTTCCAGCACAAACACATTGTGCTTTGCTCAAGAAACTTAGACATAACCCGAGCACTGGTGCTGAGCAAGGTACTTTATGATCTTGGACAACGGATGTCTAAGGGGTAACTCAGTATGAACAGAAGGCCCTTAGAGCTTAAATAATCTGAATGGGAAATAGGGAATAAGTTAATGATTCAAATTTAAGTTTTTGCTGCATCTAAGGGACAGAGCCTTATTGTCAGATTTATCATGATTTAAAGGGTGGTTAGAATCCTACCCTATTTATATAGTACACACACTAATAAAGGGATTTAAAATTAAATAAGATAATATTAATATAAGATTGCATATAGCAAGTAGATGCCTCACAGCAGGTAGTTAGCTAATCATTATTTATATAACTCTTAGATATAATTGCAGAAAACTGTCTGATCCTTTAAAGGACTAGGTTCTGGGCCTTAAATAGTTAATATATTAAGTCCATTGTTAATTTCTATTAATATGATTTTGGAGTTTCACAGGATGGCAAATGTCAAGCCTGAATGCTGGCTAATAGATTTTGTCCTGATGGGTATTTTAGCATAAACCTAACAGATTGTACATCTCCTGGGGAGAACTGAATAGTATTTCCATAGAGTAAGGAAAATTGTAGGCAAAGGTTGAAATAAAACTTCTAACAAAATAACACAGCAGCTTGCATAGTTATAGACTATGAAAATCAAATACCCATAGCATATCTTAGCTTTTAATTTAGTCATTAATTAATCTGTTTATTTATTCATTAATTAAACATCTATTTTGTTAGTCTCTATTAAAGTAAGTCTCCCCAACCTATTGGCTGAGGACTGGTACCTCCTGTTGGATCAGAAGTGGCATTAGATTAGAAATAAAGTGCACAATAAATGTAATGTAATTGAATCATCCCCAAAACCATTCCCTCTATCCCCAGTCCATGGAAAAAGTGTCTTCCTTAAAACTAGTCCTTGGTGCCAAAATGGTTGAGGACAGCAGTATTAAAAGATAAGAATATTTGTAATAAATTACTGAACAAAATAAGCCGTGGAGTGACCTTGTGGAGTTTATAGTCTAGAAGGCAATTTATCCATAGTGAGATACTTTTTTTGGAACAACATAAGAACACTTAATTGTTAACTATAAGTCTAACTGGAAATAGCAAGCTCTGAAATAGTAAAGGAGATAATGTAAACATAAACATAAAGGGTGCTGCAAGGAGATAGTAGTCTGTCCCAAATCTGTGGTTGTTTGGAACTAGAATTTTGAGCTGCATCTACATGCATAAAGATCACTTAGCATTTATTCTACAATTTATTAACCCTGATAGACCATGTGCTAGCTATTGCAAACACAAAAAGACAACATCCCTGCAATATAGACATAATGGCTTATGTGATAATGTTATTTTCACCATTCATTTTGAAGATCAAGAATAAAGATGGTGTAGAAAAGAAAGGAAAATAAAGAAAAACAGAGAAATCCCTATTTATGAATCACATACTTCAGGTCTGATACTATGCTGAGCATTTTATAGATTACTTCACATAAGATCTGTAACAGCCAAAAAATTTATTATTATTCCATATTCATGATGAGAAAGCTGAGGGTGAGAAGATATGTTACTTGCTAAAGACTATTTAGTTAGTTAGTAGGAAACCTAGAATTTGAAACCGAATCGGTATTATTTTTTCTCTTAAATCTTAGTAATAGTACAAATTTCTATGTGTCATGAAAATATTTTAAAATGTCTAGTGCATTGGAATAACAAACTAGGTAAAATGTGAACTCCATGGCTGAAAATTGCCCATAGATATTCAATTTGAAAATATTTTCTGGGAAATAAAAGAGCTGCTATAAATGACTGACAAAGAATGAATGAATACATACATATATACATTTTATATATGTATATATATATGCACACACATAAGTCAATCCAGAAATATAGAAAATTTAAAAATATCTCAGCACCTCCTAACTTAGTTTTAAATGGATTATCTAGTTTCCACATAATTTTATGTTGTAGTCAGGCAAAGATTTTTAAATTTAACATAATCTGCTTCAGGGCAAATTAAGCATTGCTTAATGATCAAGGAAAGAGTTATATTTTAAAATCTAAATAAAAGTATATCTTTTGGTTACCATTTTCCTTGGGAGGAAAATCGTGTTAATTTCAGTATGAGTAACATATCTTATAATTAGCTTATAATTTTCATGTATTCCTTTTTCTAATATTTGAGTTTTTAACTGAATATATGAAAATGTGTCAGCCTTTGAGAGTTTGAAAAAGAATCTAAAATTTTAGTCTCTGGTTAGCTTAGGGATAGAGTTATGCAAAATACTTTTCACTTCTGGCAAAAACAACAGGAAAAAAGCATTAGTCTCTCCAGGGTGATTTGGTACTTCCTACTCTAGGGTAGTCCAGAAACAAAATGAGGTCAGAATTTTTCACTAATTTCTGGCCTTCTGTTCTTCCACATTCTGGCAATGAAATGTGGAAAACATATTTGTTCAAGGGCAAAGTGAACTTTTTCTGAACCTCTCAAGACATCCACTCTTAGTCATAGGAAAACAGAACTTTTTGGTTCTTTTTTAACTTCAACTCCTGAAACCGCTAATGAATCGTACAATGGCTTCTCCCAGTCTCCACTCAATCAGCAATCATTTTCCTTTATTTACTTATCACATTATAAGTAATATTATGCCAAGATGTAGATTTACAGAATGCTTGATCAGAGACAGGAAATCAGTTTTGTTGTCAGAAAGATATAGCTGACATTCTTAAAAACGTTCCCTTTCTGCCTCCTAAGCTATTTAAGCCAAAACTACTAATGAAATTGAAATCATGGTTAATTGACTGAGTAGGATGAATTCTTTTCTAAAAGGTCAGAGCCTATTACCATGTTTGTCTCTATTAGCCTCCAGAGTTATTTGCTTATTTCAGGATGGTCATGGAAAGGAGTTTGAGGTTGTTTTTTATTTTATGAATGAAAAAAGAAAACTGACATCAAAACAGAAGGCAATATTTGTTTAAACAAATGTTACACTATTGGCTGGAGTCCCAAGAGTTTTTCAAATATTAAATGCTTCTTCTAATTCAATGATTAATAAAAGCAGGAAACTGCACGATGTCTAATTGCAGAAGAATTTACATACATATAAACTAAAAAGTAGGAGCCCTCTAGGAAGAGGCAAATATGCTGAAGAGAAGTCATCAGTGTCTCTGAAATGAAGAAACAAGAAAAGAAAGCAAAGAGAAATTACCTTTCCATCCATCTTCCCCCAAATCGTCTGCTTCACTACTTGAAGGGGTGTTGAGTAACTTTCAGGGATTCCTATTACAAGTACTCAGCTGAGGATATTATTACAGTTGTGAAAGAGAGCCTTAGGTATACGAATTTTTATTTTATTTAGCTCATTTCTTCCGGTAAAGTTCTTCAGTACTTCATTTTAAGAAAACGCACTGATAACATTACTGATAATAAATTTATTTAAATTCTTTTCAGAAATATCAACCTGACGTTTATATTTTTGTTTGATTTTTTAAAAAGTGAATTTAGAGGTTAATGTTATAGAATATAAAAGGTGAGCTACATGATTTGGGCACACACTGATCCAGACCATATGTTTTACCCAGTTTAAATGTCATGCTCCTTGCTGTTTCTCTTGTGTTGTGACTTGAGAAACACCAGGTTTCCATTCCAATTTTCTTTTTTTTTTTTAATTTAATTTAATTTTATTTTTTAACTTTACAATATTGTATTGCTTTTGCCATATATCAAAATGAATCCGTCACAGGTATACATGTGTTCCCCATCCTGAACCCTCCTCCCACCTCCCTCCCCATATCATCCCTCTGGGTTGTCCCAGTGCACCGGCCCCAAGCATTCCAAACTCTACTCTAGATTTCTAATTTTTGCTTTTAGGTATTTGTTACCAATTTTGTACCTTTAAGAACCCAGTCTTCAGTACCCATTTTTTACTTGAGAGCGAGATTACTGGCTTGACTGCTGTCTCCCCCTTTGGACTCTCCTTTTTCTCCACCAGATTGCTTGTGTCTCCTCCCTAACCCCTCTCTACTCTACCCAACTCTGTGAATTTCTGTGTGTTCCAGACAGTGGAGAACACTTAGGGAACTGATTACTGGCTGGATCTATCTCTCTTCTTTTCATTCCCCCCTTTTTATCCTCCTGGCCACCTCTGTCTCCTTCCTCCCTCTTCTCTTCTCTGTATAACTCCAATTTTCTTATATAGCTTCAGGGCTTAAGAACACAAAGAACAATTACTTTAGAAATTCTTTGAAAAGCTATTTAGTTCTCTTTCCTATTTTCAAGAATTTTCTAAAGTCATGAGAGCATACACCTTGGATCACAATACACCAGAGAAGAAATTCTCTTTACTACCTGAGGTGTCTTTGTGTATGCATGCTTGCTAAGTCACTTCAGTCATGTCCAACTCTTTGCAATCCTAAGGACTATAGCCCACCTGCCTCCTCTGTCTGTGGGATTCTTCAGCCGAAAATAATGAAGTGGGCTGCCAAGCCCCACTCCAGGGAGTCTTCCCTATGCAGGGATTGAACCTGGGCCCTTCTGTCTCCTGCATTGGCAGGTGAGTTCTTTAGCACTACTGCCCCCCGGGAAGCCGACCTTTGTGCAGTGGCCAGTAAATATTTTCTGTAAAAAAAAAATATTTTAAGCTTTCTGCACAGTCACCTATTTGCACTTCAAAGAACTTTCACTTTCCATAAAGTATTATTATTTTTTATCTTTTTAACCTTTAAATGATTAAATATATAAAATTATTCTTAGCTCATAGGCCATATGAAGAAACCAGGCTGAAGCTAGATTTGCCCGTGGGTTGCAGTTTGCTGACCCCTGACTTGGCGCATTGGTTAGAAATCTTAGTCTTGAAAGTAGCTAGTCTTGAATATAATGAAAATTCACCATTTATATCACAAAATAAAACTCTCTCTATATCCATTTTTACAAGCACAGCATCTATTTTGCAATATGAGGGTTAAGTAAAGTGCTTATTGCATACTCATTGAAGTAGGTTAATTATTGGGCTATAACTTTTTCAAGCAGAGAAGGAGACCTGCATCACCCTGCTTCAGTCTCTGTATAAACAAACAATAGCCAACTGCTATCATTGGCAAATAATATTTTGCAAAACTTGAAACTTCTTCATGTCATTCTCCTTCCTACCTCAACCAATGCTGATTCTTCCAGATTTAACTTAGAAATATTCTTCTTCCAACTCTTTACTCATGTTCTGAAATTCTTGTAAATGCTCTGAGATGATTCATAATGCTCTGAAATTTTGACATCAAGAAAAGACTGAAATTTTTGACTAAACATGAAGCCCTATTCAAAGTCAGTGCTTAACCACATGAAACTTTCCCAGAAGAAGAATTGCTGGTTGGTATTTTCTGAAAATTTAAGTTACATATCTAATGCTTTATATTATTAAGCCTTCATTTTGCTATTTATATTACAGTAATATTTGCTGTTTTTATACAAATTCAAAATCCTGTTGATGTTTAAAAGGATATCTTGTTTGATTTTTTATTTCTTCAACAAGTTACCTCAGAAGTGCTCTTGAGAATTTCCCTTTTACCTTTTTTTTTCTCCTTACTATTTCAAATATAACTATAAATTATCACTGCAGGGAGGGCTTCCCAGGTGGGGCAGTGGTAAAGAATCCTATCTGTCAATGCAGGAGACACAAGAGACTTGGGTTTGATCCCTGGGTTGGGAAGATGCCCTGCAGCAGGAAATGGCAACCCACTCCAGCGTTCTTGCCTGGAAAATTTTATAGACAGAGGAGCCTGATGGGCTACAGCCCATGGGGTTGCAAAGAGTCGAACACAACTGAGTGACTAACACTTTCACTTTTTTCTTTTTAAACTTATTAATATAATTGATTTCATTGGTTGATTTTTGAATTTGGAAACAACCTCCCTTACTTGGAAAACACCATTTGGCCATGGTGTATAATTCTTTTTATGCATTGTTGGATTCAATTCTCCCTTATATTTTACACATTTATTCATGAATAATATTGGTCTAAATTTTTAATTTTATTTTGTTTTCATTAGTACTGTTTTTGTCTAGTTTTGCTATCAGGATAATTCTGACATCATAAAACGAAGAGACATTTCTCCTCCTTTTCTTCTTCTGAAATAGATTGGGTAGAATTAGTGTTCATTCATCTTTAAATGATTGGTAGAGCTCACCACTGAAGTTTTTGGTCACAGAGATTTATTTTTGATTGGGGTGAATTAGTATTCATTCATCTTTAAATGATTGATAGAATTCACCACTAAAGTTTTTTGGTCACAGAGATTTATTCTTCACAAAAGTTTTAATTATGAATTCAATTTCTTTAATGGTTATAGGACTATTCAAAGGATTGATATCACTTTAATTAAGTTTTTTTAAATATTTTTTGGCTTACAATGAATCAGCCCATTCATTAATCTAGATTGAATTTGTGAGCACAAGTTTTTCATTGTATTCCCTTTTTATCCTTTCAATGGCTGCGGGAACTGTACTTAGAGCCCATATACATGTAATTTGTATTTTTTCTCATCTTGCTTTTGTCAGTTGTGCTAGAAATCCATCAATTTCATTTAATTTTTCAAAGAAAGAACTTTTGTTTCATTGTTTTTCTCTATTATTATTTTCTGATTTTTGGTATCATTGATTTCTGCTCTTTATAATTCTACTCTTTTCCTGCTTTGCATTTATTTTACTCTTGGTTTTCTAATTTCTTGAGTTAGTATTTAGATTTACTCTTTTTTGAACATAAATATTTTGTGTTATAACTTTTCCTATCAGAACAACTTTACCTGCATCCCACATATTTTGATATTTTGTAGTTTCCTTTTTGTTTAGTCTTGTGCATTTTATTTCCTCTGACCATTTCTCTTCAAACAATGATCATTAAGAAGTATATTGTTTAATTGCTAAGTGCATGGAGATGATCTTGTGGTCTCTATATTTTTAGTTTTTAGTTTAATTCCATTATGCTTATTATGACTTCAGTTCTTTTAAAGTTGAGGTTTGTTTTATCACCTAGTATTTGATTTGTCTTAAAGAACGTTTCATGAGCCCCTAAGAAAAAGTGTATATCTAGGTGTTGTGTCCTATAATTGCCAATTACACTGTTGTGTTGATTGTGTTCTTCAGGTTTTCTACATCGGTGTTAATTTTTTCCTTTGTGTGTGCTTAGTCACTCAGTCGTGTCCGACTCTTTGCCACCCCATGGACCATAGCCCACCGGCTCCTCTGTCCATGGGGATTCTCCAGGCAAGAATACTAGAGTGGGGTGTCATGCCCTCCTCCAGGGGATCTTCCCAACCCAGATCAAGCCCAGGTCTCCTACGTTGCAGGCAGATTCCTTACCACATCTGAGCCACCAGGGAAGCCCTTTCTCCTTAGTCGGTCTACATGTTTCTGAGAGGGGTATTGATTGAATTCCCTGACTATAATTATGGCTTTATCACTTTTTGAAGAGCATTTATACACCAGCTTAATCACTTTACAATTCTTAGAATTATGACAGAATGTGAATTTTTCAAAAATTGAGGCATAATTGACATATGACATTGTGTAAGTTGAAAGTATACAGTATATTGATTTGATATTTACATGTTATAATATGATTACCACCTAGAGTTAGCTAACACCTCTATCATGTCACATAATTATCATTTCTTTTTTGTGGTGAGAACATTTAAGATCTAGTCTCTCGGCAACTTTGAAGTATATAATACAATATTGTTGACCTTGGGCTTCCCTGGTAGCTGAGCAGTAAAGAATCTGCCTGCCATGCAGGAGATGCAGGAGAAGCAGGTTCAATTCCTGGGTTGCAAAGATCCCCTGGAGGAGGGCATGCAACCCACTGCAGTGTTCTTGCCAGGAAAAATACCATGACACAGGAGCCTGGTGGGCTACAGTCCATGGGGTTGCAAAGAGTGGTACATGACTGAGTGACTGAGCATGCGTACATGTATGCATTGTCGACCATAGCCACTACACTGCCTTAGATCTACAGAAGAATGGAATCTAGAAAGTTCTTTTACCACTGCAAGTTTCTTACTCAGACAGTAGAAGGAAACAAAATAACAGAATTTTGATATATTCCACATAACTAGTGACCAAACACACCAGCTAGGTATTGGAAAAAGTAGCAAATTTTAACCAGTTGGTGGCTAGAAGTCCAATATGCTAAAGTCAGTTTTCTGTAGTTCTTCTGGTTCTGTATAATATGCATGTATATGTGAAATTTGCACAGCATTTCTTAATAGGCAAAGTTGGCTTGACTTTTTGTAATAAGTCAATACTAAGTAACAGCAGTTACACTAGGGCATACGACCAGGCGATCACTAACAACATTGTGAGTGGAACCCAGTTTATCTAACATTTATCCTCTATTTACTAGACTCAATGGCCTTACATATGTAAGTCTATTTTACCATCTCATTATAGAGAGTTCTACTAAATTTGAAACGAGAAGACTTTTTTCTTGTTTGGGCCTTTGTTTTGCATAGTCACGAAAGACCTATAACTAAGGGGAAAAAGGAACATTCTTCCTGGTAGTGCTATTATCTAATGAATCACATCTGATTTTGTTGGATAAATAGTCTCAGAAGAAAATTTTATAATGTATCGAGAGTTTAATAATCGCTGATTCAGTACATCTTTATATAACAGGAAAATAAGAAAACTCTGCCGTAAGCATGTTGAACAAGGTTTTAATTAAAAGCAGTTCTACAGCTGGCAGCAGACTCTGCCCTAACTGCACTTTTACAAAAGTCTTCAAAATATTTTAAATTTCTACCTTTACTTATTATAAAGCCTGTTTTGCATTCTGACTAATATAAATAATCATTTTCATCTCATGTAATTAATGGAGTAATAAATTTACTTATATATTAGAGTCAGCCAGCAATGGGTGTGTGTGAAATAAAAAGCCCACTCCTATCTCCCTAGTGTATGACCTCAACTTTGGAGAAGATAATAGAAATGGCTTATGTAAGAGATTAGTTCCTGATGTTTACAGACTTAAAATCCACAGAATGTGCTCTTTGTTTGAAACCAGAAATGGGAGCTTGCTCTTGTAGTCGATGCCTTATTTACATGTATACATGTGTCACGTTTTTAAATATGTCTTCAAGTATAAACTCTATTTTGCTTCCAACTTCCATCTCACTGTTGTCTTGTGACAAATTTTCTTTCTCATCCTCTCTTACTCCTATTTATGGCAAGTGGTAATCTGACATTACAAGGAAAAGGCTAATCAAAAAAACCTGCAGCTTTTTCAATTTTTAAAAAGAGAGCACTGTTTGAGGTTTTATAAGCCATGTTTAAATGTCCTCAGTTCTCCAGTGATTTTGACAAATGACTTTAAAGAAGTTTTGTTATAACAAAACAAATCCCCAGGATATACATTTCTCCTGTAGCCTCATCTCCTTATTTTTCTCATAATTGCCCTGGGACTCTTTGAGAACATCTGGGAGAGCTCTGATTACAAAATCCAAACTGTTTTGAGCACAGAGTAGTTTGTAATTCTGATTTGCTTTGTTTGTAATTCTGAATCTTGTTGTGTTCTCATCCTTTCTGCCCTCTTTTCAGGTAGACACCAAGTCCAAGATGTCTTTTAAATGGGTTAAGTAAACTTAGGTTCCATGGAGTTAGAATTTCTCATCACTTAAGGGAAATCTGACATAACAGTTATCATTACATGTCAGTTGATGTCATGTAGGATGAGGCAATTTATTATAAAGAGGGACAAGCGCTGCACTACAGGGATCTTAGGTTGCAAAGCCAATTTCTTAATTTCAGTATGATAGCACCTGGTGAAGTTCCTGTAAGAATTGATTCATATACTTATTAGGACCTTTTACTCAAAATGTCATCTTGAAATTCATTAGAGAATGGATTTTGCTTTATTCCAATGTGAGTTTCCAGTGCCTAACCCAGAGACCAGCACAGAATATTCAATAACTATTTATTGAATCAAATTTATATACAGTTGATACATAGATAAGAAGATAGATTAAGAAATAATTATTTTTTAGATTGTGAGCTCAGTATCATTCTAAAGATATTTAGTAAAATTTAAAGCACCAAAAGTTAAATTTATAGGCATAATTTTTAAGAATCTGTTTTTGTCTATTATATGTGATATTAAGATAAAATTAGCATTATCAGCTTGATATATTACAGTCTTATACTGAGTGGTATAATAATCATCATAACTATCACTTATTTGGATTTTACTCTATGTTCTTAGCGTTTTACAGCCATTATTTAGCAATCTCAAAACGAGCTATGAGTTAGGGTATTATTATTTTATTATGTGGCTCAGTGGTAAAGAACCCATCTGCCAGCGCAGGAAATGCAAGAGATGTGGGTTTGATGCCTGGGTTTGGAAAAGCCCCTGGAGGAGGGCATGGCAAGCCACTCCAGTATTCTTGCCTGGAAAATTCCATGGATAAACAAGGCTGGCGGGCTACAGGGCTTGATGTCACAGTGTCAGACATGACTGAGAGACTGAGCACGCATACTCACAAGAAAAAAAATTCAAAACTGAACATTTTAAATAACTTTCCTAAAGCTCTCTGGTTGAGATTTGAATTCAGACATGTTTGACTCTAAAACTTGACTCGAATCATTATTAACGAGACTAGTCCTGGAATGAGAATGAGACCAAATTTTATACTAAGCTTTGATAATAGCTCTGTGTCACCTTGGATAAGTGATTTAAAATTCTCTGACCTCTTTCTGATTTTGAAAATAAAAGTAGAACTAGTTAATGTGTAAAGTCATTTTTAGTGTTAAATGTAATTATTCAGCGATCATAGATTGTTGTTGTTAATTTTAGTCACTGTTATTTCTTTTCTCTGGTGGCTCAGACGATAAAGAAGCCACCTACAATGCAGGAGACCTGGGTTCTATTCCTAGGTTGGGAAGATCCCTTGGATAAGGACATGGCAACCCACTCCAGTATTCTTGCCTGGAATCCCCATGGACAGAGGAACCTGGTGGGCTACAGACCATGGAGTCACAAAGAGTCTGACACGACCGAGTGATTAAGCACAGCACAGTTCTTTTCTACCAAGGACAGCAAAATCATGAGCAGGGCAATGAGGCTGCAATGATTCCCATGCACTCTCGCTTGTGAATACATAGGAA
Source organism: Tragelaphus eurycerus (assembly GCA_935064755.1). Taxonomy (NCBI): domain Eukaryota; kingdom Metazoa; phylum Chordata; class Mammalia; order Artiodactyla; family Bovidae; genus Tragelaphus; species Tragelaphus eurycerus. The sequence goes on along the minus strand of CAKXYN010000010.1, from coordinate 35,627,277 downwards.
ATAAGTAACTTATGAAATAAGTAACTTCTGACTGTAGAGGAAAATAAAATCAATTTAAGACAGGAAGGGACCTAAGAATGCACCCAGTTAAAGGCCCTAATTTTACAAATAAGGAAATTTGGGACCTACGAATTTATGACTTGCCTAAGTTACTTAGTTACTTTGCCAGCGACTGGGCTATATCTAAAATCTTAATATATTATTCTTTCCGCTATGGTATGATGATGATTTCATCATGAAGATCTTAAAATTCAGAAGTAGTGATCGAAGCATAGTGTTACACACACACACACATACACATACACATACACAGTGAGAAATCTGCCTCCAAAACAAATAAATTCATCTGTGCATTCAGTCAAAAAACATTCTTTGACAACCTCTGTTTCAAGACTGCTTACATTAAGACGTGACACCTGAGACAATGAAGAGCTTCCTGCTTAATGCAAGAAGCAGATAAGTAAATAGACTGTTAAAAAAGTAGTAAATCCTATGGGAGAAAGCACAGGCTACTCCAAGATAGCACATCTTACCCAGATTGCGTAGTTAAAACACTGACCTACAGTATTTTTTCTCATTTACCCTGTAAAAAGTTTATAAAATCCTACTCTCTTGTCTCTTTTAAATTGATATCTGAAATTTTTCATCAGCAATATTATAGTTACAAAGGATTTCATTTACATTATAAATATTGATTTTTAGAAATAAAACTATGTCTCTCTTTTAAGTATATTGTATCCAGTGGAATTCAAATTGCAAAGCAGTATGTCACCAACCACGTTCCATTAATGTATACATGAACAGGCTGTTCTTTGGCATTCAGAAATTTTCCATCATTTTAAAAAATTTTTGAATTCATATTTCCTTTTCAATTCTTCTACTGAAGTTTTTCAAATACAGACTTACACCTAAAAATATTCTCTTGATTGTCCTAATATCATTTCTACAACCAAAATATTTCATAGATCATATAAATTTTAAGTAAATTCTAATGTATGATTTTATATATAAGAACCCTTGGTATATAGTATGCAATATAATTATATTTAAATAAAATAATGTATATAATAATATGGGGCTTCCATGGTGACTCAATATAAATAAATTATAAAAATTTTAATTTATATATATGTTCAATTTCCTAGACTTACAGCAGTAACAGCTAAAACATTTGTCTAAACTTATTTATTTCATTTTAATGTTTATTACTGCCAACTGATAAAATAACATAAACATGTGACTAATTTAATGACATGGATAAGAATAGTTTTCATTTAGTATTTCATATATTCATTCTTGAATATTAATTATTGCTTGAATAAAACAGATTACAATGTGAATTTTAATTCTGATTTTAAAAATTCATGTTTATAGAAGCTAACACTTATAAATGTTGTTTACATAAATGCATATTTGTGAATGGAAGGAACTTCATGGAGAAAATGAACCAATTTAAAAAATTTTTTTCTATCTATATGCCGTGAATCACATAATAACATATCATCAAATATTTTGAATGAACCAAAAGCTCAAATAGGCATTTCTTAACTTTGTCAAAGGCAAATAAATGAAAACTATGTGGCATTAAATGAATTTGTTATCAAAAGTCACTTGCTTTATTTCTGAAAGATATATGTATAAGGCTTAATCAAATCTCATCAAATTATTCCATTATTTTGCTTACTACCTTTTCATTTAGAGGCATATTTATTAAGCCAAAGTTAGGCAAAACTGAGAACAAAACTTTATAAGGTTGGAAATTTCACATTTTAGTATTTTTCCCCTCTTTAAAATGCATAAGAAATGGACAGAAAAACAACATTTGATAATTGCACTAGTTATTTCTCTTTATGGTTGAAAAAGAAATCCTATTCATAATCATGCCTTTGGCAGAATTAATATGGTATATATCAACTGAGGAAGAAGGAATGTCATCCTACTTGAAAGAAACTGATTTTAAGGCTCAGAATATATTTACACACGGATAACCTTTTTATCATAATCCACTATGTGAAAATTAACAAGAAGGAATTAAAAACCGAAATATTGGATCCCTACTAAAGCAGCTGTGAAAGTGTAGTGGTAATTATTGTATTATCAGTTGCTGATTGTATTTGTAGATTCTACAGTATTCTATGAATAATTAATGGAAATGAATAATGAGCAAATGTATATATGATTACAAGGAATCTTGGAGATATGAAAAATTGCCTAAATTTAAAAAATAGATATACTAAATGTATCTTTAACTTTATAAGAAGCCACCACATATGTCTTTTTCCCCAAAGAATTTTATTATTTTTTATTCTTACTGCATAAAAATGTCAGTTTTCCCAAATCTTTGTCGACACTTGGTATCACTAGCTTTTTAAATTATCACTCTTGTAAGTATACAGTGTTTTATATCATTGTGTTTTACTTTATATTTCCCTGATAATTTATGACTCAGAATATTTTAATGGTTTAGTTTTTGTTTATATGTCTTGTTTGGTCATATATTTGTTTAATTCCTTTGACTTAAAAATTTTATTATTAGGCTGTAAGAGTTCCTTATATAGTTTGGATCAAGGTTTTTTTTGTTTTTGTTTTTAATCAGGAATAAGCATTGCTAACATTTTCTCCCAGTTTATGGTATGTCTTTTCATTTTTTAAATAGTATAATTTAAAGAGCAAAGTATTTCTAAAGTTTATGGATTCAAATTTGTTGTTTTTCTGTATTTCACCTTTAGATGTTTACCTAAGTTTAGAAAATATATGTATTTTTACTTAAATTTTATAGCAGTTTTACTCATAATAGCCCCAAATTGAAACAACCCATACATATATTGACTAAATATTTCATATCCATACAATAGAATACTACCTAGGAATAAAAATAAACTACTGAGATACACATAACATTTATAAATCTCAATTGCATGAAAAGTGCCCAACAGAAAGGGCTGGATGCTATTTGATTCTATTTTTATGAAATCCTGCAAAAGACAAAGCTATTCAACAGAAAGCAGATCATTGTTCCTAGAATGTGAACATGTGTGTGTGTGTGTGTGTGTGTGGCGTGCAAAGTCCAAGCCGACTTCTCACAACCCTAGGGGACTGTAGTCCACCAGCCTCCTCTCTCCATGGGATTTTTCACACAAGAATACTGGAGTGGGTTGCCATTTCCTGCTTCAGGGGATCTTCCTGACCCGTGGATCGAACCTGCGTCACCTGAATTGTCAGGAAGATTCTTTACTGCTGAGCCGCTGAAGAAGGGTTTTGACTACAAACAGGCACAAAGGGACTTTTTGTAGAGATGCAGTTATTCAATATCATGATTATGGAGGCTTGTAAAAGGAATGACTATAGCTGTCAAAACATTGAATTGTATATTTAAAGTTGGTGAATTCTATTACTCATAAATTACAAATAAGTTTTTTAAAAGTGAAAAAGTATAGATTTATATCACTTTATTCTTTTTTATAAAAGCTAATGTAAAAGCTTCTGTAATGTATTATAAATGTAATGAAAAATATCTTTCCTCCAGTAGATATTTTCTTTAACCAAGAACTAATAAATAAGGTTAATTGGTAAAAGTATCAACCAATGCATAACACAGAAGAGTCAAATCATTAAAAAAAAAAAAAAGTTATCACTTCCACTTCTTCACTCTACTGTTATCTGAATTTGAAACATTTCTAAGACCACACTTAACCCAGAAGGGAAATATATTTAAGATAAAAAATTAAGTCCTATATCAATTGATTAAGAATGATTCATCAACACCCACTCTTCTAATAGGTTCTTTAGTGTTCTGAAGAATTTTATGTCCTGGAGCAAGATAAGGACAGATGCTTGACCAAAACTGTCAAAAACATTTTTACTAAAAATTCTCGTTGGACATCAGGTTCATAGGATGTCATTGCCTCTTAATAGGATGGGGCACAACAGGAGGGGAAGACTATTTTACTCTGGAGGTCAAATGTCATGGCCTGAAAGTAATTCCTAACAGCTTTCACCTAAATTAAGTGAGAAGAAAGAGTACAAAATCCTTCAGAGGCTGACAGAAGAAGAAGCTAGAGCTGTTGATAAAACACTTCTGCAAGTCTTCAAAAACTAGATGCAAAGATGTTTGAAAGAGCAGGGCACATAATATTGGACAGAAAGATGAAAGATAATTTTAATTCTCCCCCCTCTACATATATACATAAAATTATTAAAGGAAAAATTATACATCCTTCCCAACATCATTAAAAGAGATGAAGAAATTTCAAATCATGCTTACTTCTACATCTCTCTGTGTTGCACATTTTCAGGACATAAATAGATTCCAAGCTTAATCTTTCTCAGTTGAAGACCCTGAAGGTAATGGTTCTTTATAGTTACGCTGTTTTGAATCCCTCGTGTTCATTTATTAGCCAACTATGTGAGTGCAAATTCAATCACTTCATTTTGGTGATGTCTTTCTCCTCTTTATCCAAGGCTTGCCTCTGCATCCTCTCCTTATTTCCTTGCTATAGCCTGGAATTAGCTCAATTAAATTTTAATTAAATAATCATTTTCTAATTTGTTTTGGTTTCCAATAAAATTAATGAAGAATTTAATTTGGCAAAGATTAGCAAACAACTAACATGTGTAAGACCCTGAACTAGACATTGTCCAGGATATAAAGGTGAATAAGATGAAATGAATCTACAAAAGGATATCTAGTAAGAGATGGAGGATAAATTTAAAAAAGAAAATCTAACACAAAATATAATGTGATGTTTGCAATATGAGAGATATAAAATGCTATGAAAGAACCTAAGAGGAAGATATAATAGAATAAAGATGTTTTAGATACAGGAGGGACCTTGGAGATCATCTAGTCTAGTGATTCTCAAACTTTAGCAGAAATTAGAACTACCTAGAATCTGTGTTAAAACACAGGTCACTTGGACCCATCTCCAGAATTCCTGATTCATTAAATCTGGGGTCAGCACTAAGAATTTGCATTTCTAACAAATTCCCAGGCGATGCTCATGCTGTTGGTCCAGGGACTACACTCTAAGGATCACTGATCTAGTTCATAGTCTTAATTTACAGAGGAGAAAAAACTGAGTCTGAGAGAGGTGTACTGTGTGCTGTGCTAAGTTGTTCAGTCGTGTCTGACTTTTTGCAACCCTGCCAGGCTTCTCTGTCCATGGGGATTCTCCAGGCCAGAATACTGGAGTGGGTTGCCATGCCCTTCTCCAGGGGATTGTCCCAGCCCAGGGATTGAACCCATGTCTCCAGCATTGCAGGTGGATTCTTTACCATCTGAGCCACCAGGGAAGCCCCTGAGAGAGGTGAAAACTAGTCAAAATGTGCGTAGCTTATTAGAGGCTTCCCTTGTGTCTCTGTTGGTAAAAGACTCCATCTGCAATGCGGGAGACCTGGGTTTGATTCCTAGTTTGGGAAGATCCCCTGGAAAAGGGAAAGGTTACCCATTCCAGTATTCTGGCCTGGAGAATTCCATGGACTGGATAGTCCACGGGGTCGTTAAGAGTCGAACCTGACTGAGCGACTTTCACTTTCACTCTATTAGAGGCAAAATTGGGATTAAGATCCAAGGCCCTTGACTGCAGTTGAGTTTTCCTTTTCTAAACGCATACTTCTTTGAAATAAGATGTGAAAGGAAGGGAAAGATTTCTAAAGATTGAAATTCATAACAAGGCCTTCGCACACCCAGGAGCAGGGGCCCAGGTAAATGGTCCAACAAGCACAGTATTTCAGTTTGGCTGAATTCATTGGTTAGTGCATGAACTGTTACAGAATCATTCACTTAATTAGTTATGTACTGTGTAAACTGAGGGAGAAAACCACCTGAGAGCTAGGAAATTTGCAAAATCTAGTTGAGAGGTAAAAAAGGGTATAGCTAATATTAGAGCAACAATGAAGTAACACACTGTCTATGGTTCAGAAGGTAACCAAGTATGTCTTTTTGGCTAGAAAGGATCCCTAATTATAAATTTAGAGTAATACTGAAATTCAGAAGACCTTGAGTGAAAAGGAAAAAAAAGCATATTCAATTGAATTTAAAATATCAGGATTAACTCTCTAATGTCGCATAAGAAATATACTCTGAATATCTCAACTCATAATAAGTTAGAATGACAAATAATTTGAAAAGAAACAAGAATTTCCTAAGCCAGGTCTAAAATATTTTTATTAATAACTCAAAAGAAACAGAAATGATATGTCTTCTGGCTCCTGCTATCCATTTTAAGAAAATAGAATAAAATAAAATAAATTGAAAAGATAAAAAATTGAATAAATTCTAAGTTCAGAGATCTAAATATTTCTTGTGTAAGGGCTTGAAAATTTTAAACTTCTGAGGCTGGTCTTAGTGAATATAAACTTCAAAATTATGCTTTGTCCAAAACTACATGAAGAGTTTTATTTGAGGGGAAATTAAAAAGGAGGATTTAGCTCAAGAATTTAATTTCCTAAATCTGACTTTTATTCTTTTTTTTTTTTTTTTTCCCACAGAAGGTCAGCACAAAATTTCACAATTAGAACTCATCTGGCATTGTTTTCTACAGGAAGACTAAAAACTAAAGGATCTGTTGTGTAGCTAAGAGCCCATTTATTTATTTATTGGGGTTTATATTCATGCCTGTGGGATGGTACCTTAATATTCTACCCAGTATTTTGGAAGACATCAAGAAGCCAGGGGAAATCATGAGGTTGGAATAAGTATCTCTGATGTTCCTTGAATTAATGGATGATTTTCAACCGTTCTGAAAAATCAGCAAAATTAGTACCATTTCCTCTTGCTCCAAGGATCAAACTGTTCCATTAGTCATCCATCCCAACAGTTTGAAGGACGGCTGCTTCTACACAGTCTAGAATGTCATGCAAATCACACCCTGTGACTCCCATGGTCACTCCTGTGAAGTAGGTGCCTTGGTCAAAGGCTATTGTGTGGGAGTTCCCGTTTGTAGATCTACACTATATTAGCCCTGGAACAGTCACACTGTGTGAGGCTCTATGGAGATAAAAAGCAAATCTATATCTGAAATGTGTATACCTTTCTGTGAAGGTAAACACTGGCCCTTCTAGAATGAAGGGGATCCAAATAGATGACTTGCCACCAGTGGGCAGTTGATCTCCTTGAGGAACAGTGTCATGGTAAGTCTCAGCAATGGGTTCTGTGGTTTGGACTTACAGAAATGTCTGTAGTCTTACTCAGTGGACGTCCATTGGGCCAATTGCGTAGCTTCCACTTTTGCCACCATGGCCACTCTGTCCAAGTACCCATTGTGTCAGTTGTAGGATAGCTGAATACAAAGACTGGTGGCATCATTTTCAGTCAGTTCAGTTCAGTTCAGTCACTCAGTCATGTCTGACTCTTTGCAACCCCATGAATCGCAGCACACCAGGCCTCCCTGTCCATCACCAACTCCCAGAGTTCATCCAGACTCACGTCCATTAAGTCAGTGATGCCATCCAGCCATCTCATCCTCTGTCGTCCCCTTCTCCTCCTGCCCCCAATCCCTCCCAGCATCAGAGTCTTTTCCAATGAATCAGCTCTTCACATGAAGTGGCCAAAGTACTGGAGTTTCAGCTTTAGCATCATTCCCTCCAAAGAAATCCCAGGGCTGATCTCTTTTTGGATGGACTGGTTGGATCTCCTTGCAGTCCAAGGGACTCTCAAGAGTCTTCTCCAACACCACAGTTCAAAACCATCAACTCTTCAGCGCTCAGCCTTCTTCACAGTCCAACTCTCACATCCATACATGGTATTCCGTGCCTCTCCAGGGTGAATGTTTTCTGGTGGATATTAATATGCAATAACACAAATCTTCACACAAGTCCTGTTTCATTATGTTCATTCACAAATCTTCACTCCAGACATCCTTGTCCCTGATCCTCCAGTAGGTTTCCTTCCAGTATGCCTGTAACACTAGCCCTGTAAATTTGTGGTTTGAAACCAAATATCATGCTGATCCCTCCATAAACCAAACTTAGGGTTTTTATTCTTCTTTGATTTGGATGTACAAGACCCTTATATGGCCATGGGAAAATGAAAACTGAAGGTCGGTCTCAGAAGCAACTCTGGTGGGTGATATGGGAATCTGGGCCATGCATCTTATTCAGACCTTCTGATCTTGCTCAAACTCAGTTGCATTTTCTCCTGCATTTTCCATCCGAGGCCCTTCTGACATTATGCTTGGCAGGTCTGACAGAACCTGGCTTATGATGAGCAGCTTCAGAGACATGGTTACTTGGCGTGTGTGCATGTGAGCTCAGTCGCTCAGTGGTGTTCCATTCTTTGCAGCCCCGTGGACATTGCAGCCTGCCAGGATCCTCTGTCTATGGGAATTCTCCAGGCAAGAATACTCTTCTCCAGGGGATCATCCGAATCCTGGGATTGAACCCACATCTCTTGCACCTTCTGCATTAACAGCTGGATTATTTCTAATAACCCCACCTGGGAAGTCCTGGTTACCTGCTACTCTATGGAAATTCTACATCTTCCAGGACTCAGTCACTTCAAGAGGTTGCTTCTCAAAAGGAGTATAATTCTCCTCTGCTATTAGCATGGCCATTATCTAGAACCCTAGGAGACTGTCAGGATCCTCCCTCTGGGGCTTGTCCTAAAGCCACACTGAGACTCTTTTACCCACTCACTTTTCAAACACACCTGGGATGGATCATCTGACCCAAATGGCAGGGCTGTTTGACAGCAGCCTAAATTCTCTGCTGAACCCTTTACTGCTTTTGGTTCTACTCAGTTCTGACAGCCTTTTGTGTTCCCTGGTATATCAGTCAGGGAAGTAGATCTACATGTAAAACCTGTTGCCTCTAGAACCCAACAACTCCTCCAAGCATTGTACTTCCTTCTCTGTAATAAGGTATCTACATGTAGGAATTTATTTTTTACTTTGTAGGGGTTATATCAGCATCTCCCTCACCACGTGTGTGTATGTGTTTGTGTGTGTGTGAGTCACTCAGTCATGTCCAACTCTTTGCAACCCCATAGACTGTAGCCTGCCAGGCTCCCCTGCTCATGGAATTCTCCAGGCAAGAATACTGGAGTGGGTTGCCATGCCCTTCTCCAGGGGATCTTCCCAACCCAGGGATCAAACCCAGGTCTCTTGCATTGCAGGCAGATTCCTTATCAACTGAGCCACCAGGGAAGCCCCAGCCCTCACTATAGATCCTTTTAAAATTTTACTGAAGTTATCTCATTGCCTCTGAAGTGCATGTGTCTTACCCCAGCCTCCAGAATCTTAATAAACTCTTACTCATTCTCATAGAATAACAGAATGTCATCAATCTAATGAATCAATATGATATTCTATGGGGTACTTCTTTCTTTCACATGATATACATCTCCTTAGACTACATCATGGCAGATGCTACCAAAGTTAACTTATTTCTGGGGCAGAATTATAAATGAATATTACTATTTGTCTCCTTTGAAAGTGTGCATTCTCTGTTGTTCTTTGTTAACTCCACAGAAAATAATGCATTTGCTGAATTAATGGTCACATATCATATACCTGAGACTCTATTAGTTGTCTCTTGCAAGCATATCATGTTTAGCACAGCACTCTGATCACAGGTTTTCATAGATTACAGCAATTCTTCAAGCTGGGCCAGTTTGCATTGAGACTGGAGTAGAACGCTAAATGAATACATGATGAGAACCATCACCAGGGCATCCTTAAAGATCGTAGCTCTTGTTCCACAGGCTTGAGGCCCAATAGGTCACAGTGATGATCCATCTTTCCAGATATTATATCCACTTATATCAAATGTCCAGTGGTCTTTGAAATATCTAAACAGTGTATTTACTCCAATATGCAGACATCTGAATAAATGGCTGTAGTTCCCATTTCAGATAAAGAAAAAAATGGAAAGCAGACAAAGAACTGGTCATTTAGTCGCAAACTTGTGTCCGTCTCTTGCAACCCCATGGACTGTAGCCTGCCAGACTCCTCTGTACATGGGATTCTCCAAGCAAGAATACTGCACTGACATTTCCTTCTCCAGAGGATCTTCCTGACCCAAGAATTGAACCCAGGTCTCCTGCATTGCAGGCAGATTCTTTACCAACTGAGATATGAGGGAAGCCCCTTAGGGAAAGCAGACATAACAAACAACTAATAACTATCCTGGCTATAAATGGAATCATAACTCATGCTACTCTTGATATTTACCTCAGTGATTCCTTCATGCATATAAAAAACACCAAGGCCCGTTTTGGGACTCTGTACTAAATGCTTGAGCTCATATAAAAAGGAATTCAGGTACAAGGCTAACAAGTTCTGAAATTTGCCAAACTTCTCACTTGGCAGGGCATACAAATTTAAGAAACAGTTTTTAAAGATAGTTGTTGTTAACTTAAAAAGATATAAGCATATTTTATTTATGATATTAGTTTACATTCTTTCAAGGAGTTTTAAGTTCTCACTTATGCAATTATTTTGTTATTCATTTTCTAAAAGGGCTCTCAGTTCAGTTCAGTTCAGTCACTCAGTCGTGTCCAGCTCTTTGAGACCCCATGAACCCCAGAACACCAGGCCTCCCTGTCTATCACCAACTTCCGGAGTCCACCCAAACCCATGTCCATTGAGTCGGTGATGCCATCCAACCATCTCATCCTCTGGTGTCCCCTTCTCTCTCTGCCCTCAAACTTTCCCAGCATCAGGGTCTTTTCCAGTGACCCCTGCATCAGGTGGCCAAAATATTGGAGTTTCAGCTTCAACATCAGTCCTTCCAATGAAAACCCTGGACTGATCTCCTTCAGGATGGACTGGTTGGATCTCCTTGCAGTCCAAGGGACTCTCAAGCGTCTTCTCCAACACCACAGTTCAAAAGCATCAATTCTTCTGTGCTCAGCTTTCTTTACAGTCCAACTCTCATATCCATACATGACCACTGGAAAAACCCATAGCCTTGACTATACAGACCTTTGTTGACAAAGTAATGTCACTGCTTTTTAATATGCTGTCTAGGTTGGTCATAACTTTCCTTCCAAGGAGCAAATGTCTTTTAATTTCATGGCTGCAATCACCATCTGCAGTGATTTTGGAGCCCCCGAAAATAAAGTTTGACACTGTTTCCATTGTTTCCCCCTCTATTTCCCATGAAGTGATGGGACCAGATGCCATAATCTTACTTATCTGAATGTTGAGCTTTAAGCCAACTTTTTCACTCTCTTCTTTCACTTTCATCAAGAGACTCTAGTTCTTTTTCACTTTCTTCCATAAGGGTGGTGTCATCTGCATATCTGAGGTTATTGATATTTCTCCCGGCCATCTTGATTCCAGCTTGTGCTTCCTCCAGCCCAGCGTTTCTCATGATATACTCTGCATAGAAGTTAAATAAACAGGGTGACAATATATAGCTTTGATGTACTCCTTTTCCTATTTGGAACCAGTCTGTTGTTCCATGTCCATTTCTAACTGTTGCTTCTTGACCTGCATACAGGTTTCTCAAGAGGCAAGTCAGGTGATCTGATATTCCCATCTCTTTCAGAATTTTCCACAGTTCATTGTGATCCACACAGTCAAAGGCTTTGGCATAGTCAAGAAAGCAGAAATAGATGTTTTTCTGGAACTCTTTTGCTTTTTCAATGATCCAGCAAACGTTGGCAATTTGATCTCTGGTTCCTCTGCCTTTTCTAAAACCAGCTTGAACATCTGGAAGTTCACGGTTCACGTATTGCTGAAGCCTGGCTTGGAGAATTTTGAGCATTACTTGACTAGCGTGTGAGATGAGTGCAATTGTGCGGTAGTTTGAGCATTCTTTGGTTATACCTTTCTTTGGGATTGGAATGAAAACTGACCTTTTCCAGTCCTGTGGCCACTGCTGAGTTTTCCAAATTTGCTGGCATATTGAGTGTAGCACTTTCACAGCCTCGTCTTTCAGGATTTGAAATAGGTCAACTGGAATTCCATCACCTCCACTAGCTTTGTTTGTAGTAATGCTTTTTAAGGCCCACTTGACTTCACATTCTAGGATGTCTGGCTCTAAGTGAGTGTGAGTGATCAGACCATCATGATTATCTGGGTCATGAAGATCTTTTTGTATAGTTCTTATGTGTATTCTGCCACTTCTTAATATCTTCTGCCTCTGTTAGGTCCATACCGTTTCTGTCCTTACTTGAGCACATCTTTGCATGAAATGTTCCCTTGGTATCTCTAATTTTAGACCCTTTAAAAATATTTCACCAGGGATTTCCCTGACAGTCCAGTGTTCAAGATGCCTCGTTCCCAAAGCAACGGGAAGAGGTTCAATCCCTGGTCAGTGAACTAAGATCCCACATGCTGCACAGTGCAGCCAAAATAAATAAATACATAAAATGAAAAGAATAAAAAGACTGAGAAAAAACCATTTAAGTTAATGGATCAAAATAATGTAGACATTGACTTGTGTTATTACATGCACCACTGCACCACTGCAGGAAGCTCCATTCACAAGAACTATGACGATTAATACCCACTATGTTATGCAGCACATAGTCAATAAAACATATAAAAGTCCTATAGTTCTGTTACTTGCAATCATGAGGTAGCCAGTGCCTATCACGCAGGAATTAGTAGGAATGTTTTGCCTCATTCTCACATTTGAAACTCTGGAATTTAGCATTTGGGTAAATCCAAATGAGGTGATGTACTCCATTATTATGTTACGCTCTATAAAGTTTTAATTTGGTAAATGTAAATATTTAAAATGTACTATGAATTTTTAAAACATTGTTACTCTGTTCTTTAGCAAACAGCATTAGAAAGCAATTGAGCAAGCAACAATAAATAAAGAAAAACAGAAAGGTCCAAGCTTTAGTACATGCCAGCAAGGTACAGAGATTATTACCATTACCATTTCCATCTATCTAAAAAAAAAAAAAAAAAGTGAATTGCAGAAGACCAGGTGTTGAATTACAAATGTAGCTTCTTTAATGTTAGTTGATGTCATGATGAATCTATGAGGAGATAAGGAAAGAAAACAAAAATTGTCTAACCTGGAAAGGCAGGTGCTAGCACTTTGTACTCCTGGGAAAATAACCTCTGTTTGTCCGGGGATGGGGGGGGGTGGGGGGGGGGGAGGGGGGGGGGAGAGGAAGGGGGGAGGGCCGCGGGGGGGGGGGAAGGGGGGCGGGGGGGTGGGAGAAAAGACGAACGACGAGCGACACTATCTGACTGACTATCATAAGCATTTATTGCTCTCAGTTGGGGGATAGAAAAAGGATTATATCTCTTTTCTTTTGAAATTTAGACTTGTTGAGAAAGACCAAAAATATGGTAATTATTTCTATATACTTTCTACATATTCTATACATAGGGCTTCCCAGGTGGCTCAGCAGTAAAGAATCTACCTGCCAAGCTGGAGACGTGGGTTTGATCCCTGGATCAGGAAGATCCCTGGAAACAGAAATGGCAACCCACTCCAGTATTCTTGCTTGGAAATGTCCATGGACAGAGGAGCCTGGCAAGCTACAGTCCATGGGGTCATGAAAAAGTTGAGTTGGACCCAACTTAGAGATTAAACAGAACAACAACAAAAACAATTCTGTATATAATGTACATGGACTGTTTACTCTGTATAATGAATGATAATTGTGTGCAGTTACATAGGTCACATGCCCATGATATGTTCCTGCATAGTGAATTCTTCTCTGAAACACTACTGAACCTATAGTATTAAGCATTTTATTGACTCCTTGGCATTCATTCCATTTTTTCCCATCCATTTGGTTAAGGTAGAATTGATGCCACCCTCAGATCCAAGTGGATCCTAATTGATATGAACCAATCATTGTAATCTTATCCCCTTAACCTCTGTAAAACATGCAGTAATCTGAGTATAGGCCGAATAGTCTGAAGCCTAGATCTAGACCAAAGTGATCTGTTAAGATTGGTCCAATCTTATTGAAGTTCAGAGCTGTTATTTGACTGGGAAATGTCTTTCTCTTGGTGGTATGATATGCAGAAATGAGGTTGAAATTTCTGAATGCCATTTCCTTTCCATGAAGAAAGCCAGACAAAGGACATGGGTCTCAAATATCTTCATGTCCCATCCTTTCAAGTCTTTGTTTATAAGCCAGTGAAAATCCATCAAGGCTCCTAAGCATGAGGAAAGAAGTAGATTGGACTTTGACAGGTTTACAGCAGGATTTCAAAATTTCAGAAAAAAAAAAAAAATGAAAAAGGAGACTACTGGATGATCAATGTAGAGACAAGTCATGCAGATGTAGTCAGAACAGATCAGATCAGATTAGCGCGCGTCATGTCCGAAGTAGTAGAAGAAAAACAATATTGTAAGAATAAAATGGCAAGTGTGAATCTGTAAACTGGCTGTTCTCAAGATTGAATGTTCCCTTTTGGTCCTTCTTAGGACTTTGGTAAATGTCAACTGTCAGCTGCAAGTAGGAATTTTGAAGAGGGAAAACAGGAAATCCTGAGAATTTGATTCAGTGGGAAGAGGAGAGGGAAAAATAAGAAAGAATATAATTAAGAAAGAAAATGACAAGAGACTACTTAGTTATTCAATTATACTTCTGAGGTGGAAGATGACATAAGAAATAAGAAAAATTTATCATGACAAATTTATGATGAATAGGACAAGAACACTTACTCTGCTCCACTTTGATACACTCCTTCTTTTCCCAGGTAAAACTGAATTCCAAATCTGTGCCCCCTCCAAAAGCCCCATCTAATCCCTGAATGTCCCACTACCAGAGGTCAAATGACTCAGCATTCTGCCATTCTCATGACAATGACAATGCACATCTCCATACACAAAAATCTTTTCTTCTCTCAAGTCGCCAAAGAGAAGGCTCTGTATATCTTTATGCTCAGTCACTCAGTCGTGTCCAACTCTGCAGCCCCATGGACTGCAAGCCTGCCAGGTTCCTCTGTCTGTGGGATTCTCCAGGCAAGAATACTGGAGTGGGTTGTTATGCCCTCCTCCAGGGGGTCTTCCTGACCCAGGGATCAAACCCATGTCTCCTGCATTGCAGACAGATTCTTTACCATCTCAGCCACCCAGAAAGGCCCTGTATATCTATTATTAAGGCTAAAAAACCCATTCATACTCTTCACCTTATTTCTAAACCTTGGTTTATCTGTTCTCCTTTCAAACTCTCTCATTTTCTGCAGAATCCTTCCTTTCAGCTCAGATATGTGTTTAACCTCTCCATCTATGAGAAATTTCTTCAATACATTATATTGCTTTCTAGCTAACTTTTTAGAAAAAAATAAACCTTTACACCTGCTTCTTCCACTTATACAATATTATAAAAGCCACATTTTCAGATAATGATCTGATGACCAAATCCAAAGTGCAGTCTCACTATGATGCTTTATTTTTTAATTACTCCTTCCATGTAGAAACCCTATGCCCTTTGTTTCTCTGACATTTGCTTTTGGTTCTCTTCGTATGTATATGATTCATTTGCTGGAAACATTTTGCCTGCTCTTTAAATATCTATGTTTTTGACCACATATGTAGAAATATAAATAACCTCAGATATGCAGATGACAACACCCTTACAGCAGAAAGTGAAGAGGAACTAAAAAGCCTCTTGATGAAAGTGAAAGTAGAGAGTGAAAAGGTTGGCTTAAAGCTCAACATTCAGGAAACTAAGATCATGGCATCTGGTCCCATCACTTCATGGGAAATAGATGGGGAAACAGTGGAAACAGTGTCAGACTTTATTTTTCTGGGCTCCAAAATCACTACAGATGGTGACTGCAGCCATGAAATTAAAATACACTTACTCCTTGGAAGAAAAGTTATGACCAACCTAGATAGCATATTCAAAAGCAGAGACATTACTTTGCCAACAAAGATTTGTCTAGTCAAGGCTATGGCTTTTCCTGTGGTCATGTATGGATATAAGAGTTGGACTGTGAAGAAGGCTGAGCGCCGAAGAATTGATGCTTTTTTTTTTTGCCAGCTACATTTCTTTTATTTTCTTTTATTTTCTTTTATTTTGCTTACTTTACAATATTGTATTGCTTTTACTATACATCAAGATGGATCCGCCGCCAGTATCCGTGTTCCCCTCCTGCCCTCTTCCCTCTCCCCTCCCCACTGTGGTGTTGAAGAAGACTCTTGAGAGTCCCTTGGACTGCGAGGAGATCCAGCCAGTCCATTCTGAAGGAGATCAGCCCTGGGATTTCTTTGGAAGAAATGATGCTAAAGCTCAAACTCCAGTACTTTGGCCACCTCATGCGAAGAGTTGACTCATTGGAAAAGACTCTGATGCTGGGAGGGATTGGGGGCAGGAGGAGAAGGGGACAACAGAGGATGAGATGGCTGGATGGCATCACTGACTCGATGGACGTGAGTCTGGGTGGACCCCGGGAGTTGGTGATGGACAGAAAGGCCTGGCGTGCTGCGATTCATGGGGTCGCAAAGAGTCGGACACGACTGAGCAACTGAACTGAACTGAACTGATGTCCTCTCAGTCTCTATCTTCTTCCCTAGGGAACCTAAATTCCCCAAACCTACATGATGGTACCTTTCATCTTTATAGTAACACCTCTAGACTTTCATGCAAAGTGTCTGACCCAGAGAAACTATTGCCTTCTAGGTATTTGCACTAAAATATCTCACTAGAAGTTATATCTTCTCCAATAATCACTGAGCTCTTATCTTATTCCCTGGCTTACTTAGGGACAGATATTCTCCCAAGCAAGAAATGTGGGAATCAAGTCAACAGTTACTCTTCTTTAGTTGCTATGACTTTACCATCATATACATGTCTACAATGCGGGAGACCCAGGTTTGATCCCTGGGTTGAGAAGATCCCCTGGAGAATAGTACTGGCAATCCACTCCAGTACTATTGTCTGGAAAATCCCGTGAACAGAGCGATAGGCTACAGTCCATGAGGCTATAGTCCATGGGGTAGCAAAGAGTTGGACATGACTGAGCGACTTCACTTTCACATACTATTAAACTAGCCTTCTTACTTTCAATCTCACCTTCTTCCATCCTTTCTTCTACAGGCTGCCAAGAAGCATGTCTCTGATACAAGGAAAATATAAGTCTGATCATGTCATTTTCTTGTTGAAAATTTCCCAACAGCTTCCCATCACCTGCAAGATTAAAGCTAAATGATGGTTAAATGTCTTTGACAGGCATACAAGAACCTGCATGTCTTGGTTTCTATATACTTGTCCAGCCACATCTAGCTTACCAAGTAACTGCTTAAAATTCTCTACTTGTTATGGCTTCAAGTTCTTGAAACTTCATGCACACTATTCCCTCTGGTCTGACTGGCCATCTCTTTCTCTTTTCAACTCTGAAATGTTCTTATATATCTTTTGAAACCTAACTAAACATCATCCACTGACCTCTGTCTCTAGACAAAATCCACCGCCCCCCCCCACCCCGTATTATTGTATCTTTAACTTCTATCCTTGTACTTTTCACAAAATACTGTAATTTTTATTCACTATCTTTCTATCCTATTAGTCCATAACTTCTTGAAGGTAGAGTCTTTGTCTTATCTATTTTCTATTCCCATAAACATAGAACAGTCTTATTCATATTTCATTTCCATAAAGACTGGTTCAAATGAATTACACTTCAATCCATTCAAGACTTTTAAAGAGAATATATGCTATATGAATACACTCAAGTTAGTAAAGGAATGAGAGGAACTGCTACTAATGGGTCATTTAGGAACCTGAATTATTGTGTCATATTTAAGGTCCAAAGAATATTCTATGTAAGCTTCCAAAGAAGCTTTTATATAAGCGTCAAAGGATGGGAGAACATGGATTTTCTTTGGAGATTGTACAATTACAAAAGGATTAGGGCTTCTCCCACATAGCATATCAAGAATAAAAACTTCTGTTCCTCATTTTCCCAGTTGTGAAGGGGCAACTGGGTCTGCATAAAAGGATATCAAGGTATGTCAATGGTTCAGGAAAAGAAACAGATGGATTAAGAGTTTTAGCTGCAGAATAAGTGAAGGTAAGAGAGTTGTTGTAAGGGCAAGGTATTGAATATAGCCTAGCTGCCAGATATTGTTTTAATCCATTTAGAGTGAGAGATTTTGGTAGGAAAAGGAACTAACTAAAGATACTCTATAGAAATGGCTGAAGAAATATATGAAAAATCAGTTAAGCATGGGTCATTCTGTAACTTTTATTTTACTGAAGCATATCATTTATTTACAATGTTATGACAATTTCTGCATATAGCAAACTGATTCAGTTATACTGATACATATATATTCTTTTCCATATTCTTTTTCATTACCATTTATCACAGGATATTGAGTACAATAGCTCCCAAGTAGGACCTTGTTGCTTATCCATCCTATACATAGTTTGCATCTGCTGGTCAAGCATGGGGCATTTTTACTTTATACAATAAAAGCATTGAATACGGGAGTGAATTTTAACTAAATCTTGGTAGAACTTTGATAGCACGGAAAATAAGTCATATACATAGAGGCAAATAGGAATTAAAGATTTTCTTTAAGAGCTGAGAAAGTGAAGTTGTGGGCATCTCAATAAATATAAATTGTGAAATAAAATTACAATTGTAAACAAAAATGACATGTAATCAAGTTCATTTTCTACTTTAAAGTTCATTTTCTACATTTGGTCTCTAAAGCCTTTTCCTCTTAGGTCATTTCTCCACCTGGTAAGCCTTGGTGAAGACACAGATGGCCTCCGGTGGAAGTGAAAACTCATTTTCTGAGATAGTCTCACCAAGGCTTCCAAGGTAGTGCAGTGGTAAAGAATCTGCCTGCCAATGCAGGAGATGCAGAAAACAAAGGTTCAATCCCTGGGTCAGGGAAGGTCCCCTGGAGGAGGAAATGGCGACTCACTTCAGTATTCTTGCCTGGAGAGTCCCATGGACAGAGGAGCCTGGCCAGCTACAGTCCATGGGATTGCAAAAGGTTGGACACAACTAAGTACACATCCAGAGCACACACAGCAATCTCACCAGATTCTAAGTTTTCAGCTTAAAGTGTCGAATTCAAAGAAGCAGGCTGGTGAGAAATCCATGTAGGCAAAAGTAGGCCATCACATAAAGATGCATAAAGTTTCAGAGCAGTCAATGGTTGTGACTCGGTCAACTTGTCCAAGTTCTAGCATTCATGATTTCCATAATGCCACAGCTCTGCCAGTGGATGATTGCATAGAGGTCTGTGCATGCTTAGTCGCTTCAGTCGTGTCTGACTTTTTGTGATCCCATGAACTGTAGCCCGCCAGACTCCTCTGTCCATGGGATTCTCCAGGCAAGAATACTGGAGTAGGTTGCCATTTCCTTCTCCAGGGATCTTCCCAACCCAGGGATTGAACCAGCATCCTTTACATCTCCTGAATAGGCAGGTGGGTTCTTTACCACTAGCGCCACCTGGTAAGCCCACATAGAAGTCTCAGTTCAGTTCAGTCACTCTGTCGTGTCCGACTCTCTGCGACCGCATGAACCACAGCAGGCCAGGCCTCCCTGTCCATCACCAACTCCCGGAGTCCACACAAACCCATGTCCATCGAGTCGGTGATGCCATCCAACCACCTCATCCTCTGGTGTCCCCTTCTCCTCCTGCCCTCAGTTTTCCCCAGCATCAGGGTCTTTTCAAATGAGACAGCTCTTCACATCAGATGGCCAAAGTATTGGAGTTTCAGCTTTAGCATCAGTCCTTCTAATGAACACCCAGTACTGATCTCCTTTAGGATGGACTAGTTGGATCTCCTTGCAGTTCGAGGGACTCTCAAGCGTCTTCTTCAACACCACAGTTCAAAAGCATCAATTCTTCTGCGCTCAGCTTTCTTTATAGTCCAACTCTCACGTCAATACATGACCAATGGAAAAACCCATAGCCTTGACTAGACAGACCTTTGTTGACAAAATGATGTCTCTGCTTTTTAATATGCTCTCTAGGTTGGTCATAACTTTCCTTCCAAGGAGTAAGCGTCTTTTAATTTCATGGCTGCAATCACCATCTGCAGTGATTTTGGAGCCCATATGGACCCAATTCTCTGACATCACTTTAGAGATTGTTCCTGGTAGTCTGATCTGTAAGCACAAATTCCAAATATTCTTTTAAAATTAATTTTCTTTTTTTTAAATATAAATTCATTTATTTTAATTGGAGGCTAATAACTTTGCAAAATTCTATTTGGTATGATATCTAAAATGAAGAACTTTGACTCATCATCTACCTAACAAATCCAGAACAGTAATCTCCTATTGAACTTTTGCTGCACACACAGGGAACTACATTATGTACTGGGCTGAGTGGGTGTGGTAGAGGTGAACACCAAAAATGTAAGACACAGGTGAGTTCTTGGGGGCAAGAAGCATAAAATAACCCCATATTGGGGCAGGATGTAGTACTCCTAGGCTGTACAAGCTGTGCAGTACAGAAGAAGTAACAATCATTGCTGACTGATGGAAGCATGGGGGCATCACAGAAGAGATAGATCTTTAATAAAGTCTAAAATAATGAGTAGGATTTTCAATATGAAAATGCTTGGAGTGAAGAAAGCAGTGTTTCTTGTTGAGGGATGCTAAGCTTAAGGGACATTATAATCAAAAGCAAAGAAGAGGAAGTAGAAAATGTGATGGATTAAGACGGAGGCTCAGGCACTGAGGAACGTAGTCCACTTGCAAAGTATAGTCCACTTCAAGGTGGCCTCATTGTTTTTAGAAGCAGGAGAATTCCCAGGCACACACATGGAGGGCCTGAGGTTCTGTCACAAGCCTGAGTTCTAAAGGTGCTATTTCCAGACCTTCAGGAGGTGTAAACAATTCAGTGCGTTGTAGACCCAAGTTCCTTGGGTAGCTTCAGGTGTACTAAACCCACCTCAACCCAATGTTTATCTCATGTTTTTCAGAGTTGCACAAATCATGAGCCAAATGACAGTTTTCAAATTTGGGGGTAGGAATAATTTCTTCAAATTACTATTCAGAAGTCTAACATTTAAAAGCAATAAATATCTTCTCTGGTGGATGGAGACATGGGAGAATCTCACAGCCTTGCTCTCTGCCCCTCCTCCCCTCCTCACCATATAATACTCTTTGACACTTCACCTTGAAATTTCAAAGAATTTGGAGAATTAAAGTTTCTAAACCACCAGGTTATGTAGAAATGGAATACCATAGAAAAAGCCAGAGACTGCTTTAGGAGGAGATATGATGGAGGAAATCACATTGACATGTGCTTGATTTCCAAGTGGGCTGTCTCAAAGACTCTTGGAATCACCTAATGTATATTGTGATATAGAAAAGAGAATGAACAAACAAGTTACATGTATAGAGTTTATGGGAGCTTAATAAAATTATGAGAAAAAGATAAAATATATTTTGGGAGATGAAGGCATTTTTAGAAATAAATGATAATGATAATAAAGACCAAGATACAACTCTGAAAGGGCTTCCCAGGTGGTGCTAGTGGTTAAAAAAAAAAAAAAAACCTTCTTGGCAATGCAGGAGACAGGAGACGCAGGTTTGATCCTGGGTCAGGAAGATCCCCTGGAGGATCTTGGCAACCCACTCCAGTGTTCTTGCCTGGAGAATTCCATGGACAGAGGAGCCTGGTGGGCTACAATTCATAGGGTTGCAAAGAGCCAGATATGACTGAAGCAACTTAAAACATAGTGCAGTACAGCTGTGAAAAGCTTGTTGTCAATGGCTATAGAAGAATTAAAAACATAGGCATAGACATGTATTTATTGTTTTATAATAAAATCACCTGTGATGATTATGCTTGAAGTTATCCTTTTAATGCTAACAATGTATAAAATAATATAATGAGTGAATCTTTTATTTCTTTGGGTTCAAGACAGTATGAAGAATACACTTAAGCTATCAGCATCAGGATTCTAGTGCCAGACCACCCAGGAGCTAATTAGACTCAATAAAGGGTGTGTTCAGTTTGGCTGGTTGTGTGTCTGTATTCCTGGAGAAAGAAGTTTTCAGAATGTGGTATATTAAATTATACACATATGCCCTGAAGCATGTAGTAAGTTCAAGCATGTTTGTACCCTCTTCTATGCCAAAGCAGGCATGGCAAGATGTTTCTAAACCATTAAAGCAATAAATCAAGGTGCTTTCCTGAGAAGGCTTCTTTGGGGAATGGTGATCTAGGGTCCTGGTTTACCACTTAGGAGTTACACTGAGTCACTTACAGATTAACCCATTTTTTTTCTTTTGCAGTAAGCCTCAGTTGTGCTTCTCTTCAAGAAGTAAGAAGACTAAAATGGAAGAGTAAAAAAGAAAGGGAACTAAGGTGTCATGGAGGATAGACAGGCTACACTAATTTTTCCACAATGTTGGGAATAATTTCCACGTATAAAAATAGGTATGGTTAAGTGCATGTTTATATAAAGCTCTCAGAATGTTGCCTAGCACCGTTTTAGGGACAAAGTGCCTACCTTCTAGTAGGGTAAGAAGGTTGATAAATAGGAAAACAGAAAGATGACCTCAAAATGCAATGACTGGTATAGAGAAAATACACTGAGTGATGTAATAGAAATAAGGAAAGGGTTTTATTTCTTTAAGTGTTTTCATTTTCTTAATAATCTTCATTATAAAGAGTATTGTGAGGGAAGGCCTTTCTGAAGAGGTGCTCCTAGTGCACAGAGCTGAGTAAAGTGAGGTTGAGTATCACTTGAAATCTCTAGGGGAAAAAACAGTTTAGGCAGAGTGTCAACATATGTAAATCTCTGAGAAGGAAATTGCTTGGTATGTTTGAGGAGAGGGTATGAAGTGTAAGGGCTTCCCCTATGGCTCAGTGGTAAAGAGTCCACCTGCAATGGAGGATACTCAGGAGATGGGGGTTCGATCCCTGGGTCAGGAAGACCCCTTGGAGGAGAAAATGGCAACCCACTTCAGTATTCTTGCATAAAAATCTCATGGACAGAGGAGCCAGGCAGGCTACAGTCCATGGTGTTGCAAAGAGTCAGACACACCTGAGCACATTACAACATGAAGTGCAGAGTAAGGTAGATAATGGTGAAAGGAGGGTGGAGAGCTAAACAGGGGCCAGGCTGTGCATGACCTTTTAGGCCACAATTGTTGTTGTTTAGTTGCCAAGTCGTGTCAAACTCTTACCTGCAGACCCCATGGACTGCAGTATGCCAGGTTTCCCTATCCATCACCATCTCCCACAGTTTGCCCAAGTTCATAGCCATCGAATCGGTGACGCCATCCAACCATCTCATCCTCTGTTGCCTTCTCCTTCTGCCTTCAATCTTTCCTAACATCAGGGTCTTGTCCACTGAGTCTGTTGTTTGCATCAGGTGGCCAAAGTACTGGAGTTTCAGCTTCAGCATCAGTCCTTCCAATGAATATTCAGGGTTGATTTCCTTTTGGATTGACTGGTTGGATCTCCTTGCAGTCCAAGGGACTCAAGAGTCTTCCCCAACACCACAGTTCAGAAGCATCAATCCCTTGGTGCTCTGCTCTCTTTACTGCCCAACTCTCACATCCGTACAAGACTACTGGGTCACAATAAAGAGCTGAATTTAACTCCAAAATATCTGGAAGACACTTAAGGGTTTTAGTAGGAAAAATGACCTAACCTGGTTCACTGTGTCAAAGAACACTGTGGTTGCTGCGGGGGAAATTAAATATGCCAGTGGAATGTTTGAGAGAAAGGAGATTAGCTAGAGGCTATTGGAAGATGGCATATTCCAGAAGCACACTGGAGGTGAGGCTGATGAGCTTTCTGACAGTTTAAATGTGGCAAATGGGTCAGAGGCTCCCAAGGGGAAAGGGGAGGCTCTGTAACACTCACAAGTTTGGCTTAAACAACTGGATGTACTTGCCTTCCATTTACCGCAATGGGGACAAGTATGGAGGATAATCAGGTTTGTGGAAGAAACCAAGAGTTCTATGTTGAGTCCGAGATGTTTCTGAAACATCTAAGTAAGATGCCAAGCGTACAGATAAATCTACCAGCAGAGCTCTCTCATACGATGCTTAGGCAGCTGATACATTACACAAAAGCACCCAGTGGCAAATCCCCAGGGGTGGCACTTTTTAAAAAACTCTGCACAATAACTCTGCATATGTAGATGCATCATGGCTTGATTTGGGTCTGGATTCTAATGCTCAATACCTAAAGTATCTTCCAAGTCTAAAATCCATTTGCAATATGCAGGACTTATAAACATTAGAACTGTCCTCCCTTTAAAAGTTCTGATCTATAACATGCAGTATATTTCCATTATGTCCAATGCTGCTCAGTCGCTTCAGCGTGTCCGCCTGTGTGACCACAGAGACGGCAGGCCACCATGCTCCCCGTCCCTGGTTCTCCGGCGCACTGGAGTGGGTTGCCATTGCCTTCTCCAATGCATGAAAGTGAGAAGTGAGTGAAGTCGCCCGTCGTCCGACTCCTGGCGACCCCATGGAGCGGCCCACCAGGGTCCTCCATCCATGGGATTTTCCAGGCAGAGTACTGGGGTGGGGTGCCATTGCCTTCCCCAATGGGAGATATTTTATTACTTACCCTTTACCTCAGGTGGCCTGCCTGCTGTTATTTTCAAAAGATGAATACTAGGGGGTTGTATTGCATAAGGCTGTTCTTTATTTGGCCTGAAGCATGCCTTCACTCCTAAAGACAGACTGGATGAGTCCTAATAGGAAAGAGTTCACGAAGCTCCAGCCCCAGTACAGCTGGTGTCCATTCCCTGCCTGCTGCTGCCAAGGCTGGGAGATGGCTGATCCTCTGTGCGAGTCGGACTCTGCAGCTGTGAAGGTGCAATTCTCTGGGAATAGCTCCTCACTGGGTCCCCAAAGTGGGTGGTATGTTTATCTTTCCCTTTGAAAAACAAAAGGTCAACTAGGAATACATGTTTCTATGACAACAATAAATTCAAAGGAGACGCTAAGACCCAGCAAGTGTGCATGTGGGGGGAGAAGGAGAGAGGGTTGGCCCAGTTCTGGAGGACAGGTCTTGATTGTACACTGAGTTTCTTTTCAGTTCAGCTGATTCCCTTCTGAATTTATACAGGATGAAAGTCTTTGGTGAAGAAAATATATGAAGAAACGATTAATGCCCCAAAGATTGTGATCTGTTCACCACTTAAGAGGGAGGTCTTCATTTGGTAAAACAAACTAGTGACCTTACATCAGTAAGGAATGTTATTGATTCTCAAATGGGTATCTTGTGAGTATCAGAAATGACTCAATCTAGTCTGCCTTCTCTGCCTTTATTGAAAACCATGTCTGTAAATGTGTGATTGAAACCCTTTTTATTTTGCCCTTTGCATTTTCAGTGGTCCAACCTATTTTATTCTGCCACAATTTTGCTGTATTTTTTCAGTACACAGGCACTAATATATGAAATGTGGAATACTTTGCCAACATTGTACAGTAAGATAATAGGAGGAAAAAAGTGAAAAAATCAAATGGAAGGAAAATCCTATTCAGAATTCTTTATATTTAAAATGAAGAGAGAGAGTAGAAGTGACAAGCATGTAGAATCATACTACAGAAAAATAATACTCCAGAAGAGCATTATGTGTCATTTCTTTCAATGTATAAAAATGGAAAGAAATACTCCACAGAATGTTACAAAATATTCTCTCCAACTGTCTTAGGAATCACAACAACAACAACAAATCACCAAATAGAATTTATTTTATTTTAAAAATCACAAATCTAATGTACACTTATTGTGAATTCTTCAAAAAAAAAAGTTCACTGAAAATGCAAAGGGCAAAATAAAAAGGGTTTCAATCACACAGGAAGATGGAGAGAAGGTAAAACTCTTTTCACTGCTGTCTCTTCATTCCCACTGTAGAAACATTATCTCTGTCAGAAGTTTGTTGTGTAGTTTTCCAGAGCTGGTCCAATTACACTTTAAGGGGACTTGGAAGGGAGGCAGCTTGAGGTAGTGGAAAAGCACCAACATGGAAAAGTCACTTCCCAGGTCTGCCACTCTGTAGCTTTTGGAGAATCAATTAACTTCCTTGGGACTCTGTTTACAGACACGGAACACAAAGTGGCTCTTGGGAAGGTGACTTTGGGGAGGCTCTCCCAGCCATTTTGAGAAAACTGTCAAAATATTTTGATATTATGGGGTACTGGGAGTTGGTAAAGATATTTTGGCAATTTTCCCAAAATGAGTAGGAGAACCTCCTCAAGTTTGTTTCCCTAAGAGCAAGGATGCCAAACATTTCCAAACACAATAAAGAATTCTCTCAGTCTGAATCTCAGTAGTAGCCTCGATCCCAGGAAAAAAATCTAGGACATTACTGGAGTCTCTTCTAATTGACCTGACATAGAATAGTTATTGGTGATATGAAGCAACATCAACACTTGGCTTACAAAGTGGACTTCCTACTTACAAAGGACATTTTTGCATTTTTGTACATATAAATGGTATGACAGTGGGGTTGGTTTAGTCCCTAAGTCGTGTTTGGCTCTTGCGGCCCCGTGGACTGTAGCCCTCCAGGCTCCTCTGTCAATGGGATTCTCCAGGCAAGAATACTAGAGTGGGTTGTCATTTCTTTCTCCAGGGGAATCTTCCCCACCCATAAATCAAACCTGGGTCTCCTGCATTGCAGGCAGATTCTTTACCTACTGAGCTACGAGGAAAGTCCATAAGTGGTATATTTACATTAAAATGGTTTTCTTTGTTTTCTAATTCAATAGGAAAGGTCATGAATAAGTCTATTACATATTTTGGTGGTCTCTAAACTTACATTTTGCTTTTATTTACATTAAGATCCTCTGCTAAAGAAGCAGTTGTTTTGATTTTTCTTTTCCTTTTTTTTTTCTTTTGGTATTATGTGCATCTCATTAGTTAATATTTTTTTACAGAATTTTGTCTCTGTTATCACACATGCTAATATCAAATAAACTTTCTTATACATACTAAATGTACACTATAACCTAGTAGCCTCAAAGCTAATATTGCAACCAAGTGATTTTTAAATGATTATTTAATATTCAAATATTTTCTAAAATACTCTACATGCTCCATGCGGGCCCAGTGTTCAAACCTTCCTATTAATTTCATTCCAGGAAAGCAAGCTTTATAGACTGGCCTAATAATAATAATGGCAATAATCAGCTACAGAGCAATACTTTGTAGAACATAGATAAAAACCTAGAGCTTATTTATTCTAATGCCATCAGAATAATTATCTTACGTGATACAACAAACTTGAGAGGCTGGGTAGGCTCAGTATTACTATTTTCATTTTGTATTGAAGGAAAGGAACAGTACATAGTTGGCTTGACGTCCAGAGCAACTTCTTATAACAATCTAATTTTCTTCAAGAGTTTAAAAAGTACCAATGTGAGCTTTATTTTTTCTTCTTTTTTGCAAATACGCTTAATCTGGCAAGATTCTTTCACAGAGCAATAAATACTATTTGTTATCTTTGAGGGAAAGCCAGTTGGTCTCCTTCCTAGTCCTCAGATAAACAGCAGGCTGCCTGCTTGCCTTGGGTCTGCTCTTGCTAATTAGAGAATTTGTGGTCTGTTTCACTTTAAGGACCTTCTGGAAAATAGTAGTTCCTTTTTCCCTCAACTTTCTACAGAGCTCTGTGTTGGAAATGTCTCCTTGAGTACTCTGTTCTCTTCCATGGGGATGACAGTGAGAAAATGCCTAAGATCCAGGGATCTTAGTGAGCAGGAGCAAAAGAATGTCTGGATAAGGAATTAATCCATAGATGGAATGAAGGCCTTGAATTTGCATCTGTATTCCAATTTAAACTAAACAAAGAATGAGCACTGACTTAATGTAAACATGTCTCATTAATTTTTTAGTTGAAAATCTTAAAGATCAAGTGAAAAATTTTTCTCACCACCTTCTACTCAAGCCCTCTCTACAATTGACCAAGAGTAAAGATATTAAACCTTGAGTTTTCACAGCCTAGTTTCCTCCCCACTTCAGCTAAAGAATATTCAGTCTTGCTAAGAGGTTTCTGGATGCTTTTATGTAAATGAAGATTGTAACAGATGAGGGGGTAGAATAATGGCAATGGAGGAAAAAAAACATCTAAGGTTCACACAAAGGTGAAGGGAAAGTTTTAGGGAAGATCAGAAAGAAGAAGAGACATTTGAGAGAGCCACTTCTTGGTGGAAGATACTTCAAAATAAGAGATGTGATGAAAGGACATATACGGGAAGTTTTTTCTAAGTGTTAAGAATGTTTTTCCATTTCCCCATTTTTGGTAATTCTGAGAGAGAATTCAGTAAAAATGCAATATGCTTTGAACTCCCTGTTGACAGGCTGTTGTTTGTTTGGAAGTGATGCTGGCACAGGCCAATAAGAAAGCTTGTTTTTAGACACATTTAAAGGCTGACAGTTTCTTTGTGGAAAAGTCATCAGTGCATTCATCATACATCCAAGAAAGTCAACTGTCTACTCCCCAGAGATGAAATTTTTTCACGTAACTACTATCAAGTGATGCGAAGAGGAAAAAAAAAATGATGAGTTACAAACACTAATGACAAAGATGTCTATATTCATTTTTATTTTTACTTAACTCTCCAGATTATTTTTCCTGTTTTCCAGTTCTACTGTGATATTATTGCTTGAGGTGTACAATATGCTGATTTGATACACATGTATATTGTGAAACAACGACTATAGTCCCCTCCCATAATTATTTTTTTTATTTTTGTTGGTGTGGATGATATTTGATATCTACTCTCAACAACTTTCAATGATAGTATCTTTAAATATTTTACTTAATCTTTTTTTAAAATTCTTTTTACTCTCTGAAACTCTTCCTGGTATTAGTATTCATGTTGTAAATAATGTAAAATTTGGAAAATAAGAACTATTGATGTTTTTCAAATCAATTCAGCGTTTGAATATCCACTCTGTTTTCATAATGTGAGGGATATCCACTCTCTTTCCAGAATGAAGCATTCACTTTTACTTTACTAAGGCACTTTTATACAAGTACATTGGCACACATCATATACAATGAAATAAGATAACTGTTTCAGACACTAATGCAAGTCTGGAAAGAGAGGAGAACTAAAATAGGCCCCTTAAAATTATGCTGTTACCTCCACTTTTTATTCACTGAGTCCTGAAAGAATTTGGGAAGACAAGACATATGTCGATTTCCTCCTTACTTTATGACTTTTTTTCATTAAAGAGTCATTTTTAGTTGGGCTTCCCCAATGACTCAGTGGTAAAATCTCTGCCTGCAGTGCAAGAGACACAAGAGACATGGGTTTGATCCCTGGGTCAGAAAGATTCCCCTGGAGGAAGAAATGACAACCCACTTCAGTTTTCTTGCCTGAAAAATCCCATGGACAGAGAAGCCTGATGGGCTACAGTCCAAAGGGTTTCAAAGAGTCAGGCATGACTGAGTACACACACATGCATCTTTAGTTAGTCATTTTTTTAATAAAATGTGAATTATTTATTTCTCCCTAAAGTCACATATGCTGACCAGAAGTCTCTACTATCCTAGGAATGATGTGATTTTCAAGAATCACCATTTCTCCTAAGAAAACTTCCTGGAACTTAGGGAAATTGGGTAGAAGCTCTTCAATGTCCTCGGAGTTATCATTTCTTGACCTGTCCAAGTGGTTGTTTTTCATCATTGTTTTTCACATCTTTCCCTTCAGGCAGTTGATGAATTGTTGCCTTTATGCCTGCTTATGACCTCTCTTCTGAAAAGTAAAATCAAATTCAAAAAGATGTTTACAATAGTGATGTCTATCATGGGAGCCAAGACAAGGCTCGGTGTGTTATATATTCAGACCAGTTATGAAAACTTGGCATCCCTCTGTCTCTACCTCCAAATCTGTGAACACATATGAAAAATGATTAGTGTGTGTGGTTTTAAAAATAAAACCTTGGAGGCCAAACCACAACCATTTCTTGTGCAGTTGACAAATCACTGGGTACCTTGTAACTGACTCACTGTCAGTCATCAACAAAATTTGCTACCTTTAATTTTGACCCTCTGCCTTTATTTTTTTTTACTTTAGTTGAATTACAGCTTCCCCTTGAGGTCACTGTTTACTTAACAGCCCTCACAAGTTGTGACTGTGTTTTCTCCCACCTCCTTCATAATCCTAGATTGCTTTTTTTTCCCCCTCTCCCAATCACCTCAACCAGGTGTCTTCTCTTCTCTTTCAAAAGTTGCTCCTTCCAGACCACTCTCTCTCCCTCTCTCCATAAAAACATCTTCCATCAAATGTCTTGTAATCTGAATACTATACCAATTTTTGGATGTTCTCATCTATGAGGCCCTAGGTTACTCTATTCATTTTTTAAAGAGTTTCTTACCTCAGTCATTCTTTCCAACATTTCTTATCTGATCATTCATGATGATTTCAATAGCCACATAATTATCTTTCCAATTTTCTGGCTTATTTGTTCCCTCACATCCATTTTTTTCCTTTGTCTTTGTCCATCACTCTATTCCAGTCAGCTATTCTCATAGTCAGCCTATCCCTTCTCCAGCAGATCTTTCTGATCCAGAAATTGAACCAGAGTCTCCTGGAATGCAGGCCGATTCTTTACCAACAGAGCTATCAGGGAAGCCCCAAGTCACAGTTTAGAGTTGGTCATTATCAACAAGTGCCACTCCTTTTTCTTAATTTCAGTTAGCCCACTTAAAAAAAAAAAAAAAATATATATATATACACATATTTGGCAGCTACAGGTCTTAGTTGTGAAGTGCAGAATCTTTGATCTTCATTGCAGCTTGGGGGATCTTTAGTTGTGGCATGTGGGATCTAGTTCTCTGATCAGCGATCAAACCCAGGCCCCCTACATTGGGAGTGCAGAGTCTGAGCCCCTGGACCAGCAGGGAAGTCCCAGTTAGCCCACTTTTGATCTGTATTTCCCTAGTATCCCATCTCTGCCAATCCTATAAGTACTTGCCCTGTGACCTTTTCACTGTTCCTGTCATGTCCGTCAGTCAGTTCAGTTCAGTTCAATCACTCAGTTGTGTCTGACTTTTAAAGACCCCATGGACTGCAGCACACCAGGCTTCCCTGTCCATCACCAACTTCTGGAGCTTGCTCAAACTCATGTATATCGAGTCAGTGATGCCATCCAACCATCTCCTCCTCTGTCACCTGCTTCTTCTCCTGCCTTCAATCTTTCCCAGCATCAGGGTCTTTTCCAGTGAGTCAGTCCTTCACATCAGGTGGCCAAAGTATTAGAGTTTCAGCTTCAGCATCAGTCCTTCCAAGGAATATTCAGGACTGATTTCCTTTAGGATGGACTGATTGGATCTCCTTGCAGTCCAAAAGACTTTCAAGAGTCTTCTCCATCACCACAGTTCAAAAGTATCAAGTCTTTGGCACTCAACTTTCTTTATAGTCATGGTCATACTTCTCATTTACTTTTGATTTCATTGTCTACATCACAGTCATTACTTGACACATATTCTCATTCCCGTTATCCTCACCTGGGTAGCTATACCCATAACCTTGGTTAAATCCCCTTTCCTATCTACTCAGCACCCGGATCCACATAATCAAACAAACTGGAGAAAAGAAAAACATCCAAGCTTTTCTCCACTTGAGGAGACACCATCAAAGCAAAACTCTGTTTTATTGACTTTGACAAGAGATACACTCTTAGAAACAATGACACATGTTTGGTTTTCTTCTGAGACAATCAGTCTTATTTTCTTGAGAAAGGTAATACCTGAAACAAATGTTGGACAAAATTTTAGTTATTCAAGGATTGAGTATTCATTCTCTAATCAATTCATCACTGTCATGTAACCCCTTCCCTCCTGCATTTGTGTGATTTCAAAGGAACACACTAGTGCCTTCCTCTGTTTTGAGTAGTAAGACGTGTTCATCACTATAGGACTTGTCAATCATTGCAAACTCCCAACAATTAATCCCTGTGGTGTAACAACTATTAGCCACTAATACAAAATAATAATAATTATAATTAATTTTAAAGTCAAATTTATTAAGTCAATCAGCAGAAATACTACTTGTACACTTTTAGTTATGAGTTAGATGTAGCTTAAAACTAATAAAATTTGGTTAATATAATAGATTTAACAATATTTCAGCCAATGGTTACTATTAAAATTCAACTCTAAAAATCAGAGCTTGGTAATAAATTCTAGGGTAAAATAAAACATATTCCCATGTTTCTGAATATTATATAAAACCAAAAAATCATAACAATAATACTATTTTTTTTTAATGAGCTGACACAGTGCCCCAAGAGCAGTGTTAGTTTTTTTATCTACTTATTGCTATAATGCTTATATTTACTAGTATAAGGAAAGACTTCAGAAAGTAGCAAGATCTAAGCTGATACATGTGATTTAGTAGGAAACAATTTAAAAAGTGATTTGGGCTTTGGGTAAGGAAGCAGGTGGGATGAATTGGGAGATTGAGATTGACATATGTATACTATTATCAATATGTAAATGGATAACTAATGAGAACCTACTGTACAGCACAGGAAACTCTACTCAATGCTCTGTAGTAGCCTAAATGGGAAGGAAATCTAAAAAAGAGATTTTTAAAATATGTATATGTATAACTGATTCAATTTGTTGTACAGCAAAGGTACCTAGAAAAATGGCAAAAATTCTTAAAAAAAATACTTGCAAACTAAATTCAACAGTGTAAAGGATTATGAACCATGACCTTCTGGAATTTATTTCTGGAATGCAAGGAACATTCAGCATGTGAAAGTTGATCAATGGAATACATCACTTAACAGGATGAAGAGAAAAAAAAACACATGATCACCTCATGTGATGCAGAAAGAAGCATTGACACACAATTCAACATTTCATGATATAAAGAAAAAACAGAAATAGAAGAAAAATACCCCAACATAATAAAATCTATGCATGAAAAATCCACAGTGAACATTATACTCAACAGTGAAATACTGAAAGCTTTACTTCTAAGATCAGGAACAAGGCAAGGATGATTTCTTTCACCACTTCTATTCAACATAGTACTGGATGTCCTAAATAGCAATTGGGCAAGAAAAAAATAAATAAGAAGGTATCCAAATTAAAAAGGAAAGAGGAAAATGATCTCTGTTAGATGATATGATCTTTTATAAAAAAAAAATTTTGTTTGAACTAATAAAATAAATTTAGCTAAGCTGTGGAGTACTAAGTCAACACACAAAAGTCAGCTGCATTTCTCTACACTAAAAATGAACCAGAAAAGGCAATGGCACCCCACTCCAGTACTCTTGCCTGGAAAACCCCATGGATGGAGGAGCCTGGTGGGCTGCAGTCCATGGATTGGTGAAGAGTCGGACACAACTGAGTGACTTCCCTTTCACTTTTCACTTTCATGCATTGGAAAAGGAAATGGCAACCCACTCCAGTGTTCTTGCCTGGAGAATCCCAGGGACGGGGGAGCCTGGTGGGCTTCCATCTATGGGGTCGCACAGAGTTGGGCACGACTGAAGTGACTTAGCAGCAGCAGCAGCAACAATGAACACTCTGAAAGGGAAATTAAGAAAATGATTCAATTTACAATAGCATATAAGGATGTTATGGGCTCCCTAGGTGGCATTAGTGGTAAATAACCTGTCTGTCAATGCAGGAGACATAAGAGACACAGGTTCGATTCTGGGTCAGGAAGATCCCTTGGAGGAGGGCATGGCAACCCACTCTAGTAAATCTTGCCTGGAGAATCCCCATGGACAGAGGAGCCTGGTGGGCTACAGAAAATGGGGTTGCTAGAAGTGGGACATGACTGAAGCAACCTGGTATGCACATAGCAACCCCCTAAAACATCACTGAAAGAAATGAAAATCAAAAGTAAATGGAAATACAATCCATGTTCATAGATTGGAAGATTTAATATTAAGATGTCAACATTTATCATAATGATCTACAGAGTCAATGAAATCCCACTTGAAATTTTAATGACATTTTTTTGAGAAATAGAAAAATCCATCTGAAATTCGTATGTAATTTCAAGGGACCCCAAAAAGACAAAACAATTTTGAAAAAGATCATAGTTGGAAGATCTGTACTTTCAAATTTCAAAACTTACTACAAAGATACAAACTTACTGCAAAGATAATCAAAATGGTGTGATGTTGGCGTAAGTACATATAGAAAGATGGATTAGAACAGAGAGCCCAGAAATAAACCCTTACATAAATAATCAAATTATTTTCAACAAGGCTTCTAAGATCATTTGAAATTGGATATCCAAGTGCAAAAGAATGAATGTGGACTTTATCTAACATATATGCTTGCTGCTGCTACTGCTGCTAGGTCACTTCAGTCGTGTCTGACTCTGTGCGACCCCATAGACGGCAGCCCACCAGGCTCCCCTGTCCCTGGGATTCTCTAGGCAAGAACACTGGAGTGGGTTGACATTTCCTTTTCCAATGTGTGAAAGTGAAAAGTGAAAGTGAAGTCACTCAGTCGTGTCTGACTCTTAGCCACCCAGTGGACCTGTTTATAATATCCAAAACAATAAAACTCTCAGACGATAACACAGGGAAACTTCACAACATTGGATCTGGCAGTATTTTTTTTTTTTTTTTTTGAAATGACAGAAATATCAAGACAATAAAAGCAAAATTAAACAAATTTAATTTAATAAAAGTTACAAATATTTGTGTATTGAAGAATACTATCAACATAGTAAAAAGGTGATCCATGATATGGGAAAAAATATTTGCAAATAATTTGATAAGAGGTTGATATCCAATATTGGAGACATCTAAAAACAACAACAACAAACAAATAAACTTATTAAAAAATGTGCGAAAGACTTGAGTTAATATTTATCCAAAGACATGAATGGCCGATAAGCACACACAAAAAATGTTCAACACCACTAATCATTAGGTAAACACAGATAAAAATCAACAATTGCACATATGATAATCCCAAACTGACAACAGTCTTTATGCCCATTAACAACAGAGTGGATATATAGAATAGTGAAAATTAAGTATCTAAGTATGCATACTATGGATCTGAATTACATACGTGAAAGTCACTCAGTCATGTCCGACTCTTTGTTACCCCATGGACTGTAGTCCATGGAATTCTCCAGGCCAGAATACTGAAGTGGGTAGCCTTTCCCTTCTCCAGGGCATCCTCCTAACCCAGGGGTAAAACCCAGGTCTCCTGCATTGCAGGCGGATTCTTCACCAGCTGAGCCACAAGGGAAGCCTGAAATACGTAATGCTGCCCCCGAATAGTCAGACATAAAAGAACAGACGTCATATTATTCCTTGTGGATGTAGTTTAATTGAAATAATACACAAAAAGCAAAAGTATATAGTATTCAAAGTTAAGAAAGCAGTGACCTTTTGGGAGAAGGAAGAGTTAGCAATTTGGAGGTGGCATATCAGAGAGCATTTTGGGTGGCTGTGATAACCTATTTTCTGACTTAAAAGCACTAAAAATGGTTACTTAGATGCATGCTTGGTATCGATTCACTGAATTATACATTTATATTTTCTTGCACTTTTGTACAGATGTGCTCTACTTATTAATAAAAAGACAAAAGACCTAAATACAAAAGAACTATAAATACCTAGTGACAAAATTAGTAATATAGGTAAGTTGCCTATATGAAATAAACTATAAAAGAAAACCTGAATAAATTAGGAGATGACCTACGTTCCAGAATATGTAAAGACTTCCTACAAATTGATACAAAACAATCAAAATGGAGAGCATCAACTGGTAAAAGAGATGGACAGGCAATTCACAGGAGAGACAATTCAAAGACTAAAAAAAAAAAATAATTTCAAAGGTGTCAACCAGAGTTCAAAGGAAAACTCAGGAAAATGCAGGTTGCAACAATAATAAAAGACCTATAACATTCAAGTCTAATAATGTGAGAGAACAGAAATTTTCTTAGTCATATTGCTAGTAAGAGGGTGTTAGCTGAAACTTTTCTTGAAAATAGTTTGGCAATATCTATTATAATTAAAATTTTGTAAGCTGTTTGTTTTGCTCTACCAAAATGATAGTGGCATATGCAAAAGTACCTACAATGTTCTTGTTTGTTTGTACTCCTGCTTATAATGGCAGCACTGAAAACAACTGGAGTACTCATCATGGATGGAATAAATCTTTGCCTTCTCAACTAAAGAGCTGCCATAATCCACTGCAAAATGAAAAAAGACAGTTGCAAACAAATGTGGTCATATCTTGGTTCTGTAAAAACATTGCCACACAAACCCACTTATCTGTATGAGGATTTGTAAAAGACACAGTTAATCTTCTACTCCCAAAAGTATGGAAGTAGTGGGGGTGGTGAACTGGAAATATTTTTTTCTTGCTTATATTCTTCTTTTATTGTTTCATTTGTAATCATGAACACCTATTTGTATTTTTTTAAAGCAGGATTTTATAAAGAAAAATGTTTCCTTCGCTGATCAACATGGCACTTTTCTTTCTTTTCCATGTAACCTCATC
Source organism: Tragelaphus eurycerus (assembly GCA_935064755.1). Lineage (NCBI taxonomy): Eukaryota > Metazoa > Chordata > Mammalia > Artiodactyla > Bovidae > Tragelaphus > Tragelaphus eurycerus. The sequence continues at coordinate 35,590,952 of CAKXYN010000010.1, read as the reverse complement.
CTTTCCGCTTCACCCACCGAGAGCTCCCAGGACCAGTTGTTTCTTGCCCATTTTCATCTCCTTCCCTTGAAATTGGCCTAACTGTGCCAGCTTCTCTTTTATTATAATAGTTATTTACATTCTACAAGTATTTATAGCTTGTTAAGATGGCTCTGTGGTCTGGTTTAAAAGGGGATTCTGGTAAATCCCTTCCACTAACAACACTTTTATCTATTAATTTGCTGTAGTTCATTGCTCTACTTTTGTTTACTTAAAGATTTCATCTAGGTTCTTTAAGCGTTGCCAGCACCCAAAGGCACACTTTTCTCTTCATGCTTTCCGGTTGCCATAGTACTGTTTGCTGGCCGGATTCTCTAAGAGACAATCCTTTTATTGAATTCAAAGACTCTAGATTTAACCCAAGATAAATGTTGAATATTGCTTGGGGTCCTGGAAAGCATTAGACACTCTGTGAAGGAGTGGCCCTATCACTAAGCTAAAAGCAGCCTGTTTGAAGTTTCAAATGCACATGCCGTGCCAGTGTACACTGTCGCCATAAGATTTCTGTACCCTGGGCTCACCTTGACAACCTGAATCCTATTCTTTCTGGATCAGTTTCTTTCCTCTGGGAATTCATAGACTTTAGGATTACTCGGTTTTCCCTCATTGTTTAAAATAAGTAAGCTTTATTCTTCTTTAATTCCACATTTTCAAAGTCACAGCAGCCCCAACCATCCTCATGGTCAAAAACAGACTCTTTTTATGCCTCTGCACATGCTACATATGACTCTCCACATGCTACAGAGATAGCTTAACCCAGTAAAATCCCATCTAGAAAGCTCAGTCCAACCTGTTGTCTAAACAAATTTGCCTCATACCACTTCCTCCTCAACATTCAATGGTCCAAGAGTCTGATAGAAAATATCCAATCTAAACCCCACTCTCCACCCAACCCAGCTCAATGACCACTAGCTTGCCTGGATTTTTTTCAAGTGTCTCCTGATCAATATAGTAGTATTCTCCCTGAGCTTCTTAATGCTAATCTTCCCTATCATACTAATCCTGCAATATATGTCTGTCAAAGTAACTTTTTTCAAAAATAAGAACCCAGACTTTTGACTCCCTCCCTAAAGAATCTTCATGTTTCCCTAATACCTAAAAGAAAAAGATGGAAAGGCCTCAATATGTTACTAAATTCTCTCTGAAAATTCATTTCTGCCCATCTTTCTGATCTTGAAGCATATATTCTGCCAGCATTGATTTCCTCTCAAAGATGAGAGGCTGTGTCAAGCCTTCTGACGTTTGGATATGCTCTTTCCTTTATGGGGTGTTTCTCTGACCCTCTTCTGCTTGGTGGTGTCTAATTCATCTTTACAGACTCTACTCAAGTGTCACAAGCTCTGAAGCCTTCCAAACTCCTTTGGGCAAATACCTGTTCTTCGTTTTTGTCTCCATAGTACTATTCAGAATTCTCTTCTAGTGTGTATCAAATTGTGCTTTAACCATCTGACTCTATACCTCACCTGACCCCCTCCTTAAATCATGAGCTCCTCAAGGGCAGGGATGATAACCTTATACCCACAATATCGGATTCAGTTCCCAATATGGAGAAGGTGTTCGGTGTGTGATTATTTGAGGGAGTAACAGGAGTAACAGAATAAACAGAGTTCTCTCACAGAAATCAGGTGTCTCAATATTCCACAGACTCTTGTTAAAACTTGACTAAGTAAGATCAGGAAATGAATCAGGGAGACGTCTCTGTTATTTTGTTTAAAGAACATCCTCCCATAAACTTCTGTTGAGGTTCATTGGAAAATGACATGAATTTCCATCATTTCAATTGTGAACTAAATAATATTACCAAAACATCTACTCTTAAAAACTGAAGATTTGGTTTCCAGACTGCAGAATGTCTCAAACCCTTGTCTCCTTTCACTATTAATAAATCAAAGTTGCATTTTGCTTTCCACTCAACATTTGATTTTACTGCAGGTTCTCAGAGAAATCTCTCATGTTAGTGAATTTGTATTTAAAGTGCAAATCCTGCTGATCTATTTGTGATATTTTTTCTCCTTCATCATAACTATGATTTAGCTATTATAATCATAGTATATAACCTGCTAAAGAATAAATTTTTTTTAGTCACCGTGGCTAAATAGGTATATCTGAATATAGGTATATCTGAAAAGAGAAAAAGATTTAAATCTCATATGTATACATATTGCACTAGTGGTAAAAAAAAATTGGCCTGCCAATGCAGGAAATGCAAAGACTCAGGTTCAATCCCTGGGTGTGGAAGATCCCCTGCAGGAGGAAATGACAATCAGTTCTAGTATTCTTGCCTGCAAAATGCCATGGACAGAGGAGTCTGGTGGGCCACAGTCCATGGGGTCACAAAGAGCTAGATGCAACTGAGCACACACAGCACATGTCTACGTTTCAGATAAAGGATCAAGGATCTAAGACTTAAGAAGCCTAAGTCACTTATTAGTGTGGAGAGCCATCCTAACTTACTCACCTCCAGGGGATCTTCCCAACCCAGGGATCAAACCTGGGTCTCCTGCATTGCAGGCAGACGCTTTATCCTCTAAGCCACGAGGGAAGCCCAACTTACTCTAGATAAAGAGGAGTCTTTGGACACTGGGCTTTCAATTTTAAAACCAGGAAACTCCCAAATAAATCAGAAGTAGTTCACTCTGTCATTTATTCAAGATCATACAATAAGTTGTAGATACAAAATTCAAATCCAGTCCTTCACATGCTCCCAGATTTCATATCCATTTACATGCTGCCTCTTTGATTTGGACTTCATCCATAATATTTATTTCCACATTGAAAATCATATGGTGTCAATAATTAAGGTTTTCAAGAGCAATAGAGAAATGAAAAAAATTCTAGTGAGGTATTTTAACAGAATTTTAAATTATGTAGTATTAGCATACTTTGATTTCAGCTACAGATGTTCAACTTCTAATTACTTGCCAAAATTACTAGCTAATAGATTTATTTTGCATACTGCTACATTATAAAATTATATCTAATTATTTATGGACTTGCTGAGACTCTCAAATTAGACTATCATTACACTTTCACTGTGAAAATAGTAGTTCTTAATAACTTTTTGTGAATGTTCAAAAAGATTTAATGTCCCTCATTGTGCCTCCATTTCCAATATCAATATTAGAGACATTTACAATACATAAAGAAGAGACAAAATAGTAACATTTGAACTGTTTTGAAGATAAAGGTAGCAAGCTAATGGATGTGTTATGGGGACTGAGGAAGTGTATCAAGACAAACTGGATGAGGGGACAGTTGAAGTTTAAAAGGATGGCACGTACCACAGAGTAGTTCTAGTAATCTTCTCCAAAAGACATATGAGCTTAATATATTTTTCCTTGTGAAATTTTACCACCAACCCCTGTGCTTTTCTTAGGAAATACTGCATCTTTTCTTGCATATAATTCGTAAAGCATCAATTACATTTGATTACTTTCTTTCCAGGTATACTTGAATAAAATGTTGCAGATATGGTTATTTTCCCAAATGTGTCTTTAACAATAGTCTAAAATTTGTATCTTAATATTAATAACATTGAGAAAAATGGGGAAAATAACATTTATAGCATTGTACATTAAACAAACAACAGCATGATTGATAATGGTACAAATTTTAAGCCAAGGATTAAGGATTTTCAGTACTTGTTTTCATTCTATTAAAACTTGTGACTAGCTACCTGGGTAGCCCTGAAAAAATCATGTAATTTCTCTTTTCAGTTTTCTATTAGTAAAGTGGGGAATAAATTTGCCCATAGGCATGGAAAGAAGTTAATGTATGGGACCATGATGCATGTTGGGAAGGAGAGTGTTTGGTAAATTTGAATAAGGAAAAAGAATAATATTAATAGTGACTTCAATAGATATATGTAAACCCAAAGAAAATCTAGGAGGCTTTTGAGGCAAGATAGGTTCGAAACAAATCAAAAGATACTTGAGCTCACTAGGTTAATTCTTAGGCACTTTCAAGTTTGTGAATATTGCAACACACTGGAACTTCTTAAATTTCAGTGTGAGTACATACTACCTAGAGAATCTTGTTAAAATGTAGATTACAATTCAGAAGACTGTGTTTAAGCTTGAGCACTGGCAATTCTAACAAACTCCCAGTTCAGTTCAGTTCAGTTCAGTCACTCAGTCATGTCCACCTCTTTGCGATCCCATGAATTGCAGCAGGCCAGGCCTCCCTGTCCATCACCGACTCCTGGAGTTCACCCAAACTCATGTGCATTGAGTCAGTGATGCCATCCAGCCATCTCATCCTTGTCGTCCCTTTCTCCTCCTGTCCCCAATCCCTCTCAGCATCAGGGTCTTTTCCAATGAGTCAACTCTTTGCATAAGGTGACCAAGTACTGGAATTTCAGATTTAGCATCAGTCCTTCCAATGAACACCCAGGACTAATATCCTTTAGGATGGACTGGTTGGATCTCCTTGCAGTCCAAGGGACTCTCAAAAGTCTTCTCCAACACCACAGTTCAAAAGCATCAATTCTTCGGTGCTCAGCTTTCTTCACAGTCCAACTCTCACATCCATACATGACCATTGGAAAAACCATAGCCTAGACTAGATGGAACTTTGTTGGCAAAGTAATGTTTCTGCTTTTGAATATGCTATCTAGGTTGGTCATAACTTTCCATCCAAGGAGTAAGAGTCTTTTAATTTTGTGGCTGCAATACCATCTGCAGTGATTTTGGAGCCCAGAAAAATAAAGTCTGATGCTGTTTCTACTGTTTCCTCATCTATTTCCCATGAACTGATGGGACCAGATGCCATGATCTTGGTTTTCTGAATGTTGAGCTTTAAGCCAACTTTTTCACTCTTCACTTTCACTTTCATCAAGAGGCTTTTTAGTTCCTCTTCACTTTCTGCCATAAGCATGGTGTCATCTGCATATCTGAGGTTATTGATATTTCTCCCGGCAATCTTGATTCCAGCTTGTGCTTCTTCCAGTCCAGCATTTCTCATGATGTACTCTGCATATAAGTTAAATAAGCAGGGTGACAACATACAGCCTTGACATACTCTTTTTCCTATTTGAAACCAGTCTGTTGTTCCATGTCCAGTTCTAACTGTTGCTTCCTGACCTGCATACAGGTTTCTCAAGAGGCAGGTCAGGTGGTCTGGTATTCCCATCTCTTTCAGAATTTTCCACAGTTGATTGTGATCCACACAGTCAAAGGCTTTGGCATAGTCAATAAAGCAGAAATAGATGTTTTTCTGGAACTCTCTTGCTTTTTCCATGATCCAGCAGATGTTGGCAATTTGATCTCTGGTTCCTCTGCCTTTTCTAAAACCAGCTTGAACATCTGGAAGTTCATGATTCATGTACTGCTGAAGCCTGGCTTGGAGAATTTTGAGCATTACTTTACTAGCATGTGAGATGAGTGCAATTGTGTGGTAGTTTGAGCATTCTTTGGCATTGCCTTTCTTTGGGATTGGAGTGAAAAGTGACCTTTTCCAGTCCTGTGGCCACTGCTGAGTTTTCCAAATTTGCTGGCATATTGAGTGCAGCACTTTCACAGCATCATCTTTCAGGATTTGAAATAGCTCAACTGGAATTCCTTCACCTCCACTAGCTTTGTTCGTAGTGATGCTTTCTAAGGCCCACTTGACTTCACATTCCAGGATGTCTGGCTCTAGGTGAGTGATCACACCATCGTGATTATCTGGGTCATGACGATCTTTTTGTATAGTTCTTCTGTGTATCCCTGCCACCTCTTCTTAATATCTTTTGCTTCTGTTAGGTCCATACCATTTCTGTCCTTTATTGAGCCCATCTTTGCATGAAATGTTCCCTTAGTATCTCTAATTTTCTTGAAGAGATCTCTAGTCTTTCCCATTCTGTTGTTTTCCTCTATTTCTTTTCATTGATCCCTGAGGAAGGCTTTCTTATCTCTTCTTGCTATTCTTTGGAACTCTGCATTCAGATGCTTATATCTTTCCTTTTCTCCTATGCTTTTTGCTTCTCTTCTTTTCACAGCTATTTGTAAGGCCTCCTCAGACAGCCATTTTGCCTTTTTGCATTTCTTTTCCATGGGGATGGTCTTGACCCCTGTCTCCTGTACAATGTCACGAACCTCCGTCCATAGTTCATCAGGCACTCTATCTATCAGATCTAGGCCCTTAAATCTATTTCTCACTTCCACTGTATAATCATAAGGGATTTGATTTAGGTCATACCTGAGTGGTCTAGTGGTTTTCCCCACTTTCTTCAATTTAAGTCTGAATTTGGCAATAAGGAGTTCATGATCTGAGCCACAGTCAGTTCCCAGTCTTGTTTTTGCTGATGTTATAGAGCTTCTCCATCTTTGGCTGCAAAGAATATAATCAATCTGATTTTGGTGTTGACCATCTGGTGATGTCCATGTGTAGAGTCTTCTCTTGTGTTGTTGGAAGAGGGTGTTTGCTATGACCAGTGCATTCTCTTGGAAAAACTCTATTAGCCTTTGCCCTGCTTCATTCCGTATTCCAAGGCCAAATTTGCCTGTTACTCCAGATGTTTCTTGAATTCCTACTTTTGCATTCCAGTCCCCTATAATGAAAAGGATGTCTTTTCTGGGTGTTAGTTCTAAAAGGTCTTGTAGGTCTTCATAGAACCATTCAACTTCAGCTTCTTCAGCATTAATGGTTGGGGCATAGGCTTGGATTACTGTGATATTGAATGGTTTGCCTTGGAAACGAACAGAGATCATTCTGTCATTTTGGGATTGTATCTAAGTACTGCATTTCGGACTCTTTTGTTGACTATGATGGCTACTCCATTTCTTCTAAAGGATGCCTGCCCACAGTAGAAGATATAATGGTCATCTGAGTTAAATTCACCCATTCCAGTCCATTTGAGTTCTCTGATTCCTAGAATGTCGACGTTTACTCTTGCCATCTCCTGTTCGACCACTTCCAATTTGCCTTGATTCATGGACTTGACATTCCAGGTTCCTATGCAATATTGCTCTTTACAGCATCACACCTTGCTTCTATCACCAGTCACATCCACAACTGGGTGTTGTTTTTGCTTTGGCTCCATCCCTTCATTCTTTCTGGAGTTATTTCTCCACTGATCTCCTGTAGTATATTGGGTACCTACCGACCTGGGGAGTTTCTCTTTCAGTATCCTATCATTTTGCCTTTTAATACTGTTCATGGGGTTCTCAAGGCAAGAATACTGAAGTGGTTTGCCATTCCCTTCTCCATTGGACCACATTCTGTCAGACCTCTCCACCATGACATATCCATCTGGGGTGGCCCCACACAGCATGGCTTAGTTTCATTGAGTTAGACAAGGCTGTGGTCCATGTGATCAGACTGGCTAGTTTTCTGTGATTGTGGTTTCAGTGTGTCTGCCCTCTGATGCCCTCTCACAACACCTACCGTCTTTACTTGGGTTTCTCTTACCTTGGATGTGGGGTATCTCTTCACAGCTGCTCCAGCAAAGCGCAGCCATTGTTCCTTAACTTGGATGAGGGGTATCTTCTCAGGGCTGCCCCTCCTGACCTTGAATGTGGAGTAGCTCCTCTTGGCCCTCCTGCACTCACGCAGCCGCCGCTCCTTGGACATAGGGTTGCTCCTCTCGCCTGCCTCCCTTTACCTCGGGCATGCGGCAGCTCCCAGGGGATGTTAATAGTACCTGGACCAGGTACCACATTTGATCAGCAGGTTAGAAAGCTATGTGGTTTCCCAGGTGCTTAGAGGGGTGTTGAAGATAAGTGGCACTGTGATGCATCAGCAAGAGTCACTCTGATGTACTGGATATTACAACATGAGCCTGATTTGGACTTTGGATAAAGGAATATGACTGTGAAGTAGTAATATGGCAAGAGAGAGCCTGAAAAGGGTAAGGGATATCCAAGAACAAACTGGAAAAGTCTTCCACAAATCTATGGTTGAGAAAAGTCGAAGTATCTAGAATACAGCAGCAACTTGCTTAAAAACAAAACAAACTCAAACAAAACAATAAGGCAGAGAGTGGTTCTTAATCAGAGAAGAACAAATTTGAGCAAATGTCTTATTAATAAGTTAAAATAAAATGGAGACAGACACAGTTGGATCATCTTCAAGGTCTCAGAATGAAGGAGGAATCTACAACATTGAGTGGTAACATCTCCACATGTAGGAAAGAACCTAAAGCCATTAACAGAAAAGGACAGAGGATGAGGGGGTTTTTGAAGAGAAAAGAAAAATTTAGATGCTTTTCAGGTAGTGATATGGCAAAAAGGCAAAGGCAAACAAGCTCATGATTGATGTTGCAAGTCACCTCTTTGGAAACAGAACCCATTCTTTGAATAGTGAATAGCAGAGGGTGGTCCTTCTGAATCCACTGGGAAGGAAAGAAGAAATAAGAGACATTATCTAGAGTATCAATTAGGGGGAGAGAGCCTACAGAAAATGAAATGTTCCCTGCTGGGTTTCAAACTAAGATGATCAAAGGAGTCAGTGAAGGAGATGAGTAGGAATAGATCCTGAATCAAGAAATAATTGCAGGATGAAAAAAGTCATAAGAGAAAAAAAAAAATCACATTCAAAGGGTGTCTTTACAAATTAAAATCACACAAAAAATTATTGTTTTATGATTCCCTATTAAGAAGGGAGACAATGACATCAGTTCCAAGTTTTGACAAATTCTAACTAACCAAATTAAAGACTGATGGAAATGGATTGCATCACAAGAATAGAAATTGTTTTTAAAAATTGAAGAGAGCAACATGATTAAAGAATACATTGAAATAAAGTGGCGGGGCAAAGAGTAAAAACCAATGACCAACTTGTTGGAAAGCATTATATAGAGAGCAGAGTAAAGAAAAAGAAATCTGCAGATGTAAAAATAAGAATTCTGTTCTTCTGAAGGAAGTTGGGAAGTTTGTTGAAGCTTGTCTATGACATAGACATACTGGAGTGTTCTTGACACTTGATGAGCCCCGATAGACTTCCTTCCTCTTTGGTTCTTTTCCTACCTTCTCACCTTTACTCATTTGTTAGCAATATATTGCCTTATCTTCTTTCCAAAGATATCTGAGACTGTTTAAAAGAAACCAGAGCCAGAGAGTAGTTGGCTGGTAAAAGTGGTAAACAAGACAATTTTGTTCAGGAACTATTACAATAGAGGGAATGAGACTTCAATACAGAACTTGGTTCAATTCTAAATACAGCAGTGAGGATTTGGAGGCAAGAAGGAAATTTACAAGGATCAGTGGGAATTTACAGCAAGAAGCAGGTTATGGGGAGGGATGGAGAGAAATGACTAAGAGGAGATTTCAAGGCTAGGGGGAAGTCTTGACAGCCAGACCTAACAGGATTCTTGCTGAAGGTAGCCCAGGATAAATCAGCTGCCACCTTGATGGATGGGAGAATGAAGGTTTTAATCAGATATCAAGAACGATTCGATACTGAGGATGAGGGTTGGGCATTCTCACTAAATTAACTAGCAGGATTCTTGCTAAAATTGAGTTATGCAGATGTAAGGGCAAGGCCCAAGGATAAGGTCTACTGAGAAAAACACTTAGAGGAGGTTGGCTTAAGTTTGATTAAAAAGAGTCTTTGTCAGTCAGAGGTTCAACTCTGCTCATATTCCACCTAGACTCTCCTGGCCTTCCACTTGTTTGGCTTCACCACTTCTTGAAGACCTTTACTTTTCATCTCTGCCAACAAAATACCAAGGTTTTTCTCTTCTCTGCTTTTCCTTCAGGTCCTAGTAGATAGCTCATTGGGCATTTGATAAATGAATTTGAGTTAAATGCTTAATTGTAGCTTCTATCTCATTCCTTCTAGACATGTTTGTAAGACTAAGTACGTGATGTCTGCATTGGGATTATAGGACCAGAAAGCAGATAACTCCATTTTTAGGATATTTTTAGCTGCATATACTCCCTGGAAAGAAGATCAGTTCTATGTAATAGGCAGAGCACTATAATTTTTAAACATCTAATTGGACTTGGTCTGTATCCAATCTGCCATTAGTCAATGTTCTCAAATGTATTTCAGAATTTATCAGAGGAAGAGAGGGGAAATTATCCAAAAACAAATAACCACATGAATCATTACTGATTATGATGTGTCTCATTAAAAAAAAAAAAAAACCTTTGAGATGCACAGAAAAGTAGACCAGAGGGATAATCAATGACTATCATGTTAAGGATAAAAGGGAAAATGATCAAGCATTGAAAATAATTTTAAAAATAATAATTTTAGCATAATACACACATAGAACTAGCTGGCATCTTTCATTATAGTCATCATAAGAGATATTGTACAATGATGATTCTATTGCTCATGACACTTTTAAAACAATTTCTGGGAATTTTCATCAGGACTATTTCATAAGTTATGTAAGAAAATTATTCCTGTAAAATTATAGTCATTGCCTACATAGTCACCATAGCATCTGGATCTTTATTCTTAAAAGCAAACAAATAAAAATGCTTATTGTTGAAAATTATCTGAGTAAATATAAGTGAAAGGATCCATGTGACCGGTTGGAATAGAAACCTAAGTAACACTGACTTAGTTTTCAATCTCAATTTTCTTTGAGAAGCAAATTTCCTTACTTCTTATTGATAGTGCTTTCAATGGGCATTTGTTTTCTAAGGCAAGAAAGAAAAGAAACTTCATTCACAATTTGTTTGGAATAAACTGGATGATATAGTCCCTTTGTGATTTCTTTAAGGATGAAAAGGAAATAGCTCCTCAAAAAATTAACTCAGAACAACATATTAATATGCTAACCATTATCAAAGCAGCAAACTGAACTAAACTTTTGGCAATTTCAAAGAGTCATTTTCAGAGTGGAAATTACAATGTGTTTGTCTCCCAGAATGAACAAGGTGGAATCCCTATATAGGCATACACTCTGATGTCCAGTTTAGAATTGGGGAATCACATTGCATGTCTATCATTGTGTTATGTATTAACATAATATTTTTGTGTTCCTTCCTCCCAGTGTGAATCAGAACCATTCAATATGAAAATATTTCCCTTATAAGAGGAGGGTTTGATCATAAACACATGTGTAAATTATTCTAGTTTTTGGTATGGATTATTTTAATCAAAAGTTCCCTGATTAGATATTACACATAAGGAAGTCAAATTAAGAATATGTCAATAAAAAGTTTATTTCCTTAAAAAAATTCCCTTTAAACATTCACACTAAATGTCCTCCTCTCTTGCATTTTACGTTAAGTGCCATTTTGGTAATCATTTGGGGACTAGCCAAGGAGAAATGCAATAGTCACCAGGTTTTGAACAAAACCACTATCTTTGCTTTCCATCTACAAACACAGAGTTGCAATAACATTAAGTCTTGGCATGTCTAAAGTAGTTTATAATCTTTGAAAGAGAAAAAAGGTAGGTGCTTAATTATTATATATTATTAATATATAAATTAATTATGTATTTTTATTAATATAATTGTATGTATTAATCATATATTATTAATATAATTGTTAGAAATAATAAAATGTACACACCCTCTTTTCAAGGAGGTAGAGAAGTCACATGGTTAAGGCTGTGGACTTTGGAACACAGACCTGATATTAGATGAAATCAATCTTTTCCCACTAACCAGCACTGTGACTTTTTGAGTAGGTTACTTGTCCTCTCTGAGCCTTGTTTCTCAAATATCAAATGCAGATGACAGCACATTTTTAAGACATTTATTATAAAAAATTATTAAGATAATACATGAAAAGTGCCTACCAAAGTAGTGGGCCTCATACATTGTAAGTAATTCATGAAATACTGGTAATTCATAAAACATAAATATATGTGTTTATTATATATCCTCTTTAGAACAGTTTATTATATGTTACATTAGTCAAGTCCACTTTAGAACTGATTTCAAGGCCTGCTGAGGGAGAGGAGAATATAACGTTGTTTTCTGCTTTTATTTCTACTTTAATAGAAATTGAACATACTAATAAATATCTGGAAGAGCTTTTGTAAAGCACAAACATCTCTACTATAAGATTCGTTCATTCAACAGAGATCACTTTAGGTATCCAAGAGAAGTTGGATGGCATTTTGTTTGGAAACCAATAAAGGCTTTTAAGCAAAGTGGCACGATATGTTTAAACTAATTATTTTGCTGCCATGTGTAGAAATCCTTGAAGGTGAACAGGACTGAAACTAGCATGGTCAGTTAAGAAGTTTTCTCAACAGCTTAGACAAAACATCATGGTAGTGAGTGGGGAGGGACTTGGATCTCCACCCATGGAGCAGACAGGATGTATTGATAATTAGATATTAGGAAAAGGAACACTCTAGGATAATTCCTTAATTTGTAGCTTGATCAACTGTAGTAGATAACTGCTATTTCATGAAAGAGAGATGACAGAGAGAGAGAGAATCAGGTTGAAGAAGAAATGAATCAAGATTCTCAGTTGGTCACATTAAATCTGAGATTCTTACTCGATACCCATAGGGAGATGTCCAGGAGACAGTTGAATATACAGGTATGACATTAAGGAGAGGGAACAAGTTAGAAATAAAAATATAAGAATCTGCATATCATTGGCATAATCAACTTAATTAGATGAGTTGAACAAGGAAGAATAGGAGCAGGAAAAACTCAAAACATTCCCAAATTAAAGGATGAATAGACAAGAATAAGTAAAGAAAAATGAGAGAAAAGCCATAGCAGCATGTGGTGTCAGAGAATCCTAGAAGGAAAAATGTTCTTCAAAACAGAATGGATGACAGTGTCAAGTGCTTCTGAAAGGGCAGTAAATGAGACAGTGCTTGTGAAAGCATCTAATACACTTAATGACACATAGTAGGTGCTTAATAAATACTATTCCCTTTACTTGCTTAGTAATTAAGAGCATAGGCTTAGGAATCGGTCTGCCTAAGTTTAAATCCATCCTCTGCTGTCCCATAATTGTGTGACCTTACACACAAATCATTTACCTTTCAATAGTTCGGTTCTTATATTTTAAAGTGGGGGCAATGGCAATGCCTATTTCATAGAGATAAAACTAACACTTTGCTATCAATCACTCAGAATAATTACTATTTTCGTTCCTATTTATTTTTTCTATGTTTAGTATTTTCAAAAACTATCCAGTAATAAATAGGAAATATCTTTTGATTTCCATAATGAATACTTGGTTGAGTGACAATAATTAATTTTATTCCCATAGCTAGAGAGACAATGAGCAAATTCCACCTTCCTTCTCACATTGTGCACGTGTCTGCCTTTAAAGAATAAAGTAATTTTTATTGATTGGAGTCCTGACAGTGTGTGCACACGCTAAAGGGAGAAAAAAAGACTGGCAAGGTACCCCAAAAACTGCAACAGTGGAAGGTCATTTCCATCCATGGTACCCAAGGAACAAGAGGAAGAAACAGTGCTGCTGGAGGTCACCATTACTAGAGACCTGGAATTGCAAAAGAGTGGATTCTTGGTGGGAAAGAGGACTCTGATGATTACCAAGGACAGGGTGCTGATGAAGGGAGAGAGAGGGGATGAAAGGTATAACTTTCTCTTTTTTTTTTCACCTTCGTATCCCATTCCACTGGGACCAGTGATGATTCTGAGGAGAAGACAGCTGGCAAGGGAGCCCATGGAAGCATCTTCAAATATTGCCTTCACGGCCCAGAAGTCTAAGGCCCAGCATGGAGCATAGACTAAGAAGGCAGAGAGAGGACAACCCAACATGCTTTGTTATTCTCTCGTGTTTTGTTCCTGGCCAAGTCCTAGTAAATGACATTTGTAGTAAATGACACCCAAATAAGGGTGAGTCCTTCACATCTCAATACCTTCGTGCCATGCTGGTAGACAAAGCACCATCAGCTTCTAAGTTGGATTTAACATCAACCAGATTTTAATAGATATCAAACAATATGGAATCTCCTTAGTACTTTGCTTCTAACTTTAATAACTATACAGACACACATATACATCAGTTGAAAGAATGTAAGTTATAAAAACAAAAAGCTTATCTAAACTTTTCTGAAGCATAAGCCAAATAGTTTGTTTGTTTCAAAGATTTGGACAGAATGCCTTGAGTTGATGACATCCCACAAGAATGCCTTCATTCCTGGTTTTTACTGGAAACTTCTAAACTGTTGACACCATGGATTTTAGAAAGTAAACAGATGGGCATGTCTCCATGACTTCATTTTATGTTGAGAATATAAATATTCAGAGAGGCAAAAGACAATGTCCCTACTTTTCAATGTTTGTAAATAAAAGAATTTGCCAATGTCATTTTATCCATCCATGCATTGCCTGCTTGTTGATGTTTGTCTATGGCTGTGTTGGGAAATTCTTTAATCATCACTCATTCTAGGTAATTTAGAGTGGGTTTTTTTTTTTTTTTTTTTAATATATAAAGGAAAGAAAATTTTGAAAATAGGCTCAGAGGTCAAAGTACCTAAAAATGTGAGATTAGTGAAATTTGTTACAATCATGACAAGATGAATGAAAAATCCTTTTCAGTGAAAATAACTTTTCTTTATAAAGAACCCCCTTTTTTTCATTTTACAGGCCAAAAAGAAAAGGTATTTGGCATAGAGCAGTACTGGACTTTAGCCAGAGGAGAGTTTGTTCAGAACTTTGTCCCTCCTTTAATCTGGGTGAGTTCAAGCTACAGTAAAATTATAGTTTCCAGTATCCCTTGAATTTCCAAAGAGTTCTGCTGAGAAGGAACCTCAGAAGGTAATGACTCAACACTGTTAAATTCGAGTCAGAGCAGCATAAAAATCTTTGCTGTTTAAATAATACCAGAAAAACAGTTTGCTATCTCTCTTGCTATGACATTTGAGATGAACAGACCATAACCCATAGATGCAAAAAGTCACCCTCTTCCCAGTAAAAGACACTTTGGAAAGTAACGGACACTCTTTACTTTCATATAATAAGCTGGCATACACTACCTTGTCATTTTCATACAAGATCCATTCTTACACAGTTCTTTTGTTTCAGTGGATACTCTACTATCACATTCTGGTGACTGATTATAAGCTACATTTTGCCAAATAGAGAGCAGCAAAGGTCTTTCATGACAAATTAGTAAGCAATTATTATAGACAAGCTAAGTAAAAAGGCACACAATCAAATTAATAAAAGCAAACAGTTTATGTTAATATGTTCCTTTTCTCTATTTCTCAAATTTTTAAATTTTGCTTAAGAGTAGTTTGTACAAATTATTTTTTTCTGCAATGTAATGCCATTAAATTTATATCTTGGGAAGAGAATATGGTCTTCTGACCTCTGGTTGGACCTTTGTTCACGTCAGAGATGCATCATAATCAGATCATGCACTTCAAGATCTAGCATTGTGTCTATCAAGAGCAGAGCCATATTAAAGAGAAAAGCGATGAGAGGAAGAGCGGTAAGATAACAGCCAACAGGTGCTTTAAATATTCATAGAGTAGGTGGTGGTGTTCCGACTAAGTCTAAGTCGAGTTCGATTCCTGTGACCCCATGGACTGTAGCCCGTCAGGCTCCTCTTTCCATGGGATTTCCTAGGCTAGTACACTGGAGTGAGTTGCCATTTCCTTCTCCAGGGGACCTTCCTGATGCAGGGATAGAATCCCCATCTCCTGCATTGCAGGAGGATCCTTTTACCGCTGAGACACAAGGGAAGCCCCTCATACAGGAAGGGGAGCCCAAATATTCAACAAGATTTGAACTGATGTCACAGCAAGATTGAGTGGATAGCCCACGGAAGTAACTTTAATTTGGCAAAGAGGTGGTCTGGCTATTTTGGTTTCTAAAATACTTTAAACTCAACAACTCAGATTTAGAACCTGTCTGTTGTACACAAAATTTTTCTTTTAATATGAAAAGTTGCATATTTCAATGTGGTCAAGGTATGTATTTTTTAAAAAAAAGCCAAGTTGACTAGTTGAAATGTGTTGTGGCTATGAGAGAGGAACACGTATTGGAGGCTTGACTAGGAGATAGTTAGCTCTGTGCACATAGTTGATAGAGAGATTCCCAACCACAGAATACATACAAATGATTCCAGCTAAGACAGGCATCAATGCCATTTTAAGTATGAATCCAATTTCTGGGTGTGGATTATTAAAGGATATTTTTCCAGCATTTTCTAATGCTGTGTAATATAAATTGGAACATATTTTAATGGTACAAATTCACTCTTCAGCTAAACATATATGGATTATCCCCTATTTTTTGTAGCTAATATCGGATGATATTTATTTTGCAAAATGCCCACCTCTAGTTTTCTAGCTGCTGCTGCTGCATCACTTCAGTCGTGTCCGACTCTGTGTGACCCCATAGACGGTAGCCGACCAGGCTCCCCTGTCCCTGGGATTCTCCAGGCAAGAACACTAGAGTGGGTTGCCATTTCCTTCTCCAGTGCATGTAAGTGGAAAGTGAAAGTGAAGTCGCTCAGTTGTGTCCGACTCTCAGCAACCCCTTGGACTGCAGCCCACCAGGCTCCTCCGTCCACGGGATTTTCCAAGCTGGAAAATCCAGTACTGGAGTGGGTTGCCATTGCCTTCTCTGAGTTTTCTAGTAGGGAGTCATAAAAGACCTCAAGAAAATAACAAATTTTATCTTTGACCAAATGCTTTTGTTTTCCAAAACTATTTTCTTTAGTGATAATACATTCTAGAAAATGTTTTGAATTATACTATCAAACAGTCTATAGGAAAAAGATTTACTAGCTACTTTTTTTAGATGCTCTTAAAATTAAAGAAATATACAATATAAGAAATGAAATTTTCTTTTTATTATGTTTTTTCCAATTAATTTTTTTTACACGAGGACATTATAGTCCAAAATAATAAATTCATTTCCTCAAAGCCACATAGGTTAGGGAGTATCTGCTCTGAAAAAGTTACGGTGCTTCATTACGCAGGGCAGCATATATATTAGTTGATACATGAATACACTTTTGTTATGCAAGGAGAGTGTATTGAAAATGCATGAACAATATTGTTGTTATGAAAGCCTTTAAATTCTAAGACTCTAGAGAACAGTACTGAAAGAGAGAAATAAATGAATTGTAGACAAGAAAAGGAAGATTCTATCAATTGATGGGTTGGGAAGAAAAGAGTATGACACACTGAAATGTAGAAAATTCATTCTAAAGATGATTTTTGCTGGGTTGTTTGTTTTGTTTGCTTTGTTTTGGTAGAAGAGTATGACAATGTGAAACAGATGATGAAATCAGGGAAGTACTCTATAAAGGACTGAGAAAAGGTGTCAGTCAATTACATTCTGTATAGACACCTGGATAACTAGGAAAAGAAAACGTGGCAGGTTTATTGAAAGTTTCTATTTGATGAAGATAAGGGCAATTTCTAGCTAGGTTTCTTTTATAAATAAATTCAGTACTATCTCACTGTCATACAATTTGTGATTAAAATAATTACAAGTAACACAGGGTACAATGAGATCCATTAAAACATAAAAAGTAAGATTTGGCTGATAACTTGAATGTATGAGGGAAAGTCTTATTATAGTAGTCTTCATCAGATCAGATCAGATCAGTCGCTCAGTCGTGTCCGACTCTTTGCGACCCCATGAACCGCAGCACGCCAGGCCTCCCTGTCCATCACCAGCTCTCGGAGGTCACCCAGACTCAAATTCATCGAGTCAGTGATGCCATCCAGCCATCTCTTCCTCTGTCGTCCCCTTCTCCTCCTGCCCTCAATCCCCCCCAGCATCAGAGTCTTCTCTAATGAGTCAACTCTTCGCATGAGGTGGCCAAAATACCGGAGTTTCAGCTTGAGCATCATTCCTTCCAAAGAAATCCCAGGTCTGATCTCCTTCAGAATGGACGGGTTGGATCTCCTTGCAGTCCAAGGGACTCTCAAGAGTCTTCTCCAACACCACAGTTCAAAAGCATCAATTCTTCGGCGCTCAGCCTTCTTCACAGTCCAGCTCTCACATCCATACATGACCACAGGAAAGACCATAGCCTTGACTAGGCGAACCTTTGTTGGCAGAGTGATGTCTCTGCTTTTGAATATGCTATCTAGGTTGGCCATAACCTTCCTTCCAAGGAGTAAGCGTCTTTTAATTTCATGGCTGCAGTCACCATCTGCAGTGATTTTGGAGCCCAGAAAAAGAAAGTCTGACACTGTTTCCACTGTTTCTCCATCTATTTCCCATGCAGTGATGGGACCAGATGCCATGATCTTCGTTTTCTGAATGTTGAGCTTTAAGCCAACCTTTTCACTCTCCACTTTCACTTTCATCAAGAGGCTTTTTAGTTCCTCTTCACTTTCTGCCATAAGGGTGGTATCATCTGCATATCTGAGGTTATTGATATTTCTCCCAGCAATCTTGATTCCAGCTTGTGTTTCCTCCAGTCCAGCATTTCAGACAGAGTGACAAAATGTGTAGGTAAAACCTTGCAAATGCTGTGGTGTGGAGATGGTTAATGGGCTGTTACCGCCCACTGCCAAGCCACTACAATGATGGGATAGTGGTATCACATTCCAACAAAGACTACTGGAAAGACAAAGTCTATGTAAGACCTAGATTTTGGATAACATCCGGATTTAGGTTGAATCATTCATTTATGCAGAAAGGCACAGGAAGTCCCAAAGCTCAAATGTTGCATATTACTGATATTGTCCTGATTGCCTGCAAATTGTGTGATTTTTCTTCCTCTGCCAATTAATAAGAATTACATACATTCTTTTTTTCCCTTAAGAAAGAACATTTGTTTAATCTATATTTAAGCTCTTTCAACCGTTACAAGTTCTAAGTATTATTGATAATAGAACATCAAGCACAGGTCAATTCCACACAAGGACCTTCTATAAGCACTTAGCTGAGAGTTCCCTAAAGAAGCCCATGCTGCTAAGTCACTTCAGTCGTGTTCAACTCTGTGCGATCCCATAGATGGCAGCCCACTAGGCTCCCCCGTCCCTGGGATTCTCCAGGCAAGAACACTGGAGTGGGTTGCCATTTCCTTCTCCAAGGCATGCAAGTGAAAAGTGAAAGTGAAGTCGCTCATTCGTGTCCAACCCTCAGTGACCCCATGGACTGCAGCCTTCCAGGCTCCTCAGTCCATGGGATTTTCCAGGCAAGAGTAAAAACACAAATATAATTCTGACTTTATTCAAAGGAATTATAAAAACTGGACTTAAGAGAATGTTCATGTATGGAAGGCACAACTTATTTGATAATTCATTGGCAGATGTCAGAAAAAATTAGGAAGTTGGCATCTGGTCCCATCACTTTGTTGCAAATAGATGGGGAAATAATGCAAACAGTGAGACACTTTTTTCAGGGGGCGGGGGCTCCAAATCACTGCAGATGGTGACTGCAGCCATAAAATCAAAAAACACTTGTTCCTTGGAAGAAAAGCTGGACAGCATATTAAAAAGCAGAGACGTTCATTACTTGACCAACAAAGGTCCATCTAGTCAAAACTATGGTTTTTCCCGTAGCCATGTATGGATGTGAGAGTTGGACTATAAAGAGGGCTGAGCACCAAAGAATTGATGCTTTTGAACTGTGGTGTTGGAGAAGACTCTTGAGAGTCCTTTGGACTACAAGGAGATCCAACCAGTCCATCCTAAAGGAAATCAGTTCTGAATAGTCATTGGAAGGACTGATACTGAAGCTGAAACTCCAATACTTTGGCCACCTGATGGGAAGAACTGACTCATTGGAAAAGATCCTGATGCTGGGAAAGATTGAAAGTGGGAGGAGAAGAGGATGACAGAGGATAAGATGGTTGGATGACATCACCAATGTGATGGACATGAGTTCAAGTAGGCTCTGGGAGTTGGTGATGGACAGGGAAGCCTGGCATACTGCAGTCCACGGGGTCACAAAGAGCTGGACATGACTGAGTGACTGAATTGAACTGAACTGGCCTAAATCAATCTCTGAGTTGGTCATAGATTTGAAAAAGCACAGACTTGGTGTAAAAAGACATGAATTCCAGTATGAGGATAACGTTTATTACCACCTGTATTATTTTGGGCAAGTCACTAAACTTTTCATAATAAGCTTCCATCTCTCTTTTTAAAAATTATTTATTTCTTTACTGTTGGTTGCATTGAGTCTTTGTTGCTGTGAGCTGGTGTTCCTCTTTATTTCATTGCACAGGCTTCTCATTGCAGTGGCTTCTCCTGTGGAGAAGCACAGGAACTAGGTGCAGGGGATTCAGTAGTTCCAAAATGCAGGCTCAGTAATTGTGGCTCCCAGGCTCTAGAGCATGGGCTCAGTAGTTGTGAAGCAAGGGCTTGGTTGCTGCAAGACCTGTGAAATCTTCTCAGATCAAGGATTGAACCCATGTCCCCTGCACTGGCAGGTGGATTCCAATCCACTGTACCACCAGACAAGTCCAAGCTTCCATCTCTTAATCCACATAATTATTCTAATACTACTTGCTTTTGCTAATTCAGATAGTTAGAATAGCTCATTCAATATCCTGAATCAGTTCTGGAAATGTATTTTCCTCCTTCCTGATTCATTATCGCAGAGCATCTAAGTCTTCCTTTTGAGTTACCTAGTGCCAAGTTTGTTACACAGTAGGTACTCAATAAACATTGTGAAATGTAATTGAATAATGCAAAGCAAAGGGAATATAGTACTTACAAAGCTTTCTTGAACACTAACGTGAAGAATATTGGTGAAGGCAAAAGTACAATGAAAAAGGGAGGGATGGAAGACCTAAAAATACACAAACCTGCTAATTTTCCAGGATTGGTTATAAATCTGCTTATACATCCATGTAACAAATGTCTTTAGCCTTTACACACTGGATTACCCCATGATACTGTGTACCTGACTTTCTTTTGCACTCTTCTCATACTTGTTACAGTTAATGATCTGTACAGTTGTTGTCCAAGAGAACTTTCAGCAAGGATGAAACTCTATGTGTACCCTGCCTTGTTAGTGGCCACTTGCCACTTGGATCTGTTGAATTCTTGAAATGTGGCTGGTATAATTGAGGAGTTAAGTTTTAAACTGTACTTAATTTTCATTATTTTAAAATTCAATTAAATAGTCACATGTGGCTAGTGGCTACTATACTAGACATGACAGATCTAATAAGTTATATGGTTAATGAATGATCATATTCCTTCTTGGAACAACAGACTGGCTCCAAACAGGAAAAGGAGTACGTCAAAGCTCTATATTGTCACTCTGCTTATTTAACTTATATGCAGAATACATCATGAGAAACACTGGGCTGGAGAAAGCACAAGCTGGAATCAAGATTGCTGGGAGAAATATCAATAACCTCAGATATGCAGATGACATCACCTTTATGGCAGAAAGTGAAGAACTAAAGAGCCTCTTGATGAAAGTGAAAGAGGAGAATGAAAAAGTTGGCTTAAAGCTCAACATTCAGAAAACGAAGATCATGGCATCTGGTCCCATCACTTCATGGGAAATAGATGGGGAAACAGTGGCTGACTTTATTTTTCTGGGCTCCAAAATCACTGCAGATGATGACTGCAGCCATGAAATTAAAAGATGCTTACTCCTTGGAATGAAAGTTATGACCAACCTAGATAGCATATTAAAAAGCAGAGATATTACTTTGCCAGCAAAGGTCTGTCTAGTCAAGGCTATGGCTTTTTCCAGTGGTCATATATGGATGTGAGAGTTGGACTATAAAGAAGGCTGAGCGCTGAAGAATTGATGCTTTTGAACTCTGATTTTGGTTTTGAGGAAGACTCTTGAGAGTCCCTTGGACTGCAAGAAGATCCAAGCAGTCCATTCTGAAGGAGATCAGCCCTGGGATTTCTTTGGAAGGAATGATGCTAAATCTGAAACTCCAGTACTTTGGCCACCTGATGCAAAGAGCTGACTCATTGGAAAAGATCCTGATGCTGGGAAAGATAGTGGGCAGGAGGAAAAGGGGACAACAGAGGATAAGATGGCTGGATGGCATCACTGACTCGATGGACATGGGTTTGGAGGAACTCCAGGAGTTGGTGATGGACAAGGGGGCCTGGCGTGCTGTAGTTCATGGGGTCACAAAGATCCGACACGACTAAGCGACTGAACTAATTCCTTCTTGGAGAAGGAAAAGGCTTCTAAGACAGCATAGTGACTCAAAATTATACGTGCCCGAAAAAAAGGAAAAAGAACCATGGTTAAACAGATTCCAATTTTCAAAACTATCTGAGATTTTGTTTTCTACAGCTTGTGACTTAACACATCTCTTTGACAGGTCATTGCATTCTTTCACCAGAAAAACACACAAAATTCAGTTGCATTTTTAACACTTACTCTTTAGCTGTCTGGGACTCATTTTCTTCATCTGTAAAATGAGGTGGTTGGACTTCATTAGATCATATTTAAAATTCTTTTCATCTATAGGGGTAGGGAGCAAACTTGCTTGAATTGTTAGAAAGAATCTGCGAGTTTAAGTCTCATTTGTTAATTTCTGTCTCATCATCAGAACCTCTCCAATATGTTTTCCTTTCCCTCTATGCCTCTCACCCTTTCTTGTCTGTTCACAGTTCAAAAGACTTCTCCTGTCTGAATGATTTATCCTTCTGGATTTATGCTGTCAGAAAGGCTTGTTTAGATAGAATCCAGACATACTCATGTGTTGCTTATGCATTCTAATTAAGAAGGACAACTTCAAATGGATCAAGGTTATCTTAAAAAAGAATTAGAACCGTAGTCAAAGATCAGAGGAGAAGAAAAACATTATAAAACAAACTTAGGATAAAATATTCCAAAGTTTAAACCAAACTAAGACGGGAAGCATGTTTTTCTTTCTCAAAATCAGACTCATTCTTATTTGAAGGGTTTTTAAGAGCACAGAGTAGCTGCAGTTGCAAAAACCCAGGTTTCTGACGTGGCTATTTGGAATTTGTTAAAGAAAAACAATTCTGAAAATTCACTCCGGTCCCTCTGGCTCCCCTGGTTCTCTGCACCCTGAGAAAGAAAAAGATTACACAAGTGCCATCTTTTGGAGAAAACAGCAATAGCAGCAGATGCCAGATTTTAAAATATTAATTCTATTTAACTCTCAAAGGGAAAAATGAAGTTGTAAATATCATTTTAATCTTATAATAATGTTTTATCTAAGAGTGTATAAATCATCTGATTCAAAAATAAAAGTAAAAGCTAAATTAAACTCTGGCTTTGGTTTTCTTCATCTTTGGATTATAGTAATGAAGTATACCAGATTCTATTTTAAAACAATGTTTGAGATAACCACAAAAGAACAAAATGCTACCCCAAATCCTGATGTTATAATTTTTTTTCAGGCTTGATCATGGATAGAGATCTACTGGGAATACTCATTGTTTGCACCCAGTGACTCTGCCCTAGGTTAGGTAATCCTTAACGTTATTCACACAGTGTCTTGTTTTTAGTGTTTAGAATAGAAAACCAGAGAAGCAGAGAATTCTTATTTATTTTATCCAAAGCAAGGAAAAATTGGTGCCAGGAATCTGCTAAGTTTCTTGGACTTGGACAGTGAAAGCTTTTGAAATCCTACGAAGCTTGTAGAGGATGTAAGCATCACTTATTGTTTAATACGTGCAAACAGCTTTCACACGTCCTGAGCAATCTGGGCGTGCTCTCCACTGGTACAATGACTGTCCAGCACAAGATTCTGCAACTAAACAGATGAGGCTGACCTTTCAAATACTCAAAGACAGAGATAAAGGGATGTCTGAATTTTGCTTTAAGCAATGTTGAGATATCCAAAAATTTGACTTAGCAATAATTCTCATTTTACTGACATATTGAAATCTTCAGGACAAAACACCCCTCCTTCTATATCTTCTTCTCTGAGGGCTTCCCAGGAGGCGCTAGTGGTAAAGAACCCACGTGCCAATGCAGGAGATGTAAGAGACACGGTCAATGAAACACCTTTCAGACATAAGCTATTAAAGGCATAGAGGTAAATCTGATACGTGGCTGGTGGCTTCCACATTTCTCTGAGTTTATTCTCCCAAATTTTCTTGGTGTAACCACCTACACACACAAATTTAATATGCATACAAGTTTTTAATGTTTACCTTAAGTCATACTCCAAATCAGATTGTATGTTATTCCCTATATCAAGTATCACAAAAGCTGCTGTGAATTTAAAGTAAGAAATGAAAATTGCTCTTCTAAACAGCCATAATATTCTGAAGAGTAATTTATTACTGAATATATGTCCTATATTTTTTATATCAGTTCCTTCTCCACTTTGCCCTGTAAATTTTAACAAAATTATTAGGCCTGAAAATACATACTAAACAAATTATTAAAACAGCATTTGGGGGTTTATGCTTTGCCAATATGAGACTGCTGGGAGTTGGAGTTAAAATTCTGCAGCACGCCCTGTTGTGGTTGTCATTCATATCTCTCCCTTTCTGAAAAACCTCAAAATAGCTTATAATGCCACGTACCATATGTGGAGTAAGAATTAGGCTTACCAGGGTGCTTTCTGCTGGACAGTCTCTTTGGCACAGACAAAGCCATAAAATCCAGCTTTGTACATCGTGTTATCCAATTTTTTTCAAATGCTTTAAAGACCATAACTGTAATATCACTTGACAACTTTGGCATGCTCGGAGCTAACTAATGGGCACTTTTAGATCTGGGGTTTTTTTATCCATTTTTTTTTTTCTATTGGGACAGCTACCAGAATTTGGGAATTGAATCAGTAGTACACATCCACACGGCTTGAACTCTGAAAATTAAAGTGAAGACATTTAACAGTATCTCTTGCAACTGACTTTTGCAAAAATTATTTGTAATTTCAAATTAAAAGTCAATATGAAGACCTTCCAAGGAAATGTAATATTTTTAATGAGCTTCTGGTAGCAATATATATTTATTGTTTTCCTAATTAGAATCCTCATATCTGGTCTCTCCTAATGGGTGTGTGTATGTGTGTGTGTGTGTGTGTGTGTGTGTGTGTGTGTGTGTGCTCAGTTGCTCAGTCATGTCTGACTCTGCGACACCACGGACTGTACCCTGCCAGGCTTCTCTGTCCATGGAATTTTCCAGGCGAGAACACTGGGGTGGGTTGGAATTTCCTACTCCAGGGGATCTTCCCAACCCAGGGATCAAACTTGCATCTCTTGCATCTCCTGAATTGGCAGGCAGATGCTTTACTACTGCACTACCTCGGCTTCTCTGGTGGCTCAGAAGTAAGAATCCACCTGCCAATGCAGGAGACATGGATTGAATCCCTGGGTCGGAAAGTTCCCTAGAGAAGGAAATGGCAACCCACTCTAGTATTCTTGCCTGGGAAATCTCATGGACAGAGGACCTTGGTGGGCTACAGTCTACTGGGTCGCAAAAAAGAGTCAGACAGGACTTAGAGACTAGATGGCAACATTGCTGGGTACATAAACCTCTGTAATTTGGCCACATGTAAGTCTTTTGGGGGTTTGCTCTTTGCATCCCAAACAGTCACAAAACACTTGCATCAAAAATCGGTGTCCTTTGATTCTGTCACATCATCAGGAAAGCCAAAGAATTGTCAGAAATAAAAGAAGATTTAAATATTTAAAGAGTTAGATCAGGATGGTTCAAGTTTGTTTTTTTGACATCAAGAAAAGGGGTTGGGTCTTAAAAGTCTATGCTTTACCTCTTCAGACATACACACACACACCTCAAGCACACACATCGAGGCATATTTGCTTATGTAAGCAAGTATAAGATAGGGTTCTTTAGGACTGCAAGACTATGATGATGTCCTGAATAAAATAAGAGAAAACTATTCATAACTGTTTGATAAATTCATTTTCTATAAAGTGCTGCTGCTGCTGCTAAGTCGCTTCAGTCGTGTCCGACTTTGTGTGACACCAGAGATGTCAGCCCACCAGGCTCCCCTGTCCCTGGGATTCTCCAGGCAAGAACACTGGAGTCCGTTGCCATGTCCTTCTCCAATGCTGAAAGTGAAAAGTGAAAGTGAAGTCCCTCAGTCGTGTCCGACCCTCAGCGACCCCATGGACTGCAGCCTTCCAGGCTCCTCCGTACGTGGGATTTTCCAGGCAAGAGTACTGGAGTGGGGTGCCATTGCCTTCTCCTCTATAAAGTGCAGCTTCCATCAAGTTCTTGTTTCTTCTGATATGTGTTTTATTAAAATTCATAGGGGGCATGGCAATAAAGCAGAAGCAAGGATTTGCACTTTCAACCAAAATGTACAGAATGTTCCTGATTGCTTTCACCTTAGCTTAGAAACTGGTCTATTTTGTAGTTAATTTTCAAGTACTTTAGCCCATATATTTTAGTACTTGAGTAAACAAGCAGTTAAAAATCATGTTTAATATTTCTTTTTAAAACTCAATTTAAAAAAATAAAATGTACACACATATATATATATACACACACACACATGTAGAGAGAGATATATTCACATATGGGCTTTCCTAGAGGCTCAGACAGTAAAGAATCTGCCTGCAATACAGGAGACCTGGGTTTGATCCCTGGGTGGGGAAGATCCCCTGGAGGAGGGCATGGCAACCCACTCCAGTATTACTGCCTGGAGAATCCCCATGGACAGAGGAGCCTGGCAGACTGTAGTCCATGGGGTTGCAAAGATCAGACAGGACTGAGCGACCAAGCAGAGCACATATTCACATATATATATAAATAGATGCGTATATATTTGTATGTATGTATGTGTGTGTCTGTGGTGTGTATGGAGTGTGTTTATGTTATATGAGTTCCTCATATTTTACAATGTTGTATGTAGGAAAGGTGGGATATAGACAGTTTGGGGAAAATGTAGAGCCTTTTATGACCCAAGTAGAAAATGTTATAAAATGAACACACAAAATTTAAAATTATTCACATTCTCAACAGGAAGATTATTAAAATAAAGGCTCTTTGGCTACTCATACTTTTATAAAATGCAAAATGCAATATTTTGTTACTTAAAATTATATAATAGGAGAACATGGGTATTAAACCATAAAGTCTCGGGGTTTGAAACTTATTTGCAATATCTTGTGTAATAGTCAAGATCTTGTGATCTTGGGCAGTTATTAAGCTCCTGAAGCCCCAGTTTTACAGTAAGAAAATTCTGACTTTGTGGGTTATGGTGAGGATTTAGTGCAATTTCCTGTGCCTTTTCCACAAGGGATACTTAGTAAATATTAACTCTGCTTACTTTAAAAGTCTAAATACTTTGCAGTGAAACCACCCTGATATATAAGGTAAATGAGCTTCATTGGTTTGCTAATGTTGAAATGGAAATGAGAAAAAAAGCCCTTTAGAAAGACTTTCTTGTTGCATTTTGCAAACCCAGGCTCCTTCCTTCCAAAGCTTTGCAAAAAGGCTCTTCCTCCAGGCGATCCTTATCGATAAACTCCACCCAATTCAATTAGTCTCATTCATCCCAGCATAAAGTTAATTAATTTAAAATCTTCAAAAGAATAAATCACTTCTGAGATTCTGCCCAATCCTATCTGACAAGCATCAGGGGGACCATAGGTCCTTCTTTGCATTTTTTCCCTCACCCTTCCACTCATTTCTTCATCATTCAATCAGCCATTTAAACACTAAATACTAAGATCTGGGTGTGTAGAAGTGTTGGATTTCTCTAGAAAAGATAGAGAAGAGCAGTGGACATAAGTGTGCATAGCTGACCTATTGAGGAAGTACCTCACAATCTTCTGAGTTTCCCTCTGTTCATTTCACACCCTTGTGGATTAAGTAAGTAATCAGAGTGATACCTGCATAACTGTTTATGAAGGGCTGTTGGCTTATTTGGGGCTTCCCCGGTGGCTCAATGGTAAAGGATCCGTCTGCCAGTGCAGGAGACTCAGGTTTTATTCAGGGTCAGGAAGATCCCCTGGAGTAGGAAATGGCAACCCACTCCAGAATTCTTGCCTGGAAAATTCCACAAACAGAGAAGACTGGTGGGCTGCAGTCCATGGAATTGCGAAGAGTTGTACATGACTGAGTAACTGAGCATGCATGTTGGTTTATTTGATCTTGACAACCCCATGAGACCATTATTCTCAACTCAAAAAGGCCCAGAAATATCCCCAGGATGACAGTAAGTGAAGCTGGCCTCAGTGCTTAACCCTCAGAAGTTGATTTACTCTGCAGACAGATATGCAGATGACACCACCCTTATGGCAGAAAGTGAAGAGGAACTCAAAAGCCTCTTGATGAAAGTGAAAGTGGAGAGTGAAAAGGTTGGCTTAAAGCTCAACATTCAGAAAACGAAGATCATGGCATCTGGTCCCATCACTTCATGGGAAATAGATGGGGAAACAGTGGAAACAGTGTCAGACTTTATTTTGGGGGGCTCCAAAATCACTGCAGATGGTGACTGCAGTCATGAAATTAAAAGATGCTTACTTCTTGGAAGGAAAGTTACGACCAACCTAGATAGCATATTCAAAAGCAGAGACATTACTTTGCCAACAAAGGTTCACCTAGTCAAGGCTATGGTCTTCCCTGTGGTCATGTATGGATGTGAGAGCTGGACTGTGCAGAAGGCTGAGCGCCGAAGAATTGATGCTTTTGAACTGTGGTGTTGGAGAAGACTCTTGAGAGTCCCTTGGACTGCAAGGAGATCCAACCAGTCCATTCTGAAGGAGATCAGCCCTGGGATTTCTTTGGAGGGAATGATGCTCAAGCTGAAACTCCAGTATTTTGGCCACCTCATGCGAAGAGTTGACTCATTGGAGAAGACTCTGATGCTGGGAGGGATTGGGGGCAGGAGGAGAAGGGGACGACAGAGGATGAGATGGCTGGATGGCATCACTGACTCGATGGATGTGAGTCTGGGTGACCTCCGGGAGGTGGTGATGGACAGGGAGGCCTGGCGTGCTGTGATTCATGGAGTCGCAAAGAGTCGGACACAACTGAGCGACTGATCTGATCTGATCTGAAGACACTGTAACAAGTTTTCTAATTTTCTATCCCATACAGATCCCAATATGTGTGGGTCTCAAGCCATGTAACCCTGATCAGCCTCTGCTAGACCTGTGCTGCTTCTTTTTTGTTTTGTTTTCACTAATGTTGTGAAGATAATGCTTTTAGCAACTGTATTTAAAATATCCAAACCAGTGATTCTCAGCTATACTGTACATAATATTTATCTGGAGAATTGGTTCAAATATGATTCCAAAGTTCCTACCTTAAAGAGCTTCTGTTTCAGTAGTCTAGTTTGCAATTTTAAGAATACAGATCTTCCTCAACTTATGATGGGTTCCCAACTTGAAATATCCTAAGTTGAAAATGCACTTAACACGCCTAACCTATCAAACATTAAAGCTCAGCCTCAGATCAGATCAGATCAGTCGCTCAGTCGTGTCCAACTCTTTGTGACCCCATGAACCGCAGCACGCCAGGCCTCCCTGTCCATCACCAGCTCCCGGAGGTCACCCAGACTCATACCCATCGAGTCAGTGATGCCATCCAGCCATCTCATCCTCTGTCGTCCCCTTCTCCTCCTGCCCCCAATCCCTCCCAGCATCAGAGTCTTCTCCAATGAGTCAACTCTTCGCATGAGGTGGCCAAAATACTGGAGTTTCAGCTTTAGCATCATTCCTTCTAAAGAAATTCCAGGATTGATCTCCTTCAGAATGGACTGGTTGGATCTTCTTGCAGTCCAAGGGACTCTCAAGAGTCTTCTCCAACACCACAGTTCAAAAGCATCAATTCTTCGGCGCTCAGCCTTCTTCACAGTCCAGCTCTCACATCCATACATGACCACAGGAAAGACCATAGCCTTGACTAGGCGAACCTTTGTTGGTAAAGTGATGTCTCTGCTTTTGAATATGCTATCTAGGTTGGTCATAACTTTCCTTCCAAGGAGTAAGCGTCTTTTAATTTCATGGCTGCAGTCACCATCTGCAGTGATTTTGGAGCCCAGAAAAACAAAGTCTGACACTGTTTCCACTGTTTCCCCATCTATTTCCCATGTAGTGATGGGACCAGATGCCATGATCTTCGTTTTCTGAATGTTGAGCTTGAAGCCAACCTTTTCACTCTCCACTTTCACTTTCTTCAAGAGGCTTTTTAGTTCCTCTTCACTTTCTGCCATAAGAGTGGTGTCATCTGCATATCTGAGGTTATTGATATTTCTCCCAGCAATCTTGATTCCAACTTGTGTTTCTTCCAGTCCAGCATTTCTCATGATGTACTCTGCATATAAGTTAAATAAACATGGTGACAATATGCAGCCTTGACGTACTCCTTTTCCTATTTGGAACCAGTCTGTTGTTCCATGACCAGTTCTAACTGTTGCTTCCTGACCTGCATACAGATTTCTTAAGAGGCAGATCAGGTGGTCTGGTATTCCCATCTCTTTCAGAATTTTCCATAGTTTATTGTGATCTACACAGTCAAAGGCTTTGGCATAGTCAATAAAGCAGAAATAGATGTTTTTCTGGAACTCTCTTGCTTTTTCCATGATCCAGCAGATGTTGGCAATTTGATCTCTGGTTCCTCTGCCTTTTCTAAAACCAGCTTGAACATCAGGAAGTTCACAATTCACATATTGCTGAAGCCTGGCTTGGAGAATTTTGAGCATTACTTTACTAGCGTGTGAGATGAGTGCAATTGTTCGGTAGTTTGAGCATTCTTTGGCATTGCCTTTCTTTGGGATTGGGATGAAAACTGACCTTTTTCAATCTTGTGGCCACTGCTGAGTTTTCCAAATTTGCTGGCATATTGAGTGCAGCACTTTCACAGCATCATCTTTCAGGATTTGGAATAGCTCCACTGGAATTCCATCACCTCCACTAGCTTTGTTCGTAGTGATGCTTTCTAAGGCCCATCTGACTTCACATTCCAATATGTCTGGCTCTAGGTCAGTGATCACATCATCATGATTATCTGGGTCTTGAAACTCTTTTTTGTACAGTTCTTCTGTGTATTCCTGCCACCTCTTCTTAATATCTTCTGCTTCTGTTAGGTCCACACCATCTCTGTCCTTTATCGTGCCCATCTTTGCATGAAATGTTCCTTTAGTATCTCTGATTTTCTTGAAGAGATCCCTAGTCTTTCCCATTCTGTTGTTTTCCTCTATTTCTTTGCATTGATCGCTGAAGAAGGCTTTCTTATCTCTTCTTGCTATTCTTTGGAACTCTGCATTTAGATGTTTATATCTTTCCTTTTCTAGTTGGGCAAAATGATCTAACACAGAGTCTATTTTAGAATAAGGTGTTGAATATCTCATGAAATTTATTGCATACTGACTCTTTGAGACCCCATTGACCGTAGCCCACCAGGCTTCTCTGCCCATGGAATTTTCCAGGCAAGAGTACTAGAATGAGAGCCATTTCCTACTCCAGGGGATCTTCCCAAACCAGGGATCGAACCTGCACCTCCTATGTCTCGTGCATGGGCAGGCAGATTCTTTACCACTGAGCCACCTGGAGAGCCCATTGCATTTTGCACTGAAATGAGAACTAACGGTTGTAAGTGTATTGTTTGCTCACCCTCGTGATCATGTGGCTGACTGGGAACTGTGGCTC
Organism: Tragelaphus eurycerus; assembly: GCA_935064755.1. Lineage (NCBI taxonomy): Eukaryota > Metazoa > Chordata > Mammalia > Artiodactyla > Bovidae > Tragelaphus > Tragelaphus eurycerus. The sequence goes on along the minus strand of CAKXYN010000010.1, from coordinate 35,559,569 downwards.
ACTGCCTCTACCCAACATCACAAGAGTATCTTATCCTGGGAAAGGATCAAAATTCAAAATTTGAAGTACAATTTCTACTAAATGCAAATCACCTTTGTACAATCATAAAGTTGAAAAATCATTAAGTTGAACTATCATAAATTGAAAACCATCTACATATACGTTGAATATTAGATATGCTATATATGCAATATATATGTGTCTAGTCAAAGCTATGGTTTTCCAGTAGTCATGCATGGATGTGAGAGTTTAACCATAAGGAAGGGTGAGCACCAAAACACTGATGCTTTTGAACTGTGGGCTGGAGAAGACTCCTGAGAGCCCCTTGGACAGTGAAGAGATCAAACTGACTAATCCTAAAGGAAATCAAACCCACATATTCATTGGGAGGACTGATGCTGAAGTTTCAGTACTATGGCCACCTGATGTGAAGAGCTCATTCACCAGAAAAGACCTTAATACTGGTAAAGATTGAAGGCAAAAGGAGAAAGGGGTGGCAGAGGATGAGACAGTTGGATGGCATCACCGACTCAATTGACATGAGTCTGAGCAAACTCCAGGAGATAGTGAAGGACAGGGAAGTCTGGTGTGCTGCAGTCCATGAGGTCGCAAAGAGTTGGACATTGCCTATAAGATGTATATGCAATATATTCGTGTGTATAACATAGGATCGTATGTATCTTACTATATGCAATATATTTCTGTGCATATATATATATGATACCTAAGTATCTGCACCCCAGCTAAGCCTGATTATCTTTGGATCACATGTTAAGAATCAAATATAAGCTAAGAATTTTAAAACTGAAAGGAGCCCCAGAATTTGTCTTTTACTGACATTTTTCATTTAAAAATAAGCTGAAGTTTTTGCTGATCTGTTGGGTGACTTCCTATCTGGAAATGACGACAACTGTAAGGTGCTAGGGAGGGGGCAGAAGGTTCAATTTGTAAGCATTCTTTCCAAAAGTAGCCCTTGAGTACTAATTTGGGGGTATTGATTCTACTCATATGAACTCTGTCACAGAAACACTTGATCATTCAGAACACCACTAAAACTCCAGTTGCAATTTCACAGCAATCACAATAAAAATGCTGAAGTTGTACGGACTGACCTAAAAAGAAAATGTAAATAGTTGCCACATGTCTACTTTGTGGACTCTGCTTAACAGCACTTTTAGTCCCATTCACCTTATTTCGCTCTAACTGCTCTCTGTATGTTAACCCTTGCTCCTTCCACAGGATCCCTAATATCTGCCAAAACCCTGGTTCTCTACCTCATTCCAACAGTTCTCAGCCTCAGCCACTCCACAATTCCATCCCATCTGCCATGAAGCAGGCACTGCAGTGAAACAGTCATTAAAATCTGAGAGATGCCATCTGCTACCTAATAATTGCCTATGAATCATTCAAGATTATAAATATTACCTTTGCATTGTAGACCTGGGACCTTTGAAAGACTGGCTCAAATAATTTGACATCATAGTTATCATCAATGGCCTAATTAACATTCAAATATCATTTCACCAAAAATAGCAATGGCTTTTTAAAAAGTACAATACTCTCTTTTTCCTTATCTCCTTCCCACTCCAACCAAATGCACAGCTGGAATGAAGACTGGAAAAACACCAACACTTTTAAGCTTCACTAAAAACCAATAAAGAGCAGAAATATAGCCAAAACTCAAAATGAATTATTTAAAGACATTAAATAGAGTAGAATAGGAATATAGATTGATGAGAAACATAAAGTATATAGAGCATTATAAGGTTGGTTGAAAGTTTATTAAAAACAATGACTGTACTCAATTAAGGATTAATTGAAAGAGTGAGACAAAGCTTTATTTTTCCATCCATTCTTCTACCATGTGAAAAGGACCCTTTAACATTATGATTTTTATAATAATTACGAATTTAGAATATATTTTAGATAATAATGAATCCCAAATATTAAATAATATTTATTACCAAAAAAGTTAAAATCATTTAAGTAATTGTATAACATACCAAACTACATAGAATGATTTAAAAATATGTGTTTTATATATATAAAGTCATTTTCTTTCTTCTGAAGGATTTATATATATGCAATATTTTTCAAGTAATATAAGACTTCATAAGGTATATTATTTTATAAAGTAAATTTTAACAGGATGATGTAACTGGTCCAGAAACCAAAATATATATTACATATTATTTTTCATCAACAGCCAGATTTGTAATTAAGGACTTCAATTTAATAGAGTAACCCAGTACCGCCACCTGCTGTTTAAGATAGAAAATACAACTTAATGAGTTCAATTTACAGAAAGGAGAGCTCAAAGCGTGGCTTAGTACTATCATTATGATTGTCTCTCAGATTTTAAGATTTTTAACTAATTTATTTTTTGATCATATGTGCAGATCTTTAAATATACTGATATTATGAAGAAGGAAAGAGATCAGTGGAATAAAACGAGTAAAACCAAGTAAACTAAATAAACACAACTTGAGTACTCTGCTGCACTCTAAAAATAAGAGAGAATTTGATTTTTCTGCCACGCAATCTCATCAGCTTTTACTGATCTCACAGACTATACGAGTTTATTCCTGTATGTATTTATTACTGGCAGCAGGCATATTATCATTGTAACGCCGAGAGAGAGAACATGGCCTTTTCGGTTAGGACAAACTTGGATATGTATTCCAGCGCTTCTGCTTGTTAGCTTTGAATTCAGGTCAATTATGTAGCCTTTTCAAAACCCCTGCTGCAGATTTTAAAAACTGAGACATAAACATGGACTTTGTAGGGTTTTATTAGACTTTCAAATGTTATATGTAAGGTACTGGGGATACATATTAGGCACTGTATAAATGATATATCTGGCTATATTTCCCCACAATTTTTGTATTTAAAAATATGAAAAACTATACATCTTCTGTAGTTTCAAATAATAGCTTATTAGCACTTCAATTTCTGAAATGTATGGCCATGCACTTAGGTTAGATTGACTTAGTTGATTTCATTTGTAATCATTCGAGTTCCAACCTGTAGCTTGGCAATATGATGGAGCACTGTCACTAACACCCCAAATTTGGGAAGTTTAATGGACAGATGTCACAAATGTCATGAGAAGATGTAAGACGTCTTAATCTTTTGAGCAAGCATAAAGCATAGGACTAATTAGATATGCAATCTAAGAAAAATAGCAAATTTATAATAGTCAGGACTTACAGTTTCAGCCTAAAATCCAATCAGCGATTATTTTTGACAAGGAGACTAAGAGAGGATTACAGACAATCTAAATTCATGTTCCTTAATAGATTGGGATTCATTTGATGATGTGAGGTCATTTTGGAAAGTACGAATCTCTCACTTATGGATGAGCCTCCAACAGAGTTTTAAGAATGGACTTTATCCTGTTTTCTGACATAATCCCATGAGAAAATAGTAATTTTTAAAAACCTCATCAATATTTAGTTATCCTTAGGGAAATGATACTTTGAGTAGGATCATCACTGTGAGTTTTCTGTGAAAATTCAATTAGGTGAGAAAAATTAAATAGGTCTATACCATGGGGCTTTTTGGCCTTCCCCAGTGGCTCAGCAGTAAAGAATCTACCCGTGATGCAGAAGATGCAGGAGACCTGGGTCTGATCCCTGGGTCCGGAAGATCCCCTGGAGGAGGGCATGGCAACCTCTCCAGTATTGTTGCCTGGGTAATCCCATGGACAGAGGAGCCTGGCGGGCTGCAGCCCATAGGGTCACAAAGAGTCAGACACAACGAAAGTGACAGAGCGTGTGTGCATGGAGCTTTTTGGTACTACATGGAATGATGCAACGGGTGGATTAAAAACGACTAAAGAGATGGATGGATTAATATATGGATTAACAGATGAGGAGAGCTCAGAAAAGGAGTTTACCAGGGGAGAAAGGATAGCTCTTCCTTACAGTAGAGTTCCTACTAATCAAGGTGGAAAGAACTACAGAAATACATAAATCACTATTTGGAAACCACCTTAGTACCCCAATAGTAATCAAATCAAATGAAAAGCGTCAATGGATTTGTAGATAAAAGTATAGTGAGAAGCAGGATGATGATATAATCTCAAAGTAACTCCCCACCAGATAGTTATTAATGACAAAAGGGAAAGTGATAACTTTACACTGGAGAAAATTGCAGATACCACATTTATCAAGTGGACAAAGTTAAATTGTGTGTGGTGTGTGTGTGCATGCTCAGTTGTGCCCAACTCTTTGCAACTGCATGACGTCTAGCCTACAAGGCTCCTCTGTCCATGGGATTCTGCTCCATTGTCCATGGGCAAGAATACAGAATACAGGAGTGGGTTGCCATTTCCCTCCAAGGGATCTTCCCAATCCAGGAATGGAACCCACATCTCTTGTGTCTCCTGTGTCTCCAGCACAGGCAGGTGGATTCTTTATCGCTGTGCACCCAGGATTACTATCATAGTGATGATATATCATGGTGCATTGAGAAAGACACATCATTCCAATGGTATCCTTTCCCCAAATGCACAACCTGAATCTAATTAAGGAAACATCAGACAAACTCAAACAGAGGAACAGTTTACAAAGTACCTGCCCTGTATTCCTCAAAAATATTTGTCATGAGAGTCAAAAGGCAAACCAACAAAACCATTCATACACAAAATTTAACAAAATGAGGATCTGTTCCAGATTAAAGGAAGAAAAAGAAACGTGACAACAATATACTACATGTGATCCTGGATTAGTTAAAAACATTTACAGATCACTGAATCTGAATATGTTTTACAGATTAGACACTAGTATTTCAGTTTCTTTAATTTTTTTTTAAGTTTTACTGAGAAATAATTGACATAAATGACTGTATATATTTAAAGTATATAGCATGATGGTTTGATTTACACGTATTGTGAAATAATTATCACCACAGATTTAGGTAACATCTATCATCTCATACAGATACAATACAAAAAGAAAAAAATTCTCCTTGTGATGAGAACTTTCAGTATCTACTCTCCTACAAACTTTCACACATAAACATCACTCAGTAGTACTAATGACAGGCATCATGTTGTTTGTTAGATCTCTAGTACTTATTTATCTTAAACTGGAAGTTTGTACCTTTTAATTCTCTTTCTCTAAGGCCTTGTTTCCCTCTCCTCTGATACCCACAAATCTAATCTCTTTTTCTATGTTTTAATTAGATTCCATATACAAGTGAGATGATAGAGTATTCGTCTTCTTCTGACATTTCCCTTAGCATAATGCCTTTAAGTCCATCCAAGTTGTTGCAAATAGTAGGATTTCCTCAGTTTTATGGGTAAATAATATTCATACATATATATATGATGGAATTGTTAGTTTCTTGATTGTATTCATGAGATGTGATTACATAGCAGAAAATATATACTAATAAACTTAGATGTACAGGGTATCATGTCTATGACTTACTTGAAATATTTCAGAAAAAATTTTTAGATACAGGTATATTGTTGCTGCTGCTGCTGATAAGTCGCTTCAGTCGTGTCCGACTCTGTGCGACCCCATAGACGGAAGCTCACCAGGCTCCCCTGTCCCTGGGATTCTCCAGGCAAGAACACTGGAGTGGGTTGCCATTTCCTTCTCCAATGCATGAAAGAGAAAAATGAAAGTGAAGTCGCTCAGTCGTGTCCGACTCTTAGCGACTCCATGGACTGGAGCCTACCAGGATCCTCCGTCCATGGGATTTTCCAGGCAAAAGTACTGGGGTGGGGTGCCATTGCCTTCCCCGACACAGGTATATTGTTACCAACACTTATATCTTGATCCAGGGCTTCCCTGGTGGCTCAGTGGTAAGGAATTCACTTGCCAATGCAGGAGATGTCAGCTTGATCCCTGGGTCGGGAAGATCCCCTGGAGAAGGAAATGGCAACTCACTGCAATATTCTTGCCTGGGAAATCCCATGGACAGAGGAGTCCGGCGGGCTACAGTCGGTGGGGTTGCAGAAGAGTCAGATACGACTCGGCAACTAAACAGAAACAGCATCTATATCCACAGCCATATCCACGGTGTGCTGGGGGGACAGAGAGAGTGAGTACAAGCAATGGTGATGAAAAGAAATCTGGGTTGGGCATATGGGAATTCTTTGTACTAATTTTGAAAATTTGGGAGGCATCCGAAATTATTTCAAAATTAAACACTGAAAATGGTAAAGAAGTGGGAGAGAAAAGCAAAGAGAAAAGGATGGAAGATGAGGAGGAAAGAAGAGGAGGGAGATGAGGAGAAAGGCTTACCTTCTCAGAAGATCTATACCAAAGTCCTCTCTCTCTGAGTGGTTCCATAACCTCAGTAATGTAAGTGTGAATTTACTGAATTAAGATAATTTGGATGGAAATGAGGAATGAAGAACTAGAAGCTTGAGTTTGGAGTAAACTACAAATCACTGCAGATGGTGACTGCAGCCATGAAATTAAAAAACGCTTACTCCTTGGAAGGAAAGTTATGACCAACCTAGATAGCATATTCAAAAGCAGAGACATCACTTTGCCAACAAAGGTTCGCCTAGTCAAGGCTATGGTTTTTCCTGTGGTCATGTATGGATGTGAGAGCTGGACTGTGAAGAAGGCTGACCGCCAAAGAATTGATGCTTTTGAACTGGGGTGTTGGAGAAGACTCTTGAGAGTCCCTTGGACTGCAAGGAGATCCAACCAGTCCATTCTGAAGGAGATCAGCCCTGGGATTTCTTTGGAAGGAATGATGCTAAAGCTGAAACTCCAGTATTTTGGCCACCTCATGCGAAGAGTTGACTCATTGGAGAAGACTCTGATGCTGGGAGGGATTGGGGGCAAGAGGAGAAGGGGACGACAGAGGATGAGATGGCTGGATGGCATCACTGACTTGATGGATGTGAGTCTGAGTGACCTCCGGGAGTTGGTGATGGACAGGGAGGCCTGGCATGCTGCGGTTCATGGGGTCGCAAAGAGTCGGACACGACTGAGCGACTGATATGATCTGATCTGATCTGACACATCTAATTGAATGCATTTCCTATGCTATGCTATGCTAAGTCATTTCAGTCGTGTCCGACTCTGTGGGACCCCATAGATAGCAGCGGACCAGGCTCCCCAGTCCCTGGGATTCTCCAGGCAAGAACACTGGAGTGGGTTGCCATTTCCTTCTCCAGTGCATGAAAGTGAAAAGTGAAAGTGAAGTCGCTTAGTAGTGTCGACTCTTAGTGACCCCATGGACTGCAGCCCACCAGGCTCCTCAGTCCATGGGACTTTCCAGGCAAGAGTACTGGAGTGGGGTGCCATTGCATTTCCTATACTATAAGCTATTTAAGGGCAAAAAGCCAATCAATTTTTTCCTCACTCTTGTTCATCGAGCTCCAATATGATGCCCAACACACAGGAAATGTTTGATGAATATGTATGAAAGGAATAATGTACAATGCTTACTTTGTGATTTGCTCAACTTTTATTTTGAAATAATCTTAATGCCTTCTTAAAATTTGTCCACCAACTGTATAGGGATATTAAGTATATATTTATTCGCTTGAGCAGCCTTTTTAAGAAAGGAAAATCAAAATGTGTGAGACAGAGAAAGATGAAATCTAAAAATTCATTAGCAACAAAACACTGGCATCTCTTTGCTGACCAACACTAAAAAGAAGGTTTGTGTTTTATTCCTAGTGAGTAATTGTAAACTTCCTTGAACTTTAATTCAATATAATAGCCTTAAGCAGCTGTCAAGTGTTGTGGTAAAATAAGATGGCTGGTAGAGTGTAGGATTACATTTCAAACAAAGTTCAAAGTCTCAGAAATATCTACTTCTTTGGAATGTGGAATGTGAAATTTGAAATTACCAGGATAAATGTAAATGCTAAAAAAGTTTAACAAGGTCACAACCAGACTGGACCTGCAAACCAGCCCGAGGGGCAAAGAGCGGTAAGAAATGTTTCCAGCCTAACTCACTAATTTTCTGTCTATTCTTGGTGACATCTGCATTTTCTTTTACATTAGAAAAAACAGACCAAGTCTGAGAAAGCCTGCGGCCCTTCAACCTAAGGCAACTTTCTTAAAGAGAAGTCTTCAAGACGACAACATATGGATACTACATCTCCACACCCTACCCACAGCTGGTAAATTCACAGTGAGCCTTTGACCCGATGCCAACCTATCCATATAGTCAGTGACACCTACACAGTGGTTGGGAGCAAAACACCAACGAAGGCCTTTATGTTGCTTTGTGTGTGTGTGTTTTTTAAAAAGAATCATGGAGACATAACTGACATAAAACAATTGCACATATTTCTATATTTATATCTATATCTGTATCCATCTCCAGGAGGCCATTGCCACAACAGAGATGTTGAATGAAACTGTCACTTCTAAAAGTTTCCTGTTGCCCCGTTGTAATTCCTCACTCTTGCTCCTCCTCACCTTCCTGCCATAGAAGGCAGCCACTTACCAGCTCTCTACTACTATACATTAATTTGCATTTGCTAGACTAGATAGAACCCTACACTATGCCCTATTTTATATAGCTTCTTTTACTCAACATAATTATTTTGCTAACTAACATTTACATCCATGCTGTAGGATAAATTCCTTTTTATTAATAACTAACTAATACTTTATTTTACAAATGTACAGATTGTTTATTCACTCAGTTACTGATGAACATTTGAATTGTTTCCAGTTTTTTTAACTATTACGAATTGGGCTAATAATTAACATTCACATAAAAGTTTTTGTAAAAACATATGCTTTTATTTCTCTTGAATAAATGAATAGGAGGAAAATAGCTGAGTTTATGTTTAATTGTTTAAGAACAGCCAAATTATTTTCCAATGTTTGTACCATTTCACATTCTTCCCAGGAATACATGACAGTTCTAATTCCCCAGCAATGTTGCCAACACTCCATACAGTACGTCTGTTTTATTTAACCACCCTAATAGAAATGCAGTGTTAGCTCACTGCAGTATCTCATTAATTTGTACTTCTAAAATTCAACATCAGCATATATCCTTTACTGAACTATTTATTCAAATTTTTAGTTGTATTGTTCATTTTCATTATTGTTCTGTTGTAAGTACCTTTTATATTCTGAAGACATGGCCTTTAACAAATAAATCATATATATTACATGCAAATATATATATAAAACATGCATATATATATATATATATATATATATATATATATATATGTTGTGCAAACATTTTCTCCCAGAATGTGACTTGCATTTTCGTTCCTTTAACAATGTCTCATGAAGAGAAAGTTTTTTTAATTATATAATTATCTATTTATTGGCTGTGCGTGTCTTCATTGCTGACTGTGGGCTTTGTCTATAGTGGGGGCTCCTCTCCAGTTGCGGTGTGAAGCCTGCTCATTTCGGTGGCTTCTCTTGTTCCTGAGCACGGATTCTCGGGTGCAGAGGCTTCAGCAGTTGTGGCGCACAGGCATAGTTGCCCAAGGTCATGTGGAATCTTCCTGGACCAGAAATTGAACCCGTGTTCCTTGCATTGGCAAGCAGATTCTTAACTGTGGGACCACTAGACAAGGCCAAAGTAGATGCTTTTAATTTTAATGAAATTCAACTCATCAATTTATTTTTCTATAAACCATGCTTTTGTTTTCTCATGGTGCTGGAATAGGTGTGGATCAGGAGGACTTATGAAAGGACTAAAAAGTGAGGAAAGATTCAGTTCATTTAAAATTTTGTGGAAACTTTCTACCTTAAGTTGTACTTTCTACCATATGTTCTGTAACCCAGAACGTATTCCTTTGATATGAATACACAGCAAGAGGTCAATAAAGCTGCTAAGACTTACTTTCTAGATTGGTCACTGTTATTCTTCATTATGCTATGTAGGTGACTCCAGGGAGGCCATAACCACTGGGAGACCCTGCAAATGGCAACTGGCATCACCTACAACCAAATGTGTCAGGAAGATCAGAATACCAATATAAAGTTTATCTGTCAAAACCTGCATCAGGCAGAAGGGCTCCTGGATAGCATAGGTGCTTTGAGATGCTCACTGGTTATAAAGCACATTAAATCCCCAAACAATATGCTCTGAAACAAAATGAAAATTGTAATAAGAGTATCAGGACACATCATTAGCACCTAATGAAATACGCTATAGACAATTCATCAGAATTCTCTGAATTAGAAATCTTTTTGGATTATGCAGTAAGAATGAACTATATAAATAGCAGAAAGATACCACTGCCATTTTGAAGAGAGAAATCTTCAAAAAAATTGGGGCAGGGAGAGTTTTTTAAAACCTGGGTCAAAAATCCTGCAAAACCACCCTCTTCCACTTAATCTAATGACATATTCAGCAGGTATCATAATATTTGAGGTTCATTAACAAGATTTCCCTGGATGATAGAAAAGATTGTTTAAATTATTACTCTATTCAACACATATGCATTGAGCCCTGTAGAGTTCCAGGCACTGTTGCAGGCACTGGGGATACAGCAGAGAACAGATTATATATTAGGTGGAGATAAATGTGATGCAGAAAAGAAAAGCAAAGAAGAAAGTTAGAGGTTGATAGGGATGTGCTGTTTAAATAAAAGGGTAGAAAATTTATATCTAATAAGGTAGCCTTTGAACAGACATCTAAGTAAACTGTTGGAGTGGACTCTGTGACTATTTAGGGGAAGAATTTTCCAGATATGGAGAATAGCAAATGACAAAAAATCCAAAGCAGTAATATGTTTGGGCATATTCAAGAAATAGCACACTGACCAGTGTGAGCTAGAGTAGAGCATGCCAAAAATTCAACTTAGACTGGAGGTGTCCTTCAACCTTTTGCTTCCTATCAAATTTACCTTCTCTCTCTTTAAATTCAATAATGACCTTGAAGAATAAATTATTTCAAAAATTCTTATTCTTTCAAGTTCCTGTCATCAGTTGCTTTTCACATGTATTTTATGAATTTCGACATGTCTTTAATCTTGGGTATACTTAATACTACAGGAAAAATCCCTTTGTATTTGCCACAGGCTTTTTTTCTTCCTGTTTTTTGACGTCTATGTGGACATGTCCATCTAGGAAAGGCAAAGACAGGTGCAGCTGATAATGAGCTCTGATATGTTCAGATTCAATCCATAAAATTTCAAGGGCTTATATTTCAACTTTGCATCATCCACCGAAAAATAGAAGAAGGATAAAAGGAAAGAGCTGGATTTCAACATAAGAAAGATAGATAATAGCTTTATTTTGGAAAACTTTTCTTGGGAGTCAGTTTAGAATTGCTGGCAATGCTTGTTATTGAAAGAATAAATAGAAAAATAAAATCTATCCATAACTACTTCTGTTAACTTACTGTGAAACCTAAATGGTAAAAAACATAGCTAAGAATTTCCCTCATATAAAGTTGTCCTCTACAATACACTTTTTGCTTTATTCTGTTTATAAGAGCTCTTGTAATATTTTGTTCTTGGTGTTTTTCAAGGAAGAGAGAAAAAAAAAAAAACAAACACGTCAAACAAAATACTTATATTGGCTAAGCAAAGGAGATATTTGTGTATGTAAAACAACCAGCAAGCACAAAGATGACATGACAATTTATAAACATTTTGATAACATTAGGTTTCGACCACACTGAAAAACTAAACTTCCTCTACTCTGTTTTTGCTACATATCAAATAGTTCACTGGCTCCGGGCGGGCCTTTAATCCATGGTGATTTCAAATCTCCAGTTATAAAGGAATGCTTGTAATTTAATTCCAATCAATTTCACGATAAGTAACATGGACTTATTTTTTTATGGTCACAAGTTTCCAGAGAAAAAGAAAAGATCAAGAAGGGGTTAGGGGCAAATGCTGGAGAAGTTGTCAAGAAAAGGAAACTTTCTTATTACTACCGGTGGAAATGTAAATTGGTGTAGCCACCATGGAAAACAGTATGGAGGTTCCTCAAAAAGCTAATAGTATTGCTGTATGATCCAACAATCCCACTCCTGGCGTATATTCAGGCAAAACCATAATTCAAAAAGATACATGCATATACATATATGGCTTCCTTGGTGACTCAGATGGTAAAGAATCTGCCTGCAATGCAAGCAACCTGGGTTCGATTCCTGGGTTGGAAGATTTCCTGGAGAAGGTAAATGGTGACCCACTCCAGTATTCTTGCCTGGTGAATTTCATGGACAGAGGAGCCTGGTGGGCTATAGTCCATGGGGTTGCAAAGAGTTGAATGCAACTAAAATGGAACATTACTCAACCATACAAAGAATGAAATAATGCCATTTGCTGCAACATGGATGGAACTTGAGATGATCACACCAACTGAAGTTAAGTTAGAAAGAGGAAGATAAATACCATATGATATCACTTACATCTGTAATTTAAAATATGGCACAAATGAACATAACTGCAAAACAAAAATAAACTCACAGATACAGAGAATAGATTTGTGGCTGCCAAGGGGTTGTACAGGTGAGAAGGACTGGGAGTTTGGGATTAACAGAAGCAAACTGTTATATGTAGGATGGGTAAATAATAATGTGCCACTCTATAGCACAGGGAGCTATATTCAAAATCTTGTGATGAACCATAATGGAAAAGAATATGAAAAAGAATCTATACAATCAGATCAGATCAGTTGCTCAGTCGTGTCCGACTCTTTGCGACCCCATGAACTGCAGCACGCCAGGCCTCCCTGTCCATCACCAACTCCCGGAGGTCACTGAGACTCACATCCATCGAGTCAGTGATGCCATCCAGCCATCTCATCCTCTGTCATCCCCTTCTCCTCCTGCCCTCAATCCCTCCCAGCATCAGAGTCTTCTCCAATGAGTCAACTCTTCGCATAAGGTGGCCAAAATACTGGAGTTTCAGGTTTAGCATCATTCCTTCCAAATTTTTTTTAAAGGAAACTCTTTAGCTGTAAAAAGAAATGATAGAAAAGGTTAAGGGAAGTAAGGCAAATTTCCATTTAAAGATAAAGCCAGCAACATAGAGAAGTAGATAAGATTAATTACATGGATGAGTCTTTCTTCATGAAGAAAACGTGCTCTAGGGCACTGTCTGTTTAAAGCACTCATAATAACCAGTGGATTCAAAGTACATTTGGGGGAAAAACACATTAAAAAATACTGGGGATTCCTAACCCAAATAGTAAGAGTTCTAATACATGGCCTTCATGTCAACGTAGCACTTACCATTCTACATTAAAAGGGTTGAATGTTTATATTAGCTTCACTTAGAAGGTATGGCTTGGGATATTGAATCATTGTAGCTTAACTCACAAAATTGAAAACAAAGTCATTTTCAACATGATCTTTAAATAAATACAATTCAGTTAGAATTCAGTTTTCTGACTATAACAAAAAAGAAAAAAAAGCTTACCTAGAATTGTCTTCTCATCTCTCAAGTTGCAAGGATATATATTTCCTTAAGAAAAACAGTTCTTTGGGATTCTGCATGCCCCAGCATTTTCTCTGCTTTCTCACTGCAAATAATTCAGGTCTTTTAGGAAATTCATGAATTAAGAAAACTATTACATTCCTTCCATATTATATAATATTTCTATCATTGTGTATAACTTAAGTCCAGTTTTTGCATTATCCATCTATATTACAAAAGGCCCAATAAACACTGGAGTTGGGAACATTTGTAGATTTTTTGAGATATTTCTGAGGTTTAGTTGGCAAAAATCACAAAGTGTTGAAATTGTGTCAAAGATACTAATGTTTCACAGAATTGGAATGAACTTTAGCTGTGTTTTTCTGGCATGAGTATAAATAAAGAATTTTTCTTCCTGTTTTAACAACTACTTAAACATAAATCATTTCTTTATGTTCAATCAAAGTTTTATCTTCACATCGGGGCATATAATACTGCAATGAGTTTTCTATAATCCTTTTGTCACGACTTTTTCCCCTTGTTTAGAGTTTTGCTAAATAGTTTTTCTTACTGCTCCACTATCATTATTTTAAATGTACGTGTTACTTCTTCCTTTTGCATGTGCCTTTTTAATCCCATTTTAAGGCATGTTCCAGTGCATCAACTTCCCAGGTCCTATTAGACTTGCATCACATAACTGAGCTATGTAGACAGTCTTGAGTACTATAGTGTATTCAGTGCCTGAACTATGCTTTACTATTAACTACAATGGCATTGAAATATGTATAATATCATATATGAAACGAGTCGCCAGTCCAGGTTTGATGCATGATACTGGATGCTTGGGGCTGGTGCACTGGGACGACCCAGAGGGATGGTATGGGGAGGGAGGAGGGAAGAGGGTTCAGGATGGGGAACACATGTATACCTGTGGCAGATTCATTTGGATATATGGCAAAATCAATACAATATTGTAAAGTTAAATAAAATACAATTTTAAAAAAAAAAAAAAAAATAAAAGTCCTTCAATTTAATAATAAATTGGCTCATCAAAATTGCCTAGAAGAGTTTGGGGAACAGTAATAAACCTACAGGAAGTCAGTAATCACAGATCCTGAGTGGTTTCTGGAGGGCGATTTGCTCTTCCCATCCCTCTAAGTCCTGTCGGATCCTTAATATTATGTAATTCCCAGAAGTGGAAACATCCCCCTGTAAGGTATAAAGTGAAAGATAATTTATATAATATTTATAATAATAAACTACAAGACTTTCAGGTTCCGGAAGAGAATCTGAATGTACATACATTAAAGGCGCTTCTCTTTTTATCTGTCTTAAAGAACATACACATTTTCTAAGTAAAGGAACAATTTCAATTTTTTCCAAAAAATTGTTGGCAACTATAAATCATGCTTGATTCTGAGCAGAATACAGCTGAAAGATCAATGTGAGTATATAAAATAGAAATGTTAAAGAAGAAAGAGAAAGTCAGTTCAGTTCAGTGGCTCAGTTGTGTCCAACTCTTTCGATCCCATAGACTGCAGCACACCAGGCCTCCCTGTCCATCACCAGCTCCCAGACTTTACTCAAACTCATGTCCAATGAGTAGGTGATGTCATCCAACCATTTCATCCTCTGTCTTCCCCTTCTCCTCCCGCCTTCAATCTTTCCCAGCATCAGGGTCTTTTCCAATGAGTCAGTTCTTCCCATTGGGTGGCCAAAGTATTGGAGTTTCAGCTTCAGCATCAGTCCTTCCAATGAATATTCAGGACTGATTTCCTTTACGATGGACTGGTTGGATCTCCTTTCAGTCCAGGGGACTCTCAAGAGTCTTCTCCAACACCACAGTTCAAAAGCATCAATTCTTTGGCATCAGCTTTCTTTATAGTCCAACTCTCACATCTATACATGACTACTAGAAAAAACATAGCTTTGACTAGATGGACCTTTGTTAGTAAAGAATGTCTCTGCTTTTTAATATGCTGGCTAGGTTGGTTATAACTTTTCTTCCAAGGAGCAAGCATCTTTTAATTTCATGGCTTCAGTCACCATCTGCAGTGATTTGGAGCCCAAAAAAATAAAGTCTGACACTGTTTCCCCATCTATTTGCTATGAAGTGATGGGACCAGATGCCATGATTTTTGTTTTCTGAATGTTGAGTTTTAAGCCAACTTTTTCACTCTCCTCTTTCACTTTCATCAAGAGGCTCTTTAGTTCTTCTTTGCTTTCTACCATAAGGGTGGTGCAACCTGCGTATCTGAGGTTATTGATATTTCTCCTGGCAATCTTAATTCTAGCTTGTGCTTCATCGAGCCCAGTGTTTCTCATGATATACTCTACATATAAGTTAAATAAACAGGGTGACAATATATAACCTTGATGTACTCCTTCTCCTATTTGGAACCAATCTGTTGTTCCATGTCCAGTTCTAACTGTTGCTTCCTGACCTGCACATAGATTTCTCAAGAGGCAGATCAGGTGGTCTGGTATTCCCATCTCTTGAAGAATTTTTCACAGTTTGTTGTGATCCACACAGTCAAAGGCTTTGGCATAGTCAATAAAGCAGAAATAGATAGATATTCTTCTTGAACTTTCTTGCTTTTTCGATGATCCAGTGGATGTTGGCAATTTGATCTATGGTTCCTCTGCCTTTTCTAAATCTAGCTTGAACATCTGGAAGTTCACGGTTCATGTACTGTTGAAGCCTGGCTTAGAGAATTTTGAGCATTACTTTACTAGTGTGTGAGATGAGTGCAATTGTGTGGTAGTTCGAGCATTCTTTGGCATTGCCTTTCTTTCGCAATGGAATGAAAACTAACCTTTTCGAGTCCTGTGGCCACAGCTAAGTTTTCCAAATTTTCTGGCATATTGAGTGAAGCAGTTTCACGGCATCATCTTTCAAAGTATGTGACTCTAAATATTTTTTATCAACATGAATATATTCCTACCTACATGGAACACTCAAAAAAATAAAAGAAAGAAAGAAAAGAAAAGAATTATTATTAAGAAAGATCCAATATAAACTAAAAGATCTAACATAAATCGAAACTCCTAAATACAAACTAAAAAATAAGTAAAAGATATAGTCTATGTTCTGCTGCTGCTGCTGCTGCTAAGTCGCTTCAGTCTTGTCCGACTCTGTGTGACCCCATAGATGGCAGCCCACCAGGCTCCCCCATCCCTGGGATTCTCCAGGCAAGAACACTGGAGTGGGTTGCCATTTACTTCTCCAGTGCATGAAAGTGAAAAGTGAAAGAGAAGTCACTCAGTCGTGTCTGACTCTTAGGGACCCCATGGACTACAGCCCACCAGGCTCCTACATCCATGGGATTTTCCAGGCAAGAGTATTGGAGTGGGGTGCCATTGTTCTACTCAGAGGCAAATGGTGAATATATCTGAGATATATTTTATAAGAAATAAATAGCAATTGAGTTGTTTTTAAAACACAGTCTGGAAAATATGGCATATAGATACTTTACCCTCCAATTTGATTCCTTAGAATCTGGACCATAATTTGCTGAGAATTTAAGTTGGCTAGGCAAGGGGCTGTCAAAAACCCAGGCAACCAGTAAGTGAGTTTAGTTTCTTAGTTCGAAAGTATTGCTCATTGTCCTGTTTCTGAAATTGCCAACTTTGCAGATTGGGACAAAAGGGAAGATGTGAATTGTTGACACCCTGCCATGTGCATTTCACATGAAATGTACATGTAGAGCTCACACCCGCCTCTGAGCTGGGATTCACCGTGCCTGATCAAGGATAAGGAGACAACAGTTTACAGAGAGATTAGAACCCTTGCCTCAAATCCTCCAGCAAGCAAGTGATGGAACCAAGATTCATGCTCAAGTCTACGTGATTCTGAAGTCAGCCTTTTCCTTAAATCCTATTGCTTTGCATTTCATAGGCAGGTATTCAGTACCTTTGAAAACTGATTTCAAGGATCAGGAAGCCTATAAGATAGGAAAGACTAATTAACATTCCAAAGGGAGGCAGGAGGAGAATAGGTGGTTTCCTGCAGTGTGAACTGTGGACAGTGGGTGCTGATATGGTCCCTGAAGCAGCTATGGCACTTCTAGGGCAGAGTAGGAAATTGGGGTACGGAGAGTCTGCTCAGATCAGAAAGACTGAAGAGGTGGGGGAATCCAAAACAGATAAATAAATAAATAACAACTCTCCTAGAGTCTGATTTATTCCAGAATCAGGCCTGGTTTTGTATGTGTTTGTCTCCACCATGCCTTTTATTTACTGGGTGGTTGTGTTGTCTTCCTCCAATGATTATATTCGGTAACCTCTCTCAGTCAAAGCCAAAGTCTTCCTTTTTCTCTGAAGTTCCTGGAGGGAGAGTACAGTGGTCAGATAAAGCCGGCCAGATGACTAAAACTTCCAGAAGGCCCAATGGCACAGAGAGAAACGCTTTGCAAGTGCACATGTTAGTGGAACAACAAGAATTTCCTTCCATGGAAGTAAAGCTTACCAGCACACGCCGACCCCAGTGGCTCAGTGGTAATGAATCGACTTACAATGCAGGAGACACAGGAGACCAGGAGACAGGGGTTCGATCCCTGGCTCAGGAAGATCGCCTGGAGGAAGAAATGGCAACCCATTCCAGTATCCTTGCCTGGAAAATCCCATGGACAGAGAAGACCAGTGGCGAATAGTCTATGGGGTCGCAAAGAGTCTGACACAACTGAGCAGCTGACACACTGCATGCTGATGTCAATAACCTCCCCTTCCCAGCCCTCCAGGGAAAACAGCATATGAAAGACAGGAATCCTGGGTCTGATTTGGTTGCACAAGGCACTGGTCTGTGAGGGTAAACAGAGGGACCCTGGACCAGGTCCGCTCAGTGGCATCCTTGACCATGTGTTTTCTCTCTGCTTTGCTTGTTTGCTGATTCACCAGTGACCCGATTGTATTCCAAGTCATCATTCTCTCTGATGCTCAAATTCAGACCACCTTTAGTGCTCCAGCCTAGTTCAGGTAGGATGTCAGGACTCCCGACAACTGTTACAAAGTACTTAATAATTATCAAGCTCTAATATCTATCTAATTTTATTGTTCAAAGCTGTCATTGAAAACTGAGATACTATTTTTTCCCCAATTATCAAGATGTGGAAACTGAGGGCCAGAGCTGTCACATCCTTTTTCATAACGCCTCACGGATGACTTAGGAGCCAGAAGTTTCCATCTTCACTGCTAGCCTGTCTTATGCACATGCTTTTATAAATATGATCTATAGAGTATTTCTACACAGATCCCTGCTTTTAAGTGGCAATTCTCCCAGCACTGGGAATTTTTGAATTCCTGTTATGTTCTAGCACCTTCCAAAGCAAATGTAAAATGAGATAAAATCTGACTGGTGGAAATAATCACAGAAACTTGAATTGATTTCTTTTCATGTTTGAGAATACAAGTAACCCAGAACACAGTCTTGGGAGATATTCTAAATAAGGAGTCTGAAGACAAAGTTGATCTCATTAGGAAAGTGTGAAGACAATATCCAAAAACCAAACCATATGTCATGTAATAGTCTGGAGGTAAATAAAGAAAAGCTGCTTTGGTGTTTAGAAATGAGAAAGTCATGATTACATACCAGTTGGCATCAAAATATTCACCGATATAACTCATGAAACAGATTTAGCCTACACCAGCTTGAGAAAGAGGTAGGTCAAACCATGGACAAGGACTTGGCACACAGTCGAAGTTTAACTGATGTTTACTGAATATACAAATGAGCATATGGATGGGATTATTGTCATAGACATGGTGAATAAAGAATAGGAGGTACTTCCCCCCAGTATGGATCTAATTCTGTGCCATTCTACAATTTATTCCTCAACTGTTTGTTTTGTTGTTGTTGTTGTTAATCTCTGCTTTTCTCTAGCTTATGGATCTGTGGTCTCTTCTAGCTCTACTTAGACTGAAGAAATGTTCAACTGCAGAAAAATTAGACTTTTGATGATAGTAGTAGAACAGAGCTGAGAGAATGTATCTACAGAGAGAGGTTCAAAATTAGTGATATTAGCTGCCACTATCTCCCTGTGTGCTAGCAGCTTTACCACTGCTAAATTGAGTAATTCTCCAAAATCTTAGAGGTAGATATTTCTACTCCCAACTTATTTGTCAAAAACTAAAGACAGAAGCATCATGTACAAAGGCAGCAAAGCTGAAATTCTAACATATGTCTATCTGAATTCAATGTCCCCTGCTATTTTCACTAAACCACTCTCAGACCATGAAAATAACCCAGCTTCTGCATTTTGCACATGAGCAATAAAGGGTTTGCCAGGTGGCATGGTGGTAAAGAATCTGCCTGCCAGTGCTGGAGACCCAGGAGACGTGGGATTGATCCATGGGTTGGGATGATCCCTTGGGATAGGAAATGGCAACCCACTCCAGTATTCTTGCCTGGAAAATCCCATGAACAGAGAAGCCTGACTGCCTCAGTCCATAGGGTCACAAAGTGTTCAACGCAAACTGAGCACACACACAAGCAATGAGAGAGAATTCCGCTGATGCCAGAAAACTGCAAGTAGTTATGGACCAGGGTATTTTAAATCCTTTTACTCTGGCCCCCTTGTTCCCCCCGGGATTCTCCAGCACACTAGTGGGTTGCCTCCCTCCCAAGTAAAAGCAAAGTAGCCCCCCCCCCCCCCCACAAAAAATGGGGGGCCACCCCCCAATTGGCTTATTAGTAGAAGACAAATCTAAAATGTATATCAGATGTACAGATTCAGCATTCTTAATAAAACTGCTAGCTGTGTTAGTAAAAGACAAACGAGTTTCTCCAACAGAGCCCTTGCCTCCAAATGTCTTATCGTGAGGGTGGCCTGCAGCTGCCCTTCTAAAAAGCTCTGTGGTGTCCAGTCCTGGAAAACTTGGCAGAGGATCTTGGCTCCTGGTGTCCCTTATCTTGGTAGCTGAGTACCTTAGCACCTGGGATATCAGTTTCAGAAGCTTGCAATTTATATACATATCTTGCATTTCTCTTTTTCATTTTAGGTGCCATAAAATGTAGGTAATGATTTATAATTCTTGAATTACTCAAAATCACAAAATTAAACTAAATCGAATTTGCTTTTCTTCTTCCCTGTTTTTAAAACTATAGTATTACAGTAAAAGACATTTAAAATTGTGTTTCAAATACTCTATCTGGTATCTAAATCCATCCAAAAATATAAAATTCTATAGTTCTTAAAAATATTTCTTCAAACTACATAATTCTAGCCTTTATAAGTTTTCACATATTTGCTAGTATAAAGTTGATCTCAAAAGTTAGCTATTTTGATTTATTTAGAGGAAAATATTTTTTATGATTATTTATTTAAATCATTTTGACAAAACTGTCAAAATAACCTTGAAAAAGCAAAAACTGATTTTGGAATACTGTTTAGGGTCTTCCAATTTAAAATTAAAAAGAAAAATGGAAACTGGCATATGCTTAGAGATATTAATGATAGGTTTAGATTGCTGAATACTCCCTCAAAAGCAACAGAACATTTTTCCTTTGAAATAGCAAAATAATGGCATTAACAGTCCACAGTTACAGTGAAAAACTGGAATAAGAAGACAGTGGGAAGAAATTCCAAGGTGAATGCCAAACGCCAAGGTGAAATGAAAAGAATGATAATGGTTCCGTCCTTTCCAAAGATGAGCTGACCAGTGCTCCTGGGAATAAGTATGGAAGTGCGTTGTGTGGGTAAAATGCATACCTAGCCATATGTAAAGCTTGCTGAGAAGAACAATTTCAAAATCCTAACTAGCAGTTATTCTTGAATGTTAGCTCTCAAATCTTACCAATTCAGAGTGAGGACACTGCTGTTAGTAGCTAAAATGAGTCTTTTCTGGTCCTAGAAAATGGCTGTGAGATCTCAGACTCTTGGAACTCAAAAAAATGGTACTCACAGGAAATCAAACAGATCTACCCTTGTCAATACAAAGAAGTGAATGTCCTTGGCTGGCTTTGGGAAGATGATGGAATTGTTGCCTTCACACCTGCCTTTTTGTATGCTGGAAATTCGACCTTAAGTAGTGTACCTATTCAATGTAAATTCCCCTGGTCCCACCACAAGTTAAATAGGTTTAATCTCCTATCCTGTGCTGACTCTGTTAGTAAGTAAAACTGCCTAGAGGATGCTTGAGGATGATTTTGAGAATGAAAGAAGGCTTAGTGTGAAATATTACTATGATGAAATAGTCATATGTCTGTAGACTGATGGCAAAGACAAGGGGAAGAGGGATTGGAGAAGCCTTGGTGGAGGGTAGGGGAGCAAGGGCACTTAAAATGCTTATTTTTCAGCTCTGTTTCAAATCATTAATCAGATCAGATCAGATCAGTCGCTCAGTCGTGTCTGACTCTTTGCGACCCCATGAATCGCAGCACGCCAGGCCTCCCTGTCCATCACCAACTCCCAGGGGTCACTCAGACTCATGTCCATCGAGTCAGTGATGCCATCCAACCATCTCATCCCCTGTCATCCCCTTCTCCTCTTGCCCCCAATCCCTCCCATCATCAGAGTTTTTTCCAGTGAGTCAACTCTTCACATGAGGTGGACAAAGTACTGGAGTTTCAGCTTTAGCATCATTCCTTCCAAAGAAATCCCAGGGCTCATCTCCTTCAGAATGGACTAGTTGGATCTCCTTGCAGTCCAAGGGACTCTCAAGAGTCTTCTCCAACACTACAGTTCAAAAGCATCAATTCTTCGGCGCTCAGCCAGCGCTCAGCCTTCTTCACAGTCCAGCTCTCACATCCATACAGGACCACAGGAAAAACCATAGCCTTAACTAGTCAGACCTTTGTTGGCAAAGTAACATCTCTGCTTTTCAATATGCTATCTAGGTTGGTCATAACTTTCCTTCCAAGGAGTAAGCGTCTTTTAATTTCATGGCTACAGTCACCATCTGCAGTGATTTTGGAGCCCAGAAAAATAAAGTCTGACACTGTTTCCACCGTTTCCCCATCTATTTACCATGAAGTGATGGGACCAGATGCCATGATCTTCGTTTTCTGAATGTTGAGCTTTAAGCCAACTTTTTCACTCTCCACTTTCACTTTCATCAAGAGGCTTTTTAGTTTCTCTTCACTTTCTGCCATAAGAGTGGTGTCATCTGCATATCTGAGGTTATTGATATTTCTCCTGGCAATTTTGATTCCAACTTGTGCTTCCTCCAGCCCAGCGTTTCTCATGATGTACTCTGCATATAAGTTAAATAAACAGGGTGACAATATACAGCCTTGATGTACTCCTTTTCCTATTTGGAACCAGTCTGTTGTTCCATGACCAGTTCTAACTGTTGCTTCCTGACCTGCATACAAATTTCTCAAGAGGCAGATCAGGTGGTCTGGTATTCCCATCTCTTTCAGAATTTCCCACAGTTTATTGTGATCTACATAGTCAAAGGGTTTGGCATAGTCAAGAAAGCAGAAATAGATGCTTTTCTGGAACTCTCTTGCTTTTTCCATGATCCAGCGGATGTTGGCAATTTGATCTCTGGTTCCTCTGCCTTTTCTAAACACAGCTTGAACATCTGGAAATTCACGGTTCACATATTGCTGAAGCCTGGTTTGGAGAATTCTGAGCATTACTTTACTAGCGTGTGAGATGAGTGCGATTGTGTGGTAGTTTGAGTATTCTTTGGCATTGCCTTTCTTTGGGATTGGAATGAAAACTGACCTTTTCCAGTCCTGTGGCCACTGCTGAGTTTTCCAAATTTGCTGGCATATTGAGTGCAGCACTTTCACAGCATCATCTTTCAGGATTTGGAATAGCTCAACTGGAATTCCATCACCTCCACTAGCTATTTGTAGTGATGCTTTCTAAGGCCCACTTGACTTCACATTCCAGGATGTCTGGCTCTAGATCAGTGATCACACCATCGTGATTATCTGGGACGTGAAGATCTTTTTTGTACAGTTCTTCTGTGTATTCTTGCCAGAACAACTAACAAGATGTCATTAACAAGTAGGTACTTGTTAAGCGTGATTTTATCTATTAACTTCCCTAGAGAAATGTATCTCTATGATGCAAATGAAATGAGACAACGTTCATCTAACAGACTGTAATGTAATATTTGCATATTTTAAGGGGAGCTGAATACCCATCAGAAGTCCATAAATGAGAGATACTTCTTGTCATGGGGCATCAGGAGCACTTCCTTTATGTATTCTAACTAAAGAAACAATAAACCCAAGATTTACGTTCTAGTCCAAGCATGTGAATTTGGAGAAGTCTCTTCTTTCTTTCTTCAGCCGTTCGTTTGGAGTTAGCCTCATGCTCTGGTGGCAAAAGCTCTGCCTCAGATATCACAGGCAATGTTTTTACCAGATGCTTTGCCACAGTACTCCAGGCATCATCAGGTCTCTGGGCTGGAATAGTTATTTGTTTACCATTCACTGCTTGACTGCTAATCAACAGCTATGTGTTTTTTGTTATAAAAATGAGAAACATCCAGACACTAATTTCTATAGTAGCTAGTTGTAACAAAGTACTTTTAAATGCAGTAGATGTTATAAGACAATAACTTATAAGTCACTCTCATAACCAGTGATGAGTCGTGGAGTGCTAGGGGCAGCTGCAATTAACACTTGTTTTCTAGCCCTTGCATCCAAGGAAAGAGGGTACACGGAAGCTGGACATGTTACTTGCACTCATGTTCCATTGGGGGTTGGGGAATTCAGTCGTAAGGCTTCACTTAAAATTAATGGCTTTTATCTGGGGCTTCCCTTGTGGCTCAGCTGGTAAAGAATCCACCTGCAATGCAGGAGACCTGGTTCGATCCCTGGGTTGAGAAGATTCCCTGGAGAAGGGAAAGGTTACTCACTTCAGTATTCTGGCCTGGAGAATTCCATGGACTGTATAGTCCATGGGGTCACAAAAAATCATACACGACTGAGTGAATTTCACTTCTTCATTTCATTACTAAAAGGAATTAAAAAAGAAGAAATACTGAAAGATCATTGGCAATCTCTTCCACAGTGGGCTTTAAGTCAAAAGAAAAGCTAAAATTGCGTATTTACAATCTGTGAGAATATTTGTCTCTTAGACACAGGCCGAGTGCTCTCCCCAACCTCTGTCCCTCAGTCCTCGTTCCCTAGTTTTAAGTCATTTGAAAGAATTAGCCTGTGGGATAGAGGCACAATTCTAATGAACAATCTCTGCTACCCATGTGTGCATAAAAAGTGCCACTTTGTTGAGCAAAGACTGTTTTATTAGATTTATTCCTACTATCTTTTTAGCTTTCTAAAACAACAACAAAAAGCTATGTGTTTTCAGTTCTTCAGTGTTTCATGTTATAGTACTCTGTCAATATTAGGTTACAAGCCATGGGCAAAAGACCTCTCCTTTTTTTTCTTCCTTATTCGTTTCCAGAAATGTTTCCTCCAGTCTAAGAATATAGGAAAAAAATGTATGTATGTGTGAAAAAAAAAATATATATATATAAAAAATATATATCCATATATATGTTGATATATATATCCATATATATGTTGGTATATATATATATATATGTATTTGAGATGTGATGCTATACCAAAGAAGGTGAAAGTCGCTTAGTCATGTCCAACTATTTGCAACCCCATGGACTATACAGTTCATGGAATTCTCCAGACTAGAATACTGAAGTGGGTAGCCATTCCCTTCTCCAGGGGATCTTCCCAACCCAGGGATCAAACCCAGGCCTCCTGCCTTGCAGGCAGTCTTTACCTGCTGAGCCATCAGGGAAGCCGTGTGTGTGTGTGTGTGTGTGTGTGTGTGTGTGTGTGTGTGTGTATGTATATATATATATATAAATATATAAACAAAAGAAAGCATTCAAATTGAGGCTAAACTTATAAGTAATCTATGCAACTTGGTGGAAGGAATATAAACTTTTAAAAATACTGTTTCATTTATTTATTTGGTAGCACAAGGTCTTAGTTGGCAGCATTTAGGATCTTTAACTATGGTATGTGAACATTTAGCTGCAGCATGTGGGATCTAGTTCCCTGATCAAAGACTGAGCCCAGTTCCCCTGCACTGGAAGTGCAAAGTCCTAGCCATTGGACCACTGGGGAAATTGCAGAAATATAAACTTTAAGAAATTACTATGCTTAAGTACTGATTCAACTCAAGACTGAGATAAGAGAATCTCATCATATCACCTTGAGAACTTGTCTCTTTGGCTTTTCTCTAGCCTCTGCATAGGTTGGAGAAGTCTTCCCAAGGAAATAATATCTCCCAGGGTACAAGCACAACAGCAAGCACTGCAGCTAAGGCATTACAATTTTCTAGGTTTAGGATCACCAAATGAGCCAGCCTAAGACCATCCAGCTATGAAGAACTTGGTACACAACAGCTATGGTGAGAAAAATCAAAAATTCTACCTTTTCCCTATTTTGAACCAAAGGAAATGGTTTTCAAGAACAAATATTGTGATCTGAAAGGGCACATCTAGTTACTCTTTGAACTTATATCTGTTAGAGTTGTTGGCATGTGCCTCTCATTCATCAGTATCTCCTAGTCTTATTATTGTAAAAACTGGAATTGGTGATCTTGGTAGTGACCTTAGCAAATTTCCTTAATCTCCCTGTGTCTCCCTTTCTTTCTCTGTAAAAGAGAGATAATAATCCTTAATATGTAGGGTTTTCATAAGGATTTAAGTAGTTAAGTGTTAGAGGGCTGGGCATAGTCCCTTGCAATAAATAAATAATAGTAGCCTTTTGCTTATGGATGGCTAGCAACCTAAAACACTTTCTCCACCAACCTACAACACTTTTTCTTGGCAAAGGATGTGGTGGATTCTCAACTATAATACATATATCAATCTTTCAAAAACTTCTGCCCGTGGGAAAGTTCCTTGGTCACAGCTTTCTTCATTAAGTAGGAGCGCAGACCCGGGCACTGAGTTGAGCTGCATCGCCATCTAGTGGTTAGATTTTGTGGTGCCCAGGTCCAGAGTTCTCAACAAGTATATGAGTGAGTAGGTTTCCTAAGTTCAGGTAGAGTTGAAGGGAACTCTTGACTACTTTCCTTATTTATACATAAGAAAAATGAATCCGAAACAAAGGAATGACCCAAATTTTATGTTACAGAGAATGATCTGCAGAAGTGCCATCCCATTTAGCTGCTATTTCCCTCAACGGTGTGGAATAGGGGTTGTGGCACTGTGGCTGCATATTTGCATTTTCTTTCATGCAGCTGTATAACCTCCTGTGAACCTGAGTGTTCTTATTTTTAAGATGCGGATGATGTGGTTGTTCTAAGTATCAGTCGAATAATAGTATATATAAAGTGTTAGTCGCTCAGTCGTATCCAACTCTTTGCAGCCCTAAGGCCTGTAGCCCGCCAGGCTTCTTTGTCCATGGAATTCTCCAGGCAAGAATACTGGAGTGGGTAGCCATGTTTTCCTTCAAGGGATCTTTCGGATCCAGGGATCGAGCCTGGGTCTCCTGCATTGCAGGCAGATTCTTTACTGTCTGAGCCATCAGGGAAGCCCACATAAAAGGGCTTTATAAATAATGCATTATTTAAAATAAATATAAATTAATATATTTTAATTTTTTTTCTTTTTTTTTTTTTTGGTATGGAAACAGATGTATCTCATTCAAAGCTGCTGTTGCAGTTGAGAGTCACTCACTCATATATTCATAGCTTGTTTCCACAAGTACATATTGTGTGGCTGCTATGGCATCATCATAGGGAAAGAAGACACAAGGACCAAGAAAACACAGACTTTTCCCTTGAAAGAAACCACAGTCTAATAATGAAGACAGACATCAATACATGCAATGTGTTGTCATAACAGATATTGTAGTAGAGAGACTGGTACTAACTTCAGTGGTTGCTCATAAAATGAGAATACTCACCCAGCTAAGTTGGGGTAGAGAGTGGTTGCAGAGACAGAAAACATTTTATACAGGAAAAAATAAAGTAGGATTAAGTTTAAGAAAAACACTAGTGGTATTCCAGAGAAATAGATGGGGATAGGTGAGAGGTAGAAATCCTAGATGTGGAATATGAACACCCTGAAAAAAAAAATTTAAAAAGAACAATATCATCCTACAGCTATGAAAACATTCTCGTTTGGTACATATGTCTTCATAACTCATAGATGGGATCCAAACAAATGACAAATTAATCTGGTTTGGAGCCAATGTTTCATAACATAACAAAATTTGATACTTTGCAGTTATGAAAACAAAGATTATTTTTAATTGTGAAATAGAATATAATCTAAAGAGCCAAAAGAAAATTATAAGAACTGCATGATTTCATGAAAGCTCATCTAGACCGATAATTCATTGGTTTCTGTATTGTATATTTAGTATACAATATACTATATTGTATATTTGTCCTTCAGTTCTACGTGTTCATGGCTGTTGGGATTTTTTTTTCCCTCCCTCTCTCTCATCATGCTGAATATTTGAAAAAAAAATCTTAATGGCCTAGGAGTCATACTTTCTCTTTTCAAATCTCTTCTAGTTTTCCTCACCATCCCCTCACATTCAGAGAATTGCTATCTAGACAGATTGACTGACAGTCATCTATCCACACATCATTCATTCCAAATGCCTCCCTTCTGGGCCATTTCAGGGTAAGAAGTGTTCATTAGTCCTTCAAAACTTATCAGTAAGGAAAAGTCTGTCAAAAATACATTTCCAGGTACAGTGAAAGTCTATAATTACATTCTTCAAAGGTGGGTTTTCTTATACTTCTTCATGTCAAAGAGAACCAGAAAAAAAAAAACAACCGTAATTTTTTTAATCAAATAAACAACAATGTCACAAAATGATTAAAAGAGAAAGAAAGCAATTTCCTTTGATTAAGGAAGGAACAGGTGGCACAGTTGATAAAGAATCTGTCTGTCAATGTAGGAGACCCAAGAGACGAGGTTTCAATCCCTGGGTCAGGAAATGGTGACCCACTCCAGTATTCTTGTCTGGAAAATCCCATGGACAGAGGATCCTGGAGGGCTATAGTCAGGGGGTCGCAAAGAGTCGGACATGACTGAGCACACACACACACACACACACACATACATACAAGGAAATAGGATATTTCCAAATTGCACACAAAAAACCTGTGTTTTAAAAACTGGTTTTGAACCTCTCTTCTTCATTTGCCCACCACAAACAGCATCATTTCCAACAAGGTGCTGTGTCCTGATTTCATGCTTTCTTAGGTCAATCTTTCTGCCTTGAAGTGCCATCCTCTCCCCTGACTTTCATTTTTTCAGTGACAACTCTCATTCCAGATGAGTCCTGCAACTCACATTCTCTGGGAAATATCCCCTGACTTCTTTTCCCTAAATGCATTCACATTCTTTCCACTCCCTTGGCACCTTGTACGCTCTCACTGCGGCCGATTGATTGCAGGCATGGCCCCAGTTGTCCATGCCTCCCTCTCTTCTGTTCTTTAAAGTGAATGGACCCCTTCCCATTGAGTCTATTTCCCCATCCTTTGAATCTGGGTTAGCTTTGTGACTTTCTCCGGCCAGGAGAATGTAGAGGAATAATTTGCCACTTCCCAGCTAGATCTCAGAAAGACTGTACTGCGTGGAATCAAGGATTTGTGAGATTCGATCAGCAGACACTGATTCACTGCCTGGGTTCTTCACCCAGTAGCTCTCAGGCATCTCCATCATGGTGGTTCATAAAAAAGATGACAAAATACAGACATATTTGAGATCTTTCTACACTGAATAATTTTACTGACATTGACCAGGAACTGTACCCTGAGGCCAAATGGCCTTGGACAAGGTCTTTCAAACCAACTGGCTATCAGGCTGATCCTGAAAACTGGATATTATCAAATATGTATGACTAATGAGAGGAGAACAAAAGCAAGCAAATTGTTTGCATATATACCCCATGGGATTCCCTCAGTCTTAAAAGGATGCTCATAGTGAGCTCTTTGACCACTGTCAGTGTTCATTAATTAACAGAAAAGATTACTGGGGAATATGAATTACTTTGTCGTGTTAGCCTATTTAGTGACATAATTGATCTTGGCAGAACTCTGAAAGGACTCAAGGTGCCAGCTGCCTTGAAATTGAAGGCTTAAAATTGTCCCTTGGTGATTGACAATTCTGGCAAAGCTCTGTGAAGAACACTGTATATCTAATATCCAAGAAGGAGAAATCACTACATCAGGAAGAAAAAAAAATCAGTGTCCAGCAATGTGCTTTGGTCCCATGAATCAAAGGGAACAAAATGTTTTCCATCTGGGGAGAGGGGTTGTGGCTCCTATAGGAGGTTTCAGACTTCTCTCAATTATCAGAGTCAAGCTGGGGCATGGGGTTCACAGAAGAAGAAAGGTGAGGTACAGCTGGAGCTCATTTCTCCTTCTCTCCCCTCTCCCTGAAGCCTCTGTACTAATCCTGTGTTCTTCAGTTGCTTTCAGTCTCAGGCTTCCCAGGTGGCACTAGGGGTAAAGAACCTGCCTGCTGACACTAGAAACACAAGTTCAATCCCTGGGTCAGGAAGATCCCCTGGAGGAGGGCATGGCAACCCACTCCAGTATTCTTGCCTGGAGAGTCCCATGGATAGAGGAGCCTGGCAGGCTATAGTGGCGAAGAGTCAGACACGACCAAAGCAATTTAGCAGCAGCAGCAGCAGCAGCAGCAGCAGCTTTCAGTTCAGAGAAGCGTGGGCATGCCAACAGTCTTCATCATCTGGAAAATTTTTTTTTTTTTAACGTCAGACATATTATCCTCTTCTCAAGTTAATATTTCTATCCTAAAATCTTTCCATTACAGAAAGTTATGTTTGTGGAGCTTTTGAATTATAGCATAACAACAATTCATATGCATGCAAAAATACCAATGCTTAATTTCCCAAATGGCAATGATAGAGTGTGTGTGTGCGCTAAGTTGTTCGGTCAGGTCCAACTCTTTGAGACTCTATGGATCGCAGCCCATTGGGCTCCTCTGTCCATGGGATTTTCCTCTGGGCACCTGGCTCTCTTAGCGTATTTTCATAAGGAGCCCAGGAATTATGTACCAAGATTTCCTTCAATTTTGCCGTTCAAGAAAATCTTACATGTTACCATTCAGGTGGTTTGCTTTTGATTTCTGCTTCGAGGTGGGTGACAGAAGAGTGATATGTGAGCATCCTTTTCAGTGTTCAGTTTGCTTTAAGAACGTACTACAGAAATGGAACTTTCTAAGCTCTAACACAGTTTAATGCAGTGCAGACCACAGCAGTCAACACTATGATGGCAGGGTAAAGTGTCCAGTTCTGCAAGGAGAGGGCAGAGTATTGCTCTACACTGAGGACTTCTGGATTAGAGAAAAAGAGCTGCCAGTAGGAATCCCACCTCCTTTCTAATTTCTAGCCAAGGGTCAAAGTGCAAGAAAAAAATAGACCTGATCAAGTAAAGGAATTTCACTGGAGTGGGGGTGGATTTTCCTGAATAAAATTATTTTGATGATAAACTATTTTCACTGAGAGAGTTGAAAGGAAGCTCGCTGGAAAGAAAATGGGAACCGTTGACTCTTCTGTACCAAGGAATTAGTAAACTGAGTGAAGTAGTAGAAAAGATGGGGGAATTATCTGTAAGGAGGTGACACAGGCCCACCTATGGACCAGATCTCAAATCCCACTGCAGAACGCTGATCTGGAAGACAAGGCGGTGGGGGGGTGGGGGTGGGGGGAAACACTTTGGGAGAGGGTGCTCTAGCCCAGGAATGTGCCTGGGGAAATAAGCAGTTATGCTCAAAGGAGCAATTCACATTCAGTCACCTGATTCTGGGAGAAGAGAGGGGAAACAGGGCTCATGCTGTCTGAAGTTTCTCTGAGAGAGGAATTTATTGTGTTGGAGTGGTGGTTTAGTCTCTAAGTCGTGTCTGACTCTTGTGAATGCATAGACTATAGCCTGCCAGGCACCTCTGTCCATGGGATTTTCCAGGCAAGAATACTGGAGTGGGTTGACATTTCCTTCTCCAGGGAATCTTTCCAACCCAGGGGATCGAACCCACATCTTCTGTGTGGCAGGCAATTCTTTACCAACTGAGCCATCAGGGAAGCCCCTTGTCTGGGAGAAACCAATTCAAGACATTTTCCTACTGTCAATGAATGTTGAACATCTAGAGAACTCTGTATTATTTTGCAGAGGGAACATTTCATGCAAAAATGGGCTCGATAAAGGACAGAAATGGTTATGGACCTAACGGAAGCAGAAGATGTTAAGAAGAGGTGGCAAGAATACACAGAAGAACTGTACAAAAAAGAGCTTCACGACCCAGATAATCATGATGGTGTGATCACTGACCTAGAGCCAGACATCCTGGAATGTGAAGTCAAGTGGGCCTTAGAAAGCATCATTACGAACAAAGCTAGTGGAGGTGATGGAATTCCAGTGGAGCTATTTCAAATCCTGAAAGATGATGCTGTGAAAGTGCTGCACTCAATATGTCAGCAAATTTGGAAAACTCAGCAGTGGCCACAAGATTGGAAAAGGTCAGTTTTCATCCCAATCCCAAAGAAAGGCAATGCCAAAGAGTGCTCAAACTACCGCACAACTGCACTCATCTCACACGCTAGTAAAGTAATGCTCAAAATTCTCCAAGCCAGGCTTCAGCAATATGTGAACCGTGAACTTCCTGATGTTCAAGCTGGTTTTCGAAAAGGCAGAGGAACCAGAGATCAAATTGCCAACATCCGCTGGATCATGGAAAAAGCAAGAGAGTTCCAGAAAAACATCTATTTCTGCTTTATTGACTATGCCAAAGCCTTTGACTGTGTGGATCACAATAAACTGTGGAACATTGTGAAAGAGATGGGAATACCAGACCACCTGATCTGCCTCTTGAGAAATCTGTATGCAGGTCAGGAAGCAACAGTTAGAACTGGTCATGGAACAACAGACTGGTTCCAAATAGGAAAAGGAGTACGTCAAGGCTGTATATTGTCACCATGTTTGTTTAACTTATATGCAGAGTACATCATGAGAAATGCTGGACTGGAAGAAACACAAGCTGGAATCAAGATTGCTGGGAGAAATATCAATAACCTCAGATATGCAGATGATACCACCCTTATGGCAGAAAGTGAAGAGGAACTAAAAAGCCTCTTGATGAAAGTGAAAGTGGAGAGTGAAAAGGTTGGCTTCAAGCTCAACATTCAGAAAACGAAGATCATGGCATCTGGTCCCATCACTTCATGGGAAATAGATGGGGAAACAGTGGAAACAGTGTCAGACTTTATTTTTCTGGGCTCCAAAATCACTGCAGATGGTGACTGCAGCCATGAAATTAAAAGACACTTACTCCTTGGAAGGAAAGTTATGACCAACCTCAATAGCATATTCAAAAGCAGAGACATCACTTTGCCAACAAAGGTTCGCCTAGTCAAGGCTATGGTCTTTCCTGTGGTCATGTATGGATGTGAGAGCTGGACTGTGAAGAAGGCTGAGTGCCGAAGAATTGATGCTTTTGAACTGTGGTGTTGGAGAAGACTCTTGAGAGTCCCTTGGACTGCAAGGAGATCCAACCAGTCCATTCTGAAGGAGATCAGCCCTGGGATTTCTTTGGAAGGAATGATGCTAAAGCTGAAACTCCAGTATTTTGGCCACCTCATGCGAAGAGTTGACTCATTGGAGAAGACTCTGATGCTGGGAGGGATTGGGGGCAGGAGGAGAAGGGGATGACAGAGGATGAGATGGCTGGATGGCATCACTGACTCGATGGATGTGAGTCTGAGTGACCTCCGGGAGCTGGTGATGGACAGGGAGGCCTGGCGTGCTGCGATTCATGGGGTTGCAAAGAGTCGGACACGACTGAGCAACTGATCTGATCTGATGCAGGGATGATATTTTGAAATACCTCATACTATTTGTTTATTTCTTTCTTAGTAATTCATTTTCCTGCTCTTCTCTCCTCCATGTGGAGTTGAACCCAGTGTTTCTAGAGAAAAGTATGATCAGAAACTAGAGGGGAAAAGAGGTGTGTTTAATGTAAGAAAGATACCAAGCATTTCTTTCTATCATTTGGAGAGCACTTGTTTAGAAAACATTTTCCCAGATAGTAGAAGAGAAGGAAAGACAAAGAGGGCAGAGATAAAAAGAGTGATAATGTTGGGGTTCTGTTTATGGGATTGCATGTGAAGGGGCCACACTGGCAAGAATGTAAGGAGCCATGGCACAGGGCTACCCATGAAGGACGTTGTTTATATTTCCAGGGGTTGTAGGGAAACTGATTCAGCATGCGGCCAACTACCCAGCCTCATCCCCAGTAAGGACCATACACAGAAGCTGTCCTGGGTCTATACTAACTTCTTCCCTCCAGCATTGGAGGAGGATTCCCCTTTACAATAGCCATATACAGATGAAGAGTTCCTGCATCATGATGTTGGTGAAAATACGTTGCATCATAAATACCTTATCTACCGACTCCTCTACTTCCCCAGTCTCACCTGACTCCACACTACGTTTCTCTAACTGTGCATTTCCCTTTTCTATCACAGGCCATTTACACATGCTGTCCCTGATGTCTGGAGCACTCCTGCCACCTACCCACCTGCCCCTGCCACTTTCTCCTCTAACACATGCATGTTCAAGATATTTATCCTTCAGATCTCAGCTGAAAGGTGTATCCTTGGGGAAAACCATTTTATTAACTTTTAAGAGCATTTAGATTCTTATGTACATATACACATACTTGAACTGTCATTCTTAACAGAGTGAAGCCTAGATTATAACTGTGCATATATTATTATTAGTGCAATTGTGTGATTAATGTCCCTCTGTTCTATTTGGCCCTAAACACGCTGAGAACAGGGGTCACATCTTTTTGGCAAACACTGTATTGCCAGCACACTACATAATGCATGGCAAAACTGTAGCTGCTCAATAAATATTCCATGGATGAATAGATGCATCTTTATCTAATAGTGTCCCTGGCATGTATATAATATACACACATTTATATACAAACGTATGTGCATATACATCTTGCTGATGCTGCTGATAAGTCGCTTCAGTTGTGTCCGACTCTGTGCGACCTCATAGACAGCAGCCCACCAGGCTCCCCCATCCCTGAGATTCTCCAGGCAAGAACACAGGAGTGGGTTGCCATTTCCTTCTCCAATGCATAAAAGTGAAAAGTGCAGGTTAAGATATGTTAAATAAATAAATTCATGAATGATTTGTTTAAGATGCTGTGTGATAAAGTAAACATGAACTTTTCAACCAAGAAAGTTAGGGTTGAACTGCAGTTCTTGAACTAACTGAATAAGTTTGGGGAAAATATCTTATAATTTTGAGCCTTAGTTTACTGACCTGAGGGAAAGAATAACAACTCTGAACATTGCTTGTCAATGTCAAATGAAATAATGTACAAAAACTGCCCAGGCTGGTGATTAGTATTAATATATACTAAGTGCGGTGATTAGTATTAATATATACTAAGTGCTCAAGAAATCGTGGCTATTGAAATGATTGAATTCATGTAAATTAGGATATAGAGCTCAATTTAGTTGACTTACCCACAAAACAGTGCTGGATACATAAAATGGATTCAATAAATATAATAAACCAGTGAATAAATGCATGTTTAGGATGACTTGAAATCTCTATTGTATGAGCAATTTATTTTTTCAAGAGTTTCCTAGAATGATGCAGAATCCTGCCGCTAGGGGTCAATAAATAGACACTGAAAAAATAAGGCCTCAGATGCCTAGATTCTAATAACTGATGTAAAATTTTTTTGTAAAAGTAATATTAAGGCATGACAAATATTTATGTAAACAAAGTAATGTGCTCAGTTATTCAAAAGTTTTCAACTATCTAACAGTTATCTATCAAGTAAATCATATATTCACAATCTTTCTCTTTCTTCCTCCCTCCCTTCCTTCTTTCTTTCTCTCCCTAACCGACCTCTCTCTCTCCCTCTCTCCTTCTTCCTTCATATCAGGAAACAAAGAACAAAACTTTTACCTGAATTCTCACTATAACTTTATAAGGCATTGTTGTTCTGTCACTAAGTCACATCCGGCTCTTTGCAGCCCCATGGACTGCAGCACGCCAGGCTACCCTGCTCTTCACTATCTTCCAGAGTTTGCCCAAACTCACGTCCATTGAGTCAGTGATGCTATCTAACCATCTCATCCCCTTCTCCTCCTGTCCTCCATCTTTCCCAGCATCAGGGTCTTTTCCAGTGAGTCGGCTCTTTACATCATGTGGCCAAAGTACTGGAGCTTCAGCATCAGTCCTTCCAACAAATATTCAGGGTTGATTGCCTTTAGGATTGATTGCTTTGCTCTCCTTGTAGTCCAGGGGACTCTCACGAGTCTTCATGCCCATGCATAAACAAGGAAGCTGGCTCTGGAGCTGGCCAAAGCCTGGGCTAAGAATGTGAACTCTCAACTGCCTTCAGTTTGCACCAACTCCAGTAACAGTTTAAAGGTCACTCCACCTCTTTCTCATTGTGGTTTAGCTTCCTTGATGTTTTCCCCCAGTTCATCCATGATTCAGATTTCTTCTCTTTTCTTCTATTTACATCTGGGTAAAAACTTATCTCTTCTTTGGCTCTGTATTCAGAAGGCATCCTCAACAATGTCTGATTTTAGCCGTCCCTCACTAGATAAGGATTCTGCATTACATGCTATATTAATTTACTACAGCAGCCATAACAAAGAATCACAGATTCTCTGGAAACTATTAATGTAACTTCAAGAACAAGATATCTCAAGGGTCGGTTTTTCCAGACCTCTCTCCGTGACTAATAGATGGTCATCTTCTCCCGGTATCATCACCTTGTCTTTTCTCTGTTCATGTCTGTATCCAAATGTTCTCTTCTTATAAGAACACCAGTCATACTGGATTAGATTCCAAGCTAATGACCTCCGTTAAACCTATTTTCTTCTTGAAAGACTTTATCCCCAAATACAGTCACATTCTGAAGTACAGATAGTAAGGACCTCAACACATGAATGAAGAGACACAATTCAGCTCATAACATAAACCTTCACCGCACCCTAAAATTGCTCAATTGCACTTACCATAACTGTAATTATTTACATGAGGAAGTCATTCTAAATGTGTGAAAGTTTCTACAAGGGCAGGAATCAGTTATGTTTGGTAACCTTGGTATCTGCAAGTGTGCCTGGTACCTAGTACACAGTACACAGCACATTATCTTCTTTACACTGCTATTAATATCACCCTCTTTATTATTGTTTCCAACGTGACTCCAGTTTCTAGCACAAAGTGGCTGAGTAAACATTTAAAGACACGTAATAGCTAGCAGCTGAAAAGAATGCTCTGAACACTCCCTCCCCCCTTTTTAATTAACTCTGCACTTTCTTAGAATGCCAACCCACTGATGAGGCCATCCTGTCCTGGCCACACATTTGCAGCAGCAAACAGAGGCAGGACAGTTCACACAGTCAGGTGGGCTTCATAAAAGCGAATTCGTGGCCGCGTTGTGTTTTTGATGGCTTACTAAGTACACAAACTGTGCTGCTCTGTGACCACAGGCAGGCGTCCTGTGGCGCCAGACTCAGTCCTGCCCGGGAGCCCAGGCCCCGGAGCTGCCCGCCCGGCTTGTCCTGCTGCTCTGCTAAGTGCACTTCTCTCTACAGATAGGAGTTTATGCAGCAAAGGTGCACTGGACACCTGTTACCCACATCCCATACCTTTCTAGACTTTTCTCTAGTTACTTAGCACCCTGAATTTCCCTGCTGGAATCCCCTGACCTTGCTTATGGGGTTTGCATAAACCCCTTACAACCAGATCCATCTTTTTTTTTTTTTTTTTTTAATTTTATTTTGCTTAACTTGACAATATTGTATTGCTTTTGCCATTCATTAAAATGAATCCGCCACAAGTATACATGTGTTCCCCATCCTGAACCCTCCTCCCTCCTCCCTCCCCATACCATCCCTCTGGGTCGTCCCAGTGCACCAGCCCCAGGCATCTGTTATCAGGCATTGTACCTGGACTGGCGACCAGATCCATCTTATTGAGAGGATCCCAGACCTAAGAAGGGCTTCCCAGGTGGCTTAGTGGTAAAGAATCTGCCTACCAATGCAGGAGACGTTCAATCCCTGGGTCAGGAAGATCCCCTGGAAGAGGAAATGGTACCCTACTCCAATATTCTTGCCTAGAAAACTCAATAGACAGTGGGGGTAGAGTCCATGAGGTTGCAAAGAGTTGGACGCAGCTGAGTATGAGTGTGAGGGCACGGTCACTGGCGTAAGAAATGGCCATGATCCCTTATGGTGTAACCTCAAGAGCCAGGTTTGGAAGGAAAGGGGGACAGGGCATGGTCTAAGGTCCCTGTGTGATCTTAGTTCTGTCTCCTGAAATTTAGAGGCAGGCCTGGATGTCTTTGCATATTTTATATTCTAGTGTCTCACCTAACCAATTATACTAAAATCCACAGGAAAGTCTCCCAAGATGCAGCCCCAGGAAATCGTGTGCCTCTCTGGAGACAGACTTGTCGAACATGTTTGTTGCCTGGAGTCAGTCAGGCCTAAACCTGAATACCAAATCTACCAGCACCATCTGTGTGACTTTAAACAAACTGCTTAAACTTTCTGAGCCACAGTTTTCCAATGAAAAATAGATTTGGGGGAAGTTAAATATGATAATATGTTTATGACAAAATTTTGTGATGTTTTCTGTTGCTCTAGGGTTGATTGCTGGAGAAGGAAATGGCAACCCACTCCAGTATTCTTGTCTGAAAAATCCCATGGACGGAGAAGCCTGGTTGGCTACTGTCCATGGGGTCTCAAGGAGTCGAACACGACTGAGCGACTTCACTATCTGTCTATAGGGTTGACTGCTAGAACCTAAAGCTGAGGAGCAAGAGGTACTATGTATCCGCACTAAAAGAAAACATCAGGTCACTATTATCCACGACTGGGGCCCAATACCTCTGACAGGCATTTAGAGAGATGGCCAAACCCTCTCTGCACTCCGTTTCATCACCCCAACCCTCTTCCTCAGCATAATCCTGGCAAGAGTAATTAAAGGGGCCTGAGGAATGCATGAAGAAGTAAAATATAGCAATTGAAAAATGCATACAAAGAAGCCAAGCAGAAGGAGAAACACTGGTAATGAAATGTGGAAAATAACAGACCTGGGGCTCTTAATGAGTCATAAAGTAAATGGCAGCGAGAGGCAATGTTTGCATTTCAAGCAGAATCCTTCCTTTTTAGGCTACGGTACCTGTGTCTTTTTCCATTCATTCTGGGCACACGCACTAAGTGAAATGAGGTCTCATTTTTAGCCCCTAACATTGAGAACCCAGAGAAAAGGTGAAAAGATCATCAACCACCTGGGAAATAAAAGAACAAAAAACGAACAAATAAAAAAATTCAGTGAAGGAGGACATGAGCAGAACTGGTAATTCCTGAAACGGTAATTGTTGTTGTTGTTCAGTTGCTAAGTGAAGTCTGACTCTGCGACCTCAGGGACTGCAGCATGTGTCTTCCCATGTCCTTCACAGTCTCCTGGAGTTTGCTCAGATTTATGTTCATTGAGTGAGTGATGCTATCTACCCATCTCATCTTCTGCCACCCTCTTCTCCTTTTGCCTTCAAGCTTTCCCAGCATCAGGGTCTTTTCTGGTGTTACTATCTCTTCATATTTAAGGAGATCAAATTAATCCCTTTTTTTTTGAAGTCTCAAACTTCCAGTTATAAAATAAATAAGGTGTACAGATATAATGTACAGTTTGAGCAATACAGTCAATAATACTGTATATTAACTTTATATGGTAATTGAAAGTCATATCCAACTCTTTGAGACCCCACCGACTCTTCAGTCCATGGGATGCTCTAGGTCAGAATACTGGAATCTGTAGCCTTTCCCTTCTCCAGGGGATCTTCCCAACACAGGGATTGAACCCAGGTCTCCCACAAAGCAGGCGGATTCTTCACCATCTGAGCCACACGGGAAGTCCAAGAATACTGGAGTGGGTAACCTAGCCCTTCTCCAGGGGATTTTCCTGACCCAGGAATCGAACTGGGATCTTCTTCGTTGCAGGCAGATTCTTTACCAACTGAGCTATCAGGAAGCCCCCTTTGTAAGCTAATTGGATGGTTATTAGACTTACTGTGGTGACCATTTTGCAATATATACAAACATCAAATCACCATGTTGTACATCTGAAACAAACCACTAATTCTCATACTTTTGAAAATTGACATCATTTTACTTATATATTAGAAGAATGAAACCTAGGAGAGTCAAGTTACTGATTTGGGGGCATTGTAGAAAGAGCTAGGAGTCAAATTTAGCTCCATCCTGTCAGGTACAAATGAGCTCTACTTTTAATTTGAGTAATAATTAACTAAAGAGAAAAATAGCTTTTCCATCAGTACTCTATTAAACTGATAAAACAGTTACTTTTTTATTTAGCCCAGAACAAGTAAGAGTTCTGTGTGTCTGAGTGGCGTGTTGCCACATCCTGATCCACTCGCCAGCAGTGGCACCTCTATCTCAGCCTCAGGTCCTGAGATGATAGCTGCTCACAGTTGTCCCCTTCTCTGGAGAATTTCTCTCTTTAATCCCGTACTGCCTGGCCTGAGAGGCTATGTTCACCCCACTCTACCCTTTTGCAACCCATAGCCAATGACAGACTGTTGTTATTTTGTCGCCAAGTCGTGACTGACTCTTTGTGACCCTATGCACTGTAGCTCGCCAGGCTCCTCTGTCCATGGGGTTTCCCAGACAAGAATACCGGAGTGGGTTGCCATTTCCTTTTCCAGGGGAATTTCCTGACTCAGGGATCGAACTCGTGTCTGAGACCAACCAGGGATAAAAATGATAGAGCGCTTGCCTCAATGTGAGGTACAATTTAGGCTTCAGAGATCCGGTAGGATCTGGCTGGAGTATCTGCAGCTGAGTGTCCCATGTTTAGCTCCTCCTCCGGCCTGTCCTGCTTCTCTCAACTCCCTTCTCTTGAAGGCCGTTTGTTGATTAAATACCCCCATCTGAATTCCTGTCTCCAGTTCTGCTCCTAGGAAACCCAGTCTCAAACACTGAAGGAAGGAGATTATTAATGATTAATTTTATGTTTGAAAGAAATGGATTCAAAGAATAAAAATTAGGATTCAGTTTCAATGCTAGAGAAAAAGCATTTAAAACTTGGAATCCTAGAACAACTTTAAAATCTTCTTGTCATTTGAATAGACAAATTGTAAAAAACTATGAATGCAAAATGTTAAAGCATTCCCATTACATTTATCCCAGATCCATTATGGCATAGAACTGGAATTTGCCATCTAAAATAGCCCATTAAATTTCTCAGTGTTTTTATGGTTTAGGGAAAATACTTTCTGTATCTCCTCCCTATCAATCCCGAAGATTGAAGCCTCAAATTTCCCAAGTTTTGAGAAAACATTAGTGACTTTAAGTGGCCAGCAAGGGAACTTTTGATCAAACTCTTAAATAAAAATGACAGGTATATCTGCCATCCTAATGTATACAAATTTTATTTTTTTGGGAGTATATGTGGTTTATACCCTGTGTCAGCCTCTGCTGATGTACTGTATACGATTTCAGCACTCAAATATCTTTTTTATTAAAAGACTAAAATTAAAAATTGCTTAGAAAGCCACCCAAAGCCTTTAAGAATGAATATCTGAGATAATTCCAAAAAGGTATGGGATTTCAAAATTGTAAAAATAGAAAATTAAATAAGAGGAAATTAAGGTCTTAGTTTACTAACGTACATGATTTCCAAATTCTATGTTCTTTCATAAGTAGGTAAAAATAAGTTTAAAAAAATGCTACCCTATAACCAAATATTCAGAATAGCTCATTGCTAAACACTGACCTAAAATGCTCTATTTTTCTATGTTCTTTTAACCAAAGTATTTTGCAACTGCAACTAATGTTCTCATAAGATCTGTTGTCATGGTTCTTCAACAAATTCAGACAGACATTTGTACAAATAAGTTGTAAAGTTGCCAGTGAACCTGAAAACCATGTCTAAGAAGAAACCAACCCATAACTCATAAAAGAGTGTGAGTGTGAATAACGGCATTAGCCCTAACTGGTCACAGCGAGGTTGGTCAGTCCTGAGGAAGGACACCTCAGGTCCTAAGACTCGCCAAAGGCAAAGTGACCATACCACCCTGTGTGCTCTGGAAAGTTCCTGCCATGTGTCCTCAACATTGTCAGCTGTGCTCAGACAGCCTAAACTGATGAAGAGAAAAGCAGCAGAAGATAAGATAAATTGGCTAGTTCCTAATTTTGCTGTGGGAAAATCTTCTTCCTTCTCTGGTATTTGATAGCTGAAGAATTCAACAGATATCTTTTTTAAGACATCAGAGGGCAAAGAAGTTCATCCAAAATGAAATGAATGGTTTGCTTCTCTTTTTCCAGTCTGTTCTTACTTCTTCAGTGAAGAGACTGGATTATTGCTGAAAAGAGTTGTGGGAGGAGAAACTCTTTTATAAACGGAAGGATTTTTGTATGATTTTCTGGTAGAAAATATCTGATCGGTTGTCTTCAGCCTCTGTATTTCTGCTGGCTAAATATTGTTTATCTTCTTGGAAGACTTTGGCAGGTTTTCTATCCTTAGGAAATGAGTCAGGAAACAACAGCAAGACTTCAAAGGAAGGCTCAGGGTTATCTTCTGATTTATGAAATGACTATTTCCATCACTTATCAGAACACTGAGTCCTTCCTGTGGAACTATAATCCAACATGTAAATAGAATGGGGGAACTTCTGCTTATCACAGTCATTGTAAGAAACATCACTCCTGAAAGGTCCATAACAAAATGGTGGGAATCCTAAAAGCCACATGAGGGTCAACTGAATGTTTAGTAAATGCAAAATTTTGGAGCTTGGGGAACACGCTTTTTTCCTTTAATTTATGCTATTATACTTTTGTCCAAATTAGGGCATTAATTCTCTCTCTGAAGTTCCTGTTGATTTTCCCCATTTGTTAATTCCCTTGCTCTCAATAACTAAGACTGAAGAATAGTGGGTCTCATTCTGGTTGTGTCTCTATCTTGTTATCTGAGCTTGAGAAAGTTATAAGATGCCAATAGTCCTTAATTTTACCACCCCTTACATGGAAATCATAGGCCCAGAAAGCTCATAGTAAAAAAAGATAAAAAATAAAATAGAAATCCAGATGCTGCCCCTAGAGATTCTGATGTAGGAGACCCTGGTCAGCTTGGAAAATAAATAGAAGTAAATACATAGAGAGAGAAATAAAAATATAGAAAGCTGCCTTGATGACTTTGATCATGAACTAGTTTCAGGAACCACTGGACAATATTAGATAAGCTCTGAGGACTTTCATAGACTTATAAATATTAAATATATTCTATGATAAAAGAAAATTTTGATGTAAAATAATTTCCTCACTTCAAGGTTGCCAATTCTTCAAATGGCAACTTCAGAATCATTCTGCATATCCTTGGTAATATTAAATAGCCACTCATCTCAATGAGCAGAGAAGGCAATGGCACCCCACTCCAGTACTCTTGCCTGGGAAATCCCATGGATGGAGGAGCCTGGTGGGCTGCAGTCCATGGGGTCTCGAAGAGTTGGACACGACTGAGCGACTTCACTTTCACTTTTCACTTTCATGTGTTGGAGAAGGAAATGGCAACCCACTCCAGTGTTCTTGCCTGGAGAATCCCAGGGATGAGGAAGCCTGGTGGGCTGCCGTCTATGGGGTCGCACAGAGTCAGACACAACTGAAGCTACTAAGCAGTAGCAGCAGCAGCAGCAGCAGCATCTCACTGAGAATGGAGAGACAAGAAAACAAGGGGAAAATAAAATCAATTAAGCCTGGCAACTCTGGGCACAATGAACTTCTAATTTTTCCTCAGTTATGTCATTGTATAAGTGTATCAATCAGGATATCATCAGAATATAGTTGTGCTTAAGTGGGATAATTGAGGGAAGTTTTACAAAGGGACTCTGTACTCAAATGTGGGCAGTGGGAAGGGAATCCCAAGTCCATGGCTCTGTAAAGCATGGAGAAGGAACCATTACCAGCATCTAGAGATTTGAAGTGTCTGGTAAGAAATGTGGCCTTTAGGAGAGGGATAAAGCCAACCTGTAGTAAAAGTAGCAGGGAGAAGCTCAGAGGACTGCAGTCCTGGCTTAATTGCCTCCCTTCTCCCACTGTGCTCCTGATGTCCACTGCTTCCTGTAGACTGATGCCAAACAGGAGACGGAAGGCTAGGATGTGGCGATGCCTACTTCATGCCAGTCTCCTTGGTGGGGGCGGGGGGGGACACAAAGCAAGATATATAGGGGTGCTGCAGGACAAACGTGATTAACCTGCATGAAGACTTCACTCTTTCCCAGTGGCTTCAAACTTACATAATTCGATCTGAATCTTCTTCTTTAAACGTTTCTTATTTTATTCATACAAATGCTTCCTATGTAGCTCCATAACTCAACTCAGATGTCTTCTGTTCTGTAATGTCTTTGCCTCTAGCCTACACACGCAGTAGCAAGTCTAAGAACCAACTTTTACAATTGCTCTTTTCACATCACAGTTTAGGCCCATACTTAAATTATTTTTGAATGTCTCATATTTTGAATAATTAAAATTTAATTCATATTTTGAATTAAATTGAGGGGAGGGGTCTGATAGATTAGATGGCAGTTTGGCTTTCGTTGACAAAAAGACAGCATTTATTGCTGGTTTGTTCTCTCTCCCTTTGTCAAAATGCCCACCTGAGAAGTCACATACTGTGGTTTGGGAGTGTAGAAAACTAGACGGACCTTGTAGAACAACCTTCCCGGCCAATGCTCCCAGCTCTGACATCCTGATATAGTCACCTCCACTGTGCAGGTGGGTTAGCCAGAGAAAGTCGAATAACCATATCAAATGATTACAACCCCTTCTTCACCTTTGGTCCACCATCTTTGTTCTAATCGTCATTGGAACTTAATCTCTATGTCACTGCATTATTTGAAATAAGACAATTTTTCTGTAAAAGGAATATTGCTTCCTTTCCATTTAAAGACTGCATCTTCAGTCATAGTTCCTGTGGATAATTCTGATCACTTATGTTGAACTTAGAAAGCACCCTGCTAACTAATACTGATAAAACTATTTCTTAGAAAGGATTATTTTGGATGAATATACTTGTTTTTGTTAATTCTCTTGATGTTACAAATTTAGGTATGTTTGAATGATTTTATTTACAGATAATAGTTAAATGTTGGTTAGTTGCTAAGTCATGTCCGACTCTTGCAATCCCATGGACTGTAGCCCACCAGGCTCCTCTGTCCATGGGATTTCCCAGGCAAGAATACTGGAGTAGGTCGCCATTTTCTGCTCCAGGGGATCTTCCCAAATGAAATCATGTATCAGATCAGATCAGATCAGATCAGTCGCTCAGTCGTGTCCGACTCTTTGCGACCCCATGAACCGCAGCACGCCAGGCCTCCCTGTCCATCACCAGCTCCCGGAGGTCACTCAGACTCGCATCCATCGAGTCAGTGATGCCATCCAGCCATCTCATCCTCTGTCGTCCCCTTCTCCTCCTGCCCTCAATCCCTCCCAGCATCAGAGTCTTCTCCAATATGAAGACATTAATTTAAATATATGGGAACACATGTATACCTGTGGCGGATTCATTTTGA
Organism: Tragelaphus eurycerus; assembly: GCA_935064755.1. Lineage (NCBI taxonomy): Eukaryota > Metazoa > Chordata > Mammalia > Artiodactyla > Bovidae > Tragelaphus > Tragelaphus eurycerus. Next base: position 35,514,688 of record CAKXYN010000010.1, on the reverse strand, counting down.
TGTATGGCAAAACCAATACAATACTGTAAAGTTAAGTAAAATAAAATTTAAAAAAAAAAAAAGTAATGAATTAAAACTTAAAAAAATATATATATGATTTATAGAGAACTCTCAATAAAAAAGTAACTATGGTTATATTTGGGGTTGATAATAGCAGCTTACATTTGTAAAACTGTTGCATTTTTTTGTTGTTTTAATACATATTATCTCATTGACTCCCATGAAGTAGGTATTAGCAGACCTCCTTCACTATTGAGAAAATTAAGACTGAGTGGTTACCTGATCTTCTCAAACAAGATCACACAAGAGAAAAGCAGCAAATCTCATATTCAAATTCAGCTATTCTGATTTCCAAATCTGGTGACATTTTAGTATACAATTTCCCTCTGTGGCAACCAGTTTGCATTTCTCTGCAAACTTATTATGTCATACTATCACATTTTCATTTTCCACACCTGTGAGTTTATGATGCCCCAGGTACAGAATAAATCCCTTTCAGTCACGGGAACTTTGAGGAGTCCCAAATAGGGACTTGATGTGTTGTGACAAACCAGGATGTTTTCTTACATGGACCCGTTACTCTAGGCACAAGGCTCGTGAAATCTCTTGGCAAACACTGCCTTCTTGGATCCATGTCTTAATTAACTTCCAAAGGACTCCATTTCTTCTCAACTTTGAGTCTTGCTTGTTATTGACCTCTCTTATAGGCTGAACTGTGTCCTTCCAAGATGCTTATGTTGCAGCCCTGTTCTCTAGTATGTCAGAATGTGACTATATTTAGATACCGGTCTTTGAAGACGTAATGCAGTTAAAATGAGGCCATTAGGGCTTCCAACATGTCCTTATAAGAAGAGGTGATGAGGACGCATAAAAGGACACTTGGATGTCTGTGCCAAGGCAGGATCTTGTGAGGACACAGAAAGGAGGCGGCCGTCTGCAAGCCAAGGAGGGAGACCTCAAAGCAATCAGGCCTGCCAGTGCCAGGATCGTGGACTTCTGGCCCGTGGAGCTAACGAACACTATTTTCTGTTGGTTAAGCCACCTGGTGGGTTTTGCTGTGCCGTGCGTGTGTGCTTAGTTGCTTCAGTTGTGTCGGACTCTGCAACGCTATAGACTATAATCCACTAGGCTCCTCTGTCCATGGGATTCTCCAGGCGAGAATACTGGAGTACATTGCCATTTCCTCCTCCAGGGAATCTTCCCAACCCAGGGATTGAACCCATGTCTCCTGTGGCTCTTGCATTGCAGCCATATTCTTTACCACTGAGCCACTGGGGACTAAGATGCCATCCACTTGAGGAGTCCTAATTGGAGCTCACAGATATTTTCTGGATCATCCTTCCTTCTGACCTTCCTCCCGTCTGACTAGAGAGATCACAAAGGCTCCCTAACTCTATGCTCCCAGCTGTGTCTCTTTCCTCACTGGTTTTATTTTGACTTACTTTCCTGATGTGTAAAACCAACCCATTACCTCTGACAGCAGTTGTGGTTTTCATTATACTGTTGTTTGTGGATGTGATGGTAGGCATTGCCTGCCCTTGGATAAGAGATGTAAACAGTGCTAACCCATTACTATTTGAAGTCCCTGCCTCTCTGAATTCCTCCTGAATTCTGAATAAGCTCTGCTATTTTTCACTTCTAGCCTGTTTCAGGATATATCTCCTTGGACTTGATTTCGGCCCTCTCCCACCTTCCCCTTGCTTGCCCACTTTCTACTAATCCATCAATTCTTCATTTAGAAATAACTTCTTCGGGAAACTTCCCGTGACTCCCCAATTGAGTTAGCCCCTTTGCACATGTTCTCCCATACCATCCAACACTTATATCTTATTATATTTGTAGTTTGGTAATTCTCAAATGAGTGGGCCTCAGAGTCAAGCATAGGCTTGTTAAGGCAAGGACCATTGGACCCCAACCCAGAGTTTCTGACTTTACAGATTTGGGACAGGCTCAGTAATCTGCATTTTTTAGCAAGTTCCCTGGTGATACAGATGCTGCTGGAACTGAGACCACCCTCTGAGAATGACTGCTACAGATAAATAGCCTGTGTTTATGGTTCCTTCCATTAACCTCCCCCATTTACCTATGATAAATTGTACACCCTTTAAGAGTAAGGATTTTGTCTTTCAAATAACTATGAGCTCAGGATTTTGCATAGTGCCAAGGGCATGATAAATATTCAACAAATAACTGTTTAATACATGAATGAATGGAAATGAGAATTCCTCACATGTTTTAGAGTAAGAGCGTGCTCAAAAATTCTTGTTGTACCAAAGCTAATTTAAAATACACATACAAGAAAATCAGTACTCATTTAGAAAGGACTAAGGGTCTAAAAGCTTAATGTTATTTATACTGGTCTGGTATGTACACAAAACTGTTTTATAAGAACTTTGACTAGGGTTATTTTGCCTCAGGGAAATGGAAAATGTATAGCTCAAAAAAAGAAATGTGAAAGATGATTCATTAAGAAAAGAGGTCATTATCTAAGGAATATGGACTGGAGCTCAAAAGCTAATACAAAATGGATGAGCCTCCATGACCCAGGATTCCTCCACCGGTAAAATTTCAAATCGTAAATCAGAGTCCAGAAGATAAAGGAAATAAAGCAGAAAGTTTGACTGTGAAAACATTGTATGCCGAAGCAGAAACAGCTGCACTCGCTTGAGGCCCAGTCACTTTTACAAGAGTGATTTTCTGGACATTTTAATGTGCCCTGCAGCCCCCCTTCCTCCCTTTCAACCTCCTTTTTGTGGCCCCACCAGCCCACTAAGGCAGAGAGCATAGTGCAGGGCTTCAGCAGGCCTCACATCGCTGAATCAGCTGAGCTATGCAAATATTAGTGGTCTGAGACCAACGAGAAAAAGGAGCAGTGATTTGCGAGCTCCTCAGCCCTTGCCCCAATATTTTTATTTGAGTAAAATGTCAAGACAAGAAGCCTTGTTTTGCTGACTAGCTAGCTCACCAGCAAATTATATTTCGAGGGACGTAAAAGAGCAAAGCCATATCACTTCTTGAGCATCTGAAGGGGTGAAAAGTCTGGCCTCATGGATTCACTAACCCGATGGAGTTTTTTTTAACAATCCAGGAAAAAGTGGGCCCTTGGGTTCACGTCACTAGCAAAAAGTTCCTCTAAATACTAGTTCTCAATGTCCAGAAATTTAATCCAGCCTTCACACAGGTATCAGAGTGTTATCAATCTAAAACTTACAATTCATATCAACATTTTCCTCTTCGGAATCCTTCAGTGGTACCCTTTGCCTAAAGCTAGGGTAACCATGGGTCTCAGTTCAACAAAGACGTTCCTGGTTTACATTCTCATCAGGGGAAACACTAATAGCACCCCTCTATATCTCACAGAAGCATCCTAGTTTAGATTAGAAGTTACCTGGTCACCCTAAATATAGCACGACACAGCAGACGTTTTAGGATGTGGAGCCACTTTTAAGTCTAGGTCATCAGCTATTCCTAATACGTTATTTTCTCTGAATATATTTCACCAATACCTTTGCCCAAGGAGTTCCCTTTGCCAGGATGTCTTTTCTGTCCTCACTCAACTGAGCTATCCCCTATGAAATACCCACTTGTCTTCCTGGTCTTAGTTTAAAGGCTTCATGATATCTTCTCTCATATAAGTATTCCTGTTTAGTGCCCATAGTGTATAGCAAACATATGTTCATTAAAGTACTGGACACTTTATTTTGTAAATATTTCCACAATAATCTATATCCCAATCATAGGTAATTCTCAAGGATAGCAGTTATGCCTTTCCATCTTTACATGATACCTCAATGTTGAACGAATGAATGAATATAAAGAATGTTCTGAAAATAAGCTAAGGGAAGTCAGAAATAGTCTGGAAGGGATATTTAGTTCTGAGTGTTCTCCAAGTCCCCCTTTTAGTTCAAGTGCTTTAACCAATCTGGAGCAACACATGTGCCATGGGCTCTGTTTAGAAACATCTTCATATGTCCATCTCTTGCAAGAAATTGAATATCCTTCCTAAGCAGGGAAAGCTCTGTGATCATTTCCTTACCTTGTCTTGGTAATTCACCATCTTTCTTACTGCCCAAGTTAGCTAACTTAACCTTATCAGGAGCCATACCAGTGATCTGATGGACCCACCTTTTACTTGCTCCTAGAAACCACCACCCCACCGCGGCCAAACAAATTCATTCTTAGTATTAGGGATAACCCTCTGAGCAGCCTTCCTCACTTGTTCTTCAAGTTGTGTGGACTGTGCTAGCCTTGGGTTATGACTATACTGCTTGGTGAGAATATAATATATGAAATCCAAATTGTGAACGTACTATCTGACTCCTGAGAGAATTGAGAAATTATATTAAATGAAGAAAGATAAACTGGCAAGAGGGGAATTCTAAAATGGATTCGATTAGAAACTTATGATTTTTCTTTCAGATTCCTTAGTTCTAAGTGTGCTAAGCAAATTCTAGCATAAGGTGAAAGGTTAGAGATTAATTTCATGTATTTCTCAGCCTTTAGCATGTGGAGTGACCACACCTTGTATATTTTCTGCCAGACAACATTAAATACTTCAGTTTCCCATGCTGTCTCATTGCCTTTTGATACCAATGGGTACCTTTAAAGCAAAATTTACACAAAGTCTGGGATGATTTTAATGAAGGAGATTTAGTCCCAAAGGTTAATGGGGGTTCTCCATTGTGTAAAGAGTAACTCCTTTCAATGGTGACAGAAGTGATTCTCAGCAGCTTTCAAGCCACCTCATCCATCATCAATTTGAATTGTGTTTTACTACTGATGTAAAGTTTAATATAGAGTCCATCACAAAGCATCATGACTCCTTTTCCCAAGCTGACCCCAGGGGCACATGTCAGCCAACATCTGGGCACTACAGCTGTGACGTTTTCGATAAGCCTGTGCATATGTCTCTTTCCAGGAATAATTTGCTGAATAGCTCATGCGCTCGTCTGAAGCCTGCATTCTGGCGCCACAGGCACCAGTCCTAGTGTGATGGGTCCTATAAAATATTCAATCATGCATTTTATTATTTTAATCAAAGGAAGCAGACCATTGACATTCCAGTAAGTAAACATAGGGACAAAGCAGAACCTTGACATGGACGTTAGTACTCACACCCAAATGGAAAACAGATTAACAGAAGCCCTTTTCTAAACAAACCTAAGTCATTACGTGTCAAGACAAGCTACAGTTGTCGTTCTACTTTTAGGGACTCCACAGAAGGACAGAGGTGTTCCAGTCAAAACAAAAAACAAAAGAAAAAAAAAAAGTTTAAGTGACTTTCACAGCATTTTCCCAACAGTCTGTGTCTGGCACAGGCTTTTAAAAGCATTCTTTTGTGACTTCTGTCAGTAGTTACCAACAAACTTCACTTAGAAATTACAAAGCCTTTCAAAATGCAAGAAAGGAAAGAACTGCCACTGGAAGGGTCAGCTGTAAATAAGACTCTTAGGCGTACAGCTACCATGAAGACTATTCATGGGGCCGGTTCATGCTGCTGCTTTCATTCTGAACAATTTCTAAAGCGGCAGGAGGACCTCACCTAGGAGCTGTATAATGTTTGAGGCTCATCAAATTCATACTTATGAGTGACCAACACCCAGTCACATACCTTCTGAATCGATCACATCTAATTCTGTGATGAATCTTCACATGATTAAGGATCTTAGATGCTGTTGAAAAAGAATGTTTAACTGCTATTTACAGATTCATTCAAATTATTGTTACTTCAAAATTGTTTACATGATTTTGCCCCACCTAAGTTTCTCCTCACCTTCTTTATTTACATTCTTCCAGTATTTTTCCTTAGCGAAAAAGCCATAAAGATAAGCTCTGTTTTTATTAAAAATACAAGGAATATTGGGATTTTTTTTCTGTTGCTCTGAGGTCTATTTTTCTACTCTTCGACATCCACCTTTGAAATCTAATATGCAATGTAATGTAAATACAATTATTTTTTCATTTGGGAAATATAATTTTGAGTAAATGCTAGCAATATACAATGTATCTTTTTATAAAATCCAGAAGATTAAGGCAGAGCAAATTCCAATTACATGTCCTATTTTTACTTTAAACTTGATATTTTGCTTGTATCCATGATTAGTGTTTTCTTTCTTTTTCTTCAGTTCAGAGTTGTAAAAATTTTAATGACATCGTTGCTCCTAAATCACTTGTCACAATAAAATCTTCATTTTTCCCGTAGAATTCACCTCATTCAAGTTAAAAGGTTGACTTAGACAGTTTGTTTTAAAATTGTTGTTGTTTCAATTTGCAGGCTTTGTTGCACTGTCAGTCTCTACAATTTTCAAATGTCAGTCACCCTTGCACAGCCTTGCACTTTAACTTAAACCATTTCCCTGAACTTTCCCTGAAGCCAACCTAGGGTACCCTCATGTCACTGAAGATCCCTATTTCCGATAACATACTCAACATTTTGTGGAAAGCTACCTCACTCACATCTACTAAATCACACATATGATTCTAATTTTCTTCTCGTTTTACGGTTTTCATATTAATATTGCACAAATTGTCTGCCCAACAGTGAACCATTCACAAGATTTTTTTTCAAGATCAAGAGACAAGTGACAGGCAACTATTAAGCCTATTAGGGTGAAACTATTAAGCCTGAAAGTATATTTATATAGGCTGGCTTCCTGCACAATGGACTTGACACAGCCAACATAATCCACACAGATTTCTGTGAGACCACAAATTAATCAGATTGAAAGGATGACAACCCAGGAGCACAAGGAATGTGTTCTGTGGCATGCGTGCGCTCATGCACACACACACACATTTGTGTTCCACAAACTTGTGTTCAATGGCACAGTAACATATACAGACACACATATGCAACTGAAAAAGAACAATTTTAGAAACAGCTAACATTTTCAATTGAATCTAAACGAGAGAAAAAGAAGGCTTTTCCATTCATTTCTACCTGCAAACTTGGAAGATGGGGAAGGAGTGTTCGGGGCCATGGGGTAGTCTTGGCCTGTGGTAAGGCTACACAGAAGGGAGAATTAAAACAAGACTTGAAAGCACTGCATTCACGAGGTGAGAAGAAAGCAGGAGATGCCAGAAGTACCCGTGAGGAACTTGGCTTACTTCACAGTTTCACCAAAACACAGGAAACTCTGTACTCTAAGAAAATATCTACTTCATTGTAGGTGAACCTAGAATCTGACCTGTTATAGTTGTGTGTGTCCGGCTTATGGGATCTATACATTTGTAGAGTTGTAAAATCCAGTTATTTCAGCTTTTCACAATTAACATTGCAACAATTATCTATCAATTAGTAGCACAGTGGTAAATAATCGTCCTGCCAATGCAGAACACACTGCATTGCTAGAGATACAGTTTCCATCCCTGGGTCTGGAAGATGCCCTAGAGTAGGAAATAGCAACCTACTCCAGTATTCTTGCCTGGAAAATTTCATGGACAGAGGAGCCTGGTGGTCTATAGTCTATGGGGTCACAAAGAGTCAAACACAACTGAGCGCCTGCACACACACACACACACACACAGAGTAATCATTCACTTCTTACAACTACGGTCACAGGTAACAGGATTCCATGTAGGTACAGAAAAGTAAAATAAGTACTATTACATTTTGGCAACCCAGTCCAGTACTCTTGCCTGAAAAATCCCATGGACAGAGGAACCTAGTAGGCTACAATCCATGGGGTCATAAAGAGTCGGACATGACTGAGGGACCTCACCTTCAGTCAGTCCATAGTTCCTCTGCCCTTTAGGTATCTATCAAGACTCTTTCCCTTTTCTGCTCACAACTCCTCTGGAGAAGCAGTTAAATGCAAACTTGCATGTTTCTCCTCCCACAAGGAACAATGGTGGTTTAGTTGCTAAGTCATGTCCATCTTTCACGACCCCATGGACTGTAGTCTGCCAGACTCTTCTGTCCCTGGGATTCTCCAGGCAAAAATACTAGAGTGAGTTGCCATTTCCTTATCCAGGGGATCTTCCTGACCCAGGAATCGAACCTGGGTCTTCTGAATTGCAGGTAGATTTTTTACAAACTGAGCTACAAGGGAAGTCCCACAAGTGCCTCAGTTCCCACAGAAAACAAAATGCATACCATCCAAGTTTAAGACTAACCAAATGCTAGGTAGGAAGGTTATGACATAAAAGGAGTAACAAATTATTGTTTTATTTAATTTGCTTTAAAGGAGTTTAAATACAAATGCATAGGAAAAAAAATAGAAATAAACAGATTATAACATTATTATTACATTTATTTATGTATTTATTTTTTAAGCAGACAAGTATAAAACTAAGGAATTGCTCAGATGACCAAGTCTGGAGCCAAAACACCTGGCACAAGAAAGTGAGAAAATAAAAAGTAGATCTTAATGGAAAAATCAGTTCAGTTCAGTTGCTCAGTTGTGTCTGACTCTTTGCGACCCCATGGACTGCAGCACACCAGGTTCCCTGACCATTAACAACTCCCAGGGCTTGCTCAAACTCATGTCTGCCGAGTCAGTGATGCCACCCAACCATCTTGTCCTCTGTCCTACCTTTCTCCTCCTGCCTTCAATCATTCCCAGAATCAAGGTCTTTTCCAAGGAGTCAGTTCCTCACATCAGGTGGCCAAGGTATTGGAGCTTCAGTTTTAGCAGTCAGTTCTTCCAGTGAATATTCAGGACTGATTTCCTTTTGGATTGACTGGTTTGATCTCTTTGCTGTTCAAAGGACTCCCAAGAATCTTTTCCACCACCACAGTTCAAAAGCATCAGTTCTTCGGCACTCAGCTTTCTTTATGGTCCAACTCTCAATACAGTGGTTTAATTTCTGCTAGGCTTCAACATGCTAAGCCATGACATACAAATAAGAATCTCACTGGGTCTCAATTTATCAGATTGCTTTAATTTACTAAGACTGCATATTAAACTATTAGCAGCTGGTTGTCTAAAAAAAACCTAGCTAAACTCGTGGGAGCCATTGTATAGTTGCTTTCTTAAAATCTGTCCCAGTGTGCACCAAATTGATGTTGAAAAAAGAAGACAACCCTTCCCAAAGTGCCTTATTTGAGTTTTATCTTCATAAACCCAGGGGACATATCCCCTCAATACTGTATTCTGTACCATTTAAAGTAAGGAAAGTTTACTTTTAAAACTTCCTTGTGTTCCATTCATTCTGGTAGGTTTTTTTTTTTTTTTTTTGCATCACTTGGCCTATACCTGCTGTATACTTGGCCATCCTTGCTCATAGAAGACCATCCTAAACCACTTAAGCAATCCCAGGGTTGGATCTTAAATCTTTTCTCCTTCTTGAAGTCTTCCAGTTTTCTGGATATATATACTCGTATTACAGATTCCCTGTTATTATATGTCTTAATGGCATTCTGATCTCTTGCAACCAGAAGGAAAAAGGGATTTTTCTTAGAACAAGCAAGCAACAGCAAATGAGTTCACAGTCCAAGCCTGAGTAATAAATATTGGGAAATCTGCAACCTCAGCATATTTTTAAGAATTAGACATAAATTTGCTCTCCCTCTCCCCTCAGGAAGTCTCCTTTCCTGTTAATAAAATTGCTTTATGCTATGAAATTTTGGTTCAGTCTAGCTCTGCCTCCTTCTTGCCTAGTTAGATAGATGGCTGATGGAAAACCGGTTTCAGACCTGAATTTTCTCATTTGACAATTTGCATTTCCTGATAATATTACATAATTAACAAATTGTGTGGGCTTTCCTGATAGCTCAGTTGGTAAAGAATCTGCCTGCAATGCAAGAGACCCCGGTTCAATTCCTGGGTTGGGAAGATCTGTATTCTAATGCTTCATCACTTCAAGTGCATTTGGGAAAAAATACTCTTGTGCCTACTGAGTAACAGCTCAAATGAAAGAACACGATCAAAAGAATGCTTAATTGCCACGTATAAAACACACTGAATATTTATGATTTTAATTGCTACACACCATGTGCATACTCGTTCGGACAATTATATACATCTCTAAAGGTCAAAATAAAAGGGTGACTTTATGCCTTTTTAAACTTATGATGAGCAAGCCCTTTAAATTTTCTATTAACTTGAAATGGTAATTTATAGAAATTCTTCAAAGGAAAAAACAAGCGTTAATGTTCTGTGTATGATAACTGGCATTTTTGTGTATTTGTGAAATAGATGCTTTTGGATTAAAAAACAAAAAGGAATAGTGACTATTTCTTTGACTTCCTGCCTCTTTACTAAAAGGATAATTTGGAACTAGAAAATGTAGTTCTATTCCTAAATTTATTGTTTATCAAAACACATGCTAATGTAACAGCGTATGAGTAATTAAAGGGAAAATGCCAAACACGTTGCGACAGGCAAAATGTACTTAGCTGTTTGCTTTAACTCTGCTACTTTCATTCTGCAGCCTACCCTCTCCAAGACCAAGTATTTTTGAGAGTGAGGCTAAAAATAGCCAGTCAAGCCTAACAACTAGCTTCTGATTGGCTGGGTGAAAAGGCCACTCAGCCAATGAGAGCTTCTGGGAACAAAAGCAATTCTTTTGTGTGTGAGATGCTCAACCCACGTCAAAACAGCTTCAGGCTGCAGAAATGATTTTGGTTGAGATTTAACAAGGTAATAATGCATTGCAGCTCTCTGAAAGGTTTGAAGCAGAACAAAGGGGGTAGTGAAATCTACAAAACAAATGGAGCGCTCAGGCTTTCAGGAGATGAATCATCCCGGAGCATGAGCTACACACATTTGCAAACCCAGAAAAGCAAGAGTGCTAGGATTCTTTTTTTCCTTTCTTTCTTTCTGATATTTTACATTATTTTCCAAGCTTTTTTTCTGCCCAAGGAAAAAGCTAATCAAAGGCGTTGTGTTGTGACTATGCACAAATGTGTCATTACGCTGATTTTTTCTGATGAATAGAAAATAATTCATTCATGATATCTTTAGATTGCACAAAGAGAAGATAAAAATTTATGTGCCAAGTAGAATAGGTAGTAAAGCTCTCGAAACTTTGGACTTGGGTTTCTAGGCAGCAAAAATACCTCTTGTTCTCAAAATAAAAGCAGTTCTGGATTAATACTGTGATAGCTCTTGGGATAAACACAATAAAGCGAGACTCGATTTGAGACAGAAGCTTTGAGCTTTGAGAGGTTTGGGCCACTGGCAAGGCATTTCGCCTCTAGGGGTCGCTGTTGCACAGCTGACGAACCTCTTTAGCGTCTCCTCTGTTTAATCCTAAATGAAAGGAAAAAAGGGCTTCGTAAGTGCCTTTCAGGTCGGACAAAAGGGAGTGGGGAGTCAGTGTTTGAAACCCTTAAGGATGGTTTATGATCATCAGCATGGGACATGTATCCTGTAGCAATACAAATTACTTCACATGGAACGGAAATGCACAGGACAAAGTGTTGCTACCGTAACCACTGGAAATGTTACATAACATATAGGAACCCATAAGTCATTTCAAGGTTCTAAACTAGCTTTATTGAGCAGATAATTCAAAGATAGCGTGATGCTCCAAGCTGTAGGAAATACACAAGCATGCACGCTTTAACTTCTTGAATAGAAAACCTGTGCTGTTTACTAAGCCCAGAACATTGTTGACAAGGAAACACAGATTGCAAACACCTTATTTGTGCATTTGTTCTCTTTCCAAGAAACCACAGGTTCAATGCATTTTTGTCTTCAATATAGCTTTTCTGATAAATGATTATTGAATGAAGCCTTAACCTTTATTCTTGGTGTGACACAAAAGCCCTAAATAAATCAAACATCACAGTAAAATGGAATTACACTTTTATTATGTGATCAGGTGTAATCAGAGAGCAATATTTCTTTAAAAGTTACCTGTTTAAGGAAACGCATAGTCTTAAAATATTGCATTTGCTAATTGTTGATTCCAACTGCGTTTAGGAGCCTCAATAAATCTTTTGCCATAAAACCTGGATGGGAGAAAGGAGGTTTGCAGAGAGGCGTATCCTCTTCTCCTAACAAATAAAGCAAAAACTAGAGAGGTAATATACTATTTTCGCACTCACTTTAAAACAGTCTCCTATGCGGGAAGATCAACCTAGAAATTATATTTCTGAACAACTAAATCCCCAGAGAGCTGTGTATATGTGGTTTTTAGCATTCTTTGTCTAGAAAGTACTGTTCTCTTGCAATACTTTAGTGAGGTTTATAGTCTTGGTTTTAACATGTGGTCTCAGAGCCTGTTAAAGAAATTCAGCTCCAACTGTGTAGAGTTACACTACTCAAGAGGGAGTGTCCAGCACGTAGTTTCGAATGGGTGGTTGCAGTGGAAGAGGCTGGGAGAGCAGTCTGTGCCCCGTCTCCCTGTGCCTATCAGCTGCTGAGTTACTCAAGCCCTGGCCCTGGCGGCTGTCCCTGTGTCAGGGTGCTCTGTAAGAGAAGAGAAAAGAAGAAAAGCAAAAAGTCCTCCCCTGTCTGCCAGAGCAACCCTGACGCTGGGGTCAAATGCACAAAGTGCCTTCCCGCCTCTTCTTACAGACCGAAAGTATCCCTCACAGAAAGTAAAGCCGCTTTCTTTGCTCAACTTATTATCAATATGAAGCCTTATATGAACGTCTGCATAAAATGTGCTTTAAAACTGTTATTTCCCTTCCTTGACTCCCTTCTGTTTTCACCCCTGCCGTCCATTCTAAGGAGTAACAGATTCTGTGGTTCAGGTTCATCTCTTCGGAGAGGAGTGTGGTAAGGAAAGAAGCAGAGGATGGAAAGCCTCTCTGGCTTTGGTTCCCAGGCCTATTCCAGTAATTAAGAAGAGACTCTTATTGACAGTGGGCCTCAGGGGAGTGGAACCAGAGCCCTGGTCCCTGGAGGAGTGTTGGAGAGGCAGGATGACTCCAGAGTTCAACACTCGATACTGGAAGTCCGCAAGAGAAAGGAGGATACAGGGAATTGCGACTACACCCAGGGTCCCGCCTCTTTAGAGAGTCCCACTGGAGAACATTAGATAGTGTGTGAGAGCCACCAGACTGTAAGGGGATCTCTTGCGTAGTAAGAAAAATCAAAAGGGACCATGTTAGCTGGGATGTGACAGTCTCTTCCCTGTGTGCAGGGAGATTTAAACTTCCCCAGTCTCTGACACTACTTTGAGAAGGCTATGAAAATCCTTGACATTATGTTGGAATTGGGTCTTGGAGTTAAAAGTGGGTTAATTTAAGAAAAATAACACAAAAGTCATTTCTTGCATACCTGAGATTTAAATCATACAGAAAACATACTTCATATTTTCTTACAATATTACTGGTTACTTCATCTGATCTTCAGTGCAGTCCTATAAAGGAGTTAGGTGTTTAGCATTAATAAAGCAATTCATTTTCCTTTTTGTGTTATTCTTCAAAACATTCACAAGGATTTTTCATTGTTATAATCTCCATTCAATAAACATTTTAAAAAGGTTTATAAACACTAAGTTGAGGGATTTGGTGATCATTCAGGCTTTCTCTTCTATGCCAGAACAAAATTGATACTTGAGGTATTCTTCTGGGTCATTTTTATTTTCAAGTTCTCCTCTTTTCAGAATTACTTGTAGCACTTATGCTTTATTGTTCATTTTGGAAACAGAACCACAGGCTCTAGAAGGAGCACCGACTTGGAAGTTAGATTTTGAGATTAATTGTTACACAAGTTCTTAGGATTTCATCAGCTGGAGGTGTCAGGGACAAACTGGTCATGGCTGGGACACTAGAGGGTGAAGGCCAAAGGATGTAAAAGACAAGAAACCATGGCTGTGCAGGGCATGGTCGCCCAGGCCAAAAGCCTAGCCACTCTACAGTTAACCAAGTTCCTTCTCCACAATTAGCAGAATTACTGCTACAAAATCATGTAAGTAACTCAACAGAGAAGTCCACAATTATTACATTATGGATAGACAAAGAATCTAGATACTAAGAAGCACAGCTAGAACTGGAAGTATGTGTGTGTGCGTGTGCACGTGTGTGTGCGTGTGCGTGCGCGTGCGCGTGTGTGTGTTCTCAGTCACTTGGTCATGTCCAACTCTGTGCAACCCCATGGACTGTAGCCCGCCAGGCTCCTCTGTCCATTGGATTTTCTAGGCAAGAATACTGAAATGGGTTGCCATTTCCTCCTCTAAGAACTGGAAGCAGTAGGTAACAGATCTGAAGTCCAGAGAATCACAGGGGTGGCTACATGGTTAGCAGGACACATCTGGTTACCGGTGGATCTGAGCATCCTTTTCTGTGAAGCCCAGAAGCAGCCTGAGAAGGCTTCTCAACAGCGCCCCATGAAACCACAGGTAATCCATTGGAAATTACAATTTTAGGTCTATATAAAGCAAATAAGTCAGTATATCCTACTGGAGAATGAGAATCATGGTTCTATAGCGTAGGATAACTATACATACCAAATTTCCCAGAATGGTTCTGGTTTATATATTTCTTGTTGCAGTGTAGTTATTAATATTATTCCATTCATTCTCAAAAGTGTCCCAGTATGAACTACAAATTATATGGTCCCTCTACTGGGCAAATATCAAAGCATCTAAATCCTACTTCTGACTGATCATGTAATCTTCAGGTTGTGTAAAATCAAATCAGTGAAGAAAGCAGACTCCCTGAGTATTTGATACTATGGAGACAGCAATTGTCTTATACATGCCTATCCTGTTTGTACAGACACAGAGCCTCAGATTCCCTTCTAAGGGAAATTAATACCTGTATCCAAAACTAAAATGGAGTAAGTGGTGACATAAGAGGTACTCAGTAGGTTTTGTATCATTTAGACCAGAGGCTCTGAGAGCTGGTAAATGATATTTCATCTATTAAATAATGTCGCTGGATAAATTCCAGGTGTTATTACCATTTGCTTAGCTTCTGTGTTCCTTCTCTGAATAGTTACAGGATGCCTAGGTAAAGAGGCACATGTCCTGCCATTTCCAGTTTCCTGCTCCCATGGCAGACATCACCAGTAGATCATGGAATTCTTTTCCTCTTAGAACAAGTTCAACATCAGGATCCTCTTCTACAAGAGCTCCTGGCACCCACTCCAGGAAAACAGAATTGATACTAGAGCTGAAGTTAACTTTCTGTTCATCCCTGGCCTACTATATGTCAGACACTATGTCAGGAAACATTAGTAATTGCCATTGCTTGGAGGTTCCTCATATATTGAAGGAAGGAAGCAACTATACCATTCATTGCAGTGGTAGAAGGACTCAGGGTTGCCTGTACAACAGATACCAATGACATCATTGTCTACTGATGATGGACCGATATAAAAAGTCTATAAGGATTATAGGTGAAACTCTGGGATAGTCCAGGGAAAGCTTTGCAGTTAGAAGTTACTTAAATTGAAAATTAGAGCACCTAGGAATAATTAGACTAAGAAGAGGGAAGGGATTTCAAAGCAGAAGAAACAGCATGTGCAAAGTCTTTTAGACCAGGATGAGAGGGAATAGAATGAGGTGGGACATGGAGGTTGTGAGGGAGAGGTCGGCATGCTGATACAGAAAGATTTGGTTTTAAGGGTTTAGTGCAAAATACAAATTAGAGCACATTGAATTGTCCATGCTGAAAACAACTCACTAGGAATTTAAAGATTCACCAGTTAATTGATAGTTCTGCCTACACATGAATCTATTTTGATGGGATCTTTTTTAAATGAACTAAACAATGAAGAATTTATTAAATCAACTGCTCTCTCCCACCGTCACTACCACTTTGGCTTAATGTAGCCACAGATACAAATTCCATCATTTCTTGTTTGGTTTTTGCTTCTTTCTCCTGAAATTCCCATCTTCAGTGAAGAACAGATAGCACTGTCTTCCCTAATACATTAGTCAGGTCTTAATGTTTGTTGTTTATGTTTTTCCACCTAAGATCAGGTCAACTTTAGCTATGATATCTACATTTAAATCTAAAACATGTATTTGCTGAAGACCAAGTGAAAAGTCATGATGGTATTTTATTTTAATATGTGGAAGTTTCAGTTAAGGATTCCTAACCTTCAAATATTACTGGAGATGTAACCTGGCAGGCTACAGTCAGTGGGGGTCGCAGGACTTGACTTAGTGTCTAAATAACAACAACCTGTCCGTAAGCCCACAGGCCTTCCAGACCAATCTTCAGAGTACTTAATCAAGCTCCATTCTTTGGACTCTCTAGTTGTGCTTGCTTTATCCAGTAAAATTTATTTAGCTTTGTGGACTGGATTGCCGCTAATTTTAACCCATATTTGTCATAATATACCTATCTTATACAGCTAGCTTTGGGTTCTGTGCTACCCATTGCTCTGGTCTACCACCAGAATTACTCAAAACTATCTTCTAGAGCAACTGGAAAACCTCTATTTATTTCCAGTATCCTCAGTTCCATCCCAAGTATCCTGGGATTTTGTCTTTGTTACCTAAAGATTATGTCCTCTTAAGAAATTTAAAAAATTTTTTAGATTACAAATATCCTGAAATAATTGAGTGAACCCCTTTAAGGGGACTATTCATTATTCTGTCAAAGTTTCATCAAAGCACAGTAACTTATAAACCTATCTATACATGTGATATAGTATATTTTGTAGATTTAAAGGTAGTTTTTCTCAACATAAATGTTAAAAGTAAATTATAGTCTGGTTTTTTTGTAGAAGGTTTTTTTATATATATATATATAGTGCTCTGATGGTTATGACTGATATGAAAACCTCAAAATATTTTGGGTTTGGTTCAGATAAGCATCTGTGACTTTGAATGTTATTCCAAACTCTTGAGTCCATAAATTAAAAATGCATGAGCAAATGGCTTATGCCAGATTTTTACTCTCAGATATAATCAGCTTCAGCAACAAAGCATGAGAATGACAACTACAGTATAAATTGTTCCTGATCCATAGGCAATCTCATGCTTATGAGCAGGTTCTTTCCCAAGAGTTCATGTGTAAGTTGCTTAGAACTCAGAATCAGGTCCTCATTGAAACAGTGCTACAGGGTGGTGAGGTACCTAGCATCAGAGCCTGGCATGGAGTGAGTGCAAAAGCTTCTGATTACCTTCTGCCTTAATCTCTGAGTTGGATAAGAATAATAATATAATGGATTATTCAATATGTATTACCTCCTTTCGCAACAACTCAGAGATAGGTTTTACTTTCATGCTGAGTTTATGAGAACAAAGAGATCTAGTCACCTACACATAGACTCAGTTGATAGAAGCAGAATTTAGACCCAAGTATTCTGGCTTCAGGGCTAATGTTCTCAACCACTTCTTCCAGAAAGGGTTGGGAGATGGGTAGGGTGGGCAGAAGAAGCTATAGACCAAATGTGTAAGTGAGAGGAGAAGACAATGGGGACGATGAGTTGAGAACAGCTAGCTGCCTAGGGCAGAGAAGGCAATTTACCCCACTCCAGTACTCTTGGCTAGAAAATCCCATGGATGGAGGAGCCTGGTAGGCTGCAGTCCATGGGGTCGCTAAGAGTCGGACATGACTGAGCAGCTTCACTTTCACTTTTCACTTTCATGCATTGGAGAAGGAAATGGCAACCCACTCCAGTATTCTTGCCTAGAGAATCCCAGGGATGGGGGAGCCTGGTGGGCTGCCGTCTATGGGGTCGTACAGAGTCGGACACGACTGAAGTGACTTAGCAGCAGCAGCTGCCTAGGGAAGGGTACTCATTTTTTAACAAGGTAGAAGTTTTCCTTCATTCTTTTTTCCTATTCCGAATTCTTTTTTAATCTTTTCTATTATTCTTCTTCTATTCCTCATTCTTCCTATTCTTAATTCTTTTTTAATCTTTTCTATTATTTCATTCTGATATGAAGAACTGACTCATTTGAAAATACCCTGATGTTGGGAAAGACTGAAGGCAGGAGGAGAAGGGGACAATAGAGGATGAGATGGTTGGATGGCATCACTGACTCAATGAACATGAGTTTGAGTAAACTCCGGGAGTTGGTGATGGACAGGGAGGCCTGGCGTGCTGCGGTCCATGGGATTGCAGAGTCAGACACGACTGAGCTACTGAACTGAACTGAGCTGATCCTTGCTTACTTTTTCCTTCCTTTCGTTCTTACACAGCTGCAGATTCTACTATCAAAGGCAGAATCGGATTTGGATGGATAAGGCTGACCGCCTGTTTTGGTGTGCCCATGCCACAGCAGTTTCTGAAGACACCAGATTTTTAGTCTGAAACCAGGAAATTCCCTGGCAAACTAGGAATAGTGTGTGTATGACAGGAAGAAGACTCTACAGAGAGACAAGGAGGAACAAAATAACGACCAAAAAGAATTCCTCAGGAGTGACCATGGGAAATTGCTATGAGCTGAATTTCAAGCAGTTGAGTTGCAAGTTTTAAACTCAAAGTGCATTGGGAACATTAAGTAAAAGTATTTAGACATGTTAAATTTGGCTTCAACCTAGGTCACAAGGTTTTGAAAGACTATAGGGCAGAGTGGGAACCAACTTTAATCTGATAAAAGCAACTGGAAAAACAACTCTGTTAAAAGTTTCTTGTCCCTACAGGAAAGAAATATTCAGATTACTCATGGCATTTTTTGTTGTTTTTCTTATTTAGTGATTGGAGGAATAAGTAGCCTTGTTATTCACTTAAGTTTCATACATAAATGGTTTCTGTGATGATTATTAAGTTATATCTTATTAATAAACTGTAAAATTCTATGCTATCTACTATGTTCTGGTTTACCTTAAAGTACACATTTATTAGCTATCATTTGAATTATTGTCCTTATCTTCTTAAAAATATAATTGGTTGAGAGTTTATTTTTTAGTATTTTAAAATATTATTAAATGAATGAAAATTGTTTACCATTTTGGACTTAAATGAGGGCTATCTTTTATGAAAATGAATTTTGAAGAGGTTTACAATAAGAAAAATTCCCAAGTCTGCAAAAATAATAACCTTTGAAATGCTTTATTGATTGTTCAAAGGCCCATATTATAAATTTTTTTGCATTTGCATGTTTCAGATAGATAAACTTCCTAGACTACTCTTCATGAAATACTTTTTAAGTTGGAAATATCATGGCATAGTAATACAGTCTGTCTAGCTAAACAGAAATGTAAAATGCTCGTTATTCAAGATTTTTATAATGAAAATTCTATAACATTTTGAATAACAAAGGTGAACCTTCTATTATTTTCTCCTTTTTGTCACTAAAAAGAAAAAACAGAATAAGATTTTTAAAAAAATCTATACAATACTCTCAACTCAAACCTTGGTTAATATATCAGTCAATTTTGGGTGAAATAACAAACAATTCTAAAATATCAGTGACATGACATAAACATTTAGTTTATGTTTATGTTACATGAGTTCTAGGGCTCAACTGGATCTTGTTACTGCACATCTTGTCATCCGAGACTAAAAAAGCATCTGCTCTCTGGGACTTGCTATTTTCATGGCAGAGGGGAGGAACCAAAGTGTGAACTGAGTTTGATGCAAACACCTGGGGTCACATATTATATCACCCTAACCTATGTTAAAAAAAGAAAAAAGAAAAAACACAACTCCTGGGCTTATTCTTTATTCTCACATTATTACCACATTCACAACATTTTTGACAACAGATGGGTGGGGGCTTTTCACCCACCAGGCAATTCTGAGCCACCGGTTAGGTGTTCTACAATTTAACTCAATTCTGACAGTACCTACCTTTAGATAGAGTCCACAGCTTAAGGGCTCCATCTCACAAGATTGCCCCCACCCCTTCAGATGATTGGAAGTCCTAGTTATCGCCTGCACTTCTAACTTTGGGCACTAAATCAGGTTCCCACCACTCCCTCCTCACATTCAGTTAATTTGCTAGAGCTGCTCACAGAACTCAGGAAAACAGTTACTGTTTGCGTTTATTACATAAGGACTTGGCAAAACATGCAGATGAACACCCAGATGGAAAAGATACATAAGGCGAGGTGTGGAAAGAGAGGTAGTGAGCTCCCTGAACCTCCATGAAGCTCTCTAGACCCTGTACAGTATTTTGGGGATTTTTATGGCGGCTTGATCACATAAGCATGATTGATCATTAACTCCATTTCTACCCCCTCTCTCTTCTGTAGAGAATGAGGAATGAGTCTGAAGATTTCAAGCTTCTAATCATGATTTGGCCTTTCTGGTGACCAGCTCCCATTCAGGAGCCTCCTAAGAGTCTTCTGTTAAAACATGGGCTTCCCTGGTGGCTCAGAGGGTAAAGGATCTGCCCGCAAAAGTGGGCAATCCCTGGGTTGGGAAGATGCCCTGGAGAAGAATGGCAGCCCACTCCAGTATTCTTTCCTGGAGAATGCCATGGACAGAGGAGCCCTTCAGGTTACAGTCCATGGGGTTGCAGAGTCGGACACGACTCAGCAACTAGCACTTTCACTTTAGAACAAAAGATGCAAATATCACCTGGGAAATTTCAAGGGATTTAGGAGTTCTATATTAGGAAATATGGTCAAAGGCCAAATATTAAAACAAAAGATGTTCCTGTGTGCATTATTACTTAGGAAATTAAAAGAATTTTAGTAGTTCTGTGCCAGGAACTGAGTCTCTGTTTCTCAAATCCCACTTCTGACGCACTAGACGTGTGGCCCTCAGCCTTTCTGTCTCTGGACTTTCTCTGCAGCCTTGGTGGTCAATTTAGCCTGTACACATTCTTTGCAGAGCATTGTCTCCAAGTTGGTGCTTCAGCTTCAGCTTCAGCTTTCAGCTTTCAGCAGATCATTCCCAGAGTCTTTCACTCCTTTTCACGCCTCTGCCATCTTGCTTGGCAATTCAGGAATTCTAATATTATCAAGCCTTTCTGAGATTTTTACCAGAACATTAAATCCCATTTTTCAAGGGAATGGTTCCACATCAATAAATTCTTTCTTTTAGTCATGAACTTCCTGAGCTGTTGACCACATACTCTGAAAATCCAATCCCAAGGATCCTTTCCTGACAGGCTAATTCTTGAAGATTCACAGGGTAATTATCTTTTTTCTTGTTTAGTAGTCCCAGTACGTTTCCATCTCACTGCTTGGTAATACTGGAATTTAACCATACTTTTCAGCCTAGAAGCCAGGAGAGAAGGTAGGCAAATCCTGAGGGACGTACCTTTGTAGGAGCAACCTCTGAACTATCCCCCTGCAAAGGAAACTGTCTAGCTCTTCACAGAGGTGTTTGGACCAACTCTGCAGGTACTTGGGTTGTAGCCCTTTGGGGAAATTCACCTAGAGGCACTCATCATATGTATCCATGCTCCAACTTTTCCTAAGCAGACCTCTGGCCTTATCATAAGAATGTTCCTCAACAGAACACATTGAATCAATCATCTTTGCAGTTCAGTGGCCCTAAATATCAGATTCTGAATTTTCTCTCCAGGTGTGTGTACTCTCCTTTTGCAAAAGATAAGAAACTGTTTATAAGCTACCCAAGAAGCCTTCATGCTTTCACACTGACATTTGAGCTATTTCTTAACCGTGTTCAGTTTCTCATTAACTCTCTATAGATCTGCAATATAACTTACTAATAATCAGCCATTCCATTGTCTTTATATTGGTTCTTTGCACCACGTTTTTTCAAATGCCTGAATATTGTCCTAGCTAGGGAATTCAGATTCAATGAGACATTCTCCAAAGTGACCACTGACGAAATGTTTATCAACTGAACTGCTGCTCTGAGCCAGAAACTATTCGTGATCCATATACCTCTTGGGGAGGGGTACTCATTTTCTGGTAGGTGGCAAATGATCCAGTTGCCAAACTCCACCTTATTAACTGAAACCATAAACGGCTTCCAGTGTCAGCCACGCCAGTTTAGTTCTTTTGGAAAGCAGAAGCCATTAAAATTGCATCAGATCAGATCAGATCAGTTCAGATCAGTCGCTCAGTCGTGTCCGACTCTTTGCGACCCCGTGAACTGCAGCACGCCAGGCCTCCCTGTCCATCACCAACTCCCGGAGGTCACTCAGACTCACATTCATCGAGTCAGTGATGCCATCCAGCCATCTCATCCTCTGTCGTCCCCTTCTCCTCCTGCCCTCAATCCCTCCCAGCATCAGAGTCTTTTCCAATGAGTCAACTCTTCGCATGAGGTGGCCAAAGTACTGGAGTTTCAGCTTTAGCATCATTCCTTCCAAAGAAATCCCAGGGCTGATCTCCTTCAGAATGGACTGCTTGGATCTCCTTGCAGTCCAAGGGACTCTCAAGAGTCTTCTCCAACACCACAGTTCAAAAGCATCAATTCTTCGGCGCTCAGCCTTCTTCACAGTCCAGCTCTCACATCCATACATGACCACAGGAAAGACCATAGCCTTGACTAGGCGAACCTTTGTTGGCAAAGTAATGTCTCTGCTTTTGAATATGCTATCTAGGTTGGTCATAACTTTCCTTCCAAGGAGTAAGCGTCTTTTAATTTCATGGCTGCAGTCACCATCTGCATAAAATTGCATAACAAAATAAAATAAAATAAAATAAATAAAATTGCATAACAAAACCAAATGCCCAAAAAATGTATTGGGAAAAAAATCCACAAAGCATAAAAAGGCAAAGAGGGCAACAACATCCAACGAAAGCCTTTAAACTGTGATAAATTTCTGACCAGAAAGGAAAGCCAGAGGATTGGGTAGGGTGAGCCTCACACAGCAGCGCAGCACATAACTTCTCAGCTGACCTCAGGGGAAGCTTCTTTGGAAAGGCTGCTTTAGGGGGAGTCCTGTTCTGCCTCCAGTTTGAGGTTCTCTTCCACTGACATTTTCAGGGGCTGAGCATTGTGTTGGAAACATGAGGCTTTGGCCCCTGTTCCGGGTCGGGATAGCCTGAATGCACCTGGACCGGGAAGCTGTGAATTGACTATACTTCTTCTGTCAAATTTTTTTTTTTTTTTTGGAAGGAAGTCTGTGCATCATATCTCCATGGCTGCCTTGAAGACTTCTGACTAACACAGAGTCATTTCAACAATTTATTCAAACATCTAAAACTTTCATCACAACACAAAATAGCTCCAAAAAGTACGAGATTAAAGAAAACCATGAATACCTGTTTTGCAATAAACTCCTTCACACTATTTGCTACTTTTTTCACTCTTCCCCTACTCATTGTCTCTTAATATCCTCCTCGTTTTATCCCCTGTTGTGACAAAAATACGCCTTCCATCTTTATATTTCCTTGAAGTAAAACCTGTCATTATATTCCTTTTCTTCTCATAGCGGTGATACTGTTTTTATGTAAAATCTGTGCTTTTTGTTCATCTTTCTAAGGAGCAAAACCTAACAGCCAATATGAAAAGAAAGTTTAGCGCATGCACACACACACACACACACACACACACACACACACACACATCTCTAACTTCTACAGAACATTGAATTATAGAAAATAAAAGAAATTTCTTATTTGGTGTCTTACTCCAAGAATCCCACAGTTAGCTAATCAAAGGGTAGAATTATGCTATCTTTGCTTCCCTCCATCTCTCATATCATAAAAATAACATTGCCCGTTGTGGAAGATAAAGACAGTATCCTTTTTCCACTTCCTGCTAAAAGAGATTAATTTTCTAGGACATGAGGATGTTGATCTTCATGCAAGCTAGTCTCTTGCCTAATTAGGAAAAGTTTTCTTATCCATATTACTAACTGGCTTCCTGCTTCTCTTTAGTGATAAATAATTTTTTTTCTGGGTGAAATTTATCTTTTCTACAGCCTTAACTCTATATCTTATCTCAAAGTATAAAATTCAATGATCACATCATAACATTCTGAGACACATTTAATCAGAAGTTATTAAACACTTTTGAGAAAGTGATTCCAAGTGTGTGTGCTTTTAAAATTTTTAAATGAATACCCCAAAAATACTTCTGGGTGGATGATGCTATTTTAGGGACCCCAACTTGCTTCCTAACAAAATAATGTTCTTATTCAAACATGCAATGACTCCAAATCATGAAATACTATTTGTTTTGTGCTTGTATATTTGTTTAGTTATTTACGCCAAACATTGAGCTAAATACTCTGAAATTTATACACTAAAAATATAAGCTGGATCTGTGTTCCCAAAATATGCAGTAGATACCACTCCTTCATCCTTTCTAAGAAGAAGATAACAACACAACTAAAATTGCTGATGTTCCAGAATGCAAATGAACAATCAATTTTGAACTAAGTAAGTGGCTACCATATATATGGCTCGTCATGAAAAATGCAAAAACCAGAAGACATGTTCCTTTGAAAACACATTCATTCACTTCACTTTTTTGTAATAGGTTGCACTTTGCACCTTTGCTGTAGGTATATCACATAGAACAAGTTAGTGGTTTAACTACTCCTCTTGTTTTTCTCGCCTACCCCAAACCTGGCTCTTTTCTAAAATAGAACGTGACTAATGTGCTTTCGTTGGGAACATATGCAATTACTTTGGCCTCCTAGTTTGACTGCTGTCTAGAACACTGCTTAATAAAATTTACTCACAGTGAACTTGCCTTCCTTTTGAAATATGGAATAAACTTCTATTAAAGCCCTGAGATGATCAATAAGGTCAGTGGAAATTTCATCAGACCTTTCTTCCATTTATTTGTGTTATTCTTTGGCCAATTTTGAATGTAACTGAAGCTAGAGATGACCCCAAAATTAAGCCAAACAATGAGTGGAAATAGCAAGAAAAAGTAATAATATTTGTTTGGAATGTTGGCTTCTTGAGAACAAAGGAATTTTAAATATGGTGAGGTGATACAGAGCAGAGTTTAAGATGAAGGACTTTTGAGGTCATATTGACAGTGGGGCTTTGTAAAGTTTATTTAACTCTTCTGAACTTCAACTTCCTAATCCGTTCAAAGTATCATTAATATCTTTGTTATGGAGTTGTTTTAAAGATCATATTAATTTATGTCAGCACTGACACATTGCTTTGCATACAGTAAATGCTTAGTAAATTGTTATTAACCATTAGCAGTATAAACATTTCCAGAATATTACACTTATTAACACAAAATAATTTGGCAAAAAGTAAATTCTTGCTTTTAATATTCTACCAAAATATATCAAATTCTGTTATAGGCAAGTTATTAAAAATACATCACTTACTATAAATTTTCTTGAATAAATATATGTTAGATTCCTAGGGCCCATTTGGTAACAAATAAAATAATTAAATAGCATTAAGGTTAGCCAAATGGAATAAAGGTGTTTCTACCTTATTGCATGGAATGAAAGGAAATAAGACAACTCCCCAAAGTCCTGGAACCATTTGAATATCTTTTTATCTCTCAATTTTTCTATGTGAAGATGTACATGAGAAACTTTACAAGTTTGAAAGTCATGGCACACATACTTTGTTTAAAATGTTTTGGAGTAGAGGCCAGTTAAAAGATACATATAGGGTTTGTGGGTGAATTAGTCTGCTCACCCTAAACAGTCAATTCTTGCTTGGTAACACAGTTACTTGGCTTCCCAGATGACTCAGTGGTAAAGAATTCCCTGCCAAAACAGGAGACACAGTTTGATCCCTGGGTCAGGAAGATCCTCTGTAGAAGGAAATGGCAACCCATTCCAGTATTCTTGCCTGGGAAATCCCATGGACAGAGGAGCCTGTCCATGGGGTCCAAAGAGATGGACATAACTTAGCAAGCTATATAGTCCATGGGGTCCAAAGAGATGGACACAACTTAGCAAGCTATATAGTCCATGGGGTCCAGAGAGATGGACACAACTTAGCGACTAAACAACAACAACAAAAATGGTTATTTACTTGATACCAAGGGGTCTTGTTTTGGACCTAGAGAATAACTTTGGGAAAGAATGAGGCCTTATTATCTGTGGACAAAGATTTTGTCCCTGAAGATCAGGATGATCCCTCAGTGTATCTGGATATCTGGATCACTTGCAGGATGGGTTTCAATTTTTATAACATGGCCTAATGTTAATAGTGGTTTATATGAACTTAAGATCCAGCAAGCTGACCTGATTTAGAGTAAAAAAGTGTCTAAGGATACAAGCCTTAGCCTTCTATCAGTCAGTCAAAATGCTGACTACAGAATATAAATTCAGAGTTCACAGACCATGTCTGTTCTGTAGAGGACTGTACTCCCCTGTCTGCTGATGCCAAGGACAGAGTAGGCTTTGAATGAATAAATGGACCCTGGCCCTTTTCTGGTTGGATTTTATGCCTAATCAAGGTATTAAGATTTCAACTCAGCTGGATGCCAGTTGGCCCCTTTGCTTTTACTGATGGGCCTTTCAGAATATTGTGGAAACCAATTCACAGGTTTCTCTCTGGATCTAATCCTTGGTCAGTTCCTTTTAAGCCCCGGGCTGCTTGATACTTCCAAGGTAAATGGTCTCAACATATAATCAGACAATTTCCATTTGAGTTTAACAGCTCAACATAATTTCTCGACCTTCCTTCTAATCTGTTATTCAAGAAACACTCCTCTCCATCCCATCGCCTCCATCTCTACCATGGGAATGGCCTTTGAAGTTTTACAACTTAGAAATATTATAAACAAACCCTGCAATAGCAGCAGAGAAAATTTATAACTTCCCAGAGCAAATACTAAGTCAGTCTTAATGCTTAGCTAAATCGAATAATTCCTGACTTTTCATTTTGCTACCACAAACACAAAACCATGAATAAAGACAACCAAAGATAGTAGCAGAAAGGGCTCACCTATATTAATTTGACAGAGGCCCACAGTTTAATTCTGATCCAGCTTAGAAGAGCCCATTCAAACTGCCAAGTTAAATAATCCTTACTCAGTAAGAATTTCCTTACAGGCTTTGTTTTCTAAGTTCATTATTTTATCTTTATCATCATTATAATTTTATTCTTCTGCTTATTTGTCTGCCATCTATCTTCAGAGAAGAGTCTGTTCAAACCTTTTGCTTTAAAAAAACCAAATTGTTCTCTAATCATTGAATTTTGAAAGTTCTTTATATATTATGGATTACAAGTACTTTATTAAGTATGTGATTCACAAGTACTATCTTCCAGGGCATATTGTCTTTTCATTTTCTTAAGAGACTGGACCTCAATTCCTTGGGTATCCTCTCCATGGAAAAAGGTCACTTCTGTGACTTTCACAGAGCAAAACGTGTTTACTTATTTTTTTTCAAATTTTGGTATAAAGTCCAAAATATGGTTTGTTTAAATTAATCACACATTTTATCCTTTACCTAATACAATAAACTGTGGAAAATTCTGAAAGAGATGGGAATACCAGAGCACCTGATCTGCCTCTTGAGAAATCTGTATGCAGGTCAGGAAGCAACAGTTAGAACTGGTCATGGAACAACAGACTGGTTCCAAATAGGAAAAGGAGTACGTCAAGGCTGTATATTGTCACCGTGTTTATTTTACTTATATGCAGAGTACATCATGAGAAATGCTGGACTGGAAGAAACACAGTTGGAATCAAGATTGTTGGGAGAAATATCAATAACCTCAGATATGTAGATGACACCACCCTTATGGCAGAAAGTGAAGAGGAACTCAAAAGCCTCTTGATGAAAGTGAAAGTGGAGAGTGAAAAGGTTGGCTTAAAGCTCAACATTCAGAAAACGAAGATCATGGCATCTGGTCCCATCACATCATGGGAAATAGATGGAGAAACAGTGGAAACAGTGTCAGACTTTATTTTTCTGGGCTCCAAAATCACTGCAGATGGTGACTGCAGCCAAGAAATTAAAAGACGCTTACTCCTTGGAAGGAAAGTTATGACCAACCTAGATAGCATATTCAAAAGCAGAGACATCACTTTGCCAACCAAGGTTCGCCTAGTCAAGGCTATGGTCTTTCCTGTGGTCATGTATGGATGTGAGAGCTGGACTGTGAAGAAGGCTGAGCGCCGAAGAATTGATGATTTTGAACTGTGGTGTTGCAGAAGACTCTTGAGAGTCCCTTGGACTGCAAGGAGATGCAACCAGTCCATTCTGAAGGAGATCAGCCCTGGGATTTCTTTGGAAGGAAGGATGCTAAAGCTGAAACTCCAGGATTTTGGCCACCTCATGCGAAGAGTTGACTCATTGGAGAAGACTCTGATGCTGGGAGGGATTGGGGGCAGGAGGAGAAGGGGACGACAGAGGATGAGATGGCTGGATGGCATCACTGACTCGATGAATGTGAGTCTGAGTGACCTCCGGGAGTTGGTGATGGACAGGGAGGCCTGGCGTGCTGCAGTTCATGGGGTCGCAAAGAGTCAGACACGACTGAGCGACTGATCTGATCTTATCTGAATAGAAATTTTTATGGTTTTAGACTTTACACTTAGGTCTATGGTTTATTTTGTGTTAATTTTTGTGTAAGTTGCAAGGTATAGACCGTACTTACTATGCCTATGGATATTCATTGTCCCAGCACCATTTGTTGAAAAGATTATCCTTTCTTCACTGAATTGCTTTTGAACTTTGGTTAAAAATAAATTGTGTGTAGATCCATTTCTAGATTCTTTTCTATTATATTGATCTATGTGTCTACCTTCTTGTAAATCTCACACTGTTTCAATAACTACAGATCTACAATAAGTCTTAAAGTCATACAGTATACATTTTTCTATCTTATTACTATTTTATAAGGTTCTTTTAAACTATTTAATTTTTTTTCATTTCTCTATGGGTTTTAGAATTACTTCATCACAGTAATGCTATTAAGTATTCCTTCCTCTTCAATTGTCCTGAAGATTTTATGTAGAATTAAAATTTATAATTTTTTTTCCCTAAGTGTTTTGTAGAAATCAAAGTGAAACCATCTGGGCTTGGACTTAACTTTGCATTTTGAGAGTGTTTGACCAAGGAGGGCAAGAATTCATTGACGTAGAGACTCTCTCTTTAGGACAAACAGTGTGAAACCTTGCCAATGAATCCTGATGGCCAACACTGAACAAAGTGGAATTCTTGATGCCTTCACAGAGAGTAGAGGAAGG
Source organism: Tragelaphus eurycerus (assembly GCA_935064755.1). Classification (NCBI taxonomy): domain Eukaryota; kingdom Metazoa; phylum Chordata; class Mammalia; order Artiodactyla; family Bovidae; genus Tragelaphus; species Tragelaphus eurycerus. Next base: position 35,485,880 of record CAKXYN010000010.1, on the reverse strand, counting down.
GATCAAGAGAGTGAGGAAAGTGGGCCTGCTGTGAGGTTAGAAGGCTAGCCAGAAGATTATATTTTATGGGAGGTCCCAGAGAATACCATGTGTGTGATTATCAGCAATGTACTGGTGATTTTAGCCCCAGCGAGACTCATGAGGTCAGTGTAGGTTCTTCTCTGCAGACCAGCTCTGAGCATGTAATGTCATTGAGAACAATGGGACTGCAAAGAAATAGAGGTCAAACAACAGCTCTTAACCACCAGTAGCCTGGGGACCACATTCATCATTAATACCAGCAAGGTCAGAAGGGCAGTGAAGGGGACATGACCTCTAGGGGGTAATGGGTATGGTTAACTGAGCATGCTGCTGCTGCTGCTAAGTCACTTCAGTCGTGTCCAACTCTGCATGACCCCATAGACGTCAGCCCACCAGGCTCTCCCGTCCCTGGGATTCTCCAGGCAAGAACACTGGAGTGGGTTGCCATTTCCTTCTCCAATGCATGAAAGCGAAAAGTGAAAGTGAAGTCGCTCAGTCGTGTCGGACTCTTAGCGACCCCATGGACTGCAGCCCACCAGGCTCCTCCATCCATGGGATTTTCCAGGCAAGAGTACTGGAGTAGGGTGCCATTGCCTTCTCCATAACTGAACATGGTATCCCTAAAAGCAGAATACACAGACAGCCAAAAGGTGGCTGATTAATATCTACAACCAGAAATAGTCAAGAATGGAGAACTAGGAAGTTGACAATAAAAAGTCACAATTCCCTGTTTAGTTGCTAAACTGATTTTCAGATCTAGAATCTACTGACTGAAAACATAACTAGGTCTCTAGTATGAAGGACTCGGCAACATTAAAACAACTAAATAATGTAATGGTCCCCTTAGTCCTCTCCTAAAAGGACTCATGACCACCTACACAAGTGGGAAAGATAACCAGGAAGTACTGGATACAGGGTCTGAGTTGATGCTGATAGCCAGAGATTCTAACCATTCTCATGGCCCTTCTCTAGAGTCGGATCTTGTGGAAGCCAGATGATAAGTCCTGACTAAAGCTCAGCTCACAGTGGACCCCTGGGCCTGTGGATCAACATCATCATTGTCTCCTCAAGTTCTGAGTATAGAATTGGAGCTGAGACAGTGGGGATTAGAGTAACCACCATACTGGGTTCTTGACTGATAGGGTAAAGCTATTATTGTGGTAAAAGCCAATTGGAAACTTCTGAAACTGACTCCATTGGTCCAGATAGGAAATTAAAAACCAAACCACATTGTGGAATAAGGATAAGGTAGTGAAGATTAGTGCCATTGGTAAAAAGTTATAACTTTGAAAGAAACATATTTGCTGACATGCTTTTTTGGGTCAAAGGGGAAATCCTGGAGACTGACATTGTTTTCTCAATCTTTGTGTCCCTGGCATTTGGGACAGTAACTTGCTATTATGGGAACTCCAGTCAGTGTGTCAGAGTCTTTCTTTAACCATGGTGACCAGTTTAAATTCCTAACAATTGCCAAGGATTTATAGCTGAGCAACTTCTAAGAACTATTCTAGTTAACTAATGACCTAAAGGAAGCATTAGCTGGAGATTACCACTTGCCAGTGAATCTGAATACACTGAAAGTCATAAAGTCACTAAAAAGACACTGAAGTCATAAAGTACATGGCTTTCAAGACAGGTTTTCCCCAAGCTTATATGGTTTTTTCTCTCAGGGAAAAGCATAGATAAATACATAAATATGTAATATTTTATTTTGCAGACAGAATATGATGATATGTCTTTAATACCCGAACTGTTTTTCATTTGTTATCATTTTATGGAAATCTTGTAAAAGACATTATAATTGTCTAAGCTATATCGAACAGAAATTGGCATTTTTGTTAAAGAAACATGTCATGACAAAACACAGAAAGCTAGAACGATGATCACTATCATATTTCCTTTTCTGCTGGTGTCTGGTCCCAGCAGAAATAAGATGGATGCTAGAGATACCCAAGCTCAACCAATTACTAGTACTGATCACAGCTGGTGTGTGTAATGTGGCATCATTGCTAGAGCAAATTAATAAGGCCTCAGGTTTATGGCATAAAGTCACTAATTTGTCAAATGTGTTATTTTATATTCGCATTGGAAACGAGGATCACGAACAGCTTGCTTTCACATGCAACAGTATTCATTTACAGTTTTGCATCAGGGCTGTATTAACCACACTCCCCACCATGACATAATATAGGGCGAAGAGCTCTGAACCATAGGGACATTTGGACAGAAAGAGAGACGTGGCTACCATACCGGAAATCTTGGCAAGACAATGTGCACGTCATAGAATAGGAGATAAAACCTAAGAAGAATCTGGAATCTGCTACTTAAGTATTGATTTAGGGGTTTATTGGTCATGGGTGTGCTGGGATATTACCTCAAAATTGAAAGACATATTGCTGAATTTTGCACCTCCTCCAGCAAAGAACACAGCACAGTGTCTGACAGACCTATTAGGGTTTTGGTGACAACACTATATTTAGGGAGAGATAAAGAGAGAGAGATTTGTGCAGTGACCTAGCCATCTGGTCAAAGTCCTGGAAGGAAAGGGGTTCAGATCAGATCAGATCAGTTGCTCAGTCGTGTCCGACTCTTTGCGACCCCATGAACCGCAGCACGCCAGGCCTCCCTATCCATCATCAGCTCTCGGAGGTCACTCAGACTCACATTCATCGAGTCAGTGATGCCATCCAGCCATCTCATCCTCTGTCGTCCCCTTCTCCTCCTGCCCCCAATCCCTCCCAGCATCAGAGTCTTCTCCAATGAGTCAACTCTTCGCATGAGGTGGCCAAAATACTGGAGTTTCAGCTTTAGCATCATTCCTTCCAAAGAAATCCCAGGGCTGATCTCCTTCAGAATGGACTGGTTGCATCTCCTTGCAGTCCAAGGGACTCTCAAGAGTCTTCTGCAACACCACAGTTCAAAAGCATCAATTCTTCGGCTCTCAGCCTTCTTCACAGTCCAGCTCTCACATCCATACATGACCACAGGAAAGACCATAGCCTTGACTAGGCGAACCTTTGTTGACAAAGTGATGTCTCTGCTTTTGAATATGCTATCTAGGTTGGTCATAACTTTCCTTCCAAGGAGTAAGCGTCTTTTAATTTCATGGCTGCAGTCACCATCTGCAGTGATTTTGGAGCCCAGAAAAATAAAGTCTGACACTGTTTCCACTGTTTCTCCATCTATTTCCCATGTAGTGATGGGACCAGATGCCATGATCTTCGTTTTCTGAATGTTGAGCTTTAAGCCAACCTTTTCACTCTCCACTTTCACTTTCATCAAGAGGCTTTTTAGGAAAAGGGTTAGAAGATTGAAATCAAGGACGTCTGGCACAGAGGCAAGTGGCTGGACATACTGGAGTGGAAACTCGATGTGAAGAATTTTGTATCGTATGGCAATGGCTACTAGAAAACATCTAACATGGAAAAGGCACTGAATACCATGTACCATAGTGATTCAGCCACTTGGCATTAGATGGCATTCATCCTTGGCTTCCCTGGAACTGGCATGATGGACAAAAGAATGCAATGAACTTGGTGGGAGAGATGGAGCCTATACATGGTACCAAGGGCATGGGCTTCAACCTACGAAGCCCATTCTACTGACTGCTGCCTTTCTGCGGCCAGCAGAGACCAACTCTGAGCACAGGATCGGGCTCTTCAATCTTCTAAACTATCTGCTAGTTGCAAGTTGACTACATCACACCTTTTTTATGGCTAATCTTGATCAGGGTAGTTACCTATTACACGTATTGATTACCTTTTGTGCTTCAGTCAGTTCAACTGTCCAACTGTCAGTTCGACTGCCAGGAATCCCTGACCCACAAACACTAAATCCCACACAATAAACACCCAACCGATGAGTCCACTGTATAGCAAAGAAAGTGCAGCAATGGACTGCATCCTATATGACAAGATCTAAAAGTAACTAGGAACAGAGAGCTGGAAAATGCTTCTAAAGACCACTTGAAGTACCGGCTCAGCATAAGCAATCTGAAAGAAAGGCGTGCCACCCTTCTTAATGTGGTACAGATCTTAAATCAGAGGTCTGTATACTGCTTTGTATTGCAAAGAGGAAGAGTGTATGGGATACAAAATGCAAGGGATGGAAACAAGGGCGGTCCCACTTACCATCACAGTTGGGAAGGGGAATACTGGCATCCTCTGTGTAGAAGCCAGTGATGCTGCTAAACATCCTACAAGGTGAGGGACAATCCTCCTACTACAGAGTTTTATCCAGCCCCAAATGTTGAAAGTGCTGAAGTTGAGAAAGCCTGCCTTAAGGATGCACATTTATTAGGGAAACAGCAAGAGTAGTAATGAACTACACATTGCTGTGTTGCCAGGGCACTTAGGATTCCTTGTGTCAAGAAAAACAGTTGCCATCATACAGTAGAAATTTACCCTCAGTGGAAGGAAGAGGAGCATGTGTGGAACTTGGGCACTTTCTTACACTCCCTTGTTCCACTCTAGTTGTGGTTGGATAGGAGCAACAAATCCTGCTAAGACTGGTTGCCTAGGGCTCTGATCCAGTAGGAATGAAGGTTTAGCTCAAGACGTCAGGTAAGATACCTAGAACTGCTAGAATCTGGAATGGACGGTGGAGGAGACACTGGATGAGTATCCACTGCTGCCCCAACGACAACTGTGCTGATGGGAGTTGCAGTCCTTCCATTAGCCTCGTTTTAATTTTTCTCTCAGGAAGCTGCTAAGTCACATTAGTTGTGTCCGACTCTGTGCAACCCTATAGATGGCAGCCCACCAGGCTCCCCTGTACCTGGGATTCTCCAGACAAGAACACTGGAGTGGGTTGCCATTTCCTTCTCCAATGCATGAAAGTGAAGCGTGAAAGTGAAGTTGCTCAGTCGTGTCCGACCCTCAGCGACCCCATGGACTGCAGCCTACCAGGCTCCTCCATCCATGGGATTTTCCAGGCTAGAGTACTGGAGTGGGGTGCCATTACCTTCTCCTTCTCTCAGGAAGAAAGGCCCACAAAGACCCTTAAGGAGCTATTCCCCCAAATATGGGAGAGGTGGCACAAGGTGAGACTGTGATAGCTATGGAAGAGGTCCAGTTATGCCTTCCTTCAAGGAAAGACTTGTCACAAGGGTGCAATTAACTGTCACTGGCTGCCATGTGGGTAGTACGTGCCTCAGCTGCTGGTCGCTGGCTTTGTTTTCTCTCTACTTGATATAAAGTGCAGTGAATACATGTAAAGTTGGAAAAACAGGCTAATCTGTCATCAACATGAATTAGTAGTGGCTTAACATAATTGGTCAGAGAAGGTGATGGCACCCCACTCCAGTACTCTTGCCTGGAAAACCCCATGGATGGAGGAGTTTGGTAGGCTGCAGTCCATGGTTTCGCGAAGAGTCAGACACGACTGAGCAACTTCACTTTCACTTTTAACTTTCATACATTGGAGAAGGAAATGGCAACCCACTCCAGTGTTCTTGCCTGGAGAATCCCAGGGATGGGGGATCCTGGTGGGCTGCTGTCTATGGGGTCGCACAGAGTCGGACACGACTGAAGTGACTTAGCAAACTTAGCAAAACATAATTGGTAGTGGCTTGTCAGATGTCTATGATTCATGTTAGCATACAGCTTCCTTGTTAATGTCCCCTCCCCCAAGAAAGAATAATTCATTTGCATTTCATTTTATAGTTCTTTTTGTACACTCTGTAATGGACAGGAAATGCACATTTAATTGTAACTTTCACCTGTAGAACTTCATTGGTTAATCAAAGGAGATGAAATTAACAAAAATAATAATTTGGAGAGAAATATTTCTGCATTTTGCTTAGACTCCTCGTAGACCTGATATATACTCTGTCCCTTTGCATACTGGTTATATTAGACTTCTATTCAATGTTGATTATTGACCATTTCTGAGTTGTTTCTTATTTTAAAATGACTATGGTATCTTAGCAAATCTGACCTGTGATACACAGTTTATGAATCTGGATATCTATCTGTAAAATTTGTGATATCCTAAATATCCCCAAAACGGGATATCCCACTTTTATTTAAAGTGTTTTTTGATCATGTTTCAACACATCTGCTTAAAGAATGATTTTCTTTTTTAATAGTTTTTATTTTATTTTTTTAAATTTAATTTTATTTAACTTTACAATATTGTATTGCTTTTGCCATATATCAAAATGAATCTGCCACAGGTATACATGAGTTCCCCATCCTGAACCTTCTTCCCTTCTCCCTCCCCCATACCATCCCTTTGGGTCATCCCAGTGCATCAGCCCCAAGCATCCAGTATCGTGCATTGAACCTGGACTGGTGACTCGTTTCATATATGATGTTATACATATTTCAATGCCATTCTCCCAAATCATCCCACCCTCTCCCTCTCCCAGAGTCCAAAAGACTGATCTATACATCACTGTCTCTTTTGCTGTCTCGTATACAGGGAAAAAACTGGAAATAGAACTGCCTTATGATCCAGCAATCCCACTGCTGGGCATACACACTGAGGAAACCAGAATTGAAAAAGACACGTGTACCCCAATGTTCATCGCAGCACTGTTTATAATAGCCAGGACATGGAAGCAACCTAGATGTCCATCAGCAAATGAATGGATAAGAAAGCTGTGGTACGTATACACAATGGAGTATTCAGAGCAGATCAGATCAGTCGCTCAGTCGTGTCCGACTCTTTGCGACCCCATGAATTGCAGCACACCAGGCCTCCCTGTCCATCACCAACTCCCGGAGGTCACTCAGACTCACATCCATCGAGTCAGTGATGCCATCCAGCCATCTCATCCTCTGTTGTCCCCTTCTCCTCTTGCCCTCAATCCCTCCCAGCATCAGAGTCTTCTCCAATGAAGACTTCGCATCAGGTGGCCAAAGTACTGGAGTTTCAGCCCTAGTATCATTTCTTCCAAAGAAATCCCAGGGCTGATCTCCTTCAGAATGGACTGGTTGGATTTCCTTACAGTCCAAGGGATTCTCAGGAGTCTTCTCCAACACCACAGTTCAAATGCATCAATTCTTCGGCGCTCAGCCTTCTTCACAGTCCAGCTCTCACATCCATACATGACCACAGGAAAGACCATAGCCTTGACTAGGCAAACTTTTGTTGGCAAAGTAATGTCTCTGCTTTTGAATATGCTATCTAGGTTGGTCATAATTTTCCTTCCAAGGAGTAAGCGTCTTTTAATTTCATGGCTGCAGTCACCATCTGCAGTGATTTTGGAGCCCAGAAAAATAAAGTCTGACACTGTTTCCACTGTTTCTCCATCTATTTCCCATGTAGTGATGGGACCAGATGCCATGATCTTCGTTTTCTGAATGTTGAGCTTTAAGCCAACCTTTTCACTCTCCACTTTCATTTTCATCAAGAGGCTTTTTAGTTCCTCTTCACTTTCTGCCATAAGGGTGGTGTCATCTGCATATCTGAGGTTATTGATATTTCTCCCAGTCATCTTGATTCCAGCTTGTGTTTCTTCCAGTCCAGCATTTCTCATGATGTACTCTGCATATAAGTAAAATAAACATGGTGACAATATGCAGCCTTGACGTACTCCTTTTCCTATTTGGAACCAGTCTGTTGTTCCATGACCAGTTCTAACTCTTGCTTCCTGACCTGCATACAGATTTCTCAAGAGGCAGATCAGGTGGTCTGGTATTCCCATCTCTTTAAGAATTTTCCACAGTTTATTGTGATCTACACAGTCATTAAAAAGAATACATTTGAATCAGTTCTAATGAGGTGGATGAAACTGGAGCCTATTATACAGAGTGAAGTAAGCCAGAAAGAAAAACACCAATACAGTATACTAACGTATATATATGGAATTTTTAATGGTTTTTAAAATTTACTTATCTCCTGCCTTCCTTTCCTTCCTCCCTCTCATCAATATTTATTGAGCTTCTGCCTAGAATGCTTCTGTTCTTTTTTCTTTGACGTGTAGCTCAGTGGAGCCTTACAGCCATTCATTGCAGAACTTTATCTGCTTGCTCAGATACAATGATATAATTAAGTGTTTTCTTCTCATTTTCTTTATTTAGTAAGTAAAAGTGAAACCCTAAGAAGTAGATCAGCAGCAGCATAACAGAAACAGAATTATCTCCCACTAATTTAGCATGAAGAGGTAGAAAATTGAAAAAAATAATTAGTAAATAAAAGGCACAGATACATCCAAACTAAAGAAGACTAGGGGACATTTAGCTTTGGAAAGTGATGTAGCCCAGTTGACACAATGTTACAAGACAGTAAAATTCTGGTGAATAGGTGAATAAACACTTGCACTTTATGAGATAAAGGTGTTAATAAATTTGTCACAAATTAGCTATCCTATACAAACACTGCAGATAAAGTTAATCAATGATAAGTCAATTTGTTGGCTCAAGTAACATTGTTTAATAATTAAAAAAAAAATTTCAATCTGCAGACAACTCACTTGATTAGAAAATTAACATACCAAAGAAGTTTTTTGTTTTGTTTTGTTTTAAGAAATAGTCTTGGGAATGAGAATAAGCACAAGTATAATCCATCAGTGTCTGATTTGAGAATTGAACCCACCTACATCCTTGTAGCTTAATTATTAGGAATGAGAACTGAGCCACCTATGTCAACATGACTTAAGTGTTTGTTTCAGAAAAGTTCTCACCTAGGAAGATAAGAATACAACCAATAAATAACTTCACTCTTGGCTTTGGGAAATTTGTGCAAATCAATTTGGGCAAATAGTTTGCTCAACTAGGTAAACAGCTCTCCTATCAGGACAATAGATTGCTCACCTGGCCAACTACTCACTTATCAAACAATATTTTACTTACTAGAGCTGCTTCAAAGCTCTTGTATAGAACTGCATCCACCAGTTTTATGCCACCAACTGTGTCCAATCTCAATCAGTTTTCCATCTTGAAAAAGCCATGTTAAGCCAACGATGACCGGATCTCAAACCTAATAGCTATCCCTCTCTGACTTTGCCCTTCAGAGACCTAACTAAAACTGTCCAGGTAGGAACGGGGGAGACAGGTGGGCTGCCGCCTATGGGGTCGCACAGAGTCAGACATGACTGAAGTGACTTAGCAGCAGCAGCAGCAGCAGTGTTCCTTCTTACTGCAATAGGTCTGATATGCATTTTTTGTGAGTTTTGAGGGGGAGTTGATGAAATTAACCTAGCACTCCTTCCCTTTCCTCCACTGCTACCAACACCATTCATGTACCACCATCAACTCGATCAAAATTAACTGATTTCAGTTGAACTAATACAAAACATACAAAATAACAGAAACACACACACTAAAATTAAGAAAAATTATTCTATAAGAGAATGATTTAGGCACAGAGATGCTTAAAGTATGCATATCTTGCTAATTCTACAGTTAGAATGTGTTTAGATATGAACAAAATGTGTTGTAGCAAAATAATGATGACTGGACTATGTGACTTGGAAAAGTTATCCAACCTAAGTATCATCTGTAAAATAATGATAATTTTAAAATAATAGTGGATTGTTACCATCTTTCTAAATTCCATATATATGCATTAGTATACTGTATTTGTGTTTTTCTTTCTGGCTTACTTCACTCTGTATAATAGGCTCCAGTTCCATCCACCTCATTAGAAAGATGGTAACAATAACCCTGTATATGAGACAGCAAAAGAGACACTGATGTATAGATCAGTCTTTTGGACTCTGGGAGAGGGAGAGGGTGGGATGATTTGGGAGAATAGCATTGAAATATATATAATATCATATTTGAAATGAGTCGCCAGTCCAGGTTTGATGCCTGATACCGGATGCCTGGGGCTGGTGCACTGGGATGACCCAGAGGGATGGTATGGGGAGGGGGCAGAGAGGAGGGTTCGGGATGGGGAGCACATGTGTACTTGTGGCGGATTCATTTTGATGTATGGCAGGGGCAATACAATATTGTAAAATTAAGCAAAATAAAATTAAAAAAAAAACTTACAGCTGATTCAGGTTGTTGTACAACAGAAACCAACATTGTAAAGCAATTATCCTCAATTAATAGTAAAGTTTTAATAAATGGGTCAGAGACCTCAGTAAACGAGCAAAAACTCTAAAAAAAAAAATAATGAAATAAAATAATAGTGGAAATTGCTAATACATATATGCTTTGGCCACCTGATGCGAAGAGCTGACTCATTGGAAAAGACCCTGATGCTGGGAAAGATTAAGGGCAGGAGGAAAAGTGGGTCACAGAGGATGAGATGGTTGGATGGCATCACCGACTCAATGGACATGGATTTGGGTGGACTCCGGGAGTTGGTGAGGGACAGTGAGGCCTGGTGTGCTGCATTTCATGGGGTCACAAAGAGTCGGACACAACTGAGCGGCTGAACTGAACTGAACTGATTTAGCCCTTACGACATTTGATATGAAAATAATCTCAACATACTTTTCTGTTGTGCTAAATAATTCTTGGACTGGGTAAACAATTAACAACTACATGTTGTTGAACAACTAAAATTGTTCCTGGAAGACACAACAACTAAAGCAACTCATTTAGCAAGACTAACTGCTTCTGGATCAATACTCATACCAAGCCCCTTGCCTCACTGTGCCCACCAGTCCATAACTCTCACAACAGGCATGGCCTAATCCCTATCAGTCACCTGCTGCTAAAGACTCCTCTCCTCCCCAAATCACCAGTCCAAATTCTAATACGATATACACATAAACATATATATATATATAAAATACACATATATGGTATTATATATATATATTTATATACTATATGTATATTTTTTCTTCCTCTTGACTTCCTCTGAGACTCTCCTAAGACTATGTATGGTACCCGCTTTTACTGCAGTTGTTCAGGCAGCAAGTCATGTATGACTCTTTGTGACCCCATGGACTGCAAGCCAGGCTTCCTGTCCTTTACTGCCTCCCAGAGTTTGCTCAAATTCATGTCCATTGAGTTGGTGATGCTATCCAACCATCTTATCCTCTGCCACCCCCTTTTCCTTTTACCTTCAATCTTTTCCAGCATCAGGGTCTTTTCCAAAGAGTCGGTTCTTCACATCAGGTAACCAAAATATTGGAGCTTCAGCTTTAACATCAGTCCTTCCAAAGAATATTCATGGTTGATTTTTTTTAGGATTGACTAGTTTGATCTCCTTGCAGTCCAAGGGACTCTCAAAAGTCTTCCGCACCATAATTTTAAAGAATCAATTCTTTAGCACTCAGGCTTCTTCATGGTCCAGCTCTCACATCCATACATGACTACTGGAAAAATCATAGCTTTGACTATACAGACCTTTGTCAGCCAAATGATGTCTCTGCTTTTTAATACTCTGTCTAGGTTTGTCATAGCTTTAGTACAGTAGGTTAGATAAATTGAGCTCTGCTGGCTCAGCTGGCTTTTGGGGGCTCCTTATTGGGGCTGATACATAGCTTAGGCCTTCTCCTAATTACCATATATATATTAAATTCTTTAATCTTCAAAATAGCCCTATGAGAAAGGTAATAATAGTATTATTATCCACATATTACAAATTAGGAAACAGATCTCTACAGTTTAAACAACTTAGGTAAGTACTTTTTGAGGATTAAATATAAAAATGCAGAAAAAAGTACTAGCACAAAGTAAGGTTTATGAAATATGACTATTATTTTCCTGTTATATTAATAATATAAAAGAAAAAAAATAAGCAAGTCAGCCAAGAGATCTCTACCATGAATTCTTTAGTGTTGGGAGAATTGTATACATTTTTCAAATACCACAGATGTTTGGTCACAGTGAAGCTAGAAGCTGGGAATTTTTCACCAAGTGTTCATTTTTGACTGTCATAGGAAAAATAACACATATTCATAATATATGTTTGTTTGCTAATAATATCTTCTTTAAAAAAAATATTCTCCTAATCCTTGATCTAGAGAGAGAAGGTGACACTCAGCAAGCTTTTGTTTTATGGCCAGAGCTGAGAAACTAATGGTTATTAGCTACATACCATCTAGATCAGGAGTCAGCAATATTTTTCTGTAAAAATCCAGGTGGTAAATTGTCCTCCCTCTGGTCTCTGTCACAATTACTCAAAGTTGCCACAGTAGCACAAAAGCAAGCCTTAGTTTTATATGGAGGAATGGGTGTGGGTGTGTTCTAATAAAACTTTATTTAAGAAAACGGAGGGCTCTTTTTGGTCTGCGGACCATAGCTTGTCTACCACTCTTCTGCTGGGACTTTGAAAGCATGGGGCTTCCCAGGTGGCGCTAGTGGTAAAGAACCCGCCTGCCAATGCAGGAGATGTAGGAGACGCAGGTTCCATCCGTGGGTAGGGAAGATCCCCTGGAGGAGGGCATGGCAACTCACTCCATTATTCTTGCCTGGAGAATCCCAGGGACAGAGGAACCTGGCAGGCTACAGTCCTTGGGATCACGAAGAGTCAGACACAACTGAAGCGACTTTGCAAACAAACAAATGAAGCCCTGTGCTATTTGATTTCCTTGATTTCCTCCTCTGGTCTGACAATCCCGGAAAGCACGTATTCAGGGATACAGCATCAGTGCTCCGTTCACATACTTTATCGCTAACTTTTCTGGGTTGTCATGACATTTCATATTGTACTTTGATGGCTTCTGTGACAAAATAAAGATATCATAAGTAAACCCTGGCTGAGAAAGCAGTTGGCTGCCGTTTTATGTGAGATCCGAAAGGCTGAATAGTACAACACTGGCGTCACCCGGGCTGGGCTTTAGAGAAAGCAGTCTCTGTGGGAGCTTAGACAACTTCACTAGGGATAAACGAACTATTTTGTGAAATTCAGCACCCAATCTGGTTCCATTATTTTAGAATATAAAAGTGTATGGTGATTAGCTTTGTTTACACTTGGCAAAGTATTGCTTCCTTTTCGGAGGGGAGAAAAAGGACAAAAAGGCTCATAAAAATTTCAAAAGACTTTTCACTTCAAATAGTTCTTGCAAAACTACATTTGGATGAGTTAAGTGTAAAGGAATCAAAACCATATGGATTGTACTTCTTTTAAAATAAACACTGATTTAAAAATTGAGGAAAAATTCTTGGAAAAAGTAGGCTTTAGTCTTCACAGACTCCAGATACTCAAAAACAACATCGAGAAATTTGATCAACCCAAAGCACAGCTGGGTTTACCCATTCTTAATTATAGTGTTTTCATTGTATATCATGTAAAAATAAACAGCCTCAGAAGTGGCCTACATTCAGTTATTTTCGAAGAGTGTGGGTATTTTCGTGTATCTCTAGAGTAACCTCTGCCCAAATCCTGGATTTGAGGTAAATCGCATTATAGTATTTGAAAAGCTAAAATGTTAAGCACTTGTGACTCATCATATTTTATTTTCAAATGTCCAGTCTTTGCTCTAAATCAGAATTAACAAAATGTGGAGAAAGACCCACACTTGATTCTCATAAGGTGACTTACTCTGATTAAATCTACATGCCTAGATATTTAGTCATCAGCAAATGAGAACCTGGTACCCTTAATTAAATGACATTTCTGGATAGGAATTAATGCTCATCACAAATAACCAAAACCAAGTTTTCTCAACCACAGTCTTAGTTCCAATGAAATCAATTCAAATAACCATCACTTTATTCCTCTCCATGTTGCAGGACCTTTGCTATGCACTGAAGGTTCCAAAACAGGAAGACATAGTTTATCAGAGAAACAAAAGGTGAAATGTGGTTAGGCAAATTATTACAAGACAATGTGATATTCTTTGTAACACATGTAAATATAAACTATTATGACTCCAGATCAGGTGGTCTGGTATTCCCATCTCTTTCAGAATTTTCCATAGTTTATTGTGATCTACACAGTCAAAGGCTTTGGCATAGTCAATAAAGCAGAAATAGATGTTTTTCTGGAACTCTCTTGCTTTTTCCATGATCCAGCAGATGTTGGCAATTTGATCTCTGGTTCCTCTGCCTTTTCGAAAACCAGCTTGAACATCAGGAAGTTCACGGTTCACATATTGCTGAAGCCTGGCTTGGAGAATTTTGAGGATTACTTTACTAGCGTGTGAGATGAGTGCAATTGTTCGGTAGTTTGAGCATTCTTTGGCATTGCCTTTCTTTGGGATTGGGATGAAAACTGACCTTTTCCAATCTTGTGGCCACTGCTGAGTTTTCCAAATTTGCTGGCATATTGAGTGTAGCACTTTCACAGCATCATCTTTCAGGATTTGGAATAGCTCCACTGGAATTTCATCACCTCCACTAGCTTTGTTTGTAGTGATGCTTTCTAAGGCCCACTTGACTTCACATTCCAAGATGTCTGGCTCTAGGTCAGTGATCACACCATCATGATTATCTGGGTCGTGAAGCTCTTTTTGTACAGTTCTTCTGTGTATTCTTGCCACCTCTTCTTAATATCTTCTGCTTCTATTAGGTTCATACCATTTCTGTCCTTTATCGTGCCCATCTTTGCATGAAATGTTCCTTTGGTATCTCTGATTTTCTTGAAGAGATCCCTAGTCTTTCCCATTCTCTTGTTTTCCTCTATTTCTTTGCATTGATCACTGAAGAAGGCATTCTTATCTCTTCTTGCTATTCTTTGGAACTCTGCATTCAGATGTTTATATCTTTCCTTTTCTCCTTTGCTTTTCGCTTCTCTTCTTTTCACAGCTATTTGAAAGGCCTCCCCAGACAGCCATTTTGCTTTTTTGCATTTCTTTTCCATGGGGATGGTCTTGATCCCTGTCTCCTGTGCAATGTCATGAACCTCATTCCATAGTTCATCAGGCACTCTATCTATCAGATCTAGGCCCTTAAATCTACTTCTCACTTCCACTGTATAATCATAAGGGATTTGATTTGGGTCATACCTGAATGGTCTAGTGGTTTTCCCTACTTTCTTCAATTTCAGTCTGAATTTGGCAATAAGAAGTTCATGGTCTGAGCCACAGTCAGCTCCTGGTCTTGTTTTTGCTGACTGTATAGAGCTTCTTCATCTGTGGCTGCAAAGAATATAATTGATCTGATTTCGGTGTTGACCATCTGGTGATGTCCATGTATAGAGTCTTCTCTTGTGTTGTGGGAAGAGGGTATTTGCTATGACCAGTGCATTTTCTTGGCAAAACTCTGTTAGTCTTTGCCTTGCTTCATTCTGTATTCCAAGGCCAAATTTGCCTGTTACTCCAGGTGTTTCTTGACTTCCTACTTTTGCATTCCAGTCCCCTATAATGAAAAGGACATCTTTTTTGGGTGTTAGTTCTAAAAGGTCCTGTAGGTCTTCAACTTCAGCTTCTTTGGCGTTACTGGTTGGGGCATAGATTTGGATTATTGTGACATTGAATGGTTTGCCTTGGAAACGAACAGAGATCATTCTGTCATTTTTGATCTGCCTCTTGAGAAATCTGTATGCAGGTCAGGAAGCAACAGTGAGAACTGGTCATGGAACAACAGACTGGTTCCAAATAGGAAAAGGAGTATGTCAAGGCTGCATATTGTCACCATGTTTATTTAACTTATATGCAGAGTACATCATGAGAAATGCTGGTCTGGAAGAAACACAAGTTGGAATCAAGATTGCTGGGAGAAATATCAATAACCTCAGATATGCAGATGATACCACTCTTATGGCAGAAAGTGAAGAGGGGCTAAAAAGCCTCTTGATGAAAGTGAAAGTGGAGAGTGAAAAGGTTGGCTTAAAGCTCAACATTCAGAAAACGAAGATCATGGCATCTAGTCCCATCACTACATGGGAAATAGATGGAGAAACAGTGGAAACAGTGTCAGAATTTATTTTTCTGGGCTCCAAAATCACTGCAGATGGTGACTGTAGCCATGAAATTAAAAGACGCTTACTCCTTGGAAGGAGAGTTATGACCAACCTAGATAGCATATTCAAAAGCAGAGACATCACTTTGCCAACAAAGGTTCACCTAGTCAAGGCTATGGTCTTTCCTGTGGTCATGTATGGATGTGAGAGCTGGACTGTGCAGAAGGCTGAGCGCCGAAGAATTGATGCTTTTGAACTGTGGTGTTGGAGAAGACTCTTGAGAGTCCCTTGGACTGCAAGAAGATCCAACCAGTCCATTCTGAAGGAGATCAGCCCTGGGATTTCTTTGGAAGGAATGATGCTAAAGCTGAAACTCCAGTATTTTGGCCACCTCATGCGAAGAGTTGACTCATTGGAGAAGACTCTGATGCTGGGAGGGATTGAGGGCAGGAGGAGAAGGGGACGACAGAGGATGAGATGGCTGGATGGCATCACTGACTTGATGGGTGTGAGTCTGAGTGACCTCCGGGAGCTGGTGATGGACAGGGAGGCCTGGCGTGCTGAGGTTCATGGGGTCACAAAGAGTCGGACACGACTGAGCGACTGATCTGATCTGATCTGATGACTCCAGAGGAGAGTTGACCAATTTACTGGAGAGAAAAAAGGTAAAGATGTCTTACATGAAGGGACATTTAAATGGGCAATGACAGGTCAATAAGAGTTTGCTGCTGCTGCTGCTAAGTTGCTTCAGTCATGTCCGACTCTGTGCGACCCCAGAGACGGCAGTCCACCAGGTCCCGCTGTCCCTGGGATTCTCCAGGCAAGAACACTGAAGTGGGTTGCCATTTCCTTCTCAAATGCATGAAAGTGAAAAGTGAAAGGGAAGTCGCCCAGTCATATCCGACTCTTAGTGACCCCACGGACTGCAGCCTACCAGGCTTCTCTGTCCATGGAATTTTCCAGGCAAGAGTACTGGAGTGGGATGCCATTGCCTTCTCCAAAATAAGAGTTTACCTGATGAAAAAAAGGAAGTAAAGCATTCCATGTACAGGAAACAGAACATTCAGAAAGTAAGATACTTTGGCAGAACCTGGAGAATCTCTGTGTGTTTGGAATACAGGCATAACAGAGATATTGTGGATTTGGTTCCTGACCACCATGGTAAAGTGTGTATCATAACAAAGTGAGTCACACAAATCGTTTGCATTTCCCACTGTATGTAAAAGTTATGTTAACACTATACTGTAGTCTAGCAAGTGTGTGATAGCACTGTGTCTGGAAAAACAATGTACATACCTTAATTTAAAATACCTTACTGCTAGAAATGCTAACATCATCTGCGTCTTCAGTAAATTGTTATCTTTTTGCAATGGTAATATCAAAGTTCACTAATCACAGGTCACCATAAGAAGTATAATGATGAAAAAGTTTGAAATATTGCAAGAATTATCAAAATGTGACACAGAGACAGAAAATGAGCAAATGTCGTTGGGAAAATTGTGTAAACAGACTTGCTAGGATTGCCACAAATGTCCAATTTGTAAAACAAAAGAAAACAACATGGTATCTGTGCCAAGTGCTATAAAACAAGATATACCAGCACAGGTGGGTGGGGAATGGTCGGAGATAAAGCTGGAATGTCATGGCTAAACCACATAGAAAAAACCACATGTATGTCATGATATGGCTTTCCTGGTATCTCAGCTGGTAAAGAATCTGCCTTCAATACAGGAGACCCCAGTTCGATTCTTGGGTCAGGAAGATCTGCTGGAGAAGGTATAGGCTACCCACTCCAGTATTCTTGGGCTTCCCTGGTGGCTCAGCTGGTAAAGAATCCTCCCACAATGCAGGAGACCTGGGTTCAATCCATGGGCTGGGAAGATCCCCTGGAGAAGGAAAAGGCTACCCACTCCAGTGTTGTGGCCTGGAGAATTCCATGGACTGTATAGTCCATGGTGTTGCAAAGAGTTGGACACAACTAAGGGACTTTCATGTATGTACTTACTATGTAATGCTATGGAATTTGAATTTAGTGGGCAGTTATGTACTATTTCTAAGGCCAGATGCACTGAGAAAGAATTCTGATAGCTAGGGGATAATTTTTAATGCTAAGTCACTTCAGTTATGTCCAACTCTTTGCAACCCTATGAACTGCAGCCCACCAGGCTCTTTTGTCCATGGGACTCTCCAGTCAAGAATACTGGAGTGGGTTGCCATGCTCTCTTCCATGGGATCTTCCTGACTCAGGGATTGGACCTATGTCTCTTGCATGTCCTGCATTGGCAGGCAGGTTCTTTACCACAGCCATATAACAGTCAGGAGTGATGCAAGACCCTATTCAATAACTAGGGATCTTGTTACGATTCTCTGAACATGCATACAAGCTACTACAACATTTGAAAGTGCAACTTAAAAGTAGATTCTGTGAAGGTAGGGGCTATATCTGGCCTACTTACTGCAGTATTCCCAGTCATCAGCATAGTACCAGCTACACAGGAAATTAGTAGTAAGAATCTGTCCAGTGAATAAGTGGCAAATGGAAAGACAGTGCTCACTCTTACCACCCTGCTCACCTAGCAAAGAAAGGAAAAAGACCCTAGAAACTGTTGTGAAGTTCATAGATCAGTAGCAAAGACTGACTATAAGACTGAAATTTCATCATAGGACTACAGAATTTTTCTCCCATTTCACGTATCACTAATATATTACTAAAGACCTATTTAGAGCAGTTCATCATGCATTGCATGATGCATTTACAGCAGTGCATCATGTCCACTAACCAGTCTGAAGACACAGAGTAAGCATAATGTCAGACATAGCAGGGATGCTGGAATTATCAGACTAGGAATTTAAAACAATTCTGCTAAGGTATTTAATGTATAAGCAACATGCACAAATGGATGAGGAATGTAACCAGAGATGGAAATCCTAAGAAGGAAGCAAAAAGAAATGCTAGAGATAAACATTGCAAGATAAGTGGAGAATTCCTTTGTTGGGCTTATTTGTAGGTTTGAACCCACCTGAGGAGAGATTCTCTAAGGACACATCAATAGAAATCTCAAAAACTGGAAAACAAAGAAAATACACAGAATGAAAAAAAAAAAGAACTTTATAAATATAAAGTTATATTTAATAACTGGGACAACTACAAAAGGTGTAACATGTATAATGCTAACACCAGGAGGTGAAGAAAGATAGAAAGGAACAGAAGAAATATTTGGAAAAAAAAATCACTGAAATTTTCTTCAAATTAATGGCTATTACCAAAGAGCTGATCCAGAGAGTTCAGAGAACACCAAACATTATAAATACAGGAGAAAAAGAACTGTATGTAGGCATTCATTTTTAAATTAGATAAAAAAATAAAGAAAAAAATCTGAAAGAAGCTGGGGTTAGGGAGGGGACACCTTATCTATAGAGAAACAAAGATAAGAATTACATCTGACTTATCTTGAGAAATGATTCGAGCAAGACGAGAATCAAGTGAAATATTTAAAGTGTTCAGGAGAAAAAGATATCAATGTGGAATTCTGTACCTTGCAAAATTATCCTTCTAAGTGAAGAAGAGATAAAGACTTTTTCAAGCAAGCAAAAACTGAGAGAATTTTTTTGTCAGTTGATCTGAACCGTAAGAAATGATGAAAGAGGATTTTTTTGGCAAGGTGGAAAATAATATAGGTCAGAACTCAAGTCTACAAAAGTAAGAAAGAGTATAAAAGAAAGAATAAGTGAGAAGTGAGGTGAAATTTTTCTTTTCTTAATTAATACCAGGATCACAATAAACTGTGCAAAATTCTGAAAGTGATGGGAATACCACACCACCTGATCTGCCTACTGAGAAATTTGTATGAAGGTCAGGAGGCAACAGTTAGAACTGGACATGGAACAACAGACTGGTTCCAAATAGGAAAAGGAACACGTCAAGGCTGTATATTGTCACCCTGTTTATTTAACTTATATGCACAGTACATCATGAGAAACACTGGACTGGAAGAAACACAAGTTGGAATGAAGATTGCTGGGAGAAATATCAATAACATCAGATATGCAGATGACACCACCCTCATGGCAGAAAGTGAAGAGGAACTAAAGAGCCTCTTGAAGGTGAAAGTGGAGAGTGAAAAAGTTGGCTTAAAGCTCAACATTCAGAAAATGAAGATCATGGCATCTGGTCCCATCACTTCATGGGAAATAGATGGAGAAACAGTGGAAACAGTGTCAGACTTTATTTTCTGGGCTCCAAAATCACTGCAGATGGTGACTGCAGCCATGAAATTAAAAGACGCTTACTCCTTGGAAGGAAAGTTATGACCAACCTAGATAGCATATTCAAAAGCAGAGACATTACTTTGCCAACAAAAGTTTGTCTAGTCAAGGCTATGGATTTTCCTGTGGTCATGTATGGATGTGAGAGTTGGACTGAAGAAGGCTGAGCGCCGAAGAATTGATGCTTTTGAACTGTGGTGTTGGAGAAGACTCTTGAGAGTCCCTTGGACTGCAAGAAGATCCAACTAGTCCATTCTGAAGGAGATCAGCCCTGGGATTTCTTTTTGGAAGGAATGATGCTCAAGCTGAAACTCCAGTACTTTGGCCACCTGATGGGAAGAGTTGAGTCATTGGAAAAGACTCTAATGCTGGGAAGGATTGGGGAAAAGAGGAGAAGGGGATGACAGAGGATGAGATGGCTGGATAGCATCACTGACTCGATGGACATGAGTCTGAGTCAACTCTGGGAGTTGGTGATGGACAGGGAGGCCTGGCATGCTGCGATTCATGGGGTTGTAAAGAGTCGGACACGACTGAGCGACTGATCTGATCTGATCTGATCTGACTAGTTTGTTGCATGCAATCTCAAAAATGATGTAACGATCTCTGTTAGTTTCCAAGGCAAACCATTCATTATCACAGTAATCCAAGTCTATGCCCCAACCAGTAATGTGGAAGTTGAAGTTGAATGGTTCTGTGAAGACCTACAAGACCTTTTAGAACTAACACTCAAAAAAAGATGTCCTTTTCATTATAGGGGACTGGAATGCAAAATTAGGAAGTCAAGAAACACCTAGAGTAACAGGAAAATTTGGCCTTGGAGTACAGAATGAAGCAGGGCAAAGGCTAAGAAAATTTTACCAAGGCAACACACTGGTCACAGCAAACAGCCTCTTCCAACAACACAAGAGAAGACTCTACACATGGACATCACCAGATGGTCAACACCGAAATCAGATTGATTATATTCTTTGCAGCCAAAGATGGAGAAGCTCTATACAGTCAGCAAAAACAAGACTGGGAGCTGACTGTGGCTCAGATCATGAACTCCTTATTGCCAAATTCAGACTTAAATTGAAGGAAGTGGGGAAAACCACTAGACCATTCAGGTATGACCAAAATCAAATCCCTTATGATTATACAGTGGAAGTGACGCATGGATTCAAGGGATTAGATCTGATAGAGTGCCTGATGAACTATGGACGGAGGTTCGTGACATTGTACAGGAGACAGGGATCAAGACCATCCCCAAGAAAAAGAAATGCAAAAAGGCAAAATGGCTGTCTGAGGAGTCCTTACAAATAGCTGTGAAAAGAAGAGAAGTGAAAAAACAAAGGTAAAAGGAAAGATATACCCATTTGAATGCAGAGTTCCAAAGAATAGCAAGGAGAGATAAGAAAGCCTTCCTCAGCGATCAATGCAAAGAAACAGAAGGAAACAATAGAATGGGAAAGGCTAGAGATCTCTTCAAGAAAATTAGAGATACCAAGGGAACATTTCAAGCAAAGATGGGCTCGATAAAGGACAGAAATGGTATGGACCTAACAGAAGCAGAAGATAATAAGAAGAGGTGGAGGATACACAGAAGAACTGTACAAAAAAGATCTTAATGACCCAGATAATCATGATGGTGCAACCACTCAAGTAGATCCAGACACCCTGGAATGAGAAGTCAAGTGGGCTTTAGGAAGCATCACTTTGAACAAAGCTGGTGGAGGTGATGGAATTCTAATTGAACTGTTTCAAATCCTGTGAAATGGCTGCTGCTGTGGAAGTGCTACACTCAATATGTCAGCAAATTTGGAAAACTCAGCAGTGGCCACAGGACTGGAAATGGTCAGTTTTCATCCCAATCCCAAAGAAAGGCAGTGCCAAAGAATACTCAAACTACTTAACAATTGCACTCATCTCATGCTCTAGCAAAGTAATGCTCAAAATTCTCCAAGGCAGGCTTCAACAGTACATGAACTGTGAAATTCCAGATGTTCAATCTGGATTCAGAAAAGGCAGAGGAACCAGAAATCATATTGCCAACATCCGTTGATCATCAAAAAACCAAGAGAGTTCCATAAAAACATCTACTTCTGCTTTATTGACTACACCAAAGCTTTTAACTGTGTGGATCACAACAAACTTTGGAAAATTCTTAAAGAGATGGGAATACCAAATCACCTGACCTGCCTCCTGAGAAATCTTTACTCAGGTCAATAAGCAACAGTTAGAACTGGACACGGAACAACAGATTGGCTCCAAATCGGGAAAGGAGTATGTCAAGAATGTATATTGTCACCCTGCTTATTTAATTTCTATGCAGAGCACATCATGAGAAATGCTGGACTAGATGAAGCACAAGCTGGAATCAAGACTGCCAGGAGAAATATCAATAACCTCAGATATGCAGATGACAGCACCCTTATGGCAGAAAGTGAAGAGGAACTAAAGAGCCTCTTGATGAAAGTGAAAGAGGAGAGTGACAAAGTTGGCTTAAAACTCAACATTTAGAAAATTGTGATCATGGCATTCAGTCCCATCACTTCATGGCAAATAGATGAGAAAATAATGGAAAGAGTGACAGAGTTTATGTTTTGGGGCTCCAAAATCACTGCAGATGGTGACTGCCGCCATGAAATTAAGACATTTGTTCCTTGGAAGAAAAGTTATGACCAACCTAGACAGCATATTAAAAAGGAGAGATATTATTTTGCCAACAAAGGTCCATCTAGTCAAATTATGGTTTTTTCCAGTAGTCATGTATGGATGTGAGAGTTGGACTATGAAGAAAGCTGAGCACTGAAGAATTGATTTGTTTGAACTATGTGGTGTTGTGAAGGCTCTTGAGAGTTCCTTGGACTGCAAGGAGATCCAACCAGTCCATCCTAAAGGAAATCAGTCCTGAATATTCATTGGAAGTACTGATGCAGAAGCTGAAACTCCAATACTTTGGCCACCTGATGGGAAGAACTGACTCACTGGAAAAGACCCTGATGCTGGGAAAGACTGAAGGTGGGAAGAGAAGGAGACGACAGAGGATGAGATGGTTGGATGGCATCACAGACTTGATTGACATGAGTTTGAGTAAACTTCTGGAGTTGGTGATGCACAGGAAAACCAGGTGTACTGCTGTCTGTGGGGTTTCAAAGAGTCAGACACATCTGAACGACTGAAATGAACTGAACTAGTTTGTTGAGGTTTCCCAGGTGGCTAAGTGATTAAAGAATCCACCTGCAGCGCAGGAGACACAGGAGACATGGGTTTGATTCCTAGATCAGGAATATCTCCTGGAGGCGGGCACAGCAACCCACTCTAGTATTGCATGGAGAATCCTATGGAGAAAGAAACCAAGTGGGCTACTGTCCATAGGATGGCAAAGATTAAGACATGTGTTAAGTGACTGCGAGTGCACGCAGGCACTAGTTTGTTAAAAGTAAGAATACCAACAATACATTTGATTATGAATGCTTGTGTATACATTTTATATATAAAGACATGCTTATGCATACTATGAGCTTCAAAGGTGGCACAGTGGTAAAGAATTCACCTGCCAGTGTGGGAGATGTAAGAGACAAAGGTTCGATCCCTGGGTTGAAAGATGTGGAGCAGGAAATGGCAACCCACTCCAATATTCTTGCCTGGAAGATTGCATGGACAAGTGGAACCTGGGGGGCTGCAGATGATGGGAAGGCAAAGAGTCAGACACAACTAAGTGACTGAGCATGCACACACACATATATGCTTATATATATAAGTGAAATGAATAACAGCAATGATAAAAGGCACAGGAGGAAGAAATAAAACAATTTTGTAATTATAAGGTATTCACACTGGCTCAGACAGTAAAGTGTCTGTCTATAATACAAGAGACCTGGGTTCCATCCCTGGGTCAGGAAGATCTGCTGGAAAAGGAAATGGCACCCCACTCCAGTACTATTGCCTGGAAAATCCCATGGACAGAGGAGCCTGGTAGGCTACAGTTCATGGGGTCGCAAAGAGTCGAACACGACTGAGCGACTTCACTTTCACACTACCCATAAAGTGGTATAGTGTTATTTTATTTTATTTATTTATTTATTATAATTTTTTAAAATTTTATTTTATTTAACTTTACAATATTGTATTGGTTTTGCCATATATCAAAATGAATCTGCCACAGGTATACATGTGTTCCCCATCCTGAACCCTCCTCCCTCCTCCCTCCCCATACCATCCCTCTGGGTCTTCCATTCACCAGCCCCAAGCATCCAGTATCATGCATCGAACCTGGACTAGCAACTTGTTTCATATATGCTATTATACATATTTCAATGCCATTCTCCCAAATCTTCTCACCCTCTCCCTCTCCCACAGAGTCCAAAAGACTGTTCTATACATCAGTGTTTCTTTTGCTGTCTCATATACAGGGTTATTGTTACCATCTTTCTAAATTCCATATATATGCGTTAGTATACTGTATTGGTGTTTTTCTTTCTGGCTTACTTCACTCTGTATAATAGGCTCCAGTTTCAGAAACTGGAGCCTATAGTGTTATTTTAAACTGAAGTTAGATTAGCTGGAAATATCTGTGTGTTCAGTCACCAAGTCACGTTCAACTCTTTGCGACCCCATGGACTGCAGCATGCCTGGCTTCCCTATCCTTCACTGTCTCCTGGAGTTTGCTCAAATTCATGTCCATTGAGTCGGTGATGCTATCTAACCATATCATCCTCTGCTGCCCGCCTCTCCTTTCACCTTCAATCTTTTCCAGAATCAGGGTCTTTTCCAGTGAGTTATCTCTTTGCCTCAGGTGGTCAAAGTATTGGAGCTTCAGCTTCAGCATCAGTCCCTCCAATGAATATTCAGTGTTGATTTCCTTTAAGATTGACTGGTTGGCAAATGTCTAGCGCACACTTTAGAGTAGCCTCTAAAAACAGTAAAATAATAATGTTCTAAGCTTAGTCGCTTAGTCATGTTCAACTCTTTGCAACCCTATGGACTGTAGCCCGGCAGGCTCCTCTGTTCATGGGGATTCTCCAGGCAAGAATACTGGAGTGGTTTGCCAAGCTCTCCTCCAGGGGATCTCACCAACCCAGGGATCAAACCCAGGTCTCCAGGATTGCAGGTGAATTCTGTACCCACTGAGTCACCAAGGAAGCCCAAGAATACTGGAGTGGGTGGCCTATCCCTTCTCCAGTGGATCTTCCAGACCCAGGAATCAAACCAGGGTCTCCTGCATTGCAGGTGGATTGTTTACCAGCTGATTGTTTACCCACGAAGCCCCAAATAATAACAAGTATAATTAATATGCTAAGAAAGAACAAAATGGAATCATAAAATACTTGATTAAAGTCCTAAAGGAAGTTAGCATTCTTGAGGAGCAGACGGGGCTTCCTTTTACTTTCCTCCACATCTTTTTATGGTTTTGTGCTGAGAAGGCAAGAACTCACACCCAAACTTATTTAAAGACAGTGTAAGAATAATGTCAGTCTACAAACAAACATCTAAAAACAATTGCTAAGACTTTTATAGCTGGCAACAATTTCCTGGCCTCCTTCCCCATCCACTCTTCCCTGCCCTAAAAAAAAAAAAAAAAAAAAAAAGGAAATACATAAAACCACAAAAGTAGAGAAAGTAGAAATAAGAACAAAAAATGAGGGCAACAAATATGGTGAATAGTAATCGATGTCAACAATCATGTTGAATGTCAATGATCTAAAAGTCCCAATTAAATGACAGAAATTTTTGGATCAAAACCTATGACTGATTCATGTTGAGGTTTGACAGAAAAAAAAAAAAATCTGTAAAGCAGTTATCCTTCAGTAAAAAAATGAATACATTTTTAAAAAAATCTAAAAAACAAAAACACCCAACCGTATACTGTGTACAAGAAACTCCACTTCCAACAGATATACAAGTATAGATTAAAAGTAAATGGATGGAAGAAAATATGCCAGGCTAACACTAATCAAAAGAAAACAGGAATTACTATATTAATTTTAGACAGAGCATCTGTAAATAGATGTTCACTATAAAATAATTCTGACTTTGTTGTATGAAAATTTTTATAATAAAATAAAGATTTAGTAAATAATATATTTAATAATATGATAATATCAAAGAAATGTGAATGCAGACTGGATATTTGATGTTATTAAGGGTTTCTCTAGTGGCTCAGACAGTAGAGAATCTGCCTGCAATGCAGGAGACCTGGGTTCGATCCATCCCTGGAGACGGAAATGGCAACCCATTCCAGTATTCTTGCCTGGAAAATTCCATGGACAGAGGAGGTGGTGGGATACACTCTGTGGGGTCACAAAGAGTTGGACAGGAATAGCAACTAACACTAATTAGAACTAATATATTTATTTTTGAGAGTGATAATGGTATAGTGGTTATATTCTTTAAAGAGATCTTATCTTTCAGAGATACATTACAAAATGTGAAAGCCAGAGACCCTAGGCTTTTTGAGACCAAAAAGTTTTGAGAACAAAACTTTGACAAGTTTTTCTTTGTTTGTTCCTCGAATTTATATTTTTTAAACTCATGTAACCCTTTTGCCTGGAAAATCCCATGGATGGAGGAGCCTGGTACGCTGCAGTCCATGGGGTCACTAAGAGTCAGACATGACTGAGCGACTTCACTTTCACTTTTCACTTTCATGCACTG
Organism: Tragelaphus eurycerus; assembly: GCA_935064755.1. Lineage (NCBI taxonomy): Eukaryota > Metazoa > Chordata > Mammalia > Artiodactyla > Bovidae > Tragelaphus > Tragelaphus eurycerus. The sequence continues at coordinate 35,459,258 of CAKXYN010000010.1, read as the reverse complement.
GAGAAGGAAATGGCAACCCACTCCAGTGTTCTTGCCTAGAGAATCCCAGGGACGGGGGAGCCTGGTGGGCTGCCGTCTATGGGGTCGCACAGAGTCGGACACTACTGAAGCGACTTAGCAGCAGCAGCAGCAATTGACCTTAAGGTCTTTCCAGTTATCTTCTTTTTTCCTATGGCTATAACATATTAACCCTGAAGACAGTATCTGTATTAAATCATGGGGCAAAAAATACAGCAAAAGAGTGATTGTTAGTGTAGGAATTTACAAGTTAAAGCATATGAGCTCACAAAGCACTGGACTTAAAAGAAGAGAATCACTTCAATAGTCTATCACATCAAAGGGCTAAAAAAAGAAAAATCTCATGGTCATATTAATAGACACAGAAAAAGCATTTGACAAAATCCAGCACCCATTCATGATAAAAACTCGTGTAAAAGAAACAGCATGGATTTGGAAATAGAACAATTTGGATTTATATCTTAGTTCCCTCACTAGTAGTTGTATGACTTGAGGTAAATCACTTAGTCTCTCTGTGATTTGTAAGATGAGCATAATAGACTACACATTACAGAGGCTTTATAAGGATTAAATGAGCTAATTCATTTATTTTCATTTATCCAACACAATGAGCACCTACTATGAGTCAAACACTGTGTTTAGTCTAAAGGATACAACATTGGAAGAGAGAGGATGCCTAACCTCAGAAAATTTTACATTAGTGCGGAAAGGCAATAAAAAATTAAACAATTAAAATTTTGTAGATTGTTGTAAGTTTTAGGAAGAAAATGGACACGGTACTGTGCTAGATGATGATGGGAAATGATGTATCATATCTAATGTGACCAAAAAGCATGTTTCTGGGGAAACAGCTGAACAGTGCATAGTATGTGCTCTGAATCAATCAGGGTTAACCAGTGGAACACACACACACACACACACACACACACACACATTATATTGTGCAATTAGTCCTCAACAAAAAAGAAATATACATTATTTATAATTAGACACAAAATACTCTAACTGAAAACATACATATATACTGTGTAAGTGTGTGAATGAATGTATATATATATTCATATATAATCTAAATGATTTATTGCAAGGATCTAGCTTATGGGATCGGAGAAGGCAATGGCACCCCACTCCAGTACTCTTGCCTGGAAAATCCCATGGATGGAGGAGCCTGGTAGGCTGAAGTCGATGGGGTTGCTAAGAGTCAGACAGGACTGAGCTACTTCACTTTGACTTTTCACTTTCATGCATTGGAGGAGGAAATGGCAACCCACTCCAGTGTTCTTGCCTGGAGAATCCCATGGACAGAGGAGCCTGGTGGGCTGCCGTCTATGGGGTCGCACAGAGTCGGACACAACTGAAACGACTTTGCAGCAGCAGCAGCAGCAGCAACGTCCTTTACTTAAAATCAATTGATTGTAGAGTTAATCACATTTACCAAAAAATCTTCACACCATCACCAAGATTAATGTTTGTTTATTGGAATAGCTGGATACTCTAGGTTATCTAAGCTGTTATGAAATTAACTCATTACATGATCTAAGATTCTAATTTTTTTGCCACAAATGACTTAAAGTGTACTTTGGAGGACCTGGATGTATAGTCATCTTTCTGATCAAAGTCATTCTACCAAGGCTTTTAGAGCATCTCGCATATCAAAACCACCATAAATAAGGATTTTGAAAAGACATGTTTCATTTAATGAACTGAAACAACGTCCTAGACAATCTTTCCTGTTGTAAGATTCTATACCATGACAACTGAACAGGTTGAATTCCAATATGCTCATTATTTCTAAATATGAAAAAAATAGTATAAAGATTTCACTGCTCCAAAAGACCCAGCAGGCAGTACAACTATCAAATATCTTTAAATGATGAATGGCAAAAAAGCTATGCTTCCTTCCTTACGATACTTCATATTTTTGATTCTGGAGAAATATGTTTTTAATATTCATTTAGTATTGATCAAATACCCATGACTTTCATACTAAAACAAAATTGAAAGCACATTTATTTTGTAAGTTAATATTATAAAACATATGAGTTGGAAAATCCAAGTTAAAAATCGGTATAGAAAGTTTGTTAAAATAAATCACAGGTAAAATGAACTAGAAATATATATACCCTTATACCTTTTCATTTATCAGGCATGAATGCTCTTGTGTGTGTGTGTGTGTTTTCTTTACATGAAAAAGTAATTTTAAAGTAATGGATGCTTGTTTATCCTTTTTCCTTTCTTGGTTCTTGAATTGCAAACAGTATAGTATTAAGTTCTTTGTTTCATAAATGTGGACAGATCTTGGTACATCTTGTCAACTTTTCCCCTGGAAATCAGGGAACATCACTTTGGCAGAGCTCCAGAAAGATGATATATAACCATATTAACTAAAAAAAGAATTAATAAAATAGCTCCTAGACTCATTGCAATTTGTTATTGATTATGGCTTTCTGTCACATTGACTGGAAATTTATGCTTTCACTAGAGTTTGAAGACATTCTTCCTTTGGGTATGAAGGGAGCTTGGTTTAATCTAACTGTTGAAACTTTTTCAAGTGCCTACTTTCCTCCTAGTCTGACCACAGTGTTATGTATCCTGATGCAGAGTACTTCCAGTCATCTTGAACATACTAGCTAGAACCCATAATTGGTACTTTGAGATCCAGTTTTCCCCTCTGACCACAGAATGGAAGATTGGAATATTCCTATAATTCAGAGCTATGCTGCCCTCCAAGATGATTTTGTTTTTTTAACACTATTCTAACCCCTGTTCTCTCTTTCAAAATTATTGTTAAAATACATGTTACACTAAAAGTAATTCCTCTTGCTTCTAGGAGAAACCTATCTCTCAAGTTAAGGAATATTGTGTTGAAATTTTGGTAGTTGGTAATGAATCCATCTACCAGTGCAGGAGAAGCCAAAGTTGCAGGTTCAATCCCTGAGTAGGGAAGATCCCCTGGAGTAGGAAATGGCTACACACATCAATATTCTTGCCTGGGAAATTCCAAGCACAGAGTAACCTGGTGGACTACAGTTATGGGGCTGCAGAGAGTCGGACACCACTGAACGACAGAGCCCACACTTGTACAGCTGTTATAATGATGAATATTAAATAAAGATAAAAAATCATGAATTGATATTTTATTGAGTAGCAAAATCTGTGCTAAATTTCAAAGATGAGAGTGGAAAACTATACACAAATAAAACAGATGAGGAAACTAAGTAATAGGAAGATATCTGAATTACTGGAGTCCCCATGCTAGGCATGGCAATTTTTAATGCCTTATTCCTTGCTCAGGGTTTATACTATGAGACTTGCAGGTCTGGTAAATGCCATATGTTGTAATTTCTTCCCTGTGATATATGATGCATATTAGCATATTAAAGACTTCAAAGTGAAGAACTCTGAGAGTGTGTTGCCTAAATTTACCTTTCCTTGGTATCCCTGGGGGATTGCTTCCACTCCGCTGATAACCAAAATTTGTAGATGCTCAAGTCCCTTGTATAATGTGACATAATATTTGTGTATAACTTACACATATCCTCCCATATACTTTAAATAATTTCTAAATTACTTATAATGCCTAATGCAAGGTAAATGCTATATAAATAGTTGCCTGCAAGAGACAAGTTCAATTTTTGCTTTTTGGAGCTTTCTGGAATTAAAAAAATTTTTTTTCTATCTGTGATTGCCTGAATCCACAGATGTGGAACCATTGTATATGGGTGGCTGATTGTATGTAATAATATTTCTATCTTTTTTTTTTTCTTTTTCTTTCCTGAGGTGCTGTGGCTTTCTGGAATATGTTTTAGAAGATATTATGCTAGATCTCATGGGTGGTGTAAAATATAGTCAAAGATTTGAAAATTAGAAATATATAGTCCCCAGGATTCAATGAAGAAACAGGTTACAGAGGGAGAAGTAATGGAGAAATAAAAAAAAAAAAAAATCAAAAGATCAAGAAGTGAAGAACCAAGGGCAAGAACATTAGGTTTTGATCAGGATGGGAACACTTATGACTAGTGGCGTTAAGTTGCAGGCCAAACTAGATATCAGAAATGTTAGTGATAAAATGGATTAAGAGCAATTCAACTCCATTGATTTAGTTGTGAAAGAAAATAAATAACTGGTTAGAAAAGATAAGTGTGTTAAGTGAATTGAGTATGGCTTATTTAACAACAGTTGAAGCTTGCTATGTTAGAAGTTAGAACTGCTACTGCTAAGTCGCTTTAGTCGTGTCCAACTCTGTGCGACCCCATAGACGGCAGCCCACCAGGCTTCCCCGTCCCTGGGATTCTCCAGGCAAGAACACTGGAGTGGGTTGCCATTTCCTTCTCCAATTCATGAAAGTGAAAAGTGAAAGTGAAGTCGTTCAGTCGTGTCCGACCCTCAGCGACCCCATGAACTGCAGCCTTCCAGGCTCCTCCATCCATGGGATCTTCCAGGCAAGAGTACTGGAGTGGGGTGCCATTGCCTTCTACGAGAAGTTAGAAAGGGAAGGCTAACTGTTCAGTTCAGTCACTCAGTTGTGTCTGATTCTTTGTCACCCCATGGACTGCAGCATGCCAGACTTCCTTGTCCATCACCTACTCCCAGAGCTTACTCAAACTCATGTCCATTAAGTCAGTGATGCCATTCAACCATCTCATCCTCTGTCATCCCCTTCTCCTCCTGCCTTCAATCTTTCCCAGCATCAGGGGCTTTTCGAATGAGTCAGTTCTTCCCATCAGGTGGTCAAACTATTGGAGTTTCAGTTTCAGCATCATCCTTCCAATGAATATTCAGGACTGATTTCCTTTAGGATGGACTGGTTGGATCTCCTTGCAATCCAAGGAACTCTCAAGAGTCTTCTCCAACACCACAATTCAAAGGCATCTATTTTTCGGCTCTCAGCTTCCTTTATAGTAAACTCTCACATCCATACATGACTATTGGAAAGGCCATAGCTTTGACTAGATGAACTTTTGTTGGCAAATCAATGCCTCTGCTTTTTAATATGCTGTCTAGATTGGTCACTACTTTTCTTCCAAAGAGCAAGCGTCTTTTAATTTCATGGCTGCAGAAAGTCTATCACTGTTTCCGCTGTTTTCCCATCAATTTGCTATGAAGTGATAGGACCAGATGCCATGATCTTAGTTTTCTGGATGCCGAGTTTTAAGCCAACTTTTTCACTCTCCTCTTTCACTTTCATCAGAAACTCTTTAGTTCTTTGCTTTCTGCCATAAGGGTAGTATCATCTGTATTTCTGAGGTTATTGATATTTCTCCTAGAAATCTTGATTCCAGCTTGTGCTTCACCCAGTCCAGCATTTCTCATGATGTGCTCTGCATATAAACTAAATAAGCAGGGTGACAATATGCAGTCTTGACATACTCCTTTCCCAATTTGAAACTAATCTATTGTTCCATGTCCAGTTCTAACTGTTGTTTCTTGACCTGAGTAAAGATTTCTCAGGAGGCAGGTCAGGTGGTATGCTATTCCTAGCTCTTTAAGAATTTTCCACAGTTTGTTGTGATCCACATAGTCAAAAGTTTTGGTGTAGTCAATAATGCTTGGAGGACTCAAACAATCCTTGTACACACCAGAACCCAGAACCCTACAGAGACTGAGATGAATGGTGTTTGAATGTCTCCCGCAGTGGTATGGGTCAGTAGTGGAGTGCTGCATGGGCAGGGGCTCTGGGTGCAGTAGATCTGGGGATGGCATAAGCCCTCTTAGAGGAAGTTGCCATTAATCCCACCATAGAGCCTCCAGAACTTACACAAGACTGGGGAAACAGACTCTTGGAGGGCACAGACAAAACATTGTATGTACCAGGACCCAGGAGAAAGGAGCAGTGACCCCACAAGAGACTGACACCGACTTACCTGTGAGTGTCCAGGCTTCTCTGGCAGAGGCATGGGTCAGCAGTGGGCTGCTGCAGGGTTGGGGGCACTGCATGCATGGGACCTTTTCAAGGAGGTTGCCATTATCTTCATTACCTCCACCATAGTTTGGCCTCAGGTCAAACAACAAGGAGGGCACACAGCCCCTCTGATCAACAGAATATTAGATTAAAGATTTACTGAGCATGGTCCTGACCATTAGAACAAGACCCAGTTTCCCCCTCAGTCAGTCTCTCCCATCGGAAGCTTCCATAAGCCCCTTATCCTTCTCCATCAGAGGGCATACATATTGAAAACCACAATCACAGAAAACTGACCAATTTGATCACATGGACCACAGCCTCGTGTAACTCAATGAAACTATGAGACATGCCATATAGGGCCACCCAAGACGGACAGGTCACGGTGGAGAGTTCTCACTAAACATGTTCCACAGGAGAAGGGAATGGCAAAACACTTCAATATTCTTGCCTTAAGAATCCCATGAACAGTATGAAAAGGCAAAATATAGGACACTGAAAGATGAACTTTCCAGGTCGGGAGATGCCCAATATGCTATTGGAGATCAGACTGATTGTGGGAAAATAAAAATTAAAGATTAGAAACAAAGTTTCCAGTAAAGAGATCAGATAAAAGCACATGAGTTTCTCTTCTTTCCCTCCCAAAACCCAATATTACTAAGATTGGGCTTGGGAGATTCATTATTGTTGAGGTGTCAGTTATTCTCAGACTGGTCTATAGATTCAAAGCAACCCTCATCAAAATTCCAGTGGGAAATTTTATAGAAATTGGCGGGCTGATTTTAAAATTAATATGGAAATGCAGAGAATCTTGAATGGTCAAGAAAATTTTGAAAAACAAAAAAGTTGGAGGAATAACATTACTGGATTTCTGGACTTACTGTAAAGGTACAGGGAGCAAGACAGTGTCGATCTGATGTCATAATAAGGAATTAAGTCAATATCTCAATATTCCAGAGATAGTAAGGAATTTGAGTCTTTATATTGAGAAATCTCCCTGAATATTCAGCACAATCTACACTTATGTAAAAGTTGCAAAATTTTAGAATATTTCAACCCCAATTCCTAATAACTGAGCACAACATCCAGATCCTAATTCCTATTCATCAATAATCTTGGTGTTCTAAAATTTCCTATATTTTTTCTATAAATCCTATCAGGAAGTAGCGTTATTCAAAATAAGAACAGAAGTCCAAAAATTATAAAAACCCCATTTCTTTCAGGGTTTCAGAAAAAAAAAATAATAAAGGGTTAATGATGGTAGAGAGATAGGGATGTGCTATGTAGTCTATTTCTTCAAGCAAAAAGGGGAAGATTTAATAGAGGATTTCATGCTGGGTGATATCAGTTTCAGTAGAAGAGTATAATGTCCCTAGTTTCAAGAAAGAATGTTAACATGAAAATTTAGAGAAAGGACATCTCCTGGTAATGTCATCATGGGAAGAGAAACAAATCAGTTCCTCCAGTTACTTGGATTAGCCACCACGTGTTTCATTTGTGGCACCCTATTTTGCTCAGCTGTTGTAAAGCCTAAGTTGGATGAATACTTCTTATCACCTTGTAAGGAAATGCAACCAAAAAAATGGTTTGTTTTTAGGTGCTGGATTCCCTTGGGCTTTGCTTGGTCATTTTGGGGGAGAGCAGTGAAACTGGGCAGGGAGGGATGGCAGTTTAGGGAAATCTTGTACTCTACTCTCCTGGCTCCAGGATCAATGTACCGTAAAAAAAATTAGGCTCAGACTGCTATGGAAACAAGGCCTGGGTGGCTTCTTTGTCACTGGTTTTTAAGACATCGTGTGTTCTAAAAATTCTGTGCAATATTGAAGAAACTCATCTTAGCACCCCTGCTTGGTATTCTCATAATCCTTAATCACTGACATTCACTGCAAATTTGATCACTCTTCATCACCGTTCTTTATCATGTATTAGGATTTTTAGGATCTTTACTGCTGACAAAGATCTGCAAATATTCTCATAAAGACAGATGATGTTATTTTCACGGGGTTGCATTATATTTTGCATCATCATAGCATTGGTTGGGTGGAAAACAAAAAGTATTTAGTCTTTCAGTTAAAAATTCCGTGAGGTTCTGTATTATCGGAGTGGAGTTTTCAGGTTAAGTATGTCATGAACTGACCCCTCCTCAAGAGAAATTTGTTAACGAAACCATGAAATATTCACCCATTTTTATTTAATCAAGGTACACTTACAGCGCACCAAAAATATGCATGGCAATATGAGATGTTCTGGAAAAGACACAGAGAGATTAAGAAAAGACAGAAATATCACAGAATATTTAAAATGATATTGACAGAGAAGTTCTATAATAGAAGGATGTAAAGAGTATTATAAGAGCACAGAATGGATCCTTAGAAAGTTTCCCACAAATGACATTTGAACTACTTCCTGGAGGATAAATACAAATTCACTTGAGGAATGTCATGGATCGAAAACAAAAAGACAAGAAATGTTCAATGGAACAATACATGATCATGGTTTTGGTGTTTTTATTATTATTATTATTTTTACTTTATAATATTGTATTGGTTTTGCCAGATGTATAATACAAACAGTCTTTTGGTTTTAGTGTTTTTAAAACACTATGGATTTTACTAAAGTTAAACAAAAGTTGAAACTAAAGTTTCAGTTTAGTTCAGTCGCTCAGTCGTGTCTGACTCTTTGAGATCCCATGAATTGCAGCACGCCAAGCCTCCCTGTCCATCACCAACCCCTGTCCAACACCAAGTCGGAGTTCACTCAGACTCACCTTCATAGAGTCAGTATGCCATCCAGCCATCTCATCCTCTGTCGTCCCCTTCTCCTCCTGCCCCAATCCCTCCAAGCATCAGAGTCTTTTCCAATGAGTCAACTCTTCGCATAAGGTGGCCAAAGTGCTGGAGTTTCAGCTTGAGCATCATTTCTTCCAAAGAAATCCCAGGGCTGATCTCCTTCAGAATGGACTGGTTGGATCTCCTTGAAGTCTAAGGGACTCTCAAGAGTCTTCTCCAACACCACAGTTCAAAAGCATCAATTTTGAACTCAGTGCTCAGCTTTCGGTGCTCAGCTTTCTTCACAGTTCAACTCTCACATCCATACATGATCACTGGAAAAACCATAGCCTCGACTAGACGGACCTTTGCTGGCAAAGTAATGTCTCTGCTTTTGAATATGCTATCTAGGTTGGTCATAACTTTCCTTCCAAGGAGTAAGCGTCTTTTAATTTCATTGCTGCAATCACCATCTGCAGTGATTTTGCTGCTGCTGCTGCTAAGCAGCTTCAGTCGTGTCCAACTCTGTGCGATCCCATAGACAGAAGCTAACCAGGCTCCCCTGTCCCTGGGATTCTCCAGGCAAGAACACTGGAGTGGGTTGCCATTTCCTTCTCCAATGCATGAAAGTGAAAAGTGAAAGTGAAGTTGCTCAGTCGTGTCCGACTCTTAGCGACCCCATGGACTGGAGCCTACCAGGATCTTCTGTCCATGGGATTTTCCAGGCAAAAGTACTGGGGTGGGGTGCCACAGTGATTTTGGAGCCCCCAAAATAAAGTCTGACACTGTTTCCACTGTTTCCCCATCTATTTGCATGAAGTGATGGGACCAGATGCCATGATCTTCGTTTTCTGAATTTTGAGCATTAAGCCAACTTTTTCACTCTCCACTTTCACTTTCATCAAGAGGCTTTTTAGTTCCTCTTCACTTTCTGCCATAAGGGTGGTGTCATCTGCATATTTGAGGTTATTGATATTTCTCTGGGCAATCTTGATTCCAGCTTGTGCTTCTTCCAGCCAAGCGTTTCTCATGATGTACTCTGCATATAAGTTAAATAAACAGGGTGACAATATACAGCCTTGATGTACTCTTTTTCCTATTTGGAACCAATCTGTTGTTTCAAGTCCAGTTCTAACTGTTGCTTCCTGACCTGCATATAGGTTTCTCAAGAGGCAGGTCAGGTGGTCTGGTATTCCCATCTCTTTCAAAATTTTCCACAGTTTATTGTGATCCACGCAGTCAAAGGTTTTGTCATAGTCAATAAAGCAGAAGTAGATGTTTTTCTGGAACTCTCTTGCTTTTTCCATGATCCAGTGGATGTTGGTAATTTGATCTCTTGTTCCTCTGCCTTTTCTAAACCCAGCTTGAACATCTGGAAGTTCATGGTTCACATACTGCTAAAGCCTGGCTTGGAGAATTTTGAACATTACTTAACTAGCGTGTGAGATGAGTGCAATTATGCGGTAGTTTCAGCATTCTTTGGCATTGCCTTTCTTTGGGATTGGAATGAAAACTGACCTTTTCCAGTCCTGTAGCCACTGCTGAGTTTTCCAAATTTGCTGGCATATTGAGTGCAGCACTTTCACAGCATCGTCTTTCAGCATTTGAAATAGCTCCACTGGAATTCCATCACCTCCACTAATTTTGTTCATAGTGATGCTTTCTAAGGCCCACTTGACTTCACATTCCAGGATGTCTGGCTCTAGGTCAGTGATCACACCATGGTGATTATCTTGGTCACGAAGATCTTTTTGTACAGTTCTTCTGTGACATTACTTTGCCAACAAATGTCCATCTAGTCAAGGCTATGATTTTTCCTGTGGTCATGTATGGATGTGAGAATTGGACTGTAAAGAAGGCTGAGCACCAAAGAATTGATGCTTTTGAACTGTGGTGTTAGAGAAGACTCTTGAGAGTCCCTTGGACTGCAAGGAGATCCAACCAGTCCATTCTGAAGGAGATCAGCCCTGGGATTTCTTTGGAAGGAATGATGCTCAAGCTGAAAATCCAGTACTTTGGCCACCTTATGTGAAGAGTTGACTCATTGGGAAAGACTTTGATGCAGGGAGGGATTGGGGGCAGGAGGAGAAGGGGACGACAGAGGATGAGATGGCTGGATGGCATCACTGACTCTATGGACGTGAGTCTGAGTGAACTCCGGGAGTTGGTGATGGACAGGGAAGCCTGGTGTGCTGCGATTCGTGGGGTCGCAAAGAGTGGGACACGACTGAGCGACTGAACTGAACTGATCTGAACTCTATACATTCTTGCCACCTCTTCTTAATATCTTCTGCTTCTGTTAGGTCCATACCATTTCTGTCCTTTATCGAGCCCATCTTTGCATGAAATATTCCCTTGGTATCTCTAATTTTCTTGAAGAGATCTCTGGTCTTTCCCATTTTGTTGTTTTCCTCTATTTCTTTTCATTGATCACTGAGGAAGGCTTTCTTATCTCTTCTTTCTATTCTTTGGAACTCCACATTCAGATTCTTATATCTTTCCTTTTCTCCTTTGCTTTTCACTTCTCTTCTTTTCACAGCTATTTGTAAGGCCTCCTCAGATGGCCATTTTACTTTTTTTCATTTCTTTTCCATGGGGATGGTCTTGATCCTTGTCTCCTGTACAATGTCACAAACCTCCATCCATAGTTCATCAGGCACTCTATCTATCAGATCTAGTCCCTTAAATCTATTTCTCACTTCCACTGTATAATCATGGGAATGATTTAGGTCATACCTGAATGGTCTACTGGTTTTCCCTACTTTCTTCAATTTCAGTCTGAATTTGGCAATAAAGAGTTCATGATCTGAGCCACAGTCAGCTCCTGGTCTTGTTTTGGTTGACTGTATAGAACTTCTCCATCTTTGGCTGCAAAGAATATAATCAATCTGATTTCAGTGTTGACCATCTGGTGATGTCCATGTGCAGAGTCTTCTCTTGTGTTGTTGGAAGAGGGTGTTTGCTATGACCAGTGCATTTTCTTGGCAAAACTCTATTAGTCTTTGCCCTGCTTCATAAACTAAAGTTTACCATTGGTATATTGGGGCAGGTGGGAAAGAAAAACACATGAAGCCAGAAAGGTAGCTTCAGAATAATAGTGAAAAACAGACAAAAGAACTTTCTTTACATCAAAGGTGAAAAGTGAAAGTGAAGTCACTCAGTCATGTCCAACTCTGCGACCCCATGGACTGTAGCTTACCACTCTCCTCTGTCTATGGGATTTTCCAGGCAAGAGCACTGGAATGGATTGCCATTTCCTTCCCCACATTAAAGGTAAAAGGGAACTAAAGGTGGTTTCTAAGGAAAAGACCAACATGATTAAATAGATGAAGAACTTAGACATATTACTATAGTAGAATGAAAGGTGGCCTGGAAGGAGTGGTAAACAGTAGGAGACAAACAAAAATGCAAATCTCTGAATTGTCATTTTCTCTTCCAAATATTTATAATTTCTAAAATATAAGAGGTTTGATGTTTGGATGAAATTCATGAAGCATTTTCTAGATCCAGAACTGCTGATAAATGCATTTCTGGAATATCACTTTCTAAGGATATAATTCTGGCAGCTATTTGTTTTGAGAAGTGCTGGTAGCTGAGGACCAACAAGAGGGGCATCTTTCGAGTCAGTCAAAGAGCAGGGCAACTTTACTGTTTTCACAAGTAACTGATGAATATTCTAGATGTATAAACTGTTTTGTGTTGGACCAAGAAAGACTTCCTCTCCGAGATGTGTTCCAAGAATTACTTTTTCTGGGTGGAACTGTATTATATATTATGACAACTTTTGGCATGGTTCAGATCTGATACTGTTTGGATAAATACCTTTAAAAGCTAATTAGAAAGGGTTGCTGTTGTTTAATGATGATATGGGATAGGAAAAACACTGTTGTATTCTTTAGGAAAAATAATAATAACCACATTTCAGCTGATGAGGTTTATATTTATGGTGAAACTTTGCTATAAGAATCCTGTACCTTGAACTGTCACGAAGCTCCCAGTATGGTCACTGTAAAGGTAGGAAAAACACTTTTTTTTTTGGCTCTTTAAACTCCTAAATTGGACTGACTCTATGATTAACCTATAACTCATTGCAGAGAACTTGGTCATTTAAATATTTGGGGGTCCCAATGCCTTGGGAAATGCAGATCTTGCTTAAGTTTAGCCTTCTACTCAAACCAAAACCAAATTACAGCATGTTGAGGAAACCTCATTTTTTTTTTCAATTTATTTCCAAATGACTGCTTGCTGAACATTCTCCAGAGATTGTTATTTTTCTCTACTTCTTTAAGGTGATATTTTGCTTAAATAATTTAATTTAAAAATTAATACTCACTATGAGTTAGATGTCATCAGATCAGATCAGATCAGTCGCTCAGTTGTGTCCGACTCTTTGCGACCCCATGAACCGCAGCTTGCCAGGCCTCCCTGTCCATCACCAACTCCCGGAGGTCAGTGAGACTCACATCCATCGAGTCATCAGATCTGAAGACCTGACAAAAAATCGTCGATAAATGCTGGTGGGAGACTGAACTGCCGTGCCATCTTAGAGCTATTAGGCAATCAGTTCAGTTCAGTTCAGTCATATCCAACTCTTTGCGATCGCATGGACTGCAGTGTACCTCCCTGTCCAGCACCAACTCCTGGAGCTTACTCAACCTCATGTCCATCGAGTCAGTGATGCCATCCAACCATCTCATTCTCTATCATCCCTCCTCCTCCAGCCTTCAATCTTTCCCAGCATCAGGGTCTTTTCCAAAGATTCAGTTCTTCCCATCAGGTGGCCAAAGTATTGGAGTTTCAGCTTCAGCATCAGGCCTTCCAGTGAATATTCAAGACTGATTTCTTTTAGGATTGACAGGTTGGATCTCCTTGCTGTTCATGGGACTCTCAAGAGTCTTCTCCAACACCACAGTTCAAAAGCATCAGCTTTCCTTCCTGCTCAGCTTTCTTTACAGTCCAACTCTCACATCCATACATGACCACGGGAAAAACCACAGCCTTGACTAGATAGACCTTTGTTTGCAAAGTAATATGCTGTCTAGGTTGGTTATAACTTTTCTCCCAAGGAGCTAGTATCTTTTAATTTCATTGCTCCACTGCAGTGATTTTGGAATCACCTAAAATAAAGTCTCTTGCTGTTTCCATTATTTCCCTGTTTATCTGCCATGACGTGATGGGACCAGATGCCATGATCTTAGTTTTCTGGATGTTGAGTTGTAAGCCAACTTTTCACTTTCCTCTTTCACTTTCATCAAGAGGGTCTTTAGTTCCTTTTCACTTTCTGCCATAAAGGTGGTGTCCTCTGCTTATCTGAGATTATTGATATTCTCCCGCAATCTTGATTCCAGCTTGTGCTTCATCCAGTCCAGCATTTCTCATGATGTACTCTGCATATAAGTTAAATAAGCAGGGTGACAATATACAGTCTTGACATACTCCTTTCCTGATTTGGAGCCAGTCTATTTTTCCATGTCCAGTTCTAACTGTATTAGGCAATAGAGGTGCATAATCCCTTAACTACAATTCTGAAATGCAGATAACACTGAAAAACAGATTTGCTGCCAAGACTTGCCTTGAAATGATGGAAATTAAGTTATTTATGATCTTATTCTATTTAATAGGAAAGTTCATACATTTTGCTGTGTAAATGCTAACATGTTTAATTACTGGGCATTAACCCAGATAACGGAGAAGGCAATGGCACCCCACTCCAGTACTCTTGCCTGGAAAATCCCATGGACGGAGGAGCCTGGTAGGCTATAGTCCATGGAGTTGCTAAGAGTCGGACACAACTGAGCGACTTCACTTTCACTTTTCACTTTCATGCTTTGGAGAAGGAAATGGCAACCCACTCCAGTGTTCTTGCCTGGAGAATCCCAGGGACTTGGGAGCCTGTTGGGCTGCCGTCTCTGGGGTTGCACAGAGTTGGACATGACTGCCGCGACTTAGCAGCAGCAGCAGCAACCCAGATAAGACTCCTAGTGATTGACATGATTTATGTCACATGTCTTGTTATTATTACCTCATCAAAATATGAACAATTCTCAATTCTGAAACTATCTTAAGTTGAAAATTTTATCTAAGTGTTTATGGATCTATATTTCCCTCTTCCAATGTTATCAAACATTTTGGGATGCAAAATGAGCTGTGTAAATAAAACTATTAGCATTTACTCCAAATCTTTTGTTTTATAGACAATTTTAAACAGTAAAGAATCTACAGACCTCCTACACAGCTAACTTAATAATGCTAAAAAAAAATACACAGAAAAAAGAAAACCTCATTATAGTGTTTTAAAATGTTTAATTTTTTTTAATGTTACTTTTTCTATAGTGAGAGTCCTTTCACCCATTTTTCTCCCTTTGTTACTTGTATTGGGTATTGTTATGCAGATTGCTATAGAGGACTTTTATGGAGCCAGAGGACCCACACTGAAAACCACCATTGGAAGGGACTATTTTAGATGGTGTATTAAATAGTACAAAAGCAATTTTGTGTTGCTGCCCCTCAATTTTGTATGTGGCACAGAACCAAGACCTTCCTTCACTCTTAACTGGGACCCATGTTAAATTAATTCCTTATGTGCCTGGTGTTCTTTAGTTTTTCAGTTCATCTTGTGCAGTCATAGAAATTTATAATAAAACCTAAGTCTAACAGGAAAAAAAAACGTACAAAACAGGATTCAAGAGAAGATAATTAAATCCCTCAACTGCTGTAAGGTCAATATTAAAAAATATGAAGAAATTGGTCTCTCTTTTATATTTTAGCATGCCTCTTCTATCATCTGCACAAATGTAGCTTCTTAGCCAGAACTTACTTAATCAAATGGCAAAACGACTTAGAGGCTTAGTTCAAGGGCTTAGTCATAGTTTTGAATTCAAGCCACACGAGGAATAAAACAAACAATCAAATTTACAGGAAAATCTTCTTGCCACTGAATCGAAGTTTATGAATTTCATGACTGGACCCCCCTTAAAATGACTAATTTGCATATGGATGAAGGTTGAAGATAATATCGCCAGTTGAGCATTCTCTTCCACTAAGAAAATATATTCAAGGAAAAGTTAAAAGATTGACATCCTTAGGTATCATAACCAAGGATTAAAATTCTGAACACCAACTATAACCTCACCACAAGTTTTATGTATTATTTATTTCCAGTTTTAACTATTTTTTTTTTCATACAAATTGTCTGTTCCAAATGATATTTTTACCTTTGGTATGAACCATTATGAGCCATTGGTTTACGAATTTCCATTATTTCTCTACAACTTCAGGGTCAAAATATTTTTGATGTTTGTCACATAGACATTCTTTAGGTATGTATTGGCTACAGATTGTTTAGAGAAGTATGAGTGCGAGAGTGTGTTTTTGTGTATTTAACTCCCTGATGCTTGCCAGCTATCTGATGTGAAGATCTACAGCTTAGACAGAGTTTCAAAAGGATTACAGTTCTTAAATAAAGGGGGTTAGTTGTGGATGTGCTGTTTTGAGAGGTGATTTTCACACTATATTCTATTGAACCTTAGTTCTTAAGGGTGTCTTGAAAAGTTTATTGACATTTGATTCCAATTTAACATTTTGAGTGTAATGAATTTTTAAGACACACATTAAATGTGTTATATACTGAATTTCAACACACTGCAGACCACCAGCATACTGACTTTTGTTGCCACGTGAGTTCATTTTTGTGCATGCTTAACATAAAACCTTTCTTACCATCTCTGGGACTATATTTGAACTTGTAGACATGTGTCCTTGATTAAGATGGTTATAGTGGTGCTGGTTTTTTGTTTGTTTTTTTTTTTTTTCTATAACTGATATCTATGTATGCATGGATACACACACATGCATGCACACACACACACACACACACATACACAAATACAAGGTCATACCCTCCTGGTCTGTAAGAATCAAGATGCTCTATTCCTAAACAATGGAGTAAATTTCAAAAATAAATTGAATGTCAAGGCTTATCGGACTTCAGCAATCATCTAAATTACTATCAAAAAGTTTTATGGTTGTCAAAGAGAATTTTCACTGGTTTCTATGTTGTGTGTTTCCATGCTATTTGAATGTTTACAATATATATGCGTTATTATTGTCAAAAAAACAATAAATATTATATGATAAAATGCAGTCTCTTTTGCATTATATTTATTTTTTTTAATATTTCACTGCTAAAACATTTCAAAAGACTACTTTAGATGAACTGATTTTAAAATGTACTTACAGTCATGCTAATTTATAATCGATAAATACTCAGGCAACTGATTTTTTTTGGCTGTTGTATCTCTTTTATTAGCTTTGTGTACCGGGGGAAGAGACAAGAGTATTGCTAAGCTACTTCCTCAATAGTAAAATATAGTTAATAACAGTTACCTCTGTGGTTGTTGTAGGGTTAAAATAGAACATTTAACATTGTTCCTAGTTCATAATAAGTCTTTAACATATAGAATAAAATTAAATGCACTGAAATTATTTTGAAAAACTATGCAATTCAAAATGCATAAAGCTTGATGCTGTAATGTGAAAAAAACAAATAAGCAAACACAAAAGCTGTATTAATTCAGTTTTCCACAGCATTTATTCAAATAGATATAAAATGGTTAAGAGCTGGGTTCTACTGAAAATATGCTAAGATCAATTATATTTCACATTTTCTCAACTTCTCTAAATTGAATTTCCCAGTTTGCAGATGGCATTAAGCTTTCTCTGAGTAGTGAAATGCCAGACAGTGGGATGGAGGGGGATGCATAGTATTACTGTGAGTGGGTAGAAAGGAGCTTGGATGAGTTCCAGGGAGAAAGGTAACCTGTTGAAAGGGAAAAACATGCAACATAGGATGTCCAAGAAATGATTCTTTTAAGCAACCCCTCACAAAACAGGAGTGGAGAGGTTACTATATTGGGATTTTCCCCCACGAAATGAGTTTTCAATGCTGCTGACAATTAAGTGTTAGACATCCACAATAAGTTTTCTGCATATCCAACCAAAGAATTTACTTTTACCTATGTTCAAAACT
Source organism: Tragelaphus eurycerus (assembly GCA_935064755.1). NCBI lineage: Eukaryota > Metazoa > Chordata > Mammalia > Artiodactyla > Bovidae > Tragelaphus > Tragelaphus eurycerus. The sequence goes on along the minus strand of CAKXYN010000010.1, from coordinate 35,441,542 downwards.
ATGGTGTGTCTACATCTAGGGCAGCATTTGCAAAACTGACCAGTAAGGAAAAGAATATGCAAACAGATACAAACTGACTACTAAAATAATTATGTGCTTAAGGGTATATTTACTTGACTGTAAAACTGAAATTCTTAAAATCATCACAAGAGCTGTCTGGAGGCAAAATCATGGCATAAACAGAACTCGCTTCAAGAAGGCTTTCAGGAAATACCTAGCAGTGACCTGCCTGCTGCTGCTACTGCTGCTAAGTCGCTTCAGTCGTGTCCGACTCTGTGCGACCCCACAGACGGAAGCTCACCAGGCTCCCCCGTCCCTGGGATTCTCCAGGCAAGAACACTGGAGTGGGTTGCCATTTCCTTCTCCAATGCATGAAAGCGAAAAGTGAAAGTGAAGCCGCTCAGTCGTGTCCGACTCTTAGCGACCCCATGGACTGGAGCCTACCAGGCTCCTCCGTCCATGGGATTTTCCAGGCAAAAGTACTGGGGTGGGGTGCCATTGCCTTCCCCGAGTGACCTGCCTACCAGGAAGCAAAACAAGTGACATAATCCTACTGCTGAGTCGCTTCAGTCGTGTCCGACTCTGTGCGACCCCATAGACTGCAGCCCACCAGGCTCCCCCGTCCCTGGGACTCTCCAGGCAAGAACACTGGAGTGGGTTGCCATTGCCTTCTCCAATGCAGGAAAGTGAAAAGTGAAAGGGAAGTTGCTCAGTCGTGTCCAACTCTTAGCACCCCATGGACTGCAGCCCACCAGGCTCCTCCATCCATGAGAGTTTCCAGGCAAGTGTACTGCTGGAGTGGGGTGCCATTGCCTTCTCCCATGACTATTCACAAAGCAATTGTTTACCTGCTACCCCATTTTGTCCTCCAAAGAGTTCAGAAGAGATCCAGGTGAGGTGAAAAGCTGGCTGGCAGGGAGGATTCTGTGTATTCTCAGCCATTTATAGTGTGCAGCAGCAACAATAACGATAATATTCTGTGGAGGAAGAAAGGACTCTAAGACAATAAAATATTTTTTATACATAAATCTTTGAGTTCCTTTAGTGATTTTACAAGGCTTTATTAAAAAAATATTTTTCTCCTAAGCCCATATCATTGTGGGATTCCTGTAGGTATTTTAATTACTTTTAGTTTGTTAAGTACAAATATAAATTAACTTATTGTATATGATTACTTATTTTTTCATCTATTTCTTGGGAGGGGATTGAAATTTGTATTTGGAACCAAACATTGTTATCACCCTCTCCCATTCTAGTCTTAAGCTAAACAAATAAAATGCCATAAATCTGTGGTCTTTCATTTCTTTATGTAGTCAAAGATCATTCAGCGTGCCCAGTACTAAAAGTTTTCTTCACATCCATTCATTTTGATATTTTGTTTTTGGTGATTCCGAGTGATGGGATCCAAACTGAGACTAAAACCAGTTAACCCTGAGGTGATTGCAATGCAAAACAGAATTTTCCAAGACTGGGCAGGTGGCCTGAACTTCTTTTTATTTGGATTTAAATGGTCTCCGGACATTATTTTATATCAAATTGGTATAGTGGAACTAAGTAGTCTGATTAAAAACTTTTTATTTTTATTCAAAATTGTCATACTCTGAGGACAAAAAATGGATATTCCTTGGCATAAAATAACTCCAGGAATGTTTTTGTATCAGGACACAAGGATGTCTGAAGTATTCATCTATGTAAAGATGAGACTTAAATATACGCGTCTCTCTGGGAACTGCCTTTCAAAGTCCTCCTCTCAATTTTACTAGAATTGTACCAGAAATTCTCTTTTTCTCCACTGACTGGTGTAGCAATTGTAACAAAATGATGCTTAATGGTGGTTAAAAAGTGCTAGTAAGCACACCAACACACAAACAAAGAACGGTGACAACAAAATCCAACTTAAGAATGTCAGATGCAATATTTTTAATCAAAGAAATTTACCTCTTTCATTTGTTTTGCCTCTATTTCCCCTTATTTTTATGTGTCATTATCATGCCTATTTTCAAAAATTCTGACCCAGTTTTTCTCATTAGAAGCTCAACATATTTTATTCATTATTCAAAGCCTTTCAGATCACTAGCAAGCCATGAGAAAAGTATTTCAATATTTCAAACAGAAAAATAAAAAAAATTATTATAAAGGTCAGGAAAAAAGGAGACTCTGAGAACAGGCAACTGAAATGACATATTCTATATTGGGGAGTTCAGAAGCATTGAATTTTGATATTTTGATGATGAAGGGGCCTGTGGAATTAGGTAGCTCCCTAATGTTTTCAGCTCATGTTAAGCATAAGGACAGAACCTAGTAAAGTAAACCAAAACTAGTTCTGCAGTACTGAGAGTATTTAATTTTTTCCTTCTGAAATCAGGCCCAGCAATAAATAATGCACACACTTTTGAACAAAGCACAATTTAATTAGGAAAAAAATGAATTTTGTGTCATTCTCTAAATGATGACTATTCTATGTAATGTACATAACATACATTATTAATTGTTCATTTTGGGATAAAATTACTTCCATTTGGAAAGTTTTTTTTTTCCCCCCCGAGGTCAGCAGAAAATATAATTATGCACATTTTAAATAAAGGTATATATTTATTTATGCCTGGAGTATGTTAGAAATTATGAAATGTTCATGTAAAAGTAAGATGAATAACAGCATGTAAGTATGTATAAAAATATTGAAAATGCCCTGCTTGAATAAGCAAACATTTATGAATAGTGTGAACACAAAGACAGGAAGTACCGCTGGAGGAGAATGCTGAAGCTGAACCTGATCACAGGTGTAAAAACCTGGCTAAAATGGGCAAAAGGACTGTTTCAGGTTTGGCGATGGAAACAGAGGTGAAATAAGGAGTGAGTTTTGAATGAGAACTTTATTTGCCTACTTCCTGTTTTCTGAGCACACTTTGTATATCCTGCCTCTGCGGCTTTGCTGGACACAAGTCAGTGGGCCTTGGATGCTTATCAATGATCTTCTCAAGATTTCTCATGGGGAAATACTATTCAGATGTTAAAATCAAGCTTAAATGCCACAAGGCCCACACAGATTTTCTAATCCTTCAAGCTATGCTCTCTACCATCTCTAAATTCTTATAACACTTTACAAAACAACTCACACTAGTCATTACTCTACACTAGGCAAGACCTTTACACATGTACCTGAGTTCACTGAATTTTTGCCCAAGGACTTACATATCTATTATTCTCTTTTTAAAGATATGAAAATATGCCTAGCAAATTTAATAACTTATTTAAAGTCTCATAGTTAGCAAGTGAAAGATTTGGAGTCAGAACCAAAGTTAATTTTATAAAAATTTTTATTGAATCCTCTTTTATGTAACAACTTCTTGCGAATTTTTTTTTTTTTTTTTTTTTTTACCATGTAAACCATTCTGAGATGCAAGCAACAGAAATCCTTTTCAAACTAAATTAAACTTTAGCTGTTACAATAGTATCATATATGGGGTTGTATCACAGAATTCAAGGGCAGAAAGGGCAATGGAACTTCGTGAAAGAGTGACATGAAAGTTAACCAGTAAAGAGGTGGATTGGGACCTGTAGATCTAGGGTTGGCTCCTTGCATTTCTTCTGCCCCTGCCACAGTGTGGTTTGACTAGGATCAACATTAAACTCTGATTCAGGGGCAGTCTGTTAGTCTAAGGGTTAGGGTTAGTCAAGGGCTCATCACGACCCTAGGTACCAGACAATCAATATTTGGCATTTCCTGGCCACAGTGATGTCTTCTGGGTTGAACATGTGACTCAAGTGGGCCCAATGAAACCCCAACCTTTTTTTAAGATGGTTAGAAAAAGAGACATTCTCTCGTTTTGATGGATAATTTTTGGACACGAGACATAGAGTGATCATCAGTTTACTACCATGAGGTAGTGAATGAGGGATGGTAGTGACTCAGGGAAAGGGAGTTGGCCCTTGATTAAACTGTATCTGACTTGTATTCCAAGTGGCAAGTAGCATTAGTATTTCAGAGTATTCATTGCCTATCCCTCTAAGAACTATACTTACCAGTGCCTGACATCAGTCATTACCATGCAACCTTCTCTATGAGTTGAAAAGAGCATGTGATTCTTGAGAAGAAGCTTTAGAAGCCAATTGATAGTTCCACCATTTCTTTGTATTATTCCATGAGATATCCTAGGTGGGGGCTGCTCCTTCAGCCTGCTTATGAAAGTAAAGTAGAATTTTGTAGCGCACTAGCTTCCTTCAGAGAAACATTTACAACAAACTACTGGGATTTTGGAATTCTTTCTATAGCATAACCTGGTGAAAATGATTACTACTATTATGTCTGATCTTTGCCATCGAAAAAGCCAGTGCATGTCCTCCATTGCTGTAGCCAGTATGGGTTTGTTGTTGTTGTTATTCTGTATTGAAAATACCTTAACTGACAAACCCATTTTAGTCAACTGAATAATGTTGTTAACCCTCGGTGATAGCAGAAAAGTCCTTTAGCCTAAAAACTTCCAAAAGACACGTCATTATATAATCTTGTGTGTGTAATGCTCAAAAGCTTAGTTTGGGGTAGTTGTCGCTTCCAGAAGGTAGTTGTCGCATCCACAGAAGAACATCTCTGTGGATGTTCACATGGAACAGAAAAGAATTTTCCAGTTTCTGTAATCATCTTAATGAAATCTTGTAGAATGAACTTAATATAATGAACAAAATTTTACCATGATTATTATCAAGAACTTTTTTTCCTTCCATGCAAACTGTGTTCTCCCTCACAGACAAATAAAATCAAAGCTGGAGCACAAAAGTGAATCTCTTTGATGCTTATTTCAAAGCATTTCTGAAGAATTAATTACAGTAATGCACTAAGAAATATTTAAGTGTTATTATTTCTCTTCCATACATGGATCGGTAGAAACCCTGAGGTTTAAATATCTTTCCTGGAGACCACACAGGAAATCACTGGCAGAACTCACTGTTCTAAACTCATTGACCTCTACAGTCTCACTGTGGTCTGTAACCTTTACATCAGAACATTCACAGGAAGAGGAGACTTTTTACCAAAACACTCTACCAACAGTAAACTACAGAGCTTGTTTTAGTGCTTATTGCCATTTATAACCTCTTTTGAGTCCCCCTTAGGATCAATAAGATATTTGAATTAAGTTACTGCAAATTCTGCAAATTAGCCAATGCCTGCTCTAAATGCCTTTTAGGAATAAACATACACAGGAACAGACTTTGTTCAAGTATCCTTTGAACACATTCTCTTCCCTTCCTTTAATTCAACTGAGTTGTCAGAGTAGAGTTTAAAGAATGAAAGAAAACAAAAAGACCTAATGAGGAAAAAAATAAGAATGCATTACCTCCAGCAAAATAAAAGTAATGTTAATAATAAATTGCTGTCACACTTGGTCTTATATTACATAATTGTTCAAATAGACTATGTAAATAGTAATGATTTAGTTATCAAGAAAAAATTAATTTAATAGAAAATACAAATCCCCAGCCATTTATAGAGATGAGTCCCAAGCGTAAGGGGTCAGGGCTGTAATTAAAATTTGCAAACTTTCATAGTGGGCTTTGAGTTCACCTTGCAAACTGTATCATTTCTTTTAGGACATACAGCAAAACAGAATATAAATCTAAAAATATATACTATTTTGCTTTGCTAACTTTTCCCAAGACAAAGATACTCTACATAAGCATGATACATTTACCGTTTAGCTATCATGCTTGTACATATATTTAAGCCAAAAGACTATTAGGTACACTATTTTAAAATTTGAGATCTTAATTTTAACAGAGAAAATTTTTTATTGTTGTTTTAGCTTAATATTCTAACTATCTAAAAATTGTAGTACTGAACCTACTTTTAGCCTGCTTCCCTTCCCTCAACCCCCCAAAAAGGTTTAATTCTACTTAATTAATCAAGGAAAATAGAACAGTTCTTAGATCCATAGAGCGACCTGAGGGAAACTAGCACTCTTTCTCAGCTCTCATTAATGCCATGGAATGTTTCATGCAATTTATTTGCATCTTACTTTATTTTTCCCATTGTGCTAATTTTACAAGAACCTAAGTAAATTTTGTCAGCATCATTATAGGAGCCCCAGAGGTCTGCTAGAGAAGCAAAATCAGAGAACATACATATGTGTATACAAAAATGAAAGCCCAAACTTTCAAAAAACAGTATAAGTATCAATCTAAACAATTTAAAAATCATTAATCTTTTTTGATACCAACATCTGGTAAGCAAAACAGGAATAATGGATACAAATAATTGCATTCTGCTGTACTATTAAATGTCAAGTTTTATGATCTATACTCTAAAAATCAATCCATGCACATGTAGAAATATTTTATGCCATGAAAAATTCTGAGTATAAGCTCTTGCCTTTGAAATGTCACTTTTGGAAGAGCTAGATATTACATAATACCTTACTCATTTCAACTAACTCATCCATTATTTATATTTTTTAAAATAAAACTCCAAGCAAAGAGCTCTATAATTGTGGAAGTGAGGACTAAGTAACAACGGTGAATTTTAGGACCCAAGAGGCCTGTAAACTGCCCCACAGTTTTGTCCATAGATGCTTATCTTTGACTTTGGAGAATTTACAGTGTTAGGAACTTTGACTTTTCTTTACACATTCTGTGAATTGTATGAGATTGAGGAAATTATGAAATGGGTTATGGGTAGAAGGCAATGCCCTGACAGCAGAAGCCAGGAGAGAACACTGGCCTTTAAGTTGGGAAAAATAATCTTGTGATATTTGTAAAAGACACTGCCAAATTCCATGCGTGTTTTGTCAAAATATAATAGTGGCTGGCTATGGCAATTGTGGATGCAGCTGGGGATACCGTTCTTTCAGTTCTTTTGAAATATTTAGCACTGCAAAGAATAAAGATTTCTAACATTTACCTTTCACCACAGCCCTGAAATGCTACTATTTATATTGGAAACAAAGATCATAACATATTCTCTTGGAAAAAAATTCATGATGTGAAATGTAATTTTGAAATAGCATCCTGTGAACACTGAGGAATTTAAAGCAAAGACGAGGGGAAGGGAGAGAGAGTTTACACACACACATACACACACACGATTTTATTGAAGATACTGATTCTTCCAAAACCTGATATGGATATTATCTCACATTTTAAAAACCTTTTCCAATGTGCTCTAGGAAAGATGAAGGTGGGTAGGGATTACAATGATATATATTGTTCATTCATGTATTCATTCATTCATCAAACTTTAATTTAGCTCATGCTATGTGCCACATTCTGAGGATACAAAATCAAGCACACATAGTCCTTGCCTTTGGGGAATTTATAATCCATTTGAGAGAAAGACATATTACTCATTATAAAGATTACCACATGAAAAGTGCTAACTCGGGGCTTTCTAAAGATTGTTAAAAGAGACTAGAACAGGGGCACTTTAATCAAATCTGAGTATTAAATATTCAAAGAAAGGTCATTTTTAGGCTGGTTTTTCAAGGATTTACCCATATACATTAAAGAGGCCCAGCAGGATTAGCAGGAGTGCATTTCGGCCACAGGGAACAGCATGTGGAAGGAATGGAACAGCATGGAATAGCATCATATGGTGGGGGAAGCACAATAGGATATTGGCTGAAAGGCTGGAAATTAGACTGAAAGACAGGCTGAAGCCAGACGAAGGAAGCCATTACCTGACTAAGGGGACTGAAGGCTGTGGAGAGCACTGACACATTGTCAGCCCTGTGTTTCAGGGAAGGTTTGCATTTTAGCAAGGTTATCCTGGGAGGAGAATAGGAGATACACCATAAGAGGGTCAGTCAGCAGGCACTTCTGTTATTCTGATTCTTCTATCACATTAAGCAGCACACTTGATCTGCAAATGAGAGTTTCTTTGTATTTATTCAGATTCTGCCCTCTGTGGCAGAAAAACCTACCTATGTACACAGAATAGCCAAGTGTCTCCTTTCTGAAATCTCCTTCATTCATACCAATGGAGAAGGTTAATTTTAAGAAACAGAATTAAGCTACTATGATATCTAGAATCAGGTCAGGAAGCAACAGTTAGAACTGGTCATGGAACAACAGACTGGTTCCAAATAGGAAAAGGAGTACGTCAAGGCTGCATATTGTCACCATGTTTATTTAACTTATATGCAGAGTACATCATGAGAAATGCTGGACTGGAAGAAACAGAAGTTGGAATCAAGATTGCCGGGAGAAATATCAATAACCTCAGATATGCAGATGACACCACTCTTATGGCAGAAAGTGAGGAGGGGCTAAAAAGCCTCTTGATGAAAGTGAAAGTGGAGAGTGAAAAGGTTGGCTTAAAGCTCAACATTCAGAAAACGAAGATCATGGCATCTGGTCCCATCACTGCATGGGAAATAGATGGGGAAACAGTGGAAACAGTGTCAGACTTTGTTCTTCTGGGCTCCAAAATCACTGCAGATGGTGACTGCAGCCATGAAATTAAAAGACGCTTGCTCCTTGGAAGGAAAGTTATGACCAACCTAGATAGCATATTCAAAAGCAGAGACATTACTTTACCAACAAAGGTTCGCCTAGTCAAGGCTATGGTCTTTCCTGTGGTCATGTATGGATGTGAGAGCTGGACTGTGAAGAAGGCTGAGCGCCGAAGAATTGATGCTTTTGAACTGTGGTGTTGGAGAAGACTCTTGAGAGTCCCTTGGACTGCAAGAAGATCCAACCAATCCATTCTGAAGGAGATCAATCCTGGAATTTCTTTGGAAGGAATGATGCTAAAGCTGAAACTCCAATATTTTGGCCACCTCATGCGAAGAGTTGACTCATTGGAGAAGACTCTGATGCTGGGAGGGATTGAGGGCAGGAGGAGAAGGGGACGACAGAGGATGAGATGGCTGGATGGCATCACTGACTCGATGGATGCGAGTCTGAGTGACCTCCGGGAGCTGGTGATGGACAGGGAGGCCTGGCGTGCTGCGGTTCATGGGGTCGCAAAGAGTCGGACATGACTGAGCGACTGATCTGATCTGTTCTGATCTGATATCTAGATGAGCCAAAAATGAATTATTAGCATATGTCTGCCCCTGACAATTCACAAAGATCTGAATGTGTAAGGAAGAGAATGTGCAGTTCAGTCTTTGCCCCACTGGAGTTTCAGTGATGAGGAGGGAGAGGTAGAGGGGAACAGCTGGGAAAGAAGAGAGTTTAATATCATGAAGTCTCCCAAGCAATGGAGAAAGGAAGAGGGCAGGCTGGAGAAACTGCCCTCTAAATGATGAGTTGGAGCAGGCTCTAAAGGAATACTCAAGGTGCATGATGGGAAACGCTGGGAAATTTGAATTTTCATTCCCATTTGAGAGTTAATTTTCTGTTCTACCTTGGGAAAACAACTTAATTCTCTTAATCTGTTTGTTTCTAAAGAAAAGTAACATCAGATCAGATCAGTCGCTCAGTCGTGTCCGACTTTTTGCTATCTCATGAATTGCAGCACACCAGGCCTCCCTGTCCATCACCAACTCCCGGAGGTCACTTAGACTCATGTCCACCGAGTCAGTGATGCCATCCAGCCATCTCATCCTCTGTCGTCCCCTTCTCCTCTGGCCCCAATCCCTCCCAGCATCAGAGTCTTTTCCAATGAGTCAACTCTTCGCATGAAGTGGCCAAAATACTGGAGTTTCAGCTTTAGCATCATTCCTTCCAAAGAAATCCCAGGGCTCATCTCCTTCAGAATGGACTGGTTGGATCTCCTTGCAGTCCAAGGGACTCTCAAGAGTCTTCTCCAACACCATAGTTCAAAAGCATCAATTCTTCAGTGCTCAGCCTTCTTCACAGTCCAACTCTCACATTCATACATGACCACAGGAAAAACCATAGCCTTGACTAGATGAACCTTTGTAGGCAAAGTAGTGTCTCTACTTTTCAATATGCTATCTAGGTTGGTCATAACTTTGCTTCCAAGGAGTAAGCATCTTTTAATTTCATGGCTGCAGTCACCATCTGCAGTGATTTTGGAGCCCAGAAAAACAAAGTCTGACACTGTTTCCACTGTTTCCCCATCTATTTCCCATGAAGTGATGGGACCAGATGCCATGATCTTTGTTTTCTGAATGTTGAGCTTTAAGCCAACTTTTTCACTCTCCACTTTCACTTTCATCAAGAGGCTTTTGAGTTCCTCTTCACTTTCTGCCATAAGTGTGGTGTCATCTGCATATCTGAGGTTATTGATATTTCTTCCAGCAATCTTGATTCCAACTTGTGTTTCTTCCAGTTCAGCGTTTCTCATGATGTACTCTGCACACAAGTTAAATAGAGTGACAATATACAGCCTTGACGAACTCCTTTTCCTATTTGGAACCAGTCTGTTGTTCCATGTCCAGTTCTAACTGTTGCCTCCTGACCTGCATACAAATTTCTCAAGAGACAGATCAGGTGGTCTGGTATTCCCATCTCTTTCAGAATTTTCCACAGTTTATTGTGATCCACACAGTCAAAGGCTTTGGCATAGTCAATAAAGCAGAAATAGATGTTTTTCTGGAACTCTCTTGCTTTTTCCATGATCCAGCGGATGTTGGCAATTTGATCTCTGGTTCCTCTGCCTTTTCTAAAACCAGCTTGAACATCAGGAAGTTCATGGTTCATATATTGCTGAAGCCTGGCTTGGAGAATTTTGAGAATTACTTGACTAGCGTGTGAGATGAGTGCAATTGTGCAGTACTTGGAGCATTCTTTGGCATTGTCTTTCTTTGGGATTGGAATGAAAACTGATCTTTTCCAGTCCTGTGGCCACTGCTGAGTTTTGCAAATTTCCTGGCATATTGAGTGCAGCACTTTCACAGCATCATCTTTCAGGATTTGGAATAGCTCAACTGGAATTTCATCACCTCCACTAGCTTTGTTCGTAGTGATGCTTTCTAAGGCCCACTTGACTTCACATTCCAGGATGTCTGGCTCTAGGTCAGTGATCACACCATCATGATTATCTGGGTCATGAAGCTCTTTTTTGTACAGTTCTTCTGTGTATTCTTGCCACCTCTTCTTAATATCTTCTGCTTCTGTTAGGTCCATACCATTTCTGTCCTTTATCGAGCCCATCTTTGCATGAAATGTTCCTTTGGTATCTCTGATTTTTTTTGAAGAGATCCCTAGTCTTTCCCATTCTGTTGTTTTCCTCTATTTCTTTGCATTGATCGCTGAAGAAGGCTTTCTTATCTCTTCTTGCTATTCTTTGGAACTCTGCATTCAGATGTTTATATCTTTCCTTTTCTCCTTTGCTTTTCCCTTCTCTTCTTTTCACAGCTATTTGTAAGGCCTCCCCAGACAGCCATTTTGCTTTTTTGCGTTTCTTTTCCATGGGGATGGTCTTGATCCCTGTCTCCTGTACAATGTCACGAACCTCATTCCATAGTTCATCAGGCACTCTATCTATCAGATCTAGGCCCTTAAATCTATTTCTCACTTCCACTGTATAATCATAAGGGATTTGATTTAGGTCATACCTGAATGGTCTAGTGGTTTTCCCTACTTTCTTCAATTTCAGTCTGAATTTGGCAATAAGGAGTTCATGGTCTGAGCCACAGTCAGCTCCTGGTCTTGTTTTTGCTGACTGTATAGAGCTTCTCCATCTTTGGCTGCAAAGAATATAATTGATCTGATTTCAGTGTTGACCATCTGGTGATGTCCATGTATAGAGTCTTCTCTTGTGTTGTTGGAAGAGGGTATTTGCTATGACCAGTGCATTTTCTTGGCAAAACTCTGTTAGTCTTTGCCCTGCTTCATTCCGTATTCCAAAGCCAAATTTGCCTGTTCCTCCAGATGTTTCTTGATTTCCTACTTTTGCATTCCAGTCCCCTATAATGAAAAGGACATCTTTTTTGGGTGTTAGTTCTAAAAGGTCTTGTAGGTCTTCATAGAACCGTTCAACTTCAGCTTCTTCAGTGTTACTAGTTGGGGCATAGACTTGGATTACTGTGATATTGAATGGTTTGCCTTGGAAACAAACAGAGATCATTCTGTCATTTTTGAGATTGCAGAGTAGAGAATATCTGAAATCCTTTCAAGGTCTAATATTCAAATGTTCAACTCCCTGACTTATGATGGTTCAACTTAGGTTTTTCCAACTTTACGGTAGTTTGAAAGCAATATACATCCCATAGAAACTGTACTTTGAATTTTGATCTTTTCTCAGTCTAGCCATGTGTGGTACAATATTCTTTTACGTTGCTGGCCAGCAGCAGCACGCTGGAGCTCCCAGTCAGCCGTACGATCACGAAGATAAACCATCTATACCTTTATCACCTCTTTGTCTTCCACTTTCAGTACAGAAGCTTCACATTTGAGACCTTCTCAGGCTTCACCCTATGTGTCTCACTCTTTGGCTGGTGCAAATTTATATCCATTTGCTATGATACAAGTGTAGTCATATGTAAATATACATAGCATTTTCCTAAGTTCTGTGAATTATTTCAATGAATTACTGAATCTGAGGTGTTAGTGGAAATCTCCAAATTGGTAGCCAGTTGATCAGAAGTATAAGAGGGCCTGAGTGAGTGAGTGAGTGAGTGAATGAAGTCTCTCAGTCGTGTCCGACTCTTTGTGGCCCCATGGACTCTAGCCTTACCAGGTTCCTCTGTCCATGGGATTTTCCAGGCAGGAATACTGGAGTGGGTTGCCATTTCCTTCTCCGGGAGATCTTTCCGACCCAGGGATTGAACCCGGGTCTCCTGCATTGTAGGCAAACGCTTTACCGTCTGCGCCACCAGGGAAGAGGGCCTGGGTACCTCTAAACTTGGCTATCTGACATAAGGGGAGGTCCGTGGGGACTGTTTCTTTAATTTGAGAATTCTGTGCTAGATTTGGATAGTTAGCATTAAAATTGCATTATTAGGGTTTATGGGATATTTTGGCAGATTTTTAAATTAAATTTTTTTTTAAAAAATTTAGATATATTTTTACAATTAAACTCTCTGGAGTGCAAATGCTTCATTACAACATCCATGAAAGAGTTCAATGTGAATTCAACAGAAGTACATAGCCTCTTGATAAGAAAAATGAACAGTATTGAATTGCTGCTAGAAGAGAAGATTAAATGGAAAGAGTATCTTTGCAACTATCAAACAAAGGAAAAGGACAGAGAATAATGTTTTTAAAGAGGGGGACAATCAAACTTCTCACAATTTTTTTTTTTTTTTAAAGAGACCCAGTAGTGTAAAATAAAGAAACAAATAAATAAGAAAAGTTGATATCCAGACTCATCAGGATATTATATAAGGTCAAGTACGAAAGGAATTTAGAGTACAGTTCACTGGGAAAACATAATTATATTTGAAAAATCTACTAAAAGGTAAGCATGGTAAGGCTTTGTGAGAAATTTCACTAATTTAGCATAAAGAATGTTGGAATTCATTTACAGTGAGATGTAATTGTGACAGCTGAAGCTCCAGTATTTTGATCATCTCATGTGAACAGCCAGCTCATTGAAAAAGTCCCTGATGCTGGGTAAGATTGACAGCAGTAGAAGAGGGCACCAGAGGTTGAGACGGCTGGATGGCATCACCGATGCAATAAACGTGAATTTGGGCAAACTTCAGGAGATGGTGAGGGACACAGAGACCTAGAGTGCTGCAGTCCATGGGGTCATAAGTTGGAGACGACTGTGCAGCTGAACAATTGTGACAGACAATTGGGATTGACATAAAATCACTACTACATATAAATAGATAACTAATAAGGACCTACTGTATGAGATGGCTGGATGGCATCACTGACTCGATGGATGTGAGTCTGAGTGACCTCCGAGAGCTGGTGATGGATAGGGAGGCCTGGCGTGCTGCAGTTCATGGGGTCACAGAGAGTCGGACACGACTGAGCGACTGATATGATCTGATCTGATCTGTATAGCATAGGAACTCTATTCAATATTCTGCAATGACCTATAGGAGAAAACAATTAAAAAAAGAGTGGATATATGTGTATGTATAACAGAGCCACTTTGCTGTATACCTGAAACTAATAGAACATTTTAAATCAATTATATTCCAATAAAATTTTTTTAAATGTGATATGGCTTTTTCTCATAGAGGGAATAAAAATTTCCAAAAAAAAAAAAGTACTGCTAGGACAATTCAATTACTTTTTCAGATAGTTAATTTTTCAGTAATGCAAATAAGCTGACATCATGCATATTGATTTCATGAGACAGTGTAAGTTTAACTTAAGAAAACTGAATCATCATGCCCTTTTTCATAAATATATAATCAAATATAACTTTGTTTCCTGATTGGCAGTTTTAGAAAGCAGTATTCAATTCAGAGGAGAGGGAAATCCATGTGCTATATAACCACAATCATTAGAAAATAGAGGAAGAACACTTCGATGAATCATTAAAAGCACCATCAAATTCTGTTCAAGTATTTTTTTCACAGACTCTGTATGCAGAAAAGAAAAAAAAAACAAAACCTAGAGTTCTTTTAATCGAAACATACAGTGTACAGGTGAGTCAGTTGTCTGTGCGAAAGCACTTGTCACTTCCAGAAGTCTGGTGGCCTTCCTGGTGTGACGTGGGAGTGCAGTGAAGTGATCTGACTAAAAGAGAATATCTATCGATGACGTGGCTGATCACTGCTGCTTTCTGCAGAGCCACCACTAGCTCTTTCTGGAGAGAGCCTTCCAAGTTGTGAAACCAGAGAACAGTCTTTCATTGGTTCATTAATCCTGCTGACAAACTCTTATTCATCATTTAAGGCCCAGAAGCCACATTGGCAGACTTACACCATTAATTAAGGTCCTATAGCTTTTTAGGACCTGTATTCTCATAGGTACATGCACCTACTTATATATTCCCTCTTCATAAATGTTTTGCCTGACCAAAATGTTGCACATTGATCATATGTGTGTGACCATGTGTATAAAATATTAATGTGCATTGACATTGTTTTGTTCCACAAAGACAAAAAAATTCAGGGAAATTGTCACTGACCAAGTTATTCCATCCTCTTGTTTTCCTGTCCTGCAGGATATTGCCTTTCTTGCACTGCTGGAGCTAGCTCTGTGATCTAGCTCACAGTAAAATGCAAAGGAAAAATACAAAAGAATTCATTCTTTATTTTAATGCAGTGCTTTTGAAGTGCCACTCATTACTCCAGTAAGTTCATTCCTAAGCTTTGTCACAAGTGCATATCAATCTGCTATGGAATCTGGTATGCTGCTGCTGCTGCTAAGTTGCTTCAGTCGTGTCCGACTCTGTGCGACCCCATAGACAGCAGCCCACCAGGCTCCCCCTGTCCCTGGGATTATTCAGGCAAGAACACTGGAGTGGGTTGCAATTTCCTTATCCAATGCATGAAAGTGAAAAGTGAAAGTGAAGTCGCTCAGTCATGTCTGACTCTTAGCAACGCCATGGACTGCAGCCTACCAGGCTCCTCTGTCCATGGGATTTTCTGGGCAAGAGTACTGGAGTGGGGTCCCATTGCTTCCTCCGGGAATCTGGTATATGTAGTCTCTAATAGAGTGGCCGGGGAAGGCAATGGCACCCCACCCCAGTACTTTTGCCTGGAAAATCCCATGGACGGAGGAGCCTAGTAGGCTGCAGTCCATGGGGTCGCTAAGAGTCGGACACGACTGAGCGACTTCACTTTCGCTTTCACTCTCATACGTTGGAGAAGGAAATGGCAACCCACTCCAGTATTCTTGCCTGGAGAATCCCAGGCACAGGGGAGCCTGGTGGGCTTCTGTCTGTGGGGTCACACAGAGTCGGACACGACTGAAGCGACTTAGCAGCAGCAGCAGCAGCAGTACACCCATTACCATGGAGAAAGGATAGAATGGTTTTCCGGGGAAGTCCATAAATTTGCCACATTTACTACATATACAACATAAAATGGAAAAAAATACAAAGAGTAATTGAGAAGAAAAAATTAAAAAATGTTCTCTGGCAGTGTTTCTCAACTAAGTACATTTTGTCTCCCCAGGGAACATTTGACAATGTCAAGGGATATTTTCAGTTGTTACAAATGGGGGTGGGTTGCTACTGGCATTTAGCACATAAGAGGTCGAGGATGCTACTAATCATCCCACAATACATAAGAGAACAGCCCACATCACAGAGAAAATTATCTGGCTCAAAATGTCAATGTCAAGTTGAGAAACTTCACTTCATATAATAATCTTTGTATCTTCAAAATATTGCATGCCATTTTGAACAAATCAGGAACACAGAAGTTATGTGAGGATAATGTGTTCGAGATACTCATGTTTCTTCTACTGATTTCCTTGTGTCACCCCTGCTGGACTTGAAGCAATTTGAGATCAGAAATCTTGTTCTGTTCTTGTTGTCATTACAGGCACCAGGGCAATCAGCTCACGGTCTTGGATGAATAACAATAACATGGAGCATCTTTTCTGTGCAATGTTATGTACCAGACTCTCTTTGCTACAAAAGCCATGGACCCTGTTCCTGAGGTCCTTGTTATTGACAGTCATTATTTTTGCTACTTCTGCTTCTTTATTCTCCCTCAATATGAGCAATATCTCAACTCATTTTTATCACATTCACAGGGATATCTGTGTATTAAGATTGCTTGCAACACCGTGGCCATCTCATTTGGAAAGTCCAAGTTAGTGACCCATAGCCATGTCTATCACATTAAGATACCGGTTATCTCAAATGTTTTCTGTCAAAGAAGAATTCAGGCAAAGCAGGAAATATTGCTAAATTATTAACTGTTTAACAACTCAGCTCTGTGTAAAATAGAATTAAGATTTAAAAGACAATAAAGAGGATGGTTGTTATTTAACTATTCAAAGTGGGAAATGGAAAGAAAATAGGTTTTGTAAGATGCTGTGGCATAACCAGAACACTCAAAAAGCTAAGAGGAATGAATTAGGGAAATGAGCAGAGCATTTGATGAATTTCATATGAACTTTTGACCTTTTCATGGGTTTCAAGATGTCTTTCCTACCCTGTGATCCAGTCTCCCAAGCAACTTCCATTTTTTCTTCGTATTCTCTCTCTTTCTCTGTCTCTTTTTCTGTCTCTCTTCCTCTCACTTTCTATCTTTCTATTTTTCTCCCTCCCTCACTTTTCACACTGTCCAGTCTTTATTCCTAGGCTATCAATTCAGCCTCTCCTCTACCTAACCTAGTGCCTTTTGCAAACTGTCTTAATCCAGGTCAGAGGTTATAAAATATGAAGGCTCATTTCTCTCAATCTTCATATATCCTCTGACTTTCAGAGACCAAGAGGGATTTTGCAGCACTGCCTCGGTCTTCTACATTAAGGGAAAAAAAGTATTACGATCATGGTCAAGCACACCGTGAGGAATCACATAAAAGGCCGCATAGTGCATGAAGCTTATTGAATTGCAAACAGCTTTCTCTGAAATTAAGGCTGCCCCCATGATGCAAATCAGATGCTTACATAATGCTCCTTTCTTGGAGGACGAGGAGGGAGTGATAGGATTAAGATGCCCCTTTGTGGTGTGGCAAAGCTTTTCTGTCTTCTTGCTTAAAGCAGAACATTTCGACATATTAACTGGATGGGCAGAAAAAAATGTATCTAAAGCTATTGAATGCACCTATTTTCTTGATATAATTTATACCAAACCTCTTTCCAAGAGTTTTGAAGCAGCTGGAAACTACTATAATGTTTCTGCCCTTTTCCCCCTCCCACTTGTCTGTCTCTCCATATCCTTCTCCACCCTTTCCATAATCTTTAGATATGCATGCTTGAAAAAAAGAAAAGCTGATCACAGCATGAATGAAAAAGACACCCACCTTTTTCATTGAAAGAATGAAAAAGCCACACAGGCTTTTATAATTTAACATCATTTTGTAATATCAATTGTACATACATGGGCTACAGTGTTTTTATTTTTTTTTTTTTTTTTAATGGATGGCACACTGAATTTGGACCAGTGGTCTGCCACCGTCTTTGCATAAAACCAAATTCCAGTTTGACAGGCGGTATGCATCACCACACATCCGGAAGAAAAATGCTCGGTTGTGTTTACATGTGTCTTCCCAGCAGCTGATTTCTGAATTTGGGTGCTGATGCATGGCATGTATTAGATATTGGACTATACCTCCTATTGTACAATCCAAATAAAGCAAACTACATTTCCTATAAGATTACCCTGCCTTCCTTTCTTTTCTCACTTTATCGTCCCTTCACTTTCTCCTATTTTTGTCTTTCTTTCCTTTGCCCCTCGTCATTCCTTCCTTTAATATTTTCCTCTTTTGATCATATTTTTCCCTTTTCTGCTAATCTAGAGACTCCTTGAAAATAGCACTATATACCTTTATATTTTTCAGGGTCTGGCCATGAAAGGGTGTCAATAAATATTTATGAAATAAACTGTGATACTATTTCCAATAGTTAAAAGCATATTTATTTAAGATGATGGCATAATACTAATACATACAAGTGTTACCCTTGTCATTGATGTCACAGTTACCACTTGTCATCATCTTTGACATTATCGTCATCGTCATACCATATTGAGTGCCTACTTTCCATACTTAGTAAGTACTGTTTCATTTTACTCTATTGTGGCCTTGTTAGTATAAAATGGAGATAATAATAATATCGTCTCCAGAAGTTTCTTGTGAAGATTATATGGAATGGTATGTATAAAGTTCCTAATAAATTACTTGAATAAGAAATATCCTATAAATGTTAGCTATAGATATAATGATTATTTTAATCCCTTGCTGCTGCTGCTGCTAAGTTGCTTCAGTCGTGTCCAACTCTGTGCGACCCCATAGACGGCAGTTCACCAGGCTCCCCCATCCCTGGGATTCTCCAGGCAAGAACACTGGAGTGGGTTGCCATTTCCTTCTCCAGTGCATGAAAGTGAAAAGTGAAAGTGAAGTCGCTCAGTCGTGTCCGACTCTTAGCGACCCCAGGGACTGCAGCCCACCAGGCTCCTCCATCCATGGGATTTTCCAGGCAAGAGTACTGGAGTGGGTGCCAACCTTACACCTAAAGATATAGGAACAGAGAAGTTAGGTGATTACCAAAGGTCACTCAGCTGGTAAGCAACAGAAATTAGAAACAAATTCCCAATTCTGGCTCCAGACACAAGGCCATTCCAATACTGCCTTTCTGCCTCCAAACTTCTGGACAAGAGTGGCAATAAAAAACATCAAAAGAATAACTGTGACAAGTTAGAGAAAGAAATATTTTTCTTAAAAATAAAATGGTAAAGAGGGAACAAATTTCTAAATGAAAATAAGTAATGTCCAAAGTTTTAATCCTGACCATGAAAGTCTTTATCACAGTTTTGGAGCACAATGCAGTTATACTTACATCAGAAGTTTATCTATGAAGTTACTTTTTCTGTTAAAGCCATAATAATCTATTCTTATAATTTTTATACCTTGATAACAAAGTTTTGAATAAGTGATAAATATAATTTCTATAGCAATGTCAAAATAATGAAATCTGCTCTAAAGAAGAAATGTCAGCCTGTCTTGCTCTTTCTTTCTTTCTATTTTCCTGCTTGCTGATCTCTGATTTGTTTAATGTTTGTTGGAGTTAATGAAGGAATTTTGTTTTGTTACACAGGCAAAATACCTAGATGATTATAGGTTAAAAAACATATTTAAAAACTCAAATAAATATCTATATGACGAGGGAATTAACACATTTTTAAATTGTAATAAACAGTTTAGAAGAAAAAGAAATCACAAAAGAAAAATAGAAGTGAGTTTAAAAGCTAATTGTTAAAATTATTTCAAATAAACAAAACATTTATCAATGATCATATGTTAGTGATTCTCATACCATTGCTTATTATTGCCATCTTATTTTCTGTACATGAAAGAAAGAAAAATTCAGCCAATCAAGTGACACAATGCCTTCTTATCACTTAGACTTTTAAACTTCAAGTAATAAAAGAGTGTTTTTAGACATTTAGATATAATTGTGACCCTATTTATCTTTTATCTACATAAAATAAATCAGAAAATGATACTCATTAAAGTATTCCTAAAATGTCTTTCTATTCAGAATCCGCCTTTTTAATCAGTTTCTGAACAGAAACATCATTGTCCATGTTTTCCCACATGATATCCTCTATGCCAAAAGAATGTTGGTAGAGCATTTCTTAACAGAGTCTATATGGAAATTAAAACTACTGATGCTTGGTTTTTAAACCACATTGTAATTACATAGGATTACTCTGCTGCTGATTTCAATTTCAGAATGCCGCTACACACTTCTATTTTATGCCTCCCACTGCTCCTACCACATTATGTATGAAGTGTTTAAAAAGTGTTTCACTAGTGTATTGTACACAGGTTTTGGGTTTAGTCTGTGTGTGTCTGTGTGTGTAAAGAGAAGAGTAAATTAAACTTAAGGTAAGCAGAAGAAAAGCAATCATATAGACAAAGACTTTTTCAAACAAACAAAAGCTTACAGAACTCATTGCCAACATACCTAGACTACAAAAAATGTTAAAGCGTGTACATCAGGCAGAAGAAAATTAGAATACATATGAACATTTGAATGTATATAATTAATCCTAGAAATCATATAAACAAAATTGCATAAGTTTTTTTTCTTATTTTATTAGATTAAAGAGCTAAATATCTCTGAAAAAAATAGTATCAAAATGTTATGGGTTGTTTAACATATATAGAAGCAAAATATAGCACAAAAATAGCAAAATGGATGGAAGTGAGGAAGTGGAAAGATGTGAAAGTATACAGTTGTAAAACAAAGTGAAATGGAATAATATAATTTGCAGTGAGAGAATATAATTTAAAGGCAGAATATATCCTAAACCACAGAAAATAACCAAATAGAGGAAAAAGCAACAGAAGAGATAGTATAAATATAAAATAATAACAAGTCAGTATATTTAAAATTATTTAGCATTTACATTTAAAATATGGCCTAAACCCCTCAACTAAAAGGTAGAGAGTGTCATATTGGATAAAAAAATGAATATCAAATACCTCCCACATAAAGCCCATCTTAAATATAAAAATATTGATAGGTTAAAAGTATAATATGGAAAAATATACCCCAAGCAAATACTGATTGAAAGGAAAGGCAAGTGACTATATAATATGCAAAAGAGAATATAGAAAGATCTTCAAGCCTGAGAAGAGATATAGCTGGAAAACAATTCTCCATGTGTCTCTAATATATCCTCACATCTTGTGATTTCATTTATTATGGATAATCCTTTTAAGAATTGTGTCTGCCTTCACCTCCAGGGCATAAGGCAGATTTGTTTGCTATCTAGGATAATAAAGATAATGTCCTCCAGGGAAAATGTTGGGCAGGTCTCCTAGCAGCCTTCTTTATAGGATTGGGATTTCTCAAGGTCAGGGTTTCTCAACTGGACACAAACCCATTGTGGGTACAGCATCTGCCTGGGTTTACACTTTGTCTTGCACACATAAGAGTTAGGGGAAAGGAAGAGTTCGTACCATTTCCTGTGCTGTGAATAATAAAAAGTTTTATCTCTGATTCTTGTGTCTTCTGACAGAATCTATGAAATTACTGTCTTCTGCTGATAAAGGAATCAACTCATCAAGAAGATATAACAATCCTAACCATATATTCACTTGCAGATTATCAAAATATATAAAACAGAACAGCTTCCCAGGTGGCACTAGTGATAAAGAACCTGCCTGCCAATGCAGGAGACATGAGTTGCGGGTTTGATCCCTGGGTCAGGAAGATCCCCTGGAGGAGGGCATGGCAACCCACTCCAGTATTCTTGCCTGGAGAATCCTACGGACAGAGGAACATGGTGGTCTACAGTCCACAGGATCGCAAAGAGTTGGAGACAACTGAGGAGTTGGTGATGGACAGGGAGGCCTGGTGTGCTGCGATTCATGGGGTCGCAGAGTCGGACACGACTGAGCGACTGAACTGAACTGAACTGAGGCGATTTAGCGTGCAAACACACACACACACACGAAACAGAAACTGACAGATCTAAACGGAGGAGACAAACCAACCACTATAATTAGAGACTATAAAATTTCTTTCTAACAATAAAACAAGAAGATAGAAAACAATTAAGGGTATAGAGGATGTAAAAGAAAAGCACTATCAAACACTTTTTTCTAATTTCATTTATAGAACATTGGACCCCAAAGAAACAGAACATACAGTATTTTAATACATGCAGAGAATATTCACCAATATAGATCATCCTATGGCTCATAAAACAAACAAGCACATAAATCAAACAAAATTAGTTATCTGGGTACAATGGAGTCAAAATAGATATTGATAGTATAAAAAATGTGGAAAACCCTGAAATATTTAGATGTAAGAATATAATTCAAAATAACTAGTGATTCAAAGTGGGGAATGATAAAATATTTTGCAATGGAATAAAATGAAAATACAATATACTGAATTTTGGGGACAAAGCTGAAGAGTACCTGGAAACACTTATAACAAAAATTATAGTAAAAATATCTCAAATCAGTAAATTAGGCCATTACTTTAAAAAATACAAAAAGAGGAGAAAAATTAAAACCAATGCAAATAGAAGAAAATAATAAAGAATATAAGTAAATTTAATGCAATCCCTACCAAAATAATGATGGCATTTTTCATGAACTAGAACAAAAAGTTAAGTTTGTATGAAAACACTTAAGACCCTGAATAACCAAAACAATCTCAAGAAAGAACAGAGCTGAAGGAATCATGCTCCCTGACTTCAGACTGTATTACAAAACAGTATAGTACTGGTACAAAAACAGATCACAGATCAATAGAATAGGACAGAAAGCCCAGAAATAAATCCACACACTTATGGCCAATTAGTTTACAACAAAGGGGGTAAGAATATATCATGAGAATAGGACAGTCTTTTCAATAAATCATGATGGGAAAACTGGACAACTACATTTAAAAGAACGAAATTAGAACATTCTCTAACATCATATAGCTAAATAAAATCAAATGAACTAAAGACCTAAATGTAAGACCAGGTACTATAAAATTCCTAGAGAGAAGCATAGGCAGAATAATCATTGACATAAGTTGCAGTTTTGGGGATCTATTTTCCATAGCACAGGAAATAAAAACAAAATAAACAAACGAGACCTAATTAAACTTAAGAGCTTTTACAGAGCAAATAAAACCATCAACAAAATGAAAAGGCAAGCTACTGAACAAGAGAAAAGATTTGTAAATGATGACTGATAAGGGATTAATATTTAATATATATAAACTGCTCATACAACTCAATATCAAAAACACAACCTGATTAAAAAATAGGCAGTGGAACTCAATAGACTTTTTTGAGACAGGAAATGCAGGAGGGCAACAGGCACATGAAAAGACGCTCAACATCCCCAGTCATCAGGGAAATGAAAACCAAAACCACAATGAGATACCAGCTCACACCTGTCAAAATAGCTGTCATCAAAAAGAACACAAATAACAGCATTGGTGAGAATGTGGAGAAATGGGAATCCTTGTACATTGTTGGTGGGAATGTAAATTTGTACAGTAACTGTGGAAAATGGCATAGAAGTCTCTCAAAAAACTAAAAATAGAACTGCCCTTTGACCCAGCAATTCCACTGCTGTGTATATATACTAAAAACCAAAAACACTAACTCAAAAAGATACATGCATCCCAATATCTGTGGCAGCATTATTTACAATTTCTAAGGTAAGAAAGCCACCCAAGTGTTCATCAACAGGTGAAAAGATAAAGAAGATGTGGTGCATATCTACATAATGGAACACTGCTCAGCCACAAAAAAAGAATAAAATATTGTCATTTGTAGGAACATGGAAGGATTCAGAAGATATTATACTGAGTGAAATAAGTCAGTCAAAGGAAGATAAATGCTGTATGGCATCACTTACACATGGAAGCTGAAAGATTCAACTGCTGCTGCTGCCAAGTCGCTTCAGTCGTGTCCGACCCTGTACGACCCCATAGACGGCAGCCCACCAGGCTCCCCCGTTCCTGGGATTCTCCAGGCAAGAACACTGGAGTGGATTGCCATTTCCTTCTCCAATGCATGAAAGGGAAAAGTGAAGTCGCTGAGTCGTGTCCGACCCTTAGCGACCCCATGGACTGCAGCCCACAAGGCTCCTCGGTCCAAAGATACAACTAGTGAATATAACAAAAAAGAAACAGACTCACAGATATGGAGAACAAACTGTTGGTTACCAAGGAGAAGGAGGTACAAACTGCTATGTATAAATAAGCTACATGGAAGTGTTGTACAGCAAGAAGAATATAGCCAATATTTTATAATAAGAATAAGCAAAATGGTGCTAACCCGGTAGCTCAGCGGTAAAGAATCTACCTGAAATGCAGGAGACGCATGTTCGATACCCGGATGGGGAACATCCCCTGAAGGAGGGCATGGCTATCCACTCCAGTATTCTTCCTGGAGAATGCCATGGACAGGCGAGCCTGGTGAGCTACAGTCTATGGGGTCGCAATCAGACAACTGAAGTAAATGAGCATGTATACACAGCACGCATAAGTGAAGTATAACCTATAGTCTGTGAATCACTGTGCTGTATATATGTAACTTGTCTAGTGTTGAACAGCAACTACATTTCCATTAAAAATAAATAAAATCAATGAATCTAAAAACTGGTTCTTTCAGAAGTTAATCAAATTGATAAAGTTTTACCTGGAGTGCTGAAGAAGAAAGAAAGTAGGTAAAATTACAAATACCAAGAATAAAAGAGAACATAACTACAGATCTTAAAAGGATAATGATAGACTATTATGAACAACATTATGCCAATTCATTTTAAAACTTAGATAAAGTGGATAATTTTCTGGAAATAAACAATTGAATATCACTCATGAAGAAGGAGACAATTGAAACAGCCTGGTATCTATACAGTAATATTAATTTGGAACTTAAAATCTTCCCCCAAACTAAATTTCAAGCCCAGGTGGCAGCATGTATAAGTTTTATGAAACATTTAAATAATTATTCTTTTAGAATAAATTCCTTTAGAATACAGAAGTGAGAGAACATTTTCCAACTGATTTTATGAGACCTGTTGGTACCAAAACCTGAGAAAAGGAAAAACAGACCACTACAAACACAGTATTAAAAACAAACAAACAAACAGCATTACCCATTATTTTCATCTTAAAACAGATGTGAAATTCTTTAAGAAATTCCTAGCAAGTCTAGTTTAGAAACAATAACAAAAAAGAATGATATAAGAATCAGTGACATCTACTTAAAATAAAAAAGCCACATCTATTTAAAATAAAAAAATCCCTCAGCAATCTAACAATAGAAGGGAGCTTCCTTAACTTGGTAGAGTACACTTAACAAAACTCATAACTGACAGGATATTTAAATGAACAATAGTACCTTTTCCATAATGTAGTGAATAATAAGACATCCAATCTCACCACTTCTATGCAACATTGTAGAGGAGGTCACAACCAATGCATTACAGACTTGCAAGGAATAAACACGACTATGGTCTTTCCTATGGTCATGTATGGATGTGAGAGCTGGACTGTGAAGAAGGCTGAGCGCCAAAGAATTGATGCTTTTGAACTGTGGTGTTGGAGAAGACTCTTGAGAGTCCCTTGGACTGCAAGGAGATCCAACCAGTCCATTCTGAAGGAGATCAGCCCTGGGATTTCTTTGGAAGGAATGACGCTAACGCTGAAACTCCAGTACTTTGGCCACCTCATGTGAAGAGTTGACTCATTGGAGAAGACTCTGATGCTGGGAGGAATTGGGGGCAGGAGAAGAAGGGGACGACAGAGGATGAGATGGCTGGATGGCATCACTGACTCAATGGATGTGAGTCTGAGTGACCTCTGGGAGTTGGTGATGGACAGGGAGGCCTGGCGTGCTGCAGTTCATGGGGTCGCAAAGAGTCGGACACGACTGAGCGACTGATCTGATCTGATCTGATCTGATAATTACCTTCAGAAAATCACAGTCATCTATGAATACAATTTCAAAGGATCTACAAAACACCTCATAGAATCGGTAAATGAGTTTAGAAAGGTCACTGGGTGCACAGTCAACTTATAAGAATCAATTATATTTTTATATACTAATACTTAAAATTTGGATATTGATACATATTTTTAAAAACTTCATTATTTATAATAGCACAAAAAAGAAAACATGAAACATCTAGAGCCAAATAACCTAATATGTGCAATAATTTTATGCTGAGAATTAAAAAAGTGACAAGAGAAACAAAATGATCCAATAAATTGAGAGATATGTTTTTGGATTGGAAATCTCAACATTGTTGTCAGTTTCTCCTAAATTGATATATAGGTTCAAAAAATACTAATCACAATCTAAGAAAACTTAGTCTTGGAAATTGGGAAAATGGTTCTATAATTTATGTGGAAAGGCAATGGCGTACATAGTCCAACAAAATTTGAGGCAGAAGAACAAATCTGAAAGACATACAAATCAGGCTATAGCAAGCCTAATTTAAAGGCAATGGCACCCCACTCCAGTACTCTTGCCTGGAAAATCCCATGGACGGAGGAGCCTGGTGGGCTGCAGTTCATGGGGTCACTAGAGTCAGACATGATTGAGCAACTTCACTTTCACTTTTCACTTTCATGCATTGGAGAAGGAAATGGCTACCCACTCCAGTGTTCTTGCCTGGAGAATCCCAGGGATGGGGGAGCCTGGTGGGCTTCCGTCTATGGGGTCACACAGAGTCGGACACAACTGAAGCGACTTAGCAGCAGCAGCAGCATAAATATTCAGTAACCAAGAGAATGTGGTTTTAGTGATATTGACTGATGGAACAAAATAGAGAGTCTAAAAATAGACCCACATTTCTATAGTCAATTTATTTTTGACAAATGTAGTGTTCCAAAGGAATTTTAGAATGTCTATACTTTTCAACAAATTGTGTGCTAATGGGAGAAAAAATATTTCATTTCTTCTTTTCATACATGTGTTAACAAAGAAAAGATTAACATAAATGGATCATGGAAAACTATATGTGAAACTCGGAAATATAAACATAGGAAAAAATAAAACTTTGTGATCTTTGAAAACATAGGAGAAAATCTTTGTGATCTGGGGTAGGCAAATATTCTTATCTAGCACACAAAAGTACAAACCATGAAACAAAAGTTGAGAATTTATACTTCAAAACTAAAACTTTCTACTCTCAAAAGAACTCTTAAATTACAATATTCATATGACACACAATTCAGTATAAGTGGATGAAAGTTTTAAAGAGAAGCTTTATACACACACAAATAAATTTTAAATATTAAACATATGAAAAGATGTTTGGTATTATTAATCATTGGGAAAATTAAAATCACTACATGTGTTGAAAATATCTCCACACAAATACTTGTATCTGAACATTAATAATTACCCAAAACTGCAAACAATTTAAATTCTATTAACTGGTGAATGGATGCACAAATTGTGGTTCATCCTCTCATAGAATAGAACACTGCTGCTGCTAAGTTACTTCAGTTGTGTCCGACACTGTGTGACCCCATAGACGGCAGCCCACCAGGCTCCCCCATCCCTGGGATTCTCCAGGCAAGAACATTGGAGTGGGTTACTATTTCCTTCTCCAATGCATGGAAGTGAAAAGTGAAAGTGAAGTTGCTCAGTCGTGTCCGACCCTCAGCGACCCCATGGACTGCAGCCCACCAGGCTCCTCCATCCATGGGATTTTCCAGGCAAGAATACTGGAGTGGATGCCATTGCTTTCTCCAGAAGAGAACACTACTAAGCAAAAAAGGAACAAACTAATGACACATCAACAACATGATGTTCTTAGGATTAAACTCAGTAAAAGAAGTCAGTCAGAAAAGGTCACATACTCTATATTTCCATTTATATGATACACTGGAAAAAGCAAAACTGTAGCACAAATTAAATTAGTGGTTTGTAGGGGCTGAAGATAGATGAAACTGACCTTCCTACAGAGATTTACAATATATACTTCATAGAGCGACAAAAATATCTATTATATAATTTATTGCTGTTGTGGATACACATAGTATACATTTGTCAAAGTCATCAAACTGTACAACTACAAAAAGCAAATTTTTCTGTATATCAACTATGTTTCAATTAACAATAATGAAAAAGATAAACAACAAAAAGGGAAATCAACATTATAATGCTGTTGAGTTTACAGATTTCAGTTATGATTGCCAGAAACTTTTGGGGAAATAATTTGGCATTATGTGTCAAGAGTCTTAAATACGTGCCTACATTTCACCCATACAACTCCATTCTAGCATCCAAAGAAAATAATCTAAGATAGTAAAAAATTATACCCATAAAGATGTTTACTACCTCATTATTTAAATGGTGATAGCGTATAAGTTAACTTAAAGATCTAATAACCAGTGAGCAATTAAGATTTAGTCAACATCTTGATTCAGACCTTAAATAAACGTGAAGCTTGCCAATTAAAAAGTCATGACGCAATATAAATTAAAGAAATTGGGAAGTCACACTCAATTTTATTTAAGTTCTTCTGTTAAATAATGGCTGACCAAATACATATGTACTTCCCATCCCCTGCAGTTGCTATTGTTGAAAGTATGGAATTAGAAATAAAATCTGACGTAAATCAGATCAGATCAGTCGCTCAGTCGTGTCTGACTCTTTGCGACCCCATGAACCGCAGCACGCCAGGCCTCCCTGTCCATCACCAGCTCTCGGAGGTCACTCAGACTCGCATCCATCGAGTCAGTGATGCCATCCAGCCATCTCATCCTCTGTCGTCCCCTTCTCCTCCTGCCCTCAATACCTCCCAGCATCAGAGTCTTCTCCAATGAGCCAACTCTTCGCATGAGGTGGCCAAAATACTGGAGCTTCAGCTTTAGCATCATTCCTTCCAAAGAAATTCCAGGATTGATCTCCTTCAAAATGGACTGGTTGGATCTTCTTGCAGTCCAAGGGACTCTCAAGAGTCTTCTCCAACACCACAGTTCAAAAGTATCAATTCTTCGGCGTTCAGCCTTCCTCACAGTCCAGCTCTCACATCCATACATGACCACAGGAAAGACCATAGCCTTGACTAGGCGAACCTTTGTTGGTAAAGTAATGTCTCTGCTTTTGAATATGCTATCTAGGTTGCTCATAACTTTCCTTCCAAGGAGTAAGCGTCTTTTAATTTCATGGCTGCAGTCACCATCTGCAGTGATTTTGGAGCCCAGAAAAACAAAGTCTGACACTGTTTCCACTGTTTCCCCATCTATTTCCCATGCAGTGATGGGACCAGATGCCATGATCTTCGTTTTCTGAATGTTGAGCTTTAAGCCAACCTTTTCACTCTCCACTTTCACTTTCATCAAGAGGCTTTTTAGCCCCTCTTCACTTTCTGCCATAAGAGTGGTGTCATCTGCATATCTGAGGTTATTGATATTTCTCCCAGCAATCTTGATTCCAACTTGTGTTTCTTCCAGTCCAGCATTTCTCATGATGTACTCTGCATATAAGTTAAATAAACATGGTGACAATATGCAGCCTTGACGTACTCCTTTTCCTATTTGGAACCAGTCTGTTGTTCCATGACCAGTTCTAACTGTTGCTTCCTGACCTGCATACAGATTTCTCAAGAGGCAGATCAGGTGGTCTGGTATTCCCATCTCTTTCAGAATTTTCCATAGTTTATTGTGATCCACACAGTCAAAGGCTTTGGCATAGTCAATAAAGCAGAAATAGATGTTTTTCTGGAACTCTCTTGCTTTTTCCATGATCCAGCGGATGTTGGCAATTTGATCTCTGGTTCCTCTGCCTTTTCTAAAGCCAGCTTGAACATCAGTAAATGGTCTCCCATTTTTATTGATTCCTTTCTGTGCTTCAACCTACTCTCAATGTCTATTCTGCATCTGAGGTATCCATTCACAAACCAACATTCCATGAATTGAGTTTTAGTCACCAAGTCACCTGGGTGAAATACGTTCCTCTGCTCTTTTTTTCTGTTGTGAATTTAAATAGTAAGTCTAAGGTTAAATAATAAGTCTAAGGCTATACAAATGAACCATACAAAAAAAATAGCCAACACACAATAAACACAAAAGCACTCCATTGCATTAAAAGCAATTTTATCATGAATAAAAATATCTATCTGATTGTTGCATTAATTGCAACATTGATTTGATATAAATTGATCAGTTACTGATGATTAAAAATGACTAAAAGTTGTTGATGTAGTAAGTATGTATACATGCAACTTAGACGTCATTTTGAGCTTAAAGAGATGATTTTCAAGGGAAAAGTGTCTTTTTGTTGTAAACATTGTATTTTCAGGATTCAATAATCAGATTACCAAAAAGCAGTTAGGATTCTGAACCAATTGCTTTTCTTTTCAGCTTTATTGAGGTGTAAATAACCAATCAAATTGTAAGATACTTAAAGTGTACAGCATTATCATTTGATATATTATATATGTTCTGAAAGAAGTCCTAGAATTGAGTTAATTAACATTTTTTTTTCTTTTAGTGAAAACGCTTAAGTTCCACTTTCAGCAAGTTTTCATTATACCACAGTATTCTCCGTTACAGGCTACCCTGGTGGCCCAGTGGTAAAGACTCTGCCTGCCAGTCAATGCAGGAGACACAGATTCTATCTGTGGGTCAGGAAAATCACCTGGAGAAGGAAATGACAATCCACTCCAGTATTCTTGCATAGAGAATCCCATGTACAGAGGAGCCTGGTGGGCTACAGTCCGGGGCGGGGTAGGGGTGTCACATAAGAGTCAGACATGACTTAGGGACTAAACAAAAATAAATTCTCAACTATAATCACGGTGCTATATGTTAGGCCTCAGACCTTTTTACCTTGTAACTGAAACTTGAAACCCTTTTCCAGTCTCTCCCTATCTCCCTTCTGTTCCTGGCAACCATAATTCTACTGTTTCTAGTTCAACTATTTTTCAGATTCCACATGTAAGTGATACCATGCAATATTCGCTTTTCTCTGGCATATGTGAGTTAGCATAGTGCTCTACAGGTTCATCCAGTGCAGCGCAGTGCAGTGTTTACCCCTCAGTCGTGTCCGACTCTTTGTGACTCTGTGGACCGCAGCCCACCAGACTCCTCTGTCCATGCAGATTCTCCAGGCAAGAATACTGGAGTGAGTTGCCATGCCCTCCTCCAGGGAATCTTCCCAACCCAGGGATCGAACTCAGGTCTCCCTCATCACAGGCAGAGTCTTTAACATCCAAATCACCAGGGAAGACCCAGGTTCATCCATGTTGTTGCAAAGGGCAGGATTTCCTTCCTTTTTTAAGGCTAAAAATATTTTATTGTGTATACAGTTGACAGTTGGACAATTCTGGCATCAGATCAGATCAGATCAGATCAGTCACTCAGTCGTGTCCGACTCTTTGTGAGCCCATGAACTGCAGCACGCCAGGTCTCCCTGTCCATCACCAACACCTGGAGGTCACTCAGACTCACATCCATCGAGTCAGTGATGCCATCCAGTCATCTCATCCTCTGTCGTCCCCTTCTCCTCCTGCCCCCAATCCCTCCCAGCATCAGAGTCTTTTCCAATGAGCCAACTCTTCACATGAGGTGGCCAAAATACTGGAGTTTCAGCTTTAGCATCATTCCTTCCAAAGAAATCCCAGGGCTGATCTCCTTCAGAATGGACTGGTTGGATCTCCTTGCAGTCCAAGGGACTCTCAAGAGTCTTCCCCAACACCACAGTTCAAAAGCATCAATTCTTCCGTGCTCAGCCTTCTTCACAGTCCAGCTCTCACATCCATACATGACCACAGGAAAGACCATAGCCTTGACTAGATGAACCTTTGTTGGCAAAGTAATGTCTCTGCTTTTGAATATGCTATCTAGGTTGCTCATAACTTTCCTTCCAAGGAGTAAGCGTCTTTTAATTTCATGGCTGCAGTCACCATCTGCAGTGATTTTGGAGCCCAGAAAAATAAAGTCTGACACTGTTTCCACTGTTTCTCCATCTATTTCCCATGTAGTGATGGGACCAGATGCCATGATCTTCGTTTTCTGAATGTTGAGCTTTAAGCCAACCTTTTCACTCTCCACTTTCACTTTCATCAAGAGGCTTTTTAGCCCCTCTTCACTTTCTGCCATAAGGGTGGTGTCATCTGCATATCTGAGGTTATTGATATTTCTCCCAGCAATCTTGATTCCAACTTGTGTTTCTTCCAGTCCAGCATTTCTCATGATATACTCTGCATAATTTAAATAAGCAGGGTGACAATATATAGCCTTGACGTACTCTTTTTCCTATTTGGAACCAGTCTGTTGTTCCATGACCAGTTCTAACTGTTGCTTCCTGACCTGCATACAGATTTCTCAAGAGGCAGATCCGGTGGCCTGGTATTCCCATCTCTCTCAGAATTTTCCACAGTTTATTGTGATCTACACAGTCAAAGGCTTTGGCATAGTCAATAAAGCAGAAATAGATGTTTTTCTGGAACTCTCTTGCTTTTTCCATGATCCAGCGGATGTTGGCAATTTGATCTCTGGTTCCTCTGCCTTTTCTAAATCCAGCTTGAACATCAGGAAGTTCACGGTTCACATATTGCTGAAGCCTGGCTTGGAGAATTTTGAGCATTACTTTACTAGCGTGTGAGATGAGTGCAATTGTGCGGTAGTTTGAGCACTCCTTGGCATTGCCTTTCTTTGGGATTGGGATGAAAACTGACCTTTTCCAATCTTGTGGCCACTGCTGAGTTTTCCAGATTTGCTGGCATATTGAGTGCAGCACCTTCACAGAATCATTTTTCATAGAGGCACCAACTCCATGCAATTCTGGCATAGAGGCACCAACTCCATACAGTAGAAAATCAGAGTGTAACATTATTGCCAGTCCTTCATATCTGTGGTTCCACAGCAGTGGATTCCACAAACCATGGATGCTGTTATACTGTAGTATTAATTGGAAAAACAACAACAACAACACATTGTATAAGTGAACCTGCACTGTTCAAATGCATGTTGTTCAAGGGTCAACTGTGTATACATTTTTTTCTCTAGCTACTTGTCAACAGACACTTAGGTTGTCTCCATTCTTTGCTTGTTGTGAAAAACGCCGCAATGAGCATGGCAGTGAAGACCTTTCTCCTAGATACAAGGGCACGATATACAGCACAGAGAATATAGCCAATATTTTATAATAACTTTACATATCACTATTTTGTACACCTGAAACGAAAATAACACTGTAAGTCAATTATATTTCAATTAAAAAAATACAGTAGAGAAGTCAAAAGCATAAAACCAGAAACAAAACAAAGAACAAATGCCTCGTGGGTTTTCTATGATGGTTAGTAACCTTGCTCTAAAATGAGCTTTCCTTGTTATGCTTTGAAGAGTTCTACATGTTCAGTCTTATCAATTACCCAAAACACTCTAGAGAAAGCTTTAGGGTAATCTACTTTTTAGATTTTTTCATTGAGAATACTCTGTCAATGACTTGGGAGAGCTATATAAACTTATTCCAGCCTATTTTCTCTGTAAAAATTCTACTATTTCAGAAGAATCTTTTTTCCCCCTTTTCCCTAACAATTACCATTTTATTCCCTTCTCTTCTGCCCATTAAACTGTACAACCTTTCAGGCTTTAAAATTTGCCTTTACCAAGAACCACTTCAAAGTAAAAGAAATCAAGTGAACTCAGGTGATATTTTACCGCATAATTGCATTCTTTTCCTATCAATACAAGTGGTGTCTCATGTTGACTTTTCCTGGCTAGTACATTTACTATAGGCAACTCTGTCAACATTTAGCAACCTTCAATTATGCTAGGCACTAATATGCACAGCAGAGACATTACTTTGCCAACAAAGGTCCATCTTGTCAAGGCTATGGTTTTTCCTGTGTCATGTATGGTTGTGAGAGCTGGACTGTGAAGAAAGCTGAGCGCCGAAGAATTGATGCTTTTGAACTGTGGTGTTGGAGAAGACTCTTGAGAGTCCCTTGGACTGCAAGGAGATCCAACCAGTCCATTCTGAAGGAGATCAGCCCTGGGTGTTCTTTGGAAGGAATAATGCTAAAGCTGAAACTCCAGTACTTTGGCCACCTCATGCGAAGAGTTGGCTCATTGGAAAAGACTCTGATGCTGGGAGGGATTGGGGGCAGGAGGAGAAGGGGACGACAGAGGATGAGATGGCTGGATGGCATCACTGACTCGATGGATGTGAGTCTGAGTGAACTCTGGGAGGTGGTGATGGACAGGGAGGCCTGGCGTGTTGCGATTCACGGGGTCACAAAGAGTCGGACACAACTGAATGAACTGAACTGAACTGACTATGCACAGAATAAATGTTTCTGTACTCAATAACCAACTTTTAAAAGGGTCTGTGCTCAATGTGCATATTAAAATGCCTATTTTCTCTCCCAACAATGCCATGTGTTGAAAATGGATAAATATTGAATATGTTATGTATATTGGCAAATGATAAACTAGATAGAATGTTCTAAATGAAATCTAATGAAAGGATCATTTTACAAGTTCTTACCACCATCAGCTTGCTCTAACCCTCATTCTGTAAAGATACAACCTCCGAGTGTAAAAGAGAAACATTATAGTTGGAATATGGCTGGAAAAAGATTCTATAAGGAAAGCAATTAATCCCTTTTTAAGTGTATATATAAATAGTATTTTCCCTCTTGTCAGTTTAAATTTAGAGAATATGGATCAAGAGGTGACATTAGACTCCAGTAGTAAAGGTAATTCTGTGGTATTACCTTTATTTTGGTGGGAGAGAGGGCTAGCATTTCTGCAATTTTCACTGGTAAATGCTCTTGGCTTAAAAAAATCAGTCAATATTGGAATTTATACAATAGAAAGTG
Organism: Tragelaphus eurycerus; assembly: GCA_935064755.1. Lineage (NCBI taxonomy): Eukaryota > Metazoa > Chordata > Mammalia > Artiodactyla > Bovidae > Tragelaphus > Tragelaphus eurycerus. Next base: position 35,406,796 of record CAKXYN010000010.1, on the reverse strand, counting down.
GAAGTTTTTCCTTTCATCACCCCTATTTTTGAGTCAGCTAAATACTTTTCTAGAATTGCAATATATATGAATAAATACACAGACGTATACTTGCATGTGTGTGAATGTGTTAGTGTCTGTATACAGTATCCTATATAGAAATTCTAATGTCTTCCATAAATTTGGTAATGCTTTTCTGGCAGTATGTAATAGAGATACTGACATCACTGAAGGGAGAACAGAGAGGCTCCTAATTGCCTATCACATTACTTTTGGAGCTAAATGGATGTTACATTGTCCAGGATTAAGAGAGATATTTCCAAAGCACCAAGCAAGATGGATGCCTCAGAATCCCTCATTTGCTCTAAAAGCTGTTAATTGTTTGCCTCTCCTTTGCTTTGTCTTTGCCACAGTGAGGGATACCTTTGGTGCACAATGTTGTTTGCAGGACCATTTTTGCCACACAAAAAAAAAGGCTTAATTTTTTTCTGCCATTTCCTATTTTCATCACCAATTTCCAACTGTCATGAAAGTGAGCTCTGTTTTCACACGACATTCCATTCTTATTACCATCTTTGTCCCAAGAATGAAAGTCTGTAATGAGAGCAAAGCCATAGCTGGCATCGGAGGGCTGTTATAATTCACTCTCATGACAAAGATAGTAATGAGAAATGACAGTGGCACAAAATGAATCCTTTCCGATCCCAGCCCCTTGGATGATAATGAAAACAGAAGATGGCACCAACTTTATTCATCTTCATGACACCAATTGTGACAGGATTGAAAGCTGCAGCAACAAACCCATCTGAAGTTACAATTCCCCTGTCTCATTCCCGTCATGTTTAAAAAACAAACACACAAAACAGAGCTCCATACCACCATTTCTCCTGAGAATTCAGTTACAGGGTGGCTTTTGGAGGTTGCAGAATTTTCTTTACTATCTACAACTGAAAGCATTTCAGAGAGCATACAATGCTTCCATCACTTAAAACTATGTTTTCTCTTTTATTTTGAAATCATCTTATAAATTCCTGTAAAAGAAGTGATGAGAAAGAGGATGGGGAGAATATAAAGCCACTTTTTGACTTCTAATTGAATTCTCTGACTCTTCTGAAAAATACAAATTTAAACTAGAAAAGTTTGTCCAGTATAACTAATACAGAATCTTACTCTTTTACATCATGCTCCTTTCCTCCTTTCCCCTCCCTTCTCCTCTCCTCTTTCCTCCTCTCCTTTTGAGATATGATTGTGTTATAAAACCTAAAAGGGAATTTAGAGCTAAGTTGATCCAAACTCTGCATTTTGTAAATGAGAAAAAGGAAGCTTAGGTAAATGAAGCAACTTACTCACGTGTGTGTGTGTGTGTGTGTGTTAGTCGCTCAGTCATGTCAGACTCTTTCTGACCCCATGAACTGTAGCTTGTCAGGCTCCTCTGTACATGGAATTCTCCAGGCAAGAATACCGGAGTCAGTTGCTATTCCCTTCTCCAGGGGATGTTCCTGACTGAGGGATTGAATCCAGATCTCCCACATTGCACGCAGATCCTTTACCATCAGAGCCACCAGGGAAGCTCCACCACCACTAGGTAGTCCCAGAATACTCATTCACAGTTTTTCAATCTAATCTTTCTAGGATCTAACTTGAAAATGCCAAAGACAAAGGTAGCACAGAGTATTATGTAAATATTATGCTCGATTTCTTTGCAAACTCTCTATAAAAGGAAGGTGATATTCTCTCAAGGCATTAAAGGCTACTGCTTTGTCACTTTCAACCTCTGTGCCTTTGGGCCAATTAACTTTGTGGTTTTCAGTTTCCTGTACTGTAAAACAACTGGTCTACTAAACAATCTATCTTAAATAGAGTCAATCACTCTATTCTTTTCTCTCCAGGCTGACTTCAAATAGAACTTTCTTTTACCTCCTCCTCACTTTGCTTCTAACTATTCTGTGGTCAGGAGCTAGGGAGAGTGCACAGGAAAATGACAGTTTCTACTCCCTTACTGTGTATCTCTGCACCACACGATCTCACGGCACAGCTTCTAAACCCTTTACCACACGATCCCATGGCACAGCTTCTAAACCCTTTGGATGACTACAACTGGCCTTCCATTCCCATAGCAGTAAAGCAAAATGGTCCATTTTTCCTCTTGGCAGACACCTGAGTCCTTTCAAAAATATTCAAGACTGGTTACTTTTCTGGGTATCCAAGTGATTGATGTGAAAACATGTACCACCTGGCCCTGACATGCCCCATGCTGCTGCTGCTGCTAAGTTGCTTCAGTTGTGTCCGACTCTGTACGACCCCATAGACGGCAGCCCACCAGGCTCTGCCATCCCTGGGATTCTCCAGGCAAGAACACTGGAGTGGGTTGCCATTGCCTTCTTCATTGCGTGAAAGTGAAAGTGAAGTCGCTCAGTCGCGTCCGACTCGTAGGGACCCCATGGACTGCAGCCTACCAGGCTCCTCCATCCACTGGATTTTCTAGGCATGAGTACTGGAGTGGCTTGCATTGCCTTCTCCGATATGCCCCATGAGTGAGGCCAATTTGCTACATGCTTTATTCTTGCTCTGCAATGAAACCTGCTCAAGGCAATCTCTAGTATTTGCAATTCTCTGAGCAAAAGATAGAAGGCAATGGCACCCCACTCCAGTACTCTTGCCTGGAAAATCCCATGGACGGAGGAGCCTGGTGGGCTGTAGTCCATGGGGTTGCTAAGAGTACGACAGGACTGAGTGACTTCACTTTCACTTTTCACTTTCATGTGTTGGAGAAGGAAATGGCAACCCACTCCAGTGTTCTTGCCTGGAGAATCCCAGGGACAGGGGAGCCTGGTGGGCTGCCATCTATGGAGTCGCACAGAGTCGGACACGACTGAAGTGACTTCGCAGCAGCAGGGCAAGAGACAAGCACCATTCTCTGTGTGCAGAAACTACAGGGAACACTTGCCAAGCAGGAGGTGTCTGTTCCATAACAGCATGAGCAAACTTATGCATTTTGTGCAGCTAACAAGCATTTGGCAAGGAATTGGGATTGTGTTAGTGTGTCTCTTCAACAGACATTTCAATCTGAGTGGTTATTGGGAGGTCACTTTACTTGACTCGAGGGAAGAGGGAATGTGATAGTCGTATATGTACCTATTTAATCTCTTCATTGATTTTGCTCTTTATCAAGTCTCCATAAACTTTCCTTGCACTAACTGTTGGGAATGATGACAGCTGGACCAGTCTGGACAAGTGGAAATTAATCTGTTGCTTTTTTTTTTTTTGGTAGGTAACAAAACCTGCCCTTCACTGTCTCAGCTTTCAGACTTCAGGTGAAATTCAGAGATCCAGCAAAAGTCTCATTGCATTCTGTACAGACCTCTCATGGCTGTTGTAATAAACATAAATGTTTGATACTATGATAATTTATTTGGTAGTTCTTGAAATGCTGATATAACTCTTGAGTTATGGGGCACCTGAATAAAGTGTAGTGAGGGAAAGTGCTTTCTGCTCATGCAAAATATCAGCCCTTTGATTCAATCAAATATTTTACCTAATATATAGTGAGAATATTACGTCACAGCACACATTTTAAGCAATCAGAATATCGAGGAGTCCTGGAGCAACCTGTGCCTTATGATTTCTGTGACATTATGAAGCTCTACTATACTTTGTATTTTATTGAACAGATCCTCTACACTGAAGATGCAGCATGCCTTCAACCCAATCCAAGTTGACCTGAGCTCTTGCTCTTAGGACATTACTTCCCTGTAAATACCTCTCTGTGCAAAATGAAGCATTCCTGGTTCCAGTAACAGCTGGGTCCCATCCCACTAGATCTGTGCAGTAATAGTACTTGAACTGAATATTTTGTCCTTCCCTCAGGATAACATGCTTAAATCTCTTCCACATTTTTAAATACATTTCTTGACCTACCCCTAGACTTTTTGGGGTTGATTTTCATAATGAACACTTTTCTTTTATACTTTCTTTTGAACACTTTCAGACAAATGAAGAACTTCCAGACAAATGAAAAAACAACAACAAAAAAAGCCAAACCTATTAAACAACAGTAATTTTGGTGGAAAAAAAAATGATCCAGATATTTTAGGTCTGCCTCTTTTGCTAATATAACAACTAACATGTAATTTATATTTTAAGACCTAACGTGTGCAAGACTTTGTGTTCTATAGCTTGGGATAAGTAACTTCATCTCTTTAGGCTTTTGTTGACTTGTGGGTAACTTGAGAGAGACTGGAATTAGATTTGTGGTTTGCAATCTGTTCTGAGGACTCTTGTGTTCTGTTGAGATGTTCAACAGCTCCCACAGAGAAAGAAGGGATAAGACAAGTGAATTGTAGGTGCTTCGCCAGAGTCTTTCACTCAATCAGTGGAGGAGTTCTACTTATACCATTTTATGTTTTGGGTAGTTACCTAAGATTGATATTTGAAAAGGGAGTTCAACTCTAAAGCCACTGGATTAGAATTTCCTTCTGACTCTACATGAAATAGTTCATGATTGTAAAAACCTAGAGCAGCAAAAGTTAATTCACATTCTCTTCCAAGGCATAACGTGCGGTTGGAGTCATATGAAACTGCTCTGATACTCAGCTTGACATCACCTGCTCAACTTTGTTTAGTGAAGCGTCACAAGATCTGTGACAGTGAGCAAATAGCACAAAACAGAATGTCCTTGCCATAGTTATCCAGGCAAGAAAAATCTTCATTTGAAATGCATATCATGGATTCAAAGTCAGCTTGGAAACTGGCATAAATTTGCCACATAGGCAAACAGACCTTACCACAGGAAGACATGGAAAGAAGTCAGCCATGATGGAATCATACAGCTATCATGTTTCAATGGGAGCCATTTCCATGGTTCCTGATCTCAGTACCTTTAAGAAAGGAACATTAATGTGCAATTTATTTCTCAATAAATTTATTTTAGCTTAAAGATAACTGGGTTATTTTTAGTAATGTGGGAAAATAAAAGTCATGCTAACAAAGTGCTATGGATATCGTCTATAGTAATTCAAATTAAATAGAGTTAATATAAGAGGACAATATTTGGAAGAACAAAGATTAAATGCATACAAAATCTTTAATTCTATTTATACACCTGTTTTGTACTCAAATAAGACATGTGCAAGAAAAATATTTCATGTATTGTGTTAAGTCGCCTCAGTTGTGTCTGACTCTTTGCAACCCCATGGACTGGAGACTACCAGGCTCCTCTGCCCATGGGATTTCCCAGGCAAGAATACTGGAGTGAGCTGCCATTCCCTCCTTCAGGGGATCTTCCTGACCCAGGGATTGAATCCGAGGCTCTTATGTTTCTTGCATTGGCAGGCAGGTTTTTACCACCAGTGCCACCTGTGAAGAAGACATGTGCAAGAAGAACATTTCATATTAATGTTTGATTTTCAGTCAAAATTTTTGATTTTCAGCCCAATTTGCAGTCTAGAAGATTTGCTAGAGAGTATGTGACATCTTTACATAGTTTTGATAAATTAATCTTAATTTTGTCAGTTAAGGTATCTAGAAGGTTAAAAAAACTGACTGGAAAATTCCATTCTTGGTGACTTAGTTTGAAATCACAGTTATTGCTTTGTCCTTCTACTTGGTTAAATGCAGTGCTCCCAGCACATTTGGATTGCTGTTATAAGTGAAGCTTAAGAAAAATGCATATACAAAACCTTGCTTGCAATTACTTTGCCTGACAGTGATGTGAAATGTAATTAGAAGGTTTGAATTGTACAGGTGCTAAAAAGAAGTGTATTACAAAATAAGCAAACCATAATGTTAAGAACTCCAGTTGGGTTATTAACATGTTATGATCTTAATTATGACATTCCAGTATTATAATCCTAGGTCTATTGCTAAAGAGAGGAGATTATAAACGTAGGTTGTCAAACTCTTTATCAGAGGAGCTATTTTAACATCATTTTTAAATGAAATTTATTGTTTAATTATAAAAGTAATATAACTACAATCTAGGAAATATGCAAAATGGTAAAAAGTAAAACAATTACCTATTATTCTGTACTCAAATTACATTATTATTTTGGTGGAGTTCCTTCCAGGCTTTCTTCATATGCTTTTAATTTTTTGTTTACAATTCTAATGTGTGCACATAATATTTTGCTCTGTGCCTTTTCACTTTATATATATGTAATAGAGTTTCATATTTTTAAAAGCAGTCTAATTTGTATTTTAGGAATTTATTTGGTAAGAGACAGTGGTGGGCATGGCACTGATCCTCAGGTCTGGTCTAGAAGGTAATTCTGCTTTGCTGTGAGGCTCACAATAACTAGGCATTTTCATTGCCTGCAACCATTTCATGAGAAATGCTTTGCTCTATGCTGAATACTAAATACAGGACAAAGTCTCCATCAATTAAGGTTTGGAATGAGGCCAGACCTAAATCACTGGGGTAGAATCTTTGCATCTCAGCTTCATAGGGATCACCATATAAAGAGACCAGATGATACAAGACACCATAATTGCTGCCCATGGAAGCCAAGGGAGGGCATTTAAATGCACAGAGATGAAAGTACTTCTTTCAAGGACACCTGAATGCATGTTATGAAACCAAGAACTACAATAAAATCAAAATTACTTAGGAAACTAGCTGTAATGTATAAACTATTCTATGAGTGAGTGTAATTCAGATTTTTTCAAAAAAACAATATATAAGTAAGGCAAACACTAAGAACTGTGATTTTGTTATCTGAGATGGAAGAGAGCGAATATTAGAAAAAGTATAAAACCTATAAAATATCAACCTTATATACATATGTGTAGGCAAAATTTTGCATAAATATGCATGGGAACACTATCTTAGTAATATCCAAATTAAAAACTGTATTTTAATCCAAAATAAAAACAGACCAAAGTTCGTGAATAGTTTCAGAAAGGCTGACTGTCTCCAAAGTGTCCAGCAGCTTCATTCACCATTCAGAAACCACAACAGATTCAGTTCAGTTCAGTTCAGTTCAGTCACTCAGTTGTGTCCGACTCTTTGAGACCCCATGAATCACACCACGCCAGGCCTCCCTGTCCATCACCAACTCCCGGAGTTCACTCAAACTCACGTCCATCAAGTCGGTGATGCCATCCAGCCATCTCATCCTCTGTTGTCCCCTTCTCCTCCTGCCCCCAATCCCTCCCAGCATCAGAGTCTTTTCCAATGAGTCAATTCTTTGCATGAGGTGGCCAAAGTATTGGAGTTTCAGCTTTAGCATTATTCCCTCCAAAGAACACCCAGGGCTGATCTCCTTCAGAATGGACTGGTTGGATCTTATTGCAGTCCAAGGGACTCTCAAGAGTCTTCTCCAACACCACAGTTCAAAAGCATCAATTCTTTGGCACTAAGCTTTCTTCACAGTCCAACTCTTGCATCCATGCATGACCACTGGAAAAACCATAGCCTTGACTAAATGGACCTTTGTTGGCGAAGTAACGTCTCTGCTTTTCAATATGCTATCTAGATTGGTCATAACTTTTCTTCCAAGGAGTTAGCGTCTTTTAATTTCATGGCTGCAGTCACCATCTGCAGTGATTTTGGAGCCCAAAAAGATAAAGTCTGACACTGTTTCCCCATCTATTTTCCATGCAGTTGAGCTATTTCAAATCCTGAAAGATGATGTTGTACAAGTGCTGCACTCAATATGCCAGCAAATTTGGAAAACTCAGCAGTGGCCACAGGACTGGAAAAGGTCAGTTTTCATTCCAATCCCAAAGAAAGGCAATGCCAAAGAATGCTCAAATTACCGCACAATTGCACTCATCTCACACACTAGTAAAGTAACGCTCAAAATTCTCCAAGCAAGGCTTCAGCAATATGTGAACCATGAACTCCCAGATGTTCAAGCTGCTGTTAGAAAAGACAGAGGAACCAGAGATCAAATTGCCAACATCTGCTGGATCATGGAAAAAGCAAGAGAGTTCCAGAAAAACATCTATTTCTGCTTTATTGACTATGCCAATGCCTTTGACTGTGTGGATCACAATAAACTGTGGAAAATTCTTCAAGAGATGGGAATACCAGACCACCTGACCTGCCTCTTGAGAAACCTGTATGCACGTCAGGAAGCAACAGGATATGAAACAACAGACTGGTTCCAAATAGGAAAAGGAGTACATCAAGGCTGTATATTGTCACCCTGCTTATTTAACTTATATGCAGAGTACATCATGAGAAACGCTGGGCTGGAAGAAGCACAAGCTGGAATCAAGATTGCCCGGAGAAATATCAATAACCTCAGATATGCAGATGACACCACCCTTATGGCAGAAAGTGAAGAGGAACTAAAAAGCCTCTTGATGAAAGTGAAAGACGAGAGTGAAAAAGTTGGCTTAAAACTCAACATTCAGAAAACAAAGATCATGGCATCTGGTCCCATCACTTCATGGGAAATAGATGGGGAAACAGTGGAAACAACAGATTAAAGAGTTTTAAATATTCCACTACTTGGAATGCCAAAGCCATATCAAGATTTGTGACATTAATTACAAGGCTATGGGGGAAAGGTGCAAATTTTATGGAGAATAGATTGAGAGTTCACATCTAATTATTTAAAAATCTCAAAATGTTCAACTCTATAATTTTACTTCTTAAACTTCCCCCCTCTTGACACCTCTTAAGATTTAACTCTTGTTTTTTGTTTCTTCTAGTTTTATTGAGATATAATTGCCATTCAGCACTGTATAAGATGTACCACATAATCTGACTCACATGTACCATGAAATGATTATCATAATAATTTTAGTGAACATTCATCAACTCATACAGATACAAAATTAAAGAAATATTTAAAAAATGTGATGAGAACTCTTAGGATTTATTTCCTTAACAACTTTCATATATAACATACAGCCATATTAATTATCATGTTGTATATTACATTCTTAGTAATTACTGATCTTTTCACTGGAAGTTTATACTCTTCCACTCTAAAGATTTCACTTTATCTTTGGTCCTCAGTAGTTTAGCTAGTAAGTCACTAAGTGTAATTTTCTTTCTGTTTAAACTCTGTGGGGCTTGTAGACCTTCTTGAATCTGTGACTTGATATCTAGGCATGTCTAGGACATTCTAAGCCACTATTTCTTCAATTACTATCTCTCTGATTAGACCTGTTAAACATTTTCACTCTGTCTTAGATGTCTCAAATACGTTTTGCTGTGTTTTTTCTCCCTGTGCGTTGCTCTGAATATTTTCTACCTCCCTATGATCTGATATACTCATTCTTTTCTCTTTTTTTATGGTGGGGGGAGCTATTTCTAATGCTAATAAACTATTCCAGTAAAATTTTCATCTTAGTCATTATATTTTTCAGATTTAGATTTCCATTTGACAGGTTGTATGTGTATGGGGAGTACTCTAGGTGTTTACTGAAGTTTCCCATTCTTCCCTCTATTTTCCTGAATTACATCAATTATGTTATTTTAAAATATCTGACAATTTCAGTATCTGATTCACTCATGGGTCTATTTCAATTTTTTTTCTTTTTTTTTCAATTGGTGCTATTTTTAACATGCTTTTAATTTTTAATTTCTTATTGGAAATAGTACATTAAAATTATTCAGTGTATGAATAAGATATCTTCTTCCAAAGACAATCTTTTTTTGATGGAAGGCAGATAGAATATCAGAAGATGACTTTCATCCTTTCACGAGTGGATTTTAGTTAGTTTTTTTTTTTAAGATTATTTTGTTTCCATTTCATCCTTGTTATTTTGTCAAGGCTTTTCTAGTAACTCAGAGAAAAGTCCTGGGTATTTAGTAAGTTCTTCTGATTTGGTGGAACTTGAAGTTCAATCTTATTCCTCAGAAGTAGGCAGATATGGAAATCTGTTTTTTTTTCTTCTAGCTAGTTCTTTCCTTAGGTTTTCCAGCATGTGTAATCAGGAATCCATCCACATCCTGAAGAGAACCAGTAGAAGATTTTCTACTTCTCTGAAGTCTCCAAATTGAGACAATCTGAGATATTGTCACTCTATTTGTATGCTCTCTCACAATCTTAAACTTCGATTTCTGTCCCCTTAGTCCTTTAAGATTCCTGTTCTCTGCTTTGGCTCTATTGCCTCTTATGGCAGAAAAATTCTAACTACCCTCAGAAGACAAGCCAGCTAAATATGGAAATCTTATGTTCTTTCCATCTTAAAATGATTGTAGCCCCTCCTGTCTCTAACTACTTTGGTTGTATTCCAGTGCCTTCAAACAGTTGTATTTTACATCTTGTTCAGCATTAATAATTGTAACAGCAGAAAAGTTAGTCCAATACAAGTCACTCCTTCATGATTGGAGTCAGAACTCCACTTCTAGAAAATAAGTTGTTCAAAGGAAATAATTGTGAATGTGACTGAGATTTGGCTACCTGGATAATCTATAACAGCAATTTTTCTATCAGTAAAAAAATCAAATGCTCTATAGGTCCAACAATGTGAAATTATTTAAATAAACTATAATTTATCTACTAAAAAACAATCAGAATTGTTCCCACAACTAGTGGGATAACTGAGGTGATAAATTTCAAGTGTGACCAAGCAGTTTGTATGTGTGTGGATCTTCTTCGAGTCACATTTACTCCACAAGTACAAACATAAATAGGTTAAGAGTTGGACTTCTCCTGACCGTACTTACTCCAAAACCCCAGCCAAGGCCTATTTCTGTCTAATTTAAGAGAAACAGAACGTGTTAAAGCCCATGGATGGCTCACAGAACCTGGGTGGACAGAGGAGTAGGGATGGGGGATATACTGCTAGGAACAGCTTCAAAAATCACATGTAGAACTGCTTCCATGAAGACACCACTGCTGACATCTCTCAGCAGAGATACTAATGCTGGTCTCCTTGATATCACTGATATTTGACACTAGAAATAACTGCTAGGCACATCATCAGTGCTGCTTTAGAAAACTAGAAACAGCTTTAACCACTGTGGCAAACCATTCCTGAGATATTCTAAATTGTTCTTAATAACTATGACTTGCTTTTTTCAAATAGGTACTACCTTCCAAAACTAACTACTTTCAGATAGTTTCTGTAATAGGACAGCCAGCATCATGTCTGTGGGCCATCAATAGTTCTCCATAAATTATTTAGTTTTTGATTCTCTGAGCCAACTAAGATTGGTGCTGCAAAGATGCTCAGCATGGATCATCCCTCTCCTCCATTTTGCCTTTCTGAAATGTGGTTTCTGGCAGATATAGTTTGTCTGTGCATAATCCTGGGTTTAGCTCAATCTTCTTTTGTTCTTTAAATTTTCAAGTTAGGCTGGGTCCAAACCACGAGTTGTCAGATTCCCCCAAGTCTAGATTTAGGCTATTTAATTTGGTGAATGGGGCAGCTTTTTCTGAAGTCTTCAGCCATGTACATTACCTCTTGATAGCCTTTTATTTTTCTTTATGATAGTTACTAATTTTAGCAGCCCTTTCACACATACTTTGCAACTTTTTCTTGTTTACTGCTGTATATTCTAGTCAGTATTTGGAGAATATAAGTCACTCAATAACCATTTTAATAAGATTTTATATAACATTTTATATAATTAATGATTACGTCAGATCTCTCGCTAGTTTCTTTCAAGATGTCATTTATATTTCTATCCCTTATTCTCTTTATATTTTTACTTGGCTTCCTAGAAGAAGAGGATGGCATTGCTGTCTTCATTATCTTTAAAGCCACACAAACAGCCATTTAGTAAATTTATCAAGCTGAACTAGTAGATATGTAATAATAATCTAAATGGCCATCTGCAGGGTAAGTCTAGGGGAAACCTCATTTATGCCCCTAATCAAAAATTAATATCATTGATTACTGAATAATTCATTTTCCTTTACTTGCACCCATATTAAGGAAGAAAAGAAAAATAACATTCAATATTCTGATTACTGAATACTGTTGACTGATGAGATTGTGGGGATAGAAAGGTTAAGTCAAAATTTCTCTACTCTGTACAAACTGTTTTGGGGCTATGCCTTTTATCTAGCTATATAACAACAGATGGCACCCCACTCCAGTACTCTTGCCTGGAGAATTGCATGGATGGAGGAGCCTGGTAGGCTGCACTCCATGTAGGCCGCTAAGAGTCGGACACGACTGAGCGACTTCACTTTCACTTTTCACTTTCATGCACTGGAGAAGGAAATGGCAACCCACTCCAGTGTTCTTGCCTGGAGAATCCCAGGGACGGGGCAGCCTGGTGAGCTGCCGTCTATGGGGTCGCACAGAGTCGGACACGACTGAGGTGACTTAGCAGCAGTAGCAGCATAACAACAAATTGTCAGACTTAAACCATTATGGAGCAATCTGGAAACACTGCCTCTAGTTTTGTAAAGTTTGATGGGAACTAGAAAGAAGCAAATGAACAAAAATAATCAAAAAAACTTACAGTTGTTCATAAGACTTGTACAGAATTTAAATGAAATCACTATTGTTGCTCAGCTGCTAAGTCACGTCAACTCTTTGGAACCCCATGGACTGCAGCACGCCAAGCTTCCCTCTCCTTCACTATCTCCAAGAGTTTGCTCAAACACTACTGCTGACATCTCTCAGCAGAGACTCTACTGCTGGTCTCTGATATCACTGATATTTGACACTGGAAGTAACTGCTAGCCACATCATCAGTGATGCTTTAGAAAACTAGAAACGGCTTTAATCACTGAGTAGATGTCCATTGAATCAACAATGCCATCCAACCATCTCATCCTCTGTCACCCTCTTCTTCTCCTGCCTTCAATATTTCCCAGCATCAGAGTCTTGTCCAATGAGTCAGCTCTTCTCATCAGGTGGCCAAAGTATTGGAGCTTCAGCTTTAGCATCAGTCCTTCCAATGAGGTTTGATATCCTTGCTGTCCAAGGAACACTCAAGAGTCTTCTCCAGCACCTCCAGCACCAGTTTGAAAACATCAATTATGGTTATAGAATATCCTGTGTTAACAACCTGCCCATTGGAAAAGATAGGTGTTAGAAAACTCTTAAGAGATTACAGCTTAGCCATTAAACTCAAAAACAAATTGATATTTTGGAGGCAGTATCATTTTTGCCTTTGGCAAGAGGTAACAAAGAACATATCTCTCAAATTTATGCTTGTTCTAAGTAGCTTGACTTTTGTCAACATTTAGAACTGTCATACTTCAAATTTAGTCTTTCTGGTGAGTTTGTAGCAATATTTCATTATGGTTTTAATCTACAATTGCTTGATTACTGAAGAAATTGAGCTCCCTTTTATCTGTTTATTTTACTATCTTCTCTCCTAAAGTATTTTTTCAAGACTTGTAGACTTGCATATTGGTTATCTTTCTCACATTCCTGTGTAGGAGTTCTTTGTGATTCCCAAATAAATGATCTTTGAAAGTTATATATTTTGCAATATCGTTTCCTGCTCTCGAGTTAACTGTTTCGCTTTCTAAGTAGTATCTTTACTAAGCTGAAACTCTTAATTTTGATGAACAATTGAAAATATTTTCTTTTGTTATTCTTTTATATCTGTAAAAACACACACTATTGTTTTTCTTTACACTATACACAATACTTTGAATGCTGCTGTACTTTGGTCACCAGATGTGTGTGGGGGGGTGGGGATAGGGGTTCTCATACCAGACATTTCTATGGCACCAGGTTTGAGGACCTACATGCTGGGTACTAGAGGAAGACCAAATATATATTTCTTATTATGAATCACAATATCATAGTATCTTGTTTAAGAAATTTTCTTTTTAAGGCCTTTAAATTAATATCTTATGTCTTTTTCCTAGAAGCATTATTATTGTGCCTTTCATATTCAGAAATCTAAATATACCTAAAATAAATTTTTGTGAATGCTGTAAATGCTAATTTTTAAAAACAGAGATATCTAAAGGCTTCAGCAACATTTAATGAAAAGAGATAGGTAATGTTAGCATAACAAATCAAGTGCCTGAAAACGTGTGGCTGTGTTTCTGGATTTTTTTCCCCTTACTTTGGTCAATTGTAATTTTGGGACCAATATCATACAGTGTTAGGTTTTATAAATCTTGTTAAAAACTAAACAATAAACCCAAAATGGAGTTGCTTATGCTAAGCACTATGTCACCAAAGTAGATTTAATTTAATTACGGTTTTGATTCTCTCAGAAATGGAACCTTAAACCAGTCAGAATCTCCTGATCAGCACTAGCGGGGTCATCTGCCTGACAGACCCCTGTCAATCCCTGAAGGAAAGTAACTTCTCATTAACTCACTGCTTCTCAGCCTAGTTTATTTTTTTCTTTCCTGCTCCCTTCTGTCTATGAAAGTCTTTCATTTTGAACAGCTCCCTGGAGCTTCTTTCTATCTGCTTGACTAGATGATGCCCGATCGGAATCGATCTATGTTCAAATAAACTGTTAAAAATCGTAGTATATCTCAGTTTATCTTTTAACAGTTCTGTTAGTAACAGTAAGAAGCAGGAATGAAAGGAGAACTTGACATCCCTATGAGTGACCAGCCACCAGACATGGTACCTGCTGAGCCCTAAACTTGGGGCCTCTGCCGCCTGAGGAACCGCTGGGTCAGTCAGAGGCTCCGCGCCTGTTGTCTGAAGAGCTTTTAGGCTTTATCTGAGAATTTCTTTTCCTCACTGGCTCTCGAAACGACTGGAGGTAGCTTGGGTCCATCCTAGAAACCCGACAGGGTCTGAGGTTTTATGGGGTCCTACTTAGAAAGCCGACCGGGTGGAGGCAGACCACGCACGGGTTAGAAACCAGATTGGTTCCGGGTTCGACTTAAGCCAGTCTAGGCCCAGCAAGAGGTGCGTACAGTTTTGTTTTAAGGCCAACAAGCATGTTAACTTTACCAAAGATAATCCTGAATTACAGCGGCCACAACGGAGATCTTTTCACGTAGATTAGTTTATCCATTCAGGGGACGCATCAAAGAAAAGGGGTATCACCTAAGCGCTCACTGTAAAGTGTAGAGGAAAAAAATTTTTCCTCCTCTTCAGTTTCTCACGACCAGAATGAGACCCGTTGGCACATCCCACTGGCTCCAGAGCCTGCAGAATCCTGGGGAGACGGACAGACGCCAGCAAACGGTAAGAATTCTTATCAAAGTCAGCCCTCCTAGGTCTCTGTCTGTGGTGCCTGGCTGAGAGAAGAAGGGAAAACATCACGTTGTTCTTTCCTTTCAGACTGACAGGCAAAAAGCATGTGTAAGAATTAAATTTTTGACTGAGGACGCCTGAATTCGCTTTCAGATACTTGGTGGTTGTGGAATCCTTTCTCTCCACCTATCAGTAACTGTTTAGTTCTTCTAAACCTTCACATAGATTTTGTTCATTTCCCCAACCCCCAGGTTTTCTAGTGTTTCCTCAACAGGAGGATTGTTTTGAATTATTCAGTAATTACTGGAAACAGACGTTTATCTCAAGGACTTAAAGGTTATTTTTCTCAACAAAACAAGTTTCTCCCTGAAAATAATGATGTTGTTATGAATGCTGCTGTTGCTGCTGCTGCTAAGCCGCTTCAGTCGTGTCCGACCCAGTGCGACTCCATAGACGGCAGCCCACCAGGCTCCCCCGTCCCTGGGATTCTCCAGGCAAGAACTCTGGAGTGGGTTGCCGTTTCCTTCTCCAATGCATGAAAGTGAAAAGTGAAAGTGAAGTCGCTCAGTCGTGTCCGACTCTTAGCGACCCCATGGACTGCAGCCTACCAGGCTCCTCCATCCATGGGATTTTCCAGGCAAGAGTACTGGAGTGGGGTGTTATGAGTGCAGGTGTTAAATACTTCCCCCTCATTAGTTAGAAAGTCTCTGATTGAGGGACACCAGTTTCTGAGTCTATCTCCTGCTAGCTTCTTAAGATTATGTGAGAGATTTTGAACTATTCTGTAGAAACTTTATGATGCCTAAAGCAGGGAAAAGGTACAAAATTTGGGATATGTAAGTGGCCTTTCAGAGAAGGCAGCAGAATGTAGGTCCTCTAAAAGGTTTGAGGTGATGGCATCGATCATGCAATTCATTGGAAGAGGCTGGGGTATCAGAACAAGAATCAGGAAGAAATGTAACAATTTAATATACCAAGATATACTATCTTATGCCTTCTCAAGGGCAGAAGAGACTACCTTTGCTGTGCACCTGGCATGTTTTGTGGGGAAGATGGGCAGTGATAGTGAACTGTTGAGATGTGTAATGAAATTCTGCTTGTGTCTGAGAACTGGGTGGTTAAGCTAATGGCTTTTCCGATCAGTTAGGAAACTTCAGCGGGAATAGTACAGAAGTGATGGTGCGGAGTCCTAACCACTGGACCGCCAGGGAATTCCTCGGGAAACTTATGTTTGAATACAGCAATAAATAAAATAATATTCCTAAAGATGTTTGTGTTTCAATGCTGCTGATTCCCTCAGCAGTTGGGGGTTAGCTTAAGAGAATGGATCATAGCGGGTGGGAGGGCTGAGAAACTGGAGTAACAAAGAATGTTAGAGAATCCTGTGGTTGTCTAGATGTTTATAAGTAGCTGGTGGGAATGGAATGGATTAGGGTGAGGAGGGCTCATCATATGTATTGATTTTGTTGCCATAAAAAGGATACCCACATCTGCTCTATTATTCTTTGCCAAGCTAGTGGGGTAGGACAAACCTCTTAACAATAATGCAAAAGGATAAGTACTTTAAAAGAAGTTAAATGATAAGCTCCAATAAGAGAAGAAGGGTCGTGTCGGACTTTGCTCACAAAAGAACTGCATCATGCCCAGTGTAATAGGTAAGAAGGAAAGAAGAAAGGAGGTAGCAAAGGAAGATTTGTGTCTTCAGGGATTCCACTAATTTTAGGGCATCTGGTATAACATTTATTACTGGGAAAGGAGAAAACAAAAGAGAATCCATGAATTGCAGATCTTCATTCTTGCTAAAGTATTCAATCCAATTAAATGCATTTGCCTATTACTAATAAAATATTTTTGTTGTTGTTTTCATTTGTTTCAAAAGCAGCTGTTACATCAGAGTTACTCTGTGGTAGTGTTAAGGTCATAGCAATAAATTGCTAATTTGCATTCTTTTTCATTCTATCATAAAAGCAGTATTTCAGAGCATAATCTTCGTTTCCATACTTTGAAGCATAAAATGCTCAGCTAGCTAATGAGTGTTTTACAAATTATTTGAGCAGACTTGAATGTCCCCTTTTACTCCCCCTTTCCTGCTTTCTCCCCATATCCTCTTACCCTGCCCACACACAAACACATACCTTTCTTCCTGTGTCCCATCATTATGCTTTCTGGAAATTATATGGCTTTCTATCAGGGTGAGAATGCAAAACAGACTCCAGACATTCCAGAAGATTTTATAAACTCTGCCATCTGCACATCTGGTATGTAAGATGCCTGTAGTGCTCTTTAATCAGCAACACAGATATCTGTGCTCTGGGCACTTGTCAGAGTCACACCACAAATTGTCTGCAAATCACCAGGTCTTGTCAAAATTTACTTGAACATGGGATGATTTAAAGAGACAAGATAACCAGCTGCTCTTAAATATTCTCCAGGCTCTGACCTATGTTAAGAACTGAAATCAGCACACAATATTGCTGAATAATGTCATTCATTTTCCTGAAGTTAAAATTTGAGTATGAGTAATATAAAAAAAATTATCTTAACAAAGATTCTTTGTTATTGTCAGTAGCTTCCCCATATGTATATGTGTTGTTTAGGTTTATAACAATTGAGGGTAAGGTACAGAGATTCCCTATATTCCCTTTCCCCTCACACATGCATATCCTCCTCTATTTTCAACATCTCACACATGAGTGGTACATTTGTAATAATATGTAACTTTTTCAGATTGACTTCTTGCACTTAGGCATTTAAGGTTCCTCCATGTCCTTTTGTGACTTGGTCATTTTTTTTTTTTTAAGTGC
Source organism: Tragelaphus eurycerus (assembly GCA_935064755.1). Classification (NCBI taxonomy): domain Eukaryota; kingdom Metazoa; phylum Chordata; class Mammalia; order Artiodactyla; family Bovidae; genus Tragelaphus; species Tragelaphus eurycerus. Next base: position 35,388,968 of record CAKXYN010000010.1, on the reverse strand, counting down.
TGAATGATATGCCATTGTCTGGATATACCAGTTGATTTATTTATTTGGCTAGTGGAAAACAGTAGCTTCCAAGTTTTGGCAGTTAATAATAAATCTGCTATAAATATCCACATGCAAGTTTTTGTATGAACATAAGTTTTCAACTCCTTTGGGTAAATATCAAGAAACTCTGTTCATTGTATCATACAGTAAGTGTATATTTAGTTTTATAAGAAAACACCAAACTGTCTTCCAAAATGGCTATATGATTTTGCATTCTCACCAGCAATGAATGGTGTTGCCTTAAATCCCCTGTTGCCTTAAAGCCTCACCAGCATTTGGTGCTGTCAGTGTTCTGGATTTTAACCTTTCTAATAGGTGCATAGTGGTATCTCATCGTTTTTATTTGAATTTCCTTGATGACATATTGTAGGAAGAAATGGCAACCTATTCCAGTATTCTTGCTTGGGAAATCCCATGGATAGAGGAACCTGGTGGGCTACAGTTCATGGGGCTGCAAAGAGTCTGACATGACTGAGCTACTTTCACTTCACTTCAGTATACACATAACTTCAGTATACACATGTGATGACATATGGTTTGGAGCATCTTTACGTGTATTTGTCATCTGTATATCTTGGTGAGGTGTTTGTTAAGATCTTTGGCCCCTTTTTCAATCAGGTTGCTTGTTATAGTTGAGTTCTGAGTTCTTTATATATTTTGGATCATATCTTGTATCAATAGTATCTTTTGTGAATATTTGCTCTCAGTCTGTCCAGCTTAATTATTTCTTTCTGGGGTCATGACTTTGGTGTTATATTTAAAAAGTCATCACTATACACATGGTCATCTAGGTTTTCTCCTATGTTATCTTCTAGGAGTTTTATAGTTTTTCATTTTACATTTAGGTCAATATTGCATACGAACCTGGAATGTCAGGTCCATGAATCAAGGCAAATTGGAAGTGGTCAAACAAGAGATGGCAAGAGTAAATGTTGACATTCTAGGAATTAGCGAACTAAAATGGACTGGAATGGGTGAATTTAACTCAGATGACCATTATATCTACTACTGCGGGCATGAATCCCTCAGAAGAAATGGAGTGGCCATCATGGTCAACAAAAGAGTCCAAAATGCAGTACTTGGATGCAATCTCAAAAACGACAGAATGATCTCTGTTTGTTTCCAAGGCAAACCATTCAATGTCACAGTAATCCAAGTCTATGCCCCAACCAGTAACGCTGAAGAAGCTGAAGTTGAACGGTTCTATGAAGACCTACAAGACCTTTTAGAACTCACACCCAAAAAAGATGTCCTTTTCATTATAGGGGACTAGAATGCAAAAGTAGGAAGTCAAGAAACACCTGGAGTAACAGGCAAATTTGGCCTTGGAATACGGAATGAAGCAGGGCAAAGACTAACAGAGTTTTGCCAAGAAAATGCACTGGTCATAGCAAATATCCTCTTCCAACAACATGAGAGAAGACTCTATACATGGACATCACCAGATGGTCAACACCGAAATCAGATCGATTATATTCTTTGCAGCCAAAGATGGAGAAGCTCTATACAATCAGCAAAAACAAGACCAGGAGCTCCTTATTGCCAAATTCAGACTTAAATTGAAGAAAGTAGGGAAAACCACTAGACCATTTAGGTATGACCTAAGTCAAATCCCTTATGATTATACAGTGGAAGTGAGAAATAGATTTAAGGGCCTAGATCTGATAGATAGAGTGCCTGATGAACTATGGAATGAGGTTCATGACATTGTACAGGAGACAGGGATCAAGACCATCCCCATGGAAAAGAAATGCAAAAAAGCAAAATGGCTGTCTGGGGAGGCCTTGCAAATAGCTGTGAAAAGAAGAGAAGCGAAAAGCAAAGGAGAAAAGGAAAGATATAAACATCTGAATGCAGAGTTCCAAAGAATAGCAAGAAGAGATAAAAAGCCTTCTTCAGTGATCAATGCAAAGAAATAGAGGAAAACAACAGAATGGGAAAGACTAGGGATCTCTTCAAGAAAATCAGAGATACCAAAGGAACATTTCATGCAAAAATGGGCACGATAAAGGACAGAAATGGTATGGACCTAACGGAAGCAGAAGATATTAAGAAGAGGTGGTAAGAATACACAGAAGAACTGTACAAAAAAGAGCTTCACGACCCAGATAATCATGATGGTGTGATCACTGACCTAGAGCCAGACATCCTGGAATGTGAAGTCAAGTGGGCCTTAGAAAGTATCACTACGAACAAAGCTAGTGGAGGTGATGGAATTCCAGTGGAGCTATTCCAAATCCTGAAAGATGATGCTGTGAAAGTGCTACACTCAATATGCCAGCAAATTTGAAAAACTCAGCAGTGGCCACAAGATTGGAAAAGGTCAGTTTTCATCCCAATCCCAAAGAAAGGCAATGCCAAAGAATGCTCAAACTACCACACAATTGCACTCATCTCACACGCTAGTAAAGTAATGCTCAAAATTCTCCAAGCCAGACTTCAGCAATATGTGAACTGTGAACTTCCTGATGTTCAAGCTGGATTTAGAAAAGGCAGAGGAACCAGAGATCAAATTGCCAACATCTGCTGGATCATGGAAAAAGCAAGAGAGTTCCAGAAAAATATCTATTTTTGCTTATTGACTATGCCAAAGCCTTTGACTGTGTAGATCACAATAAACTGTGGAAAATTCTGAAAGAGATGGGAATACCAGACCACCTGATCTGCCTCTTGAGAAATCTGTATGCAGGTTAGGAAGCAACAGTTAGAACTGGTCATGGAACAACAGACTGGTTCCAAATAGGAAAAGGAAGGCTGCATATTGTCACCATGTTTATTTAACTTATATGCAGAGTACATCATGAGAAATGCTGGACTGGAAGAAACACAAGCTGGAATCAAGATTGCTGGGAGAAATATCAATAACCTCAGATATGCAGATGACACCACCCTTATGGCAGAAAGTGAAGAGGAACTAAAAAGCCTGTTGATGAAAGTGAAAGAGGAGAGTGAAAAGGTTGGCTTAAAGCTCAACATTCAGAAAACGAAGATCATGGCATCTGGTCCCATCACTACATGGGAAATAGATGGAGAAACAGTGGAAACAGTGTCAGACTTTATTTTTCTGGGCTCCCAAATCACTGCAGATGGTGACTGCAGCCATGAAATTAAAAGACGCTTACTCCTTGGAAGGAAAGTTATGACCAACCTAGACAGCATATTCAAAAGCAGAGACATTACTTTACCAACAAAGGTTCGCCTAGTCAAGGCTATGGTCTTTCCTGTGGTCATGTATGGATGTGAGAGCTGGACTGTGAAGAAGGCTGAGCGCTGAAGAATTGATGCTTTTGAACTGTGGTGTTGGAGAAGACTCTTGAGAGTCCCTTGGACTGCAAGGAGATCCAACCAGTCCATTCTGAAGGAGATCAGCCCTGGGCATTCTGAAGGAGATGAGCCCTGGGATTTCTTTGGAAGGAATGATGCTAAAGCTGAAACTCCAGTATTTTGGCCACCTCATGCGAAGAGTTGACTCATTGGAGAAGACTCTGATGCTGGGAGGGATTGAGGGCAGGAGGAGAAGGGGACGACAGAGGATGAGATGGCTGGATGGCATCACTGACTTGATGGGTGTGAATCTGAATGACCTCCGAGAGCTGGTGATGGACAGGGAGGTCTGGCGTGCTGCAGTTCATGGGGTCGCAAAGAGTCGGACACGACTGAGCGACTGATCTGATCTGATCTCTGATCTGCAGATCATGAATTCATAAATTTTGTGAAGAGAATAAGTCTGTGTCTAGATTTATTTTTTTGCTTGTGGATGTCTAGTTTTAACAAAGATTTTAAAAAATCTTTTGGAAAACTGTTTTCACTTGTCCAATTATCATGTGGAAAACTATATTATGAGGCATCTGGTCCCATCACTGCATGGGAAATAGATGGGGAAACAGTGGAAACAGTGTCAGACTTTGTTTTTCTGGGCTCCAAAATCACTGCAGATGGTGACTGCAGCCATGAAATTAAAAAACGCTTACTCCTTGGAAGGAAAGTTATGACCAACCTAGATAGCATATTCAAAAGCAGAGACATTACTTTGCCAACAAAGGTTCGCCTAGTCAAGCTATGGTCTTTCCAGTGGTCATGTACTGAGCGTCGAAGAATTGATGCTTTTGAACTGTGGTGTTGGAGAAGACTCTTGAGAGTCCCTTGGACTGCAAGGAGATCCAACCAGTCCATTCTGAAGGAGATGAGCCCTGGGATTTCTTTGGAAGGAATGATGCTAAAGCTGAAACTCCAGTATTTTGGCCACCTCATGCGAAGAGTTGACTCATTGGAGAAGACTCTGATGCTGGGAGGGATTGAGGGCAGGAGGAGAAGGGGACGACAGAGGATGAGATGGCTGGATGGCATCACTGACTTGATGGGTGTGAGTCTGGGTGACCCCCGGGAGCTGGTGATGGACAGGGAGGCCTGGCGTGCTGCGATTCATGGGGTCGCAAAGAGTCGGACACGACTGAGCGACTGATCTGATCTGATGACATACATTTATCCTAGAAATCAGAGTAAAATATATAATTATTCCAAATAACTTTATGTGCTATATTTAATGGACAGTTAAATTATTTAACCCTATTTTTCCTTTTAGTTGTCAAGAAATTTAAGAGAATAATTTTGTATCATATTTCAATATAGTACAACTTTGCTAATACATGATGAACATTGAAAAAGGGAAGAAACTATTCTGGGTGTTTCAGAAGAGACAGAGTTAGTGGCCCAATCAGTGTGTTAGACACTGCTGCGGAAAAGAGAGGCTAAGACAGGTGAACAAATAGGGTTGAGTAGGAAAATATTGCTAGTGGTTCTTAAAGACTGACTTAAGAGGAGGGCAAGGAAGAAAATAAAATATCTAGACCTGAGACTGCAGTGTGTATGAATAAGATTAGCATTTTACCTCGGCTTCTATTGAAGATTTGAAGAAGAGGAAAAAGTAGTTCAGATAGAAAAAAATAAATAAATGAATGAATTATATAGGAATTATTAAGTGGTCTTATTTGGTTGGAGCAAAAATGCTTGATATTATAGAATGTGAATTAAACATGGACAAGTAGGTTTTTCTTTCTTAGTGTATGGTTATGAAAGCTATGGTGAAAAATTTCAGTTATTAATTCATACCATTCATTTTCTTATCGTTCTGATGAAATGTATTCCATATGTTAATTTAGAAAATGTCTAATAGTTGTGTTTCCTGATTTTAAATTTAAATTTTAAATGATTTAAATTGCCTCTCGTTTTGATGACAGCAAAGTATAAGCAACACAGTGTGTAAATGTTGGTAAGAAAAAGAAGAAAAAGACTCCAATAACATTCATCTTAAAAATATTATTTAAAACAACTATCTGATGTAGAATAGAAAGGGAACAGAATGACTACTAAATTCGTCTAGAGGCTATATGTGGGGTTTCAGTATTTTATTTATTCATCATGAAAATCTGTTTTTCTGGCATTTTTATCTCAGTCTTATAAGAAATGTTTTAGAGCCTAGATAAATTAAATAAGTTTCCCAGAGACCCACAGCTCAAATTCAGATTGAAAGGCTGAACTTTAACATTCATTTTCTTTCCATGTTAATGTGCCTTAACCAACATAACCTAGTGATTAACATGCCTAATTTTCACAGTTTAGCCAATTGTTGTGACACAAAGTTGATGCACTTTCATATAAATGTAACGTAATTAATACACATTCAGATTTTAAATAAATACATAAAACAGACTAGGAGAGAAAAATCTAGAATAGGCAATCCATTTTTGTTTTCAACACAAGAGTGTTGAATATAGATAGAATTTATCAACAAAGTCAACTGATGCAAAATGGAAACTTGGATGATGGTTGTATTTAGTATTTCAATATTAGAAAATTTTCAAAACAAATCATTTTGAGACTGGAAGCTGCAAAGGAACAGTTTCTGTACCTATCAAGGCTGCTGTGTGATTCTTTTCTGCAGTCGTTGATTGGCTACATTTGTTGTTGTTGTTCAGGCTCTAAGTCATTGTCCAGCTCCTTGCTACCCAATGAACTGCAGCGCACCAGGCTTCCCTGTCCTTCACTATATCCTGGAGTTTGCTCAGACTCATGTCCATTGAGCTGGTGATATGCCATCCAACCATCTCATCCTCCGTTGACCCCTTCTCCTCTTACCAGCATCAGGGTCTTTTCAGACGAGTTGTCTCTTCATATCAGATGGCCAAAGTATTGAAGCTCCAGCTTCAGCATCAGTCCTTCCAAATCAGATTTGATTTCCTTTAGGATTGATAGGTTTGATCTCCATGCAGTCCAAGGGACTCTCAAGAATCTTTTCTAGCACTGCAGTTCAAAAGCATCAATTCTTTGGTGCTCAGCCTTCTTTGGGGCTTCTCAGGTGGCACTAGTGATAAACAACTCACCTACCAATGCAGAAACCATGGGTTCACTCCCTGGATTGGGAATATCCCCTGGAGGAGGGCATGGCACTCCACTTCAGTATTCTTGTCTGGGGTATTCCATTGACAGAGGATCCTGGTAGGCTACAGTCCACAAAGTCACAAAGAGTTTATGGACATTCTATCATTTAGCAAATTCCAGACTTCAGGGCCACATACCTAGAAAGTATGTGGGAATTTGTTGTTCTTTGGACTGTAGAGGATATAGCTTGGTTGTCTTTTAAAAGCTCCATTCTATTCACCAGGATGAAGAAAGATAATTGACATTAGCTCTTCCCATACCTATGACTAAGGTAAAAAAAAAAAAAAAAATCCCTCAAGGTAGTATATACATCATGACTGAAATACTCAGTTCCTATGTGCATTTATTTACATTTCAATGCAGAATGAAAACAAGACTTATTCTCTAGAAGTGGTGGATGGAAGGAAACCAGCTCTCCACCATCACCTTCCAGTTCAACACCTTCAAGGATGACCGGTTACTTCAGAATAAAGCTCAACTCCTTACACTGACATTGACTGTTCTCCATGTTCTGTCTTCATCTGTTCATTCTAATATTATCTGCACTACAGTTTTCTACATACTTAGTATAGAACCTAAATGGAAATATTTCTTTCCCCAAATATCATTGTATCGTTTGGATAAGTGGTTATAAACATGAATGGCTAGGACCTTACTCTTATGGAACTTACCTTTAATCTTCTGGATACATAAAGCAGTTCTTACAAGACTTCACAGCCTATGCATATAAAAGGTACCACTCTAGTAGTGATAATAGTCACATTACCCATTCTTCTAGCTAGCAGACTGTTGTGATGCCTTCAGTCTTCTCTAGTTTTTTTTTTTTTTTTAATTTATTTTTTATTGAAGGATAATTGCTTTACAGAATTTTGCTGTTTGTCTTGCATTTAGATCTTTAATCCATTTTGAGTTTATCTTTGTGTATGGTGTTAGGAAGTGTTCTAGTTTCATGCATTTCATTAACAGGTGGTTGACCACTTTTCTCAGCACCACTTGTTAAGGAGATTGTCTTTTCTCCAGATTGTATATTCTTGCCTCCTTTGTCAAAGATAAGGTACCCATAGGTGTATGGGTTTATTTCTGGGCTTTCTATCTTGTTCCATTGGTCTATATTTATGTTTTTATGCCAGTACCATACTGTTTTGATGACTGTAGCTTTGTAGCATAGTCTGAAGTCAGGAAAGTTGACTCCTCCAGCTCCATTCTTTCTCAAGACTGCTTTGGCTATTCAGGGTCTTCTGTATTCCTGAATTGTGAATTTTTTTGTTCTAGTTCTATGAAAAATGCCATTGGTAATTTGATAAGGATCACATTGAATCTGTGGTTTGCATTTGGTAATATAGTCATTTTCACAATATTTATTCTTCTTACCCAGGAACATGGAACATCTCTCTATCTGTTTATGTCATCTTTGATTTCTTTCATCAGTGTCATAATTTTCTGTGTACAGTTCTTTTGTCTCCTTAGGTAATTTTATTCTTAGATATTTAATTCTTTTTGTTGCAATGGTGAATAGGATTGATTCCTTAATTTTTTCTGATTTTTCATTGTTAATATATAGAAATGTAAGTGATTTCAGTGTATTGATTTTCTATCCTGCAACTTTAATAAATTCACTGATTGGCTCTAGTAATTTTCTGATACTGTCTTTAGGGTTTTCTATGTATAATATCATGTCATCTGCAAACAATGAGAGCTTTACTTCTTTTCTGATTGGGATTCCTTTTGTTTGTCTTCTCTGGTTGCTGTAACTAGGACTTCCAGAACTATGTTGAATAATAGTGGTGAAAGTGGACACCCTTGTCTTAGTCCTGATCTGAGGGGGAATGCTTTCAGATTTTCACCATTGAGAATAATGTTTGCTGTAGGCTTATCATATATGGCCTTTACTATGTTGAGGTAGGTTCCTTCTATACCCATTATTTGAAGAGTTTTAATTATAAATGGGTGCTGAATTTTGTCAAAGGCTTTTTCTGCACCTATTATCATATGGTTTTATCTTTCAATATGTTAATATAGTATATCACATTGATTGATTTGTGTATATTGAAGAATCCTTGCATTTCCGGAATAAATCCAACTTGATCATGGTATATGAGCTTTTTGATGTGTTGCTGAATTCTGTTTGCTAAAACTTTGTTGAGGATTTTTGCATCTATGTTCATTGGTGATATTAAACCTTTAGTTTTCTTTTTGTGTGTTGTCTTTGTCTGGTTTTGGTATCAGGGTGATGGTGGCCTTGTAGAAAGAGTTTGAAAGTGTTCCTTCCTCTGCAATTTTTTGGAGACAGTTTTAGAAGGATAGGCATTAGCTCGTCTCTAAATGTTTGATAGAATTCTCCTATGAAGCCATCTGGCCCTGGGCTCTTGTTTTTTTGGGAGATTTTTGATCATAGCTTCAGTTTCAGTGCTTGTAATTGGATTTTTCATAATTTCTATTTCTTCCTGGTTCAATCTTGGAAGATTGAACTTTTCTAAGAATCTGTGAATTTCTTCCAGGTTATCCATTTTATTGCCATATCAGTTCAGGTCAGTTGCTCAGTTGTGTCTGACTCTTTGCGACCCCATGAATTGCAGCATGCCAGGCCTCCCTGTCCCTCACCAACTCCTGGAGTGCACTCATAATTGTTGATAATAGTCTCTTACAATCCTTTGTATCTCTGCATTGTCTGTTGTAACCTCTCCTTTTTCATCCTAATTTTGTTGATCTGATTCTTCTCTCTCTTTTCCTTGATGAGTCTGGCTAAAGGCTTGTCAATTTTGTTTATCTTCTCAAAGAACCAGCTTTTAGTTTTATTAATCTTTACTATTGTTTCTTTCATGTCTTTTTCATTTATTTCTACTCAGATCTTTATGATTTCTTTCCTTCTACTAACTTTGTTTGTTTTTCCAGTTGTCTATTTGATGTTTTTCTTGTTTCTTGAGGTAGGATTGTATTGCTATAAATTTCCCTCTTAGAACTGCTTTTGCGGCATCCCATAAATTTTGAGCTATCATGTTTTCATTGTCATTTGTTTCTAGCAATTTTTTGATTTCCCTTTTGATTTCTTCAGTAAACTGTTGGTTATTTAGAAACATGTTGGTTAATCTCCATGTGTTTGTATTTCTTACAGTTCTTTTTTTCTTGTAATTGATGTCTAGTTTCATAGCATTGTGGTCAGAGAAGATGCTTGATACGATTTCAATTTTCTTAAATTTCCTGAGGTTTGATGTGGTCTATTCTGGAGAATGTTCCATGTGCACTTGAGAAAAAGATGTTTTTGTATGCATTTGGATGGAATGTCCTAAAGGTATCAGTGAAATTCATCTCATCTAATGTATCATTTAAGACTTATGTTTCCTTATTAATTTTTTGTTCTGATGATCTGTCCATTGGTGTGAGTGGGTTGATAAAGTCTCCTACTGTTATTGTGTTACTGTCAATTTTTCCTTTTATGTCTGTTGGTGTTTGTCTTATGTATTGAGGTGCTCCTTTGCTGGGTGCATAGAGATTTAAAATTGTTATGTCTTCCTCTTGGATTGATCCTTTGATCATTGTTTAGTGCCCTTCCTTATCTCTTGTAATCTTCTTTATTTTAAGGTCTATTTTGTCTGATATGAGGATTGCTACTCCAGCTTTCCTTTGCTTCCCATTTGCATAGAATGTATTTTTTCATCCTCTCACTTTCAGTCTGTATGTGTCTTAAGGTCTGAAGTGGGTTCTTATAGTCAGCATATATATGGGTCTTGTTTTTTTATCCATTCAGCCAGTCTCTGTCTTTTGGTTGGGGCATTTAATCCATTTACATTTAAATTATTGATATATATCTTCCTATTGCCATTTTCTTAATTGTTTGGGGTTGATTTTGTAGATCTTTTTTCTTCTCTTGTATTTCTTGATTATATAATTCCCTTTAACATTTGGTGTAAAGTTGGTTTGGTGGTACTGAATTCTCTTAACTTTTGTTTGTCTGAAAAACTATTTTTATTTCTCCATCAATTTTGAATGAGATGCTTGCCAGGTAGAGTAATCTTGGTTGTAGATTTTCCCCTTTCAGTACTTTAAATATATCCTGCCATTCCCTTCTGGCCTGCAGAGTTTCTGCTGAAAGATCAGCTGTTAAGCATATGTGGTTTTCCCTTGTATGTTACTTATTGCTTTTCCCTTGCTGCTTTTAATATTCTTTCTTTGTGTTGAGTCTGTTAGTTTGATCAGCGTGTGTCTTGGTGTGTTTCTTCACCAAGGGTTTATCCTATATGGGACTCTTTGAACCTCTTGGAATTGATCGACTATTTCCTTTTCCATGTTGGAGAAATTTTCAACTCTAATCTCTTCACAAAGTTTCTTATACCCTTTCTTTTTCTCTTCCTCTTCTGGGACCCTTATAATTTAAATGTTGGTGTTTGATATTGTCCAAGAGGTCTCTGAGACTATCCTAAGTTCTTTTCATTCTTTTTACTTTATTCTGCTCTTCAGAAGTTATTTCCACCACTTTATCCTCTAGCTCACCGATTCGTTCTTCTGCTTCAGATATTCTTCTGTTGAGTCCTTCTAGAGTATTTTTAATTTCAGTAATTGTATTGCTTGTCTCTGTATGTTTATACATTAATTCTTCTAGGTCTTTGTTAATCGATTCTTGCATTTCCTCCATTTTGTTTTCAAGGTTTGTGATCATGTTTACTATCATTATTCTGAATTCTTTTTCAGGTAGTTTGCCTATTTGCTCTTCATTTATTTGGACCTCCATGTTTCTAGTTTGTTCCTTCATTTGTGTAGTATTTCTCTGCCTTTTCATTATTTTTTTAACTTATTTTGTTTTAGGTCTCCTTTTCCCAAGCTTCAAGGTTGAATTCTTTCTTTCTTTTGGTTTCTGCCTTCCTAAGGTTGGTCCAGTGGTTTATGTAAGCTTCGTATAGGGTGAGATTTGTGCTGAGTTTTTGTTTGTTTTGCCTCTTATGAGCAAGGCCGAGTGGGGTGGTAATCCTGTCTACTGATGATTGGGTTTGTATTTTTGTTTTGTTTGTTGTTTAGATGAGGCATCCTGCACAGGGTGCTACTGGTGGTTGGGTGATACCAGGTCTTGTAGTCAAGTGGTTTTCTTTGTGTGAGTTCTCACTATTTGATCTGCCTGGAATGCAGGAAACCCAGGTTCGATCCCTGGGTCAGGAAGATCCCCTGGAGAAGGAAATGACAACCCACTCCAGTACTCTTGCCTGGAGAATCCCATGAAGGGAGGAGCCTGGTAGGCTACAGTCCATGGGGTCACAAAGAGTTGGACACGACTGAGCAACTTCACTTTCACTTTCAGGGCATTGGAGAAGGAAATGGCTACCCACTCCAGTGTTCTTGCCTGGAAAGTCCCAGGGACGGGAGAGTATTGTGGGCTGCTGTCTGTGGGGTTGCACAGAGTCAGACACAACTGAAGCGACTTAGCAGCAGCAGCAGCAGCAGGGTTAGTTCTCTGATAGTCTAGGATCTTGGAGTCAGTGCTCCCACTCCAAAGACTCAGGGCTTGTCTCAAGTTTTGCGTGATTCTATATATTCTTTTCCACTAGTCAGATACTCCCGTCTGTTCTTACCTGGTGTCCTGCACGCACTTCTGTGTCTGAAGGTGTATTTATGATGTTTTTGTAGAGAGAAATGTACTCCACATCCACCTACTCCTCTGCCATCTTGTTCTTTTTTCTTCTCTAGTTTTATCTGAGGAATTGTAGAAGATTTTATGACTCACAAATTGTCATTTTCACTATCATGTGGTCCTGGCCATATTCTTTTTTGGATCGATTGTTGACTCCTCCAAAGCTTTAAATTATTCACATGCCAAAACAGCATTTATTTTCCCAAATCATTTGTGGCCCAAACATGAAAATATTCCTATTCCCAGGTCACACTTTTCCATGTAAGCATGAAAGTAGGTGACTTACCAACACACATCTCATAGAATCCTTCATAATATAGTTCCTGTCTCCATATAGCTGAAGTGATAACCTTTTAACAGTAAGTAACGAAGATACTTTCACAAGAAATAAGCATATATATTTGAACAAAATTAGAGATATTTAAAGTTATTCTGTGTTTTGGTTACAAGTGGTCTGTTCATCTTTTAAATCTAGTATGTTAGTGTGTCAGACAACTTATTTCATTTTTCTTACATAGTTTGAGAACCACTGTAACACCAAACTCTGAAAGACTACCCTGCGTTGAGAGGATTCAGTAGACTGTGTATGAAATTATTTGAATATAGTAGACTCTTAATAAAGTAAAATGGTCATATATGAGATTTTATCTTAAAGTCCAAGGTGCCAGTCAGGGAGACGAATCTTTGAAGTATTTGCAGGCTTCTATGCCAGCCCAGCTTCCTTCATCTCCACCTAAGACAATGAGAGCCCAAGCTGGCTCCTTCCTTGCCCTTCAGTCCCAATTCCTCAAGTGAAGTGGTACAAAAAAATTTCTGTTGATTCATTCTAACTGTCCAAGGAAGTTCAAAACACAGCAGTAAGCATAGTTGGCCATAACTAGTACCTTTGTTTGTTTGTTTGTTTTTACATACATAACTTTTTTATGTTTTCTCAGAGAAGGCGATGGCACCCCACTCCAGTACTCTTGCCTGGAAAATCCCATGGATGGAGGAGCCTGGTGGGCTGCAGTCCATGGGGTCGCTGGGAGTCGGATACGACTGAGCGACTTCACTTTCATGCATTGGAGAAGGGAATGGCAACCCACTCCAGTGTTCTTGCCTGGAGAACCCCAGGGATGGGGGAGCCTGGTGGGCTTCCGTCTATGGGGTCACACAGAGTCGGACATGACTGAAGTGACTTAGCAGCAGCAGCAACTTTTTATGTTTTCTAGCTTGAGATTCGTTAGGGAAAAAAAAAATTGGATTTTGTTCATCACTGTATCTCCAGGGATGCCTTGCACATAGTACACACTTGAAGAATGATTGTTGAGTTGAATCTTTTTGGCCATATTATGCTCACTAAATCCAATTATCTTAAATTAATCATCACTATGTATATTTTTTAATCTAACCTCTTATTACTTCTGAAAGTATATAAACTCATACATAATTCCAAAACATAAAGCTGATGACTTTTTGTTTTATGATAATTTTTCTACTCTTTAATCAAATGTATGTTGCATAGACACTGCCTTAAAAGCAGCTACTGAAACACAGTATTATGTTGTGAGTCCATCTAAAAGAAAAACAATTATATTACTGTAACTCACCTGATATTGGATAAGGAATGATTAAACCATCAGTTCCCTGGAGCTGCTTCTGAACTACTGTTGCTGTACTACAGAAGAAGTATTATGGTGGCTATATTTTGCACAATGAGGGGATTCATTTATGGAGGGAACTCTTCCAAGCAAATTAACTTTAAAATAGCATTCTCTTCAGAAGTAGTAAACCTACAAGAGAATGCAGCCAGCAAAGGAAACAGACTCGGGATTCTCAGGGAAACAGAAAGCTGAAGCTTCACAGTCTTTGCAACATTTAGCAGAATATATTGGAAAGGAGTGAAACTTCCAGCAGACAGCAAAACATACAACTTTTGCATTTAAAGTAGGTACTTTGAGATTAGGCATTAAAAAGAAAAATTAGACTTGGTAAAATTTACTCTGAGTTGGGACAAAGGAAGCTTCATTCACATGGAAGATCCTCTCAACTTAAATGAAAATATTGATGGCCAGTCTGGTCATGTGTTATCCTCTCTGTTTATTGAAGAAGAATTGGAGAATGGTCTCAGAAAACCAGGCATGTATTTTAGAACATTCCATATTGTAAAAGAGGAGAAGGGGTTGACAGAGGATAAGATGGTTGGATGGCATCACTATCTCAATGAACATGAGTTTGAGCAAGCTCTGGAAGATGATGAAGGACAAAGAAGCCTGGCAAACTGTAGTCCATGCAGTCTCAGAGTCAGACACGACTGAGCGACTGAACAACAGCAACATATAGTAAACTACATATGTTCCTCATTATATTGTTCATTTAGATCCTCATATAGTGTCCCTCATATAGAGTTCATTTTTCTTAATGAATCCTTTTGTTGCCTGCATAAAGCCCTAAGGTGACAAACACCTTTGCTTATTATTATAAATATATAACAGTTAACAAACACCTCTGGTTATTATTATAAAATATATAACAGACTAGAGCTATGGAAATTTCTAGTTAATATTAGTATGAGTGGTGTTAAACAATGCCCCTTAAAGAATTCTGTCTGAATGAGGATTCTTTCTTTCTGAATTCATTTTAGATGAAAATAGGTTAAAAAAAAAAAAACCAACTATTTTGAAATGAGTGTGAAGAAGCCGAAAATATAAAATTATTCCAAAAAGTCAAAAAGAAAAGTTATATAAGATATAACCCAGAGGGAGTGTGTGGTGGAGAAACTCTGAGAGGGAAGCAAAATATGAGTTCTAGTCTTGGTTCATCTCTAACTAATTCTTTGGCCTTGGTTAAATTCCTCAGTCCATTGTGAATCCTTGTTTATCCCTTAAAGGTCAGAACAGACCACTATTGCGAGCACACTTTTCACCTTGAAAGCCATACTGTATACTTTTCTGGTTGTCATTGGCACCAGTTCCTCCCCATTCTCAGGGCTCAGAAAGGTGCACAGATGACCCACACACTATTGTCAGATCTGAACTAATTCAATCAGCTGCTCCTGACTAATATCATCTTACCTTGGTCCTCCACTGAGCACTACCCCATATGAGGTTAAACAAGAGAAGATGCACTTTTAAAAATAAAACATTTTTGGCTTCATATAGTAGCTTTGAGCCTTTAGCTGGTCTCCTGATGCCTGATATGAAATTGTTAAAAAACAAAAAAAAAAATGCATTTTGAGATAGAAACACACTAGTGGGACTTTGAAAAGGACCACTATTTGAAATGATGTTTCATCATTCTAAGATAATTAAATTAGTAGTGTTTCCCAAATAGGTAAATAAGTATTATCTTAAAATATTTTTTGCTTGTATGTTAAAATGCGTTCAGCTGTGTACTCTGTAAAAACAATTTTTCTTCCTAGAATAAAGACTTACTTCCCCCCACCCAAGTAGACCCTAGATACCAACTTATTTGGATATTTTATCTATAAAACTAAAAGTTAGGTGTCTGGATATTTTAAATGTATTCATAAATATTTAAATTTAGGCTGTCAATAAAAAATTAAAAGCTTTTGACATAGAGATGTAGAAGCAACATCACATAGCTGAGGAAGAAGGGACTAAAAGATAATCTAATGTAAATATTTTATGTTATAAATGGGAAAACCCAGGATGAGAAAAAAAAAAATTCTGATGTCCTCCCTGAAGGCTTTTTATACTCAGTACCTCAAAAGTGTTGGTCTTTTGACTTATCGAACATTTTTTAAAATTTAACATAATTACAGTTATTTCAAAGAACATTTGTTATATAACCTCAACTAACTGAAACAGATTTGAGAATCAGTAATTTAAAATACTAGAATCAAAAGGTACAAATTTCCAACTATAAATTAAATAAGTCCTGGGAATGTAATGTATGGAATGATGACTACAGTTTATAATACTGTATTGCCTACTTGAAAGTTCCTAAGAGAGTAGATCTTACATGTTCTCATCCCAAGAAAAAAAAAAAATTGTAACTATGAATGGTGACTGATATTAAGTGGACTATTGTGGTGATCACTAGGCAATGTATGCAAATATTTATCATTATGATTTACACTTGAAGCAAATGTAATATGTCAACTATCAGATCAGATCAGATCAGATCAGTTGCTCAGTCGTGTCCGACTCTTTGCGACCCCATGAATCGCAGCACGCCAGGCCTCCCTGTCCATCACCAGCTCCCGGAGATCACTCAGACTCACACCCATCAAGTCAGTGATGCCATCCAGCCATCTCATCCTCTGTCGTCCCCTTCTCCTCCTGCCCTCAATCCCTCCCAGCATCAGAGTCTTCTCCAATGAGTCAACTCTTCGCATGAGGTGGCCAAAATACTGGAGTTTCAGCTTTAGCATCATTACTTCTAAAGAAATTCCAGGATTGATCTCCTTCAGAATGGATGGGTTGGATCTTCTTGCAGTCCAAGGGACTCTCAAGAGTCTTCTCCAACTATATATCAATTTAAAAATGTAGTGCAAAGGATCCCTAATGAACTAAAATCAGCTCATTAAATACTTACATTAAACTGCTTCACTTAATCCACAGGTGATCGCTCAGTCCCTTCCTCAAAAAAATATTTATAATTGTTTCAGGCTATTATAATAATCTCACTTCTCATACTCTGTAATCAGATTCAAAAGAGCAAATACAGAAAGGTAAACTAAGCACATACTGTAAGAAAGGCATGCAGTGAGTGTGCGGAAGTGATTAAAAAAGAGCAGCTATTGCTCCTACTTTCGTGGAGGAAATGAGAGCATCCAAAGGCGCGAGGATACTAACAGGATGCCTGTTAGGATAGCTGCAGGAATCTGCAGAACAACAGGATAAAAGGGAAAAGAAAGTTGTAGAGAAGTAGATGCAAGATTCTAAGTAGCATCGTATTCTTGGCCCTTTTAGCTTAATGTGACATTGCCCTGTATGTGTCAGGAGTTCCTAAGCACGTTTTCCAAAACAACATTTTGTAGTATTTGACATTGTAAATGATGGACTAGGCTATCAAGAAAGTACTCAATAAATTCTGTCCTCTAAAAAGGCAGAAAAATGGGGGTTGTGGTAGACATCTCTAATAAGGTTCTCGTCCTGAGCCAGGTCTGAGTTTAAGATAGAGGTTCAAGGATATTTGGTTATGTATGAGGAATGCTAGAGGAATTGCACAGTGTTAACACTAAAAAGAGATCTCTTATAATGGAGCCCTAAGCAAAGAAAGATGTAGCCAGGTACAACACACTGACTCAATAAGCCTCCCGTGGCAAACTAGGTACCACTCTTAAGTCACTTCTTTGTATATTCCATTGTTCATTGCAAATTGCATAGCCACATCTAACTTGAAGGGGTGTGAAAGCACAGCACTACTTTATGCCTATAAAGAGGAGAGGCAGAAAGACTGGTAAACATCTGTACTTTGTCAGATAATTCCAAGTGTTAGTATAGTGTGAATGTAGAGAGAAAGCCTCATGTGGTGTCAGGAATGCAGACTAGAACTGCTAATCTAGAGGACAATCTGGAAGCATATACTTAAATAAAGTATGTATATTGTCCGTCAGTTCTTCTAGGTGAAAGTGAAAAGTGTTAGTTGCTCAGTCATGTCCGACTGTTCGTGACCTCATGGACTGTAGTCCACCAGCTCCTCTGTCCATGGGATTCTCCAGGTAAGAATACTGGACTGAGTTGCCATTCCCTTCTCCAGGGGATCATCCTGACCCAGGGATTGAGCCCTGCTCTCCTGTACTACAGGCAGATTCTTTACTATCTGAGCCACTAGGAAGCTGGCACAAACAGGACTACAAGGGCATATGATCCCTCCTGTAAAGCAGTATTAGTTGAGATGGTGATGAGTTGGCTGCCATCCATGTATCTATCACTGGCAGCGGATAGGCAAAATGCTGTGTTTACACATGCTCAGGTACCACACAACAGTCAGAAACAACAGACCAGATGTACATACAGCAAATGTGAAAGCATAGTGACAAGGAAAAAAAAATAGTTGGACTATATGGTCCAAAATGACATTTGTTCAAAATAATAATATACATTTCAAAGACATAAGATCAAAAGAATGTGCATTAAATACATTAGGATTATAAACTGTGAAGAGGGAATGAAAGTTAGTAATGGAGATGAAGGGATGTATATAGATATGAATAAATTTGAGGAGTACTTTGTGATGGAAGTCATTAAATCAATGGAATTAAGATGGAATTAAGATGCAACAAAACAAAATAAGCAAGCAAAATAAATAAAACTTGAAGAAGTTATTTCAGCTAAGCTGTATAGAAATCTCAATGCAAATATCATTGTTTTAGGGTTCCTCTCTCTGTTGTAGGCTTTCCTGGGGCTTTGGCACAATGAATGTGCAGGCAGCCATCAGTGAGGCCCTGGAAGAGCAGCAGTAAAGATTTTAATACTCAAAAACACCAGAATGGAATAATCAGTGGGATCCACACCCTGCCCCACCCCCAGCAGGGACTGGAGCTAAGGAAAGGGGAGAAGGCAAAGCCCATTTGGGGGCTATAGGGGTAATGGCGTAGTGGTGTCACCATATGGCAAAAATGTTGGAGTCCAGTGGTGTAGGGTCGGGACAGCCAGTGAAGAAGCAGTCCCAGGGGCAGGAGATCTGGCACTTTCCAACAGAGTTCAAGGAAGAGCGCAGCATCCACTAGAGCAGCATCAAGACTATATTAAATGCTTCTGGGATACCTAGAATTTAATGTCAAAAACTACAGAATGGGTGGTTAGAACTATAGGACATCAGCAGAAGGGGATAAAGGAGTCTGTAAAACTCAGATATCTCATTGTCTTGGATAAATTTAGACTATAAGTAGCTAATACAAAAATGTTGGTGTAAAAGGAATATATTTAGAGTAGTCAGAAAAATCCCCTTACATAAAATTTCTCATTTTATGACAACATTCTGACCATAAATTCAATTGGTTAAATGTTTCGATTAATTCATCCCAACCTTTTCAATGAGATGGGAAGGTGTGACCATTACAAGGCAAACTAACAGTCAGCATGTTGGAGATTACACTGATGTTCTCTTTTCCTGAGAACATAAATATATGCAAGCTGAATATCTGTTTCCAGATAGCTCTTCAGAAAGGAAAGAGGTAGAGACAACATCAGGAAACTTTGTCGGGAGAAAGAAAAAGAAAGATTGGATTAATCCATTCTGTATGTAAAAGATAATTAAGAAAGAATCTCAAAATCACACTGAGGCTGACATCTTCAGTGACACGAAGAATAGGTCCATTATTAACACTAAGACAGAATAAAGAAGAAAGGATGCTTGGAGAAAAATAATATAATTTCAGTTCTTGAAAAAAAAAATCATGAGTACTCAGGCTCAGAATATCCATAAATTGAGAAGGTAATTGAAAACACAAGGAGAGATGTCAAAGGGGAAAGGTATTACTTGGAAATGATGAGCTCAATTCCTTGGATACTTTCTGCTGCCACAGATCCTGATACTGAAAGTTGGGGGATAATGTCTCCAATTTGCCAAATATGTAGTTACATGTGTGATTAAATATATAATATACTCATCTACAAATTCAGTATTACAGGCTTAATGTATACATGAAGAGAAGTAGAGTGATGGGAGGAAAATGAGAAATGGAACAGAAGAAAAAGGATTTCACCATAGATCAACTATTGGAGGTCCTTGGGCAAAGAGCTTTGCCTCTGACCTTCAACATTCTGGACTATAAAATGGAAATAATGACACTATATTAGAGTTCCTAGTTACTCTAATGAAATCACATGTTTTTTCAGTTTTTTCCTGCAGTCAAAATATGAGACAAAACATTACTTACTGATATCATTCATAGTATTTCTTTTCCTACAAACTGGATTTAGTGAGATGGACAAACTGTAGGATTGTCTACAGCAAAGCCCGAGAGCATTCAATAAGCCAAATCCTAGATAATATACTATAACTGATGTTGCCTGTAATAGTTAACAAATATTGATCCTGTTAAAGAGACTGGAAAGAAGAGAAAGGAAAAGTCAGGAAAAGTGTTTACACCAGACATCCATAGGCAAATCACAGATGAAATGCCCTAATTCTTGAGCCAGAATATAATTATAAAAGGGGCCTATAAATATATATATTTTTAAATCTGAGAAGTATTTAATTTTTGACTTTTCACATGAAACTTTAAAATCATACTAACACTTAAAGTTGAAAATTTACATTTCAACAGATCCTGGATATGAGGGAAAGCATCATGTTAAAATGTGAAAAATATATGTTTGCTAAAGTTGCACTTTTTTAAAAAAACAGACCATATGTTAAGCAGTATGTCCCAAGATGAAAATCAGTAGAACAAGTGGTCTTGATAACCACTAACAACAGAATTAACTGCAAGGACGATCCAGCAGATTGTAGAGAAATTTACAGTAATCATAATATCAATAAGAACAACAATGACAGGACTTCATTAAAGCTAATTGAGTTGGTTACCATATTAATTATACATTTCAGAGAAAACAAGGTATGAATGAAATACCTTGATCCATTAGCATTAACCCATTGCTTTCCACCTACATGAAATTCTCATTGTGACCCACAAGATCCCATTGGGTCACATCTCTGTACTTTCCTAATCGTCAGAACACATCACTATCACCTTTTCTCTCTTAATTCCAGCCATAATGGCCTACACTCAGTCTCTTTGTGTACTATATTCTTTTTGTTTTCCAGAAATTTTGAGCACGCTGTCTGCCATGATCTTCCTCCCGTGCTTTACCTCACTAACACTGACTTATTCTCATTTTATCCCAGTCTCTTCTTTATTGAAACCATCCATATTCCTGCAAATTTGGCTGGATGCTCCTATTGTCTCATGGTGTCCCATGTGTTTCTTGATAGCACTTATTTTTATGCTTATTAATGACTTTCTCCTACAAAGTAATAAATTCCTTAAGAATAAGTCCATATATATATTTTTTTCATTATTTTATCCCTAATACCTAATGACAGGCTTGCATTTAATAGGCAATTTATAAATATTTATTAAGGAAGGAACTAAATATTTAGTCTCTAAATGGCAGAGACCCCATACAATTCTCAACTTACATGTAAATTAATTCATCCATTCCTTCAGGTAAATCCAGATGCTAAAAATCATTGTATAATATTTATTTTCATGATCATGTTAAACTCACTATATGAAATCCATGGTAGAAGGGAAATGACACACTTTATGTTCAAATAACACTTTCACTGAGTGTGTAGCAGGCTGCTCCCTTTTCTGTTTATACTCACTTCCCACCTTGGTTACCTGTGATGGGAAAGTATTCTTGTACATAAGCTGAGGATAAAGTGGTCCTGATATTTCAGCTTCATTTTTATTTTTGCTTGTATATGGCATATGTGCCTGTACATGCATTTATATATGAGATACAGTGACTTAGCAGCACACTAGATAGGTGGATACATGCATACATAGAAAAATCATCTGTGATAAGCTCTTGCAATGATTTCCAAAAAGCAATTTGTACTTTCATTAGTGTGAAACTCAGAAATTCTCATAGAAGTCAGCACATAAGAACTAATCAATACCTGGCCTCCCTCTGAAGATCTGCTCCTGAGTTTTATTATATTGTGGAGCCATTGTGCTCAGACTAAAGTAAGATGCCCAGTTTAATGTGCGTGCTTGAGTTTTCAAGCCATATCAGCCATGCTGGTACAAGAGCTCCTTTAGAGAAAGGAGTGATAATAATATAGCGCCAGCACCATGTTTCATAGTGGTGAATCAGTAGGAATATTTAGATCTGTGAAGTTTTAAAAAAATGTCATGAATGAAGCAGAGTTGAGAAACTCCTCAGTTGAGCCCAATCCGTTATGGTTTGAAAATAAATAAGAGAAAGCAGCATGGTGAAGCAGTATCTACTTAAGAGTCCAGATCTAGTTGAATCCCAATGTCAGTTTCTTAATAGCTGCATGACTTTAAGTATCAATCCATTTTTTACTTCTCTGAGCTTTACTTGCCTTTATGTGTTATATAGAAATGACCTCATGGAGTTCTTCTTAAAAGACTTACTGCTGCTGCTGCTGCTTCTCATTCACTTCAGTCGTGTCCGACTCTGTGTGACCCCATGGACGGCAGCCTACCAGGCTCCCCAGTCCCTGGGATTCTCCAGGCAAGAACACTGGAGTGGGTTGCTATTTCCTTCTCCAATGCATGAAAGTGAAAAGTGAAAGTGAAGTCACTCAGTCATGTCTGACTCTCAGTGACCCCATGGACTGCAGCCCACCAGGCTCCTCCGCCCATGGGATTTTCCAGGCGAGAGTATTGGAGTGGGGTGCCATTGCCTTCTCCAAAGACTTACTAGTGCCTACCAATATACATTTGCCTATGAAAGTGAAAGTGAAGTCACTCAGTCGTGTGCGACTCTTTGCGACCCCGTGGACTGTAGCCTACATAGCAGGCTCCTCCGTCCACGGGATTCTCCAGGCAAGAATACTGGAGTGGGTTGCCATTTCCTTCTCCAGGGGATCTTCTCGATCCAGGGATTGAACCCAGGTCTCCTGCATTAGAGGCAGACGCTTTAACTCTGAAGCACCATTTACCTATAGTTTTCATTTAAACTTCCTGTAAAGTTGTGTTAATATCCCCAGCTTATAGTGAAGTTAGAAGGTGTCAAAGCCACACAACTAATAACTGTCAGAGCGAATAGTGTTGAATGGGACCTTTAGGGGCCTCTATCAAAACTATGAGAGTCTGTTTCGCTATTGCACAGTTGCTAAAGCTTCAGACCAATTTCCAGCAACCCTGGATCAAGAAATGATTCTCAGTGGTCTCTGACCTTGACCTTCTTGCTTTAATTGTTGCAGCACTGTGGTTGTCTGCCATGGGAAGTGCCATATGATTCCTTATCTACAGAGCCCAGTTCAGTTTCTCCAAACATGAAGTGAATAGAATGGGGACTCTCTCTCTTAATATGGTGTGCGAACAGTCCTCATAATCGTCCTTCTACCTGTACGTTGGGTAAATTGTAGAATTTTTTTTTTTAATTTACATAAAAGGCATGTAATGTCCTTTGGATTTTGAGCTTATCATATTTAAAAGTGCTCGATGAGATGGGCATGTACACACTGCTATTTTTAAAATGGATAACTAACAAAGCCCTACTGTATAGCACATAGAAAATCTGCTCAATGTTACGTGGTGTCCTGGGTGAGAGGGGAGTTTGGGGGAGATTGTATGGCTGAGTACCTTCACTGTTCACCTGAGACTATTAACGTTGCTTGTTTATACCCCAATACAAAATAAAATTTTTTTTAAAAAAGTGCTTGAGGTCTAGGCACATCTCTTCACCATGCCTGCTTGCCTGAACATTCATTCACTCAGCCCTAGCAATGACACCGTGTGTGACAGACGTAGAACAGAGTGAGAGAACAGTAATGCAGGTTACCTCTGTGGGAAAATAAAAATGTAAAGTTCTGAATATATAGAAAATATTCAGAGTGTGTATCAAACATATAAGGAAGGTGGCCTAGGTATCTGAACAACTATTTTAAGTCTTGGTTCCATCACATATTAGTTGTTTCATTTTGTCCAGTTACAAAACATCAGCCTGCTTCCTTACTGTGAAATATCCATAATGATACCTTCCTAGCCCATCTTTCTAACTGTATTAATAGTAAAGTTCAAATGAAATAGCATGAGACAGTGGGAAAGGATACAATTCCCATATTATTGTTTTGATTTTATTCCATAAGCTCTTTTGTTTTAGGCAATATGTTCCAAAACGTGTTTGGCAGAACACAAGGAAACTTAAAAAAAGTAATGGGAGCTATACTTATAAGGGGTTTTGTGTTCGAATATGTTTGGAAATTCTGGATTAAATAAAGTTAACCCCTTATTTCAAAACTTCTCAGAACTTCTGATAAACTAAAGGAAACTTCCAGAAGGGGAAAATGTGATTCAGTACTTTCTCAAGTTTATTTAACATCATACCTTTTATCTTTCAAAATTAGTATTATTCTAATACATATTTTGGGAAACAGCTCTAATGGATAAATACTATGTTGAAGTTTGGATTTTCAGGTGAAAGCTTTTCTGTATTTTATAATAAGAGCTGCCTCATATTGAGTATATTTTATGTGCCAAGAACTGAACTAAATGTTTTACATTTTATAACATGACTTAATTGCTTAAGAATCATTTGAATTGCATTTCTTATGCCCCTCTTAAAAATGCATGAAGTGAATCTTAAAGAAGTTAAGTAACTTAACCAAACTAATGAATCCCAAGGCCAAGATTCAAATTCAAACTAAAGTCCATGGCCTTGTTTACTGCTGAGCATTTGCTTAAATGACTGGATAGATGAGTCATGTGATCATATGTGAGATTTATTTTTTGCATTTTCATGAATATATAATTGACATACATCACTGTATAAAGTGTATAGCATGATGGTTTGACTTATATGTATTATGAAAGTATTACTGCAGTATGTTCAGTTCAGTTCAGTTCAGTTGCTCAGTCGTGTCCAACTCTTTGCGACCCCATTAATTGCAGCACGCCAGGCCACCCTGTCCATTACCAACTCCCAGAGTTCACTCAAACTCATGTCCATCGAGTTGGTGATGCCATCCAGCCATCTCATCCTCTGTCATCCCCTTCTCCTCCTGCCCTCAATCTCTCCCAGCATCAGGGTCTTTTCCAATGAGTCAACTCTTTGCATGAGGTGGCCGAAGTACTGGAGTTTCAGCTTTAGCATCATTCCTTCCAATGAACACCAAGGACTGATCTTTAGGATGGACTGGTTGGATCTCCTTGCAGTCCAAAGGACTCTCAAGAGTCTTCTCCAACACCACAGTTCAAAAGCATCAATTCTTCGACACTCAGCTTTCTTCACAGTCCAACTCTCACATCCATACATGACCACAGGAAAAACCATAGCCTTGACTAGACGGACCTTTGTTGGCAAAGTAATGTCTCTGCTTTTGAATATGCTATCTAGGTTGGTCATAACTTTCCTTCCAAGGAGCAAGTGTCTTTTAATTTCATGGCTGCAGTCACCATCTGCAGTGATTTTGGAGCCCCCAAAAATAAAGTCTGACACTGTTTCCACGTTTCCCCATCTATCTGCTATGAAGTGATGGGAATAGATACCATGATCTTAGTTTTCTGAATGCTGAGCTTTAAGCCAACCTTTTCACTCTCCTCTTTCACTTTCATCAAGAGGCTTTTTAGTTCCTCTTCACTTTCTGCCATAAGGGTGGTGTCATCTGCATATCTGAGGTTATTGATATTTCTCCTGGCCATCTTGATTCCAGCTTGTGCTTCTTCCAGCCCAGCATTTCTCATGATGTACTCTGCATATAAGTTAAATAAACAGGGTGACAATATACAGCCTTGATGTACTCCTTTTCCAGTCTGTTGTTCCATGTCCAGTTCTAACTGTTGCTTCCTGACCTGCATATAGGTATGTTTAGTTAGTCCCATCAACTCATATAGACACAAGAAATTATAGTTTACTTGTAGTTTGTTTCCTCCTGGTACTCTGCACAGAAAAGCTTTGACAACATATCTATGTATTAGTCACACTGCTTCTCCTTTAGTGGAGAAGCCCCTGCCAGGCTGAAGACTTTTGTCATTGATCCTTTTACTATCCGGGACACATGCTGAATAAGGCCAATGATCCCTTAGCAGTTCTCAAGGTATGTGTTTTCTTGATTGAAGTATTGCAAAAATCAGGGATGATAACAATTTAAAGTTCTCAGTTTATTCTGGAACGTTCCAAGTAATTAGAAAATGTTTCTGACAATAATGACATTTTTAATGAGGACATTTTTTTCATATATCATATTTTTTAAATATTCAAGTTAACATGCACATACATAGGTCCTTTCACATCTTCCTACTTGTCTTCCAGGAGTACTTTGTTGCAGCAGTCCTAGGATATTAATACAATAACCCTGTCAAGATGTGCTTGATTAGGTGGATCCATATTAAATGCTACTTTTTAAATCAAAAGTAGTCAAATACTGGGCATTTCATAAGGTTAGCTGATACATATTAGCTATCTAGTAGACATTTCTGTGGCTTGTTATCTACAAAAGAGGGTTCACAATTTAAGGAGAGAAAGAAGTTTAGCAAACTTTAAATCATAATACTATATAGTCTTTCTTACATGAGGCATGAGAAGAATGTAAAAACATGTTCTACTACATTACTGTATACATTGTTTTGTAAGTATTTAACTTTCAGCACCATAGAAATGCATCTTATAACTTTGTATTACTTAGAGATTTCGGAGAAGGCGATGGCACCCTACTCCAGTACTCCTGCCTGGAAAATCCCATGGACGGAGGAGCCTGGTGGGCTGTAGTCCATGGGGTCGCTAGGAGTCAGACACAACTGAGCGACTTCATTTTCACTTTTCACTTTCATGCATTGGAGAAGGAAATGGCAAGCCACTCCAGTGTTCTTGCCTGGAGAATCCCAGGGACGGGGAGCCTGGTGGGCTGCCGTC
Source organism: Tragelaphus eurycerus (assembly GCA_935064755.1). Classification (NCBI taxonomy): domain Eukaryota; kingdom Metazoa; phylum Chordata; class Mammalia; order Artiodactyla; family Bovidae; genus Tragelaphus; species Tragelaphus eurycerus. Next base: position 35,362,364 of record CAKXYN010000010.1, on the reverse strand, counting down.
TCTGGGATCACACAGAGTCGGACACGACTGAAGTGACTTAGCAGTAGTAGCAGCAGAGATTTATTTTTGAGCTACTTACTTGACCAATTCCATATGAAGTAAACAGTCTTTACATTTTTCTGGATCTGACATCATGATTTATTTTTCTGATTGTTGGTCTTCTTCCTTCACCCAGTGAACCTGAAATTCTCTTAGTATGATTTTAAAATCTGGAAATATCTTTGCTTATGGATATCTAGTATACTGAGTTGTTTATTTCTAACTGTGTAATATACAAAATGACATTGCATAGCATACTGAATGTTAGATATGGAATTTGCTAAGAATAAAGCCTTCAAGATGTAGCTACTATAGAAATTGATTATAACTTTCAAAGGCAGAATGAGCCAGATTTATACAGACCAACTTGTCATGGGTCCAGACATGTTGCTGCTCCCAGTAGTGATGCAATGACGGTTTGAAATAGCATTCACATTAACTGGGTGCAAATTAAAGTGGACTTTAAATAAACGAAAGTAATTGGGGCATTCATTCATTAATATTTATTATTTCCTGATAAAAATGTGGAATATCTAGGCCATTTTCCCAAGATTTGCTGAAAGTGACATATCCTTTAAAACCTATTACAAAGACTAACCAAACTTAACATTAAAGACATTTTCTTTGTTTCATCTAATTCCCACCAGCTGTAATTTAAGCTTCTTTTAGTCAGTCTGTTCTTTCTCATATTTTAATTGGTGTTCACAAAGGATATTCTTAACATGGATTTCCGAAGAACCAAAGTCCCACTCAAGAAAGTTTGGAGGCCTGAATGTTAAAGGAAAACTCCAAAGGAACAGTGAAAATAGCAAGATTGCAATTATATTAGAAGATTATAAGATAGAAGAAAGAACAAATCATAAAAATCTGATGGAAGAATCATAACATTCTTGAACTTTGCATAGAATGTTGTTTATTTTTATATATCTCTTCTCCATGACATCTTAGCAAAGGGGACAATTTAAAATTTTGTGCTTATGGATAAAATTTGAAAAATTCTGCCTTCAAATACAATCTAAACAATGTTTTTTTTTAAAGACTCTTTGGAAACAGAAGTGAATGAGATTCTACAGCTTGCCAGGAAAAGAGTTACTTTCTCGTGTCTTCAGCAATCCTAAGATTTTTTTTTTTTTTTTTTTGTTGTCTCATATTGTATTTCCTAAATCTAGTTGGAATTTGGACAAGTATTGAAATCTTCAGAGATCAAGGAATTAAACAAAACAGGGATTAAGGGTTTTGATCCCACAACGGCAGAATTGACCTACTATCTTTAAGAATGTTTTGGGAATTAGAATTTTTAAAGAACAAATGCTCTTCAGAACATTATGGAAAGATGTATTGGTTGAGTTTGAAAATATATCTCTTTATTGTGAGCATCTAGAAAAACTATGACTGAACAATCCTAAATAATCCCCCTCTGAAGATTAAAGAAAAACAAATTTAAAGTTATTTAATCAGCAAGACCCATTCTAAAACAGAAAATGACCCTTATAGATTTAAAAGCATTTACACATTACTTTAAAAAATATAATTTGGCACAAATAGCATTATTAATATGTAAAATTAAGTCTACAGTTCTCCTTTAAAATTCTTTCAATAGAACAAAACAAAGCAAAATATGACCCTCTTAACCAACTGTGACTTAACTAACTTCTTTTTCTAAAGCTGCAGTTTAGAAAGAAAAGCTGTAGAAATGTTGCTTTCCTTTGGTGGGATTTTGGACACTTGACTAAGTACAAATGGTGATATTTTAGTATTTAAAGATAAACATAACTGAAATTTTAAATGCTCAGTATATATAAAAGATGAGTTACCTTAAGGTACTTGGACTTTTTTCAGTTTTGTACTTTCATAACATTTAAAAAAATTAGATTTAAAATGTATTAATTTGAGAATTGACTATAAATGTCTGAATAAATTTGATAATCTTTCCCAGTAAAATTATGTGTGGGAATGATTTGGACTTGGAAATCCAAAATGGATTATCTTAGTCAAACCTGACACTTTAGATGTAATTAAACGGAGGCTCCGACAAATCTGAGAATGTGACACCTCCTGCCTTTCTGCCTAGTACTCTTTCCCCTCTCACGCACTGCCTCCATCTACACATAAATACAAAAGAATATGTTATTTATTTAACTTGACTCCCCTTTTCTTAAAGTAAATGCTCTGAAACTTCAAAAGGGTAAGCTTTTTGTTTCCTTAACATCTCTCTCCTTGCCCAGAAGATATGAGCCAAGAAGAAAATGTCATAGTGCATGCTCATGAGAGAAGCCTGCTATAGATCAAATGGGAATCAAATGTGCATTGCTTCTTTTCAGGATTTGAGCTCAAGACAAAGCTCAGTAAGGCACTGATCTGCTTTTAACTCTTTATTCATTACAGTGATATACTAAAATAATAAAAGTCAAAATGGTGACATTCCCATAAAAAGCTCCTCAATGGGATGCATTAAATTGATATTACAAGCCTAGAAAAACATAAAATTGTTATATGGGAAACTTTAAACAATGCTTTTAGGAAACTCTAGATAAGAAATAAATCAAGGTAACCAACTTAGTAGAGGACCTAGGAAATTACTTAGTGGCTATTAACTATTCCATTGTAATTAATAAGTCTTTTCTATAGCAATTAGACATTTGTCAGTGGTCATGATGCCAATATAAATGTTACCCTGTCTCCTCTGGTCTTATTACCTATCTGATCAAGTAACAATGGCTTATTTTTACCAAAAGTTTTCAGAAAGAGAAATATGGGATATTACTCATTTGTTTTTATATTTCACTTGCAAAGAATAAAATGGAAAATCAATTATGTTTTTGTTTGGAGAAGACTAGCAGGGAATAATTGGAGCCCTTAACATTTGGCTTTTTTATTTTCCATTTGGCTTTTTTTATTTTCTTCTAATTTTTTTTCATGAGATGGCTATAATTTTAGGAAATTGAAAATAAAATGGCACAGAACTTTAGAGTTTTCTGATTTAGAAATTCATTTTAAGCTGGAGAACTTTTTCCCAAAGAAAATCTTAAGCATAGCTCCAATATACAACAAAGATAAGTGTTGAACTTTTATCTCTAAAATGGATTGGGAGAGATCAGAGCCCAGGAAAATCTAATTTCTGCCTCTGTCCAGCATTGGCACCTTTGCAGAATCCCAGGGCTGTACAGAATGCATCTTTAAAAGTGTGGGTGAGAATCATACAAAAGACTAAGCGAATAAGTGAAGGACATAGTCTACAAGTGTCACTTCTTTTTTTTTTTTATTTTTTTTTTTTTGCTTAACTTTAAAATATTGTATTGCTTTTACTATACATCGAGATGGATCCACCACCAGTATACACGTGTTCCCCATCCTGAACCCTCCTCCCTCCCCCCTCCCCACACCATCCCTCCAGGTCGTCCCAGTGCTCCAGCCCTAGGCATCTGTTATTGGGCATCGTACCTGGACTGACGACTTGTTTCAGATATGATATTATACATATTTCAATGCTGTTCTCCCCAATCATCCCTCCCTCTCCCGGACCCAGAGTCCAAAAGTCTGTTCTATACATCAGTGTCTCTTTTGCTGTCTCGAAAATAGGGTTATTGTTACCATCTTTCTAAATTCCATATATATGAGTTAGTATACTGTATTTTTGTTTTTGTTTCTGGCTTACTTCACTCTGTATAATAGGCTCCAGTTCCATCCACCTCCTTAGAGTTGATTCAAATGTATTCTTTTTAATGGCTGAGTAATACTCCATTGTGTAAATGTACCACAGCTTTCTTATCCATTCATCTGTGGATGGACATCTAGGTTGCTTCCACGTTCTGGCTATTGTAAACAGTGCTGCGATGAACATTGGGGTACACGTGTCTCTTTCAATTATGGTTTTCTCAGTGTGTATGCCCAGCAGTGGGATTGCTGGATCATAAGGCAGTTCTATTCCCAGTTTTTTGAGGAATCTCCATACTGTTCTCCATAGTGACTGTACTAGTTTGCATTCCCACCAACAGTGTAAGAGGGTTCCCTTCTCTCCGCACCCTCTTCAGCATTTATTGCTTGTGGACTTTTGGATCACAGCCATTTTGACTGGCGTGAAATGGTACCTCATAGTGGTTTTGATTTGCATTTCTCTGATAATGAGTGATGTTGAGCATCTTTTCATGTGTTTGTTAGCCATCTGTATGTCTTCTTTGGAGAAGTGTCTATTTAGTTCTTTGGCCCATTTTTTGATTGGGTCATTTATTTTTCTGGAATGTAGCCGTAGGAGTTGCTTGTATATTTTTGAGATTAGTTGTTTGTCTGTTGCTTCATTTGCTATTATTTTCTCCCATTCTGAAGGCTGTCTTTTCACCTTGCTTATAGTTTCCTTCGCTGTGCAGAAGCTTTTAAGTTTGATTAGGTCCCATTTGTTTATTTTTGATTTTATTTCCGATATTCTGGGAGGTGGGTCATAGAGGATCCTGCTGTGATGTAAGTCAGAGAGTGTTTTGCCTATGTTTTCCTCTAGGAGTTTTATGGTTTCTGGTCTTATATTTAGCTCTTTAATCCATTTTGAGTTTATTTTTGTGTATGGTGTTAGAAAGTGTTCTAGTTTCATTCTTTTACAAGTGTTTGACCAGTTTTCCCAGTACCACTTGTTAAAAAGATTGTCTTTAATCCATTGTATATTCTTGCCTCCTTTGTCAAAGATAAGGTGTCCATAGGTGCGTGGATTTATCTCTGGGCTTTCTATTTTGTTCCATTGATCTATATTTCTGTCTTTGTGCCAGTACCATACTGTCTTGATGACTGTGGCTTTGTAGTAGAGTCTGAAGTCAGGCAGGTTGATTCCTCCAATTCCGTTCTTCTTTCTCAAGATAGCTTTGGCTATTCGAGGTTTTTTGTATTTCCATACAAATTGAGAAATTATTTGTTCTAGCTCTGTGAAGAATACTGTTGGTAGCTTAATGGGGATTGCATTGAATCTATAAATTGCTTTGGGTAGTATACTCATTTTCACTATATTGATTCTACCAATCCATGAACATGGTATATTTCTCCATCTATTAGTGTCCTCTTTGATTTCTTTCACCTTTGTTTTATAGTTTTCTATATATAGGTCTTTAGATTCTTTAGGAAGATATATTCCTAAGTATTTTATTCTTTTCATTGCAATGGTGAATGGAATTGTTTCCTTAATTTCTCTTTCTATTTTCTCATTATTAGTGTACAGGAATGCAAGGGATTTCTGTGTGTTAATTTTATATCCTGCAACTTTACTATATTCATTGATTAGTTCTAGTAATTTTCTGGTGGAATCTTTAGGGTTTTCTACATAGAGGATCATGTCATCTGCAAACAGTGAGAGTTTTACTTCTTCTTTTCCAATTTGGATTCCTTTTATTTCTTTTTCTGCTCTGATTTTCTACAAGTGTCACTTCTTTGAGAGGCTAATAAAAATTGTTTATGTGAGAGAAACAAGTCCTTAGGAAACCTGATGCATAGAGATAGAAATTTGAGCTCAAATGGCTTAGAGCTTTTGACTAAATCTATAAATGAAAATGAACTTAAAAGAAACATTCTAAATGAATTAGTACATATCATGGTTACATTAAATTTAGAAAGAATGATTAATGAGAATAAGAATCACTAGCTACTTTAATAGTTGTTCAATAAGATGTTCCTCTGTAATCAAATAATATAGATCTTTTTGAAAATTATTCATTTGGAATTTTCTGTGTCTGTAAATAATTGGACAGGACAAAAAACAAACAAACAAACAAACATAGCCTGAGTTCTTAATATTGGCAAATAGTTTGCAAATACTTTTTATCTGTAGATCAAAATAAGGCCAAGCTATAAAATTAAAAATAATATGTGTCAATGAAGAATCAATCTTAATATCTATATTAAATCATTGATTGGAATATACAGTCCTTCCTCGTTAAAAAGGGAATGAACATCTTTTCCACATTAGGAATGAGTTATATTAATTGGGGCTTCCCATGTAGCACTTGGAGAAGGCATTGGCACCCCACTCCAGTACTCTTGCCTGGAAAATCCCATGGATGGAGGAGCCTGGTAGGCTGCAGTCCATGGGGTTGCTAAGAGTTGGACACGACTGAGTGACTTCACTTTCACTTTTCACTTTTCACCATGCATTGGAGAAGGAAATGGCAACCCACTCCAGTGCTCTTTGCCTGGAGAATCCCAGGGATGGGGGAGCCTGATGGGCTGCCGTCAGACACGACTGAATGTCTTCACTTTCACTCACTTTCATGCACTGGAGAAGGAAATGGCAACCCACCCCAGTGTTCTTGCTTGGAGAATCCCAGGGACGGGGGAGCCTGGTGGCCTGCCGTCTCTGGGGTCGCACAGAGTCGGACACGACTGAAGCGACTTAGCAGCAGCAGCAGCAGCAGGTAGCACAGTGGCAAAGAATCTGCCTGCCAATGCAGGAGACACAAGAGACCCAGGTTCAGTCCCAGGGGCGTGAAGATCCTCTGGAGAAGGGAATGCCCTGGAAAATCTCATGGACAGCAAAGCCTGGCAGGCTACCATCCATGTGGTTGCAAAGTCGGACATGACTGAGTGGAAGCAGCAGTACTACTGCCTGACATTTCATGGTCATGCCACTTCATATATTAATGGAGATTCTTAATGTATTTACTAGATTTGATGAGGATACTGGTATATTATTAACCATATGTTTAGATCTTAGAAAGATCTGCATTATGTTACTTTTCTCAAAAAAAAAAAAAAAAATGGTGGAAGAGAAGCTATGTTCCCTAGTATCCATTCCCCATTTTTCCAAATTAAAAAAAATTAATTTGGTGAGCAGGACACATGGCCATTTAACTAAAGACTATATTTTCTATTCTCCCTTGCAGTCAGCAACTGTGTTTGGGGTAATGGGGGGAACTGAAAAAAAATATGTGCAATTCCTAGATTATTTCCTTGAATATAAAGTTGCTGTCCCAATACATCTTTATTTCTCTTATTCTTGGCCAAGAGCAGCCCCTAAAGCAGACCTTAGACCCAACTATGGAAGCCATATTTTGATGATGGTATAGCCACCTGATCAATCAGAAATGATAAGAGAGACTGTTCTTCTGTTTAATTCAAGATCTTGTATATTGAGGTTTCTTTGTAATAAATCTTCAGCCTATGTCTTAGCTAATAAAGAAATTGATGTCATAAGAAGTGTGCTGCCATACCAAAAAAAAAATATGTAGCATTGTTTTAGCCATTGAGTTGCAGACTACAAGGACGCAAATCTTGCAGCTTGGAAAGCTAATGACTTTTGTGATGGCATGGCAGCCTATTTAGTAAAACTATCAATTTTAGTAAAGAATAGAAGGTCATACCTACAAATTCGGTTGCGGTAAGGGAGATTAGGAAAAGGCTAAATATTTGTCTATATTAGCTGCCTTTTGATACTTAAAAGTATCAAGAAATATAGAAAGAAAAGCTTGAATAAGGATGGCCAGTGTTCGAGTAGAGATGAAAAGGAATAGACCTTTCTAAGAGAGTCTCTGACAGAACTCTAAACATTCACTTGACCACATGTAGATATCCTTTTTAAAAAGGGAAATCCCTTGTTTGTATGTAAAAGAAGATACATAGCAGAAGATGAGACTTTGCAGTAGATGGAATGTTTGGGTCCCTCCAAAATCTGTATGTTGAAACCTAATCCTCAGTGTGATAGGATTGTGAGAGGTGGAGGAGGAGGTCTTTGAGAGATGATTGCCAAAATCATTGTCTAGAGCTAGATAATGAAAAAGAGATGCTCAGAGAGCCCCTTTTCTCTCTCTGTCATATGATGACTTAAGAAGATTGCTGTTCATAAACCAGTATGCTCTTACCAGACACTGAATCTGCTGGTGCCTTGATTTTGAATTTCTCACCTTCCAGAACTGTGAGAAATAGATGTTTTTTAGTGTAAGCCCCCTAACCTGTGGCATTTTTGTTATGCTAACCTGAGCAGACTAAGACTTGCTCAGAGCTCTTCCCAATAACCTCCCATTTGTATTTCAAAGCTAGATAATAAGAGCTCTGACCACTTGCAAACATCAGATAAAACCACAGTAGCTTCTCAGCACAACCTATTAACTATCTCAGAAAGATAGTCCTTACAACAGAAACCAGAAACTAGAGTGAGGAATCTTCAAGTCTAGGACTATTCAGGAAAGATCATTAAGTATTATAATTTTTATATGGAATCTGATGGGAAAACAAATAGAAGCTTCACTAAATTTGAGGGGAATGAATATAGCTTAAAAAAAAAATAAGCCACAAGATTGTCCAACAAGCAAGACCTTAGGTTCCCAAGTGTGTATCAGCCAAAGATGTAAATTATATAGCCTACAAAGAAAGCATACCCTCCAAAACTCACTTTTGTTTTGGCCAAAACCACTGTGTATAACATTCAAGGGGAGACTTCTAGAGGGATCCAGATGTTATGAAAGAAAATGACCAAGAGAGTGATCCAAAGAAGCAGGGAGAGCTAAGCAATATATTTCAAAGTTCCTACACACTAGGATCTAGCAGTTATGGACCACTAAAGTGCTTTATGTTTTCTATTTTTACCTTCATGAATGAATTATTTTTTACTCCATTATGGAGTATTAGATGACGAGGCTGAGTGAGGAAAAACACTTGCCTCTGAGCTTATTTATAGATTAGGGATCACAAGAAGAGGCTGGCATTTAAGAGAGTATGGGCTTCAAATTAGATGCGAAAAATCCATGAGCCATAGGTGACTCATGGATGATGAATATGTTCTGTATGTCCAGTAAAAGGATCTGCCAAGGGGCAGAATTTTGTCGGCAAGCCCCCACTGTCTCTTCTGCTTTATTTTCTTTTAGCAGTCCATGTATGTTGAAGACACAAGGCTAGACAAAATGATACACAGAAAGAGATCAGGTTTCCTGACAGTACGAGCAACTAGGGTGGCCACGTGATTAAGTTCGGGCTATAGATCATGAATGAATGTTAGATGTGGATGAATATATGAATGTTGAATGCTATGCTATGCTATGCTAAGTCACTTCAGTCGTGTCCGACTCTGTGCAACCCTATAGACGGCAGCCCACCAGGCTCCCCCGTCCCTAGGATTCTCCAGTCAAGAACACTGGAGTGGGTTGCCATTTCCTTCTCCAATGCATGAAAGTGAAAAGTGAAAGTGAAGTTGCTCAGTCGTGTCCGACTCTTAGCGACCCCATGGATTGCAGCCTACCAGGCTCCTCTGTCCATGGGATTTTCCAAGCAAGAATACTGGAGTGGGTTGCCATTGCCTTCTGTCCCTAAATACAGGGGAAATATCCTAAAACTAAAAAAAAAAAAAAAGTATGAATTAGAATTATGATATAATGCAAAGAATTATAGGCAATGGCACCCCACCCCAGTACTCTTGCCTGGAAAATCCCATGGACCGAGGAGCCTGGTAGGCTCCAGTCCATGGGGTCGCTAAGAGTCGGACACGACTGGGCGACTTCACTTTCACTTTTCACTTTCATGCATTGGAGAAGGAAATGGCAACCCACTCCAGTGTTCTTGCCGGGAGAATCCCAGGGACGGAGCCTAGTGGGCTGCCATCTATGGGATCGCACAGAGTCGGACACGACTGAAGCGACTTAGCAGCAGCAGCAGCAAAGAATCACAGTTCCTCACTTAAGATTTAAATTATACCAGAAAATTCTCTCTAAAATGCCATCAAATCTCTCAGTGAACTAACAATCAGTTGATGATTTAGATTAGTTTGTATAATTTGAATTATTCCTGATTTCTAACTTTAATTCAGTTGGAAGGAAAAACATTTCATTTGGAATTAAACATTTTTATTCTTTTTGTTTCTTCATGCTTCAGAAATTGAGCACAAATTAAAAAAAAAAAAAAAAAGGCTAACAATTAGAAAGCAGACCCAAATTAGTTTTCACTAGTTCAAATTTTAAAACGTATACTCGAAATATTAAATCTTTGTGTTTACTGATTTCTAGAACTTATTAATATAATTCTCATTCTACTTGACATGGCTTATTTAATTACATTTCAGCATTTTAAATCACAAGATTTGCTCAGTATGTTCTTTTTGAATTTCATAGAAAACCACAGGTGCAGATGGTCCATTAAGAGCAATAAAAAGGCAAATTAAAATTATGCAAAACCCTTTGGAAAGCAATTCATTCTGCAGCTATCTCAAGGAAGTGTCTGTGTTTTAACATCTAAAGTGAAAGGACTTCCTGCTGATACGACAAGTCACCCTAAAAGAAGTGTTGTATCATCTGAATAATCTGCTTTTGGCAAGAAGGACAGACTACTTAATTGATTTTAATAAACAATGATTTTTTTATGAAATTAAAATTATGAATAGGATCATCTGTCCTGGTTAAATTCTGATTCCTTATATGATTTGATAGACAATGACATTCAGAACCACAAATTTTTGAATCCTCTGTCTACTCCACTGATGTCTCCCTACTGATAGGATAGAATTTTTCTATTTCTCAGGATTATTATACTCACTAATATTTCTGTAGGGATAGTGGTTTAAGAAGCTTTTGATTGCATGGGGCACTGTGCTGCAATGTACCAATAAACTTTGAAACCAAAATGCACAAGGGTTCAAATCTCTCCTTTACTCTTTGGTATTTGTGTCTGCTTGGGTATATCTCTATAATATGAAAAAAAATAATTAATAGCATGTCTTTAAAGAATTTTAAATATTGTAATTATAGATGTGAAAATAATTCAAATATTTTAAAGTCCAAGTTAATATTAATTAGTATGATATGGCCAGATTGGAACAAAAGGACGCAAAGTAAACTAAAGCCTGTGGTCTTTTAGTTAGAATTAGTCCTTCAGTTAGACTTTAATCTTTAGGTTAGAATATGATCTAAGTGACTATCTTTGAGTTAATTTTCTTAGAGTTATGGGGAATGATATGAAAAAAAAAAAAGCTTGAGTCAATGGCAGAAAAGAAGGAAACATGACAAATTTCTGAAGAGAAATAGAAGAGATGAATGGAGATGCAAATTTGAGAAAAAGCCGATGAAGCAAGAATGGAGTGGCGTGAATAAGGAAAGATATTTGAGCAAATGAATAAAGCTTTTTCCACTGATGCCTCATCAGAATATTAACATGAGAGAGGAAAGACTGGCACAGTAAAGAATCCTGATAGATTATTCTCTGGCAGAAATTTATTCTGTCGATACCCCCCAACTGTGATCTTATCTACATGAGTAAAAGGATTAGGCTAAAACTGTACAAGACAAATCCCATTCTTAAAGTAATTAGCCAGTAGATGTAGAAATGTCATACTTCAATGAGAATTTATTTTTGGAGATGGAGGGACCAGAGATACTTCAAGCAAGGAGCATAATCAGATTATATCTGATCAACAAAGAAGAAAGCAGCGTACCTTCAGGTTTCTGGAGCAGCTGTGCAGTGGTTATAACATAATTAATTTCCTTGCTGTGTGTGTGTGTGTGTGTGTGTGTGTGTGTGTGTGTGTGTGTGTGTGTTTTCTCCTCAGGATTTTTTTTTCTCCATTTTATTCAGCATTTAAAAGAACCTTAATTTCCTGGAAGTTGTTTAGGGTTTATTATATTCCAGGATGCTGAAATGCTGTTGAGAGCAACTTCCTTTGTTGTTTCCTGAAATGCTGCAGTTGAATTGAATTCCTTGTACAAAATGAATTTGATATTAAAAAAAAAATAAGGAAAAACAATTCTTTATTCATAGCACTAAAGGAACTGTATACTGAGCAGTCTCATTTCTGATATGACTATGGAATTCTGATATGAAGTCAATCCAAAGAAGGGTGTTTTTCCGAGGGCTCATTTTCTCTTAGCTTATTGCTTAAGACCTTTTGAAAGATTTCACAGGGATTAATAGTCAACACCCGGGGAAGAATTGGGTCTGTTTCAGCACTTCTGGGCTTGGCTGACACAGAATTCATTCTTCAGTGTTCTGGGGTACCAAGCACACATTTTTAGCCTTCATCACCATCCTAAAGAGATGAAAGCCCAGTGCCTTGAAGTCAGTGGGGGATTCATTTTAAAATTAGTTCTGTAGGAAGCAGAGTAATTTGAGAAACTGGGCTGCAGATAGTATTTGAATAAGGCAGATACATACAATGCCAGCTTTGTTATTTGAACTCTGGTTTTGGTGTGAGTGTCTCTGTGTGTGTGTACAGGAGACATTGTGGGAAGTGTGCTTTTGAGCTATTACATTGCTTCAGAAACTTCCGTAGTTCAGGAAGCCTCTCAGCATTTGTTTGTATGGTACCTACATGTACCTCATGTTGCATAAATATCAAACCTGATGGCCATCAAGAACAGACTGAGAGTAAGCTGTGTGCTTGTGTGGATTTACATCCTCAAATTATGGATTATTTATGTTAGTTTATGATATGGTTCTCTTTGGAAGAAACTGATATATCAAAAGAAGATTTTTCAAGGCTAGATTTTAAGAACCTAAAATGAAGCAAAAACAAAGAGTGCCATGTATTGGGAAGAAATCAGAACATGTTTATCTCTTACTGCAAACTTCCAGCAGTAGCTAAGTTGAGGGATGATACTATGAGTCCATACAGTGTGGTTCTCCTTTGCTACATGGCAGAGAGGGAAAAAATAAAAACCTACAATCTTTGAAACTCCCCCAGCAATTGACATTCATGTGTGTGACATTTTCTGTACTCCAAGAGGGAAAGAAAAGATATGAAAGCTTGCTTTGAGAGGTGATCCAGGCTTGGAGGGAGCAGAGTGTTTGTGAATACAACATGAATGTATAATGAGTAGAAATAAGTATGTTACTACTTCAGTCAATCTAGTTTTCTCTAATGAGGTGCTGTTCATTGGGACTGTGTGTCAATGTCACATGTCATGGAAAAAATGAGAAACACATTATTTCAGTCTTGCATTCCACCATGGATCAGTCTGCTTTCACAGAAGTGTGTAACCCTGCCTCTCCGTTTCCTTCTTGGAACCCGTGTAGTAATTGCAGGGGAGTATCCCCAGAGGGAGAGTTCTAGAGGGAGCTGTCATCAGCAAGAGAGACTCTGGGAAAGAATTGCAGAAGAGACATTTTCACAGATGCTTACTAGGGAAGCTAACAAAGGTGGCTTTATTAGGAAAACATGTAGATCTTCACTAACCATTTCAGTAAACTGAAGATCACTTTAAAAAATCAAATCTGACATCTCTGGGTAAGACTAGCTCACTCTGAAGGGAGAAACAAAGTAAAACTCAAGATTCATGTGCCCTTGTGTCAGTGTATTTCCTCAGTCAGGCTTCTTGGAGGATTTGAGTCCCAGGAAGAGTATTAAAGGATAGGAGACAATTGCTCTAAGAATGGGTCATTGTGAAGGACTCTGGAGTTAGAGTCAATGGTAGATGCATCACGTAGGCAGGAAATAGAGCAAAAGGCAGTTCAACGTTACTGCCTGGATGTGGCAAGAGATTGAGAGTCAGAAGTCTGATTAGCTATCATATGTATAGTTACAAAAATGCATGGATACATATCTATACATATAAGAGACGGAAATATGTGTCCATATCCAGGTAAACATAACTACCATAAATCTTTATTTTTGTTCTCTTGCTCTCCTTTGTATCCATGTCTCTTCAAACAAAAGAGCTACATGATTTACTCACTCTTTGGCATTTCTTTCAAGCTCCTTGCATAATGCTTGGCCCATAGTGGGCTCTGCATCAAGATATGTTTACTCACACTGTGGCCGAAGTGTTTTCAAACATTTTGGATTTCAACTTTGGAAACAACAATGCAGTTGACATGCAGAGGCACAACAAATCGATAAATCAGACAGTTCTTGATTGGAGAAGCAAACACACTTAAACAATTAGCACGACTTCTATAAGGAGTCAAGGACTTGGGTGGATCTTCTTGTCTTCATCACATTTCCTATTCATTAGTCCATGTTCAGAGGATCACCCAACGTGTTTGTGGAAGCAAATGAATACATTTAGGACAATAAGTAAAGAACCTACCTACTCTAAGGAGGAAAGAAGAGATATGAAAGCTTGCTTTGAGAAATGATCCAGGTTTGGAGAGAGCAGAATGTTTGTGAATGCAGCATGAATATACAATGAGTAGAAATAAATGTGTTACCACTTCAGTCAGTCTAGTTTTCTCTAATGAGGTGCTATGCACTGGGACCACTGAATTACATATATCAATATAATCAAAGCCTTAAATAAAAAATTATATTATGATCATCTTTCTGTCATGTTACATATGCCTTTCCCTGGAGAAGTTAATTCCCCAAGCACCTTCATTGATTTACTCTTTAAGTAAAGGTGGCAGGATAAGTAGGATTGTAATGTTAACAGCTGGCTCAGAGTTGCCCTTGGGGAGAAAGCTATCTTTGTTTAGGAAAACACCTTGATATTCTGCTTTGAATGTGTGTGCCCTAAGGACATGTTCTGGAAAGATCCCAGAAGAAAAAAAGGAAGGATAAATTTCTCCATCTAAAAATGTAATAAAATTTTAGAAGAAACAGGGGAGGGCAGAAAAGCAGACCATATTCCTCTGAGGTGGAAAGAGAGAGGGAGGGAGGGAGGCAGGGAGGGAGACAGCACACAAAGTAACAAGGTTAGAAGCTAGAGATGTTCTCTGTTGTTATTGAGGAATTCCTGGTAGATGGCTGGTAACCCAGTTCAGTTCAATTGCTCAGTCCTGTCTGACTCTGCGACCCCATGAACTGCAGCATGCCAGGCCTCCCTGTCCATCACCGACTCCTGGAGTTCACTCAAACTCATGTCCACTGAGTCAGTGATGTCATCCAGCCATCTCACCCTCTGTCATCCCCTTCTCCTCCCACTGTCAATCTTTCCCAGCATCAGTTCAGTTCAGTTCAGTCGCTCAATCGTGTCCGACTCTTTGCGATCCCATGGACTGCAGCACGCCAGGCCTCCGTCTCCATCACCAACTCCCAGAGTTTACTCAAGTTCATGTCTATTGAGCCGGTGATGCCATCCAACCATCTCATCCTCTGTCATCCCCTTCTCCTCCTGCCTTCAATCTTCCCCAGCACCAGGGTCTTTTCCAATGAGTCAGTTCTTCACATCAGGTGGCCAAAGTATTGGAGGTTCACCTTCAACATCAGTCCTTCCAATGGCTGGTAACCATTTCAATGGTTTCCAATAACTGGTAACCCAAGACTCTAAAAAACAGGTCTGTCTAATATTCAGTATTAAAGAGTTTGGGAATTTTTGCTGGTATGCAGCCCTCTTCTTTTGCCCTAATTCTTGGAAAAATCTGCTGAACCTAGAAAGGTCTCATGTGGATGGCACTTTGGAGAAATTAGAGGTGGATATTCCACTTTTAGGTTAGCACAGGCCAGAGCCATGAACATATAGGGGATTTGAGACACATGGATATAACAGTACAGAGAGAACAAGAATTCAACCCCAGAAGTAAACATGAGACTGTCAGTTGTTGAAATCTTGTTGAGAACCTCAGACTTATCATCTAGGAAGAGGGACTGTGGCAATTTTAAGAAAACACAGAACTACTGGACACAATAGTTTGAATTCAAACAATTGCTTGATATTGAGAACATTATTTAACTTCTCCAAGTTTCAGTTTTCTCATCTCTGTAACAATATTTGTCCTTAGGATGTGAAGAAAAAATAAGATTATTCCTGGCATATAGTAACGCTTAATGTGCTGTGCTTAGTCTCTTAGTCGTGTCTGACTCTTTGTGACCTGTGGACTGTAGCCTGCCAGGCTCCTCTGTCCACAGGGTTCTCTAGGCTAGAATACTGGAGTGGGTAGCCATTCCCTTCTACAGGGGCTCTTCCCAACCCAGGGATCGAACCCATGTCTCTTGCACTGCAGGCAGATTCTTTACCGTCTGAGCCACCAGGGAAGCCCATTAATGCTTAATGCACACCAGCAATTATTGGTTTTAAGACAATGATTTGCCCCCAAGAATGGGGTGATATGGGATCAAACATCAAGTCAGAATCAGAAGAGTCCACTTCTGGGCTATTAGAAGTGGACAAAAGTGGGGATGCATAGTGGGAAATCCACTGATGATCCTATCAGAGCAATTCAGAGGGTAGATCTGTTAATGGGATATTCTCCCTCTCCCTAAGAATATAGCAAAAGAAATGTATTTGCTGTTAACATTGGAAAAGGCTAGAAAATTATCAGGTGGATTTATAGTGTGCGTGCATGTGTGTGTGCATGCTTAGTTGTGTCTGACTCTTTGCAACCCCACGGACTCAGCCCATCAGACTCCTCTGTCCATGGAATTTTCCATGCAGTAATATTGGAGTGGGTTGCCATTTCCTATTGCAGGGGATCTTCCTGACCGAGAGATTGAACCAGCATATCCTGGGTCTCCTATATTGGCAGGCAAATTCTTTACCACTAAGCTATGTGGGAAGGGATATGAAACATCCATTGATGACTTGTCCTAGCCTTATATACACTGATGTGAAAAACTGGGGAAAGAGGATCAGAAACAGTTTAATTTATTGCCTTTCATCCATTTCTAATTTTTAATAAATAGTTTTATACTTTTTTATGCTTTCACATTTTTAGATTTTTCCCCTTTGGGAATATACTTATCTGCAATCTTAATATTTATTTATTCTTGGATGACTCATCTAACAAATATGTGTTGAATGCTTCTTATATTCCTGTTCACTAGGTAGATGTAGAAATACATCAGTGAATAAGGAAGATGTGGTTCCTGTCATCTGGGAATTTTTCCTTTAGTTAAGAAAACAGAGGAATGAATAGGAAATTATTATGCAGTGTTACAAGTATTCCAATAGGGGAACTATATGTTGCTATTGAAGCACAAAGGAAAGGCATATAACTCCAACATGGGTCTCAGGGAAAGTGATAACCCATGTGAGAGGTAAAAGATGACTAAGAGCCAAGCAAAGAAGAGAACCTATTAGATGTGCTGAAAAGGAAATGTACAAAAAACCAGAGGCAAGGAAGTACAGCACATCTGACATGCAGATGGAGAAGGAAAATCTCTGTGGCCAAAGAAACAATTGCAGAGATCTCTGACTCATTGGAGAAGACTGATGCTGGGAGGGATTGGGGGCAGGAGGAGAAGGGGACGACAGAGGATGAGATGGCTGGATGGCATCACTGACTCGATGGATGTGAGTCTGAGTGACCTCCGGGAGTTGGTGATGGACAGCGGGAGTTGGTGATGGACAGGGAGGCCTGGTGTGCTGCGATTCATGGGGTCGCAAAGAGTCGGACACGACTGAGCGACTGATCTGATCTGATCTGATCTGAAGGCTAAATCATAAAAAGCCTGTAAACCTAATCACGAAGCCCTCTCTTTATCTGGACCCAAAGAGAGGGCTTCGTGATTAGGTTTACAGGCTGGTCCAGATAAAGAGAGGGCTTCGTGATTAGGTTTACAGGCTTTTTATGATTTAGCCTTCAGATCAGATCAGATCAGATCAGTCGCTCAGTCGTGTCCGACTCTTTGCGACCCCATGAATCGCAGCACACCAGGCCTCCCTGTCCATCACCAACTCCCGCTGTCCATCACCAACTCCCGGAGGTCACTCAGACTCACATCCATCGAGTCAGTGATGCCATCCAGCCATCTCATCCTCTGTCGTCCCCTTCTCCTCCTGCCCCCAATCCCTCCCAGCATCAGTCTTCTCCAATGAGTCAGAGATCTCTGCAATTGTTTCTTTGGCCACAGAGATTTTCCTTCTCCATCTGCATGTCTGATGCTGGGAGGGATTGAGGGTAGGAGGAGAAGGGGACGACAGAGGATGAGATGGCTGGATGGCATCACTGACTCGATGGATGCGAGTCTGAGTGACCTCCGGGAGCTGGTGATGGACAGGGAGGCCTGGCGTGCTGTGGTTCATGGGGTCGCAAAGAGTCGGACACGACTGAGCGACTGATCTGATCTGATCTGATATATATATATATCTTTAAGTAATCACTCTGGGTTGGGGGTGGAGAATGGTTTGGAGGAGAAGTAAAACAAAACCTTGAGGATTGGGAGCCGTGCTAAGAAACTGCCCTGAGGACCTAGGTGTGGGACCTACACAAGGCCTCCCTCTAAGGCACTGCGTGGAGAAGCAGGAAGGTGGATGGATTAGTGAGTGAGTGACTTACAGTGCAGAAATAGATGTTTTTCTGGAACTCTCTTGCTTTTTCCATGATCCAGTGGATGTTGGCAATTTGATCTCTGGTTCCTCTGCCTTTTCTAAAATCAGCTTGAACATCAGGAAGTTCACGGTTCACATATTGCTGAAGCCTGGCTTGGAAAATTTTGAGCATTACTTTACTAGCGTGTGAGATGAGTGCAATTGTTCGGTAGTTTGAGCACTCCTTGGCATTGCCTTTCTTTGGGATTGGGATGAAAACTGACCTTTTCCAGTCCTGTGGCCACTGCTGAGTTTTCCAAATTTGCTGGCATATTGAGTGCAGCACTTTCACAGCATCATCATTCAGGACTTGGAATAGCTCCACTGGAATTCCATCACCTCCACTAGCTTTGTTCGTAGTGATGCTTTCTAAGGCCCATTTGACTTCACATTCCAAGATGTCTGGCTCTAGGTCAGTGATCACATCATCATGATTGTCTAGGTCTTGAAGCTCTTTTTTGTACAGTTCTTCTGTGTATTCTTGCCACCTCTTCTTAATATCTTCTGCTTCTGTTAGGTCCACACCATCTCTGTCCTTTATCGTGCCCATCTTTGCATGAAATGTTCCTTTGGTATCTCTGATTTTCTTGAAGAGATCCCTAGTCTTTCCCATTCTGTTGTTTTCCTCTATTTCTTTGCATTGATCACTGAAGAAGGCTTTCTTATCTCTTCTTGCTATTCTTTGGAACTCTGCATTTAGATGTTTATATCTTTCCTTTTCTCCTTTGCTTTTCGCTTCTCTTCTTTTCACAGCTATTTGCAAGGCCTCCCCAGACAGCCATTTTGCTTTTTTGCATTTCTTTTCTATGGGGATGGTCTTGATCCCTGTCTCCTGTACAATGTCACGAACCTCATTCCATAGTTCATCAGGCACTCTATCTATCAGATCTAAGCCCTTAAATCTATTTCTCACTTCCACTGTATAATCATAAGGGATTTGATTTAGGTCATACCTGAATGGTCTAGTAGTTTTCCCTACTTTCTTCAATTTCAGTCTGAATTTGGCAATAAGGAGTTCATGGTCTGAGCCACAGTCAGCTCCTGGTCTTGTTTTTGCTGATTGTATAGAGCTTCTCCATCTTTGGCTGCAAAGAATATAATCGATCTGATTTCGGTGTTGACCATCTGGTGATGTCCATGTATAGAGTCTTCTCTTGTGTTGTTGGAAGAGGGTATTTGCTATGACCAGTGCATTTTCTTGGCAAAACTCTATTAGTCTTTGCTGTGCTTCATTCCGTATTCCAAGGCCAAATTTGCCTGTTACTCCAGGTGTTTCTTGACTTCCTACTTTTGCATTCCAGTCCCCTATAATGAAAAGGACATCTTTTTTGGATGTTAGTTCTAAAAGGTCTTGTAGGTCTTCATGGAACCTTTCAACTTCAGCTTCTTCGGCGTTACTGGTTGGGGCATAGACTTGGATTACTGTGACATTGAATGGTTTGCCTTGGATACGAACAGAGATCATTCTGTCACTTTTGAGATTGCATCCAAGTACTGCATTTCGGACTCTTTTGTTGACCATGATGGCCACTCCATTTCTTCTGAGGGATTCTGAAAGAGATGGGAATACCAGACCACCTGATCTGCCTCTTAAGAAATCTGTATGCAGGTCAGGAAGCAACAGTTAGAACTGGTCATGGAACAACAGAGTGGTTCCAAATAGGAAAAGGAGTACGTCAAGGCTGTATATTGTCACCCTGTTTATTTAACTTATATGCAGAGTACATCATGAGAAATGCTGGACTGGAAGAAACACAAGCTGGAATCAAGATTGCCGGGAGAAATATCAATAACCTCAGATATGCAGATGACACCACTCTTATGGCAGAAAGTGAAGAGGGGCTAAAAAGCCTCTTGATGAAAGTGAAAGTGGAGAGTGAAAAGGTTGGCTTAAAGCTCAACATTCAGAAAACGAAGATCATGGCATCTGGTCCCATCACTGCAGGGGAAATAGATGGGGAAACAGTGGAAACAGTGTCAGACTTTGTTTTTCTGGGCTCCAAAATCACTGCAGATGGTGACTGCAGCCATGAAATTAAAAGACGCTTGCTCCTTGGAAGGAAAGTTATGACCAACCTAGATAGCATATTCAAAAGCAGCGACATTACTTTACCAACAAAGGTTCGCCTAGTCAAGGCTATGGTCTTTCCTGTGGTCATGTATGGATGTGAGAGCTGGACTGTGAGGAAGGCTGAGCGCCGAAGAATTGATGCTTTTGAACTGTGGTGTTGGAGAAGACTCTTGAGAGTCCCTTGGACTGCAAGAAGATCCAACCAGTCCATTCTGAAGGAGATCAGTCCTGGAATTTCTTTGGAAGGAATGATGCTAAAGCTGAAGCTCCAGTATTTTGGCCACCTCATGCGAAGAGTTGACTCATTGGAGAAGACTCTGATGCTGGGAGGGATTGAGGGCAGGAGGAGAAGGGGATGACAGAGGATGAGATGGCTGGATGGCATCACTGACTCGATGGATGCGAGTCTGAGTGACCTCCGGGAGCTGGTGATGGACAGGGAGGCCTGGCGTGCTGCGGTTCATGGGGTCGCAAAGAGTCGGACACGACTGAGCGACTGATCCGATCTGACTTACAGTGCAGACACCATAGAAGTTGTTGATTAAGGATATATTAGGCATAAAATAGAAAAAAAAAAATCAAATTTCAGGCTTAAGCAGCTATACAAATAGTGATGTCATTTCACAAGACAGTGAATATAGAAACAGTAGAAGAGAAATGGGTGTCCAGGATATGATGACTACTTTGAATCTAAGTGTAGGTGTCCTGCATGCAATTGATTGCACTGACCTGGCTTTTGGGGAGAGATTTGGCCACTGGAGATGGAAAATATTTACTCAGTTATCCAGATGTTTTCTTTTGAGTCCAGGTATCTGGATATTCAAATTAACTTTTCCTCTTCTTTCATGAGTTGGGTAATTCAAAGCCTGTGAACCTCACTTACAACCACAGCCTCCATATCAGATTTTCGGCTGTTAAGTGTTGATCGTTTATCTTTTATTTAACCTGTGCATTTCTCTCATAATCAGAATATATGTGGACATTTTTCAAACTAATTCTCCCCCCTAAAACCTTGATTCCTTATTTTTAAATTCTTAAACTTGATGTGTTTTCAATAATGGGTGAATGAACTCTTTGAGCAAGTTGAAGTTTCAACTGGCAAAACTTCTTGTTCGTCATTATTAATCCACCAGTATTTGAACCAATTTGGAGTAACATTACAAATGATGCAGATGGAAGGTTATCAGCCCTACTTATAAGAGATGAGGTGTGTTTTTCAATAACAGAAGCTTTGCTACAATCAAGCTGTTTTTCATGATGAGATCATTATGCAAACGCAAACTGCAGGTGAAGAAAATTGGCTGACTAAGACATATCTGCAGCATAGAGACGCTTTTCATTAGCAAGGAAAATAAAGAAGTTCATTCCTTGTGTTTAAAATGAATTATTTCCAAAATAAATGGCAAAGAGTAACATCTAAGTAGAGGTGACATGAGATGCCTTTAGGATGATTTAGAGAAGGGAGAAAAATTCACACATGTTCATGGTTAGACTTTAATGGACAGTAAGGTTGCATAATTATCTCAGTCCCTCTGCCAGTTCTAACGGAGAAGGCAATGGCACCCCACTCCAGTCCTCTTGCCCGGAAAATCCCATGGGCGGAGGAGCCTGGTAGGCTGCAGTCCATGGGGTCGCTAAAAGTTGGACACGACTGAGCGACTTCACTTTCACGCATTGGAGAAGGAAATGGCAACCCACTCGTGTTCTTGCCTGGAGAATCCCAGGGATGGGGGAGCCTGGTGGGCTGCCGTCTATGGGCTCACACAGAGTTGGACACAACTGAGGCGACTTAGCAGCAGCAGCAGCAGCCAGTTCTAAAAACACTAGAAAAACAGTCATATATTGGATTAGAAGAAATAGAAATTTAGACATATAGACTTTGATTGTAATTCCTGGGAGGATTTTTAGTTCCTGAAAGTCCTACAGTTATCAATATCATTGAACTGGTTCCATCAATGAGCCCTCTGGAAAAGTTTAAGAGTGACACTTAGAATAAGGGCCTTATATCAAAGCCTATCTTATTTGATTTAGCTGGCACAGCAAGTGTGAGAACTTAGAATGTCATTCTCACAAATGATTAATCACAATTCTCCCCTCGAAATTTCACCCCAAGTAAATTTCCAGAATTCTTTTAGATGAAAGCTATTTAAATAATGGGCTGTTTACAGCTAAAGAAATATTTATGATACTAGACTTGAGGAAAGAAATGGAAAAAAATGGAGAAGATGAAAGATTAAGAAAATGGTAATGTCAGTGAAGTGAAATAAATTTATGAGGCATGCATTCCTTGAGGCTTGGCTTACCTTTCTAAAAATATCATGGAGGCTCCAGAATGGGAGAACTCATGAACTGTAGGCCAAGTAATTAAACACCTTCAAATATTTTATTAAAGTCCTTGTCTGATAAAAATGGAACTCATGATCAAAATAAAATGTGTAATTGGGCACACACCAGCTATATAATTGTAGGCAAAATACCTAACTTCTGTGAATCAATTTCCTCATCTAAAAACAGAAGTGGTAAAGTCTATATCATGGGGTCACTGCCAGTATTAATTTATTTTGTCTACAATTCTTAAAGTAGGGTTGTATGCTGTGTACTTGGCACTGCTTAAAGCCACCTAATAAACATGACACATTATTCA
Source organism: Tragelaphus eurycerus (assembly GCA_935064755.1). Classification (NCBI taxonomy): domain Eukaryota; kingdom Metazoa; phylum Chordata; class Mammalia; order Artiodactyla; family Bovidae; genus Tragelaphus; species Tragelaphus eurycerus. Next base: position 35,339,479 of record CAKXYN010000010.1, on the reverse strand, counting down.
GTGGTAAATAATTTGAAACATACTTGAAGCATATATGGTTGGAGTAGTATTCAAGATAAAGCCTGAGAGTACAGAGATATCAATATCAGGCTTGCAGTGATCTTGCCAGGCTGCATATAACCCCTTCCCAAAACTTTAGGAATATGGAATAAATAGCCTTTCTTGTTAGGGTAATTTTAGGAGAAAAAATGAAGGGTATTGTTTTATGTGTACCTAGAACAGTAGACTTTATGTAAACTTTTGAAATAATAGTGAAAGTTTAGTTATCAGGAGGTAAATATTCAGTACATAATAAGGACATGTAAGTATACTTCCTGTGTTTGAACTGTCTCATTGAATTTTTGTAACAACCCATGAGATAGGTACAGTTATCATCACTACTTAAGACATAAAGAAATTGAGAGGGGGAAAGAGTAAAATAATATGTCAAAGTCCAGATATCTAATGAGTGAGAAAAGCAGGATTCAAAATTCAGGCCATTTGACCTCTAAATTTATGCACGTAGCAACTGTGCACTGTGTGTGTGTGTGTCTGTGTGTGCGTGTGCTCAGTCGCACAAGAGTCGCTGACTCTTTGCAACCCCATGGACTATAGCCCGCCAGGATCCTCTGTTTGTGGAATTTTTCCAGGCTAGAATACTGAAGTGGGTTGCCATTTCCTACTCCAGGGAATCTTCCTGACCCAGGGATCAAACCTGCATCTCTTGTGTTTCTGCATTGGCAGGTGGATTCTTTACCATTGAACCACCTGGGAAGTCCCACTTAGCAACTGAACTGTACTAAGTCAAGTCATGGATCTACAGAGTCCTGGAGATCAAGGATTCATCATGTAATGGCCTGAACATGTGCAGGAACAAAGTAAGCTTAGGAAAAGACAATACAGTGACTTTGGTAAACAGAAAAATGTCCGAGGAGAATGACCTACAAGACCAAAGATCACTGCTAGGACTTCTTTCTGCCTCTCTCAAGCCACTTCTGGAAATATTTGAAAGACTCCTCTCCATTTCTGTATGTAATGTATTTAGTCCTTGGAGTACAATCCAAGGACTATATGATTATCTGAGCCCGAGTTATACATCTGGTTCTTGGCTTTCAGGGTGCATAAAGTTTTTCATCCTTTGGGATTCATTACTAGGAAACTGGATCCTACCTTCTACTGAATCATATAATTTATATTATTTCTCTAAAATAGGAAGGAGCATCTGCTGCTGCTGCTGCTGCTGCTGCTAAGTCACTTCAGTCATGTCCGACTCTGTGTGACCCCAGAGACGGCAGCCCACCAGGCTCCCCCGTCCCTAGGATTCTCCAGGCAAGAACACTGGAGTGGGTTGCCATTTCCATCTCCAGTGCATGAAAGTGAAAAGTGATAGTGAAGTCACTCAGTCCTATCCGACTCTAGTGACCCCATGGACTGTAGCCCACCAGGCTCCTCCGTCCATGGGATTTACCAGGCAAAAGTACTGGAGTGGGGTGCCATTGCCTTCTCCGGCATCTGATGCTAGGAAGTTAAAAACAATCTGCAGTTTTTCTACTCTACATGAAGAAAATACTGTTTGTATAGGTAGAGGCCCATTTGTTCCTCAAGGGAGACAATCCAAGACTTCAAGTCAGTATTAACACACAATATATGTTTGTCCTTTAATCTTTCACATCTCTTCTGAATATTCTGAAACCTCTAGACCTGCATTTTCTAACATGGTATCCACTAGTCACATGAGGCTAACTCTTACTTGAAATGAAACTAGTACATGTTGAGATAAGCTATAAACATAAACTACACAATGGATTTTGAATTCATGTATGTTGAAATGGTAATATTTTAAATATATTTAACTTTAAAGTATATTCTTTACTGTGATTTTGCCTGTTTTTTTTTTTTTTTACTTTTTTAATGTGTATACTTGAAATTTAAAAATTACAAATGTGATTCACAACGCTATTCCAGACTCAGTAAAATTATTAATATAGTCACTACCATCAACATGTCCTACACACTGTGTTTGGAGAGTCAGGTAGGAAAATACGGTGTTTACTTAACATGTGTAAGCGTGTATGTTACAGCTACCAATGACCACGGGAAAGTGCCAGATTTGAACTCACATACCCACAGAGAATGACTTCATAGGTTAGATTAAGAGCTTCAAAGAACAGATTGAAAGCGTCAATGAAAAACTAAAGATGCAGGGAATTAACAAGCCAAGATCTTCGAGGAAGTAAAATGCTTTCAGTTGAACTCTGTAGTCTCCTGGCCTTTTCCCCTCAAGGCCCGGCTCCCAAGTTGTAAGTGTGCCATGGGCAGCCCTGAGCAAACCTTTTACATTGTCTCCTGAGGCTGGAGACATTTGAGTCACCACACTGTACATTAGATCCCCAGAACTTATCATCTGATACCAGGAAGTTGGTACCCTTTAATCAATATCTCCCTTTCTGCCACATCATAATCCCTGGCAACCACCAATCTACTTTTTCTGTGAGTTTGATTTTATTTAGATTCTACATATAAGTGAGATTATATAGAATTTGTCTGACTTATTTCACTTAGCATAATGCCTTCAAGTTTCAACCATGTTCTCACAAATGCTAAGATTTCCATTTTTTAATGGCTGAATAATATTCTATTGAATATACATATTCTGCATTTTCTCTATCCATTCATCTATGTATAGTCTTCCCTGGTGGTGCTAGTGGTAAAGAACCTGCTTGCCAGAAGACATAAGAGACACAGGTTCCGTCCCTGGGACTGGAAGATTCCCTGGAGAAGGAAATGGCAAGCCACTCCAGTATTCTTGCCCATGGACAGAGGAGCCTGACTGGTTACAGTCCGTAGGGTCAAAAATTGTTGAACATGACTGAAGCAACCTAGCACACACAGCCCACATTTATCTGTCTGTTGTTCCCACATCTTAGCGATTATGAATAATGCAACAATAAATACAAGGATGTAATACCTTTAAAGGAGAAGGCAATGGCACCCTGCTCCAGTACTCTTGCCTAGAAAATCCCATGGACGGAGGAGCTTGGAAGGCTGCAGTCCATGGGGTGGCTAAGAGTTGGACACGACTAAGCGACTTCCCTTTCACCTTTCACTTTCATACATTGGAGAAGGAAATGGCAATCCACTCCAGTGTTCTTGCCTGGAGAATCCCTGGGACGGTGGAGCCTGGTGGGCTGCCGTCAATGGGGTCGCACAGAGTCGGGCACGACTGAAGCGACTTAGCAGCAGCAGCATTGAATTCTTAAGCTTTTGCACGTCTGGAAAATCTTTTCATTTCAATTATATGTTTGAAAGTAATTTTTTTCTGGGTTAAGAATTCTAGTTTGATAACTTCTATCTTTCAGTACTTTAAAGTATGTAATAATGTCTTCTTTCCTCTGACTTTTAAAAGTTTTGCTCTTTCTTACTATTGTAAGCAATTTTATTTTATGCTTTGATGTTTTCTTCATATTTCTTGTGCTACTAGTAACTATGGCTTCATAGTTTTCACCATTTGGGGGAAATTTTCATCTATTATCTTTTCACAAATGTTTCCTATCAAACTCCCCCACTCCCAACCCCTGCCACTGTGAAAAGGAGCAAGAATTTTTTTTACTTCCAATTTAAATAAAATGAAAATTTTAAAACAAAGTGAAGAGTGAAGAAAATATGACCCTTCCCTCCTCACTTCTTTCTTGGAAGCTGGATAACCTCCAGTTTCTTCTACCCCATCCCATCCCCTTTTCAGGGGGCCCAGGCATCTGGGGTGGTATAGTAACCTGGTAAGAACTGAAAAGACTTAGATTCTTATTTTGCATTTAAAAGCAGTGATTTAACTTCCCTGAACTTCTACCTGTAAAAGAGAGAGTTAGGCAAGTTGATGTTTCACATCTCTAGCCCCAAAGTAAAGTTCAGTCTTGAAATCAATTTATCTAAACTAGAAACAACAATCATTTTTAAAAACCATCAACTAACACCCTCAGGACTCCCCTCTGACTGTAGATCCCAGTGGTTATAATTTATTTGTAATTATTGTCTGGAGCTGATGTCTAACAGCCCCCCAGGGTCTGTATGGCTCTCCTTTCCTAGAGTGCAGTTTTCTAAATAAGTATCAGCACATTTCCTTTGGATAAGGCCATTTCCAAAGACATACTCATGATGTTATTCCAAAGACCCTTCAGAGAGGATGCCCATTCATACTTTATTTTGGGACTCAAGTCTTAGATTTGGGTAAGGGCCATGACTCTCTAAAACTGTGACAAAAGAAAGCCTCTCTTCAAGTCAGTGTGGTTGTCCTTTTTCTGAGCCAAGCAAGAGCTTAGCAGGCTGCCTGCATATTCAGCTCCTAGAAATGTCATAATCATTAATCATCAAGAAATCTGTCTGAGGACTATATTCAGACTACTTCATAGGCTTTGTTGATTATTATAGGAAACATGCCCAATTTGCTTTCACCAGTTAAATGCCATGACATGGTCATAGCCATCTCAGAATTCTCCTGGCTTCTGTAGAATTTTACTTGTAGAGTTTCCCGCCTCCTCTCTGCATGGCAGTGCTCCCCTTACCCATGTAGATCGCCAGGTTATGGTGATGAGGGAGCTGGACTCCCTAAGAGAATACAAGTACATGATGGCCAAGCGTGATAAATCCTTGTGTTGCATGTGGTATATTATTCTAGAGGAATTTCTTTAATTTTAACTTCATTTAGTTTGGATCACCTCTGAATTGGAGTTGCCATCATTTAGAATCTTAGCATCAACTTCAGAATCTCTGATAAATTCATCAGTTACCCATAAAATTAGCCACATCTTTGGTTGAGCATCCCAGAGACCCATTCCCACATCCATTACTGCAATTTTTATGAATAGAATTTACTTAAATTTAAAAGTCCTGTGTATATATGCCTTCTTTTCCTAGATTTAAATTTGTCATTTGTCTTTAAGGTCATGCTGATATTTTCCTATTTCTGACTAAAATATAAGCCACATTAAAATAGAAACTTTGTCCTATTCATTGCTATGTGGAGATGCTATTTAATGAATGAAATAATAGATAAATATTTTGTTTTCTAGATTTAAAAGAAATGAGATGGTAGAATAAGAGGAGTATTGACTCTTCTTATAGGTACAACACACTCAGGGAAGAGATATTGCAGTGTATCAGCACTTTTGTAAAATTTGTATGCAGTATTCTTTTTGTGTTGAATCCTAGTTGAGAACCAGAATATGTATAATATAGCTTTTCTTATTACTAGAGATTGCTTGGTCATTATGTTTGTTAATCTTACTCCCCATAGCTTTTGTTCTCTGTGAGAAGTGGATTAAGCAATAATTTTCTTAAAAATGTAGCATTGTAAGTATCTGAATGAATGCAGTGTTGGCATTTAGAGCAATAGATATAAAAGTTAGAATGACATAGTCTCAGGCAAGAGTCTTTCTGTTGAGAATCTCCTAAAACAAGTTTTCTGATGCATGCTCCAAGATATAAATAGCATACCTTGAACAACTTCTTTGGATTATATATTAAGATGCTCCTTTTAGCTCCTTCTGCTCCCCTGCAATGGCACCCCACTCCAGTACTCTTGCCTGGAAAATCCCATGGATGGAGGAGCCTGGTGGGCTGCAGTCCATGGGGTCGCTAAGAGTCGGACACGACTGAGCGACTTCACTTTCACTTTTTTGCTTTCATGCATTGGAGAAGGAAATGGCAACCCACTCCAGTTTTCTTGCCTGGAGAATCCCAGGGGCAGGAGAGCCTGGTGGGCTGACGTCTATGGGGTCACGCAGAGTCGGACACGACTGAAGTGACTTAGCAGCAGCAGCTCCCCTGTAAGATGCTGCAATTTTTCCCAAAGCTGAGATCTGCAGAAAGTAAACCATGACCTCATTTAGTCAATTGCTGTGTATTTTAACTTGAAACTTCTTAGATGAAAGAAGTTGCAAAGTTTCTATTATGCTTTCACTACTCTCTTTTTCACAAAATAGAAGCATATGCTGTTGAACTGGGAGAAGACTAACCTACCTATCCAGTCTCTTATACCATTGCTTGGCAGGTTGCCTGGGACTGTCCTAGCTATTTAGTGATAAAGAGGAATTCATCTTTCATTTCAGCTCATCTGAAACCAAAAAAGCAAAGCACTCTGGTTTCCTATACTAGCATTTTTTTCTTATATCCAAAAAATATGAAAACTTCTATTGTCAATTAAACAGTGTTTCTCTCTGAAGCCTCTTTCTGGAAACTCCTCTGTTTAGAAGATGATAGTATCTTCAAAGCATCATCCTCCATGAAATTCCTTTTCCAATCTGAAAAAATCTTCTCTGTGATTTCTCGCTGCCTAAAATTGCTTTTAATTACATTCCTGTTTGCTTTTTGTCTCATCTTCTGAATTAAATTTAATATTAATATTATAGGTCCCAGCAAGCTATGTAGCTTTATTACTTTTGCAAGCTGGAGTAATTTTTTAACGAAGAGAAATTTTCATGGCTCATATTTCCTCCTACCTTCATCCCCATCAATGAACATTTCAAACCTGGTTTGAATATGTAAATATGTAAAACAGGATAGTGTAAGAACATTCAGAATAGTTTCCCATATTAGCTAAAAGTTAAAGCTGGTATTAAAATAAAAATACTTCTCAAAGTTGATGATACTCAAAAATTAGAAGGCAATTTTAACATATAAAACAAGCTGTTAATTTAGAATATTCAGTGCTAATTAGCTCAATCATTTTTTTTGTTTTTGAGGACATGGGGTATATTAGTTTTCTATTGCCGTGTAATGAAGTACTGCCAATTTAGTGGTGTAAAACAATACCCCACATCTCTGTAGGTCAGAAGTATGACATGATATAGCTAGTCTATTTCAGGGTATCACAAAGTTAAAGTCATGATTTACAGGGCTGATTTCTTGTGTAGATGCTCTGCAGGAAGATGTGTCTTCAGGTTCATTCTTACTGTTGGAAGAATTCAGTTTCTTCCATTTCTATGACTGAGGTCCATGCCTCCCTGCTGGCTGTCATCCAAGGACTGTTTTCAGCTCTTAAAGGCCTTCCACATTCATTCTTTGCTATGTGGTCCCCTCTGTGGTCCCCTTCATGTCAGCAATTGCATGTTTAACTCTTCTTGTGCTTTAAAACTCTGACTTCCTCCATCTCTGTCCTTGAGACCCAGATTTAAAAGGCTAATGTGATCAGATAAAGTCTGCTTAGATAATCTTGCTATCTTGAGATCAACTGATTTGGGAACTTAATTACATCTGCAGAATCCTATTTGACATATGAGGACTTCCCTATTGGCTCAGACGGTAAAGCATCTGTCTACCATTTCTTTCTCTTGAAGAAAATCAGAGATACCAAAGGAACATTTCATGCAAAGATGGGCTCGATAAAGGACAGAAATGGTATGGACCTAACAGAAGCAGAAGATATGAAGAAGAGGTGGCAAGAAGACACAGAAGAACTGTACAAAAAAGAGCTTCACAACCCAGATAATCATGATGGTGTGATCACTGAGCAGACATCCTGGAATGTGAAGTCAAGTGGGCCTTAGAAAGCATCATTACGAACAAAGCTAGTGGAGGTGATGGAATTCCAGTGGAGCTATTCCAAATCCTGAAAGATGATGCTGTGAAAGTGCTGCACTAAATATGCCAGAAAATTTGGAAAACTCAGCAGTGGCCACAAGATTGGAAAAGGTCAGTTTGCATCCCAATCCCAAAGAAAGGCAATGCCAAAGAATGCTCAAACTACCACACTATTGCACTCATCTCACACGCTAGTAAAGTAATACTCAAAATTCTCCAAGCCAGGCTTCAGCAATATGTGAACTGTGAACTTCCTGATGTTCAAGCTGGTTTTAGAAAAGGCAGAGGAACCAGAGATCAAATTGCCAACATCCACTGGATCATGGAAAAAGCAAGAGAGTTCCAGAAAAACATCTATTTCTGCTTTATTGACTATGCCAAAGCCTTTGACTGTGTAGATCACAGTAAACTGTGGAAAATTCTGAAGGAGATGGGAATACCAGACCACCTGATCTGCCTCTTGAGAAATCTGTATGCAGGTCAGGAAGCAACAGTTAGAACTGGTCATGGAACAACAGACTGGTTCCAAATAGGAAAAGGAGTACATCAAGGCTGTATATTGTCACCATGTTTATTTAACTTATATGCAGAGTACATCATGAGAAATGCTGGACTGGAAGAAACACAAGTTGGAATCAAGATTGCTGGGAGAAATATCAATAACCTCAGATATGCAGATGACACCACCCTTATGGCAGAAAGTGAAGAGGGGCTAAAAAGCCTCTTGATGAAACTGAAAGTGGAGAGTGAAAAGGTTGGCTTAAAGCTCAACATTCAGAAAACGAAGATCATGGCATCTGGTCCCATCACTACATGGGAAATTGATGGAGAAACAGTGGAAACAGTGTCAGACTTTCTTTTTCTGGGCTCCAAAATCACTGCAGATGGTGACTGCAGCCATGAAATTAAAAGACGCTTACTCCTTGGAAGGAAAGTTATGACCAACCTAGATAGCATATTCAAAAGCAGAGACATCACTTTGCCAACAAAGGTTCGCCTAGTCAAGGCTATGGTCTTTCCTGTGGTCATGTATGGATGTGAGAGCTGGACTGTGAAGAAGGCTGAGTGCCGAAAAATTGATGCTTTTGAACTGTGGTGTTGGGGAAGACTCTTGAGAGTCCCTTGGACTGCAAGGAGATCCAACCAGTCCATTCTGAAGGAGATCAGCCCTGGGATTTCTTTGGAAGGAATGATGCTAAAGCTGAAACTCCAGTATTTTGGCCACCTCATGCGAAGAGTTGACTCATTGGAGAAGACTCTGATGCTGGGAGGGATTGAGGGCAGGAGGAGAAGGGGACGACAGAGGATGAGATGGCTGGATGGCATCACTGACTCGATGGATGCGAGTCTGAGTGACCTCCGGGAGCTGGTGATGGACAGGGAGGCCTGGCGTGCTGCAGTTCATGGGGTCGCAAAGAGTCGGACACGACTGAGCGACTGATCTGATCTGATCTGATCTGACGATGCTGGAGACCCAGGTTCGATCCCTGGGTTGGGAAGATCCCTTGGAGAAGAAATTGGCAATCCACTCCAGTATTATTGCCTGGAAAATCCCATGGACAGAGGAGCCTGGTAGGCTACAGTCCACGGGGTTGCAAAGAGTCAGACATGACTGAGCGACTTCACGTTCACGTTCATGTATTTGACATATAACTATGGGAATGATATCTGTTCATAATCACAAATTTTATCAATGCTCAAGGAGAAATTATACAGGATCTAGCTTCATTGGAAGCCATCTCAGAATTCTGCCTACTGCAGGGGGCAATGTATGAATTTGATGAAGTCTCAAATTTTCCCTTTTTAACTAGATTGTTTTTTTAGACAATGCCAGAGTGATTATTTAATAAAAAAGCATTATTGGATAATACAGAAATTTACATGGCTATTGAATACTAAAGTGAAATTTTAGTTTTATTTTTTAATGTAATTGTAGTAAAAATCAAATTCACAAAAATATGCATAGATGTGTTGCCAAAATGGTCTCAAGAACAACTTCTTTTATTTTATTATCTACTTATTTTTATTTTTTTATTGTGTGATTCCATTTATATAAAATATCCAGAAAAGACAGAAGGCAGATTATTGGTTTGTCAGGGGCTGGGAGGAGGACATATGGGAGTAAATAGGTAAAATGGGAGTAAATGGGAGTAAATGGGAGTAAATGGGAGTAAATGGGAGTAAATGGGAGCTAGTGGGCTTCCCTGGTGGCTCAGAGGTTAAAGCGTTTGCCTGGAATTCAGGAGACCCGGGTTTGATTCCTGGGCCAGGAAGATAACCTGGAGAAGGAAATGGCAGCCCACTCCAGTACTCTTGCCTGGAGAATCCCGTGAAGGGAGGAGCCTGGCAGGCTACAGTCCACGGAGTCGCAAAGAGTCAGACAAGACTGAGCGATTTCATTTTCACTTTCAATGGGTATACAGAATTCCTTTTTTAATTGAAATACAGTTGATAGATAAATATTATATTAGTTTTAGGTATATTACATAATGACTTGATATTTTCATACAATATAAAATGATTATCACAGCAAGTCAAGCAACTATTTGTTCCCATACAAAGTTATTACAATATGATTGATCATATTTCTCATCAGATCAGATCAGATCAGTCGCTCAGTCGTGTCCGACTCCTTGCGACCCCATGAACTGCAGCACGCCAGGCCTCCCTGTCCATCACCAGCTCCCGGAGGTCACCCAGACTCACACCCATCAAGTCAGTGATGCCATCCAGCCATCTCATCCTCTGTCGTCCCCTTCTCCTCCTGCCCTCAATCCCTCCCAGCATCAGAGTCTTCTCCAATGAGTCAACTCCTCGCGTGAGGTGGCCAAAATACTGGAGTTTCAGCTTTAGCATCATTCCTTCCAAAGAAATTCCAGGATTGATCTCCTTCAGAATGGACTGGTTGGATCTTCTTGCAGTCCAAGGGACTCTCAAGAGTCTTCTCCAACACCACAATCCCTATGACTTAGTTAATATATAACTGGGGGTTTAGACCTCTTATTCCCCTTCACCTATGTCACACACCCTCTCAAATCCCTCCCTTCTGGTGACTGCCCATTTATTGTATGTATCTAGAAGTCTATTTTCACTTTATTTGTTTTGCTTTTTTAGATTCCACATATGAGATCATATAGTATTTATCTTTCTTTGTCTGATTTATTTCACTTAGCATAATATACACTCTAGCTACATCTATGTTGCTGCAAAGAGGCTTATGTTTTTAGTGTCTCAGTGATATTTCAGTGTGTGTGTGTATGTGTATCCATTCATCTTTTGATAAACAGTTAACTTGCTTCCATATTTCGGCTACTATAAGTAAAGTTGCACAGAACATTGGTGTGCATACATCTTTTTGAATTAGTGTTTTTGTTTTCTTCAGATAAATACCCAGAATAGAAATTACTGGATGGAATGGTAATTGTATTTTTAATACTTTCAGAAACCACCATAGTGTTTTTATCGTGGCTGTGCCAATTCAGTCCAACAAATAGTGCATTTGTTATTTGTTGTCTTTTTGATAATAAACATTCTGAGAGATGTGAGGTGGTATCTCATTGTGGTTCGATTTGTATTCCGCTGATTATTAGTGAGGTTGAGCATCTTTTCATGTGTCTGTTAGCTATCTGTATGTCTTTGGAAAATTAATGTTCAAGTCCTCCACCCATTTTTTGGTTGGGTTGAGTTATATGTGTTCTTTGTGTATTTTACATATTAGCCCCTTATCAGATATATCATTTGCAAATCTCTTTTCCCATTCAGTAGGCTACTTTTTCATTTTGTTGCTAGCTTCCTTCCTTTGCATAAAAGCCTTTTAGTTTGATTAAGTCCCATTTGTTTATTTTTGCTCTTGTTCCCTTCTCTGAGGAGGTATATTCTAAAAAATATTTCTAAGATTGATGGCAAAGAGTATACTGCCTATGTTTTCTTCTTTGAGTTTTATGTTTTCAGGTCTTACATGTAACTTGTTAATCAATTGGGCTCATTTTGTTATGTGGTATGGAAAAGTAGTCCAGTTTGATTTTTTGCCAATATCTGTCCAACTTTTTCCAACACTATTTATTGAAGAAACTGTCTTTAACCTATTGTGTATTCTTGCCTTCTTTTTGTAGATTAATTGGGCATAGAACTGTGGACTCATTTCCTGGTTCTCTAGTCTGTTCCACTGATCTTTATGTCTGTTTTTGTGCCAGTGCTGTACTACTTTGATTACTGGAGCTTTGTAGTATACTTTGAAATCAGGGAGCATGATAACTCCAGCTTTATTCTTTCTCAAAGTTGTTTTCGTTATTTGGAGTCTGTTGTGTTTCCATACGAATTTTAGAATGATTTGTTCCAATTCTGTGAAAAATTCCATTAGTATTTTAATATGGATTGCATTTAATTTGTAGATGCCTTGAGTAGTATGCTCATTTTAGCAAAATTAATTATCCCACAGTATAGCTTCCCATTTGTTTGTGTCACCTTCTGTATCTTTCATCGGTGTCTCGTAGTTTACCAAGCACACATCTTTTACCTCCTTGGTTAGATTTATTCCTAGGTATTTTACTCTTTTTGATGGAGTTGCAAGTGGAATTATTGTCTTAATTCCTCCTTCTGATGGTTCGTTGTTATGTGTGGAAATGCAGCAGATTTATATATATTAATTTTGTATTCTGCCCATTTTACTGAATTCATTGATAAGTTTTAAGAGTTTTTGGTGTCATCTTTAAGTTATAGTACCGTGAATCCTACAAACGGTGACAGTTCTACTTCTTTTTCTAGTTTGAATTTTCTTTTTCTTGTCTGATTACTGTAGCCAGGACTTCCAATGCCATATTGAATAAAATTGGTCAGAGTGGGCATCTTGTCTTATTCCTGATCTTAGAAAACACACTTTCAAGTTTGCACAGTTGAGTCGAGTTGAGTTTATTGGTTGCATGTTTGTCATGGCCTTTATTATGTTGAAGGGTGCTGCTTCTATGTCCACTTTGTTGAGAGATTTTTTTTTTAAAAACAGACGTTGAATTTTGTCAAAAGCTTTTCCACATCTATAGAGATGATCATATGTTTTTCTATAATTTGTCAATATAGTGCATCACATTGATTGATTTGTAAGTATCGAACCATGCTTGTATTACTGGGATATGTTCCATTCAATCATGATATATGATCCTTTTACTATATTGTAAAATTCACTTTACCAATATTTTGTTGAACATTTTGCATCTATGTTCATCAGTGATATTGGCTTGTAATTTTTTTTGTGGTGGCTTGGTTTAGTTTTGATAGAAACATGAGGCTGGCCTTGTAGAAAGAGTTCAGAAACATCCCTTGCTCTACAATTTTTGGAATAGTTTGAGAAGGATAGGTGTTCATTCTTTTTTTCAGTGTTTGGTAGAATTCACTAGTGAAGCTGTCTGGTTGTGGATTTTTGTTTGTGGGGAGTTTTTTGATTACTGATTCAGTTTCATTGCTGGTATTGCTCTGTTGTTTTTTTTTTTTTTTCCTTCTAGTTCTTCCTAATTCAGTCTTGGGAGATTGTACTTTTCTAGGAATTTATCCATTTCTTCTATTAGTAGGTTGTCCATTTTATTGGTATAACTACAGATGGTGACGCAGCCATGAAATTAAAAGATGCTTACTCCTTGGAAGGAAAGTTATGACCAACCTAGATAGCATATTCAAAAGCAGAGACATTACTTTGCCAACAAAGTTTCATCTGGTCAAGGCTATGGTTTTTCCTATGGTCATGTATGGATGTGAGAGTTGGACTGTGAAGAAGGCTGAGCGCTGAAGAATTGATGCTTTTGAACTGTGGTGTTGGAGAAGACTCTTGAGAGTCCCTTGGACTGCAAGGAGATCCAACCCATCCATTCTGAAGGAGATCTCCCCTGGGATTTCTTTGGGGGGAATGATGCTAAAGCTGAAACTCCAGTACTTTGGCCACCTCATGCAAAGAGTTGACTCATTGGAGAAGACTCTGATGCTGGGAGGGATTGGGAGCAGGAGGAGAAGGGGACGACAGAGGATGAGATGGCTGGATGGCATCACTGACTCGATGGACGTGAGTCTGAGTGAACTCTGGGAGTTGGTGATGGACAGGGAGGCCTGGCGTGCTGCGATTCATGGGGTCACAAAGAGTCGGACACGACTGAGCGACTGATCTGATCTCATCTGATAATTGTTCATAGTAATCCCTTATGATCCTTTGTGTATCTCTGGTATCAGTTGTAACTTCTCCTATTTTGTTTCTGATTTTATGTGGGCTCCTCTCTTTTCTTTATTGGCTAAACTTTTTAAATTTTTATTATCTTTTTAAAGAACCAGCCCTTAGTCTCATCAGTCTTTCTTATAATTTTAGTCTCAATTTATTTCTGCTCTGATATTTGTTATATGTTTTCTTCTACTATTTTGCAGTTTTAATTGTTCTTTTTTCAGTTCCTTGAGCTGTAAAGTTAGATTGCTTTTTGTTTATATTTTTTTGTAAAGATTTTTTCTTATTTCCTGAGGTAGGCCTGTAGCTCTATGAACATCTCTTAAACTGCCTTTTTTGCGTCACATAGATTTTGTAATATTCTGTTTCCATTTTTATTTATCTCTGGATATTTTTTGTTCCCTCTTTGATTTCTTCAGTGACACATTGGTTGGTTTGGTTAGTGGCATATTATTTAGCATCCAGGTGTTTATTATTACTGCATTTTTTTTCCTTGTAGTTGATTTCTAGTCTTATACTTTTGTGATCATAAATGATTCTTTGTGTGATTATGATCTTCTTAAATTTATGGAGACTTGTTTTGTGGCCTAGAATGTCATGTGCAGTGGCTTCCAGTCCGTTGGTGGATGGAGCCAGGTTGCACTGACTGTGCAGCAGGGGTTGAAGGCAAGGTTGATTCTAGCCCACTGGTGGGTGGGACTCATTGTGGGGCAGCTGCTTGCAATATCTGAGGGGTAACCAGGGCTGGTGCTGGCCTCCTGGAAGAATCTACTTCTTTTAATTTTTTTTTTAATAAAATACTTTCAGCGTATTTAAATCATGCTAGCATTCTCATATAGAAATATGACAGCTAAGAGCTAATTCATGCAACAGAGTTTTCATCACCTTGTCATTTGCTGCCGTCTCTGCCACCACCTCTGCACACCAGGGAATTAGCTATTTGAAGAAAGGTCAAAGGGCTTGAAATGGTGTTGGAGCTTGCATGTGAAATGACACCATCTTCACTCAATGTGCTGGAAAAGAGTAAATAGCCAGAAATAGTTGGCAGCTCAAAAGTAATAAATTTGAAAAGGAAAGCAATATGTGATAAGTGCAATTATCTTAATAAGGAAACAAAAGTGTATTACTCCAGAAACTGTAAGATTTACATGAAAGAACAACAAAAAAAAATCCAGACAAATCAGAAATATGTCCATATATATTTCTGTGTTCACTATATATCTTTAAAATTTATTAGGACGTATCTGTAAAGATTGCTAATGTAAGTATTTTTTATCTAACAAACAGTTAAGCATTTATAAAATAACAAAGCATACTTACAATATTCTCCTGAATTTAAAAACGTTTTCTCTGTTACATCAGAAGCTGGATTCATTACTCCTTGAACTCTGAGGAGACTGCTCAGTCCTTTGGGGTTGTTGGTCTGTCCCATTTGTTGGTCTAGGTACTGTGTATAATAGCTGTTACTGAATCACCACTATTATGTACCACAGACTGTGTTCAAAGCTTTCCTCTCCAAAACCATAAAAATATTATCATTCTGGTGCAAAAGATTAAAAACTGAGATTAGAAACATTTGGCGGTTTGCCCAAAGTAGTAAGTGGCAGCATGGGAATTATTTATATCTGAATTCAGAACTCTTCTAATATTTAAGAATACCCAATTAAAAAACATGAAGGTCTAAAACAAAAGAAAAAATAAAATCATCTAACTGGATATGGCAGTCATCATTTGTTTTTAGTGAAAACATCTTAGGCTTCTCAGTTAACATTCCATGTACCACATTTTTTTTCTTTTTCAAAACATTTTGGGTTTGTTTTATGGCTACTGTCTTACTAAGTACAGTGTATTTCAGATCTTAGAACAAAAAACTCTCTTTCTAGAGTAATCAACATTTCCCAAAATGAATTCATTTATTTTAAAGTTTTAAATGTATTGCCTTTTGAAAATTGAAATATAGTTGATGTAGAGTTCAGTTCAGTCACTCAGTCATGTCCGACTCCTTGTGACCCCATGAACCACAGCACGCCAGACCTCCCTGTTCATCACCAACTCCTGGAGTTTACTCAAACTCATGTCTATTGAGTCGGTGATGCCATCCAACCATCTCATCCTCTGTCGTCCCCTTCTCCTCCTGCCCTCAATCTTTCCCAGCATCAGGGTCTTTTCAAATGAGTCAGTTCTTCACATCAGGTGGCCAAAGTATTAGAATTTCAGCTTTAGCATCAGTCCTCCCAATGAATATTCAGGACTGATTTCCTTTAGGATGGACTGGTTGGATCTCCTTGCAGTCCAAAGTACTCTCAAGAGTCTTCTCCAAAACCACAGTTCAAAACCATCAATTCTTTGGTGCTCAGCAGATGTACAATATCATGTTAATTTCAGATATATAACAGTGATTTTTACATTTAAATACATGACAAAATGATCACTGTGATAAGTCTAGTAAACATCTGTCACCAAAGTTTGTATAATATTATTGACTATATTTTTTATGCTGTGTATTACATCTTTGTGACTTATTAAATTTATAACTGGAAGTTTATAATTTTAGTCCCTTTCACCTATTCTTAAAAAAATTTTATACAGTTTTAAAGGTTACACTCCAATTATAGTTATTGCAAAATATTGACTGTATTCCTCCTGCTGTATAATACATTCTTATAATCTATCTTACACCAGTAATTTTTACCTCCCACTCACCCATCCCTATAGAGTAATCAACATTTGATAATTGTTCCTTCAAATAAGATTAGAGCACCCTACAAGCAAAGGGCACAGCAATTAGTCTCTATGACAGCTGAATGTTATGCAAAGAGAATGGTGAATATGAAGGAGGATTTGAAAAGAGTTGGAAACAATCTGTATAAATTGTGAAGAGTCCTAGAAGAGATCCAGATTGCACTTGGGGTCTTTTGGGGGGCAAGGAAAGATTAATGAAGATGCAGATAATGAGGATTCTTTTTTAAAAATTTATTTATTTATTTTAATTAGAGGTTAATTACTTTACAATATTGTAGTGGTTTTTGCCATACATTGACATGAATCAGCCACAGGTGTACATGTTCCCCTCATCCTGAACCCCCTCCCCACCTCTCTCCCTACCCCATCCCTTAGGGTCATCCCAGTAAACCGGCCCTGAGCGCCCTGCCTCATGCATCAAACCTGGACAGGTGATCTATTTCACATATGGTAATATACATGTACAATGCCATTCTCTCAAATCATCCCACCCTTCCCTTCTCCCTCAGAGTCCAAAAGTCTGTTCTTTAACTTTGTGTCTCTTCTGCTGTCTCACATATAGGGTCATCATAACCATCTTTCTAAATTCCATATATATGCATTAATATGCCGTTAATATGTTTTTCTTTCTGACTTACTTCACTCTGTATAATAGGCTCCAGTTTCATCTACCTCATTAGAACTGATTCAAATGCATTCCTTTTAATGGCTGAGTAATACTCCATTGTGTGTATGTACCACAGCTTTCTTATCCATTCGTCTGCTGATGTACATCTAGGTTGCTTCCATGTCCTGGCTATTGTAAACAGTGCTGTGATGAACATTGGGATACACGTGTCTCTTTCAATTCTGGTTTCCTTGGTGTGTATGCCCAGCAGTGGGAGTGCTGAGTCATATGGCAGTTCTATTTCCAGTTTTTTAAGGAATCTCCACACTGTTCTCCATAGTGGCTATACTAGTTTGCATTATTATTTATTTATTTGCATTATTATTATTTATTGTTTATAGACTTTTTGATAGCAGCCATTCTGACTGGTGTGAGATGGTACCTCATTGTTGTTTTGATTTGCATTTACTGATAATGAGTGATGTTGAGCATCTATCTTCTCATGTGTTTGTTAGCCATCTGTATGTCTTCTTTGGAGAAATGTCTGTTTAGTTCTTTGGCCCATTTTTTGATTGGGTCATTTATGTTTCTGGTATTGAGCTGCATGAGCTGCTTATGTACTTTTGAGATTAATTCTCTGTCGATTGCTTTGTTTGCTGTTATTTTCTCCCATTCTGAAGGCTGTCTTTTCACCTTGCTAATAGTTTCCTTCATTGTGCAAAAGCTTTTTAAGTTTAATTAGGTCCCATTTGTTTATTTTTGCTTTTATTTCCATTACTCTGGGAGATGGGTCATAGAGGATCCTGCTGTGATTTATGTCGGAGAGTGTTTTGCCTATGTTTTCCTCTAGGAGTGTTATAGTTTCTGGTCTTACATTTAGATCTTTAATCCATTTTGAGTTTATTTTTGTGTATGGTGTTAGAAAGTGTTCTAGTTTCATTCTTTTACAGGTGGTTGACCAGTTTTTCCAGCACCACTTGTTAAAGATAGTATCTTTTTTCCATTGTATATTCTTGCCTCCTTTGTCAAAGATAAGGTGTCCATAGGTGCGTGGATTTATCTCTGGGCTTTCTATTTTGTTCCATTGATCTATATTTCTGTCTTTGTGCCAGTACTATATTGTCTTGATGATGGTAGCTTTGTAGTAGAGCCTGAAGTCAGGCAGGTTTATTCCTCTAGTTCCATGCTTCTTTCTCAAGTTTGCTTTGGCTATTCAAGGTTTTTTTTGTATTTCCATACAAATTGTGAAATTATTTGTTCTTTTTAACAGTAAAATGTTTATAAAAATAATGTCACAAGGGTTGTTAAACCCAGAAAAGTCATTGAAGGGAAAATTCAGATTTGGAAATTTTGAATAGTTTAGTCCAAAAACAAATTGTTTAAAATAACTTTGGATATACTAAAAGAAAGTCAATACATTGACGAACTGATGTTGAGTAAAAAATTTTGGATGAATGGTATGCATCCACATTTCTGTAGTGAGTTAGTGTTTTGACCATGGCTATTTGGATTGCACCAGAAAACTAACTACTACAACCGTTAAGAACCAGTATCTGACTTCATGAGTCATGATTAATATAAACCATCTTTTCTATTTTAAAGGAAATATATGGTCTCCTTCTACTGAGAATAATTATATCTTTCATGAAACTCTTGTGTATGAATTTTCATATGTATATTTGTCTTTCAGATTCTATTTTAAATGTAGTTTTTCTCTACATTAGCTTGCTCATGTATAACCCAGTAATGAAAATGAATGGAAAACTTAAGGAACAAGAATATTCCTGAGCCATTGGGCTTCCTCAGTGGCTCAGCAATAAAGAATCTACTGCAGTACAGGAGACACAGGACATGTGGATTCAATCCCTGGATCTGGAAGATCCCCTGGAGGAGGGTATGGCAACCCACTCTAGTATCCTTGCCTGGAGAATCCTATGGACAGAGGAGCTTTGAGAGGGCCAAGGCTTGAGAGAAGCCAAGTCCGGGGAGTCACAGAGTCAGATACGACTGAGCAAGTGAGCACTCACTCGAGGAATAGGAAAAAATATTCGTAAATGGTAAAATTCATTTAATTGTATAAGTCTATAATTATCTTGTAGCATGTGTGATTTAGAAGTTCAAAATTCAATTAATTTGGCCTAAAGTATGTCAGTTAGAATTTTGTCTCCTGCTTCAGTCATAGGCTACTGATGATCAGGATCATGATATTATTATTTTACCATTTTAGTCCAGGGAAGATTTAGGTAACTCCCTCAGATACTTTTGAACTGTGGTGTTGGAGAAGACTCTTGAGAATCCCTTGGACTGTAAGGAGATCCAACCAGTCCATCCTAAAGAAGATCAGTCCTGGGTGTTCATTGGCAGGACCGATGTTGAAGCTGAAACTCCAATACTTTGGCCACCTGATGCGAAGAGCTGACTCATTTGAAAAGACCCTGATGCTGGGAAAGATTGAGGGCAGAAGGAGAAGGGGATGACAGAGATGCAATGGTTGGATGGCATCACCGACTCAATGGACATGAGTTTGGGTGAACTCCGGGAGTTATTGATGGACAGGGAGGCCTGGCATGCTGTGGTTCATGGAATCGCAAAGAGTCAGACACGACTGAGCGGCTGAACTGAACTGAACTGAATTCAGATCAACAAATTATTATGTTTGTGATGGTGAGACAAGACTTTGTCTTCTACATGACATTGCTTGTCTAGCTTCCTGTGGACATTAGCATGCAGTCCTACAGATATGATAGATTTAACAAGGAGGTAAAATCATGGAACTTAAGTCATCTTCCTTTTTACATTGTTTTTTGTTTCCAACTACAATAAAATATTCTAATGTCAGTTTGTTTTAAGCAAAAACCCACTTGTAGAATAAAGTATAACTTCTATGTTACTCAATAGCATATGTAGAACTAATATTCAGAGTAACAACTGTTTCCAGAGGAGGCAGATCTGTATCTCTACTCTTGTTTTTATCTGAATCAGCAAGATTTCTTGTAAAACTTCATTAATCAAGAAGATGTATATAAATTTACAGTATGATGATTTTATTTGCAAAATAAAGACTTTTTAGAATAACAAAATATTCTTTTCAAGTTAAATTTTAGTATAAAACAAATATGTGATTTATGGGTATATTTAATAGTTACTTTTTAGCATATTCTATGTGCTATAATTTGGAAGAAGGGCTTCCCTGGTGGCTCTGTTGGTAAAGAATCTGCCTACAATGCAGGAGACCCAGGTTCAGTTCCTGGGTCGGGAAGATCCCTTGGAGAATGGCGTTGTAACCCACTCCAGTATTCTTGCCTGGAGAATTCCATGGACAGAGGAGCCTAGTGGGCTATAGTCCTTGGGGTTGCAAAGTCAGACACGACTGAGCAACTAATTCACATGTGTTATAATTTGGGAAGATATAGGTCTCTATGTAATAGTGGAGTCTTTTGTATGTAACTATATCTAATATTAGAGGCAGAAGTGTTAGCAAAATACTATAAACTGCTACTTGCCCTGCCTTTGCTCACTTAATCTCAATGAATAAGAGAAATGTTAGCTAGAAATGTAATGAATTAGCTAGCCAACAGGCAATTCTTCCAAAAAATACTATATTTTCTTCATAAGATTAGGTAAAATTTTTAAGATTTTTAAAACTTAACCTTGGCAATGTTGTGGAGAAATGAACAGTGATACATCATATAATATGGCAATAATATTTTTTCAAGTTAACAATAAAAACATTAAAAGGATGTACAGGTTTATCAACAGTTTTACCTAAGGAAGGGTTTGAAGTTGTGAGATAATACATATAAGGGGGGTCATTACAGCACTGTTTATAACTTGTAAAACTCTTTGGGGTAAAAATTTATCAAAAGAGCACATTTTTTTTAAAGTTATCCTATATTTATATGAGTAAATGCCTTACAATCATAAAGACTGAGATACTTTGCAGTCATCATAGGGAAAAGGAACACCTATTGGGCTTCTCAGGTGATGCAGTGGTAAAGAATCCACCTGCCAACCTGCCAATGCAAGAGGTACAAGAGATGTGAATTTGATCCCTGGGTCAGGAAGATCCCCTGGAGTAGGAAATGGCAACCTGCTCAAGTATTCTTGCCTAAAAAGTTTCATGAACAGAGGAGCCTGGAGAACTACAGTCTATGGGGTTGCAAACAATCGAACGTGACTGAGAGGTTGAGTACACACACACATCGTTCCTGACATGGAAAAATTTTCAAGTACAGGTTAACACAAAAGCAAGACACAGAAGGAATGCATAGTGTGATCTCACGTAGTTAAAATATTGTAACTGCATTAATTTGCAAATATAGACAATGCAAACAACAAGACTTGCTCTAAGCAGAACACAGTGGTCATATCTGATGTGGGACTTGGGAAGGAGAGAAAGGAAAGTGAAGGATTTTACTTTTCAAATTTTATACTCCAATACTGTTTGACTTCTTAGAACTAGAATGTATGCATTTATAATATAAAATATGTTTATAATTTTGTATATAGTTTCTATATGTAGTTTCTAATTGTAAATGTTAAAGTTTATATATGTAATAGAATCATGTGATTGATTTCTTCTGGCTTTGTAATTAAGTACTGATGTTTCAACATAAGTAATGTCCCTGAGCTGTTCTACTCTCCTTCCTCAGCCACAATTTGTATGAAAAACTAATTTATCTAGTCAGTTATGCAATTTTTCTTCCTTTCAGGTAAAGTGGTTGATTTTGATTGATAATCCTTCCTCAAAAGTCAGATTCAAACTACATGTAGACTTTGCTTTCAGGTAGCTATAGGTGTTTCAAAATTTTAAATTATAAGTACAAATAATGCTTTTGAATATTATCAAATTTGTAATTATTTGAAGAGGAATTTTTTAAAATTATGAAATTGTCCTTTAATGTAAGGTCAAACAGGGATTAGATTTGATAGACAGAGTGCCTGAAGAACTATGGATGGAGGTTCATGACATTGTACAGGAGGCAGGGATCAAGACCATCCCCAAGAAAAAGAAATGCAAAAAGGCAAAATGGTTGTCTGACGAGGCCTTACAAATAGCTGTGAAAAGAAGAGAAGCAAAAAGCAAAGGAGAAAAGGAAAGATATACCTATTTGAATGCAGAGTTCCAAAGAATAACACAGAGAGATAGGAAAGCCTTTCTCAGTGATCAATGCAAAGAAATAGAGGAAAACAATAGAATGGGAAAGACTAGAGATCTCTTAAAGAAAATTAGAGATACCAAGAGAACATTCCACGCAAAGATGGGCACAATAAAGGACAGAAATGTTATGGATCTAACAGAAGCAGAAGATATTAAGAACGGGTAGCAAGAATACAGAGAGGAACTATACAAAAAAAGATCTTCATGACCTGGATAATCATGATGGTATGATCACTCTCCTAGAGCCAGACATCCTGGAATGTGAAGTCAAGTGGGCCTTAGGGAAGCATCACTATGAACAAAGCTAGTGGAGGTGTTGAGCTATTTCAAATCCTAAAAGATGATGTTGTGAAAGTGCTGCACACTTCAGTGATGCTGCACTCAATAAGTCAACAAATATGGAAAACTCAGCAGTGGCCACAGGACTCGAAAAGGCCAGTTTTCATTCCAGTCTCAAAGAAAGGCAATGCCAAAGAATGCTCAAACTGCTGCACAGTAGCACTCATCCACACACTAGGAAAGTAATGCTCAAAATTCTCCAGGCCAGGGTTCAACAGTACGTGAACCGTGAACTTCAGATGTTCAAGCTGGGTTTAGAAAAGGCAAAGGAACTAGAGATCAAATTGCCAATATCTGTTGGATCATTGAAAAAGCAAGAGAGTTCCAGAAAAACATCTACTTCTGTTTATTGACTATGCCAAAGCCTTTGACTGTGTGGATCACAACAAACTATGGAAAATTCTTAAAAAGATGGGAATACCACACCACCTGCCCTGCCTCTTGAGAAATCTGTATACAGGTCAGGAAGCAACAGTAGGACTGGGCATGAAAAAACAGATTGGTTCCAAATCTGAAAAGGAGTACGTCAAGGCTGTATATTGTCACCCTGCTTATTTAACTTCTATGCAGAGTACATCATGAGAAATGGTGGGCTGGATGAATCACAAGCTGGAATCAAGATGGCCAGGAGAAATATCAATAACCTCAGATATGCAGATGACACCACCCTTATGGCAGAAAGTGAAGAGGAACTAAAAAGCCTCTTGATGAAAGTGAAAGAGGAGAGTGAAAAAGTTGGCTTAAAGCTCAACATTCAGAAAACGAAGATCATGGCATCTGGTCCCATCACTTCATGGGAAATAGATGGGGAAACAGTGGAAACAGTGACAGATTTTATTTTGGGGGCCTCCAAAATCACTGCAAATGGTGGCTGCAGCCATGAAATTAAAAGATGTTTGCTCCTTGGAAGAAAAATTATGACCAACCTAGACAGCATATTAAAAAGCAGAGACATTACTTGCCAACAAAGGTGTGCCTAATCAAGGCTATTATCTTTCCAGTGATCATGTATGGATGTGAGAGTTGGACTGTGAAGAAAGCTGAGTGCCGAAGAATTGATGTTTTTGAACTATGGTGTTGGGGAAGACTATTGAAAGTCCCTTAGATGCAAGGAGATCCAACCAGTCCATCCTAAAGGAAATCAGTCCTGAATATTCATTGGAAGGATTGAAATCAGTGTTGGATGCTGAAGCTGAAATTCCAATACTTTGGCCACCTGATGCAAAGAACTGACTCATTTGAAAAGGCCCTGATGCTGGGAAAGATTGAAGGCAGGAGGAGAAGGGGATGACAGAGGATGGGATGGTTGTATGGTGTCACGGACTCAATGGACATGAGCTTGAGTAAACTCCAGGAGTTGATGATGGACAGGGAGGCCTAATGTGCTGCAGTTCAAAATGCTGGGGTCACAAAGTGTCGGATATGACTTCGTGACTGAGCTGAACTTACAGGCAATTATTTAGTGAAATAATCAAACCACATGGGTTCAGGCTTTAGTTTTATCTTATAAAATATTTGCATTAAGTTCTTTATAACAGATGTTTCATCATTTGAAAGTTTAGTTGCTCAATTGTGTCCAACTCTTTTTGACCCATGGACTGTAGCCCTGCAGGCTCTTCTCCTCTCTTCATTGAGTTCTCCAGACAAGAAAAATGGAGTGGGTAACCTATCCCTTCTCCAGGGTATCATCCTGACACAGGGATCGAACACAGGTCTCTTACATACAGGCCCATCTAAGCCATCAAGGAAGCCTCATTCTTTATAACAGATGTTTCATGACATATTCACTGGCATTTACACAAAACAGTGTATAGTACCAGACACTTTGTAGATATGAATGAATATTTCTTGATTGATTCATTTTTATTGACCATCAATAGAAAATTGCCTTTTGGCATTCTTTGTATTAATGAAAACCTACTTCACTAGAAAAAGAATTATGTTCAAAATAATAAAAATATAAACCTCTGCCTGTGATAAGACACAAGATTATGAAAATAATGATGCATTCTGCCTTCAACTAATCTCTCATATGTACTAGTTAGAACTCAAAAAAACACTAAAGAAGTAGTACATCAGGATTTTATACCATCAATGTCTTATATCTCTTTTCTGTTTATAGCTTCTCAATTTTCATTGACCTCCTCCTATCATCCATACATTTCAAAATCCTTGGCATATCAACTAGAGTAGATCCATAGTGTGGACCTCCTACTATGTAACGTGGGCTTACTTCACATCCATGTCATGCTAGCTGCCTTCTGCCCTATTGCATTGCTGTTTTATCCCTGTTTCCCATAGGGTCTCAGAGAAAAAAAAAAAGAAACCTACACCCACCCCCTTTCACATCCTTTCACATCCCCCAAATGATAAAAGATGAGTTTGAATAAATAAATACAGAATTCTGCCATCAGAAAATCTAGAAAACTGTTTTACTTTCAGCATGCATGTTAATCTTGTACCATTTTTTAAAATAGAATTTAATTTTAATTTCTTGCTAAAAATCTTTATCTAGTCTTGCCCCACCAGTTTTACTTCTAGTCTTAAAGTGCATTTACTTGATCTTTCTCACTGTGTCTCAGCCTACCCAGACTTTTCTTCGTTTTACCCTTTGCCTGGCTGGCTCTGATTTATTCACTAAGCTATAGCTGGTAGCATCATCTCTGCTGGGGAGACTTTCCTGATACCAGCCCCTTGAGTTAGGTGTCCATTGTTTATGCTCTCTTGTGTGCATCTTAAACATATATATTATTACATGTACTCATTCTATTGGAGTCATTTATGTACCTCTGATTTGCTGAATAAATGAATGAGTGAGTAAAATAATATTTCCACTTCTTGCACATTTCAAACTCTTAAAAAGGTATGGTTTTCAAATCTTTTACATGTATATAATGTATACTGTTCAAACAATAAAATGCTAGTTGGTAAACTACAGAACCAAATAGAATAAATTATGTTCACCATCTGGTAGAAGGCTATTAATTTATTTTTTTGGCCACTGATACGGCTGAAAATGCCAAAAGGAAGAGTGGCATTGAACAATGCTCCCCACTAAGCAGTCTTTATTTAATTGGCATTTCAGGCATTTTCAAAAGATGCTTGGTCAAAGAGATGTATAGGAGCCTTACAATGAGCACTATTTAATTATTTCAGTGCTCATCTGTCACATTAGCTCTCCTCTGTCTCATTTCCAGTGCCCCCAAAGCAATGCAGTTGATGGATTATGGAAAATAAATCTAGTGTGGAAATACTGATAATTTGCTCAAGGTCAAAAAAAAAAAAAACAGCAAGAGTAATTTGCAACTACTAAACTGCTAGATGTAGTGCTTGCTGCTCTGTAAGAGGTGGGAGGGAGAGTTGACAAGACTCTTTAGAGAAATATGCAAATCAAAAATTTACCACCTTTCTAAATCCTTTTAATCCATCAGTTAATCTCAAAAATGACCCAGTTTTCAGAACATTGAATATACTTGGCTACCTAATCACATTATCTCACTTTTCTGCAAACTTTGAAGTGGGAAAGCTATAATGTATAAATGAAAACATTGACAAAGCACAGCTGCCTGTCATATTTCCAATCTTCTCAGAAAAACAAGTGATTTATAGCATGATGAGATCAAATCTTCCTCCATAACATGCTAATGGATGTATTTTAAAACTCAGCAGAACTCGTGCAGTAGGCCAGACTGATGACATTAATGTCAAATCTTTGAACAAATCTAGTTAATGTGAAAGTAGAAGAGAAAGATGATCTCATTTTGGAAACAACAATATAAATGATGCTGTTTGGTGATAAATTGAGACCATGAGAGATTAGAGACCATGTTATATCTTTGAGCTTGTCTTTTATTAGCCAGCTTTCTCCTATAAAATACATTAACATTTTATCTATGAAGAATATAGCTCAAAACAGTTATAAATTAGGTGCCTTTCTGAGGAAGGATCACCACGTGGTTGGCTTGTTTCTGTCTTTACATCCAGGAGTGTTTATTGAAGGCCTACTATGTTCACTGTATAATGCAGATGACTATAAAAAGACTACCAAGATAAGGAAGATAAACATATCTTACTTAACATACATGTAGTTAGATATAAACATATGTATGTTATTTAATTGATAATCTGATGGTGAATATATTAGTTCAGGTTCCCTAGAAGCAGAAGCTAATATGTGAATTTTTATTTAAGCAATTTACTGAGAACCTCTCTCAGGAGAAAGGTGAAAGAAGCAGCATAGAACAAGGCGGGGAAAAAGCAAGGAGGTAATTTCAGACTGAGACTAGTTTCAGTCTGATCACTCGGGCAAGTTTTGGAAAAAGATTGCACTACAGCATTGTGTCCGCTTTGAGAGAAGGGGATCAACCTTTTGTATTTCATGCCAGTCAATCATAGGCCACACTTTGACTCCAGGAATTTATTGATAGAAGTGGGCAATGGGACCTCCTTGGCAAGGTGTCTTCATTTGGCTGAAGGCAAATTTCTAGCAAAGGGGAGAGCTGTGAGTTGTCATCAGTTAACTCAACAACAGGGAATGGGGTACTGGCTGTCAATGGGGGATCAGGATGGGGCACCAAGAGCATCAGTTCTAGTCCACCACTTCCACCACTCAGCTTCACTACTTTTCATAGGAAGTTCACGCCATTCAGGCACAGCTTCTTTGAGCTGTCTATCTGTTGGTCACAGGTCCGGGAAAATTTTCAAGAGATTTACTGGGATAAATTCCAAACTGTACTGCTACAGTTGATCCTTAGTACTACTCATTAATATATCTGTCTTTTATCACCCATTCTAGATTGTCCCAGAGAAGGCACTGTTGACCCACTCCAGTACTCTTGCCTGAAAAATCCCATGGATGGAGCAGCCTGGTGGGCTACAGTCCATGGAGTTGCAAAGAGTCGGACACGACTGAGTGACTTCACTTTCACTTTTCACTTTCATGCATTGGAGAAGGGAATGGCAACCCACTCCAGTGTTCTTGCCTGGAGAATCCCAGGGATGGGGGAGCCAGGTGGGCTGCCGTCTATGGGGTCGCACAGAGTCGGACATGACTGATGTGACTTGGCAGCAGCAGCAGCAGATTGTCCTCCTTATCATCTAGCACTTCTGTTGGTTTGGACACTTTGCCTGTTGGGTTTACTTAGATCCTCACCCCTGAGAGTCCTGAGTTCCTACGTACTGCACCCCAACACACATTGTTGATGTGTTTGTACGTTTTTAATTATTGTGGGCCAGAGAATACCATGGACCCACCAGTGGATCACCTAGGTGTTGTGGATACTTATCTTTGCCCTCTTTATGAAGAACACTTCCATTTCTCCGTTATGATCATAATCAATTACCCATGCCGATATAGCAGCTATTTTCTTTCTTCCCAGTCTGCTGGCACAAAGATCCCAAAGTAATCAGTTAATAGTCAAAATTCTTTTGTTTACAGTGACTCTTTCTGTGTCACCTGGTGGATCTCTATTTTCACTGGGAGTCAAAAATTCTAGACTCACAGAGCTAAAAATAACAGAGTGAAGAAGTGAGTGTTGGTACTATTTCCTTACCTCCAGACCTGTATGTTCTATCTACTGGTGATACAGCAGTATAGTGTTGATTGAGTTTGAGCAAAGCTGGAAGATAGTAAAGGATAGGGAAGCCTGGCGTGCTGCAGTTCATGGACTTGGAAAGAGTCAGGCACTACTTAGCGAATGAACAGCAACAAAGATGCATACAACTCTATGAAGCATAGAGCCCCGTCTCTGCACTACATAATCTCCAAAATGAAACTTTCAGCTGCTCCTTCAGAGGGTCATTTCATCCATCAAGCCAGTAGCTTCTGCTTCTGGATAGTGCAACATACGAGAGGACAAATGAATCCTACGTTTGTATGCCCATTCTCACACTTCTTTGTCTGTGAGGTGGTTACTTATCCCTGCCAAAGGATAAGATCCTCTGAGCCCTTGGATTGTTGTGCTGTGTGATATATTATAAGCAAAGCAAAGTCATTTATAGATTATATGTCAATCCCATTGTGACAGGTACCCTCCTCTAAAGATGTCTACTTCCTACTCTCTAGAATCTGTTGTTGGAAAAGGAAATGGCAACCCACTCCAGTGTTCTTGCCTGGAGAATCCCAGGGATGGGGGAGCCAGGTGGGCTGCCATCTATGGGGTCGCACAGAGTCGGACATGACTGATGTGACTTGGCAGCAGCAGCAGCAGCAGCAGCAGCAGCAGGATCTGTTGTGATGGTTAATTTTACGTGATAACTTGAATGACCATGGGATGCTCATATTAGACTTTATTTCTGGGTGTGTCTGTGAGAGTGTTTCCAGAAGAGAAATATATCTTGCCCATAAAGCCCATAAGAAACAGTTCGCTGTCAGTAATATACCTTCCTTTTCTATCATAGGGGATATCAGCTCTCCAGCCATACATCATAATTTACTTTGCAAGGATCTTGATCACCTTTCCCTTCCACAAGATACCTGCCAACATCTACAGATAACTGCTTTTTCTTAAGAAATAACTTTCGGCTTACTGCTGTACCTTAGTAGAGATTGACCGAATGCTTAACCACATGCCACCAAGTTATGGCGTGAGCTGCCATCATGAACTGCATGTTATCTGATTTCCTAAACTGTGGGCATGTACAGCAAACACTCCACCATTAGATGGAAGTGGCCTGAGCGGGCCCTGAAGGCACATGTAAGTTATATAAAGAGGTGGCCTAAGTGCCCATGGTCCCTACTCCTGCTTCAGTCCCTTTTCTCTCTCAGCCTGCAACCATGGCCTCATGGGGCGTTCCCTGTAATCAACTAGCAGAGGAAGAGAAGTCTCAAATCCTGTTTACAGACGGTCTGGTCCAATATGTAGGCAGTACCCAAGAGTGGACAATGGCAAGTTCAAGGGCACTACAGCCCCTTCTTGGGGCTGTCCCTGGTGGGCAGTGGTGAAGCAGAATCTTCCCAGTGGGCAGAGTGTCTGATTTCTTACTTTGCTTAGAAGGAGAAATGGTCCTAGGTGCAATTAAATAATGATTGGATAAAGGTATATGAAAGAACCAACCCCAATTATGTGCTGCTTGCCAGAAACACATTTTAAACATAACATGTGCATAAGTTGAAATGAAAACGATACAATCATAAGCACAAGAAAGCTAATGTAGATAAATGAATATTAGACAAAAGTATGGCAGAGATGATGAGATATTTCATAATGATGAAAGGGTAAATTAGTCAATAAGTTACAAAATCTCTAAATATATATGCACCTGATAAAAGAGCTTCAAAATAGGTGGTGCAAAAATTGACAGAAGTATGAGAAGGGTAGAAAAATCCACAGTTATAATAACCCTTTATAAATAATTTTAGGAAAAAAGATCAACAAAAATATAAAACAATTAAAAACTTGCCTAATAAACATTTTGCGAACACATCACTTAACTAAAGAGTACATGATTGCAGGTAATAAGTGTGGAAGAAAACCTTCAGATGGAGAAAGTCTTAAGAGACGGAACATGTAGTTTACATCATGATAAAGTGCTTGTATTTAAGCCAAAGAGCAATGAGAAGGCATTGAAGAATTTTAACAGGGACATAAATGATGTAAACAAATTATATATTGTATAATCACTCACATTCTCCCCAATATCGTCATGTGAGGAATAAGCAAAACCTTTAAATAGGTTTGAGACATAAAGAAGGTTCAAAAAACAAAATGAAACAAAAAGTAGGTTGTCAATACCAAATGACTTTTAGCATGTTAAAGTGAAATTCACATAATGAGATTTTTTGATAATGTTTAGGTATTCATTAGGTCTAATAATGAATGTGTAATAAGGAAAGAGATTCTAGCTTAGTGCCATTCGCAAAGCATACATGTTTAGGCATGCTACTGCACACACATGCACACAAATGGCTGAGTCAGCAGGAAGAATTTGTCCTGCCTCTGATCTAAGATATTCTCGTAGGACAGATAAAGTTTTATAATTTGGGGAGTCTCCTTTGGCCACAAACTCCTCAATTCCATCTCATTATAATTTTGTGAAATTTTAGTCATTGTTAGAGTAAAAGAAAGTAGAGACAGTTTACAGACATTGAATTTGCTTCGAGATTTCTCTTTCTAAGAATTCTATATTTCTAGACCAACAGTTAGATGGATAACCTCACAGACTACTGCCTAACCCAGAGGCACATGTTTGGACCAAGTACAGTTAGAAAATAAGGGCTAAACACAGAGATTTGACACTGACAAGTTCAAGTGGATTTTCTCATATTTTGGTCTCATAAATTTAAAGGCAAACTTAGATCACACAAAACATTACCTCTTCCCTGTATAGTTTTTTTTTTTTTTATTGAAGACTCACAGTTTCATGGGGCTATCCAGAAGGATCCATTTCTTGGTTTCCTCTATGCCTGCAATAATCTTTTAACCTTTATATCTCCAGTCCAAAGAAATTGACAAAGCAAGATCTAACCTGACTTGAAATGTAAATGTTGACCCAGTTTCCTCTTTCATGTTGCTCCCTCAGTACTGATTTGTGTGAAATAAGAACAGATGGCAATGTGTCACTTGTGGGGAAATTTTTTATTTTACTTCTAAAATGCTCCCCTTCACTCAATAACATATTGCTGTCAATAAATGTTTCATTTGCTTCATTTAATTACTCTGGCCCAGATTCCTTTGGCCACACAAGTCTAATAAAAACTCAAAGAGATGATATTGTTCTGGAAGGAAAGTGGAAATATAATGATAATATAAACCATTTTGATAGAGAAATATTGGAGACTAAAATCTTCATGTCTCAAACTAAAGGGCAGTTGAAGAGATGGTCTCAGGGGCAAGTTTCAAAATAAGCTGTGGAATTAATAATATACAACTCTGTATGTTCAGCAGCGAACACAAAGCAGACTTGAAGTAAACCAAGGAATGAAGTATGCAAGGGAGCTTCAGTAGACCCAAAGTGTGCAAATGTTGGCTGACCAACACAGACCTCAGAGTGGTATAAGCATACAAAATAGTTTATTGAAAAACAAACCTAACATTTCAAATTATCTGATAGAATTTTAAAAAATACTATTGAACTGAAAAGTGAGAGAGTCCTTTTGGAATAAGAGAAGAGTTCCTATAGTGATGGACTAAAGGAAGAGTTGCTTCTACTTAAAATCTCCCTTGAAAGTGAAAACGTTGCTCACTCAGTCATCTCTGACTCTTTGTGATCCCCATGGACTGTAACCTGCCAGGCTTCTCTGTCCATGGAATTCTCCAGGCAAGAATGCTGGAGTGGATTGATATGCCCTTCTCCAGAGGATCTTCCCGACCCAGGGATCAAACGTGGGTCTCCTACATTGCAGGCAGATTTTTTTACCATCTTGTGTATGCTTTTCCTTATGCTTTTTCCAGAGAAAGAGCATGGAGAAATGTTTTAAACCTCAGTTCCCTAGTGGTCACATCAGAGTAGGATATTGGTTTTCTTCATTTTAGCTTTCCTTATCTTTCCTTCCTTTTTTCCTTCTTTCCCTTCCTTCAACCCTGCCTTCCTTCCTTCCTTCTTATTCCCCTTTCTCCCTCCTTCCCTTCCTTCCTTCTTTCCTTATCTCCCTGTTTCTCTTCCTTTCTTCCTTCTTCTTCCCTCTCTCCCTTCCTTCTTCCCTTCTTTCCTTTCTCCACAGCTTTAAAGCTTAAAAATAACTCCATTGACTAAAGGCATCACATGAAAAAATAGTTTATTTCTCCATGTATCATTGGACCTAATGGACAAAAGTTCTGGATGACTCATACATTGGTGTCAATTTGGTTCACGGTGGAAACAGCTGGTTCAAATCAACAGAGTTTACAGAAAAGACTACTCTTAAAGTTCTCCAAATTGAATTTCCTCATCACAGTCCCCAGATCCAGTTTCTAAAACTGTTGTGTGGCTATATAATGAGCTGAAAATGTGGCAGGGCAGTCGTACCAGTCAGATCATTGTCAACCCAATACTCTCCTGGAATCAATTCCAGTACTTTTTTCTCACATGGTTTGCTGATCTGATTTAGACTTCTAGGAAAGCTCTGGGCAGATTATGACAAAAGACTGCTGCTGCTAAGTCGCTGCAGTCATGTCCGACTCTGTGTGACCCCATAGACAGCAGCCCACTCAGCTCCTCTGTCCCTGGGATTCTCCAGGCAAGAATACTGGAGTGGGTTGCCATTTCCTTCTTCAATTATGACAAAAGACACTGGTGGCTTAAAGAATATGATGCTGTTTGGAATATTCCGCTAGATACTGAAATGTAGAAAAGTCATATAAACTTCTCTGGGTTTCAATTTATTTATTTATAGACTAGTGATAGCAATAGTTCATACAAAAAAGAAATAGTCCGAGTACTAATTGAGATAAAATATGTGAAAGTTCTGTGAAAGTGCTCTTTGCTTATATTACGTGTTTACTATTTGTCAAGCAGAGCTAGGATGAAAGTATTGACTTTATTGTTCATAAGGCACACTTTAGATTCTCACTACCTAGCCCAGGGACGGGGGAGCCTGGTGGGCTGCGGGATCGCACAGAGTCAGACACGACTGAAGCGACTTAGGAGCAGCAGCAGCACCTAGCCTTTGGAATTCTGACTTTACCACTTACTAACATAGTCCTCGACAAGTTATTTAACCTTCCTACTCTTATTTTCCTCATCCATCATTGGAGGTGTTTGTGTGAAATTAATGAGACAATACATTAAAAGTTTTTGAAACAGTGTCAAGCACATATTTAATGTATAGAAAGTTCATATATGGATATCTCTATAAAAATGGTTCCTGCAAACATGAAGACACAAACTATATGCCTGTGTAGATTCTCATTTTAACTGTTCACAGCTGTTCCTGGGCTTAAATTCCTTTGCTGAAAAATAGATATTTACTAACAACTTCTTTTGCAAAATTCTCAGTGCATCTCACAAATGTTATGCTTGAGACTTGAAATTATCCTGAGACAGTACAAGCTCTGGCTGCATACATGCAGTGCAACCGGATTAGAGGTGAATGTTATATATTTGTGTGTTGTGTGTGTCTCCATTTTCCAGACTTCACAGCTTAACAAATTCTCTCATATAGTTTTCATCGTTTTTATTTTACACTCAGAACTTTTTTCCTTTTAAGTTTTTTTTTCCTACACAATGCATATTTCTGAGTTTCTTCCATTTATTTTATTGTTTCTAATGCTAATTTTAATTCTACTATTTTAAAAACTCTTTGTAACATTTTCTTACCTCACAAAACTTTTAGGATTTTTATTAGAATCTGATAATTTTTTAGCTAACTTTTTTCAACTGACTCCTTTTATATTATCTCATTTTAGCTCTTTCATTATAATTCATTATCTTAGAATTTAATTGCAAACATGCAGCGGTTGTTTTTAACTTTTCTAAGAGCCAGATTTTGGAATCAGGCTACCTGAGTTGAACTCTAGCTTTACCATTTACAAAGCCACATGGCTGGAATCATGCGGCTAACCTTTTGTAAAATGGGAATGATATCATAA
The DNA here is from genome assembly GCA_935064755.1 of Tragelaphus eurycerus. Taxonomy (NCBI): domain Eukaryota; kingdom Metazoa; phylum Chordata; class Mammalia; order Artiodactyla; family Bovidae; genus Tragelaphus; species Tragelaphus eurycerus. The sequence goes on along the minus strand of CAKXYN010000010.1, from coordinate 35,305,373 downwards.
TTTTTTGTGAATTTTAGGAAGCAATATACATTAAACTCTGTTTAAACATAGTCTCAATAAGTAACTATCATTTCTGAAATTGGTTCTTCTCTTCATTGTAAATATATATGTTTGTGTAGACAAATACATTTATGTTGTTGTTCAGTCACTAAGTCGTGTCCAACTCTTTGTGACCCCGTGGACTGCAGCATGCCAGGCTCTTCTGTCCTCCAATCTCTTTTGGAGTTTGCTCAAGTTCACGTTCATTGAGCCAGTGATGCTATTCAACCATGTGATCCTCTGCTGTCCCCTTCTCCTTTTGCCTTCATTCTTCCGCATCATGCGGTTGGCTCTTCACATCATGCGGCCAAAGTATTGGAGCTTCAGCTTCAGCATCGACCCTTCCAATGTTTATTCAGGGTTGTTTTCCTTTAGGATTGACTGTTTTGATCTCCTTGCAGTCCAAGGGACTCTCAAGAGTCTTCTCCAACACCTCAATTCAAAAGCATGAATTCTTCAGCACTCAACCTTCTTTATGGTCCAACTCTCACATCCATACATGACTACTGCAAAAACCATACCTTCAACTGTATGGACCTTTGTCAGCAAAGTGATGTCTCTGCTTTTTAATACTCTGTCTAGGTTTGTCATAGCTTTCCTTCCAAGAGGCAAGCATCTTTTAATTTCATGGCTGAAGTTACCATGCTGCTGCTGCTGCTGCTGCTACTAAGTCACTTCAGTTGTGTCCAACTCTGTGCGACCCCATAGATGGCAGCCCAACAGGCTCCCCCGTCCCTGGGATTCTCCAGGCAAGAACACTGAAGTGGGTTGCCATTTCCTTCTCCAACGCATGAAAGGGACAAAGGAAAGTGAAGTCACTCAGTCATGTGCGACTCTTAGCGACCCCATGGACTGAGGCCTACCAGGCTCCTCCATCCATGGGATTTTCCAGGCAAGAGTACTGGAGTGGGGTGCCAGTGCCTTCTCCAGAAGTTACCATACATACATATTTATGTTCCTGTGTATTTATGTATACACACATATATAGTTCCTCTTCTGTGTTTAAAAAAAAAAAATTGGCCACATCCCATGACATGTGGGACCTTAGTTCCTCTATCAGGGGTTGAATCTGTGTCCCCTTTATTGGAAGGTAGAGTCTTAACCCCTGGATTGCCAGGGAAGTCCTCTTTTCTGCATTATTGAGTGTTATGTTTACAGTCTTTTTTATGTTGTAGGTTTTTTCTTTTTTCCCCCTGTATTCTCCGTAGAAGAAATCTGTTTAGTTCTGATGTTTGCCATAAAACAGTGGGTGGATTCTCCTTGGTTGCCTTCATGAGCCACCAGCACTGTGAGAATGCTTCTTTCTATCATAACTTGGGTGCTGTTTGATCTGATCTCCAGCTACCAGATATTCTCTGATATTTTAGACTTTGATGTGAGGCGTGTTTGTTGGCCTAAAAGGGATTCTTCTGATGTTGCTATTTGCTTGTCTTACTAAAAAGAATAGTATTTCCCCTTGGTAATGGTGTAGGATCTTCCACATAGATAAGAGTAAATTAAAAATTTAAACTTGTCATGTGAAAGAGTACAGGTCACTATTTTCAGAGACATCTTCTGCTCAGTTCATTTCTACGGTTTCCTTCTCACCCTCACCTTTTCTGATTTAGGACTTTAATTTGGCATTTGATGAAGAAAATATCTATTGGTATCTTGAAGATAGTTGACTCTTTGTGTCTAGTGGTGCTTTTCTAAATACTGTATCGCTCTAGATGTTTTTATAGGTTTGTGGATACAAGGCTCAACAATAAAGACAGTTCCTAGGCTCCCAGAATTTGACGTCTTTTTTTTAATTTTTTTGGTTTGTTTATTAGATGTTGACAATTTTAAAAATTTTTATAAACAGTGCTGCGATGAACACTGGGGTACACGTGTCTCTTTCAATTCTGGTTTCCTCAGTGTGTATGCCCAGCAGTGGGATTGCTGGATCATAAGGCAGTTCTATTCCCAGTTTTTTAAGGAATCTCCACACTGTTCTCCATAGTGGCTGTACTAGTTTGCATTCCCACCAACAGTATAAGAGGGTTCCCTTTTCTCCACACCCTCTCCAGCATTTAATGCTTATAGACTTTTGGATCGCAGCCATTCTGACTGGTGTGAAATGGTACCTCATAGTGGTTTTGATTTGCATTTCTCTGATAATGAGTGATGTTGAGCACCTTTTCATGTGTTTGTTAGCCATGTGTACGTCTTTTTGAGGAAATGTCTATTTAGTTCTTTGGCCCATTTTTTGATTGGGTCATTTATAATAGCCAGGACATGGAAGCAACCTAGATGTGCATCAGCAGATGAATGGATAAGAAAGCTGTGGTACATATACACAATGGAGTATTACTCAGCCATTAAAAAGAGTACATTTGAATCAGTTCTAATGAGGTGGATGAAACTGGAGCCTATTATACAGAGTGAAGTAAGCCAGAAAGAAAAACACCAATACAGTATACTAACGAATATATATGAATTTAGAAAGATGGTAACAATAACCCTGTATATGAGACAGCAAAAGAGACACTGATGTATAGAACAGTCTTTTGGACTCTAGGAGAGGGAGAGGGTGGGATGATTTGGGAGAATGGCATTGAAATATGTATAAAATCATATATGAAATGAGTCGCCAGTCCAGGTTCGATGCACAATACTGGATGCTTGGGGCTGGTGCACTGGGATGACCCAGAGGGATGGTATGGGGAGGGAGAAGGGAGGAGGGTTCGGGATGTGGAACACATGTATACCTGTGGCAGATTCATTTTGATATATGGCAAAACCAATACAATATTGTAAAGTTAAATAAAATTAAATTAAAAAAATAAAAAAAATAAAAATTTTTATGGTAATAAAATACACGTAACATAAAATTTACTATCTTCAGATCAGATCAGATCAGTCGCTCAGTCGTGTCCGACTCTTTGCGACCCCATGAACTGCAGCACGCCAGGCCTCCCTGTCCATCACCAGCTCCCGGAGGTCACTCAGACTCACACCCATCAAGTCAGTGACGCCATCCAGCCATCTCATCCTCTGTCGTCCCCTTCTCCTCCTGCCCTCAATCCCTCCCAGCATCAGAGTCTTCTCCAATGAGTCAACTCTTCGCATGAGGTGGCCAAAATACTGGAGTTTCAGCTTTAGCATCATTCCTTCCAAAGAAATTCCAGGGCTCATCTCCTTCAGAATGGACTGGTTGGATCTTCTTGCAGTCCAAGGGACTCTCAAGAGTCTTCTCCAACACCACAGTTCAAAATCATCAATTCTTCGGCGCTCAGCCTTCTTCACAGTCCAGCTCTCACATCCATACATGACCACAGGAAAGACCATAGCCTTGACTAGGCGAACCTTTGTTGGTAAAGAAATGTCTCTGCTTTTGAATATGCTATCTAGGTTGGTCATAACTTTCCTTCCAAGGAGTAAGCGTCTTTTAATTTCATGGCTGCAGTCACCATCTGCAGTGATTTTGGAGCCCAGAAAAACAAAGTCTGACACTGTTTCCACTGTTTCTCCATCTATTTCCCATGTAGTGATGGGACCAGATGCCATGATCTTCGTTTTCTGAATGTTGAGCTTTAAGCCAACCTTTTCACTCTCCACTTTCATCAAGAGGCTTTTTAGCCCCTCTTCACTTTCTGCCATAAGAGTGGTGTCATCTGCATATCTGAGGTTATTGATATTTCTCCCAGCAATCTTGATTCCAACTTCTGTTTCTTCCAGTCCAGCATTTCTCATGATGTATTCTGCATATAAGTTAAATAAACATGGTGACAATATGCAGCCTTGACGTACTCCTTTTCCTATTTGGAACCAGTCTGTTGTTCCATGACCAGTTCTAACTGTTGCTTCCTGACCTGCATACAGATTTCTCAAGAGGCAGATCAGGTGGTCTGGTATTCCCATCTCTCTCAGAATTTTCCACAGTTTATTGTGATCTACACAGTCAAAGGCTTTGGCATAGTCAATAAAGCAGAAATAGATGTTTTTCTGGAACTCTCTTGCTTTTTCCATGATCTAGTGGATGTTGGCAATTTGATCTCTGGTTCCTCTGCCTTTTCTAAATCCAGCTTGAACATCAGGAAGTTCACGGTTCACATATTGCTGAAGCCTGGCTTGGAGAATTTTGAACATTACTTTACTAGCGTGTGAGATGAGTGCAATTGTGCGGTAGTTTGAGCACTCTTTGTCATTGCCTTTCTTTGGGATTGGGATGAAAACTGACCTTTTCCAATCTTGTGGCCACTGCTGAGTTTTCCAAATTTGCTGGCATATTGAGTGCAGCACTTTCACAGCATCATCTTTCAGGATTTGGAATAGCTCCACTGGAATTCCATCACCTCCACTAGCTTTGTTTGTATACTATCTTGGCCATTTTTAATTGTACTGTTCTTTTTAAGGATCATAAAATATGCTATCTAAACCATTTTAAATGTACATTTTTAACTGTATAGGTATTTAAGCCATTCACGTAATTAAGCAACCATTATCACTTCCTATCCCTATAACTTTTTTGACTTGTAATACTGAAACCCTATATCCATTAAATGTTAACTCCCCCTTCTCCCCTTTCCCCAGCCCCTGGTAGCTACCATTCTACTTTCTGTCTTTATGATTTCGACTGTTGTCAGTACCTCATATAAGTGGACTCATACAGTATTTGTCTTTTTGTGACCGTCTTGCTTTTTACTTAACATAATGTCCTCAAGGGACATCCCTATTGTAGCAGATTGAGGAATTTCCTTCCTGTTGAAGGCTGAGTAATATTCCATTGTAAGTATATACCCCATTTTCCTTAACTATTCATCTGTTGATGAACACTTTGGTTGCTTTCATGGTTCAGCTATTAGGAATAATGCTGTTATAAACATGGGTGTACAATATCTCTTCAAAATCCTACTTTCAATTCTTTTAGGTACATACCTAGAAGTGGACTTGCTTGACCATACAGTAATTCTGTTGTTAATTTTTTGAGGAGCATAATCAAAATTGTCATAAGCTAGGAGCTATGTGAAAATGTGAAAAACAATCTTATGCTAATAAGTTCAATATCTAAGTGAAATGGTCAAAATTTTTAAAAGATACAAGCTACCAAAACTCATTTAAAAATAACATAAATAACCTTATATTTATTAAAGAAACTAAGTATGCAGTTTAAAACTTTTGAAAAGATATCGCAAAAATACTGCAGATAGATTTCCCTCATAAAAATACGTCCTGCATTTTTATTAAACATGTAAATAAAAGCTGTGTATGTATGTGTCCACATGCATGCATGTGCATGCTCAGTCATGTCTGACTTTTTGAGACTGTATGGACTGTAGCTTGCCAAGCTCTTAGTCCATGGGTTTCTCCAGGCATTACTGAAGTGGGTTACAACATTTCCCCCATCAGGGGATTTTCCTTACTCATGAACCCATGTCTCCTGCATTGGCAGGCAGATTGTTCACCACTGAGCCACCTGGGAAGCATATACATACATATATATATATATATATATATATATATATATATATATAGTTTTGTATGAGGGATAAAGAAGAAAGCAGAACAATATTGTTAATTTGTTTAAGGTGGGGAGATTACTGTAGTGAGGAAATAATTGAGTTTTTCATCTCTGTTTTGCTTAAATTCTACAGTCTATATTAGTTATTATTTTTCAATTTAAAAATGTAACTTTAATAAAAGAAGAAGAAAAAAAAAACCCGAAGGTACTCTACTTTGTTATTTATGGCAAGAGGAAAACTTGAAATCAGAAGATCTGTTTCATGCATACTAGGCCCAGGCTCCATGTGTGGTACTGGTGACCCAACAATGAATGAGTAAAACACAAATATGGTATCAGTCTAAATGATTCTTAATATAACAGAGTGAGAAGGAAAGTAGGGAACCAAGTTCATGTCCTGACTACAGATGTAATTAGTATGCATGGTCGTTGAGAGCATGAATCTCCTCCTTTATTAGGTCTTCAGGTCAGTTCAGTTGCTCACTTGTAACTGAGTCTTTGCAACCTATGGACTGCAGCACTCCAGGCTTTCCAGTCCATTACCAACTCCCAGAGCTTACTCAAACTCATGTCCACTGAGTCAGTGATGCCATTCAACCATCTCATCCTCTGTCATCCCCTTCTCCTCCTGCCTGCAGTCTTTCCCAGCATCAGGGTCTTTTCAAACGAGTCACTTCTTCACATCAGGTGGCCAAAGTATTGGAGTTTCAGCTTCCACATCGATCCTTCCAATGAATATTCAGGACTGATCTCCTTTAGGATGGACTGGGTGGATCTCCTTGCCATCCAAGGGACTCTCAAGAGTCTTCTCCAACACCGCAGTTCAAAAGCATCAATTCTTCGGTACTCAGATTTCTTTATAGTCCAACTCTAACATCCATACATGACTACTGGAAAAACCACAGCTTTGACTATACGGACCTTTGTCGGCAAAGTAATGTCTCTGCTTTTTAATGAGCTGTCTAGGTTGGTTATAACGTTTCTTCCAAGGAGCAAGTGTCTTAATTTCATGGCTGCAGTCATATGCAGTGATTTTGGAGCCCCCCAAAATAAAGTCTCTCACTGTTTCTCTTGTTTCCCCATGTATTTGCCATGAAGTGATGGGACCAGATGCCATGATCTTAGTTGTCTGAATGTTGAGTTTTAAGCCAACTTTTTCATTCTCCTCTTTCACTTTCACTTTCATCAAGAAGCTCTTTAGTTTTTCTACACTTTCTGCCATAAGGGTGGTATCATCTGCATATCTGAGGTTATTGATTCCAGCTTGTGTTTCATCTAGGCTGGCATTTCACATGATGTACTCTGCATATCAGTTAAATAAGCAGGGTGATAATTTACAGCCTTGACATAGTCCTTTCCCGATTTGGAACCAGTCTGTTGTTCTATGTCCAGTTCTAACTGTTGCTTCTTGCCCTGCACACAGATTTCTCAAGAGGCAGGTCAGGTGGTCTGGTATTCCCATCTCTTTCAGAATTTTCCACAGTTTGTTGTGATCCACACAGTCAAAGGTTTTGGCATAGTCAATAAAACAGAAATAGATGTTTTTGTTGTGATCCACACAGTCAAAGTCTTTGGCATAGTCCATAAAGCAGAAATAGATGTTTTTCTGAAACTATCTTGCTTTTTTGATGATCCAAACAGATGTTAGCAATGGATATTGATCTCTGGTTCCTCTGCCTTTTCTAAATACCAGCTTGAAGATCTGGAAGTTCATGGTTCACGTACTATTGAAGCCTGGCTTGGAGAATTTTGAGCACTACTTTGCTAACATGTGAGATGAGTGCAACTGTGCAGTAGTTTGAACATTCTTTGGCATTGCCTTTCTTTGGGATTAGAATGAAAACTGACCTTTTTGAGTCCTGTGGCCACGGCTGAGTTTTCCAAATTTGAAAACTGGCATATTGAGTGCAGCACTTTCACAGCATCATCTCAGGATTTGAAATAACTCAACTGGAATTCCATCACCTCCACTGGTTTTGTTCATAGTGATGCTTCCTAAGGCCCACTTAACTTCACATTCCAGGATGTCAGGCTCTAGGTGAATGATCATACTATCGTGATTATCTGATTATTAAGTCTGATTATTAAGTCTGGAACATTATGATTATTAGGTCTGGCACATAGTGAGTATTATTTAATAGTGTTCAATGAACAAATTAATGAATGATGCCTCTGGTTCAGTAGGATACAGAGAAAGTAGGAAGTGAGAAAGAAAGGGATATATACTGGAGACACTTTCTTTTTACATACCAGAATAGATGCAGGAAGTTTCAGACAAAGCAAAATATATATATGAAAATGTGGACAACATACGACATAATTAAGGAATGGGTGTTATTAAAACCATTGCTGCACACAGTAAAAAGAGATGGTCGGGTTTGGAAATAAATCAGGAAAGGTAACAGGAAATAGCTTCATTTGCCATGATAAAACATTTAGATTGGATTTAAGGAGATCAGAGAGAGCACAAGAGTAGGGCTCTCAGAGATAAAAGAGTATTTCTCTGATTGTGTATGTGGGGACCAAGAGTGTTGGTTACACTTTTTCTATGAAATAGTGAAACAGAAGATAGGAGAAGGGTCCTCCACCAATAAATAAATGTGGGGATATCATGAGTTAGGGTGCTTGAAGAGAATAGAGAGGATTTGTTATTACTATATTTATTATATGATTTTCATGAGTCCTCAAGGGGTGGTACCAAAAAAGTCAACCCCAAATATCTTTATCATGGTGTCTCATCACGAAGGGAGTGACATGGCTGCTACTGCCTGACAAAGCAACATCCCAACACCCTCTCTGAACTTCAGGCTTTTAAGATAAATAGCTTCAACCCTTTCACTGAATTGGAAACTACAAATGATTTGTTTCCTACAAACGATTCTCATGAGTGAACATGAATGTGCAGATAATAGTATCTAGAATTCATTTTTTAATTTATCTTAGAAAATTTCACCTAACTCCAAGTGAGGATATATTTTGAGATTGATAATCTAGGGCTAAATTCTATTGACTTTAGAGTTTTAAGTTGAGAAATGAGAAATTTAGTGAATGGTGTTGAATTGTTTTTCCCTTTTCATTTCACAGTAAACTGTTGGCTCAACTACTTCCTCATTCCTTATATTTATTTATAGATATTGTGATATAATGGTGGAATTCCTGAAACATGTGTGAATCTCAGTCAAAAAATACAATTGTCTAAGAAACAAGCTGTGGCTTCTCTTCTACAATTTGATTTAATTTCTGACACAGAACCCCTATTACACCACTGATGGGAACCTTAGCCTCCTAAACTATTAGGATATCTTTCTTGTGATCATACTACTTCTTTAGGTCCAGTATCACACAGGTCGGGTAGTTTGTAAGGGTGGAAAAAGGCAGAGGCAGGGAAAAAGAGACCGACTTTTCAGTCATTTGTCCGCACTTGTTTTCACTAGAACAGGCGTTATCCCCGTCTGCCTGGTTCCTTTCAGATCTAGGGATGCTCTGCTGTTCTGAGCCATGAGTCTGGCATGATTTGTTTTTTCCAGATCGCCTATGGGGCCATCTGCCCTGTGTGGCTCACAGCTGTTTTCTTCTTGGGTCCTGGCCTTCCCAGCAGCAGTGCAGTGCATGCCTTTCCCTCTGCTTTGGGAACACATAGACCTCTCTATTTAGCTTATCCTTTCTCCTCTGCCCTAATCCAGAGGTCTTTTAATAAGGATGGTGGGAGTCACTTTTTGTGCGCAAGTTTAATTCAAGATAATCCATCTATCCTTTCCAGTTCCTCTTGTATTAGATGTTTTGTAAAGCAAAACCCAGAAAGACTTGTGGGATGTCATAGAAAGAGAAAAATGTTTGCCTACAATGTTTTTATATATTGTAGCTATTTTTTTCTGTTAGAACAGTGAAATTGGCAAAGTTCAGCTTTGTTATCCATAAATATCTTCTTGGTAGGGGAGGAAGAAAATCATACCAAACACCTACAGATTCAAGGTCAGTTTTATTAACCAGTGTTTACTACATATTTGCTGTTTGTAAGGTACTTTGCATAACACAAAGTCAAAAACAAGATTCCTGTCCTAGAGAAATTTGTACTCTAGTGAAGAAGGAAGACTAGAACATAAATAACAGTAATACAAAATCTGAAATGATTAATCTGCCTGCATGAGTCATAAACAAAGAGCTTTGGGAGTAGTGAGAAGGCGATTAATTTTAATCTGGGTATTGGAGAAAACTTCAGACCTAGCACTGACTCATAGCCTACCAGTAAACAGAATATTAACAACTCTCTGGGCAATTTGGGGTGGGGTGCAGAGGATTACTCACAACTTCTTCAACCCCTGAACAAGCACATTTGTGTGCCTTGGAGGGTCCAGAACTTCTTGTTAAGGGAGTCTTCATAGCCATCCTCACTCACTGCCAGAGCCCCTCTCTGCCTTTATCTATTTTTCTAAAGCTCATGTGTTGCTGGTCAGTGATTCTCTTGCCTCCTTGTAGTAGTGGTGTTGGTATTTGTGAGTTCTCCACTCTCACTGTATAATATTTCCTTTCTCTCTTTTTCACTTGAGCAATTGATTTCAAATTCTGAACTATTTTGTGCTTGGCATTTTCTGACTAGCTAAACCTTGTTCATAAGCCCCAAAGAGTCAGAAACTTTAGGAAAATGAAGTGATCAATATGGCAGGAGAGAAAAATGGGATTGATTGTTTTAAAAAATGCTAAAAATTTTAAAAAGCATATTTATAAGTGAAAGAAGGCAATCTGGAAATGCTGCATACTGTATGATTCCAACAATGTGACATTCTGGAAAAAGCAAAACTACGGAGACAGTAAAAAGATCTGTGGTTGCTAGAGCTTGGGAGGATGAGTGGGAAGGGATGAGTAGGCAGAACACAAAGGAATTTTAGAGCAGTGAAAATACTCTGGATGATAGTACAGTGGAGGATATAAATCATTATGCATCTGTCCAAACCCATTGAATGTATTCAATACAACACCGAGAGTAAACACTACTGTGAACTATGGACTTTGGGTGATAAGGATGTGTAAGTTCATCAGTTGTTACAAATATATCACTCTGGTAGGGGACATTGGTAGGGGAGGAGTGTCTGCATTTGTGGAGCCTGGGAATATATAGTAATCTGTACTTTCTACTAGGTTTTGCTGTGAACCTAAAACTGCTCTAAAAAATTAAAGCCCTTAAAAAGAAAGTGCACACTGTCTCCTCTATCCCATCAATTAGGGACCGCTCTTATGTTCATTTAGCCACGGAGGTGTCTTCTGATTGTACTAGTCTCATTGTTTGTCAGTGGTAGTAAGTGAAACTGTCTTTCACTTGAGCAGAACATCAGTGGTAGGTGAGTGACTCTTTCACTATCCTGCTCCATATATATATATATATATATTTTTTTTTTCAAGATTCACTGTATTTTTGCTTCCTGTAATAAGCATGAAGCCTTGATGTATACTTCAAAGAGATATGACACAGATAAGAAAGGGGAAAAGAAAGGGAAAAATCAATACAGGGAAATATCATTTCTGATTGCTGTGAACAATTTCAATGTTTCCTATTTGTTTTATTGTTCAAAGAAAAGCTCTGATGGTATACAAGGCTTACTTAGCGCCACACACAGTGTGTTTGTGATGCTGAGAGAAGCTCGGCTGCCCTGGCCAGTCACCATGGTAACCTCTAAAAGCAAAGATTATGTCTGATTAGGTTGCCCCTCTCAGGAAGAATTGACCAGAAAAAAAATCATCTGAAAAGTTAAAAATGGAGGGTAGGAAGATACTGGGACTAATTTTGCACAGCTGCTCTCCTCCCTGGCTCTCCTAATAAGAGTGACTCAGGCTATTTTCTAGAACCTTTTCCCAGTCCCCATAGAGAGCTTCCAGTGATATCCTCCCCTTGTCAAAAATGTACCTCGGTTCAGTTCTTTGTGGTTATTGTCTCCACAGTCCATAATCAGAATTCCAGGTATCTTTGTGATTGCTTTTAAAGAGATTAATAAATGTTCCTTTAAAAATAAATTAAAAAGTGAAACAGTCCGTTCTAAAGAAGTTGTAAAAGGAAGCAAAAATTCAATCACGTTTGTCTGATAATGATTTGGGAGGCAGGCAGGCAGGCAGCAATGAGGTGGAAACACTGAAGAAGCCAGAGGACTACTTTATATTAGAATTATTTTTGTGGAACCTCTCAATGCTCTTTGCCTTACAAAATATCCTTTTAAACAGGATTTAATTTTTTCCCTAAGTTTCTGCTGCCAGTACCAGTGCCTTTAAAGCACAATGTGTATCAATTATTCGGTTTTTCCTATTTCATTTCCTAAATAATGTAATAATCAGGTGACTTTATTGGAGGCTGACTAATGTAAAGCGGAGCATCGAGTAGAGGAAATAGTAGTTTTATTCCTATTTAACTCAGAGGAAAAAATCTTATTGGACTTGATAAAACGTTCTATATTGGTGGTCTTGAGAGAATTCATATAATCTGCAAAATATTTGCAAGCCTTTTAGTGCTTTGAAAACCTAAACACTGACTGGTGTGAAAAGTCATTCTAATGTCACTTACACTGACGTAGTAAACAGTGAAGGGATCATTTATTCATACTATTGTAGGAAAAAAAATTTTTTTCTTGGCATTTGAGCAAAAGGTAAGAACTAAGAGTCACTATTTTCTGTCTCTTTATGGAAAGGAAGTAGCTTTCCCCCTCCTGGCTATATATGATTATTATAATGAATGCTGGAGAGAAATGTGGTAATATATATCAAAATTTAAAAAGCACGATTCCTTTGCCTAGAGATAGATTTCCACATGTACACATGGAAATGTGTTCCAAGATTCTTACTGAATCACAAGATAGGAAGTTACCTAAAAGTATTCTTTGGTCAGGAGGTTAAAATGATAGCATTAGCCATGCAATGTATCACTGTTTTGTGTTTTAAAAGAGTGAGGGCTCACTATACAGACCAATAAGGAATAATCCCACAAATACACTCAAATGATGACAGAGCAGATAGGCATGTCCTAACTGCATTTTTTTTGGGGGGGTCACTTCCCTGGTGGCTCAGACAGCATGTGCCTGCAATGCAGGAGACCTGGGTGCAATCCCTGGCTCCGGAAGATCCCTGGGAAAAGGAAATGGCAACCCACTCCAGTACTCTTGCTTGGAAAAATCCCATGCATGGAGGAGCCTGGTAGGCTACAGTCCATGTGGTTGCAAAGAGTCAGACAAAGATGGGTTGCAAAGATCGACTTCACCTGTTAAAAGTGTTTTTGCATATTAATTTATCTGATTCTCACTGCTACCCCTGCAAATAGGACTCCTTATAACCCCCATATTATAGATTAGTTTAGCAAAGACACAGGATGTTTAGGTAGCCTGCTCAAGGTCACACACATTAACTAGTTAAAGCTAGTTAATGTCAAGATATGATCCCAGACAGTCTAACTTCAGAGTCTGTGCTATTAAATACTGACCAATAGTATAGAGTAGTGTTCAGAAATACATTATAATATATTGCTAGTGTGTGATAGAGGAGATGAATGCATATATTCATATATATGCATACAGAGCACACACATGTGTATAACAGCCAACACTCATTATTTGTAGATTTATCTTTGTTGCTATTCAGTGGCTAAGTCGTGTCTGACTCTTTGCAACCTCATGAATGGTAGCATGCCAGGCTTCACTATTTCCCGGATTTGCACAGACTCATGTCTGTTGAGTCAGGGATGCTATCTAAGCTTCTCATCCTCTGCCACACACTTCTACTCTTGCCCTCAATCTTTCCCAACATTAAGATCTTGTCTACTTGCTAAATTTATTTATAACCCCCAAATCAATACTCACAGAACTTCCTAGGTTAAACAAGACAATGTTCTGCTTTCTTGCTTCTGCTCCCATGCTGTAAACAAATGTCCCTTTTGCACTCTATTTAAATGCATGTTTTTTCTCATTTTTGTGACTTCTGTTGGTGATTTTGCTGGAGATGGGAATGGCAATCCACTTCGGTATTCTTGCCCGCGGAATCCCATAGACAGAGAAGCCTGGTGGGTTACAGTCCACGGAGTTACGAGGAGTCAGACACGACTGAGCACCTAACACGTCGCTCTTTAAAATGACCGTAAACTGAAGTTCTGTCTAATATTCCTAAACAGAAATATGCTGTGATGTGCTTTACAGAGAAAATATGTTAGATAACTTTTGTTCAGGCGTGAGTTATAGTGTTGTTGGCTGTAAGTTCAGTGTTAATGAATAGTAAGATGTCTTCAAACAGAAACACACATAAGGCAAAGTTACACATTGATCAGTTGATGACGGCATTGTAACCAGAGGCTCACAGGAACCTAACTCTGTATTTTCCATAGGAGTAATGATACAAGTTGCTAATTCAGTATTCACACAGACACTATGAAACAGGACTACTGTGAATAACCAGTCAGTTATATACATATTTATTGTGCATATGTATGTTTATTTATATATCATGCATAGAAGAGTCTTAAGATGATAAAATAAACTGTATATAGTGGTTGTTTGGGAGAGCGAAACTAAGATATTGGAGTTTAGAAATGGGAAAAAGACTTACCGCCTTATGGAATTTTATAATGTATATTACTTATTGAATTATTTTTATGCATGTGGTACAGAAGGAATAAAAAGGTCCCCAAAGTTCTGGATAATCTCATCTTCCTGCAAATATTTTCATAAATAATTTTCTAGGATTTTAAAATGCAAATATAAAACACATGATTATATTCTACTATATCTTGCTTTTATAAACTTTATGTGTTGAACTTCTTTCTAGGTCAAAACATACAGAATTCCCTGTTTCTCCTTTTCCTTCTATGTTCTACCACAAACGCATTCCCATATGAAATACATACATTACAGATTTCTGTATTTCCAGTCTGCTCTCCCACAAATAAAGTTTCTGTAAGGACATATCAGCAACATTTTGAACACAAAATCATGCTGTCAGTCTGAAAGTTAAAATAAGAGCAGAGAAATTTAGAATAAGAGCAGGTATATCAAAAAATGAGGACACTCTTCTGAAAAGTTTTACAAATTTTTATGTTTTTACTTAGCAGCCTGAGTCAGAGAATTTTTATTAAAAAAAAAAAAAAAGACAAGAGTACAGACATTTTCTCGGAGTCAGGCACATACTAGACAATCAACATATTTTTTGATCCTGACACTACTGTAGATAGATAAAATTACTCCCAGTTGACAGATAGAAAAAATAAGTTTCCCCAAATCAAACTATTCATGTCTCTAGAAGGAAGAGAAGGGAGCCCTTTTCTCTATATTCATCTTCACTTGAAAGAAGATGGATATTTTTGTCCAAGTCCTAATATTTGACATTCCTGTTTTCAGGGTATTAGGACACTTTTTATTGTTATATTCAATTTATATATATTATATTATAGCTTTCAATTTATACAACATTAAATGGCAGCCAGTACCCTCAAATACTACATAGCAGATGTAATATGATCCTTGAACACAATAATCAGACTGATGGAATCACAAATGCACAACACTCACTGTATTAAACACTTAAATTCTAACCTTTTCAGTACAATCCACCTTTTTTAATGAAACTGCTCTTCATTAGAGTTAATATTTTGGTTTTGCTATTAGAAAGCAAGCCAATAAACCAAACCCCAAAAACCTTAAGATAGTGACTTTCTGCCTTAAAGAGAAAGACGCTGAAAGTTTAGAGCTACTTAAGATAATGGCTTCTAGGACTAAGTTGAATATAAATGAAATCAAGGAATTATTCTCATGACTGTGTTTCAGTTAAGGCCTGCTGGTTATCTTAGTAGATTTTAAAGTTTAAATTGTAATACCACTGATTTCCTCTAGAGGGAGAATGAAACAAGACTAGACAGGAGTATTAAAAAGTGGATCATATAGAATGATCCTGAAGATTGCCCCTTGAAAAGAGAGAGGACGTTTTGCCAGGGCTATCATAAGCAAAACCAGAGTGGTTGGTTTTATTGTGAGGTATTTTCTAAGTTTAGCTGAATCAACTTCTAAAATAAAATGAATCATACTTTTAGTTTTCTTTTAATTTTGAATAGAAAAATCTATATGCACACACACATAATTACACACTCGTACACACATAATTTCACCCACTTCACTCTTTATGAGTTACAACAATGTCTATATTCTAAAAAAGATGTAAAGTTACTTAAAATACATTACTTAAAACTGCATTTAAGTCTAGTATTCATGAAATAAATACAAATTCATCTTCTTATATATTAAAAAGCAGAGCAGTCTGTGAAAGAAGACTTTCTGCAAAGCAAATTACCCAGTGCTATATAAAATGCTGTATAAAATTAAATATCATATGCTTCTCCCTCCTCTTTTGACAATTTCCCTAGGATGTCAGTATTCTGCTAAAATGATTCAATCTTTTAAAGTTTGGAGACCCATAGAAAAAGTACTGAAATAAGTGTTTATGTGCATTGTACAAGACCTGAAATCCAGGTAGCTTCACTGTTATTACAGAATCTGAAGAAATAAACATCAAAGGGAAATGAGATCACTATCTTCAAAAAAAAATAGTTTCCACAAGAGAAACAATTGTGGAAGAAAATTATCCTCTATGCTAACAATATGGTGATCAGCCTTTCCTGCTCTCTCCTGATGATGAAGTGATGTCACTGGTCAGAAGTGCTGGCCTATTTTCTGTTCTGCCTATGGTGGGTTGGATTGGATGAAAATAAACATCTTACATAACAGGCCGGCTGTGCACTTGGTTTTGTTTTGTTTTTTGTTTTTTTCCCCAAGAAGATTTTCGCAGCATGAATTCTGCATGTGAATTCTGTACAATTAACACTGGTGAAATTTCAGCTAAAAAATCTGTTAAGTTTATGAGCAGTTTAACAAATACAGTTCCATATGCTGCTTTCTGCTCCGCCTACCTCTTTTACACACGCACATGCACACACACACACAAACACACCATTACCACCTATATCACCACCACCACCACCACATTATCATCATCTCCCTCACCTCCACCCCTCCTGTAATCAAAACATCTTTGTACTGAGAGAAGGGAAAACAGGCAAATTAAAATTAAATTTAGTCTTCAAATAGTTGTAACAAAATTGAAGGTTGCAGATTAGAGTCCTTGTCTTATTCCAGTGATGTAAATCAGATCCTCCTCGGGGTGTGTTTTCTCGAAATTGAAGATGAATCAAAGATTATGAGCCTAACCAACAAGATGAATCCCTACCTTTATACTCATAAAAAGAGCCAACCCAGCAGAAAGAATTTTCCATTGTAATTTGTAATAATTTACAAAAATCTTGGAGTTTTCTGTCACAGATCCTATTTGGTAAGGAGTGGTTTATGAATTTGTAAGCTTTGGCATTTATTGTGGAGGCTACTTTTGGAGTGACTATCATAAACTGAGCACTCAACGTGATTTTCCTAATTCCTGAAAGTACAAAAAAATCAGAGATGCCAAAGAGGTAAAGGGAACATATATATGAACTCCCTTGGTGGGAGCTGATTTGAAACTGGTAATATAATTCACAGTGGTTTATAGGGACCCTGTCAACTGATCTAGTGGTCTTAGTTTAAAAAAAAAGTCATCACGTTGTCTTTGCTCAGTAAATATTTGAGTATCTATCAAACACTTAACACAGGACAAATGTTGAATAACAGGAACAGTATGGAGGTGAATTTAGACAATGTTTCTTTCTTTTTTTTTTTATAATGTAGTTCAAGAGAGGAAAAACATTTAAAGAGAAAGTAAAAGAGTAGATAATGAACTAAGATTATCTGATCCTTCCTGTCACCATTTTTTGATCGTAAGTATAAACCACTTTGAAAAAGCCAAAAATGAAACTCTCTTACTTATTGTAGGTATCAAATGTCAAATCAAGAAAGCAAGCCCCATACCTGTGTGGGAATTACTGTGTATCCATTTAGATGTGTTCACCTATGCCTTGGATCCTAGAGTGCTGCAGTCCATGGGTTTGCAAAGAGTTGAACACAATTCAGCAACTAAACAACAACAATCTATGCTTAGAGGCCACTCTGTCTTCTATAGGCTTTTCTGGTGGCTCAGACTGTAAAGAATCTACCTGCAATTCAGGAGACCCAGGTTCAGTCCCTGGGCTGGGAAGATCCCCTGGAGTAGGGAATGGCTACCCACTCCAGTATTCTTGCCTAGAGTTCTATGCAGAGAGAAACCTGGCAAGCTACAGTCCATGAGTTTGCAGAGAGTTGGACACAACTGAGTGACTGACACTTTCACTTACTTTTCAGTGTATACACAATATACATTGGTAATATTTGCTTGTTTGAACGGAGAATATGTAGGTATTAATAATAAGTCAGCTGTGTTACTTGGGAAAGATAACTGACTTTGTATTTAAAGATTTACAATTAAATATCAACTTTGATTTTTACTGTCAGTAAGATCTTAGACAATTAATTTTACTTTTCTAAACCTCAGCTTTCTCACTAAAATGTGAAGACATTCATGTTTTTCAGTTCAGTTCAGTTGCTCAGTCCCCATGGACTACAGCATGGACTATAGCACGCCAGGCCTCCCTGTCCATGACCAACTCCTGGAGTTTACTCAAACTCATGTCCATTGAGCCAGTGATGCCATCCAGCCATCTCATCCTCTGTCATCCCCTTCTCCTTCCGTCTTCAATCTTTCCCAGTATCAGGGTCTTTTCAAATAAGTCAGTTCTTCCCATCAGGTAGCCAAAGTATTGGAATTTCAGCTTTAATATTAGTCCTTCCAATGAATATTCAGGACTGATTTCCTTTAGGATGGACTGGTTGGATCTCCTTACGGTTCAAGGGATTCTCAAGAGCCTTCTCCAACACCACAGTTCAAAAGCACCAATCCTTCAGCGCTCAGTCCAATTCTCACATCCATACAGTACTACTGGAAAAACCATAGCCTTGACTAGATGGACCTTTGTTGGCAAAGTAATGTCTCTGCTTTTTAATATGCTTTCTAGGTTGGTCATAGCTTTTCTTCCAAGGAGCAGTGAATTCAGTGAATTCACTCAGTCGTGTCTGACTCTTTGCAACCCCATGGACTGTAGCCTACCAGGCTCTTCTGTTCATGGGCTTTTCCAGGCAAGAATACTGGAGTGGGTTGCCATTTCCTTCTCCAGCAGATCTTCCCGACCCAGGGATTGAACCCAGGTCTCCTGCACTGTAGGCAGACGCTTTATCGTCTGAGCCACCAGGGAAAGACCTTCCAAGGAGCAAGTGTCTTTTAATCGCATGGCTGTAGTCATCATCTGCAGTGATTTTGGAGCCCAGAAAAATAAAGTCTGACACTTTTCCAAGGTTTCCCCATCTATTTGCCATGAAGTGATGGGACCAGATGCCATGATCTTAGTTTCTGAATGTTGAGCTTTAAGCCAACTTTTTCACTCTCCTCTTTCACTTTGATCAAGAGGCTCTTTGGTTCTTCTTCACTTTCTGCCATAAGGTCATCTTCATCTCTGAAGTTATTGATATTTCTCCTGACAATCTTGATTCTAACTTATGCTTCATCCAGTCCAGTATTTCTCATGATGTACTCTGCATATAAGTTACATAAGCAGGGTGACAATATATAACCTTGATGTGCTCCTTTCCTGATTTAGAACCAGTCTGTTGTTCCATGTCCAGTTCTAAGGGGTGTTATAAGGAATAAAGAAGAAAATGTACTGAAATATCCTAAACAGTTCATAGCACATAATTGAATATACACATGTATGTATCTTTGAATGATCAAAGATACATAAATATGTACATATCATACGAATGATCAAAATCGGGGTATTCAATATTTTCACAAAGAAACAAGATCAAATTATTTCATATTTACCAAGAAATGAAAAAAAAAGTTTTTTGACTAGAGTAATTATTTACTTAAAGAATGATAATGGCTCATAATTTTTGTGTAAGTATGTAGAGTGATTTACATTAAATGAGTAGCATTTAAATTAATGTATTATTGTTGAACCAATCAAATGTAGTTTGAATGCCTGTTTTAATGTTTAATAATAGAAGAAAGTAGCAATATTTTTTTCAGTAGTTTATTGTCTTCTAGGAGATTTCAGAGCTCTCGAGGAAAGGATAAAGAAACAATTACAAGATTAGATCAGATCAGATCAGTCGCTCAGTTGTGTCCGACTCTGCGACCCCATGAATTGCAGCATGCCAGGCCTCCCTGTCCATCACCATCTCCCAGAGGTCACTCAGACTCACATCCATCGAGTCAGTGATGCCATCCAGCCACCTCATCCTCTGGCGTCCCCTTCTCCTCCTGCCCCCAATCCCTCCCAGCATCAGAGTCTTTTCCAATGAGTCAACTTTTCGCATGAGGTGGCCAAAATACTGGAGTTTCAGCTTTAGCATCATTCCTTCCAAAGAAATCGCAGGGCTGATCTCCTTCAGAATGGACTGCTTGGATCTCCTTGCAGTCCAAGGGACTCTCAAGAGTCTTCTCCAACACCACAGTTCAAAAGCATCAATTCTTCAGCGCTCAGCCTTCTTCACAGTCCAGCTCTCACATCCATACATGACCACAGGAAAGACCATAGCCTTGACTAGAAGAACCTTTGTTGGCAAAGTAATGTCTCTGCTTTTGAATATGCTATCTAGGTTGGTCGTAACTTTCCTTCCAAGAAGTAAGCATCTTTTAATATCATGACTGCAGTCACCATCTGCAGTGATTTTGGAGCCCAGAAAAATAAAGTCTGACACTGTTTCCACTGTTTCCCCATCTATTTCCCATGAAGTGATGGGACCAGATGCCATGATCTTCGTTTTCTGAATGTTGAGCTTTAAGCCAACCTTTTCACTCTCCACTTTCACTTTCATCAAGAGGCTTTTTAGTTCCTCTTCACTTTCTGCCATAAGGGTGGTGTCATCTGCATATCTGAGGTTATTGATATTTCTCCCAGCAATCTTGATTCCAACTTGTGTTTCTTCCAGTCCAGCGTTTCTCATGATGTACTCTGCATATAAGTTAAATAAACATGGTGACAATATACAGCCTTGACGTACTCCTTTTCCTATTTGGAACCACTCTGTTGTTCCATGTCCAGTTTTAACTGTTGCTTCCTGACCTGCATACAGATTTCTCTAAGTAATTATTATCTTAATATTACTTAAGATATAAGTGCTCTAGAAGCTAAGTGGGTATTTTAGTGAATTAGAAACAGTTACTGCATCCATATGCTTTTCCAAGATGGCAAAATCTCTTTATTTACATGTGGAAAAGAATTCTTCACAAGGTTTTGATACAGAATTATTATCTCTTGACATAGTTTCATGAATTTTTGGAGAAAAAGTATTTCTCCAAGTAGTGTTTTTGGCCAATGTCAGAGAATTCAAATCTAGGATGATTTACTGCTGCTGATACTTTAAAATTTTCAAAATGTCTCAGCTAAATAGACTCATAATAAGAATATGTCTTTTAAGAATACATGTACAAAATAAGAACTTGAGATTTATAGAAATATTGTCATGTTCTAGCTATGTTAGAGAATTTTTTTAAAAACTATGGCATTGTGGCTTTCTCTATAAGCTTTGGATCATGAATGTAAAAAGTTGGTGGTGAAAGCTTATTGACTTTAGAGTTTAAGGTTTTATTTTGCTGTTTCTGAGGACATTTTAGCTGAAGAAAATTTAGGTTTCATGGGCCCTAGAAAAGGACAAGGAAACCTAGCTTTCCTTTGTGTAGAATCTCAAGTCCAGATGCTGGCTTTTTTCTTCATGAAAATTCATAATGTGTCTATTATAGCTTCCTAATTAAAGTCACACATGTATGAATAATGTTTTGAAAATCAGTTACTATCCACTTTACATATGTTAACATATATTATGTTTTAGAGCCATTTTCTGCCAAGTAGCTCAGTGTGCTACATAACTTAGAATGGAGTAGGGGTATCATTATTTTCTTTTTACTCATTGACTGGATGCAGGGATTACATTTATAATGTTGAAAAGTGAAAGAAGCTAGAGTTACTTATTTTCTAGAACTCAAATTTGGTGACTAAAAAAGTGTACTGTGTTTTATTTCTTATGTTTCCAAAGAACCGTAACTTTTAATACATTCAACATATAATTTTTTAAATGTCTACTTAATATCAGTCACTTTGAAAAGCATCTGGAATATATCTGTGAACAAAGCAGAAAAAAGCATCTCTACAGTAGCTAATATTCTGAATCAACAGTAAATTAAAATAAAACAAATATATTAATTATATAACATATTAGATGGTAATAAGTGCTGTGCAAAGCAATAGAACAGAGATGTTCAGAGAAGGAAGTGTAGTTTTGAATGGAGTGGTCAGGGTTGGCCTTATTGAGAAGCTGTCTCAATGTTCACATCTTTGAACAAAGATGTGAACGAGGCAAGGAAATTTGAGATTTGAGTGCCTTCCTATCATAGGACAGAGCATAGTACCAATTATCGGGAATCGGAGTCTTTCAGTTATTTAACTTCATGATCATGGCTAAATATTTTGTTTCTTTACCTATAAAGTAAACACAGGGACTATATCTACACAGGAAAAATAAGACCATTTATTTCACAGATACGTTGTTCAGTGGCAACTGGGAGCTAGGTACTCGGAGTGAACACTGCCTAATCTTGAGGAACCTGCATTCTAAGGATTACGTTATACAATGACAGTGTATTTGAAGGCTTTTTGGAGATTGCCATGTATTTCATAATTGAATAGATATTGAAAAGCAGAATTGCCTTTTCCATGTGTTACCCTTTTAGACCTCAGCATCATCCATCTTGCTGAAGTTTCTCCTTTGCTATCTCTCTATAGCCTTCTCCTACCTCTCAATCACCCATTCTCCATTTAATTGACTGATTTATTTTCTTTTTTCAGATCCTTTATAAATAATATGTTTTTAAGAATTCTTTCTTAGTCCTCTCTGTTTTTGTCTAGTCATTCTTTTCATGGACAAGTATTACTGATTTTAAATATCACCTCTGAAGAAATACCTACCTCTCTGCTTTATCCAAATTATCTGTTCTGTGTTTAGGCGCTCAGTGGTATTTGACTCTTTGTGACTCTTTGGACTGTAGCCCACCAGGCTCCTCTGTCCATGGGATTCTCCAGGCAAGAAGACTGGAGTGGGTTGCCGTTTCCTCCTCCAGGGGATCTTCCCAACCCAGGGATCGAACCTGCGTCTCCTGTGTCTTCTGCATTGCAGGCAAGTTGTTTATTCACTGAGGTATCTCAGAAGCCCAAGTTATGGACTGAGATAAAAGATAGTAGTCTACAGATGGAGAATAACTGTTTATGGTCAAGGCTTAAACAAAAAAAAGATGCAGCTTTACGTGTGAAACCAATGGGCTGGCTAACTGAACCTCATAATTCTTTGCCAATAGAAAAGGCAAAACTTCACTTCTACCCTCAGGATCTCTATTGGTCCTGAAAATTAGAATTGACATAGGTGTATTAATAGGAAAAAAAGCACACCGATTTTTACAGATGCATGGGGGGGTGGGGGTCCCCATAGGAAAATGAAGAATGGAAGAAGTGGCAAAAACCTAAATGCTCATACACTAAGTTGAACAGAGACAGTAGTGGAAAATAGCTAAAATAAATGGGGAGATTAAGACAACTTAGTGACTAAACAGCAACAACAAAGGAGAGTAAGAGTTATTCTAATAAGTTCTGTGTGTACAGCATTCTCTTGGCCTGACATCTCACCTCTGGTGATAAAACTGTTCCTTCCTTCCTGGTGTAGGGAGGGCATCTTTCCCTTGGGAGTTTTATCTCTCTCTCTCTCTCTCCTGCTTGCAGGAAAAAAAGAGGAGGTCAGATAATCCTTCTTGCACCTGCTGTTTCTCAAGTGTCTTTACTCTGAAATAATCTTAATGCCACTCTCCACAGCTGTAGACCATGGAAACCCTCTGCACTTTGATTATCCTCCTGGTACTTTCGTAGACAGTGAGAAGTTTGATCAGAAGGTTCTGTCCATAAAGCTGAACTTTTGCTCCCTATTCTTTTTACATCCCAGATTTTGTCCAGCCACATAGTCCAACATAGCATGTCAGAGATACGACTTCTAATACAACATTAGAATTCTCATATAATAAAAAGCATAAAGATTCTCTAGTTTAAAAAAAAAATCACAAGAGAGAGAGGTCCCAAATGTGGATATAAGCACCCCAACAGTATCAAATTTTCAGACAGGAGTTAAAAATTAAATGGGCTTTCAAGTTGAATTCTAACCATCCATGGCCTTGAATTCAAAGTAAAATCCCACATTAATTAAAAGTTTACAGAAAGAAGAGTCAAAAATTCATTTACAGCATCTCCTAAACTTGTCAATAATTGTCCAGAGAGGTTCTCCATGCCTGGGCAGAGTTGAGCCTCCTTCAGCAGCTCAAAGCTAGGCTTTTGTTTGCTAGAATGCTGATAGTTCTTTTGAAGCTCAGAGTTCTTTGCCTCATTTCTTAAAGCAGAAGTTTTTTAATTTATGTTTTTATTGAAGCATAATTGACAAATAATGAAATGTACAAATTTAAAGTGGACAGTTCAATTAGTTTTGACAAGTATATACATCATACATCCATCAAGAAATGGATATTTCTTGTCACTCCAGGAAGTGCCGTATTGCTGCTTCCCAGTGAATTCCTGTCCCTCAAGAAGCAGTTATTCTGCTTTCTCACCATACATCGGTTTCCTCTAATTGACAGATGCATATACATAGCATCATAAAGTAGGTATACTGTAGTCTCTGGCTTCTTTCACTTAAGGATGTTTTTGAAATCCATCTATGTTGTCATGTATCAGCAGTGGATTAGTTTTTGTTCCTGAATGGCAACTCACGCCAGTGTTCTTGCCTGGAGAATCCCAGGGACGGGGAAGCCTGGTGGGCTGCTGTCTATGGGGTCACACAGAGTGGGACACGACTGAAGCGACTTAGCAGCAGCAGCAGCAGCAGCAGGAAGGAATGTGGAGGGAGTGTTAAAGGTAGGAAGATGCCACAGTTAATTTTTTTAAGTCTGTTCTCCTGTTGATGGATACCTGAGCTATTTCCAGCTTTAGGGATGTTGTGAGTAAAGTCAGGATGGACATTATTGAGCAAAGAATTTTGTGTCTATATCTTCATTTTTCTTAGATAAATACTTAGGAGAATTCCTAGGCCATAGGATAGAAGAATATTTAATTTTATAAAAAACTACCAAGTTTTTTCCAAAGTAAGATATATCATTTTATAACTCCATGACAGTATTTGAGAGTCCTGATTGCTCCATATCCTGACAACATTAGACAGCTTTCTTTTTTTCATTTTATCCATTTTTAGGTGTTGTATTATGGTTTTAATTTTTTGCTTCACAGTAATGGAATCCAGACATCCAAGTACTGGCCTCACACCAGTTTTTTTCTTCAGATAATTCAGTCCACAGCCACAGTTTTGCTCCTAGGAAAAATTATAAACACAGTATTCAGCAATATTAGAAAAATAGCAAAAGCTCTTTGGTATTTGAGTGAAACAAAGAGTAGATGGAGAAATTCTGCTTGTTTTTAAACTTGTTAGGATGCTAGTCAATCTAATCTACTCATAACCCATAACCTATTGATTTAATCTCAACTGGAAGAAATCTACCTTCAAGAAGCTAAATTAAATCCTAAGCATTTACTGTTTCTGGAGAGGCAAGAGCTATACATATGTTACATCTTAATTTTAATTTTACTTTTTAGTCCCATCATCTTCACCAGGTGGATTCCAAGGTTCCTTGTTGATCTGGCTAAACTGAGGAAGGGAAATAAAACAGAGACGATGATATGAGAAAGGTTTGCAAGAGGCAAGTGTAAAAATGTACACCATCACTTCCCCTCATAGTCTAGTAACTAAAACATGGGCATAGGACTGCAAGGAAGACTGGAAAATGAGATCTAGTTGTTCTCTGAAAGAAGAGAAATTGGGCTGAGACTGAGTAGCATCTCTGCCTCCCTCGACCTAGCTGCAGTGGCAGGTTATACTGTGCTAGATAGCCGTCTGCAGTGTCTCACACCCCAAAACCGCTTGTGACTCTTAGAGCAGCCAGCAGTTTGCTGGAGTCTGCTGGCCTGGAGTTCTCTGACACTATCTAAAAAGTCCTCAGACCTTTACTGGTCCTCCTGGCTGCACCTTTATCACCTGAGCACTTTTGCCAGGACCCAAGTGCCTTTTCTGTGATCTGAGTGCATTTTTTTAAAGGCCCACATTTTCTTAGATCCCTGCCTCTTTGGAAACAGTTTCTAGAAACCCGCCTGTGGCCAACGCTGACATAATCTGAGGTCACATACCAAAGTCAAAATACCTTTGAATCAGAGGTTTAAGCTTTTGTTAAAATCTGGCTCAATATAAGCTTCTGAAAGTGACTAAGGTTAAAACATTTAACTCGCACATCAAATTCAAAGCCTAGAACCATATGCCTGGCCACATTAGACACTCCATCACTTCTCATGTATATTTCACTCCCCCAAATTTCTCTTGTTTCATTTTCCAGTGTTTCCATTTAGCATGAAAAAAGGTGCAGGATCTTAATGTTGTTCCTTCAAAAGCTACAGTCCTCAGTCCCTCACTCTGCAGCACAGAGCCTACCCCAGCACAAGTTCCAGGATACAGGAAGTAATGGAAAGCATGTACTGACTAAAGGGATGAAAAAGGGCAAAACACAGCCATGTTTCTTCCTTACACATTTAACAACTGGATAAACTACTCATATCCCTTGGTATTGAGTGAGTGAAAGGGTTGCAGAGCCTGTGCTCCCATTATATGGAAAAAACATCATTTAAGAAGTGGTTCCCCACCCTTTAAAACAGTAGCCATGTCTATTTCCCTAGGCCTTATGCTCTCTTAACCTCAACTACTCAGTGGATATCTTCATTTGCACATCCCAAGAGCATCTCTAAAGATGGTCAGAATTTCTCCTACTGGTTCCCCCATTCTCATAGTCATCCAAGTTTGGAAACTTAGAGCCAACTATGATCTTTCCCATTTTAAAAAATGTGATGTAGATACACTTCCTCAAACTATTTCTCATATAGGTCATGTTTTTTCTACTTCCAATTCTCTAGTTTTGATATTTAGTGCCTCATTAAAACTTTGCAAAAGCCTCCTATCAGATTTCTCCTGCATATCCATTAGCCTGCATATAATTACCAAATTTTATCTTCCTAAAGTATAGCTCGTGGGTCTCTTTCACTCGCAAATTTTAATGACTTCTGCAAAATTGAATATAGACATTTTAATGGACTTTTACTTCTTTTTGGTTATCCAAGAACTTCAAATGCTTAGTTTATATTTGAGGAATTCTCCTTCTTAAAAATTCATGTTTCTCTAAGATATGCAACCAGTCTGACACATCCCTGGAGATTTCAATTTAGAAGGCAGTGACATAAAGAAGGAGCATTCATTCTGAAGAGAAGGAAGAGCTAGGTAGGCAGCACTCTCATTTCAGAGACAGCTCCTGCTGAGGTCTACTAGCAGCATCCTGTAGCAAATAGCAGTGATGATGTCTGAGTTCTTTTCGTAGCAGCAAGGGTGGCAGTAGGGCTGTAATACAGCAGCCTTCTAGCATCTGGTTGTATACTCTAATTGTCCTTTCAGTAATTTTACTTTCTGTTTAAAGTACTTCATATTTTTATTCTTTTTTTCTGTTAAAATTTAGTTATATCTTTAGAAGTTTTTCTAGTTAAACTAGATAAAGTAGATTTCAGTGTTTGCAGTTGAAAACCCTGCTTGATATAGTATCTCTACCCTGCTGACATCCCCTTTTAGAATCATTCAGTGGCTTTTTATTGCTCTTAGAGTAAAGGTCAAAATGCTTTAAGTAGATCCCAGGACCATGCATGATTTGATCCTAACCTGGCCCCTGATTTTATTTCTTTTTCTATTCACCCTCATCATTACCACTCACCTGCTGCTGCTGCTGCTGCTACTAAGTCACTTTAGTTGTGTCCGACTCTGTGCGACCCCATAGATGGCAACCCACCAGGCTCCCCCATCCCTGGGATTCTCCAGGCAAGAACACTGGAATACCACTCACCTACTTCCTTTCTTTCTGTTCACCCTATTCACTACCAGTCACCTGCCAAATAGGCTTTCTTTCAAGACCTTGAATTAATTAAGATTATACCTACCCCCGGACCTTTGAACATACTACTTCTCTCTTCTGTCTCCTGAATTTGCAGGTGGGATCTTTACTACTTGTGCCACTTGGGAAGCCCTGCAGATCTTTTGGGCCTCAGTTTAAATGTAACTTCCTCAGAAGTGTCTTCCTTGACTCCTTAGAGGGCATATTATGTTAGTCGCTCACTGGTATCCAACTCTTTGCGACCCCACGGACTGCAGCTTCTCTATTATCCACTTTCACATTATTTTTTATTTTCCTAAAAGAATGTTTCACAACTAAAACTAATTACTTGTATAATTTTCTGACTTACTGTTTCTTTTCCACTGAAAATAAGTGGTAGACAATCAGTCTACTTTATCCATTCAACTGTTTCCCGTACAAGTCAAGAGAATAGCCAGTATTCAGCAGATGTTCACTAAATACTTGTTGAATGAATGTGCCTAAACTTCAGGACTCCGCACAGTATGACCCTAAACCTCCGTCAACAGTTTAGTCTTTCAAAAGACTAAAACTAGGTAAGTTTTCTCAAACCCGCTTTGGAGTTCTACTATAAATAATGTGACTCATAATTACTCTGGTCCTCAGAATATCCTTGACATTTTTGTCTAGGTTTGAAAGTCCTCTATCTTTATATGTCAACTAATGAAATTACAGCTTTCTCCAAAGATCCATTTCTGATGTCCTTCATGAGTGGCCATGTGTCCCTTCTTTCTTTAAACTCAAACAGAACAACATAGTTCAACACATTCTTTGTAGAGTGGCGATTTGTTTTCCTGCCTTAAACCTCAGTAAGACTGTAGATTTCTTTAGGGCAGAGGATTCTGCCACAGTGCCTAGTACAAAGCCATTGTCCAACCAATGCTACCTGAATTTCACATCACAGGAAATAAAGCTAAACATCACTCAGTCCTTCAAAAGTAATTTAATGAAGTCCAAGATATAAAGCCATTAGCCTCAAGACTGGATTTATATCAGTCTGCTGACTGTGAACTGAGCCCTTACTGCTTTTGTGAAGTCTCTCCTTTCCTTTTCCTTATTTTTTCTCCTCATGTTCTTTAGAGTATAGACAAGGATGGTGCAATTAAATAAGCACGTAACTAAAAGTAAAGAAAGTCTGTATTGGATGTTAGCTTTGTTCCGGACCAGGAGCTGACAGTTCCAACTAGATACTTTAAATTCAATATCTTGCGTTTCTAAAGCAAGATAAAAGAGTTGATACACTCTTTTCATTGACATTTAATGAATTCTTCCCTACATCCTATGAGGATGCTTTAAAAAGATCAAATTGTCTTTACCTCAGAACCAGCTGCCTGTACTTATTAACCTATTTTCTTTTTCAATTATTTCACTGTCTCTCAGGCACTGAAGAAGGAAAATTGGTGTCTCACAGCTAATGAGTACTCAAGTCCTAGAAACTGCTGTTTCATAATTTCTTCTTTTCCCACTTTTACTGCTATCCCTCCTGTTTGACGTCTTTGCCCATTCAAATCTGAAGTGATATGAATTGTCTCAACCAAACTACTATCTATGTATCTGGGGAGAAAATAATAGTATAATCTCCCTAATATCCTAAAACACAGTCTTCATTTGACCACTCCAAATGGAAAAGAACTTAGTGACTGCTCTCTGAGAATAATCTACAACCTGTGCCTTCTAATATGGAAGCCATTGGTCACAGGTGACTATTTAAATTAATTAAACTTAAGTACAATTAATTCAGTTTTTCAGTTGCATTAGTAACCACAATTTCAAGTGCACAGTAGTCAGGTGTGACTAAGGGCTACCATATTACACAGTGCAGATATAGAATATTTCTATCATGGTAGAAAGTTCTATTGGACAGTGGTTATTTTCTCTAAACAGCTGTTGCACATATGAGTGTCTTTTCAGACACTTGATGACCTTAACCTTGTACTGTTATTTGATCAGTGGTATGGTGTCCTGAACGGAGAAGGCGATGGCACCCCACTCTATTACTCTTGCCTGGAAAGTCCCATGAAGAGAGGAGCCTGGAAGGCTGCAGTCCATGGGGTCGCTAAGAGTCGGACACAACTGAGCGACTTCACTTTCAATTTTCACTTTCATACATTGGAGAAGGAAATGGCAACCCACTCCAGTGTTCTTGCCTGGAGAATCCCGAGGACAGGGGAGCCTGGTGGGCTGCCGTCTATGGGGTCGCACAGAGTTGGACACGACTGAAGTGACAGTGGCAGCAGCAGCAGCAGCATGGTGTCATGAAAAAAAAATTTTTTTTTCATTCAGAAAATGTACTTTTGCATGTTGGCTCCACCACTTCCTAACCACGTGACCTTGGGAAAATCACTCTGGTTTCTACATCTGTTCAGTTCAGTTCAGTCACTCAGTCATGTCTGACTCTTTGTGACCCAATGGACTGCAGCACACCAGGCTTCCCTGTCCATCACCAACTTCCAGAGCCTACTCAAACTTATGTCCATTGCATTGGTGATGCCATCCAACCATCTCATCCTCTATCATCCCCTTCTCCCCTGCCTTCAATCTTTCGAAGCATCAGGGTCTTTTCCAATGAGTCAGTTCTTTGCATCAGGTGGCCAAAATATCTACGTCTATAAAATGGAGTTGAAAATAGTACCAAGACTATTATTCCACTGAGTTTTTCTAAAGTTTAATGTGTGTGACTGTGATTGTTGTAACACCCAGTACAAATAATGGTGGTAATAGAAGTCATAAATGTTTCTGTTGTTCCCAGTATGATATCATTTGCTTCTCATTTTCAATAATAAGATCATGTTGAATTGTGCATTCTACCACCAGCAGCCCCATGCAGAAAGCACGTTTTCAGTTCAGTTCAGTTCAGGCACTGAGTCACGTCTGACTCTCTGCGACCCCATGAATTGCAGCACGCCAGGCCTCCCTGTCCATCACCAACTCCCAGAGTCCACCCAAACCCATGTCCGTCGAGTCGGTGATGCTATCCAACTATCTCATCCTCTGTCGTCCCCTTCTCCTCCTGCGCTCAATCTTTCCCAGCATCAGGGTCTTTTCCAATGAATCAGCTCTTCACATCAGGTGGCCAAAGTATTGGAGTTTCAGCTTCAACATCAGTCTTTCCAATGAACACCCAGGACTGATCTCCTTTATGATGGACTGGTTGGATCTCCTTGCAGTCCAAAGGACTCTCAAGAGTCTTCTCCAACACCACAGTTCAAAAGCATCTATTCTTTGGCGCTCAGCTTTCTTCACAGTCCAACTCTCACATCCATACATGACCACTGGAAAAACCGTAGCCTTGACTAGACGGACCTTTGTTGGCAAAGTAATGTCTCTGCTTTTGAATATGCTATCTAGGTTGGTCATAACTTTCCTTCCAAGAAGTAAGTCTCTTTTAATTTCATGGCTGCAATCACCATCTGCAGTGATTTTGGAGCCTGGAAAAATAAAGTCAGCCACTGTTTCCACTGTTTCCCTATCTATCTGCCATGAAGTGATGGGACCAGATGCCATGATCTTATATTTACTGAATTTGAATATTAAAATATATCTATAGAGAATATATTAAATATGTATATCTATGTTTTGTTGTTGTTCAGTCGATAATCGTGTCCAACTCTTTGCAACGTCACAGACTGCAGCACGCAGGCTTCCCTGTCCTTCGCTATCTCCCAGAGCTTGCTCAAACTCGTGTCTGTTGAGTCGGTGATACTGTCTAACCATCTCATCCTCTTTCATCCCCTTCTAGGGGGTACAAACATATTAGTACATAATACAAATATATTTGCCTTTTTTTATTTAGCTAAAATAAAGAATATAAATATTTTAAGTGTAAACTATTGAGAAGCAAGTCATAGCTTGGAGTAATGGTTAGTAAAATATTAGTTTTTTTATCTCTATGATGATAAGAAAATGTACAAAATAACTTATCTGGATAATTCTATCAATTCTTCCCTACTCTGTCCTTATTCCAAAATTTCTAAACTAACCAGATGTGAGGGAAAACTGAACTCAAAATAGTCTGGGGAGGAGTTAACCAAATATTCAATTCCAGGTATCTAACTTTCCATTTAGATTCATTCTATTCATTAATCTGAAATGCTCATGATTATTTCAATTTTTCCTTCCTCTTCTGAATTTTGAAAGACTAGACTTAAAGCTGATGATTAAAAACCCTACAGATTCCTTACCAACTCTTCTTTTTTGGTTGCAGGGGCTAAATAAAGTATTAAAACCACTTTTTGTAGGGTTAAAGGATAAGGGCATATTGTATGCATGCAAGTGCTCCAGGAAATGTGTGGTCTGCTTCAGCAACATGACTCAACTTTACGGGACTCTTCTGGCAAGCAGGAGAACCCATGCACACATGACCAGCTAGAGATGAAGGCTTGCAGTTGAGAGTAATATTTGGACTGAGTAAAAATCATCTCCTGTGAAAGATTAGGATTGCAATCAACTCTGAGAGAGCCCTCATGGGACTTGGCAAAAATTTGCCTCACACTGTCTCTTTGACTCAAAGGGCTGGGGAAGGCAAAATGAGAAAGATATATGTTTATGCTCTAGAGAGGGGAGAATGACCTGGATAGCATCCTTCACCTACAAAGTACTGTACATTGTCTCAGCATCAAGAATTAGTCTGCTACACTATTCCTTATCAGAAAACAAAATTTTGAGAATCAAAGAAGGTAGCAGTTCCAAGGGTAATTGAATAGGCTGAAAAAGACTCCAAGGGCAGTAAGATTACAAAACCTCACCTTTTGTCTTTTGACTTAAACCCCTTTTTCATGAATATCCATTAGGCAGCATGATTTCATGTTTGAGTAAGTACTAACCAGAAGAAGAACAATTAGGCCCTCAAGAAATTCCTAATCTATTGGCTCCACGGCCACTGATTGAACTCAGACAGCTATAAATTGCTGCCTTTGTGAACTGGACAAAGTCTGATTGTGTCTGGTGTTACAGTTCCTTCTCAAAGGAAGCTTCCTCTAAAAAAAGATTGGGGAATCAGCTTTGAAGGTGGGGGGAAGAGGTTACAATTCAATAGCTATATAACTTTATGAAAAGAGGAGTGAGTATAAATCTTCCCAGAAGTGGAGGGAAGAAATTAAACCATCTTTCCTTGTCTCTGGGGAAAATGTTCACTTTAATTCGTAGGAATAAATGACACATAAGCTGAAATAAAGTTTGGTTTGTCATAAGTGGTGATCCCAGAAATAATCTCAGGATTGCTTGACATGTTGGTAAATGAATGATTGAGAACCAAATTAGCTAGAGCATGTAGCATCTATGTCTGATAGATTTTAACAGTCTAGTTGGCTTCAAGTAAACAAAATGTTCAGAGATGAAGTTAAGAAGGTGATGGTTTGTAAATGCTTCCCATATGGAAAGGAAATACGAAATATTTTCCTCTGGTAACTGTCTTATAATTTGATATTTTTGACTACACACACACACACAAAGGACATATATACACATATGTATGCGCATCTATACACATGTATGTTATGTAATATGTATGTATATACATATGTACATTTGTGTTTATTACATGCTTGACTGTGTCTTTTGTAGATATTTTAAATACAGATCATGTAAACAATGCAATACTGCTATATATGATTATGATTTCTTAGAGTGAGTAGAATAGCATTTACCTCATCGTGTATCTGAGTTATTTGTTGTTCAGTTGCTAAGTCATTTCTGACTCTTTGTGACCCCATGGACTCCAGTACACCAGGCTCCTCTGTCTTCCACTATCTCCCAGAGTCTACTCAAATTCATGTCCACAGAGTCCGTAATGCTATCTAACCATCTCATCCTCTGCTGCCCCCTTCTTTTGCCTTTAATCTTTCCCATCACTGGGGTCTTTTCCAATGAGCTGGCTCTTCACATCAGGTGGCCAAAGTACTGGAGCTTTAGCTTCAGCATCAGTCCTTCCAATGAATATTCAGAGTTGATTTCCTTTAGGATTGATGGGTTTGATCTCCTTAGAGTTCAAAGGACAATCAAGAGTCTTCTCCACCACCACAGTTCAAAAGCATCAATTCTTCAGTGCTCAGCCTTCTTTATGGTACAGCTCTCATAACCATACCTGACTGCTGGAAAAATCATAGCTTTGACTGTAGAGACCTTTATCTGTGAAGTGAATTTTATGCTTTTTAATACACTGCCTAGCTTTGTCATAGCTTTTCTTCCAAGGAGCAAGTGTCTTTTAAGTTCATGTCACCATCCATGGTGATTTAGGAGGCCTGGAGAATAAAATTTGTCACTGTTTCCATTTTTTCCCCATCTATTCACCATGAAGTGATAGGACTGAATTCCATGATCTTTGAATGGATCTTTGAATGATTTTTTGAATGTTGAATTTCAAGCCAGCTTCTTCACTCTTTTCTTTCACCTATCAAAGAAACTCTTGAGTTCTTCCTCACTTTTTGCCACTAGAGTGGTATCATCTGCTTACCTGAGGTGGTTTATATTTGTCCCAGCAATCTTGAGTCCACATTGTGATTCATCCTGCCCAGGATTTTGCATGATGTACTCTGCATATAAATTAAATAAGTAAGGTGACAAAGTACAGCCTTGTCATACTCCTTTCCCAATTTGGAACCAGTCTATTGTTCCATGTCCGATTCTAACTGTTACTTGTTGACCCACATACAAGTTTCTCAGGAGACAGTTAAGGTGGTCTGGTATGCCCACTCCTTTAAGAATTTTCCAGTTTGATGTGATCCACATAGTCAAAAGCCTTAGCATAGTCGATAAAACAGAAGTAGATTTTTTTTTTTGGAATTCCTTTGCTTTTTCCATGATCCAACAAATGTTGTCAATTTGATCTCTGGTTGTTCTGTCTTTTCTAAACCCAGCTTATACATCTGCAATTTCTTGGTGCACGTACTGCTGAAGTGTGGCTTGAAAGATTTTGAGCATAACCTGGTGAGCATGTGGAATGACTAAAAGTGTTCAGTAGTTTAAACACTCTTTGGCATTGCTTTTCTTTGGGATTGGTATGAAACTGACCTTTTCCAGTCCTGTTGTTACCAAATCCAAGCTCACTCTGTTAGCTGCACAACAGGTTAATGAATCTGAGAGTTGAGGGGTTGAGACAAGGGAGAGACTTTATTCGGGGAGTTGGCTGACCAAGAAGATGTCAGATTAGTGCCTCAAAATAATCATCTTATTGGAGTTTGGATGCCAAGTTCTTTTATAGATCAGAGATAGGGGGAGTTGAGGAAGCAAAGTAAAAAGGTCATTAATCTTGCGAACATCTCCCAGAATGGCAAGCCTCGGGAGGGGATGTGTTTAATTTCTTCCTTCCTACTATCTACAGGTGGACAGGGTTCTGAACAAAGGCACTTTAACAGTCAGGCAGAGGGGCAGGCCATTCTGCATGATTATAAAAACCTAAGCAACCAAAAGCAAGTCAAAGAAACAGTTCCAACATGGAGTCAGAATTGGCTTCTTCTGTACAACACTGTGGCCGTGCTGAGTTATGTGAGTTACAAAAACAGACTAAAAATTTACTCTTTTGCCTGAGAAGTGTACAAGTCTTATACTGTAGAAATAGGTAGAATATAAATTAATCACTTAATAAGTCATAGATATTATTCATGTTTCTATGTTTACATATAATGTACATGTATACATATAATGTATGTATGTGTATATGTAACACACACACATAAAACTGGTTATACATGTATATCTGTGGAGAAGGAAATGGCAACCCACTATAGTATTCTTGCCTGGAGAATCCTGTGGACCAGGGGAGCCTGGTGGGCTGCTGTCCACAGGGTCACACAGAGTCAGACACGACTGAGTCGACTTAGCATTCATGCATGCATGCATTGGAGAAGGCGATGGCAACCCACTTCAGTATTCTTGCCTGGAGAATTCCAGGGACAGAGGAGCCTGGTGGGCTGCCATCTATGGGGTCACACAGAGTCGGACATGACTGAAGCGACTTAGCATGCATAGCATGCATGTATCTGTGTGTGTATACACACAGAGGCATATTATTAATAAAAGCAGTTTTAGCAATTATGGCAAACAAAGCTTCTATCCTTGGAATTCCAATTTAGTGCATAAAAAATATTTTTTTCCAATAATTTTCTCTAATTAGCCACCCCATACTATCACCACTTGCTTGATTTTTATTTATCTACTTATTGGCCTGTTAGCATCTATTTTCCCTCTTCTGATGGAAATATCTCCCATTTAACACATTGATTGGACTGAACTGACCCAAATCCCAACGTCTGGGAATATGACATAAGACATAGTCTGTGTTGTTAGCAATGGTGATTGGCTCAAATATGGGCCTGGAATTCCACTTGGGACAGTGAATTTCAAGCCCAAGAGTAAGTTAGGTCTAAGTGTTGATATTATAAGCCATTTTGCATTCACAGAGAAAGAAACTGGAAATGGCATCAGTTTAGGGAAAAGGCGAGCCAAGGGCTAGAGAGATGCCAGGGGCCAGTGTAGACTTTAGAGTGGGTGCCCACAGAGAAGTGAGGGAAGAAGTCCAAATTTTGAATATAATGTTGTCCAACCAATACAATGTGAATAGTATGGATCATTTACATGCTGTTGGTAAAAGATGGTTTAGAACTGTATCACTTGACTGGGTTTGTCAATATACATCTTAATGCATAGTGAGTATGACATAATGATTTTTTTAAGGCACTTGGAAATAATTGAGTAGTATTGTGTCTATCCTAAACCTTCCTCCTCAGGTAAGGCCCCTTTCATGTCATATAATGAAGCTGTCAGAAAAAGCTCAGAACAGTGATACAGTTTCACTTTCTTCCTGTCTCAGCTGTAACAGAGCCTGAAGAAACTGAACCTTCCAGGAGGATGCAGTGAGGAATCATCAAAGCCCCTTCTTGCCCTCGGACCTCTCCAGTTGTGGGCAGTGTTAAAGAGGCAGCATTATCAAAGCTGCCATGGGGGTTTGGAGCCTTCTCTTTAGGAGGGACATGGTCTTGGAGACACAACAGAAGCCAGGGTGAATCTGTCATGTGACTGAGGTTTAGGATTTACTGTAGACCTGGGGCTTTAGAGGAGACAGTAAAAAAGAAAGGAGGTTGCCTTTCTGTTGCTTGGTTCCACTTAGCAGGATAGGAAACCATATCAAAAATCAGTGGATGCCCTATTTTAGACATATTTGTTTACAAATAATTAAAATGGATGATGACTAACTTAAGCCACAAAAAGGAATATATTGGAAG
The DNA here is from genome assembly GCA_935064755.1 of Tragelaphus eurycerus. Classification (NCBI taxonomy): domain Eukaryota; kingdom Metazoa; phylum Chordata; class Mammalia; order Artiodactyla; family Bovidae; genus Tragelaphus; species Tragelaphus eurycerus. The sequence goes on along the minus strand of CAKXYN010000010.1, from coordinate 35,268,527 downwards.
CAAGTTTGGATAGTTCATGGAATTTAAACAAATATTGAAGTAAATCACTGGAATGGTATGAACTAATAAAGTTGAAGAAGTCTAATAATGGAAGGTTGAGAAACTTTTGTCTAGAGAACTGGCATAAAGATGAATTAGTTGTTACTTTTCCATTCAGGATTTTAAGTTCTTGGGAGAAATAACTTGCTTCATCCTACGTCTGTAGAAGGAGGTCACAGTCACCTTGGACCTAACTTTGGTTATTGGGGATGGTTGCATAGGTGAGAAATTGTAAACAGGGTCAAAATGGCTTAGATTCTAAGGGGTAAGATTTGATTTTAAAGAACAAAAAAGAATGTACATTTGCCTAGAACAATCCTGTATTATATCTGGGAAGCCTGAGAGAAGTGGTAGATAGCTGGATGGGTTGCAAAACCAGTTAGAAAGGAACAGCACCTGACGCCCACCCTTCAGCCCCACTTTCCCACTGAAAGTGAAAATGAAAATGCTCATGTATCAGTCTTCAAGTCACAAATGAATAGAGAGATTCTGAGTTGATCACAACTTATTCCATAGGCATTCTTGAGTGGGGAACATCAGATCAGATCAGATCAGTCACTCAGTCCTGTCCGACTCTTTGCGACCCCATGAACTGCAGCACGCCAGGCCTCCCTATCCATCACCAGCTCTCGGAGGTCACTCAGACTCACATCCATCGAGTCAGTGATGCCATCCAGCCATCTCATCCTCTGTCGTCCCCTTCTCCTCCTGCCCTCAATCCCTCCCAGCATCAGAGTCTTCTCCAATGAGTCAACTCTTCGCATGAGGTGGCCAAAATACTGGAGTTTCAGCTTTAGCATCATTCCTTCCAAAGAAATTCCAGGGCTGATCTCCTTCAGAATGGACCGGTTGGATCTCCTTGCAGTCCAAGGGACTCTCAAGAGTCTTCTCCAACACCAGAGTTCAAAAGCATCAATTCTTCGGCGCTCAGCCTTCTTCACAGTCCAGCTCTCACATCCATACATGACCACAGGAAAGACCATAGCCTTGCCTAGGCAAACCTTTGTTGGCAAAGTGATGTCTCTGCTTTTGAATATGCTATCTAGGTTGGTCATAACTTACCTTCCAAGGAGTAAGCGTCTTTTAATTTCATGGCTGCAGTCACCATCTGCAGTGATTTTGGAGCCCAGAAAAAGAAAGTCTGACACTGTTTCCACTGTTTCTCCATCTATTTCCCATGTAGTGATGGGACCAGATGCCATGATCTTCGTTTTCTGAATGTTGAGCTTTAAGCCAACCTTTTCACTCTCCACTTTCACTCTCATGAATAGGCTTTTGAGTTCCTCTTCACTTTTTGCCAGAAGGGTGGTATCATCTGCATATCTGAGGTTATTGATATTTCTCCCAGCAATCTTGATTCCAGCTTGTGTTTCTTCCAGTCCAGCATTTCTTATGATGTACTCTGCATATAAGTTAAATAAACATGGTGACAATATACAGCCTTGACGTACTCCTTTTCCTATTTGGAACCAGTCTGTTGTTCCATGACCAGTTCTAACTGTTGCTTCCTGACCTGCATACGCAAAAGATAGAAAAGTGTTTAATGAGGAAAATAAAACTTTAGTCCTTGAGTGTAAGGTAGAGGTAAAAGAAAGGCACAAGATAAATAAGAGGTTTTGAATCAATTTGGGATTTAGTCAAGAAAAAGTTTCTGATTCAGTTATGCTTATGTGGACAGCATCTTAAGACATAGTGCAAGCCACAGGGATTTTTAGACTTCTTGGTAGCATCACCCCTCAAGATCTTCAGGATCTCTTTGCCGTATTCATATGTAGACCTCAAAACTTCAAGTGACTAATTCTGTCTCTCTTGAGACAATAATAGCATAGAAACAAAAAGGGCCTTTTAACATATACTGGGGGAATTCTACTCTGCATTGTATTGGTTGCTTTAGGACTCAGTGAGATAACAAATGAAAAATTCTATAGATAGAACTGGCTGTCAGCATGTATTAATAACATTTTCTTTTTCTTGACTTTGCCCTGGTACTGTGAAAGAGATGCCCAAGAGAACAGATGTTAATATTCTGTGCCTGGAGAGGTACATTATCTATTATTGCATACTAGCAAATTTGGGAGTAAGTTTATAGGGAAATCTTTCCAGAATTTTCTTTCTATGGGTCAGTTTTGCAAAATATTTGAGCAATTAATTAAAAAAACTTTATTGGAGTATAGTTGATTTATAATACTGTGTTAGTTTCAGGAATAAAGTGAATTAGTTATATATACATATATATCCACTCTTTTAAAGATTCTTTGTCTATATAGGTCTTAACAAAGTACTCTGTAGAGTTCCCTGAGCTATACAGTATGTCTTTATTAGTTATCTATTTTATATATAGTAGCCTGCATATGTCAATCCCAATCTCCCAATTTATCCTTCCCCACCTCACTTTCTCTTCTGGTAACTATAAATTTAATTTTTATATATGTAACTCTACTTCTGTTTTGTGAATAAGTTCAATTGTATCCATTTTTTTTAGATTCCATATATAAGTGAACTTATTTTGTGAATAAGTCCATTGTATTAATTTTTTTAGATTCCATACTATCACTTATGTATGGTATTTATATCATATATCACTTTTACATGGTGTTTGTCTTCCTCTGTCTAACTTACTTCACTCATATGACAATCTCCAAATCCATCTATGTTGCTGCAAATAGCATTATTTTGTTAATTTTATTACTGAGTAATATTGTACATTTGTCCCATATCTCCTTTATTCATTCCTCTGTTGATGGACATTTAGGTTGCTTCCATGTCTTGGCTATTGTAAACAGTGCTGCAATGAACTTTAGGGTGCATGCATCTTTCTGAATTATGGTTTTCTCCGTATGCATGCCCTAGAGTGGGATTTTGGATCATATGATAGTTCTTTTTTTAGTTTTTTTTTTTTTAGGAACCTCCATACTGTTCTCTATACTGGCTTTATCAATTCCATATTGTCCCCAACAGTGTAGAAAGGTTTCCTGTTTTATCTACATCCTCTCCAGCATTTGTCTTGCTGGGTAGCTCAAACAGTAAAGAATCTGCCTACTATACAGGAGACCCGGGTTTGACCCTTGGGTTGGGAAGATTCCCTGGAGAAGGGCATGGCACCCACTCCAGCATTCTTGCCTGCAAAATTCCATGGGCAGAGGAGCCTGGCAGGCTACAGTCCATGGAATTCCAAAGAGTTGGACACAACTGAGCAACTTTCACTTTCTCCAGCATTTCTTGTTTGTGGATTATTGATGATGGCCATTCTGACTGGTGTGAGTTGATACCTAATTATAGTGTTGATTTGTATTTCTCTAGCAAATGGTGGGAGAAGGCAATGGCACCCCGCTCCAGTACTCTTGCCTAGAAAATTCCATGGACGAAGGAGCCTGGTAGGCTGCAGTCCATGGGGTTGCTAGGAGTCGGACACGAGTGAGCGACTTCACTTTCACTTTTCATTTTCATGCATTGGAGAAGGGAATGGCAACCCACTCCAGTGTTCTTGCCTGGAGAATCCCAGGGACGGGGAAGCCTGATGGGCTGCCGTCTATGGGGTCACACAGAGTCGGACACGACTGAAGTGACTTAGCAGTAGCAGTAGCAGTAATGGTGAAATTGAGAATCTTTTCATGTTCTTTTTTACTATCTGTATGTTTTCTTTGGAGAAATGTCTGCTTAGGTCTTTTGGCTATATTTTGATTGGGTTGTTTGTTTTTGCTTTTATATTGAATTGCATGAACTATTCATGTATTTTGGAGATTAATACCTTGTTGGTTGCTTTGATTGCAAATATTTTCTCACATTCTGTGGATCATCTTTTTATTTGCTTATGGTTTCCTTTGCTTTTAAATTTAATTAGTCCCATTTGTTTATTTGGTTTTTATTTTTGTTAGTCTAGAAGGTCGATCAAAAAAGACACTATTGCAGTTTATCTCAGAAAGTGTTCTTCCCATGTTTTCCTGTAAGAGTTTTATAGTATCCAGTCTTACATTTAGGTCTTTAATTCCAGTTTGAGTTTATTTTTATGCACAGTGTTAGAGAGGGTTCTAATTTCATTCTTTTACATGTAACTGTCCAGTTAAATATACAATGGAGAAAAGAGAGTCTCTTCAATAAATGGTGCTGGGAAAAATTGGAATCTTAAAAAGAGTGGATATATATGTATATAGAACTAATTCACTTTATACCTGAAACTAACACAATATTATAAATCAACTATACTCCAATAAATGGTTTTAAAAAAGAAATTAATTGCTCGGATATTCTGCAAGACTGACCCATAGTAAGATGACTCTTGTGTCATAGATTAGTTGACTATAAGTGCATGGATTTATCTCTGGACATTCTATTCCATTCCATTAATCTATATTTCTATTTTTGTTCCAGTACCAAACCGTTTTAATTACTAAAGCTTTGTAATATAGTCTGAATAATTAATTTCTAGATGTTAAGTACAACAGTATCTGTCCTCTTTCTCCCTATTTTTCCTTCTAAAAAATTTATTTATATTTTAAACACTTCTGGTTCATGAGATTCAAAAATTTGAAAAGCACTGTGTGAGACAATCTATAGGATTCTTTCCAGTTTTAATTGTTAATTTTTCCAGTGGTGAGGATGATCTGTTTCCCTTCCCACCAGTAGTGGGGATAAACGAATACAAGCTGTCATTTGTCATAACAAAGATGCTTTCTGCGGGCTGAGCCATGGCTTGGTGAAGACTTTCTTCTGCTTGGCTCCTAAAAGCTTAAGGCCTGGCAGAGTCTATAGTCAAGAGACAGTAGACAGTGTTGCTATTCTTTGTCCCTCGTCATGTGTGGTTGCAAAAAGGTGTTGCACATAAAGCAAGCAGCAAGGTTATACTCGTCTTTAAACACCTTTTAAAAGTCCAATGTGCTATCCATTGCACCATGGAGCCACTTTAAACACATTTTAATATGACACTGTCCACGTACCAAGAGGCATTCATACTCCTGGATCATTTGTTAATTTCAACCACTGATGAGATCACTTGAAAGCTAGGAAAGGCAGTGCTGTTGTGTATATTCTGACTGTTTTTAGCTCAAGTGAGAGTACTTGGCTTCTATCAAATAGAAGTTTCTTAGTTGTAAGCAATATTGCAGGGTCTCTTAAGTACTGCTGCTGCTGCTGCTAAGTCGCTTCAGTCGTGTCCAACTCTGTGTGACCCCATAGACAGCAGCCCACCAGGCTCCCGCATCCCTGGGATTCTCCAGGCAAGAATACTGGAGTGGGTTGCCATTTCCTTCTCCAATGCATGAAAGTGAAAAGTGAAAGTGAAGTCGCTTAGTTGTGTCCGACTTAGCGTCGCCATGGACTGCAGCCCACCAGGCTCCTCCATCCATGGGATTTTCCAGGCAAGAGTACTGGAGTGGGGTGCTATTAAGGTATCCAGATATACATGTGTATGTGTACAGTACACAGCTGATGTATACTTAAATTTTTATTAGTAAAATTGAGTGGGGGGGGGGTGTGTGGGTGATACATCAAATTCTTAAAATGCACTAGGGTAGTTCATCATTTGAAGCCACCCACAAAAAATCCCTTTGTCAAATGATGATTGTAAATATTGATTTTTTTAAATATTGGTTTTTCTAAAATATGTAACTCATGCTTCATGTGAACCTATAAAATCTAATATCAGAAGGAGAGCGGCTCCCTAGTGACCATCAGTATGCATGCACACACACACATGCACACACGCACTCTTTCAGTCTCCCAAAATATCCACAAGTAATTGACCTAATGAATGAATTTAAAGCTCAAACAGTTTATGTGGCCACTGGTGAAGAAATTTGCTTTGCTACTTCAAATAAACACAACTAAACGCCTGCCAGGGATTGTAGCAGACAAACAATAGCAACACTGTCTCTTGACTATAGACTCTGCCAGGCCTTAAGCTTTTAGGAGCCAAGCAGAAGAAAGTCTTCACCAAGCCATGGCTCAGCCCCCAGAAAGCATCTTTGTTATGACAAATGACAGCTTGTATTCGTTTATCCCCACTACTGGTGGGAAGGGAAACAGATCATCCTCACCACTGGAAAAATTAAAAATTAAAACTGGAAAGAATCCTATAGATTGTCTCACACAGTGCTTTTCAAATTTTTGAATCTCATGAACCAGAAGTGTTTAAAAACTATAAATAAATTTTTTAGAAGGTAAAATAGGGAGAAAGAGGGCAGATGCTGATATTGGACTTTTTTTTTTTTTTTTTGAAAAAAAAGTTTTTAAAAATACCACTGCCAGTTTGAAGATGACAGCTTAGATTAGCATCTTGCTCTTTTTTCTTAGAACTCATTGAAAGCAGAAAGGAAACTAGGAAGCAATAGCATAAAATATATCTTTAGTAAAACCAGGATACAGCTAGAACCCCAAATTTTGGAGTAGATGAGGAGTTTCCATTAGCAGTGGTAATGGAACAGCAGTGTGACAGAGAACACAAACTACAGATCTCACAATATCAGAATATTTTTCTGAAGTCACTTTCTGATCTTCGCACCATCAGAGGTGGGTGTATGTATCAACAGTACTAACTTGCATATCTCAGTTTTAAAAGGTAGAGGCAGGCTGAATGATATGCTCTAGTTGAAAATAATCTCATGAAACAAAATAGAAGATGGGGAAAGGGAGGGAAACATTACAGTTATCCCCATTGGCTCAAGTATAAACAAACTTTCTCCCCAAATCCTGAGTCTTAGGAAAATTTAGGCAAATTCCAGCTTGTCATTATGAACCTAGGACCAGTAAATGGTACAGAAAATACACAATAATTTCAAAATTAAGTACTCAAAATATAACCCAGAAATGACTGATAGAAGTATGCTTCAAGAATCAAAAGAAAGTAACAGAGAAACAGGTTAAATTTCTCTCACAAGAAAATTATGTTCATGGAGTATGTTAAAGTTGAGACTAAGAGGGCTAAATGACGAGGCTGGAATTAACATATACACATTGCTGCTGCTGCTGCTGCTAAGTCGCTTCAGTCGTGTCCGACTCTGTGCGACCCCACAGACGGAAGCTCACCAGGCTCCCCCGTCCCTGGGATTCTCCAGGCAAGAACACTGGAGTGGGTTGCCATTTCCTTCTCCAATGCAGGAAAGTGAAAAGTGAAAGTGAAGTCGCTCAGTCGTGTCTGACTCTCAGCGACTCCATGGACTGGAGCCTACCAGGCTCCTCCGTCCATGGGATTTTCCAGGCAAAAGTACTGGGGTGGGGTGCCATTGCCTTCCCTGATATACACATTACTATACATAAAATAGATAACCAGTGAGGACCTACTGTCCTTATTGGGCTTTCCTGGTGGCTCAGACGGTAAAGAAATTGCCTGAAATGCAAGAGACCTGGGTTGGGAAGATCCCCTGAAGAAGGGATTGGCTACCCACCCCAGTATTGTTGCCTGGAGAATTCCATGGACAGAGGAGCCTGTCAGGCTACAGTCAAAGGGATTCAAAGAGTTGGACAAGATGAAGTGACTAACATTTTCACTTTTCAAAGACCTATTGTATAGCACAGGGAACTCTCAACTCAATATTGTGTAATAACCTAAGAAGGAAAATAATCTGAAAAAAAGTATACACACGTACACACATACACTCATAGGCTATGTCATGTAAGTTTCAAGTGTACAGCACAGTGTTCTCCACTGTACAGTTGAAACTTACATGATATTATAAATTAACTATACTTCAATAAAAAATTTAAAAAATTGAGACTAGGTATTTGACCATCCTTAAAAAAGATACTGAACTATTAATATTTCTTTTTGCAAAGTAACGATACAAAAAAGGGATGTAATAGCTTAAGGGGAATATGCCAGTAAAAGATGTGGATATAAAATATGAGTTAGTATAACTTCAGGAAGAACTGAAGTTAAAAAAATAGAGGCAAGAATAAAGATGAATTTGGAAGGTCTGATATATACATGATTAAACAACTGAAAAAATATAGTCGTTGACAAAGCAAATATGAAAAATAATTTTAATCTGGCACATGAAAAAGTACCCAGAATTATTAGTTATCAGGAAAAATAAGTTTAAGTCTCAGTCAGATACCTCTATACACATTAGGATGGCTATAATTAAAAGACAGACAACCCCAAATACTGGGCAGGTAGAGCATCCTGACTCTCATACCTTGCTGATATGAATGTAAATGACCCAACCACTTTGGAACAAGGTTCAGTAATTACCTAGAAAGATAAATATGTGTGTTCCTAAGACACAGAAATTCTACAACTGAATACTGATCCAATACAAATGAAAACAAAAGTCCATTAAAATGATTTTTGTTGAAGAATATTTATGCCAGCTTTATTCAGGGAGCCCGGGGCCCGGCGGCACACGGCAGCAGCAGCAGCATCATAGTAACCAGAGGCTGGAAACAATACAAATATACCTTTACAAGGAAAACAAAAAAAAAAAAGGATTACAAAGAATATTCTGTGAATAATACCAAGTCATCAAATGGGATAAACTGCTAGCCTTTCCAGTGTCATAAATGAAATATGACAGATAATGTGCTGAGTCAAAGAATCTGGATGTAAGATAGCATATACTCTGTGATTTGATGTATATGAGTTCTAGAACTGGCAAACCTAACTATATATGTATTTTAATTGAAATAGTGGTTGCCTACGGGGGTAGGGGAATATAGATTTAAAAAGACATTGGAGAATTTTCCAAAATGATAGAAATATTTTATATCTTGATGTGATGTGAGTTAAAGAAGTGTATCCATTTGTCAAAATTAAATAGTCATAGTTTGTGGATTTAAATGTATTACATATATGTACTAACTTTAAAAATGTACTCAATAGTAATGAATAATGAAGTGGAATTTGGGCAGTGGGGGTAAGGACAGAAAAAATAAAAATGATGGAATGTCGTTAATTGTTGAAGCTCAGAGATAGCTGCAAGGAAATTCATTCAATCATTTGCTTTCTTCATATTGACTTGAATTCTTCCCAAATAGTTGAAACTCTAAAATAAGGAAGAACTTCATTCAAAATATAGAATTAGCATAATGCTCCAAAGAAAGATGCTTTTTTTTGTCCTGAATTCTATTTTATCTGTTATTAAAATCATGAGTCATATTTCCTTTCTACTTATATTTGCATGTTATTTCTTTGCCAATTATTTTCATTTTAACCATATAAATTTCTTTAAGTTTATTTCTTTACATGGTCTTGAGTTGGATTTTGCTTTGTTAGCCAAACTAAAAAAATTTTTTCTTGTAACATGTTATAAGCTCACATTACTGATGTGACTGATAGATTTAGTCTTAGTTCTACAGTATTGATGTATTTCTTTATTTTTTATTCTATATTGGAATATAGTTGTTACTTTTAATGTCTTTTACTTTGCCAGTTTATTCATGTTTTTTATTTCTATTGATACCTAGAAGGTATATATTTTTGCTCTAGTAGTTACCTTTATATAATAATTTATATAATACATTTACTCACCTGTTTCTTTGGAAACTTAGTTTTTGCTATGAGAAACACTAAAATTAGATTATACCATCTTCTTTCCCCTTTTCTCTGTTTGTTCTCTTTCTTCAGTTTTAATTATTGGTAAAGTTTTAGTTCTTATGCTTTATCCCTAAATGTATTAACTTCTACTTGATTTGTGAATTTCAAGTTCTACTATTATCAGTTCAGTTCAGTCGTTCAGTCATGTGCAACTCTTTGTGACTCCATGGACTGCAGCACGTCAGGCTTCACTGCCCATCACCAACTCCTGGAACTTGCTCAAACTGATGTCCATTGAGTCAGTGTTGCCACCAACCATCTCATCCTCTGTCATCCCCTTCTCCTCCTTTCAATCTTTCCCAGAAACAGGGCCTTTGCCAATGAGTCAGTGCTTCGCATCAGGTGGCCAAAGTACTGGAGTTTCAGCTTTAGCATCAGTCAATCCAATGAATATTCAGGACTGATTTCCTTTAGGCTTGACAGGTTGCATCTCCTTGCAGTCCAAGGGACTCTCAACAGTCTTCTCCACAGCATTAATTCTTTGGTGCTCAGCTTTCTTTATAGTCCAACTCTCACATCCATACATGACTACTGGAAAAACCATAGCTTTGTTGGTAAAGTAATGTCTCTGCTTTTTAATATGCTGTCTAGGTTGGTCATAGCTTTTCTTCCAAGGAGCAAGCGTCTTTTAATTTCATGGCTGCAGTTTCCATCTTCAGTGATTTTGGAGCCGAAGAAAATAAAGTCCGTCACTGTTTCCACTGTTTCCCCATCGATTTTCCATGAAGTGTTGGGACTGGATGCCATGATCTCGATTTTTTTAATGTTGAGTTTTAAACCAAAATTTTTGATCTCCTCTTTCATCAGGAGAGTCTTTAGTTCCTCATTGCTTTCTGCCATAATCGTGGTGTCATTTGAGATTAAAGATATTTCTCCTGGCAATCTTGATTTCAACTTGGCTTCATCCAGCCTGGCATTTCACATGATGTCCTGAGCATATTAGAAATAAGCAGAATGACAATATACAGGCTTGATGTATTCCTTTCCCTATTTGTATCCAGTCCGTTTTTCCATGTCCAGTTGTTTTTTTTTTTTAATTAAATTTTATTTTGCTAAACTTTACAATATTGTATTGCTTTTACCATACATCGAGATGGATCCGGCACCAGTATACACATGCTCCCCATCCTGAACCCTCCTCCCTCCCCCCTCCCCACACCATCCCTCTAGGTCGTCCCAGTGCACCAGCCCCAGGCATCCGTTATTGGGCATCGTACCTGGACTGGCGACTCATTTTCAGATATGATATTATACATATTTCAATGCAATTCTCCCAAATCATCCTGCCCTCTCCCTGACCCAGAGTCCAAAAGTCTGTTCTATACATCCGTGTCTCTTTTGCTGTCTCGTAAACAGGGTTATTGTTGCCATCTTTCTAAATTCCATATATATGCGTTAGTATACTGTATTTGTGTTTTTCTTTCTGGCTTACTTCACTCTGTATAATAGGCTCCAGTTCCATCCACCTCCTTAGAACTGATTCAAATGTATTCTTTTTAATGGCTGTGTAATACTCCATTGTGTATATGTACCACTGCTTTCTTATCCATTCATCTGCGGATGGACATCTAGGTTGTTTCCAAGTCCTGGCTATTGTAAACAGTGCTGCTATGAACATTGGGGTACACGTGTCTCTTTCAATTCTGGTTTTCTCAGTGTGTATGCCCAGCAGTGGGATTGCTGGATCATAAGGCAGTTCTATTCCCAGTTTTTTGAGGAATCTCCATACTAGTCTCCATAGTGGCTGTACTAGTTTGCATTCCCACCAACAGTGTAAGAGGGTTCCCTTTTCTCCGCACCCTCTCCAGCATTTATTGCTTGTGGACTTTTGGATCTCAGCCATTCTGATTGGCGTGAAATGATACCTCATAGTGGTTTTGATTTGAGTGATGTTGAGCATCTTTTCATGTGTTTGTTAGCCATCTGTATATCTTCTTTAGAGAAATGCCTATTTAGTTCTTTGGCCTATTTTTTGATTGGGTCATTTAGTTTTCTGGAATGGAGCTGTAGGAGTTGCTTGTATATTTTTGAGATTAGTTGTTTGTCTGTTGCTTCATTTGCTATTATTTTCTCCCATTCTGAAGGCTGTCTTTTCACCTTGCTTATAGTTTCCTTTGTTGTGCAGAAGCTTTTAAGTTTGATTAGGTCCCATTTGTTCATTTTTTATTTTATTTTCGATATTCTGGGAGGTGGGTCATAGAGGATCCTGCTGTGATGTAAGTCAGAGAGTGTTTTGCCTATGTTTTCCTCTAGGAGTTTTATGGTTTCTGGTCTTACATTTAGCTCTTTAATCCATTTTGAGTTTATTTTTGTGTATGGTGTTAGAAAGCGTTCTAGTTTCATTCTTTTACAAGTGTTTGACCAGTTTTCCCAGCACCACTTGTTAAAGAGATTGTCTTTAATCCATTGTATATTTTTGCCTCCTTTGTCAAAGATAAGGTGACCATATGTGCGTGGATTTATCTCTGGGCTTTCTATTTTGTTCCACTGATCTATATTTCTGTCTTTGTGCCAGTACCATACTGTCTTGATGACTCTGGCTTTGTAGTAGAGCCTGAAGTCAGGCAGGTTGATTCCTCCAGTTCCATTCTTCTTTCTCTAGATAGCTTTAGCTATTCGAGGTTTTTTGTATTTCCATACAAATTGAGAAATTATTTGTTCTAGCTCTGTGAAGAATACCGTTGGTAGCTTGATGGGGATTGCATTGAATCTATAAATTGCTTTGGGTAGTATACTCATTTTCACTATATTGATTCTACCAATCCATGAACATGGTATATTTCTCCATCTATTAGTGTCCTCTTTGATTTCTTTCACCAGTGTTTTATAGTTTTCTATATATAGGTCTTTAGTTTCTTTAGGAAGATATATTCCTAAGTATTTTATTCTTTTCATTGCAATGGTGAATGGAATTGTTTCCTTAATTTCTCTATTTTCTCATTATTAGTGTACAGGAATGCAAGGGATTTCTGTGTGTTGATTTTATATCCTGCAACTTTGCTATATTCATTGATTAGTTCTAGTAATTTTCTGGTGGAATCTTTAGGGTTTTCTACGTAGAGGATCATGTCATCTGCAAACAGTGAAAGTTTTACTTCTTCTTTTCCAATTTGGATTCCTTTTATTTCCTTTTCTGCTCTGATTGCTGTGGCCAAAACTTCCAAAACTATGTTGAATAGTAATGGTGACGGTGGGCATCCTTGGCTTGATCCTGACTTTAGAGGAAATGCTTTCAATTTTTCACCATTGAGGATAATGTTTGCTGTGGGTTTGTCATATATAGCTTTTATTATGTTGAGGTATGTTCCTTCTATTCCTGCTTTCTGGAGAGTTTTTATCATAAATGGATGTTGAACTTTGTCAAAGGCTTTCTCTGCATCTATTGAGATAATCATATGATTTTTATTCTTCAGTTTGTTAATGTGGTGTATTACGTTGATTGATTTGCGGATATTGAAGAATCCTTGCATTCCTAGGATAAAGCCCACTTGGTCATGGTGTATGATCTTTTTAATGTGTTGTTGGATTCTGATTGCTAGAATTTTGTTAAGGATTTTTGCATCTATGTTCATCAGTGATATTGGCCTGTAGTTTTCTTTTTTTGTGGGATCTTTGTCAGGTTTTGGTATTAGGGTGATGGTGGCCTCATAGAATGAGTTTGGAAGTTTGCCTTCCTCTGCAATTTTCTGGAACAGTTTGAGTAGGATAGGTGTTAGCTCCTCTCTACATTTTTGGTAGAATTCAGCTGTGAAGCCGTCTGGGCCTGGGCTTTTGTTTGCTGGGAGATTTCTGATTACAGTTTCAATTTCCGTGCTTGTGATGGGTCTGTTAAGATTTTCTATTTCTTCCTTGTCCAGTTTTGTAAAGTTGTACTTTTCTAAGAATTTGTCCATTTCTTCCACGTTGTCCATTTTATTGCCATATAATTGCTGATAGTAGTCTCTTATGATCATTTGTATTTCTGTGTTGTCTCTTGTGATCTCTCCATTTTCATTTCTAATTTTATTGATTTGATTTTTCTCCCTTTGTTTCTTGATGAGTCTGGCTAGTGGTTTGTCAATTTTATTTACCCTTTCAAAGAACCAGCTTTTGGCTTTGTTGATTTTTGCTATGGTCTCTTTTGTTTCTTTTGCATTTATTTCTGCCCTAATTTTTAAGATTTCTTTCCTTCTACTAACCTTGGGGTGCTTCATTTCTTCCTTTTCCAGTTGCTTTAGGTGTAGAGTTAGGTTATTTATTTGACTTTTTTCTTGTTTCTTGAGGTATGCCTGTATTGCTATGAACTTTCCCCTTAGGACTGCTTTTACAGTGTCCCGCAGGTTTTGGGTTGTTGTGTTTTCATTTTCATTCGTTTCTATGCAGATTTTGATTTCTTTTTTGATTTCTTCTGTGATTTGTTGGTTATTCAGGAGTGTGTTGTTCAGCCTCCATATGTTGGAATTTTTAATAGTTTTTCTCCTGTTATTGAGATCTACTCTTACTGCATTGTGGTCAGAAAAGATGCTTGGAATGATTTCAGTTTTTCTGAACTTACCAAGGCTAGATTTATGGCCGAGGATGTGGTCTATCCTGGAGAAGGTTCCGTGTGCGCTTGAGAAAAAGGTGAAATTCATTGTTTTGGGATGAAATGTCCTATAGATATCAATTAGGTCTAACTGGTCTATTGTATCGTTTAAAGTTTGTGTTTCCTTGTTAATTTTCTGTTTAGTTGATCTATCCATTGGTGTGAGTGGGGTATTAAAGTCTCCCACTATTATTGTGTTATTGTTGATTTTGCCTTTCATACTTGTTAGTATTTGTCTTACATATTGCGGTGCTCCTATGTTGGGTGCATATATATTTATAATTGTTATATCTTCTTCTTGGATTGATCCTTTGATCATTATGTAGTGACCTTCTTTGTCTCTTTTCACAGCCTTTGTTTTAAAGTCTATTTTATCTGATATGAGTATTGCTACTCCTGCTTTCTTTTGGTCCCTATTTGCATGGAAAATCTTTTTCCAGCCCTCACTTTCAGTCTGTATGTGTCCCCTGTTTTGAGGTGGGTCTCTTGTAGCCAACATATGTAGGGGTCTTGTTTTTGTATCCATTCAGCCAGTCTCTGTCTTTTGGTTGGGGCATTCAACCCATTTACATTTAAGGTAATTATTGAAAAATATGATCCTGTTGCCATTTACTTTGTTGTTTTGGGTTCGAATTTATATATCCTTTTTGTGTTTCCTGTCTAAAGAATGTCCTTTAGTATTTGTTGGAGAGCTGGTTTGGTGGTGCTGAATTCTCTCAGCTTTGCTTCTCTGTAAAGGTTTTGATTTCTCCTTCATATTTGAATGAGATCCTTGCTGGGTACAATAATCTGGGCTGTAGGTTCTTTTCTTTCATCACTTTAAGTATGTCTTGCCATTCCCTCCTGGCTTGGAGAGTTTCTATTGAAAGATCAGCTGTTAGCCTTATGGGAATTCCCTTGTGTGTTATTTGTTGTTGTTCCCTTGCTGCTTTTAATATTTGTTCTTTGTGTTTGATCTTTGTTAATTTGATTAATATGTGTCTTGGGGTGTTTCGCCTTGGGTTTATCCTATTTGGGACTCTCTGGGTTTCTTGGACTTGAGTGATTATTTCCTTCCCCATTTTAGGGAAGTTTTCAACTATTATCTCCTCTAGTATTTTCTCATGGTCATTCTTTTTGTCTTCTTCTTCTGGGACTCCTATGATTTGACTATTGTAACGTTTAATATTGTCCCGGAGGTCTCTGAGATTGTCCTCATTTCTTTTAATTCATTTTTCTTTTTTCTCCTCTGATTCATTTATTTCTACCATTCTATCTTCTAATTCACTAATTCTATCTTCTGCCTCTGTTATTCTACTATTTGTTGCCTCCAGAGTGTTTTGGATCTCATTTATTGCATTATTCATTATATATTGACTCTTTTTTATTTCTTCTAGGTCCTTGTTAAATCTTTCTTGCATCTTCTCAGTGCTTTTCTCCAGGCTATTTATCCGTGATTCCATTTTGATTTCCAGATTTTGGATTAATTTCACTATCATTATTCGGAATTCTTTATCAGGTAGGTTCGCTATTTCTTCCTCTTTTGTTTGGTTTGGTGGTCATTTATCCTGTTCCTTTACCTGCTGGGAATTCTTCTGTCTCTTCATCTTGTTTAAATTGCTGAGTTTGGGCTGTCCTTACTGTATTCTGGCAGTCTGTGGCGTTCTGTTTATTGTGGCGTTTCTTCACTATATGTGGGTTTGTACTGGTGGCTTGTCGAGGTTTCTTGTTTAGGGAAGCTTGTGTCGGTGTTCTGGTGGATGGAGCTGGATTTCTTCTCTCTGGAATGCAATGGAGTGTCTAGTAGTGAGTTATGAGATGTCTGTGATTTTGGGTCACTTTGTGTAGCCTGTATATTGGAGCTCAGGGCTGTGTTCCTGTTTTTCTGGAGAATTTGCTTGGTATGTCTTGCCATGGAACTTGTTGGCCTTTGTGTGATGCTTGGTTTCAGTGTAGGTATGGAGGCATTTGATGAGCTCCTGTCAATTAATGTTCCGTGGGATCAGGGTTTGGACTTAAGCCTCCTGCTTCCAGTAATCGGTCTTATTTTTACAGTAGTCTCAAAAACTTCTTCTTCTATACTGCACTCCACAACTGGACCGCTCAGAGATGTTCACGGAGTTATACAGAGAAGAACAGAGGGAGGAAGGAGACAGAGGTGGTCAGGAGGATAAAAGGAGGGAATGAAAAGGAGAGAGACAGATCCAGTCAGTAATCAGTAAAGAAAAGAAAAAAGGAAAGAAAAAAAGAAAAGACAAAAAGAAAAAAGAAAAAAACAGGGTCACAAAAGTTATATCTAAAAGTGGAAATTAAAGGAGTACTAGGTCTATGGGGTCACACAGAGTTGGACACGACTGAAGCAACTTAGCAGCAGCAGCAGAGGATAAAAAAAATAAAAATAAAAAAAATTTTGTTTTCCTTTTTTTAATAAAAAATATATTAAAAAAAAAGATAATGATGGTAAAAATAGTAACAATATATATAAGAGTTTCTCTATTATTGTCGTGGGTATTGTGGGTTCAGTTCATTTTTGGCTAGTTCCTTGTTCCAGCTTAAATTTCTCAAGATCTATAGGCCCCTTTCTCTGTAGTTGGTACTAACCATGGGGTTTTAGTTTATTGCCTGTCGCTTCCACGGCGGTTCCCTCTGTTAAAACTTCTTACAAAGGGGGCGGTGGTGGACACCCTTTTTATTTATTTATTTATTTTTTAAGGCTCACTTGTTCAGTCGTGCTGCGGAGAGGGAGGGATGCTGCAAATAAATACCACTGGCGTGTGCTCGCAGTGGCTCAGCCACACTGGGCCTGCCCCTGCTCACAGCGCGTGTAGCTTCCCTGCCTACTCTGCTCAGGCTCTCTGTTTCCTCGCCAGAACCATCCGCTACCGGCCCTGGGCTGCTTGCCCCTCCCAGGTCTAAGCCGCTCAAGTTCGGGCACTCCGGTAGTCCTCAAAGGCCAGGGCTCAGTTGGGCCTGCGTTTTGTGCCCTTAGCAGAATCCAGCAGCGCGGGTAATGTGGTGTTTATCAGGCGTGGCTTCTGCGACTTATCGCCTCCCCGCCACTCGGTTTTTTAGGTGTACCAGCGCACTTTCTCAGGCGGATGTTAGCTGACCAGTGCCCCAAGAAGTCTTAGTTAGCAAAGAAGCCTGCTTACAGTTTTGTGGATAATGTCTCTCTGGGGCTGCGATTGCCTCCCTCCGGCTCTGGCTGCTTGTCACCGAAGGGGGACGGACTGCAGCGGGCTATCTCTGTACAGTCCTTTGTTCTGTGCGTGGGCCTGGCAGTGTCTTGGGTTAGGGCTGGCTTTTCGTGTGGTCGGTATCCCACAGTCTGGTTTGCCGGCCCAAATTATTCCAATCAGGTAGCGCTTGGGATCGGGGAAGGCAATGGCACCCCACCCCAGTACTTTTGCCTGGAAAATCCCATGGACAGAGGAGCCTGGTAGGCTCTAGTCCGTGGGGTCGCTAAGAGTCGGACACGACTGAGCGACTTCACTTTGACTTTTCACTTTCATACATTGGAGAAGGAAATGGCAACCCACTCCAGTGTTCTTGCCTGGAGAATCCCAGGGACAGGGGAGCCTGGTGAGCTTCCGTCTATGGGGTCGCACAGAGTCGGACATGACTGAAGCGACTTAGCAGCAGTAGCAGCAGCGCTCGGGATAATCAGGCCAATGCAGCCCGCGAAGAAGCAGCCCGCGGAAGCGGCCCTCGAATGAGCGGCCCGCAGGGGAGCGGCCCTTGCGGGAGTGGCCCGTGGCGTCTCCCTGCCCAGCCCCCACTTGCTAATGGCAGATGCGGGCGTTTGCGATGCTTCTCCACTGTAGAAGTTATCGTAGGGCTCGTAGTCTGTGGGTTTTAATTGTTTATTTGTTTTCCTCCCTGTTATGTTGGCCTCCGTGCTTCCTAGGTTTGGCACAGACTCTGCAGTGAGAGTGTTTCCTGGTGGCTGGAAACTTCTCTTTTTTTTTTTTAAGACTCACTTCCCCGGACAGAGGTCCGTCCCTCCCTCTTTGTCTCTTTTTGCCTTTTATATTTTTTCCCTACCTCCTTTAGAAGGCAATGAGTTGCTTTTCTGGGTGTCTGATGTCCTCTGCCGGCATTCCAAAGTTGTTTTGTGGAATTTACTCAGCGTTTAGATGTCCTTTTGATGAATTTGTGGAGGAGAAAGTGTTTTCCCCGTCCTAACCCTCCGCCATCTTAGCTCCTCCCCCTCCATGTCCAGTTCTAACTGTTGCTTCTTGACCTGCATACGGATTTCTCAGAAGGCAGGTCAGGTGGTCTGGTATTCTCATATCTTGAAAAGCTTTCCACAGTTTGTGATTATACACAGTCAAAGGCTTTGGCTTAGTCAATAAGGCCAAAGAGATGTTTTTCTGGGATTTCTTGCTTTTTATATGATCCAATGGTTGTTAGCAATTTGATGTCTGGTTCCTCTGCCTTTTCTAAATCAAACTTTAACATCTGGAAGTTCATAGTTCATGTACTGTTGAAGCCTGGCTGGGAGAATTTTAAGCATTACTTTGCTAGTGTGTGAAATGAGTGCAACTGTGCAGTAATTTGAGCATTCTTTGGCATTGCCTTTCTTTGGGATTGGAATGAAAACTGACCTTTTGAGTTCTGTGGCCACTGCTGAGTTGCTGGCGTATTGAGTGCAGCACTTTCACAGCCTCATCTCTTAGGATGTGAAATAGCTCAATTGGAATTCCATCACCTCTACTAGCTTTGCTCGTAATGATGCTTCCTATGGCTCACTTGACTTTGCATTCCAGGGTGTCTGGCTCTAGGTGAGTGATCACACCATTGTGGTTATCTGGGTCATGAAGATCTTTTTTGTATAGTTCTTCTCTAATATTCTTGCCACCTCTTCTTAATGTCTTCCGCTTCTCTTAGGTCCGTACCATTTCTGGTTTTTTAATTTAAATTTATTTATTTTAATTGGAGGCTAATTACTTTACAATATTGTATTGGTTTTGCCATACATCAACATGAATCCGCCACGGATGTACACATGCTCCCCATCCTGAACACCCCTCCCACCCCCCTCCCCATACCATCCTTCTGGGTCATCTCAGTGCAGCAGCCCCAAGCATCCTGTATCCTACATTGAACCTGGACTGGCGATTCGTTTCTTATATATTATATATGTTTCAATGCCATTCTCCCAGATCATCCCCCCTCTCCTTCTCCCACAGAGTCATTTCTGTCCTTTATTGTGCCCATCTTTTTTTGAAATGTTCCCTTGGTATCTCTAATTTTCTTAAAGAGATCTCTATCTAGTCTTTCTCATTCTATTGTTTTCCTGTATTTTTTTTTTTTTTTTTGCAGTGATCATTAAGGTAGGCTTTCTTATCTCTCTGTGCTATTCTTTGGAACTCTACATTCAAATGGGTATATCTTTCCTTTTCTCCTTTGCCTTTAGCGTCTCTGTTTTTCACAGATATTTGTAAGGCCTCCTCAGGCAAACATTTTGACTTTCTGCATTTCTTTTTCTTGAGGATGGTTTTGATCATTGCCTCCCGTACCATGTCACGAACCTCTATATCTTGTTCCAGGCACTCTGTGTATCAGATCTAATCCCTTGAATCTATTTGTCACTTCTACACTATAATCCTAAGGGATTTGATTTAGGTCATACCTGAATGGTCTAGTGGTTTTCCCTACTTTCTTCAATTTAAGTCTGAATTTGGCAATAAGGAGTTCATGATCTGAGCCACAATCAGCTCTTGGTCTTATTTTTGCTGGCTATATAGAGCTTCACCATCTTTGGCTGCAAAGACTATAATCAGTCTGATTTTGGTGTTGACCATCTAGTGATGTCCATGCGTGGAATTGTCTCTTGTGTTGTTGGAAGAGGGTGTTTGCTATGACCAGTGTGTTCTCTTGGAGAAACTTTGTTAGCCTTTTCCCTGCATCATTTTGCCCTCCTTCATTTTGTATACTATTAAACTCCCTATTAATAGTTAGGAAAATACCAGGGAACTAATTCTACTTTCTATTAATTCCCTCCCTTCTTGTATTTTTTTTAGTTGTGGAATATCTCTTTTCTTAGAGTGTATTACATTTATATACTATTCTGTCAAGATTTTTTTTGTTTTGTTTTTATTGTACAGTTAAATATATTCAGTTTGAATCCCCATGAGCCTTACAATGGAGTATCTCTAGTCATTTTGTTGTGGTAGAAGTTCATTCACTAGTAGGTTCCTGAGGAAGAGCTCGTGGGAATGATATTCCCATATGTCTAGCTTGTTCCTAACTTGATTTGATTGGTTATCAATGACCTTATCTTTGAAGGATATGAAAGTCTGTCTCATATTTCTTTCCTTGATTGTTATAAAAAAATAGTCTGTTGCTTTCTTAACCTAAACATGTATTTTCCCTTGTTTTGTTTTTATTGAGGTAAAATTCACTCTTTTCAGTGTATGGTTCTGAAGCTGTCAGATGTCTTCAGGTAGGTGTCAGAGTTTAGCTGCTTGTGGCTGTACTACTGAGGTCCTCATTTAACTAGGGGTTGTTCTCAGCTTCTAAAGTCTGTCTGTACTCCTTGACGCATGCCATCTCCCTCCCAAGGCCAGAAGTGATGGGTTGAGTCCTCCTTGTGCTTTGATTCTCTCTGACCTCCTCTTTTACCTCATTTATCCTGCCTCTTTGGCTATATTTCTCTGGCTGACTCTTCTGCCTGCCTTCCTCATCTTTTTTCCAAGGACTTATTTGATTAAATTGGGCCTACCCAGGTAATCCAAGACAGTCTCTCTTTTTAAAGTCAGTTGATCAGTAACTTTAATTATTTCTGCAAAGTCTATCCACAACAGTACCTAAAGATAGTGTTTAAATAGGATATCTTTATGACACGAATGAGAATTTTAGGGAACCATCTTTAGAGTTCTACCTAACATACTTACATAACAAAAATTCACCGGATTTCACTCATAAGGAACATATAAATTAAACATATACTGAGATACCATGTTTCACTACTGCAATAGCAAAGATCAAATAGTATAATATAGTGATGAAGAAGAGGGGTACCAGAACTTGGATATATTGTGAAAGGAGTTATAAGTGATAAGATACCTATAGAGGTAACATGGCAAAATCTATCAAAGTTAAACACACTGATACCTATTTATTCAGAAATTCAACTTCTGGAAAAGTTTCTATAAATATCACATATGTATAATATGACCTACGTACAAAGTTTGTTACTGCACCTTGATTTTTGTAGCAAAATACACAAGGAAACCTAAAGATCCAGGGGATTTAATAAGTTAATGTAACTTGATATCAGTAGAATGCAGTACCTAGAATTCAATAAAATGCATACAAACAATGATGAATCTCTTTATATACTATTATGATAACAAGCAGTATATATTATTTTAAAGAGACATTCTAAAACAGTGGATATTATATGAAACCAAGAGGAGGAGTAGAATTATACATACCTATTTGGATGCTTTCATGGAAGAGAAATTGGTGGCAACTCATAGCAAGGATGGGACCTTTTAGAATGTTTTGAACCTTGGATCATATGAGTGCACAATATCTTCAATAATTAAATGAACAAACTTTGTAACATTCTTTCTACTATCATCTCTTAAGGGAAATATTTTTTACTGGAGAAGCTATTTCATGAGCACTTACTATGTCCTAAGCAGTCTGCAGAAGATTTTGATGGCATCATGTCTTTCCATCTTTAGAGCAGCGTATATGGTTAGTTCTGTTCTCCTATTTTACAGAGCCTAATCTGCAGTCACATGCTGAAGTCTCTTGTGTTACACCTCCCACAGAGACTCCTTGAAAAACCTCAGTGACAATGAATGTTCCATGAAGTGATTTTCTCACAAAGCAGTCCACTCATGGATTAAGGCAGGTTTCATGCCAGAAAGTTTGTCTCAAATATGCTCTCCTTACACTCTCCATACCTTTGTCTAGAGTTAGCCCCATGGAGCCACCATGAAAGTTCTAATTGATCTCTCTTGATTATGACGGCTCTTCAGGCATTCTCTTTCAATGTCAAACTCTCCAAGATTCTCTCTCATACAAGATTTCAGTTTTGTTTTGTTTTTTTCCCACCTGCATAACAGATAATTCTCAGGGTGCTCCACTACAGTTTGTCAATGTTTTTGATAGAATATTTTTCCAGGGCATATTGACTAGCAGAAATTAGACAGGAGTTTTTACCTCCTATTGCTGAGTATCATCCTGTTAACATAGAATAAAATAGATTATCTTTATGACAAGAGGATCAGGCTGCTAATTTGTATAGAGCAGACAAGCATATACAACCTTTAATTATTTTTCACATTTGCAACTCATAGATCTCCCATCTCTGAGAATGAGACAGAGAGAGAAGAGAATGAAGATTCTTTGCCTTATGGACATGATGTTAATATTATGCCTATTCCAATTAGATTAATTCTTCATTGGGACTAATTAGTCCCAATTCCAATTAGTTTCTTTTAGAATCAGCTTGTTTAAAAAAAAAAAAAAAAAAGAAACAGAGTCTAAATTCAGGAAAATGTAGTGGAAAAAGTAGGGGGAAGTGAAAAATGAAAAAAGAAATATCAGAAAAAGCGAAAAATACATAGCAGTGTGAATTAAGGTAGTTGTTTTCATTAATAAAATATCCAGTGAAGCTTCAGGATTTTCATAGTAAATATTTGAAATACTTGATTAGTGTCGATTTCAGACCACTAAAAAATTACATCAGTAATTATATAAATAGCTAACATTTATAGAAGCTCATTGTATACCAGTAACTATGAGGGCTTTCAGTGAATTACATTATTTTGTTTCCCATAAAGCATATAATATAGATACTATATTATTAATACCTCCATTTTTGAAGATGAGGAAACAGAGGCCTGGGGTTACCCTGGAGTGGTTAACTAAGTTGCTCAAGACCACAAAACAAATTATCAATGAAACTGATATTCAAAACCAACAATTCAGTTTTGAAGTAAATGACATATGGATAATTATATAATCAGTCTGTACAGGGCCAAGTTTGCTTGAGTTTATTCTCAAAATAGGTAAAAATATAAAAATTCAGGAATATGCAGAATCAATAACAGCTATAGACAAGAGAAAATTTGCATTAGAAATAGAAATTCAGTCATAGAAAGGAAACAGTGGGTGCAGTGGTAGGCTTTCAAATCCTACAGTCTAGGTTTGAATTCAGCTCTGCTCCTCACCAGAAGTGAGGCTGTGGGCAGATGACCGAACCTGGGGGAGCTCAGTGTCCTCGTCTGTGAAATGAAGGTAATAATATCTCCTTCAAAGGACTCTTACCAAGAACAAATGCAATAATGTATGCAAATCACTTCCCAGTGCTGGACACATAGTATGCACTTAATAAATGATGGCTATTATATTATTATTATAGTCAAGTTTGAGTCATGACACCGGAGGAAGCTTATTCCTAGTAAATTCAATTTTCTCCCTCAGTGAAGTTGCTCGTGTCCCTAACCTTCAGTAGTGGCTAATTCAGGAATGTATGCTCAATAATTAATCATATATTATATTTTATCGCATTAGCTAATGTTGCTTTCCACTTTTAGCTGTTTCAAAACTTCTTGGGGAATTTGTCATTTTTTTCATTAACTGAATGAAATTGTAAAATAAGAAATCTAGAGAATACTTTTTCCCTACTATTTCTAAATTAAAGGATACTTTAAAGGATACTTTTCCTTCCATGGCAGAACATTTATCTTTTATTATAAAGTCCCTCAAAATGTCTCTAACAATGTCAGTTTCTATGACTGGAGAACAAATATAGTTTAGGGTCAAATTTAGCAGAGTATGTAACTAAGAGCCTGGGAGAGTCACAGAACTTTTATCAATGCACAGTCATTAGTACATGTAAAGGAAATAATTTTGTTCAAAATGAAGTTATTATTTACTTAGCTTTTAGTACTCATTTATTTTTCACACTATTTGCAGCACTGTTAATTGTTAACATTGTTAGGCACAATCCTCAGAATGTTTTCAGGTTTCCAAGGATTTCTCTCTCCCAGAAAAGTCTTTCCAGGTACAAATGACAAAGGACCCTGCTGCTGCTGCTGCTGCTAAGTCACTTCAGTCAACTCCGACTCTGAGCGACCCCATAGGTGGCAGCCCACCAGGCTCCTCCATCCCTGGGATTCTCCAGGCAAGAATGCTGGAGTGGGTTGCCATTTCCTTGTCCAATGCATGTATGCATGCTAAGTCACATCAGTGGTGTCCCACTCTGTGAGACCCTATGGACAGCAGCCCACCAGGCTCCTCCGTCCACAAGATTCTCTAGGCAAGAATACTAGAGTCGGTTGCCATTTCTTTCTCATGACTCAGATGGTAAAATATCTGCCCACAATGCAGGCAACCAGGGTTCTATCCCTGGGTTGGGAAGATCCCCTGGAGAAGGAAATGGCAACCCACTCCAGTATTCTTGCCTGGACAATCCCATGGACAGAGGAGCCTGGTAGGTTACAATCCATGGGGTCGCAAAGAGTCAGACAAGACTGAGCGACTTCACTTTCTTTCTTTCTTTTCTCCAAGACCAAGGACCCTAGAAATGATCAATTCATAGACAAGTTTCACTTCAATTCAGTTAGAAAATATATAAAATCATATTTAATGTTTTTTAAGTTATAACACAACACAGTTTTACTCATGGAAACTATATCATTGGATAGTGTGGTCAAAATTAAACCATATCCTGTAACTTTTCTGCATTAAACCAGATTCAGTTTAGTCGCTCAGTCATGTCCAATCATGTCCAACTCTGCAATCCCGTGAACCGTAGCACGCCAGGCTTCCCTGTCCATCACCAACTCCCAGAGTTTACTCAAACTCATGTCTGTTGAGTCAGTGATGTCATCCAACCATCTCATCCTCTGTCATCCCCTTCTCCTCCTGCCCTCAATTTTTCCCAGCATCAGGGTCTTTTCCAATGAGTCACCTTTTTTGCATCAGGTGGCCAAAGCATTAGAGTTTCAGTTTCAACAACAGTCCCTCCAAAATACCCAAGACTGATCTCCTTTAGAATGGACTGGTACGATCTCCTTGCAGTCCAAGGGACTCTCAAGAGTCTTCTCCAACATCACAGTTCAAAAGCATCAATTCTTCAGTGCTCAGCTTTCTTTACAGTCCAACTCTGACATCCATACATGACCACTGGAAATCCATACATGACCACCATAACCTTGACTAGATGGACTTTTGTTGGCAAAGCAATGTCTCAACTTTTTAATATGCTGTCTAGGTTGGTCATAACTTTCCTTCCAAGGAGCAAGCGTCTTTTAATTTCAAGGCTGCAGTCACTATCTGCAGTGATTTTGGAGCCCCCCAAAATAAAGTCTGACACTGTTTCCACTATTTCCCCATCTATTTGCCATTTAGTGATGGGACCAGATGCCATGATCTTAGTTTTCTGAATGTTGAGTTTTAAGCCAACTTTTTCATTCTCCTCTTTCACTTTCATCAAGAGGCTCTTTAGTTTTTCTTCACTTTCTGCCATAAGGGTGTTATCATCTACATATCTGAGGTTATTGATATTTCTCCCAGCAATCTTGATTCCAGCTTGTGCTTCATCCAGCCCAGCCTTTCTCATAATGTATTCTGCATATAAGTTAAATAACCAGGGTGACAATATATAGCCTTGATGTACTCCTTTTCCTATTTGGAACCAGTCTGTTGTTCCATGTCCAGTTCTAACTGTTGCTTCCTGACCTGCATACAGATGTCTCAAGAGGCCGGTCAGGTGGTCTGTTATTCCCATATCTTGAAGAATTTTCCACAGTTTATTGTGATCATACAGTCAGTCTTTGACATTGTCAATAACGCAGAAATAGATGTTTTTCTGGAACTCTCTTGCTTTTTTGATGATCCAGTGGATGTTGGCAATTTGATCTCTGGTTCCTCTGCCTTTTCTAAAACCAGCTTGAACATCTGGAAGTTCATGGTTCACGTATTGCTGAAGCCTGTCTTGGAGAATTTTGAGCATTACTTTACTAGCATGTGAGGTCAGTGCAATTGTGTAGTAGTTTGAGCATTCTTTGGCATTGTCTTTCTTTGGAATTGGAATGAAAACTGACCTTTTCCAGTCCCGTGGCCACTGCTGAGTTTTCCAAATTTGCTAGCATATTGAGTGCAGCACTTGCACAACATCATCTTTCAGGATTTGAAATAGCTCCACTGGAATTCCATCACCTCCACTAGCTTTGTTCATAGTAATGCTTCCTAAGGCCCACTTGACTTCACATTCCAGGATGTCTGGCTCTAGGTGCATGATCACACCATAGTGATTATCTTGGTCATGAAGCTCTTTTTTGTACAGTTCTTCTGTGTATTCTTGCCACCTCTTCTTAATATCTACTGTTTCTGTTAGGTCCATACCATTTCTGTCCTTTATTGAGCCCAAATGTCCCCTTGGTATGTCTAATCTCTTGAAGAGATCTCTAGTCTTTCCCATTCTATTGTTTTCCTCTATTTCTTTGCACTGATCACTGAGGAAGGCTTTCTTATCTCTCCTTGCTATTCTTTGGAACTCTGCATTCAAATAAGTATATCTTTCCTTTTCTCCTTTGCTTTTTGCTTCTCTTCTTTTCACAGCTATTTGTAAGGCCTCCTCAGAAGGCCATTTTGCCTTTTTGCGTTTCTTTTTCTTGGGGTTGGTCTTGTTCCCTGTCTCCTGTACAGTGTCATGAACCTCTGTCCACAGACGCCATCCATAGGAACCTCTATTATCAGGCACTCTGTCTATCAGATCTAGGCCCTTAAATCTATTTCTCACTTCCACAGTATAATCATAAGGGATTTGATTTAGGTCATACCTGAATGGTCTAGTGGTTTTCCCTATTTTCTTCAATTTAAGTCTGAAGTTGGCAATAAGGAGTTCATGATCTGAGCCACAGTCAGCTCCTGGTCTTGTTTTTGCTGACTGCATAGAGCTTCTCCATCTTTGGCTGCAAAGAATATAATCAGTTTGATTTTGTTGTTGGTTATCTGCTGATGTCCATGTGCAGAGTCTTCTCTTGTGTTTTGGAAGAGGGTGTTTGCTATGACCAGTGTGTTCTCTTTGCAATATTCTATTAGTCTTTGCCCTGCTTCATTCTGTACTCCAAGGCCAAATCTGCCTGTTACTCCAGGTGTTTCTTGACTTCCTACTTTTGCATTCCAGTCCCCTATAATGAAAAAGACATCTTTTCTGGGTGTTAGTTCTAAAAGGTTTTGTAGGTCTTTATAGAATCATTCAAGTTCAGCTTCTTCACCATTACTGGTTGGGGCCTAGACTTGGATTACTGTGATAATTAATGGTTTGCCTTGGAAAAAAACAGAGATCATTCTGTCATTTTTGAGATTGCATCCAAGTACAGCACTCTTTCGGGGAAGGCAATGGCACCCCACTCCAGTACTTTTGCCTGGAAAATCCCATGGATGGAGGAGCCTGGTAGGCTCCAGTCCATGGGGTCGCTAAGAGTCGGACACGACTAGCGGCTTCACTTTCACTTTTCGCTTTCATGCATTGGAGAAGGAAATGGCAACCCACTCCAGTATTCTTGCCTGGAGATTCCCAGGGACAGGGGAGCCTGGTGAGCTTCCATCTATGGGGTCGCACAGAGTCGGACACGACTGAAGCGACTTAGCAGCAGCAGCACAGCACTCTTTTATTGGCTATAATGGCTACTCCATTTCTTCTAAGGGATTCCTGCCCACAGTAATAGATATAATGGTCATCTGATTTAAATTCATGCATTCCAATCCATTTTAGTTCGTTGATTCCTAGAATGTTGATGTTCACTCTTACCATCTCCTGTTTGACCACTTCCAATTTGCCTTGATTCATGGACCTAACATTCCAGGTTCCTATGCAATATTGCTCTTACAGCATCGGACCTTGCTTCTATCACCAGTCACATCCACAACTGGTTATTGTCTTTGCTTTGGCTCTGTCTCTTTATTCTTTCTGGTGTTATTTCTCCACTGATCTCCTGTAGCATATTGGGCACCTGGGGAGTTCATCTTTCAATGTCCTATCTTTTTGCCTTTTCTTCTCTCTTTTTAGTGTTCATGGGGTTCTCAAGGCAAGAGTACTGAAGTATTTTGCCATTCCCTTCTCCAGTGGACCACATTTTGTCAGAACTCTCCACCATGACTGGTCTGTCTTGAGTGGCCCTACATGGCATGGCTTAATTTCATTGAGTTATTCAAGACTGTGGTCCATGTGATTAGATTGGCTAGTTTTCTGTGATTGTGGTTTCAGTTTGTCTGTCCTCTCTCAGCCCCTACTGTCTTACTGGGGTTTCCCTGAACTTGAACGATTGTACTCCACTTTGAATGTGGGGTATCTCTTCACGGCTGCTCCAGCAAAGCGCAGCTGCTGCTCCTTACCTTAGACGTGGGTTGTCTCCTCAACAGCCGATCATAGATTATAGATCATCTAAAGTCATACAAGACTTGTACTTGTATGACCCTTCTTATCATTCCAGTCTCAGCTCAAAGACCTTTGCCTCAGAGATCCCTACCTTGATCATTCAATCTAATAAACTCAGTACCCTGCTCCATTCAAACACAGGGAAAACTCCTAGCTACAAAAATCAATATTTGAAATCATCTTATTACTTCTTTGTAAGTTTATCATCTGCCTGCCCTAATACAATGTAAACAATTTGAGAGCAGTAAAGGTATCTCTTTTGATCAGTGCCTAAACCTCAGAGCCTGTTGGACTAGCTCGTTCACAGTATATTCTCAAAACATAGTTGTGTAATTAATAACATATAAGGGAATTAAATTGCAGTTTTCTGTGTGTTCAAATGAGCACAATAGCTTGATGGTTCCACCTACTCTGTAATTAGAGTGTGTAGGTTTTCAGACTCTAGCTCTACCATCTAAACTGTTTTTATTATGTTTATCTGCCAGACAATACCTATCTCACAGGGTCATTGAAAAGATTTCCTGCAATCATGAATGTTAAGTACTGAGTATAATAAGCTGTAAGTTAATATCATCTATGATTATGTATTTCTTTTGTGTCACAAAGTCTTGTTGTTTAAAAAATTTTATTATACACAACTCTTAAATAAATTGTTAAGCTTCTCCTGGCTAATGAGCATGTTTTTTACTATTATCAATTCATGTTTGCTTTATTCTAGGAATAGCAAACATACTGCCATACTTTTATCTCTTCACAGTTGTCATATTATAGAGGGGCTCATCCACTTCTTGGATGTAACTTTCCCATTTCTGTGCCAATGATTCTCGCTGCTCCATTCCTATACCAAATATGTAAATTATTCCATGGAGTAGTATTGTGTTAGAAACTAGAGATATGATCCAAAGGTACTTAAGAGAAGATAAATATTTGTGTTCACACATTAAGAAATTATGTAATTGCAATCTAAGATTAAGTTCTGTGAAGGAAATATGAAGGGACTATGAAGGTATATCATGCTATGCTCTGATAAGTCACTTCAGTCGTGTCCGACTCTGTGTGACCCCATAGACGGCAGCCCACCAGGCTTCCCCGTCCCTGGGATTCTCCAGGCAAGAACACTGGAGTGGGTTGCCATTTCCTTCTCCAATGCATGAAAGTGAAAAGAGAAAGTGAAGTTGCTCAGTCATGTCCTACTCTTAGCGACCCCATGGACTGTAGCCCACCAGGCTCCCCCGTCCGTGGGATTTTCCAGGCAGAGCACTGGAGTGGGGTGCCATTGCCAAGATCCAATTTAGTTAATGAGGAAGAAATGATAAAGAAATGGTAATAGAACTGAAATTAAAGACAAAGTACATGTTAGCTGAACAGAAACCAGAATGGACTGTGTTCTATAGAAAAGGAAATGAAATTTGCAAAGTTCCTAAGAAATAAAGTACATTTCCCAGGTGGCTCAGTGGTAAAAGAATCCTCCTGCCAATGCAGGAGACACAGAAGACACTGGTTTGATTCTTGGGTTGGGAAGATCCCCTAGAGAAAGATATGGCAACCCATTCCAATATCCTTGCCTGGAGAATCCCATGGACAGAGGACCCTGGTGGGCTACATTACATAGGGTCGCAAGAGTCAGACTCAACTGAGCACACACGCTGAGCCTAGTCTAAGAAATAAAACAATTGAAAATTTAAAGGAAAAGAAAAATATTTGATGGTGGTATAATGAGGTGGGAGCAGAGGGTTAGGGAAGAGATTATAGAGAAGACTGAGCCCAAGTTCTATTTTGTGGACAGTTCAGTTCAGTCGCTCAGTCGTGTCCAACTTTTTGTGACCCCATAGACTGCAGCACTCCAGGCCTCCCTGTCAATCACCAACTCCCAGGAGCTTACTCAAATTCATGTCCATTGTGTCAGTGATGCCATCCAACCATCTCATCCTCTGTCATCCCCTTCTCCATCCACCTTCAATCTTTCCCAGAATCAGGGTCTTTTCAAAGAGTCAGTTTTTCCCATTAGGTGGCCAAAATATTGGAGTTTCAGCTTCAACATCAGTCCTTCCAATGATTATTCAGGACTGATCTCCTTTAGGATGGACTGGTTGGATCTCCTTGCAGTCCGAGGGACTCTCAAGAGTGTTCTCCAACACCTCAGTTCAGAAGCATTAATTCTTTGGTGCTCAGCTTTCTTTATAGTCCAACTCTCACATCTGTACATGACTACTAGAAAAACCATGGCCTTGACTAGACAGACCTTTGTTGGCAAAGTAATGTCCCTGCTTTTTAAGATGCTGTCTAGGTGGTCACAGCTTTTCTTCCAAGGAGCAAGTGCCTTTTAATTTCATGGCTGCAACAATGATTTGCAGTGATTTTGGAGCCCCCCAAAATAAAGTCTGTCACCGTTTCCACTGTTTCCCCATCTATTTGCCATGAAGTGATGGGACCAGATGCCATGATCTTCGTTTTCTGAATGTTGAGTTTTAAGCCAACCTTTTCACTCTCCTCTTTAACTTTCATCAAGAGGTTATTTAGTTCCTCTTAGCTTTCTGCCATAAGAGTGGTGTCATCTGAATATCTGAGGTTATTGATATTTCTCCCAGAAATCTTGATTCCAGCTTGTACATAATCCAGCCCAGCATTTTGCATAATGTACTCTGCATATAAGTTAAATAAGCAGGGTGATAATATATAGCCTTGACGTACTCCTTTTCCTATTTGGAACCAGTCTGTTGTTCCATGTCCAGTTCTAACTGCTGCTTCTTGACCTGCATACAGATGTCTCAAGAAGCAGGTCAGGTGGTCTGGTATTCCCATATCTTGAAGAATTTCCACAGTTTGTTATGATCAACACAAAGGCTTTGGGGTAGTCAAAAAAGCAGAACTAGATATTTTTATGGAACTCTCTTGCTTTTTTGATGATCCAGCAGATGTTGGCAATTTGATCTCTGGTTCCTCTGCCTTTTCTAAATCCAGCTTGAACATCTGATGTTCTCAGTTCATGTACTGTTGAAGCCTGGCTTGGAGAATTTTGAGCATTACTTTACTAGTGTGTGAGTTGAGTGCAAGTGTGCAGTGGTTTGAGAATCCTTTGGCATTGCCTTTCTTTGGGACTGGAATGAAAACTGACCTTTTCCAGTCCTGTGGCCACTGCCAAGTTTTTCAAATTTGCTGGCATATTGAGTGCAGCACTTGCACAGCATCGTCTTTCAGGATTTGAAATAGCTCCACTGGAATTCTATCACCTCCACTAACTTTGTTTGTAGTGATGCTTTCTAAGGCCCACTTGACTTCACATTCCAGGATGTCTGGCTCTAGGTGAGTGATCACACCATCGTGATTATCTGGGTCATGAAGATCTTTTTTGTACAGTTCTTCTGTGTATTCTTGCCACCTCTTAATATCTTCTGCTTCTGTTAGGTCCATACCATTTATGTCCTTTATTGTGCCCATCTTTGCATGAAATGTCCCCTTGGTATCTCTAATTTTCTTGCTGTGATCTCTAATCTTTCCCATTCTATTGCTTTCCTCTATTTCTTTGCCTTAACCACTGAGGAAGGCTTTCTTATCTCTCCTTGCTATTCTTTTGGAACTCTGCATTCAAATGGGTATGTCTTTCCTTTTCTCCTTTGCCTTTTGCTTCTCTTCTTTTCATAACTTTTGTAAGGCCTCCTCAGACAACCATTTTGCCTCTTTGTATTTCTTTTTCTTGGGGATGATTTTGTGGGCAATATTAGGCATTTGAGAT
Organism: Tragelaphus eurycerus; assembly: GCA_935064755.1. Taxonomy (NCBI): domain Eukaryota; kingdom Metazoa; phylum Chordata; class Mammalia; order Artiodactyla; family Bovidae; genus Tragelaphus; species Tragelaphus eurycerus. The sequence goes on along the minus strand of CAKXYN010000010.1, from coordinate 35,236,273 downwards.
GCTATGTTTTAAGCAGTGGAAGCCATGAAAATTTTATGGAGATGAGTGTTCAGATCATATGTGCTCATTTGGAAGGTCACTTTGGCTATGTTGTTGAAGATACAGAAGAACCAAGGCGGAGGAGGGCAGCTCATTAGTCTCTGGCAGAAAAATACTGGCTTAAATCAAGGAAGAATGATGTGAGAAAGAAGGGAATGGGTTCAAGAAATATTCAAGACACTTTCAGTCTTGAAATATCAGAGGTTAGCATGAAGCTTGTTGAGTGTCAAAGGCCTATAATTAAATAACTATGATACTGAAAAATCACTGAGCTAAAATCACTAATTTGTCAACCCACAAATAGTTATTATAGTAATTGACTGTTAGGTAGAGAAAGACTATGGAAGCCCTCATTAACTACAGCTAAAACAGATGTGGAATAGTCACATTAGTAACTGACCTCTTCGAAAATGTTTTAACTTAAATCTAGAATATGTATTCTGAATGGTACTTTTTTTTAGATATGAAATACAGTTATGTCTGAAAACTCTTGCTTTCCAATTTATATATAAATAAATTGCCATCACTGTTCTGTAAATTGAATGTGTATTCTCTTGCTATGAGAAACAGGATGACAGGTCAACAAACAGTGTGTCAACACTGCCTGTATGCCAGCCGCTGTGATATGCAGTGGTAATACAAAGATCAAAGACATGTCTCTACTAAGGAATGCAGCAGATGCGCCTTCATCCTGGTGCTTGTAATGGTTTATTATCTTAAACTCACTTTAGGGAACAGCTAACTCTGCTGGCTAACTATTCCCAGGATGACATTTTGATAGCAGTTGTGCTAACAATCAAAGTCACATTTGTTGAATATTCTCCAAAACTTATGTGAACAAAATAAAAGATAAGTACTCAGAAAAACTACTGTGAGTTCTTTGAGAATAGGTGCTGTGTCCATTTTATTCAATACTGCATTTTCAAAATTTAGCTTATTGTCTGGGACATGGTGTTTATATGTTAAATTCATGAATGGCAGAATAAATAAATGTCTAAATTCTTCTCTATGAGAAAATAATTTGAAACTCCTAATTCTGAAAGGGGTCATTAGGATACCTACATACTCAAAATCATATCTTTAATAAGCTGAATTGGTAAGAGTCGTCCTTTACCTTTCTTCCAGAGAAAATTTCCTTCTGTATTCTTTTCAGGCCAAAACTCTGGGTTATTAAGTGGGAGTTAATTGAAATTATCAGCAAATACGAAAAACAAAAGAAGAAGGAGAAAACATCCTGTTCATTGGTTTTGCTAAGGCCTACTTCTGTGTAGGAATTAACTTTCTATCTGGGTAAGACTTTAAGTCAGGCCTAAGCTTTCATGAAACTATCCCTCTCCTAGGTCTGGTTTTTAAGTCAATTCATTGGCAAAAGTATGTAGCTACTCTGACTGCTAAAAAACAAAAATGAATAAAATGTGTCTTGAACTCAAATATGTCACAGTTTGTTTGGGGAAGACTGAGAAGTAAACAAACAGTTACAATGCACTGGGGTAAAGGTTATGGTAAAATCAAATAAAGAATGCCATCAGAGCCCTGGAAAGGTGTGTATTAGTCAACTCAAACTACCACAAACAAAATACTATAGACTGGATGGATTAAACAACAAAAACTAATTTTGTCACAGCTCTAGAGGCTGGAAAAATCCAAGATCCAGGTTCTGGCAAAGTTCAGATTCTCTTCCTGACTTGCAGCCTGCTGACTTCTCTGTGTGTCCTCACGTGACGGAGAGAGAGAGAGAGAGAGAGAGAGAGAGAGAGAAACTTCAGGCCTTTCTTCCTCTTCTTACAAACACTACAGTCCTGCTGGGTTAGGGCTTCACCCTATGACCTCAGTCCCTCCTTATAAACTCTATCCCCTTCCTTATAAACCTACTGGGAGACAGGGTTTCAACAAAAGAATTTTAGAGGAACACAGTTCAGACCATAACAAGGCACCTAAGGCAGAAGGAGACTGATAGACACCATGGAGAAAAGAGGCCAGCTCTTTTCTGACCTCTTTGGGGTCAGCTCCAGATAGAAATAGAGCCCCTTGGGGCTTTCCAAAGCATTTCCATGCACTAAATCCACACTCTGTTCTGCAAGTGTAAGTTTTTGTTTATGTCTAACACCACCTAGAATGTGTTTGGATATTAAAAAAAAAAGCAAAAACGTTAACTGAAAACTGAACTAACCCACATTTTGAAATATAAACTATATATAGTTTACTAAACAACTTTCTAAATATACATTAGTCCTACACATTAGTCAGGGAAATGGCTAGAACCTCTCAGTTAGAGGGGACAGTGCAAGCACATATGGGAGCAAGAAATTAAATGATGAGCATTGGTGTCATTTGAAATGTGAATCAGAGAATGAGGCCACTGTTGGGGCCCAGAGGTCTCAATTCAAGAGTCACTAGCTTGTCAGAATGAATGAGCTCATCAAGGTAGTGCATACAGATAAAGGAAATGTCAAGGGATTAAGTCCTGGGTGGCACATGGACAGGACGAGTTTGATTAAAGGAGGAGGAGGGCCCAGCAAAGGAGAGGGAGGAGGAGTGACCAGTAAGGTAGCCAGGAAGAAAACCCCCGTGTGTGTCGTAGACACCAATTGACTCTTGTTTTGAGAAGAAGGAAGTGATCAAGGGTATTGAATACTGCTGATAGATCTAGTAAGATGAGTTGAAGACTGACATTAGATTAGCAAAATGGAGGTTGTCATTAGCATCTTGGACCAAACAGTTTGCCTGCATTCATGGAGTAAAGGCCTGGCTGAAGTGGGCTCAACAAAGAATGAGATAAGCATTGGACAAAGCAGACATAGACAAGCCTTCAGGGAACTTTGCTCTGAAGGGAAAATGAGGAGGGGCATACTGTTTGGGGTCAGCTCCAGATAAAAATAGAGCCCACTGAGGCTTCCCAGACCATTACCCTGCTGTAAAATCCACATTCTGTTCTGCGAGTGTAAGTTTGTGTGTATGTCTAACACCACCTAGAATGCGTTTGGATATTTAAAAAAAAAAAAAAAAAAAAAGGTTAACTGAAAACAACCAAACAAACCCACATTTTGGAACGTGAGCTATATATAGTTTACTAAGCAACTTTCTATATATACATATTTGCCTGATAGAAAATTACATTTTTGGTTTTGCTTTTGATTTCCAGTTCCTCTTCTATATAAAAATAAGTAAACTCCTTAGCTGTATCTCTGGCTCTATTAAAATCTAATTTTTTTTTATATTTGGAGGCTTCAGTCTATCTCTTTCAATTATTTTCCCCCTTTTGAATTAAAATGGTCATTTTTTACAGTAATTGCCGCTTTTTTCTGTTTTTTGTTTTTAATTGACTCTGGATAATTCTTATCACTTTGGGTATTAGGCAGGCGTTAAACTAAATACTACATCTTCATCAAGCGTATAACCTATGATTTTTGTTTTTATGTGCATGTATGCTGAGTCACTTCAGTTCAGTTCACTTCAGTTCAGTTGCTCAGTCGTGTCTGACTCTTTGCGACCCCATTACTCGCAGCACGCCAGGACTCCCTGCCATCACCGACTCCCGGAGTTCACTCAGACCCACATCCATCCAGTCAGTGATGCCATCCAGCCATTTCATCCTATGTCTTCCCCTTCTCCTCCTGCCCTCAATCCCTCCCAGCATCAGAGTCTTTTTCAATGAGTCACCTCTTCACATGAGGTGGCCAAAGTACTGGAGTTTCAGCTTTAGCATCATTCCTTCCAAAGAAATCCCAGGACTGATCTCCTTCAGAATGGACTGGTTGGATCTCCTTGCAGTCCAAGGGACTCTCAAGAGTCTTCTCCAACACCACAGTTCAAAAGCATCAATTCTTCAGCGTTCAGCTTTCTTCACAGTCCAACTCTCACATCCATACATGGCCACTGGAAAAACCATAGCCTTGACTAGACGGACCTTTGTTGGCAAAGTCGTGTCCAGTTCTTTGGGACCCTATGGACTGTAGCCAGCGAAGCTCTTCTGTCCATGGGATTCTCCAGGAATGAATACTGGAATGGGTTGCCATGCTCTCCTCCAGGGGAACTTCCTGACCCAGGGATCAAACCCGTGTCTCTTACATCTCCTGCATTGGCAGGCAGGCTCTTTACCACTAGCACCACCTGGGAAGCACTTCCATTCATATGCTCTCTGATAAATCATGAGTTTCCCTCGCTATGGCTTACTATGGTCTGCATGTAATTCTTGTGACTTTATGACTTTTTATTTCCAAGTGTGGCAGAGACATCCTAAGGTGACCCCCAATGATCTACAGTGGTGTGTGATTCTTTCCCCTCAGGTGCCAGAGAAACTTGTGACTTGCTTCTATTCAGTCAGATCAGATCAGATCAGATCAGTTGCTCAGTCGTGTCCAACTCTTTGCGACCCCATGAATCACAGCATGCCAGGCCTCCCTGTCCATCACCAACTCCTGGAGTTCACTCAGACTCACGTCCATTGAGTCAGTGATGCCATCCAGCCATCTCATCCTCTGGCATCCCCTTCTCCTCCTGTCCCCAATCCCTCCCAGCATCAGAGTCTTTTCCAATGAGTCAACTCTTGGCATGAGGTGGCCAAAGTACTGGAGTCTCAGCTTGAGCATCATTCCTTCCAAAGAAATCCCAGGGCTGATCTCCTTCAGAATGAACTGGTTGGATCTCCTTGCAGTCCAAGGGACTCTCAAGAGTCTTCTCCAACACCACAGTTCAAAAGCATCAATTCTTCGGTGCTCAGCCTTCTTCACAGTCCAGCTCTCACATCCATACATGACCACAGGAAAGGCCATAGCCTTTACTAGGCGAACCTTTGTTGGCAAAGTAATGTCTCTGCTTTTGAATATGCTATCTAGGTTGGTCATAACTTTCCTTCCAAGGAGTAAGCGTCTTAATTTCATGGCTGCAGTCACCATCTGCAGTGATTTTGGAGCCCAGAAAAATAAAGTCTGATACTGTTTCCACTGTGTCCCCATCTATTTCCCATGAAGTGATGGGACCAGATGCCATGATCTTCATTAGAGTATGACAAAAATGATAGGCTGTCATGCCTGTGATTGTTGCTGTCTGACTAGAAAGATTCTCCTGATGCCCTCGAATAAGCCAGTAGCCATGATGTGAACTGCCTGTGGAGAGGTCCACAGGGCGAGGAACTGTGGGTGGCTCCTAGCATCTGAGAGTGGCTCCAGCCATAGCCGGAAAGAAGCCAGAGCCCTCAGTCACACAGTCACAAGGACATGAATTCTGTCAATGACCAAATTGAGCTTGGAAGTGGATCTTCCTTAATCAGACATGCTTGTGAGACCCTGATATGAGGAACCAATTAAAACATGTCCAGACTTTCCTGCAGAAACTGTGAGATAAAAGATGTGTGATGTTTTAAGCACACTAAGTTTAAGGTAATTTGTTATGAAGCCACAGAAAGCAAATACACAAAGCTTTCTGTATTTGTTTTTTTATTAAGAGTATGTCTCTTTTTAATGGCAACCCACTCCAGTACTCTTGCCTGGAAAATCCCATGGACGGAGGAGCCTGGCAGGCTGTAGTCCATGGGGTCGCTAGGAGTCGGACACGACTAAGCGACTTCAGTTTCACTTTTCACTTTCATGCATTGGAGAAGGAAATGGCAACCCACTCCAGTGTTCTTGCCTGGAGAATCTCAGGGATGGGGGAGCCTGGTGGTCTGCCCATCTGTGGGGCTGCACAGAGTTGGACATGACTGAAGCAACTTAGCAGCAACAGCAGCAGCAGCATGTCTCTTTTTATGTTACACACCACTTGGCTGTTTTTCATACATAATCTGATCATTTCTGTCATTAAGGAAATCAGTCCTGAATATTCCCTGGAAAGACTGATGTTGAAGCTGAAACTCCAATACTTTGGCCACCTGATGCAAAGAGCTGACTCATTTGAAAAGACCCTGATGCTGGGAAGGATTGAGGCTAGGAAGAGAAAGGGACAACAGAGGATGAAATAGTTGGATGGCATCACTGACTTGATGGACATGAGTTTGAGTAAGCTCCAGAAGTTGGTGATGGACAGGGAGGCCTGGTGTGTTGCAGTCCATGGGATCACAAAGAGTCAGACACAACTGAGTGACCGAGCTGAACTGAGTTGAGTCTAGTCAGTCATCTGCTAAACCTGTTTGGCATATACACTGGTTCATGGCATATACACTGGTTTATGGCATATACACTGGTTCATGTCATGTACACTGGTTCTAGATTGTTGTAATTTTGGTTGTGTGGGAAGCCAGGAGTTTCTTCTTCAAAGGGGGATTGCTTGCACATATACTGAGGGGTGAGCACCTATGCTTTGAAACACCTGGTCATATGTCCATTCCAGATGAGGATGTGAAAACTGTGAGAAGTTTACCACCTTTTTATTACTATTTAATTTTTTTATTATGTCCTATATCTAGAACCACTGAATAAATCAAATCTGTGATCAGAGTTAGAAGTCACCGCTCTTGAACCTCCAGCATGCGCCTTAATATCAAATCCATTGAGTCCTAGAGCAATGAGGCAAAGTTATCTCACCTCTCCCATTCCTTACTCTGACTCTATATGTAAAGATTGTGCTCGTAAAATGTTCCAATTATTTATTTAGCTAAAATATATTTGGTGTCACTGTTCCCTAAGTACCAGAGTAGATGCTGGAGATATAGAAATAACTAACACCAAGATTCCCTACTTCTTGGAATTTATAGTTTATGAGGCAGACTTTGAGCAAATAATTATAAATATAATGCTCTGAAAGGGAGGTACAGAGTACTGTGGAAGTGTCTAAAGGACATTTTAAAAGATTGCTTCCTGTAAAGAACCCATGTGGGAAACTGAGATTTCACATTAAAATCAATAGGGATAAAACTGTGTGCTTAAATTTTTAGATGTCGTGTCATGAATGGCCATGCTTCTTAAACCAGAATACATAGGAGGCGTATAGAAAGCCACAGGATAAACACAAGGCATATTTCTGGGGCTTGAGTTTCACTTAAAGGTTTGGGAAAACAAACATATTTTGTATTAAAACAAATATAGATATATTATGGAGTAGACTGTATGCATGTTAAAGATAAAAGATGAAACTTCAAAGAAATTTCACACTTGCTGCGATTCCCTTTGAACTATACCCGCAGACTCCCTAGGGGTATGTATTCATTCTCTTCTGCCTTCAGGGATCCTTTATTTTTAAAAAGATGTTTAGCAAGCGGTAGAAAGAGCACAGAGTCAAACATATTTGAATTTGGGGCCTGGTGCCATTGAGAAGAGCTGGGTAGTCTTCATTAAGCTAGGTAACCTCTGTGGCTCAGTTCCTTTGGAGCTAACACAGAAATAATGTCTACCTCAACATGTCTGGTGATGATAAAATCAAGCAGCAAATGGAAAAATTTCAGGCACTGTTTGCTACAAAATAGGCACTCAATAAATGTTAGCTACTTCTTCCCAGCATCAGGGAAATAAATAGTTCCCTAACATTCTCATTGCTTAAACTCAGCACAGCTAGAATCACAGAAGGAACAACCAAAGAAAGCAGGTTTTAGGAGCCCCGTGTTATGTTCCCATCTGTTTATCCATTAGCATAATAGCTACTGTAATAACAACTAACAAATGTGAGTGTATGTGTGGTGAATCTGAAATGCTTATAAACTGTAATTTAAGGAAACAAAACAAACAAACCTACCCATTTTCCATATGCTGGTATATTTTTACTCTCTTGCTATTTTTAACCATTTTTGTATTGATTATGAAAAAATTTTTAAAAAATGAAAGGGCTGCACTCACTCCTCTTCCAAAGGGAGAATAGGATGAAATAGTATCAGAGCTCCTGGTGAAGTGTAAATCAGGATACAATTAAGTGTAATTATGATTATCATTATAAGGATATGCTAGTAAAGGACTCATTGGTTCTCAATATTCACTTTTTCTTAAACTCACTTTTAACTGATCTTGCTTTCTCCTTCAATGCCCTGCGTGCATGCATGCTAAGTTGCCTCAGTCATGTCCAGCTCTTTGTGATTCTATGAACTGTAGCCAGCCAGGCGCCTCTGACCATGTGATTCTCCAGGTAAGAGTACTGGAGTGGATTGCCACACCCTTTTCTGGGGGATCTTCCCAACCTAGGGATTGAACCTGGGTCTCCTGCATTGCAAGTGGGTTCTTTACCATTAGCCCCACCTGGGAAGCCTACCTTCAATGACCCTAAGTCCTAATAATGAGACAAACTAAAAAATTTAGGGAAATTAACTATGGATAAGAGAGGAAAGTCTGACTATAGCTTGCTATTTTTCAAATAAGAAGATAGATATAAGATTCATTTAATTTTTTTCCAAAATATTTCATATCTCAAATGGAATTGAATATCTTAATACTGAAGCACTGGCACCCCACTCCAGTACTCTTGCCTGGAGAATCCCATGGATGGAGGAGCCTGGTGGGCTGCAGTCCATGGGGTCGCTGAGGTTCGGACACAACTGAGCAACTTCACTTTCACTTTTCACTTTCATGCATTGGAGATGGAAATGGCAACCCACTCCAGTGTTCTTGCCTGGAGAATCCCAGGGACGGGGGAGCCTGGTGGGCTGCCGTCTGTGGCGTCGCACAGAGTCGGACACAACTGAAGTGACTTAGCAGCAGCAGCAGCAATACTGAAGCAGAATAATTAGTTTCCACTTGTTTCACCTAATGAGACAAAGGGAAAAGAAAATACATCAAGGTTGTATTGTTTCTCAAATCTCTATTTGTTACTTAAAATATATTATTGTATAATTAAAATCTATGATGTGAACTTCAGTTGTCAAGTAAAGGTATGCTTATCAGGATTTGTGGTGAAGCGAATAAGAGAAGGTTCACTGGGAACATGGTGGGTCTGAGCCATGGCCAATGGAGAAGGTCACCAAGTTCAGTTCACTAAGGATTAATCACACAGGACTCATCACCTGCATCAGAGAAGGTCCAAAGAAGTGACTTCCCAGTGTAGATGAACATGAGTGCTTGCCAAGTTCTAATGATACAAAGTGAGGCTTCAGTTCCTCATAGTCCTTGAGATTGAAATAATAGAATTACGGTCTTTCCAGTGTCTAAAGAATCAGGAATTTTAGTTGCCTCAAGGCAAGACAGTAAATAACTGTCTTTGAATTATTTTAAGTGGGTTGATGTCTGATGTTTCCTTAAGGTCTTTGATAGTGGCTATTCTATATTACTGCTTACTTGTAGTACTGAACTACTCTAACAGCTATATGTGGGACAGCAATCCTTGTCCACTTAACCAAATGAGCAATTATAGCAAACACATTAACTTCTGACCCCAACTTAACCAGTGTAAACAAAAACTATTGCCAGTTTTTCCCTCATTACAGTGTCAAGTGGCCAGCCTTCTCTGCTGAAGTTTTTCTTCTGTGGCAGCCTCATAGGAAGGTGTCATCTCCATCTCACCATAAGCCACACCAACTTCAGTATTTGCAGTGGATCCTGCATTCTTGCAGCAAAGATCTGGCTCCTCCTCCATCTGGAAAGCTTCCCACCAAGGCCTCAGACCCATGGAGAAAGGCAGAGCTCTCTGTTGAAAGTGAAATTCCATAGCTGTTTTCTCCATCCATTTTTTGTCATGGATATATAAAGAGCCAAGTTCTTTTACAGGACTTTTTTGGTTTCTGGAAGCTCTTAAATTCACTTGGCAACTTCAGAAATCTCAAATGAAGACTGGAAGTTACGCTGTGTTGCTTACTGTGTGCTGTGCTTAGTCACCCAGTCTTGTCCAGCTATAGCCCACCAGGCTCCTATGTCCATGGGATTCTCCAGGCAAGAATACTGGAGTGGGTTGCCATGCCCTCCTCCAGGGGATCTTCCCAAACCGTGGATTGAACTCAGGTCTTGTGCATTGTAGGAGAATTCTTTAAGCTACCAAGGAAGTTACATATCATTAATAATGCTAAGACTCTTAGTTAATGCACCTTTCTTTTCTGAATAAAAATACTGAAGAGATCTTTTCATTATTGTGTAGCTGTAAGTATTTCTTAAAGTGAAATTTATCTCCATGGATAAAAGATAAGCATGCTCTAATTCTGAGCCTTTGGGAGACTTACTTTAAAAATCAGTTAGGATTCTTTAATTATTTATTAATGTTTATTAATTCTGTTATTAATTAAACAGAAACTGACTTTAGGTAGCACAAGCTAAAAGGAACATCAGGAATCTAACAAAAACTGAACAACAAACCATTAGAAATAATGACAGACAGTAGCTCATTGAGTTAGAAAGTAGCTGGATATGTCATCTCACCGATAGAAATCAGGGTCTGTTAGGAAGCAAGAATGAATGATTGGTTAATCATATATATTCTGCTTTTTCAGAGAGTACAAATATTCCTGACAAATTGTGTTATAGATTTTTTCCATCCTCAATCATTCCACAGAATTGGTGCTGAATAGTTATTGATATTAATAATGATTAAGATTTCTGAAGAATAAACCTTTAAATGCAGTTTTTCACCAGAATTGGGATTTTGGATGTCTGTGGTATGTCATATAACCTCTCCTTCATGAAGGCTCTACTTTCTTTATGAGAGTAATACCACCAAGTAACAATTATTATGAAGAGAACCGATAACTGTTGCTTTCTCACAACCATAGGAATAAGTCAATTAAAGCCAAGATTTTCATCACAGATATTTACAAGAATAGTGAATTAAATGAATGTCTATCTGTGATTTTAACTTTGCTCAGTTGCTCAGTTGTGTCTGACTCTTTGTGACCCAATGGACTGTAGACCACCAGGCTTCTCTGACCATGGAACTTTCCAGACAAGAATACGGTAGTGGGTTTCCATTTTCTACTCCAAGGGACCTTCCCAACCCAGGGATCAAACCCACTTCTGTATCTGCTGCGTTGGCAGGTGGATTCTTTACCACTGAACCACCTGGGAAGCCCTGATTTTAACTCAGAGACTTGATACAAAGTTTCACCAAAACTTCTGAAGTGAATAACCAGTAACATGCATAAATCCAGAAGCTGTAACAGCATCTTTTCTCTAAGCAACATAGTTCTCTATTCTTGTAGTAACAACCCACCTTCTTCCCTGAGTGCCCTGTAGTCTCCAGGCTCTGAAATTCTCCAGAAGTGATTGGCATCTGCCTGTATTTTTGATTACACTTGCTTTGTGTCCCAGATGAAGGCTTCTCCTTTTCACTTACATTTTCTTCTCATTTATTTTCTTCTTTAGCAAAGGGCTCTAGAGAACAGCACAACTGAAATTATGTCCAGTTAGTTTACAGTTCTCGTGTTGTTCTTACTCTGCATTGGCAGTAATAAATCTTTGAGTCTTTGTCCTCATGCAGTTTGATCTCAGAGGCATGTGGAACGTTAACTTCATTTTAAAGTGAGTTAGGACTGTATTGATTGATTTAGTTTAATTTGAACATCAATCCACCTGTCACCTTGCTGTGAAGAAACTTTTGAGAGGTATGAACCAAGAAATTATGTCAAGAGTCAAGGATTTAACCAGATATTACTTGATAGAGAGAATTCTACAGCCCCGAAATTTCAGTGATGAGCCACTCATCTTACAAGGTGATTGTGCAGATTACCTGATATGATTTATTCACTTATTCAACACATTATTATTCAGGCTCCTAGTGCATGCATGCTCAGTTGTATATGACTCTTTGCAACCCCATGGACTGTTGTATTCCCCAGGCTCCTCTGCTCGTGGGATTCTCCATGCAAGAATACTGGAGTGGGTTGTCATTTTCTCCTCCATGGGATCTTCCCAAAGCAGGGATCCAACTCATGTCTCCTGTGTCTCCTGCATTGGCAGGCAGGCTCTTTAGCCCTGACTCACCTGGGAAGCCCCGTTCAAGCTCCTACTAAGCAGCAACCCCATGCTAGGCACTGGGAACATGGAAGTAAATAAAACAGACAGATCTTATCTCATGAAGCTTATATTTTATTGAGAGGAGAAACATTAAACATATAAATATAAATAAGATAATTTCAGATAATGGGTTATTTTACGAAAATAAGACAGAGTACAGGAAAGGGGTGATGATACCTAATTTAAATAGGATGGTCAAAGAAGACATCTCTGAGTAGATAACATTTTGGTAGAGAAGTGGGTGATGGGAAGATGCTGATCAGGCAAAGGGCTAAGGGGACAGTTTTCTGGGCAGAAAAGAAGGCTAGTTGAAAATCTTAGGAGAAAGGGCTTGGCATATTGCAAGATTATTTGCCTTGAGCAGGATGGGCAAGACAATGAGCAATAGGAGATAATGAGGGAGAGGTAAGCGGAGACCAGACACTGAAGGATAATAAGAAATTTGGATTTTATTCTGATCATGATAGAAAAGCACTGAAAGATTTCAGTCAGGGAAAAAATAAGATTGCAATATTAAGATCATGTTTTCTGCCATTTTAGAATTCGTTGTAGAAAAGGAGAGTGGAAACTGAGAAACAAATTAGTATGCTTTTGCCCCAATATAGATTACCCAGGGAACTGAATGTAAGGCCATGAACATAGTGAGACGTGGTAGAGCTCAGGGTAAGAAATGAGAATTGGTAATAAATAGCCCCTGATATACATATAACAAGTGCCAAGTCCAGCCAGCCAGCCATCTGTCTATAGTATTTTTTAAGTATTTATTATCTTCTTACCCCCATCTATATAATTATTTGTTGTTATAGATATTCAGTAAATGTGAGTGGAATCTGAATCACAAAAATTGTATGAAATACAGATTCCACCATTTTTTTACATGTAATCCTTCAACCTTATAAAAACTGAAGTCAACCACATAAGGTATAAATCTTTCTAAATATTTCCAAGAGAATCTGTATTTGAACAGCAACTGAGAAATAGCTATAACTGAACTTCATTTTAAAAAGTAATTTACCTGGAGGATGTACGGGTTAGTGGTCTCTCTGTGCTGCCACTCAGCCGAGCCCAGCTCTTTGCTGCCCCTTGAGCTGTGGCCCACACTGCTTCTCTGCCCATGGAATTTTCCAGGCAAAAACACTGGAGTGTGGTGCCATTTCCTACTGCAGGGTGTTTTCCCGACCCAGGAATCAAACTCACATCTCTTGTATCTCTTAAAGTGGTGGGTGGATTCCTTATCGCTGGTGCCACCTGGGTAAAGAATGTATAGCGTTAGTGGTCTAATCATTAGCTTAAATTTGTTTCTTTCTGTCAGGCTTTCTTTATCTTTAGGATTAACATTTTGGAAAAGAAACGTGGAGACCTACTTAGGAAAGATGAGAGAAAAAATTTTAAAATAGTGGTCATTTACAAGAAGAAAAAACTATGATTGAAAAACCTAAAGACAATTTGTCATCAGCTTCACATTCTGGATGTATGTATATGGAAAGAGAGAGAATGAAGACATTGATGGTCGTGTACAACAAACACATGGTACTTTGAAATACCTTCTATTTCTGAGATCGAAAACGGGAGGCTGGGAATGAGCAAGTGTGAAATGACTGAGAAGTAAGCAGAAGGTGACAACTACAAAAAGATTAATAGGTTTCTATACTGATAAGCTGGGGAGATTTTTGTTGAGAAAACATGTAGTCGCTGGAGGAATTTTATTCATCTCCACAATTTCAGGCTTTTTGGATTCAGAGAATATAATGCTTGCAAATCACTTGAACCATAAGATAACATTTTAATGAGGATTACATGATTTCACTGGAAGGGAAAATGTTCTTAATCCATTCACTCGAAATTGATGGCTTTTATTTAAGACTGTCTGACATGTCCTAAAGTCTGAATATAGATTCAACACTAAGCAGGCAAAGCCAGGTCCGGTTTTGTCAGATTTCCCGAACTGCGTTGTTTGGTGGTAGAAACCTAGATGTTTGTTGTAGTTCCCCTTCTTCACATTAGGGCAAGGAGTCTAAAGCATTGGAAGTAATGATATCAGAAATGATCTTTCACACTTTGTTCCCAGCCTGAGCCCCACGGGCAAAAACTGTTCCCATGCTGCCTGCGTGGCATTTCCCAGGCTGCCTATCAGACTGTGAAAGCTTTTCCAGAAGAGAGAGCATCAGTGAAGAGCATTGCCCGAAGAGTACACATCAAGGATGAAACTAGAGCAACATTCAGCTGCAGAAAGGAACCAAGTGTGGCTGGAAGGAGCCAATCATGACTGTGGGGGTGAATATAAAAATCACCAAGGTATACTCAGTGGCAATACATGGCAGAAATTAAGAGCTCAGGCTTTGGGACCAGATTGCCCGCCCCTCCCTGGTTCTGCCTCTGAGTAGCTGTGTGACCTTGGGCCAGTAGCTTAACACCTCAGTCTCTTGATTCCCCACCAAGGAAATGAAGATAGTAGTAGGCCCTACCTCACAAGCTAGTGTGAGAGTTAAATGAGTTAGTGTGTTAAACTGATTTAAAACAGTACCAGGCAAGTAATGAGCCTTTAGTAAATATGTAGGTTTCATTTTAAAAACTCAGAAGAGCTTTAGGAATGAATTAGAAAATTATGCGAGGTAAAATTTGAAGTGATATTCACAGTTAGTCTTTATCCTTACTCAAGGACATTCTTAGTAGGAATACACACACACACAGTCTATCCAATCATGGGGAATAAGTGAGGTGGTGTGAAGAATACACTTAAGGAATAGCCTGGTGTGTTTGAACCTAAAAATAATAACCGGAGATTAAAGAATGCAGTTATGACTCCAGAGGAAAAGTAAAAGTAGATCTTCCTTCAGGCCATGCTATTGATATTTTATGAGAATTTGATAAGGCAGAGCATTAGAGAGTGAGTGCTAAATTTGTGCAGGGTAATAAAGACTTCAGAAGGTAATAAGAATTTTGGACCCTGCACACATAAGATGCTCTAAGAGGCTTAGTAATTACTTAAATGAAAGGATGCTGCCATTTCCATAATCACAATTCAAATCTGGGAGTCAGTTATGGTCGATAGCGTTATTGATGCCATTCCATCTAGCTAAGAGCTTTTAACATGAAACAGCTTTACAGCAGTTTCCTGTATTGTGTTCATTTCACCATCATTTCCATGAGATGTTTTAGCCTCGTGTTTAAAACATTTTAAATACTAGAGCTTCCACATGGAAAAGCTTTGTGGTCCAAATATAAAGTGAAGAATATGAATGCAAGTAACAAAGGAAATTTAATGAAAACAGAGTAGGACTTAAGATAGTGATTTTTTTTTTATATATACTTCTGGAAGATTGTCACATGCAAAATGATAATGTCTTGTCATCTTCAGGTGACTCTGGCAGGTTTATACTAAGTATATTAAGATACACTAAGACACACTAACACTAAAATACTCCTGCACACTTGAAATTGTTGTGAGTAATCCTCACCAAAATTACATGACAAGATCATTACTCTCATGCGTTACTATATCAGTAATCCATGGCCAATGCCTCTTCATAGGAATTATGTAGGTAATAGGAAGATAATTCCCCAATAATTTACTGTGTCAGGGGACCCCAGGTTTGATGATTCCCTATAAGGACTCATAAGACTGAGCCTATAATCACACTCATGGCAAAGATTTATTATAGTGAAAGGGTAGAAAGCCAAACTCAGGTAAAGGGACCAGCACCCAGGGTAACGTTCAGAGCGAACAAGATACAAGCTACGATACCAAGAGCCATCTGCCAGCAGAGTCGCAAAGAATGCAAGTGCTTAGTGTCATCATTCAAAGAGCTGTAACAATGTGTGTGAAATGTTATCTGCTAAGAAAGCTTGTTAGAGACTCAGTGCCTGGGATTTTCCTGGAGACTGGTCACATGGGCACCCTTTGCATAGCCTGCGCCAAAATTGCAGACTTCTGAGAGGAAAGCAGGTGCTTAGCATGAACCCACAGTGAGCCTCACTTACCATTTAGAGAAAGTTTTATGTCATTGTAGGGAGCTATTTGCCAGTCAAGTCGCTAGACACCAGCCCAGGAACAATTTTACAACCAGAACTTTCTAAGGATACCAATCTCAGGCTCTCTTCTGCACATGTACCAAGATAAACTTTGGGAGCAATTTTTAAGAGTAAGGAGAAGGCAATTTGGCTTTCCTGACAACTCTGAACTTGACTTAACCTAATGAAACTGTCAGGAATGGTAGCACAGCTCCACTATATAGGTCACTGCCAACTGACAAGTGTATAGACTCTGCTAACACGTTTTATCACTGCCACCTAGCCATTTCTTTTCCTCCTTTTTTTTTTTTTTTTTTTTTTGCCTCTAAGGAACCATTACTCACTATGACCCATTTTAAGAAAAGAATCTGATGGAGCACTTATAAAGATCAGAATCCTATGTACCAAAAGTATGTCTATCTACATCTACTAAAGGGCATCTTCACGAATACCAAAATAAAGAGGCAAATTTCTGTAAAAGAGATTCAGGAATCTTAAAGAAATTGCAATCAATTCTAATTTTTTAAAAAAATCTTGAATTCCAAAGTGGGAGACAAGAAATGTAGGGGGCATTTTTGACACTCCCCCTTCTGACACTTTTATTGTTAATTATTAATAAAAGTGCACCAATGTCAGTTCCTGAAACATTTCCAAAACTGTCTACTGCTCTCTCTATCCACTCTGTGCCTCCTGTCCAAGCTACCATTATTGATGGATGCTATTGTGGTAGAGACTCCTAACTGACCTTTGTGTACCGCATTTTGATCCTGCCCTAGCCATTTTCTATCTTACAGGCAGATTGATCTTTTAAAAACATGACTGTCTCAGGTTTACTTTCAATGTATTCCCATATATTGATAACAAAAATCACCCAAATCATTATCGGTGTCTGCATTATCTGGTCCAGGCCAACCTTCATAGCCTGACTTCATGCCTTGGTGTCATGTGCTTTCTGAGTTGCAGCTATAGAGGCCTCATACAACCAAGGATCTGCTCACCAGTTATTCTTGCACCTCTGTCCGGAGCCGGTTTGGATTAGCGCTCCGCGCATGATAAAGGTCATGAGGAAGGAGGCTCGGCAATAACGCAAGGGCGAGATCTAGCCTCAGGAGCCCTCTGGAGGTTCTCAAGCATCTACCCCCCAAAAGCCCGAGTCTGCCTACTTTCTGCTTTGTGTTCTCACCTACACCTCTGACTTTATAGGGGGCTGTCCCCCACTACCTTTCTCTGAAAAAAGAGCTAACTTACAGCTCCAGCTAATAATTCCTGGGTGTGACAGTGTTTCAGCCTACAAACTCCTTTTGGAAATCCTCTAGCCTGCCTGAATAGGTTTTTCTGGTCACACGTGATTGTTTAGAGCCTCCCAACTGTGAGAGGCATGAGATGTTCTAAACTGTCTAAACACAGATTCCTTTGAGCAGTTAAAAGATTGATTAGAAATTGTATTGGTGAAGGGTTTTTCACTTGTTGGGCCAATGTTTGCTGCTAAGTCTCCATATCCCTTACCTACTGTGTCCTTGGCAGTGTATTGATTGATATAATTGGTGTATAGAAATGAAACTAGTAGCCTCAATGTTTGTAAACTTGGACCCTTAGGTTAATTCTTTTTCTTGTTACAACCCACCACACTATAGTTGCCCTATAGAAATGCAACTCCAATGCTTTTGGAGGGTGGCGCCTGACTTTAGAATAATCACCTTTAGAGAAAATAAGTTCCTTAAAATGTTAATAGGCCTCTGGGCCAGAAGATGATGTAACTCACCTAAACTTTTGCGTATAATAGATTTGAAAGCCTGGCTCAGGGACTGCTGTCCCTGCATGACTCCACCCCTTCCCCCATTATCCTCTATCCATAACTTAAGGTATAAAAAAACTACTTTGAAAAATAAAGTGCAGGGCCTTGTTCACCGAAGCTTGGTCTCCCCATGTCCTTCTTTCTCTTACCTTCTGGCTGAATTATTCAGCCTTCTCTCTCCACAAAATGTTCTCACTGAGCTATCCTTATTTCATCCGCTTTTCTTCACTGAATTTCCTCACTGAGCTATCTTCATTTTCCCCACTCTTTATATCTTTAATTAATATTTTAATAAGCTGTTGTTTCCTGATTGCCTATGCCGTCTCCCCTTCGAAATCCCTGGATCCACTGGGGCTGGACTCCGGCACACCCCTTCTTTTTTAGTTGGTTTCTACTCATGTTCCTAGTCTTGACTCATAGTATTACCTCCTTGAGGGTCTTTCGTAACTTTTACTTTCCTCCAAAGTACCTTCATGAACACACACAGAACAGACATTCTTGTTTCGTATTCTTCCGCTAGAGTATTCTGTGGCATCTTGCAATTCTCCTTCCCCGGGGACACAGTGGTAAAGAATCCACCTGCCGGTACAAGAAATGTGGGTTCAATCCCTGGGTAGGGAAGGTCTGGAGAGGAAATGGCAACCCACTGCAGTATTCTTGCCTGAAAAATTCCATGGACAGAGGAACCTGGCAGGCTACAGTTCGTGGGGTTGCAGAGTCAGACACGCCTGAGCTACTGGGCATGCCCTCTCGAATTCTCCTTCACAGATATATCAGAACTATAATTGCTTATATTTATAATGATATGTATGTTGTATATATTTCTAGAATATTAGCTACCTGATGAAAGCAGGTATTCATTTCATCTTGTTTATTGGTCTATCCCCACTGTCTATTACTGTGCCTTACACTTGCTGCTGCTGCTACGTCGCTTCAGTCGTGTCCAACTCTGTGTGACCCCACAGATGGCAGCCCATCAGGCTCCCCCGTCCCTGGGATTCTCCAGGCAAGAACGCTGGAGTGGGTTGCCATTTCCCTCTCCAATGAAAGTTAAAACTGAAAGTGAAGTCGCTCAGTCATGTCCGACTCTTAGCGACCCCATGGACTACAGCCCACCAGGCTCCTCCGTCCATGGGATTTTCCAGGCAAGAGGACTGGAGTGGGGTGCCATTGCCTTACACTTACTAAATGCTAAATAAATACAGATTGAATGAATGACTCCATCAATATCTCTTTATTCCCTGTGCTTCACAGTCTTTAACATGTCAGTAAACATAATCAAAATGGACCTAACAAGTATAGATGGATTACTTGCTACGTGCAACCTCGTGAGATTCCAAGTTTATACTCAGAATGCCATATTTTCTATTTATTGTTGTTTTGATTTCAGTTTTGTGTTTATAAAGAAAAGACTTCTCAGAGATACCAAAAAGAAATGATAGAATGTAATGATCATGAAAAAAAGGGGGAGGAGTACCTTTTTTATTACCTACATCCTGCTATGTGCAAAGTCTAAAGTATGTGTTTTCCCACATTTCCTACTGAATGTTTAGATGAGTTTCATCTGTCTTTCTCAATGAGCCACTTCTGCCACCTGAACCGGATGTCTAGGATGCACCTATGGGTCTTTCTTATTTCCCATCTCAAAGGACATAAAAGACATAATTATTTCCTTTGATTATCAGTCACGATCTCATTTCATTTGGGACTTACTCATAAATGTTGAACTCTGAATGTTGCCTTTGTTTCCCTGTCTGTATCATCTTCCTGCTTATTCATTTTAAAGACCAAGGCATTTATGAATCCTCTTCCTATTATCTTGGATAGGGCTGAATTAGAAATTTTTGAGTGTTGTCTTTATACATGTGTAATTCATAAATCAAAATATTACTAACTGCAAAGCAACAAGGTTTCATGTGTTGAAATTAAAATAGTCTATTAGTGTTCTCCAGAAAAGCATAACCATATGATATTTATCTGGGGTCTTCCCTGGTGGCTCAGATGGTAAAGAATCTGCTTGCAATCTGGGAGACCCAGGTTCGATCCCTGGGTTGGGAAGATCGCCTGGAGGAGGGCATGGGAACCCACTCCAGTATTCTTGCCTGGAGAATCCCCATCCATAGAGGAGCCTGGCAGGCTATAGTCCATGGGGTCGCAAAGAGTTGGACACAACTGAGTGACTAACACACAACCACAATATATATCTACATAGATATATCTATCATATCTATATATAATATATCTATGTTTATATAGATATCTAGGTGGGTAATACACTAATAAATAGATTTATATAGTTTATTGTAGGAAATAGGCACACACAGTTATAGGGAAATCCCCACAATCTGGGGTAGGCAAGCTGAAAACCCTGGAGTTCAAAGGAGTGTCCGTCCAGTATGGTCAAGAAAAGACCATAGACCCAGCTCAAAGACAGGCTGAGAGAGAGCAAATTCTTCCTTACTCTGCCTTTTTGCTCTATTTAAGCCATCAATGGTGTCCATCCACGTAGAGGAGGACAATCTTCTTTATTCAGACTAACAATTAAATGCTAATTTCATCCAGAGATGTCCTCACAAACACACCCAGAAATAATGTTTAATCAACAACCTGGGCAATTCAAGCTGAAATGTAAAATTAACCATCACAAATAGTATCTTCCTCGATGTTCTAGTTGCAGAACTTCCTCATCTTTCTCTTCCTGACAAATAAGAGGCCCATAGTCTGCTCAATTAGGTAATACAGCATGGGCTATAACCCTGAAATTCTACCATACCTATTAACCAAACCATGCTTTCCAGGACTTTTCTTGTCTGACGTATATGAACTCTAACCACAGTGTTATGCTTACACAGAATTTTGAAAAATTTCTCTAGGGGCTTTAGTTTTCATTTCACCTATATGACAGTTGACAGCATGGTCACTTGTTTTTTATGGTTGGAAACGTTTTGATATGTTAAGTGATATGACTGACCTCTATCCCAACTGTAAAAACACCTTATTACGAGGTGATGGGTAAAAATTATTCATTGATCACAGAAAAGAAATAGCAGGATAAAGACATCCATATTTATTCTCCTCTCTCAATTATTTAGTAATTTATTCCTACAATTGAGTCTGACAAATTACTAATACCATGAATTGCATCTTTTTCTAGTTATTACCATTGAGGAAAACAGTTGCATTGGAAATACTTCTAAATACATCTAAATATCGTACACGAAAGAACTTGTTCAGTCGCTAACTTGTGAATATGCCAGGCTCCTCTGTCCTCCACTACCCCTCAGTCAGTTAGCCAGGTCAGTCGTTCAGTCGTGTCCGATTCTTTGTGACCCCATGGACTGCAGCACGCCAGGCCTCCCTGTCCATCACCAACTCCCGGAGTTTACTCAAACTCATGCCCATTGAGTCAGGGATGCCATCCAACCATCTCATCCTCTGTTCCCTTGTCCTCCCACCTTCAATCATGTCCAGCATCAGGGGCTTTTTCAATGAATCAGTTCTTTTCATCAGGTGGCCAAAATATTGGTATTTCAGCTTCAGTATCAGTCCTTGCAATGAATATTCAGAACTGATTTCCTTTAGGACTGACCGGCTGGATCTCCTTGCAGTCCAAGGAACTCTCAGGAGTCTTCTCCAACACCACAGTTCAAAAGCATCAATTCTTCAGCGCTCAGCCTTCTTCACAGTCCAGCTCTCACATCCATACATGACCACAGGAAAGGCCATAGCCTTTACTAGGCGAACCTTTGTTGGCAAAGTAATGTCTCTGCTTTTTCATATGCTGTCTAGGTTGATCACAGCTTTTCTTCCAAGGAGCAAGTGTCTTTTAATTTCATAGCTGCAGTCACCATCTGCAGTGATTTTGGAGCCCCCAAAATAAAGTCTGTCACTGTTTCCACTGTTTCCCCATCTATTTGCCATTTAGTGATGGGACCAGATGCCATGATCTTTGTTTTCTGAATGTTGAGTTTTAAGCCAACTTTTTCACTTTCCTCTTTCACTTTCATCAAGAAGTTCTTTAGTTCCTCTTAGCTTTCTGCCATTAAGGGTGCTGTCATCTGTATATCTGAAGTTATTGATATTTCTCCTGGTAATCTTGATTCCAGCTTGTGCATCACCAAGCCCAGCATTTCATATGATGTACTCTGCATACAAGTTAAATAAGCAGGGTGACAATATACAGCCTTTATGTACTCCTTTTCCTATTTGCAACCTGTCTGTTGTTCCATGTCCAGTTCTAACTGTTGCTTCCTGACCTGCATTCAGGGTTCTCAAGAGACAGGTTAGGTGGTCTGATATTCCCATATCTTTAAGAATTTCCACAGTTTGTTGTGATCCACACAAAGGCTTTGGCATAGTAAATAAAGCAAAGCTAGATATTTTTCTGGAACGCTCTTGCTTTTTCAATGATCCAATGGATGTTGGCAATTTGATCTCTGTTTCCTCTGCCTTTTCTAAAACCAGCTTGAACATCTGGAAGTTCACAGTTCATGTGCTGTTGAAGCCTGGCTTGGAGAATTTTGAGCATTACTTTACTAGTGTGTGAGATGAGTGCAACTGGGTGGTAGTTTGAGCATTCTTTGGCATTGCCTTTCTTTGGGACTCAGAGAAGGCAATGGCACCCTGCTCCAGTACTCTTGCCTGGAAAACCCCATGGGTGGAGGAGCCTGGTAGGCTGCAGTCCATGGGGTCACTAAGAGTCGGACACGACTGAGCAACTTCCCTTTCACTTTTCACTTTCACGCATTGAAGGCAATGGCAACCCACTCCAGTGTTCTTGCCTGGAGAATCCCAGGGACAGGGAGCCTGGTGGGCTGCCGTCTATGGAGTCGCACAGAGTCGGACACGACTGAAGTGACTTCACTTCACTTTCACTTTCTTTGGGACTGGGATGAAAACTGACCTTTTCCAATCCTGTGGCCACTGCTGAGTTTTCCAAATTTGCTGTCATATTGAGTACAGCACTTTCACAGCATCATCTTTCAGGATTTGAAATAGTTCAACTGGAATTCTATCACCTCTACTAGCTTTGTTCGTAATGATGCTTCCTTGGGCCCACTTGACTTCACATTCCAGAATGTCTGGCTCTAGGTGAATGACCACACCATCATGGTTATCTGGGTCATGAAGATCTTTTTTTGTGCAGTTCTTCTGTGTATTCTTGCCACCTCTTCTTAATATCTTCTGCTTCTGTTAGGTCCATACCATTTCTGTCCTTTATTATGCCCATTTTTGCATGAAATGTTCCATTGGTAATGCTGATTTTCTTGAAGAGATCTCTAGTCTTTCCCATTGTATTGTTTTCCTGTATTTCTTTTTATTGATCACTGAGGAATGCTTTATTTTCTCTCCTTGCTCTTTTCCGGAACTCTGCATTCAAATGGGCTTATCTTTCCTTTTCTCCTTTGCCTTTCTCTTCTCTTCTTTTCTCAGCTATTTGTAAGGCCTCCTCAGACAACCATTTTGCATTTTTGCATTTCTTTTTCTTGGGAATGGTCTTGATCACTATCCCTCAGACTTTGCTCAAATTCATGTTCATTGAGTCAGTAATGCTATCTAACCATCTGATCCTCTGCCACCCTCTTTTTCGTTTTGAGAGAGTCAATTCCTAGGCAGATTGATAAGAAGTCCAGAGTCCCTGAGGAAAGAGGGGTCTGGGGTTGTAGAGTAGACAATAGGGGTCTGGAATTCTAAAGGAGGAGGGAAAGATAAACTTTTTTTTTTCTCTATATTCCTTAGTCTTAGTCACATAAAAGGGTTTTTTTCTTTAAGCCCAGGACTCATGATTACACAATAAACATCTCAGTTTAAACTCTGTGCTAGGGATTACATAACAACAATGTGTCCTGCTTGAGGACAGTTTCTCCTTCCTAAAAAGCTTCTGACTAATCCTGATATTTTAAATTGTATATTATGGGAGTGAGTCTGGTAGGATCTTTGTACTGTTAAGTTCTGATACTGTTATCCTAACATGTAAATTGTGGGAGTGGGTCTGGTAAAATTTTTACAACCTTGAGACATTCTTTTGATTTTTTTGTAATAACTAATTTATTATTTTTTATCAGCATTATTTTTATTTTATTTTAATTTTATTTTACTTAACTTTACAATATTGTATTGGTTTTGCCATATATCAAAATGAATCTGCCACAGGTATACATGTGTTCCCCATCCTGAACCCTCCTCCCTCCTCCCTCCCCATACCATCCCTCTGGGTCGTCCCAGTGCACCAGCCCCAAGCATCCAGTATCGTGCATCGAACCTGGACTGGTGACTCATTTAATATATGATATTATACATATTTCAATGCCATTCTCCCAAATCATCTCACCCTCTCCCTCTCCCACAGAGTCCAAAAGACTGTTCTATACATCAGTGTCTCTTTTGCTGTCTTGTATACAGGGTTATTGTTACCATCTTTCAGTATATAATTCCCTTCCTAAAGACTAGCAAGTGGGGCACTCTCTTCCCCCTTCTGATGTATATGTCAGAAGATTTTTCTGTCTTTTTTTCACTGTAATAAAACTTCTGCCACACAAGAGCCCTGAGTGGTCAAGCCTGGTCCCTGGTTCTGAAGCTAAATCTTCTATTTTGGAGATCACAAATCCGACATCATTCACTGTAAGCTGTCACTTTTGCCTTCAGTCTTTGCCTTCAATCAGGGTATTTTCCCAATGAGTTAGCTCTTTGCATCAAATGGCCCAAAGTATTGAAGCTTCAGCTTCAGCCTCAGTCCTTCAAGTGAATACTTAGGGTTGATTTCCTTTAGGATTGACTAGTTTGATCTCCTTGCAGTCCAAGGGACTCTCAAGAGTCTTCACAATTTGAAAGCATGAATTCTTTGGTGCTCAATCTTCTTTATGGTCCAACTCTCACATACGTGTATGACTACTGGAAAAAGTATAGCTTTGACTATACTGACCTCTGTCAGCAAAGTAATGTCTGTGCTTTTTAATGTGATGTCCAGATTTGTCATTGGAGAAGGAAATGACAACCTACTCCAGTGTTTCTGCCCAGAGAATCCCATGGACAGAGGAGCCCTGAGGTCTACAGTCCTTGGGGTCGCAAAGAGTAGGACACCGCTAAGGTTACCAAGCATGCAGGTTTGTCCTAGCTTTTCTTCCAAGAAGTGCTTACTTTTAATTTCATAGTTGCAATCACCAGCTGCAGTGATTTTGGAGCCCAATAAAATAAAATCTGTCACTGCTTCCACTTTTTCTCTCCTATTTGCCATGAAGTGATGGAACCAGATGCCATGATCTAAGTTTTCTGAATGTTGAGTTTGAAGCCAGCTTTTTCACTTTCTTCTTTCAACCTCATCAAGAGTCTCTTGATTCCCTCTTCACTTTCTGTCATTAGAATGGTATCATCTTCATATCTGGGTTTGTTGATATTTCTTGCAGAAATCTTGATTCCAGCTGGTGATTCATCCTCCCTGGCATTTTGCATGATGTACTCTGCATAGAAGTTAAATAAGCAAGATAACAGTATACAGCCTTGTCATACTTCTTTCCCAATTTGGAACCAGTCAGTTGTTCCATGTCCAGTTCTAACTGTTGCTCTTTAACCTGCATGCATGTTTCTCAGAAGACAGATAAGGTGGTCTTTTATTCCTATTTCTTTTAGAATTTTCCACAGTTTATTGTGATCCACACAGTCAAAGACTTAGGTGTAGTCAGAGAAGCAGAAGGAGATGTTTTTATGGAACTCTCTTGCTTTCCATGATCCAACAAATGGTGGCAACTTGATCTCTGGTTCCTCCACCTCTTTGAAACCCAACTTGTACATCTAGAAGTTCTCCATTCACATACTGCTAAAGCCTAGCTTGAAGGATTTTGAGCATAACCCTACTAGCAGATGAAATGAGTACAATTGTGTAGTGGTTGCAACATTCTTTGGCATTATCTTTCTTTGGGATTGGAATGAAAACTGACCTTTTCCAGTCCTGTGGCCACTGTTTTCCAAATTTGCTGACATATTGAGTGCAGCACTTTCACAGCATTATCTTTTAGGATTCCATCTCAGCTGGAATTCCATCATCCTCACTAGCTTGTTTGTAGTAATGCTTCCTAAGGCCCACTTGACTTCAAACTCCACGATGTCTGGCTCTAGGTGAGTGACCACACCTTCGTGGTTATCTGGGCTCGTTAAGACATTTCTTGTATAGTTCTTCTGTGTATTCTTGCCTTCTTTTCTTAATCTTTTCTGCTTCTGTTAGGTCCTTGCCATTTCTGTCCTTTATCCTACCCATTCTTTCATGAAATATTCCCTTGATATGTCCAGTTTTCTATAAGAGATCTCTAGTCTTTCCCATTCTGTTGTTTTCCTCTATTTTGTTTTATTGTTCATTTAAGAAGCCCTTCTTATCTCTCCTTGCTGTTCTCTGCAACTCTGCATTCAGTTGGGTGTATCTTTCCCTTTCTCCCTTGCCTTTGGCTTCTCGTCTTTCCTCAGTTATTTGTAAAATCTTCACTCTGTCTACCAGATCTAATCCCTTGAATCTGTTCATCACCTCTAGTGTATAATCATGGAGGATTTGATTTAAATCATATCTGAATGGTCTAGTTTTCCCTACTTTCTTCAATTTAAGCCTGAAGTTTTCAATAGAGGGGTCATCATCTGAGCCACAGTCAGCTCCTGGTCTTGTTTTTGCTGACTGTATAGAGTTTCTCCAGCTTTGGCGGCTAAGAACATGATCTGATTTTGGTATTGACCATCTGGTGATGTCCATGTGTAGAATTTTCTCTTGGGTTATTGGAAGAGGGTGTTTTCTATGACCAGCATGTTCTCTTGGAAAAAATAGTTTACCCTTTGCCCTGCTTCATTTTGTACTCCCAGGCCAAACTTACCTGTTACTCCAGGTTTCTCTTGACTTCCCACTTTTGCATTCCAGTCCCCTATGATGAAAAGGACATTTTTTTTTTTTTTTGGTGTTAGTTCTAGAAGGTCTTGTTGGTCTCAAAAGAACCATTCAACTTCAGCATCTTTGGCATTAGTGGTTGGGACATAGGCTTGGATTACTGTGATATTGAATGGTTTACCTTGAAAATAAACTGAGATAATTCTATTGTTTTTGAGATGGCACCTAAGTACTGCATTTCAACTCTTTTGTTGACTATGAAGGCTACTCCATTTCTTCTAAGGGATTCTTGCCCACAGTAGTAGATAAAATTGTCATCTGAATTAAATTTGCCCTTTCCATTCCATTTTAGTTCACTGATTCCTAAGATGTTGATGTTCACTCTTGTTATCTCCTGCTTGACCACATCCAATTTACCTTGATTCATGGCCCTATCATTCCAGGTTCCTATGCATCAGACTTTATTGTCACCACCAGACACATCCAGAACTAGTGTTATTTCTGCTTGGCCCAGCTGCTTCATTCTTTCTGAAGCTATTAGTAAATACCCGCCACTCTTTCCCAGTAGCATGCTGAACACCTTCTCACCTGGGGTGCTCATCTTATGGTGTCATATCTTTTTGTCTTTTCATAATATCCATGGATTTCTCTAGGCAAGAATACTGGAACGGGTCACCATTTCCTCCTCCAGTGGACTATGTTTTGTCAGATCTCTTTACTATGACCCTCCATCTAGGGTGGCCCTGCACAGCATGATTCATAGCTTCATTTATTTATGCAAACCACTACACCATGACAAGGCTGTGATCCAAGAAGGGCATTAAAGAACTTGGCTTCACCCAAAGAGGTCTAGCATATTTCCCCAGCCCTTGGGAGAAAATCTCTAATCCTTAAAATTCTCTTGGTGATTGGAGCCTCTTTGTTATTCATGATTGGCTCCTCTAAGGATATTTGGTAGTTTCTGCTAATGAAGTGACCCATGGTGAAGCACTCTGGCCAACTGATATCAGCCTGACCACTGAAGAAAGGGATGGCCGAATGGCTGGAAACCAAGCCCAAACACATGGACAATCTATCAATCAATTATGCCTATGTAAGGAAGCGTCAATAAAAACTCTGAATACCAAAGCCTGAATGAGCTTCTCAGGTTAACGATACTCTTTGTACATTGTCAAATATTGAAAGTAGGAGAGTAAAGTGACTTGAGAACAACAGAAACTTCAAGTGCACAACACTCTTAGACTCTAAAAACAAAACAGGAAAAACATCTTACATAAACAGTACCAATACAGGGAAGTGTTTATTAGGAGTCACACGTCAAGGAATGAAAAAAATTGCTTAATATCACAAATTAGTAGGTGTTATAGCTACAAGGTGCCCCACAAAGAAGCCCATTCCTTACCATGGAGCCTTTTCTGGTGTATACTCTTAATCACCATCTGTTGGTTTGCTTCTGTTTGTCTCAGTGTTATTTAGAAAAAATTTCATGAATGTTTACAGGAGGTTGTGAAGCAAAGATTTATTGCCTCAAAGCTTGAAAAATACCTGTATTTGAAAAAATACATATCTATTAACATCTTTATCTTAATACCTTTGTTATGTTCATCATCATTGTCTATTTCTCAACACATAATCTGGTCCTAAGTGACTATGTAGTATTTTCTCATTCCAGGGCTTGACGTACATTTTCATTGCTTCTGGAATGATTTCTTTCCCTTTTTTTTTTGTCAGGTTAACAGCCACCTATCTTTCAGGTTTAAATCAAATTTAGGTTTTTACGTATTTATTGTAATTTATAATTATGTTTGGGCGTATGTTTATGATTTATATCTATGTATGTATTTCATTGACTACTTAACTATAAATCTTGATCTGTTTTATTCTTCCTTATAACTTAATGTGTTTTATATAATACATGAACCATAAGAGATGTTCTTGAAAAAAATCTTGCCTGTCTTAACTATAATCTTTGCAAAATGGTTTTAGGGATACAAGATATTTAGTTGACAGGACATAGCAATAAGGAGTTGGAAAGCTTAGTAATTGTTTGTCTCTGGAGGTGAAAGGATGGCTGAAAAAGAAGCAGAAAATGCCTGCAGAAAATGAAGAGACGTGTTCAGGGATCTATACATTCTTTGGGGGTAAGAAGACTAGAAATCCATCAGTAGGTCCAATTTGACTAAGACAGAGAGTGTGCTTAAAGAGCTTCTGGGCAAGAGATTTGTAGTAAAGTAGCAAATAGCTCAATGTGAAGTACTTTCTGATGGAATCAATCCATTTGGATCCAGACTGTAGTGGGTAGATTGGACATTGTTCTTTTCCAAGCCTGGGGCTGAGAAGAAGAGCCGTTATTGGGCACAAATCCAGCTAAAGCTATGAAATAAGGCTCCTATGTTAAGCCAGAACAAGCTAAATTCTTTGACAAGATGTGTGCACTTATCCTTTATCACCTGTTTGTAATTTGTGCCCCAAGATTGATAATGCAAACTTTAAACTCACTCAGACCGTTTTTCAGTTTCTCTATGACACCAAGCTCATAACCACCCAAGAACTTACACATGCTCTTTTCTGTGTTGGAGCATTCCCCCACCTATCTGCTTAACTCTTATTCATCCTTTATGCACCACACTCGGTACACTTCTTTTAAAAGATTTTCTCCATTTCCTCCACTTTAAACCAGTGTACTGCTGACTTTATAACAGAAAATACTGATTAGATATTTATATGTTTATATAAATTCATGAACATTTATATACATTTTTGTGTTTGTTGAACAACTTGGTTCCCTACTAGGTTATTAAGGTTAGCATTACAGGCTTAGAGTTTATGTCTGCTTTGTTTACAACTGTATCTTCTAGTACTTAGCACATTGACTGATACAATGAATAATAAATACTGATTGAATGAATGACTATCAGTTACAAATGTGTCAGATCAGATCAGATCAGTCGCTCAGTCGTGTCCGACTCTTTGCGACCCCATGAACTGTAGCACGCCAGGCCTCCCTGTCCATCACCAGCTCCCGGAGGTCACCCAGACTCATACCCATCGAGTCAGTGATGCCATCCAGCCATCTCATCCTCTGTCGTCCCCTTCTCCTCCTGCCCTCAATCCCTCCCAGCATCAGAGTCTTCTCCAATGAGTCAACTCTTCGCATGAGGTGGCCAAAATACTGGAGTTTCAGCTTTAGCATCATTCCTTCTAAAGAAATTCCAGGATTGATCTCCTTCAGAATGGACTGGTTGGATCTCCTTGCAGTCCAAGGGACTCTCAAGAGTCTTCTCCAACACCACAGTTCAAAAGCATCAATTCTTCAGCGCTCAGCCTTCTTCACAGTCCAGCTCTTACATCCATACATGACCACAGGAAAGACCATAGCCTTGACTAGGCGAACCTTTGTTGGTAAAGTAATGTCTCTGCTTTTGAATATGCTATCTAGGTTGGTCATAACTTTCCTTCCAAGGAGTAAGCGTCTTTTGTGTAGTGGGCTAATAATCTCATATGGAGGAGGAATGGAAAATTGTCAGAGGCTGTGGGAACAAAGTCTCAACACATACAGAAAATTTCTATTAAATATGAAATAATAAGATAGTCAAGCCTGGCTAACTTTCTGCTTTGGGCACCTCGATGGTTTCAATATAGCTTAACTATGCTATTATTTCTTTAAAATATAATCACAGTTTCAGAATTGCAGAGTGTGAATTTAAGTTAACTGGTCTAGTTGCAAGTTAGAAAGTTCATTATGTCAGTTTTATAGTGTACTATCCAAAGAAAATCTTAGGTGGAAATAGAATAAATTTAATTAATCCCACTAAGTAAAATTAGGTGATCCAGAAAAAGCCATGGTTTGAAACAGGTTTCATTTATGCTGAATGAGTAAACTGCCCTGTCAATGTTCTCTAATTTTAGTAACAGAAGAAAAATAAAAGCCCCATGAGTTCATATTAAGTTAGATGATTTTTAATCATGTTTTTCAAAAGAAATGGGTTAAAGATGTGGAATAAACTTGATTCTCTTAATTTTTCTTCTTGAGTAACTATATACCAAATATCTGCTTTCATTACCTATTGTCATAAAATCCATATTAAATTCTACCAACATTGGTGAACAGCCAATAGTGGGTGAGACTAATGGGGCCCTACCTTCTGTAATTAGAGATGCCATCTAACTTTGTTACTGCCTTAGATTAGTTCTTAACTGAAATCACTTACATGTGATTGTTACTGTTAATGGGAAAGGATATTAAATATGGATTATATCTTTCATAGTCTAGCTGGCTGGGCATCTTGGACTTAATACTCCCCATCTGTGACCCTTTACAATACATTAAGCACACCTTTTCAGCAGCAGCCCTGCTACATTTAATCATGCTGGGGAAGAGATTGCACTGAATGTATTAGCAAGACACTCACATTAACCAAATGCTAGTCATATGTGTCAGGGAACAAAGAGCCAAGTCTCGACTCTATTTTCAATGGACTTTGAGCTTGTAAGTCAATGGTATCTGAGTCTTTCCATCCATCAGTATGGGGATTGCTGGTTTCTCAAGTTACAGTGATATGTAACTTCGTGTTTTGTTAGTAAAACTGTAGTAGCCAACTCATCTACTTGTTTAGGAAATTTCAGTGCAAGATTTTCTGTTTCTTTCTCTGTATTGTGCATATCCTTTCAGCAAAAAGAAATTCACAGAAAGTACATGGCGTTGCAAGAAATAAAACAAGGTTTTAAAATTCTTCAGGAAGAAAGTCAAATAATAAGCACAATGATAATCTTAGCAACATACAGAATGCACTGTAATAATACTTTTTATTTTTGGAAACTCTACTGCCTCTTGTAAAAATTAGATAGATGATATAGCCTTATGTATGAAAAATGTAAATGTTAATGGAAAAGATATATATATATATATATATATATTCATATTAAGGGAAGAATATGTTTCTGAGAGCTCAGAAATGGAGAGGAGAGGAGACAGTTACTGTATAGGAACTGGGGAACCTGGACATGCATGTGTCATGGATGATTGTTAAGCTGAATCATTCTTGCTTAACTTTATATAGTAAAATCATGAAAAGTCTGAAAGATAGAACTGGCAGGCAGGACTGCCTTATATTAAGGATAGCATGAGGTTCAGAAATAAGCTTTTAACAAAGAACAAATGTTCCTAGGGTTTAGTGTGGGACATAAGCCAGAGTGTAAGGGGAAGTTGATTTATAGAGATTGTAGATTTGGGGCTATTTAGGAAGAATATATTATTGAAAAGATTCTAACCTGTCTACATGTAGCTTAGAGCTTCATCTATTCTCTACGCTTCATTAGTAGCTGTGCATAGTCTATTCCATAGAGTAGCTGTAGTTCTTCTCAAGGAATCCTTTGTTATGTTTATAGGGTCCTAAATTTTAAAAACACATTTCATCTTTGCTTTGTATATTTAAAGCTTTAATGTTTATATAACCTTTCTCTCAAAAATTCTACTCCTAGTGATTATAATTTTTATTAATAAATTATTAACTAACATGTATATATTATTTACTATGAGTCAGTCAAGGTCTACATACTTTATACACATCTACAACCTCAAGAATGTGCCCTTATCATGCCTGGAGAAGGGCATGGCAACCCACTTCAGTATTCATGCCTGGAAAATCCCATGGACAGAGGAGCCTGGCAGATTACATGTCCATAGGGTTGTAAAGAGTCGGACATGACTGAAGCAACTTAGCACACCAACCTCAGTTAATTCTCTTTTAAAAATATATTGAAGTACCATTACGTATGTATACAACATGCATGCATGCTCAGTTTTGCCTGACTCTTTGTGACCCCACGGACTGTAGCCCACGAGGTTCCTCTTTATCCATAGAATTTTCCAGGCAAGAATATTGGAGTGGATATACATATAGTGATTTACAATTTTTAAAGGTCATACTGCATTTACGATTATTATAAAATATTGGCTATATTCCCTGTGTTGTTCAGTATATTCTTGTATCTTATTTTATACCTAATAGTTTGTGCCCCTTATTCCCCTACTCCTATATTGTCCCTCCCTCCTTCATTCCCCACACAGGCAACCATTAGTTTCTTCTTTATATCTATGAGTCAGTTTCTTTTTTTATGCTATTCACTAGCTTGTTGTAGTTTTTGATTCCACATATAAGTGATGTCATACAGTATTTGTCTTATCTGACTTAGTTTACTTAGCATAATGCCCCACAAGTCCATTCATGCTGCTGCAATTGGCAAATTTTGTTCTTTTCTTATGGCTGAGTAATACTGCATTGCAAATAGATATCTTATCTTCTTTATCCATTCATCTGTTAATGGACACTTAGGTTGCCTCCCACCCCACTCCAGTGTTCTTGCCTGGAGAATCCCAGGGACAGTGGAGTCTGGGGGGCTGCCGTCTATGGGGTCGCACAGAGTCGGACACGACTGAAGCGACTTAGCAGCAGCAGCAGCAGCGACAGCAGGTTGCCTCCCTACCTTGACAATTGTAAATAAAGCTGCTATGAACATTGAGGACACGTATCTTTTTGCATTCGTGTTTTTGTTTTTGTTTTTCAGATATATCCCCAGAAATGAAATTGTTGGGTAGTATGATAATGCTACTTTTAGCTTTTTGAGAAACCTCCGTATTGTTTTCTACAGTGGCTACATCATTTTACCTTCCTGTCAACAGTGTACAAGTGTTCTCTTTTCTCATATGCTTGTAGACATTTGTTATTTGTGTTCTTTTGCTGGTAGCCGTTCTGACAGGTACGAAGTGACATCTCACTGTGGTTTTAATTTATCTTTCCCTGATGATTAGCAGTGTTGAGCATCTTTTCATGTGCCTGTTCACCATCTACATTTCTTCTTTGTAGTAAAACCTCAGTTAATTCTCAAGCATCCCTATGAAATGGTCACAATACATTTCACAGTAAATAAACTGAGACACGGAAAGTTCAGGTAGCTTACCACAGCTATTGACACACAGGAGGTCTGATTTCTGGGAATTGTGCTCTTATCCACTGGAGAATACTGCTTCTCATGAGGATGGGAATACCAGCTAACTAAAATGATGAAATCATCTTAGATGCAATGATCAGGGCTTTCTTAAGAAAATTATGGCATATAATAGATGGCATAATGTTGGGAGCTGCCACGGAGAGGCACTCTACTCGTGACAAAGGTCATGAGGAAGGAGGCTTGGCAAACGCAAAGGCGACATTTAGCCTCAGGAGCCTCCCCGGATATTCTTGAGCATCTACCCCCAAAAAACCAGAGTCTGCCTACTTTATTGCTTTGTGCTCTCGCCTCTGACTTTACTTGGGGCTGTCCCCTACCACCAT
Source organism: Tragelaphus eurycerus (assembly GCA_935064755.1). Lineage (NCBI taxonomy): Eukaryota > Metazoa > Chordata > Mammalia > Artiodactyla > Bovidae > Tragelaphus > Tragelaphus eurycerus. The sequence goes on along the minus strand of CAKXYN010000010.1, from coordinate 35,202,385 downwards.
CTTGCTCTCTCTAATAAAGAATTAACTTACAGCTCCAATTAATAAAGTTCCTGGGCATTAGGAGTGTTTAAATCCAAACCCCTCAGATAGCTCTCTAACTGGCCTGACAAGTTTACCCGGACTCCTATAGCTATGCATATGATTGTTTATAGTCTCTCAGCCTCGAGAGGCAAGGGAAGCTTAAGATATTCAAATAGCTTAGAGCCTCTCAAAGAGTTAAAAACTGTCAAAATAAAACTAGTAAAAGATTTCATTAATGAGCCAATGCTTGTTGCCAAGTTTCCGCATCCCCTGTATTGTATCCTTGAATGTGTATTAATTAATATAGTTGGTTTGTAGAAAAAATAAGTAGTGGCCTTGGTGCTAGTAACTTTAGACCCTTAAGGTAATAAATTCTTTTCTTTGTTGTAAACCCATTGCGCCTCCCCCTATAGGAATGCAAGTTTATCTAACACTTCGGATGAAGATGGCGCCAAACCTTAAAATAATTACTCTTAGAGAAAATAAGTCTTGCGGCTGACAAGCCTTTGTCAGGAGTCATAAAATGTTAATAGGCCTGCCTTCTGGCCAGAAGATGATGTAAATCACCTGAACCATTTGTACACAATAAATTTACAGGAAAGAAACCCTGGTTTTTGATAAGGATCAAAGACTGCTGACTTTGCATCCCTTATTATCCTCTATGTGTAACTTAGGGTATAAAAGCCCCTGTTGAAAATAAAGCTATGGGCCTTGCTCACCAGAGCTTGGTCTCCCCATGTCATTCTTCCTCTCAATTTCCATTTCCGGCTGAAGTTTCCATCTGGAGCGCGGAACCCACCAAGCTTGCTAATCATGCCTGGGCTTCTAAGATCCGACCGGGGAGGCCTCAGTGTCTCCTCTCCTTCGGGAGAATGGAAGGACGCCTGCGGCCTACGCAAGTGGTGCAAACTTCTTGTCTTGAAGTTTTATTGGTCTCCCGTGTAAACCAAGCTACTCAGCCTCTTCTCTCCTCTGAATATTCCTACTGAGCTATCCTTTTAATTACTCTTAATGTCTCTAATTGATATGTAAATGAGTCACCGATGCCGTCTCCCCTCCTGAGACCCTGGATCAGCTGAGGCTGGACCTCGGCAGCATAACGTATTATTTTATGCTATGGAACATGCTCATGTTATGTTGATTAACCAGAGAAGGGCCTTTCATCATGGAGTATGGATGCTGTGGAGCAGAATCCATAGCTAACCAGCTGAGATCATGTAGCATGAATAGAAAATAAATCTGTGCTGCTTAAGCCATTGAGACTGTTGGTTGCTTGTTGTGATGCTCTAAGTACAAAACGGAATTTGAGGAAATAACCTCACTATAGTGGTGAAGATGGACTAACTATCCAAAAGGATTGTACTGGAACAGAGAGGGAACAGAAACACTTCAGTTGTCTATGTTTAGAATTAGACACCTCTGGTTTTATACACTGCCTTTTTAGCTGTTACTGATGCTTAACTTTCTGTCTTCTTGTCTGAAAAAGTGAATAATCTGCTGTGAGAATTCAATGAAATAAAATAGGAATAGCTTGAACCATAGTAGCGCTTCTCATTCATGGGGTACCATTTCGGCAACTTGGGAGAGCAACAAGTTGGAACTAAAGTTGTCCTGAGAGGAGATCAAGTATCACAGGGTTTGGAGATTCAATGAATGGAGTTTCCCAAATTAAATTCCAAATAGATTGGAAGGTCAGTTAATGGAAAAGTAATAGAGATGTCCTAATTTGAAAAATATATGTATAAAATTGTATGATATTATAAATATACATATGTGTGTGTGTGTGTGTGTGTGTGTGTGTGTGTGTTCAACAGTAATTGCAGCCTCACAGAGCTCAGGCCAGCCTGCTCAGAAAAACTTCCCAGGCAACCCATGAAACTGTGGGCTACATAAAGTGATTGCTGTTTTATGCCACTAAGTTTAGAAATACTTTGTTACACAGTCAAAGCTAACAAATACAATATTTTTAGAAAATTTCCAAATGCCTAGCCAGTACTGGTAGAGCTAACAATTCTATCCAAAGAGGAAGTTTGTTTTAAGCTTAAAAATATTGACATATAAGCACAGCTTGTTCTTCCAATACTCTAATTACTGGTCTGTTTGTTTTTTTCCCCTAACAAAACTGCAGAAACCATACCTTACTTGGCAATGTGATGAGCGGTCAAATTCTACCAGGAATCTTTGAGAAAAAACAAAGCATAACACATGGGAACACAAGGGAACATTGACTGAATTTTTTATTAAGTGCTGGGCATTGAGCTAAGTACTTCTCATGCATTACCTCATTTACCCTTCCAAAATGTCTTCTCTTTAATCCCCACTTTAAAGAAAAAAAAAATGAAACAGTTTATGTTATTAGCCCAAGATAACTCAACCAGTAAGTTCATGAATCAGGGTCAAAATGCATATTTGTCTGACTCAGACAGTGTTTAAACATCTCCCAACATGCAAAACCTCTTAGAGTTTGTGTGAATACCTAAGACTATTAGAGCTTAAAGAGATTTTTAAAATATGTAAATATAAAACTTTCAAAAACAGAGTTTTTTAGGATGAAGAAATAATAGTCTAGAGAAGATACATTCAAGATTTCAAAAATAGGCAGTGGCACAGCAGGAACTAGAAGGTTCATCGTGGGAAATTAGCATCTCAGGTCTAACATGATTAAATATAATTCCTATATACCGGGTACTTTGAATCTCAGCTTTTGTGTAATCAGGACCCAAGGTGGATAGTGGGTTGAATTACAATTAGGGGTGGTAATGACACAAAAAATACCCCATCAAAACGTTTGAGGTTGGCAATTACCAGTTTCCCTGCTAACATTCCAGCATCAGGTCATTGCTTATCTAACGAAATCTCAAATTCCTTGGGCTTCCATCTTAAAAAGTTTTCAAAGGGACAATTACATGAGCAGTTTCCTAAACCTAGCGAAACACCTTTCTCTCTGTTTTCCTTTTTTGGGATGAAAACACAGTTGATATTTTGACTTGCAAGGTTAAAGCAAATTCAAACAAGATTTTTTTTTTAATCAATTCAAGAAGAACTAGAGCCAGAATTAATATTTTAAACATAACACTTGAAAAGACTCCTTTAGTGTTTGGGAAAACGAAATGCCAGTAACAGATTTTGGCACCAGAATGTCTCTGATTAAAGAGCAGATGTAAGCTGTTTCTTATCTTTCAAACACCTATCCCAGATTTCTAGATTACCTCTGATATTGTATTCTTAAATGTTTTTTCTTATTGTCTGGCCTTTATAATATTAATTTTGGTACTATAATTCAACTCAAGTAGGATGAAGAATTGCATGATTTAGAAGTTTAATATATAGAAAAGAATTTTTTTCCTGATCTTATGCACAACTTAAATTACTTCACCTGTTGTGCTGAGAATACCATGGCTAAGGCAATGTGGTAGTAGAAAGGTTACATTGTCTTTGGAATCATAAATATGTAAAAAACACAGGCTATTCTCAGACACTGAAGGAGCAAGTGCCCTCCAACCACACTTCACACTTAGATTTTGGTTTGATAAACCTAAGACTCCCTTTCAATACTGAGAACTTCCTTGATATAAAATTGCATGATTTATTCCTAAAAAAAAATAAGAAAAAAAAAAAGAAAATTGCACAATTTGTCCCATGATTTGCTAACTCTGATTTTTTTTTTTCCCCCGTTTTTGGTATCTATTATCATTTGCTATACAATATATTCCAATATATTTATTTGTTTACTTTTAGCTCCATATGTAATGTTCTGTGGGGTCAGCCATATTACCTGAGGTCAGCTCTTAGGATAACTTTTCCTGGAGATATCTAGTACAGCAGTTACATTCTCAGAGTCTAAAAAGTTGGCTGCTGCTGCTGCTAAGTCGCTTCAGTCGTGTCCGACTCTGTGCGACCCCATAGACGGAAGCTCACCAGGCTCCCCCGTCCCTGGGATTCTCCGGGCAAGAATACTGGAGTGGGTTGCCATTTCCTTCTCCAATGCATGAAAGTGAAAAATGAAAGTGAAGTCGCTCAGTCGTGTCCGACTCTTAGCGACCCCATGGACTGGAGCCCACCAGGATCCTCCGTCCATGGGATTTTCCAGGCAAAAGCACTGGGGTGGGGTGCCATTGCCTTCCCCAAAAGTTGGCTAACACATGACTAAAATAGCCATCAATACATATATTAAGTGAGGTCGTTCAATTGTGTCCAACTCTTTGCGACCCCTGTAGCCTGCCAGGCTCTTCCATCCATGGAATTTTCCAGGCAAGAATACTGGAGTGGGTTGCCATTTCCTTCTCCAGGAGATCTTTTCTACCCAGGGATTGAACCCAGACTAGTTGGATGGCATCACCAACTCAATGGACATGAATTTGAGCAAGCTTCAGGAGATGGGGAAGGACAGGGAAGCCTGGTGAGCTGCAATTCTTGGGATCATAGTTGGACATGACTTAGTGACTGAACAATAACAATGGCATATTAACTAAAGAATAAGTGGGGATGTATACAAAGGTTTAGAATTATGAATTAATACCCTTTCTACTTTTCCTATTACACATATAAAATCCTGTAACATTTAAAAACTTCAGTTCTGGAATAAAAGATTTGAAGTGCAAACTTCAAAGTTCAAGTTTCCCAGCTTCTGTTGCATGGTATGTAATCCTATTAGCCTCTTCTCACCCTCTATCTCTTCACACCTGTGGGTTTTTTGTGCCTTTTTTTTTTTTCCATGATACGTATGTACATTCTCACACGTCTCCCATGTCCTAGGCCTAAACTTTAGGCTTCTAAACACAAGAGCTATAAGTCTATTCCTTTATTGGAGCAACAAGGGAGGGAATTACACAGCAGAAACCAGTTCAATTCAGTTCATTTCAGTCACTCAGTCGTGTCCAGCTCTTTGTGACCCCATGGACTGCAGCATGCCAGGCCTCCCTGATCCTCACCAGCTCCCAGAGTTTACTCAAGCTCATGTCCATTGAGTCAGTGATTCCATCCAATCATCTCATCCTCTATCGTCCTCTTATCCTCCTGCCTTCAATCTTTACCAGAATTAGGGTCTTTTTCAATGAGTCAGTTCTTTGCATCAGGTGGCCAAAGTATTAGAGTTTCAGCTTCTGCATCAGTCCTTCCAATGAATATTCAGAACTGATTTCCTTCAGAATGGACTAGTTGGATCTCCTTTCTGTCCAAGGGACTCTCCAGAGTCTTCTCCAACAACACAGTTCAAAAGCATCAATTCTGCCACACTCAGCTTTCTTTATAGTCCAACTCTCACATCCATACATGACCACTGGAAAAACCATAGCTTTGACTAGATGGACTTTTGCTGGCAAAGTAATGTCTCTGCTTTTTAATATGCTGTCTAGGTTGGTCATAACTTTTCTTCCAAAGAGTAAGTGTCTTTTAATTTCATGGCTGCAGTCACCCTCTGCAGTGATTTTGGAGCCCCCCAAAATTAAGTCTGTCACTGTTTCCCCATCTATTTGCCATGAGATGATGAGACCGGATGTCATGATCTTAGTTTCCTGAATGTTGAGTTTTAAGCCAACTTTTTCACTCTCCTCTTTCACTTTCATCAAGAGGCTCTTTAGTTCTCTTTCTGCCATAAGGGTGGTGTCATCTGCATGTCTGAGGTTACTGATATTTCTCCCGGCAGTCTTGATTCCAGCTTGTGCTTCTTCCAGTCCAGCATTTCTCATGATGTACTCTGCATATAAGTTGATTAAGCAGGGCGACAATAGACAGCCTTGACGTACTCCTTTTCCTATTTGGAACCAGTCTGATTTTCCATGTCCAATTCTAACTGTTGCTTCTTGACCTGCATACAGATTTCTCAAGCGGCAGGTCAAGTGGTCTGGTATTCCCATCTCTTTAAGAATTTTCCACAGTCTGTAATGATCCACACAGTCAAAGGCTTTGGCATAGTCAATAAAGCAGAAATAGATGTTTTTCTGGAACTCTCTTGCTTTTTTGATAATCCAATGGATGTTGGCAATTTGATCTCTGATTCCTCTCTCAATCCAGCTTGAACATCTGGAAGTTCATGGTTCACGTATTGTTGAAGCCTGGCTTGGAGAATTTTGAATATTACCAGTAAAGAACAGAAACCAGTAAAGGAACAGATTTATAATTATAGCTCTCACCCGAGATGCAGCACCAAAAACTGCTGGGACCACATGACCAGGGGAATCAGCATCCAGAGGTGGAGGGAGCACCATCTCTCTCACCCTCATACCCCAGCTGTCCAGTGGAGGAAGTGCGCCGAATTCCCAATGCGCAAAAGTGTTTGGGCTCCGGACCCACCTTTCCTATGCTTCACATTAATACCCCAGTTCAACTGTGGACTTCATCATTGGGATTTCTGTCTACCACTGAGTCTGCTTTTTCCCTGAACCTCAACACACAACCGCTCAGCTCTAACTCTTTCAAGTTCGTCTCCACTTTTGCCCCTTTCTCCATATTATAGCACAATTACTTTTGTCTAGTTGACCCTCACATCTCACCTGAAATCCTATAAAAAGCTTCCTGATTCATTTTCCAGGGACCTGTTTTTCCTCTTATCCTTCTGAAATCCATGTTTCACATAGCATTTTTTAAAAATCCATGTTTTTTTAATCGAAAAAAAATTGAAAAGTATATCAGATCATTTCATTCCTTCAGTAATATCTATCTTATCCTCTCTCTTATTTCCGACCCCCTCCTACTTCTCTGACCTTATCGTCTACCTCTGTCCTCCTTGTCTAGTACCCACTGCCATATGTGTGTTGTTTTTTTTTCCCCCTCAGTTCCTGGAAAATTCCAAGTCCTTGCCATGTTAACGCTCCTCTCTACCCGAACTCCCCTCTCTGCCCGAACTCCCCTCTCTACCCGAACTCCCCTCTCTACCCAGAATGCACTTTCTTCTCATCTCTTCCATAGCTACTTCTTTTTGTCATTCAAATCTCAACTTAAATATTCAAAGTGGTCTTTCCTGGTACTGGATTTAAAGTACCCACCCAGGTTTTCTCCATCACACACAATCTAGCTCTTTGTACTGATAAATATTTATGATATATTTGTTTGCTTGATTGCTATCTCTCTTCTCCATTTGGTAGTAAGCTCCATGAGAATAGAAAACCTTTTTTCTCTTTTTCAGTGCTGTTCCTTTTGTCTGGGCAATGTCTGGTACATAATAGCCGCTAAATTTGATAATGAGTGGATGAAGGAATGGATGCCTTTGAACTTACTTGGATCCTATCCGGCTTACCATTTTCAGTGTCCTGGGTTGCTCACAAGTACTTGCAAAAAATAATGCTGGAGGGATGGTAGAGGTTTGGAAGAAACATTCCCCTGCTCTTGCCCACACACAGGCATGTATTAAGTGATACAAAAGGAAACCAGGTAAAAGTCTGCTCCAGGGGGGCTCAGTGGGGAAACAGTCCCATCACCAGACAGAGCTGTCTTTAAAGCAGGAAGGAGCTCAATAAAAGTGTTAGTTGCCTTTTTCATTTGTTTTTTAATTTATCTGCTTACATACAAAGGTAGAAACATGTGATGCCTCACACTTTAGAATTGGACAACTCCTGTCCAGTACTGGCAATTATTGATCATATAGTATCAGGCTTTTTTTTTTCCTTTGAAATTTGTGTGATTAAACATCTGTATAAAAGCAAACTAGAACCAGAGTTAAGATTTTTGTGAAATTAGAAGAGATAATGCTTAAAGTAATAAAAATGATGTATTATCATTTGATATAGTTACCAGTAATTATGTTATTACTAATGATAAAAGTTATCATTAATATTAATTAAAATATTATTAAGGTTATGAGTTATTAATAATGATAATAGCTATTAATAGTTAGCATTGTTAACACTGATGATAATAGATATTTTAAAGTACTTAAAGTGTGTAGACAATATTCTAAGTACTGTACACATATTAAGCTTCACAATGGTTCTAAGAGGTTGGTTTTATACTGGTTTTAAGAAACCAAGGCCCAGAAACTTTTAATTAACTTCTCTAAAGTTCAACTTGTTGGAGCTAGAATTTGAACCCAGAAATTCTGTCTCCAAAGTCTGTAGTTTTAGAATAGAGCCTGGCCTATGGTAAATATTATATCAGTTTTACATGCTTTCTATCCCTTTTTAACTAATTTAGGTTACTTTTATTAGTAGTATGAGCTTTTTACAGAGATTTTGTCATATTTGTCGCCAAGCAAGATTTTTTCCTAATATCACAACAAAATGTTAAGTGTAGAAGTGAAGCATCTAAAGAAGTGTTTGAAGTCCTTTAGTTATTTAAAACTACAAAGAAGAAATCCTTTGTGTGGGGGGAACAATGAAAGGGGGAAGAGTTTAAAATCCAAAACCTTGGCAAGCCTGTGAACACTTTAACCTACGTAGGTAACTAGCCTCCCTCAGAGTTTCTGCCATCCATGAGCAAAGACACATGCCCCTCAAAGTCCTAAAAAGGCTCTTTTCATTTTGAAATATGATTTTAGGTCTGTGTATTGACATCTGATAAATCTGAGAGACACAGTGATCCAGGTCATGAAGTGAAGGAAGCTAAAGGAGAGCTGCAGCCTCTGGCCAAATTAATTTCTTCCATAAGCTTATACTCAGCGACCTCTGTCAGAAGCATGTCGTGCCCAGTATTTGTCTCATGATCTTCAACTTGTGTTTCAGAAATGCATCTGGAGGTGATGCAGCTCCTCATGAGGGGAAAAGATATGATTTGCTGGGCTGATGAGACACAGTTGGAAGACTGGACACATTCTCTTCCAGTTTCAAAAGACGACGGGAATAAAGCTCTTTATGAGCTTCGGTTTTGCTGCGCTGCAATGATCTGCCTCCATCCCAGTACAGACGGTCACTGCGTATGGTTCTAATCAAAAGTAAGATCTGGAGATAGTTCAAGGTCAGAGTAGGGTGGGGGTTCCAGAAGAGAAGAAAGACAATTTTCTGAATTTAACTCTGAAAGGGAAAACTCTAAAACCTTTATCCTTTTCAAAGAGTGTAATTACACATGTGGATGGTTAGTGAACCTCAGGACTGTGGCTGATTTTCCAGGATGCACTGGTTTTAAATAGTCAGATTTTCTTTCCAATTGTCTCCCATGTATTTTAACCACATCTTGAATTTTTGTCCCAAAAGTATTTCTATGAGACATACTTGGTTTGTGAACATCATCTTTTGGCTTCTAATTGAAAGACCAAACATCAGATCAGATCAGTCGCTCAGTCGTGTCCAACTCTTTGCGACCCCATGAATTGCAGCACGCCAGGCTTCCCTGTCCATTACCAACTCCTGGAGGTCACTGAGACTCACATCCATTGAGTCAGTGATGCCATCCAGCCATCTCATCCTCTGTCCTCCCCTTCTCCTCTTGCCCTCAATCCCTCCCAGCATCAGAGTCTTCTCCAATGAGTCAACTCTTCGCATGAGGTGGCCAAAGTACTGGAGTTTCAGCTTTAGCATCATTCCTTCCAAAGAAATCCCAGGGCTGATCTCCTTCAGAATGGACTAGTTGGATCTCCTTGCAGTCCAAGGGACTCTCAAGAGTCTTCTGCAACACCACAATTCAAAAGCATCAATTCTTTGGTGCTCAGCCTTCTTCACAGTCCAGCTCTCACATCCATACATGACCACAGGAAAAACCATAGCCTTGACTGGACGAACCTTTGTTGGCAAAGTAATGTCTCTGCTTTTGAATATGCTATCTAGGTTGGTCATAACTTTCCTTCCAAGGAGTAAGTGTCTTTTAACTTCATGGCTGCAGTCACCAGCGGTAGTGATTTTGGAGCACAGAAAAATAAAGTCTGACACTGTTTCCACTGTTTCCCCATCTATTTCCCATGAAGTGATGGGACCAGATGCCATTATCTTTGTTTTCTGAATGTTGGGCTTTAAGCCAACTTTTTCACTCTCCACTTTCATTTTCATCAAGAGGCTTTTTAGTTCCTCTTCACTTTCTGCCATAAGGGTGGTGTCATCTGCATATCTGAGGTTATTGATATTTCTCCTGGCAGTCTTGATTCCAGCTTGTGTTTCTTCCAGCCCAGCATTTCTCATGATGTACTCTGCATATAAGTTAAATAAACAGGGTGACAATATACAACATAAATATATACAAATAAGCTTATGTTTGCAATGTGAAATAAAGCAAAATGTGAATATTATTTGCCTTCCTGAATATTGTTATTTGAAAACAAAGACAGGATTCTAAGACTTTGGAGGGAAGAAGGGGTAATTTCAGTTTGCAGCATATCAGGAGAAAAGGCAAAAATAAGATTCTTAAACAATGCAATACATATTTTAATACAATGTAAGCTGACATAGAGTATACAGAATTTAATAAGACAGGAAATAAGCTTGACTTTTTAGTAATGATTATATATATCTTTAAAAGGAGAAAAATATTTTTCAGTAATTTATATATGAAAATATATTTTATTTTTCTCTACTTAATGAATTCTTTGCATAATTCCCTATCTTTGGTTCTCAGACTTTAGTATACTACTGATGACTTGAGGTGTTTGTTTGAATTGTAGATTCCTAGGTCCCTGTTCTCGAGTATCTAATCTAGTAAGGCTGGGGAAAAGCATGGGAATCTGCTTTATAGACAAGTATTTATAGAATATTACCCATATCTTTATTTTCTACCTGTGAAAAAAATCTCACTTTCATTGAATGCTTACTATGTGCCTCTTTTACAGATAATTTATCTCTTTACTCTTTATACCAGTTTTTTGAGTTAAATATTATTACCCATGTTTTATTGACTAAGTGAGGTGAAAGAAAAATACATTACTCATGATGACACAGCATATAAAAATGAAGTCAAAATTCAGAGACTGGTCAGACCAAAGACACAGTTTTTCCTATTTACTTTTTATTATCATGATAAAGACACATTCATAATCAATACTAGGAGTACAGGTTTTTTTCCTTCCCATTTTGGAGAAAAAAACATTAGGTAAAGGATAAAATGAAATGTCAAGAAGATGACAACCTATGTAATATCTACTAAATTCTCATCAGAAAAATCATAAACCATTGGAAATAAAAAATAGACATTTGATTAAGAAAGTAGTTTAGAAGGAGAAGCCAAATTACATTATCTAATTGAAGCCTACTTATGAACACTCATGCCCATACGCTGGTGATCAAATTCTGGTTAATCACATCCATGGGCTTAACAGAGTTGGCTGCTCACAATTTACTTACAGAAAAGTATATATGTTGTTGATCAGTGGCTAAGTCATGTCCAACTCTTTGAGACCCCATGAACTGCAGCACGCCAGACTTCCCTGTCCCTCACTATATGTTTGTGGATTAAAACAAACAAACCACAGCAAAAAATGTTCCTTGAAAGGGAAAGTCACTCAGTCGTGTCCAGCTCTTTGTGACTCCATGGACTGTGGTCCATGAAATTCTCTAGGCCAGAATACTGGAGTGGGTAGCCTTTCCTTTCTCCAGGGGATCTTCCCAACCCAGGGATTAAACCCAGGACTTCCACATTGTGGGGAGATTCTTTTCCAGCTGAGCCACAAGGGAAGCCTGTTCCTTAGTACAAGCTAAGTAAATACTTCCTTAATGTATTCATTTTCACAATTTTGAAATTTGTTACAAAGATGGAGTGGCATAACTTTATAAATTCAGAATTTATTGAGTATATAATCCTCAAGATACCCACCTTCTGGAGTGCACACCCCGCATAATCCCCTTCCCTTGAGTGTGGGTGGGCCTGACCTAACCAGGTGATGACGGTCAGCAAGAGAAGAAGTCAGAGAAGTGCAAAGTATGACAGATCCTATAGAGAAGGGCTTTCCTGGTAGCTTGGACGGTAAAGCATCTGCCTCCAATGTGGGAAACCCAGGTTCGATCCCTGGGTCGGGAAGATCCCCTGAAGAAGGAAATGGCAACCGACTCCAGTATTCATGCCTGGAAAATCCCATGGACTGAGGAGCTTAGTGGGCTACAGTCCATGGGGTCGCAAAGAGTCGGACACGACTGAGTGACTTCTCTTCTCTTCTTCACTTCATAGAGAAGGCCATGGCACCAGAGACTATGTAGAGGCTCTACAAGCCGAGAGCAGCCTCTGGTCAATAGTCACCAAAAAACAGGGGCCTCAATGTTAAGACCATATCCAACTTAATTCTACCTGCAGCCAAGTAAATTTTTCAAAAGATCCGCAGCTTCAGAAAATAACACAATCCAGTTGATAGCTTGATTGCAACCTGATGAGAGTCTAAGGAGAGAATCTGTCTTAGCCAGGCCTGGACTTCTGACCAACAAAACCATGAGATAATGCACTTGAGTCGTTTTAATGCCCATGGCAATTTGTCTGTGTGTCTTTGTTGCACAGGGATTAAAAAGAAAAAAACAACTAATCCAAGCAGCTCCACTGTGCCAGTGCTGAACCATGCACATGGATAAAACAGTGTACTTGACCGAAAAGAATCTCTGCCTTAATGGACCTGAGATTACAATGGGGTAAAAAATGACAATATGAAAATACACACATAAAATAGAATAAATGTATATATAGATTCTCAAGAAAGGCATGTTCTATGAAGAAAACTAAAATAGGGCAAGAGTTAGAGATTGACCTGATGGAGATTGAGGTGGTACTTTAACAGGACGGTGAGGGAACAACTGTCAGGAGAGATGAAAGTTGTGTCACAGCCAACGTGATGGAAAAGAGGCACCGTATGAAGACAGGAGTTTGGATCTTACTCTAAATCTTTTGAAGAGTTTTAGGCATGGGGAGGTGTTTATCTGAGTTACTCTTCAAGAAAATATCTCAGTGGAGAATGAACTGAAGCGGGTAGGAGTAGGGAGCCAACAGTGGGCTTGTATCTAAGAGAAATCTTGTTCATTACAAAGATACTTGTTATCACCCATGAAAGATCATGCAGGATCAGACTGAAGTGATAATCCCTGGGCTTGAAAGAGGGTGTTCCCATAATGTTGTCATGAATCACATAGTGTAGAACTTTTCCCCCATAATTTGTAATAAATAAGAATTTTTCCCCTAGGGCATTTCCAAATCCAGATAATGCAGACCTTCATCCTAATAAGAATGGGAAGGAGGCGCAAAGGGGAAAGAAAGATGAAGGCAGAAATTTTACTAACCCTAGTTATAGAGAAAAAAAAAATGACCCAATGTTTTTCAACAACTTAGTAGATCTAAGGAAACTGGACTTTAAATGTTTACATGCTTAGAATATTCCTCAAGATTATCCAAAGTCAAAGCCTAACAATATTTGTTTCTAGTAACAGATCATAGGAATTTAGTTAACATTCTTTGTTTGGCTAAAGACATAAATGTCCAAACTATATAGTGAATGCTTCTTTGTTCAGAATAAAGTTAAAATCAGAATTAGTGTTAGACTTTCAAAGTACTAGAAACTTCTTCATACACATGCTTTTTAATAACATGCACAATGTTATGCAATGAAAAAAGGTAAGCACAGTATATATTTGCACATATTTTTAAATGTGAGCATTTTTCTCGGCATGTCTAACTCTCAAGACTAATATAAAAGAATAACTCTATGCACAGAAAAGTAAACTTAAGGAATTTTCTCCAGAGTTTATTAACTACAGCATGTACAATTTTAAATAGCTTTCCAATAAAATTCCCAGCTCTAATTAGTCCCAAAGAGAAAAGAGATTACAATGGAGTGGAATGCAGATTTCTCCTCTCACTCCTTGCTTTCATCTATCTTTTTCTATTTCATCCCTTGAGCACGCTTCTTATAGACTGAATTGTGACCCTCCAAAATTTATGCAGAAGCTCCTTCAATGTGACTATATTTTGAGACAGGCCCACCTGGGAAGCTCTAGGGAGGTAATTAATGTTAAATAAGGTCATCAGAGTGGGGCCCTAAACTGATAGGACTTGTGTCTTTCTAAGAGGAAAGGCCTTGTGAAGACATAGTATTAGAAGAGAGTTCTCAGCAGAAACCAACCCTAACAATACTTTGATCTTAGATTTCTAGCCTCTGGGACTGTGATAAAATTAATTTCTGTTGTTTAAGCCCCTCAGCCTGTGGAATTTTGTTGCAACAGCCAGAGCAGACAGATATACAGGCTGAACTAAAAAATCAGAAAAAAACCATATAATCTCATATTCAGAAGATCCATGATGCCAATAACTTCAAAGAAGTTGAATTTTACACAAATCATCTTTAATTTACCAGCTAGCGAACACGTTTGCTTCTGTTTAGAGTCACAAACATGGGATTCCCTGACCTTTGGGAACGTTAATGCTGAATTGGCCATTGAATAGCACTTTTGTTTATAATACCTAAGACTCTGACCTGCTTTGGTGGCATTCTTAACAAAGTTAACTTTGCCCTGTTCTGAATTGAAGATTAGTTTAATAAAGAAAGTAAAGAAAGTGAAGTCGCTCAGTCGTGTCCGACTCTTTGTGACCCCATGGACTATAGCATACCAGGCTCCTCCATCCATGGGATTTTCCAGGCAAGATTACTGGAGGGGGTTGCCATTTCCTTCTCCAAGGGATCTTCCCAACCCAGGGATCGAACCTGGTCTCTCGCATTATAGACAGACGCTTTACCATCTGAGCCACCAGGGCAATTTTATATATTAAAGTAGTAGACATTGATTAAATTCTCGTTACTCCAGAGAGTTGCTTTTGTAATTATCTGATAGCATATGGAAAAGCAGAGACATTACTTTGCCAACAAAGGTCCGTCTAGTCAAGGCTATGGTTTTTCCAGGGGTCATGTATGGATGTGAGAGTTGGACTATAAAGAAAGCTGAGCACCGAAGAATTGATGCTTTTGAACTGTGGTGTTGGAGAAGACTCCTGAGAGTCCCTCAGCCTGCAAGGAGAACCAACCAGTCCATTCTAAAGATCAGCCCTGGGTGTTCTTTGGAAGGAATGATGCTAAAGCTGAAACTCCAGTACTTTGGCCACCTCATGCGAAGAGTTGACTCATTGGAAAAGACTCTGATGCTGGAGGGATTGGGGGCAGGAGTAAAAGGGGATGAGATGGCTGGATGGCATCACTGACTCGATGGACATGAATTTGAGTGAACCCCGGGAGTTGGTGATGGACAGGGAGGCCTGGCATGCTGCGATTCATGGGGTCACAAAGAGTCAGACACGACTGAGTGACTGAACTGAACCGAGAAGGAATTACACATAAACAAATAAAAATAGACAAAAAATAAGCAACAACAATAATAATAGTGAAAGAGGAAAGATTATACCTACCTTATATGGCTTCCAGGTGACTCAGTGGTAAAGAATCCACCTGTCAAATCAGGAGACACAGGTTGGGTCCCTTGCTGGGGAACATCACCTGGAAGAGAAAATGGTAACCCACTCCAGTATTCTTGCCTGAATAATCCCATGGACAGAGGAGCCCGGTGGGCTACAGTCCATAGCGTCACAAAGACTTGGACATGACTGAGCAACTACTAAGCAGGCACAGATACCTACATCACATTACTGTGGAGGAGGAAGAGTACTAGCAGCAATGGTAGTACTAGTAGCAGTAGTGCTAAGAGTTTAGTTTTTCTACTTTAGCATCACTGACTTGCTGGGCTACTTCTTTGTTGTGGGGCTGCCCTGTGCATTAAGAGGTCTTTAGCAGTGTTGTTGCAGAGAAGGCAATGGCACCCCAACTCCAGTACTCTTGCCTGGAAGATCCCATGGACGGAGGAGCCTGGTAGGCTGCAGTCCATGGGGTCGCTAGGAGTCAGACACAACTGAGCGACTTCACTTTCGCTTTTCACTTTCATGCATTGGAGAAGGAAATGGCAACCCACTCCAGTGTTCTTGCCTGGAGAATCCCAGGGATGGGGAGCCTGGTGGGCTGCCACCTCTGGGGTCGCACAGAGTGGGACATGACTGAAGCGACTTAGCAGCAGCAGCAGTGTTGTTGTGTAGTTGCCCAATCATGTGCAACTCTTTGCAACCCCATGGACTGCAGTATGCCAGGCCTCTCTGTCTCTTACCGGCTCCCAAAGTTTGCCCAAGTTCATGTCCATTGCATTGGTGATGCTATCCAGCCATCTCATCCTCTGACTCCCTCTTCTCCTGCCCTCAATCTTTCTCAGCATCAGGGACTTTTCCAATGAGTTAGCTGTTCGCATTATGTGACCAAACTACTGGAGTTTCAGCTTCAGCTTTAGTCCTTCCAACGAGTGTTCAGGGTTGATTTTCCTTGAGATTGACTGGTTTTATCTACTTGCTGTCCAGGGGACTCTCAAGAGTCTTCTCCAGCACCACAGTTCAAAGGCATCAATTCTCCGCTCTCTGCCTTCTTTACGGTCCAGCTCTTATAGCCGTACTGACCACTGGGAAGATCATAACCTTGACTGTACAGACCTTTGTCAGCAGAGTAATGTCTCTGCTTTTCAACACACTGTCTATCAGCGTGTCTAGCCTCTACTCACTAGATTCCTGTAGCATTCCCCCAGTTGTGACAACCAAAACCACCTCCAGGCCACAACCATGCCCTCTGAGGGACAAAATTAACCCCCCTCCCCACTGGAGAACCACCAATCATAGCTGATCTCTATTGAGCATATTCTATATGCTAAGCAATGCTTAGGCATTTTACAAGTATAAATTTATTTAGTCCTGCAAACAAACTTAAACGTAAATATTATTATTAAACCCTTGTTACTAATGTGATAATTATGGCACACACAATGTGAATGAAGTCCCTGAAGTTGCACAGCTAGTAAGTGTCTTTTTTTATTTTGGCTTTTGAATCACATTTTATTTTTCTCATGAAGTGTGATGAAAATATTTTAAAATAAATATTCTTAAAAATCTGACACATTCTTTTTAGCATATAATTGAATTATTTTTTGTGTGCAACATGATGATTTAATATAATATCGTGAACCAATTTTCCTTATCAAGTTAACACAGCATCATCACATTTTTTTAATCATTTTTTCAGTGAGCATTTTATATATCCAGACTGCAGACCACCGCTCCTCTGTCCTAGATCCAGTTCCTTCCGATCTTCCACTCCCCCTTGTGACCCACTGACCACCGCACTCAAACAGCCCATACCATTCAAGACTGTTACCCTTTTATCAAGTTCTCTCTTCTCAGCCTTAATCCACTTCTCTTTGGATTATTTCACTTAGCATAATGCCCTCCAGTTTCACCCATGTTGTCCCAACAATTTTCTTCTTTTTAGCTATCCTTCACTCATCTTCTTCTTTTCTTCTTGCTTTTTTTTTTATTTCTTTCTTCTCTCTTACTTTCCTCAATCCTTCTCTTCCACCCCAGCATCACGAGTCTTCTGGGCCAACCGAGAAAAAGTCATCACTCTTCTGCATGAAGTGGCAAAATACTGAGTTTCAGCATATTCAAAGCAGAGAATCTACTTATATCTAGATTTTATTTTATTTTTTTTTACAAAAATTTTTTTATTTTTGCGATCTGGATTTTGTGGTTTTTTTGTTAAGGGTACTTTGTCAAAGGTTCGCCTGTCGGCTATGGTCTTTCCTGTGGTCATGTATGGGTGAGGGGTGGGCTGTGGAAGAAGGCTGAGCGCCGAAGAATTGATGCTTTTGAACTGTGGTGTTGCAGAAGACTCTTGAGAGTCCCTTGGACTGCAAGGAGATCCAACCAGTCCATTCTGAAGGAGATCAGCCCTGGGATTTCTTTGGAAGGAATGATGCTCAAGCTGAAACTCCAGTATTTTGGCCACCTCATGCGAAGAGTTGACTCATTGGAGAAGACTCTGATGCTGGGAGGGATTGAGGGCAGGAGGAGAAGGGGACGACAGAGGATGAGATGGCTGGATGGCATCACTGACTCGATGAATGTGAGTCTGAGTGACCTCCGAGAGCTGGTGATGGATAGGGAGGCCTGGTGTGCTGCAGTTCATGGGGTCGCAAAGAGTTGGACACAACTGAGCGACTGATCTGATCTGATCTGAATGCTATTGTGTACATTCCCATTTAATTTTCCAAGATAATTGTATACACAGTTCTTTGAAGTAAAATAGCACGTAAAGCAACTTAATTATGGCACACATGGTGCTCGATAGTTCAGCTGTGTCTGACTTTTGCGGCCCCAAGGACTATAGCCTGCAGCCTCCTCTGTCCATGGAATTTTCCAGTGAAGAGTATTGGAGTGGGTTGCCATTTCTTACTTTAGGGAAGCTTCCCAACCCAGGGATCAAACCCATGTCTCTTGCATCTCCTGAATTGGCAGGCAGGTTCTTTGCCACTAGCGTCAGCTGGGAAGCCCCACGACGGCATATATCTTTTGACTTATATAGAGAGATTTGATATTTGACAAAATGTATTTTTCTTGATAATAATTTTCCAGCTCTCTAATATTATAGGTACTATATATGAAAAAGACACATGTATTCATTTCCTGTTGCTGCTATAACAAATTACCAGAAACTTAGTGAATTAAAACAACACAAGTTTATCGTCTGATATCTTTGGAGGTCAGAAGTCCAATAATGGATCCTATCGGTCTAAAAACAAGGTGTCAGGAGGCTTGTGTTTACTCTGGAGACCCTGGAGAATAATCCATTCATTGCCTTTTGCAGCTTCAGGAAACTACGTCCATTATTTGGCTCATGGTTCTTTCCAGCAGTGTCATCTCTTTGCTCCCCTCATCACACCTCCTTTTCTGACTCTGATCCTTCTAACTCACTCTTACAACAAGTCCTGTGATCTGATTGGACCAGGTAACCCAAGATAATCTTCCCAAGTCAAGATCCCTAACTTAATCACATCAGCAACCTGTCATGTAAGATAATATATTGAAAAGGGAAATTCTTAAAATATTGAATATTGATGTGAGATGTGTCAGCCAAGAATTAAAATAATTTAGAAAATTCTTCCTTTTTGGGAAAAGTATAATTGTGCTCTGAGCTGTTAGGTATCCGTGTTTCTCGAGTTGATGCATTAATAACAAATTAATTGATGGATTTTTACTATTATTTTTACTATGTACACCCTCTACATGGCATTTTCTTATTGTGTTGTTAAGTCGCTCAGTCGAGTCCAGCTCTTTGCTACCTCATGGACTGCAGCCTGCCAGGCTTCTCTTCTCTCACTATCTCCCAGAGTTTGCTCAAACTCATGTCCACTGAGTCCATGATGCCATCCAGCCATCTCATCCTCTGTTGCTCCCTTCTCCTCCTGCCCTCAGTCATTCCCAGCATCAGGGTCTTTTGCGTTAACTGCTGCACTACACCGTTTATATGCATTTTCTGATTATGTGGAATATGGCACTTTTATGATTCCATTTTACCAATGTAGAAACTTAAGTTTTAGAAAAGCAAGTGTTCTTTCCCATTATTACACAAGAGGAACTGGCATTCACTCAAGTCTGCTCACAATTAAGTGATGGGACAACATGGTTTCAGATGCCACTGTTTTTCATCATAAAATGCACTAATATTTCTGAACCACCCTGAAGATATTGTTTTTCATTTATCCTTCACACTATCCTGGGAAACTTTGTATTATATAACCCATCTTTTAGAGTAAGAAGATAAGTAACTGTATTTCAATTACTATTCCATTTTTTAACTGAGTAGTAGCATGCTTGTTTGTTTAGTCGGTAAGTTGTGTCCGACTCTTTGTAGCCTGCCAGGCTCCTCCATCCACGGGATTTCCCAGGCAAGTATACTGAAGTGGGTTGCCATTGTCTTCTCTGGGGAATCTTCCCGACCCAGGGATCAAGCCCGCATCTACTGTATTGACAGGCAGATTCTTTGACACTGAGCCAGCAGGGAAGCCTGAAATAGTAGCACATAATGCCTGAAAATAAACTTCACATCAGATCTTAATATGAAAATGTGGCTTTCCCTAGCGATATATATAATATATATTATATTTATACATGTAAATATAATATATACAATATTATTATAATATATAATACATACTTAATATTATCAGATCAGATCAGTCGCTCAGTCGTGTCCAACTCTTTGCAACCCCATGAATCACAGCACGCCAGGCCTCCCTGTCCATCACCACCTCCCGGAGGTCACTCAGACTCACACCCATAGAGTCAGTGATGCCATCCATCCATCTCATCCTCTGTCGTCCCCTTCTCCTCCTGCCCTCAATCCCTCCCAGCATCAGAGTCTTCTCCAATGAGTCAACTCTTCGCATGAGGTGGCCAAAATACTGGAGTTTCAGCTTCAGCATCATTCCTTCCAAAGAAATCCAGGGCTGATCTCCTTCAGAATGGACTGGTTGGATCTCCTTGCAGTCCAAGGGACTCTCAAGAGTCTTCTGCAACACTACAGTTCAAAAGCATCAATTTTTCAGTGCTCAGCTTTCTTCACAGTCCAGCTCTCACATCCATACATGACCACAGGAAAGACCATAGCCTTGACTAGGCGAACCTTTGTTGGCAAAGTAATGTCTCTGCTTTTCAATATGCTATCTAGGTTGGTCATAACTTTCCTTCCAAGGAGTAAGCGTCTTTTAATTTCATGGCTGCAATCACCATCTGCAGTGATTTTGGAGCCCAGAAAAATAAAGTCTGACACTGTTTCCACTGTTTCCCCATCTATTTCCCATTATATATATTTATAATTAAACGATATATTATTTATTTATTTATAATGTAATAAATTATATAGTTAAATATATATAATATATGATATATTTTTATATATTATATATATTTAATTTTGAAATTGGTCACTTGTTATTCTGGAAAAAGCATTGGTTTTGGAAAAAGCATTAATTGGATTTGAGTTTGTATTTCGCAGTTTTTTATATACGTGAAAAATACTTAACTTCCCAAAGCTTTAGATTCCTTATCTTTAAAATGGGGGAAATAATACAGGTCTCATGAGATTGTTATTTAAGATCTCAATAAAGCTAAATTCCCTCTCTAATGGAGTATTGTTTTTCTAACATTCTCAAAAGGCAGAACTTTCCCCCTTTCCCTGATTATTTTGCCTCTTATAAAGATATTCTAAAGCCTTTGGGATTGGGGATGGAGGAAACCACTTTTTCATTTACTGTGTTGAGTAAATCATTTCCCAAATATCATTTTGTTCCTATATATGTTTTAAACTATATTTTCAGTTGCTCTGAGCCAGGCTGGTCATTATTGCTTTGTAAACGATTCTTGAGCATTTTCACAAAGAACCAATTGCGGTGGGATTCGTTAGGAATTTTCAAGTTTGCCACTTTTCTGCACATTCTTTCTGCCCTCTGCAGAGATGCTGACGTACTTAGTTTGCATAAAGAGCCAAGAGGCTTCTGATTTGTTGAGCCTAGTACTGTGCAGAACATATGAAAAACCAACAATAGTAGCTTTCTTAATGCAGTTTTTTTTTTTTTTTGGCAGTAATGCAGTTTCATGTTTTAATGAACCCTAGCTGGAGTAGCAAAGGTCTCTTCTAGACACCCAAGGCCAGCAGTAACTAGAGGTTGAGCTAGAGGTAGAGCTCTGATTGAATTTTGAGACAAGAAAGACACATCTCAAAACAGTATATTTTAGAAACATTTTATTGACTTTCCAAAACCCTTCTAGGCACATTTACTTTATCTCCCACTTGCTTGGTGCAGACAAGCAATTACTCTATAGTGATAGTGCAATCAAATCTGCAAACAGTTATTACATTTCAATTAGAGCTGCATGAAACTCTATATGTTTGGTTTGAAGGAAACTAATGCAAATCGTTTTTGATGTTTCAGTTCACAAGGGGTCCTACCCAACACATTTGGCCTCAGCGATGCTCAGACCCATTCAAACATCAAAGACTATTTTTTCAGCATAAAGCATTTGGCCTGGGGTTAAATTTTCCTGAAGTATTGGTCTGTATTCAAACTCCCAAATCTTCCAGCAACACCAAAAGTGTTGCCAAGTGAACTATCTAGGATAGAAGAAAAAAAAATTGAGGTAAATCTTTTGCGTAAAACCTGTACTTTGTCACACTCATGATCTTGGGTGAGTGCTCATAAATCATTGAAACACAAAAATGTTTCATTATTGTTAACAAAGGCGACAGTGAGGTGGAGGGGTCAGAAAAAGGAAACTAATATTTGCTAAACACCTATGATGTTCCAGTCACTTTTCTTGGATTATCTCTTTAAATTCTTTCATCAATTCTGTGAGGCAGGTATCACATACCACTGTTCTCCAGATGGGAAAATTTAGATTCAGATTAAGAAACTTGCCTAAGATCTGCTAGGATGGTGGTGCTGGAAACAAACCCAAATCTCTTTGCCTCCAAAGTCCTCGATGATTCTTTTGTCTTTTCTCTCTCCTACTGTGCACAGAATTGGAGAATATGCTTACTTTCATCTGTCTTTTTTTTCATTCCTTTTTGTTCTCATTGCCCCACATTTCTCTCAAATGCCTTTCAGAATAGCTCAGTTAGTTTGTCCACTGTTCGTTTTAGTAACACTGATTCTCTTTGAAAATTTTACGTTACTCAAGGAAAAATGCAAGCAACAAAGTCAAAATGCAAGCAACAAAGTCAAATGATGAAGAAAGTATTCTCCCCACTCTCAAA
Source organism: Tragelaphus eurycerus (assembly GCA_935064755.1). NCBI lineage: Eukaryota > Metazoa > Chordata > Mammalia > Artiodactyla > Bovidae > Tragelaphus > Tragelaphus eurycerus. The sequence goes on along the minus strand of CAKXYN010000010.1, from coordinate 35,179,875 downwards.
ATGTGTTACATATGGTGGTGGGGGAAGGGACAGCGAGACCTCAGGCAGAATTTACTGAGGGGGACTTCACACTTCCATCCGTTACCATGAAGGATAACATATGGGCTGAACATTTACTCCCAAGCAACAGATTTGTTTCTAGTTACTCCCCAGCAGTTGAATTACAAAAAAAAAAAAAAAAAAAAAACCTCTTTTAACAGTCATCTGAAAATACTCACAAATGAGAAAATATAGTTGATCTTTTTTCAGACTACAGAATTAAATTTTTAAAAATTTTAAAAATTAAATCATAATGATTCCATTTAAATGCACTTGAGCTTCTAGCCCCATGACTTATCTCTCTGTTAGGGATAACATGCTGCCTCTTCTCAAAAGCTTAGGTTCTTTTGTGGGGGGGAAAAACTAACTTACTACAGCAGACTTCTTGCACTTCCTGTTTTTTCTAATGGTAGTGTTTTTAAATTATTTACTCTGTTATTTTAATTAGTTATCTCATGTAATCAGCTTTTTCTATATGATGACAAATATAAAAATATGTTAAGAAATGGGGACACTTTCCTGTTTTCCATCATTTTGTTTGTAATCAATCATTTGCTTTGCGTCACCCAAGTTATTGGCTTAAATCTGGAAATATTCATAACTTTTGGCATTGCAAAATTCTTCAGGCTGAGAAAAAAAGGCGTTGTCAGGAAACCAAAATTAAAAAGTTGAGTTTAAAATTGTTTCTACCCTCCAGGCTCCTGACATATAAAACTTTAACAACACATGTCTAGGTTAGATTTTTAAACCACATGAGAGTTAAGTAGGAAGATCCTCTTCGAAATATTGTGTTTTTTGAAAAATAGAAAATGAAAGAGAAAGCCTACAATTACTTTCAAAAAATACACATATGAACTTCCCTGGTGCATGCAGGCAAAGCAATTTTATAAATGGGCCCTCTTCTGTTCTTGGACCTTTCTTTGTTAGCTGTCACTCCTTTGAAAGCAAAGTTGAACATTCTTCACCTTCAAGAATCAGTCTCTGATAAACTCATTCCTTCTCCCCTTGAGACTTTTCTGCTTTTTCTTATCATTGTCAGTTTGTGTACATGAGGTTCTATTTTGCTTTGTACTTTCTCCTTTAAATAACTATTTATCTGACCTTCTGATAAAACAACGTTCTTTTGGAAATTCAGTGAGGTTGATCATAGGAAAAAAAGATGACAAAATGTATACCTTTATGGTCTGAAAAGACAATTGCTTATCAAAACAAAGTAAGTTTAGGATGAATGTGAAAATATCATCAAATTCTGTTGTTAAGAAAAATAAAAGAAGTATTCTTTTAAGCTGTAGTAACAAAGGTTCATCTAGTCAAGGCTATGGTTTTCCCTGTGGTCATGTATGGATGTGAGAATTGGACTGTGAAGAAGGCTGAGAGCCGAAGAATTGATGCTTTTGAACTGTGGTGTTGGAGAAGACTCTTGAGAATCCCTTGGACTGCAAGGAGATCCAACCAGTCCATTCTGAAGGAGATCAGCCCTGGGATTTCTTTTGAGGGAATGATGCTCAAGCTGAAACTCCAATACTGTGGCCACCTCATGCGAAGAGTTGACTCATTGGAAAAGACTCTGATGCTGGGAGGGATTGGGGGCAGGAGGAGAAGGGGACGACAGAGGATGAGATGGCTGGAAGGCATCACTGACTAGATGGACGTGAGTCTGAGTGACCTCTGGGAGTTGGTGATGGACAGGGAGGCCTGGCATGCTGCGATTCATGGGGTCGCAAAGAGTCGGACACAACTGAGCGACTGAACTGAATAGGGGAAGATAAAAAATTACATTTTTAGGATACAAATAATTTAAAGAATCCAATGTGTATTTTCAAGTGCTGGTGAATATTTTAGAAACATTCTCTTATCTTGACACTGACGTTGCTATTTTTCTAAGAAACCCAGCCTTCCTATGCCATACACTTCCTTATTTAATTATTTTATTGCATTGTTTTTGTTTCTTTTTAGATTTTAATTGGAGGATAATTGCTTTACAATGTTGTGTTGGTTTCTGCCATACAACAATGTGATTCAACCGTAAGTATACATATATAACCCCTCGGTTTTAAATCTCTCTCCCACCAGCCACCCCCCATATTGAATTTTACATTTATTTTTCTTCCACATTAGATAAGGATCTCCATGAAAATAGAACTTTTTAGCTGTTTTGTTCACCACTATATCCCAGCATCTAGAATTGATCCTGATACATCATAATGATCAGTATTTGTTGAAATGGTGAATGAAGAATTACAATGTTATACACTTGGTGAAGAAAATCTCTTGGTGTACCCCATCCCAAATATCCAAGTCCTTATGAAAACAGACTCACAGGCCTAGGGAAGGAATTTATGGTTACCAGGGGAAGGGTCGGAGAAGGCAGTGGCACCCCACTCCAGTTCTCTTGCCTGGAAAATCCCATGGACGGAGGAGCCTGGTAGGCTGCAATCCATGCAGTCGCTAAGAGTCGGGCACGACTGAGCGACTTCACTTTCACTTTTCACTTTCCTGCATTGGAGAAGGAAATGGCAACCCACTCCAGTGTTCTTGCCTGGAGAATCCCAGGGACAGGGGAGCCTGGTGAGCTGCCGTCTATGGGATCGCACAGAGTCAGACACGACTGAAACAACTTAGCAGCAGCAGCAGGGGAAAGGTAGGGGAAGGGATAGACAAGGAATGTGGGATCCACATGTGCACACTGCTATATTTAAAATGGATAACCAAAAAGGACCTACTGTAGAGCACAGGAAACTCTGCTCAATGTTACGTGGCAGCCCGGATGGGAGGGCCGTTTGGGGGAGAATGTATACATATATGTGTATGGCTGAGTCGCTCTGCTGTGCTCCTGAAACTATCGCATTGTTAATTGGCTATACTCCAATATAAAGTAAAAAAAGATTTTAAAAATCCTTATGGAAACAAAAATTTAAGGTAAAAAAATATATTTTAAAGACCCCAGCGGTTCCACTATCCAGACTCCTCTCCTTAAATATACATCGTTATTTCTCTATTGCCATGATGGAAGTAATATAAGGGGAAAAGAAAAATAGAGAGGAAAAATAAAGCGAGAAAGATTCAAAGGGAACATTCTGACTTGCCTTGCTAGCCTGGATTGATCATCCTGGAAGAAGTCAGCCAGTGTATTGGGGTGACATGGGAGCAGGCCGTGGAGAGAACACTATTTAGGGGAAAACTGAAGTCTTTTGCCAACTTCCAGGAGCATGTGAGTGAGCCTTCGTGAAAACAGAGCCTCCCTGAAAACAGGCCTACACAGTCTTCAGATTATGCAGCCCCTTCTTATGCCTTATCTGCAACCTCAAGAGAGACCCTGAGCCAACTAAGCCATATCAGAAATCTTGGCCTAAAGTAACTGTGAAATAATAGTAAATGCTGTTGTCTTAAGGCACTGAGCTATGGGGTAATTGTAATGTGGCAATAGATTACGAATACAACGGTTTTTGAAAAATAAGCAATAAGCATTTGTCTAGGAAACCGAAGCATAAAACCAGTAGTTCAAAAATAAAAAACAAATGACATTCTGGCAGTAGCTTGATGAGAAATGTAGCACAATTTTTTTCTTTCTTTCCTATACTCTCTGTTTTATGACTATCCATGATCATATATATTTAGAAATTAGCTTTTTGCTACTTTTCTGATACAGGAATATGCCATGTAACAGAAGAAAGCATGGTAAACTAGGAGGAGGTTAGAATCAATGCCATTTGAAGACACTGAGGACAACTTTGATAGGACGTGCCAGTGAAGACATGCCCGTAGCAGGAAGGATTAGTGATAAGGTTGTGCTTCTCTCCACTGGTCACCGTTTGGTTGTGGCTCTGTAGTTTCTTTGTTGTTTGTAATCATCAGAATATCAGCTGTCCCTTTCTGGAAAAATTCTTTAGGCATCACAAACTTGAAGTTTGTCCACTGAGGATTTGGGCAGAAAGAATGTAGATTTGAAATGAAAGATCCTGGCTTCTGTTCTGCCACTTCAGGACATTTGGTGTGAGAGAATTTCAAATTCTTCTATCCTAAGTGTTTTCATTTGTAAAATGAGAAGGTAATGCAGATGCTGTTTTAGCTTCCTGGAGCTTCCTAAGGTCTCAGAACTATTTTAGAAAATTGGAAGTGCCATGTATGCTGCTTCTTACCAATAAGATATTAGCCTCACTAAATTCGGAGAAAAGATGTGATTGTCTCAGAATAATCATTTATCAAACACAGTTCTCAGCAAACAGGCATAACGAGAGAATTACCAAATATGTAAATGGCATGAACCTATCTTTGGTGGCTGCAAAACCAAACTTTGTCTCACTGAACAGCCTCTGTTTTGTAACACTGAGGATCTATATTTTATCCTAGGTAATGCTTCCTGAATTGATATTTTAAAATTGGGAAGCAATTTAGCGTGTTGCGTTGTCCTGATCTGTTAGCCCAGACCAACATTAATGACACATCTTAATAGAATAATGGTCAGTTGGGCATCTAAACTTTACCCTGCCATGGATCATTTTTGGCAGCTGTGCTTTTTATTCATCAGTCTGATTGAAACCGCTTTCCTGACAGAAGCAAAGATAGTCTTCTTTGTTCAAAATTCCCATAAAAGACAAAATGGAAGTCTTTGCAGACAGACTGGCATGCCTGAATAAATTTATTTTCCTAGGCTCCTAGCCACAACAGTGAGCAAACAAATACCTTTTACCTACATCTTTAAGTATACTACACACTGGCACATTTACAGGATTAAATAATGCTCTTTACTTTGACTTCTTCCTTGTCTGTTTTAAATCATTGCCCAAACTTGCATTTTTAAATCTTTCCCTTATAATGCTTAACCTTTAGCCCTGGGCTATTAGAGCAATCTATGGCTGTGTCTGTGTTTGTCTGTGTCTATGTGTGTACACATACACTGTCTATGATGTTGGGGGAGGAGGACTGGGATTTCTTTTTAATCCTCTTTCTTTATAGAGAACAGACCTCAAAGGGTTTCCTTTCCTAGCTTCTTAACTTCTCTTCCAAGCGTAATGATTCTAGACAGACCAAACGACTGACCAGTGATCCATCGTATTTTTAATCATTTACAGTCTGATTCCTACACGGTGGTGCCTGTTATTTGGTTTTGAAAAGTGCTTGCCTGAAGAATACATTCAACCCAGCATTTCTGAACAATAAATTACCTGTGTTGGGGGCCCTTGACAGCCTGTATTATTTTGCCCTTGTTGAAAATAATGGATGATTTGGAACAAAGCTCCCTTTTGAATTAAAATACAAAAGGTTAGAGTTTTAGAGCCCAAGATAATAAGTAACCCCTCAGCAAACAGACTGGACCCAAAGCTCCCCCATAGAGGAAAGATTTGAGGGGTTAAAACATGGGGGACAGAAAGCATAAACATAAGCATTTGTACAGACACATGACTTTTTTTTCCAACACTGGGAAAATCTTTTTGTATCCTGCACTGTCCCAGATGCTCAGTCAACTATAGAGTTATAGTTATACTAACATGAGGCAGAGCAGAGCTTTGTGTAAATATTATGATCATCCCGAATCACCCAAGAGAAATCTGGTCTCCTGTTTGGATGTTGAGCCAACTTCTTTCTATCCCCAACTGGGAGGTGGAGGAGTGGAGGGCGGGGGTTCTGCAATTGTTGGCACTGTGGATAGATCACAAGGGAAGCTTAATTTTAGCTGAATGTGCATTTGTTTATACATTCGTGCAAATTAATTATCATATATTAAATTATAACACTATTGTTTAAATGCATGTAGATGAAAGGAACAAATATTTTCATATGCAAGTATGTATGTACCTATAGGTAGTCCACAGAACAGAAAACAATCCCAAAGTAATGATGTGAATTAGAGATGGAACTGTCTTTTGATTGATGTATTTAATGTTGTAAGCAGTGGTCAGGTTTCCAGGCAAAAACAAAAGTGATCTGAAATTTCTAGCTTATTTAAACTAGCCTTAAGATCACTGTCGAAGAGGCAATATGCCACATGAGTTAAGAATCAGGATTCCTACTTTTGGGTCTGGGTTTCCCCCACTCACTGGTAATGTCACTTTGGGAAAGTTTTGTGGCCTCTCTGAACCATGTTTCCTAGTCTGTATATTACAGGAATCAGCAAACTAAAATCTATGGGCCAAATCTGGCTTGCCACTTGTTTTGACTTGACTTGCAAGCTAATTTTTAAAAATATTTTTAAGTATTAAAACTAAAGGAAGAATAATGTTTCATGACATATGAACATAGTGTGAAATGTAACTCTCATGACCCATAAATAAAGTTTTATTGGGACATAGCCAAACTCATCTGTTTACATATGGTCTGCTTACTATGTTGCTTTCTTGCAACCAGGCAGAAAGTTACAGTAGGGACCATATGGCCCGTGGAGCCCAAGATAATTAATCTGTGGCCCTTTACAGAAGACATTTGTCAAACCCTGCTGTAATATCCCCTTGCAGTTTTGCCATAAGGATTGACTATTATATAAAGTGTTTAGTGCAGGGAATTAAAGTAAGGAGCCCTGGGCTAATACTGTCCCTAGAAATGAATATGTGGTTGTGTGTGTAGACTTCCCAAGGACAGAAAAAAAAAGACAAACTGGGAAATAATCCCAACATACTCGCATTTTCTTTCAGTTTTATAAGAATGCAGGATGGTGGAAGAGGGTATTTATAGAAAAATGGAAATGTTGTGATTTTGTTTTTCTGGTCTAGCCTAACATCAACTGGACTACAAATAATATAATAAATTCAGCATCCATTTTAATAAGAGGTGAAATTTTGCCATTGACAATACTTTATTAGTTATTGTTTTTATTGTAATTCTATTATTGAATATTTCATGATGGGATGGGAATCTCTAAATATATAGAAGTATCTATATTCAATATCCTATGATAAACCATAATGGAAAATAATTTGCAAAGAAATGTGTATATATATATTACATAACTGAATCACTTTGGTGTACAGTAGAGATTAACACAACATTGTAAATCAACAATTTGTTGTTGTTGTTCAGTCACTAAGTCATGTCCAACTCTTTGCAACTCCATGGACTACAGCATGCCAGGCTCCCCTGTCCTTCACTGTCTCCTGGAGTTTGCTCAGACTCATGTCTACTGAGTCAGTGATGCTATCTAACCATCACATCTTCGGCTGCCCTATTCTCCTTTCGCCTTCAGTCTTTCCCAGCATCAGGGTCTTTTCCAGTGAGTTGGCTCTTTCCCCAAGTGGCAGTAGCATGCTTCATTCCCACAATGAATGTATAACAGTTCTTATTTTTCTACATCCTCATCAACATTTGATAGTGTAAATTTTTTCATGGTTTTCCTTATTGTTAATTCTTTGGGATTTTTGTATAGACAATCATCTCATCCATGAACAGTTTTATTTTGTTTTCCTTCCTTATCTGTGTACTTTTTGTTTTCTTTTCTTATTGCAAAAGCGAGGACAGCTACTGCAATGTGTAGGCGTGAGTGGTAAGAGGGCACACTTGCCTTGTTCTTGATCTTGTGTGCTAAGTCACTTCAGTTTCCTGTCTGACCCTTGCGAAACTATGGAGTGCAGTCTGACAGGCTTCTGTGTCCAAGGGATTCTCCAAGCAAAATTACTAGACTGGGTTGCCACGCCCTGCTCCAGGGGATCTTCTTGACCCAAGGCTCTTAGGGGAAAAAAGCCTCATTTCTCAGCTGAGAAATGTTAGCTGAGATTTTTTGTGAATGTTCTATATCAAGTAGAGATAATTCTATTCTTAGATTGCTGAGTGTTTTGTTTGAGGTTTTTAGCTTTATTTATTGGTTTTGATTTTACGCATGAATAAGTGTTTAGTTTAATTCAGTCACTCAGTCGTGTCCAACTCTTTTCGACCACATGAATTGCAGCATGCCAAGCCTCCCTGTCCATCACCAACTCCCAGAGTTCACTCAAACTCACGTCCACCGAGTCGGTGATGCCATCCAGCCATCTCATCCTCTGTCATCACCTTCTCCTCCTGCCCCCAATCCCTCCCAGCATCAGAGTCTTTTCCAAAGAGTCAACTCTTCGCATGAGGTGGCCAAAGTATTGGAATTTCATCTTCAGCATCAGTCCTTCCAATAAACACCCAGGACTGATCTCTTTTAGAATGGACTTTTTGGACCTCCTTGCAGTCCAAGGGACTCTCAAGAGTCTTCTCCAACACCACAGTTCAAAAGCATCAATTCTTTGGCACTCAGCTTTCTTTATAGTCCAACTCTCACATCCATACATGACCCCTGGAAAAACCATAGCCTTGACTAGACGGACCTTTGTTGGCAAAGTAATGTCTCTGCTTTTTAGTATGCTATTTAGGTTGGTTTATCCTGTAAATGTGATTTATTACATTATTTGATTTTCAAATAGTGAACTAGCCTTATATATCTAGAAAAGATTCCACATGGTTGTGTTGTATAATTTTTTAATATATTGTTGAATTTGATTTGCTAATATATTTTGCTGAAGCTGTTGTATCTATGCTCATGAATAATATCTAATTTTTCTTTCTTGTAATGACTTCTGGTTTTGGAGAATCCAGAATTTTGCCCCAATTTTTCCCTTGATTTTGTGCTTTGAGTATTTCTCTTGAGAAGACCAATTTGATCATAAATATGTTTTCTTTCAAATATGAACTTTTTAACTTTGCTATTTGACAATTTCTGCTTATGTTCAGTATTGCCAGTATTTTAACGTCACACCGGGCCTTAGTGTGATCATGTTTTTGATAGTTCTACTAGATGTTTTTTAGGCTCTTCTTATTTGGAAGCATAGGTGCTTTAGTTTTGGAACTTTTGATTAATTTTTGTTACTCAAAAGTTTGATTATTCTTTACTAATCTCCTCTCTCATCTTGTTTCAGGAACTCTTTTTTGGTCAGCCTTTGGACTTCCTCAACTGATCTACTAGTAATCGTGTCTTCTGATGTCTATCATATTTTCCATTTAATTTTTTTCTGCTTTCTATGATACCTTGGTTTTATTATCTGCTCTTTGGATGAGTTTTTTTATTTCTATATTTATATTTCTAGTCTTAAGGAGTGCTAGCTTGACAGTTCAATTTTTATAGTATCCTGTTGGATGAAATGATTTATTTATCTGAAAACATAATAACAGTTGTAATTATAGTCTTCATCTATTCTCTGCATTCCTGTTTTCTATGGTCTCTTTTCTTTTTGATGTCTTTACTTTTCGGTGGGACTTTCCTCAATAGCCAGGGATTTTTGTTACCTGTTCATTTTTAAGGTTGGGCATCAGAAGCTTGAATTGAAGATCTCTGTGAGAGCTGCCCCAGTGGGTTGTGCAGGCATCACAAGATGCCTGTAGCAGGCTTGTGCTAAGTCACTTCAGTCACGGCTGACTCTTTGTGACCCTATGGACTGTAACCCACCAGGCTCCTCTGTCCACGGGATTCTCCAGGCAAGAATACGAGAGTGGGTTGCCATTCCTTCCTCCAGGCGATCTTCCCAACCCAGAAATCAAACCTGCATCTCGTGTCTCCTGCACTGGCAGGCAGGTTCTTTACCACTAGCACCACTGGGGAAGCCTGCCCTGGTGGCTCAATGGTGAAGAATCTGCCTGCAGTGCAGAGGATGTGGGAGATACAGATTCAATCCTTGGGTCAGGAAGGTCCCTTGGAGAAGAAAATGGCAACCCACTGCAGCGTTCTTGCCAGGAAAGTCCTATGGACAGAGGAACCTGGTGGGCTATAGTCCATGGGGTCACAAAGAGTTGGACACAACTGAGCCTGCACACACGCACACACGAGGATATGACACCTTCCAGCTGAGAGACTTCTTGAGAATGAAATATTAAGAATGCTTTCATTTCATATTGAGAACCCCACCCCACAACACAGTCTACCCCATTTCTCCCCCAAAATAACCCTTCCGTCTCCTGGGAAGTATATGCCAAGCATTATTAGCGGGTAACAGTTGCATAATTCAATGTGTAAACTTTTATTTAAGCATCTATTTTCTGTTTGGTTCTTCTCTTCTGCCTTCTGCTCTGCCTCATCTCTCTGAGCTCTGTGCCTCTTATTCTCTCTCTTTTTTTAGTAGAATATCTCTCCATTTATATAAATTTTCTTTGAGTTCGTCCATTAACATGTAATTTTTACCTTATAAATCTTGTAAATGTTTTGCTAGAGTTCCACCTAGGCAACTAATTTATCTTGGTTTCCATGTGTCCACTGCTAGCATACAGAAATGCAGTTGATTTTTTTATTTAAATTTTTTCCAGCTTTGTTGACATATAACTGACAAATAACATTGTGTAAATTTAAGGTGTACGATGTAATGATTTGATACTTGTGTATTGTGAAATGATTACCATAATAAGATTAGTTAATGCATTTATCATCTCTTGAAAGTGAAAGTGAAGTCGCTCAGTGGTGTCTGACTCTTTGTGACTCTATGGACTGTAGCCCGTCAGCCTCCTCTGTCCATGGGATTTTCCAGGCAAGAATACAGAGTGGGTTGCCATTTTCTTCTCCAGGGGATGTTCCTGACCCAGGGATTGAACTCAGGTCTCCCACATTACAGGCAGATTCTTTACCCTCTGAGCCACCCAGGAATCCTATCATCTCATACCTTGTTGTGTATATGTATTATGAGAACATTTAAGATTTACTCTTTTAAGAGCTTTCAAATATATTATACAGTACTGGTAACTATAGCTACTGTGTTGTACATTAGATCCCCAGAACTTATTCATCTTATAACTGGAAGTGTACCATTTGATTGACACCTTATTTTCCCACCTTCCAGCCCATTCTACTCTTTTCTTTGAATTTATTTTTTAATTGGAGATAGTTGCTTTTCAATGCTGTGTTGGTTTCTGCCACACAACAGAACAACATGAATCAGTCGCAGCTATATGTAAATCCCTTCCCTCTTGAGTCTTCCTCCCACCACCCCCATTCTGCCCTTTTAAATTATCACAGAGCACCAGGCTGGGCAATTCTTCTCTTCTTTCTATAAAGTTTTTCAGATTGGACATGTGAGTGATATCTTACAGTATTTGTTTTTCTCTGTTTGGTTATTTTACTTAGCATAATGCCCTCGAGGTCTATTCATGTAGGGAGAATTCATGTAGGGTCTATTCATGTAAGGAGGGCCTCTTATTCTGATGCAGGATAAACCTACCGTCTCCTATTAGACTTAGGATGGGTGAATCTGTTGACTGTACACACCAGAAGAGTTTACTTGTCTCTAGAGAGGCAACACCTTCCTGACTGTAGCACCATACCTTCCCTGCTTGGTGTAATGCCCACTCCCAGAATCTGTGCAGGGTCCTGGAGAAAGATCTAAGCACAGTTCTCACTCTCTTTCTCTCCAGCCAGTACTTTTACCCAGCTTTCTCAGCGGTACTAACTCCTCCATTCACTTTCCATTTACTGTGAGTAGTAACCATTTCAGTCTATTACTGTCTCTGCTTGCATTCTTTTGCTTGTGTTTTTTACTATTTTTTATTCCTTTACTTTTATTTAAATGAGACTCGAGGAGAAAAATGAAATGAAAACCATGTGTTTAATCTATGTATAATCAGAAGGCTACTGGAATCATTACAAACATACAAAATAAAATTTTTAAAGATAGTTCACTATGTCATTCCATATCTACCAAGGACATATGATCACTAACCTAGACATACACTTAATTTAAGCAAAACCAAAATTTGGTCTGAACATTCATGTTATTATATACCACATTTCCTAAACTGTATAATTTGTATAATTCTCTATCCCTAAAAATGCTGTAGTAAATAAAGGAAGAATGATTTCCTAGTTGTCTCACACTGACAATATATCCTTTTCCTATAATATCATTTAACATAAGATCTTATGAAAGTCTAAGAAAGCTGAATTTAGGGATGTTGGAGCCCATACACATCATAAAGAGGAGAAACCCTTTCACCCTTGGCTTACCTCCGAGTCTGATTTTCATTCAAGGAAAAATGAAAGTGAAATGATGCAACAAAGAATGTCTTTAGATCCCTGGGCACACAATGGGTCTTTCTCAATATTTTCCAATATTTAAACTTCTTTGTAATTGTCTTCTTCCATTTTCCCTTTTGGGGAATGCTCCACCATACACAGTGCACACTTCCCACTCAGAATATCAAATGAATCATATCTTCTTCCTCTTCCCCTTCCTGTTTCAATCAGGCACATTCCCAACCTCAGAGTTCTGGGAAAGATCATGCAGGTTGTACCCTATTTGTAAGAACACCCTGTCAGGAAGGTCAATGGGGATTGAAAATCAGCTGGGGTTTGCTCGCCAAGCCTAGCACCCGTGGGACTGCCTCTCCCTGGAGGTGATGCCATATTCTAATTCGCACAAAAGTTCAGTTTGAACTAATAGAAGTTGTGGTCATTCGGATCTTCCTCCTGGGGCTTTGCATCTAAAAATGCCCTCGTATGCACCTCAGCTATAGCAGATTGTGGATCAGACAGATTCTACAGCATCACTTTTGATGTGATTTCTACTGCCCAGCCCTCAAATATTCTTGGATCTTATCATTTCTCTACACTTGCCTCCCATTAATATTGTGAGGCCACATAAATAACAACTCAGCAAATTTCAGTTTAGGTAAAGAAGCCAGAGTAGAAGATGATCGCTTAAAACCAAGACTGATACAGAGGAGGTGCAAATGCATGGATGAGATAGTATTACCTGTTTGTTTGTTTTTTTTGGTCGTTGTTTGTTTTGAGGAGAAGTCCTTGATGGTGCAGTGTGAGAGGAAATGAGGAGGGTAGGGATATGAAGCAGAAAGGGAGGTTGATAAATTATTGAAAAATGTTAGATCTTGTTCTTTGTTGTATTCTCCATCAAAGACTTTCCCACCACTGTCTCCCTACCTTGCCTGCCCCTTACCCCAGCTCTCTGACATGCAGCCTAGTGACAAAAGTGTGAGCTACCTAGCGCTTTGGGCATAAAGAAATTGCTCTGGTTGGCTGTATCCTGGGGATGGCTCTGTCAACACCAATAAGAGCCGACAATAGTAATAGGAGTGTACAAGATGGTAGGAGGCATCAAAGCAAAGAACAATATTCAGCTTGAAACAAGGTCACTTGCTTTAGTGTTGGGGCTGGGTGGGAAGGAGGATCAGACCACAGGTTTTTTAAATGGTCAAGAAACCAAATAGTGGTGCTTTTATTTTTTTTAAAAAAAAAATTTTTTGGCAGAACTCGGTAAAATGAGTGTTTGCAAAGTGAAATATAAGAAAATAATCAAAAGCCAAAGTTTTTCCCTTAAGTCTGAGACACCACAGGAACAGGAGAGCCTGGTTAAAATGAGCCATTTTACCAAATACTTATGTTACATTATTAATTCCAGTGCAGAGTGTCCAAAAAGGAGAAAAAAAGATTTCAAATGAGCACTCTTAAAAGCAGTGTGAGCTTGGTTTCCTTGGTAGTGTTACCCATAAAGGAAAGAGCAGATAAGCAAATTCAATTTGGAAAATAATGACCCATATTATGAACTGGGACCCATGTGACAAGCTGTTGATACAAAATGTAGCACCAAGTCTGTATCATAAAGCCTCATGCAATTGGAACCTTTCAAAATGATAGAGTACCTGCTGTTTTGCTTTGTTGGCTTTTTTCTTCCTATATTGTGAGCCTTGCTGGGCAATAACATACACCAAGGAATTTATTAAGAAAAAACATATTTTGAAGTAGATGTAACGGAAAAAAGATATTTTAAAGTGGATGTGAGAAAATGAAAGCATGATGACTGTGGAAGTAGTGAAGGGTGAGGTGTGCACAGAAGTTCAGTATGTAAGGAGTCACTCTGATTGGCACTTCATTAATTGCAGTAGGAAGATCCTCTGGTAATTCACACAGAGAAGGTGAAGGTTTCTTGGCATCATTCACTTCACTGTAAGCCATCTGTGGTCCTGCTGATGGACACCTATGAAGTTAGCTAAGTAAATCAATTCAGAAGATGTTCGGAAAAATGCACCGGCGGACCAAGTGAGCATGAAACCAATGACCTATAATATACAGCGGTGCGTTCTGCTGAGGCCTAAATCTGAATCGTGGGTCTATAAAGTGGAGAGCCCAGAGAGTCATTTGGTACATTTTTGTTGTTCTTTCCATATCTTTAAATAAATAGTACCTCTTGCCTTTACATAAAATCAAGATTTTGTTTCACCCCAGGAAAACAGCTGGATGGTAACTGCCTGTGTTTAGAGAATAAATTTTAGAATGATGGAATATCCCTTTGGGATCCTTTGGGGGTAGTTCAAACAGATAAGTTATTATCCTTTAGTTAAAAAAGAGGACAGACTTGGCACCAAATTTTAAGAATATGCTTGTGTTTGACTTAAAATGTTGGCTCCCAGACTTCCCTAGTGGTCCAGTGTTAATGAATCCACCTGCCAATGAAAGGGACACAGGTTTGATCCCCGGTCCAGGAAGATTCCACATACTGAAGGGCAAGTAAGCCTTTGAGCCACAACTCCTGAGTGTGCGCTCTGGAGCCCACAAGCTGTAACTACTGAAGCCCACACGTTTTAGAGCCCCTGCTCCATACCAGGTAAACAACCACAAGGAGAAACCTGCACACTGCAACTAGAGTAGCCCCTGCTTGCCACAACTAGAGAAAGCCCGTGTGCAGCTACAAAGACCCAGCAGCCAAAAATAAATACATAGAAATAAAATTAAAATAAAATATTGGCTCTCTGGTCAACACAAAAGGCATTTCACAGAATGAGAAGCACCAAAACATAGGTAACTGTCCTCACCAGAGGAACTGCAGTAGGAGCCTTACAAAAAACCCACCTGGGGGACACGGAATATCTACTGTGAGTCCCACATTGAGAGGAGTCACAAAAGCTGTTGCTCTTATTTGTATGTTTTATTTGCAGAGTCGCTGCTTCTCACATGAGCAGCTTCTAGGAAATATACTCCAATGTTGAGCAGCTGCAAGTGGTTCATTACTAAACAGGGATTAATAGTTTGTCAAAGCAGTTGTAGGTAGGTCATCTTTGAGAGTGATAAACTGTTTGGTCTTTTATTAGAAATGGTTCAGAATTAATAAAAGACAACAGTTGGTTCTGTTGATAACTTGCCTTCTTCATGAAAGAAGGTAAGCTAGAGTGCACTGTTGAATGCAGTAGTAGCTCCCCTCAGAGCTGTAATGAATTACTTTAATGGCAATGTTGGAAATAAAGAAATAAGAAAAAAGAGTGTTATTTGTTAATTGAGAGACTTTCCTGTAGTCTTAGTCTGTGATCACTTTGCACATGAAGGGGAAATCATAGTGTAAACAAGGCTTGAAAGGGAATTTGTCAGCTGCTTTTGGGATCCGTTGGATTTTAGGTACACAGAGGCATCAGAATTCACATATTTGATTTTTGCCAGCTAGCCCCTCACCCAGCATTCCAGCTGGAACCCTGAACTAGCTATTTAATATCTCTGAGCCTCATTGCTTCATCAGTGATACAGGGCTCAAAACACACATTCCTTACAGAGGTGCTCACACTGTTAAAAAGAAATAGGGACTTTCCTCGTGGTCCAGTGGCTGGGATTCTTTGCTCCCAATGCTAGGGGCCTGGATTCAATCCCTGGTCATGGAACTGGGTCCCACATGCTGCAACTAAAAAAGACCCCCAGGCTGCAATGCAGATTGAAGATCCCATGTGCAGCAGCTAAGACCTGACATAGCCAAATAAATAAATAAACAAAAATACTTTTTTAAAAAGAAAATAATATCCAAGAAACTTCTTTATGATCTCTATTTTACCATAAAAAATAACAAACTATGACTATTTCATGATGAATCCATATGTCAACTTCAAACTCTTCCAATCTGTTCCCCCAACAAATTTATCAACAATGTCTATTAAGTCATTTCCAGCTACCTTAGTCCTAGTTATTCTTTGATATTCAATGCAAAACTACTGCTTTGATGAACACAGCTATATAATTCACACCACTATTTGACTTTTCCCCCAATTAGCCCTAATAGAATTGATTACACCCATTAAAAGAGAGTCTCACATTTCTTCATCACGGGTGCTTTGTCTGTTTCCTGCTATCCCAGCTAATTCCTGGAAAATAAAACATGTTTTAGACTTCTTTTTTTTTTCTTATACTTTGTGGTGGGAAAAAAATAATAGCCTCCCAAAGATGCCCCTGGCTTAATCCCTGGAAGCTGTGAACATGTTACTTTACATGGCAAGAAGTGCTTTGTAAATGTGATTAAGTTAAGGAACTTGACATGGTGAGACTATCCTGGACTATGCAAGTGAGTTCATTGTGACTTACAGGGGTCTTGTAATAGGGAGGCAAGAGAGTCCAACTCAGAAAAGCAATGGGGCAACAGTGGCAGAGATTGGAGTGATGTGTAGCCAAAAGCCAAGGAATGTGGGCACCTTCTAGAAGCTGGAAAAGGCAAAGAAATGGATTTGCTCCAGAACCTCCAGAAGAAGTGCATCTCTGCTGACCCATTTTCCTACCTCCAGAACTCTAAGTGAATCAGTTGACATGCTTTAAGACACTAAATTTTTGATAATTTATCACAGCAGCAGTAGGAAACTAACACAGCTATTTTTATGAGTTATTTTTTATTTGTTGGTGGAGGGGTGTTGGTGGTATAGGTTTTGTCATTGAGTCAGGAAACCCAAAATGAAGAAAATGTCAGTCAACCAAACCAAGAGCAGCTATCAGGGCTTCTCTATTTCCCACATAGGTTATAACAATAAGCAGGAAGTTGGCAATTTAGAGACTCAAAGAACCTCAAAATTAAGAAAAGCCATACCTACCCGCGAGCGCCGCACTGAGACCTCCCGGCCTACCCGCCCCCCCGGCCTACCGCGCCGCACTGAGACCTCCCGGCCTACCCGCGAGCGCCGCACTGAGACCTCCCGGCCTACCCGCGAGCCTCCGCGGCGCCGCACTGCACTGAGACCCGAGCCCCGCGCCGGCGCCGGCCGCGCGGCGCACTGGAGAGCACGCCCGAGAGGAGCCACCCAGCCACCGAGGAAGGACGGCGGTGAGGACTGGCGCACTGAAGCACAGCCGAGAGGAGCTACCCATCGACCGAGGAGGACGGCGGTGAGGACTGGCGCACTAGCACGGCCGAGGGAGCTACCCCACGACTGAGGTCAGGAAGGGCGGCGGTGAGGAGAGACCCCCTCATCCAAGGTAAGGTGCGATGGCTGTGCTTTGCTGGAGCAGCCGGGAAGAGATACCCCACGCCCAAGGTAAGAGAAACCCAAGTAAGACGGTAGGTCTTGCAAGAGGGCATCAGAGGGCAAATACACTGAAACCATACACAAAGTATAAGAAAAAAAAAGAAGACTAAAACATGTTTTATTTTCCAGGAATTAGCTGGGATAGCAGGAAACAGACAAAGCACCCGTGATGAAGAAATGTGAGACTCTCTTTTAAATGGGTGTAATCAATTCTATTAGGGCTAATTGGGGGAAAAGTCAAATAGTGGTGTGAATTATATAGCTGTGTTCATCAAAGCAGTAGTTTTGCATTGAATATCAAAGAATAACTAGGACTAAGGTAGCTGATGGAAATGACTTAATAGACATTGTTGATAAATTTGTTGGGGGAACAGATTGGAAGAGTTTGAAGTTGACATATGGATTCATCATGAAATAGTCATAGTTTGTTATTTTTTATGGTAAAATAGAGATCATAAAGAAGTTTCTTGGATATTATTTTCTTTTTAAAAAAGTATTTTTGTTTATTTATTTATTTGGCTATGTCAGGTCTTAGCTGCAAAAATGCACATGGGATCTTCAATCTGCATTGCCCCCAGCCTGGGGGTCCGTCTTTTTAGTTGCAGCATGTGGGACCCAGTTCCATGACCAGGGATTGAATCCAGGCCCCTAGCATTGGGAGCAAAGAATCCCAGCCACTGGACCACGAGGAAAGTCCCTATTTCTTTTTAACAGTGTGAGCACCTCTGTAAGGAATGTGTGTTTTGAGCCCTGTATCACTGATGAAGCAATGAGGCTCAGAGATATTAAATAGCTAGTTCAGGGTTCCAGCTGGAATGCTGGGTGAGGGGCTAGCTGGCAAAAATCAAATATGTGAATTCTGATGCCTCTGTGTACCTAAAATCCAACGGATCCCAAAAGCAGCTGACAAATTCCCTTTCAAGCCTTGTTTACACTATGATTTCCCCTTCATGTGCAAAGTGATCACAGACTAAGACTACAGGAAAGTCTCTCAATTAACAAATAACACTCTTTTTTCTTATTTCTTTATTTCCAACATTGCCATTAAAGTAATTCATTACAGCTCTGAGGGGAGCTACTACTGCATTCAACAGTGCACTTCTAGCTTACCTTCTTTCATGAAGAAGGCAAGTTATCAACAGAACCAACTGTTGACTGTGTAGATCACAATAAACTGTGGAAAATTCTGAGAGAGATGGGAATGCCAGACCACCTGATCTGCCTCTTGAGAAATCTGTATGCAGGTCAGGAAGCAACAGTTAGAACTGGTCATGGACCAACAGACTGGTTCCAAATAGGAAAAGGAGTACGTCAAGGCTGCATATTGTCACCATGTTTATTTAACTTATATGCAGAGTACATCATGAGAAATGCTGGACTGGAGGAAACACAAGCTGGAATCAAGATTGCCGGGAGAAATATCAATAACCTCAGATATGCAGATGATACCACCCTTATGGCAGAAAGTGAAGAGGAACTAAAAAGCCTCTTGATGAAAGTGAAAGAGGAGAGTGAAAAGGTTGGCTTAAAGCTCAACATTCAGAAAACGAAGATCATGGCATCTGGTCCCATCACTGCATGGGAAATAGATGGAGAAACAGTGGAAACAGTGTCAGACTTTATTTTTCTGGGCTCCAAAATCACTGCAGATGGTGACTGCAGCCATGAAATTAAAAGATGCTTACTCCTTGGAAGGAAGGTTATGACCAACCTAGATAGCATATTCAAAAGCAGAGACATCACTTTGCCAACAAAGTTTCGCCTAGTCAAGGCTATGGTTTGTCCTGTGGTCATGTATGGATGTGAGAGCTGGACTGTGAAGAAGGCTGAGCACCGAAGAATAGATGCTTTTGAACTGTGGTGTTGGAGAAGACTCTTGAGAGTCCCTTGGACTGCAAGGAGATCCAACCAGTCCATTCTGAAGGAGATCAGCCCTGGGATTTCTTTGGAGGGAATGATGCTCAAGCTGAAACTCCAGTATTTTGGCCACCTCATGCGAAGAGTTGACTCATTGGAGAAGACTCTGATGCTGGGAGGGATTGAGGGCAGGAGGAGAAGGGGACGACAGAGGATGAGATGTCTGGATGGCATCACTGACTCGATGAATGTGAGTCTGAGTGACCTCCGAGAGCTGGTGATGGATAGGGAGGCCTGGCGTGCTGGTCTTCATGGGGTCGCAAAGAGTCGGACACGACTGAGCGACTGATCTGATCTTATCTGATACTGAAATAGTTGCTAAAATATTATCAGCTGAGAAATTTAGGGAAGGATGTAAATGGTGTGTAAATACTGTAAGTTATTCAAATCTTAATTTTTTTTTTTTTTTTTACTGTATGCTGCTGCTGCTGCTAAGTCACTACCAGGCCAATTATTTCCCATTTAACTCTTCCAGCAACTTTGGAAACCTATGTGGTTAATACTCTCCATCCTAATGGGGAAATTGGGGCTGAAACAAAACAAGTTATGTAACTTAGCCACACAGCTCATAAGTACTAAGTTCCCATTAGAGTCCAAATTACAGCAAGTTGAAATTGTACTTTTAAAATATCAGTCCTTTCCTTGTCTTTGGGAAAAAAAGATACTTTAAAAAAATTTTTTTGTGACCCCTGCTACATATGAGACACTTAATTTGCTGGTGAAATAAATAGATGACATAGCTATTCTGTGATTAATTCTTAGGTTGAAAAAATGAACAATTCACTGGGTTTGGATCCCTGCTATAGCATCTCATCTGATAAGTTCCAACAACACTTTGACTGCACTCCATGATACCTGTGGAGATATAAAAAGACCTTTGTTAAGATTCTTTTTAATGAATCACTTAATATACAATAAAATGTGTAGCTATTTAGTTTAAAATGCATTTCTGGTTTAGTCAGAAGTCACTATTAGGTTAAATAATGCAATAATAATGACTCCAAGAAGAAAACAAAGTAATAGAGTTTCTTTAACAATGTGCTAAGAAATTCACACAAGCTAAATTTTTAATCAAAAACATTCAATAAAAGTAAAATTGCTCCTGAAAGCCGAGCTGCATTTTTGGTGAATTAGCTAGACAGATTCCACAAACATTTGTCTAAGCCATTATCTGGAAAATCACTTTCAACCCTAATACAATGAAAATATATTATCCATGCTAATAACAATGTCCCATCTGTTTAAGCACTTTACAACCTACTGAAAGCCATACCTGCAGAAAGCCTTATGGCTCTGAATTTAAAAACAGTTGCAAGTTGAATGTATGTGGCAGAATTGCCTGGTAAACAGGTCCTATGAACTTCCTGTTGAAGAGCTTCTTTGGTACTGTGAGCTGATCTTCCAGAATAAACTACTGGAATCAGCCAACAGCAAATTTTATAGGGGCATTCATTATGTCTAACCACTGATAAGTGACCACTCGGTTCTAATATATTTTATTTTATTTTTGGCCGCACCACACAGCATGCGGGATCTTAATTCCCCAACTGGGGAATCAAACGTATGCCCCGTGCAGAGGAAGCACAGAGCCCTAACAACTAGATCACCCAGAGTTTCCTGTAAGATATTTTAGTGTATATATGCTTCGTCTTCGTGATTGAAAGGCATCTGATATGAAAGCCCAAAGGATAGTCAAACAGTACAACCGCAAATAAAATCTGTTTATAAGCTCTGAGTGTTTAATGCTCAACAAACAGAGCATTTATCAATCCATCTAGTTATTCAAGGAATACAAAAAGTTGAAGGTGAAGGTGAAAGTTTCAAGCCATTATGTCAAATTTAAATCACCTTAAGCAACAGTGTCAGACTTTATTTTTCTGGGCTCCAAAATCACTGCAGATGGTGACTGCAGCCATGAAATTAAAAGACGCTTACTCCTTGGAAGGAAAGTTATGACCAACCTAGATAGCATATTCAAAAGCAGAGACATCACTTTGCCAACAAAGGTTCGCCTGGTCAAGGCTATGGTCTTTCCTGTGGTCATGTATGGATGTGAGAGCTGGACTGTGAAGAAGGCTGAGCGCCGAAGAATTGATGCTCTTGAACTGTGGTGTTGGAGAAGACTCTTGAGAGTCCCTTGGACTGCAAGAAGATCCAACCAGTCCATTCTGAAGGAGATCAATCCTGGAATTTCTTTGGAAGGAATGATGCTAAAGCTGAAACTCCAGTATTTTGGCCACCTCATGCGAAGAGTTGACTCATTGGAGAAGACTCTGATGCTGGGAGGGATTGAGGGCAGGAGGAGAAGGGGACGACAGAGGATGAGATGGCTGGATGGCATCACTGACTCGATGAATGTGAGTCTGAGTGACCTCTGAGAGCTGGTGATAGATAGGGAGGCCTGGTGTGCTGCAGTTCATGGGGTCGCAAAGAGTCGGACTGGACTGAGCGACTGATCTGATCTGATCTGATCTCTGAAGCAAGCAGGTAAGCATTTCTTCCCTCACTGAGTAAGAGAATGTGACAGAAATATTTCAGTTTGGTAGCAAACTGAGAGTAAACCAATGCAGAAATATCCAAGGAATACATTAAACAAATGATTAAGAATATTAATACAACCCAAAATGGTGAAATAGTGCTATAATATGAAGAAAAAGTACTCCCTTTCATAGGGAAAATGTGGGTCAGTGTGTGAATGCCGGATACTAATATTATTTTCAAAATTATGCTTTCAATTTGAAAAACATGTTAAATGATTTTTTATAACAACTCTATGCAGTAGGTAAGTCTTGAACCATTTTCACTTTCCAAATGAGAAAGCAAAGATTTAATTATTGACTTAGTTGTTGTCCAAAGACACAAATTCTAAGAGGCAAAGAAGAAGCCTTTGGTCTAAGCCTTATGTCCATTTCTCAACCTTTGCTCCTTTTTAACATTTCCCCCAAACTTACTATCTTAATCAGTAGAAATTTTAAAGGGGTTGCCTACATATAGTATTTCACCAAAGAATAAAGGTCTTCAGTTAGTTCAGTTCAGTCACTCAGTCATGTCCGACTCTGCGACCCCATGAATCGCAGCACGCTAGGCCTCCCTGTCCATCACCAACTCCCGGAGTTCACTGAGACTCACGTCCATCGAGTCAGTAATGCCATCCAGCCACCTCATCCTCTGTCATCCCCTTCTCCTCCTGCCCCCAATCCTTCCTAGCATCAGAGTCTTCTCCAATGAGTCAACTCTTCGCATGAGGTGGCCAAAATACTGGAGTTTCAGCTTGAGCATCAGTCCTTCCAAAGAAATCCCAGGGCTGATCTCCTTCAGAATGGACTGGTTGGATCTCCTTGCAGTGCAAGGGACTCTCAAGAGTCTTCTCCAACACCACAGTTCAAAAGCATCAATTCTTCAGCGCTCAGCCTTCTTCACAGTCCAACTCTCACATCCATATATGACCACAGGAAAAACCATAGCCTTGACTAGATGGACCTTTGTTGGCAAAGTAATGTCTCTGCTTTTGAATAATGGTCTTAATAGTCTTCAAATTCTAAAAACATCAAATGTATCAAATTCAAAAATATTATAGTATTTTTTTGGATATACTAAAAACATACTATTAGATGGCAATATTCCTCATGGTAGACTCAAACTGAAGCCTGAGTAATTCATCAAAGCCAGCTAAAAGAAAGCAGTTAAGAAGTGATATATCAGACTGCTTAATCAGTGTCCAGTTTTCTAAGTACATGGATGCTGCTGCTGCTGCTGCTAAGTTGCTTCAGTGGTGTCTGACTCTGTGTGACCCCATAGATGGCAGCCCACCAGGCTCCGCCATCCCTGGGATACTCCAGACAAGAACACTGGAGTGGGTTGCCATTTCCTTCTCCAATGCTTGAAAGTGAAAAGTGAAAGTGAAGTCGCTCAGTCGTGTCCGACTCCTAGTGACTCCGTGGACTGCAGCCTACCAGACTCCTCTGTCCATGGGATTTTCCAGGCAAGAGTACTGGAGTGGGGTGCCATCACCTTCTCCAAAGTACATGCATATAAGTGCAATAACTGTTGATGATGTGAATGTACAAATACACCTGAACAAAAATTCTGGTAAAATATTCTCTCTCCAAAATGCTGAAGAAGGAGGAAAAAAGAAAAGTCAAAGAAATATGTTTTAGAGTGAGCAAAGAAATAATTTGATTGTAGCAAGAATACTACTAGTGAATTCCTAGTGCTCAAGGGACAGCTCTAAGCATGGACCAAAAGCATCTAAGTATGTCCAGAAACGTGAATTTCCTTCACAGTATTGAAGGTGATGAATCAGGCAGGAGAGAATTGTGGAAGGAAATAAAAGGCCCAACTCTAGTTTGCCATCCAAAGACCTTTATAAGACAACCTTATATTAAATTTTTAGTAGAACTTTGGGGACAGATATCTTTAGATCCAGTTCTGAGAGCTTTGTGTCCTGAAAAATCTCAATGTTTAACCTAGGGAGATTCTGACTAATTTAGTGTGCTCAGCCCAACTTTACTAAATTTATACTTTAAGAAACTGTAGCTGATTCAGCTCAGAGCATTTCCCCAAAGAGAACATTTAAAGTGTGATTCTTATATTGTTTGATTGCTTGCTTAATTTTTTATTTTCTCATCAATTGTTTCTATTTTCATAGCATGAAGTGTGTTTTTAGAAAAAGAATATACAAAGTACAGCATTTTGTCATTAGAAAATATGGTTAGCATATGACAACCAGGAAAAGCTGTGTCATTAGTTGGAGAGCACCTGTATTTTTAAAGTCATGGTGAACCTTTCTTTCAGCATGAATTATAGGAGTACAGAGAAAGGAATAAAATGGTATGACCTGAGCCAAAAGGTTAAGAAGAGTTTCATGGAAGAGGTGAGACTTAAGAAGGACTCTGAAGAATGAGTAGGATTTGGCTGTATGGAGAGGATCAGGGAGTTTTTCCAGGCAGGGAGAGAAATGAATAAAACCTTTTAGTCAGAAAGGAGCACAGTCCAGAACTCTGAGAAAACCAGTCAGTCTAAAACAATGAAATTATTTTTCCTTTTCATTTATTCAGTAGATATTTGCTGAGTAATTACTAAGTTTCTAACAGCATACTGAGTAAGAGAGAAATAAGATAAATAATGCATAGTTTTGTTCTCAATAATCTCATTGACTAGCTAGAGAAAGAAACTCTGTTAGTAAGAAATCATGTTCAGCTCCTTCAAAAAACAATATGACTGTTGTGGTTTAGTCCAAGATTCCCAACATGTATGCTACACAGTACATTACTGTTTAGCCAGTGTGTTATAGGTGTGACAAGATGATGCACTTCTACTTGAGAGCAAAGAGGGCAGTCTGAATATTCTGCTTTGTCTATGAGTGGCCTTTTCCTTACAAGTAGCAAATGCTATCATTTTCTATATATTTTGTGATGTGAAAAATACCAGGAAACATGAGCTTTATCAAATTGGTTGGTATTTTATCCTATAGGTTTTTAAAAAAATCCATAGTACACAGCTAAGCACAGTACAGGTATCACACCATTATAGCTTCTTTTTATGTTTTTTTTCATCATTCTCCAACAACAGTTTTTATTTTCATGGTTACCATATAACTTCAAAGTGGCTGGGCCACGTCTTTGTGGCTGCTGTTCAGTCACTAAGTTGTGTCTGACTCTCCACGACCCCATGGACTGCAGCACTCCAGCTGCCCCTGTCCTTCACTATCTCCTGAAGTTTGCTCAGATTCATGTCCATTGAGTCAGTGATGCCATCCAACCATCTCATCCTCTGCCACCCCCTTATCCTCCTGCCCTCAATCTTGCCCAGCATCAGAGTCTTTTCCAGTGAGTCGGCTCTTTCTCTCATCTGTATTCCAGTTATAAACAGGGAGGTTACACCTACATTAGTAAACCAAAATCTATTCAGAAATCACCAACAATGTTCCAGTTATTCTCTTGATCAGAGCTATGTCATATGGATAGCCTTGACTGCAAAAGAGTCTGTAAAATATAGGTTTTTAGCTGGTTACAGACTATTCAAAAGAAGAACAAAGTTATTTTGGTAAAAACAAAGTGGGGGAGGGTAGTGGTAATTGGGTGTTTTGGGTCTGCTCCAGAGCCAAATACATGAGCAAATAATTTTGCTGTAATGTATTAACTTAGGCAATTTAGAGAATGTCTTAGGGAAAAAGGTGAAAGGATACATTAATTCTGACTGAAAAATTAACTAGTGTTTTACAAATGGCAGGAAAATTGAACAGTGTTGAGTCTAAGGGATTAACTTAATGTAAACCTAAATTAAGACAGAACAAAAATATTGAGGAGGCAAAGTCTGTGTCTGGAAATTTGAATTTGATAACCCAAAAGCAAAGACATTTGTTAATCTCTGGGTTTTGGGGGGAGTGGGATGGGGAGGGGTGGGCTAGAAATGTATATGATGCCAAGGAAGTTCCTTCTGTGGTTTTGGATCTGCTGTTTATGGCTAGGGAGCCAGTGCCAGAACAAAGAGTCTACAGAGAGGATCAATAGCAGACCCTGGTAAGAGTAGTGGAACACACCTTCTAGACTGGACACTATAAAAACAAACAAACATCAAGGGCTGATAAGGGTCTGGAGAAATTGGAGCCTTCATCCAGTTTCAAGATGTAACAAGGTGCAATTGCTGTGAAAACAATATGGCATTTCCTAAAAACATTCAAAATAAATTACAGTATGATATAGCAATTCCACTTCTGGTTATACACTCGAAGGAATTGAAAGTACAGTCTCAAAGAATTATTTCTATATCCATGTTTTTAGCAGCATTATTCACAGTAGAGAAAAGATGTAAACAACCTAAGCTGAATACCAGATAAATAGATAACAAAAAAATGGAATGTTATTCAGCCTTAGGAGGAAAGGAAATTTAAATGCATGCTATACGATGAATGAAATTTGAGTATGCTATGCTAAAGGAAATGAGTCAGTCACAAGAAGAGAAATATTGATAATTCCACTTATCCCAAGTACCTGGAGAAGTCAAATTTATAGGGACAGAAAATAGAATGGTGTTTGCCTAGGAATAGGGGAAGGGTGAAACGGGATATTGTTGTTTAATGAGTACAGAGATGTAGTTTTGCAAGGTGAAAAGAGTTCCGAAGGGTGAATTCATAGCAATACAGATGTACTCAACACTATTGAACTTCACACTTTAAAAATGATTAATATGGTAAAAATTAAATGGCAATTAAAAGTTGAATGCCTCACATGGTAATAGGCTTCTATTTTTTTCCAGGGTTTTGTGTTCCTAGGACTTTTGTAATAGTGTATGGAGGGATTGGGGGCAGGAGGAGAAGGTGACGACAGAGGATGAGATGGCTGGATGGCATCACTGACTCAATGCACATGAATTTGGGTGAACTCTGGGAGTTGGTGATGGACAGGAAGGCCTGGCATGCTGCAATTCATGGGGTCGCAAAGAGTCTGACATGACTGAGCGACTGAACTGAACCATGATTTTAAAATATCACTATTTGTTGACAACACTTTTCTATGTGTTTTTCAAATATTAGCATTATAAAAAATGTCCTAGAATGTTTGAGAGGGTTGGGGAAGTAGTGGTAGAGCTTATGTGATGTACTACTTTGCTGCTACTGCTGTTAAGTCGCTTAAGTCATGTCTGACTCTGTGTGACCCCACAAACAGCAGCCCACCAGGCTCCCCCGTCCCTGGGATTCTCCAGGCAAGAATTCTGGAGTGGGTTGCCATTTCCTCCTCCAATGCATGAAAGTGAAAAGTGAAAGTAAAGTCGCTCAGTTGTGTCCGATTTGTAGCGACCCCATGGACTGCAGCCCACCAGGCTCCTCCATCCATGGGATTTTCCAGGCAAGAGTACTGGAGTGGGGTGTCATTGCCTTCTCCGGATGTACTACTTTGCCTATCATTAAAAAAATTGTTTATTTTTAATTGGAGAATAATTGCTTTACAATGTTGTGTTGGTTTCTGTCATGATAAGATGCTAAGTCACTTCAGTAGTGTCCGACTCTGTGCGACCCCATAGATGGCAGCCCACCAGGCTCCCCCGTCCCTGGGATTCTCCATGCAAGAACACTGGAGTGGGTTGCCATTTCCTTCTCCAATGCATGAAAGTGAAAATACATCAACATGAATCAGCCATAGGTATACACATGCCCCCACCCTCTTGAACCTCCCACCCTACCCCACCCCTCTGGAGTAAGATTGAAATATATACACCAGGTCAGGTCAGGTCAATCGCTCAGTCAAGTCCAACTCTTTGTGACCCCATGAATTGCAGGACGCCAGGCCTCCCTGTCCATCAACAAATCCTGGAGTTCACTCAAACTCACGTTCATCGATTCGGTGATGCCATACAGCCATCTCATCCTCTGTCATCCCCTTTTCCTCCTGCCCCCAATCCCTCCCAGCATCAGAGTCTTTTCCAGTGAGTCAACTCTTCGCATGAGGTGGACAAAATACTGGAGTTTCAGCTTCAGCATCAGTCCTTCCAATGAACACCCAGGATTGAACTCCTTTAGGATGGACTGGTTGGATCTCCTTGCAGTCCAAGGGGCTCTCAAGAGTCTTCTCCAACACCATAGTTCAAAAGCATCAATTCTTCAGCTCTCAGCTTTCTTCACAATCCAACTCTCACATCCATACCACTGGAAAAACCATAGCCTTGACTAGATGGACCTTTGTTGACAAAGTAATATCTCTGCTTTTCAATATGCTATCTAGGTTGGTCATAACTTTTCTTCCAAGGAGTAAGCATCTTTTAATTTCCTGGCTGTAGTCACCATCTGCAGTTATTTTGGAGTCCCCCAAAATAAAGTCTGACACTGTTTCCACTGTTTCCTCATCTATGTCCCATGAAGTGATGGAACTAGATGCCATGATCTTCGTTTTCTGAATGTTGAGCTTTAAGCCAACTTTTTCACTCTCCTCTTTCACTTTCATCAAGAGGCTTTTTAGTTCCTCTTCACTTTCTGCCATAAGAGTCATGTCATCTGCATATCTGAGGTTATTGATATTTCTCCTAGCAATCTTGATTCTAGCTTGTGCTTCTTCCAGCCCAGCATTTCTCATGATGTACTCTGCATAGAAGTTAAATAAACAGGATGACAATATACAGCCTTGACGTACTCCTTTTCCTATTTGGAACCAGTTTGTTGTTCCATGGCCAGTTCTAACTGTTGCTTCCTGACCTGCATACAGATTTCTCAAGAGGCAGATTAGGTGGTCTGGTGTTCCCATCTCTTTCAGAATTTTCCACAGTTTATTGTGATCCACGCAGTCAAAGGCTTTGGCATAGTCAATAAAGCAGAAATAGATGTTTTTCTGGAACTCTCTTGCTTTTTCCATGATCTAGCGGATGTTGGCAATTTGATCTCTGGTTCCTCTGCCTTTTCTAAAACCAGCTTGAACATCAGGAAGTTCACGGTTCACATATTGCTGAAGCTTGGCTTGGAGAATTTTGAGCATTACTTTCCTAGTGTGTGAGATGAGTGCAATTGTGCTGTAGTTTGAGCATTCTTTGGCATTGCCTTTCTTTGGGATTGGAATGAAAACTGACCTTTTCCAGTCCTGTGGCCACGGCTGAGTTTTCCAAATTTGCTGGCATATTGAGTGCAGCACTTTCACAGCATCATCTTTCAGAATTTGGAATAGCTCCACTGGAATGTCATCACCTCCACTAGCTTTGTAGTGATGCTTTTTAAGGCCCACTTGACTTCACATTCCAGGATATCTGGCTCTAGGTGAGTGATCACACCACCATGATTATCTGGGTCATGAAGATCTTTTTTGTACAGTTCTTCTGTGTATTCTTGCCACCTCTTCTTAATATCTTCTGCTTCTGTTAGGTCCATACCATTTCTGTCCTCGAGCCCATCTTTGCATGAAATGTTCCCTTTGTATCTCTAATTTTCTTGAAGAGATCTCTAGTCTTTCGCATTCTGTTGTTTCCCTCTATTTCTTTGGGTTGATAGCTGAAGAAGGCTTTCTTATCTCTTCTTGCTATTCTTTGGAACTCTGCATTCAGATGTTTATATCTTTCCTTTTCTCCTTTGCTTTTCCCTTCTCTTCTTTTCACAGCTATTTGTAAGTCCTCCCCAGACAGCCATTTTGCTTTTTTGCATTTCTTTTCCATGGGGATGGTCTTGATCCCTGTCTCCTGTCACTCAGTTCAGTCACACAACCTCAGTTCATCAAGCACTCTATCAGATCTAGTCCCTTAAATCTATTTCTCACTTCCTCTGTATAAGGGATTTGATTTAGGTGAACATGAATGGTCTGGTGGTTTTCCCTACTTTCTTCAATTGAAGTCTAAATTTGGCAATAAGGAGTTTATGATCTGAGCCACAGTCAGCTCCCGGTCTTGTTTTTGTTGACTGTATAGAGCTTCTCCATCTTTGGCTGCAAAGAATATGATCAATCTGATTTCTTTGTTGACCATCTGGTGATGTCCATGTGTAGAGTCTTCTCTTGTGTTGTTGGAAGAGGGTGTTTGCTATGACCAGTGCGTTCTCTTGGCAAAACTCTATTAGCATTTGCCCTGCTTCATTCTGTATTCCAAGGCCAAACTTACCTGTTACTCCAGTTGTTTCTTGACTTCCTACTTTTGCATTCCAGTGCCCTATAATGAAAAGGACATTTTGGGGGGTGTTAGTTCTAAAAGGTCTTGTCAGTCTTCATAGAACTGTTCAACTTCAGCTTCTTCAGGGTTACTGCTTGGGGCACCACCATGTGTCAAATAGCTAATGGGAAGTTGTCGTACAGCACAGGGGTCTCAGCCTAGTGCTCTTTGCCTATCACTTTTAAAGCCATAGTGAAAACACTGCTTTACACAGTGAAATGCTATCTTGAAATGGAAGTTATTACTCTAGAGATTGATTCAAAACTTGGCTGGTGATCAGAAGTGACAACTACCAGAAGAAGAAGTGAATTGTCTTTACAGAGGTCCATTTATTTTAATGGGAAGAATGAAGGCAAGAAGGAGGATGAGAAACAGTGTTCCTGGCAAAGGCGAGACCGGATGGCATTTCAGAACGTGCACACAGGGCAATACGAAGAGTTCTTAAGGTACATGAGAAAGGATTATTGAAAAGGAGACCGGAAAGGTGGGCGGAGATGTTGGGTGCTCAATATTTGCCAACTGGGTACATGTGTCATCTCAGTTAATTGTTACATCTCCCATGAAAGAAGTGTAATTAATGTTCCCATTCAGGTATTCATTTATAGCTGAATGAAGTAAAATTTGGGGTGATAAAAAGTAACATTTAATACTATAAGAATGATTTGCCTCAGGCAGCAGGGGATTGAATTGTCTGGTCTATGAAAATATTGTCTTTTAGGAAAAAGACAATTCAGTTTAGTCAATTGGTAACACACACTTTGTTGTTGTTGTTGTTGTTCAGTCACTAAGCCCCATCTGACTCTTCGTGTCACTGTGGAATGCAGCACACCAGGCTTCCCTGTTTTTCACTATCTTCTGGAGTTTGCTTCAATTCATGTCCATCCAACCATCTCATCCTCTGTCCTCCCCTTCTCCTCCTGCCCTCAATCTTTCCCAGCATCAGGGTCTTTTCCAATGAGTTAGCTCTTCACATCAGGTGGCCAATATACTGGAGCTTCAGCTTCACTGTCAGTTCTTCCAATGAATATTCAAGGTCGACTTCTTTAGGATTGACTGGTTTGATCTCCTTGCAGTCCAGGGGACGCTCAAGAGTCTTCTCGAGTACCTCCATTCAAGCATATCAATTCTTTGGCGTTCAGCCTTCCTAATGGTCCAACTCTCAATTTGTACTGATTACTGGTAAAAATGATAGCTTTGACTATATGGGCATTTGTTGGCAAAGTGATGTCTCTGCTTTTTAATACATGGCCTGGATTTGTCATATCTTTCCTTCCAAGGAGCAAGCGTCTTTTAATTACATGGCTGCAGTAGCTATCTGCAGTGATTTTGAAACCCAAGAAAATAAATTCTGTCACGGAAAAGTGTTTCCACTTTTTCCTCTTCTATTTGCTATGAAGTGATGGGACCAGACTAAGGATGGGAAGTGACTAGGCCATTCAGGTATGACCTAAATCATATCCCCTATGATTATACAGTGGAAGTGACAAATAGATTGAAGGGACTGGATCTGATAGACAGAGTGCCTAAAAAACTATGGACGGAGGTTTGTGACATACAGGAGGCGGTCATCAAAGCCATCCCTAAGAAGAAGAAATGCAAAAAGGCAAAGTGGTTGTCTGAGGAAGCCTTACAAATAGCTGAGAAAAGAAGGAAAGTGAAAGGCAAAGGAGAAAAGGAAAGATATACGCATCTGAATGCAGAGTTCCACAGAATAGCAAGGAGAGATAAGAAAGCCTTCCTTAGTGATCATTGTGAAAAATATAGGAAAACAATGGAATGGGAAACACTAGAGATCTCTTCAAGAAAATTAGAGATACCAAGGGAATATTTCATTCAAAGATGGGCACAATAAAGGACAGAAATTGTATAGACCTAACAGAAGCAGAAGAGATTAAGAAGAGGTGGCAGGAATACACAGAAGAACTATACAAAAAAAAGATCTTAATGACCCAGATGACTACAATAGTGTGATCACTCACCTAGAGCCAGACATCCTGGAATGTGAAGTCAAATTGGCCTTAGATAGCATCACTATGAACAAAGCTAGTGGAGGTGATGGAATTTCAGTTGAGCCATTTCAAATCCTAAAAGATAATGCTCTGAAAGTGCTGCACTCAATATGCCAGGAAATTTGGAAAACTCAGCAGTGGCACAGGACTGGAAAAAGTCACTTTTCATTCCAGTCCGAAAGAAAGGCAATGCCAAAAATGTTCAAGCTACTACACAATTGCACTCATCTCACACGCTAGCAAAGTAATGCTCAAAATTCTCTAGGCCAGGCTTTAACAGTAAGTGAATGTGAACTTCCAGATGTTTGAGCTAGATTTATAAAAGGCAGAGGAACCAGAGATCAAATTGCCAACATCCACTGAATCATAGAAAAAGCAAGACAATTCCAGAAAAACAATTACTTCTCTTTCATTGACTACACAAAAGCCTTTGACTGTGTGGATCATAACAAACTGTGGAAAATTCTTCAAGAGACGGAAATACCAGACCACCTTACTTGCCTCTGAGAAATCTGTATGCAGGTCAGGAAGCAACAGTAAGAACTGGTCATGGAACAACAAACTGGTTCCCCATTGGGAAAGGACTATGTCAAGGCTGTCACCCTGCTTATTTAATTTCTATGCGTAGTACAATGTGAAAATGCCAGGCTGGATGAAGCACAAGCTAGAATCAACATTGCCAGGAGAAATATCAATAACTTCAGATATACAGATGACACCACCCTTAGGGTAAAAAGCAAAGAGGAACTAAAGACCCTCTTGATGAAAGTGAAAGAGGAGAGTGAAAAAGCTGGCTTAAAACTTGACATTTAAAACACGAAGATCATGGCATCCAGCCCCATCACTTTATGGCAAATAGATGGGAAAACAATGAAAACAGTGAGAAACTTTATTTTGGGGGGCTCCCAAACACTGCAGATGGTGACTGCAGCCATGAAATTAAAAGATGCTTGCTCCTTGGAAGAAAAGCTGTGACCTACCTAGACAGCATATTAAAAAGCAGAGACATTACTTTACCAACAAAAGTCTGCCTAGTCAAAGCTATGGTTTTTCCAATAGTCATGTATGGATATGAGAGTTGGACTACAAAGAAAGCTGAGTGCTGAGGAATCGATGCTTTTGAACTGTGATATGGAGAAGACTCTTGAGAGTCCCTTGGACAGCAAGGAGATCCAACCAGTCCATTCTAAAGAAAATCAGTCTGTATATTCATTAGAAAGACTTATGCTGAAGCTCAGACTCTGATACTTTGGCCACCTGATGCAAAGAATAGACTCATTGGAAAAACAAAAAAAAACACTGATGCTTGAAAAGATTGAAGGCAGAAGGAAAAGGGGACGACAGAGAATGATATGGTTGAATGACATCACAGACTCGAAGAACACGAGTTTGAGCAAGCTTCAGGAGTTGGTGGTGGACAGGGAAGCCTGGCGTGCTGCAGTCCTTGGGGTCGCAAAGAGTTGGACATGACTGAGCAACTGAACTGAATTGATGGGAGCAATGCCATGATCTTTGTTTTTAGAATGTTGAGTTCAGCCAGCTTTTTCACTCTTCTCTTTCATTCTCATCAAGGGCCTCTTGAGTTCTTCTTTGCTTTCTGCCATTAGATTGGTATCATCTGCATATTTGAGGTTATTGATATTTCTCACAGCAGTCTTGATTCCATCTGTGATTCACCCAGCCCAGTATTTCATATGATGTATTCTGCATATATGTTAAGTCTGCATATACGTTAAGTAAGGTGATTATATACAGCCTTCACATACTCCTTTCTCAATTTTGAAGCAGTCCATTGTTCCATGTCCAGTAGTAACTGTTGCTTCTTGACCTGCATACAAGTTTCCCAGGAGATAGTAAGATGGTGTGGCACTCCCACCTCTTTAAGAATTTTTCACAGTCTATTGTGATCCACACAGTCAAGGACTATAGTGTAGTCAATGAAGCAGAAGTAGATGTTTTTCTGGAATTATCTTGCTTTCTCCATGATCCAACAAATTTTGGCAACTTTATATCTCTGGTTCTTCTGCTTCTTTCAAACCCAGCTTGGACATCTGGAAGTTCTTGGTTCACGTTCTGTGGACACCTAGCTTGAAGGATTTTAATCATTACCTTGCTATTGCATGCAAAATAGTCTAGTTATCCTTTACATGTGCATAGCAGTAGCATGTATAAATAAATTTCCAGCACTAGAAAATAGATAGGTAAATGGAATTCTTCCCAGTGTAGAGGGTCCTATTTAGAGAGTTAGAGTTGTCATGGAGCTATGAGTACCAGAGGTATAACTTGACTCTTGGTCCTCTATATTTTTCTACTAAACCTCACTGCCTCATTTCTGTTTTTTCTTCATGTTTATCACCTCTTTATGCCAGTCAGAGGTTGTGACACCTTGGCCTGTTAGTGATTTCAAAGACTGGTGGTAGATTTTTACTCTGAGATAAAAACTAAAGTCAATAGCTGTTTCTATTTGCGTGGTGATTTCTGTTGTTAATTGCTAACTTTAGTCCAACTACATTCTCTTCCAAAGCAAATGTGTGATGTCCATCCTATTTCAGAAATACCTCTAACTCTGTAATTCAAGCTATGTAAATCATATTTTTAAAATTATACAGGAAATTGTCAAAAGACTTTATTGGAACACTGATGATAAAGAACTACTGAGCCAGGTTTAATAAATAATTAATATAGAGAAGAAAGAAGTGACATAGGGTAATTCATGGATAACTTTAATTTGGATTTAAATTAAATTATTTTTAGAGAGGAGGAAGCATTATTGAGAATTAATGTCAAATGCAACCTATAGAAAATATTAAAATATTTCTATTAAAT
This sequence comes from Tragelaphus eurycerus, assembly GCA_935064755.1. Lineage (NCBI taxonomy): Eukaryota > Metazoa > Chordata > Mammalia > Artiodactyla > Bovidae > Tragelaphus > Tragelaphus eurycerus. The sequence continues at coordinate 35,145,259 of CAKXYN010000010.1, read as the reverse complement.
TATTTCATCCACAATTAACTGGATTTAATTAAGCACCTACCGTATACCAGATTATGACTTAAGCACTTTCTATCCCCAACCTTGGCTAGGAAATTGTAGGTGAAATTGTCACAGAGGGGATACCAGGCATTACAGAAGGCAAAGCAGAGGAGCCAGTCAATGTTAAGTGAGTGGGGGTGAGCCCTCCAGCCCCATGTGCCATGTAACTATTAGAATACTTGCAAACAAACATGAGCCTCCCTCACCTCTGCTCCAAGCAAGCATAGGCAAAGAGGTCCCTCAGAAAATTAGAAATGGAGCAATCTGAGAGATTAAGGGACAATGTTAAAGCAAGGGAAAATGGTATTTCTGGATGAGAAGGAAGAAGAGGAAGGAAAAAGAAAATCAGAAGATTGAACTGTAATGCCAGATGTCACAGAAATCATGTGGAGTGAGGCAGGGAACAGTGCTCTCATTTACCAGTTAGATGTTCTTCCTTGATTTCAGTGGGAGCACATATTACTAGATTTCCCTGGTCGCTCAGACCGTAAAGACTCTGCGTGCAATGCGGGAAACCCAGTTTAGTCCCTTGGATTGGGAAGATCCCCTGGAGAAGGGAGTGGCAACCCACTTCAGTATTCTTGCCTGAAGAATTCCATGGATAGAGGAGCCTGGTAAGCTACAGTCCATGAGGTTGTAAAGAGTCAGACATGACTGAGTGATTAACAATATATTAATAGAAAAATGTGGCTAGAAGCAATAGGCAGAGAACAAGCAGAGGATGAGAAAGTGGAATTGGTATGAACCTCTCTTTAACAAGTTTTTGTTAAGAGAGAGAGATGATTTATGAAGATTCCTGCTAATTCTGGCCTTTATCTTTTTTATGCAATAGAGACATAAAGTTTTCTGTTGAAAATAAGGATCATGAAGGTGGGGTATAGAAGTCAGAGAATAGCTGAAAACCAAAGGGAGGATGTGAGCTAACATTTAAAAGGTAAGTAAGATTTCCATCAAGATGACAAGAGAATTACTCTGTTTATTTCTTAAAAATTGAATCTGTGGACTCTATGTCTGCTGCTATGTATTTTCATGTGCTGTTACTGCACTCAAACTGGAAACAGGGAGTTGTTTGTTCCATGTGCCACAGGATTTCAGTTCCATTAAAGTCGTATTATCTTCAATGTTAATGCAAAATGTTTGTGATGCACAATTCCCAGACTCTGAGAGCACACTGTGACAGATGCACGTGTAACAGAGGGCAGCATCCACCCAAAAATCAGTGGATATACTGATTATCAAAAATAAATGTATATACTGGTCTCTCCTAGAAGGCCAAAAAGACCTTTCAAGGCAGATTGATGGGTTACAGACACTCTTTTCTAAAAAGGTGAAGAATCCATTTAAAACTATTTCATGAGACCTGTTTGATCTCAGAACCATTCTACAGTAGACAGAGTCATTCATTCATTTTCAATTACCAGGTCCTACTTGGGTAACGGTGAGCATGAATTGTCTTTAATCTGCCCTTGGAAATGTACGAAGTGCTCCAAAGACTTAAAGTAAAATTAAATTGCCTTCAATTTGCAGAATAGACTAAAGTATGAGCTGGGAAATGCCATATTAATAGAAGCCTATTTTTTAAAAATACTAGCCTAAACTGAAATTGCATATTGTGGTTTTCTTACCATTTACAACATAATCTTCAGCTATTTAAATGTAACTTTGCTGCTGCTACTGCTAAGTCACTTCAGTCGTGTCTGACTCTGTGCGACTCCATAGGGCAGCCCACCAGGCTCCCCTGTCCCTGGGATTCTCCAGGCAAGAACACTGGAGTGGGTTGCAATTTCCTTCTCCAATGCATGAAAGTGAAAAGCGAAAGTGAAGTCGCTCAGTCATGTCCGACTCCTAGTGACCCCATGGACTGCAACCTACCAGGCTCCTCTGTCCATGGGATTTTTCAGGCAAAAGTACTGGAGTGGGGTGCCATTGCCTTCTCTGAAATGTAACTTTAATCTACAGATAAATAATTTTCTTCCCAAATGAGTGTATCATGCCATCATCTATGGGCTACAAACCTCTGTCAATCAGTACCAGACAGTCTGTCCTTCCTGTCTCCCTTGTAAAACTGCCATGGGTGACGTCAAGTCACAATTCCTCTTTTCACACCAGACAATGAGCTGGCATATGTAGAAAAGATCTATGTCAAACAGAAGGGGGAGATAGTTTTGAAGATATCACTTTCGGTTGCCATCGGATTCCATTTGCAGAAATCAGTCTCTTACTCCTTGACAACTCTGTTATTACTGCAGTTCCAGCTTATTGGATAATCAAATGCCCTCTTTCACTCCGGAGAACGGTTTCCACTAGAATCAAATGGAAATGGAGTATTTTTGCAGCAAAGGAGAGACAATGGAGAACAAGCAAGTAATCTATTGTATGTAGAAAATGGAGTGTCCGTGAGTGTGTTTGTGCACATGTGTGACCACAGACTGGCTACCCATGTGTATGAAAATAACTGGAGAGCTGATGCCATCAGCGTTTATTCCTGAAAATGATGTGCTTGGAGACTGAAGACAACTACAACTGGGTCACAGCTTACTATGTTAAATGTTCACAGACATGTGGGTAATAGATGTTAGTCAACTTGAATTCACTGTGCTAATCCAGGGAGCAGGAGGGAAACCCTAATACCCGTCATTTGTGGTGGTGTTTTTACATTTTCGGAAGGAACATCACCTAGTGATCTAAAAGTGGAGAATAAAAATAATGAGACCACATGCAAGCATCCTAACAACTGCATTTGGCAAGAGTTGATGAGCAAAGAATAGACTCCAATCAGAACCCAAAGGATCATAATTGTAGAAGTTAAGGGCCAAGAGAGGCTGGAAAGCATTTGCTTTCTCCAAACCCCTGCTTCTGAACACCCCTTGTAGCACAGTGTGAGAAGGTCTAATGCGTATCTTGGAAAGGCCCCAAGAAAGGAAAATATAACTAGAAAAGAGAAAGAGGCTAATCTATGCAGAATTGAAAATTAAGACAAGTAGAGGGTCATATCAGAAGGCAAGGAGGCAGGAAGAAAGCAGTGTTGAGTATGTATAGTGTCATTTCAGAAAACAGGATAAATTAAGTTGGCCAAAAAGGCAAATTAATTATTTTGGTTACATTGAAAATTAGCTGCTATCAACCCACACTTCTTGGGATAAAGGCATATCCTTCCTATTCTTAAAGGGTCTTGTTTCTGTTCAGGGAAAAATGCTGTGTGTGTCCTAGTACCAAGTTGTTTCGGTCACCCCCTACCCACCCCATTCATAAGGGAGAAATCCTTGCCCTAGAATTATGGGGATGGCCAAACATACAACACCTGACACCAAACAGATGCGCTTGTTAACAGTTTATTAGTCACATATGCTCACGGCCCAGAGGAGGAAAAGATCTGCATCCATCGCAGGGCTACATGAGAGGTGCACCCAGACTGAATAGCCAGGGCCTGGGGTTGGCAGGCTTTACAGTACCAGAGGGTAAACTGACCTCCCACCTGTTTCTGTGGGAGGATGTAATTGGCTTGTTTGCATAATCATCCCATAGCCTGGAAGGGAACTGAAACTGACTTCTCAAGCATAAGCAGAAACTTCAGTTGGTCACGGTCGTCTTGATTAGAAGCGTTGCTTGGCTAGGAGACCTTATCCGTGGAAGCAGAATAGGGAGGGAAGCTTGTGGTTAGGCTATTTGAAGTCCTCCTGGTTTCACCAGATGTTAAGACAGCACATACTATCAAGCCTTAATTTTAGCCGTACACACTAACACTGAACTTAACTACCTGAAGTTGACAAATATACCACTCCTGCTTCCTCCATTTAGAGCATCCTCGTTTCTTAACTCCTCTGGGAATACATAACCTGTCTAACTGAGACAAATTATCTACCTAATCACCCATTTCTCCCCCAGCACTCAGTTTTCAGGAGGGTGCAAGAAGGAATTAAACTTTTGGTGTCAAGCAATTTGCTTGCTGCTTTCAAGGCTATATTGAAGCAAAAACAGGCAAAAGTAGGACAAGAAGTCCACAAAGTTCTTAATTAACTAAAGTAGGTGATAGCAGCAGTAAACGTTTGAAAATAAAATTTGGTGTATATGGATTGCCAAAAAAACTGCCTGGAGGATGTGGGCGCTTATTGCTATATTTTTAATATACATTGACAAATTCTCACTTGCCTATAAAATATTAAAGAAGATGGAAAGCAAATCAATGCCCACTGAATTACCCATTGGATAATACATTATCCAAAAAAGGTGGTAAAACTGATTGGACCACATGCAGGATGTGAGAAATGCTCTACTTTCAGCACATGTGGTGCATTGATTCTTCTATTTGTCTGTAAAATTCCTGGAAATAATCTTGTAAATGTGTATCATATCTATGGTGCCTTTCTGAAGGTATCCAGTTTAACTTTCAAAGATCTCATACACATTTATAAGATTTTTTCCAGAAATTTTACTCTAGTAATTTGGCGTCATTTTTACACTAAAAATAAAATACTATCAACTTCAAAATTTTAGCAGCTTCTTTACCAATTCCCTCAAGCTGAAACGATTGTGCTATCAGCTAATATTTAAAGTGCTCTGTTCTTCCTTTATTATAGCACTTACCATACTGTATAGTAATTATGCATTTATATGCCTGCCTCTTTCTCTCTGGAAGGTGAATTTTTTGGAGTAAGAGATGACCTTACTTTTTCTTTATATTAACATCCCCATTGCTGGTGCAATTACCTTACATATAATAGGCTTTTACTAATTTTTGTGTAATAAGTGAATGAGTTAGTGAGTTACATCACCCTAAACTCTGAATTTATATATTCAAATGCCTATTTGACATTATCACTAGAATATCTATTAGATACCTCAAACTTCAAGATACCCCCCCAAATATATTCATATGCATTCCTTCAAATCTTCTTCTTATTCAGTACTTTGTATTTTAGGAACCGATAGCACCACCGGCAGCCACTAAGGCCAAAAATGTGCAAGTCAACAGGGGAGAATGTTCCCCAACTCCTTAATCCTGTCCAGCAGCATGTCCTGTCTATGTCCAAAGCGTAACATACATGCTTTCACTTATTTACATACCCGTTACCATCACCCTGGTTCAGGCCACCATCACTTTTTCATCTGATCTCCTCATTTTCACTCTTGCCCCAGCCTATTTTCGACATATCATCTGAGTGATCTTTAAAAGATATAAATTGTATATTGTCACTTTTCTGCTTGACTCTGTCCATGAAATTTCCATTTCTCCTACAGTAAAGTACACTACACTTTGGCCTAAAGTGCCTTTTATGTAGATCCTCTCCACTTCTCTTTAGCTCCCACTGCCTGCATTTCCCTTGGTCCCCTCCAGCTCCCCGGCCTCAGAGATCCTCAGATAGGCCCAGCTCATTCCATCGTGTTCTTTTATTCATGAGTCATTTCCTTTGCATGAATTATTTGTCCTCTAAATACATTCTTGACAAGTTCCTTTTTGTCATTGAGGGGTCAGCTTAAATTCCATCTCTTTATTAATACCCTTCTGATCTCTCAATCTAAAGCACCCCCTAGATCATTCCCTTTTGCATCATTTAGCTTTATTTTCATCACAGTATTTATGGTCATCAGAAATTTGCCCATTTGTTCACTTATGCTGGTCTTTAATGTTCACAGCTAAATTTCCAGGGCCTCAGATAGTGCCTGGCACATAAAAGACCTTCAGTAATTGACATTTGGGAATCAATATGTTCATGAAGGTGTTAAGATACTGAGTCAATGAATATATAAATCCATTTGTGAATAAATGCATGAATAAAGGAATTTTATTTCTTGACATTTACATTATTTTGATTATATCAATACTAATATCAAACAGTATGTCTTACTAATCATAAGCTATTTATCTCCATAAACTTTATATGGCATATATAAATTTATGACATCTGATAAGAACCAATCGTATAAACTTAGATGTACGGAGATTAAGAAAACCCCTTGACATACTTTTTTCCCACTGTCATTAATCAGGTCAATTAAAAAAACAAAATTCTTTTGCAATTTTTATTCTATTTTTCTTTACCTTCTTTTTCTCTAATCTTTGTAAGTCTCTAATGCTAGAGAATTCTCCTTTTTTTCAGTTTTATTCAGAAGCAAGACTATCAGTTAAGCAGTATTACAGAGGAGTTTGGTTCTTCTCAGATAATCTGAATAGTCCTATATTTATTAAAGAAGTTAAATTTCAAGTTAAAAATTTCAAAATATATGTGTATATATATGTGTGTGTGTGTGTGTGTGTGTATTCCAGTCCCAGATAGATTCACTAATACCAAACATTTAAGAAGAAAAACAAAAGCACATCAATGCAGATTCTGCCAGAAAATTGCAGGGGATAATCTTTCCAACTCATTTGTGGGGCAAGTATTATTCTAATATCAAAATCATGGATAAGTATTATAGGAAAAGAAAGCTATAGACTAATATTTCTCATATAGAAGGATACAAATATTTCTAGTAAAATGTTAACAAATTGAATCCAGCAATATATTAAAGGAATAATACACCATTACAAATTGGAATTTATCTTAAATGTGAGGCTAGTTTAACACCTTAAAACAAACCAATGCAATTCACTATATTAACAGATTGAAGAAAATATATCCTCAACTCACTGGACACAGAAACATCATTTGACAAAATCTAACACCCATTACTTATTTAAAAAAAAACTGTGAGAAAATTAGGAGTATAAAATATTTAATAAAGGGGATCTATAATAAACTTACATCTAACATTACTCTTAATTGTGGAAGACTGAACTTACTTCCTAAGATCAAGAACAAGGCAAGGATATCACTCACAACCACTTTTATTCACAATGGTACTGGAGGTTCTAACTAGAGCAATAAGGTAAGAAAAAGAATTAAAAGCACCCCACAGCAAAAAGCTTTAAGACAGTATGATATTGATGTGAAGATAGGCAAATAAATCAATGTGAAAAAGTAAAGTCCTGAAATAGATCCACATTTATATAGTCATTTAACAAAGGAGAGAAGACTATTTGGTAGAAAAAAAAGAAAAGGATTGTAATTTCAGTAGATGATACTGGAATGATTGGATTTCCATATACATAGGGGAAAAAAGAAACGTATTTGATCTATACCTCAAATCATATATAAAATTTAACTCAAAATTTATAATAGACCTAGATATAAAACTAAAAATTATAAAACCTCTAGAAGAAAATATAGGAAAAATTCTTTGTGACTTTATGTTAAAAAAACAATATGGAAAACATTTCAGCATCTGTGATTCTTTTTAGTAAAGTTTAAAATGTGCCTAGTAAGTTCTTCCCTAAGAGAGTAAATTTATGGATTTTAATAACTCACAGAAATAAGTCACTGGATATATTTGTTTAGAATTAATAAGAATTCTGAACTAAGGTTGAATGATTTTTAAAAATTTTTCCAATTTTCTGTTAGCATCATAGGGCTAAAGTCAGCTGTGCATTGGTTTAATAAAATAAAGAAAGATAAACAACTGATTTATTGAGCAGAATTAGTCTACTGTTTCTCAAGAGTTTTACCTGGATGGTTGTTTTCATCCACTAAAATTCCTTGGCTCCTTCTCAACCTATATCCATGACAAGTTCCCTTTGGTTTATAGCTTCTGTCACTGATGACCAGAACAGATAGGAAATGTACCATCTAATAGTGTTCCACAAGAAAGCCCAGAGACACATGATTTTCCAAAGCTCTAAGGAACGTACTCTTGAAAGGGGCACCAGCATCACTGAGAAGCCTGCCATCTGATGGTAGAAGATGCTGTTACAGACTGATAACAATGGGACATGATAAGATCTCAAAAGAATAGAGACCAATTGGTGGTGTTTAACTGAGCAGGCAGGTGGCTGCAATTAAAGAAATAAGCAACAAGATCTGAATAGCAGCCAAAAAATGGGAGTGGAGCTGACCTAAGGAGAGCTATGGAGATCCACCAGCAATATGGAAGACTATCAAGTTTGAATTGGGCTCAGAATAGAAATGGGGTTTTCAACAAGTGCAAACATTCCTGTCTCTTGGGTCATCCATACTGGCAAAATCTATGGTATTAGAGATATCTGGGATGAAAAAGATGCCTTGTAGAGCTTATGGAAAGCATCAGAAGGAGTATCACAAAGGATTCTGAAACAAGGTCATTTCATCTGTGGCAGAAAATTATATATCCTTTGAAAAACAGCTCCTGGCATGCTGTTGTGTTCCAGTAGAGCAGGAACACCTAGCCATGAGACATCAAAGGACCATGCATCCATACCACCCTTTATGAGACGGGCTCTGTTAGAACCAAATTATAAGACCATGTGGTCCTGACGGCACTCCATTGTCAGATGAAAGTGGTATATACATCTGAGATCTGACTATAACAGAGAGCACACATGAGCCACAGGAGCAGGCATCCCAGAAACACGTAATCCTCCACTGCTGTCTTTACAGCTCTCTGTCTCTCTCTGCTGGAACTAATTCCACATGGGAAGCTGCTGCTAAGTCACTTCAGTCGTGTCCGACTCTGTGTGACCCCATAGACAGCAGCCCACCAGGCTCCGCAGCCCCTGTGATTCTCCAGGCAAGAGCACTGGAATGGGTTGCCATGTCCTTCTCCAATGCATGAAAGGAAAAAGGAGACCTTTATTACCAGTTGATTGAGAAAGTTAAACTTTATTCATAGATAACTTAGCTCAATATGTTGATCAAAGCCAAAGAATATACTGTAGGTATAGTACAACCCTACTCCTTGATGGCCCTGAGAGACAGAAGTGAGGAGAAATCCTGCTATTGGGACGAGCTCTGGGCAAAGTGTCATTCAGATTTATGGGCATGTGATAAATAGCCTAGGAGCTCCATCAGGGAGCTGAAATTTTAAAAAAATATTGTCGTAACTAGAGCAAGGAGGACTTGGGAAGAAGCATACAGATGGACACATCAAAGTTGTAACAAAGCATGAGTTATACTTTTTCCGATTTGGTAATGCCTACTGTAAATTGTCCATCATGGACAAGGCACTAATCAACTAAACAACTTGGCCACTTGAGGTCCATCAGTCCTTGGATCAACTACTCTAGTGTTGGCACAATGGCACACGTGGTGATAAGGATGGAGGGTATCAAAGACCAAAACTATATGTGTGTGCGAGTCATGTCTGGCTTTTTGTGACCCTATGGACTGTAGCCCACCCGGCTCCTCTGTTCATGGGATACTCCAGGGAAGAATACTGAAGAGAGTTGCCATGTCCTCCTCCAGGGATCTTCCCAACACAGGGATCAAACCTGCAACTCCTGCATTGCAGGCAGATTCTTTATCCCTGACCACCAAAAGTATTCAGTTCAGTTCAGCTGCTCAGTCATCTCTGACTCTTTGCAACCCCATGCATCACAGCACGCCAGGCCTCCCTGTCCATCACCAACTCCCGGAGGTCACTCAAACTCATGTCCATCGAGTCGGTGATGCCATCCATCCTGACATCTCATCCTCTGTCGTCCCCTTCTCCTCCTGCCCCCAATCCCTCCCAGCATCAGAGTCTTTTCCAATGAGTCAACTCTTCACATGAGGTGGCCAAAGTACTGGAGTTTCAGCTTCAGCATCAGTCCTTCCAATGAACACCCAGGACTGATCTCCTTTAGAATGGACTGGTTGGATCTCCTTGCAGACCAAGGGACTCTCAAGAGTCTTCTCCAACACCACAGTTCAAAAGCATCAATTCTTCGGCACTCAGCTTTCTTCACAGTCCAACTCTCACATCCATACATGACCACAGGAAAAACCATAGCCTTGACTAGACGAAGTTTTGTTGACAAAGTAATGTCTCTGCTTTTGAATATGCTATCTAGGTTGGTCATAACTTTCCTTCCAAGAAGTAAACGTCTTTTAATTTCCTGGCTGCAATCACCATCTGCAGTGATTTTGGAGCCTTCAAAAATAAAGTGTGACACTGTTTCCACTGTTTCCCCATCTATTTCCCATGGAGTGATAGGACCAGATGCCATGATCTTCGTTTTCTGAATGCTAAGCTTTAAGCCAACTTTTTCACTCTCTTCTTTCACTTTCATCAAGAGGCTTTTTAGTTCCTCCTCACTTTCTGCCATAAGGGTGGTGTCATCTGCATCTCTAAGGTTATTGATATTTCTCCTGGCAATCTTGATTCCAGCTTGTGCTTCTTCCAGTCCAGCGTTTCTCATGATGTACTCTGCATATAAGTTAAATAAACAGGGTGACAATATACAGCTTTGACATACTCCCTTTCCTGTTTGGAACAGTCTCTTGTTCCATGGCCAGTTCTAACTGTTGCTTCCTGACCTGCATATAGATTTCTCAAGAGGCAGGTCAAGTGGTCTGGTATTCCCATCTCTCAGAATTTTTCCCAGTTTATTGTGATCCACACAGTCAAAGGCTGCATAGTCAATAAAGTTAGAAATAGATGTTTTTCTGGAACTCTCTTGCTTTTTCCATGATCCAGCGGATGTTGGCAATTTGATCTCTGGTTCCTCTGCCTTTTCTAAAACCAGCTTGAACATCTCGAAGTTCATGATTCATGTATTCCTGAAGCCTGGCTTGGAGAATTTTGAGAATTACTTTACTAGTGTATGAGATGAGTGCAATTGTGCAGTAGTTTGAGCATTCTTTGGCATTGCCTTTCGTTGGGATCGGAATGAAAACTGACCTTTTCCAGTCCTGTGGCCACTGCTGAATTTTCCAAATTTGCTGGCATACTGAGTGCAGCACTTTCACAGCATCATCTTTCAGGATTTGAAGTAGCTCAACTGGAATTCCATCACCTCCACTAGCTTTGCTCATGGTGATGCTATCTAAGGCCCACTTGACTTCACATTCCAGGATGTCTGGCTCTAGGTCAGTGATCACACCATCATGATTATCTGGGTCGTGAAACTCTTTTTGTACAGTTCTTCTGTGTATGCTTGCCACCTCTTCTTAATATCTTCTGCTTTTGTTAGGTCCATACTATTTCTGTCCTTTATCGAGCCCATCATCGCAGAAAATATTCCCTTGGTATTTCTTATTTTCTTGAAGATATCACTAGTCTTTCCCATTCTGTTGTTTCCCTCTATTTCTTTGGGTTGATAGCTAAAGAAGGATTTCTTATCTCTTCTTGCTATTCTTTGGAACTCTGCATTCAGATGCTTATATCTTTCCTTTTCTCCTTTGCTTTTTGCTTCTCTTCTTTTCACAGCTATTTGTAAGGCCTCCCCAGACAGCCATTTTGCTTTTTTGCATTTCTTTTCCATAGGGATGGTCTTGATCCCTGTCTTCTGTACAATATCACAAACCTCCATCCATAGTTCATGAGGCACTCTATCTATCAGATCTAGTCCCTTAAATCTATTTGTCACTTCCACTGTATAATCATTAGGGATTTGATTTAGGTTATACATGAATGGTCTAGTGGTTTTCCCCATTTTCCTCAGTTTAAGTCTGAATTTGGCAGTAAGGAGTTCATGATCTGAGCCACAGTCAGCTCCTGGTCTTGTTTTTGTTGACTGTATAGAGCTTCTCCATCTTTGGCTGCAAAGAATATAATCAATCTGATTTCGGTGTTGACCATCTGGTGATGTCCATGTGTAGAGTCTTCTCTTGTGTTGCTGGAGGAGAGTGTTTGTTATATTCAGTGTGTTCTCTTGGCAAAACTCTATTAGCCTTTGCCCTGCTTCATTCCGTACTCCAAGGCCAAATTTACCTGTTACTCCAGGTGTTTCTTGACTTCCTCCTTTTGCATTCCAGTGCCCTATAATGAAAAGGACATCTTTTTTGGGTGTTAGTTCTAAAAGATCTTGTCAGTCTTCATAGAACTGTTCAACTTCAGCTTCTTCTGCATTACTGGTTGGGGCATAGGCTTGGATTACCATGATATTGAATGGTTTGCCTTGAAAACGAACAGAGATCATTCTGTCGTTTTTGAGATTGCATGCAAGTACTGCATTTCGAACTCTTTTGTTGACCATGATGGCTACTCCATTTCTTCTAAGGGATTCCTGCCCACAGGAGTAGGTATAATGGTCATCTGAGTTAAATTCACCCATTCCAGTCCATTTAGTTCACTGATTCCTAGAATGTCGACATTCACTCTTGCCATCTCTTGTTTGACCACTTCCAATTTGCCTTGATTCATGGACCTGACATTCCAGGTTCCTATGTAATATTGCTCTTTACAGCATTGGACCTTGCTTCTATCACCAGTCACATCCACAGCTGGGTATTGTTTTTGCTTTGGCTCCATGCCTTCATTCTTTCTGGAGTTATTTCTCCACTGATCTCCACTAGCATATTGGGTACCTACCGACCCAGTGAGTTCCCCTTTCAGTATCCTATCATTTTGCCTTTTCATACTGTTCATGGGGTTCTCAAGGCAAGAATACTGAAGTGGTTTGCCATTCCCTTCTCCAGTGGACCACATTCTGTCAGACCTCTCCACCATGACCCGCCCGTCTTGGGTGGCCCCACACGGCATGGCTTAGTTTCATTGAGTTTGAGAAGACTGTGGTCCATGTGATCAATGTGTCTGTCCTCTGATGCCCTCTTGCAACATCTACTGTCTTACTTGGGTTTCTCTTACCTTGGACGTGGGGTATCTCTTCACGGCTGCTCCAGCAAAGTGCAGCCGCTGCTCCTTACCTTGAACAAGAGGTATCTCCTCATGGCTGCCCCTCCTGACCTTGGATGTAGAGTAGCTCCTCTCGGCCCTCCTGCGCCCGTGCAGCCACAGCTCCTTGAACATGGGGTTGCTCCTCTCATCTGCCTCCCCTCACCTAGGGCGTGGGGTAGCCCGTCTCGCCCGCTGCCCCTGATCTCCGGCGTCGGGTAGCTCCTCTCCGCTGCCACCCGTGACCTCGGGCATGTGGTAGCTCATCTCTGCCTCCACCCCTGACCTCAGATGTGGGATAGCTCCTCTCGGTCACTCCTGTGCCGATGTAGCCTGGCACTCTCGTTCAACACCCCCCGAGAGGCTACCCTTGGGCGAGGGGTAGCTCCTCTCGGCCATGCTTCTGCATGGTCCGTTTCAGCAGGCGTGCTTCTGAAGAGCCACAAAACTAGAGCAATATCCAACTCTCAACTTCAAGTATTTTAACAAAAGCATCACTCACAACTCACACAGGTTTCTTACATAAGAGTTCTCACGTGAAGTACGGATTTACAGCTGCTTTGGAACTAGAATCCAGAGTTTAAATCTGTCATTTACTAGCTTGATGACCTCTCTGAGTTCTGGCTTCCTTATCATTATATCAGGAACAAATAACATCACCTTTTAGATCAGTACCCTGTAATCTAGGTACTGATATTGCAGAACATCTACTTTTCCAGCAACCGAGCTTCTGATATGGCACAATGCCTCAGTGAGACCAAGCGGCATACTGGTGACAAGTTGATTCATTAGTTGGACCGTTTCTACCATGGAAGAGGCAGCAACTCATCTAAGTTGTTGACATATATTTTCAGAATGAATTTGACTCTGCAGCTCATAGGGCCTTGGCTCCCATCACTGTCTGAAGGTTTTTAACTTTTGCTACATCAGCAAGGAATCCCACAGAGTATCACTTCAGTCCAAGGGATTCCTTTCACAGAAGAGGAGCTCTAGAAGAATCCACTGGTCTGACTACATGGTCTGACTACATGCTGCACCACTGAGGCACCAGCTTGGAGGCGATAACCATAAAGAATAGGGTCTCATCTTCCAGTCATAGAATTTACTCTAAGCCAACAATGTATGTTGGGGTGCTGTGACTCCAAGCAAACAGAGTATAAGAATCCAAGAACCAAGGGATAGAAATAGGATATTTATCATCATATTCAGTGATCCACCTGGGAAACATATGATTTCCATTCCTGCAACTCCAGGCACTGTGGATCCAGAGGTTCCGAATCCCAGATAGGAACACTTTCACTTCCGTGAAATTTTAAGCCACCACTACCCTCTAATCACTTCAAGCTCTTCATGTTAGAAAATGAGCAGACCAGGGAGGAAGACACCATCTTGTTGGAGATATTTGACCCTGATTATCAAAGACAGGTAGGGCTGCTGTTACACCTGGAGGCAGAGAGACTGTATGTGACAGTTATCCATGGTGGCATTTCTTGCTATGCCCTAATCAATCTCAAAAATAAATGAAAAGTAATAACCATATCCTTAGCTAGGGACTCAGATCTCATATGGATGTCAGTGTCACCAAAACTAGCAGAGATGCTAGAAAGTTATACATTACATTTTTATACTATTTAAAATTGGGCTTGATTCAAGACTCATTTATGTTTTAATATTTCATTCCAATTTTCAAAATGTATTATTATTCCTTCTTCATGGAAAAGTGCTTAGCAGTGTGCACTACTCCTACTTCATGTTTGTGCCATAGAATTTTACTTCTGGATTGTCCTATGTACACAATTTTAGGCTACATTTTTAAAGAAAAGATTCAGTTCAGTTCAGTTCAGTCACTCAGTCATGTCCAACTCTCTGCGACCCCATGAATCACAGCACGCCAGGCCTCCCTGTCCATCACCAACTCCCGGAGTTCACTCAGACTCACGTCCATCGAGTCAGTGATGCCATCCAGCCATCTCATCCTCTGTCGTCCCCTTCTCCTCCTGCCCCCAATCCCTCCCAGCATCAGAGTCTTCTCCAATGAGTCAACTCTTGGCATGAGGTGGTCAAAGTACTGGAGTTTCAGCTTCAGCATCATTCCTTCCAAAGAAATCCCAGGGCTGATCTCCTTCAGAATGGATGGTTGGATCTCCTTGCAGTCCAAGGGACTCTCAAGAGTCTTCTCCAACACCACAGTTCAAAAGCATCAATTCTTCAGCACTCAGCTTTCTTCACAGTCCAACTCTCACATCCATACATGACCACAGGAAAAACCATAGCCTTGACTAGATGGACCTTTGTTGGCAAAGTAATGTCTCTGCTTTTGAAAATGCTATCTAGGTTGGTCATAACTTTTCTCCAAGGAGTAAGCGTCTTTTAATTTCATGGCTGCAGTCACCATCTGCAGTGATTTTGGAACCCCCAAAAATAAAGTCTGATGCTGTTTCCACTGTTTCCCCATCTATTTCCCATGAAGTGACGGGACCGGATGCCATGATCTTCATTTTCTGAAAAGATTAAATTCTACTAAATTATTTAATTGTCCTTAGTTCTCAAAGATCTTGTTTCATCCTACCAGAATTCTTCCTCTTCTTTTTCTTTTTGTTGTTGTTGTTAATCAAATGCAAGTCGTTCATTTTGGAGGTGAGTCCAGGAAACTGGTGATAGATTGGAGACATGGGATGCAGGAGAGGGGGCAGTTTATAAGGGGTTTGACAGACTTGTTGGCAGACAAGTTACCACCGTGGACCTAGAGCTTCCTCTTGTTTTTTAATGAAATACTTCAGGTGAGAGTCCTTTTAAGATTAGTAAACTAAATTGGTATAACTTCTGAGGTCTTATATGCCTGAGAATGATTGAATGTTACACTCACATTTGTATTGAGTTAGACAAATATAAAATTTTATATTAGAGTTTCTTTTCTTTGAAAATATTATTTCATTGTATCTTTCATATTAAAGTTTTTGAGAAGTCTGATACTAATTCAAATATTGTACCTACGAAAATCATCTATTTCTCTCTATATAAGCTTTTAGAACTTCTCCTTCCCTGTCTTTTATTGATATTCTTAAGCTTCAGTTTAATGTTTCAAAGGGTTTTTAGGGGGTGTAGTTTTACTTTTTTCTACTCATTATTTTTTGTTTGGCATTCCATATGCTCTTTTTAAATGACAGTTTCTTTTCTTTTTTTTTAATCTGAGCAATTAGGGTAATTTGTGTATCTACTGAGAATTCCTCTAGCCTCCATATGTCTTAACCTGATTTTCCATCTTTCTATCCCTTACTGATCCTTTCCTAAGATATATGAAAAGAGTTTCTAAATCTGATCTTTAAATTTACTAATTCATTCTTTAATTTTTTTTCTGCTGTTCATCCGATTCATTAAGTTTGTCTATTCAAATTACTATGTATTTAATGCCCACTATTTTGAATTGATTCTTTTTTATAACCACTTATTCCTGTTACACCAGTATCTTTTTATCTTTTGAGGATAATTTCTTCTTTTTAAATCCTTTCTCCATCTGGTCAAGAAATTCTGCTTCTTTTTTGCAAGATGTTGAATATCTGTCTTCTGTAGCAGTTGTCTTCCTCAGATAAATTTCTGTACTTCCCTTGGATCAGCTTTCCCCTGGACATATCAACCACTGGGCTGTTAATGAGTGTGGGGGGAAGTAAGCTAAAGCAGCCCAGGCCCTCCTTAGCAGACAACCATAAATTTAGTACTTGGGAATAGAAATGTCACAAGGTAGAGAGTCTTTACACACTGTTCCATCTCAGGCAAATTTATCTTACAAAGAAATTCTGTACCTCCACCATTATTATCTTACTGGGATATAATTTTCTCACCTTCAGTTTCATAAAAAGAGGTGGAGATAAGAAGTAGTAGATGGCAATGGCCAGCCAATCTACTTCTATTTCTTATTATCTATACCCCATCTCAGCTAGATTATATTACAATATGATCCTACCCCCAGCTCCCAGCTAAAATGGCACTGCTATTTTTCTATCTTGTGTTAATTACTGGCTGGGCAGTGGTTTTTTTCAAAGCAATACCAGTGGAGCAGGGAAACATCACAACTAGGCGTTTGTCTTTGACCCTCTCTCCCTCATTTATTTGAACCTTATTCTCTTCTACTTTGGAGGACTATTTCACTCTTACACTACAATATAACTGATTTCTGTTTCCCAAGAGTTTTTGTAGTAAACGAATACTCCTACCAAGAAGTGAAAAGTATTAAACATTTAATGTATATAATTATTCTACCTAAATCCATCAACCTCTTTCCCACTTCTCTATATCTCTAGGATTGAGCTAGGGAGTGAGGTGTAGCAGCTCATGTTAATTTGTCACCTGTCCATCATCATTTGATCAGGGTCATTTAGACATATTTCTTAAAAAATCTGATTTCTGAAAGCTTCTTTCAATTTCTCAAAATACAAAAAAAAGCACCCATTACTATATGTGATTTTTCATTTTCTATCTGAAAAAACAATATTATATTGATGTATATACCTTATATATTAGAAAAAGGGGCCAATAAAACAACTTGAGACTAATTAAGCATAAAATACCTCCAGCTTTAAATCTGGTGCTATTTCAGTTTTCAGTTCTTTGTTTATGATTCATATAATAGTTTGCTTTAGACAAATTAATTAGTTGTGTGTGTCAAGCTAGCTAAATGCATGCTAAATATTTTCCCAAGAGAACTAAGTTGAAACTGGGTGCTATTAAAACCTTCAAATGAACAAAATCTGTTTTAACAAGTCACACATTATTAATTGGAACTGGAGAGTAAGGCATATTTTTGGATGCTTGCCGAGAATAATTATGGAGCTTCTTTTATTTTTTATTGGAAGATGACAAGTTAATCAAGAAAAGCTAATCCAGCTCATTATGACCAAAGCTTGAAAACATGACCATAAACTACTCACCTTACCAGTTTGGATTAGGGTTGATAATGTAAGTGAGCTTCAGGAATCATGCTTATGCTATACTTGATACCTTAGGGAGATTTCTGCCCAATTTATTCATTATAAGTAGGCAAAACATTGGCTATCCCCCCAAAAATAACATTATTGACCCAAAGTCACACAATTGGTTGGTGACAAGGCCAGGATTATGAAATAAATGTTTATTTTGCCATGGCCAAAAGTGGCTAAAAAACAATGCTTATTCAGTAAGTTGTATTATATCTTTCTACATTAAATCTGAATAATACTTTAAAAAACTTTCTATACATGTGTATAATTTTTTAATAAAAGTATTTTTCCAAATAGTAGAGTCATTGTCAGGAATGATTCATTTTCTGCCATAATACACTTTTTTCCAATTTGTGTTTGCTAGGCTGCAGTCCATGAGGTCGCTAAGAGTCGGATATGACTGAGCGACTTCACTTGGACTTTTCACTTTCATGCATTGGAGAAGGAAATGGCAACCCACTGCAATGTTCCTGCCTGGAGAATCCCAGGGACAGGGGAGCCTGGTGGGCTGCTGTCTATGGGGTCACACAGAGTCAGATACGACTGAAGCAACTTAGCAGCAGCAGCAGCAGCAACAGCCACTTAATCTTCTTCTTTTGGTACTTTAAGGAATTATCTTGCCTCTATTATGCATGGTCATTCAGTGTATTACCGCCCACCCCCTAACTCAAACAAGTTTAATTAGATTCTCTCTTTCAAGACTTTAAATCTTGAAAAACTTGATGTTGGTACAGAAAAAAATATCAGGAAAAACATGTTCATTTGAAGTTGCATACATGCCTCCAAGTCACTTCAGTCATGTCCTACTCTTTGTGACCCTATTGACTGTAGCCCACCAGGTTCCTCTGTCCTTGGGATTCTCCAGGCAAGAATACTGGAGTGACTTGCCATTTCCTACTCTAGGGGATCTTCTCAACCCAGGGATTGAACATATGTCTCTGATATCTCCTATACTGGTAAGCAGGGTTTTTGTTTTTGTTTTTTTTTCTTTTTACCACCACTGGTGCCACCTCTAAACACACAGCTCTTCCAAGCTTCATCTTTCTAGGAGCTTGATTCATCAGCCTTCTCATCATTCTTCTGAATATCTTTCCATTGCTCTTCTTATCACCCAGCTAATTGATCTCCATTTTCTTCTGTATGAGTTAGCTAGAACTCGTTTCTGTTGCTTGCAGTTACTGGGGTCTAACTGATCACTTATTATCTCTGGGTTTGAATCAAGACGCAATCTGAACCACATTGTTGTGTGTGGCCAGGAATGATATTATTCCCAATAAGAATTGATCTGACACTCTTCATTTGTCCTGCTGTTTCATTTGCTTGACCTTATGTTTTAAAAAAGCAAGAGTTGGCATAAAACTTTCACTTGTTAGCAAAAATTATTTATGATTACTCTACATACCTAACCCTAATACTCACCTTAACTGAATATTAAATGAAAAGAAGCAACTGCCCTTATGCCTGAGGCTCAAGAGGAACTCAGGTGTATTAAGAAAACTCTAAAGAAGATGCAGAATAAAAGTCTTAGACACTGAGATGTTTCATACAATCTACTTTTACTTTTGAGTTTTAAAATTTTGGTTTCTGTGATGATATCTATTTTAAAGAAATGGCAAACTGAATACATGTGCTACAAGAGACTCTTCTTAGTCATTCTGTTGGACTGAGTGAGACCTAATCATTTGAAGCAGCATGTTTACTGAGCATGAAAAGATGGTAAACAGAATTGTAAGTGCATGGGCTGGATTAAAATGAGAGATAAAGTTTGTACTAATCTAATAGAAAATACATTTGAGTAAGAGAAACAAAAATTAAGATCTACATTGTCATGGATGAAATTTTAAATGAGTCTTTCAAAATGGTTGCAAATTTTTACCCACTCTCCACATCAGATCTTAAAAGATAAAAGTACACACCAGCAATTTATAAGTATGCCTGGACTGGAGGGCCCTGATGATTCTATTAATACAGGCTTTGAAGTAGCTTAATATAAAGCATATACATTGTCTATAAATATAGCTTATGGTTGGCAAATATTCTAATAAAATTGATTTTGTTCATACAGAGGGAAATGGCTTTGCGGTGGATTAAATGGCCTTTAAAAATACAGTAAGGCATTTTATTCTGTTTACTTTCAAAAATTACAAAATATCATCCAAAATAAGTCTGTGACTTTGTGTAGCCAAATCTTTATCAAGTGTGTCAGCCGAACTATGATGTGTTTGTGTGTCAAGTCAAGTTGCCCAGGCAGGAAAATCAATGCCACCACAATGTCAATTTCCAAGATTTTAAAGCATCTACTTTTACTTTTAGGACAAAAAGTGAAATAAAAGTAACAACTATCATAGAATGGTTAAAATAATAATGATGACATATCCCAGGAGAAAAATACAGCAGTGGCTGGCAACATTTTGTACTATGATAATAGAAACCTAACAAATTTAAAAAAGGAATTGTGATACCAGAGGTTACCTAGGATGTGAGGAAATAGACATTCTCAGAAATTACTGCTGCTGCTGCTGCTAAGTCACTTCAGTCGTGTCCGACTCTGTGCCACCCCATAGATGGCAGCCCATCAGGCTCCACCGTCCCTGGGCTTCTCCAGGCAAGAACACTGGAGCGGGTTGCCATTTCCTAGTGGAAAGCAAATATGTAAGTCTTTTGGAAGAAACTCAGCATATTCAATGCAACCTCATACAAAGTACCCCTGTGCAAGGAATATGCAGCATCACCTGGGGAGAGTAAGCAAGGAGTGTCAGCTTTGTAGGGCTGTCGTGAGATTCAAAGGAGATTATTTGTATAAAGTGCTTGGTGTAGTGTTTGGCACATAGTAAACTCTCAGTAAATGATAGCTACCATTGTTTATCAAACTCTACAGAAAATCAGTGTTTGAAGAAATTTATTGTTATTTATTACTGCGTTGCTTTTAAAAGTAAATGTTTTCAAGTAATCTGTATATCCTTCAATAAGGGGTAATTTGAGCAAAATCTAGTATAGACTTGGCATTCTGTAGGTTTTATTTTCTTTTTCTCCAGTGTTTTGTTGAGATAAAATACACAAAACACCAAATTTACTACTTAACCATTTGAAAGTGTACAGTTCAGTGGAATTAAGAACATGCATATTGTTGTGCGGCAAGTACCACCATTCATGCCAAGGTCTCTTCATCTTGCAAAACTGAAACTCCATAAACTTAAAAAATGGTGAGATGGATCTATGGGTAATAAAGTAGAAAGATGTCCATGGTATATTATTAGAAGGAAAGTTGGAGAGTGGTAGAATACTCTGAAACTATTTTCTAATAAGAGAGAGAATGTGTGTTGAAGAGGATCCTGTCAGCACTGATTTTTAGGAAATAGCCTTTCCTCCCATTCAGTGGTTAGGAGAGAAGCTTCCCTGTTAGTACAATGTAACGCAGTAAAATAATCATCATTGCTATCTCATTATTACATGGATTAAATGAATTAATACTTGTATAGAGTCACAGATGTCCTATTTCTAGAGGGGCTTTCTTGATTATCGCTAAGTATTGTAACCCCATAATATACTGCATATAAATGTAAACACATGCCTGTTTACTGCACATATGTGCATACCTATGTATGTAGTGTGAAAAGAATTATATCCAGGTATGTGTGAAAAATTAGAATGCTAATCCATCGATATTTTCTAGAATGTCATCTGAGGATGCAAAGGTACACACCCTACTTCTCACTGTAGTACACTCATTTATGTGTCATCTCTTCTGGACAGGTGCAGTTTTTTTCATCAGTGTATACTTCTGGCTTAGCAGTTGTGTGTGTGTGTGTGTGTGTGTGTGTGTGTGTGTGTATGTATGTGTGTGCTCACGTGCACGTGCTCAGTTGCTCCATCTCAATTGCTCAGTCATGTCTGACTGCAACCCCAGGAACTGTAGTTTGCCTTGCTCCTCTCCCCATAGAATTTTCCAGGCAAGAGAATACTGGAGCAGGTTGCCATTTCCTGCTCCAGGGGATCTTCCCAACTCAGGGCTGGTTGATGGTATACTATTCTAGTCACTGTACTGCATTCTGGTCGATGCCTATTTACCATGATCTCTGCCTGCGTCTGTGCCTCACTTTTCTTGTTCTGCACGTCTGAGTACTCCTGGACTCCTCTTTGTCTCTGATGCCTTCCACTAGACGGATGCACACTGTTTGCCAGGGTGATATTAGGGCCTTTGAAAGCACAAAGATGGAAGAGACCATGGCCTCTTGCATCTCCTGCATTAGCAGGTGGATTCTTTACCACTGTGCCCTGCAGGAAGCCCTGGCTTAGCAAGTAGTGAGTCCGTAATAAATTTCACTAAATTTTACAACAGTGAAATAGAATTTAGAAATGTTTTAGATAGGAAATCCTATAGTATCCCTTCTGCTTACATTTTTGGACACCCTTGCCTTCAGGAGTGGACTGTCAAACTGAACCTTTTGTGTATGCAGCTTCCTCAGAATCACTTTCCTTGTATGATTTCTCACATATAAGGTGACCTGTCTGCCCCCTCCAGTCAGAATGACTGGGTCCTGTCTAGACAGTTCTTAAGATATTTTGACATACTCAACTCACTAATTTGTTTTTCCCAAACTAAGCTGTTAGGATTAACTCTTTACCCCTAAATGTTGTGGTTGTTGTTTGGTCATTGTGTCCGACTCTGCAACCCCATGGACTGCAATATGCCAGACTTCCTTGTCCTTCACTGTATCCCAGAGTTTGCTCAAATTCTTTACCACTGAATATCTATTTTTAATTTGAGATATCCACCAATTAAAAAAACCACTAGCATACCTATTGCTGATTCATGTTGATATTTAGAGGATACCAACAAAATTCTGTAAAACAATTATCCTTCAAATAAAAAATAAATAAATTTTAAAAATTACCACTAGCCAAAACAGAATTCTTCAAAGTAACATTATACAGTCATTCTTCCATTCACATCCCAAGGAAGGCCACTGTACCTTTACATTATCGGCTGCGTTTCCCAAGCTCCCTCCAGCGTAAGGACAAACCTTTAGAGACAAGGTCTCTGCTTCTTCTCTCCTTCTCTAGGATGAGTTTCACAATCTGCTTGTAAAACTTAATTGAAAGAAATGCTGCATAGCACCTTGTAATTTTTCTGCTATTTTATTTCCTCCAATATACTGTACAAAAAATGTAAAGAATAAAAAAATCATGTACATAGGTGTGTAGTAAGCTGGATACCTGTAAATCTTTGGATTACTATTTCCTATCCAGGAGGAACCCACAGCTACCTTCATAACTCTTTATACACTTGGGCCATCCCTCTGGCAAGGGTACTCGATTTATATTCTGTTATTCCCTTAAAATAGTATATAAAATAAATTTTGCTCAGAACTTAACATTTTTAAGCTAAATATTTAAGATTTTTATTATAAAGCAAGAAAGAAGGTGATATTCTCCAACAGCCGTAAGAATAATAGTTGTGATAATAATAATAGCCTTCTAATTATTGAGACCTTGCACATTACATGTATCATCTCAATTAATTCTTACAACAACCTGATTAAGTAAATAGCTTTATCCCAACTTTATTGCTAAGGAAAATTAAGACCCAGAGAGATTAATTGCCAAAGATCACACAGTTAACAGGTGGTAAAGAATCCGCCTGCCAAAGCAGGAGCCTCAGAGGATGCAGGTTAGATCCCTGGGTTGGAAAGATCCCCTGGAGGAGGAGACAGCAACCCACTCCAGTATACTTGCCTGCAAAATCCCAGGGACAGAGGACGCTGGTGGGCTACAGATCATGGGATCTCAAAGACTCAGACACAACCGAAGCGACTAAGCGGGCACGCACACACACAGCTAACTACTTAACAGGACTTACTTACCAGGTTTCTTTGATTCTAACACCTACATCAAGTACTTATTATGGTTCAATAGTTTTAATATAATATGATAGAAATCAGGAGTAAATTAATAATCTCCAGGATAAAGTGAACCATTAGAGGGAGTGTGCTATTACATAACGTAGCAGTGGCTGTGGAGTTTTAAAGGGTAAAAGGACTCTGATCTGAAGAGGCAAGCACTGATACACGTAGGCCAATGTTTGCTGCTATTTGCTCTGTTTCCAAAATGAAACACTAGCCAGCTTAACCAAGGTTTAAAGAACTTGCCTTCTAACCTCACCTCCTCTGTTAATATTTGTTCCTTCCCTTACTTGTATCTTCCCTCTTTAACACAAAGGTCTTCCTCTTTCCCTAACACACCTGTCTCATAATTTGATACACCGTTCCCATCTTCCCCCATATTTACACAGGTGACTCTTTTTTTTAATCCCTCAAGCTTTAATATAATTGTCACTTCCTCTGAAATGCTGTTACTGGTCTCTTTAAGTCCCTATTTTTTTTCACCCTGTTTGCTTTGATCATAAGCTATAATTTGCTGCATTGGGGGATGGGGCGCTTACTTGGTTTAACGTCTACCTGGAAGCTTACTAGTAAATCTAGTGTCTCTTTCTTCACCACTGTATACCCAGAGTCTAATTAAAGCCTGCTTACTAGTTGTTGAATGAATAAATTATATGCTAAACATGAGCTTATAATGTAGAGAAAATAACAATAAATAACTAACATTTATATATAATGTCAAGCCAAGCTCTGATATCTTTATTTATCATATCTCCATTTGTGACTTCACATTTTTAAAATATTTCTTATCATAAACAAGATTCCTTTACAATAACGACCAAAACTCATAATCTCACCATAACAGTGAAATTCAATTGACATTGACATCACCCAGCAGTCACTGGGTCACAGTAACCAGAGGTGATGAGAACAAGAGACAGTGATTCATACGCTGGAGAAACTTTTGATTATATAAATGTAGAATAAGACCTATTGAATTTGTGTGGATATAAATCTGTAAAAACATTTTACATATCAGAGAAAAGGACCAGTTGAAATAGATCAGAACCCTGCAGGACCTTCCCAGGGGGCAGACCACCTGCTCCCTACCTTGTCCCCCACCTTTGTTTATAGAAAAGCTTTAGCTTTCTAGGCCTTCTCTGCATTTCAAAGAGAAAATTTAATCAGAGAAGTGAGAATATGCAGAAACAAAAAAAAGTAGTCAAACAAGTAAAAATAATAGTTTAGCTGTTAAACAAAGTCAGGGACCTCTGATTCCTCTTCAGGAGACATAGATAATATCCTGAGCTGTATCTTAGAGTTGTTTTGCAGATACTAAAACCCTACCAGGGAGAAGAAGTTAACTGTATACTGACCACCAGCACATAGACTCCAGACTGGTAGAAATGAAAGGGTTAATGATTGAGATTCCTGACACATCACCCTGTTGCCTCCCCATCAACCTGTCAAAGAACTGTGCATGAGTTGATTGCATACCTTGCAATCCTCTCCCTCACTCTGTCTTTAAAACCCTTCCCTGAAAGCCAACAGGGAGTTTGTCTCTTGCGCATGAGCTGCCCACTCTCCTTCCCTGGCCCTGCAGTACACACTACACTTTACCCCAGCCTGGTGTCAGCAGATTAGCTTTGCTGTGCATCAAGTAAGCGAATCCAAGTTTGGTTCAATAACACAGTGAGACATCAAAGGAAACTCTTTTCAGGACAAAATTATTCTGTTCTCTTAAGAAAAGAAATGGGTTGGCATCAGATAAGATTTCAACATAAACTGCAAGCACCAAAAAATCCTATGTCTTGACTCATTGCAGTTGCACTTGTATCTACTGTCCAGGAGCCATTTAGGTTGCAAGTCCCAGGCCTTCTTATTTGACTTAGTGATTTCAAATACTCAGAAGACATTAAAAATACTGAATCTTAGTTCTGAGGGGGAAAAGTTCTTACCCCGCACATGCACGGTGCTGTGTAAAGACCCGATTGCTCCATGGCTATTGTGTTGTTAGCAAAAATCCATGGTCCTGAATCAAGGGCCACAGGGGTAGTGAAGTGTGAAGAGAGAGATCTGAAAACAGCTTGCTGCATTGTGTCTGAGTGTATGTGTTGATAAGGACTTCATGCAATGAACCTTAGGGAATTAAATTGTGTCCAACCTAACATCCACCATGCCCAACAGATCTGCTCTTGCTTTCGCTATGCTTTCTGGATGGATCTGGTGTCTGGTAGGTGCATCTCGCAGTTCTTTGCTCCATGTACTTATATCTTCAATTTTTTTTTTAATCTTCAGTCCACTCCTCCACTCTCATCTGTACAAATTTGCATTCAACATTACTCCCTGGAAACATCAATATTAACGTGCATGAAATGAACTCTGAGCTTCACCATCCCTCAAATTTTACCCTCCTCGTGTGTTTTCTACCTCAGCAAATGACACAAATCAAGGTGGCATTCTTGATCTCTACTTTATCTCTCTATATTCAATCAGTTATTGAATTGCATAAGCTCGATCTTTATGTTGTATTAAAACTGCACCCAGT
Source organism: Tragelaphus eurycerus (assembly GCA_935064755.1). Classification (NCBI taxonomy): domain Eukaryota; kingdom Metazoa; phylum Chordata; class Mammalia; order Artiodactyla; family Bovidae; genus Tragelaphus; species Tragelaphus eurycerus. The sequence continues at coordinate 35,119,211 of CAKXYN010000010.1, read as the reverse complement.
TCTTCACTATACATATGTAAGCCACCATCATATCGCCTCTGCACCACTAGAATAACCTCCTTATGGTTTCCCAATTCAGTTTTGCATCATTTATTATGCATTTGCCCACACAATAGCCAAAATGATCTTTTAAAACATGAATCATATAAAGACAACCTGTTGTCCACCATAGCCCCCATGGCTTTCTGTATCATTCAGAACTTAGTCCAAAGATTTGACCGTGGCCTATAAAACTCTACATGATGTAACTCTCTTGGCATCGGCCACAGCAGCTTCCTGGTGCTTTTCAAACACACCAAACACACTCTCCCTCCCTCACCACTCCTGGAATCGTGTTGTTTCCTCTACCCTGGAGAATAATTCTTTCCCAAAGAGTTGCAAGGACAATCCAATCATATGATTTCCCTAGTCCCTTCTTCAGAGACACGTCTTTCCACGTTATTTGAAAAAAAAAAAAAATGGGGGAAAAAAAATCACCTCTCCATTTTGCTCTATCTTTGCTTTATTGTTTTCTACCTAAACTTAAAATGGGCTTCCCTGGTGGTTCAGACAGTAAAGAACCCGCCTGCAATCCGGGGGACTTGGGTTCGATCCCTGGGTTGGGAAGATCCCCTGGAGGAGGGCAGGGCAACCCACTCTAGTATTCTTGCCTAGAGAATCCCTATGGACTGTAGCCCGCCAGGGTCCCAAAAAGTTGGAAATGACTGAGTGACGAAGCACTACCTTAAAATAGTATGTACTTGATACTATGCAGTGTTATTATTATTAATTTACTACTCATTTCTCTATATTATGTTTCATAAGGAAAAGAAATTTTTTTGTTCACCCCAGCATCCCCAACACCTAAAATAATGTCAGGAACATGCTAGAGATTCAGAAAATATTTGTTGAATAAATACATTAGTCCAGAAATGCACTGTAAATCTGGTTATCCCAGAATTACCAGATGGCTTTTATAGCAGCTCAGTGGGGACCCCTGAGCAAATCCTCAGGCCACCATATAATTTTGTGAAGACCACGTTGCTGGAATTTTATTCTAGCTCTGGCTTATTTCCTCCCTACTCTACTCTAATATGCTAGGTGACTAAGTGTGGACACTAAGTAACCAATGTCCTGCTTTTATTGTTTTTACCCTCTATAAACTTATAATAAAGAAAGCAAATCAACTTAGATACAGCATGATACTATAGAATTAGATAACAAATAATAAAACCTTCCAATGGATATTTTAAAAGTTTTTAAGTGCTTTCTCACTTACTCTGGTGACTTTCCCATTATTCAATTGTCTTAAATATATTTCTAGGTTAACTTTCCTGTTTTCCTGTTATGAGGATAGTACCAGCTCAAGATGGTACTAACTTCTGGGTGAAAATGCAACTTGATCCATTTTATTAGCTTCAACTTAGAAATGCAGACTTTGATTGCTACACAAAGAATATGCCATATTTTTTGCCAAAACTGTTGCATATTTGACTACTAAGCAAACTACACTTGAAGCTACAAGTAAATAAATAATGATGGTTAAGGACCAAAAGAAGGTGCCTAAGGCTTCAAGGAGCAGCAGGGATTAGCAGGGCTGGGGCAAATTGAGACCAAAGAACAGGTCAGAGAGTGGGGAAAGGTCTACAAATGATGGTCACCTAGGTTGCTGTGGACTTGAACTTTTCAGTGAAATGGGAAATCATTGTAAAATTTCTAACAAAGAAGTGATGTGCTCAAACTTATATTTTAAAAGCTGCTCACTTTGGCAGCTGTGTTAAAACAGCCCACAAAATAGGACGAGGGAAGATACGTATGCTCTTGTCCAATTCAGATGCAAGGTGAGGATGGTTTTAATGGCAACACTGAAATCTACAACTGGTCAAACTATGATAGTAGAGTCAAACAAATATGGCGATAGACCACATGTGGCATTTGAGGATAAGAAATGGGTCAAGGATTATATAAAAGTTATCTGAACAACTAAAGAAATAACATTTTGTTAAGTTAAATGAAGGAAAGTTGAAGGACAAATTAGAGTGAACACTAGTAATATTCGTTCAGTGTGGATCATGTTAAATTTGACATGTGTTTTTGACCTCCAAGTGAAAATGTCAATAGGCTGTCGGATTTATGAATTTGGAGCTCAGCTTGTGTTGGGGAAATAAATGTTGATGTGGAGAAATAAATGTTCAAGATCTAAATAACATTAAAAGTCATCAGAGAGGATGAGATCACCAAGGTGGTGAATAGTTTGGGAAGGAAAGAAGTCCATGTCCTTAATCACAAGGACACTGTAGGCTCAAGAGGACAGGAAATGATGAAGAATCACCAAAAGAGATTTGAGTAATGTCTATAAGGGTAGAAGGGCTTCCCTGGTGGCTCTGTGGTAAAGAATCTGCCTACATTGCAGGAGACGTGGGTTCGATTCCTGGGTTGAGAAGATCCCCTGGAGAAGGCACTGGCAACCCACTCTGGTATTCTTGCCTGGGAAATCCCATGGACAGAGGAGCCTGGTGGGCTACAGTCCATGGAGTTGCAAAGGATTGGACACAACTTCGGGACTAAACCACCACCACCACCATAAAGGCAGAAATGAGCAAGAGTCATCACTGTGTTATAGTTCTGGATGTGTAAACTGACACCTGGGAACTGGCCACTGAATCTAGCAACATAGAGTTTTTCTTCTGCATAAAAAATGTTATTTATCCAGATGACTCCACATATTTGTATCAAAATGAATCATCAAAAATACAATGAAAAGAGGAATGCAATTACTTATGTAATTTTTCATTATGTCTGCTGCTGCCTCAAATTCACCTCCACTGGATTCTAAGCAGAGATGCTTGTAGATTTACATTGGTATCTGACAATTTCATACAAATCACCACCATTAAAATATATTACTGATATATGTAGAACGTTTAATGTTTACAGTGGCATACAAGTGCATTATTGAATGTGTAATATAAAACATATGGAACTAGTAAATATTATTATTATTAATGTCACTTACAGATATGAAACAAAAGCCTTTAAAGAAGGCAGTTCCACTTTGCATGTGTTGTATATGTGAATATGGGCATATAATAGTTTGTATATATGTTAGTATTTGTGTATATAGCTTGTGTATTGTATATTCATGTATATAGTTCTTATTGTTTCTCTGGCTTTTTGTTGATCTGCTCACATTCTCTTAATCATTTTCCCCATGGCCATCAGCAAGCAGGCGAATGTTTGGGAAAGGGACAGGAACTACAACCTCTGTTGCAGCAAATAGAGCAAGTGCTTTGGAACTAAGGGTTAAAATGTCAGCTGTCACAATTTCTACCTGTATGACCTTGGTCTGGTCACTTAGCATTTCTGGCCTTAATTTCTTTATCTGTATAATATAGATTGTCATATTTACCTTAAGATTTTAAACAGTCAAAACACACTGTGTAAATTGTCCATTTAATCTTCCTAAGGGTAGGCTGGTTACCATCAGTACCTGCTTCCATACACTCCTAAGTATTTATTACACACCACTGAAACTATGAGCCTCCTGAATTAGCATTTCAAAGACAGCAACTTTGCTATTTTTTTCCATTTTCTCCCAATAATATGGTGAAAAGGCACCTATACAATGAAAGAATAAAGGCCATGGCATATGTCAAGTGTATAATATGAAATAATAAGTCATATCATTAATGCCATTATTATCTTGATCCACAAAAAACAAACCCATAATTTGTTTCCAATGGCAAGAAAGTTGATTAACAAAACTGCATTGCCACCATAAGCTTTGCGTCCAATCTGGACTTTTATTTACCAAATGCTCATGTTAACTAGTCATTTCCCAAAGTCAACTGAGCAATGCTACTAGAAAAAGTCACTTTAAGTTAATCCTACAGGTTAGCAAAACTCAAATTAAAGGCATTCAACTTCAGCTGATATTTATCATCTGGATACTATATTCACTTACCCTTAATGTAAAACCTGATGGCTTCCAAGTTTCTGGGGCCACCTTTTCTTTTAATATCTAATGAATCTGTTCATTAGCTGATCTTAAAGAGGAGCTGAGTACATGCTAACTGCTAAACCAATGTTTGTTAAGAGAATCACAGAATAAGTCAATGAATAAATACATGTGACAATAATTATTAGCAGAAACAAAGAACAAAAAATATAAAAATCTTTTAGGTTATCAAATTCCAGAAGAATGACCTTTGTGCTTTTTTTTTTCCTACAACAAACATAAACTTTTTTTTAAAGTTGTTCATGCATGCCGTGAAATGTTTTTCTCTTATTAATTTCCTTTTTACACTCAGTTTTTAGACAGTTGAAAATTATGAGTTTACATTACAAGATGTACTTTAGGTTCATATTTTATGGCTGAGTACTATAGCATGCACTATTATGAAAACAATTCTAAACTGTGCTTCATTATATTATATTGTGTACTTTATATTCTGAAGATCCTATCAGCACCAGGGAACAGACAAATTTAATAAAAGACAGTGTTCCTGTTGCCATAATAGTTATTAAAATGAAACTCTTCCCAGGAGACATTTACAGTATCTTTTCGAAGATATCTGCATACTTTGACTAATCAATTGGGGCCTCTAGATATGAATAGAAGCATCACACATCTTAGAAACATACTGTACTAAGCTAGAAGGAATTATGATTATCCAGGCCTGCTCCTTCATTTTATGGGAGAGGACATGAAGAGAGAGAGTAACTGATGCACCCTCCTAATTCATGTCTAATTTGTGAGTTAGACCTGAGGTGTCTTGACATCTAGCCAAGGATTCTTTCCACTTGGGAAGCATATGGGTGTCACCTAATATATCATCCCTAAAACAACTTCAAAAAAGACAAGAAAGAGCTTTTTTTTTTTAAACCATTTCTTACAGTCTTGAGGAGATAAGTACCTTAATTATTATCTACTATTATTTTGATTATTTATCTGCTTATGTTTTTTTTTTTTTGTCTGTCTCTTGATAGAATTTGTTCTTATTTGGGATACTGCAGAATTCCCTGTGCTTAGAGCTAACATATAGAATTCATTCAATAAATATATAAATAAAAGTTTAATAGATATAATGTGTGAACTTGTGCTCAGTCGTGCCTGACTCTTTGTGACCCTACAGATTGTAGCCCTCCAGAGTCCTCTGTCTATGGCATTTCCCAGGCAAGAATACTGGAGAGGATTGCTGTTTCCTCCTCCAGGAAATTTTCCCGATCCAGGAATCAAACCCCCATCTCCTGCACTGTAGGCAGATTCTTTATCACTGAGCCACCATAATAGGTGCTACAAAATTGATTAAAAATTAGGACTGACCTCTAAGAGATGGTCAAGAACTACACACACACACACACACACACACACACACACACACACACACACACACACAATACACAACATAAAGCAGAATATATTAAATGCCACACAAATGGCATAAATGAGTTGTGAAGTAATTAAAGCAGCCCTGTGACTCTGGCAACAAGGAATATACAAAAATTTCTAAGAAGCTATCAACCTTAGGTAAGTTACAGAGTAAGATAATCATAGAGGATTATCTTTTTAAAGTTTTGTGACACCCTCAGCTCAGCTGGTCAGCTCTGAGTACTGCAAGGTAAGAACTGGCAGAGCTGACATAAGGAAGCTGAGCCTATAGGGTGCCTACAGGGTGAGTAGAAGTCAATATAAATGATGAAAATATTTGAGAGACTAACAAACAGGCTGCAGCCTGAGAATGGTTAAAAGGTGTTTGAGAAATAAACCAACTTTTTTTAGAGATGTGGAGTAAAAATGATAGGCAAATATTAAATAAGAGGCTATCAATAGTAAGAGATTGGTTGTGACATATGGTCATGACTCTGTGAAGAGATGATGGAAATTAAGAAAGGAAGGAAGTGGGGAGGAAGGAAGACAGTTTCTAATTTTAGCCATGTGATTTCCTGGTTATCTTACCTTGAACAGAAGCCTTTCTGTATGTCCCTGAAACTCATTGTCTCACTGTAAAACAAACAAAATAATGCTTTTCTCATAAGATGGTTTGACAACTAAAGGAGATGATGCAAGTAAAGCCGTTAACACTGTTTAAACCCAAATAGTGCTCAAGATTAAGTGTAGCTATAAATATCAATTATTATATATTTTTGCAATAATGATAACAGTCAAGACACTCTATTAAATAAATTAAATAAAAGAACAATTGAGACACAGTCCTTGACTACAAGAAACCTGTGGTGCAGTGCCACCAGAATCCTGGTGGTTTTCAATCTTGGAAAAAATTGGATGGAAGATTAACTAATCAGAGACTTGGAATACTAACCCAGCATGCAGACAGCAAAATACAAGATTACAAAAAAATGGAAATAAAATATTTTGACATATAAAGAGATAAACATATAGCAGTGTTCAAAATGTTAATTAAGACTATTTTATTTTAATTGGTTGAAAATGGTGGAATGGAAATGGTCAAAACACAAAATGTATTGTACATTAGATGTCATAACTCACTTGATTATGAAAGAACACATTCTTCATTAAAAATAAGCCATGTGCATTTTCTGTCCACTGATGTGCAATGTCATTTAAGACATTCCATCATTCTCTGCTTGAGCACTCTTCTGTAATCTGATGAGGTGGCCAGGGGAGAGACAAGGATAGCCAAGGCATTAAAATGTAATCAAGATATGCAAATTTATATCTAAATGTGATTTGCTGGGAAAAAGAAATTAATCTAGGCATGGTCAAATAAACAATGCGTAATATGGATAATTAATCACCAAATTAGCAACTTCGGTCCCCTGAGGAAATTATGCAAATTGAAAAGGCCCCCATCCACTGACACAATTAGACCACTTAATGGCCAACTCTCAACAAAATAACCCTGGGGAACATCACTAAACAAATAGCCCAATCAACCTTAGTGTCCCAAACTCCATGGCAGTATTTAGTATTATTAATATTGTTTCTCCCTGGTTTGAACTTATTCAGAAAGACTCCATCACATTTTGCTAGAAAATACTGGAAGATCCCACATTATGGATGGTCCATTATGTGATTCTCTCGAAGTCTAGTTTTCCACTTGTCAATCAAATTATCTTATTATTGAAATCTGAAATCACACAAATGATAAGCCTTCACGAATGAGCAGAGGTCAATTATATATCTCCAATCACTAACAGCAAAATCAAGGAAACATTGATGTACTATGCAAAAGGATGTCCCGTATGGCCTGATGTCACCTGCTTACTATACCAGCAGCAAAGAAAGGATCTCTACACTTCCTTGATAATAAGTATTGTCACTTCAGGTAGGAGTATCTTTTGTCTCTAAGAATGTTAGGGTGCTGTCCCACACCTGCCCTAGATCCTGTACCAGGTAATCTTACCTCTCTTCCCTTTACTCCACCTATATAAAACTGGTGACAGAATGGGGAACACATGTATACCTGTGGCGGATTCATTTTGATGTATGGTAAAACCAATACCATACTGTAAAGTTAAGTACAATAAAATTTAAAAAAAAAAAAAAAACTGGTGACAGAATTACCCCTGCAGAACCCTTTGAGACTGGGCCGAACAGAAGCAGTGAGACTCTGGGGCTATATCCCCCCATCAAAACCTGACTCCACCTCTAGAAAGATCACAAAGTTTCCTGGATAGAAATATAAGATGCTTCACCCCCAGAAGCATGTTTATCAGATACTTTGCTATTATAATTTTGCTGCTGAAAAGACTAGTCACAGCAAAGAAATTGTATTAGTACTATGATTGCTGGTGGGTTAGTGGTACCTTATCATTTATAGATCCTATCATATTCCTTGCCTGTATGGTTTAGTGCTGCCACTTAGCTCATTTACTCCTCCAAACACCCTAATATGCCCAAGGTCAGAAAACTAAGAATTGGCAAACGAGGGCTGCCGATTATAGGTCTCTTGACTCTCCAGGTAGCATGCTAAATACCATGCTAAGTCAAATGACATACACTCCAAATTCCCAAGTCAGAAAATAGCCAAACTGGGAATAACAATGAAGCAGTACTGTCCACTCTACTTGGCCTTGCTGTTTTCAGAAAAGCATATCTGATGTGACAGCAGCTTGTTGCTTATATTGCTAGCGTTCAATCCCTCAGGCCATCTGGAGGGACTGACCGTCCCACCCTGGAAAGCAATGAATCCCCTGGCCCTGGGAAAAGGGAATTATAACCTTGACATGTGTTTTTTCCCTAATTCTCATTCTCTATCACACCCCCAAACTGAAGAGTCCTGTAAAAGTCAGATGGGGGCAAGGATCTTCTTCCCTGTAAGAGTTATGCAACTCAACCATAGGCAAACATTGTAAACTAGAGCAAAGACACACTCCCTTTACCTTTATTATAAAATGTAAAAATCTGCATCTAGAACCACAGTCACCTAGTATTTTTAGCAGTGAAAGTATTGTGGCAAATCATCTAATCTAGTGATTTTTAAATAATGCTCTATAGATCATAAGGGACTTGTAAGTATACCTCGGGGACTAACTGTGGGGTGAGTTGGAGAAGACAAGAGCTGGGTCCCCCACCAATCTTCAGCAATGTGTACCTCTCTTACAGACTGGGTAGCCACAGATGACAGCTTTTGAAGAAAGGGCTTTGCAACTCAAAGTATTTATTTATTTTATTTATTTTTTCACTTTTTTTTTTTTTTTTTATTATTATTATTTTTTTTTAATTTTTCTTAACTTTACAATATTGTATTGCTTTTACTATACATCGAGATGGATCCGCCACCAGAATACACGTGTTCCCCATCCTGAACCCTCCTCCCTCCCCCCTTCCCACACCATCCCTCCAGGTCATCCCAGTGCTCCAGTCCCAGGCATCTGTTATAGGGCATCATACCTGGACTGACTCGTTTCAGATATGATATTATACATATTTCAATGCTATTCTCCCCAATCGTCCCACCCTCTCCCAGTCCCAGAGTCCAAAAGTCTGTTCTAAACATCAGTGTCTCTTTTGCTATCTCATAAGCAGGGTGATTGTTACCATCTTTCTAAATTCCATATATATGTGTTAGTATACTGTATTTGTGTTTTTCTTTCTGGCTTACTTCACTCTGTATAATAGGCTCCAGTTCCATCCACCTCATTAGAACTGATTCAAATGTATTCTTTTTAATGGCTGAGTAATACTCCATCGTGTATATGTACCACAGCTTGCTTATCCATTCATCTGTGGATGGGCATCTAGGTTGCTTCCACGTCCTGGCTATTGTAAACAGTGCTGCTATGAACATTGGGGTACACGTGCCTCTTTCAATTCTGGTTTTCTCAGTGTGTATGCCCAGCAGTGGGATTGCTGGGTCATAAGGCAGTTCTATTCCCAGTTTTTTGAGGAATCTCCATACTGTTCTCCATAGTGGCTGTACTAGTTTGCATTCCCACCAACAGTGTAAGAGGGTTCCCTTCTCTCCGCACCCTCTCCAGCATTTATTGCTTGTGGATTTTTGGATCGCAGCCATTCTGACTGGCGTGTAATGGTACCTCATAGTGGTTTTGATTTGCATTTCTCTGATAATGAGTGATGTTGAGCATCTTTTCATGTGTTTGTTAGCCATCTGTATGTCTTCTTTGGAGAAATGTCTATTAAGTTCTTTGGCCCATTTTTTGATTGGGTCGTTTATTTTTCTGGAATTGAGCTGTAGAAGTTGCTTGTATATTTTTGAGATTAGTTGTTTGTCTGTTGCTTCATTTGCTATTATTTTCTCCCATTCTGAAGGCTGTCTTTTCAGCTTGCCTATAGTTTCCTTTGTTGTGCAGAAGCTTTTAAGTTTGATTAGGTCCCATTTGTTCATTTTTGATTTTATTTCCGATATTCTGGGAGGTGGGTCATAGAAGATCCTGCTGTGATGTAAATCAGAGAGTGTTTTGCCTATGTTTTCCTCTAGGAGTTTTATGGTTTCTGGTCTTATATTTAGCTCTTTAATCCATTTTGAGTTTATTTTTGTGTATGGTGTTAGACAGTGTTCTAGTTTCATTCTTTTACAAGTGTTCAACCAGTTTTCCCAGCACCACTTGTTAAAAAGATTGTCTTTAGCCCATTGTATATTCTTGCCGCCTTTGTCAAAGATTAGGTGACCATATGAGCGTGGATTTATCTCTGGACTTTCTATTTTGTTCCATTGATCTATATTTCTGTCTTTGTGCCAGTACCATACTGTCTTGATGACTGTAGCTTTATAGTAGAGCCTGAAGTCAGGCAGGTTGATTCCTCCAGTTCCGTTCTTCTTTCTCAAGATAGCTTTGGCTATTTGAGGTTTTTTGTATTTCCATACAAATTGAGAAATTATTTGTTCTAGCTCTGTGAAGAATACCGTTGGTAGCTTGATGGGGATTGCATTGAATCTATAAATTGCTTTGGGTAGTATACTCATTTTCACTATATTGATTCTACCAATCCACGAACAAGGAATATTCCTCCATCTATTAGTGTCCTCTTTAATTTCTTTCAGCAGTGTTTTATAGTTTTCTAAATATAGGTCTTTAGATTCTTTAGGAAGATATATTCCTAAGTATTTTATTGTTTTCATTGCAATGGTGAATGGAATTGTTTCCTTAATTTCTCTTTCTATTTTCTCGTTATTAGTGTACAGAAATGCAAGGGATTTCTGTGTGTTAATTTTATATCCTGCTACTTTACTGTATACATTGATTAGTTCTAGTAATTTTCTGGTGGAATCTTTAGGGTTTTCTACGTAGAGGATCATGTCATCTGCAAACAGTGAGAGTTTTACTTCTTCTTTTCCAATTTGGATTCCTTTTATTTCTTTTTCTGCTCTGATTGCTGTGGCCAGAACTTCCAGAACAATGTTGAATAATAATGGTGAAAGTGGGCATCCTTGTCTTGTTCCTGACTTTAGAGGAAATGCTTTCAGTTTTTCACCATTGAGGATAATGTTTGCTGTGGGTTTGTCGTATATAGCTTTTATTATGTTGAGGTATGTTCCTTCTATTCCTGCTTTCTGGAGAGTTGTTATCATAAATGGATGTTGAACTTTGTCAAAGGCTTTCTCTGCATCTATTGAGATAATCATATGGTTTTTATTCTTCAGTTTGTTAATGTGGTGTATTACGTTGATTGATTTGCGGATATTGAAGAATCCTTGCATCCCTGGGATAAAGCCCACTTGGTCATGGTGTATGATCTTTTTAATGTATTGTTGGATTCTGATTGCTAGAATTTTGTTAAGGATTTTTGCGTCTATGTTCATCAGTGATATTGGTCTGTAGTTTTCTTTTTTTGTGGGATCTTTGTCAGGTTTTGGAATTAGGGTGATGGTGGCCTCATAAAATGAGTTTGGAAGTTTGCCTTCCTCTGCAATTTTCTGGAACAGTTTGAGTAGGATAGGTGTTAGCTCTTCTCTAAATTTTTGGTAGAATTCAGCTGTGAAGCCGTCTGGGCCTGGGCTTTTGTTTGCTGGGAGATTTCTGATTACAGTTTCAATTTCCGTGCTTGTGATGGGTCTGTTAAGATTTTCTATTTCTTCCTGATCCAGTTTTGGAAAGTTGTACTTTTCTAAGAATTTGTCCATTTCTTCCATATTGTCCATTTTATTGCCATATAATTGCTGATAGTAGTCTCTTATGATCCTTTGTATTTCTGTGCTGTCTGTTGTGATCTCTCCATTTTCTTTTCTAATTTTATTGATTTGATTTTTCTCCCTTTGTTTCTTGATCAAATCGAATGAAAATGAAAACACAACAACCCAAAACCTGTGGGACACTGTAAAAGCAGTCCTAAGGGGAAAGTTCATAGCAATTCAGGCATACCTTAAGAAACAAGAAAAAAGCCAAATAAATAACCTAACTCTACACCTAAAGCAACTGGAAAAGGAAGAAATGAAGCACCCCAAGATTAGTAGAAGGAAAGAAATCTTAAAAATTAGGGCAGAAATAAATGCAAAAGAAACAAAAGAGACCATAGCAAAAATCAACAAAGCCAAAAGCTGGTTCTTTGAAAGGGTAAATAAAATTGACAAATCAAAGTATTTTTTTAAAGCCCTCCCTCCCTAGTGTAACGTCCTCACTTTATCTTAAAACCATCCTATGTAATAAAAGCTGACTCCCTAAGGCCACACCCAAGTGACCAGTGTTCCAGCACTCTGTCAATGCCTGTTGCCAGATTGGTATTAAATCTTGTCTATGATTCAGCAGTGCCTGTGACTCTGTACAAATGCTATACAAATTTTTGTCTTTAAGAGTTTGAGAGTCAGGCTGGATCCAACATCAATTTGACTAGTAAATCTTCCTTTCACAGTCCAGATATTCTGCACAAACACCAAGGGCTGTTCTGACTCTGTACCTTTATATCAACCTGATAATTGACTCAGTACACTCAATTCAGAGCCCCTCTCCAGCACTTTTCCATAAGGACCCAGGAGTCTTCTGCTTGTCTGAAGCACTCTAGTCTTATTTCTCAGTCACTCTGACCACTGGCTCTATTGCTTGTGTGTGGTCTGACTCTGGTCTTTTAGATCTCATCCACATATTTGATTTACCCAGTTTTTGAATCTAAATTCTTACTCAAGAATTCAGTTCTAACTCAAGAACCAGGAGTCCTGGTTATCAGTCCTGGTTATACAGTCCCCTTATCAGCTGTATAAACTTGGACTAGCATTGTTTGGCATACACTGCTGCTGCTAAGTCGCTTCAGTCGTGTCTGACTCTGTGCGACGCCACAGATGGTAGCCCACCAGGCTCCCTCGTCCCTGGGATTCTCCAGTCACGAACACTGGAGCGGGTTGCCATTTCCTTCTCCAATGCATGAAAGTGAGAAGTGAAAGTGAAGTCGCTCAGTCGTGTCCAACTCTTAGCGACCCCAGGGACTGCAGCCCACCAGGCTCCTCCATCCATGGGATTTTCCAGGCAAGAGTACTGGAGTGGGGTGCCATTGACATACACTAGATAATTTCTAATCATTGTCCCACTGCTAAAATATTACTTATTTAAAATCCCTTGGCTCCTGATTTTATGGTTGGCAAAATTAGGATAAGATCTACTCCATCTTTCTTTAGAGTTGCTGTAAATATGCTATTAGCTGATATATATGAGTGTTCTTTGTAAACTGTATTTTGTACCCAGAAAAAAAAATGTATTGTGATTTCTGGACGGTCTCAGTTCTGTCACTCCCATGAGATACCATAAAGCTGCAAGGAACACCTGGCTATCAGAGTTGTATTACTCAAATGTTTCTTTTAAATCTTGCTAAACTTTATACCCTTGAATTTTTGTACACTAAGATATGAAATCCCTGGGCTTTGTGACATTTCTTTGATCTGGGAGAAGAAAATAACACAAGAAATCCTATCTAAGGATGGAGTCAGAGACATCAAAGCAGATAAGTACAGTATGAGAAGAAATGTTCATACTGCAAACATGTTGACTGAAAATCTGTCTTGTCACAAAGTAGTGATAGTGACCACATTCTTTCAGAACAAAGTCTAAAGGTAAGGCTGTGAGTCCAAAAAAAAAAAAGAGGCTGAGCAGGAAAACCTACAAAACTGAATAGATTTGATTGTGTCCAATCTCAAATTAGTTTAAAATTGTTTTGCATCAGAATCCATACACATAAACACATATAACAACACACACATACACATATTCTGTACACTTTTCTACATGCTGAAGCAATCTGTAATAAATTGAATAACCACGAGTTTGCTTAAGTGAAGAATATTACGTAAATAAGAACTAGGTGTCTTGCTTAGCACCCCCTCTGGACACACCTACTCAAATAAGTTGTGATGAAGAGAACCTTATTCTGCATATTAATTAGGTCAAGCCATCGGGGAAGGCAATGGCACTCCACCCCAGTACTCTTGCCTGGAAAATCCCATGGACGGAGGAGCCTGGTAGGCTCCAGTCCATGGGGTCGCTAAGAGTCGGAGACGACTGAGCGACTTCACTTTCACTTTTCACTTTCATGCACTGGAGAAAGAAATGGCAACCCACTCCAGTATTCTTGCCTGGAGAATCCCAGGGACAGAGGAGCCTGGTGGGTTGCCGTCTATGGGATCGCACAGAGTCGAACACAACTGAAGCCACTTAGCAGCAGCAGCAGCATGAGTCTTTGATTCCAAATATAAATGTAATATTCTTACTCGTGGATGAATCTATCAAGTTTTTAAATGTCATGTAAAGAGATCCAAACAAGAAGGTAATCGCTGCAATCAAACTGTGGAGAACAAAAAAGTTAAAAAGACCTAGGAAATCACTTGAGTATTTGGTAGTAAAATTATCTCCTTAATTTTTGTTTCTTTGGCAGAAGTTCCTGTGGCAACACTTCCTTATTGTTTTCTTTCCTTTCTCCTTTCTTCTGGGGTTTTACCCATTCTCTCTCAACTGTGGCTTTTTAGTAAAATTATTATTACTATAATTATAATATTTATTTTTATATAGTTGTTTGAGAAGAAGATAAACAAGAAATCTTCAAGTATACCTAGTGTTTAGTTTAATCTTAGATAGAGAACATGACTTTAGAAGGAAGAGAAGCAGACCTGTTTCTTATTTTATTTCTGAATGATGGATGCTTTGGATGGGAAGATGACACAGGAGCGCCACAGTGGGGAATAGTCCAATAAGTGGAATAAGTGTGGTGCATTTATTTTGTTATCTTTTTTTAATCCCCAAAAATGTATTAGAAGAGGAATATTTGGTGACAAGGCCTGTCTACATCTCAAAATGACCCAAGACGATATAGTCTACTGTGGACTTTCATTGCTTAATGAATAAACCGGCTCACTTCATATTTGACTGATGCAACTCTACTGTGAAAATGTCCGAGATTCTCTAAGGAAATAGCCAATGTGGGTAGATCATCAGATTGGGGAGCAAAAAATCAGTAGGAGAGTCATCCAGAACTGAGGCATGAAAATGTCTTTTTTTTTTTTTCCACTTAGGCGAAAAAAGTAGAATTGATACTCAAGTAAAACATGCCTCACATGCTCCAACAGTACAGATGGCTGTTTGACTTACAAGGTTTGGTACAACTGACATGTATAAGTGCTTTTTACTTTTCAAACTTCAGTTGTCATACTGGAGACGTTTAGGCCTCACGAAGGACTGTCAGATCAGATCAGTGACTCAGTCGTGTCCGACTCTTTGCGACTCCATGAATCGCAGCATGCCAGGCCTCCCTGTCCATCACCAACTCCCAGAGTTCACCTAAACTCATGTGCATAGAGTCGGTGATACCATCCAGCCATCTCATCCTCTGTCGTCCCCTTGTCCTCCTGCCCCCAATCCCTCCCAGCATCAGTCTTTTCCAATGAGTCAACTCTTCGCATGAGGTGGCCAAAGTACTGGAGATTCAGCTTTAGCATCATTCCTTCCAAAGAAATCCCAGGGCTGATCTCCTTCAGAATGGATTGGTTGGATCTCCTTGCAGTCCAAGGGACTCTCAAGAGTCTTCTCCAACACCACAGTTCAAAGGCATCAATTCTTCAGCGCTCAGCCTTCTTCACAGTCCAACTCTCACATCCATACATGACCACAGGAAAAACCATAGCCTTGACTAGATGAACCTTTGTTGGCAAAGTAATGTCTCTGCTTTTGAATATGCTATCTAGGTTGGTCATAACTTTCCTTTCAAGGAGTAAGCGTCTTTTAATTTCTTGGCTGCAGTCACCATCTGTAGTGCTTTTGGAGCCCAGAAAAATAAAGTCTGACACTGTTTCCACTGTTTCCCCATCTATTTCGCATGAAGTGATGGAACCAGATGCCATCATCTTCGTTTTCTGAATGTTGAGCTTTAAGCCAACCTTTTCACTCTCCACTTTCACTTTCATCAAGAGGCTTTTTAGTTCTTCTTCACTTTCTGCCATAAGGGTGGTGTCATCTGCATATCTGAGGTCATTGATATTTCTCCCGGCAATCTTGATTCCAGCTTGTGCTTCTTCCAGCCCAGCATTTCTCATGATGTACTCTACATATAAGTTAAATAAGCAGGGTGACAATATACAGCCTTGATGAACTCCTTTTCCTATTGGAACCAGTCTGTTGTTCCCTGTCCAGTTCTAACTGTTGCTTCCTGACCTGCATACAAATTTCTCAAGAGGCAGATCAGGTGGTCTGATATTCCCATCTCTTTCAGAATTTTCCACAGTGTGTTGTGATCCACACAGTCAAAGGCTTTGGCATAGTCAATAAAACAGAAATAGATGCTTTTCTGGAACTCTCTTGCTTTTTCCATGATCCAGTGGATGTTGGCAATTTGATCTCTGGTTCCTCTGCCTTTTCTAAAACCAGCTTGAACATCAGGAAGTTCACGGTTCACATATTGCTGAAGCCTGGCTTGGAGAATTTTAAGCATTACTTTACTAGCGTGTGAGATGAGTGCAATTGTGCAGTAGTTTGAGCATTCTTTGGCATTGCCTTTCTTTGGGATTGGAATGAAAACTGACCTTTTCCAGTCTGGTGGCCACTGCTGAGTTTTCCAAATTTGCTGGCATATTGAGCGCAGCACTTTCACAGCATCATCTTTCAGGATTTGGAATAGCTCCACTGGAATGTCATCACCTCCACTAGCTTTGTTCGTAGTGATGCTTCCTAAGGCCCACTTGACTTCACATTCCCGGATGTCTGGCTCTAAGTCAGTGATCACACCATCGTGATTATTTGGGTCATGAAGCTCTTTTTTGTACAGTTCTTCTGTGTATTCTTGCCACCTCTACTTAATATCTTCTGCTTCTGTTAGGTCCATACCATTTCTGTCCTTTATCGAGCCCATCTTTGCATGAAATGTTCCTTTGGTATCTCTGATTTTCTTGAAGAGATCTCTAGTCTTTCCCATTCTGTTGTTTTCCTCTATTTCTTTGCATTGATCGCTGAAGAAGAAGGACTATAATTGTCATTATATATTTCCACCTTATATGGTTAAGACTGTAGCAAATAGTTTTTGTGTTTATAATTTTAAGCAAATTTTTTTCTCCAGTTTTTTATTTCCTTATGATGTAACACAAGATGTTGATAGCTTGATTTTATGTTATGGTATGTAAGTATTGTTAACTTTACATCATAGTATTTAAATATGGGACATCAAGAAGAGTAAACATCACTCAAGAACTTTACATCCTTTCCTGGGAAAGAAGTTAGTTTTCTATTATACACAGGAAAGTTATATCATTTTATGTAGAAATATGACCTAGGTATTGTCTTTATTTGAAGGACAGTATGGCTTAAGGAGATTTGTATGGGTGCCCAGTTGCAAGGTATAGACTAGTGATAGTTAATTTTACGTGACAACTTGACTAGGCCATGAGGTGCCCAAACATTTGGTCAAGTATTATTCTGGGTATTTCTGTGAGAATGTTTTGAATTAGATTAGCATTTAAATTGGTAGATGATGAGTAAAGCAGATTGCTGTCCCTGATGTGAATGAGCCTTATTTAATCAGTTGAAAGCTTGAATAGAACAAAAAGGCTGGTCCTCCCCCTAGTGAGAGAGAATTCTTCCTGCCTGCTGCTGCTGCTGCTAAGTCGCTTCAGTCATGTCTGACTCTGTGCGACCCTACAGACGGCAGCCCACCAGGCTCCCCCCGTCCCTGGGATTCTCCAGGCAAGAACACTGGAGTGGGTTGCCATTTCCTTCTCTAATGCATGAAAGTGAAAATGAAGTCGCTCAATTGTGTCCAACCCTTAGTGACCCCATGGACTGCAGCCTACCAGGCTCCTCCATCCATGGGATTTTCCAGGCAAGAGTACTGGAGTGGAGTGCCAGTGCCTTCTTCCTGCCTAACTGCCTTCAAACTTGGACAGTTTTTTTTTTTTTTTTTCCTGTCTTTGGGCTAGAACTAAACTATTGGCTCTCCTGGTCGCCAGTTTGCTAATTTATCCTATGGATCTTGGGGCCTGCTCAACCTCATAATCATGAGAACCAATTCTATGACTTATATTAATAATAAATCTCTTGATGATGAATAGATAGATAGATGATCAATCCATTAATCAATCTATGTCCCATTGATTCTGTTTCTCTGAAGAAGACTTACTAATCCAGATTTTGATACCAGGAGTCAGATTCCTCCTCCATCCCTCCTTCTCCCTGTTGCAGTGAACAGGGAAATCATGATCTCCATGCAGTATAACTCAAAGCACCTGAGCAAGAAACAAACCTTTGTATGACACATGTGTGACACATCACTGAGACAGCTAACATCAAATATCCTGACACAACATTTGGGGATCTAGGCTTTATTCTGACTTAATCTAGAGATTACAGCTAAAATAGGCTAAAATATACCACCCCCCAAATATTTAAACCATTTTATCTGCTGAGTACAAATAAACCCACACATAAACTCAATAAACCAATATCCCTATAAAATACTCTCAGTTATTCACACAGAACCACCAGGCTCTTTATGATTTCCACCTGTTTCCCAGGACATCTCCCCAGCAAAACTTATCACTGTGTTTGCAACCCAGACTATCAGCTCCAGGACATATGTGATACCCATCACATTCTGCTTCAGCTCTGGATCTTCCTTTTGAAGAATGCTACCCAACAAGTCACTTGAAGAGCCTTTTCGTTGCCACTACCCCTTCAAAGAACTTTTGCACAAAGAAGGCTGTCTATCAATGTTACTGAAACCACAATATTATAGAATTTTCAGTATCAGATCAGATCAGTTGCTCAGTCGTGTCTCACTCTTCGTGACCCCATGAATTGCAGCATGCCAGGCCTCCCTGTCCATCACCAACTCCCGGAGGTCACTCAGACTCACATCCATCGAGTCAGTGATGCCATCCAGCCATCTCATCCTCTGTCGTCCCTTTCTCCTCCTGCCTCCAATCCCTCCCAGCATCAGAGTCTTCTCCAATGAGTCAACTTTTCACATGAGGTGGCCAAAATATCGGAGTTTCAGCTTTAGCATCATTCCTTCTAAAGAAATCCCAGGGCTGATCTCCTTCAGAATGGACTGGTTGGATCTCCTTGCAATCCAAGGGACTCTCAAGAGTCTTCTCCAACACCACAGTTCAAAGGCATCAATTCCTCAGCACTCAGCCTTCTTCACAGTCCAGCTCTCACATCCATACATGACCACAGGAAAGACCATAGCCTTGACTAGGCGAACATTTGTTGGCCAAGTGATGTCTCTGCTTTTGAATATGCTATCTAGGTTGGTCATAACTTTCCTTCCAAGGAGTAAGCATCTTTTAATTTCATGGCTGCAGTCACCATCTGCAGTGATTTTGGAGCCCAGAAAAATAAAGTCTGACACTGTTTCCACTGTTTCCCCATCTATTTCCCATGTAGTGATGGGACCAGATGCCATGATCTTCGTTTTCTGAATGTTGAGCTTTAAGCCAACCTTTTCACTCTCCACTTTCACTTTCATCAAGAGGCTTTTTAGTTCCTCTTCACTTTCTGCCATGAGGATGGTGTCATCTGCATATCTGAGGTTATTGATATTTCTCCCGGCAATCTTGATTCCAACTTGTGTTTCTTCCAGTCCAGCGTTCAGTATAGGTGGTTAGAATCGCTGTCTCCAGAATTTTTGCTAGCTTTTGTCATCTGGATCCCAAAACAAAATGTTCTATACATAAATTTCCAAAGTCTCTCATCAAAATAGCTTCTCTAACATTAACTGATGAAAACCAATAACAAAAGCAGAGAGTCTGAAAAAACGAAAGCTATGCTGGCCCCCTCCATTCATTTCCTCTCTACTCCAAAAGATCTGCTTCGATTATATTTTATTGATTTAAAAAAATAAAAGCCCACATTTAGTTTAATGAATGCGCACATTTACTGACATATACAGGCAAATATAAGAAAGAAACTAGCTATTCAAATTTCTCATTTTCAATGTTAAAAAGTAAAGCTATTCTTAAAATTCATGTGGCTAGCACAAGACAAATCTTTTCCCCAATTACTCTACATTTTATCTAACACTTCTCTATACCTGAGTATTATCATGAGGAGAACTATTATCATACACTGTCACCTAGCCATAATAATAAACTAAGCTACCTAGGCATTGAAAAAAATACAAATTACAAAAAAAATCAAAAGAGCAAGTGATATTTAATGCCTCAAAACATCAGAAGGCATCAAACTTTAATTATGTCCCTCAATAATCATTTGTAATGGTTCACCTCAGAGTCATTCCAAAGGAAAGACAAAATCTGCCACAGGAGAAAATGATTTTATATGAAACTTATGATAAATTTTTCCATGGTACAATCACAATGATTGCATTTTTGTCTAATTATTCTTGAAAAGATAATGTTGCCCAGCACTCAGGACCATTGACTTACTAAAAGTGAATTCCTTCAGAAGAATATTTTAATTAAGATAAAATTGCTATATTTTCCCAAAATTTCTAAATAATGCCATTATACACTAATGATATATAGAGAGACATTTTCCAAAACTTATATCTGTATAAAAGACCACAGTGTTAGTCCTCATTAGTTGTCATTAATATCACAATTTGCACTTAGAATGTTGGTTTTTATTTTGTATGCTACTCACTAGTTTTACTACATAGCAGTATGCCAGTGCAGAGAAGGCGATGGCACCCCACTCCAGTACTCTTGCCTGGAAAATCCCATGGATGGAGGAGCCTGGTGGGCTGCAGTCCATGGGGTCGCTAAGAGTCGGACATGACTGAGCGACTTCACTTTCACTTTTCACTTTCCTGCATTGGAGAAGGAAATGGCAACCCACTCCAGTGTTCTTGCCTGGAGAATCCCAGGGACGGGGGAGCCTGGTGGGCTGCTGTCCACGGGGTCGCACAGAGTCGGACACGACTGATGCTACTTAGCAGCAGCAGCAGTATGCCAGTGGGGATACCAATGTGGAAATTAGCATTTCTCAGTGTTCTGGAAAGACTCATGAGATGAAAATGCACAATGAGCATTTTTTCTTAATTTTCCCTCTTGTACTATCAAAAAGCATCAAGAACCAGGACGTGCAGGAAGAGATTAGAAGTAATAGACTATCTGGGAGCTAATATAACAATAAAATACACTGTGACAATACAGCAATTTATTTTTAATGGTGATTACTTAATTAGTTATGATTTCTTTAGATGATCTCTCCATGCTAACATGTTGTCATCCTTTCTGTCCATATCTTTTGCTTTTCAGGAAAGATGTGAGGCATGATCGCTGATGCCCGCCTTTGCTTATGTATTAATGTTGGAATTTGATATTCAAGAAAAATTTGGTTATGCTGATTGCCTACCCTCTCTCCAAGATTCTACAAGTCAGAAGCTGTTTCACTGAGAAAAGTCTTGAAAATTCAGATATTTTAAAAAATCCTATACCTACATGTACTGTTGTGACATTCCTTTCACCTACAGAAATTGTAAGGTCTCAGAGTGGGTTTTCAGATTTTTTCATATCACATCTTAAAAAAATATGTTGCCTATAATTTCTTTTCACTTAATTTTGCCTGTTTTTTCTTCCTTGCACTCATAAAGGCTTCAGTTCAGTTCAGTTCAGTCACTCAGTCATGTCCAACTCTTTGAGATCCCATTAATCACAGCACACCAGGCCTCCCTGTCCATCACCAACTCCCAGAGTTCACTCAAACTCATTTCCATCAAGTTGGTGATGCCATCCAGCCATCTCATTCTCTGCTGTCCCCTTCTCTTCCTGCCCCCAAAACCTCCCAGCATCAGAGTCTTTTCCAATGAGTCAACTCTTCACATGAGGTGACCAAAATATTGGAGTTTAAGCTTCAGCATCAGTCCCTCCAGTGAACACCCAGGACTGATCTCCTTTAGGATGGACTGGATGGATCTCCTTGCAGTCCAAGGGACTCTCAAGAGTTAATTCTTCAGCACTCAGCTTTCTTCACAGTCCAGCTCTCACATCCATACATGACCACTGGAAAAACCATAGCCTTGACTAGACTGACCTTTGTTGGCAAAGTAATATCCTGCTTTTCAATATGCTATCTAGGTTGGTCATAACTTTCCTTCCAAGGAGTAAGCGTCTTTTAATTTCATGGCTGAATCACCATCTTCAGTGATTTGGGAGCCCCCAAAAATAAAGTCTGACACTGTTTCCACTGTTTCCCCATCTATCCGCCATGAAGTGATGGGACCAGATGCCATGATCTTCATTTTTTGAATGCTGAGATTTAAGCCAACTTTTTCACTCTCCTCTTTCACTTTCATCAAGAGGCTTTTTAGTTCCTCTTCACTTTCTGCCATAAGGGTGGTGTCGTCTGCATATCTGAGGTGATTGATATTTCTCCCGGCAATCTTGATTCCAGCTTGTGCTTCTTCCAGTCCAGCGTTTCTCATGATGTACTCTGCATATAAGTTAAATAAGCAGGGTGACAATATACAGCCTTGACGTACTCCTTTTCCTATTTGGAGCCAGTCTGTTGTTCCATGTTCAGTTCTGTTGCTTCCTCACCTGCATATAGATTTCTCAAGAGGCAGGTCAGGTGGTCTGGTAGTCCCGTCTCTTTCAGAATTTTCCACAGTTGATTGTGATCCACACAGTCAAAGGCTTTGGCATAGTCAAGAAAGCAGAAATAGATGTTTTTCTTAGGACAACCTAGAGGACCTAGAATGTATTTCTATTTATACTCTAAACTGATGGTCTTGATTTTTATTCTGAACTGTACTGAAAGGATTAATTATTTCCACCGGGAAAACTAGTTATTGTTTGGGGGTAAGCCATTCTCTGGTTTCACTTAAAATAGTTGCAGTATGATTTGCTTAGGATGTGTTAAAACTTTCACAGCAATAGAATTCAGCATCTTTAAAATTAAGCAGCAGTAGTTTAAGCATGCTTTGGAAAAGTTGATGACCACTTTTCAGAAGTAGAGTGTAAAAGTAGAAATTAGCAAAATGGGCAAATATGGGAATTCACAGAGTTTTCTTAAATCAGTCCTAAGAAAGGAGAATCAATACATATTAATTTCCTCTTCTCAGTATGCCTTAAAAGAAAATGATACAAAATGATTTGGTTCTATTTCCCTTATCAAATGAAAATAGGATGGCCTTAGGTAGTCAGTTGAAAAGCTTAATGAAAGAACTAAGATGGTAAAAATGCGAACTACTTTTTACTCAATTAAGGATTGAGTATCTGTATAAAAGCCTACCAAAAGTAGATATGCATTAAGTTTTCAAATACCACTAGCTCCTGGCACAACACTGAAAGATTTATGAAGTTAAAGAGTAAAAGTCAGGCTATGGAAATTAGTTGTGAGAGAATATCAGAAGTTTGATTTTATATACTTACATATATATGCATATATATATATATATGTGCAGATATATATGTACATACACATATATGGTTGAGAGTAGAGTAAATGCTTAATCTGTGCTTCAGTTCAGTTCAGTCGCTCAGTCGTGTCCGACTCTTTGCGACCCCATGAATCGCAGCAAGCCAGGCCTCCTTGTCCATCACCAACTCCCAGAGTTCACTCAGACTCATGTCCATTAATCTGTGCTTACCCAATTGTAATTGCTTAAATTTTGCTCCATATTATGTTTTTTTTCCCTTAGACCTTTCCTTTACTGTTTATTTTAGTCAATATTTACCCTGAATATTTTATTTAGAAGTTTTATGTTTATAGAAAAGCACTCTTGATTATAAAAATATTGATTTTATGTCCTGCTTCCCAATCTATGACTAGGCAGATGAATAATGAGGTTATTCATCTGATATGATATGATAGTAATGATTCGTGTTTCAAGCAGGGGTCTAGGAGGTCATGGCTTGTTTGAAAGACAATGTATTTTTGGACAGATATATCACAGAAACCACCCACCAAATCAGAGACTAACAAAATATACATGGGAATAGCTTAGCATGCACGTGAGTTGAAATAAATAGGACCTCAGCAGCAAATCAACAGGATGGCCAATGGTGGTAAAGAGAGAATTTCCCAAAAGAAACAACCCATAAGTGAATGGTCAGAAGCCTAGGAGAGTAGCAAGATAAGCTAATACTCTGGGGCAAGGTCAAACTAAACTTCTAATATTGGAAAGATAAAGTGAGCTAAGCACGAGGCAATGCATGTGTAAAGTTATAAACTGCTTAGACATCATAGGAAGTTCCATACCCATTTGGCAATAGTAGATTTCTCTCAATATGATTAATATGCAGCAATTGTAATTATTAAGGCTATGCTACTGATAGCTTTGTTAGATACTGATACAGTATATCTGTATATATTTGTTATATTCTGATACTGATCAGTATCAATAACCTCAGATAGGCAGATGACACCACCCTTATGGCAGAAAGTGAAGAAGAACTAAAAGCCTCTTGATGAACGTGAAAGAAGAAAGTGAAAAGGTTGGCTTAAAGCTCAACATTCAGAAAACTAAGATCATGGCTTCCGGTCCCATCACTTCATGGCAAATAGATGGGGAAACAGTGGAAACAGTGGCTGACTTTATTTTTCTGGGCTCCAAAATCACTGCAGATGGTGATTGCAGCCATGAAATTAAAAGATGCTTACTCCTTGGAAGGAAAGTTATGAGCAACCTAGACAGCATATTCAAAAGCAGAGACATTACTTTGCCAACAAAGGTCCATCTAGTCAAGACTATGGTTTTTCCAGTGGTCGTGTATGGATGTGAGAGTTGGACTATAAAGAAAGCTGAGTGCCGAGGAATTGATGCTTTGGAACTGTGGTGTTGGAGAAGACTTTTGAGAGTCCCTTGGACTGCTAGGAGATCCAACCAGTCCATCCTAAAGGAGATCAGTCCTGGGTGTACATTGGAAGGATTGATATTGAAGCTGAAACTCAAATACTTTGGCCACCTGATGCGATGAGCTGACTCATTTGAAAAGACCATGATGCTGGGAAAGATTGAGAGCAGGAGGAGAAGGGGACGACAGAGGGTGAGATGGCTGGATGGCATCACCGACACAATGGACATGGGTTTGGGTGGACTCCGGGAGTTGGTGATGGAAGGTAAGGCCTGGCGTACTGCGGTTCATGGGGTCGCAAAGAGTCGGACACTACTGAGTGACTGAACTGAACTGATACTGATACAGATGATGCTATCTAGGGAAATGGGATTTGGAAGCTTATGAAGTTATGCAAATTCTAGTCGAGACAGCCCAGTACACATTTTGAGAGGAAATTTACTAGGTAAAGAACCACACTATCTTCAGAGATTGGCCTTAAATAAATTGTGTGTCTGCCCATTATGTTTTCACATGGGGTTCTTTTCAAGAACAGCAACCTATTGCCTCGTCTTTTTCCTCTAGAATCAGAGAGAGACATCTAGGGTTAGTCTCATGGTCTGGTTTTAGACCTTCCTCCACTCATCCCATGGCTCCCCAGTATTGTAAAACACACTCACTTACATTTCAGAAGACATGAAATGGGAGTTCTTTGTCAAAATCTGGTGTTTCAATATGCGTTTGCTTTGTGAATATAACCATCTGTAACCTATTTCTCAAGGCAAGCTGGCCTTTGTAATGAGAATAGGACAAAACATCAGCTATGCAAGATACATGTCCACAGCTCTAGAGGGAATTCTAGCCTTTCTTTATGTGCTCCCAAAAGGTTTGGCACCCCACTCCAGTACTCTTGCCTGGAAAATCCCATGGACACAGGAGGCTGGTAAGCTGCAGTCCGTGGGATCGCTAGAGTCGGACACCACTGAGTGACTTCACTTTCACTTTTCACTTTCATGCATTGGACAAGGAAATGGCAACCCACTCCAGTGTTCTTGCCTGGAAAATCCCAGGGACGGGGAAGCCTGGTGGGCTGCCGTCCATGGGGTCGCACAGAGTCGGACACGACTGAAGCGACTTAGCAGCAGCAGCAGCAACAGCAAAAGATTTAGGGAATTCCATCTGGGCTTATGCTCACAATTATCGCAATGAATTAAAATCGTCCCTTTCTGTGATGCCTCACCTTAGATCATAAGCTCTTTGATAAAGAAATGTCATCCTTGACTTATTATTTTATTCAAATCCTGCATCTAATTCTTGAGAAGTTTCCATCCTCTCTAGTTGTGAAATATATCTTTGTTCTAACTCTTTCTCACCAACTTCACCAGTACAACCCTACTCCAAGGTAGGCCCCCACCCCCACCCCCTGCAACCATCTTTGTTTGGACTCATCTCTTAGAAGCCACCTAAGTAGCCTTCCCGATTCTGTTTTTATCCCTCTGTAATCTACCCTACAGAATTCAGCCAGAGCTATGTTTCTAAAACTTATATTTAAGTTATTATTCCTTTTAAAAAATCCCTAGGTAACTTCCTATGAAAAGAATGTTAAAAGCCCAGCTCTTTACCCACTTACTTCTCTAAAATGTTTCTTTCATTTTTCCCTTAGTTCATACACTTTAGGGAAATAGCTTTCATTTTCTGTCTTGAATTTTCTACATTATTCCCAACCAGGGTGTTTGTCCCTGGCTGCCCTTCTGCTTAGATTCTCTGCTCCAAGACCTTTGCATGGCCACTTTCTTCTAGTCACTCAGCTCTCAACTCAAATGTTACCCTCCCAGGGAGCTCATCCTTGACTCTTTAGATACAGTTGCCCACTGTTCCCCAATCACTCTTTCTCATATTTTCCTACTTTAACTTTTTCATAGCACTTTTTGGTGTCATGAATTATCATATTTGTTAATGTGTTTATTGTCTATCGCTTGTCAAAGAAAAAAGTAGAGACTTCTTGAAAATAGAGACTTTATCCTGTTAATTACTGTATTTTCACTTCTTGAACCTGTGCCTGATAAATAGTAGATGCTTAATAAATATTTTGACTTAATGGCAGAGTTTGCTTGTTAACCACTTTACCTCCAGTGGCTAGGACAATACCAGACACTTCCTAGACACATAGGAAATGCTCATTGGTTGAATTAAAGTATTTTCTGAGAATTAACTAATTTTCTTGACAATATGTGGTTTTATGAGTTGAACTGCATCCCCCAATGAATTCCTAACCCCCAGTACCTGTGAATGTGATCTTATTTGGGAGCTAAGTCTTTTATAATTAATTAAGTTAGGATGAGTTCATTCTTTATTAAGATGGTTTTAATTCAATATGAGAAACTTTATTTTTGGGAGCTCCAAAACACTGCAGATGGTAACTGTAGCCATGAAATTAAAAGATGCTTGCTCCTTGGAAGAAAAGCTATGATCGACCTAGACAACATATTAAAAAGCAGAGACATTATTACTTTGTCAACAAAATTCTGTCTAGTCAAAGCTCTGGTTTTTCCAGTAGTCATGTATGGATATGAGAGTTTAACTATAAAGAAGCTGAGCACCGAAGAATAGATGCTTTTGAGCTGTGGTGTTAGAGAAGACTCTTGAGAGTCCCTTGGACTGCAAGGAGATCCAACCAGTTCATCCTAAAGGAAATCAGTCCTGAATATTCATTGGAAGGACTGATGCTGAAGCTGAAACTCCAATACTTTGACCACCTGATGCGAAGAACTGACTCATTTGAAAAGACCCTGATGCTGGGAAAGATTGAACGCAGGAAGAGAAGGGGATGACAGAGGATGAGATGGCTGGATGGCATCACCAACTCAATGGATGTGAGTTTGAGTAAGCTCCCAGGAATTGGTGATGGACAGGGAGGCCTGGCATGCTACAGTCCATGGGGTCGCAAAGAGTCAGACACGACTGAGTGGCTGAAATGAACTGAACTGAACTGAGTATTCTTATAACAAGAGATAAAGAGACAGACACAAAGGGAAAACATCATGTAATGATGGAGGCAGAGACTGGAGTGCTAAGTCTTCATGATAAGGATTGTCGGTAACAACAGAAGCTAAGAGCGTGAGGCAGACTTTCCCTCAGTTATCTAGAAAGAGACAGCTTTGCTAGCACCTTGACTTCAGACTTTTGGCTTCCAGAAGAGTGAGAGAATAAATTTCTGTTGTTTTTAGCCACACAACTTGTGACACTTTGTTAGGGAAACACTAGGAAACTAATTGGAGAAGGAAATGGCAACCAACTCCAGTATTCTTGCCTAGAGAATCCCATGACAAAGGAGCCTGGTAGGCTATTGTCCATAGGGTCGCAGAGTTGGACACGACTTAGCATGCATGCATGCATGCATGCATTGGAGAAGGAAATGGCAACCCACTCTAGTATTCTTGCCTAGAGGATCCCAGGGACAGAGGAGCCTGGGGGGTTGCCATCTGTGGGGTTGCACAGAGTCAGACACAACAGAAGTGACTTAGCAGCAGCACCAGGAAACTAATGTATATGTCAAAGAGAAAAAGAAAAGGTTAGGAAGGTGCTGCTGCTGCTGCTGCTGCTAAGTTGCTTCAGTCGTGTCCAACTCTGTGCGACCCCAGAGACGGCAGCCCACCAGGCTCCTCCATCCCTGGGATTCTCCAGGCAAGAACACTGGAGGGGGTTGTCATTTCTTTCTCCAATGCAAGGTGAGTATGCATTAAAATGCAAATTTTCTTTACTATCATTCCATTTATGAGATAAAAGAGTGTGCTGGTTTTCGTTATTTACTAATCACGTGATTTTAGATATATATACATGTTAATCTCTCTGAGACTGTTTTCTCATTTCTAAAATGTGGTTTATAATATCCACCCCATACCATTATTGGGATATTAATATAGTTAACTTATATAATGAACTTACAACAGTGTCCTGTATATAGCCAATATTCAAAATGTATTAGCCATTATTCTTACTCAGGGACTATAAACTGTGACTGTGGGTAAAGATTGGTACTATAGCCATTAGCTACATAAATTTCACTCAAGAATTTATTCCTCCAGAAAACATTTATGAGTCCAAATATTATACTGTTCTCACTTTTTCCAATGCCAAGTTGAGCTCTTTAATAAAGTTTCCTCATAATCTTTTCTTTGCAAGGATTAAAGAATCTGGTGTCAGATTTCAGCTTAATATAAGATTCAGCATAATAATAATTGTTTTCTGTCTAAACTTAGATAGAAATACTCATAAGATAGTGACTTACTTGAGTCTGCATGATAATTCATCTGGAGAATGTTTATGAAATTCATAAATAGATCTGGTAAAGTAGGCACATTGCCCTATGTAGTGGATACTGTAATATGCTGCACAGGGCCCCTTTCAGAACTGAAGGACATAATTCCCCAGTGGCTGCAAGTGCTTCTGGTGGTCACTCCCTTCTGGGAACTGCTTTTGTCTGAAGAAAGCCAACTCACCTAAAGCCCTGTCCTATTCCATGGGGGAGACTGAATGGAAGATTGGCTATTGTGAGAATACAAAGACTCAGTCCCTCCTCCCCAGTTCAGGACAACTCTGAAGGATCATCCCATAGTAGAGTTACTCATGGGAGCCGCTGAGTTCAGTTAAAGTGACTCTTTTCCCCTTTTCCCAGTCTTGTTTCCTCCTAATTCCCCTCAGGTGTTGAATTCAAGTAATTCCTAATAGCCTTCTTATATTCAAATCTCTGTATCAAAGTCTTCTTCAGGGGAAAACCAACCTCTAATGCCATCTGAAACAAACCAACCGACTTCTTACAGGTTCATTGACTCTAAATATGAATAAGAAGAGCTCATTTACCACAAGGGGGAAAAAGGTAAAACGGAAAAACAATTGTCCATAATTTATTCACATAAAAATAAAATGTGAATGCATCTACCTTTCACTGTATCATTCAACAGTTCAATCTCATGGTAAAATTTGCAAGTCAAAGCTTATTGCTTTTTATGTTGATGGACACATAAAAATGGGTGAATGAAAGGGAAGCAGAAGATGTCCTAACCCTTGCTAATACCACCTCTACATTCCTATGGCACATTGGCATTTAGAAAGCCTTTCATATGCATGCTTTAATTTGAATTTTATTCTAGAGCTGACAGAGGCAGAGAACATTATCACTATTCCCTTTTCAGAAATTAGAGAACTAAACTTCTGAGGTTTTTTTCCTCAAAGTCCAGTGGAAGAGCCAAGAATCCATGCTAATATCCTGACTAACAGCCTGGTACTATTTGACTCTTCCTACATAAAACAACTGCACTGCCAAGAAACATATTCTTCATAAAATAATTGGGAAATAATGAAAAGGTTTTGATTACATGGACAGATACCCATTAGATACTGCAGCTGCTGCTGCTGCTAAGTTGCTTCAGTCGTGTCCAACTCTGTGCGACCCCATAGACGGCAGCTCACCAGGCTCTCCCATCCCTGGGATTCTCCAGGCAAGAACACTGGCCTGGAGTGGGTTGCCATTTCCTCCTCCAATGCATGAAAGTGAAAAGTGAAAGTGAAGTCGCTCAGTCGTGTCCGACTCCTAGCGACCCCATGGACTGCAGCCCACCAGGCTCCTCCGTCCATGGGATTTTCCAGGCAAGAGTACTGGAGTGGGGTACCATTGCCTTCTCTGCCATTTGATACTACTAACTCTGAATTCATAGCACTGAAGAAAAGTGAGGGGGATGTTAGAAGGGGATTAGTAAAATGATTACTTAAGAAGATTGTTCTAGATGCTACTATATCCATATGCTAAAGCTAGCATTTGTTTTCAGGTATTTGTCCTGTATGTTTTACATGTATTAAATAATTTCATCCCTGAAACAACCTATGAGGTAGGTGCTAAATAGCATACTGGAAATCAGTGCAATAATTAAGGTCGAGCACTATGGAGGGCTTGCTTTCAAATCCTTTCTCCGTGCTTGTACAATCCTGATCAGTACCTGACATCTCTAAGCATCTGTTGTCTCTTCTACAAAGGAAGGAATAAATGTATAAGTATGCCTACTTCATAATATTATCATGAAGTTTAAGAGAAATTAAGTATGAAAGTACATAGCAAATAATAACTTCAATAAACAATAGTGAAAGTGAAGTCATTTAGTCGTGTCTGACTCTTTCCGACCCCATGAACTGTAGCCTACTAGGCTCCTCTGTCTATGGGATTTTCCAGGCAAGAATATTGGAGTGGGTTGCCATTTCAATAGTTGTATTCATTTTACAAATGAAAGAATATGGGCCCATCAAAATTGATAACTTGCCCCAGAACATATGGCTTGCTATTGGCAGTGGATTTTCCAGGCTATCAGGTCCCCTTGGTCTAATGTTTCTGTTGTTATGGACTTTACCATTAAGACCATTTTCCTGATATCTTTAAAAGAGACGTTGTTGGGGCACACAGAAAGTGGTCCCTGTGGTCACATTATAACTGGGACTCAGCTCCATGGGAACTAACAAAGGGCCCCTTCTGCTGTGAATTTCTTGTCCAGTTCAGCAAAAATCCAACATTCTCTAGGGCTTGTCTCCCCCATGGTACCCCAGGACTCTGGTTGGCAACCACTGTCTCAAGCTATTGATGTCACAGGTGTGTGGAGAGGCAGGGGACGCCTGGGAGAGAGGAAAGGGAAGGGTCCTTTGTGGACTGGCAGATGGATTCAAACTTGGAAAATACAGAAATCTCATTTGGAAAGGGTGATTTGTTCAGGACGTATTTCATGTCCATTATATTCATTTTCAAAGCACTGTAGCTTTTCAGAATGGAAATGTGCCTGAAAAAAATACTATTTTTAATTCTCAAAATAACACCATTATTAAGCTGATCTTAATTAACATACTTTCTATTAACTAGAATGATCTGAAATTCCAAATCCACCATGCAAGACATGAATTGAATTGGACTGCACACTAAAAACATGCAGACTTCAATTCCGTGCGTTTGCCTAGATCACCTTTAAAACAATTAAGTAGTGACTGTGTGACTAAATTACCACACTGTGTTCTCTGTTTAATTTCAAGGTTGAAGTATCCTTCTATCACGAATGTGGGTAAAACCCTAGAATGCTAGGGAACAGAATGGGAATTAATGGTTCTTTCTGTTGTTTTGATTTTCACATATTTTATGGTTTTGCATAATTTGAATAATTGGCAGCTTCCAGCACACTAACGCGTACCTACATTATTCATCTGCATGAAATGCTGATCAATTAAAGCTTCTCTAGGAAAAAAATTCATCATCCCATCCTGCATCAACAGAACTTAGGCCAACTAGCTGTCTGTACCCTCTTTTACTAAGGAATCTCATCAGTAAATTCCTACAAATCTTTTCCTTTCTGTTCTTATCCTGACCTAGTCTATGTTCTGTTGTTCTTTATTTCACTCTTCCAGTCTGATTACTATACTTTTAATATTTATTTCATAAAAGCTTTTAATAAATATGGCTATTATTGGGAGGAGATTGTTAGTTCTATAGTTTTTGATTTACCAGTAACAACAAAAATGCATACACATAAATCCACCGGTGATGAAATACAGAACTGCTTCTTAAGATGGAAAAATTGGCTTTTTCCTTTGTCTTTGCCTGTAAGAAAAGTGTGATGGTTAATTTTATATACCAATTTGACTGGGCCATAGTGCCCAGATAAGTAACCCAATATTATTCTGGCTGTTTCTTTGAGGGTATATTGAATGAGATCAACATTTAAACCAGTGGACTTTGAGTAAAGCAGTCTGCCCTCCCTAATGTGGGTGGACTTCATTCAATCAGATGAAAACCTGAATAGAACAAAATACTGATCTCCCCCAGATAAGAAGGTATTCTGCAACAGATGGCCTTTGGACTTGAACTGCAGGCTTGGCTACTGTGTGGGTCAAATTTTAGGCCTCTGAGCCTTCCCAATAGCCTGAGCCAATTCCTAAAGATTTCTCTCTCTTTCTCTCTCTCTCTCTTTCACACACACACACACACACACACACACACACACACACATCCTGTTTGACCTGTTTTTCTGGAGAACCCTAATACAATCAAAACTCTAATACAAACCCCAGAGAATGACTATTTTACAACTATAAAAAGAAGCACTAGGGTAGCTTAAATGTCTAGAATGCTTCCCTGAAGAAGGTAATAGACATTTCATGTAAAAAGTTTGTGGCCAAATAAGTTTGATAAAATATGGAATGAAAGAAAATTAATTATGTTTTCTTTGCAGTAGGAGTCTATAGTCAAAAAGGAATGCTCTAGGAAAACTGGGGAGTTCGGTAGGGGTAGTAATCCTGGCAGGAGGAGGTGACGCACAAGGGCAAGCAAGTGGGGAGTTGCATGAGGTTCAGTCTCCCCAGAACCTGGATGGGGCGGTTAGATCAAAATTGTCCCTTGGAAACCCACTCCAGTGGCTTCCATTGCACTTAGAGTATCCATCATACTTAATGCTGTGGTCTAGAAGAGTCAATAGAATCTTCCCTTTGCCTAGCTGTCTAACCTCTCCTATTACTTTGCTCTGTGGGGGCTCGTTCTCTGTTCCCCCAAGATCTTCAAATTCAGCCTCACCCCAGGTCCTTTGCACACCTTTCCCTTGTACTTTCTTCTACCATTAAATGAGATCAGCTCATTGCTGGCTTTTTCTCATTATTCAAGTCTTCTTCTCTTAAGGAGATCTTCCCATCCATCCAACACAGAGAATAAAAATCCTCTCGTCTCTCTCTCCCTGTAATACTTTGTGTTTTATTTTCTTCATAGAAGGAATCTATATTGGTGTTATATTTATTTGCTAATTTTTAATGCCATCATTTGGGCACTTAAAAGCCACCTGAAATATATTATGCAGTGGTCTGAAATCATGTATTAATTTATCTATCAGTCAAACAAACTGATACCGCGTCTATAAAGGGCATTACAACTGAAGGCTGTTCATAAAGATGGTCACATTCAGTAGGGAATGAGCGAGGAGAGCTTGGACCTAAAGGTCTAAGTGCCTTTAGGACCACTAAAGGCAGAGTTCCCAATTCCGCAGGCAAAATTCACCCAGAAATGAAAGCTGGGGAAGAAGCTCAGTGGCAAATGGAGAGAGAGACAAGAAAAGATACAGAAGAGAGAAGGTGGCCCAGGCTGCCCCTGGGAAAGGAGTGCTGAACTCATCGACCTGCTAAACATGATGAGTTGAGATCATGCAGACATACTGGACGGGAAGGCACTGCAAAGAGGCATCTGACTGAAGCAGAAAATTAAAATTGGTAAAAGCATCACATCCAAAGTTCAGAGTGGCACAAGCAATGTGTATGGCAGAAATCAGCATAAGTTGTTAAGCAGTTGTCCTGCAATTAAAAATAAATTTTTTAAAAAGTTCAGTGTGTGTAGTACCACTGGCAAAGTGATTTGAAGTTAGTATACAGATAGATTTTTTAAAGAAATTATTAGTTGGATATTTACTAATATGTACTAGAACACCTTAATTCATATTTCAAAATGATGGTTTTACAATATTATGAGTTAGAACCATGTGAGATTTCAGAAAGCATCAGTTTAATGAAGGAATAAGTTGAGTATATAACTTTACAGCTAATATGCAACCATGACCAAAAATATTCATGAAAGAGGCAAAAAAAAAAGAATTTAGGATACAAGGTTAAAGAAGTTAGAATATATTTTACCTCTGCACTATTTTCCTAAAGTGTCCCTATCTCCACAGATAAAATCGAGACCTGGATCCAAGGCATGCTACCTTCTTCCTGTAACCTGCCATCCAAATTCTAACACTTTCCTATCACTATTGACTTAAGTTTGGTACAAAGAAAGAACCTTGAACTGAGTAGAAGTTCAACTTAATAGAAGTATAATAGAACTTAATGACTCTGCCACTTATCAGATGCATAGATGGATAACATACAAGAAGACACTGGAGTCCTCTAATTGCCACCCCCTCATCTGTAAAGGCTGAATATATGCCTGTTGAGTCTGACCTCAGTCCATACTCTCACAGCCCATCACTGCTATTTTATCCCTTCCTCTGTCATTTGCTCCTCCCATTTGCTCTGCCTCTGCTTCCTCCCCATTTGCTCTCAAACTCCAACATGTTAGGAATCACCTGGCATCTTGGAAAGGTGAAGGATCTTGGAAAGGTGAAGAGGGAAGGACCGAAAGGGAAGCATCCTGGAATCATACCCAGAAATTCTAATTCCCATAGGACTGTGGTCGGGTCTGACAATTGCATTCTAGCAAGCACCCACCTTTGTGTTTCTGAAGCAGAGGTGACGTATTAAGATATCTTCCTCAGCTACAGTACTAGCATGAGGTCTGTAATAAATGGTGTCAAATTAGAGTATTGTTCGAGCATCTCTGAATCAGGGTCTAATTCCTTCCCATCCTCTGTCTCCTAGCTCTCATTCTGTTCCTAACTATTGTATTGTCCCACTTTCTTTTTTCTTCCCATATGGTTTAGTCCAGCCACACATCTTGACCTGTCCAGCTCATCTTCAATCCTGATATCTTTACCATTCCATCCATATCAATAGATCCACAAGAGAAAGAAAGGTCACAGTTGCTATAAAAAAACGCATAATGAACTACATGGTTCATTATGGTTCTGACCTTGGGTGAAGAAATAGCAGTCATCCTTGAACCCAAAATCTTTGGTCTATAGATCCATGTTTCCCGAGTCTGGAGCAAATCTGGCTCACCCTGGATAATTGTTCAGCTACCTGCGTTAAAGTCTGTGTATAGATAATCAGAGATGCATGGCTCAAAAAAGCTAATAAGGTTAATACCTACTTCTAGGGGGAAGTTTAAGGAGAGGAAAGCAGAGAAGAGTCACAATTAGCAGCTTGGGAGTGGTCCTCTTTTCTTTCCCCATGACATAATCTAAAATTGATTTAGGAATCTTGGGCAAGTGCAGGCTGAAATGCTGGGTTTTGAACAGTGTACTAACAGAACTTGAGGAAGGACAGAGATCGCCTTCTCTTCCACCTCCCCTTTGTTGAAGCTTGTTCTGTTCCCGCAAGTCCTCCCAGAATATCTGAGCACAAGCTCTTTTTATGCATATGCATCCTGCTGAGGGCTGCAGAGTCACAAAACAGCCCAGGAAAAACAACACCCAGCACACAATATGCATGTTGTTTTGATGGAGACATTGCTGTTTGAAATGCATTTATTTCTGCCTCGCGTAAATACTCCTCCACAGTGAAAGAAAAAAAAAACAACACATGCATTGTAAATAGAGGCCCAGACGTCTGTCTTACACTTAAATTACAGTCACGTTATCCCAGTCCTATCGGATCTTTCAATTATAGTCATTAATTGAGGATGTAACCCAGAAACAATTACATCCATGAAATTCTAATGAGTCTCCTGCAGTTAATATAAAAAGAAAACAATGGGAAATGCATGCTGATGCTGGAGTCTAATCCAATTCTGTCGATTAAAATAAAGAACAGCATTTTTGTAACATGTAAATCTGATTCTTTTTCCTCTACCAGTTTTATTTCTCCAGGAGTGACAGACTCTCTGCATAGATTTGCTTACCTAATAAGTTTATCAAGCTACCCTCCCTCAATTATGTCCAGAGCACATCTTGAAAAGTCACCAGTGGGGAATACATTTTGCCCAGGGACCATGTTTTAAGGAATCTCATATTTCCACATGAAAAGTCCATTCTTCACCTGACTTAAATGGAAATGTCCTTCATATCTTCACTGTAACAAAAATAATTATATTAATTATGATTCTCAAAGAGCATGGCAGCAGCTCAATTCTGAATCTTTCTGCTTGTCTTGGAAAAACAGCAACAAGATAATGAAAAGAAAAAGAACAACAACAACAAAAAAATCACAAGCTCCAGTTTCACTTAAAAATAGGAGACAAAGAAAGCCTATAAACTTCAGATTATGTGTGCATGCTGCCAAAAGCAACTGAGACCAGCAGAGCCAGACAGGAAGGCCCCAGGGAAGCCATGATGCAGAGGTTAGAAGGATTAGAGAGTGCTGATATTGCAGAGGCCTGTCCCAGAAACCAACAGCAAAATACAAATCTACTCTCCACAAGGTGAGGGCCCCAAACTGTAGGCAAGTGCTTTGAAGAGCACTGAGAGACATCTGGACATGAGCACTGGGGACAGAAGGAAGACTGAAAATTGCCCAGAAATGAGCATGGAGGAGAGTATATTTTTAAAATTTCAGTAAAAATCTACTTTCTAAAAGTGAGTGGATTACAAAGGACAAGACCTGTGTCCCATGGTAGCAGCAGCCAACAAAATAGGCAGAGGAGACACAGGGCTGGAGGAAAAAGCCCCCCAGAGCCAACTTAGATTCCAGCAGCACAGGAAGGATGCCAGCACAGAAGCAGCACAGTGTAAGGAAAGAGTTTTGAGCCCAGTCCGACTCTTTGCGACCCCATGGACTATAGCCTACCAGGCTCCTCTGTCCATGGGATTTTCCAGCCAATAGTACTGGAGTGGATTGCCATGTACTTCTACATATATATATAAATATAAATATATATATATATATATATATATATATATATATATATAAACTGAAATGGTTAGCAAATGTATCTGCTCTTTTTTTTTTTTTTTTAAGTTCCCCAGCCAGAGATTCACCCTGGTCCCATGGCAGTGAAAGCACTGAGTCCTAATCACTGAACCTCCGGGAAATTCTCCCTGAGATAGCTGTTCTTACTGATCAATTTACTTATTATCCAGTGTCCATACCTTTCTAGCAGGAGTTGGGAAACAGGGAAGAGCTATTCCTGCTCTTACCCCACTCTATTCCATGCTCACATCCAGGGACATTTTGCTGTAATTTATATACAACAACCAAAAAAAAAAAAAAAAGACAAAAAGGAAAATAGTGTAAGAAAAATGTAAAAAAAAAAAATTTATACAGAACTCTTCCAACACAAAGGAACACTCACTAAAATACTTCTATACTGTATGCAGATAGGGGCTTCCCAGGAGACACGAATGGCAAAGAGACCACCTGCCAATGCAGGAGACGCAGAGACACAGGTCCAATCCCTGAGTCAGGAAGATCCCCTGGGGTGGGAAATGGTGCCCAAGTTCAGTATTCTAGAAGATTCCATGGGCAGAGGAGCCTGGTGTGCTACAGTCCATGGGGCCACAAATGATCAGACACAACTAGGTGACTGAGTACACACATGCACACATATAGCAGATAAAAATTATAATCCAATATTCCGGTACTAATTTGTAAATAACAGTGAATTATTTGCAACTATGAAGAATGATTACAAAACTGAAATATAGGTGTTCTCTGAACTAACAGAGCTAATGGCTAGAAAATAAGGAAAGGGAAAAAGGAATTGACAGAACTCAGGAAAAGAAAACTAATGGTGATGTGGACACTTTGGTAAAAGGTCTGACAAATTGAAGTAAGGGAAACAAGCAAATGAGATGGAGGCAAATAAATCTTAGATGGTGGATATAGAAGACAGATATAGGAAATTTAGTGAGTGCATAGCTGACGCTTCCAAAGAAGAAAAGCAATGGGAGAGAATTAATACTGCAAAGCATATTTTAAAAAACTGAACTAAAGATATGAATCTGTACATTGAATCTGTGAACCAAGACAAACTGGTCCCAAGGCATATTCTAATAAACATATTGGGCTTTAAAGATAGAGAAAATTTTCATTGGATAGACAAAAACATCAATGCTCATAAAAGGAATAAAATTAGGCTGGTGTATGCTATGGGCTGAATGTTTGTGTCTCCCTAAAAATTTATATATTAAATCCTAATGCCCAGTATGATAGTATTAGAAGGTAGGACCTAGGGGTGATTAGGTCATAAGGGCAGAGTCCTCATAGATGGAATTAACATACTTTAAAAAGCACCTTTGGAGTGATTTCTAGTCTATTCTCCATGTGAGGATAGAAGGAAGTCTGCAGTCAGTAAAAGGTCCTCACCCAACCATGCTGGCACCCTAATCTTAGCTTTCCATTCTTCAGAACTGTGGGAAATAAATTTCTTATTATTTATAGGCTACTGCAGTCTCTGGTGTTTTGTTATAGCAGCCCAAACAGGCTAAGACAATGACGGACTTTTCAAACAGTATCTCTTAATGCCAGAAGACTGTAGAGCAACACCTACAGGGTGTTTAGGAAATAAGCTGTAAAAGAAAATGAGAGTTGGTGATCTTAATATCAAATCAGGTAAAAATAAGACCAAAAATATTAAGGAAAAGAAGGAAAGAAAAAAACAGGCACTTTATAATAGTTAAGATTGTGATTCAAAATGAAAATTTGATAGTAATGATTATTTCTGTATCAAATGCCTTAGCACAACTTTTAAAAAGAAGAAGATAATAGAGAAAATAATATTTTCAGTTGTAGCATTTTACTTAATGGAAACAAAAAGACATGTCTTCTACAATCAGGAAAAAGACAAGAATATCCATGGTCACCATTACATTTTGATATCATGTTGAGGGTCATGACCAACATGATTTGCAAGAGTAAAAGTTTAGAATAAAAAGACCTCAAAAATTTGAATGAAAGAGGTAAAACTCTTTATGTTGATTATCTGATTATATAACCAATTACCCAAAAGAATCAGACACACAAAAAAGAAATGGACAGAGTTTAATAAGGTTGCAGGATATAGAAGTCATATATAGAAATCAGTAACATTCATTAAATGAAAACAAATAGTTAGGATATGAAATGAAAGAAAAGGCCCAATCTTTTATTGCCTTTATGGCAACAGAAAAAAAAAAAGGTGAAGAAAAATGCTCTGGCTCACTGTATTTCAAAAAATGACTTCAGCAATATCATTCATCCCACATACTCCTATATTATGACTTAGACATTCCTCTTATTGAAAGAGGTGGGAACCATGCCTCTCCCCCTGAAACTGGATGGCCCTGTGACTATGGCAGAAGTGGTACAATGTGACTTATAAAGATAGATAATCAAAGGTGATACAGTTTCCATCTGGTTCTCTTGAGACACTTGCCTTTGGAGCCCTGAACATCATGTAAGATGTCCAAGGCTGTCATGCCGATGATATAAAGATGCCAATACAGGTTTCCACATTACAGCCCCAGCTGAGATTCCTGACAACTGTCAGACTCCACTCCTAGGTTTGTGAGTGAAGACTTTCCCTCCAGATGATTCCTGTTCCCAGCAGTTGAGATGCCTCAGCCTTTGGTTCTTTTCAGTTGTCATCACAGAGAGGAGGGAGTGAACGGCCATCATTCTTTTCTTTACCCCATTCTTGAACCATAGATTCTATAAGCATAATAAAATGGTTGGTTTACAACACTAAGTTGGGATGGTTTTGCAACCTTAATAACTATTAGAAGTGCTTAATAGGAAATGTCCAAATTCTTTGCAAGGAAAATTTTAAAACAGTTCTGAAAGACACAAAAGTATGCTTCATCAAGGGAAAGATAAGCTGTGCCCTTCCCATTTTGGATTTATTTTTTAGCAGGGGATGCTCTTTGTAACTGAGAAAGGTGATTCAAAAATTAAAAAGTAAAATATTTTGGAAAATTATAAAAAATACTAGAGATATTATTGCTACTAACCCTACCAAGTATTAAATCATACTTGCAGTATATATCCTAAGAAATGTTATTTTCAACCTGGTTCCTTCACCTTTATACCTGCATTTTCTTTGTTTTTTTGTTTTTTTTTAATTTTTCTTTCACTTAACTAAAGACTCAGGAATCACCTAATATCAGTATAAGAGATTTCCTCATCATATTTACAGAGTATTAATACCGTATTATGTGGACATATAGTTTACTAAACCAGTTCACTGTGAATGGACATATGTTGTTTCTAGCCTTTCACTATTTTAAATATTGTGAGTATCAGTATCCTTGTATGTATGTCATTTTGTATTTTTGCAAGGGGATCTTCAGGTAGATTCCTGGAAGGAATTACAAGATACAAGGATAAAGACATGTATTTTGCTGGTTATTTCAAATTCCCTTAGAATGGCATTTTGCGTTTCCACTACCAATAAATGAAAGTGCCTGTTTCCCCAGAGCATTGCCAAAAAGTTAATGGTCAGAGTCCTTGGTATTTGCCAGTCTAAAAAGTACAAAGTATTATCGCACTGTGGTTTTAATTGTAAATCTGTCATAAAGAGAATGCAAGCGTCTATGTATTTTGAGGCTATTTGCATTATTTTCATTGAGTTGTTCACTGTTAGTATTTTTTCTCATTTTAAAGTATTTTATAAAGAATTTTAATCTTTATGTTATACATTGAAAACTATTTTCCTGATTGGTCATTAATTATTACATTTTATGTTTTTTTTTAATGCAAAAAGTTTTTTTTCACACTGTTTTGGTGTACATTTTCAACTTCTCTGAGAGAAATATGGCAACTAGAGAATATGAAAGAAATAAAATACTCTTTAATATATTAGGTAATCCAAGCAAAGCTCTGAGTCCACAAAATTTATACCTCCTAGAGTGTTGTCTTCAACACAACTTTGTCAGCATCCTGATGATATATCCTCACTTTCTCAGTGATCAATGCAAAAAAATAGAGGAAAACAATAGAACGGGAAAGACTAGAGATCTCATTAAGAAAATTAGAGATACCAAGGGAAAATTTCATGCAAAGAAGGGCTCGATAAAGGACAGAAATGGTATGGACCTAACAGAAGCAGAAGATATAAAGAAGAGATGGCAAGAATACACAGAACTATAAAAAAAGATCTTCATGACCCAGATAACTATGATGGTGTGATCACTCACCTACAGACAGACATCCTGGAATGCAAGGTCAAGTGGGTCTTAGGAAACATCACTATGAACAAAGCTAGTGGAGACTGAACTATTTCAAATTCTAAAAGATGATGTTGTGAAAGTGCTGCACTTAATATTCCAGCAAATTTGGAAAACTCAGCCGTGGCTGCACTGGAAAAGGTCAGTTTTCATTCCAATCCCAAAGAAAGGCAATGCCAAAGAGCGCTCAAACTACCATACAAATGCACTCATCCCACATGCTAGCAAAGTAATGTTCCAAATTCTCACAGTCAGGCTTCAACTGTACATGAACCATGAACTTCCAGATGTTCAAGCTGGTTTTAGAAAAGGCAAAGGAACCAGAGATCAAATTGCCACCATCTGCTGGATCATGGAAAAAGCAAGAGAGTTCCAGAAAAGCATCTATTTCTGCTTTATTGACTATGCCAAAGCCTTTGACTGTGTGGATCACAATCAACTGTGGAAAATTCTGAAAGAGATGGGAATACCAGACCACCTGATCTGCCTCTTGAGAAATCTGTATGCAGGTCAGGAAGCAACAGTTAGAACTGGTCATGGAACAACAGACTGGTTCCAAATAGGAAAAGGAGTACGTCAAGGCTGTATATTATCACCCTGCTTATTTAACTTCTATGCAGAGTACATCATAAGAAATGCTGGGCTGGAAGAAGCACAAGCTGGAATCAAGATTGCCGGGAGAAATATCAATAACCTCAGATATGCAGATGACACCACCCTTATGGCAGAAAGTAAAGAGGAACTAAAAAGCCTCTTGATGAAAGTGAAAGTGGAGAGTGAAAAAGTTGGCTTAAAGCTCAACATTCAGAAAACGAAGATGATGGCATCTGGTCCCATCACTTCATGGGAAATAGATGGGGAAACAGTGGAAACAGTTCAGACTTTTGGGGGAGGGGCTCCAAAATCACTGCAGATGGTGATTGCCACCATGAAATTAAAAGACACTTACTCCTTGGAAGAAAAGTTATGACCAACCTAGATAGCATATTCAAAAGCAAAGACATTACTTTGCCAACAAAGGTCCATCTAGTCAAGGCTATGGTTTTTCCAGTGGTCATGTATGGATGTGAGAGTTGGACTGTGAAGAAGGCTGAACGCCGAAGAATTGATGCTTTTGAACTGTGGTGTTGGAGAAGACTCTTGAGAGTCCCTTGGCCTGCAAGGAGATCCAACCAGTCCATTCTGAAGGAGATCAGCCCTGGGATTTCTTTGGAAGGAATGATGCTAAAGCTGAAACTCCAGTACTTTGGCCACCTCATGTGAAGAGCTGACTCATTG
Source organism: Tragelaphus eurycerus (assembly GCA_935064755.1). Classification (NCBI taxonomy): domain Eukaryota; kingdom Metazoa; phylum Chordata; class Mammalia; order Artiodactyla; family Bovidae; genus Tragelaphus; species Tragelaphus eurycerus. The sequence continues at coordinate 35,076,505 of CAKXYN010000010.1, read as the reverse complement.
GAGAAGACTCTAATGCTGGGAGGGATTGGGGACGGGAGGAGAAGGGGACAACAGAGGGCGAGATGGCTGGATGACATCACTGACTCGATGGACATGAGTCTGAGTGAACTCCGGGAGTTGGTGATGGACAGGGAGGCCCGGTGTGCTGCGATTCATGGGGTCACAAAGAGTCGGACATGACTGAGCGACTGAACTGAAATATCAGTTAAACTTTCTTTGCACATTTGATTATAAATATTAACTCTAGAGTCCTACTCAACTATATGCCCAAAAAGGCAACCTGAAGATGTTGGTTACATAATTTTTAATAAGAGTGATAAAATTGAGAATTATCTATGTTTCATCAGGAGGGTGTCATATAAAATATCATGCAACAATTAAAAATACCAAGGAATTCTATATATGAAAGTCTCCAACATATATTTTCAATGAAAAAATAATCATGTGGGAGAACACTCTGTACAGTAAAAACCATTTATGCTTAAATACTACACATATGGGCTTCCCAGGTGGCTCAGCGGTAAAGAATTCATTGCCAATGAAGAAGGCCCAGGATACCCATGTTTGATTCCTGGATTGGGAAGATCCCCTGGAGAAGGAAATGGCAAACCACTCCAATATTCTTGCCTGGGAAATCCCATAGACAGAGGAGCCAGTCAGGCTACAGTTCAGGGGGTCGCAAAGAGTCGGACACAACTTAAGTGGCAGCACACACCCCCTATCTTATATTTTCAAGACAGTAATTAAAGTGATCCTGTTGAAATGGTGATCAGAGAATTCCTTCCTCCTGCTAAAAACATTCAAATTCACAAAGGAAAGTTCAGATCATCCCACTGACATACAAGGCCCTATACAATCCAGTCCCTTCTCACCTACCTCTTCAACTTCAGCTGCTACTACTCTCCTTCTTATGGAGGTTGATGGCAAAAAGACTGGCCTCCTCGATATTTCGGTGATGTACGAGCTCGGGTTCCTCTTCAGGGTCTTTCCCACTGCTTCTGAGTCTGTCTGGCTGTCCTTTCCAAAGATATCATCATGATTCCCTCCCTCACCTATGTTAGATCTTTAGTCTAAAATCTACCATATAAATGAAGATTCTCCTGCCTACCTTGGAAAAATTATACTGCCAAAACTTCAAATTCTCTCTGTCTGAGCTAGTTTCTCCTTGACATGAATTACCTATATGAATTTAACTTTACTTTAGGACTAGATAAAATATATATTTACTTCTCTTGCTTATTATTTTTTTCTACACACACACATCCCACAACACATATATGTTCCTAAGGACTGTTGGAGGCTCTGTTTATTTCTGTTTATTTGCCAACTGTATTTACTACAGCTAGAGTAGTGCCTTTCACAGATCCAAGACTCAATACATGCTGTTGAATAACTAAGTGATTGAATGAATAAATGAAGTTGATGAATAGACGGATAGTGAAAACAAGTCAATCTTTTTCTGTAAAACCTTATTACATCAAAAGGTTATTTTTCCATCACCACTCCTAGTCCTTCAGCCCTTTTATGTCACATTTGCAACTTGATTGATGAATTCATATTTATAGCTCCTGAATTATAATTGCTGATTTTTTTTCTTTAAAACTAATCACAATGAGAAACAAACAGAAAACCTTATTTTCTTGGGTCAAGAAAGAAGAAATAGTATTGAACAATGAAAATAACTAACATTTATTTTAAATGTTTACTAAGCCCTTGGTGCTATAGCTTTGTAAGTAAACTTATCAAATTCTCATAAAAGCCTTGAACAAGGACACATAACTATCACATGTAGAACATAGATTCAAACACAGACAATCCATACCCAGAATTGATATGCTTAGCACCATCACAATACTGTTTGTATTCATAGTTGTAGAAATTATTACTCCTCCCACTTTGAAGATGGGAATATTGCACTAGATTTTAAGAACCTTCCATTTTTATAAAGTGAATAAGCACAATCAGGGCTAAAGCCAGGATTTTACCCATAATGTACACTAAATTTCACTATGATATTCTTTTAAAGTAAAAGATAAAAGTTATAATATGCTGTACCTAGATAGATGCATCCATCCATTTATCCATCTGTTTATTCATCTGGATAGTCTTAATATATTTACTGAGTAGCTATTATGGAACAGATTCTATACTTGTCAGTGGGTATACAAAAGTGAACAGGACAGACATAATTCCCATCTTCAGGGAGTTTATAATTTAGGAAGGTAATACTTCAGAGTATTTAAGAAGCTGGGAACATGACAACCATTCCACGCATCCATGGTAAGCCATTTATTATGCTAGCATATTTTGGTGCCCAAGAGACTTATTTAAATTATGACTATCCTACAAATTTTAAAGTTTTTGCCTAAGCAGCTACATTAGTAACACATTTTATGCAATATTAATGGTCTTTTTGGCACTTACCCATCAAAGATTACCATTTGCAGAGAACCAAAGAGTAATTAGAAAAAACAATATATAATTTCATTTCTGGTTTAGAAATTCCTAACTGGAAAGAACAACAGACTTCTGAGAAATAGCATTTTTTAAGCCCTGAGTACATTTATTTTCAGAACTTTTTCACTCATGAAAAATTAGCTGCCTTTCTTTAGTAAGCTGTGAGAATGGGCCTTATAAATATAGTAGAATGAGACTTAGGATTCCTATGAAAAGAAAAGCAAATAAATAATTCCCCTTCAGCTAAAGGGGCCAGTAAGTAAACAGTTCACATAAAATCATGTGCAATTATAGTCCTTCTAGTACTTTGGAACTCTTCTAAATGTTTATGTTCTTGCAAGGTTCAAGAGTTGAACAGGAATTACATATGCTGTCCTCCTACATAATCATATAGAGGCAATGTTATTTCTAATACTGTCCCACGGTTTGGTGAAGTGTGGAGGCTAACCATCTGTCATCAATAATGCTGTCGAGAAGATTTGGAAAGCGTTTGATCGGGTTTTGGCAGTGTGTTATCTGTTAAAATATTGTTGGAGGCAAACCTGGGAAGTTTTGATGAATTTAAAGGAGACACAAATGTCTCAGCACATGGGCGGCCTGATACTAGGATGGTGAAGTGTTTTATTTAGTAGAGGCACAGATTTCTGTGCAAGTCAATAAAGAAAAGAAGCATTGCTGTGTTTGTATATTCAAGCATATACGCTAGGCTCCACAATAGAGCACTTTTCAGCGCTCTGAAAAGATGGCATTGGGAAGAGGCATCTGTTGAATGCATTAAGGAAAACTCCTCTTGCACTGAAGGAGAAACTGAAGAGAAAGAGAGATGAGAGGAACAGCCTGGTTGGAAATTAAGCATTAGGAGACATAGAAGTAACGTTCGGCATATCAGTCAAAGGAAAATGGGTTTGATAACATTACACCATTTCAACTTCCACGTTGTTAATATTAATTTGGAAGAAAAGACAGAAAAGTCAGAGTGGGGATAAAAAAGCAGGGATATGAAGGATGAAGTGTCCAGTTAAACATACAACACGGATCATTTGTAAGAACTTGATGGAACCATCAGTGAACATTTCTTTTCCCAGATCCAGAAAGCAGCCAAACTAGGCTGGACATGGGTATCAAACAATTACCTAGTGGGGATCTAGCGGGTATGTCTTTCAAAGGGTTTCTGGGTTTGTAGCTCAACTGATTTTTACATACAGACATACTGGCAATAAGGGCCTACTTTAATCTCTGTTTACCATAATGTACCAATGGAGTATAATTCTAAGCAGTTTTTATTTAAACATGAAAGAAATTTTTGACAGAAAAGATAAGATATGAGAGAGAAAAATGATGCCAACTGAGAATTTCCCTCCATTCATGATAGTTTTGTGGGAAATGGTTTAGACTTTTAAAAAAATATTAATTTAAAAAAAAAAACAAAACCCTTTTTTTAAAAAGTTAATGATCTCTGGAATGAAGGCATGTCTGTGCCTCATTCCTTTCATTCTACAAAATAGGATAGCAATTCTGATTTCATAAGACTGTAGTGAGGTTGTCCTGTCAGAACTCAAAAAGAAGAAAATACTTAATGCAAAGTCACATGTTAAAGCTTAATTTGAATTTTTTTTAAAAAATAGCACATTACACACACACACACACACACACACACACACACACGTATGTACATATATAGGTAATGACTCCTTAAATGAGGCATCTTTCTTCCTGGAAATTTACAAGAAAGAGATCAACACTCATCAATCTGTATCGACTTAATGAAGCCTGATTGGAAGGTGGGAAATGACTTAAATGACTTCAGGAATATAGGTCCTTTTAACTTATATTGCATTATCCTCAGTTTATCATTTATGCTTATAGGTCTTTTATTATTATAATATAATTCAGTGAAAAGTGTCTGTTTCTTGATCCACTTGTAAATCAGAAATTCTTTTGCCACTGATAAAAGAATGAAGATTATTTCATCTACATCTTTCATGTGCATTTGATTGCCAAATTATTAGTAATGATCTAAAGACAGAACTGAATGAGAAAAGATAGAAAATGTCTTCATCATCAATCTTTCACATACTCAAAGCGAGGGAAAAAAGAATGTTTTCTTTCAACATTTAGTAAATGCCTTAGGGACATAATGTTTTATCAAGAAAGGGCAAGATGAATTCAATTCCATCACTGGAAAACAGAAAGTAATGAGGAAAAAGCAAAGACTTATAGGATTGATGTGTGAAACATACACACACACATTCATTCCTTTCTTCCTGGTTGACTTTCCTATCTTATTAACACAATTCTGAAACAAAGCATTAAATAATAAGCAGGACTGTGCTAAAAAATAAAGGTTGACTTAGGTCTTCTTTTAGATTAAGGCTTAAAACATACACACATATTCCAAAATAAATCCACTAATTCTCCCTAAATCATGTGGTCCGGTACCCAGCCAAACAAAATGTCTTTTGAGATCTTTCTTTTTGAACTACTGTTTTCTTTCATAATAAGGAATCCGAGTTGGCTCTAATTATGTGTGCATTTGCATATGTTATAACTCAAAACAGAATGCTAGCAATCCTTCTGCAAGGAAGAATAGTTAGCAAACTCAAAAACAATATTTTTATTCCCATAAGTAATTAATTAATGCTTTCTATCTTGATTATAGCTTTATTAAATGAAAATGTCTTTCATTTTTACCTATATATTGAACTTTCCGCATTTCCTATATCCTAGAATCAAAGTAAAAAGATTTGTTTAAATGATAAGCAACCAAAAAATATCACCTTAGGAATACATATATAATATCACTACATCAAGATATATAAGCCATCCAAAAAAAACTTAGTAATTGAATTTCACAATAACAAATATATTATTGTGCTTTAATTTTTAGACTATAGGAGCTGCAAAAAAGGATAATTTCTATTTTTTTGGTAAATTAACAAGGGAAAGTGAATAAACTGAAGCAATTAGGCAGACCGAGCAGGCTTTGTAAACATAATGGTTAACATACACTGAGCACAGACTGGGCTTCTCAGGGGGCACTAGTGATAAAGAACCCTCTTGCCAGTGCAGCAGACATAAGAGATGTGGGTTCAGTCCCTGGGTAGAGAAGATCCCCTGGAGGAGGGCATGGTAACCCACTCCAGTGTTCTCGCCTAGAGAATCCCATGGACAGAGGAAACTGGTAGGCCCTAGTCCAAAGGATTGCAAAGAGTCAGACAGGACTAAAGTGACTTAGCACACACTCACAAGCACAAATTATGTGTCAGGCACTGTTTTAAACATTTTATATGTTTTCATCGTAAAATGTAATCCTCACAACAGCAATCATATAAGGTAGGTAGTTTGACCTCATTCTAAAGTGAAGTCAGAGAAAACCAAGAGGCTAAGTAACTTGACCACGGTCACCCAACTACTAGAGCCAGAACTCAAACTCACATTCAGGGTGACTTCAGGGTTACTAGGTCACAAACACACTTCATTTTTGTGTTATTTTGTTTTAGAAACTTTGATGTGGAGAGAAAACCATTGAAATATTTCAGTTGACAAAAAGTTTGTGTTTGTGAACTCATCAGAGTTCTCCAGAGAAATAGAAGCAGTTCAGTTCAGTTCAGTTCAGTCACTAAGTCATGTCCGACTCTTTGCGACCCCATGAATCGCAGCATGCCAGGCCTCCCTGTCTATCACCAACTCCCAGAGTTCACTCAGACTTACGTCCATCGAGTCAGTGATGCCATCCAGCCATCTCATGCTCCGTCGTCCCCTTCTCCTCCTGATCCCAATCCCTCCCAGCATCAGAGTCTTTTCCAATGAGTCAACTCTTTGCATGAGGTGGCCAAAGTACTGGAGTTTCAGCTTTAGCATCATTCTTTCCCAAGAAATCCCAAGGCTGATCTTCAGAATGGACTGGTTGGATCTCCTTGCAGTCCAAGGGACTCTCAAGAGTCTTCTCCAACACCACAGTTCAAAAAGCATCAATTCTTCGGCGCTCAGCTTTCTTCACAGTCCAACTCTCACATCCATACATGACCACTGGAAAAACCATAGCCTTGACTAGATGGACCTCTGTTGGCAAAGTAATGTCTCTGCTTTTCAATATGCTATCTAGGTTGGTCATAACTTTTCTTCCAAGGAGTAAGCGTCTTTTAATTTCATGGCAGCAATCACCATCTGCAGTGATTTTGGAGCCCCCCCAAAATAAAGTCTGACTCTGTTTCCACTGTTTTCCCATCTATCTGCCATGAAGTGATGGGACCAGATGCCATGATCTTCATTTTCTGAATGTTGAGTTTTAAGCCAACTTTTTCACTCTCCTCTTTCACATTCATCAAGAGGCTTTTTAGTTCCTCTTCACATTTTGCTATAAGGGTGGTGTCATCTGCATATCTGAGGTTATTGATATTTCTCCCGGCAATCTTGATTCCAGCTTGTGCTTCTTCCAGCCCAGCATTTCTCATGATGTACTCTGCATATAAGTTAAATAAGCAGAGTGACAATATATAGCCTTGACGTACTCCTTTTCCTATTTGAAACCAGTCTGTTGTTCCATGTCCAGTTCTAACTGTTGCTTCCTGACCGGCATACAAATTTCTCAAGAGGCAGGTCAAGTGATCTGGTATTCCCATCTCTTGAAGAATTTTCCCCAGTTGATTGTGATCCACACAGTCAAAGGCTTTGGCATAGTCAATAAAGCAGAAATAGATATTTTTCTGGAACTCTCTTGCTTTTTCCATGATCCAGCGGATGTTGGCAATTTGATCTCTGGTTCCTCTGCCTTTTCTAAAATGAGCTTGAACAACTGGAAGTTCACAGTTCACGTATTGCTGAAGACTGGCTTGGGGAATTTTAAGCATTACTTTACTAGCGTGTGAGATGAGTGCAATTGTGCGGTAGTTTGAGCAACCAATAGGATGTGCAAAAAGAGATTGTTTTAGGAATTGCCTCATGAGATTGTGAAGAATGCCAAGTCCAAAATCTTGAGTAGGTGAGTAGGTCAGCAGGCTGGGAATCCAGGGAAGACTTTCCGTTTGTGTTCAAAGATGTCTTATTGGCAGAATTTCCTCTTCTTCAGGCAACATGTCTCTTTCCTGTTAAGACCCTCTACTGTTTGGATAAGGCTCACCCACATTAGGAAGGATGATCTTCTTTATTCAAAGTCTGCCCATTTAAATGATAATCTCATTGTGAAGTATCTCTTCACAGAGACATCTAACTGGGTATTGTGGCTTTTATGCTGATGTATAAAATTAACCATCACAATTGTACACTTGTATGTGTTTGTGTATTTATATGTTATGGTTGAAAACAAATTAGCAAAATCCTTAATGAAGAAGAAGAATTTATCCAACTTTGAAACAGTACTTACTGAACACCTATTTCCTGGCTATCACACTATAAAGAACGTTCCAAGTTTATCAATTCCTATAATCTGGATGGGACAGTTCAAGGAGAGACAGATAGACTGTATACAGATAACTGTGCTATAATGTGCTGTTTAAATGAGGAGGTTGTGACAGAGTTCTGGTGTGAGAAAGAGTTATGGACTCTATCATGCCCACCCCAGGGTCTGAGATGGATTTCCAAGAGGAGATACTTGAGTCCCATTGAAGAGGAAGAGGACTCAACCAGGAGGAGAAAGCTTAAGAAGACAGATACCAAGACACAACCATAGAGATGGGGTTTAAGGATTTGTAGGATATCTAGTGAGATTGGAGTGTGGCATTCATGATGGGAAGAGATTGGAACGACTTCATAGGTCATGGTATAAAATATGGGTCTCGTCTTTAAGAGTTGAGTGGTCGTGTTCCTGCAGGACAAATGTGGAAGAGTGTTCTAGGCTGAGTGAAAGGGAGGTACAGGGATATGAAGCAGCCGGCTATGCCCATGGATTACGAGAACATGAGAGGAGAAGCATGAGGGAGCATATTTAGAAAACGAGTGGTAGGCTTGCAGGGGATCAAGACAGCATCAAAGGAAAGGACCTGAGCACAGTTCATCTTAGTCATGAATTTTGAGATAGAGGGGACAAAAGTTGAAAATCGTTGTGATCTCACATGTCTTTTAGAGTGAACAAAATAAGTTGTAAGATCTCCTGATAAAATCAAAAAGGCAGTGGTGTGGCTGAAGGTAAATACTGAAACCTTTGGAAAACCTTCAGATGAAATGGGGAAGCGAGGTGCCTGGGGACAGATGAATGTGAATGGCTGAGTGGAAAAAGGGTCCATTCTTCCCAGTGCGCTGGTGGTTTGTTTGCTTTGGAGCAAACTTCCTAAAAGAAGGGATTCTGTGGCCCAATGCGTTAAATACAATCCAGGACAAGGTAGCTACTACTAATTATAAAAGCTGAGGGTGGAGTTTCTCTAACCATTATCAGATTATGGCTAAAATGGGGCACAGAACTGGCAGGGACTCTGAGATCACCGGTGTTTGCTCCCACCTGCTGAAGAGAACTTTCCATGAACTAAATATTCAAGTTGTGAGAGTTGTGAAGTGCCTCCAAGAAATTTATAAAAGATTCAAGTTAAACATGTGTGAGGCAGAATGAGCCCTGCCACTGTTCTCAGGGGACAGGGCTGAGCTAGCATTTCTTGTCCTTTGACAATCAAATATTATGGAAGTCTACTAAGCAGGCTTACTGGCCTAATTTGATTTTCTACTTCTTTCCCATTGTGTGTAATATGATCAGTTTTGAGGAAACTTGTGCAGCTCTATCTGATTCTACTGCCACCAACATGTTTATCAATTATTGAAAGGGCCAAAATAATGTTTTGATGGCAAGGCTGGTTTGACATGAAACCAAAACAGATGGCTCAGAGTATTTCTCCTGTTTTCTCCACATGATGTCAAATGATCAATTCACCTGACTGGGGCAGGAATTATGTGTGTGCATGTGTATGTGTGTGTGCTTCCCTGGTGGCTCCGACAGTAAAGCGTCTGCCTTCAATGTGGGAGACCCGGGTTCGATTCCTGGGTTGGGAAGATCCCCTGGAGAAGGAAATGGCAATCCACTCCAGCACTCTTGCCTGGAAAATCTCATGGACGGATGAGCCTGATAAGCTACAGTCCATGGGGTCGCAAAGAGTTGGACATGACTGAGTGACTTCACTTCACTTCATGTGTGTGTGTGTGTGTGTGTGTGTGTGTGTGTGTGTGAGCAGGGAGGGCCGGCAGGATAATCAAAGAGTTTTGTTATCCTTTTCTTTAATTAAATTAGTGAAATTGATGATCAAGTCACTGTTGGGTGTTTTGGAAAGTCACACTAAGTGGGGAAATGAAATTCTATGATTTCTGGACAAAGTAGCTTAGATTCTTTAAAAGGCATCCCTGGTTCAGGAAGATTCCCTGGAGAAGGAAATGGCAACCCACTCCAGTATTCTTGCCTAGAGAATTCCATGGATAGAGGAGCCTGGAGGGCTATGGTCCATAGGTTCAAAAAGACTCGGACGTGACTGAAGTGATGAAGCAAGCAAACAAGCAAGTGAGGTTAATAACTACTTGAAATTTGTAGAACAGTTTTCTGAACAATGTGAAATGCTGTGTATAAATTAAGGTTCTTCTATTAGCAGATGGCCATAAAAGCTTTCTGCTAGTGAAGATTTATTAAATTTGACTTATTTGAATTTTGCAGCCAGGGCCCTGATCCTAAATTGTAAGCCTTCAAGGAAAATCCTAGAAAAGGCATTCTAATGAAACATGCCACTTGAAGAAATGACTCACATCATGCCTCCAGGAATGTATGCATCTGGTGCTTATGAGGCCCCTGAGACAACAAGAGCACCCTGAGCATGCCGTATCTCTAGACTGGCACTAATTCAGTTTCCAAAAAACAATGAACTCTTAAAAAGTTACAAACTCTGTTAGAAAAATAGATAAATACTTTCCATAAGAAGGCATAGAGACCTTGGGTGTTGATTTACACCTTTTCTCTATCAAAAAGCTGGAGGTGGGTGGAGCTGAGGATAGAGGATTTTATTTTGGAAATGGACCCAGTTCCACTGTGTCACATTTGTTTCTTCCCAGTCTGATTTCTGTGACCAGTCATAAAAGGTACAGTCCACCTTTCCTAGATAACTAATGCCAGGAACATTGATTATACCTAGCTCGTTAAATTATGAAAATGACAAGTACATGAAATTTTTTATGCAAGCACTTCTGTGACTGAATTAGCAAGCATACTGAGCTAAGTAGAAACTGAATGAATTCTACTGCTGGGTTCTACGCACCAAAATTTAATTAAGTTTCTGATCTAAAGCCCTCCTTGTTTTATCGATTAGGGAAGTCATGAGTGGACCATGTCATTCTCAGAAGGACAGTGCAATTGTGAAATCTGAGCAGTCTGTACGTCTTTTTTTTTTTTTTTTCCTGAATGTTCCTTTCAAGTTTCATTAGATTATTATGAGTGTTACAGCTATACTAATCTTTTTTTCTGGGAAATGAACTTTTAAAATTGCACATTTTAAAAGTGACTTCTAGAGTTACCATGGCAGCTTCATTATAATGCACAGAGATGAGCATTATCACAGTTCGGCCTGATCTTTCCAGGGCTGTCAGGAAATGAGAATTCCACATAAAGTGAATCCTCCAGTAGGGCTCATAAAGCTTGCTAGATCAAGTGCCTAGTCTTTCAGTTTAACAATTTTAAATGAAAAGCTTTCTCTCATATACTGCACACATCTCTGTTTCCTTCAATGTGTTCTTGATGACTCAGGATCTCTGTTATCAATAGCTCATTGTACTTAGAGCTGCACACAGTGCTGTTCGATTTTTTTAGTCTTCTTTTCCATTTCAGTTTGCCAGCAGTTTATGATGACCAGGGACACTAAGAATCATTTCAGACTCTGAAAGGGTTTTTGTCCTCCCACCTCCCAGCAAAGATAGATCTATTAAGACATGTCACCTAGGGCATCTAGGTCCTTTGCTGAAGTCTTCAGGGGCAGAAATGACAGATTCATCACTAATATGCAATGCCGTTGGTTCCAGAACCATCTTTCTAGAGGCACAATTGGTATTTTGTCCTGACTTCCTGCCCCTAGTCCAATATAATTACTCCTTGCCAATTTCTAGATTTATCATATTCTGATGGGCTTTTTCTTACCTCTCTGCGTACCTTAAGCAGTTCCTTATACAGAAGTTTCTAGGGCTCCACACAAGGGGCTAAGACTCACCATTCATTGTGAAACTTAAGGACACAGGCCTGCTTAACCTCCTTGGGCCTGTTTTCTCATCTCTAAAATGATGTTTTTAAGATAAAATTCAATTATATATTTGGAGTACATAGTATAGTCTTCAGCTCATAGTAAGAATTCAGTCTGAAAGCAACTATATGTATGGAATATGATGGTGATTGTATGTAAAGAAAAAAACAAAAACAAAAGACCACAAGTGATAAATGGTAGTATTGTAGACTGTTTTAGGAACTTGAAGTTGTAGTACGGTTTAAGTATTGACCAGCTATCAAACAGCATTTATTTGTCTTTGTGGTCTATTTTTGTGTTTGTTACTACTATATAAAGTCTGTAATAAGACATTGGGGTACTCCATCCCATAAGTAAACTTGTAATGAAATTAAAGATTACAAGTGTCTAGCATAATGCACTGAGTTCAAATTGTGGGGGTAGTTTAATAAAAAAAAAAAAAAATATGACTTTGGCTTCTGAGAGAAGCCATCTCATCATCTTAGACCCTCCATTTCCTTATCTCTAAAGCAAGGATAAAAGTACCTTCTTCCAAGATTAGAAAAAGATAAACTTTGTACACAGTAAGCACATGATAAAGTTATTATTGTGTTTAATTTCTAGATGTAATTACATATAAAATAAGAGCAACTGAAAAGTGAAATCTGAATTCACTCCCAGCCGAAGGTATGGCTCACCAGAAAGGATGATATGTAATTTATAGAGTGGGATTTTACACTATCACTAAAGCAGTGGATCAACAATCATATTACAAGTTAGGAGAACATCTCCCTTCCTTGCTCTTCCTTAAGTGTAAAAAACAGTCCATTTATAATTGCATCAAAGAGAATAAAATACCCAAAACACCCAGGAATAAATCTAACTATAGAGGAAAAAGACCTGTAGTCAGAAAACTATGACACCCTTGAAAGAAATTGAAGGCAACACAAACAAATGAAAAGATATACCGTTAAAAGAATAAATATTGTTAAAATGACCATACTACTGAAGGAAGTCTACAGATAGAAAGCATTCCCCATCAAAATACTAATAGTATTTTTCACAGAAATAGAACAAATAATTCTAAAATTTATATGAAAACACAAAAGACCCTGAGTGACCTAAATAATCTTGAGAGAGAACAAAGCTGAAGTACCATGCTTCCTGATTTCAAACTACACTATGAAGTTGGATATAATCAAAATAGTATGGTACCACACTAATAAAGACACGTAGTGAGTAGTGAAGTTGCTCAGGCGTGTCTGACTCTTTGCGACCCCATGGACTGTAGCCTACCAGGTTCCACCATCCATGGGATTTTCCAGGCAAGAGTCGTGGAGTGGGTTGCCATTTCCTACTCCAGGAGATCTTCCTGACCCAGGGATTGAACCTAGGTCTCCCACATGGTAGGCATTGTAGGCAGATGCTTTAGCATCTGAGCCACCAGGGAAGATAATAAAGACACATAGATTGAGGGAACAGAATAGAGAACCCATAAATGAATCCATATTTGTAAGGTCAATAATCCATGAAAAAGGAAGCAAGAACACACAGTGAGGGAAGATAGCCTCTTCAACAAACGGTGCTTGGAAAATTGGACAGCTCCATGCAAAACAACCAAACTGGACTATTTTCTCATACTATATGTAAAAATGAACTCAAAATGAATTAAAGACTCACATAAGACCCGAAACCATAAACTTCTAGAAGAAAACATAGGCAGTATACTCTTTGTCTGAGCAATACTTTTTTGGGGGGGACATGTCTCCTCAAGCAATGGAAACAAAATCAAATTAAACAAATAGGATTATATCAAACTAAGAAGCTTTTGCATGGTGAAGGAAATGATCAACAAAATGAAAAGGCTACCTATTAAATGGAAGCAGATAATAACAAATGATATTATCTCATAAGGAGTTAATAACCAAATTATACGAAGAACACATACAACTCAACATTGAAAAGAATGATTAAAATGGGCAGATGATGTGAATAGACATTTTTCACACAAATCATCAGCCGGGAGAAAGATGCTTAACATTACTAATCTTCAGAGCAATGCTAATTAGATCACAATGAAAAGTACTACACACCTGTGAGAATCGCTATTAAGCAAAAGACAACACATACCAAGTGTTGGCAAGGATGTGGATAAAAGGAAATCCTCATATACTGTTGATCAAAATGTAAATTGGGGCAGCCACTAAGGAAAACAGTATGGAAGCTCCTCAAAGAAATTAAAAACAGAACTACTATGCAATTCAGCTATTCCACTTCAGGGTATTTTTCCAAAACAAAAAAATTATTTTGAAAAAATATGTGCACCCCTACCATGGAGTAGGAAATGGCAACCAACTCCAGTGTTCTTGCCTGGAAAATTCCCTGGGCAGAGGAGCCTGGCAGACTACAGTCCATGGAGTCACAAGTCAGACATGACTGAGCACACACACATGTTCACTGCAGCAGTATTTACGATAGTCAAGATATGAAAGTTACCTAAGTGTCCATCAGTAGACAAAAGAATAAAGAATATATATGGTATATATAAAATGGAATATAACTCAGCCATAATTAAGAATGAGATCTTGTCATTTACAAAAACATGAGTGAACCTAGAGGGTATTATGCTAAGTGAAATAAATCAGACAGAGAAAGACATATACCGCATGATTTCATCTTACAGGTGGAATATAAAAGCCAAATAAATGAAAAAAAAAATAGAAATGTATGCATAGAAACAGAGAACAACAAGTGGTTGCCAAGAAGGGAAGAGAATCAGGAGATGAGTGAAATAAACAAGGGAAATTAGATACAAACTTCTAGTTAAAAAATAAATGAGTCAGTGGTATGAGATGTACAGCACAGGAAACATAATAATAATGTAATATCTTAATCAGAGATACCAAAGGAACATTTCATGCAAAGATGGGCTCGATAAAGGACAGAAATGGTATGGACCTAACAGAAGCAGAAGATATTAAGAAGAGGTGGAAAGAATACACAGAAGAACTGTACAAAAAAGAGCTTCACGACCCAGATAATCACGATGGTGTGATCACTGACCTAGAGCCAGACATCCTGGAATGTGAAGTCAAGTGGGCCTTAGAAAGCATCACTACGAACAAAGCTAGTGGAGATGATGGAATTCCAGTTGAGCTATTCCAAATCCTGAAAGATGATGTTGTGAAAGTGTTGCACTCTATATGTCAGCAAATTTGGAAAACTCAGCCGTGGCCACAGGACTGGAAAAGGTCAGTTTTCATTCCAATCCCAAAGAAAGGCAATGCCAAAGAATGTTCAAACTACCGCACAATTGCACTCATCTCACACGCTAGTAAGTAATGCTCAAAATTCTCCAAGCCAGACTTCAGCAATATGTGAACCATGAACTTCCAGATGTTCAAGCTGGTTTTAGAAAAGGCAGAGGAACCAGAGATCAAATTGCCAACATCTGCTGGACCATGGAAAAAGCAAGAGAGTTCCAAAAAAACATCTATTTCTGCTTTATTGACTATGCCAAAGCCTTTGACTGTGTGGATCACAATCAACTGTGGAAAATTCTGAGAGAGATGGGAATACCAGACACCTGATCTGTCTCTTGAGAAACTTGTATGCAGGTCAGGAAGCAACAGTTAGAACTGGACATGGAACAATGGACTGGTTCCAAATAGGAAAAGGAGTACGTCAAGGCTGTATATTGTCACCCTGCTTATTTAACTCATATGCAGAACATGTATGTTCTTAAATGTACATCATGAGAAACTCTGGACTGGAAGAAGCACAAGTTGGAATCAAGATGGCTGGGAGAAATATCAATAACCTCAGATATGCAGATGACACCATCCTTATGGCAGAGAGTGAAGAGGAACTCAAAAGCCTCTTGATGAAAGTGGAAGTGCAGAGTGAAAAAGTTGGCTTAAAGCTCAACATTCAGACAACGAAGATCATGGCATCTGGTCCCATCACTTCATGGGAAATAGATGGGGAAACAGTGGAAACAGTGTCAGGCTTTATTTTTCTGGGCTCCAAAATCACTGCAGATGGTGACTGAAGCCATGAAATTAAAAGACGCTTACTCCTTGGAAGGAAAGTTATGACCAACCTAGATAGCATATTCAAAAGCAGAGACATTACTTTGCCAACAAAGGTTCGTCTAGTCAAGGCTATGGTCTTTCCTGTGGTCATGTATGGATGTGAGAGCTGGACTGTGAAGAAGGCTGAGCGCTGAAGAATCGATGCTTTTGAACTGTGGTGTTGGAGAAGACTCTTGAGAGTCCCTTGGACTGCAAGGAGATCCAACCAGTCCATTCTGAAGGAGATCAGCCCTGGGATTTCTTTGGAAGGAATGATGCTCAAGCTGAAACTCCAGTATTTCGGCCACCTCATGCGAAGAGTTGACTCATTGGAAAAGACTCTGATGCTGGGAGGGCTATTGAGGGCAGGAGGAGAAGGGGAAGACAGAGGATGAGATGGCTGGATGGCATCACTGACTCGATGGATGTGAGTCTGAGTGACCTCCGGGAGTTGGTGATGGACAGGGAGGCCTGGCGTGCTGCGGTTCATGGGGTCGCAAAGAGTCGGACACGACTGAGCGACTGATCTTATCTGATCCGATCTGATGCAATAAATATCCCTTGCCTAACAAGGATCTAGGTTAAACTGTTTTATTGTCAATTAACTTGTTTCTCACCTCAATTAAACTTCAGTTTGATTTCTTAAAGGACAACAAGGAGAAAGCAGACACTTTTTCTTTCAGTTTAAAATTGTCTGGCAACATTTTTACTTAGCAATATTAAACATTAATTTCAAGTTCATGTACAATAGCACTTACCAAGAAACAGGAGAATGTTAGTTTTTAGGAACAATCTAAAGACAGGTGTAGATTTTATTCTCTAACAATGTTCAAATTTAAGATTGTAATGAGCCTCGCTGAAAAGTGAAGCCGGAAATGGCAGATTTGTTTTGATAGAGACCGAGAATTTCAAATGTGTGTTAAAGACTTGACATGTCTTTGAAACTCTGTGCTGTGAAAACACGAGCCAGGAAATCACGAGCCCAGCCAAGTGATTCCACTCTAAAGATGTCAGAGTCCATTCTCTGAGATGTCCAAACATTCCTTTCAGAGATGAAGGGGGAAGGGCCTCAGTCTTCCTGTAGCTGAGTAAACCAAGAGCACTTTTTTTTCATGTAAATCAGTCACAGTTCCTTAAAGAAATGCATTCTTCCTCTCCTGAAGGCAGCTGGAACTTACATCTTTTCTTCTAGCTCAGGCTTTGTTTTCTCAGACATTGGAGAGGAGGACTATTGAAATTAATTTGTCTTTATTTTCTTCAGGAAAATGAACAAGCTTAGAAAACAGAAGAATTGGGGTGTGTGTGTGGAAGAGAGACCCTAATGCTGATGTCCCAGGCATCTCACAGTTCCTGGGTTTGAATCGGATTTATAAACCAGTCACGTCTTTGACCTAACTGCCGCAGAGAAGGGGGCTGTTCTGAATCCCCCATTGGTCACTGGGAGAGAAGGTCTGCTGACCACGCATTCTCCTAGCTGTTTGTAACTGTCTTCACTTGGAGTTCTCTTTTATGATTCAGTGCTACTCTTATGTTTGGGTTGGGCAATATTCAAGTTCTTACTTAATCCAACCTGATGCAATCTGAGTGGAAACAGACTATGTTCCCTTTTATCTTAAAAAAAAAAAAAATTTTGGTAATATCACTGTGGCTGGAGCAGTTAGGGGAACTTCGAGAAGACAATAAGAAAATCATGGCTTAACTGGGGATTTTAATGTGCCAGAGTGTGGGGCTTCTTATAGGCATACAAGTGCACTGACATTGAAGTATTTGCCTTTAAAATTAGGTAAATGGAGCTTACAATTTTCAGAGGGGCAAATTAGCACATAGTATCTCAAGATCTCAAAATTCTCCTTTCAGAATATCTGTTTCCTGAAGGAAAACTGGCAGACCATGTTGCATCTAGAAGTTGAGATCCTCTGTGACAAAAATCAACCACAGTAGTCAATGTAACACCCTAAAGCAGGGATTCTTAAAGATGGGATTACTACCAGAAGCTTCAACAATTACATAGAGCATTTGTACAGTGTACTGGGAGAGGGTATGTTAACTTTCATCAGATTGTCAGATGGTTTTGTAATTTTCCCAAAAAGGTGAAGAACCATCTCACTTGTATCTCTCAAAATAAATGTTTGTAACACTGAGCTAAACATTTCATTTCCAGGAATAATACTAATGAACAATTTCCAAGTTGTTTGTAATGGTGAAAAAATAGGAAAAACCCTTAAAGCATCCATCAATAGTAAATAGTTCAAAATATTATAGCACATTTATATTATGGAATACTATATGTATGCTTAGTCTCTCAGTCGTGTCTGACTTTTTATGACCCTTTGGACTGCAGCATGCCAGGCTCCTCTGTCCTTGGGATTTTTCAGGCAAGAATACTGAAGTGGGTTGTCATTTTCTCCTTCAGGGGATCCTCCTGATCCAGGGATAAAACCCATGTCTTCTGAGTCTCTTGCATTGCATGCCAATTCTTTACCCACTAAGCCATTAGGGAAGCCATTGTGGAACACTATACTGCCCACAAAAATAATGAGTTTCATGGGGGAGGACGTATACATGTATATATATATATGACTGGTCACTTTGCTTTATGCCTGAAACTATCACAACATTGTTAATCAACTATCAACTATCAGATCAGATCAGATCAGTCACTCAGTTGTGTCTGACTCTTTGCGACCCCATGAACCGCAGCACGCCAGGCCTCCCTGTCCATCACCAACTCCCGGAGGTCACTCAGACTCACATCCATCGAGTCAGTGATGCCATCCAGCCATCTCATCCTCTGTCGTCCCCTTCTCCTCCTGCCCCCAATCCCTCCCAGCATCAGAGTCTTCTCCAATGAGTCAACTCTTCGCATGAGGTGGCCAAAATACTGGAGTTTCAGCTTGAGCATCATTCCTTCCAAAGAAATCCCAGGGCTGATCTCCTTCAGAATGGACTGGTTGGATCTCCTTGCAGTCCAAGGGACTCTCAAGAGTCTTCTCCAACACCACAGTTCAAAAGCATCGATTCTTTGGCGCTCAGCCTTCTTCACAGTCCAGCTCTCACATCTATACATGACCACAGGAAAGACCATATACTCCAGTATAAAATAAAAAGTTTAAATGAAAAAATAATAAGGTTCATATCAAAAATTGTCTAAGATATCTTGTTAATTAAAGGCCATCTGTTCATTAGGTGATCAATTAAGAATCCATGATGTGCTCGACACTGTGTTGGATACCAGGGATAAAGGTAAGGAAATATCCTTTTCGAGTTTCATTTCACTTAAGGTCTAGATGAGATCAATATGTATTTATAATATGTGAATAAAGATGTAAGTGCTAGTGTTTTCTTGCATGTGTGTATTTTCATATACATATCAAAAGTTTGGAACCAAATAAATCAAGAAAAAAGATTTTATTATCAGAGATTTCAAAAGAGGTCAGAGATGTTCAATTTTTCTTACTTTGAATTTACTTAAAAGCATCTATTTCTTTTGTAACACTTAAATGTTTTTAACCATTTACTTAAGATTCACTCTGGGGGAAAGCAGTGTTTTTAAGCTGAGTATATAGCTAACCATCAGAGTCCTCACATAGTAGCAAAACAACTTGTAAATTTCATTTTTTAAAATACAATTTTGACTTATACTAACAGCCAGTTTGGGCTTCCCAGGTGACACAGTGATAAAAGAATCTGCCTGCCAATGCAGGAGACACAGGCTCAATCTCTGGGTCAGGAAGATGCCCTGGAATAGGAAATGGCAACCTACTCCAGTATTCTTGCCTGGAGAATCCCATGGACAGAGAAGCCTGGTGGGCTACCAGGGGTTCTCAAAAAGTTGGACATCACTGAGAGACAGCACACACACACACCAGCCAGTTTAACTATCTTTTTGTATTTAAGACAATATTTTAAACTATGTCTCTATTCTACTCCCATGCAACAGTGATTACACATGAAACCCTCTTCTTCTCCCTCTTCTTTGGGTATAGGGCAGACATATCAAGTAGTTTCAATCCACAGTGTTATTTGGTAGACAAAATACTGACGTCAATCTGGAAGAATTAATAGTTATTTGGGTTAAGTTCAAAAGCGTTTTGGTCAATATCTAACCACCAACCACATGCTCTTGGAGACCTTTTTGGCCATGTTCAATTCTCCCAAGTGTATTTTTTAACTCTCTAAAACTCAGGGATCAATGTTTGAGTGCAATTTATATCATATTTTACTGATGTAAATCTTTGTGTGAAAGCTTAGGGCTTCTCTGGTAGCTCAGACAGTGAAGAATCTGCCTACAACGCAGGAGACCTAGGTTCAATTCCTGGGTAAGGAAGATCCCCTGGAGAAGGAAATAGCAACCCACTCCAGTATTCTTGGCTGGGAATTTCTTGCCCATGGACAGAGGAGCCTGGTGGACTATAATCCATGGGATGCGAAGAGTCAGACACAACTGAGCAACTAACACAGTCTATGAAAGATCGTGTGCCTATTTGCTGATCTTGTCATTCATTAGCTTTTCCATGAAAAGAATGCAGATGCATTGGTTGAGCTGCAATGGGGAAGCATGACAGGAGAGCTGACGTGGAGGAGTCCATAAATGGTATTTGAGCACTACCTAAAATGTCGTAAAGAAGCATATGAAAAAAATGACTCATATGTCACCTTCAGCGATTAACACCTCTGATGTTCATCACCATCAGTTCTCTCCTTCTGAGAGCATAGGAGTGTCACACATTCCAGCCACCTTGCAGTTTGGTGGGGTCACAGTATAATTCTGGCCAAAGGATGGGAAATTAACTAATGTGTATTAATCCCAAGCTAAAACCCTTGATTGATAGAGAAAACCCTTCCCACACATCTTTTCCTTCCATGGTGATTTCAAAAGCCGCCACAGATGGGGTAACACAACTGCAAGGTGGAGCTGCATCATGGTAATATCCTTGTCAGCCTGGACCGCTGAGTGGCTTCATGGACACTCGCTGCCCTTGGAAAGTGGCCAGGACTATGAGCATGGTCAACAGGCCTATGTTGTAACAACCGAAACTTCAGAGGTATTTCTTCCTGCTGCAAAAACCACCTGTTTTGACTTATATAGCCATACTCATGTCCAATCATATTTCAGGGTTTTTTTTATTTAGTTTAGTTTAAAAGATTAATTTTTAAGAGTCTGATATGTACCAGGCACTGTGTTGGGTACCAGGAATACAAGATGGAAAATTTCTATTCTGAAGGAGCTCTTTCATTATAACCACCCAGAGTGCTGCTAAAAAAAATAAGAAATTCCTCGAATCAAATTCAGATATATTGGAAGAGAATGTCTAGGCACCTAGACATTCTGAGCACCTAGAACAAGCTAGTCAACTAAGTCTTGGTCATCTTTTGTTTGGATTGATCTAATGGTAGATAAGGACACAAGGTTATTTTGACTCCTTCCTGTAGATGTAAAGGCAGGCTGTTGTCCCTGCCTCATGAGAACTATGAGACCCCTGCTAGAGTTCTGCTTAACTGACTGGCCCTTACTGGCACCATTCAGGTGTGTGTTTGGGGCAGGACTATTTCAGTGTCTGCACAAAGACAACTTTGCTTAAAACAAAAGTAAGATCTCCATTTCCAGAATGAATGGAAGAATTGTAAAGATTTTTCACTGTCATAGAACTTTTGCTAATTTAAATTAAAAGAAAAACACTGATTTTTTACTGACTATAAATTTCTATTCATAATTTATAAATGTATACATTTTAAGCACCAATAACAGGGTTGTGGTGCAATGGCTGGAGTGGTAATAAATATTTTGAAAGTAGCTTCTTAAATCAGGATTTGGGTATGGAAACAGAAACCACTAAGCTTTAAACATTCATGTGTTAAAAGAAATTGAAACAGAAGGAATCCTTACTCTTCTTGCAGGAACATTTCAGCTCTGTCCATGCTAGGAAGATGTTCTTGTCCATGTCTTTAATATGACTGTATGAGCTTTCACCACATTTGTGCCTTTGTTCTAGTACTGATCCAAATCAAATGCATTTTGCAGATCAATAAATAATTATCATTCACAGAATTTATTTGTACCCATTCCCATCACTTAGCTGTCTGCAATCTGTCAACTTCATTTTGGCAGAATTTAGAATTTGAATTAACATAATTGCAAATAGCTTCTTATGATCCGTAAAGGGCTTTATGAAATGGGAATGCAGGAAAACCTCTTTTTACAGTCCTGATGACAGCAGAAACTGGAATTATCTGGACAGTAAACAAAAACTTAGCTCAACAATCTCAATTTCCAGACCCACTGTATATTGATTTTCCATCAAGAAGATGTACAGTTCTTGGAACATGCTGCCTGTATTCTTACTTATTTATATATTTATTTACTCATTCATTCATTTTGCAGTGGGGTGGCTATGGCTGCCAAATAAAATAAGCTTCTGGAGTAGTAGAATATATCAATGCCTTTAAAATGTGCACCTGGTATAGGAAAACACTCCTTTAGGAGTAAGGAAAAAATATTATGGGTGGTAGATGATTCCTGTCTACTGTGAGCTTTGCATGGAGGTGAATATGCAGACCTATAATTCATTTAAAAAATTAAGTTTTTGGAATTAGTCAGGATTCCACAGTAGATGAAATACTCTAGGTACAGGGCAGTGGAAAAGTACCAAGAAATCATACACTGCTACCTAAATTCCATTTGAGCTCATCTTCTTAAAACTATTTTTTCCTCCCAGTTAAAATAGCTCAGTTGTAAAGAATCTGCCTGCAATGCAGGAAACCCTGGTTCAATTCCTGTGTTGGGAAGATCCCCTGGAGAAGGGAAAGGCTACCCATTCCTATATTATGGCCTGGAGAATTCCATGGACTGTATAGTCCATGGGGTCACAAAGAGTGGATAAGGAATGAGCGACTTTTACTTTCACTTTAGGGAGAAATAGTGAAGTGGTCATAGCGTCAACTTCCTATAGACAGCTTAAAAAAAAAAAAAAAAAAAAAACAACACTGTGGCGAGACAATAACTTAATTCAGAAGTTCTAAACATTGGAGATTTACGTGGTGAATACTAACGTAGTAAAGGCTCTGAGAAATCCTGTGGGAATGGCCCATATTTCCTAAATGTATTCAAATATTTTTCAACCTCCGACTAACTTCCCACAGAATACATTGAAAATAAGACCACTTTAGCTCCCCAGACTCATCTCTTGCCATTACAAACCTTAAAATTGGGTCATAGACTCACATCTCTCCATCTCCAGTTTTTACACATGCTGTTCTTTTTACCTATATTTTGTTTTATTTTCCTAAAATTTTTTTCCCCTTTCTTATTATTGCTATTCCAGCTTTAATAGGATAAATCTTACCTGTAGTCTGGGTCACAGCTTAGCTGTAATTTTTCCTGGGAAGCTTTTCCTAAAGCCCCAATTACAAACAGTGTGCTTTTTGTCCACCTAATCCAGCATCTCTTCATAACTGCAAACACCTTTGGTTGTAATTGTGTGTTTAACGATATTGCTTTCTTGCTGGATGTTAAACTCCACAGACCTACATGCTCTGTTGTCTTATTCAATATTTTAGCTGCAGCATCTCACGTGGTTCTTGGCACATCTTAAATACTAAATAGATAACTATTAAACTAAAATGAATATCTTGAACCATTGGTTTATAGAAATGTTCTTGAGGTTTTCAGATTAAGAGAGCCACAGATTTGCAGTAAATTGTTATACTTTTTGACCTGAGAGAATTATATTGGGCTATATAAATTGATTCATTTTATTTTACTTTACTTTTTGCTTTATCTTTTAATTCTTTAATTTTATTTTATATATATGCCTAAATGGCAACGCACTCCAGTGTTCTTGCCTGGAGAATCCCATGGACAGAGGGGCCTGGTGGGCTGCAGTCTATGGGGTTGCAAAGAGTCGGACACGACTAAGCAATGAACACACACGCACACACACCTTGAGGTCACAGTATAGTGTTTACCAGCTAAAGCCAGAGGTTTCTAGACTTTAAGACCTGCAACACCTTGCTTTACTTGGTGTAATTTCATAATATGCCCATTTCTCCCTAATTAAAGCCACACAGTTCACATTTATTTTTAGATAAGTTTATATGGACATGTGTGTGCGCTACGTGTGCCATGCTCAGCCACTCAGTCATGTCCAACTCTTGGTGACCCCATGGACTGTAACTCCCCAGGCTCCTCTGTCCATTGAACTCTCCAGGCAAGAATATTGGAGTGGGTTGCCATTCCTTTCTTTGGGGGATCTTACCAACCCAGGGATCAAACTTGGGTCTCTCACATTGCAGGCAGGATCTTTACCATCTGAGCCCCATTTATGCACTATAACTGCTCTCAAACTACTGAGGTGTCCAACGGAATGCTTTCAAGCATCAAGTAGGCTTGAGCCTGGTTCGTGATTCTTGCTCTATTTTTAATATCCAGGGAAAGTAAGTCTTGACTCTGAGGACACAGCCAACAAGAAGTATATCTAGATAAGTGATATTTCTTAAACGTTTTAATGTTACTGCTACGGAGTAATATCATGACTAATGTCCTAATCAGTCTTTGTTCTTGGAATAATTAGAAAATTCTGACATATTTCAACAGTCTGTCACAGTACTTCAGTTTCTCTGGAAAATGTTTAATACTGAACCTCTGTGATGGTTAATTTTATGTGTCATCTTGACCAGGCTAAGAGATACCCAGATAGCTGGTGAGATACTATTTCTGGGTATGACTGCAAGGGTGTTTCCAGGCGAGATTAGCATTTGGTTTGGTAGATTGAGGGCCTGGATCGCACATGAGGGTTGAGAAAGGGAAAATTTGGTCTCTGTCAATTCTGGGATATCCATCTTCTCCTGTCCTCAGATATTGGCTCTCCTGTTTCTTAAGTCTTCAGATGCAGCCTAGGACTTAGATCATTGAATCCCTGGTTCTCAACCCTTTGGCCTTAGACAAAAACCACACGCCTCTAATTTGCAGATGGCAGATCATGGGACTTTTTAGCCTCCCTAACTGAGTGAGCCAACCCCTCATAATAAGGCTTTTTCTGTCTGTCTATCTATCCCCTATTGGTTCTGTTTTTCTGAAAAACACTAGTACAGCCTCTTCATAGATCAACTTATTTATTGTTAGTATTTTGAGTAAAGGTTGATAATTTCTGAGAAACATGGATATAGATATTGTGAAAAAAGAAATGCTGTGGCTATAAATTAAAATGGCATAGATGAGAAGAGAGATTATATTTGGCAGTAAGAGTTGTTGCATTGAATTATAAAACAATACCTGTCATTTAGTAATGAACAAAGCAGTATGTGTACTTGAGAGTCAGTAGAAACTTTCCATCTTTGGAACTGAATCTTTAATGCTTTCTAGTGGTTATATCTACATGATTGCCTCTGCCTGGTGAGAGCATTTCCTGAAATACATTTATATGATTTAGAAAAAGATATGGTATTTTCTGTGAGCTGTCTGGAACCCCAGTTTCATATTTCGATGTGAAAATCAATGGACTAGAGAAAAATAAGCAAAACAACCACAAAACAGGATTTAGAAGCATTGTTTCATAAAATTTAGGGGAAAAATGAATAAAATTTAAAAAATAAAATTCATTAAATTGTTCAGAGTGGTCATCTATGATAGATCTTTCTTACTCTTATAATTTTTCAAAATTATTTATAGTGGCAAGGACTTTCAAAATTTAATACAGCTTCTTTTAGTCACTTTCAATTATACAATTAAGGTGTGCATTAATTTTATAATTGAATACAATATACAGTGCTTTGTTTTTTTAAAAATATTAGGATGAATTGTTTAGATTAAATATGAGTGCTATATGCATAATGTAAGAACTTAACCTCCATACTATCCCTAGAACATGTACTTTAACATGAAAGAGTATTAAGGGTCTACAGATCCCAGCATCAGTGCCCTGAGAGCATTATATAACTGCTTAAACACTGTCCCTACCCCCACCCCAATCCCCCATACACACACCCCTCTGTCTCTGCCCTAATGTCTCATAAAAACCTGTCTCCCTCAATTATCCTCTTTAGCATCTCCGCAGCATACTCATAAAACTACCTTCCTCATCTTTTGAACCTCTCTTCTTAGGCACATGTAAACACACTCAGAAGCATATAATTTTCATCCATCATGGTAAAGAACACTGTTGCATGGATAGACAGTCTGCCTTTCACCTAGCCCTCCTCTTATCATTTACTAAAACTTATTAATGGGTAGTTGAAAGGGAAAAAGCTCAAACAGAAACCTACCCACAGAAAGTGAAAAATGGCCCTCCATCTTTCTGATATGCATCAAGCTAATTACAATAATAAATAAAATATGAATATTGGGAATAAACCAGGTCAATTATTTCCCATTATTATTTAGTATAAATGTTTCATAGTGAGAGATTATAACATATTATGCATATGTGTACTACTACCAACAACAGTGTGCTAAAACTATTTCAAAATAAAATATTTTTACAGATAAGAAGAGGAGAAGGAAAACTCAAAGCAAGAACATGAGGAAGCAGAGAGCAAGGGAGAATGTGAAAACAAGTGAAATGGGATTTTAAGGACCAAGAGACAGAGGACCTTCATACATTAAAAGTACGATCATGCCTGCATTTGTATTTGGCTGATGATTTGTAGCAATCAGTTTTCAGTACTAAGATATATTAATAAGGACTTATGTGCCTCCAAGTCAATTAAATTTGGTTTATTAATGCATAATTCAGTATTGTTGTATATAGCAGAATGCTTAAAAGGATTTTAAAATTGTGTCTTCTGATGTGGCCGGAAATATTTCAAGGAAACACCCATTGTCAAGTGAGTGAAAATGAATAATTATGGGAGCCCTAAAACCCCACAGTTGAGCAGACAAGACAGCTGCTATTATTAAGCACTCCAAATTGAAAGTATGGATTCTATCATTATAAGAACAAAGACAGTGCTGTGATAATTATGGAAATGCTATAGCTTCCATTTTTGCTAATGTTTTCAGTGGAATATTTAAAGCCACAAAAGGTTCAGATAGAGAGCTCAGTCTCTGTATCTTGTTACTCACTTAGATGAATGCAATTTTTTTTTTTTACCAATTGTAGTCATAACAGAGCTTGCAATCCCTGCAACATCACGATAAGAAAGCAACAATTTGGGCAAGAAATTAAACGATAATAAACATGGTGTAGACTCAGTGGGGGTGATATTGTTTAATGTCAGTGGTGATTGAAACTACCTTCTAGATGACTGAAGCTTTGTTGGCCTAGTCTGTTTATATTAATTTCTCCTTTTCAAAGTCCATTATCTTAAATTGTGTGTTATATAACTCGTGCTGCCTCCCTCCAGCCGACAACACCACTTCTAAAGCAACTTGATGAAGCATATTGTAGGAAAAAAATATCTTCCCTAGGGTCAGCATCCAAGGAGATTACAATCTTGAGACGGTAATGGGAATGGATTAAACTTTGTACAATTTTCTTTTGTCACGTGAATTGAATCCTGTTGTGCTATTTTCTATACTCCTTTCAATCTGTCACAAAAATGATCTCCAAAAATGTTAGCACTGCTTAAGCAGCCCTGGCCTGGTTTTAACCCACTCAGGATTTTACAGTTTGATTGGCTCTGAATTTCCTTCCCGGAGAAAACAAAGGAAGAAGCCTGGGACAAGCGTACCCAGCGGATGACAGAACGCGGAAAAGGTCACTGTCCTTTGGTTCAGGCAGGCTTAACAGGGACAGTCAATGATCTTCATGTTGTATGATCACATACAAAAAAATTGAAAGGGAAGGGGAAATGTCACAACATAAATCCAATCTGGTGAGAGCACTTGCACTTCTGTGCAAGCGGGAGACGAATAGTACAAAGGTCCCGGCTTCAGGTTTTCAGATTTCAATTGCAGGCTCTTCCTCAAATGTCAGACTTTCCATGTTTTCATTAACTGCCACTCTTACCTCTGAGGTTAAGACAGAGTCACTCAAACATCGACGGCATCCACAGACTCTAACATTGCCTTGAAATGATCAACACCAACAAAGAAAACAAAATCATGCTTGTTAGGAAGGAAAATAAGAGAATCACTCCTCAGAACTTGATTTTGTTTTGATCTCCAGAGTATCTTTGAAGTCAGGCAAAGCTGCTGCATGCAATGCAGTCTTCAGAACTTTGGTCGCATGCAAATTAAACTCATTTTGTTCAAGTTGAAAAGTAAAATGCTTTTGTTGCTTATTTTTATATTGACTTCAAATAATTCCATGACCACCAATAAATAATTTCTCCAAGTAAAAATCCATAAAATTCACACCATTAAAGTACAAAGCGATAAAAGAACTACATGCTTTAATTTAGCTGAAATTTAAAATTGTTCATCTTTTATTATATGATCTTGTTTTACAATAATTAATTTGCAGGAACATGTTTTACAAGTGGCACATGTTTTCCAAGTACCTACTTGGTACACAGGATCTGAGGTAAGGAAACTAAGGTTATAGGTGTTAAAATCTTGGGTGGGTGAGCTATTTTTACCACATGATATCAGAAACCACCATTACCCAATGGACCATAGATTTAGTCTGTGTCACTTTCTTAGGACCAACTTGGAAATAATCCCATTAGACTTTACTCCTATCAAAAATCACTAGAGGAACCCCCTGAATCTTTCTGAAAAATAGATTTGCCAACAGGCTACTTTTCAGATCCCCTTTACTTTGTTTTACGCTTACATGCCATGTTGATCCAAATCTGAAATAGTTTATATAATCATATGGTACTTCAACCAGAGTGGTCACAAAATGACTTAAATGGTATTCTATTCAGACCTTAGCCCTTTTTTCACTCAGGAGTTTACCTAGAAATAAAAACTGCTGGAACTGAGGAGCCAACCGATAATATCAGTAATATTTACTAAGTGTGTGTCCTGTGTTATGCACCATCTGAGTTCTTTACATGTGAATCCCCTTAAAATCCTACATCATTTACAAGGAAGATACTATTATTGCACCATTTTATAAAAATAAACAAATAAATAAAGCTCAGCTAGATTCACGTTTAACCCATGTTAACACGGCTTCACTTTGACTTTTCACTTTCATGCATTGGAGAAGGAAATGGCAACCCACTCCAGTGTCCTTGCCTGGAGAATCCCAGGGCCGGGGGAGCCTGGTGGGCTACTGTCTCTGGGGTCGCACAGAGTCGGACACGACTGAAGCGACTTAGCAGCTGCAGCAGCCGCACAGCTAAGGGGATTCTCTGGTGGCTCAGACAGTAAAGAATCTGTCTGCAATGCAGAAGACCTGGGTTCAATCCCTGGGTTGAGAAGATCCCCTAGAGGAGTGCATGGAAGGCCACTCCAATGTTCTTGCTGGCAGATTCTCCATGGACAAAGGAGCCTGGCAGGTTGCAGTCTGTGGGGTCGCCAAGTCAGATACGACTGAGTGACTAAGCCCAGCCAGCACAGCACACCACAGCTAGGAGACAGGCAGGCGAGGGCCAAAATCAATGCTCATCAGTAACTGTATTGCCTTTCTACGGTTCCTTTTGTTGTCTATCTTGGGCTATCTTGTTGGTTGACTGATAGAAACAATTGTCTAGGGCCTTCTAAATCTTTGACTTTAGCTAAATTTTCATTTATAAAATTAGATATATATGAAAAAGTATAATATATGAATTTTATATACAAAATTATGAAGAATCTGGATGTGTGCAGATTCTTCATAATTTCTATTCAAGCAGTTAAGGCTACATGGTTGAAGTCAGTTGCTATAACTCTTCTGATGGTTGGGTCTTTTTGTTGACTCCAAGGACCAAAATAGTCCTTGTGCTGACACACACACACAAAAAAAGAAGAACAAATAATTAGAAATATAGGTGGAGACTTCCCTTATGTTCCCATGGTCGAGAATCTGCCTGCCAGTGCAGGAGACACATGTTCGATACCTGGTCTGGGAAGATTCTACATGTTGTGGAGCAACTAGGCCCAGGCACCACAACCACTGAGCCCACACACTCTGGAGGTGGTGCTCCACAAAAAGAGAAACCGCCACAACGAGAAGCCTGCATTCTGCAGCTGGAGAGTGGCCTCCACTCACCATAGCTAGAGACAGCCTGTGTGCAGCAACACAGACTCAGTGCAGCCACAATTAAATATATATATATATATAAAGATATGGGTATAAACACAGACTCTAGGACAGCCATCTAAGTCAGAAGATGGGAAAATCTGCTTGTTGGCAATCATAACCAAATCAGACTCTGACAACAGTCTGAATGCACATCTCTTAAACTTACAGTTAAAACTATTCATACTATATTATTTCAGGTTATAATGCACAGCAACTGTTTGGACACCTTCGAATAAGCCTGCTTTAGCTAATCTTCAGATCCTATATTTTATCAGGATTATTTTTCTTCGTATGTGGACTGCCCTGGTGCTCTGACATCAGGGTTATCTGGTAACAAGACTAGACCAATGCATAGAAGCTCTCGCTGGAAACCAGTGTTTTCATTTAGTAATAGCTCTTGCCCTTTAAAAACTTACATAACTTGTACCCATACACCAAAACTTTCATAATCTCTCAAAGTCTTGTAACAAAGTTTAAGCATTTCCTGAAAAACAGTACTTATATTACATTGTTTCTGTGCCTGAAATGAGTGTCAATTTTTCAAATAAAAAATGACAACTGAACAACTCTTTAGATATCACTGTCTGCATTTTGGAGTGCTAGGGATTACCAATAAGATTTTAAAAGATAGTTATATGGTATTAGTAAACAATACACATAATAAATATTGATAAGTAAAATTGTTTTATTAGGGACTATTGATTATCATTATCATACCCCACGTCCGAGGTCAAGGGTGGCGGCCAGGAGGAGAAACTCCGCGTCCAAGGAGCAGTGGGTACATGGTTGCAGGAGGGCCTAGAGGAGCTATTCCACGTTCAAGGTCATGAAGGGCAGCAGTAAGGAGATACCCTCGTCCAAGGAAAGGAGTAGTGGCTGCGCTTTGCTGGAGCAGCCATGAAGAGATACCCCACGTCCAAGGTAAGAGAAACCCAAGTAAGATGGTAGATGTTGCAAGAGGGCATCAGAGGGCAGACACACTGAAACCATAATCACAGAAAACTAGCCAATTTGATCACATGGACCACAGCCTTGTCTAACTCAATGAGACTAAGCCATGCCCTGTTCTGTATTCCAAGGCAAAATTTGCCTGTTACTCCAGGTGTTTCTTGACTTCCTACTTTTGCATTCCAGTCCCCTATAATGAAAAGGACATCTTTTTTGGTTGTTAGTTCTAAAAGGTCTTGCCAGTCTTCATAGAACCGTTCAACTTCAGCTTCTTCAGTGTTACTGGTTAGATCATAGGCTTGGAGTACCGTGATATTGAATGGTTTGCCTTGGAAACGAAGAGAGATCATTCTGTCGTTTTTGAGATTGCATCGAAGTACTGCAATTTGGACTCTTTTGTTGACCATGATGGCTACTCCATTTCTTCTAAGGGATTCCTGATGGCAGTAGTAGATATAATGGTCATCTGAATTAAATTCACCCATTCCAATCTATTTTAGTTTGCTGATTCCTAGAATGTCTACATTCACTCTTGCCATCTCCTGCTTGACCACTTCCAATTTGCCTTGATTCATGGCCCTGACATTCCAGGTTCCTATGCAATATTGCTCTTACAGCATCGGACCTTGCTTCTATCACCAGTCACATCCACAGCTGGGTATTGTTTTTGCTTTGGCTCCATCCCTTCATTTTTTCTGGAGTTATTTCTCCACTGATCTCCAGTAGCATATTGGGCACCTACTGACCTGGGGAGTTCCCCTTTCAGTATCCTATCAATTTGCCTTTTCATACTGTTCATGGGGTTCTCAAGGCAAGAATACTGAAGTGGTTTGCCATTCCCTTCTCCAGTGGACCACATTGTGTCAGACCTCTCCACCATAACCCACCCATCAGCAGGGCAAAGACTAAAAGAGTTTTGCCAAGAGAATGCACTGGTCATAACAAACACCCTCTTCCAACAACACAAGAGAAGACTCTACACATGGACATCATCAGATGGTCAACACTGAAATCAAATTGATTATATTCTTTGCAGGCAAAGATGGAGAAGCTCTATACAGTCAACAAAAACAAGACCAGGAGCTGACTATGGCTCAGATCATGAACTCCTTATTGCCAAATTCAGACTGAAATTGAAGAAAGTAGGGAAAACCACTAGACCATTCAGGTATAATCTAAATTAAATCCCTTATGATTATACAGTGGAAGCAAGAAATAGATTTGAGGGCCTAGATCTGATAGAGTGCCTGATGAACTATGGACAGAGGTTCATGACATTGTACAGGAGACAGAGATCAAGACCATCCCCATAGAAAAGAAATGCAAAAAAGCAAAATGGCTGTCTGAGGAGGCCTTACAAATAGCTGTGAAAAGAAGAGAAGCGAAAAGCAAAGGAGAAAAGGAAAGATATAAGCATCTGAATGCAGAGTTCCAAAGAATAGCAAGAAGAGATAAGAAAGCCTTCCTCAGGGATCGATGCAAAGAAATAGAGGAAAACACAATGGGAAAGACTAGAGGTCTCTTCAAGAAAATTAGAGATACCAAGGGAACATTTCATGCAAAGATGGGCTCGATAAAGGACAGAAATGGTATGGACCTAACAAAAGCAGAAGATATTAAGAAGAGGTGGAAAGAATACACAGAAAAACTGTCACAACCAAGATAATCATGATGGTATGATCACTGACCTAGAGCCAGACATCCTGGAATGTGAAGTCAAGTGGGCCTTAGAAAGCATCACTATGAACAAAGCTAGTGGAGGTGATGGAATTCCAGTTGAGCTATTTCAAATCCTGAAAGATGATTCTGTGAAAGTGCTGCACTCAATATGCCAGCAAATTTGGAAAACTCAGCAGTGGCCACAGGACTGGAAAGGTCAGATCTCATTCCAATCCCAAAGAAAGGCAATGCCAAAGAATGCTCAAACTACCACACAATTGCACTCATCTCACACGCTAGGAAAGTAATGCTCAAAATTCTCCAAGCCAGGCTTCAGAAGTACATGAACCATGAACTTCCACATGTTCGAGCTGGTTTTAGAAAAGGCAGAGGAACCAGAGATCAAATTGCCAACATCGACTGGATCATTGAAAAAGCAAGAGAGTTCCAGAAAAACATCTATTTCTGCTTTATTGACTATGCCAAAGCCTTTGACTGTGTGGATCACAATCAACTGTGGAAAATTCTGAAAGAGATGGGAATACCAGACCACCTGATCTGCCTCTTGAGAAACCTATACACAAGTCAAGAAGCAACAATTAGAACTGGTCATGGAACAACAGACTGGTTCCAAATAGGAAAAGGAGTACATCAAGGCTGTAAATTTTCACCCTGCTTATTTAACTTATATGCAGAATATATCATGAGAAATGCTGGGCTGGGAGAAGCACAAGCTGGAATCAAGATTGCCAGGAGAAATATCAATAACCTCAGATATGCAGATGAGACCACCCTTATGGCAGAAAGTGAAGAGGAACTAAAAAGCCTCTTGATGAAAGTGAAAGACGAGAGTGAAAATTTTGGCTTAAAGCTCAACATTCAGAAAACAAAGATCATGGCATCCGGGTCCCATCACTTAATGGGAAATAGATGGGGAAACAGTGCAAACAGTGTCAGACTTTCTTTTTCTGGGCTCCAAAATCACTGCAGATGGTGACTGCAGCCATGAAATTAAAAGATGCTTACTCCTTGGAAGGAAAGTTATGACCAACCTAGATAGCATATTCAAAAGCAGAGACATTACTTTGCCAACAAAGGTCCATCTAGTCAAGGCTATGGTTTTTCCAGTGGTCATGTATGGATGTGAGAGTTGGACTGTGAAGAAAGCTGAGTGCTGAAGAATTGATGCTCTTGAACTGTGGTGTTGGAGAAGACTCTTGAGAGTCCCTTGGACTGCAAGGAGATCCAACCAGTCCATTAGGAAGGAGCTCAGCCCTGGGATTTCTTTGGAAGAATGATGCTGAAGGTGAAACTCCAATACTTTGGCCACCTCATGAGAAGAGTTGACTCATTGGAGAAGACTCTGATGCTGGGAGGGATTGGGGGCAGGAGGAGAAGGTGACGACAGAGGATGAGATGGCTGGATGGCATCACTGACTCGATGGACGTGAATCTCAGTGAACTCTGGGAGTTGGTGATGGACAGGGAGGCCTGGCGTGCTGTGATTCGTGGGGTCACAAAGAATCGGACAGGACTGAGCAATTGAACTGAATGATTATCAGTGTAATTATGGTTTAATTTTCTTTTATACATGGCAATGGTAATGGTTAGAACAATGAGATAGCTCTGTTACTAGGGTGAGTTTTAGAATTTTATGACAGACTTTTTTGGTTATATCAGTGATGAGTGTGCTGAGACAGTTAGTGAGTGGAAACAATGAATGCTAAGTGTCCTGCAGATGCACAGAGTTGTCTTATTCAGTTTTTAAATATTTTCCCAGATAGTCAAGAACCGGCATCAGATGGAATCATTTATGTTCTACTCTAGTTGTGCATATTATTTTAATATAAATACTTTTGTTTCATTTCTTAAAATTGTTAAAGCTAGGATTTTACATTGGCTTAAAATTACATTATTGGTAGTTTTGTCATCTATTCATAACAGAAAAGTGATAAGATTCATTATAAAAATATTTTATTATCTGACAGAGCTGAGATCTACAGGGTAAGATGTGAAGAAGGCTAGGAAACTCATAAACTAGAAAATATCCAAAGAAATATTATGATGACAACTTGTGAGGGCTTAAATTTGCTGATACCATGCAATAGTGCCCAGATTTGGTTTAATAGCTTGACCTTCTCAGATCTCTTAGTGAATCGCAGAGTCAAGTATTGATTTAAGTGAAATTTTTTCAATAGTTTCTAAGAGTACCTTTTCAAACTGTTCAAAGAAAAGTTTTTCACTAATATTTGTCCATGCCAAGTTGTTATGTGTTGGTGATAGAGGCGGATTCATGTCACTTTAACCCCTCTTGAGACTTACTTGTAACATTTCCAAATGGAACTCTCCACAGTTAAGGCAACATCTAAGAAGTCAGTCCATGAATCCTTGTATTAACATCTCAAACTTCGAAGTACTTACAATCCTTTATTTTAGCCCATCTGGACTGAAGTCTTGCCTGAAAATGTGACCTTTTGAATAAGCTTCAAATACTCAGTGGGCCTGTTGGAATAAGTATTCCTCGGCATCAAAGAACCCTCTTTTTAGAGAAACCTCAGAGTGAAGGGATGTAACCATCCCTAGTGGGATTCTGCCTAGCTTCTTAATAATTCAATCACCTGAGTAATCATAATGCTTAAAATATGCTCACCTTTGTACCTCTTTTGCTTAGTAAACAAACATTCACATCTAGTGATATATTACAGAATTATCTTCAAAGAAGAAGAAGATCAATTCTTTTTTTCTCTGAAGCCAAAGAATGATTAATCCAGACAAG
Source organism: Tragelaphus eurycerus (assembly GCA_935064755.1). Taxonomy (NCBI): domain Eukaryota; kingdom Metazoa; phylum Chordata; class Mammalia; order Artiodactyla; family Bovidae; genus Tragelaphus; species Tragelaphus eurycerus. The sequence continues at coordinate 35,041,311 of CAKXYN010000010.1, read as the reverse complement.
ACATAACTTGAGAGGAAGTGTCTCATTAATTAAAATCCTAAATTGAATATAATAAGATTGTGTCTAAACAGTAACATAATGTAATTTTTATACAATACACATGAACATATGAAGTACCCATAACTTGTTGCGTGGATGAATGAATTAATCGAGTGTTACTAAGTACTAAGTAAAACTCCATTTTGAGGACTTCCCTGGCCATCCAGTGGTTAAGACTCTGAGCTGCCACTGCAGGGGACATAGGTTCGATCCCAGGTCAGGGAACTTAGATCCTGCATGCCACACACTGTGGCCAAAAAATAAAAGTAAAATAAAACTCCATTTTTGGACTTATGAGTTAAGCTAAAACATAAATAACATTCCCAATATGCTTTTTTATTACAGAAAGATTATGAAAAGACCCTCATTAATCATGTTAATGCAAATAATTATACAATTATTAAATTTAAATATATTTGGTATACTTGGTATATTTAAATTTAAATACACTTGTGTGCCTGGTGGGCTTCCCAGATAGTACTAGCAGTAAAGAACCTACCTGCCAATGCATGTAGATGTAAAGAGACGTGGGTTCGATCCCTGAGTCAGGAGGGAGGGTTCCTCCTTCCCTGGAGGAGGGCATGACAACCCACTCCAATATTCTTGTCTGGAGAATCCCATAGACAGAGGAGCCTGGCAGGCTACAGTCCATGAGGTCGCAAAAAGTTGGACATGACTGAAGAGACTTAGCACATGAGCCTGGTACTGTTATTCAGATTTCATATATGTATTAAATAATTTCATCCTCACAATAACTCTATGATGTGCCATTTTAGAAACTAAGGGTCTTGTTAAATGATTTGCCCTAGGATACAGATGACTTTGCAGGAGTGCATGTGTGCTCAGTTGCTCAATTGTGTCCAGCTCTTCATGACCCCCATGACTGTAACCTGCCAGGCTTCTCTGTCCATAGGATTTCCTAGGCAAGAACAATGGAGTGGGTTGCTGTGCCCTCCTGTAGGGGATCTTCCTGACCCACAGACCGAACCCGCCGCTTCTGCCTTAGGGCAAATTCTTTACCACTGTGCCACCTGGGAAGCCCACAGATAACTTTGTATTTCATGAGTATTTCATGAATATAAAGATTCTATTAACTAAACTAATGAGTAAGAAGATCAGGTGTTTTGATAAAAGTTCGGAATTACAGACTTGTCATAGTTAGTACTTTGCAGTAAGTACTAGAAACATATATTAAGCTAAGCAAACAAACAAAATGTAGCGATGCTCCTGGAGATGTATTGCAGACCCCAAGGGTCGGATGATATCCAGGCATGCTGAAAGGACCAGAATCAAAAATAGGAAATCTGTCAGGAGCATCACAGGATCTTTTCTGTTCCTCATATTTGCCTTTCTGCTTAACTGTGGCATTTCTCTTTCTCTGCTCCCCAGTACATATGACAGTCCATGGCTTTCAAACTAATGTGTTACAATTCCAGCCACAAGGAACAACTAAAATTCTCAGTTCAAATTTCAGATTCCTGGCAAAGTACCTTGAATTTTCCAGGGTGAATCAAATGACAACTCTTGTTTCTTATTCCCATCAACAGTGTGCAGCTGTGTGATTCTGTCCACCTTCTATCATCAGCTATTTACTACATGGTAAATAGTCATGCAGAACCATGCAGAAGTCATGCAGAACCAAGATGGTTGCTGGGAGCTATGCCTGTGACCATGCAGAGTGATTGCACCCCCAATTTCAGATAATACCCTAATAGGCACCTAACTTAAGAGTGAGGCATTCAGATGTCAAATATTCAAGGGAAAGTCTTGCTAGTTGCTCCACAGTTCTCCCAGGCAGATCTGTAGTGTTGTGGTATCATGCAGATGTATCTGGGTCAGATTGTCAGGTTTTATGAACAGAAACTACACTTGATCAACTTATCTATATATAGTATTTCAAATCCTAGGGAATTCAAGTTAAACTTACTCATAGGAGACACTTAAAAAAAAACTTTAGCCCCAATTTAATACAGTGAAAAAAATAGGCCTGAGTCAAGAATCATGACTGATCCTATATGTACGACCTCTCAGGAGACTAAGTTATAGATCAGCTGCTTGTTAAAATCTGGCACAATCACATCGGATAATCATTGACAAGTGAATTGTCCTTTCTCTAAGGAAAGAACACTTCAGTCTAAATAAGTAGGACACATCTCTCGGATAAGGGAGCAGTTTCCACCAGGTAGTAGAGGATAAACACCGAAAATTCTTGTGTTTCCGCATTTTGTATGCAGTCTACCTTCTCAATAACAATTGGTTTAGTTACATTCCAAACCTAAGGATGCCACTGTGATGGAGTATTTCATGTACTTGTCACTCAGTTGTGTCTGACTCTTTGGGACCCCATAGACTGTAGCCTGCAAGGCTCCTCTATCCATGGGGATTCTCCAGGCAAGAATACTGGAGTGGGTAGTCCTTCCCTTCTGCAGAGGATCTTACCAACCCAGGGATTACAGCCAGGTCTCCCACACTGCAGCAGACTCTTTACCAGCTGAGCCACAATGGAAACCCAAGAATACTGGAGTGTGTAGCCTATCCCTTCTCCAGGGATCTTCCTGACCCAGGAATCGAACTGGGTCTCCTGCATTGCGGGCAGATTCTTTACCAGATGAGCTTTTCTTCAATAAAGTGTTTTGTAAACATCTTTCAAAGTATTTAATTCTTCAAGGTATCATTTTTATTCTGATTGTTACCAATTTTACATCAGAAAGTGACCTTTTTTGTGTATGTATGTGTGTGTATGTGTATGACATATTAAATATAGCTTGAGTACTATCATGAATACTCTGTAAACAAAGAACCTAAATAGGAGTTAGGAGAGAGATGGGATCAGAATCAAAGTGCAAATGTAAAAATAAGTGAACGTGGGGACTTCCCTGGGGATCCAGTGCTTAAGAATCTGACTTCCAGTGCAGGGGATGGAGGTTCGAGTCCTGGTCAGGGAACTAAGATCTCATATGCCATGGGGCAGCTAAGCCCCATGCACCCTAGAGCCCCAGCTCCTCAACAAGAGAAACCCATTGTGCCCCAACAAGAGAGAAGCCCCTGTAAACCACAGCTAGAGAAAGCCTGCATGAATAATCTAGGACAACAACAAAAAAATAAAATAAATAAGTGAAAATGGCCACGGTTGGGTGCCATGTATTCTACTGGTGTAAGAGCTGCCATCCAATCATCCAATGTGCAAACTAGTGTGTCTGGAGATGACAGGTTAGATCAAAATACAATATCGGGCTGTATCTGGGCAAACACAGGATAGTGTGGGATGGCCAAGAAGCAATGGATTGGAATTATGGGGAATCAATCATATACAAAGTACCAAAAGCATTGTATGTGGTTGTACAAGTAGTATACTCCTGGCGGGGGGGTGGGAGGGGAGGGGTGGTACACACTTCACAGAATAGTTGCAATATATTTTTATATTTATTACAAATTTATAACATAATGAGAACATACCTTGAGGAAGGCATGCCATTTTCAAATTCACATGAAGCTGCTATAGAGGCTAAAGTAGTGCCAACTATTGTTTTTATATAGATAATACACAAAGAAGACTAACGATTATAAAGGAAACCCAGTTATCATAACCTCAAATCAATGTTAGCTATACTTTTCAAGAGTGCACAACACATTATGTGGTAGGCATGAAATCGGACATTTGTCCACAACCAGTGCAGACCACCAGGTTATCCACCCGGCTTTAGTAACCAGCACTTGGTAGCTTATGACTTTGGTTAGGTAGATTCTGAGCCTACTGTCTGATTCACAACAGTTGAAATTTCTATTCTCATAATTTTAAAATGTTTCAGAATTTTATTCAAATCCCTAAAGAAATCCTTCATATTTCTTTCATCCTCTCTCTCTCCCACTCCTTCCCTCTTTGTCTCTCTCTTCTTCTCTTCCTCCCTATCTCCCTCTCCCTCTGCTTCTCCCTTTCCCTGAGATACACTGTGAGTTTTTAGGGCTTTGATTTTTCTTAAAAATATGTGATTTGTGCAGTGGAGACAGACCAGAGAAAGAGATCATAAGGGAATAAGCTTCAGTAACGGGGCTTGAGATGGTGAGAAAAGGAGGCAGAGGCTGCCTCTTCTAGCAGGGCTTAGACAGCGTGGTTCCTGTCACCCCCACTGTGGGACTGGCTAGCCAAAATGGTTTATTTTGTAATTTGAAAGTCCAACTAAAGGTGAAAGAAAGCTCCTTCTGTCTTGCCAGTAATTCCAGGCTTGGAGATGCATGTATTCCTATGGGAGGCACGCAGCAGGTGAGAGAGCATGGGGCTATTGCTGCTGGCCGTTGATTACCCTCCGTGTAATTTGAAAAGCTTTCTATTCTCACAGCTCTATGTAATATATCAACACAAATAGGTTCATAATCATCAATCCAGCCTACCGGAGATTTGGCCACCGTAACAGATGTCTGCTCAATTTCATATTGTGGGTTTTCATTTCTTTCCCCCTCCTCTGGAAAACCTTTTATATAAATATCTGACTTTAATGTATCTAATACAATGTTTACATCCAATATTGACATCGTTTATCAACCTCTAACTTCAAATGAACAGTTAATTAATGATAATGAGCGGCACACATCAGGACCAATGCAGCACCCTTTATCTGCAAAGATTGCTATATGATAAACAGCTAAACTCTGAGACATACTTTTGTTTTTAGTAATTGGAATGATCCACTCTTTTGGTTATACACTTATAGGCTGTATTTAGTGTCAGAGTCTTAAAGACTTTGTCTTCCTTTTCTGTGTATTAGATTTGTGTCTTAGAGATAGTCCATCAGTGGATGAGAAATAAAGAGTACTCCTCAGACATCTCCACCAGGTTCAACAGTAGTCTCAAGACAGAAAACGTTGCCTGTACCACCTAAACTGACAACTCTTTGCAAGGGAAATTACACACATACTGAACACACTCTGTAATATTTTCATCTCTTGTCCAGTGGACTTCTGGTAATTATCAATATATAAGAAAGAACCAACTACATTTCTCTCTCTTTGTTAGTTTTTTGAGAAACTCTTGAGTTTAAGGCATATATTTACTGCTATTTACTGCGAATATTCATGACAGTAATTGGGCTTGCATTGGACTTCAGCGTTCTGATGTTATTTTATCATTGTAATTCCTTTAGTTGTGAATAAAATTTGTTACTATTGTTTTTAAGACTTACCCCTTGATTAGATTTGTTTCATCCAGTGGCTGCCTCCGTTTTTATTTTCCTTGCTTTTTTAATATTTTGTACTAATCGCTTCTTTTGAATAATTTTCAGAATTTTGGAAGCAAGCTTGGGTGATAATAATGAGTTATATACAAGAGCAGGAGAGAGGGAAAACGAAGGAGATAGAGAGAGAGTGGGAAAAAAGCAGTAGCTTTCCACAGAAAGCAAGTAGGTCCTTTGCATACTGAGTTTTTTCAGTCTTTTGAGTTTATCATCAGATCACCCAGAAAGGACAGGTTAAAGCTTTAAAAAACCAAACCTGTCTCCCTCTCCCTCGGTTGTATTTGAATGCTTTTTGAAGAGCTTACAACATTTCTTCTCCATTTGCAGGTTTTCTTACTGCTCTGACAGTAAGTGGGAGGCAAGCTGGAAAGAACTGTGAAAAATACACGCTTGGTATGGATGAGTCTGAGATTTCCATAAACAGTTCCATTTTCTAGCGTCTGAGATCAATTTCTTATAATGACATTGAATGGAAACCTGTTAAAGTACCACTTGTAAGCTCTAAAGCTGCCTATTCTGCACAATGTATCTCCCATTGACTTTCATGTATCCTTTACCCCATTAAGAAGTGTATTTAGTTGTATTAAAATTAATTTATTGAATGACACTGAGAAATGCATCTAAATATTAAGATTGCTTTTTGTATGATTCAAAGGTCCTGTGTCTAATTGAAGAACCAGTGACATTCTTCTGTTAGATTATAAATATCCAGAGGAGAGAGAGGACAACAAAAAGCATTTTCCATCAGTATATCAAAGGTTGTTTACCTAGTGATTAAGGCCATGGGCTCTGGCAATAAGACCACCTGCTTGCATATACCAGCTCTTTTGTTTAAATCCTATGTAACTTTGGGTGATATGCTTAATATTTATATTCCATGATTTCCTCAACTATAAAATGGGTATAATAATAGTATCTGGAATTACTGTGAGGCTTTACTACAGTGTTCTTGAACAGTCAGTACTGAGGAGCATTATCTTCTATACAGGATGAGTATACAGAACATTTAGAAAAAGTCAGACTTAGTCCATTAGGAGCTTGGATTAACTCCACTCTCTCAGAGCTGGTGGGAGGGTTTTCATTTGAAATAATGCTCCAACAATAAAACCGTGAGAAAAATGGAACACAGCCAGAGTTCCATCACTGACAGCTCCATCACTTTCCATTACTGAAGTGCTTCAGTGAAGCTTTTATCATGGATAATGAAGAGATACATGACCAGGGAACCCCTCTAACTGGAAGATTTGATGGTTGTCCCCAGGTTTTGAGATTCCTGAAGGGGGAAATCAGATGACCCCTAGGATAGATTGGCATATGGGGGAATTATTTGATAGCAAATTTTTAAAGGAAAATTCCAATTGTGACGTTCTTTTTTTCCACTGGGAATCCTAACAAAACTGAAAGGGTTGACTCTGTGACAGCAGACTTACAAATGTGTCTAGTACAATTTTGAGTTCTACCATATTTGAGTTTCTACCATTAAACCCCTCAGTGACAGGAGAGGTGGTCAAATTCTGTTCATTACCTGAAAGAAATCAGTCTATCCTCTACATGACTACACAGGGTCTCTCAGGCCACAGAGAGTCCATCTTACTTGTATGCCTGGAGCCCCTTAATCTCCTCTTTTTTTTTTTTTTCTTTTGTGTTTTTTCTTCAGCATCCAGATTCCAGCCTGCTTCGATAAGTTGTATCAAAGTTCCAACCTAAAAGGATCCTTATACTCTTCAGAAGGGATCAGCTACAAAACAAACAAAATCTCATTACTAATATTATGTCCCTTCTAGCAAAATCCTAATGCTTGCCTCTCTCCATTGCAATAATGAGGGTATAAGGAGCAAAGGCAAGATAGAACCACAGCTCGTCACAATTCAACAGACACAGGAGCGCTTCTCTAAGATCACGTTCAATTCTACAATTCTTTACTTTCATCTATCCAAAAAAAAAAAAAAAACACCCACAGTCTTGTTTCAGCCAAAGCCAGGATCCTCTATAATCATACAGATGTAAGTTGCCCAGAAATCAGTGCTCCAGTCAACTTTAAGGAGACTTTTGGGTGATCTAAGAGTCTAGATTATAAAGGAGTTGTGGTAATGAGAACAGAGAGAGACGAAAGGAAAAGAATGAAATAAAAGGAAAGGGAAACAAATCAAATCTATCGCCTGAATAAGCACAATCTATTCCAGTGCAGAGAACTAACCTTGCTATTTCTTAAGGTAATTTCTATGTTTCATATGATTTAGGTATACTATTTGGCACTGTTCCTTTTTCTCTAAATTGTATTTCAGTGATTTTTAAAAAGGAGGAAAAAACTCTTTTTTTCCATTTAGATTAAATAATTCAGTGTAATGTCTCAAAAATGAAATCTAATCTCACATGACCTTTAGGGTCTTTTTGATCTCTACTCTTCAAGATACTAGAGGTCTATGAAATGCTAAACACGCAACCCAAATCTGCCATGACCAAGTCGATTTCAAATTTCCATTGTCACCACGCTTGTGGACTAGATGGATACGAGCTTCGTAGAGTGGTTTATAATTTATCTGGTTGTCTTTCTATGCCTAATCCATCTGTGGGAGTGACAGCTTGACATAATCACTAGCTTCAAATAAGTAATTCCATTCACTATCAGTTTTTAATTTTATTTCCTCATTCCTTTATTGATGCAGTAAAATGCTGGTTAATCTGCAGAGCCCAGGCAAGCTCAGTGTTGTCAGTATTAATTTCACACTACTGCATCTTCGTGTTTGGTCCTTTACAGTAATTAAAGGAAATCATTATAAAGTTGAAATTAAGCTGAATGTATAATCCTTGGTTTTAGTTTGCATGAGACCAATAGACGGATTCATGGCAATCTTTATTATTTTCTTCACATAGCCAAGATTTTCCTTCTCTAGTAAAATATTTAGTTACATGTATTTCTTTGTTAAAGTCTCTTTTATAACGTGCAACCTCCCCCCTGCCCAGCCCCCCAAAAAACAACCTATCCCTTAAGAAGATGAGAGTTGTGCCTTTAACTCTGCTAAGATCCATGGATGTCAAAGTGTGGTACCCAGAAGAGCAGCATTAAAATGACATGAACTCTCAGTCAGTTCAAGTATTATAAAAAATTACATAGATTGGGCAGCCTATAAACAGCAGAAATTTATTTCTCACAGTATTGGTGACTGGAAGACCAAGATCAGGGTACTGGCATGAGAGAGCTCTTGAGGGTCTCTTTCATAAAGGCACTAATCCCATTCATGAAGATGCCGCCCTTATGAACTAATTACCTCCCAAAGGCCTCACCTCTTAATGTCATCACATTGGGGATTAGAGTTTCAAAGTATGAATTTTAGGGGGACATAAGCATTCAGTTGCCAACAAAGGTTTGCCTAGTCAAGGCTATGGTCTTTCCTGTGGTCATGTATGGATGTGAGAGCTGGACTGTGAAGAAGGCTGAGCACCGAAGAATTGATGCTTTTGAACTGTGGTGTTGGAGAAGACTCTTGAGAGTCCCTTGGACTGCAAGGACATCCAACCGGTACATTCTGAAGGAGATAAGACCTGGGATTTCTTTGGAGGGAATGATGCTAAAGCTGAAACTCCAGTATTTTGGCCACCTCATGCGAAGAGAAGACTCTGATGCTGGGAGGGATTGAGGGCAGGAGGAGAAGGGGACGACAGAGGATGAGATGGCTGGATGGCTGGATGGCATCAGTGACTCGATGAATGTGAGTCTGAGTGACCTCCGGGGGCTGGTGATGGATAGGGAGGCCTGGCGTGCTACAGTTCATGGGGTCGCAAAGAGTCGGACACGACTGAGCAACTGATCTGATCTGATCTGATCTGAAGCGTTCAGTCTCAGAGAAAGCAACGGTACCCCACTCCAGTACTCTCACCTGGGAAATCCCATGGATGGAGGAGCCTGGTAGGCTGCAGTCCATGGGGTCACGAAGAGTCGGACATGAGCGACTTCACTTTCACTTTTCACTTTTCACTTTCATGCACTGGAGAAGGAAATGGCAACCCACTTCAGTGTTCTTGCCTGGAGAATCCCAGGGACGGGGGAGCCTGGTGGGCTGCCGTCTATGGGGTCACACAGAGTCAGACACGACTGAAGTGACTTAGCAGCAGCAGCAGCAGCAAACATGCAGTCCATAACACAGGTGGTCTTGCTAAAATGCAAAACGTGCTAAATCAGAAATTCGAGGGGGTAGAGTGGGACCCAGCAATGTGTCTTAATAAGCCTTCTAAGTAATTCTAATGTATGCTAAAGTTCGAAAACCACTGAATCAGAGTTTTTAAAGCATTTTACACACTATGTCTGTTTCGCTCCTGGTGACAGTCTGCACAATGGTTTCACTAACCCAACTTTATAAATGGAAAAAGGGAGTTCTTAGGATTTTCTTAGAATCTCAAGGATTTGCTTAATTTCAGGGAACTGATAAATTGTTACACCAGGATTTAAATCTGCAATTTCACACTGCTCTTTTCACTACATCCATAGATTTCAAATATATCTCAAAGGAAATGTGTGGATACGCAATGTATAAATTCAGTAAAAATCAATTATTGATTACTTTATATTATTTTTATATGAAAATTATTTTATTTTTTTCTTATGTGGGAATACAACTTCTATAAAACTCTACCCCCTCCATGTCTCCATATACACACTGTCGCCTTTTCTCACGAGCCATCCATTAGTGAATTCTTCAAATTATAATACACAGACTCCACTTTAAATTCTGTCCAGACTGGTATCTTCAATGTTGTGCTAAAAAATTTCTTTGCATCCAAATCAGTGAGTCTGCTCTTTTGGGCTACAGATGGATACTTTGTTATGGAGGGAAGACTGGAATTTTGCTGGAGTTCCAGCCGTCCAGAAGCACAGAAAGCAGTGACTTTAAATGGGATGAATAATGTCTCATTCAGACCCAGAATATAAATCTTCAAATGTCTAGTGACTAATAAAATATCTGTTTATCTAACAGTACACTAAATTCCAAGTAATTTTAGTCATCATGGATTTTCTCAAGTCACAGATACCAAAAGTTTAACTACTAGAACATGGGCATTTGCAGAATTTACTGATGTTGAAAGGAAAATTCAGGCTCAAAGTTTGGTAAGACTTGCCATTTATCCTCCTTCTTAGTTCTCTACTCTCCATACCTCCTGTCCTCATTCAATTCCAAGGCTTAATTTCCCTAGATGATGAAAACAACTTGGGTGATCATACAATTAATCATCTAAGAGAGGCCATCTAAGAGAGGTATTAATAATTACATCAGAATAGCTATCGTAAACCAGGGCAGCCCTAAGCAAACCGAGAGCTGTGTGATCCCAGCAGAAATGACTTCCTTCCCTAACTGTCCTCTGTCTTTATACCCAACATATATAAATTTTCAATAAAATAATTTTCATATGGTTTTCATGGTTAACGCACAACCCCAGTCATCTCACTTGTCCCCTCATTCCCAGACACAATAAAATGTGGCTTCTTTATGCTAGCACTTAAAATCCTGCTCTATTTCAGGATTTTTATTTCAATCAGTTTCTCTAGTCAAGACCAGCTGCATAATTTTGGGGGGAAATTTGTACCTCTTAACTGCCCCCGCCTATTTCTCTCCTCCCCTGACACTCCCTCCCCTCCGGCCACTGCCTGTTTGTTCCATGTCTATGACTGTGTTTCTATGAAATCAGGTTTGCTCATCTGTGTTTCAGATTCCAAACACAGCTGAATCATACGGTGTTTGTCTTTCTTGTTCTGACATATTTCACTTAGCGTAATATCTTCTAGGACCCCCCGTCTTGTTGCAAATGGGAAGATTTCATTCTTTATTTATGTGCTTAGTCGCTCAGTTGTTTCCGATTCTTGTGACCCCCAGATGGACTGTAGCCCGCCAGGCTCCTCTGTCCGTGGGATTCTTCAGGCAAGAATACTGGAGTGGGTTGCCATTTCCTTTTCCAGGGCATCTTCCCGACCCAGGGATCGAGCTAGTGTCTCCAGTGTCTCTTGCATTGCAGGTGGATTCTTTACCTGCTAAGCCATCAAGGAAGCCCAATATATATGTGTGTGTACACACACACACACACACACACACACACACACATATATATATATATATATATATATATATATATATATACACACACACACATATACACACAAATATATATGTATCTCACATTCTTTATCCATTCATCTACTGATGGGCACTTAGGTTGCTTCTCTATCTTGACTATTGTGAATACTGCTGCAGTGACCATAGGGGTGCCTCTGTCTTTTTGACTTAGTGATTTCCTTTTCTTTGAATAAATACCCAGGACTGGAATTAATGGATTTATGGTGGTTCTATTTTTAATCCTTTGAGGAACTGGCATACTGTTTTCCATAGAAGTTCTACCAATTTACAATCCTAAGACCCATGTTTGAAGGTTTCCCTTTTTTCATATCCTTACCAACACAGCCCTCTTTCTTGAGTCCTCCTCCAAGAACATTATCCCTAATTTCTATCCTTTGAACCTAGGGATATGGCATTCTATTTCTTTCTCTATAAAGTTTGGCTTAATTCTACTAATTTCTTCTTTTTTCAAACCCCCACGTTCTTATTTTACCTTAATCATCCTCACCTTCCCCTTCAGTTTAGTTACATAAACCTGATAAGAATCTCAAGAACATTTGCAGAATGTACACATTGGTAATTTTTTAAAATTCACTTTCTTGCCAAATATGTAGAATATTATTATTTGCTGATGACAATCCAATTTTCATGATACATTTTTCAACATTGCATAAATGTAAAAATATATCCTCATATGGGGCAATTCTTTAACATATACTTCAACACAATGTACTTTTTCTAAGATTTCCTTTGCTCTTGGAGCTTATGGAAAAGGGAGATGCTGTTCACATATCAAATGCTAATTAATATAGTAACAGCATTCACAAAATACATCCCATGCACTGCTTGTAAAACCCATGCATTAGTATGTCCATGTTACAAATGAAATTAAAATTCCAGGGGTAAAGTCACCTGCCCCAAAATACACAGCCTGTGACAAAGTCAGGTTTCAGAATGACATCTGCCTGTCCCCTCTGCACCTCAGACCATCAATACTGCTTTCCTAAGAGCAGCTCATTAACTGACAGGTGGTGATAATCGTTCAATTTTACATTCAGTTTATTAAAAGATGAAACAAAACATCAAGGCCAGTGATTGGGCATTTTCACAGGGGTGTCCAACTGACTGTATCTTTCCCCTGTTCTAATAATGAGATGGGCCATCTTCAGGGTAGGGTCAGTTCTGAGACCACTGTAGGAGATTGGGTGGCCTGTCAAGGGGTTCAGAAGTAGCCCCACAATCTTCATCTCTTCTCCTTTCTGAATATCACTCAGACTTTGTGATGTCCTAGTAATGCTCTGCAGCCTCTAAGTATCTGTTGGCTAAAAATGAATAGAGACAGTATAAAACTCTTGGGCTTCCCAGGTGGCACAGTGGTAAAGAATCTGCGTGCAATGCAGGAGGCACTAGGGATGTGGGTTTGATCTCTGATCAGGAAGATCCCTGGAGTAGGAATTTCAGTATTCTCGCCTGGTAAATTCCATGGATAGAGGAGCCTGGTGGGCTACAGTCCACGGGGCTGCCGAGAGTTGAACATAACTGAGCAACTGAGCATGCACACACACATAAAACTATCTGGATTCCCACAGTTGACTCTAATGAGAAACACATTTCAACTAACAACTCCAGATGGAAAAAAAACACCAAGGATGCCACAAGTATCCGCAGAGCTCCTCCACCACTCAAGACTGGTCTCCCTTGGGCAAGAACAGTTTCTTTGCAGAGCTCCAAATCTTGATTACAACACATCCTTAGGCACTGGGTCCTTGGTGATGTTGGACCAGATTTTGCCTTCGGACCAGAATTCATAATCCTGATTTGCCTAATAGCTGTGCAGTCCCCCAAATTGTCCTCAGAATCTACAAATTGCCATTTGCATTTAGCAATTAGGAAATAACTGATGCTCCAGAGAGACAAAATATAGTAGCTCTGAGAAAGCTCACTTTAGAGCAATTACTCCAGATGGAAGCAAGGGTCTAAGGTCCCTAGGATGTAGGAAGAGTTCAGAACAGTCAGATTAAGAGTTATGCTTAACTGACTAATTAGAAACCTCAGTCTTTAAAACAAGTAGGCCCTTGAAAACTAAACAGTGCCCTTGGGGTCAATAAGACTTTTAAGGCATACTTCAGAAACTCGCCCCCTTTACCCCTTTTCTGATCAGGGAGAAAGGAGCTGGTGTTTATCACTTCATTTCTAAGGGCAGGTGACAGAGACAGCAGAAGAATCAATGAGACTATTTTTTTTTCTCTAATTTTGACAGTGATCCACTCTGAGTTTCAACTCCAGAGTCAAAGCTCTCTGAAGTTTCCCTCAATTACCAAGAAAAGGATACAAAAGGCTACAGTGGGAAAGAGTATGGATTTCAGTTCAGCTGTTGACTCTTTGGTCTATGTGCTGGTGACCCTGGGACCATGGACTAACCTCTCTGAACCTCAGATAGCTCTGATGGTGATCCATACTCACCAAATCAGATTCGTATGTGATGGCACTTGATGAATAAACGCTAGCTCGCTTCCCCCACAGCATTCCCACTGAAACCAGTATTGTTGTTAACACACTTCAGATCTTGTCTTATAGCAAGATTTTCCCCCCCCCCCCCCCCTCCCCCCCCCCCCCCCCCCACCCCCCCCCAACCCCCCCCCCCCCCTTTATAAAAAAATTTTAACATACACGACTTACTTCCCTTCTGTGATGCAAAGTGCTTTTCAAAAAGGGGAGATGTGCATCTCTGTAGGAGATGCGTCTCTGTGCATCTCTCTAAGTTTACCTTCTGCAGCGTGTGTTCAGTGCATGATCTTTGCAAGGAATTAAATAATTTTGATTCATGGAAAAGGAATGAACTTGCTTCAAAAGGCAAAGTAGATAATCATTAGTATAGACTTTTCTCCAAAGAAGACATACAAATAGATAAAGTTGTATAAAAAAGTGCTCAACAGCACAGATTATCAGGGAAATGCAAATCAAAAATCACAGGGAAATCACCTCACATGCATTAGAATGTCTATTATTTTTTAAAAAGAAGAAACAGCAAGTGTTGTCAAAATGTAGAGACATTGGAACCCTTGTGCCCTATTTATGGGAATGTAAAACGGTGCAGCCATTATGGAAAGAGTATGGCAGTTCCTTAAAAAGTAAAACTAGAACTACTACATGTCCTGGGTATTCATCCAGAAGAATTGGAAACAAGATCTCCAAGAAGTATTTGCACTCCAATGCTCATTGCAGCATTCTTTACAGTAGCCAAGAAATGGAGACAAGCTAAATGTCTGTTGACAGATGAATGGATAAAGAAAACGCAGTTTATATATATATGGAATATTACAGTCTTAAAAAAAGGAAGTCCTATCGTATGCTGCAACTTGATGAACCTTGAAGATACTATGTTAAGTGAAGTAATCCACTCATAAGGACAAATGCTGCACAATCCCATTTATTTGGTGTATCTGAAGTAATTAAGCTCATAGAAGCAGAAAGCAGATTGATATGACTGCCAGGGACTGGGGAGAAGGAAACAGAGACTTGCTGTTGAAGTGGGTGTAGAGTTTTAGTTGCGTGAGGTGAGTGAGTCCTAGAGATCTGTGTATAATGATGTACTACACTGTACACTTGAAAAATTGTTAGGAAGGTAGATTTCATGTTATGTGTTTTTTCCACAATAATAATTATTAGTAGTAGTAATCTGTTGCTAATCCTAATTGCTTGTAAATCTTTTTCTTACATTTAATACTTTCTTTAAAAAATGTTGAAGAAATGAAAATATTTTTAGTGCCCTGCTACCTTAAACCCGAGGATTAAAGGAAGACAAAATGTATTGTCTGATCAGCTTTTTGTTGTTTGATTGCTAAGTTGGGTCTGACTCTGTGACTCCATGACTACAAACTGCAAGTCTCCTCTGTCCTCCACTATCTCCCAGAGTTTGCTCAAATTCATGTCCATTGAGTTGGTGATGCTATTTAACCATCTCATCCTCTGCCACCACCCACTTTTCCTTTTACCTTCAGTTTCTCCCAGGATCAGGGTCTTTTCCAATGAGCCAGCTCTTGCCAGTTGGTCAAAGTATTGGAGCTTCAGCCTCAGCATCAGTCCTTCCAGTGAATATTCAGGGTTGATTTCTTTTAAGATTGACTGGTTTGATCTCCTTGCAGTCCAAGGGACTCTCAAGTTTTCTTCAACACCACAATTTGAAACCATTAATTCAGTGCTCAGCTTTCTTTATGGATCAATTCATGACTCAACTCAACATTTGTACATGACTAATAGAAAAACAATAGCTTTACTACATGGACTTTTGTCAGACAGAGCCTGGCAGGTTACAGTTTATAGGATCACAAAAACTTGGACACAACTGAAATGACTTAGCACGCATGCACCTTTGTCGGGAAAGTAATGTCTCTGCTTTTTAATACACTGTCTACGATTGACATGGCTTTCCTTTCAAAGAGCAAGCATCTTTTAATTTCATGCCTGCAGTCACTGTCCACAGTGATTTTGAAGTGCAAGAAAATAAAATCTGTCACTGTTTCCACATTGTCCCCTTCTGTTTGCCATGACATGATGGTACCACATGCCATGATCTTAGTTTTTTGAATGTTGAGTTTCAAGTCAGCTTTTCACTCTCCTCTTTCACTTTTGTCAAGAAGTTCTTTAGTTCCTTTTCAATTTCTGCTATTAGAGAGGTATCATCTGAATTTCTGGTATTGCTTTTCTTTGGGATTGGAATGAAAACTAATTTTTTTTCAGTCCTGTGGTCACTCCTGAGTTTTTCAAAATTGCTGTCATATTGAGCAACTCTTTCACAGCATCATCTTTTAGGATTTAAAATAACTCAGCTGGAATTTCATCACCTCCACTAGCTTTGTTCATAGTAATGCTTCCTAAGGCCCACTTCACACTCCAGAATGTCTGGCTCTAGGTGAATGACCACACTATCATGGTTATCTGGGCCATTAAGATCTTTTTTGTATAGTTCTGTGTATTCTTGCTACCTCTTCTTAATCTCTTCTGCTTCTATGAGGTCCTTGCTGTTTCTGTCCTTTATTGTGCCCATCATTGCATGAAATGTTCCCTTGGTAGTTCCAATTTCCTTGAATAGATCTCTAGTTCTTCCCATTCTATTGTTTTCCTCTATTTCTTTGAATTGTTCACTTAAGAAGGCTTTGTTACCTTTCCTTGCTTTTCTCTGGAATTCTGCATTCAAGTGAGTATATCTTTCCCCTTCTCCTAGGCCTTTCACTTATCTTCTTTTCTCAGCTATTTCTAAGGCCTCATCAGACAGCCAATTTGCCTTCTTGCATTTTTTTTCTTGGGGATGGTTTTGGTCACCACTTCCTGTACAGTGTTATGAGCCTCTGTCCATAGATCTTCAGGCATTCTGTCTACCAGATCTAATCCCTTGAATCTATTTGTCACTGCCACTGTATAATCATAAAGGATTTGATTTAGGTCATACCTGAATGGTCTAGTGATTTCCCCTACTTTCTTCAATTTAAGCCTGAATTTTGCAATAAGGAGCTCATGATCTAAGCCACAGTCAACTCCCAGTCTTATTTTTGCTGACTGTATAGAGCTGTTCCATCTTCAGCTACAAAGAATATAATCAATCTGATTTCAGTATTGACCATCTGCTGATATCCCTTCATAGAGTCATCTCTTGTGTTGTTGGAAAAGAGTGTTTGCTATGGCCAGTGTGTTCTCTTGGCAAACTCTGCTAGCCTTTGCCCTACTTCATTTTGTACTCTAAGGCCAAACTTCCCTGTTATTCTAGATATCTCTCAATTTTCTACTTTCGCATTCCAATCCCCTATGATGAAAAGGAAAGTGGTTTTTTTTTTTTGGTGTTAGTTCTAGAAAGTCTTGTAAGTCTTCAAAGAACCATTCAGATTCAGCTTATATGGCATTGTGTTGATGGGGCATTAACTTGGATTACTGTCATATTGAATGGTTTGCCTTGGAAACAAACCGAGATCATTTTGTTTTTGAGATTGCACCCGAGTACTGCATTTCAGAGTCTTTTGTTGACAATGAGGGATACTCCATTTCTTCTAAGGGATTCTTGCCCACAGTAGTAAATATAATGGTCATCTGAATTAAATTCACCCATTCCTGTCTATATTAGTTCACTGATTCCTAAAATATTGATGTTTACTCTTGCCATCTCCTGCTTGACCATGTCCAATTTATCTTGATTCATGGACCTAATATTCCAGGTTCCTATACAATATTGTTCTTTATAGAGTATCAGACTGTACTTTCACCACCAGGCAGATCCACAAGTGAGCATCATTTCCACTTTGGCCCAGCCTCTACATTCTTTCTGGAGCTATTTCTCTGCTCTTCCCCAGTAGCATATTGGACACCTACCAACCTGAGGGGCTCATCTTCTGGTGTCATATCTCTTTTTGTATTTTTCTGTATATTCTTGCCACTTCCTCTTAATCTCTTCTGCTTCAGTTAAGTCCTTAACATTTCTGCCCTCTGACCAGTACTTACCTCTACAACAGTGGTGTTTGACCTAAGTGTTGCAACAGTTCAACCAGGAAGGACATCAAAAGTAAAGCCATACATGAAAGAAAAGTTGAAAGTTAAGTTGCTCAGTCGTGTCCGACTCTTTGCGACTCCGTGGACTGTAGCCCACCAGGCTCCTCCATCCATGGGATTCTCCAGGCAAGAACACTGGAGTGGATTGCCATTTCCTTCTCCAGGGGATCTTCCCAACCCAGGGATTGAACCCATGTCTCCTGCATTAAAGGCAGATGCTTTAACCTCTGAGCCACCCAGGGAAGCCCAGGAAAGCCATACATGGTCAAATGATTAAGGGCATAAGCTAAGGAGACAAATCCCAATCTCGTATCTGGCTGGCTTTGTCATATGAGGAAATTACCTGGGATTTGGTGCTTTACTTACTCATATGTAAAACAAAAATCATAATAATGTTTCTCTTGCAGCATTATTGTAACAGTTAAGTGAGATATACACCTAAAACACTCAACTTAGGCAAAATAACTATTACTTTCAATTTGTACTCACAGTAGATAAAGAACTCAGGTTGCAAATGATAAGGTTGGCTTAAAGCTCAACATTCAGAAAACGAAGATCATGGCATCTGGTCCCATCACTACATGGGAAATAGATGGAGAAACAGTGGAAACAGTGTCAGACTTTATTTTTCTGGGCTCCAAAATCACTGCAGATGGTGACTGCAGCCATGAAATTAAAAGACGCTTACTCCTTGGAAGGAAAGTTATGACCAACCTAGATAGCATATTCAAAAGCAGAGACATTACTTTGCCAACAAAGGTTCGCCTAGTCAAGGCTATGGTCTTTCCTGTGGTCATGTATGGATGTGAGAGCTGGACTGTGAAGAAGGCTGAGCGCCGAAGAATTGATGCTTTTGAACTGTGGTGTTGGAGAAGACTCTTGAGAGTCCCTTGGACTGCAAGGAGATCCAACCAGTCCATTCTGAAGGAGATGAGCCCTGGGATTTCTTTGGAAGGAATGATGCTAAAGCTGAAATTCCAGTATTTTGGCCACCTCATGCGAAGAGTTGACTCATTGGAGAAGACTCTGATGCTGGGAGGGATTGAGGGCAGGAGGAAAAGGGGACAACAGAGGATGAGATGGCTGGATGGCATCACTGACTCGATGAATGTGAGTCTGAGTGACCTCCGAGAGCTGGTGATGGATAGGGAGGCCTGGCGTGCTGCAGTTCATGGGGTCGCAAAGAGTCGGACACGACTGAGCGACTGATCTGATCTGATCTGATCTACATGTAATTGGTTTGTTTTATATAAGTGAACTGCATGAAAGCATGACCTTCAACATTTCTATTATGGTTCAAATAACTATTTCATGATATATTTATCTTGTCAAGTTCAAATGTTTTTTCAAAGTGGGTCACTTTAATCTTCATCTACAAACTTCAGACTCATTTGTGACAGATTATGTGTGTTTTTTGTCTTCTTATCTCCACCCCAGTAAATCTAACAAAGTAGATTGTCTACTGTAGACTCAGTAACATTTTGAAAAATGAATTAACATTTTAAAATTTAATTTTGGAAAAAAAAGTACTGCAAGTATTTCATTAGAGGAGAATAGAACTTGCTCATTTCTTCTCCAACCGTTTCAAAATCAAAATCCTTTAACTGGATTATTTATGTAAGCATTTGCCTTCTGAGGAGCTACTGATGGGAGAGTCTATTTTATAGTACTATATGGCTCAGATGGTAACAATCTGCCTGCAATATGGGAGACCTGGGTTCAGTCCCTCAGTCAGGAAGATTCCTTGGGGAAGGACATGTCAACCCACTCCAGTGTTGCCTGGAGAATTCCATACCCTGACGGGCTAAAGCCCATGGGGTTGCAAAGAGCTGGACATGACTAAGCGACTAACACTTTACACTTTACATGCAGTCAGGAGGATTGTAAAGGGCCTGGGCAGTTCATTCATGATGATTTCCAGCTTTGTAAAATAGGAAATTAAAATCCAAATTGACCTAGAGGCTGGACTATCAAGGGCTCAGGCCATAGTCTTCTGGTTTCCGTAACCGAGCTACAGTGAATCAAGACCCCTGGCTTCATTACAACTGAGACCATAACTGATAGAACAGCTTTCAGTGGACTTAAGAGTATTTCTGTATGTGAATAAAGGAATACATTAGCATTTATTCCATCATACCCTCTGAAAGTCTTTCCCCTTCTCTCCTCTCAAAATTACACACACAAACACACACACACACACACACACACACACACACACACAGTTTTCAAAACACTCAGGCAAGAAGCACATGCAAAGTCCATCTGACCACTAGGGGGCCACCATGAGAACGGACAATCCTATAAGAAACTGGTATCTAAGATATGCCCGTCATTCTGTCAATGGAAAACAGTGCTGTGGATTACTAAAACATGAAAAATATTCCCTTCCAGAAACTGCAGTCTTTGTTCGGATGGCAGTGCTTTAGCTTCAAAAGTCACTCTTGGTAAAATACAGTGCAGTCCAAGACTTAGATTCAATATATTTCATTCACTAACAATTCAAATGGTAATTTCCCTTCAACAATGACATGATATTTTATAATCTTAAAAAGTTATTATTCATTTTTGTTGAGATAAATGGTATTGTGGATAGTTTTCTTTGTAAGTCCTTGGGCTTTAAAAATATATTTTAACTGTTTATTTCAAAAGAGAGAAGTATATAGGAAAATAGATTAAAGAAACATGGCCATGTGCATCATATAATATCCAAACAACACAAGATATTTTATATTCCAGAGGTATATTTATGTAATATGGCTTTATATTTAAATGGCATAGGTAGGTGGATAGAAAGAAATGAAAATCTCATGACAAACCTCAACTGTAAATAATACCTAGATTTGTAGGACATAATTACAGATCTTCAATAAAACCAGAAAGACACTATATACACAAAGTGTTCAAAAAGAATGAATATTTAAAACATTAAAAATTATGTAAAGGTGAATATGTGTTTATATAGCTACATCCGTTACTCTATTCTGCTAGACAGTGTGGCCATGTCAAACCACTACTGGAATTTAATGATAGGTTAAATGTTTAATACGCAAACTACAGGCAAATTCCTTCTTTCCTCCAAGTGTATTTATGTCTTAAGGACTTCTTAGAATAGTGCTTCTAACCAAGGAAGATCCCTCCCACGCAGGGATATTTGGCCGTGTTTAGCAGCATATTTATAAAACTGTGAAGAAATAAAAGAAAATGATTATCATACAGAAGAACAATTTCCTTTAGGAAGGAGGAAGAATGTTATGATTGAGACCAGATACCTGGAGGATCCAAACTCCATTCTTAATCTGAGTTAGATGCATCATAATCCATTAAGCTTGAGACATCATTTTATGCAGCGTCCTGTCTGTTTTTATAATAGATTATTTTTTAAATCTCATAGCAAACATTATATTAAAGATTTTATTCCATAATAAAAAATCATTTTATAAAAGCAAGCCACTCATTGCCCAACATTTGTTCAGATATCTCAGATGATCTCACACACAAAATTGAGGGAATGACACAAAAGTCATACGAGGTAACCATGGTGCCATAGAGTAGACATTGTGCTCACAGATGACACCATGCAAGCAAAGTTTGAGTTGAATGTTCTTAAACCATACTTTCAACATATATCCTTTGCCTCATATTCATAGTCCCTTGCAATTTTAATTGACACAAGCTGGGGGAAAAAAATGACTTTCTAATATAAAAGGTAGGTGTTCCCATAATTGTAGTGCTTAATCACTATTTCTATGACAGTTTACTACCATCAGAAACTCGTATTTCCAGTCTGTCATGTGTAGTGACAAGTACTGCATGTTTAGCAAAATTACATTAGCATTTCATTAAATATACACAGTAAAATGGGTGACATTTCAAAGGCCCTGAAGACTTGCCATTTGCAGGGATTGTTTAAGTCAGTAATTCTAATCATGCTGCTCATTTGTAGCCAAGTCTCTATTATCCACTTGTAGACTAGCCACAAGTGACGTTGCATGATAATTCACATCAACAGTCCCTGCTATTTGTCTATAAATGTGAGTCCAGGACCAGAGGGCAGGAGAAGGGAGTGGACGCTTTAGAAAGCATTTGCTCTGATGCCTAATGAGGAAAATGAGACTGAAAATGGTTAAATGACTTGTCCAAGGTCAGTCATCTGCTGCTACTGCTGCTAAGTTGCTTCAGTCGTGTCTGGCTCTGTGCGACCCCATAGACAGCAGCCCACCAGGCTCCCCCGTCCCTGGGATTCTCCAGGCAAGGACACAGGAGTGGGTTGCCATTTCCTTCTCCAGTCAATCATCTAATAAATAGTAAAAACATAGAACCAGAATCCAGGTTTGTTTGATGCTAGACCAGAGTTTCCAGCACCTTAAATAATTTACACACTGTGTTCTTTGTGGGCTTTTTCACCATTTAACCTGTTTTTAGTCATGTTTACATCACACGTGTTACTTGTGACCCCCAAATAGTACCACTACCACACTACGTGTAGAAAAGTTGTATTTCCATGGAAAAGCACACACTGTCTATAGCACACCCCTCTCCACTTAAAAATGTTGGTTCTGTGGAAGCTCTTTTACAACTCTGTAAGCTATAGATAACTGAGTGTAATACAAAGATTAATCTGGTCTTCAGATATGTAAGTTTTATCCACTGGCCATCTAATTGATCTCCCTCCACTCTATGGAAGAGGTCAATTTTGCCTCCATTTTCCCATCTGTTTTGATATTCCTTATTGATAAATAGCTCTAGTCTTTGGATTGTCTTTTGAACCGGTTATAGCATTTACTTGATTCCCTCACCCATATTAACAAGTTAAATAAAATTTAATACATGTTCATTTGTACATCTTTATGAAAGTCATGAGTTAACCTGCTTTTTGAAAAGTATCTTTTAATTACAACAACTGCTACTAGCACTATTATGATTTCTACTAACAGAGATACCAGTGCTACTGAATTTACTGAGGTTTTGTGTCATCAGAGAGGAGGGCACAGCAACCCACTCCAGTACTCTTGCCTGGAGACTCCCATGGGTAGAGGAGCCTGGTAGGCTACAGTCCATAGGATTGCAGAGTCGGACATGACTGAAGTGAGTTAGCACGCATGTGTCATCAGGAGTTCACTATAGTCTTCAAAGCGGACTAATGTTTTATTTGCACTAACTGATGTCATCCTCACAAAAATCCTAAAAGTAGGTGAATCTTATTATTAACCCTCCTTTTCAAATGAAGAACCTGAGGCTCAGAGAGGTTATTTCACTTGCACATGGTAACACAGGTAATGTCATTGCTAGATCTTGGTGCCCAATTGTTTCTGACTCCAGAATTCATGCTTGTAATGATAATATATATTGTCATAAGCCAAAATATTCTCTCTGCTGGAGAATGGAACCATAGATACCAACTACATTGAAAAGAAAAGGATAACTCAAATTAAGCTGATGTTTTGTATCAGTTTATTACATGATTATCTTTTAATTGTGCCTTAAATATGAAACTTAATCTTGTCAGGGAAAGGAGAAAATCAGCACAAGCTCAAGACAATAGCATTGAATCTATTTAACACTTCCAAACTCTTCCAAATCTATTTAACCTTTCCAAGTTTAACTCTTTAACATGTGTGATGTAAATATTACTAAATGTAAAATCCTGAAAAAGCCTACAAAGAACACAGTGTGTAAATTATTCAAGGTGCTGGAAACTCTGGTCCTAGCATCAAACAAACCTGGTTTCTAGTTCTATGTTTTTCCTATTTATTAGATGATTGGCCTTGGACGGGTCATTTAATCACTTTCAATCTCATTTTCCTCATTAGGCATTGGAGCAAATGCTTTCTAAATTGTCTCCACCATTGTATTAAAAATAATGTTGAATACCTAAGTGTGGATCACAATAACCTGTGAAAAATTATGAAAGAGATGAGAAGACCAGACCACTTGACCTGCCTCTTGAAAAACCCATATGAACATCAGGAAGCAATAGTTAGAACTGGACATGGAACAATGGACTGGTTCCAAATAGGAAAAGGAGTACATCAAGGCTGTATATTGTCACCCTGTTTGTTTAACTTATATGCAGAATGTATCATGAGAAATGCTGGGCTGGAGGAAGCACAAGCTGGAATCAAGATTGCCGGGAGAAATATCAATAACCTCAGACATGCAGATGACACCACCTTATGGCAGAAAGTGAAGAGGAACTAAAAAGCCTCTTGATGAAAGTGAAAGAGGAGAGTGAAAAATTTGGCTTAAAGCTCAACATTCAGAAAACTAAGATCATGGCATCCCGTCCCATCACTTCATGGAAAATAGATGGGGAAACAGTGGGAAGAGTGAGAGACTTTATTTTGGGGGGCTCCCAAACCACTGCAGATGGTGACTGCAGCCATGAAATTAAAAGATGCTTAGTCCTTAGAAGGAAAGTTATGACCAACCTAGACAGCATATTAAAAAGCAGAGACATTACTTTGCCGACAAAGGTCCGTCTAGTCAAGGCTATGGTTTTTCCAGTGGTCATGTATGGATGTGAGAGTTGGACTATAAAGAAAGCTAAGCACCGACGAATTGATGCTTTTGAACTGTGGTGTTGAAGAAGACTCTTGAGAGTCCCTTGGACTGCAAGGAGATCCAACCAGTCCATCCTAAAGGAGATCAGTCCTGGGTGTTCATTGGAAGGACTGATGTTGAAGCTGAAACTCCAGTACTTTGGCCACCTCATGTGAAGAGTTGACTCATTGGAAAAGACCCTGATGCTGGGAAAGATTGAGGGCAGGAGGAGAAGGGGACGACAGAGGATGAGATGGTTGGATGGCATCAGGGACTCAATGGACATGGGTTTGGGTGGGCTCTGGGAGTTGGTGTTGGACAGGGAGGCCTGGAGTGCTGCAGCTCATGGGGTCACCAAGAGTCAGACACAATTGAGCAGCTGAACTGAACTGAACTGAAGGTATCATGACTCTAAATAATAAGGTGAAAATATGCAAGAAAAATATTTTACACATGGCATTAGAAAACATTCTGTTAGAATTTTGCTACCAGGGGTTATTTCCTTCTTCATTATTAAAAATAATGGTGAGACAATATCACCAAATCCAATAAAATATAACTAGACAGTGACAGACTTTATTTTCTTGGGTTCCAAAATCACTGCATATGGTGCCTGCAGCCAGAAAAAAAAAAAAAAAAAAAGACGTTTGCTCCTTGGAAGGAAAGCTATGACAAACCTAGACAGCATATTAAAAAGCAGAGACATTACTTTGTCGACAAAAGATGGACAGGGAGGCCTGGCGTGCTGCGGTTCATGGGGTCGCGAAGAGTCGGACACGACTGAGTGACTGATATGATCTGATCTGATCTGATGATTTTTCCAGTAGTCGTGTACAGATGTGAGAGTTGGACCATTGAAAAATGCTGAGCACTGATGAATTGATGTTTTTGAACTATGGTGTTGAAGAACACTCTTGAGAGTCCCTTGGACTGCAAGGAGATCAAACCAGTCAATCTTAAAAGAAATCAATCCTGAATATTCATTAGAAGAACTGATGCTGAAACTGAAGCTCCAGTACTTTGGTCACCTGATGCGAAGAGCAGGCTCATTAGAAAAGACCCTGATGCTGGGAAAGATTGAAGCCAGGAGAAGGGACGACAGACGATGAGATGGTTGGATGACATCACTGACTCAATGGACAAGAGTTTGAGCAAGCTCTGGGAGATGGTGAAGGACAGGGAAGCCTGGGTGCTGCAGTCCATGGGGTTGCAGAGTCAGACAGGACTGAGTGAGTGAACCACAACAGCAACTGTTGCTGAAGTTGAAACTCCAATGCTTTGGCCATCTGATGCAAAGAGTCAGCTCATTAGAAAAGACTGATGATGGGAAAGATTGAAGACAAAAGGAGAAGGGGCCAGCAGAGGATGAGATGGTTAGATAGCATCACCGATTCAGTGGACATGAATTCTAGTAAACTCCGGGAGACAGCAGAGGACAGAGGAGCCTGACGTGCTACAGTCCATGGGTTTGCAAAGAGTTGGACATGAGTTAGCAACTGAATAGCAGCAACAAAAATACAGATGTACATTTATTTATCCAACAAGGACACTTTCTAAAGGGTATTTTTAAATATTTTCTTGCAATAAAATAATAAGTAGCTCTCTGATATTATTACTTGCTTTTATTAATCTTTATGCATTGCCATCTTTTGGTCTTTCATCTTTCATTTCTGAATTTCTACATCTTCTAGATTTTCATGACATTCTTTTATATTTTTCTCTTTTGGAACTGAACAGATTTCATATTTATTTATTGTCAGGGCCATTTTCCCCTGAATTTTTACCTACAGGGCCACTAGTCTGAGGATCACAAAGTGATGCGGTAATTTCAAGTCAGAGGTACAAGTTCAGTCCACTAATGATGGATCACTTTTATATCCACTAACTGCCTCACTAAGAATTTGGACCTCAGATTTGGCAGATGGGAAACAAAAATCCACAGAAGGGTTGGTCTTAAAGAATGATGATGAAGAAAGGCCAACGGTCCTTCTCTTTGGTTTCCAGACTCATGTAGTCTAGCTATTGGGTCAACATAAATCAGTTATTGGTTCAGTCTATATCCCACTCTGCAAAGTGCTGACCCTGCGCACCACAGCAGCATTTTCTACACCTATCCTTTCAGCCTCACATTCTATCCTTTATCAAGAGTGATGCATTTTGCTTCCTAAACTTTTCTCACACTTGAACCCAGTACTACTGCCTGACTTCAGGTCATTATCTGTAGGTGTCTATATCTTTCCTTTTCTCCTTTGCTTTTCGCTTCTCTTCTTTTCACAGCTATTTGCAAGGCCTCCCCAGACAGCCATTTTACTTTTTTGCATTTCTTTTCCATGGGGATGGTCTTGATCTTTGTCTCCTGTACAATGTCACGAACCTCATTCCATAGTTCATCAGACACTCTATCTATCAGATCTAGGCCCTTAAATCTATTTCTCACTTCCACTGTATAATCATAAAGGATTTGATTTAGGTCATACCTGAATGGTCTAGTGGTTTTCCCTACTTTCTTCAATTTAAGTCTGAATTTGGCAATAAGGAGCTCATGGTCCGAGCCACAGTCAGCTCCTGGTCTTGTTTTTGCTGATTGTATAGAGCTTCTCCATCTTTGGCTGCAAAGAATATAATCAATCTGATTTCAGTGTTGACCATCTGGTGATGTCCATGTATAGAGTCTTGTCTTGTGTTGTTGGAAGAGGGTATTTGCTATGAGCAGTGCATTTTCTTGGCAAAACTCTGTTAGTCTTTGCCCTGCTTCATTCCATATTCCAAGGCCAAATTTTCCTGTTACTCCAGGTGTTTCTTGACTTCCTACTCTTGCCTTGCAAATAGCTGTGAAAAGAAGAGAAGCGAAAAGCAAAGGAGAAAAGGAAAGATATAAACATCTGAATACAGAGTTCCAAAGAATAGCAAGAAGAGATAAGAAAGCCTTCTTCAGCAATCAATGCAAAGAAATAGAGGAAAACAACAGAATGGGAAAGACTAAGGATCTATTCAAGAAAATCAGAGATACCAAAGGAACATTTCATGCAAAAATGGGCTCGATAAAGGACAGAAATGGTGTGGACCTAACAGAAGCAGAAGATATTAAGAAGAGATGGCAAGAATACACAGAGATCAGATCAGTCGCTCAGTCGTGTCCGATTCTTTGCGACCCCATGAACCGCAGCACACCAGGCCTCCCTGTCCATCGCCAGCTCCCGGAGGTCACTCAGACTCGCATCCATCGAGTCAGTGATGCCATCCAGCCATCTCATCCTCTGTCGTCCCCTTCTCCTCCTGCCCTCAATCCCTCCCAGCATAAGAGTCTTCTCCAATGAGCCAACTCTTCGCATGAGGTGGCCAAAATACTGGAGTTTCAGCTTTAGCATCATTCCTTCTAAAGAAATTCCAGGATTGATCTCCTTCAGAATGGACTGGTTGGATCTTCTTGCAGTCCAAGGGACTCTCAAGAGTCTTCTCCAACACCACAGTTCAAAAGCATCAATTCTTCGGCGCTCAGCCTTCTTCACAGTCCAGCTCTCACATCCATACATGACCACAGGAAAGACCATAGCCTTGACTAGGCGAACCTTTGTTGGTAAAGTAATGTCTCTGCTTTTGAATATGCTATCTAGGTTGGTCATAACTTTCCTTCCAAGGAGTAAGCGTCTTTTAATTTCATGGCTGCAGTCACCATCTGCAGTGATTTTGGAGCCCAGAAAAACAAAGTCTGACACTGTTTCCACTGTTTCCCCATCTATATCCCATGTAGTGATGGGACCAGATGCCATGATCTTCGTTTTCTGAATGTTGAGCTTTAAGCCAACCTTTTCACTCTCCACTTTCACTTTCATCAAGAGGCTTTTTAGCCCCTCTTCACTTTCTGCCATAAGAGTCGTGTCATCTGCATATCTGAGGTTATTGATATTTCTCCCGGCAATCTTGATTCCAACTTGTGTTTCTTCCAGTCCAGCATTTCTCATGATGTACTCTGCATATAAGTTAAATAAACATGGTGACAATATGCAGCCTTGACGTACTCCTTTTCCTATTTGGAACCAGTCTGTTGTTCCATGACCAGTTCTAACTGTTGCTTCCTGACCTGCATACAGATTTCTTAAGAGGCAGATCAGGTGGTCTGGTATTCCCATCTCTTTCAGAATTTTCCATAGTTTATTGTGATCCACACAGTCAAAGGCTTTGGCATAGTCAATAAAGCAGAAATAGATGTTTTTCTGGAACTCTCTTGCTTTTTCCATGATCCAGCAGATGTTGGCAATTTGATCTCTGGTTCCTCTGCCTTTTCTAAAACCAGCTTGAACATCAGGAAGTTCACGGTTCACATATTGCTGAAGCCTGGCTTGGAGAATTTTGAGCATTACTTTACTAGCGTGTGAGATGAGTGCAATTGTTCGGTAGTTTGAGCACTCCTTGGCATTGCCTTTCTTTGGGATTGGGATGAAAACTGACCTTTTCCAATCTTGTGGCCACTGCTGAGTTTTCCAAATTTGCTGGCATATTGAGTGTAGCACTTTCACAGCATCATCATTCAGGACTTGGAATAGCTCCACTGGAATTCCATCACCTCCACTAGCTTTGTTTGTAGTGATGCTTTCTAAGGCCCATTTGACTTCACATTCCAAGATGTCTGGCTCTAGGTCAGTGATCACATCATCATGATTATCTAGGTCTTGAAGCTCTTTTTTGTACAGTTCTTCTGTGTATTCTTGCCACCTCTTCTTAATATCTTCTGCTTCTGTTAGGTCCACACCATCTCTGTCCTTTATCGTGCCCATCTTTGCATGAAATGTTCCTTTGGTATCTCTGATTTTCTTGAAGAGATCCCTAGTCTTTCCCATTCTGTTGTTTTCCTCTATTTCTTTGCATTGATCACTGAAGAAGGCTTTCTTATCTCTTCTTGCTATTCTTTGGAACTCTGCATTCAGATGTTTATATCTTTCCTTTTCTCCTTTGCTTTTCGCTTCTCTTCTTTTCACAGCTATTTGTAAGGCCTCCCCAGACAGCCATTTTGCTTTTTTGCATTTCTTTTCCATGGGGATGGTCTTGATCCCTGTCTCCTGTACAATGTCACGAACCTCATTCCATAGTTCATCAGGCACTCTATCTATCAGATCTAGGCCCTTAAATCTATTTCTCACTTCCACTGTATAATCATAAGGGATTTGATTTAGGTCATACCTGAATGGTCTAGTAGTTTTCTCTACTTTCTTCAATTTAAGTCTGAATTTGGCAATAAGGAGTTCATGGTCTGAGCCACAGTCAGCTCCTGGTCTTGTTTTTGCTGATTGTATAGAGCTTCTCCATCTTTGGCTGCAAAGAATATAATCCATCTGATTTCAGTGTTGACCATCTGGTGATGTCCATGTATAGAGTCTTCTCTTGTGTTGTTGGAAGAGGGTATTTGCTATGACCAGTGCATTTTCTTGGCAAAACTCTATTAGTCTTTGCCCTGTCATTCCGTATTCCAAGGCCAAGAATACACAGAAGAACTGTACAAAAAAGAGCTTCACGACCCAGATAATCATGATGGTGTGATCACTGACCTAGAGCCAGACATCCTGGAATGTGAAGTCAAATGGGCCTTAGAAAGCATCACTACGAACAAAGCTAGTGGAGGTGATGGAATTCCAGTTGAGCTATTCCAAATCCTGAAAGATGATGCTGTGAAAGTGCTGCACTCAATATGCCAGCAAATATGGAAAACTCAGCAGTGGCCACAAGATTGGAAAAGGTCAGTTTTCATCCCAATCCCAAAGAAAGGCAATGCCAAAGAGTGCTCCAACTACCGCACAATTGCACTCATCTCACACGCTAGTAAAGTAATGCTCAAAATTCTCCAAGCCAGGCTTCAGCAATATGTGAACCATGAACTTCCTGATGTTCAAGCTGGTTTTAGAAAAGGCAGAGGAACCAGAGATCAAATTGCCAACATCTGCTGGATCATCGAAAAAGCAAGAGAGTTCCAGAAAAACATCTATTTCTGCTTTATTGACTATGCCAAAGCCTTTGACTGTGTAGATCACAATAAACTGTGGAAAATTCTGAGAGAGATGGGAATACCAGACCACCTGATCTGCCTCTTGAGAAATCTGTATGCAGGTCAGGAAGCAACAGTTAGAACTGGTCATAGAACAACAGACTGGTTCCAAATAGGAAAAGGAGTACGTCAAGGCTGTATATTGTCACCATGTTTATTTAACTTATATGCAGAGTACATCATAAGAAATGCTGGACTGGAAGAAACACAAGCTGGAATCAAGATTGCCGGGAGAAATATCAATAACCTCAGATATGCAGATGATACCACCCTTATGGCAGAAAGTGAAGAGGGGCTAAAAAGCCTCTTGATGAAAGTGAAAGTGGAGAGTGAAAAGGTTGGCTTAAGGATCAACATTCAGAAAATAAAGATCATGGCATCTGGTCCCATCACTACATGGGATATAGATGGAGAAACAGTGGAAACAGTGTCAGACTTTGTTTTTCTGGGCTCCAAAATCACTGCAGATGGTGACTGCAGCCATGAAATTAAAAGACGCTTACTCCTTGGAAGGAAAGTTATGACCAACCTAGATAGCATATTCAAAAGCAGAGACATCACTTTGCCAAAAAAGTTCGCCTAGTCAAGGCTATGGTCTTTCCTGTGGTCATGTATGGATGTGAGAGCTGGACTGTGAAGAAGGCTGAGCTCCAAAGAATTGATGCTTTTGAACTGTGGTGTTGGAGAAGACTCTTGAGAGTCCCTTGGATTGCAAGGAGATCCAACCAGTCCATTCTGAAGGAGATCAGCCCTGGGATTTCTTTGGAAGGAATGATGCTAAAGCTGAAACTCCAGTATTTTGGCCACCTCATGCGAAGAGTTGACTCATTGGAGAAGACTCTTATGCTGGGAGGGATTGGGGGCAGGAGGAGAAGGGGACGACAGAGGATGAGATGGCTGGATGGCATCACTGACTCGATGGATGTGAGTCGGAGTGACCTCCGGGTGTTGGTGATGGACAGGGAGGCCTGGCGTGCTGCGGTTCATGGGGTCGCAAAGAATCGGACACGACTGAGCGACTGATCTGATCTGATCTGATCTGTAGGTGTACCTGAATTTTGCAGTGGTTCCTAGGTGATGCTTTTCCCTCTTGTCTCATCTATTTTCAGTGGTGGCAATCGTAATCCAAAGGAAATACCCTCCCTTCCAACTTACTTCCAGATCTGCCTTTGACATCCTTCCAATCCCTATTGACGTTTCACTGAATTCCTCACTACCCCGCCACAGATTCAGCTGGCTCTTCAAACTTGACCATTGGCCTTGCTTTCTGCTTTCTTTGGATGTGTTCGTTTGCTGTGTTTCGAAACCTCTCTCTGCCTACGCTGTCTCACATTATCCTGGTCTGGTCAATCCTGGACAAGGACCATAAGTCTGGGCTAGAGTAGGGTGGACTGTTCTCTTGCCACATGCGCCCTCGCCTGCCAGGAGGGATCTCGACACTTCTTGCCACTGAGGTAAGTGGCTGTTCCTTTATGCCAGGGAAGTTTTGTACATGCCATCCCCTCCGTCTAAATGTCCTTCCCTTCTTCCTACTAGCAGGATCACTATTCAAGAATCAGTTCATATATTACTTTCTCTAGTAAGCCTCCCATAGGTGTAATAAAAAATATTCAGCCAGTCCTGTAATTGACACTTAGCAGAAATAGGATACTTGTCACATTAATAGTAACAATGCAAAAATAACACAAAAGCACACAGGTTATTAAATGCTTACTACATGCTGTTCTCTGTGTTTGTCACAGGTGTTGCACTGGCCTATGTGAATCAGTCAGCATCCAAACTGCGGGCTTCCTAAGCAGAATCTGTTCTTGTCCCGTTCAGTGTCTAACGCATAGTCTAATTCAAGGCGTCATGATTGGTGTTATAAATAATTTCTGAACTGAATTAAATTAAATCATTGGGACACACTCAGTGTACCATCTCTCTTTCTACATGGATCACAAAACAGTAATTCTTTCATATTGTGTCACTTAAGACATTACAATTTCAAACTTAATTCTTGCCTAAGAGTCTTTCTTCCTAACAACTGGCTTCAGTATCGCATAACAGTTTTGTTTGCCCTGATGGTAGGGTTTTGTCTCCACAATAACAGCTTCCAGGACAGCAGAAAGGACTTTAAAACTCATGATTCCGGTAGAGACTGGTGGAGGTGAAGACAGAGGAGAGCAGGCCAAAGCCCCGTCGTGTTTGGCACATGGAGTGTTTGCTGTACTTTCTGCAGTGTGTGCCAGTGCCCCTGTTTAACTGAGTTGAGGATTAACATATTGAACAAGCAAAGGATTGCTCAACCTCCTGGGTACATGGGTCTTGTTCCGTGTATGACAGGTAAGCCTATTATATTTGAGTATGAGCTGTACCTGCTGGAAAGTCTCTGTGTGTCCTGTGCACGAAGTCTTTGCTGCTCACCCAGAGTGAAAACATTTAGTAGTCTGCTCATGGGAAACAGAGTCTGCCTTGCCTCCAGGCATAGAAGCCTGAAACAAATTAAGTTGCCATCTCTCTCCTGGCTATTTGGGTTTGAGCAATCTTGAAAGCAGCCTAGTAAACAGGCAGACAAGACTCCACTTGAGTTGCAACCCTATTTATAATCTAAAGCCAAGGACTTTTGTGGAATCCCAGACCAGGCTGGGGCATGTCAGATGGGTAATAAAGAATCAAAGAACTGCAATTTAGAGGTAGGGGTAGGGCATGGCAGTGCTGTTGAATGAAAACGGATGCAATTGTCAACATGACTCCCTGTGAAAAGGAGGTCAGAAAACTGCCGAGTGGTCAGAAAGTGATCTGTGTCAGAGCAGAGTGGCCAGGGGCTTATGCCAATGAAAGATCTAAGCCGATGTAGAAAGCACGTTTTTAACAAGTAGTGCTATTTAAGGAGACCAATTGCAAAAGCAGTCTCATTGCCTAATGGGAGAGGGCTCGTCAATCATGCAACACGTATTTGCCACCTGGCCTTGGAGCTGACCCTGTATTACATGCTATGCAATGGTAAGCAATAACCCCTGTCCTGGGGCGCCAAAATTTTTAAATAGGACACTAACAACAACAACAAAAGGAATATGCTGCTGCTGCTGCTGCTGCTGCTAAGTCGCTTCAGTCGTGTCCGACTCTGTGCAACCCCATAGACGGCAGCTCACCAGGTTCCCCTGTCCCTGAGATTCTCCAGGCAAGAACACTGGAGTGGGTTGCCATTTCCTTCTCCAATGCATAAAAGTGAAAAGTGAAAGTGAAATCGCTCAGTTGTGTTGGACTCTTAGCGACCCCATGGACTTGGCCCACCAGGGTCCTCCATCCATGGGATTTTCCAGGCAAGAGTACTGGGGTGGGGTGCCATTGCCTTCCCCACAAAAGGAATATAAAGAGATTTTTTTTTTAACCTACGATTTGTAATAAAGGCCTGAAAGAAACAAGCAACAGAAGGTGCTGTTCTGCTTCTATTCATAGGGTCACTTGGGTAAAGTGTACAAAGATATTCAGATCTATCTCTGTGCATGCCCTCCCCACAAAAAACTCCTAACACACATGCACACACACCAGAGCCTAATCCTCGTGACACCTCATGTATGGTCTGCTCCAGCTATAAGTTTTGGCTATTCTGGACATTTAATCATTCAACATGGGAGAGAGTCTGAATTTTATTTATGAGGAATACAACTCCCTATTGAGATATAGCTCTAAACTTAGAGTTCAGAGGTTTAAATTGTTCAGATAAAGTTGATATAAATCACATAAAGTAAATGACTGACCAGTTTTTCCATTTCATTCAGTCCAGGTAGCCATGGATCCTGACTGCTTAATATAGGTAATAGTTATAATATTACCTTTATACAGATTGCAGTCACTTCTTAACAGGACAAAAGAAAAAAAATATAGGTGGAGAAAAAAAGAATGGCATGCTGCAGTCCATGGCGTCGCAAAGAGTCAGACACGACTGAGTGACTGAACTGAACTGGACTGAATGAAACTGACACGACGTTGTAAGAAACACAATCATCATTAAAAGATAAAAAGCGAATAATATCACATAGCAGACTCAACCCCTACTGACAGAATGATCTAGATCTTACTGTAATGATATGTCATTTCTCTGAGGGACCATTCCTGCCCATCCTCTTATTCCAAACAAAATCCTAATAGAATCTGGATTTAGAAGAGCCAAGTAGCTAGCTGTGTGCTGCACATTCTGTGATTGTTCATAATGACATGAGATTGTAAGTCCTCCAAAAATAAATATCCATTCAATTGCTGTTTACATGTACTATAAGTATATACAATCAGGTTCATTCTGCCTTTTATTTCTTCAACTGGAAAAATTAAAAATTAAGCAGATAAAATCAGCAATACTTTTAAAAATGTTTTTGTTTTCATTCTTGACTTTTAAACAAACCTATGTTATACAGATTCGAATTAATTCATGAGTCATGAGACACTATTAACACTGATCCATGCATGACCCTCTTTTATTTTATTTAGTTCATTCATTCATTCATTTAACAAATAGTAAATATTTGTGAACTCAACATCCAGGGCAAGAACTAGAAACAGATGATTTTTTACATGCATCTTTTCATTCCTCCCCATTCTGTCCTCTTGTCTATAGCTCCAATCCAGTTTATCTATCATACTGCTTTTTGTACCTTTTTTTTTCCTCTTGTTTTGAAATGTAATTAACATGTTACCTGGACTTCATTTCAGTTCAGTTCAGTCGCTCAGTCGTGTCTGACTCATTGCAACCGCATGAATCCCAGCACACCAGGCCTGCCTCTCCATCACCAACCCCCAGAGTTCACTCAGACTCACGTCCATCGAGTCAGTGATCCCATCCAGCCATCTCATCCTCTGTTGTCCCCTTCTCCTCTTGCCCCCAATCCCTCCCAGCATCAGAGTCTTTTCCAATGAGTCAACTCTTCACATGAGGTGGCCAAAGTACTGGAGCTTCAGCTTCAGCATCTTCCCTTCCAAAGAAATCCCAGGGCGGATCTCCTTCAGAATGGACTGGTTGGATCTCCTTGCAGTCCAAAGGACTCTCAAGAGTCTTCTCCAACACCACAGTTCAAAAGCATCAATTCTTCAGTTCTCAGTTTTCTTCACAGTCCAACTCTCACATCCATACATGGCCACTGGAAAAACCATAGCCTTGACTAGACAGACCTTTGTTGCCAAAGTAATGTCTCTGCTTTTCAATATGCTATCTAGGTTGGTCATAACTTTCCTTCCAAGGAGTAAACATCTTTTAATTTCATGGCTACAGTCACCATCTGCAGTGATTTTGGAAGCCCCAAAAATAAAGTCCGACACTGTTTCCACTGTTTCCCCATCTATTTCCATGAAGTGATGGGACCGGATGTCATGAGCTTCGTTTTCTGAATGTTGAGCTTTAAGCCAACTTTTTACTCTCCTCTTTCACTTTCATCAAGAGGCTTTTTAGTTCCTCTTCACTTTCTGCCATAAGGGTGGTGTCATCTGCATATCTGAGGTTATAGATATTTCTCCAGGCAATCTTGATTCCAGCTTGTGCTTCTTCCAGCCCAGTGTTTCTCATGATGTACTCTGCATAGAAGTTAAATAAACAGGATGACAATATACAGCCTTGACGTACTTCTTTTCCTATACGGAACCAGTCTGTTGTTCCATGTCCAGTTCGAACTGTTGCTTCCTGACCTGCAAACAAATTTCTCAAGAGGCAAATCAAGTGGTCTGGTATTCCCATCTCTTTCAGAATTTTCCACAGTTTATTGTGATCCACACAGTCAAAGGCTTTGGCATAGTCAATAAAGCAGAAATAGATGTTTTTTTGGAACTCTCTTGCTTTTTCAATGATCCAGCAGATGTTGGCAATTTGATCTCTGGTTCCTCTACCTTTTCTAAATCCAGCTTGAACATATGGAAATTCACGGTTCATGTACTGCTGAACATGAATCAAGTTGGAATCAAGATTGCTGGGAGAAATATCAATAACCTCAGATATGCAGATGACACGACTCTTATGGCAGAAAGTGAAGAGGGGCTAAAAAGCCTCTTGATGAAAGTGAAAGTGGAGAGTGAAAAGGCTGGCTTAAAGCTCAACATTCAGAAAACAAAGATCATGGCATCTGGTCCCATCACTGCATGGGAAATAGATGGGGAAACAGTGGAAACAGTGTCAGACTTTGTTTTTCTGGGCTCCAAAATCACTGCAGATGGTGACTGCAGCCATGAAATTAAAAGACGCTTACTCCTTGGAAGGAAAGTTATGACCAACCTAGATAGCATATTCAAAAGCTGAGACATTACTTTACCAACAAAGGTTCGCCTAGTCAAGGCTATGGTCTTTCCTGTGGTCATGTATGGATGTGAGAGCTGGACTGTGAAGAAGGCTGAGCACCGAAGAATTGATGCTCTTGAACTGTGGTGTTGGAGAAGACTCTTGAGAGTCCCTTGGACTGCAAGAAGATCCAACCAGTCCATTCTGAAGGAGATCAATCCTGGAATTTCTTTGGAAGGAATGATGCTCAAGCTGAAACTCCAGTATTTTGGCCACCTCATGCGAAGAGTTGACTCATTGGAGAAGACTCTGATGCTGGGAGGGATTGAGGGCAGGAGGAGAAGGGGACGACAGAGGATGAGATGGCTGGATGGCATCACTGACTCGATGGGTATGAGTCTGGGTGACCTCCGGGAGCTGGTGATGGTCAGGGAGGCCTGGCGTGCTTCGGTTCGTGGGGTCGCAAAGAGTCGGACACGACTGAGCGACTGATCTGATCTGATCTGTACTGCTGAAACCTGGCTTGGAGAATTTTGAGCATTACTTTACTAGCGTGTGAGATGAGTGCAATTGTGCGGTAGTTTGAGCATTCTTTGGCATTGCCTTTCTTTGAAATTGGAATGAAAACTGACCTTTTCCAGTTCCAAATTTGCTGGCATATAGAGTGCAGCACTTTCAAAGCATCATCTTTCAGGATTTGGAATAGCTCAACTGGAATTCCATCACCTCCACTAGCTTTGTTCATAGCGATGGTTTCTAAGGCCCACTTGACTTCACATTCCAGAATGTCTGGCTCTAGATGAGTAATCACACCATCGTGCTTATCTTGGTCATGAAGCTCTTTTTTGTACAGTTCTTCTGTGTATTCTTAAATTCTGAGTTAAATTCACCCATTCCAGTCCATTTTAGTTCGCTAATTCCTAGAATGTCGACATTCACTCTTGCCATCTCTTGTTTGACCACTTCCAATTTGCCTTGATTCATGGACCTGACATTCCAGGTTCCTATGCAATATTGCTCTTTACAGCATCGGACTTTGCTTCTATCACCAGACACATCCACAGCTGGGTATTCTTTTTGTTTTGGCTCCATCCCTTCATTCTTTCTGAAGTTATTTCTCCACTGATCTCTGGTAGCATACTGGGTCCCTACTGACCTGGGGAGTTTCTCTTTCAGTATCCTATCATTT
Organism: Tragelaphus eurycerus; assembly: GCA_935064755.1. Lineage (NCBI taxonomy): Eukaryota > Metazoa > Chordata > Mammalia > Artiodactyla > Bovidae > Tragelaphus > Tragelaphus eurycerus. The sequence goes on along the minus strand of CAKXYN010000010.1, from coordinate 35,003,396 downwards.
TGTCTTTTCATACTGTTCATGGGGTTCTCAAGGCAAGAATACTGAAGTGGTTTGCCATTCCCTTCTCCAGCGGACCACACCCTGTCATATCTCTTCACCATGACCCTCCCATCCCAGGTTGCCCCTCGGGCATGGCTTAATTTCATTGAGTTAGACAAGGGTGTGGTCCTTGTGTGATTAGATTGACTAGTTTTCTGTGAGAATGGTTTTAGTGTATTTGCCCTCTGATGCCGTCTTTCAAGACCTACTGTCTTACTTGGGTTTCTCTTACCTTGGGCATGGGGTATCCCGTCCCGGCTGCTCCCGGCTGCTCCTGGCCAGCGAAGCACAGCCATCGCACCTTACCTTGGACGAGGGGTCTCTCCTTACCGCCGCCCTTCCTGACCTCGGTCGTGGGGTAGCTCCTCTCGGCCGCGCTCTTAGTGCGCGACGCAGCCGGCAGGGCGCTCTTAACTGTGCGGCGGTCGCGGGAAGGCGAGGCGCTCTTAATTGTGCGAATTAATTGTGTGAATTTAACTCAGATGACCATTATATCTACTACTGTGGGCAGGAATCCCTCAGAAGAAATGGAGTGGCCATCATGGTCAACAAGAGAGTCTGAAATGCAGTACTTGGATGCAATCTCAAAAATGACAGAATGATCTCTGTTCGTTTCCAAGGCAAACCATTCAATGTCACAGTAATCCAAATCTATGCCCCAACCAGTAATGCCAAAGAAGCTGAAGTTGAACAGTTCTATGAAGACCTACAAGACCTTTTAGAGCTAACACCCAAAAAAGATGTCCTTTTCATTATAGGGGACTGGAATGCAAAAGTAGGAAGTCAAGAAACACCTGGAGTAACAGGAAAATTTGGCCTTGGAACACGGAATGAAGCAGGGCAAAGACTAACAGAGTTTTGCCAAGAAAATGCACTGCTCATAGCAAATACCCTCTTCCAACAACACAAGACAAGACTCTATACATGGACATCACCAGATGGTCAACACCGAAATCAGATCAATTATATTCTTTGCAGCCAAAGATGGAGAAGCTCTATACAATCAGCAAAAACAAGACCAGGAGCTGACTGTGGCTCAGACCATGAACTCCTTATTGCCAAATTCAGACTGAAATTGAAGAAAGTAGGGAAAACTACTAGACCATTCAGGTATGACCTAGATCAAATCCCTTATGATTATACAGTGGAAGTGAGAAATAGATTTAAGGGCCTAGATCTGATAGATAGAGTGCCTGATGAACTATGGAATGAGGTTCGTGACATTGTACAGGAGACAGGGATCAAGACCATCCCCATGGAAAAGAAATGCAAAAAAGCAAAATGGCTGTCTGGGGAGGCCTTACAAATAGCTGTGAAAAGAAGAGAAGCGAAAAGCAAAGGTGAAAAGGAAAGATATAAACATCTGAATGCAGAGTTCCAAAGAATAGCAAGAAGAGATAAGAAAGCCTTCTTCAGTGATCAATGCAAAGAAATAGAGGAAAACAACAGAATGGAAAGACTAGGGATCTCTTCAAGAAAATCAGAGATACCAAAGGAACATTTCAGGCAAAGATGGGCACGATAAAGGACAGAGATGGTGTGGACCTAACAGAAGCAGAAGATATTAAGAAGAGGTGGCAAGAATACACAGAAGAACTGTACAAAAAAGAGCTTCAAGATCCAGATAATCATGATGATGTGATCACTGACCTAGAGCCAGACATCTTGGAATGCGAAGTCAAATGGGCCTTAGAAAGCATCACTACGAACAAAGCTAGTGGAGGTGATGGAATTCCAGTGAAGCTATTCCAAGTCCTGAAAGATGATGCTGTGAAAGTGCTGCACTCAATATGCCAGCAAATTTGGAAAACTCAGCAGTGGCCACAAGATTGGAAAAGGTCAGTTTTCATCCCAATCCCAAAGAAAGGCAATGCCAAAGAATGCTCCAACTACCGCACAATTGCACTCATCTCACACGCTAGTAAAGTAATGCTCAAAATTCTCCAAGCCAGGCTTCAGCAATATGTGAACCGTGAACTTCCTGATGTTCAAGCTGGTTTTAGAAAAGGCAGAGGAACCAGAGATCAAATTGCCAACATCTGCTGGATCATGGAAAAAGCAAGAGAGTTCCAGAAAAACATCTATTTCTGCTTTATTGACTATGCCAAAGCCTTTGACTGTGTAGATCACAATAAACTATGGAAAATTCTGAGAGAGATGGGAATACCAGACCACCTGATCTGCCTCTTGAGAAATCTGTATGCAGGTCAGGAAGCAACAGTTAGAACTGGTCATGGAACAACAGACTGTTTCCAAATAGGAAAAGGAGTACGTCAAGGCTGCATATTGTCACCATGTTTATTTAACTTGTATGCAGAGTACATTATGATAAATGCTGGACTGGAAGAAACACAAGTTGGAATCAAGATTGCCGGGAGAAATATCAATAACCTCAGATATGCAGATGACACGACTCTTATGGCAGAAAGTGAAGAGGGGCTAAAAAGCCTCTTGATGAAAGTGAAAGTGGAGAGTGAAAAGGTTGGCTTCAAGCTCAACATTCAGAAAACAAAGATCATGGCATCTGGTCCCATCACTGCATGGGAAATAGATGGGGAAACAGTGGAAACAGTGTCAGACTTTGTTTTTCTGGGCTCCAAAATCACTGCAGATGGTGACTGCAGCCATGAAATTAAAAGACGCTTACTCCTTGGAAGGAAAGTTATGACCAACCTAGATAGCATATTCAAAAGCAGAGACATTACTTTGCCAACAAAGGTTCGCCTAGTCAAGGCTATGGTCTTTCCTGTGGTCATGTATGGATGTGAGAGCTGGACTGTGAAGAAGGCTGAGCACCGAAGAATTGATGCTCTTGAACTGTGGTGTTGGAGAAGACTCTTGAGAGTCCCTTGGACTGCAAGAAGATCCAACCAGTCCATTCTGAAGGAGATCAATCCTGGAATTTCTTTGGAAGGAATGATGCTCAAGCTGAAACTCCAGTATTTTGGCCACCTCATGCGAAGAGTTGACTCATTGGAGAAGACTCTGATGCTGGGAGGGATTGAGGGCAGGAGGAGAAGGGGACGACAGAAGATGAGATGGCTGGATGGCATCACTGACTTGATGGGTGTGAGTCTGGGTGACCTCCGGGAGCTGGTGATGGACAGGGAGGCCTGGCATGCTGCGGTTCATGGGGTCGCAAAGAGTCGGACACGACTGAGCGACTGATCTGATCTGATCTGTGTATTCTTGACACCTCTTCTTAAGATCTTCTGCTTCTGTTAGGTCCATACCATTTCTGTCCTTTATCAAGCCCATCTTTGCATGAAATGTTCTCTTGGTATCTCTAATTTTCTTGAAGAGATCTCTATAGTCTTTCCCATTCTGTTGTTTTCCTCTATTTCTTTGCATTGATCACTGAGGAAGGCTTTCTTATCTCTTCTTGCTATTCTCTGGAACTCTGCATTCAGATGCTTATATCTTTCCTTTTCTCCTTTGCTTTTCGCTTCTCTTCTTTTCACAGCTATTTGTAAGGCCTCCCCAGACAGCCATTTTGCTTTTTTGTATTTCTTTTCCATGGGGATGGTCTTGATCCCTGTCTTCTGTACAATGTAACAGACCTCTGTCCATAGTTCATCAGGCACTCTATCTATCAGATTTAGGCCCTTAAATCTATTTCTCACTTCCAGTGTATAATCATAAGGGATTTGATTTAGGTCATACCTGAATGGTCTAGTGGCTTTCCCTACTTTCTTCAATTTAAGTCTGAATTTGGCAATAAGGAGCTCATGGTTTGAGCCACAGTCAGCTCCTGGTCTTGTTTTTGTTGACTGTATAGAGCTTCTCCATCTTTGGCTGCAAAGAATATAATCCATCTGATTTCAGTGTTGACCATCTGGTGATGTCCATGTATAGAGTCTTCTCTTGTGTTGTTGGAAGAGGGTCTTTGCTATGAGCAGTGCATTTTCTTGGCAAAACTCTATTAGTCTTTGCCCTGCTTCATTCCGTGTTCCAAGGCCAAATTTTCCTGTTACTCCAGGTGTTTCTTGACTTTCTTGACTTTTGCATTCCAGTCCCCTATAATGAAAAGGACATCTTTTTTGGGTGTTAGCTCTAAAAGGTCTTGTAGGTCTTCATAGAACTGTTCAACTTCAGCTTCTTCAGTGTTACTGGTTGGGTCATAAGCTTGGAGTACCATGATATTGAATGGTTTGCCTTGGAAACGAACAGAGATCATTCTGTCATTTTTGAGATTGCATCCAAGTACTGCATTTCGGAGTCTTTTGTTGACCATGATGGCTACTCCATTTCTTCTGAGGGATTCCTGCCCACAGTAGTAGATATAATGGTCATCTGAGTTAGATTCATCCATTCTAGTCCATTTTAGTTTGCTGATTCCTAGAATGTCGACATTCACTCTTGCCATCTCCTGTTTGATCACTTCCAATTTGCCTTGATTCATGGACCTGACATTCCAGGTTCCTATGCAGTATTGCTCTTTACAGCATCAGACCTTGCTTCTATCACCAGTCACATCCACAGCTGGGTATTGTTTTTGCTTTGGCTCCATCCCTTTATTCTTTCTGGAATTATTTCTCCACTGATATCCAGTAGCATATTGGGCCCTACTGACCTGAGCAGTTTCTCTTTCAGTATCCTATCATTTTGCCTTTTCATACTGTTCATGGGGTTCTCAAGGCAAGAATACTGAAGTGGTTTGCCATTCCCTTCTCCAGTGGACCACATTGTATCAGACCTCTCCACCATGACCCACCTGTCTTGGGTGGCTCCACGGGCATGGCTTAGTTTCATTGAGTCAGACAAGGCTGTGTTCCTAGTGTAATTAGATTGGCTAGTTTTCTGTGAATATTGTTACTGTGGTGATTATAGCTTTCTGTAAAAGAAATGGTTTTTATTATGAACAGCAGATGGTTAAGCATTTTTTTTATATTGAGTTATCTTTTTCCTTTTTAAAAAAAGTCTATTATACTATATACGACTTCTGAGATTTTCTTGTCATTCAGCAATAGGTATGCTTCATCCATGTTGTATATAGTTGTGATTCATTAATTTTCCTCCTATGCCATATCACATTCTTGGATGATTCTTTTTATCCATTCTGCTCTTGATGGCTATTTGGATTTTACACAGATATTTAAATTATCTTTCTTTTCCTTATTGTGAGCAGTGCTGCTATGAACATTCTTATACATGTCTCCTGGTGAATGTTCATTTTCACAAGACAGTGGCCAATTGATTTCCAAACTGGTTTTACCATTTTATCTTCTCATTAACCATGTATGATACATTATTGATCTACATCGCTCCATTAATTGGCATTGTTAAACTTTTCACTGTTTTAATCAGATGAATGTAAAATGGCATTTCCTTGAAGTCATGGTTTATGACAACTTGATTACTAATTAAGGTAGCTATCTTTACACATGCGTATTGTTTAATGGCTTTTCCATAAGTTCATTAGACAACTGTATGAAGCAGTTATCTGTTTGAAGCAATTATCCTAACAAAGAATAATTGATACTGGGTAAGAAAGTATTTCTGACCAAACACTTCCTAATTTATTTTCTAGAATATTAGCTTTTTCATAAGTAATAAATTTATAGGCTTTCTATCCATATTGTTTTACCTGTGAGTGAAGTGAAGTTGCTCAGTCATGTCTGACTCCTTGCGATCCTGTGGACTGTAGCCTACCAGGCTCCTCCCTCCATGAGAGTCTCCAGGCAAGAATACTGGAGTGGGTTGCCATTTCCTTCTCCAGGGGATCTTTCCAACTCAAGGATTGAACCCGTGTCTCCCGCATTGCACGCAGATGCTTTAACCTCTGAGCCACGACCTGTAGGGCAGATCTATTATATTTGCCTCTGCTGTTTACTTACACTTTGACTATGTGACAACTCCAGAAATTCCAGAATTAAAGTGCAAACACAAGGAATGATTTCTGAATGTTACTGATCCTCTCATTCATATATGGAAGTTAATTGCAACTTCTTGGAAGTTTACATGAATTATGGAGCTGAATTATGTTAAATCTAAGATCTGTTCTTGTGTGAGTGTAAAGTTTTTTTTTTCTATGTCTTCAAATATGTCTATGCTTATTTGGGGACTGAAATACACAGATCAACATTAGAGACCATGCAAAAAGGCTATATTTTCCTTTCCTATGATACAGGGGTTTATTTGATTCCTGAAAGATGTCATTTATAAAAGAATTCAAGTAGTCTAAAAACTTCTAAGGAATCTATAAATCACTCTTCTACTGGCATCACCATGCTTAGGAGGATAAGAAAAGATCTACAATTCATTTCATGTACTCCATCACAAAAACATTAATTAGCATCATATCCAAAAGGTTGTAGGAGATGATCTTATATGTTGCATATTTACCAACTTGGTTATCCAGTCTCAACAAATATTCTCATCTTTGTTATGTATCAGGAAAGTGAGAGTAGAAATTTGAGAAGAGAATTTAAAAGAATCACAGGATCATGAGATACACGTGGTCACCACCCCAGTTCTAGGAGTACTACCTTGTGGGAGGGCCCCCAGCATCTCTTCAGGTAAAATGATAACATATTCATATCTTAAGTGACTATATGGCCTTACTGGGGGAAAATGTAATTATATAGTCAAAACTCAATTACTATCTTCTCAAAATAAAGAGATTTCCTTTTGTAATGACAATTGGCTATCAATTTTGGCAAAAATTAAGAATCAGATTTGTTTTTGAAACTCATTCCAAATGTATTTTTGTTATGTACTAATCAACATAGAATTGTTTGGTTGCTTTTCAGGAAAAAAAGATATTTCAGTTGCAAATAATATCCTCTCACAAATTTACTTTGTCAGTTTGAACAATAATCCTTAGATTTCTTACATTTTTTTATTGTATGGTTTTATAGCAAAAATAATATCATTTAGTTGAATGTCTTATTTCTCCATTTTAACCAGTGTAAACTTTCATTATTTTTTCCATAAACATAAATTAACCTTTAAATAAATTGAATCTCTTCAATAAATTGGTTATAGTATATATTTTGACTTAAAAGTATCTGCTATTAATGTGCAACTTGTTTCAAGGCACCTGTTATATTTATAACAAACTGTCTTCAGTCAATGCAAAAAATATTGCACAATAGTGCCAGGGTGGTAGATGACTGGAACAGAAGAGAAACAGATTGGAGCATAAGCGGTTAGTCATCATGGCAAATGGACCTTTAGCAATGGAGCAGTATACTCTGCAAACATTCCTCAAACCACATCCAAAGAATCAAATTCCTAACACAATTAATGTGAAGATAGGCAGCAGGCAGGCAGCAGTGAATTCTGACTTTGAGTTAGAAGATACATTCTTTAGCTTTCCACTCTTCAGGGTAAAATACAGATTTTAACCAATAGATCAATAAGTATTTACTGAGTACCTATGATTGCTGTAAAAGTGCTGCATTCAATATGCCAGCAAATTTGAAAAACTCAGCAGCGGCTGCACGACTGGAAAATGTCAGTTTTCATTCCAATTCCAAAGAAAGGCAATGCCAAAGAATGCTCAAACTACTGCACAATTGCACTCATCTCACACGCTAGTAAAGTAATGCTCAAAACTCTCCAAGCCAGGCTTCAACAGTACATGAACCATGAACTTCCAGATGTCCAAGCTGGATTTAGAAAAGGCAAAGGAACCAGAGATCAAATTGCCAACATCCATTGATCATCAAAAGAGCAAAAGAGTTCTAGAAAAACATAATTCTGCTTTATTGACCATGCCAAACCCTTTGACTGTGTGGATCACCACAAACTGGAAAATTCTGAAATAGATGAGAATACCAGACCACCTGACCTGCCTCTTGAGAAACCTGTATGCAGGTCAGGAAGCAACAGCTAGAACTGGACGTGGAACAACAGACTGGTTCCAAATAGGAAAAGAAGTATGTCAAGGCTGTAAATTGTCACCCTGCTTATTTAACCTATATGCAGAGTACATCATGAGAAATGCTGGACTGGATGAAGCACAAGCTGGAATCAAGATTGCTGGGAGAAATATCAATAACCTCAGATATGCAAATGACACTACCCTTACGGAAGAAAGCAAAAAAAGAACTAGAGAGCCTCTTGATGAAAGTGAAAGACGAGAGTGAAAGAATTCGCTTAAAACTCATTCAGAAAACTAAGATCATGGCATCTGGTCCCATCACTTCATGGCAAATAGATGGGGAAACAGTGACAGACTTTATTTTTGGAGTTCCAAAATCACTGCAGATGGTGACTGCAGCCATGAAATTAAAGACATTTGCTCCTTGGAAGAAAAGCTATGACCAACCTAGATAGCATATTAAAAAGCAGAGACATTACTTTGTTGACAAGGTCCATCTAGTCAAAGTTTGGTTTTTCCAGTAGTCATGTTTGGATGTGAGAGTTGGACTATAAAGAGAGCTGAGTGCCAAAGAATTGATGCTTTTGAACTGTGGTTTTGGAGAAGACTCTTGAGAGTCCCTTGGACTGCGAGGAGATCAAACCAATCAATCCTAAAAGAAATCAGTCCTGAATATTCATTGGAAGGACTGATGCTGAAGCTGAAACTCCAATACTTTGGCCACCTGACCCAAAGAACTGACTTATTGAAAAGACCTTGATGCTAGGAAAGATTGAAGGTAGGTGGAGAAGGGGATGACAGAGGATGAGATGGTCGGATGTCATCACTGACTCAATGGACCTGAGTTTGAGTAAAGTCCAGGAGTTGGTGACGGGTAAGGAGACCTGGCATGCTGTAGTCCATGGGGTCGCAAAGAGTTGGACACGACTGAATGACTGAACTGAACTACTGTGTGCCTAGCACTTTGACAGAAACAGTCAAATAAATCCTATCTCTAAACAACTCACAATTTACGTGAAAAAGAATTATTTTAAGTATAGAATTAATGGTTTTCAATTTTTTATTATGTGCATTCTTTTCCTTTTCTCTTATTCATTTAATTCTTCAACAAATATGTGTTTATCACATATTTTATGCAAGCAGCCATGAACCTAGACAGTGTATTAAAAAGCAAAGATATCACTTTGACAACAAAAGTCCATATAGTCAAAGCTATGATTTTTCCAGTAGTACTGTATGGATGTGAGAGTTGGACTGTAAAAAAGGCTGAGTGCCAAAGAATTGATGCTTTCAAATTATGGTGTTGGAGAAGACTCTTAAGACTCCCTTGAACAGCAAGGAGGTCAAACCAGTCAATCCTATAGAAAATTAACCCTGAACATTCAAGGCTGATGCTGAAGCTGAAGCTTCAATACTTTGGCCATCTGATGCAAAGAGCCAACTCAATTGAAAAGACCCCCTGATGATGAGAAAGATTGAAAGCAAAAGGTAAAGAAGGTGGCAGAATGAGATGGTTGGAAAACATTACCAACTCAATGGACCTGAATTTGAGCAAACTCCAGAAGATAGTGAAGGACAGGGAAGCTGGATGTGCTGAGTCCATGGGGTCACAAAGAGTCAGACACGACTTAGCAACTGAACAACAGGCAAGAAATACCAAAAAGCCCTGTAGGGAATAAAAATATAAATGATATTATGTCTCTCTTCTTAACAGTTTAAGGTCTAGGGAAGTTAGATATATGCATATGAGTAAACGCAATGGCATCCCACTCCAATACTCTTGCCTGGAAAATCCCATGGATGGAGGAGCCTGGTAGGCTGCAGTCCATGGGGTTGCTGAGAGTCAGACATGACTGAGCGACTTCACTTTCACTTTTCACTTTCATGCATTAGAGAAGGAAATGGCAACCCACTCCAGTGTTCTTGCCTGGAGAATCCCAGGGACGGGGCAGCCTGGTGGGCTGCCGTCTGTGTGGTTGCACAGAGTCAGACACAACCGAAGAGACTTAGCAGCAACAGCATAGTATGGAAGCAACCTAGATATCCATCGACAAATGAATGGATAAAGAAACTATGGTACATATATACAATGGAATATTACTCAGCAATAAAAAGAATGCATTTGAGTCAGTGCTAGTGAGGTGGATGAGCCTAGAGCCTATTATACAGAGTGAAGTAAGTCAGAAAGAGAAAAACAAATATAGTATATTAACACATATATATAGACTCTAGAAAGATGGTACTGAAGAACATATTTGCAGGGCATCAGTGGAGACATAGACATGGAGAACAGACTTATGGACATGGGGATGAATGGGTGAGAAGGAGAGGTTGAGACGAATGGAGAAAATAGCGTGGAAACAAATACACTAACATATGTAAAATAAATAGCCAGTAGGAATTTGCTGTATGACTCAGGGAACTCAAACTGGGGCTCTGTGACAATCTAGAGGGGTGGGATGGGGTGGGAAGTGGGAAGGAAACTCAAGAGGTTGGGACGGATGTACACCTATGGTTGATCCCTGTTAATGTATGGCAGAAACCAACACAGTATTGTAATTATCCTCCAATTAAAAATAAATTTAAAAATAATACCATCAATTTTGGGGTTGGATCAGATAAGTTGATAAAGTGAACATACTCAGAACGCAGAAGTGGAAGGCAGGAGAAGGGAGAATTGAATGAAGATAGTCAAAAGCTACAAACTTTCAGTTATAAGATAAATAAGTACCTGAGATGTGATGTACAATATGACTATATTTGACACTGTGTGATATATGGAAGGCTTCCCAGATGGTGCTAGTAAAGAATCTGCCTGCCAATGCAGGAGACATAAGAGATATGGGTTCAATCCCTGGATTCGGAAGATCCAGGGCATGGCAACGCACTCCAGTATTCTTGCCTGGAGAATCCCCATGGACAGAGGAGCCTGCGGGACCACAGTCCATAGGGTTGCGCAGAGTCACACACGACTGAAGTGATTTAGCACGCATACATGATATACATGATATATGGGAAAGTTGTTGAGAGTAGATCCTTAGAGTTCTCATCACAAGAAAAAAAACATTTTTCTCTCTCTTTTTTTATATCTTCATAAGATGATGGATGTTAACCAAACTTATTGTGGTAATCATTTCATAATGTATATAAGTCATTATGCTGTGCATCTTAAACTTATATCTCAATAAAACTGGAAAAAATAACATTTAAATAAGCAAAATGACAATTTAATATGAAATTAAAGAATAAAAGGCTCAGAAAAGTGCTTATACAGAGAGAAAATCTCATTAATTAATTTACTATTATTATTTTGCTAGTATTATTAGAGCTGGATCTACAGAGATTTCTAAGAGTTTGTCAAAAGGAAAGACAGTAAATATTCTTAACTCAGTATGCTTTTACAGCTTCCACTTCTCTCCTAAATTTCAGATCTATAGTCTCAACTTTTTATGGCCTGTTTCTCTGGATGACAGCATACAGAAGGAAACATACAACATACAGGCAATGGGAAAAGACAAAGAGTGATTAAACCATTAATAGAGTATAGAAGGAAAAAAACAAGGGCCTAACTTTGGAGATCCTCTACATTGCAGGAATAATTAAAGAAAAAAAAATAAACATGAAGAAGAAAACAGACCTGGAGCTCTCAAGGATGGTAAAATATCACAGATGCCAAGATGAAGACAGAGGCTTTAGGGCAAAAATGAAGACATACAGTCAGCCTCCTTCCTACGTACTACAGAAGGAGCTATTGTTATTTTTTTTTCCCCTACTTTGAAGCAATCCAAACCCAAGTCTGATGTTTTATGAAAGTTTGTGTGGTCCAAACATGTACAATAATGAAGTATGTATTTACTCCAACCTCTCTTAAACCTAGGATATTTAATCATTCATAGAGCTTGCGGGATTATATTAGATACACTTCATACCAGCATCAGCAGCCATTATGCAGTGATTTAAATCTTGCAGGCAAAATCAACAGCTGGTGAGGGCATTGCTGCTTATATTGCAGAGCTGTGCTGTTTCCATAGCACAATTTGCAACATTTCTTAAATGACATATTTCATGATCATTTCATATGTGGAGTTCATGATAAATACTTCTAGTAGTGTCTCTGGTTGAATGAAATTGGCTTTTATTATAGTTTTTTGGGGAAAAAAAAACACCCTATCTCAATGAGATGATATTACTGTGCATCATTGAAATTAAAGTAACAATATCATATAAATATCTATAACATACAAGCATAGTTCTTGACACTGAGAGCTGCTAAAATAAAATCACATCATCAGAGATAATTCGCATTCATGGTCTCCAACCTCAGTTATTCCTAGGCTATATCTCCTGGTGTCATCACCAGTTCCCTTTCACTTTTCCCTCAGAGGGCATGTTACAAAGTGTTGTTCCTCCTCAAAACCCAGATTTGATTCCTCTTCCCCAACTCTTACTTATGAAAGTTTTCTTTAACTAGATCAAGGTGAGACTACAAACAACAGCTCTTTCCACCTTTGTCTGCTAGCGTCTAGGTGTGTTTCATCTATCTGCATGCTTTCAGCATTCCCTCATTTTCTTAGGTGAAAGAAGATATCTTCTTTCTCTCTGAAGTTCTCTCTCCTGCAAATTCCAATTTCTCCTCAGGAATCTTGTTTCCCCAGTTACCCTACCACCCTCCACGGTCACTCAGTCTCCTCTTCCTCTTCTTCTCTCCCTTCCTGTTCCTCCTCTTCGTCTTCCTCTTGCTCTTTACTCCTATTATCTTCTCCTTCACCCTCTCCATTTTCTTTTCTTCTCTTTCCTGTTTCTTTCCCTAAAATTGATACACATGCTTATGTGTCTATAGACAGTTAAGTTTCTCCAGTCTTGAATAATGGAGAAGGCAATGGCACCCCAGTCCAGTACCCTTGCCTGGAAAATCCCATGGATGGAGGAGCCTGGTGGGCTGCAGTCCATGGGGTCACTAAGAGTCGGACACGACTGAAGCGACTTCACTTTTACTTTCACTTTCCTGCATTGGAGAAGGAAATGGCAACCCACTGCAGTGTTTTTGCCTAGAGAATCCCAGGGATGAGGGAGCCTGGTGGGCTGCTGTCTATAGGGTCACACAGAGTCGGACACGACTGAAGTGACTTAGCAGCAGCAGCAGTCTTGAATAAAGAAATGCTTCTGTGACCCCATACTACTCTGCTTTTTTACTATCAGACTCCTTAAAGAATGTCATGCTATAAGGGGTCTCTGTTTCCTAATAACCAATTTATTCCTCACCCTGCTGTGATTCTTATTTCTTGTGCCCACTGGAATTGCTCTTGCAAAGGTCGCCAAGGGCTTTTATATTTCCCATGACGATGAGTGATGCTCAATTCTTATCTGACATGACTGTCTGCAGCATTTGACCCATTTGGTTAGTCTCTCCCTGTTCTAAAACCTCCATCCTCTCTATGTCTCTGAAACACCATGCCTTTGTGGTGCTTTCACAAGGCATGAAAGGCATGTGGTGTCTCTTTATAGATATCAGGCCCCCTTAGTTTTCATGGGACTTGATTTTCTCCTCTCACCTTGGTTTGATAAGTGACCTGGTTCCAAAATATATGGAAGAGACTCATGAGTTTGGTTTTGTACTTGCACCAGAGCTGCCATGCATTCAAAATTTTTTCCATCACAACTGTTTTTTTCTGAACTACTGTCTTTAACAAAGGAATCTAGACAATGCAGGCCAGACCCCTATCAGGGAGAGAGAGACAGAAAAGAATGGAGGGACTGATGTGTGTTCTGTAACTAGTGATGTAGAATTAAGTCTTCTCAATGATTAATTAAGATGTGCTGCTTGTTTGGCTTTCCATTCTGGATCAGTATTGATAAAACGATGCAAAATCATAGGACAATTAGGGGCCCCCTTAACATGTGGTTTATTATGGAGTTTAGGAGTTCAAACCGAAGAGTAGCAGGAGGTAAAGATGAACACATCGAAAGCAGCCTAATCATGAAAAGCCATGTATATCATGCCAAAAAAGTGATTCTGTGCATAATAATCAAATCATAAGTGTTTGGAGGTTTTAAAAGACATGTTATTTTTCATACCCAGACATTTGGAATCATTTGGTCTCAGTTGAAGTTCAACTGCAGAAAAACTTGAAGGAAAAGGTTCTTATGTAATTCTGAAGCAGATCTTCATTTGAGAATCATTAGGCAAAAGAGTTTGGGTTTTAAGAGAAAATTATATAACTAATATAATTGACATAATTAAAAATTCGTGGTTACCCACTTCAATAGCGTTCTCAGCACCACTTAGCAATCTTTCCAGATCTCTCCAAATAGCTTTTACCCTCCTCACTCTCTTTGAGTTGTAGCCATCAAATACAGACTTTCTCATTTTCCCCCAGTGAAATTCACAAAACATGTCTGGATACATCCTTTCCCACTCTTCCACCTGTAACTGTAGAATTAGTGTCCCTTCCCTCTCTAAACCTCACCTCTCTGCCTGTGCTGTAGATGCCATTCCCTTTCATTCTTTTAGGAACACTTTTTCTTTGGTAATAATTCCTCATGGTTGACACTTCCTGATTCTATCTCTCTTTTTTCCACTAGCACGTTGAAGAAGTCCCTTGACCATATAACTCACTCCAATTACATTCTTTTTCTTAATTATTTTTCAGAACAAAGTAACTTTAAAAATTGCTTCTTTTCCCATCCCATTCTGTCTTCACTCAGCACACTACTAAAGTATCTATTACTAAGATCACAATGACCAACCTGTGGCTAAATATAATGGATACTTTTCAAACTGTTTAGACCTTTCAGCAAAATTCAACAACTGACTATTCCTTCCTCTGAAATCTCTTCTCTAGACATTTAGAATTTCTTCTTTCCTAGTTTCCCTCCTATTTCTTTACTCCCTCCTTTTCAAGATACTTTTCTTGGCTCATCCTTTGCTGCTGTTGCTGCTGCTAAGTTGCTTCAATCATGTCCGACTCTGTGAGGCCCCGTAGACGGCAGCCCACCAGGCTCCGCTGTCCCTGGGATTCTCCAGGCAAGAGTACTGGAGTGGGTTGCCATTCCCTTCACCACATCCTTCTCTGCTGCTGCTGCTAAGTCGCTTCAATTGTGTTCAAATCTGTGCAGCCCCACAGACTGCAGCCTACCAGGCTCCACTGTCCCTGGGATTCTCCAGGCAAGAGTACTGGAATGAGTTGCTACTGCCTTCTCCACATCCTTCGCTACTTGCCCTCTCATTGTTAGACTTCTCTACAGCTCTACCTGGGCATTTTTTTCTCTCATCTACATTTGCTAAACTCTTAACTTTTTTTACTCTTATGATTTTAAATATTATATCAATACCAATGGATTCCAAATGTATGCCTTCTCTAGATCTCTATTTTAAGTCCAGACCTATATACTCAACTTCAGTCTCACACACAACTGTATCTTTGCTTTCCTTTTCAATGTGCTTCCTTCTCCCTTTGCTTCATGGTCCAAAAGCCAGGATGTCATCTGTAAAAACACTCTATGTGCCGGTTTATGTCTATTCAGTTCAGTTCAGTCGCTCAGTTGTGTCCGACTCTTTGCGACCCCATGAACCACAGTGTGCCAGGCCTCCCTGTCCATCACCAGCTCCCAGAGTTCACTCAAACTCATATCCATGGAGTAGGTAATGCCATCCAGCCATCTCATCCTCTGTCATCTCCTTCTCCACCTGCCCTCAATCTTTCCCAGAATCAGGGTCTTTTCAAATGAGTCAGCTCTTCACATCAGGTGGCCAAAGTATTGGAGTTTCAGCTTCAACATCAGTCCTTCCAATTAACACCCAGGACTGATCTCCTTTAGGATGGACTGGTTGGATCTCCTTGCAGTCCAAGGGACTCTCAAGAGTCTTCTCCAACACCACAGTTCAAAAGCATCAATTCCTCAGCACTCAGCTTTCTTCATAGTTCAACTCTCACATCCATACATGACCACTGGAAAGACCATAGCTTTGACTAGATGGACCTTTGTTGGCAAAGTAATATCTCTGCTTTTTAATATGCTATCTAGATTGGTCATAACTTTTCTTCCAAAGAGTAAGCATCTTTTAATTTCATGGCTGCAGTCACCATCTGCAGTGATTTTGGAGGCCCCCAAAATAAAGTCAGCCACTGTTTCCCCATCTACTTGCCATGAAGTGATGGGACCAGATGCCATGATCTTTGTTTTCTGAATGTTGAGCTTTAAGCCAACTTTTTCACTCTCCCTTTTCACTTTCATCAAGAGGCTCTTTAGTTCTTCTTCACTTTCTGCCATAAAGGTGGTGTACTCTGCATATTTGAGGTTATTGATATTTCTCCTGGCAACCTTGATTGTAGCTTGCGCTTCTTCCAGCTCAGTGTTTCTCATGATGTACTCTGCATATAAGTTAAATAAGCATGGTGACAATATATAGCCTTGACGTACTCCTTTTCTTATTTGGAACCAGTCTGTTGTTCTATGTCCAGTTCTAACTGTTGCTTCCTAACCTGCATACAGGTTTCTCAAGAGGCAGGTCAGGTGGTCTGGTATTCATCTCTTGAAGAATTTTCCCCAGTTTATTGTGATCCACACAGTCAAAGGCTTTGTCTTTGTATTATGCCTTGTATTATGTCTATTCAATGCATAAACATATCTTAAATATATCCATCTCCCTATGATACCATAGTTACCTTAGTCTAAGCCACCATAAAGAGTCTAAACCATAGTGTTCTCACACTTCCAATTTTGAATATTCAAATCCATTATTTTTAAATCACTTAACCAGAGTGATTCTTATAAACTATAGCCTGTCAGATCTATGAGTTTTTAAAAAGACTTCCAGTGAGACAGGTCATTGTGAAAATTTAGAGCACTAAAGACAAAGATCTGGCTGTAAAAGCTTCCGGAAAGATTAAAATATGTCACTAACTAAGGAATAAAATCAGGATGACACAGGATTTAACAACCACATTGGAATTTTTTTAAAGAATGGAGTGATGACTTCAAAATTCCAAGGAAAAGAGTATTTCAATCTGGAATTTTATATCTAGCCAGGCTAGGTGAAACATAAAAATAGGATAAAGATTTTTTGATGAATATGAATTTAAAATATGTATCTTTCCTTAAGTCACTTTTAGGAAGCTACTAAGATCAGATCAGATCAGATCAGTCGCTCAGTCGTGTCCGACTCTTTGCAACCCCATGAACCGCAGCACGCCAGGCCTCCCTGTCCATCACCAGCTCCCGGAGGTCACCCAGACTCACACCCATCAAGTCAGTGATGCCATCCAGCCATCTCATCCTCTGTCGTCCCCTTCTCCTCCTGCCCTCAATCCCTCCCAGCATCAGAGTCTTCTCCAATGAGTCAACTCTTCGCATGAGGTGGCCAAAATACTGGAGTTTCAGCTTTAGCATCATTCCCTCCAAAGAAATTCCAGGATCGATCTCCTTCAGAATGGACTGGTTGGATCTTCTTGCAGTCCAAGGGACTCTCAAGAGTCTTCTCCAACACCACAGTTCAAGAGCATCAATTCTTCGGCGCTCAGCCTTCTTCACAGTCCAGCTCTCACATCCATACATGACCACAGGAAAGACCATAGCCTTGACTAGGCGAACCTTTGTTGGTAAAGTAATGTCTCTGCTTTTGAATATGCTATCTAGGTTGGTCATAACTTTCCTTCCAAGGAGTAAGCGTCTTTTAATTTCATGGCTGCAGTCACCATCTGCAGTGATTTTGGAGCCCAGAAAAACAAAGTCTGACACTGTTTCCACTGTTTCCTCATCTATTTCCCATGCAGTGATGGGACCAGATGCCATGATCTTCATTTTCTGAATGTTGAGCTTTAAGCCAACCTTTTCACTCTCCACTTTCACTTTCATCAAGAGGCTTTTTAGCCCCTCTTCACTTTCTGCCATAAGAGTTGTGTCATCTGCATATCTGAGGTTATTGATATTTCTCCCAGCAATCTTGATTCCAACTTGTGTTTCTTCCAGCCCAGCATTTCTCATGATGTACTCTGCATATAAGTTAAATAAACATGGTGACAATATGCAGCCTTGACGTACTCCTTTTCCTATTTGGAAACAGTCTGTTGTTCCATGTCCAGTTCTAACTGTTGCTTCCTGACCTGCATACAGATTTCTCAAGAGGCAGATCAGGTGGTCTGGTATTCCCATCTCTTTCAGAATTTTCCACAGTTTATTGTGATCTACACAGTCAAAGGCTTTGGCATAGTCAATAAAGCAGAAATAGATGTTTTTCTGGAACTCTCTTGCTTTTTCCATGATCCAGCAGATGTTGGCAATTTGATCTCTGGTTCCTCTGCCTTTTCTAAAACCAGCTTGAACATCTGGAAGTTCACGGTTCACATATTGCTGAAGCCTGGCTTGGAGAATTTTGAGCATTACTTTACTAGCGTGTGAGATGAGTGCAGTTGTGCAGTAGTTTGAGCATTCTTTGGCATTGCCTTTCTTTGGGATTGGGATGAAAACTGACCTTTTCCAATCTTGTGGCCACTGCTGAGTTTTCCAGATTTGCTGACATATTGAGTGCAGCACTTTCACAGCATCATCTTTCAGGACTTGGAATAACTCCACTGGAATTCCATCACCTCCACTAGCTTTGTTCCTAGTGATGCTTTCTAAGGCCCATCTGACTTCACATTCCAGGATGTCTGGCTCTAGGTCAGTGATCACATCATCATGATTATCTGGGTCTTGAAGCTCTTTTTTGTACAGTTCTCCTGTGTATTCCTGCCACCTCTTCTTAATATCTTCTGCTTCTGTTAGGTCCACACCATCTCTGTCCTTTATCGTGCCCATCTTTGCCTGAAATGTTCCTTTGGTATCTCTGATTTTCTTGAAGAGATCCCTAGTCTTTCCCATTCTGTTGTTTTCCTCTATTTCTTTGCATTGATCACTGAAGAAGGCTTTCTTATCTCTTCTTGCTATTCTTTGGAACTCTGCTTTTAGATGTTTATATCTTTCCTTTTCTCCTTTGCTTTTCGCTTCTCTTCTTTTCACAGCTATTTGTAAGGCCTCCCCAGACAGCCATTTTGCTTTTTTGCATTTCTTTTCCATGGCGATGGTCTTGATCCCTGTCTCCTGTACAATGTCACGAACCTCATTCCATAGTTCATCAGGCACTCTATCAGATCTAGGCCCTTAAATCTATTTCTCACTTCCACTGTATAATCATAAGGGATCTGATTTAGGTCATACCTGAATGGTCTAGTAGTTTTCCCTACTTTCTTCAATTTCAGTCTGAATTTGGCAATAAGGAGTTCATGGTCTGAGCTACTAAAGGATGTATAAAACCAAACAGAATGACTAAAACAAGAGAAATTAAGACATAACGCAAGAAGAAAAGATCTAACACAGGAGAAGCAAAGGAATTTCCAGAGTAACAGGTAAGAAATAAAAAAATAAAAGATCTCTTTTTGCTAAAAAAAAAAAAAGTCACAAAGCACAAAAATTAAAGCAAATTTAAAGCTTTTATTTATCTTCCTCTGTCAGAAGAAAAGGCAAATATTCATTAAATAAACAATTATGTCAGCCTTAAAAATTCTGAATTTCACTTGAAAGATAATTTGGAGGTTTTGATTTGTGATAGAAATAATTTTAAGTTGGTGGTCAAGATTTACCCTCGTCATATACAACCTCTATAATCTTCTCTTGAGTGTGGATGAGATTCATGAATATAAGATTTCATTCTTGTGTTTACTTTATATTACATAGCAAATGAGAAAGAATTTTGTAGATATAATTGAGGTACCAAACTGAGATAAACAAAAGAGAACTTTGCCTGAGTGGGTCTTTAAATTAGAATCTAGAAACTTCCCTGGCAGTCCAGTGGTTAAGACTCCATGCTCCAATGCAGAGGGCATAGGTTTGATCCCCCACTGGGGAATCAAGATCCCACATGCTGCATGGCTCACTGAAAAAAAAAAAAAAAATTGTAGGCATAAAAGAAACTATACAGTCTTTAAAAATAAAAGTAAATTTAAAAAATAGAATTTAAGCTTTTCTTAAAAGAGAGCTTCATAACAAGATAGATTCTCCTGCAGCATAAAGAAGCAAAGAATCATGTTGTGAGCTGCCTGTCTAAAGGACCATGTGCCAAGGACCTGAGGGCAGCCTTTAGGGACTAAGAGCAGTCCCCAGACCACAGCCAGAAAGAAAACTGGACTTCAGTTTCAGAAAAAGGATTTCAGTCTTACAACGACAAGGAATTGAACTCTGCCAATACTCAGTGTAAGCTGTGAAGGTGATCTCAAGGCTCAGAGGAGATCAAAGTTCTGACTTCCATTTTCTAAAACTGGGAACAGAAGTGCCATACAACCCAGCAATCCCACTGCTGGCATATACCCAGAGAAGAGCAGAATTGAAAGAGACACTTGTACTCCAATGTTCACTGCAGCACCATTTACAATAGCTAAGACATGGAAGCAACCTAAATATCCATTGGCAGATGAAAGGATACGGAAGTTGTGGTACATATCATATTACTCAGCTATAAAAAGGAATGCATTTGGGTCAGTTCTAATGAGGTGGATGAACCCAGAGCCTATTATACAGAGTGAAGTAAGTTAGAAAGACAAAGATGAATATTGTATATTAACACATATATATGAATTTAGAAAGATGGTACCATCGATCCTACAGGCAGGGCAGCAAAGGAGACACAGAGGTAAAGAACAGACTTTTGGACACAGCAGAAGGTGGTGAAAGTGGGGTGATTTCAGAGAATACCACTGCAACATGTATATTACCATATGTAAAACAGATGGTCAGTGCAAGGTCAATGCGTGAAGCAGGGCACCCAAAGTCAGTGCTCCAGGACAGCTCAGAGAGATAGGGTGGGGAGGGAGGTGGGAGGGGGATTCAGAATGAGGGAGACACATGTATATCTATTGCCAGTTCCTGTTGATGCTGCTGCTGCTAAGTTGCTTCAGTCGTGTCCGACTCTGTGTTACCCCATAGATGGCAGCCCACCAGGCTCCACCATCCCTGGGATTCTCCAGGCAAGAACACTGGAGTGGGTTGCCATTTCCTTCTCCAATGCATGAAAGTGAAAAGTGAAAGCAAAGTCTCTCAGTCATGTCAGACTCTTTGTGACCCCATGGACCACAGCCTACCAGGCTCCTCCATCCATGGGATTCTCCGGGCAAGAGTACTGGAGTGGGTTGCCATTGCCTTCTCCTCCAGTTCATGTTGATGCATGGCAAAAAAAATCACAATATTGTAAAGTAATTATTCTCCAATTAAAATAAATAAATTAATGAATAAAATAAAATCCTGAGACAAGGGCTCAGTTAAAGTGCACCGAGACTATAGAAACTGAGGTAATAAAAACATGTATTAAGCCCATAAGTATATGATGGTAATTTGTTACTCACCAACAGAAAA
Organism: Tragelaphus eurycerus; assembly: GCA_935064755.1. NCBI lineage: Eukaryota > Metazoa > Chordata > Mammalia > Artiodactyla > Bovidae > Tragelaphus > Tragelaphus eurycerus. The sequence continues at coordinate 34,982,146 of CAKXYN010000010.1, read as the reverse complement.
CTAATTCATCATCAGCTCACAGCATTGGCTTAGCAACCAGAGAGTTCAACTGTCTTAAAGCCTAGAGATGAAAGCATCCAAGAAAATTCTCTAACTACCATAGCTATCATTTGGAGTCTTTTTTTATAATTGCTGTGCCACAGAAAATAAAATTTAAAGAATTCATGTCCCCTGTCAGTTTAAATCCTCCTACATAGGTATCTATACCATTTGGTTTATTCATTCAATCTACTGTTTCATTCTATACTGAATTATGTTCATGCTTTTCCTATATTAAAGTAATATTTCCAATATTCATATGATAAAACAATATGGCTGGATTTTTGATAGCTTTCATAGTTTATACTGTCTCATAACTACTCTATTAATAAGATGAGATGAACAATTTAAAATTATAAGAGGATATAATTAACAGTGTCAAATCTAAAGAAGATCAGAAGGGCTGGGCTCCAGAAAAGAGGTGAAAGGATTAGCATTAAACTGAACCATGGATATGATTTCCACTAAACTTGGAGGGGAACATACAGAGAAGTGACTATTATAAGGGATCCACTGCAAGTTAAGAAAGCTCCTGCTGAAAAATCTCGAATTTATCTTTGAAGCTGGAGAGTGACTCTTACTCAGAATAAGGTAGGTTAATGGAGAGATTGAGATCCTGAATGAAATTGTAAATGACTTTAAAGGAAAATTATAAAAATCACTAATTGGAGATACATAGAAAGGATGAGGGACAGCTGAGAGGATCCAGTAAAAATTTGAAATATAGTGGACCATTGTTTGCCTCTATCTACATAAGGAATATACTTGCTTCATATGGTTTGGCTTAGTCTTTCTTCAGATGGTAGAGTATATCTGAAAGGACAGTGTGCCAGTTTTGATTCTAAGTAGTAAATGTGGTGTTTATTTCTACTCATGGTGTCTCTGGTGTTTCTGACCCCCATCAGGAGAAGAACATGCCTCAGGTAGTTGATGCCCCTTCAGCCGGGGCCTTAGGAAGAGAAATGAGAGAACTGTAGCCAGGAGGGAAGCCTGATCAATCTATAAACCTGTCCCAACTAATACAAGCATCAACTGTGAGCTCACAGCAGCATCCTAGAAGCCTGAGTGCATTTTATCTGGCAGTGATCAATAATTCATTGTAGAGTACAGAGAGATGAATGGTTAGGTGGGCCAGGGGCACAGTTTTGCCAGTATAAAGCTAAAAACAAAATGGTAATTGAGGGTAATGGCACGGAGCCTTGGAAATAATGAATATTTCCATCTTGGCTGAATGAAAAAAACCTGAAAGCAGAAAGGAAAAGCAGGTTAAAGAAATATAGATCCGCACACCAAGCTGTTTTTACATCAAGAAGAAACCCTCACTCATTATAAAGCTGATACAATTAGTCAATTTCAAGTTTCTTTTTCTTCTCACATTTCTTCTTTACATCTCTCCAGCCTTTAAGCCTTCAGTCCAAACATTTACTGAGTGCTTGGCACTGGGGATACAGAGAGACCTAAGTCAACTTCCTTGAACTTGAGTTTCAGATGAAATGATAGACAGTTAAAAAGGTAACTACATAGCAATGAATGTGGACAATCGTGCTTTCAATAGATATCCACACAGTATCTGCCACCCACACACTCTTTTGCAATAGCACCTTCCTACAGCCCATAAAGAGGGCTTGTTTGTGAACCCTCTTTCGGAATCTGGATGAGCTTTTGATTCCTTTGATCAATACAGTATGATGGAAATATCTACAGGTGACTTGGATGCTCCCTCTTGGAACTAGTCTCATTCTATGAGAAACCCAAGAACTTACACATATAGGCTCTATTCAGCAATGCAAGGCATGCCCAACTTTTGAGTCATTATAGCCTGGATACCAGTCATGTTTTTGAATAAGTTCCCATATGATTCCAGTCCAGCCTTCTTCATGATCCATCTCTCACACCCATACATGACTACTGGAAAAACCATAGCTTTGACAACACAGACATTTGTTGGCAAAGTGATGTCTCTGCTTTATAATACACTGCCTAGGTTTGTCATAGCTTTTCTTCTAAGGAGCAAGCTTATTTTAATGTCACAGCTGCAGTCACCAACTGAAGTGATCTTGGAGCTCCCCCATAATAAAATCTGTCATTGCTTCATTTTCTCCACTTCTACTTGCCATGAAGTGATGGGACCAGATACCACGATCCTAGTTTTTGAACACTGAATTTCAAACCAGCTTTTAAGGGACTGTTTAGTTCCTTTTCACTTTCTTCCATTAGAGTGGTATCATCTGCATATGTGGGGTTGTTAATATTTATCCTGGAAATATTAATTCCAGCCTATGATTCATCTAGTCCATCATTTCACCTGACATACTCTACATATAGGTTCCCAGATGGCTCAGTGGTAGGGAATCCACCTGTCAATGCAGGAGACGTAGATTTGATCCCTGGGGTTGGGAAGATTCCCTGGAATAAGAAATGGCAGCCCACTCCAGTATTCTTGCCTGGGAAATTCCATGGAGAAAGGAACCTGGTGGGCTACAGTCCATGAGGGTCTCAAGAGTCAGACATGACTTAGTGACTAAACAGAAACAAACTAAAAACCATCTATATAGAAAAAAAATTACTGAACCTCAGTGAGACAGTGGGTTATCTGTCATTCTGACTTAGATTATACTTACCCTTTCACTCCCCAGCTCAGTGACATCCTAGACAAAAGTTGACGACTTTGCTGACAATGGAGAAATCTGACCTCTTGTGGAATTCCAGTAAAAGCATCATCCAAGAAAAAGGTCAATAGTCTGTTCAAAATTGCAGTGCCCTAGCAAATCTCTGTTCCCAGAGTATGTTGGCTCTTTGATTTGACTCAGAGCTCAGCTTACCTGAGGCCTATCTCCAGGGCACTTCTAACACAATAACAAACTTCTAGAAGCAACTGCTTATGCTTATGATTTCAGCAATGGAAAACATGGACCTCACCTGAAATTTTAAAGGAACTGCTAGAGAAGTAGATGGCCATAGAGGAGTTTGACATATTTCTGAGGATCCAAAAGGCCATATGCACCATGTAAATCTGGGTGCATGAGCAGAAAATATGTAAGAAAAAAGACAGTACCAGTCACTCACCTCCAGCCTACCTTGAGGAAGATCTGAAACTATTTCTATTTGCATGTGACTTGATTTTGTATATAGAAAATCCAAAGAAATTCATTATCAGTACCTATAATCAAATTCAACTTTGCACTTTGATATAAGCTCAAAGTAAAAAAATAACAAGCCACAAATAATCCAAAAATTAAAATAAGAAAACAAGTCCACTTACAATAAAAGCAAAATATATTAAATAAATAGAAATAACATTTTAAAGTATAATGCTTGTACACTGAAAAGTATAAAGCATTACTGAAAGAAATTAAGGATCTAAATAAATGGAACAGCATCCTACCTTCATGGATGAGAAGACTTAACATTTTTAAGATGTATTACTACTCAGTAAATTAATCTACCAATTCAGTGTAGTCCTTTTCAAAGTATAGCTGATTTTCTTGCAGTAATTGACAAAATGATTCTAAAATTCATACAAAAAGTCAAGGGACTCAGAATAACCAAAAGAATCTTGAAAAAAAGCAAAATTAGAGGACTCATATTTCTCATTTTCAAAATTTATTTACAGTAATTGAGACAATGTGGTGCTGGCATGAGATTAGACATATATATTTAAATTGACAGTCCAGAAAAAATATCTTTACATTTATGCCCAATTTATTTGCAACAAGAGCACCATGACAATTCAATGAGCAAAGGACAGTCTTTTCAGCAAATAGTGTTGGGAAAACAAGATGCCCACAATCAAAAGAATGAATTTGTGTAAAACAGGGCAGGCATTTTAGAAAATAGTTTGAAAGTTCCTCAAAATGGTGGCTGTGGAATTATCATAAGACTTATCTATACCAATTTCATACCCAAGTGAAATTAAAACATATATCCACACAAAAACATACTCATTAATGTTTATTACTATGAATAACAATTATTTATAATGACTAAAAAGTGGAAACAAGCTAAATAACCATAAACTGATGAATTGATAATCAAAATGTGGTATATTCATGCACTAGAATGTTTCTTAGCAATAAAAAAATGAAGTACAGATTCATGCTTTAAAATGAATGAACGTTGACCATATCATGCTAAATGAAAGAAATCGCTCACAGAAGACCACACATTGTATAATTCCATTTATTTGAAATGCCCTAAACAAGCAAATCCATGGAGGCATAAAACTGAATATTAGTAGTTCCTCAGCTGGGGAATGAGGAAAGATAGCTAATGAATATGGTTTGGAGTTTCTTTTAGGGAGTTTGTAAATGTTCTGAAAATAGACTGTGGTGATGGTTATACACTGAACTATAAGACAAGCAAACATGCAAACCCAGTTAGTAGTAAATAACAAAAGAAACAATAACAAATGCTTGCAAAAACTCAACCCAATACCACAACATTTTAAATAGTTAAGAAAAGGCAGAAACTGTATCTCAATGCATGAAGGGTGAAATCAACTGACGCAAGCCCAAGCATGCAGATTTACTTTCCAATAAATCTATGGTGATTGCAAGTTCCTTGATCTGGCAAAGTCATCCTGAGATCAGAACTTCCATCCCTCTGCCCCATAAAACCAAGCCCAGATGGGAGGGTCATTTTCAGTGCTGCTTTTAGAGCCATACCAAAAAACAGTTTCACAGCCTCTTTTGGTATGGTGACAGGATCCAAGTGGGTGCTAAGTGGCAAGGGCAAGAAGTTTTTCCCTTTATCAACATAACATCCAGTGCTCAGAAAAGCAGCTCTTGGTGAGAGATGGAGATAGGACGATAAATGTCCAGCTAAATGCTTCAGAGGAGAATGTTCAAGATACTGAGTGAAATTTAGAAGATGCAAGAAAGAAAGAATAAAGCCAACAGTAGGCAGAGTACCAACAGGAGACAAACAGGATAGAATAGTGACAGAAGCATACAAGGATAAATCAGAGAAACTTTGATAAGGCTGAAAAGAGAAGAAAAATAGAACAAAGATGACAACAAATAGAAAGAAAAAAGAGAACAAAGAGTTTATTTTTCTTTTTAACACTCCTAGCTTTCTTTTCTCCAAAATATTGATAAATATGGAACAAAACAAGACCTTTGGCCCTTTCATATGCTCTTGGCTACACCAGGAGGAGATGCACTTTAAAATATAATGCTCAGAGTGATGGAGAAACATACAGTAGAGCTGGGTTAGCAATACAATAGTCCAATCCTCGGAGAAGGCAACGGCACCCCACTCCAGTACTCTTGCCTGGAAAATCCCATGGATGGAGGAGCCTGGTAGGCTGCAGTCCATGGGGTCGCTAAGAGTCAGGCACAACTGAGCAACTTCACTTTCACTTTTCACTTTCCTGCATTGGAGAAGGAAATGGCAACCCACTCCAGTGTTCTTGCCTGGAGAATCCCAGGGACGGTGGAGCCTGATGGGCTGCCGTCTATGGGGTTGCACAGAGTCGGACACAACTGAAGCGACTTAGCAGCAGCAGCAGCAGTCCAATCCTGGATCATACAGTAACCCTGCAATAACTGGTGAATTGTTTAGTATTTTCTCACAAATTGGCTAAGAAATAAATACAAACTGATTTGTTCTATCCAATTCATAACAAATATTAATGGTAAAAATAAGCATACAAAGCAAAACAAAAACTACATACGGTAAAATTGGTTGTTGACTAAAAATTGACGAAAGCAAAATGTTTTTATCAAATTTCTCTCTGCAGAATTTGACTGAGAATAAGTGGACTTGGTAGGATGTCCATAAAACAAAATTTTCAATTGTTGATATGAATAAAAAACTTGATTAGCAAGAACTGGTTTTCACTGAAAAGCTTACCTGGAAGATAATGATTCTGATGAGAATAATTTCAACAAAATAAAAGTGAACATTAAAAAAGTGGATATGATTTGAGTGCTAGGTAGGAAGTTGACTAAGAAATTAAATTGATGTAGTGGTGAAAAAGAGTCTTCTCAGTGCACTTTTCTTTTGTTGGAGTACATTCTTCTTCATGTGCTCTGGATACATTTCTGAATATGTATGCTGACACATAGTGAGTCCCTCAGCGTCTATTTCTGAGGAAGCTTGATTTAGTTACTCTTCCGATAAACAGTGTAAATTCAAGATGATCAGCAGCCCGCCTTCCTTGGGCTTGACATGAGGAGGGAGCAGATAATCTGATAAGTTTTATTGCCTCTAATTTTTGTGACTAATATAGAGGTTCTGTTTTGAAAGCACCCAGATCTGGCTCCATTCTGGCTTAGCTAAGAACAGATTTGGAACAAAATGTACTCTTTCCCAAGAGCCAGGCTCTCAGAACTCTCCTAAGGATAATTTTGAAAGGCATAAGCAAACCAAGAATAGTTCAGGGTGGCCGTGAAGCTTGCCAAAGGCTTAAAGAAAATCGAAATGGCCTAACTGAATTCAGACAGTGAGGCCAATAGGAGCCCTTACGTGTCAAAAGGAGGGGCTCTTCCTGTTTGCTGTCTTAAGATTTCCCTATGGAGGGACCACTGCTGAAGAAACAGACCCGTGCCCTCTCTTACTCTTTTTTAAGTGATTGATAAATTGAAAGAAGGAACAGGAATCCTCCACGTAGCTCCCTCTTGTAACTCTTCAGAAGCGAGTTTCCCCTCCAGGAAGGTGCTATCTGTGCTTCTTGTTGCTATAAAAGTTACAGGGGCACATACCACTCCTGGCTTCCCTGGTGGCTCAGCTATTAAAGAACCAGCTTGCCAAAGCAGGAGACACAAGTGATCCAGGTTCGATCCCTGGGTCGGGAAGATCCCCTGGACAAGGAATTGGCAACACACTCCGGTATTCTTGCCTGGAGAATTCCATGGACAGCAGAGCCTGGCAGATTGCAAAGAGTTGGACACAACTGAGTGACTAACACACACACACACACACACACACACCCACTTCTGTCACTATTTTCATGTCAGGAACACTGTGAGTTTTCTACCTCTGCCTGGTGTATAAGATTAATGTCTCTTTGTCACATATGTAAGTCATTCTCCAATCCAGATTTTTGTATCAGATAAAGTTGATATTTTGATTATTATCCTTAATCCTGTTTGCTAGATAGTTTCAAACTCAGGCAGGAAAGAGAAGAATGTTATTTATTAATTGTCTAAATTCCAATATACACCCCACTTTTTCCTCTTTTCTGTATTTCCTTTAGTGGACACCTCTGGAATTTGTTTATGAAGTGTGTGTGTGTGTGTGTGTGTGTGTGTGTGTGTGTTTGTCCAGTCACTAAGTCATGTCAGACTCTTTGCAATCCCATTGACTACAATACACCAGGCTCCTCTGTCCTTCACTATTGCCCAGAGTTTGCTCAAACTCATGTCCGTGGAGTCAGTGATGCTATCTAACCATCTCATTTTCTGCCACATCCTTATCTTCTTGCCTTCGATCTTTCCTAGCCTCAAGTCTTTTCCAATGAGTAGGCTCATTGTGTGTATTTGGGTTCTTTTTTTAGGCAAAGAAAATAAAATCACAAATTTGGGATACAGTTAGCATTTTGGAGGTCTTATAGAAATTAAAAGCCATAGGCTTCACAAAATTTTAAGGAAAAAAAAAGAGAAAGATGAAAAGTTTCAAGAACCTGAAGTAGGTGGGGCAGGAGACGTGTGTTTACCAACAATAGGCTTATTTCATGCAGGAAAGACATTTGAAATAAATACGACATATTTTAACATGTACTCTGTGGGTAATATAAAATAACATTCTTTTAAATAAATTTCCTCTTAAAATCTCACAGCACAACCATATATATTTTTGTGTGTGTGAAACTGATCTCAGATTTAGAAAACTGGTTTGAATCTCTAAAACTTAACTTTTAAATAAAATGGGCATACTTATAGTATCATTACTTAGCAAATAAGTTGGTAGGTTTTCCTGTAACCCCAGACTATACTGGTTGTATTCAAAAACAAAATGAAAAATATTGTACAAGGGCAATGTATGTACTCTAGGGAATAAAGTTATACCTGTATTCACCATTAGCATCAATAAACATCTAAAATTGTTACAGCAATTAAATACAGAAAACAATTCAAATCAAAATCTTTGAGAAACAAAAGGTAAAGCTCTGAAATATGAAAATGAAGAGCACATCTCAGGCTACAGAGTGGCCCCAGAGGAAATTGCCTAGTGGGTGAAGCTTGTCTCTCAGCTTTGGGTTCTTCTCCGTAGGTATTTTATAATTTCATGCTTTCACTCTTTCAAGACTTTGAACTTGGCCTATCTTAGCTGAGACGAGAGACAGAGAGCTTTCCCCCAGACATTCCAGTCCATTTCACTTACTTCTACACGTCCTTCAAGAATTAGCTGAAAGGTTGCCTTCTCTCTATGTTGAAAACCTGCTATTTCTACAGTGTCCTGTGCATACCCAAATAGGGGGAAATAGAAGGGATGTCTTAGCTCAAGGATAAGCTGTGGGTTTAACCTTTGTGGGTGAAGGAAGAGTGTGAGCAGATAGTGCCTTCTCACAATCCTGCAATGCTACAGACATACTTGTCTGCTCTGCCTTTACCAGATCTAGCCTTGCTCTGTTATTCCATTCCAAGTTGAGAGAAATTGAGAGATAAAAGCCCTCTACACGGGTATTCCTATCCATAAGAAGAGCATCCCTATTCACAGAAAATCCTCCAGCTGTTTTAACCTATGTCAAGTGCTAAGTTTCACTGAGATTACTAACAGGTACAGAGCCAATTAACTGATTTGGATTTTATCATCGTCACCGGCACTGTCAACAGACACTTAATGAGTATCCCTAGAGCACTGCCCATCGCACTTGATGCTAAGAGCTCATCTTCTTTCCCCTGGAGGACATTTTAATGAACAATGAAATAGCTAAAAACTAGACATGAAAGAGGAAAGGCTAGAGAAATAAAAGGAATAATAATTGGTCCCCAAGTAAAGAGCTTCCTGACTTTCCTCATTTCTCTTTTGATAGTGGTGGTCATAAGTTATTTAAATATATAAAGAGATCTATTGATACACACAAACTGAATAGAGAGAAAGGACAATGCTATAGATTGAATATTTGTGTCCCCCCCAAAGTTCATGTTAAAAATACGATGCCTACGGTGACGATATTAGAAAGTGAGACCTTGGGAAATAACTAGGGCATGTGTGTTCTGCCTTCCTGCATGGGATTAGTATCCTTACAAAAGAGGCCCCGGAGAGATCGCTTGCCTAGCTTGCCATGTAAGAACACAGCAAGAAGTCATTGTCTATAAACCAAGAATAGATCGTTACCAGACATCAAATCTTCTGGCATTGTGATCTTGAACTTCCCAGCCTCTGGAATTGTAAAAGATAAATGCTGTTTATAAGTCACCTATAGCAACCTGAAAGAACTAAGACAAATTATTTTGGTGGTGATGATGATGTTGATAATAGATAGATATACATAGATGTACGTGAACAAATGTGAATGTGAAGTCGTTCAGTCGTGTCCGATTCTTTGCGACCCCATGGACTATAGCCTACCAGGCTCCTCTGTCCATGGGATTTTCCAGGCAATAGTACTGGAGTGGATTGCCATTTCCTTCTGCAAGGGATCTTCCCAACCCAGGGATCGAATCCGGGTCTCCCTCATCGTAGATAGATGCTTTACCGTCTGAGCCACCTGTAAACGACATGCAAATGTAAACGACATGCAAAGATCTGTAGTCTAGAAAGAGACTATATATATATATATATATATATATATAGAGAGAGAGAGAGAGAGAGAGAGAGAGAGAGAGAGAGAGAGAAGTGTCCAAAAAAATCTTATTAGGAACTCTTTATATTAATATATATAATTAGAAGCACATAATAATTTTTATTTTAATAATTAAAATTAGTGACTGCAATTAAGATTTTTCCTCAAAAATTTTCCTAAAAGACATTCAAAGATCTGTAGTCTAGACAGAGACTATGTGTATATATATACATATATATATAGAGAGAGAGAGAGAGAGAGAAGTGCCCAAAAAATCTTACTGGGAACTTTTTATATTAATATATATAATTAGAAGCACATAATAATTTGTGTTTTACTGACCTCCGGGAGTTGGTGATGGACAGGGAGACCTGGCGTGCTGCAGTTCATGGGGTCGCAAAGAGTCGGACATGACTAAGCGACTGATCTGATCTGATCTGATCTGATTAAAATTATTGACTGTAATTAAGAATTTTCCTCAAACAACACTTGAAATTCCCAATTCAAATGTAAGTCCTATGGTTAGAAAGAGGACAGCAGTCTTGGATAAAATCCAGACAAGAGTAATAATCTTCACTGAGAAACTGAATGAAGAAATTTTAAGGCCAAATACAAATAGTTAGGGAAAGATGTAACCCTAAATATAATTTAATTCATGAGTCTAAAAGTAGCATAGAATTGGTTAACCTAGTGACTGATCTGAGTATAAATGAATTCTCTGAAAGGGCTTTATTTTTAGCCTGAATAACGGGCTAAAGACCAGAACATGCAGAGATCAGATCAGATCAGTCGCTCAGTCGTGTCTGACTCTTTGCAACCCCATGAATCGCCAGGCCTCCTTGTCCAACACCAACTCCTGGACTTCACTCAGACTCACGTCCATTGAGTCAGTGATGCCATCCAGCCATCTCATCCTCTGTTGTCCCCTTCTCCTCCTGCCCCCAATCCCTCCCAGCATCAGAGTCTTTTCCAATGAGTCAACTCTTCACATGAGGTGGCCAAAGTACTGGAGTTTCAGCTTTAGCATCATTCCTTCTAAAGAAATCCCAGGGCTGATCTCCTTCAGAATGGACTGGTTGGATCTCCTTGCAGTCTAAGGGACTCTCAAGAGTCTTCTCCAATACCACACTTCAAAAGCATTGATTCTTCGGCGCTCAGCCTTCTTCACAGTCCAGCTCTCACATCCATACATGACCACAGGAAAAACCATAGCCTTGACTAGACGAACCTTTGTTGGCAAAGTAATGTCTCTGCTTTTGAATATGCTATCTAGGTTGGTCATAACTTTCCTTCCAAGGAGTAAGCGTCTTTTAATTTCATGGCTGCAGTCACCATCTGTAGTGATTTTGGAGCCCAGAAAAATAAAGTCTGACACTGTTTTAGATCTAGCCACACCTAACTCTTCTCAAACAACAAACCAAGCTCTCTCATGCCTCAGGGCATTTGTTAATTCCATCCCCATTGTCTGAAGCATTTTTTCTCTCCTATAATTCTGATCCTTACTGGATCTCCTCTTGGCCCCTTTCTCTTCAAGAATCAGCTGAAGCACTTGTATTTTGTGATACAAATCTTCTATGACCTGAAGTTGTTGTTGTTCGTTGCTAAGTCTTGTCTAACTCTTTGTAAACTCATGGATTGTAGCACACCAGGCTTCCCTGTCCTCTGTCTCCTGGAGTTTGCTCAAATTCATGTCCATTCAGTCAGTAATTCTCTAATTATCTCATCCTCTGTTGCCCCCTTCTCCTTTTGCCTTCAGTTTTTACTAGCATCAGGGTCTTTTACAATGAGCTGGTTCTTTGCATCAAGTGACCAAAGTATTAGAGCTTCTGCTTCAGCATCAGTCCTTCCAATGAATATTTAGGGTTGACTTTTCTTTAAGATAGACTAGTTTGATCTCCTAGAAGTCCAAGTGATTCCCAAGAGTCTTCTCCAGCACCACAATTTGAAAGCATTTTTAGTTATCTGGTACACCATCCAGGAATCACTAGATTATATCTCAGGAATGTAATATGTTCATTCAGTTTTGTTTAAAATGGATTCAGTGTTAACATATTACTTGGGAAAACTTTTATTAACCAGTGGTTCTGATCTCAGATATGCAGATGACACCACCCTTATGGCAGAAAGTGAAGAGGAACGAAAAAGCCTCTTGATGAAAGTGAAAGTGGAGAGTGAAAAAGTTGGCTTAAAGCTCAACATTCAGAAAACAAAGATCATGGCATCCGGTCCCATCACTTCATGGGAAATAGATGGGGAAACAGTGGAAACAGTGTCAGACTTTATTTTCTGGGCTCCAAAATCACTGCAGATGTTGACTGCAGCCATGAAATTAAAAGACTCTTACTCCTTGGAAGGAAAGTTATGACCAACCTAGATAGCATATTCAAAAGCAGAGACATTACATTGCCAACAAAGGTTCGCCTAGTCAAGGCTATGGTCTTTCCTGTGGTCACGTATGGATGTGAGAGTTGGACTGTGAAGAAGGCTGAGCACCGAAGAATTGATGCTTTTGAAGTGTGGTGTTGGAGAAGACTCTTGAGAGTCCCTTGAACTACAAGGAGATCCAACCAGTCCATTCTGAAGGAGATCAGCCCTGAGATTTCTTTGGAAGGAATGATGCTAAAGCTGAAACACCAGTACTTTGGCCACCTCATGCGAAGATTTGACTCATTGGAAAAGACTCTGATGCTGGGAGGGATTAGGGGCAGGAGGAGAAGGGGACAACAGAGGATGAGATGGCTGGATGGCATCACTGACTCGATGGACGTGACTCTGAGTGACCTCCGGGAATTGGTGATGGACAGGGAGGCCTGGCGTGCTGCGTTTCGTGGGGTTGCAAAGGGTCGGACACAACTGAGCGACTGATCTAATCTGATCTGAGATCTGACTCTCCTTGTTGTAAGGCAGAAATCAGCACAACACTGTAAAGCAATTATCCTCCAATTAAAAAAAAATTTTTTTTCAAAAGAAGAGTGACTACTTTATAGAGCTCATGAGGGAATATAAAATATCAGAGTCTGAAAAACTGTACAACCCACACTAAACTCCCCAATTCCACAGGCCTAAGAATCCCATCTTAGTAATAAAATTAAGTGATACTCCTCACCCGCAAAGTTGTACACTATTTAATATCTGATGATTTCACCTCTGTTACCAATAGAATATTCATCAAAACCCAAATGCCAGTTGATAAATAAAATCTCCCTTGGTTATAAAATTACAAAAATAGTTTAAGTTGGAAGAAAAAAAAATATATATATATATATATATATATGGATCAGCTGGTAAAGAATCCGCCTGCAATGCGGAAGCCCTGGGTTCAATCCCTGGGTTGGGAAGATCCCCTGGGGAAGGGAAAGGCTACCCACTCCAGTATTCTGGCCTGGAGAATTCCGTGGACTGTATAGTCCATGAGGTTGCAAAGAGTCGGATACAACTGACTCACTCTCCTCACAAAAACCGGCTTCCATTTTTACCAAATTCTCTGTCTACTAAGGGACCAACTTCACTTTAAGCCCCAGTGGTATTCTATCTTTTCCACAAAAGAGAGACTGGGAAAAGATAAATTTCCAGACATGATTTTGCACACTAATGGCAGGCAGAGGTTTCTAAAGGACGGTTTCCAACCTGTTAATAGTTTTCAATACACAGCAGCTGCAATCCATGAAAGAGATAAATATTCATGGCACAAAGCATTTATACGTATCAAATGTATATTCATGAACAAATGGCTTCCCCTGCCTTTAATAGTGTTTGTTGTGCAGTCAGTGAAGAATGGACCAAGCTTCCCCTGGCTGCTATTGGGGAGTCTCTACTGCTACGTCTCCTGTATGTCAGTTCTGCCTCGGTTACAGACAGGACAATAGCCATGAAAAAAAAAAAAAAAAAAAATTGTGGCCGGACTCACTCCTCACTCATTCCAGATTGGATAGCAGCCCCTCCCTGCGTCAAATATTAACAACAAATTCTATGTGGCTGCCAACTTATTTTTCAGGAGAAAGCATTATATAGTCAAGCCTTGTGTGGCCATATGTGCATGGTAATATCCATGGTTGACCCTCCTCTTTCAAATATGCTTTGTCACAGTACTACCCTCCCAATGGGCTTTACTCAGAATACTGGAGAGAATTTGCATACCCTGAATAGCGCTCTCAGGTGATCATCGCAGTCCAGTTGTCCTGCCCTCAATCAGAGCATTGTGTGCAGCGTGGATGCAAAAGAATGACAGAGCAAACTGTTCAACAGGAGTCTTTGTTATTCAGCAAGGTTTGGTGGATGGCATGTGCTTTTGAAAATTGGCATATTGTTTGATAAAAAAGTGCTGTTTGCTCCGTTAATTTCTCCAGGAGGCAGGCAAGAATAGAATCAAGTAAGGAAATGTGCCTTTTGTTGAATAAGAATAAGGAGCTATCATAAGGTTTTAGGGCCCTGAACAAAGCCTGCTAAAAATAAAAAATAATCATAATCATAAAATGAAAGGATTTAAATTGTCTCATGCAGGCACAGGAACCTGTCAGCTTTGCAGGCAGGGCTCCTTGCTCTGCCTCTCAACTCTTGGTCAGCTTCCAGCCCTCCTTTATAGGATCACAAGATAATAATTTCAACTCTGTCAAACATGCCAACTTTCCCCTTTCTCTCTCTTAGCATTTGCTGTTAATCCACTCAAAGAGATGAACTTTTAGGACCGTTATGATAAACTGAAAACGGGATCTGATACCATTCCCTCCTACATGTTTTTATAAGGATACCTAGTTGTATCTGAATTTTAATTTGCAAAGTTAAATTATACCTGATTCCTCTGAGTAGTCTATACAATATATTGCATCAGAATCCAAGTGGTAACCTACTATGAAATGTGAAAAGATTTTAGCTCTTTGTGTTGTGAGACTTAGACTACATGTAAGAGCCAGTGGGAAGGAAGTATTTTCATGGGTCTGTCAAAGATCCAAAAGCATCATGAATTGTAGCTGGACTCATCAAGGATGACATCATACGTCACTATAAATGATATGCTTCCAGTATTTAAAATATAGTTTCGGTGTTGAAAATAAAGCTAATTTTGCCTTGAATTGTATTAATGAAAATCAAACCTTCCATAAGGAAATGTCCCTGAAATTTCTATAAATAAATAGGAAAAACTCTCTAAAGAATCCCTGAAGGTCTCCAGTTAATTCCCTAGCGTCTTCCCTCTTCTAATTATTACAATTCAGAGCATGTTGTTTTCATCTTTTTTCTCTGTCTCAATGAACTTACTGTATGTACCAGATTCCTCTGTGCCAACTTCATACATCCTAACTAATGAAGAGCAATCCATATTGTCATTTAATACCACACCATGATTGTTACTTTATCAGAAGTAACAATAATACAAAAGGCATAGGAACTGACCTCATCTAAGTTGTCCATTTGTTTGAATTATTTCTTCTATGCCTATCATCTTCTTGGACTATGCTATTTGCTATAGACACAGAATTTCTCTCAAGATGTGTTAAGTCTAACAGGGAAACCAGATGAAGTATCCATGCAGTTAGAAGGCGGCGTTCTAAGTGCTCCACTGGAAGAAGGTGCTGTTGTTCAGTTGCTGTCATGTCAGACTCTTTGTGACCCCATGGACTACAACAAGCCAGGTTTCCCTGTCCTTTACTATATCCCATGCGGTCTTAGGATAAGGTAATTAATTAATCATGGCACTAACCACGACATTTCACAATGCTTCATAATCGCTGCCAGCCTAAGAACCTTCTTCAAAAGCTTGACTAGAGAAAATGACCTCTTCCCCTTGACAAACATTTTCAGAATTAAAAGGAAGGTCAGGAAGGAATGGAAACTAGGATGTGGAGAGAAATGTGACTAACTATAAGCCATACCTGGAGAAGGCAATGGCACCCCACTCCAGTACTCTTGCCTGGAAAATCCCACGGACGGAGGAGCCTGGTAGGCTGCAGTCCATGGGGTCGCTACGAGTCGGACTCGACTGAGCAACTTCACTTTGAATTTTCACTTTCATGCATTGGAGGAGGAAATGGCAACCCACTCCAGTGTTCTTGCCTGGAGAATCCCAGGGACGGTGGAGCCTGGTGGGCTGCCATCTATGGGGTCACACAGAGTTGGACATGACTGAAGCGACTTAGCAGCAGCAGCAGCAACATCAGCATAAGCCAATACCATGCCAAGCACTTTCTAACACTTCTTCAGCAATTCAAAATAACCTTTACAAGCAGGTCTTATTGGTTGAGAAAAAAAGAGGTAGTGGGGTTAAATATCATCCTTGAGGTCACACAGCCATGAAGAGCCAGATGGAAAACTTAAACTAAGTTGTATGTCCTTTCCACTACTGATGCTTGCCTCTGAAGACAGGTGTGTCCTGACTCTCAAGCTGAAAGAGAGCATGAATTCACCTTTCTGTAGAAACTGCTAAGCAGCCTAATGTACATTTTCTACTCTAAATTCAGGATGATAGACCAAATACTAAAACAGAACAGAAAAAACATGAAACTTACTGAAAAGCTATTCATGTAACTCAAGGAGTTCACTGCCTCTGAGTCACCAGATCTGGATTTAGGCTCCCTGTCCCCAGCTCCTGGGAAAGCCTGCTGTCCACTGATCCCTGGAACTTTCACTATAGGGGAAGCCACTGAGTTGGAGAAGGAAGGGTATTTGTCTAGACCCAGCCCACTCACTCTGTAACTGGATTTGCAAAATCCCAAATATCACCCAAACAGGATCCCTGTGTAAGTGCTGGTTCTAGACTGGAAGTCCAGGGAGCTGGGAGAGGCATCAGCTAAAGATTAAATGGGAGAGGTGAGCAGGGAAATAAATGGAAAGGAAAACACTGAAATGGGTAGTTTCTATAACAGTTTCCGTGCTTAGTTCAGGGTGATTACCTTACCCTAAAACATAATGGATTGCTACCAAACTAACAATAGGTTACGAAAATAACTGCTAACATTCTGAGTTATAAACATTTACTTCTTTTAGAACTTAACTCTTGTTAACAGGGTATTTACAAGCCTTTCATTTTGTACATACATATATTTATGTATTTTGTATTTGGTAGATTTATTATACATGTTTGTATTTTACACATATACATTATATATATATATATAAATATATGTAAATACACATAAATAAATATGTATATATAAGCATATGCATACATATTTATTTATAAAATTAGCTAATCCACAGTTCAGTGCAGTCACACAGTCATGTCCAATTCTTTACGACCTAATGGACTGCAGCATGCCAGGCTTCCCTTTCCAACACCAACTCCCAGGACTTGCTCAAACTCATGTTCATTGAGTTGGTGATGCCATCCAATCATCACATCCTCTGTCGTCTCCTTTTCCTCCTGTCTTCAGTCTTTCCCAGCATCGGGGTCTTTTCCAATAAGTCATTTCTTCACATCAGGTGGCCAGAGTATTGGAGTTTCAGCTTCAACATCAGTTCTTTCAATCAATATTCAGGATTGATTTCCTTTGGATTGATTGGTTTGATCTCCTTGCAGTCCAAGGGACTCTCAAGAGTCTTCTCCAACACCACAGTTCAATAGCATCAATTCTTCAGCATTCAGCTTTCTTTACGGTCCAACTCTCACATCCATACATGACTACTGGAAAAACCATAGCTTTGACTAGACAGACCTTTGTTGGCAAAGTAATGTCTCTGCTTTTGAATATGCTATCTAGGTTGGTCATAGCTTTTCTTCCAAGGAGCAAGCGTCTTTTAATTTCATGGATGCAGTCACCATCTGCAGTGATTTTGGAGCCCTGCAAAATAAAGTCTCTCACTGTTTCCATTGTTTCCCTATCTATTTGCCAAGAAGTGATGGGACCAGATGCCATGGTCTTCGGTTTTTGAATGTTGAGTTATAAGGCAGTTTCTTTACTCTTCTCTTTCACTTTCATCAAGAGGCTTTTTAGTTCCTCTTCACTTTCTGCCATAAGGGTGGTGTCATCTGCATCTCTGAGGTTACTGATATTTCTCCTGACAATCTTGATTCCAGCTTGTGATTCATGCAGCCCAGTATTTTGTATGATGTACTCTGCATATAAGTTAAATAAGCAGGGTGACAATATACAGCCTTGACGTACTCTTTTCCCAATTTGGAACCAGTCTGTTGTTCCACGTCTGGTCCTAACTATTGCTTCTTGACCTGCATATAGATTTCTCAGGAGACAGGTAAGGTAGTCATCACTCTTTAAGAATTTTCCACAGTTTGTTGTGATCTACGCAGTCAAGGGCTTTGGCGTAGTCAATAAAGCAGAAGTAGATGTTTTTCTGGAATTCTCTTGTTTTTCTATGATCCAACAGATGTTGGCAATTTGATCTCTGGTTCCTCTGCCTTTTCTAAATCCAGCTTGGACAGCTGGAAGTTCATGATTCATGTACTGTTGGAGCCTGGCTTGGAGAATCTTGAGCATTAATTTTCTATCGTGTGAGATGAGGGCAACTGAGCGGTAGTTTGAACATTCTTTGTCATTCCCCTTCTTTGGGATTGGAATGAAAACTGACCCTGTCCAGTCCTGTGGCCACTGCTGAGTTTTCCAGATTTGCTGGCATATTGAGTGCAGCACTTTTACAGCATCATCTTTTAAGATTTGAAATAGCTGAACTGGAATTCCATCACCTCTACTAGCTTTGTTCATAGTAATGCTTCCCAAGGCCCACTTGACTATAGCCCGCCAGGCACCTCTGCCCATGGGATTCTCCAGGCAAGCATACTGAAATTGGTGGCCATTTCCTACTCCAGGGGACCTTCCTGACCTAGGGATCAAACCCAAGTCTCTTATGTCTCCTGTATTAGCAGGCAGGTTCTTTTTCTTCAAGAAAATTAGAGATACTAAGGGAACATTTCATGCAAAGATGGATACATAAAGGACAGAAATGGTATGGACCTAACAGAAGCAGGAGAGATTAAGAAGAGGTGGCAAGAAAACACAGAACTATACAGAAAAGATCTTCATGACCCAGATAACCACGATGGTATGATCACTGACCTAGAGCCAGACATATTGGAATGTGAAGTCAAGTGGGCCTTAGGAAGCATCACTATGAACAAACCTAGTGGAGGTGATGGAATTCCAGTTGAGCTATTTCAAATTCTAAAAGATGATGCTGTTTAAGTGTTCAACTCAACATGCCAGCAAATTTGGAAAACTCAGCAGTGGCCACAGGACTGGAAATGGTCAGTTTTCATTCCAATCCCAAAGAAATGCAATGCCAAAGAATGTTCAAACTACCGCACAATTGTACTCATCTCACACGCTAGCAAAGTAATGCTCAAGATTCTCCAAGCCAGGCTACAACAGTACATGAGCTATGAACTTCCAGCTGTCAAAGCTGGATTTAGAAAAGGCAGAGGAACCAGAGACCAAATTGCCAACATCCATTGGATCAGAGGAAAAAAAGAGAATTCCAGAAAAACTTCTGCTGCTGCTGCTGCTGCTGCTGCTAAGTTGCTTCAGTCATGTCCGACTCTGTGCAACCCCATAGACGGCAGCCCACCAGGCTTCCTCGTCCCTGGGATTCTTTATGCAAGAGCACTGGAGTGGGTTGCCATTTCCTTCTCCAATGCATGAAAGTAAAAAGTAAAAAGGAAGTCACTCAGTCGTGTCTGACTCTTAGCAACCCCATGGACTGCCTTATTGATTACACCAAAGCCTTTGACTATGTGAATCACAACAAACTGTGGAAAATTCTTAAAGAGATGACCACCTTACCTCCCTCCTGAGAAATCTGTATGCAGGTCAAGAAGCAACAGTTAGGACCGGACATGGAACAACAGACTGGTTCCAAATTGGGAAAAGAGTACGTCAAGGCTGTATATTGTCACCCTGCTTATTTAACTTACATGCAGAGTACATCATACAAAACACTGGGCTGCATAAATCACAAGCTGGAATCAAGATTGCCAGAAGAAATATCAATAACCTCAGATATGCAGATGACACCACCCTTATGGCAGAAAGTGAAGAAGGCAAGGGGATCCAACCAGTCCATTCTGAAGGAGATCAGCCCTGGGATTTCTTTGGAAGGAATGATGCTAAAGCTGAAACTCCAGTATTTTGGCTACCTCAGGCGAAAAGTTGATTCATTGGAAAAGACTCTGATGCTGGGAGGGATTGGGGGAAGGATGAGAAGGGGATGACAGAGGATGAGATGGCTGGATGGCATCACTGACTCGATGGACGTGAGTTTGAGTGAACTGCGGGAGTTGGTGATGGACAGGGAGGCCTGGAGTGCTGCGATTCACAGGGTCACAAAGAGTTGGACACGACTGAGCGACTGAACTGAACTGAAAGAGGAACTAAAGAGCCTCTGATGAAAGTGAAAGAGGAGAGTAAAAAAACTGCCTTATAACTCAACATTCAAAAACCGAAGATCATGGCATCTGGTCCATCACTCTTGCCAGATAAATAGGGAAACAGTGGAAATAGTGTCAGACTTTATTTTCTTGGGCTCCAAAATCACTGCAGATGGTGACTACAGCCATGAAATTAAAAGACGCTTGCTCCTTGGAAGAAAAGCTATGACCAACATACATAGCATATTAAAAAGCAGAGACATTACTTTGCCAGGTCTGTCTAGTCAAAGCTATGGTTTTTCCAGTAGTCATGTATGGATGTGAGAGTTGGACCATAAAGAAAGCTGAATGCTGAAGAATTGATGCTATTGAACTGTGGTGTTGGAGAAGACTCTTGAGAGTCCCTTGGACTGCAAGGAGATCAAACCAATCAATCCTAAAGGAAATCAGTCCTGAATATTGATTGAAAGGACTGATGTTGAAGCTGAAACTCCAATACTCTGGCCACCTGATGTGAAGAACTGACTTATTGGAAAAGACCCCAATGCTGGGAAAGACTGAAGACAGGAGGAAAAGGAGACAACAGAGGATGTGATGATTGGATGGCATCACCAACTCAATGAACATGAGTTTGAGCAAGTCCTGGGAGTTGGTGGTGGACAGGGAAGCCTGGGGTGCTGCAGTTCATGGGGTCACAAAGAGTCAGACATGACTGAGCAACTGAACTGAAATGACTGACCTGGGTAGCTGATCACCATTCAAGTACTAGGGATTCTTTGCAGGACAACCCTTGATGCCTCAGGGCAGAGGGAGCAAAGCTTTCACTTGCAGGATATGTTAGGTTTTTCAAAGAAACAGCACCAGCGGAATATATCAATATAGAGAAAAAGTATATAGGTGTGTAGAGATTTGGTTCACACGATTATGAAGGCTGAAAAGTCCCGCGATTTGCTTTCTGCAAGCTGGAGGCCCCGGAAAGCCAGTCGTGTCATTCCCATTCAAACCCAAAGGCCTAAGAACTGGAGCCAAGGTGAAACCCCTGTCTGGGTCCCACTTCAGGAGAACCAGGAGTACTAATGTCCAAGAGCATTAGACAATGGCTGTTCCAGATCAGTAGAGAGCACATTTTCCCTTTCTCTGCCTTTTTGTTCTATTCGGGCCCTCAGTGGTTTGGATGATGCATAACCACAGTGGTGAGGGTGATCTTCTCTACTCAGTCTACTGATTTGTATGCTAATATCTTCCAGAAACACCCTCCAGAAGCACCTAGAGTAATTTTTTTTTTAATATCAAGATATTCTTTAACTGTACTGACAGGAGAATTTTGTGAACAGTGGTCAGATCAGTAGCAAGGAAAGCAAATAAGCTGATGATTCACACACTGCAGAGTTTAGAGGCCAATGTTTGCAGATGAAAATGAAGAGAAATCTCCCACAACTGAAGTGCTAAACGATGACTTAGAAATAATGTTGTGCCAGATAGCTCAGCATCCTTTAGCCCAATCAAGTTGACACCTAAAATCTTTTCATTTTTAAATATAAATTCTCACATGGGCTAGAAGTTGCCTGATCAACAGAATATGTACACACTCATTTCACATAACCAGTGGAATTACTCAGAGCTGTCATACTGAGCTTAAGATTCTTTCATGGTGAGAATTCATCTCTATAGGAACTGTAGGACTGCAATTCATCTCCATAGGAACAATGGATTATATTCATTGGAAAGACTGATGCTAAAGCTGAAGCTCAATACTTGGGCCACCTGATGTGAAGAGCCAACTCACTGGAAAAGATCTTGATGCTGGGAAAGAGGAGTAGGGGGTGACAGGATGAGATGGTTGAATGGCATCAGAGACTCAATGAACATTATCTTGCACAAACTCTGGAAGATAGTGGAAGACAGGGAAGCCTGACCTGCTGCAGTCCATGGGGTCACAGAGAGTCCGACACAACTTAGCAACTGAACAACAAAATAGGAACTATCTGCCTTTGGTCACCTAGGACCCAGCATAATCAATTCCTCATTGAAACATTCCTCCAGCTTGTAAGGATTCTGGGTTTACTGTGGACAGAATGGTCTACAATCTGATGTTTGCTTTGATTAAAAAAAAGTGACATTTCTTTTTTCCACATCATAGAATACAGCAGCAAGAACATTTATCCACTTTTCCAATAGCACCCCACTCCAGTTCTCTTGCCTGGAAAATCCATGGATGGAGGAGCCTGGTAGGCTGCAGTCCATGGGGTCGCTAAGAGTCGGATATGACTGAGTGACTTCACTTTGACTTTTCACTTTCATGCATTGGAGAAGGAAATGGCAACCCACTCAAGTGTTCTTGCCTGGAGAATCCCAGGGATGGAGGAGCCTGGTGGGCTGCGGTCTATGGGGTTGCACAACGTCAGACACAACTGAAGTGACTTAGCAGCCTATGTCTTAAAAGTCCACGCAAGTATAAAAGCAAGCCAACATAGCCAAACACAATGACCAAAATCAGTATTAATTAATTGATTTTAGTTAATAAATCCTATAGCTATGCCCTCGAGTAGAAAGGCATGACCAGCTAGGGGCAAGTATGCCTTTGGGAAAAAAGCTTTCCTGATGAAGGAAATTTCAGAATTAGTGGCTACAGAGGCCTGGGCAGGGAGTCTGAAGTCAGTCTTCATGTCCAGTCCTGTCACTTCTCATTTTGGAAACCCCATCAGTAGAAAGACACAGTAAGCAAGCAATTCTTCAGGTAGATTCATGTCATGGTAAGAGGACCAGCTGGAGCAGCTGGCTCTGTTGTGAAACCTCATCCCCCTCCTGTTTTCAAATGGGGGTGGAATGCCCCACCTCTGAGGCAAGTCAGCAGCAGGTGTCAGAGCAAGGGTGTTGATACAACAATATTGGCACAGCAAAAACACTGTTTACTATACACATTACAGCTTTTGTACACTCAAGGTGAAGCAAAATAAAAGCATTTAACTAGCCCATGTTATGGTCCTCTAAGAAATACAGAAAAATTCCCACTTCAACTATATAGCATATAGAAGTCACAGGATATGAACCCAAGGGGACTGCCATTTAAGATTTAACACCCGCCCCTGGCCTTCCATTCCTAGGTGAGTACGTGCTTGCTTTGTGTTTCATTTACGTTTCAGCATTGGTAAACTCAACTTTCATTTATATAAATGCACACTTTACAACAGGATGTTATAGCAGTCTCAAAGGTTCTATTCACCATTATTTGAAATAGATTTATTCCCCTTCAATGACTCCTGCCAGAAAAAAATGCTAGCGCTTTTTTTTTTCTTTTCTTTTCTTCATGAGGCAGGAGCCACTTTGGGGTTGATGCAGCCCAGTTCTTCTCTAATGTATAAATTACACTTATTTAGTCCTGGGGAGGAAAGTGGCTGGTATGTACATACAGGTCTCACCCTACCAGGGGCTCTTTCATGTGATTTCACGTATGTCTCACTAAACCCCATGGGATACATCATGTTACAGGTCTTATTTTAATAACGTTTAATAGTTAAGAAATGAAAGCACAAATAAAGTCATGTCCTCATCTAGCAAGTAATGTACCTGGGGGTTCAGCTCTCCTGTTATGAAAACCAGTGCTCTTTTCAGGACACCACACTGCCTGCTCCCATTATTTGCGTGTGTGCTGAGTTGCTTCAGTCGTATCTGACTCTTTCTGACCCCAGGGACTGTAGCCTGCTAGGCTCCTCTGTCCATGGGCTTCTCCAGGCAAGAATACTGCAGTGTGTTGCCATTTCCTCCTCCAGGGGATCCTCCCAGACCAGGGATCAAACCCTCATCTCTTGCATCTTCTACACTGGTAGGTGGATTCTTTACTGATGAGCGACCAGGGAAGCCCTCTTCCGTTATAACACCTGTGATTATTGTTCTTCTTTTACTCTCCCAGTCCCCCACAACAAATAGAGGGTAAACCAGACTATGGATGTGGTGTTTTTAAAGGGCAGGGAGTGCCAAAGAAAAAGCTAAGCCTCTAGATTAAAAAAAAATAATAAAGTAGACTTATTGGGAAACCTTGTAAAACAAGGAGAGAGTCAGGGAGACAAGGGATGAAGAGGAGAGAAAAGGGAAAAACTTGAAATGCTGAGGGCTGGTTTCAATTTATTTTGAAATGAAGATCAATGAGAACTAATACCATTTCTTTTCTGATTTCTTGTAACTTCCCCACTGGTTGTGTTTTTTGTTATCCTAGTCTTGTACCTACTTGACGGGAGGAAAAAAGTCCTTTCAAAGATTAAAGAATTTTCCTGTGGCTCTGCTGAGCTGAGAAGCAATTTGAAATTGAATTAGGGGTATAGTGTATCTGACACCTGGTGAAAGTGAAAGTGAAGTCGCTCAGTCGTGTCGGACTCTTTGCGACCCCATGGACTGTAGCCCACCAGGCTCCTCCGTCCATGGGATTTTCCAGGCAAGAATACCAGAGTGACTTGCCATTTTCTTCTCCAGGAGATCTTCCCGACCCAGGGATTGAAGCCAGGTCTCCCGCATTGTAGGCTGATGCTTTACCATCCGAGTCACCAAGGAATGAAGACATCTGGTGGAAGCACCTAAATGGAACAGCAGGCATTGACCTTGGAAAAGGGCAGATTTGATCACCCCAAGACTTTGGGATAAGAAGAAAAGAGTTGCTCTATTTCTTTTCAATAATATAATGAGTTAGTTGACATTTTTTGAGTATTTCCATGTTCCCAAAACTGTTGTAGGCATATACTACCTTTTCATTTAATTCTCACAGAATCCCACATGATCAGTTCAGTTCAGTTCAGTCGCTCAGTCGTGTCCGACTCTTTTCTACCCCATGAATCGCAGCACGCCAGGCCTCCCTGTCCATCACCAACTCCTGGAGGTCACTCAGACTCACATCCATCGAGTCAGTGATGCCATCCAGCCATCTCATTCTCTGTCATCCCCTTCTCCTCCTGCCCCCAATCCCTCCCAGCATCAGAGTCTTCTCCAATGAGTCAACTCTTCACGTGAGGTGGCCAAAGTACTAGAGTTTCAGCTTTAGCATCATTCCTTCCAAAGAAATCCCAGGGCTGATCTCCTTCAGAATGGACTGGTTGGATCTCCTTGCAGTCCAAGGGACTCTCAAGAGTCTTCTCCAACACCACACTTCAAAAGCATCAATTCTTCGGCGCTCAGCCTTCTTCACAGTCCAACTCTCACATCCATACATGACCACAGGAAAGACCATAGCCTTGACTAGGAGAATCTTTGTTGTCAAAGTAATGTCTCTGCTTTTGAATATGCTATCTAGGTTGGTCATAACTTTCCTTCCAAGGAGTAAGAGTCTTTTAATTTTATGGCTGCAGCCACCATCTGCAGTGATTTTGGAGCCCCCAAAATAAAGTCTGCCACTGTTTCCCCATCTATTTCCCATGAAGTGATGGGACCAGATGCCATGATCTTCGTTTTCTGAATGTTGAGTTGTTTTTTTTTTTTTCCTTTCAAATTGTTTATTTTGTAAACAATATAAATGGTCATTGCTATGCAAAGTGAGGTCAGTTGATAAAAACAACAACAATCCACAACAGGTCTAGTTCATGTATCATCACAAAACTGCAGAAATCTTTAAACACAACATCTAATTATTACAAGCAGAAGTTGAAGGCATACTGAAGGAATACTTAATATTATGAGGCCTCGGTTTCATAAAGCTACCAATTCTAGAATGGATTCTATTCTGGAACTGTTTCTTGATTCTTGTTGCATCTCTTTCAGTGTAAAATGGAACATTTGAAACTCAGGTGTGACATCGACAAAGTCAATGTCACTACACTGATAACTTAAATTCATCAGCCTCCTCTTCAGCTCCTTTTTGAACAACTTTCTTTATAATTCCATCTTTTGTTTCTGGGGGGCTACCCTTTTCTTCTTCAACCACATTGAACCATACCCTATTGTCATCCAGCTTGGTTTCCAACTCCCTACATTTCTCAAGAATTTCTCTATAATCCCCATCTTCTAAGTCTTGAAGATCATATTCATGTTCCTTTTTGTAAAGAAGATTTTCCCAAGCATTTGCTATTGTTATTTGCTTTACTTCATTCCAACTCTTTGCCCAGTTAAAAACTGTTCTTTTTAGGTTGTAGATTTTAATCTTGGAAACTACTTTTTCTTCTTTTTCTTGTTCATCATCACTTTCTTCAAAAATTACAAGACTTTGCTCAAGTTGCTTCCACCTGTAAAGTCGTTTGCAGCTCAAGATCATGCCTTGATTCATTGGTTGAATTAGGGTTGAAGTGTTATGGGGAAAGAACATGCATTTTATTCGACCATCCTCATTGGTTAGTAATTTAGTAGAAGGGTGAACTGGAGAATTGTCAAGAAGTAACAAGGCCCTGACATCCTCCTCTTGGAATCTTAGGACATGAAGTTGGAAGTGCTTGACCTCAGGAACAAAGTTTTGAAAAAACTATTCTGAAAACAATTCTCTGGTGAACCAAACATCTTTACTAGGTTTGTATATCACCGGTAATGTATATGTGTCCTCTTTTACACTTTTGGGCAGCTTTGATTTTCCAATAATGATTGACTTCAACTTATGAGTACCATCTGCGTTTGCACATAAAAGAGCAGACAATCGTTCTTTGTTTATTTTCCTCCCTGGCAGGCAAATATCTTTCCTGCTTGTCTGAGTATTTTCTGGCATTGACTTCCAAAAGACGTCAGTCTCATCCCCACTGTACAGCTGAGCAAGACACAACTTCTCTTCTTTGATAAGCATGGACAGTTTTTGTCGAAATGACTCAACATTTTCTGAAGCTGAACTTGTTCTGTACATACTTTTCGATTTTGAAGTGCATGCCTATTTCGAAACCTAAAAAGCCAACCAGTGCTAGCTTTGAAGTCTGTTCGCCCAAAACACTGTGCAAATCTCTCAGCAACAGCTTGAAGCTCCACACCTCTCACAGGGACACCAGCGGAGCATTTCTGTTGGTACCACATGTAGACAGCATCGTCCACGTCGCCATATTGGCTCCTGTTGTCCTCTTTCTCTTCTCAGCCCCTTCTAATGGCACATCCTGCTCACAAGAAAAAACAGAATTGTGTGAGCACGCACGCCCTGAAACGGGTACACACCCTCCATGGGCCGTTGATCCTGACCGGGACAAAATGGGCTTATACTGGCGGAGATGCGACGAGCCCCGGGACCGCAGCTCGGACACCGCCCGCTAAGCCGCGGGAAGGTCGGGGGCCCCACGAGCGGAAGAGGACGGCGACCCTCAAGGACAGATCCGTATCACTAGGCTCCGCCGGCAGCCCGAAAGCGACACAGGGACGACCTGGACGCAAGAGCCTCAAAGACCTGGGACGAGAGACAGCGACACCTGGGCGTCGAGTCGCGCGCTGGGCCCTCTAGGCTGGACGGACTTGGAGACTCGGCGGTCGGTAACCCTTTCTTGCTGCCAGGGCTGAATTTTGAGCCGAAGGAGGTAGCCCAGCCGCGCCAGTAACCGCAGCCCTAGCGCCCCAAGCGGGGCTGCGAGGGCCCCTCTGAATGTTGAGTTTTAAGCCAACTTTTTCACTCTCCTCTTTCACTTTCATCAAGAGGCTTTTTAGTTCCTCTTCACTTTCTGCCATAAGGGTGATGTCATCTGCATATCTGAGGTGATTGATATTTCTCCCGGCAATCTTGATTCCAGCTTGTGCTTCTTCCAGCCCAGGGTTTCTCATGATGTACTCTGCATAGAAGTTAAAAAAGCAGGGTGACAATATACAGCCTTGACGTACTCCTTTTCCTATTTGGAACCAGTCTGTTGTTCCATGTCCAGTTCTAACTGTTGCTTCCTGACCTGCATACAAATTTCTCAAGAGGCAGATCAGGTGCTCTGGTATTCCCATTTCTTACAGAATTTTCCACAGTTGATTGTGATCCACACAGTCAAAGGCTTTGGCATAGTCAATAAAGCAGAAATAGATGTTTTTCTGGAACTCTCTTGCTTTTTTGATGATCCAGCAGATGTTGGCAATTTGGTGTCTGGTTCCTCTGCCTTTTCTAAAACCAGCTTGAACAACTGGAAGTTCACGGTTCACATATTGCTGAAGCCTGGCTTGGAGAATTTTGAGCATTACTTTACTAGTGTGTGAGATGTACTGTTATTATCCCTATTTTATAGAGAAAGAAACTGAGTCCCAGAGGAATAACTTGGCCACAGTTATGTCAGTTTTTTGGGGGGTTTTTTGGAGTCTTTTTTTTTTCTCTTCTCACCTCCCATTTTTTCAACCATTTCTTGAAGGAGAAATAGGAATTTACTTACCTTCTTCTTACTCTTTAATCCAATAAAATGTAGCTTTCATCCCTTCCACTTGAACCCAACAATATACACAGAGGGACCTTTGAGAAGCATCACCTATGACCTTGACTTCCAACTCTAGTGATGTGTTTTTATTCCTCATCCTGTTTCGCTTCTGTGAAGCATTTCATAATGTTGATAGTCCTACTCCCTTTAAATGCACAGGAGCCTCCTATGCCTGGCTTTGCTCCCGTTTCACTGGCCACTTGCTTTCAATCCTCTTTTCACATTTTTGGACAGTTTCTGGCTCTGTCCTTCACCTCCTCTCTTCTAGTTACAACAAGTGGGTCTCAGTAAGACATCAGAGTTGGGAACAGGAGGACATCAAAATCATCAGGGAGATTTTTTAAATTATTCATTCCCTCTTCCAAGATCCTGGGTGGTCTGATACATCCCACATCCTGTTGGGGAGCCGAGGCAGGGAGATGTATGTTACCCTTATGGAAATGCCAGTGAATTTAACCAAGTAGAAATTTGAGAAGAAAGAGCTCATCTTTCTTCCTCCCCACTGCCCCCCAAAAAGGCTATATCTCCCTCACTCCCGCCTCCAAAATAGATACTATCAAGAATCATGTTTGCTTTCCTTTCCCTCAGTTTTAAAAATCTTTTACTTTGTGCATGTTGAAAATAATGAAAAGAGGGAAGTAGAGATGGGGAAGAGAAAGGAGAGCAATGGATGGCCCTGGCAGTGTGTTTCTGTGCAACAGCATTAGGGTAAATATATAAAGGGAGCTGTAGCCCTGGAATCCACACATGTTCATCACAGAGAAGTGGGCTGAGCCATGTAATAAAGTTGGACCAGTCCAGGAGGTTCTGCTCTGGGGAGGAGCTGGATTATGCCATCTGTTGAGATGAGAAAGCAGTATTTGAAATTTCAGCCTTCGTGTGTACAAGCGATTACCTCTCTTAATTCCCTTCACTTAAAAATAATGGTAAATCACCTACTTGATTAGTTGTGTGTCAATGAGCCTAGTTCGTTAAATAGTCTTTGTGAATAGTAAAACTGCTCTTTATTGGGCCGTGTAATTTGCTAAGAACTCTATGGGTATTATCTCACTTAATCTATCCAACAACTCCATGAAGAAGATACTATAATTTTATTTCTTTTGCAAAGAAGTCGAGAATCTTGCCAGGCACATTTATCCAGAGAAAACTCTAATTTGAAAAGATGCATGCACTCCAGTGTTCATAGCAGCACTGTTTACAACAGCCAAGACATGGGTACAACTTAAACATCCCTTGACATAAGACTGGATAAAGAAAATATGATACAATGGAATACGACTCAGCCATATAAAATAATGAAATAATGCCATTTGTAATATGGATGGACCTAGAGATTATCATTATGACACCCCACTCCAGTACTCTTGCCTGGAAAATCCCATGGATGGAGGAGCCTGGTGGGCTGCAGTCCATGGGGTCGCTAAGAGTCGGACACGACTTCACTTTCACTTTCACTTTTTCGCTTTCATGCATTGGAGAAGGAAATGGCAACCCACTCCAGTTTTCTTGCCTGGAGAATCCCAGGGGCAGGAGAGCCTGGTGGGCTGACGTCTATGGGGTCGCGCGGAGTCGGACATGACTGAAGTGACTTAGCAGTAGCAGAGATTATCATACTAAGTGAGGTAAGTCAGACAAAGACAAATATCATATTTTATCACTTATCTGTGGAATCTGAGATATAATACAAATGAATTTATTTACAGAACAGAAACAGACTCACAGACAGAGAGAACAAACGTATGGTTACCAAAGGGGAGTGGGGTAGGGAGGGATAAAACTAGAAGTTTGAGATTAGCAGGTACAAGATACTATATGTGAAACAGATAAGCAACAAGGTCTGACCGTACAGCACAGGGAACTACATTCAGATCAGATCAGATCAGCCACTCAGTCGTGTCCGACTCTTTGCAACCCCATGAATCGCAGCACGCCAGGCCTTCCTGTGCATCGCTAACTCCCGGAGGTCACTGAGACTCATGTCCGTTAGGCTGTGTGTATTATAACAGATGAACGAATAGAGCACAGGACCTTGGGAAATTGTCAAGAAGTTATAAAAGATAGTTTAGACTTGATACCTAATTCCATCTACATGGTTTGGTGGTAATGATGTCACCTGTATCATTAATAATCTATAATGGAAAAGAATATGAAATATGTGTGTGTGTATAACTGAATCCCTTTGCTGTACACCAGAAACTAACACAACATCATAAATCAACTATATTTCAGTTTAAAAAATAAAATAAGAATCTTGCCAGGGAAGAGTAGAGCAAGGAACTGAACCAGGGTCAGTTCAGCCTGTTCACTTAAGCAATGTTATTCCACATCTAAATATTATTACCCAATGTCATTAGTCATCCAGGAAATACAAATGAAACCCAGAGTGAGACGCTAGTACACACTCATCAGAGTGGCTGAAATTAAGACTGGCAATACCAAGTGTTGGAAAGGATGTAGTGCAACTGTCACTCATGAATCATTGAGAATATAAAATGCTCTGAGCACTTTGGAAGAAGTTTGGCAGTTTCTAGCAAATTTAAATATACACTTGCCCTTTGACTCAGCAATCTCACTTCTATATGTTTATCCAAGAAAAGTATATGTACATATGAAGATGGACATATTTAAGAATGTACATAGCGGCTTTTATTTGCAATAGCCCCAAACTGGAAACAGCCTCTGAAGACATCATAGACCCAGGTAACTTTGCAATTTCAGCCTGGTAAGACCCTGAGCAGAGAACTCAGTTTAACCCACAGAAACCTTGAGACAGTAAACATGTGTTGTTTTAAGTCACCAAGTTGGCGGTTATTTGCGATGCAGCAGTAGGAAATAAATGTCCCCTCTTCTCTCTCCTTTCCTTCCCTACTCTTCTCAATGCTTCAGTCACTCTGAACTTTTCCTCAGTTTCTTATTGACTGTGGTTTTGCAAGGAATGCGCACTTCGCCTCTTTCTTCTTGCTGAACATCACCCACCCTTCAGCACCCGGATCGACTAGTCCTTTCCTAGAAGCCTTGACTGATTGTCCTGCACGGACTTCATTCTTTCTTTTCTGTACTCCACCACCCCTTGTGAACTCTCTCTCTCTGTCTCCTCTCTCCTTCCCTCTCTCCCCTATCCCCCCTCTGTTTCTCTCTCTCTCCATATGTGATTTAACTGAGACCAAGAACTTACATTATTCACATTCATGACACTTAGAACTAGGACAGTGCTTAGAACATAGAAGCCATTCAGCACATTGTTGTTGGGTTAATGCACCTATTATTTCCCATTCAAATGCTTCTGAAGTTTTTTTTTAGTTTAACAAATGTTTATTTTGAGGGCCTCTTATAGCTGCCATGGACAATAAAAAGATTAGGGGGTCATGTTCCCTGTTTCAAGGAGGAGA
Organism: Tragelaphus eurycerus; assembly: GCA_935064755.1. Classification (NCBI taxonomy): domain Eukaryota; kingdom Metazoa; phylum Chordata; class Mammalia; order Artiodactyla; family Bovidae; genus Tragelaphus; species Tragelaphus eurycerus. Next base: position 34,950,355 of record CAKXYN010000010.1, on the reverse strand, counting down.
CATAAGGTTTGCACACAAACAGTAATTGTAAGAGGCAGAACATGACCTGTGTCACCTAAAGAACTGAATCTGCACTGCCGGAGGTCTCACAGAGCATGAGATGGGGTTCCGCAGGATGGAAGCGAGCACATAGTCCATCTTCCAGCCTCATCTGTGCTTTAGGGAGCAACATCTTTCCATCATTACGAAACAGGTTGGAACAGGAAGGGAAAAAAGGCTGCTCTTATCTCTCAGGTATAATAGACGGCTGGTGAGTTCCGCTCTCCCCACCATCTGCTGCTTTTCCGGGCACGCTGGAGCAGGACAGCTGTGAAAAGGCGTAGCTGAAGAGGCAGGTCACAGAGGGACAGAGGGAGGGGTGTTGGGCAATGTCAGCTTTACCCTAAGACACTGTGGACAGCAGGGCCCTGAGAGCGACGCGGAGCCACGGAGACGTGCAGGATGCAATGTGCGGTGCGACTGGAGCGAGCGGGCTCAGCTGCGCGGCTGGTGTGAAACCCAAGAACACGTCCCCGCAGCTGCTGATGTCAGCATCGCATCATGTGGCCTGCTCGCATTGTGAGTCAGACACCCACATCCTGTTGCCTTACAATCACATTAATTTTATTCTTTGAATGATGTAGGGAAGAGGATATGTCTTTTTTCATTTTTTCCAATAGTCGTCTTATTTTTTAGCAGAAAGAAGATGTGGGTAAGTTCTGCAGAAATCCACCAAATGTGGGCCAGGCTTATTTCCCCCATAAAGCTCCAAAACCTGTGCCACATGCCAATTGGTAACTCAACAAGCTTAATCATTTGGTATCACTTAAGCACATTCTTCTTCCAAAAACTCTCCTCTAGTTACTTTGTACCATTCAAATAAACTTGCCGAGAATTACAAAGAACATCTGTAATATTAAAATCCACTTAAACTTTAAATGAATTAAAACATTTTGATCCAGTTGTTTCCCTGAGCTTACAAATTGTTGTGAATATAAAGTTGCCATTATGATTAACTCAACTCCATGTTTTTGAATCTTAGCCACTGAATTAACCAGGCTCAAACAGTTAGCAGACAATTGGATCAATGTAGGTGCTCATAGTGATCTCTCTATTTTGAATTGAACTTTTTTATCTCTGGAGGGGAGGGGAAGATGGAAAAGAAGTCAAGACTTATTGGAAATAAACCAAGACTGTACTAAAACTTATGCTGTTTTCTCTGGTTTGGAAGTATTTCCTCTGTTCATACTTCTTGGAATCACTTATGAGCTAAATTTGATAGTACCCCGTTTACCGGGAGTAAGTGTCACAGAGAAGAATCCACCTTGTCAGCCACCTCACTGGGGGACCTTCCAACACTTTCCCCAGTTTCTAATGCACCCAGTTATAGCGATGATGAAACATCTCTTGGCAAAACATCTCCATGTTCAGAAGTAGAACAGCTCCAATGTTCTTGATTCTATTTTAGACTTGTACTAAAGTTATCTGCCCACCACAGTCTGACTTTTTTAAACCTCATCTGATTTTTTCGGACTTAGTTTGGTCAGCCATACTAATTTCATAGGATAGAGAGATAATATTGCCTTCCAGAGTTGGAGCTAAATATTAGTGACTGTACTGTGTTGCTGCTGCTGCTAAGTCGCTTCAGTTGTGTCCGACTCCGTGTGACCCCATAGACGGCAGCTCACCAGGCTCCCCCGTCCCTGGGATTCTCCAGGCAACAACACTGGAGTGGGGTGCCATCGCCTTCTCCAATACTGTGTTAAGCCACACATTTTCAAACCTGGTGGTCTCATTTATGTTGGTAGATGCTTCTGAGGCTAGCACTGGTTTTCTCACAAAATGGCACATGAAACACAGCTTATAAACATATACTCTCATGATTTGGAAGGTATCAAGGAGTCCTTACAAAATGTTCTACATTTTGCTTCTGTTCCTTCACTAGTTTTAACTTTTGTCAGTGGACTTATAGAATGAACCATAGACTGACTAAACTAAATTCCAGAGCCTCAGAGATCATTTGTGATGGGAAACTGAACAAATAAAATGGATATTATGCAAACCAGATAATCCTTCACTTTCATAAATTAATCTCACACACACAAAAAAATCATCATATTTTACTGTATAGTAACATCCCCTTTGGAGAAGGCAATGGCACCCCACTCCAGTACTCTTGCCTGGAAAACCCCATGGACTGAGGAGCCTGGAAGGCTGCAGTCCATGGGGTCGCTGATGGTCAGACATGACTGAGCGACTTCACTTTCACCTTTCACTTTCATGCATTGGAGAAGGAAATGGCAACCCACTCCAGTGTTCTTGCCTGGAGAATCCCAGGGATGGGGGAGCCTGGGGGCTGCTGTCTTTGGGATCACACAGAGTCGGACACGACTGAAGTGACTTAGCGAACTTAGCGAACATCCCTTTTGGAAGTAGGTAGATGAACTGATAAATGAAAAACCATTTTTGATTTTCCAATGGAGGGATACTTTTTCACTCATCAAACATTTCAGGTTTGGAAACATTGTTTTTGTATAGCTGAGTTTGTTTTTTCATATCCCTATGAAAATTAATAAATAAAAATATAACATTATGAACTGCAAACTTTATAAATCCAGTATGATCGAATAGACATAAGATCATTATGCTAAAATAGCATTAGACTGCTATTGTACTAAATCAGGTCAACTGTTTAAGAAAAGTAAGTCACCAAAGATTATTCTAATAGCAGGGACTTATTTAGGAATATCATATTTACTTTAAGCTCTGAAAATAAACTAGTATCTATTTCGTTTTCATACTTTAGATTGTTGTACTTACTTTCAGAGGCACATAATGTATAAAAGAAGTGTTTATTATATTTGTTTAAAAGATATGGTTAGAAATCAGAACAAATCTGAGTTAAAAACCACTCCTCCACTTACCCAATGCGTTATTAATTACCATTGAGTCTTAGTATCCTCATCTGAAAAAGATCACCAAATTTGTTTCTTAGAGTTGTTTTTGAAAGGAAAAAAAATAACATATTTTTGGATATAGAAGACCTTTCATGGTACTTAGTGTGTGTGTGTGTGTGTACATATATATATATATTTATAGAGAGAGAGAGAGAGAAAGAGAGAGATCGATCATATATGTGTTTGTATTTATTTTACATATATAGTAACTGCAGACTAATTTCTGAATATATTCCCAAGGTAAACTGGAATGGATTTACTAAATATTAAATAAATAGCGGAGCGCATGTTATGCCAGTAAACCAGGGAATAAGAAGTATTTGTCATGCACTGGAGAAAATAAGATTCATTTGCTCTTAGCCACTGTGCCAACACCTTGAGAAAGCTCAGGAGCCCCTTCCTGTCCACCTGGGTCCCCTGACCTACAAAGACGCACCAGGCAAATGTACTCTGGCTCATGTCTCAGCCAGCTCCCCCAAATAAAGAATGGAAGCCTCCTACGTTAGCCAGGGTTCTCCAGAGAAACAGAACCAATAGGGTGTGTACGAAGAGAGAGGTTTTATTGTAAGGACTTGGCTCACGTGATTATGGAAGCTGCAAAACTGAGCTCTGCAGGTGGGCCAGCAAGCTGGAGAGCCAGGGGAAAGCCAAGCTGCAGTCCAAGTCAGAGCCTGTCTATTAAGGCCTTGAACTGAATGGATGAGGCCCACTTACTTTATGGAAGGCCATCTGCTTTACTCAGTATCTACTGAATCAAATGTTCATCGCATCTCAAAATACAGAAACATCTTCACAGAAAGAGCTACAGAAATGTTTGACCAAATATCTGGGTACTACAGCCTTGTCCAGCTGACACATAAAATTAACCATCACCCATTCCATGGACTTCACTTTCACTTTTCACTTTCATGCATTGGAGAAGGAAATGGCAACCCACTCCAGTGTTCTTGCCTGGAGAATCCCAGGGACGGGAAGCCTGGTTGGCTGCTATCTATGGGGTCGCACAGAGTCGGACACAACTGAAGTGACGCAGCAGCAGCATTCCATGGACATCATCCTCAACAGTTAAGATTACAAGCTTCAGAGCCAGGTAGAAATGTGTACAAACTTTGAATCTTCAATTTATCAGCTCTGTGAAAATTCTGTGGATTTTCTAAACCTCATCTGTAAAACAGGAACTGAATGCTCACAGCAAAGGATTGTTAGAATTATTGTAAGAAAAAAGTTAAATCACGATGCAGGCGATCTGTTTAGAATTATACCCAGCATTCACTACACATTCAATAATGAGTAGCATCTTTTCCTGGTGAAGACAAAACAAGTTTGGTTAAAAGGAGACAAGACCTGAAGATCTTCTGATGATTCTGTCTTACTTGGCTCCTGGACCAATCTCAAATTATAGTTCCTCTAAGTAATGCCTTTTTTTGTTGTTGTTGTAAAAATAAAATAAATAAAACACTCCATTTCCTATTTTGTAAAATGCACTTCCCACCCAATCTGTCTTCCTGTACCTTTTCCCTCATATCTGTCTGCTCTCTGCTCATTGCTATTCTCTTCTACATATTTTTGTTCCAGAGAATTGCTAGGTGTAGGTCAGTAGATGTCACAGGGATAACAAAAGTAAGGGAAAACTTTCTGCACTTCTCTCCTTGTAAACACAAAAATTAACCATGCTTTCTTTATCAGTAAGGAGGCCAAACAAGTTAACCCTGCACTTGAACTTATTGCCCCCAAATAAAGTGTTGAGGTGGGAATGTTGATTAATGTATTCAAACAGAAATATAATAGTGTGACTTTCAAAAGCAGGTCACTCTCTTCATTTCCTTTCAATTGGACCCACCAGTATGCACACAAACACACAATCACAGTTCACACCAGTGTTATAGAATGCCCTAGCAATGTCCTGTTTTTACCCAAATGGAGAGTAGCAGTTTCATTTGTGTGCTAATCCTCGAATTAACTTTGCAACAATCCATTCTCTATCCCAATCTATATCATCAGGAAAGTATGTTGCTGCTGCTGCTGCTAAGTCACTTCAGTCATGTCCGACTCTGTGCGACCCCAAAGACGGCAGCCCACCAGGCTCCCCCGAACCTGGGATTCTCCAGGCAAGAACACTGGAGTGGGTTGCCATTTCCTTCTCCAATGCATAAAAGTGAAAAATGATAGTGAAGTCGCCCAGTCGTATCCGACTCTTAGCAATCCCCTGGACTGCAGCCTACCAGGCTCCTCCGTCCATGGGATTTTCCAGGCAAGAGCACTGGAGTGGGGTGCCATTGCCTTCTCCAAGGAAAGTATGAGTGACAGAGTAAAAAATGTTTGACCTCAGACTTTTCCCAAGTTTACTATAATTATATATGAATGTGGACATTGCTCCTAGACCAGGTAGTTCAGATGAGAAATTATGATTAGCCTTAATAACCAGGTAGTTTAAAATAACAACAGCTACTGAGCGTTTAGTATGTGCCAGATACTTTTCTAGTAATGTGTGTGTGTAATTTAACTTTCATAACAACACTCTGAACAAGGAATTATTATTAGGTTCATAGCACAGATGGGAGGGCTTCCCAGGTGGCACTAGTGGTAAAGAACTCACCTGCAATGCAGGAGACATAAGGGATGTGGGTTCGATCCCTGGATCAGGAGGATCCCCTGGAGGAGGAAATGGCAACCCACTCTAGTATTCTTGCCTGGAGAATCCCATGGATAATGGAGCCTGGTGGGCTACAGTCCATGGGGTCACAAAGAGTTGGACACCACATGCACACATGCACACCACAGATGAGAAAACTGAAGCTTTTAAAGATAAGGTGCTGGACAAGGTCACAACAGTAGTAGGTGCTACAAACAGGCTTCACGTCAGGCATTCAGGTTGCAGCAGTCCAGGCACTAACTTCCCCCATCTTCAAGATTAGGACTTGAAGAACCCCCGGCTCATTTTGTAGACGATGACACTGAGGTAAAGCAAATGCAAAGTTCCTTAAAATACTAGACACAAATAAGATGTCTGTCCTACCATCAATGTTTTCTTCTCTAAAGGGAGACAGTAGCCAGGAGAGCAATAGGAAATTTTTCATTTCAGTGGAAAGCCAGACAGAGATAGGGAGATTAGAAGCCTGTTACAAACATAGCTTTGGGGCTGATGGAGGAGAGAATGTGAAGCATATAGATAAAAGGACAGAGAACCTTAAAGAGGTGAAGACTTTAATTTCTCAGTTTCCTTTTTCTCTGCATTATTCTAGAAAGGATAGCTGAAGGCTGGGAAGTTGTGTTTGAGCTTTGGTGTCAAGCCTGAGCCCAGATCCCTGGTGTACGAGGATCGTGAAGCAAGACTTAATCAACTATTTCCACTCCATGCTTAGATTAAAACATGGGCCTTTTTTCCCCCTCCTTTCTGGATATACTGTTTTGAACTCTTGCAACACTTAATTGCCACAATGAGAAATAATGAGAAAATTAATAATAAAACGATGCTTTTAAGATTTTCCTGACAAGTGTGAAAAACAGATCTAGCTGTAGACGCTTAGCCGTGATGAACTATTGAACCCTGGGGAGTGACTGGTTGATCCTTGGGAACAAGTTACAGTCACCGACAGCTGATGACTTCCAAGGAAGTCATATGGTGACAGTTAAGTATTAGCCTTCAGTTCAAATAATTTATTTTATATTTTGGCCAGTTCACTTGGGAAATTTCTGTACCTTACATGTAAGTCAATAAAGCATAGCTCTCAAAAATTCAGAGAAACATATATCAGTTTTATTTGAAAATTGAGAAGATGGGAATTTGACTAACATAACTCCAGGGGGGAAAAATAGAAGAAAAAAAAATTGAATCACTTATAATGTTAAAAATCCACTCTTTCAGTTTTGTTCCAAGTATCACAATCTGAGGAAGGATAGTTCATTTGTGTTGGGTTATTTATTCATTCGATCTTTAAAATAATTTTAAAGTACTTTCTTATTGCTTGTGGACTTTTGGATAGCAGCCATTCTGATTGGCGTGAAGTGGTATCTCATAGTGGTTTTGATTTGCATTTCTCTGATAATGAGTGATGTTGAGCATCTTTTCATGTGTTTGTTAGCCATCTGTATGTCTTCTTTGGAGAAATGTCTATTTAGTTCTTTGGCCCATTTTTTGATTGGGTGCGGAGAGAAGGGAACCCTCTTGCACTGTTGGTGGGAATGCAAACTGGTACAGCCACTATGGAGAACAATCTGGAGATTCCTCAAAAAACTGGGAATAGAACTGCCTTATGATCCAGCAATCCCACTGCTGGGCATATACACTGAGAAAACCAGAATTGAAAGAGACACGTGTACCCCAATGTTCATAGCAGCACTGTTTGCAATAGCCAGAACGTGGAAGCAACCTAGATGTCCATCCACAGATGAATGGATAAGCAAGATGTGGTACATATACACAATGGAGTATTACTCAGCCATTAAAAAGAATACATTTGAATCAGTTCTAAGGAGGTGGATGGAACTGGAGCCTATTATACAGAGTGAAGTAAGCCAGAAACAAAAACACAAATACAGTATACTAACGCATATATATGGAATTTAGAAAGATGGTAACAATAACCCTATTTACGAGACAGCAAAAGAGACACTGATGTATAGACCAGACTTTTGGACTCTGGGACCGGGAGAGGGTGGGATGATTGGGGAGAATAGCATTGAAATATGTATAATATTATATCTGAAATGTATTAATTGTTCAAACTAAACACTATCATGTCAAAATTTATTCATACTAGATGTTTGTAATGTTTCTGATAATCAATAAAAGAGATTCTTGATTAAAAAAAAAAAAAAGAGACACTGATGTATAGACCAGACTTTTGGACTCTGGGACCGGGAGAGGGTGGGATGATTGGGGAGAATAACATTGAAATATGTATAATACTATATCTGAAATGTATTAATTGTTCAAACTAAATACTGTCATGTTACAATTTGTTCATATTAGATGTTTGTAATGTTTCTGATAATCAATAAAAGAGATTCTTGATAAAAAAAATAAAAAATAAATAAAAAAAAAATAAAGTACTTTCTTTCTCAGTATTATCCCCAGGCATAAGCATAAATCAAAAGAAAATATTAATTAAATTGCATAATAGTCAATACTATTACAATTTTACAGCTTAAAATTATACATGAAAATAGCTTTTTTAAAAATGCTACCATATTAAAAGTTCCCATCTTATGGAGAATTCTGATCTTTAAAAGGTACTTTGCATTGGGCCCTGATGACCAGAAACTGAGTTAAAGTCAAACTGACCCAGGGCTATAATCTTACTTCTTTTGACAGAGAAAAATAAGAACATGATAATCATGGGGAGAATTTCATCCAGAGCAGCCGAGCTGTATTTATTTCCATCCCAGTGGAGAGTCATTCTGCAAACAGTATTGTTTGCTTCTTTGTAGGCCTGACTCCCTGGGGAAGGAGTTCCACTCACTCACATCTGTATCTCTCTCAAAAAGACAAAGTCCTATACAATGTAAAGGCTTAATACCAATGAGAGTAACTACCATTTATTATTAATAAGTACCTACTATGGGTCCGTAGTCCTATTGTCTCCTTTGATCCTCATAACATTTTAAGAGTGCATTAGTATCCTCATTGTATAGATGGAGAAACTGAGACCTCAATAAATTACACATCTTGATTAATAACTCTTACAGTGAACGTGCCTATGGTCACTATTAGTAAAACATGAAATGACTTGATCCTGGAGTGGTGTTATATCATAAAAGCTAGAAGCTTATTATTTCACACAATGGATTATCTTATTCCCTGAAACGTTAACATCCATCTGTGATTTTGCATGGGCTTCCCAAGTGGCTCAATGGTAAAGAACCCACCTGCCAATGCAGGATACGGGTCCGATCCTTGGGTTAGGAAGATCCCCTGGAGGAGGGCATGGCAACCCCCTCCAATATTCTTGTCTGGAAAATCCCATGGACAGAGGAGCCTGGTGGGCTACAGTCCATGGACTTGCAAAGAATTATAACATGACTGAGCGACTGAGGACACAAACACACAGATATATATTTGGACAAGTTTCCTAGGAATAGTAAACCACAGAACTGTGCTTTGAAAAGTTCATCCATGATGTAAGTAATGATCTGTCTTCCCATTGCAACCTCTGCAGGTACAGGCCGTCACTGTTTTTCCCTTCTAGTGTGTCTAGAAGGGAAAATCACAGTCGAACAGATTTTTGAATCAGAACAGAACAATAGGCCAGACAGTACAGTGCTAGGAGGTACTTCCTACAGAAAACTAGACATGTAGGTCACTGTCGAACAATGGAATCTGTGCCTACAATATAATTTGGTTGTTCAGCGTCCTCAAGCCTCAAACCTCCATGCCTTTCCCTGGAGGTCTGTAAAAGGATGGTATATTTCCCCCCACTTTAATAAAATTAAAAAAAAATTTAATTTGAGCATAAGAATGGGAGTCAAGTGGTATATTTCCCCCCACTTTAATAAAATAAAATAAAAAAACTTAATTTGAGCATAAGAATGGGAGTCAAGTGATTCCCAATGAACCACACGCCATTTTGAAACAATGCCTTTGCCCAGTTTGACATGAAATGCATAACGTGTCACAAGTGTTTCTTCTCTAATGAAAAGTACAACACTATCCATCACGTACTTGGGGCCCTTCCTTTCTTCCTTTTCTTTTCAAGCTTTTATCTTTTTTGTGTCAACCCTCTCACTTTGCAGTGTTAATCTCTAAAGTCACTGGGTGCTTATTGTTGGTTTTTTTTTTTTCATTTAAATAAAGCATTATAAAAGGAAAACATGTTAAAAAACTAAGATCATTGATATTCAAGTACACACCCAGAGCAAATGAAAAAGAATTTAATCAAGCCATGCTGTTTGCTGCAAAGTGTTAGATTGGCTGACAAGAGACTGTTTTATAATTTTACCTTATGCTTTTTATAGATTTTTTTAAAAAGCATCCTTATCTAATTCTAAAGAATGAGCAATTCGACTTTTTTTGGAAAAACATAACTTACACAAATCTGTTCAAAAGGAATAACTATAGTAACATTTAAAGCTTGCTTCCAGAATATACTTTTTAAATAGTTTAAGAATATTTTATTTAATGTCTTATATTTGAATGTATATTTTAATAGCTCAGTTTCTGAAAAAGTAACCTAATATTTAAATCTTCATCAATAGTTGAGAAATTATTCAGAAATACAGTAAGTCATAGAAGTGCAAAATGAATTGTACCCTTTCCCAACAAATCCTTTCATAGAGTTTAGCAATATATTTGAAAAAAAGGGTGGTATTAATTGTTTGATAGGCCTTCTCTGAATTCTGAGATTCCCATGTTTTTTCACTTTAATCAAAGTGAAGTTTACCCTGATACAGCACAGACCTCAGGCACCACTCGACTGTTGCATGGAACAGATGTTTTAGAATTCATATGATGGACTTCTTCATGAAAGGTTCCTAGAATGAGGACTTTGGAGAAACTGGTCATACTTGTATTAATGCTTTTCATTCAGCAGAACAGTATTTGCATTTTTGCATTTATATCATCTGGCAATTGGAGAAGGCAATGGCACCCGACTCCAGTACTCTCGCCTGGAAAATCCCATGGATGGAGAAGCCTGGTGGGCTGCAGTCCATGGGGTCGATAAGAGTCGGACACAACTTCACTTTCACTTTTCACTTTAATGCACTGGAGAAGGAAATGGCAACCCACTCCAGTGTTCCTGCTTGGAGAATCCCAGGGATGGGGGAGCCTGGTGGGCTGCCGTCTATGGGATCACACAGAGTTGGACACGACTGAAGTGACTTAGCAGCAGTAGCAACATCTGGCAATCTCATCTTGATTTTTTTAAAAAAATCAAATTTCTTTTACCTTGATTGTATATTCTATTTTTCTCAAATTACACTCCTAACATTTGTAATGTTGAGTCATCAGGGCTGAATCTAAGAGTTAACTTTTTTTTTTTTTTTTGAGCTATCATCTCAGATAATAATCAAACAAAGAAACAGTGTCAATTAGAATCTATCATAAAACAAAGACCTTTGAATAACTGGCACCCCAGCCTCTAAATAAGCCAGAGACAAATGGGTGACCTCTCCTAGGTTAAACCCTAGATGACCCCAGAAGGGTATAAAAGGGCACATGTCTCTTGTGTAAAGAAAATAAGATTCATCCTCTCAGAGTTGAAGACTAAAGCCAACTCACTCCCTCACCAACCCTGTAACCTGTGAACCAATCCCTCCCGTGTCTTGGCCTGGATTGTTGATGAGATTGTTGAGAGTTTGAATATTTTTTGTAATCATCTGCTATTGCTAATGTTTTCTTAGCCAGTCCCTGGGTATGGGGTATTTTCAGAGGCATGCTGACTCATTCATGTTCTAAAGTACAATTTAGGACATTGTGCCCATAATCTAGTAGATGCCACCTGGGACTGTGCTTAGGGAAGCTGCATCTCCAGTTCCCATTTTTGATTTTACTGAACCAGAGGAAGGTCAACACATGGCCTTTACAACAGAAAGGTCTGTGTTCAGTCTTGTTTGAGAATTGGAATTCAAAGTTTTCCAAATTTTACCTAACTTTAATTCCTATTGCCCAGTGGACTCAACACATTATTCCCTGACTTTACGTAGTTCCAAGAAGCAAATGCATAACAGTACGCTCCTGGAACTGTGTGTATGTATAGAAGGAACCACAGTTGCCAAAGGAAATTTGCTACTTGTAGCAAACTTTTCTCTAGTTATACAGGAGCAAATGGTTAAAATCTTCATGTAGAGCACTAGTGTACTTACATTTTGCCTTTTATCAATCTAGCGAATAGGCTGTAGATTTGTTTCCTGGTTTCTAGAGTTTTTGCCAATAAAAGTTTTACAAATATGCATTTAGTCATGGTTGCATAATATCTGAGGTGCAGAAAATCAACTGCAAAGGACACAGAACCTTGTTTTGTGCTCTCAAGAGTCTTACGTGTGTGTTCTACTTTAGATCTACTACATACATACTAAAGAGTAAAACATACCGCATTGGAATATTCATCCATGATACTACATTTCAGAGAAGTTACAGTGAAATGCTTTTAGCTAAAAGTTTTTATGGTACATTTTACAGGATGGTATAATATTCTAAATATATATTTATAGATAAACTCATAAAACTCCTAGACTCCAGGCTTCATTAAACTGTTTAAGTATGAAATATATAATCTCAAACTGGCAGAAATCAAATTGCCAAGAGATTCTCTAATTCATTGTTCAGAAGGAAATAGCACTTTCATTATTAAATGGTTACAAACATAAGCCATATATCAATTGTCTCATATGCATTAAACTATATAAACCAAAATAAATTGCTTTGAAAACTATTACATTTACTTGTCAATCAAAGAGTATTTAGATTTTGGCCTAGAAATTAGAAAGTATAAAACAAACTTAGATGTAAGTGGGAAATTTAAATTTAAAAATCTTCAATAACTGACCATGTTAAATTCTTCTTTTTTATTTAAAGTATTTTGGGTTGAATAAAGAAACTTAAAATTCACTTAGATAGTGAATTAAAGTATTAAAAATAAGTGTTAGTCACTTAGTTCAGTTCAGTCACTCACTCTTGTCTGACACTTTGCAACCCCATGGACTGCAGCCAGCTTCCCTGTCCTTCACCAACTTCTGGAGCTTGCTCAAACATGTCCATTGAGCTGGTGATGCCATCCAATCATCTCATCCTCTGTCATCCCCTTCTCCTCCCGCTTTCCATCTTTCTCAGCATCAGGGTCTTTTCTAATGAGTCAGTTCTTCTCATCAGGTGGCCAAAATTTTGGAGCTTCAGCTTCAGCATCAGTCCTTCCAATGAATATTCAGGACTGATTTCCTTTAGGAAAGACTTGTTGGATCTCCTTGCAGTCCAAGGGACTCTCAAGAGTCTTATCCAACACCACAGTTCAAAAGTATCAATTCTTTAGCACTCAGCTTTCATTATAGTTCAACTCTCACATCCATACCTTACTGCTGGAAAAAGCATAGTTTTGACTATACAGATCTCTGTTGGCAAAATGATATCTTTGCTTTGTAATACGCTGTTTAGGTTTATCATAGCTTTTCTTCTAAGGAGCAAGCATCTTTTAATTTCATGGCTGCAGTCAGCATCTGCAGTGATTTTGGAGCCCCCCCCCCCCCCAGAATAAAATCTTCCACTGCTTCCAGTTTTACCCCATCTATTTCCCATGTAGTGATAGGACCACATACCATGATGTTAGTTTCTGAATGTCGAGTTTTAAGCCAACTTTTTCACTCTCCTCTTTCACTTTCATGAAGAGGCTCTTTAGTTCCTCTTCACTTTCTGCCATAAGGGTGGTGTCATCTGTATATCTGAGGTTACTGATATTTCTCCCAGCAATCTTGATTCCAGTTTGTGCTTCATTCAGTCCAGCATTTCTCATGATGTGCTCTGCATGTAAGTTAAACAAGAAGGGCGACAATATATAGCCTTGACGTACTCCTTTCCCAATTTGGAAACAGTCCGTTGTTCCATGTTCCGTTCTAAGTGTTGCTTTGACCTGCATACAGGTGTCGCAGAAGGCAAGTAAGGTCACATGGTATTTCCAACTCTTTAAGTCTGTTGTGATATACACAGTAAAAAGGGCTTAGGGTAGTCAATGAAGCAGAAGTAGATTTTTGGGGGAATTATCTTGCTTTTTCTATGATCCAGTGGATGTTGGCAATTTGATCCCTGGTTCCTCTGCTTTTTCGAAATCCAGCTTGAATATCTGGAAGTTCTCAGTTCATGTACAGGTGAAGCCTAGTTTGAACAATTTTGAGCATTACTTTGCTAGCGTGTGAAATGAGTGCAATTGTGTGGTAGTTTGAACATTTTTGGCCTTGCCTTTCTTTGGGTTTGGAATGAAAACTGACCTTTCCAGTCCAGAATTTGCTGGCATTCTGATGGCAGCACTTTAAATGCATCATATTTTAGGATTTGAAATAGCTCAACTGGAATTCCATCACCTCCACTAGCTTTTTCATAGTGATGCTTCCTAAGGCCCACTTGATTTCACACTCCAGGATGTCTTTCTCTAGGTAAATGATCATACCATCATGGTTATCTGGGTCATTAAGATCTTTCTTGTATAGTTCTTCTGTGTATTCTTGATACCTCTTCTTAATATTGTCTGCTTCTCTTAGGTCCATACCGTTTCTGTCCTTAATTGTGCCCTTCTCTGCATGAAATTTTCCCTTGATATCTCTAATTTTCTTGAAGAGATCACTAGTCTTTCACTCAATCATGTCCAACTTTTAAAGATCCCATGGACTGTAGCCACCAGGCTTCTCTGTCCATGAAATTCTCCAGGCAAGAATACTGGAGTGGGTAGCCATTCCCTTCTCCAGGGGATCTTCCTGACCCAGGATTAGAACCCAGCTCTCCTACACTGCAAGCAGATTCTTTACTATCTGAACCACCAAGGAAGGTGAATATCACCCTACTGTCTGGGATAATTTGCTGTCATTTGAGGTTGACTTGACAGAATAGTTTACACAGCAACTCAAAAAATAAAATAAAATGCAAAGCAATATTTAAGTGCCTGAAATTATTACTGTCTCCATATGTGAGAACAATAAAGCTTCCTCAGTCTTTAACTTTTCCAGATTGCAGATATCACTTGTCATGGAGACTTTGGCCAAAGGATGGGAGATTACAAAACAGTGTAGTGGGTGAGTCATGAGAAACGAAGCAACGAGCTTATCATCCTTTTCTGGAATATTCTTTTACTGTGAAAACAGAGAAAGGAATCTGTACATTGAAAAGCCTTAGTCAGCAAGGAAAGGAATATATGTTAAGGTTTCATTTTCCAGACAAGATCGCTTTGTATAACTATACAATCCAGTAACACAGACACAAATATCTGTATGAGTTCATGTGAAAGCAAGCCCTTCCCTGCTAAGTAGTACAATGTCTTCCTTTTCAGAATTACTTTATAAGAGAAGGTGAAGACAGGTAGTTTCTCCTTCCTGTGACTGATACCCAGTCTGAATTACTTTGGAAGGACCACAAAGCAATGTTGATAATAATTCAAATTTCAACAAATATCCCCTATCTTACAAAATGACTGCTTCTGTTTTATAGCATTTAATCCCAGAAACCTCATGGGATATTTTGGGTAGGTGTTTCTGTCATCCCTAAAAAAAAGAACCAGAAGTTTGAAGGGCTATGTAACTTACCCAAGGTCACATGCCACAGCCATCACCCAGGACTGTTTCCGGATCTAAGCTCTCTAAGCCTCCGATGAGCTTTCGCACAAAGGATAAATTCCCTCCCCTCATATATACAACCTAACTTTAGAAAGTTTCTAAAAAAAAAATTTGTAATATATGAATTGTACTAGAAAATTCCTATTTTTAAGTTATTTTCCTCTCAAAAAGCTTATCAATCTTTTAAGATACACCCAAGAATTATGGTCAAGTTTGTTCTCAAGTGGGCAATTTATGGAGAGGTACATTAACAAAACAAAATTAAGCTTATGTCTTCTGTCTGTTTTCATTCAAACATTCAAGAATAAGAGTGATATAATTCCCTGTATTGAAATAATGAGAGCAGATGCTGCAAATCTACTCTGTCCAAAACAGTATCCATTAACCTTATGTGGTTATTAAAACAAATTAATTTTAATAAGTTAAAAGACATAAAAATAATAGTCCCTCCATCATACTAACTATTAGTCAGTTGAGTCGCTTAGTCGTGTCTGACTCTTTGCAACCCCATGAATCACAGGGAGGCACGCCAGGCCTCCCTGTCCATCACCAACTCCCGGAGGTCACTCAGACTCTCGTCCATCGAGTCAGTGATGCCATCCAGCCATCTCATCCTCTGTCGTCCCTTCTTCTCCTGCCCCCAATCCCTCCCAGCATCAGAGTCTTTTCCAATGAGTTAATTCTTCACATGAGGTGGCCAAAGTACTGGAGTTTCAGCTTTAGCATCATTCCTTCCAAAGAAATCCCAGGGCTGATCTCCTTCAGAATGGACTGGTTGGATCTCCTTGCAGTCCAAGGGACTCTCAAGAGTCTTCTCCAACACCACAGTTCAAAAGCATCAATTCTTCAGCGCTCAGCCTTCTTCACAGTCCAGCTCTCACATCCATACATGACCACAGGAAAAACCATAGCCTTGACTAGACAGACCTTTGTTGGCAAAGTAATGTCTCTGCTTTTCAATATGCTATCTAGATTGGTCATAACTTTCCTTCCAAGGAGTAAGAGTCTTTTAATTTCATGGCTGCAGTCACCATCTGCAGTGATTTTGGAGCCCCAAAAGTAAAGTCTGACACTGTTTCCCCATCTATTTCCCATGAAGTGATGGGACCAGATGCCATGATCTTCATTTTCTGAATGTTGAGCTTTAAGCCAATTTTTTCACTCTCCACTTTCACTATCATCAAGTGGCTTTTTAGTTCCTCTTCACTTTCTGCCATAAGGGTGGTGTCATCTGCATATCTGAGGTTATAGATATTTCTCCCAGCAATCTTGATTCCAGCTTGTGCTTCTTCCAGCCCAGCATTTCTCATGATGTACTCTGCATATAAGTTAAATAAGCAGGTTGATAATATACAGCCTTGACGTACTCCTTTTCCTATTTGGAACCAGTCTGTTGTTCCATGTCCAGTTCTAACTATTGCTTCCTGACCTGCATATGCTGCTAAGTCGCTTCAGTCGTGTCTGATTCTGTGCGACCCCATAGACAGAAGCTCACCAGGCTCCCCCGTCCCTGGGATTCTCCAGGCTGAGAATCCAGAATACTGGAGTGGGTTGCCATTTCCTTCTCCAATGAATGAAAGGGAAAAGTGAAAGTGAAGTCGCTCAGTCGTCTCTTAGCGACCCCATGGACTGGAGCCTACCAGGATCCTCCATCCATGGGATTTTCCAGGCAAAAGTACTGGGGTGGGGTGCCATTGCCTTCCCCCTGCATATAGGTTTCTCAAAAGGCAGGTCAGGTGGTCTGGTATTCCCATCTCTTTCAGAATTTTCCACAGTTGATTGTGATCCACATAGTCAAAGGCTTTGGCATAGTCAATAAAGCAGAAATAGATGTTTTTCTGGAACTCTCTTGCTTTTTCCACGATCCAGCGGATGTTGGCAATTTGATCTCTGGTTCCTCTGCCTTTTCTAAAACCAGCTTGAACATCAGGAAGTTCACGGTTCACGTATTGCTGAAGCCTGGCTTGGAGAATTTTGAGCATTACTTTACTAGTGTGTGAGATGAGTGCAATTGTTTGAGCAATCTTTGGCCTTGCCTTTCTTTGAAATTGGAATGAAAACTGACCTTTTCCAGTCCTGTGGCTACTGCTGAGATTTCTAAATTTGCTGGCATATTGAGTGCAGCACTGTTGCAGCATCATCTTTCAGGATTTGGAATAGCTCCACTGAAATTCCACCACCTCCACTAGCTTTGTTCGTATTGATGCTTTCTAAGGCCCACTTGACTTCACATTCCAGAATATCTGGCTCTAGGTCAGTGATCACACCATCGTGATTATCTGGGTTGTGAAGCTCTTTTTTTGTACAGTTCTTCTGTGTATTCTTGCCATCTCTTCTTAATATCTTCTGCTTCTGTTAGATCCATACCATTTCTATATTTCAAGGATTTTGTAGCCACAAGGGGCTAGTGGTTATTGTTTTGGAGTCCACAAATAAAGAACATTTCCCTCATTGCAAAAAGTCCAGTGGGACAGTGTTGGTCTAAATTCTAGCTATGATGAGTATCAGCCTACTCAAGCAACTCTAACTCAATGATGCTGTGCTCTAAACTGAATAACATCAAAAGGATGTGCGTGTGTATAAAATGAACCATTCTACTCTCCCAAACAACACTAGGAAAACCAGCAAGTCAGATATAAATATGGGCTTTTTATGTGGCTTCCCTTTATGTGGGAAGAGACTAATATCTTTCTCTTACTATCAGTCAGTTCAGTTCAGTCACTCAGTCTTGTCCGACTGTTTGCAACCCCATGGACTGCAGCATACTAGGCCTCTCTGTCCATCCCAACTCCCGGAGTTTACTCAAACTCATGTCCATTGAGTTGGGGATGCCATCCAACCATCTAATCCTCTGTCATCCCCTTCCCTTCCCACCTTTAATCTTTCCCAGCATCAGGGTTTTTTCAAGTGAATCAGTTCTTCACATCAGGTGGCCAAAGTATTGGAGTTTCAGCTTCAGTATCAGTCCTTCCAATGAATATATAGGACTGATTTCCTTTAGGAAAGACTTGTTGGATCTCTTTGCAGTCCAAGGGACTCTCAAGAGTGTTCTCCAACACCACAGTTCAAAAGCAACAATTTTTTAGCACTCATCTTTCGTTATAGTCCAACTCTTACATCCATAGATGACCACTGGAAAAACCATAGCTTTGACTAGACAGACCTTTGTTGGCAAAGTAATGTCTCTGCTTTTTAATATGCTGTCTAGGTTGGTCACAGCTTTTTTTCCAAGAAGCAAGCGTCTCTTAATTTGATGGCTGCAGCCACCATCTGCAGTGATTTTGAAGCCCCCCAAAATAAAGCTGACACTGTTTCCATTGCTTCCCCATCTATTTGCCACGAAGTGATGGGACCAGATGCCATGATCTTCATTTTCTGAATGTTGAGATTTAAGCCAACATTTTTGCTCTCCTATTTTACTTTCATCAAGAGCCTCTTTAGTTCTTCCTTGCTTTCTGTCATAAGGGTGGTGTCATCTGCATATCTGAGGTTATTGATATTTCTCCTGGCAATCTTGATTCAAACTTGTATTTCCAGCTTGTGCTTCATCCAGCCCAGTGTTTCTCATGATGTACTGTGCACATAAGTTAAATAAGCAGGGTGATAATACACAGCCTTGACATACTCCTTTCCTGATTTGGAACCAGTCTGTTGTTCCATGTCCAGTTGTTCCTGTTGCTTCCTGACCTGCATATAGGTTTCTCAGGAGGCAGGTCAGGTGGTCTGGCATTCCCATGCTTTTCAGAATTTTCCACAGTTTATTGTGATCCACACAGTCAAAGGCTTTGGTGTAGTCAATAAGGCAGAAGTAGATGTTTTTCCGGAACTCTCTTGCTTTTTCGATGATCCAGTGGATGTTGGCAATGTTGGTTCCTCTGCCTTTTCTAAATCCAGCTTGAACATCTATTAATAGCAGTCAACCCTTAAGACCATTTCAGTGATACATTGTATATGTGTGTGTACACACACACACATTTTTACATTAACAGCTTGTATGATAGAACACTCTGATGCTGAACAGAGAAGCTCCACTTTCTGAGGTTTTATGGAGAGGGAGAACAAATAAGAGGGATTAGCCTTCGGAGATGGGTTGTTTGGGGCATGAACCAGGGAGAAAGATCCTTCTCATGAGAAAGGCTCGGGAAAAAAGCCAGCATAGTACAAGAAGCATCCAGGGAATATGCTCCATCATCTCTACCTGGGGTTTCTCTCTAAGGAACCAGATGGTTGCCTTGGCTGGCAGAGTGAAAACAGGCAGAAAGATGAAAAACTCCATAGAAAACACTGAATACTGTTGTTACTGAACTGTCTGTCACAGATGGCCAGGCATTCCTGAACTTTTAAAGTAGGTTAATCTGAAGAGGCAGTGGTTTGGGGAACAGGAAAGCGTTCAGGCCAGAATGCTCCATCTGCCACTTTGTATCTCTCTAGCTTTGGCCACATTTAACCTCTCTGAGCCTTAGTTTCAAATCTTATTTGTTCTACTGAAGACTAACCGGGTAAAAAAACATGGTATAACAGAAGGGAAGGAATTCAAAGAGCTCACACAATTAGATAATCACCCTATCATTCCATGAATGTGATGACCAGCATAGGCACAGTCTCAGAAGACTTTGTGGTTGAGGACGTGGTATCTGGGCTAAATTATTAAGGATGAACAGTGGCTGAAGAAGGAATAGGTAGCTCATGAAGAAAAGAGGGTGAGCACAGAATGGACAAAAACATATGGCTATGAAGCAAACGTATATACAAAAAAAAAAAAAAAAATTCTTCTCTGGTATGAAAAAAGAGAACCATTTATAAAGTAGGAAAACACTTCATGCCTGAACATGTGAAGAATTAAAGAAACTGGGGGAAAAATTGTTTAAAAAGGAAAGAAAAAAAGGAAGAACTGGCGATCCCAAATAAATTCCTTTGACACTAAGAAAAGCCTTTTCTTTCTTTACATTCTGCTCCCACTTTTGTGATTTATTTGCAGCTACACAAGGCCAGTTAGCAGCTGTGCTCATAGAAACTCCTTCTTTCTGGTGGGACAGGTTGCACCAGTGAATTTCTGATAACAGACAAAACTATGCAGGCACGGCTCTTCCAGATCCCAGTGCCGCCGCCCCTTCCCCCCCCTCCCCCCACACACACACAGGCGCGACTCTTCCAGATCCCAGCAGCCGCCCCTTCCCCCCTCACACACACACACACACACACACACACACACACACACACACAGCTTCTCACTGCCTTGCCTGTGTGATCCCATTTCACCTGCACTGTGAATCCCTCTCCCATTGCTCTCAAAATGAAGGCTGAACAATGTTTGACCCCTCTCTCTTATGGCCAGTGCAGTTTATTGAGCAAGAAGCTTCTGTTGGATTCCTTTATATTTCATTGATAATCAGAATCTACACCCTCGCTATTCACCTCCTTCAGACTCCAGCTATCTCATGAGGCTTCATGAGGTTTTGGTGTCTAGACACATATTATTTGGAACCACAGGGTCCCTGGGTAATGTTCAGAGACTAGCAACTCACTGATTGACCCCTAAGAGACTCCATGTGAGTCATTGACCCATTTCCCACAGGAAATGTTTTTCTGGAAGCAAAGAATGACACACTCTCATGGAGAGCTGTCCCACTTGCTGATCTCAATTTATTTTTTATTAACAATAACAACAAAACAAAACTGAAAAACACTAACTCATTTCTGACACTATTTGCTATTGATTATTTGTGACAAACAATCACCTTTAAGACTTCTTGAGAATGTTAAATTAAAAGGAAGACGTTCATATCCTCTCTAGGATTGTTGGTGAATAGGGAGTGGTGGAGAGAGATGGTCTGTATTCATCCTCATGGCTCTCTTTACTCTCCTCCCTGCCACTTCTGCCGTCCAGAAGCAGGAGAGGCAGATCAGCATCACATTCACATTTGGGGAAGGGACTTGGGCCACTGGCAAACATCAGTAAACTTCAGTCTGCAGGCCAAATCCAGTCCATCACCTGTTTTTTGTCAGGGGGAGTTTTTTGGGTTTTTATTTTAATTGTTATAGGACAATAGCTGCTTTACAATGTTGTGTTAGTAAAGCAAAATGAATCATCTATACTTTCACATATATCCCCTCTTTTTTGAATTTCCCTCTTATTTAGGACACCACAGGGTATTGAATAGTTCCCTGTGCTACATAGTACATGCTCATTTGTTGCATATTTTATATGCAGTATCAATAGTGTAATGTGCTAATCCCATCTCACATCCCACTCACCCCTCCTTTCACCCTTGGTATCCATACATTTATTCTCTAGGTCTGTGTCTCTATTTCTGCTTTGAAAATAGAATTGTCTCTACCAGTTATTATTTTTTTTCAGATTACACATATATGCATTGATATACAGGATTTGTTTTTCTCTTTCTGACTTAATGCATTCTATGTGACAGTCTCCAGGTCTGTCCACATCTCCACAGATGAATCCGTTTCATCCCTTCTTATGGCTGAGGAAGGTTCCACCTTACATATGTGCTGCGTCTTCTTTACCCATTCCTCTGTTGTTTAGCTTGTTTGCGTTTCCTGGCTATTGTACGCAGTGCTGCAGTGGGCCTGGTGCTTGCTGCATGCGTCTTTCTGAATTATGGTTTTCTCTGGGGGCATGTCCAGGAGTGGGATTGCTGGGTCACACAGTAGTTCAATTTTTAGATGTTTAAGAAACGTCCACATTGTTCTCCACAGAGGTTGCATCAATTTACATTCCCACCAACATGGCAAGAGGGTTCCTTTATCTCCACATCCTCTCTAGCATTGTTTGTAGATTTTGTAATGATGGCCATTCTGATCAGTGTGAGGTGATATCTCATTGTAGTTTTGATTTGTATTTTCTGTCACTTTTTTTTTTTAATAAATACATCATCCCTTGGTGTTTACTAAGAATTGGTTCCACAATGCCCTGAAAAATACCAAAATCCATGAATGCTTAAGTGCCTTACATAAAATGGAAGGATACAGGCATACCTCATTTTGTTGTGCTTCTTATTGCACTTTGAAGATATTACATTTTCTACAAATTGAAGGTTTGTGGCAACCTTGCATCAAGCAAGTCTATCTGCACCATTTGCCCCACAACTTTGTTCACTGAATGCCTTTCCATCCCATTTTGACTTCATTCATTTGTTCAACCTCTCAGTTGTGTCTGACTCTTTGTGACCCCATGAACTGCAGCATACCAGGCTTATCTGTCCTTCACTATCTCCCAGAGTTAGCTAAAACTCAGGTCCATTGAATCAGTGATACCCTTCAACCATCTCATCCCCTGTCATTCCCTTCTCCTCTTGCCTTCAATCTTTCCCAGGATCAGAGTCTTTTCCAATGATTCGGTTCTTACCATCAGGTGGCCAAAGTATTGGAGCTTCAGCTTCAGCATCAGTCCTTCTAATGAATATTCAGGGTTGATTTCCTTTGGGATTGACTGGTTTGCTCCCCTTGCAGTCCAAGAGACTCTCAAGAGTCTTTGCCAGCACCATAGTTCAAAAACACTGTCAATTCTTCGGTGCAAAACCATCTTTGTGGTCCATCTCTCACATCCGTACATGGACTAGGGGAAAAAACAGAGCTTTGACTATACAGACCTTTATCAGGAAAGTGCTTTTTCATATGTTGTCTAGGTTTGTCACAGCTTTTCTTGCAAGGAGCAAACATCTTTTAATTTTATGGCTGTAGTCACTGTCCACAGTGATTTTGGAGCCCAAGAAAATAAAGTCTCTCACTGTTTCCACATCTATTTGCCATGAAATGATGAGACGAGATGTCATATCTTTGTTTTTTGAATATTGAGTTTTAAGCCAACTTTTTCACTCTCCTCTTTCACTTTCATCAAGAGGCTTTTTAGTTCCTCTTCACTGTCTGCCATAAGGGTAGTATCATCTGGTAGTATTGTAGGGTGGTATCTAAGGTTATTGATATTTCTCCCAGCAATCTGGATCCCAGCTTGTGCTTCATCTAGCCCAGCTTTTTGCATGATGCACTCTACATGTAAGTTAAATAAGCAGGGTGACAGTATATCACCTTGACATACTCCTTTCTCAATTTGGAGCCAGTCCATTTTTCCATATCTGATTGTAACTGTTGCTTCCTGATCTGAACACAGGTGTCTCAGGAGGCAGGTCAGGTAGCATCATATTCCCATATCTTTAAGAATTTTCCACAGTTTGTCGTAATCCACACAGTCAAAGGCTTTAGCATAGCCAACGAAGCAGAAATAGATGTTTCTATGGAATTCCCTTGCTTTGTCTATGATCCAATAGATGTTGGAAATTTTATCTCTGGTTCCTCTGTCTTTTCTAAATCCAACTTGTACATGTCAAAGCCTAGATTGAAGGATTTTGAGCATTATCTTGCTAGGATATGAAGTGATTGCAATTAAGCATTACTTTGAACATTCTTTGGCATTGCCCTTCCTTGTGATTGGAATGAAAATTGACCTTTTCCAGTCCTGTGGCCACTGCTGAATTTTCCAAATTTCCTGGCATATTGAGTGCAGCATTTTAACAGCATCATAATTTAGGATTTGAAATAACTCAGCTGGAATTCAATCTCCTCCACTAGCTTTGTTCATAGTGATGTTTCCTAAGGCTCACTTGACTTCACACTCCAGGATGTCTGGCTCTAGGTGAGTGATCACACCAATGTAGTTATCCAGGTCATTAAGATCTTTTTTTTACAGTTCTTCTGTGTATTCCTGCCACCTCTTCTTGATATCTTCTGCCTCTGGTCCACACCATTTCTGTCCTTAATTGTGCCCATCTTTTTGCATGAAATGTTCCCTTTGTATCTCTAATTTTCTCAGTTTTGTGTAACTTAATGAAACTAAGCCATGCTGTGTAGGGCCACCCAAGACGGACAGCTCATGGTGGAAAGTTCTGACAAAACATGGTCCACTGGAGAAGGGAATGGAAAAACATTTCAGCATTTGTGCCTTGAGAATCCCATGAACAGTATGAAAAAGCAAGAAGATATGACACTGAAAGATGAACCTCCCAGGTCACTAGGTATTCAATATGCTACTGGAGAAGAGTGGGGAAATAACTCCAGAAGGAATAAAGAGACTGAGCCATAGAGGAAACACCAGCCAATGGTGGATGTGTCTGGTGGTGAAAGTAAAGTCTAACGCTGTAAAGAACATTATTCCATAGGGACCTGGAATGTTAGGTCTGTGAATCAAGATAAACTGGACATGGTCAAGAGGAGATGGTAAGAGTGAACATCGACATTTTAAGAATCAGTGAACTAAAAAATAAAAAAGAATCCGTGAACTAAAATGGATGGGAATAGGTAAATTTAATTCAAATGACCATTTTATCTTCTACTGTAGGTAAGAATCCCTTAGAAGAAATGGAGTAGCCCTCATAATCAACAAAGAATCTGAAATGCAGTACTTGGATATAATCTCAAAAACAACAGAATAATCTCGGTTCATTTTCAAGGCAAATCATTCAGTATCACAGTAATCAGTCTATGCCCCAACCACTAATGATAAATAAACAAGTTGAATGGTTCTAGGAAGACCTACAAGACCTTCTAGAACTAACACCAAAAAAAAGGTTTCCTTTTCATTATTCGGGACTGGAATGCAAAAGTAGGAAGTCAAGAGCTACCTGGAGTAACAGGCAAATTTGGCCTTGGAGTACAAAATGAAGCAGGTCAAAGACTAACAGAGTTTTGCCAAGAGAATGCATTGGTCATAGCAAATACACTTTCCAACAACACAACAGACTACTCTACACATGGACATCACCAGATGGGCAATATTGAAATCAGATTGATTATATTCTTTGTAGCCAAAGATGTGGAGAAACTCTGTACAGTCAGCAAAAACAAGACCAGGAGCTGGCTGTGGCTCAGATCATGAACTCCTTATTACCAAATTCAGACTTAAATTGAAGAAAGTAGGGAAAACCACTAGGCCATTCAGGTATGACCTAAATCACATCCCTTATCACTGTACAGTGGGTGACCAATAAATTCAAGGGATTAGATCTGGTAGACAGAATGCCAGAAGAACTATGGATGAAGGTTTGTAACACTGTACAGGAGGTGGTGATCAAAACCACCCCCAAGAAAAAGAAATGCAAAAAGACAAAATGGCTGTCTGGGGAGGCCTTACAAATACCTGAAAAAAGAAGAGATATGAAAGCAAAGGAGAAAAGGCAAGTCATGCATATCTGAATGCATAATCCCAAAGAATAGCAAGGAAAGATAAGAAAGCCTTTTTAAGTGAACATTTTGATTATTCTCAAAATATTACTGTTATATTTGCATATCCTCCCAAATACTTTAAGTCATCTCCACCTATAACAATACCTAATATAAAGTAATTTCTATATAAATAGTTGCAAATACAATGTAAATAGTATGATAAATAATTGCTAGTGTGAAGCAAATTCAATGTTTGTTTTTGGAACTTTCTGAATTTTTTTTTCTAATATTTTTGGTACGCAGTTGGTTGAATCTACAGATGCAGAACCCATAGAGGTAGACGGTAGGGTATAAAGTTTAATTGCAACACAGCCATACTCATTGGCAAACCACCACCACCAAGATAAAGCACAGACATACATGGGAAACAATTTCCTCAGTATCTGCCACGTTTGGGTTCATCTGACAAATATTCGTGAAGCACTTCCAGGGTGGGAGGCCCTGAGGATACAACAGGGAACAGAACTCATAGAGTTGATGTGCCACAAAGCTCACAATTTTCTGAGGCTTTATTGTCCAACTTTTTTTTTCTATGTTTGTTAAAGGATACAGACAAGTATTATGACTCAGTAATATGCATGGAAAAGGGTACCGACTGGAGTTATCAAATTAAATATAGGATGCCCAGTTAAATTCAAAAATATGTACTAAGCTGAAATAGCTACTATGAATGAAGCCAAGGGCTGTAATATTATCCTCTTTCTCATTGGGCATCAAGAGAGGGCCAAAATTCAATACACTTAAGATGTCTTTACCCCATTATCAAGGAGACAGATGTCTTTACCCCAGTATCAGAGGTGATTGATGGATTGTAGGGCTTCCCTGATAGCTCAGGTGGTAAAGAATCTGCCGGCAATGCAGGAGACCCTGATTCAATTCCTGGGTCAGGAAGATCCTCTGGAGAAAGGATAAGCTACCAACTCCAGTATTCTTGGGCCTCCTTTGTGGCTCAGCTGGTAAAGAATCTGCCTGCAATGGGGGAGACCTGGGTTTGATCCACAAGGACAGAGCCAGTTCTATGTAGATGTCTATGTCAAGCTATTTTTTAAATGATGCTAACAAATATTCCATTTTAAAAACTACTAGTAAAAAGAGGAAATATTTGAAAAAAAAAAAAAAAAAAAAGAAGAAGAGGAAGAGAGAACTCTTTCCTCCATTCTGGTAGGAGGGAGAAAAGAGAAACTTGTACACAGTGCATAGAGAAAAAAGCCCAGTTGAATAATTCATGAGTGTTGAGAAATGTGAGGAGTGCTCATGTGTGCAAGTATATGTCTCATACTGAAAACACCTGGCTTAACAAATCTGGGATCTTAGTCTTGTGATAACAAGAAAAAAGAACAGAGGGGAGAAAATCTTGTGGTAGCTGAACTTGTCACATATATTTAAAACCTAGACCCAGAGTGTTCAGATGGGCAGAATGGAAACCCTCCTAGCAGTGTGACTTTGAGTCTTGCACAGCCAGTCCCTAGAGATAGAGAGCATGCAAAAGGTCATGTGGTATTTATGAATGCATCTCATCAAACTAGTATTTGTGTTTACAAGTATCAGTGGATAATTTAACTCACACACAGAGATAATATATAAAACCAAACACAGAAGCAGAGTTTGTCATGGGCATTTAAAAAAATCAAACCTAGACTATATTAGCTAAATCTTAAGCAGTCCCTAAATTTAAACCATAAGTAAGAAGTGTCTTGTTTCCAGGTCATCCCTGAAGGATTTTCATCAGGCCTTCAGTTTGCCACAGTAGCAGATTGTAGATTTCTCCTCCCAAGCATTTCCCAAGAAAGACTTTCTGATTTGTCACACATGTTCCCATTCACTGGTCCAGTGCCCTTTGCAGAACCAGAGATTCTAAACTTGTCCGGAAAAGGTTTCATAATTCATCGTGCATACCACTCGGCTTGGCTCCAAGAGCAGTGGCCTGTTCCAAGTGCATGCTCTCAGACATTCACGGTTGACTAAAGGGACCAGATTTTTGATAAACTAATGTAGGACAAAGGGAAAGAGCCTGATCGCATAGCGCCTGAGGCTGAGACAGAGGAGGGGGAAAGAGAGAGGGTGGGGAGTGAGGTTGCAGTGCAAGGAGAATTGGGGCTCTTCTTAATGGGAGTCCTAGGAGACAAATGTGTGACTGCACTGGTTGAGGAAGCTTGCTCCCTGAAGGGGGAGGGGGTGTTGTACTAGTGAGAAACTTAGAAGGATAAGAGAGAGGAGGACAAGAAAATGGGAAAAGGAGAACCTGGAGAGAGAGCAAATGTTCCAGGACAAGTCATTTTGGAAAACATGGTGCCTGCCAGACAGCCCAGGAAGTTCATGTTGAGGGCCACTTTCTGTACAGGGTAGCCATTCACCTTGGCTTTGACAAAGCTGGAAAAGAGACAATGGAACTGATGCCCGGGGCCCACATCATGCTAATATTCTTTAAAAATGCCCATTTGACTATAGAGGTAAGACATTCTAATATTTCTCATTTCTGCTATGTTGGTAATGACTTCAGCAGTGAGCCATCTGAATTCAAAATTAAGATTTACTTTGTTTGAAATGTTTCACCTTTAGAAAGCTGCAGCAGAGTCATAAGAAAAGGAATATGTTTAACTATTGTTGTTAAAGCTAAGTATTCAGTCAGCCTTCTTCTCCTGCTGAATATTCAAATTGGAGAGCCACAGAGGACAAAGAGAAAAATAAATGCATTTCTGATTAGAAAATGCAAATTAATGCTTGCATTCTGCCTAAATTCCTCCAATATATCCTTTCAGTTGTTTTCTTTCATTGCCATTTTACTAGAAAACTTACATCATCTTTTTTGTTGTTTTGGGGGGGGGGGGGGGGGGGTTTTTTTTAAAATTTTCCAATAAAAAAACCAATAAACAAAAAATAAAAAAAAGAAAAAGAAAATTGAAAAAAAAAAAATCCCTATCAAAAAGGGGAAAAAAAAAAAAATTGAAAAATTTCCAAACTGGTATAGCTGTGACAAAACAGAAACTCCATACCATCTAGATGGCCTTATCAAATAATATCGCAGTTTGGAATGACAATTAGTTAACTACACTCCAAAAAAAAAAAAATCTCTCCAAAAAACAATACAACACTATATGAATTAAATAAAAAAAAAATTAAATTACCCCACTCACAAATAAAAATAAAAAAAAACAAAAAATAATAATTAATAGAAAAAAAAAAAAAAAAAAAAAAAAAAAAAAAAAAAAAAAAAAATTATATCATCCCCTCCCCCCCCCTTCACCAAAAAAATAAAAAAAAAAAAAAAAAAAAGTTGCGGGAGGAGAGGCCCCCTCCAGGGCCCAAAACTGGGCTCTTGTCTAACACTCAGAAATGAATTGTCTGAGGAGACACATTTGCTGACAAAGCAAGAGATTTTATTGGGAAGAACACCCGGGTGGAGAGCAGTAGGGTAAGGGAACCCAGGAGAACTGCTCTGCCACGTGGCTCTCAGTCTCGGCAGGTTTTATGGTGATGGGATTAGTTTCCGGGTGGTCTTTGGCCAATCATTCTAATTCAGAGTCTTTCCTGGCGGCGCATGCATTGCTCAGCCAAGATGGATGATAGCGAGATGGATTCTGGGAAGTGGACGGACATGTGGTGTCTCCTTTTGACCTTTCCCGAACTGTTCCAGATGGTGGTGGCTTATTAGTATTCCTTATCAGGATCTCCTGTCATAAAACAACTCATGCAAATGGTTACTATGGTGCCTGGCTGGGGTGGGCGGTTTCAATCAGTGTGCTTCCCCTAACAACTCCCCCTGAGAGACTTCATACTCAAGATACTTCTTGGGAATTGAGGCGGAGGTCTCTTTCTTCTGTAACTTCTTCCTGCTGTGCATGGGCATAGTCCTGCCTAGCAGAGCAGAAGTCTCTCTCTACCAGATCTAAGTCAAGGTATTTTTTGCCTGAAACCAGCATTCACCCTTGTAATTACAGCAATTTAGTTTGAAACTGTTGGCCCCTCTCAGAGATGAAATAGGCAGGGGCCAAACAGGAGACCTAATACGATGGTCATCTCTGGTCCCCAGAAACAGAAGACAACATTTGAGCTGAGGATTGCAGGGTTTGTGACCCTTTTTGATTGGTTGGTGGTGAGGCAACAGAGCTGTGCTCCAGGAATCTTGTGTTCAGTCTGAAGTTACCATCCTCCACCTGGGCGGGGGCTCCAGTTCTGTAGAAGAACTCAAAGACATTGTTATGCATATTTCTTTGAGTAGGAACCAGGACTGTCTGGAGGCTGTATCAACCTTTGATTGTTTCTCCTCTGTTTCTGTATCCCCTCCCTTCCCTGATTAGCAATTGTTTGAATCCACACTTTGGAACTCAGGGAAGGTCAAGGAGGCTGATTGAAGCCTATATCCTACAGACAAGCAATGGAGAACACAGATCAGATCTCTACTCCAGAGCCCCACGAGTTCTACTCAGTTTTAATTTAGGGAATGGAGGCAACTATGACTGTGATAACTTTCTGTCAAAATAGAGCATAGGACTGCCTTATCTTGGAATACAGACACTGAATTGGAAGTATTTCTGAGTTCCAAGTTCTAGATCTGTGTCTTTTTTTTTTTTTTTTTTTTTTTTTTGTTTGTTTTGCCATATATAAAAAAAAACTCCCAAGAATCCCCCCCCCCCACCCCCCCCCCCCCCTCCCCCCCCCTACCATCCCTCTCGGTCGCCCCAGTGCACGTAGATCTGAATCTTGTATGATTAAAATCTCAATCCCTTGGTCTGTCATTTTGCTGTAACAGACCCAATTAGAAGTAGTTGGAGGAGTGATAACTGGAATTTAGTAGACAAAATAAATCTCGTTTCTTTTTAGAAGAATAGGCCTGAAACCCAGTCTGGACCTGGCACTTTGGGGAGACTTGTAGCCAGGTAGCCAGTTGCCTAGTTTTATAAAAAGTAAGGCAGACATTGTTTTGAGAATGGTGGCATCCAAGCCTGACACGACTCAGAAAACTCAAGTGTTTAGCAATACAAGGTCTAATCTGAAAGTACATCTATAGCATCACCTAGTTATTTCCCAGGATATCTGAACCGTAGCTACTCTATTTTGACTTTTAATTGTAAACTTTTCCTTAATAGCCAAAGCAGATTTCACCGTTAATGACGTTAGTGTTTCTCTAGGTATGAGAAGATGCAAGAATTAGGACTTGTAAAATTTTCTCCTGAAAGCATCTAATCTACTATCTGAAAGCCTGTTCTGCCAGTTTTTTTCCCAGAGCACAGAGTGCCTCATTCCTGATTTTCACCCTGAACTCCTTTCAGGGGTGTTGAAAATCGGCAGTTGCAGTGGCCATGATTTAATCTTTGTAGATGGCAAGTGTCAGTCTTCAGTTGGCAGAGCCCTTTTTTGCTTATAAACTTGACCATGATTTGTGGGGGGCATTTCATGACCATTTTATCCCATGGTGCTGAGAATGTCCATTCTTAGGTTTGGCAAAGATTTTGTTGACAGGCCACTCAATGTGCTGTTAGTGGACTAGGCCATAAAACAGTATCCAAAATTCTCTTGGACCACCTGTCTTACTAGCCTCTTGGTCCAGGAAAATATTCCCTCTTGTTGCTTCTTCCCATATCTAGAGTTACACTGTTATGATCATCAATCTCATATGGAACTATGTATTATTCTATTAGAGGCCTCAGACACACATTTGACAGTGTAAGAAATAGCAATTTTGTAAAACAGGTGAAATACAAATAACATAGCCAGCAGTATTAGTAAAGTCACAAGTAAGACTTAAGGAGCTTCCATTAGATGTAGCCAAGTATATCTCAGGTCATCTGACTTAGTCTGCTCTGTGGACTCTTTATCTTCCAGGGAAATTATATACTGGCACCGTCTATAAGGCACATAGCCCCGTTTTCTAGTGTTACTAGATTGATTGCCCTTAGTATAATTTAATTGTTTCCAACACAGAGGAGACTTTAAGTCTAAATTACTATAGCCTGGTGTTATCTATATAAATCCATCCCATAATTGTGGGAGATTCTTTCCTCCTTTGCTGAAACTTTTCTTGTTGCTCTGATTGAGCTTGAGTAATAGAAAAAAAGCTCAAATTTATGGCCAGAGTCAGAGCAGGCATTATTAACTGGTCCAGTGTGGGATCCCATCCAGTAATATCACAGTGACCTGAATATGACCATAAATTTTTGTTTTTAATGAAATTTTCTCAGGGCCAACCAGTTAGAGTCTTGTAGTAGAGAAATTTACCAAGGTAACCCAGAACTAGACACAGGTAATTGGCCACAAACCCAACAATTGAATTGATTTCTAAAACTAGCATAGAATCAGGCCTATGATAGAAAAGCATTTGATTTATATGCAAAGGTCTAAGAAGTCAAGAAAACATAAATGATCATTTGATTCGGCCCCCCCACCTCGGGGGCGCTGTCTCCCCCTGTGGTCGTCGTCTTCTCATCCTGGTGTAGTGTAGTTTCTCCTGCTTGAGCATCATTTTAAGGTGACATCAGGTCATCTGTCTTCTCTATAGACCAATCCAGTGTAGGGGCCTTTGGAAGAAGGAATTAATCTAAGAGTTAATTTCCCTTCAGTTTCATTGTGCATGAGCTAGTTAAGAGTACCTGATAAAAAAAAGTCCTTCCATCCAGGTTGGAGACAGTCCCTTAAATTATGTCTTTTTCCAGTCCTGGTTGCAGGTCATGAGGCATCTGATCTTCATCCAAAGATAGATTACTGAGATAAGCTTCAGAAACAAACTTAGGGTGTTCTTTAAGAATTCAATTAAATTTTACATTAATATCACATAACAGCAAAGAACTAGTCCAAGAAATAGAGTCGTCACTAGATGCAGACCATCTTTAACAAACTGGGATTTAACATTTTTTGAAATGTCTTTTTCTCCCTAAAGTTACCCTCATTTTTATCAAATATAACAAAATTAAGGCTAGTTTGTTTGCAAAATAGGTCTATTCTCACTAATTTTGGTCTGATTATTTATATAATCATAATTGATTATAGACTTTTTATTTTGCTGAAACATTTAGAGTCTCAGACTGAACTTTTAAAATAAAACAGGGCTGGGAAACTCACATCAAAGGCTTATCACAGATTTTGCCTAACAAATCTAGGTGAATTCTTCCCTTTTTAAGGTCTTAAAAATTTCTTGAGATTTTTGTACCCATGAGATAGCCTTCCTAACTCATTTGATAAACTTACTGGAAACCTAAGAATTTCCAATTTTTGGAGGAGTCAGATAGAAAATATAATTGTTTTGTTTATAACATTTAATTTTACCAAAGTATTATCATAATTAGTTTGAGAGGAAGGTTTTCCTTACTCCCTGAAAACATAAGATTCAAACCCATAATTTTTCAGATAGAAACCATAAAAGTTATAAGCATATTCGCTGGTTCATTCAGCCCTTTTGTTAACTTTTGTGAAGTCATCAGGTTTTCCATTAGAATACCAGGACATATCAGAATGTTAAGAACTCCATATAATTTCTAGGATTATCTGTATTAGTAATTTTACCATACATTATAACATAAGGGAATTTATTACTCATTTGATAATCTTTTTCATGTAATTTAACAAACCAAATAAACACAGTTTAATATCTCTCTTTGGGATGTTTTGTGAGGGCCCCCCTCCCCCAACCCAGGGAGAAGGAAAAAAAAAAAAAAAAAAAAAAAATTATTTTTGGAAGTTTTATAAAAAAAAACAATTAAAAGGCTTTAGAACATTTGGTCAGATTTAGTCAATGCTGATGGGTGTATCATTTAGCTTGTTGATATGTCACAATAGGCGGGGGGAGCGCCCCCAAATTTCTTTTTTTAAAAAATAATAATAAAAAAAAACAAATTAAATTTTTTTTCTTTTTTTTTTTTTTTTTAATTGAAAAATTTAGTATGCACCTAACATTATTTATTTATAGTCCCAAATCTCTTTAGTTTCTCTGTAAAAGGAAATTAGTGTTTAGTAGTAAATGCTTCAAAATCTTATTTTATTTGGAAATGACCTAACTATTCAGTAGATGTCCAACACTTAGCACACTTGGCACAGCCCTTAGAAATTTAAGTTATGCCAATCTGGAGAGACTATTCTAGACAGGTATTCCTAAAGAATAATTATGCTTAATAGAGTTTATATAAAAGCTCATATCTCATTTACATTTTTTAGAAGTTTCTTCACTCGAGGTAATTTCCTTATTAACAATCTTGTGACAGATATAATATTTAACTTATATTAAACCTAGGTATCGGACAGGGTGTGGTCCGCTGGAGAAGGGAATGGCAAACCACTTCAGTATTCTTGCCTTGAGAACCCCATGAACAGGATGAAAAGGCAAAATGATAGGATACTGAAAGAGAAACTCCCCAGGTTAGTAGGGGCGCAATATGCTACTGGAGATAAGTGGAGAAATAACTCCAGAAATAATGAAGGGATGGAACCAAAGCAAAAAGAATACCCAGCTGTGGATGTGTTTGGTGATAGAAGCAAAGTCCGATGCTATAAAGAGCAATACTGCATAGGAACCTGGAATGTCAGGTCCATGAATCAAGGCAAATTGGAAGTGATCAAACAAGAGATGGCAAGAGTGAATGTCGACATTCTAGGAATCAGCGAACTAAAATGGACTGGAATGGGTGAATTTAACTCAGATGACCATTATATCTACTACTGTGGGCAGGAATCCCTCAGAAGAAATGGAGTGGCCATCATGGTCAACAAAAGAGTCCAAAATGCAGTACTTGGATGCAATCCCCAAAACGACAGAATGATCTCTGTTCATTTCCAAGGCAAACCATTCAATATCACAGTAATCCAAGTCTATGCCCCAACCAGTAACACTGAAGAAGCTGAAGTTGAACGGTTCTATGAAGACCTACAAGACCTTTTAGAACTAACACCCAAAAAAGATGTCCTTTTCATTATAGGGGACTGGAATGCAAAAGTAGGAAGTCAAGAAACACCTGAAGTAACAGGCAAATTTAGCCTTGGAATACAGAATGAAGCAGGGCAAAGACTAATAGAGTTTTGCCAAGAAAATGCACTGGTCATAGCAGATACCCTCTTCCAACAACACAAGAGAAGACTCTATACATGGACATCACCAGATGGTCAACACCGAAATCAGATCGATTATATTCTTTGCAGCCAAAGATGGAGAAGCTCTATACAATCAGCAAAAACAAGACCAGGAGCTGACTGTGGCTCAGACCATGAACTTCTTATTGCCAAATTCAGACTGAAATTGAAGAAAGTAGGGAAAACCACGAGACCATTCAGGTATGACCTAAATCAAATCCCTTATGATTATACAGTGGAAGTGAGAAATAGATTTGAGGGCCTAGATCTGATAGATAGAGTGCCTGATGAACTATAGAATGAGGTTCGTGACATTGTACAGGAGACAGGGATCAAGACCATCCCAATGGAAAAGAAATGCAAAAAAGCAAAATGGCTGTCTGGGGAGGCTTTACAAATAGCTGTGAAAAGAAGAGAAGTGAAAAGCAAAGGAGAAAAGGAAAGATATAAACATCTGAATGCAGAGTTCCAAAGAATAGCAAGAAGAGATAAGAAAGCCTTCTTCAGCGATCAATGCAAAGAAATAGAAGAAAACAACAGAATGGGAAAGACTGGGGATCTCTTCAAGAAAATCAGAGATACCAAAGGAACATTTCATGCAAAGATGGGCTCGATAAAGGACAGAAATGGTATGGACCTAACAGAAGCAGAAGATCTTAAGAAGAGGTGGAAAGAATACACAGAAGAACTGTATAAAAAAGAGCTTCACGATGCAGATAATCATGATGGTGTGATCACTGACCTAGAGCCAGACATCCTGGACTGTGAAGTCAAGTGGGCCTTAGAAAGCATCACTAGGAACAAAGCTAGTGGAGGTGATGGAATTCCAGTGGAGCTATTCCAAATCCTGAAAGAGGATGCTGTGAAAGTGCTGCACTCAATATGCCAGCAAATTTGGAAAACTCAGCAGTGGCCACACAGGATGGAAAAAGGTCAGTTTTCATCCCAATCCCAAAGAAAGACAATGCCAAAGAGTGCTCAAACTACTGCACAATTGCACTCATCTCACACGCTAGTAAAGTAATGCTCAAAATTCTCCAAGCCAGGCTTCAGCAATATGTGAACCGTGAACTTCCTGATGTTCAAGCTGGTTTTAGAAAAGGCAGAGGAACCAGAGATCAAATTGCCAACATCCACTGGGTCATTGAAAAAGCAAGAGAGTTCCAGAAAAAACATCTATTTCTGCTTTATTGACTATGCCAAAGCCTTTGACTGTGTAGATCACAATAAACTGTGGAAAATTCTGAAAGAGATGGAAATACCAGACCACCTGATCTGCCACTTGAGAAATTTGTATGCAGGTCAGGAAGCAACAGTTAGAACTGGACATGGAACAACAGACTGGTTCCAAATAGGAAAAGGAGTACGTCAAGGCTGTATATTGTCACCCTGTTTATTTAACTTCTATGCAGAGTACATCATGAGAAACGCTGGACTGGAGGAAACACAAGCTGGAATCAAGATTGCTGGGAGAAATATCAATAACCTCAGATATGCAGATGACACCACCCTTATGGCAGAAAGTGAAGAGGAACTAAAAAGCCTCTCGATGAAGGTGAAAGTGGAGAGTGAAAAGGTTGGCTTAAAGCTCAACATTCAGAAAACGAAGATCATGGCATCTGATCCCATCACTACATGGGAAATAGATGGAGAAACAGTGGAAACAGTGTCAGACTTTGTTTTTCTGGGCTCCAAAATCACTGCAGATGGTGACTGCAGCCATGAAATTAAAAGACGCTTAGTCCTTGGAAGGAAAGTTATGACCAACCTAGATAGCATATTCAAAAACAGAGACATCACTTTGCCAACAAAGGTTCGCCTAGTCAAGGCTATGGTCTTTCCTGTGGTCATGTATGGATGTGAGAGCTGGACTGTGAAGAAGGCTGAGCACCGAAGAAGTGATGCTTTTGAACTGTGATGTTGGAGAAGACTCTTGAGAGTCCCTTGGACTGCAAGAAGATCCAACCAGTCCATTCTGAAGGAGATCAGCCCTGGGATTTCTTTGGAAGGAATGATGCTAAAGCTGAAACTCCAGTATTTTGGCCACCTCATGCGAAGAGTTGACTCATTGGAGAAGACTGTGATGCTGGGAGGGATTGGGGGCAGGAGGAGACGGGGACGACAGAGGATAAGATGGCTGGATGGCATCACTGACTCGATGAATGTGAGTCTGAGTGGCCTCCGGGAGTTGGTGATGGACAGGGAGGCCTGGCGTGCTGTCATTCATGGGGTCACAAAGAGTCAGACACGACTGAGCGACTGATCTGATCTGATCTGAAACCTAGGTACAATGAAAATATTCTAATTAATATTAATTACTCTAAGACATGTCTATATTAGATAGATCAACAAACAAACATTAATATCAGGTATTTAATACTGAATATTTCCCAGTTCACATGAACCTGGAATTTATTGTTTAATTTAGAATTATTTGATTTGTAAGTGCTTACCTTTTTTTAAGGCAAATAGAGCTCATTTACAAATTAACCTCAAAAATATTACCCAGAGACAAAGACATACCAAGACATATTTAGACAGACACAGTGCAAGATCTAGCTTCATTTTTCTAAGTTTAGTACTAGTTTATAAAAAAACAGTTGGAATAAATAAAACTTTTAAAGGCTTTTTCCCATTTTTCCTCAGTGTCAGGAGTTAGAGATGGTCTAGATAAATATTCCTGAGAGCCCTGGTCTTAAGGCACAGGGAAAGAAAATCAAGTTCTAACAAAATGGTGGCAGGTCTAAACCAAATGTTGGCCAGACAAAGCAAAATGGCCATCAAAAATTACAACACAGAACAGAGTTAAAACACACACATATAAACCTGGCAGTCCTCATCAGACACTCCCTTAAATACAAGAAGTAACAGCTTCAAAGATTTCAAAGGGAGGAAAGGAAGCCAGGTTGAAAGAAGAAGGGGGGGAGGAGGCGGGAGACAGGGGGCACAAATGGGGTGGCCTTACAGACGTTTCCTGCCACCTGCAGATACCCGGGCATTATGGGACTTTGCCCTGGGCCTCCAGAGAAGGGAGGACTGGAACTCGGCCCTACCAGAAATCAGACCAGACCAGAACCAGAATTTGAGTTCTCTGCCAAGAGAAGGTGATCAGTCTCCAATCCTCAGCTCAGGCTGAGGCTCTTCGACCAGATTCCTGCATCCAGAACCAGGGGACTAGAAAAACGGGGAAGGATAGGAAGGGTTAAGGAGAGGAAAGAGAGAGGGAAGGGGAGAGAGGTAAATAAAGTCTTTTGTTCCTTACCGGGTCAGGGCACTCTGGCCAGCTATCCATGTTAGGAGGAGGCCAGGGACAAAAGGGTCCCAGTTGTGGCCACTGGGTCCATTGGCAGGCAGGCTGGCCCCTGAGTACCCCGAATGGTCAGGATGTCAGTCTCAGCGAAGAAGCGTCCCACCAGAGTCGCCATTTGTTGCAGGAAAGGGGACCCCTTCCAGGGCCCGAAACTGGGCTCTTGTCTAACACTCAGAAATGAATTGTCCGAGGAGACACATCTGCTGACAAAGCAAGAGTTTTTATTGGGAAAGGGCACCCGGGTGGAGAGCAGGAGGGTAAGGGAACCCAGGAGAACTGCTCTGCCACGTGGCTAGCAGACTCAGGTTTTATGGTGATGGGATTAGTTTCCTGGTGGTCTTTGGCCAGTCACTCTAATTCAGAGTCTTTCCTGGTGCCGCACGCATCGCTCAGCCAAGATGGATGCTAACAAGAGGGATTCTGGGAAGTGGACGGACATGTGGTGTCTCCTTTCAACCTTTCCTGAAGTCTTCTGGTTGATGGTGTCTTATTAGTTCCATATTCCTTATCAGGATCTCCTGTCACAAAACAACTCATGCAATTGGTTATTATGGTGCCTGGCCAGGGTGGGCGGTTCAATCAGTGTGCTTCCCCTAACAGAATGAGCTACAACATGGTTCAGCATATATTACATATCTTTTCAATATATTCGATGGGGGATGGGCAAAGGGAAAAGATCACAGAATAGCATAACATGATGATTCTAATCTTATTTTTAAAAGCATTATCAGTGGATAGGTTTCATGAATATTTTACATAATTGTTAGGGCAAAGAAAATATCGGCTAGGATTCACAACAAAATGTAAGCAGTGCCTACTTGTGGAAAGCAGCAGGTTGAGTTTGCAGAGATGGGGGACTCTTAAGTTTCTTTTCTCACTCCACTGTGTATTTCCTTTGTATCCATAGGCCTGTGTGATCCCACTATTCACTAATATCAGTGAATATACTCAGATATTTTAGTTTACTTCTCTTCTGCAAAATCCCAGAATTTGCAGATTCTCCTAGGTAAGTGTCATCATACCTGAAAAGTGCAACGTTGACCATTCAACACCAATTCTGGTACTTTCTCTCAGTGATTTTTTTGCTCCCTGGAATTCATAGAATTGTCTCAGTTCAACTCTCTCATCCCTGCTCCATTCCTTCATAGACCTCTCTACCATAAGCCCCTCTTCCAAAGTCACATGCAAGCTTTTACGGAGACTCATACAGAAAGCAGGGTGAAATTCCAACCCTCACTTCCAAACTCTCACCAAGACAAAACTCTGCAAATTTTATCTCCGGTTGTAAAGGTGGATGATCTACCATTATATAAGAACCACTGTTGGATCATAAAATAAGTGAACTAGAAAATGAACATTATCCAGGTGGGTGGTACTCAACCTACTCTGCATGATGGAAACATCTGAGGAGCTTTGAAAGCATGGAAACACTTGGGCCATCCCTAGACTAACCAAAACAAAGTCTATTTTGGAAACTTCTCAGAAAGATAAAGACACTGAGTAGCAGGGAGGATGAATGACTTGCCAAAGGTCCCAAAGGTCATTGAGGTGCCAGTTGGAGGATGTGTTAATAACCAGATTTTATTTGCTTATCTAGGATGCATGGCAATGAATAATATAGATACTAGAATTAAGCATAAACTTTTTATTAAAATTAGAAAATCAAACGATATACTTTTCTACTCTGGGGTATACACTGCTTGAAAATTACCATTATTAATGATACTAGTTCATGTTAGTCCAATATTAGAAAAATAGATTTTATGTTGCCTGATTGTAAGTAAATAATTTCTCAGAAACTTGTCTCTTGAAAGTTTAATTGCCCTAATGGTTGGCATCATAACTCATCAGCCCATCAAACTCATCAATATGAAGGCTCAACAGTATACGTAAATGCCTTAATAAAAGAATATTATAAGAACCTATATTACTCTTTTTATATAGCTCAGCATAAATTAGGTCAGATGTAATTTTTAAAATCATCCCCATATGTTTAAATCTAGAAAACCATCTAAAATTAATCAAATTCCCCCAGAAATTAACGCACAAGTCTTACATTTTGAGTTGTTCTGCCAACAAATCCCAGGGCATGCCTAGTTATTATGGATATTTTTAAGAAGCCATTTTCCTCTCAGAAATGTTTGTATCTCAACCCCTTATACAGTGAAGAATTTGAATTCATTTCAAGTTCTCATACTAAAAGTAAAAGGACCTCTCCCAGACATCTACACAACATTGTTGCGCAGCTCAGAAATTAGAGTTGTTCTGCTTTGCCCTCAAAGACTTTTGAGAACCAGAGTTTACTACTGAAACCAAGAAGTACCCTGTGGGGCCCCTGGGCACAAAAGCCCTTTTGTCCCGTTTTTCATACAAGCAAGACTCCAGCCACCCTGACCTTCCCTGAGCTCCAAAGTGCATCTTCAAACAGTTGGTAATCAAGGGAGAAGCAGCCAGGAAACCACCAGAGGCAAGATTAGAGAGCAGGGAGACTCCTGGAGATTAGGAGAGGACACCTGAGAGGAGACTAAGGGAGTGCAGGCTCTGCACACACCCTAGTCTTATCAGCATCTCACCCTTGAACTATTGCTATAAAACTCCTCTCCAGATCCTTCTGGGTTGGGACCCATAGTTTTTGAAGGCAGGACCCTACTGTGTCCCCATTTGTCTAGAAAACAAATGATGATCATCTTTTCTGCTTTATCCAAAACTCTTGTCTCCAAAGTTCAACTTGGCATCGGTGCAGAGAGGCCGAGCTTTCAGCATCACTATTGACAGTTTTCAGGCAAAATTATACAATTTCTCCTGTAGTAGTCCCAGCCTCAAGAGCTCAGATCCCTGCCTCACGAAGCCTGTGTCATAACCAATACTCTCAGTTGAATAAGAGAGAATCTTTAGAGGAAAGACTCAATAACCCTTTTAGAAACAATTAACTCTTAGGGATGTATTTCATCAAATATCTCTTAATCCAAACATGGCGCAAGCTAGGACACAGGGTATAAGACAAGAAAGGAAGAAAGGTCTGTAGTGGAATCACAGCAAACTGATGTCCATAGGCATTGGAAAATTCACTTCTGTCCCTTGTCCCAACCTGTATCAATCAGCCACTCCAAAGATATAGGAAATGTCTTTGATCTGCTGCTGATTTTTGTTTGTTTGTTCAGAGAAAACATCAATCCCAATGAACTTTTCCAACTTCTCCATGAACAATATAAATAAAGCTAGGTTCCAGCTTTAAGCAGTAAGTCCTCACAGTTTCCTTCTCTTTAAATAAGGACATTTTAGACACTGCCCTGAGAGAAGTCATTATCTTGCTGTTGTTTTGTTTTAAAAAACTCATTGTTTTGTTTATATTTGTTTTTGCTCATTGTTTTCCCACATGAGCAAAATAGTTAACTTAAAAATGAGCTACTATTGGTAGTTGGGGCAGCCTCATTAAATCTTTCAGAACATTAAATTCACCATTTTTTATTTTCCTTTCAATACTATGATAAATTCTGTGGATCTTTGCCTGAGCTAGACAATGTGGCATTTATTTAATCAAAAACATTTCCCAGGAACTACCTAAAAAAGTTTCTAAATTCCTTAATAATATTATCCTAATCCATCATGTTGCTCGCTATTTGCATAGTCATTTCATTGAATAGTTTATGATAAATGGAAGTGAAAGGATTTTCTTACACCATCATTTTTCACAAGGCCTGCTTTCTGATTAGAACATGAGAGGCAGTTTCCTTCCAAAACCCCTGAAGTGAGTTTCAACTTTCTAAAGAGATTCAGGGGCTGCGCTGGCAGCCTGCTGATCTTATATACTGATCTGTCCTCCTCTGTTAGGCTCCTCTCCCACTTTGACTCCCCAAAGGCCATCTTCTGGAAAACATAATCATGAAACCTCCCATTCGAGTCTATGCAGCCAAGAGCACAAGTGCTCAGGATTCTCTCACACCCAAAGCTTCTGTGAGTCATTGTACTTCTTCTATTACCTCTTCCCAAGTACCTTATGACTAATATGGCCTGTCCAAACTTCCCACAGCATATTCATCAATGGCTAAAGAGCATTTTTGTTATGGACTTTAATTATATTGTCCCCAAATTTGTGTGTTGAAGTCCTATTCCCCAGTACCTCAGAATGTGATTGTATTTGGAGATAAGGTCTTTAAGGAGGTAAATAAGGTACAATGAGGTTATTCAAGTGGGTTCTAATCCAATGGGCTTCCCAGGTGGCACTAGTGGTAAAGAACCCACCTGCCAATGCAGGAGACGTAAGAGTCATGGGTTCAATCCCTGGGTCAGGAAGATCCCCTGGAGAAGGGCATGGCAGTCCACTCCAATATTCTTGCCTGGAGAATCCCATGGACAGAGGGGCCTGGTGGCTTATGGTCCATAGCGTCACAAAGAGTCAGACAAGAAGTGACTTAGCACACACACATGCCTAATCCAATAAGACTGGTAACCTAAAAGAAGAGGAGATACAGTAAGAAACGGACATGCACAGAAGGAAGACCATGAGAAATCCTAGAGAGGAGGTGGCCATCTACAAGCCACGGACAGAGGCCTCAGAGGAAACCCTGCCCAAACCTCCATCTCAGATTGTTCACTCTCAAAACCAAGAGAAAATACATTTCTCCTGCTGAAGCCTCTTAGTCTGTGGTATTTTGTTCTGGCAGTTCCAACAAACTAATACAAATATTTTTCTCTAATCAAGTTTTAGCACCTATTTGAGGCCAAGGGGAAACATGTGGAAAAGTAAGACTGAAAGAAGGACTGAGCCAAGATCAGATGTAGTCTTACAGGTATGAAAAGGAATTAGAACTTAATTCTAAGTAAGATTTAGATGGAGGAGGGATATGGGATTCAACAGTATAGCCAAAGTCCTTTGAGAAAACAAGATTCGAGCAATTTTGATGGGCAATGATGTCAGCCAGACATACAGTGGATTAAAAAAATCTAAATGCGTGGTATGAACATGAACTCAGGGAACACAGGTGACCATGAAACTACCTATATCTTTCTTCTAACAATAACCCATATCACACCAGTTAGTATTTAGTATGAGAAATTCAGTAAAAGTTTAATGCCTTGATCTAATATAAACAATTCTGCTTCCTCAGTGAAAAAAAGCAGCAGCAGCCCCCTTACAAACGGCAGCACCTACAACCAAAGCAAGCATGTTCCTTTCTCTTGCAAAGTTGACTACTTGCAGAACAAAGTATAATTTCTCCACATCTTACTTACATTTAGAATAACCTAAAAGTATTTTCCCTAGAGACAGATATTTATGGACTCACACCATTATGCTAAATAGATGTAGAATGTTAGGAAGCTATAGAAGAAGACTCTTGCCATTTGTCATTAGGTGCCAATAACGTTACACCCCTAGTCAATGAACTTTATAATTGAAAACTAAAAATCATAGTTGTGCTGCCTTGCGACTATTCTTTCTCACATCAAAATTCTCAGGTGACTATGTGAAACCTTAAATAGGTCATAATAAGGGCCAGAGATTATCATCTGCTTGCCAGTGCAGTCTTAGAAGGATAGCTCTGAGTTTTATAAATAGAAACTTTTTTTTTTTAAGCTCACCTGGCTGACAGTAGTCATAATACGATTGGGATTTCACTTGAAGGTCTTCATGATAGCCAGAATCAAGTCTCCAAAATTTCCTGAGATGTTGTCAAAGTATATTA
The DNA here is from genome assembly GCA_935064755.1 of Tragelaphus eurycerus. NCBI lineage: Eukaryota > Metazoa > Chordata > Mammalia > Artiodactyla > Bovidae > Tragelaphus > Tragelaphus eurycerus. The sequence goes on along the minus strand of CAKXYN010000010.1, from coordinate 34,906,886 downwards.
AATGTTGCCCATTGCTTTGCTGTTTGGTTGATTGGTTGTGGTTTAGACTTCTAACTAAAACTCAGTGAGATAACCTTATCACTATGCAAAATGCTTAGCACAATGTCTGATAGACACTCAAAAAAAAATGTGTCGTGAATGAGTTATTAAATGAGTAAATAAATACATCATAGTTAGAATAAGAATGCACCTGGTTATCAAGGAAACAAACTATGTGTTAAAAGATTGCCAGGAACTCATGCCCATATATTTTAAATGAAGCCATTATTTCAGCTTCATTGTTCTCCACTACCTGGCTTTCTCTGCCCCTCTGTTCTTATGGGTTTCCTAGTGCTCCTGAGTTTAACTCTTTTAACCTGTCAACATATTATTATTTGTCTACCATTTACAGATTATTTCTGTTCCCAGTTCTAAAACTCTGGGATGATATGATTGGTGTCCAGTTCTAACTGTTGCTTCCTGACCTCCATAAAGGTTTCTCAAGAGGCAGGTCAGGTGGTCTGGTATTCCCATCTCTTTTAGAATTTTCCACAGTTTATTGTGATCCACACAAAGTCTTTGGCATAGTCAATAAAGCAGAAATAGATGTTTTTCTGGAACTCTCTTGCTTTTTCAATGATCCAGCAGATGTTGGTAATTTGATCTCTGGTTCCTCTGCCTTTTCTAAAACCAGCTTGAACATTGGGAATTTCATCGTTCACGTATTGCTGAAGCTTAGGAAACATGAAATCAGCTTATAAATATTTTTACATTTTCTATTCTAGTACATTTATAAATCAAGAGTAGCACAATAATCCACCTTGGAATACATTTTTTACTTTCCTTAATTATTGAATGAGAGTAGCTTATATATGTGTGTGTGTGTATATATATATAAATTTTTTTTTTTTATTTTTAAATCAGCTAAACGTTGGTTTGTTCTGAAGCAGCTGAGGATCCAAGATGCTCTAGGCTACAAGCTGAAGTTTGGAAAAAATTAAACCTGCTGACTTTTATCCTTTCTTTTGGATAAGATGGTTATGGCTAATTTGGGCCTCTGGCAATAAAACATGAACCTGTCTATCTGCATTATTAATGGATGCTTGATAGGATGAGCTAACAGTGATTTTGGTTTCTTTACAAAGAGACTGAGAGGAAATTTATTGAAATGGAAAAAGTCAAATGGGCAGAAATGTGATGATAATAACAATGAACATTTATAGATTGCTTATGTTGTGCCAGGCATTGTGTTGAGTACTTCAAATGATTCATTTGATGTAATATGTACAATTAACCTATGGCATGGATACTATCATTACCCCATTTTAAAGGTTAGAAAACCAAGACTTAAAGAAGCTGAGTAGCTATACAAGATTACAGCAGCTAAGAAAAAGGTGGAACTGCAATTTCATTTCAGGTAATATAGCTTAAGAACCATCATTCTCCTATAGATCTTAATATATAGCTTTACTGCATCCTTCAAGTTGAAAACTAAGTTCCTGGCAGAGCCAACAAATCATGCAAGTCCTGGGGCTGAAATTTTTCTCTCTGGGCTAAACCATTTCTTGATTTTCTTAAGCATGAGATGAGGAGAGGGCTGTAACATAAATGATGCTGAATACAGATACAACTAAAACCACTTTTAAAAATCCCCAGAACAAGGATATGGATACACGTATGTGTATGATTGAGCCCCTTTGCTGTCCCCCTGAGATTGTCACAATATTGTTCATCAGCTACACTCTGATATAAAATTAAAGGCTTTTTAAAAAAAATTTAAGAAAGAATTTAGGGGGAAAAAAATCTCCAAAACAAGCAGTTTTCAACAAACAGTTGAAAAAGTTTCATGTGTACTTATTCCCTGGTTAATATAATACACAAACAGTTTTTAGATATTACTTGTAATTCAGCCATTTCAATTTTTCTGAGGCCTAAAACTGGAATTCTCATTCCCATATAGGGAGAGAAGCAGCAGGGAGAGGCTGATAGAGGGGTTATGCCAAGACTGTAATTAATTCTCCACAGGAAACACCCAGGAACTATTCCACAAGAGGGGGAAACATCTTCCTCTCTTACTCCATAAAGTGGAAGAAAGTTCTGGGTAGATTGTAAATGCAGAGGCAAATTTACTCACAACCTCCAACCATTCATAATAAAATCCAACTATGACATCCATCCATGGTGAAATCATAGTAAAACTTTCTTTTGCTTTATTTTATGTAAAAATGGGGATCCTTATCCTTAATCTATGTATAAACAGTTGTCGCTCAGTAGCCACAGGGGATTGGTTCTAGGAGCCCCGAGGACACCAAAATCCGAGGGTGCTCAAGTCCCCATTATGAAATGGCGTAGCATTTGCATATAATCTAAGAACATCCTCCCCCATACCGACAGCCCTCCATAGCTACAGATTTCACATCTGTGGATATGGAAGGCTGGCTGTACTCATTGTTCTGTGCCATTTTATAAAAGAAATTGGAACATCTGTGGATTTTGGTGTCCATAGCGGCTAGAACCAACTCCTGAGAGATTTAGATGGATGACTACACTTTAAACCATCTCAAGATTTCTTGTAATTCCTAATACAATGTAAATGATAAATAGTTGACAGTGCACATAAATTTAACTTTTCCTTTTTGCAACTTTTTGGGATTTTTAAAAATATTTTTGACATAAGATTGGTTGGATCTGCAGAGGCAGAACTCCTGGATATAGAAGACCAACATGTAAATGAATATATAAATGAATATGAATATGGCTCTGTAGAGATACAGAGGCTTCCCTGGTGGCTCAGCTGGTAAAGAATCTGCCTGCAATGCGAGAGACCTGGGTTCAATCCCTGGGTTGGGAAGATGCCCTGGAGAAGGGAAAGGCTATCCATTCCAGTATTCTGGCCCAGAGAATTTCATGGACTGTATAGTCCATGGGGTCGCAAATAGTCAGACAAGACTGAGCAACTTTCACTCCACTTCACTTCAAAGGTACAGATATACCATTTAAAATGGATAACCATCAAGGACCTATTGTATAACTAAGGGAACTCTTCCCAATGGTACGTAGCAGCCTAGATGGGAGGGGAGTTTGGGGGAGAATGGATACCTGTATGTGTACGGCCGAGTCCCTTTGCTGTCCACCTGAAATTATCACAACATTGTTAATTGGCTATCAGTTCAGTTCAGTTCAGTCGCTTAGTCATGTCCAACGCATTGTGACCCTGTGAATCACAGCACGCCAGGCCTCCTTGTCCATCACCAACTCCCGGAGGTCACTCAGAAGTCCATAGAGTCAGTGATTCCATCCAGCCATCTCATCCTCTGTCGTCCCCTTCTCCTCCTGCCCCCAATCCCTCCCAGCATCTGAATCTTTTCCAATGAGTCAACTCTTTGCATGAGGTGGCCAAAGTACTGGAGTTTCAGCTTTAGCATCATTCCTTCCAAAGAAATCCCAGGGCTGATCTTCAGAATGGACTGGTTGGACCTCTTTGCAGTCCAAGGGACTCTCAAGAGTATTCTCCAACCCCACAGTTCAAAAGCATCAATTCTTCGGCGCTCAGCTTTCTTCACAGTCCAACTCTCACATCCATACATGACCACAGGAAAAACCATAGCCTTGACTAGTCGGACCTTTGTTGGCAAAGTAATGTCTCTGCTTTTCAATATGCTATGCTCCAATACAAAATAAAAAGTTTAAAAATAAAATAAACTGATACTTTGAAATAAAATCAAAGAACCAGAATAGTAAAAAAAAAAAAGTTTAAAATAAAAAAACCCATGAGATCAGATCAGATCAGTCGCTCAGTCGTGTCCGACTCTTTGCGACCCCATGAACTGCAGCACGCCAGGCCTCCCTGTCCATCACCAACTCCCGGAGGTCACTCAGACTCACATCCATGGAGTCACTGATGCCATCCAGCCATCTCATCCTCTGTCGTCCCCTTCTCCTCCTGCCCTCAATCCCTCCCAGCATCACAGTCTTCTCCAATGAGTCAACTCTTCGCATGAGGTGGCCAAAGTACTGGAGTTTCAGCTTTAGCATCATTCCTTCCAAAGAAATCCCAGGGCTGATCTTCTTCAGAATGGACTGGTTGGATCTCCTTGCAGTCCAAGGGACTCTCAAGAGTCTTCTCCAACACCACAGTTCAAAAGCATCAATTCTTCTGCGCTCAGCCTTCTTCACAGTCCAGCTCTCACATCCATACATGACCACAGGAAAGACCATAGCCTTGACTAGGTGAACCTTTGTTGACAAAGTGATGTCTCTGCTTTTGAATATGCTATCTAGGTTGGTCATAACTTTCCTTCCAAGGAGTAAGCGTCTTTTAATTTCATGGCTGCAGTCACCATCTGCAGTGATTTTGGAGCCCAGAAAAACAAAGTCTGACACTGTTTCCACTGTTTCTCCATCTATTTCCCATGTAGTGATGGGACCGGATGCCATGATCTTCGTTTTCTAAATGTTGAGCTTTAAGCCAACCTTTTCACTCTCCACTTTCACTTTCATCAAGAGGCTTTTTAGTTCCTCTTCACTTTCTGCCATAAGGGTGGTATCATCTGCATATCTGAGGTTATTGATATTTCTCCCGGCAATCTTGATTCCAACTTGTGTTTCTTCCAGTCCAGCATTTCTCATGATGTACTCTGCATATAAGTTAAATAAACATGGTGACAATATACAGCCTTGACGTACTCCTCTTCCTATTTGGAACCAGTCTGTTGTTCCCAAAAAAAAACCCATACAGATATATCAAAAATATTCTGAACAAAAAAGGAATTTGCATTTTTTTTTAGCATTTCTAAATGAAATAGGCAGATATCTTACTGATATGATCTCTGTGACCTTAATAGTCATACTTTGCTTAAAATAATGGTAATGATTTATTATTTCACCTGTTCTTTTAAGAAGAAAAATATCAGTATATGGGTGTTCCAGGAAATTCAGGCCCATCTGTTTATTTTCTGTACACTTCCCTCCCACAAGCTTCTAGATTTGCTTCCAGAGTGTGAGTGGGAATACAGAGGAGACAAAACCTCTCCCAAGGGGCACATTGAATGTGGGACAAGAGGAACAGGGCAAAGAGAATTTCAAGGGAAAGAGCAGATGGTTTTGGGTTTAGAAGTTAAAACCCAAAATCCTGAAACACAAATTCTTCTAACCCTACCACAGAAGTATTCATTTTGAATACTCGTTTGGTTTCAAGTCAAAGTAAACAGCATTCATCCTAAGCTTTTTTCAAATGCACATTTCCCCCCCTAGGCTAATGTGCAGATTCAGAATAGAAAACATAATTAAATTGTATCACATAAAGTAGTTTTAAGTATTTTATAATAAAAATTTGAAAAGAATTTGAATGGGTTTATTGGCTGTTAACTGGGCTTCCCCTGTGGTTCAGCAGTGAAGAATCCGCCTGCAATGCAGGAGATGGGGATTCAATCCCTGAGTGGGGAAGATCCCCTAGAGGAAGGCGTGGCAACCCATTCTAGCGTTCTTGCCTGGAGAATCCCACGGACAGAGGAGCCTGGTGGACTCAGTCCATATGATTGCAAAGAGTGGGACATGACAGAAGCAACTTAGCATGCATGCAGCACATTGGCTGTTAGCCATGCTTCTTTGCATCATTTTTTAATGATTGCTTTGGAATTGCAATATACACCTGCAACTTTTCACAGTCTTCTTTGAGTTAATATTGTGCAGATATTTTCAACCATATAGGTCCATTCACCCCTTTCCCTGTCCTGTGTATTATAATTGTCATATTCATTACATCTTCATACAGTAAATACCTCATAGACAATATTGCAACTTTTCTTTTAAACAGTAACATATATTTTAAAGAAATTAAAAATAAAATAGTCTTTATGCTTATCTAGACCTTTTCTAATGCACTTACTTGCTTCCTGAGTATCTGAGTTTCTATCTGCTTTTATTTCTCCTAATTCTGAAGAATTTCTTTTAGTCATTTTTATAGCACAAGTCTGCTTGGTAACTGATTATTTTTATTTTATGTAAGAAGGTCTTTTTTTTGTTCTATTTCTTAAAAGCAATTTGTATTTCTTTTCCTGAATATAGAACGCTGGGTTGAAGTCTCAGTGTTCCAGCACTCTTAAGTATGTTGTTACACTCTTTTTTGGCCTTCATAGTTTTTACTAACAAATTAGCAAAAATTGATCATTGTTCCACTATGTATATGTGTCATTTTCCTTTGGCTTCTCTCAAGATTTTCTTCTCAACTTTGATTTTCTAACAGAATGACTCTGATATACATAGGTATAGTTTGATTTGCATTTGCCCTTTCAAGATCACTGAGCTTCTTACATCTGAAAATTTGTCTTTTACCAAATTGGTTAACAATTTTGGCCATTATTTCTGAAAATATACTTACTGCCTTATTCTTCCTTCTCCTTCAGGAGTTCCAATTACATATATATCATATTATATCCTTTTATACTGTTCCTTGGGCCCCTGGAACTCTATTTTGTATTATTTTGTTTTGTTTCTCAAAATAAAAAAATGTATCTCTCAATGTCAATTTTTACCAGTTTATTTCTCTATCATTTTTATTCTCCAATTAACCTATCCAGTGTATTTTCATTTTAAATTGGAAGTTTTCATTTATAGAATTTACATATGGTTCTCTGATATATTTTCAATTTCTCTGCTGAGTTTTCTAGTTTTCATTTCTTATGTGTATATTTTCCTTTATTTTATCATGCTTAGTTGTAACAGCTGCTTTAAGTTCCCTAGTTTGCGAGTTCCAACGTCTGATTTATTCTTTACATTGGTCTTGGTTGACTGTCTTTTCTCTTGAGGCTGACCCATACTTTCTCAAATCTGTGTACTTCAAATTATCTTGAATTGTGTCCTAAACATAGTGAATGATCCAATAACGATCTTTGTTGTTCTTATTTTAGCAAGCAATTAATTTTCTTGCTCTCACACTGGAACTTATGTCTTTTGAGTGACAACTAAAACATCGTTGTATTCTTTCATCCTCAGTTGGACTGCTTTAAGTCTGGCCCACAAATGTGTAGTTCAGGAGTCAGTCTAAGGTTTGGGTAGAATGTATACACAGAATCTGGAACTACTCATCTCTAGCTCTCTTCTTTCCTGGATTCCCTCTCCTTTCACTTTTCCTACAGCTGTGCTTCCCTTCATCTCTGCCCTCTCATTTTTCAGGCCAGAAAGACTGATTTCACATATAAAAATGAAACACTTATCCATGTCATTCTATTCATCCAAGGGTCAACTACTGCCCAGAATTTGCTCAACATTCTCTATTCTCCAGTAGAGTAAAAATTATTCTTAAAATTTTGTCCAGAGTTAACTATAAGAGGGTTAGATCAGTAAGAGATTACTCAGTCATACCAGAGGCCAAACTCAAGGTTATACAGTGTAGACACTGATTGCTTTTATTATTTCTTTCTTTCTCCTCCTCTTCTTCCCTTAAAAAAAAACAATTACACACACACAACCAATTGCTTTATTTGGTTATAGAAAGACACTTTAAAGAGCATAGTTCAATGATTTGGTGGGGGGTTGTGTTGTTATTTTAGTTTTTAATCTCTTTTTAATGAAATGGGTAGTTTCTCTTCTCAAATATATAAAGTGAATTTGTTATGAAAATTAACGTGTTTGAAGAGATTGTAATCAAAGAAAAGGAACCATCACAACAGAGCAGAGTAGGAGTTTACTCCAAATACATTGATGACACTTCAGATAACAGAGCAGTGATAAATATGGAAAGTGAAGCAAGAAGAATCTGGCTCCAAGGTGCATGCTCTTGACCAACCATGCTATACTGAGAAAGCATATTAAAACTGAAGATGGGAAAACACCATTTAACATGGAAGAGAAGAGAGAAGCTGGAGAATCTTTTTTTTTTTCCCCAAAGACTATCAGTTCAGCTCAGTTCAGTCACTCAGTCGTGTCCAACTCTTTGCGACCCCATGAATCGCAGCATGCCAGGCCTCCCTGTCCATCACCAACTCCCGGAGGTCACTCAGACTCATGTCCATCGAGTCAGTGATGCCATCCAGCCATCTTATCCTCCGTTGCCCCCTTCTCCTCCTGCCCCCAATCCCTCCCAGCATCAGAGTCTTTTCCAATGAGTCAACTCTTCGCATGAGGTGGCCAAAGTACTGGAGTTTCAGCTTTAGCATCATTCCTTCCAAAGAAATCCCAGGGCTGATCTCCTTCAGCATGGACTGGTTGGATCTCCTTGTAGTCCAAGAAATCAGCAAAAAAGTTATTTTAGAAAATAGTGCTCTTTGTATTATCTAATAAGAAAAGCCAGTTTAAAAGTGGGTTTCTGAATTCTAAAACTGAAATCACAAGTTCTTTGCATAGACTTGGGCAAGGATCTTGAATACTGCAGAAGAAGAGCAATGAGATTTATTAAATATATTTAAAGAAGCATTGTTCCTCTGGGGTATCATCTTTATTGCCCTTTATTATGATTTGCTATTATTGTGGAAAATAAATATTTTGAGCATCTACAAAAACTTCAGGAATCTTGATTCCTAAAGACAGTTACAGCAACTTCTTTAGAAATACCTATTAGTTTATCAACAGAAAAGCTCTTTCTGACCAGCTATTTACATGCATCTCTGCTGTTGAGTCATTGACACATTAAAGACCACATTGATGTAGGTTGACAAAAACAACCTACTGATCAACCTGAACAAGTGTTTGCATTAAATAATAATTTATACTGTGCAAAGCAAAGGTAGGTGTATTCACAGTAGGGTGGCAGATAGAGAGACTAGCAATTTCTTGTTTAGACAGAAAGACCTGACAAGGAAGAGCTCATTAGGGTCTCTGGAGAGTGGCTGACAGCTAAGGAGCTGTCAGCTCTGTCAAAAGACCTTTGAAAATAATTCTTGTTTTCGAATCAGAATTTTCTGAATCACCAGCAGGAAACCAGAATCACGTTGTTTGCTTCCTTGCCTATTTCCTCAGCCTTCAGTACTGGTAGAATTTGCCCAAAGCCTTAGCTGCTTTAAAAACTTTTTTACTTTGGTATGCATGCCCATAAACAAACTGGAATTTGTTTTCTCAGAAATCCCTTTATTTATCCTTGCTTCCATTCTGGCTAATTAAGTCAGTGCTTGCTTTGAAATATGTCAGTGTGTGCATAAGAAAGACACACACACATACAAACACAGAGATTAACCTTGACTTTATGTCTCTAAAAATGAATAAAATGAAGATTACAGGAATACAGTGCTAGATTTGCAAAAAGAGAGCTTATTCAAATGGCTAGTGTAAAACCCCAAAATCCCTGCAGACAAATCCAGTGTATGTTACATACTTTAATGGTCTGCCTCTCATATTTCTTCTGCTTAGGCATAACAAATTTTAATTTTCTATCCCAGAACCAGGGTAGAATTCAAGATACACACACGTCAGACCTCAGTACCACGATTTCTAGACTTCGTGTCTATTCAGCTTGGGTATCTTATCTTCCCACACAGCTTCATCCCTGCCCCTGACACATGTACTCTTAATATCTATCCTTGGAACATCTACTGTGAATATTACCCCCATAGCAGTGTACCCACACCTCCACTAGCAGCTTTGTATGTCCCAACAGCTTATACTAGCACTCAGCTTGGATAGAGTCATTTTCATAAATGTGCTTATGTACCATTTTGAATTCTTTAATAACAGTCATGATAAAAGATAGAAGAATCACTTTACAGTGGTGAGAACTGAGGGATGTACATCACTAGCTCAAGGTTATAAAGCCAATAAGAGACAAAGTCTAGATTCCTACTTGGTTTTGGCTCCCAAATCTTGCTTTGTTTTAGCCACTATACCAGAAGCAAGCCTCTTTATGCTTGGTGGTTGTAGCTTCGCTGAAGTTAGAAGATATATGGGACCTCACCTCCAAGATTCTGAGTAGTTCAGAAATGCCTCCTTGATAACACTGCCACTGCTGGATGCATCCCTTTAAAGAAATCACAAAACTTCTGGGGCTTTCCTGGTGGCTCAGACAGTAAAGAATCTGCCTACAGTGCAGAGACCCAGGTTCGATCCCTATGTCAGGAAGGTCCCCTGGAAAGGAGAATGGCAACCCACTCCAGTATTCTTGCCTAGAGAATTGCATGGACAGAGGAGCCTGGCAGGCTATAGTCCATGGGGTCACAAAGAGTTGGCCACGACTAAGCGACTACCACGACTACTACAAAACAGTGTCACCTTAGTGTGTGGTTTCCTTGATTTTCTTTACTATCGGACTGCTCTGGAGGCATGGTAGTGGTTGAGCTACTGATCAACCTGAAACGGATACAGTCATCTTTTCCACTTCATAGACAAAACAATTGAGGCTTAGTAGAGTGATGTGCAGCCTAGATCAAGGCTGCGGTCTACTTGTCAACAAAACTACAAGTAGAGAACCTCATCTTTATGTTACTCAGAGCTCTGGTTCACACCCAATATATTTGCTAACTTAAATTACCCTAAATAACTACTTTCAGCACAAGCTCTTTCCTGTGCCAATTCTTTCATGCCGAGTAGGAACCTCTATGTGTTTCAACACTTTCTGACGTCTCTCAAAATCTTTTCTTCCGCACTATACCAGTTAAAATCTCTATAAGGAAAAAAAATACTCAAAGGCTTTAGATTTTTATAGAATGACTTTTTTTTCTTTTTCAGGAACGTGCGTGGGGCTAAGAGTGCCATGCTAGATGGAGAAGAAGTGCAACACGAGCATCAACAGTTCTCCATAATCACCCTCTGAACCTAAAAAGGCAGGGATGAAGAATGCTGTTTGTAGAACCAGTGAGAGCCAAGGTCTTGGAAGAGTGACTGCCCAACAGGAGCTGTGTCTGTCAAAGCTTGGGACCTCTCTCTCGGTGGTGGTGAAGTAGGGAGACAACAGAAGGGATAAATACTCTGAGCTCTTTCTCTCTGTTCCCACATTGTCCAATCAAACTCTGGGGATCCTGTTTACTAAATCCAATCAGGAGCCAAAGTATAAGGAAACTGGAAACTAGGATGATTCAGGACAGAGTAGGAAGAGAAAAGCAGAGCATCGATCTATAGGGGCAAACAGTGCACCACCAGTGTTCCTCCCATCAAAAATACCCTCACAGTAGATAGTCTGGGCACTTTTTACTAAAGCTAAACCAATGTATATCCTACAGTCCAACAATTCCACTCCTTTGTATAAATGTGAGTGTGTGTGTATGTGTGTGTGTGTGTGTGTGTGTGAAAAATGTATGCATATGTCCACCAAGCTACATGGGCATAAATGTTGATATTTTAAATAATCAAAAACTAGAAACAAGCCAAATGCCTACCAACAGTAGAATGGTTAAATTGTAGCATAGTCATAAAAGAGTATACAGCAATGAAAAAGAGCAAGCCACTGATAAGTGCAACAGCATGAAGGGATCTCACACATATAATATGCAGCTGAAAAAGCCAGACACCAAAGAGTACATACTGAATGATTCTATTTATAAGAAATCCTAAAATAGGCAAAGCCAGGCTGTGGTGATAAAAGTCAGAATCGTGTTTACCTTTTGGTATGTCAGGGAGAGGAGACAGAGCTGTGTATTGACTGGAAAGGGAAAGGAAAGCCTCTGGGTGGTGGCTACTTGGCTAGATATACATGTAAAAATTTATTGAGCTGAACACTGAACACTGCTTCACTTCATGCAAGTTAAATTTCAATTCAAGCAATAATAACAAGCACCACTGCTATTATTACTACTCTCCCATGTAGCAAAGTCATTCTGAATTAGATTGTCTGCCAGGTGAAAACAGCAAGTGATAGATAACCAGAAAATATTCTCTTCTGGTTTGTAAACTGGATATATCTCACTGATAACAAAAAAGAACAAATTATTGATAAGCAAACAGAGATTAAAAAACCCCTTCAACTCCAGAAGACATTTAGGGAGTGAATTCAACTTTCAGAAACAAGAAGACCCTGGGTAGAGTTAACATTTTGCAACGGGCAGGCACTGGAACTCCTCACATCATGCCTGGCTAGCTAATGCCTGCATAAGCCTGGCTCACAGTTCTGTCCTAAAATGTTACTATGTCACATGGGGTTAAAGCCTCAGAGAACTGCGAGAGATAATCCATTTTCATGAAAAGTGGCCAGAATATTGCATGACTGATTTTCAAACATAATTTATTTTTTGCTTGGTAAATTGTGTAGAACATAAAATTGAGGGAAATTATACAAACCCCCCTTGCTTGCTGTTTTCTCATTTTTTGCTAGTTTGGTTTTCAATATAATCATTATTAATATTTCTAAACAGGAGTTCCAATTACATGGCATTTTAATATCCTGACCCATAGATAAGAATTTAACAGAGATCTTTGCTATGCTGCTATCTCAATGGTCCTGAGCCTGTGATGAAAAAAAAAAAAAAAAAAAACCCACCCTGAGAGCAAATTGTTCCCTGTAAGAGTGGAATTAATGTTTCTAAGCACCATGGCTCTATTTTGTAAATTGCTTCTACATGGTACATTACTGGGCAACCAAAGAGAAGTGTGTAGAATTGGAACACAAGAAAGGAGACAACTGGAGGTGATGCTAGACAGAAGCAAAGATTTTAAGGTTGCTCTCAAGGCCAGAAGGAGAGTCAGGACTGTCATTTTTGTGTAATTTACATAATCCGTGAACCCAGGGCCATAGTAGTTTGTAGACACACAGTATACAGTATTTCTCTGATCTGTTCCCACTATATGTATGAAAACTTCACCCCAAGTTCCCATCAAATTCATATTGAAGTTCCCAAGAGTCCTCTCTTTGGGAGCCCATGAACAAACTTGCAAGACTCCCATCTGTCCTTCACTATTTTCCTCCTTTCTACCCAGATCAATCCAGGCATGTCTCCTGCTGGTCTAACACTGTCTCCTACAGCATGTACATCTGTGCTGAGTGCACTGTCTTAGTGCGGCCCTGTACACAATGTTGCTGCCGATGTCTGAGTGCTTGCTCAAGGTCCTAGACAGATTTCAGTGAAATTAACATTAAGGGGTTTGGAGTTTGTTTGTTTTTAGCTTCTTATAAAATATATGACTATTACCAAAAAGTATCATTTATAATTATTCTTAAATAATAATACTAATAAATAAAATGAGGCTCCTGTACCCACAATTTAGTTTGAAAAACAAAACTTTTCCATAGCTTTGAAGCTCCCCCTACATTCCTAAACCCCATCTTTGGCTCCCACGTTTGCAATTAAACTTTATCCAAGACAAACTCGTTCAGGTATTGTTGATTTTCAAAGTGAAGGGAGAGTTTTATGAGTACACCGCCTCCCCCCGCCACCCCCACCCCCCCGCCCAAAAAAAAGGTTGGCAGAACTAGAAAGGAGCTTACACTCGAACAGCAGAGACTTGGATGTGGCAGCTGGCCTGAAGCCTGGATTCCAAGCACACAGCTGTTGGGACACTGAGCATAGAGCCAGAACACAGGTGATGAAGACTAATTTGACCCTAAAACCTTAAGGTTACAATGGTGTCTTCCTGGCTACTTGTGAAAACAGAAGCAGAAAGAGAAGCAAACCCCCTTTGGAAGAAAGATGCCTTCATTTCAGTGTATGGACGTCACACATATTAAAATCAAAGTAAGTTCAAAATCACAGAACACCAAGTACACTAGAAGGCAAAGCTACAAAGACTATTAACAGAAATGTAAACAATAGTTGTGAATGCCTCCCCCTTCAAAGATTGGAAATACTGGAATTATTAGGTATGAAATAAAAACAAATATGTATGAAATGCTTATTGAAATCAAGGACACACAAATTAAACAGAGAAACAAGAATTATCTGTTTTTTAAATGATCTGAGCCTAGCATTTTTAATCCTTTTTGTGTGTGAGAATATTTTTCTCTGCTGTTCTGATTTCATTGCTCCTTTAGGAACATTCAAGTTTCTATACCTTTATGTGTCAACTTTAATAATTATATTTTTCTGTGATGTGTTCTTCCAAACTTATAAAGTTGTTCACATTTCATTACATTTGTTATCTTTGCTGCATTTTCGGCTACATGTTTTTCATTTCTAATATTGTTTTTTCCCTCTCTTTTCTGCCTCAAACTTGCTGAAGTTTTATTGTATTCGTTTTTTCAAAGAACGAAAATTTAGTTTTGCTGGTCCTCTTCAATAAATGTTCCTGTTCTATTTTATATGTTTCTTCTCTTCCCTCTCTTATTTCTACCCTATACTTTCTTTTGACTTACTCTGTGGCTATTTTCTGAAATTTTCCGCTGAATACTGTGCCAGGTACTAGGTTCCAAATTTTACACTCTGCTTTGTGATGACAGTTCTGCAAACAACAGGCAGTTCACTGTACTGGAAACTCTACTGTTTCCTTCAATAGGAGGAACTAGTGGGGACACTGGACGGCAGGAAGAAAAAAGGGATTTGTCTATTCATGCTTGTTGAATTATCCTATCGGGTCACCCTACTTGCCTTTTATCCCAGCAGCAGAAGGATAAAAGTTTACAATAGCAGCTAGACAGTGCCTACCCGTGACGTCAGCACAACACAAGACCTCTTTTAATCTGCTGAAGGACAGCACCAGTTGGGCAGCATCTCCTGCTCAGAGCATCCCCTGTTCCTTCCTTTAAGCCCCTAAGATACCAGCAGCAGCCAGCAAGGTGGCACCCTCCCTTGCAATCTTGAGTCCTAACTTCATAGGCTCCTACCGAAGCTTCTAGATTCTGATCATCTCAGCCCCTTCTTTTGACCTCTCCACCCCTAAGAGTGAGAGCAGCTTTATTATATTGAATCTTTCTACTGTTCTCATTTTCCTCTTTCAGTTGTCTAGCCCTTGATTAGCAAATTCCTTCTGTTAAGTTCTTTCTGTTGAAACACTTAAGAGTAATTTGTTTCCCTGAATGAACCCCAACCAATGTTCAGTTTATCTATTTTCGTGCCTTTTCTTATTCTAAACATTTGAAGATTATGCCAGAAATTCTCTGTTGCAACTCCTTCCTTGCTATACCTGTATAGCAGAGGAGAATCTGGGAACTATATCTCCCAGGATAATCTCATCCATATGTTCTGTATGCGAGTGTGGATTAGAGTTTTCTTCTTTAAGAAAAAGAGAGGCTTTTACTAAAAGCATGGGCATATACCTGATGTAAAATTCGCAGTGCTTTCTAGGTGGGCTAGGCTGTTCCTGTGCTTCAGGATGCTGAAATAATCAACAGGGTCATCCTGGGTTTTTTTTTTTTAATTATTTGGGGCTTCTGGGAAAGCTCCTGAGAATCAGCTGTAAGAGGAATCAAATGTAAGAGGAACTCCTCTTACATTTGTGGGTTTCTTTTTCTTTTATTAAAATAGTCTGGCTCATTCTCAGGCCATACTTACTGTTTCTTCGGGCTTCCATGGTGGCTCAAGTGGTAAAGAATTGACCTGCAATGCAGGAAACTTGAGTTTGATCCCTGGGTCAGGAAAATTCCTTGGAGAAAGGAATGGCTACCCACTCCAGTATTCTTGCCTGGAGAATTCCATGGACAGAGCAGTTGGTGGGCTACAGTTGTGGGGTTGAGAAGTCAGACACGACTGAGTGACTAACACACAAGCAAGAGAAGATTATTTCTTTAGAGTCATTTTGGTTTCCCATTTAAATATAACCACATTGAGATAAACTGATTGACACCTCTTATTTTTTTCTCTACTAATTGACTTGTTATTACTGAAAGAAAGAAAGTGAAGTCACTCAGTCGTGTCCAACTCTTTGGGACCCCGTGGGCTGTAGCCTACAAGGCTCCTCCGTCCATGGGATTTTCCAAGCAAGAGTACTAGAGTGGGTTGCCATTTCCTTCTCCAGGGGATCTTCCCAACCCAGGGATCAAACCCAGGTCTCCCTCATTGTAGGCAGATGCTTTACCCTCTGAGCCACCAGGGAAGTCGTTATTAGTGACGGGATTTCTAAATGGCTATTGACAAGAAAGTGTACTGAATATATAGACGTATGAGCATTTAGAAGTCATACTAAATAAAAAATTATGAGCTCATTTTTTCAAGATTACACATACAAATTAAACTACACAAATAAGCTCCCCCTGTATTAGCTTATGAATTCTTAAGCAGCAGCTCTAAACTGAAACTGATCATCAGAATAACCATGGGAAGCTTTTAATAGATGCTTGGGCCTTATTCCCAAGCTCTGCCTGAAATTGGGTTCAGGTTTATATGGGGCTTCCCAGGTGGCACAGTAGTAAAGAATCCACATGCAATGCATGAGACACAGGAGACTCCGGTTTGATCCCTGGATCTAGAGGATCCCCTGGAGGAGAAAATGGCAACCCACTCCAGTATGCTTCGGAGAAGGCAATGGCACCCAACTCCAGTACTCTTGCCTGGAAAATCCCATAGACGGAGGAGTCTGGTAGGTTGCAGTCCCTGGAGTCGCGAAGAGTTGGAGACGACTTCACTTTCACTTTCATGCACTGGAGAAGGAAATGGCAACCCACTCCAGTGTTCTTGCCTGGAGAATCCCAGAGACGGCGGAGCCTGGTTGGCTACCGTCTATGAGGTCGGACATGACTGAAGCGATTTAGCAGCACCAGCAGCCAGTATGCTTCCCTGGACAATTCCATGGACAGAGGAGCCTGGCAGGCTACATACAGTTCGTGGGGTTGCCAAGAACTAGATATGACTAAGTAACTGAGCACATTATATATATATATATATATATATATATATATATATATATATATATATAATATAAAAGCTCTTCAGGTGAGTTTAACTGACCAGCCTTGTTTTGAAAGCACTACTTTGCCATCAATATTACCTTTAAAATAATCCTGTGATCATGTGTTCTTAAATTTAATCCCAAGTTTTCTCCGTCGCTTGTTTTTTTTTTTTCTTCATTGGCCTCAGTATTGAAGTATATTTCATAAAGTCACTTGTAAACTAGTGCTTTAGGAGGTAGGAGATTTTAAAAAAAAGACTTCTACTGTCTGACATCATCTCCCAAAACAAGGATTCCTTATTTTGTACATGATGTCCCTGACTATGTTTATTTCAGAATGAATGATAATGATAGGCTTGTGAAATCAACATGTTGGACTACATATTTCTATTTTATAAATGCAGAATACGTCAGGAATGCCAAGTGGCAATGTCACAGTCCTTCTGTTTTCTGCCAACTTATTTGCCTTATGGACTCAAATCTGTTGCTCTTGAAACAGATGGCTCTCCGTACCCTCCAGGTTGTTACATAAGAAGGTGAGGTGCGGTGGGTTGGGTATGTTCAGTTTCCAGAAAGACCAGCATGGTGCAAGTGTCGGGGCCCCACTTCAGAGCCAGACATGCCTGGATTTAAAGCTTGGCTCTGCCTCCTTCTGATCATGTGAACTTCAGCAACTTGGCTTGTCTAGCCTCCACAGCCTATTCTCTATAAGAATGGAGATAATATTTCCTTTGTGTTCTTATGGAAAACTTGAGTAATATATGTATAAAGCAAAGGGCAAATACACGATTCACAGTGAAAGATTTGCTTTTTAAGAATTTCTATATGAAAAAAAAAAAAAACAGGATTTCTCCTAAGCTTCCTCCTAAGTAGCATTTGTTCTGAATTGAGGAGGTTGCCTGATAGGATTTAATGTAATCGCAGTTCAGCAGTTCTTTGGCAGGACTATGTCATGGTGGTTGTCATAACTTGAAGCCCACACAGACAAGAAAACGCAGTCTGTGAAAGAATGATGCTTATCTGAGTTGGCTCTCTCAAGGCCCTGAAATCATGACTGTGGTGATCTGCTTGAGCTCTGCCTTCCAATTATCTATTTAAAAGAGAAATCTTAGTGTGTGTATGTATACACTGTGGTTTTGGAGGGAGACATTGTACTTAAAAGAACTTTTCCCCAAACTGATGAAACTACTGAACTCACTGAACTGGATGAGAGCTGCATAAAAATAATTCAACAATTTATTTAAATCACTTACATAAAACAAGGGCTTCCCAGGTGGTGCTAGTGGTAAAGAACCCTGCTGCCGATGCAGGAGGTGTAAGAGACTCAGCTTCCATCCCTGAGTCAGGAAGATCCCCTGGAGGAGCACATGGCCATCTATTCCAGTATTCTTGCCTTGAGAATCCCATGGTGACCTATGGTCCACGGGGTCGTGAAGAGTCGGCCATGACCGGAGCACACATGCATGCACATATAACAGATGACAAATAATTTGAGTAATTCAATGTAATTTTTGTTTTTGCTCTAGCAGAGAAATTGGTAAAACTATGGTGATAATCAAAGAAATAGTTCAATTAAAAAATGTCTTGTTTCATACGGACTTCCCTGGTGGCTCAGAGGTTAAAGCAATACTCTACTCAGTATTTTTTGTGCACTGCATCCATGCCCTGCATAAGCAAGATGATGTTTTATTGAATTAGAGCTTCCTCATTGTTTTCAAATTTTTATCTTAAGCAATGTCTTTTCTTTTTTTGGTGGGGGAGCATTGCACTGGGTCTTTGTTGCGGCATGCAGGCTTTCTCTAGTTGTGGCAAGCAGGAGAGACTCAGCTGCAGCGCACAGGTTTCTCGTTGCGGCGTCTTCTTGCAGAGCACAGGCTCTAGGCACACTGACTTGAGTAGTTGCAGTTTGCGGGCTCAGTTACTCCACAGCATGTGGAATCTTCCCAGAGCAGAAACCAAGCCTATGTCCCCTGCATTGGCAGGCAGATTCTTATCCACTGTGCTACCAGGGAAGTTCAGCAAATTTTTAAGGTATTTGTATCAAGTATTTCTTGAGCTATACGTCAAAGCTTTTACTCCATCACAGTGGCTACAGTCACCTTTGGGAAGATAAAATCTATTAGCACATTGCTTCAGCTACATCTTGCCTTCTGAGCTTGGACTTGTCTGACACTTGACCTCTGATGCCTGTGGAGCTCCAACTGGTACCCATGCATGCGTAGAGCTGAAAGATCAGCATCCTACAGGGTAAACCTTGAGTCAGTGCAGGATTGGACACAGTGGGTAAATGCCTGCTCTTCTGCCCCACCCTCCTGACAATTCAGAGAGTGACAGCAAGACCAAGCCTCCGCCGCCTACAGCTATGACCTGCTGCAAGATGCATCCTTATTTTTGGCAGTCCCTTCTCCCCCATTTCATTCTTCCCAGCCTTTACTCATGACTCCCTGAGATGATGTTCTCTAGTAAACTACCTTCATGAAAGATGAGTCTCAGACTCTGCTTTCTCATGGGAACCCAAGCAAAGACAGTGTCACTAAGGCCAAACAAATAAAGCACAATTGTTTAGTGTCTGAGTTTACAAACCACAGTTCAGTGGCTGGCTTTTGCGAGAGCATGCCCTGTGTCTCTCTAAGACGACTGGTGTATATTTTCTCCCTCTGCTTTCTGTTCCTCTAAAGTGGTAGAGAAGCTGACGTGCCTCTCTGTTCAGTGGGTACCTGACGTTCCACTTCTACTGGGCTCTAAAACAGGTTCACCTTTGGGTTGAAGCGTGGGGTCATCACCCTTGCTGTGTAATACCCTGCCGGTATTCTAATAGAATTAACTCTGAGACTTTCCGGTTTAACCGCTTGACCCACAACATCAGGTAGCTTAACCATTTCCTCTCAGACTGAAGGTCCCATAACATCCTCTTTCACCAACCCCCAACCCCAGTAAAACAAGAACATGTTCTGTTAACTTGTACCCAGTGTGTCTTTTCTGTCAGCCGAACAGTGTCAACACACACTCAGAAATAGAAAATGATGACACCATTTGGCACATTCTTGGCAAAATTCTTCTCTACCTTCTTTTGCTTTCCTGCTGGAGGACTTCCCAAGACCTGCTCTCCTCCCCATCTGCTTGCAGCCGGGGAGTGTTGTCTGTGCTGTGCTCGTGTGTTTACATGTTACTCTGAGTTGTACTTTTCCCTGACGTACCCCTTAGGGGCGGGACAGGAGAATCAATCTGCAGGAGGTCAGAGCCACCCATATTCTGCATATTTAGATCTGGCCTTGAAGAGATGACTACAGATGGGGCTTCTTCCATGCTAAGCTCTATTATCACCCAAAATATCTTCCGTTCTCTAGTGAGCTTCCTTCTTTTAATCAGCCATATGTTTTTGCTGGGCTTGGTTTTGTTTTCACCACAGGCGATTTCCCCCACCCTCCTTCCAAAAGACAAGAATTTTCCCCTGATGGTTTTGTTATCTTGCTTCGTCTCCCAATATGACCTCTCTTGTTCACTATTCCATTTCTTGCCTTTCGCACACAGAAGTACAGAGAGAAAGTGAACTTTGGAATCAGACTGGCTTGGGTTCTAATCCATGCTCTTTTAAACTCTTGTCTCTGTGATTCTCAAGCACGTGTTTCTAACTTTTGATCCTAAATGTCTTCCCCTGTGAAAATAAAGATAGCAATGTGTATCACAGAGCCACAGAATTTTGGCAAAAAATAAATAGCATACAGGGGTAAATGCTCAGAAAATGACTGTCTTCTCTTTTTGTCACTATATGTTACCTGAAGATACAGGCAGTCTGCCTTACTGGAGTTGTCTGTTACAGCGTAGTCTGCTTTTCCCAGCCAAGCATGCTTCCTTTCCCCCAGATTTCATGCTCACTTTGTTTAAGACCACTTTGTTTGGTCAGTTTACAATGAATGTCTTTGAAAGAGTTATTCACTCAGCCATGTCCAATTCTTTGCAACACCATGGACTTTAGCCCACCAGGCTCTTCTGTCCATAGGATTCTCCAGGTAAGAATACTGGAATTTGTAGCCATTCCCTTCTCCATGGGATCTTCCCAACCCAGGGATTGAATCCGAGTCTCCTGCATGGCAGGCAGATTTTCTTATCATCGGAGCCACTACGGAAGCTCCAGTGTCTTTGCCATTATGAAAAGTTTTGTATGTTATTGTAGGAATTGTTCATTGCTGAGTGACAACAAATTCTATCATCTCATACAGCTTCTGAGAGTCAGGAAGCCAGGAGCCATCTTAGCTGTGTGATTCTGACTCAGGGTCCTTCCCAAGGTTGGGGCTTCAGGGCATTAAAAGGCTCCATGGAACTGAAGGACACAAAATACAGTATCTACAATAAAACTCATCTCAGCAATTGTCGACCATGTGGCCCCAAATTGTGGTCAGTGGGGTACTTATTGATTCACTCACTGTGGGTTTACACTCTGGCTCGTCTCACCTAGACAAGAAATCCTTAGATTTGGATCAAATGGTTTTTCTAGTTTGGGGACTTAAGGATTTGAAGTTCACAAAGCCTGATTGTACTTTTGCATGGTAAAAGTCTACTCTGTCTCCATAGGAAAATGACTTGCAGGCAAGCCAGGATTTTTCTCAGGAAATAATTCACATGCGTGCCTGGTAGGTGCAGAGTTCTGCTAGAGTTGAACAGGTGGTCTGGACTTGCAACATATTCAAAGTCAGTTTTAACAGTTTCCTTATCTGGGAAAACCTCAGTAATTCTGATACTGGCTGCTTTCTGTTTGTTCTTCCAAATCTATTCTTCAAGGTTCTGGGCTCTAGAATACTGACCTGCATGGACTTCATGAGCAGGCTGTCTTGACCACAGGCTTCTCAAGTAAGGTCTGGCCAGCTGAAAGCCCTGGGAGGAGGGTTAAAAGGGCAGGAAGATAGTGAGGTTGGGTTATTCCCCCCAACTCCTTCCCGGAGCAGCATTAGCTATGTCTCAATGCCAAAGATGACAGTCTCTGGCAGGAAGTCTTCTCTGCATAGCTCCCCATGCCAGGTTTCTGAAGCCATGCTCTCTCCCCTGCTCATTTAGGCTTAGAAGTGGTAACTGTGGTCCTATATTTATTAACTCCAGGGTACTTCTTTATCACTCTTTCCCCCCTTATGCTATGCTATGCTAAGTCACTTCAGTCGTGTCCGACTCTGTGTGACCCCACAGACGGCAGCCCACCAGGCTCCACCGTCCCTGGGATTCTCCAGGCGAGAACAGTGGAGTGGGTTGCCATTGCCTTCTCCAATGCATAAAAGTGAAAAGAGAAAGTGAAGTCGCTCAGTCATGTCCAACTCCCAGCGACCCCATGGACTGCAGCCTACCAGGCTCCTCCGTCCGTGGATTTTCCAGGCAAGAGTACTGGAGTGGGGTGCCACTGCCTTCTCCTTCCCCCCTAAACCTGCCTACAACTTTGTAAATTGTCTTTTATTAAACTATTCTTCATACTCAATTGGAATATGTCACCTGTTTCCTGCCAGGACCCAACTGATAGCTACTGGGAAGTGCCTGGTTTGATCTATCTATCTATCTACCTACCTACATATCTGTCTATCTTCTGGCTTTATTGAGATGTAATTGACACACCTCACTAGTTAAATATAAGATGTACAGCATAATGATTTGTCTTACATATCATGAAATGATCACCACAGTGTTTAGTGAGCATCCATCACCTCGTGTAAATAAAAAATTAAGGAAATAGAAAATTTTTTCCTTGTCATGCGAACTCTTAGAACTTACCCTACATCTTCCCTGTATAACATACAGTAGTGTTAAGTATATTTATCATGGTACGTTACCTCTTAGTACTACATTATACCCCTAGTACTTATTTATTGTATAACTAGGAGTTTGCCTCTTTAAAAAAAATTATTTAGTATTGGGGTATAGCCAGTTAACAATGTTGTGATAATTTCAGATGAACAGAGAGGGGATTCAGCCATACATGTACATGTATCCATCCTGGGAAATGGTGAAGCACAAGAAAGCCTGACCTGCTGCAGTCCATGGGGTCGCCAAGAGTCAGACACGACTGAGTGATCAGCAGCAATTCTCCCCCAAAGAAAGTTTATACCTTTTGTGAGCTGACTGGTTTTAAACAGTTCAGCTTCCCAAGCTTCCTGCAGGCATACATTTAAGTGTGAAGTATGAAAGTGAAAGTCACTCAGTTGTGTCTGACTCTTTGTGACCCAATGGTTTACGCAGGCCAAGGAATTCTCCAGGCCAGAATACTGCAGTGGATAGCCTTTCCCTTCTCCAGGGGATCTTCCCAACCCAGGGATCAAACCCAGGTCTCTCACATTGCAGGCAGATTCTTTACCAGCTGAGCCACAAGGGAAGGCCAGTGTAAGTTATAGTCACCAGTAATTAAAAATGAGGTTACTGGATTACCTAGTTGTTATCTGAATGAAACAGTGACCAGCAGCAGTTTTCATTTTGAGATCTACGCGAACAATCCTTCATTGCCAAAGTGACAAGAGGTAAATAATAATTAATTGAGGATCCTAGCAATATTAATATCAGTATTAAACCCAGCAAAAGGCTTCATGATTTAAAATAATAGGTAACTTGTATTAAGGGCTATGTGACAAGCATTGCATCAAATGATTCACATTTTTAGACTCTTACAAATTCATTTTTACAAATTTTTAATTCTTTTAGCCCTTACCATTATTCTGTGAGGTATATTATTTTTGCCATTTTGACAGTTGTGAAAACTGAGGCTTAGGGAGGAGAAATAACTTGCCCAGTGCTTCATAGGCAGCCATTGATGGAGCTAGTATTCAAACCCACACTATTAGAGTCCAGAGTCTACTTGCTTCTCAATTTCCTCCTTAGTTAATGAGGAAATGATTAAGAAAATATGACAAAGGTATGTCTTTGTTCAAATGGAAAATATCTGCAAATTCCTGTATGGTATAAATAGACTGTTTAAAATTATCAATTATACTACTGCTTGTAAGACTTCTATTTATTCCAAGCCTGTCTGTGGATTTTGTGCAATAAAGGTTGCCAGAGCTATTGTGAATGTTAAGTGTAGCCCACAAATACAAATACTTCTGAATTCACCAAATACACACACACACACAGGAGTCTAACTCTACTTACTCTAGTGCTTAGCAATTCCTCATATGGGAAGTGGTTAGTCTTGATCTCCTTATAAATCTGCTTATAAATAATGGTTGTGTTTACACACCTGGAAATACTGGATTTTTCCCTAAATGAATCGTTGTTTTGGAATAGTATAAACAGAGTCAGTGTTTAGGAAGAGGATTTCTTTGTCTAGTGAAGCTTTGAGCATTTAAACAGCTGCTTGGTTTCACTCCAGAGGTGTTTGCATTTCATTGACAGATGGAGTAATTTCCAAATGGTTTTCAATCAGTGTATACTAGACATGTGGTTGAGAATTATCTCTTAAGAGAGAAAAAAAAAAATGCAATTTAACCATGGTGTCTTATTTATTTATTTATTTGTAAAGCATCTGTTATTAAGTAACTACCACAGAAACCACATGTTGGGATATGAAATTCTATGCAGTGGTGTGTATTTAAAGCTGTTTGTTTTCATGCCATTTGGCAATTTTTATTTGTGTGTTCTTAACAATTTTTTTAAAGAAGAAATAATATGTGTATCTGAAGCATGGCTTTTTGTCCAAATTTATATCCATGTTACTCTTTACTTTGGCTTTTCTAGGAGGTGTCAAATTATAAGTGTTTTATATAGTTCAGATATTTACAATACTTCCAGGGATTTTTAAATAAAACACGTAAGCCATTATTATTGTTATTTTATATAGCAATGTTGACATAGATTTACCCACATGTTAACCATATTTGTTTCTCATTTCTTCCTGTCTTCATCTCAAGGATGTACCTAAAATACATCCTTAAGAATTAGTCGCCTTAGTGAGAGGATGCTGGAGGCAAATTCTCTCTCTCTCCTGTTTTTTTGTTTGTTTTTTAGCTTTAAAATGTTTTTATTTCACTTTGATTCATGAAGTACAACAGATGAATATAGAATAGCAATTGGGGAATTACTTTCTCCGCATGTTTCTGATATTACCCACTGTCTCTGACTGCCACTGGAGCTGTTGATAAGTCAGCCATCCCTCATTGCTTTTTAAGCTAGAGTGAACTCTCTTCTGTGTTATCAGAATCCCTTTGGGATGGAAGGAATTTTACAGATACTGAGAGCGCTACCTGCTGAGAACCCATGGCTGTCAATCTTGTTGGAAATTGCCCTCAACTCAATAGACCCATCCTCAACCAAGTTCACGTCTGTCTTTGAAGACTTTCACTATCTAAATAGCCCTCTGACCCATGAATCAGGTGACATGAAAGATGCCAGCTTTGGCTGAGGGCCAGTATAGGAAATGGCTGTGATATATGTGGCCTTGCCATTTGGGCCATTTGACTCAGGAGACCTTAAGTTATTAGAAGTATCAAAGTTAACAAAAGGTGCAGAGGTGGAGAGTTAAAGCAAGCAAAATAGGAGAATCATCTTCAGAATTCTGAAACAAGGCAAAGCGATGTGTAGCATGGGTTGTGCTGCATATAGTTGCTCAGTCATATCCAACTCCTTGCGACCCCTCGGACGGCAGCCTGCCAGTCTTTTCTGTCCATGGAATTTTCCAGACAAGAGTATTGGAGTGGGTTGCCATTTCCTCCTCCAGGGGATTTTCCCAACATAAGGATCGAACCCAAGTCTCTTACATCTCCTACAATGGCAGGTAGCCATTACCACTGAGCCATTGGGGAAGCCCCCTTTCCAAAACTTGCTAAAGTGTGCTACTTGGCCCTGGTAAAGACTAAGTGCATGACATAAAGCACAAAACAACTATGAGTCAAAATTTCCCATTAGGAGCTGGGTTCTGCCCAACATGCCAAATCAGGCAAACCCACAAGAAATGGATCATTTCTGGAAGTGAAATACTAGGATCAAAGCCAAGACATAGCCAGAAACACAAGGAGGTGGAGCCATGTCAACCATCATGATCTCATTGGCCCTCTTCCAATGGCAAGCTTGGTTCACAGATGGCGTATCTCTTGACCTTGAATGTGGGTCTGTATGTGGGAACTGCTGAAAATGGACATGGGCCACACTGTATCTCCATCCAGTGATGGTCTGGAAGATAAGGTCTGTGAGATAAAATTTCCACCATAGGCAGATATTTAGGCAACGTACCTGATCTTTATGTGGAAAGAGAAATACTCTAATATTAAATGCACATGGATTCAACAAATAGCCGGTTTGGTCAGAGGCCTAGAAGAAAAAGATATTAAAAGATCAGAGACAAGAAGGTCTCGAATAGGCGTATATGAATAGACTTTGGGGCTTAAAGAGAGAAGGTCTTTGCATTTGCTTTACACATTGCCACTGTCACAGAATATCACCTGAGGAAGAGGCACTAAATAATCAAATAGAGAGAATGACTTGGCCAGCTGATGTCAAACAGCCTGTGTCATCTGCTTTCCCAGGGCTGGCATGATGGGTTTGTAAATGGAGAACCATGGTGGCAGAGAAAGGCTGTACCTGGACCCACAGTCATGGGTTTCTACCTACTAAAGTCCAACCTGTAAGCAGCACTGACTAATACTTGTCCACTTACACAAGAACATCTGTCAAGAATATCAACAATCTGCTTAGTGGTAGAATTTGCCTCCGTTGGTCTTTGCTATTCCAGAAGGAATATAAATTCATTTGGACTCTACAGCACTTATTCCAGGTGTGAGTTTGACTTTAATTCTACAGGGTCTCAGACAGCACTATTATCTGCAGGCTTACAAAATTCAAGCCACCCAAAGGGGATTCCCTCACAGCATTACATCAGATCAATGAGCCCACTTTATGACAAATACTATGGCACAATCGGAGAAGGCGATGGCACCCCACTCCAGTACTCTTGCCTGGAAAATCCCATGGATGGAGGAGCCTGGTAGGCTGCAGTCCATGGGATTGTGAAGAGTCGGACTTGACTGAGCGACTTCACTTTCACTTTTCACTTTCACGCATTGGAGAAGGAAATGGCAACCCACTCCAGTGTTCTTGCCTGGAGAATCCCAGGGACAGGGGAGCCTGGTGGGCTGCCATCTCTGGGGTTGCACAGAGTTGGACACGACTGAAGCGACTTAGCAGCAGCATGGCACAATGGGCAAATATTACGAGATCCACTAGCTACAGGCCTGAGAGTATATGAATTCTGAGTGGTCCAAGGGATGAGAGGAGACTTAAGGTCAAAGAAGAAAAGGTTTAAGGAGTCTACATCTTGTTACCACAAGGCATGGGCAAGGCTGTGAATATCAGTAGAAAAATTCTGGTACATTCCCAAAGGCTTGGTTATGCAGTTTGGGCAGACATAGCAATATCAAGTTTCATGTCAAAAGACCAAGCAGAGGTAGCAGGGACCTGAGAAGAATGTGGAGACAAACCACACCTTCCCAGTGTCATGATGCTTGTACCTTCCTGGGATGGAAGGAAGCAATGGGGAGCGCCAGGCCCAGAACAACTCTAGAGGGTGGCTTGACCTCTGAGTTAATTAGTTTAAATCCCAAATGGAATGAGCAAGTTTTAATTACCTGTTACTATTTAAACCAGAGAGATCATATTATTCTTCAGTGGCAAAATTAGGAAATTTTTAACATCAGCAAAAATGGGGGCACCAAAGCTAAGTTGAGCTCATTAGTAGAAAAGGTAAAGTTACATTTCCACACAGCTAAGCTGTGACTATTTCAAAATGCTACACATATACTCTTCCTATATAAGGGAGCCCTGACAACAGCTTTCAGAACTTCCTGGTGAAAATGAAAGTCACACAGTCGGTCTGACTCTTTGTAACCCCATGGACTATACAGAATACTGGAATGGGTAGTCTTTCCCTTCTCCGGGGGATCTTCCCAACCCAGGGATTGAACTCCGGTCTCCAGCATTGGAGGTGGATTCTTTACCAGCTGAGCCACAAGGAAAGAGAACCAACTCAAAATTAGCCATCATGATCCTTTCCCCTCCCTGCAGGAGGGAGAACTTAACCAAGAAAGAGGAGATAAATTCATCTAATTTTAAAAATATGGACCAGCTTTCTTCCCAGCCATCCAAATGTCATTTAATGATTCACTTTTAGGCATAGACACCTTTACAAAACCCTCTTTTTTTTTCAAAATTTTTATGGAAATATAGTTGTTTCACAATGTTGTTAGCTCCAGGCATACAACATAGTGATTCAGTTTTATATATATATATATATATATAGTCTTGTTTCATTCTCTTCCATCATAGGTTATTATGGGATATTGAGTATAGTTCTCAGTGCTGTACAGTAGGTTCTTATTAGTTATCTATTTTATATATAGTAAGGTATATATTTTAATCCTAAACTCTTCATTTATTCCTTCCCCTCCCCCCAAAAAAAAACATTTAAAATTCTCCAATTCTCATCTTCATACATTACTGATGGGGTTGTAAAGTCATTCACCCACTACGGAAGATGGTTTTGTGCTTTTTCAGTAAGTTAAACATAGAATTACCATATGATCCAGCAATACCATTCTTATGTATACTCCAAAGAATTGATAACAAATAGGCAAACAAGAGCTTAGCACAAATAGCGTAGCACCACTAATGATAGTCTAAAGTTGGGACACCCCAAATACCCATCAACAGAAGAATGGGTAAATAAAATGTGGTGTACCCATTCAGTGGAATATTTTTCAACCCCAAAAAGGAATGAAGCATTGATTTATGCTACAACACAGATGAAATTTGAAAACATGCCAAGTGAAAGAAGCCAGACACAAAAGGCCTCACATTGGATGATTCTACTTGTTTGAAATATCCAGAATAGCCACACCCAAAGACACAGAAAGTAGATTCACATTTTCCAGGGGGGAAAGGGGAGTGACTTCTAATGAGTGTGGAGTTTCTTTCAGAGGGATGAGAATGCCCTGGAACTCGGTAATGTTGATAGTCACATATATCATGGCTACACTTCAGGCCCTGAATTGTACATTTTAAAA
Organism: Tragelaphus eurycerus; assembly: GCA_935064755.1. Taxonomy (NCBI): domain Eukaryota; kingdom Metazoa; phylum Chordata; class Mammalia; order Artiodactyla; family Bovidae; genus Tragelaphus; species Tragelaphus eurycerus. Next base: position 34,878,213 of record CAKXYN010000010.1, on the reverse strand, counting down.
TGATTCAGCTGATAAATTTTATGTTATGTGCATTTTACCACACACACAAAAATAATTCTCCAAAACTCAGTTAACAGGGACTTTCCTTATTCTTCCAAAACCATTTTAGATCCCAAGGAAAGTTTCCTGCATTTCTAACTGAAGTGGCTCACCAGCTTTTCCTTGTGGGAGGCAACCCAAGACTCTGATTGCACTGAATAAAGTTGTTCAGCTGTTTTACAAGGAAAACACCTGGCACCAAATCCTGGGCTCTTTACAGAACTGCTCACTAAGCCTCTTCCCCAGGGTCAATTTGGGGAGAAGCACGAAGAGTCTGAACTTGCTAGGTTCACGGGGAACCACACCCAGCAGCTAATAAGTTGTTCCGAACTCTACATGCCCCATCTTAATAACTAGTTCTCTTCCCAGTTTGTAGGTTCCCATAATCATGTGGCTACTCAAATGAGAACAGCAAAAACCACTAACAATTTGGAGACGAGACAGAGTCCAGAAAAGGAAGCAAAGTCACGAAAATATAAATTTAGCTTGAGGTGTTGCATGAACACAAGGCAGAGACCTAGAATTAGGGCTTGTCCTAAATTTCAAAATTGACAAAATAGTGACTTCTCTGAAAGCAGAGTCAGTTGAGTAAGGATATCTCTCAATATCTCAGGAGAGATATCTCAAGATATATCAGAAGCTCACAGGAGTTGATCAAAGAATTCAAAACTTTCGGATTTCAAAAGAAAAGACTCTTTGATCCACCTGGTGACAACTGGTCAGAATAATGTGCCATAATGTTAATCTGAGAACCAATATTCAGGTTCCAAGAGAAACTATACCTTCCTTTACCCTCAAAATGATAGTTACAAATGCTAGCCTATAAGAATTTGGCCAGTAGTCAGCAGGAAAAAAAAATTATATATATATATATATATAAAGAGGTACGGAGAAGGCAATGGCACCCCACTCCAGTACTCTTGCCTGGAAAATCCCATGGACCAAGGGGCCTGGTAGGCTGCAGTCCATGGGGTCGCTAAGAGTCAGACATGACTGAGCGACTTCACTTTCACCTTTCACTTTCATGCATTGGAGAAGGAAATGGCAACCCACTCCAGCGTTCTTGCCTGGAGGATCCCAGAGACAGAGGAGCCTGGTAGGAGGCCGTCTATGGGGTCGCACAGAGTCGGACACGACTGAAGTGACTTAGCAGCAGCATGAAGGGATAGGCAGGAGCCAGATAATGTAAAACCTTGAAGTCTGGGATTTATTCTAAGTTCAATTAAAAGACATTGCAGAGTTTTAAGACCTTCCCTGGTGGCTCAGATGGTAAAGCGTCTGCCTGCAATGCGAGAGACCTGGGTTCGATTCCTGGGTCAGGAAGATCCCCTGGAGAAGGAAATGGCAATCCACTCCAGCACTCTTGCCTGGAAAATCCCATATCATATAAATTACGTTAACAAAACATCACACTCTCTGGTTCTGTGGAGGATGGATGGATTGCCAGGAGCAGGAATAGTTGCCAGGACAAAAGTTCAATGATGGTGGCTTGGACCAAGGAGCCAACAGTAGAGATCTAGGGAGGTGAGTGGATTCAGAATATATTTATGAGTAGAATCTATAGGACATGGTGATGGAATAGAATGTGTGGAAGGGAAACAGAAAGGAAGGAGTCAAGAATGACTTCTAGATCAAAGAAAGGCTGTAGCACCTGGATTTTTGGTTACAGTAAGCAAAGCTGTAGGGGATCTATGCATTATATGTATTAAAATATTTTCCTATATAATTCTATTTATACAGCTTTCCTATGGCTCAGATGGTTAAAAAAACTGCCTGCAATGCGGGAGACCTGGATTCTACCCTTGGGTTGGGAAGATTCCCTGGAGAAGGGAATAGCTACCCACTCCAGTATTCTTGCCTGGAGAATTCCACAGACAAAGGAGCTTGGTGGACTATAGTCTATGGGGTTGCAAAGAGTCAGATACAACTAACATTTTCACTTTCTATTTACAGCAAATATCTATGAGATTAGTATTGTGAATTATTTTATTATCATTGTCACTGTTGAACTTTTGCTCTGGAAGATTTTATATATATATAACTTCCAGGTTCTATACATACATACAGCTTTGGTACTTCTTGCATATTGTCAAACAAAATTCAGGCAAGAAAGTTTTAGTTTCTTGTATCACAAAACTAAAACATTGATGGAAGAGGAAATGGCATGGCAAAATAACAGTTCTAACAGGCAAAACGAAACGGGGAGAAAATTATGGCAAGAGATTTAAAGAACTGCTCAGATTTTTAGCTTCAGCTGAACAAGATAATGAAGCCTGTTAAAATCTCAACTTATTTGGGAAACTCAGTGTATACCTGTCTCAATAGAGCCCCATTTATTCTCTGAAATCATACCTTTGTTTTGAAGACTGAATCATTCCAGTTATATCAGTATCTTAGAATTGTCTTTCTTTTCATATAAAAATATATTTGTGTTTGTAGGTAAGATATTTTTAAGTGGCTAAGTAAAAATAATCTAAGAATGGCTGTTGCTTAATTGCCATAGTACATTTATTTTAAAATGCATAAAGTACTTAGAAGAATAAAGGGATTACTATCCTACTATTTAGGGCTTCCCTGGTGGCTCAGATGGTAAAGAATCTGCCTGCAAGGCAGGAGACCGGGATTTCATCCCTGGGTCAGGGATCAAAGAAGGAATGGCTACCCACTTCAGTATTCTTGCCTAGAGAATTCCATGGACAGAGGAGCCTAGTGAGCTACAGTCCATGGGATCACAAAGAGTCCAACATGACTGAAGCGACTCAGCACGCATACACACACATACATACACACACACACACACACACACACAGAGCACACATCCTGTTAATATGTTTTCATCAGTGCTGGTGGTAAGATTCTGTAGAAACACTGGAATGAGAGCAAGGCCATCATTAACTCTCTTGATGTAATTTCACAGCCCTCGGTCACCTGCCTGGTTCCTTCAGCTTCTTCCCCCAGACTTGGTGTCTTTTTGTGCAGCCAAACCTGATGTTAGCAGAAAGAGGCAGACTTAGTAACTGCAACATTCAGGAACCAGATTGTCATCCAACACAACCCTGTTTGTCCTTTTCCAGGGAAGATTTTAAATAATCAAAAATTTTGTCTCTCTAGTCCTCTCTTTTTCAAGACAAAATTTCCATTTCCTTTAACTTGTCCTTGTTTAACAATATTTCTAGAAATAATACCTCCTGGCTTCTCATTTTTATATAATGTAACTCGATGAAAGTGAAAGAGGAGAGTGGGAAAAGTTGGCTTAAAGCTCAACATTCAGAAAACTAAGATCATGGCGTCTGGTCCCATCACTTCATGGGAAATAGATTGGGAATCAGTGGAAACAGTGGCAGATTTCATTTTGGGGGCTCCAAAATCACTGCAGATGGTGACTGCAGCCATGAAATTAAAAGACGCTTATTCCTTGGAAGGAAAGTTATGACCAACCTAGACAGCATATTAAAAAGCAGAGACATTACTTTGCCAACAAAGGTCCGTCTAGTCAAGGCTATGGATTTTCCTGTGGTCATGTATGGATGTGAGAGTTGGACTATAAAGAAAGCTAAGCACCAAAGAATTGATGCTTTTGAACTGTGGTATTGGAGAAGACTCTTGAGAGTCCCTTGGACTGCAAGGAGATCCAACCAGTCCATCCTAAAAGAGATCAGTCCTGGGTGTTCATTGGAAGGACTGATGTTGAAGCTGAAACTCTAATACTTTGGCCACCTGATGCAAAGAGCTGACTCATTGGAAAAGACCCTGCTGCTGGGAAAGATTGAAAGCATAAGGAGAAGGGGACAACAGAGGATGAGATGGTTGGATGGCATCACTGCCTCAATGGACATGAGTTTGAGTAAACTCCAGGAGTTGGTGATGGACAGGGAGGTCTGGCGTGCTGTGGTCCAATGAGTCGCAAAGAGTCAGACACGACTGAGCGACTAAATTGAACTGAACTAAACTTAATTTTTAAAGCAAAATACCTTGCCTTTTCTTTACTTTCCTTTAATGTGTATTCTTTCTATAAAGATTAATTTAATTTACATAGCTATTATTTTGGAACTAAAAAAATGAATATTTCTTCCCAAAAAAACTCTTTATGTTTAATATATTGCTTTTAATATATGTTTGTTATTCCCAGTAAACAATGAATAAAATTTTATCACATATACATAAACAAGAGAAAATTTTAAAAATTAGAATAGTATACATTTTCAAGAGCATTGCTTTATAGAGAACACAAAGTAATGGATTACAAGGAAATTCCTTTTTATACAATATAGACTGATTAAGTTATCTGAGATACTCCACAATTTATTTGTTGGTGGTGGTGTTCATTCCCTAAGTTGTGTTCAACTCTTTGCTACCCTGTGGACTGTAGCCCTCCTGGCTCCTCTGCCCACAGGATTCTCCAGGCAAGAATACTGGAATGGGCTGCCATGCCCTCCTCTAGGAGATATTTCTGACCCAGGGTCCAAACCTGCTTCTCTTATGTCTCCTGCATTAGCAGCTCTTTACCACTTTCCATTCATGGGTATTCTTTCTATAAAAATTAGAAAGAAAAACAGCAATACAGTATATCAGCAAATATATATGGAATTTAGAAAGACAGTAACAATGACCGTATAAGATAAGCAAGACAGCAAAAGAGACACAGACATAAAGAATAGACTTTTGTACTATGTGGGAGAAGGTGAGGGTGGGATGATTTGAGAGAATAGCATTGAAACATGTATATTACCATATGCAAGACAGATGACCAGAGCAAGTTCAATGCATGAAGAAGGGCACTCAAAGCCAGTGCCCTGGGACAACCCAGAGGGATGGGGTGGGGAGAGAGGTGGAAGGGAGGTTCCATGGGGGATTACATCAATGTATGGCAGAAACCACCACAATATTGTAAAGAAATTATCCTCCAGTTAAAATTAATAAATTAATTTAAAAATGAGTTTAATTTACGTAGCTATTATTTCAAGAACAAAAAAAAAATTGAGCATTTCTTCCAAGAAAAACTCTTTATTCTTAATATTAAAGAAATGTCTTTAATAAAGAGTTTTTAATAAAGTACTCTTTAAAAAAACATTATTAAAGAGTTCTTTACCACTAGCACCACCTGGGAAACCCCTATGGGTGCTACTATTGATGAAAACAAATTAATTATCAGAAACATTCCAAGCATCTAGTATGAACAAATTGTAACATGATAGTGTTAGTTTGAAAATTAATACATTTCAGATATAATATTATACATATTTCAATGCTATTCTCCCCAATCATCTCACCCTCTCCTGGTCCCAGAGTCCAAAAGTCTGTCTATACATCATGTCTCTTTTGTTGTCTGTAAATAGGGTTATTTTTACATCTTTCTAAATTCATATATCGTTAGTATACTTATTTTGTTTTTGTTTCTCTTACTTCACTCTGTATAATAGCTCCAGTTCCATCCACCTCCTTAGAACTGATTCAAATGTAACTTTTTAATGGCTGAGTAATATTCCATTGTGTATATGTACCACAGCTTGCTTATCCATTCATCTGGGATGGACATCTAGGTTGCTTCCACTTTGGCTATTAAACAGTGCTGCTATAACATTGGGGTACAGGTGTCTCTTTCAATTCTGGTTTTCTCAGTGTATATGCCAGCAGTGGGATTGCTGGATCATAAGGCAGTTAATTTAGTTTTTTGAGGAATCTCCATACTGTTCTCCAAAGTGGCTGTACTAGTTTGCATTCCCACCAACAGTGCAAGAGGGTTCCCTTCTCTCCGCACCCTCTCCAGCATTTATTGCTTGTGGACTTTTGGATAGCAGCCATTCTGATTGGCGTGAAATGGTATCTCATAGTGGTTTTGATTTGCATTTCTCTGATAATGAGTGATGTTGAGCATCTTTTCATGTGTTTGTTAGCCATCTGTATGTCTTCTTTGGAGAAATGTCTATTGAGTTCTTTGGCCCATTTTTTGATTGGGTCATTTATTTTTCTGGAATTGAGCTGTAGAAGTTGCTTGTATATTTTTGAGATTAGTTGTTTGTCAGTTGCTTCATTTGCTATTATTTTCTCCCATTCTGAAGGCTGTCTTTTCACCTTGCTTATAGTTTCCTTTGTTGTGCAAAAGCTTTTAAGTTTGATTAGGTCCCATTTGTTCATTTTTGATTTTATTTCCAATATTCTGGGAGGTGGGTCAGAGGATCCTGCTGTGATGTAAGTCAGAGAGTGTTTTGCCTATGTTTTCCTCTAGGAGTTTTATGGTTTCTGGTCTTACATTTAGCTCTTTAATCCATTTTGAGTTTATTTTTGTGTATGGTGTTAGAAAGTGTTCTAGTTTCATTCATATGGAGGGGTCTTGTTTTTGTATCCATTCAGCTAGTCTCTGTCTTTTGGTTGGGGCATTCAACCCATTTACATTTAAGGTAATTAATGATAAATATGATCCCATTGCCATTTACTTTGTTGTTTTGGGTTTGAATTTATATATCCTTTTTGTGTTTCCTGTCTAGAGATGTCCTTTAGTATTTGTTGGAGAGCTGGTTTGGTGGTGCTGAATTCTCTCACTTTTGCTTGTCTGTAAAGGTTTTGATTTCTCCTTCATATTTGAATGAGATCCTTGCTGGTAAATAATCTGGGCTGTAGGTTCTTTTCTTTCATCACTTTAAGTATGTCTTCTTCCCTCCTGGCTTGGAGAGTTTCTATTGAAGATCAGCTGTTATCCTTATGGAATTCCCTTGTGTGTTATTTGTTGTTTTTCCCTTGCTGTTTTAATATTTGTTCTTTGTGTTTGATCTTTTTAATTTGTTATTTGTCTTGGGGTGTTTCGTCTTGGGTTTATCTATTTGGGACTCTCTGGGTTTCTTGGACTTGAGTGATTATTTCCTTCCCCATTTTAGGGAAGTTTTCAACTATTATCTCCTCTAGTATCTTCTATGGTCTTTCTTTTTGTCTTCTTCTTCTGGGACTCCTATGATTCGAATATTGTAACGTTTAATATTGTCCTGGAGGTCTCTGAGTTGTCTCATTTCTTTTAATTCGTTTTCTTTTTTCTCCTCTGATTCCTTTAATTCTGCCATTCTATCTTCTATTCCTAATTCTATCTTCTCCTCTGTTATTCTACTATTTGTTGCCTCCAGAGTTTTTGGATCTCATTTATGCATTATTCATTATATGTTGATTCTTTTTATTTCTTCTAGGTCCTTGTTAAATCTTTCTTGCATCTTCTCAATGCTTTTCTCCAGACTATTTATCCATGATTCCATTTTGCTTTCCAGATTTTGGATTAATTTAACTATCATTATTCGAATTCTTTATCAGGTAGGTTCGCTTTTCTTCCTCTTTTGTTTGGTTTGGTGGGCTTTTATCCTGTTCCTTTACCTGCTGGGATCTTCTTTTTCTCTTTTTTTTTTGGGGTGTCTTTACTGTATTCTGGTGTCTGTGGGTTCTCTTTTTGTGGCGTCTGCACTATTGTGGGTTTGTACCGGTGGCTTGTCGAGGTTTCTTGTTTATGGAGCTTGTATCGGTGTTCTGGTGGGTGGAGCTGGTTCTTTTCTCTGGGGTGCAGTGGAGTGTCTAGTAGTGAGTTATGAGATGTCTATGCTTTTGGGGTCGCTTTGTGTAGCCTGTGTGGAGCTCAGGCTGTGTTCTTGTTTTTCTGGAGAATTTGCTTGGTATGTCTTGTTGTGGAACTTGCTGGTCTTTGTGTGATGCTTGGTTTCAGAGTAGGTATGGAGGCTTTTAATGAGCTCCTGTCAATTAGTGTTTCGTGGGATCAGGGTATGGACTTAAGCCTCCTGGTTCCAGTTATTGGTCTTATTTTTACAGTAGTCTCAAAAACTTCTTCTTCTATAATGCATTCCACAACTGGACTGCTCAGAGATGTTCACGGATTATACATAGAAGGAAAAAGGGAGGAAGGAGACAGAGGTGGTCAGGAGGATAAAAGGAGGGAGTGTGAAGGAGAGAGACAGATCTAGTCAGTAATCAGTAAAGGAAAGAAAAAAGGAAAGGAAAAAAGCAAAGGACAAAAAGGAAAAAAGAAAAAAAAAACAAAACAGGGTCGCAAAAGTTATATCTAAACGTGGAGATTAAAGAAGTACTAGAGGATAAAAATAATAATAATAATAAAAAAATAAAAGAAACAAAACAAACAAAAAAAAAAAAAATTAAAAGGGAAAAAAAAAATTTTTGTTTTCCTTTTTCCAATTAAAAAATAATAAAAATTTAAAAAATATATATATATTAAAAAAAGAAAAGAAAAAAAAAAGGAAATAATGATGGTAAAAATAGTAACAATATATATAAGAGTTTCTCTATTATTGTTGTGGGTTCAGTTCATTTTCAGCTAGTTCCTTGTTCCGGCTTAAATTTCTCAAGATCTATAGGCCCCTTTCTCTGTGGTTGGTCTGTATAGTTCTTTGTTCTGTGCACGGTTCGGCGGTGTTCTGGGCCAAGGCCCGCCACTCGTGTGGTCGGCGCTGCACAATCTGGATTGCCGGCCCAAACTACTCCAGTTAGGCAGCACTCCAGACAATCAGGCGAACGAAGTCTGCGCTGAGGCCCGCAGAGGGGGGGGGTCGGCGACGGGAATGGCGGGCGGGCGGGTGGGGGGAGGGGATGGGGTGGCCCTCGTGGGAGCCGCCGGCACAGCGGGCGGGGGCACGCCTGCGCGGGAGTGGCCGGCGGGGGGAGCGTCCAGTGGGGGAGAGTCCCGCGGGGGAGCGTCCCTCTGGGGAGCGCCGGCAGCGGAGCGTCCCGCGTGGGAAGGGCCAAGGCGTCTCCCTGCCCAGCCCCGGCTCCCCAATGGCAGATGCGGGCGTTTGCAGCGGTGCTTTTCCGCTGCGGAAGTTACCGCAGGCCCGCAGTCTGTGGGTTCTAATTCTCAACTTTCTCCTCCCTGTTATGATAGTCTCCGTGTTTCCCAGGTTCGGCGCAGATTCCGCAGGGAGAGTGTTTCCTGGTGTTTGAAACTTCTCTTTTTAAGACTCCTTCCCCGGACAGAGGTCCGCCCCTCCCTCTTTGTCTCTCTCGGCTTCTATTTCTTTCCTACCTCCTTTAGAGGCAGTGAGTTGCTTTCTGGGTGTCCGACGTCCTCCGCCAGCCTCCGAAGCTGTTTGTGGTATTTACTCGGCGCCCAGATGTCCCATTGATAATTTGTGGAGGAGAAAGCGATCCCTAATTTCTTAAAAAAATATTGTATGACATGCTTCCCTCAAGTTATGAAGGAAAACATTTTCAAAAATAGGTGTAGCCAAAAAAGAAAAGAAAAGAAAAAAATCCCTCATGTCTCCAAGTAAGCCAAGGCTATGAATCTCCCAAATGATAAACTAGCTACCTGCTGGGGCATGCTAGGGTCTAATTTTTATAATTCATCTTATAATTAGCCATGTTTGGTGATTTTCAGCACAATGTCAGACTATATGTCATGACAAGGATAGTTTAAAATTTACTGAGGTTTGCTTCTAGAAAACTGTGTACCTTATAAGTAAGAGAGGATGATTTTATACAATAGTAATGAAGGCCAGACATGGAAAGGGCAATCTGCTAGGCCAAGAGTAACCAAAACACGGTCTTTTTTTTCCCAAGGAGGTTACAGTTCAGTAGGAGTGAATATAAATCATTATGTTACAATGTGTGGTCTACATGGAAAATGCATGTCTAAAGAGTGATTAATTTTGACTGGAGTAGGGGTTGAGACAAGCTTCCCAGAAGGAAGTAACCTGAATTTGGCCTCGGAGGATCAATTAAGCACAAAGAAGGGAGGAGAAACCTTGAAGGCTGGGATTGGTAATTTCAACAAAGATGCAGAGTCAGGAGAAAAGTAAGGCATATTTAAGGAGCACAGTTGTTTGTTACAGGTAAAATACACGTGACTCAGAGAGCAGAAGGCCAGACTGGGGTAGAAAGAGGGCAGAGATGCTGAAGGGCCTGAAGAACAGAGAGAGAAATGTAAATCCTATTCTATAATCAGTGCTCTAAGCAGGGAAACAGTACAATCAGTTTGGGGTTTGGCAAAGATAGTTCTAACGGCAGTGTCTACAGGCAATTAGGACAGAGAGAGAGAAGCAGCAGGCAAAGCAGTGGAAAGTCAGTTGCAATTGTGTGGGTGAGAGGAAACGAGGTAAAGGGCCTTGAACTGAGGAAGTGGTAATGAAAACAGAAGACAGAAGGTCTTCTGAAAACAGAAGACAGGAGGTGATTCAACAGATTGGTTAGTTCAGTTCAGTTCAGTCACTCAGTCGTGTCTGACTCTTTGCAACCCCATGGACTGCAGCACGTCAGGCTTCCCTGTCCATCACCAACTCCCGGAGCTTTCTCAAACTCATGTCCATGGAGTCAGAGATGCCATCCAACCATCTCATCCTCTGTTGTCCCTTTCACCTCCTGACTTCAATCTTTTCCAGCTTCAGGGTCTTTTCCAGTGAGTCAGTTCTTTGCACCAGGTGACCAAAGTATTGGAATCTCAGCTTCAGCATCAGTCCTTCGAAGGACTGATCTTTAGAATGAACTGGTTGGATCTCCTTGCAGTCCAAGGGATTCTCAAGAGTCTTCTCCAACACCACACTTCAAAAGCATCAATTCTTCACTACTCAGTTTTCTTCACATTCCAACTCTCCCATCCATACATGACCACTGGAAAAACCATAGCCTTGACTAGGCGGACCTTTGTTGGCAAAGTGATGTCTCTGCTTTTGAATATGCTATCTAGGTTGGTCATAACTTTCCTTCCAAGGAGTAAGCGTCTTTTAATTTCATGGCGGCAATCACCATCTGCAGTGATTTTGGAAACCAGAAAAATAAAGTCTGACACTATTTCCACTGTTTCTCCATCTATTTCCCACGAAGTGATGGGACTGGATGCCATGATCTTAGTTTTCTGAATGTTGAGCTTTCAGCCAACTTTTTCACTCTCCACTTTCACTTTCATCAAGAGGCTTTTTAATTCCTCTTCACTTTCTGCCATAAGGGTGGTGTCATCTGCATATCTGAGGTTATTGATATTTCTCCCAGCAATCTTGATTCCAGCTTGTGCTTCTTCCAGTCCAGCGTTTCTCATGATATACTCTGCATATAAGTTAAATAAGCAGGGTGACCATATACAGCCTTCACGTACTCCTTCTCCTATTTGGAACCAGTCTGTTGTTTCATGTCCAGTTCTAACTGTTGCTTCCTGACCTCCATATAGGTTTCTCGAGAGGCAGGTCAGGTGGTCTGGTATTCCCATTTCTTTCAGAATTTTCCACAGTTTATTGTGATCCACACAGTCAAAGGCTTTGCATAGTCAATAAAGCAGAAATAGATGTTTTTCTGGAACTCTCTTGCTTTTTCGACGATCCAGCAGATGTTGGCAATCTGGTTCTCTGGCAACCAGGATCTCTGGTTCCTCTGCCTTTTCTAAAACCAGCTTGAACATCAGGAAGTTCATGGTTCATGTATTGCTGAAGCCTGGCTTGGAGAATTTTAAGCATTACTTACTAGCATGTGAGATGAGTGCAATTGTGCAGAGTTTGAGCATTCTTTGGCATTGCCTTTCTTTGGGATTGGAATGAAAACTGACCTTTTCCTGTCCTGTGGCCACTGCTGAGTTTTCCAAATTTGCTGGCATATTGAGGGCAGCACTTTCACAGCATCATCTTTTAGGATTTGGAATAGCTCAACTGGAATTCCATCATCTCCACTAGCTTTGTTTGTAGTGATGCTTTCTAAGGCCCACCTGACTTCACTTTCCAGGATGTGTGGCTCTAGGTGAGTGATCACACCATTGTGATTGTCTGGGTCATGAAGCTCTTTTTTGTACAGTTCTTCTGTGTATTCTTGCCACCTCTTCTTAATATCTTCTGCTTCTGTTAGGTCCATACCATTTCTGTCCTTTATCGGGCCCATCTTTGCATGAAATGTCCCTTTGGTATCTCTAATTTTCTTGAAGAGATCCCTAGTCTTTCCCATTCTGTTGTTTTCCTCTATTTCTTTGCATTGATCGCTGAAGAAGGCTTTCTTATCTCTCTTTGCTATTCTTTGGAACTCTGCATTCAGATGCTTATATCTTTCCTTTTCTCCTTTGCTTTTCACTTCTCTTGTTTTCATAGCTATTTGCAAGGCCTCTCCAGACAGCCATTTTGCTTTTTTGCATTTCTTTTCCATGGGGATGGTCTTGATCCCTGTCTCCTGTACAATGTCACGAACCTCATTCCATAGTTCATCAGGCACTCTATCTATCAGATCTAGGCCCTTAAATCTATTTCTCACTTCCACTGTATAATCATAAGGGATTTGATTTAGGTCATACCTGAATGGTCTAGTAGTTTTCCCTACTTTCTTCAATTTCAGTCTGAATTTGGCAATAAGGAGTTCATGGTCCGAGCCACAGTCAGCTCCTGGTCTTGTTTTTGCTGATTGTATAGAGCTTCTCCATCTTTGGCTGCAAAGAATATAATCAACCTGATTTCAGTGTTGACCATCTGGTGATGTCCATGTGTAGAGCCTTCTCTTGTGTTGTTGGAAGAGGGTGTTTGTTATGACCAGTGCGTTCTCTTGGCAAAACTCTATTTGCCTTTGCCCTGCTTCATTCCATACTCCAAGGCTAAATTTGCCTGTTACTCCAAGTGTTTCTTGACTTCCTACTTTTGCATTCCAGTCCCCTATAATGAAAAGGACATCTTTTTTGGGTGTAAGTCCTAAAAGGTCTTGTACGTCTTCATAGAACTATTCAACTTCAGCTTCTTCAGTGTTACTGGTTGGGGCATAGACTTGGATTACTGTGACATTGAATGGTTTGCCTTGGAATTGAACAGACATCATTCTTTCATTTTTGAGATTGCATCCAAGTATTGCATTTTGGTCTCTTGTTGACCATGATGGCTACTCCCGTTTCTTCTAAGGGATTCCTGCCCACAGTAGTAGATATAATGGTCATCTGAGTTAAATTCACCCATTCCAGTCCATTTTAGTTTGCTGATTTCTAGAATGTCGACGTTCACTCTTGCCATCTCCCATTTGACCACTTCCAATTTGCCTTGATTCATGGACCTGACATTCCAGGTTCCTATGCAATATTGCTCTTTACAGCATCAGACCTTGCTTCTATCACCTGTCACATCCACAACTGGGTATTATTTTTACTTTGGCTCCATCCCTTCATTCTTTCTGTAGTTATTTCTCCACTGATCTCCAGTAGCATATTGAGCACCTACCAACCTGGGGAGTTCCCCTTTCAGTATCCTATCATTTTGCCTTTTCATACTGTTCATGGGGTTCTCAAGGGAAGAATACTGAAGTGGTTTGCCATTCCCTTCTCCAGTGGACCACATTCTGTCAGCTCTCTCCACCATGGCCTGCTCATCTCGGGCGGCCCCACTCAGCGTCGCTTAGTTTCATTGAGTTAGACAAGGCTGTGGTCCGTATGGTCAATATTAGTTGATACCAAATAATTAATCTTATTAATTTTTATTAAAGTATGTTGATAGCACTATGTAAGAACACGTTCATAATATTGAGAGATATTTACAGAACAATATGTGGGTGAAATGATATGTCTAGATTGCTTTAGAACAATTCAGAAAATACAAAAATGACTCAAAAAGAGGTAATTAAAGCACATGTGTCCAAAGATTGATAAGTAGGAATCTGAGTGAAGGTATATGGGGATTCATTTTACTACTCAATCTATGTGTATGTTTAAATTTCAAAATACATTTTACAAGAACTAGTTAGCAAAAAAAGTAATAATGACATAGATAATATCAAACTCTCTACCCAATCTACAAAAAATTTTGTTGCCTTTAACTTGAAAATATATCCTCAATACATCAATTCTTATCACTTCCATTGCTGCCTCCCTGAATGAAGCCACCTTCATCTCTCAGCAGAACTATTACAGGAGCCTTTTAAGCATCCTCCTTACATCCACAATTTCCATGTGGTGTCTACATTCCTCTCAAAATTCAGAACCACATTTTCAATAAATAAGTTATAATTCACATGTTACTCTGCTGCTCAAAATCCTCTGATTTCTCATCTCTTGTAAAATAAAAGTCAAATCTCTTACCTTGTCTTTGAAGCACCTCAGTGAACTTTTTAAAAAAATATTTTATTTATTTATTTATAGGCTGTGCTGGGTCTTGCCGCACAAAGGCTTTCTCTAGCTGTGGTGACTGGGAGGAGGGCTACCCTCTAGTTGTCATGTGATGGCTTCTCCATTGCAGTGGTTTCTCTTGCTGCAGATCATTTACTCTGAGAGGGCACCTGGGCTTTAGTGGTTGCAGCACAGAAGCTTAGTTGCCCTGCAGCATATGGAATCTTCCTGGACCAAGGATTGAACCCACGTCCCCTGCATTGGCAGGCAGATTCTTAACCACTGAGCTACCGCAGAAGTCTTCAGTGGATTTGTTTTCATGCATGCTCTTTGAACTCATCTCCTACATTCTCCACTTTCATTCACTCTGCTTCAGCCACAATAACCTCCCTGTTATAACTCAAAAAAAAGGAACAGAAGCCTTTGAATTTGTTCTTTCTTCCCTTTTCACAGAAAACTCTTAGCCCAGGTGGCCACACGGCTCCCTTCCTCAATCTCTGCTCACGTGTCACATGAGCAGAGAAACTTTCCTTGACACCCATAGGAACTAGCACCATCCCACCAATACCATGCACGCTCTGTTCCCTTTCACCTGCTCTTTCTTCCTATCCTTCATCATTATTGGACATATTATGTGCTTTTTTTGTCTCCTCTGGCTAGACTGCAATTTCCTTAGGAGCAGGGTCACATTTGGGTTTCCTGTGGAATCCCCAGCACCTCGGATACTGTTTGGCTCACAGCAAGCTATGAAATACATATTCATTATGAAAAATGAGTCAGTTGGGTCACAGTACTACCTTTAATTGTGAATATAGAAATTCGGCTTAGGCCCATGAACGAAAGGATTCTGTATCCCTCTCACCCTAAAATAGTGTTACCCACCCAGTGGCAGGGTGGAGAAGCCATGACTAATTGAATTCATTCACCCATTGCGTGGCAATAAGATTAGGAGACAGAGTAGACAAGATCTCCAATTAAGGATGGGCAGGCTCCAGGGGACTCCCCACTGGGTCCAGCCATTCTACAGGCAGATGATTCACTCCTCCCCAGGCAAGGAGGAGTGAGGCTGGGGGTGGGGAACTCCCGTGTTTTCTTCCTAATATAGTCAGGAGGGCCAAGTTCCTTTTTGTGGGCCAAAAGAGAAATACTGGGAAAGAGAAAGAACATTTCCTACCACAATGAAGATAATAGTTATGACTATGATAATAAATAAGACAATGATGAGCCTTTTTCCATCCCCAATTCCCTCTGAAGCCTATCAGAAACAAATTACATTGTGATCTGAAAACCTCTTGTTCAGTGATCCTTAGTTCTATAATTTTGTTTATTCTCTTTCTATGTGCATGAATTATGGAATAACATATTCTTTGATATCCCAAATAAGGTAAAATAAATATATGCATTCATCAAAAAAACAAAACAAATTATGTTACAGGAATGTTTTTTCTTCTCCACCCACCATAGTTTCCATCACTGGTACTCTAAGCCCAGAAACTTTGCCCACCCACCAACAGATATGCACGCTAAGAGGATTGGGTGTGTTGTATAAAGGGAGATGATGATCATTTCTGAGAAGGATATGGCTATATGTTAGGTAGGACAGTGATGGTTGGAATTTGTGCTAACTACACACTTGAGAACTTTCTACCAAGCCTGATAAACACTGGATGTGGAAGTGAAAGTCACTCAGTCGTGTCCGACTCTTTGCAACCCCGTGGACTGTAACCTGCCAGGCTCCTTTGTCCGTGGAATTCTGTAGGCAAGAATACTGGAGTGAGTAGCCGTTTCCTTCTCCAGGGGGTCTTCCCAGCTCAGAGATTGAACCAAGGTCTCAGGCAGACTCTTTATCATCTGAGCCACCAGGGAAGCCCGTATGACTTACTAATTGTACAATCTTACACAAGTTATTAACAAGTTATTAAAGTATTATTCTTTATCTGTCTTAGCTATAAAACAGATAAAGAAGTATACCTCCTTCATAAAGTTGTTCTAAGGAATATATATATTTGTATAATATTTATATGACATCTAGAAAAGAGTCTGGCACTTGTAAGGTATGTACATGTGCATATATTATCAATTTAAAGATTTCTACAATCCAAATTTAAATGATGTTTTATGAGTTTCTAGGAGATGTGATTGTATATTTGCTTGACAAATAATGAAATATTTTTCCCTGGAGCAATGATAAAGAGAAATTGTGTGTTATAATTACTAATACAGGAGCTCTGGTGTAACCAATGGAAAGTGGTGGTGCTCTTACATTTTATTCCTCCATTAACAAATAAAATGTATTCAGTCCACTTAATTCTTTGGTGAGTATTCAGTGGTCAAAGAATGAGACTCATGTAGTAGCACAAGATTTCATTAAAGATTAGTTTTACACTGTCTTTTAATGAAGACATTAGGTAAGACATTGACCAAAGAAGAGATATAATACAGTAGGTAGAAACAAATGCATAAGTTCCATCTGAAATTGAGCTATTTGCAAAGATACTTAATTTTTGCAATTTGTTAAAAAAAAAAAAAAATGAGAGAATGAGACATTAGGTGCTGGATACTACTCATTAGCTCTAGAATTCTAGCCTAGGATTCATCCTATTCAACATTTGCTGTTAATGATTGGGATCGAGACTAAGATGGCATGCATGCCTAATTTGCCAGTACCACAAAGAATGGAAAGATAATGAATGGCATTGATGGTCAACTGGAGAACTAAAAAAGCAGGACAGCCTGGAATGTTGGACTAAATCAAAACTAGCTATAATGAAAGATGAATGTAGGATGATATTTATAAAAATGTAGAATGATGTAAGTAGCAAATCACCATATAGTGGTTAATCATTCATCTAGGCCCTTTGTTAGGAGATATAGATACAAAAAAATAAAAAGTATTTTATCCCAGATCAGATCAGTTGCTCAGTCGTGTCCGACTCTTTGCGACCCCATGAATCACAGCACGCCAGGCCTCCCTGTCCATCACCAACTCCCGGAGGTCACTCAGACTCACATCCATTGAGTCAGTGATGCCATCCAGCCATCTCATCCTCTGTCGTCCCCTTCTCCTCCTGCCCCCAATCCCTCCCAGCATCAGAGTCTTCTCCAATGAGTCAACTCTTCGCATGAGGTGGCCAAAGTACTGGAGTTTCAGCTTTAGCATCATTCCTTCCAAAGAAATCCCAGGGCTGATCTCCTTCAGAATGGACTGGTTGGATCTCCTTGCAGTCCAAGGGACTCTCAAGAGTCTTCTCCAACACCACAGTTCAAAAGCATCAATTCTTCCGTGCTCAGCCTTCTTCACAGTCCAGCTCTCACATCCATACATGACCACAGGAAAGACCACAGCCTTGACTAGGCGAACCTTTGTTGGCAAAGTAATGTCTCTGCTTTTGAATATGCTATCTAGGTTGATCATAACTTTCCTTCCAAGGAGTAATCCCAGTTCCTCATAATACTCAGTTTAATTGAGGAGTATGTGTGCTTAGTCACTCAGTTGAGTCCAACTCTTTGCAACCCCATGGACAGTAAGCAGCCCATGGAATCCATGGGCTATAGCCATGGAGCCTACAGGTTCCTCTTTCCATGGAATTTTCCAGGCAAGAATACTGGAATGGGTTGCCATTTCCTCCTCCAATAACTGAAGAGAGAATCATAAAAAGTGCAGTGATAGGTGTATTCACACAAGCACAGAGACATAACATCTAATTCATCCAGTGGGAAAGTGAGAGTTGCACAGTCGTGTCCAGCTGTTTACAACCCCATGGACTATGTAGTCTATGGAATGCTCCAGGCCAGAGTACTGCAATACATTCCTTTCTCCAGGGAAGTTTCCCAACCCAGAGATCGAACCCAGGTCTCCCACATTGTAGGCAGATTCTTTACCAGCCGAGCCACCAGGGAAGCCCATCCCATGGCCAGTGAAGGGATAAAGGAAGGTGTTCCAGTGAAATAGGCTCTCAAGCTAAGCAGGGGTTTTTTCCAGCCAAAGGACACAATCTGACAGAGACATGCATTGAAATCCAATATGGTGTATGCAGAAAAATGTAGGCACTAAAATGCAGTGCAAGAAATGAGAGATGATACTGGAGAAGTAGAGTGAACCATGGGGACACTGTGTCATGTAAAGGAACAGGATTTCGTCACTTAAGCATGAACAGCTGAAGCAGAAATTCAGCCAGGAAGCAGCAAGTTCAGACTTGCATTTCACATGATCATTCAGGAAGCAACATGGAGGGTGATGTGATGGGCAAAGAAGGAGAAAAAGACAAACAGGAGAAAACTGGAGCCCAGACCCAGGTGAGAGGAGCCAAAGATTTTATCAACAGTTAGTCTAGTGTTACTGTGGGTACTCCAGGTTTTAAGAGCCCTTAAGAGGAATAGAATTCCATAGATAAACTGGAAAAGATGGTTAGAGAGACAGGGGGAAAACTTTAAGGATCTTGGGCCATGAAAGCCATGGAAACAGAGTTACAAGAAGGCAGAGTGATTTATGTATCCAGTATCACATATAAGATAAGGACTTTAAAATGACCTTCAAATTTCACAATCAGACCAATTGTTAGACTTAATAGGAACAATTTTGGTAGAGTGATTGAGAGGGAAGGCAAATTAAAGTATATTTTAAAAAATAAATGATAAGTGAGTAAGTGTAGCATGCTCTTTTTTAAAGACACTGGTAATAAAAAGAAATCCCATGGACAGAGGAGCCTTGTGGGCTGCAGTCCATGGGGTTGCTCAGAGTCGGACACGGCTGAGCGACTTCACTTTCATTTTTCTCTTTCATGCATTGGAGAGGGAAATGGCAACCCGCTCCAGTGTTCTTGCCTGGAGAATCCCAGGGACGGGGGAGCCTGGTGGGCTGCCGTCTATGGGGTCACGCAGAGTCGGACATGACTGAAGCGACTCAGCAGCAGCAGCAGTAGCATGCACTTTTTTAAAGACACTGTTAATAAAAGAAAGGAAAGAGATAAGGTAGTTGCTATAAGACAGATTGTTTCATTTATAATGGAAGAGATTTGAAACAGTTTAGAAGTAAAAGTGGCAAAGCCAGAAAAAGAGAAAAAAAAAGAATTAAGGCAAGCTCCCAGAGAGAAAGAAAAGAGTGAATTACATGAGTGGAGAGGTTAGTTTTGATTAAACAAGAGGGTCAACTTAGCCTATAAAAATAGGGAGAAGATGAGGGTAAGGTGAAGCTAAGCCAGTAGGTATAGAGAAAGTATAAGGTGACCAATTTTCTCAATTATATGCTACTGTTGTGATGGTAGTTACATAAGTCCTACATTTCTTGTTTTAAACTCCTACTATAGAATTCAGAAGCTGACAACATAAAATGAGAAAGATCTTAGGAGCCAACAAGATGATAAAAGTCTTTGCAAAATATAGTCCTTATATACTTCCAGAGAGATGGACATTCAGATCACATTCCAATTATTACATTCAATTTTCAAGGGCCACATTTTAAAAAGGCCCTGTGAAATATCATCATAGTCACAAGAAAATGTAAAGGAATATGACACCATAAACCCACTTAATAAAAAACACTTAAAGGACTATTGATGATTTTACTCTAACGTGTCTTAGAGAAGGTCTTTTTGTATCAAGATTACTTCTAGTGGTGAGAATACGATAGGATATACAGGAATAGAAATATAATATTGTACACATGAGGCGTATATCATGATATAAACAAATGTTGCCTCAATAAAAAAAATAAATCTAAAATTTTTTAAAAAGGTAGTCTATATTGTTTACCCTAAGAAAGAAAAATTGAGAGATGATGCTGTTGTAGAGCACAGGGAATATATTTGCTCTAAGGGGTTCTATGGGGGCCAAGTTTGGATGTGACAAAGAGGTAGGTTTTATTTTAATGGAAGGAAGCACTCATTATGAAAGCCACACAACTCTCCATGACTGAGAGTATATAAGAGGTTAGATGGCCAAAAAAAGCAGAAAGGTTGTAACAGGGACCCCTGCAAGGGGAAAAAGTTGAATATCTCCCAACTCTGAATTTCCATAATTCTATTTTTGAACATCGTTCACTCATCCTTGAGAAGTTATGGGATGAGATATGGAGCGTGTCAGTCTTGGTATCTGGTGGGACAGGAAAGCAGATAAAACTGGAATATTTAAGGTCTACACAATAGGGATTTGGCAAAGAATTTTACTTTTTTTTTTAACTGTGTGAGCAAGTAATTTACTATTTTAGAACAGTGAAATTCAGAGAATTTCAACCTGTGGTAAGGATGTTTGAGGATGATGACTGGAACTTTGTCAAGACCTGGAAATTTACAAAATGTTAAAAAAAAAAAGTGCATGAAGGTGGAGGTATGGGGGCAGGAGAGGGGTGTGCAGATGTGTAGAGATGGAGAGAGAAGCATGAAAAAATAAGCACATATCTAATCCAGCATCCAAACAACCAAGTTTACTGCAGAGGAAAGGATAAAGAAAAGAAAGGAAGTTGATGGACTATAAAAGGATCTTGGGCAGCCAGAGGAAAAGTTCATAGATCCAACAGTCCTATGGGAGAGGAGCTGAGTTGCCTGTGGATGTTTTCCTTCACTCAGTGAGATGATTCCCTGCAGCTAATTCAAAAGCACTGAGCCTAGCTTAAGTGAAAAAGGGAATTTTATAGGGCCATAAGGGTGTCCTAAGAAGTAGGACTTTGGGAAAGAACTTGGGAAGGAACTTTGGGAAAGAACTTGGGAACTAGGACCAGGAATTAGAATAAGTCAAGAATTTGCATTTCTTTTAAGTCCCCAGGTGAGGTCCACATGGCAAAACCAAGGACCTCACTTTGATAGCCACTGCTTCAAGTTTGTGGAGAAGGCAATGGCACCCCACTCCAGTACTCTTGCCTGGAAAATCCCATGGATGGAGAAGCCTGGTGGGCTACCTTCTACCATCTACCATGGGATCGCTGAGTCGGATACGACTGAGCGACTTCACTTTCTCTTTTCACTTTCATGTATTGGAGAAGGAAATGGCAACCCACTCCAGTGTTCTTGCCTGGAGAATCCCAGGGACAGTGGAGCCTGGTGGGCTGCCGTCTATGGGGTCACACAGAGTCGGACACGACTGAAGCGACTTAGCAGCAGCAGCTTCAAGTTTGTGAAGCATCTTTATAGGGATTATGTTATTTAATCCTTGCCAAAACTCCATGGAGGAGGTCTCATTATCCTCATTTTGGGGGAAAGGAAGCAAAGGAATAAAGAGTTTCAACACCCAAGCTCTTACAGCGTCTAACCAGCAGAAAGACAGGAATCTGGTTCTTATATTGCCAAATTCCATTTTTTTCTCTCTACCCCTTAGCTGTTTGATGGGGTTAATGACCAATACCTACCAGAACTTGGTGAAAATAGTTAATAGCACATTACTAATTCCAATTGTTCAATAATAACACAGCTAATGGAAATGTTGTTATACTTTTTAGGGACAATGGCTGATATATTTTTATACTGCTAGGAGTGGGATTCAATGCTATTTCCTTATCAATTTCATGTGCTTTTATATCAGAACGCAAGTGCTACAAACCTAAAGAGAGCGCTGGGACAACCACATTAATAGACAAATTAAATTCCCTATAGTTTTGCTGGCTTTTTTTTTCCTTTCAATGACTTTTTCCCTCTATCTTGTACCAGCAACCATAATTACGTTAGAATGGCATTAATATTGTGTCAATGAAAATAATCAGTAATCTCAATAATAAGAATAAAAAAGAGTTTTATTTGAGCCAAACTGAAGACTATTTAGCCCGGCAGCCAACTTCCCAGGTTACTCTGAGAAACTGCTCCCAAGAAGCCTCGTTTTCAGCACAGTTTTATATCTTGTCAGAACAAACTTTAAACAAGTCAGGGATGCATATCTTCAAGATTTCAAAAAAAAAAAAAAAAAACAAAAACCCAACATGTCCACAGTGGGTCAGTATGACCTTGGTGCCTGGAAGGGAAGGATCAAGTTTTGGTGTCCCGGGAAGGGGAACATTTAATCCTTCGTTTTAACATGGACATTCTTTACTTCAGGTCGATATGTCATTGTCTTTAGTAATTAAAGCAGATGTGCAGTGTCTGTTTGATAGGCAAGAAAATAGGTTGTTTTAGTTAGCATGAAATTCAACTTAACTCTTGTATAAGTCAAAATGACTTCTCCATACCTCAATTCATGAAAGTTTCTCTTTTTGCTAAGTTACTTCAGTTGTGTCTGACTCTGTGCAGCCCCATAGACAGCTGCCCACCAGGCTCTCCCGTCCCTGGAATTTTCCAGGCCAAAACACTGGAATGGGTGCCATTTCCTTCTCTAGTGCATGAAAGTGAAAAGTGAAAGTAAGTCACTCAGTCGTGTCTGACTCGTAGCGACCCCATGGACTCAGCCCACCAGGTTCCTCCGTCCATGGGATTTTTCCAGGCAAGAGTACTAGAGTGGGGTGCCATTGCCTTCTCTGTTTCTCTTTGTAGTTGCTCTCAATTAAAATAAGTTTCTGTGTGGAAGTTTCCTTTGCAAAGCCAACTTCTTTATTCTGGTCCTTCATAAGTTTCAGGAAACCATTATCAAAAAGTGGTCAAGATATTCAGGCTATTTTTCAAGACTATTTATTTTCTAACTTAAGGTTGGGCCTGATTTTTAGTAATCCGGAAAAAAAAAAAAAAAAGATACATATTTGAACTATATAGCCACATAATTTAAGAACAGCAAACATCGTCTTTCTGGAAGCTTGCAAATTGTTACTAAAGGGGTAGGATGGTTAAGAAGAGCTGATAGAGGGGTCTTCAGACCCTAATTTCTAGAATGTCCAGTTTCAGCTTCAATTTTTTTAATTTAAAGATAATTTGATGAATGTATGAGTCTGAGTGACCTCCGGGAGTTGGTGATGGACAGGGAGGCCTGGCGTGCTGCAGTTCATGGGGTCGCAAAGAGTCGGACACGACTGAGCGACTGATCTGATCTGATCTGATGTGGAATCTAGAAAGATGGTACCAATGAACCTATTTGCAGGGGAGCAAAGGAGACCAAAGACATAGGGAACAAACTCGTGAACACAGTATGGGAGGGAGAGAGTTACACAAATTCAGAGAGTAGAATGGAAACATATACATTACCCTATGTAAAATGATAGCCAGTGGGGATTTGCCATGTGACACAGGGCACTCAACCCAGTGCTCTGTTAAACCTAGAGGGGTGGGATGGGGTGGGAGATGGGAGGGAGGTTCAGGAGGGAGGGGACACATGTATCCCTGTGGCTAATTCATGTTGACGTATGGCAGAAACTAGCGCAATATTGTAAAGCAAGTATCTTCCAATGGAAAAAAATAGAAAAAAATGATAATTTAATGAAGGATAAAACTTCCCAGGTGGCGCTAGTGGTAAAGAACCCACCTGCCAAGGCAGGAGACATAAGAGACACAGATTCGATCCCCGGGTCTGAAAGATCTCCTGGAGGAGGACACAGCAACCCACTCCAGTATTCTTGCTTGGAGAATCCCACAGACAGAAGAGTCTGATGGGGTACAGTCCATGGGGTCATGAAGAGTCAGACACAACTGAAGCAACTTAGCATGCAACACTGCCCTATCAAGCAACTTTCATAAAAACAAACACAATTCTTTAAGGACACGTAGAATGTAAACAATCATCAGATCAGATCAGTCACTCATTCGTGTCCGACCCTTTGCGACCCCATGAATCACAGCACGCCAGGCTACCCTGTCCATCACTAAAACAATCATAAGAAACAACTAAAGCCAGTAAGTTCAGAGGAGTTTCTAGCCTTGTAAAAGTGGCGTTTATGAAGGCTGGTTCTGCAACTTTTCATTCAATAAGCATTTATTTGGTGTGCATTTTGTGTGAGATGCTTTGCCAGCACTGAGTCCCCACACAACAGCAAGCAGGACCAAGGTCCACGTCAAGGCCATGGATAAAAAGCAGATTATGCTGCCAGACTCTGCAGCCTTGAATCTGTACTGCCCATGGGACTTGAACCCCTACATGGCCCAAAGAGTTTGGACATTTGAAGCCCAGAATTGGAGTAAACATCAGCATGAAACTGTTATCTTCTCCAGGGTTCCAGAGAGACATGTATGACATAGTCCTTACAAAAACTCTACAGCCACTTGGGGCACGCACGGGATGCCCACATAGCACTGTCATGCCATATCTGCACACAGACCATAGCCTGCGATGCCAAAATGGAAGAATATCAGAAGGACAAACTGCAAGAGAAATTATACCCAAGGAATTTCAGGATAGAGCAAACAGAACACAGTCTTAGAAATAGTATGTTTAATTATTCAAGGGATAAAGGGAGAGAAAATAAGGCAAAGAAGAGTAAATGATTATTTTTAAAAAGAAAAAAGCAGATTTTAAACATCTAAATAGAAATTCTATAAATAAAAAATTAGACTAAGCACAGCTAAAGAGAGAATACAAATAGATCCGAGAAAGTCACCCAGAATACAGGTGAAATATTTAACTGAAAAATTAGGTGATGAGAAAATACTATTGAAAATTTAGAGACAGGAAGTATGGAACGAGAGGTTCTAACATATGCTTTAATAGGTATTCCAGGAGAAACTAATACAGGAAATGGTAGAAAAGGATATTTTATTTTAAGTGATGCTAACTTCAATATATCCACGAGCATCTAATTCAAAGTGATAGCTTAACATCAAATATAATCAAGAAAGGTAAGTTCCTCCATCAGTGCATAATAGTGCAAGTGCGGAGCAGGAAGGATAACCAGATTCTTCACCTGGTCCTAAAAGTTACCAGAGAGAATGGACAGATGGCCAACTGAGAAATGACACTGGCAACAACCAGAGTCTACTGCTAAGTCGCTTCAGTCGTGTCCGACTCTGTGCAACCCCATAGATAGCAGCCCACCAGGCTCCCCCGTCCCTGGGATTCTCCAGGCAAGAACACTGGAGCGAGTCGCCATTTCCTTCTCCAATGCATGAAAGTGAAAAGTGAAAGTGAAGTCACTCAGTCACGTCTGACTCTTGGTGACCCCATGGACTGCAGCCTACCAGGCTCCTCCATCCATGGGATTTTCCAGGCAAGAGTACTAGAGTGGGGTGCCATTGCCTTCTCCGAACCAGAGTCTCCCCTCAACTAAACCGTCATTTAGGAACGAAGGCAAAAATTGTGACTTTTCTCAGGTGTAAAAAATATAAACATCTTTACTCCTCACAGGCCCTCATGAAAGTGCAGAAGGACACACATCAGCAAGAAAGAAAATAAACCCCAGAAGTAAAGGCACCAGAAGCAATTATGAGCAAATCAATCTAAAGAAAATATGTGGACAATTAACATTATACAAGTAATGTTATACAAGTATCGTAGCAACAGTGTGAGAACAGTTGCATACTGTATTATAATTTCATTCTGTAGTATAATTATCTTTAGCAGTTTTCTTTCAAAAACTATGATAATAACAGCAGTTAATAGTTATAGATATTTGTCATGTTTCAGGTGCTATAATAAGATTTTTAGGGACTATCTCATTTATTCCCCACACAATCTTGCAATACTTATCTGCTTGTTCCCATTTTACAGATGTCAAAACTGAGGCATAAAGTAGCAATTTTTCCAAAGCCATGCCGAAACAAACAATGGAAATGGATTTGTGTTGACCTAGGATGTCATTTAGCATTAAAGTGTCAAAACCCAATTTCCTCATCTGTGTGATGAAGAGGTGGATATTTGCTCTGACCATATTACAAGGTTACATGAAGATGAAATAATGCTATTATCTATTCAAGTGCTTTAGAAGTTGTAAGTGCATGTGTGCTCAGTTGTGTTTGACTCTTTCCAAACCCACGGACTGTAGCCCGCCAGGATCCTCTGTCCATGGATTTTTCCAGGCAAGAATACTGGAGTGGGTTTCCATTTCCTCCTCCTCCAGGGTATCTTCCCAACCCAGGGATTGAACCTGAGTCTCCTGCATTGGTAGATGGATTCTTTACCACTGCATCACCTAGAAATTGTAAAGTACTTTACAATTTGAAATTATAATAAAAATAAAATGGGATATGTGTGTCAAATTAAAATATATTAATAATTTGGCCACATAGATAATAGCATTTTAAAATCATCCATTCAAAATATTTCTTTAGAGCTTCAGTCAGTAGGTATAATCTGGAAATAGAAAAGATAGTGTTTCATGTATTAGTTTGCTTACTTGCTTATTTCTAACCCATCTTGATCCAGAAATGATTTTCAGGCAGCTAACAAAGGTATACAAAATTATACAGACAAAGGTATACAAAAAAATTTAATATATACGGATTCATCTAATTTTTCATTTTAAAAATATACTCCAGGTTTAATTTCTAAATATACACACCCTTTTTGAGAACAACTTGTTATTAATTTAAAATGTAGCTGTACTCCACATATCCTCTGTTACCACCCCCATCCCAATAGACACGTGAAACAAATTTAAGCAGCAGGAAAAAAGTTCATATTGTCTCTTTTAAAAAATGAAAATTGTTCATTTTCATACTGCTTTGGTATGGTTCAAGTTAATGATGTGCTAATGTGATATTAAAGTAGTAACTCCTGCAGTTCTAACAGCCTAATTGGGCCACTGACATCACAATAGTATAACTAAAGTGTTGGATTTTACTCCATTTCCATAAGTGAATGGAATCTGAGACTCATTGCATGTTAATCGCTGCAGTTTAGTAGGTCCCTTATTTATTTTGGATAAGCATTTCATTGGCAAATAAAGAATTAAGTGAGAAAACGAGCCAGAATTCGATAGACACTGGTGAAGAGTGATTTCTTTTGGCTCCCATAATAAATAGGGACTTTTTAAGCCTATAGAAAATGAGAACAGATGTGGATAATAACACAATTTGTTACTTATGAAAGCAAGGTTTTTCTGAAGATTTGGGAATTATCATGAGAACTATTCATTGAAACTCAAAAAAATCCATAAATATTAATATCAGGATGGAAATGTTTGCACTATAACTTGAAACATAAAGACTATTTACCCATCGTGCCTTTGAAAAATTCAGATCTCTCTGAATCCTTATGAACTCTGTGTCATCAGATGATTCAGAGAGGATCTCTGAAATATTTAGAATTCTCAAGCAGATTAGGAAAAACACACTCTTGGTAAAGGAAAGCGTGTACATTGCTCTGTCTGTATCTTCCCTGGCTTTTATGACTTATAAAAAGAGGGCTGAACATGATGTCAAGGAAACTGGGCTTGCATATTGGCCTTGCCACTTAATAGCCAATGTGACTTCAGATCTCTTTAAAGATGAAGTTACATATTATACATCTGTAAAATGACCATAATGGCCCCTCCTACAAAGGGTAATTTGAAGGTAAAGAGATAAAGAAAGAGTAGAGTTTCAGTTCAGTTCAGTCACTTGGTCATGACCGGGGCTTGCTCAAACTCATGTCCATTGTGTCAGTGATGCCATCCAACCATCTAATCCTCTGTCATCCCCTTTTCCTCCTGCCTTCAATCTTTCCCAGCATCAAGGTCTTTTCCAATGAGTTGGTTCTTCACATCAGGTGCCCAAAGTACTGCAGTTTCAGTTTCAACATCAGTCCTTCCAATGAATATTCAGGACTGATTTCCTTTAGGATAGACTGGTTGGATCTCCTTGCAGTCCAAGGGACTCTCAAGAGTCTTCTCCAACACCACAGTTCAAAAGCATCAATTCTTCAGCATTCAGCTTACTTTAGAGTCCAAATCTCACATCCATACATGACTACTGGAAAAATCATAGCTTTGACTAGACGGACCTTTGTTGGCAAAGTAATGTCTCTGCTTTTTAATATGCTGTCTAGGTTTGTCATAGCTTTTCTTCCAAAGAGCCAGTGTCTTTTAATTTCATGGCTGCAGTGACCATCTGCAGTGATTTTGGAGCCCAAGAAAATAAAGTCTCTTACTGTTTCCATTGTTTCCCCATCTATTTGCCCCAAAGTGATGGGACCAGATGCCATGATCTTAGTTTTCTGAATGTTGAGTTTTAAGCCAACTTTTTCACTCTCTAGTATCCAGTTAATTAAGTCTGATTAGAATTGAGGATATTCCACAAAACTTTAATAATTACCCTTATTCACTCTGGGAATTCTGCTTTGACTTGTATGGAGTTGATGACATCTTTCTGGTAGAAATCAAGTGACAGGTCAAAAACATATATACTGTCTCCACTTTGCCAGTTATGATAGCTATGGTTGTATGGAACTAATTGGAGATATGAAAGTGAAGTGAAAGTGTTAGTTGTGTCCGACTCTTTGTGACCTCACAGACTGTAGCCCACCAGGCTCCTCTGTCCATGCAATTCTCCAGTCAAGAATACTGGATTGGTTAGCCATTTCTTTCTCCAGGGGATGTTCCCAATCCAGGTCTCCCACAAACCAGGTCTCCCACATTGCAGGCAGATTCTTTACTGTCTGAGTCACCAAGTCAAGCTCTTATGGCATACCGGTTCTTTCGTTTAATGAGTTTTGAGCAATGATCACTATGCTATGCTGCTGCTGCTGCTGCTAAGTCGCTTCAGTCATGTCCGACTCTGTGCGACCCCATAGACGGAAGCTCACCAGGCTCCCCTGTCCCTGGGATTCTCCAGGCAAGAACATTGGAGTGGGTTGCCATTTCCTTCTCCAATGCATGAAAGCAAAAGTGAAAGTGAAGCCGCTCAGTCGTGTCCGACTCTTAGCGACCCCATGGACTGGAGCCTACGAGGCTCCTCCGTCCATGGGATTTTCCAGGCAAAAGTACTGGGGTGGGGTGCCATTGCCTTCCCCGCTATGCTATGCTATGCTATGCTATGCTAAGTCACTTCAGTCATGTCCGACTCTGTGTGACCCCATAGACGGTAGCCTACCAGGCTTCCCTGTCCCTGGGATTCTCCAGCTAAGAACACTGGAGTGGGTTGCCATTTCCTTCTCCAATGCATGAAAGTGAAAAGTGAAAGTGAAGTCGCTCAGTCATGTCCAACTCTTAGTGACCCCATGGGTGGAGCCTACCAGGCTCCTCCGTCCATGGGATTTTCCAGGCAAGAGTACTGGAGTGGGGTGCCACTAAGCATATTTAATTGTTAAAATAGACTGCATCATTTCATCATTCTTGTCATAAAGAATACTGTCTGGGCTGTTTCTGAGAGAGACACAATAAACTATTGGTTTAATAAAAAATCATCAAGCCATTACACTGTAGAAACATCCACAGAGCAGAAAGACCTGTCCAGAACATCTCGGCAATCATCTATTCCCAGGCTCTGCTGAGTCCAAGACATCATAGGAGGTGTTTGGGCAGTCCTGGGAGGTGGTAAGAGGGGAGGTCGAGGGGTTGGCTCCTGCTCCACCTGCTAGATTTAACCCTACCAGCTCTGCTTTTATCATTTTCCAAACACTGACTTTTTGTTTAAGACTTCATTTACACAAAGGGTTGGGTTACTATAAAAATGTTTAACCAGCTGATCTAGTCCAATTTTATCATTTTAGAGATGAGGAAATTGAAGGCAGGAAAGATGACACAAATATCCCTCAAAAGTCAATCCTCCAATCAGGACCAGATAAAATTCATCCAGATCCTCAATCTAGGTTATTTCCACCACACTGTCCTCGTGATAAGATTTTTCCCCATCCACTATTGAGTGATGAGTTCTGTGCTAGTTATTCTACCTCTATTTTCTAATGAATCGAGCAAAATCTCTAAATATTTCCATCATTTGAAGATGAGGCTCGAGAATATCAATTTTCCAAGCCTACATTCAAATCCAGTCTAACTCCCAATCTTGTAAGTGTATTTGTCAAGTTTCGCTAAACTTAGAGGCTTTTTATCAGGCATCAAAACAACAGACCATTGTAAAGCAACCCAGACGAACAAATAAGTAAATGTTGGATATTTAATTGCCAATTTGGGGCTCTACTCTTTATGTGTACTTTATAAAAATTGAGGTACAATGCATATGGATGTAGAAAGGCTAAATGAAACCTTATTTGAGAATTGCTCTTGTCTCTTTCTGGACTGAGATTATCAAAAACACCTCTTATTTTATATTGGTTCTTTAATTTATTAGAATAAGCATGTGGCTTTTCCATTCTTTTTTGTATCATATATCACATATTTGCACATATCAATCTTTTTTCTCTTTAAAAAATCTGCTGCTCATATTACAAATCAGATTTGTACATGTGCTCATAAGAGGGGAATGATGCAAAGATGTTTTCCCCCTGGCATTGTCATTTTTTCAAGTTTCATGTTTAAAGCAGTTTCTTTGCCTGTGTATTCTCTAGCACAGCTAAGTAAGGTAGTTTTCAGTGCAGGGAGAAGCCTGCGCACAGCAACAAAGATCCAGCACAGTCAATAAATATATAAATAACTTATTTTAAAGAAGAGGCTAGAAGTCAAAGTTATTTAAAAAAAAAAAAAAAAGAGCACAGAGGAATCTTAGGGCAGTGAAATTATTCTGTGTGATATTCAGATGGAAGATAGATCCAATGAACCCTGATGTAAACGATGGTTTTGGATAATTTTGATGGAGGTTTATCAGCTGTGACAAGTGCATGGCTCTGATTTGGGGTGTTTATAGTAGGAAAGGTTGTGCCTGTGTGGGAGGAAGGGCTATATGGGAACTCTGTGTACTTTCCACTCAATTTTTCTATAAACATAAAACTTTCCTGAAAAATAGAGTCTATTTAAAAAGGAGGACAATGCAACACCTAGGCCCAGGAACCTAGACAAACTTTATACAACCTCTATACCTTCCTAAAATACATTATTAAAATGGAAAACCAAATTTGAGAAAATGGATAATTACCTGAACAAAAACCATGCAGCCAGGATTGTGTAAAATATGCTTGGAGAGTAGTAAGAGGCAGGAAGTGGGAAGTCTCACCATCCCAGACTGCTGGAAACACCTGAAAAGCAGGCAAATTAGACGAAATGTGTGGTGTCCCAATTAGGGGTAGAAATTTGCAGTATCAGCTAAGGAGCTCAAACTTAGAGAAAGCAATAAAAATTCTGTGTGGGAGAGTGAGATGGGAAAGGCTGTCCTTTAAGAAAATGTGTCTGGCAGCCTGAGTGAGACAGAATGAAGGTAGAAGAAACCAGAATCAAGGAAATGAAATATTAAGTTATTATAATAGCCTAGGAGTAAGGGGGTTGGGGACTAAATTGGGATACTAGCATTGCAAATGAGGGAAGAAAGGAACCATTGGAGAGACACTGTAGGCAGTGAATTTACAAGACTGGTGACTGATTTGATAAGAGTTAAGAAGGGAAAAGAGAAATCAAATATGCATGTCTTCATGCTGGGATAATAGTGGTACAATCTTCTCACCACTGTCTTTAATCCCTCCCTTGCCAAGAGCTTTCTCCTCTGCCTTTAAACTCGCCCATGCTTGAATTAGCATAAACGTTTGGAAAAGGTAAAAAACATTTATCCTCAAAATGTTCTTGAGGTAAACCATTTCTGAAATATGAACCTGTTTGCCAGCCAAAACTCAATTTACATTCAAACTGTGGTTTAAACACTCTGTCCAAACATGACAGATGTTGGAATCAATTGGTTTGCAAGTCTTTTTTTTTTTGTCAGCTTCAATAAACAAAATCTTCTGAAATTATCATCTGTCAAGTATATTTACCAAATCTATGCAATGCATATGGACTTCTATAAAGTTAATTGAAAATTAAACTCTTGGCCTTTAGGAGTTAAAAAGAAGGGTAAATTTTTAAAGGAGGAGGCTTTAAAATTGGCAAGAATAGACCAAAAGCAAAAGCAAAACCAAACAATTAAACAAAAATACCCTATACAGACCAAAAAAAGAATTTTCTCTTGTCACTACCTCTCTAAAAAATTTTCCCAAGTTTTTTGCCTAAGGTTCCAAAAGAAATTTAAGATTGTAATCCTAAAATCACGTAGCTTTTTAAAATCAGATCCTATAAATTACATAGGAAAGCTTGACTTTTATATAATATTGTATTCTAATTCAATGATTTAAAGTACCTATTTTATTGGTTCATAGTATCCCTAGATTAGATAACTTTAATGTGCTAGAATCTGCTAAAGGTAATACTGTAAAATGAAATGAGTCTGACACTATTTCTATAGATTATAATAAACAACAGAGCTTTCCAGGTTTTGCTAGTGGTAAAGAAAGAAAAGAAAGACACGGCTAACTTGTCTCCAACTCTTGCAATCCCATGAACTGTAGCCTACCAGGAACCTGCCTGCCAATGCAGGAGATTCAAGAGATGCTGGTTCAATCCCTGGGTCAGGAAGATCCCCTGGAGGAACATAGGGCAACCCACTCCAGTATTCTTGCCTAGAGAATCCCATGGACAGAGGAGCCTGGTGTTATAATCCATAAGGTCGCAAAGAGTTGGACATGACTGAAGTGACTTAGCATGCATGCGTGCATAATAAACGATAAATACTTATTGATTCTTATCTTGATAAAGATAACGAGAATAATAACAGGCTAATTCCAATAAGGGTTTCCCTGGTGACTCAGTGGTAAAGAATCTGCCTGCCAAGCAGGAGACTCAGGTTCAATCCCTGGGTCAGGAAGATCTGGAAAATGAAATGGCAACCACTCCAGTGTTCTTATCTGGGAAATCTCATGGACAGAGGAGCTTGGTGGGCTACAGTCCACAGGGTCTCAAAGAGTTGGACATGACTTAGCAACTGAGCATACACACAAATATGATAAATACAAGAAGAATTGAGAGAGAAAACTCAGCCACAAAGCCACCTAACCTCTCCTGCTACTTACTCATCTATAAACCTAGGGTCTTAATAGAACCTAGTTTAAAGGTTTGTGGGGATTAAATAAAATAATATGGTCAAAGTACATAACATGGCATCTAGCATATAATAAATATTCAATAAATATTATCTAATTATAATATTAGATATTAGATAATACTTATGACAAATCTAGACAATATATTAAAAAACAGAGATATTACTTTGCTGACAAAGGTCCATTATAGTCAAAGCTATGCTTTTTCCTGGTGGGTCAAATGGTAAAGAATCTGCCTGCAAGCAGGAGACCCAGGTCAATCCCTGGGCGGGGAAGATCCTCTGGAGATGGGAATAGCAACCCACACCAATATTCTTGCCTGGAGAATTCCATGGACACAGGAGCCTGGTGGGCTATAATCCATGGGGTTGCAAAGAGTCGGACACAAATGAGCTACTAAGCACACACATGGTTTTTCCAGTAGTCATGTACAGATGTGAGAGTTGGACCATAAAGAAGGCTGAGCACTGAAGAATTGATGCTTTCAAATGGTGGTGCTGG
Organism: Tragelaphus eurycerus; assembly: GCA_935064755.1. Classification (NCBI taxonomy): domain Eukaryota; kingdom Metazoa; phylum Chordata; class Mammalia; order Artiodactyla; family Bovidae; genus Tragelaphus; species Tragelaphus eurycerus. The sequence goes on along the minus strand of CAKXYN010000010.1, from coordinate 34,844,858 downwards.
AGAAGACTCTTAAGATTCCCTTGGACTGAAAGGAGATCAAGCCAGTCAATCCTAAAAGAAATCAACCCTGAATATTCATTGGAGGGACTGATGCAGAAGCTCCAATACTGATGGAAAAAGTTGACTCATCAGAAAAGACCCTGAAACTGGGAAAGATTGAGGGCAAGAGGAGAAGGGGGTGACAGAGGATAAAATGGTTGGACGGCATCACTGACTCAATGGCCATGAGTCTGAGCAAACTCTGGGAGATAGTGAAGGACAGAGAAGTCTGGTAAGCTGCAGTTCATGGGGTTGCAAAGAATTGGACATAACAACAACAAATATCAATGTTAACATATCCTTTAGTTTACCTAGTTATGTTTATTTTCTATTAATATCTGTTCATGTTAACTACCTATTGGGATCTTAGCATGTTAATTTGGTATATTCTTTTTGTTTTGAAATATTAACCCTTGGTTATATTTACTGCAAATCTATTACCAATATTTTGTTTTGCTTTTAAACATAAGTCTTTTTTCTTTTAGTAGAATTACTTCTTTTAATATTTTCTTCTTGATATTTACCATTGCTTTTAAATGTAGAAAGTCTTCACCTGAAATGTATTAATTGTTCAAACTAAACACTGTCATGTTACAATTTGTTCATATTAGATGTTTGTAATGTTTCTGATAATCAATAAAAGAGATTCTTGATAGAGTGAAAAAAAAAATAAATAAAAATAAAAAAAAAGAAAGTCTTCACTATTCCAGAATTACATGATAACATATTTCTTTGAAGTTTTTCTTTTTTGTGATAATAACTGGACATTTTACATTTAACTCTTTAATATAGCTGGAATTGGGGGAAGGGAATAAAATGAGGACCAAATGTTAACATTTCATCAAACATTGGTGACAATACAAGCCTCACATGATGAAAAGTCTTTTCCTTCACTATTGTTTTATATTATAGGCATGCCTCAGAGATTTTGCAGGTTCAATTCCAGAAAACCACAATAGTGTGAATATCACAATACAGCAATTCACATGAAAGTTTTGATTTCCCAGTGCACATAAAAGTCATGTGTATGTTGTACTGTAGAGAGAAGGCAATGGCAACCCACTCCAGTACTCTTGCCTGGAAAATCCCATGGATGGAGGAGCCTGGTAGGCTGCAGTCCATGGGGTCTCGAAGAGTCAGACACGACTGAGCGACTTCACTTTCACTTTCATGCATTGGAAAAGGAAATGTCAACCCACTCCAGTGTTCTTGCCTGGAGAATCCCAGGGACGGGGGAGCCTGGTGGGCTGCTGTCTGTGGCATCGCACAGAGTTGGACATGACTAAATCGACTTAGCAGCAGCAGCAGCAGCAGTCTATTAAGTATACAAAGCATTATGTCTTTAAAATACATAACTTTATGCATTTTTATTATAATTAATGCACATACCTTAATCTTAAAATATTTCACTGCTAAAAAAATGCTAACCATTATTTGAGTCTTCAGTGAGCCATAGTAGAAATGTTAGAATTCACTGATCACAAAGCACCATCACAAATACAATAACAGTGGAAAAGCTTGATCAGAGAAGAGGAAGCTGAAACCTCACTGTTGGCTCTGATGCTGGTTCTCTATCTTGAGTGCACATTAAAATGACTTGGAAGATAAAAATCAAATCTGGAGGCCTGGATCCCACTAGGCATAAATATTTAAAAATATTTCTAGGTATATGGCACTTCCTATGAAATTAAAAGACACTCCTTGGAAAGAAAATTATGACCAACCTAGACAGCATATTAAAAAGCAGAGACATTACTTTGCCAACAAAGGTCCGTCTAGTCAAGGCATGGTTTTTCCAGGAGTCATGTATGGCTGTAAGTGTTGGAATTTAAAGAAAGCTGAGCACTAAAGAATTTATGCTTTTGAACTGTGGTGTTGGAGAAGACTCTTAAGAGACCCTTGGACTTCAAGGAGATCCCACCAGTCCATCCTAAAGGAGATCAGTCCTGGGTGTTCACTGGAAGAACTGATGTTGAAACTGAAACTCCAATACTTTGGCCACCTGATGAGAAGAGCTGACTCATTGGAAAAGACCCTGATGCTGGGAGGGATTAGGGGCATGAGGAGAAGGGGACAACAGAGGATGAGATGGTTGGATGGCATCACTGACTCAATGGACATGAGTTTGGGTAAACTCCGGGATGGTGTTGGACAGGGAGGCCTGGCATGCTGCAGTCCATGGGGTCACAAAGAATCAGACATGACTGAGCTACTGAACTGAACTGAACAAAAAAATTAAACATACAATTACCATGTGTGCTGCATGCTCAGTTGCTTTAGTCATGTCCAACTCTTTGCAACCTTATGGACTATAGCCTGCCAGACTCCTCTACTCATGGATTCTTCAGGCAAGAATGCTGGAATGGGTTGCTATGCCCTTCTCCAGAGGATCTTCCTGACCCAGAGATCGAACCCAGGTCTCCCTCATTTTGCAGGCAGATCCTTTACCTCTGAGCCATCGAGGAAGCCCCAGAATTACCATATGATCCAACAATTGCACTCCTGAATATATGCTTCAAAGAATCTGAAGTAGACACTCAAACAGATATTTGTATATTCTATTTGTACCCTTCATAGTAACGTTATACACAGCCGAAAGATGAAAGCAATGCAATGCAAGTGTCATCCATATATAGAGATAGATAGATAGATAAAATTCAGCATTAGAAAGAAATGAAATTCTGACACCTGCTAAAACATGGAGGAATCTTGAAGACTTAAAAATAAAAAGCTTGAAATATTGTGAGAATTATCAAAATGTAACAGATACACTGGCACCCCACCCCAGTACTCTTACCTGGAAAATCCCATGGATGGAGGAGCCTGGTGGGCTGTAGTCCATGGGGTCGCGAAGAGTCAGACACAACTGAGTGACTTCACTTTCAGTTTTCACTTTCATGCATTGGAGAAGGAAATGGAAACCCACTCCAGTGTTCTTGCCTGGAGAATCCCAGGGACCGGGGAGCCTGTGGGCTGCCGTCTGTGGGGTCGCACAGAGTCGGACATGATTAAAGAGACTTAGCAGCAGCAGCAACAGAGACACAAAGTGAGCAAATGCTGTTGAAAAAAAAAAAATGGTGCTGATAGCTTGCCTGATGCAGGGTTGCCACAAACTGTCCACTTACGAAAAAAAATGCAGTATCTTTAAAGTGCAATGAAACAAAGCACAGTCAATTGAGGAATGCCTGGAGATGTTCAGCCTGGCCCATTGGCTTTAAAAGATCCAGCTGCTCAAACCCAACCCCAACTAAAAGTCCAAGTTTTGCCTCCCACTCTCCATTCCGAATCCATTGGCTCTGGGCTGAGCACTTGGTCTAGTTGATGGCTTTACACTGAGATTTTCTTCTCTGCCTACAACAAGCACCTAGGTGTTCTACTTAGGTTGAACTTAAGTCTCAGACTTCACTCAGCTTCTACTGACCCATCTGCCCAACATTGCCTGTGACAGTGACCAGATCTGATGACGAACTTGGCGTGTTTTGGGAGGTTCTGAATTTTCACTTCGGTTCCCCTTCACACTGAGCCCTTCAAACCCATAGCTGTGTTTGACAGCTTAATTTAAACTGAATCAGCAAATGTCCTCAGAGCTGGAGCAATGATCTGCTCACCTCTCTAAACCATAGCTCTTAAATAATTCCTTGCGATTCCATGTTACATCTTCAATGTTTTTATGAAAGAATTTTGTATTTTATCTAGTAATTTCAGTTGCTCTGGGCCTCCTCTTACTTGAAATGGTCTTGCTCTGTGTTACAATTTATCTTTTCAATTAAGTGCACGTGAGTTGATTTCCTAACTAAATCATACATTTCTTCAATGCAAAATTATTCTTGGTACCTAAAGTGAAAGTCACTCAGTTGTGTCCAACTCATAGTCCATGGAATTCTCCAGGCCATAATACTGGAGTGGGTAGCCTTTCCCTTCTCCAGGGGATCTTCCCAACCCAGGGATTGAACCCAGATCTCCTGCATTGTAGGTGGATTCTTTACCAGCTGATCCACAAGGGAAGCCCAAGAATACTGGAGTGGGTAACCTATCCCTTCTCCAAGGGGTCTTCCCAACCTAGGAATCGAACCAGGGTCTCCTGCATTGCAGGTGAATTCTTTACCAACTGAGCTTTCGGGGAAGTCCTCTTGGTACCTAATGCAGTGCCTAACCCATGGTAAACACTTTAACATTTGCCCTCCCGATCCCAGGAAGGGTATGGGTGGCGCTGGGAGGGCATCAGATTTGTAACCCTCCCCTTCTAGACTTATAACCTTCCCCTTTCAGAAATCCTCCAGAAAATGGGGGACTCTGACCCCTGAATATGATCTACTTCCTGGGGGTACAACTGATCCCTTTGACACCCTACAATCTGAGAAGACTCTGTCTAGAAAAGATTGAATGTGAATGGACAAGACACCTGCTCTTTTGCCAAAATATAATCTCCACAACAGCTTTAAAAAAAAAAAAGAAATACAAACATGAAGTGAGTGAGAAGAGGCACCATCATAAATATGTTTTTTCTCTACTCCAGCAAGAGTTGGAGGTTATATCCTGCTAAAGCCACCCTAAGTTGGAAATATCATATATCAAAATTACATTTAATGCACTTCACCTTCTGAATATCAAAGCTTAGCCTATGTGCTCATATCACTTTCATGAGCCTTCAATTGGGCAGAATTGTTTAACACAGAGTCTATTTTAGAATAAAGTGTTGAATAGCTCATGTAATTTATTGGATATTGTATTGAAAGTGAAAAAGAGACTTGGTATCTGGATCCAGGATGGTTGTCAGTGTATCGGCTGTTCATCCTCATGATCGTGGGGCTGACTAGAGCTGCAGGTTGTTCCTGCCCAGTGCTATTAGCGAGCCTCGTACCAAATATTGCTAGGCTGGGAAAAGATCAAAATTCGAAGTACCATTTCTACTGAATGCATTTTGCTTTCACACCATCTTAAAGTAAAAAATAAAAAATAAATTTAAAAAACTCAAAGCAACAAAATCTCACATTGAACCATCATAAGTCAGGCAAGACATTGTATATGTCTACAATCTGATGTGATTTAGTCACTAAGTTGTGTCCGAGTCTTGCAACCCCATGGACTGTAGCCTGCCAGCTCCTCTATCCATGGGATTCTCCAGGCAAGAATACTGGAGTGGGTTGCCATTTTCTTCTCTAGGGGCTCTTCCCAACTCAGGAATTGAACCAGGTCTCCTGCACTACAGGCAGATTCTTTACCAACTGAGCTATGAGGGAACACAATCTACTAGATCGTAAGTCCACAAGAAAAGGGAAGGTTGGTTTGTTCATGACTATTCACAGTCCTCAGTTCTTTGCTTAGTACAAGATCAGATCAGATCAGTTGCTCAGTCATGTCCGACTCTTTGCGACCCCATGAACTGCAGCACGCCAGGCCTCTCTGTCCATCACCAACCCCCGGAGGTCACTCAGACTCACATCCATTGAGTCAGTGATGCCATCCAGCCATCTCATCCTCTGTCGTCCCCTTCTCCTCCTGCCCCCAATCCCTCCCAGCATCAGAGTCTTCTCCAATGAGTGAACTCTTCGCATGAGGTGGTCAAAGTACTGGAGTTTCAGCCTTAGCATCATTCCTTCCAAAGAAATCCCAGGGCTGATCTCCTTCAGAATGGACTGGTTGGATCTCCTTGCAGTCCAAGGGACTCTCAAGAGTCATCTCCAACCCTAACAGAAGCTTAGTACAAAGCAGGTGCTAAATAAGTTTGTATTAAATGAATACATGGATGCAATACATTCAGAGGCACAAGATCTGGTTCCACCTCAGGGAATTTAAAATCTCCACAGGGGGAAAGAGTGAGGGGCTCCCATTTGTTTGGCTTTTTCCACATGCCCATTCCCATGTATTGAGTCATTTAAGGTTTGCACAGACCTCACGAGACAGATATTATTACCATAATTTGTAAGCAGTGCCATCTGCTTCTCAAGATGAGGCAGTTGAGTCCCATAGAAGACATGGAGTTTGCCCAGAGTCACATCATTTTTAAAAGGAAAAGCTCATATTTGTCTGAATTCAGTGTTCATACGCTGTCATGGATTCCAAGATGTCTCTCTACAAGTGAAACACAAGTGATAAAATACAACACATAATTAAATTTTAAAATGTCCAGAGGTGACTATAAATGATTTAGAAATTCAAAAACTGAGAAGAGTGAAAATAAAAGTCAGAACACACTCATGAGGGAGTGGGGATTTGAGTCAACTCCTCAAGTCTCTAGGTGGAGAGTAGAGCAGAGGTCACTTCAGGAAAAGCAATTTCAGAAGTCCCATCAGGACTCTTTAAAGTCATAAATGTTTTTGATTTTTTTTAATGGTATTGCTTGATAAAGCCAGAAACGGTTTACTCACAAGCCACATAGTGAAGCTTAAGCGTTATATGGTCATATGAAGAATGAGAGTGATACAGTTTTGGCTTTTGCCCTACATATACTGAAAAACAATTGAGAGGGAAATTGTTAGTATATTCACACAATGCTTCACTAATCTAAATGATAATATTCAGTATCCAAGTCCGTGTTATGCCTAATGATGACTGCATAGAAAAGCATGAAGAGCCACTAATACGTCCTGCTCTGCAAAGAGCTAACATGGTAATTTCACCACTTGATGAGAAGGAGGATGCTAATTGTCCAATGCAAAATAGTAATGACCTCTATGATGCTTTGAAGTGACTGGGCTTTCTAGATTCAGACAAAATGTAGACAGAATATCTTATTAGTTAAGCATTTCTTTTTTCAAAGTAATGCTTACTGGCATTATGCTGATTTAACAAACCCCATTCTGACTGTTAATGAAAACTTAATGGAGCTGACATAAATAAGATGATCTTAAGCTTGCCTCACTCTAAACTGCTTTTTTTGTTGTTGTTGCCTTCTGGAAAGTTGCTGGATCATTGAACACTGATGTCACGCCAGGGTGTAGAAGAAAAACTGGTAAACAACACTAAGAAGGTGAAGAAGGTCCAGAATTGGGCCAGGCAGATCTTAGGGTCATATAAAAGATGAAGTATCAGCCAGGACATCGGCGCAAAAGCTAAGAAATTAGTAATTTAGAAGTGATCAAGACAGACCTAATTTTGCTTCCCAACTCTGCTACTTAATGATGCTGTTGATTTGGGGAAATTACTTAACTTCTCTGATCTTTAGTTGCTTCAACACAAAGATAGATTATAAAAATGGTATCTACTGAAAATACTTAGTGTGAGGATTAGATAGAAAAATTTAGGTAAAACACTTAGCAGTACGCTTGACACATAAATTTATCAAAAAAATGATGACTTTCTCTTATCATTATCAGCAGCAACAGCACTAACAGGAACAAGACAAATCTATAGAAATTAAGATATGTGAAAGAAGGGAATTCCCTGGTGGTCCAGTGCTCTCACCTGGACTCCAAGCTTTCACTGCTGAGGACACAGGTTCAATCCCTAGTTGAGAAACCAAGACCCTGGAAACCACACAGTGTCCCCAAACAAGCAAAAAAGATACATTAAGAAAAAGAAGGAATAACACATTATACTACCTTGAGACAGGAAAAGGCAAAAATTCTAGCACTGCAGGTCCTAGAATCACAAAACAGAAGGAAATTTAGAGATCACCTAATCAAACATCTAGAGAAGGCAATGGCACCCCACTCCAGTACTCTTGCCTGGAAAACCCCATGGACAGAGGAGCATGGTGGGCTGCCATCCATGGGGTCACAAAGAGTCAGACACGACTGAGTGACTTCACTTTCACTTTTCACTTTCATACATTGGAGAAGGAAATGGCAACCCATTCCAGTGTTCTTGCCTGGAGAATCCCAGGGATGGGGGAGCCTGGTGGGTTGCCGTCTATGGGGTCGCACAGAGTTGGACAACCACTGAAGCGACTTAGCAGCAGCAGCAATCAAACATCTTCATTTTACAGTGCTAGGAAACGTCTCAGTGGTACAACTACGTTTGAAAAGAATTTGGCAGTTTTTTCTAAAATTCAACATGAACTTCCCATGTTTACAAGGACAACCTAGTAAGTCCATTCCTAAATCTCTACCCGAGAGAAATAAAAACTTATGTTTACACAAAGCCTTGCACATAAAGAGTTACAGCAGCTTTATTCATAACAACCTAAACTGGAAACAATCAAATGTCCATCAGCAGGAGAATGAATAAATAAATTTCATACAACAGAGCATATTCAGCAATTTAAAAAATGAACTTCTGGTACACACAACAACATGGATGAATCTAAACACATTTTGCCGAGTAGCAGCAGCAGTACAAAGGCATGCGTGCTGCCTGATTCTATTTATCTGAAGTTCTAGAAAACACAAACTAATCTCTAAAGATCCAAAGCATAGAAGTAGTTGCCTGATTCCTTGAGGGGAGAGAAGTAGGGAGTGAGAATTTGACTGTGAAGGGGCACAAGGGACCTTTTTGGGGTGATGGAAATATTTTATATCTTTTATAAAATGTTTTATATCTTAATTGTACCAGTGGTTACAAAGTACATAAATTTGTCAAAACTCATTAAAACTGCATGTTTAAAATGGGTATAGTTTATTGTATATTAAATTTAAGTGTATACCTCACTTAAATTGATTTTAAAACCAGAGCTAGAGAGATAAAGAGAGATGGCTTAATGCCTTACTCTTTTCAGGGGCAGAGCTAGGATTCCAAGCCAGGTCTTTGCTAGCTATTTAGCTAAACTAGCACTTAGCCACTGTTCATGAGGCTGAGCTTTGCTCAGTAAGCAGTACAATATCTTGCTCTGCTTGCTCTTTTTCTGAGAGCTCATCTAATAAAATGGCATCAGTCTTGGCTTTGGCACAAGGATATGGTTTGATGTCATGGCTTCCCTTCTTACTTGTTCTGTGGCCCTGGCCACATTGTTAGACCTCTCTGAGATACCTCTTACTCATTTTTTAATCGGGGATAAAATTATTATCATAGAATTCCCATAAAGAAAAAATAATATGGGTACTATCTGAAGCATAACTGACCAAAGTTTTAAAATGAAAGCTATGAAATCTCTAGTCATGTCCATCTGGAAATATATATGCATCTAATGTATGTAAGCAGATATGAAACAGACCTACAGCCATTTTGGAAAAGGACTGGGAAATGGCTCTGGGCAAAACAGGCCTTGCAAGCTAAGGAACAAAGGCCCTGGGGGCCTGAATCCCAGAGACAAAAGAAAAAAGAGAGAGAGACAAAATAATGTGATACAAAAAGTGACCAGAAAATGACAAGTACTTAATAAACTGTTTCCATGACTACTATTAATTTCTTAAAAAGAACATCCCAGACCTGAAGCAGTACCAAAAATAAGTCTTGCCTTGTGAGGTTGAAAGATAAAGCCTCCAGACTGCCCGTATTCACTGATTCCATGAATAATACTCGGCGTCTCTGCTGTGCAAGGCATTGTTCTAGTCTCTTAAAATTCAACAAAGAACAAAAGAAAGACTTAAAGTCAATAAGCCAAAATAAAAATATGTCAGGTGGCAATCTGTGCCAAGAAGAGAAATAAACCGAGTAAGAGGAAACAGAGAATGACTGTGGGTGATAGGAAGATGTCATTTTACACAGGGTGCTTAAAAGCAGGTGATCTATTGATAAAATATTTGCACAGAAACTTGGGGGAGAAGGAGCAGAGTTATGCAGAAAAGTAGCTGGGTGGAAAGTATTGAAGATAGAAGAAAGCTCAGGCAAGAAGCTCTGATGCCGAAGTCTGTTTGGCCCATTTGAGGATCAGCAAGGTGACCTGTGGGCCCACGTGTGTTGTTTTTACGATTGGGCAGTGTGATGCTACATAAAATTTACCAACTGTTCAGAACATTGAACTTTACCTCTTTACTATTTGTACTTGGGTTTGTCACATGGACACAAATTTTCACATCAAAGACTTATTGTTATTGTGCTTATCAGCTAATGGTTTTGGTGCTAGGAAGAAATAGTTTCTTATCTATGTACACTTTATAAATAGTAACCATTTATTTGTCATTGTTCAGGCACTAAGCCATGTCCAACTCTTTACAACCCCTTGAGCTGCATGCCAGGCTTTCCTGTCCTTCACTATCTCCTGGAATTGGCTCAAATTCATGTCCATTGAGTCAGAGATGCCATCCAACTATCTCATCCTCTGCATTTCATAGATACTGGTCCAAATCAGTTGCCTGTTTATCAAAGAAAGATGTAAATCTCACTCTCAGCTTGAGGAGGAACAGTTGAACTCAAGGGTGCCATTTGTCATCATGGAAAATGATGTTGTCCATTCCCATGATGCACCTGGGAGCAGGGAACTCAGAAGATGGTGATGGAAGACAGAAGTGGACATGCACACAGTTCCAACACTTCACGTTCTGATTGTCCCCTGTGTCTTAAGAATGAAAAGCGCACAATCCCAAAACAAGCTCTACGCTAGAGCTTCTGTTATCTGAGTGGGGCACAGTGAAACAAGTGCTGCACCAACCCTGGAGGAGCAGTGAACCTCGGGGTGGAGGTCAGCCAGGACATTGAGCCCCTTTAAAAGTGACACTAAGGGACTTGCCTGGCACTTCAGTGGTTCAGACCCTGCACTTCCTCGGCAGAAAGCATGGGTTCCATCCCTGGCTGGGGAACTAAGATCCTGCCTGCCACACAGTGAAGCCAAAAATAAATAAATTTTAAATAATAACAAAAGTATATAAAAGAGAAAATGATCGAAGATTTTCTTAAAAAAAAAAAAAAAAAAACGACACTAAAACCCTGAACACGGACCTGATGGCAACCTGTGACTTCTCTCACACAAGCTATTCCTGCTGATAAAAAGTTTGCTTCCAGAAGGGGAGGACAGGAGAGGACATAAACTAGAGGTGCTTCCTTATCTTCTGCTACGAGCACAGGCCATGTGAACACTCTGACCACATACTGGAACAGGGTGGAATGCAACCCCAAGAAGTTTGGGAGTAATTTCTGGGAAGCACCAAGGTAAAGTCTGATGGATCATGGTCCAGGGTGGTTAAGCAGTGCAAACAGGGTGTGAGCAGACAAACCACCAGAAACAAATGTTGCTGCTGCTGCTGCTGCTGCTAAGTCGCTTCAGTCGTGTCCGACTCTGTGTGACCCCATTGACGGCAGCCCACCAGACTCCCCTGTCCCTGGGATTCTCAAGGCAAGAACACTGGAGTGGGTTGCCATTTCCTTCTCCAATGCATGAAAGTGAAAAGTGACAGTGAAGTCGCTCAGTCGTGTCTGACTTTTAGCAACCCCATGGACTGCAGCCCACCAGGCTCCTCCATCCATGGGTTACCATCATATAAGTAGAGTGAGGAAAAAAAAAAAAACTATCAGCAAAAAAATATGAAGAATCAGATGGAGATTCAAGGGAGCAATCCTGTTTAGTTCTCAGGGACACAATATTTTGGTGAGAATTCTTTTAAAAGCCTGAGAAAACGCTCAATTCTCTTGCTTTGTATTTTAAAGTAACATTTCACAGCTGATCTCATTCACCTTAAAGTAATCTGCACCTAAACTTTGCTTTCATTAGCACAGTGAAAGCTGGTTGTGTTAACAAATGTTCTAAAGAAAGAATAAAATAAAGAAGATAGAGCACAGTAAGGGACTCAGTTTTCTGTGGGAAGATCTTGAGTGTTTAGTCAATGTAGCCCACTCACATAGACTAAACATTAAATAAACTGATTGCAGTTTATTTGGCTATTGCTAAACCACTGTGGTGATGGAGAAGACTCTTGAGAGTCCCTTGGACTGCGAGGAGATCCAACCAGTCCATTCTGAAGGAGATCAGCCCTGGGATTTCTTTGGAAGGAATGATGCTAAAGCTGAAACTCCAGTACTTTGGCCACCTCATGGGAAGAGTTGACTCACTGGAGAAGACTCTGATGCTGGGAGGGATTGGGGGCAGGAGGAGAAGGGGACGACAGAGGGTGAGATGGCTGGATGGCATCACTGACTCGATGGACGTGAGTCTCAGTGGACTCAGGGGGTTGGTGATAGACAGGGAGGACTGGCGTGCTGCAATTCATGGGGTCGCAAAGAGTCAGACACGACCGAGCGACTGATCTGATCTGATCTGAAACCACAAAAGCACTGGAATTCAGTGAGCTGGAATCCAAATTTAATTTTAGACAAGCGTGAAGACAGGACTGTGCTTAGTTTCCTGAAGTACACTGAGTATCCCCTACAACCGCCCCATACATGGCCAACCAGTGGTGACCATGATGCAGCTCACACTTGTGGGTAGAATTCTAACAAAAGCTGCTGTTGAATCTACATTGATTTGTATATAAAGCTATCAAAAACCAGAAAATTAAAAGGAAATAGAAATATTCTCGGAGAAGGCAATGGCACCCCACTCCAGAACTCTTGCCTGGAGAATACCATGGATGGAGGAGCCTGGTGGGCTGCAGTCCATGGAGTTGCTAAGGGTCGGACACGACTGAGAGACTTCACTTTCACTTTTCACTTTCATGCACTGGAGAAGGAAATGGCAACCCACTCCAGTGTTCTTGCCTGGAGAATCCCAGGGACAGGGGAGCCTGGTGGGCTGCCATCTATGGGGTGGCACAGAGTCAGACACGACTGAAGCGACTTAGCAGCAGCAGCAGAAATATTCTAAAGTATTACCCAAGTTAAGCAACACTGCATATAAGTGATACTGACAGTAAATAGAAAGCTCTGCATTTTAAAACTTCAATTCAAAATTGAAAATAAGTGATCATAATCGTATTGATGGATAACAATAGATACCAACTGGGTGTTTCACATTTTATAGGTACTCCACTTACCATTTATCAAAGATTTGCTCACATTTCTCAGAACGTGACAATTTTAAAGTGTCGTCAGCAAAGTTCACTCATTTAATCCTCATAAAAACCCTGAGAGATAAATATTACCATGCCAGCCATTTTCCTGAATAAAGCAAGACTTCCTTGCTTGGTAAACTTTATCTTTCTTGCTTGGTAAACTAATTTCCCAACTTTCTACAGGCAAGCACCAGAGGCACACCAAGATTGGTACAAAAGGATTTTGATTCCAAAATCACTTTCAAGTTTCCCATTCGGCCTTTTCCAGTAAAACCTGGAGACAAGTTGGCACAAATAAAATAAGGCATATTTCATGATCATAAATACTAAATAAAACTGTTGCGTGTGTGTGTGTGTGTGTGTGAAAGAGAGAGAAGGGCAGCTCTCAGGGAAGGGCAAGAACTGTCTCATTTAGTCACTTATGCCTTTCTCTGCAGTGATGCTAGTGGTAAAGAACCTACCTGCCAGAGCAGGAGATATAAGAGACATGGGTTCGATCCCTGGGTCAGGAAGATTCTCTGGAGGAGCACATGGCAACCCACTCCAGTATCTTGCTTGGAGAATCCCATGTACAAAGGAGCCTGGTGAGCTACAGTCCATATGGTTGCATAGAGCTGGACATGAGCGAAGCAATTTAGCACGCATGCGTGCATGCCTCTCTCCACACTACCGCCTCCCACATGCTTTTTTTTTTTTTTTAAACCATTTTTGTATTTTAGAGTTATCCATTTCCCTTACCAAATTCCAAAGCTGGTTTGCTATCATTTTCTAAAATCCATATAATGGTAGCTCTCAACATTAAAGAGGTTTTGCTGATATCTATTCTAATACATGGGTCTCTGGCGTAATTAAATGGTGCATTTTAAGACTGGTTCACCCAAGCAACAATAACTATGCAGTCTCACTTCACTCATTATCTTAATTAATGCTTCTATTAATTTAAAATATATGAGTTTTCAGGTAAAGCATACACATGTGAGAAAATCTCCTGTAACATATGCACGGCAGTAAGATAAAACAGAATGCCGTGTAATGCAAAGATGGTTAAAAGATTTCCATTACAATCCTACTCCAACCAGTTGATAGCTGCTGCCTGAAGCAGTGTTTTGTAAATTAATCTGAGCCTAAGACCAGGACCCAGGAAAAGGAGTGAAGAGATTGATTAAGAATGTCTGTCATGGCTTCAGGATTGGGGAGTGACACTTCTCATCCTAAAGGCATTCTATCTTGCCAGACTAAGAAATAAAATATTAAGTGTCTTTCATTAAAAGGCAAATTCATAATTTACATGTCAGTCTATAAAGAGAATCACATACTTATTTTGAACTCCCTGAGGTCAACTTCAGGATGGACTCCAAGTGATGATTTTAATCAATGGCACATTGGTTAATTTTACAGCCTGAGAATAGCTTCAGTCCAACATCTGACGGGGCATATTTCAGTATGTGGGGCAGTAAAGCAGCGATGTTGGAAAAGAGAAAAAGGAAGGGAAAAGAGTGTTCTTCAAGACCGATCAGGATATTTAGAAGTGTGCTTGCTAAAAATAAATATCGGCAACATCTGACATGAGGGCTACCGCATCAAAGTTCAACACGAGAATTCAATCCAAGTGTTTAACATGTCACATGTCGCTCTCCTTCCTACCTTCGCCCTTGCCTTCTGCCTTTGGACTCTTCCCAGGTCATCTGTGACCCTGTTTTAACCTACAGAGGCTCAGCATGAAGTTCATACCCTGACACTGAAATGCAAAACAATTTAATTAAATAAAAATTGCAAATCGTTCTCTTATTTTTCTCCTAGTTTGACTCCACCAGGTCTGTCCAAGTTTGGTTTACTTTTCTGAAACTGTCTACATTTGCAGAGTTGCCCTTTAACTTTTCTATGGGTTTGGATAGAGAGTTGGTTATTTGTTTGCAGTGTCTGAACATCCAGAAGACAAAGAATATAAATGAAAAGTTGAATAAATATCCAGGCCTTCCCTTCCCTTCCAATTAACAAGAAAATGCAAGTGCCTCTGTGTCTCCTTTATTTGGCGTTCATAAATAAAAGCAGATTCTTTTTAGGAGTTGGTGTGAGGTGATAAAATCACCAAGGTATCCCTGACTTAAATCTCGAATGTGCCAGCTTGACACCAAAGTACAGTTTCAGAACTCAGTCCCCTTTTGATCATTTCAGCTTTCAAGATCTTTGGTGCTGGAGGTAGCTACAGGAATGTTCAGTAGACAAGTACAATCATTCCTGTTTATAAAATGCCTGTAAGAAAAGAAAGCAGACCAAGGCTCCCTGCTGTGGACTGAAATATATTTAGCCAATGAAAACACAAGCCACGGAAAACACTGTGGAGAGGGAGAGCGTGTATCTCTTGGCCAGGAGGTCACCAGGCCTGGAAATACAAGGAGTTAAGAGCAAACTTTGCTCACTGCAGCCTCTGCCAATTAAACCCCCAGGAAAATGCTCTCATTAATCACTTGCTACTTCAGACATGACTTTCTAGCCCCTCATTTCATGTTCATAATCATATTCCTCTTTTCATCATACAAACATCTTTTGGGGACTGTAAATCTAGAAGCATGTTGGGGAAACATAAATAAACCAAACCCTGCCTTTAAAAAAGAGATCACATTTTTTGTGGTGCAGAAAATAATGTCATTTAGCCAGGTCTCTTCTCATAGATCCCCTCCTCAGAGCAGGTTTCCATCACTCTGCCACTTAAAATAGCAACTCCCTGATGTCCTCTATTTTCTTCTTCTGTGTTTTTTTCCACTGCTCTCATAACTTCCTGGAATTACATTACATTTGTTTATTGTCAGTATCCTCCAATAGAATGCAAATTCCATAAAGGTAGAGATTTTATAACTTTATCTGTGTTGTAAATGCCTGTATTTTCAGACCCAAGAGATGTTTTGCATACAGGAAGCTCTCAATGAATATTTGCAAGATGGATGAATGAATGCGTGCATGGGCTGCAGACAGCTCACATGGTGGTTAAAACTTGTATTCTGAAGTCAGACATCTGGGTTTGAATTTTGTTTACACACATTACCTTGGGAGAATTATTAACTCACCTAAAGTCTCAATTTTCATTTTTCTGTTATATGAAGATAACAGTAACACTTACCTCATGAATTACTTGTGCCTAATGTGTAAGTGTGGGTTTCTAAGGTGGTACAGTGGTAAAGAATCTGTCTGTCAGTGCAGGAGATGCAGGAGACAAGGGTTCGATCCCTGGGTCAGCAAGATCCCCTGGAGTAGGAAATCACAACCCACCCCAATATTCTTGCCTGGAGAATTCCATGGACAGAGGAGTCTGGCAGGCTACAGTCCATAGGGCCCCAAAGAGTTGGACATGACTGAGCACATCGAAGGAAAAAGAAAAAGAAAAAAAAATGCACTAATTAACAGTCAATAAATATCAGATATTATTATTATTATAGAGGCATGAACGCAGCACAAGAAAGCACAAAGTCAGAGAACACTCCAGCTGTGTCTTAAAGCCATGGAGGGTACAACCTCCAGAAGGGACAGCATAGAAAGAATACATGGACATGAAACAATTCGAAGCTTTTAAGGGCAATGCAATGAAGAAGCTAAGATAGCGATACAGAATGCCCCAACTATCCAAAGCTGCCCAAGAACGATATCACAACCCTGGCTGGCCCAGAGCCTCATAACATGCTTTCATCAATCACAGAAAGGAAATCCTATTTTCTTTCTTCAGTGATTGGACTCAGCAATAATTTAATAAAATGAGAAGCTCTAGAAGAACCTTTTCTCTAATCAAAACCATATGTGTTCCTAAGACTTATGATGAGGAGATGCAAGATGGTAAAGGACAAAGAATATGAGCCTACCCCCACTGGCCACAGGCCTTTTAAAGTTGCTCCAACCTCCCCACCTCATGCACCACCAATCTGAAAAATGTGAGTTACAAAGAGCAATGATCATTGAAAGAGTCATCTGGAACTCCCTGTTACCTATCTTGTCCTCCTTGCCCTCTGGCCGGTTTTCAGCTACCTCTGAATTCTTCCTAAGTAATTCAGTCACAATCCCTACCTCTTGTTTCTCTGACCATGCAGTCTTATATGCCACCACTGGAGTTTGGGCTTCTTCTGTTATAAGGAGGCTTAATCTTTTGGCTCCCAGGATCCTTTACTACATTGGGCAGAAGCATCTTGCTGGAACCTCAAGCCTTAGATGCCAGACCTTACCTCCATCCATGAAGTCTACACTTAAATAACTAGCCCTAGCCATCATCTTTCAACTTCACCTACAATGAAGATTGTAGGATCAGGAGACATGGGTTCAATTCCAATTATACCTTTTATAATTACACTCCAAGACCAATACGGGATTTCTCTGGTTAAGGATACCCATCAGGCAATCCAAAGGAGACCAAGAGCTGTGATCATTCTCTCACTTGGAGGGCAGAAGAGATAGGCATCAAGGTTCAGACAGGGGCCCCTGACTGCCTATGTTGGAAGAATGTCCAGGTGGGCAGGTAGAGCATGGTATCTTGAGGAACTGCAGTGGGAAGCAGGTAAAGACTTCCATAGCGATTGCTACTGGAGGACTGTGACACAGGGTTAAAGAAACACTGGCTGGTTGGGTAGCCTGAAATCACAGGGGCCA
Source organism: Tragelaphus eurycerus (assembly GCA_935064755.1). Classification (NCBI taxonomy): domain Eukaryota; kingdom Metazoa; phylum Chordata; class Mammalia; order Artiodactyla; family Bovidae; genus Tragelaphus; species Tragelaphus eurycerus. The sequence continues at coordinate 34,827,390 of CAKXYN010000010.1, read as the reverse complement.
TACACATAGCACTGCTCAGTACAAACTGGAGAAACAGGGGCCTGGAGCAGTAGGCAACTCCAGCTTCCTGGTGACGTGAAAGTTCTAGTTTTTTTCCTTGTAACACTGGAAGAAGCACAGTATACCACTAGTTTGAGTCGCCATATGACCAAGGAAAGGACTCCTGCACAGGGGACAATACTGAAGTTTATTTACAGGAGTATGTAGCTGATACATAGAGATAAAAATCTTGATTTCCTGCAGCTCATCTGCTCCACCTCTTTTTTTGTGTGTGGTTTTTCACTTCTCAATCTCCATTTCCTCATCTATAAAATAGACTCAAAATGTTTTCCATCTGACTGAATTTTGGAAGGATTACAATGACATTCAAGTTAAAGTCTTATAACAGTGCATGGATTATATAAGCACTTGATAAAGGTTCAGTTTGATTATTAGTTTATAAAATAAAGAGACCAGAAAACCAGAATACCCTCTGCATGCATGCCTATGTACTCAGTCATGTCCAACTATTTTGAGATCCTCTGGACCATAGCCCACCAGGCTCCTCTGTCCATGGGATTTCCCCAGCAAGCATACTGGAGTGGGTAGGGGTTGCCATTTCCCTCTCCAAGGGATCTTCCCAACCCAAGGACTGAACCCACATCTGCTGCATCTCCTGCATTGGCAGGCAGATTCTTTACAAACTATGCCACCATCATTAATTAAGATTTAATTAGCAATTATTTTTTGTCAGCTGTTCTAAGTCCTTTATATAGATTTATTCATTAAATCATCAAACAACTCTGTGAAATCTGTATTATTATAATCTCCACTGAGCAGATAGGGAAACTGAGGCACATCCAATGAGGGCAACTGGTCCTGGGTCCCACTACTAGCAAAAGGCAAAATAAGGCACAGCCCAGGCAACCCAGTTTCAAAGCCTGAGTTCTAAAACTCTGCTGCCCTTCTAAGAAAAGGGTATAGAGCTGCCCTCTGAATGTTAAGCTATGAAATAAACACAGAAATGTACAAAATCTCTCCAAGGAGTCAGAATCGCCATCTGGCTAGAGTCAGCCTTTCCTGTAAACTCATTAGAGTTATTAATGTGGTGATCTTAAAAGGCGAGTTGGTCAACCATGGAACACAGAAAAATGAGGCTCCTGGAGACAAAGACTAGCAGTGCATGTACAAGTCCAACTAGGGCTGGGGGGAGCTCTGGCCACCAGACAAAAATATTAAGGCTCATACTCCTACAGAAGACAAAAAGATGCCCTAGTTATCTTAGCTAAGGTATTCTTAAGATCAACCAGCTCTCTTTGCTCTGATGTTATGCTCACCAAGCAAATGTTTGATTTGTTTGCCTGTGGGGGGAAATGTGTTGCTGTGGGGATTCGAGTACTTTGGGTAACTTAAAAAAAAAAAACAATATTCTTGCTTAAATATCAGTATTTTCTGTATTTATTTTGTGTACTCTTGCCCTGAAAGTTTTCTCTGCCATCAGTCAACACAAAATAAGTCTTTGAAGTGGGAGGCCAGACATATGCAATTATACAGAGAATCCACTAAGGTAAAGCTGTCGCACAAGGGCTCTTACAGTAAGCTGGTCAGCCTCCCTGGGTGAGATGTGTTCATCCCATTGACCACCTTTGCAACGTCATCGTGGCTCAAGGTAGGACAAAGTCAACCACAAGATCATTGCTGCTGAATCCGGGTGTTAGACTAGGGAATTGTAAATCTTTCAGTCTGCCCTCAGATTGGGGTTGGTGAGACTGAGCCCACACATGGGTGCTTGTGGCTTCAAAAATTAGCTGTGGTTGCAGATAGGGAGGAAGAAACTGAAAACAGGGAAGGACCAGGTTCCTGCTAGCAGTGGCACCAGACAAGTCATATAATTGCTCTGAGCATGTTTCCTAATAGAAAGCATTTTAGATGGAATGTCTGCTTCACTCACATCTATAAGCACTTCTTATAGAGAAGCAAAATGCATGCAAAATCATTCTGTGAACTGTATGTAATTACATAAAGCTAAAAAAAAAAGCTAACGTGAACCCTCAATATATGATGTCTCTCATTTACTCAGCACTTACCTCACCCCAGGTAATGTTCCAAGCGTTTTCTCTGTTAATTTATTTCATACTCACAATCACCCTGTAGTTAATGCTATGATGTGTCACCTAAAAAATGCCTGCAGGACAGTCAGGCAACTGAGACACTCATTTCCCAGCTACCACAGCAGTCCCGATGACTGACCACTCAGAGCCAAGTTGCTCTCTAAAAATTGCTTTCAGGACTTCACTGGTGGTTCAGTGGTTAAGAATCCACCCGCCAATGAAAGGGACATGGGTTCGATCCCTGGTCAGGGAACTTCTTACATGCCAAGGAGCAACTAAGCCCATGCACCACAGCTACTGAGACCCATGCTCTAGAGTCCGGAAACTCCTACTACTGAGCCCACCTGCTGAAACTACTGAAGCCTTGTTGCCCAGCAACAAGAGAAGTCACCAGGATGAGAAGCACGTGCACCACAATGAAGAGCAGCCCCCTCTCACTGCAACTATAGAAAGCCTGCACATCCACAAAGACCAAGCAGAGCTAAAAATAAAAAAAGGGAACTACCTCACCAACCACCCCTTGACTGGGTTTAATGACTAGTTGCCATGAGAGGGGACAAAGTCTTAGCCTTCTTGCCTTAATATGAGACAGCTCTGAAGGGCCATTTAGTCCCACAGCTCCCCCGCTGTGGGAAGGGCTGAGGCCCCAAGTGTACTTGATTCACATACCAACTTCTCACTCGACCCCTTCCTGCGCCTCACACTCCCTTTCCTGTTACTCCTGGGAGCCTTCTTCACTGCATCATCTTTCACAATTACCTGGAGTCTGTTTGAGGGGTCACCAAACTTAAGACAGACCCAGTGAATTATTATTATTATTTTAGAGAGATGAAGTAACTCGTTCAAGTTCACACATCCAAGTCGCAGAGCCAAGATTTGAAGCCACGCCATCTAGAAAATGTTCTTACTGTAATATTTGGCCCAGGAATTTCCCTAAGTGAATGGACTGCTTGTGTTTGATGCGTATTTTGATTAATGGTTGGGCTAGAAGCTGAGCCCTAGGAGCTAGACGTGGGTTGTTGCCATAACTTTGAAGGAAGAAAAAAGCTACTCTGAAAAAAAATAGTGAGACAAACTTGTAGCTAAGTATTTAGAGATTAACCCAGAATGGAGGAGATGAGAAGAAAAGAGGGTGGAGGGAGAGAGGAGGCAATATAATTAGGGGGAATGCTGTGGGCTGCGTGATGTGCTCCCTCCTCATGACATGGCTCCATCCAAATATCTTCAGTAAAATCTGCCCAACTCAGGACATGTTTGGTGGTGTATTGCTTTACCAGAGCTGCCATAGCAAAGTACCACAACTGAGTAGATAAAGAACAGAAATTTATTGTCATGGTTCTGGAGGCCAGATGTCTAAGACCAAGGTATCAGCAAGGTTGGTTCCTTCTGACTGAGCAGAGAAGATTGCTCCCATGCCTCTTCCTCAGCTTCTGGTGATCTGCTGGTGATCATTGGAATTCCTTGGTGTGTAGAAACCTCACCCTGATCTCTGCCTTCATCTTCACAAAGAGTTCTCCCTGTGTCTGCATCTGCTCCAAATTTCTCCTGTTTAGAAGGACACCAGTTATACTTGATTAGAAGCTCACCCCATTCCTTTATGACTTCATCTTCTTTTATAATAACTGCATTTGCAACAGCTCTACTTCCAGGTAAGGCCACACTCTGAGGTACAGGGGTCAGGACTTTAGCACATGAATTTTTGCAGTATACAATTCAAGCCATTACTGGTATGGATTGGCTTCCTGGTGGAAACCTGTAAAGAGTGTGACTTCTATACCTGGGTTGACACGGAAAGAAATGGAAACCACTAAATCTGATCAATAGGACTGTGAAAAGAAATTCTGGAGTGGCCTAGTGTTTTCTCAATTTGAGGAATTGGGATTAGAGACAAGCCTGCCCACTTGTGATGGACTGGCATGCATGCATGCTAAGTTGCTTCAGTTGTGTCTGACTCTTTGTGACCCCATGGACTGTAGCCCACCAGGCTGCTCTGTCCACGTGATTCTCCAAGGAAGAATACTGGAGTGGGTTGCCATGCCCTCCTCCAGGGGATCTTCCCACCCCAGGGATTGAACCCATGTCTCTTACATCTCCTGCATTGGCAGGTGGGTTCTTTACCACTAGTGCCACCTGAGAAGCCCAAGGACTGGCAGACCAACCCAAAATCTGATGAAAATATCTGGAAATGAAGTCATTTCAGAAAGGATGACTATCCATTGCCTTCCCACTATGACCTTCAGACCCTATAGAACCAACTCTATCTTCCCAACTCTCCAACATAATTATCTACTTCTACAAATCTTCAGGTCTATTAGAGGGAGAGTTTCTATTTCTTTTATGTCTTCTGCATGTCTAGCACAGGGAAACATCTTACCATAGGCTGATTTCTACACGATTTCTTCAAGGGAGTTCATAGTACCTAGATGGCTTGTGAACACATGAAATTTTAGATGATACTGGATTGATATACATCAATCCAGATGACTGATATAGATTGATAGACTGATGGCTAGATCAATATACATCATTTTTCTTAGTCTCTGATTTAAAGAAAATCTTATAGTACAAGAAATATAGTGTATATATATACACAAGAAATATAGTAGTTTATGAAATAGGAATTTCCTACTTAAATGGTCTGAGCTGAAAAATCCAGCTCTATCACTAGTCACTGTGTGACTTTGGGCAATTTACTTAATCTCCCTGCACTTCAGTTCCCTCGTCCGTAAAATGGGGATAGCAATGTATCTATCTCAATGGGCTGTTGTGAGAACTACGTAAGTAAAGCACATAGCGTGTTGGCTCTCACATAGTAAGCTCTCAATAAATGGAGGCTGTTATAATGTCACAATAGCCACTCTCCTTCATTCTATCAAAATGTGGTACTGGAACAGTTACAAGAGATGATAAAAATAAGGATCACACTTAAAATTAAGTAGAAGAGAGGAAATAGCGCTGTCTTGTAAGACTCATAACCACAGGTAAAACTTAAATCATTGGTCAGGGACCAGGCAGTATTCACCAGATACTTAGGCCATTACACATATTTCAGATAGAAACTGCCGAGCCCAGAATCTACATTATCAGCCAACTCAACTACATAATCAAAATAAAAATTCATGGCTCAAGCACAGATGATAATAATTTAATTATTTGTTTAATCTACCAACATCATTAAATAAACAATCTGATGGCTCCCCTAGTAGTTCAGACGATAAAGCGTCTGCCCGCAATGCATGTAGACCTGGGTTCGATCCCTGGGTTGGGAAGATCCCTTGGAGAAGGAAATGGCAACCCACTCCATTACCCTTGCCTGAAAAATCCCATGGACAGTGGAGCCTGGTAGGCTACAGTCCATGGGGTTGCAAGGAGTCAGACACAACTGAGCGACTTCACTCACTTTTTGATGGTTTAAAAATATAAATCCGGGGGGAGGAGCTAAGATGGCGGACGAGTAAGACGGGGAGAATACTTTCTCCTCCACAAATCCATTAAAAGAACATTTGAATGCTGAATAAACTCGATAAAACAACTTCTGAATGCCGGCAGAGGACATCAGGCACTTAGAAAGACAGCTCATTGTCTTCAAAACGAGAAAACGAGCCCTGCGGTAACTCCTTTTGCGGAGAAGTGGCGCGGACACCAGCATTTGCTATTGGCAAGTGGGGGCTGGGCTAGGAGGAGCGGCGAGGCCTGCATTGCTTTGAGAAAGGATTTGGCCTGGCTATCTCGGGCGCTATCTGAGCGAAATAACCAGACTGTCGGTTATCTACTACATCAAAAGCCAGCCCTAACTTAAGACACCACCAGGACTACCTACGGAACAAAGGGCTGCACAGAGTTGGCCGGCTGCAGGCCGTCCCACTCCCGTGACAGGCAGTCAGGGCCAGAGGCGGGCAATTACAGCCCTAGAGAGACACTGTCTAACGGAACTGTGAGTAGGTTTCTGTGCTGACTCACGCTTCTTGGGGCTCTGGATGGTCAACATCTGCCTGAGAAAGTGCGCTGTTTGTATACCCAGAAAACTGAGCAGCGGAGAGGCGATAAGTCGCAGCAGCTGCGCTCGCTGAACATTTCATCACCTGCGCTACTCGGATCTGGGAAGGGCATAAAATGCAGACTCAACCAAGTCTGTGCTTCTGAGAATTATCTGAGTGCCTGAACCTGGCCGGTTTAGATTTGGGTGTTCATCTCCGCCCCCTCTGTAACAAGGCAGAGATCAGATATTGAAAACACCTGTAAACCGCCTCAATAAAGAGAATTCAACAAACTACCAGAATATAGTAAGGACACTCTAAACTTGGCAATTTTAACAAAATGAAGAGACAAAAGAATACCCAGCAGCTAAAGGAACAGGATAGATGCCCACCAAACCAAACCAAAGAGGAAGAGATAGGGAATCTACCTGATAAAGAATTCCGAATAATGATAGTGAAATTAATTCAAAATCTCGAAATCAAAATAGAATCACAGTTAAAGAGTCTGGAGACAAGGATTGAGAAGATGCAAGAAAGGTTTAACAAAGACCTAGAAGAAATAAAAAAGAGTCAACACATAATGAATAATGCAATAAATGAGATCCAAAACACCCTGGAGGCAACAAATAGTAGAATAACAGAGGCAGAAGATAGGATTAGTGAACTAGAAGATAGAATCCTAGAAATAAATGAATCAGACGAGAAAAAAGAAAAACGTATCAAAAGAAATGAGGACAATTTCAGAAACCTCCAGGATAACATCAAACGCTACAACATTCGAATCATAGGAGTTCCAGAAGAAGAAGATAAAAAGAAAGATCATGAGGAAATACTTGAGGAGATAATAGTTGAAAACTTCCCTAAAATGGAGAAGGAAATAACCACTCAAGTTCAAGAAATCCAGAGAGTCCCTAACAGGATAAACCCAAGGCGAAACACCCCAAGACACATATTAATCAAATTAACAAAGATTAAATATAAAGAACAAATATTAAAAGCAGCAAGGGAAAAACATCAAATAACTCACAAGGGAATTCCCATAAGGATAACAGCTGATCTTTCAATAGAAACTCTCCAAGCCAGGAGGAAATGGCAAGACGTAATTAAAGTGATGAAGGAAAATAACTTACAGCCTAGATTATTGTATCCAGCAAGGATCTCATTCAAATATGAAGGAGAAATCAAAAGCTTCACAGATAAGCAAAAGTTGAGAGAATTTTGCACCACTAAACCATTTCTCCAACAAAAACTAAAGGACATTCTCTAGAGCAATACAATAATAGTGGGAGAGTTTAATACCCCACTCATATAATCTGGCTGTAATGGACAAAGTAAAGAGGAAAACATATTTACTTATGAGCCTCAAAAAATTCAGTTCACTCAGGAGAGTTAAAAAAAAAAAAAAAAAGACTTATTTGTTTACTCTGTGGAGGTTTATTGACTATTTTGTGGGTTTGGTATCACTTTGGGTAGTAGGGAGGAAGAGGTGACAAATGTGATCCTGTCCTAAATAATATATTCTGGTAAAGATAGACTTACCAATACAAAATACCAAGATGTGCCTAAAGATGAGGACACCCAAACTGGACTTTTTGTTTCCTGAACTTTTCATTTCGAGAACAAACCTCCTAATATAAGATGAATTCACCATGATTTTTTTTAAGTGTTCTTTGTAATTAAAAACAGAAAGCCATTGGTTAAGAAATTACATATACTCCTCCCCACCATTACTCCCCTTCTTTCTTCCCATTTCCCTCCCACCCTCATTGATCCTTTCCTTTGTCCATTTTCCCCTGCAAAAAAAAAAAAAAAAAAAAGTATTCAGAAAGCCAATGTCCAGAAAGGAAAGCTGAAACCACTCTAAATATTTTAAGCAGAGAGGGACTGAATGCAAAGGGTTACACACACACACAAAAAAAAAAAAGAAAAAAAAAAATATATAAATCCCAGGCACCAAGATGCAATTTCAGAGTAACCATTACCTTTCTTGCACTTTAAAAATGTCTGGGGGAGAAAAAGAATGCACCTCATAGACAAGAGCCATTACGAAAAAAACTTGTAAAGGGAAGTGAGGTATCGACTCGATGATAAAAGTCAAAGATCTGATATACTAGCCAGGTTTAATTCTTAAAAAAAATAAAAAACAAATGGTGAGGTTCTTGTCTTAGCAAGTCTGTCATGAGCTCAGACATTTCTCAGAAACACCACCGTTTAGAAGACAGCAGAGGTTCTTCGTCTACCAATAAGTATTTCAAGGCATCACTGAAGGATCAAAGTGAGATAATTTCCATAAAGGCAATTTGAAAACTATAAGATGTACATATTGTTGTTGCTTAGTCACATCTGACTCTTTGTGACCCCATGGACTCTAGACCATCAGGCTCCTCTGTCCATGAGATTCTCCAGGCAAGAATACTGGAGTGGGTTACCATGCCCTTCACCAGGGGATCTTCCAGACCCAGGGATCGAACCTACATCTCCTGCATTGGCAAGTGAATTCTTTACCACTAAGCCACCAGGGAAGCCAAAATGTACATATGCTAGTTAGAATTATGACTACTCAATAATTACTAGACATTATTATATGAAAATATAATATAATATAATAGCTACTCAGGGCTTCCTGAGTAGCTCAGCTAGTAAAGAATCTGTCTGCAATACAGGAGACTCCAGTTCAATTCCTGGGTCAGAAATTTCCCCTGGAAAAGGGATAGGCTACCCACTCTAGTATCTTTGGGATTCCCTGGTGGCTCAGACAGTAAGGAAGATCCCCTGGAGAAGGGCATGGCAACCCACTCCAGTATTCTTGCCTGGAGAATCCCCATGGACAGAGGAACCTGGCGAGCTATAGTCCATGGAGTCACACAGAGTCCGACATGACTGAGTGACTAGGCACAGAACAGTATATTATATGAAAACTGAGTAAAGTAAGTTGAGTAACACATGACTACGTATGAAGAAACTCTGTAGTTTAACTGGTTACCACAAAGAAGACAGAAGCTCAAGCTACCATACACACACAGCAAAAGCAGGGTTTGAACATCCCTTTGCTGATGCCTGGTCTTGGCTCTGTCCCTTATGCTTCCTCTAGAAAAGGAACATGCATGTGGGTTACCTTGTGCTTCAGTCTCTCAACAGCATTTCCTGTCATCATTGTGACCATCTTTCTTTTATCAGTAAAATGAAACATAATTCAAGCTAAGCTTTTGTAAGTGAGAGCCAGCTCAAAAATGTGGAAGATATAGTAAAATGCATACCTCTCCCTTAATATCTTACTTAATATCTTCCAGGGAGAACCTAAACTAGAACCATTTATCTGAGTCAAAGCTCGGTCTCCAGAAGGCCATTACAACATATACCTATGCTGAATAACAGAGCACCCCAAAACTAAGTAGTCTTTTTTTCAGTGAGAAAGGAATTTTATTGTGTTAATTCATGACATTGCTGAGAAATTTGTTACAGCATTAACAATAAATCCCTAATTAGGGTTTAATGCTTATACAAAAAACAATTCCCGATTTACATTCTCATCCAAAAAAAAAAGGAATTCTGATTATCTATCAGTTACAGACATAGTCAAGGCTATGGTCTTTCCTGTGGTCATGTATGGATGTGAGAGCTGGACTGTGAAGAAGGCTGAGCTCCAAAGAATTGATGCTTTTGAACTGTGGTGTTGGAGAAGACTCTTGAGAGTCCCTTGGACTGCAAGGAGATCCAACCAGTCCATTCTGAAGGAGATCAGCCCTGGGATTTCTTTGGAAGGAATGATGCTCAAGCTGAAACTCCAGTATTTTGGCCACCTCATACGAAGAGTTGACTCATTGGAGAAGACTCTGATGCTGGGAGGGATTGGGGGCAGGAGGAGAAGGGGACGACAGAGGATGAGATGGCTGGATGGCATCACTGACTCGATGGATTTGAGTCTGAGTGACCTCCGAGAGCTGGTGATGGACAGGGAGGCCTGGCGTGCTGCAGTTCATGGGGTCGCAAAGAGTCGGACACGACTGAGCGACTGATCTGATCTGATCTGATCAGTTACTTAGGTTAAATATCTTTTAGTCATCATCCTGGACTCCTATCTCTCTCAAATCTCACCCCAGTTTACCTACAATTCCTATCAGAACAACCATTAAAATAAATCCAAACTGTAAGCATCTCACCACATCCTCTGATCTGTGCATCAGAGTTAATACACCTTGTAATAACTGCAGAAAAACTTTTCTAAAACTAAGCAGCTTTGATGTTGTTGCTTAGTCTCTAAGTCATGATTAACTCTTTGCAACCCCATGGACTGTCGCCTGCCAGGCTTCTCTGTCCATGGAATCTCCCAGATAAGAATACTGGAGTGGGTTTCCATTTCCTTCTTCAGGGGGTCTTCCTGACCCAGGGCTCAAACCTGCACCTCCTGCATTGGCAGGCAGATTCTTTACCACTGAGTCACCAGGGGCATGTATTATTGCTGAGAAGTTTATGGCTGAACTGGATAGTTCTCCCAGTCTCAGCTGAGTTCATGGAACATCTGTGGTCAGCGATGGGTTGAATGAGAAACTCTGCTGCTCTTGCTAGTGCTTTCACACAAGTCTATGGGATGACTTGCCGTGGGCTAGCCTAGATTGGCCTCAGCTAATGTAGTTGGGACTGCTCATCACTCCCAGTGCTGCTTCATCATCCAGCAGGCTATCCCAGGCTTGTTCTTTATGGTGGCAGCAGCAGTCTGAGAGAGGAAATAAAAGTGGGCATGTCATCTTGAAGGTTTCCCAAGTGGTGCTAGTGGTAAAGAACTTGCCTGCCAATGCAAAAGACACAAGAGAGGTAGGTTCAATCCCTGAGTTGGGAAGATCCCCTGGAGAAAGGAATGGCAACCCACTCCAGTATTCTTGCCTGGAGAATCCCATGGACAGAGGAGCCTGGTGGGCTATGGTCCATAGCGTTGCAGAGAGTCAGACCCAATTGAAGCCACTTAGCACACACTCACACACAGCCTATTGAGGTCAGGAGGTAGAAATAGAACTTTGTTCCTTCTACTGTATTCTCTTAGCCAAAGCCAGTTACAAAAGCCAACCCCAAGTCAGGAAACGGAGAAAGAAATTCCACTTTTGGATACATTCAGCTGGAAAATCACACAGCAAACAGAATGCATGGGGAGAGTTGAATTGGCCATCTTTGCAAGCATTCTACTGTAGCCAGTGATGTGTTTTTAGTATACCAAAGAGGATGGGGGCCTAGCATATTAACACACATATTAGACATTTGCATTGATCAGTTTGCAGGATAGAAATCTCTCAGTTCATCAGGCAAGGGATTTGATCATAAAATATAATTTACTCATCTTTGTATTCCCAACACTTTGCATCTCATCAGGCAGATTGTAGGCATTCCACAAAAGTTACTAATAATGATAAAAGATCTCTCTTGGTAAACATCACGTTGCACCTGAAAAAAAATGACACTTATTTTCAAATACCTTTTGATATTGATTTCTAACATAATTCCACAGTGATAAGAGAACAGGTTCTGTATGCTTTCAATACCTTTAGATCATGCGATTTTTGTGCTTTGTTTTATGTCCCTGGATATATTCCAGTGTCTCCTGGTTTATAACCTATGGGAACTTGGGTAGAATTTGTATCCTGATGTTGCGTGAAAATTGTTTAAATCTTAACTGTGTTGAGTTGATTCATAGTGCTTTTCAGGTCTACTGTATCCTCCTACTCTTCTGTCTACTCATTCTATTAATTTTTGAGAGTTTGATATTGAAACTCCAACTAAAATATTAATTTATCTATTTAAAATAATTGTAAGATAAAGTGGAACATAACTTTGTTCTGCAAAAAATATTTAAAAATTGAGAAAAAAGAATACAAATACATTTGAATAAACAAAGGATAAATACAAAACAACAGAAATGATAATGGAAAATTACTCTATTAGAAATTAGGAGTCAGCTGAATCATAATTCAGCTATGCCAGATTACCTGTGTGACTCTGGAGGGAAATAATTCAGCCTCCCTGGGATTTCTAGAGACAGACTGGCCATTCTCTAAACTATTCTTTCCTTCCTTCCCTTCTTCCTTCCTTCTTTTCTTTCTTCCTTCCCCTCTTTCTTCCTTTCATTTAAAAATATTAAGTCTATAAGGACCTTAGAAATTATGTAGATGCAACCCACTTATCATATGGAAGTTAATGAATCAATTTACTTAAAACACAGATGGTTGACATTAGAAACTAGAGCTCCATGTTCTTGACTCCCAGCTCATCTTCCCCTCGTATTATTCCAGTACATTGCCACTCAGAGTGCTTCCATGAGCCAACAGCATCAGCATATGGGAGTTTGATAGAAATGCAGAATCTCAGACCCTCTCCCAGGCTTCCTGAATTGGAATCTGGATTTTAACAAGATCCCCAGATAATTCATACGTGTGTTCAAGCTGGAGATGCTCTAGGCTTCCTAATAAATGCTTAATGGCTAAAAAAACTAAAGTGTCTAGGTAGAAGCCTGTTCCTTTGGATACATTAACACTGACACCATATTTTTGCACACCTCTCACTAATTTATTTAACAAATACCTCCTGAGACTTAGTCTGTCTGAAGTGTTGTAAGAATTTGTTCAAGAGCAGCCTTTCTGGAGTTCACTAGTCCCAAGGGAGACAGGCCCCTTCCCCTTGTCCCACATCTTCCTTCCTTCTTCTGAGCCCTCTCTTTGCTCTTTACCTTCCCAACCTCTTCCCACTCCTCATTTTTAATGATTCCACCACTGAGATCTAATTTCTGAAGTTGTTGGTTTAAGAGCAAAGCACTTAATTCATTTGAAATTCCAATTTCAGAATAGTGGTTTAAGATGTTGGAAAATTTTTATTTGGCTCACTTCCAAGTGGCTTACATTATATCAGCATGACCCTAAAACTGTGTATGAAAATGACTGAAGTACTCTGAACATTTCGGGAGGAAACGGTTAATCATACGCATTAGTTATTGCTTTTGTCTTTTTCTAATGCAGTCTTTTTCTCAAAGAAGATAAAAGTTTGGGAAGCTGAAATATTGTCACAAAAATACAGTAAGATTGTATTTTTTTCCCTCAAATATTTAAATCCAGCACATCATTGAGATGCAAAGGAAAATTTTTCAATATCAACAGATTAATTTCATTCAAGAACTTAATGTGAAACAGAGACAATTAAACAGAAATCCAGTAAATTAACTATTTTCCAGTGAGTAATATGTAAGATGGTGTAGTATGTAAGATGGGGTCTTTATATTAGATAATTGGATCACAGGTAATGGTTGTATGATGATATTCAATCCCTTTGAGACTTATATGCCTGGCATTTTAAGTTCTGGTGATTAAAAATATTGTACTTCTGTGTGTCTTTTCTTTTCAATACTCCCTCATAGTCCTGAAAAGCCCTGAGCTCATTTTATTCTTCTTTCCTTTCCTTGTCTTCTCCCTCTTCAAAGATATTCCATGATGATTTCGATTTTCAAAATCAAGACTGCTTGAACTTGAGCTGCGAGTAATGAAATTTCAATCCTTCACACAATGGCAGCTACATCTTCTTTCTGCTCCCTCGCTGTTGTCAGAATAGCAACTGCCCAGCGTGAACAATAGGACTACTTTCAGTTCTAAGGGGTTGGCCGTTGCTGAACAGCAGTGCATAGAAATAATCCTTGGCAATCCCATGGGTGACATTTCTCCTTCCTTATCGCCCATGCTGCATGCAGCCAGAACTTGATAAGACACCCAGAAAGAAGATAATGGCTGCTATCAAGCTGTCTAGGTAGAAATAATAATAATAATCTGTTTATGGAAAAGCAGCTGTCCTATTGTTTTGGATTTCATGAAATCTCAGAGTCAGATCCTCTCTCCCATGCCAGCCCCATTCCTGGTCCCCATGCCAATCCAATCACTTTGGGGCTTTAATGATGGGCATTTTGTTTCACGATCTTTTGATACAATAGACAAGAACACATGTAAATATCCCATAATCATATTCAGTCACAGAACATAGTTAAAGACTAGAGAAGAAGCATTTTACAGGAAGATTTGGAGGCTGGGAACTTGGCAATGAATATAGGACAGCCCAGTATCCCTTTTAAAATATCCAAAAAAAAAAAAAAAAAAACCAGAATAGTCCAATGATCATTCTGAAATCTTAACCCTCACAAACTGCAAAGTCTCAGCTTCTCAGAGTGAAACCCCAAAGAACTGTGATATTGTGATTGCCAACCATGTGGGCTCCATCCATGTTGATTGTTTTTATATGTCCTAAACAGAAGAGCCTAAGGCTCAGAAGCATCCTGGCTGAAACACCATTGTCCTCCTTTCCTTTGAGCTGGATTGCTCCCTTGGCTGGGACTGAATAGGTGATCGCTTTATTTCCCAGTGTCCAGCTAGACCCTTGCCTTTAACACAGTCATCTTCGCGTACGGTTATCTGTGGATGTTATTTCTGTTCTTTATCCATCCCCGTGTCTCTGGTGAAAGAGTCAGGCAACCATGCCCTTCAGGGTCAAACATACAATTGAAAAGGACAAAGTATATCAGTTCCTTTTTCCTTCACTTGGTTCTAAAACACAGCCAAAGGCTGCATTTTCACACCCAGGGCTGGCTGATATCGTCATTCATGTGATAGTCATCCCATAATGGTCCCACCACTGCAGTAAGCAGAGACAGGTTGCCTTTATTCCTTTTCCTGTAGTTGCCATAAGTCATCACTTCTAATTTACCCCCGCTGAACTCACTTTCTCCCTGCATCCTCTTTTACTAAGACGTGGCAATGCCATAAGAACAAAGGGGACGGAGATCTGGGCCTCATAAATAGAGGAGCAACCCTGAAGAATCTCCCACTGCTACTGCTATTGTTTTGTGCAGACTCACTCTACGTAAGTCAAGTCTCTTTGCCTCTGATAAGTCCAGGTCTCTTTTTACACAAGGCTTCCCACGTGGCTCAGTGGTAAAGAATCCACCTGCCAATTCAGGAGACGCAGGTTCAATCCCTGGGTAGGGAAGATTCCCTGGAGTAGAAAATGGCAACCCACTCCAGTATTCTTGCCTGGAAAATTCCATGACAGAGGAGCCAGGTGGGCTGCAGTCCCTGGGGTCTCAAAGAGTTGGACATGACTGAGCAACTGAGCATGCTTCCTACACAACAAAGCACACCCTACCAGATCTCTCTCTCTCATATCCCACTCCATAGAGGAGTAACTCAAATACTACTTTCTCTCTGGGGCCTCACTCTAACCCTCTCCCTCCTTCTTCAGCAGACTCAGTTAATCATGTATATAGCTGTGCACATTACCGTAAGATACCCTTTTCCATTCTGTATCATGCCTTTCTCTCCAACTGGAATGTGAATTCCAAGAAATTGAGTAAAATGCCTTTTTATATTTGTATTCATTTTTAGGAAGGCGACTTAGGCAAATGAATGGGGAAACGGTTTTACATTAGGTAGGTCTGGATGTGAATCCTAGCTCTGTTATCAATCAGCCACGTGTCCTTGACTTTTCTGAACTCATTTTACTAAAATGTCAGATGGGGCTGTTTCATAAATTTGTCACTAAAGAGTTAAGTGAATTAAAGTATATGTATGTAAGATGTTTAACATAATACCGACATGCAATAAGCTCTAGATAAATGGTAGCTATTATTATGAGTGCAATTAACTTAGTATCCCCAGTCATCCCATAGTAGACTATCAATAAATATTTATGAAAGAGTAAAGGAACAAATGAAACACACACATATATACACAGAACGTACACACAAACCATCATCCACCTACTATAAATTGCATTGTTCTCTGCTTGTCTGAGGTCTCAAAATGGGATGTTGACCTGTGGGGTTTGTAACAAGGGAAAGAAAGGGATCACAAAAGAGTTTGCAGGAATTCTCTTTTTTAGCAGCTTTACTGTAAATGGTGACCTCAAGGAATCCGCATATTTTTCTCCGAAAGTGCCGAATCGGCCCTTGTGTCATCCAACTGAAAACACAGGTGGAGCAGGTGGTAAGAGCACCGTGCCTCTTACCGGCAGCAGATCTGCAAAGGGAAACGCACAGGAGATCAACTCGGGGTCCGCTTGCTAGAATGAGTCATGGCAGAATTCAAGAAACACGGAGATGCAGCCTTGAACTTGTACTTCCTTCTCGCAATAGTCCTTTTTTGCACAAGTCATTACAAATCGCCTGGTCTCACACCTAGTGACTGTAAAATCCTGGAAGCGTCTGGATGCAGACTTGTCATTTCCCCCCAAAGACACCAAAGGGGTTAATGTCTGGCCAGAAATCAAAGTCTGGCAGCTTCCACCCTACACATAATGGGCATTGTTGTTCCTGAGAGTGTGTCTGTTTTTTCTGGCAGACTTTAGCATTTGGAACCGATTCTAAAACAGAAAAAGGAAAAGTCAGTCTGCTTTTTTTAAGTGCACAGGCAACAAAGCATAGGGCTGGTCACAGAACTGTTGTTTTGCTAGATTTCCAGGAAAGTTGTTGGCCTACTGTTCAGAGAAGATGAATTGTCAACTTAAAATTCATTTACCTCAAGAGGAATTCATTTGTATATGTGCATGAGTCACACATAATATCCTGAGGTGGTCTCCTTGTCTCAGATATGAAGCAACATATTACGACTGTATTAGCAGGTAAGTGAACTGTGGCTGCCCGTGCATCTGCATATGAAACCCATTTGCATGACGTTATTAATGGGCTCACTCATCAACCTTTCCAGGTCAGTTGCAATCCCAGAACCAGTTCTTCACTCCCACCTGATGGGCCCCCAGATGTTCTCATGTAAAACCGCATGAATGTGTCTTACAAAGTTATCAATACAACAAAATCCCCCTACAAAACACCAAACTCTCTTCCAGTGGGAAAGGCCAAGGATTTTTTTTTTTCTCCCAATCTGTCATAAACCAAGGCTTTTATATATACCCAAATCGTGCACTTGGATGTCAACCGCACATCAGATTGTTATAGATGTTTCTAAAGACTGTTCGTTTCTGGGGAAAGTTTTCAATTAGCAATAACCATGCTTAGAATAAACCTCATTGGTTATGATACTGCTACTGTGCAAAAGCTGCTTTTAGCTTCTGCATTTTGCTTCTCACAGATCAGTAACAGATGGTTTGTGAATCACACTGGCCCCTGAACCACACTTTGCTGGATTGTGGGCTTTGTTATATTGCTGACAGACCATCTTTTAGATAAAAGTTCACCAACTTTTATGTAAAGGGCCAGAGAGTAAAATTGTAGGCTTTGAAGCCTGCACAGACTCCCTAACTCCTCGATTCTGCTGTTATAGTGAGTGGGGGCAGTCATGGACAAAAGAAAATGAATGGGCATGGCAGTATTCCAAGAAAACTGTATTCACAAAAGCCAGTCACGGGCTGGGTTTGGCCCACTTGCTGTAGTCTGCCAACCCCCGAATGATGACAATGATAACATACATTTACTAGGCAACTCTTAGGTGTCAGCCTTTTATATCTTCCCACCATAGCCATGAATTATGTAACATTGTTTTCATTTTACAAACAATGAAACTGTGGTATTAATAAATGAAGAACTTATTTCAGCTTATTCTGAAAATAGATGGCTGTTGCAGGATCCAAATCACAGTCCCAGGGCTCATACTATATACCACATATGCACAATGAGTGGGATGTCTTTTTCACTATGGATGGAAAACGTGAAATATTAGTGTCATCTTGGTCATCTTTTTCCCTTTTTTCATCTCCCTACCCACAATCCACCTCAAACAGCAACAAGGTCTTGGAATTCCCTGGTGGTACAGTGGATCAGAATACACCTGCAAATGCAGGGGACACGGGTTCAATCCCTGGTCTTGGAAGATTTCACTCGCTGTGGAGTGGAGTGACTCAGCCCATGTGTCAAAGCCAAGTACTAAAGCCCATGCACCTAGAGCCTGTGCTTGGCAACAAGAGAAGCCACCCAATGAGAAGCCCAAGGAACACAAGGAAAAGTATCCTGACAGCCACCCCTAGAAAAAGCCCACACACGGCAACAAAGACCCAGCACAGACAAACATAAATAAATAAGTAAATAAAAATAAAGGTCCATATAGTCAAAGCTATGATTTTTCCAATGGTCATGTACAGATGTGAGAGTTGGACCATAAAGAAGGCTGAGCACCAAAGAATTAACGCTTTCAAACTATGATGCTGGAGAAAACTCTTGAGAGTCTCTTGGACTGCTAGGAGATCAAACCAGACAACCCTAAAGGAAATCAACCCTAAATATTCATTGAAGGACTGATGCTGAAGCTCCAATACTCAGGCCACCTGATGCAAAGAGCCAACTTACTGGAAAAGACCCTGGATCCTGGGAGAGATTGAGGGCAGGAGGAGAAGGGGGCAACAGAGGATGAGATGGTTGGATGGCATCATTTACTCAAAGAACATGAGTTTGAGCAAACACCAGGAAATAAGGATGGACAGGGAAGCCTGGCGTGCTGCAGTCCGTGGCGTCACAAAGGACTGGACATGATTTAGCAACTGAACAACAACAACAACCACCAATGTCTTAGTGTTCAATCACCCTGTAGAGTCTCGACAGCATCAGGGCCAGGCCTGGACAGTCTCCACGCTCATCGAAACACTTAAGTACTCACCAAATATATATTGAGAGTTCCCTCCGTGCCAGACACCATTGTCAATAATGAGGCCATAACAGTGAATGAAATATACAAGTCCCTACCCTTTACATTCTAGTAAGGGGTTACTGTTGTTGTTCAGTCACTCAGGCAATAAAAATGTAAAGAAATATATATCATGTAGGGATATCATGTAAGGAAGTCAGGCTTGGAAGAAAAATAGAGCAAAATAAGAGGGCAGAGAGTAACAAGATGTTTCTCTTTTATCTAACTCTTGTATCTTTTCTTTACCAACTAAGATATGTAAACTCCAAAGAGATCTATACTTTCAAGTACACCTACTATATGTAAACACATTATACTTACAGGGTTTTTGTAACATATTTTTATCAGCTGTTTTCCCCATAGTTGTATGGGAAAGGACACCAAGGAAGAAATGAGTATATTCATTCATACTGCAAATATTTATTAAGTGCCTACTTTGCGTAATGTTTTTAGAAGAAAGAATCCAACAATGAGCAAAATACACAGATTCTTGCTATTATGGGTTTCCGTTACGGCCAGAGGATTCAGAAAATAAACAAAAATAAAATAAACATATGTTAGAAAGCTGGAATGAGTACAATGGAGAGAAGAAACTGCAGAGAAGGAGACATGGAAGGTCTGGGGGCAGGGCCCAGGCTGTCATTTTAAGTAGCAAGCAACTGTCCCTTGATCAGGTAGAACGCCACAAAAACAATCCCTATGCCAATAGCAAGCCTTAGGTTTTAGTTCGTCCACTATTATAGTCAGAGTGTCACCAATTAAAAGAAAACACAGGATGTTTTGTGTTGAGAGTTCTATTTAAGTCCATAGAAAGAAATGTTATTCTTTCAAACTCATTTTTGCCCTTCCCTTTCCCTTGCTTCAGAGAAAAATGAGGGGTTGGCAGCCCAAACAATGTAGGGATGGGAGAGAGGAAGGGAAGGAAAAACTAAGGCCAGCATTCACGCGGGCGGACTGTTTTAACAAGGATGTAGCTGTGACCCAGCCCTCCTGGGTCCCCAGACAGCCTTGTTAAGGAACCCGCAAAAACAGAGTTGGCAGACACCAGGCATTTTCCATTAAGCATGGCATGCACTTTTTTCAAGACGTAACGAGATGTTAATATAGATTTGAATTTTAATCAGATCCAACTTGGGAACAGAGTGCTTCTCTATAAATGTGAAATACTTCTAGGCTTTTAGGAAAATGTCATCCATATAAAGGCTAACTACTGTTTTACATATAAAACTGCCATTCTTCATTGATTTTTCAGGAAAGAGAAAAATACGGTAATAAAATGAAACATCACCACAAAGACTTCTTACTTTCCTGTGAACATTGTTTCCAAGGATATGTTTTTTTAGAGTTCTTACATAGTAGGAAGAATGCTTTTAGGCTTAAGGCAAAAATTAGGAAATTTCAGCTTATAAATTATGAAAACAGACATAACAAATCTATTTCTTGATAATAATAGTATTAACTTAAGGCGGGTACACAACCATAAGGGTGGATTCTAATCCCCATATCACTTTTTCTAAAATCGGCATCTTAAACTAAACTTTCCCCCTTTTTACTCTTTTTATTTTCCTATATTTTTCCCCATAATCTTTCATGGATATGTACTTCTTTTACAATTTAAAAAATTCCCTTTTGGAAAATAATTGTTGTATAATACATACAGTACATTTAGTTGATCACCCCATCAGTTTGTTCTGATCAAATTCATAATTAACAAGTGTCTTTGTAAACCTCAGAATAAAGTCCTTTGGGATGTGATGTGGCAGGCTAGGTCCTGGGAGTCACTATTACCTCTCTTAGATAAATCAAGCTTTTTCCACCTGGCAAGTCTATCCCATATCCACATCCACAATCAAACAAAGAATAGGAGCTGCCCACTCCCAATCCACTTCCTACCCACCCAAGCCCACTAAAAATCAACAAGACGATGTCAGAGTCAACAGCTGGTAGAAATCAGGAGACTAGGGACAAGAATTCCCTAAGCCCCCTGAACTGAAGTCTGACGTTCGTATTCCATAGAGAAAGGAGAGACGAGTTCCATTGAACGCTCGTGTTCAGAGGCTTTCTTGCAAGCTTGATATTTTCCATCTGTGCATATATTTGGATGTCTAAACATGTGTTTATAACATACAATCCTATTATTAAACATCTAGAGAAATAAGACAAATGCACTGGAGGGATGGGTGTTTATTTACTCTATTAAAGCATTTTCACATGAAATTATAAATCTCTATTGCATTCTTTGCAAAGTAAATTGCCTGAAACTCTGAGGTGCCAGATTTCTTTTCCTAAACCAAGACAGAACACACAGACTGAGAACATAAACCAAGGCAACTAAGGCAAAGGAGAAGAGGAGTGTACACAGACAGATGTTCTGAGAAGTCCCTCTAAAAATGACCGGCCCCAAACATCCTAAATAGATTTCATTTTTCCCTGTAGCTCACATGGTAAAGAATCTGCCTGCAATGCAGGAGACCAGGGTTTGATCCCTGGGTTCAGAGGATTCTCTGTAGAAGGGAATGGCAATCCACTCCAGTATTCTTGCCTGGAGAATTCCACGGACAGAGAAGCCTGGTGGGCTACAGTCCATGGGGTCGCAAAGAGTCAGACACGACTGAGCGACTAACACACACACATACATAGAAATTAAATGCATCCATTTGTAAAATCACACATACCATCTATAGGAAGATCCACCCCAGTAGTAAATTTGAGTATTTGTAACAGTGAAAGAGAAGATGGAGCTGTGGATTTCAGGTTTGGCATCCATCAGAAGCACTTGGAGTGGTCTTCAACTTGTACCATCTGAGCCCACAGCTGAAAATTTTGATTCAGTGAATCTGAAGAGATCCAGATTCAATCCAGAACAAGTCGTTCCCCTGGATCCATCCACCAGGCTGCATGGCTCTTTAACATAATGCTTTTGGTTTATAGCATCTATTTGATTTAAAATTAAAAGGGAAATTGGTATTCTTCTGTTGAAACCTTCTCATAACAAACCTTGGCCTTATATTTGAACAACCTTACCCATTCTCCATATTTCTAATATTGCGATTCTTTTTTTCTTAGTACCCCAACCAGGAATGGAACCACGCCCACTGCGGTGGGAGTGCAGAGTCTTAACCTAGCCTTGGACTCCCAGGGAAGTCCCTGAAATTTCTGATATAGAATTTCCCCGGTGAAGATCAAGAGATACCTGTAAGAAAAACAAGAAAATGAAAACCATTATCTGTTCTTAACACTCATTAACAAATGACTCCTGTGCACGGTCAGTCAGCTGGACCTACCATAAGCATGGGTAGCTTAAGCAACAGTCATTTATTTCTCACAGTTCTGGAGGCTGGGCAGTTCAAGATCAAAGCACCAGCCCATGTGGCTCCTGGACTCTCTTCCTGGCTTGCAGATAGCTGCCTTCTCGCTATGTCCTTACATGGCAGAGAGGGAGAGAGAGAGAGGGAGGGACAGAAAGAGACAGAGCCAGGGAGGACAGTGAAACGGCAGGGGTCAAGAGAACTCTGGCATCTCTTCCTCTTCTTATAAAGTCACTAATCCTATCACGGGGGCCCCAACCTCATGCCTGCTTTAGACCTATCACTTCCCAAATGCCCCACCTCCCCACCTCTAACTATCAGAACACTGGGGGTTGGGACTTCAACATGTGAATTTTGGAGGAGCACAAACATTCCGTCCCTAGCATACACAAGGATAAACTTTACGCTTTTCAGAGGAGAGACTGTGAGCATTACATCGATGTGTCAGTCTTTGCTCCCTCCAAATGAGTTCTTTGAGGTGAGAAAGTTAACATACTTGAGAGAATGTAAATCTTATATACCCGCCCCCCAAAAAAGATGCTGGTATTCAGTTTTTACTACATTGATAGTCAAGCATTTGTGGAAACAAGGATAACGAAGAATGAAGTTCTACTTGGTGGTGATTGCTTGGCTGGTGACACTGACTGTTCAAAATGAAGTAGTAAATAACGGCTGTAGTTATCTAACCACTTTTTAATTCTTTAATTCTATCCATAAATTATCCATTCTACTTCATAAAACTGTCTTTCCTGTTTCATTTTTTTCTCTTACGTCAGACACTCTATACTACTGATTTTACAAAAGTGTTATACGGGCTGGTAAACTTGAGAAGTACTTCTACTTAGATATGGCAGAGACAGAACAGTTTTCTCCTCCTCTTGTATTTCTATTAGCTGGTACTTAAAGAGGCTGGTGAAAGAGGGTATATTCTATCATTTTATCATCTGCTTGCTCCCCTCCAGCCATCACTGGAAGGATTCTGAACACAGACATGCTATCAGATCTGTACTCCTGGAAATGAGGAGTTTGTGCAGTGAATAGCAGTTACATTCTAATTATATTAATTCAGACTGCAATTTCTTTGAAATATAAAGGACCTGCTGTCAGGGTGGTGTGGACAATGGAGGCTGAACATGTCAATGACATGACAAATTCCTCGAACAGAGTGCCAGATGTATTGTTGCCTGGGATTCTTTTCTGAGAACAAATTCAGCAAGCGCTATCAGTGTCAACTCTGGAGCAAGGAACTGGTTCATTTGTTATCTTTCCAAGTTGCAGGTACATCTGCCAGAAGAGTCTGCCAACAGATGAACTGGTAATTAAAATCATTTCCGTGGTTGGAGGAGTGATTCCAAAATTGCTCCTCTTTGCTTTCTTTCTTTTCCTGTGCAAGATAAAACTCTGGTGAATACTGATATCGATTTGCCTTGGACAACACTAGAATTGTGTGGTTCCCTAGGCTCTCAGTGCTCACTTTAGTGCTTCAACATCTTTACTGGGACTCACCGTTAAGGTTTTTTAACAGATTTTTCAAGTTCTGTTCTTTGCTAATATCATATCCCCCCTTGTTTTGTAAAAGTTCTTCACAGATGTTTGCAAAACCCAATATGGGTCAAATACATCTAATTGATCAATTGAGAGAAAAGGTATATTGTATCTCCTCTCTATGCCAGATATGTGCTACGATAAATAATGAGTAATGGTGATAGATTTTAAAAATATTAAAGTTGATAATAAATTGCATAATATAAGACAGATGCTAGTTTGGTACCTGCCTCTAGTAGTTATTCAACAAGTATCGGTTTCTATTATTCTTCTGTTCTGTGTCGAGAAAGAGACCCTACTTTGTAAATATTCACATATTTACACATCATCATCAACATCACTATGACAACAAAACCAACCAGGGTTTACTTTATCCTTACATGTCTGTGCTATTTTATTCCTACTTCACTGGCAGGGAAACCAAGCCACAGAGAAGTAACAGTGGGCGAGTTGACACAACTAGGAAGGACCAAAACTAGAGATTTGACCCAAGTGTCTGAATATCAAGGCTTCGAGCTTAACCACTTCACTGTAATGTCACATGACCCTATGTAAATAAGAAAACTGCAACAATTTCCCCAGACTATGCAGTCAGATCAGATCAGATCAGATCAGTCGCTCAGTCGTGTCCAACTCTTTGCGACCCCATGAATCACAGCACGCCAGGCCTCCCTGTCCATCACCAACTCCCAGAGTTCACTCAGACTCACATCCATCGAGTCAGTGATGCCATCCAGCCATCTCATCCTCTGTCGTCCCCTTCTCCTCCTGCCCCCAATCCCTCCCAGCATCAGTCTTCTCCAATGAGTCAACTCTTCGCATGAGGTGGCCAAAATACTGGAGTTTCAGCTTCAGCATCATTCCTTCCAAAGAAATCCCAGGGCTGATCTCCTTCAGAATGGACTGGTTGGATCTCCTTGCAGTCCAAGGGACTCTCAAGAGTCTTCTCCAACACCAGAGTTCAAAAGCATCAATTCTTCGGCACTCAGCCTTCTTCACAGTCCAACTCTTACATCCATACATGACCACAGGAAAGACCATAGCCTTGACTAGGCGAAACTTTGCTGGCAAAGTAATGTCTCTGCTTTTGAATATGCGATCTAGGTTGGTCATAACTTTCCTTCCAAGGAGTAAGCGTCTTTTAATTTCATGGCTGCAGTCACCATCTGCAGTGATTTTGGAGCCCAGAAAAATAAAGTCTGACACTGTTTCCACTGTTTCTCCATCTATTTCCCATGTAGTGATGGGACCAGATGCCATGATCTTCATTTTCTGAATGTTGAGCTTTAAGCCAACCTTTTCACTCTCCACTTTCACTTTCATCAAGAGGCTTTTGAGTTCCTTTTCACTTTCTGCCATAAGGATGGTGTCATCTGCGTATCTGCTGCTGCTGCTAAGTCGCTTCAGTCGTGTCCGACTCTGTGCAACCCCATAGACGGCAGCCCACCAGGCTCCTCCGTCCCTGGAATTCTCCAGGCAAGAACACTGGAGTGGGTTGCCATTTCCTTCTCCAGTGCATAAAAGTGAAAAGTGAAAGTGAAGTCGCTCAGTCGTGTCCGACTCTTAGCGACCCCATGGACTGTGGCCTACCAGGGTCCTCTGTCCATGGGATTTTCCAGGCAAGAGTACTGGGGTGGGGTGCCATTGCCTTCCCCACTGCATATCTGAGGTTTATTAATTAATCAGCTTATATTTTTTACAATGTATTTATTTTTGATTGCACTGGGTTTTCACTGCTGTGTGTGGACTTTCTCTTGGTGCAGAGCACGCACTCTAGGTGTGTGAGCTTAGTGCAGCTCATTGGCCCTAGAGCTCCCAGGCTTCAGTGGTTATGGTACATGAGCTTAGTTGCTCTGCAGCATGTTGAATCTTCCCGGTTCAGGAACAAACCCATGTCCCCTGCACTGGCAGGCGGATTCCCATCCACGGTACCATCAGGGAAGCCCCTAAAGTGGCTTATATTTTAATACTTATTTGCTTGCTCTGGTTTTTATTTCTTCTTCCTGTCCTCCTTCCTTCCTTCTTTCTTTCCTGCTCTTTTGTCAATAAACACAGCTGCTTTTGTTTTTCTAGCAACAGAGGAAGGTTTTCTACCATTCTCAGAGACTCAGAGGAATCTTTTTTAAGAATCAGTAAGTGGAAAAGAATTGTAAGATAAAATGTAAAATCACCACAAGAATTATTTTCTCCAAATCAAAACACCAAAATAGTGTAGATTTATAGACACTGGTAACCTAGAAGTTTACCAACAAGTTGTCATGTATATGTATATTCACATATAGAATAAAGTATTGAAACATCAAATATGCTTAAATGCATGATCTCTTAGTGACAGTGATAGTAGCAGTAAAAGCAAAAGCAACAGCTTTGCTGACTTCAGACAGTACCAAAGAGAAGCAGCTCGGTATTCTACAAACAGGTAGATAAAGGCAGAGAACAAAGCATGTATATATATATACACACACATATGAACTTTACTTCATATAACCAAATAGGTAATGAGAGGGAAGTTTCTCTGTGTAGAAGGACTCTGATTAATAAAATAAAATCACTGATGGATACACGCCATTATGTTTTTATCAAAATCAGGTCAGGAAGCAACAGTTAGAACTGGTCATGGAACAACAGACTGGTTCCAAATAGGAAAAGGAGTATGTCAAAGCTGTATATTGTCACCATGTTTATTTAACTTATATGCAGAGTACATCGTGAGAAATGCTGGACTGGAAGAAACACAAGTTGGAATCAAGATTGCCGGGAGAAATATCAACAACCTCAGATATGCAGATGACACCACCTTTATGGCAGAAAGTGAAGAGGAATTCAAAAGCCTCTTGATGAAAGTGAAAGTGGAGAGTGAAAAGGTTGGCTTAAAGCTCAACATTCAGAAAACGAAGATCATGGCATCTGGTCCCATCACTACATGGGAAATAGATGGAGAAACAGTGGAAATAGTGTCAGACTTTATTGTTGAGGGCTCCAAAATCACTGCAGATGGTGACTGCAGCCATGAAATTAAAAGACGTTTACTCCTTGGAAGGAAAGTTATGACCAACCTAGATCGCATATTCAAAAGCAGAGACATCACTTTGCCAACAAAGGTTCGCCTAGTCAAGGCTATGGTCTTTCCTGTGGTCATGTATGGATGTGAGAGCTGGACTGTGACGAAGGCTGAGCGCTGAAGAATTGATGCTTTTGAACTCTGGTGTTGGAGAAGACTCTTGAGAGTCCCTGGGACTGCAAGGAGATCCAACCAGTCCATTCTGAAGGAGATCAGCCCTGGGATTTCTTTGGAAGGAATGATGCTGAAGCTGAAACTCCAGTATTTTGGCCACCTCATGCGAAGAGTTGACTCATTGGAGAAGACTGATGCTGGGAGGGATTGGGGGCAGGAGGAGAAGGGGACGACAGAGGATGAGATGGCTGGATGGCATCACTGACTCGATGGATGTGAGTCTGGGTGACCTCCGGGAGTTGGTGATGGACAGGGAGGCCTAGCGTGCTGCGATTCATGGGGTTGCAAAGAGTCGGACACGACTGAGCGACTGATCTGATCCGATAGAACATACAACACAAAGAGTGATGTCATGTTAACTACGGACTCTGAGTGACAATGATGTGTCAGCGCAGGTCACTCCTTGCCACATGTACCACTTTGGTGTTGGATGTTAAAAGTGAAAGAGGATGAGGGGGAAGGGGAGTGGGGGAGGAAAGAATATACGTGTACTTTTCACTCAGGTTTACCATGAATCAAAAACTACTCTAAAAAATAGTCTATTCTTTTTAAATCATAAAATTAGGACATCACAACTTTACAGTAGCTAATGAAATAATGGAACCAAGCAACAAGCCTCAATAATTGATAAGATTACACACACACACACAAGTACATTTCTACAGATGAAAATATGTACCACAATTAATGACTTAGTCTTGCTAAAAATATGGAACCAGAATCTAACAAAATCTCTGTCTTTACCTATAAATGTATAAGAAGTACAAAGTACAAGGCAGTAAATATATTTGAGAAAACCTCAAGGAACAAAATGAAGAAAATTCAGATTGTTAGGAAATTTCAGGGAAAAGCAATTCAGAATATTAGAAAATTTCAGGAATAAGCACTCTCATTTTTTCAGCCAAAATCCTAAGGAAAAAAATAATAGAGTTAAACGAGGAACCCACAGATTTTAATGAAACCTAAGAGACTGACGAGCAAGCACAGTGCATGGACCTTTTTTGGATCTGGATTCAAATGAACTTTAAAAAAAAAAACCATATTGTAAGACAGTTGGGGATAGGTGAGTGCTAACTGTATAATTGTTGATATTACTATATGTTGTATTATCGTTAATGTTTTAGATGTGATAAAGGTATTATGGTTCTTTTATTTTAAAGAATCCATATCTCTTCAAGACTCTTATTGGAAGATATATAGAAGAAATGACCTATATTTGTTTGGGATTTGTTTTAAAATAATGGGGTGGGGTTGGGGTAAGTGTCAATCCTGAGTGGGTCAAGTAAAATAAGCCCAGTGGTTCATTTTACTATTTTATCTCTCTCTCCCTCTTTTTTTTTTTTTTTGTTTTTGCATGTATTTGAAATGTTTTATAATACAAGTTTGTATAACTTATAAATTTACTTAACGTGCCCAACCTTAGTTTTCATTTGTAAAACAGAAATAATATTATCTAGAGCAGGAATAACATCTCCTTACAGGATTTTTGAAAAATTTTAAATATGGATTTAAACACTTGGCATGCTGTAAATAATTGAGAAGTTATTTTTTAGGGGCTCAGGTTTATCACTTATTACTGAATTAACTGATCTAAGCTTACCAGAGTTTCCATACTGTCTCTGAAGTGTAGTAAGACTAGGAAGGCTTAGGAGGGGACAAGAGCTTATATCCTCATGTGCCACCCTTTTGGGAACCATGAACATGTTGGTTGGAGTTGTTTGTTTTGTTTTGTTTTGTTTTCAGCTTCAATCTTGTCCAGAGTTCCCATTTTTAGTTTTGCTGATCCTGGAGCCCATGTAGGTACACCAGTTTTGTTAAATATTTATTCAGTTCTCGGCAACCACAGGTGCAAGTGTTAAATCACTCAGTCATGTCTGACTCTTTGTAACCTCATGGACCATAGCCCACCAGGCTCTTCTGTCCATGGGATTCTCCAGGTAAGAATACTGGAGTGGGTAGCCATTCCATTCTCCAGGGGATCTTTCTGACCCAGGGATCAAACCCTGATTTCTTGCATTGCAAGGCAGATGCAAGTTCAGTTCAGTTCAGTTGCTCAGTATGTCTGACTCTTTGCAACCCCACGGACTGCAGCACACTAGGTTTCCCTGTCCATCACCAACTCCAGAATTTACTCAAACTCATGTCCATTGAGTCAGTGATGCCATCCAACCAACTCATCCTCTGTCATCCCTTTCTCCTCCTGCCTTCAGTCTTTCCCAGCATTGGGGTCTTTTCTAATGAGTCAGTTCATCGCATCAAGTGGTCAAAGTATTGGAGCCTCAGCTTCAGCATCAATCCTTCCAGTCAATACTCAGGACTGATTTCTTTTAGGATCGACTGGTTTGATCCCCTTGTAAGGAGAGGGTGCAAATAAACCACATCCCCCTAAACCATTTACTCCAGCTCCATCTACCCCAAGACAGGCACTTTTGTTTGATGAAATATTAAAAGTTATCTGATTATCTTAAAAACTACTAACGCTAAACCCACCCACTAGTTTTCACAACTCATTCCAACTCTTCAAGATCATTCTCTTTGCACCCCTGTTCTACTTATCCTCACAAATCCCTGAGAGACCAAAGTTTAAAGGAAAAAGATATGAAAGTGAAGAACAGGGGCCCACAGGACAGAAAAGATGAAACTGCTCAGAAAAAGGCAGTCTGCTCTCACAGATGACACGCCCCAAGCAGGAATTCGTCTGGTTCGTTTTTCAGTGGCTGGATTTTTTGGCTCTCCAAGTCCTTCTGGAGACTTGAGTTTGTCAAGGGCTGAATCTGGACTTTCTCCAGGTCATGGCTGCATGTCAATTCATCTGATTTCTAATAAAGCCAATTTTTATTTTTCTAACTTGCTTCCAATTCTCAAGTTTAGCTCCAAAGGAAACAGAAAGTAATTAAAATGTCAACACTTCCCTGAAAAGGAACATAAACTCTCTTTGGATTTTCTTCCCACTAGAAATGCTGCTTTTCTCCAAGGCACCGGCCCCATGTGTGGCAAACAGCAGTCTCCCACAGCAGAGCGGGATGATAGGCAACACACATAAATCC
Organism: Tragelaphus eurycerus; assembly: GCA_935064755.1. Classification (NCBI taxonomy): domain Eukaryota; kingdom Metazoa; phylum Chordata; class Mammalia; order Artiodactyla; family Bovidae; genus Tragelaphus; species Tragelaphus eurycerus. Next base: position 34,797,541 of record CAKXYN010000010.1, on the reverse strand, counting down.
CCCTCTGTCCATCTCCTTGTTTGCATCTCTTCTTCTCCCATGCCATTTTCCAAATGGAGAGATCCTATCAATGAAGTACTTAAGTCTGTCTCTTATAATGGACTAATATCTACTCCATTGTAATATATCCAAATTTTATGCAATATGAAGTAAGCTCCAGCAGCAGTAGCTATTTGATCTAACGTGAAAAACGTAATGTGGAGTCTAACAGCTTATTATTCAGTGCAGTGCAATAAATTAACTGAGCACCATTTTGCATAATGGGAGCCTGATTATTTCTTTTCCCTTCATTTAAGTGGTTTGGATGCATTATGACTCTCTTCAGGTTTACATGAAATAACTTCTCCTTTCAATGTCTGATATTAAAGAATGAATTAAGGGAGAGGAAAATATGGGGTGACATCTTTTTGTGATTTTGTATTTTGTAAGGTTAGTCCTTCAAAAGAGAGGAAAATTGTGTGATAATTGGCCCAAGAACTGCGATGAGCAGTTTAGGAAAAACAAATGTTCATGTTTATCTTCCACTCCGGCCCGTTTTCTGCTTTCTTCCCTGAGATCAATGGCAGTTCCTTGACTCAATTTTGAAAAATACTTTTTAGTGAACTCTTGATTCCATCTTTCAGATATCTCCCTGACTCTAGCATCTCTCCTCTGCATACCCAATTCCTTAGCACTCTGGTGCAAATAGTAGACTGACTGTTACCACTGGTCAGGAGTCCAGAGGCTTTGTCTAGAACCGCATTCCCTCCACCTACCACCAAAGGTCTTAAATATACATTAAAATGTATCAAAACACATGCCAACATTAAAGGCTGCTGCAAACTCTCACAACCATCACTTTTGAAAACTAAGCATAAATCAGGCAACTCTTTAATTTTTATGTTCTCTGTGCTCAGTTGATCAGGTTGTGTCTGACTCTTTGCAACCGCATGGACTATAGCCCACCAGGCTCCTCTGTCCATGGGATTTCCTAGGCAAGAGTATTGAAGTGGGGTGCCATTCCCTTCTCCAGGGGATATTCCCGACTCAGGGATAGAACCTGTGTCTCTTACCTCTCCCGCATTGACGGGCCGGTTCTTTACCACTAGCACCAACTCTATTAATACCATCTTCCCAATTTAACAGGTGGAAACCGAGTCTGATAGAGATTACCTTACCAAATTTGCATAGCAATTAAATCTGGATAACTCCAAAGTTCATGTGACGTGTTAACATTATTTGCTGGAAAAAATTCGCAAAAATAGTATTTCTATGTTTCTGCATTACTGTAGAGGAAAAAACAACAACTCAAAATGGGTTTTCTTGACAGTGAAGCTGAACCTTCATCATCATTGCAGATGAAATTATTTTTATAGTACTTAAAATGTGTATAAATATGTGGTCTGCCAATTTTGCTTTTTAGAGAGACATTTGATTGTCTTTTCTGGATTGTAAACTGCTTGAGGCATTAATGTGCAATATTTGTTTTTCTCTTTCTTACTTCACTCTGTATGACAGGATCTGGATCCATCCATATCACTACAAATGACCCAGTTTTTCCCTTTTTATGGCCAAGTAGTATTCCATTGTATATATGTACCACATCTTCCTAGAAAATGGTACCAATGAACCTAGGTCTAGCTCAGGATTAGAGATGTGGCTATAGAGAATGGGCATGTGGACACGGGCAGAAGGGAGGGTAGAAGAAATTGAGAGGGTAGCAGGGACATATACACACTACCCAGGGTAAAACGGATGACTAGTGGGAACCTGCTGTAACGCACAGGAGGGTCAGCCCGGGGCCCTGTGATGACCCAGATGGGTGGGACTGGGGGAGAGGTGGAAGGGAGGTCTAAGAGGGTGAGGATAAACTGGTACCTATAGCTGAGGCCCTTCATTTACAGCAGAAGCTGACACAATGTTGTAAAGCAATTACATTCCAATTTTTTTAATTGCTTTTTAAAAGCAATTTTAATGTTTAAATGTCCTGACCCTATTTCATCCCTTTTTATGACTGAATAATATTCAGCCATAAATATTGAGGTCAGGACATTTATTTCTGCTTTTATAATCAGTAGAATCAGTGTGGTATGGCATTTGAGTCAGAAAATCTGAGGTTTCCATTTTGACTCTATGTACTACTAACTGTAGAGTGAGTTCCAGTTGATTTAACTCAAAAGTAGGTAAATACACTACATATAGGAAAGGTTAAATGAAGTAAATGATATAAACGCATAGCACAGGAGACATAATCAATGCATTCTGTTTCTCTCTCTTCATAACTATCCCACCCCTATCATCTAAGTATCAGTTTTCCACGCATGGAGATATTCCAGAGAAATGTCAATGGGACACAGAACTGTTATGACGGAATGATGTCCTGATTAAAACTCTTCTTCCATTATTTTCCCTTGAAGTGAAGTCGCTCAGTCGTGTCCGACTCTTTGCGATGCCATGGACTGTCGCCTTTCAGGCTCTTCCGTCCATGGGATTTTCCAGGCAAGAGTGCTGGAGTGGATTGCCGTTTGCTTCTCCAGGGGATCTTCCCAACCCAGGAATCGAAGCCGGGTCTCCCACATTGCAGGCAGATGCTTTACCATCTGAGCCACCAGAGAAGTATTTTCCCTTACTATTATTCAGTTCACACACATTTAGCCATCTCACCAAAATGAGATTTTTAAAAGATGATTTTAATTCTAAAACTAACAGTAATAAAGTGAATAAAGGTACTTGGCATTCATCTTGACATTTCTTTTCTTCCAATTCTCCCTTTCTTGTTTCTTCACTTCTCCCCAGGTTGTGACAGTAAGTGCTGCTGATAATATAAGAAAGCTTCAGATCAAGATCAAGGACATATAATCTTAAACTTCTATCTGCTCACTTCTCTGACATGAAACTCTCCTTTTAAGGGTAAAATAGCAAAAGTTTAATCTTTCGTTTTTCAAAAATTTGAAGAGAACTTGAAGGAAAAAATGATTGATAATCTTGTGAACGAGAAAAAACTTACATGGCAAAGCCCAGCTATAAGTGGTTTCAAGTTTTAAAGATATATAAGGAGGAGGATGTTTTTTGCTGAAAATAGTTTCACTTTGTTGGGGTCTGAATGAAGTGTTTGATAAAAATTATTATTTTAATGAATGACAACTTATGTCATCTTTGACTTATGACATCTTTTCCTCTGGAGAACTCAGAGAATTTGATATATGTCCTTGAGGTATAACAAGAGTATTATTTGACGGAATTTAAGTTGATAAAATGACAATTCAGAGAGGCTAAGTGAAATATACAGGGTCACACAGCATATTAGTGATAGGAATTCGATACTTTGATACTTAAGAGAGTGCAGAAACTTCACAATGAGAAACCAGAGGTAAGTTGCTGTGGACCGAAACTTTGTTTGCTTGAGGACAAAAACTTCACTCTTGAATCCTCCTCTGCATACCCTAAAGGAAAGCACAATCTCATCAGAAAGAGGGTGCACAATGGGGCATATGTGAGATAGTACTTTGCTTAGAAAGCTGACAAGGGGTAGAAGTACATACAAGGTGAGCTTTTATGGAAGAGTAAGAAGAAAGTTCCAGAAAAACATCTATTTCTGCTTTATTGACTATGCCAAAGCCTTAGACTGTGTGGATCACAATAAACTGTGGAAAATTCTGAAAGAGATGGGAAAACCAGACCACCTGACCTGCCTCTTGAGAAATTTGTATAAGGTCAGGAAGCAACAGTTAGAACTGGACATGGAACAACAGACTGGTTCCAAATAGGAAAAGGAGTACGTCAAGGCTGTATATTGTCACCATGTTTATTTAACTTCTATGCAGAGTACATCATGAGAAACGCTGGACTGGAAGAAATACAAGCTGAAATCAAGATTGCCGGGAGAAATATCAATAACCTCAGATATGCAGATGACATCACCCTTATGGCAGAAAGTGAAGAGGAACTAAAAAGCTTCTTGATGAAGGTGAAAGAGGAGAGTGAAAACGTTGGCTTAAAATTCAACATTCAGAAAACGAAGATCATGGCATCTGGTCCCAACACTTCATGGGAAATAGATGGGGAAACAGTGGAAACAGTGTCAGACTTTATTTTTGGGGGCTCCAAAATCACTGCAGATGGTGACTGCAGCCATGAAATTAAAAGACACTTACTCCTTGGAAGGAACGTTATGCCCAACCTAGATAGCATATTCAAAAGCAGAGACATTACTTCGCCAACAAAGGTCCGTCTAGTCAAGGCTATGGTTTTTCCTGTGGTCATGTATGGATGTGAGAGCTGGACTGTGAAGAAGGCTGAGCGCCAAAGAATTGATGCTTTTGAACTGTGGTGTTGGGGAAGACTCTTGAGAGTCCCTTGGACTGCAAGGAGATCCAACCAGTCCATTCTGAAGGAGATCAGCCCTGGGATTTCTTTGGAAGGAATGATGCTGAAGCTGAAACTCCAGTATTTTGGCCACCTCATGTGAAGAGTTGACTCATTGGAGAAGACTGATGCTGGGAGGGATTGGGGGCAGGAGGAGAAGGGGACGACAGAGGATGAGATGGCCGGATGGCATCACTGACTCAATGGACATGAATCTGAGTGAACTCCAGGAGTTGGTGACGGACAGGGAGGCCTGGCATGCTGTGATTCATGGGGTCGCAAAGAGTCGGACACGACTGAGCAACTGAACTGAACTGACTGAAGACCTCCATGGTCCATGTCTGGAGTACGCATGGGGAGGGACGGCTTGTTCCAAGCAGATGGGAGAGTTGTGCAGGAGCATGAAACCATGAGTATAAATGAGCTGTGTTGTGAAAGTTGAAGGGGGCCTGTAGACAGAGTGTTTATGGCCCCCAAATTTATATATTGAAACCTAAACCCCAATATGATGATATTTGGAGGTGGGGACTTTGGGAGTGATTAGATCATTTGTGCCCATATAGATGTGGTATATATGTCCAATGAAATATTACTGAGTCATAAAAATGAATGAAGTCTTGTTTGGGGCAACATGATGGACCTAGAGGACGTATTCTAAGTAAAATAAGTCAAACAGAAAAAGACATACTGTGTGGCTTCACGATATAGAGAATCTAAAAGCTGAAAGAACAAACAAAACAAATGAAACAGACCAAGAACGGAGCAGGACCCCATGGGCCTTGCTCCCCCCACTCCCACACCACCATGTCCGCTGCCTGCCTTTTGTTTGCGGAAAACTTTAGTCAAAGAATAAATTTAATCAGAGAGGTGAGAAATGCTGAAACAAAGGAAAACAATCACAGACGACTAAACAGTAATAAGGTAGTCATTAAGCATCCTCAAGGACCGTTCGTCCTTTCTCAAGGGCTATGGATAATATTCTAAGTGATCTGTCTTCTAGATACGAAAACACCCTGATGGAGAAGTTAACTACATGATGACCAGACTGTACCCAGGATGTGAGCTGCAACAGTTCCGAGAATTAGCCTCAGAGAAATGGGAACAAATGGAACTGAAGGTTAACTGTTCAAGATGACACTGCTCAGACCACCAGTGGCCAATCTGAAGATGACTGATAGAGATGACTGTGTTGTTTCTGCATGTAGTGCCCCCTCCACACACACACACACACACACACACACACACACTCTGTCTATAAAAGCTCACATCCCCTGCTTGTTGGGTCATGGGGGGATGAGGGCGAGGCAGTTGACTTTTGGACAGATGTCTGCCACCCTCCCCGCTACCTTCCCGCCAGTTGCCAGCATCTGAAATAAAGCGAATGTTCCTTTCCACAAACCTGGCCTGTTTATTCACTTTTGAGCCAAGAGCAGCTGAACCCCACCACACACTCTTTCAGTAACAGAAAGACTCATATCCACAAACTAGGCTTGCCAGGGGTCAGGGAGGCTAGGGAGTGGACAAAATAAATGAAAAGGACGAAGAGGTACAGCTTCCAGTTAGATGACATAAATCAAGACAAAAGACAGAAGTCACTTGCCCTTTTCATCATGTAAGGACACAGTGAGAAGACAGACATGGGTGAGCTGGGAAGAAGGCCCTCATTCAACCATGCCGGCCCCTTTATCTAGGATTTCCCTGCCTTCAGACTGTGAGAAATAAAAGTCTGCTGTTTATAAGCCACCCAGTCCGTGGTATTTTGTTATAGCAGACTGATCAGGCTGATACAAGGGGGTAGTAACTAGATCCTGATCAGGTTTGCCCTTTTGAAAACTGAATACGGTGAGAGGAAAGAATGGAGCTAAAGCTGGGAATAGAGAGATCAGCTAGGGAGCCCTCATCATCACTTGGGGGCCTGCAGGGGGAACCCTGCTGTGATGCTCAGTCAGTTTAGTTCAAGAGTGTAGATTCTTGGTGGGTTGGCCACCATCAGAGGTGTTCCTCACTCTCGCCCATCATCTGCTTATCACATTAAGCCATGTTCGCATCTCAGCAGATTCCAGAATGTGTTATATACCTTTGCAATTACTCTAAGCAACAAATCAATAGAAGCCATAGTTGAAAGTAAAGCTTGAGAGACAAAAGCACGCCGATTTGAGAAGGGGTGAAAAAGAGGAACCCATGATGGCAACCTAGAAGGAAAAGCCAAAGGAGTGAGGAGGAATTTGCAGAGCTAAAAAAATGGAAGTCAAGAGAGAAGAAGGATGCCAGACACAGGGGGAAAAGGGTCATGAGCACGGAGTGCAGGGAGGAGGCCACGTGAGAGAGGGCACACAAACAGGGGAAAGCCTATTAAAACGAAGACTATGGGGTCACTGCTGAACCTGGACAAAAAACAGTGTGTGTGGAGTAAAGAGCACCGAGGTCATTTTACTAGTAAATTGTGGGAGTGTAAAGGGAAAGAGACAGCACAAATGAGCGTCTTTAAAAGACATTTAAGTTATGAAAAAGGAGAGGGAGGGGCTACAGCTACAGAGGGAAGAATTTGTAGAATGAAATCAGGGACTTTTTCACTTTAGTTTTTAAATGGCACAGAGCTTGGAACCTGTTTAAGTCACAAGGGTAAGGAGTCTGGGGAAAGGATGTAATCAGGGAACCAACAGAAATACAGATGCTAGAAATGAAGAACTTGGGTGGGGCAGGAGATGGTTATCTATAATTTAAAAGGGAGAATTAAAAAGGGCAATTTCCTCAAAAGAAGCAAGGAAACCCCTGGGAATAATATACCTCAGAGAACAAGTGGAAATAACCGTTTAGACTCTAAAGCATCAGACACATTCACCATCAAAGTTCAGCTACATCTCCTGGGAGCATTGTTACCCCCGATGGCACGTCTGACCTCTCTAAGATGCAGTTCCCTTATCATAAATGGTAACAAACATCCCTACCTCAATGAGTCATGTGAGCACTTTCATCTCACCATTTCCTACCTTTTCCCAGCTTATTTTTTGTTTCCTCACTAATACTTATAACTTTTTATTTATCTTGCGTATTATCTTTTTCTCCTATTAGAATGCAACAAACCAGAGTGTGAATTTTTATCCACTGCTATATCCTTAGCAGTGCAGTACCTACATATCATAGATGCTCCATAAATAATTACTGAATGAATAAATGAATCAATGATTGGGATGTTGCAGAGCTGTTTCTCAGCTTTAACAATGCTGATTTTTGGAGCCAGATAATTGGTTTGGGGGCCTGTCCTAGGCTTTGTGGAATGTTTGGCAGCATCACTGGCCTCTAATCATTAGATGCCAATCACACTCCACCGCGGTTGAGACAAGCCAAAATATGCCCAACGTTGCCAAATACCCCTTGACTGGCAAAAGCTCCAAGGTGAAAACATCTGCTTTGGGAGTCAGTGCCTTAAGTGTTACTCTTTAATATTGTTAGAATTATTATTAACATTGTTAGAATGGGTGAAAGAATAAGAAATGAAAGTAGCACTCGGTCACCAAATTCTCCCACAATCTGTTTGACTTGAGGTAGAGAAAAATACTGCTGCTGAGATGGGTATTGGCTTCTCAGCACACTGTCATTTTAGTTATTTTACCAAGAACTTATTCAGGAGAAAACAGTTCATAAATCGAGAAAGCGCCTCCTTAGTCTCTCATCTGTTAGTTGCACGTGACATATTTTCTTCTTTGTTACCTCTCTGGATAAACAATAATAACACAAATAATTACCCTACCCACTTAGTCAGGTATCATCAAAGTTAATCACGGATGAGACAGAATTTAAAAGCCAACCCTTTAAAGAGAATGATGTCTCCACCTCCACATTCTAACTAATAAATAAAAGATTATAAAAAGTCAGAATATATAGCTCAAGCTTTCCCTTCTGGGATGATCTCTCCCTTCAGATTTTCTGTTTTACCATCCCATTCCTTTACTTTGAATAGAAACCGACTGTCTTGTACTCAAATGGCTAATTGAGTGGCCTTACAGAAACATGAGGATTACATAAAGTGGGGACTGTTTCAAAAATTGCTTTGGGAAGCATAAACACATAATGCCATAAAAAAGACCCAAAAATGCCTTGGCCACAGGTTCTTCCCCCTTAAGTACACACCCCATGAACTGGGGAGCAGTGTTAGACCAACAAGGAGCTCATGGTTACAGCACCCCTGTCTGTCCCTGGGTCAGGAAGATCCCCTGGAGGAGGGCATGGCAACTCACTCCAGTAGTCTAGCCTGGAGAATCCCATGGACAGAGGAGCTCAGCTATAATCCATCAGGTCACAGGAGTTGGACACAATGAAGCAACTGAGCATGAACGCATGCACGTTTGAGTCTGCCTGAAGCAGTCCCAGTTGATCCCTGCTGTCCCCGGACACTCATAACTAACAGCATCTCCCATCTTCAAAATGTCTGGGTCTGGATGTGACATATACATTCACATTTACACTGAGTTAGTGAACATTTAACTCACGCACAAAAGAAAGGCAACGCTGAGAACTGGCCATCTGTTTTCCTATCTCTGGAACCGACCACACCTCAGATTTTTCTCCGCACCCTGGCAGCCTAGCTCCTGGAAGAGAACTTTCTGTAACACAAGCTCAAAGATCAACTATCTGGGAGTCAATAAATGAATCAGTCCTCCCAGCTTATTGATCTATGTGTCACTTATCTCTCTAGTCCCAGGAAAAGTGAAATGGTAATTAGATGGTCACATCCCAGAGTCTAGCAATTAAGTGATCATGTCCCTGGATCCTGATTGCTCAGGATTCCCAGAAGGCACTTAGAGTCAAGGCCAAGTTCAGTGAAACTTGACCCTCACCAGCCTTGGCCTCAGATTCCTTGGCCTGTTAAAAGGGCCCCAGACTGCCAGGTGCTGGCTAGAAGAGCCCCTTGATAAGAGCCTCCTTGCCCTGGAGCCCAACCCCCACTTAGATAAGAGGAGGGCTGTTATTTACAGACAGCCAACTGACCGAGAATGTCCTGCCATGTTACTAGTAAGATAAGTCTTCCCTTTTCAGGACCAAGAACACAGCTTAAAGGTTACATGCGAATCAGGAGTTAGCACCATAACTGTAAGCCCACTCAGATCAGCGTCCCGTGAGGAAGAAGAAACTGAGAACATGGGAACAGCTAAAAGGTAGCTGAGAATTCAACAATGTCTGCTAGGAGGGTACCCAACATTTCCAGAACCAGCAGTCCTGCTCACCCCCAGTTGCAACTCTCACTACAGATCAGATCAGATCAGATCAGTCGCTCAGTTGTGTCCGACTCTTTGCGACCCCATGAATCACAGCACACCAGGCCTCCCTGTCCATCACCAACTCCTGGAGTTCACTCAGACTCACGTCCATCAAGTCAGTGATGCCATCCAGCCATCTCATCCTCTGTTGTCCCCTTCTCCTCTTGCCCTCAATCCCTCCCAGCATCAGACTCTTCTCCAATGAGTCAACTCTTCACATGAGGTGGCCAAAGTACTGGAGTTTCAGCTTTAGCATCATTTCTTCCAAAGAAATCCCAGGGCTGATCTCCTTCAGAATGCACTGGTTGGATCTCCTTGCAGTCCAACGGACTCTCAAGAGTCTTCTCCAACACCACAGTTCAAAAGCATCAATTCTTCGGTCCTCAGCCTTCTTCACAGTCCAACTCTCACATCCATACATGACCACAGGAAAAACCATAGCCTTGACTAAACGGACCTTTGTTGGCAAAGTAATGTCTCTGCTTTTGAATATGCTATCTAGGTTGGTCATAACTTTCCTTCCAAAGGGTAAGCATCTTTCAATTTTGTGGCTGCAGTCACCATCTACAGTGATTTTGGAGCCCCAAAAAATAAAGTCTGACACTGTTTCCACTATTTCCCCATCTATTTTCCATGAAGTGATGGGACCGGATGCCATGATCTTCGTTTTCTGAATGTTGAGCTTTAAGCCAACTTTTTCACTCTCTACTTTCACTTTCATCAAGAAGCTTTTTAGTTCCTCTTCACTTTCTGCCATAAGGGTGGTGCCATCTGCATATCTGAGGTTATTCATATTTCTCCCGGCAATCTCGATTCCAGCTTGTGCTTCTTCCAGTCCAGCATTTCTCATGATGTAGTCTGCATAGAAGTTGAATAAGCAGGGTGACTTATTCAACTTATTCAAGGAATACAGCCTTGACGTACTCCTTTTCCTATTTGGAACCAGTCTGTTTTTCCATGTCCAGTTCGAACTGTTGCTTCCTGACCTGCATACAAATTTCTCAAGAGGCAGGTCAGGTGGTCTGGTATTCCCATCTCTTTCAGAATTTTCCACAGTTGATTGTGATCCACACAGTTAAAGGCTTTGGCATAGTCAATAAAGCAGAAATAGATGTTTTTCTGGAACTCTCTTGCTTTTTCGATGATCTAGCGAATGTTGGCAATTTGATCTCTGGTTCCTCTGCCTTTTCTAAAACCAGCTTGAACATCAGGAAGTTCACAGTTCACATATCGCTGAAGCCTGGCTTGGAGAATTTTGAGCATTACTTTACTAGCATGTGAGATGAGTGCAATTGTGCAATAGTTTGGGCATTCTTTGACATTGCCTTTCTTTGGGATTGGAATGAAAACTGATCTTTTCCAGTCCTGTGGCCACCGCTGAGTTTTCCAAATTTGCTGGCATATTGAGTGCAGCACTGTCACAGCATCATCTTTCAGGATTTGGAATAGCTCGACTGGAATTCCATCACCTCCACTAGCTTTGTTCGTAGTGATGCTTTCTAAGGCCCACTTGATGTCACATTCCAGGATGTGTGGCTCTAGGTGAGTGATCACACCATTGTGATTATCTGGGTCATGAAGATCTTTTTTGTACAATTCTTCTGTGTATTCTTGCCATCTCTTCTTAATATCTTCTGCTTCTGTTAGGTCCATACCATTTCTTTCCTTTATCGAGCCCATCTTTGCATGATATGTTCCTTTGGTATCTCTGATTTTCTTGAAGAGATCTCTAGTCTTTCCCATTCTGTTGTTTTCCTCTATTTCTTTGCATTGATCACTGAAGAAGGCTTTCTTATCTCTTCTTGCTATTCTTTGGAACTCTGCATTCAGATGCTTATATCTTTCCTTTTCTCCTTTGCTTTTTGCTTCTCTTCTTTGCACAGCTATTTGTAAGGCCTCCCCAGACAGCCATTTTGCTTTTTTGCATTTCTTTTCCATGGGGATGGTCTTGATCCCTGTCTGCTGTACAATGTCACGAACCTCATTCCATAGTTCATCAGGCACTCTATCTATCAGATCTAGGCCTTTAAATCTATTTCTCACTTCCACTGTATAATCATAAGGGATTTGATTTAGGTCATACCTGAATGGTCTAGTGGTTTTCCCTACTTTCTTCATTTAAGTCTGAATTTGGCAATAAGGAGTTCATGGTCTGAGCCACAGTCAGCTCCTGGTCTTGTTTTTGCTGGTTGTATAGAGCTTCTCCATCTTTGGCTGCAAAGAATATAATCAATTTGATTTCGGTGTTGACCATCTGGTGATGTCCATGTGTAGAGTCTTCTCTTGTGTTGTTGGAAGAGGGTGTTTGTTATGTGCATTTTCTTGGCAAAACTCTATTAGTCTTTGCCCTGCTTCATTCCGTATTCCAAGGCCAAATTTGCCTGTCACTCCAGGTGTTTCTTGACTTCCTACTCTCACCACGGATCCCCTCAAATTCCAGAATGAACTGCTTTCAGTTTCTCAGATCCGTCACAGTGAATCTCTTCTTCAGTTCAGTCCAGTCGCTCAGTCGTGCCGATTCTTTGGACTGCAGCACACCAGGCTTCCCTGTCCATCACTAACTCCTGGATCTTGCCTCTCTTAGCGCCTTGGAATACGGAGTTCTTTAGACCACATTTCACCCTCTAATCTGTATTTTACTCATCTCTTTAGTCTCAGCGTAGATATGATATCCTCCCAGGAACTCTCACTGAAACCCACCAAACTGGAATCACGGGATCCCTCCTTCTAAAACATCCATTTTGTATTTTCTGCTATCAATGGACTTAACACATTTGGTCATAATGGTCTCTTTATTTGTCTATAACCTCTCCTCAATCATAAGCCGTTTGAAGTTAGGAATCGTGTCTTGCTCCTTGTTCTCTGTTTTCTCCCAAGTAATACACACAATACTTGGTGTGTAACACATACTCAAAGAACATATTTTGAAGGAATGAATGATCAGTTTCACTTTGGTGGCAGGAACTGTGCTGCCTAGTGCATGAAAAATGACACCTGACAATTAAGGAAGCATTTATTCGAAAAAAACATGGTAGAGAGAGCACCCAATATTTCCGTTACCTTGTTACTTATATGTCACCTACCGTGTACCAGACATTATACTTGCAAAGTTATTGTGAGTATTAAATTAGATAATACACATATTTGATGTTTAATAAATAGTAGCTGATGTTGCTATAATACTTAAGCTTCCCTACAACCCTATGATGTAAGTAAGCATTTATGATCTGCCTTTTAATACTTGAGGAAAGAGCCTGAGAAAGGTTAAAGTGGCTTGATAGAAAATGGAATTGTCAAGATGCTAAATAATAACTGCTTCACCCTAAAATCCAAGATCTTTCACTGTAGAATACAGCCTGTTTATGAAATGAAAGGGAGGGAGGGAAGGAGGAAGGAAGGAAGAGAAAACAGGAGGAGGGGAAACGAGAGGGAGGAGAGATATAAAGAAAGAAGAAAGGAAAGAGGATTGAGTGGGTTTTTCTTTTAAACCTGCTTAAACCTTGAACGTGAACGTGAACGTGAAGTTGCTCAGTCGTGTCCAACTCTTTGCGACCCCATGGACTGTAACCTACCAGGCTCCTCTGTCCATGAGATTTTCCAGGCAATAGTACTGGAGTGGATTGCCATTTCCTTCTCCAAGGGATCTTCCCAACCCAGGGATCGAACCTGGGTCTCCCGCATTGTACACAGATGCTTTACCGTCTGAGCCAAAAACCTTATCCTTGCAAAATTCCTCAACCAACATCACTGCATCAATTTCCATATAGGACCCAGCTCCACCTATCAGTTATGGTTTATGAAGGAATATTATAATAATGATCAAAATCCCTGATCTCATTGAGCTGTGACATTGCTTGGGTATCATAACCAAGGTGAAGCTCTAAGCACACTGACTCTTCTTGCCACAGCGTCATTCATGGGTGTGCTCTGAATCTGTTACCTTTATTCTGGCTCTGGTGAGATCTCTCTGGCTTGCTGGTGTTGATCCCCTCATTCTTGTGGAGGATGGTGAGTCAGAATGCGCAGTCAAGTGCTTTAGCAAACTGAGATTAAGGATCTATATGAAAAGTCACAAAAGTTTGTGGGGAGGTAGAGGAGGAGGCATCATCAATTGGCTGTTTACATCTGGTTTACAAGCAGCCTTTCCACACAGATGACACAGGAAAAACCGATAAGATCTAAACTGTTTAATGGAGAAGGCAATTGCACCCCACTCCAGTACTCTTGCCTGGAAAATCCCATGGACGGAGGAGCCTGGTGGGGGCCAGTCCATGGGGTCACTAAGAGTCGGACACGACTGAGCGACTTCACTTTGACTTTTCACTTTCATGCATTGGAGAAGGAAATGGCAACCCACTCCAGTATTCTTGCCTAGAGAATCCCAGGGAAGGGGGAGCCTGGTGGGCTGCCGTCTATGGGGTCACACAGAGTCGGACACGACTGAAGCGACTTAGCAGCAGCAGCAGCAAACTGTCTAACACCTAGTGGCTGTGGGAAATTTTTCAGGCCAGATCAATGCCATCTTTATTCGCCTCCCAAAAGAGAAAAACCCTAAGAAAATGCTTCCAGAATCAACAATACATTCCAGAGAACTCAGAAAGGAAGGTGAGTCTCATACTTTCAGAAATGTTCTTAGAGAATTCAAGGATAACTATCTCGGTCAGACCTATTCAACCATACTTCTTCCTTCGTTGAACACATACTAGAAGCCAGGCACTACACGGAACCTACGATTGAATTGTTAACTATACAAAAATGATATCTGCCCTCCGGGGCCATATAGTCTAGTATGAAAACAGGTAATCAAATAATCACAGAAATATATAGATGAGTACAAACTATCAATATTTTGGCCACCTGATGCGAAGAGCTGACTCATTTGAAAAGACCCTGATGCTGGGAAAGATTGAAGGCAAGAGGAGAAGGGGACGACAGAGGATGATATGGTTGGATGGCATCACCGACTCAGTGGACATGAGTTTGAGTAAGCTCTGGAAGTTGGTGATGGACAGGAGGCCTGGCATGCTGCAGTTCATGGGGTCGCAAAGAGTTGGACATGACTGAGCAACTGAACTGAACTGAACAAACTATCATATTCCTCTTGAAGAAAATAATTAATTAAAAAATATTATATAATGAGCAAATTTTTTCAAAAAAGGTATAATTGAAATTTTGTCTATAATAACCAAAAAGCTACTAATAACTCCCCCAAAGATAGAGCTTGCTGGGTTGATGAAGATTAAATTATTCTTAAGTCTAAGCCTGTCCAGTAAGAAAGCCTATTTTCTCATGTACCTTATTTCTTTCCAAGAAGAAAGTGATGTAAAAAATCATTCTGATATTTATGGCTACTAAATGTTATCTATGTATTTTGTGAGGATCAGTGAAGTACAAATACTTAATTTCAGAGAATTATGAAACCTAAAGTTGGGGAAAGGTTTTGAAAGTAAATCCTATCCCCCTTGATAGTTTCACAGATGAGGAAACTAAGATCCAGAAAAAGCAAGTGACTTACTCAACATCACAGAAATATGTGTGTAAGAGCTGGAAGTGAAACTTGGGTTTCCTCATTCAGGGTTCTTTCCTCCAAACCAAGTTACAATAAACCCTTTATTTTTTTGTAAGGGTGTTAATTACCCAACAGATCAGAGTTTGCTTTTAAAATTCCCCCTCTCTCTCTCTCCCCCTCATACACACACACACACACACACACAGAGAGAGAGAGAGAGAGAGAGAAATAAAAGAATATGCTTAAGGCAAAAGCTATCAACTAAATAGCAATCTAGCTTTCCACTACTAGAATTACACAACAAACAGAAAAAAAAAAAAATATGTATTCTTTGTTAATTCAATCCCTAAATGAAGCTTTCAGACAAAGTCCAGTCAATTACCCCAGATTCTTTGCTGTCTACTTGTGGTTTGTTTGATTTTATACAGAAAATGGTTTAGTTAGTTCCACATAAAAGCTCATGTGGAACAGACGGGAACTTTTTCAAAGACTCAAAATATTATATTATTATACTCAGCCTTTGACAGGCAAAATTTTTTCCCAAGGTGACATTCATGTACTTTCCATACTGTGGTTATTCAGAATTTGCCTTAGCAACTTAATTTATTTTACATATTCAAATAGCATAAGCTTAGACGATTAAGAAAAAAAGACAATGCAAAAACACAATATTTAAGTGTAGATTTCTTCAAAATCAAGGTAGGAGTTTAGTATGTATTATCCACATTCTAGAGCTAAAGACATTTTTAAATCTCCTGAAATTTGGCATCATCTTAACTTGAATCATCTGCTCAAAAAGCAGGGACAGGAGTAAGAGATACCAGAAAACCTAATCTACCCACCAAGGGTGTACACCCTTTCTCATTAGTGTGAGCCTGTCATGAAAATTTAACCAAGCATTTTTTGTTCTAGGCTTTTCTCATGGAAACAATGAAGAGTGGGATAAATTACCTTGTTAGTTCCTTGTAGCATCAGAATAGCCTGTTCTTTTTAATTCTCACTTTTATTATTTGCTCCAAAATCTAAATAAGACTCAACATATGTCCCAGGAACAGAGAGAACTGGCATACGAATAAAGTGGAAAGCAAAGGAGGCTTCAGGTAAGAATCTACAGGTACACACGAATCACGAGTGTTAGGACAAAAAGGCTCAGGACTCGGTGATGACCCGGATGTATGGACGGAGTGGGTGGGAAGGAGGCTCAAGAGGGAGGGAACATATGCAAACTTACAGCTGTCTCATAGTAGTTGTACAGCAGAAACTAACACAGCATTGTAAAACAATTACATTCCAATAAAAAGAGAGAGAAATTATATAAGTGACACTCAGAAGTTAAATATATCTCAAGATGCTGGTAAAACTGTACTCTCAAAATACAGATTTCAAGATGTTAAAAGCATTAAATATCTACAGTTTTGGTTTTTTTTTTTTTACGAACTACTGTTGTTTGTGTACTGATCAGTTTTCTTGAATTTACATGAATAATACTGGAACTTCAAGTATGTTTGGAGAATTTGAAAGGAGAATATCATTCCTTTGCTCTATGAGAATTGCATTAATTTAGGTAAACCACACTTCCTGGTATCCATTTATCACATACAATATAATAACTATCACTAACCTTAACACTCATGCCAAAAATGCCTTAGATGAAATAATATAAATTAACTTCTATTCTAAGGTTTTACATTATAATTTCAGAGATAGAATTGCAGGGCAAAAGCAATAACTGAAACCAATAAATGAGAACAATTTCTCTTAATGAGAACAATTTACCTTAAAAAGCACAGAAATATGTATTTTTTAGCTTAATAAAAACTTTATAATAGTTTTTATAGAAAACAGTAACTCTCTGATAAAATATTAATATTCTTTGCATGATTCCAGTAGCAAACAAGAAAAGTTGACAATGCAGTTCCAGAAAATAAGGTGATTGCCAATTGAACATGTGGGAAGAGAAAGTATCCATTTCGCTGAAGGAACATACAGAGTCCTTTTAAGATAAGTACATTTAAAGAAAACCGTTTTGGACAACACTACCTCCATTGTACGTTTTTGGCTTTCTTTCACAAGACTGTGATTTTACAGATGCTCTTAGTACCAGTAGGGGAATCTATACTGGAAATTCTTTGCCATTTGGCAGAGTACACATAGTAAATAAGTAACAGAGTTAAGATTTTATTGTTGGGTTTTATGTGTGGCTGGCTGAAAAGACAGACTTTTACCATCACGTTGGATTATACTGAGCAAAAATAAGGAGAAACAGCTAAGGAGAAAAAAAAGACAAGACGAAAGGAAAGAAAGAACAAATTAAAAAATTAAAATTTATTTTTGAAACAACACAACAAGAGTAGAGGAGCAGGGACATTGTTTCATGTTATATATGTTAGCAGCATTATTATATGTTATGTATGTAATCCAGAAATAGGAACAAAATAGTGGAATGAACACACACTCTCTCCCACTCTGTCTCTGATATGATCAAAGAAATGTATTCATAACAGCACTGGAGAACAAGAAAGAGTAATGTCAACACCAAAGAGGAAGATCATTATAAGAGATATGGAGCAGAGAGGTTTGAATTCTCAGGGAAACAAGACCAGAGAATAGCATACAGGAGAGAAGCAATGTGGAATGAGAGTGATTACAGGGAACTTCAGGCAGAAGGAGGTCAGGGAGCAATTGTCACAGTGATTAATTGGGGCAGTGCATTCAAAGGAACTAGGCTTGTCAGCCAGCCCCCCACCTCCTGAATACGTGGAGCAAGACAGAGCAGTGATTGCCCACAGGCTAAAATATAAGACTGGGCTCTGAGACCAGAGATCTGGGGCAGTTCATTGTCACAAGCAGCCAGTGATATTCACATGTGCTCCTTGCAGGATGTCTTCTTCTGCAAGGAAGAATTTAGGAAACTTACTGGCAGTCCAATGGTTAGGACTTGATGCTTTCACTGCCAAGGGCCAAGTTTCAGTCCCTGCCTCCACAGTCGCTGAGGTGAGCTCTATAATCTGAGCCAATTTCTACTGAAATGTGAACAAGTTATTCAATCTTATATACCAATGAAACTAAGAAGCTGAGATAAGGAAAGATGTGGGATATAAGAAAGCGTGGTAAAAAGAACAAAAGAAACAATTAAAAGTGTATTGGTAAGCTTAAGTTTTTATGCTTAATAGAAAAAAAAATTTTTACTAAAATTTCAAATGATCCCAAATTGGGAAGTGATGAAACACAAGGAAATGCAATAGTATTAACATTCTTATTTTGTTTTCTGGGAGCATATAATGCTGATGAGCTCTATTTGTTGTCCAAAACTATGTTTAAAGCTATCTCTTAAGAATTTAGGAAACTTACTGGCAGTCTAATGGTTAGGACTCTATGCTTTCACTGTCAAGGGCCAAGTTTCACTCCCTGCTTGGGAAACTAAGATCCCACCAGCCACGTGGTGTGGCAAGAAAAGTAAAATCAAAATAAGTAAATAAATAAATTTAAAGGTAAATCTACTGATTAAACATAGTGAATTAAATACCCATATTCATTTATTTCCTTTGAAATGCTTCTAAAAACTTTAAAGGAAATTAAGTACACACATGCACACACTCACACTCTAAATCAATAATACTAATAGCAAAGAACTGAGGAGGAAATGATAGCAAATGAGGTATGCAAAACAAAGAGAGAAACGGAAAACAGTTGAATAAGTGGTAACGGATTTGATAGATTAGATAAAGCTAAATTTTATGCCTGAAGAGAGGAATGCTAATAGGAAATAAGACAATTTGTACAGAAGAAACCCAGAATGCTTTAGCAACTGAAGGTTCCAAGTATCTCTGAAGATAGAGATGAGAGGGTAAAACTAGAGAAAGGACTCTTCAGAGAAAGTCTAAATAAGGAGCAGTCAGACCTCCAAAGTCCTCCCCTATGCCAGCAGCTAGGTGAGTACTTCTTACACATCTAAAAAAGATAGTAGAGATAGAGAATCAACATTTTCTTGTATTAAAATACATCGCAACTTCGACTGACAATTACAATACAAATTCAAGACCATGGGCTTTTTACTTAACCTCTTTGATCTTATATTTGAACGACCTTCTTCCGTGCCAAAAATCTAATTCCCAATACCAACATAATTTCTCATTCTTTTATTCCATAGTATACACAGAGTTTTCCCTTGTAGTCCAGTTGGTAAAGAATCTGTCTGCAGTGCAGGAGACTAGGGTTCAATCCCTGGGTCGGGAAGATCCCCTGAAGAAGGAAATGGCAAACCACTCCAGTATCCTTGCTGGAAAATTCTATGGGCAGAGGAGCCTGGTTGGCTGCAGTCCATGGGGTCACAAAGAGTCAGACACAACTAACACACTATACACAACTAAGCAACTAACACACTATACACACACAGAGATGGAGGGAGGGAGAGAAGGAGAGAGTGAATCTAAAACAGTAACAATACTATCATCAACAATAAAATTAGAAAACGCAGTTTAAAATTTTTTTGACATTTCCCCCCTCCTTAGGGTATTTCTACGGATGAGTGAGACACTTGAAGTACTTTCTCTCTGAGTTTATGGTATTAATCTGAGACTTGTGTTCATTTCTGCCATTTTGCTTTCAATTTTTAAAGATTGCTTTGTCTTGAGATTAGCTTTGCTTTACAGTCACGTAAAATGCGTGTGTGTTTTTTAAATTTAAATCAGAAGCAAAAATATATTCACACATTTAGTTTTTAACCCTGTCCCTTCCGACCTCATTTCCTCTCTCACTCCCTCAAAGTATCTTCTTCCTGAGTCTTTTTTTTTTTAAATATAAACAAATTTATATTCAGACTACCTTATTCTCAGAGCAGCATACCATAAACACTTCTTGCACCATGATTTTTTTAATTAACAATAAATCATAGAGAACATTCCATAAGCTTACTAATTTTTTAAAAGTATGTTATTTTGTAGCCCACGTGAAAAATTTGGCTATAAAACAGGAGCATTAGTGGCCAGCTGCTGGGAAAAAAGAAGATTTAATCCAAATGCTTAAAAAATATATATATGCAGATTTTTGGAGCTTTGTAGTAAACCTTTAAAAAATGACTCACCAGATTCACAGCATCGTGCTGTGAAAAATTAGAGTAGGTGGCTTTGCTTCTGAGAGGCATACACAGTGTACAATTTTACCATGCAAAATGCTTCTGCTACTACAATTTTCCTTTGCTTTGCCTTTTTGAAAAGTAATGTTCCTTCCTATTTTAGCAGCACCATTTGCATGCCTATTATTCACATTGAACTAGGATTTCCATTTTTATCTTCCTTTTGTTACTTGTTTTCATTCCAGCACTTTCTCTTCTTGCTCTTTGCCTTTCCTTTATCTTGCCCTTAAATGGAGGCCTCATGCTATGGGAAAAGTGCCATGACCTTATCCTCCATCAAGCCAGGCCTTGTCCCAATTTAATAAGATAAGTTCCCCTGAACCACTACCAACAAAAGCTAGGATGTCCCACACACGTTTGCTATGGAAACACCTTCATGACTAACAGTCTCTCAAATTAAGGTATTTTAAAATCGAAGCAAGAAGTGGTTTTCATTTTTTAAAAAAACATATCCTGCAGCTAAGGAAAAAATATACTAATTTTCTAAAAGTTGTGAGTTGCTATACTAATGTATCCAGCTTCTCTGAGAAGTAGAATCTTAAACAACCCTGACTCCAAGGTATATGCATAATAAAAGCAAGAGTTCATGAATACTCACCTGTGTCTTTGAACAGCCTCTGTTCTCTTCTGTTGAGTGTTTATACGGTCACGTGTTGGAGTTGTGCCAAGGTCTTTCCTTAGAACAGAAGTGTGGACATTGAAGACCCTGCAAGATTTGGATGCCACCAAATCACCAGATGTCCCCCCACTTTCCATCTCACACTATAATGGCATGTTATTGATTCATAGACTTCTATAGACCCACAAGCCTTTTTGCCTTTGTTCAAGCTATTGCTTTTGCCTGAGAAGACTGGATCTATTTTCCAGGTGAATCTCCCTTTCATTCTTAAACACCTTGGTCAGGCACTTCCTTCTCTAAGATTTCTCTGGCATGCCCTTTTCTCCTGCCCAGGGACAGCTGATTATTTCCTCTTAATTTCTTACATGCCCTTAGAACTGGGGCCATTTAGAGGGAAAAAGAGACTGTGTTTTATTTATTAAGTTCCCCAACGCCTGCCCCTATACCCAACAAGCATGGGTTCTGCTCAATAAAAGATGCTGAATTAAATGACTGAATGAGTAAATGGGCCTGTGATGTCCTTCGTTTTATTGTTTAGTTCCTAAAGTGAAAGGGAAAGTCGATCAGTCTTGTCCGACTCTTTGTGACCCCGTGGACTATTCAGTGCGTGGAATTCTCCAGGCCAGAATACTGGAGTGGGTAGCCAGACAGCCAACCATCTCAAGAATCCTCTATATCCATCTGGGGCCTTCATATATGATTCTACCATGCTGCTAACGTCAGTCCGATCTTGCTTCTGCCATGTCTCTCTAATCTTCACTTTTCATATGCTGCCTTCCACCCCTAACTGAAAGCTGGCCTGTCCAATAGGTGATGCCTACAGATCTCAAATGGCAAGTTGTTAATCTGATTAATTTATCTATCCTAAGGAGGGAAGACTAGAGTGGTAGCTCCCTGGCTGATTAAAAGGATCACCCAGATGAAATTATGAATGGCTTTGTTCTTACCTGGTGCTACTCAGTAGGTCTCAGTGTGACAAAGGATCTCTCTGTCCTTTTTAAAGCATCTTCCTGATTCCAGTGATGAGGCAAATTTTGGAACTGCACAATGAGAAGCACAATCACAAGAATGGATACCATCTTGCTCTCTAATAAAGCCATTCAGAAAATACACCCACTGTGTTGTCCATCTCCTGGATGGCAAAGCAGTGACTCTGCAACTCAGTGAAGACAGAGGGGGAACAATTTCCTTTGTAACTGACTACCAGAAGTCATTCCCATTCTATTTATGCCTTCAGAATCTCCAAATACAGTGAATTAATTTTGGGTCAGCTCCCTGACCACAGAAGTGAGATTCTATTCCTTATTCCATTTCTGTCTTTGTAATAGATGTGATTTTTAGGCCCAAGGTCATTTGGAAACTGATAAGTATATTGTGTAAAAAAGTCAGCTCTAAGCGCTCCAGTCCCCTACCGAAGGGATGGATCCAAAGGCAGAAGTCCCAGTCCCTAGGATGATTGCACTTACTCTGCTTTTTCTCAGTATCAGGTGGCATCACACCTTCCCCCAGCAGCCACTCTTCCTCTCCTGACTCCGTAGCTGCAGGTTTTGACAGAGCAGACTTCTCCTAAGCTAAACAAATGACTTTTTTGAGGCACATTTCCCACTCACTAATACTCTGTGGGCTTCCAGTAAAATTTTAAGTTTGCCACATATCCCAGAGGCATTAAAGACCTAATTTTAGAGAAGATGGCAAGGGCCACTGGGAAAACCCATCCTTAACCGTAAGAGTAACAAAGGAGGAGGTGGCCGTGGCCCACTTCCTCAGTCTCACAGAGCAGCATCTTTCTGAAAAATGAGCTCAGCTGTTAACAGCCCAGGGAGGGACTGCTATCTACCACATCACAGCCAGCAGAGAAGAACAGGATGTTATGAGTACAGCGTGAACCTCACAGTCAGAGTCAAAACCATACTCGGCGCTTCCCAGGCACATGTTTCCCTTGTTCTCTTCAAACTTCAAGAGAAAACTCTTCCGTTCTGTAAAAGTGTAAGAAAACGCTACCCAGGGAATGGGGCAGCGCAGAACTGATCCATCTCCTTGTTTTCATGTCATCATTGAAAAGAAAGCCCACTCTGGTTTATCACAACGTAGCGCCAAAGTGGCCGGTAGCTCCTCCTTGACTCTTAAAGGACTTTGTCTCCAGGTCTGCTTGTCTGTGGCCCAGGGAGCCCCAGAGCCCTTGTTGTACACGCACCTGCAGGTCAGCTAGTTTCTGCCAGAGTCTTTGACTAAAACCGGAAGACAGTTAAGAGCTTTCCGTTAAACATTGTTCGGTAGTCAGAAAACAAAACGAAGTGGTAACAAGGGGGCACTGACCACTCCACTGAAGGTGAAGAAAGTTTAACCCCCTAAAACTGGCCGTGCTGATTAAATACTCATTTGTTCTCCTCGGTACCTCCCTCTGTAAAAATGAACAGCCCACTAGCTGGCAGGCCTAATTTTCATCCAGTATCCCTGCAAAGTTCAGAGTATGCTCGTTAGGAATGCCAGGCTTTAGACATATCTGGGTTTGCGTCCTTCCACTACTTGCTGAGGGATCTTGTGCTAGTTACATAACGTTTCTGAGCCTCAGTTTCTTTTCTTAAAAAGACAAAAATCTATCATAATAATTAAATAGGGGAATCTATATAAAGGATTTACACAAGATCTGCTCTTTGGGGAGTTCTCAACAGGAATTATTGCTTCCCAGATGGCATAGCAGTAAAGAATCTACTGGCCAATGCAAGAGACACGGGTTCGATCCCTGGGTTGGGAAGATCTCCTGGAGTAGGAAATGGCAACCCACTCCAGTATTCTTCCCTGGAAAATTCCATGGACAGAAGAGACTGGTGGGCTACAGTCTACTGAGTCGCAAAGAGTCGGACACAACTGAGCACGCACACAGTCAATAGGTATTATTATTATCACACTAGTATATGAATGAGGACCCAATAGGCTGCAAGTGAAATAGCTCTAATACAAGCTGACTTAAACAGAAAAAACAAAACAAATAATTCCCACACACAGTGACCACTTTGGCTCAAGCATACACTGATCTACTGGAGCCCTAGGACTTGATTTCCTACCCCAACCCCTCCCTGCCTTCTTCCATCTGCCCTGCTCTTTGGCATTCACTCTTCTGCAGGATCGTTCAAGAATTCCAGGTTTCCATAAAGAAACCACGGTATAGAA
Source organism: Tragelaphus eurycerus (assembly GCA_935064755.1). Classification (NCBI taxonomy): domain Eukaryota; kingdom Metazoa; phylum Chordata; class Mammalia; order Artiodactyla; family Bovidae; genus Tragelaphus; species Tragelaphus eurycerus. The sequence goes on along the minus strand of CAKXYN010000010.1, from coordinate 34,773,506 downwards.
ATCTCCATCACGAGCCATTCCTTTGTAATCTCATTGATGGGATGGATCGTTTGGGCATCCCTGAAGCCATCGGCCTGAGAGAAAGAGAATGCACTAATCACTCAGGCCTGGGTCACATGTTTGTCTTGGAGAGGACGGTGATACCAGCCCTCCAGCCTCACAGAATCTGCGGCCACTGAGGCTGGGAAAAGGCGCTTCTCTGAAGGAAGATGAAGGCACCCTACCACCCAAGAAAAGGGGCATGGATGCCGAGAAGATACCACTGCAGTTCCCAAATTAATTTCTCTTTCATTAAACACTTTTGCCTGTGAAGAGGGGATGTGTGAACTTAACCTTCAAGTTGTGACAGCAAGGTCAGAGGTAGTGGAACAAGTTCTCTCAGCTGCCTTCTAAGATGCAAGACAAGAATGTCAGACCCGTAATCTCTCAAGACATTGAGTTGTCCTAGGTCCTCAGGGAGGGCAGATCCTTCATTTGGGGGCTTCCCTCGTAGCTAAGACAATAAAGAATCTGCCTGCAATGAGGGAGACTGGGGCTCGATCCCTGGGTTGGGAAGATCCCCTGGAGAAGGGAATGACAACTCACTCCAGCATTCTTGCCTGAAGAATCCCACGGACAGAGGAGCCTGGTGAGCTACAGTCCATGGGGTCGCAGAGTCAGACATGACTCAGTGACTAAGCACAGACCCAGAACAGGTCCCCAAAGGCCACTCTGGGAATGGAAATGCTGTTGGTGACAAGTTAAAGGTTACTTATAAACTGACTTTCCTTGTGCACTCTGTGTAAGATTGGGATTTTTTAATTGGTTCTGATTTAAATTTGTTTTATCTATGGATTTCGTACTGAAAATAAATTTGTCAGTGTGGTATCTTCTTATTTGGCCCTAATTTAATGTCACTTGGAAATTGTGTCCCTTCATCCTAATGCCCCTTCCTTCTAGCATTTTATCATTTGCTGAATAAAGAGCAGTGCTAAAAAATGTCCCCAGGTTTTTAACACACTTGCCAAAAAAGATTACAGCTTCTTAAAGAAAATTTAAACAAACTTATAGGAACTAAAAAGCCTCTTGATGAAAGTGAAAGTGGAGAGTGAAAAAGTTGGCTTAAAGCTCAACATTCAGAAAACGAAGATCATGGCATCCGGTCCCATCACTTCATGAGAAATAGATGGAGAAACAGTGGAAACAGTGTCAGACTTTATTTTGGGGGGCTCCAAAATCACTGCAGATGGTGACTGCAGCCATGAAATTAAAAGACACTTACTCCTTGGAAGGAAAGTTATGACCAACCTAGACAGCATATTCAAAAGCAGAGACATTACTTTGCCAACAAAGGTCCATCTAGTCAAGGCTATGGTTTTTCCTGTGATCATGTATGGATGTGAGAGTTGGACTGTAAAGAAGGCTGAGTGCCGAAGAATTGATGCTTTTGAACTGTGGTGTTGGAGAAGACTCTTGAGAGTCCCTTGGACTGCAAGGAGATCCAACCGGTCCATTCTGAAGGAGATCAGCCCTGGGATTTCTTTGGAAGGAATGATGCTAAAGCTGAAACTCCAGTACTTTGGCCACCTCATGCGAAGAGTTGACTCATTGGAGAAGACTCTGATGCTGGGAGGGATTGGGGGCAGGAGGAGAAGGGGACGACAGAGGATGAGATGGCTGGATGGCATCACTGACTCAATGGACGTGAGTCTGAGTGAACTCCGGGAGTTGGTGATGCACAGGGAGGCCTGGTGTGCTGCAATTCATGGGGTCACAAAGAGTGGGACATGACTGAGTGACTGAACTGAACTGAACTGATGCAACATATTGGGCTTCCCCTGTTGCTCAACGGGTAAACAATCCACCCACAATGTGGGAGACCTGGGTTTGATCTCTGGGTTGGGAAGACCCCCAAGGGATGGGAAAGGCTACCACTCCAGTATTCTGGCCTGGAGAATTTCATGAACCGTATAGTCCATGGGGTCACAAAGAGTCAGACATGACTGAGCAAATTTCACTTTCACTTTCATGCAACATATTTCTTCTTATGAAAGCAATTCTGTGGATAATTCTAGAAAGGCAGAAGCTACAAATAAGCACACAGAGACTGTATTATCATCCTCCAGAGAAGCTGTGGTTAAGCATCTTTGTGTTTAGCCTGTCAAAGCCTTTGTCATGACACCTTGGCTTCTGGAATATTTTAAGCTGAAGGAGTTTGCAAACAAACAACAGAAACTGGAAGGTGGCCCTGACCTCTTCCTCCGTCACCCAAAGAGGCCATAACACCCTCCAGTGAAAGGGCTCCCCCAACACCCAGAGGAAGGAAGCATCCCTATCTCTGGAGGCAAGGGAACACCATGAAGAATCCTAGCAAACTGGCTTTGCTAAGTTTCCCCAGTTCGGTGCAGGTACCTCATACTCTTTAACTTTCTTGTCCTTTTTATTGAAGCTAGGATAAAATATTCAAGTTTGTTTTTTGCTTGGGTGTTCATTTCCTTATGAAGGCTGCCGTAACATGTAAAGCTTATGTTAAATAAATGTGTTTATTTTTAATAAATGTATTGCTGCTGCTGCTGCTAAGTCACTTCAGTTGTGTCCGACTCTGTGCGACCCCATAGACGGCAGCCCACTAGGCTCCCCTGTCCCTGGGATTCTCCAGGCAAGAACACTGAAGTGGGTTGCCATTTCCTTCTCCAGTGCATGAAAGTGAAAAGTGAAAGTGAATTCGCTCAATCGTGTCCAACTCTGTGCAACCCCATGGACTGCAGCCCACCAGGCTCCTCCATCCATGGGATTTTCCAGGCAAGAGTACTGGAGTGGGGTGCCATTGCCTTCTCCAATAAATGTATTAATAAGTGTGTTAAATAATGTGTTTGCTTTTCTTCTGTTAATCTTTGTCAGTTGAATTTCCAGGCCCAGCAAGGGATCATTGAGAAAAACTTGTTTCTCCCAATACATATGCAGGTGAGTTTTTTTTTTTTAATGACATTTTAGTCTTTTATAAGCTGCTTGTTCACTCTCCATATATGAATATTACTTCTACTAAATTCTTCATATTGAGTGCTCTTAACCTTCAAGATAGAGAAATTTATGCTGAAATCCCCTGAAAATATTGAGCATATAGACATTGTCTGAGGAGGTGGTTGATCACTTTTATCAAGCTCTCCAAACTCATCAGAAATTTAAAATTAAAAACCCACTCTTTTACATCCTCATTTTATATGGTAGAAACAGAAATATCTGCAGGGAAATATACAGATAGATATCGTGATCTGTTTAACCAAATTATTCTTATAAGACATTTAGGTCCATTCCAGTTTTTGGCTGATATAAACAATACCCAGTGAATACAACTATTACTTTAAAGTTTAACCACATAACTGTATTTTTCCCGTAAGACTGCAAGACATGAAATGGCTGAGAATTTTTTAAGTGTGGAGTAACACAGATGGACAAATTATCACAGCTCTTAGGAGATGACTGTCTACCCTAGGGACCCCTCATTGCTAGAACACCGCCACCCAAAGCCCCAGAACTCTTACAGAGAAAACCGATCCTCCTGCAAGTACCAGCTACTCAGGGAAAGGAGCAATGTTTCCTATCTGTCTCCCTGTTTCCTGCAGGTACCAGCTACTCAGGGAAAGGAGCAATGTTTCCTATCTGTCTCCCTGTTTCTTGACTTGAAGTCCTTCCCCTCACCCCTCACCCCAGGGCAGAGCTGCAGGAGCTCTGTTTACATTTTTTTGCGCAGACACTTGGGCAAGCCCAGGCAAAGCCAATAGCACACTGCTCATTGATCACAGACTGAAGCGTCTGGTGATCCCCTTTGGGGAAAATAGAATGATTCTGAGAGTTGGGTCACCGCCAATGGAAAATTCACACAGAAGGGAGCCACAGGAACCTCTCTCCTAGTAGTTTCAGGGGCGTGGAGGAGGGAGGAGGCAGAGAGCAGGTAACAAGATAGTGACAGAAAATCAGGGTTTCTGCTGAGTTTGCTCCTAAGCATGAAAAAGTCCCTCCAAAGCAACGAAACTGCCAGGTGTTAGTGGTGGTTTATAATCTGAAACTGAGCACATAGGAATCTGCCTTTTCTCATTGCGGAAAGGTTTAGTTCAGCCTCTCAAATGGTATCCTCATAACAAAACAACAGCATGAACAAGCAAGCCCTCGATAAAACCCTTGTCAAAGACTTCCTAACGACCTTCTGGAAGGAATTACCAGGAGTGCCCCCTCCCTTCCTTCAGATCTGAAATTTCCTTGGCAAAGACTTTGGCTCAAACTTGCCATAAAGCTCCTGTGCCACCTCCAGATTACAGTCTCTGGTAAACAGCGATCCAGAGTTTGCACAAAAGCCTCTCGAGTAACACACCTTCTATATCCTTCCTAAGAGCTCTTTCTTTAGAAGCCCACTGTGCGTTATCATGCTTTCACAGATGGGAGAAACGAAAACACAACAAGATTAAACGGCCTATCTAAGATGACCTAGCAAGTCATCCACCAAACACATGACTCCTGATCGCTTGTGACACACAAAGGCTTCCACTGACAACTCAGCCTCTCCCTTGTGTCTGTGCAGAAAAATAAGGGGAATCGTTTATTGGCCTCAAAAGACCTCACAATGTTCTATGAGGATGGCAGATTCAATCAGACCCTCATTAACTGGATCCAAATCGGGCCTGACAGAGAGGCTTCATTAGACCCAAAAATCCTGTCTGTGGTAGCTCTGAGTCTCACGACTTGTTCATATTACGGCAAGCTGACTGTTCTAGAGTCAGGAGAGCTCTCCACCAAGTGCTTACAGATGACAATCATCCTGGATGACATAAAAAGCTGAAGTCAAAAGGGGCTTGGGGGTTGGGGGAGACAGGGCAGCAACTGCAAATCCGGTTCAAAGAAAGGGCCTCTCAACTGGCCTGGAAATGGGGAGAAGAAAACCCAGTTATTTAAATGAACTCGCAACAATAACAAAAAAAAAACTGCAAAGACGCTATTCTATCATGGAAACTAAGCCTCTCTTCTGAAGCCGAATTTCACGTCAGCTCAGTTCCATTTCACATATTTTATATTTCCAGGTCAGAGAAATGGCACCTTCTACATCTGAAAGACTTCAGCTAACCTCAAATGAGCCATTTTCTTCTTTTCTTCGCAATGGAATCAAATCCATCACTTTGTTTTCTCACATGGTGCCAGTGAAACCAGCCTTTCAGATAAGCAGAGTCCATGGCCATTGAGTTCATGTGACTTGAGAAGAGCCCAAAAACTTGGCTGCCAAGGTGCCTAAGGCTTCCACCATTAAAGTCATCCCAATGAATGGGGCATTGCATTTCTAAAATGCTCCTGTCACAAATACTAATGTAGGTCTCACACAGTGCCCAGACCATCTCAGTCACTCAGTGTTTATTGAACAAATAAAAGAATGATTGTTGCCTGCGAAGGATAATAAGCTGTGATTACATTGGTTAGAATCTATGCCAAATATATGTGAGCCTCTGAAACATATTAACTCATTTGCTCCCACTACCGTGGTCTCCCCTTTACCACAGGGCATCCATTCCCAAGACCCGCAGTGAATATAAAACTGTGGATGGTACTTAATCTTCTCTATATTATGTTTTATGTTTTTTCCTTTACATACTCAAGGTTTAATTTACAAATCAAGCACAGTGAGAGGTTAAAAACAACAATAATAAATGGAACAATTATAACAATATACTGCGATAAAATTTATGTAAATGTGGTCTCTTTCTCAGAATATCTTATTGGACTAATATAATGCCTTTTTCCATCTTAACTAAGCACTTATCACACTGTGGTCATGGCTTTTGCAGTTTAAGATGCTACAGGAAAAGCAACACAAATTTCTTTTTCTTTGTCATGATTTCACAGATAGAAGATAGATCTTATCAACCTCAGCATAGGATTTTTTTTTTCTTTCCTTATTAAGTGGAGAACTTTCACCCTTTCACTTAATGGAAGCACTTTACCCGCTTTTCTTTGGCATATCCGAATGACATCACTGGTCTTGTGCTTTGGGGCTGTTATTAAGTGAAATAAAAGTGACTTGAACACAACAGTAAATCTGATAACCAAGATGCCTACTAAGTGACTAAGCTGTGGGACGGGCTGGACAAAGGCATGATTCTCATCCTGGGCAGGTTGGGACGAGCCAAGATATGAGGTTGCATCATGCCACTGAGAATGATGGCACGCAATTTAAAACTCATGGTTTATTTCTGGAAACTTCCAATTAATGTGTTCAAACTATGGAGTTTTCCAGGTGGCTCAGTGGGTAAAGAATCTATCTGCTAGCAATACAGGAGATACAGAAGACGCAGGTTCAATCTCTGGGTGAGGAAGACTCCCTGGAGGAGGGCATGGCAACCCACTCCAGTACTTGCCTGGAAAACCCCATGGACAGAGGAGCCTGGCAGGCTACAGTCCATAGTGTCACAAAGAGTCGACACAGCTGACGCTGTGCACATGTGCATGTTTAAACTGCAGTTGACCACAGGTAACTCAAACTGTAGAAAGTGAAATTGGATAAAGGAAAGGCCACCGTATATGTAGTTATGAAGTAGATTCTCAAATGGGCCACGTGCTAACTAGCCAGAGGATGCACTTAGAGACATGGAACATCAGGAAGGAAAGCAGGTGACTGCGGCAATGAGATGTGAGAACAAGGGGCTGGAATGATCCTGAGGTTTGGTAGAGGGAGAAGAAACCCAATAGATAAGCCCAGTAGCCCAGTGTCTTTGCAGCCAGCACAGCCAGAGGCCTACACCATTCTCCTCACCATCAAGCTGAAGAGTTTGTTCAGGCAGAGACACCACTGATCAATGATTCTCACATAAGCTTGGGAGGTCAAACCCGTACTCTCCTGTTCCCAAGATTTAGAACAAAGTCCTTAACTTTTGTTGCTCTGAAACGAACATAAGAACTCTCTCCTTGGGCTGTTGTAGGAATTAAATAATATATATAATAAAGCCCTTAGAAGAGTGCCTGGCTTAACCCAGGAAACACTCAATTCGTGGTTATTGTTTTCATTAACGTCTCTACAATCTATTCTTAGTATAGTATAAGATATTGGGAATGAGCAGTTTATTTCCTACCATTACAACGTCTATAAATACACGATAGAGAAATTAATCAACTACCTCGGTGGCGTCCAGGTCAGATCTGTATGTCACGTGAAGGTGATAGATGTGTGATTTTACTTCTATACACCTGCCATAGACCTCTTCCTCCCTCCTCTGCTCAACTGAGTACATGAACAGTAACATGTCTCATTGTGCCGATGAGGAAAGAAGTTTGATGAGTTAATGCTCAAACAGGTCTGGAACAGTGTTAGTCACTCAGGCATGTCTGACTCTTAGCCTGATTGTAGCCCATCAGGCTCCTCTGTCCATGGAATTCTCCAGGCAAGAATTCTGAAGTGCATAACCTTTCCCTTCTCAAGGGGATCTTTCCAACCCAGGGTTCAAACCTGGGTCTCCTGCATTCCGGACAGATTCTTTACCGTCTGAGCCAGCAGGGAAGCGTTTAAAACTGTGTCAAGCATATGATAAATATGATTAGTATTTCACGTGTGCATCTCACATTTTTCTAGAGATGAGGATGATGCTAATAACCCATTTTCAATTTTTAAAAAATCTATCACTTGGATATTTCCCATACTTGATTCTTCATTGTATAAAGTGCAGTTGCAACTAGTCTGATAATGTTAGGCATGCTCTGTATTTTCAGCTTGGCATTCTCACTGAACTGGTCTGAGTAATAAGTCTTCATTCAAAGTGTGGCTCTGGTTTGAAACTGCTGTTTAATGCTGCTGTGGTGCTTAAAGTCACCGAAATATATATATGCTATGCTATGCTAAGTCACTTCAGTCGTGTCCGACTCTGTGTGACCCCATAGACGGCCGCCCACCAGGCTCCGCTGTCCCTGGGATTCTCCAGGCAAGAACACTGGAGTGGGTTGCCATTTCCTTCTCCAATGCATGAAAGTGAAAAGAGAAAGTGAAGTCGCTCAGTCATGTCCGACTCTTAGCGACCCCATGGACTGCAGCCTACCACGCTCCTCCGTCCATGGGATTTTCCAGGCAAGAGTACTGGAGTGGGGTGCCATTGCCTTCTATGCATATATTATATATACATATATATATAATGCATTATGCTAGGGGGGCTTCCTTGGCAGTCCAGTGGCTTTGACTCTGCACTTCTACTGCAAGGATGGCAGGTTTGATTCCTGGTGGGGAGCTAAGCACCCACATGCCACGCAGCCAAAAATAAAAGCAATAAATTTCACACACACACAAAGACACTTTTCCAGGGCTTGTCAAAGAGGGTTAGAGATGATCACTCAATTAATTGGTGGTCCTCACTTCCTGGGCATCCATCTAGAATCAGGAAACTATCCAACTGCATCACCCACAGTGACCCTTAGGCAAGAGACTGATGTGCCCATTTATTTCCAAATGGGTAAAATGGAAGGATTCTTTCCAACTCTGGGAAAATGCTTAGGTAGGAACAGGGTGATAAGCAAAGGAAACAAGTTTGGGGGTTTTTTCCCCACTGAGTTTTAAAGTCAGAGAGTTTCCTGTGTAAATAGTGATTATTTAAAAAAAAAAAATTATTACGTAAACCTACCTCATCTAATGTAAACAACTTTAAAAGTCCCAAATGCTTATTCTGAGCATACTTCTATAAAAGAAAAGTACACATGTATGTCCATAAGACAATGAAGATGGGCCATCTATTTCTAACCTTTACAACTTCTACACACACACAATAGATTAGTTGTGTTAACTCCTCAGCAGCTGCTGCCTGTGCTTAGTGGATGCATGTCTGTATGAAAGAGACAGACGTGTGCATTTCACATTTAAATCCCTCAGTGCAGTTCCCAAGTCAGGGAAACGGCAGTGCTGTGTAATAGCTACAGTGGAGAGACGTCTGCTCATTGATAACGCAGATGACAACAGCAGGCATTCTGCTGTGTTGAAGGAATCCCATGACTGGTTTCACCACAAGCAGGTTATTACAGTGAAACAAGGCTATTTTGTCCATTACGAAAAGCACTATCCTGTCCCAGTGAGTGACACATTCAGGGCTATTTACATTTCTGCAGACAACCAACAATAAATCAATATGAATACTCCTTCAAATCCATTTTCTTTTTTGAACAACAATGGCTGTTCAAAATATGGGGTTAAACAAGAATCTGAATCAAGCAGAAATAATAAAATATCCAGCATTTGGCCAATCCTACGTATGTTAAATCATTCATAAGTAAAGCATCTCAAAGCCCTGGCATAGAGTTCAAAGTAATCTCATTTTGAGGCCCTGCTGCTGCTGCTAAGTCGCTTCAGTCGTGTCCGACTCTGTGCGACCCCATAGACAGCAGCCCACCAGGCTCCCCCATCCCTGGGATTCTCCAGGCAAGAACACTGGAGTGGGTTGCCATTTCCTTCTCCAATGCATGAAAGTGAAAAGTGAAAGGGAAGTCGCTCAGTCGTGTCCGACCCTCAGCGACCCCATGGACTGCAGCCTTCCAGGTTCCTCTGTCCATGGGATTTTCCAGGCAAGAGTACTGGAGTGGGGTGCCACTGCCTTCTCCTTTGAGGCCCTAGAAATTAAGATTCAACTCTAAGTAATAACAATAACTGCAAGTAGCTACAGTTATCATGTAATGTGTTTATAAGTATTTACTGCTGCTGCTGCTGCTGCTGCTAAGTCGCTGCAGTCATGCCCGAATCTGTGCGACCCCATAGACGGAAGCTCACCAGGCTCCCCCGTCCCTGGGATTCTCCAGGCAAGAACACTGGAGTGGGTTGCCATTTCCTTCTCCAATGCATGAAAGTGAAAAGTGAAAGTGAAGTCGCTCAGTCGTGTCCGACTCTTAGCGACCCCATGGACTGGAGCCTACCAGGATCCTCCGTCCATAGGATTCTCCAGGCAAAAGTACTGGGGTGGGGTGCCATTGCCTTCCCTGAAGTATTTACTACATGATGGAAAATACTGTATGTACATGCTTATTCTTTGAGATAGGTGCTTTACCTCTTGCTGTTCAGTCACTCCGTTGTGTCCAACTTTTAACAAGCCCATGGACTGCAGGACACCAGGCTTCCCTGTCTTTCACTATCTCCCAGAGTTTGCTCAAACTCATGTCCACTGAGTCGGTGATATGATCCAACCATCTCATCCTCTGTCACCCCCTTGTCCTCTTGCTCCTCAATCTTTCCCCAAATCAGGATCTTTTCCAGTGAGTCAGTTCTTGGCACCAGGTGGCAAAAGTACCAGAGTTTCAGCTTCAGCATCAATCCTTTCAATGAAGATTCAGACTTGATTTTCTTTAGGATTGCCTGGCTTCATCTTCTTGCTGTCCAAGGGACTCTCAAGAGTCTTCTCCAGCACCAGAGTTTGGAAGCATCAATTCTCTGCTGATCAACCTTCTTTATGGTCCAGCTCTCACATCCATCCATGACTACTGGAAAAACCATAGCTTTGACTATTCATAACTTTGTCAGCAAAGTAATGTCTCTGCTTTTTAATATGCTATCTAGATTTGTCACTGAATCTTCACAATAATTCTGTGAGGCAGATATCATAATAATCTTCATATTAAAGGTAAACTAAGACTTAAGGAAGTTCAGTAACTTGTCCAAGACCAGAAACTAGCATATGAAAGACCTAAGTTTCTAATCCAGGATTCCTATCTGCACTAGAATGGAACTCTTTACTATCACCTACACATTCTCTCTACAGAGATTCAGTGATGGGAATCAGATTACAGCTAGTAAAATATCCTGGGGACTCAGAATATTTTGCCTGAGTTGGATCAAAGATTATATATATATATATATATATATATATTTCAATTTATGGGAATATTACTAACTTCAATTTCAAAATCATTGTGAATGATCAAGTTATCTATAATAAATTGTATTATTCATTCACTTTTGCAACAAATATTTACTGAACAATTAATAAGGCTCAGGTACATGCTAGAACCTGCAACTGCAAGCAGTAATGAGACAGACATAGCCCAGATTTTATTTGATTTCCAGTCCTCTAAATGAAAAAGATAATGGCATGAGACAAGGCTGCACAATCAGGAAGGGCCAGATCATGCAGGGACTTGAAGACCATGTTAAAAATCTGGGACATTTTCCTAAAGTTAATGTAGAGTTTCTGATGTCTGTCATGAAAAAATTTACATATAAAAAAATATTCACGTGTAAAAGAAAAAAATCATCAAAAATATATGCCTATATATCTTATATATATGTGTATATGCATAGACTATCTCTGCAAAATAAACAATAATTTGGTGAATGTGGTTGCTTCTTAGGAAGCTAATGGAGTAAAGAGACTGCTGCTGCTGCTGCTAAGTCGCTTCAGTCGTGTCCGACTCTGCGCGACCCCATAGACGGAAGCCCACCAGGCTCCCCCATCCCTGGGATTCTCCAGGCAAGAACACTGGAGTGGGTCGCCATTTCCTTCTCCAATGCATGAAAGTGAAAAGTGAAAGTGAAGTCGCTCAGTCGTGTCCGACCCTCAGCGACCCCATGGACTGGAGCCTACCAGGCTCCTCCGTCCATGGGATTTTCCAGGCAAAAGTACTGGGGTGGGGTGCCATTGCCTTCCCCAAAAGAGACTGCTGATTGCATGCAAATTTGAATTTTTCTCTATGTTTTCTTATCTACATTTATACACTGTATCTATTTTTTTAATTAAAAAAAGCAAATTGTTTTGAGTTATTAGTCTGTCCATTGAATAGAAAGAAATATTGAAGGTGGGAGACAGTACAAGGGGACAAATTAAGAAGCTACTGCAACTGGCCAGGCAGGAGACATTGATCACTAGGCTTCTGATGGTACAGAAATAGAATTTGAATCCTGTCTCCTAAGACTGAGGCTCCTGCCCTTTTCCACCACCACAGCTAAGCTTTGTGTTTTTAAGTGAGGCACACAGGGCAGGGCAGAGTGAAATGGTTACAGAGCCCAAGTCATTTCTGAGCATGAGATGTAATGTGGGGAGGTTTGAGAAAGAGCCAGAACCAAAGGAATGGTTATAAGAGGATGATGGGGGCCTGGGGAAAGGGAGCTAGTTTTTATTTGTGCAGAGGCACAAACTTATTTGATTTACCTGAGCTACTGATATCCCCAGATGTAAAATTATGCAAATGTAACACCTTTGAAAATGAGACTCTGCATCTGAGTTGAACTCTCGAGACCCCAGATTGTGGTGTGAAATGGGAGCCTTGAAACCTTCTAGCAGGCAGCCCACAACAAGCAGGAAAATGGGAAGCTGCAGCCTACTCTTCCTTTGCAGGCTGACTTTACATTTGTGCCGTTGAACTGAATACTAGACAATGTGTCCACATCACTGGCACAAGTAAAAAAAGAAATGATTATTAAAAAAATGAATGAATGTCAGCAGCAAGAGCTCTCTGAGATGCTGCCTCCCGGGCTGCAGTCCTCATTTTGCCCCAAATAAAACTTAACTCACAACTCTCAAATTGTACATCTTTTCTTAGTTGACAGTTAACTGCAACTCATGAAACAACCCAGAATGGACTTCCTTCCTGCGACTGGACTCCTCGAGGAACCGGAGCTTTGGTACCACCCCTTGTGCCCATCCGCCTCCTCAGGGAGTGCAGATGGATTTGGACCAAGGAGCCGTGGCTGCGCGGGCGCAGGAGGGCCGAGAGGAGCTACTCCACTTTCAAGGTCAGGAGGGGTGACCGTGAGGAGATACCCTCATCCAAGGTAAGGAGCAGTGGCTGCTCTTTGCTGGAGCAGCCGTGAAGAGATACCCCACGTCCAAGGTAAGAGAAACCCAAGTAAAACAGTACATATTGCGAGAGGGCATCAGAGGGCAGACACACTGAAACCATAATCACAGAAAACTAGTCAATCTGATCACACAGACCACAGCCTTGTCTAACAAAATGAAACTAAGCCATGCCATGTGGGGCCACCCAAGATGGGCGGGTCATGGTGGAGAGGTCTGAGAGAATGTGGTCCACTGGAGAAGGGAATGGCAAATCACTTCAGTATTCTTGCCTTGAGAACCCCATGAACAGTATGAAAAGGCAAAATGATAGGATACTGAAAGAGGAATTCCCCAGGTTGGTAGGTGCCCAATATGTTACTGGAGATCAATGGAGAAATAACTCCAGAAAGAACGAAGGGATGGAGCCAAAGTAAAAACAATACCCAGCTGTGGATGTGACTGGTGATAGAAGCAAGGTCTGATGCTGTAAAGAGCAATATTGCATAGGAACCTGAAATGTTAGTCCATGAATCAAGGCAAATTGGAAGTGGTTAAACAGGAGATAGTAAGAATAAACATCGACATTCTAGGAATCAGCGAACTAAAATGGACTGGAATGGGTGAATTTAACTTAGATGACCCTTATATCTATTACTGTGGGCAGGAATCCCTTAAAAGAAATGGAGTAGTCATCATGGTCAACAAAAGACTCCGAAATGCAGTACTTGGATGCAATCTCAAAAATGACAGAATGATCTCTATTTGATTCCAAGGCAAACCCATTCAATATCACAGTAATCCAAGCCAATGCCCCAAACAGTAATGCTGAAGAAGCTGAAATTGGACGGTTCTATGAAAACCTACAAGATCTTTTAGAACTAACACTCAAAAAACTTGTCCTTTTCATTATAGGGGACTGGAATGCAAAAGTAGGAAGTCAAGAAACACCTGGAGTAACAGGCAAATTTGGCCTTGGAATATGGAATGAAGCAGGGCAAAGACTAATAGAGTTTTGCCAAGAAAATGCACTGGTCATAGCCAACACCCTCTTCCAACAACACAAGAGAAGACTCAACACATGAACATCACCAGATGGTCAACACCGAAATCAGATTGATTATATTCTTTGCAGCCAAAGATGGAGAAGCTCTATAGAGTCAGCAAAAACAAGACTGGGAGCTGACTGTGGCTCAGATCATGAACTCCTTACTGCCAAATTCAGACTTAAATTGAAGAAAGTAGGGAAAACCACTAGACCATTCAAAAAGGACCTAAATCAAATCCCATACAGTAGAAGTGAGAAGTAGATTTAAGGGACTAGATCTGATAGACATAGTGCCTGATGAACTATGGAATGAGATTCGTGACATTGTACAGGAGACAGGGATCAAGACCTTCCCCAGGGAAAAGAAATGCAAAAAAGCAAAATGGCTGTCTGGGGAGGCCTTACAAATAGCTGATAAAAGAAGAGAAATGAAAAGCAAAGGAGAAAAGGAAAGATATAAGCATCTGAATGCAGAGTTCCAAAGAATAGCAAGGAGAGATAAGAAAGCCTTCCTCAGTGATCGATGCAAAGAAATAGAGGAAAACAACAGAATGGGAAAGACTAGAGATCTCTTCAAGAAAATTAGAGATACCAAGGGAATATTTCTTGCAAAGATGGGCTCGATAAAGGACAGAAATGGTATGGACCTAACAGAAGCAGAAGATATTAAGAAGAGGTGGCAAGAATACACAGAAGAACTGTACAAAAAAGATCTTCATGACCCAGATAATCACGATGGTGTGATCACTCACCTAGAGCCACACATCCTGGACTGTGAAGTCAAGTGGGCCTTAGAAAGCATCACTAGGAGCAAAGCTAGTGGAGGTGATGGAATTCCAGTTGAGCTATTTCAAATCCTGAAAGGTGATGCTATGAAAGTGCTGCACTCAATATGCCAGCAAATTTGGAAAACTCAGCAGTGGCCACAGAACTGGAAAAGGTCGGTCTTCATTCCAATCCCAAAGAAAGGCAATGCCAAATAATGCTCAAACTCTGCTCAATTGCACTCATCTCACATGCTAGTAAAGTAATGCTCAAAATTCTCCAAGCCAGGCTTCAGCAATACGTGAACTATGAACTTCCAGATGTTCACGTTGGTTTTTAGAAAAGGCAGAGGAACCAGAGATCAAATGGCCAACATCAGCTGCATCATCGAAAAAGCAAGAGAGTTCCAGAAAAACATCTATTTCTGCTTTGACAATGCCAAAGGCTTTGACTGTGTGGATCACAAGAAACTGTGGAAAATTCTGAAAGAGATGGGAATACCAGACCACCTGACCTGCCTCTTGAGAAACCTATATGCAGGTCAGGAAGCAACAGTTAGAACTGGACATGGAACAATGGACTGGTTCCAAATAGGAAAAGGAGTACGTCAAGGCTGTATATTGTCACCCTGTTTATTTAACTTCTATGCAGAGTACATCATGAGAAACGCTGGACTGGAAGAAGCACAAGCTGGAATCAAGATTGACGGGAGAAATATCAATAACCTCAGATATGCAGATGACACCACCTTTATGGCAGAAAGTGAAGAGGAACTAAAAAGCCTCTTGATAAAAGTGAAAGAGGAGAATGAAAAAGTTGGCTTAAAGCTCAACATTCAGAAAACGAAGATCATGGCATCCAGTCCCATCACTTCATGAGAAATAGATGGGGAAACAGTAGAAACAGTGGCAGACTTTATTCTTTTCAGCTCCAAAATCACTGCAGATGGTGATTGCAGCCATGAAATTAAAAGACGCTTACTCCTTGGAAGGAAAGTTATGTCCAACCTAGATAGCATATTGAAAAGCAGAGACATTACTTTGCCAACAAAGGTCCGTCTAGTCAAGGCTATGGTTTTTCCAATGGTCATGTATGGGTGTGACAGTTGGACTATAAAGAAAGCTGAGGATAGAAGAATTGATGCTTTTGAACTGTGGTGTTGGAGAAGACTCTTGAGAGTCCCTTGGACTGCAAGGAGATCTAACCAGTCCACTCTGAAGGAGATCAGCCCTGGGATTTCTTTGGAAGGAATGATGCTAAAGCTGAAACTCCAGTACTTTGGCCACCTCATGTGAAGAGTTGACTCACTGGAAAAGACTGTGATGCTGGGAGGGATTGGGGGCAGGAGGAGAAGGGGACGACCGAGGATGAGATGGCTGGATGGCATCACCAAGTCGATGGACGTGAGTTTGAGTTAACTCCGGGAGTTGGTGATGGACAGGGAGGCCTGGTGTGCTGCGATTCATGGAGTTGCAAAGATTTGAACACCACTGCACAACTAAACTGAACTGAACTGATACAATATGCAGTAACTATACAATATAGGGGTTTTCCTTGGTGGCTCAGATGGTAAAGAGTCTGCCTGGAACGTGGGAGACCTGTGTTCGAAACCTGGGTGGGAAGATCCCCTGGATCTTCCCCTGGAGAAGGACATGAAAACCCACTCCAGTATTCTTGCCTGGAAAATTCCATGGAAGGAGGAGCCTGGCTGACTACAGTCCATGGATCACAAAGAGTCGGACAGGACTGAGTAACTTCACTTTGTTTTGTACACAATATGAGTGCAGCTATTTTAGCAATAACTAGCGACTGATCTGATCTGATCTGATATACAATTAACAAAAAGTCAGTGAATTTGGGGAGAACACATTCTGTCCATTGCAGTAGGGAACTCTGTTTACATCATGCTTCTGTTTCACTCTGTTTAATCCTCCCCATCTCACACTTCACCTCCTCCATAAAGTCCTATTCTTATCCCTCAGGTTGAATGCAATCAGAACCTTTTATCATTTCATGATACTTCTCTTATTTATGGTGAATGAACCTAGTAGTGACAATCAATTTATCTGGAAATTGGGCTTGAACTTTTGGCCTAGGATTCCTGCCTTTACAAGCTGGATGACCTTGGGTAATTTACATCACCTTTCTGTGAATCCATTTCTTCATCTGTAAAGTGCGGATCAGTTCAGTTCAGTTCAGTTGCCCAGTCGTGTGCAGCTCTTTGCAACCCCATGAATCGCAGCGGGCCAGGCCTCCCTGTCCATCACCAACTCCTGGAGTTCACTCAAACTCACGTCCATCGACTCAGTGATGCCATCCGGCCATCTCATCCTGTCGTCCCCTTCTCCTCTTGCTCCCAATCCCTCCCAGCATCAGAATATTTTCCAATGAGTCAACTCTTCACATGAGGTGGCCAAAGTACTGGAGTTTCAGCTTTAGCATCATTCCTTCCAACAAATACCCAAGACCAATCTCCTTTAGAATGGACTGGTTGGATCTCCTTGCAGTCCAAGGGACTCTCAAGGGTTTTCTCCAACACCACAGTTCAAAAATCACATCAAATATTTAATAGTGTTGTTATAAGGAAAGAATGGGTTGATACATATTTATATTTATACATGTATATATTATTCATGTGTGTGTATATATTAATATATATTTATATATACATATTAGAGAAGGAAACAGTAACCCACTTCAGTAATCTTGCCTAGAGAATTCCACAGACAGAGGAGCCTTGTGGGCTAAAATCCATGGGGTCACAAAGAGTTGGACATGACTGAGCGATTAACACACACACATACATATATATATATATTACTCACACATTGTGCTTGGAGCACATCATAAGGGCTCTGTAGGAATTTGTTATTATAAGTGTGTGTGTATGCACACATGCGCACGTGTGTGCTCAGTTGCTTCAGTCTTGTCTGACTCTTTGTGACCCCATGGACTAGAGCCCCCCAGGTTTCTCAATCCATGGGATTTTCCAGGCAAGAATACTGGAGTGGGTTGCCATGCCTTCCTCCAGGGGATCTTCCTGACACTGGGATCGAACCATCTCCTGCATTGCAGGCAGATTCTTTACAGCTGATCTACTGAATATACATATATATATATATATATATATATATATGTGTGTGTGTGTGTATATATATATATATACACACACACATAGTTACTGAATATATATATATAAGCACATATATGTGTGTATAGTTTGTGTGTGTGTGTATATATATATACACATAATGTGCTTGGGGTACATTGTAAGGACTATGTAGGAATTGGTTACTATTAATATTACAATTGTACATAATAGTTATTGGTGTATTTGCTATATCCCTTATTTGGATTAAAAATCCAAACTTTAAAACATCTGAGATTCTTTTTGCAGCACAGTGTATGAGTAACCAATTGCTGTGTAACAAACTATCTCAAAACTTATCCATTTAAAATAACAAGCATTTATGATCTCAGTTTCTGCGAGTCAGAAGTCTGGGCATGGCTCGGAGTCTCTGGCAAGGCTGCAATTGACACATTTCCCAGGGCTGCAGCCGTTTTAGGGCTCAATTAGGGAGGGATCCACTTCCAAGTTCACACATGTGACTCTTGGGGTCCCAGCTCTGCTGGGGGTTATCAGACGACACTGGTTCTCTGCCACATGGGCCTCTCCAAAGGATAGCTCACAATATGGCAGCTGATTTCCCCCCAGAGCAGAGATTCTCAGAGAGAAAACAAAACACAAGTCAGGGGTTTTTTTGTAACCTAACATCAGAAGTGAGCACCCATTACTTCTGCTGTGTCCTACTTGTTAAAGTCAAGTCAATACATCCAGCCTCTGCCAGAGGAAGGAATGACACAGAACTTGGACCCTAGGAGGTAGGGAGTCCCCAGAGTCCATCTTAGAAACTGTTTCCACACATAGCAAGAAATCAAAGAAACGTGCATTTATTAAATGTGGGTTATCCTTACTGATAACTCTTGTAATTCTGAAATCCAGCCATCCGACTAACTGAACAAGAGACTTGCATAGGCAATTATGCCCAAGAGAAATACACATTCATTTTTTTTTAATCATTTAATAAACATAGGATGATCCCCAGGGTCATGTCAGACATTGTGTGAAGAATTAAGGATACTATGATTTTTTTTAATGGGTTTTAGAGCTGGATAGGATCTGACCCAACTTTCTCATTTAACAAATAAGGAATCTGAGCCTGAGAGAAGTAAAACCAGTTGTCCCAAGTCACACAGTAGCAAAATTGATGTCGAGACACATGTCTCCTGATTTGGGGCTTTCTTCTCCTCTGATGGAAATGTGGAGGTTCCTGCCACACTGTCCTGTGTAACCAGTTCCTCCACTTCTATTTCCATGAATTAAACCAGAAAGAACTGAATCAATGAGACATCCCTTCTCTTTAGATGCTTGTTGTTGAATCGCTGTCGCGTTCGATTCCTTGTGACTCCATGGACTGCCAGCATGCCAGGTTCCTCTGCCCTTCACCATCTCCCAGAGTTTGCTCAAATGCTCATAGTTTTATTCAATTCAGTCATTCACACTAAGACAGTCTTTAAATAAAGACAAACTGTAATCCCTGGAGTTCCTACATTCTTAACATAGATCTTCACTGCTGCTGTTCTTATCCATCTTCTCTTGTGCTGGCATTTCTCTGAAGCTTCACTCCATCACCTGACAGAGATAATGAGGGAGACATTACCTGAGTCAGACAACCTCATGGAAAGGACCAGACGCCACTCTGCTGGAGACACAAACACAGACTGCCCCCCAAACCATCCGAGCTACAGCTCCCGCCTCTCACTTTCTTATTAAGGCTGGTGTTCATTTTCTGCTTTGTTTTGCTTCCCTCCATCCAGAAAGCAAAGCTTACATGTGTCAGATTCAACAATGGCAGGTCCCCTTGCTGGAAAAAAATGAAATAACCCCCACCCTCCTCATGGCTGCGAATGGAATTCCCTTCAAGAAGCAAATACAAGAATTTCATGTGATATAAATAGACTCCATCAATTCAAGGAGCGGGAGTTGAAACAGGAACACTGACAGGTAATTATCAAAAGCACCTTAGAAAAGCAAGTTTCTGTGGACAATAGCTGCAATTTATTATTATTATTGTTGCTAGCCTCTCCAGTGCTCTCCATTTATGATTCGAGTAATCTTGTCTCTTTTGATGAATATACCTTTTGTTTTTCATTAAGATGTCAATGCATTAGACAAAAGGCCTGCTGAATACAACAAAACCCATGGTCACATGACAGAGGAAAACAGAACTTTTTATACCTGGAAGCTAAAACGCAATTGTCCCTGCAGGGTGGAAATGCATGAACCCACAAGCACACAGCCACATACACACGCACACACACACACAAATTGTTCTTGACAGTCCCGGAGATGACACTGGGAATCTTTTAGCCCGGTTGAAGTGGAATATGTCAGGTCTGAAAGTCTAAACCACATATAGGTGAAATCTGCCACCTCCCACTCCTTTTTTTGTGTGTGATTTTGCTAAAACTCTACACAGATCTGAAAAGAGTAAGAATCTCTCTCCTTCAAATAATCTCAGGCCCCTTCACCCAGCTGGAGATCCTGACTACACACGGTGTTCCTCCAAGTGTTATTTATTCCTAAAGTGTCTGCCCCAATGCTTGAGCAGCTACTTTTCAAAACCTTCCCACCTTCTTTGGGGTGGGGAGAGGTAGGGCCAGTCAATAGGGGTATGAGGCAGACCTGTGGTCTGAGCAAAACCCGACCCAGCATTGGTTGTTTAAGGAATCGTTTCAATAGGTTCTTAAGAAGTCAATCCAATATGGACTTCCCTGGCAGTGCAGTGGTTAAGATTCTGCCCTTCCAATATAGGGGGTGTGGGTTTGATCTCTGATCAGTGAACTGAGCTCCCGCATTCTGTGCAGCACAGTCAAAACAAAAAACAGTCAGCCCACTGAGATATGTGAATTTTTTTTTTTCTATCAATCTAGTATCGTGGGCCTGTGACATTATCTCGGAGAGCTGTCAAAACTAATAAATTTTCACAATAATATCCCGGATGGTGAAGGGGAAATGAGATTTTTCCCAGGGCTCAGGGATGAATAACTGAAAAGAATTAAAAAATAATAATTTAAAAAACACTTAAAATTGGAAGAAAAGATAGATGTAAATCAAACTCCTCCCACCCTCAACCTAGGAAAAATGTTACGTTTATGTGTCCCAGAAAGGAAACTTTCAAAAGAAAAGCTCATATTTTAAAATATATGCAAAGTATTAATTTTAAGGTAATTAGGAAAAGCTATTTTCTATTTGTCAGAAATCAAAGGTATGTGCATTTTGAATAAAAATTTTGCTACTAAGCCCTAAATAGCCTTGAAGTATTAAGCATGTTGTCCATATTATATAGCACTTTGAATTCTAATTGATCCTAATAAAAAATGTAAAAGTGGAAAACTGGATTTTTAAAAGAAGCTCCATGTAACCTCCATTCCTCTAGGTGTTTTCATTCAAGAAAAGGAAATATTTTTCAACAAAGAGCAAAACTAAAAATTGCATCCACTGTCATAGTCTAGCTTTCTTTCTGTTCATTCATTAATTTATTCATTCACTCCATAAGGATTCATAGTGCTTCCCTTTAGATTAGACACTAGCTGCTGCTAAGTCGCTTCAGTCATGTCCGACTCTGTGTGACCCCATAGACGGCAGCCCACCAGGCTCCCCTGTCCCTGGGATTCTCCAGGCAAGAACACTGGAGTGGGTTGCCATTTCCTTCTCCAATGCATGAAAGTGAAAAGTGAAAGTGGAGTCCCTCAGTCGTGTCCAACTCTTAGCAACCCCATGGATGCAGCCAACCAAGCTCCTCCATCCATGGGATTTTCCAGGCAAGAGTACTGGAGTGCGGTGCCATTGCAAGTAAAAGATGAGTGAGTTACACAGAGATCCCACTCAGTTGCTCATCTGTTAGTCAGAGCGGCACACAGGTAAACAAATAATTATGTTCTACTTGGGAAGGTCATAGACACATTTCTATACTCAAAATGGATAACCAACAAGGACCTACTGTATAGAACAGGGAACTCTACTCAATGATATATGCCAGCCTGGATGGGAGCGGAGTTTAGGGGAAGAATGGATTCATGCATATGTAATTGTTGAGTCCCTTCAATGTTCATCTGAAACTACCACAACATTGTTAATTGGCTATATACCCCAACACAAAATAAAAAGTTTAAAGTTTGAAAAAAAAATAATTAGGCTCTAAGTGCTACATAAAGATACAGCATTATTGAAGCTCAAAATGCTGAGTGTCCAACCCAGTGGGACTGAAAAAAAAAAGTCTTTACAGAGGAGGTGACATTTTAACCTGAGTTTTAAAATACAAGTAAGAATCAGCCAGGTGGCAGGATGGGAGCTTCACGTATATTTCAGGGAGGATGAAACATCTGATATGATTAAAGCAGAGTATGTCTGGGATGGATGGAGGAGGTGGTGGGGGAAGAAGCAACGTGGGAGTCAGACTTCCATGGACTCGTATGTCATGCTGAGGTCTTCAGACCCTACCACACACGTAACAGAAAGTCACCACGGACTCCTAACAAGGAAAGATCTCACTGTTTACAGAGATGTTGAATTTTACTTGCTTGTGTTATAGGTCTTTGTTGCTGTGTGCAGGCTTTCTCTAGTTGCAGTGAGCGGGGGCTGCTCTCATTGTGATGGGCGGGCTTCTCACTGCGGTGGCTTCTCTTGTTGTAGAGCACAGGCTCTGGGATGCATGGGCTCAGTAGTTGTGGCCCTCGAGATTAGTTGCCTGGCAGCACGTGGGATCCTCCCCGACCAGGGATCGAACCTGTGTCTCCTGCATTGGCAGGAAGACTCTTAACCGCTGGACCACCAGGTAAGTCCAAGATTTCACTTTTATTCAAATAATTCAGGTGTAGACTTCCCTAGCAGTCCAGCAATTAAGACTCAACTCATTCAATCCCTGGTCAGGGAACCAAGATCCCACATGCCATGTGGCCAAAAAATTAAAAAAAAAAAAAGTCAGGTGTTGTCACACTGGAAAGAGAGACAGTTCAGTGAGAATCAGTATTTTACATGGCTGCACTCAACATCCCCCCGACCCAGATCAAACCCAGTTTCTGTGCAAGCGGGATCCCGTATGTTGCATCTTCCCCTTTTTGTAATCACTAACCCACTCACCCTTACTTATCTGCTGTTGGTCATTCAGTCAATGAATCATTTCATCATTCAACAAGTATTTATTGAGCCCTTCTAAAATTTCAGGCACTATGTAGGGGCTGGCAATTAGTAACACATCAGAAGGACAGTGTCTGCACCCTGGCAAAGCTTATAGTCTAGCAGGGCTGACAAATCTGTTTATTTATTTATTTTATTTGGCTGTGCTGGGTCTTAATTATGGTCCTCGGGATCATCAACGTTCATTGTGGCATGCATGATCTTTAGTTGCGGCAAGTGGGATATAGTTCCCCGACCAGGGATCGAACCCAGGCCCTCTGCACTGGGAGCAGAGTCATAGCCACTGGACCACCAGGGAAGTCCCCTGGCAGATCTGGTTAAACATAAGCAATTGTAATGACGTATAATGAGTAAGATTGTTGGGAAGCAATGGGGACTTCCCCCAAGGAAGTGATGGGTAACTTGTAACCTGAGGATGAGTAAGCTTTAGCCAAAGTGCATGTTTTGGAAGGAGGAGGAGGAAGAGGCAGACAGAGCCCAGCAAATGAGAAGCAGCCAAAGGCAGGAGGAAGCACAGCGCCTGAGAGGAAGTGAAAGGCAGCTCCATGTCTGGAGTGTGCAACGAGCTGGAGAGGTGGGCAGGCCTCAAACTTCACCATGCACACGCTCAACCACGCTGTGTGGCCCATGGCACGGAGGAACACGTGTGCGTGAGGAGGTCTGAAGGAAGATTTGCACTTCCTGTTACCATATTCATCCTGTGCTCAGGCAGGAACTCTGTCATACATTTGTTGCTCATCTACACCCTTAGAATTGGAAAAGGGGAGGGCAGAGAAGGAGCTTAGGAACTATTCAGAAAAGCTTTTCTCAAGGCGTGCCATGTGGGCTGACTAGGAATCCCTGAAGATGGGGACAGAAACCTGCCTTTTTAAACAAGCATCTCAGGGGATTCTTGTTGGAAGAATCAACAAGATGGTTGATGGAAAACCACTTGTTCCCATTTCGAAGCAAGAATATTGAGAACTGAAGAAAATCAGTAATTTGTCCAAAATGGTATCTTTTCTTTACTGACTTTATTTTATTGGAATATAACTGCTTTATGAGGTTGTGTTAGTTTCTGCTGTTAATGAAATAAATCAGCTGTGAGTATGCATGTAGCTCCTCCCTCTTGAGCCTCTTCCTCTACCCCATCAGCGGCACTGACATTTTGGACTGAGTAGCCCTTTGTTGTTGAGGGGGCTGTCCTGTGCACGCTGGGACGTTTAGGAGTGTCCCCAACCATTTCCAGACATGGCCAAATATTCCCTGGAGGACAAAGTCAGCCCTGATTGAGAACCACTGTGTAAAGTCACACCAATAATCAGAAGCAAAGGCAACGACAGCACTCAGCTCAGCAATGCCCTCACCCCCTATATCTGCTGAATCCTCTTTGGCTGTGGGAAGCAGGGGTAGAGGGAGGGGTGGAGGGGTGCGGCGGGTTAGAACAGAACTCGAGGCTGGCACAGGCTTCAGCAGTGTTTGTTTGTTTGTTTGTTTTTCAGGAACTTGAGACATCCCTCCTGGCTTTTTCCATGACTTATTGTGCAGTTAGTCATCCCTATTTCTGTTTCCCCACCTGTTTCAACCTTGATCTTCCAGGAGAACTGGCAAGATTCAGCTTGGCAACATCTTGGAAACCCACACAGAAAGGTGCCATCCAAAAAACTTTTTAAACTGAGACTGATTTCAAAGAGGGCCTGTGTAAGAACCAAGAGCGTTGTGTTCTAAATTTAGCCAGCAAGAGGAGTGTGGTGGGGAGCGAGGTAAAAGGAATCAGGAAATGTGGCTGCTGGCTCCAGCTCTTTCCAGACTACCTTTGTGGCAAATCTCTTGGGCTTTCTGGTCTAGGAGCAGTTTCTCATCAGATGAAGGGATTAAAATACACGGGTCCAAGGTCACTACATACAGGCTTGGACTTGCGCAGCATTTCCTACCCAAGAAGACCTAGCACTGGTCATCAAAAACCCAACTCTATCTTTCCTCCCAAATCCAGCTCCATCATGACTCCTCACTTTCTTCAGTGATAGTGATGTTGTGGTTATACCAGAGAAGGGCCTTGTTTTTAAGAGATGCACACTGATTATTCAGGAATGTTATCTGCAACTTACTCTCAAATGCTTCTGAAAAATATGCAATATGTATATTATATGTATGTATATAGAGAGACAGCAAACATATCAAAGCAAGACTGAATGTTGAATCTCACTGAAGGGTATACAGCTATTCATTTTATAATGCTTTCCCCTTTTCTGCCTGTTTTAAAGTTTTCAAGATGAAATTTTGGAGTGAAAAACAACTCCAATTCTATCTCCTCCACAAAGCCTTTCCTGAATTCGCTGAAATACTTCCTCCGAGTTCCCATAGCACTTACGTACTCTATGTTTATCACTTTCTACCTTGCATTATAGTTATCTAAGTACTCACATAGTGGGTCATAAAACTGCTAACACGACACTCAGCTATGCAGAGAACATTTGTTCTAAAACTGTTCTTTATTTAGTCTACAACTTTTCTGTTCTTCCTCATGAGACTCTATGCTGCTGCAAGCAGTGGAAAAAAAATCAAAGTAAATTTTAGTCCAATCTTGTTATCTCAGATTGATCATAGAGTTTGAAATAGTTGCCTTAGATAAGTCAGGAACATTTGGATAAAGGCCAGACCTTAGATCTCCCAAATCCTCTTCTTTTTTTCCCCCAGGATGGCATTTGGATGCAGGAGAGAAACTAACCTTTTTTGAGAGAAGTCACAGGAAGGGGTCTCAAAGATCAACTGACAAAACTGGCTTGTGACAATATACCTGTTATGCAGACATTAACTCTACACCTGGCAGTAAAGTCCTTGAGGGACATTTCAGTGTTTTGAGAATCAGTAGGAGGAAGGTTTTTTCTCTGTGTGCCCAGCAGGCCTGGCTCATGCTTTATACTTACAGGTTCTCCATAAATATTGGCATCTACACTCCCCCTGGCCTGTTGCCTCCACCTCCATAGTGGCCTCTGTTAGTATCACCAGCCAAAACATCACAAAGTTAAAAACAACAATTTGATGTGAATAATAACTAACATACTGAGTGCCTGATATGGGCCAGGCACCAGGCCAAGCTCCTTACAAGGTATACTTCATTTAATCTTCACAATACTAAGATGAGTTAGTACTCTAGTTATCCTAAAATAAGGACAATGATCGGTCTCTTCATTGCCCAATGACTAAATTAGGCTTTCTTCAAACTCTCTGCAGGATTCGATCCTACTGACTATCATGTTATATTTGAAACTCTTATTTTTTGCGATCTCTTGATTTACCCACCCAACCACCTCTCCTCCAGCTGTATCACCTTCCTTTTGTCTTAGATAAATGCCGTAGGTTTTCTGACCCACCTACCTTTTAAAATCACCTTTTGCCTTTCCCTCCAGTCTCTTTCAGGCTTCTCTGGTAGCTCAGTTGGTAAAGAATCCGCCTGCAATGCAGGAGACTCTGATTTGATTCCTGGGTTGGGAAAAATCCCCTGGAGAAGGGAAAGGCTACCCACTCTAGTATTCTGGCCTGTAGAATTCCATGGACTGTATAGTCCATGGGGTCTCAAAGAGTCAGACACAACTGAGTGACTTTCACTTCACTGCCCCTTCAAAATGCATTATCAAGGATCAACTTCCATTCAATCATTCAATACATTTTAAAGGAGTATCCACTTAGTGCTCAAATCTGTTGTCCTCAGCCCTAGAGAAATAATGCTAAGGAAAAGAAAGGCAGGCACAATTTCTACCATTGTGGAATCTGCACTCCTGTGACTGTCTAGGCTTCACTCTTATACAGTTCTTCAAGCAAGAAATAATCTCTCTTGCACCTCCTTTCAAATCTGCATTGTATCTATACCACCCACTGAACACTCGCCCAATACGGCTTTGTAGAGTGAATCATCCTATTCAGGGATTCGATTGAGGACAAGAATGGCATCAGTAGCCTTCACTGAATGAAGGTCCTCTTTGCCAGGCACTCAGTCTACTTACACTGCGTCTAGTTTTCTTGCTGACATTCCCAGAAAGGGATGACTTTTCTCTCTTGAGCAATGAAGCACTTGAGACACAGAGTTGATAACTAAACTGCTCAAGGGTTCATAGGTAATAAATGACTTTATCGGCATGAGAAGCCAGGTTCTCTAGCTCAGACGGATCTCTCCATAACACACTGTGCTGTCTGAACATCTTCGTTGCACCATGCATAGAGGTAGAGAGATGTCAGTAAAGAGCGAGGCAAGGTAATGGCAAGGAAAGAACATGATATCGGAACTAAACAGATTTGTGTTCAATTTTGAGCCATACCACTTACTGATTGTATGACTTTGGGCAGACTTCCGAACCTCTTTGTACTTTGATGTCCTTGTTTTAAAATCACCACTGAAATAAATAAAGCCATTGACTGCACAGAGCTGCTACCAGGATTAAATGAATGCTAAATACCTAGAAAATCACCATGTATGTCATTGGTTCCTTCTCTCCCTCCCTTTTTGTTGATGCAGATCCTTTAAAAGTTTGCCACCCACCTTATTGTTGCTGATGGAAGTTCCTAAGGACATCTACAGAAGGGCCTTTCAGGGACCGGGAAGTGTATTAAAGAGGCAGATATCAGGCACTGAGAGATAAAGGCAGTGCCACGAAGAAGAGATGGAAAACCAATCCAGAAACCAGGCAATGGGAGGCAGTGTGGTCCCTTTTGTTAGGAGAGCTTTTCCAAAGCAGAGCCCTGGAAGCCTTTGCATGTCAAAAGCATTTTAAACGCTTTCCTCAGGTGCACACATATGGTATTGCTTCTGTGGCAAAGAAAGCATGGTCTTATCAAAATGGAATTGATTTTTTCAAAAGGAATCTCAATACTTCATTAATGGAACATTGCAAACAATATCAAAAGCCCACTCTTTTTTCTACAAGCTGGCTACGCACTCTAGGACATAGCATAGCTAATCAACTAAACTTTCATGCTTATTAAATTTTTACTGAGCACTTTGAGAGATCTCATACATCAACCACTTCATTAATCCTTTAAAAAAAAAAAAAGCCCTATGAGGAGATTATTATTTTGTATGTTGCAAGTGAACAATCGGAAACTCAGAGAGGTTAAATGTCTTGCACAAAATCACATAGCCAGAAACTGTTGGTGAGATTTGAGCTGATTTGGTCATTTCGTCAATAAATATTTACTGAATGACTACCAAGTGCCAGGTCTGTGTTTCTAAAGCTAATGTTCTTTCCACTAATTCTTCCTAGTAAAATAAATATAGTAGAGTTCTTATCATTAATAATGTTTTCTCCAAAAGTGAAACAGTTTGGCCTTATAATCAGGCTGGTCATCTTGGCCAGCCAAGTATCCACAAGGCTCAACATTACTTCAAGTGTGCTCTTTTCAAAGCTGGATGCTCACAAAGAATGGTCTTCTACAGTCAGAACTGCCTTACTCAGACAGATATATGCAAGTGTCTGCACTTAATGGTTTATAAAGCATTGGGCGGGTGATACATTTTAGAATGTTTACTTATTTCAAAGTTGAAAAAAAGCTAAGATAATGGACTTCTCTGGGGGTCCAGTGGTTAGGAATCTGCCTGCTAGCGCAGGAGACACAGATTTGACCCCTGGCCCGGGAAGATCCCACGTGCTTTGGACCAACTAAGCCCACGCGCCACAACTACTGAAGCCCACATGCCACAGAGCCCTGGCTTCGCAACAAGAAAAGCTGTAGCAACAAGGAGCCCTCAGATTGCAATGAAGAGTTATCCCAGCTCAAACTAGAGAAAGCCTGCACACAGCATTGAAGACCCAATTCAGCCATAAATAAAAAAAGGAGCAAAGATTAGTATATGCCACTCACTAAAAGATGGAAACTCCAATTGTCCCAGTGCCTGGCATTTATAAAGGGCATCATTCTTTCCAGTGTGTGATGACATAAACAGTGTCATTCTAGCTTCATATCAATCTTCTGTGAGATCTACAAGGTGATGGTTGTTGTATCCATTCCTGAGGAAACTGAAGTTCAAGTTGTGAAGGTCACCGATGTTTTACAAATGTTCAAGTTCACATCACTATTTAAAGGCAGAACCAAGATTTGAACTTAGGTTATATTCGCTCCTTCTGGTATGCATTCTACATGAGTCAGGATGAGCAAGATTATGTTGCAGTAACAAATGGATTTCAGATCTCAGGGGCTCACAGTAATATAGCTTGATTTCTTGCTCATGTCCTATGTCACCTGTGGCTTTGGTCTACTTTTTGTTTACAGGGGGATCTGGATGACAGAGCAGCCTCTACCTGGAACACAGGCAGTTATGGGGCAGAGTGAAAAGCAAGAGTGATGGACCTCACACTAGCTCTGAAAACCTCTGATAGAAAGTGGCTGTCAGTCTCAGTTCATTGGCCAAATCAAGTCACACGCACTTATCCGGTATAACAGAGCAGAGATGTTTTCTCTTTCCACAGGGTGGGGCCACAAACAGGAATAAAAATGTTTCAATTTATGTTAGAGTAGTGATAGATAGGAGAAGGCAATGGCACCCCACTCCAGTACTCTTGCCTGGAAAATCCCATGGACGGAGGAGCCTGGTAGGCTGCAGTCCATGGGGTCACTAAGAGTCAGACACAACTGAGCGACTTCACTTTCACTTTTCACTCTCATGCATTGGAGAAGGAAATGGCAACCTGCTCCAGTGTTCTTGCCTGGAAAATCCAAGGGACGGTGGAGCCTGATGGGCTGCCGTCTATGGGGTCGCACAGAGTTGGACACGACTGAAGCGACTTAGCAGCAGCAGAGATTAGATAAAGTCATTTTATCCATCATCTTCTTGTACCATGAAGGTATTCACTAATCAATGTGGTACCGATTAAGAAACATTTCAGATGGGCTCAGCCAAGCAGTCATCTTACACAATTTAAAAATAAAATAACTAAATAAATGTAATATTTTCAAAAATAAGTTCTAAAATATGCCTATTGTGCATGAAACCTCCTGCATTTTCAAATAAAGCAACTTTAGCTCTGGGCATAAACTTTCCATTGCTGGCAGAAAAATTGTATACTAACACTGATGTGATCCTGTGAATGGTCATCAAAGTGTCATATTTGAATGTGTGATGAATAAACATTGACAGAAATCCCCTTTGCCATGTGACTTCAAAACAGATACCAGTCAATAGGGAACTACCGTTGTGCTGAGTAGGGAGAAAAAAAAAAGTGCTCATACGTTCTCCCTTTCATGGAGCAAAAATCCCCTGCCAAAAACCACCTCTCCAGAAAACGCGGGGCACACGTGGATTCTCACATGTGTTTGAGCACACAACCCCACCCCCTGGAAAGTCCTCCTGGCAGAGCCATTTAAACAAAGATCAGAGGAAGACAGAAGTAGGACATGAAACAGTCCAGACATTCACAGAATCTTGCCTTCCCTTGAATCAACTGGGGGCTTTAAAAAAAAAGAGAAAAGAATCATTCAGCAAGAGTTTAAAGTAGATAATTTCTAAGGTTGCCTGGCTTATAATGTCCCTGACAAGTCTAACACCCTATGATTCTGTACATTTCTGGGATGAGAAGAAGCAAATCTATTTTCTCATTTAAATACAAAAAAGAAACAGGAAAAGGACTGCTTTATGTAATAAAATTTAACAAGGAACAACACTGAAAAAGCATGTTCTAGGAACTATAAAGTTGTCTTGGGTTAGGCAATCTGCATACAAAATTCTGTTCCTTAAAATTGCTTTGGCATTGAGTCCAGACTTGATTTGTAGAAGTGACACTTCTCTGAGAGAAGTGAGGGGAAGGAGGACTGCCCTGACTTAGAACTTTACCTTAGACGTTTTATAAAGGTCACCGAAGGGAAAACTCATAAAGAGTCATTGCCCTTTAGTCACTTTCAAGTATGAGATGCACTGTCCTTGGATAAAGGAGAACTGTTACAGCGTGTTACACTTTAGGTTAAATAATTAAATTGCTATGTCTTTTCTTTCCCCTGTGACTTTATATAGAATTCATGTTGAAATAAACCTAGATTGTTAAGAAATATTTCTAGGTACATATAATTGTGCTTTTCTGAAATGCCTGGATGTAGCTCTTTGATTTTACTGGCATAACTGTCACCAGCAAATCTCTAAAATGAATATTCACATTTTAATGTAGCTATAAGCAAAATGGGGTTTCAGGTACCAAAACACCAAAATAGGCTATGTGATGAAAAATGTTAAGAAGGAAAACGGTACATTAACTATTTCTTCTCTAACAACCAATCTGAGAGTCTATTGCTTCTGTGGCTGCTTTCTATAGAAAGAATGTGAGGACAGAAGTTGTGTTGACTCTTTTGAGTCTAACTGGACATGAACAAACTCATTTGATGGTTAATAGAGGTAAGTAGTACAAGAACGATATCAATGAAAAAAGATAGTGGGTCATTTTGAGAAGAGAGGATGAATTATAGTGTCACAGGGTCAAAAGATTTAAAAGGAAATGTTGGGGTTCTGGGGGCTTAAAAATAGCTTTCTTCCTTTTCAAACTAATTCAGATTTCTCTTCAAATCCTTAATCAAATGTTTTACGAGGCCTACAGGTAGTAGTAGAATTCAGTGAAACTATACAGAGAATCAAAAAATTTTTGTATACGTATACATACCAATATGTGTATACATATACACACATAAATTTTGAGATCTATTATAATTATATATGGATATATGAGCTTCTCAGGAGTTATGGTGGTAAAGAATCCATCTGCCAATGCAGCAGATTCAAGAGATACGGGTTCCATCCCTGGGTCGGGAACATTCCCTGGAGTAATATCCCACTCCAGTATTCTTGCCTGGAAAATCCCATGGACAGAGGACACCACTGAGCACACACACCCACACACACATGGATATGTCTATTCATATACCTATATGGAGATGCACACACACACCATACATACTTATACATATATGGACATAAATATATATATATATGTCAGACATACATATGGTATATATACACACATACATAATGATTTTCCTCAATTTATGATTGGATTACAATCTGATAAACCTATCATAAATTGAAAATGCCATAAAAGTCAAAGATGCATTTAATACACTTAATCTACCAAACATCACAATTTAGCCCAACCAACCTTAAACGTGCTCAGAACACTTACATTAGCCTTCAGTTGGCAAAATCATCTAACACAAAGCCTGTTTTGTAATAAGGTGCTGGATATCTCATGTGATTTATTGAATACTGTACTGAAAGTGAAAAACAGAACGGTTGTGTGGGTTCAGAATGGCTGGAAGTGTATCGATTGTTCACAGCTGTGTTCGCAGAGCTGACTGGGAGCTGCTGTCGCTGCCCAGCATCTTGAGAAAATATCAGACCACATATCACTAACCCAGGAAAAGATCAAAATTTGAAGTATAGATTCTACTGAATGCATATCACTTTTGCACCATCATAAAATCAAACTCTTGTAAGTCAGGACCATTTGTATATGAATATATATGTGCACATGCATTCATATATGCATTTAATTGGTTATGGCACAGCTATTCAACTGCATTTAAAAACAATTGAACCCAGTCTTATATCAGCTCCAAAAATAAATGACCAAATTAAAGACAATTGTACAAAAAAATACTTTCAAGAAAATCCAGCACATTTTATGTGTTTATATGTACAAACCACCAGTGAAAGCCAACTTTCTTGACTGATACATTTCTTGATCTAATACAGAAGCTATAAAGAAAAGATCAGGAAGGTCCCTTGGGGAAGGAAATAGCAACCCACTTCAGTATTCTTGCCTGGAAAATCCCACTGACACCCCAGGGGGTCATAAAAGAGTCAGACACAGCTTAGCTACATAACAACCAACAAATTTGATCATATAAGGATTTAAAATCTTTTTTTGACAAAAGAAAGTTTCCCTTACCAGATAAATCGACAAAGGAAGTATTTGTACCACAGACGACATCAGTTTTTGTTTCGTTTTTACAAAATGACAAAAGTAGACAAACTCATCAGATCAGATCAGATCAGTCGCTCAGTCGTGTCCGACTCTTTGTGACCCCATGAATCACAGCACACCAGGCCTCCCTGTCCATCACCAACTTCCGGAGTTCACTCAGACTCACGTCCATCGAGTCAGTGAAGACAAACTCATACGAAAATGAATAAAGAAATAAGAAATTCACAGAGGAATAAACCCACATGGAAAACAAAAACATGCTCACATTAAATCAGTCAAGGAAATGCAAATTAAAATAACAACAATGTATATTTATACCCATCAGACTGGCAAAAAAAAAAAAAATGAAATTATCAATAAGCTCTATTGGTGATGGCTATATGGAAAAATTGCTGCTTATACATTGCTGTGAGAAATGTAAGCTGTTAAAACTTTTTGACAAGCCATTTAGCAGTATATATAAAAAATTAAACATATACCTATATGTGCCATTCAACACTGCAATCTCTTCTTGACACCTCCAAGATTGTCAGAGCACAGGGGTGAATGTAAGAGGACACTTATACTATTCATAGCAAGAAAAGGAGAGGGGGACAGGGATCCCAGTAAATGTTCAGTGAGAACATCTAAATAGATTACAGCTCATCCATACCATGAGTTATTACGTAGCCACTCCAAAAAAAGAGTTACAACTGAATAGTCACTTTGGAGGGATTTCTATACATACATCATAAATGAGAAAAATAATAACAACAGGGTGGTCCAGTGGCTAAGAATCTGCACTCTCAATGCAGGAGGGCTGGTTTCAGTCTCTGGTCAGGGATCTCGATCCCACACGCCACAGCAAAGATCAAAGATCCCGTGTGCCACAACTAAGACTCAGAGCAGCCAAAGAAATATTAAAAACTAGCAAGAGAAAGAAAATGTGCATTATTCAATGGTCATAAAACAAAAAATAGACAGATCACCCCCATAAACATGTGCAAGTGTAATATGTAAATATGTGATCATATGAGCGAGGGGGAAAATGTGGAAGCATGCATCAGGTCACTAGCAACAGTTACATGCCAGAGAGGGGTGCAGAGGGGATGCAGAAGAGAAAAGAGAGGGAAGATGAGGCTAAACATCAAGAATAAAACAAAACTAACTATACTCAATATTTTGTAATAGCCTGTAAAGGAAAACAATTTGAAAAGGTATATAATGATTCAGTTATATATAACTGGATCATTTTGTTGTAGACCTGAAATGAATACAACTTTGTGAATCAACTGTATTTCAATAAAAAAAGAAAGAAAGAAGACTTCTCTAAGTAACAGGTAAATATATGTGTGAAATAATGGATGTATTTATGCAAAACTATATAATGTGTGCATGTGAAAAGTTACAAGCAGAAAATAAAAACTATTTCAAAAGCAAGTTAAAACATGGTAATATAAAACCTAATACTTACTGAGCCCTCACTATTGACAGGCAGTGTCCTAAGCATGTATTGACTTATTAATCCTCACAGCAACCCTACAGTGAAGATATTAATATCTTTATTTTCAACAAAAGAGGAGTCCCACTTAAACCTCTGTTAACTTGAGAGCTGAACGTTTGAAAAATTCAAATGAAACCATCCATCTCATTTGCTTTTTTAGTGATGGCACTTTGTTTTCTTTAGTGTCTGGATCTAAAAGGTGGAATTCAGCAAGTTACCATCAATAAAACTATAGTTGCCCAACCAGTCAAGGTTGGTGTGAGTCATCTAAATCAAGGGCAACGGCCTTCATCATTAGCCTCTTCCATCACTTATTTGTTCAACAAGGAGCCGCTGAGCAATTGTTGCACGTTGGTGGCCATGACAGCCTCTGAGTGTTTGATAACTTGGGGTGGCTATCAATTCAAATCACCTGGAGCACGTTGACCTTTCATTCTGAAACTGGGCGGGAAAATGATCTGGCCTTACTCTGACAGCATTGTTGGACAAGATTCTGATCATTCCTGAGAAAAGGACAGCTTCCGGTGACATAGCCGTGTTACCAACTGCTCAGTGGAACTGAACAGCGAAAGTGAACAAAGCTGGGGACACAGGCTTCCCCTGGCAGCCCACCACTGGCACTTAACAAACAATTTCTTCACTGGTGTTTTAGAGAGAAGTTAGGGACCCTCGGTTCTTCTTCTATTTTTGTATCTAACTTAAGCATTCTTTGACCTCCAGTCATGATGCAGCATTGCCAAGCACCAGACCATGGACAGCAGTGCTTGATGGTCAAACACACTCCTTCTCTTCTGCCCCCTCCATTCATCCCCATTCTCTTCCAAAACCCACTGTACGTGATCCCTTACTAAGGTCACAGCATCACAACGGTGACTGGGATTCAGATAAGGCTGCAGAAAGTCACTAATCAATTTTATCTATCGAGTAAGTAAACACCATTGAGAAAACAGAGAGCCTTGGTCCACTCTTCTGAATATGGATCTGAAATGAGGTCCTGAACCCATAAACACACAAATGGAGAAAGTGCTTCTGTGTTTCATGGCTCCATCTGTCCAAGAGCCAGGACATTCGATCACGCATATGTGTTTTTACAGGTCCCTGGCTTTCGCCTCCTATCCTTCTTTCGGCTGCCTCTCACACCATTTCTGGCAAGGAACACATTGGAGAGGGCTGGATAAGTTTCCATCCAGTCATTCCCCTTGGTTAATTACTAACAGCTCTGGCGAAAGTTGCTGGTGGAGCCGCTGGAAACAACTACTTGGAAAGAACTCTTTTCATTTAACCGTAGAGCTCATTCTTTTGGGGGTTTCCAAAATCATGTGCTTCTTAGCTGAGGTAACACGGGCAAAGGTAAAACATCCAGCTAAGAAATGATGTCAAGTCCCTCTTCTGGGACTAATTAGCTGAGTAATCCTGGTCTAAGGAGGAAAGGGAGCTCACAAGGTGACACATTAGGAATGCAGACCGTGCTCTCTCATTAAAGCCCCATAACAACCCATCACCTACAGTGGTCACCTATTAGTATCTCCATTTACAAAGTTAGAGACATCGACCCAAGGTCCCAAAACTTTGCATTAAAGCACACAGCCCCATGCATTTAATTTACCCAAGTGTCAGTTTCCTCGCCTAAGAAGGCAAGACGGTTGAAGTGGTTGCTCTAATAATAAAGTCCTTCTAACTCCGTAAGCCCAGCAGGCAACGGACAATTTCTCTCTTAAAATTTCCACATACCTTCTCCCCTCTCAGCCTTAATTTCTAAGTACGTCTTGTGGGCAAGTTAACAAAATGGTTTTCCAAGCATAGGGATGCTAAAGTAGCCATTCACCCATTAGTCGTCAATAGATCTCGGCCCCTTTTTCT
This sequence comes from Tragelaphus eurycerus, assembly GCA_935064755.1. Classification (NCBI taxonomy): domain Eukaryota; kingdom Metazoa; phylum Chordata; class Mammalia; order Artiodactyla; family Bovidae; genus Tragelaphus; species Tragelaphus eurycerus. The sequence goes on along the minus strand of CAKXYN010000010.1, from coordinate 34,737,406 downwards.
CCTGAAGCTATTGCTTCACCCTTGCTTACACTGCTCAGTTCTGTCAGTTTAGAGCACATTAAAAAGCAGAACTGGGCTGGCTGGTTTACGTTGGTGGTGAACTTTGTGCCTCAACTGTATCGTAACCCCCGAGTTTACTCAACCCCACCTGGCAGCTCGGCTCCCTGAGATAAAGCAGGTTTTCTCTGGGGGAAACCAGTAGAGGTTTATCTTTTTCCTCTACTGCCGGCAGACAGCTGGTCGGGCATTTAAGAGACGATCATCTACCAGTGGGGGCTAATAAAACACTCGTGCACACGTACACACAAAACCAAATAGACAACAACAACAAAAAGAAGATAAAAGAAATCTTTTATATCAGAGGAATTAAAACCAATACCTTGTTTGGGTAGCCTTGTTTCAGACCAAAGCAAGGTCTTCTTTTGGGAAACCATACTTTGTGTGTGTGTGTGTCTGTCTGTCTGCATGCAGATGCATGTGTGTGCTTTAGAATTATGTGAATGCCTGCATGGGAGGGAGATGGGGAATTGTGAGTGAAAGAACAGCTAGCAAGAATCTAAAAGCAATCCTTGCTTGCTAAAGTACTGTATGGTTTGGATCAATTTCTCATACTTGAAATGGAAAACTTCATTTCATTCATCTTTTCCAAAACCATACACAGTAATTCCCTTGGAGAAAGTTACACTGATAGTAACAAAGCAATAAGCAGTTTTACGTAGGAGAACATAAGCACAAGACAGGTGGAAAAGAGCAGCCTTTGTACTGGTGAGTTGTGATGCTGAGCAACAGGCAATATTCAGGCACAGCCCCGAAACTCACATATCCGAGTTCGGTACAGGAGAAGAAAATGGATTTTTCCACCTCCAGTCAATCCAAGTGTTATGAGCTGAATGGTTCCCTCCCAAAGATGTTGAGGTCCTAACCTCCGATACCTGTGAACGTAACCTTATTTGGAAACATGGGTCTGCAGATGATCATGTTAAGGTGAGGTCATGAGGTGGGGCCCTACTCCAACATGACTGTGCCCTCATGAAAGAGGAGAAATGTGGCTACAGAGACAAAGAGGCACACAGGGAGACAGCTCTGTGACTATGAAGGCAGAATTGAGGATAAAGCACGCCTAAGCCCAGGAAGACTATACATGACCAGCAAATCCTCAGAAACCAGGAGGCAGGAAGGGAGCAGATTCTCTCACACAGCCTTGGCTGTTGTTGTTGTGGTTGTTGTTGAGTTGCTAAGTCATGTCCAACTCTGCGACCGCATGGACTGTGGCCCGCCAGGCTCCTCTGTCCATGGGATTTATCAGGCAAGAATACTGGAGTGAGTTGTCATTTCCTTCTCCAGGGGATCTTCCCAACACGAGGATCAAACCGGCATCTCCTGCATTGGCAGGCAGATTCTTTACTGAGCCAGCAGAGAAGCCCCACTACCCTTAGAAGAAGTCAGCTCTGTTGGCACCTTCACCCTGGACTCTAGTCTCCAGGTCTGTTGTATAAACCAACTACTTTGTTATGGCAGTCCTAGAAAATAAATACACTTGGATTTTCTTGAGGTCACCTCCTGCAACCACACATCTTTCCTCTCACTCCTTTATTCACATGGCATCTTCAAAGGATAGAGAAATATTTGAGAAGAAATAGGTTTTCCCTCCATCTTCTCCTCCTCCTTGAATCCTGCTGCTGCTGCTAAGTCACTTCAGTCCTGTCCGATTCTGTGTGACTCCATATACGGCAGCCCACCAGGCTCCTCTGTCTCTCGGATTCTCCAGGAAAGAATACTGGAGTGGGTTGCCATTTCCTTCTCCATCCTTGAATCCAGTCTTTCCTAATTTCCAAAGAGGTGTTCATAACAAACTTCCAACATAACAGTAAGTGGCTACTCTGGAGGAGGAAATGGCAACCCACTCCAGTATTCTTGCCTGGAGAATCCCATGGATAGGGGAGCCTGGCAGGCTACAGTCCATGGGATCTCAAAGAGCTGAACATGACTTAGCAACTACACAGATATAGAAAACAAACTAATAGTTATCAAAGGAGAGACAGAAGTGTGATGGGACAAATTATGTGTATGGGATTAAGAAATTAAAAACTCCTATTTATAAAACAACAAATTTATATTGTATCAGATAAAGAATTATAGCCATCATTGTATAATAACATTTGGTAGAGTATAATCTGTAAAATACTGAATCACTGCTGTATACCTGAAACTAGTATAATATTGTAAATCTACTGCAATTAAAAATAAAAAATGTGAATTTTCCACAGGAAAAAAAAACCAGTAAGTGGCTAATTCTACCCAAGAGCCAAGTAGGAAGAAAGATAAAGAAGAACTATTTTAACTATTTAAAAATAAAGAATAACTTTATTTTTTGATTAATTTTATTGGGGTATAGTTGCTCTACAATGTTGTGTTAGTATCTATAAGAATAACTATTGATCTGGGAGCATTTCTCCCCCAAAGGCTTGCGCTAAGGACTTTTATACCTGGATGATCCAGCAGCAGTTGAAGACAAGAAAAACAGGATTTGGCTCTAAAGAGTCCTCAATTCAAACCTCGTAGCAAAGAACCTAATTAGACTCAGATATTCTGTTATACACACTTCAAGACTGCAGCACTGTTTTTAAGCAACTTATTTACGCTATACATACACTGAGACAAGTTTGGTTTCTTTGTTGTGTTGCTGTTGTTTCCTCCTAGAGAGTAGTGGATGGTGCCCAATACCTTGTCTCAGGTTGGAGTAAACTGTTGCCTTAAAAAACTAGGCAAAGGACTGGCATTTGGAAGAAAAGATTTTAGAATTAATTTAGAAAGGGGAGTGGATTCAAGCAGCTAAGAGGTGAACAGATGGCAGTGCATGCTGGGAGTTCCTGGCAAGGAGTCAATCACTAGGAGGGGTGGTTGAATGAAACACTTTTGTATCCAGGTTGCAGGAGAAACAGGAAACTGAGACTAGATTTGGCAGCTTCTAATGCAGAATTTATTAAAGGCTAATGAATTTGATTATAAACAAACTACAATTTATTTTTCATATCTCTGCTCAATTTCCTCAGAGAAATTTCCTGTTAAGGGTTGAGCCTCTTAAATCACTATTCTAAGAGAGGAAGAGATATAAATATGACAGTGAGGTTTCAACTTATCCATATCAATAAACTTCGAAAAGATGGCAAAATCTAAGAAAACTATCCAAACATAAAGATTTGTTCCTTTCCAGCTATGACAAAATCACAGAAAAAATGCCATATAGAATGACATTAATAAAAGGTGGGACCTTGATCCGCAAATGAGAAAACCAGAGGCTCTCCAGTGTTCTAGAAAAAGGGAGCTGGCACTTTTTGTGATGAGGTTTCTTCTGCCAGATAACATGTGCAATTGAAAAGCCAGTGTTGCCACTTGGCCTATTCCTCCAAGCATACATCTGACAGAGACACTTTAGAGAAACCACCTAGGTGGTTTCAAACACTTCTTGGACCAGTACTGGACCAAGGACCATTGCCTTCTTGACTGTGAGAGTTAATTCTTTGTGTCAGTTTGGCTGGGCCGTGATGACCAAACATGCGGTCAAAAATTATTTGAATTTTTCTGTAAAGGTGTCTTTGAACAAGATGGCCATTTTCAATGATGGGTTTTTTTTTTTTTTAATCAAGAATCTCTTTTATTGATTATCAGAAACATTACAAACATCTAATATGAACAAATTGTAACATGACAGTGATTAGTTTGAACAATTAATACATTTCAGATATAATATTATACATATTTCAATGCTATTCTCCCCAATCATCCCACCCTCTCCCGGTCCCAGAGTCCAAAAGTCTGGTCTATACATCAGTGTCTCTTTTGCTGTCTCGTAAATAGGGTTATTTTTACCATCTTTCTAAATTCCATATATATGCGTTAGTATACTGTATTTGTGTTTTTGTTTCTGGCTTACTTCACTCTGTATAATAGGCTCCAGTTCCATCCACCTCATTAGAACTGATTCAAATGTATTCTTTTTAATGGCTGAGTAATACTCCATTGTGTATATGTACCACATCTTGCTTATCCATTCATCTGTGGATGGACATCTAGGTTGCTTCCACGTTCTGGCTATTGCAAACAGTGCTGCTATGAACATTGGGGTACACGTGTCTCTTTCAATTCTGGATTTCTCAGTGTATATGCCCAGCAGTGGGATTGCTGGATCATAAGGCAGTTCTATTCCCAGTTTTTTGAGGAATCTCCAGACTGTTCTCCATAGTGGCTGTACCAGTTTGCATTCCCACCAACAGTGCAAGAGGGTTCCCTTCTCTCCACACCCTCTCCAGCATTTATTGCTTGTGGACTTTTGGATAGCAGCCATTCTGATTGGCGTGAAATGGTATCTCATAGTGGTTTTGATTTGCATTTCTCTGATAATGAGTGATGTTGAGCATCTTTTCATGTGTTAGCCATCTGTATGTCTTCTTTGGAGAAATGTCTATTTAGTTCTTTGGCCCATTTTTTGATTGGGTCATTTATTTTTCTGGAATTGAGCTGTAGAAGTTGCTTGTATATTTTTGAGATTAGTTGTTTGTCAGTTGCTTCATTTGCTATTATTTTCTCCCATTCTGAAGGCTGTCTTTTCACCTTGCTTATAGTTTCCTTTGTTGTGCAGAAGCTTTTTAAGTTTGATTAGGTCCCATTTGTTCATTTTTTATTTTATTTCCGATATTCTGGGAGGTGGGTCATGGAGGATCCTGCTGTGATGTAAGTCAGAGAGTGTTTTGCCTATGTTTTCCTCTAGGAGTTTTATGGTTTCTGGTCTTACATTTAGCTCTTTAATCCATTTTGAGTTTATTTTTGTGTATGGTGTTAGAAAGTGTTCTAGTTTCATTCTTTTACAAGTGGTTGACCAGTTTTCCCAGCACCACTTGTCAGTGATGGGTTTTAAGTGAAACAGGCCCTTATAGTGTTGGTGGGCCGCATCTAATCAGGTGAAGGCCTAACTAGACCAAAAGACTGACCCTCCCCCAAAGAAGAATTTCTGACAACAGGTAGCCTTTGGACCTCATCTGCAACAGTGACTCTTCCTTAATCTCCAGCCTGCCAGCTTACTCTGCAGACTTTAGACTGGCTAACCTTCATAACCATGGGAGTCAATTCCTTGAAATAAATCTCTTTCTACATGTATGCACATCTTGTTGGTTCTTTTTTCTCTGGAGGACCCTGACTAATACACTCACTTAGGGATTTGTCTCCAGAAACTGTCTAATAAATCTTCTGACAGATATCAAAGATAATTTAAGTTCAGTTTGAATAATGCTTCAGGGTTAGCTACAGCAGCTAGTGGTACAATGACACACACCACACTTCAAATAGACAAGATGTTTTAGCGAGGCTTGAAAACATCAGTTCTCTTTTCAAGGGAAAGACAAATACGTCTACTGATTTTCTCCAGGGTCATCATGTAGCTGTACCCAAGGAGAAAACTTTCACAATGTCTATCTACTTCATATTTGTCATCCATCCCTAAATCCCCAGCAGAATGCCTGGCATGAAGCAGCTAATCAATGAAGGGATGGAATTGAATTGGGGGATGGTATATACTGAGTAAGTGATCCCCACACTACACTCCTGATATTTACCAATCATATTCCCAGAAACCAGGCAACTGCAACACACACACACACACACACACACACACACACAATATTTAACATGTATTGAGCAATCACTGTATGCCAGACTTTGTTAATAACATCACTTTACTTTTTCCTCAGAGTCACTTTATGACTTGCATTATCTCCATCTTACAACTAAAAGAAACAGAAAGACAGGAATTAAGTGACTTGCCAAGGTCTCATATACACATTTAGTTACACATCCAGTAAGATGCAGAGCTGGGATTGGAACTCCAATGGTGGCTTCTTAGGTGGCATTAGTGGTAAAGAACCCGCCTGCCAATTCAGGAGACGTAAGAGATGTGGATTCTATCCCTGGGTCGGGAAGATCCCCTGGAGGAGGGTACAGCAACCCACTCCAGTATTCTTGCCTGGCGAATCCCATGGACAGAGAAGCCTGGCAGGCTACGGTCCACAGGATCCCAAAGCGGCAGACATGACTGAAGCGACTAAGCATGCACACATGATGGATCTAGAAGATTAGCAGTTTTCAGAAGTGCCTAACCTCCTCTGCACCCTGAAACACTGGAAGACTGGTGTGGGGGATTAAATTCATGGTAGTAAGAAGAACTAGAACAACCCCACCTCAGCACTTAGTGCAGGATCAGCTAATCCTTTGTTGTGGGGGGTGTCCAGTGCACTGTTGCATGTTCAGCAACATCTCTGGCCCCTACTCACTAGATACCTCATATCTCAAGGTATGAGTTAAAATTATCTTCAGTTTTTGCCAGATGTCCCCTTTGGGTGAGGAAGGATCACCCCCATTGAGATCACTGGCTTAATGGACTCTAGCTCACCATCCCCTGCTGCTGCTGCTGCTGCTGCTGCTGCTAAGTTGCTTCAGTCGTGTCCAACTCTGTGCAACCCCATAGACGGCAGCCCACCAGGCTCCCCCGTCCCTGGGATTCTCCAGGCAGGCACACTGGAGTGGGTTGCCATTTCCTTCTCCAATGCATGAAAGTGAAAAGTGAAAGGGAAGTCGCTCAGTCATGTCCAACTCTTCGCGACCCTGTGGATTGCAGCCTTCCAGGCTCCTCTGTCCATGGGATTTTCCAGGCAGGAGTACGGGAGTGGGGTGCCATTGCCTTCTCTGCACCATCCCCTAATGAAGCATTTTATCTAAACCTAGTGTAATTATGGTATCACTTCACACAATTATTTACACAAGTTCCTCAAACACTTGTATTCAGCATTTCCCTGGGGACTGTGTATGCAGCTGCCCTAAAGAAGAGAGTTTTTTTTTTTTTTTTTTTTTTTCCTGAAGTGGCTAGAGCTAAAAGGAGAGGTGAAATAGTAAAATGAAGAAGTGAATATGGGTGAATTTCCACTGACCTCTTTCCCTAGTCTTCTTTGTACTTAGTTGAGGCCAGGCTGCCTGGGGCACTTGGACTTCTCTTGATGTGAAGCAGCTGACTGGAGGGCCCTCCACGGTGTCAGAACTTCTCCCGCTGTTCCCAGAAACCCTCTGAGGCTGATGAATCAAGGATGGAAGTCACTGTTGTCTGCTGCTATGTTTTTGCATATTCGGTTCCCTCTGCCTGGAATTCCCCCACCTCCACCTCATTCTCATCACTTGCAATCATAACTCCCAGGTCTATTTCCTTGGTAAACATTACCATCAGAAATCGCCATATTTGTTTATTGGCTTATCTGCTGAATGTCCATCTGCACCACTTCCCACCCACCACTAGGGTGTAAGCTTCATGGATAAAGGGCCCATTACTCTCTCTAGTTCTTACAAAAAAAAAAAAAAAAACCAGGGCCAATACATATCAGGTATTCCATACGTGGATACTGAATGAAGTAACGAACTCTAGAAGCTACCTTGTACTATTCAACCTTCTTGCAAGTCTTTTTCTAAACTATAAACAGTTCAGGAAATTATCTTTATGGGGCAATAATGATCACGAATCAAAAAGAGTCTTAAAAGTTGAGTCATGGGATGTGATATTGTTGTGTGATAAGAGGGCATGGTTTAGACATCCCAGTGACTTCAGAAAACACTCACAGATAAACTCTTGCCAATCTGCCAAGAGCTTCTGATCCCAGTGTGGAACCCTAGTCCCCACATGACTCAGCCACCATGTGCTCCCACCAGGCACATACCACCCCTGGTGTTCCTTCATGTGTGAACAGCCTTAGGATTTGCCCCGACCGACTCCATGCTCAGCTTCATTGCTTTGTCCTCTCTTCTTTCCCATTCATGAATTCACTTGGAGAACAGAATATTCCATGTGGGATAAAGAGAAACACATATGTAATAGAAAAACAAAACTGTGAAAAGAAAAAAAAATGTTTTAAATCAACCTATTAAATGACTATAGGTTGATTCATCAGCAGGAAACACATGGAAACAATTATCCCCAAATTCAAGTTATGAAACCTGAAACTGTCTTCAATATTTTGTTCAGAATTATGTATTTGGCCTTCAGGAACTGTCTGTTCAGATACCAAGGAAAACATCTAATGGATTGATTAAAAGACTTATAAATGACCTTCTGCTTTTTTTCTGAATTAATATTGGAGAAACAACAGGCAGACCACCTAAAAGGAGCCTTAAGTTGATGCTTCTGCAGCTGGGAAAATTGAAAACCAAGCTTGTTTTATATCCAAGATCTGGAACGAGGTTAGTAGGGAAGTAGTAGCAGGGAGCAGTTTGCTATTCTGACCTTGGCCTTCCCTGCATATTCTAGGTATGGCTGCCACTGGGCAGCAGCTCAGGTCACCTCAGGCAGTCAGAGACTAAATGCTACCTCATATTTTTCTTTCTAGCTTTGATTTCTAGTTTGCTATTCCTCTCCGGGCATAATGACCATAATGATACCATATGGATAGAATTGACCTAGTTAACCAGTGGTTCTACAAACTATCCCCAAAGGTCACACAGTAGCTGTAAGCAAAATCTTTTCACATTGGTTAGTATATCATCAGAGCAACAGAATTCCAAACCTCTGTGAAACTTCCATGCAGGAATGGTAAAGGAGTAATAGCTTTGTTCTGCACTTTCCTGGTCAGACAACACAGTACTTGTTACATTTGGATACTTTCTATGTCTCTCTCTCTCTGTTTTCCTCTCTCATAAAAGGAGTAACTCTCATCTCTAAGGTCCTTGGATGCCTTTGCAATCATGAGCTCTTTGCACACAGGCTTAGGGCTCTCTGCTTGAATTCCTCCACCTGGACAGAAAAGGGCAAGAAACTGTCACCCACGTTTGTAAAGTAAGCTAGCCTATCTGAGAATAAAAGAAGCTGTAAACTTAGAAAAACAGGATCTATCTGGTAACTCTGCTATGCCAAATATTGTTGATAGTACACTCTTTTAAATGTAAACATTTTTGGTCACCAAAAGTCAAAGGTCTTACCAGATAAGTAAAAATAAGAAAGGGAAAAGTTAAATTTTGGTATAATAAACTCCTGTGGTCATGTATGGATGTGAGAGTTGGACTGTGAAGAAAGCTGAGTGCCAAAGAATTGATGCTTTTGAACGGTGGTGTTGGAGAAGACTCTTGAGAGTCCCTTGGACTGCAAGGAGATCCAACTGGTCCATTCTAAAGGAGATCAGCCCTCGGTATTCATTGGAAGGACTGATGCTGAAGCTGAAACTCCAATACTTTGCCCACCTCATGAGAATAGTTGACTCATTAGAAAAGACCCTGATGCTGGGAGGGACTGGGGGGCAGGAGGAGAAGGGGATGGCAGAGGATGAGATGGCTGGATGGCATCACTGATTCGATGGATGTGAGTCTGGGTGAACTCTGGGAGTTGGTGATGGACAGGGAGGCCTGGCGTGCTGCAATTCATGGGGTTGCAAAGAGTCGGACACGACTGAGCAACTGAACTGAACTGAAACATCATGGCACAGAAATGTTTCCCAGGGATGAGCTTCAGGGAACTAAGCAGGGGAAGAGATCTAGAAACGTGTTTCTGCAGAGGAAGAAAATGGAAAGGCGAGTGCTCAGGTGATGGGTGGAAATGAACACTAAGATTCTCGGCTCCACACAAAGTTAGAGAAAATTCTGTGAGTGATCTGTATGTAGACTTTGTGGAGCAAGGAGTACCCTGCTGCAAGATGCCCGCCCACCGCACTGCCTGGCGGCTCCCAGGCTATCTAGAATAAAGTATGGCACACTAAGGGCATCAGGAAGATTTCAGCAAGAGCTCCTGAGTGAGCTTCTCTGATTCACAGGACACAGTGGTCATAAACTCAGAAACAAGTGAATATCTCAACATGCATTCAGTAAGTATTTATGGAGAGCCCACCATGCTATAAGCACTGTTCTAAGTTCTTAAGACTCACCTATGAACAAAACACAGTGAAAAAAAAAAATCTGCCTGCATAAAGCATGTATCCCAATGGGAAGAAATAGACAATCAAAAGCAATGAATAAATAAGAGTGGTAAGTTATATGGAGGCCATAGAGGAAAACAGATGCCATGGAAAGAGACTGGGAAGGTTGGGGGCTGTGCTAACATTTTAAGTAGGGTGGTTAAGAAAGACCTTAAGGAGACGTGACATCTGAGTCAAGATCTAAATGCAACTGGGGCTTGAATCTAGTGGCAACCTACGTGAAGAGACTGGTACATGCAGCTGACTTATTTCTGAAGCAATTGCTGATTGAAGGCTGGGGGCTATGAGTCTGTGGATGTGCTCTCATCCCCCTCATCTGGTTATCTTCTACTCTTTACTCAGGGTTCAGTTTAACTATGATTTCCTTGGGGAAGAATTTATTTTTTTCTTGTTCAGGTTAGAAACTCTTTCCTCCTGTGTCCCCACAGCATTTCTACTTCCCCTATCAAAGTACTTATCACACGTCATGAAACAACTTGTTGAATGTGTTTTCTTTCCATGTCATGCTGAAAGGAGTGAAAAGACCTCCCGTCCTGCCCGGCAGTAGGTTATAAAACCCAGCCCAGTGCAGAGCAGACAGCGTTGTGCTGGGAATCAGCCCACTTGGGTCCACGTCCTGGCTTTATCACTCACCTAGGATGTTCAAGCTGGTTTTAAAAAGGCAGAGGAACCAGAGATCAAGTTGCCAACATCTGCTGGATCATGGAAAAAGCAAGAGAGTTCCAGAAAAACATCTATTTCTGCTTTATTGACTATGCCAAAGCCTTTGACTGTGTGGATCACAATAAACTGTGGAAAATTCTGAAAGAGATGGCAATACCAGACCACATGGTCTCTTGAGAAATTTGTATGCAGGTCAGGAAACAACAGTTCGAACTGAACATGGAACAACAGACTGGTTCCAAATAGGAAAAGGAGTACGTCAAGGCTGTATATTGTCACCCTGTTTATTTAACTTCTATGCAGAGTACATCATGAGAAACGCTGGACTGGAAAAAACACAAGTTGGAATCAAGATTGCTGGGAGAAATATCAATGACCTCAGATATGCAGATGACACCACCCTTATGGCAGAAAGTGAAGAGGAACTCAAAAGCCTCTTGATGAAAGTGAAAGTGGAGAGTGAAAAAGTTGGCTTAAAGCTCAACATTCAGAAAACGAAGATCATGGCATCACGTCCCATCACTTCATGGGAAATAGATGGGGAAACAGTGGAAACAGTGTCAGACTTTATTTTTCTGGGCTCCAAAATCACTGCAGATGGTGACTGCAGCCATGAAATTAAAAGATGCTTACTCCTTGGAAGGAAAGTTATGACCAACCTAGATCACATATTCAAAAGCAGAGACATTACTTTGCCAACAAAGGTCCGTCTAGTCAAGGCTATGGTTTTTCCTGTGGTCACGTATGGATGTGAGAGCTGGACTGTGAAGAAGGCTGAGTGCTGAAGAATTGATGCTTTTGAACTGTGGTGTTGGAGAAGACTCTTGAGAGTCCCTTGGACTGCAAGGAGATCCAACCAGTCCATTCTGAAGGAGATCAGCCCTGGGATTTCTTTGGAAGGAATGATGCTAAAGCTGAAACTCCAGTACTTTGGCCACCTCATGCAAAGAGTTGACTCATTGGAGAAGACTCTGATGCTGGGAGGGATTGAGGGCAAGAGGAGAAGGGGACGACAGGGGATGAGATGGCTGGATGGCATCACTGACTTGATGGATGTGAGTCTGAGTGACCTCCAGGAGCTGGTGATGGACAGGGAGGCCTGGTGTGCTGGGACTCATGGGGTTGTAAAGAGTCGGACACGACTGAGAGACTGATCTGATCTGATCTGAGGATGTGCCTATGGGTTAGTTACTGAACCTGTATAGGGCCCACTTTTCTCATTTTTCAAATGAGAGAATAGATCTAGCAAGTGCCTGGCAAGTAGCAGACGCTTGATAAATGAGTCACATCCTCCAGGAAGACTTGAGAGCCACAAGGAACACGTCTATGTTGGCACATCAACGACAGTGCGTCTCAGTGAGATGAAGTTGAATTTTCAACTCAAGTGAACCTGAGTCAGTTGGAATACTGAGTTCAATGTTCCAGAATTACATAAATGGGGATAATCTCTTTCAAAAATTTGTTGAGGATAAGGAGAAAAAACATACACAAGGAGCCTGACATTAGTGGGGTAGTCAGATGCTGGGAGCCTGGTGGGCTGCCATCTATGGGGTCGCACAGAGTCGGACATGACTGAAGCGACTTAGCAGCAGCAGCAGATGCTTCTTCAGCATGACCCACGCTTTCAGCTGTTATTACCCTCCACTGACACTGCCTTGTATGACACTTATAAACAACTCTTGTCATTTCACCTTTCCTCAGGCCCATGCTCTCCCCCAGAAGATTGTAAATTGTGAGTGAGACCCTGCATTTATTTCTCAGACTCCCATGATGCCTTCACAGAGTCATTCCCAGAACAGACATTCAATATGAATGGAATGAATGATAAATATATATCATTTATATCAATAAATATAAATAGGGGGAAGGGAGAGGGAAGGGGGAGCAGGGGGGAGAAAGAGAGAGATCTTGTTAAGTCAAGTGTTATATGGAGAACAGAAACACAGGAATGGTTCATGGAAGTCAATGTAAATGACTCATACAAATGAACTAGCTGAAATATGTTTAGGGCTCCCTTAGGGGGAAAAAAATTCCATTTCCATCCCTAGGATAGATATTAATCTGTTCAGAGTTTCTTAAATACTTTTGAAGTATTTTGTATTAGATTAAAAAAAAATATCACTGCAGATAAACCAAACTGCTATTTCATCCTAAACAGAGTAAATGTGAACCATGCAAGAAAAAAAGAAAAGGAATGCAGAGCTTCTGGTGAATATAGAATACATTACTAAGATCTTATTACCTATTACTAAAAAATGTATTACTTATTACTAAAACATCACTAGATACCATGATACATCATTCATAGATTACTATTTGGTAACCGAGTGCTGAGAGAGAAGAAATCCGAACAATATAAGGGAAGGTGGCTTAGCACATGGGAAAAGATGTCTGTTTCCCAAAGTGGGTTTACCAAATTTAAAGCACTAAATTTAAGAATTTACAAACCACCCAATAAAAGCACACATGAAGAAAATCTATGGATCCCCTTACCGACTTCTTAAAAAGTTAAATACAGCAGTGCTTCTCACTCTGAGACCCAAGGGTTCATGAATCACATAAAAGTTTTTAAACGTTTGCATATTTACATTAATTGTATATTCTCCCACTACTTTACAACTGTAACAACAGAAGTGTATTGGCTTTCCCTTGCTGCTGCAACAAATCACCATAAACTTAGTGGATTAAAACAACACAAATTCATCATCTTCTAGTTTGGAAGGTCAGAAGTTTGTCCCAGGTCTCACTGGGCTAAAGTCAGGATGTCAGCCAGGTTGGGCTCCTTTCTGAGGGCTTTAGGAAAGAATCCATTTTCTTGCCTTTTCGGCTTTGAGAGGGCATCCACATTCTTGGCTTGTGGCCTCTTTCGTCCATCTTCAGAGCCAGGGATGCAGCATCTTTGTAACTCTGCTTCTGCTACCTCATCTCTTTCTCTAATCATGGCCTGGAAAGATTCTCCAAGTATAAGGAATTCAGGTAATTAGACTGGGCCCAACTGGAAATCTCCCTACTTCAAAGTCTTTAAACTTAATCACATTTGCAAAGTCCCTTTGACCATATTTACAGGTTTGGGAGATTAGGGTATGGATGTCTTTTTGGGTGAGGGGTGGGGAGGAGAGGCAATATTCTGCCTGACACTAGAATTCTTTTTCATTTATACTTAGCAACTAAAAAACAGTTTCTTAGGATAAGATTTTAGCCTCATAAATCAGCACTTTTCAAATTGGAGTGGATGGACACACAATCCTGAAAATCTACATTATTTTTCAGATATATTGTAGTTTCAGAAACACATTTAGCTTTTTTCCAGCAGTTCAAGACCTATTGTCTAATCAGAGATTGGATTCCCATGGGAACCAGTTAACTATATTTAGCTCTACCGTCAAAGACTCCATCAGATGGGCATGTCATTTTGTAAATATGTGTAAATACTTTGAATTCAAGAAAATCCATGTTCAGAAGTACAGATAGTCATATACGAGAGGTCTTAACATTTCAACTCAATAATCATTTTCTACTGTTGTTCATATGTATCATCACCACCAAGTAGAAAGAAGAATGCATTAGACACCACTTCCAGAATAACATGGGGAAAAGATTCATACTAAAGGAGTGTAGAACTGGAGAAACTTACACCACCTGCTCTCCTATGATACAAAAGAAAATAGCACACCTTTGTTCAGCCAACACTAGAAACAGAGCAATTTGCCACACTGCAAATGAAAGGTGTTATAAGAGGACAAGAAGGGATTTCCCTGTAGTCCAGTGATTAAGAATCTGCCTCCCAATGCGGGGGATCCAGGTTCGATCCCTAAATGGAGAACTAAGATCCCACATGCTGCAGAGCAGCTAGGCCTGGGCACCTCAGTTAGAGAGCTGGCACACCACAACCAAAGACCCTGCCTGCTGCTCTGAGACCTGATGCAGTCATAAATAAGTAAATAAATATTTATAAAATAAAAAAGGACAAGAAGCCAGGGTGTGGTACTACAGATAAATGAGGAGAGGAGGTCACAGCGGATGGTGGTTTTAACCAAGGGTCCATTGATGAACTTCTGAGGATCTCTGAACCCCTAATATTCTGACTATGTGTGAATTAGGAACAAGGTCCTACCATTCACAGGATTCTCCGAGGTATGTGACTCCCCAAAGGTTGAAAACCACTCTTCTCACATGGAGGAAACAGTAACCTGAGAATTTTGAGAGACATGACAACCAATCAGTAAAACTGAAAATTGGAATGAATGACTCGGAAGAAGAGAGCGAGGGCGGCAGTCTTATTTATATCTTCCTATGAGTAAACAGTCATCAAACAATTGTTTCTAAAATGAACAGCAAAGGAAATGGAAATCTCACCGAGCTTTTGACATCACCAGCTGCATTTTTCTCTTCCTCCCACCACACTGCACAGCCCAACCCTGTCACCTGGTTCTCCTAGCAACGTGGCATCTGGCTTTTGCCTTCAGTTCTTGGCACTGCTTGGGACAATGGTCTCAAATATGAAGGGACTGCATTTATAAGGCAGTAGAAGCTCAGATGTCCTAAAGACACAATTACAGACACATGGACACATGTCTCTTTGCAAAAGGGGCCATTACTGCACCAAAAAAGTAACATGAAGCTTATTCACAGCTCCCCCAAGATCTCTTTCTGATCAATTTAACCCAAAATAGAAAGAGAAAAAGAACCACTCTGAGATGCTCTTTTTATTTACAGCCCTTTTTTAACAGTACAATTTATAACCACCACCACCCCCAAAAGAGAATGCAACACCAGCAAAACGCAGTGGGATGCTACCCCAGAAATAGAAAGGCTGTGGGACCCATATTCTGGAAATACTTACTCACATTCACCTATGTTTACTCTGTTAAATGCCAAATTCTACAACTGAGTCAGTATACTCTGATCTCTCACTGTGTCTTTTTAATCACTTTCTCTCACATAAATAGTTTGGGTTTCCAAATCTCTGTCGTTTCATTATAAATACAGCTCATTCACATTTTGTTAAAACACTTCATGTTACTTCTTGGATTCCAATTACCCAACAGAAGGTGCATTGAATTTGCCTGGGAAACAAGGACAATGTCTGTTTGTAAAAATTTATGGCATTCCCTCCCTCCCCTCAGAGTGTTTTAGACATCTAAGAAAGTCAAACCCTGAGGGAAAATATAAACAAGCTGCTTGGAATAGACACACAATTACATATCTTATTTGTAAAAAATACTGCCACCATCTTGCCAGGCAGTGCACAAGGAAAACATTTATCCCCATGTAACTCACACAAACACTTTTTTCTTCATCCTCACCAATGTCTAAATGGTGTAAATGATAAATACATCATTTGATGGAAATATACCACAGTTGCAAATGTTAAGATTCCAAGTGTAAACTGGTGACGTTGCATCTTACTGTTATTGATAAGTGAGGCAGTAAATATTAGCAGGATCAATAAGCTTTCCAGAAAATAATAACACAAAAAATTTCTAAGAACAGCAGAGCAAGACAATATTTTTAAACAATCCTTTCCAGTGGTTGGAAAGTGCATTTAATTTCTTAGAAAGCAAGAGACTTCGCCATATATACATATATATGATACATGCATCTGTATATACATGCATTTATATATACATTTCATATGGGATCTTATACCCGTAAGCACCTCAGGTAAAATAAATAAATTACATAAGGTAATTTGCCCCTTTGCAAGGTAATAAATAAATCAATAAGGTTAAATAAATTTGATTACATAGTGTGCCCAGCGGAAAGAATTCAGAATTTGGGATCAAATAGATTTCGGTCAGAATTCTGTATTTACTGCTCATTAGCTGTTCAATCCAGGATGAAATATGTTGCCTTTCTGAGCTATATTGCTTTCCTTAAGTCTAGTCAAGGCTATGGTTTTTCCAGTGGTCATGTATGGATGTGAGAGTTGGACTGTGAAGAAAGCCGAGCGCCGAAGAATTGATGCTTTTGAACTGTGGTGTTGGAGAAGACTTTTGAGAGTCCCTTGGACTGCAAGGAGATCCAACCAGTCCGCTCTGAAGATCAGCCCTGGGATTTCTTTGGAAAGAATGATGCTAAAGCTGAAACTCCAGTACTTTGGCCACCTCATGGGAAGAGTTGACTCATTGGAAAAGACTCTGATGCTGGGAGGGATTGGGGGCAGAAGGAGAAGGGGACGACAGAGGATGAGATGGCTGGATGGCATCACTGACTTGCTGGGTGTGAGTCTGGGTGACCTCTGGGAGCTGGTGATGCACAAGGAGGCCTGGTGTGCTGCGATTCATGGGGTCGCAAAGAGTTGGACACAACTGAGCGACTGAACTGAACTGAAGTATAAATAAGGGAAATGTTGTAAGATTGTTGAGAAGGCTAGTTGCACCTGGCATGTGGTGGGCACTGGAGAAACAAAATCTGTTAGCATTAATCATTTAATTGCTTAATTCATTCACCAGACACTGAGTTCCTCCTCTCTCTCCTTTCCCTGTGCCTTCAGGAGACCCCAGACATACCTTGGTCTTCGTGTACTAGGTATACATTTCAACTGATGTATGTTTTTTTTCTATTGCTCAATTTAATTTACACTTTGAATATCTGAAAGTTATTAAGAGAGTAAATCCTATCATTTTGCAATGTACACATATGTTGAGTCATTATGCTATACACCTTAAACTTACACAGTGTTGTATGTCTGGTCTATCTCTATATAACTGGAAGAAAATAAAGTAAAATTAAGTACAAATTTTTTTTTTACATTTTGAACCTTCCTTCTGCCTGTTGATAGATACTGCTGCTGCTGCTGCTGCAGCTCAAGCAAATCCAGGTAATTCCTTCATCTTTTCTCTGGGGCTTTGCCCTGACTTAGAAGGTATCATAAAGGAAAGGAAGAAGTTCTCCTTTAATGTAATGAATACTATTATCCCAATAAGATGGATACCATGACAGTGAAATAAAGATATATCTCTAGAACCCCCAGGTTTTGCCCTACTTTAGCATTATGGGATTCACTGCAAAAGGCTGTCATAGCAAAAAACAAGGTAAAAGTTTTTGAGTTTCAAAAGGCTAGGCCTGAGGACATAGAGACAGGATGGGGTTAGAGCGAGACTTCCCACACCCTCCCCGCACCCTCCACCCAACTCAGCGACTGTTGAATAACATTTCCTCAGAGTGTGGGGAGGAAGAAGAGTCAGAAAAAAACACAGGAGAACTTACATGCAGCCAGGACTGTGAAAAGGGCCATGGACGGGCAAAGACCCAATGACAGGGCTCCCACACGTAACTGAGAGCTCCCAGAACACAACAGTTTGTGCTTCAGGGTCTCAGGGAGCCCGGGAGGAGCATTCAGACCCCACCAAAGAAATGCAAGCTGTAGCTAGGAAAGCCTCGCTGAGTTAACAGAATGGGCTTATGTTTTCTGAGAGTGATCCAGAAAGATGCAGGCCTTGGCACCCTGAACTTTCCCATTGCCCGGCACAGCCTAGGAACATACATGTCTGAATGCCCAAGAAAAAGGGCACCAAAACAGGGCATTTGCTAAACCTGAGAGGCCTTCAAAGATGGGAGGGAGAGTGATATCATAGCCACCTGTCTGGGCTGATGGCCAAAGAACATCGGGCATCAAGTGGAGGCCAGCAGGAAGAGGTGATGGCCAAGACCACACTCCCCAACCTAAGTGCTCTGGTTTACATGAGCCGTATGAACTCACATGGGTTTAGACATAAGCCCAGAGAAGAGATGGGAGAAGTACATCGCTTTACCATGTATCCAACAAAAGGCAGAGAGTTCAAAATGTAAATTAAATTGGTCAGTAGAAAAAAAAAAAAAAAACTGTTAGCTGAAATGTGTACCTATTGCACTAAGATTAAGGTGTGTTCAAGGTTCCATGATTACAAAGAAAAGAGGCTGGAGAAATTGGAATAGCATAGCTTGACTTTAGCACCGAGGATGAAAAGGAGCTCCCTGTAGGACCCAAAGGCTTTGGGCAGAGGGGAAATCTGAGCAGAGGCACAGTTAGGAAGGGTGACTTGGGGGGACAGCAAGTTATTGTGTGTGGCTGGTCTCAGGGGACAAGTTGGGGAGCAGTAGAAGGTCTGGCTGGGAAGGAAAACCTGGGTTCAACCGTGAAGATTATTATCTAGAAGTTCCGGTCCTTTAGAAGGAGCACTCCAGCAGTAGTGTGTTCTGGCAGAAGTGATTTGGATGGGAGGGCGAAAGGCCTAAAATTAGGGGCCGGCAAGTTCAAACTAGCTCAGATGGAAAATGAAAAGAGAAGTGACTACAGGATAAAGCACATAAGAATGAGGCTAAAGAAGACACCCTAACACCTGGGAGGAATAAACACGGAAGAACAAGCAGAAATAGATCTAAAGGGTGTTTGGCATACTAACAGGGATCCTGGTCATGTATCGAATTTTGGGTTTGCTTCTCTTCCGGACTTTCACAATCAGAGTGGGACACAGTCACCTGGGCTGATTAATTAAGCGTGTGTGGTAGAGTTTGTTACACTAGCTCTCACTAGCCATGATCATGTGGAACACCAAAAGCAGGGGAAAAACACATGTGCCCATGGTCATATCAGGGATTCTTACAGACCCTTTATTTTTAGAAAATATTTTAGAGAGAATAAAATTGTAGTGGAACAACTCTGCACAATTATAAATTAAAAGACTGTTCTAGAGCCCTCGAATTTGATCACTCGGTGGCTGTGTGACACTGGGCAAGTGACACAGTTTCTCTAAGCTTTAGTTTCCTCATCTGTCACACAGGAGGAAAGATAATGGGGCCTCCTGTTTAGGGTTCTCATAGAAGTAAATCAGGATAATATGTCTGAACAGTGCCTGATATTTACTAAGTGCTACTGGCCCTATTCTTCTGAGATTGAGACGATCCATATAAAACACTTAGCGTTCGACCTGGCACAACACGTGAAATCAGTATATGCTGGACGTCACCATAATTATTAGCTGAAGTCACTCAGCTCACCCTCCTCCTTGTCCAGCTAGCAAGAGGCAGCGAGGGAAGAGCAGGGCAGTGGGCCCTTGCGGCTGCAGCAGCTGTGCTGGGAAAACAGATTCAGTTGCAAATGAGCTGTCCTTCCGGATAACGCAGGACTCATACAGCCCAGCTCTGATAAGGGAGGGGAACTATCTCCCATGAAAGCCTTTTGAAAACTCAGAGTGAGAAGCATACATCTCCACTCCCCTTCCTTGGTCTTGTTGGAAGAAGAGACTCAGGAATAGGGTGAGTCTGGGAAAGCTTAACCTGCTATCTGAATGGCCCTCAACAGGAGGACACTGCAGAGTCCTTACAGAGAAGCACTGTCAGTGTCCTCGTGGCTGTGCACTCAGGCCTTGTCACCACAGCTGCTTTGCTCTTTCCTTCTCCTTTCCTCTCCCGTGGAGCTGAGTGTTAGTCTTTCTAGGATGTGGTGAAGACGCCCTTTATCATATCAAAGAATTTGCACAAGAAGTCACCTCAAAAATCCATACAAACTGCATGTCTTTACAATTTTTAAATTCTTCTTTATTGTTGGCTGTGCTGGGTCTTCACTGCTGCGCACAGGCTTCCTCAACGTGCGGATGGCCAGCTTCTCTTTGCGGTGGCTTCTTTTGCTGCGGGCCGCAGGCTCTAGGTGCCCAGATTTCAGTAGTTGAGACCCACGGGTTCGGCAGTTGTGGCTCCTGGGCTCTAGAGTGTGGGCTTAGTGGTTGTGGCACATGGACTCAGTTGCCCTGCAGCATGTGGGAGCTTCCTAGACCAGGGATTGAACCTGTGTCTCCGGCACTGGCAGGTGGATTCTTAACCACTGGACCACCACTTGCATTTTTAATAGACTTCATTTTTAGAGCAATTTTAGGGTCTCAGCAAATTGAGTGCAAAGTATAGAGATTTCCCATATACTTCCTGTCCTAACAAAGACAGGCACAGCTTCCTCCACCGTCATCTCCCACGACTGTTCCAATCCACTACACTGATACATCATTATCTCTCAAAGCCCACCGTTTACAGTGGGGTTCATTCTTGGTGCTGTACATTCTGTGGGTCTGAACAAAAGTATAACAACACACATCCACCATTTTCGTGTCATACAAAATAGTTTTACTGCCCCCAAATCCTTGGTGCTCAGGACCACACACCCCTCCCTCCTCTCTGGTCCTTTTCATCTTGTCGATGATTTTGCCTTTTCCAGAACGTCATATAGTTGGAATCATACAGTATGTAGCCTTTTTAGTTTGGCTTCTTTCACTTAGTAATATGCATTTATGTTTCTTCCAAATCTATTTTAGGACTTGATAGCTCATTTTTTTTTTTAGCACTGAATAAATAATATTCCATAGTGTCTAGGCATACTACAGGTTATTTATCAATTCACCTACTGAAGGATATCTTGGTTGTTTCCAAGTTTTGGTAACTATGAATAAAGCTTCTACAAACATTCTTGTTGAGACTTTTGTATGGACATGATTTTTCAGCTCATTTAGGTAGTTACCAAGGAGTGCCATTGCTGGACCATTTGGTAAGAGTATGTTTACTTTTTTAAGAAATTGCCAAACTGTCTTCCAAGGTGGCTAAACCACTTTGTATTCCCATCAGCAATGAATGAGAGTTCTTGTTGTTCCCATCCTCACCAGCATTGATGTCAGTGTTCAAGATTTTGGCCACTCTAATAGGTATGTAGTGACATCTCATTGTTGTTTCGACTTTCAGTTCCCTGGTGAATATGGTGTTGAGCATCCTTCCATATGCTTATTTACCATTTGTATGTCTTCTTTGCTGAGGTATCTATCTGGGTCTTTTTCCCACTGTTTAACCAGTTTTTTTTATTTTCTTATTGTTGAGTTGTGGGGGTTCTTTGCATATGTTAAATAGCAGTCTTTATCAGACATGCCTCTTGCAAATATTTTCTCTGCAGTCTGGTTTCTCTTCTCATCTCTTGATAAAACTTACATTTTTCACATCTATTGCAATTTTTCTTTCCAGCCAGCCTATTGCTATTCCTTTTTCTATAAGCCATGAAAATAACACATGCAAAAAAAAGAAATGACAGAAAGGGAGACCACAATAAAACAAACAACACACACTGCAGACGCACTCAGTAAGCACAGAATAGCAACCATTGATCAAACACACATAGTCTAGCTTGCTGGGTCAGCAATACGTGTTCATGCTGTACTGTAATAAATTATTACATATATTTTATTTTAGGAAAATATGTCACAGACAAATATCATTCTGATGAGTCAATCACATAAAAACCACAACAAGAAGAATATTTTGGATGGGTGGGGAGTGAGTTTGCAGGACCCCACTTCCTTCTGAAGTAGTCTCCTTCCAAGTTGAAACAAAGCCTGGCTGCAATAAAGCAAATGGTCTTCATGGAGCCCTAAAGACCTCCTGTAACCAGATAGGAATTTATCTTGATTTGGCTAAGGAAGCCAAGAAGGCCATAAATCCCTGAATCTGTCATAGAGGAAGAATGATATGCTCAGTCTGATATCGTCTTTGTGCACTGTGCCCAAGTGCATGGAAATTTCCAAGAAAATATTCCCAGAGGCAGGTCTCAGGTTACCTAAGTGCATTGTGTGTGACACATGGAAATTGTACACGGACGTATTTTAGGTGTTGCCCAAATCGTGCAGAAAGCTTGAAGGAGATACTGGTCTCTATGATGCAATGCCATATGTCAGACACACACATTCACAAATTTAATATAAAATGCTGGGCTCTGATACTCCTCATAGGCAAAACAGCTATGAAGACCTCTTGTTGGAAATACCAATTGTTAGGAGAGTCTAGGTCTCAAGATGCTGCATGAGGGACTTCTTTGGCCCGTTCTCCCTCCAGTCGAGCACTAAGGAAGGGCTGTGCAATCCTGAAAGTTCAGAAAATGAGTCACAGGGCTTTCCTCTCTTTCGGGGATCTTATGCTCACATTATCATAATGCCACAAAGGCCAATACAAATGAGTGCATAGACTCTCCATTCTCAGTTTCAAATATAGAAAGCTGTGTTAAATATGCTCCTGGAGCTGCTCTTTCCAACAGAGTTCCCCAATTCCAGGCTGGAAATTCACCCAGCAAAGAATTCTGATATAATACCCTTTCTTTGTCTCTTTCTTTCAATAGCTTATCAAGTAGAGAACAGTAAATCAGAGTACAAAGTCATCTGGGACTGATCACACCAACTTTTAAGAAACTTGCATTTTAATCATATCTTCAAAAATTCATGGGATTTCTCTGTTGGTCCAGTGGTTAAGACGCTGACCTTTCACTGTAAGAGTCATGGGTTTGATCCCTGGTTGGGGAACTAAGACCCCATGTGCCACATAGCCAAAAAAAAAAAAAAAAACTCATGTTGGCCCTTATGGCAAATATCAACAGCCATAATAAAGACTAAATTCTCTATTTTTACTTTTTCTTCAACACATTATATTTGTAATATCATACTATAATAATATAATTTAAAACTTTAAGAAATACACTTAGTATAAAATAGATATGACAAAGTCCATGGGTCTAATCTTTTAATTTTTCAGAAAGGGAAATGAGATATATTAGAGACAAAGTTACTTTCCCCAGCAAGTTTGTGATAGATACAGCTCTGTTAATGATTTCATTTAGGGAGATTTCTCCAGGAATCCAGTGGTTACAACTCCACCTCCCAGTGCAAGCAGTGTGGGTTTGATTCCCCCACCAAGGGGTGCAGCCAAAAATTTAAAAAAAAAAAAAAAAAAAATTCATCAAAAATTCAAGACAAGGTATAATGGACTCACTCCTCTGCTTTTGCTCTTCTAAATCCACTCACCGTTCTCTTTGTTCCCCAATTTTCCCTAGGGAAACACCCCAGACACTCTCCTTTAAAAAATAAAAAAGACACATGTTTACTTTTGCAGTCGCTGCCATTCCAGTGGGACAAATAAAACAAGTATAAAACATTCAGCACACAGCATTTACTCTGATCACGAAAATTGATTCAGAAATCAGCAACGCGCCAATCAGAGCAAGAGGCAATATAAGATTTTTGCTGGTGATGCTGACACAAAGTCCTTTACTTTTCCCATAGAGTTGAAGTACAAGGATGTAAGAACATGAGACACAACTCTCTTACCACTATAAAAGACCAATGTATGTAAGAATGAAACCAGCACCTAGAGAACAGAAAAAGAATATGTTTTTCCAATCTCTTTATCAACCCATGCCTGAACTCTTGAGTTTTCAGATACATGAGTCAATAAATTGCTTTTCTAACTTAGAATTCATCTTTCAACCTTGCATTCTTCCTCCCGAAACACCCTTCCCCCAAATAACCACACAGGTAAGCCTTCCTTCAGATCTTTACTAAATGTCACCAACACAATGAAACATTTCTTGATGACCATATTTTAAACTGCAACCCTCCTCTTCAACATGTCCATATTGCTTCATCCCCCGCCCCTCACCACCCATGTAGCACTTCAGTTCAGTTCAGTCGTTACTTCAGTTCAGTTCAGTTCACTCGTTCAGTCGTGTCCGACTCTTTGCGACCCCATGAATTGCAGAATGCCAGGCCTCCCTGTCCATCACCAACTCCCGGATGTCACTCAGACTCACATCCATGGAGTCAGTGATGCCATCCAGCCATCTCATCCTCTGTCGTCCCCTTCTCCTCCTGCCCCCAATCCCTCCCAGCATCACAGTCTTTTCCAATGAGTCAAATCTTCGCATGAGGTGGCCAAAGTACTGAGTTTCAGCTTCAGCATCATTCCTTCCAAAGAAATCCCAGAGCTGATCTCCTTCAGAATGGACTGATTGGATCTCCTTGCAGTCCAAGGGACTCTCAAGAGTCTTCTCCAACACCACAGTTCAAAAGCATCAATTCTTCGGCGCTCAGCCTTCTTCACAGTCCAGCTCTCACATCCATACATGACCACAGGAAAAACCATAGCCTTGATTAGACGGACCTTTGTTGGCAAAGTAATATCTCTGCTGTTGAATATGCTATCCAGGTTGGTCCTAACTTTCCTTCCAAGGAGTAAGCGTCTTTTAATTTCGTGGCTGCAGTCAACATCTGTAATGATTTTGGATCCCAGAAAAATAAAGTCTGCCACTGTTTCCACTGTTTCCCCATCTATTTCCCATGAAGTGATGGGACCAGATGCCATGATCTTCATTTTCTGAATGTTGAGCTTTAAGCCAACTTTTTCACTCTCCACTTTCACTTTCATCAAGAGGCTTTTTAGTTCCTCTTCACTTTCTGCCATAAGGGTGGTGTCATCTGCATATCTGAGGTTATTGATATTTCTCCTGGCAACCTTGATTCCAGCTTGAGTTTCTTCCAGTCCAGCATTTCTCATGATGTACTTTGCATATAAGTTGAATAAGCAGGGTGACAATATACAGCCTTGACATATTCCTTTTCCTATTTGGAACCAGTCTGTTGTTCCATGTCCAGTTCTAACTGTTGCTTCCTGACCTGCATACAGATTTCTCAGGAGGCAGGTCAGGTGGTCTGGTATTCCCATCTCTTTCAGAATTTTCCAGTTTATTGTGATCCACACAGTCAAAGGCTTTGGCATAGTCAATAAAGCAGAAATAGATGTTTTTCTGGAACTCTCTTGCTTTTTCCATGATCCAGCAGATGTTGGCAATTTGATCTCTGGTTCCTCTGCCTTTTCTAAAACCAGCTGGAACATCAGGAAGTTCACAGTTCATGTATTGCTGAAGCCTGGCTTGGAGAATTTTGAGCATTACTTTACTAGCATGTGAGATGAGTGCAATTGTGTGGTAGTTTGAGCATTCTTTGGCATTGCCTTTCTTTGGGATTGGAATGAAAACTGACCTTTCCTAATCCTGTGGCCACTGCTGAGTTTTCCAAATTTGCTGGCATACTGAGTGCATCACTTTCACAGCATCATCTTTCAGGATTTGAAATAGCTCCACTGGAATTCCATCACCTCCACTAGCTTTGCTCCTAGTGATGCTATCTAAGGCCCACTGGACTTCACATTCCAGGATGTCTGGCTCTAGGTCAGTGATCACACCATCATGGTTATCTGGGTCATGAAGATCTTTTTGTACAGTTCTTCTGTGTATTCTTGCCATCTCTTCTTAATATCTTCTGCTTCTGTTAGGTCCATACCATTTCTGTCCTTTATTGGTCTCATCTTTGCATGAAATGTTCCCTTGGTATCTCTAATTTTCTTGAAGAGTTCTCTAGTCTTTCCCATTCTATTATTTTCCTCTATTTCTTTGCATTGATCACCGAGGAATGCTTTCTTATCTCTCCTTGCTATTCTTTCGAACTCTGTATTCAGATACTTATATCTTTCCTTTTCTCCTTTGCTTTTAGCTTCTCTTCTTTTCTCAACTATTTGTAAGTCCTTGTCAGACAACCATTTTGCTTTTTTGCATTTTTCTTGGGGATGGTCTTGATCACTGCCTCCTGCAAATGTCATGAACCTACATCCATAGTTCTTCAGACACTCTGTCTCTCAGATCTAATCTTTTGAATCTATTTGTCACTTCCACTCTATAATCATAAGGGATTTGATTTAGGTCATACCTGAATGGTCTAATGTTTTTTCCTAGTTTCTTCAATTTAAGTCTGAATTTGGCAATAAGGAGTTCATGATTGAGCCACGTCAGTTCCTGGTCTGGTTTTTACTGAGTGTATAGAGTCTCTCCATCTTTGGCTGCAAAGAATATAATCAATCTGATTTCAGTGTTGACCATCTGGTGATGTCCATGTGTAGAGCTGTCTCTTGTGTTGTTGGAAGAGGGTGTTTGCTATGACCAGTGCACTCTGTTGGCAACACTCTGTTAGCCTTTGCCCTGCTTCACTCCGTACTCCAAGGCCAAATTTGCCTGTTATTCCAGGTAGCTCTTAACTTCCTACTTTTTCATTCCAGTCCCCTATAATGAAAAGGACATCTTTTTTGGGTGTTAGTTCTAGAAGGTCTTGTAGGTCTTCAGGGAACCATTCAACTTCAGCTTCTTCAGCATTACTGGTTGGGGCATAAACTTGGATTACCATGATATTGAATGGTTTGCCATTCAATTAACAGAGATCATTATGTTTTTTGTGATTGCATCCAAGTACTGCATTTTGGACTCTTTTGTTGACCATGATGGCTACTCCATTTCTTCTAAGGGATTCTTTTCCACAGAAGTAGATACAATGGTCATCTAAGTTAAATTCACCCATTCCGGTCCATTTTAGTTCACTGATTCCTAAAATGTCAATGTTCAATCTTGCCATCTCCTGTTTGACCACTTCTAATTTTCCTTGATTCATAGACCTAACATCCCAGGTTCCTATGTAATATTGCTCTTTACAGCATTGGACTTTACTTCCATCGCCCATCACATCCACAACTGAGTGTTGTTTTTGCTTTGGCTCCATCTCTTCATTCTTTCTGCAGTTATTTCTCCACTCTTCTCCAGAAGCATATTGGGCACCTACCGATCTGGGGAGTTCATCTTTCAGTGTCCTATCTTTTTGCCTTTTCATACTATTCACAGGGTTCTTAAGGCAAGAACACTGAAGTGGTTTGCCATTCCCTTCTCCAGTAGACCACATTTTGTCAGAACTCTCCACCATGACCCATCCGTCTTGGGTGGCCCTACATAGCATGGCTCATAGTTTCACAGAGTTAGACAAGGCTGTGGTCCATGTCATCAGTATGGTTAGTTTTCTGTGATTGTGGTTTTCATTCTGTCTGCCCTCTGACAGAGAAGGATAAGAGTCTTATGGAAGCTTCCTGATGGGAGATATTAACATATTGCCCATGAATAATTTTCGTTTTAAGCATTTTTCTGGTGGTCCAAATGGGGATGGAAAAGGACCACCACGGCAAATCTGGAGGTGACAAAAGTCTCAGAACCTGACAATGATCTCATTGTCCTTCTTTCTGACCTGTAGAATCTGACACCCACCCCCACCCTCGACCATTGAGCAGGTTACTTGAAATCCAGTGATTTCAGCTTTTTCTTTTAGAGCACTGAAATCTGTCTTCTCCTTCTCCTGGCCCGTGTCTTCCAGGAAAGCCCTCCCTTTATCAAGGAAACAATTAAGAAAGACATTAGGTGCTATGATCAAAACTGAGGAATTTGCATCCCCAACACCCACGGAGATTGGAAAATACCTTTTATGACTTTCAGAAAGATATCTCTTAGGAATTTTTCTCACAAGAGCAAGAAAGATAAATGAGTACATTTTCTGTTATTAAAACCTATACACACACATACCCTACCTTTCTAATGGTTAAGATAAGAAAAGACAGAATGCTGTACTAAGTGAAGAATGTCAGAGAAGGAGAAATATCCTATTACATCCCTTATATGTGAAATCTAAAAAGAGATGATATAGATGAACTTATAAAACAGAAAGAGAATGAACTATGGTTGCCAGGGGGAAGGAATAGTTAAGGAGTTTGGGATGGTCATGTACACGCTGCTATATTTAAAATGAATATAAGTAAGGACCTCCTGTATAGCACATGGAACTCTGTTCATTGTTATGTGGCAGCCTGGATGAGAGAAGGGTTTGGGGGAGAATTGCTTTCTGTTCAGTCACTAAGTCATGTCAGACTCTTTGCAATCCCATGGACTACAGTATACCAGGCTTCCTTGTCCTTCACTATCTCCTGGAGTTTGCTCAGACTCATGTCCATTGAGCCAACGATGCCATCCAACCATCTCATCTTCTGTTGCCCTCTTCTCCTCTTGTGCTCAATCTTTCCTAGCCTCAGAGTCTTTTCAAATGAGTTGGCTCTTCGCATCAGGTGGCCAAAGTATTGGAGCTTCATTATCAGTCCTTCCAATGAATATTATTCAGGGTTGATTTCCTTTAGGATTGACTGGTTTGATCTTGCTATCCACAGAACTCCAGTCTTCTCCACACCATAGTTCGAAAGCATCAATTCTTCAGTGCTCAGCCTTCTTTATGGTCCAACTCACACGTCCATACATGACTACTGGAAAAACCATAGCTCTGATTAGATGGATCTTTGTTGACAAAGTGACGTCTCTGTTTTTGGATACATGTATATGTATGGCTGAGTCCCTTCACTGTTCACCTGAAACTATCACAACATTGTTAACTGGCTATCCCCCAATACAAAATTAAAAGTTCAAAAAGAAAACAAATAGAATGCAACTTTGAAACACACCATTGCTATCTACCTCCATGGCAGCTGCCGATTAGAGTATAACTTTTCCCATCCCTTCCCACTTTTTTTACCGTGACTTCAAACTAATGCATAGGCCCCAGGAAAGTCTCCAAACTCTTTGTGGCAATCCAAAACCAATTGTGCTACATAATTTTCTGAGCATTTCTGATGGCTTTTAAAAATACATTATCCTATAGTCTAAAATGACATAGTTGGCGAAAGCAGACTGAAGGACAATTCATTTTGCTGTGAGTAGAAGTAAGAGCAATAAACCTGCAGTGCGGGGCTTCCCTTGTGGCTCAGCTGGTAAAGAATCTATCTGCAATGAGGGAGACCTGGGTTAGATCCCTGGGTTGGGAAAATCCCCTGGAGAAGGGAAAGGCTACCCACTTCAGTATTCTGGCCTAGAGAATTCAATGGACTGTGTATAGTTCATGCGGTCACAAAGAGTCGGACATGACTGTGCAACTTTCACTTTCATTTTGGTTAAACTCAAGGACCACCCTTCTTTTGTGAAAACAGACTTAAATAGACAAAGGCCAAATTTTTCCATGAATGTTTAGGTCCTCAGCTAGGGTGAAGTTGATAGGATAAACACAGATTAATTAAGCACCATTTCCTGATTATCATTACCCACTAGAATTTGTTAACAAGATTATCAAGTGAGGTAGGCAAAAGAAGACCAAATAAAAATGTAAGAAGATATTCTTAACCCACCAGCACCAGGGCATAGGTTTCTACTAGCAGGAATGGATCCCCACTGAACTCATCACATATTCCATCCCAGTCACTCTAATCAATATCCTCACACATCTGTGAATTGACTCCTAAGATTGAGGTATAAGTGGAGGACACTGTATCAGACAGGCTTCTGACCCTAACTCGATGTCATTAGAAGCGTGATATAATACTCAGAACATTTCAGATGGAACCAATATTTCAACATTTGCAAACCTTTAAGGCTCATTCCCTTGAACAAGACCTTGTGTTAGTGTTCCTCCTTAAACACAAACTTGATCATTCTTCTGTTTTCCTAGCAGGGTCTATGGTGGAGATAAGACAGATAACTATTCTCTAGAAACTACCACCTACTGGAGAAGAGGTTACATGTGGTGGGATGAGAGAGTTAGAGATGAACTCTGGGACTTCCCTGGCAGTCCAGTGGTTAAGACTCCTACCCTCCACTGCAGAGGGCGAGGGTTCCACCTCTGGTTGGGGAACTAAGATCCCACATGCTGTGCCACCAAAAAAAAAAAAAAAATTTTTTTTATAAAGAGATGAGAGATGAATTTGAAATGAGGGCGCTCAGATTGTTTCTGAGATGGGGTAAGTAGCAGGCCAAGACTTGTGTAGACAGTGTCAGATTCATTCACTAAAAATTTAGTGTGTACTCCTGTGCAGGGTATAAGGGGTGATTCAGTGGTGAGCAGAGTGGTCCAGATCTCTTCATCCAGAGTTTAAAGTAATATAAGGGAGCCAGTTCTTAATCAAATAATCCCATGAATATGCATATAATAGTGTGTACTTTTTAATACTAGAGCTATGATCTGACCTAGAACTATTTCATCTGACCTAGATTACGGACGGGAATCAAGGAAGGCTCTCTGAGAAGGGATCATGGAAGGCTGTCCTGTGAAGTGATTTTGGAGTGAGATCTGGAGAATGAATGACAGTTAAACAACCAAGTGCAGCTGGCAGATCAGCCAGGGAGGACACAGCTGGCCAAGTCTACAGTGGGAGAGGCCTTGGAGGCAATTAACTGATCAGAGCTCACAGAGACGGAACAAAGATCACCAATAGAGATGGTCGGGTTTGTCCATGGAATGGCAGTACACTGTTGTTGTTTAGCCACCAAGTTGTGCCCGAGTCTTTTGCAATCCCATGGATTGTAGCCTGCCAGGCTCCTCTGTCCGTGGGATTTCCCAGGAAGAATACTGGACTGGTTTGCAATTTTCTACTCCAGGTGATCTTCCTGACCCAGGGATCAAATCTCTTTTGCCTGTATGGTAGGTGGATTCTTTACCATTGAGCCACCAGGGAAGCCCCAACAGTACCCTACCCAGGCTAGAGAAAAATGTGCATGGCAGGAGACAGAATAAACCTGGAAATAATAATTGGGGTCCTTCACATTGTAGAAGAATATGCAAAGTGGGTTGGAGGGTTTGAACTGCATTCTAGAGGCAATAAGAAACCACAGGCATATAGGCACAACTTGTTTAAGGGTGGTTGTTCTAGAAGCAATATTAAAGTGGATGTTGATGAAATGAGAGGGAGGAGAGAAGAAAGGGATAATGATTGGGGAAAATATGAGCAGGCAAGAGAAACAAAGCAATGTCTTGCACTAGGGCAGTGGGACTCATAACGGAACAGGTGTAGATACTGCAAAGTAGAATTGCCACATTCTGCGGATGTGAAGGCAGGTGGGGAAGAGGGGGATCACAACAACTGAAAAGGGATGAACTTCAGCATATGCAGATGACACCACCTTTATGGCAGAAAGTGAAGAACTAAAAAGCCTCTTGATGAAAGTGAAAGTGGAGAGTGAAAAAGTTGGCTTAAAGCTCAACATTCAGAAAACAAAGATCATGGCATCACGTCCCATCACTTCATGGGAAATAGATGGGGAAACAGTGGAAACAGTGTCAGACTTTATTTTTCTGGGCTCCAAAATCACTACAGATGGTGACTGCAGTCATGAAATTAAAAGACGCTTACTCCTTGGAAGAAAAGTTATGACCAACCTAGATCACCTATTCAAAAGCAGAGATACTACTTTGCCAACAAAGGTCCGTCTAGTCAAGGCTATGGTTTTTCCTGTGGTCATGTATGGATGTGAGAGCTGGACTGTGAAGAAGGCTGAGTGCATAAGAATTGATGCTTTTGAACTGTGGTGTTGGAGAAGACTCTTGAGAGTCCCTTGGACTGCAAGGAGATCCAACCAGTCCATTCTGAAGGAGATCAGCCCTGGAATTTCTTTGGAAGGAATGATGCTAAAGCTGAAACTCCAGTACTCTGGCCACCTCATGTGAAGAGTTGACTCATTGGAGAAGACGCTGATGCTGGGAGGGATTGAGGGCAAGAGGAGAAGGGGACGAGGGGACGACAGAGGATGAGATGGCTGGATGGCATCACTGACTCGATGGATGTGAGTCTGAGTGACCTCCGGGAGTTGGTGATGGACAGGGAGGCCTGGCGTGCTGCGATTCATGGGGTCTCGAAGAGTCGGACACGACTGAGCGACTGATCTGATCTGATCAGCATTGTGAGGAGGACACACTTAGAATTGGGGAATAAGAAGAGTCTTATTCTTGGGGATGTCAGATTCATTTCAGATATGCCATAATGACATCTGGGACAGACAAATAGCTAATTGTGACAAGCTGGCTTTTTTCAAAAGTTGTATTTGGAAATAAAAGAACACAGGTCAGTCAACCAACAATATTTTCTGGGTACCTACTATATACCAGGGAGAGTATTTCAGACACTGAATAGAGCTAAGAATTAGAACTCATTTCTGCCTTCATGGAATACGACTTGTATATGAAAGGGGTTTTGCAAAAAAACAAACGAAAAAAAAAAAACCCACAGAAACCCAAAGGTCACATGATGAACCCCTTAATAAACCATAAACAAGTGATACATAAGTGAAACAACAGTTCAAAGAATTGTCCGTTATCTAGGATCACATCTGTAAAGTATGGCACTGTGAAGGTTAAGGCTCTTCTCTTAGGAGAGACATTAGAATGCAAATTCAAGTCACCAGCTCTCATCAAAGGGGAGGTAGACTTCAAAAGCTCCTTGTGAATTTCATCCAAGAATTTAGAGGACACAGCAAAGGACAGGATAAATAATAGAGTCTTATTCTTTGGAAAAGAGAAAGAAGAGAGGGAAATCCCACTAGCAAAGACACTTAAACATCTTAGCCCTTCATCAACACTCAGAGGACATACTGAATTTCAGGGGAAAAAAAAAGCCTTTGTCACTTTTACTTCCAAGTAGATGCCAAAATTATCTCATATTGAAGATCCTAGGGCTCTCAGGCCTTATCATTTTTGGAAATAAACAGATACTGGACAAAATTATAATATAGTACCAAAAATTATCTTCAAATGAAATGAACAACAAAGGATCATTAAAGGCTCAAAATTTGAAAACAAGCCTGGGGAACTATACTCAATACTTTGTAATAACCTATAAGGGAAAAGAATCAAAAAAGAATAGCTGTATATGGATAACTCAATTACTTTGCTGTGCACTTGAAATTAACACACTGTAAATCAACTATACTCCAATAAATAAATAACACATATAAAAAAGAAAACAAGTCTGAAACTAAAAATAGAATAAATATATTTGATGAATTTAAGAGCTAAAAACCAAACATATATACACACATTTATATCTACATACATATATGTAGATGTAAAGATATATAAAGATTAGATGTGTCTGCTCATTTCTGTCTGACTCTTTGCAACCCCATAGATTGTGCCCTGTCAGACTCCTCTGTCTGTGGAATTTTCCAGGCAAGAATACTAGAGTGGGTTGTCATTTGCTGCTCCAGAGGATCTTCCTGACCCAGGGGTCAAACCTGAGTCTCCTGCATTGGTAAGGGGATTCTTTACCATTGCTCCACTTAGGAAGCTCAAAGATTAAATAGATCTAAATACATATAAAATTAATCCAAGTAGGAGATTAAAGCTAAAATTTCTATATCATGCAGCTTGTCAAGGGCTTCCCTAGTGGCTCAAGGGTGAAGAATCCACCTGCCAAGCAGGAGATGTAGGTTCAATCCCTGGGTCAGGAAGATCCCCTGGAGAAGGAAACAACAACGCACTCCAGTAGGAGGAGACTGGTGGGCCCCAGTTCATAGGGTCACAGAAGAGTCAGATGCGACTTACTGCCTAAACAAGAACATGCAGCTTGTCAACAATTTATTAAAAATCTGGCTTATTTAGAACCTTCCCTGGTGGTCCAGTGGTTAAGAATTCACCTCGCAATGCAGGAGACACAAGTTCAATTCCTGGTGAGGGAACTAAGATCTCCCACATTACAGAGCAACTAAGCCCACACACCACAACTGCTGATCCCACATGACACGTCTAAAGAGTCAATGCACCACAATGAAAGATCCTGCATGATACATGAAGATCCCAAGGGCTGCAACTAAGACCTGACAGAGCCAGACAAATACATTAAAAAAAAAATCTGGTCCAGTTAATTAACTGATGCTAAAGTTCCTTAGAAGAATAAAAGTGAGAGAGCAGCTAAGAACATGTTGAAAAATAATTCTATTAGAGGTGTGAAGAAGAAGCTTCAGTTCAGTTCAGTCACTCAGTCATGTCCAACTCTTTGCGGCCTCATGAATCCCAGCACGCCAGGCCTCCCTGTCCATCACTAACTCCCAGAGTTCACTCAGACTCATAGTCCATCGAGTCAGTGATGCCATCCAGCCATCTCATCCTCTGTTGTCCCCTTCTCCTCCTGCCCCCAATCCTTCCCAGCATCAGAGTCTTCTCCAATGAGTCAATTCTTCCCATTGGTGACCAAAGTACTGGAGTTTCAGCTTTAGCATCATTCCTTCCAAAGAAATCCCAGGGCTGATCTCCTTCAGAATGGACTGGTTGGATCTCCTTGCAGTCCAAGGGACTCTCAAGAGTCTTCTCCAACACCACAGTTCAAAAGCATCAATTCTTATGCGCTCAGCCTTCTTCACAGTCCAACTCTCACATCCATACATGACCATAGGAAAAACCATAGCCTTGACTAGATGGACCTTTGTTGGCAAAGTAATGTCTCTGTTTTTGAATATACTATCTAGGTTGGTCATAACTTTCCTTCCAAGGAGAAGAAGCTTACTCACTAGTTATCAACAGTACTTTAAATCTACAATAATTAAAACAGCGCAGATTAGGCAAGCAGACTGATGAAATTAAACAGTTCAGATCTAGACCCAGGTATGGGAATTCAGTGAATGCAAAAGTTTCATTTCAAAGCAATTCTAAAGACTGATCAGTGCCTACATAAATGGTGTCAGAAAAGTAAGAAACTCATTTAGAAAAATAAAGGATGATCTCCACAAAAAAAGAGCATCTTAATGCCATTGATATGACCACAAGAGCCTTTTCACTCTGGTTTTATCAATAGAAATAATTTTTTTAAAAAAATAATGGTTTTAGGGCTTCCCTGGTGGCTCAGTGGTGAAGAATTCGCCTGCCAGTGAAAGGGACACGGGTTTGACCCTGGTGTGTGAAGATTCCACATGTCGCGGAGCAACTGAGCCTGTGCACCACAGTGTTGAGCCTGTGCTCTAGACCCGGAACTACTGAGCCCATGTGCCTCAGCCACTAAAGCCTGCATGCCCTAGGGCCCGTGCTCCACGGCAAGAGAAGGCACCACAATGTGAAGCCTGCAGACTGCAGTGAAGACTAGCCCCTGCTCGCCACAAATAGAGAAGAGCCTTCGATGCAACAAGGGCCAGCAAAGCCAAAAGCAAGTATATAAATAAATAAAATTATTTTTTTTATTAAATAATGATTTTACCAACACTGAGTGAATTTCCCTTGGAAAATGTTCTGGAATCAAACAATTTTAATTTTCCTTGATGAATTTGCTATACAACATACTTAAAACATTTCTCTATCTATCATCATTTCCATTTTTCTTATCAAAAATGATTTTAACTGAGACCAAAAATTTATGTCATGTGAATCTTATAAATGGCTTACACAACATTGCTTTATCTTTACCAGATCTTACTAATTAAAACTTCTGCCACTCTTAGCTTTTCTCTATGACCATGGTTTCTATCAAGTCCAATTTTCCCCAAGTCAGATACTGCAGATATAAATTTGTCAAGAAGATTTATTCTTCTGGAAGCAACTAGTGAGTAACTGATTTTACCATGTGCTCTTGTAACTGTCAGCTTTAATTTGTGTTGATTATAAAATGGTGGGATCGAAACATCCTACATCAGATTCCTACTTCACAATTTATACACTTATTAAATAAATTCCAGATGGGTCAGAAATTGTACAATAGCACAAATAACAAAGAAAAACATAGCTGACTACATATCCATAATATAACCTCGGAGTAAAGAGAGTTTTCTATGCATAACTCAAAAATCTGAAGCCATAAAGGAAGTGTGATTCCCTTTCCCATCCCAGATGAGCTATAACACTAGCAGTTTTCAAATGTTCCATGGAGGCTGATTGAGGGGTCTAAGAGTCAGGATGGGAGGCTGGGAGTGAGGGACTGATTAACAGCAGATGTAGGTGGGGACAACAGACACTCCAAGGCTCTGTGGAAAATATATGTAGGATCCGAGCTTTAAAATTATTTTCAAATATTGTTTACCATTCCAAATGCAATACTTTATCACAACTAAAGGTTTAAAACAATTCAATAAGTTTAGCATAAACTAAAAGTACCCATTCCTCCTAAACCTATGTACAGAGATACTTACTGCTGCTAATTCTATGAGAATCATTACTGGTCTCTTTTTCAGTTTTTTTCAGCTTTTTACTTATTGTCCTTGGAAACTAGAAGTCCAGGTTTGTTTGGTTTATAACACAAATACAACAGTCTCAGATATTATGTCTCTCTCACACATAACTTTTTTATGAAATCATAATATACAAAGTTGATCCATTTAGTTTCATGGGTTTAAATACTATTTGTACACATCTGAGCACACTTCAAGAAGAGGTGGAAGGAAGGAATTGAGACACTCATCAGTAAGTGGCAATTGTTACCAAATAGTATTTTAAAAACCTTTTCCCATTTTTTTTCCTTTTAAAACCTTTTTTTTTCCTCTTTGATATAAAAGAAATGCATGTTCCCCTTTAAGAAACACAGAAAAGCACAAGAAATAGCCATCCATAATCTACCATATAGAGCCAACTGCTATTTCTTTTCATGAAGAAAGATTCTATGTATATGTAGAACAGCTGTGGCCCACAATCTTGCAAAGCCAGGGTTCAAGAAGAAGGTCCCAGCGTTGTAAGATAAAGTGGAGTAGGTAGGAAGTTACAGACCACATGCCCAGAACCCTCTGACAAACAGGATGAGGAAGAAACAAAAACATGGTCAGTGACTTTTTTGAAGAAGACACTTTTGAAACTAAGACAGGCAGAGCTCAGAGCAGAAACAAACAAGGGTGATGGGATGGGCAGATCCATTTCTGTTGGCTCAGATAAGCTTCCAGCCTTGAGCTGCAAACCCAAGGTTGTAGATTGGCAGAAGGCATCTGCAAAGCATAAATGCCACAAGAAGCAGCTTTATCGTCAGATTCCCCCCACACCAACTTTCCCCCAGATTTCCACTTCAGCTGAACAGACACCCTGGGGACATTTCAGACCTGAAGTATTTGTTTAAAGGCCACACAGTTTGACAGCAGAGAAACAAGAGTACAGAAAGGAAGCTTTAGCAAGAGCTTCAAAAACTGGTTCCATCTGAAGCTAGAAAGGAAGGAAAGTGTCTCAAATGGTGACACTAACAACCTTTGCAGATAAAGGTGATGCAAACACTGGGATTCTGGAGAACTTTTCACCCAGCTAAACTTACTCTCAGACTTCAGAAAGGATCGGAAAGGTGTATTAAGCACCCCCTCTGTGGCTCTGCAGAAAGCTTAAGGCAGGAATCCAACTTTTTCTGTAAAGGGTCAGATAGTAAATATGTTAGGCTTGGCGGTCCATTCTAGTGTCTCTGAAGCAACTGCTCAGCCTTGCAGCTGTGGTGAAAAGCGGCCACAGCCCATACATATAGTGAGTGAGAGGTGTGGCAGGGTGCCAATCAAACTTTACTTCTTGACATGAACATCTGAATTTCATAGAATGATCTTGTGCCACCAAATATTATTCCTCTGACTTTTCCCAATCCTTTAAAAATATAAAAACTCTTTTTAGCTCTCTGAGCTGTACAAAAACAGGTGGCCAGCTGGAGCTGGTTCCAGGGCTGGCCCGTCATTTCCTGACCTTTGGTCTAAAAGGAGAGTTTCTGCCCTGAGTTTATGTTCTAACAACATAGATAAGAGCACAGACTGGAGAATCAGGAGGCATTTGAAATAGGGTTTCTGTTTAGCTGGGGGAAGTCTGGGTGGTAGAAGAAATTTTGGTGGCTAGCCAATGAGTGGAGGGTGGGGTGGGGTTGTGGGACCAAGGGTACAGGAGGATTTCCCAACGGGGCTGCTACCCACCCGAGGTGTACCTCCGTGGAGCTGGCCTGTAGCATCAGGGGAGAGAAGGGTGAGCAAATGCCTCCCTGTCCAATTATGCATGCTCTACTTTCCCAGTGAATCAGGCCAGTGAAAAGATTAGCGGCAGCAAAGTCAAATTTAATTCAAAAGACTTTTTTTTTTTTTGCATAAAGATGAGGCCCAACTTTGTAGAGAAACAAAAACTAACAATCTCAGGTCACCTCCACTTCGGTCCAACTTTGTTTACCTGTGTGCACCAGGCTCTTATGCAAATTCCAGCAGCTGCTTCAAAATCAGCCTGAGCTTGGCCTTGATGGATTTATTTCTCATTTGCTGCCGGCACAGACCACATCTATTGAAGGGAGAAAAATACCAGCCACTCCACAGCCACTTGCCCAGGAGTCCCGGGCCTGCCTGGCAATGAGCCTCTTTACTCCCTGTCCAGCCCCGGCCTGCCGTTACCTTGCCATTGAATAGTCTGGAGGAAGAGTTCAATGCAGGGTTTGCACTTTCCCAGCCATTAGCCAGCTGCCAACGCATTTCATTATCTTAAGAGTGTTTTGTACATCAAAGCGTGTCCCAAACAGTGTGATCAAGTGGAAATAACAGTGCCTGGTCAACATTATAACTTGCAGCATTTTTTTTTTTTATCATGGATATAATGCCATCTGGCACCCAGGAACAGCCAAGGCCAGTGGTGAAAAAAACCCTGCCGCCCTGTTTTGCCTCTTGGTGTAAGAGTTAATCCCAACAAAGGCCAAGGCCTTAGAGTGACTGCCCTGTTGCTATCCTGCATATTTATTGTCTTACACAGGGCAAGCCGCCCCGAACCTGCAAAATCCAGGCGATCCGGGGAAAGAACGTTGTCTTTTTGTTTAGCAAACACACGCATGTACACACAAGGAGGAGACCAGGATTTAGAGATGCTCTCCTTTTCAAGCTACAAGAATGTCTGGAATCCAAACAAAGCACCTGGCCTTGAAATCCCCTATTAATAGTTTGAGTTTAATATCTTCTGCACCTACCCTGCTTTCAATAATTTTGAAAAATCCCTCCCACCTTGGATTTGATATCACAAACCACCCACCCTCTCCCATATCAGAGACTCCTAAACTGATTTCCGGTAACAAGCTTCTCCATGAGACTGCCATTGCTCTCTTAAAATTAAAAAGAGAAAGAATTTTCTGAAGTCACAACTCGCAAAGGTTCTGAATAAAACTCATCTGTAGCACACGCAAAATCCCACCACCTCAGAAGTGGATTTTCAGTTGACAAATTAGGAAAGAAAAGACCAGGAGTAGCTCAGTGCTTTCATTTTGACATCAATCTTCAAGACATAAAAGAACAAGACACAAAATGGGCAATCTCCTTCTCTGCCGAAATGAGGACAAATGATTGAGTTTATGGGTTTGTGTCCCCCCAACCCCCACCGGAAAATCTCAGATGCAGTGGCCTCAATGCACTGTGACGGTTTATAAACTCTTCAATGCTTTTTCCACTCATTACACAAAACCCTCCCTCTTCCACCCTTACAAATATCCCCCCATCCCTGCTTCCATCTCTGCAGGAGGGAAAGCCTGAAATTTCAACTAGGATTTTTCCTTCTTTGGGTTAAGTTCACATCAAGGGATGGTTTTGCAATCCGCATAAGCAATTATGTAAGCTTTCCCAAAGCATGGAAATTTTCTAGGGCAATTGTTGCCTATACATAGAATTTGTGCGTGCATGAGTGCGTGTGCATGCTGAGTTGCTTCAGTCATGTCCGACTCTTGTGCAACCCCATGGACTGTAGCCCGCCAGGCTCCTCTGTCCCTGGGATGCTCCAGGCAAGAATACTGGAGTGGGTTGCCATTTCCTTCTCCAGGGGATCTTCCCGACCCAGGTATCAAACCCGCATCTCCTGCGTCTCCTGCATTACAGGCGGATTCTTTATTCACTGAGCCACCCAGGGAAACCCTAGAATCCAGATGATTTTAAAAAGGAGATATCACCCAATAACCAACCTGTGGTTTGAAATTTTCTCAGAAAATCCGATGTGATCTACCTTCTCCCACTGTGTCTTCCTTTCACTGTCATAAACTGTAGTAGAATTAGAGCACACTTAGGAGACCAGGTTGCTACTTCAGGCTGCTATGGAAACAACTCAGAGAAATGAAGCTCCTAGCAGCCAGTATTAAGAACTACTTTAAAAAAAAAAAAAAGAAAAAACTAAACTTTCCTGATCTTTGATATCCTCAATACCATGACTGCTTTCCTCACTTCTTTTCTTGCCCTAAGAATCTGTGGGAAAGAAAGAAAATGAACCAGAAAGGAGAGTAATTGAAATCTTTGCCAAAATAAGAAAAAAATAATAGTACACTAGGGATGTCCCTGGTGGTCCAGTGGTTAAGAATTCACCTTGCAACGCAAGGGACAAGGGTTTGATCCCTGGTCAGAGAATTAAGATCCCACCTGCTGTGGGGCAACTAAGCCTGTGTGACCCAACTACTGGACCCACGTTCTAGAGCCCACGCTCCACAACAAGAGCAGCCACAACAATGAGGAGCCTGAGCATCACAACTAGAGAGCAGCCGCTGCTCAGCGCAACTAGAGAAAAGCCCAACATGGCCAAAAACAAATGAATAAAAGCATGAAGAAGAAGAGATTCCTGCTTTCAAGGAACTCATAACCTAATAGTGGAGACAGGCATACATAAACGGGGATGTGCAACAGAGGGTGGCAGGTACTGAAACAGAGGGGGTGGTACAGCGGTGGCAAAACAAAAAAATAGCTCGGTTCTACCAGAAAACGTCTTCATGGTTCTAGCTTGACACTAATGTTAAAATAGTGACCCGCTGTTTTGTTGGAAGTCAAATAACCTTTTGTCCTCAGATTATCCTCGAAAGAGAATCTATTACTTGTGACTGGTCTTAAATTCCACTTTAGATGAAAATCTATCTGTTTTGTGTTTCCTCTGATTATTCTCAGTTTGTTGGTGCATAATTTTAAAGAAGTGGAGCTCTGTGGTTTCCCCATTTAGATTGTTCTAAAGTGACGTGCACCACAGGATTTGGGTGACATGCCAAGCAGCTGAAATTTGGGAAGGACTGGGCAAAAAGAGACTGGTGCAGATGAGAAAATTACACATCATTTTGTTCCTCTCGTTTTGTAAAACTCTTAAACCCACAGTTGTTAGGGATTAAAAAGAACTTTACATGAATCCCTGCTTATGCAAGGTTTTTTTTTTTTCTTCTTAAAAATGTTTAATCTAAGTCCAAAATTTAAATTTCTAAATGGACAATTCCATCACAATTTCTCTGCAGAATTAATTAAAATCTTAAGGGGCTGTCCATTAATATCTTCCTAAAAGTACTTTGAGAGCCTCAGAAGTCCATTTCTAATTTTTCCCATAACCAGGTAAAAGTTCTATGTGGAAAGTTAGTGACTGTCTTGAGTTGGTACTTAAGACCCTGATTTTATGCAAATGCAGTGAGTGGGGAGCAGAATATTGCATTATAGCACTTACTTTGAGTCTAGCTTGATAGGCAAGTACAGAAGACAAACTCTCCATCTGCTTTAAACCCATGTGTCTTCCAGAATCTCTAATTCAGCACCTACCAATCTCTACCTAGGCAAAATCAGCAAGACAGAATAATACTCTTCTAGGAATGTGAAGTCAAGTGGGCCTTAGGAAGCATCACTATGAACAAAGATAGTGGAGGTGATGGAATTCCAGTTGAGCT
Organism: Tragelaphus eurycerus; assembly: GCA_935064755.1. Lineage (NCBI taxonomy): Eukaryota > Metazoa > Chordata > Mammalia > Artiodactyla > Bovidae > Tragelaphus > Tragelaphus eurycerus. Next base: position 34,695,683 of record CAKXYN010000010.1, on the reverse strand, counting down.
ATTTCAAATCCTGAAAGATGATGCTGTGAAAGAGCTGCACTAAATGTGCCAGTAAATTTGGAAAACTCAGCAGTGGCCACAGGACTGGAAAAGGTCAGTTTTCATTCCAATCCCAAAGAATGCTCAAACTACCGCACAATTGCACTCATCTCACATGCTAGTAAAGTAATGCTCAAAATTCTCCAAGTCAGGCTTCAGCTATATGTGAACCGTGAACTTCCTGATGTTCAAGCTGGTTTTAGAAAAGGCAGAGGAACCAGAGATCAAATTGCCAACATCCGCTGGATCATCAAAAAAGCAAGAGTGTTCCAGAAAAACATCTATTTCTGCTTTATTGACTATGCCAAAGCCTTTGACTGTGTGGATCACAATAAACTGGAAAATTCTGAAAGAGATGGGAATACCAGACCACTTGACCTGCCACTTGAGAAATCTGTATGCAAGTCAGGAAGCAACAGTTAGAACTAGACATGGAACAATAGACTGGTTCCAAATAGGAAAAGGAGTACATCAAGGCTGTATATTGTCACCCTGTTTATTTAACTTATATGCAGAGTACATCATGAGAAATGCTGGGCTGGAAGAAATACGAGCTGGAATCAAGATTGCTGGGAGAAATATCAATAACCTCAGATATGCAGATGACACCACCCTTATGGCAGAAAGTGAAGAGGAACTAAAAAGCCTCTTGATGAAAGTGAAAGTGGAGAGTGAAAAAGTTGGCTTAAAGCTCAACATTCAGAAAACAAAGATCATGGCATCCCATCCCATCACTTCATGGGAAATAGATGGGGAAACAGTGGAAACAATGTCAGACTTTATTTTTTGGGGCTCCAAAATCACTGCAGATGGTGACTGCAGCCATGAAATTAAAAGATGCTTACTCCTTGGAAGGAAAGTTATGACCAACTTAGATAGCATATTCAACAGCAGAGACATTACTTTACCAACAAAGGTCCGTCTAGTCAAGGCTATGGTTTTTCCAGTGGTCATGTATGGATATGAGAGTTGGACTGTGAAGAAAGCTGAGCGCCGAAGAATTGATGCTTTTGAACTGTGGTGTTGGAGAAGACTCTTGAGAGTCCCTTGGACTGCAAGGAGATCCAACCAGTCCATTCTGAAGGAGATCAGCCCTGGGATTTCTTTGGAAGGAATGATGCTGAAGCTGAAACTCCAGTACTTTGGCCACCTCGTGCGAAGAGTTGACTCACTGGAAAAGACTCTGATGCTGGGAAGGATTGGGGGCAGGAGGAGAAGGGGACAACAGAGGATGAGATGGCTGGATGGCATCACTGACTCGATGGACGTGAGTCTGAGTGAATTCCGGGAGTTGGTGATAGACAGGGAGGCCTGGTGTGCTGCGATTCATGGGGATGCAAACAGTCGGACACAACTGAGCCACTGAACTGAACTGAATGGATGATAGCATTACTGTTTTGTTTTTTTCTCTCTCTGGAAAATCCCATGGACGGAGGAGCCTGGTAGGTTCCAGTCTGTGGGGTCGCTAAGAGTCGGACACGACTGAGCGACTTCACCTTGACTTTTCACTTTCATGCATTGGAGAAGGAAATGGCAACCCACTCCAGTGTTCTTGCCTGGAGAATCCCAGGGACAGGGGAGCCTGGTGAGCTTCCGTCTATGGGGTCGCACAGAGTCGGACACGACTGAAGCGACTTAGCAGCAAATGACTTTTAAAAAGAAAAACAAGACTCAAACTGCAGTTAGGGATAATAACTTCACAAAGATCTTCCTTTTCCCCATTTCCCTCTTCTCTCTCACCTTGTCTTTGCCTCTTTCCCTCTCCCTCTCCTTCTTCTGCGTTTTTGTCTCTCTTCCTCTCTTTAGCCTATGGCACAAAACTAGAGAAAAGATGCGTATGTAAGGAAAATAAGAGGTAGGTGAGGTCTGCTGTGCATATAAAGAAAATAACACAACCTACCGTTACCACTGGTTTAGTGTTTTCACTGGCTTATAAAATGTTTTCTGATATGCATATCAATAGTATCTGTCTCAAAGTGAGGACTAAATATGCTAATGGCATTAAAAGATTCTATAATAATTCCTGATACATAAAATGCTGCCAATCAATGTTAGATGGCATTATTATTCCTCATGTTATTATTTTCATCACTGTTAGTACAGTCATAGCTTGTATGACTTATATCCGGCTTGGGTTCAGAGATTTAAGAAAATTATCATTCATTGTCTCTTTAAATATTTTTTTCCCTTATTGTCTCTCTCTTCTCCTTTTGGGAATCTTAACAAATAGGTTAAAACTTTTCCTTAGTTCCCCTATGCTTCTTACACTGTTGTCTCTGTGTGTTAATCTTTTCATCCTTTCCTACTTCATTCTGTATATTTTTTCACGTTTATCTTCAGCTCACTAAGTCTCTCTTCTGTTTGTCTAGCTTCATGTTAAACCTATTCACTGAAGTCTTGATTTCCATTTTTCCTGTTCTGGAATTTCCATTGTGTATGTTTTTATAATTTACTGTTATCTGTTGAAATTACCAATCTCATGTTTTATTGTATCAGATATAGTCATTATATTTAAAATCCATTGCATGAAAACTCCAATTTTAAGATACCTGTTGGGCTCCTTACACCAACTGCTGTTTCTTTTGATTTTTCCATTACACTATCTTGATTCTTTGTATGTCTGGTTATTTTTGACTGAGTGTCAGATGTGTTGTATCTGAAAAAGAGTAAGAAGTAATTTCTATATAAAAACTAGTAAGAGGTAATGTTGCCAACAAAGGTCTGTCTAGTCAAAGCTATGGTTTTTCCAGTAGTCATGTATGGATGTGAGAGCTGGACTATAAAGCAAGCTGAGTGCCAAAGAACTGACTCTTTTGAACCGTGGTTTTGGAGAAGACTCTTGAGAGTCCCTTGGACTGAAAGGGGATCCAACCAGGCAATCCTAAAATAAATCAGTCCTGAAATATTCATTGGAAGGACTGATGCTGAAGCTGAAACTCCAATACTTCGGCCACTTGATTCAAAGAGCTAACTCATTGGAAAAGACCCTGATCTGGGAAAGACTGAAGGCAGGAGAAGAAGGGGACGACAGAGGATGAGATGGTTGGATGGTGTCACCAACTAGATGGACATGAGTTTGGGTAAGCTCCAGGAGTTGGCAATGGACAGGGAAGCCTGGCATGCTGCAGACCATGGGGTTGCAAACAGCTGGACACAACTGAGCAACTGAACTGAACTGAACATGAAATGTTACCTTCTTCCAGAGAAGACTCTATTTGTTTCTGACAGGTGGCTAGGGACACTGACAATCCTAAATAATGCTAATTCAATCATAAGATAACAAAAATCAGTCCCTTCTGGGGAAGATCTATTTAGGACCACCCTTATTCATAGAATGTAGCTCTTTAGTTTGGAGTCCCAACCTAAAACCTATGAGTTTAGGTTTCCCTCCTTGGCAGCATTGAACTTCTTTTCTTCCCCTAGATCTTAAAGTTTAGTTCACTAGACTTTGAAGTTTCAGTTCACCTTATCAGCCTCCTGCTTAATTTCCAAAATTGGTAGATGCCCCTAGGGTAAACAGTCCCAGATGCAAAGCTCAGCTCTCTGGGAGTGTGCAGGTTCAGTTGCTAAGTCGTGTCCAACTCTTTGTGGCCCCATGGACTGCAGCCCACCAGGCTCCTCTGTCCATGGGATTTTCCAGGCAAGAATACTGGAGTGGGTTGCCATTTCCTACTCCATGGGCTCTTATCAGTTCTCTGGATTTCCTTTTTCTTTCTTCCCCACCTCCCCCTTTTTTCTTTGACTTATTAGCTCACTGGTGATTTAAATGGTTTTTTCCTCTTAAAATTTTGTTCAGATTTTATAGTTTTCTTAGCTAGAGGGAAAGGATTGTTTGATAATATATTTGTTTTCACATACAAAAATTAAAACCTATATAGTTATATTTTTTGATTGGTTTTCCCATCATTTATAGAAAGGTCTACTCTATTTTAATTTACAGTTTAATTACATTTGGTACTGATTTTAGTATGAGCTGTGAGATAAGGATCTGGCTCTGTATTTTTCCCAAATAATTAATTATAATCTAATTATATATTGAATAATTCATAACTTTTGGATTTATATACACACACATATACATACATACTTAATGTGTTAATGTTCTAAGCCATCTTTACATTACTTTAGTCTTTCTCTGGATTTTTCTTTTGTGTCTATTTTCTTTATTTGTTTTTACACCAGCACACCATTGTTTTTAATCACTCTAGCTTTATACTATATTTATGTATCTGGTGTCAAAAGGCTTTCTTCTTCCACCCAGGCCCAAAACATGTTTTGGTTTTGTTTTTAGAAATTTTCTGCATAGTATAACAATCCATTTTATCCAATGCACTTTTAAATCTTTTATCTCAGCGGCTAAACCTCTCGCCATCAAACACAGACCCAAAAAAGAGTATTTTAAAGAGGACAGACAACTTTACAAAACTAAGTTTCTCTAGTTGGAAACATCTTAAATCTAAAAACTCATATGGTTTGATATAAATACTGCATATTTCTAAATAAATATATTCCAATATATTTTTATACTTTTTATAAATGAAATACTTTCTTCAATTATATTTTCTAACTGGTTATTCTTTCTAATAGGAAAACTATTATTTTTTTCCTTGTGAATGTTAATATTGCAACAATCTTATTTATTATTTTTAATTATCTCTGGGATGTTTTATCAGTTGATATCATTTGACCCTTTTGACTTCTAAAGATAAACAATGATTTTGCTATTTGTTAGTGAGAATTGTACTAACTTCTTTCAATACAATACTTACTTACTCTGTTCTCTTGAATAATGGCACATTAGTTTGGCTGGGAATTTGTCTCAAATTTCAGTTTTAGGGTTGAGATTTTTTTTCTGGCCATGCCATGTGGCAGACAGCCAGGGATCAAACCCATGCCCCCTGCAGTAGAAGCTCAGAGTCTTAACCATTGAGCCACCAGTTGAAGCTTATTTCACCCAAACTACCACTTAACATAATACCAATCCCTTCACCAAAGTGATTGGTTCAAGGATGAGTAATACAGGCCCAGACTCAGTCGAGCATGGCACACCACTGGTCATAGTGGTTTTTTTTTTTTTTCAAAAGGGTTTGACACATAATTAAAGAGTTGTCAAGGTTTTCAGATAGGGAAGGCAATGGCACCCCACCCCAGTACTTTTGTCTGGAAAATCCCATGGACGGAGGATCCTGGTGGACTCCAGTCCATGGAGTCGCTAGGAGTCGGACACGACTGAGCAACTTCACTTTCATTTTTCACTTTCATGCATTGGAGAAGGAAATGGCAACCCACTCCAGTGTTCTTGCCTGGAGAATCCCAGGGATGGGGGAGCCTGGTGAGCTTCCGTCTATGGGGTCGCACAGAGTCGGACACGACTGAAGCGACTTAGCAGCAGCAGCAGCAAGGTTTTCAGAAGAAGAGTTTTCTCCTTCTCTGAACTGTGAGGTATAAAGACATGGGGGACCTGGGACCTCTCTGGCCATTTTGCTCCCATGAGACAAACAGTCCAATACACAAAGGAACACAGAGCTGAAAGAACTCAGAAATCAAGCAGCAAAACCGAAACAAGCCATCCTTGAAATGAAACCTATCTTGCAACTGTATAGGACCAAATATATCCTCCTCTATCTTTTGAAACCACTGCACCTTATTTGCAATCCAAACTACCCTAACAGATATACCAGCCCTGTGTGGTATTCAAGAAACACTCCTGAAACAGATTGATGAAAAAAGCTTGAAAACAAAAGCTTGTGGAAAATTATACCAGACAAATGTAGGCAAACAGCAAGCAGAAATGGCAGAATCAAGATCAGATAAGAATTCAAGACCATTAAGCAGGGAAAAGAGGCATATTATGATGTCTACAGGTATAATAAATGAATTCCTGTAGACCAAAAACTACAGCAGCAAAATATATAAAGCAAACCTCTGACAAAATCAGGTTTAACCATCATAGAAGCCAAAGCCAGAGTGGGGAATTTTGCATGAGAATTTGATGAATCAAGCAAATAGAAATAAGCAAACTGGACATCCCTGGCTGTCCAGTGGTTAAGAATCCACTTGCCAATGCAGTGTATGTGGGTTTGATCCTTCGTCCAGGAGGATCCTACATTCTGTGTGGCAACCAAGCCTGCACACCACAACTGGAGAAGAAGCCCCCACTGGCTGCAACTAGAGAAAGCTCTCATGCAGCAATGAAGACCCAGTGAAGCCAAAAAAAAAAAAAAAAAAAAGCAAAGACATGGAGATATGAATAATACAAAAGAGAAAATGTAAAACAAAAATAACACTTTCCTTCTCTTCTTTACCAAAGAAGAAATTAGAAACTCATCAACAATTTACCATTGCTGCTACTGCTAAGTCACCTCAGTCGTGTCCGACTCTGTGTGACCCCATGGACCGCAGCCCACCAGGCTCCCCCATCCCTGGGATTCTCCAGGCAAGAACACTGGAGTGGGTTGCCATTTCCTTCTCCAATGCATGAAAGTGAAAGTGCAGTTGCTCAGTCATGTCTGACTTAGCAACCCCATGGACTGCAGCCTACCAGGCTCCTTGGTCCATGGGATTTTCCAGGCAAGAGTACTGGAGTGGGGTGCCATTGCCTTCTCCAAATTACTGCAGAATTTAACTAGCAAAATAACAAGTAAAAGTTCAGATCTCTTTACTAACCTCAGCTCTCACTATACAATTTAGGAGCTGAATATATTCAGAAAACTTTAAAATTCTTCAGTCTCTCAACTTTTAAGAATAGATTATTTGGCTTTCTCATCCAGACTTTAGAAACCAAATATGATCAGATATTTCAGTATTTTTCATGTCCTAGATGGAAAGATTTAATGTCATTAAAATGTTAATCCTTCCAAAGAAAATATAAAATTAATGTAACTACAATTTCAGAAGGTTTTCTTTAAACCTGGTTATAGACTTTATAAACATTTTACAATAGCAAAATGTTAAGATAAAAATAGAAATTCTGAATAAAGAAATTTTTGAATATGAATTTTGAAAATGCTGAGTTCCAGAAATAATTTACTAGAACTTAACTCCTAATCTATAAAGTATGAGGAGGTCTGTTCTACCACATCTTCATGAGCATAAAACAAAGAGCTATAAATAATAATACAGTGAATATCCACCCTCCCACTACCTTACCTGAAAGATAAATAAGACAAACCAGTGCCATCACCCTGTGTACGGTTCAGATTCCATTTCCCAATCCCTTGAGGCAGTCACTCTTTCAGACTAGGAATTATTTCCATTCATTGCTTTATATTTTCATAACATGTTATACATATAGAAGTATGTTTTTAAGCTTTAAAAACAGCTCATTCTAGATTTTCATCGGCCCTGTGTTGGGTCTCCAGTTCTATGAGCGCCAAGTTAATTTCTTTCATTCCCTTCTATTTTTCCACTGACTTCTGTGTGGTTTTTCTCATGCCTACCCTCCATAACTCTGATCTTTCAGTGTTGATTCTGCTCTTCTCTGCTTCTAAAGCCATTTTCATTTCAAAACTGATGGTGCTCTTCCCTTCAGTTTCCTTCTTCAGTATGCCAGCTCGCCTATTCATTCACCAGCACTAAAATTCCTCTGAGACGATGGAGGAAATTTAGTCTATTGTTTTTAATTTCCTGACTTAAGTACTATTTTAACATGTATTATGTGTCACCTTTCTTTTACATGTTGCATTCTTTTTTCTTTTTTTTTTATGATTTGTAAGTAAATTCCACTTTTTCCTACTTACTCGACTTTTATTGGACACAGTTTCATCTGGTCCTGATATTGCCCAATAGCTTTGAGGATCACCATCATATCCGTTCAGTGTTTTCCTAGTCCTCTTGAATAGTTCTTGAGGACTCCGGCTGGAAATCTGAACATTTGAGAGAATGTAATGTGGTTTATTTTCAGTCATTAGGAAAGCTGAGGAGGGAAGGGAAGGTAGACATAGGTTCCTTTCCAACCAATGTCTTGATTCCCATCCCAGTCAATCCCATTGAGAAAAATACCTCCTAAGTTCTTGTCATTCTCCTCTTTCTTGGCAAAAAGTTAACTGACAGGAAACCAGGTCAGTGAAAGAGCTCTTGGCTCATAGGCCTTTTGTTAGTTCTTATCTCTGGTCAACTTTCCTCAGTAGATGCTTGACTCTTAGGTAATCCTCTCCCCAGACCCCTTGATTCTTTTCTAGGTTGCCCCTTTAAAAAAAAAAAAAAAAAATTATGTATTCATTTATTAATTTGTCTGTGTTGGGTCTTAGCTGTGGCACACAGGGTCTTCCTAGCCTCACTTGTGATCTCATTGCTGGGCTCGGTAATTGTAGTGTGCAGGCTCAAGTGGCCCCAAGGCACGTCAGATCTTAGCTCCCCAAACAGAAATGGAACCAGCATCTCCTGCATTGGGAGGCAGATCCCTTTTTTTTTTAAACTTTTTATTTTTTATTGGGGTATAGCCGATTAACAATGTTGTGATAGTTTCAGGTAAGTAGTGAAGGGTCTCAGCCACACATGTACATGTATCTGTTCTCCCCCAACTCTCCTACCATCCAGGCTGGGGAGGCAGATTCTTAACCACTGGACAACCAGAGAAGTCCCATAGGTTGCTGCTTTAAGAGCAGGGTAAAGAACACTGCTCCTGGTCACTAGATTTCTCTTTCCTTCCAGGCCCTCTATTCCTCTGTGGTATGCAACTATGTTCAAAGTATGGATCTATTCCTCCTGTTCTCATCTTTCTGGAGTCGTTAGGCCTTAAAAACCATGGAGTTTTTTCCCAAGAACTGTACCATCTGAAATAGGGCTAGATCTTTGTTAATTCTGTGTCTTTGCTGAAATTGTCTTTAATTGGCTGATCCTCAATTTGGGGTATGAGGCTGTGGCTATTCCATAGTTGGAACATTGATACAACCATGAAGTTCTCATGGGGAACAAGGAACTGTGTGCTCTAATGTGGATGAGAATCATTCAGGGATCTTATTAAAAACTGCAAGGTGGGACCTGAGAATTGGTATTCCTAATGAACTAGCGAGATGGTGCTGATGCTGTTTGCTGCAGACCACACTTTGATTAGAAATGCTGTGGACTAGTCAGGGTTCTCCAGAGAGATGAACCAATAGGAATATATATATTTGTTGTGAGGAATCAGCTTGTACAGTTATGGAGGCTGAGAAGTCCCGCATGGGCTGTCTGAAAGCTGGTGATTCAAGAAAGCCTAGGATGTAGTTCAAAGGTTTGATCATCCTCAAGGGCAGAAGCTTGGTTGATCCTCAGCTCAGTCAGCAGAACAACCTTCCTCAGCCTTTCTGTTCAATTCAGGTCCTCAATGGATAGGATGATGCCCACCCACACTGGACAGGGCCATCTGCTTTATTCAGTCCACACTGTTATTGTTCAGTGGCTCAGTCGTGTCTTTGTGGGCACCTATTCAAATGCTAATCTCTTCCGGAGTCACCCTCATGGATACAACCAAAAACAATGTTTGACCATATATCTGAGCATCCCACGGGCCCAAGGTGACACAGAAAACATCTACAGTCTTATCAAAGGTTGGCATTATGCAGCATACAAAGCAGGAAAGTGCTACAAGGCTCATGGAAAAATTTAAATAATAGCCAGTATTTCTTAAAATGTGACTACATCCTAACCACAGTTCTAAATACTCTCCATGGATTATCTCATTTATTTTTCACAATAACCCTGTAAGGTAGGCACTCTATTGTTTCCACTTTACAGAAAAGGAAATTGAGGCACTGACGGGTTGAGCAACTAGTTTGAGATTAAAGACACAGTAAGTGGCAGAATTGAGCAATCTGACTTCAGAGCCTCAACTTCAAACACCATCTCCGGGTGCAATCCTAAGAACGTCTCTTATACCACTCTACCACCGAGAGCAAGGGTCCCGCCATGCTTTTGTAATAACTAGGTTTCTTGCTTCATGAAGGGATGTTGGGGAAGATGACCTGAGAGTTTCTTCTGGAAGGTAAAAGAGTATGGGTGCTGCCTACAGGGTCCAGGCTGAGAAGCAAGCGGACCTTTGCTGAGGAACGAAAAGAGATAAATACCAAAAATAACAGTGAAAGAAAACACTGAGACAAATCAGTAGGAATAGAAAAAGCAGAACTTGGCATCCTTGCACTTCAATTCAGAGAAGGGAGAACTACTGCCCTAGCAGAATCTGGGAATAAAATTTCCTTAGAAAGTCCCAGAAAAGTTGTGTGTCTGTTACAAGTTCAAAGGACAAGGGGAACTTGTGTGCACTTTCCCCTTATTAATATTTCTGTGGGCAAAGTACTACTCCTTTGAGTTTCAAGTCTCAGTGAAGCTTTCCAACCAACCCCCAGTCTCCATCACAGTTAGGGTTTCTTCTGTGATGTTCCAAAGGTCTTTGTGCATAACTCAGAGTGCAAAATGTACTTGCGTTCCTTCGTTTATTTACATTTCTCCCTCACCAGACTGTGATTTTTTTTTTTTTAGGACAAGGTCTTAAACACATACCTTGAGCTCTAGGTACACTGGAATACTCTGTTCACTGAACTCAAGCCTTCAGTCTTGACATCATTCCCTTTTCACTATCAGCTTCCCTCAACCCATCAGGTTTCTTTAAATGGCACTTCCCTTATGAAACCTTCCCTAAAGTAGACATTTCACTCTGTACGTTTATCATGACACAAAATACTCTTACTGTGAGATTGTGTCACATCCCTTTTCTGCATTAGATTATAAACCACACTGTCATGACCTTTGAATTCAACTGAGTTGAATCCTGCATGTTGGCTATGCTCATATTGAACACACACAATATGAGCAAATTGAACACACGTTTACAGAGAAAGGAAGGACTTCCCTGGTGGCTTAAGACTCTGAGCTCCCAATGCAAGGGGCCTGGGTTTAATCCCTGATCAGGGAAATAGATCCCACATGCCACAACTAAAGATCCCGGGTGCTGGATGAAGACCCAGCACAGCCAAATAAATAAATAATTTTTTTAATTAAAAAAAAATTAAAGGAAAGGAAAAGAGGTTTAGATAAAATGAGTAGGCCTGGACTGGTTAAAGTGGACCCAACAACAGCTTGAAACAAACCTCAAAGTTTAACAACCTCAAAGTCCTCTCTCAAGAGATTGTGCAGATCCTTTCAGATACATTAGAAACATTGCAAATCCTAACTTCTTTTTCTACTGAACACATCACACAAGGAGAATGAGCCATTTTCTCCTTATTCTTTGGAAAGTTATCATGGATGTGTCTTCAGTACAGAAGGACGACGATACTGGGAGGTAGATTTTACCTTTTATCAAAAATACAAATTAAAAACAGTCATTGAATGAAAAGGAAAATTAAGAAACAGAGACTCAGAAATTATAAAAGACATTTAAGAAACAAAAGATTAAATTCTATTGTGATTGAGGGGAAGATCAGACTTTGTCTGGTGTGATACCATACCTGAGGACCAAATATAAATGCAGCCCTGATCACTTTGGGTGGGGGCTGGAGGAAGTGGGTAATACTGATTTATTTTCAAGTTGATTCCATGGTCTGTGCGCACCCTTAGAGAAGGCCAACAGAAACATGGTTACCTGTGCTCTTCTGTTACAGGAAAAGGAAGAGAGCTCTGGTGATTTTCTCCTTTTCCTTAACACCAATTGTGAGTGCTTTAATTTTCAACAAATTCTCTATTTGTCTTGAGACAATATAACCTAGGGAAGTAGGGGAGCTGTATGCCATTCAGAACTCAGAAAGCCATGACAATTAAAGAGAAAAATATGGATTCTATGAAAAATTCATAGCAACTGTGCTCAAGACAAATTTATTTCTTTGGCCTCTAAAACAGCTGTCGGCATGAAAAGACTTGTGGCTGAGTTTACAAAGTAAACATAAAACATTATTAAAATTTTAAGCTCTCATTGCTGTTTACATCTCCTTTCCACTTACTATGATTTATTTTGCTCATTTACATTTTTTGTTTTGCTTTTGATCAAGACAACATAGAAATTCAGATCTTAGAATCTGAGACTCCAAAATCATAACAAAACACAACAAAAAACAAAAATACTTCTAAAACCTTGAAATATTTGGTAGAATGCATTTTCAGAAAACAGTCTCCATTCCGCAAGTTTGGGAAACAGGTTTCAACAGGCAAAATGAATCCACTACTCTCTGCTTGTTTTTCCTTTCGTTTTTTACTAAACACCAACAATTCTCACAATAGGAAGGAAATTTTGATTATCTTATCACCGTGGGACAAAAAGTGCTTAATTTTTTATTTCAATCAATCAAGCTCTTCTACCTTAGCTCCCTTTATTCTTCCTTATACTCAAGCTCCTAAGTTTATGTGCAAGGAAAAGAATTTTAGCTACCTCAGGCAACAGACTATACCATAAAGAAAACATCAAACAAAATGCCACTCTCTCCCGCAATCAGCTTATATTTTTAGCCAAAGGTTTACATCGTGCGTGTTCATTTTCCGTTTCCCCCACTAATTTGTCCCTGTTGAGAAGTCCTTAGCACCTGCCTCGGGAGAAAATGTCCTGAGAGCTTTTCTGAACTACTGTTTCACATTTAGCATCTTTTGGCCATTAATCACCACTGTCAGAGAAAGGCTCTGCAGCATCACCAGTAATCAGCCCTCTGGTTCCCTGTGATCAGGAAGAAAGGGCATTTAAGTGCTAGAGAGAGAGAGAAATGGGGGGGAAAGAGAAAATGCTATTTTTCCTCATGAAAAAAAATGGAGAGCACTGAGAAGCCACCCCCAAAGAAAATCACAAGCAAATTCAACACTCAAAGCACTGACATATATATACCACCACAGGTAAAATAGCCAGCTAGTGGGATAGCTAGTGGGGAGCTGCTGCATAATATAGGGAGCTCAGCTCGGTGCTCTGTCATGACCTAGAGGGGTGGGATGGAGGCTCAAGAGGCTTGTAGATTATACATATATATATATATATATATATACATATATATCACTTATAGCTGATTAATGTTGTTCTATGGCAGAAACTAACACAACATTGTAAAGCAATTATACCCAATTAAAAATAAATTTAAAATAAAAATTCAACACTCAGGATAAATGTAAACAACAGAAATAAAATAAGCCAATGTATACACTGCAAGCTCGCAGGTACTTCCTAAAACAAAATTTTGTAGCTATTCCCAGAGCTAGACATAGCTTCCCACTGTCATTCAAAGGCACAGTGTGATGGCAAAAGTGGCCAGCACTAAATGATCATCCTCTAACCCTCGCACAGCTATTAGCTATCCCCCCTAATACCCTCTGAGGGCTTCCCTGGTAAAGAAGGTAAAGAATCCACCTACCAGTGCAGAAGACGTAGGTTCAATCCCTGGGTCAGGAAGATCCCCTGGAGAAAGAAATAGCAACCCACTCCAGCATTCTTGCCTGGAAATTGCATGGACAGAGGAGCCTGGCAGGCTGCAGTCTAAGGGGTCGCAAAGAGTTGGACACGACCGAGCAATAAACAACAACCATACCTTCTGAGTTGGAGAACTCTATTCCACACCTAAGGGCCACTTGAGTTTCTGCAATTCAGCACTTTTCAGATGTTGGAGAATCTATACGGATCATGTATAACATGGTATGAATGCCCTTCTTGGGGACTGGAACTCAATTACGTGAAAATTCCTGCAGAACCATGTGTGAACAGACACAGAAAGAAGAAGGCTACTTCTTCACATCAGGTCAGGTTTGACTGCCAAAAATGTTTTTGCCAAACCTGTATGGAAGAAAGCCCCAAATCTACTTTCAGAGGTTGAATTTCAGAGTTAAAAGGTTGGATGTATTCTCAACTCCATTGTCCAGGCCAAGAACCCGGGGAGGATGAAATGTGCCTTGTCCTTTGGTACTAGCAGCAGAGCCTGGGATCCAGAAGTGACCAAAGCATTAAAAAAAAAAAAAAAAAAAAATCCTAAGAATTCACAATGTCTTGGCTGCTGCAATGTCAGTCTCCTCCATCTTCTTGTTCCTTTGCTAAAGCCGGATGCACAAAGAGATGCTTCTACTTCTATGAGAGAAGATGCCAAAAGGCAGATAAGGCCGAGCTCCAGGGCTGGGTGGCACAGTCCATGCAGGCTACTACAATGCTAACCCAGTCGGCCTCATCCAGCAGAGGTAGGGTTCTAGGGCAGAGTTCAGAGGAGAGGGTGTGCTGCCTAGGGATATGAGAAAACTTGAGAATGACTCTGGACTTTATCACACCAGAAGAATGGAGATCTGATCGGTCCAGCTCTTGAGTTCCCAGGTGACCCTGGGTGGCATCAAGGTTATAGTAGGTACCGTGGTGTGTGGAGGGTTAGCTTTTTTACATACAGAGATAGGCTACTTACAATACCATTACTCTTCCCTCCTATGTTCTAATATGTTTCTCCCAGGAGAGAATGGAGTGTATCCAAAATTACACATAACCCTGAAATGATCATGGGACCATGTGGTCTGTGATTGCTCTTTGTCAGGGCCTAGAAAAGCAGAAGACGGTTGAGACCTATCACTGGAATTTTAAATTTGAAAATCCTAATAGCAAAACTTGAGCTTAGTGGCCAAACCAATGCCAAAAAAAAAAAAAAAAACCCGCGAAAACCCAAGCCCACAGAATCAGAGGCTTGCATGGGCACAGCAGCCTTCTGTCCTTGAAAGTGGAGCAGCCCATCTTATAATCAGACTCTCACGTTACTATCTTGGGAGTTGAGTTCATAGATGGACATTTCATCTAGGTCTAAGGATAAAAGGGCAGTTCTAACTTCACCTCTTCTTTCTGTAATGGGAGGTTGCTAGTCTGTCCTCTTTAACGCCATAGCTTTTGGTCTTTCACCACCAACACTGACTAGGACCTTTTGATTTTGCCAAGTTGTTTCCAACATGGAAAACTCAATTCTAAGAAGGAGAGTCCCTGCTATAATAGGCACTTCCTAAAGGTTGGTGGTTTGAAAAGCTTATGAGAGTTCTATCCTCCTGGTTCATCCACTTTGTCAGGCGCTCCAGTCTCAATCAAACAGGATAAGGTTTTAAGTGGTATGGACCCAGGGGCATACTTTCCTGGTGTGACAACAGACTGGGGTAAAACAAATATTTTTCTTTCTCTGTTACTTTGCTTTTATCAAAATCAGTCGCCAGGCATCAGTATAAACCCTATTAAAAAAAAAAAAAATTGAAGCTTATCAGCACATTTCTTTCCCTGCATTGATTTAAGACCATACATAGTCATACACATGTGACACACAAAGGATGCAGAAATGTCCCTTTTGTACTATTCTTGAATGTTACCCTCTCTTTCCAATGCTTACTCTCTACCCACCTCAAACCTCCAGCAAACGTATGTAACACACCCACTCACACAAATATGCTGGGTTTTATTTCCCCCAAATAAATTTCTAGTGAAATGAGAGTTTTCGCAAAAAAATATACTAGGTCAGAGAGTTATACTCAAGATATGGAAATATGGTTTTACTCTAACAACACCCTAAAGCCTTTTAACTATGAAAGACTCAACTAAAGAACTCCATCTCAGTTAGCTTTATCCGAACTTTAGTTACTGCCTAACACAAAGTGTTACACCAAAGGTTAAAAATAAGTTTGTCCAACCCGTTTTTATTTTATTCTACACAGTAGTGTGTCTTCCTGTCTAAATTGACAAGTTCAGCGTGAGTAGGAAGAAAGAAAAACAAGGGGACGCTCATTAAGAAATGAAGGCAGGGTTTTTCTCATGGAAATAGAAGGGCAAAGACACACCTTTCATAGCCAGAGATTCAGAGCCAGCATCTTGATAAGAGAATGAATGTTAATCCACACAGATGAATCTGGGAAATCTTTCAGGAGAAAAGTCATAAATTATTGCAATAATTATTATTACCAGATTCATAGGCTCTAATCACTGCCTGTATACATACCAAGTTTCAGATAACATGGCTATTTTACTTCTGTCCCCAATTGCAATATTAGGGAACTTGGTTGTGGGCCTGTCATCATCAGGCCAATACACAGAACTCAGATAATTAGACAGTACAAGATAAGTTAGCATTTGCAAGAACAACAAGTCTGGGGGAGTCTACTTATTTGACCCCCAAAAAGGCCTCATGGCACTTTTGGTAAACATTTGCTTTGGACAGGGCTTCCCAGGTGGCACTAACGGTAAAGAACCTGCCTATGTAGGAGACTTAAGAGCTGTGGGTTTCGATCCCTGGGTAGGAAAGATCCCTTGAAGGAAGGCACAGCAACCCACTCCAGTATTCTTGCCTGGAGAACCCCATGGACAAGGGAGAGGCTGGCGGGCAACAGTCTATAGGGTCGCAAAGAGTTGGACACAACTGAAATGACTTAGCACTTAACACAATGCTTTGGATAAAAAGTTTCTAAAGTTCTGCACGAAATCCTACTTAAGATCGCCATTGCTTTTCAAAGCGTACTTCCCTTTTTAAATTTATTTTCTTCCCCTTTCCCCACAATTCCACCCCACCATATTTAGCCAAATGGCCAGAATTATCTTGTATTTATCTGGACTCAACAATGCCTAAAAGCACTCCAATTTTTATATAGCAAAAGGAAGACCACCTAGACTGGATGGATACAGCAAGTATCAAACTGAAAGAATATATTACTTATTGGGCTGGGATCAAGGATGGGGTAAAATTCATGAGGAACATATTTGAGAAAGTACATTTCATTCATCTTTGATAAGGCAAGTGGAACCAAAGAAACATCCATTTTCATATCCTAACACCAGGGACTTTCCGTAACTCAAGAATAGACTAGATTCCCCTCCAGAATCTTAAAGAGTAAGTATTCCATGATTTTTAAGTGATTGTATGATGAAGGTAATGTTACCCTTGCTTTTATCACATCTCATATATGAAAGACCTGGGGCTCTAAATGATAACGAGTCTCTGTAATCTCACATTCTGTAAGAACTAGGCATTTTGGATAACTGAATTTTCCAGTTATCTAAACGTCAGCAAGAAAAACATTTGTGTTTTCAGGGCTTGTGTGTTAGCTTGCCTAGCTAAACATCCTAACAAAATATTGAGCACCTTGCTGAATCATACCGAGCATCAATTCCCATTTCATATTTATTGTAGATACAGAGTTTAAAGAAACCAGACCCTTTTTGTAAAAAGTTCAAGTCTTCTTATCAGCCTGTTTATTATGATTTGCAATTCTAAGATGGAGAGTAGGAAAAAAAAAAAAGTCCAGCTGAGTTTTCCAGTAATCAAAGTTGTGCTGATTCCTGGGGCATACACCAACCAGAAAACGAAGTAACAAGTGATCAGGAAAACACTGCCATAAACCAGGTGAGTTGACATTAGAGCAGCGTCCAAGAATGCCAAATTACAATTATGTACTTGGGGAGAAATGAGCCTAGAAGGATTTGGGAATTCATTCAATTATTTGAATGGAATGTTCTTTTCCCAGATATCTCCTAGGCTGTTTCTCTAGTCTCCTTCAAGTTTCTGCTCAAATGTCACCTTATCAGTAAGGCCTTTCCTGACTATATTACTTAAAATAGCAATTTGCCCCCTCTCTCCCCAAGCACCCCTTCCCTAGATCACACCCTTTTCTGCTGGGGCCCACAGAGCAATATCGGCATACCAACACAGCAGCCCTGTTCCTAAGCACCAGCAGTCTGAGATACCATACATTTTACTGGCCTCCTTCCCTCCGGTTCTAAGGGTACGATTTTGCTTTGGTTTGCTGCTGTAATTCCAAGTGCCTAGAACAAGGCTGAGCACAGAGTAGGTGCTCAATAAATACTTATGAATCAGCACATCAATTGTAGCCTCTTCTAAAGCTCTGGCTGAGTTTCCTGACCTTTAGATTTTCCATCTGTTGGGAAAATCAGACATGAATACAAACCATTACAATACCATGGGCTCAGACAGCAAGACACTCGGAGGTGATATCAGTTAGGAGCTGGTGCGTGCATTCTCAGTCGTGTCCAACTCTTGGCAACTCCATGAACTGCAGCCCACCAGGCTCCTCTGTCCATGGAATTTTCCAGGCAAGAATATTACAGTGGGTTGCCAATTCCTTCTCCAGGGTGCTTGACCTCAAACAAACCTGGATTCCAGCCTCAAACTGTCCCACAGCTCTGTGAACCTGGGCAAGTTTTATAACATTGCTACACCACCAGAATCAGAGATGATGACACTAACAATTTGTCTATCTTACAGGCCAGTGACGAGGAGTTGGTGAAGAGACACACATAGGTGCCCAGTCCTGGCACTCAGGAAGTCTACAAGTGCCTGAAGCTTCAGGTTTGATTTTTACAGAAGCAGAGAAGCAGAGCAGGAAGTCTAAAGCTGTCTGGTGCTACCAGAAGGCTTGCCAGTAAGAGGATTGCAGTAAGAAGGAAGGAAAATTCCTCAATGTACATACAATGGAAATGCTGTATTCAATTTTCCTGTCCTTAATGCACAAAAGTTTTTGAAAATGAGGAATGAAGCTGCTAATAATATATGATCAGAGCAGCAGCCTCTCCAACTGGAAGTGTTATTGACAAGCCTCATCTTAACCAAATATGGCTTTAACCTTCCATACATCTAAACTCACTCTGTTTAAGATGCAGTATAGACGGGGGGAAAAGTCCAACTAGTACTGAAATATTAGGTAGTACTGCCCTGAGAAAGATGGTGGCCACTAACCACCATCACCATCACAACACAGCACTACTTTGGCAGCAGAGGGCTTGCTAAGAAAACACATTATCTTCCTCAGGAAAAATAAAAATAGTTAATTCAATAAATAGTTAATTTACTAAAAATAGTTAAGTCCCTGGAAGATCTGCTTCCAGGGACTTCCCTTGTAGTCCAATGGTTAAGAATCTGCCTTGCAATGCAGGAGATGTGGGTACAATCCCTGGTCAGGGAACTAAGAACCCACGTGCCCCAACTAGTGAGCCTGCAAACTACAGAGCCCACAGGATGCAACGAAGACCCGGTACAGTTGGAGAAAAAAAAAGGTCCAGTTCCAGATCAGGCTACAAATTAGAACATTAAAGCTACGGGAAAAGAGGGAGTAAAAACTCCCTTTTCAATCACTGATGAATTACCCCCTTTCCCCATCCCTCCATAGATCCCAAACTCATTAACAGTCTCTTCAGAAAAAGTCTTTCCATCTCCACATTTAAGAATCTTTAAAGACAGTGACATACAGCTCTTGAGTTCAATCAATTTCACAACTAATTGTGCTATAACTCAGGTCGATATTCTAACTGCTCCTTGGCAACTGGAGCTGAGAACATTGAGATGGAAGTACTCGAGGCTAGGATTCAGCTCTACATACAGGTTTAACGTCAGCTTGTCTCCTCTCCTTATCTGCAGTCTATTATAGACTGACATCATTGGGCTAAACGAAAAAGGTGGGGACCAGGGGAGAATATTATATAAATTTGGCACTATCACAATCTTTTTCTGTTGCTCAAGATTCTAAAATTTCAGTGTAATAATAAACACTAGGCAACCCTTAGTAAGTTTCTGAGTCACTGATAGAGATATGACTCAAATGTTACTACTCACTTTAAAAGACTAAAAAGCCATAGCCAATTGGGCAGGGATGAACCATATTAGTAACCACTAAATCATAACTAGTTGAAAGGCAACGGTTTCTTCTGGGGACGATTTCCTTCATGTTTAAAGAAACCACTACCGCATGTTTAGGAAGCAAAAATAACATTATAAAAGGAGAGAGAAAACAACTCATTTCTAATTTGAGGCCTGGCTCCACAACCTTATTTCTTAATCAAATTTTAAGTGCCTCAAAAGGGAGTATTCTGGGGTAAAAGAGAGATGTTACATCTCTGGATCTGAGTGTGGATCACATGAGTGTTCAAAATTCACTGGACTCGACGCATTTAACTGTATATAAAGTTTTTACAGCAATTTAAAGGAAAAAAAAATTTAAGTGGCTCACTTATACTCAAAATGTAAATCCAGAATGAAACTTAAAAAAAAAATTCCTTTAAATAAACACTCATTGCAAATGACAAGTGCTGTAATAACAACAACAAAAATGTGGAAAATACTTGAGCAATGTTTGAATCATATACCACGGGAAGTACCTCACACGAAAACCCAACTTTTCATGCTAAATGTTTATAACATGAAAGTCACTTATGTCCGTACTAAAGCAAATCATACATCTAGCTGTTCTGAAAAACACTCCTTTGAATTCTATTTGAGTTCCTTTTGGACTGGATAAGGCGTTCTAGTTCTCTGACCTGTTCACCAGGAAATAGAGGCACTGTTGGTTGCCCAGCCCTTATTCAAAGAGATGCTATCAACATGGCTCATAAAAGTGAGCATGTTCTGGCCGATGCTCATAGTCTGGGTTTAATTATTAACAGCACCCTGTTGTATTCTAGAGTCACAGTCTGGTTGATAAACTTATTGATCAAATTACATGGTTACTCCTCTACCTAGAAAACCCCACATGATTTGGCCTCATTCCTTATTTCCTCTCCTGTCCAGACACACTGGTCTTCCTCCGTACACCTATGCCAAGTTGCTTTCAGTCGTGTCTGACTCTGTGAGACCCTATGGACTGTGTAGCCCACCAGGCTCCTCTGTCCATGGGATTCTCCCAGCAAGAATACTGGAGGGGGTTGCCATTTCCTCCTCCAGGGAATTTTCGTGATCCAGGGATCGAACCTGTATCTCTTGGGTGTCCCACATTGGGAAGCGGGTTCTTTACCACTAGTACCACCTGGTAAAGTACATGAACCGTGAACTTCCAGATGTTCAAGCTGGATTTAGAAAAGGCAGAGGAACCAGAGACCAAATTGCCAACATCCTCTGGATCATCAAAAAAGCAAGTTCCAGAAAAACATCTATTTCTGCTTTATTGATTAAGCCAAAGCCTTTGACTGTGTGGATCACAATAAACTGCGGAAAATTCTGAAAGAGTTGGGAATACCAGACCACCTGACTTGCCTCTTGAGAAATCTGTATGCAGGTCAAGAGCAATAGTTAGAACTGGACATGGAACAACAGACTGGTTCTAAATCGAGAAAGAAGCACATCAAAGCTGTATATTGTCACCCTGCTTATTTAACTTATATGCAGAGTACATCATGAGAAAAGCTGGGCTGGAAGAAGCACAAGCTGAAATCAAGATTGCCAGGAGAAATATTAATAACCTCAGATACGCAGATGATACCACCCTTATGGCAGAAAGCAAAGAACTAAAGAGCCTCTTGATGAAAGTGAAAGAATGAACAAGTTGGCTTAAAGCTCAACATTCAGAAAACTAAGATCTGGTCCCATCACTTCATGGCCAACAGATGGGGAAACACTGGAAACAGTGACAGTCTTTATTTTGGAGGGCTCCAAAATCATTGCAGATGGTGACTGCAGCCACAAAATTGAAAGACGCTTACTCCTTGGAAGAAAAGTTATGATTAGACAACATATTAAAAAGCAGAGACGTTACTTTGCCAATAAAAGTCCAT
This sequence comes from Tragelaphus eurycerus, assembly GCA_935064755.1. Classification (NCBI taxonomy): domain Eukaryota; kingdom Metazoa; phylum Chordata; class Mammalia; order Artiodactyla; family Bovidae; genus Tragelaphus; species Tragelaphus eurycerus. The sequence goes on along the minus strand of CAKXYN010000010.1, from coordinate 34,674,208 downwards.
CTAGACAAAGCTATGGTTTTTCCAGTAGTCATGTATGGATGTGAGAGTTGGACTATAAAGAAAGCTGAGCACTGAAGAACTGATGCTTTTGAACTGTGGTTGGGAGAAAAGTCTTGCGAGTCACTTGGACTACAAGGAAATCCAACCAGTCCATCCTAGAGGAAATCAATCCTGAATATTCATTGGAAGGACTGATGCTGAAACTCCAATACTTTGGCCACCTAATGCGAAGAACTGACTCATTTGAAAAGCCCCTGATGCTAGTAAAGATTGAAGGTGGGAGGAGAAGGGGATGACAGAGAATGAGATGGTTGGATGGTATCACCAACTCAATGGACATGAATCTGAGTAAACTCCGGGAGTTGGTGATGGACAGGGATGCCTGACGTGCTGCAGTCCACGAGGTCGCAAAGAGCTGGACACGACTGAACGACTGAACCGAACTGAACCACCTGGGAATGCAGCCACACAGTTAACTCTTCCCTGCCTTCTTCACTGAAAACCCCTACTCATCCTTCAGTCTCAGCTCAAGTAGCCCTTTCTCTGGGAAGGCTTTCTACCGTAGTCAGGTCTCTCAGGACACCACTCCACCACGTTCCTTCCCTGAGTATCTCTCAGGTCCGGTAACTCTCTCTCTGCCACTAGACTCCAAGCCCCTTGAGAGCAGAGACAGTGACTATTTTTGTATCCTCAGTGCTGCTTATAGCACAGTACTTAGCACATAGAAGGGCTCAGGATTTGTCCAATAAATGTAACAGATACAAGACAAAACACTGATCATCTGTTAAACACTAGAAGGGATCCCAGCAGACTTAAAAAGGTCAGGGAAATGAGGAAATGCAAGAATCTGGGAACTAGAAGACAGCAGACATCTATTATTTCAATATTGCACAAGTACCCCATCTCTAACTCCACAACCATAACTGCTGTCTCATGGGGTAACTCATGACTCACTGACAACACTGGCCACCCAAACCTCGATTCAGTTAGTTTCCAACTCTTCCCTCGCAACCTTAAACATGACAGGAACACAATGACGAATTTACAAAGCTACACACAACTCCAAGCAAGGTCTGAACCACACAGGGACTTTAAGATCCAAGACTTCTGAAAGGGTTTAAGGAATTTTGCCTCTAAGTCTCTTGAAGCCTTTTGTTTCCTATATATATATATTTCCAATAGTTTCCAATATATACTATTGCAAAATAAATTAGCAAGAAGTTCTGCTGGCTCAGTGTGCCTCCTTCATAGAGCTATGCAGTGTTACACTATCTAGCTCAATGAAGACACCTTCACAGAAAAAGGGACTTGAGTTTAAACCAGAAAGAACTCATGGTCAGTGAGTCACCAATGGCTGACTAGAAAAAAATCAATTTTATTGCTAGTGATTCAAGCAAAGGTTGCATCAGGTTACATCACAAGAAGAAACTCAAACCCAAACTGATAACTTATTTAAAAAGACTGCTTTTCTTTGCAGTAAAGGAGGTACTCAAATCACTCTAGATTAAGGAGATTGAGAACCACTGAGCTCTGTTTGAAAATCTCTTGCAAAAACACAGCCAAATACCTATGGCTCAAAGGACTGCAAACCCTGGGAAAAGTCAACTTCTTTTAATATAGCAAAGAGCTGTAAGGATTAAACAAGATAATGGATGCAAATGTGCACCATGTGGGTTCCACTGCTATACACTATACACAGATAGTGGTAACTGATCATCTCACTCCCTTTCCCAACTTAAAGTGTCTTCAATATAAATAAAACATCTGAAAAACGTCGTCCCCCCCTCAACTTTACTGAAAATATAGCTCTGAAAACTGCAATGTTAAGGGAAAGTCTGTAAAATAAATATGCAAGTCCTAGGCTATCTGTATCTTCACCCTTAAAAGATGGAGGGGAGCAGGGGGACGGTTCATTTTCCTTACATTATTATTTGAAAAACACAAGCGTATTTCTCACAGCTATTGGAAAAGCAAGACTTTCAAGAAACTCCAAGCACTGTCAGGTGACACCATCTAATTGTCAAGAAAGCAAGAAAACCATCTTCCATACTTCATCTGCTTCCATGATACAGAGCATCCATCCCACCATAGTTCATCTGCTATGAACTATGAGTGTCCATAGAGTGTCCATCCCACTTCTAGGAATCCAGCCATTCGGTGCTTGGTGTTTTCCTAGGTGTTTGACCTTCACAACAGACTGGTTTTTATCTCCAGTTTCACAGATGAAGTGAATAGGCCCAGAGAGACTAAGCAATTTGTCCAAAGCCACAAGGTGCAAGCCCTACACCTTGGATTCCTATTCATTCTTTGAAGTCCAAGACCGCATGCTGTGCTTGGTTGGTCAATCATGTCTGACCTATGCGACCCCAGGCTCCTCTGTCTATGGGGATTCTCCAGGCAAGAATACTGGAGTGCGTTATTATGCCCTCCTCTTCCCAATCCAGGGATTGAACCCTGGTCTCCCACATTGTAGGTTGATTCTTTACCATCTAAGCCACCAGGGAAGTCCAAGACAAGTATTCTTTACACTAAATTCTAACTGCCTCCCAAAGAAAGAAGCCTAGTTTAAGACAGTTTTATGCTTCCTGAGCATAGACGGTAAAAGGATTATGATTTCAAGGCTGAAAATGACCAAAGATGACTAATTAGCCATGAGAAGTTAAGGCATGCATGTTCTAACAATGTCAAAACAAGGTAAATCTATCTATATCACAATATACTAAGACTTAACAACTTGGATTCCGGGTTCAGTAAGGCCTGAGTTCAAATCATGAATTAACCATTTACTAGCTATTTACCTTTGGTGCAAATTTAACTCCCTAAACCTCAAGTTTTCTATCCATAAAATAAAGATGAAAAATACTGATCTACCTACCAATCTCACCCAGTTGTTGGGTGGTCAAATAAAATGTACATTGGTGACCTGAAGGCTTACAAGTGCGACTTACAGAAAATACAACTCCATTTAGTCTATTGACTTGAGGGGACAAACTGCCATAAATCAAGACTGAAAAATGCACTCAGTCTAACTTATAGCATAATTGTTACATATGACCATTTTAGGTTTATGCCCATATATAGAATCTTCTCAAATAAAGTCCAATTGGTTAGTCATTTTTCTTTCCTAAAAATTTAGGGATTGCTCAGAACAAGAGGCAAAAGAAACAAGATTTCTGGCTAAATCATAATTGCAAAAACTAAATAAGCACTGACCTACTACTACATTAAGTCCGTTCTTTTAAAACCATGCAAATAAATGAAATATTACAAGAACCCTAATGTTTAAAAAGAAAATTTCTAAGAACATAAAATGTGAATTCTAAAACATATCAATACATAATTTAATATACAGGAGCACATGACTTTGAATGGGTATTAGCACTTAATTTGGGGTACCTGTTGGGTGTTAAAAGATGTCTTAATTTTACAACTAAGCACTCAAGCAGATTAACGAAAATTAAACAACTTTCTCTGGATTGCTACAACAGCTTCTTCTTTAAAGACAATAACATCACTTAGAGAACATAACCAACTTACTCTCGAGAGAAAAAACACTCATCTACTTTAGTGATAATCTAGAGAAATAGTTTCAATTTTTTGTTCATGCACCCCATCAATAAAATTTTTAGTATATCCCCAATATACATGCATTTATAAAATGTAGCATGTGCTTTTGCACACACACATGAAAACACAAGCAACAATATTTTAAAAGATTGACATAACTTTGGGGATGACCTGTCTAATTACTAAAGTATACCCATGAGCAAACATGTCTTTATCAATGTACAGTTTGAAATAATTAGTGTTTGATGTAATATTCTCCAAACACAGGAATGCAGTTAATGACAGTTTTTCTCCATTTTGTGGCCCCTATTATGATGATAGGTGTCTGGCCTACACTCAATTATCCTTCTATCATCAGGAATGCAGTCACAAATGCCTTCACAACTTAGAGGTTCCAGGAACGAGGCTATCATCATCAAAGTCTAGTCGACAGCTTAAATCTTTTCCCTTTATAAAACACTGAGACAAAGGCATTGAGCACTGTATTTGATCTTCTTTAAAAATGCCTATAGGAATGTGCTTTATTTATGCCTCTTATCACTCTTACCCCCAGCTCAGTCTCCACCTAATATGGGCCATAAACCTCACCACCACTTTGACTTACTTCTTCACCAACAAACTGAATGTAGACTCTGTCCTCGATTCATGAATTACAGAATCCCTACAGTAGTATTTCCCAAACTCTCTGCCAAAGAACAAGGTGTACAAACCTCTCTTGATGAACACCTATAACCACAGCAAATTTATTTTTATTACTAAACCTTTAAATTCCTCCATTTCAGCTAAGTTTCCTACTTCATTTTCTCCATTCTTTACTTTTTTATCCAACCCTGGACGTGAATCAGTTCTTCTCTCAATAATCTATAATTACAGAATTCCCAAAAGATCACTGCATCGGCCACACTAAAACAACAAATTAACATGAAGACTCATACAAATGTCAGAAACTGAACTTCCAAATGTTCCCTGTAAGATTATTCAACTGAGATGACAAAGCATTGAGAAAAAAAAAAAAAAAATTGAGTATCCTGTGACAGAAGCCTTACCATTTTTCCACTCCTGTTTGACACACTGATCAATGCCAAAAAAACTGGTACATCAAGTCGATGGCAGCCAAAATAACTGGCAACTATACTCCACAAATTGCCTGTTGAGGAAATGGTGTCAACCCTCACTATTAATACAATCTAAGGCTTACTTGCTCAGGAGCATCTCAAAATTACCAAACTTAACATCTTGCTTAATGACTTTCCTTCACTTTCAGAAGAAAACATAAAGATTTATAGAAATAACAAGAAGTAATTCAATCTATGAATTCCTCTGGCCCCTTTGTATTCATGTAAGTGACCTAAGGACTCAGTGAAGTAGCTTGGTTTGGATTTGGTTAGTAGCACAAACTACTAACCATTTCACCACCAAAGATTTTTTTCAAACTTACATTTCCAAACATGAAAAATAAACCATTGCTATACTTATGGCAGCTGCTGCTGCTGCTAAGTCACTTCAGTCGTGTCCGACTCTGCGTGACCCTATGGACGTCAGCCCACCAGGCTCTCCTGCCCCTGGGATTCTCCAGGCAAGAAAACTGGAGTGGGTTGCCATTTCCTTCTCCAATGCATGAAAGCGAAAAAGTGAAAGTGAAGTCACTCAGTCGTGTCTGACTCTTAGCAACCCCATGGACTGCAGCCCACCAGGCTCCTCCATCCATGGGATTTGCCAGGCAAGAGTACTGGAGTGGGGTGCCATTGCCTTCTCCACTTTTGGCAGCAGTCATATACAAAAGTTTGATTGCAGAGACTGAGAGACGAGACTAAATTATTTGCATACCTCCAGATAAGTACAAAATTCAGCATTTCAAACAATCCAAAATACACTTTTTGAAGTATGTATGTGTGTGTGTATATATATATAAAACTATGGACAAAATCTCCCCACAAAGCTTATCAATAGTCTCTTATCGCCTGAAATAAGAAAGCAAAGGGGAGAGGCAGTATCTTTAAACTTCAATATACTGAAGACTGTTGCAGTTATCTTATTTCTCGTTTGCAAAGAGGAAGGACAGTATCAGATATGTTAAAAATCGCCAAAGAAAATGTCAATAGTAGATATATTTATTTCTAAAATTAAAGGGAGTTTGAAACCTTTGGTCATGAAACTCAAGAAAAGTCAGGATTACTGCTTCTTTTTCATTTGAAGGCCAATCCTGTGATGTGTAACACCTATACAAAACAACATTACTTGCAATTTGAGTTATAGTGTGGTTCAGATGGTAAAGTGTCTGCCTACAATGTGGGAGAAATCATTTGTGCAATTGTACCAGAAAGCAATTTTCTAGTGGCCTACCCAGTCTATCATTACAAAAATATTGGAAATTAAGAGTGATTAACATGTGACTGTCATTCCAGATTGCAGGGGGAAAGCAAACAGCCCCATTATCCTGCAGGAAATAGGGTAACTCTCTCCGTACAATCCACTTTAAGCCTTCTTCATTCTGGAATTATAGAGCAAGACAGTATTTACATTTGAAGAAAAGAAAGCGATTTAAATACTACCCGTTAAAATTCAAAGTAATTATTTCTAAACTTAGTGCCAATAAATATGAATCTTGGGGCCAGTGGCAACTAACAATATTGAACAATATTGAAAGCAGTTAGAGAAAAAAGCAGATCCTTTTAAGAAAGGATCCCTAAGAAACTCTGAACTCAAGCAGTGTAAAATGCCCTTTAAATTCTATCACAAAGTTTTTTTAAAAAGTACACAACACAGTTACAAATGTCTGTGTATAGGCCTGACACACAGGTGTGCATACAAGAGACTCAAATGCCTTTATCAAAATGGGTTGGTAAAACATTCTCAGAAGCAATGAAAAAGATGTATTAAATAGTTACTAAACTGGAGACAATTGTCCAGGAAATGTTAAGGTTAAAGTCACAGGAAACAGCTGGATGCTAGGTCTTAGTGATGTTTGCAAGCCTTAAAGAGGAAATTTTACCAGTTCCTTATATGCCAGGCATCACCTGAATTAAGTTCTCCTTGCATCAAATTTCTTTAAAGTACCAAAAAGTCTGATGTCAGTATCTTCAAGAATGACTCCCCACCTGAGAAAAGCCTTGACAGAAGTTTTAGGTACTGCCTAAACTGCTCGAAAGTCATCCTTCGCCCCAGATCCCAGGGTGCAAAGCTTTACCAGTTACTAGCTTCTGAACACTGGCACACACAACTTCAAATGAGTTACCAGATGAAATGTAGTTGGTAAACAGTAGCAGTCAGCACTGGGTTAAGATGTGTGTAAAAACCCTACTACCAGCTATTTTATTGTAAATTTGTTTGAAAAACTAGAGGGGGTGGGGATAGGATTCTGAAAAACAGACTGAAAAATAACACCATTTTATGGTGGCAAGGGTAGCCCATGTGTTGTGGTTTTAATTCAAACTCTCAGGGACAGCCTGCTGGTAGAAGTACACAAACATCCTTTGTATTCTAAATACCTGCTTGTTTAGCCTGGTATTCCTTTGTCTCTACAAAAATCAGAATGTACAGGGAGAAATTAAACTCCAAACTTATTTTGGACTACCGATTTCCAAATAACTTAGATTGTGTTATTTCCAGTTTGAACATGTTTACATGAATACCACCCAAAAGACACAATGTTAGTAACATACTTGCATAGAGAAAAACTCGAAGAAATTTTTCATTTTCAACTTGTACTGAAAAACCATGTTATTCTTCCTACAGCCAAAGAATTATGAAAGAGCTTTATCATACGGGTTAGTGGGGCAATCTACACTCCAGCAAGAAGTGTTCATTTGTTTCATTTAGGTTCTTTGTATTTATCTAAAGTCTGAAAATGATGCATCAAGAACTCAGCATTTCAACTTGAGAATAAAAATTCAAACATACCTTTTGTTGAATTCCAGCTTATGTGGTTTTTTATGTAAATCTTGCAGCTGACGAAAGGCAAAAAAGCAACCAATCTCTGCAGTGATTTGTCTGGTCTTTAAGACTATGGGTCACCTGCCCCAGGATTTTCTAAATGAACAAGGAATCCATGGGGCAAAATAACTTTTTCAAAGGTGGGCCAGAATGGAACGTTTCTCTCTTCACTTCAACAGGGAAGCAGTGAAATGTAATCCTTTGAGTAACTCTTTCTGGTTGATGTTACCTTTGTCTCATCCTCATTTCATGCCATTAGCTTGGGACTGTGTCCAATGTTTCAACTTTAGAACTTTTCTTAGAAAAAGTGTGTTACCCTTCTAACACCTAAATTTGTATACAAAAATCATCTTTTCTCCTTAACAAATGTTTTTCAGCATGACCAGTGTGCAACTGACATTCACATGGCTTACAGAACCTGAGTCTTTTGAGAAATGTATTCTTTTTAGCTGAACCTCTATAATCATGACAAGAGATTGATTAAAATGCCAAGATAAGAAACAATTTATTATAGAGAAGAAAAATTTCTCATCCAAAATATAGAAATCTGTACAACTTTGCCACAATCAATATACATGAACTGTACAAATTTACACCAGTTCATAATTTACCAAATAAAAGATGACTAACAAAGTTCACAAAATAGATGGTGGTTTGTGGAAAAGACTTTTACCCAATTAAGTACAAGGAGAGTTACAAACCAGACCTCCACTTTCTAAAAATAAGAAGTTTACTCAGTCTTAGAAAACTACAAGCTAGCAAATGTACAGAGCTGGCTGGTGCTAACACCACAGTTGAGACAGTGTCTTTTTAAGGGTCTTTTTTTTTTTTTTTTTTAAAGCCTGTTGCCAAGGCAGATTCTGGTCACTTGCTACTTTCAAGGCCAAAAACACAATACAAGGTCTGACCATTTCCCCAGGTCATGCTTACTAGTTTGTCTTATATACATTTATACATATTTAAGTGCTAGGTAAAAGTCTTGTCATAAAATTTCCAGTATTACCATGTTTAAAATGTTGAGCTTTCCTATTGAGCTGCCAAAAAGGATAATAACTTTTAAGTGTAATATAGTGCAAATTTTCTCTGCAAGTTCTACTGCAAAGAAATACAAATTTGCATTAAAGGGACTGACATAAAAATTTAGGTATCATGTCTGGGAGAAACTGAAACCATCCTAGGACTTCACTCCTAGCAAATAAGATGATCATTTACTTGGACTCACAGGCTATTAAAACCATTGAAAGGTACTGTCCAAACTATGGCACTGTCACTTAAAAAAATTTTTTTTTACCACTCTATCTTGTGCCAGATCTTCACAGCTGTGACATGGTTTAAATTCCATAATCCATCCCCAAGGGGAGCCCACCCAAAGCAAAAATCAAATTTATCCATCCATTATAAGATGATCCATCCATAGACTATATCTTAACCTGATACAGTCATCATATTGTAGTTTTTCGAAGGGCTTGTTCTGCCCAAGAGAAGTTCCTCCTTACAGCTGATTCTGCTGTCTACCATTTGCACGTTGGTGCTGTTTTGGGTGCTACCTCCTGCTGGTGAGGCTTCGTACAGCACACAGATGGAGCCATCCTCGCCAATTCTGTAGGACACTTCGTACGGGTCAACCCAGAGCGTGAGTTCACTTGGGAGAAGCCTGAACAGCTCCTGACTGCTCAGTCCAATCCGCTGCGCTGCCTGTCCAATCAGAGGATCCATTTTATGGTTGATGCGAATACAACGGTAACCTGATCCCTTGCAGGGCTTCTCTGGGAACCAGTGATGTTTATAATGTTCTACAGAAGAAAAGAGAGAAAACAATGCTTAGACGCCGTCACTGCTGGCTCCCGCCTTAGTCTCTTCCTTTCGTTGGCTCCTTTGAGTGAAAAGGCCGAATATCAACTTTTAAAAAGCCCAGCATCGCATTCGCGGATGTGCGTGGATGGAAAACGAGCAGGGCAGGGTTTTAGAAATAACAGTTGCACGGGACAAAACAATCTCCGGGAACCAACCGGCTGAGCCGCCAAAACGGGAATCAGGCGCGCAGCCTGCGCCAGCCGGACGGCACCGGCGGCCAGGCGGGAACCTGTTTACTTTCTCCACCCCACCCTGGCCGCACACAATGGGGTTTATGACTTTGGAGGAGAAGCGCCACCGGAGTGTTAATCCCGAAGGGAAGGAAAACAAGCCACCCTAAACCACGCTCTGGGCAGGGCTGTAATTGTGCCGGTGACAAATCCGATGATTAATGGGCAGGGTTAGGAGGCGCGGGGAGACCGCACGTCCGTCCCGAGCGGGCTTCGGGGCAGCCGCGCCGTTTTATCCCCGGGCCCGATAGCCGAGCCCGCAACGGTTGGGTCGGAGTTGGGGGAGGGAAGCGTCGAACCCACCCCAGCCCCGCGGGTCCTTTGTCCCCCGAAATCCGCGGAACGTCCGAGGAGCGCAGCTCCCGCCTCGGTCGGCTTTAGTTTCTTTGTTGTGCGTCAGTTTTCTTCTCCCCTCCGTTGGCCAACCGCGGGGCGACAGGGAGCGCCCTCGACCCAATCCCCAAACCCTCCCCGGGACCCGCCGTTAGCGGCCGCCCGGCGCGCCAGCCACCATCCCAGGGCCGGACTCGAGCGCGGTCGCCCGGGGCGCTACCGACACTCCCGCGGCCCCGACGGCCCGGACCCGGCAAGTGCGGCCGGGTCCCTCCCCCCGCGGCGTCCCTCGCCCTCCTGCCACCACGGCCCGCTCACCTGCCAGCAGCTCCTGCAGGCTCTGGCTGAAGGTCTGCAGTTGTCGCTCGCTCGTGAGCCCCTTGGTGCGGAGGAACTTAGAGATGAAGGACACGGCGGCGGCGATCTCGCCTATCATGGTGGCGGCCCGACTGTAGAAGGGATGCATGGGGGCGGCGGGCGGGGGCGGCCCGGGGCGGCCGGGGCTCGGCGGCGCGGCCCCGACGGAGGAGCGGCCACCCCGGGCTCCCTCACAAGTCAGAGGGCTGAGAGGGAGAGAGGGCGTGAACGGCGTACGGCTACTTTTTTTTTCTCCTTTCTTTATAGTAAAAAAAGTTATTTTCGACACAGAAGGCGGCAGTAAAGTGGAAGAGACGAGCGACGGCGGCCTGGTCACATCGCTCGGACCTCCCCAGCCGCCTCCGCCTCCAGCTCCGCAGCCTCCGAAGCTCCCAACAGTTGCATTTCCAGCTCCGACGGGCTAAGAGAAAGGGGTGGTGCAGTACTTTTTATAGAGCCACGGAAAGGAAGTGGCGTAGCTGGAGCGTGACGGCCGAGTCTAGCCAATCCAGAGATCGCACCATTGTGACGCAAGCAGATTCGGAGTCGGAGGGGGCGGGAAAAAGGGGCCAGGGGGCGCGTCCATAGACTGGGAAGAGAGGGAGGGGCTGACGTAATCCGCTTGTAAACAAATAAACCCCGGAGTGGCAGCAGGAGAAGGGGGAGCAAGTGGCGGGGGAAGGAGGAAACCAGGGGTGCGCGTGTGAAAGCCCCGCCCCCCAGCCCTAGCTCCTCCTTCCCGCTCCAGCAACTCCAGGCACCGCGCCAGCGCATCCTCTGCAAGAGTACTCTGCCCGGGCTAGCCTGCGAGGAGGCTTAATGCTGTGCAGATAAAGCAGTCCGGCTTAGGCTGTGTACACCCGCGCCAGCGGCACGGATACGTCTGCATGGCAGTGGCCCGCTGATTGTACTCGGTGTTTACATCCTGTCCCCGACGCCTAGACTACGTGGCTGGCTCCACGGGCAGGATGAGCAGCGGGGTGCGGGTACCGGTGCTGAGGATACAGGGAGTGTGGAGAGAAGTGGAGCGAACCGGCTCTAGAGGGTTAGTAAGCCTTTTATGGTTGCTGTTCAGTAACATCAAGAGTCAAAAGGAAAGAAGAATGGAGTCCTTACTGAACCAATCTTAAAACTGATAAGAAAGCCTGTTACTGAAGATAAGTATGGTAACCGTAACGTTTAATCTATAAACAGAAAAAAATCTATATAATGCATTTTACACCGTTTACGCACAAAACCGAAGGTTGTTTCTTTTTCTAAACTGTCTCAGCCTTCGCCTTTTGCTGTTCTTTATAAAACAAGAAAATAAAGATAAAATTTGAAGGTTGTGAAAGTACTAGGGCTCCTACTTGCCAAACTGGGGGGCCGGGGTGGGCCGCGGGAAGACGAAGGCAGGAGCCTGCTAAAACGATTAGGCCTGCGAGAGGGTTAACCCGAACTCCATTAAAGAGGAGGGGAAAAGAAAAAAAAAAAAAGATGGTGAGCTGGGCAGATGGAGAAAGCAAACAAGAGGCAGAAGTTGAACTCTACCAGATGGAAATAAATATCCTGAGCTTAGCTGGTCATCAATATTGCAAAACACTGCTGAGCCAAAGGGTATAGAACTGAAGGGAAAAGTACAATTCACCATAAAGCAGTAGGAGAAAAATATTTGTTGTTTGAATGAAATATGTTAAACTGGGCTTGAAAGAATAGCTTTTAGGTTATTTTTTCATTTATACACAATAGTTATAGGTAGTTACACGTGAAATAAATACTTTAAAAGATAGTAAAACTGAATTATTTAAAAGCATTGACATGAAAGTGTTTTCTTTGAATAAATGCATCAGTGCATCAAAAATAATGGTAAACAGATACATTCGTTTCCTTCTAGGACTCTACAGATAGAACTGTGCTTAAAAGTAAATGTCATGGTAATTACTTCCCTAGGGATGTGAAACCTCTTGTATTACTCAAAATGGAGATAGGGAAACAAGTAAATCCTTAAAATTACCATAGCCCTAGATTTAGATTTTCTGATATCCTTCTAACCCCCACCACCCTTACTCATCTGCTCTGTTCATTTCCTGTACACCATCAGTCATTCGAGCATTAGATTAAAAATCAGGTGAGTTTTTCTTCAAAAATTTTGAGCTTAAACTGACTCATCTACAAAATAGAAATAAAGAAATTAACAAGATGTTAGGATCCGAATTCATTCCTGTCTCCCAGCCCATGTTTTCTCCACTGCTTTTTTTTGTCTTTCGTTGAAATGTATTTGAGGTACAATATCATGCTAGTTTCAAGTGTACTACATAGTGATTTAACATTTACATACACTATGAAATGGCCCCTACTTTTAACTGCCTTCCCAGACAGCAGCTGGACCCTTTCTGAATGCTTCTTAAAATCAGTAGAATAGAGTTAACAGAAAGTTGAACTCACATATTCTAGAAGGGGTTTTCCTCCCACTGTTTTCTATTGTACGTGTGTGTTTCCCACTTTAAGTCATTCCTTTAAGAGAGAAATGGATTTAAGAAATTACTCTTTTACACTAGGGTGATCTAGGGAGTACTCAGGAGGGAAAAAAGGTAAATATTGGTCCTAAATGCAAGCTTTAGATAGTGGACAATGTTAATAGCTAATGGTTTTCAAATCTTGACATATATATGTTTAGTAATATTTTTCCAGAAGTTTGGTAAGGCTTTTCCCATCCAAGAAACTAGGAGGTATTTCTTGACATCTTGAATTTGTAAAGGCACTTCCTCATCTTGTTAATATGTTAAACCACAGGGTACTCCCAACTACTTAGAAACCCAACTCTTCATTCTGTGTCCTTAGGCAAGTTATTTAACTTCTCTGCATCGTAATCTCCAAAAAATGTAAAGGATGTTATGAGGACTAAGTGGAATAACTTTGTTGTTTAGTCGCTCAGTCAGGTCTGACTATTTTTGACCCCGTGGACTGGCAGGCTCTTTGGTCCTTGGGATTTCCCAGGCAGAAATACTGGAGTGGGTTGCCATGTTCTCCAGAGGATCTTCCCAACCCAGGGATCAAACCCAGGTCTTCCACTTTGCAGGCTGATTCTTTACTATCTGAGTCACCAGGGAAGCCACATACATAGACAGAAAACAGGGAGAGAGGGGCAAGGAGTGAGAACTGTTCTTTCTCCTCCTGCCTTCTGAAAATGTCACTCAGTCGCATCTGACTCTTTGCGACCCCATGACCTGTAGCTTCTATCCATGTAATTCTCTAGGCAAGAATACTGGAGTGGATTGCCATTCCCTTCTCCAGGGGCTCTTCCCCACCCAGGGATTGAACCTGGGTCTCCCACATTGGAGACAGATTCTTCACTGTCTGAGCCACCAGAGAAGTCCTTAGATAGATAGATAGGTATATTAAATTGCCTGTGATAATATATATAATTATCAAATTAATTTCTAAAACCTATAAAATTTTCAAAGCACTATTAAAAAAACACACACACACACACCTTAAGGAATATGTCAAAACAATCCAAAAACCTGGGTTTCAAAATAAATCTGCAAGTGACAAATGTCAGATCTTTGGAGTGCTTAAGAGTTCAGAAGGTACTTTCTATAGAGTAAACTATCAGGCATCTAGAATCCTCAAAGGGCTGGATTATATTCTCATCCCTTAGTTCAATTGTTACCTGAACAGTTTGCTCTGAACTAACAAATCACAGCTCCCTGTAGACTTTTTGAGTAATTGTGTTAACCAAAAAAGGGAGAGATAAAAAAAGAAAATTTTATATAGGGTGAGGGAATGAACTTCTTTCTCTATTTCATAGACTAGTAAAATTTAAGAGTCAACACAAGTTTGAAAATCTTATTTTGCCAAAGACATTATTTAAAGAATTACATTATCATCTGCTGTCAATATCATTTTGGGGCAAAGATGATGTTTTAACACCCCCAAAGTAAGAAAGGTATCCATATCAGAAAATAAAGCATGGCCTTTTTAAGTGAATAAATTTTAAGTCACTAAATGTCACCTTTTGCATTTCAGCCTTTGGGAACTCATCAAAACTATTAATCTATGAATAAGAGAACACTAAATTAGGCTTTTATGCTATTCATTGGATATGCTATCCCCACTGCCTGGAACATCCCCTCCCTTTTTTTTTTTCCCCTAGCTAATATCTGTTTACTGTCCAAGAAGACTTCCCTGACTCTCTGGACTTGTGTAAGTGTCTACAGTATTCTGCTTCCCCTTGCCCTCGGCCTGGTACTGATCAGACATGCTAGGTTTACTATGTTTACTAATCCCTTTTCCTTTCTGGTCTGTAAATTCTCACAGGGCAGGCATCTTCTGTCATTCACTATTGCGAATGCCTAAGAAACAGGCCAACATATAGAAAATGCTGTTGACTGATGTTAAATAGACATGTAAATACAAATGAGTCCATCAAAACCATGACTTGCAAACACACACACACAACCCACAAAAAAACAAACAATAACAAAAAAACAACGTGACTTGCAGTTTGTCAGCTGACAGATCACACAGAGCAAGTTGTCTTGCTTAAAATCGGACAGTCAATATTTGAGAAGATAAGTAACTCACCTCTGTGGCACTGTCTTTCTGGCTCCCATGAGTGTTAGATTACTCCATAGTGTTTTAGATAACTGTTGTTTTAGGATAGGCTGCATTTCCAAAGCAAATGAAATGGAGACCAAAGTCACTTGGATATGCTGCTTAAGAAACACTGTGGAAGTCTCCACATGGCTCCCATTTAAGGTTTCTTATCTTATTTCTCCACGTGTTATATAGACACATTTTAGTATTTTTATATATCAGATTACACAGGGCTGTCATCTGCCAGTCTCTCACATAACCCTTCTATCCTGAAGTTGTTCACAAGGAGTCCTTCCTAAGCTCCAGGCTTCCACTTCATCCCTGTGATCGTGGCTTCCTGCATTATTGCTAGAAAAGTCCCAGATTTTTTTTTTTTTTTTTTTAATGGCTGTATTACAGTTCACAAGGTTGTCCAGTAGGCCTCCTCCACCACCCTTTCACGTCCCCTTCCTTTAATCCCCGCTCAGCAAAGGTTTTACTCCTTATCTGGCCCCTCCCTCTCCAAAGGCACCTTTAGGCCCAGAGACTCCCTTGCTGAGCTGGATGAGCCTCCTTGTTGCTGAAGGCATTCACTAAGGTATTATCTATTGTGTCCTCTGTTGTGAATTTACTTCCAGAGTCCTAGGTGTCCTTGGTGCTAGCTTTAGAAAACTCACAGCTGGTTCAAGCAGGAGAGTTCTTTACAGAGTGTTAATAGCAAATAGAGACAGGGTATTTATTTTCGGGTGTGTATAGGGGCAGGAGATAAGGAAGCCAGTCCCCAAAGTGAGTGATCTCTGCTAAGTGATCTCTGGTCAGTGAAGTTGGCCCATAGATAGGTCTCTGGAAGGAAGAAAAAGAGAGGACCTGATCTGGAAGTATTTTAAAGATTTAAACCACTATGAGGAAGATAAATATTGCTGAAAAAACTGGTGAGTAAATAGGGCCATAGTTAGCTGGCAGTGAGGGGAGAGTGAGTATTTTGGGGAGGGAAGTGAAATGATCAGATTTATTTTTTGGAAAGTCCTAAGGATGATGCCCATCAAAAAGACTTCCCTGGTGGCTCAAATGGTAAAGCGTCTGTCTACAATGTGGGAGACCTGGGTTCGACCCCTGGGTTGGGAAGTTCCCTGGAGAAGGAAATGGCAACCCACTCCAGTACTCTTAGCCTGGAAAATCCCATGGACAGAAGAGCCTGATGTCCATGGGGTCACAAAGAGTCAGACACGACTGAGCGATGTCACTTTCATTTTTCAAGGATGATGAATTAAATTGGGGTCATTTGAAGTGTCTTATATCTCTGTCTCTAATTCTTATTTAAATGTTTAAATAATTTAGCTTTCATCTCTTCAACTAGAGACTTAATGCGTTTTGTTTATTCTTTTCTTGATTATCCATGGGAAGCAGACCACTTTTAGGAGCCTCCCCACCTGCCAACCGGCTTTGCTTTGTTTACATATGAATTCAAGGGCACAAACTAAGACCCTTGTACTAGGTTTAGATCAAGAAACATAAGAGAACTAGAAATCAGACAGTGACAAGTATGGATTTGGGGCAAAACTGTTCTTCTTGTTAAAGCAATTGGGAAAAAGGATTAAAGACTTGCTTCTGAGTAGCAGTAACAATTTGGAAAACTCAGCAGTGGCCACAGGACTGGAAAAGGCCAGTTTTCATTCCAATGCCAAAGAAAGACAATGCCAAAGGATGCTCAAACTACCACACAATTGCACTCATCTCACACGCTAGTAAAAGTAATACTCAAAATTCTCCAAGCCAGGCTTCAGCAGTATGTGAACCGTGAACTTCCGGATGTTCAAGCTGGTTTTAGAAAAGGCAGAGGAACCAGAGATCAAATGGCCAACACCCTCTGGATCATGAAAAAAGCAAGAGAGTTCCAGAAAAACATCTATTTCTGCTTTATTGACTATGCCAAAGCCTTTGACTGTGTAGATCACAATCAACTGTGGAAAATTCTGAAAGAGATGGGAATACGAGACCACCTGCCCTGCCTTTTGAGAAACCTATATGCAGGTCAAGAAGCAAGTTAGAACTGGACATGGAACAACAGACTGGTTCCAAATAGGAAAAGGAGTACGGCAAGGATGTATATTGTCACCCTGCTTATTCAACTTATATGCAGAGTACATCATGAGACACGCTGGGGTGGAAGAAGCACAAGCTGAAATCAAGATTGCCGGGAGAAATATCAATAACCTCAGATATGCAGATGACACCACCCTTATGGCAGAAAGTGAAGAGGAACTAAAAAGCCTCTTGATGAAAGTGAAAGTGGAGAGTGAAAAAGTTGGCTTAAAGCTCAACATTCAGAAAACGAAGATCATGGCATCCGGTCCCATCACTTCATGGGAAATAGATGGGGAAACAGTGGAAACAGTGTCAGATTTTATTTTTCTGGGCTCCAAAATCACTGCAGATGGTGACTGCAGCCATGAAATTAAAAGACGCTTACTCCTTGGAAGGAAAGTTATGAGCAACCTAGATAGCATATTCAAAAGCAGAGACAATACTTTGCCAACAAAGGTTCGTCTAGTCAAGGCTATGGTTTTTCCAGTGGTCATGTATGGATGTGAGAGTTGGACTGTGAAGAAAACTGAGCACCGAAGAATTGATGCTTTTGAACTGTGGTGTTGGAGAAGACTCTTGAGAGTGCCTTGGACTGCAAGGAGATCCAACCAGTCCATTCTGAAGGAGATCAGCTCTAGGATTTCTTTGGAAGGAATGATGCTAAAGCTGAAACTCCAGTACTTTGGCCACCTCATGCAAAGAGTTGACTCATTGGAAAAGACTCTGATGCTTGGAGGGATTGAGGGCAGGAGGAGAAGGGGACGACAGAGGATGAGATGGCTGGATGGCATCACTGACTCGATGGACATGAGTCCGAGTGAACTCTGGGAGTTGGTGATGGACAGGGAGGCCTGGCGTGCTGCGATTCATGGGGTCGCAAAGAGTCAGACACGACTGAGCAACTGAACTCAACTGAACTGAACAAAGATCATACAAATTAACATCATTGAAGGTGAACCAGACACTGCACTAGGTATTTTTTTTATTTTTTTTTTGCATTTGCAATGTCAATTCAGTCATGTCTGACTATTTGTGACCCTATGGACTGAAGCCCGCCAAGCTCCTCTGTCCATAGGATTTTACAGGTAAGAATACTAGAGTGGGTTGCCATGCCCTTCTCCAGGTGATCTTCCCCATTCAGGGATCGAACTTTCATCTCTTACGTCTCTTGCATTGGCAGGCGGGTTCTTTACCATTAGCGCCACCTGGGAAGCCCATTTTATTTTTACTTTTTATTTATTTATGTATCTATTTATTTTTGGCCGTGCCACTCTACCTGTGGGATTTTAATTCCCCAACCAGGGAATGAACCTGGGCCCTCAGCAGTAAGACCATATAGTCCTAACCAGTGTACCACCAGAGAATTCCCGTGTACTAAGTATTTTAGAGGCATCCCATTTAATTCTCCCAGAAACACCACCAGGTAAGTATAATTGTCTACATTTAACATGTGAGGTTTCAGTCCTAAAGAAAATAAGTAATTTACTCCAGATCTTAACAACCAGATTTAAACTCTCAAGTCTACACTACAAAACTTGGAGGCAAATTCCTGATACCACCTTTTCTAAAGGGATCATGAGAAATAAATAAAATCTTATAAAGGTATAAAACATTTTGGAAATTAGTAGAGATGGTATAAAGGAAAAAAAAAATTCAAGGCCGCTTAGGAAAGTTCTCATGGCTGAGATATCCTGGAAAATACAGCTATATTTCTTAAAAGGCTCCCTGAAAAATGAATCAAAGGACATATTAAAACATTAATCTGCCAAATAAAATAAGTTCACTGGAATGAAAACTATCCCTAGGGACAGATAAGAGAAAGCAGAAAAAAAAAATACCTTCTATTTTAGACTATTTTAGCATCTCGCTTCTCCTTTGACTTAAATTGGCAGAAGGGACTAGGAAGTGGGTCGGTCCCACAGTCCTCCAACAATTAAGTGGAGTCCAGTGAGCTTTGAGGGCTTCGGGGAAAGAGCTGGCGAGCAGCAAGAAGGGCTGCTTTTGTGTCTATCTCCTCTTCTCGCCAGCTTCCTTGGTGGCTCAGTGATAAAGACTCCGCCTGCAATGCAGGAGATGCTAGAGACAGGGGTTCCATCCCTGGATGGGGAAGATACCCTGGAGGAGGGCATGGCAACCCACTCCAGTATTCTTACCTGGAGAATCCCATGGACAGAGGAGCCTGGCGGGCTACTGTCAATAGAGTTGCAAAGCGTCAGACACAACTGAGGGTGTAACATGCTTCTCCTCATCCTTCCTTTTAGCAGACCCTATGATTTCACTTTGGAAGGAATGATGCTAAAACTGAAACTCCAGTACTTTGGGCCACCTCATGCAAAGAGTTGACTCATTGGAAAAGACTGATGCTGGGAGAGATTGGGGGCAGAAGGAGAAGGGGACGACAGAGGATGAGATGGCTGGATGGCATCACTGACTCGATGGACATGAGTCTGAGTGAACTCTGGGAGTTGGTGATGGACAGGGAGGCCTGGCGTGCTGCGATTCATGGGGTTGCAGAGTCGGATACGACTGAGCAACTGATCTGATCTGATCTGATGATTTCACTTACTTTTTTTTTCTTTTTAAAGCTGCCACCATCTACTCTGTCTCCTGGGGCAATCCCCCACTGTTCAGGCTTATTGGATGTTTATCTGCATCTTCCCAGCACCAACAGTCTACTTCAGTTTTACAGTTTAACAACAGTGTGGGGAAAGAGACAGATGATAAGAATCAACTTTGGAAAATTGAAAGCCTTAAGGAATCATACAAAGTTCTTATAAGTTATGGCCCTGGCCTAACTATAGTAGTTATAACTTTCTGAATATGGAAGACACGGACCTCCCTTTCCTGCCAAACCCATAGGGCAGCCAGGTTTCAAAGTGTGAACCCAGGCTAGCCATCTTGACATCACCCCAGGAAACTGATAGAAATGCAAACTTTTGGCTCTAGACCTACTAATAGAGAAACTGGAGGGGTGGGGTTCAACAGTTCAGCACTAATGTTCCAGGACAACTGCTTTTAAAAGTAATGGCAACATTTCTACAATTTAAATTCAGCAACTAGGACCTATTTCCCCGGTGGCACAGAGAATAAAGAATCCATCTGGTGGCCTCCAGTCCATGGGGTCACTGGGAATCGGACATGACTGAGCGACTTCACTTTCACTTTTCACTTTCATGCATTGGAGAAGGAAATGGCAACCCACTCCAGTGTACTTGCCTGGAGAATCCTGGGGACGGAGGAGCTTGGTGGGCTGCCATCTATGGGATCGCACAGAGTCGGACACGACTGAAGCGACTTAGCAGCAGCAGCAGCCAATGCAAGGGACATGGATTTGATCCCCGGTCCAGGAAGATTTCCACAGGCCTTGGAGCAACTGATCCCCTGCGCCATCACAGCTGCTGAAGCCTGTGTGCCTAGAACCTGTGCCCACAACAAGAGAAGCGACAGCAATGAGAAGCCTGCGCACTGTAACAAAAAGTAGCCTCCAATCAGTGCAGCTAGAGAGATGCCACATGCAACAGTGGAGACCCAGGTCAGCCCAGAACTAAGCAAATAAATAAAATCTCTCTTCTTACTAAAGATAAGTCAGTAAATAAAACCAGCAAACACACTTCATAGCCAGGCATATACTATCTCAAATAGAAATCTTGTCCCTTAAAAGAAAAAAAGTAGCATACTAATTTAATATGTAAAAGCTGCCTTTTAAGTATCAGATATGTTCTACGTGAGTGGTTATTTGCTTTTCTGAGGTTCTGCAGTCTGGGTAAAATGCATTTTTCTCAGCTTCTGAAACAGTAGGCAAGTGAGAGTGTACAGTGATGTTCCTGTGTTACTCTCAAAAGAGAAGCTAATACTCAGGAAGCTTGATAACAATCATCTCATCAAATGTTGGTATAGTCCATGCCTTTATTGTCACTTTTAGGAAAAGCAGCGACTTGTCCTTTTTTAAGGAACTTGAGTTTAAAATACGTAGGGACTTCCCTGGAGGTCCAATAGTTAAGACTCCAGGCTTCCACTGCAGGGAGTATGGGTTTGACCCCTGGCCTGGCCCACTTGCAGACTCTACATGCCACTCGGTGTGGCCAAAATAAATAAATAGATAAAACCTCAAAGTAAATTAAGGTTTATATGCATTAAGTAATGTCACCTCATCCCTTTCTAACTAAATGTCCAGCTAAAACAAAGGAGCATCCAAGTTGCAAAAGTAAGTGTGATAAATAAATATGAAGCCCTACATATAGATATCCAACGTGATTGTGAAAACCATCATCATGCATTTGGATATACTTTAGCAGGAAATTCAAGGGTTGAAATCCCATTGGAAAATGCAATTTAGGATGTATTATCTATAAGGCATAGAAAGTTAGATACAAATTCCTGAAAAAGACTATGTTCTAGCTACAGAGAAGTGCTCTAAAGTAAAAAAAGGGAATGGGGAGGCTATGATTAGCATGTCAAATTGCATTATATTTTCTAAAAGGAATAAAGTAAGAAACTTCCTATTATCTTATGTTCTCATCCACTTGGCTAGTAAATTCTTATAAATGAAGTAAAACCAATCTTCAGCCTAGATAATATTTATAATACAGTTTGATTTAGTCAAATGCGAAAGCAAAGGGTCCATTATTAGCATTACTGCATATGCTGAAAACATTCTATATTTGCATGTGTTTTAATAGAAGTCTCTTTAAGTCTTTCCATCATTTTCAACAAAATATAGGAAACATTCTCATCTTCTGAAAACTGACTTGAAGTTTGTGATGACCACCGTCAAACTCAAGAAATGGTCTGTCTCCCTAATGTTTTTAATGTCTGACCTTACTCTTTGTTGCACAAGTAGATTTCAAACATTGAAACTGTAGTAAGAGACACAGCACTCAAGAATGGATCTCCCTGTAGAAACAAACCTCTTTGTACAATCTTTAGATGGTGGCAGCCGTGAGAGTTAAAATGAGCACTTTTATCTTTATCCTTGAAAATTCTATCCTTAGTCCCCTTGAATGGATGATCTCACCTTTCAGAAAAAGAGCTTTATTGAGATATATTTTACATAAGATAAAATTCATCCTTTCAATAATTTTGAGATAACTTATCAACTTGTGCAACCATCACCATAATCAGTTTCAGAACATTTCATCTCCCTCAATAAAATCTCAATCTTAACCTTGGCCCTCCCAGTCCCAGGAAACCAATAACCTACTTTCTGTCTATAGGTTTGCTCATTCTTGACATTTTATGTATGGAAATCATAGAATCCATGGCCTTGTTGTGGGAGAATAGAACACAGAGAGGATGGTCATGTCCCAGGTCTCAGGCGAAGCCCTGGAACAGGCCACCAAGTGAGGTTCCTTGGCTTCCCTCGGGAAAGAATTCAAAAGCAAACCATAGGGATTTATTTAGAGAGATACACATTCCATAGGCAGAATGTGGTCCACCTCAGAAGGCAAGTGCTTAGTCATTCAGTCGTGTCCAACTCTTTGTGATCCCATGGACTATAGCCCACCAGGCTCCTCTCTCCATGGGATTCTGCAGACAAGAATACTGGAGTGGGTTGCCATTTCCTTCTCCAGGGCATCTTCCTGACCCAGGGATCAAAACCGCATCTCTTATGTCTCCTGCATTGACAGGTGGGTTCTTTACCACTAGCACGACCTGAGAATCTCCTCAGAAGGCAAGTCAGTCAGTTCATTCACTCAGTCATGTCTGACTCTGCGACCCCACGGACTGCAGCATGCCAGGCTTCCCTGTCCATCACCAACTTGCTCAAACTCATGTTCATCAAGTCGGTGATGCTATCCAGCCATCTCATCCTTTGTCGTCCCCTTCTCCTCTTGCCTTCAGTCTTCCCCAGCATCAGGGTCTTTTTCATTGAGTCAGTTCTTTGCATCAGGTGGCCAAAGTATTGGAGTTTCAGAAGGGAAGAGTGGCCACCAAATACGGGGTGGTTAGTTTTTATGGGCTGGGTAATTTCATAGGCTAACAAATGGCAGAATTATCCCAACTATTTTGAACAAGGAGCAGTGATTTCAAAGTACTTGGCCACTTTTTGGCTTTTCATGGTTGGCCTTGGAACTGTCATGGTGCCTGTGGGTGTGTCATTCAGCATGCTGGTATATTACAATTACAATGAGCATATAATGAGGTTAAAGGTCCACAGGAAGTCGAATCTTCTGCCATCTTGTACCTAGTAGGTTCTAACCAGTTTATGTTGCATCCTTAACAGCTGTGTCTTTCTTTTAATGGTTATGCCCTGTCCTCTTGCCCTCTGTCTCAGACTTGTATCAGACTTCTCCCACTTAGCATAAAGTTTTGAGTTTCATCCAGGTTCAGTGTGTTGTTTCTCTGCTTGCTTGCTTTCTTGTTTAATTATTTTTCCTGTTATATCATACCAGAATTTCCTCTTGAATGAAATGCTACGTTAAGAAGGTTTCTTGATATAGCTGCCTGCTAGGCTGGTGGGCGGAAAAGGCAATGGCACCCCACCCCAGTACTCTTGCCTGGAAAATCCCATGGATGTAGGAGCCTGGTGGGCTGCAGTCCATGGGGTCGCTAAGAGTCAGACACGACTGAGCGACTTCACTTTCACTTTTCACTTTCATGCATTGGAGAAGGAAATGGCAACCCACTCCAGTGTTCCTGCCTGGAGAATCCCAGAGACAGGGGGAGCCTGGTAGGAGGCCGTCTATTGGGTCGCACAGAGTTGGACACGACTGAAGCGACTTAGCAGGCTGATGGGGGCCAACTCTGGGGGCTTCTACATCCTCTTTCCATGCCCCTTCCCCTTTAGACCTTTGTCCACCACCTCTAAAGCCTTTGAGATGTCATTTTTTCATGGGAAGACTGAGCCACTCCTCTCTTAGGTCATTGCCTGCTGCAGAATTAATGACTTACTCACTTAAGGTGCCTGGCATATTCCTCACACCCACACCCCAACATCACACTCCACACAGAATAAGCCAAATGAAAGAAAAAGCCCTTTCCTCAAGATATTTACTTCAGAGGAGTCCTCAGGGGAGGCAGACATTGCAGGTAGGAAAGAGGATAATAACGGCACTCCAGTTACATAGCCCAACTAAGAATGAAAATTGCCAGATAATTTAGCTGAGAGGACTTAGCTCAACAGTTAAACTCTTAACAGAAGCTTTATTTAGGCTCATTCTAACAAACAGGATCAGCAGACAAGTTCTTTTTAAAGAAAGTTCTCTTTCATCTGACTAAAAAGAAGGAACACATTTAAACCAAAACAGGAACTACTCTGGCAATATATGTGTAAAAAAAATAAGCACCCTATGGGGCTCTTTTTAAATTAGCCAGAGCGCACAGAGAACTCTTTGAAAAGAAAACTCTGGGGGGAAAATATTTTTCTTGATTTCATAAACACTCATTGTTTAATCATCTGAAGCAAGTGCAGACTTGTGATTAAGTTCCCCCACCTCCTAAAGGGATGAGCTCTTTTAAGTCACCTCCTCTCCCACCCACCCCCACCCCCTGGCTCTATTTAAGGAGGCAAGAGAAGTAATTTGAAAACCAGCCTATCATGGAAGCAAGAAGTGACCCAGCATGTCCTAGTTTCAAACTAGATACACAGAGGCAAGGCTGTGTCCCACACTTACGGCTCAAGAAGCTCTGAGTTTTTGCTGAATTGCTTCCACAGTGTACTAATCAGTACTAAGTTGTTCGAATTCCACAAGGAATGGATAACTGACTCCAGTTTATTTTGCTGCTTAAAAAAAAAAAAATGACTTCAAGGACACCATCCTTCCCCAACCCCTCTTTCCCACATTGAAGGTAGTCATATAATTTAATTCAGGACACTCAGAAACACAGTTGTAGCTTTCATTCTTAGCAGTTTTTCAGATCTGGACTTGCTCTAATGAGAAAAGTTATGAGTCTTAAACAGGATCAAGTTATAATTACTCAAAATTGAAGCAACTTGTCATGAAGCAAATATCTAACAGATTTTTTAAGTGAATAAAAGCCTAACACAACATGTAAAAATAGAAGAAAGAATTTTTACCAGGAATCTGGGTTTGGAGAACATTCTTGTAAATAAGAAATAAATTTACTTTTGAACTTTTTGGCCTCCAGGAGAAAGAGAAACACAACAAACTGTATTGTTCTTTTGCTAACTTAAAAAAAAAAGACACTATTCCCTCAAACTATATTAGCATTAAATTCTGATACATTTATCAATTTATAATATGGAACAATTTTACATAATTTTATAAGAAATTCAGGAAAACATTTAGGTGGTACATTCTTACCCTGACCCTCCTAGCAAGAGCTGAGAATAAGTTCACTGTTAAATACCTGATGTATGAGTGTTCTGTGGTGTTCATAAGTTCACTTCATAAATTTGATTAACTAATAAGGTACTAGCTAAGCATTGAAGATCTGGCCACAAACAGAATAGACTGGTCCCACACATTATGGAATCTGATAGGAAGACAGAAATTAAATAGTGTAAGTGTGACATTTTTATAGCAGATTCTGAAAATTACTGTAAAAGAGAAATTTTTTATTGTTTTTAGACAGTAAGTCCTGTCCAACTCTTTTTGTGACCACCGCAGGCAACTCTGTCCATGGGCTTCTCCAGGCAAGAATACTGGAGTGGGTTGCCATTTCCTTCTCCAGAGGATCTTCCCAACCCAGGGATCAAAACTGTACCTCTTGCATTGCGGGTGGATTTATTACTGCTGAGCCATACAGGTGCTCTGAAAGTCTAACTTTTAGAGAGATGGGACAGAAAAAACAATCAGAAAAATCTTTCCCACAGCAACAAGAAGTCAGAAATCTGAAAATGAGTAGGAATTAACCCACATAAGACCTGGCCGGGTGGTGGGGGAGGGGGGGTGCAGGGGGAGGAGGGCGGTGAAAATTGCCCTCTAGACTAAAGAAGGCAATGGTACCCCACTCCAGTACTCTTGCCTGGAAAATCCCATGGATGGAGGAGCCTGGTGGGCTGCAGTCCATGGGTCGCTAAGAGTCGGACACGACTGAGCGACTTCACTTTCACTTTTTCGCTTTCATGCATTGGAGAAGGAAATGGCAACCCACTCCAGTTTTCTTGCCTGGAGAATCCCAGGGGCAGGAGAGCCTGGTGGGCTGACGTCTATGGGGTCACGCGGAGTTGGACACGACTGAAGTGACTTAGCAGCAGCACCAGCAGCAGCAGACTAAAGAAACAAATTTACAAAGAGGACACAGGTTTTCCCAAAGCAGGATCATGTGGTCCTAACGGGGAGTGAGAAGAAACAGACCAAAGTATATGAGGCTAGAACCGGAGGCACCTTGTAAATTGCATTTAAAATGCATTTAAGATGTTAATCTTATCCAAAAGAATAAGGAAGAATTCATCACCCAAGAGTTCTAAGTGTATTATTATACCCATTAAGCACCAGAGCAATGAGAATTCTGGTATTAGTATTAGAAAATTAGAAAGTGACAATTCATTCTTAAGAAGTTTTATTTCTTATTTGCTTTGTAAAAGAGCTATAGGAAAATCTGTAACCAAGGCTGCTTCTCTTAAGAAGCTTCTTTAGTGAGTGAGTGAAGTCACTCAGCTGTGTCTGACTCTTTGCAACCCCATGGACTGTAGCCTACCAGGCTCCTCTGTCCATGGAATTTTCCAGGCAAGAATACTGGAGTGGGTTGCCATTTCCTTCTCCAGGGAATCTTCCCAACCCAGGAATCTAACCCAGGTCTTCTGCATTGTAGGCAGACGCTTCTTTATAACTGTCTTTAAAGAAGCTTCTTTAGATTTGCTCAAATATTCAATAACACTTGCAACTCTAGAAATTTAGGTCAGATGGGCAAACTTTTTAAAATAGAGTCAGAATATACATTTTGACTTTGTAGGCTAGAGGATCTTTGTCACATGTATTCAACTCTTGCTGGTGTAGTGTAGAGGCAGCCATCAACTATATGAGCTTGGCTGTGATCCAATGAAACTTTGTTTGCAAAACACAGGAGGTAATGGGTTTAGCCCTGGGACAATACTTTGCCTAGCCTTAATCTAGATCAAGTAGCATCAAAGACATAATCCGGATGGAAGATTTTGGAGGCTATGGTAAACATCTAAATAAACAAACCTTTAACAGAATAATTGTACTTCCTTGGGATTTTGAGGAGGACTGTGTTGGGACTTGGGACTATAAAAAAGGAACAAATTGCACCTCCTAACAAATTGACCTTGTGAACAGAATTATCATCTGTGTGAGTGAGTGAGTGAAGTCGCTCAGTCGTGTCCGACTCTTTGCGACCCCGTGGACTGTAGCCTATCAGGCTTCTCCATCCATGGGATTCTCCAAGCAAGAATACTGGAGTGGGTTGCCATTTCCTTCTCCAGGGGATCTTCCCAACCCAGGGATCGAACCCAGGTCTCCCGCATTGGAGGCAGACGCTTTAACCTCTGAGCCACCAGGGAAGTCATCTGTGTAGATTGTGAGAAATATGAGATCCTTAGAGGCAAGTATTTGTGTCTGTTTTGTTCAGTTTTTCTTTGTAACCCCTAGCTGAATCCATGGACCCTCAAGTTTTGTCTATAGAATCATATGCCAATGGCTAATAAAAGATGTATCTCACCAAATGAATGTTCAGTTAATGACTTTTCAGCAATATAACTCATAAAAAAGTCTTTTGGCAAACTTAGTTTTATGCCCAATATAAAGAAAATTTTACCCAAAACACACGAAATATACACAGTATGAGAAATTGTGTCAATATTATGATTGCAGGCAAAGACATACTCATCAATTCACTCAAAAGAGGTTTCTGTAGTTAGAGTATCTTGGGAAACAAATTTATATCAGAACAAATTGCCCTGTTCTGATGAACACAACCAGTCCATTCTAAAGGAGATCAGCCCTGGGATTTCTTTGGAAGGAATGATGCTTAAGCTGAAACCCAGTACTTTGGCCATCTCACGCGAAGAGTTGACTCATTGGAAAAGACTCTGATGCTGGGAGGGATTGGAGGCAGGAGGAGAAGGGGACGACAGAGGATGAGATGGCTGGATGGCATCACTGACTCGACGGACGTGAGTCTGAGTGAACTCTGGGAGTTGGTGATGGACAGGGAAGGCCTGGCATGCTGCAATTCGTGGGGTCGCAAAGAGTCGGACACACTGAGCGACTGATCTGATCTGATCTGATCTGATGAACACAAACATGTTTGCTTTGCCTGTGAATGGACATGAACTTAAGCAAACTCCAGGAGATAGTAGAGGACATAGGAGCCTGGCGTGCTGCAGTCCATGGGGTCGCAGAGTCAGACACAGCTTAGCAATGGAATGACGACAACCGAGCAAGAGATGAAAACATAGCATCTTCATTTCTTACAACCCTTTGGTCTGTTGTGTGCATGTGTTTTGCTTTTTTATTTTTGCTGTAGAGATAAAATGTTAAGCTTATTTTAAGCAAAATTTGACCTCAGTAACAATGAACCTCCAGAAGACTGAAAAGTCTATGAAGAAAATAATGTACAAAGAATAATGAGATTTCTAATTTCAAACGCTCTCATCTTTCCCTGTACATACATCATCCATTATCCAGTCTTCACTCCTTCTTTGGATGAGTACAATAAGCCTTCATTGGATTATTTGTTAGCTTACTTTCAAATTTTTTGTTATTGCTTATACAAAGTTTTATTACATTTGCATGTGTGGTTATATAGGATATCACATCAGATCAGATCAGTCGCTCAGTCGTGTCCGACTCTTTGCAACCCCATGAATCACAGCACACCAGGCCTCCCTGTCCATCACCAACTCCCGGAGTTCACTCAGACTCACATCCATCGAGTCAGTGATGCCATCCAGCCATCTCATCCTCTGTCGTCCCCTTCTCCTCCTGCCCCCAATCCCTCCCAGCATCACAGTCTTCTCCAATGAGTCAACTCTTCACATGAGGTGGCCAAAATACTGGAGTTTCAGCTTTAGCATCATTCCTTCCAAAGAAATCCCAGGGCTGATCTCCTTCAGAATGGACTGGTTGGATCTCCTTGCAGTCCAAGGGACTCTCAAGAGTCTTCTCCAACACCACAGTTCAAAAGCATCAGTTCTTCAGTGCTCAGCCTTCTTCACAGTCCAGCTCTCACATCCATACATGACCACAGGAAACACCATAGCCTTGACTAGGTGAACCTTTGTTGGCAAAGTAATGTCTCTGCTTTTGAATATGCTATCTAGGTTGGTCATAACTTTCCTTCCAAGGAGTAAGCGTCTTTTAATTTCATGGCTTCAGTCACCATCTACAGTGATTTTGGAGCCCAGAAAAATAAAGTCTGACACTGTTTCCACTGTTTCCCCATCTATTTCCCATGTAGTGATGGGACCAGTTGCCATGATCTTCATTTTCTGAATGTTGAGCTTTAAGCCAGCCTTTTCACTCTCCTCTTTCATCAAGAGGCTTTTTAGTTCCTCTTCACTTTCTGCCATAAGGGTGGTGTCATCTGCATATCTGAGGTTATTGATATTTCTCCCAGCAATCTTGATTCCAACTTGTGTTTCTTCCAGTCCAGTGTTTCTCAAGATGTACTCTGCGTAGAAGTTAAATAAACAGGGTGACAATATACAGCCTTGCCGTACTCCTTTTCCTATTTGGAACCAGTCTGTTGTTCCATGTCCAGTTCTAACTGTTGCTTCCTGACCTGCATACAAATTTCTCAAGAGACAGGTCAGGTGGTCTGGTATTCCCATCTCTTTCAGAATTTTCCACAGTTTATTGTGATCCACACAGTCAAAGGCTTTGGCATAGTCAATAAAGCAGAAATAGATGTTTTTCTAGAACTCTCTTGCTTTTTGCATGATCCAGCGGATGTTGGCAATTTGATCTCTGGTTCCTCTGCCCTTTCTAAAACCAGCTTGCACATCAGGAAGTTCACAGTTCACATATTGCTGAAGCCTGGCTTGGAGAATTTTGAGCCTTACTTTATATATATATATATATATATAGAGAGAGAGAGAGAGGATATATATCTGTATAAATATCCCATATATATTTAAATCTTTGAAAATTATTTGAATGTCTTAGGTTAAGATGTAAGATGTAATACATAATAAAATTTCCCATTAAAATTAATAGTTTTTTTTAATTTAAAGACAATATCAGGGCTTAAATAAATGAGTTAACATTGTTAACCAAGGTATAGGGCAATTGGTTTTCTTTGCAGCAGAATGTATTTTGACTTATGAATTTATAAAAATATTGTTCTGAGAAGGAGTTCATATATTTAAGCTAAAGGAGTCCATGGCAGAAAAAAAAAAAAAAAAAATAGCCTCTGGGTCTAGATCCTAGAATACTGTGTCTAACATATAATAAAGACTCAATAAATATTTTTAGAACACCAAATGATCTTTAACCCATGTCAACAATATCAACAATATTAGTTCTGTTAAAAAGACACTAAACTATTCAGACAAAAATCATTTGGAAAGTGCCGTGGTGATGCCTACAGCATTAAATACCTTCTCTTTTCAATAGGAAAAGATGCTGAGCTTGTTGTTTCTTGTGGCAGGAAGACATAAGAGAGGCTAAATCTGCATCAAATATTTAAATAAATGCTTCAAAGGAGAGTTGAGGACAAAGTATGTTTTTAATCACATTTGGGATTAGAATTTGTTCAAAGCAATGCATAACTACCCAGCATTGTGATGATTCTGCTCACCAGTATATACACAGTACTTAACACAGGGCTTGGTAAACAGTGGCATCAATACATATTTGAGGAATGAATGAACCCTGCTTGCAATTCTGTGGCAGTAAAAGCTCTGAGGGAAGATTAAAAACCTTGAATCAATATCAAAATCGTATGGCTTGGCTAAGTGGTACCTGTCTATGGAATCAAAGATTGATGAGAGATCAATAAATATTGTAGGAGTCTTCAGTTATTTTTAACTATATCTATCCCCAAACCTCCCATAGATTAAAAAGCACCAAAAAAGGTCAGCAGTAGAACAGTGGTGCTTTAAATTCTCCTTTTTCATGCAGGGAGGAGTCAGACCTGCAACTCATTAAGAAAGCCACCAAGCGCAGAATGTTGAGAGACTGTGGAGCTGACTGATGGAAGGTAACCCAGTAGAAGGCTGTCCTTTTTTGTAGAGACAGGTACTGTGATTCCCTCCTTGGGGAACTGAGTAAAGAACCCTGTAGAGATTTGGGCTCACCATTCAGAGCAGACATCCCTGGTGGCTCAGTGGTAAAGAATTCACCTGCAATGCAAGAGATGTAGGTTTGATCTCTGGGTCGGGACGATCCCCTGGAGAAGGAAATTGCAACCCACTCCAGTATTCTCACCTGGGAAATCCAATGGACAGAGGAACCTGGTGGCCTACAGTCCATGGGGTTTCAAAAGAGTTGAACACAACTTCGAGACTAAACAACAGCAATTCAGAGCAGGACCTAGAAAGCTGGGGCAGCTGAAAATGTTTCCGTGGGGACCTCTTCATCTGGGAACAGTTAATTGGCTATGGCTTAATGAGTAAGGTTTGTCAATTCTTAAGACAGCATGCTTTTAAAAGAATGAGGTGGAGCCGTACACTGAAGTTCCTTCTCAGCATTTTAAGCAAAGAAAGCAAAGTGAAGAAGAATAAAACAAAAAACATCATGGTAAATGTGTAGTATTTGTGTATGTATGTGTGTACATGTAAACATACACACACATACACATATCAAAGGATTATATGTGCATAGGAAAAAGTCTAAGGTTAACATCAAACACTGCGGAAAGGTGCAGATTGATTTATTTTATATAGTCCTGAATAATGGGTTTCCAGTTGCAAGTTAGACTGCTATATTATATACAAAATAAAATCCACTTGGACCACATCACTGAAATAAAATCCAATAGAAGAAAAGTTTTAAAATGTGCAGATAGATCTACAAGAGTAGGGATGGGTGGGAAATTTTTCTTAAGGCTGGAAGATAAGCATCTATAAAGAAAGTGAAAGTCACTCAGCTGTGTCCAACTCTGCGACCCCATGGACTATACAGTACATGGAATTCTCTAGGCCAGAATACTGGAGTGGGTAGACTCTCCCTTCTTCAGGGTATTTTCCCAAACCAGGGATTGAACCCAGGTCTCCCACATTGTAGGCGGATTCTTTACCAACAGAGCCACAAGGGAAGCCCAAGAATACTGGAGTGGGTAGCCTATGACTTCTCCAGCAGATCTTTGCTGACACGTGAAAAACAAGAGATTTTTAAAAGTTAATTTATCTTTTGGCCATGCCACAAGGCACTTGTGATCTTAGTTCCCCAACAAGGGCTTGACCCAGTGTGCCCAGAGGTGGAAGCACGGAGCCCTAACCACAGGACCACCAGGGAGTTTTACCCCAAGAAATTATTATTAATATTAAATGTATAGTAAAAATTAAAATGTGATAAATTAATATCTTTGCACAATGAACTACAAGTTAACAAAAACCAACAAGAGAAAAATAGCCAAAATACAGGAACAGATATTTATTAAATAACAAGGAAAGTGGATAATTAATAAAGTAGAAGATACTCAATCTTACTAGTAGTCAGGAAAATGCAAAACAAAACAAATTGCATTTAATACCTATCAGATTGATGAATATTAAAAAGATTAATGATATTAATCTTAGTTCCCAGACCAGGGACTGAAGCCACAACCCCTGCATTGGAAGGGCAGAGTCTTTACCACCGGACAGACAGGGAAGTCCCCTATCCACTTGTGCTCTGACAGCACCTCTGGAGCACTCCAGCTCCCCAGTCCCCACAGTCCTGCCCTGAAGCCCATACCTGCTCTGTTCAATTCTACTTCTTTAGGACTGACTTTTTTGAGGAAAAAGGAAGGAAGAGAAAAGGAAGGTTCTTAAGAGTTTCCTATAGAACATCAAGAACACACAATAGGCGTGCAGTTAAGAGATCAGACAAGCAAGTTCCCTGACTCTGTTAGTCCATTGTCCTACTGCTAAACACTAGGAAACACTGTGCTGGTCTGGGCTGTTACGCTGTCACTTCAGTCGTGTCCGACTCTGTGCGACCCCATAGACACCAGCCCACCAGGCTTCCCCGTCCCTGGGATTCTCCAGGCAAGAACACTGGAGCGGGTTGCCATTTCCTTCTCCAATGCATGAAACTGAAAAGTGAAAGTGAAGTCACTCAGTCACGCCCGACTCTTAGCGACCCCATGGACTGGAGCTTACCAGGCTCCTCCATCCATGGGATTTTCCAGGCAAGAGTACTGGGCTATTATAACTATATGTTATAATCACATACATATACAATCATATACATATATAGTTATAATATTTAAACTGTTATTAATTGTATATTTTAAGATTTATATTCATAATGGTTTTCAAACTAGGAACTGCAAGAAACTCTTGATATGGAAATACACTCTAATGAGAAGCATAGATTTGACTGCATGAAACTTTAAAACCTCTAGCCACCAAACCCCACAAGGAACAAAAGGAAGGACTAATGACAACAAAGCAAAAATATTTTTTAAGCTTTAACAGAGTTGATATTCTTAATGTGTTGGTCTAGACAGAATGAACAAGGAGCTGACATTTATTTTTCCTATTCATCTAAAAGAGCCAGTGTCCAGGGGCATATATTCTGCATTCAGTTCAGTTCAGTCGCTCAGTTGTGTCTGACTCTTTGCAACCCCACGAATCGCAGCATGCCAGGCCTCCCTGTCCATCACCAACTCCCGGAGGTCACTCAGACTCACATCCATCGAGTCAGTGATGCCATCCAGCCATCTCATCCTCTGTCGTCCCTTTCTCCTCCTGCCCCCAATCCCTCCCAGCATCAGAGTCTTCTCCAATGAGTCAACTCTTCGCATAAGGTGGCCAAAGTACTGGAGTTTCAGCTTTAGCATCATTCCTTCCAAAGAAATCCCAGGGCTGATCTCCTTCAGAATGGACTGGTTGGATCTCCTTGCAGTCCAAGGGACTCTCAAGAGTCTTCTCCAACACCACAGTTCAAAAGCATCAATTCTTCGGTGCTCAGCCTTCTTCACAGTCCAACTCTCACATCCATACATGACCACTGGAAAAACCATAGCTTTAGCACCACATAAAGTGGCAAGAACAGGTGCTAGTAGATAAGTGCACCTGAAAAGAGTCCTTTTGGAGTCTGTCTTTGGCCTGAAGAGATCAATCAGGGAGCTAGCATTGTACTGCAAATGATAAATCACACAGAAAAGCCAGTTTAACACACGCAGTGCACGTCCACAAAATGGGCAGAGGATATGAACAGATAATTCCCAAACAAAATCAAATGGTGTGGGAGAGAGGAATAAGTAGCAAGAGAAGAACAGTAGGGACAATGACACTTGCTGGAGGCCTTGCTTTTGGTCCATGTACAGCCTCTGGGGCATTTCATTCCGGCAATTTCGAGAGTTTTAAGGCTATTTGCACTTCTCCCCAGAAGTGTAATCTGTGGTCTTCCTAAATTATCTGGATGAATTTGTAAAAAATATTTACTTATTTTACTCATTTATTGGCTGTGTTGGGTCTTAGCTGGAGTAAGCAAAATATTCGTTGGGGCATGTGGGATCTTGTGTTGCAGCGCCCAGGCTCTCCAGCTGTGGCACCCAGCCTTAGGTGCCCAGCGACCTGTGGGTTCTTAATTTCCCCAACCAGGGATCAAACCCTCATCCCTTGCAGTGGGAGTTAGATTTTTAACTCATTGGACCACCAGGAAGTCCCTGGATAATTATTTTTTGCAACATGCAGGATCTTAGTTCCCCTACCAGGGATCACACCTGTATCCCCTGCAGTGGAAGTGTGGTTTCTCAACCACTGGACCACCAGGGAAACCCCCTGAATGAATATGTTTAACCTGGGCCTTTGGGGTTCTCTAGCAGACCTGACTGGAGGCTATAATTTGAAGCACAGGAAGGAAGGCTGCAGAACCACCTTTGGGGCAGACACTATTCTCTGAGGAGCTACTTCCTCTTCCCCATGGTTAAAAGTGAACTGTTAAAGGGAGATTAAAATAAGCTAAAAATTTAATTAACAAAGTAATGAGATCATCAGAACCAGCAGATATAATCAAAATAGTACAGATCCACACCCAGCCAGGCCTAAATCAGAAATAGCTAAAGGCATTGTGACTTATCCTGAGAAACAGATAAGATAGGCAGGCAGGGGCATTTCTTAATCAGGTTATAAGGCAAGGTCCTTAATGCCTCAAGTCTTAGGCCTTAAAACTCTCTTTGACTGCCCTAAGAGCCTGTGCATTCTGATTTGCTCATGGGTTTGAACAGCCTTATTTGCAAGTTTTAAGCTGTTTGCAAATTCTCTGAACTTTTCCTTAACCCCTAAAAAGTCACATGCAGATTTCAGAACTATAGAGCCCTTGTATGTTTCCCTAAAAAGTGAGGTTTACATACCAGTGGTACAAACAGCCCTCTTATTTTAGACTCTGCTCTTGGGGAATAATTATCTGGACCTACACTCCATTTCTCAGAACATCCAAATGCCCAGGTCCATAAATGACTTCTGTATGGTGTTAGAAGAATAACTTAGGCATATTACAAATGTTGAGTTTATTTGATCAAAAATCTATTAAAACCAGGCAGCAACAAACCGTAAGTGCTCCAACTACAGGAGCCAGGGAAAGACATAGAGAAAAGGAAAGAGCAAAGCAAGGAAGTTCTTTGATTACAGCTTAAGCATGATTTGGGACAATCCTAGCTGGCTGTGATTGGTTGTCCTGAGGTTTCTATTTCTTAATCATGAGGCATTTATAGCCTTAGGTTTTGGTTTGTTCATGTAGGCTTTGAAGGTGTTAGAACCACCTCATCTAATGGCCTCCTTGTTTAATTAATCTAACAAGGATCCAGGATATGGGTGTCATGGCATTTTTCAATCTCTATTACCTGTCTCAGAGATGGCTATCCTAACTGGAAATATCCCAGGCTCTTCTGTGCATAACATCTCTTTAGAATGTTATAAAAAATTGGTTTGCTGCAGTGGGAGGTAATCGTATTAAAGTTATGAGCAAGAATAAATGATGTCCCAGAAGACAGCTTTCTTTGAAAGTGGGGTCTGACATTTTGCTAATCTGCAAGCACATTTCAAAGCAGCTGCATATTAAACTACTGTAGAAACGGCTGATTGCAGATATTAGTGACCACATATTTCAATTACGGTTAGATTTCAATTTAAAAAAATCATATCTGTTGGCATGGTACTCTACCTGTAAAAGTGCTACATTAAGTAAATTACATATTTGGTGTTCACCTCTCTGCGCGATAACTATGGTATCTGTTGTGCTCAAAACAGCCAGCTCTGTCAGAGAGGAGCTCAGGCTTCATTTGAAACCTTCTAAATCTTTACCAGATTGTAAGTGAGCAGGTGAAACAATAGAAATGACATTCAAATCTGTTGTTCTGCCCAATAGTTTCTTCTTGTCGTTTTAGAGAAGATTAAAATGTAGCTTTAATTTACTTACAGACTTTAGTCTTTGCTGCATTGTTGTCGCACAGAGACTCTAAAGATCTGTGCTTGGTAATTACCAACATTATCCTCATTTAGTGTCCTTTCAAAATGTAAAAGACAAATGAGGATAGGTGATAGGCGAACTAGACCCACAGGATTTGTTTTATAGGAAAATGAAGTTAAAAAGTCACATCTGTGAGATAAAGGGAAGAAATAATATGTCCTTCAGTCACTAACAGTATTATGTGGGGTTGCAGTGGTGCAAGTGTCCCATTCAGCAGAGAGGGTCTGTGTCAGAGGGGAGTGAGTGAGTACAGTCTGGCAGGGGGTGTTTGGTTTTTTAGGGAGTTTACCATGTTCCTCTGTGATCAGGATTACGGAATAAAGAAGATGCTGTCAGTGCATTGATGTCACTAAACTCGAATGCCAACTTATTCTGCAGAGGTGGGCTGGGGTTAGGGTAAGGTTGCTAAGTAAAATACAAGGTGTCCAGGTAAGGCAGAATCACATAAACACCATTTTTTTTTTTTTTGTATAAATATGTCCCATACAAAATTTGGGGCACATTCATACTAAAAAATTGCTTGCTGTTTATCTAAAATTCAAATTGAACTGTGTGTCCTGTGTTTTTTTAATCCCTAAATCAGGCAACCAGAGATAGGGGAGTTATGAAGGAAAAGAATCTAAACAGTGATTTTTACTTAAAAAGGTAGGAAATTTAGAGTGGGAAGCATCTTCTTTTAGAACTCAAAATAATCCAGTAAAGCTGAAGAAATACTCACGTCGAAACACAATGAAGTTGAGTGGGTGAAGAATATAAGACAGAAAAGAAAACGTGGCCTCCCCTGGTGGTTCAGTGGTTAAGATTCTGTGCTTTGATGGAGTGGGTGCAGGTTCGATTCCAGGGAACTAAGATCCCACATGCCATGCAGCATGGCCAAAAAATGAAAATATATAAATAACAACGAGATGATAAAATATTATTTAAAATAAGCTGCTGTTTAAAAAAGATAGGAAAACAATGAAAATTTTGATTGTGAGCTCTTTAAGGGTAGTTTTCTTTTTATTTCCAGGCTGCAACATGAGCATTAAGTTGTGTTTTGACTGAATGAATTCTTTCTTTAAAGATATTTCTCTTTCCAGTGCCCTCGTGTGTGGGTGTGCGCACGCACACTCAGTCATGTCCGATTCTTTGCGGCCTCATGAACTGCAGCCCACCAGGCTCCTTTGTCCATGGAAGTTTCCAGGCAAGAATACTAGCATGGGTTGCCATTTCCTACTCCAGGGGACCTCAGATCAGATCAGATCAGATCAGTCGCTCAGTCGTGTCCGACTCTTTGCGACCCCATGAACTGCAGCACGCCAGGCCTCCCTGTCCATCACCAACTCCCAGAGGTCACTCAGACTCACATTCATCGAGTCAGTGATGCCATCCAGCCATCTCATCCTCCGTCGTCCCCTTCTCCTCTTGCCCCCAATCCCTCCCAGCATCAGAGTCTTCTCCAATGAGTCAACTCTTCACATGAGGTGGCCAAAATACTGGAGTTTCAGCTTTAGCATCATTCTTTCCAAAGAAATCCCAGGGTTGATCTCCTTCAGAATGGACCGGTTGGATATCTTTGCAGGCCAAGGCACTCTCAAGAGTCTTCTCCAACACCACCGTTCAAAAGCATCAATTCTTCGGCGCTCAGCCTTCTTCACAGTCCAACTCTCACATCCATACATGACCACAGGAAAGACCATAGCCTTGACTAGGCGAACCTTTGTTGGCAAAGTAATGTCTCTGCTTTTGAATATGCTATCTAGGTTGGTCATAACTTTCCTTCCAAGGAGTAAGCATCTTTTAATTTCATGGCTGCAGTCACCATCTGCAGTGATTTTGGAGCCCAGAAAAATAAAGTCTGACCTACAAGGTTCTTAAAAAACATTGGCTTTCTTTTATAAGGAGTTCATGGGCTTTCCTGATAGATCAGTTGGTAAAGAATCCGCCTGCAGTGCAGGAGACCATGGTTCGATTCCTGGGTCAGGAAGATCCTCTGGCAAAGGGATAGGCTACCCACTCAAGTAGTCTTGGGTTTCCCTTGTGGCTCAGCTGGTAAAGAATCCACCTGCAATGCGGGAGACCTGGATTTGATCCCTGTGTTTGATCCCTGGGTTGGGAAGATCCCCTGGAGAAGGGAAAGGCTACCTGCTCCAGTATTTTGGTGTAGAGAATTCCATGGACTGTATAGTCCATGGGGTCGCAAAGAGTCTGACATGACCGAGTGACTTTCACTTTCGTGACACTTATCTGTTCCTTAGGGAAAAGATCAAGGAATCTGTGTTCTGAAAAAGTCCCCAGAGCCATTAAGTAGTGGTCACCCAGCCCATAGGAGCTCAGGGATGCCAAGTATCTACTTGAGATAAATCTTCTCCCAGGATTACTTTCAAAACACTTTTCCTAGGATGAAGGAGAAAGAATTCAACCAACAAGTTCATCAGAAGAGATCCATCTTGAAAGAAAAACAATCAGGCAGCAGCGTTCCTATAACCCTCTTAGCAAGGAGTGAGGGCCTTTTAAGGGCTAAGCTTTTTAACTGCCCTATTTTTGTTTTTGGAATCCTCCTGCTATTGTTTCCCCACAGTGCTTTTCCATTGGATTGACAGACAGACCTCTAAAATAAGAAGGATCAGTGGGTCTGTCTGCAGTGACAACTTGGAAAAAGATATTCAGAAGCTAGTCTGAACTGGGAGAGGAGAAGTATTAATATTACTGCCACCCCAGCCCCAATCCCCTGGTGTGTTTGAGTCTAAAAGTGGTAGGAGAATGGGCTTGATCCCTGGGGCAGGAAGATGCGGATCTATTAAAAATCCACTGAAAATATTTTAAAATTGTACTTCTCCATTATTTTGAGAAAGTCCATATCTTCTATCATATTTTAAAGAAATAGT
This sequence comes from Tragelaphus eurycerus, assembly GCA_935064755.1. Classification (NCBI taxonomy): domain Eukaryota; kingdom Metazoa; phylum Chordata; class Mammalia; order Artiodactyla; family Bovidae; genus Tragelaphus; species Tragelaphus eurycerus. The sequence continues at coordinate 34,634,938 of CAKXYN010000010.1, read as the reverse complement.
AAAGATGGCTATGACTCAAGGTTGGATAGGTAAAAATCGGCCTTGAAGGACACTGGTGAAAAACTCTGCTTGCTCTTGGAAGCAATAAGATGTCATTGTTGCATTTATTTTTCATGGCAGCCATATTGGTTCCTTACCATTTTTCTAATTGTTAAAAGGTTAATTGCAACTTTATATTCAAGGCTTATTAACTGTCTTTGAAAATCTTGGTGTTCCATTCGCCTATTCAGATACGAGTGTAGAACAAAGGGAAGCAAGAAGATGATGAAAAATTTTACATACTTCACAATTTCATTCAATGTCTGTCCTCTCTGTTTAACTACCTCAGATTAAAAAATTACTGTTTAGAACTTCCCTGGTGATGCAGTGGATAAGAATCCAGCTGCCAAAGCAGGGACATGGGTTCAATCCCTGGCCCAGGAAGATGCCACATGCCATTTAGCAGCTAAGCCCATGAGCCACAATTACAGAGCCCTCACTCTAGGGCCCGTGAGCCGTAACTCCTGAGCCTGTGTGCTGCAAGTACTGAAGTCTGCAAACCCTAGAGCCCACACAACACCACTACTGAGCCCTCAGACTGCAACTACTGAAGCCCATGCGCCTAGAGCCTGTGCTCCTCGACGAGAGGAACCACCGCAAGGAGAAGCCTTGCACCACAACAACCAGTAACCCCCGCTTGTCGCAACTAGTGAAAGCCTGTGCATAGCAACGAAGACCCAGCACAGCCTAATTAATTAATTAATTAAAAAGTTACTCTTGCTGCTAAGTCACTTCAGTCGTGTCCGACTCTGTGCGACCCCATAGACGGCAGCCCACCAGGCTCCCCTGTCCCTGGGATTCTCCAGGCAAGAATAGTGGAGTGGGTTGCCATTTCCTTCTCCAATGCATGAAAGTGAAAGTGAAGTCGCTCAGCCGTGTCCAACTCTTAGCAACCCCATGGACTGCAGCCTTCAAGGCTCCTCCGTCCATGGGATTTTCCAGGCAAGAGTACTGGAGTGGGGTGCCATTGCCTCTTAGTAGATACCAAAGCAAGAGCATCTTCAATATGGCTCCAAAGCTTGGTTTTGGAGTGCCATAGCCTAAGGCAGCTATGAAGTAGTCATTGTAGAAATATAATAGAATCCTTGTGACACACGTTGCACATGTGATTTTGTCTGAGAACACATCCTCTATCATAAAAAACATAACACCTACACTCACTAAGAATCTACGTGGCATGAGGGAAGTGGGGTTGAACTTCACAGAGTCTAGAGATAACACATTTGTCACATCTCAAGCACTGAAAATAACTGTTCTTGCACCTCCAAAGTTATTCTCACAAAATTGAGGTGCAATGACAAGTTAACATCTAAGTTACCACTTAGCTGCAGGAGCGTATTTTAAACTATCATATTTATGAAATTATATTTATAAAAAAAAGAAACATAACCATAAAGAGAGCTTATAACACTATGTATTATGGCAATCTGTAATCAATTAAATAACTCAGAAATCAGTGACATTCTGTCCCAGTGAAGTAATAATCAGAAATAGATAAATTTTGCATTATACTTTCCCCTTTTTAAATAAATATGTATTTCTCATGCTTAGAAGATTCAACATCAGTGCTCTATTTTAAATTAAATGTCCCAATGCAGCGTTCTAATTTGCTATCCATTGATAATCATTTGCCTGGAATTTTAGATGTGATTCTATGTGACGTAAGTTGGTTGGATACTAGTGGTTAGCTAGTTTTGTATTATCCAGAGGGAAAGCGCAGCCTGTCTGATCAAGTCCATTTTTTGTCTTTCCTCTCACATACCTTCATCTGACATGTGTACTTCGAGTATAGATGAGCAAAGAACTTGTGACAGCTGCAGGTTTCACTTCCTTCAGGAAGCTCTCTCTAACCACTTGGAGATAAAACATCACTCTTCTCTCTCTGTCACTATAGACTTGTTTAGTGTGCATCTTTCTCAAAATATTATGAACTCTTTTAAGGAACTACCTTTGTGTCCCTGGATCTGACACCCAGTAGGAACTCCCTAAATATATGTTCAGTAAATGGGTTGAAGTAAAAGTAAGATAAATGGCAAAGAGTCAGAGGTGTCTGGAAATGAGTGAACCCCAGGAGTTGGTGATGGATAGGGAGGCCTGGCGTGCTGCAATTCATGCGCTCGCAAAGAGTCGTACACGACTGAGCGGCTGAACTGAACTGAACTGAGTGAGCCAGATACTATAGTGCCCTCCCCCAAATTAATTTCCACTTAGAACCTCAGAATGTGACTTTATTTGAAAATAAAGTCTTAACAGATGTAATCAGTTTAGGATCTCCAGATGACACTGTACTCGATATTGTATCTGACTCTTTGCAACCCCGTGGACTGTAGCCCACCAGGCTCCTCCGTCCATGGGATTCTCCAGGCAAGAATACTGGAGTGGGTTGCCATTTCCTTCTCCAGTGGATCTTCCCAACCCAGGGATTGAAGCCAGGTCTCCCACATTGCAGGCAGATGTTTTAACCTCTGAGCCACCAGGGAAGCCCATACTGGATTTGGGGTGGAGTCTAAATCCAATGACTAGTGTTTTTATAAGAGACTAGTGGACAATTTGGAGGTTGGAGACAGAACACAGGGAAGAGGGCATCCCTGGTGGCTCAGTGGTAAAGAATCTGCCTGCAATGCAGGAGATGCGGGTTCAATCCCAGGGTTGGGAAGATCCCCAGAAGGAAATAGCAACCCACTCCAGTATTCTTGCCTGGGAAATTGTAGGGACAGAGGAGCCTGACAATTGACAGTCCATAGGGTCACAAGAGTCAGACATGACTTAGCAACTAAACCATCACTACAACATACAGAGAAAATGGCCATGTGGAGACAGGGACAGAGACTGGAGTTATTCAGCCAGAGACCAAAGAACACCAGAAACCACCAGAAGCTGGAAGAATCAAGGAAGGATTCTCCCCAAAGTCCTCCAGAAGGAACATGGCCCTGCTATAACCTAACCTTGACTTTGGACTCCTGGCCTCCAAAATTGAGCAAGAATACATTTCTGTTGTTTCAAGCCATCTAGTTTGTGGTCCTTTGTCATGAAAACTAATTCACCACCGTGTTGACTGAAGCTGTGACCCTAGATCATTGCAAAGCAACTCTCAGCTCAGTTTCCCATCTCACTTTCAAAGAAATAAGAAAACATGTGAAATGTGTGCATAATATCATATGCTGAGTCACACACGTAACTTTGTATGTGCCATTGCTACAGTCAGTTCCCTATTTGACAAATGAGGGCGTTAGAGTTGTGGGAGTTTAAATAACTGATATCATTATAAAGTAAGTAATAACATTAGTCCATGGGGTCACTAAGAGTCAGACACGACTGAGCGACTTCACTTTTCACTTTTATGCATTGGAGAAGGAAATGGCAACCCACTCCAGTATTCTTGCCTGGAGAATCCCAGGGACGGGGGAGCCTGGTGGGCTGCCGTCTATGGGGTCGCACAGAGTCGGACATGACTGAAGCGACTTAGCAGCAGCAGCAGCAACATTTGAGTGCTTGGTGTATATTAGGCATTGTGCCAGACTCTTCGTATCAATTATCTTATCTCATCTTAACAACTAGAGTGTAAAGGTAGGTACTCTGAAAATTTTCCCTACTTCAAAGATGAAGAAACCAAGGCACAAAATATAAACTATGTGCCTGAAGTCTAGTACTTGGCAAAAGCAGGACTTGAATCCAAGTGGTTCTACAGCCCAGGTGCCTCAGATGTTCCCTGTGCTGTGTATGGATGCTGTGTGCTCATCACCCCACCATTCCTGCCTCTGATTCCAAAGGCAGGCCATGCACAGACTAACTGCCCTTGAGCATCATGCACGCATGATTATATAACCTCGAATGGAGGTTATATAATTTCCATTTCCAACAGGATGGTTGGAAATGGAATGGAGGTTATCCATTTCCAACAGGATGATTTTTTTGGGGGGAAACCTCTCACTGATACTCCTAGTACACCAAAAGTGCAGAAAAATATGCTTATTTTCTCTGATTTCAGAGCTGATTTTTATAAAACACTTTTTAAAATATATTTATTTTAATTGGAGGCTAATTACTTTACAATATTGTATTGGTTTTGCCATACATCAACATGAATCTGCCATGGGTGTATTGATACACAAAGCAAGTGTGATGGTCAAAATATAACCATCTGGGTGTCCCCTCCAAAAAAGAAAAAATAAACGTATAATACAACTTTGCATCATTTGTTTTGTTTGGATCCCACTGAGAGAGCAGCAAAGTCACTTTGTTTTGTCTACATTGTTTGATCATAGTCAGTGTTCTGCTCTTTTATGTACTGGCAGTTCTGAAGGGATCTTTTCATGTGTCACAATCACACAACTGTAACTGGAGAAACACTCTAGCTTGGTAAGTGCTCACCATCCTGGTTTAACAACTCATTGTACACTCCCCCTACCCCCACTTTTCTGGAATTTTATCAGTTTTTCTACGCATGTAGGACAATAGGCAGAGAGTGGAGGCCCAAAGGAGCCTGTGATACAATGGGAGTAAGAACCCTCAGTTGGCGTAAATGTCAAACCATATCCTTCCTGAATAATCAAGCATGTCAGTGTCTATTATTTTCTACTTCTTGGCATGTACCTTGCACAAATGCCAAGTTTCATATGATGCATTTTCTAGATGGGAAATGTTTTAAAGATCTTTTTTTCCCCCCTATATTTACTTTTTAGAGTAATGGTGCCTGTTAGATTATTCATTCAAATATAACACATATTAGCAATTCAAATTATTTAAACAATAGGCCAAAGTGAGCAAAATTGTGAAGCAAATTACAAATCTACCTCTTCCAGTCTTTATACCTACTATAAACACTGCTGAATTAGTACACTTGATCCAAGCAAGATCAATCACAATCTCTTCCTTGTATGTTTCCCTCCTGAGAGAGATGATGGGTTCAGAGATGGGCTTCTGAGCCTAGATCAGCCATTCTGATTCCTGTCATGATAGTTTTGAAAATGTACCTAAGAGACATTGATTTCTTTCTGTATGACAGAAACAGAAAGCAGGTAAATGCGGGAGGGAACTATTGGTATATTTTGCACTGAGGAGCAAGCAAAGTGGTTTGGTAACGAGAGCTCAGTGAGACAGACAACCAGAAGAAAAGAGAATCAAGGAGCAGAAAGAAATATTTTATAGATTGCCCCAGTGTTCCTGCATTCTGTTGCTGACTGTATTACCTATTGTCATGTAACACGTTATCTCAAAACAAAGTGACTTAAAACAACAGCATGTATTACCCCACAATTTTTGTGGGTCAGGAATCTAGACGCGGCTTAATTGGACCCTCCATCTCAGGGTCTCTCACAAGGTTACAGTCAAGGTGCTGACCACGGCTGTGGCTTCATCTGAATTCTCACCTCGGAAAGGATATTTTCCAAGCTTTCACATGGTTGTTGGCAGGATTCAGTTCCTCGCAGACTGTTACATCAAGAATCTGAGCTCCTCTAAATTGTGGGTAGAGGCTGTCATCAACTCCTTGCTATCTATAACATTTTCAGAGGGCAGCTCACATCACAGCCTGCCTTCATCAGAGTGGAAAGAGTAAGAACAAGGTGGAAGCTACAGAATTTTATAACTTGATCTTAAAAGAGACATCCCATCACTTTGCTGTACTCTATTTGTTAGAAGTCACCATTTCCAGTCTACACTCATGGGGAGGAGATAGTACACGGTGTAAATACCAGAAGTCAGGGATCATTGAGACCATTTTAAAAGCACCCTAAAACACTGACGTATCTTAGCTCTTAGGTACCATGAAATAATCCCAGTTACTCTGCAACGAAGCTTAGTTTTTTGCTTAAACTAACCAGATTGGTTTCTATTATTTACAGCCCAAACTTTTTTTTTTTCCAGTTTTTTTGAGAAGTAATTGGCATACAGCACTATATAAATTTAAGATGTACAATGTAATAATTTGACTTACATACAGTACAAAATGATTACCACAAAAATTTAGTGAACATCCATCATCTCATATAGATACATACAAAAGAAAAGAAAAACATTCTCTTTGTGATGAGAACTCAGGATTTACTCTCTTAATGACTTTCATACATAATATACAACGGTACTAATTCTATTAATCATGTACATTACATCCCTATTTATTTTGTAATTGGAGATGTGTAGTTTTTGACTGCCTTTTTCGAACTTTTTCTTCCCCACTCTCATCTCTGGTAACCATAAGTCTGATCTCTTGGATTTTTTTTTACATTTTTATAAAAATTTTAATTTTTTTCTGTTTTCTGGCCACACTGTGTAGCATGCAGGATGTCAGTTCCCGGACCAGGAATTGAACGTTTGTCTTCTGCAAAGGAAGTTCAGCAACTTAAGCACTGGACCACCAGGGAAGGTCCTCTGATCTCTTTTTCTACAAATCTGTTTATTTGCTTTAAGTACAATCAACCTACGACACTACGTTAGTCCCACACATCACATACACACACACACAAACATCTAACAGGTTATTTAATAGTGATAAAGGCTGAAACATGAGAAAATTATTAAGGACTCTTACCAATAGGAAAATCAATACAAGAAAATAAAAACTCTGAAATCTTCAAGTTGTCGGTGAGTATATGATTTATTATTAGTGGCCTTTTTTTTTTTAACTCCTAAATGGAGAACATTTATTTATTTATTTATTTTGCTTTTGCTCTTTGAAACATCTTAATTTTCTCTAATCATATTGTAAAATGGAAAGACAAACAAAAATTTTGTATAACACTGTGACTAATTTGAATATTTCAGCTTCAGATTATGGGATATAGTTTTGTGTTCATTATAAAAATTGACAAAAATTTTGTGAAAACCCCTTATCCTGGGGTTACTACCTCAGTCTGTAGAAAGTAGAGCAGCTTTTCAAAAAAAAAAAAAAAAAACTTTTAGCAAAAAGTCCCCTCCCTGGTTTTTCCTGTGAACATTAACCTCAAGCATTCACTTCCTTCCATATTATTTATACATGTAACCTCAAAATTTCATCCAAGAAGTCACAAGCAGATATAAGAAAGATCAAAAATATCAGCCATCCGTAGACCAGACCTGACAAGCTTCATGGTGGAGACAAAAACCTCTCATGTCAATGAAGTGAAAAAGGGCTATTGTATCCACCAGAAGCTGGACTGCTGATTCTCTGGGTCTCACCACCCCATCAGGAATTCTATAAATGTACACCTCAACCACATAAACATTTCTTTCCAGTTTCTGGATTGGAGTTTATCTTTGCTGTGCAGAATCAATTTAGCTTTGGACAGAAAAATTTGCAAGAAATGAAAGAAGCAGGTTTTAAAAGCAAACAAAAAGACATAATGGGCGTAATTTCCCAAACATGCCTGAGCAGGACCATGTGTTGGATTTTATTTAAGAAAGCAAAGCAATCCCCAAGGGATTACTTGAGTTGGTTTCTTATTTTGGTCATGATTTCTTGTGTCTATTGGTTCTGTCAATTAAAATAGAGCTTGCAGGACACAAAGTTATTATAAACCATGTCCTAAAAACCTTGGAATTAGAAAAAGAAATTTGATGCCCAGTAAGGGTTAGACGGTCAGGAGAATGTGGTAAATAAAAATCACCCTACCCAGGTGCCCCCTCTGGTGTTTTTTTTTTTTTTTTAAGTCTTTTTAAAAATATATATTTATCTGTTTATTTGACTGCACCAGGTCTTGGTTACAACACAGAGGCTCCAGAGCCCATAGTCTCACAAGTTGTGCTCAGGCTTAGCTGTTCTGTGACACGTGGAACCTTAGTTCCCTGACCAGGGATCAGACCAGTGTCCCTTGTATTGGAAGGCAGATTCTTAACCTCTGGATTTTGACAATTAAAAACCAGTAGAAAAAAAGAAAAAGGACACAGGCTCCCACTGACCAAATGACATCACATTTCTTCTCCACTCAGTCAATGAGCATCCCAAGTGACACACGTAAGTAAAAAATCCTTCTTAAAAAGCAAACATTTTCTATACTGCCTGTTCTGCATAACATGTAAGTATTGGATGAGGCTCGACTGGTTGATCCTGCTGATTTTTTTCCAACAGAGCATCCCCCACCTCTTCCAGATTGGCACATCTTCTTTAAGTATGTGGTGCCCTGCCTCACAGATAACACCAGATGGCCCAGTCAATTTCAGTCTTGACTCTATGTTAGAATCATCTGGAAAAGAACTGGCAAAAATAATCCCGATATCCAGTATGCCCCCTGGACCAATATCAGCAGAATCTGTGTGGTGGGATTCAGGCATTCATATTTTTTAAAAATTCCTCAGTGACTATAATGTGTAACCAACATTGAGAAACCACTGGTAGGTACCATTTTGGTATACTACTGATAACTGTGATCTTAACTGATGAAAGCTACTGAACTGCCAGGGAGGTGAAGAAATCATGTTATGCCAATCATATCTCAAATTTTTAAATAAAGGCAAAAAATCAATTTTTTTTCTTGACATACAATGTCCACTCACTAATTTAAGGCAATAATGCAAACTTATTGACTCCTTGCTATTTTCTTTCAGGGAACACATTCCACAAAATTCCACAAATTGTGGTAAACATGCCCTTCACTCTTAGGGAAGAATATCCCATCAGGTTTGTTGAAGAAAAATGATGGTGCTGCTTTTGATATACTACCAAAGATAACATTCTAAGAAAAGCATACATTCATAATTGAGGTAAAAGCACTTATCATATAACACAGGGACTTCCCTTGCAGTCCAGTGTTAAAGACACTGCACTTTCATTACACAGGGCTCAGGTCTGATCCCTAGCTGGGGAACTAAGATCCCATATGCCTCATTTTATGGCGAAAAAAATAAAAATGTGACATGACTGTGAGAATTTGTACCATGAAGTTGACCCTAACAAAGTAATAGAATACTGAAGTCTGGAAGGAAACTTTTAAGATGTACAATCAATATTGATCCAAGCCTAGAGAAAAGCAGGACCAGAGATAAGTAATTAGTCTAATGTTTTACTGCTCTTGAGGGGCATTATAAAATTCACCCTTGTCACTCCTAGTTCAGGGATTGTGTTTGAAATGTATATGAAGCATTTCATTTCCTGCCTCACCCATAGTAAATGCTCAATAAATTGTAGCAACTGGTAGAAGTAGTGGTGGTGGTAGGGATCACATTGGTAATAATGTCCTCAAACAACTGTTCTTTTGGTGGATGACATCTCACTTATTTGAAACATAGGAAATAATAAATATGGAGGAGTAAAAAAAGGGGTTTTATTAGAAAACTTAAAACTTAAAATAACCTTTTACTATTTAATGACTCATTGGTTGAACATTTTATGCAATTAATTATAAAGTATGTATAATCTGATCTGACTTTATCCTTTGTCTAGACCATCCTAGAGTATTGTTTGATGAAAATATGTTACCTATTTGCATATATATTAGAGAGTTAAAAGTACTTTTACACATTAATTTAATTCTCACGCAAAGCAAGTATTGGTATTATTACCACTTCTTTACGCTTAAAAAACATAAGCTCAGGGAATGGAGGGACTAAGCTATGGTGGCCCTGCTAATAAGTGCAGGGCTAGCATTTCATTGCCGGTTTTCTACCTTTGAGTCCTTCACTAGGTTACATACTTGGACAGAATAACTACAGCCTTTGGAATAATTGACTTTCCAGAGCCGCTGTGTAATGCTATGTCCTTGGCTTTCATTGAGCAGAATGTGTACCAGCTCTTTTTAAAAACTTGCTTAAAAAAAAAAAGAAATAGGACCTCATTATGTTGCTCAGTCTTATTTTAAGGTCTTGGAGACAAGTTCTTTTGAGAATTCAGAGCCAGAAAAGTATCTATATCATCCAGCAAGGTGGGAACTTCCTTTGTTTAGATGAGGTGTTTTCTTTCCGTTGAATGTCACTCTGCCTTGGCTTCTAAGAAACTCAGAAGAAAGTTTTATACTTGATCATTCCGGATTTTCTCAATCTATATTTCTATGACACACCATTTCCCCTGCCTTCCCCTTATTCTCAAGACTACCACCTCATTTATACATGACTTCTGCTTTCTAGTGATTCAGTTTTATTGTACTTGGATTGTGGTAGACATCCATAGTGTTCAACTACATTAAGAATATTTCCCTCTTTTGTGATAATGGAATCTCAATGCTTCTTGCTTATTGTCTTTATCCCAATCTCAGTCCTCGTGGCTTAGAGGGAATTCATTCTGGTTTTTTAGAGCCAAGGATGGAAACATAACCCAGGCCAGGCCATTCGCTGTGCTCTGTTGCCCTGGCCTCAGTAACTGGATCAAGAATGAAGCCATGACATGACACAAATCAGGCCTATCAGAGTGCATTCAAATGTTTTTATGGGCATCACTGTAAAGGAGATGTTGATTTTCCAGTAGAATGGCCAACAGGAAGGGGTGAAAAAACCAGAGCTTCTGACCCCCATCTTCTTCCTCAGTAGAATGCCTGAGAATGGGGCCCGTCCAAAGGAAAGCAGATCTGAGATATGAAGATAGGGAGACCAAGGCCAGTTGACCTCTTTGAATTCTTGTGTTAGATGTGGGTTCCACCTCAAGACTTCAACTACGTGGGCCAATAAATTCCCTTTTATGCTTAAAGCATTGGTGTTGGGGTTTTCTGGATCGTGCAATCCAATATGTGTTGACAAATATAGTGATTGATTTATTTATTTTTACTACCACAAATTCTAGTTGAAAGCAGGTAGGACACAAATCAAAATAAATACACACTATGTGCAAGGTTTTATCCTTAATGTCACAATTCATAAGACAAGTTTTTGGTTATCTGATGGTTATACTGGCCATCAACCTTTGTTTACAAGGCCCCAAATAAAGCAGCGTTACAGTATATGCTTTCTTTGGTTATTATTATTATTTTGGTCTGTGCCGGGTCTTTGTCGCTGTGTGCAGGCTTTCTCTAGTTGTGGTGGATGGAGACAACTCTCTAGTTGTGGAGCATGGGATTCTCATTGTGGGGCTTTTCTTGCTGCAGAGCATGAGCCCAAGGGGCCCCAGGCTTCAGTAGCTGTGGCACATGGGGTTAGTTGCCCTGCTGCATGAGGAATCTTCCCAGTTCAGGGGTTGAACCTGAGTCCTCTGCATTGGCAGGCAGATTCTTAACCACTGGACCACCAGGGAAGTCCCTCTTTGTTTGGATTTTGCTAATTAGGTAGAAGACAGCATAATGTAAAACATGTTCATTTTTTTTCCACTTTGGTAATAGTTGAGAGAGTAGTTTTAAATTTCAAACATTATCTATTTCTATGAATACCGTACCCTTTTAAAATAAAGATGTTTCAGTTCTTATAGCTCCAAGATACTCAAGTTAAATTCAAAAGGCTCTTCTGGGCCAGTTATATCAGTGTTTGACTTTCCCGCTGACTTATTTATGTCTGAATATTTCTGATTTCTTTAAAAATAATGTTAAATGCATGATTCATTCCAGTTTAGCTTTCTTTGGGCTTCCATTGTGGATTGTTTATTTCAATTATTCAGATGTAGTTCCTCAAGATTAGGCATAATCTCATCCCTGACTTCTCTTGTCAAAGGTGTGGAGTATGACAAAGTCTAGTATGTATGTGTGGGTGTTTGTAAAATAGAACTGGTTTTATTTCTTTTAGTTATACCTCCTATTATGAACTGAATGTTCCTGTCTCCCCTCTGCCTCCCCTGCCCTCCCCTGTGGCAGACTGCCAATTCCTATCTTGAAGAGCTAACTCCCAATGGGATATTTGGAGATGTGGATTTTGGGACCTTTGTAGGCAAATCTGGGATAGGAGATGACAGAGTAGAAGGATGTGTGCTGATCTCCTCCTGTGAGAACACCCAAATTGCAACTAGCTGTTGAACAACCATCAATAGGAGAACGCTGAAACCCACCAAAAAAAGATACCCCATGACCAAGAGCAAAGGAGAAGCCACAACAAGATGGTAGGAGGGGTGCAATCGCGTTTAAAATCAAACCTCATATCCACCAGAGACGCTTGGAGGGCACAAACAAAACCTCATGTGCACCAGGACCCACGGAAAGGAGCAGTGACCCCCACAAGAGGCTGAGCCCGACCTGCCTTTAAGTGTGGAAGCAGAGCATGAATCAGCAGTGTCCTACAGGGAGGACAGAGGCTCTGGCAACAGCAGTCCTGGGAGGCACCTACAAAGGTATGTCTAGTCAAAGCTATGGTGTTTCCAAGAGTCATATATGGATGTGAGAGCTGGACAGTAAAAAAGGCTGAGTGCCAAAGAACTGATGACTTTGAACTGTGGTGCTGGAGAAGACTCTTAAGAGACCCTTGGACAGCAAGGAGATCAAACCAGTCCATCCTAAAGGAAATCAACCTTGAATATTTATTGGAAGGACTGATGCTGAAGCTGAAGCTCCAATACTTTGGGCACCAGATGCAAAGAGGCAGGAGGAGAAGGGGTGACAGAGGATGGCATCATCGACTCAATGGACATGAGTTTGAGCAAACTCCAGGAGATGGTGAAAGACGGGGAAGCCTGGCATGCTGCAGTCCATGAGGTCACAAAGAGTCAGACAGGACTGAGCAACTGAACGATGGCCTTTGGGAGGTAATTGGAGTTAGAGTAGATCACGAGTGTAAGGCCCTAATGATAAGATTAGTGGCTTTAGATGAAGAAGAGAAAGACAACTCTCTGCAACATAATGACACAGCAAGAGAGGCAGCTTTGCAAACCAGGAAAAGAACTCCCACCAGCCGACACCTTGAGCTTGGACTCACCAGTCTCTAGAACTGTGAGAAATAAATTTCTGTTTTTAAGCTACCAAGTCTCTGGTACTTGGTCATGGCAAGCCCAAGTTGTCTAAAACACCTGCTATGGACATTTCCAGTCTGGCCTCAAATATACTGTAGTCTGCACTTTTTTTTTTCTTTTATATACTAAGTTTAGTAGTTTAGGGGGGAAAATTCTGCTAAAATTGACAACAAATAACCAAACTTGTGAAGTTTTATTTTACCTCTATGATGGAAAAGAGATTTCCCACAAAAAGGCAAATCTTCTCTTTGAAAAGTTTGAATAGAAGGGCTCTTTAAAAAGAATTACAACGGTTTAAATATAGGTTGCTGGAGATACAAAATTCTCAGGAAAGTTTTTGGCTTTTATCTCATACTATTTTTACGTGAAGATGAATTGAGTTCATTTTAATTCATGTACAGCTCTGAAGTTTCTCCCTCCCCTTTTCCTTCTCCCTTTCATGAACATGCAAACAAATATATATATATAGTCTTAGTATTATTTCCAAAGATGGGCTCGATAAAGGACAGAAATGGTATGGACCTAACAGAAACAGAAGATATTAAGAAGAGATGGCAAGAATACACAGAAGAACTGTACGAAAAAGATCTTCATGACCCAGATAATCACGATGGTGTGATCACTGACCTAGAGCCAGACATCCTGGAATGTGGCGTCAAGTGGGCCTTAGAAAGCATCACTACAAACAAAGCTAGTGGAGGTGATGGAATTCCAGTGGAGCTATTCCAGATCCTGAAAGATGATGCTGTGAAAGTGCTGCACTCAATATGCCAGCAAATTTGGAAAACTCAGCAGTGGCCACAGGACTGGAAAAGGTCAGTTTTCATTCCAATCACAAAGAAAGGCAATGCCAAAGAATGCTCAAACTACCGCACAATTGCACTCATCTCACATGCTAGTCAAGTAATGCTCAAAATTCTCCAAGCCAGGCTTCAGCAGTATGTGAACCGTGAATCCTGATGTTCAAGCTGGTTTTAGAAAAGGCAGAGGAACTACAGATCAAATTGCCAACATCCGCTGGATCATGGAAAAAGCAAGAGAGTTCCAGAAAAATATCTATTTCTGCTTTATTGACTATGCCAAAGCCTTTGACTGTGTGGATCACAATAAACTGTGGAAAATTCTGAAAGAGATGGGAATACCAGACCACCTGATCTGCCACTTGAGAAATTTGTACGCAGGTCAGGAAGCAATAGTTAGAACTGGACATGGAACAACAGACTGGTTCCAAATAGGAAAAGGAATACGTCAAGGCTGTATATTGTCACTCTGCTTATTTAACTTATATGCACAGTACATCATGAGACACACTGGGCTGGAAGAAGCACAAGCTGGATTGCTGGGAGAAATATCAATAACCTCAGATATGCAGATGACACCACCCTTATGGCAGAAAGTGAAGAGGAACTAAAAAGCCTCTTGATGAAAGTGAAAGAGGAGAGTGAAAAAGTTGGCTTAAAGCTCAACATTCAGTAAACAAAGATCATGGCATCCGGTCCCATCACTTCATGGGAAATAGATGGGAAAACAGTGGAAACAGTGTCATACTTTATTTTTCTGGGCTCCAAAATCACTACAGATGGTGACTGCAGCCATGAAATTAGAAGACGCTTAGCCCTTGGAAGGAAAGTTATGACCAACCTAGATAGCATATTCAAAAGCAGAGACATTACTTTGCCAACAAAGGTCTGTCTAGTCAAGGCTATGGTTTTTTCTGTGATCATGTATGGATGTGAGAGTTGGACTGTGAAGAAGGCTGAGCGCCGAAGAATTGATGCTTTTGAACTGTGGTGTTGGAGAAGACTCTTGAGAGTCCCTTGGACTGCAAGGAGATCCAACCAGTCCATTCTGAAGGAGATCAGCCCTGGGATTTCTTTGGAAGGAATGATGCTAAAGCTGAAACTCCAGTACTTTGGCCACCTCATGCGAAGAGTTGACTCATTGGAGAAGACTGTGATGCTGGGAGGGATTGGGGGCAGGAGGAGAAGGGGAGGACAGAGGATGAGATGGCTGGATGGCATCACTGACTCGCTGGACGTGTGTCTGAGTGACCTCCGGGAGTTGGTGATGGACAGGGGGGCCTGGCGTGCTGCGATTCATGGGGTCACAGAGTCGGACACGACCGAGCAACTGATCTGATCTGAGTATTATTTCCATTCTTTATCTTATCTATTTTTTCTGGAGGCAATGTTGTGTAGTGAAAGAACACTGGTTTCAGAATTCAAAGACCTGTTTTCATTCTCTTTTATTAGCTGAGATGGTTTGAGCAAATCATTTCATTTTTCCTTTGTTTTCTTATCAGTAAAATGAGGCCAGCTTCCCTGGTGGCTCAATGGGAAAGAATCTGCCTGCAGGCGACATGGGTTCGATCCTTGAGTCAGGAAGGTTCCCTGGAGAAGCAAATGGCAACCCACTCCAGTATACTTGCCTAGGAAATCCCATGGACAGAGGAGCCTGATGGGCTATAGTCCACGGGTTCACAAAGAGTCCCCCACAACTAAGGAACGGAACAACAACAAAATAAGATCATTAATACCTGAAAAGGGCTTCCCTGGTGGCTCAGATGGTAAAGAATCTGCCTTCAAGGCAGGAGACCCAGACTCATTCCCTAGGTCTGGAAGATCCCTTGGAGGATGGCATGGCAGCCCACTCCAGTATTCTTGCCTAGAGAATTCTATGGACAGAGGAGCCTGGTGGGCTCAATGGAGTCTCAGAGACTCAGACACGACTGAGCATCTAACACTTTCACTTTCAATACCTGAAATTTAGTTCCTGGGATTTCTGTAAGGATTCCATGAGTAATGCTCCATCCATGAAGTTGCTCAGTTGTGTCTGACTCTTTGCGATCCCATGGACTATAGCCCACCAGGCTCCTCCATCCATGGGATTTTCTAGGCAAGAGTACTGGAGTGGGTTGCCATTTCCTTTTCCTCAACAAACACTACTAACCAAGTTTACTAAGTGTCTGCCATGTGCCATGCACAGTGCAAGGCTCTGGGAACAGACTGTTAACAAATAGAAGTTTTTAAGCAATTATTTTAAATAACACATTGTTTTGGTCAAGAATCTTATAGACTGATAAGAGAAAGCAGACAAATTAGCACAAATATGCAAGGCTTGTAATGCACTTTCTTGGAGTACTTAGTCTTTCTAGCTTTATCAAGGCTTGTAACTCTATTATTATCTATGTCCTTCTTCTCCTGTGCAAGTCTCTTTTCCTTGCAAGGTTATGGACTCCATGAGGGCATTGTCTGTCTTTGTTAGCTGCTCTATCTGTGGTGCCCTCAGCATAATTATTTAGGAACCGGGAAATAAAAAAGTCTGGGGGGTCCACTTGAGAAATTCAGTGTGATATTATTTCCAAAAAGCCTTTCAACATTAAATGATATTTGCAATTTAATCCTGAAAGGAGAGGCAAACCATCCATTCTTGCACCACAAATGGAGAGCTTTGCCTTCTTCTCATTCTTTGCAAATCAGTTAACTACACATCATCTCTATCAACTGGACCCGACTTTCCTCAGCCCTGATTTTACATAAGTACATAATAAAGTCAGGTACCAGTTTTCATCCTCTCAGACTAAATTGCATTAAACTAACAACAACAATGAAAAAGAAAAGCAGAATTGATCGGCTTCATTTCCTGGGTACGGGAAGATGCTCTGAAGAAATAATAGCCTTAAGTATTTCACGGTTAGACTCTTTCCACACATTTCTGGTTTCAAGCTGCAGCTGTGCCCAGGTTGTCCTTGCAGTAAATATATCACCAGGGTGCGTAATCTTGTTCTGTAACCTCCTGCAAATCCCAGGGATGTGCAGAATTCATCAGCTCCAAGGTATGTGAGGCTGGAGTTTGAAGAGAAAATCCCCTCTCTCTTACAATTCCAAACATATTAATGAAATGCCCTGAGCAGGGATTTTTACTGATATGTTCCCTTTACTGTAGTGAACTTTAATTTTTTTACCAAGAGGAGTTTGCAGAAACTAGGTCCTGAAGGAACACAACATTTTGACTAGTATCTGCCATTAATTTATTCTGCTTTCTAAAACCTGATCCCCAGAAAAAAGATCCATTGGAAATCATAATTGAAAACAGTGAGTTCTGGTTGGGTTGAGATTCTATTTTGAAAAGAGATGCATTTACACTTTTATTTATTGTGCTGTACAAATTAGAGAATAAAATCAAAAGGATGTTCATAGTTTGGAAAAAAAAAATCTAAGGCATTCTCCAAGTTTGTTGATTTTTTAAGGCAAGGTTGATGGGAGTATGTTGTTTTAAAACAAACAGGCTCTTTGGCTCTGAAAATCAGCTCAATAGTAAATAGCTGAGTTTTCTAGCTATTTTGACCTTATTTGAGAAGATTATATTGCTTTGTCAGGTCAGAATTTGTGTCAGAGAGCCAAGTGTCAACTTTCCCTTTAAATATTAGGCAAGCAGGAGTCAGCGTGTCTGGTCACACAGGACACGGTCTGCTCTTGACTTGCAGAATTACACTTTCTTTGCTGCAGAAACAGGTTTCCATGAGATCTCTGAATGGCACTGATGTGTAGGAAAGAAACCTTTATCTCATTATTTCCCCCCAAGCAGCAGATGCCTCTATGGTAATAGGAAAATAAGAATATTATTGAATTTTCCTAATGGCGTCAACTTACTACCCTCAAGTCTGGTATTTTTCAAAGCCCATTAAAGGCTGGAACTCCATGTCTCTTTCAGAAGCCCTTTCTCATTCTCCAAAAACACAAAGGAGATCTACTATTGTGAACACTAGAATGACAAGTCTCCAAAAGGTTTGAATAATCATTTATTATTGAAGAGTAATCTAATTTCATCACATTATGACTTTCCTTAAGAGCAATTTATGTTGTCTATGAGAGAGAGAGAGAGAAAGAGAGGGAGAAAAAGAAAATAGGATGGGAAAATTACTAAAATCTCTCAACTGTATAAGTTTCTTGGGGTAATTTGATCTTTTCCTCTGGGGCACAAAAGGAATAGTATTTACTGAGACTAATGTTATCAAGATGGTGAAAATTCACCCTTGATCTATAGGCTTTGAAATGCTAAATGTAAATATCTAATGTTCACTTCTGTTACTCAGTTACTCAGGAAAGACTATAGTCCCTGCCTCCTTCCCCACTAACACTCCTTTCTCAGCATATACCCTCTGCCACACAAAGTATATTTGAAATTTATAATCAAATTACAGGCAGCTGGAGAGCCCAGCCACTGAAGAAAATTGTTTTCCATAAGTCATCTTCATGATTTGCAAATGCTGGAAAAGCAATGCTAAAGCTGTAATTTTTAATGACAGCTCACCATTGAAAGCATTTAATTTAGGAGCAACATACATAATCCCAAATCCTATACCTGGCATGTTTCATTTGGCTATCTTTTTGAAAAGATCCATTTTCTTTTATACTCAACTCTTAATTCATATCATGAGAAGAACTGGGATCAGTCAAACCTAATTTCAGTGGAATAGTTCTGAAAATGCTTACAAACTGATGTTACCCTTTAATTCACTTAAAGAAATTGAATAGGTTCAGAAATGTTGGTCTGAATTCAACTTACCATATGTCCACTTAATGATAATTCGGAAACAACAAGGAACAGACCTCCCACAGACAACTCTTTATTACTAGATTTCTTCAAAGCATGGGCTTAGAATACAATGTGTTTTGAGCTTGAGAATGGAGAAGTTGGTCTCAATAGACTAGTAAATGAATTTAACTGGTTCCTTGCATAGTTATCCAAGGAGACCTTTTTACAATATATACAATGAATTGTAGCCTTTTATCCATTTGTATTCAAAAGCATTATACATCCAATATTAGAAAACATGGAAGGAAAGGGTTATAATGGCAAGGAGAAGTGGTGAAGTCTATCATGTAAAACTTTCACAGTACCAAAGAATCCTGACTCTGGAGAGAAACATCTGGACTCAAGTCTGGCAAATTATTTAAGCTTCAGCATCTTAATTTCTAATATGGTGATATAATAATTGTTTCTTTTGATTCCTGTAAGAATTAAAATAGACGATATATAAAAATGGTGATTTACAGGGCCCTAGACAAATAGGCTGGAGTTCTAGATGGTGGCAGCAGACAGCTGAACAGCAGTGGAGAGAGTAATTTAGATTTATTGAGCGTTTACTCCATGCCAAGCACCATCTAGGCACTTCCCTTTCAAGATCAGATTTAATACTTAAAAAGGAAGATATCATCTCTGTTTTAGAAACAGGGTGCAAGGACTTCCTCAGTGGCCCAGTGGTTTAGAGGCCACCTTCCAACGTTGAGGACTTGGGTTTGACCCTTGGTCAGGGAACTGAGATTCCCACATGCCACCGGGCAACTATGGAGTACAAAGAACCCATGTGCTATAATGAAGACCTACTGCAGCGGGGAAAAAAAAAGAAAAGAAATGAGGCTCAGAGAAAAATCTGTTATGAGTGAAGCTAAACATTAAAACTCATGTCTTTTTTAATTCCAAGGATGGTCTGGCTCAACATGTTGATGAGCGCTATTCCATGTTCCCGCTCTGTCCCCATTTACCTCTCCAAATGTCTCACCTTCTCCACAACCCTCACACCGCTGCTGAAAGGGAGGAAGGCCCAGAGCCCAAAACAGCCAGAAGCCTCCAAAGTTTCTAATATATTCCCAATCCACAGTCTCAAAGCTCTGTACTGAGGGAAGAATGAGCAAAACAAAACAGTCATACAAACAATGGAGACAGTACATTGCAGTCTCTTATCGAATGTCACTGACCTCATCAATTTGACCAATTTAAGGTGAACCAATGGCTGGATGCGTCAATATCAAGGGTGAATAGCCTGAAAACTCAGATTAAAACTCAAATTGGTTTTGAAATTCAGAACTATTTTGATATTGGCTATTTTCACGGTTAATGGCACTGAAAGACCTCACTGCATAAATGCTTTGACCTCAGAAATCTGGTGAGATAGAGGAGATTACCTTTATGTTCTTATTTTTTCGAGCAGTCTGATGGAGAAAGTGGATGGATGATTGACCTCTGCTATAGAGGACATTCCAGCAAGAAAACGGTCATTAGACTCTTCATATAGCTTTTTCAACTAGGCAGCCAAGTTTATCAAGGATTATTATGTTTTCCTTTGAATCTTCAGGAGGCAATTGTATAAAGTCTGGTCTATTTGGGAAACATTTTACAAGGAGCTTACTCTAGGAGGCTTTCTTGGGGAGAGAAGATGGCCAGGGGTCAGTTTTGGCAGGATATTTTCAGCCCATAGATTAGGTTGTTTATAAGCCCACAAACACATTCCCTTCTGTTAAATACAGTGAAACAAACTTACATCACTCCCCATAACACTTTCTAACATATAATGTTTCTTTCTTTGACATACAGACTATTTTGTAAGATGGCACACATCCAGCTGGAATTGCAAAATTCAAGGAATTTACTCAGCTCTTCTAACCCCAAAATATTTTAATATTAATTTCATTAAAATATTTTGCAAATGGCCCAATTATTTGAATTTTTGGGAGACCACTGTTTTTTACAGTGGTTTTGCAGCTTTCATCCTAAAAACAATATCACTTAGATGGTGCTTCAACTTAGGCCTGGGTAAGTGGTATTATAATTCTTTTTCTTTTTTTAAGCAACATCTTGTTTTCAGTAAGAGATCAGGAACTTGGTGATAATGGATTGTGAAAACAAAGGCACAGCAACAAGAAAAACTACCCAATAGTGCCTTTATCCTAGTTTCTCTTGGCTCAAAACATCTTTAAAAGTGGCAAGCACTTCCCCAGGGGGATCATCCAACCAATAGCTTGAAAAAAACCTGTTTTTTAGAAGCCCTTGGTTGTGAGAATGAATTGAGGTGATTACTAGGGTGCTTGTTTGGCCAGAGTCTTTGTTCCATTAATAAAATGGCAGCAGTCACTATGGAAGAAAAACACATTTTAATAAAAGGAAAGCAACTCAAAAACACAATGCGCTGGCTCTAGTGGTCCTTAGGTTCTGGTAAATTAGGGCAATTGTCCCCAGCGCCCATGTATAGGGTGTGTGTGGCACAGGCACGTGTGTGGGGGAGGGGCTATACTGCAGCTGGGTATCTGGAGGAGAAAAATCTCTCCAGCTGTTGCTGAACAGGAGTGGGGTCTGATTCATACATAATGCAGGCAGTCAGTATGCATGCCCACGCATATTATCAGACATACATGTCGCAGAGGAAACAAATAGCCATTTTCAACCTCGAGTCCTTCTAGGGAGGATAGAATGAAAGGCCCTTTTGTTCTCTTGCGCACTGCGAAGCTGGGTGTGCAACTCAGTGTGCAGCTAGGGCCTGGAGAGAAACCCTGCTCCTCTGGGGAGCCCCTTGGGCCAGGCTGCAGTGGAAATGGTTTGAAGCCTATGTTAATAAAGTATATATCTGATTATTAACTCACTTCCAAGGGAGGCATAAGCTCGCTTCTTAATTTCTCTTAGAATTTCATGCACAATACCATCAGAAAAATGTATCTTAAGCTTTTTCATCACCTACTCTTTCTATTCAATCTCCTTCAGTCATCGTCATCAAGAAGAAATTAATTTCCGGCTTAAGTGAGGCAAGTTTTAGCTTCCCCAATGAACCAGACTTTACTTCCTGCTTTATCTTTTCCATCCTTTTCCTTTGGGTTGCATGCACGCGCACACACACACACACACACACAATACACTCTCTGTCACAATAAGGTTATAATCTTAGAGCTGCTTTCCAAGCTAAACCTGCCTCCCCTCTTTCACTGAATTGAGAAATTGTACGGTGATGCGTTTCGGAGATATAATGAATCTATACGGTGATATTTATTAGCTTTCTTGCCCCCTTTCCCTTATTTCTAGAATCTTTACTCTCTTCTTACTGCTTCTATCCACAGGGTATAGTAAAGACAAACATATTACATTGTAATTCTGATCCCAGGTCAGAGGTGACTGGTTTGGGGTTGGCTAATGAAGTGGGATATTTTTTTCCCCTTGGGACAAAGAAAATAAGCTGGTCTTTCTACTCAGAGCTGTAAAGTTCCAAAGATGTTGGCTATAATGTTTTCCACATGTGGCAAAGAGAAAGTGAATTCTTAAAGTTTCGTTGTCGGTGGTTGCAGTTTTTCTCTGAGATCAAGTAATATCTTTTCTTAGATTCCATGAAACATCTCAGTATCCTCATTCATAATAAATTATCGTCTAAGCTAGTTTGAACTGAGTCTCTGTTCCTTGCTGGGAAAAGAGTCCCAGGTATTACAGTAGCTAACTTTCAAAAGAAAGCCAAACTTTGTTCCTGGTGTGGGTCTGAGTTCCTCACTGAGAAGAGAGGCAGCACCTTACTTAAGGAAAAGACAGCAGGATTTAGTGCTAAAGCTTATTTTAAATTCTCGTTTTGTCTTTTGTCTAGCTCTGTGTCTTGGGTAAATCACTTAAGTTCTCTGATAATATTATCTCCCTTGCAGTATTTTTTTTTTTTTTAGGTTTAGAAATAGCACATGTAAAGTAGTAAGTCTATAATTGGTATCCAATGAATGGTAACTATACTCTAAAAATAACTATTGCAATTACTTAAAAAGAATTCTTAAAAGTGTAAACCTGCAAAGCAGACTTTGTTTATTCAGCTCACATTTTTCTTCTTCCCCCTTGCCTCCTTGCAATAAGGAGTTCATGATCTGAGCTTGAGAGTCCCTTGGCCTGCAAGGAGATCAAATTCTAAAGGAAATCAGTCCTGAGTATTGATTGGAAAGACTGATGCTGAAGCTGAAACTCCAATACTTTGACCACCTGACGCGAAGACCTGACTTATTAGAAAAGACTCTGATACTGGAAAAGATTGAAGGCAGGAGGAGAAGGAGACCACAGAGGACGAGATAGTTGGATGGCATCAGTGACTCAATGGACATGAGTTTGAGCAAGCTCCAGGAATGGCGAAGGACAGGGACGCCTGGCGTGCTGCAGTCCATGGTGTCAGAGTCCGATCCAACTAAGTGACTGAACAACAACAACTTGTCTCCTTTCCTGCTTATATCCCTTTCCTCTTTCCTTTTCAGTTTTTTTCCCTTTGAGAGAACCGGAGATTGTGCAAAATTTCAAGTGTTGGTTGATGGAAAGTAGCTAGAAGTTAGTGTAGAGCTCTCTTTGAGTGCACCTTCTTGCCAGAATAATTTTCTCAGCTGTTTCAGATCCACTGCTTCTGGGTCCAATATTTTCAATATAATCCTCTGTCTTTGGTTGGGGTACTCAAGGAGTCCAAGGCAGTGATGTACATACCAGTGGTAACCTGGGGAGTGCTGTGGGAACAACACCTGTGGGTGTGTGAGCAACAGGATGGGGCAGGGGGAGACTCTGACCTGTGACGCAGGTGCCATTGGGGCCTCTATCCATCCTCCACCCAAGAAGCTCTAGTGCCGGGATGGCCTGTCAGAGTTGTCCCAAGTAGAAGCAAGGCATGCGTGCTAAGTCATTCAGTCATCCCCAACTCCATGACTCCATGGACTGTAGCTCTCTAGGCTTTTCTGTCCATGGGATTTCCCAGGCAAGAATCCTGGAATAGGCTGCCATTTCCTTCTCCAGGGGATCTTCCTGACCCCAGGATCGAACCCAGGTCTCCTGCATTGCGGGTAGATTCTTTACCACTGAGCAATCTGGCAGTGGAGCCTTTGTGCCCCGCCATCCAGGATGAATCCAGGCTGCAGACTGCATTCAGAAGAGTATGTAACCTGGGGCAATGCAGGGCCCTTTAAAGTCAGCAGCCACCATTCTTAGCAACTGAAAGAAAGGGTCCCTGGGTCTGAAAGGGTATACCTGACCTGGGCCTCACAGCATCCACCACTCTGTGTCAGGAGTGTGTCTTCAATCCATCACTGTGTTAACTGGGCTTCCCTGGTGGCTCAGGGTAAAGAATCCACCTGCCAATGCAGGAGATGCAGGTCAATCCCTGTGTCAGAAGATGCCCTAGAGAAGGAAATGCAACGCACTCCAGTATTCTTGCCTGGAAAATCCCATGGACAGTGGAGCCTGAGGTGGAGTGGAGTTCACGAGGTTGCAAAAGGGTTGAATATGACTTAGAGACTAAACAACAACTAAATATTGACCAAAGGGCTACTTATGCAATAGAGAGGTCAATTGTGAAAACATGCAAATAGCATATTTTTAAAACATTTCCTTTTGCTCCTTTAATCTCAGAGTATCCACTGGCTCCTATGACTTGGAAAAGATTCTAAGTCCACTTAGAATCCACTATGTAGTGGATCATAGTCCACTACATGGAAAATATTCCTTTTGGCAAAAAGTGATTATAAGATTTACCAATTATAGTCTCACTTCCACTGTCCAAATGAGGTGCTAAAATCCATGTGTTGAGGCCATCACTTCCATTTTAGGATGGTGTGTTTTAAATCTCTAAACAGACAGACCCCAGGATATGTATCAGTAATCTCTGTAATCCAATAGGGCACTGAGACAAGAGACCTGTGTTGTCAGCACAGGTTGGGAAAAGATTTGATGTACTAAAACGGATGAGGCATGAAATTCAGAGCCTTTAAAAACTGGATGTAATGGATTAATAAAAAACAGAGAACTAAATAGAGGAGAATTTAAAAATTTACCCGACTTTATTTTTTATCTCATTCAATAAACGATGACAACATGCTTCATCATTTCTAATCAAGTTGGAAATAGATCTTTTTTTGAGGACATTTGAATGATTCATTACAGGCTTTATTTGGATCCCAAAGCTGAGGCATTTTCCCCTAAATGTTGTGGGATTTCCATACCCAGGATTTTGTTGAAGGTTCAATTATTTTCCCACTTATTGGGTCTCTATTACACTAAAAGTCATTGGGTACTTCTATTTATGTTTTCCAAGACTTTTTTTTTTTTTTTTTACCACTGTGCCTATCTAAACAACTGGTCAAATGACTAAGTTTAGAGTAGGAAGAAACATTAAGTTGACATCATGCTTTCCAAAAACTGTGTCAATAAGAAAATTGTACTTTTAAGCTAACCATATTGATTTATGTACTATGGTAGATATTTTTTGTAGGCTTGGATGCCCAGAATTTTATTTTATTTTTTTCTCCTGGAAACTACTGGCCTCCTAATCTCATCCATATGGTTGTATAAGGAATACAAAGATTTTACACAACCATGCCCTGCCTGTGCTGTAGTTGACTGTTTTCAGTATAAGCACCTGAGCAAGCAAGATAGGATCAAAATGTTTTCTCATTCCAGAATCAAAAAGACTGGGTTAAGGGCAGAGAAGTCAGACTCTCATTGGCTGTGGGACCCTCCAGGTATAAACCTTGGGGGCCATAGATGGCTTGGTTCCTGTACTATAAGGCAGAGGTCCCCAACCCCTCAGCCATGGTCTACGGTCTGTTAGAAATCAAGCCGCATAGCAGGAGGTGAGTGGCGAGTGAGCAAAGCGTCGTCTGCATTTCCAGCTGCTCCCCATCACTTGCATCACCACCTGAGCTCCGCTGTCTGTCAGATCGGCAGTGACGTTAGATTCTCAAAGGAGCGTGAACCTCACTATGAACTGCACGTGTGAGTGGTCTAGGTTGTGGGCTCCTTATAAGAATCATCCTGAAACCACATCCCACCCACTCTTGCCCTACTCCACCCCACCTGGGTCTATGGAAAAATCGTCTTCCACGAAACTGGTGTCTGGTGCCAAATAGGTTGGGGACCGTCCACTGCTGTAGAGCATGCCATTGTGCACAGAGAAGGAGAGAAGAGAGAAAACAATAGATGGGGATGGAGAAAAAGAGTGGGCAATGTATAAACACCTATTTCTGATTTTTTCTAAAGCTTAAATCAATCCCGAACTTTTGCAAAGTTTGACCAATCAGCCTTTGTTTGATTACTTCAAATAGCTCAGTATTCTTCCCATGAATACATTTTGCTGCCAGTTCAAATTATATTCCTATCATCAGTGATTAAATAATAGTTATATCTAAATAAATATACATACAATATATAAACTGAAGTTTCTTTTCACCTGAGACAATTGATGTGTTAGTTTCTTAGGGCTGCAATAACAAATAACCGGACACGTAGTGACTTAAAACCAAAAACTTATTCTCTCACAATTCTAGGGGCCAGAAGTCCAAAATAAAGCAATGAAAGGGAGAATTCTTTCTTGTCTCTTCCTGCTTCTAGCAGCTGAAGGCTTTCCTTACTTCGTGGTGGTTTACATGTTTCTGCCTGTGTTATTAGTATCGCTCTATCTGAGTTCCTATGACTCACCTGTCTCTCTCTTAGAAGGACAACAGTCACTGAATTTAGGGCCCACTTAAATCCAGGATTATCTTATCTTGTGATCCTAACCTACATTTGTAAAGACTCTTTTTTTCCAAGTAAGATCACATTTACAGGTCATTTTCTGGTGAAATTATGGTTTGAGAAATCACTAGTCAACTCAATACAATTGGTTCTCAAAGCAAGGGTAATTTTTCCCTCCAGGGTCATTCTGTCTGGAAACATTTTTGATCTGCTCTACTTTGTGTGGGTGGTGGTACGGAATATGGGAGACATTCCTGGCCATAGTCAGGAATGTTGCTCAACATCCTAAAATGCACGGGACAGTCCCCTACAACAAAGATTTATCTAGTTCCTAACGTCACAAGAGAGCTTGCCAGGTAGCTTAGTGGTAAAGAATCTGCTTGCCAATGCAGAAGACATGAGTTTGATCCTTGAGTAGGGAAGATCCCCTGGAGAAGGAAATGGCAACCACTCCAGTATTCTTGCCTGGGAAATCCCATGGACAGGGGAGCCTGGCAGATTTCAGTTCATGTGGTCACAAAAGAGTCAGCCATAACCTAGTGGCTGAACAACAGCAGCATCGTGAACGGTTGAGAAATCCAGCTTTACACCCATGACCGTTGTGGTGACAAACCAACCTGACTCATATTGACTAAAATAAGTACTAACTAAATACTGAGACTGACCTTACAGAACTGGCTGTCTATCACTGAGGGGAGTCATTATGACATAATGTAATAAAAAAAAATTGCACTAATATAAGTGCTATGAAGCAGAATAGTCACCTAATTATTTTATGTATAGTTCTCAAAGATCTTTTATATACTTATCACCACAAGCCTAAAGTGAAAAAGTGAAATTCACTCAGTTGTATCTGACTCTTTGTGAATCCATGGACTACACAGTTCATGGAATTTTCTTCCAGGCCAGAATACTGGAGTGGGTAGCCTTTCCCTTCTCCAGGGGATCTTCCCAACCCAGGATTGAACCCAGGTCTCCCACACTGCAGGTGGATTTTTTTACCAACTGAGCCACCAGGAAAGCCCTCTACAAGCTTAAAATGAGTATTTTTCATATTTCAATCTTTCTGAAACTTTAATGTATATAATGTATACATTTAAAGTTTGCATTCAATGTGGCACTGATTCATTATTAAATTGATGATGCTTCTTAAAATGTATGTTATCTTAGAATCAAAGACGTATTATCATTGTTTATATTTTCCTTCTAAAAAGCACTGAAGTGGATAGATAGAAAGTACTAAGTTCTTCTTTGGGTACAAATTGGAAGGCCTTTTGCAAGATGTATTGGGTCAGAATCCCTGGAAGCAACATTTTAACAGGTTTTTCAAGTGATTCACCTTTAGATGATCCAGTAGTTGTTCACCCTTCAGACTTGGAGTAATAAGAAGAAAATAAGAATAAAACACTAGGTTTGGAGAGAGAGTTTTAGTCTTCCACTAATACTCTGATCTTCGGTAATCTAATTAACCTCTCTGGAAATTACTTCCCCCCCCCCCCCCCCCCCCAACTTCATTCAAAAGTGGTTCTCAAACTTCTGTATGTATTGTGAGATCAACTTGACTGATGCAAATATTATCTCCGAGAATCCATGACTCTATAATGATATAAATGAATAGATGAATAGATAAGTGGGAGAGAAGAAACAGCTCTACCTTACAGTAGAATGCCAGCTACTACATATGGAAGGAACAGTAGTTTAGGTAGTTAGAACAGGAAAAAGGAGTCCGAAATGGCAATGGCTAAAAGACAATGAAAGGGAAAAGCCTGCGAAAAATGGAACAAAAGAAAATCCATGGACTAGAGTGAGAACCTCAGGTAGAACAAACATGCCCCTCTCCTAGCTAGCTCAATTTGCATAAGACAGGCTTAGGGGAGAGGAGAAAAAACGTATAAAAAGAGGAAGCCAAGCCGAACTGGGGCTTCTCCTTTGGGGTCTCTTGCCTGGACAATCCCGTGGACAGAGGAGCCTGGTGGGCTGCAGTCCATGGGATCGTGAAGAGTTGCACAGGACTGAGCGACTTCATTTTCACTTTCATGCATTGGAGAAGGAAATGGCAACCCACTCCAGTGTTCTTGCCTGGAGAATCCCAGGGACGGGGGGAGTCTGGTGGGCTGCCATCTCTGGGGTCGCACAGAGTCAGACACGACGAAATTGACTTAGCAGTAGCAGCAGCAGCAGCCCTCACACCTCGAGGGTGTACTACCCTTTGTTTGTGGAATAAAACTCTGAGCTGCAACTGAGCTGTAACACTGGTCCATCGTTTCAAATCTTTGTTGCGGTGCAACAGACATGAGATTATTAGAGTTATAAAATCATCAATAAATGCTGAAACTAGTGGTAAAGATTTGATGAAGAATGGGATATTTATATACTTTCAAATTATTTATTAATTACAAAGGAAAAAATAGTAACTCTATAGTAAATAAATCTGGCAGACACCAACTTAGCTGAGTGACCAAAGCTAGTATCACCAAAATCAGGATGAAGTGACATCATGTGCCTCCTGACATGATGCATCAAGAAAAACACAATGGTGCTTGGGTGATATTCCTCTCAAAATGTACAACCTGAATTTAAGAAATCATCAGACAAACCCACACTGAAGGACATTCCACTAAATAACAAAAAGTGAAAGTGAAAGTCACTCATGTCCAACTCTTTGTGACCCTATAGACTATACAGTCCATGGATTTCTCCAGGCCAGAATACTGGAGTGAGTAGCCTTTCCATTCTCCAGGGCATCCAACCCAGGGAAGGAACCTAGTTCTTCCACACTGCAGGCAGATTCTTTACCAGCCTGAGCCACAAGGGAAGCCCAAAAATACTGGAGTGGGTAGCCTATCCCTTCTCTAGCAGATCCTCCCAACCCAGGAATTGAACTGGGCTCTCCTGCATTGCAGGTGGATTCTTTACCAACTGAGCTATCAGGGAAGCCAAGAAACTAAAATGTACCCTCAAAAAATATCAAGGTCAAGAAACACAGCAAAAACTAAAGAGGTCTTCCGGATTAAAGAGACGTGAAAACTAAATACAATATATGACCCTGGATAGGACAAATGACAAAATGTGAGTAGACTTTGTGGATTAGATAATATATAGTAGTGTATTAATATTAAATTTCCTGATTTTGATCACTAAAGTGTAGCTATGTAATAGAATTATCTTATTCTTAAGAACTCCATACCAAAGTATGTAGGGGTGAAGGAATATGATTTCTGCAACCTACTCACACAGTTTTGAGAAAGAAAAAAGTTATCTCTCTCTTCATCATCTTCTTTCTACCTAGATGGAGATACTATAATGAAGCAAATGATGCCAAAACGTAAAAACTAATTAATCTGGGCCAGAGAGGCATTGCTTATACTGGTCTTGAAACTTTAAGTAGATATCAAATAAAAAGTTAAGTAATAACCTGATTCCCACTCTTTCCTCATTTTCAGGAGATGAATACTGCCTCTGTATGTCCTGGAAAGAATAAAGGCAAAAAGAGACTAGGAAGAGTAATTGATAGAGTTTAGTTGAAAGTTTTTTCTCCTGATTAAAGATTTAAAAAATAATTTTATGTATGTATTTATTTTTGGCTGTGCTGGGTCTTTGTTGCTTCTCAAGCTTTTCTCTAGTTGCAGCGAGCAGGGGCTACTCTTCCTTGCAGTGTGCAGGTTCCTCATTGAGGTGACTTCTCTTGTTATGAAGCATAGGCTCAGGACTACAGGCTCAGCAGTTGTGGTACAACGGCTTAGCTGCCCTGTGGCCATGTGAGATCTTCTTGGACCAGGGATTGAACTAGTGTCTCCTGCATTGGCGGGTAGATTCTTTATCACTGAGCCATTTTAGGGAAGCCCCTTGACTAAATATTTTCATTTATTTAAAAAATTTTGGGAGGTAACCGGCATACTCACTATCAGAAATTGAGTTCACATGCCAGAAAGGATGGACATCAAAGGCCAAGAGCAGAGCTTTGAGGGAAGCTCTTCAGAAATGTCCTGCAGCAGGGCTCTCATGCTATAATGTGCATAAAAATCCCTGGGGACCTTGTGAAAAGAAGATTCTGATTCAGTAAGTCCAGAGCAGGCTGAGATTCAATATTTCTAACAAGCTTCCAAGATGCTGCTGTTCTGAACACTTTGAAAAGCAATTCTGAGTCTAGAGTGTCATCAAGTCCACCACTTGATTTTGTCATTTTATTGGACACTCAGCCACGCCCATGTCCTTACCTGCTGTCTTCAGCAGAGTGGAGCCGTTGCAATGGAGACCATTTAGGCGACTACCCCTAAAATGTTTATTACCTGACCGTTTTACAGAAAAAGTTTGAGGACCCCTGGTTTAGCTTGATTAAAAATGACA
The DNA here is from genome assembly GCA_935064755.1 of Tragelaphus eurycerus. Taxonomy (NCBI): domain Eukaryota; kingdom Metazoa; phylum Chordata; class Mammalia; order Artiodactyla; family Bovidae; genus Tragelaphus; species Tragelaphus eurycerus. Next base: position 34,604,508 of record CAKXYN010000010.1, on the reverse strand, counting down.
GAATCTGGAATCAGGATGTATGAGTTTGCGTTCTGGCTTTGCCTTGCATGAACTTTCTGCCTTGGGCCACTTTCTCAGAGTCAGTTTCCTGTTTAGGAAGGGGATAATAATAATAGTATTGGTTTCACAAAAGCTTTTGAAAGATTAAGCAAAACAATACAGGTAAATAATTTAGCATACAAGTGTAAGTGTGCCTACAATACCTGGGGAGACTGTTAAAAGTCTAAATTCCTAGACTTTTTTTTCTTCCACTGCTTTGATTCCGGAAGTCTGGGGTGGGGCCTGGGAATATGTGTTTGAAACACTCTTCCCAGGGGATTCTCAGATAAGTGATTCACAAAGCCACACTTGGAGGAGAGCATCCAGCAAGTTCTTGTGTTCACCGCATGCTCCTGACCACTCCCCTCGTTTCCTCCTTCCCCTCCTCCCTCTTCTCATTTCTTGGTCATGCCCAGGCAAATGAAGTGCTGGCCTTCACTTCTCCTTCACTTCTCCTCTGACTCCAGGAGCTCTAAATCAACCAGCCCTCCCAGCCAAGTTGGCTCTCCCACTTGTGCCCACAGTTCAAGCTTTAGACTTTTGTTTCTAACTTACCAATCACTCTCTGGAATGGACCTTTTACTCACTTCATGCTCAGAATTCCTTTTATTTTATTTTATTTTTTTTTAAATATTTCTTTCTTTATTTGGCTGAACCAGGTTTTTTTTAGTCGGGGCACTCAGGAGCTTTGATCTTTGTTGTGGCATGTGGGATCTAGTTCCCTCACCAGGGATTGAACCCAAGCCCCCTGCATTGGGAGCTTGGAGTCTTAGCCACTGGACCACCAGGAGGTCCCAGAATTCCTTTTAAATGATTATGGTTTTTAACCCCCTTCCATATCTGTTCTTGCCCTCTCTTGACTCTTTTTTTTTTTTTTTTTTAATTATTATTTATTTGGCTTTGCCAAGTCTTACTTGCGGCATGAGGGATCTTTAATTGCAGCATGTGAGCTCTGGAATCTGGTTCCCCGGCCAAGGATTGAAATGGGGCCCCTGCCTTGGAAGCACGGAGTCTTAGCCACTGGACTATGGGAGAAGTGCCCCTTGACTCTCTTAACACAGTGTTCTGCAAATTCAACCTGGTTGTGACCTAGACTCATTTCTTAGCTGAGACTTGACCATCATTTAGTTGGAGGAGTTGGTAGGGACCACTGAGAGTGGGTGATTGTTTCCTATTGTCATTGCTGGAAAATGGTTGATGGAGCAACTGAACATCTGGTCCACAGGGATCTAAGAAGGTTATTGTCATTTCCAAACAAATAGTCTCTTCCTTTGAAAGTACTTGACCCTGGAAGTAGCATATTCAAAGTGTTTTGAAAATCAGTGTGATTCCTAACCTACCATAAAACATATATTCACTAATATAACAGTGGACTTTGCAGGCTTCTCAACTGCCTCCTTCACCCCCACTTACATCTCACACACAAAAAGAATAAAGCTTCACTAATTTGAACAGATTTTAATATTGCTGAAGAAAGTTATGAAATGAATATTAGCAGTCTTATTTATCACAATTTCTTAAGAATGTTTTTACCTGTCAAGAATTCAGGGTAATCTAGTAATTTTTCATTATGTATCAGTAATTAGCTTAGAATTTTTAACAAAATCAGACACAATCTTTCTGAGTAGCCTCGAATTACCCTTTGACATCTCAACTACTGGAAGAACAAAAGGAGTCACTTCTGAAGATACAGTTAAAGAGTGTTAGAGCTCATTTCTGAGCTAATGGAAAGTCATATTTTAATATCTGTTTTACAGTTCAGAAATTCTATTCTCGATTTACCTTTGACCCCTGGTTAGACTATTCTCAGGATGTGATTTTTTATCCCCTCACCTACAAACTATATCAGGTGGAATACTTTGCTTAATGAAAGTTTGAGAAATTTTGGAAATGCTTTGGGAGTTGGTTTTTTTTTTTTTTTTTTTTTTTTCTCATAAAGTAAAAGAAAAAGTCATATTTATTTCACTTTATTTCCAGTCATAGAGATGGTTGTTGCTTTAGTTTGAGAAAATGAGGCCTTGAATATAGATACAAATTATTTTTCAATTCTCTTAATGAAGCAGATGGAGAAGGCAATGGCACCCCACTCCAGTACTCTTGCCTGGAAAATCCCATGGGCGGAGGAGCCTGGTAGGCTGTGTCCATGGGGTCACTAAGAGTCAGACACGACTGAGTGACTTCACTTTCACTTTTCACTTTCATGCATTGGAGAAGGAAATGCTAACCCACTCCAGTGTTCTTGCCTGGAGAATCCCAGGGATGGGGGGGCCTGGTGGGCTGCTGTCTATGGGGTCGCACAGAGTTGGACACGACTGAAGTGACTTAGCAGTAGCAATGAGGCAGAAATGATATCTGGCTTAGATTGTTATATTATCCCTTTTTAGCATAAGATGTGGTCATTTAGGACTTCCCTGGTGGTGCAGTGGACAAACCGTGAAGCAACGAAGCCTGTGTGCCACAACCTCTAAACCTGGGTGCTGCAACTACAGAAGCCTGCATGCTCTGGGGCCTAGGAGCTATGACTGATGAATCTCTGCTCCACAACAACTGAAGCCGGTGCACCTAGAGACTGCTGTCTGCAACAAGAGAAGCCGTCACAATGAGAGGCCCATGCACCACAATGTAGAGGAGCCCCTGCTCTTCATAAGTAGAGAAAGCCCATGCAGAGCAACGAAGACCCAGCATAGTCAAAAATAAAATAAATATATACTTTTAAACATGTGATCATTTAACTTTTTTTAAAATTTTTTACTTGCAGCAGCATGTTGAATGGTAAGTTTACTCTCTTCTTGTTTATCTGGATCCCTCTCATCTCATTCTATAGGTGTAGGACACATTCATGCATTGAAGTAGAAGTATAAAGATGAAAAGTTGAAAGAATAGAGAGATCATGTTACAGATGATGAGAGCATAAGGAAGAATTTAGTCTTGTATCTGCATTTTTTTTAAATCATGAAAACAAAATATGAATAAAATAGGGGGAAAAAAATCAACATTCTTTCCAATCTAAGAGAAAAACTTGTTTATCACAGCAACACTACCATTTTTTTATTACTTTTTGCCAGGTGATGTGCTAAACAGTTCATCTGCTCACTCATTCATTCACCTTTTCAGTAATTAGAAAAATATTTGTTAAGCCCCTACTCCATGCTTTATTCTTACTACCAAGGAGCTGGGGATGAAACAAAGTGTCTTCTCTCATAAGAGAAGACTTTTTTTTTTTTTTTTAACTTAGTGGCTTTAAAGAAAAATCATGAATTTATTTACTCATTTTTGGCCGTCCTTCAAAGCTTGCAGGATTTCAGTCCCCCAGTCAGGGATCAAACCCATGCCCTCCACAGCGAAAGCTTGGAGTCCAACCATCAGGCCACCAGGGAATTCCTGACATTTGAATCTTGGAAGAGAGACAGTAAGCCTAGAGGCAAATATACAATGAGTTAAGTGAGATATAAAAGGGAGTAGAGAGAAAGGATGGTTTAGAGCATCTTCTTGGATAGGTCACTCAACAAAGGCTGCTTAATAAACTGGAGTTTGAACATAGATCTGAAGGCAGTAAGAGACGGAGCCCTGAGAATATCTAAGGGGACAAGTGTTCTAGGCGAAGGGAAAAGGAAATGTGAAAGTGCCTGCATATGGGAGAGTTATTATGGCAGCCAGTGTGGTTGTAAGGGAGTGAAGAGGATGGAAAGTAGTAAGAAATGAATCAAGGAAGTTGGTAGAAGGTATATCATATAAACCTTGATAAGCATTTTGGAATAAACAGGAAAGGAGGAAAGCCATTGGAAGGCTTTGAGCAAAGGATGGACACAATCTGAATTAAGTTTAAAAGGATCTTTACATTGATATATTGAGAAAAACCTGTAGAAACACAGAAGTAAAAACAGGAAACCTGATTACAAAAGGTTTGTTAATTAAAGTCTAGATTGAAAGTCAAAAAGATTGCCTACCTATTTCCCAAATTGTTTTCTCTTCTGTAGTTTTCCCAACCTCCCTTGTAGTTAAGGATGACCCTCCCTAGGACTAATAAAATGTGAATAGTGATGTATACCACTTCCAGGCCCGACCCACAAAACCTCCATGCTCTTTTGCCTCTGCAGCTTTGATGCCAATGTTGAAGGTCAGAGTCACAAGAGTGAAGGAGGCTGGATCCCAGAATCACTCCAGTGACAGCTGCCCATTGATGAGGAGTGCAAAACCAGCATCTTTGGTGTTAAATTTCTGAGATATTCCGATGTACCATCAGATATTACCCAAACTAAATGGTAGGTCATTTTCCCTTGAATCAAGATGTGAGAGGTGAAGCCAATGAGGAGTGCTCAGATTCTACATATATTTAGCACAGTAGCAGGATTTTTCTGAGGATTTAGATGTGGTAAGAAAGTAAGAGAGGAGCCAAGGATGATCTGCATGTTTTTGCCTTGAGCATTTGGAGGAAGGAACTGCCATTTGTTGAAATGGAAAAATTGGAGGAGAAATAGCTCTGTAGGGTGGAAAATCAGGAGCATAACTTTGGACAAGTAAGACTGTGATGGGACTTCCCTGGCAGTCCAGTGACTAAGATCTGAGCTCCCATTGCAGGGAGCCTGGGTTCTATCCCTGATCAGAGAACTAGATTCCGCATGCCAGAGCTAAAAGTTTCCACAAAGTGTTAGTCACTCTGTCCTGTTTGACTCTTTGCTACCCCATAGACTGCAGCCTGCCAGGTTCCTCTGTCCATGGAATTCTCTAGGCAAGAATACTGAAATGGATTGCCATTCCTTTCTCCAGGGGATTCTTCTGACCCAGGAATTGAACCAAGGTCACCTGCATTGCAGGCAGGTTCTTTACCATTTAGACTGTGAGTCTGAGTGACCTCCGAGAGCTGGTGATGGATAGGGAGGCCTGGCGTGCTGCAGTTCATGGGGTCGCAAAGAGTCAGACACGACTGAGTGACTGATCTGATCTGATTAGGCTTAGAGGGCTTCTCAGGTGGCACTAGTGGTAAAGAACCCACCTGCCAATGCAGGAGACATAAGAGATGTGGGTTCAATCCCTGGGTTGGGAAGATCCCCTGGAGCATGGCATGGCAACTCACTCCAGTATTCTTTCTTGGAAAATCCCATGGACAGAGGAGCCTAGCAGGCTACAGTCCACAGCGTTGCAGAGTCAGACCCAATTGAAGCAACTTAGCACACATGCACAGAAGGCTTAGAGCCCAAAGGAAGAACACTGCAACTAAGGGGATGCCCATGCCATGACCTCTCTGTTTGCTGTTTGCTACTAGGCCTTATTTTGGGGTCTGCCATCAAATGGCACCCCACCCCAGTACTTTTGCCTGGAAAATCCCATGGATGGAGGAGCCTGGTAGGCTGCAGTCCATGGGGTCGCTAAGAGTCAGACATGACTGAGTGACTTCACTTTCACTTTTCACTTTCACGCACTGGAGAAGGAAATGGCAACCCACTCCAGTGTTCTTGCCTGGAGAATCCCAGGGACGGGGGAGCCTGGTGGGCTGCCATCTATGGGGTCGCACAGAGTCGGACACGACTGAAGCGACTTAGCAGCAGCAGCAGCAGCATCAACTCTTTAGTAGGGTTTCAATTTTTACCTTTGTTCTGCATGGAGAGAGACCTTGAGACTATTCTTAAGTGAGTGAAAGTTGCTCAGTCGTTTCCGACTCTTTGCAACCCCATGGACTCTATAGTCCATAAAATTCTCTAGGCCAGAATACTGGAGAGGGTAGCCGTTCCCTTCTCCAGGGGACCTTCTCCACCCAGGGATCAAACCCAGGTCTCCCACGTTGCAGGCGGATTCTTTATCAATTGAGCCACCAGGGAAGCCCTGAGACTGTTCTTAAGGTGCTCTGGAGAATAGAGTGAGAAGTCACCTGTCCCACACGGCTAGCCTCAGAACCTCTGGAACTTGTCTTCCATGGTGGGGAGGGCGGAAAGCCTCTGGAAAGTCAACTCCGATGGGAGAGCGTTCCAAAATGCACCCTAGAGGTCCCATTTTCTCAGGAGTAGAAGCAACAACAACTAAAATAAAAAAAAAAAAAAAAAATAAATGGGAAGAGAGACAAGCATAAACTAGATAAAGGAAAACTGACCTAAGTGCAAGAAGGAACTTTCAATGTAACATCAGAATGAAAAGACCAAGCAGAAAAGCAGAAGGGAAGATTTTATTTACATAAGGAAAATCAAATTCCACCTAGTCCATCTGACTATAAGCAAAGTTCAGAAGCAGAAAGCTTTTTGTAATAAAAAAATTCTGTTGTGGTGCTATTTACATTTGACACTGACTTTTAAAAATCATCAAACATATGCAAAAGAAGAGAGAAAAGTATAGTAAATCCTCAAGGACCTGCTATTTTTAAAGAAAGAAAGAAAAGACCTTCCACTTTGGAAATGGAAATGTGTCTAAGACTCCTAAATTTGCTAATATTTAGGGAAAATTCCACTTAGATGATATCTGCAACAAGTTATTTGTGGTTGCTAACGTTACAAATCCTGGAGAAGGATCAGTTCAGTTCAGTTCAGTCATTGAGTCATGTCCAACTCTTTGCAACCCCATGAATCACAAAACGTCAGGCCTCCCTGTCCGTCACCAACTCCCGGAGTTCACTCAGACTCCCATCCATCGAGTCAGTGATGCCATCCAGCCATCTCATCCTCTGTCATCCCCTTCTCCTCCTGCCCCCAATCCCTCCCAGCATCAGAGTCTTTCCCAATGAGTCAACTCTTCACATGAGGTGGCCAAAGTACTGGAGTTTCAGCTTTAGCATCATTCCTTCCAAAGAAATCCCAGGGCTGATCTCCTTCAGAATGGACTGGTTGGATCTCCTTGCAGTCCAAGGGACTCTCAAGAGTCTTCTCCAACACCACAGTTCAAAAGCATCAATTCTTCGGCACTCAGCCTTCTTCACAGTCCAGCTCTCACATCCATATGTGACCACAGGAAAAAGCATAGCCTTGACTACATGGACCTTTGTTGGCAAAGTAATGTCTCTGCTTTTGAATTTGCTATCTAGGTTGGTCATAACTTTCCTTCCAAGGAGTAAGTGTCTTTTAATTTCATGGCTGCAGATATGGCAACCCAATCCAGTATTCTTGTCTGGAGAATTCCATGAACAGAGGAGGCTGGTGGACTACAGTTCATGGGGTCGCAGAGTCAGACACGACTGAGCGACTAACACAATGTTAGAAATACACTTCCTTTCTCATTCTTATCCTCCAAATTTTAAAACTGAAATGTAATTGACATAACATTATAATACAATAATATAATTCAGGTATACAATATAATAATTTGACATTTATATATACTGCAAAATGATCCCACAATATGTCTAGTAAACATCCATCACCACACAGTTACTTTTTTATTTCCTTTTGTAATAAGAACTTTTAAGACCCACTCTCTTACCAACTTTCAAATATACTATACAGAATTAGCAACTACAGTTACCAGGCTGTACAGCACATCCCCAGGACTTATTTTATAACTGAAGTTTGTACCTTTTGGTTTCCATCACCCATTTTGCCTCCCTTCACCCCCCACCTCTGGAAACCACCCCCATTTTCCCCTTTTCTATGGAGCAAGAGGAAAGCATCCAAGTAGGAAGGACTAACTCTGAAGCTAATGCAGGGTTAGGCTACCATTCTGCATTCAATGTACAGCTGTTCACTGTGCTTCCTCTCCTACCATATGAGGGCAATTAGCCAAGTCATTCTGGAATTCTAAAAGAATGCTAGTCCTTTCCTCCCAACCCTTCTTTAAGGACTAAACTTTTAAGCAGGTTCTGAGAATCCCTGTTTCAGCTGTGCTTGCTCTATTGTATTCTAACACATTGAGCCCTTCTCCTTCTTCCTTTGTTTAAGTAAACTCTTCTTGCTTCTTTTAAGTAGGCAAATTATAATAACAGCTGATAACTACTGAAAATTGACTGCTTGCTGAATTCTTTAGGTGGATTTCCTAATTTAATCCTCACACTAACCCTATGAAGTACTATTATCAGCTCCATTTTGCTGACGAGGAAAACTGAGACATTGATGGTTGATTATCTTAGCAAAGATTTAAAATTTATGGAAAGTGGCTGGGTTACATTTTGAACCCAGGCAGGATGACTCCAGGGTGCAAGCTCTTAGATATAATATCACAATATCTCCTATATATGAAAGCACATGGCTCCACACTTAATTAAAAGTCAATAATAACTAGTAAACAACAGGTCTATCTACCTTGAAATAATTTGCTTCAAACTTTTTCTTTTTGTTGGCCAACTAAGCTTTTGGTTCTTCTTATTCAAGTTTATAGTCCAGTCCCATATAGGCTATGATAAGTGTATGTGTGTTCAGTTGTATCTCTTTGTGACCCCTTGGACTGTAGCCCGCCAGGCTCCTCTGTCCATGGAATTTTCCAGGCAAGAATACTGGAGAGTGTGGCCATTCCCTTCTCCAGGGGATCTTCTCAATACACTGATAGGCTTCTAATGGATTATAATTTTGTTGCTGAAGTTTGTTGCTTTTGTTAAAAGTTTTTTAACAACTTTATTGAGATATCTTTAACATATAGTATTCTTGAAATCGAACTAAATATTAACATTATTTTGAATCTAACAGTCAAAAAACCTAAATATAACTCCTAATAAAAATGAATAATCAATTCGTGGCTCTCCTTTAACAGATAAGAAGTTGGTTACCCTTGGAGCATCTGCTTTCATTCATTTGCTGTTTTTTATGTCACATATCTCCAGTTCCAGTTTTCTAAAAATGTTCCTAGTTTGTTAGCTTTGATGACAAAAATACAGACCATTAATTTATCAAATAGTTTTTGATTGACTACTCGGTGCTCATTAGTCTTTCACTGGCGAGACAGTGATGAATAAGCACAGCCTATGACTCAAACTAGTGTGCAACATGCTGAGGTCCAGACACAGCTCTTAGGGATTAGAGTAGCACAAAGCAGAGAGGGACGGGAAGGACATAATCTATTCAAGGACGGAAGACTCAAAACAGGGTTTAGAGAAGGGGCGCTTTTTTCTTTTTTTTTTTAAGTTTTATTTATTTGTTTATTTTTGGCTGTGCTGGGTCTTCATTGCTGCATGGGCTTCTCTCTAGTTGCAGCAGCAGGGGTTACTTTCTAGTCGAGATGCACGGGCTTCTCATTGCCATGACTTAGAGATGCCTTCTTTTAAAGATAGAGGCTTTCCTTTAATTGAAGGATAGTCAAGTACTGATCAAAAGGTGGTGGCCGGTTGTGGGTGTATAATCATGGGGGTACATTCCATGATTGGAATGTGATGAAAAGGCATGGAAACCAAAGGACTTGGTGTGTTTACAGCACCATGAATATTTTAGTTGGGCTGGGACACCACATTCAAAGTCAGAGGTGGTAGGAAGAGGAAACTGGAATGGTAAAGGGAGGTCCGCAAGTGCTTAGGAAAGGCCGTGGGTGAGACGCTGGTGCTTTCCACTGCTGATACTCACAAACAATTCTAAAATGACACAGTGACATGACCTCTGATGTTTAAGGACAGTATCAGCAGTGATCCTCGAGTATGGAGAGATCAGTTATGTTGGATGCCAAGTCTAGGCTTGGCATAATTTTCTGCATTTATGGTGCTACAGATGATCCTTTTCATAGGACTGACGCTGATGCTGAAGCTCCAATACTTTGGCCACCTGATGCGAAGAGCCAACTCATCGGAAAGGACCGTGATTCTGGGAAAGATTGAAAGCAAGAGGAGAAGGGGGCGACAGAGGATGAGATGGCTAGAGGGCAGCACTGACTCAATGGACATGAGTTTGAGCAAACTTCAGGAGTGAAGGACAGGGAAGCTTGGCGTGCTGAAGTTCATGGGGTTGCAAAGAGTTAGACACGACTGAACGGCTGGACAACAGCAACTAAGATGATCCTTTGCAAGCTAGTATTTACAGTGGGGTCAACATTATGTATTAGATTCATTTCCTCATGACGCAAAACACCACTTTCAGTATGTGTTAACAAACAATATAGGTGTCTTCACATGTGAGAAAACAGAATCAGACAGATGACTCCATAAGAAAAGTTGAAATGAAAGAATAAGACATGACCTGAAGAGCTGTATGCCAAACCAAGCCTTATTGTTAGTAACTCCATGAAGGGACCATCTCAGGCCCTCAGAGATTGTAATTTCAGTTTTGGGGAACTTCAGAATCGTCTAACACTGTTTAAGAGGTGGATTAATGCATTATTCAACATTAAATTCTGTCCTAAGTAATGACACCCTCATGCCATTTAACGACACTAAGGTATACACATCCCTTCTCATTTCTCTTTAAAGTTATTTATCTAGCTAAAGGAAGCCCTTATTTCCTGAGCTAAAAGAAAAAAAGATGAATGGGCTTTCATCTTAGGAAAAAGTCCATTCTTATTCTAAATCCTAGCCAAGAAGCCTTAGGAATGGCAAGAAACTGTTTGTGCATCATCTTTCACCTGCACACTAACTTCTCATAGATTTAATGCTAAACCAACTATTTCTTACTGCCAGCTTTTTAACAGAAACATTCATAGTTAGAAGCATTTTATTATGGTGTTAAGGGAGTTCTATGGGAAAGAAAAAATAAGTTTTTCTCTCTTTTGGAACAAAGCTGAATTGTGTTTGTGGAGAATTACACAGAGATAATCCTATATTGCACAGCAGAAAGAGAGATGTAGTCATGTGCCAAGACTGGAATTATGAGATCAGGGATTGAAAAGAGTGAAAAGAACTTAGACAGCTGCAGTAGGCAGCAGTGGGGACTTTGACATTCCCTGTGGTACCTACATAACGGAGTTTACAGTAGAATGAGGTTATGCTACAGGGAAGAAGCGTGAAAGGAACAATTAGAAGACCTGTGAGGATGGGGGTAGGATGATGAAGGGCAGAGATCTTGGCTGAAAATATACATGTGCATAGCAGTGCTAGAAGAAGCTGGAAATTTAGAAGGCAGATCGCTGGTAGGTAGCAGAGGAGGAGTATGAAGTGGGTAGGTCTCTTTGGAGAAGGGATTAAATAGGATGAAAAATGCAAGTATGTACGGATCCAAATCCACCCTGGCAGATGAGAGCAGGTTTGTGGGCAATGGAGCAGGTTCCTCTCCTAGAGGTGCTTCCAGAGAGCAAAAGAAAAGCTTCCTGGAGGCTGGTTATCAAAGGGCTTAGATTTAGGATTCAGGTTCAACTGATGTTTATTGAGGGCCAGACATCTTGCAACAGGTTTTCAAATAGCTCAACGAACTCATGAAATTTTTGTAACAATCCCATGAGGTACATATCAAATCAAACAGATTTACAGATTAGGAAACTGAGTCTCAGAGAGGTTAGAGGACTCACTCAAGATTAAAGAGATGATAATTTGAGGACTGGAGGTTCCAACCCAGGACACTTTCCTAGCTGAGCTGGGTGCCTCTCCTGTCTGCTCTTTGATGGAACTGTCTCTCCTTGTTCCATTCCTGCCCTGGGATTCAGTAAAAACAGAGGCTGTGAAATGCACATGGTCAGGGTGAGTGGCAAGGATGGCTCTCTGTTTGCCAAGTCTCAGGAAGCATGTCAGAGCCAGAAGGCAACTCCCAACAGGGCCAACTTGGGAGAACTCAGGCAGATTAAGAGATGAGTTACAATCCAGGGAGTGTTCAGGTCCCAACTTGGGATAAATGTACTTGCTGGCTCAAATCTTCCCCCACCTCTGCTGCTCTTGGAATTTGAGCTACACTCAGATGTAACTCTGAAAGCTCTCTTGCACATAAGCCCAGAAACGGAATGTCAAGAAACATAATTTAACAAATAGTGCTTGCTTAAGAATATATTACATTTAAAACCCTCAGAGTTGGTAAAAAATAATAGCAAATGAAATAACTGATAAAGGATTACTTTCCAAAATATACAAGCTGCTCATGCAACTCAATACCAGAAAAACAAATAACCCAATCAAAAAGCAGTATGAAGACCTAAACAGACATTTCTCCAAAGAAGACAACATACAGAAGGCTAATAAACAAATGAAAAGATGCTCAACATCATTCATTATTAGAGAAGTGAAAATCAAAACTGCAATGAGATATCACCTCACACTGGTCAAAATGGCCATCATCAAAAAATCTACCAATAATAAATGCTGGAAAGAGCATGGAGAAAAGGGAAACCGCTGCACTGTTGATGGGAATGTAAATTGATGTAGCCAATTTATTGATGGAAGACATACATACTGATAGAAGAGAGTATGGATATTCCTCAAAAAACTAGGAATAAAATTACCATATGACTCAAATCCCACTAGTGGGTATAATCCCTGAGGAAAACATAATTGAAAAGGAAACATGTACCCCAATGTTCACTGAAGCACTATTTACAATAGTTAGGACATGGAAGCAACCTAGATGTCCATTGACAGATGAATGGATAAAGAAGCTGTGGTACATACACACAGTGGAATATTACTCAGCTGTAAAAAGGAACATGTTTGAGTCAGTTCTAATGAGGTGGATGAATCTAGAGCCTATTATATAGAGTGAAGTAATTAAGAAAGAGATAAACAAATATATATTAATGCATATGTATAAAATTTAGATGGTACTAATGAACCTATTTGCAGGGCAGCAATGGAGACGCGGACGTAGAGAACAGACTTGTGCACATGGTGGGAAGGAAGAAGGAGGGGGGATGAATGGAGAGAGTAGATAGAAACACATACACTGCTATGTGTGGAATAGAGAGCCAGTGGGAATTTGGTGTGTGACTCAAGGAACTCAGACTGAAGCTCTGTGACAACCTAGAGGGGTGGGATGGGATAGGAGGTGGGAGGGAGTTTCAGGACAGAGGGAACATATGTATACCTCTGGCTGATTCATGTTGATGTATGGCAGAAACCAACACACTATTGTAAGCAATTATCTTTCAATTAAAAATAAGTAACTAAAAAAAAAAAAAAAGATTAATTAGCATTTAAGAATTAAGTTTGGCCTGGACCTAGTGGTCCAGTGGTTGAGCATCTGCCTGCTAGTACAGGAGACATGAGTTCAGTGCCTGGTCTGGGAAGTTCCCATATGCTGTGGAGCAATTAAACCCATGCACCACAACTACTGAGCCTATGTGCTGCAACTATTGAAGCCCGTGTGTCTAGAGCCTGTGCTCTGCAACAAGAGAAGTTACTGCAATGAGAAGCCTGTGTAGCGCTACTAGTCACAACTAGTGAATAGCAACAGCTTGCTGCAGCTAGAGATGGCCCTCACATAGCAACAAAGGCAGTTCAACCAAAAAAAGAAAAAGAATTAGATCTGGCCTCGACCAAGCTGAATGAAGTTTGTGTTTTGAAAGCAGCTACTACTATTAATATTACATTAAGAGTAACAGTGCTAGTAAAGTAATGCTCAAAATTCTCCAAGTCAGGCTTCAGCACTATGTGAACTGTGAACTTCCTGATGTTCAAGCTGGTTTTAGAAAAGGCAGAGGAACCAGAGATCAAATTGCCAACATCCGCTGGATCGTGGAAAAAGCAAGAGAGTTCCAAAAAAACATCTATTTCTGCTTTATTGACTATGCCAAAGCCTTTGACGGTGTAGATCACAATAAACTGTGGAAAATTCTGAAAGAGATGGGAATACCAGACCACCTGACCTGCCTCTTGAGAACTCTGTATGCAGGTCAGGAAGCAACAGTTAGAACTGGACATGGAACAATAGACTGGTTCCAAATAGGAAAAGGAGTACGTCAAGGCTGTATATTATCACCCTGCTTATTTAACTTATATGCAGAGTACATTATGAGAAATGCTGGGCTGGAATAAACATGAGCTGGAATCAAGATTGCCGGGAGAAATATCAATAACCTCAGATATGCAGATGACACCACCCTTATGGCAGAAAGTGAAGAGGCAGAAAGTAAAAAGCCTCTTGATGAAAGTGAAAGAGGAGAGTGAAAAAGTTGGCTCAAAGCTCAACATTCAGAAAACTGAGATCATGGCATCTGGTCCCATCACTTCATGGGAAATAGATGGGGAAACAGTGGAAACAGTGTCAGACTTTATTTTTTGGGGCCCCAAAATCACTGCAGATGGTGATTGCAGCCATGAAATTAAAAGACGCTTACTCCTTGGAAGGAAAGTTATGACCAACCTAGATAGCATATTCAAAAGCAGAGACATTACTTTGCCAACAAAGTTCCGTCTAGTCAAGGCTATGGTTTTTCCTGTGGTCATGTATGGATGTGAGAGTTGGACTGTGAAGAGGGCTGAGCGCCGAAGAATTGATGCTTTTGAACTGTGGTGTTGGGGAAGACTCTTGAGAGTCCCTTGGACTGCAAGGAGATCCAACCAGTCCATTCTGAAGGAGATCAGCCCTGGGATTTCTTTGGAAGGAATGATGCTGAAGCTGAAACTCCAGTACTTTGGCCACCTCATGTGAAGAGTTGACTCATTGGAGAAGACTCTGATGCTGGAAGGGATTGGGGGCAGGAGGAGAAGGGGACGACAGAGGATGAGATGGCTGGATGGCATCACTGACCTGATGGATGTGAGTCTGAATGACCTCCGGGAGTTGGTGATGGACAGGGAGGCCTGGTGTGCTGCGATTCATGGGGTGGCAAAGAGTCAGACACGACTGAGTGACTGAACTGAACTGAACTGAAGAGTAACAGTAGTAATGGTAGTAATACTTGTAGTAGTAGTACTAGCTCACACTGACAGTGCTTATCATATGGACGCTACATGTATATTGTTATAACCCTCACAACATTATGAAGTAGGCACCATTATCCCCATTTCTCAGGTAAGAATAATAAGGAAAGAATGAGTAACTGCTCAAGTCACATAGCTAGTCCAGCAGAATGAGGATTTCCACTCAAACAACTAGAATCCGTACTCTCTATCATTAAGCTGTACTGATGATAATGATTTAAGTATCTTAATAATAATTTTAAATTCCTTAGAATAATAGTTTTAAAATATTAGCAACAATAATGACTAAATTAATTTATGTCTAGCATGGATCAGTTCACTTCAGTTGCTCAGTCATGTCTGACTTTTTGCAACCCCAAGGACTACAGCAGGCCAGGCTTCCCTGTCCATCACCAACTCCTAGAGCCTACTCAAACTCATGTCCATCACATCAATGATGCCATCTAACCATCTTATCCTCTGTCATCCCATTCTGCTCCCACCTTCAATCTTTCCCAGCATCAGGGTCTTTTCCAATGAGTTAGTTCTTCACGTCAGGTGGCCAAAGTATTGGAGTTTCAGCTTCAGCATCAGTCCTTCCAACGAATATTCAGGACTGATTTCTTTTAAGATGGATTGGTTGGATCTCCTTGCTGTCCAAGGGACTCTTAAGAGTCTTCTCCAACACCACATTTCAAAAGCATCAATTCTTTGGCGCTCAGTTTCTTTATAGTCCAATTGTCACATCCATACATGACTACTGGAAAAACCATAGCTTTGACTATACAGACATTTGTTAGTAAAGTAATGTCCCTGCTTTTTAATATGCTATCTTGGTTGGTCATAGCTATTCTTCCAAGGAGTAAGCATCTTTTAATTTCATGGCTGCAGTCACCATCTGTAGTGATTTTGAAGCCCAAGAAAATAGTCTGTCGCTGTTTCCATTGTTTCGCCATCAATTTGCCATGAAGTGATGGGACTGGATGCCGTGATCTTAGCTTTCTGAAAGTTGAGTTTTAAGCAAGCTTTCTCACTCTCCTCTTTCACTTTCATCAAGAGGCTTTTTAGTTCCTCTTAACTTTCTGCCATAAGGGTGGTGTCATCTGCATATCTGAGGTTCTTGATATTTCTCTCAGCAATCTTGATTCCAGCTTGTGCTTCATCCAGCCTGGCATTTTGCATGATGTACTCTTCATGTAAGTTAAATAAGCAGGGTGACGATATATAGCCTTGATGTACTCCTTTCCTGATTTGGAACCAGTCTGTTTTTCCATGTCCAGTTTTAATTGTTGCTTCTTGACCTGCATACAGATTTCTCAGGAGGCAGGTCAGGTGGTCTGGTATCCCATCTCTTTAAGAATTTACCACAGTCAGTTGTACTGTGGTACAACATCCCACCACAGATCCACACAGTCAAAGGCTTTGGCGAAGTCAGTAAAGCAAAAGTAGATGTTTCTCTTGAACTCTCTTGCTTTTTCAACGATCCAGTGGATGTTGGCAATTTGATCTCTGGTTCCTCTGCCTTTTCTAAATCCGGTGTGAACATGGTTCAC
This sequence comes from Tragelaphus eurycerus, assembly GCA_935064755.1. NCBI lineage: Eukaryota > Metazoa > Chordata > Mammalia > Artiodactyla > Bovidae > Tragelaphus > Tragelaphus eurycerus. Next base: position 34,588,269 of record CAKXYN010000010.1, on the reverse strand, counting down.
ACTGAAAGTTCATGGTTCATGTACTGTTGAAGCCTGGCTTGGAGAATTTTGAGCGTTCATTACTTTACTAGCATGTAAGATGAGTGCAATTGTTTGAACATTTTTTGGCATTGCCTTTCCTTAGGTTTGGAATGAAAACTGACCTTTTCCAGTAGTGTGGCCACCCCTGAGTTTTCCAAATTTGCTGGCATATTGAATGCAGCACTTTCACCATATCATCTTTTAGGATTTGAAATAGCTCAACTGGAATTCCATCACCTCCTCTAGCTTTGTTCATAGTGATGCTTCCTAAGGCCCACTTGACTTCACATTCCAGGATGTCTGACTCTAGGTGAGTGATCACACCATCGTGGTTGTATGGGTTATGAAGATCTTTTTTGTATAGTTCTTCTGTGTATTCTTCCCACCTCTTCTTAATATCTTCTGCTTCTGTTAGGTCCATACCATTTCTGCCCTTTATTGTGCCCATCTTTGCATGAAATGTTCCCTTGGTATTTCTAATTTTCTTGAAGAGGTCTCTAGTCTTTCCCATTCTATTGTTTTCCTGTATTTCTTTGCACTGATCACTGAGGAAGGCTTTCTTATCTCTACTTCCTATTTTTTGAAACTCTGCATTCAAATGGGTATATCTTTCCTTTTTTTCCTTTGCCTTTCCCTTCTCTTCTTTTCACAGCTATTTGTAAGGCTTCATCAGACAACCATTTTGCCTTTTTGCATTTCTTTTCCATGGGGACGGTCTTGATCGCTGCCTCCTGTACAACATCATGAACCTCTGTCCATAGTTTTTCAGGCACTCTATCGGTCTAATCCCTTGAATCTGTGTGTCACTTCCACTGTATAATTGTAAGGGATTTGATTTTGGTCATACCTGAATGGTCTAGAGGTTTTCCCTAGTTTCTTCAATTTAAGTCTGAATTTGGCAATGAAGAGTTCATGATAAGCCACAGTCAGCTCCCAGTCTTGTTTTTGCTGACTATATAGAGCTTCTCCATCTTTGGCTGCAAAAAATATAATCAATCTGATTTCAGTATTGACCATCTGGTGATGTCCATGTGTAGAGACTTCTCTTGGGTTGTTGGATAGAAGTCATTAAATTTCTGGGACTGTGCTTGCACAGTGTACTTTGTCCAATCCTGTTGGCAATCCTCTAAGCTGGATAGTATTATGATCCTCAGTTCTACAGATGAGGAAACTAAATAAATAGACCAAGTGGCTTGGTATGGAGTGTAGAGCCCTAAGGAGGAGGAGTGGGATTTGAACTTCGATACTGTAAATTAGAATCGGACTCTTAAAAATACCTCTTTTTTTTTTAAAATATATTTATTAATTGAAGGATAATTGCTTTACAGAATTTTTGTTTTCCTGTCAAACCTCAACATGAATCAGCCATCAGTTCAGTTCAGTTCAGTTCAGCAGCTCAGTCATGTCTGACTCTTTGCCACTCCACGAACCGCAGCACACCAGGCCTCCCTGTCCATCAACAACTCCCGGAGTCCACCCAAACTCATGTCCATTGAGTCGGTGATGCCATCCAACCATCTTGTCCTCTGTCATCCTCTTCTCTTCCTGCCCTCAATCTTTCCCAGCAGCAGGGTCTTTTCATATGAGTCAGCTCTTCGCAAAAGGTGGCCAACGTATTGGAATTTCAGCTTCAACATTAGTCCTTCCAATGAACACTCAGGACTGATCTCCTTTAGGATGGATTGGTTGGATCTCCTTGCAGTCCAAGGGACTCTCAAGAGTCTTCTCCAACACCACAGTTCAAAAGCATCAGTTCTTTGATGCTCAGCTTTCTTTATGGTCCAACTCTCACATCCATACATTACCACTGGAAAAACCATAGCCTTGACTAGACGGACCTTTGTTGGCAAAGTAATGTGTCTGCTTTTTATTATGCTGTCTAGATTGGTTATAACTTTCCTTCCAAGGAGTCAGCATCTTTTAATTTCATGGCTGCAGTCACCATCTGCAGTAATTTTGAACACCCCAAAATAGGAATACATATATCCACTCCCTTTTGAACTTCCTTGCCATCTCCCTCCCCATTTTAACCATAGGTTTTTGAGACACCAGGCTTTGTTATCTGAGAAATAATCCGCAAGATGTACTTTGCATGTTATTGCATGTTTAGCATCCCTTCTATGGAAGACAAAGAAGGATCAGCCAATGAAGTATCATATTAATATTTTAACATGATGGGAAAAGCTCTTAAAATAACAGCAAGAGACACAATGTGCAATGAGAACTGATGCTGGAGTACTAGAGTCCTAGCAGTAAATCCTATAGGAATAGAGGAAGAGGAGATGGATCGGAGCACGTTAGACCTATGAAGACGTGACAGAGGAGGCAGTCGACCTTCTCTATCTCCTGATTCATTCACTTAAACTGGATTAATGCCCAAACTGAATTAATTTCATCAAAAAAGCAGCAGGACAATCTATTCAGTTCTGGTTTCTCCGTGATGGATTCCAGTTGCCCTGGCTGAAATCTTCAGCCACTGGTAAACTTCTGTGAATGGGCAGTTGGGCCACTGATCCTAAACTCCTGTGACAGCAGTTAAATTTCTCCCTAAAGCTAAACTGGCTGAAACTTTATTGTACATGGGAACACCTGGGGAACTCATTGCCTGAGAATCTTTCTCAATCAGTTTGGGATGACTCAGAAAAGCTAATGTTTCTTCCCTGGTACTTCAATCAGTTAAGAATCCACCTGCAATGCAGGAGATCAGGGTTCAATCCCTGGGTTGGGAAGATCCCCTGGAGAAGGAAGTGGCAACCCACTCCAGTGTTCTTGCCTGGAAAATCCCATGGATAGAGGAGCCTGGCTGGCTACAGTCCATGGGATCACAAGAGTTGGACATGATTGAGTGACTGAACCACCACCAAGAAATAACAATCATGTTTCTGAATCCTCAGGTTGTACTCAGGACACTGAAAAAAATTCAAAGTTATTTTCACATATTGACGGTGAAGAAAACCCTTTTCTTAAGGGTTTTGTGTTTTTATATTTTTTAATATTTATTAATTTGGCTGCATGACTTGTGGGATCTTAGTTCCCTGACCGGGGATCAAAACCAGGCCTCTAGCATTGGGAGTGTGGAGTCCTAACCACTGGACCCCCAGGGAAGTCCCCCTTCACATCTTTTTCTAGAACCCTTCTGCTGCTAAGTCACTTCAGTCATGTCCGACTCTATGCGACCCCATAGACAGCAGCCCACCAGGCTCCCCCGTCCCTGGGATTCTCCAGGCAAGAACACTGGAGTGGGTTGCCATTTCCTTCTCCAATGCATGAAAGTGAAAAGTGAAAGTGAAGTCATTCAGTCGTGTCCGACCTTCAGCGACCCCATGGACTGCAGCCTAGCAGGCTCCTCTGTCCATGGATTTTCCAGGCAGGAGTATGGAGTAGGGGTGCCATTGCCTTCCTCATTGTTCTCACAGAACCCTTCTGTGGCAGGTATTGTGCTAGGTGATTGAGATTTAGTGATATGCAAGGGGGGCAGGTTCCTGCTCTCAGGAAACACCAAGATAAATATTTTTACTTAATTTGACTCTGGTTAGTGCTGTGAAGGAAACATTCAGTGCTATGAAAATTTATGAAAGGGGACATTGCCTAGCCTGGAAAATAACACAGCTCTGCATCTCAATTTCTTCACTTAAAATATGGGAAGGATATTTCCTGCTTCACCTAATTGTTGTGAAGGGATACTATGAGTGAATATATGAGTGAAAATGAGATACAAAAATTAAAAGTACATACTTTTTAAAAAAATTAGTGCAATTTCTAGGAAATGCTAACATCCCTGATAATCTGCTTCAAATCTGACTTTACCATACACCAGTAATCTGCACAGGCTTGTTACTTTCTAGATACTAAAAATCTTGGTAGGTGGCTGATAATGGCTATTAGGCTTTCTGGTCAGAGGAGAGGCTCTATATAGGAAAGAAGTTGGAATAAAAAGGTAAAAATAATAGTCTTTTCCTTTCTATACCTGAATCCATGTTTCTTGAAAAAAAAAAAACTTGCATTCTATAAGTATATTCATGTCATCTAATTGTATTTCATGTCATCCAACAGCATACTTACATGTAATTCAGTAATTTTAAAAATCTTTTTAAAAATTAATTTTAAAAATTTTATTTTAAAAAAAAGTGTTTTCGCCACTCTGAGAAACTTGCATGATCCTAGATCCTCAACCAGGAATTGAACCCACACCCCCTGCAGTGGAAGCTCGATGTGTTAACTACTCTACTGCCAGGGAAGTCCCAATGTTTTAAATCTTTTAACCAGACAGTTTTTCTATTTGATTTCACTTTTTAATTATGTGCATGCATGCTTAGTCGTGTTCGACTCTGCAACCCCATGGACTGTAGCCTGCCAGGCTCCTCTGTCCATGGAATTTTCCAGGCAAGAATACTGAAGTGGGCTGCCATTTCCTTCTCCAGGGGATCTTCCCACCCCTGGGATTGAACCTGTGTCTGCTGCGTTGACAAGCAGATTCTTTACCACTGAGCTACCTGGGAAGCCCTTTCAAATTTTATACATAGAAAATTTAAATATATATATATTTTAAAAAACATTCTCTGATGAAACATCTTTGATTATACATTTTGAATTCAGGATTTAACATGTCTGGCAGTCAGAAATGTCCCAGAAGGCAACAAGATTCATGTCCCTATATTTTATAACCTCATGTTCAAGTTCTGTAGCCAATCTAAGTATTTTTTTCTTGAGGGTAATTAAATATTATTACAGTGGCTACTTCTGCCTAAAATAATTTCTTAAACTTGGAATTCATTTACTATGAATTCAGCTAGAGAAACAGAGGGTTCAAGTTCCCCAAAGCCCAGATTTCCACATATGTACTTTATTCTTTTAATGATGAAAGAAATAAAACCCTTTGTACTTTTAAACAGAAGAAGCTTGGGCTTTTAAATTGCAGGGTCCTTTTTATGGCTACATTAAGGCATTCTGCTGAAATCTACCTTAGTTATAGGGCCTGGTTTATGGTTGAGAATAATAACCAGCATAGTAGAAGAAAAAAAGAAAGCGAGACATAGTTTATACTCACATTTAAATGGTTTATTGCAGCAATCTTTCAATTTGGGTTTGTGAAAAAAGTTTTTTGCTTAAGCTCTGTTGCTAATGTCTATGTGTATTTGTGTCTATAACTATCAGTCAAAGAGATCTTCTTGGGTTTCTATTGAAGTTCTTTTTTTTTGTTTTTAAATAAATGTATGCATATTTGTATATACCTAAAACCAGATTTCTGGGTATGAGTTCATAAAGGAAAAGTTTGAGCTTTCACAAAGTTTCTCTTCGAAAATACACAATACTTATATCATTTCATCTCATCTTTGGATCCTACACTGCCACTGGGATCCTTTGATACAAAGTAAGAAAAGGAAATGCTTTAAAAATGCCCAAGGCTCTCCCTCCCTCGGTTTATTTACTTTTTCTCTCCATTTTCTTTCTGGCCCCACTATGATTTTGGTGATGGCTGATTCAGGGCAAGGATGATGTCAAGCTGCTGTCAAGCCAATTGCCTAGACAAAGAAGAATTAACATGTTCTCCCTTCAAAATGATTGATTCCACGGCTCCACATTCATCATCTGGCTCATCATGGCCAGCTCTTCTCAGCCCATTGCAAGGTGACCTTGTTAGCACGGCTGTGCCCTTGCTCCCACAGCGGCTGCCTGGAGGCTCTGCATGTGTGGTGCGGGCTAATGAGAGTCTGAGTCATCCAGTTAGTTGCTTACCTTCCCCACCATCAGGCCCGGAAGCCCTGGAGGAAGGCAAAGGGCTCACACTTAGACATGTGTCCACGGGCAAAAGGGGAATGGCCTCATCTTCTCACTGAGATCATCACAAGACCTGTGCTGAATGGTTGTCAGACAGTCAAAAGGCCCTGAGCCGGTGGTAAATTCACCAACTATCTAGGGGTACATTTATCATCAAAGACTGCCTGCTTTGCAGACTGTAATGTGTGCATACCCTTAGCAGGAGACGTAGCCCCAGGAGAACACAGTCTGTGTCCCTGGAGCATCTGTTTTATTATACTGAGAGATTTAAAGCCTTTTAAAGAAAACTAATGGTGTTTGGTGTCTGAAACCAAAGTTGAATAAGTCTTACAGGTGAAATAAGGAAACTTGAACAAAATTTTGCTCTTGGGTGAGGCCCTCATATTCCTTCTCTTAAACTTCTCCCCAAACCCCCACCTCCAAAATTTTCCTTCTCCCTGCTGCTCTGGGTAATTCAATAGGGAAGTCTGAACAGAACATTCTAAGATAGTGTTTTCCAAACAGTGGGTCATGACCCACTCGTGGATTGTGAAAATAAATGTAGTGGGTCACAAGTAACATTTTACAAATGAAATAAAATAGAACCCTTAAGCTGCAGTGAAATGCATTCCTTACTGGGATCATGGTAAAAAATGTTTCAAAGCTGCTGCCGTTAAGTGATAAATCTCTGTAACTTCTTCCTGTATATAATATAATCACTGAAAAAATCCTGAAGATGATTAAAGCAAATACTTTATAACGACTAACACTGGCCATATCTGATAATGAACGGGAGCAATAGGAAATTACAAGCTTACCCTAACCTCAGCCTTATTATCTTGTTTTTTTTTTTTTTCCTTCCTTAAAGCAACCTCTAAGCTGTCCATTTCTACATGGTGGAGAATGAAAGTGATTTGGGGCATGGCATGTGTATGTGTGTATAAGACTATTTAATCTGGATCCTATGCAGAGGAAAACACACTACTAGAGAATGAAATCCTTGGACGTAGTCTTCTATTTTAAGACTTTTCAGTTACATGTCCTCTTTAAAAAGTTTGACATGTAAAATTGTTCGGACATTGGCATCCAAGTCATGTAGTTTTCTTCCAGATGTCCTGCTTATTTATGTATTTCTTTTAAAACCTGTATATATAACCCAAACACTCAGGAATATGAGTGTATGTTCGAATCATCTGTTTCTATGACCTTTGCCTTTATTGATTTATTTTCCTTTTCTTTATTTTTAATGTTGCCTTTGAGAGTAAAGTCATTTTTCTTCTGCAATAGTAGTCGAATGGTGACTTTGCTGTTAAGAAAGAAATTTTGATAAGGAACAAAAAGATGGGCTCCATAAGGTACTTTAAAAACAAAAACCTATGCAGAGAGCAATGAGACATAAATGTTGCTTACCTATCTCATGGAAACAAAAGTTAGGGCAGGAACCAAAAATGATATCAATAACAGCTAACATTTATTTGCACGTACCATAATGCCGGGCTTCCCTGGTGGCTCAGATAGTAAAGAATCTGCCTGTCAATGCAGGAGACACAGGTTCAATCCCAGGGGTGGGAAGATCCCCTGGAGAAGGAAATGGCAACCCACTCTAGTATTCTTGCCTGGAGAATTCCATGGACTAGGAACCTAGCGGGCTATCCATGGAGTCACAAAAAGTTGGACACAACTCAGTGACTAATACTTTCACCTCATAGTCCCAGTTATTCTACCTAGCACTGTTCTAAGCAAGTTAAAGGCATTATTTCATTTAATTCTCACAACAAACTTTAAGTAAAAGACACTAATATTATCCCAATTTTTCTGAAACTTAACTGAGATTTATAGGGGTTAAGTAGTTAGACCAAAGCACTGTAAGTAATGAGCAAGGATTTTAGAAAGTTCCAATGACTCCCCTGGCCTCCTTCCCAACTGCTCACTCCTTGCTAAGAGTTAATCACCATACCCCACTGCCTCCTGTATAGAAGTAAATAACGCAAATAGCAGATAGTATTTCTCATATTCAATTCAACAAATATTTGTTGACTACCTACCAAGTGCCAGGGTCTATGCTCAAAGCTAGGAATATACTGATTAGCTGAGTCAGAGATAATAAATCTATAAAATATGCAAAGATACATATATTTTCTAGGCTCAATTCCAGTCATAGTTCTCTGTGAACTATGTAAGTGACTGGGAGGGAGGAATCAGGAGGAATCAGGAGGAAAGGTACATTCTGTGAAGCAATTTTAAGAACTTTAATGGAGCAGCCATTTAAAAGTGCATCACAAATTAATTTTGCAGCCAACATGCAGTTACTCCTAGACATTATCTCTCAGAAGAATTATAAGTTGATGGAATTTTACAGCTTATTTGCTTAGCTTTATTACTGTATTGAAGTGGTTAATAAGCTAGCTAATTTTTTTCTTTTAATAACATCTCGTTCCCTTGTCTGGGGAAACTTGAATGTAGCAGCAGCAAGGAAAGAGACTCCAGTGAGTTTCTTTAATCATCCTTCTAAGCAGCATGGGTTTCTTCACCATAAAACACAGGCCCACTTGGTTTCCTCCTTTTTACTCCACGCCTATTCAATGGTGTATAGTCCTTTTAATGGTGCGTAGTCCTAGGGAGGGGGCTTCGTGGGTGGCACAGTGGGAATCCGCCTGCCGATGCAGGAGACACAAGGGACCCAGGTTTGAACCCTGGGTCGGGAATTTCCCCTGGAGGAGGAAATGGCAACCTGCTCCAATATTCTTGCCTGGCAAATTCCACGGACAGAGGAGCCTGGCGGGCTACAGTCTTTGGGGTTGCAGAGAGTTGGACAGGACTGAGCACACATGGTCTAGGGAGATACCGTATGACCTTCTGCATTCCTAGACAAACTGTATTTCCCCATGAACACGTCAGCATCGCCGAGCTGGTGCAAAGGGTAAGACGGAGCAGAGAGAATGCAGTTTCTGGGATCAACAGACTTGGGGTTGAATCCAGTTCTGCCTCCTCTTTAATAGCTGTTGACTTTCCATGTTGCCGAACTTTTATTTTAAAATCCTTACAACATATTTCAGCCCACCCCCGTCCCAAAACGTGTAGGGAATGATATGATGATTACCCATATGCTCAATTCTTAGATTAAAAGTAAAGCATGGCAATGGAATGAAAGCCCTTCTGTGTACTTTCTCCCCATTTTCAACTCCACTGGAAAAGAATCATGCTGTTTTATTTATTTATTTATTTATTTGATAGCTCAGGGTCTTGCTTGCGGCACATGGGCTTTCTCTAGTTGTAGCAAGTGGGGGCTACTCTTGGTTGCAGTACATGGGCTTCTCATGGCAGTGGCTCTCTTTGTTTCTGAGCACAGACTCTAGGCCCGAAGGCTTCAGTAGCTGCACCACACAGGCTTGAGAGCTCGGGTGCAGTAGCTGTGGCTTAGTTGTTCCACAGCATGAGGAACTTTACCAGACCAGGGTTAGAACCCATGTCCCCTACATTGGCAGGTGGATTCTTATCCACTGTACAATGCGGGAAGTCCAAGAATCATTTTGAATTTGGTGCTTGTTATTCCTGCTCATATTCTTAAACATTCACTATATCTGCATTTGTGTCTAGGGTGTATGTATATTGTTTGGTAGGATTTGAAATAAAATACTTAGATTATGTTATCCTGGGGATATCCTCTGTAATTCCTTTTTTAAAATATTACTTAAAATTTTTATTTATATTTGGCTGTGCTGGGTCTTGTTGCTGCTCAGGCTTTTCTCTAGTTGCAGCAGGAGGGGGCTACTCTTCATTGTATCGTGCAGGCTTCATATTGCAGTGGCTTCTTCTGTCGTGAAGCACAGGTTGAAGAGCACCGAGCTTCAGTAGTTGTGGCATGCGGGCTCAGTTGCAGTTCCCAGGCTCTAGAACATAGGCTTAATAGTTGTGGCGGCCAACAGGCTGAGTTGCTTGGCGGCATGTGGGATCTTCCTGGATCAGGGATCGAACACAAGTCTCCTGCACTAGTGGATAGATTCTTTACCATCGAGCCAGCAGGGAAGCCCCTGTAATTGCTTTTTTAATTCAACTTTCTGTTTGGAAGATTTATTTCTCATATAAGCTCTTTGAATCTTAGTTTCTTCCTCTATACGATGAGCACAGTAGACATATTGCCTAAGGTTGCCATGAGATCTTAATAAAATAAAAGATTAAAATAAAAAATAAGGATTTACTATATAGCACATGGAACTACATTCACTATCTTGTAATGCCCTATAATGGAAAAGAATCTGAAGATACACACCTGAAACTAACAAAATATTGTAAATCAATTATAGCTAAATAAAAAAAAATTTTTTAACTCGAACAGATGAATGGATTAAGAACATGTGGTATATACAAACAATGGACTACCACTCAGCCATCCAAAAGAACAAAATTTTGCCATTCGCCAACAATGTGGGTGGACTTGGAGGGTATTATGTTAAGTGAAATAGTTTAGACAGAGAAAGACAAATACTGTATGAGATCACTTATATGTGGAATCTAAACAATATAACAAACTAATGAATATAACAAGAAAGAAGCAAACTCACAGACTTACAGAAAACAAACTGGTGGCTACCAGTAGGGAGAGGAAAGGGGGTAGGGGAAAGTAGGAGTACAGGATTAAGAGGCATAGACTATTACACGCAAAAGAAGCTACTAGAATATACTGCACAATACAGGGGATATGGACAATGTTTTACAATAATTATAAATATTGTATAAGCTTTAAAAATTGTGAATTTTTATATATGCATAATTATATATTATATATAAATAATAAATATGTATTTATTATGTATATATAAATACATAAATAAATATGTACATAAATAAATATGTACTATATTGTACAGTTGTGACTTCTATTGTTCATCAACTATACTTCAATCAAAAATATTTTTAAAATAACATAGGCTGTGAGTGGTAGAGTATCTGGCACATGGTACGCACTTAAGAGAATGCCATTTCCTTTTCATTCCTCGTGGAACAGTTGTTCTACAGCAGACAATCGGAGGAAGCAGCCACTTGGCTTGCTCAGCTGTCATATTCATATTACAGTTGGCCACTAAACATTCCCATTGAGCTCAAAATGGTCCCACAAAGGACAGCCAGGTTGATGATAAGCATTAACATCTAATGTTTCCTGAGAGGACCCAATCTAAGCACGCTGCTTTACATAGTTATAGTAGTCATAATTCTCTTCTGGTTTTCAAAATCAGATATCTGAATGTGGAAAATATAAGAGCACCATTCAAGGGCATGTTATGTATATGGAACACTCCGAAGATTCCATGTGAATCATCTCTGATGACAATGTAGAAACATAAACAAACAGGAGTGTAATTTAATATATTTCACTTCTATTTCTCCTCAGTCTATTCTTTCCACACTCTTGTGTACAATTCTCTATTTTTGTTATTTTAATTGCTTCTGCTAAAGCAAACATATTGCAGAATTGCCAGTTGCCTTATAAATTATTCAAATCATGCACTGCTTTCATTGAGATGGTTTTAGTTTTTCTGGAATCGCAACAAATTTCAATCAATCATTCACACTATAAAAATGTGGTAGTTTAGAAGTCTTTGAATAATTTGTCTGAGTTTTAAGGTTTCTTCTATAACATTTGGTCTGTTGGCTGAAGGGATGTCTACACAATGTCAAAACAGGTGGTAATTCAACCATTTCAGTACAAACTGCTGTCGTTTTGCAAGGGAAATACAGGCAGGGTGGGGGAATCAAATTGATTTTTGAGTTTTGTACAGAGTAAGCAACTGATTTATGAATGAAATATTTTGCTTTTCTCCAGATTATTTATTTGTTGTGTAAATGTAGGCACAATTGTGGAGAACACAAACATTTACTTGCAATAAATAGCATTAAAAAAAGAGAAATTCTTACAATCTCAATATAGCAAAGCAAGTTGAATCACATATTGACGGTAAATTTTGGTGGGAGGATTAGAAATTGTACTTCAAAGGGATTATTTCCTAAGTGAACTTGACCTCCAAGTAAAAGCCAGCACCTAGAGAGAAAAAAGAAAGATACACCCATTTGAATGCAGAGTTTCAAAGAGTAGCAAGGAGAGATAAGAAAGCCTTCCTCAGTGATCAGTGCAAAGAAATAGAGGAAAATAATAGAAAGGGAAAGACTAGAGATCTCTTCAAGAAAATTAGAGACACCAAGGGAACATTTCATACAAAGATGGGCTCAAAAAGGACAGAAATGGTATGGACCTAACAGAAACAGAAGATATTAAGAAGAGGTGGCAAGAATATACAAAAGAACTGCATAAAAAAGATCTTCATGACCCGGATAATCACGATGGCGTGATCACTCACCTAGAGCCAGACATCCTGGAGTGTGAAGTCAAGTGGGCCTTAGGAAACACCACTATGAACAAAGCTAGTGGAGGTGATGGAATTCCAGTTCAGCTATTTCAAATCCTGAAAGATGATGCTGTGAAAGTGCTGCACTCAATATGTTAGCAAATTTGGAAAACTCAGTAGAGACCACAGGACTGGAAAAGGTTAGTTTTCATTGCAATCCCAAAGAAAAGCAATGAGAAAGAATGCTCAGACTACTGCACAATTGCACTCATCTCACATGCTAGTAAAGTGATGCTCAAAATTCTCCAAGCCAGGCTTCAGCAATACATGAACCATGAACTTCCTGATGTTCAAGCTGGTTTTAGAAAAGGCAGAGGAACCAGAGATCAAATTGCCAAAATCTGCTGGATCATTGAAAAAGAAAGAGAATTCAAGAAAAATATTTATTTCTGCTTTATTGACTATGCCAAAGCCCTTGACTCTGTGGATCACAATAAACTGTGGAAAATTCTGAAAGAGATGGGAATACCAGACCACCTGACCTGCGTCTTGAGAAATCTGTATGCAGGTCAGGAAGCAACAGTTAGAACTGGACATGGAACAACAGACTGGTTCCAAATAGGAAAAGGAATATGTCAAGGCTGTATATTGTCACCCTGCTTATTTAACATACATTCAGAGTACATCATGAGAAACGCTGCTGCTGCTGCGCTGCTAAGTCGCTTCAGTCGTGTCCGACTCTGTGCGACCCCATAGACGGCAGCCCACCAGGCTCCCCTGTCCCTGGGATTCTCCAGGCAAGAACACTGGAGTGGGTTGCCATTTCCTTCTCCAATGCATGAAAGTGAAAAGTGAAAGTGAAGTTGCTCAGTCGGGTCTGACTCTTAGCGACCCCATGGACAGCAGCCCACCAGGGACCTCTGTCCATGGGATTTTCCAGGCAAGAGTACTGGGGTGGGGTGCCAAACGCTAGGCTGAATAAAGCACAAGCTGGAATCAAGATTGCTGGGAGAAATATCAGTAACCTCAGATATGCAGATGACACCACCCTTATGGCAGAAAGTGAAGAGGAACTAAAGAGCCTCTTGATGAAAGAGAAAGAGGAGAGTGAAAAAGTTGGCTTAAAAGTCAACATTCAGGAAACTAAGATCATGGCATCTGGTCCCATCACTTCATGGGAAATAGATGGGGAAACAATGGAAACAATGACTGACTTTATTTTGGGGGGCTCCAAAATCACTGCAGATGGTGACTGCAGCCATGAAATTAAAAACTGCTTACTCCTTGGAAGGAAAGTTATGACCAACCTAGACAGCATATTCAAAAGCAGAGACATTACTTTGCCAACAAAGGTCTGTCTAGTCAAGGCTATGGTTTTTCCAGTGGTCATGTATGGGTGTGAGAGTTGGACTATAAAGAAAGCTGAGCACCAAAGAGTTGATGCTTTTGAACTGTGGTGCTGGAGAAGACTCTTGAGAGTCCGTTGGATGCAGGGAGATCCAACCAGTCAATCATAAATGAGATCAGTCCCGAGTGTTCATTGGAAGGTCTGATGTTGAAGCTGAAACTCCAATACTATGGCCACCTGATGGGGAGAGCTGACTCATTTGAAAAGACCCTGATGCTGGGAAAGATCGAAGATGGGAGGAGAAGTGAACAACAGGAGATGAGATGGTTGGATGGCATCTCTGACGCAATGGACATAAGTTTAGGTGAACTCTGGGAGTTGTTGATGGACAAGGAGGCCTGGTGTGCTGCGGACAATGGGGTGGCAAAGAATTGGACATGACTGAGTGATTGAACTTAACTGAACTGATCTTATAATGTGAAATACCCAGGATGGCAGTTGTGTGTAAATCTAATTAATGACTTATCTAAAAATCCTACTTATACAACTGATTAAAGATGAAGCTGGTCATCTGATTAAAGAGAAACACTCTTATCTCTAAATTATACACATAGGCAGAGAAGGTAGTTATTAAGAAGATAATGTTTTGTAATGCACCAATTGGTAGTACTTTTCTTGAAATGAGCTCAGCCCAAGGTAAACTAGTAATGATTTACAAAACAACCATAAAGAATTACTACCCCAAAGCCATTCTTTTTCCTTTTGGCAATTATGATACAGTATCCTATTGTAAAGGAGCTGTTAAATATTTCTCTCTTATCTATATCAGACATGATTATTCACAAGTGGTAAGAATGATCTATAAATTGTGGAACATATTACTAAGATATTTCTTTGAACTAAGGGTTTTCAGCCTAAAATTCAGTGAACATTGGTTAGCTTGGTGCTAAGACATCTCATAGAGGATGGGCCAGAATTCAAAAACTAGACATCTTTCTTCAGTCAATTGCTGTCTCCTGTTCCACCAAAATACCTGATTGCCTAGAGGACTTCAGATGGGATCAGAACTCATGTGTAACGGTTACCTCAGGTACAGCTTAAACAAGTAATTGTATGAAAATGATATCAGTAATTTTGTTATTGGTACAGCTATGCACTGAGAGTCTTTTACTGACCGATTGACTGGTTGGCTGCATTGGGTCTTCGTTGCTGTGCACGAGCTTTGTGTAGTGCAGCAAGCAGGGCGCTTCTCTGGTTGCGGTGCTCAGGCTTCCCATCGCAGTAGCTTCTCTTGCTGTGGAGCTGGGGCTCTAGGACCCTCAGGCTCAGTAGTTGTGGCTCCCGGGTTCTAGAGCACTCAGGTTCAATAGTTGTGGCGCAGGGGCTTAGTTGCTCTACAGCAGGTAGGATCTTCCTAGACTAGGGATTAAAGCTGTGTCCCCTGCATTTGCAGGGGGACTTTTTGCCACTGGTCCATCAGGGAAGTCTGAGACCAGTAAATCTGGATGGATTTTTTTGGCAATATACAACACAAAATTACCCTAGTGTTCTAAAAACAATGAACCTCTTCTTAACACACATTTATTGTTCTTGTCGATAGTCCACAGATAACTGCAAGTTCACATCTTCCATGAGTTATACAGTCATTCCTCACTTCACATACTGCCGGATGGTAAAAATTAGAGGCAAGCTGAAATGTGCAAAGCTATCTTAAAAATCAACTAAGAAATTAGTATTGTTATGTGACCTTTAAAATTGTTTGTTGAAATATTAATATTATTGCTAATGTTACTATTAACATAACATTAAGCTTACTAAAGAGGCTCTTCATGAGAGTGAAAGAGGAGAGTGAAAAAGTTGGCTTAAAGCTCAACATTCAGAAAACAAAGATCATGGCCTTTGATCCCATCACTTCATGGCAAATAGATGGGGAAACAGTGACAGACTTTATCTTTTGGGGCTCCAAATCACTGCAGATGGTGACTGCAGCCATGAAATTAAAAGATGCTTACTTCTTGAAGGGAAACTTATGACCAGCCTAGATAGCACATTCAAAAGCAGAGACATCACTTTGCCAACAAAGGTCCGTCTAGTCAAGGCTATGGTTTTTCCAGTGGTCATGTATGGATGTGAGAGTTGGACTGTGAAGAAAGCTGAGCACCAAAGAATTGATGCTTTTGAACTGTGGTATTGGAGAACACTCTTGAGAGTCCCTTGAACTCTCCATCCAGTCCATCCTAAAGGAGATCCGTCCTGAGTGTTCATTGGAAGGACTGATGCTGAGGCTGAAATTCCAATACTTTGGCCACCTGATGGGAAGAGCTGACTCATTTGAAAAGACCCTGCTGCTGGGAAAGATTGAGGGCAGGAAGAGAAGGGGACGACAGATGATGAGATGGTTGGATGGCATCACCGACACAATGGACATGAGTTTGGGTAAACTCCCAGAGTTGTTGATGGACAGGGAGGCCTGGTGTGCTGTGGTCCATGGGGTGGCAGAGTTGAACATGACTGAGCTACTGAACTCAACTGAACTGAAGTTTACTGGTTATAAATGTAAAAGGTCATTTAAAAAGCAGTAAAGTTAACATTTATCAGATCAGATCAGATCAGTCACTCAGTCGTGTCTGACTCTTTGCGACCCCATGAATCGCAGCACGCCAGGCCTCCCTGTCCATCACCAACTCCCAGAGTTCACTCAGACTCATGTCCATCGAGTCAGTGATGCCATCCAGCCATCTCATCCTCTGTCGTCCCCTTCTCCTCCTGCCCCCAATCCCTTCCAGCATCAGAGTCTTCTCCAATGAGTCAACTCTTCACATGAGGTGGCCAAAGTACCGGAGTTTCAGCTTTAGCATCATTCCTTCCAAAGAAATCCCAGGGCTGATCTCCTTCAGAATGGACTGGTTGGATCTCCTTGCAGTCCAACGGACTCTCAAGAGTCTTCTCCAACACCACAGTTCAAAAGCATCAATTCTTCGGTGCTCAGCCTTCTTCACAGTCCAACTCTCACATTCATACATGACCACAGGAAAAACCATAGCCTTGACTAGACGGACCTTTGTTGGCACAGTAATGTCTCTGCCTTTGAATATACTATCTAGGTTGGTCATAACTTTCCTTCCAAGGAGTAAGCATCTTTTAATATCATGGCTGCAGTCACCATCTGTAGTGATTTTGGAGCCCAGAAAAATAAAGTCTGACACTGTTCCCACTGTTTCCCCATCTATTTCCCATGAAGTGATGGGACGTGATGCCATGATCTTTGTTTTCTGAATGTTGAGCTTTAAGCCAACTTCTTCACTCTCCTCTTTCACTTTCATCAAGAGGCTCTTTAGTTCCTCTTCACTGTCTGCCATAAGGGTGGTGTCATCTGCATATCTGAGCTTATTGATATTTCTCCCAGCAATCTTGATTCCAACTTGTGTTTCTTCCAGTCCAGCATTTCTCATGATGTACTCTACATATAAGTTAAATAAGCAGGGTGACAATCTACAGCCTTGACGAACTCCTTTTCCTATTGGGAACCAGTCTGTTGTTCCATGTCCAGTTCTAACTGTTGCTTCCTGACCTGCATACAGATTTCTCAAGATGCAGGTCAGGTGGTCTGGTATTGCCATCTCTTTCAGAATTTTCCACAGTTTATTGTGATCCACAGAGTCAAGGGCTTTGGCATAGTCAATAAAGCAGAAATAGATGTTTTTCTGGAACTCTCTTGCTTTTTCCATGATCCAGCGGATGTTGGAATTTGATCTCTGGTTCCTTTGTCTTTCTAAAACCAGCTTGAACATCTGGAAGTTCATGGTTCACGTATTGCTGAAGCCTGGCTTGGAGAATTTTGAGCATCACTTTACTAGCGTGTGAGATGAGTGCAATTGTGCGGTAGTTCGAGCATTCTTTGGCATTGCCTTTCTTTGGGATTGGAATGAAAACTGACCTTTTCCAGTCCTGTGGTCTCTACTGAGTTTTCCAAATTTGCTGGCATATTGAGTGCATCACTTTCACAGCATCATCTTTCAGGATTTGGTATAGCTCAACTGAAATTCCATCACCTCCACTAGCTTTGTTCGTAGTGATGCTTTCTAAGGCCCACTTGACTTCACATTCCAGGATGTCTGGCTCTAGGTCAGTGATCACACCATCGTGATTATCTGGGTCATGAAGATCTTTTTTGTACAGTTCTTCTGTGTATTCTTGCCACCTCTTCTTAATATCTTCTGCTTATGTTTGGTCCATACCATTTCTGTCCTTTATCGAGCCCATCTTTGCATGAAATGTTCCCTTGATATCTCTGATTTTCTTGAAGAGATCCCTAGTCTTTCCCATTCTGTTATTTTCCTCTATTTCTTTGCATTGATCACTGAAGAAGGCTTTCTTATCTCTCCTTGCTATTCTTTGGAACTCTGCATTCAGATGTTTATATCTTTCCTTTTCTCCTTTGCTTTTTGCTTCTCTTCTTTTCGTAGCTATTTGTAAGGCCTCCCCAGACAGCCATTTTGCTTTTTTACATTTCTTTTCCATGGGGATGGTCTTGATCCCTGTCTCCTGTACAATGTCACGAACCTCATTCCATAGTTCATCAGGCACTCTATCTATCAGGTCTAGGCTTTTAAATCTATTTCTCATTTCCACTGTATAATCATAAGGGATTTGATTTAGGTCATACCTGAATGGTCTCGTGGTTTTCCCTACTTTCTTCAATTCCAGTCTGAATTTGGCAATAAGAAGTTCATGGTCTGAGCCACAGTCAGCTCCTGGTCTTGTTTTTGCTGACTGTATAGAGCTTCTCCATCTTTGGCTGCAAAGAATATAATCAATCTGATTTCGGTGTGGACTATCTGGTGATGTCCATGTATAGAGTCTTCTCTTGTGTTGTTGGAAGAGGGTGTTTGTTATGACCAGTGCATTTTCTTGGCAAAACTCTATTAGTCTTTGCCCTGCTTCATTCCGTATTCCAAGGCCAAATTTGCCTGTTACTCCAGATGTTTCTTGACTTCCTACTTTTGCATTCCAGTTCCCTATAATGAAAAGGACATCTTTTTTGGATGTTAGTTCCAAAAGGTCTTGTAGATCTTCATAGAACCGTTCAACTTCAGCTTCTTCAGCGTTACTGGTTGGGGCATAGACTTGGATTAATGTGGTATTGAATGGTTTGCCTTGGAAATGAACAGAGATCATTCTGTCGTTTTTGAGATCGCATCCAAGTACTGCATTTCGGCCTCTTTGGTTGACCATGATGGCTACTCCATTTCTTTTGAGGGATTCCTGCCTGCAGTCGTAGATATAATGGTCCTCTGAGTTAAATTCACCCATTCCAGTCCATTTCAGTTCGCTGATTCCTAGAATGTCGACATTCACTCTTGTCATCTCTTGTTTGACCACTTCCAATTTGGCTTGATTCATGGACCTGACATTCCAGGTTCCTATGCAATATTGCTCTTTACAGCATCGGACCTTGCTTCTATCACCAGTCACATCCACAGCTGAGTATTCTTTTTGCTTTGTTGATGAATTAGCTACACTAAATTCTGGGCTGTGCTGGGCTTAGTTGCTTCAGTCATGTCCGACTCTTTGTGACTCCATAGACTGTAACCTGCCTGCCTCCCCTGTCCCTTGGATTTTCCTGTCAAGAATACTGGAGTGGGTTGCCATGCCCTCTTCCAGGAAGTATTCCTGACCCAGGGACCAAACCTGCTTCTCTTGCATTGCAGGTGGATTCTTTACCACTGAGCCACTGCGGAAGCCTTCACTAAATTCTACCTAGATTTTTAGAGACTCTTCAACTGCAGTGGTATCAACCTTCTTACAGTCAGCTAATTTCTTCTATAACTGTATTTACCATAAGGTCAAAGTTCACATCCAGTGAATAAAACCATTTGTTTCTTTGTCACATTTCCATCACCTTGTTGGCCAATTCCGTCTTTCAATCATTTGTTTCTGTAAAATGCTCGTTTGGGTTTATCACTGGGAGAGAAGGAGGTAACACAACTATATGCTTTGCTGTCTAGACGAGAACTGAATAACCAATGTTTGAGGGCCAATAAAATGATAAATTAGAAAAAGTGACAGACTTAATCACTGGTGGTGATATGAATCTGTTATTCACACTGTGTTTCGGACTGAGGAGCTAGCCACTGATGAAGTTTGAACTTTATACAATTACTCACAGCTAGAATATCATGGTAACTAAAATTTGAACCAAGGTGTTGTGGGACTGGTGTTCTTTAACTAGACCATGGTAACTGAAATACGTGCATATCAAAACCATGGAAAGTGAGGGCTGCCCGTATTGAATTATTTAACACAATTGTTATGGCAAAATTTAAATGCCATGGTTGGTATCAGTATCTGAAAACCTAGAAACCATATATTTTTGTGTATCACAAAGCTTATGTCTCGATTTTTAATCACAAATAAAAGTGTGATTTCATTCCCCATTTTTTTCCAGCATGGATGATTAAGAAAAAGCTAATCTAATGGCCAGTCACTCCTTAGAATTCATAAATATAAATATCAATCAAACTCACAATCAAAATGTTTTGGATTGATCCACAAATTAATTTTCCTGGAATCACATTTGAGTAATGCACTATTACTCCTAATATGATGTATTGTACATTAGCAAAGATAAACATACACACACACATTGTCTCTTCCTTGTCCATTCATGCTTAATGTTGTATAGAAAACAATAACACTAAACTCCTAGGACATACAAAGTCAGCTCTCAGATGCAGGAATAACACTTGCATATGAAATTTATATGTGGAACTATAACATTATACACACACACAGAGTCAGCTCTGCTATAATACGTGTTTGAGAATATGAATTTGTTCCATTAGGGAGCAATTTGAGCATAATGCAAATTTCGCATGTGCTTAGGTACCATTTCACATGAGAGAAACACTAGGTGAATGCAGAAAACTGTACCCAGATGAAATAAGCTACATACGAATACATAAAGTGCACACACGCCTCCAACATTTACCAGCTATTATTTTACCACTTGTGAGCTACATTCATCCAAACCTAGTGTTACTGCTTTCTGTCACATTTCAGATATCTCTCCACTATTTCACAGTAACTCACAAGCTACAATTCTTTTGATGCTCACTTCAAACTTCAATCCCTTTCAAGACAAAATGCCATAAGTGCTGTAGTACTTGTGCATTAACTATTTTGGATGGGGGGAAATGTATTACTGCTTTTGTTAGGTCCTTTGCTCTCTCTCTCTTTATTGGGCCATGCCATGTGGCTCATGGGATCTTAGTTCTTCAACCAGGCATAGAACTCAGGCCCCTAGCAGTGAAAGCACCAAGTCCTAACCCCTGGATTGTCAGGGAATTCCCTCTTTATAATGTGTTACTGACATCAATGAGTCCAACGTCTTATTGCCTGTGATGTTTATTGCATGGCTTGGCGTAGTGTAGTGATTTTTAAAAAGCATATATCACAGTAAATATACATATTAATGTATATGTATAAGTCACAAGAAGGCCTATGACTTTTTCTTCCCAAGATAAAATCCATAAGTATAAAACATTTAAAGTCTGACTGCTTTGGTCCGTTTTAAGATGTTGCTTTTCAAGGCTTTAAACCCTGTCTATGTGAAAAAGCTGAATTTGACAAATAGTCAAACGATGACCTCTAAAAACAGACCTGTGATGGTGGAGATCATTTGCTTTGCCTGGCAGTAAAACTGGATCGATAAGGGGAGTTTTTAGCTTCTACAGAGTAAGGTTCAAGCCATCCTGCTTTCACTTGTCTAAACCAGGTCTTCTCAAACTTGAGTGTAGCTTGGAATATCCTGGAAGTCATGTCAAAACATACACTGCTGAGTTTCTGGTCATTAACTCTAGGGTAGGACCAAGAATTTTCATTTACATGTTTCCAGGTGATGCCGGGACCAACTTATTCACTAGGCACAGTAGGCAGAGGGCCTGTGGCTCACTTTACTTTTCAGAGGCCCATGAAAGCACTTTTTTAAATTCATTTTTTAAAAACTTTTCATTTTGTATTGGAGTATAGCTGATTAACAACATTGTGATAGTTTCAGGTGAACAGGAAAGGGACTCAGCCAAACATGTATATCCATTCTCCCCCAAACTCCACTCTAGAAAAGAAAATAAGAATATACAATGATGAATCCAAGCTGGACTATATTCATCTTTATATCAATGAAGTCTGAAAATATTCCCTCTTATTTATGTATCTTTTTTTTAAAATTGTGTTATTATTTAGTTGAGTCAGTTCAGTTCCTCAGTTGTGTTCGACTCTTTGCAACCCCATGGACTGCAGCACACCAGGCTTCCTTGTCCATCACCAAGTCCCTGAGCTTGCTCAAACTCATGTCCATTGAGTCACCAATGCCATCCAATCATATGATCTGTTGCCCCCTTATTCTCCTGCCTTTAATCTTTCCCAGCATCAGGATCTTTTCCAGTGAGTCAGTTCTTTGCGTCAGGTGGCCAAAGTATTGGAGCTTTAGCTTTAGCATCAGTCCTTCCAATGAATATTCAGAACTGATTTCCTTTAGGAATGACTGGTTTGATCTCCTTGCTGTCCAAGAGACTCTCAAGAGTTTATTAAAAAATTATTTATTTATTAGAAATTATTATTTATTTTTGGCTGTGCTGCATCTTCCTTGAGACAGGTGGGCGTTCTCTAGGTGCAGCGAGGGCGGGGGCTACTCTTTAGCTGTGTTGTGTAGCCTTCTTGTTGCTGTGGCTTCTGTTGCGGAGCACAGGCTCTAGGTGTGGGCTCAGTAGTTGTGGCGCAGGAGCTTGGTGGCTGAGAGGCATGTGCAACCTTCCTGGAAGGGGAATCGAAACCAGTGTCCCCTGAATTGGCAGGCGGATTCCCAACCGCAGGATCACCATGGAAATCCTATTTATCGATGTATTAATTTAATGAAGGGATGGGCTCATGAAGGCAAAAGGGTCCCTTGCCCTCAAAAATCACGATGTGGCCCTGAGTGCTGCTGCTGTAGCTGGTAGAAAACACATCGCAACAACTGCACTGAACTAACCGATCTTTTGGGATTTGTTAGCGTTCTACTTTTTATCCTGAACTGTTTTGACCCTGTGCTGTTTTTACTCAGAAGAAAGACACAGTCAATTGAACATGCTAATTTAAGTTTGAGAGGAGATGTGGAGCACAAGAAACAGTTAGTAATGTGTATCTGAAGTGGTTGTTCTATTCCTTACTCAGATGGAGTTGTGCATCCATGATTACAAAAGGACCAGTTTAAATATTCCACCAGTGAAGAGTTTAGACTATATGATGGTACCTTAGGAGCACTGTGTGTCTGGACAGAATCACACTGTCCAAAAAGGACTTTCTAATTTCAGGTTCATTCCTTCCTCAAAACCACCTATTCAGTGGGTGTTGCAATATTGTTATATTTGGTAGCAATAAGAATAAACAAAACCATCCCTATATCATAAATCAATCAAGGATAAAGAGTTGAAACAAGCAACACTTTATTAATAAGGGGCAACACCAGTGTTCCTCCTCCTTCCAAAGTATCCTAGTGAGAACTACAGAACTCAAAGATGAAATAAGTGTATAAATATTGCACCATAACACTCTAAGCATTCTCAGTATTCTTCCCCACTTAATATAATCACCAATGAAAAGGTTTTCATTAAAATGAATAACATTTTTATTGTATTTTATTTATATTTCAAATGTTTTAGATTCGTTTTGAAAAATATAGAACCCACTTATTGACAAGCAAAAGAGAGAAAATAAAAACAATACATAAGCCCACCCCTCAGAGATACCATTGGTAATATTTTGATGCTATTTATCAGTGTTTTTAGCTGTTTCATATTCAGTGCTTTTGAAAACAGATTTTTACTGTTTGCATTTTACTCTAAGCTTTAAAGCTTCACAGTATCAGATCAGATCAGATCAGATCAGTCACTCAGTCGTGTCTGACTCTTTGCAACCCCAGGAATCACAGCACGCCAGGCATCCCTGTCCATCAACAACTCCTGGAGTTCACTCAGACTCACGTCCATTGAGTCAGTGATGCCACCCAGCCATCTCATCCTCTGTCGTCCCCTTCTCCTCCTGCCCCCAATCCCTCCCAGCATCAGAGTCTTTTCCAGTGAGTCAACTCTTCACATGAGGTGGCCAAAGTACTGGAGTTTCAGCTTTAGCATCATTCCTTCCAAAGAAATCCCAGGGCTGATCTCCTTCAGAATGGACTAATTGGATCTCCTTGCAGTCCAAGGGGGTGGTCCGAGGTCAAGGGCGGCCGGGAGGAGCTACCCCACGCCCCCAAGCCCGAGGCCAAGGGCAGCAGCCGGGAGGAGCAACCCCACGCCCGAGGCCAGGGGCAGTGGCCAGGAGGACCAACCCCACGTCCAAGGAGCCATGGCTCCGCCGGCACAGGAGGGCCCAGAGGAGCTATCCCACGAAGGTCACGAAGGGTGGTGGTGAGGAGATACCCCTCGTCTAAGGTAAGGAGCAATGGCTGCGCTTTGCTGGAGCAGCCATGAAGAGATACCCCATGCCCAAGGTAAGAGAAACCCAAGCAAGACGGTAGGTGTTGCAAGAGGGTATCAGACGGCAAACACACTGAAACCATACTCACAGTATAGTACAAAGATAATAAATAGGTCATGGGGTTAAGTTTTCCTGTGGTACTCCATATGGAATTTTTGTTCATTAATATTCAAGATTTAGATTGCTTCCTATTTTGTCTGTTGTAAACAATGCTCAGATGAATAACTTGTGTATGTGTGATTAAAATTTTGTTTCTTTAATTGGTTATAGAATTGGAAGCACTAGGTTAAAGAGAGAGGTATTTTTAGGGTTTCTAATTCATATTTTCAAATTGTGCTTCACCTCTAAGACATCCCCAAGTCACACTGAAAAGAGGTACTAATGTAGCGAGGTGGCCCTAGTGGGAAAGGAGCCACCTGCCAGTGCAAGAGATGCAACAGACGCGGGTTCAATCCCTGGGTTGGGAAGATCCCATGGAGCAGGGCATGGCAATCCACTTCAATCTTCTTGCCTGGAGAATCTCATGGACAGAGGAGCCTATCAGGCTTCAGTCCATAGTGTTGCACAGAGTCGGACACAACTGAAGTGACTTAGCATGCATGCAATGTAGTGAGACTAGTTCCATTATCTAGTAGGAAAAAAAGAAAAAGAAAAAAAAAAAAGACCAAGCAGCCCTAGAGAGACATTTAGCAATAACTGGGATCTTGTTGTTCAGTTGCTCAGTCATGTCTGACTTTTTGTGACATCATGGACTGTAGCACACCAGGCTTTCCTGTCCTTCACTGTCTACTGAAGTTTGCTCAAATTCATGGCCATTGAGTCAGTGATGCCATCCGACCATGTCATCATCTTGCTCCCTTCTTCTCCTGCCCTCAATCTTTCCCAGCACTGGGGTCTTTTCAAATGAGTCAGCTCTTCGCATCAGGTGGCCAAAGTACTGGAACTTCAACTTCAGCATCAGTCTTTCCAATGAATATTCAGGACTGATTTCCTTTAGGATTGACTAGTTTGATCTCCTTGCTGTCCAAGGGACTTCTTCTCCAGCACCACGATTCAAAAGCATCAATTGTTCAGCGCTCAACCTTCCTTATGGTCCAACTCTCACATTCGTACATGACTACTGGAAAAACAGTAGCTTTGACTATAGGGACCTTTGTCAGCAAGGTGATGTTTCTGCTTTTTAATATGTTGTCTAGGTTTGTCATAGTTTTTCTCTCAAGGAGCAAGAGTCTTCTTATTTCATGGCTACCGTCAACATCCACAGTGAGATTTTGGAGACCAATCAAGTAAAGTCTGTCTGTTTCCTATCATGATCTTAGTTTTTTGAATGTTGAATTTAAGCCAATCTTTTCACTCTCTACATTCACCTTCATCAAGAGGCTCTTTAGTTCCTCTTCACTTTCTGTATTTCTCCCAGGAATCTTGATCTGGGGCAACAAAAACATAGTCTGGAGTAACCCAGGGTTTTTCAAAGCAGACTGTGGATGGGAGAGGGGAAGCAGAAGAGGAGACAGGGAACTTGAGCCATGGACAACCTGCCCTTGACTTCTGCTCTCTGGTTCCTTCCATACAGTACATCAGCTACTGAAGGGTCTGTATATGGCCAAAAGAATCTCTTCCCTATAGCTACAGAGTCACTAATAGAAAAGGAAAAACTACAGACTCTTTAAAAATTTTATTCATTAAATTTTGGTGTCTTGAGTCAAAACCCTGACCAGCTTACCCAAGTGAGAACTCTGATGCAATTCCCCAAGACCAAGGAGACTTACTGCTTCTGTCTTAACCTTGGGGTTCAGGAGAAGTGGGACAGCCCAGCCTCTGGGTCAGATGACCGTCAAAGAGATGCTTCCAATGCAGAATGATAGCTAAGCTTCACCCTTAATGCCAGTGAATGGCTGCCCGAAGTGCTGTGTTGAGAAGGGCCTTGAAATTGCACCCCTGAAGGGGCAAGACAGTGACTGGTTGGCGGTACCTTTTAAGGGCACAGGAGTGGAAATCAGCTCCACAGGTATCCCATATCAGTTTCTTCTAAAAGTTCTGTCTTAATTAATGCCTTCCGGTTAGTCAGCAGAGCAAAAACCCTGGTGAGTTAGCCACAGTCTCATCCTTGTCCAGTGTACATCTTGCCCTCAATCACAGTGATAGAAACCCATCTGGGCAAACCTTCATATTCCTTCATGTTAAAAAAAAAAAAAAAGAAGTGAAAAGCACTTTATTTGTATTTTACAGTGTTTTTCCAATCTTTTTCTTTTTAAAGAAAGATGAAAAAGTAAAAAGCCTATTATACTTAAATTTCATGTTAGGAACATTTGATATGAATTAAACAAAAAGATACATGGGAAAAAGGAAACAGAGGGAGACAGGAGAGAGCCCAAACGTGAGAGAGGTGCCATCTGGGACTGGAAGGAAGGAGAGAAATGTGCCACGTATGCAGCAAAGGGGAAAAATGAGGGTAAAGACGGAAAGAGGGGAAAAAAAAGGAAGTGAGGGAAGAAGGAAGACATCCCACAGTTCCTGAAAAGAAAAAGTATTCTCGTAAAAAAGCAAAGAGTAAGGGAATGAAAGCTCGGTTTAATCTTATGCAGGTCAGTTGAAATGAGCTTTGCCGTTTTGTCTCCGTGGGAGCTCAGAAGGACTTCTGTTGAATATGCAATTACACACTGAATGAAGACTCTAACAAGTTGTTTTGGCCAATTTCTTCTAACAACTTGCTTCAGGGCATCCTTAGCTTTTATTAAGGCTATTAGTTTGCTTAATGAATCACAATGGTGACATCTCATAATATTCTCATATACAAATTCCCTAAATTCAATAGAAATAAATGCAAATGCACTGTCAGAGGCTACAGCATCAAGGAAGACAAGGGATGTAAGTAATTGCTGTGGGGCTGTCATTGGCATGGCAGGCACTTAAAATGAAACTCTCTGCACTGAGGTTAACACTCAGAATAATCCTGAAATATCAATGTGTAATTTTGATCAAAAATGTCTTGAGTCACTTTCTGTGGAAATACTATTGGTTTTGGAGAGTTATTTTTAATTTTTTGGCAAATATGAAGTCTCTATATGGTCTTTTGTTTTATGATTCTTTCAAAAATCAAATGGGTTTAAATGTTAAAAGCCAGCCCCCATCTATGTTAAGATTAAAAAAATACATCAGTATATAAAATTAAAACTGAAATCTCTAGGACCTACTGTATAACATAGGGAAATATATTCAATATTTTGTAATAACTTAAAAGGGAAAAGAATCTGAAAAAATATATATATAAATATAGATAGATAAAACTAACTGAATCACTTTGCTTTACCCCTGAAACTAGCACAAAACTGTAAATTGACTATAATTCAATTAAAAAACAATCTGACTGCTTTTTCAAAAAGAAGTAATTTTTTTCCCCATTCCCCAGAAACAACTACTGTTAAGAGTTTGGTGGGTACTTTTAGACCTTTTAAGATCCACGTATAAACACATATAGTTAAAGAAATATCTAAGTTCTTTTCCTATGAACCTCCTCCCTAACTCACTCTGCTTCAGCCACTCTGCCCTCCTCGACCCCTTCTCTAAGACCTCAGGCACACTGGAGTGTGCTCCTAACCCTAGCTCTGACCCCTGGGCCTTTGCACTTCCTATTTCCTCTACCAGAATATTCTTTTCCCAGTTATGCCCTCTCATCCACATCAGGTCATTACTTAAATGTCACCTCTCCGTGAGCCTTTCCTTAACCATCCTCTCCAACGCGGGGGCCCCTGAACAACACTCTCCATCCCTTGCTGCATACTTAGCGCTCTTCATACTCTTAATATACTATATGTTGGACTAATTTCCTTGTCTGCCTTCCCTCCAATGGAGGGCAAGGCCCACAAGGACAGGGATTTTTGTCTGTTTTGACTCCTCCTAAATCCCTTGAGCCTAGAATAATGCCTGACACATAGTAGGTACTCAATATATTTGTAGTATACACACATGAATTCTCATTTATTTTTAGAAATATTGCAATTTATGTTATGTACAGTTTGACACATTTTTTTTTTCCCACTCAAAAGTAATGTCACAGATATCTTTCCATTTTGGTATTTCAAGATATTCTTCATTCTTTTTAATGACTATATAGTTTTCCTGATAAAACAAGTACTCTAATCTAATCATATGTCTTTTGATGGACATATACAAGAAAGGTCTTAATGACTTAGAAAACCATGATGGTATGATCACTCACCTAGATCCAGACATCCTGGAGTATGAATTCAAGTGGGCCTTAGGAAGCATTACTGTGAAGAAAGCTAGAGGAGGTGATTGAATTCCATGAGCTATTTAAAAATCCTAAAAGATGATGCTATTAAAGTGCTGTGCTCAATATGTCAGCAAATTTGGAAAACTCAACAGTTGTCACAGGACTGGAAAAGGTCAGTTCTCATTCATCCCAAAGAACTGCAATGCCAAAGAATGTTCAAACTACTGGACAATTGCACTCATTTCTCATGCTGGCAAGGTAATGCTCAAAATCATTCAAGATAGGCTTTAATAGTATGTGAACTGAGAACTTAACAGATGTACAACCTGGATTTAGGAAAGGCAGAGGAACCAGAGAGTAACAACAACAAGAATGTCAACATTCTTGGACCATGAAGAAAGCGAGGGAATTTCAGAAAAACATCTACTTCTGCTTAATTGACTACTCTAAAGTCTATGACTGTGTGGATCACAGCAAACTGTGAAAAATTCTTCAAGAGATGGGAATACCAGACCACCTTTCCTGTCTCCTGAGAAACCTGTATGCGGATCAAGAGCAATAGTTTAGAAATGGACATTGAACAACAGCCTGGTTCAAAATTGGGAAAGGAGTATGACAAGGCTATATATCATTATCCTGCTTATTTAACTTACATGCAGAGTACATCATGTACAATGCCAAGCTAGATGAAGCACAAGCTGGAATCAAATTGCCAGGAGAAATATCAACAACCTCAGATATGTAGATGCTGCTGCTGCTGCTAAGTTGCTTCAGTTGTGTCTGACTCTGTGCAACCCCATAAACAGCAGCCCACCAGGCTCCTCTGTCCCTGGAATTCTCCAGGCAAGAATACTAGAGTGGGTTGCCATTTCCTTCTCCAATGCAAGCATGCATGCTAAGTCGCTTCAGTTGTGTCTGACTTTGTGTGGCCCTATGGACAGCAGCTCTCCAAGCTCCTATGTCCACAGGATTCTCCAGGCAAGAATACTGGAATGGGTTTCCATTTCCTGCTCCCAAATATGTAGATGGTAGCACTCTAATGGCAGAAAGTGAAAAGGAACTAAAGAGCCTCTTGATGACGGTAAAAGAATAGAGTGAAAATAGCTGGCTTAAAACTCAACATTCAAAGACTAAGATCATAGCATCTGGTCCCATCACTTCATGGCAAATAGAAGGGAAAAAGTGGAAGCAGTGACATATTATCTTCTTGGGCTCCAAAATAGCTGCAGATGGTGACTGAAGCCATGAAGTTAAAAGATGCTTGCTCCTTGGAAGGAATGCTATGACAAACCTAGACAGCATATTAAAAAGCAGACACATCACTGCCAACAAAAGGTCCATTATAGTCAAAGTTATGATTTTTCCAGTAGTTACATGCAGATGTGAGAGTTGGACCATAATGAAGGTTGAGTGCCAAAAGATTGATGCTTTTTAATTATGGTGCTGTTGAAAACTCAAGTCCCTTGGGCAACAAGCAGATCAAACCAGTCTATCCTAAAGGAAATTAACCCTGAATATTCATTGGAAGGACTGTCGCTGAAGCTGAAGCTCCAATACTTTGGCCACCAGATACAAAGAGCTGACTCATTGGAAAAGACCATGATGCTGGGAAAGATTGAATCAAAAGGATAAAAGGGCAGCAGAGGATGAGGTGGTCAGATAGTATCACTGACTCAAGGGCCATGAATTTGAGCAAAGTCCAGGAGATGGTGGAGGGCAGAGGAACCTGACATTCAAAGGGTTGGCAGAAAGGAGTTTAGTTAAAAATTATTTGCAAAAGTGTGGGCAGGGTTAAGGAAAACCAGCAAGGTTCCTTGAAGCACTAGAGGGCTATAGCATCAGTGGGAAGCTGTTATGAGTTTTAACTGAAGGGGAAATAGGAGTGATTACTGGAACCCAATGACACCTGCATCTGAGCAGAGAGCCACTCACCAGGAGCTGTGCCTCAAGTAAAATTATATAGCCACTGCTGAACAATGGCCTGGCAGACAAAGATGAGAGGAATATAGACTTAGATGTCTTTCTCTCCCTACCCTTCAGGTTCTGAGTAGAGGCTGCCATTGGCTCAACGCAACCAGGAGCCACAGAACAAGGAAGCCCTGTTAAACAGCCCATAGACTGTCAGGCCTCTGGACCCAGAGCAGAGTGGAGAACAGCAGGGTGTAGATCAGGCGGACAAATAGAAAATATCTAGTACCAATAGTTTCTCTTTTAGCTTTCCTTCCTACTTTCACATTGGATTAGCTTGATGGACATAACCAGGGCGCTCTATTAACAATACCAAAGTGTCCATAGCAGATGAAACTGCCTATGAGTACAGCATATTCAGGACAGATTACTAAAGGCACCAGAACTTAGGCTGCCAGAGCAGAAAGCTGCTGTAAGCACTCAGTGAAGTGATCTCATGGTGCAAAATGGTAGCATCCTTTACGATGCCCACTTACTACTCATTTTTTTTTTTTAATTGAAGGATAATTGCTTTACAGAATTTTGTTGTTTTCTGTCAAACATCAATAAGAATTACTACTCATTTTTAAAGCATGACTTTGGAACCAGATAATCCCAGGATTGAATCCCTACTTCTGATATTTGCTAGCTACATAAACTTGGTATTAGAACTGTGCTGTCCAGTATGGTAGCCACTAACCACCTTGGCTATTTAAATGTATATTTACATAAACATACAATTAAAAAATTTTTTTTAATTGTACTTATTTATTTGGCTGTGCTGGGTCTTTGCTGCTGCACTCGGGTTTTCTCTACTCGTGGCAAGTGGGGACTGCTCTCTGGTTGTAGTGCGAGGGCTTCTCGTTGCAGTGGGTTCTTTTGTTCGGAAGCACAGGCTATAAAGTGCAGGCTCAGTAGTTGAGGGGCCCAAGCTCAGTTGCTCCGTGGTATGTGGAATCTTCCCAGACCAGGGATGAAACCCACGTCCCCTGCGTTGTCAGGCAGATTCTTAATCACCGGACCACCAGGCAAGTCCCAAAAGAAATAAAACATTTAAATACAATTTAAATAAACAAACATCACAATTTAGTTCTTTATTTGCCTTGCCACATTTCAAAAGCTCAATAACTAATGCAGTTACTGAATTGGACACATAGAACCTTTGGTTAAGCATCTAGCATCCAGTACTGTCAGACAGAACTTTCTACAACGATGGAAGTGTCCTACGTGTCTAATAGACCAATTTTTACTCATACAATGCACATGTTATATATGTAATACAAACAACACATACATTGAACTCATCAGACAGTAACATGATGAGTCCGAGACTGTCTGAGGATTAAATATGACAATATACATAAAGTTCCCAGTAAACTGCAAGGCACGGACTAGGCGCTCAATAAGTGGAGCGATAGGAACAGCAACATTAACAACAGCAGAAGCAGCAACATAATTGTTGTTGTATCACATCCCTGGTAGATAATTCTGGCAGTATCATTGCACAAGGCGCTTTGCCAACACATTGAGGCTGCCAGGCCTTAACAATGATCACACAGCTGTTGCTGATGAGGGCTGTGTGTCATGGAGCTGAGAGGCTCCTTGTTATGAAAGATGCCCAGCGTTGCTAGGAACTGGTTAGCAGGCTTCCATCTTGCAAGTGTGGTCATGTGTGCCTTTGTTGAAAATATGGCTCTATCCCAAGACATTCTGTCCTTAATTTTTTGAATATGATACAATCCCTAATTTTTTCCGGTGCTTTGGAATGGCATGCTTTGTCAACGTGCTTGTTTTCACAGAATATGATTTCGTTTTCCTTGCATTTACAAAGGAGATGTGAGTCCATCTTCTGTAGGAACTCTATCGGCCTAAGCTTATACTCAGCCACCCTCTTGCCTCTCTGTATCATGTCAAATGACCAGTTTGAATTCATGTTTTAATGCTACTCTTCAGGCATCTTACCATCTAATCTACAGAATAGACTAGTGATTTGAGAGGATTGGTTTTACAGTCTCTAGAACGGATGTTCTATTCCTTAAGTGGAATGAAGAAACTATTGGTCAGCAACCAAATGTAATCCATTCTGTTCTAGCTTTCTCCATTTTCACGTCTCCATCTCTATGTTACAAACCACCATCATGTTTCATCGTCCTACAATCAATTTTCCACCTGGTTTCAAACATACAATAGCTTCCTGATGCACTTAAAACAGAATCTAAATGCCCATCCATGCTCTTTTATTTTCTTCATAGAACTTATTTCTATCTGTAATTACTTATTTGATCTCCTGTTTACTTTATTTTCTTGGACTCCAAAATCACTGCAGGTGGTGACTGCAGCCATGAAATTAAAAGACGCTTGCTCCTTGGAAGAAAAGCTATGACAAACCTAGACAGCATATTAAAAAGCAGAGACATTACTTTGCTGACAAAGTTTCATCTAGTCAAAGGTATGGTTCTTCCAGTAGTCATGTATGAATGTGAGAGCTGGACCATAAAGAAAGCTGAATACCAAAGAACTGATGCTTTTGAAATGTGGTGTTAGAGAAGACTCTTGAGAGTCCCTTGGACTGCAAGGAGATCCAACCAGTCCATCCTAAAGGAGATCAGTCCTGGGTGTTCATTGGAAGGACTGATGTTGAAGCTGAAACTCTAATACTTTGGCCACCTGATGCGAAGAGCTGACTCATTTGAAAAGACTGTGATGCTGGGAAGAAATTGAGGGCAGGAGGAGAAGGGGACGACACAGGATGAGATGGGTGGATGGCATCACTGACTCAATGGACATGAGTTTGAGCAAGCTCTGGGAGTTGGTGATGGACAAGGAAGCCTCGCATGCTGCAGTCCATGGGGTTGCAAAGAGTTGGACACAACTGAGCAACTGAATTTACTATCTGCCTTCTGCCCCCCTCATCCCTCTGCAGTAGAGGCTCCATGCGAGTTCATTGAACTGCTCCTTATCTGTTCACTGAAATCATCATCTCAGCGCTTGGTAAAGTGCCTGGCACAGAGCAGAGGCTTTCTAAAGGCTTAAAAGCCATCCTTGGGCAGAATGTAAAGAGTAAGCCGCAAACTTCAAAATTACAGTCTACTGTCCTGTTTACCACATTCCAGTGTCATTCTCCAAAAGATCCAGTACACTTAAAGGGATTCTTAAACATTTCACATTTGAGCCATGGCCCCTGGGGTTAGGGGTAGGGGGAGATATCTGATGAGTCGTATGGATTCCTTTTCTGAATAATGTTTAAATGCACACACACACACAGAGATTACAAAGGAATGCCATTCATGCTATATATAGTTATCAAAATAGTATTTAAAAACATTATATTTATGAAATGGTAATGGCTTCCCAGGTGGTGCAATGGTAAAGAATCCGCCTGCCAATGCCAGAGACGCAAGAAACGTGGGTTTGGTCCCTGGGTTGGGAGGATCCCCTGTAGAAGGGAATGGCAACTTACTCCAGTATTCTTGCCTGGAGAATTCCATGGGTGGAGGAGCCTGGTGGGCTACAGTCCATGGGGTTGAGAAGAGTTGGACAAGACTGAGCAGCTGAGCACACACAGTACACAAATGGATGTGCTTCTTTATCACTGTGTTAAAGAACATCTAATGGAGTCTGAAATGATTTATTTTGAGAACAGAGACTTTCATAAATAATGTTTTGAGATGTCTCTAACAATTGCAGTGAGATATGAAATGCAAAAAAGCAAAATGGCTCTGGGGAGGCCTTACAATGCTGTGAGGAGAAGCAAGCAGGAGAAGGAAAGATAACATCTATGCAGAGTTCCGAAGCGAAGAGGCCTTCTCAGTGATCATGAGGAGGAAAACAACAGAATGGAGATAGGGATCTCTCATCAGGCAAGGAACATTCAGCAGATGGGCACGAGGACAGAGATGGTGTGGACAAGAGCAGAAGAAGAAGAGGTGGCAGACACAGAGAACGTACGACGCGTCATGATGAGTGATCACCGGCAGACATCGATGGAGTCATGGGCCGGCATCACCAGCTGTGGAGGTGAGGATGCCAGTGGAGCTTCCAGATCCTGAGTGAGCGTGAGGCTGACTCCAGCAATGCTCAGCAGTGGCCACAGGACTGGAAGGTCGCTCCACAGGGCACGGGTGCTCAACCCACTCCCTGTTCCGCCCGGCTCCTGAGTTCGCTGGTGGGCGAGGAACTACAGACCACTCCCTGATCGCAGGCAGACCCCACCTTGACGGTGATCACACGTGGACGGGGCCACCGATCTCCTCTCGTACGTCGGGCAAGCGTCGAAAACGTCAAGGAGACGCAGGCCAGTCACCCGAACGGACTGGAGCGGCACATGGCTGGATCAGATGCGGCACCTCAGATGCAGCACTCGCGAAGGAGAGGGCAGCCTCTGGGTGGTGGAGAGTGAGGTGGCGCTCAACATTCGCGAGACAGGCATCTGGTCCCATCACTCATGGAGGGGAAACAGTGGACAGTGTCAGACTTGTTGGCTCCATCACTCAGATGGTGACTCCCATGGACTCCTCCGGGGGACACCTGGCATTTCAGAGACACCACGTTCGCGTCGGCTTGGTCTTCGTGGTCAGTGGTGGGCTGGCGTGGGGCGCGCAGATAGCTGACGTGGTGTTGGAGAGACTCTGGGTCCTTGACTCGGATCACAGTCCATTCTAGGAATCAGTCCTGGATTCTGGGATGATGCTGCGAACTCCGGGGCCACCTCATCGGGTACTCATGGGGACTCTGATGCTGGGAGGGATGGGGCGGGGGAGGGGACGACAGAGGATGGATGGCTGGATGGCATCACTGACTCGTGGATGCGGTCTGGGTGACTTCCGGGGCTGGGATGGACAGGGAGGCCTGGCGTGCTGTGGTTCATGGGGTCGCAAGAGTCGGACATGACTGAGCGACTGATCTGATCTGATCTGATGAAAACAACTATGATTTCTACAGGTAACAAAGTTGCAGGTACTACTAACAATTCTGAGATTTGTCCCCCTTTAATTTTAGAAATGGCTACATTTCAATTAGAGGTTAGAAAAAGTGTAGATGTGATTTTTTTTTTTCTCTTTCAAGTTCACAGACTCCCTTACTTTCACATACCGATCTTTGCAGATCCCTGGGCCCCAAATGAAGATAATGGAATGAGACAATGAGAAATGGCATGTGCTCAGGAGGGCATGCATGTGAATCTTGGCTGTAAGTGTATTCTCAGCCATGGAAGTCACCTTGGATAACATCTGCAGCCTTAAATAAGGTCCTAGGCCTTTTTTAAGCAACTGCATTTATTTATGAACTTTTATTTAAAAATATTGAAAAACATATGAAAAGCATGCTGCTGCTGCTAAGTCACTACAGTCATGTCCGACTCTGTGTGACCCCATAGACAGAAGCCCACCAGGCTTCCCCATCCCTGGGATTCTCCAGGCAAGAACACTGCAGTGGGTTGCCATTTCCTTCTCCAATGTGTGAAAGTGAAGTGAAAGGGAAGTTGCTCAGTCCTGCTCGACTCTTAGCAACCCCATGGACTGCAGCCTACTAGGCTCCTCCATCCATGGGATTTTCCAGGCAACAGTACTGGAGTGGGGTGCCATTGCCTTCTCCGCATGAAAAGCATACTCACCTGTTATTACACCATTAAAAAATAAATACAAAGCAAGAAGTGAGAATCACCCCCTTCTCTATCAATTCTATCTCCCAAAGATAATTACAGTTAAGAATTCGGTGAGTACCATGCTTAATTTTTAACATTAAAAATTAAGTATGTGTGTACATGTGTGCTAAACCTATATATTCACAGGAATGGAATAATCCTGAACAAATTTGTTTGCTCCCGGAATTTTTTTTCACATTGTTTTAAAAAAATCATCTTTTATTGACTTAATGAGTCTTTGAAATTCCATTGTATGAAAACACCACATTTACTGAAGTTTTCTAGTAAGTTCTTTTATTTGTCATTGCAAATAATGCTACAATGAATATCCTGTATACGTATTTGCATGTATTTTGTCTAATATTAGGGAAGCCGAAATAGATGGGGAAAGAGTGGAAACAGTGTTAGACTTTATTTTGGGGGGCTCCAAAATCACTGCAGATGGTGACTGCAGCCATGAAATTAAAAGATGCTTACTCCTTGGAAGGAAAGTTATGACCAACCTAGATAGCATATTCAAAAGCAGAGACATTACTTTGCCAACAAAGTTTCGTCTAGTCAAGGCTATGGTTTTTCCTGTGGTCATGTATGGATGTGAGCGTTGGACTGTGAAGAAAGCTGAATGCCGAAGAACTGATGCTTTTGAACTGTGGTGTTGGAGAAGACTCTTGAGAGTCCCTTGGACTGCAAGGAGATCCATCCAGTCCATTCTAAAGGAGATCAGTCCTGCGTGTTATTTGGAAGGAATGATGCCAAAGCTGAAACTCCAGTACTTTGGCCACCTCATGCAAAGAGTTGACTCATTGGAAAAGACTCTGATGCTGGGAGGGATTGGGGGCAGGAGGAGAAGGAGATGACAGAGGATGAGATGGCTGGATGGCATCACTGACTCGATGGACAAGAGTCTGAGTGAACTGCGGGAGCTGGTGATGGACATGGAGGCCTGGTGTGCTGCGATTCATGGGGTGGCAAAGAGTCAGACATAACTGAGCGACTAAACTGAACTGAATGGCTCAAGAGGTAAAGAACCTGACTGCAGGGCAGGAGATGTAGGAGACCTGGGTTCAATCCTGGATTGGGAAGATATTATGTAAAATATGTACTGCTGCTGCTGCTAAGCAGCGTCAGTCGTGTCCGACTCTGCGACCCACAGACAGCAGCCCACCAGGCTCCCCCGTCCCTGGGATTCTCCAGGCAAGAACACTGAAGTGGGTCGCCATTGCCTTCTCCAATGCATGAAAGTGAAAAGTGAAAGTGAAGTCGTTCAGTCGTGTCCGACTCTTAGCGACCCCATGGACTGCACCCTACCAGGCTCCTCCGCCCATGGGATTTTCCAGGCAAGAGTACTGGGGTGGGTCGCCAGTGCCTTCTCCGAAATATGTACTAGATGTGGAATTGTTAGATTAAGTAATATACTTATTTTAGATTTTAGCAGAGATTACAAATGAGTCAGCAAAAAGAAATCTAAATTTTCACATTCCAATAAAATTGTTATTTTTTTACATTCTTGCCAAAATGTGATGAATGTGTTTGTGTCATTTTTGTCAATTTGATGGGTGAAACTCAGCTTCTGCTTCAGTTTATTTACTGTTCCTTGAATACTAGTGAAATTAGCTATCTCTTCATAGCTTTATTTATATTTCTTATTCTGAATTCATAATTTGGTCTCTGAATTCATACTCTTCATGAGTATTTTATATGAGGCATCTATCCTATATATATTAATTTGTAGATGCTCTTTCTATATTAAAGACAATAATTTTTTTTACCAGTAGTGGGTGCTTCCAATATTTTTCCCCAGTCTTTGTTTATCTTCCTCTCTCCATATATAACCATGTACGTTTATGAATAGGTGGTCTTAAGGAGATCTGATACAATAAGTCTAAATTAAGTGACTCCACTTTAAAAATAGAACAAAATATTATGGAAAATACATTTTTAAGTTGATTTAGTCTTAACCTTAAAATAAAATGATGACAAGGAATTAAGGTGCTATTTTTCTTATATTAATTTTAATTCTAAACATTAGCCAATTACAAAAAAGAATTATTGTTTCACCACACCATGAGGCAAGTGGGATCTTAGTTCCCTGACCAGGGATCAAACACTCACCCCCTGCAAGAGGAAGTACAATCTTAATCACTGGGCCACCAGGGAAGTCTCCCAATTAGCTAATTTTAAAACATCCAAAGACAATTATTTTATTCTGATAGTAGGTTAGGTGTAAGTCAGATTGTACTCTAGCCCTCCTCAGAATAAGTGCTTTCCCACTATGATCATAAAGAGGATCTATTTTGTAGAAACATTAGAGGGTTTTATTCTTTTGCCTAAGGGCCTCTAAAGTAGCTGTTAACTGCTCTGACTCTTCTGGATCATCATTTGTCAGCGACATTGCTTATGATTCAAATAATTCTCCAAAATCACTGTAATCACTTAAGTGAAAATCCTAAAACATTTATAAGATTTGTAACTTCACTTAGCAATCAGTTTGTTTTGAATTGTTTATTCACTGTTTGCAACATCAACATTGCAACATCAGACAATAATTAGTTCACTGACATAATGGGTAGAAATAGGTATTAGTATACTAGTTAGGGAAGGGCTTCCCGGGTAGCTTAGCAGTAAAGACTCCGCCTGCAATGCAGGAGACATGGGTTCAATTCCTGAGTTGGGAAGTTTCAATCCCTGGATGGGGAAGATCCCCTGGAGAAGAGAATGGCAACCCACTCCAATATTCTTGTCTGGAAAATGCCATGGACAGAGGAGCCTGGTGGGCTATGGTCCATGAGGTCTCAAAGAGTCAAACATGACTGAAGCAACTGAACATGAATACTATTCAGAGAAGGAGCAAGGGTGTTAATATTTAATAAACATTTTTGTATTATGAAAATTTTGACTTCTGCTGAAACTGAAGGGACTTGGATAATAAACTTCCTGAGAACTAAAACTCTTAAGGTCAAATCTGTACTTTCATATTTTTTTTTCCATTATGGTTTCTGAGTTTCCTGTCTTACTTAGAAGTTTTCCTCAGTCTGATGATAATATTTTACTACTTAGTTTTTCCAATGGCTTTTACTGTTCTTCCTTTTACAATGAGATATTTATCCCATCTGGAATTTAACTGTGAAATACCTATGAAACTTTATTATTTTTTACATTTTATTCAAAGAATAATTTTCTCAACACATTTTTGAATAACATTTTTTATAGTAAATTTTGAATTTTATAGACCAGCAAAGTCTAGACAGTTGTGGAGCTGACACATAGTTGTTGTTAATCCTTCAGTTCAGTTCAGTTCAGTTGCTCAGTCGTGTCCGACTCTTTGCGACCCCATGAATCACAGCACACCAGGCCTCCCTATCCATCACCAAATCCCAGAGTTCACTCAGACTCACGTCCATCGAGTCCATGATGCCATCCAGCCATCTCATTCTCTGTTGTCCCCTTCTCCTCCTGCCCCCAATCCCTTCCAGCATCAGGGTCTTTTCCAATGAGTCAACTCTTTGCATGAGGTGGCCAAAGTATTGGAGTTTTCAGCTTCAGCATCAATCCTTTCAGTGAATATTCAGGACTGATTTCCTTTAGGATGGACTGGTTGGATCTCCTTGTAGTCCAAGGGACTCGCAAGTCTTCTCCAACACCACAGTTCAAATGCATCAATTCTTTGGCACTCAGCTTTCTTTATAGTCCAACTCTCACATCCATACATGACTTCTGGAAAAACCATAGCTTTGACTAGACGGACCTTTATTGGCAAAGTAATGTCTCTACTTTTTAATATGTTGTCTAAGTTCGTCATAACTTTTCTTCCAAGGAGTAAGTGTCTTTTAATTTCATGGCTGCAATAACCATCTGCAGTGATTGTGGAGCCCAAGAAAATAAATTCTGACACTGTTTCCATTGTTTTTCCATCTATTTGCCATAAAGTGATGGGACCAGATGCCATGATCTTAGTTTTCTGAATGTTGATTTTTAAGCCAACTTTTTCACTCTCCTCTTTCACTTTCATCAAGAGGCTTTTTAGTTCCTCTTTACTTTCTGCCATAAGGGTGGTATCCTCTCCACATCTGAAGTTATTGATATTTCTCCCAGCAATCTTGATTCCAGCTTGTGCTTCATCCAGCCCAGCATTTCTCCTGATGAACTCTGCATATAGGTTAAATAAGCAGGGAGATAATGTACAGCCTTGACATACTCTTTTTCCCAATTTGGAACCAGTCTGTTGTTCCATGTCCAGTTCTAACTGTTGCTTCTTGACCTGCATACAGATTTCTCAGGAGGCAGGTCAGGTGGTCTGGTATTTTTATCTCCTTAAGAATTTTCCACAGTTTGGTGTGATCCACACAGTCAAAAGCTTTAGCATAGTTAATGAAGCAGAAGTAGATGTTTTTCTGGAACTCTCTTGCTTTTTTGATGATCCAGTGGATGCTGGCAATTTGATCTCTGGTTCCTCTGCCTTTTCTAAATCCAGCTTGAACATCTGGGAGTTCACAGTTCACATACTGTTGAAGCCTGGCTTGGGGAATTCTGAGCATTACCTTGCTAGTGTGTGAGATGAGTGCAATTGTGCAATAGTTTGAGCATTCTTTGACATTGCCTTTCTTTGGGATTGGAATGAATATTTCAGACTTAAATTATTAATCCTTAGCTTATCCAAGTAGGGATTTGAAAACCAACATCTTGGAGAAGGCAATGGCACCCTACTCCAGTACTCTTGCCTGGAAAATCCCATGGATGGAGGAGCCTGGTGGGCTGCAGTCCATGGGGTCGCTAAGAGTCAGACACAACTGAGCGACTTCACTTTCACTTTTTCACTTTCATGCATTGGAGAAGGAAATGGCAACCCACTCCAGTGTTCTTGCCTGGAGAATCCCAGGGGCAGGAGAGCCTGGTGGGCTGAAGTCTATGGGGTCACACAGAGTCGGACACGACTAAAGTGACTTAGCAGCAGCATGTTAACATCTACAGTCTCCACTGTTTCATAGAATGGCTCCAAGGAGTGGAATTTCAGAATTAAAATAGCTTACAGTTATTGAACCTCCCTACTTAACCTTATTTTTCCTCATTTCACAGTGGATGGGTAAGAATTTGATCACAGAGTGAAATCACTATGGGTACCAGTAAGTAGAATCAACTACTTTAAATAATAACTGAACTCTGTGATTGGTTTAAATTCACAAACAATCCTTAGTTAGGGAGGCCATGTAACCCCTGCATCTCAGAGCAGACAGATCCCCACCCAGAACAGAGACATTCTGTTATACATGATAATGGCAACACTCCACCCTTTATCATATTGTAAAGATTCTGAAGCTCTGAGCATGACCAAATTACGGGAAGAAACAAAAAACTGAAATGGATGGGACTCGTGGGGAATCACGCAGAAGACACTTTCAATGGAAAGCGCCTAGTACTCAGCACAGTTCACAAAACTCAGTTATGAACAACTGGTTGTGCTGAATGAGGTCAGTCCCACCACTGACTGATGTGATGAGAGGTCGTTAGAAATCTCTAGTTGCTTAAATAAAAGAAACAGCTAAAATGTTGCAGGAAGAATAAAATACTGTTAGCATGTGTTTTCGAAGATTTTATTGTTGCAGGATAAATTGTTGAAAATTTGTATGTGGCGATTTTTTATTCTGTGCCTCTATACACATTTATAGAAATTATTTCACCCTATACCTAGGAAGATTACATTAATGCAGTAATTTGGTTTGAATGTCAGTTGACATGTTCCTTTGTTTATCACTAAGTCTGGCTGTGTAAGCTACTTATTTACATAGTAGTGCTGAATAGTACTTGTAAAGCTGTCATTTTATTCATCTCGAGTTCTCTGTTATCCAAATAAAAACAAATCTCCTCAGGCATCGGTTTGGGAATGTTGCCTTTGAAATCCAATAGTGAACCGGCCGCCCCGGCATCTGTGGAGCCCAATTCATTCCATCACTGGCTAGAATTATAATTCTCCACTTGGACGCTTGGAAATGTAGTGATTGGGGTAAAATCGCATTTAGAAAAGTGACAACCGATCAGAGCATTCATAGTGCTACAAGAGGAATTTTTATGCCTTTGCTCCTTTTAGTCCCTTGGTCTGAACAGGTGTTGCATTTTGCAGAATAGCATGCCTTTTAAAAAGTTGTCTGTAAGGTGAATTTCAATATAGCAAATCATAGCTGTCTATTTATCTGTAAAATTAAAGGTATGTTTGTCAGGTGGGAAAAATCAACCCTCCTTATTAAAACATATATGCCTCACACCTGCATTTAAAAAGAAAAACCTAAAAATTTTAAACAAAACACGAGGAATAACTTCAAGAATAAATTACAGAATGAGAACGCAAAGGAGCTTGGATTGTTTTGCATTTGGAATAAGAAGCATGAAGATTGAAAAGAAAAATAACAACATCGTACTGAACAGAACATGCCAGGGGCAGAACTGAACAGTCTTATGAAAGACATTTTTCATCCTTAACCAGAGTATGCTTGTGTGTACAAGATGACAAAATAATTGAGTGAAGAGTGAATAATTCATCTCATCAACAGGTTGTTTGGTGTTGAACCAATGCAATGCCAAGCAGTTAGTTTGGCTATTTTCCCCCTTGGGATATTTGTCTAAACAAACACTCTTAAAGGAAGAAAGCAGCTGCGTTTCAGTAAAATGAGCCCCGAGCATAGATTCTGAAGGCTTGGATCATGTGCCTAGCTGTGTACTTCTGGGCAACTTGCTTGAATTACGCATTTCCTGACCTGGAAATGGAGGACATGACCACTTCAAAGGGCTGTGAGGGTAAAATTAGAGAAGGTGCATTAAAGTATCTGGTAAATAATATACACTCAAAACAGGGCTCAGAGATGGTACAAGCACTTGTTTTTTATGGTGTGTGCTGCATATTTCATAAAATTTTGCATAGTTTGTTTTCTGTATTAACAGTTTGTAGATG
The DNA here is from genome assembly GCA_935064755.1 of Tragelaphus eurycerus. Lineage (NCBI taxonomy): Eukaryota > Metazoa > Chordata > Mammalia > Artiodactyla > Bovidae > Tragelaphus > Tragelaphus eurycerus. Next base: position 34,545,522 of record CAKXYN010000010.1, on the reverse strand, counting down.
ACCTACAAGGAGAACCATGATATGGTCAGAATACTGCATCTTCTGAGTGATGAGCCAAGGTGTGTCCTTAGATCAAAAGGAAAGCTTGGATACCACTTAGGATAGATCAACTACCAAATAATTTGTAATCATTCACTAATTCACTCCCCAGACCTCATACTTGTTGTCTACTCTGTGCCACGCACCGGCCAGAGCTGACCAGGCCAGCATCTGTCCGCCATATGTAACAAACTTTGACTAAAATGTCATAAAGGCTACAGGAGAGGTTGGAATGAAGTATATGAAGAAAAAATCTGTATCATTTTGGGAAGTGTCACCTAGAAGCTGATATTTAATAATTTAACAAATGCTTTCATTTACAATTTTAAAAATAGATTCATCTATCATGGCTTTTCCAGTAGTCATGTATGGATGTGAGAGATGGACCATAAAAAAGGCTGAGTGCTGAAGAACTGATGCTATCAAATTGTAGTGATGGTGAAGACTCTTAGATCAAATCAGTCAATCCTGAATATTCATTAGAAGGACTATTGATTGCTAAAGCTCCAACACTTTGGCCAGCTGGTGAGTAGAGCTGACTCATTGGAAAAGACTCTGATGCTGGGAAATATTGAAGGCAAAAGGATAAACAAGGGGCAGAGGGTGAAATGGTTAAGTAGATAGCATCACTGACTCAAAGGACATGAATCTGAGCAAACTCCGGGAGATAGTGAAGGACAGGGAGCCTGACGTGCTGCATTCCATGGGGTCTCAAAAAGTCAGACAACTTAGTGACTTAACAACAAAATCATGGAATCATCTTGCTATTCCTGTATGTATGTGTACATGCACGCATGTAAATGTATATGTGTGTATGTTCATTTTTATAATTTATTTTTTACCTTGGATAATTCAGAAAGTCTTTCTGAAAGCTCAGTGCTCACTGACTTAACTCCCACATGAATAGGGATGCTAGCTTTTGTATCAGACACAAAAGACAGTAAAGCAGCTAGTGGAATCCTTTCTTTCAAACACTATTCTGATATGACTAATCTTGCTATTTGGTCAAATAATGCAGCTCTGTGCTAATTGTACTAGTTAATTTATACAGCATAGAAGATTGCTGTTCAAGGCAGAGGAAAAAGAAAAGAGAGAATTAGCTGTGGTGTATAATCTATATATAATCTCTCTTCATATATTTTTATGCCTTGACATTCAGAATAAACCACAACCATCAATTCCCCAGACTCCTAGATCATAATTACCTGGAATATTTGATTCTCTGAAAGATGTGAGAATTTCTAAGCTTATCTGCTTTTATACAAATTTATTTGCTAAGGAGATTTCATAAAAAGCAATTTAACTCTGGGTCTCTTAAGGAGATATATATATATATATATAATGAAAGAAAAGCATTCAATTTTCAGTTTTCTTCCCTCCACCGACTTCATTTATCTGCTTTTACTTTTTTAATCCACAGAGATTCTGAAAGCAGTGATCTAAGGAAATGCTTTTATCGTATCATCACATCGTTTGCATCTGGGCTTGCCCTGCACCACAGGTGTGTGAGACCACACGTGGTGTGGAGGTGCAGAGGGTGGTGGGAAGGTCTGGACTGGGTGAGTATCAGAACCGTCAGGAAACCTTTCCAAAGTGCACATCCCTCTTCACCTCCCTCCTCAACCTCAACCAGTTGCAGAACCAGTGATCAAATGAACTAAAATGGCCAGGGAGTATATTCCTACAGGGAGCAAAGAGCCGTAAATCATTCAGGTACAGACATTATACATCTTGTCAAGAAGCGTACTTACAGGGGGCAGAGGAATGTGAAAGAATAGCTATTAATTCGTTAGTGTGGATTTTTGTCATCAGGGAAAGGTTTTAGCTATCATTTACATAAGAACCATGAACAGCCAGCTGGGAAACTTCTGAACCAACTTGAGTCCTCTTACTTAGCAGTTCACTAAAGTTCCCTTATGAGTGCAAAAGAAATGTTTACACAAATATGTTGGTAATACCTTCCATATAGGTATCTATTCACATTGTTATAAAACCACTGTCAAAGCCAAATCATCTAAGTCAGATAAACTGGATTATTCCTTGTGCACAGTCATACAGACATGTAAGATGCAAAATGACGATGTATAGATTTTAAAAAGGATTCGCTAATTCAGACTCATTAATAGGAAGGGCCAGCCCGGAAACCTCCAGAATCTGATCCTAAGTCAATCTTGTGTGTGTGTAGTTATTTTAGAGAGGTGATTCCAGGGAGCAGGAGTGAGAGACAAGAGAATTGAAACAAGGAAAGGAGGGAACTTGACACAAAAATGGCTTTTCCAGTTCACCATTGCTGGGGTTAACTGGTGCTTACTGCTACAGAATCTTTAGAGGAGATTTAACAGAGGCATCTGGGAGCTGGCCATGGGTGATGTAAGGAGGAAGTGGTTCATTGGCTCCCATCCCACACTGGTCAAGGGTGCACTCATGGGCATTAGCTCCTGGATACTTCTGGATTGTGCAAGCATGAGTGGCATGGTTTCCCACAAATGTCCTAAGTACCAGAGAACTGAGATGAGATACTGCCAGCTTGCACCTGCTAAAACTAGTCAAAGCTTCATGAAACTGGTTATTGCATCTGAGGTTAGAGAAGAGGGGGAATTGAAAGGACTTTAAATTCACATGAGAGATGTCTGGTGCATTACAAATTGAACATCTTTTAAAACTAAAACAAAACTTTTTCACAGTGCATATATTCAGTACCCAGGAAACAATGGAACTCTGAATGGAGAATCTTTAATAGATAGGAAGCATGGGAAATCGATTTAGAGTAAAATATGACAGGCCCTAAATCTGACACTTTCTGGCAGTATGAACTTAGACCAGTTACATTCTATTTTGCTGAGCCTCAGTTTCCTGATCGCCAAAGACAGGGGTAAATGATATCTTTCTCATGGGATCCTTGAATGCTAAATGAGATGCTGACTGTAGCAGCACAGTTAGCATTTCAGAAAAAGGGCACTCCTAATAATAATTATTAGCATTCAATCAAAGTCAGCACACAAGGCAACTTGGAGGGACCCTGCCATTGTTAGGGGCTGTGGACTTCAGTCAGCCGGGGCCAGGGGAGAGAGAGAACAAAGGTGGCAACAGCTGGTGGGAGCTAGTGGAAGAGCTCTTCTAAGCCCTGGGGAACTATAGATTATGCAGAACAATCAAAACGGAGTTGGGAGGGTTAGGGGTCATGCCGAGGTCAGAGGTCAAGTGTGGTGACCTCTGATCCAAAGCTAGGAAATAGAATGCTCAGAAGTGGAGGTCAAGTCCTGTCAAGAGTCAGACAGGCAAACGGTTGTGCCAGCCCACATGTTGCTGTTACCAGCCTTCCTTGTCAGGAAGCTTGCCATTGCATTTCCCACCATGCTGAATACAGATAAGACTTCCAAGGTGTGGTCAGCCAAAAGTCTGAGAGATCAAAGATACCAGTCCCACAAATGCCTAGATTATGCAGCAGATAACAGGAAAAGTTCTATTCAAAACATCTGTATTATGTACTTATTCCAAGAAGTCATGCACTTTTCCCCAAAGATGTCTATAACTTGAGTTCTTAGTTACAAGGTGTGACAAATTTTTCTGATATTCTTTGAACTTCCTATATCCTTCTGACCTGGCCCTGTGCCTTTAAATGGGTATTATGAACAGAACTCAGTTAAAAGAAGCTCTTTAACGTCATGCTCGTAAATGTCTTATGTCTTAACATGTTTTACATTGTTCCATTCTTTTCTTTGAAAGGAATGATGCTAAAGCTGAAACTCCAGTACTTTGGCCACCTCATGCAAAGAGCTGACTCATTGGAAAAGACTCTGATGCTGGGAGGGATTGGGGGCAAGAGGAGAAGGGGACGACAGAGGATGAGATGGCTGGATGGCATCAGTGACTCAATGGACGTGAATTTGAATGAACTCCGGGAGTTGGTGATGGACAGCGAGGCCTGGTGTGCTGCGATTCATGGGGTCGCAAAGAGTCGGACATGACTGAGTGACTGATCTGATCTGATCTGATCTGATACTTCCCTGATTTCAAACAACCAACCGTCCATCCACCTACACATTTATCTATCCATCCATCTGCCTTAGTCCATTGGGCTTCTATAATAAAATATATAGTAGAATACCATAGACTGATGGTTTAAACAGCAAACATTTATTTCTTGTCGCTCTGGAGGCTGACAGATTCCATGTCTGGTGAGGGAGGGCCTGTTTCCTAGTTCATAGAAGGCTGTTTTCTTGATGTCTTCACCTGGTGGAAGGGTCAAGGGAGCTGTCTGGGTCTCCTTTATAAGAACACTAATACCACCATGAGGACTCTATCTCAAGACTATGTGTCTCCCAAACACCCCCAAATACCATCACATTAGGGGTTAGTTTCCAACATATGAATTTTAGGGGGACACAAACATTTAGTCTAGGACACCATCCATCTATTCATTCAACTATTCAATAATCTGATAATTTAATCATTAACCAGAAAACATTGATTATGTGCTTTCTAAATTAATGTTGCAAAGTGTTGTGAGCATATCTGACAAATAGTATAAAGCACAGGGATGCTTCATGCATTTGTCCCTTAGATTATGCTGTATATTTTATAAATTTTCATACTTTGGTTTCAATATTAAGCCCATAGGTTACATGTGACATTTAAGTAGGCAATTGTGTAGTACTATCTCACTGAGGTTTTAATTTCATTCAAAGGCTAATGATGTTGAACATCTTTTCATGTATTAATTCCTTTCTGTATGCTTTGTGAAATGTCTCTCCATGTCATTTGCTCATTTTCTAACTGGATTGTTTTTTACTATTGAATTTTGAAAGTTGTTTGCATATTCCGTACACTTGTCCTTTGGATAGGTGGTTTGCAAATATTTTTTGCCAGTCTGTATCCTGTCTTTTCATCCTTTTAATAGGATTTTTCACAGAGCAAAAGGTATGATTTTGATCGTCTAATTAAGTTTACATAATAATTTTTTTCCTTTGATGTCAAAACTAAGCATTTTTTGCCTAGCTCTAGATCCTGAAAATTCTCTCACTGCTTTTCTAAAAGCTTTTACATTTTATTTTTTACATTTAGGTCTATGATCTATTTAGAGTTAACATTTGAATAAGGTGTCAGACAGGTTGAGGTTCAGTTTTTGTCTGTGTATCTCCAATTGCTCCAGCACTATTGAAAATGCTGTCTTTCCTTCTTTGAATCACTTTTGTACCTTTCTCAAAAATTGGTTGAGTATATTTGTGTGAGTTTATTCTGGGTTCCTTCTCTATTCTGTCCCACTGACACATTTACGTGTCTATTCCTCTGCCATGACCAAATATTCTGATTATTGAAGTTTTATGATATGTCTTGCAATCAAGTACATGATTCCTCTTACTTTGTTTGTTTAGGCCGTGCTGTACAGTTTCTGAGAGCTTAGTTCCCCAACCAGGGATTGAACTCAGGCCGCAGCAGCAAAACTCCAAGTCCTAACCATTGGACTGCCAGGGAATCCCCCACCCCTGCTCCCACTTTATTCTTCTTCACAATTAGTTTATCTATCTTAGCTCCCATGCCCTAAATTTAAAAAAATGGAAATAGTCTTGGCTACATCTACAAAACTCTTGCTGGGATTTTGTTAGGAATCGGGTTAAAAGCTGTATATCAATTTGGGGAGAATTGACATCTTTCTTAGGTTGAATCTTTTAATACACGAATATGCCAATGCCTCTCCATTTGATTAGATCTTCTTTGATTTCTTCTGTCAGCATGTTGTAATTTTTAGCATTTAAGTTTCATACACATTCTATTAGCTTTGTACCAAAGTGCATCATTTTTGATTGACTGTGCTTCCCTGATGATTCAGATGGTAAAAAAATCCACTTGCAATGTAGGAGACCCAGGTTCAATCCTGGGTTGGGAAGATCCCCTGGAGAAGAGAATGGCCACCCACTCTAGTATTCTTGCCTGGAGAATCCCAGGCACAGAGAAGCCTGGAGAGCTATAGTCTACGGGGTCACAAAGAGTCAGACCTGACTGACAGACTAACACACACACATGCATATAGTATTTTATTTTCAGTTTAGTGTTTATGTGTTAATTGCTAATATATAGAAAAACAACTGAATTTTTTATGCCTTTGTATCCTGCACCTTGAGAAACTCATGTATTAGATCTAGGAGGCTTTTTTTTTCCTTTGTAGAAAATCACATCATCTGGAAATAAAGAAGTTTTATTTCTTTCTTGCTAATTTGTATGCCCTTTATTACCTGTTTAAAATGTAATTAGCTTAAATATTTCCTCAGTAAACATTTGGAACCACATGAGACGTTGTTATAATTTTTGCTCCAACCATCAAACATAATTTAGAAAACTGAAAAGTTTATTGTAATTTAATCTTATTATTGCTAATCATGATCTTTCTTTTTTTCCTAACATTCTAAAGTCCATCTTTTATCATTTCCTTTCCTTAGAGAATTTTCTCCAGCCATTCTTTTTTATTTATTTATTTATTTTAATTGGAGGCTAATTACTTTACAATATTGTAGTGGTTTTTGCCATACAGTGACACGAATCAGCCATGGGTGTACGTGTTCCCCATCCTTCTTTTAGGAAGTTCTGCTGGTGAGAAATTCTCTTTGTTTTTCTTCATCTGAGAATTTCTTTATTTCTCTTTCATTTCTAAAAGGTATTTTCACTGGATATAGGATTTTGCAGTGCCAGTTCTTTTCTTTTAGCACTTGAAAAATGATGTACTGCTTCCTTTTGTCATATTTCTGATGTGAAATCCACTTTTATTCAAGTTGTCTTTCCCCTGTAGGTAAGGTATTATTTCTCTCTCACTGCTTTCAAGATTGTTGTCTTTAATATTTAATAATTTGACTATCAGATAAGATCAGTCGCTCAGTCGTGTCCGACTCTTTGCGACCCCATGAACCGCAGCACGCCAGGCCTCCCTGTCCATCACCAGCTCCCGGAGGTCACCCAGACTTGCATCCATCGAGTCAGTGATGCCATCCAGCCATCTCATCCTCTGTCGTCCCCTTCTCCTCCTGCCCTCAATCCCTCCCAGCATCAGAGTCTTCTCCAATGAGTCAACTCTTCGCATGAGGTGGCCAAAATACTGGAGTTTCAGCTTTAGCATCATTCCTTCTAAAGAAATTCCAGGATTGATCTCCTTCAGAATGGACTGGTTGGATCTTCTTGCAGTCCAAGGGACTCTCAAGAGTCTTCTCCAACACCACAGTTCAAAAGCATCAATTCTTCGGCGCTCAGCCTTCTTCACAGTCCAGCTCTCACATCCATACATGACCACAGGAAAGACCATAGCCTTGACTAGGCGAACCTTTGTTGGTAAAGTAATGTCTCTGCTTTTGAATATGCTATCTAGATTGGTCATAACTTTCCTTCCAAGGAGTAAGCGTCTTTTAATTTCATGGCTACAGTCACCATCTGCAGTGATTTTGGAGCCCAGAAAAACAAAGTCTGACACTGTTTCCACTGTTTCCCCATCTATTTCCCATGCAGTGATGGGACCAGATGCCATGATCTTCGTTTTCTGAATGTTGAGCTTTAAGCCAACCTTTTCACTCTCCACTATCACTTTCATCAAGAGGCTTTTTAGCCCCTCTTCACTTTCTGCCATAAGAGTGGTGTCATCTGCATATCTGAGGTTATTGATATTTCTCCCGGCAATCTTGATTCCAACTTGTGTTTCCTCCAGTCCAGCATTTCTCATGATGTACTCTGCATATAAGTTAAATAAACATGGTGACAATATGCAGCCTTGACGTACTCCTTTTCCTATTTGGAACCAGTCTGTTGTTCCATGACCAGTTCTAACTGTTGCTTCCTGACCTGCATACAGATTTCTTAAGAGGCAGATCAGGTGGTCTGGTATTCCCATCTCTTTCAGAATTTTCCATAGTTTATTGTGATCCACACAGTCAAAGGCTTTGGCATAGTCAATAAAGCAGAAATAGATGTTTTTCTGGAACTCTCTTGCTTTTTCCATGATCCAGCGGATGTTGGCAATTTGATCTCTGGTTCCTCTGCCTTTTCTAAAACCAGCTTGAACATCAGGAAGTTCACGGTTCACATATTGCTGAAGCCTGGCTTGGAGAATTTTGAGCATTACTTTACTAGCGTGTGAGATGAGTGCAATTGTTCGGTAGTTTGAGCACTCCTTGGCATTGCCTTTCTTTGGGATTGGGATGAAAACTGACCTTTTCCAATCTTGTGGCCACTGCTGAGTTTTCCAAATTTGCTGGCATATTGAGTGTAGCACTTTCACAGCATCATCATTCAGGACTTGGAATAGCTCCACTGGAATTCCATCACCTCCACTAGCTTTGTTCGTAGTGATGCTTTCTAAGGCCCATTTGACTTCACATTCCAAGATGTCTGGCTCTAGGCCAGTGATCACATCATCATGATTGTCTAGGTCTTGAAGCTCTTTTTTGTACAGTTCTTCTGTGTATTCTTGCCACCTCTTCTTAATATCTTCTGCTTCTGTTAGGTCCACACCATCTCTGTCCTTTATCGTGCCCATCTTTGCATGAAATGTTCCTTTGGTATCTCTGATTTTCTTGAAGAGATCCCTAGTCTTTCCCATTCTGTTGTTTTCCTCTATTTCTTTGCATTGATCACTGAAGAAGGCTTTCTTATCTCTTCTTGCTATTCTTTGGAACTCTGCATTTAGATGTTTATATCTTTCCTTTTCTCCTTTGCTTTTCGCTTCTCTTCTTTTCACAGCTATTTGTAAGGCCTCCCCAGACAGCCATTTTGCTTTTTTGCATTTCTTTTCCATGGGGCTGGTCTTGATCCCTGTCTCCTGTACAATGTCACGAACCTCATTCCATAGTTCATCAGGCACTCTATCTATCAGATCTAGGCCCTTAAATCTATTTCTCACTTCCACTGTATAATCATAAGGGATTTGATTTAGGTCATACCTGAATGGTCTAGTAGTTTTCTCTACTTTCTTCAATTTAAGTCTGAATTTGGCAATAAGGAGTTCATGGTCCGAGCCACAGTCAGCTCCTGGTCTTGTTTTTGCTGACTGTATAGAGCTTCTCCATCTTTGGCTGCAAAGAATATAATCGATCTGATTTCGGTGTTGACCATCTGGTGATGTCCATGTATAGAGTCTTCTCTTGTGTTGTTGGAAGAGGGTATTTGCTATGACCAGTGCATTTTCTTGGCAAAACTCTATTAGTCTTTGCCCTGCTTCATTCCGTATTCCAAGGCCAAATTTGCCTGTTAGTCCAGGTGTTTCTTGACTTCCTACTTTTGCATTCCAGTTCCCTATAATGAAAAGGACATCTTTTTTGGGTGTTAGTTCTAAAAGGTCTTGTAGTTCTTCATAGAACCTTTCAACTTCAGCTTCTTCGGCGTTACTAGTTGGGGCATAGACTTGGATTACTGTGACATTGAATGGTTTGCCTTGGAAACGAACAGAAATCATTCTGTCATTTTTGAGATTGCATCCAAGTACTGCATTTCGGACTCTTTTGTTGACCATGATGGCCACTCCATTTCTTCTGAGGGATTCCTGCCCACAGTAGTAGATATAATGGTCATCCGAGTTAAATTCACCCATTCCAGTCCATTTTAGTTCGCTAATTCCTAGAATGTCAACATTCACTCTTGCCATCTCTTGTTTGACCACTTCTAATTTGCCTTGATTCATGGACCTGACATTCCAGGTTCCTATGCAATATTGCTCTTTACAGCATCGGACTTTGCTTCTATCACCAGACACATCCACAGCTGGGTATTCTTTTTGTTTTGGCTCCATCCTTTCATTCTTTCTGGAGTTATTTCTCCACTGATCTCCAGTAGCATATTGGGCCCCTACTGACCTGGGGAGTTTCTCTTTCAGTATCCTATCATTTTGTCTTTTCATACTGTTCATGGGGTTCTCAAGGCAAGAATACTGAAGTGGTTTGCCATTCCCTTCTCCAGCGGACCACACCCTGTCATATCTCTCCACCATGACCCGCCCATCCCAGGCTGCTTCTCGGGCATGGCTTAATCTCATTGAGTTAGACAAGGGTGTGGTCCTTGTGTGATTAGATTGACTAGTTATCTGTGAGAATGGTTTTAGTGTATTTGCCCTCTGATGCCCTCTTTCAAGACCTACTGTCTTACTTGGGTTTCTCTTACCTTGGGCGTGGGGTATCTCATCCCGGCTGCTCCTGGCTGCTCCCGGCCAGCGAAGCACAGCCATCGCACCTTACCTTGGACGAGGGGTCTCTCCTCACCGCTGCCCTTCCTGACCTCGGTCGTGGGGTAGCTCTTCTCCGCCGTGCTTAGTGCGCTGGCCCTCACCGCCGTCCTTCCTCGGTAGTGGGGTAGCTCCTCTCGGCCGCGCTCTTAGTGCGCGACGCAGCCGGCGGGGCGCTCTTAGTGCGCGACGCAGCCGGCGGGGCGCTCTTAGTGCGCGACGCAGCCGGCGGGGCGCTCTTAGTGCGCGACGCAGCCGGCGGGGCGCTCTTAGGCGCGCCGGTCGCGGGCAGGCGAGGTCGCTCTTAATGGCGCGCCGGTCGCGGGCAGGCGAGGTCGCTCTTAAGTGGCGCGCCGGTCGCGGGCAGGCGAGGTCGCTCTTAAGTGGCGCGCCGGTCGCGGGCAGGCGAGGTCGCTCTTAAGTGGCGCGCCGGTCGCGGGCAGGCGAGGTCGCTCTTAAGTGGCGCGCCGGTCGCGGGCAGGCGAGGTCGCTCTTGCGTGGCGCGCCGGTCGCGGGCAGGCGAGGTCGCTCTTAAGTGGCGCGCCGGTCGCGGGCAGGCGAGGTCGCTCTTAAGTGGCGCGCCGGTCGCGGGCAGGCGAGGTCGCTCTTAAGTGGCGCGCCGGTCGCGGGCAGGCGAGGTCGCTCTTAAGTGGCGCGCCGGTCGCGGGCAGGCGAGGTCGCTCTTAAGTGGCGCGCCGGTCGCGGGCAGGCGAGGTCGCTCTTAAGTGGCGCGCCGGTCGCGGGCAGGCGAGGTCGCTCTTAAGTGGCGCGCCGGTCGCGGGCAGGCGAGGTCGCTCTTAAGTGGCGCGCCGGTCGCGGGCAGGCGAGGTCGCTCTTAAGTGGCGCGCCGGTCGCGGGCAGGCGAGGTCGCTCTTAAGTGGCGCGCCGGTCGCGGGCAGGCGAGGTCGCTCTTAAGTGGCGCGCCGGTCGCGGGCAGGCGAGGTCGCTCTTAAGTGGCGCGCCGGTCGCGGGCAGGCGAGGTCGCTCTTAAGTGGCGCGCCGGTCGCGGGCAGGCGAGGTCGCTCTTAAGTGGCGCGCCGGTCGCCAATTTGACTATGATGTGCCTTTAATGCAGATTTCTGTATTTCTGTGTTTGTGATTAGCTCAGTTTCTTGAACCTGTAGGTTATGTCTTTTGCCAAATTTTGGAAGTTTCAGCCATGGTATTTAAGTACTTCTTCAGCCCCATGTGTTTCCGTTCTCCTTCCAGGACTCCAAGGACACAATATTAGATCTTTTGATATTAGTTTTACATGTTTCTGAGATTTTTACTCATTTTTTTTCCCAGTATATCATCTCTTTGTTCTTTATACATTTATTTTTCTAAAGACAGAATTATATTCAAAAGTCAAAAGGTAAAATATTTCAAATGCATCCTGATGAGATTAGAAAGCCCTTTAGCCTAGGATGGCTATGAATTTCCGCCTGATCACATGCCAAGCAGTAGGATGGGCTTGGATCCCCTATTTTATTGAAGCTGTTGGTGCAGTGAGAGTTTAAGCTACACAACATAGGAAGTACCACTATTATTACCATTTTACAAATGACTAAGATGAGGCTTCGAGAGAGGTAGAGTAATTTGCTAAAATAACACAGCTAATTAATGGTGGAGCTACAATTTGAACCATGGGGCACCTGTGATCTCCAAGTACAGGATGTATCAGGCACTGACCAGGGTGCCCAGCTACAGCTCACTGAAATTTATTACAGGCATGCTGTGCGGGGCCATTCCTGGATGACATGGTTTCTCTGACAGCTCACTTTGCCTTAAGAACTCCTTAAGATCCTTGCCACGTCCTTCTTGGACTTCACAGCAGATTAAGATGCTTCCACCCAACTTCCCTCCCTCTCTCTTCATTCAGGGTCAGACATGCATCACTGATAATGGCTCGCCCAGCCTGTCCCAGCTCCCTCTCTTGTTTTCTCCAATTCAGGCATTCCCCTTAAGAAAACTCTTGCATGTTGAATCCACTTTGGCATCTGTTTTCTGGAGGGCCTAAATTAACACAATCGGGTAATCTGATTTAAGAGCACGAGCTATTGACTACCCCGCCACAAGTAGTGGAAAGAAATAAGTGCTTCTGAGGAATTACTTGAGATTCCACTGGGGCGCTCAAATAAAATAATATATGTGGGAAGATTTTATAATCTCTTAAATTGAATGCAAATGCAAGTTGTCCTTATTATTTATAGTTCACACAGCATAGTTTGCCTTGGACTCTGCCTGCTCTCAGCCCCTGGCCTACATGTGGATGATTTTCAATTTATCATAGAATCTGATGATTGCTGTCTCATGAGGATTGCAGACTTATCACTTTAATTTTTATAACACTTACCACAGCCATGATTTATAAGGCATGTATGTGACATTACAACCCTAAGTCAGTTTTTATCCAAATAAACTGAAATTTGACAACAACTTTGTAAAAATTGATGTAATGTACACCTAGGAATGATCCCATTCATCACTATCCCCATTTTCTAAATTGTCTTTAAACAAGGGTGTGGTGAGTTCTTGGAAAACTGACAATAACCTCCACAACCTGTTCTATCTGGCCCACAACAGAGATAACTGAAAACTTTACCTGTTATTATCTGGCTTCTTTACCTGGGAAGCAAGATACTGACTCTGAGAAGCTCTTATGCATTTATGCCACAAAAATAGGTTTGAATAAATCACTTAGCTATCCTCAATAACTAATATAAAATGCTTCTGTTATAATTGGTAAACAGACCCTTGACATTGAGTCATGTCAGAATGAATTAGAGTTTGCCAAAATGCCAAGAATATTAAATAGAATATTTCAAAGTGTACTGGAAACAAGAAGAAAAACATAAGGATAAGCTGACCTGGGGCAGAGGGTACATGATTAATATGTGGCAAAAACAAGTTAAAGTTCTCCACTCCTTTGTGCTTTCATCTTTGCCATCAAAAAGTAGTAAACTGGAAAATATGGAAAAGAGAAATTCTGTTCAAAGGAGAATCAAAGCCCAAGATAGATAAGAAAGCATATCACAATTATATGAACTCAAGTCTGGATAAACTGTGTTCTAAGGTAGTGATAATCATGGAAAATACTGATTATCAGATTTACAGTTCTGCTCTAAGTGCCTGATATATATACCCTAACTTAATCCTCACAAAAACCTAGAAGGTAGATGGTAGTATATTCCCACTTTTCAGATGTAAAAACTGAGGCCCAGGGAAGTTAAATAGCTTGTTCACAGCAGGCCTGGAATTTGAACCCAGACAGTGTGATTCTAGAGCCTTCCCGTCAGCATACAGTTCACAAATCAGGAGCATTTTTATTACCCAGATGCGTGTGTAATAATAATAATAATAATCTCAGACCTATGGAATCAAAATCTGCATTTTAATAGGATCTCCAGGTAATCCTTACACACACCACATTGTGCTGTGCCATGCTATGCTAAGTCGCTGCAGTCTTGTCCAACTCTTTGCAACCCTCTGGACTGTAGCCCACTAGGCTCCTCTGTCCATGGGATTCTCCAGGCAAGAATACTGGAGTGGGTTGCTGTGCTTTCCTCCAGAGTTACACTGCGATGCACAATGCAGTCAGAATTACTGTTCCAAAGCCCATACTCTGTCACTCAGTCATACGGTTTGCGATCTCCTTCACACCAGATAAATAAAGACCAGAAATAAATAAATAAATTTATCTGATAAAGACCAGATAAATGTGAGTGTAGGACTCTGTAAATGACCTTTCAGAGGTCATGAAGTATGAGAGGGGTAGAAGGAGAGAGATGATGAACAAACTCCATGGTTTTCAAAAAGATTGTTTGAGGGAAGGGGAATCAACAGAATAAACTCCAGTGGAACTGACAGAAACTTCTGGAAAATTTAAATTAGAGAGCTAAAGGATGACCTCAAGGAACCAGTGTGGGGTCACTAAGAAAATGTTCTGTCAAATGAAGTTGTGATTCCTTTTGGATGGACACATGGATATCAGGAAAACACCACAACTGTGTCACACATGAATGTCAGTATCAAGAATGAATTTTGGGAAAGTCATTTTTTTTTTTTTTGGCCACCTATGTGGCATGTGAGATCTTAGTTCCCCAACCAGGGATCAAACCTACGTCCCCTGCAGTGGGAACACAGAGTCTCAACCACTGGACCTTCAGGGAAGTGCTGGTAAAGGCTTTCTTGCTATGCCTGTTGATAACATGGACACACAAGCAGAACTGGTAGCTACCTGAATAACTATATCCAAAGGGGGTTGGTGAACAGATTATTGTAAATAGGCAAAAAGGTATTATTCTTTCATTCATTCAAAGAATGTTTATTGAGCATCTCTGTAGTCTAATGTTCTTCCAGGTGCTGGGGATACACTGATGAACAAGACAATATTCTGCTCTCATAAAACAACTAAATGCATAAAGATAATTACAGGTGTCAAATAAAATATAAATCATGCACATTAGTTACAGTGAGGAGAAGAAATTTCTTAGGTGTTGACACTTGACCCAAGACCTGACTATTGAGAGGGAAGCAGCTACAAGGGGACCTATGTAAGAGTACTCTAGACCAAGGGACTAGCAATATATGAAAGCCTGGGACTGGCCATGAGCCTGGTATGTTGGAGGAATGAGGCAGATGAAGTCTGATAGGAAAGGTCAGTGGGGAAATGGATTATATTGGGGGGTGGATAAAGGACTCTGTTCTTGATTCAGTACTCACCATCTTTATTAGAAACTTAGATGAAAAGTCTGCAGAGACATAAGATTTCATGACCATATTTGTACATACATCTTAACTAAGGTCTTCTGTGGTAGGTTATCGATTCCCAGTGAAATGAGCAGTCCTGAAGTAGCTTCCAAAATTAGCACATGAAATATAAAAGAATAGAAACACAAAGTTATGAACTTAAGAAAGTCTCATAGATTCCATACAGATTGAGAGAAACCTGGTTTAGCTGAGTTTACAAGGAAAAAGTAGATTTTAACGTAACATTTGATCACTTTGGGAGAGCATATATGGGATTTCAAAATTCTAATGGAGTTTTATTCTGCATGGAAAGAAACACTAAGGCGACAATTCTTCCATCTGAGTATATATCGGAGTCACCCGAGGAGTGAAGCAACATGCACAGACACACACACACACACACACAAAGGTTGCTGTGTGTGTTTCATGCTCTGATGATTGTGGCGTCCCAGAGAGTAAGTCCACTACGTCAGTCATACCGTAAACATACATCACAGAGACACTCGATCCAACAGTCTCGTCTCAAGGAGATCAGTGTTACTGGAGAAGTAGATGTGGGTTATAGAAAAGAGGTATGGCTTTTGAGAATGGAGATATTAAAAATCCTTGGGGATTTTCAGATAGGGATGTTCCATGTACAGTAAACTGATGTCTTAGGGAACCAGATAAAGGTATTGGTAGAATTAATAGTATTCCATGATTGAGGGTCTAAAAATGCAAAGATATAGGTATAAATAAACATTTATTTATTTTTATTTATTAAAATTTTCAGTGGCCACTGCAGTCCTATTCTAGGATTTTTGAAGGTAAGGATTAAAATAAAAAAAGTTCTAAAAATTCAGTGAGAAAGACAGACATGGCAGATAATGACAGAGGTAGCCACAGAGTCTTAGAGGAAACAGTAGAGAGGAATGGTCCTTGTTCCATCCAGGAGCTCACAAGAGGTTTCCTGGAAGAGATAATGCTTTAGCAGAATATTAAAGATGAGTCAGATGTAATTAGCCTGTGAAGAAGGGTGGGATGAGTATTCCAAATTGAAGAAATAACTCCCGCAGAGGCATGGAGCTGGAAGCAGCAGGGCATATGTGAGGAATTAAAAGGATATTACAAGAGGAGAAAGGGACAGGAGGAGTTATTGGGAGATAGCACCGGGAAAAAAGTCAAAGAGGATCTGAATAAGTAATTTTGTGCTTAGTTCTGTAAATGATGGAGAGATTTTAAACATTTTTAAGTATTTTAGATAGATTATTCAAGCTGCTATGTAGCCTTAAATGAGTTAAGGCAAGAGGCAAAGGGACTAGTTATGAGCAAATCAGGATGACTCTAAAAGTTTGGGCTATGGCAATAGTAATAGGAGAATGGAAAGAAAGAGATACACTGAAAAAAAAAATGCTCTTCAGAATATGAAATCAGCATAATTTGGTAATAAATATGCATGTTTGAGAGTGGGTAGAGATGGAGAAGTTAAGGGTAACTAATTCTAGTAAATGATCAAGTGTGATACCAATAACAGAGCCAAGAAATAAACAAGAGGAGCAAGTTTGGGGTGAGTTTCAAATATGGTCCAGGTGTCTGTTCTACATGCAGGGCTCAGAAGAGGGGTATGGTTTACAAGTCATCAACTATAAGCGGTAGCTAAATCCTTGAGATTGGAGGTTACTCAGGGACAGTGGGGAGAGGCCTGGTGAAATAAGGGCACCCACATCTTCCAAATGGATATCTGATGCCAAACTGGGGCAGAGTCGTAATGGACTTAAGTCAGCTGGATCTACCTAGGGGAGATTGTTATGATAATTATAAATGTTACAATAATAATCTCAGAGGCTCAGGACAATGGTTTCGGAAAATGACAAGTTGCTCAAACCTTAAGGGAAATAAGTCAAATACCTAGTCCAAAAGACTGCGTTATTTCAGGAAATCTCTGAGTTCTATCTATCAGAGATATAGTTGATTTGCACCCCTACATGGTAGGGGTCCTTGTTTCATTAAAGTTATAATAAGATAGGTGGGAAGGTACAATATCAAGCTCTTTCTCAACGGTGAACCATTTGTCTTGGACAGTGTCTAACAACTTGCCCACAGACAGTAGGCTGAGAAGCCTCTACAGACATAAATCATTAGGAAGGACTTTCCAGGTACCAAACAGGTGCTGCTTCTGTTGTTTGTTTCAATCCCTTAGTAAAGTGCAAATTATCCCAAAGCCACTGGGCAAATGCCATCTTGCCTGTAGGAGTGGCTCTGGAGAAGCATCACTTAGGAAACATCAAATTCCCTGAGCTTGTCCACACATGACAGCTTGTGAAGGCCCCTAAGGAAATCAAGGTTATTGAAGAAAATATCACCGGTTGGCATGCAGGTCTGTTTTTCCCACCTCCTATGCTTTTTGCTACTAAGCAGATGGTGCTATGGCACTTGTTAGGACACTGGGCCTAATTCAAGAGGCGATCTTTGCTTTCGCCAAAGCTCCTGAATTTGAGGGGACCCAGGGAGAACTAATAACCCTCGATATTCCTCTAACATCCTTTCCCTGTGTGATACATCCATTCTCACCTGCTGTTTTCATATTGTACTCCTTCCATGCCTCTGTCTCATACTGAAAGCCTGCTGTGCTGGAACACTGCCTCTATCATTCTTAACTGGCTGCACACACCATCAGAGTCTGCAAATAGCAATGCCCTGCTAGTGGAAATCTCTTCCCAGGGCCTCATCCCCAAATGTTCCAGGCCAGCAGGGGTTAACTAGAGTCTTGCCCGTGAGCCCTTCTCTGGGAAGCCAACGTGTTCCTACTTGTCTGGCTTGGAACTTCTGCAGCCTGTTTCAACAATGCCATGTTTGATTGAGCGGGGTTCATGGGATAACTATGAGGGTCATT
This sequence comes from Tragelaphus eurycerus, assembly GCA_935064755.1. Classification (NCBI taxonomy): domain Eukaryota; kingdom Metazoa; phylum Chordata; class Mammalia; order Artiodactyla; family Bovidae; genus Tragelaphus; species Tragelaphus eurycerus. The sequence continues at coordinate 34,527,688 of CAKXYN010000010.1, read as the reverse complement.
GCTAGGGAGAAAGTCAAAGCAAGAGGAGCAATTAGATGATTAAATTGAAAGATGTTCTTTATGAAACAATTCACCACAGTTCCCAATGATATGTACACTCTGCCCCTCTTTCAAACTCACTTACAGATCCTCTCCTGCCCTTAGGGCAATTATTCCCCTCAATTCAAATGTCTGGAAGGAGGCTGGATGGAAAGCAGAGCTCCATTTCTGCCTAGAGATGCTGGATTCTTCAACAACTCACCCCACCTCCAAAAGACTTCATGGTCCAATTCAAACACTCTTCATTAGGTAAAAACCCAATCACCACCTTTATTTGTGAGTCACAAATTCTTTGTACCTCATTGGTCTAGATTTGAAGATGATAGATAAGAGTAATGTTTACTTTTATGTGTCAACTTGGCTGGGCCATGATGCCCAGATATTTGGTCAAACATTACTCTGTATGTTTCTGTGAAGGTGCTTTTTTGAATGAAATTAGCCTTCATGAGATTAGCCAAAGATTAGTCTGTCAGTGGACTTTGGTTAAAGCAGATCACCCTCCAGGATGTGGGTAGTCCTTATCTAACCAGTTGAGAGCCTTAATGAAACAAAGACTATTGTCCCTTGAACAAGAAGCCAGAAGACTGCCTTTGAACTAGAACTGCAACTCTTTCCTGAGTCTCCAGCCTGCTGGCTCACTCCATTAGATTTTGAACTCCACAATCACATGAACCAATTCACTAAGATAAATCTCTTTTTCTCTTTCTCTATACACATCCTGCTGGTTTCTCTGGAGAACTCTGACTACACAAAAAAATTGTCAGCTGGCTAGATTTACAGATACATGCATATACACACGCATGCACAGAGAGATGATAGTTAATATACTTTTAAAGTATTGCTATAACAAAATTTCCTCAGATAGGTAGATAGACACATAGATCAGATCAGATCAGATCAGTCGCTCAGTGGTGTCCGACTCTTTGCGACCCCATGAACCGCAGCACGCCAGGCCTCCCTGTCCATCACCAACTCCCGGAGGTCACTCAGACTCACATTCATCGGGTCAGTGATGCCATCCAGCCATCTCATCCTCTGTCGTCCCCTTCTCCTCCTGCCCCCAATCCCTCCCAGCATCAGAGTCTTCTCCAATGAGTCAACTCTTCGCATGAGGTGGCCAAAATATAGCCATCTATATATGCACAATGTTTTGTTTTGTTTCAGTTGCTTGTCTCTCTCCCCACCTAGAGGACTTCCTTTAGCGTTTGTTGCAAAGTTGGTCTGGTGTTGCTGAATTCTCTTAGCTTTAACTTGTCTGTAAAGGTTGTCACTTTTTTTTCTATCAAATCTGAATGAGAGTCTTGCTGGGTAGAGTACTCTTGGTGGTAGGGTAGAGTACTCTTGGTGGTAGGTTATTCCTGTTCATCAAATTAAACATATTGTGTCACTCTTTTCTGGCTTGCAGAGTTTTTGTTGAGAAATCAGCTGATATCTTTATGGCAGTTCCCTTGTATATTATTTGTCATTTTTCCCTTGTTACTTTTGATTTTTTTCTTTGCCTTTAAGTTTTGTCAGTTTGATTACTATGTGTCTCAGAGTGTTCCTCCTTGTGTTTGTCCTTCCTGGTATCCTCTACACTTCCTGGACTTGACTGTTTCCTTTTCTGTGTTAGAGAACTTTTTAGTTATTATGTCTTCAAATATTTTCTCAGGTCCTTTCTTTCTCTGGTCTCCTTCTGTAACTCCTATAATGTGAATGTTGGTGTGTTTAATGTATACATACCTAGATAACAAATAGTTGATAGTTAACATGCTATATGAGTATTGTTATAACAAGGTTGTCTCAGATAGATAGATACTATAGATAGATAGATAGCATGTTATAGGAGTTGAGGGATGGAATGAAAAGTTTGGGGGCTGGTTATTTTTTGAGCATAGACTCAATGAAAGCCTTGCTCCCTCCCTGACGGATGAAGCTAGGGTTCCATGGGAATAGACATTTGTCTTATACATAATTCATTGTTTTCCCTTCAGTTCTTATAAGAACATACTGAATACTTCAGATAAGCCATTCCATCCCAGCACTGTAGGACAGCCCCTGATTGAGGAACAGGAACCAAACCCTCTTCAAAAGCATTTACCTCTCAGCCTTTCTGGGACATAATAGCCTCACTCTAACCACTCGCCTTTTTTGGCTTCTATATATCTGTTTGAATAATTATCATTCATCTGCTTGGCCTTTCACAGAATTCCAGCTGTAAATAGCACTCATCATCACCCCCATCACCACAGCTGGTAATGAAGAGGAATGTGCCAGCTAATGAGAAGAGTGGCCCCCATTACAGTAATGAAGAAAAATGGACAGAAATGCTGCAGGATGGCACCTCCAATATTTCCCAGTGTAACTGGCATGAGGTAATTGCTTTTTTATCCTCCCTGCCTTCATCTTTGCAAACTACTTCCAAATTCTTTATATGCATCACAAAATAGACAATTGAAGTAGTATAATAAATTAAAAAGGCAAAAGAGCTCAGCTTTGTGGTACGTCTTAAAACAAAGAAATAAAAACATTTACAGGATTAAAAAAAAGGGTAATTATGGGGGGGGTGTTGGTGGAGGGATCATTTCTTTGTTGTTATTTTTACTTCTTTCAACCACATACAAAGACAGACTCAAACAGGAATAACTCTGAATGTGCTCAAAAAACATATGCCACGGTCACTACTACTTAAATGGTTCCCACTAACATGCAATAAAATGAAACATGAGGCAGATCTACTATGATTCCTCCTGCTGGTATATCCAGGCCTAAGAGCAGCACAGAAATTAGGTCTGTATTTTTTTCGTATCTCATGTATCAAAATGTACTTTATCAGGGCAATTTGTATATGGCATGTCATTCTTCTGGTTTGTCCATTTTCAGCACTTTGCTCTGTTGGGGCTACTCCAAGTACAGCCCTTGGAAAGATTCTCAAACTCAGCATTTTACAAAACCAACAAGAGAATTAAGAACAATGACCAAACCCCATGAAACATCTTTTAGAAATATACCTACAAATTCTTTGATATTCCTCTCCTTCCCTTTCACTTGAGAATGGGCTCGATTCAGTGACTTGCTTCCAGGGACTAGATTACGTTGGAAGTGATGGTGTGGCACCGCCATATTAGATTTTAAAATATGCAGCAAAGGTGGAAACAACCCAAATGTCCCTCTACACATGAATGGATCAAGAAAATGTGTATATACACACAGTGGAATATTATTCAGCATAAAAAGGAGTGAAATTCTGATACATGATACAATATGGATGAATCTTGAAAACATTGTGCTAAGTGAAATAAGCCAGACACAAAGAGACAAATATTATATGAATCCACTTATATGAGGTACCTAGGATAGGCAAATTTGTAGAGAAAGAAAGTAGAATAGAGCTGACCAGAGGTTGGGAGTAGGTGGATAGAGAATTGTTGTTAATGGGTATATAAAGTTTCTGTTTGAGATGATGAAGAGATCTGAAAATGGATAGTGGTCATGGTTGCACAACAACTGAATATCCTTAATGCCACTGAATTATACACTTAAAAATGGTTAAAATGATAAATCTATCTTATATGTTTTTTACCAAAATAAAAAAAAGTTCTCCCAAAAGACTGCACCTTCCATGTTGAGTGTTCTGTCTCTCTCTCTTTCTGTCTCTTGGACCATTTCACTCTAGGAGAGCCAGCTACCATGTCTTGAGGCCACCAAAGCAGCTCTGTGGAGATGCCCACATGGCAAATAGGTAAGACTCCTGGACATACTAGTGAGGAACTGGTGACTCCAAAGAGTGAGCCTTCTTGGAAGCAGATCCTCCAGGCTATCCAAGTCTACAGATGATGCAGCCCTGGCTGGTATCTTGACCATAACCTCATAACAGACCCTGAGCCAGAACCACCCAGCTAAGTCACTCTGGGATTCCTGACTCTCAGAAGATAATAAATGGTGGTTGTTTTAAGTCACTAAATCTTGGGGTAATTCATTATCTGGCAATAGATATTGAATATAGTGTAACTACATATGAGCTTCCCCAGTGGCATAGTCATAAAGAACCTGCCTTCCAAAGCAGGACAAGCAAGAGATATGGGTTTGATATCTCGGTCAGGAAGATCTCCTGGAGTAGGAAATGGCAACCTATTTAAGGATTCTTAACTGGAAAATTCCATGGACAGAGGAACTTGGTGGGCTATAGTCCATGAGGCCACAGAGTCGGACACAACTGAGCGACTGAGCACACACATAAGTATATATACACAAATTTAGAACAATATTGAATGAGATAAATTCACAATAATAATAATCTAAAACAAGTTTCTACTTCTTTCTACAGAGCAAACAGGGGTAGGGGAAAGGTTTTCTACAAAGCTTAACCCAAAGCTACTGGGGTTAAGAAAATGTCTATATCCTGATGCCATTTGTATCTTTTCTTTGCGTTTCATTTGAAATATGGCCATTCCTTCTCATGTTCCATATGGTTCCCTCTGTCACATTTGTCTGTGTGGGAATGGGTATTTTTATATCAGCTGAAGAACATTCCTGGTCTCTGTCTGCAGTAATTCAAAATGCATAGTTCAAGTACAGAATCTGTATCAACTCTATATCTAGCACTCCAGATACTACTTTGTTATTGCAAAGACACACACTAACTGGGAACTCCACGAACTAACCCCCACTATCTGTTTTCTTCTCTCTCTCATTCTTCTTAAGTTCTATCTTTATTGTAGTGACAACAAAAGCAATTTGTATGCAGTTCCAGAGTTAGTAATTACAATAATGATCACCAGAAAAGGTCTTCACCACTCACCAGTGTCTATTATAGACTGGGTGGGGGCTGTCTACAAGCAGCATATAGGAGGTAAGACCTGGGAACCTGGTTGACCCAGGAATAGTGTCAATTATCTGACTTGAAGAATCACTCAGCTATTGAGGAAAGACCCAAGAAAAAGCAAAAAACCAAGCAGAGGTGGCAAGTCACAAGGCAAATAGGGGAAGGATAGGAGGAGACTTTAACAGAGGACCAGTATGGAATAAAGTTAACAAAAATAGAATAAGACACAACATGCTATACCATCAAGTCAGGCATTTAAAGCATTAATCCATAAACACTGACTATGCAACAGGGCAGTACTTTGATTGAGTTTGGACCAGATTCTTAAAGGAGTCAAACTAGACTAGGAATCAGAAGGGACTGATATCATAAGACTTCCTATATTGCATTGTTGGGAGAGTGTGTAATTTCCTTAGTTCTGTCTCACCACAGCAAGGATTTGAAACGGCAGACCAGTGTTACAGCTCAGTTACAGCTCAGAGTTGTATTCAGCAAACAAAGGCTAGCACACCCAGAGGTGTGAGGGTGGGCTGACCCCAAAGGAGCGGTCTCAACACATCTCAGCTCCCTCTTTTTATATGTTTTGTCTCCTCCCCTCCACGCCTGCCCTATGCAAATTAGGGCTAGCCCGGAAGGGGGCATGTTTGTTTCACCTGAGGTTCTTACTCTGGTCCAAGGATTTTTGCTTTGTTCCCTTTTCACGGACTTTTCCGTTTCTTTGTCTTTTAGCCACCACCATTTTGGACTCCTTTTTCCTATTCTAACTACCTAACAGCTTTATTAAGTATTCCATTCTTTTTCTTTTCAATGCAAACAACACATGTACCTAAGTCATTACATGTTGGCATCACAGGCCCCTTTAAATATCTATAAAGTAGCATAAAGTAGGAGGCAGAAGACAACTGCCCTCAGCACTCTTAGAAGATAACCAGGTAACTTCAGATATGACCCCTAGTTCTCTCCAGGCCTCTATGTCATCTGTAAAATAAGGTCACTGTATGTAAGATACTTGGACTGGATCAAAAGATCTACTGAAATTCCTTCTAACTATAAAATTCGAAATTCTATGGCTGAATTCTGATGCCCATACTCTCCTCCATAAGGTATTCCTAGGGAATCATCCTAGCATGGCTACTTGGACAATTCAGTTTCTCCATGTCCATAGTACATGTCCTCCAACTCAGAACAGAAGCGTAGTTTGTACCCGAAAACTCAAGAACTATGAATGGTTTAAGAGTAATCAGTGGGGATTGTGAGCACCAATAGTCAGAGATCCATTTCCAGGGAAGTTCTTACTGCAGGACTTTAGAAGGAAGACGACACCGCAATGGGTGAAAATCTGACCGAAGGTCCCATTCAACCAGGATGGTAAGCCTGGAATTCAATTTAGGGCAACAAGAGAATGAAACTTGAAACTTGGTCTGGGATACATACAAGGATGGTACAAAGCTAAAAAATTATAGAAGCCAAATTGTATCAACTTCAAGAATCTGGAAGGAAATGAGTTTAGCTGGTTCTCAGAACATGATCTGGGGAAGTGAAAGAACAAGTTATATGCCCCACCCCCCTACCCTGCCACTTTTTTAAAAAGAGTTTTTCCATGTCTCATCCAGTGGAAGAATCCTTGTATGTGAGTTCTCAACCAGTCAATGAGAATCTGATGGTAGATTTCGAAGCCTGATCTGATAGAGCTTAAGTCAGTGGCCTGGGGGTTGACAGCTTGCCCTGCTGCTGCTGCTGCTGCTAAGTCGCTTCAGTCGTGTCCGACTCTGTGCGACTCCATAGACGGAAGCTCACCAGGCTCCCCTGTCCCTGGGATTCTCCAGGCAAGAACACTGGAGTGGGTTGCCATTTCCTTCTCCAATGCATGAAAGTGAAAAGTCAAAGTGAAGTCGCTCAGTCGTGTCCGACTCTTAGCGACCCTACGGACTGGAACCTACCAGGCTGCTCCGTCCATGGGATTTTCCAGGCAAAAGTACTGGGGTGGGGTGCCATGGCCTTCCCCGGACAGCTTGCCCAGGGACGAGTAAAACATCTGCTGAAATCTCCTCACCCCCATGGGTTGACCTTAAAGCTTTGAATATGAAAGTGAAAGCCACTCAGTCCTGTCCGACTCTTTGTGACCCCATGGACTATACAATCCAGGGAATTCTCCAGGCCAGAATACTGGAGTGGGTAGCCTTTCTCTTCTCCAGGGCATCTTCCCAACCCAGGGATTGAACCCAGATCTCCTGTACTGCAGGCAGATTCTTTACCAGCTGAGCCACAAGGGAAGCCAAGAATACTGGAGTGGGTAACCTCCAGTGGATCTTCTCAACCCAGGAATTGAACCAAGGTCTCCTGCATTGCAGGTGGATTTTTTATCAATTGAACTATAAAGCTTTTGGGGAAATGAAAAACAGCTTCTCTTAACAAAAAGATTGGGAATCCCTGCTGCCATGTCTTTCTGTTTCCTTAAGCCATGAAACAAAGATGAAAGATGTTCACAAGCAAAGACAGGTCAAATGTATTAAGAGAGTAGGCCAGGCATTTTCCTCCTGAAACCTGGAGAAAAACAGAAAAGAATCTTTTCAGACAAAATGAATATTTTGGTTTCCTTGTTTGATTTTGTTTCACATTTGTTTACTGAACAATAGGGAGAAATAATCTGAGTACGAAAATAACTAGCTATTAGAAGAAGAGGGGAGAATTTCAAAGATGATGCCCCATAGTCTACACAGTCATGTAAGCTTGCTGCCCCTTTCCTCAGCCCTTCCCACCTCTGTTCAGCAATTCTGTTTCCATTCTCTCAGCTCCCAGAAAACTGTCGAGAAGCTGAGTTCTAGTAGCACTTCTCTAAAGCACATTTCATTCTTTATCCGGCCCCCAAATGGACCATCATCCCAGAACTCCTTCTATCATTAGAGGGGAGAAGATGAGTTGAACAAGTCTTTCTCCAAACTATAACCACATTTTTATATGAATCAAACACCTGCCATCTGCTTTACTTCCAGGAAGTTCTTCTTAGCGGGAAGGTGGCACTCCAAGGGGTAAACAGATAAACACTTGGCTGAATGTCTGTGAGAATTCATTAGATAATATCCAAAAAGCCCTTCAGAGAGCCTTGCTAAATACAACCAAAGCTGGTTCCTTGATTTCCTAAAACCAAGATTTCAGGTTTACTTTTGATGTTCCCTGGATACTTAGCAGTGTTTGGCTATATAGAGGAAGGAGAAATATTAACCAATTTTTATTTCAGCTGATCTTTTATAGAGACAAGAAGTAATTTTGCTTGAATTCTCCATTTCAGTCTAGGACAGTAACAGTCAGGCAGGGACTTTGCCCAACACTTGTGAGGTTTACACTCAACCACCTTTGTCAAATGGGCATTTTATATTAAAACAATAGAGCACTGTTATTAAGACACCAGACTGCCACAACTTTAGGAAGATCCTAAACCAAGAAACTTTCTCTGGACCACAAGAGTCTCTATGACTGTAAAAGTCTGATTGAAAAAATCTATTATAGTCCAGGGGGCATTATAGTAGAAAGATCTGGAATCAGACTATATTTGCAGACTTTTTTTTAACTTTTAATTTTGTATTGGGATATAGCTGATCAGCAAACAATGTTGCGATAGTTTCAGGTGAACAGGGAAGGGACTCAGCCATACATATATATGTATCCATTCTCTCCCCAATTCTCCTCTCATCCAGGCTGCCACATATCGCTGAGCAGAATTCCATATGCTATGTTGTTGGTCCTTGTTGGTTATCCATTTTAAACATAGCAGTGTGTCTATCAGATCAGATCAGATCAGATCAGTCGCTCAGTCGTGTCCGACTCTTTGCGACCCCATGAATCGCAGCACGCCAGGCCTCCCTGTCCATCACCAGCTCCCGGAGGTCACTCAGACTCGCATCCATCGAGTCAGTGATGCCATCCAGCCATCTCATCCTCTGTCGTCCCCTTCTCCTCCTGCCCTCAATCCCTCCCAGCATCAGAGTCTTCTCCAATGAGTCAACTCTTCGCATGAGGTGGCCAAAATACTGGAGTTTCAGCTTTAGCATCATTCCTTCTAAAGAAATTCCAGGATTGATCTCCTTCAGAATGGACTGGTTGGATCTCCTTGCAGTCCAAGGGACTCTCAAGAGTCTTCTCCAACACCACAGTTCAAAAGCATCAATTCTTCGGCGTTCAGCCTTCCTCACAGTCCAGCTCTCACATCCATACATGACCACAGGAAAGACCATAGCCTTGACTAGGCGAACCTTTGTTGGTAAAGTGATGTCTCTGCTTTTGAATATGCTATCTAGGTTGGTCATAACTTTCCTTCCAAGGAGTAAGCGTCTTTTAATTTCATGGCTGCAGTCACCATCTGCAGTGATTTTGGAGCCCAGAAAAACAAAGTCTGACACTGTTTCCACTGTTTCCCCATCTATTTCCCATGCAGTGATGGGACCAGATGCCATGATCTTCGTTTTCTGAGTGTTGAGCTTTAAGCCAACCCTTTCACTCTCCACTTTCACTTTCATCAAGAGGCTTTTTAGCCCCTCTTCACTTTCTGCCATAAGAGTGGTGTCATCTGCATATCTGAGGTTATTGATATTTCTCCCGGCAATCTTGATTCCAACTTCTGTTTCTTCCAGTCCAGCATTTCTCATGATGTACTCTGCATATAAGTTAAATAAACATGGTGACAATATGCAGCCTTGACGTACTCCTTTTCCTATTTGGAACCAGTCTGTTGTTCCATGACCAGTTCTAACTGTTGCTTCCTGACCTGCATACAGATTTCTTAAGAGGCAGATCAGGTGGTCTGGTATTCCCATCTCTTTCAGAATTTTCCATAGTTTATTGTGATCCACACAGTCAAAGGCTTTGGCATAGTCAATAAAGCAGAAATAGATATTTTTCTGGAACTCTCTTGCTTTTTCCATGATCCAGTGGATGTTGGCAATTTGATCTCTGGTTCCTCTGCCTTTTCTAAAACCAGCTTGAACATCAGGAAGTTCACGGTTCACATATTGCTGAAGCCTGGCTTGGAGAATTTTGAGCATTACTTTACTAGCATGTGAGATGAGTGCAATTGTTCGGTAGTTTGAGCACTCCTTGGCATTGCCTTTCTTTGGGCTTGGTATGAAAACTGACCTTTTCCAGTCCTGTGGCCACTGCTGAGTTTTCCAAATTTGCTGGCATATTGAGTGCAGCACTTTCACAGCATCATCTTTCAGGACTTGGAATAGTTCCACTGGAATTCCATCACCTCCACTAGCTTTGTTCGTAGTGATGCTTTCTAAGGCCCATTTGACTTCACATTCCAAGATGTCTGGCTCTAGGCCAGTGATCACATCATCATGATTGTCTAGGTCTTGAAGCTCTTTTTTGTACAGTTCTTCTGTGTATTCTTGCCACCTCTTCTTAATATCTTCTGCTTCTGTTAGGTCCACACCATCTCTGTCCTTTATCGTGCCCATCTTTGCATGAAATGTTCCTTTGGTATCTCTGATTTTCTTGAAGAGATCCCTAGTCTTTCCCATTCTGTTGTTTTCCTCTATTTCTTTGCATTGATCACTGAAGAAGGCTTTCTTATCTCTTCTTGCTATTCTTTGGAACTCTGCATTTAGATGTTTATATTTTTCCTTTTCTCCTTTGCTTTTTGCTTCTCTTCTTTTCACAGCTATTTGTAAGGCCTCCCCAGACAGCCATTTTGCTTTTTTGCATTTCTTTTCCATGGGAATGGTCTTGATCCCTGTCTCCTGTACAATGTCATGAACCTCATTCCATAGTTCATCAGGCACTCTATCTATCAGATCTAGGCCCTTAAATCTATTTCTCACTTCCACTGTATAATCATAAGGGATTTGATTTAGGTCATACCTGAATGGTCTAGTAGTTTTCCCTACTTTCTTCAATTTCAGTCTGAATTTGGCAATAAGGAGTTCATGGTCCGAGCCACAGTCAGCTCCTGGTCTTGTTTTTGCTGATTGTATAGAGCTTCTCCATCTTTGGCTGCAGAGAATATAATCGATCTGATTTCGGTGTTGACCATCTGGTGATGTCCATGTATAGAGTCTTCTCTTGTGTTGTTGGAAGAGGGTATTTGCTATGACCAGTGCATTTTCTTGGCAAAACTCTATTAGTCTTTGCCCTGCTTCATTCCGTATTCCAAGGCCAAATTTGCCTGTTACTCCAGGTGTTTCTTGACTTCCTACTTTTGCATTCCAGTCCCCTATAATGAAAAGGACATCTTTTTTGGGTGTTAGTTCTAAAAGGTCTTGTAGGTCTTCATAGAACCTTTCAACTTCAGCTTCTTCGGCGTTACTGGTTGGGGCATAGACTTGGATTACTGTGACATTGAATGGTTTGCCTTGGATACGAACAGAGATCATTCTGTCATTTTTGAGATTGCATCCAAGTACTGCACCAAATTCCCCAACTATCCCTTCCCTCATCGAAGATTATTTCAAGATTCACTCTATCATTTGCTTACAAATGCTGTGATTTTCAGGAATTCCCTGGCAGTCCAGTGGTTAGACCTGCTGCTTTCATTACCTGGTTCAACCCCTGGTCAGGGCATTAAGATGCCACAAGACATGTGATGTGACCAAAAATAAATAGAATACATAAAAATTAAAAAAAAAAAAAAAATGCAGTGATTTTGGAGAGAGTGGATCAAAGGGGTTACGAATATAGGCCTTGGGGGCAGACTGCTTGGGTTGGCACCTTGATTCCACTATTTATTTGCTGGATGGTCTTAAAGTAGTTCTCCAAGCCTTTGGCCTCAGCATCCTTATTTATGAAATGGACTGTTAGTGGCACCTCCAAATGTTGTGGGGGAGGATGAAATACCTTGATATTATTATTACCAAATTTTCAGCATTTTAGCCAATGGCAGGCAAAATCAATAAAGAAAGTGAGCTAACCAAGGAAAACATTGGAGAAAATGTTGTATTTGGCAAAATTGGGAATCAAGCAGAACTTATTCTTTGGCGCTGTCTCCAATTCTGTCTCTCCTGTTAATAATGTCAATGTCCCTATTCCTTCTATAGCACTGCACCCAAGCTCTAGGTTGTTTGCTCGGCTCTGCTCTATACCCACCCTTCCTCAATCAACTTTTATTCACACTGGTTCTATTTCTGTAGGACTTCACTCTGAACCAGGTGATAATATAAGAAGAAAAAAATCAAACCTGGTTGAAGATCTTAATGAATGCTGATAAGTAAATATTAGGCTTTCAAGATGTCACATTTACATTTTACAAATTGAAGATTCCCTTACCACTAGGAGGAGTGACCAAAACCGAGAACTTCAAGTATTGTGGGAGGGGGGTAAGGATAAAAATTTGGGGCAGGTTGACCATTGGTTTTCTTTGAATTACAAATAAGCTGCTATTTAGATAACCTTTAGAGCTTGTCCTAAAGTTAACCTGTTTAATATAAAGCCTCTGAGGCAAAAGCAGAACATGTGTTTAAACACAGCATTATAAAGTTGACAGGCATGGCACTGAGGTCCCAGCATTACTGGTCCCACAGCTCCCAGGGCTGCTGCCAACAAATCATGACAAATTGGACTAGCCAAATTTTTCAGTCATATTTGATTTTACAGAAGATGCAGATACACCTGCTGAAGATGTTCCAAACAGAGGAAAGCCAAGATTGCAGAACAGAGCTAGCAGATGGAGGAAAATGGCAACAGCCCAGCGCTGGCTTCTATCACCCATTATTACAGCCCTGGGATAGGTAGTTTTCTGAATTCAAAGAAGGGGCCAAGGGTAAGGGGATCTGAGGTCGAGATCCATCTTGGCCATTAACTGATTGTGTCTGTAAGCAAGTTGAGTCACTCTACCTTGGAGGGGACAGTAGCAAAACTAGGAAAGAGAGAGATTCCAGAACACTCTCCTTTCATCCTCCCCCAGTCAAAGAACTCTGCCCTGCAGAGCAGTTTAAGTACCTCTACAGACATGCAATGGAAGATAACCAGGTTTCCTGATTAAAACAAACAAACAAACAAAAAAACACCTAGGACTTCCCTGATGGTCCAGTGGCTAGGATTCCATGCTCCCAAGGCCAGGGGGCAAGTGTCTAATTCTGGCTGGGGGACTAGATCCCACATGCCACATTGAAAGATTCCACATGCTACAACTAAGATCCAAAGCAGCCAAATAAATAATTAAAATCAAAGCATTAAAAAAAAATCATAAGGAAATTAAGATGCTGAGACGATTCATCTGGTGGAGAGGAAAGTAATGTGGAGTAAGACAGACAGTAGCAAGATTGGACAGGATCAGCAGCTAGGTTAAATAGCTAGAATGGTTAAAATACGTGTGTGTGTGTGTGTGTGTGTGTGTGCATGTGTGTGTGTGTGTGTGTGTGTGTGTGTGTAGTCAAATGAGATCCCTGGACACCAAAAACAGCAACCCACTCCAATATTCTGGCCTGGAGTATTCCATGGACAGAGAAGCCTGGTGGCAGTCCATGGGGTCACAAAGAGTTGGAGGCAGCTGAGCATGTACATAGTCAAATAAGAGAGGTTAGGCAAGTGGATCTCAGCGCTGGCTGCACCTTAAGGAGTTTTTAAAAATTTCAAATGCCCAGGTGCTATCCCTAAGGAGTCATATGGAACATTCTGGGTCTAGGGTCTAAGCTTCAGTATAAGGTAAAAAGTTTTCTATATAATCCTCAGGTTTAGTCAGTGGTAAAAATCACTGAGGTTAGACTATGCCAGTTTTAACAACAAAAGGAAGAGGTGTGTGTAAGAGACTTCTGAAGGTGACCTGAAAGGATTGACAACTGATTAGACAGAGAGAGAAAGATCAGGAAAGATTCCCAGAAAACTTCGATCGCAAGCTATGGTGCTTAAGAGGAGGAGGTTGCGGTACCCTGTTAAAGTGGAAATGGTTTTGGAAGGAAGATCAATTTGAACTGAAGTGGTTAGCAGGGTATCTACGCAATTCCATCTTTCTACAATACTCAAAGGAATGAGCAGCACCATATCTTTTCTGATCAGAAAGTTTAACTTCGATTTGACTTTATCAAAATCCAGCTGAAACAACTGGCAGTACAAGAGAGATGCACTAAGAGAAGGGTACCCTGTATTTCTTCAGTGTTTACCTATTTTTTTTTTTTTTTTGTCTTAACTTCTTTGGGAGGGATGTAAGTACTTTGCTGGTGGCTCAGGAGAAGGCAATGGCACCCCACTCCAGTACTCTTGCCTGGAAAATCCCATGGGCAGAGGAGGCTGGTAGGCTGCAGTCCATGGGGTCGCTGGAGTCGGACACGACTGCACGACTTCACTTTCACTTTTCACTTTCACGCATTGGAGAAGGAAATGGCAACCCACTCCAGTGTTCTTGCCTGGAGAATCCCAGGGAGGGGGGAGCCTGGTGGGCTGCCGTCTATGGGGTCGCTAAGAGTCGGACATGACTGAGTGACTTCACTTTCACTTTTCACTTTCATGCATTGGAGAAGGAAATGGCAACCCACTTCAGTGTTCTTGCCTGGAGAATCCCAGGGACGGGGAGCCTGGTGGGCTGCTGTCTCTGGGGCCGCACAGAGTCGGACACGACTGAAGCGACTTAGCAGCAGCAGCAGCAGCAGACGGTAAAGCGTCTGTCTACGATGCAGGAGACCCGGGTTCAATCCCTGGGTTGGGAAAATCCCTTGGAGAAGGAAATGGCAATCCACTCCCATGGAAAATCCTATGGACAGAGGAGCCTGGTAGGCTACAGTTCATGGGGTCGCAAAGAGTTGGACATGACTGAGTGACTTCACGTTCACGTTCAAGTACTTTGCACATTTGCAAAAGCTATGAACCTAATTTCCAGGGGAAAAGTACCATTAAAAGAATATATATAGAAGTTAATATGGAGTCCAGGTTAAAAATCCGTTTTTAAGATATGGACGAAAGGGCTCACCAGGCCAAACAAAGTTTTGTTGTTGTTATTATTATGATTATAGTTGCTATTTTATGATGAAGAACTACAGGTAGAAGAGAAATATCAATAGAGAAGATGAGATAGGGCTTCCCAGGTAGCTCAGCTGGAAAAGAATCCACCTGTAATGCAGGAGACCCCAGGTTGATTCCTCGGTCAGGGAGATCCCCTGAAGAAGGGATCGGCTATCCACTCCAGTATCCAATATCCACTCCAGCCACACCAGGGCTTCCCTGGTGGCTCATATGGTAAAGAATCAGCCTGCACTTCAGGAGACCTGGGTTTGATCCCTGGGTTGGGAAGATCCCCTGGAGAAGGGAATAGCTTACCCACTCCAGTATTCTGGTCTGGAGAAGTCCATGGAGAATGGACCAGTAGGCTACAGTTTTAGACAGCCTTTGTCCTAACAATGAGTCACAGCCAAGTGTCCAGAGGAAGCCTTATTTTTCCTAAATGCTTTGAAGCAGTTCACATCTTCTCCCTTTTCTTTGTTCTTTGATTAAAATGCTGATGTATTATTACATGCACCTGTCCTTAGCTTTGTCGTTAAAACATCCTGGCAACCACAAGAAAACATGCCAGCTTGTGATAACTATCTGCATTTTTAATAATGCCTAGCATTTCCAACAAATAGGATTTCAGCATCTAGAACTTTGGATTTGGAAAATGAAACAGCTTTTGTTAGTTCTAATAGAAAAAGGCAGCTTGATTTCCAATGCTCTGCTTTAATTTGGGTCTTACCAGCCAGTGATTTTATTGAAAGTGAAATCCATATTCGTGTTTAGCTTTAGTATCTCAACTCTAAAATGGAAAAATCACAGCTTCAGTAACAGAATTGAGAATGAGGTCTTGGCATCTTTCTTAAAAGGAATTTGGATAAGGCTTCTCAGTAAATGCTCACAAATTACTTATGCCATATGTCTAAACACACACAAACAGGTTTAGAAAACCTGGTTGAATTCAATGAAATCATTAGGTATGAAAAAAAAAAAAAATAACCCAGGCTTCTTTGCTAGATGTTTATCAACAAGGACTATACTTGGTCTAAGGCAATAAAGAGGGTAGGGGGGGTCAAGTCATGACCAGGAAGGAAATTTGTGTGTTCAAGCTCTCTTCATCTTCATGAAAAGTTCTGCACTTTCCACTACTACCTAGAGAGGGGTCCATAATGCATTGTTCTGGGTTCCCCCTTGTAACTTAAACAGAAATGTTTATAATGTCAGAAGTCTTTGATGGCCTGCAAATGAAGGAGGAGAATGTCCCAAATTCCTTGCAGGAGGAACCCACTAAGGTGGCACGAAACTTGACTACCAAATGCAACAGTACACCTATGAAAGGAAAAGTGGTGGCATTACCTCTTAGACCTACGGAGAACCCGGGAGGAGCCTCCACTGGCAGCTCGAGCCATTGTTGCCACTGGAAACTAGGCTGATGTCAGTGTCTCGCCCTCCAGGGATACTGGCCAGCAATCTGTGCTGAAGTTTGCTGCTGCCACTGGAGTCACTCCTATTGCTGGCTGCTTCTCTTCTGGAAACTTCCCTAACCCAATCCAGGCTGCCTTCCCAGAGCTGAGACTTGCCCCGGTGACTGACCCAGGGCTGATCTGAGAGTCGTCTTCTGCTAACCCGCCTGCCGTCACTGTGTCTCAGCAACTCTCCTCTGTGCTGCGTGAACATCGCCACCCCGGAGCCACAACCAGGGAGCTCCCTTGGTGGCTCTGCTATGGAAGACATGGCACCAGCTCCCATGAGCACCAAGTGGAGGTCTGCCTGATCACTACTCTGCAGAGATGCTGAAGACCTTGAAAAGCAGGGGTGGATTACTGCCTGAAAGGCTGTGACGTAAGAGGAATTTCTGGCTTTAGCAATGAAAGGGTATTACTCCTCAGAGTTTCCCCTGTCCTTGAGGCCTAAAATTACGTGGCTCGCAGCGAAGATTCTCATGAGTCTACTTCATTTGAAAGAGAGTTAAGTTCAGTTCAGTCACTCAGCTGTGTCCAACTCTTTGTCACCTCATGGATTGCAGCATGCCAGGCTTCCCTGTCCATCAACAACTCCCAGAACTTACTCAAGCTCATGTCCATCAAGTCAGTGATGCCATCCAACCATCTCATCCTTTGTTGTCCCCTTCTCCTCCCACCTTCAATCTTTCCCAGCAACAGGGTCTTTCACAGTGAGTCAGTTCTTTGCATCCGGAGAAGGCAATGGCAACCCACTCCAGTACTCTTGCCTGGAAAATCCCATGGACGGGGGAGACTGGTGGGCTGCCGTCTATGGGGTTGCACAGAGTTGGACACGACTGAAGCAACTTAGCAGCAGCAGCAGCAGTTCTTTGCATCAGGTGGCCAAAGTATTGGAGTTTCAGCTTCGGCATCAGTCCTTCCAAGGAATATTCAGGACTGATTTCCTTTAGGATGGACTGGTTGGATCTCCTTGCTGTCCAAGGGACTTTCAAGAGTCTTCTCCAACACCCTACTTCAAAAGCATCAATTCTTTGGTGTTCAGCTTTCTTTATAGTCCAACTCTCACATCCATACATGACTACTAGAAAAACCATAGCTTTGACCAGATGGACTTTTGTTGTGCTTTTTAATATGCTGTCTAGTTGGTCATAACATAGAGATGACTTAGAAATATTAGCCTCCTGCTAATATTGTGCATAGGTAACAGATCATCTGGAGTCTCGGTTCACCCTACACTGCTGATGGCCCCTCCAAACCCCATCCTATTTGAATCCTTCCTAAGAAGGCCATACAGAAAGGACACAAAAGCAGGGGTCTTGGCATCTAATAGAAGTGGGTTTCAGTTCAATTCAGTTCAGTCACAAAGTCATGTCTGACTGTTTGCAGCTGCATGGACTGCAGCATGCCAAGCTTCCTTGTCCATCATCTCCCCAAATTTGCTCAAATGCATGTCCATTGAGTCGGTGATGCCATCCAACCATCTTATCCTGCGTCATCCCCTTCTCCTGACTTCAATCTTTCCCAGCATCAGGGTCTTTTCCAGTGAGTCAGTTCTTCGCATCAGGTGCCAAAGTATTGGTGCTTCAGCCTCAGCACTAATCCTTCCAGTGAACATCCAGGGTTGATGTCCTTTAGGATTGACTGGTTGGATCTCCTTGCTCTCCAAGGGACTCTCCAGATTCTTCTCCAGCACTAAATCCCAGCGACATCAATGACTGGCTGAATATGAATAGACTTTGAAAAGTCACTTAACTTTCCTAAACCCCGTTTTCTTTTATCGTAAAATGGAGGTAATAATATTCAACAAATGAATTAAATGCAATGAAAATGCACAGCCTAGCCAAGGTCTTCAATACACTGTAGTTCCTCTTTTTTCATGCTTCCTCCTTTCCCCCCTCCTTCCTTCTTGGGTCATAGCCAAGAAGTGCCATGCCTTTTCCAAGTAGTGAGAATTCTGTTTGTCTTGTACAAACTCAAGGTAAAGCATACCCTCACTTCAAAGGAAGCTGGAAATTCACACTCACTGGAAGATTAGGCTTTAGATGTTTTGTTTGTTCTTTTTTTCTATTTTACTTTTCCTCCCTTTCACAACATGGGCACTGTTCCCTTGGCATTTGTAAGTTTACTTTTTTATTTCTACAGGTGTAGGTGGATTGATTCAAGAAGAGAAATGGTGGTACAAAAAGATTTTTTCCAAGTGCAGAATTCATTTCAAAAGGGGGAGTGTTTTTCATGGTTAGCTGACATGTGAATGCCTGCTAAGTGCCAAGTACTACTCCATATATCAATCACCTTCCTCCTCACAACACCAGGAAGAGAGAACTTGGATTAGTAGGCAAGGAAACTGAGGCAGAGAGAGGTTAAGTAAATTATGCCAGAATCACACAACTAATACATGACAATAGATTTGAACCCAGGTAAACTTTCTGTTGGGCTTCCCTGGTGGCTCAGATGGTAAGGAATCCGCCTGCCAATGCAGGAGACAGGGTTTGATTCCTGGGTTGGGAAGATCGCCTGGAGAAGGAAATGGCAACCCACTCCAGTATTCTTGCTTGGGAAATCCCAAGGACAGAGGAGCCTGAAGGGCCATAGTCCATGGGGACACAAAAGAGACAGACACGATTTAGGGGCTAAACAGCAACAACAGCAAATGTACTGTCAGAATACGTGCTCTCTACCATTTCTGAAGCTTATTCATTTCCTTTCCCTAGCAGCTCAATATATAGAAAACTGAGGGAAGATGGATGTGGAAAACACAGATTAGAAGAAAATGAATCATGAAGGACATTTTGAAATAGGTATTGAGTTTATGTAACTGAAATTTGATGCTGTTTCCAAATATTCATAATAGAAGCACTAATGTTTTATAAAAGGGCAGGTGTCTCAGTCTGATCAGCTTTAATGTTCTAAGTAATGATGTCAGAAAGCCAGTAGAGACTCCTGAGAAAGTGTTTGGTATTTGCTTTATTTTCCTGTGCTAATATTCCTTGACCAAAAACAATCTCAAGGTTTCCAAGGGTAGCCAGGCTCCCCAGCCTGCTTTCTTTGAAGGAAGAAATATTTCCATTTTGAAGAGATGAAATGAACATTTTCTTGGCTACGTATTTAATGATGTTTCTTTACTGGAAATACCTCCATTTTTTCTTCCTGAATCAGACTTTCAGAATTAAAAAAAAATTTTTTTCACCTAGAAGAGACCACGGATAGCATTTTATTTCCTCTCCTTTCTCTGGTAATGAAGAAGTGAAGGTCAAATAATTTCAGTTCTCTCACTGCTCTAGAAGCCAATCTAGGGTGGGAATCCAGTTCTGACCCCTCATCCAGTTCTACCACTCAACCACATGTGTTTCTTTCTCTCACACACAGGCTCTTTTTGGCCACCAGTAAACACACTGACCTTTGAAATATGGAAAGAAAAGCGCTTTGAAATAAAACTGGCACAAACAGCGGTTAGACAGCCGTCATCTGGAGTCCGAAACAAAGAGGGGCATAGTTTTCGAGCTGTCTTCGTAATTACACGAAGCAGTTATCACTCATGCCCCAGTCTGAGCATTACCCCCCAAACAAACAGCCGGGGGTTTGAGAAAGCACATAGGCTACTTTGTTGCTCTAGCATCCTGGGGGGTGGGAAGCCCCTCAGCTAAAAATCACATGTGGCTGGGACTGTTTTCCAGAGCTCCAGGCTCTTTCCTTTCTTCCTTTCCATTAAAACCCTCTGCTCTTCTTGGCAAAAGCCTTCAGGTGAGGTAAGTGCCAATTAACAACAAAGAGCTTGATGTATTTCAAGTTTATGACTTAGAGCTGGGTTCTCATGAAATATATTCTTCTTCTTTAGCCCAGAAGCCTCGATGTGCAAGAGAGCAAAGATTCTACGTGTGGTTGAAATTTGGTTCATTTTTTGCGATGGCCCTAAAAGTGATTTCTCTTTCTGGGGTTTGCTCAACTTAGGAAACCAGGCAAATGAACCCCAGAAAAGGGGAAAACTGATTCTGAAAACTTCAACTGCAGAGATAACTGGAGCAGAAGACTCAGCAAATTGGGGTTTTGGAAAAAGTGATCTTAAATGTCTCATGGGTTCTTTGAAAATTGATATGGTCAGATCGCTGAATGAGTAGGAGAAATGGGAATAACAAATCCCCAGGTCCTCTACAGCCTTTTCCAGCTTTCAAATTTGGATATGAAAATTTTCTACCCTAGGAGTGATTTTAGTCATGCCAATGATTATCTGAGTGTTATCACGTCAGTTTATGGAAAATACTTTGGCGAGAAGTTCTTAGGTCACAGTGATCTGACCAATAAGATGATCTGATTTGACATCTCAGAGCCATTAAAGACCAAGAGGTTTGGCAACAGGAATGTAAACAGGTTAAAATATATTTCAAAACAATTCCTGTAGTTATTAAGTATACTCAGTTGCTTGATATTTTCAGTGCCTACTGAATTTAGCCAAGGAAATGACAGATGCATATTAAAATGCATGCAAATACTACACACAAGCCACATTTTAATATATTGTTTTGCATCCATAATTTTAGTCTTGTGATTTGTATTTTCATTTGCTTGGGAACAAAGACTTTCTTCTTTCCCCACTTGGGAAACAAGGCAAGACTTGTTTCTGCCAGCATCCTAATAGTATTACTGAAAAAGCAGCAAACTTAATGGTTCAGGAACCACTCTCCACCACCTGCTTTCAGGCCCCTTAAAGAGGGGCTGCGTTTACAATGCATTGAAAAGGTGAAAATATGCAATCAATCAGCTGCTTTGTCGCAGAGTGGCAGGCAATCATATTTTTTTGTCCTTGTGTTAAAACTAAACAGACTGGTTTTTTTTAAAAAAAAATTAAGCTGTTTAAATGTATAATCTCTTTTCAAATAAAGGGTGTGGCAGAGTGCCGGCTATGCATTTGCCAAATCCCATTTCCTTTAACCCAGGGTCACAGAGAGAACACATTTCCCATTCTCCCCTGCAATTAGGTGATTTCTGGCTGGAGGACTGTGGGCCAAAGTGA
Source organism: Tragelaphus eurycerus (assembly GCA_935064755.1). Lineage (NCBI taxonomy): Eukaryota > Metazoa > Chordata > Mammalia > Artiodactyla > Bovidae > Tragelaphus > Tragelaphus eurycerus. The sequence goes on along the minus strand of CAKXYN010000010.1, from coordinate 34,506,462 downwards.
TTTACACAATGCCCAAGTCTGGCCACTGGGATCTACTGTGCAACCCTTACACTGATGTGTTTTCCTTATCTTGAACTCCTGGCAAGATGCAGAGGATCAGGTGGAGAACACTAAGGGCGTAAGGAGAAGCCTCAGAATGGAAGGAGGTGGGGGTCCTAGAATAAAACCGTGGGGAGCAAACTCTGCCCCTGTCCAACACCCTTGACCAGCGACTCACAGACGACTATGACACACGTTCATCGTGTGGTAGCCAGTCTCCAATGGCCGCAGCTTCTGGTATTCATACCCTTGTGTATTTAGTACTCTTGCCTGGAAAATCCCATGGACGGAGGGGCCTGGTGGGCTGCAGTCCATGGGGTCACTAGTAGTCGGACACGACTGAGCGATTTCACTTTATTTTTTCACTTTCATGCATTGGAGAAGGAAATGGCAACCCACTCCAGTGTTCTTGCCTGGAGAATCCCAGGGACGGGGGAGCCTGGTGGGCTGCCGTCTATGGGGTCGCACAGAGTCGGACACGACTGAAGCGACTTAGCAGCAGTAGCAGCAGCAGTGTATGGCAGAAGTGATGGTGTGCCACTTCTGAAATTAGATTATGAAAGACTGTAACTTCTGCCTTGGGTGATTTCCCGATTGTTTTCATTTTGTCTTGGGGACACCAAGGAGCTACATCTGTGAAGATGCCCACTTAGTAATGAATGAAAACCTCCTCCACCAAACAGCAAGGAGTTGAGGCTTGCCAGTAATCAGGCAAGTGAGTTGGGAAAAGAATTCCAACTCCAGATGATCCTACAAATGATGGTAACTCCAGGAGATAGTCTGAATACAGTGTTGTGAGAGACGCTGAGCTGCAATCACAGTGAAGCTGCTCCTGGAGTCTCAAATCTCAAAAACTGTATGAGAAAATTCCTCCTTTTATAAATTGAAGTAGAGTTGATGTGTTTGTTGTTTTAAACTGTTAAGTTTTAGAGTTATTTGCTGCCAAGCAGTAAATAACTAATACAACATGAATAAGAAGTATACTTTCACTGAGCCACTGGGATTGTTTGTTACAGTACTTAACACTGACTAATACAGCTGCTGCTGCTGCTGCTGCTAAGTCGCTTCAGTCATGTCTGACTCTGTGCCACCCCATAGATAGCAGCCCACCAGGCTCCCCCATCCCTGGGATTCTCCAGGCAAGAACACTGGAGTGGGTTGCCATTTCCTTCTCCAATGCATGAAAGTTGAAAATGAAAGGGAAGTCCCTCAGTCGTGTCCGACTCCTAGCGACCCCATGGACTGCAGCCTACCAGGCTCCTCCATCCATGGGATTTTCCAGGCAAGAGTACTGGAGTGGGGTGCCATCGCCTTCTCAGGACTAATTCAGCAGGGAAATGCTTACAGTGACCGTGGACATACAGTGAGCAGCACTCTAAGCTTTCTAAGGGTAAAGGCTTTGGTTTGTTCCTCTTTGATATTTCACTGCCTAACACAGTGCCTGGACAAGGGTAGGCACTGAACAAATGATAAATAACACATGTGGCTTTCAGTAAGATGCAACGTGTGGTCCTATGTATGGAATGTATAACTTTAAGGTTAGATGGCGTTAACTGCACTTTATTCAGGGTCAGAAAAATTCTAGGATTGTATTCCTACCAAATATGTAGATTGTAGTTGATCAAACATTCATCTAAAGAAGAGAACTCAGTCATCTAGTTATGTATGTATTATTTCCAGACCAAGTATTCTAATAGGTATTAATACATCTGTTAATTTAATCTTTATAAAAACTTGATAAAGTGTGTGCTATTGCTCTTCTGGGTTTATTAATGAGAAAACAAACTCAAGAGAGTTAAGCACTTCATCCCAGATTTCAGAGCAATTCAGTAGCAGAGCCTGTGCTTGATCTGTGAGTTGCAAATGCCAAGGATCATGTGCGCATGCTAAGTGACTTCATTCATGTCCGACTCTGGAGTGGGTTGCCGTAACTTCCTCCAGAGGATCTTCCCAACCCAGGGATCAAACCCATGTCTCTTAGGCCTCCTGCCATTGGCAGGTGGTTCTTTACCACTAGTGCCATGTTATGCTAGGCTGCTCCCTGAATTGAATTCTCAAAAGAAACAGGGCAGAGCTCCAAAATCTAAGAAAAGGCTGTTAAATTGATGGAGTGGATTAAGAGATAACCCTGTGAAGACAGAAGAGAATAATCAAGACCGGCCTTGAGAGATTCCTATTAAGAGGTGCTAAGATCAAAGTTTCTAAAGTCCTGGAGGACCTGGACTGAGTCATCCCTCAAACTGATACACATGCCAGGGATGGGACCTCACTTGAAGCTTATCAGAGATTGTTTAGGAGAACTGAAACACCTTCTGCCCATAGATAATTAGGTGCTTTCTCTCTGCCTCATGTCAGCTGCACAGAGTCGTGGCTCACCACCCCAGAGGCCACCATGGAGAGAAAGGTAAAGAATATGCAGAAAGTGAAGTGAAGTTAGTCGTTCAGTCGTGTCCAACTCTTAGCGACTCCATGGACTGTAGCCCTCCAGGCTCCTCTGTCCATGGAATTCTCCAGGCAAGAGTACTGGAGTGGGTTGGCATGCCCTTCTCCAGGGTATCTCCCCTACCTAGGGATTGATCACAGGTCTCTGGCATTGCAGGCAGATTCTTTACCATCTGAACCTCCAGGGAAGTCCAAAGAATATCCAGAACCACAGGGCAACCAGCTCCACTGGAGCGGCAGAGACAGGAAGGCTTGGCTTCCCTCTAATTGACAAAAACCTTCATAACACATTCCTTCCAAGGCTTGCAAATCAGCACTAGCCTCAGAGAAATCAGGTATGAACCAAAGAAGCACAGGGAATAGATAGTTATCTCTGTGTTTGCCTCTCCTGTCGGTCCTGTTTTTGCTTGTTTTTCATGGGAACTTGTGTGTGGTGAGGAGGCCGGGTATATATTTACTTTGGGCAGTAAGTTCTCTTAGCCCAGCCTTGTGGGAAGAAGTGGAAGTCGCTGTTTACAAGGAACACTACCAATGGGCTAATAAGAATTTTTCATGACTTTTGGATGTTTGTAGAACTAAAGGCTTTTGAAGTGAGAATCCAAGGCTGACCTAGAGTCTTGGAGACCAGGATAATGACCTCTGGAAAGCTGCTGTGGCTAACGCAGAAATACTTACTTATTCTGACATTTACAAACTTTGGTTGCCTAAGTATGCTCCTCTCCATCTTAGATAGGGAGACGGGTTTTTAATCTGTAACTGTTGGTGGTACGTCAAAGTTTTAAATTTATCTTTCACTTCATGGGGCAGTGGATTTTTCTAAAGAAATGAATGATGCATTCACCTTTAGCAAGGAGAATATATTAAAGTTGTGCAAAATAATATACCATTTGAAAATGTGGAAGATCTGTTTACATAAAAAGCAATTGATATGTACATTATGAATCACTCTAAATAATTTATTTAAGGAGGCCCTCAAAGATGTAATTGTAACAGGAACTAAGTTTAAATTCTTACACTTGAAAATAAAACTGACTGCTTTATAATGATTCACAATTTAGAATATATTTATGCTAGTAATTGTTTTCTCCCAATCATTTTGAATTAGCAATGTCTTGCTAGAGAAATAAAACAAACCCCTACATTTATGCATCTTCATACTCCTTTGCAGCTGTGGCTCACAAAATCAATTACTTGGCATTAATGCAACACATAGTTTTTTCCACTAGGAAAAAATATAATTAAAAAAAAAGCCAATGATTGTCATTGTATAAATGAATTCAGGGTCCACTAACAGATCACCGTGAAAGGCTTTGTCAAGGCCACCTTGACTAAGTGAAGGGGCAACTTGGGGAGATTCCGAGGATCCTCCTACAGTCACCCATTTGTCACACATGTTCAATCTCCATCTTTTCCCTTTACTTCTAAACGAGTATAAATTAGGAGTTAGAAGGTCTGAGCCAGATACAACACAGAGGAAGCCAGTGACTGGAGAGAAAGGTGAGCAGGTGCTAGGACAGTAGGGAAGGTTCTGGCAGTCGGCTCCTCTGTGATTCCTGCTCTTCTTGTGGCTGGTGGGTTGCTTCTTTACATATATGTCTTTACTGCCAAAGAATACTTTGTGTGTATGTCCTGACAACAGCCCTATTGTTTTTACACTCACGTGGTTGTTGTTGTTGAGTCACTAAGTCATGTCCAATTCTTTGAGACCCCTTGGACTGCAGTATGCCAGGCTTCCCTGTCCTTCACTATGTCCTGGAGTTTGCTCAAATTTATGTCCATTAAGTCCATTGAGTCAGTGATGCCATCCAACCATCTCATCCTCTGTCATCCCCTCCTCCTCCTGCCTTCAATCTTTCCCAGCATCAGGGTCTTTTCCGTTGAGGTGGCTCTTCGTATCAGGTGGTCAAAGTATTGGAGCTTCAGCTTCAGCATCAGTCCTTCCGGTGAATATTCAGGATTGATTTCCTTGAGGAAATCACTCATGAAGAACGCCTAACTGCTCCCCGTCTCCTACATTGTTCCCCATCCAACACCACGCTGCCCCTTGACTACTCTCTGATATGCAAATTTGATCATGTTATTTCCCTATTACAGAATGGTTTCTCACTCATGGTTTCTCAACCCAACACTGGCTTTCAAGATCTTCCGTGACCTGCCTCCAGCCTACTTTTTGGCACCAGAGTCCTTCACTCTCCCTCCCAGTTCTGTGCTCATAAAGCACCTAAAAGGGTCTACCTTCTCCACCTTGGTATGCTTCACCTGCTCTCCTCTCTACCTGGAATCCTCTCTTCCTCCCACCTGTCCCCACCTGCGGCATCCTCTGCCTGATAACCCCCTCCATCATCCTGTAAGACCTAGATCTTCATCTTGGAAGCCTTCTGTCTACCAACCAGGGCTGTGCTCTCCCACCTTGGAGCCTCCACTGTGACAGATGCAGCATTTATTACTCTATTTTCACGTTGGTTTTTTTTTTTTTTTTTTTTTTTTACATCACTTCTATATATATCAGTATTTCTCTACATATGGCCTGAAGAACAAGTGTCTCAAAAATATTTGCCTCTGAGGCTTCCCTGGTGGCTCGGTGGTAAAATAGTCTGCCTGCCAATGCAGGAGACACGGGTTTGATCCCTAAAATGGGAAGTTCCCACATGCCTCGGAGCAACTAAGTGAGCCTGTGCTCAAGAGCCCAGGAGCCGTGACTACTGAAGCCCGTGATCCACAACCAGAGAAGCCATCACAGTGAGAACCCATGCACAACAAGAAAGAATTGCCCCTGCTTGAGAAAAGCCCATGCACAGCAACAAAGATCCAGAACAGCCATAAATAAATAAGTAAAAATATCTGCCTCTGAGAAATGCGGAAGGCTTGTTCCCATTTGAAATAGGCCTGCCCAGGGCTTCTTAGGTGACTTAAACTGCAAACCACTTGGACTGGACTTTAAACTCAGAAAGGGCAGGCATCATCTATTAGGACATGGTTGGTGATGAATGAATACAAAGAGTTAATTGCTCTTCTGCCACAGGTTGAGCTTCTGTAGCTCCTACTCTCTGTAATGTTTATGAATGCAGCTCAGAGTATAAGTTAGTCTTGTTTGCCATCGCATCTATCCCGGATCCTCGCCCAGGGCCCCAGGGCGTGATAGACACTAAATAAACACTATTTCACAGATGGAAAGAAACTCTGGCCTGAAGAGGCTCTGAGTGCTGTGCAGCAGGGCAAAGGTGCAGCCAAAGCATGAAGAAGATTAGCACAAGGCCTGCTCAGTTACCCAGGAGGAGGCACGAAGTCCGACCAAGAGCATAGCTGGCAATGCTCTGATGTTCCTTTGTAGAAATCCTTGATGTGGGCTGTGAAATGTCAAATCCAGATTTGATTAAGCCCAACTCCAAATCCCCAAGGCAAGTGTATATCCACGGTCTTAATGTAATTATTGGAGCCACCTCCGTCTGTTACTTTCAAAAGGGCTGAGATAGCACCCCATTCATTGATACCGACTCCTACAAAATGAAGCCTGCAATTAATTCAGCACATCCCAGGTGGATCATGCCTAAAAAGTCTGATCTGGCTCCTTCCTGAAAATTGAAATATTAAATTAGCACCCTTCCCCCCACCCCAAAAAGGTTCTGATCTACTGTAAAGCCAAAAGGAAGAGTGGGCTCCAAAGGCTACAGTAGAAATCAAAGTTCTGTTTCTTTTGCGTAGGGCTAGACTGAAAAGGCAAAATGATAGGACACTGAAAGAGAAACTCCCCAAGTCAGTAGGTGCCCAATATGCTACTGGAGATCAGTGGAGAAGTAACTCCAGAAAGAATGAAGGGATGGAGCCAAAGCAAAAACAATACCCAGCTGTGGATGTGACTGGTGATAGAAGCAAGGTCCAATGCTATAAAGAGCAATAATGCATAGGAACCTGGAATGTCAGGTCCATGAATCAAGGCAAATTGGAAGTGGTCAAACAAGAGATGGCAAGAGTGAATGTTGACATTCTAGGAATCAGCGAACTGAAATGGACTGGAATGGGTGAACTTAACTCCGATGACTATTATATCTACTACTGCGGGCAGGAATCCCTCAGAAGAAATGGAGTGGCCATCATGGTCAACAGAAGAGTCCAAAATGCAATACTTGGATACAATCTCAAAAACAATAGAAGGATCTCTCTTCCTTTCCAAGGCAAACCATTCAATATCACAGTAATCCAAGTCTATGCCCCAACCAGTAATGCTGAAGAGGCTGCAGTTAAACAGTTCTATGAAGACCTACAAGACCTTTTAGAACTAACACCCAAAAAAGACGTCCTTTTCATTATAGGGGTTGCTGCTGCTAAGTCGCTTCAGTCGTGTCCGACTCTGTGCGACCCCATAGACGCCAGCCCACCAGGCTCCCCCGTCCCTGGGATTCTCCAGGCAAGAACACTGGAGTGGGTTGCCATTTTCTTCTCCATCATTATAGGGGACTGGAATGCAAAAGTAGGAAGTCAAGAAACACCTGGAGTAACAGGCAAATTTGGCCTTGGAATACGGAATGAAGCAGGGCAAAGACTAATAGAGTTTTGCCAAGAAAATGCACTGGTCATAACAAATACCCTCTTCCAACAACACAAGAGAAGACTCTAAACATGGACATCACCAGATGGTCAACACTGAAATCAGATTGATTATACTTTTTGCAGGCAAAGATGGAGAAGCTCTATACAGTCAGCAAAAGCAAGACCAGGAGTTGACTGTGGCTCAGACCATGAACTCTTTATTGCCAAATTCAGACTGAAATTGAAGAAAGTAGGGAAAACCACTAGACCATTCAGGTATGACCTAAATCAAATCCCTTATGATTATACAGTGGAAGTGAGAAATAGATTTAAGGGCCTAGATCTGATAGATAGAGTGCCTGATGAACTATGGAATGAGGTTCATGACATTGTACAGGAAACAGGGACCAAGACCATCCCCATGGAAAAGAAATGCAAAAAAGCAAAATGGCTGTCTGGGGAGGCCTTGCAAATAGCTGTGAAAAGAAGAGAAGCGAAAAGCAAAGGAGAAAAGGAAAAATATAAACATCTGAGTGCAGAGTTCCAAAGAATAGCAAGAAGAGATAAGAAAGCCTTCTTCAGCGATCAATGCAAAGAAATAGAGGAAAACAACAGAATGGGAAAGACTAGGGATCTCTTCAAGAAAATCAGAGATACCAAAGGAACATTTCATGCAAAAATGGGCTTGATAAAGGACAGAAATGGTATGGACCTAACAGAAGCAGAAGATATTAAGAAGAGGTGGCAAGAATACACAGAAGAACTGTACAAAAATGATCTTCACGACCAAGATAATCATGATGGTGTGATCACTGACCTAGAGCCAGACATCCTGGAATGTGGCGTCAAGTGGGCCTTAGAAAGCATCACTACGAACAAAGCTAGTGGAGGTGATGGAATGCCAGTGGAGCTATTCCAAATCCTGAATGATGATGCTGTGAAAGCGCTGCACTCAGTATGCCAGCACATTTGGAAAACTCAGCAGTGGCCACAGGACTGGAAAAGGTCAGTTTTCATTCCAGTCCCAAAGAAAGCCAATGCCAAAGAGTGCTCAAACTACTGCATAATTGCATTCATCTCACACGCTAGTAAAGTAATGCTCAAAATTCTCCAAGCCAGGCTTCAGCAATATGTGAACCGTGAACTTCCTGATGTTCAAGCTGGTTTTTAGAAAAGGCAGAGGAACCAGAGATCAAATTACTGACATTCGCTGGATCATGGAAAAAGCAAGAAAGTTCCAGAAAAGCATCTATTTCTGCTTTATTGACTATGCCAAAGCCTTTGACTGTGTAGATCACAATCAACTGTGGAAAATTCTGAAAGAGATGGGAATACCAGACCACCTGACCTGCATCTTGAGAAATCTGTATGCAGGTCAGGAAGCAACAGTTAGAACTGGACATGGAACAGCAGACTGGTTCCAAATAGGAAAAGGAGTTCGTCAAGGCTGTAGATTGTCACCCTGCTTATTTAACTTATATGCAGAGTACATCATGAGAAACGCTGGACTGGAAGAAACACAAGTTGGAATCGAGATTGCTGGGAGAAATATCAATCACTTCAGATATGCAGATGACACCACCCTTATGGCAGACAGTGAAGAGGAACTCAAAAGCCTCTTGATGAAAGTGAAAGTGGAGAGTGAAAAGGTTGGCTTAAAGCTCAACATTCAGAAAATGAAGATCATGGCATCTGGTCCCATCACTACATGGGAAATAGATGAGGAAACAGTGGAAACAGTGTCAGACTTTATTTTTCTGGGCTCCAAAATCACTGCAGATGGTGACTGCAGCCATGAAATTAAAAGACGCTTACTCCTTGGAAGGAAAGTTATGACCAACCTAGATAGCATATTCAAAAGCAGAGACATTACTTTGCCAACAAAGGTTCACCTAGTCAAGGCTATGGTCTTTCCTGTGGTCATGTATGGATGTGAGAGCTGGACTGTGAAGAAGGCTGAGCCCCGAAGAATTGATGCTTTTGAACTGTGGTGTTGGAGAAGACTCTTGAGAGTCCCTTGAACTGCAAGGAGATCCAACCAGTCCATTCTGAAGGAGATCAGCCCTGGGATTTCTTTGGAAGGAATGATGCTAAAGCTGAAACTCCAATACTTTGGCCACCTTATGCGAAGAGTCGACTCATTTGAGAAGACTGATGCTGGGAGGGATTGGGGGCAGGAGGAGAAGGGGATGACAGAGGATGAGATGGCTGGATGGCATCACTGACTCGATGGATGTGAGTCTGAGTGAACTCTGAGAGTTGGTGATGGACAGGGAGGCCTGGTGTGCTGCGATTCATGGGGTCGCAAAGAGTCGGACACGACTGAGCAACTGATCTGATCTGAGACTGATATCTATTTGGCACTTTCCACTTCCTCCTTCAAATGATAACCTATCAATTTTCAGATAACCCATGCTTTGAATTTTTAAAGGCAAGCCAGTAAACACCATTAGCTATTGTAAGGGTTATGCACTTCTAATTGAATGATCAGTGTATACAAGTGGAAACTTGACTTTCCCCGCTTAGGCACACTTTGAGGGATGGACCGCCCCCCCCCCTCCCAACAAAAAAAGAAAAGTCAGGACAGAATCAAGTCTCCAACCAAAGTAGGCACATTGGGATCTATTAAATTAAACCCAAATGCCACAGTTTCACTGGAGCAGACCTGATTTCACCACTGCATTCTCAGAGGGAAGAGGGGTGGAGTGGTATCCACTCACAAGCTCCACCACAAGCCAGAGCTCCACTTTGTTCTGTGAAATTCAGAACATATTTAATTCTTTTTTTTTCCTAAAATTTACTCTTGCCCTCACTTAGGGTCTGGCTGGAGCTAAAATCATAAGAGCCAAAGACAGCAGGGGAAAGGCTGCTTTATTGTGAAATCCAATCTGAGTAAAAGCAAAATGGATCAGCAATCTTTTGACCTCACCTAGAGGCACAGTCTGACTGACCCATATGGTTTAGAGAACTTGGAAAAGGTCTGATGAGCTGTCAAACCTCTGAAAATTTAAAGCTTTGTTTGTCACCCTCTATAGAAGTGATTCCACAGTTTTTCAAATTCCAGAAGCTTCCTAAGCAGGACCAATAAGTCTGAGGAGACATAAGTCTCTTGGTGACCCTAAAGAACTATCCTCATGTGTCTGGGACTCTGGAGATCAGCCCAGGCCAGTTATCTAGAGGCGATAATGGATTCTGCTGGAGCCATCTGCACTAGACTTACCCCAAGAGATAGATCATTTCCAAACCAGCATCAAGTGTAGGAGGGTGGGGGAAACAAACGGATTTTCACCACTTTTTGGTTCCTGCATCAAGAGCTAATCCCAGACATGGCAATGACATTAAGGCAGGAGTCCTGGCAGCAGCTGCCACTGAGTCAACAGGTTTAAATTGCAAGCAGTCTTTAATGCACAGATTATATCAGACAGAGTTCCTGCCTTTCAGGGACTCCCTTACCTAAAGTAAGTAAGTAAGCGTCAGTCACTCAGTCATGTCTGACTCTTTGCAACCCCATGGACTGTAGCCCGCCAGTCTCCTCTGTCCATGGGATTCTTCAGGCAAGAATACTGGAGTGGGTTGCCATACCATCCTCCAGGGGATCTTCCCCACCCAGGGTTCAAACTCAAGTCTCCCACATTGCAGGTGGATTCTTTACTGTCTGAGCCACAGGGGATCCCTTGCCTAAAAGCACCCATCATCTCACTCTCTCTTGACTTATATCTGACACCCAAACTCATGTAATCCCCTTCCAGCTTGTCATCATGGACTCTTCCATCTTCCCACCATGTCCGCCATACATTCTATCCTTCAGATCAATGACTGGCAACCTTTTTCTGTGAAGAGTCATATAGTAAATATTTCAGGGTTTAGGGCTGTATGGTCTCTTTCATAATTATTCAACTCTGCTATTGTAGAACAAAATCATTCGTAAGGAGTAATGTAAATGAATGAGTCTGGCTATCTTTCAAAAAATCTTTTAAAATACATTTATTTATGACTGTGCTGGGTCTTCGGTGCTGCTTGACGGCTATCTCTAGTTGCGGTGCACGGGCTTCTTGTTGTGCTGACTTCTCCTGTTGCAGAGCACATCCTCTAGAGTGCAAGGTCAGTATTTGTGGCACGTGGGCTTAGTTGCCCTGTGGCACACAGAATCTTCCCAAACCAGGGCTTGAACACATGTCTGCCTCATTGGCAGGTGGATTCTTAACCACTGAACCACTAGGGATGTCCTCAACAAAACTTTACTAACAAATACAGGTGACAGGCTAGATTTGGTCCCCAAGCTGTCAGTTTGCTCACTTTTGTTTTAAATAGACCCAACGTATTCCTTTGTAGGTGTTAGTTCTTCTGCTTGGGATCCTTTGTCCTTTTATCTCAGCTCTGCTGCTGCTACTGCTAAGTCGCTTCAGTAGTGTCCGACTCTGTGCGACCCCATAGACGGAAGCTCACCAGGCTCCCCCGTCCCTGGGATTCTCCAGGCAAGAACACTGGAGTGGGTTGCCATTTCCTTCTCCAATGCATGAAAGAGAAAAATGAAAGTGAAGTCGCTCAGTCGTGTCAGACTCTTAGCGACCCCATGGACTGGAGCCTACCAGGATCCTCTGTCCATGGGATTTTCCAGGCAAAAGTACTGGGGTGGGGTGCCATTGCCTTCCCCGTTATCTCAGCTCAAATATATTAATTCATTAAAATTCCTTATTTATTGCAAGATTATTAGATGTCAGATACTGTGCTAAGATCTAGAGATGCAATAGTGAAAAAAAAAACAGACATTTTCAACAGTGATAGACTTTAAATTCTAGTGGAAGCAAATGAACAATAAGCAAGTAGCAAACAACAGCATGCATGCCAGGTGGAACCAGGATGAAGAAAAGTAAGGGAGGGTAGGTGAGTGAGTACGTTATTTTATTTTTTAAATATTTATTTATTTGGCTGTGCTGGGTCTTAGTTGCAGTATGTGGGATCTTTAGCTGTGGCATGTGAGGTCCAGGTCCCTGACCATGGATTGAAGCTGGGCCCCTTGCACTGGGAGTGTGGAGTCTTAGCCACTGGACCAAAGGCAAGTCCTGAGGATGTTATTTTAAATAGTGCTTGAGGAAGGCCACTGGATGAAGTAACATGAGAGCAGAGACGAAAATAAAGCATGAATTCAGTCAATGTGGATACAGAAGGGTGGGGGGTGGTGGTAGGAAAAGCATTTCAGGCAGAGGGAATAGCAAGTACAGGGCTCAAGGCAGAGCCTTCTTTGTATCTTAGAGGAAGTGATAGGAGACCAGTGTGATTGGAGTGGGGTGAATGAGGGAGGGATGAGCTCAGAGAGGTAGCAGTGGGCAAAATTTTGTAGGGCCTCGTGGGGCCATGGAAAGGACTTTCATTTTTATTTAGAACAAGACTAGAAACCACTGAAGGGTAGAGAGCAGAAGATTGAAATAATCTGCCTTATATTTTAACAAGATCTCTCCCCTAGCCATGTGTAGGATAGAGTACAGGGAGGCAAGAATAAAAGCAGAAAGACCTGATAAGAGCATTTTACAATAATCCAGGTGACAAATGTTTCCCAGGGTGACAAGAGGGGAAGTGTTAAGAGTTTGTAGGTTCTGAATATATTTTAAGCTGCAAGGTAAAATGTGAAGGAAATAGTCAAGGATGATGCCAAGAACTTTTGACCTGAGGAACTGGAAGGATGAAGTTTCCCTTTATCAAGATGGCAAAGACTGTAGAAGGAACAGATTGGGTGGGAATAATCAAGATTTTTTAAAAATTATGTTATGTGCAAGATACCTGCTAAACCCGTAAATGGAAATTTCAGGTAGCCTGTTATAGGACATAACTGCTTTGGAGTTCAATGGGAATTTCATGGGGTGGGTATTGGGGAGTTATCTGAAATAGATGATATTTAAAGCCCTGAAATGAGGTAGGAACACTTAGAGAAAAAGGGAGAAGAGAAGAGAATTCAAGGACTGAGTTCTGAAGTACACCATGTTCAGAGTTTGGGAAGATAAAGAAGAGTCAACACAGAAGACTTAAAAGGAGTGACCACGAGACAGGAAGTGAAGCAAGAGTGGCCTCCCAGGAGCCAAGTGAAGAAAGTCTTTCAATAAGGAGGAAATGAACAACTGTGTGAAATATTACTGACATATTGAGCAAGATGAGGACTAAGACATGACCCAGATTCAGCAATGTGGGAGTTGTTGTTGTCCTGGATAAGAACAGTGTGGGGACTGGTGAGGATGAGAGCTTGTAAGGAGTGTGTCAACAGAGACTGGAGAGGCCTAAAGAGTACCTTCCTTCTCCTAAGACCCCATAATACTTCACACTCTCGTTTTTTCACACTTACAATTATTGGCTTATATGTCCATCTCTGCAACTACTCAGTGAGCAATCTGGATGCTGAGCCATGTTTCTCATCCTCTATACAACCCAGCATGAGGTACTCATTAACTTTGTCAAATGAATGTGAAACTGTAATCTAAGAAAGCTTTCATATAAATGAATATGGGTACCATTTAGACTGGGCTTCCCTGGTTGCTGAGTGGGTAAAGAATCCACCTGCAATGCAGGAGATGCAGGAGATGTGGGTTCGATCCCTGGGTCGGGATCCCCTGGAGGAGGGCACAGCAACCCACTCCAGTATTCTTGCCTGGAGAATTCCATGGAGAGGAGCCTAGAGGGCTACAGTCCATGGGGTCACAAAGAGTTGGACATGACTGAAGCAACTGATCATGCAAGCATGCCATTTAGACCAGCAAAAGTAACACTAATAAATGGGATTTTAAAAGGAAAGGTGATGGATGTTGTATATTATACATGGTGTTGTGACACTGTAGATATTTGGGTTTATTCCCTGAATATTTTATACTATTTTTGTGTTTAAATTATACATAAGTTATTCTCCATAGTGTATAGTGAGATCCCTCAGTACAACTAGTTCAATTTTGTTAAAGAGTAGAGTGAAGATCTATAGAAATTAGGAGCTTTACCCTCTTCCTGTAAAGTTTTTGTTCTTGAAAGATTAAGTAAAATATCTCTTACCTCCTTTCAAATTTTCAAAGTTACCAACTCACCATTGTTGCAGGAAGTCTCCAAAAATGCATAGTTCCTTATTCTCTCTATTTTAAGATTACATTTTTTAAAAGCAAGAATCACTAAAATGAGTTACTTTGGGGTCTGAATAACACTGAGTTTGTTATTTCTCTCTTTGTTGGGATAATTATTTGAACATTGAGTTCTTATAACCATAACTATTAAGGTCCAGAAGCACAAATTATTACATGATGATTCAAGTGACTTTCTGATTATACTGCTTAATAAAATTAACACTGGAATCTGAAATACTGTGTCCAGAAGTCAAATGGTGACTTTCCAAGGGCCCATTAAAAAAAAAAAATAGATTCATTTTAGAGCATAAAATGTTGCAATCTTTATAAAATGTTGCAATCTTTATATTTCCAAGTGAGAGCTAGTTCGTTCAGTTAGTTACTGCAAATTAGTGATTCAGTTACATTTTATTTATTCAGTATGTGGGGAGAAGTTTTAAAAAGTGTAAAGTGAGTCATTTCATAAGACCAAAGCCAAGCAAAATTAGAGCAGCCCCTGGTTGAAGCTATTTTTATTGCAATGAGAGGGTTTCTCACTGCATCCTTGGTACACAGGTGTGGTCAAACTTCAGCATGGAAAGTAAGAAGTCATGGATTCTAAGGCAATGATTTGAATATGTAATGCCACAGACACATTTGCTATAAGAAGCCAAAAACATGTGACAGAAGAAATTAGGTAGAAACAGTTGAAAATTTTTCTCCTTTATATTTCACTTATCAATGGCTCAAAGACCCAAATTCCGACTTTACATAAAGGCTTTCTTTTTTCTATTTTATAGAGAAATAACTTTATAAAAAACTGTTCTTACGAATTACTCTTTTGTGTCTATCTAGCTCCTTATTTTCTGGGACGTGGATTTAATAGGCTATAATGCTATTTAAACACCACAGATATTTAATGCAGCATGAAAAACCCTTAAGCTACAGGAAATTGAAAAAAAAAAAAAAGTCTCAGTGCCCTGGTCACAAAGTGAAAGATCCTCTTGACATGAACCTCGAAAGTAAAACAAAATTACGTTTCCCTTAGGTTTCTGTGTGTCCCGTGATCAGTAACCATGGTCTCCCATGATTTCATTCACGTACCTCTTAGGGATTCTGTTCCAGCCAGCCAGCCAACTCTCAGCTCTAGGTGCTCTGGAAACTCAGCTCTGGAAAATATCAGGAGCTAAATCAATGATAAAGCCAAAAGGTTGCAACCATAAATGTCTTTTGAACACTCAAAATAATTACCTTATGCACATCAGGGAGCAAGCTCCTGGTACTCTTGGTGTCAGTGTAACAGGCTGTTCAATCAGGAGTCCTTGATCTAAAGAGAGTATGTGTGCTATGTAGCTTCAGTCATGTCTGACTAAAGAGAGGATCTGTCAATAATGCAATCATGGCCCATGATTGCCCATTATCGTTGTCATCAATTTAGATAAACTAATACAAATCACCAGAGATGTTTAAAATCAGTATCTAATAATTATACAGATATTATAGAACATAATAGAATTTGAAAAATATATAAAAGAATAAAGTATGATGGTCTTAGCATGCAGTGGGGAAGGTATAAACATGATGAAGTAGGCCTCTGTCTTTACATTTCTTCTTGTTTTTATCCTTATTAAAGGGTCAAGAGAAAGTGTGTGAAATTTTATGCTAGCAGACTAGAATTTTATGCTTTCTTTATTAAGAGGGAGAAGACAATATCTTCTCCAAAGACCACCAATTGATAAAGGAGATTACACTTTAGTGATTTTTTGTTTATTAGAGTTAGGTGTAGTTTGCATCAAATTCAGCAACCGGTTTTTCAACACAGTTTTACAGGCATTGCCTGTAAGTATTCTTGGAAACTGGGTACCTAGATAACATGCTTTCTTGTATTAAATCAGTTTTGTGTAAACCAAAGTGTTTCTGCCCTGCC
Source organism: Tragelaphus eurycerus (assembly GCA_935064755.1). NCBI lineage: Eukaryota > Metazoa > Chordata > Mammalia > Artiodactyla > Bovidae > Tragelaphus > Tragelaphus eurycerus. The sequence continues at coordinate 34,490,454 of CAKXYN010000010.1, read as the reverse complement.
CTGTCCTGGGTTTAAACAGCCACTCCTTCATTCTCCCTTCTATTACCCTCCTACCATGCTCAAACAGGGAACTTTTTCATTTCTTTTACTTTCTTTCCTGTTCTTAAAAAGAAAATTGTTTTTCTTTTCTTCTTCAACAGTTTTCAAGCTGGTCATACATGTTTTTGAAAGGCAGTTGAACGTACTGGTTAGTATAAAGGCTTGGAGCTAAAAAAAAGAGTCCTGGGTTTAAAACTCAGGTCTGACACTAACTGTGCCCCTTTGGGCAAATTATTATATACTTAGCTCTAAGCTTCAGACCTTCATCTGTAAAATGGGGATATTGATAACTACTTTCAGGGTTATTGCAGTGACTGTTGGAGAAAAAGCAGTTCAAAAGCTGAACAGAGCACAGCAGGAAGAAATCATAGCTATTATGATTTTTAGAATATGACCAACTGACTTGTGGAAACATAGGAAAGATAATGTTTTCACAGAAATCCTATTTGTAAGCTTCTAATGGACCCACGAATACACTGCAAAATTTGTGCCCGATGACATTGAACGTGAACGTGAACGTGAAGTCGCTCAGTCGTGTCCGACTCTTTGCGACCCCATGGACTGTAGCCTACCAGGCTCCTCTGTCCATGGGATTTTCCAGGCAATAGTACTGGAGTGGATTGCCATTTCCTTCTCCAAGGGATCTTCCCAACCCAGGGATCGAACCCGGGTCTCCCTCATTGTAGACAGACGCTTTACCATCTGAGCCACCAGGGAAGTTGCCCCATGACATTCGTGGGAATTAAATGAAGAGCTTTGTCGCCAGACTCCAGGCAAGCTTCATTTAGAACAGACACACGGCAAAGACAGAAAAAATCCATAAAGCTGCTTTCATTTAAGAATTGTATATTTCTGCTCTTTACTTTGTCCAGAAAAGTATTTTAGAAGGTATATCTTTCCTAACAAGTTAAGAAAGTGTGGTATGGATCAATTAAGGTTATAAAGTAACAGAGAAAATAGGCCCTCATCAGAGTTTGGTTCTTTACAATAGATAAAAAAAAGCAAAGAGCAATTTAATCAGCTTCCATAGGTCTGGGTTTCTCTTCTTGAATCTTAGAAGAAGGGATCTTGCTTTATTTCGGCTATTTCCCATGGAGAGCCCTCCCCGCCTCCCTTCAGTATTCAGGCTAATTACAACTGGTGAGGTAGTTTCCAAGCTGAATAAGAAATCAAAAGGGAAGGGAGGAGAGGTGGTGTGGATTTCAGAGAAAAAATAACTTAAGAAAAAGTATGTTCTCAGAGGGGGGAAAATGAGAGAATCAGGTCACTGAGCTGGAGCCAGGAAAAATCCACATGAGTGGAAATTGGAGCAATGAAAGTATTTCATATTAACACATCCGACGGCTGAATGTGCCTGGCCCAGAGCATGTTCTTCCCCTCCTGGAAAGTGGCCGGGGGCTGAGAGACCTCTAGGCTTTCCTCTGTCATATTCATTCACTAATCAGCACTATTCAGCCAGCTGGACACGTGGTTTTACCAGAGGTGCCCTGGAAAGCTGGAGGGCCACATAGCAACCGTTATAATCAAAACCACCGGAGACTCTTATTTCAGCTGCTGAAATACGAAGTTTCAAAGGCAGATATGCCTCCAATGCAAACAGCACTTTCTTTTCTTTCTTTCCTTCTTTCTTCTGTTTACAGTTTTAAATTCAAGTACTTGCTAATTATATATCAATAGGGACAGAATGCATTTGGCCTAAAGCAAAGATATAAATGGTTTAAAGGACAGGCAAAGTGTCATATGTCAGTAGACATGAGTTGAGGTTAAACTCTGCTGACGTGACCAGAATATTGACATCTCTGTTAGAGTCAATATCTCAAAATTGATGGTGTGGTTTGGCATACGTACTTCCTTAATGACTTGCCAGTGTAATTCGAATATATCTAATAGCCCTCCACACATCAGAGGGCCTTAAGCTCCTTCCTCTTGTGTTTTCACCAAAAACTCTCAAACCTTTTTGCTATCCAAATCTCAGTTGACAATGTGATATGAGGCACAACATTACAATCCTGAAAATCTTGGCAAAAAAATCTGTCTGTCTGTCTATCATCTATATATCTTGTTTGTGTGGCTAATTTTGCTACAATTCAGGTGATACTGGGCCTGAGTTTGAGGATAAGGACCTAGAGGACTCATGAACACACTGCAAACTTAGCTTAAGAGGACATTAATGGGAATGCAAGGCAGACCTTTGTCACCCAACTCCAGGTAAGTTTCATTTAGTACAGACACAGAAAAAAATGAGATAGAAAAAAAAAAATTGAAAAATTATATTTGTTCAGAAAAAAAGAGGAATGTTCTTTTATCTTTTTGTTTCCTCCTTTATCTCTAATTGCTGTGTTCTTCTCAGTTTGTGCCTTTGCAGCTTCCCCAACATAATGAAGCTTGTTGTCAATGACTAAGGAGTTTTTGTTTTATTTTGTTTATCTAGCTAATCCTAGATGTTCATGACTTCTGAATTTTATCTGTTTCAGCTCAGTTTGACTTTCTAAATCAGGGTATCCACTTACGATTCTACCTGGACCAGTGATTCTGAACTCTAATTCTATATGAGAGTCTGATGGAAAGGTTTAAAATATACCAGTATCTAAGCAATTGAATTAAATATGGTTTTTCCAGTGGTCATGTATGGATGTGAGAGCTGGATTGTGAAGCAGGCTGAGCGCCAACGAATTGATGCTTTTGAACTGTGGTGTTGGAGAAGACTCTTGAGAGTCCCTTGGACTGCAAGGAGATCCAACCAGTCCATTCTGAAGGAGATCAGCCCTGGGATTTCTTTGGAAGGAATGATGCTAAAGCTGAAACTCCAATACTTTGGCCACCTCATGTGAAGAGTTGACTCTTTGGAGAAGACTCTGATGCTGGGAGGGATTGGGGGCAGGAGGAGAAGGGGACGACAGAGAATGAGATGGCAGGATGGCATCACTGACTCAATGGACATGAGTCTGAGTGACCTCCAGGAGTTGGTGATGGACAGGGAGGCCTGGCGTGCTGTGATTCCTGGGGTCGCAAAGAGTTGGACATGACTGAGCAACTGATCTGATCTGACCTGAAGCAATTGAATTAGTCTGGGAACTAACCAGTACTCTTTAATTTAGAAATGGTAAAAGTCTGGTCCAAACTACCACATTTCAGTTACCTATTGATGTGCAATAAACCATCCCAATATGTAAATAACTTAAAAGTGAAAAAAAAAAAGTGTTAGTTGCTCAGTAGTGTCTCACTTTTTTGATTCCATGGACTGTAGCCCAGCAGGCTTTTCTGTCCATGGAATTCTCTAGGCAAGAATATTAGAGTGGATGCCATTCCTTGCTCCAGGGGATCTTCCCAACCCAGGGATCGAACCTGGGTCTCCTGCGTGGCAGACAGATTCTTTGCCATCTGAGCCAGCAGGCAAGCCATTTTTTGATAGTTCTGTGGGACAGAAATCCGGGCAGGGCACATCTGGCTGGCTCTTCAGTCTCACGTAGTGTCACCTAGAGTCATTCAGTTACATTCAACAGGCCCAAAGGTCCAATAAGGCTTCACTCACATGACACACGGCTATCTTGGGTTTCCTTATAACATGGTGGCCTCAGGTTAGTCAGACTTCTTAGATGGCATCTGGCTTCTAAAAGAGAGGAAGCAAAAACTGTTAATCTCTTTCAAGGCTTAGCTTCTGAAGTCCCATATCACTACCTCCAAATTCGGTCAAAGCAAGTTACAAGGCCAGCCCAGATTCAAGGGGCGAGGAAATCAATTCTTCTCCCTGATGTGAAAAGTAGCATGCGTGCTCAGGGGCTGAGTAACTGTTGGTGGCACTATTTTGAGATTACAGATCACACACCATCAGCTCCCAATCCTAAAGTCATGGCAGACATTTCTGTCTCATCATGGCAGTCTCTCCCCTTGGTCCTAGAATTGTTCTCGGTGCTGTACCTCAGAGGTCAGAGGTCAGGATATTGGAATGAGCATGCAGGTTGAAATGTATTGACTACACCTGCTCTATTGGGAAAAGAGAAAGTTCTAAACTCTCCCTGCCATGGCTTATGAAGCAGAGGGATTGACATTCTGAGGGAAAATTAGGGAAAGTGCCAATCGTCTCCTGGCCCTGCCTGGGGGACAGGACAGTCTCTTGAGTTCTCACAGTAATCTGTGAAGTAGGAATTTCAGGTTTTGTTACTCTCCTCTAGGGTTTTTTTTTTTTTTTTTTTTTAATGTTAATTTGGCTGCTCTGGGTCTTAGTTGTGGCACATGGGATTTTTGATCTTTGTGGTAGCACGAGGGATCTTTAGTTGGGGTGTACAAACTGCTAGTTGCACCATATGGATTCTGGTTCCCTGGACCAGGCATTAAACCTGGGCCCCCTGCATTGGAGCACAGTCTTAGCTGCTGGACCACCCGGGAATCCCCTCCTCTAGTTTATAAAGGGGGAAACTGAGGCTGGCTGAACACAAGGCACTGCTTTAGGTGCTATAGAGAACATAAAACTTGCCTACACATTGTTGTGGTTCTTAATATCATTTTCTGGCAAAAGAAAGGCATTTAAACAACTAACTATAATACCCAACATAATGAAATGAAGTTAATCAGAGAAGCAGGGAGGGAAAAAAAAGGCTCTGGAAGTCAAAGGCAGAAAAAGAATAAGTGAGGTGATCTAAGTTGGATTTCATGAGGGACAAGGATGGTGACAGGACAGTTTCTTCAGAAGAGAATGACTTGAACATCAGAAGATAATGGAAATATTGGGAAAATTAAGCAAGTCATAAATTTTTTTTGTAAAAATATCCTCTTTAAGATCAAGCTTTTACAATGCCACTTCATGACATTATACATTTTGGTTGCAAAAAAATGATACTAAAACAAACCCAAGTTGATTTGTTACTTGTTTATTCGAAGAACTCCCATATGTGCATTTTAATAAAGTTAATTTCATAATTTTAGTTTTGTTTTTCAAAATGGTTTTACTCCTCACTATGAAACTTAAGACCTTAGTTTTGGTTGATTCATTATAAGTGGCATATTTTTCTGGTACCTGTTATTTTGGAGTTATGAAGTTAATCTATAGAAAGAACCTATCATGTAATGAGTGGTTCATAAATTTTACTCTTTGTGCCTTAAATTTGTATGACTTTTGACAAATGCATTGTGTCAAATACCTACTATGCCATTGTTATCTCTACTTTAACAAAGATGTATATGGTACTTACTATGTGATAGACACTAACTTATTTACTCCTTTTATAACTTTATTAGATGCTATTAGCACATCATCTCTGGTATAGGTAACAAAATTAAGATAGAAAGGCTAAGTAATTTCTTTAAAAATCACACAGCTAACATGGGTAGATCTCCACTGAGAACCTGGGGCATCCACCACTCTAATACCTTTCTGGTGTTATAATTTTTTTTTTAATTAAAAAAAATTTTTTAATTGGAAGATAATTGCTTTACAATGTTGTGTTGGTTTCTGCCATACAAAAATGTGAATCAGCTATAAAGTATATATATATATATATATATACCTCCCTCTTGTGCCTCCCTTCCGCCCACCCCATCCCACCCTTGTAGGATGTCACAGAGCACCAGGTTGAGTTCCCCATGTTATGCGGCAACTTTCCACTGTCTATTTTATATATGGTTCTGTATCTGTTTCAATGCTACTCTCTCAAGCCGTCCCACCCTCTCTTTCCCCCACTGTGTCTACAAGTCCATTCTCTATGTCTGCATCTCTATTCCTGCCCTGCAAATAGGTTCATCAGATCCATTTTTCTAGATTCCATATATATGTGTTAATATACAATATTTATTTTTTATTCTATTATATATTTTTTACTTTTATGACGTTCTTCTCTTCCTCTTCTTCATCCTAAAACAATTTCCCTTTTACCACACATTGAATTTAACTTTTACCTGCTACATCTCATTACCTGCCTTTTCATTTTTTAAAAAATTTTAATATGTTTTTCCTTCATTCAAAACCTAATCATCATTCTAACAAAAGTTCTCAAACACATTAAAATATGATTTATTCTCTAAGCTGAATAGAGACCAGAGTACAATATAAGGTAAAGGGAAAAATACATCATAAATTTTTCTTTAAGTATAATTTAAATACAACTTCAGATGTATAGCATGATGATTTGATATTTGTAAAAACTGCAAAACAATCACTACAATAAGTCTAGTTAGCATTTAATCAATTGCTGTTCAGTTCAGAAATTTGAAGAGTGCAGACAGGAGCTCCATGATAAAATTATCACACAAAAAATGATGGTTACTCTGATGCCACTAACATGCTGTCCGAGAAGAACAACAGTTGACTGACCCTTGTCTGCCTTGGAACCAAGGTACATAAGATTCAATAAAACATGAGATTTTAAAGAAAAGGCAGTCTGAAAAGTTAATACAATCATTTTGTCACTTGTAAACGGTTTCTATCTCCCTGTCATTCACCAAAATATACAAAAGCAGACTTTCTATCTCCTTTAGAAATTTTAGGAGCTGCTAAAGAAATGGATAATATTTAGAAGTGGATTCTAATCATCTCTATGTCTTTTCTTTTGGAAAAGAAGATGCATATCTTGAAGATAATCATAAAAAGCTTTTCAGGAGACACAAGATCTCAACCAAGATGCATTCACTATTCTCCTTTCAGTGGATTTAGAGTGAAATTATACATGGAAAGAGTTGGAAAATAATTCAAGCAAATATCAAAGAAAGAAGTTCCTTCAATTCACTAATTACTTCCTATATACCCTGATATAAAAATCAAAATCAGATCAGATCAGATCAGTCGCTCAGTCGTGTCCGACTCTTTGCGACCCCATGAACCGCAGCACGCCAGGCCTCCCTGTCCATCACCAGCTCCCGGAGGTCACTCAGACTCGCATCCATCGAGTCAGTGATGCCATCCAGCCATCTCATCCTCTGTCGTCCCCTTCTCCTCCTGCCCTCAATTCCTCCCAGCATCAGAGTCTTCTCCAATGAGTCAACTCTTCGCATGAGGTGGCCAAAATACTGGAGTTTCAGCTTTAGCATCATTCCTTCTAAAGAAATTCCAGGATTGATCTCCTTCAGAATGGACTGGTTGGATCTCCTTGCAGTCCAAGGGACTCTCAAGAGTCTTCTCCAACACCACAGTTCAAAAGCATCAATTCTTCGGCGCTCAGCCTTCTTCACAGTCCAGCTCTCACATCCATACATGACCACAGGAAAGACCATAGCCTTGACTAGGAGAACCTTTGTTGGTAAAGTAATGTCTCTGCTTTTGAATAGGCTATCTAGGTTGGTCATAACTTTCCTTCCAAGGAGCAAGCGTCTTTTAATTTCATGGCTGCAGTCACCATCTGCAGTGATTTTGGAGCCCAGAAAAACAAAGTCTGACACTGTTTCCACTGTTTCCCCATCTATTTCCCATGCAGTGATGGGACCAGATGCCATGATCTTCGTTTTCTGAATGTTGAGCTTTAAGCCAACCTTTTCACTCTCCTCTTTCACTTTCATCAAGAGGCTTTTTAGCCCCTCTTCACTTTCTGCCATAAGAGTGGTGTCATCTGCATATCTGAGGTTATTGATATTTCTCCCGGCAATCTTGATTCCAACTTGTGTTTCTTCCAGTCCAGCATTTCTCATGATGTACTCTGCATATAAGTTAAATAAACATGGTGACAATATGCAGCCTTGACGTACTCCTTTTCCTATTTGGAACCAGTCTGTTGTTCCATGACCAGTTCTAACTGTTGCTTCCTGACCTGCATACAGATTTTTTAAGAGGCAGATCAAGTGGTCTGGTATTCCCATCTCTTTCAGAATTTTCCACAGTTTATTGTGATCCACACAGTCAAAGGCTTTGGCATAGTCAATAAAGCAGAAATAGATGTTTTTCTGGAACTCTCTTGCTTTTTCCATGATCCAGCGGATGTTGGCAATTTGATCTCTGGTTCCTCTGCCTTTTCTAAAACCAGCTTGAACATCAGGAAGTTCACGGTTCACATATTGCTGAAGCCTGGCTTGGAGAATTTTGAGCATTACTTTACTAGCGTGTGAGATGAGTGCAATTGTTCGGTAGTTTGAGCACTCCTTGGCATTGCCTTTCTTTGGGATTGGGATGAAAACTGACCTTTTCCAATCTTGTGGCCACTGCTGAGTTTTCCAAATTTGCTGGCATATTGAGTGTAGCACTTTCACAGCATCATCTTTCAGGACTTGGAATAGCTCCACTGGAATTCCATCACCTCCACTAGCTTTGTTCGTAGTGATGCTTTCTAAGGCCCATTTGACTTCACATTCCAAGATGTCTGGCTCTAGGTCAGTGATCACATCATCATGATTATCTGGGTCTTGAAGCTCTTTTTTGTACAGTTCTTCTGAGTATTCTTGCCACCTCTTCTTAATATCTTCTGCTTCTGTTAGGTCCACACCATCTCTGTCCTTTATCGTGCCCATCTTAGCATGAAATGTTCCTTTGGTATCTCTGATTTTCTTGAAGAGATCCCTAGTCTTTCCCATTCTGTTGTTTTCCTCTATTTCTTTGCATTGATCACTGAAGAAGGCTTTCTTATCTCTTCTTGCTATTCTTTGGAACTCTGCATTTAGATGTTTATATCTTTCCTTTTCTCCTTTGCTTTTCGCTTCTCTTCTTTTCACAGCTATTTGTAAGGCCTCCCCAGACAGCCATTTTGCTTTTTTGCATTTCTTTTCCATGGGGATGGTCTTGATCCCTGTCTCCTGTACAATGTCAGAAATGCAAAAAAAAAAAAAAAAAAAAAGCAAAATCAAAATCAGTTGCTGTCAAAAAAGTCTGAGCTCAGAGAGCAGACAATTCAAATTTGATATTCACTTGGCTTTGAAAAAAATCTCAAAAGGCAATGTTCCTTGGAATTCTAAGACATTTTACTTTTTCCACTGTGCTATGAGCAAGGCCAAAATTTAGGCCAATGACAGTGAAAATTATGCTACCCATCCCTGGGTATTTTCCTGAAGTTCATCAGTAGATAATAAGGGGAATGTAAATAGTATCAATAACCTCACATACACAGATGATACCACCCTTATGGCAGAAAGTGAAGAACTAAAGAGTCCCTTGATGAAAGTAAAAAAGGAGAGTAAAAAAGTTGGCTTAAATCTCAACATTCAGAAAACTAAGGTCATGCCATCCAGTCTCATCACTTCATGGCAAATAGATGGGGAAACAATGGAAACAGTGACAGACTTTATTTTTTTTGCTGGGGGGCCTCCAAAATCACTGCAGATGATGACTGCAGCCATGAAATTAAAAGATGCTTGCTCCCTGGAGGAAAAGCTATGACCAACCTAGACAGTATATTAAAAATCAGAGACATTACTTTACCAATGAAGTTCTGTCTAGTCAAAGCTATGGTTTTTCCAGTAGTCATGTATGGATGTGAGAGTTGGACTATAAAGAAAGCTGAGCACCGAACAATTGATGCTTTTGAAGTGTGGTGTTGGAGAAGACTCTTGAGAGTCCCTTGGACTGCAAGGAGATCCAACCAGTCTAACCTAAAAGAAATCAGTCCTATATATTCATTGGAAGGACTGATGCTGAAGCTGAAACTCCAATACTTTGACCACCTGATGCAAAGAACTGACTCATTAGAAAAGACTCTGATGCTGGGAAGGATTGAAGGCAGGAGAAGGGGACAACACAGGATGAGATGGTTGGATGGCATCACTGACACAATGGACATGAGTTTGAGTAGGTTCCAGTTGGTGATGGATAGGGAAGTCTGGAGTGCTGCAGTCCACAGGGTAGTAAAGAGTCGGACATGACTGAGCCACTGAATTGAACTGAACTGAATTAATGTCGATTGAACACCCTGCAAGGTACTAGATGCTTTTCATATTGTTTCATTTAAACCCCACAATAATCACATATGAAACTTACAGACCAAGAGAGGAATTTGTTATTTTTAATGCAAAGGAAGCTATTCAACGTGAGAAAACTGGAATGGTGAGAGATGTTCATTCCCTTCTTTTTGCATAAGCAAGTGGTGGAGTTAGGATCAGAACTTAGGTCTGGAGTCTCTATGCTCAGTGTTTATTTGTTCCACTGCGTCTGTCATTAGCTTCTGAGCTCCTAAGCTGGGCAGGGGGTCTGGGTGGGAGGAGGAGGTAATCTACATGAGGGGGACGTAAGTGGTGGGAAGGCAGCTTCACTGAGGAATGACAGGACAGAGAGGAGGTGGGGTCCAAGGTGATGACGTGTAAGCAGGACACCGGCCAGCTAGGGAAGACTGGAACAGGACCCTCCACCTGGATGCGCTAGCTTCAAGTCCCAGGTTTGATTCTAGCTTCTCTTCACCTACTAAATCCAGCTCCTGGGCAGTTTACCACAGCCCATTAAGACCCACCTCCTTCCACTGATGGTGTCATGCTCACTGTAAAGCTGAGGTGTTGCAGGCCTCCTCCAGCATGGTAGTATTTCCTGTCATTAGACTATTTTCCTCAGGGCCCAGCTCCAGAGAGGTCTTGGCTTCTCAGCCAAAAAGACCTGGGATCGTCAGGCAGTAATTCTTCAATTTATTGCCCCTGTTTCACATTCCTGACCTGTGAGTATTCACAGACAGAGACCAGCTTTCCAAAGCCCAGCCTAAGCTGCTTTGATTTTGTCATTGTCCTATAATTTCATGGAAATGGCTGCTCTGATGCCAACAAATGACTAATAAAATCCCTCTGCCCACTCATTTTTAATGTCATTCTGGAACTCCAGAACAGGGACCATCTGGTCATGGTGCTTACTTTAATATAAAAGAGGGGCTGAGTTGAAAATCATATTTCTGAGAGAAGGCTGGATGAACCTTCTGTTTGTGTACCCAAAGCATAGCAAAACAAGTGTAGCGTTTCATCTGGGGTGCTGATGAGGTACGCTGAGTGCCGTGTAGGCAGCTCTGTCCGTGGAGAGGTTAAATTCTGACATACACACATATGATATACAGATATCAATCAGTACTACTAACTGTCACATGAAGAGCACTGTCCATGTGTCAGGCAATGTGCAAAACACCCTGGATTATTTTGTAATAGGCAGGTATTAGTGTACTCACTTTATAGGTGAAATAGAGAAACTTGCACCAACTCACACAGCTAGTAAATAACAGTGCCAGGCTTGGAACCGAGGTCCATCAGTCTCTACTTATGTGCCCTGAGCAATTGACTGACTCATTGCAGTAAGGGCTTTTGGAAGAAAAGCCATCCTAAGCAATGACTAATCTTTCAGCTCTGTAAATAGTGAATCCAGGAAGCTATGTGGAGATTTTATTTTTTTCCTTTTTAATTTTGAAATTATTTTAGATTTTACAGAGAAGTTACAAAGACAGCAACAAAGTGCTCCTGTCTACCTTCATTCAGCTTCTTCTAATGTTAACATCTTAGCTAGCCATACTGTATTTGTCAGAACTAAGAAAGTACCTTTGTTACAATACTAATAACTAAACTACAGACTTTGTTCAGATTGTAGTACAATTTTTATATGTAAGTTTTTCTTGTAACTTTTGATTTTATCATCCTTTTTAGGATCTTTTTTGTTGTTGTTCTTTTAGTAATTTGATTTTTTAAAAACATTTATTAAGGCTTTGGTTTTTTAGAGCAGTTTCAGGTTCACAACAAAACTGAGAGGAAGGTACGACGATTCCCCATATACTCTCTGTTGCCTCACATGAATAGCCTCACCCATTATCAGCAATCGTTAACTCAATGGTACATTTGTTACAGTTGATGAATCTATTTTGACACGTCATCACCCAAAGTCCCTAGTTTGTATTAGGATTCACTCTTGGTGCTGTATATTCTATGAGTTTGGACAAATGTGTAATGTCATGTATTCCCCACTGTATTATCACACAGAATAGTTACACTTCCTTGAAATTCCTCTGTGCTCTTCCTATTTAACCCCAGCTCTCCCTGCCAACTCCTGGCAACCACGGATATTTCTTGATATCTCCATAGTTTTGCCTTTTCCAGAATGTCATATAGTTGGAATCACATAGTATGTAGCCTTTTCAGATTGGCTTCTTTCACTTTCAAGAAAATGAAATATGTGTTTAAAGTTCTTCCGTGTCTTTTCATAGCTTAACAGCTCATTTGATTTTAGTGGTGAATCATATTTCATGGTCTGGATGTACCACACTGCACAGCATTTATCCATTCTTCTAAGGAGGAACATCTTGGTTGCTTCCAAATTTTCTCTAAACATCCACATGCAGGTTTCAGGGTAGACAAAATTTTCAACACCTTTGGGTAAACACCAAGAAGCACAATTGCTGAATCGTATGGTAAGAATATGTTTAGTTTTATAAGACCACCACACTGCCCTCCAAAGTGGCTGTACCATTGTGCATTCTTATCAGCAATGGATGAGAGTTCCTGTTGCCAACACTTGGTGTTGTCACTGTTCAGGGTTTTGGCCTTTCTATTAGTTGTATAGTGGTGAATCTATATATATTTTTAAATGTTATAGGGAGTTGAATGTGGTTTTCCATTTTAAGTTATATACTTCACCACCACTGCTGTTGCCTGACATCAAGGGCTCCAAACATTGCTGCATTGGGCTAAGTATACACCTCCTGGTTGCTCATGGTCAATTAAGATCCAGACATTCTCCCTCCTGCTGCTCTTCTCCACTTTCAGCCTCACCTGGTTTCTGTATGTGAATCTCAACCGTGTGACTCGACTTAGTCATTCTGACTCTGCTCTCAGATGCTTCTTACCAAGATTTTGCAACCTGACTCAGAATGTGCAAGTTTCTGATCTCAGTTTATACGTGCCAATCAATTATCCTTCGGGACATGTTCCAAATTGACTGAAATTCAATTTCAATTGTCTCTCGAGCTTGACATTTCGGTTTTTGTGTTCTTATCATGGGCTGTACCCTTACTCTGCTTATCTCAATAATCACAGTGCATACAGAAAGACCTAAATCCCCACCCAGCCTGTGTGGGTGCTCAGTTGCTAAGTCACGCCTGACTCTTTCCTACCTCAAGGATGGTAGCCTGCCTGGTTCCTCTGTCCATGAGATTTTTCAGGCAAGAATACTGGAGTGGGTTGCCATTTCCTTCTCAAGGGATCTTCCTGACCCAGGGATTGAATTCATGTCTCCATTAATTTATCCCATTATATGAAGAAAATGTGAACCTAAAGTGAATAGTCTGAGTTACATAGCACATTACTGGAAAATTAGAAGACATGGGGAGGGAGAGAAAACTCTAAGTATTCTTTAGTTGTTAGGAGAAGTGGAGCTTAAAATAAAAATTAAACAGAGATCAAACATCATGGAAAGGTATATTTTGGAAAAAACTTATAAGTCTTTTCCCTGCCAAAGGGCAGAAATATTTTAATCCAGTTTTGGAAAGGAATGCTGTTATAATTCACAGAATTTAAACTTGGGCTTTGACCAGGCAAAACAAGTATTAAAATCAGACTTAACATGTCTGAAACAAATTGATTATTTTATTTTTTTCCTGAAGTCTGTTCTTCCTCTTGCCCTTTCTTGTTTTATTACTGAGTCTACTGTGTTCCCAGGCCACCAGGCTAGAAAAGTCATCTTTTATTCTGTTCATGCTGATGTGAAATCAGTTACCAATTCCTGCAGACTTTGTCTCTGTCACTCTCACATTTGCCCAAATTTTTCCATTTTCACTGTTACTAGTCCTTTGCTTAGACTGTTTTACAAATGTCTTGATCTGTGTGTCTAGTACATGTGTGGGCAGTTTAATTTCTAATGTTTAGTCACTGCAGGTCATCAATCTATTCAAAAATTTCAATGGCATTCCCATACGTACTGGATTTAGAATAGACTTTACTCTAGCTTTTGAGGCTCTTCATGATCTTACCCCACTTGCCCAGATGTATCTATTATGACTCCCTTCTTTGCACACCATAAACTAGCCTTACTGGTCTTTGTTTTTCCCTGAATGGATACTGCCACAGGGCATTTGCACAGGCTACTTATTCCACTTGGGAAGGCCTTGTCTATTCCCACTCCTAATATCAGCTTGATGGCATACAGTACATCAAGGGTTAGCAAACTACAGCCTGAATGCCAAATCTGGGCTACCAGATTGCTTTTATCGATAAAGTCCTATTGGAACACAGTCACATTCATTTCACAGCTCATTCTTTTCCGTATGCTTTCTAAGGCTGTTTTTGCACTGAAACAGCAGTGTAGAGTAATTGTGACAGAGACCTTATAGCCTGCAAAGTTTAAAATATTTATTTTCTGGTCCTTTAAAAAAAATAATTCTAATCCCCAATACTAATTCCCTTAACTGAATATCCAATTCAATGTGTTTTAGCAAAAATTTGTTGAGCTCCTACCATGTGCTAGATATATAAACACAAAAGATATGAACCATCCCTCAAAGATTTTGCTGTCTAAAATTGATGACAAATTTATAAGTGAATTCCTCTACAATATAAGTAGATAACAGCATATACAGGAAATATCTGAAAGCAGAGAATAGAGAATTATTAATCTCTTGGAGGGTTGAAGAGGTAGGTAAAAAGAGTTAATAGCTGAGTTGGGTTTGAAATTATGTATAGGAGTTTACCCTGGAGACAAGAGATTAAAGTTGTTCTAGACAGAGGAAGAACAGATGCCAAGGTGTAGAGGAACATAGTCTCATGGTCTCTTTGGGGAAATTGGGAAGGCTCTTACAGAAACAAATGGAAAGAGACTAATTGGTCTATGCAGTCAGATTAACCTAGGTTTGAATTCTGACTTTGATACTCACTAGTTGTACAACTTTGAGTAAGTCCTTAGCTTCTAATAGTCCATTTTTTTCATCCTAGCAGTATTTATACAAATCAACTGGTGTGATATAGGTGAAAGTTTCTGGAATAATGTTTGATACAGTTTATGTGCCCCCCCAAAACATAGTTCCTAGTATGTAGCAAAACAAAAATGTTTATGTAGGTTAGAATAGGACAGGAAGGGTAAAGAGAAAGACTTGTGCATGCCCAGTTACTCTGTCACATCTGACACTTTGCGATCCCATGGACTACAGTCCACCAGGCTCCTTTGTCCATGGGATTTTCCAGGCAAGAGTACTAGAGTAGGTTGCCACTTCCTACTCCAAGGGATCTTCTCGACCCAGGGATTGAACTCATGTCTCCTGGGTCTCCAGGCAAATTCTTTGCCACTGAGAAGCCCTAGAGAAAGACATACCTCAGCTCAAAATACAAAGATGCCTGCTCTGTTCTCTGTATCTTAGTCTCTGTTCTCCCCAGAGCACTTTTTCTTTCCTGCCTTATATATGGCAGGTGTTGATCTCATCCTTTCTTCCAAATGGGCAGGGATATTTGAGGGCAGAGATATTTCTTTATTCCTTTTTGTGTCTCCCAAAGTGCCTAGCACCATGTCACACATAGAACAAGCCATTGATGAATGCTTGTTGAATTTTTGAATCTTAGATTGTGAAGTTATTTTTACAATAATCAACCTATTATTTTACATGAAATTGAGACTGATGGGTTGGAAGATGTTCGATTTGCTCAAGCTTGCCCACTTTGATGATCACAAGTCTAACACGTAGCTAGCTTCCAAGAAGGTGGAATTTGTTTTTGTCCTTTCTTCTACTCTTCCCTCATGTGTTCAATCTAGGGCACTTTTCTCTTTCAGGAACATCCTCCACTCCACCTTCCACTGCAGATACTTCCTCTATCTGTTGTTACATTCACACTGAGATGCTCAGGTTTTGTGTTATGCCTTTTCTGGGTAGGCATATGGAAAAGAGAGTTAGAATAATCAGGAGTGGATTGGTGGTGGGATTTCAGGCATCAGGAGGAAATCAGTATGTCTTCAAATCTTTT
This sequence comes from Tragelaphus eurycerus, assembly GCA_935064755.1. NCBI lineage: Eukaryota > Metazoa > Chordata > Mammalia > Artiodactyla > Bovidae > Tragelaphus > Tragelaphus eurycerus. Next base: position 34,474,608 of record CAKXYN010000010.1, on the reverse strand, counting down.
CACAAAAGCAATCCTTAATCTGCCATATATAAGGACCATACTATGGGTTCCACAAATAACAGAACCTTTATAGCTGTGTTAATAACTACTATATATTAAGAGCTTACCATGTAGTAGACATTTTGCATGAGTTACATCTAGCCCTCACAGCCCCCATGCACATTACTTTCCACTTTCACAGATGCAGAAACGGAGGCTCAGAGAGGTTAGGCAACTTTCAGAAAACCACATAGCTAAGGAGCAGAGCCCAGATCTGCCTATTTCATCAGAGTTCCTGAATAATGCCCTCTAACTGCCCAGTGGCTGGGAAAGGGGTTAGAAAAAATGTTTCAGGCTTCAGTTCCCTGCTGTACATTCCTCCTTTCCAATATTTTCCAAGATGATGATCCTTGGAAAACCTGCCTGAGAGCAAGGCTAGCTATATAATATGCAGGCCCAGTGCAAAATAAAAATGCACAACTCTTTGTTGAAAAATACTTAGGAATAAATCCACCTAAAGAAACAGAAGACCTATGTATAGAAAACTATAAAACACTGATGAAAGAAATCACAGATGACACAAATATATGGAGAAATATACCATGTTCATGGATCAGAAGACTCAATATAGTGAAAATGATTATACTACCCCAAGTAATTTATAGATTCAATGCAATCCGTATCAAGCTACCAATGGTATTTTTCAGAGAACCAGAACAAATAATTTCACAATTTGTATGGAAATACAGAAAACCTCGAATAGCCAAAGCAATCTTGAGAAAGAAGAATGGAACTGGAGGAATCAACCTGCCTGACTTAAGGCTATACTACAAAGCAACAGTCATTAAGACAGTATGTTACTGGCGCAAAGACAGAAACTTAGATCAGTGGAACAAAATAGAAAGCCCAGAGATAAATCCACACACCTATGGACACCTTATCTTTGACAAAGGAGGCAAGAATATACAATGGAGAAAAGACAATCTCTTTAATAAGTGGTGCTTGGAAAACTGGTCAACCACGTGTAAAAGAATGAAACTAGAACACTTTCTAACACCATACACAAAAATAAACACAAAATGGATTAAAGATCTAAATGTAAGACCAGAAACTATAAAACTCCTAGAGGAAAACATAGGCAAAACCCTCTCTGACGTAAATCATAGCAGGATCCTCTATGACCCACCTCCCAGGGTAATGGAAATAAAAGCAAAAATAAAGAAATGGGACCTAATTAAACTTAAAAAGCTTTTGCACAACTTAGGAAACTATAAGCAAGATGAAAAGACAGCCTTCAGAATGGGAGAAAATAATAGCAAATAAAGCAACTGACAAAGAATTAATCTCAAAAATATACAAGCAACTCTTGCAGCTCAATTGCAGAAAAATAAGCGACCCAATCAAAAAATGGGCCAAAGAACTAAACAGACATTTCTCCAAAGAAGACATACAGATGGCTAACAAACACATGAAAAGATGCTCAACATTACTCATTATGAGAGAAATGCAAATCAAAACCACAATGAGGTACCATCTCACACCCGTCAGAATGGCTGCTATCCAGAAGTCTACAAACAACAAATGCTGAAGAGGGTGTGGAGAAAAGGGAACCCTCTTACACTGTTGATGGGAAGGCAAACTAGTACAGCCACTGTGGAGAACAGTGTCTAGATTCCTTAAAAAACTGGAAATAGAACTGCCATATGACCCAGCAATCCCACTGCTGGGCATACACACTGAGGAAACCAGAATTGAAAGAGACATGTGTACCCCAATGTTCATTGCAGCACTGTTTACAATAGCCAGGACATGGAAGCAACCTAGATGTCCATCGGAAGATGAATAGATAAGAAATTTGTGGTACATATACACAATGAAATATTACTCAGCTATTAAAAAGAATGCATTTGAATCAGTTCTAATGAAGTGGCTGAAACTGGAGCCTATTATACAGAGTGAAATAAGTCAGAAAGAAAAACACCATTACAGTATACTAACGCATATATATGAAATTTAGAAAGATGGTAACAATGACCCTATATGTGAGACAGCAAAAGAGACACAGATGTAAAGAACAGACTTTTGGACTCTGGGAGAAGGTGAGGGTGGGATGATTTGGGAGAATAGCATTGAAACATATATATTATCCTATGTGAAATAGATTGCCAGTCCAGGTTCAATGCATGAGACAGGGTGCTTAGGGCTGGTGCACTGGAATGACCCTGAGGGATGGGATGGGGAAGGAGGTGGGAGGGGGTTTCAGGATGGGGAACACATGTACACCCATGTCATGTCAACGTATGGCAAAAATCACTGTTAAAATAAATGAAAAAAAAGAAAAAGCAGTGGGGAGAACTATACTCAATATTTTGTAATAATCAATAAGGGGAAAAATTGAAAAAGAATATATATAAATATATATATAACATATATAACTGAATCACTTTGCTATATACTTGAAACTAACACTACATTGTCAGTCAACTATACTTCAACTAAAAAAAAGAAAGAAAGTAAGAAAGAGCAGGGGTAAAATGATATTAAGGTATTAAAAGACTTTTTTTTTCCTTCTGTGTCTTTTTACTTGATTTGTCATGCTTTTTTAAAATTTTTATTTAATGTCATTCTAAGTAGAAAGATATTAAATTTTTAAATTATTTGCATGAATTTTACCATTCATTATTATATCGTGCAATGTCAGTTTTAAGCATAAATACAAGATTATATTCAGAATCACTGGAATGGCACAATTTATAATTTGTAGATTGTACATGCATATATCTGGAGGAAGGCAGGACAACCCACTCTAGTATTCTTGCCTGGAGAATCCCCATGGACAGAGGAGCCTGGTGGGCTACAGCCCATAGGGTGACAGAGTCAGACACGAGTGAAGCGACTCAGCACGCATGCACATGCTTATATATTTTGTTCTTATCAGAAGAATGGAAATGCTGCGCTGTGTTTACATCATGTCTTGATATATACACATTGTACCCTCTCTCTCTACCTTTCGGCTGAGTAAAGAGGATCTGAAAGAAGGAACGATGTGTTGCCTATCTCTCCCTTTCCTCCTAGGTCATCATTTTTGGCAAAAGTGTTTGGCTAAAGCCGGGAGAATAACATGAATGAGAAACGGTGGGATTCTTAAATCGCTGATACTTCTTTTAGAATCCGATTGCTTTTGTTTTTCTGTTCAAAGCATGTTCTGGTTCAGGCTGAAAGTGTAGACTTGGGCTGTCGGCACCCTTGGATTACTCAGTTTTAATGTTACTCGTACTCACTTTCAGTCTTGCTGAACTTGCCTGTGTCGTGGGTCCCTCAGAAGTCTATGCTTATGGGGCATCTTAAACACTATATGCAAATGAGGTGACAGACATGCTGCTTGGGGGTATCCTCTCTGGTCATGTGCACACTCCATTGCCCCACAGAGCCTTGCTTATAAAATAAAAGTTCTAAAATAAAATTCTGGAGAATTCAAGATGGCAATAGCAGAGCACTGAAGCAAGTATAGAGCCCCTAAAGCTATATAAGGTTGTATGCCCATGAATCTGGCCCTTCCTGGGTGTTATTAATCTGGGTGTGGAAGGAGGAATGTTCTACAAGTCAAACTGTCATCTTTCTTTTGTCTTAGTCCCTTTAAACACTTACCAACCTTCTGCAGCAAGGATTCAAATCCCACTTGAAAATCTTCAACTCAGCCAGTCCTTTAGACGAGGAAGTGAAGTCTCAGGCCATTATCTCAGATGTTCAGAATCAACTCTACTTGTTTCTGATCTCAGCAACTGTACCTGTCTTCCCAGTGGTCAATCTCCCACCCTACGCCCTGGCAGCTTCAGACCCTGCCTGGTCTTGTCCATATTCACCTGTCTTGCCCCATCTGGGTCTGTAGTTTAGTATAGGTAATTTTAGTTTCAGTCTAGAATTTAGTATAATACTCAAGAGGAAATTTCAATGATAGATCAATTACTTTAAACTCTCTATTCTTTGTTCTATGTGAGTTTTCTTTTTGTATTCAACATTCAACAGACCTTGACCAAATAGCTCCTGCCTTGAATAAGCAAGAGCTCTTGGGGGTTGGAAGGGAGCACTAAAGTAAAGATGCTATGGTCACTGACTTCCAGACAGTCATGCTCTAGACTTCTGAGCCTGGAACATTGTTACGAAATGTATCATTTAAATTAAGAAATGTTCCAGGCATCTTTCTCTCTGGACTCCTTTCTATTCCAGAAGGGTGGTTTATGTGATAAATGTAAGGGCAGGTGCACTGGGGCCATTTTCCCAGATCAGCCCTCCATGCTCTCCATTTTTGTTTGTTTTGTTTTCCTTCTATTTTTTTGTTCATGCTGCCTGGCATGTGGGATCTTAGTTCCCTGACCAGGGTTGGAACACAGTGTCTTAACCCCTGGATCACCAGGAAAGTCCCTTCATGCTCTCACTTTAAGGGGTGATACTTTTAGCACAAACTGTACTCTATATTCAAGTAAATAAAATATGCCCCTTAATCTTGAAGGCTTGGCCAAAAATTTTCAAAACTCTCTATGGTTTTCTAACTGATTTCTGGACTTAACCTCATATAATTTATACAAGGTTTCTAGTGTCTGTGAAACAAAAGTAAAACAAAGTCGCTCAGTTGTGTCTGACTCTTTGTGACCCCATGGACTATATAGTCCATGGAATTCTCCAGGCCAGAATACTGGAGTGGGTAGCCTTTCCTTTCTCCAGGGGATCTTCCCAACCCAGGGATCAAACCCAGGTCTCCTGCATTGCAGGTTGATTCTTTACCAGCTGAGCCAAAAGGGAAGCCCTCTAGTGTCTGCGGCGTCTTCCATTTCCCTTAACCCTTAATCAACGACTTCACCGTATGGAATTTCTCTTGTCTTGCATTTTTAACTCCTTCTCTTAACAGCGTTCTTGATTTCAACGCCAAGGGTGTAGGAGACTTTCTGTTCTAAATCTGAATTAGCAAAAACATTTGGCTTGAATGATTGTAGAGATGTAGACATGCTTCAATATCACTGCTGACATGACAGTTCAGTTTTAAAGGTGGCGGGTTGGAAAATTATAGTTAAAAGAGCACTCTCCTCTCCAAAAGGGTGGTGACTTAAGTGGTGGGAGAGGGAAGGAATCATTACTTATTTAAAATAATTTTTGTCTGTGACTTGGGACATTGAATTATCATCAAGAATTCTGCTTCACTGTGGCCAGCATTCTATATTATATTAATTAGTCATTTACTGATTCAACAAAGAGTTTCTTAAGGGTTTACCATGTGTCAGCTACTGTGCTAAGCTTTGAGAACACAGCAGAGAAGACACAGCCCTTGCTGTCTCAGCAGTAATTATGATGTAAGGGTTATGAAATGAAAGAAAAATACAGTTATCTGATTTTGAGGATTAGGGAAGACTCTTAAAATTTATTTTGTAAAAATTGAAATATTGTTAGTTTACAATGTCATGTTAGTCTTAGTTGTACAGTGCAGTGATTCAGTTATGTACACACACACACACACACACACACACACACACACACACACCTATTCTTTTTTAGAGAAAAAATATAGATATAGTTAAGCATCTCAATCACTGGTTTTCAAATTTTAGAGAACCCTGTGATTCCATAGGTCTGAGACTAGCCAATAATTTGCCTTTTTAAATGACAGGTAAGTCTAACGTAGAGGTATTCAGAGTACTCTTCAAAAGATACTTAACATAGATACGTACATGTGGGCATGGAGGGAGAGGGGAAGGTGGGTCACATTGGGAGATTAGGATTGTCATATATACACTAACGTTTATAAAATAGATAGCTAGTGGGAAGCTCCTGTATGGCACAGGGAGTTCAGACTGGTGCTCTGTGATGGCCTAGAGAGCTGGGATACACGTGGGAGGGAGGCTCAGGAGGGAAGGGATATATGTATGCTTGTAGCTGATTCACTTCATTGTATAGCAGAAACTAACACAACATTGTAAAGCAATTATACTCCAATTTTTTTAAAAAAAGATATTTAAGCTGATTTATATTTCCATTATCATTTCCATTTGTGTTACTCCTGGAAAAAAAAACTGCAGTTTTTTGTTTCACAAAAAGAAGCACAATTTGATAACCCGCTACAGAGAGAGCTATTCGTCACTTTCATTTTTCTCCTGTAAAGAGAGTTGTGAAGTTTTGTCATGATGTTCAATCATTTGTTAGAAGAGACTGAGCTATCATGAGGTTTGCTTCAAGACCCACCATTATTGCAGATTTGAACCATGTTAGGTAAACAAATATTTTTGTAACACAGAATCATGTAATTTTCTTGAGAATATGAAAATGGGCTATCAATGTGAATGCACATGAATATAATAAGAAGCACTATATGGATTAGTCCACTTTCACTTTAATAGAATATTTTATAGAATACTTTATTTAGAATACTTTATTTCCTTAGCTTAGTAATTATTTTTTAAAGATGTAGCTGTTTAGCAATATTTTAAGGATATATTTTTTTAAAACACTGAAGTTGACATTTTTGAATTTGTGTTTTATTAGAATATAATCTAATTTCTAAATCCCAGCCATGAAGGACTCAGCTGATAATTATAGTCTCGAAAGGGCTTCAAATCCACCTTAATGGTACTGTAGCAACCAACCAACCAACCAGAGGCCACACTTCAATTTTTAAATAACATAGTAAATAATTAAACAGCATATCAAATTATGTTTTGGATAACTGTCACAGCCTAATTTTTTAAGCACTCTTAAAAAAAGTGTAAATGGTTCATTAGAGGTACTTTTGAAGCCAAAAATGCTAATACATGTCACGTGGAAATCCTAAAAGGAAGTTGGCATGAAATGAAGAATGAACTTGCCACTGAAAATGGAAGATTAAACAAAAACTGTATCAATATGGCTATAATTGAAACATACGTACATGTACGTAGATGCAGTAAATGTTTATGGTAGGCACACTGATGATCTAACTTTCTCTCTTTCCATCAGTTTTGCATGTGTTCATAAATGCCTTTGTTTAAACAATTTTATGATTGATTCCATTATACCTTGCTATGGCTGTGAATGAAAAATACACTTCTTGGCTTTTAAAACACCAGGCCAGAAGCTACAAAAAAAGTATCAGTCTTTATATCCAATATCCCATCTTTGTTGACACATATTTCTTTGTCTTACAACTGAAAGAAATCTATCATTTTATGATGATTATCAGAATACTTGTTAACTGCATTTTTCCCTGAGACATGCTTGAGAAATTTTAAGGTGGTACTGGATTATTTCCTTCACAGATTCCTTATTGTGAGTTCCAAAGAACACTAAGTCTTCCAAAGAACACTAAAACCCAATATTTATGTAATGTAGATGTTATCACAGTCTCTGCAGTGGTGGTTCTTTCTTGATGTTTTAAAAAAATTGTTTTCCATTTACATGACTCCAATTCAGTTCTACATAATAAAATAATCTTTTGCTGAGAGGATATAATGGCAAAATTCCTATAATCACAAAAGACTATACATTTTACATGGCATGCCTAATTGCGTTTTTTAAGGAATAAAATGTTCTGGGGCTCAGATGAGAGAATGGCCCAAGGAATCCAGAAAGAATTAAATCAAAAATGCTTAATCAGCTTCAAGTCTGTTCACCAGCATTGTAGTTCAACTGAAAAATAAACCCTAGTTGCAGGAATTTTAATTGATTATACCAGTTCAATCAAAACAACTGCTGACCACCTCAGCTCAGTCATTGGTTTGCCTGGACATGGAAAGCGGAGTTTAAAGCAAAAGGGTGGCAATAAACACTTCCCAGTTCAGTTGTCACTACTAGTTATGTGGCCTTGGGAAAAGCATGTCACATCTCTGGGCCTTTTATTTCCATAAAATGATAAAAATGACATTCAATAATCCCTTATCTCTTCTCGGGCTAGAAAATTCAGTAAGTCGATGAAAGCAGTTGTTTTACCAGCATCGTTAAAAGGCAACTTGGAAAGGACGGAATTGATGAAGGGTGTCCAAGACCTTGACCTAATGACATGCACCTACTGCTCCTTATACAAAATGACTGACTCATCCTTGACCACCCAGCTGACTCCCTCAGGGCTGATGTCTTCACATCTTTTGGGAGGGGAGATGCTATGCTATGTTAAGTCACTTCAGTCGTGTCCGACTCTGTGTGACCCCATAGACGGTAGCCCACCAGGCTTCCCCCGTCCCTGGGATTCTCCAGGCAAGAACACTGGAGTGGGTTGCCATTTCCTTCTCCAATGCATGAAAGTGAAAAGAGAAAGTGAAGTTGCTCAGTCATGTCCGACTCTTTGCGACCCCATGGACTGCAGCCCACCAGGCTCCTCTGTCCGTGGGATTTTCCAGGCAAGAGTACTGGAGTGGGGTGCCATTGCCTTCTCCATAAAATCTATAATGTATCTCAAATTATGCTGTCCCCTTTCATCTAAGTAAACTCACCAAAAAGATTTATGTACACTGCTAAGTCGCTTCAGTCATGTCCAACTCTGTGCGACCCCGTAGACGGAAGCTCACCAGGCTCCCCTGTCCCTGGGATTCTCCAGGCAGAGACCCACTCTAACCTTTCTGAACCCAAAGGCAGCTGGTTCAAAACAGGGAAGACAGAGTCAGACCTGAGAATGTGCCAGCACAGCAGCCTCGTCTTCCTTTCCGTGAGCCCTGCAAAGATAAACAAAAGGTGAAGATCCTGGGAGAGGTGGTGGGAGGTAAGGCTCAATTACCATCTGCAAATGTGCATATATCTGCAGGTGTCAGGGTCTGTGAATTCAAAATCTCCATAACCAACCAACCAACCAAAAGGAGAACATTTTCACACATAACATGTGAAAACTATATTACACTTCCATTTCTTAGCCTGTCTGGATAGATATACACACACTCCAATTTAACAAGTCACAAGTTTCAGAATGTGACTGAGTATGTCTACTGCAATAAATGTTACTCACAGGAATTTTAGGGCTAGGCCGGGTTTAAATTTCAGCCTTAATTCCATCCCGAAGAGTTAGTTAGATATTAATATTTTCTGTAGTGTATTAGTGTAGAGTCTAATTCTAAAACATTTCCTTATGTGAAATAAATATTTTAAAGATACAACTCATTCATCATTTCCTTTCTAAATGATTTTTGTCTTAGGATATCACAAGGCTTTTCACAGTTCAGAGATTAAATATTCGACACATTTGTTGTTGTTGCTGTTTAGTTGCTAACTCATGTTCAACTGTTTTATGACCCCATGGACTGTAGCCTGCCAGGGTCCTCCCCAGGCAAGAATACTGGAGTGGGTTGCCATTTCCTTCTCCAGGGGCTCTTCCTAACACAGGAATTGAACCCATGTCTCAGTATGTTTCCTGCATTGTCAGACAGTTTCTTTACCATTGAGCTACCTGGGAAGCCCATTCAATACATCAGATCAGATCAGATCAGTCACTCAGTCGTGTCCAACTCTTTGCAACCCCACGAATCGCAGCACACCAGGCCTCCCTGTCCATCACCAACTCCCGGAGTTCACTCAGACTCACGTCCATTGAGTCAGTGATGCCATCCAGCCATCTCATCCTCTGTCATCCCCTTCTCCTCTTGCTCTCAATCCCTCCCAGCATCAGAGTCTTTTCCAATGAGTCAACTCTTCGCACGAGGTGGCCAAAATACTGGAGTTTCAGCTTTAGCATCATTCCTTCCAAAGAAATCCCAGAGCTGATCTCCTTCAGAATGGACCGGTTGGATCTCCTTGCAGTCCAAGGGACTCTCAAGAGTCTTCTCCAACACCACAGTTCAAAAGCATCAATTCTTCGATGCTCAGCTTTCTTCACAGTCCAACTCTCACATCCATACATGACCACAGGAAAAACCATAGTCTTGACTAGACAGACCTTTGTTGGCAAAGTAATGACTCTGCTTTTGAATATGCTATCTAGGTTGGTCATAACTTTCCTTCCAAGGAGTAAGCATCTTTTAATTTCATGGCTGCAGTCACCATCTGCAGTGATTTTGGAGCCCAGTAAAATAAAGTCTGACACTGTTTCCACTGTTTCCCTATCTATTTCCCATGAAGTGATGGGACCAGATGCCATGATCTTTGTTTTCTGAATGTTGAGCTTTAAGCCAACTTTTTTACTCTCCTCTTTCACTTTCATCAAGAAGCTCTTTAGTTCCTCTTCACTTTCTGCCATAAGGGTGGTGTCATCTGCATATCTGAGGTTATTGATATTTCTCCCGGCAATCTTGATTCCAGCTTGTGCTTCTTCCAGTCCAGTGTTTCTCATGATGTACTCTGCATATAAGTTAAATAAACAGTAGGACAATCTACAGCCTTGACGAACTCCTTTTCCTATTTGGAATCAGTCTGTGGTTCCATGTCCAGTTCTAACTGTTGCTTCCTGACCTGCATAAAAATTTCTCAAGAGGCAGTTCAGGTGGTCTGGTATTATAGTAGACTTAAATCCAAACTGGATTTTGAGGTGTAACATTTTGAAAGCAGAAGCAAATAAAAGCACCCTAATATTCACAGAAGTATTTCTCAGAAGGTTATGTGGTAAAGAGGAGAGGTCCTGGGATTTGGTTTTATTGGACTTGGCCTGGATTTTGCTGGCAGTTCTAACATAAACTCTGTAAACTTGATAAGTTAACTAAAATGCCAAGAAGCTCGATTCTGTCATATGTAAACTGGTTTGACACTACTTTTTCTGTGCTTAGTCACTCAGTTGTGTCCAACTCTTTATGACTCATTGAACTATAGCCCACCATATTCTTCTGTCCACAGAATTCTCCAGGCAAGAATACTGGAGAGATTGCCGTGTCCTTCTCCAGGGGATCTTCCCAACCCGGGGATCAAACCCGCATCTCCTGTGTCTCCTGCATTGCAAGCGGATTTTTCACCTGCTGAGTCATCGGTTTCCTTACGGACTTACAAAGGTAGTATTGAGATTGAAGACACAGATTGGTATGAAATATAACACTTAGCACACCCGGGCTTGATTAAACCCTATGAAAACAACGTTTTACTAAAATGGGGGGTCTACTGAGCTTGGACTGTCCATCCTCAGACTGATATTAAAATGTCATTTGGGGGTTCAGCTATTCCAGGTGTCATTAACAGTAACGGAAGGGTCTTTTTAGTGAAAGGAATCATTGAGGATGATTGAACATACTACAATATGAGAATTCACTGTAAGTTAATGGTGTAACATACGATGAAAAGTTGGACTTGGTATTAACATCCAGTTCTTCCTCTTTGGGGATTCGGTCATTTCTCTGCCTTATGTGGTCTGGGATCCCTTATCTGTCAATCTTCAGATTTTGTGTCTCCTAACACAGTTAATACTAGGCATGGAACAACAGACTGGTTCTGAATAGGAAAAGGAGTACGTCACGGCTGTATATTGTCACCCTGCTTATTTAACTTCTATGCAGAGTACATCATGAGAAATGCTGGGCTGGATGAAGCACAAGCTGGAATCAAGATTGCTGGGAGAAATATCAAGAACTTCAGATATGCAGATGACACCACCCTTATGGCAGAAAGTGAAGAGGAACGGAAAAGCCTCTTGATGAAAGTAAAAGTGGAGAGTGAAAAAGTTGGCTTAAAGCTCAACATTCAGAAAACAAAGATCATGGCATCTGGTCCCATCACTCCATGGGAAATAGATGGAGAAACAGTGGAAACAATGGCAGACTTTATTTTGGGGGGCTCCAAAATCACTGCAGATGGTGACTGCAGCCATGAAATTAAAAGACGCTTACTCCTTGGAAGGACAGTTATGACCAACCTAGATAGCATATTCAAAAGCAGAGACATTACTTTGCCAACAAAGGTCTGTCTAGTCAAGACTATGGTTTTTCCTGTGGTCATGTATGGATGTGAGAGCTGGACTGTGAAGAAGGCTGAGCATCGAAGAATTGATGCTTTTGAACTGTGGTGTTGGAGAAGACTCTCGAGAGTCCCTTGGACTGCAAGGAGATCCAACCAGTCCATTCTGAAGGAGATCAGTCCTGGGTGTTCTTTGGAAGGAATGATGTTAAAGCTGAAGCTCCAGTACTTTGGCCACCTCGTGCGAAGAGTTGACTCATTGGAAAAGACTCTGATGCTGGGAGGGACTGGGGGCAGGAGGAGAAGGGAACGACAGAGGATGAGATGGACGTGAGTTTGAGTGAACTCCGGGAGTTGGTGATGGACAGGGAGGCCTGGCGTGCTGCAATTCATGGGGTCACAAAGAGTCCGACATGACTAAGGGACTGAACTGAAGTGAACTGAATGTTTGTCATCTGTGTTTCTGGTAATCATCCAGACTCATTGAAATGGTTAGTTTCCCTTTGCACATTAACTAGGGATAATTTCCAAATTCCATGGAATTTGCATCGGTGACTTCCACATCCCCGTTGTCCTCTGGGAAACAGAAACACTGATTATTTCTTTCAGGGAATGCTGTTAATGCTACATGTGGTTCCTGTTCTGCTCGTTCTGTTTATTGAGGTGTTACTTACATGAGGAACACTTAATGTACCTCTCTATTTTTCTTCTGTTGATGTTTAGTCACTCAGTTGCGTCTGACTCTTTGTGACTCCATGGACTACAGCCTGCCAAGCTCTTCTCTCCGTGGGAGTCTCTAGGAAAGAATATTGGAGTGGGTTGCCATTTCCTTCCCTAGGGGATCTTCCCGACCCAGGGATCATGCCTGTATCTCCTGCATTACAGGTAGATTCTTTACCTCTGAGCCACCTGGGAAGCTCTTTCTTGTACAGGATTGCATTTTTCTAAGCTGTTTTGTGAGGATAGGAGGGGTTAGGCATGCTTGAAATTTTGGCAAAATGAGAAAACTGTTTATGGTAAGTTACTTGAAAATTTCTCTTCTGTTATTCAGAATTCATGAAGTTTAAGGTACTTTCTGGGTCTCCTCATCCTCCTTTATTTTTTTCATTATAATTGTCACTTATTTAGTATCTAATATGTCCCGAGTGTTTTATATATGTAATCCCCATAAAGACTCTTTGAAGTATCTCATTCTACTGACCCAAAAGCACACATGTAAAGGGATGATTTCACCTCTTTCTCAAGATCGCACAGCTAGCTGGACTCATCCTTGTCCTATCTGCCTGTACAAAAGCCATGATTTAATCACACTCTTCCATCAAGCCCCTTGTCCACCCCAACTCTAGCCACCCAGGACTGTAATGCTGAACTTTTTAGTGTCTATTGTTAAGGGAATCTTTTTCAAAGTTAAAGGTTTTAGTTAAATATAGGGTTTCATTAAGATTTACTTCCAAAATGTACACTTAGCAATACAGTGATAGAGTCTTTACTTTAATCCTTTAATAATATTATCAACATGTGTTCTTAATATTATAAAGTCTCAGAGTAAAACATGGTATTAAAGGGCATTTAGTTTGATGCCAGAATTTCCTCTATAATATCTTTGCTATCAAGCTTCACCTCTTTTTGAACAAAGCGTTCCCACTGTCTGCCGCAGCATCCCATCCCCTCCTTGGACACTTGAGGCTTTGAGATTTAATGTCTGGTCACTGAGCAAAAATGTTGGGGTTAGGGGAGGCACTGGCCCAGGGGAAATCACATGTAATCAATTCCTGGATACAGAATGTACTTCAGGAACAAGGACTGGTATTGAAAAATGTCTTTTGTCTTGCCCTCACTTGTTTAGATTACTGACCACCAAAATAGGGAAATGTAAACTTGCATGGGAGTTTACATTCTACCCCTTGCCTTCTTTCCTCAGCGGAAAAGGTCTGCCTTGAATGGTAGGATTTTAAAAGACTCAGCTTTATAATCACAACACATTGCTGCATCTTTATTGATGACCAGTGATGACAGTACACTAATAGTTCCTTATGCATTTTCAGACATTGTGTTAAGTGTTTAGGGCCTTCTTTTGTTTAATCTCATGAAAAGGAAATACCACCTACGGATATGATGAGGACTAAATGAGATAAGACAGAAAAAGCACTTAAACCCAGCCTGTCTGGACCCCCTATAATCCTTGGTGAATGTACTCTGATTATGATCAGTTACTTTCTTACTCTTACAGGAGAGGCTGGAGTAGGCTGGTAATGGATAATCACCCTCAATATCAACTCACATTTTTACTTGATACCATTTTCAACCTGCTGTGAAACTCTATCCAGACCCTAACGTGACCCTCTATCTACTCTGCTGCCAATTTCAACATGAAGTGTTCTACTTTTCACCGCTGATTAAGTCTGTTTGGGACAAAGGCTGATCTGAGGTCTGATCACAGTGAAAGAGATTCTATTGCCAATAATAAACAGTGAGCCTGGCCAGCCGTGATCAGAGACTTGACCTTAAAGTGTTGACACGACAGCTGGCAGATTTGAATACTGGGAATGAGCAAGTCACAACAGCTCCAGCAGGCCTCTGGACAAACATATAGACAATGACGTGCATTTCGGTAATTAGAGTCCAGACAAGGTATTGCAGGGAAACCAAGGGACCAGCCCACAACACTTAGCATTCTTAACTTGTTTACCCAGAAACTAGAGGAAGGAGAAGTCAGTGATTAGTAAAACAAACATTTCATGAACAAGCTTACTCTTGGGTACAACTTCTTTTTCTGAATCCTAGAATTTCCACCCACCACTGACCTTGATTTGTAATAATGCATCCATAAGTCTCATTTCCAGCAAGAGAAACTAGAGGAGGGTGCTCTCTGTTTTCTTTTAACATGGTGAGAAGAATATCTGGGAGCAGGAAGTAACCTTTCAAATTAATTAATTATAATGTATGACATTGAAAATGCCAAATAAGATCATCAAAAAGCTCATTATTACTTTCCCAGATTCCAATCAACTGTGTATTTGTAAAAGTGCCCTGAGTTAGCAAAATTTTGAGTGGAAAAGGGTTTGAAACTTACCCAATAGATAACCTTTCATAATGGTTTAGCAATTCCAAGATTATCTAGGTCAGACTGCATGGTCTCAAGATCATCGTGAATTAATAATTTCTTATACAGAAATTGCCAGAATACAGGAGGAAATTAGATGCATAAGTAGAGATTTGTGAAAATTGGGAATGACAGGAAAAGGAAAATTCCATTTCTTACTATGTATATCAGGCATTTCACTAAAAAACTTAAACTTGTTTGCTTTTTAAAAATCAAGACAATACATGTTCAAAATTTTAAAACAGAGATACCATAACAAAACTTTTACTACCGACTTCTCTCTCCCTCAGTCCCAAATCCATTCCCACTTTCAACCATTTTAGAAGTATCTTTTATTTCCATATTAATACAATACATTTATAACGCTTTTTGATTATTTTAAAAACTTTTAGACATTGCCTACTGAATAATGATTTTCTGTATGGAAAATCAGGATTCTCTCTCTTAGCTCAACCCCTTGCTCCATAGACCTAATATGATTCTGTTCAAATTTTATTAAACCAGGAACATGAGGACAGGTCAAAAGACTCAAAAAAAAAAAAAAAAGAAGGAGGCGGGGTGGAATTGAATGGAATGATGATTTTTTTTAATTTGGCTACTCATTTTTGCTTGAAATGACTGTTTAAGCCGCAAATTAGAAATGCAAAATATATACCTAAGCATCAAGCTACAATTCTACGGACAACTGGTCTTCCGGGCCCCTCTTTGTTTCTCTCTGAAGTACAGACTGAGTTTCAAGTTTCAAAAGTTGACACAGTGTCCAGACGCCTCCAGGTCAGATGAAGCAGGACATGAGGTCATAGCTGTTGAGCCTGCCTTTAGTGATGGTGGTGGGCACTGGGGCTATGTCAACACTCTGCACGTGCGTGCATGCTAAGTCACGTCAATCGTGTCTGACTCTCTGGGACCCTATGGATGGAAGCCTGCCCACGGGGATTCTCTAGGCAAGAATACTGGAGTGGGCTGCCGTGCCCTACTCCAGGGGATCTTCTCGACCCAGGGATCGAACCCATGTCTCATGTCTACCTGCATTTGCAGGCAGGTTCTTTTACCACTAGTGCTACTTGGGAAGCTCCATGTCAGTACTCAAGGCCTACACAATTATTTTATATACATATACATACTGCTCGGTCTATAAAATAATTCTATTCAAAAAATATTTTTAAAATTTTGTCTAAAAATTCAAAATAATATGTATTCATGTAAAGTTTAAAAACACTTTTATGATGATACAAATATTAAAAATAGTATGAGAATAATTATTCTTGGTACCTATTTCTGTAGTTTTATCATTAAAGTTATACCTAGATCTAATATCAAGACACTGGAAAATTTATGAAGAGTGTAATTTTTAATGGTCTTATTATTTTAGTTTTGTCCACAAAATTGCCTGCAGTCTTCCTTAAAGTTGCATTTTTTAGTGGTTAATAAGTTTGACATTTTGAAAACCTTAATTGACTTTTCTCTGTTGACCATAAATTTTTTACTGAGAAAATACTCTCTTTTAAAGCTGCTGAGATATTTTGTAATTTCAGAGTAATTTCTGCTCAATGAAGGATAGTCTTAAGGGAGTTTATTGAATTTTTTAAATATTTTACTCTAACTATTTTAAACATACTGCCTTCTACCCTTCATTCAGAGTGCTTCTTTTTTCAAATATTTTTAGTAATCCAGACACATCAAATAAGTTTTCTCTATTTTTGCAATTATTTTAATCTTTTGCCACATTTAGATGCTGCAGTGTCACAGGTCTTATTAATTTTATTGCATTCCATTCTGAAGAAGTCCATAAAAAGGTTCTTCTCACAAGCTGAAATATTTCAAAACACAACTACAGAATTTCAAACTTAAATTCTGTTCACCATGCTGCTGCTGCTGCTGCTAAGTCGCTTCAGTCGTGTCCGACTCTGTGCGATCCCATAGAGAGCAGCCCACTAGGCTCCCCCGTCCCTGGGATTCTCCAGGCAAGAACACTGGAGTGGGTTGCCATTTCCTTCTCCAATGCATGAAAGTGAAAAGTGAAAGGGAAGTCGCTCAGTCGTGTCCGACCCTCTGCTACCATCATCTAATTTGTTCAATTCCTTCCTTCAGTCAGATCAGATCAGTTGCTCGGTCGTGTCCAACTCTTTTCGACCCCATGAATCGCAGCACGCCAGGCCTCCCTGTCCATCACCAGCTCCCGGAGGTCACTCAGACTCACATCCATCGAGTCAGTGATGCCATCCAGCCATCTCATCCTCTGTCGTCCTCTTCTCCTCCTGCCCTTAATCCGTCCCAGCATCAGAGTCTTCTCCAATGAGTCAACTCTTCGCATGAGGTGGCCAAAGTACTGGAGTTTCAGCTTTAGCATCATTCCTTCCAAAGAAAACCCAGGGCTGATCTCCTTCAGAATGGACTGGTTGCATTTCCTTGCAGTCCAAGGGACTCTCAAGAGTCTTCTCCAACACCACAGTTCAAAAGCATCAATTCTTCGGCGCTCAGCCTTCTTCACAGTCCAGCTCTCACATCCATACATGACCACAGGAAAGACCATAGCCTTGACTAGGCGAACCTTTGTTGGCAAAGTAATCCTTACTTTTGTAGAAATAAATTATAATGTGTTTTCATCTGCAGAGTTTATTTTTAAGAACTGTAATTACCCAAAGTTTCAAAAGTCAGTTGGAAGCTCCTTTACTTTTTAAGATTTTAATAAAAGTTTTCTATCTCTGAACATAGTTTAGAATTCTCATTTTCAGAACAGAAGCTTAATGCTGAGGCAGAATATTTACAATGGTACAAAAAGTAGTGTGTGTGTGTGTGTGTGTGTGTGTGTGTGTGTGTGTGTGTGTGTTACACATATAGTAAAGTGAAGTGCTCAGTCCTGTCTGATTCTTTGCGACCCTATGGACTAGGTCTCCTAGGCGGGCAGAGTCAGACAGGACTAAAGCGACTTAGCACAGTGTTACACTACAGTACTGCTAGTGTATATACAAATGAAACATTGTGCTAAGTTGCTTTAGTTGTGTCCGACCCTGTCCCCCTAGGAACCATAGCCCACCA
Organism: Tragelaphus eurycerus; assembly: GCA_935064755.1. Taxonomy (NCBI): domain Eukaryota; kingdom Metazoa; phylum Chordata; class Mammalia; order Artiodactyla; family Bovidae; genus Tragelaphus; species Tragelaphus eurycerus. The sequence goes on along the minus strand of CAKXYN010000010.1, from coordinate 34,456,670 downwards.
GGCTCCTCTCTGCATGGGATTCTCCAGGCAAGAATACTGGAGTGGGTTGCCATTCCTTTCTCCAGGGGATCTTCCCTGACCCAGGTCTCGAACCTGTGTCTCTTATGTCTCCTTCATTGGCATGTTGGTGCTTTACCACTAGTGCCACCATATTATTTAGCCATAAAAAGAAGAAAATCCTGCTATTTGTGACAAGGTCCTGGATGGACCTTGAGTGTATTATGCCAGTGAATGCCAGACCAAAAAAGATAAATATTGCATGATCTCACTTGTATGCAGAATCTTTAAAAAAGCTGAACTCATATAGATTGCTGCAAATGTAATTTCAGATTTTGCACTATTGAAATTTGCATGTGATATTGGAATACATTCTTAATAAATGTGGTTATATTATACATCATTTTAATGCACATTTTTCGCCTTATGCTTTTTGCTAATGACTTATTCAGTTCAGTTCAGTCCCATGGACCACAGCACACCAGGCCTCCCTGTCCATCAATAATTCCCAGAGCTTACTCAAACTCATGTCCACTGAGTCGGTGATGCCATCCAGCCATCTCAACCTCTGTTGTCCCCTTCTCCTCCTGCCTTCAATCTTTCCCAGCAGCAGGGTCTTTTCAAATGAGTAAGCTCTTGGCATCAGGTAGCCAAAGTATTGGAGTTTCAGCTTCAGCATCAGTCCTTCCAAAGAACACCCAGGACTGATCTTTAGGATGGACTGGTTGGATCTCCTTGCAGTCCAAGGGACTCTCAAGAGTCTTCTCCAACACCACAGTTCAAAACATCAATTCTTTGGCTCTCAACTTTCTTTATAGTCCAACTCTCACACTCATACATGACCACTGGAAAAACCATAGCCTTGACTAGGTGGACTTTTGTTGGCAAAATAATGTCTCTGCTTTTTAATATGCTGTCTAGGTTGGTCATAACTTTCCTTCCAAGGAGTAACCATCTTTTAATTTCATGGCTGCACTCACCATCTGCAGTGATTTTGGAGCCCCCAAAATGAAGTCTGCCACTGTTTCCACTATTTTCCCATCTATTTGCCATGAAGTGATGGGACCAGATGCCATGATCTTCGTCTTCTGAATGTTGAACTTTAAGCCAACTTTTTCACTCTCCTCTTTCACTTTCATCAAGAAGCTCTTTAGTTCTTCACTTTCTGCCATAAGGATGGTATCATCTGCATATTTGAGATTATTGATATTTCTCCAAGTAATCTTGATTCTAGTTTGTACTTTTTCCAACCCAGCATTTCTCATGATGTACTCTGCATATAAGTTAGATAAGCAGGGTGACAATATACAGCCTTGATGTACTCCTTTTCCTATTTGGAACCAATCTGTTGTTCCATGTCCAGTTCTAACTGTTGCTTCCTGACCTGCATTCAGGTTTCTCAAGAGACAGGTTAGGTGGTCTGATATTCCCATCTCTTTCAGAATTTTCCACAGTTTATTGTGATCCACACAGTCAAAGGCTTTGGCATAGTCAATTGCTTTTTCAATGATCCAGTGGATGTTGGCAATTTGATCTCTGCCTCCTCTAAAACCAGCTTGAACATCTGGAATTTCACGGTTCATGTACTGCCATAGCCTGGCTTGGAGAATTTTGAGCATTACTTTACTAATGTGTGAGATGAGTGCAATTGTGTGGTAGTTTGAGCATTCTTTGGCATTGCCTTTCTTTGGGATTGGAATGAAAACTGACCTTTTCCAGTCCTGCGGCCACTGCTGAGTTTTCCAAATTTACTGGCATATTGAGTGCAGCACTTTTATAGCATCATCTTTTATGATTTGCAATAACTCAACTGAAATTCCATCACCTCCCTAGCTTTGTTCATAGTGATGCTTCAAACAAAGGCCCATCTGACTTCACATTCCAGGATGTCTGGCTCTAGGTGAGTGATCACACCATCATGATTATATGGGTTGTGAAGATCTTTTTTGTATACTTCTGTGTATTCTTGCTACCTCTTCTTAATATCTTCTGCTTCTGTTAGGTCCATACCATTTCCGTCCTTTATGGAGCCCATCTTTTCATGAAATGTTCCCTTGGTATCTCTAATTTTCTTGAAGAGATCTCTAGTCTTTCCCATTCTATTATTTTCTTCTATTTCTTTGCACTGATCACTGAGGAATGCTTTCTTATCTCTCCTTGCTATCCTCTGGAATAACTACTTACTTTATTTATTGCATATTTTTTAGACTACAGAAGATGCTACACAAAAAGCAAATTCAAGTAATTTTCTTATTTGAGTTCAAAATGGATATAAAACAGCAGAGACAACTCACAATATCAACAATGCATTTGGCCCAGGAACTGCTATCAAACATACCAGTGCAGTAGCGGTTCAAGAATTTTTCCAAAAGAAGATGAGCGCCTTGAGGATGATGAGGAGCATAGTGGCTGGTGATTGAAAGTTGACGATGACTGATTGAGCACAATCATCAGAGCTGGAGCTGATCCTCTTACAACTACACAAGAAGACACTGAAGAACTCAACCTTGACTCTTCCAGAGTCATTCAGCATTTGAGGCAAATTGGAAAGGTGAAAAAGCTTGATAAGTGGGTGCCCCATGAGCTGGCTGAAAATTTGAAGAAAAACCTGTAATTTTGAAGTGTCATCTTTTCTTGTACACAACAACAATGAACCATTTCTGGATTGGACTGTGATGCGCGACGAAAGTGGATTTTATATGAGAACTGGAAACAAGCTATGTGGTTGGACTGAGAAGAAGCTCCAGTGCACTTTCCAAAGCCAAACGTGCACCCAAAAAAAGGTCATGGTCACTGTTTGGTGGTCTGCTGCCTGTCTGGTCGACTATAGTTTTCTGAATCCAGGCAAAAGTATAACATCTGAGAATTATGCTCAGGAAATCAGTGAGAGGCCCTGAAAATGGAAATACCGGCCGCCAGCATTGGTTAACGGAATGGGCCCAATTCTTCTCTACCGTAACGCCCAACCACACATTGCACAACCAAGGCTTCAAAAGGCGGATGAACTGGGCTACGAAGTTCTGCTTCATCCTCCATATTCACCTGACCTCTCACCAACCAACTACCACTTCTTCAAGCATCTTGAAAACTTTATTGCTGGGAAAATGCTTCCACAACCACCAGCAGAATGCAGAAAATGCTTTCCAAGAGTTCACAGAATCCCAAAGCATGGATTTTTATGCTACAGGAATAAGCAAACTTATTTCTTGTTGGCAAAAATGTGTTGATTGTAATGGTTCCTATGTTAATTAATAAAGATGTGCTGGGGCCTAGCTATATGATTTAAAATTCACAGTCAAAAATAGCGATTACTTTGGCACATTAGATGGTGGTTGTCAGGATCTGGCTGTGAGGGAATGAAATGCTAGTCAAAGGTCACAAGCTTACTTTGGGGGAAATTTTCCTAATATTATTCTCCAAACTTTTAGTTAGATGTTTTAATTCAGTTGGCATGCTTTAAATTTCCACTATTCATTCCTATCCTAATCGTTTCATTTTATTAAACATTTTATCCCTCTGGGGATACTAATTGTAACATTTTGAAGTTTCTTTCTACTTTCTGTACTATTTCAATATCCTATGATTTTCTTTTCTGTTGTTTAGTTTTGCTCCTTATATTTTTTCTTATACTCTGCAGGTATTTGTTATTTCTCTGAATCTGAGGCATTCAATAGCTACCCTGATGTACGCTGTGTGTGACAGAGGCTTTTAACTGGTCAACTGTATACCATAGATTAACCTTCCTTTTCTCTTTTTTCCCTGTATTTCTTCCTCTCTTCTTTTTAAGTCTTTATTGAATCTGTTACCATAGTGTTTCTGTTTTATGTTTTGGTTTTTTTGGCCATGAGGCATGTGGGATCTTGAACTTGTATCCCCTGCTTTGGACAGAGAAGTCTTAACCACCGGACCACCAGGGAAATCTTTGTATTTTTCCCTCTTTCCTTCCTTTTGCTTCCTTCCCTCCCTTCTTTTATTTATTATACTAATACTTAAATATATTCTTCCTGTAAGATATAAATAGCTGCCCATACTCCTTTGGCCCACAAGTTTGATTCTAAAACTTGTACTTCTGATTTGACTTTCCATGAATTGAGGAAACTTTAATGAGGTAAGAACTTCATATGTCTTAAAATATATATTGTGTGTCACAAACAGAGAATGAAGTGCTCTGCTTAATAAAATACTATGATTAACAGTTAGTCAAATATAAGCCATGAAAGGAGTACCAATTTCTAAATATCTAGACAAAAATACAATACAACGAACAGTATTTTTATATAGAGAATCATTTACTATTTTCTTGATTATCCAAGAGATTGTTTAGGATCATGGAGGCCTGTATATTTTCATTCTGAATACTGTTAGCAATGTGTCAATATAATAATAATAATAGTCAATAAAGTACTTTTGAATTCTAATGAATAATAGAATCTCCTATAGCAAAGTTATTAGAATCTCATGCATTCTGGTGATTCCTACCATCTATATCAGGGCCAGTAAATGTATTTGGTAAAGGGATAGGTAGTAAATAATGTTGGCTTTGTGGCATAACAATTTGTTGAAACTACTCGACATTTACACAGCAGAGCAGCTGCAAATAATATGTAAATAAATGAGAGTAGCTGCATTCCAATAAAACTTGACTTAAAAAATAGGTGGAAGGCCAGATAAACTATAAGGCTAATTTGGGCCAGAAGAGTCTTAGAGTTTATAAGGCTGTAGATAGCTGATTTCTGATCTATTTGCATATAGGTTCCAATCCAAATTTCTACCACATTTTAAAATATTTCTCTTTAATTCTAACATTTCCCTTTAAATATATTTCTAACACTAGTACCTAGGATCCAAAATATCAAAAATAAAACTCAGAATGTCTGTATAGATCGTATGGACTATACCACCACATCTATTTCTCTTATAATTTTTCTTCTATTCTCTTCATTTTAATTTTATTTATTTATTTATTTTGGCTGGCCTGGATCTTCATTGCTTTGCCCAGGCTTTCTCTAGTTGTGGTGAGCAGGGGCTACTTTTCACTGTGGTATGCAGGCCTTCTCATTGCAGTGGCTTCTCTTGTTGTAGAGCATAGCCTCCGGGCATGCAGGCGTCAGTAGTTGTAGCACAGGGGCTCAGCAGTGGAAGCTCACAGGCTTTAGAGCACGGGCTCCATAGTTGTGGCGCATGGGCTTAGCCGCTCTGTGGCATGTGGAATCTTCCTGGACGAAGGATTGAATCTGTGTCCCCTGCATTGGGAGGTGGGTTCTTATCCACCACGCCACCAGGGAAGTCCCTTCTATTCTTTATTCCCCAAAATGCATTCTTCTTCCTTGCTCTTCGGCTCTTTTAATTAGTTCTTAGTTCTGTTGTTTCTACTTTCATGATGTATTTTACATCTCTCTCTTTTTTTTAAACTACATTTCCTTTATCACTGTCTTTCATTAACTAGTGTTCAGGTTTTCATTAACTTGTCTAGATTCTCACTGCATGTGGTCTCTCTGATTCCATGTTGTATCCTTTCTAGTTCCACATATCCACAGCTGCCAGTTTAATCTTCCCATAGCAAAGGGCTGATCATACCACTGCCTAGCTTGCGAGCCACCACCACCTCCTTATTAACCAAAAATAAAGACCCAAATTCAAATCTTTCATGATCTGGATCTACTAATCTTTGCCACATATCATTTCTTACTTATTTTCTTATGAGCTCAATTTCAGCTAAAATAGACAACTTGCCTTACCTTTCATGCAAACCCTGTACTTTCCATTCTTCCCATCCTATACTTTTGCTTGTGCTAAATGCTTGTTTCTTGGTCTAGTATTGCAGTGGCCAATATGTAGACATGAGACATGCAGTTGCTGAGTTAACTTTTCCCATGTTCAGTGGCCATATGTGGCCAGTATCTACCATGTTACACAGGGAAGATACAGACCATTTTCATCATTGCAGAAAGTTCTGTTGAATGGTGCTAGCCTAGAATATGCTGCTCACCTTGCCTCACATTTAATCCTATATGATCTTTACTGCCTAGCTCAAATAACACCTCTTTTGACCAATCCCCCCCCCCCCACCTTTTTTTGACCATGCCTTGTAGCATGTGGGATCTTAGTTCGCCAACTAAAGCCTGAACCCGCACCACGTGCATTAGAAGCATGGAGTCTTGGCTACTGGACCACCAGGGAAGTCCCCCACCCCTTCATGTGATGGCATTTTATATGTGTTGGTGTTATGGCACTTACCATTTACCATCTAGATATACAGTGACTTAAATATGTGTTATGTGCTAGACCATTTGCTCATTCCTTTGTTTCCTTGTTAGTAACTAATCCAATGTCATGTGCATAGTAGGTGTTTGAAAAGGATTTGCTGACAAGTCTCGTTGAAACATTCTCTAAAGCTTTGTAAAAATGGAAATATTTCCATAACAAAGAGTAATAACCCTGCTTCACAAACTTACCAGTTAGAATTGGCATAAAATTTGAGACATGGCAACTATATTTGTAGAAATGATGTTCTATTTTAGAAAGCCTAATGATAAATCAACATGACTTTCATAAATTGTGATTGATTTTCATCAGCTTGGGGAGACACCATAGCACAATGAAAAGAAGATGGATGTGAGAACCAGATTGCCCTATATTAGAATCCTGTTTCCATCAATTACCAACTCAGCGTGGCCAAGTTACTTAATTTCTCAGCCTCATCGAGATGGTAATAGCTACCTGCATTTGTTGAAACTTTTTGATAGCAAGTGACAGAAAAAGAAATCTAACTAGTTTTATCAGAAAAAAATATTAATGGACTCATGTAACTGAAAAAGCCCAGTATCTTCAACATTACTGGATCTGCGTTCTCAAATAATTATACAGCTTCATTTGTAGGGAGGCTCTTGCTACTGAGGAATGAGATGGCCACTGTAAGATTAAAGGATCACATGTTCTTTTCAAAATTCGGATCCAAGAGGAAGAAAAGCTCCCAAAAATGTCTCCGGAGGTACGCTCATTCGTCTGTCTTCTGTTAAGAACATTTTTGAATCATCTGTGGCTAACAGAAGGAGAGTCAGCCCAAGTCTCGGTCAAAAGACCAAACTGAGGCCTGTGGCAAGGAAAACAGGCTCACCGGATAACATGGATGGAGCAGGATTGCTACAGAATGGAGGCGGGTTCTCCAAAAGGAGGAACACTAGACAAACACAAGTGGTTATGCCCTCTAATTTAGGGGTGTTGTATTACACAGCTGCTGCAGGCCTGCTCTTCATTGTATTCTCTGTGAATGGTGTCTGTTAGATCTGGACAAAGTGTAAAGTCTCTCTCCCTTATAGATTTGTAGTGAGGATTAAATGGTATAATATAGATTAAATGACCAGCAACTGATACTCATAAAAAAGTCTTTTCTCTTTATTCTTTTGCACCTCCCCACCCCCCACTTAAACCAAGGGAAGGCCGATCAGTTAATTCAATAGTGATGAAGGTCTGAATTAAAGCCCTCCAGATTTACTAGCACTTGCTCTGAAATACGGGGAAGGCAATGGCACCCCACCCCAGTACTCTTGCCTGGAAAATCCCGTGGACGGGGACCCTGGTGGGCCGCAGTCCATGGGGTCCTGGTCGGACACGACTGGCGCTTCACTTTCCTTTCCACTTTTTGCATTGGGAGGATGGCACCCACTCCAGTGTTCTTGCCTGAGAATCCCGGGGATGGCAGAGACTGGTGGCTGCCGTCTATGGGGTCGCACGGTCGGACACGACTGAGGCGACTTAGCAGCAGCAGCACCAGCTCTGAAATAAAAGAGAAACAAATTTTATTTTCTTTTAATATTTGCACCTCAAAGAGCAATCTTCAGTCAATACAGAGGGCTATGATTCTAGTAAGATTAAGTAAGTTACATATGTCCTTTATATTATTAAGCGCCTCCACAAATGCCATATTAACTCAAAGTTGCTTACTAAATATCTTAGAATCCAAGTGTTATGTTAGGTAGAACTCTGGTCTCCATTCACCTTTAATCAGATAATGTTCCTATTTGTAGTTTAACATTCAACAAATTAACATGGATCAATTTAACAGTTTAATATTAAAACTGGCCCTTTTTTGCTAATGCAGAAAAATTTAAATTATAGCATAAAGAAGGCAGGAGATGTTGGTTCTACCCCTGGGTTGGGAAGATCCCCTGAAGTAGGAAATGGCACTCCACTCCAGTATTCTTGCCTGGAAAAGGACAAGGACAGAGGAGCCTGGTGGGCTACAGTCCATGGGACCGCAAAGTCAGATACGACTGAGAGAAATAAGTAACAAAGAGAAATTTTTCTCTCTCAAAATAAGTCCAGAAGTATGACATGTAGAGGTTGGAATGATAGTTTCATGGTTATCGTTAGATACTCAAGTTTCTTACAGCTTTCTATTCTCATATCTTTAGAATGTGGCCCCATCTTCATGTCCTCAAGGCTGTCAGAGCTCCAGCCATCATATCCACTATTCATTAAGACTAGAGGGAAAGAGCCAAAGAGTATATACCAGAGGATTTACTGGTATAAAGGGTTTGTTTGGATACATCATATTGTGTCTTCTTTTGGCTATGTTAGGTAAAATAAAAACTAGCCTATGTTAGGTAAAATTAAAACTAGCCTATGTTAGGTAAAATGAAAACTAGGTAATTCAGTTTTTATTGATTTAAGCTCGGCATACTGTGTCTCCAATAAAAATTGGAACTTTGTTAATAACAAAAAAAAAAGCATGGCTTTTGAACTAGTAACTAGCAGGTTCTGTAACATACGAATTATCATTGTCTCCAATATTTTGTTTGAATAAAAGGTTTTAAACCTTAAAGGAAAAAATGTAAAAACCACTGATGTACTCAAACTCCAAGAACAGAACAGCCACATGTGCTTAATTTAACAGAATGATACTGAAAAAAGGCAGGATGACTGTGATATTCACACCTTAGGTTCAAAAACCTTAAACTTAACTCTGTTCATTATGGATATTTTGAATAATAAATAATACACTGGTGTATACATTTCACCACTTCCTTTAGAAGCCTTTGAAAATTGAACTGTAGCCTTATGTATGTGTTCCTACTTGTCACTTTCTTCTCATTGAGTCCCTGTACCCATTTGGATCAAGAGATCATTGAAATATGAGTCAAATAGGAAATGCATGATGTGTATAATTCCACATTTTGGAACTGCCACTGAAGTCCAGGCTACCCTCTGGGGCTCCCTGGGCCCATGCTCTGGTCCCACCGTAACCATGGGGTAGTGATTGTCTTAGCAAAGCAATGGCTCATTCACGTGGTTGAGAACCAGAGTGAACATTTGGAAAACACTCACATATTTAAATAGACTAAAATGGCTTTTCTGCTCAAGACACCAAGCTGGTTTGCCCATGACATCAGCTTGCTTTGAAGAGCAGAGGGAATCATTTTTACAAGCACTTATTCAAATTGAAAAAAACATGTTTTGCTTTGATTTCAGCAGAGTCTCACGGGTTTATTGCACGAACTTCTTTCTTCACTGTCTATTTAAATTTGACGTGTTCTTTAGGAGCCAATGTTAGTCCTCAAGCCCTTGCAATTTCTGCCTCTAAAATGTGGTTCCATTCACTGCTGGTACAGGTCATATACTTAGCATGCGTCACACATTGCTTTCTTGCATTAGTGGCCTTTTCTTGTTCGTGTCTCCAGTCTTCCTAACTGAATTTAAGGCCTCTTAGGTCTAGGGGATCATATAATGTATTATCCAAATTGGGACACTTTTGAGACTAAAAAGAGATGTTGTTAATAATTATAGTTCAGTTCAGGCATGAACCTGAACTGTTCAAGCAAATTATAATGTGTGGCTACTCTTTTAAGGTTAGAAGCTATTATTTACTATTTCTTTCTTATCACTTGCCTGGCCTAGTGTAATTCTTGTGTAAGCAGACATTAAAGTCTTAAAAATAAATACCTTAGTGAGGCAGCAAAGAATTTCTTCTAAAACAGCTGTGAAATAGATGGACAGGACCCTGTGGGTAGGAGATTTAATGGCCCAATACAGGAAGTAACCACAGAGCAGAAGCCTTTAAATAATCAGAGAAAGACTGTTCACAGGAGAAACCAGCCTAGAATTTATATTTTTAACACCAAAATGCACCTTCATTGCAAGAATAGAGAAGGGAAAGTGTTTTTAAGGGCCATTTTTGTAGAATGTGTTCTTGTTTCAGAAGCATCACACTTCCTAAGCATCACGTGAATGCCCGCATCAGTCTGAGGAGGAGGAAATAAGAACAGAATCAGAGAGAAATACAGACCCTCAAGCAAGACACTATGAAGACTCTGCAGTTCCCTTTATTGATAAAAAGCTTCATATTGTCTAGTGTGGTCCATCCAAGGATGAGAACAAAATAGATCTTCCTCAATGGAGAATGAAATCTGAGCCACAGGTTCTCTACCCTAGGGTACTTTTCATATATTCTCAACATTTTGGATAACTCTCATCATTGCTCTTGAACATAGAAAAAAAAAAAAAAGAAAGTGACATAGAGTGGTCCAGTGGTTAGGAATCCACCTTGCAACGTGAGGGGCATGGGTTTGATCCCTTGTTGGGGAACTAAGATCCCATACGCCGTGAAGCAACTAACCCATATGCTGCAGCTTCTGAAGCCTCACACTGTAGAGCCCACACACCCCAGAACCCATGCACCACAGCTAGAGAGTCTGTGTCCCACGAGAAAAGATCCTTAGTTGAGAAAACTAAGCAACGCTGGCATTATGGCATCAGCAATTAGATTGAAAACATGGTTCTAGCAAAGATTCATCCCAACACACACTGGACATTAGAAATATGATGTGGGGGGGTGGGCAGGGATAGGATTTTGAGGCAAGCCACCTCCATATATTCTACCTCTTTCTCTTTTCTTCAAATAATAACCCATCTAAAAATTAGGGACAATAATAGTACCTCTGTCTGCAGAGCCTTTGGGATCATGAAATGAGATAATACATATGGAAGTGGTATAAACTCCAGATCTCTTTAAGGATACACATTCTCTTTTTCATTGCCTATTTGAATTGACTCTTTCAATTCCATCTCTCTCAAGTAGCCTAAGGCTAGGCCACCAAAACGCAAACATACAGTTACAAGGTTTTAAAAAAAAAATCAGCAAAACAACTGGTTGTTACGTGATCCTTGACAACAGTTGGACAGACTTCTCCTCCAAATTAAATGAAGTGTTTTGGCAGCCTGTAAATGTAGCCTAATATATAGCAAGGGAAGAGAGCTATTTTCCCTAGGGAGAGTGTAATTTTAACAGAAGTTCAACTTACACATTTTAAGATCTGTATTTTGAATGTCTCTGTTAAATGTAAAATGAATATAATTAGTTATGAGATATCTTGCCCTTGGCTACAGTATGCATTAAGCCACAGCATAATATCATTCACAAGCTATTCATACTCTGCGGTATATTTCAGGACTTCCTGTGCTGTAGTCTCTTAAAGCAAATATTGTATCTAGTTTCAGAACCTAACAGTTGTTCCTTCAGAATGGTTACGAGTGGGTGCCACATATCTGGGGCCTTCAAATAGTCTAGCCAGACATATAAATTCCTATGAACAGGATCTACATCTTTTCATGCATGGGTCCTTGACATGTAAACAAAACCTGGGATAGTGAAATAAATGTGTATAGAATAAATAACAGAAGAGGCAGACCTCTGATGAAATATTCCAGAGATGTCATGTCCAGAAAATGATCATTTTGAGCCATTTTAGAGCCCCAGGCTACCTGGAACCTCCATTTTCCCTGTATCTATCCTCCAGAAGTGGTCACTGTGATTACTGAATGGTGATGATGCAGTTGTCAGTGGACATGCCCTTTCTGGAAGCTCCTAACTTTGTGACAATTATCTACAAAGTTCTGCAAGGTCACTAGAGAAAGGGTGAGCATGGGGCCCAGGGTGAGCATGTGGCCCACAGCTTGCGTCAACAGAGAGCTGTTTTTTTAATAATTCGTGTTATCTAGTATGTTCATACATTGAAAACCAAAAAGTTGTGCTTCCTCTTATGCGGTTTTCCTGAGTTCTTCTGCAACCTGAAAGAGCTAACTTAAGGAAAAGTGAAGAACAGGGTGTACACAATTTCTTCTGTTTGTGAAGCCTAACGCAGGAAATAATGTCTGTTTCTAGAATATGGAGAGAAGTTCACAGCCCAGTGACAAGATCTGCAGCTTGATAATGATTTCGATCAGGCCTGTACTGCCATTGGTCTGGGAGCTAACTAAAGATAGGGATGGGCTTACTTGTTTTCCGTCTAACACTTTGCATTTCTCTAAAGCACGTCTGCAAACAGTGAGCCCTCAATAAATGGTGATTAGTTGTGTGTGTGTGTTTTAACTCGTTTTAAAGGGCTAAGGAAAAAAAAAGTCTTAACTTGTTTCTTAACCAGTTAAACAGTAGGTTGAAAAAAAGAGAGAATGAATTTCAGTTAATTGTACATCTTTCCTGAGTGAAAAATCATATGCAAAGTACTACACCCGGGAGGGGGTGTAAAAAATACAGGCAAAGTATAGCTCCTGTCTCTGTGAAACCACAGCTACATGGCTCACTGGAAACTCAAACAGAAAAAGATACAAGGAGTAACATTTCTACAAATATATTACATTCATTAGCATTGGACATTATAAAACATGTTTTGCCATAACGGTGAAGAACCTATTTGATACCAAAAGTCCAAAATTAGTCTGTTTGATATCATATACGTGTAACAACAATTGATTTCCAATAACTGACTTCTCAAATTATCAACATCTTAATAGTCCCAGAGAAACTGTCCAGTTTCAATTGTTTCAATTTAATAAGTTGGTGAATGACTGAATTGTTTTTCAGTTTATGGTGGAGGTTTGTGGACATAGCCTATAAGAGCCCAACTCTATCTTCTTTAATAGTCCAAAATGACTATTGAGGTGTATATGTACATACATGAATGCATATATATATATTTATATTTATATACATATGTGTACATGTATATCTAAAACTCACATCTCATACATTCTCTCATTGTTAAACTGAGCACAGATCTATTGGTGGAGCCCAACTATATCTTCTCTAATAGTTCAAAATGATTATACAGGGGTGTATGTACATACACGAATGCATATAAATGTACATATGCTGCTGCCGCTGCTGCTAAGTCACTTTAGTCGTGTCCGACTCTGTGCGACCCCATAGATGGCAGCCCACCAGGCTCCGCCGTCCCTGGGATTCTCCAGGCAAGAACACTGGAGTGGGTTGCCATTTCCTTCTCCACTTCCTTCTCCAATGCATGAAAGTGAAAAGTGAAAGTGAAGTCGCTCAGTCGTGTTCGACTCCTAGCGACCCCATGGACTGCAGCCTACCAGGCTCCTCCGTCCATGGGATTTTCCAGGCAAGAGTACTGGAGTGGGGTGCCATCGGGCTATATATATATAGTATATACATATGTGTACACCTCCCAGGTGGCTCTAGTGGTACAGAACCTGCCTGCTAAAACAAGAGATGTTACAGACACGGGTTTGATCCCTGAGTAAGGAAGATCCCCTGGAGGGAGGGCACAGCAACCCACTCCAGTATTCTTGCTTGGAGAATCCCATGGACAGAGGAGCCTGGCGGGCTGCAGTCCATTGGGTCGCACAAAGTCAAACACAACTGAAGTGACTTAGCACACACACCTAAAACTTACACCATGTTTGTTCTCGCATTGTTAAACTGAGCACAGATCTATTAGTGAAGCTTTTCACTCAGACTACAATAGCCAGCTGTCTTTAGAAAGCGTTACTGAGTCTTTGCCGTGCAGACCAGAAAAGGAATATTTGAAAGTGTAATGAGCCCGTAAGCACTCAGATATTCATTGCACATCATGATGATTACATCTGAGAATCTGTTCCTGCTTTATTCTATTTTTTCTTGAGAAATAGTCTTATCTTTAGGAATGCGTGGAAGCAAAATGACTAGTTTCTAACAGACGGCATTAAAACTCTTGTGAGTACAAGGCAGAAACGCAATAGTAAAATTGCAAACTGAGAAGAGGAATCAAACCGGGGCAGAAAAGTGTAAGATTTGGGAATAAATTATGCATAGGACAAACTGGTAATCATTTTGAGAAGGAGACACAGATTTAAATAATCAAATTTTAAAAAAAAAAGTGACTGGTAGAGACCGTCAAGTGAAGTGTTGAACAAGACAGATTCCACCTCCAGTGCTAAGTTTGAATCTTCAACTTCCCTTCCACTTACAAATCATGTAACTTTGAACTAGAACTTAAGCTTTCTCAGTCTCATTCCTCTCTCTGCTTTGCAAATAATACATACTTAGTGAAAACAATGGTTCATGACAGTAGTAACATTCATTGAGCACTTTACCATATGTCAGGCACTATAGTAAGAATGTCACATGAAAAAATTAACTCATATTAGTCCAATGAGGCAAGTGCTATTACTGTTTTCCTATTTAACATATGAGAAAACTGAAGCTAGACTAGATTAAGTGACTTGCCCAAAGAGAGAAAGCTGAGATCTGAACCTAGCAGAATGATTCTAAAGCCTGTGGTTTAAGAACTATGATATCATATTGCCATATAAAGTGCTTATCATACCTCGGCACAGAGTAAGGCTTCAATGAAGTCCATCAAAAGAGATACATTCAAAATTAACTGAGGAAGAAAACTGAATAACCTGCCAGAAGGAAACCGACTTGGCCCTGTATTCCAGATATGTGCTGTGGTATTATGTATGGAGATGTGAGAAGATGCTGAAACAGCTGACAGAGCCCAATTCAACATCAAATGATGAGCTTATTGGGAATAAGCTCAAATGAGCCTAAACTGTTCATCACAATCTTAGGCTCAATTAGTTGATATATCCTGTCCAAAGCATATGCATCCCTGCTTCCTTCCATTTCACATGTCTCCTTTCCTTCCATATCTATTTTAATGGTGGCAACTTGGGTCTAATCATGTTAGTACTGGCTTGGCTGTAAGCCTTTATCTTTGCAGCTGATTCATAGTCACTCTGACCTCGTCCATTTGCGGCAAAAGTGAACACCTCGTTAGAGCTGACCTTGAATCCAATTCAAACGGCAGAGATTTGGACACCCTGAAAATCCCCTTCTCTGTCTTTCAGAAGTATTCAAAGAGTTGAACACCACTGAACAATTTCCCCTCACTCCTATTCTGCAAATCAGTGAATGAACCAAGCCTGCCTCCTCGTTCTTGTCCCCTCTCCTGATACAAGCCAGGGGGTGCTTGCTCCACACAACCACCCTTGTTGGCTGCCACGGCCCTCAGGAAACCTATTGTCCTAAATAACTGTCATATTCTCGTGCACTCAGTCACAGGGAAGAATTTCAATCTCCCTCTTCTCTCCCCTTGGAGAGGAGGTTGAGGTCATGGGACTGAAAGGGTCCTGTCTTGTCTCCCAACAAGAGGGGTCTGTGCAGCTGCTGCGTCCACAGCAGACGGAAGGCGTGCGGCAGCTGAGGCTCTTCCAGCCACTTCCTGTGTCTGGCTTTGATTTCTTAGAGGGCAGATGCACGTATTCCAGAGTTACTCCCTGATTCAGCGGCGACCAGCAACAGCAACTGCTACCAGAAGTTTGAAGCAACCCTTTTCTTTTCTGAAGCTCTTCCACTTTGTCCCAGATCCTCTTTTCTGTTATCTTCTTCCAGTCCTCTCTCTCCTTCCACTCAGAGCAGCATGTGGCTGGGTTCTAGCAGTAGTAGCCACTCAGTTGTGTCTGACTCTTTGCGACCTCATGGACTGTATAGCCCACCCGGCTCTTCTGTCCACGGGATTTCCCAGGCAAGCATACTGGAATGGGTCGCCATTTCCTTCTCCAGTGGCTGAGTTTGACTGAGCGTTAAGTAATCACAGGTCTTAATTATAAACAGCCTCAGCTGAGAGAAAGGATTTTATTAATGCTAGGAAAGCCAAGCCCAGGAAGCAAAATGGTGTAGGTAGTAAGATGGAACCCAAACCAATTTCCCAATAAAGAACAGAAGAAACCTGTAACCAAGATTCAATTCATCCTCCAAGTCATAGCTCTCTGTGACCTGACCCTTGCCTACTGTTCCAGCTCATTTTCCCTTACATTTCCCTTCAAACTTTATACTACAGCAACAGTGTTGATTTTACCTCCAATATCCAGTCATTTCCTGCGTCTGAGTCTTTGTGGAACCTCCCTCTGCCTGAAACACCTCACTGTCTTCCTGTATGTGTGTGTTAGTCACTCAGTCTGTATAGTATTCTTTGTGACTCCAAGGACTGTAGCCCACCAGGCTCCTCTGTTAATGGGGTTTTCCAGGCAAGAATACTGGAGTGGGTTGCCGTTTCCTTCTCCAGGGGATCTGCCCAATGCAGAGATTGAACCTGGGTCTCCTACACTGCAGGCAGACTACTGACTGAACCACAGGGAAGACCCGTTGTCTTCCTGGAAATATCTTGTTTGACTATTAAAACCTGCTTGACACTTTAAAACCATTGACACTGCTTTATCCACACCCATTGATTGATTTAATTGGCTTGGGTTGTGGCCTGAGCCTTGGGAGTTTTAAAGACTCTCCAAGTGATACTAATATGCACCAGTTTTGAGACTCACTGCTCTGCTGCTGCTGCTGCTAAGTCGCTTCAGTCGTGTCCGACTCTGTGTGACCCCATAGACAGCAGCCCACCAGGCTCCCCTGTCCCTGGGATTCTCCAGGCAAGAACACTGGAGTGGGTTGCCATTTCCTTCTCTAATGCATGAAAGTAAAAAGTGAAAGTGAAGTCGCTCAGTCGCGTCCGACTCTTCAAGACCCCATGGACTGCAGCCCACCAGGCTCCTCCGTCCATGGATTTTCCAGGCAAGAGTACTGGAGTGGGGTGCCATCGCCTTCTCTGCACCACTCTAGGTCAATGGTTTTCAAACTTGAGCAAGGATCAGGATCCGCTAGAGGGTTTGTTCAAGCAGAGATTGCAGGGTTTACTCTCTGAATTTAGAATTCAGTAGTTCTGAGGCCTGAGAATTTGCATTTCTCATAAGTTTCCAGATGATGCTGATTCTGCTGGGCCTGGGACCACGTTTTGAGAATCAGTGCTCTATGTATGGGCTTCCCCGGTGGCATAGGGGTAGAGAATCCACCTGCAATGCAGGAACCACAGGAGAAGCGGGTTTGATCCCTGGGTGGGGAAGATCCCCTGGAGGAGGGCATGTAATCCACTCCAGTTATGCTTGGCTGGAGAATCCCATGGGCAGAGGACCCTGGCAGGCTATAGTCTATAGGGTCATAAAGAGTCAGACCTGACTGAAGCAATTTAGCACACACACATGCTCTGTTTAAACTAACTTGCATAGGTTCCTACATTGCACTTATATTACTTAAACTGCACTTAATTGCAGTTGCCACTCTGCACTGTTATCAGTGTATCCACAAGTCTATTCCTGTCATCATAAGGTAAAAATACTAGCTTTTTTTTTTTTTTACTGCACCTGATATATGGTAGGTTCTCAATAAATGATATCTGAATGTGATGTCTAGTTATCACAGATATAGAAAGTCATATACTAAATTTACGCTAGTAGTTTTTGGGTACTGGATCTAACAAATGTCCCATGCATTTGAGTTTAAATCTAGAAGGCAGTTTTCTTAGCTTCTATGAATTCCGTCTGGGATTTTGGTGATAGGATTG
Source organism: Tragelaphus eurycerus (assembly GCA_935064755.1). Taxonomy (NCBI): domain Eukaryota; kingdom Metazoa; phylum Chordata; class Mammalia; order Artiodactyla; family Bovidae; genus Tragelaphus; species Tragelaphus eurycerus. Next base: position 34,438,998 of record CAKXYN010000010.1, on the reverse strand, counting down.
GCTTGGCAAAGTACTCCTCAAACACTGGGATGAAAAGCCTTATGCAAAAGCAGATTATATTACACTACATCAACAACACCTCTTTTAAAATTGACATTTAATGAGTGTCTCTATCAGTATAGGCCTTTTAAGGGCTCTCCATAAAATGTTACGAAAAATGAGACCATTTAAAATACAGGCAAACAATGAGTCCCATTCACACGGCTTCTTCACATTATTTCTCTAGTATCACGAATCTCTAACACGATCACTCACTCTCCTCCAGAGAAGTTGGCACAAGTTAGACATATTGATTGTCTGATTACAAATATAGAATGTGGCAGTGAGGACTATGGGAGGAACCCATTCGTTCCTGTGCCTTCTACATAGACCTCAGACTGAACACACACTCAACTACAAAGCAATGGAACCAAATAGTAAAATGTTATACTCAAGAAGATCAGACTCTGATGCAGAACACTGATTTCATTGTTTCACAGAACCTTGTAAAATAAGTCCAAAGAGATATTTACAAAAGGCTTTCCTGCTGCTGCTAAGTCACTTCAGTCGAGTCCGACTCTGTGTAACCCCATAGATGTCAGCCCACCAGGCTCCCCTGTCTCTGGGATTCTCCAGGCAAGAACACAGGAGTGGGCTGCCATTTCCTTCTCCAGTGCATGAAAGTGAAAAGTGAAAGTAAAGTTGCTCAGTTGTGTTCGACTCTTAGCGACCCCATGGACTGCAGCCCACCAGGCTCCTCCATCCATGGGATTTTCCAGGCAAGAGTCCTGGAGTGGGGTGCCATTGCCTTCTCCAAAGGCTTTTCTAATCCTTGCTAATTTCTTAAACACCTACTTTCAGGAAGAATAAATTTGCTTTCTATCCACTGCCCTGTAGAACATTAAAATTACAAAGTGTGTTGGCATAGATCTTTCTGAACTCAAAACTCTGAACTGATGATATGGTATTTTTCATTTGTAACTATGCATATATGTGTGTGGGGGGGGCGGTGGGTCTTGCTTGTTGTACATTTTAGGTGTCTTCTACCTTGCTGCTGCTGCTAAGTCACTTCAGTCGTGTCCAACTCTGTGTGACCCCATAGATGGCAGCCTATCAGGCTCCCCCGTCCCTGGGATTCTCCAGGCAAGAACACTGGAGTGGGTTGCCGTTTCCTTCTCCAATGCATGAAAGTAAAAAGTGAAAGTGAAGTCGTTCAGTCGTGTCTGACTGTTAGCGACCCCATGGACTGCAGCCTACCAGGCTCCTCCATCCGTGGGATTTTCCAGACAAGAGTACTGGAGTGGGGTGCCATTGCTTTCTCCGCTTCTACCTTGATGACCACCTAATTGTTCTGGAAAGGCAGTGCTGTCCTTGGTGGTACAGAAGGTAATGCCATTTGACATCTGAGTATTATCCAAGTTGTTGTTCAGTCACTAAGTCATGTCTGAATCATTGTGATCCCATGGACTGCAGCAGGCCAGGCTTCCCTGTCCCTCACTGTCTCCCAGAGTTTGCTCAAACTCATGTCCATTGAATTGGTGATGCCATCCAACCATCTCATCCTCTGTCTCCCTCTTCTCCTCCTGTCCTCAATCTTCCCAGCATCAGGGTCTTTTCCAGTGAGTCAGCTCTTTGCATTGGGTACCCAAAGTATTGGACCTTCAGCTTTAGCATCAGTCCTTCCAATGAATATTCAGGGTTGATTTCTTTTAGGATTGACTGTTTTAATTTCCTTGCTGTCCAAGGGACTCTCAAGAGTCTTCTTCAGCACCACAGTTCAAAAGCATCAATTTTTTTGGCACTCAGCCTTCTTTAGGGTCCAGCTCTCACATCCATACATGAATACTGGAAAAAAACATGGCTTTGTCTATATGCATCTTTGTTGACAAAGTGACGTTTCTGCTTTTTAATATGCTCTCCAGGTCTGTCATAGCCTTTCTTCCAGAGAACAAGCATCTTTTAATTTCATGGCTTCAGTCACTGACCACAGTGATTTTGGAGCCCAGGAAATATTTCAGGAACATTGAAATCTGTCACTGTTTCCACTTTTTCCCCATCTATTTGCCATGAAGTGATGGAGCTGGTTGCCATGATCTTAGTATTCTGAATGCTCAGTTTTAAGCCAACTTTTTCATTTTCCTCTTTATTTGAAAAATGTTGAGTGAGTGAGGGACACAAGATGAGAAATTTGCCCTCTAATCTCTGAAAATTTTAAACCAGAAAATTTGTCTAGTCATTCTCTCTTAACTGGAGCTCTGTGTCCCTGGTCACCTTTAATCATTATCTATGACTGCATCCTTATTCTAAGAATGTCAAAATACCTGGATATTGGCTTTCTGAATTAAGTGCATTACAACTGAATTCCACTGTTAGCAAGCAGTCAAACATGAGCAAATCAGGAATGAAATATTTTGTAGGTTGTGCCTACCTTTTTTCGTAAAAAATAATAATAATAATAAAGGACAAATTTGCCTAAAATTTATGGGCAATGTACTTGGAGTTCAGAGTGTCCGTGTTTAGGGTCTAAAGTACATTATGGAGGCAGGCAGAAACAGATTCAGTGACTGCTTTTTGCTGTTCTCTGTTCTGTCTTTGGCTAGTTGGTTGGTTTTCAAATTGGCATCACTGCCTTCATTTTTCTGTTTCAGTCTCAACAATCTTGGATGAGAACATTTATAAACCACCAGATCCCAACCTTGTTCTCACTTCAGGAGTATGAATGGAATAAAAGTACAACTCAAGCATACAGACTACTTGATACTATCTTCTTGATTCTATCACCTGTCTTAATAAGCGTCTATCTTTCTAAGGACAAATTTGTTAAAACTATGTAAGCTACGGCTTTTATACACTTGAAAGTCTAAAAACTATCAAGGATGACAATTTAATTTAAAATATTTACATGTCTAAACAGTCAGTTGATGGGCTGCCAAACTTAAGGTGAGTAATTAAAAGCAGGTGTATGTGCATGCTAAGTCACTTCAATCATGTTCCACTTTTTGGGGTCCTCTGGACTATAGCCTGCCAGGCTCCTCTGTCCATGGAATTCTGAAAGCAAGTATACTGGAGTGGGTTGCCATGCCCTTCTCTTCAGGGGATTTTCCCAACCCAGGGGTCAAACCAGGTCTTTTTCATCTCTTGCCCTGGTAGGGAGGTTCTTTACCACGAGCACCACCTAAGTTCAGTTCAGTTCAGTTCATTCGCTCAGTCATGTACAACTCTTTGCAACCTCATGAATTACAGCATGCCAGGCCTCCCTGTCCATCACCAACTTCCAGAGTTCACTCAAACTCATGTCCATTGAGTCAGTAATGCCATCCAGCCACCTCATCCTCTGTCTTCCCTTCTCCTCCTGCGGCAATTCCTCCCAGCATCAGAGTCTTTACCAAAGAGTCAACTCTTTGCATGAGGTGGCCAAAGTACTGGAGTTTCAACTTTAGCATCAATCCTTCCAGAGAATACTCAGGACTGATCTCCTTTAGAAAGGACTGGTTGGATCTCCTCGCAGTCCAAGGGACTCTCAAGAGTCTTCTCCAACACCATAGTTCAAAAGCATCAATTCTTCGGCACTCAGCTTTCTTTACAGTCCAATTCTCACATCCATACATGACCACTGGAAAAACCATAGCTTTGACTAGATGGACCTTTGTTGACAAAGTAATGTCTCTGCTTTTCAATATGCTATCTAGGTTGATCATAACTTTCCTTCCAAGGAGTAAGCGTCTTTTAATTTCATGGCTGCAGTCACCATCTGCAATGATTTTGGATCCCCCAAAATAAAGTCTGACACTGTTTCCACTGTTTCCCCATCTATTTCCCATGAAGTGATGGGACCAGATGCCATGATCTGTGTTCTGAATGTTGAACTTTAAGCCAACTTTTTCACTCTCTACTTTCACTTTCATCAAGAGGCTTTTTAATTCCTCTTCACTTTGTGCCATAACGGTGGTGTCATCTGCATATCTGAGGTGATTGATATTTCTCCCAGCAATCTTGATTCCAGCTTGTGCTTCATCCAGCCCAGCGTTTCTCATGATGACCTCTGCATATAAGTTAAATAAGCAGAGTGACAATATACAGCCTTGACGGACTCCTTTTCCTATTTGGAACCAGTTTGTTGTTCCATGTCCAGTTCTAACTGTTGCTTCCTGACCTGCATACAGATTTCTCAGGAGGCAGGTCAGGTGGTCTGGTATTCTCATCTCTTTCAGAATTTTCCAGTTTATTGTGATCCACACAGTCAAAGGCTTTGGCATAGTCAATAAAGCAGAAATATATGTTTTTCTGGAACTCTCTTGCTTTTTCCATGATCCAGCAGATGGTGGCAATTTGATCTCTGGTTCCTCTGCCTTTTCTAAAACCAGCTTGAACATCTGGAAGTTCATGGTTCATGTATTGCTGAAGCCTGGCTTGGAGAATTTTGAGTATTACTTTACTAGCATGTGAGATGAGTGCAATTGTGCGGTAATTTGAGCATTTTTTGGCATTGCCTTTCTTTGGGATTGGAATGAAAACTGACCTTTTCCAGTTCTGTGGCCACTGCTGAGTTTTCCAAATTTGCTGCCATATGGAGTGTAGCACTTTCACAGCATCATCTTTCAGGATTTGAAAAAGCTCCACTGGAATTCCATCACCTCCACTAGCTTTGTTCGTAGTGATGCTTTTCTAAGGCCCACTTGACTTCATATTCCAGGATGTCTGGCTCTAGGTCAGTGATCACACCATTATGATTATCTTGGTTGTGAAGCTTTTTTTTTAGTACACTTCTTCTGTGTATTCTTGCCACCTCTTCTTAAAATCTTTTGCTTCTGTTAGGTCCATACAATTTCTGTCCTTTATAAAGCCCATCTTTGCATGAAATGTTCCCTTGGTATCTCTAATTTTCTTGAAGAGATCTCTAGTCTTTCCCATTCTGTTGTTTTCCTCTATTTCTTTGCATTGATCGCTGAGGAAGGCTTTATCTCTCCTTGCTATTCTTTGGAACTCTGCATTCAGATGCTTATATCTTTCCTTTTCTCCTTTGCTTTTTGCTTCTCTTCTTTCCGTAGCTATTTGTAAGGCCTCCCCAGACAGCCATTTTGCTTTTTTGCATTTCTTTTCCATGGGGATGGTCTTGATCCCTGTCTCCTGTACAATGTCACGAACCTCCATCCATAGTTCTTCAGTCTAATCCCTTGAATCTATTTGTCATTTCCACTGTATAATCATAAGAGATTTGATTTAGGTCATACCTGAATGGTCTAGTGGTTTTTCCTATTTTCTTCAATATAAGTCTGAATTTGGCAATAAGGAGTTCATGATCTGAGCCACAGGTCAGCTCCTGGTCTTGTTTTTGTTGACTGTATAGAGCTTCTCCATCTTTGGCTGCAAAGAATATAATCAATCTGATTTTGGTGTTGACCATCTTGTGATGTCCATGTGTAGAGTCTTCTTTTGTGTTGTTGGAAGAGGGTGTTTGCTATGACCAGTGTGTTCTCTTGGCAAAACTCTATTAGCCTTTGCCCTGCTTCATTCCGTATTCCAAGGCTAAATTTGCCTGTTACCCCAGGTGTTTCTTGACTTCCTACTTTTGCATTCCAGTCCCCTATAATGAAAAGGACATCTTTTTTGGGTGTTAGTTCTAAAAGGTCTTGGAGGTCTTCACAGAACCGTTCAGCTTCAGCTTCTTCAGCATTACTGGTTGGGGCATAGACTTGGATTACTGTGATATTGAATGGTTTGCGTTGGAAACAAACAGAGATCATTCTGTTGTTTTTGAGATTGCATCCAAGTACTGCATTTCGGCCTCTTTGGTTGACCATGATGGCTACTCCATTTCTTCTGAGGGATTTCTGCCCACAGTAGTAGATATAATGGTCATCTGAGTTAAATTCATCCATTCCAGTCCATTTTAGTTCACTGATTCCTAGAATGTCAACATTCACTCTCGCCATCTCCTGTTTGACCACTTCTAATTTGCCTTGATTCATGGACCTAACATTCCAGGTTCCTATGCAATATTGCTCTTTACAGCATCGGACCTTGCTTCTATCACCAGTCACATCCACAGCTGGGTATTCTTTTTGCTTTGGCTCCCTCTCTTCATTCTTTCTGGAGTTATTTCTCCACTGATCTCCAGTAGCATATTGGGCATCTACTAACCTGGGGAGTTCCTCTTTCAGTGTCCTATCATTTTGCCTTTTCATACTGTTCTTGGGGTTCTCAAGGCAAGAATACTGAAATAGTTTGCCATTCCCTTCTCCAGTGGACCACATTCTGTCAGACCTCTCCACCATGACCTGTTCATCTTGGGTGGTCCCACACTGCATGACTTAGTTTCATTGAGTTAGACAAGGCTGTGGCCAATGTAATTAGATTGACTAGTTTTCTGTGATTATGATTTCAGTGTGTCTGCTCTCTGATGCCCACTCGCAACACCTACTGTCTTACTTGGGTTTCTCTTACCTTGGATGTGGGGTATCTCTTCACGGCTGCTCCGGCAAAGCTCAAAGAACCACCTGGAAAGCCCAAATAAAAGTATCAGTCAGTTCAGTCACTCAGTCGTGTCCACTCTTTGTGACTCCATGGACTGCAGCACCCCAGGCTTCCCTGTCCATCACCAACTTTCAGAGCATGCTCAAACTCATGTCCATCGAGTTGGTGGTGCCATCCAACCATCTCATCCTCTGTCATCCCCTTCTCCTCCTGCCTTCATTCTTTCCCAGCAACAGGGTCTTTCCAATGAGTCAGTTCTTCACATCAAATGGCCAAATATTGGAGTTTCAGATTCAGCATCAGTCCTTCCAATGAATATTTAGGACTGATTTCCTTCAGGATGGACTGGGTGGATCTCCTTGCTGTCCAAGGGACTCTCAGGAGTCTTCTCCAGCACCACAATTCAAAAGCATCAATTCTTCAGCACTCAGCTTTCTTTATAGTCCAACTCTTACATTCATACATGACGACTGGAAAGACCATAGCCTTGACTAGATGGACCTTTGTTGACAAAGTAATGTTTCTGCTTTTTAATAGGCTGTCTAGGTTAGTCATAGCTTTTCTTCCAAGTCGCAAGCATCTTTTAATTTCATGGCTGCAATCACCATCTGCATTGATTCTGGAGCCCCTAAAATAAACTCTATCATTGTTTCCATTGTTTTCCCATCTATTTGCCATGAAGTGATGGGACCAGATGCCATGATCTTAGTTTTTGAATGTTGAATTTTAAGCCAACTTTTCCACTCTCCCCTTTCACTTTCATCAAGAGACTCTTTAGTTCTTCTTTGCTTTCTGCCGTAAGGGTGGTGTCATCTGCACATCTGAGGTTATTGATATTTCTCCCAGCAATCTTGATTCCAGCTTGTGCTTCATCCAGCCCAGTGTTTTTCATGATGTACTCTGTATATAGATTAAATAAGCAGGGTGATAATATACAGCCTTGACATACTCTTTTCCTGATTTGGAATCAGTCTGTTGTTCCATGTCCAGTTCTAACTGTTGCTTCTTGATCTCCATACAGATTTCTCAGGATGCAGGTCAGGTGGTCTGGTATTTTTATCTGTTTAAGAATTTTCCACAGTTTATTGTGATCCACACAGTCAAAGGCTTTGGCATAGTCAATAAAGCAGAAATAGATGTTTTTCTGAAACTCTCTTGCTTTTTTGATGATCCAATGGATGCTGGCAGTTTGATCTCTGGTTCCTCTGCCTTTTCTAAAACCAGCTTGAACATCAGGCAGTTCACAGTTCACATATTGTTGAAGCCTGGCTTGGAGAATTTTGAGTATTACTTTCCTAGCATGTGAGATGAGTGCAATTGTGCTGTAGTTTGAGCATTCTTTGGCATTGCCTTTCTTTGGGATTGGAATGAAAACTGGCCTTTTCCAGTTCTGTGGCCCCTGCTGAGTTTTCCAGATTTGCTGACATATTGAGTGCAGCTCTTTCATAGCATCAGCTTTTATGATTTGAAATAGCTTGACTGGAATTCCATCACTTCCACTAGCTTTGTTTGTAGTGATGCTTCCTAAGGCCTACTTTACTTCACATTCCAGAATGTCTGACTCTATGTGATTGATCACACCATCATGGTTATCTGGGTCATGAGGCTCTTTTCTGTATAGTTCTTCCATGTATTCTTACCACCTCTTCTTAATTTCTTCTGCTTCTGTTAGCATACATAATTTAAGCATACATAATAAAAAAAATTATTGCATATTTATTTCACGAAATTCACGTTTTTGCCTTCCTTTCAGCAACATTATTATTAATATTAATCTTCTCTAAATTTTCATAGAGTTTGATTCCATTAATAATAGTGATCTAAGGCATTACAAATGAAAGTGTAATTATTCCAAAGCATGCAAAATTTGAATATATTTTAATAAAAATTACAGAATAAAGCAAACCTAAAATGTAAAAAAGTATTTTTCATGTGCTTTCAAAAGTCATTTTTTCTCTCAAACATCAAATTATTAAAATTAAATGACAAACACAAATTATAACTATAAAGTATCAAAATATAAATCAAAATTATTAAATAAAATTTCTGTTTTATTTTTTTTTTAAGTTACACAAGATTATTAAATGCTTTTATAAAACAAACACAATTCTACATTTAGCTGCCAGTGTAAGGAACCAATATCTTTATTCACGCCTGCTTCATAGAGGAAGAATTTGACAAGTTAAACAATTGGTTTTTATTTTTTTCATCTGGGTGCTCCTGCCAGCCAAATGTGCTCCCTGTCTTTCTAAACAGTTTCTGACTTCCACTTGGGCAGCAGCACAATCCACAAACCTTTATGGCATATGGATGCAACTGTTGTTTCTTCTGAGGACATAAGTCAACAGACTTGGAGGAGTATTTTCCTAGGGCCCCAATGGTGTTAGCAGAAGAATGGTGTCTTGGGCGTCAGTCATGCGGTTGCTGGCCCTGAGTGCAGGGTTCCAAGTCACAGAGGCTCCCAGGTATGCTTTCATCAGGGCAGTGTGACTTGCAGGGTGCTCTAAAGCCCAGAATTCATAGGGACTTCTACTCTCATATCCTTCTGCTTAGCTGAGGCCTGGAGAGATTCTCACTGAGATTATCACAATAGACTGCTTACAGATCACTCTTCTTCTAGATTCAAATTTTTCCTTTTGCCTCATGAACCTGAATATTTATTGGAAGGACTGATGCTGAAGCTGAAGCTCCAATACTTTAGCCACCTGACGCAAAGAGTTGACTCCTTGGAAAAGACCCTGATGCTGGGAAAGATTGAGGGCAATAGGAAAAGAGGGCAACAGAGGATGAGATGGTTGGATGGCATCACTGAGTCAATGGACATGAGTTTGAGCAAACTCTGAGAGATAGTGAAGGACAGCGAAGCCTGGCATGCTGTAGTTCCTGGGGCAGCAAAGATTCGGACACAGCTTAGCAACTGAACAACAACAGCAACATAAGGAGATAAAGAATCTTGACTGATTACTCTTTCCTTACCTCAAACCTAAACTCTGAGGTCAGTTGTGACTAGAGGAGGTAAAGCAAATAAAAACCATATTCCAGTGTACATGTGGCCAATGAATCTCTCATCCCTTCATCCAAAATACATCACACAAAATTGAAACTGCCTAACTTGACCGACAACAGTAGTGGCCTGATTCCAATACTGACAGGTAAGCAGTATTCAGGACAGAAATACTGCTTCATGATTAGTGCTTATTATCAGCACACAGCTGGGCTCAGCCACAAAGCATGAAATAGTAGCCAATATTAATTGAGCATTCATTATGCTAATCACTGACACAATGGACACGAGTTTGAGCAAACTCCAGGAGACAGTGAAGGACAGGGAAGCCTGGCATGCTGTCCTCCACGGGGTCACAAAGAGTCGGACACGACTTAGTGACCGAACAACAACTTTGCTAAGAGTTTCATATGTATATTTTCAAGTGACTCTCCCCACCATCCTAGGGTTCCATAATACTCTGAAGCTCTCTTTAAAGATGGAAGGACTGAGGCTTTAGAGGAGTTGAGCAGCTTGCCTAAAGTCTCACAGCAAGGTAGTAGTGGCAATGGGGATTAAGCTCAAGCTGTGCAACCCCAACGCCTATAAACTTGAACACTCACTATTCCTCTCTGCTTGCCTGTGTCTTACTGGCCTTGAGCAGAGGGATGGGAGGGTCCTGAACCAGCTAAGGCTAAGAGAGGGAAAATGAGTCAACAGCCAGACTGTGCCCCAAGAAAAGCAACCAGCAATCCAGAATAACAAGTCCAGAGGACACACTGACTTTGTGTTTATTTGGGCCGCTGTTACTTCCAAGGAGTTATGGAAGCGGATTCAAGTGGAAGTCAGGTTATCAATGGAGGGAGCTGGCAGGTGGACCCTGCACCAGAGGATAGGATCTGGGGTGCTACCCTCATTGGACCCCCTGGGTTGGAAGGACAGAACTCCAGTCTAAGGGAAGACAGAAACAAAAATAATACCATCTGCACATCCCTCTGGTCATTTAATTATTGTAATGAGTAATAATGCAAGTATTATTCTTCCCATTTTCCAAGTAAAAAAAGAGATTATAATATGCCCAAGTCCAAACAATAATAAGAGATGGAAGTGAGAGGAAGACTAGATTAGCTTGACTCTAGATTGGTGTTTCTTTCTATTAAGTATATCGCATTGCCTCTCACTCTGGACCCAACTAAAGGACCAGGTAGGAAAAGAGAAACACAAAGTCCCATCCTAGTACTCAGCCCTTACTCATGTTGACTGATGCCTGTAAATGCCCTGCAGGTTATGGGGAAAGGCATCCGCAGATGGCAGGTCTGGCAACCAGAACTAATTCATTCTGGAGTCCACCCACGGGTGGGGCTCACAGCTCCGTACTTTCAACCTAGTCAAGACTGACTCACTGAGTCTCAGGACAAGGACTTCAACGATGGGGCAGATTAAGGACACATGTACTGAATTCTGTGTTGTTGACAAGGTCTGTCCTGGGACACTTGGCCTACTTGTGCTTCCAAGAGTGAAATCATTGCGATTTTTTTTCCTCCCACCCTGGAAAGCCCATGAAGCTATACCCCAGGGTGCCTGTCCATGAACAGACCTGACAAAGTACTTGGGACTCAGGGTCCTAGGAGAAGAAAAGGATAACATGTAGCCAAAATGGCAAAGGTAAAATAGAATTCCATCTACTGTAAATAAAAACTTCCTTCAAGTCAAAAAAAGAAAGTTGGGTATTATGATGGATTTTTAATTAGAGAATTACCAGGAATAGGTAAAGAAAAGTAAAAGCAAGTAATGATGAAAAGACTGCTTAAGGAGTATTATAAGCACATGGCTTTAGATAAATAAAAGAGAAAAAGTACAAGAATTGGCAACTATAAGCAAAACTCAGTGAAAGTTTGCTTCAGTTCCCGACTGGCCCACAGCTGTCTGAAATAGTCTCTTTTTAAACCAGGCTTCCTCTTTGCCTAGAGGTTATCTGTCCCTCTGTGTCCTTTTTAATTTCTTTTTTTCAAGGTTAATATGCATAAATCATATTTCCATATGAGAATAATTAGAAAATGAATATTAAAAATGACACAATACCAATAAAAATCATCAAATACACAGGAATATATCCTATGAAGGAAGACTTTTATGCAGAAAACTATACTGCTATATTTAAAATGGATAACCAACAAGGACCTACTATAGCACATGGAACTCTGCTCAATGTTATCTGGTAGCCTGGACAGGAGAGGAGTTTAGAGGAGAATAAACACATGTATATATGTATGGCTGAGTCCCTTTGCAGTCTACCTTAAGCTATCACAATATTGTTAATTGGCTCTACTCCAATACAAAATAAAAGTTTTTTAAAAAGTTATAAAAAAGAATACCTTATAGTTTTCTTTTTAATTTCAACATCAATTGTCACCATCATAGCTAAAGTCATAAATACTCCCCTATTTAATTCTGCATAGTCACAGGCTCCAAAAAGGGAATGTGTGTGTGAGGAGAGGGAATCATTATTTTCTGTTGGAGGTTGACTAATTTGGTGGTTAATAAGAAGACCATGAGGCTTTGTACATTTTAGATGAGAGAACACAGAACTTGAATCTCAGTCACATGTCATTTCCACCAACATATATAGAGGATCTACTACATGTCAGGCACTTTGGAAAGTCTCAAACTAGATAAGACACAGTCCTTGAGCTCAGGAAGCTCAAATGTAATGTTAGAGATGGAGGTAAACAACTGGCAATCAAATCAAACAGAACCAAGTAAGAGTCATGTCACAGGTACAAAGGGTGCACTGTGAGAGCAGAGAGAGAGACACTGCCGAGAGGCGGGAGTGTTGTCAGTCTTGGAAGTAGGGAAGGTCATTCCAGGATGCAAGAAGAATGAGCCCGCAGAGCTGTTCAAAACATTTCAGTCTGAGAAGCAAGAGGAGAACCAAGACAGGGCGGGTCGTGACAGTCATTAAGTGTGCTCAAATACCCCTATCTGCCAGCATGGCACCCCTTAACTCTATTTCCTTCCACCATTTGTCAAGTTCTCCCCTTTCTTCGGCCAGAGCTCTCACTGCCTCATTCTGTTCTTGGCAGGCTGAGTCCTTTTACCCTCTTTTGGTTTATTGAAGGGTATATTTCTTCTCCCTGTCCTCTTCTCTCAACTAAAACTGATTTCACTGAGACATCCTGATGCTCAAGAGATATAAATAAACTTGTCCCCAGATGCTTGAAGCACCAAATAATGGTCATGATATTGGCCGAAATGCTGGGATGTGCAGGGCACTGTTTAAGTGCTTCATAAGGTGCACACGTGTGGGACCCAGACCTGAAGGTGGCCTTTCACTAGTCCCACCTCCCCACCTTCCTCAAGGGCATTCGCACCCTTGCGTACTCCCCCTCCCCCAACTCTGCACTGGGGTTGATCTATGTGACCTATAGAACATTCCATGTGAATCACTAAGGGATCATCATGCACTTCAGATTCTGATTTAGAGGTTTGAGGTAAGGCCTGAGGACCTGCATTTCTAAGAGTAGCTTCCAGGCGATGTTGAAGCTGCAGGTCCTTGGACTGCACTTTGGGTAGTAAGACTAGAGTTTAAATGGTAGCATTTATCCTAAGACTGATATACAACAAAATGCCTTGGTTAACATGATTTGGGTGCCCATGTTGAGCTGGGGATTTTGGTTTATTTTATGGCAGAAGTCTGACCCTTGCTCTGAAACCTGGTCACCTGGTCAACTTTCTTTTTTTGTTGTTATTGTTGTTGCAATCTTGGGTCATTCATAGATTTATTTTTTTTTAATTAAATAATTTTGTCTGACCCTTGCTCTGAAACCTGATCAATATTTTTTTTTTTGTAATCTTTGTAATCTTTGGTCAGTCTTAGACTTATATTTTCTAATTGATTAATTAATTTTAATAGAGAATACTTACAATAGCACTATGGTTTTTGCCGTACATCAACATAAAGCAGCCACAGGTATACATGTGTTCCCCACCCCCATCCTGAACCCCCTCCCCCGCCAACCTACCTCCCCACCCTCTGGTCAACTTTCAACACAAGCTTTCTCTTGTTTTCTGCTTTCAGTGTGTTGATAACTCCCACTAAGTTGCTTTGTGACTAAACTTCCAAATTGATCTTAGCCTTGCCAGGAATTCTTACCTCCTCTCTTAAGTCCAGGAGAGCACTAGTTACCATTTACTGCACTTCCACTAACATATCACATACTTGATATCATTTCTTATCTCAGATTAACTAAAAATATAGTTATCATTTCCACTTCTCAGCTGAAGAAGGCAAAGCTCAATGAGTGTTATAAAGTTTGCCAAGTCTCAAAGCTGGTGGAAGTGCTAGGAAACACTCCAGGTTGTCTCCCACACTCTCATTCTTTCCACTTCAGTTCACGTGGTTGCTGCCAGTTCACATGTTGTGCCCAGCATAACAGACTATGGATCTACTCAGCCCAAGGCCAGACCTCTATTCTGGTGTGTACTTCAAGTGTGTACTTTCCAGTCCAAAGGAGCCAATGGGGGTAGTTTCAAAGACATGGTACAAAGTGATGCACTGATTTACTGAGTTGCAAAGAATTTGGACAGTCTTTTGTAACTCCTTCTTGGTGGAATTTGAATTACTGAGCATGTTCCATGGGTGAGGCAGTCCTAGGTATCAGTGATAGGAAGAAGAAAATAATGAGAGGAAATAGATACAAGTCCAGTTGGGCATAACAGACTATAGACATTACTAGGAGTGTGAGAGTACAAGTCAAACAGGAAAAGGGATCAATTTACTGGGAGCACTGAGTGATGTTGTTCTAGATATTTATTGGTCTTCCGGGGTAAAATATGAGGGGTAATATAATCCCTGCCTTTTTATCAGCACTGAACAATAGCTAGTAATTATAGCAAATGTCACTAGTGGTAAAGAATTTGCCTGCCAATGCAAGAGATGCAAGAGACACGAGTTTGATCCCTGGGTCAGGAAGATCCCCTGGAGTAGGAAATGGCAACCCATTCCAATATTCTTGCCTGGAAAATTCCATGGACAGAGGAGCCTGGTGGGCTATAGTCCATGGAGTTGCAAAGAGTCAGACATGACTGAGTGACTGAACACACACACACACACACACACACACACACACACACAGAGTAAATGTGTATTGAACACAGCTCTGTGCCAGGCACTGTCAATCACTTTACCCACTTTACTTCTTTTCACTTTTACAATACTGTATGAAGTAGGTACTCTTATTATCCCTACCTCACAGGTGAGAAATCAGAGAATTGGGGATATTTTTTTTTTTTTGCAGGGGAAAATGGACAAAGGAAAGGATCAATGAGGGTGGGAGGGAAATGGGAAGAAAGAAGGGGAGTGATGGTGGGGAGGAGTATATGTAATTTCTTAACTAATGGTTTTCTGTTTTTAATCACAAACAACACTAAAAAAATCATGTTGAATTCATCCTATATTAGGAGGTTTGATCTGGAAATGAAAAGTTCAGGAAACTAAAAGTCCAGTTTGGGTGTCCTCATCTTAGGCACATTTTGGTATTTTGTATTGGTAGGTCTATCTTTACCACAATATATTATTTAGGATAGGATCACATTTGTCACTTCTTCCTCCCTACTACCCAAAGTGGTACCAGACCCATAAAATGGTCAATAAACCTTTACAGAGTGAACAAATAAGTCTATTTTTTTTTAACTCTCCTGAGTTAACTGAATTTTTTGAGGCTCATAAGTGAATATGTTTTCCTCTTTACTTTGTCTATTACAGCCAGATTGTATGAGTAGGGTATTAAAGTCTCCCACTATTATTGTATTGTTGCATATTTCTTCTATCATATTAATTGTTTGTCTTAGATATATCAATGCTCCAATGTTGGGTGCATATATATTTATAATTGATATAACTTCTTTTTGGATTGTTCCTTTAAGTTGTTATGTATAACGTTGATTGCCTCCTTTTCAGGATCTTAGAAGTCCATTTTATCTGATATGAGTATTGCTACTTCTGTTTTCTTTTGGTCCATATTTGCATAGAAAATCTTTTTCCAGCCCTTCATTTTCAGTCAGTATATATCCCCTATTTTAAGGTGATTCTCTTGTAAACAACATATATAGGGGTCTAGTTTTTGTATCCATTTGACCCATTTTAGTCTTTTGGTTGTCTCTTGTAGACAAGGTATGTAGGGGTCTTGTTTTTGTATCGATTCGGCCAGTCTTTGTCTGTTGATTAGGGCATTCAACCCATTAACGTTTAAAGCAATTATTGATAAATAGGATTTACTTTATTGTTTTGGGTTCGAATTTATACACCCTTTTAGTGATTCCTATCTAGACAATGTCCTTTAGTTTTTGTTGGAGAAATGGTTTAGTGGTGCTAAATTCTCTCAACTTTTGCTTATCTGTGAAGCTTTTGATTTCTCCTTCATATTTGAATGAGATCCTTGCTGGATACAATAATCTAGGCTGTAAATTATTTTCTTTCATCACTTTAATTATGTCTTGCCATTCCCTCCTGGCTTGGAGAGTTTCTATTGAAAGATCAGCTGTTATCCTTATGGGAATTCCCTTGTGAGTTATTTGATGTTTTTCCCTTGCTGCTTTTAATATTTGTTCTTAATATTTAATTTTTGTTAATTTGATTAATATATGTCTTGGGGTGTTTCGCCTTGGGTTTATCCTATTAGGGACTCTCTGGCTTTCTTGAACTTGAGTGGTAATTTCCTTCTCCATTTTAGGGAAGTTTTCAACTATTATCTCCTCAAGTATTTCCTCATGGTCTTTCTTTTTATCTTCTTCTTCTGGAACTCCTATGATTCGAATGTTGTAGCGTTTAATGTTATCCTGGAGGTCTCTGAGATTGTCCTCATTTCTTTTGATTCATTTTTCTTTTTTCTTGTCTGATTCATTTATTTCTAGGATTCTATCTTCTAATTCACTAATCCTATCTTCTGCCTCTGTTATTCTACTATTTGTTGCCTCCAGGGTGTTTTGGATCTCATTTATTGCATTATTCATTATGTGTTGACTCTTTTTTATTTCTTCTAGGTCCTTGTTAAACCTTTCTTGCATCTTCTCAATCCTTGTCTCCAGACTCTTTAACTGTGATTCCATTTTGATTTCGAGATTTTGGATTAATTTGACTATCATTATTCAGAATTCTTTATCAGGTAGATTCCTTATCTCTTCCTCTTTGGTTTGGTTTGGTGGGCATCTATCCTGTTCCTTTAGCTGCTGGGTATTCTTTTGTCTCTTCATTTTGTTAAAATTGCCAAGTTTAGAATGTCCTTACTATATTCTGGTAGTTTGTTGAATTCTCTTTATTGAGGCAGTTTACTGGTCTTTTCAATATCTGATCTCTGCCCTGAAAATCCCATGGATGGATGAACCTGGTGGGCTGCAGTCCATGGGGTCGCTAAGAGTCAGACACGACTGAGCGACTTCACTTTCACTTTTTCGCTTTCATGCATTGGAGAAGGAAATGGCAACCCACTCCAGTTTTCTTGCCTGGAGAATCCCAGGGGCAGGAGAGTCTGGTGCGCTGACGTCTATGGGGTCACGTGGAGTCGGACACGACTGAAGTGACTTAGCAGCAGCAGCCCTGTTATAGAGGGGGCGGAGATGAACACCCAAATCTAAGCCAACCAGGTTCAGGCACGCGGATAATTCTCCGAAGCACAGACTCGGTTGAGTCTGCCTTTTATGCCCTTCCCAGATCCGAGTAGCACAGGTGATGAAGTGTTTAGCGAGCACAGCTGCTGCGACTTATCGCCTCCCCACTGCTCAGTTTTCTGGGTATACAACCGGCACACTTTCTCAGGCAGATGTTGACCATCCAGAGCCCCAAGAAACGTGAGTCAGCACAGAAACCTACTTACAGTTCTGTAGACAGTGTCTCTCTAGGATTGTGATTGCCTGCCTCCGGCCCTGGCTGCCTGTCACCAGAGTGGGACGGCCTGCAGCCGGCTATCTCTGTGCAGTCCTTTGTTCCGTACGTAGTCCTGGTGGTGTCTTAAGTTAGGGCTGGCTTTTGATGTAGTAGATAACCGACAGTCTGGTTATTTTGCTCGGATAGCTCTCGAGATAGCCAGGCCAAATCCTTTCTCAAAGCGATGCAGGCCGCGCCGCTCCTCCTAGCCCAGCCCCCCGCTTGCCAATAGCAAATGCTGGTGTCCACGCCGCTTCTCCGCCAAAAGAGTTACCGCAGGGCTCGTTTTCTCCTTTTGAAGACAATGAATTGTCTTTCTAAGTGCCTGATGTCCTCTGCCGGCATTCAGAAGTTGTTTTGTAGAATTTATTCAGCATTCAAATGTTCTTTTAATGGATTTGTGGAGGAGAAAGTATTCTCCCCGTCCTACTCGTCTGCCATCTTAGCTCCTCCCCCAATTGGGGATATTTAAGCAACTTGCCTAAATATGGCCACAGCTAGTAATTGGAAAGCTAGAATAAAAATTCAGGTCTGTTTAATTGAAGAATCCAAGTAAAGACTGTCTCTATTTGAGAAAAAAAAAAAAAGCCTATCTGGGAGCAGAGTTGAGGAAGGGTAAAATGGAAAGCCTACAAGGGAATATTATTCAACCATAAAAAGGAGGGAAATCTATCATTTGCAACACCATGGATAAAACTGGAGCATATTATGCTAAGTGAAATAAGCCATATAGAGGAAGACAAATATTGTATCATTATCACTTATATGTGAAGTCTAAAAAAAAGTCAAACTCACAGAAACATAGCATAGTAGAATGATGGTTGCTAGGGGTTGGCATGGGTCGGGGGGGATGGGAAGATATTGGTCACAGGATACAAATTTATAGTCATAAGATGACTATGTTCTGATTATCTAAAGTACAATATGGTGATCATAGTTAATAATACTATAGTGTATACTTGAAACTTGCTAAGAGAGTAGATTTTAAGCACTCTCACCAGAAATAAAAAAAGAAAAAAAGTAACTATATTAGGTGATGGATATGTTAATTAACTTGATTGTGACAATCATTTCACAATGTATACTTATATCAAATCATCCTGTTGTACACTTTAAATATATACAATTTTGTCAATTATACCTCAATAAAGCTGGAAAAAATTAAAATAGTCAATACTTTAAACATTCAAGACCTTTAATGGTAGATTATCTTCAAGAGAATAAGTGCTCCCCAAAGTGTAGGATTTTGCTAGGAAATGAGGGGCTTTTGCCTGAAGATGCTCTGACATTGGGAAGAGAGAAAGAGAAGGAGGGCGTGGCTTGTTGTCCCAGCCTGTGGAGTGTGAAGAAGAGCTCATAACTACTCTTCTCCTCTGAGAAAGATGGAAGAAGCTGGGCAGAGCCATAGGACAGGCAAGCAGGCAAAACTATTGCAAGCTCCATTCCAGGTCTCCTCCGGGGAGCTGCAGAGGGTAAAGAAATTTTCTGTAAGGATTTCTCTTTGAGATAAAAATGGAAGAATAAAGAGAAAAAAATGGATTTAGGAGGGAACATAAATCCAGTTAAGGCCACCTACAAACACAATAGTAATCACATACCTAGCCCTTCACAGTTTTCAAAGCCCTTTCTCTTACAAGAGCCTGGATATGAAGCTGAGTGGAAGAAGCAATGATTTGGGGTCAAGGAACTTGGGTTTGAATCCTGGCTTTTGCACTCACTGTGTTGATAACTCTCCAAGCTGCAATTCTGATGTCTTGTTAACAGGGTTTTGTTGTGGACAGAGTAAGGTCATGAAGGTAAAGTTCCCAAAACATGGTATGCACTTGAGAAATGGTAGCACTCGCCATCTTTTGTAAACTTCACCCAAAGAAAACACCATGGAGGTAATTGTTGATGAACTAACTCCAATTTGCAGATGAGAACACTGAGACTCAGGTCAAGTGGTTTCCCAAGGTCACAACTAGAAAGAGGACAGTTTTGGGGCATCAAATACTGCTCTCTGTGCAGTTTTTTTCTAGGCAAACTTGGGTTTGCAGTTTTATTTCTATGCAGGTCAGACACCCCAATAATGAAAATATTCAGAGAGGTCTTTCCTTTGATATCAGCCTTTGATCTTAACAAAAATTGCTATACTATTTTCAAATGAAATACCTTTGTAAAATCCTTTTCCTTCAGAAACCTATGTTCAAACCTCACACTTCAATGAAATAATTGCTTTATCCCTTCAGATTGTTGATTTATGTTTGAGTTCAGACCTCTCGTAAGTAGGTGATGTTTCTGAAGTCATTATCAGTCACTATGTGTTCCATAGCTGGATGAAAGGGTCATATCAGAGTCATATGGCTTGTCTAAAATGCCCATGTCTTATCTTTATCTGACAGCATCTGAGCACGCCAGACAGCACGGCACTGGCAGATCAGTTCTGAATTCTGCCACCTATGCTGAAAACCAATGAAGATGAGGTTGAAGCAATCTGGCCTAAGTACCTAAGAATCATTACTACAGCAGCTCCTGTAACACAAAGAAACTGAATCTGGTGATCTTTATGGTCTCTTTCAGCTAAAAATACTATACCATTTTATCTGATTTCTTCTCTATCTCATCCCAATTTTATTGTTGACCTCTTAAAAGTTTAGCTGGATGTAGGACATTCTACATTAGACATCAGTCTTTCCCATTGAAAAAGAAAATCAAGATGAACCAAGACCCAGTCTGTCCAAAGCACCCTGCTCTTCATATAAGATGATGATATTGCTACCCCAGGGACAGGGATAAAGCTTAAAATCCAAGATTCACTGGCACCATTTTTTAAAGACATAAGCCAACCAAGTCATTCATCTGCCCATCCATCTGTCCCTCCATTTGAGCATCTATTTATTTATTTACTCTTCAAATATTTATTAGCTATCTCCCATACTCCAGGCACCGATGCTAGATGTAGGGACTATGACCTATAATTAGACCTTGCTTCCATAAAGATTATAGTGGAAAAGATTGAGAAAAGACAATTTCACAAACAATCGTGAGGATCAGTTCTTCATGGATGCTAGGACTGAGCAGACAGGGTTTCCTAAGAGAGGGCGTGTAGCCAAGTGGTTGAGAGAATGATGGGCCCTGGA
The DNA here is from genome assembly GCA_935064755.1 of Tragelaphus eurycerus. Classification (NCBI taxonomy): domain Eukaryota; kingdom Metazoa; phylum Chordata; class Mammalia; order Artiodactyla; family Bovidae; genus Tragelaphus; species Tragelaphus eurycerus. The sequence continues at coordinate 34,418,522 of CAKXYN010000010.1, read as the reverse complement.
TTATACAAAGGAAGCCCCAGTTTTGTCCTTCCTCACACCAGCTCTGAGACAGGGGGCCAGTTGTTTGATTGCTCTGTGCCTCAGTTTCCCCAGCTATGCCATGGGGCTATAATAGTACCTCCCTCTGAAGATTGTTGTGAGGAATAAAGGGCAGCACATGGGAAATATTTGGAACAGTGTCCAGAACTAGCAAGTCCTCAGCTTGGGGTGGGGAGACACACTTAGCTGGTGCTGTTGGGAGGGACTCTTTAAGGAAAGGATAAGCTGAGACATGAAGGATAAATAAGAAGGGGTGAAAGAGGTGAGAAGATAGGGGAGGATGGGAATGGAGGGTGGGGATGGGCAAAGGAAACATGATGAAAAGGTGCAGATTCTGAGATGGAAGGAACACGGGCATGGCACTCTGGAAAAAATAAACATGGCGAGTGGTAGAAAAGGGCTTCCCTGGGGGCTCAGTGGAAAAGAACCTGGCAGCCAACACAGGAGACACAGGCTTGATCCCTGGGTTGGGAAGATCCCTGGAGAGAGAATGGCAACCCACTCTAGTATTTTTGCATGGGAAATCCCATGGGCAAAGGAGCCTGGTGGGCTATAGTCCATGGGGTAGCAAAGAGTTGGGCATGACTTAGTGACAGAACAACAACAACAGCCAAAAAAAAAAAAAAAGGCAGTAAAATATTTGAGACTTCTCTGTAAATGATGTCCTTTCACGTGTCTCTATCTGTATTTTTATTTTCCATCCCTAGAGGCCATTGTGGCTGTCTCTGAATGTCAAAATAGACTCAAAGAATTGCATTTCATTGTCAAATGATTGCATCCGATAATTCTATTATGGCTTTTAAGGGCACATGATCAAGTTTTACAATATATTAAGAAAAGTCTCGAAGGAACTAGCATTTAATTTTTGTTTAATTCTGCTTTTCTCTGTCTTTGGCTTAGGGCTATAAGAATATGCTATGTTCCTGATTTATCTTATATTTTTCAACTTTTTTCTTCTTTTTCATTATCTTTTAATAAACCCCAAAACACATTACTGTTTTTCAACAGTCACTTCAAGAACAATATCAGAAACAGCCTGATAAAATGGCCTGGCCATGGACCTTGGAGTCTTTCAGTCTTGGTTTTGAATTCTGGCTGTACTGTGTGGCCCAGGACAAGTTACTTAATGTCTCTGAGACTCAGTTTCTCAAATTGTAAAAATAATTACACTAATACTTATATTTCATTGTTGTGAGGACTATATAATATTTATGAATACATCTAAACCTAGTGACTAATAAAAAGGAAATGAGAGGGAGAGAAAGAAAGGAAGAATAAGAGAGGAAGGAAGGGAATTGTTGTACAGCAGAAAGTAACACAACCTTGTAAAGCGATTATACTCCAAGAAAAAAAGAAGAAGAAATATCTGCTATGACTACTCATCAATTACACATATTTTCTAAAATCTTCATTCCTATCACTCCAGGCTGGGGAAAAAAAGGTAGTTGCAAAGTGAGGTCAGACTACCCAGTGCATTTTTAGAAATCTTGCTACAAGTCAACATGGGTGGCCTTCGATACATCACATGGAGGACACTGGCCCCACACTGTGCCTGTCTATGCACACAGTGCACCTCTGCAGAAGGTCTTAGTTTCAGAGCTGACCACAGCATAAAGAGAACAGCAACTCAGATACTTAATGTGAGGGACCCTTCCAAGGACCTTTCAGCCTCTAAGTCAGTGTTTATTAATGCCACTTCCCAATGCTTAGAAGTATTCTTCCTTTCCCTTTAAAAGCCTTTATTATCTCCTTTTGGGCTTCCCTGGTGGCTCAATGGTAAAGAATTCACCTTCCAATGCAGGAGATGCAGATTGGATCCCTGGGTCAGCAAGATCCCCTGGAGAAGGAAACGGCAACCCACTCCAGTGTTTTTGCTTTGGAAATCCCACGGACAGAGGAGCCTGGCGGGCTACAGTCCATAGGGTTGCAAGAGTTTCACATGACTGAGAAACCTAAGAACAATTTCCTTTAATCCCTTTAATGGCTGAGTCACCCATTTTTAAACATAACTTTTTTCAAAGCTATCAATATTCCAGATAACATTTGGCTGAAAGGGTAGTGAAGGAGCAATAGTTAGAGAGTAAGCAGACCCCTTGAGGATCACTGTTCTGAGTAGAATGAAGATGTGTGTGATGTGGTCCCTTCCCAATGTGTCAGTCACATCCAGGAGACTAAAAACCACAGCCAGAGGCAAAAGAGCAGGACTAAAGTCCTGAACACCATTTTTAGACTCCAAATGGTATTAGCATGAAGGAAAGTACATTTTATTTTTAAGTTCACTTAGAGGAAATTTAGAAGGCACAATGTGAGGAGCTAGCAGGATTTTAAAAAATGGTCCATAAATTGAATCTTGGAAGAAAGACTGAGGACAAATATAGATATCTGAAACTCCTTTCTAAGATTATCAGAATTTCTAAAATGTCCTGAATTAAACCACAGGTGCCAATTAAAGCATGGGTGTTTGCAATCACTTACATTAGTATTTAATATGTATGACCCTCATCTATTCTTTTCTAAACTTGCCAGTCTGAAGTGTGGGAATATTTGTGCTTCCCATTTAAAATCTTTGCAAGGATTATGTTGCCTATTTCAGGGCTTTTTTGTTTTAGTGGTCTTGTTGAAAAGAAACGTGGCTATGCATGTATGCAATATTTATGCTAAAGTGGAGTGCTAACAAATGCCTCTGTAATATACGAATAGATGGACCAAGACAGAATCGCTCAGTTCCATCATTCTCAGACTATATGCTTCATAGTCTTTTCTTTATTCTTAAGCTCTCTCTTCAAAGTCAACCAAGGAAATGATGAAAAATTATTTCCTAGATCACAAGATAACTTTAAAAATGTCTTTTCTCTATACAGTCCCGTCGCTTCTTCGCCATGCAATATTCAATTCTGCCTCTGCTGGCCTGGGAGGATGTCTTGACATTTATTGAAAAGCTGTCTGGAGGGAGACACATGGAAAAAGATTTTAACCTTGATCCACTGACAGTAAAGTCATTATCTAGTTTCACCAAAAGGAAATTTGAGTCTTTTCCTCCTTTATTTATCCTCTAGGTTCTCACTCACCCTATCTATCTATCTATCTATTTTCTACAATCCTCTGTTCTTTCCTTGATTATCAGTTTGGGAGATCTTGCTTTTATGGGAGAAAGACAAATCCTGAATATGTTTATTGAGCACCTACTATGTGCTAGGCATTGTGCTAAATAGACAAGTCCTAATTCTTCCCTCTTTTCATCCCCACTTCCGCTATCAGTTAGTCCCTTAATGAGCCTTGTTCAGCTCAATTCCAAAATTTTTCAATTGTCTCTGCTTTTCTACATTTCCTTCTGCAGCCAGGTCAATACAAGCCAGCGTGGTACCAACTGCCTTCCCTCCAACCATCACTCAGTGTCAGGCTCCATGGCGCTCTGACAGCTTCTCCAGCCTTTCTCAGATCCCTCCTCATACCTCTCATAGGAGTTCCTTCCAATAAAATCTTTGTACATTAAAAAGAATACAGGCCAACAGAACCTTTTGCCTGGAGCACTGCAACAATTCCTTAACTGGTTCTCTGGTTTCATTCTTGTCCCCGCTCCAGCTCATTTTCTTCACAGAACTCTGAGTGATCTTACTGACATATAAACCAAATTACATTACACTTGGGCTTAATGTTCTTTAATGGCCTTCTATCGACTTTGAAATAAAACCCAACACATGGCCCTTGAAGCGTCTCGTAGGATCTGACCCTTGGCCCCTCTCTAACCTCCCCAAGAGCTTCCTTCTACAGTTCACCACACTGCAGCTGCATATCTCTCTGTTCAGTTGCTATTTCAGGCAAATCTCTCTTTCGAGAACATCCTTCCCTTGGAAGTCACTCACACAGGTCTATCTCTTGTCCTTTGGTCTCAGCTTAAACATCCCTCTTCAGAGATGCCATCTCAGATGGACCATATAAAGGTTTCCTTTCCTGGCTTGCTAGCTTCTGTTTTCATCTTCTTCATCATACAAAATCTAGTTGGAATGATTATATTAGTTTGTGTACTTACCACTGGTCTCCACTGCTAGAACATAGGTTTCAAGAGGGCAGAAGTTATGACTTACTTCTTTCTCTCTGTGCTATCACAAAGCTTAGAGAAGTACTGGTTATTTAATAAATGCCCAGAAAATATTTGTTAAAGGAATAAGTATACACATCCTTAATACCCTCAGGATACAGTTTTCCATACAACCAAAAGGCTAGAAGTAAGCCTAGACAGCTGAAAAGTGTGACATGAGAGAACTCAGCCAGGTTCCCTTGCTCAAAAAGTTTTTACTGAATGAAAAAGGCATTTAATTTTTAATACATTTCTAGAGAGCTTTAAAAGTTTTAAATGGATGTTTAAACATAACATCTCATTTTATGTGTATAACAATCAAAATATTTTATTGCTTTTGTTCTCCATGACGATGGTTGAGAAAGGTGAATTTGAATCACCAAAGAAGGCTGAGACTGCAGTTCAAACTCCACCAACACCAGAGGCTTCTAGAACTAATACTCATACGTTTCCTGATTATCTAAATGGTTAGAGGAAAAGGTGGGCAGAGAACTCTAGAGATATGTCTTTAAACCCAGACTAAAGATATAGAGTATATTGTGAATGAGGCCATATTTGGTAAAAAAAAAAAAAAAAAAGTGAAGTGGGCTGATGCCATTGTAAATATAGTTCAAGCCACATTAAAAAAAAATCAGAGAAGAACTTTCAACAGAAAGGAGAATGGTTTCATAAATGATGAAAATGATGAAACTTCTCAAGTGAAGTTCTTTCTTCATCTTTGCACTCAGATGATGAGTGTGAATGATTTATTGGTTAGGTGATCTATTATGACTTAAAAATCTGCTATAAAGTCTTCTCTGCAAACTTAGTAGTCAATGCTTTATGTATAATAAACTGAGGCTCAAAGACTTCAAAGAAACGTTCTCAGGTTCCTTAGTAACTGGCAGATCTTGAGCTCAGAGAGGCCTTTCAACTCCAAATCTGCTGCTCAAGTCCCAGATCCACTCAAGACAGAGGATGGGACATGAATTTCCTCAAATGCATATATTCACTTTGGCAATCCCCCCAAACACTTGGTGATAACATTTTCAGCCAACCCTAGCAGATTAAAAGTGTTTAGAGCACTTCAACAGGGTATTTTAATTTCTATAGATAAAAGGTCCTTTCTGAATGCCTTGTTCTTCCTGAAACCACACAGTAGAATAAAGAAGATATGAGAACACTGGGCTGGAAATGGGAAAAGAATAATTTGAGGCCTTTTCCTCATTCTGTTTAAACAGACTGAAGACTCTTTTTGGCAGGAGGCCTATATTTAACCAGCGTTACTGAATATAGAATAATTATGAGTAAGGAGTCTGTTTTTCTTAATTGAGTATGTTTTCTTGAGATAAATGTGGATCTTAGGTTCCTCACTAGTCAAAGCAAAAGTTTCCAAGTTGTCTGAGATTGTGAAAGCCTAGGAGGCAAGCCTTGGTACCCAGGCAGAGGCAAGAAGCACAAACCAAAGTGCCTGCAAATGTGGGGGTGGAGAGGAGTTAAAATAGCACTGATGGATTAGACTGCTTCCATCTCATCCACTCACTGCCGTCAGCCCTCACCTCTTGGACATCGTCCAGCATCCTCCTTTAGCTTGTGTCCAGGGGTATCATCCCCAGGAGGTTTCATTCAGTGCTTCCTCTAGCACTGCCTCTCCTTCGCCTCCTGCCTCCCCATAGACTTGACCACACGGAGAGGTTGGTGGTCAAGCAATTTGGCCAGATGCAAAAGCTGAGGGCCTGGTGGAACTCTCTTTTATGGGTGTTCAATTATCTTTTCTTTGAAAAGATTCCTCTTAAACCAAAGAGGAAAAAGTTTCCCCTTCTCCCCTGATACTAAAGAGGACTAGGGCATCCATGTTGGCAGCATCCCCTAATTATCCACTGCCAGCTCAGCTGCCAGAGATCAAAAGGGCAGATGGCCTTTGAGCATTGAACACCAAGGGTTCAGCCGGCACCTGGACTGAACTTCTCCCTTCATGGATGGTATATTCATCTCCTACGGCTGATGTAACAAATTACCACAGATAAGATGGCTTAAATGATGGAAGTTCATTCTCTCACAGCTCAGGAGGCCAGAAGTTCACAGTGCAGGTGTCTGAGGGTTGGCTCCTTCTTGTGGGCTCAGGGGAGGCGTCTGTTCCCTGCCTCTTCCTCAGCTCCTGGTGATCACTGGTAATCGTGGGTATTCTTTGGCTTAAGGCCGCGAACTCGAGTCTCTGCCTCCACTGTCACTTGCTGCCCTCCCTGTGTGTCTTATCACCCTGGACCCCTGTGTCACTTGTGAAAACTCCAATGATCGGATTAGGGCCCACTTAATCCAATATGGACTCATTTCAACTAAACACATCTGCAAAGACCCTATTTCTAAATAAGGTCCTGAATGTTGGTTGGCATCACCGACTCAATGGACGTGAGTTTGAGTAAACTCTGGGAGTTGGTGATGGACAGGGAGGCCTGGTGTGCTGCAGTCCATGCGGTCACAAAGAGTTGGACGTGACTGAGTGATTGAACCGAATGAAACTGAACTAAATGGAACTAACTGAACTAAACTGAACTGTGTGGAAACAGTGGAAATATTTACAGGAGAAAAATATTTGTCTGTGTTCACCATTTATTTTTCCCAACCGCTATGGGATGGCTTGACGTTGCAAATTCCTGTCTAGTAATTTCAGGACAGCTAACAGAGTAGCTTTGCCCCTACATATATCTTCCTAAAATTACTAGTCTCATATTTGAGCCTTAGACCAAGCTTCCTTAGATGCGAAATTACTTGCTGGCTGGTCCACACATTAAGGTGTCGTTCCTCACAAATACCTGAGTTTAAATTAACATGGTTAATTTTAAATTTGGCATACAGAGAAATGAAGCCATGTGAGGAATCTATCTGGCAACTGGATTTCATGACTGAAAGAGGATCAGACGACTTGTAGATTACAGACAGTAACCTAGTATCTGACTGAAGAACTCAATCATTCAAGTGGATCAGAAAAAGAACATGCTGGTTAATTTGGATACATAGTGACTTGCAACTGAAAGTGTGACCCAAAGACCCAAAGCATTGAAGCCTGTTAGAAAGGCAGAATGTCCCAAGGATATACTCAAATCTATTGAATAAGGATCTGCACTTTATCTGGATTCCCCAAGAAGCCCTATATGCACACTGGAGTTGAAAAATGCTGGTCCGACAAAACCTTTGTAAAGTTGAATTGGAGGAAGTTATGAAGGGGCCTTGGACTTCCCAGGTAGTGCTAGTGGTAAAGAACTTGCCTGCAATGCAGGAGACATAAGAGATACAGGGTCCATCCCTGGGTGGGGAAAAGCCCCTGGAGAAGGGCATGTGAACCCACTCCAGGATTCTTGCCTTGAGAATCCCATGGACAGAGGAGCTTGGCGGGCAATAGTCCATAGGGTTGCAAAGAGTCAGACACGACTGAGCAACTTAGCAAGCACACACAATAAAGGGGCCTTAGTTGGGATATTCTTAGAGCACAGGCTATTCGAAGGAATCCTAAGGTCAGACGAGGTTGTGAAGAGGGAAGAAGGGCAGCTGGGAAGTGTCGGGACAGAACAGATAAAGAGGCATGTGTAACAATAACCACCATGAATAGGACACAAGTCCAGGTACTTTGTTTTGCTCAAATTCTTTTCTTACAGTGTTTACAGCCCAGTGGGTTGGGCACTCTCATTATCATAATCACTATTTTATGGACAAGGACACTGAGGCTGGGGCACTTAGGAGTTTACTATCTGATTCCAGATCCCACTTTCTTAATTAACATCTGTGCTCTCCTGACGTCCAAAAAGTGGGTGTAGTGGACAAAAACCCATTGGTAAACTGATTACTTTAATGCTTGACTCATTGCTCACAGCCTTGTTTGAACTTGTATGTCAGCTTACATTATTTTGAAGACACGGACAGTCCTGGCATTGATCCATTTCCTTCATTTTCATCACCAGTCAGTTTTGCATGGAACTCACCGCAAGTTCCAGATCCTCGCCCATTGGTGGGCTCTCAGTCCTGGCCTCATCTACCAACTCCCATTAACAGACGAACAGCCAGGACCAATCCCAAGCCTGGTGTCTTCCCTTCACAGGTCTGCCTTCATGAGCATCCCTGGGGAGAGGTGACTAATGCTGTGTTTTTCCAATTTTGTCCTCTCCTGGATCACTGGAATGACTTATTCTTGCTCAGCGAACCCGTAATTGTGTGTTACATATAAGAGGTAAGATTTTTAGGCGGATGTGGGATCCAGCTGCCTGATGTGATCCTCAAATGGCCTCAATACTTTGCACAATTGTTTTCAATTCAATAAGATCCAAATTGCATTTGGGATGAGATGTTTATTTTTTAGCTTCCTTTTATGTTTCAGGGAAAACAAATCACCATCAATTTTTTTTTTTATTCATTTACACTTAGCTCCTAAAAATATTGCTCTCAGGATGACTGTTTGTTTGTCATGTCAAGAGTGGTTTATTTGGTTTCCTGTTAGAGAAAATCCACATACAGCCAAATTTAAGCTGACTGGCATGCCTCAAAGATGTTTGCAAATCTCAAAACTCTATTTCTCCCCAATACCTTTAAAACATAAGTAGAGCTCTGAAGAGAGGTTTAAAAAGAGATGGAACAGAGAGTTGCACGGGGAGAAGGTGCAGAAATTAGAAAAGTAAAGTGAAACTTAGAGAAACTCGTGATTTCTACAAAAATATCCATATTTTCTGAGGACATGCTTTTAAGTTGCATCTGAATTAGGCTTAATCTTCATAATTCTTTTTTACTGCCACTATATTGTGTACATACATACTTACAAGCTTACAGACATGAATAACTGTGCATTGAAATGACATCTTAGTACTTTTCTGGATTCTGTCTTTGGGGCTGAAATAGTCTACCTACTATTATTCTATATTACAGCTAGGAAAAATGAGCCCCAGAAAGGGCATGCAACTTCCCCTTGATTATACAACAAACGCCTGGCAAAATCAGAACTAGAAGCTAGATGTCCTTAGTTCTCAGGAATCTTTTTTTCCCATGACAACCACACATTGGCAAGCAGGTCTGACAAAGGGGCTGGAAAAACACTTGAACATGTAAGGTTTGTCAAGATAAAGTTATCCCTATAAATATTCAGCATTAATTACCTAACTCATTATTATGATCAACTACAAAACTTTCATAGAAATCTTGGTGACTCGCAACAAATAAACCCCCTGGATTCTGTAATCTCTAAAATATCAGCTGAAGTTATTTCACTGATGGCCAGAACTGCAGGTAAATAATTGCCTGTGGCTAGATGACAGCTGTCAAGTTCAAAGAGGGTAGAGTCTGTAGGCAGGAAGGTGATTCTCTCTTCTATCTAAATCCCAAATTTATATGACTGCTTCTCTCTGTCCCTTGTTTCCTTTCTAAGCAGAAAATCTAGAACACTCTGCTACATGAGCAGAGACTACATCTGGTTAAGTGCATACCTACATTACAAATTTGCCCCAGTTGATTGTAGATAAGTATGTGGTGTGATGTTTCATATTTATTTGACTATTAAGTTATTATTTAGCTATTATGTTAAGTTAGACTGTGTTCATGCTAAGTGGTGTCAGAGGCTAAAATTTCTTCTCATGTCATTTTAGTCACCCAGGTTGTCTTTGAGTTTTCCCACAGAGACCTTAATTAGAGTCTGAGGCTTGCAGTTCTTTTTTTTTAAATCTTTTTATTTTGTATTGGCATATAGCCAATTAATAATGTTGGGATAGTTTTCAAGTGAACAGCAAAGGGACTCAGCCATGCATATTACACATATCCATTCTCCCCCAAGCTCCCCTGCCATCCAGTTCTTTCAGCTATAATCTCTTGTTATTATTCAGGAGCATTACAGACAGGTTGGTAAGATGTGGGGTGGGGAAGCACTCTAAAGTCCTATGCTTAGGTCTGTTTTTCACTGACTCTGAGTTGGACAATTCCCTCCTCCAAGTCCTTTGGTGAAACTCCAATGGATCAGGCTCTGATAAAGTAGTTTTCCTTGAGGGCAGGTCTTGTTAAGGAGATTAGAGGGCTCTGGGGGTACTTTAAGGTGTAGTAAGTAGCCACTGTTGTCCTCCCCCTGCAGGAAACAGGAGAGAATGACCCCCGCCCCAACCACCCACCACCTTCATCTTCACAGCAGGAATCTGATGGAGCTCTTGGAGGTGACGCTCATAGAACTGTGGCCCTGCTGCTGCTGCTGCTGCTGCTGCTGTTGCTGCTAAGTCGCTTCAGTCGTGTCCGACTCTGTGCGACCCCATAGACAGCAGCCCACCAGGCTCCCCTGTCCCTGGGATTCTCCAGGCAAGAACACTGGAGTGGGTTGCCATTGCCTTCTCCAATGCATGAAAGTGAAAAGTGAAAGTGAATTCAGTCGCTTCCGACTCTTCAAGACCCCATGGACTGCAGCTTACCAGGCTCCTCCATCCGTGGGATTTTCCAGGCAAGAGTACTGGAGTGGGTGCCATTGCCTTCTCCTGCTGCTGCTAAGTCACTTCAGTCATGTCCGACTCTGTGTGACCCCATAGATGGCAGCCCACCAGGCTCCCCCGTCCCTGGGATTCTCCAGGCAAGAACACTGGAGTGGGTTGCCATTTCCTTCTCCAATGCATGAAAGTGAAAAGTCAAAGTGAAGTCGCTCAGTCGTGTCCGACTCTTAGCGACCCCACGGACTGGAGCCTACCAGGCTCCTCCGTCCATGGGATTTTCCAGGCAAAAGTACTGGGGTGGGGTGCCATTGCCTTCCCCGTGCCTTCTCCTAGGAGCTTTTAACTCTTAGACTTCTCTACACACAGCTTCTGGTAAGTCGTCAATTATAGTTTAGGTTGTCCTTCTCTGGTATTGATTCTGAAAAGCTTCTGCTCCTGGTAAGCTGTAATTCTCCGTATCTATCTGTCTGTCCAGTTTTGGGGACAATGGTTTGTCCTGTGACTTCAATTATCTGAAAGATTTAAGAAGAGTTCTTGGTTTCCAGTTTGTTCAGTTTTGTTCCTGTTGTGTGAATAGAAGTGACGACTTCCAAGTTCTTTATGTGTCAGCCCAGAAACTAGAAGTGCCCCCAGTTTACGTACACAATGTTCCTTTTCTCAAGTTTCTCCTAAACCTGATCTCTTCCCAAAATGGTAGCAGTGGTCCCAAGTGAGAAGATCAATAAAATTAACAGGAATAAAGAGTCTAAATTAAACATATTGGGTGAATCACAAGGCAGGGCTCACAACTTGAAGCTGCCTCTATCTTCTTGAGGTGTTCTGTTTCTAAAACAGTCTCACTAAGCAAAGATTGACCTTTTAAACTCCACGGTTTAAAATGGGCCATGTTCACACAGGATGTTCTATTGTGTGGAGATCAACCAGTTTCACAGATAGGCCAGTTGTTCAGGATTGCCTCCCGGAAAGGCAATTGAGTTGCTCCATTTTGTAGACATGTGTGTACAAAATACATCTGCTCCACATTCTTCAATGTGACATTCACAGATCAGTGAATGCTAGTGAAAAGGAAGAGGAGAGTGACGCACAGAAGTTACAGAAAGAGGATGTTGAATTTTAGGCAAAGCAGCAGAAAGGAAGCACCATTCAAGTCCCTGAGTTCACCAATAGCCACCTGGGCTTCTACAGAAAGAGAAAGAAAAGAAGGGGGCAGGAGGGCAGAAAAGAGAACTTTCCTGTCCTCTTTTCATTCTTGTTTTGGGATTTATGAGAAGGAAAATAAGAGGAGCAGATCTACTTCTCTAAGGTGGTCCTTCTTAGACTTTACTGTGCCCCTGGATCACATGTGGAATCCTCTGAAAGTGCAGATTCTGGTTCCATGGACCTGGCCCAGGGCCTGAGATTCAGAATCTCAAACATGTTCCTGGATGATGGAGATGACATTGGTGCCACACTTTGAGGAGAAAAGGCCTAAGGCACCTTCCAAAGAGTCATTTTTCAGCTCCTCCTCTATGTTCACTTCTGGAAACAACAATGAAAACCACCATCACTTCCCACTTATTTCCTGAATCCAGCATGCACATTCTTAGCTCAGGATGATCCCCATTTTTAGACAACTGCTAGCTTCTTCTCCATTTCCAAGTTCTCTCTTTTCCCTCCAAATCTCATTCAAATCTTTGTCCTTCACCAGGACTCTTTCACCACTCAGGGTCTCCATAATCAATGTCTCCATTGAGGTCCTATACCTTTCCTGTGGTTCTCCTTGGCCATATTTTTTGGCAAGTATATATAGTTATTGATCTTTTAAATCTGTTCGTCTCCTTACTGAATTGTAATCCTCTTGAGCACAGGGTGTATGTTTTGTCCCTCTTTTATTCCCCAGACCTTAAATAGAGCCCTGCTCATTAAGAAATTGCACAATGTAGTGCTACTACCCCAGGGAGACATGGGTTCAAACCCCAGCTCTACCATTCAACAGCTGCTGGAGCCTGGACCAAGTGTTGGTCCTTGAGTCTTGGCGGTGGCGGTGGTGGTACTGTATGTACAATATTTATATCTCCCAGAATTGTTGAGAGGAACAAAGAAAATAAAGTTGGCAGCATGTGAAACCGAGGCACGGAGTGAACATTTGATAAATTTAAAGGCCTCTTGCATTCAACTCATGTTCCCCTCTCCTTAGTATGGATTATGATGGTATATCTTTCCCCTGACATTCTTCCTTTGAAAAATATTATGTCGGATTCAACAATCGTGGGGGGGATTTCTTCCAACTCAGTCAAACTGCCCTGGCATACCCAGGAAAAAAGCCCTTCCTTCATAAAAAAAAAAAAAGACTCAAACTCACAGCTCAAAATAGCAACATGCATGACAGTGTTTTCTGATGTGATCAGAAGTAAAGAAAGGAGATACCTTTTATTAAAATTTATTAATAATATTTCATTAAAATTTATTAATAATATTTATTAAAATATTGTTTTATTAACATTGTGTGTATTATTAAATCACACAAAATCTGTCTTTATCCGTTTCCCACATTTTCCCAGCATTTTCGTTTCCACTGAGAGTTGTCTGACCTGTGTGGTGACTGTCAGTGAGTCCACTGTGTTGTCAGTGTTACATCTCAGGGAAGGTCTGTCTTAAGTGGTGAGAAACACAAACGCATAGCCACATTGGGAGAATCATTGGCCAAAGTAGAGCGCATATGCTTGGGCAGGGTCTTGCCAGTGAGGTATAGGAACATGGTGCAATGCAGAAAACGTTGTTTAGGGCAAGCTATGCTAGAGATCCAGGGCCACCAGGTTGGAAAGGAGATGCTAGATCAATTTCTTGGTAGAGCAGAGATGAAGTGCATATGAGATGACAGGACAAGCCCAGGCATAGTATTCTCAATGCAGATTTGGATGCCAGCTCCTGGCTTGTTAGCTATGTGATCTGGGGCAAGTTTTTCAACCTCTTGCACTAAATCTATACAAATGGGAAAACATTGTCCCTTCACAAGCTTGTTTGAGAATTAAACAAAACCGTATATCTAAGGCACATAAAGTGCAAAGAGCCCAGTAAACATTACTTCCCTTCTAAAACCTCAAGGAGGGATGGTACTTGGTAATATTGTCGAGGCAGGCATTTAGGAGGGTCCTGCTGGCCTCTGTTCCTCTACCCTAGTGAATATCAAATATCAAATCCCTGGGACATCACCAGGGCTTGGGTGGCTGGGTCGGGGAGAGGATGAACAGGTCCACTTTTTGATTCTTTAACAAGGTGGTGTCATCACCACTGTCTTCTCCTCTTCCTGCCTTCTTCTCCTCCTTTTCTCTTCTCCTTTAAATGTGCTTTAAAGGCAGGATAGATTATTCTTTACTGAAAAAATGGCTTATTCATCATAAATGATTAACGACTGCCTAAGGATTGAACTGTATTCTACCAAACCCTTGGTATCTCTGCAATATAGCAGTTCTTCTTGATCTTTATAAACATACCTTTACATACCAGGATTTATTTGGAGCTTGATGATCTCTTTTTGTTTAATTTAAATTCAACTCTGAGTCTTTGGCTCCTATGGTGCAAACAACAAAGTATCCCTGGTTTTACCTTAAAGCAAGAACATATGGGAATTGTAGAGAACAAATATAACTATCCAACTGCTTTCTCTTGTAGAAATTTTATATTCTTTATTTGCCTTTATTTATTTCCTTTTTTAATTAAATACTTTTTGTTGTATTTTATTAAATGCTTATATTGTATTGTGTGGCCGATTAACAATGTTGTGATAGTTTCCGGTGGACAGACAAGGACGGTAAAGAACATGGAGTCTACATGTAACTAGAGGGGAGGGGTAGAAGTTAAGGAAAAATGACAATTTTTTTCATGTTGTCTCCTTATATTAAATTTAGTGTAGGAGCTAATTATTTAGGTGATCTAGAAATATGCAATTAAAAAATCTTTATTGGTTTTTCATCATAAAACAATACACCTTTGCAACAAACTCCCACAATATTCTCCGTTCGTATTTCTTTATTGACTTCTCTTGCTGACGTAAATTGTCCTTGAGTAAGCCCAGAGAGTTTTGTTTAGATAAGAATTCTAGTCAAAACTAAATGGTACCTACTATCAAGCGAAGTATTCTTAGGCTGCCAGTCCCACAGCCATCATGCATGAAAGCAACTTTATCACAGTGGGCACTACGCCCTTATTCAGAAAAAAATCCCTTTTATGGTGGCAAAGTCTCTAATTGAGGCCAAAGGATGAAAAAAGGAGGAGCTGTAATCAGAAGATATCAAAGCTCCAGGCAGGTTAAAGATCCTCTAGCAAAGTCAGACTTCCTAGTGTTTCTACAAAAGGAAAATGTTAAGAAACAAAATAAAGTGGAGAAGGAATGGGATTAAAGGGGATTTCATTTAATATCAAGCCCTGTGAAAATATCACGTGTGCGTGAATTTGAAAAAGTTCAGTGGACTCTCGGACAAAAAGAAATATGCGTTCAGGGATGTGTCTGGTATAAAATAGAAGCATTCATACCGCTGAGATAGATGGTGACTGATTCAATGGAAGCAGCCACACATCCATTCATTTCTCTGAGAATCAGCAGCTGTCGGCTAACAGACACCTTTCTTACACATGCTCTTGCTCAAGTGATAAGAAGTGAAAAGAGCTCTAGGCAGGACTATTCTGGGTTCCAGACAATCTGTGTTGCTATGAGATCTGAGATTAGCGGTTAGGTTGGTGCCGGATGTTGTCCAGCAGCTGATCATGAAACCTCTAAAAGTTAAATTCATTTCTCAGAAGTCAGCTGTGCATATGGGCTACAGGAGAAGGTAATTGGATTGCTCTGTTTCTTGGGGATTCCCCACCCTCAGCTCAGGGGAATGCAAGGGATCAGTAGCCTCAGTCCTGTAAGGAATTTTTTTTTTTTTAAGTCATCACATTAATATGCTATAAAATCTCTCCCTGTGTTCCTTGAAGTGCCCCTGATTCAAGTGTTGTCCAGGACTTGATGTTGATAATTTAGAAATTATACCAAAGTATCATTTTAGCTTCTTATCAACCACTGGGTTAATAGGTTCTACTTTGAAGCATGATATATCAAAGTCAAGTAAGTTAGTGAAGAGTGTCCACAAAAGGGCATGTTATATGGTCTGAGACTTGACTGTGGCAGGCTGGCAGCTGAGCCATCTGGAGGTGAGTGGCAGGGCCTTTGTTAATTTGTGAGTGGTAATTTGCATTCTACAGATGGAAAGTCTATTTAACTGGCTCTCCTGCTATGTAACCCTGGACAAATTATATTTTCTATCTATCAATTTCCTCTTCTATGACATGTGGCTAATAATATAATACCTATCCCATAGCATGTCCCTCATACAGAGTATGTGCTCAATCAATATTAGCTATTATATGACTATTATTTTCTCTGCTATTGTTACAGAAAAGGCCAGTGTACCAGTCTCAAATAAATCATTACCAAAGACTGACTTTAGTAAAGAAGACCAGGAAGCTTGATAGATTAAGCTCCAAGTTCAAGTTTTCACAAGAATGAAGAGGGTGACTGTAGAAGAGTGATCACAGAGTAATTATTAAAAAAGAAAATAGATCATTGTTGAGAGAGTACTTAGAAGGATTTTAAAAAATCAGAATGCTCCCATTTTCCAGGTTGGTACACTGAATCTTCTGGAGCTGGACTCTGCTTACTTATGATACAGAGTCTTAGAATCATAGGTTTCCAAGAAGTCATCAGGGCCACCAAGGAGCCTGCTGGGTGCAGCTTGCCCGAAGTAGCATCTGCAGTATCTGCCTGCTTATCCCATCCCATCTTTTGCTTCCTTCTTATCCTCCCCTAAATCCACATTATGCGGCAACACACACAGAAATTTGGGTTAAGACAGTGATTTAAGTTACATGTCAAGAAAATGAGCTGGGGTTTGTCTTTTTTTTTTTTTTTTTTCAGCTTTTCAAAAATAGAGGGGAAAAAAATCCCAAATACCAGCTTAATAAATATCCCTGGAATTAGTGGTCTTTTCTCAAGCACTCTGGGCCAAAAGGGCTTCCCAAGTGGCTCAGTGGTAAAGAGTCTGCCTGCCAATGCAGGAGGTGCAAGAGAGGAGAGTTCAATCCCTGGGTTGGGAAGGTCCCCTGGAGAGGGAAATGGCAGCCCACTCCAGTATTCTTGCCTGGAAAATTCCATGGACAGAGGACCCTGGTGGGTTGCAAAGATGTGACTGGGCGCAAGCTTGCAAGCGCTGGACCAAAAGAAATTCACACTAACGGGTGAGTCTTGGTCACTCTCCTTTGACGTTGAGTTAACCTGTATGAACCACTGTTAGGGAACAGAAGAGCCCCAAGCGTGCAGTGACTCCTCCTTTCAGATTGAAAACATTGAAAATAGAAGATCAAATAGAATATGCCAGAAATGTATAGCTAGCAATATAAGAGTCTTCTCTTGAAACCAAAGAAGTCTACAACAATAAAAGAGAGTTGGCTCAACAATTACACTTATATACATTTAAAAATTTTATAAATGTAATTATAATTACATATATAAATATAAATTTATAAATAATTTATAAATGTAATTATAATGTAGAAAATAAGATCAATAGGTATCAATTGGGTGATGTGGTAGCTAGAAAAAGTAACATGAACTTAGGCTACATACATAGATGTATAGCAGCTAAAAACAAGGAGGTTAGTTTTGCTGCTCTTTTCCTTGATCAGAGCATACTAGAATCTTATATTCTTGTAAGAGGGCTACTCTCTTCAAAGGGCCATAGATACACTGGACCACAACCTGAGAAGAGTAACCAGGATGAAGAAGGAATGTTAAATAAGGTCATATAAGGAGCAGCTGAAGATTCTGAAAGATACTCAGAATAGCAGGCAGAGATACCTTTAAATATCCAAGGACAAAAATACCTATTTTGTGAGCACAGAGGTGGAACAAGGGCCAATATACCAAGCATTAACCACTCACACATATTGAGAATTTGTTCCTTATCAGGCACAAACTCAGGCAAAAACCATGGGTTAATTTATGAGGAATAGACTCCAAGAAATGAGTAACTGGCCAAAGTTGATCAGTTTGGATACAAACTGAAGCCGTCGGGTTTTAGAGGCCACACTCTTAAGTACTATGCAATCTTGCCAATGCAGCAAAATATATGTTAATTCAGTGAAAGAACTCTAACTGTCTGGGATGTTTAAAGAATATGTTATCTTACTCAAAAAGTAGTGAGTTCTCTGTCACTAGGGAGGTCACTAGGGAGGTCATGTCGGAGAAGGCAATGGCACCCCACTCCAGTACTCTTGCCTGGAAAATCCCATGGACAAAGGAGCCTGGTAGGCTACAGTCCATGGGGTCGCTAAGAGTCGGACACGACTGAGCAACTTCACTTTCACTTTTCACTTTCATGCCTTGGAGAAGGAAATGGCAACCCACTCCAGTGTTCTTGCCTGGAGAATCCCAGGGATGGGGGAGCCTGGTGGGCTGTCGTCTATGGGGTCGCACAGAGCCGGACACGACTGAAGTGACTTAGCAGCAGCAGGGAGGTCATGTAACTACCTAGCGGCTAAGACAGGGGGCAGCTGATCATCCACTCTGACTGCATGTGCCAGTATCCTCTGCAACTAGGTATGGGCCAATGGATGAGTTCTGGCTGATGAAACGTGAGTGGATGTGGTACCCATCATACTGGGCTGCCCTTTCAATCACCGTGTGATCCTCACCCCCTTACACCATTGCTGGCTAAAGCAGGGAAGACCCTGGTTTTCTGATCACAGAGCCACAAGATAGAAGGAGCCTGGGTCCCTGAAGGACACTGCCTCCTCCTGCTATCTGCCTTGGAATAAGTTGTGAGTAAGAAATAAACTTCATTGTGATGAAGCTAGTGAAATTTTAAGGTTATCTGTTAAAGTGGTAACCCTTTCTGACTAATACAAAGAGAGTACTGTTGGGAGAATTTAAGTACTTGATGAGAAGTTGGCATTCTTCTCTTTTAAAGTCTACTCAAAACTTCCAAAACTATGTTGAATAGTATACTTGTGGCAGATCCATCTTGATGTATGGCAAAAGCAACACAATATTGTAAAGTTAAGCAAAATAAAATTTAATTAAAAAAAAAAATAAAGTCTACTCAAGTTTGACACTCTTTGATTTGTGAATAATAAAACAAAGTGGATTTTGAGAATCCCCCAATAAAGAAAATCACAATCTGATGATCAATATCCTCCTGGACAAAATAAAAATCAAAACTCTGAAATAAACAGATTTTTGACTTACAGGTGTTAGAACATCTACATTCTCCAGTCATGTACAACTCTGCGACCCCTTGAACTATAGCCCATCAGGCTCCTCTTTCTGTGAGATTTTCCAGGCAAGAGTACTGGAGTGGGTTGCCGTTTCCTTCTCTAAATTAGGTCCAGGACCAGCAAATTAAAACGTATAAACACATGAACAAGAATAAATGACAGGGACTTGCTGGTGGTCCAGTGGCTAAGACTCTTCCCCCAATGCAAGGGGCCCAGGTTCAATCCCTGGTCAGGCAACTAGATCCCACATGCTGCAAGTAAGAGTTTGAATGGCACAACTAAAAATGTCCTGCGTGCTGCAACTAACTATCCCACATGCCATAACTAAAGATCTGGCGTGCTGCAACTAAGACCCAGTCCAGCTAAATAATTGTTATTTTTTTTTAATACCTGATAGGTTTGATCTTCCTTTATCACTCTAAGCAGTGAATTTGGAAATTTGTTTCTTCCCTGAATTGTAACCAACCACACATCAACACTATCCTGCCAGGCAATCTGTTAGAGGCTAGAAACAAAGTTACATAAAACCCCAAGCTTTATATTTGAAGAGTTTATAATAAAGGATAGTGGTTTTCAAAGCACTGAGGCCATAACATTTCTCTGGAAACTTGTTAAAAAATTAGGATTCCTGAACTCAAACAGGGGCTCTGTATCAACCTAGAGGGGTGGGAGGGGGAGGGAGATGGGAAGGAGGTTCAAAAGGGAGGGGATATGTGTACACCTATGGCTGAGTCTTTTAATTTCATGGCTGCAGTCACCATCTGCAGTGATTTTGGAGCCCAGAAAAATAAAGTCTGACACTGTTTCCACTGTTTCTCCATCTACTTCCCAGGTAGTGATGGGACCAGATGCCATGATCTTCGTTTTCTGAATGTTGAGCTTTAAGCCAATCTTTTCACTCTCCACTTTCACTTTCATCAAGAGGCTTTTTAGTTCCTCTTCACTTTCTGCCATAAGGGTGGTATCATCTGCATATCTGAGGTTACTGATATTTCTCCCAGCAGTCTTGATTCCAGCTTGTGTTTCTTCCAGTCCAGCATTTCTCATGATGTACTCTGCATATAAGTTAAATAAACATGGTGACAATATACAGCCTTGACATACTCCTTTTCCTATTTGGAACCAGTCTGTTGTTCCATGACCAGTTCTAACTGTTGCTTCCTGACCTGCATACAGATTTCTCAAGAGGCAGATCAGGTGGTCTGGTATTCCCATCTCTCTCAGAATTTTCCACAGTTTATTGTGATCTACACAGTCAAAGGCTTTGGCATAGTCAATAAAGCAGAAATAGATGTTTTTCTGGAACTCTCTTGCTTTTTCCATGATCCAGTGGATGTTGGCAATTTGATCTCTGGTTCCTCTGCCTTTTCTAAATCCAGCTTGAACATCAGGAAGTTCATGGTTCACATATTGCTGAAGCCTGGCTTGGAGAATTTTGAGCATTACTTTACTAGCATGTGAGATGAGTGCAATTGTGCGGTAGTTTGAGCACTCTTTG
This sequence comes from Tragelaphus eurycerus, assembly GCA_935064755.1. Lineage (NCBI taxonomy): Eukaryota > Metazoa > Chordata > Mammalia > Artiodactyla > Bovidae > Tragelaphus > Tragelaphus eurycerus. Next base: position 34,398,193 of record CAKXYN010000010.1, on the reverse strand, counting down.
GCATTGCCTTTCTTTGGGATTGGGATGAAAACTGACCTTTTCCAATCTTGTGGCCACTGCTGAGTTTTCCAAATTTGCTGGCATATTGAGTGTAGCACTTTCACAGCATCATCTTTCAGGATTTGGAGTAGCTCCACTGGAATTCCATCACTTCCACTAGCTTTGTTCATAGTGATGCTTTCTAAGGCCCACTTGACTTCACATTCCAGGATGTCTGGCTCTAGGTCAGTGATCACACCATCATCACTTTGCCAACAAAGGTTCGCCTAGTCAAGGCTATGGTCTTTCCTGTGGTTATGTATGGATGTGAGAGTTGGACTGTGAAGAAGGCTGAGCGCCGAAGAATTGATGCTTTTGAACTGTGGTGTTGGAGAAGACTCTTGAGAGTCCCTTGGACTGCAAGGAGATCCAACCAGTCCATTCTGAAGGAGATCAGCCCTGGGATTTCTTTAGAAGGAATGATGCTAAGGCTGAAACTCCAGTATTTTGGCCACATCATGCGAAGAGCTGACTCACTGGAGAAGACTCTGATGCTGGGAGGGATTGGGGGCAGGAGGAGAAGGGGACGACAGAGGATGAGATGGTTGGACGGCATCACTGACTCGATGAATGTGAGTCTGAGTGACCTCCGAGAGCTGGTGATGGATAGGGAGGCCTGGTGTGCTGCAGTTCATGGGGTCGCAAAGAGTCGGACACAACTGAGCGACTGATCTGATCTGATATGATGGCTGAGTCATGACAGAAAACAACAAAATTCTGTAAAGCAGTTATCCTTCAATAAAAAAAATAAAGTTAAAAAAAAAAAAGGATTCCTAGAATTTCCTCCAGAGATATTAATTCAGAAGGGGAGAGGACCACCAATCAACATCTAACATGACACCTGTCACATAGTATACACTCAGTAAATAGCTTTGATAAATCAATGGCTGAATTTAGTGAACATGTCTTCTGAATGTAATGCAGAAAGTATATGAATCACCTTGTCATAAAAGGTTGACCATCAGGGGAAAAAATTTAATCAGGGATCAATTAAATAAGATAACTGGGCTGTATAGTTCAAAATGTTCTGGAAAAAAAAAATTAATGCCACTTCTTTATAAAGCTGATATTTGTTTCCTTTTAAGAGAAGCTGAATTTAGTATAAAAGTAAGTAAGAAAAAGTCTGGAACCAGAAGGGAAACAGAGACATATCCAGGAATTTTAAGCAGAATGAGGTCATAGGAAGCTGTTGTTTTCCTGCACCTTCCTTTTTTTTTTTTTGAGCAGGAAAATTCCACACAAGAAGCAGACCAGTTGATCTCGCAACTATGCTCCCATGTCTGGCACTTATCTGGGTCAAGTCAAAGACAGCTACCCCCAGGCCCTGGAAATAGACAACCCACCCAGTGGCTGGGACACACAGCACGTACAGCCCTTCTTATCACCAGACGTTCTCACCCAGAGTTCGTCTGGAAGCAGATTCTCTGCCGAGTAGGCAGCACACCGGACTGACAGAATCACACAGGGCCACCTGAGCAAAGGGCCCTTCCCTTCACACATCCATCACCAGGTCCCAGATCCTGGAGGCACCTCTCTTAGTGTTCGTGTAAAGGTACCAAAGGTGTTTTCCTTTCAGAAGAATTTAAGAGAGCAGCCTGTCATTGGGCCTGGGCTCGACTCTTACTGCTGATTTCCTAGGCATGTGGCTTAGCACCAGCTTCATAACCTCTCTGTGCCTCAGTTTACTCATCGGTAAATTGAAGATACCAGGCATACCTACCTCATGGGGTTCTTTAGAAGATTAAGTGAGGAAAGAGATGTAAAGCACAATGCCTGCATGCAATAGTGAAAGTGAAAATGTCAGTCGCTCAGTCGTGTCCCACTCTTCGCAACCCCATGGACTGTAGCCCGCCAGGCTCCTCCGTTAATGCGGTTTTCCAGGCAAGAATACTGGAGTGGGTTGCCGTTTCCTTCTCCAGGGGATCTTTCCAACCCAGAGATTGAACTCTCCTCTCTTGTGTCTCCTGCATTAGCAGGCAGATTCTTTACCATCTGAGCCACCAGGGAAGCCAGTGCATGCAGTAAATGCTAAAGAAGATGTGAACTGTGGCTAGGGGTCAGTCCACAGGATTGGACAATCCTGACTTCAGAGCTGCATGTGCCAGGCTACTGCTGATGTCATATATTTCCAGTGTTTATTGAATATGTGTTTTCTAAACATCTTACACTCACTCAGTAAGTTCACTGGCGGCCTGCTAACTTCTTGTCCTTTGGTTCTTCTCACTGTCTACTCTCCTCTGGGGCTCGACTCTCCTTTGCTAATGTTTTATTGTTATTAAAAATAATTATTTGACTATAAAGGGTAAAATCATATAGACATGTCCCACAATATGGCTAATCTCAGTATGCAACATCTAATAATTACATAAAAGTCTTCATATCAAATGTAAGCAATGGTCAAATTTAGTAGGAAAGGCTTTTTTATAAATCAAAGGTCTTTCTTCATTTCACATGGCTACTTCATTGAGTTGAAACTTATCTTGCCAATCTGTAGCTTCTCTAGATAGTATCTGGGATGTATCTGCTGACTGCTGCCTATTGTCATTCAACTTTTAAACATTAATTGAAATATAACTGTCTTCACTTTCCTTGTGTGAACTGAGAACAAATTTTCAGTCTAAATTAAATTTATTAAATTCTTGATAGAGGAACAAATGTTCTTTAATAAATAAATAAATAGTAATATTCTTTAACACTTTGCTTTCCACAAATGAATAAACTGATTGTGATTATTAACTCCTTTTTCCTCCCTCATCCTGTCAAAGGAGTTACAAGTTAAAATTAAAAGAACAAGGAAAGCAATACATTTGACTTTGAAAGTGGGAAAAAATTTCATGTGATTCAAAATACTGTATATTTCCTGAACATTGGTTAGGTACTCTTGTTGAAAATATAAAATTAATGTATGTTCTCCTTCTGGGCCTCAAACATTTAGGATCTAATTGAGGGAACTGGATTTATACATGAAAAACAACTGGACAACACTGTGTGTTAGAATAACCATGAGCCAAAGTCTTTGGTGCAGACATTTAGTAATATGACGAATCAGGAAAAGGAGACATTACTACAGGCTGGAGTAGGCTGGCAAGATGAAATGAGGAGTTGCCATGTGACTGGAGAAAGGGTGAGATTCAGAGAGAAGAACCAAACAAAAAAAAAAAAAATGTGAGAGAGTGGGGAAAGAGGGGAGAAAGAACAGGGAAAAAAGAAATGAGGAAAAACAGGTTGGCAGGAAGAATGAGGAAGGAGAGAGGCAGGCAGGTAAGCAGTGGATTTTGCACTATAGAAGGCAATAAAATGAGAGGTGGCAATCCCTAAAAGACCATGTTGAACAAAATGCACTTTCACCCTTGTTGGTATATCCAGAAATTCAAGTTTGGAAGTTCAGGTTTATATGACAGTAAATATGTATTTGTGGGGGTGGTGGGGGAAAGGCCAGTAAATATTTACTTCAGTTTTTTTTTTAAAAAAAAGAAAGCTATTCCACACTATGAAATATTTCTCAAAACCCTGGTTTCAAAACACTTGTTCCACTTCTCCAAGCCACATAAAGGAACATGCTTTTCTGCCCAAACTCTCTGACCTTACACTAACCAGTCTCTCCACTGAGTCTGCTCTTGAGCTCTCTTTAGCTCCATGTGTTTCTTGTCTTTAAATAAACCTCCTAGATGATATTCTTACAAAGATAGTCAAACAATTCAGTGTCAACTTCTTCATAAACTTTACCAGGAATGGCATTTGTAGGAGGAGATCGAGAATCAAAAATGAACTCTCCCTCTCTTTCATGCTTCCTACGTCCAAATTTTGTATGAGTTCTATTAAGAAAAGTTTCCTCTCCTGTTCAGAACTCTTCTATACCATAGACTAATTTGAGAAACTAGTGTGTCTGCTCTGGCTGAAAATGAGAGCAAGGTACTGCCTAATTCTGGAAAGTCACTAGAGAGTAATAATAAGAGCCGACTCACTGGAAAGTATCCTGATGATGGGAAAGACTGAAGGCCAGGAGAAGAGGATGACAGGGTGAGATGGTTGATGGCATCACTGTCTCACTAGATGTTTGAGCAAGCTCCAGGAGATGGTGAAGGACAGGGAAGCCCGATATGCTGCAGTTCATGGGGTCACAAGGAGTCGGATATGACTGAGTGACTGAAAGAAAACAACAATGGTTCTAACACACCTTTAATTACTAGGGCTTCCCTGGTGACTCAGACAGTAAAGAATCTACCTGAAATGCAGAAGACCTGGGTTCGATCCTTGAATCAGGAAGATGCTCTGGAGAAGGGAATGGCTACCCACTCCAGTATTCTTGCCTGGAGAATTCCATGGACAGAGGAGCCTGGTGGGCTACAGTCCATGGGGTCTCAAAGAGATGGGCATGACTGAGCTATCCAAACATACACACACACACACACACACACACACACTTTCATTTTGAGGGCATCCAGATTATCTGGGAACTTGTTAATGAGGATTCCTGAGCTTACTTTCAGGGACACTAATTCAGAATGTGTGCACCACACAATATGTACCTTTGTAGGTACCATCTAGACTTCAAGATGTAGATATGAAGGAATTATAGCTGAACCTACCTCATATGATTGTTAGGTGATTTAAACGAGATTTTATATGTAAGTAAAAACCAGCAAACCCAGTCAACTTTACATGTTTCACACAGATATCAATATACTTGTAGTTATTAGAATTCCTACTATTCAAATATTTGAATAAAAAAGTGCTCAGCTGAGAAACACCAACAGTAGTAGATTATCTTGACAGATCAAATCTAACAGCTAGTCTCCCCACTTCACGCATATTCCCCTCATCAAGAGTTTATGTAATGTCTAATGTTGCTAAACTTAGTGACTTATATTAATTTGCTACTTTGGGATGATCTCTATTCAATAGTAATTGTATTTCTAAATATGGGATGCATTTTTAACTGAGTTTTGTGCCACTTTTTGTCAATTTTTAACTATAATTCAGCTTAAAACAAAATAATGCATTTTCTTTCCACTGTTAATCGAATTAATGAAAGTTGACTTTATGAGCAAAATCCTAATTTATGAATGTTTCCATTGTCTTTCCTGTTAAGGACATTAGTACTTGACTATCTTGTAGCAAACAATTGGCATGGGATGGAATTTTATTATAAATATTTCCAGGTAGTAGAAATGTATTAGATTTCACCCAGATGATCTTTTAGTGAATTATTTAATCTGGCTTAAATTTTCTAAAAACATTCTCCAGTTATGAAATGTATAAATGATTTTATGATATTGCCACAGATTCATGTAAACATATAAGATTATGATCAGGATTTAATGTCTTTCTGTAAACTATAACTTAAACAAAGACTTGTCAGGACAAAGGCAAGCACATGTTTTATAAATGCTGTGTTTCTTGAAACAGTCTATGCTTCTTGGGAGAAAATCACTAACTGCTTATCTCCTGGGACCGAGGACCTGACATCCCTGAGGTCACAGCACACTTCACACTCATCTCCACGTGGAAATAGGTGGCCACTGTTGGATTCTAGTGAGAATGACACCTCAGAAATATCTCAGCCTCACAAGCCCTGTTAGAGCCCTCTGAGAATCTGCTCACACAGCGACAAACAATATCTTTAAGAGGTGATATTCCTAGAATGAATCAGTTTCTAAAATTAAAGAGGAAAACAATTATGGGGAGTGAGGAGGTGAGATAACATTCTACCAGAAGGAAAGGCTAATGCTCTCCAAAAAAAGAGACAGTATAACCTGCAAGGACGGTCCCAAACCTCAGGAAAAAAATAAAAGATTTGAGTCTGAATCACATTATTTCACATAGCTCATATAATGATGACTCTCACGCAGATTTCCTGGCAAAATCATTTGTGAGGAAGATGGTGGTATTCTCAGTATATGGGGTATGAGGTAGGGGCACGTGGGGACTGAGGGGTCCTGGGGATGTGGGTCTCTCAGTGTTAAAACCAGGGAAGTCCTAGGCAAACCTGGATGGGCTGGTGTCTGCCTGTGCATCTCCCCATCTAGATGGCCAATCAAAGCTTCCCCAAGCACTCCAGCAAGTTATTGCACTGTTCACACAACTTCCCTGCTCAGGTTGGCCCAAAGCTAAATTGCAACAAGAGTGGATGCTTTGGTGGTGTTGCTTCAGTTCCCTTTTTGGGCATCTATTCCTCCTTCTCACTACTCTTGTTTGTTGAAAGTCTTGACATTTTTTTATTCCTTCCCAAGAGCAGTTCAAGGTGACCTTTCTTTAAGCTCTTTCCCAAGCGACTTCTATGAGGTCAAAGTCTTACTTCTATTTCATTTCTTAAACTATGTAAAGCATGTGCATAGTTCCAAAATAAAACTATATACTAAATATTAAAAAAAAAGTCAAATTATCCTTGGTCCTAGTTGCTCGTGGCCTTGATTCCTGCCATGTGAAGCAGATCACTTGCTCTGTTTAATGTGTGGTGAGCTGAGAAGCACCTCTTCTAGGTAATAAAATACTATGTAGAAGAATGTACCTTTAAGATAATCCTCAAGAAGAAGGTATTTTAGTAGTATGACAGAGGTGTGTTGAGGAGAGAATATTCTGTAAGGCAGAACCTTCCCCACCCTCAGAACAACTGTCTGCCTATTAACCCGCATGCCTTACACAGCACAGCACCACCAGTGGTACACAGTGATGGATATACAGATAATGCCAAGCTTCGTAATGGTTAGATTCATTAAGAAGGCACTGCATCAGACCTTTCGGAGAGTTGCAAGCTTCCTTCCATTCCAAATATGAGTCCATTATAAATGGATCTCGAAAGCAATTGTAGTAAGGAAGCCCATGTCCATGAATATTTCAATGTCTCCTATGAAATGTGTTCCCATTATTACCCACACTATTGTGTGTACAGGATTCTGCACAAACTAGACACTCAATAATTATTGATTGGCCAATGAAGGGTCATTATCTAATGCACCATGATCATTTATGCCAGAGACCCACAGGAATCAGCCTGATCCCACACTTTTTCTTTTAAATTTTGAGACAGGAACAGATAATATCTCATCTTGAGTTCCTTGTGGAAGCAGAGAATATGAAAAGAAATAAAAGGCAGCATAAATGCAGAGTCATAGACAGGAAAGAATGAGAATAAAGAAAGTAGACAAAAGATCAGAGTAAAGAAATCAAACTATTAAAAACTGAGAATTCTTTTTAATACTCAAATGCACATTCTTTTAAAGAAAAAGATTCTAAACAGCAAAGCTTCTCTCTTCTTGGCAGCAAAAAATTTATTGCCAAGGCCAAAAGGAGATGAATAGTAGAATCAAAGCTAAAGTACCTGAAATTTAAAATGAGCCAATTTATGTTTCATTTAAGAGAAGCAAACAGATGGGCCAGATAATAACTTCAAAATCTAGTTTACAAAGAGAAAAACAAATCTGGAACCCCAAGTCAAATGAGTTAGAAGTAAAAAACAAAGCAATAAAAATAAATAAACATGTACAGAAGCTACAACCACCTCCTTCAGATTATCTAATGCTGGAACTTTCCTTTCTCCCCAACTTCATTTCACATCCAGGGCTTTGGCAGTGTGGACACCATGGGTTTGTCAGTTCCCCAGATGGCATCAAATTCATAAATTACAAACTCCAGGAGAAGAGAGGAATCTTAGTAAAGGCTAAAGTTTAGTGGCTATAGTACAGCCACTATAGAGAACATTATGGAGATTCCTTAAAAACTAGGAATAAAATTATCATATGATCTAGCAATCCCACTATTGGGCATATACCCTGAAAAAAATTACAATTCATAAAGACACATGCACCCCAATGTTCATTATAGCACCATTTCCAATAGCTAGGACTGGAAGCAACCTATATATCCATTGACAGATAAGTGGATAAACAACTTGTGGTACATAACGGAATATTACTCAGCCATATAAAGGAACAAATCTGAGTCAGTTTTAGTGAGGTGGATGAGCCTAGAGCCTGTTATACAGAGTAAAGTAAGTCAGAAAATCAAATATCACATATTAGTGCATATATATGGGTCTAGAAAATAGTACTGATGAACCTATTTATAGAGAAGAAATGGAGACACAGTCATAGAGAATGGTCTGGTAGACATAACATGGAAGGAGAGGGTAAGACAAATTGAAAGAGTAGCCTTGACATATATACACTATCATGTGTAAAATATATAACTAGACGGAAGCTGCTGGGTAACACCGGGAGCCCAGCCTGGTGCTCTGTGATGACCTCAAAGGGTAGAATGGCATGGGGGAGGCACAAGAGGGATGGGGTATATATGTAAGTATGACTGATTCACGTTGCTGTATGGCAGAGATCACCATAGCACTGTAAAGCAATTGTCCTCCAATTAAAAAAAAAAAAAAGAATATCCTCAGATCTATGAGCTTGAACCATGCGAAACTGTAGTTTTTCTAAGTTAAAAAAAAAGTGCGTATTAGCAATTTCAAAGGATTGAATCTAATATATTATGATTTAAACAAAGACAAATTAAGATCTTAAATATATGTGGCTAAATATAAAATTAGTTACATTCTTACTTATATAATTAAACCAAAGAGAGTTTCCTTTGGTCACTAATTCTTCTGACACAGGTCTGGACTCACGCCCAGGAGTCAAAATGTGCAGGTCTGGGCCATTTCTCACCTGGCTCCTGTTCTGCTGCCGGGGTCAGTCATCTGGTTCTGAGTTGTCATGTGAAACATCCTCTGTAGCTGCACTTTCTCTTGTTGGGTGGTTTTCGTTCTCAGGCTTCATTGGCTTTATCTGTACGCTGTGTGCACTGGTTCTACTTTCCAAATCAGTGTTGCTGTTGTTATGATGGCTGCTTTCCCACACAACACGTCTTTCTCTTACTCTCGCCTGCGCATTTCACTTTTCCTCCTGTGCGGCCGTCACCCTGGAAACATGGCCAGAAAGTATCCTCTCTGTCTGCACATTTCCTTTGCCTGCTCTCATGTACACAGACCCTTGCTCCTTGGAAGAAAAGCTATGACAAGCCTAGACAACATATTAAAAAGCAGAGACGTCACTTTGCCAACAAAGGTCCAGATAGTCAAAGCTATGATTTTTCCAGTAGTCATGTACGGATGTGAGAGTTGGACCCTAAAGAAGGTTGAGTGCCAAAGAATTGATGCTTTCGAACTGTGATGCTGGAGAAGATTTTTGAGAGTCCCTTGGAAAGCAAGGAGATCAATCCAGTCAATCCTAAAGGAAATCAACCCTGTATGTTCATTGGAAGGATTGATACTGAAGCTGAAACTCCAATACTTGGCCGCCTGATGCCAAGGACTGACTCATTGGAAAAGACCCTAAAGCTTGGAAAGACTGAAGGCAGGAGGAGAAGGGGGTGACAGAGGATGAGATGGCATCACTGACTCAATGGACCTGAGTTTGAGCAAACTCTGGGAGATAGTGAAGGACAGAGGAACCTGGCGTGCTGCAGTTCATGGGTTGCAAAGAGTTGGACACAACTTACTGACTGAACAATAACAATGTACACGTAGGTAGTTCCTTGCTTTTCCCCTGAAATCGCATTGCTTGGAAGGCAAACTTTTTAGCAAGGACACTGAGAAGAGAATTCCATCAAAAGGAAATGTTACTACCTCTCTCATTTCCTAGTTCCCAGGAACAAGATCCAAGAACTCACTGAATCATCACTTTGCTTTTCCTTCTAGGTTTTAAATTTTTTAAAAAATCTTGATACAACTTTTCAAGGTTACTTCCTCTTTATAGTTACTACAAAATATTGGCTCCATTCCTCATGTTGTACAGTACATCCCTAAGCCTGTCTTGCACCCAGGAGTCTGGGCCTCCCATGCCCCTACCCCTATGCTTCCCTCCCCACAGTGGTAACCACTAGTTTATTCTTTACAACCCTGAGTCTGTTTCCTTTATGTTGTACTAACTAGTTTGTTATATTTTTTAGATTCCATGTATAAGTGATAATCATATATAATATGTATAATATATATAATCAATATAGTATTGGGTTGGCCAAAAAAGTTTGTTCAGGTTTTTATATAACATCTTAAGGAAAAATCCAAACAAAATTTTAGGTCAATGCAATATTTATATTTCTCTGTCTGACTTATTTCATTTAGCATAATACTCTCCAAGTCGATCCATGTTGCTACTGCCTCATCACTTTTAACTGAAGTTCAAGTTCAGGCTGAGCTGGGGTGAACAAAATCAAGTTCTGAGTACTGATTAAAACCTTTGGGTCACTATAAAATCAAGTACACAGACCATCAACAAGTCTTCACTGACAATTACATAAAGAAATAAGGAGTCACTAATCAGTTAGTCTGTATGTTGACTATAGTTCAAAATTCAGGGTTGTGATTAAATGTATGTGAAGAAGGGGAGGCATGTGAATAGCAATAATTGTCCTGCCGATGGGAGTGTGGTTAAGTTATCATTTGAGAGAATCCCAGGCCATTATCCTATGCATGACAGGGGTTCAACAGCTGTACTTTATACAAAGCACTTGGAAGATCTCATAGAAGTTGTGAAAAAATTTTCCAGTACCCACTGCTTTATTACAGATGACATTTAATGGACAAAATTGGAATGAGCAGGATTAAATATGCCAAAAGCAAAGGAGAAAAGGAAAGATATTCCCATTTGAATGCAGAGTTCCAAAGAATAGCAAGGAGAGATAAGAAAGCCTTCCTCAGTGACCAGTGCAAAGAAATGGAGGAAAACAATAGAATGAGAAAGACTAGAGACCTCTTCAAGAAAATTAGAGATACCAAGGGAACATTTCATGCAAAGATGGGCTCGATAAAGGACAGAAATGGTATGGACCTAACAGAAGCAGAAGATATTAAGAAGAGGTGGCAAGAATACACAGAAGAACTGTACAAAAAACATCTTGATGACCCAGATAATCACAATGGTGTGATCACTGACCTAGAGCCAGACATCCTGGAATGTGAAGTCAACTGGGCCCTAGGAAGCATCACTATGAAACAAAGCTAGTGGAGGTGATGGAATTCCAGTTGAGCTATTTCAAATCCTAAAAGATGATGCTGTGAAAGTGCTGCACTCAATATGCCAGCAAATCTGGAAAACACAGCAGTGGCCACAGGACTGGAAAAGGTCAGTTTTCATTCCAATCCCTAAGAAAGGCAATGCTAAAGAATGCTCAAACTACCACACAATTGCACTCATCTCACACGCTAGTAAAGTGGTGCTCAAAATTCTCCAAGCCAGGCTTCAGCAATACATGAACCGTGAAATTCCAGATGTTCAAGCTGGTTTTAGAAAAGGCAGAGGAACCAGAGATCAAATTGCCAACATACGTTGGATCATTGAAAAACCAGGAGAGTTCCAGAAAAACATCAATTTCTGCTTTATTGACTATGCCAAAGCCTTTGACTGTGTGGATCACAATAAACTGTGGAAAATTCTGAAAGAGATGGGAATATCAGGCCACCTGACCTGCCGCCTGAGAAATCTGTATGCAGGTCAGGAAGCAACAGTTAGAACTGGACATGGAACAACAGACTGGTTCCAAATAGGAAAAGGAGTATGTCAAGGCTGTATATTGTCACCTTGTCTATTTAACTTACATGCAGAGTACATCATGAGAAACACTGGACTGGATGAAGCACAAGCTGGAATCAAGATTGCTGGGAGAAATATCAATAACCTCAGATATGCAGATGACACCACCCTTATGGCAGAAAGTGAAGAATAACCAAACAGCATCTTGATGAAAGTGAAAGAGGAGAGTGAAAAAGTTGGCTTAAAGCTAAACATTCAGAAAACGAAGATCATGGCATCCAGTCACATCACTTCATGGCAAATAGATGGGGAAACAGTGGCAGACTTTATTTTGGGGGGCTCCAAAATCACTGCAGATGGTTATTGCAGCCATGAAATTAAAAGATGCTTACTCCTTGGAAGGAAAGTTATGACCAACCTAGACAGCATATTCAAAAGCAGAGACATTACTTTGCCAACGAAGGTCCATCTAGTCAAGTCCTATGGTTTTTCCAGTGGTCGTGTATGGATGTGAGAGTTGGACTGTGAAGAAAGCTGAGCACCGAAGAATTGATGCTTTTGCACTGTGGTGTTGGATAAGACTCTTGAGAGTCCCTTGGACTGCAAGGAGATCCAACCAGTCCATTCTAAAGGAGATCAGTCCTGGGTGTTCTTTGGAAGGACTGATGCTGAAGCTGAAACTCCAATACTTTGGCCACCTCATGGGAAGAGTTGACTGATTGGAAAAGACCCTGATGCTGGGAGGGATTGGGGGCAGGAGGAGAAGGGGACGATAGAGGATGAGATGGCTGGATGGCATCACCAACTCAATGGACAAGAGTTTTGGTGAACTCCAGGAGCTGGTGATGGACAGGGAGGCCTGGCGTGCTGCGATTCATGGGGTCGCAAAGAGTCGGACACGACTGAGCGACTGAACTGAACTGAACTGAAGCTTCAAATTAGCACAGTTTCATTATTTATCATTTAATTGACTCTGACATAAAAATGATTGTGGAAAACATCCAGGCATACAGTTAGCCTTTAACTTATACAGACTTAGAAGCAAATTCATGGCCCTCGTCTGTGTGGTACTTTGGTACCATGTATTCCTGATTTCAAAGCATGGATTCAAAATCAGCAAAAGTAATACAGTAACTGTAAAGACAGAGACTTTGGAGCTGCATTAAATGTGTCATTTGGTGGGATGGCTTGAAATTTTAATTTGTATATAAAATTTCGAACAGTGAAGCAGCATGAAGTGCAAGGTGTAATATTTTTGCTTTTTAAGCATACATTTTTAATACCTGAAATATTTTTCCAAGTTTCCACAGTATCATTAAAAGTATAATTTCCTTTTTTTATAGAATTGACATTTGTTTTACAACTAAAGATTTGCTTTACATTTGCTTTACAACTAAAGATTGTTGGGAGAAATATCAAAACCTCAGATATGCAGATGACACCACCCTTATGGCAGAAAGTGAAGAGGAACTAAAAGCCTCTTGATGAAAGTGAAAGAGGAGAGTGAAAAAGTTGGCTTAAAACTCAACATTCAGAAACGAAGATCATGGCATCCAGTCCCATCACTTCATGGTAAATAGATGGGTAAACAGTGAGAGACTTTATTTTGGGGGGCTCCAAAGTCACTGCAGATGGTGACTGCAGCCATGAAATTAAAAGACGTTTGCTCCTTGGAAGAAAAGTTATTACCAACCTAAATAGCATATTAAAAAGCAGAGACATTACTTTGCTGACAAAGCTCCATGTCGTCAAGGCTATGGTTTTTCCAGTAGTCATGTATGGATGTGAGAGTTGGACCATAAAGAAAGCTGAATGCCAAAGAATTGATGCTTTTGAACTGTGGTGTTGGAGATGACTTTTGAGAGTCCCTTGGACTGCAAAGAGATCAAACCAATCAATCCTAAAAGAAATTAGTCCAGAATATTTATTGGAAGGATTGATTCTAAAGCTGAAGATCCAATAAACTTTGGTCACTTGATGCCAAGGACTGACTCATAGGAAAACACCCTGATGCTGGGAAAGATTGAAGGCAGGAGGGGAATGGGACAACAGGGGATGAGATGGTTGGATGGTATCACTGACTCGATGGACATGGGTTTGAGCAAGCTCCGGGAGTTGGTGATGGACAGGGAAGCCTGACGTGCTGCAGTCCATGGGGTCACAAAGAGTTGGCCACGACTGAACTGAACTTAAAAACTAAAGAATCAGAAAAAGAATAATTTTCACTGATTATTATAGGATTATTACTGAAAATAAACTTGAGGAATAGAGGAAGAGGGTGTAGAAAATGTTTCATTTGAGTGTCAAACACACAAGCACATCATTGCCTCCAGGAAACACTTAAGATGGAACTAGGAACTCTCTCATTGTCACCCTCCTAGAAGGCTCTGTGACAGATGGCAGAGCTTGGGCCACAGGAGACCTAGGGAAAGATCACCACTTGGAGCCCAGAGAACCAGTTTCCATCAACACTTCAAGAGGAACCTCCTTTTTTTTCTTATAAACACCAGCCTTCAGCAGTCACAGTGGAAACACTTTGAGGGAAACCTCTGATTTTAAAAAATATTACCTCTATCTTTGCAAATTATGAGCTCTAAGACATTTTTTCTTCCAGTTTTACAGAGATATAATGGATATATAGCACTGTATAAGTTTGGGGCTCTCCTGGTGCAGACATGGGTTCGATACTTGGGTCAGGAAGATCTCCCGGAGAAGGATATGGCAACTGACTCCCATATTCTTGCCTAGGAAACCCCATGGACAGAGGAACCTGGTGGGCTATAGCCCATGGGGTTGCAAAAGGGTTGGACACAACCTAGCGACTAAACACGAAGAATGTAGACGTTTAAGGTGTACAGCATAGTGATTTCACTTACATATATCATGAAATGATAGCACAATAAGTTTAGGGAACATTCATCATCTCATACAGATACAAAGTTAAAGAAAGAGGGGAAAATGCTTTCCTGTGATGAGCACTCTTAAGATTTACTCCCTAACAACTTTCATATACAACACACAGCAGTGTTGATTATATTCACCATGCTGTACATTACATCCCTAGAACTTACATAACGGGAAGTTTCTATATTTTGACCACCTTCATTCGGTTCTCTCTCCCCCTACCTCTGGCACCCAGAAATCTAATCTACTTTCCTATGCTTTTATTTGCTTGTTTATATTTGAAGTATAACTGACCTACATCACTATGTTAGTCCTTGTTACATGACATAGTGATTTGGTAGTTCTGTGCATTTCCAAATGATCACCATGATAAGTCTAGTTAGCATCCATCCCCATACTAAGATATTACATAATTATTGACTATATTGCCCACGTCGTAAATTTCATACTTTTGGCTCATTTATTTTGCAAGTGGATGTTCATACCTCTTAACCTCCCTCACCTATTTCTCTCCTCCATGCACTCCCTCCCCTCTGGCAACCACCTGTTTGCTCTCTTTATCTATGACTCTGTTGCTGTCTAGCTATGTTTGTTCGTTTGCTTTGCTTTTTTAAGACTCCCCATGTAAGTGAAATCATACAGCCTTTATCTTTCTCTGTCTATCGTGTTTCACTTAGCATAATACACTCTAGGTCCATTCACGTTGCGCCAATAGCAAGATTTCATTCCTTTTTATTGAACCCCCAGGCTTTAAAATGATACAGAGGAAAATGAGGCTGACTGTTCTCATCTGCACATCTGAATGACAAAGAGGCAACCAGGCACTGTGAGCAGAGCAAAGGTTCTGGCTTCCGATTGCCTGCTCTGTAGGGCAGGTCCACTGTTGCCTGGCAGTGCAGAGGGCATATATTCAACTTCTCTAGGATTGTTTCTCAAGTCTAAATTATTCTTATCTCACAGCAATGCTGGGAAGATGCAATGAGACAAAGTGAATTTAAAACAGGACCTGACTCATAGTAGCATCATGATGTAGCCAGCTGTATACACAGCAAAAAAGGAAATCACCTAGAATGCTTTTTCTGGAAAAAAAAAAATTATTGAAGGGAGAAGATAGGTGTGAAAAACCTAGTTGGAAAAGAACCAGGAGAAATGACTCAGAAAGGGGGTCCCATAAGTCTTGATCTGCCTGGCTGCTGCTGCTGCTGCTAAGTCGCTTCAGTCGTGTCCGACTCTGTGCGACCCCATAGACAGAAGCTCACCAGGCTCCCCCGTCCCTGGGATTCTCCAGGCAAGAATACTGGAGTGGGTTGCCATTTCCTTCTCCAATGCATGAAAGTGAAAAGTGAAAGTGAAGTCGCTCAGTCATGTCCGACTCTTAACGACCCCATGGACTGGAGCCTAACAGGATCCTCCATCCATGGGATTTTCCAGGCAAAAGTACTGGGGTGGGGTGCCATTGCCTTCCCCAAGGATCAGGATTAGGTTGGCATTTTTGTTGCCTGGTTATGATCATTTCAAAACATGCAGTCCTGTGAATCCCAAGCCACTGGCCACCTAGACCTTGTTTCATTCTGTTTTGACAGATTGCTTGCCTACAGTCTTTGGTCTTCCCTTCTTTAGTATCTGATTAGGAGTCCTTTAGCTGTAAGTGACATAAACTCAGATCAAATTGCAAAAATTTATGAGCTCGGAGAACCAAGAAGTCCATGAGTAAAACTGGCTTTAGAACTAGGTGGATCCAGGGACTTCCCTGGTGGCCCAGTGGCTAAGACTCTATGTTCCCAATGCAGGTGGCTCTGGTTGAATTCCTGGTCAGGGAATTATATCCCACACAATGCAACTAAGAGTTTTCACACTGCAACTAAAGATTTTGCATGCTACAAGTAAGACCTAGTGCAGCTAAAATAAATAAGTAAATAAATAAATGTAAGAAAGAAAAAAGAACTAGCTAGATCCAAGACCAGATGATGTGATAGAACATAATCCAGCATCCCAAACCTCTTACATGCTTTTCATTCTACTGGATTCTTTTTCAGACAGGCTGTCCCCAGTGAGGTGGCAAAATAGCCTCTGGTAGCCCCAGATACTGGAGAAGGCAATGGCACCCCACTCCAGTACACTTGCCTGGAAAATCCCATGGATGGAGGAGCCTGGTGGGCTGCAGTCCATGGGGTCGCACAGAGTCGGACACGACTGAAGCGACTTAGCAGCAGTAGCAGCAGCAGCCCCAGGTACATACAATACCATCTTAGTGTTCCCAAAAGGACAACTTCTCTCTCCCCACGGTCCAGCCAAAGGCCCAGGAGTATGTTTCACAGCACAGACCTGAGTTAGGAGGTACCCATCCTGGGACATGGGTCTCAAATGCTCTGAACTGACCAGTTCTGGCTATCTGGTCACCCTGGGAGGTCCCACTCAATCTGAGGGAAAGGAAATGGATACTAAAGAGAAGGAAGATTTCTTTGTACAGGCCAGAGTGTGTGGAGCACCTGATTTCCATTATGATTCCATTGGGGTAATCCGTTTACTGGGGCTGTAACTCCTTAACCCTCAAACCTAACTTTCTTTCAACCTCTGGATGCCTGGGTCCCAGCTCTGTAGCCTTCCATCGTAAGTGCTGCCCCTCTATGACACACAGGAGAATCTTTGAAAAACAGAGCTACGGAGGACCTCAGAGCTGCTGCAACCACTTTTGTTGGGAAAGAAGACTGCAGCAGCTCTGTGAAATCCATGACATAACACACTGCCGCTTTATGAGCTCTCCCAATGTGGTTAGACTGGAGAGAACCAAATTCAGGGTCAGAAATCCCAAGGAAACAAGAATAGCTGACTCAACGAGAGCTCAAGAAAGGAGACCCGGCTGGAAGATGAAGTTTGGGACCCTTACTCATTTTTACAAATGACTGGCTTTTAAGGTGTGTGTTTATAAACACAGGCCAGAGAACATTTTATCATTAAATCTGAAGCCAAACTAAGTTTATTCGTATCGAATAGCAAGACATTTGTCAAAGCACTCCATTCCTGAAAACCATGAAGAAAAACCTTGTCTCCTCTCAAAATGGATGATTAGCAAATGCTTGAGGAAATGAAAATATCAAATGTTGCATCAAAGCACACTGGAATTTTAACAATATTTGTAAGATGAAAAAGAATTCACAAATATTTGGTTAAATCATGTTTCTTTTTCCACATGTGGGAAATAAAACAACCAAACATTAATAAAACCTAAAGGGCCAGCCCTTTGCAAAGCAACTATTACACTCTGAATGGAGCTTTAAAAAGACTATTGGAGGGGAGAGGCTGGTAGTGGCAAAGAGTTAAAAACCCAATGCATTTACATTCAAATCTTAAAAACATGCAGAAAGGCCTCTCCCACGCCTCACCTTCGGGGAAGGCAATGGCACCCCACCCCAGTACTCTTGCCTGGAAAATCCCATGGACAGAGGAGCCTAGTGGGCTGCAGTCCATGGGGTCGCTAAGAGTCGGACGCGACTGAGTGACTTCACTTTCACTTTCCACTTTTATGCATTGGAGAAGGAAATGGCAACCCACTCCAGTGTTCTTGCCTGGAGAATCCCAGGGATGGGGGAGCCTGATGGGCTGCCGTCTGTGGGGTCGCACAGAGTCGGACACGACTGAAGTGACTTAGCAGCAGCAGCAGCACACCTCACTTTGTTAAGTCAACCATTACCCTTTTGTATAGATTCTGTGACCTTCTCAGAAAGTGCAAGTGGTAGTTTCTTGGTCTTGTTAGACTCTTTGCGACCCCATGGACTGTAGCCCGCCAGGCTCCTCTGTCCATGGAATTCTCCAGGCAAGAATACTGAAGTGGGTAGGCATTCCTTTCTCCAAGGGATCTTCCTGACCCAGGAATCAAACTAGCGTCTCCTGCATTGCAGACAGATTCTTTACCATCTGAGTCACCAGGGAAGCCTGCAGAGAAGGCCTTCAAATGTCACTGTATCTGAGAAGGCTTCACTATATTTACCCTGTCTCTATTGCTTTGCCCAGTTTTGTTTTGTTTTTTTCTTCACTGAATTTACCACTTCCTGATGTTATATTACATGCTTATTCTATTTAGTTTATCAATTAGCGCTTCCCTCAGCGGAGCAGAACCTCTGAAAGCCAGTTGTTCTGTTTACCACTGTCTTCCTGGGGCCTCGGCTGAATCGGTCACAGGACAGGTGTCAACGGCCGTCTGCTGAAAGGAGTAACTGCAGAGCAGACATCCAGAAACAGTACTGATAACTAAACTCAACAATGAAAAACAGTAACATTTGTAATCACTTTTTATTACTTTAAGTTTCTATTTTAAAAAATTGGGTGTGGTCGAAATTTCTAGCAGTTTCTTAACATACGAAACTCTGACTTTGTACAGCTGGATGTGACCCTGAACACAAGTGTATTTTGGTCAAGAAAACAGCTGTTGGTGTCTGTTTGCCACAATGGTTACTCATTGTTGGCCCATTCTTTAGATATTTTAAAAGAAAGACAAAAAAAAAAAAAAAAAAAAACAGAAAAATCCAGAACTTGCAGTTTTTAGGATATAAACTTAATTTCATTTTGATTAAATGGCAAATTATATTTTGGGAGAAACCTTTTCAACAGTTCAGCAACTAGGTCAGTCATAATCTGTAGCTTTACAATCTCATATAAGTAGTAACTAACTAGAATTTAAATTTCTATTTTTTCCACTCACTTTAGTGTTCCTTAGCAGATACCATAAAAGGGAATGTAGTAGAAAGATTGAGAAATCAGACTTTTGGGGTTGTAACCCTGGATCCACTGTTTGATAACTGTGTGAGTTTAGGCAAGTTATTTGTCTGCTGAAATCCTGTTTACTCACCTGAAAAATAAGGAAAATAACAAAAGTTGTAGCATCAAATTCATGGGGGCAAATGAAAGTATGTAAAACTAATAAATAAACAGTAACAAAAATCCCCTTTAAGAATCTTTTAAAATAGCACCTGACATTAAGTGCTTGTTAAATATTTTTTGAATATTATTTCTTCTATATTCTAGGTTCTTTTCCCAAGAGTTTAACATTTCAACTTTTTTTTTGTTGTTGAAATAAGTCCAATTCTCCTGCTTAAAACAAGCCCCTGTGCCTAAAACATAAAATTGCACCGATTAGGTTATAGGAAAACCAAATTTACATAAGATATTGTAGAGTAAAGTAAAATAAAACAGTGCTCACCACGAGAAGATGAAACTCATTTCAAAAACTCTGCAGGGATGAGTGCGTGTGTATATGTGATACTCTTCAGGTGTGTGTGTAAATCGACTGGCTATATTAATAAGATTAAGTTTTCTGAGGAAAATGAGATAATAACAAAGGACTCTTTGTGCTTCACTTTTAATCGGGGCAAAAAACAAAGACGAAACAGCATGAAATGATGAGACCAAGTGATAAAAATTCATTCACAATGATTACTTTCAAGAGCAATTTCTCTCGAGTAATTCAGTGGCCTGTCACTATGGCTCCCCAGAGTCATAGCTAATGTAAATGAAGCTACTAAAAGGAGATTATCACGTAAGGATACACACAACCAATAATCCATCCAAAGCCACAGAAATCCATCCAAAGCATTCGGGAAAAATTCAAGAGAAGAAATGTCTTTTTTTTTTTTTTAGAGTTAATGTCCTATAACACCCTTCTTCCCTGACTAATAACCAGCAGGCACTTAAAAAATATCCATCCAGGAAAAAGAAAAACAAACTCATCTGGATGAAATAGGAACCCACCTGACTTGTCAGTATCTGTATTTGGTCCCATGATTCAGATTCTGAGCCAGATTCTTTGAGAGATTATGGGAAACGTCTCAGATTATTTTTGCCAACTATTCTTTACTTAGAAAAAGTAATGTTTCATGGATGGGTGTCAAGGAATCTAAAATTTATTAATTTCAAAAACCCTTCTTGCAGATGTGTATGACTCTTTCAAGGTTTTGTTGAATAAAAATTAAGGGTCATGTAATGTGAAAAATTTTTAAAGGGTACTGTCCTTCACAAACTCATAGAAATAATCTTTGGAAATGTTCACATTAAGTAGCTGTTGGTTTTGCTTTCTAGATACCTACACATTGCCTATGATAATTATTTTGGTTTTAAAACAGTTATGGGGACTTCCTTGATGGTCCAGTGGTTAAGATTCCATGCTCCTAATGCAGAAGGCCTGGGTTCAATCCCTAATTGGGAAACTAAAATCTTCCATGTGCTCCCAATGCAGGGGGCCTGGGTTCAATCCCTGGCCAGGAAACTAAGATCCTGCATGCCACATGGTGAAGCCAGAAAAAGAAGAAGAAAGAAAAAGAACAATAGCTATGACCAGCACTCTAGATGGAAATATTCACTGAGTCCACTGGTTTACTAGATAAGTAGTGGTTATACATCTAGGACTGAAATGGGGAACAATAGACAGGGGAGCAAGATGTGTTCAGAACAGCATCCTGAAAGTATCTGCAAAAGAAGACAAACTTTAAGGCAGGATTTACGTGAACAAAAGAGCCTCTTGTTTGGAATGACAGAGCATAAAAGGGAATAGAAGAGGAATTTTATTTTCTATAGCCCAAATTTGCAGGTAGGAAGACTGGGTAGGAGAAAGGATGTCATCTTGGCTGAGCCTCATTGGCAGAGATCTCTGAGACCAGTAAATAAGTTAAAGAAAGTTGAGTGCATTAATTTTATCAATGACAGGAAGAAGAATCATGAGTAATAATTCAGAAATCATGGGGCTTTGATGTTAGAAGGTATTTTGAGATAATTCCACTTAAAAGGAGAACGCATCTGACATTTTTTTATTTCTTTCAAACAAAGGATTAAATCAACAGATGAGTTAACTCAGAAAAATTTCCAAAGTATTGTAGCCCTATTCAAACTTCTGTCTAGCTCCTTCTTACTTCCTATTCCATGATGGAACAGCATAGTTTTGTTTCTTTTCAGACCCAAGGCAACAAACCTATTTTGATAGACCTGTTTTATGTTCTGGTGAAGGACTGGTTAATTGCTTGAGCTCTGGTGGAAGGCAGTCTTTAAGAAGACCCCACATGAATTTTTCCATGTTCCCAACTTCCTCATCCTCTCCTTTTTCAATTCTTGGTGATGACAATCTCTCTCCTATCAACCAAATGGGGTCCTCTCCCATTATTAAAACCTACTTTCAGAGAAAATTTTGAAAACATGTCCAATAACATCTAATTGGCTTCTTCTCCTACAGAATAGTCTTGTGCTAGAAGAAGGATACTAAACTGGGAAATTTCAGGCATCAGTGAGCCAGAAACTTATGAATTATTAGCAAGAGTTATTACTTATTGACACCTACTATGTGCAGGCTTCAACAGTACGTGAACAAAAACTTCCAGATGTACAATCTAGATTTAGAAACGGCAGAGGAACCAGTGATCAAATTGCCAAAATCTGTTGGATCATAGAAAAAGCAAAGGAATTCCAGAAAAACATCTACTTCTGCTTCATTGACTATGCTAAAGCCTTTGACTTAGTGGATCACAACAAACTAGAAAATTCTGAAAGAGATGGGAATCTCTTTCAGACCACCTTACCTGCCTCCTAAGAAACATATGCAGGTCAAGAAGCAACAGTTAGAACTGTACATGGAACAACAAACTGGTTCAAAATTGGGAAAGGAGTATGCCAAGGCTGTATATTATCACCCTGCTTATTTAACTTATATGCAGAGTAAATCATGCTAAATGCTGGGCTGGATGAAGGTCAAGCTGGAATCAAGATTGTCAGGAGAAATATCAATAACCTCAGATATGCAGATGATACCACCCTAATGGCAGAAAGTGAAGACAAAGTAAAGAGTCTCTTAACTGATGAAGGTGAAAGAGGATAGTGAAAAGGCTGGCTTAACACTGAACATTAAAAAACTAAGACCATGGCATCTGGTCCCATCACTTCATGGCAAATAGAAGGGGAAAAAGTGGAAACAGTGGCATATTTTATGTTCTTGGGGTCCAAAATTACTGTGAACAGTGACTGCAGCCATGAAATTAAGATGATTACTCCTTGGAAGAAAAGCAATGACAAACCCAGACAACGTATTAAACTGTACTAAAAAGCAGAGACATCACTTTGCTGCCAAGGTCCTTGTAGTCAAAGCTATGGTTTTTCCAATAGTCATGTATGGTTGTGAGAGTTGGACCATAAAGAAGGCTGAGTGCTGAAGAACTGATGCTTTCAAATTGTGGTGTTGGAGAAGACTCTTGAGAGTCACTTGGACAGCAAGGAGATCAAACCAGTTGATTCCTAAGGAAATCAACCTTGAAGACTCATTGGAAAGACTGATGCTGAAGTTAAAGCTCCAATACTTTGGCCACCTGATGCGAAGAGCCAACTCACTGGAAAAGACCCTAATGCTGGGAAAGATTGAGCACAGGAGAAGTGGGTGACAGAGGATGAGATGGTTGGGTGGTATCACCAACTCAATGGGAATGAATTTGAGCAAACTCTTGGAGAGAGTGAAGGACAGGGAAGCCTGGTGTGCTGCAGTCCACAGGGTTGCAAAGAGTCAGACATGACTTAGCAACTGAACAACAGCAAAATGTGCAGGCAATGCCATTTCATGTGAACAGGGAGAGTGGTGGGATAAGTGGGGCCCACCTTTTGTGGGCTGTCTGTCTCATCCTGTATACTCACATAATGCAAGAGAGTCAGGCATTGTCTTTGATTGTACCCAGTAGATGAGCATATACAGTAGAAGATCCCAAGGGCTAAACATTAAGATACAAATGGGCTAAACATTTTAGGGTAAGAGATAGCAACATCGGGAAAAAGAGAACCAAGTTATAAACATAAACTATCCAAATATTGGCAGTGCAGCCTAGTATATGAACCCAAACTACAAACCTAGATGGCTGGGCTCAAATCCCTGGGACATTCCTTAAACTCTTTGTGCCTCCATTTGCTCATCTGTAGAAGAGGGGTGATGGCGATAGTATCTGCATTATTAAGATTAATTAACAGCCATAAAAAGGAATAAATTTGAGTCCGTTCCAATGAGGTGGATGACCCTAGAGCCTATTATACAGAATGAAGTAAGTCAGAAAGAGAAAGATAAATATCATATACTAATGCATATATATGGAATCTAGAAAGATGGTACTGATGAATTTATTTCCAAGGCAGCAATGGAGAAAAAGACATAGAGAACAGACTTACGGACATGGGGAGAGGGGAGGAGAGGGTGAGATGTATGGGGAAAGTAACATAGAAACTTACTTTACCATGTGGAAAATAGATAGCCAGTGGGAGTTTGTTGTATGTCTCAGGGACTCAAACAGGGGCTCTGTGTCAACCTAGAGGGCGGGATGTGGGGGAGATGGGAGGGAGGTTCCAGGGGGTAGAGGACATATGTCCACCTATGGCTGATTCATATTGATGTTTGACAGAAAACAACTAAATTGTGTAAGGCAATTATCCTTCAATTAAAAATAAATTAATTAAAACAAATGTTTTTAAAAAGAGCACTCGATGAGTCAATATCTGTCAGATCAGATCAGTCGCTCAGTCGTGTCCGACTCTTTGAGACCCCATGAACCGCAGCACGCCAGGCCTCCCTGTCCATCACCAGCTCTCAGAGGTCACTCAGACTCACATCCATCGAGTCAGTGATGCCATCCAGCCATCTCATCCTCTGTCGTCCCCTTCTCCTCCTGCCCTCAATCCCTCCCAGCATCAGAGTCTTCTCCAATGAGTCAACTCTTCGCATGAGGTGGCCAAAATACTGGAGTTTCAGCTTTAGCATCATTCCTTCCAAAGAAATCCCAGGGCTGAGCTCCTTCAGAATGGACTGGTTGGATCTCCTTGCAGTCCAAGGGACTCTCAAGAGTCTTCTCCAACACCACAGTTCAAAAGCATCAATTCTTCGGCGCTCAGCCTTCTTCACAGTCCAGCTCTCACATCCATACATGACCACAGGAAAGACCATAGCCTTGACTGTAAAGTTCTTAAAACTCAGTTTCATAAGTGTTTGTTAATAAATAAAAATCTCAAGAATTGATTTATTCCTTTCTAAACTGACAGCTTTTGGTCACTGGAAATGTTCAAGCACAGGTCCTGCAATGCAATCTGACTCCATGAAGAAGACAAACTTTTGTTCAGGCCTTTACCAAGATCAATACCTGGGACAGGAGAGAGAACAAGAAGGCGGAGGAATAGGTGGACGTGGAGTACATCTCTCTCCACAGACACATCAGGAATACACCTTCAAACACAGAAGTGCATGCAGAACACCAGCTGAGCACAGACAGGAGTACCTGATCAGCGGGAAAGAATATATCAGATCAGATCAGATAGGCCCACACAAAACTCAGTAGGATGAAGGATCTAGGGGGGAAACAGGAGTGTTAGTTGGACTGGACCTGCCCTCAGCGGGTGGGGGAACTGAAGCACGGGTCCAATCCCCACACTGGGGCAACTGTCTGAGTCAGAGGAGAAACATTGAAGGCTGAGAGTGAAACAGATGGTCTGTGGCAGCTAAATGGAATGAAAATCAGACAGTCCCTGCCACAGCCATACACACCCTGGACAAGGACGTAAAGCCCCTGGAAGGTGCACAGGCTGGGAGCTGGAGTTTAGAGATTGTGGAGCAATCCCAGGGCGAGGGCTGTTGTTGACTGCAGAGAGATGGATCCGGGGGGATGTGAGGGAGGAGACTGTGGTGGGAAATGCCTGTGGAGGCAAGCTGGGCACCCACGGAAGCAAGGCGATACAGCTGAGTCACACGTAGGGGGTGGGGCCACCACCATAGCCTCTCTCCCACCACATGCCAGCATTGGCGGCTGAACAATAGAGAGGCTGTCCTATCAAATGCCTGACGCACTGAACTACAGAGTAGGACCCCACTCCGGGGGCTCCTTTAAGTGACTGGATATGCCATACTACAGAGTAGGACCCCAGCCAGGGGGGCCCTCTATGTGCCTGAACCGGTAGAGCTACGGAGAAAGACTGGCAAAAGAGGCTTTCTGATCACCAGATTACAAGAGGCTCAAAAAAGACACCGCCGTAACTCCTGTGATGGAGGCAGTCCGTGTCCCTGCACACTTGGTGCTGCCAGGGTTCCTGCAAGCCAAGCAGCTGTGCACGCTCAACTCTCACTGGGGCAGAGCTGCCACAGGCAAAAAAAGGTCTTGTGTCTTTGTGTTCAGGGTGGCTTCAGTAGTGTCCACCTCTTTGCGACCATGTAGACTGTGTCCTGCCAGGCTTCTCTGTCAGGCACGGGGGTTTTCCAGGCAAGAATCCTGGAGCGTATTGGCCAATACTGGTTGCCATACCCTTCTAAAGCACTGTATTTCCTGCTGCCCTAGCCGACAACTCCCCTGAGTACCTGGTGCTGCCAGAACCCCTGTGACCCAAGCAGCTGCACCATCTCCACACCTGGCCCTCATGGGGGGCCAACCCAAGCCCTCCAGGGCAGCCTCAAGAGCAAACCCTAGTGGACAGCCCACATGCATAGGTGGAAATAAAACCACAATTGAAACCCAGGGGCAGTGTGACTAAGGAAGAAGACCCAAAACCCTCCCACCAGCTGTACAAGCTGCAGATTAAATCCACACGATCAACTAGGGAGACTTTGTGCCTATGGAATATATAAAAGGTCATTGAGAGCTGCCACAAAAGAAAAGGCACTAGTTCTGACAGCTGTGGACACTGGAGGCAAGAACACAGACTAGAACCAGATTAGACTCTGAGCTGCCCCCACAACAGATCCAGAGATCAGCACAGTGTCAGAGGGTATCCTAGGGAGGTGAGGGAACTGTGACTCCCAGCTAGGGAAAGGATTCTGACAGCAGTGACTCAAGAAAAACATTTATTATTCTTATGTTTTGACTTATTCTGTAGATTCTTTGGATTTTTTTTTCTTTTTTTCCTTCTTTTTCCTCCTCTGTAGTAGTTGTTGATTTTATTGAAAATTGAAAACTATGAAATCTACTTGAGCTTTTTTTTTTCTTTCTTAGTCACATTTTTTTATTGTTACAAACCTCTGCCTCTATGTTGGGCTTTTCAAGTTCTGGGAAGTTTTCCTTTTTCCTTTTCTCTCTTTTTTAAAAAAAAATTTTTTTAAACCTATTATTATTTTTCTACATTTATTCCTTTGCTTGCTTTTCCTATTGTTCTTTTCCCCTTGCAGTTAATTTTTAATGTATATAAATCTTTTTTATCTACCTCTATGTGAGAGACCTGGGTTCAATCCCTGGGTTGGGAAGATTCCCTAGAGAAGGAAATGGCAACCCACTCCAGTACTCTTGCCTTGAAAATCCCATGGACGGAGGAGCTTGGTGCAGGCTACTATCCATGGGGTCACAAAAAGTCGGCACGACTGAGCGACTTCACTTTCACTTTCATTTAACTTTGCATATCTATTCTTTCTTTCTTTACTCTTTCCTTTCCTCTCAACATACGTGTTAGTTTTGTTTTCGTTGCTTTATTCCCCACTTAGCACCTTGCTTTAGCTTTATTTTTCAGTTCGTGCTTTAGTTAGTTTTGTGCATAACTGGTAAATATGATTTTTGATTTCTTCTGTTCGCCAGGTCAATCTATTGTACTTTATTTTTGTTGGACTGTTTTAACTTTGCTCTTGGGTATATATGTATATGTGTATATTCCATTATTTTAATTATCATTTTCCTGATTTTGTAACTGCCATTTGTCTGGGGTTCATCTTTGGTTTCTCATTTTTGGATATTTGTTTTAATCTCACCTAATGCCATAACAAACCACTTGTAGAATCTTTGTTCCTGACCAGAGATCAAGCCCTGAGCCTTTGGAGTGGGAGCACTGACTCCAAGACATAAGACTACTAGAGAACGAACCCTGCTGCTGCTGAGTCACTTCAGTCGTGTCCGACTCTGTTGGATCCCATAGACGGCAGCCCACCAGGCTCCCTTGTTCCTGGGATTCTCCAGGCAAGAATACTGGAGTGGGTTGCCATTTCCTTCTCCAATGCATGAAAGTGAAAATTGAAAGCGAAGTCGCCCAGTCGTGTCCGAGTCTTAGCAACCCCACGGACTGGAGCCCACCAGGCTCCTCAGTCCATGGGATTTTCCAGGCAAGAGTACTGGGGTGGGGTGCCATTGCCTTCCCCCAGAACCCTAGGGAGTATCAAATAGTGAGAACTCACACAAAGGAAACCACTTGAATACAAGACCAGGCATCACCCAACCCCCAGGAACACCCTGTGCAGGATGCCTCATCTAAACAACAAACAAAACAAAAATACAAACCCAGTCATCAGCAGACAGGATTGCCACCCCACTCAGCCTTGCCCCTCAGAGGAAAAACAAACAAACAAACAAAAATTCAGCACAAATCTCACCCTATATGAAGCTAACACAAACCACTGGACCAACCTTATGAGGGCAGAAACCAAAAGGAAGAAAGAATTCAACCTTGGAGCCTGGGAATTTGAGACCTCATACACTATAAATTAAAAAAAAAAAATGAAAAGGCAGAGAAATATTACACAAATGAAGAAACAAACTAGAAACACAGAAGTCCAAATAAATGAAGAAGAAATAGGCAAACACCCTGAAAAAAAGAATTCAGAATAATGATAGTAAAGATGATCAAAAACCTTGAAAACAAAATGGAAAAAATACAAGAATCAATTAACAAAGACCTAAAAGAATTAAAGAATAAACATACAGAGAATGGGCTCTGTATGTAAGAATAAACATACAGTTCAGTCAAACATAAACAATTCAGTTCAGTTCAGTTCAGTGGCTGAGTTATGTCCAACTCTTTGCAACCCCATGGACCGCAGCACGCCAGGCCTCCCTGTCCATCACCAGCTCCCGGAGTTTAACCAAACTCATGTCCATTGAGTCAGTGATGCCATCCAACCATCTCATCCTCTGTCTTCCCCTTCTTCTCCTGCCTTTAATCTTTCCCAGCATCAGGGTCTTTCCAAATGAGTCCTTCACATCAGGTGGCCAAAGTATTGGAGTTTCAGCTTCAGCATCAGTCCTTCCAATGAACACTCAGGACTGATCTCCTTTAGGATGGACTGGGTGGATCTCCTCGCAGTCCAAGGGACTCTCAAGAGTCTTCTCCAACACCACAGTTCAAAAGCATCAATTCTTCGACACTCAGCTTTCTTTATAGTCCAACTCTCACATCCATACACGACCACTGGAAAAACCATAGCCTTGACTAGATGGACCTTTGTTGACAAAGTAATGTCTCTGCTTTTTAATATGCTGTCTAGGTTGGTCATAACTTTTCCTCCAAGGAGTAAGTGTCTTTTAATTTCATGGCTGCACTCACCATCGGCAGTGATTTTGGAGCCCAGAAAAATAAAATCAGCCACTGTTTCCACTGTTTCCCCATCTATTTCCATGAAGTGATGGGACCAGATGCCATCATTTTAGTTTTCTGAATGTTGAGCTTCAAGCCAACTTTTTCACTCTCTTCCACTTTTATCAAGAGGCTCTTTAGTTATTCTTCACTTTCTGCCATAAGGGTGGTGTCATCTACATATATGAGGTGATTGATATTTCTCCCAGCAATCTTGATCCCAGCTTATGCTTCATCCAGCTCCACATTTCTCATGATGTACTCCGCATATAAGTTAAATAAGCAGGGTGACAATATACAGCCTTGACGTATTCCTTTCCCTATTTGGAACCAGTCTGTTGTTCCATATCCAGTTCTAACTGTTGCTTCCTGACCTGCATACAGGTTTCTCAAGAGGCAGGTCAAATGGTCTAGTATTCCCATCTCTTTCAGAATTTTCCAGTTTATTTTGATCCACACAATCAAAGGCTTTGACATAGTCAATAAAGCAGAAATAGATGTTTTTCTGGAATTCTCTTGCTTTTTCTAGTCAACAGGAATTTGCTGTTTGGCTCAGGAAACTCAAACAGGGGCTCTGTATCAACCTAGAGGGGTGGGATGGCAAGGGAGATGGGAGGGAGTCAAAAGGGAGGGGATATATGTATACCTATGGCTGATTCATGTTGAGGTTTGGCAGAAAGCAACGAAATTCTGTAAAGCAATTATCCGTCAATAAAAAACAAATTAAAAAGAAAAAAAAATACCTGGGACAGACCATGTTCAGAAGACATCACAGAAAGATTTAATGTACCTACCATGGTAGTTACTCAGCAGAGTTCTGCAGGTGTCCAAATTTGGACACACTAACCTGTATGTAATTTTCTACCTTTAGGTTCTATGATTTCTTCATTGAACTAATACATTGGAATGGTACAGTACTAAAAATGTGACAGTTTGAGACAAAAGTATGTCTTTTTTTCTTTCTCTTTCTTCCTTCCTCTCTTTCTCCCTCCTTCCCTCCCTCATTCTCCCCTCTTTCTTCCTTCCTTTATTTCTTTCAAGGAGCCTATGTCTATTAAATGAGAACTGTTTTTGTAGTTAAAAGGTTAACAGGAACATAAAGCGTGCTATCAAGGGTCTCTAGTCAACTCCACAAGTGTCTAATCGTTAACTTCTTTTACAGCTTCATATCTCCAGATTTTCAGTTGAGCCAGGTTGGCATTTCACTGCCCTTTATGTGTGTGACAAGTGAAAAGGAGCGAGGGGGTGGGAATTCGAGTGAAGAAAACCAGAATCCTCAGAGCAGACTGAAAGTGGTGTTCATCTGGTTCCCACTCAACCTCCCTCATCAGACCCCCTGAGGCGTCTCTGCTTCTCTCACACCCCTCGTGTGTGACAGGCCCCAGCTCCTCACACAGAGCAGAGCCTCTCCCACACTCTCCAATGTCACCCCCATCTAAACAGATATGCCATCAAAACCTATAAAGCTGACCTGCGTCCCTTGGGAACTGAGATAAGCTCTGACTCCACAGCTCACGCGCTGAGGACAGAGAACAGTCTTGAGGCAACAAAAGAAAATGGATGCCCCTGACATCACTCTGCTAGAATCTGGTTCTCATTGTTCTCCAGGAAATCAGATTGTGACCGTCACCTCTCAGGAGAGAAACAGTTCATCCGGCCACCCAGATCATTTATTAAAATCCCAACCCTCTCTGTCCTCAGGATTCTAAATTTACTCATATTCTCAAAGAAAAATATCCAGTTATAGTGGGGAAAATAAGATATTTTTAGCTCAATAAACAAACCCTTTGTCAACCCTTTGTCTGACTGACAAATATCCTTTCATATTTAATCAATCAGAAATTGGTGTTGGAAAACTGCTTCCTGTGACGTCGCCTCTTCCTGGAGGATTTTTCTTAAAAAATCTGGACCATAGATGGAAATTCACAACCTGGACTTTCACAAGCCATTGATTCCCACCTGTGTCCTACACCTAACAGAAGTTGTTGCCACTCTTTTCTTTGCGTGCCCTAACAGTTATGAATAACATAAATAAATATGAAAATAAAATATTAAGCATTTTTTTCTTCTACCTCTAATTATCAGATCAGATCAGTCGCTCAGTCGTATCCGACTCTTTGTGACCCCATGAACCGCAGCACACCAGGCCTCCCTGTCCATCACCAGCTCCCGGAGGTCACTCAGACTCACGTCCATCGAGTCAGTGATGCCATCCAGCCATCTCATCCTCTGTCGTCCCCTTCTCCTCCTGCCCCCAATCCCTCCCAGCATCAGAGTCTTCTCCAATGAGTCAACTCTTCGCATGAGGTGGCCAAAATACTGGAGTTTCAGCTTTAGCATCATTCCTTCCAAAGAAATCCCAGGGCTGAGCTCCTTCAAAATGGACTGGTTGGATCTCCTTGCAGTCCAAGGGACTCTCAAGAGTCTTCTCCAACACCACACTTCAAAAGCATCAATTCTTCGGCGCTCAGCCTTCTTCATAGTCCAGCTCTCACATCCATACATGACCACAGGAAAGACCATAGCCTTGACTAGGTGAACCTTTGTTGGTAAAGTGATGTCTTTGCTTTTGAATATGCTATCTAGGTTGGTCATAACTTTCCTTCCAAGGAGTAAGCGTCTTTTAATTTCATGGCTGCAGTCACCATCTGCAGTGATTTTGGAGCCCAGAAAAATAAAGTCTGACACTGTTTCCACTGTTTCTCCATCTATTTCCCATGTAGTGATGGGACCAGATGCCATGATCTTCGTTTTCTGAATGTTGAGCTTTAAGCCAACCTTTTCACTCTCCACTTTCACTTTCATCAAGAGGTTTTTTAGTTCCTCTTCACTTTCTGCCATAAGGGTGGTATCATCTGTATATCTGAGGTTATTGATATTTCTCCCAGCAATCTTGATTCCAGCTTGTGTTTCTTCCAGTCCAGCATTTCTCATGATGTACTCTGCATATAAGTTAAATAAACATGGTGACAATATACAGCCTTGATGTACTCCTTTTCCTATTTGGAGCCAGTCTGTTGTTCCATGACCAGTTCTAACTGTTGCTTTCTGACCTGCATACAGATTTCTCAAGAGGCAGATCAGGTGGTCTGGTATTCCCATCTCTCTCAGAATTTTCCACAGTTTATTGTGATCTACACAGTCAAAGGCTTTGGCATAGTCAATAAAGCAGAAATAGATGTTTTTCTGGAACTCTCTTGCTTTTTCCAAGATCCAGCGGATGTTGGCAATTTGATCTCTGGTTCCTCTGCCTTTTCTAAAACCAGCTTGAACATCAGGAAGTTCACGGTTCACATATTGCTGAAGCCTGGCTTGGAGAATGTTGAGCATTACTTTACTAGCGTGTGAGATGAGTGCAATTGTGCGGTAGTTTGAGCACTCTTCGACATTGTCTTTCTTTGGGACTGGGATGAAAACTGACCTTTTCCAATCCTGTGGCCACTGCTGAGTTTTCCAAATTTGCTGGCATATTGAGCACAGCACTTTCACAGCATCATCTTTCAGGATTTGGAATAGCTCCACTGGAATTCCATCACCTCCACTAGCTTTTTTCGTAGTGATGCTTTCTAAGGCCCACTTGACTTCACATTCCAGGATGTCTGGCTCTAGGTCAGTGATCACATCATCATGATTATCTGGGTCTTGAAGCTCTTTTTTGTACAGTTCTTCTGTGTATTCTTGCCACCTCTTCTTAATATCTTCTGCTTCTGTTAGGTCCATACCATTTCTGTCCTTTATCGAGCCCATCTTTGCATGAAATGTTCCTTTGGTATCTCTGATTTTCTTGAATAGATCCTTAGTCTTTCCCATTCTGTTGTTTTCCTCTATTTCTTTGCATTGATCGCTGAAGAAGGCCTTCTTATCTCTTCTTGCTATTCTTTGGATCTCTGCATTCTGATGTTTATATCTTTCCTTTTCTCCTTTGCTTTTCGCTTCTCTTCTTTTCACAGCTATTTGCAAGGCCTCCCCAGACAGCCATTTTGCTTTTTTGCATTTCTTTTCCATGGGGATGGTCTTGATCCCTGTCTCCTGTACAATGTCATGAACCTCCTTCCATAGTTCATCAGGCACTCTATCTATCAGATCTAGGCCCTTAAATCTATTTCTCACTTCCACTGTATAATCATAAGGGATTTGATTTAAGTCATACCTGAATGGTCTAGTGGTTTTCCCTACATTCTTCAATTTCAGTCTGAATTTGGCAATAAGGAGTTCATGGTCTTAGCCACAGTCAGCTCCTGGTCTTGTTTTTGCTGATTGTATAGAGCTTCTCCATCTTTGGCTGCAAAGAATATAATCGATCTGATTTCAGTGTTGACCATCTGGTGATGTCCATGTATAGAGTCTTCTCTTGTGTTGTTGGAAGAGGGTATTTGCTATGACCAGTGCATTTTCTTGGCAAAACTCTGTTAGTCTTTGCCCTGCTTCATTCTGTATTCCAAGGCCAAATTTGCCTGTTACTCCAGGTGTTTCTTGACTTCCTACTTTTGCATTCCAGTCCCCTATCATGAAAAGGACATCTTTTTTGGATGTTAGTTCTAAAAGGTCTTGTAGGTCTTCATAGAACCGTTCAACTTCAGCTTCTTCAGCGTTACTGGTTGGGGCATAGACTTGGATTACTGTGATATTGAATGGTTTGCCTTGGAAACGAACAGAGATCATTCTGTCATTTTTGAGATTGCATCCAAGTACTGCATTTTGGACTCTTTTGTTGACCATGATGGCCACTCCATTTCTTCTGAGGGATTCCTGCCCACAGTAGTAGATATAATGGTCCTCTGAGTTAAATTCACCCATTCCAGTCCATTTTAGTTCGCTAATTCCTAGATGTCAACATTCACTCTTGCCATCTCTTGTTTGACCACTTCCAATTTGCCTTGATTCATGGACCTGACATTCCAGGTTCCTATGCAATATTGCTCTTTACAGCATCGGACTTTGCTTCTATCACCAGACACATCTACAGCTGGGTATTCTTTTTGCTTTGGTCCCATCCCTTCATTCTTTCTGGAGTTATTTCTCCACTGATCTCCAGTAGCATATTGGGCCCCTACTCACCTGGGGAGTTTCTCTTTCAGTATCCTATCATTTTGCCTTTTCATACTGTTCATGGGGTTCTCAAGGCAAGAATACTGAAGTGGTTTGCCATTCCCTTCTCCAGCGGACCACACCCTAAATTTGGCTCTACTCATAAAAGATTGGTAAAACTTTTAACATAGTAATAATATTTTATATCTTAGTGTCTTATCACTTATCAATTAAGATAAGGATCTTACTATACTCTTCAATTTTTGTAAAACTAAAATTCAGAGCAGTTAAGAGATTCTCCAAAGGTCACACATAGAAAATAGAAGTGGGATTTAGTCCAGACCAATCTGTCTAAAATTCTCATGCATTCTGTTTATGACATATTATGAATTCTTTGAGAAAGGAAACCTCAGTGATCTAAGTCAGCAGTCAGGAAACCTTTTCTGTAAAGTAAAATTTTAGGCTTTGTGGGCCATAGCCGCTGTCACAACCACTCAACTTTGTGATGTAGTACAGAAGCAACCATGACAAAACATGAATGAATAAGCATGGCTGTGTTAAGAAAAAAAAAATGTTTATTTACAAAAGCAGTAGTGGACCAGATCTGGCCCATGGGCCACAGCTGGCTGATCTCTGCAAAACTGGCATTTAGGGACAAAATTTAAACTGTGGTTTGCCTTTAGCAAAAAGTTCCCTCAACTAAAGGTAAAGGCCAGAGGTATGGATAAGAGGCTCCCTTGTGTTAGTGGTAAGTGGAAAAATTGAAGTAAACAATGCTATTATAAGATTTGTTAAGTCACTTCAGTCGTGTCCAACTCTGTGCAACCCTATAGATGGCAGCCCACCAGGCTCTGCCATCCCTGGGATTCTCCAGGCAAGAACACAGGAGTGGGTTGCCATTTCCTTCTCCAGTACATGAAAGTGAAAAGTGAAAGGGAAGTCGTTCATTCATGTCTGACTCTTCTCGACCCCATGGACTGCAGCCTACCAGGCTCCTCTGTCCATGGGATTTTCCAGGCAAGAGTACTGGAGTGGGTTGCCACTGCCTTCTCCAACTATAAGATTTAGAGAAGCATAATGGTTCTGGACTGTGGATCAGCTAGGTCAATGGCTTGGACCCTCTGGCTGTATGACCTCAATCAAGTTACTTGGTCAACTTCTTCATGACTTATTCTACTGTTTCTTATCTATTAAATGGGGATATTAAAATATTTTCCTCGTAGAGTTGTTATTAGAATGAAATGAGTTAATATATGTAATGCATATAAAATAAGGCCTCGCCAATACTCCTCAATAAACATCAGAGATATACACAGTTAAACCTCCTTGAACAACAAAGGATTTAATTGTGCATGTCCACTTGCAGGCAGATTTTTTTTTTTTCAATAGCACATACCATAATACTACACAATCTGTGGTTGGTTGAATTTGAGGCTTTACCGACTGTGAAGTTGTATGTGAATTGTCAATGACACTGAGGGTCAGCACTGCTAATTCAACTGTCTATATACCTGATAAGAGAAATTGTTCCTGTTTCTATTGATATAGGATTAGAATTTCTATTCTAAATTTAATGGCTCAAAGAAACGACAGTCATTTATTTTACAAGCAAATCTGCAATTTGGACAGC
Source organism: Tragelaphus eurycerus (assembly GCA_935064755.1). Lineage (NCBI taxonomy): Eukaryota > Metazoa > Chordata > Mammalia > Artiodactyla > Bovidae > Tragelaphus > Tragelaphus eurycerus. Next base: position 34,362,751 of record CAKXYN010000010.1, on the reverse strand, counting down.
ATTTGTCTGGGAATGCTGTTTGTTTGGGCTTCCCTTGTGGCTCAGCTGGTAAAGAATCTGCTTGCAATGCAGGAGACCTGGGTTCAATCCCTGGGTTGGGAAGATTCCCCTGGAGAAGGGAAAGGCTACTCACTCCAGTACTCTGGCCTAGAGAATTCAATGGACTGTATAATCCATGGGGTCGCAAAGAGTCGGACACAACTGAGCGACTTTCACTTTGTCTGAGAAGACTTGTCTCTGCTCCACGTGGCACTGGCTTGATGGAGAACTGGAGAATCTCTGTCCGAAGTGGCTCCCTCATATGGCCGAGAAGTTGGGAGTTCAGCTGGGGCTGGGGGCGTGGGGCTTTGGCTCATTTCCTGGACTCTCCCTTTGGCCTGGGCTTTCTTACAGGTTTCAGGGAGTAGATGGTTGCAAGCATGAATGTTCCAAGAGGGATTCAGGAAGAAGCTGTATCATCTTTAAAGACTTAGACTTGGAATTAACATAGCACAAGTTCCATCCCACTGTATTTTTAGAAATGAGTTAGTGAGTCCAGTCCATATGCAAGGGGATAGGAACTAGACTCCATCTCTCTCTTTTTTCCACATTTATATATTTTTCCATTTAATTTCTTTTTTTTTAAATTGCTATATCATTGCTTTACAAGGTTGTGTTAGTTTCTGCTGTATGATGATGTGAATCAGCTATACATATCCATATATCCCCTCCCTCTTGAGCTTCCCTCCAACCCACCCCCACTGCACACCTCTAGGTCATCATGAGGACTGAGGACAAAGAATGAGCTCCCTGTGCCATAGATCAGCTTCCCACTAGCCATCTATTTTACACATGGTAGTATATATCTGTCAATGCTACTGTCAATTTATTCCACCCTCTAGACTCCATCTCTTGACAAGAAGACTGTCAAAAAATGGTGAATATGTTTTAAAATTCAAAAGTATATCTACTGGCCACAAATGATTTCTATTTCTTCCACATGCAAAAAAAAAAAAAATGCATAAATTCACCCTTTCCAGGACACCTCAATATGTCATCAGGCTTAGGGTCTAGGTTCAGAATCTTTTCATCTAAATCAGATCTAGGTACAAATGAAGCCCCTTGGGTTAAGTTTCTTGTGTATTGTTCCTCTCAGTCCTAAGACCTGTGAACAAAGACCTATATAGGCAACATACAATGGTGTGCTATACACTGGAAAAATCACTATAGACATTCTTGCTGAAAATAGGGGAAAAGTGAAAGTGAAGTCGCTCAGTTGTGTTCTGACTCTTTGCAACCCCATGGACTGTAGCCTATCAGGCTCCTCTGTCCATGGGATTCTCCAGGCAAGAGTACTGGAGTGGGTTGCCATTTCCTTCTCCAGGGGGATCTTCCCAACCCAGGGATCGAACCCTGGTCTCCCACATTGCAGGCAGACGCTTTAACCTCTGAGTCACAAGGGAAGCCCATGAGAGTATATAACAGTCACTGCTGCTGCTAAGTCACTTCAGTCGTGTCTGACTCTGTGTGACCTCATAGATGGCAGCCCACCAGGCTCCCCCATTCCTGGGATTCTCCAGGCAAGAACACTGGAGTGGGTTGCCATTTCCTTCTCCAATGCAGGAAAGTGAAAAGTGAAAGTGAAGTCGCTCAGTCATGTCCGACCATTAGCAACCCCATGGACTGCAGCCTACCATGCTCCTCCGTCCATGGGGCTTTCCAGGCAAGAGTACTGGAGTGGGGTGCCATTGCCTTCTCGGAACAGTCACTGGTTCACTGCAATTTTGAAGTCTAGCCAGGAAATCACAGCCTGTTTCTTCCTCAGGTCTCAGTCCTACTTCCTAAGAAGGATTTTCCTACTGCTTTTCAGTTCAGTTCAGTTCAGTTCAGTCTCTCAGTTGTGTTTGACTCTTTGAGACCCCACAGACTACAGCATGCCAGGCTTCCCTGTCCAACACTAACTCCCAGAGTTTACTCACACTCAGGTCCACTGAGTTGGTGATGCCATCCAAGCATCTCATCCTCTGTCTTCCCCTTCTCCTCCAGCCTTCAATCTTTCCCAGCACAAAGGTCTTTTCAAATGAGTCAGTTCTTTGTATCAGGTGGCCAAAGTATTGGAGTTTCAGTTTCAGCATCAGTCCTTCCAATGAACATTCAGGACTGATTTCTTTTAGGATGGACTGGTTGGATCTCCTCGCAGTCCAAGAGATTTTTAGAATCTTCTCTCACACCACAGTTCAAAAGCATCAATTCTTCTGTGCTCAGCTTTCTTTATAGTCCAACTCACATCTATACATGACCACTGGAAAAACCATAGCTTTGACTAGACTTTGTTGACAAAGTAATGTCTCTGTTTTAATATGCTGTCTAGGTTGGTCATAACTTTCCTTCCAAGGAGTAAACATCTTTTAATTTCATGGCTGCAGTCATCATCTGCAGTGATTTTGGAGCCCCCAAAAATATAGTCTGACACTGTTTCCACTGTTTCTCCATCGATTTGCCATGAAGTGGTAAGACCAGATGCCATGATCTTCATTTTCTGAATGTTGAGATTTAAGCCAACTTTTTCACTCTCCTCTTTCACTTTCATCAAGAGGCTCTTTAGTTCTTTTTACTTTCTGCCATAAGGGTGATGTCATCTGCATATCTGAGGTTATTGATATTTCTCCTGGCAATCTTGATTCCAGCTTGTGCTTCTTCCAGCCCAGCATTTCTCATGATGTACCCTGCATGTAAGTTAAATAAGAAGGGTGACAATATACAGCCTTGACATACTCCTTTTCCTATTTGGAACCAATCTGTTGTTTCATGTCCAGTTCTAACTGTTGCTTCCTGACCTGCATACAGATTTCTCAAGAGGCAGGTCAGGTGGTATTCCCATCTCTTTAAGAATTTTCCACAATGTGTTGTGATCCACACAATCAAAAGTTTTGGTGTAGTCAATAAAGCAGAAATAGATATTTTTCTGGAACTCTCTTGCTTTTTTGATGACCCAACAGATGTTAGCAATTTGATCTTTGGTTCTTCCGCCTTTTCTAAATCCAGCTTGAACATCTGGAAGTTCTAGGGCTCCCCTTTAAGTTCTGGGTTCCACCTTTTAAATTATCTTTCCTTTTATGTAAAATATGCCCTGTATCTGAAGCTGAATAGTTTTATCAGCTTGTCTCCTGCCCATGGAAATCTGAAATCTAAAGACTTCCTTCTGCTTCAAACTGCTTCTGTCCCTTTTAGTCCATGCTGGCAAAATGTTAATCAACACAATCTTATCATTGTACTTTTTGAAAATTATAATTATTGTGGTGATAAACCTTAACTAGACTTATGGAAGTGATCATTTCACAATATACACAAATACTGAATCATGTTATACATCTGAAATAAAAATAATGTTACAAGTCAATCCTATTTCAATAAAAAACAAACCAAAAAAAAAAAAAAAAAAAGCTGTCTGTGGATTTCTTATCATTCTTATTGTCATTTACTCCACTAGACAAAAACCTCCCTAGAAATCTCTTTAAGTCCTTCTCTACCTTGGGGGTTTCTGTAAAGCTGTGATGGCACCATTTCTTTAAGATTTTTAGAAGCCTCATTGTTTAACTAAGAGAGTCTGCTGGGCATGCCCTCAAGATCCTTAGAGAAACTCTGTTTCAAAAGGTCTCTGAGCCATTACCCTAAATCTTTCTAAGCTACTAACAAAGGTTCTTTGGCTTTGGGATTTGATCTTTGGCCTGATACCATTTTTTAATCTGAAAATCTTCTTCTCTATGAAGAAATGGGGAATGAGAAATAATTTTATATTTGAACATAGCAAGTACTGGATCTTTTATATATTTTCTTTAAGTTTTCTTGAAAATGAAACAGTTCCTTTTTAAACTCATCTCTCTCATACTTATATGTGACTAAAAGAAGCTATTGGGCAGTCTCGACATTCTAGCTGGAATTCTTATTAGCCAAATCTACCAGTTCATTAGTTATCTTTTGATTTTTCATGTCACTGCAGGTGACAGTTTTGCTAACTTTTCGACTATTCTCCTCAAGCACCATCAGGCTTTTACTCAAGTCCCTCAAAACCCCTCCTAACTTCTCCCACCACTCTGTCCCAGAGTCAGTGTCCTATGTTTTAGGCTTCATTACACTAGCACCCAACTTCCAGTTCTCACAATCTGTTCTAATTATCTACTATCATGTACAAAACATTTCAAACAGTGGCTTCAAACAATAATACCACTTATTTTGATCACAAATCCTGGATTTGCCTGGGCTTGGATGGATGGTTCACACTTAGGATCTTACGAGGCTGTCATGGTGCCTGGGACAGGTGTTATCACCAAAGCTTCATCACTCACATCTGACATCTAGGCTGGGAGGCCTCTAAGGTGCCATTTTATCTCCACATGATCTTTCCACATGGTGGACACAGGAGAGATGAACTTCTTACATGGGGCAAAAGCTCCCATAGTGACTGTCCCAGGAGACACTGGCAGAGCCAAAGGACTTCTCCAAATCAGACCCAGAAGTCACCCAAATCTCCTCCTTGACATTCCATCATCAAGGCAGTCACAAAGACCTTCCAGATTCAAGGAGCGGGTTGGGACATGGACTGCCCTTCTTGATTTCTCCTTCTGATAAAAATAATTCATAGACATATATATTAACACTACTTCAGATATGCTTGAAGGATGATTAATTTTAGCAGGAAAGGCAATCTAAACTTCTAATGATGCAACTGGTTTCTACCAATGATGTTAGAAACATCTTATGTATGAATCAGCTGACCTGTGTGGATGGCCAGGAGAGACAGATGGTAGTCTTTTCAAAGAAGGTGATGATATAAACCATGTGAGGGTGAGCATTTGGAGATAAAATTGGGATCCAGAGGAAATGAAGACATCAAATTCTTAACATACATAGATCCATCCTTTTAAGGAAGTTAGAATGTGTCTTTAATATGTTTCTTGAAGGGCAAGAAGCAACAGTTAGAACCAGCCATGGAACAATGGATTGGCTCAAAATTGGGAAAGGAGTACATCAGGGCTCTATATTGTCACCCTGCTTATTCAATTTATATGCAGAGTACATCTTGCAAAATGCTGGAATGGATGGAGCTCAAGCTGGAATCAAGATTGCCAGGAGAAATATCAAGAACCTCAGATATGCAGACGACACCACCCTAATGGCAGAAAGTGAAAAGGAATCAAAGAGCCTCTTGATGAAAGTGAAAGAAGAGAGTGAAAAAAGGTGGCTTAAAACTCAACATTCAAACAACTAAGATCATGCATCTGGTCCCATCACTTCATGGCAAATAGATGGGGAAACAATGGAAACCATGACAGACTTTATTTTCTTGGGCTCCAAAATCACTGTAGATGGTGACTGCAGCCATGAAATTAAAAGACACTTACTCCTTGGAAGAAAAGCTATGACCAACCTAGGCAGCATATTAAAAAGCAGAGACAATACTTTGCCAATAAATGTGTGTATAGTCAAAGATATGGTTTTTCCAGTAGTCATGCACGGATATGAGACTTGGGCAATAAAGAAGGCTGAATGCTGAAGAATTGATGCTTTCCAACTCTGGTGTCGGAGAACACTCTTGAGAGTGCCTTAGACTGCAGGGAGATCAAAGCAGTCAATCCTAAAGGAAATCAACACTGAATATTCTTTGGAAGGAATGCTGAAGCTGAAGCTCCAATACTTTGGCCATCTAATGCAAAGAACCAACTCATTGGAAAAGACCCTGATGCTGGGAAAGATTGAAGGCAGGAGAAGGGGATAACAGAGGATGAGATGGTTGGATGGGATTACCAACTCAAAGAACGTGAGTTTGTGCAAACCCCAGGAGATGGTGAAGGACAGGGAACCTGGTGTGCTGCAGTCCATTGGGTCTCAAAGAGTCAGACACAACTGAGCAACTGAACAACAAGAATATGCTATTTAGAACAGAAACAGTCGAAAACCACTCTCTTTTCAGATTTAGGGAAATTCCAAGGTGTAACGCTCTGTTCCAAGAATATAAGACTTGCAGAATGTGTTTTATTGAAGGCAGGCAGGCAATTCCCTGCTTCACAGTAATCAATATTTTCATGCCTTGTCCTGCATATGCAAATAGAAAGCTTGCTGTAAATTCCTGATGCCTTTCAGAAAGTTACAGGACATATTATTTTTTCTGCCTTATTTTTGTCCTGGATAGCGATCAACCAGGGATTCAGTTGTTTTACTATTATAATTAACATTTATTTACCTTTTCTTTGACAATCCCATACCTTTTGTACAGGAGTAGCCAAGTTCAGAGTCATAATAAGACTAAGGAGGCAGTAGAGACCTGGAACACCTGAATTTTGCTACTCTGTTCCTGGTCCACGAGATGTGGTGCCTCTGAGCCTTGCTTTCCTGTTCTGTGTAGAAGCGCTAAGTGGATGTTTTCTTCTACCAGAAATGACACCTATGCTATATGTATCTTGGATAAGAAGTGAATTAAAACCAGAAAATATCTTTGCACTAATGTTTCTTTTAAGTCACTTCACAGAGCTACTGTTGTGGGATCGGGTGGATGAATTTCTTTCTTTCAAGAAGTCTGAAAGACTTCTTTCGATGTTCTTTTGTGTCTAAATCATAATTTAATAAATAGATCATTTCAGAAAAACAATACTGTCTGGCACATTCCAATTTCAAGGAAGTTTTCGCTTCTCTGAGTGTATCTGGTCTGTAATTCTTGGAGAGCATCAGCTGTCTGCCCACAGTGGCTGTTTCCTGTGTTTACACTCTGGCCCAGGCCTCCCCTGGTACTGAGCGTGAACCACTTTGCAGTGGTGTTTGTTTTTCAGGGGCTTTGTCCAGCTCCTGCATCTATATACCACATGCTCCACAATGCCCAGTGTATTTGTAGGTACTCAATAAATATTTGAGAAAGAAACAGATTTGTTTTCCTATCACCTTCTAATATGTCGATAGACATCAAACCTGAGTTAGAAGTTCGGGATGATGATGTTTCTAAACTGGATACAAAGAAGTTCTTGTTTCTGCCATTTTGAGAAAGTTGTGTGAGTGCTGGAGATCAGAGGAGAAAGGCTTTGCAGATGCCTGGAAGCCAGTCCAGTCTACAGGACTCCAGGGAGTGCACTGGCTGCCTTTCCTCCTGCACAGTTGCAACACAAGTGGCCACAGTTGTTTACCAACCCTGATCCAATTCCTATCTGTGACCTCATTTCTTTAATCCACAAATATCAGGTCACTATATATTTTAATCTTATTCAATTCCCAGGAAAAGACCTGCTGTCATAATCAGATTTCAGCTGAGGAGTGAAAGCCATGATATGAAAAGTCTAGCATCCTGTGACAAACTTGGATTAAGCTATGATTGTGTAAATGTTGTCACTGCAAAATCCAAGGTCAGAATTTACATACTCTTCCTTAATGATGACTTGCTGGCTTTGGCTTGACTATGCTGTAATCAACTGAAAACATTCTATTCTTGGGAATCTTTTATCTTCTAGTCAATCTAGTTTGGCAGATCTTGTTATTAATATTTTGGAAACTATTAAACTAAACAATAAATGATCTTTCTGGGAAATGCTGCAACAGAGGTGCTTCTGGAGGTGGACTTTTCATAGTTCTATTTCTGATAAATAATCAGGTTTTTTTTCCCTTGAAATAATTACAGAGATTGCTCTATTGTTCAAATGACCATTTGGGACAGGGGTTTTCCCGTCTGCCTTCCTCCCCTTTAATTTCTATTTTTAATGAATGAAAGTAGGGTGAGAACTTACAGGGCTGGTTGTCATAATTGCTATTGCTAGGTGTGGACATTAGTCACAATAGTGATTTATGCAGGCTTTCGAGTTACCATATGGAAGTGCAGCTTCAATGGGGAGAGAGAATGGGGTTCCCTTGTCCCATTCTGCCCTGCAGTGCCGAGGCATTACAGAGTAATCAATAGAAGCAATTTGCTTTAGATTCAGATATAACCTGGATTCCCAATCTTTCAATCCATGATACTTGGGTAAGTAACACTTCTTTATAAGTCTCAGTGCCCATGTCTGCATAAGACAGTGGTAACCATCTTGTGGAACAATGTCTGTGTAAATGAGATGATGCTTATCAAGTGGTTAGCACAGAGGTGGGAGCATAATGAGTTCAATCAATGGCATCCATTACTATTACATCTCAAATAATGCCTGACTTCTGTGAATCTACTGACTTCTGTGAATCTACTGACTTCTGTGAATCCCAGAATCTACTTCTGGGAAAAGGATTCAAAACCCTCTTGATATAGGGGTGTGAAATATCTCAATATTTGCTTCCAGTTCACAGGGTACCTCCTTGAAACTTTGCAAATGTGGAAAACAACATTATGGCAGGCTTGCCTTAGTGATGTGATCATTTCAGGGTTTCTCCATATCCTAAACATCCCAATTTTTTTAAAAAATCCATTTTAGACACATTTAGGAATTCCTGGCAGGAGTCATGTTAATGACATTAAATAAACACAGGTTTTATAGCCAGAGACCTGGGTGAGCTTGGGATATTCATTAACATTTCTGAGCCTCCATATTCTCAGCCTGTAAAAGACGTATAAGACTTGCTTTGAAACATGGTCATGAGTATAAAAAAGGAAAACAAGATTTCAATGTAAAAGGTTTCAGTTTAACAGTAAGCAGTAGAGAGAGACCCAGGAGGAAGAACCTATTATATCTAAATTTTTCTTTCTGGTAAATGTTCCATCTATTCTCCTCAACCTCATGGCACACGTTACCAGCATTTGGAGCAACTAATGAGTAGTCGGTAACTCTCCCTTAGGAGAGGACCAGTGGGTGACGCTGTATTGGTATCAGCCACAGTAAACCTTTTGCCCAGAGAGAATGTAAAGTCTATTAGCAGAAAGCTGGCGCTCTCTTACTGGCCTTTAGCAAGGACCTGATTCCCTTCAACAAAATGAGTAATAGTTGTTGAAAAAAAGCCTATGTGCATTTATATAGTGAGAGGTGTTTTATGGGATTAGGTGAGTAATGAAAAAGTAATCATTATCATAATTTTATAACCTAGACATAAAAAAGTGGAGAAGGACCCATTTTCTTAAATATTTGCCATTTAATATCTTCAGGCAAGTCAATGTATTGTCTTATAAATCAGCAAGCAGTAGCCTGGGGTTAGAGGCTGGAAGGTTTAGAGGAGGAAGGGACCTTGGATGTCACATAACACTATCTGCCTTTCACAAAGAGGAGCAAACGCAGGACCACAGAAGGCCAGAGAACATGCCAGGGTCAGGCACTGCCATTTGTTTTGATTACCTCTAGAGAGTTGGAGAAGGAAATGGCAACACACTCCAGTGTTCTTGCCTGGAGAATCCCAGGGACAGGGGAGCCTGGTGGGCTGCCGTCTATAGGGTCGCACAGAGTTGGATACAACTGAAGTGACTTAGCAGCAGCAGCAGCAGCAGAGAGATTCTCAGCTTCCCTGGTGGCTCAGATGGTAAAGAATCTTCCTGCAATGCAGAAGGCCTGGGTTCAATTCTTGGGTCAGGAAGACCCCCTAGAGAAGGAAATGGCAACCCACTCTTGTATTCTTGTCTGGAGAATTCCATGGATAGAGGAGGCTGGTAGGCTACAGTCCATGGGGTTGCAAAGAGTCAGACATGACTGAGTGACTAATGCACACACACACACACACACACACACACACACACACACACACACACACACATTCACACACATATTCTCACGACACACACAATGCCTCTCTCTGGAAAGTGAGGTAAGAGTTACCCAACTGAATTCTGAAATAAGGTCAGTTATAAAAGCCTGTGGCGGCCACCTTTTCTTTTATTATTTTGAAAAGGCTCATCTGAACTTGTTATCAGCAGACACAGACTGAGAGAGAAGAAATATATTTTTTCACATGTCAGGAAGCCAGGAGTCATAAAACATCCACATCTAGAGAAGGGTGAGATAAAAAAAATCACTGTGAAATACAGACTGTTCACGAGCTGTTTCTGAAATGCAGGCTTTGTGAGAAAGAACCAAAGGCAACAGCACAATCCATAACCATGTGCTCTTGGTGTGGATGTGCTGGACGGAATGTCCATGTGGTTGGATCACTGGACATGATCCACTGGAAAGAAGGTTGCTCTGTTTCTCAAAGGCAGACAAGGGAGGAAAGCAACATTTGTTGAGCTTCCCTTAGCCCTGGAAGTGCTTACAAACAGCAAGGTCAGGATTTGAACCTACGTTCAGTTAAGTTTAAAGTCCAGGTTATTTCCCAGCAAGCCAAAGAAATGTCCCAACTCCAGCCTCCTCCTGGCGTGTGGACAAGCAAGTATCTCTTCCAGCAGGTGATTATAGTTTCCACAGACGGGAATTGTGTACAGGGCTGGGGGGAAGGCCAGCAGCTGCAACGTGCTTGGCACAAAGGCTGGAACTGCAGGAACTATTCCAGACGAACTAGTCATCACAGCTGACTGGTAAGGGAAGTTGACTTTAGGGAATCAATATCCGCAAGCATCTTCATTGCACCATTATGTAGACAGGCTAAACTGATTGGTTAAACTAATAGTTAAGATCAGACTTTGTTTTAGAACCTAAAAGTTTATTAAGATGAGAGAGAAGACGCTTCACGAAACATAGACTGTCAATAGTCAAGGGGGAGATTGTGGGAGAGGGAATTCCGCAATTAAAATAGGAAACCAAATATTACAAGACTAAAATTTTGATGACATATTATAGAAAGTAAAACCAAAATCCCATGTTATGAAAGTAATGAATTCATAGATCATTCCTTAAAATAAAAACAGTCCAAACTTTATACCCAAACACTCTTCCATCTTGTAGAATCACTAAAAGATTCTAAGTGTTCTTATTCATCTTCCCTCTTCTGAAAAAGGGCACATTCTCTCACAAATACACACACTATGAGTCCAGAAATGGACAGCATTGTGTTCTCACTGTCCAAGGCCACTTCATGGTGCTGGGCACACACAAACAGGTGTTTCCTTAAAATCAAAACACTCACACCAACCATCCACCAAAGGTTCCTTCACCTGCTGTCTCCTGGTCCACTGGCAGGACTTGAAGGAGAAACCTCCCTTCATGGATTGAGACTCTGGAGTTCTTGTCCATCCTTCCATATTCTCCAGTAACTCCCCTCCCCAGAGAATCATCTGATCAGGAAGGCTCATTGGCCATATAAGAGGTGACATTTACCCATTGTAGTATAGGTGGCTTGGGACTTAGTTCTCTTAAACGTCAGTGTCCTCATCGATAAAATTTGTTAAGATAAAGGCTCCTTCATAAGCCTAATCCTGCATATTATGTGGGAAAATATATAAAGCACATACTAGGAGCCACAAAACACAGATTCATCGCATGGTTAGAGTACAGCAGTGTCCAGGGATGCTCAACATCTTGCTGTGCAGGTTCTCCTCCAAGCTACTAGGGTACCTTGACTTATAGCCTTTGGACCTTGGGACTTAAGGGAAAGCTAAGTCTCTTCTGGAGAGAGTCCATGTGTCTTGTATTTCTATCCTGTGCAGGGAGAATTTAATTGCTTCTCAGTCTCCTACATTTTAAGTTGGTTGTTCCCTTCTGATTTCCAGCCCAGAATCTCTTGCATTAGTCTCTCTTCCCAAATTCTATTCAGGTCAGATTGCATGGCTGGTTTTGTCTTTTAGCACTTGCTATTAATTAATTCAAAATTTTCCAGGTTTTCTTTTGGCCCTTATTGTGTTTCCTCAGACACCTCTCTTAGAATGTATCTTTTGTCCCCAAACACCTGGGATCCATATCAGTTCTATTTTCCACAGTTTCTTACTCTGAGAAACTGCACTGTACATAAATGAGCTTCTAAACATAAGTGAAAGGGAGGTTGGGATATGTATATACTAATTATTCATTCATTCTTCACAAATGACTTATTGGGCACCTCCTAGTACTTGGCATTTTTAAATATCAGAAGACATGCCTATTAATATAAAATAATTCCAGTCCTCAAGAAACTTAATCTGGAAGAAGATAAACACAAAGCTTTTAATATAATATTTCATAAGGTCTACAACAAATCAGTGGTTCTCAACACTGGCTGCACATTAGAATTGCCTGGTTTCAGTTTGACTCCAACCTAGACCAGTGGAATCAAAGTCTCTCAGTAGGGTCTGGGTATTGTTGTGTTTTGATAAATTTCCAGGTGATTCCATTCTGCAGGCAGGTTGGAGAACACTCTAGACAGAGGAAACAATGGGATGCTTTGAGACCACAAAGAAGAGGCTTGAATACTAACTGATAATTACCAAAAGGCTACTAAGGTGTATTCACACTACACCTGTGCTGAATCTTAACAGGTGAGTTGTCCAGGTAAAGTTGTAGACAAGCCATTCCAAGCACAGGGGAGCAAGAAGAGTGCAGTTCAGTTCAGTTGAGTCGCTCAGTTGTGTCCGACTCTTTGCAACGCCATGAACTGCAGCACGCCAGGCCTCCCTGTCCATCACCAACTCCCAGAGTTCACTCAGACTCATGTCCGTTGAGTCAGTGATGCCATCCAGCCATCTCATCCTCTGTCGTCTCCTTCTCCTCCTGCCCCCAATCCCTCCCAGCATAAGAGTCTTTTCCAATCAGTCAACTCTTGGCATGAGGTGGCCAAAGTACTGGAGTTTCAGCTTTAGCATCATTCCTTCCAAAGAAATCCCAGGACTGATCTCCTTCAGAATGGACTGGTTGGATCTCCTTGCAGTCCAAGGGACGCTCAAGAGTCTTCTCCAACACCACAGTTCAAAAGCATCAATTCTTCGGCACTCAGCCTTCTTCACAGTCCAACTCTCACATCCATACATGACCACTGGAAAAACCATAGCCTTGACTAGGTGAACCTTTGTTGGCAAAGTAATGTCTCTGCTTTTCAATATGCTATCTAGGTTGGTCATAACTTTCCTTCCAAGGAGTAAGCAGTTTTTAATTTCATGGCTGCAGTCACCATTGGCAGTGATTTTGGAGCCCAGAAAAATAAAGTCTGACACTGTTTCCACTGTTTCCCCATCTATTTCCCATTAAGTGATGGGACCAGATGCCATGATCTTCGTTTTCTGACTGTTGAGCTTTAAGCCAACTTTTTCACTCTCCACTTTCACTTTCATCAAGAGGCTTTTTAGTTACTCTTCACTTTCTGCCATAAGGGTGGTGTCACCTGCATATCTGAGGTGATTGATATTTCTCCCGGAAATCTTGATTCCAGCTTGTGCTGCTTCCAGTCCAGCGTTTCTCATGATGTACTCTGCATAGGAGTTAAATAAACATGGTGACAATATACAGCCTTGACGTACTCCTTTTCCTATTTGGAACCAGTCTGTTGTTCCATGTCCAGTTTTAACTGTTGCTTCCTGACCTGCATACAGGTTTCTCAAGAGGCAGGTCAGGTGGTCTGGTATTCCCATCTCTTTCAGAATTTTCCACAGTTTATTGTGATCCACACAGTCAAAGGCTTTGGCATAGTCAATAAAGCAGAAATAGATGCTTTTTCTGGAACTCTCTTGCTTCTTCCATGATCCAGCAGATGTTGACAATTTGATCTCTGGTTCCTCTGCCTTTTCTAAAGCCAGCTTGAACATCTGGAAGTTCACAGTTCACGTGTTGCTGAAGCCTAGCTTGGAGAATTTTGAGCATTACTTTACTAGCATGTGAGATGAGTGCAATTGTGTGGTAGTTTGAGCATTCTTTGGCATTGGCTTTCTTTGGGATTGGAATGAAAACTGATCTTTTCCAGTCCTGTGGCCACTCCTGAGTTTTCCAAATTTGCTGGCATATTGAGTGCAACACTTTCACAGCATCATCTTTCAGGATTTAAAGTAGCTCAACTGGAATGCCATCACCTCCACTAGCTTTGTTCTTAGTGATGCTTTCTAAGGCCCACTTGACTTCACATTCCAGGATGTCTGGTTCTAGGTCAGTGATGACACCATTGTGATTATCTGGGTTGTGAAGATCTTTTTGTACAGTTCTTCTGTGTATTCTTGCCAACTGTTCTTAATATCTTCTGCTTCTGTTAGGTCCCTATCATTTCTGTACTTTATCGAGCCCATCTTTGCATGAAAAGTTCCCTTGGTATCTCAAATTTTCTTGAAGAGATGTCTAGTCTTTCCCATTCTGTTTTTTCCTCTATTTCTTTGCATTGATCGCTAAAGAAGGCTTTCTTATCTCTTCTTGCTATTCTTTGGAACTCTGCATTCTGATGCTTATATCTTTTCCTTTTCTCCTTTGCCTTTCCCTTCTCTTCTTTTCACAGCTATTTGTAAGGCCTCCCCAGACAGCCATTTTGCTTTTTTGCATTTCTTTTCCATGGGGATGGTCTTGATCCCTGTCTCCTATACAATGTCACGAACCTCATTCCATAGTTCATCAGGCACTCTTTCTATCAGATCTAGGCCCTTAAATCTATTTCTCACTTCCACTGTATAATCATAAGGGATTTGATTTAGGTCATACCTGAATGGTCTAGTAGTTTTCCCTACTTCCTTCAATTTCAGCCTGAATTTGGCAATAAGGAGTTCATGATCTGAGCCACTCTTGGTAGAGTTTGGAGAGGGCTAAAGCGTTTGGACATTCTCTGGTAGACAAAGGACAACCATCAAATGGCCATTAGCAAGACAATTGTATGATTAATCTTAAGTACTTCTGAACAACCAAGGCATCAACCGGGGAGGAAATTGTACTTTTATTGCAATTCTGTCCCAACAAGAAACTATCTTTCCTTGTATAAAACCTTCAAAATTCTTGGCACCTCCCTTGGATTCAGACATTACAAACAGGAAACTCTACCCATGAACTAACCTTCGCCCTGTCCTTTCCTGAAACAAAGAGCAGCTATTCGCCCACTTCCATGTGGAGGAAAGAAGGGCCCCTGGTATTCTCAGCTGACTTCAAAGAAATGACTTGACTTTGTACAGATCAGTCACAGGGACATACAGATGACATTTTATTGTCAATGTACTGAGACATTTTAGTTTTTACAAGTATTTGTCTGTGATAGGGTGCTGTTGACACAGGCAAAGGATACCCCTGGGTCTTAGCTGCTGCAGAGAAAATATAATTCATTCCTTGGAACAGGGCCTGAACTCTAAAGAAATGAAGCAGTAAGGATGTGTTAAATGCTCTTTCTCTCTAATTTTTAGGACACAAGTCCATTCACATATCAACCAAGCCTCTGGAACAGCGTCAACTATTGTTTATGGTGGTAGATGTTATGTTGTTTGTTTATGTTTACATTTACTTCTTGGCTTTAATTCTAAGAAACATTATCGATTTAATGATAATATTTTAGGGGAAGAAGAAGGAGAAGGTAAAGATTAAATTTAATGTATGTTTTATTTGTGAAATAACCTGATTTCAAACATACTGAAATATACATATGGGGGTGGGGATAGAAAAAGCTGAAATGAAGCATTCATTGTTCACTCGTGTCTGATTCTTTGCAAACCCATGGACTGTAGCCTGCCAGGCTCCTCTGTCCATGGGATTCTCCAGGCAAGAATATTGGAGTGGGGAGCCATTCACTTCTCCAGGGAATCTTCTCAACCCAGGGGTTGAACCTGGGTCCTCTGCATTGCAGGCAAATTCTTTACTGTCTGAGCCACTAGGGAAGCCCAGGAAAAGGTGTGCTCTATCCTAAAAATTTCCAGGAGAGAAATCAAAGATTTCTAAAGGTACTGGGAATTTTAGAATCAGTGGCATCCAAAATTCTGTTTTCTGACAGAGAAATCTGAGGCCTAGGAAAGCTAAGAGATTTGCTTCAGGTTCTAGAGGGAATTATATGATAATGAAGCCAGAGCAGAAACCTCATCTCCCACCCTTAAGTTTGGTTTGCTTTCCATGATACCACAACACTTCAAATAATTCCTGCAATGAAAAAAATGCCATTATTTCTCCTCATATTTATGGCTGGGGAAACTATTCAGAGATAAAGCATGTAAATAAGTAAAGTGTATCATAACTAAGTATATTTTAGCAAAAAAATAAGGAAAGGCTCATGGACCTTCAGTTCTCAATAAGAACTGTTAATTTATTCAATGGCTGTTATCTTGAGTAGGTGATATCCACATATAAAATGGCATTTTGGTGTGTCAAAATGACTGGTTTTACTTGTTTTTTTGTTCCTAAAGCCAATTATTATTTTTAACACCCTTTGATATGCTAAGTGAGGCTAATAAGCGCAGATTTTTTGCATGTTTATTAGTCATCACCATCATCTTACATATGTGTACATATTTTTACTACTTTTAAAGTGTCAATAAGTTATATTTAAGCCTCAAAAGACCATCATGAAGCAGCTATTACCTCAGTATTTCTCCTAGGAAATACTTAATTGGCAGAAGAGTGGTGAAAGATGTGGTATTAATTCACACAGTTTCAAATCCTTCTCCTGTCACCAGCTGTGTGACCTTGAGTAACTGATTTAACCCCTCTGTGCTTCATCTGTAACATGGAGCAATAGGAGTAGTGTTTTGTGTACTTGTTTTTAAAATTAAATAAGGTAATCCATGAAAACTGCTTATCAAGTCACTTGGCCTGGTCTAACTGAACTGAACTGAACTGAACTCTTCTATATCATTTGCTAGACTATTTATCCTTCATTACTAATGTATTGATGGCCTCTAATAACTAACACTTCAGTTCAGTCGTTCAGTCGTGTCCAACTCATTGTGACCCCATGAACCACAGCACACCAGGCCTCCCTGTCCATCACCATCTCCCGGAGTTCACTCAAACTCATGTCCATCAAGTCGGTGATGCCATCCAGCCATCTCATCCTCTGTCATCCCCTACTCCACCTGCCCCCAATCCCTCCCAGCATCAGAGTCTTTTCCAATGAGTCAACTCTTCGCATGAGGTGGCCAAAGTATTGGAGTTTCAGCTTCAGCATCAGTCCTTCCAATGAACACTCAGGACTCATCTCCTTTAGGATAGACTGGGAGGATCTCCTTGCAGTCCAAGGGACCCTCAAGAGTCTTCTCCAACACCACAGTTCAAAAGCATCAATTCTTCGGCATTTAGCCTTCTTCACAGTCCAACTCTCACATCCATACATGACCACCAGGAAAAACCATAGCCTTAACTAGACGGACCATTGTTGGCAAAGTAATATCTCTGTTTTTGAATATGTTATCTAGGTTGGTCATAATTTTCCTTCCAAGGAGTAAGCATCTTTTAATTTCATGGGTGCAATCACCATCTGCAGTGATTTTGAAGCCCCCCAAAATAAAGTCTGACACTGTTTCCACTGTTTCCCCATCTATTTCCCATGAAATGATGGGACCAGATGCCATAATCTTGGTTTTCTGAATGTTGAGCTTTAAGCCAACTTTTTCACTTTCTTTTTTCACTTTCATCAAGAGGCTTTTAGTTCCTCTTCTCTTAGTGAATGTTTATTATGTACCAAAGTGTAAGATAGCAACCCACTCCAGTATTCTTGCCTGGAGAATTCCATGGGCAGAGGAGCCTGGCAGGCTATAGTCCATGGGGTCACAAAGACTTGGACATGACTGAGCAACTAACACACACACACACACCATTCTAAGAGGGCTTCCTTGGTGGCTCAGTGGTAAAGAATCCACTTGTGATGCAGGAGACCTAGGTTACATCCATGGGTAGGGAAAATCCCCTGGAGGAAGGCATGGCAACCCACTCCAGTATTCACTCCAGTATTCTGCCTCCGGTGGACAGAGGAGCCTGGTGGGCTACACTCCATAGGGTCAAAAAGAGTCAGACATGACTGAAGCGATTTAATGTGCATGTGTGCGTGTGTACCCATACACACACACACACACACACACACACAGCATTCTAAGAACCTCACAAGTAGTAACTCAATTTTCACAATGACCATTTGAGGTGAGAACCATTACTACTATGTCTGTTTTGCAAATGAGAAAATTGAAATACAGAGATAGAACACTTGTCCAAAGTCTTGAGGATGGGAGGCTGTAGAGCTGGGACTCAAACTCAGAAAGTGGTTCTGAGCTCTGCTTTCACCTCCCTACGTGTGCCAGGTGTGGGGGCAACAGCAGTGAGAACCAGATGGTTCCTGCCCTCTCAGGAGTAGTGTGTGCTCAGTCGTGCCTGATTCTTTGCAACCCTATGAACTGTAGCCCTCCAGGCTCCTCTGTCTCCGGGATTTTCCAGGCAAGAATGCCAAAGTGGGTTGCATTCCCTTCTCCACGGGATCTTCCTGACCCAAAGACTAAACCCACATCTCTTATATCTCCTGCACTGGCAGAGGGATTCTTCGCCACCAGCATGATGTGGGAAGCCCTCAGAGAGCTCACTGAAAGCCAGTGCAGTCTCCCGAAAAGAGAGGTAAGCTCTCTGCACACCACAAAGACAGTTTCAAGCTCTTCCCTGGAGCTTGGGCGAGTGTCAGCTACTCCTAATCCTTCTATTGTTCAGAACTGCTTTTTCTGCATTCTGTGGGCCACACACATACCCTGAGCTGAGAACCACAGCATTACCAGCCTCTGGTCCCTCCTCACAATACTTGCCACCCTATCTTGAAAAGCCACTTCCAGATTCCAGGTCCCCGACCATCTCTATACACAGATCCTGTGAGTTTCATGACAACATTTCTAATATTCTAAATTTCCTTTCTGTGGGTTGTCAGGCAAATACATCCTGGCACCCAGTGAAAGCTTCTTGTTCAAAACATCACACGTTACACAGATGATGACTCAACACACATTGTTGAGTGTGCCCAACCTCTATGCTTCAGGGCTAGAAGTGAATTCACTCTCCTTTATGTTACAGTGCCATCTCTCCTGACGGTGAGGCCTGTAGTTCTGCGTCCAACTTCTCATACGTATATTATGATTTCTACTTTTGCAAAACAGGACATTGTTTAACCAAGCACTTATGGGAGGAAGCACAGCCCAGTGAGCAGAACAATGATTTGAAAGTCCTGGGTTCTATTTTCAGCTCCCCTGTTGACCAGTCGTGCATTCAGCCCTAGGAAGGTCAAAAGCAGAATGGCCTCGCGCTGCCGACTTTCTCTGTATGTACAGCTCTGGATGGAAAACAAATCAGGCATCTGGCTCTCAGCCTTGAGAAGCTATGGCCTTTGGAGAATAGATGTGTAGTCACACTTTGTTTTCCTTTTTAAAGCAAAAGAACAGAACAAAATCTCTCTTGGGGCCGGGAGAGGGTGGGTACAAAATGAGCTGGCAGAGAATGGAATAGAGAAAACACATAACCTTTTAAACAATCCAGGGGTTAAGGGTCTGTTTGAGCCATTTAGATCAAAGAGGGCTCTTTGGAGTAATTTGGAGTTGCCTGTGTTTTAACACAGAAGGGGCTAAGATTTGAGACTTCTCCAAACTTGGACAATGGCAGGCATCCAGAACTCTACCTATAAGGGTCTACAGGGGCCAGGCAGGAGATGCCAGTGAGTGAGGCCTGTGGGCAAACGGGGAAGTACCAGCCCCCTCTAAAGCCATCTGCTGCAAACCAGCGCCAGCTGCTTGTCATGGGGAGAAGCAGGCCACTGTGGCTTGAATAGGGAAACTAAACAATTAAAAATTTGGTCATTAGAACTTGATTTTAAATGATGGAGTCTAGTCAACATTTAAAGAGGCATTGAACAGACACACTGAACTTACCACAGACTAAGCTATACACTCCCCATCTCTTCTACCTAAAGGTGGAATAGAGTTTCATAAGAATTTTAATTATGTGCTCTGCTATGAATGGATAGAAGCTACACAACAGGCAAAAGGTATCAGCAGTGTTGTTCAAACTTGGCTGCACATTAGAATACCAAGAAATTTTAAAAACACTGATATCTGGGCCCCCACACGAAGGTTCTGATTTAATTACAGAGGGCTGCAGTCTGAGTACTAGAATTTTCAATTACTCCCAGGTGATTCTAGTATGCAATTCCAATTGAGAGACATTGTGTTAAGAGTGGTGGAGAAGGCAATGGCACCCCACTCCAGTACTCTTGCCTGGAAAATCCCATGGACATAGGAGCCTGGTGGGCTGCAGTCCATGGGGTCGCTAAGAGTCAGACACGACTGAGCGACTTCACTTCCACTTTTCACTTTCATGCATTGGAGAAGGCAATGGCAACCCACTCCAGTGTTCTTGCCTGGAGAATCCCAGGTGCGGCGGAGCCTGGTAGGCTGCTGTCTATGGGGTCGCACAGAGTCGGACACGACTGAAGCAATTTAGCAGCAGCAGCAGCAGCAGTAGCAGTGTTCAGATCAGATCAGATCAGATCAGTCGCTCAGTCGTGTCCGACTCTTTGCGACCCCATGAACCGCAGCATGCCAGGCCTCCCTGTCCATCACCAGCTCCCGGAGGTCACTCAGACTCGCATCCATCGAGTCAGTGATGCCATCCAGCCATCTCATCCTCTGTCGTCCCCTTCTCCTCCTGCCCTCAATCCCTCCCAGCATCAGAGTCTTCTCCAATGAGACAACTCTTCGCATGAGGTGGCCAAAATACTGGAGTTTCAGCTTTAGCATCATTCCTTCTAAAGAAATTCCAGGATTGATCTCCTTCAGAATGGACTGGTTGGATCTTCTTGCAGTCCAAGGGACTCTCAAGAGTCTTCTCCAACACCACAGTTCAAAAGCATCAATTCTTCGGCGCTCAGCCTTCCTCACAGTCCAGCTCTCACATCCATACATGACCACAGGAAAGACCATAGCCTTGACTAGGCGAACCTTTGTTGGTAGCAGTGTTAGGGTGTTACTAAAAAAAAAAGTGGAAGAATTTCAGAAAGGTGTGTGAGTTTTAACTTGATAAAATGCACAGTTAATTCCTGAACATTGGTCAGAGTTGACATGCACTATGAACTTCTTTTTCTGTTTTTACCTGGGACTCCTAACTCTAGCTTCATTGCTGGTGGCCTTAATGTCTTTGAGCTCATTAAGAACCAGTGCTGACAATAGATCATCTCCGGGCAAACAAGGCTATTGTATTGTTATAAAGGTCAAACACCACAAAAGCCAAAGGACAAGTGCAAACCTAAGCATAGATAAGTATTTATAGGGGAAATTAATTTGTTGTCTGATGGCCATGAACTAGGGGATAGAGAAAACCAAGTCTTTCACATGAGAAATTCAGTCTCTATCGTATCCTAATACCTATAAAACTCACCATATGAAGGTAATAATTGGTACATAAAACTAGTGTTTTCCATTTTTTTCTTCCTTATTTTGTAGGTTTTATGCATTATAAAAGAAAATGATTAATTGTCAGTGGCTAGATCTCTGGCTAGTTTTTATTTCAGCTTTGGTTTCTCTTGCTATATTTCTCACAAAAGGTATTAGTGTGGATTAAATACATTAAGTCATGTACAATGGGAAGTTCCTATTTTCTAGAGGTCTCAGAACAGGCCCAGTATAGTTTATGCCAAAAAGCCCACATTCTATAATTAGATGGGTAGCTTCAGGGACCCCATAAGAGGTTATGGAAGTGGTTCTACCCAGGTAATCACACTGGCAACTTCCAGCCTATAGAGAGAGACTTTAAAGAAGTTGGCATAAGGATTTCTTTGGGGATGTTATCAGTTCAGCAAGTGTTCCCATCCTCACCCTCTACTCCAGAGTGACGTGCTTCTTCTTTAACACAAACCAAAAGAGAGGCATATCAACGGAGCCACTCAGAGCTTGCCACATGTCTTCCAGTCTTTAAGAGTCATAGGGACTGATGCCTGACTCACACTTAAAAATATAGGAGAATGTGGCCTGAATTAGCCTTTTCTGGTATTCAGGACTCAGCTGCATGGGGAATAAGCCGCATTTCCAGAATTTGGTGGGGCAACTGAGGATCTACTCAAGAAAAAGAAGACTGGGTCATTTTGGAAGAGATTGCCTGGATGGCTAACATGACCTCATTAGGAAGGATGTACCACTAGAAACCAAGAGAATGCAGAAATAATCAGTGGCCTGAGAAAGCATAACTAGAGTCAGCAGAACAGCTCCTGAGACATGCCCTGTAACACAAGCAAAAGGAGATATATTCACAAAAACTCACCAAAGTGCCCCTGAGGGAAAAGTCAGTTGGGACTCCACTATACAGAGAGGATCACAATGGCAGACAATAGTGGCCGGTCAAGCTCATTCCACCTTTCCACCTGAACCTTGCTTTCCCCCTGCCTCTCCTATTGCTGGATGGTCAGAAAGCACAGCTGGAAAAGGGGGAGAAGACAGCGAGAGGGGAAAGAGAGGGGACCTAGCTGCCCCCCTCCTCTGCCTGGATCTCCAGCCTGATGACGATAGCTGTGAGAGACGGCAGAGCTACCGTGTACCTGGATTGGACTTTCTTCTACACTAGACATTTTACCATCACTTACTACCTGTTGGTAGTCAGAAGCGCCGATGGACAGCTACCCAGAGTTGTACTAGTCAGTGGAATCTAGGGGTTCAGAGTGAACAGTCAAAACAGCAGCTTCGAAGGGGCAGAAGCAAAATTTAAATTACTTTCTGTGTGTGACCAACCAAGTCCAGCTCATACAAGAAGCCAGTTTAACTTGAACACTGAAAAGGTCTTTGTGGTGTGGAATCAATTTAGCAAGGGTGAAATGTGATGTCCCAACCATCTGCTCAAATTCTCATCTTTGTCATCGGCTTTGCTACATATTGAGTTATGACAGAATTTCTGCAAATGGTAATAGGTAGATCCTACTAAGAGTTCCATGGTCAAAGATACTGGCAGAAAACTAGTTTTCTCAAAAAAATAAATGGATTTTTCCTGCTGTAGGTACTCTAAGAGTCTCTAATCGTTTAATACACACCGTGAAATCTATAAAATGGGGTTTAAGATATAGCAGCTTCATATTCATTTGTTTATTAAATGTTCTTATTCTTCAAACTTCAGATTTTAATTCAATAAATATTTCCCAAATGCCTACTATATGCAGGCATGGGAGTTGGGGATTAACTGAATACATTAGACATCATCCCTTCCCTAAAAGACATGATATTCTAACAGATTACTTAGCTGAGTACTTTCTTCTGTAGAATTCTCTTAAGAGAGACATGCCCTATGCCATTTCCAGATTTCTGCCACTGAAAAGCTATTCATTAACACAAATATACAAATCACCTGAGAACAAAACTGCCTTGTAAGAGAGATCATTTTTTTTATAGAGAAAGAAATATCATGATATCTCTTATATGCAGAATCATTAAAAAAAAAAAGATACAAATGAACTTCTTTACAAAACAGAAACAGACTCACAGACTTAGAGAATGAACTTAACGGCAACCGGCAGGGAAAGATGTGGGAAAGGGATAGTTAGGGAGTTTGAGATTGATATGTGCACACTGCTATATTTAAAATGGACCAAGGACCTACTGTATAGCACAGGGAACTTTGTTCAATATTATATAACAATATAAAACTGGGAAAGAATTTGAAAAAGAAAATATACATGTATATGCAAAAAGAAGAGACATATTTTTGTAAAAGGGAATAAACATACACTCACAATCAAGTCTGACACAAATGCTTCAGTTTCCTTTTCTATCTTTGGTCAGTTTTAGTTAGGAGGGAAACTTTGATAAAGTCACAAAACTGTCCACTTCTCTTTTTCTTGGGCCTGACACCTTCCTATGTATCAGACATCACACCCCCACGTTTCCTCCTCTGTTCACTCAGAAAAGATCTGATATCAATCTGAATTTGTTAGGACTTCCTATGAGGCAGTTCCACAGAACTTTTAGTAATATGTTGGTGAATATTCCCGGATAGTTTGGGGCACTTAACTTTCTTCTTCCTCAGTCTAACACACAGGTACATACAGGCATGTTCGTATGCGCATGCATACACACACACTCACAGAGACCTTCCCTTGAAATAGGGCAAAATCCAACGTTCTGTTCTCCTTGCAGGTGAAATAAGATACCCAGATGTATTCAATACAACAAAGCAATTATTTTGAGCTATGAAACAACTCTCAATAAATGGAAGGGGATTGATATTATGTTCTCTGATCATAAAGTATGTTCTCTGATCATAATATAATTAAATCAGAATTTGATAACAGAAATATACCTAAAAAACTCTTCAAATATTTTGAAATTAACTCAGGCACCAAAAAGGAAATCACAAAAGATATTTCTAAATGTCTTGATCTAAATGAAAATAAAAACACAATATACCAAAATCTGTGGAATGCAAAAAAACAGTGCTTATATAGAAGTTTATAGCATGAAATGTTTCCATTAGGAAAAAAGCAAGATAAATCAGAGATCTTAGCTTCCAACTTAGGAAACTAGAAAAAGAAGAGGAAATTAAACCCAAAGTTTGTTGTTGTTATTTAATCACTAAGTAACCTCTAACTGGTGACTGCAGCCATGAAATTAAAAGACGCTTACTCCTTGGAAGGAAAGTTATGACCAACCTAGATAGCATATTCAAAAGCAGAGACATTACTTTGCCAACAAAGGTTCGCATAGTCAAGGCTATGGTCTTTCCTGTGGTCATGTATGGATGTGAGAGCTGGACTGTGAAGAAGGCTGAGCGCCGAAGAATTGATGCTTTTGAACTGTGGTGTTGGAGAAGACTCTTGAGAGTCCCTTGGACTGCAAGAAGATCCAACCAGTCCATTCTGAAGGAGATCAGCCCTGGGATTTCTTTGGAAGGAATGATGCTAAAGCTGAAACTCCAGTATTTTGGCCACGTCATGCGAAGAGTTGTCTCATTGGAGAAGACTCTGATGCTGGGAGGGATTGGGGGCAGGAGGAGAAGGGGACGACAGAGGATGAGATGGCTGGATGGCATCACTGACTCGATGGATGTGAGTCTGGGTGACTTCCGGGAGTTGGTGATGGACAGGGAGGCCTGGCATGCTGCAGTTCATGGGGTTGCAAAGAGTCGGACACGACTGAGCAACTGATCTGATCTGATCTGAACCTCTAACTCTGTAATCCCATGGACCATAGCCCATCAGGCCTCTCTGTCCATGGCATTTCCCAGGCAAGAATACTGGAGTGGGTTGCCATTTCCTTCTCCAGGGAATCTTTCTGACCCAGGGATTGAACCCATATCTCCTGCACTGCAAGTGGGTTCTTTATCGTCTGAGCTAGCAGAGTGAAAAATAATAATAAAAGCTACCCTGCTGCTGCTGCTGCTAAGTCGCTTCAGTCGTGTCCGATTCCGTGCGACTCCATAGACGGCAGCCCATCAGGCTCCCCCGTCCCTGGGATTCTCCAGGCAAGAATACTGGAGTGGGTTGCCATTTTCTTCTCCAATGCATGAAAGTGAAAAGTGAAAGGGAAGTCGCTCAGTCGTGTCCGACTCTTAGCGACCCCATGGACTAGAACCTACCAGGCTCCTCTGTCCATGGAATTTTCCAGGCAAAAGTACTGGGGTGGGGTGCCATTGCCTTCCCCGAAATAGTTCAGCACATACTATGACCCAGGAATTGTCTTAAGTGCTTTAAGTCCAAGTATCTTTTCTAAACTTCAGATCAGATCAATCGCTCATTCGTGTCCGACTCTTTGCAACCCCATGAATTTCAGCATGCCAGGCCTCCCTGTCCACCACCAACACCCAGAGGTCACCCAGACTCACATCCATCGAGTCAGTGATGCCATCCAGCCATCTCATCCTCTGTCACCCCCTTCTCCTCTTGCCTCCAATCCCTCCCAGCATCAGAGTCTTTTCCAATCAGTCAACTCTTCGAATGAGGTGGCCAAAGTACTGGAGTTTCAGCTTTAGCATCATTCCTTCCAAAGAAATCCCAGGGCTGATCTCCTTCAGAATGGACTGGTTGGATCTTCTTGCAGTCCAAGGGACTCTCAAGAGTATTCTCCAACACCACAGTTCAAAAGCATCAATTTTTCAGCATTCAGCCTTCTTCACAGACCAATTCTCACATCCATACATGACTACTGAAAAAATCATAGCCTTGACTAGATGGACCTTTGTTGGCAAAGTAATGTCTCTGCTTTTCAATATGCTATCAAGGTTGGTCATAACCTTCCTTCCGAAGAGTAAGAGTCTTTTAATTTCATGGCTGCAGTCACCATCTGCAGTGATTTTGGAGCCCCCAAAAATAAAGTCTGACACTGTTTCCACTGTTTCCCCATCTATTTCCCATGAAGTGATGGGACCAGATGCCATGATCTTCGTTTTCTGAATGTTGAGCTTTAAGCCAACTTTTTAACTCTCCACTTTCACTTTCGTCATGAGGCTTTTTAGTTCCTCTTCACTTTCTGCCATAAGAGTGGTGTCATCTGCATATCTGAGGTGATTGATATTTCTTCCGGCAATTTTGATTCCAGCTTGTGCTTCTTCCAGTCCATCAGGCACTCTATCTATCAGATCTAGGCCCTTAAATCTATTTCTCACTTCCACTGTATAATCATAAGGGATTTGATTTAGGTCATACCTGAATGGTCTCGTGGTTTTCCCTACTTTCTTCAATTTCAGTCTGAATTTGGCAATAAGGATTTCATGATCTGAGCCACAGTCAGCTCCTGGTCTTGTTTTTGCTGAATGTATAGAGCTTCTCCATCTTTGGCTGCAAAGAATATAATCGATCTGATTTCGGTGTTGACCATCTGGTGATGTCCATGTATAGAGTCTTCTCTTGTGTTGTTGGAAGAGGGTATTTGCTATGACCAGTGCATTTTCTTGGCAAAACTCTATTAGTCTTTGCCCTGCTTCATTCCATATTCCAAGGCCAAATTTGCCTGTTACTCCAGGTGTTTCTTGACTTCCTACTTTTGCATTCCAGTCCCCTATCATGAAAAGGACATCTTTTTTGGGTGTTAGTTCTAAAAGGTCTTGGAGGTCTTCATAGAACCGTTCAACTTCAGCTTCTTCAGCGTTACTGGTTGGGGCATAGACTTGGATTACTGTGACATTGAATGGTTTGCCTTGGAAACGAACAGAGATCATTCTGTCGTTTTTGAGATTGCATCCAAGTACTGCATTTCAGCCTTTTTGGTTGACCATGATGGCTACTCCAATTCTTCTGAGGGATTCCTGCCCGCAGTAGTGGATATAATGGTCATCTGAGTTAAATTCACCCATTCCAGTCCATCTGAGTTTGCTGATTCCTAGAATGTCGACGTTCACTCTTGCCATCTCTTGTTTGACCACTTCCAATTTGCCTTGATTCATGGACCTGACATTCCAGGTTCCTATGCAATATTGCTCTTTATAGCATCGGACCTTGCTTCTATCACCAGACACATCCACAGCTGGGTATTCTTTTTGCTTTGGCTCTATCCCTTCATTCTTTCTGGAGTTATTTCTCCACTGATCTCCAGTAGCATATTGGGTACCTATTGACCTGGGGAGTTCCTCTTTCAGTATCCTATCATTTTGCCTTTTCATACTGTTCATGGGGTTCTCAAGGGAAGAATACTGAAGTGGTTTGCCATTCCCTTCTCCAGTGGACCACATTCTGTCAGATCTCTCCACTATGACCCGCCCATCTTGGGTTGCCCCACGGGCATGGCTTAGTTTCATTGAGTAGACAATGTTGTGGTTCTAGTGTGATTAGATTGACTAGTTTTCTGTGAGTATGGTTGCAGTGTGCCTGCCCTCTGTTGCCCTCTTGCAACACCTACCGTCTTACTTGGGTTTTTCTTACCTTGGGTGTGGGGTATCTCTTTCTAAACTTAGTAATCATTATTATGCTTTGCAGATGAGGACAGTGAGCCTTGATGATGGATGCTGTGAAAGTGCGGCACTCAATATGCCAGCAAATTTGGAAAACTCAGGAGTGGCCACAGGACTGGAAAAGGTCTGTTTTCATTCCAATCCCAAAGAAAGGCAATGCCAAAGAATGCTCAAACTACTGCACAGTTGCACTCATTTCACA
Source organism: Tragelaphus eurycerus (assembly GCA_935064755.1). NCBI lineage: Eukaryota > Metazoa > Chordata > Mammalia > Artiodactyla > Bovidae > Tragelaphus > Tragelaphus eurycerus. Next base: position 34,334,962 of record CAKXYN010000010.1, on the reverse strand, counting down.
CGCCAGTAAAGTAATGCTCAAAATTCTCCAAGCCAGGCTTCTGCAATATGTGAACTGTGAACTTCCAGTTGTTCAAGCTGGTTTTAGCAAAGGCAGAGGCACCAGAGATCAAATTGCCAACATCCGCTGGACCATTGAAAAACCAGGAGAGTTCCAAAAAACATCTATTTCTGCTTTATTGACTATGCCAAAGCCTTTGACTGTGTGGATCACAATAAACTGTGGAAAATTCTGAAAGAGATGGGAATACCAGACCACCTGATCTGCCTCTTGAGAAACTTATATGCAGGTCAGGAAGCAACAGTTAGAACTGGACATGGAACAACAGATTGGTTTCAAATAGGAAAAGGAGTACATCAAGGCCGTATATGTCACCCTGCTTATTTAACTTATATGCAGAGTACATCATGAGAAATGCTGGGCTGGAAGAAGCACAAGCTGGAATCAAGATTGCCAGGAGAAATATCAATCACCTCAGATATGCAGATGATACCACCCTTATGGCAGAAAGTGAGGAAGAACTAAAGAGCCTCTTGATGAAAGTGAAAGAGGAGAGTGAAAAAGTTGACTTAAAACTCAACATTCAGAAAACGAAGATCATAGCATCTGGTCCCATCACTTAATGGGAAATAGATGGGGAAACAGTGGAAACAGTTCAGAGTTTATTTTCTGGGCTCCAAAATCCCTGCAGATGGTGACTGCAGCCATGAAATTAAAAGACACTTACTCCTTGGAAGAAAAGTTATGACCAACCTAGATAGCATATTGAAAAGCAGAGACATTACTTTGCCAACAAAGATCCATTCTAGTCAAGGCTATGGCTTTTCCAGTGGTCATGTATGGATGTGAGAGTTGGGCTGTGAAGAAAGCTGAGCGCCGAAGAATTGATGCTTTGAACTGTGGTGTTGGAGAAGACTCTTGAGAGTTGCTTGGACTGCAAGGAGATCCAACCAGTCCATTCTGAAGGAGATCGCCCCGGGATTCTTTGGAAGGAATGATGCTGAAGGTGAAACTCCAGTACTTTGACCACCTTATATGAAGAGTTGACTGATTGGAAAAGACTCTGATGCTGGGAGGGATTGAGGGCAGGAGGAGAAGGGGGACGACAGAGGATGAGATGGCTGGATGGCATCACTGACTCAATGGACATGAGTCTGAGTGAACTCTGGGAGTTGGTGATGGACAAGGAGGCCTGGCATGCTGTGATTCATGGGGTTGCAGAGAGTCGGACATGACTGAGCGACTGAACTGAACTGAACTGAACTGAAGGTTTGATAACTTTCCCATTCTAGTGAGTTGAGAACCAGAACTGTGATTTCAACTTCGATCTCTATGCAACATCCTGCAGATTTAATTGAGCACATTTATACTATTAAGAATGTTTATCTTCAAATTTGATAATTTCTATTATATAATACTAATATATGATACAGTATATCAGTTCGGTTAAGTTCAGTCGCTCAGTCATGTCTGACTCTTTGCGAACCCATGAATCGCAGCACGCCAGGCCTCCCTGTCCATTACCAACTCCCGGAGTTCACTCAGACTCATGTCCATCATGTCAGTGATGCCATCCAGCCATCTCATCCTCTGTCATCCCCTTCTCCTCCCACCTTCAATCTTTCCCAGCATCAGAGTGTTTTCCAATGAGTCAACTCTTCGCATAAGGTGGCCAAAGTACTGGAGTTTCAGCTTTAGCATCATTCCTTCCAAAGAAATCCCAGGGCTAATCTCCTTCAGAATGGACTGGTTGGATCTCCGTGCAGTCCAAGGGACTCTTAAGAGTCTTCTCCAACACCACAGTTCAAAAACATCAATTCTTCGGCACTCAGCTTTCTTCACAGTCCAACTCTCACATCCATACATGACTACTGGAAAAATAATAGCCTTGGCCAGACAGACCTTTGTTGGCAAAGTAGTGTCTTTGCTTTTCAACATGCTATCTAGGTTGGTCATAACTTTCCTTCCAAGGAGTGTCTTTTAATTTCATGGCTGCAGTCACCATTTGCAGTGATTTTGGAGCCCAGAAAAATAAAGTCTGACACTGTTTCCACTGTTTCCCCATCTATTTCCCATGAAATGATGGGACCAGATGCCATGATCTTCATTTTTTAATGTTGAGTTTTAAGCCAACTTTTCACTGTCCTCTTTCACTTTCATCATGAGGCTCTTTAGTTCCTCTTCACTTTCTGCCATAAGGGTGATGTCATCTGCATACCTGAAGTTATTGATATTTCTCCTGGCCATCTTGATTCCAGCTTGTGCTTCTTCCAGCCCAGCATTTCTCATGATGTATTCTGTATATAAGTTAAATAAACAGGGTGACAATATACAGCCTTGATGTACTCCTTTTCCTATTTGGAACCAGTCTGTTGTTCCATATCCAGTTCTAACTGTTGCTTCCTGACCTGCATATAGGTTTATCAAGAGGCAGATCAGGTGGTCTGGTATTTCCATCTCTTTCAGAGTTTTCCACAGTTTATTGTGATCCACACAGTCAAAGGCTTTGGCATAGTCAATAAAGCAGAAATAGATGTTTTTGGAACTCTCTTGCTTTTTTGATGATCCAGCGGATGTTGGCAATTTGGTCTCTGTTCCTCTGCCTTTTCAAAACCAGCTGGAACATCAGGAAGTTCACAGTTCACATATTGCAGAAGCCTGGCTTGGAGAATTTTGAGCATTACTTTACTAGCATGGGAGATGAGTACAATTGTGTGGTAGTTTGAGCTTTCTTTGGCATTGCCTTTCTTAGAGATTGGAATAAAAACTGATCTTTTCCAGTCCTGTGGCCACTGCTGAATTTTCCAAATTTGCTGGCATATTGAGTGCAACACTTTCACAGCATCATCTTTCAGGATTTGAAATAGCTCAACTGGAATTCCATCACCTCCACTAGCTTTGTTCGTAATGATGCTTTCTAAGGCCCACTTGACTTCACATTCCAGGATGTCTGGCTCTAGGTCAGTGATCACACCATCGTGATTATCTGGGTTGTGAAGATCTTTTTTATACAGTTCTTCTGTGTATTCTTGCCAACTGTTCTTAATATCTTCTGTTTCTGTTAGGTCCATACCATTTCTGTCCTTTATCGAGCCCATCTTTGCATGAAAAGTTCCCTCTGTATCACTAATTTTCTGAAGAGATCTCTAGTCTTTCCCATTCTGTTGTTTTCCTCTATTTCTTTGCATTGATCACTGAAGAAGGCTTTCTTATCTCTTCTTGCTCTTCTTTGGATCTCTGCATTCTTATAGCTTTTCTCTTCTCCTTTGCTTTTCACTTCACTTCTTTTCACAGCTATTTGTAAGGCCTCCCCAGACAGCCATTTTGCTTTTTTTGCATTTCTTTTCCATGGGGCTGGTCTTGATCCGTGTCTCCTGTACAATGTCACGAACCTCATTCCATTCCATAGTTCATCAGGCACTCTATCTATCAGATCTAGGCCCTTAAATCTATTTCTCACTTCCACTGTATAATCATAAGGGATTTGATTTAGGTCATACCTGAATGGTCTAGTAGTTTTCCCTACTTTCTTCAATTTCAATCTGAATTTGGCAATAAGGAGTTCATGATCTGAGCCACAGTCAGTTCCTGGTCTTGTTTTTGTTGACTGTATAGATCTTCTCCATCTTTGGCTGCAAAGAATATAATCAATCTGATTTTGGTGTTGATCATCCAGTGATGTCCATGTGTAGAGTCTTCTCTTGTGTTGTTAGTATATACAGTATATAATACAACATAATATGCATATATACATATGTATTTCACATACATACAAACATATGAGTATATTGTATATATGTGTATACAATATGTAATTGATATATATACAATATATATGTGTATATGTATAAACACATACAAATTGTTTTTCAACCTAGAACCAAAAGCTCCCGTTCCTAGCAAGTAAGGCTCCTGGCATGTTAGAGAACAGTTTAGAGATCAGCCCATTTCTATTATCATCGCTGAAAATTGTTCTGTCAATGAAATGATCTACCATGAAGGACATCTGTGGAAACACAGTCTGTGACTAGAGCCTCTGAATAATTTCCACGTGTTCCTGCCAGTCTCTTACACTTCATGTCCTTGAGTCATAGAGTCATGGACAGGTAGCTGAAAGCATCATAGCATATGCCATGCCACTATAATTCACTCAAGTGTTAATAGCTGCTCACAAGGATACACCCAGCCTCCCCCAAATACTAGGCAACCAAACTTCAGTGTTCCTTACAGGAAAAGCCAAATGCATCTCCCTTCCAGCACAAGTAGTAAAGAGAACTGCATGACTGGTTCTTATTCCCAGGACCACTATTAAATTATTCTGTCAACTTGGGCAAGTCACTTTGGGATCCTCCTTGGATCTTTAGTTTTTTCAGTTGTTTAATGCAAGGGAGGAAACATTTCCCGTGATCTCTCCCTGTTGACTGTTTCCCCTCTTCTCCTCTACACAACTGACAATGTTAACTATCTGATCGGTATTCCTCTAATTATCAATTCCCAATCTCCACAAAAGTAAAAGTCAGATCATAACATTCACCTGCTCCAAATCCTCCAATGTCTTCCCATTTCACTAGAATAAAATCTTAAGTCTTTACAATGACCTGTAAAGCCCCACAACTTTCTCCCCCTTTGCCTCTGCCCAAACTCCAATCATTTTGCTGACTTTATCTATTACTCTTTCCTTCGGTACTAGTTTGCTGCGGCCGCTGCTGCTAAGTTGCTTCAGTCGTGTCCAACCCTGTGCGACCCCATAGACGGCAGCCCACCAGGCTCTGCCGTCCCTGGGATTCTGCAGGCAAGAACCACAGAATGGGTGACTTAAACAATAGAAATTTATTTTCTCACAGTCTAAGACCAAAGTTTCAGCAGGTTTGGTTTCTTCTGAGGTCTGTCTCCTTGGCTTAAAAACGGCCACCTCCTTGTTCTGTCCTTCCATGGTCTTTCCTGTTTAAACAAGGACATCGATCAGATAGCCTTGGGGCCCACTCTAATGTCCTCATTTTGACTTAGCTGTCTCCTAACACAGTCATGTTCTCACGTACCATAGGTGAAGCTTTGAACACGAAATCCGAGGGGATACAGTCCAGCCCGCAGTACCCTCCCTCACTCTGCCCCAGCTAAATGGGCCTTCCACATGTTATTCAAACATACAACTTGCCTTTGCATTGTCTCTTCCTTGTCTCTCAATACTGCAAAATACAATGATGCCTGTTGCAATCTTGTAACTCTAAGGATGCGGCTGTAACTTAATGGATGTGTCAGCCCTGGCTAGAGTACTGTTAAGATTCACCCTAAGCCACTTTTCATCTCCTTGCTTCTCTCTCTTGCTCTGTTTATTCCCTTTAAGTCCTCACTCTAAAGCCTTCACAGGTAATGTCTTTACAGTTTGATTTCCCTTCTTTCATTCAACCTAGTCAGTGTAGAGCTTTCATCTTCACTCTGGTGTGGCTGCCAAATATAGATTGTGCTGACTTCTCTATTTAAAAGAAGTGCATTGAATACCAGGTCATGAGCCAGTCACTGTTAGTGTCCAGGGATATTCAGGAAAACCTTAAGATGAGGATTGCTGAGGACTAATGAATACAGCACCAGTATAAACAAGGCAGTGGCAGAGCCCAGAGAAGGAGCAGTTAAATGAACAGACACCAAGGCAGCTTCTGGAAAGAGATGGCAGTAGAGCTGAAGCTTGAAAAACAGTTAGTAGGCATTATAATGGGGAAGAGAATTTTCTAGACTGTGTTAGCATCATGTGAGAAAGTACAGAAGCATGGAGAAGCATGATATGGACAGAGTAAAGCACACACTGAGAGGAAGGTAATAATCAGGCTTGATTGAGAGAGGAGCTAGAGTAAAGGCCGTACATGCTAAGAACCTGTAACTTGAGTTCTGGCGAGCATTAACAAATTCTTAGCAAGAGAGTAATTCAGTCAACTCTCTAAGTTAGGAACTTAGTCATCACTGAAGAGGATGACTTATAAGGGCTGGTTCTGGACAGAGGAGCCCAGTTAGGAAGTTACTGTACTTGAGCAACTCTGCTGTGAAAACATAAGAACCAGAACCAAGTCAGAGACAACACAAATGGAATGGAATGGAATGTATGAATGTACAATGAATTAAGGAAATGGAATCTACAGGATTGATTTTGGGTGTAGATGTGGGAGTTGAACAAGACGAAAAACCTAGAACAAATCTCGGGTTTCTGGGTTTGGCAATGAAAGAGATGATAATGTTATTATTCATTATGAGAAGGAAGATAAACAAATTCAGTTGCAGTCATGTTGAGTGAGACGTGAGAAAAGACATCCACTAGGCAGCTTGCTCTATTTACAGTTTTTGTAACCAGCAGTGAGAGTGTATAATTGGGTAGATGAAAGTTTCAACTGGTAGAGACCCACCTGGCTGCTTTGTTCGCTTTCTAAGAATTCTCTGCTTCTAATCACATCATAGAATCATAAGTAAAAGGAAGTGTGCTAGAGTTGCTTCTGTAAGAGACTGAAAAGACAGAGTATTGGATTAGCCAAAAACTTTGCTCGGGTTTTTCCATAAGATGTCACAGAAAAACCTGAACAAATTTTTTGACCAACCCAAATACATCCACAATGCCTCTCCCACAATGTAATATCTCCTGAGGTACAGCTGTCCTTTGGATTCCAAAAATGTGGGTGGGTGACTCAGTATGACATGGCATAAACATTAACCACAGTATAGTGACCACACAGCAATCCCCCCCGATCTCTGCTGTATAACAAAATATAGTGATCAGTGAAGTATATTGCTTCACAGATAACCAGGTGTTTTGTTTTAACCTCAAAAATCTAGTGAAGTGGACAAAAGAAACAATATTTTCTGGTTTTCATTTTACTGATGAGGAATCAGACAAATAAGAGATTAAGTGACTTGGCCAAGGTCATATTTAGTCTATTGTGAGCAAGAGTAAGTCTTATGACTTTCAACTCAGCTCTTTCCAATATATTACACAGGTTCTCCAAGCAGAGCACACTTACAAAGGAAATATAAGCTGCTCCCCATACCAGTTTAACAGTAATAGCAATTTAATCTTTGAAGTAATCAACCCAGGCTTTTCACTTAGCAGTGAAATTGCAGGTGGAAACTATAGAACTTGAAACTCTACCTTTCACATTTCTGTATTGATCCTACTTGATGGTTAGTGATATTAAGGGGATACATCCTACATCTAGTGTTTCACAGCCAAGCCCTACAAAGCAAAGTAACCCACAACACAGAAGGCGCTAAGTTTCTTTCTTGGCTCTAAAGGATCATTAATCTTGACCTCTCTTTTCTGTTCAGCTGCTGAAAAGAACTGGCTTTCATTCTAATAATTATCGTCATCATTATTTTATCAGTTTATCAAGAACCCCCTAAATTTTAATGTGGTCAGGAATACCTACTGAGATCATATTCTTCTATGTACTAAATGATACTGTCATAAATTACCAGCTGCTAAACATGAATATCTCAGAAGTTGTAATTCCCTATCAAGTTCACTATTGTAGCCTCATAAATTGCCAAACCACGTGGTTTTTTAGAAAGTTAAAAATATACCATATATTTGATTAATCCTGCCTTAATTACTGTCTCTTGATTTTTGTGGTTTCTCAGGGATGCGATTTTCAGGGTTTACGTAAATGTTTTATTTCATGAGATAAATTAAGACATGAGTCTTTTGTAAAAGAGAGAAAGGAGAGTAATTTGATTCTCTGAAGAGATGGCACTGTATTAGAGACAGCTTGAAATGTTTTATCTTTATCTACTAAAAATTCCAGGCTGAAAAGAGTAAAATTATCTCCTCCTCTCTTTAAATGCTTTTACCCTAGTGGCGTTATATAATTATCCACAAAAGGGTGTGTCATGTTACACCGTCACTACCTTTCTTTCCCTTAGCTGGACATTTCAAAGATAAATAGATGAGAAATGGTGTCACTCAAAAGAGATATCAAAAATTCATCCATACAAGCTTCCTTGAACTGGTTTCATTTAATAAATGAAGCTATACATTTTCATTTAAATATCAGTTCAGTTCAGTTCAGTTGCTCAGTCATGTCCGACTCTTTGCGACTCCATGGACTGCAGCACGCCAGGCCTCCCTGTCCATCACCAACTCCCGGAGGTCACCCAAACTCATGTCCATTGAGTCGGTGATGCCGTCCAGCCATCTCATCCTCTGTCGTCCCCTTCTCCTCCTGCCTTCAACCTTTCATATATAAAACCTTAACTGTCCCTCATTTTTGACATGGCCCAGGAGGCCCTCTGTTCATTCTCCAGCCTTACCTCCTTCCACTTTCTCCAACCATGGTGTCATCTTTTCAGTTCACTGAACACCTCAAGTTTATTGATTGTGCCTTGGGGCCTTTGCACATCCAGATAATTCTTCCTGCCCCCACCCCAACCACCACAACCCATTTTTAAATGGTTTCTAACTTTTTTTCCCCTCTGTCACTTCACCTTGTTTATTTTCCTTATAGTGCTTATAAAAATTTGCAAAAAAAAATATTTTTAAATGTTACTTCTTACCTGTCTTCTTCAACTCCATTAGGCCAGATAACATCTCTAGCCAATGGTTAGTACTGTACATCATTGGTATTCTATATATGTTTGCTGAATGAATGAATTACAGGAATTTCTACTCAAATTTTTAGTTGATGACTGTACACTTACACCTTAATGCTACTGCTAAGTCGCTTAAGTCGTGTCCGACTCTGCGCAAGCCCATAGATGGCAGCCTACCAGGCTCTGCCATCCCTGGGATTCTCCAGGCAAGAACACCAGAGTGGGTTGACGTTTCCTTCTCCAGTGCATGAAAGTGAAAAGTCAAAGTGAAGTCACTCAGTCGTGTCCAACACTTCGCAACCCCATGGACTGCAGCCTACCAGGCTCCTCCGTCCATGGGATTTTCCAGGCAAGAGTACTGGAGTGGGGTGCCACTGCCTTCTCCTACACCTTAATAGTATCCCCTATATTCTAAATGCACACATATTTCCATAGGTAGAGGAGTCATCACCCACAGAAACATTTCTCTAGGCATGTAAGCATTGGAATGATAAAACATTCTGCCAACATTCATTTACTAATAGTTTTCAAATATGTTACCAAAAGGGAGTATGAGGCTTGAGGCTATCAATGTGATATTATTAATAAATATAATGATGAAATTTTTTAATTAAAAAGCACCTGTTCACTTAGTAGCATGGAATGTAGTACTTGTATCACTTCCCTACCCCCATCAAATTATTTATTCCTTAAGTTACATAAATTTCATAAACTTTCATTAAATTCCATAAAATTTAAACTCAAATGAAATACTTTAACTTGCTGCTGCTGCTGCTGCTAAGTCGCTTCAGTCGTGTCCGACTCTGTGCGACCCCATAGACGGCAGCCCACCAGGCTCCCCCGTCCCTGGGATTCTCCAGGCAAGAACACTGGAGTGGGTTGCCATTTCCTTCTCCAATGCATGAGAGTGAAAAGTGAAAGTGAAGTCGCTCAGTTGTGTCCGACTCTAGAGACCCCATGGACTGCAGCCCACCAGGCTCCTCCATCCATGGGATTTTCCAGGCAAGAGTAATAGAGTGGGGTGCCATTGCCTTCTCCAATACTTTAACTTAGTAACAATCAATTTAATACTATTTCTTTTGTTTGGTTTTCATTCACGATAGAGAATATCCCACATTTTTTCCTTAAAAAAAAATCCATTCTTCAATTTTGGAAACATTATTAAACTATTAACTCATTTCTGAGTCATCAGTAGCTCAAGTTTCTTAATCCCAATTTTTTTTTAAAAAATCCTAATAAACATAGCCATGTTTTATGATGTACAAGACAAGCTAAAAGTTTTTTAATGCAAGCCAAAATGTATCAGTAGACTGAGCAGGATCAGGATGGTGGCAAGGAGAATACTTAATACACCTAAAACAACTTCATCAATTCTGGTTTCATGCAAGCTCATTCACGAGGCCTCAACCTTGCCATCTTCAGCTACACACACCTGAATGGCTATATTAGATGGTTCTGTGTTATGGGGAGTTGACAGAAAATAGTCATTATATTAGATCTAGGGGTGACAAACTTTCCTTATAAAAGACCAGATAGTTCTTTAGACTTTGTGAGTCACACGGTCTGTGCTATAACTACATGGACTACACATAAAAGGATACGAGCAGGAGTGTTATAATAAAACTTTATTTACAAGGACAGATTATGGGCTGGATTTAGCCTGCAGCTGCAGTTTGCCAACCCCTGCATGAAATGATCACGACATAGATGGCTTTGTGAAAGGGAGTTAGCCATAGGGTAAATTCCAGGCCCACAAACATCTATTAAACACCTACTAAATGTCAAGGGTTTCAGATAGTGTCATAACTAAACTTTACAGCTGATCCATATTTGGTTTCAGATGCGAAACTGAAATTACCTAGCTACTAAGTTGAATAGTGAGACCATGAATTCACTCTCCTCTAGGACTTAAGACCATGGAGTTAAACAACCTGGGCTTGCATCTTGCCTCAGCTGTTTATCAACTGTGTGCTTTATGGAAAATGACCCGACCTTTGTCAGTGTCTTCACATGCTTCAGACAGTGGTCGTAAGGATTAATAAGCCACAAATAGTGTCTGGAACACTATCCTCTGCTCAATGCGTGTGGCCAGCTACAAAAACAATTCTGTAGACACTTAAGGCTCCAGAGAGTTCTCTCAAAGTTTCCACAAATATTTGACCCAAACAATGTTGTTTTTCACTATTTAAAACACTTGCATAAAAAGAAATGCATACCAAATTTAACCTATTTTCTTCCTCTATGTTTTAACTTGTGCTGTTAGCTTTTTTTGTGCTTAGATATTAGAGCAAAGCTTTTCCTGTTCTTCCTGTTTATTTAAAGATTCTGCAGTGAATTCATAGTAAGACCATTTTTAACTACTTATGGATGTGAGTCTGAGTGACCTCCGGGAGTTCGTGATGGACAGGGAGGCCTGGCGTGCTGCGATTCGTGGGGTGGCAGAGAGCTGGACATGACTGAGCGACTGATCTGATCTGATCTGTGTGAATCAGAATTGTCTTGCCATTGTGCCACCAAAGTAAAGAAAAGAAAGTAGAAAGTTAGAAGTTGACATGGATATAAAATTCTCATTTCTAATTTTGTGTTAATCGGAAAAACTTCATTATTCTCAATAAGTGACTTTATAATAAGTACATATTATAATTTACTTTAAAAAACCTTTATACCAAAAATGACTCACTGTTTTGTTTTCTGTTTTAAATATTGAAGTGTCATTCCTTTGGAGCTAAAAAAGGCATTCCCCAACAAAAACATTTAACTTGAGCAGTTTGTTTCTTTAATTATTTTTTTTTTTTAAGACCAAGGCTTGAAATCACTAGTATGAGAATGATTCTTATGTACCTTTTTAAAAAAAATCACATCCTGACAATTAGGACAAGATAAAGAGTTAATAAAGAGAGCTCTTCAATCTCCTCCACTCCCTCATCATCATTATTATGCCCAATGGCATCAATACATATTTTCTCCTTTGATCTTCCTGATAATCCTCTGAGTTTGCCAGGCAGGGGGCATTAGTCTCATTTTATATTAGGTTGCCCAAAAAGTTCATTTGGGTTTTTCCATTACACCATATGGAAAAACCCAAACAAACATTTTGGCCAACCCAGTACATGAGGAAGTTGAATGAGACTCAGAATATAAATAACTTCCCAAGACCACACTACTAAGCAAGTAGCAGAGTTAAAACTCAAATCAGGAGACTTGCTGCTCCAGAGCTTTCCTCATCAGTTTTGATACCAAAAAGATGACTGGGATTTTGAAATGGCACTTTGGAGGTTCAGAGGTCAGCCCTCAATCCATTGCCTAGGCTGAAGGAGATGCGGGATCATCAAGCACATCTTATTCCTTGGTGATTTTCCTACATGCTGACCAAGCTCTCTAAGGATAAAGGCCAGCCTAAGCACTTGTAATGTGCTTTTATTATTTTTCTGGGTTCTGTCACAGCTTTTGCCAAGAGTCATTTGACATAAAATTTTGTTAAAAATCCACGTGTAGGTCTTAAATTCAATCCTGGTTATGGTCTCCTAGAGCTTATGCCCTAAGAGGGCAGGGCAGTACTGGGTATTCATGTCTACAACGCAGGGAGGTATCCAAATCATACATGTGAATAAAAGTATCCTGGAGTCAAGCATCACTCTACAAACTACCTTTTCTTGAGCTCTCTTTTCTTTTTGTGACCACTATTTTTGGGCCACATGTGCGGGAATGCTGTAATGTTTCCAAGTGATTTTGAAATTTTGATCCTATCTCCCTCCAATTTTTTCTGTATATCACTGTGTAGTGGCAAAGCCTCCAGCAACACTTCTCCAGTGACTCTCAAAACAAGGTGAGATCCTCTGCCTGAGATTCAAGCTTCTCCAGAACATGGAATGCCCTATTAGTATCTATTATGTATCCTCTCTACAACCCTTCATCTATAGCGCCGCTCGGTGTCTTGGTCATTGCTTGTCTGTCTGCTGTTTCATTTCTCTCCACAGATCCAGATTCTATTCATGATCTCAGATCCAACCCAACCTTAATTTTCCATGAATTCTTTCTTCTCTAGTAATTTTAGCCTTTAGAATTTTCATAATACAAATTTTGTCACACTTGATGATACTTGCGTTATTATCATTTTATGGGTTAGTCCAATCTCTGTGGAGAATACTGGCAATCATAAAAATTGCACCCACATTTCTCTACCTCCCCCACTGTAAAATCCACTAAGTTAAATTCTTCATAAAATAATTCATAGACTTAATTAAATTGAAATAAGTCCAAAGTACAGATACAAAAAAAAAAAAAAACATGTTCTGAAATATGTCCAATCCATAGTCCGTGCTTATCTCAAGATAATTTTCCACTGTACTTTTAATAAAAGGGAAACCTTTAATTTCATAGTTTGTTTTTCCCCCTCTAGCATTGCCATTGTTATCGATATTTATAAGTGAAATATGTCCCTGAAGCGTCTATAAACACCCAAGAATGAATTATAGCAAATATTTAACAACTGACTACCTTCTAATAGGTTAAACAAGATGAGTGATACAGTAGATCATCAAACACCTTTCACCTGGAAAGATGGCTAACAATTTCCTTTAGTGTTATCTGAAAGATTCAGGAAAGTCTATTTTAGACATTACACAAGATTTCAATGAGTAGGGCATAATTCTACCTTTCACATCTCCTGTCTAGAGAGAAAAACTAAACACAGAAAAAGATACTTTCTGTAAGCCTTCAACCCTATATGTTTTTTAAAAAGTTACAGTGTGAATGAAAGACAAATTTTATTCATATTTAAGAAATGAGAAGAGAGGAGTTGTAGGTTGTTAATATCAAGGAATATTTTGCCCTGTTCCAGAAGAATATACATTTTTGTCTTGGAGTCAGTTTCTAAGTCAAGTCCTTCAAAACAGGCAAAGTTCTAGCCTTGGTTCTGGCTATAGTGCATGTGGATAAGGAAAGGGTGAGGAAGAGGGGTCTTACCCCTGGCATCAAGTTTTATTTGTTCTGATATGTAATATTCTTTCTCCACCTGAAGATGATGTCAGGGTGACTGGAAAGCAAGAACTTGGTTGACTGAGCAGAAGCAATCTGTTGTATTCTGTTCTTTGAACCCAGAGATAATCAAAGACTGTTATTTCATCTCCTGGCTGACCTAACAGGAGAGTGAAAAATGAACTAAGAATGTGAGATAGCCAGATCATTTGAGCATATTTTAAAAAAAATCACTGTGCCTCTTGAAATTGATCAGACTTAGCTGATATGTTTTGTTTTCATCAGTAATTTGGATTTTTTTCCTATATTCCAGACACCTCTGTTGCTGTGGGATTTAATCTATTGGGTAAGAGTAAATGACTTAAACTGTAATCATATTTACAGAAAGCACAGAAAAGATGTTAAGGCTGTAAACAACATAGAATTATACCCTAAGGTAGAATCTGGCTAGGCGAATTGGGACAGAACTCTATAAAAATTTAAATGTCTTTCTTGAATTTCTAATTGAAACTGCTACTATATGAGTTGCTGTTCATTAGTCATTCCAGCCTTGGTCATGTAGTATTTATTAAGACTATCCCTCCCTTGGAGCATGGAAGAAAATGTTGACTGAAGAGGTATTTTTAAGCAAAAGGGAAGTGGACTGGGTAGAATTTGCAAGACCTGAGTTCCAGTCCCCGCACATCCCTGTGTGATCTTGGATAAGCATCTTTACCTCTCTGGTCTATCTAGGGTAAACAGAAAAGATTGAATTGAGATAGAATTCCAAGTTGTGCTCTGTTAGTGGGGTGGTTGGGAAGAGCAAAGCCTGCCTCAGGATATTCATACTCTCTTTTTCACTCCCTAGAATGCTCATCACCCCAACTTTACCCCCTTACTTCAACCCTACCCCCAGATCTGTGCACAGCTCATTCTTTCCCATCATGTGATTCTCTGCTATCATGCACTCCTTAAATGCATGAGAAGGAAACGGCAACCCACTCCAGTATTCTTGCCTAGAGAATCCCAAGGACATTGGAGCCTGATTGGCTACAGTCCACGGGGTAGCAAAGAGTCAGACATGATTGAAGCGGCTGAACACGCACTCCTTTACAAGTCCCTCCCACTACTGTTGAGCGCAGGGAACCCTACTCAGTACTCTGTAATGACTATATGGGGAAATAATCTAAAAAGAGTGGATATATATATATATATATATATATGTATAGCTGATCCACTTTGCTGTACTGTAGAAAAAAACCAACATTTTAAATCAACTATACTCCAATAATTTTTTTTTTTTTTTTAAGTAGCACATACATAAAAAAGTCCCTCCGGGATAGTTCTTTCTAATACCTCCTCTTCCGTATCCCTTACCCTCCTTCATGCTTCTTGGCATTTATCATTACTTAGTACAAACATATATGTTTTTATGTATTCCCTTTTTTGTTTGATGTCTCCTTCCTTTGAACTATAGATCTTATAGATCCCTGCACTATAAGAGCAGGGATCTTGTCTGTTTTGTGTGTGCTTAAAACTGTACCCAGTATGTAGTAAGCATTTAATAAATATTTGTTAGTTGAATGAATGGATGGATGAATCCTCACCTGGCAAAGATGACAATACAGTAGCAGAGAACAGCAGTTGCTCCCTCTGGTTATCCAGTGTGTCACAGTCCCCACCATTCCCACTGTGTTTCCGACACTGGGCTCATTCATTATTGGAGCTGTGTTTCTTATATTTCACCACTTTTCCACCATTAATGTTCCTGCTTGTTCTATATGGGTATTTTCATTTATGACATGATACTCTAGGGAAGCCCACACTCCAGGTCCAAGATGTGTTTGGGCAGAAAAAAAGTTTGCTGCTAAAAATAATTTGAAGACTCCTAGACAAGAGGACCTTTCAAATCCCTTCCAGCTCTAACAACCAGTGAATTCATGCCTTACAGCCATTGAGATCTATAAGTATGAAATACAAGACGCATGTATTCAACTCTTCATAGCCTCCTTTAAATGCTTTTTTTTCTTTTCTTTTCTTTTTTGAGTCAATCCCTGCAGGAGCCAACCATGTGAGCCCATTAAGAGAACAGTTCATTCCCACCTGCCGCCTGGAGCCAGCCAACAATCTTAGCTTCACCACTCCATTCTTGATTGTGTACAGCCATTCCAATCCTGAGTGGCAGGATTTGCAAAGACAGCTGTTGGGCTCCACAAACATTTGGAGGAGAGGGAAAATATGAGGTAGGTTGCTGCATTCTTCTGCTCTTTTTTTTTACTGAAAGAAACAGCTGCGAGCTTCACATGGAGGATGAAGTAAACAAAAGCTCTGATGCCCAGCACCATTCAACAGCCAACATTCAAAAGCATTTTCCCCACCACGAATGTCGACGTCATTCAAATCCCTCTAGGCTCAGTCCCCCTCACAGTGCGCTGGGGAAATCGGGGTCTTTGCATGCCGCGTTCCCTCGACCAAACGCTGCCCACGATGTGCAATTCACTCCAATCAAAGGAGTGTGATTCAAGTCCCTTGACTCGATCAGCATTCCATTACTGGTTATCGCACACAGCGTTGTCAAGTTTCAGCAACCTCTATGTGCACGGGGCAAACACGCAGCGTTAATCTCTGACAGGCAAGCGTTCTTAGGTTCAGTGGCAGGAGCTTTTGCAAACTGTGCTGGGGCAGTAGATCTCTTATAGGAAAGTCAAGGTATGTTTAGAGGAATTCTCTGATTCAGCCGTGGCTGGCTCATTTCTTTTGTTTCCTCTTCCCTTTTATTTGCTTATACAGAAAACAGAGTATTCATTTATTCCCCCCCCCCCCCCCCCCCCCCCCCCCCCCCCCTCCTTCGCCCCCTCCCCCCCATCCCTCTTAACTGCCAGGGCCATCTGTCCATATGAAACCGTCTTTGGTTGCACAGTTTTAAATCCAGGTGACAATCAAAATGAAGCAGTGATTGTCCCTTAATGTTTTCTCTGAAGGGATTAAACATTTTTGAAAGCCTTTGTTTATGTTTGTTTCAAGTTCTTCAGTTGAAATACTGTACTCCTTGAATGGCAGGGAATAAAGCCTGTGAGCTGATGTATTGAATAAGTGTGTTAAGCAGGGGCACTGTTTTCTAAATACTGTAAAATTAAGCAACTTCTTTTTTAAATGAGACTTTTGATGTTTAACAGTTATATTTTCAATCTCTTTGGCTTGGTTTAAAATTAAAATTCTTTGTTTTCATGTGTGCCACTTAAGGCAGCTTGGTTGGCAAGTAAATGCACTGGAAGGAAAATAATTCTTTTGTGCCCTGACTCCATAAATGTGGTAACTTAATATATCCAGTAGACACATATACATATGATTTTTAGTCAAAGATATTCACAGATAGGGTAAGGAATAAAGAAAGACTTTGTCTACAGGATTCTTTTATCCTCTTATGCTTCATGTCACCCAATTTGTGCCTTTTTTTTTTTAAACAAAGCCATTGCTACTCTAAAAAGTATTGATTTTGTCTAGTTAAACATGTCAAGTCAGAAGAAATGATCAATGGATTACTTCTTCAAAACATTTATTCCCCCAATAGAATCTGCTGATTTTTATAATCTCCAAGAGGCAGATACAGGAGTCAAAGAAGAAAGATAAAATTTGAAATATATCCTTCATCTTTTTTTTTTCACATCTATAAATGAAAACCCAAGTTAAGGAATATCATTTTCTAGGTCTCTTATTCTACCTCTCTGTATTATCATTATGTTTTATTGTTGCTGCTGGGTGAAGGAACATGAGATGGCCTTCCTCAAATATCTGGGTGTTAAATTCAGTTCCTATCTTTTAAGTAAATTGGGTTCAGTCAGTAGTGACTCACTGCCCCAGAGTCTGGGAAACATTATCAGCAAAGGCATTCACCATCAAGGAAGACAAACACATATTCTATGGGTCCATCCTTTCAACCATCTCCTGGACTCTGGTAGCCTTTCCTGAGTCAAAGATCTCTCTAAAAACACTCACTGTCATACCATCTTATGATGCTCAGGAACGGCTCAAGTCCTTATAAATCCCAGATGCACCAGGAGGAAAACCACTTTGAACAGATGATTTCCATGATCTCCGAAATTCAAATAAACAGTATTTCTTAAAATTAATGGACATCAGCATGAGAGGTTCAGCATGGAATCAACTAAAGAGGAATTTATGACTGAAGTACCAACAGTGCTTACTATAAGACAGGACAGGCAAGAGGGAGCTCCAGTAGGTCTCTGCAACAGAACTGCAGGCATTACAAGGCTAGTGCCCCAGGTCACGGCTTCTCAAAGTCTCCTATTAGAAGAATGATAAGCTGTCATTTGCTGAGGGCACCCTCCAGAACTGCGCTGATATGTGGTATTTTTAATACTCACAAGTCTGCCAGGTAGGAATGAGGTGCATTTTTTTTCAGATTAGGAACTTAAGTCATAAAAATGTGGTCCTAGGCCACACAATTTGATAAATATCATTAAAAAATATTTTTTTGGGACTATAGTTGCTTTACAATGTCGTGTTGGTTTCTACTGTACAGTGAAGTGAATCAGCTATACATGTACATATAACTCCTCTTTTTTTGAGATTTCCTTCCCATTTAGGTCACCACAGAGCATTGAGTAGAGTTCCCTGTGCTCTACAGTGGGTTCTCATTAGTTATCTACTTTACAAAGAAGAGATAAATATCATTTTTTAAAAATAGCATAGAGGATATAAAAGAATCACCTTTTCAAAGGAGTCACATAGAACTTAGAGTGACAATTTCATCCATAGCTTAATGTATTCCTGAAAAGTAAGGGTTTGGGGAGAGCTAAATTAATTCCTTGCTTTGTCCTAGGATGTGTTCTTTTGAGGGGCATTTATTTCATATACTAAATACTTATCTGAAAGGATCATTGCCTTATTCCATGTGCTAATTTGTGGGGAGAAGTTTATGTATTGGGGGAATTTAATTCATTCCTGAATTTTACCCAGGAAATGAAAGCCAGATGTTTTTGGACATTTGTTATTTGCTTGAAGTAAAAGCCTAGGTTAAGATAAGAGAGAGAGATTGATTGGCTATTGCATCTTCCTCTGGAGAAAGTGAAACTTTACGTATCTTACATTTTATCATACCTCAAAACTTTAGGATGGGTCTTAATGAGAGGAAATTTTTTTTGAATGTCCTTTTCCTTGTAGATGGCAGGGATGGAAAGATGTAGTCAATTATATTAACAGAGCTCTCAACTAATTTAAATTCAAAGTGAATCCCCCCTGAGAGTTAGGGACCTTGAGAAAAAGCCCTCTCTAGGAGAGTTCACTGTCAGGTTCGCAGAGAGGCGGTGGTTCTCCTGCACTCCTGGGGCGGATCTGCAGATTCCGTTTCAGGCAGCCACACTTCAACAGTAAGAGGAGCTCGCTGAGTCTGTCCACGTGCGTCTGCTGGCTCGCCCATCTGTCTGGCATCTCTGTGCCCCTCCTCTTCCACACTCCCTTCCATGACCTTCCCAGCCAAATAAGCTGTCTTTCCAAATATGACCCTAACTCATGCAACAGCTGGAGGCAAGAGCAAAACGGACTGAGCTCATAAGTGTATTAGCATTGAGTTCTCTCTCTCTTTTTATTTTTTTCCCCAGCACTAAAGGATGTTTGGAATATTCATCTAAGGAACTTTTTCAGAAAATTTCATTCATAAAGATTGTTGAAGGATTTCTCAGAGTTTCAGTTTAGCAGATCTTTTGGAAGGTATGAATGCCCAGATTATTATTTCTCCATCTCCTGTTTCTGAGCTTGGGGAGGACAGAAGACTGACTCACAGCTGGCTAGCCACACTCCTCCTTAGAGATGCTGATGATCTCCATCATCATGGTCCCTGGCCATTCTTTGGAAGAACTGAGAGACACTATTTTTGTGAGATAACTGGACCATGCATTGAAGACCCAGGCCTCCTTCCTGCACTTGCCCTTGAAACTGTCTTCACCCTGAGAGCCAAAGAAGCAATCTATTATACATTTAGGGAAGTACTGCAAAATATGTTAGGCTCTGTACAAATAAGGTGCATGCTCTGCCTTCTTCATATAGTTTAGTTCTGACTCAGGGGACTTGGAAAAAAACTCAAACAACTGAGTCATGGTGAGTTCACCCAGGACACCTCATTTCACACTAATGTCATTTTCCTTTTTTTTTTTTTTTTTGGTAGTTAGACCAGGGGAATCCCAAATACATAGTATATCATATGTCAGCAAGGCATTATGACAAACTCTGGTCTTGATGCTCCTAACAGAGAGTGTTTTACTCAATTAAAGTTCATGTGGGGAAGTGGCTAATGTGTGCTGCTGAGCTTGGTCCTCGGCCCTATACCTGATTGGAGATCACACAACCAGGAAGGGCCGGTAACACATCTGAATGACTGGATCAGGATTCAGTAACGGCATAAGAGCACAGCATGTGGACCAAACACAAGATGATAAAATTTAGCAATACTAATTATGAAATTCTGCATTTAAGTTTCAAAAAGTAATATCATTTGGGGGAAGGAGAAACCAAACTTAATACTGGTTAAAAATATTTTGGAGATTGCTATTGTCCATCATCAGATGTTCCATCCTTTGGTTCCATCCTTTGGTTCCATCCTTTCACCTTTTGGATGGAACCAAAACAAAAAGAATACCCAGCTGTGGATGTGTCTGGTGATAGAAGCAAAGTACGATGCTGTAAAGAGCAGTATTGCATAGGAACCTGGAATGTCAGGTCCATGAATCAAGGCAAATTGGAAGTGGTCAAACAAGAGATGGCAAGAGTGAATGTTGACATTCTAGGAATTAGCGAACTAAAATGGACTGGAATGGGTGAATTTAACTCGGATGACCATTATATCTACTACTGTGGGCAGGAATCCCTCAGAAGAAATGGAGTGGCCATCATGGTCAACAAAAGAGTCCGAAATGCAGTACTTGGATGCAATCTGAAAAACGATAGAATGATCTCTGTTCGTTTCCAAGGCAAACCATTCAATGTCACAGTAATCCAAGTCTATGCCCCAACCAGTAACGCCAAAGAAGCTGAAGTTGAAAGGTTCTATGAAGACCTACAAGACCTTTTAGAACTAACACCCAAAAAAGATGTCCTTTTCATTATAGGGGACTGGAATGCAAAAGTAGGAAGTCAAGAAACACCTGGAGTAACAGGCAAATTTGGCCTTGGAATACGGAATGAAGCAGGGCAAAGACTAATAGAGTTTTGCCAAGAAAATGCACTGGTCATAGCAAATACCCTCTTCCAACAACACAAGAGAAGACTCTATACATGGACATCACCAGATGGTCAACACCGAAATCAGATCGATTATATTCTTTGCAGCCAAAGATGGAGAAGCTCTATACAATCAGCAAAAACAAGACCAGGAGCTGACTGTGGCTCGGACCATGAACTCCTTATTGCCAAATTCAGACTGAAATTGAAGAAAGTAGGGAAAACCACTAGACCATTCAGGTATGACCTAAATCAAATCCCTTATGATTATACAGTGGAAGTGAGAAATAGATTTAAGGGCCTAGATCTGATAGATAGAGTGCCTGATGAACTATGGAATGAGGTTCGTGACATTGTACAGGAGACAGGGATCAAGACCATCCCCATGGAAAAGAAATGCAAAAAAGCAAAATGGCTGTCTGGGGAGGCCTTACAAATAGCTGTGAAAAGAAGAGAAGCGAAAAGCAAAGGAGAAAAGGAAAGATATAAACATCTGAATGCAGAGTTCCAAAGAATAGCAAGAAGAGATAAGAAAGCCTTCTTCAGTGATCAATGCAAAGAAATAGAGGAAAACAACAGAATGGGAAAGACTAGGGATCTCTTCAAGAAAATCAGAGATACCAAAGGAACATTTCATGCAAAGATGGGCACAATAAAGGACAGAGATGGTGTGGACCTAACAGAAGCAGAAGATATTAAGAAGAGGTGGCAAGAATACACAGAAGAACTGTACAAAAAAGAGCTTCAAGACCCAGATAATCATGATGATGTGATCACTGACCTAGAGCCAGACATCTTGGAATGTGAAGTCAAATGGGCCTTAGAAAGCATCACTACGAACAAAGCTAGTGGAGGTGATGGAATTCCAGTGGAGCTATTCCAAGTCCTGAATGATGATGCTGTGAAAGTACTACACTCAATATGCCAGCAAATTTGGAAAACTCAGCAGTGGCCACAAGATTGGAAAAGGTCAGTTTTCATCCCAATCCCAAAGAAAGGCAATGCCAAGGAGTGCTCAAACTACCGCACAATTGCACTCATCTCACACGCTAGTAAAGTAATGCTCAAAATTCTCCAAGCCAGGCTTCAGCAATATGTGAACCGTGAACTTCCTGATGTTCAAGCTGGTTTTAGAAAAGGCAGAGGAACCAGAGATCAAATTGCCAACATCCGCTGGATCATGGAAAAAGCAAGAGAATTCCAGAAAAACATCTATTTCTGCTTTATTGACTATGCCAAAGCCTTTGACTGTGTGGATCACAATAAACTGTGGAAAATTCTGAAAGAGATGGGAATACCAGACCACCTGATCTGCCTCTTAAGAAATCTGTATGCAGGTCAGGAAGCAACAGTTAGAACTGGTCATGGAACAACAGACTGGTTCCAAATAGGAAAAGGAGTACGTCAAGGCTGCATATTGTCACCATGTTTATTTAACTTATATGCAGAGTACATCATGAGAAATGCTGGACTGGAAGAAACACAAGTTGGAATCAAGATTGCCGGGAGAAATATCAATAACCTCAGATATGCAGATGACACGACTCTTATGGCAGAAAGTGAAGAGGGGCTAAAAAGCCTCTTGATGAAAGTGAAAGTGGAGAGTGAAAAGGTTCGCTTAAAGCTCAACATTCAGAAAACGAAGATCATGGCATCTGGTCCCATCACTGCATGGGAAATAGATGGGGAAACAGTGGAAACAGTGTCAGACTTTGTTTTTCTGGGCTCCAAAATCACTGCAGATGGTGACTGCAGCCATGAAATTAAAAGACGCTTGCTCCTTGGAAGGAAAGTTATGACCAACCTAGATAGCATATTCAAAAGCAGAGACATCACTTTGCCAACAAAGGTTCGCCTAGTCAAGGCTATGGTCTTTCCTGTGGTCATGTATGGATGTGAGAGCTGGACTGTGAAGAAGGCTGAGCGCCGAAGAATTGATGCTTTTGAACTGTGGTGTTGGAGAAGACTCTTGAGAGTCCCTTGGACTGCGAGAAGATCCAACCAGTCCATTCTGAAGGAGATCAATCCTGGAATTTCTTTGGAAGGAATGATGCTAAAGCTGAAACTCCAGTATTTTGGCCACCTCATGCGAAGAGTTGACTCATTGGAGAAGACTCTGATGCTGGGAGGGATTGAGGGCAGGAGGAGAAGGGGACGACAGAGGATGAGATGGCTGGATGGCATCACTGACTCGATGGATGCGAGTCTGAGTGACCTCCGGGAGCTGGTGATGGACAGGGAGGCCTGGCGTGCTGCGGTTCATGGGGTCGCAAAGAGTTGGACACGACTGAGCGACTGATCTGATCTGATCATCAGATGTTATGTAACCTCCAAAATATCCCAAGTAATCTTAAATGGATTTAACAGTAAAAATAACATCTGGCATTTACTGAATAGCTCTCTGTGCTAAGGGAACAAATCTATAATGATGGTGTAACTATTCCCATTTTACAGATGAGAAATGGAGGAGAGTGAGTAACCAGCAGTAGGTCAAAATGGTTAACAAATTGCACAGTCAAGACTTCAGTCAAGGCTGGATGCCATTCATGAAAAAAAATTTTTAAGAACTTTGCATTAGCTACTCATATTACCTATGAAAAAATGTTATTTATCTTAAGGAAACAAAATTAAATGAAAACAATAATGAGCGTCTAGAGAAAGACGACTGGAACAGTAAGGAGTCTGGAGGTCATGCAATAAAAGACATAGTTGAAGAGATAGTAAACATTTAACATGAAAAATAGAAGATCTAGATGGATATGGAAGATATCTTCAAAAACTTAAGACCTAAAGGGCAAACTGGAAGCTACAGGCAGATTTGAATCCTAGAAAATTTTCCAACAATAAAAGTTTCATTACACACAAGGGAAGAGAAAGCTCCAAAAGGACTGAGCACTGTCATCACTAGAAGTACTCAGCAGATGTAGAGACCGTTCCACTAGGGTTGTTTCAGAGTGAAATTCTGCTTTCAGAGACATTTAGCCTAATTGAGGGATTCCTAATTTGAGTTCCATAGGTGACCTTCATGAAGTCTTGAGTCTCTAAAAATTATATGCATAATTTATATGTATGTATCAGTTCAGTTCAGTTCAGCCTCTCAGTTATGTCTGACTCTGCGACCCCATGGACTGCAGCACTCCAGGCTTCCCTGTCCATCACCAACTCCCAGAGCTGCCTCAAACTCATGCCCATCAAGTCGGTGATGCCATCCAGCCATCTCATCCTCTGTCATCCCCTTCTCCTCCCGCCTTCAATCTTTTCCAGCATCAGGGTCTTTTCCAACGAGTCAGTTCTTCGCATCAGGTGGCCAAGTATTGGAATTTCAGCTTCATCATCAGTCCTTCCAATGAATATTCAGGACTGATTTTCTTTAGGATTGACTGCTTTGATCTCCTTGCAGTCCAAGGGTCTCTCAAGAATCTTCTTCAACACCACAGTTCAAAAGCATGTGTGTATGTGTGTGTGTGTGTTCACTATCCCCCTCCCAGAGAGATGGTGCATATATTTCTTCAGATCCTCAAAGAAATTCTATAAAATCTGAACCAAAAAATGGAGTCCCCTCTAATTCTGCAATTCTATTATTCTCTTTTGTAAAACCAGTCTGACCCTTCACAGAGGTGTACCCCACAAAACTGATTGATTTAATGTTAGGGACAGAGGAGAATGAACAAATTCAGGAAAACGTCAACATTTTGAGCATAGTAACTGAGAAGCTGCTGATACCACTGAGAGATAAAAAGAGGGTGAAGCAAGAAGTCTATTATCAGAGGAAGATAATTAAGTAGAAATAAATGAACAGACTGAAGCCTGTCTAAGACTCCAGTGCTAAGTATGTATCCCAAATAGTCTTTTACTTCATGGCAGAAAAACACTGAAATTAAAGATACATATATAAATAGAGAAAAATTACTCAAAATTTAGAACCATGAAATGTTGTAACTCCAACTAGTCTAGAGATCACTTACGTCAGTCCTCTAATGTTATAACTGAAGAAACCACGTCTTAGAAAAAACTAAGAGACATACTGTCTATCACAGTACCCTGATTGCCAATTCAACTCTATGTCTACAAATTTAAGGGGAAACAAAATCCAGATTTCTAAAACATTCATATCTGGAATAAAGATACCACTTGAGTTTCCCAGGGGGGAGAAAAACTAATCTTAACTACATATAATACACAAAGATCCACTTTGTTATGGTTTAAGGCAAGACCATAACACTGCCCCTTAAGAGTTTTAAAGTATGAATTCCACTCTTTAGCATGCTCTGGCATATTTTCACAGTATTTTCAACCTTGGTCTTCATAGTCTGATTGACATCAAGAAAATTACATGGATTCCTAAAGAAAAGAGAAGCCATATAGCTGTGCTTTTTAGTGTTGGTGAACTAACCACACACGTTTCTGGGTTTCCTTTCAGATGTCTTATTTACTTCTTAGATCAGAAGAAGACTAGTCGTAGATGTGCTGATGCCTTAGATAGTCTTTGGTTGTATCTCTACCAGCCATGCTGGGACACACGAAGCTCCCCCAGGGCCAGTTCTGACCCATCTTTACTATATATATAAACTAAACTAGTCGGAGAAGGCAACGGCACCCCACTCCAGTACTCTTGCCTGGAAAATCCCATGGACAGAGGAGCCTGGTGGGCTGCAGTCCATGGGGTCGTTAAGAGTCGGACACGACTGAGCGACTTCCCTTTCACTTTTCACTTTCATGCATTGGAGAAGGAAATGGCAACCCACTCCAGTGTTCTTGCCTGGAGAATCCCAGGGACGGAGGAGCCTGGTGGGCTGCCGTCTATGGGGTCACACAGAGTCGGACACGACTGAAGCGACTTAGCAGCAGCAGCAGCAGCAAACTAAACTAGTGGTTTATATATATATATATATATATAACCACTATATTATTTTTTAAAAAATCTATCTGATAAGGTCAAGGTGAGGTTGAGATAAGAAAAGTTTGGAACGAGTCTCATTTGAGACTTATTTCCTGAGAAAACAAATTGCTTTTCATAATCTGAAGATTTATGGAATTTTGACATGCAAGTTTGTATGTATGTGTGTGTGTGTGTTCATTAACCTTCTGAGGGACTCAAATTAAGTAAAATTTTGGTTGGGGAGTGGGCGAAATGACCCAGGTGTCAGCTACTATAACTGCACCTTTAAATATTAAGCCCAAACCCAGACTCCATGTTCTAACTCATATTGAAGCTTCATATGGCCTTGGAGTAGAGGTATAATGATCTCTTGGGAGCAGCAAAGTTCAATTAAAATTCAGTTCACTGTCTTTAGGAAATACACACGCAGCTATATATCCTTTGAGAGAGTCTTAGGAAATACACACCTGAGCTTTAAATGGCTACTCATTTGACTGTGAAGTTGAATTTCAATTCATCTGGGAGACAGAGCATGAGAAAGAATTCAAATAACAACACTCTGTATTTCCTGGAGTGTTACCAGGGAGAAAAGAGCTCCTGGAAAATGAATGCCTTACACATTTGCAGATATTACCAGCCACTTATAAAAACATGACTATTGTTACATGTAAAAGTCATTCCTTTTAGGGGACGCTTTAGAGTGAATTGAAATGTGGCTGACATTTCTACCACAAGATAAAATGTTCCTTTAATATCATGTTTAAGTTCTCTTAGTTAAAAAGAGAGAGAGAGAGAAGGAAAAGGAAAGAAAAAAAATCTATAAGTATTTGCAAGCAATTCCAGGCACTTCACCCATAAAATAACTCCTGGGAAGATATTATACTCCTAAACACAAAAGCTATTAGCAGCCTTTTCTAATTCTCTTTCAATTTAGTAAGGGAATTGTTGACTATATTTTCTATATAAAAAGACAAAAATATACAACAGATTGAATAGAAAACATACAGACAAATGCTTTCTATTTCATTCATCAGCTGACTTCTAAGTTGGAAACACACCCACAATGTATGTATAAGAGTTTCCCCACTGCCACCTCACTCAGTGGTTCTTCAACTTCCTTCTCTTTTTTATAGCATGGGGCTAATGTATTTTTTACAATGAAAAAGAAAAGCCATTATATTGCCTCAAATCTACTCCGTCTCACTGCCCCCACTTCAAATTCTGATTGACTATCACTGTTTTTATTTGAGACCACAGACAGATTGATGAAATAAGATGGACAGGGATATCATATACCCATATTTAGGCATAAAATGGCATTGTGCTAGGAGTGGTTTAGTTACACAGCCCACTTACTCCTTAACAGATATGCTGAACAGTAGTATTAGTTAAGGCAATGCAAATGGACATATTAAGTAAACCCTCACATTTCAATGGGCAAATTTTAATAAAGGTTTAATTATCATTGACAGAAGTAGTACAATGAGAGTGACTTAGATTCAAAGTCAGAATCCCTTCTCCCTGTGTCTCTTGCACCTTCTAGAGCCTCAGAGTCTTCTACATTTATCCCAGATAAGAGGAAAAAAATGCCTGTAAAGGGTCCCATGCTTGTAACACCTTCTGCTCACACAGTATTGAAATGAACAAATCACACAATCATCCCTAGATGTGAGATGGATGTGAAGTGTATTCTCCAATAGGGCAGCCACCTTCCAGTGACAGCTTCATATTCTGGGAATGTTTACGATACCTATGATAGGGTACTGTGCTGGGCATTGCAATTGTCAAAAATAAATCAAACTGGGATCCCGTGTTCCAGTAGCATGCACTTTAGCAAATTTTTCCAAGTATCTTATTTCATTATCAGTAATAATGGCTAATATGTATTAAAAGTTTGCTGTATGTCAAGCTCATAAGGATCCAGAGGGTATACAGGTGGTATTTCAGGACTCAAACCCTGATTAAATGTTCATATCCATGTTATTACCTCCTGACCTCTGCTTTTTTCTAATCCCTTGAGGGAGGACTCAAGTCTGATTCTCCTAAAAATTCCTTTCACAACACAGAGCCCATACCAGACAATTATACCAAACAGAACCCTGGCTACTGGTACTTGGGTAGTTCTTGGTCAGACATTAGGGCCTGACTTCAACTCATAAAAAGCTGTATGGAATCTAGAAAGATGGGACTGATGAAATTATCTGCAGGACAGGAACACAGGCACAGAGGAAGAGAATGGACTTGTGTGGAGGGGGGAAGGAGAGGCGGGGGACAGACTGAGAGAGTACCATACACACACACTGCTGCTGCTGCTGCTGCTAAGTCGCTTCAGTCGTGTCCAACTCTGTGCAACCCCAGAGACGGCAGCCCACCAGGCTCCCCTGTCCCTGGGATTCTCCAGACAAGAACACTGGAGTGGGTTGCCATTTCCTTCTCCAATGCATGAAAGTGAAAAGTGAAAGTGAAGTCGCTCAGTCGTGTCCGATTCTTAGCGACCCCATGGACTGCAGCCCACCAGGCTCCTCCGTCCTTGGGATTTTCCAGGCAGGAGTATTGGAGTGGGGTGCCATTGCCTTCCACCTTGTGTGAAACAGACAGCCAGTGGGAAGCTGCAGAGCACAGGGAGCTCAGCTCGGCGCTCTGTGAGGACCGAGACGGGTGCAGCGGGAGAGTGGGAGGGAGGCTCAGAGAGGGAAGGGAAATATGTATACATATGACTTATGCATGATGTACAGTAGAAGCTAACAAACACTGTAAAGCAACTATGCTATGCTATGCTATGCTAAGTCACTTCAGTCGTGTCCGACTCTTTGTGACCCCATAGACGGCAGCCCATCAGGCTTCCCCGTCCCTGGGATTCTCCAGGCAAGAACACTGGAGTGGGTTGCCATTTCCTTCTCCAATGCATGAAAGTGAAAAGAGAAAGTGAAGTCGCTCAGTCGTGTCCAACTCTTAGCGACCCCATGGACTGCAGCCTACCAGGCTCCTCCATCCGTGGGATTTTCCAGGCAAGAGTACTGGAGTGGGGTGCCATTGCCTTCTCCCCCAAAAGGGGAAAAAATAACCACAATAACCTGTTAAAGAAAGATTTTCTAAAATACGGGGTGCCTATACTAAAAAACTGATTAATCATTTAGAAAGAAAAGCTGAGTCAATTGACATGGATATGATAATTTACTTGAGTAGAAAAGCACATGAGCATTAATGAGAAAAGAAGTCATTTTAAAAAATCCTCACAAGAGTGCAGGCTGCCCAAGGCAGGTCAACACAACACTTTAGTGAAGTGTTGTGAACACAACAGAAGTTCTCTAATTCTGGTTTCCTATGACAATTTTTCTCAGATTTTAGGGGCAGGGTTTCCTAAGAAGGAATTTCAGATATAGAACTGTCCTTGATTTGGAGCAAAAAAAGGTATGGATTCTAGTAAGGGATCTAAGTTCACATGCATAAATCACTTGAATATTAAGATAGACTGGGGATAAATACCTATGTGTAGTGAGACTCTATCAGAGGACATGCTATGAGAAAAATGTCATATGTCTATCAAAAGACATGCTAATAGTCAAAGCTATGGTTTTTCCAGTGGTCATGTATGGATACAAGTGTTGGACATAAAGAAAGCTGAGCGCTGAAGAACTGATGCTTTGGCACTGTGGTGTTAGAGAAGACTCTTGAGAGTCCCTTGGACTGCAAGGAGATCCAACCAGTCCATCCTAAAGGAGATCAGTCCTGAATATTCATTGGAAGGACTGATGCTGGAGTTGAAACTCCAATATGTTGGCCATCTGATGCGAAGAGCCAACTCATTGGAAAAGACCCTGATGCTGGGAAAGATTAAGGGCAGGAGGAGAAGGGGATGACAAAGGATGAGATAGTTAGATGGCATCACCGACTCAACGACATGAGTTTGAGTAAACTCCAGGAGTTGGTGATGGACAGGTAGGCCTGGTGTGCCGCAGTCCATGAAGTCGCAGAGTCAGACATGACTGAGCGACTGAACTGAACTCATTTGATCAGAGGATAGCAACTACATGCAGTTCTGCAAAAGAAGTGAATTTTAGCTAGGGCTTTTAGAAATATGTAAAATGAATGGAACTGACCACATGCTGAGAAAATAGGAAATTGCCATTTGGAAACATATGATCTGTTCAGTTACTCGACCAAAAAATAAGTTGAGTGTCTCTCTGCAAAGTAGGGTGTAACGTGCAGAGGGGAGGAGGGACTCTAAAAGTATACAAGACAGCAACTGCCCTCAATGAGGTCAGCAGCTAAGAGCAAAACAGAGGAGAACAACTGGCATGTATGGAACACCCACCTGTTCCTGGCAATGAGCTAAATGCATCAATTGTATCATCTCATTTGGCATTAACATATGTAAACCACTCAGCCAGGTGCCTGGCACAGAAAGAGAGCAATGGTAGTAGCTGTGATTTCAATGCCAATTTTATGTGGAGGTTATTATCATCTCTGCTTTCAAAATATATATTCAAAACCCCTTAGCTGGAGAGATCAGATATAACACAGATGGAAAGTTCAAACCTTCTGGGAAAATGGTGGCCTAAGGACCCATCCTGCTACCCCTCTCTCCTGTCTCCCCACTCTATTCCAATTCTTATCAACTTCTCCCTATATTAAGCAGAACAGCTTTGGGGCAGGGTGATAGATGGGGTCTGCAGGATGCACGTCAAACCTCTCATCTGTGAGAGTCTACCTGGAGAGAGTTGGTGCAGAGCTGATTTCCACATCCCAGCAATGATGAGCTGGGAGCAAATGTCAGAGCACCAAGTTTCCTGGAAAGAGTGAGGCCCTGAGGGATCTGTGAACCCTTACAGGATAGTGTGGCCACTTAAGGGATAGTCTGAGGGTACCTGCTGGTCTCTTTCACTTTGGAGAAGTCTGGATAGAGCTGGACAGATGGGCTCAAGTCCTCTCTGCCCTTGAGGCTGATCGACCACCTTGCAGCTTTATGGGAAAGTGACTTCCTTGTGACAATTTGCCAACAGGAACCAGGACTGATGTAGCTCTCTCCATTCCTGCAACTCAAGGTCCTAAATGCTAAGCCAGGCAATTAGAAGCAGGGGTCGGCAGTGAAAATAATGTACACCTCCAAGGGGACCTAGATAAGGGAAAAACAATCTACACACCAAGATGAATATTTTCTGTTAACATAAAACTTCCAGAGGATACAGAAAACCACTTTAACAAAGAATAAAAAACACACTTACAGAAATGTAAAAGCAGCATTAAAATAATTTTATGACAATCAAAAACACAGTCTTTCAATTTTAAAAATTTAATTCAGTTAAGGAAAAGATAATCCCAAATGAAGAAGGCTCCCTAACAGTATGAGGCAGGATATGGTAAATGCCCAGGGAGTAGTTTGAATTGTCAAATTGAGCTGGCCATTAGCCTTACCTGAGAAGCCTGTTAAAAATACAGATTTTCAACTTGCTGCTGCTGCTGCTAAGTCGCTTCAGTCGTGTCCGACTCTGTGCGACCCCATAGACGGCAGCCCACCAGGCTTTCCCGTCCCTGGGATTCTCCAGGCAAGAACACTGGAGTGGGTTGCCATTTCCCTCTCCAATGCATGAAAGTGAAAAGAGAAAGTGAAGTCGCTCAGTCGTGACCAACTGGTAGCGACCCCATGGAATGCAGCCCACCAGGCTCAGTCCATGGGATTTTCCAGGCAAGAATACTGGAGTGGCTTGCCATTGCCTTCTCCGAACTAGAGTTCTTAGAAACTTTTAAATTAAAGTAATAGGTAAAGTGCTAAATGAGAGCTAAAATGTCTGGGTGCCAATGCTGAGGCATTGTAAGCAACTGATATTGCTGCTGCTGCTGCTAAGTCACTTCAGTCGTGTCCGACTCTGTGCGACCCCATAGACGGCAGCCCACCAGGCTCCCCCGTCCCTGGGATTCTCCAGGCAGGAACACTGGAGTGGGTTGCCACTTCCTTCTCCAATGCATGAAAGTGAAAAGTGAAAGTGAAGTTGCTGAGTCTTGTCCGACTCTTAGCGACCCCATGGACTGTGGCCTACCAGGCTCCTCCATCCATGGGATTTTCCAGGCAAGAGTGCTGGAGTGGGGTGCCATTGCCTTCTCCGATTTTCAACTTACTGAGCCCTAATAAGTCAGAAACTCAAAAAGTAGAGCTAAAGAAACTGCACTTTTGTTTGAAGTGGGCACTGCTTTTGTTTGATGAGCGCTGATTATGGGGAAATGTTGCTATTGGAGCAAACACTGGGTAAGTTAGATCACCAGCCTGAGAGGGTGGTTGAAAGGGAGCTGAATTTGACTGTGATGGATGGGTAGTGTTTATAAATGGTGTGGTGGCTTGGGCACTAGGTCACTTGGTCACTAGGTCGTGTCCAACTCTTATGACCCCATGTAGCCCACCAGGCTTTCCTGTCCATGAGATTTCCCAGGCAAGAATAGTGGAATCAGTTGGCATTTCCTTCTCTAGGGATCTTCCTGACTTAGGGATCAAACCCATGTCTTCTGCACTTCAGGCAGATTCTTTACCAACTGACCCACTAGGGAAGTCAGTGTTTATAAATAATGGTTTACAAATATGAAACAGATTAACGAATGTTTGGTTCGCACGATCTCCACTTTTCATGGAATAGTCACAAACTTCTGCCATGATTGCAGAGCAAATTATCAAGTCTAAAACTTTCTTATGTATAAGTCTAGTCTTCAGTTCAGTTCAGTTCAGTTGCTCAGTCGTGTCTGATTCTTTGCGACCCTGTGAATCGCAGCACACCAGGCGTCCCTGTCCATCACCAGCTCCCGGAGTTTACCCAAACTCATGTCCATCAAGTCGGTGATGCCATCCAGACATCTCATCCTCTGTCGTCCCCTTCTCCTCCTGCCTTCAATCCTTCCCAGCATCAGGGTCTTTTCCAGTGAGTCCGCTCTTCACATGAGGTGGCCACAGTATTAGAGTTTCAGCTTCAGCATCAGTCCTTCCAGTGAACACCCAGGACCAATCTCCTTCACAATGGACTGGTTGGATCTCCTTGCAGTCCAAGGGACTCTCAAGAGTCTTCTCCAACACCACAGTTCAAAAGCATCAATCTTAAATAATGTAAAACATATTGGAGAAACAAATTGAAGTACTTCAACTTAGAAAAAAATTTAAAAAGCCTGAGCTCAGCCTGGCACCCTGTGATGACCTAGAGGGTGGGATGAGAGGAGGGAGAGAGGCTCAAGAGGGAGGGGATATATATATATATATATATAACTATGACTGATTCATGTTGTTGTACAGTAGAAACCAACACAACATTATAAAGCAATTATCCTCCAATTAAAAAATTTTTTTAAAAGTCTGGGCTCATCAAGTCCACATTTCCCTCACTCTGTTTAATAACTAAAATAATGCAAGTTAAATTTTTGCAGTCTTATTTTTTTAATCCCTTGACAATAACAAGTGTCCATTTCTTTTCCAATGTTCCATTTCGACAAAGATGGATCACCAGGTTAGCAAGGTATGAGAGAACAACAGCAGGAATAATGGAGGCCTTGGAACGCAAAGGTGAAGTGGTGTGCTCGGTTTAATACAATCACCCTTCCATATTTTTCTCCTGCATTTCCTGAACCACAAAGGTAGACAATATAGTACTGTTTGCCCTTTTTCCCTTCCACAAGCACCTTCCAGCATCACTGAAGTAAAATATCAGGAATCAAAGGATTCATGGATCAAGAGAGATGGCTTCTGATCATTTCCACTAACTCCTTCCCTGGGAGCTGATTTTTTTTTTCCAGGAGATGTGATGGATTTGAAGGAATGCATTCAAAAATTTTCACCACCCCCCAAGGTCCACCCCCACCCTGCTCTTATTTACTGAAAAAGCCAAACTCCATGAGGCTGACCTTCCAGTATCAAGACCCACAGCATGACTACTTCCTCCAGAGAAGTGAGCCCAACATTGCCTGCGTCAGAACCACACAATACCAGTCTCTCGAAATCCTCTGCAATGGATGAAAAGCACTCTGTTATCAAATGTGAAATGAGATGCAGACTCTGCCCTCTCTCAGAGGGCCCTGGGTCATATTAGCATGTGAGATTAGCATCTGAGCTTCTGAGGGCCCTGTAGCAGAAAAACCCTTTTAACTCTTTTAACTCAGAATTTCCCAAATATATTCAACCACTGGTATGAAAATAGTTTGCTAGGGCCGCTGTAAGAAAGTACCCTGCCGCTGCTGCTGCTGCTAAGTCGCTTCAGTCGTGTCCGACTCTGTGCGACCCCATAGACGGCAGCCCACCAGGCCCCACCGTCCCTGGAATTCTCCAGGCAAGAACACTGGAGTGGGTTGCCGTTTCCTCCTCCAATGCATAAAAGTGAAAGTGAAGGACCCAGGGGTGGTTTAAACACCAGAAATGTTTTGTCTCCCAGTTCTGGGGACGAGGAGGCCAAGATGAAGGTGTGGGCCGAGTTGGTCTCTTCTGAGGGCTGCGAGGGAGAGATGTTCCAGACCTCTCGCTGGGGCTTACAGACGTCATCGTCACGTTCACATGCTGTTCTCCCTGCATGTCGGTCCATGCCCGAGCACCCCTTTCGGTAAGACACAAGTTACATTGGATGACAGTAGACACAAATGACCTCATTTAAACTTGATAACCTCATAAAATCATCTCCAAATAAGGTCACATCCTTAGGCTCTGAGAATTAGGACTTTGGGGAGGGGAGGGGACACAGTTCAACTCATTACACCCCTCGATCCTCTGTCCAAATATCATCTGTGAGCAGTCTGCAGCACACATGTTTGGAAATGTTACTGTGACCTCCCAGGTCACGCTCTGTCTCAGTCGTTCCCGGATGCCACTTGCAGAACACACACAGAATCACTGGGGTGCTTTTAAAGATTTTAGATTCTTAGGTCTCACCTCGGACAGACTGAAATTCACTAGATCGAGGGAGCAAGTCAGGCACTTGCTATAGTAAAACCTGCCCAGGTTCAGATGTGTAACCAGATGGGAGTTCTACTGTCATTCAGCACTCTCCTCTTATTTTTAGATGTGATTTGAGCCAGACATCTCAGAACAGCTGCATGAGAATTGTACCTCTTCTTAAGACAGTATGAACATAGGATTGTTTCCTCATCTCTGGTTTTCATCCTGTCTTATATCTGCCTCCATCACAATACAAACTACTTAGTGTACATGTAGAGACCCTGTCTATTCATCTTTTATATTATCAGTGCCTATCAGAGAGATAGCACATAATGAGTATTTAATAAGTGTTTGGAGAAGGCAATGGCACCCCACTCCAGTACTCTTGCCTGGAAAATCCCATGGACGGGGTAGCCTGGTAGGCTGCAGCCCATGGGGTCGCTAAGAGTCAGGCATGACTGAGCGACTTCACTTTGACTTTTCACTTTCATGCATTGGAGAAGGAAATGGCAACCCACTCCAGTGTTCTTGCCTGGAGAATCCCAGGGACAGAGGAGCCTAGTGGGCTGCCATTTATGGGGTCGCACAGAGTCAGACACGACTGAAGTGACTTAGCAACAATAAGTGTTCACTGAATGAGCAAGTACCTAAACAACCAACGTACAATGGTTTTACTGGGTTTTCTTTAAAAGTTCTTAATGTTGGCATATATTTAGGAGACTTCATCTACGCTTAATTTTAAAACATAACCCACACAATGTTCTTCCACTGCCCTTCTTTATTCCAGCCCTAAAGAGGGCCTTTAGTTTACAAGACATTTCATACTCTTTCTAGCCTCAAGGCTTTTTGGTACCTGCTATGTTGAAATCTTCTCTCTGCCCACTTCACCCATCCCACCCCCAAAAGTTTCCACTCTTTCCTAACTAATATTGGTCCCGCCCTTCAAATATGAAGTGGTGGCCCTGTTAGCATTTTCATACAGTGTTTTGGTTTTCCACTAGACACTGGTTATACTTGTGAAAATTAGTTCAAAGGCTGCCCTCTTCACCAAATTCTAAGCCACTTGTGGGCAGGCTTATTATCTGTCATGTTTATTTCTTAAACTACAGAGGCTTACACAAAGTAAGAACTCAAATAACAATTGAGAGGTTCTGTACTTTATGGTGGTGACATGCTTTTCTCCATCATTAAAAAGGGAGCTTCTCTAGAAAAGGGACTAAGTTTAATTCATTTTTCTATTTTTGGCAACTGGCCTGATGCCTAGAAGACAATTTTTTTCAATAAATTTCTTTAAAATTGTTAAGGCTTCTATTTGTATCTTTGTTTATTTACTTTTGCCTAGATGAAAGCCTGGGATAGAAATTTATGACAAAGAATAGATGTTAGTGAAAATATAAAGATAGATTTGCTCTCTTGTCATTAAAGCCCAAACTTAAAATGTCTTAAAAACAAGAAAAACAGGAAATGTTTAACAGAATCAAGTCACCCCAGACAGTCTGATATGCTTCTAAAAAGCACAAGGTAACAGTAAATGAACTCATGTTTTAAAAGTCAGTTTTCAGATTACGAAAAGACCATTTGAAATGCAATATTTGACAGTCATCGTCCCTAAAACTGGAGTATTTGTGAGGTGATTCCACCAGTTTACTATTTCTTGAGACAGAAACCCCCTGACGACACATGCATAGTGACCGCTCTTTGGGACCGTGGCAATGATTAGACTTCAAGTTAAAGAAGTGACGGGAACTTTGTGTGGCATACGTCTCTCTTCCTGAGGAGGCTACTGTTTTTAACCGTTACGTTTTGTTCTTTCCGTGACAGTCCACAGCAGACAAATTGCTTCTTCTATAATATTGAAAATTGGTTTCCTGGTAACTTGCTGTTCCTGCTTTTGGACAATTATGTAAGATAAGGGGAACAGGCACCTATTGCTCTAGGGAATGTGGAAACATCTCTTGTGTCTCTTCCTAATATTCCCAGTGTAGGTCACAGGGAATGGAGGAGGAACTTTGCAGTGGAACCAAGCTACCTCCTTAGAAGGAGAGAGGGTAGAATTCCAACCATTTTCTTGAACATTAAACAGACTTTCAAATCATTAATGGATTGGGATGATATGTGAGCCTCTTGGCAGTAAAAGGAATCAAAAAAGGGGCTCTTTCTTAGGGAAAAGATGTCTGGATTCATTATCCATCTCTAAGTCAGGGCTTGGGGGTTCTGGCACAGAGTGGCTAAGGCTGGAGGCACCTCCTAATATAAATATGAGAGCGTCAGATTAATAGCTGAGCCCCTTGGAGAGGCCAAGATGATCCTCACCTGAATCACCAAGGCCCTGGCCGAGAAAGACCATAATCACAGCTATAGGCACTTGTGCACCAAACCTCACAGGTCAGCATTGATCTACTGTGAAACCCACAGCCATCTCTGGTGGATCAGAGTCCCTTCTCTCTTGCAGCACTGGCCTTTTTGTTCTAGACTGAGTCCTGAGATTCTGGGTTACAGAAAGAGAAAAGCCTCAGGGGAGAGAAAAGTGAAGGTTATAGTGATTCAATTTTTTCTCTCTCTCTCTTTTTTTTTTTTTACAATGTTAGCTTTCTTCAATACTCAAGGCTGATGAATGGACCATTTTGACCACAGTGGCAAAGAATGAATTATTGTCACTGTTACAGTTTCCCATTACTGCTATAAAAAATTAACACAAACACAGTGGCTTAAAAACAATACAAGTTCATTATTCTACAGTTCTGGAAGTCAGACATCCAAACTGGATCTTGCTGGGCTAAAATTAAAGTTTGTTGGAGCTGTGCTGCTTCTAGACGGTCTAGGAGAGAATTTGCTTTGCTGGCTTTTTCAGGTTTTGGAAGCTGTCTACATTTCTTGCCTGGCGGCCTCTTATTCCATCTTCAAAGCCAGTAATGTAGCATCTTCAAAACTCCCCTTCCCTCACCGCTACCTCTCTCCTTTCTCTGTTTCCAGAGTCACATTTCCTACTCTTTTTAATCTGAGCCTCTTGCCTCTCTCTTAACAGGACCCACCCCCAAAATTAGGATAGTCTCTCCATCTCAGGGTCTGTATCTTTCATCACATCTACAAAGTCCCTTTGGCCATGTAAGGTAATCTGTTCATAGGTTCCAGGCACTAGGATATAGACATACTTGATGGAGATACATTTCTGTCTAGCATAGGCACCCTTCATCATTTTAGCAATGAACGACATCACCTCAGCAGGCAATAGGGCTCTTTAAAAGGGCATTCTCTGGTCAGTTCAGTTCAGTTCAGTCACTCAGTCATGTCCGACTCTTTGCGACCCCACGGACTGTAGCACATCAGGCTTCCCTGTCCATCGCCAACTCCCAGAGTTAACTCAAATTCATGTCCATTGAGTCGGTGATGCCATCCAACCATCTCATCCTCTGTTGTCCCCCTCTCCTCCTGCCTTCAATCTTTCCCAGCATCAGGGTCTTTTCCAGTGAGTCAGTTCTTTGCATCAGATGGCCAACATATTGGAGTTTCAGCTTCAGAATCAGTCCTTCCAATGAATACTCAGGACTGATTTCCTTTGGGATGAACTGGTTGGATCTCCTTGCAGTCCAAGGACTCTCAAGAGTCTTCTCCAATACCACAGTAAAAAGCACCAGTTCTTTGGCACTCAGCTTTCTTTACAGTCCAACTCTCACATCCATACATGACCACTGGAAAAACCATAGCCTTGACTAGACGAACCTTTGTTGGCAAAGTAATGTCTCTGCTTTTCAATATGCTATCTAGGTTGGTCATAAATTTTCTTCCAAGGAGCAAGCATCTTTTAATTTCATGGCTACAGTCACCATCTGCAGTGATTTTGGAGCCCCCCAAAATAAAGTCTGTCACTGTTTACCCATCTATTTGCAATGAAATGATGGGACTATGTGCCATAATCATAATTTTCTTAATGCTGAGCTTTAAGCCAACTTTTTCACTCTCCTCTTTCACTTTATCAAGATGCTCTTTAGTTCATCTTCACTTTCTGCATTAAGGGTGGTATCGTCAGCATTTCTGAGGTTATTGGTATTTCTGCTGGCAATCTTGATTCCAGCTTGTGCTTCATCAAGTTCAGCGTTTCTCTGATGTTCTCTGCATATAAGTTAAATAAGCAGGGTGACAATATACAGCCTTGACATACTCTTTTCCCAATTTAGAACCAGTCTGTTGTTCCATGTCCAGTTCTAACCATTGCTTTCGGACCTACATATACATTTCTCAAGAGCAGGTCAGGTGGTCTGGTATTCCTATCCCTTTAAGAATTTTCCAGTTTGTTGTGGTCCACACAGTCAAAGGTTTTGGCATAGTCAATAAAGCAGAAGTAGGTATCTTGACTCTCCGGTCAAGATAGGGGAAAGAGAAACGAGACTTAAATGTACAATCTCATTAGTGCAATGGACAAGACTTGGTGACTTTGGATTCTGTTTGGATACACAGCATGGACATAAATGCCATTAACTGAGATTAGAAATAGTAAGGCTTCAGAAAAAGAAGTATATATATAAATGATTTTAGATATTTTCAGTTTGAGAGATAATGTGGCATAAATTAATCCAGTACTGGATACAAATGCAAATATCCTAACCATATATTTTTGCAGGGTTTGATGTATATACTGTTACATGTCATATGCTAACATAGTTCAGAAAAAGATCATGGCATTTAAGATACTGCAACATAGATAACACCTATGTCAATCACTTCTCAACTCTTTTTTGATCCCACACCAATCAAAATGCACAAGTAATTCTTCACCCATTTTCAGAAGAAACAAACACAGTGGGCCTAATGTGATTTTTGCAGTTTTCCTGAAGGTTGATGGGGGTTTGGGGAGCAGTCACAGTGTACAGAGCTCTTCCACGCTCCTCCCTTTTTTGCAAAGTTATTCCTCCATTATTTGAAGTCATGATCCAACCAACACTCAAGCTCTGGAAACCTGCCCCAGAGCAGATTTACCATGAAGCCAGTGACAGTTAAGTTTCAGGCCCCAATTCCATATACCCCATGAGTTTTGGAAGTTGCCGGGAACCATAGAGTTCTTGCTATCAGGCAAGAAACTAGATAGCAAAATGGAGCATTGCTGGAGAAATGCCTCAAAAGAACTCAGAAACCAAGGACTTGTATCTCCAAGGCTTTAGTAATTTTTCTGTGGTTTCTATTTATTCCAGATATTCACTTTGTAATCTGATTTTGAATTAATAACTTTATGTTTTCTCAAAAAGGGCACTCCAAATTCCATCAGCTTTACAAAACCTATTTATTTTTGCCTAAAGGATTTATGAAAGTATTTATGAAACAGAGATGGCCCTCCCCTACAAGGCCTTTTCATACAGGACTCCTAGATAACAATGTTCTTGCATACCGTTATGGCTAATTAACTTTCCTGCACCTGCTCCTTGTTGGCCAAAGTCATCCACATCCAATTCATTTTTGTGTCCTTGGTGCTCAAAAAGTTATCAGGTGTTCAGTCAGAATTTTAGGAAAATACATTGAATTGTATAAAAATGTATCTTATTAATTTGTATTAGCTAAAAGGACAGATTCATTTAAATTATTACACATTATCTGATCTAATGGATAAAATTGGGGACTGAGCATGAGCACTCACTGTGCACTTGCATTCATCATGTTCCAAGAGCGGATAGAAGTAGAGGGGCATCACCAAGCCTGAAAAACAAGAGTTCTCAGCAGACCCTCATTTGTGCCTCCTCATACTGAGAGACACCTGGGGAAAGCCACCAACAACATTTGGTTGGCTGGCTGCTCTGCCAGTGACCAGAAGAGACAATTTAAAGTAGAAGCTTGGTTTTGACACAGGTCAAGTCAAGGTCTGGAGAAGGCAATGGCACCCCACTCCAGTACTCTTGCCTGGAAAATCCCATGGACGGAGGAGGCTGGTGGGCTGCAGTCCATGGGGTCGCAAAGAGTCGGACATGACTGAGCGACTTCACTTTGACTTTTCACTTTCATGCCTTGGAGAAGGAAATGGCAACCCACTCCAGTGTTCTTGCCTGGAGAATCCCAGGGACGGGGGAGCCTGGTGGGCTGCCATCTATGGGGTCACACAGAGTCGGACACGACTGAAGTGACTTAGCAGTAGCAGCAAGTCAGGGTCTGGAGAAGGCAATGGCAACCCACTCCAGTACTCTTGCCTGGAAAATCCCATGGACGGAGGAGCCTGGTAGGCTGCAGTCCATGGGGTCGTGAAGAGTTGGACACGACTGAGTGACTTCACTTTGACTTTTCACTTTCATGCATTGGAGAAAGAAATGGCAACCCACTCCAGTGTTCTTGTCTGGAGAATCCCAGGGACAGGGGAGCCTGGTCGGCTGCCGTCTATGGGGTCACACAGAGTCGGACACGACTGAAGTGACTTAGCAGCAGCAGCAAGTCAGGGTCACTAGTCCAGCTTTATTAGGAATAGTGACTATTTGATCTCCCATCCACCTCCTGTCATCTGTTTAGTTTTCATAGCTCCTGGTGGGAAAGGGCATGTTTAATTATCACACTTAACCCTAAACAATTCCTTCTGAAACACTGCATCTTATGCTCTGGTGTTTGCTTTGCTAGGAAATTCCTGCTCTGAAAGTTCCCGAAATAGATCTGCCTAAATTTGAACTAATTTCGGGGAAAAAAAAATCAAAACAAAATTCCCTCCAAGGTTAAGAGGTGGCTTCTGACTAACAGCAGAATGAACAGGAAGGCAAGGAAAAGAGGCCTCAGGCCAAAGGGGAATGAAGAGGATGGCGGAGCAGCCCAGAGGAGGATCAGGCAATGGAAAATTCAGGAAAAATTAGTGGGAGGACAGAACAGAACTGAGGGCCTGGAGGATCATGGGAGAAAGAATGAAAGGAAGCAGAGTCAAGACTCTAGAGCCCAGAGAAATGGCCGGGCCCCCTGAGAGGTGAAGAGGGAAGGGGAAAAGGAGGCAGCAAGTCAAATCGAAGAAAAGGGTAGAAAAATAAGGAGACAGCACTGACAGATTGTGCACTCCTGGGGTGGAGACACAAATCTATTTGTTGCGTTAATGTTTTTTGTTAATGTTTTGCATCTAGTTCCTTTACAATTTTAGTTTAGAACTTCTTTAAATAGTTCTAAAAACAGGACCATTAGCTGGGAGTTATTATAAATCAAAAACAAACAAAACAAAACCACTGCTAACAAGTGGGAGTTCTCATACCCCTAATCAGAAAGGCTGTGTCAGATTTCCAAGTCCTGTCCCTAGAGACTATGAGAAGGGTTTTTTTTTTTTTTTTTTAATGATAGCGTTTCCATAAAAGCCTGATTTAATACAATCACCACCCAGACCAAATGTGGAGGAAATAAAAAAGTGCTTTCAAATCCAAGTTCTTCTTTGAAATTTAAAATTATATTCTAGGATGCTGCTTCATATAAATTCTAAGGCAAGGGAACAAACTAAAAGAAGCAGCCCAAAGAAGACTTTTTTTTTTTTTAAGTAGGGTAGGAAAAAGGACAAGTCAGAGTCTGGTTATATCTACTCATGCAACAGGCTTCCCTGGTGGTTCAGACAGTAAGGAATCTGCCTGCAGTGCAGGAGACTAGGTTTCAATCCTTGGGTTGGGAAGATCCCCTGGAGAAGGGCACGGCAACCCACTCCAGTATTCTTGCCTAGAGAATCTCATGGATAGAGGAGCCTGATGGGCTACAGTCCATGGGGTCACAAGAGTCGGACACGGCTGAGCAATTAACACAGACACTCATGGAACACAAGAGGTCTTGTGCATATGAGACTTAAGCCTAGTAGTTACAAGCCTGAGAAACTCATTGTAAGCAAACTACCTGGAGATACACCATATTCAATTAAGGGTTCAAGACAGTCGTATATCCCTAGTTTCAGATCAGATCAGATCAGTCGCTCAGTCGTGTCTGACTCTTTGCAACCCCATGAACTGCAGCACACCAGGCCTCCCTGTCCATCACCATCTCTCAGAGGTCACCCAGACCCACACCCATCGAGTCAGTGATGCCATCCAGCCATCTCATCCTCTGTCGTCCCCCTTCTCCTCCTGCCCCCAATCCCTCCCAGCATCAGAGTCTTCTCCAATGAGTCAACTCTTCGCCTGAGGTGACCGAAATACTGGAGTCTCAGCTTTAGCATCATTCCTTCCAAAGAAATCCCAGGGCTGATCTCCTTCAGAATGGACTGGTTGGATCTCCTTGCAGTCCAAGGGACTCTCGAGAGTCTTCTCCAACACCACAGTTCAAAAGCATCAATTCTTTGGCGCTCAGCCTTCTTCCCAGTCCAGCTCTCACATCCATACATGACCACAGGAAAGACCATAGCCTTGACTAGACGAATCTTTGATGGCAAGGTGATGTCTCTGCTTTTGAATATGCTATCTAGGTTGGTCATAAATTTCCTTCCAAGGAGTAAGCGTCTTTTAATTTCATGGCTGCAGTCACCATCTGCAGTGATTTTGGAGCCCAAAAATAAAGTCTGACATTGTTTCCACTGTTTCCCCATCTATTTCCCATGTAGTGATGGGACCAGATGCCATGATTTAGCCATGTACTAAAGTACACAAATTCAAGCCTCCATAGTCACTGAAATGGTACAACTCCCAGAAAACCCATTGCCAATCACAATAGCCAATGATTAGTAGAGCCTTCCTTTTTTTGACATCTGTTTATAATTCTGCAGTTGGGAGATGTTTATGTTCATATGAAAATAAATGTAAGCAAACCATCTTACGGTAAACATCACTCCAGAAAAAACAACTTCCATCTTTTCACATAAAAAAGGGCAATGGCAAGATGAAGTTAATTCTGTTGGCTCATGACATTGTACAACTATCTGGAAGCTCTTTAACACTGCCCTAAGAAATCATTAATTTGGATTATTTCAGGGTATATCACTCTCATAAAGCTGCTCTGGGCAGCTGCAGCTTTTAATGAGGCTGATTAGATAACTGGAACAAATACTCTCTGGATTGAAAGCTGTCTCAACAAATGTGGAACAACTAACTGTATTTATTTAATTCAACCATTGGGTTTATTTCTACCCTTCCTCCCGCCAGAAAGGATTTAAGGCAGTTTAGCTAGTCTGAAGGTGTAGGGACTCCTGAAAGCCTCAGATTAGTATCTAGAACATATAACGTGTCCAGATAGTTTTCAATTATCAATGTGTTAATCAAAGCTTGGAAAGAGCTTTTAAACAGCAATGAAACATCAACTAGCTTCAAACTTGCATTTTTAGTAAGCTATTTTGTCATTTGGAGGGCTGCACAATAAACCTTTTGTTCCTTTTTAAAGAAAAAAAAAGAAATAAAGAAAGAAAAGCAAGCTTCTGGTCTTGCTTTTGTTCATCTTATCATCTTATCATTCAGCACCCTATTCAGGATCACATGTGGGAAAGTATGTATGTAAGATTGAGTCCTATACTCAGTGCATGAATTCCTTGGGGAAAAAAAAAATCCTTCTTAAATGGGTAACTATGTAAGAAACAAGAGAAATTCTACTTTTATGCTTAAGTTGGCTTTTTATTCCATGTGTTGAAAATCTAATGTTTAAAATTAAGAAAATGGAAAGCAAACTATCTATATG
Organism: Tragelaphus eurycerus; assembly: GCA_935064755.1. Classification (NCBI taxonomy): domain Eukaryota; kingdom Metazoa; phylum Chordata; class Mammalia; order Artiodactyla; family Bovidae; genus Tragelaphus; species Tragelaphus eurycerus. The sequence goes on along the minus strand of CAKXYN010000010.1, from coordinate 34,290,848 downwards.
GAGTAAACCAACTTATACCTAGATTCCGTCTGGGAGATGTAGTGGGGACAAGCTCTCACAATTGAAAAATCCTCATTATAAATAGCATTTACAGATGTGACAATCGACTGGTCAGATGCTACTGGGCATTTAGAAATCTCACTGAATTTTCCACTACATTTTGTGACAGCTGATTAATTTAAAAGTCCATTCTACAACTACCATAGCCTTCCCTTGAACAATTTCACAGCTATCACTTCACTGAAAAGAAAAATGAATTAAGTATGATCTCAAGAGTATGTGAATAACTATCAAACACATTACTTTCTACAGGGTTTATTCCTATCTTATACAGTTGAACTTGGCCATGGCCCAGGATTCCATTACTAAGAAGAGAGGAAAGGCTATTGGGAAGCGAGTAGTGGGCTCCAACCTCTAAGCCACCTAAACACGTCTATGTACCCATTCTCATGCATGGAACAAGGTTCATCTGTTTGCTACATCGTGCTCAGAGCCTAGAGTCTCTGTGTGCTTTCCTGTCTGTTGGGTTCACATGTGGCTGCTACAAGACTAAAAGACAAGTTATTACCCCCATTAAACCAAATAGAAAATGGTAGTGAAGGCAACAGGGAAAGTGCAATCAAGAATTCTGGGGGAAGAACAAAAAGGAAATACACAGCTGTTACAGTCCCCCAGCAACAAGCAAATTCTAAGGGGCAGAAGAGCACACCCATGACAGGAGTATGGCCAGGGGAGGTTGACTGCTGACCCAGTTGACAGCCCTTAGTCCTAATCCCTGGGAGAGTTTCCCTTGTCCATTGTCCTTGGGGACCCCAACACCAGTTACTCCGGTTCTTCTTTGTCCATTATCTTTCACAACTACAGCTGAGTTAGGCATTAGTAAAGTATTTCTTTCCTTATTATCTTAGCCTGGGGTGCCAAAACAAGGCTTAAAGTAAAGCAGGAAAAACCCCTAGGCCTGTTGAGGTACGACCTAAATCAAATCCCCTGTGATTATACAGTGGAGGTGATGAATAGATGCAAGGGATTAAATCTGGTAAACAGAGTGCCTGAAGAACTATGGGCAAAGGTTCATAATATTCTGCAGGGGGAACTGACCAAAAAGATCCCTAAGAAGAACCCTTAGGAGCAGATTAAAGTAGAGCTGGTGGAAAGGAAGAGTAGGAACCCTTGGAATGTGTCTCCTACTCATTCACTTACTCAGGTAAGGAGGTCTTTGTGCTCTCCTTACTCCGATTATCAAATCATCTTACTGCTACAATGCTAACTGGCCTGCTCAGCCCAACAGCCCATACCTGAGCTGTCCAATACGGCAGTCACTAGCCACATGTGGCTCCTGAGCATTTGAATGTGGCTTACATGAACTGAGCTGTGATGGGGACGTGAAATACACATCATAGTTTGAAAACTTAGTACAAAAAATGTAGACTATCTCAATAAATTTTATTGATGACTCTTACCTGAGAGATTTGATGAAGTTATCGATTCAACCTACATTGTAATTCAGCAACCCACTGGATTAGTCCCACCACTAATATTTGCTGCTAGAGATAGGACAGGAAAAGGCAATGGCACCCCACTCCAGTACTCTTGCCTGGAAAATCCCATGGATGGGGGAGCCTAGTAGGCTGCAGTCCATGGGGTCACGAAGAATCGGATAAGACTGGGCAACTTCACTTTCACTTTTCAGTTTCATGCACTGGAGAAGGACATGGCAACCCACTCCAGTGTTCTTGCCTGGAGAATCCCAGGGACGGGAGAGCCTGGTGGGCTGCTGTCTCTGGGGTCGCACAGAGTCAGACACGACTGAAGTGACTTAGCAGCAGCAGAGATAGGAAATGGTCTGAAGGCAATCATTAAGACATCATGGCGTATTAACCATGATTTGAGTAGTGAATTTAAAACTTTGCACCTGACACTTTTTAAAGTTCTTTAGTTCAGTTACAAGAGGCCAACAAACCAGCTTTCTGTTCCTGTTTATAAAATAGTCATAAACAGAAAGCTGGTTTGTTGGCCTCTTGTAACTAGTGCTAGAGTCCTATCACTTGAGGAACTCTGATGGGAACAATAGTTTTGTGGAAACAAATGCATTGAAAAATAGTGGAAAATCCAGATTCCTCATCAGTTTTAAAGCAGTCTTCCTGGAAGAAATGCATTTCCCATCATTCCCTATGATTTTAGCAGCTTCCAATTATCTGAGGTGATATCCTTTTCTTTTTTCTCCATATGAACATCTATGCATAGTCAAATGTAATTTGGAAATTTTAAGTGGTTATCAGAGGATCCCAGATTATAATGTTCTCATTTTCCTTTTGGAGAAGGAAATGGCAACCCACTCCAGTGTTCTTGCCTGGAGAATCCCAGGGACAAGGGAGCTTGGTGGGCTGCCGTCTATGGGGTCGTACAGAGTCAGACACAACTGAAGCGACTTAGCAGCAGCAGCAGCAGCATTTTCCTTTATTCAGAAAGGGTATTGTTGTTTTGGCTCTGGTTTAGATATATATTGAGGACTTCCCTGGTGGCTCAGATGGTAAAGCATCTGCCTACAATGCGGGAGACCCAGGTTCAATCCCTGGGTCGGGAAGATCTCCTGGAGTAGGAAATGGCAACCCACTCCAGTATTCTTGCCTGGAAAATCCCATGGACAGTGGAACCTGGTAGGCTACAGTCCATGGGGTCGCAAAGAGTCGGATACAACTGAGCAACTTCACTTTCACTTTAGATATATATTATATATACCAGGCTGAATAAGCCAAGCAAAATGTAAACCATCCACACCCAATACTCAAATGTATTTCTCATTGTCATATAGGAAGAGTCAGTACTTAAAATAGGATACTGACTGGTCTACCACTACTGAAATTTTCAGAGAAAATATCATCAGAAATGTAGAGCCAAGAAGAGATTAAAAAAAAAAAAAATCACTTCTGTGGAATTTTATCCATCATCAGAAAAATCTCTTCTGTAGAACAGAACCTGAAGTCAATGGTTCTAGAACTTTCGCTGACATCCTGTCATCTGGTGGGGGATGAAGGAACAGAGAGACTTGTTGAAACAATCTGCTGAACCTCAATCCCAGAGCCTCTGATGCAGCAAGCATGAGGCAGGACCCAAGAATCTGCATTTCTAATAAGTCTACAGATGCTGCTGCTGATCCTATTGGTCTGGAGAACCCACTGTGACAGCCACATTTAAGGCATCATTGGAAAGGAGAATGTGCTTCATCTGATCAGTTCAGTCCTGCAGCTGAAATGCTTCTTAGTGGGGCGAGGGGGAGGGTCAATTTGCAATCAGCTTGCTTGCAATATAGAGCCCTAACCTACCAGCACCTCCCAGATCACCTTTTGCAGGAGAAGGTGGCAAAATTGAGACACAGGAGATACTGCTTCAAACATTTATAAATAAGTGCAGCTTATTCATCACTCTTGGAGGAAATAGGCTTGAAATAAGATTCTCCTCAGCAATCTTCATTAATAAAGAATCAGGAAACACATGACCTTTCAACTGCCACACTGACAGAAATCTTAGGTTTTGTGGCTCCTCCCAGGAGTAGAATCTAAGAACCACCAACAGAAACCCCTCAAAGATTCCAGTGACAGCACTGATCAGACTGAGTCCTGCTGCACAGGAGAAGTCAAACAGGACAGTTTCCTGCCTGGAGGAAAATAATCTTCAAGTCACAAGAACATGACTGATTCAGGTGTAGTTTCTGAGTGCCTACTCTATTCCTCACCACTAAGAGCACTCTATACATCTCACACAGGGTCTTGTATACAGCAGGGCCTTAATGAACACTGAATTAATTAGTTAATTATTAATTTAATTAATGTTACAGGGCACAGCAGCCCACTCCAGTATCCTTGCTGGGAAAATTCCATGGACAGAGGAAGCTGGCAGGCTATAGTGCACAGGGTTGCAAAGAGTTGGACATGACTGAAGCGACTTAGCATGCACACTTGTTTGCTACGTGATGTCACACAAGACCAATGAGCTTGATGAGTTAAAGTCTGTGTTTAAGCAATATGTACCTCAACTTCTACACTTTCTATCACCAGTTACTTTGTAAGGAAGGCACAAATTGTGGCATCTGCCTGACTCAAAGACATGCTTCCAGTGGCCCCTCCAATTCATTTGATTTCAGTCTTCTTGGCCACAGAAAGGGCAAGATCAATCAGTACATCCCATTTCCCTGGCCATAGGAAATTGTAGTCAGGCAACCCACCAGGGCCAGGAAGAGTCTTCCCCCAGAGTATCTGAAGCTGAAATTCCAAAAGATAAATTATTTTTCCTTTCTAGTCACATAGTGTGTGGGATGTTACCCAGGCTGATGGCAGTTAGGCAAGTACGTAAGTTGAGTAGGAGTTAAAAGAAAGTTTGCGGCCACAGGCAAAAAGATAACTTATGAGCGTGGTTACAGACTCATCTGCAAACCTTTCTGTTTTTCTTCCTGGGTTCAGATCTGGATTCACCTTTCCAGCCACCTCTGCAATTTAACCTAATCTAACCAGATGACAGTTCTAGCCATGCATACAGATATAAATGATAGATACAATTCCAGGCCTGGTTCATGAGAATCTATTGTGCTAGAGCCTTCATACTCTTCATCTTTTTTCTAGCCTGTTACAAACAAATATGACAACTTTAAAAGCTGTAAGTTAAAGATAGCAGAACCACACAATAGAAGGAGCCTACATCTCCACCCTGAGAAGAGCTGTCAACCGATAAAGAACACCCACTCTGGACTTGCTGTCCATTAGAAATAGATGTCTACCAGGCTGCGTTAGCCTGAATTTGTTATAGCAGCTAGCATTATCTTAATAATGAAGAAATTATTTAATGTAAAAATGCCATTTAAAACAGGTTACATGACATTTCCAAAGGAGTGGCTTTAGATTAGGGGTCCACAACCTCTGGGCCACAGACCAATACCCCCTGTCAGATCAGCAGCAGCATTAGATTAGAAATAAAGTACACAATAAATTTAATGCTCTTGAGTCATCCCCAAACTATCCCCCCACTCTACCTCTGGTCCATGGAAAAATTGTCTTCCATGAAGTCAGTCCCTGATGCCAAAAAGTTTGGAGACCACTGGCTTAGACAGAGCAGAGAAGTGGTTTGAAGCCTAATCCCTGAGGCACTTCAACATTTAAAAATCAGGAAAAGTGAAAAATTAGTAAAGAAACCGGAGAATGACCATCTCAAGGAGTAGAAGAAAAACCGAGCAGGCTGACATGTTCTAGAGCTAATGTAAAGAAAATGTTAGGGAAGGGATGGTTGATGTACTATATGCAGTTCCTGAGACCTTTTGTTTCTGTACCTCTTTTTTCAGTTTTTATAGGATACTTCTATTTTATTCCCATAAATTTCCTATTTTCTTAAAATAATCTGAGCTAACTTCCTGTCTACCAAGAGTCCTCAACTAAGGTTGTTGTTTAGTCACTAAGTCGTGTCCTACTCTTTTGTGGCCCTGTGGACTGTAGCCTGCCAGGATCCTCTGTTTGTGGGATTTCCCAGGCAAGAATACTGGAGTAGCTTGCCATTTCTTTCTTCAGAGGATCTTCCCGACCCAGGGATCAAAACCTACATCTCCTGCATTGGCAGGTGGGTTCTTTACCACTAAGCCATCAGAGAAACCCCTTCGACTATGGTAGGTATGCTCAAAGATGGCCACCAGTGACTCCTGCCCACTGCTATTCATGCCCTTGTATTAATATTATCTCCTCCTTTTGAGTATGGGCTTACTGGTTCACTTCTAATCAATAGGGAATGACAGAATGTCACTTCTGGAATTAGGGTATTTAAAAATGTGGCTTTCCTCTTGGGTGTACTCTCTGATGTACAGAGGCACATGTGGCATGAGACTCAGATCTGCCAACACCCACGAGTGAGCCTGCAAATAGATCCTTCATCCCAGTTGAGACTTCAGATGAAACTTCCATCCCAGCCACCAACTGGAGGGAAACCTCACTAAAAAAATCTTGAGCCAAAATCACCAGCTAAGCCACACCCAGTTTATTGGCCCACAGAAATTGTGAGATATATATTATTTTCAGCCATTACGTTTTTCGAGGCAATTTGTTATGCAACAATATATAATTAATGCCTTGACCAATATACTTATGAGTACAGGTTCCCTGAGAAGGGAATGGCTCCCTACTCCAGTATTCTTGCCTGGAGAATTCCATAGACAGAGGAGCCTGGCAGGCCATGGTTCGTGGGGTCTCACAGAGTCGGACACAACTGAAGCAACTTAGAATGCATGCACTAAGTGTAACTAGAAGTCAAGAGGGGTCTTGGTCAAAGGTGGTGATGAAATTCATCTGCACTGAGGCAACTGAAATCTTGAGTCTGTGAGTCTCCAAGAACAATGAAGAAAAGCAGTGTAGTTGACACAGTGGGTTCCCAACCACTATTCCCCACCTTGATCTTCCTAACTGAATTCTAATTGGTTCCCTTATCATCCCACATCCTCTCAGCTATAAGCTTCATTAACTTGTACCCATATCCAGAAGGTGGATCCCCATTAGCTGAAGCCAATAGTGGCCGTTATTGTTGTTAGGAATGTGCATGGGACACAAATTTAGGCAATGAGATCTGACAAGTCCAGAGAAGCTTGTAGGTAAGTCTGAGAGGAGATGGCCTCTTGTTTTCCTCTAGAAGCTGTTCTGTCTCTGTCTTGACATGAAACCTGGAACTTCTCTGCCATCCTGGGCCCCTGGAGAGTCAAGCTTCATTGGGCATGAGCATCCAGTAACAGCCAGAAACCAAGCCTTGGGAAATTACTCCAGTGCAGAGATCTGCAAGAGGAGACAAAACCAACAAAATGCAGAGAAGGATTGGTCAGATGCTAGGAAGATAAAGATAATCAAGTTAGCCTGTGAGACCGAAGTATCAGGGAATTGAAAAGAAGACAGACATGGACAGGCTGGGCCAGAGTGAAACATCTCAGTAGAGACAGATTTGAGCTAGACCTGGGAGGGAGCATTGGGAGACAATCATCATTTTGAACTAGCGCTTCAAAGAGCTGCACTGGAAGGAATTCCTGAGATGATTCTGGGGTCAGCAAAAGGATGTTTCTGAACTATTAAACACATTCTCTTCTAAAAAAGTAACATTCATATTGGCCGCGCAAGTCATTCAAAAACCAGCCTCAATACAGCTATTATTCAGATTCACCCTGTCAGTGTGAGAATATGGGTTGAAATGGACTTTGCTACTTGAAATTAAGTGTGATCACACTCAGCAGCCTTAGGAAGCTCTCCAATTCAGACCTCAATTACAAGAAGCTTGGAGCCATGGGGAGCTGGGAGCAGCATTCAGAAAAAGAGAAGGGTTTCTTTCTCTGCAATTTTCCCTGTTTGCAGCCTGAATCCCAAGTGAATGTTATTTCTCTTCCATCACTCTTTTTGCCTGCTTTTGGCATTTTCCTCTCACTTTTCCCTCACGGTTATCCCTCCCTTAAAGAGAAGGTCTGGACTTTTGGGTGAGAGCCACACGTGACTCTGCTGAGCAGTTGGAATTAACTAAAACTTACTCTTTCCCAATAAATCTCCCCCAAGCCACCACACAGCAGCTGTGAATTCCCAGCATGGGATGTGGCTGAGGAACTAGCAAAAGCTGTGTTCCTCAACCTTGTTCATCCTCTGGCCCAAAGAATCAGCAGACATTGACGCTAAGGCAAAGAAAACTACATAGCTCTCTAAACACAACTCTTTATCCAACCCACCTTGAAGACGCGGTACTTAGATTTCCCAGAAGTTTGGGCTGGGTTTACTTTGAGAAAAGGCAAAGCTGACAAGAGACAGAGCTCAGAAAATGGTGACCAAATACAAACCTTGCTAGCTCTAAGGCAAGACTCAAGCCTTCAGGAAATGAAAATAAAATTACTGAGGGTTGTTGAGGCAGTGGCTCATCAGAAGGGGAAGTAATATTTGATTGTAAAGTTGGGGCACAGCCATTCTTTTCTGATTTACCGCATTTGTGGGCAATTACTTCTTTCCTCAGCTATTACTCCTGGGTGTGTGTGGAGGGGGAGTGGTACTGAGGATGGAAGGGGTACAGAGAGTTACAGCAAACATATGAAGCATCTACTGGCTAACAATGCCTCAATTCAGTTGTCACTCAGTCGTGTCCGACTCTGCGACCCCATGAATCGTAGCACGCCAGGCCTCCCTGTCCATCACCAACTCCCGGAGTTCACCCAAACTCATGTCCATTGAGTCAGTGATGCCATCCAGCCATCTCATCCTCTGTCGTCCCCTTCTCCTCCTGTCCTCAATCTTTCCCAGCATCAGAGTCTTAACTCTGCCAAAACTGTGTTTATTTGTTAAAAATATATTTCATTGCATTGTAGCAAAACTAAACCCCTCCCCAGTCCCTACCAAGACAGGGGGATTGGGTTTCAGGGTGAGGTGCCAGCTAGTGTTTTCAGGGGCATTAATGTGCCAGCTGCTCCTGCAGTATTCATTTTATTTCCAGTCCCCAGGCTGGTTTTACACGTTTTTTTGTGTAAGGGAATCAGGATTAGGGAGTCTTTTGTTAGTGAGGGGGCGAGAGTGAGCAGCATCACCTTTGAGCTCCATACACAGGGACAGCCTAGCAGGCAAGGCTTGAAGCTTTGATTTACTTCTTGCTCTCTGACTTTTTCAAAAAAAGAAAAGATCTATCGCATCGGGCTGCTCTGTTGGAAGCTTGTATGGCAGTGGATTGGGGTGACTGGTGTTTCCAAAATGCAGTTCACAGCCACCAAGCCAGGGTCACATTGGAACTCTGTGCAGATAAAACGTTCCCAACCTGCTAAGAAGAAATGCTCCTATAGGAAGAAATGTTTCTTTATTGCATGGTGAAAAGCGTTATTGGGTGGTCCTTGTCTGAGAGCTGAAAGAGCATATGGATTCCCACTTGCTTCTCTGAAGGAGCTAACATTATTTTTACCCGCTTGGATGCCGAGCTGCTACCCGTGTTCAGAGTCCCCCCTCACTGGCCAGCTTGTCCAAGTGCAGTGACCTGCTTGAACAATGCCAGTGAGCTTCTCCTCCACTAAGCAAATTGCACACCCTCCTAAAGAAAGAGAGGCCTCTTTTATGAAGCAACTCCTCTTAAGATGGGATTGTTGTGAAACAGATACACGCATGCACACATCACACGACATCGTTTTTTCTGTGTGTGTGTTTTTTTGGTTGTTTTTAAGACCGGGGACAAAATTACTAAGCAAAATTTCCCAATGAACACTTCTCTTATTTTTAAGGCCAGAGAAAGGCAAAGTGAAAAAGTAGCCTTGCTAATCCTCCTTCCCTTCCCCCTCACAGCCCAGACTCAAAACACTCATTCTGAGGATGGAGCAGAGGTGGCAAAGGTCAAGAAAATGGGGCCTTGTCTATTTACCGGCTCTGTAAGGAACTATTGTGGCGCAGCAGCTGTTCTTCTTGCTCCTCGGAAGCCTCGCCTGCAGTGGATGTGGGGGAGGGAGGCTGTGACACTGGAGGCAGGGCGTGTGAGGAGTAACATCTAATATTTTCTGCACCTCAAGAAAGATGGGCTTTGTTTCTTAAAAAGAGCAGAGATACTGTTTCTGGGTAGCTGTTATCAGAAACTGGTTTTAACCAAACACAGTTGGATAGTGTGGGGAGGGGCAGGGGGGCGGGGAGGGGGGAAGATACAGGAGACAGAGAGAATAAAGTCACAATCCACTCAGCCTTTCATTCTTCATTTTTTTAACCTAGAAAAAAAAAAGGAAAAATTTCAGCCGAATGAAAAGCAGTGAAATGGCTGAGAAAGACCTTATGACTAAGAGAGGATTGCAGTGGAAAATATGTAAAAAGAGAAGTTAAACCAGCTGGCTTATTTAATTTTGGCTTTTTCCCCTCTTTTCATTTTTTTTTCTTTAGCTTAAATGAGGGGGAAATGTACTATGTAAATATCCAGTGTTTTTCCTAGTATTTAGCCCTAACAAAATTCTTCACAAGACTTAGTTTGGTGGATTTCTGGGGATCTGGTGTGACCGAGACTTTTGACCCCTGGGTCACAGGTGGCTTCCTGTCCCATCCTGTAAATTAAAAGTTCTCCCAATCCCATGGGTCTCCTGTGCCCAGGAGTCAGTTGACGTATGAATGGGAGATAGGAGTGTGAGGAGTAGGGAATGGGGGGAAGGAGGAGCTCAAAGACAATTATTCCTCAATGATTTTTAGTGTGGTAACACACCTCTCTCCCCATTCTTACATCATATTTATGAACTAAATCTCAAAACTCTATGACAAAGTGCATATTAGTTAATATTTCCAGCTTATTAAGTTATCCATGTGTTGAATAAATATCATTTAAAAGCACTGTCTAGGTATTGTGCCTTGTGTTAACTGCTGGGGAAACCAAGATAACTAAAATATATCCCCTGCCTTCTATGTCCTCAAACAAGCAGGAGAGACATATCAGACCAATATCTATAGCAATTACAGGTAAGTTTTATGAGACAAGAGAACACAGAGGGAACTGAAGGCACCCAGGAAGTAATGATATTAGCACTGAGTTTTTGGAGCTAACCAGGAGCATACCAGGAGACCAAGGAGATAAAGAGTGTTCCAAGCAGAAGGAATAGTTATGGGAAAGCCTTGTTTTCCCCTTGGGTAAGGTGGAAAGTCTGCAATGGTGGACTCTGATTTGGGTTCTAGGAACTTAGGATGAAAAGTGGAGTGAAATGAGATAGAATTGGACTTCAGAGTTTAAAACCAAGAAGCCCCTAAGGGCAAAATTTAGGAATAAAGGTAGAATTAAACCCAGTGGAAAATAATAACCACACATGACCCTAATGGGACCAAGTAGGAAGGAAAAAAGAAGCAATAGCAAAGCAGGAATTGGAAGAAACACAGGTTTGGAGCTAGGGTAGGAGGAAGAGCCCAGGGAGAAGCCTTTGCACTGAGCTGGAGGGTATTTTTAGAGGCAGGCTAAGGGGCTGTCAGGTTGTTAAGGGCAGAGTTAAAGGTACAGAACCTGTTCAGGCAGGCAAGACAAAACATAGCGTGAGTGCAAGCATGCTAGGTTGCTGGGGTCCAGCCCCGGTGGATCCAGGGAATTTAAAGCGGGGACGGCGTTGGCAACGATCAGGAAACAATTGCTTAATTAAGTGTTAATTAAAGATATAAAGAATAATAGGATGAGGATAGCTCAGTAGGGAGGAAATTCAGTGAAGACAAGTAGATAAAATAAGGATATCTCAGTGAGAACATTTTGTGGAGAGAGAAGACTGAATAATTCAGCCAGAAGGTAAAAGAAAGAAGGACATGGGGAGACCAAGCTTCGGTGAACAAGGCCCCACACTTTATTTTTTAAAGTAGTTTTTATACCTTAAGTTCGGGGAAGGCAGGCCCCCCCCCGTCTCCTCCTGGACGGAGGATCCTGGGGCCAGGGGTGGGGGCACAGTGTCGCGGAGAGTCAGGACAGGGAGCCAGGCTTTCTTCCTGCAAACCTATCATATGCAAAGTTTAGGTGATTAGTCAGGCACCACCCTCCAAAGGCATTGGAGTTGCATTTCTATCAGGGCAAAGGTGTGGTGGGTTATAACAAGAGAAAGAATTAATTCAAGGGTCCAAGGTTACAAACATTAAAGCTACTACTTAAATTTCTATAAACCACTTATATCAATCAATACACTGCCAAGGACACAGTAGGTAAGGGATATGGAGACTTAGCAGCAAACATTGGCCCAACAAGTGAAAAACCCTTCACCAATACAATTTCTAATCAATCTTTTAACTGTTCAAAAGAATCTGTATTTAGACAGTTTAGAACATCTCATGCCTCTCAGTTGGGAGGCTCTAAACAATCACATGTGGCCGGAAAAGCCTATTCAGGCAGGCTAGAGGATTTCCAAAAGGAGTTTGTAGGCTGAAACACTGTCACACCCAGGAATTATTAACTGGAGCTGTAAGTTAACTCTTTTTTCAGAGAGAGGTAGTGGGGGACAGCCCCCTGTAAAGTCAGAGGTGTAGGTGAGAACACAAAGCAGAAAGTAGGCAGACTCTGGTTTTGGGGGGTAGATGCTCGAGAATTTCCAGGGGGCTCCTGAGGCTCGATCTCGCCCTTGCGTGTGCCAAGCCTCCTTTCTCATGACCTTTGTCATGGGCGGAGCGCTGATCCAAGCTGGCTCCCAACACTAGGTCACTTCAGTGGTGTCCGACTCTTTGCAACCCCATGGACTGTAGCCCACCAGGCTCCTCTGCTCATGGGATTCTCCAGGCAAGAAACTGGAGTGGGTTGCCATGCCCTCCTCCAGGGGATCTTTCGCACCAGGGATCGAAACCGTGACTCTTTCATGTTTCCTGCATCAGCAAGTGGGTTCCTTTACCACTAGCGCCACCTGGGAAGCCCTAAAGCATAGCATATTGAGGGAGTTAAGGTCAGTACTCATGACTGATGTCCAGACAACTGAAGAGGAAGATAGAAAAGAGGGAGTCGGGGCTTCCATTGATGAAGAGCCTTTAAAAGTACCCTTAGGGGACTAACATCATCCTCCTAGCTGGGATTTCCCACAGGATGGCATGGGCTCCACTGGTAGTTATCAATGTGCTATTTCATGGTTTACAAATAATATTTTAAAGATGTTTAGCAGATTCATTTAAAAAAAGCAAACTAGGACTTCCCTGGTGGTCCAATGGTTGGAAATCTACTTACCAATGAGGATTTGATTTCTGGTCTGGAAGGATCCCACCTGCCACAGGGCAGCTAAGCCTATGCCTCACAACTACTGAGCCCACATTCTAGAACCCAGGAGATGCAACTACTGAGCCCATATGCTGCAAATACTGAAGCCCACATGCCCTGGAGCCGGTGTTTCACAACAAGAGAAGCCACCACAATGAGAAGCCTGTGCATCACAGCTAGAAAGTAGCCCTGCTCGCCACAACTAGAGAAAGCCCACACTAGAGAAAGCCCACATGCAGCAACAAAGCCCAAACACAGCCATAAATAAACAAAGTTTTTAAAACAGAACTGCCATATGATCCTGCAATCCCATTCCTGGGCGTAGATCTGGAGAAAACCATAATTCAAAAAGATACATGCACCCCAGTGTTCAAAGCAGCACTATGTACAACAGCCAAGACATGGAAGCAACCTAAGAGTCCAGTGACAGATGAATGGATAAAGAAGGTGTGGTAGAGGTAAAAAAAAGAATGAAATAATGCCATTTGCAATAACGTGGATAGACCCAGAGATTACCATACTAAGTGAAATACGCTAGACAGAGAAAGACAAATATCAAATGATACTACTCATATGTGGACTTTAAAAAATAATACAAATGAACTTATGTTCAGAAATAAACCCACGGACATAGAAAATGAACTGACGGTTACCAAAGGGGAAAGGAGTGGCAGAAGGGATAAAATAGGAGTGTGATACACTCACTACTATACACACAGCGTGATGCTGTGCTGTGCTTAGTCACTCAGTCGTGTCTGACTCTTTGCAAGCCATGGACTGCAGCCCAACAGGCTCCTCTGTCCATGGGGATTCTCTAGGCAAGAATACTGGAGTGGGTGGCCATGCCGTCCTCCAGAGGTATCTTCCCAACTCAGGGATTTAACCCGGTCTCCTGCATTACAGGCAGGTCTCCTGCATTACAGGCAGATTCTTTACTGTCTGAGCCACCAGGGAAGCCCTATAATACTGGAGTGGGTAGTGTATCCCTTTTCCAGAGGATCTACCCAACCTGGGAATCGAATCGAGGTCTCCTGCACTGCAGACAGATTCTTTACCAGCTGAGCTCCCAGGGAAGCCTAATCTATAAAAATAGATCACCAACAAGGACAGGAAACTATACTCAATATTTTGTAATAACACATAAAGGAAAAGATCTGAAAAAAATGTATGTATGTATAACTGAATCACTTGCTGTACACCTGAAACTAACACAACATTGTAAATCAACTATACTTCAATAGAAAAAATTTTTTAAGAATTTTAGTAGTTTGTATTTATTTTTGTACAAGTTAGAAAAATATGTAACTAGCAGTTTAAATCCAAAATCAAATAGATAAAAAAATTGTTTAAAGATAAGGTGAACACAGAACCATGGTGCGTTAGTCTATAGCAAAAATTAAGAAAATACAAGAGACAGTATTATACAGATACAGTAAAAATTAAGAAGGTGGCTTATAAATGATTAAAGTTTGAAAACATTGGTAATAAGCACTGGGGAGTTGGTGGAAAGTTTTAAGTATGGACTATATCCTAGAGCACTGTTTTTGTACGGGCTCGGGGTTTGGGGAACTAGAGGCATTTATTAAGGAGGATTGCATTTCTCTTCCAGAACCAATGTAGACTACAAACTTTTTGGGTTCATGCTTCAGCATAAACTCTGATTTGAACCCTGAAGTCCTTAGACAGTTCTGTAAGACCCTCCTTTCAATAATTTTAAATACCTATGGCTTCATTGTAATCTTGAACAACAGGATATATACTTAAGTGAATAATTTTGGTAGAAATGTGCCGTCAAAATGACTTCTGTGGTGTAGAGTAATGAGACACTAAACATGTCTACTGAATGCTAGTCATCTATGGAATTATTTACATAATCTGATTATATTTATGTAATCTGATTTACATAGACCCTGGTGATTAATTTTTTAAAATATGTCTGGTACATTATACACTGGGCTTCTCTGGTGGCTCAGTGGTAGAGAATCTTCCTGCAATGCAGGAGATGTAGTTCCTGCGTCAAGAAAATCCCCTGGAGAAGGAAATGGCAACCCACTCCAGTATTCTTCCCTGGGAATTCCCATAGACAGAGGAGCCTGGCAGGCTACAGTCCATGGGGTTGTACACACACAACTTAGTGACTAAACAACAACATTATATATTAATCATATTTTTTTTAAATTTTCTATATTTCATGATAATTTGGTATCAGGGGCCTTGTAGACCGAGGAGGACCTACCCATTCCAGGATTAGCTAATTCCTAGAGATATTAAACAATGTGCTTGTAAGCATACCTTTCATAAGCAAACCAATCCATGCTGAGTCAACACTCCCACCCAGCTCCTTTAATCAGGCACCTGAAATCTGGGACACTACCCCCTGCCCTCAGTCACCAAAGAGTCACCTCACTCCTTCTGCCTCCTGACTAAACCTGCTGCTTCTCCAGTGGTCCTGCATGACTTGGTGTATCTTTTCTTCTTGGGAACTATAAGCAAAATACTCCTTTTAAAAACAGTTGTATCTGTGTCTGTTATCTTACCATATTTGACTAAAACCAGATTCTGGGTACATTTTAAAACACATTAAAGAAATTCAATAAACAAGTGTTTGTTAAATGAATCAGTAAATGACTATCTCTACCCACTTAAAACATGTCTCTCTTTTACCTTAATTTTTCTCATGTGGTTAAAAGACATTTTCATTATTAATAGTTCTCTATGGTAGTCATCTTCTCATGCAACCAAGGATTAGATTTGCAAGAAATTTGAGCTCAGAGTAACCTACACATGGCCAAATGATACCGAGAAAGTATGACCTGCAAGGCAGCATTATTTCTTGGTTCCAGGAAGAAATCCAAAAAGGAATTGTCCCCAGCCAACAAAACCAGTTTTCTGTATCTTCCTACATGAGATATTGTTTTTGTATCCCAGAGTAAATTAACTGGTATAACAAACAACCCTAAATCTCAATTGCATATGATAATAAAATTTATTTCTTAATCACCAAAATCCAGTGCAGGTGTTAATAGCTGGACAGTTCTCCTGGCTGCCTCCATGACTCAATAAGCAAGGATTCCTTTGTCATGTGATGCTGCCAGTTCAAAATGTGGCCCTTAAAGTCACCAGAGAAGGTGAGACAATTATGGAAAAGGCTTATCAGATACATATTCAACTCTACACATAAATGGCAATCAAAATGTCTACACACATTTTATTGGTGAGAAGTTGTCATAACCCCCCCAACCCTTCCAAAGATGCCAGGGACTAGGAAATAGTCTCTAGCTTACCAGCAATCACTTTGCACTAAAAAAGAGGAGCTCAAATCTTCAGCAGTCAGTAGACCTTTTCTCATTATTTCAAGACATGTGACCCACACCTGCATCCTGGTGACAGAGTAACTATGGGTTGGTCAAGTGATAATGCAAACCAGTGGTTTTTAACTGCTTGGGAGATCGTGAATCTGATAAAATTTATGGACTCTCTCCCTAGAATAACATATAAGCATAATAAACACACACCATTCTCACAGAACTTCAAGAGCTTCATGGACGTCCTAAATAGACCATCACTGAACTAATTAGAGGGCCATAAGCCTATACTCTTAGTGTAACTGGCATATTTGGCTTGAGTTATATTTTGAACAGTGTTATAAATCATGAACCATGGACAAACAGATTATTTTTCTTGCTGGATTGAGTTTTTAAATGTAAATGCTATAACTAAGAGATCCAGAATATCAGCAATGTGTCATCCAACTTTTAGATGCCAGTTTTGTGCTGAGCAGAAATTTTTCTACTACTGCAAAAGAGTTTATGTTGGTATCCTGCCATCCATTTGCCATTCTCCAACCCATTTTACATGCCAACCAGAGTGATATCTAAAAATTCTAATTTTTTGATGTCACTCCCTCCTAAAGACCTTTCAGAGGATAAAGACGTAACCCCTTAACATGGTGTGCTGTTTCATTTTTCACTCGCTCCAACAGGCCTTTCTTTCCCTCCCTCCCACCTCAGGCCTTTGCACTTGCCTCTGCAGCATCTGTAAGTTGCTTTCCTTTCACTCTCTCTCTATATATAGTTAACTTCCATTCTTCCTCCACATCTCAGCTCAACTTTCATTTCCTCAGAGAAGCCTTCATAGACGCATAGAGTAAGTCGCGTCTCCTATATGTTCTTAGAGCACCCTGTAAATTTTCCTCCTAGTGATCATCATAGTTTATAAGTATGTGTGACTATTTGATTTGTCTGGGTCATTACCACTCAAAAGGAAGGTCCATCAGGGTACAAACTGTAAGCTCCTGGTGCCACAACTCAGCACTTGGCTTAATGCATGGACTATAATGGGCATTCATTATTTACTGAATACTGGATGAATGAGGATAAGTAAATGAACTACTGTTGCCTATGGCGTTTACACTATATCTTGAGAAAGAAAGAGCAAAGTGAGGAAGGATCTTAAAGTCAAATTATTTTCTCATTCTGAGAAGTGAATAGAATAACCAAGTTAGTGAATGGTATGATTTTAAGGAACTCACAGTTAGGCAATGACTTTACTGTGCTGTACAGCAATCTCTTCTCTTAGATAACATCTAATACAATAGAATAAACAAGCAGTAAAACATGTGTCTATCATCATTTTATATTTACCATAAAGGGAAGGGCTCACTGATGGAGTAAGGGCACTCCCACTGCTCTTACTCCATCAATACAAGGAGAGATTGTTGGATTAATCCAGGAAGATTTCCTGGTGGAGACAGTTTGAAGGCCTCTTTATGACACTCCTTTATTGAAATATACTTAGTAGCCTGAATGCCAACAAAAGATTTTCCCCACAAATCTTCCTTTCCAGCTTTTCTGTGTTGTTATCACCAGGGTAAAGCCATAAATTATGAGAAAGGTGGCAAGACAAAGATTAGGATGTCATTTTAGTTCCCAAGCAGAGAATAAGACTTTATTTATATATATATATATATATATATATATATATAAAATATTGAAATACAATTGATTTATAATCTTGTGTTAGTTTCTGGTATACAGTAAAGTGATTCAGTTAAATATATATTTGTAAATGTATATATATAGAATATAAAAAGATTGTATATATAGAGTATATAAATATATTCTTATATTCCTTATAAATATATCCATACATATATATTCTTTTTCAGATTTCTTTTCATTATAATTTATTATAAGCTTTGAATACAGTTCTTTGTGCTAGATGGTAGGACCTTCCGCTGCTTCCATCCCAGTTTCCCCTCTGACAACTGTAAGCTTGTTTTCTATGAGTCTATTTCTGTTTTGTAGATAAGTTCCTTTGTATCATCTTTTTAGATTCCACACATAAGTGACATCATATAATAAAACTTGTCTTTCTCTATCTGACTTACTTCATTTAGTATATAATTTCTAGGTATATCCATGTTGGTGCAATGGCTTTATTTCACTCTTTTTATGGCTGAGTAATCACTGACTCGATGGACTTGAGTCTGAGTAAACTCCGGGAGTTGGTGATGGACAGGGAGGCCTGGCGTGCTGCGATTCATGGAGTCACAAAGAGTCGGACACGACTGAGCGACTGATCTGATCTGATCTGATCTGAACAGTCCGTCACACTTCTATGCCACATCTTCTTTCTGCACCCAGCTGTTGCTGGACATTTAGGTTTTTCCATTTTTGGCTACTGTAAATAGTGCTGCTGCAAACATTGTGACGAATGCTATCTTTTCAAATTAGTTTCCTCTGGATTTATGCCCAGGAGTGGAATTGCTGGATCATATGGAGAACAAAACTTTAAATAGTTGTGTCTCATACTCTCTCTGGTAGGTTTTGATTATTTTTTAAAATATTCACTGGGTTTCCACATGGGACGATTTTACACTCCTACAAATCTCAGTCATGTGATTTTTCTCTGGCAAATGACAGCAGTGGCAGTGACATATAGCGAAGCTTTGAGAGCTGCTGTGAGGTTCCACCACCTCTCTCTTCTCCCTCGGACACAAGGCCCACCATGTCCTCAATGAAGCTCTACCAACCTGGATGTCGAGGCGAAGAAGATGAGGAACAGAGCCATAACTGACCTACCGCCTACGTGTGACATGACCGGCGCATTAGCTTTTATTCCTGTAAGGCGCAGGATATTTGAGGGTTTGCCAAGTGCAACATTACCCAGAAAAAGACAACTGATAAACTCTCCTTCACAAAAACTGTATATAATTCAACTCAAATTTAGAGCTATACGCCTAGTGAAAGGATAATCATTCCTATTTGGGTGGGCCGTTTTTATCCAAGTGCCCAGCATCAAAAAGTACAGCGGAAGTCACAAGGGAGAAAGTGGAATTCTCAACTGCTGGTCTAATTTCTGCATTCACTGACTGGAGAGACGGGGAAGCCAGCTTGCCTTGTAGCTCACTACTGGACGTCCAGGAAGATTCCACTTTAGCTAGAGAGGAACACTAACAATAGATGCCTGGCAACTAGATGAGGATTTCCTTTCTGGGGAAGGAAAATCAATGAATAAATAAACCCGCTGATATTACTTTAAAAGAAAGAAAGCTGAGTCAGATCTCATCATAATATAATGTTTTAACAGTATCATCTCATAAAGAAATTTAAAAAAACTTATTCAAGACAAAAAATTGTTTATAAAAATTGGCTAAGTTCTTGCATGGACTTCTCAGTTGGCTCAAGTGGTAAAGAATCTGCCTGCCAATGCTGGGGCTGCAGGAGACCCAGGTTCGACCCCTGGGTGGGAAAGATCCCCTGGAGGAGGAAATAGCAACCCATTCCAGTACCCTTGCTGCAGGGGTCACAAAGAGTCAGACACACGACTGAGCAGAAGTTCTGGCCTAACACTCTTTCTTCCTCCTTGTCTCCTCTCCACTTCCTCCCCTTATTGCTCCTCTTCTCTTCTCTGTCTTCCTCCCTTGTTCTTGCCTCAAATCTACTCATAGCCATCTTTGAAAGATGCAAAGATGATAGATATAAATAGACATAGACATACAGAATTTTAGATATATCCCTATTGAAAGCAAAAGATTTAACACACCACTTATTTCTAGGGATTCAGTTTATAATTCAAAAACATTAAAAGAATTTGCTTAACCCTAAACCTCTAAAGCTTGAAAAACTCTCTTAAAACGGCTTGAAATTTAAGAGATTTTTGACACTTTCTTTTAAGTATGTAAAAGTATATTCCCATTTCCCCCAGGGTTAGCTGGCCATGAACGCTTTAACTCAGCTTCATAAGCTTTCCTTGAGTGCCTGCTAGGACCATAAATTCTTCATGTACAACTTGCAGTTTGAAAGTACAGGTTATCTTACTGAAGAGCCTTTTTGTCATGAACCTTTTATCCCAAGATCAATTCCAGTTTAACAGCACCCCTGCAACACACACACACTAATATTCCTGAATTTGAATTTTGGTATACATTACCAATTATTACTTCCTATTGTCAAGCAATACTGTCCACCTCTAAAATGTGGAAAGTTTTTTAAAAGCTGTATGTGCCAAGCTAGATTTACCATTTAATCATTCAAGTCACTTTCTGGAAGCTGAGCATCTATGTGTAATTCAGACACCTCAGTGTTTAGTCCCTGTGAAACCCATTTAAAACTAGGAGTAGAAGCATTTAGATTTATGTGCCATGGTGTCTGAATCTGCAAAGGTTTTCTGGTAATCTGAGGAGTCATACTAAATATTTTGTATTTACTTTTGTAGTCAGCAAATATTTTGTACCTTTGTGATATAGGGCAAAGAGTCCTGGATATTGGGTTGGAACACAGGGATTTCTAAAAGGAGTTTATATATAATATTTTTGTAACCTAATGAAAAATGTAAATGATTTACAATTTCATGACCATGAATATGATGAACTATTCTTTGTTCTGAATTGTCCTAGTCCAACGTGAATGATTATAATTAGATAGATCTTCAAAGCCAATTATATATATGTATATATGAGAGAGAGTTGATTTTTCATAGTGGTTCTATGGTTTAAAACCACCAAGAGAAAGAGAGCATTGCAAAATACTCCAAATATACTACAGTGCATCAGTTAAGCAATACATGAAGCATATAATGATGATAATTCCTGGGTATGTCAACCAGGAAACAGAAAAGCTGGTTGTTAAGTTGCCTCACCAGGAGAGTAATGACCCTGTTTAGCTTGGGTAGGTCATTCCCTCTCCCAGCTCAGACTGTGAGGGAAGACAAAACAGGTTTGCTGAGCTGGCTCTTTTCTTTAGTACCAGATGACAAGTAAGACAGAGCCTTTGGATATCTGTGTCATCAAAACCACAGAACCCCCAGTTTATGACTTTAGAGAACACTAAGCGACCATAGGTTAGAGCTGAGCAGAACGATTTGACATCTTGTAGGTTATTCTATTCATTTTTAATGATGCGATTACTAAGGCCCAGAGACAGGGGTACCTTGTTCCCCAGCACCAATAAAGCAATAACAAACATATAGAAAGGATCATGCCCTACTCTGTCACTCCTAACACAGGGCTTTCCTCTCTCCCATGTCATTTGGCAACAACTACCATTTCCCAAAACTGAACCCAGGAGTAAAAAGCATAAAATGTGAACTTTTTACTGGTATTAAAATTTTAAACTACTGTAGTATATCCCTTGGAAATTTTAAATCTAGTAGCAATAACAAAAATGAAGTTTTATTATAAAAGTTTCAAGTATGTTCATTTTTTCCCCTGTGCTATAGGAAAAAGGACTTGCTACTCATATATCAAGCTACCAAGATAACTCCATAAATTATCTTCTGTTTGGGGTAACTTTGCATTACTCCTATCCATTCTGAAAACTCCTTAAAGGATTATAGTAAGGTATAGCAAAAAAAAAAAAAAAAAAGACATGGTTTTATTACAAAATTATCTCTAAACCAGAAGTGCTGACTTAATCTTACTTTTCTTATTATCAGACAATGTTAGAACATAATTTTTCCTATTATTAAATCTGAATATAAATTAAGAGCTATTGTTCCAGTATATATATCATGTGGTTATAAAATTTGAAATGGAGTCTTATAAACACTTAAGTGAATTCAAACATACAAAAAATTACTATTAGGTCAAGAGACCACAAACTCAACATTGTCACAATTTTTGTTGATATAACACTTGCTTTTTTGGAAATTACCTTTACAGCAATAAACTTACATAATCAAATTTAATCTGATTCATATAGTCACACCCTGTGTTTCATCAAAAATCTATGGCCTTTTTTAAAATCACTGATGTTTTTCTACAGACTCAGCTCCTAATTATTTCCTACTATTAAAAAAACGAAATTTGTCTTCAAAGGGCAAACATCTGTTACCAACCAAGATCACTTGGAAAGAATATTGATCAGGTTCTCTAAAATATTTAAAGAAAATCTGATTGGCCATGATAAAAACATTGGGATAAGTACATGGCTTTCCAATCTTGACTACAGGAAGAGATAGCTTTCATCAATACAAACACACTTTTGCACACTTCTTAAAAGTCAGTCTTTTTCACTTAAATAACCAATATCATGCTTGCATGAGTATACCTCTAAGTTTTTTCTAAAAGTGGTTTGAAGCCAAAGCTGAAAAATATTCTACTATACATCTTAGACTATTACTTCTCTTACTCTTTGTGCAGAAAAAGCAAAAATGTTTAAGCTGTAATGATTTTCATCTGCTCAGTGCAGCCACAATGTAGAGATCTCAATTGCTTAATGTTTGAAATATAAAAATCCAAATGTGTACTTTACATATGTGTGTGCATGAATGTGTGTGGCTAAGGATGTGGGGGAAGTTATTTGTGGTTTAATTATTCTTAGTAAAAAAAAGTTTCTTCAACCTGCTCCAAAGCAACTATTCCAACTAATCTGTGCTGGAGCTCTTTGGGGAAATTTGGAGAGGAGAGAAAGCCTTTCATTTCCCCTTTCTCCACTAGCCTACATCCTCCTTACCTCCTCCAGATACCCTGACTCAGCATGGGCTGCAGACTCAGAGCCTCCTCAGTGACTAGGTTGCCCTTTCCTCCGGGAGGTAGGGCTGCTGTCTGAATAGGAGTAGAAAAGCTGTGGGCATCACCTAGGAAAGGACAGTTCCCTCTTTCTCTTAGAACTACATCCTGAAAACCCAGAAAAAAGAAAAGCCGGAACTTTCCCCGTGGTCCAGTCATTAAGACTTCACCTTCCAATGCAGGGGCTACTGGTTTGATCCCTGAATGGGGAGCTAAGACCCCACAAGATTCATGGCCAAAATATCAAAATATAAAACAGAAGCAATGCTGTAATAGAGTCAATAAAGACTCTAAAAACTATCCATGTCAAAAATCTTTTTAAAAAAATAAGTAAGTAAAATAGATAACCAACAAGGACCTATTGCATAGCACAGGAAGTGTGAAGTGAACTGAAGTTGCTCAGTCGTGTCCAACTCTTTGTGACCCCACAGACTATAGCCTACCAGGCTCCTCCGTCCATGGGATTCTTCAGGCAAGAGTACTGGAGTAGGCTGCCATTTCCTTCTCCAATAGCACAGGAAACTGTTCAATATTCTGTAACAACCTAAATGATGAAAGAATTGAAGAAGAAGAGAAAAAAATAAATAAAATTTTAAATTTTAAAAAATAAAATCAACCTGACCATATGCCAGGTTGGTGGGCAATAGAATATAGGGAAGGTTCTCAGATGAGGCTCTGGAGTCAAGGTGGCTGGAACTGAATTCTAACTCTGAGCTTCCTTTGTGAACCTAGACAAGATCTGTAGATTATCTATGCCTCGGTTTTATCATCTGTAAAATGGGTATAATACTGCCTATATTATAGAGTTATTATGTCATAGAGTCATTTGAACAGTTTTTGGTACATAATGAGCACTCAATCAATGTTAACGAAAGTTCTTTTATTAAAGAGTATCATCTATTGTGCAGTAGTTTGAGCATTCTTTGGCATTGCCTTTCTTTGGGATTGGAATGAAAACTGACCTTTTCCAGTCCTGTGCCCACTGCCGAGTTTTCCAAATTTGCTGACATATTGAGTGCAGCACTTTCACAGCATCATCTTTCAGGATTTGGAATAGCTCAACTGGAATTCTAT
This sequence comes from Tragelaphus eurycerus, assembly GCA_935064755.1. NCBI lineage: Eukaryota > Metazoa > Chordata > Mammalia > Artiodactyla > Bovidae > Tragelaphus > Tragelaphus eurycerus. The sequence continues at coordinate 34,267,069 of CAKXYN010000010.1, read as the reverse complement.
CACCTCCACTATCTTTGTTTGTAGTGATGCTTTCTAAGGCCCACTTGACTTCACTGGTGTACTGCAATTCATGGGGTCACAAAGAATCGGACATGACTGAGCGACTGATCTGATCTGATCTGATCATCTATTGTGAGCTTACTGTGTTTCCAAGCACCCAGTTAATATAGCTCACACTTTCCTTAGAACTCTTCTCGTGGATTTCTATTTTCCAAAGTGAAATCAATTCTCAACTAGCTATTTAGTGTTTCCTTTCTTTGGTTAGTGCAATCATTAGCTGATAGAACACAGAAACATGTCATTTTAATCTTTTGTAACAGGAAATTTTACAGTCTTCAACACACATGCCCAATCCTTGAATGTATAAAATGAGAATTTAACAATCACAAAAAAATATATAGCCTTCACTCACCCAAACTGCACCTGTATTCTTTCATTCTTCAGTTTCAGCCAAGATAACTCACATCCTAAAAGAAAAGGCAGGACAGAAACCAGAAGTCATGACAACCCATTCCGCCCAACTCCTAAGCACGGTTACTGAGCTAAATATATCCAGGCTATGGCAGTAAGGATTGTACATCCTGCCAAGAGAGCCACCGCCATGACAGCAATTGTGAAAAGCTGGTGACCGTGCTAGAGACTGCAAGAGAGACTGTGTGAAGATACTTTGTGAGCTGTCAGGATGGAGTCCCAGGGCCTGTTTAAGAAACCAAGGCTTCAGTGGCGATGCCTTATCCTTTTGTAAATGAAAGGGCAGTGGTTTCCTTCCAACCCCTTTAGTGGCTTTCTTCAAGCTGCCTCAGCTCCAGAGCCTGAATCTAATTGCAGATATTTTTCATTTGTTCACCAACCTCTACAATGACAATGGCAATTCAGGCCCAGGAACTTACTTACAGCATATCGAAATTATCTACTCTTCTGGAAAACCATCTTGAAACCAGATTTTTAAAGGAAGTAGAATTTTGGAAGGGACCCACAGTCCTGTTTTGCATCCTCAGGAAAACAGCTTCCCTGTAATCCCTTCATTAAAAAAAAAGTTCTCATGGATTAATCTCCTTTAGGCAGGTATAATGACTGGTATTTCAACTCCATAAACAATTCAACTAAACTAAAATAACGATACTACTAATATTTTAATAACTACATATTTTACATGATCAATATCTTTCTTTTATTCTTTATAAACTGCTTTCTTATGTGTAAGATCTCTACCTTCCCATTCCTATCACTATTTCCCACCAGCTCTGATAAGAAAACACTCTCAATAACTCTGAGAAATGGCCAGTGGGATTATTCTAAAGGACATAATTGCAGCTACTGAGAAAGAGACTCAATGTAATTAAGATTAAATTAGGATAAAATTGTTTTCAGAGACTGATAATTATACCGTGGGCTTCAAAATAACCAAATCTAGTGCCTGTAACCTCACCCAGACTGAGGGCAGGTGCCTTCCCACACATCTGCCGTATTGCTTCAGTGTATCTTGAAGTGTGGCCAATCATAGTTTTGTGGATTTTTTTCCCACACTGGCACACAATTATATTTATCTAAGATAGTTTATATATTTGCAAATGATAGCCTTTACAAGGGCTGCAATGTCTATTGAGAAAATTAACCTGTATACTATTGTGGAAATGCTGCTCCCTCTCTCTGGGAAGTGTCTTTTAATTGCTTTCTCATCTCAACAGCTTTATTCTCTCATTGCCTTCATTCAAGGCAACCCAAACTATATTGCTAGTGCTTACCAACAGCCATAACCCCTTCTTCTTGCCGGGCACAGAGTTAAGTCAAATTTTTCAGACACTTTTTTTTTTTTTTTAAACCATAGCAGGGTACCTATGGCTTAGATCTTGACAACAGATCATACACAGAAGTGATGGGTACCATGTCCAGTCCTGGGCCATTAGCACCTCCTACTCACGACATTTGCTCTCTTTTCTGTCTGAATGGACCTAGAGTAGATGGTGGAGCCTTCAGATGGAAGGACTTGGATTCCTGAATGATTGTGCAGCACACAGTCTATGCCACCAAACCCTACCAGTTCACCCTGATCTATGAAGTAAGTAGGGCTTCCCAGGTGGTACTAGTTATAAAGAACCCATCGGTCAATGCAAGAGACATGAGACGCACGTTTGATCACAGGGTTGGGAAAATCCCCTGGAGGAGGGCATGGCAACCCACTTCAGTATTCATGCCTGAAGAATTCCATGGACTGAAGAGCCTGGTGGGTTACAGTCCATGGGCTCGCAAAGAGTCAGACATGACTGAACTGACTCAGCTCTCTCATACACATGATGTAAGAAATAAATCTTTGTTGTGTTAAGAAACTGAGACGTGACATTGAAGGGTCCATCTGGTGCAGGAACTAGCATTGTTTATCAAAGACAGCTATTTTTTTCATTTTCTTCTGTCTCTCCTTTTCCACAGTCACCTCACATTTTCCTCCATTTCCTCCTTTTTTCATTTATACTGCAAAGAATTACTGTGTGCCCAACATACAGGTTAGTAACAGAGTATACTGCACATTAACTGTGTTCAAAGTAGCCCAAATGAACAATCAACTACCTTACAATTCGACAAGCACAATTATGTAGGTCTACTAATTCTTTAGGAAAAGTGTCAGCAAACTACAATCTGGCTGTTTTGGTAAATTGAATTTTATGGGGACATAGCTGAGCTTATTCATTTACATCTTATCTGTAGTGTAGTGATCTCGGAACCTGCAAGACAGCAAGAATGACCAAAAAAGTCTTGTGAATTGCAGCTCTCTTACTTCACTAGCTGAGTTGAATAGTGCTGACAGAGAAGGGCCTACAAAGTATTTTCTTGTCCTTAGCAGACAAAGTTTAAGATAAAGCTTTAAAGATTTTGGAAAGGATTCTCAAAGGAGAGTATGCATGAAATGGGTTCTGGAGTTCACTGTAGTAGAAAAAGAGAAAAAGGGCATTCTAGGGAGGGACAATAATAGCCAAGCAAAACTATGTAAGTCTAAAGGTTACTCAGCACTGAGAAAACACACAAGGGTGAGTGATCGTCCCCCTAGATCACCACTTAGTAGTGGGAAGGAGCAACAGGAAGCATCAGGCCAAAGGGAGAAGTTGGGAAATAAGCAAATCTGTTGATCTCAGACCCATCATCCTATCTGGGTACCAAATTTTAATAAATAATACTTAATATTATATCAATACTAAATAGCTTCAAGCTCAACAATAGATCAGTGAGCTTTAAGTATTCATCTACCACCTATCAATAAACTGTTACATAGTTCTGTTCCCAGGTAATCTTACACAGACACAAAAGACCTTTTCATATATGATAATCATAAGAAATATTTAGACAAAATAAAAATCATACTTCTCTGTGAGATGTGCAAAGAGTGGCAGGTGCAAGGAAGACTTGATGAACTGAATTTCAGAGAATATGCCTTCTTAGATAAACAGAGTTAAGTTCCCACACCTGGATGTGAGCACATGATCTGGGTAGAGGAGGATAGAGGAGCCAGCTTGTTGTAGTTTGGGATGTTTTGAGTGAAAAATAAATCAAATGTTATTCAGCAGTGAAGCCTAGCAGAGAAGACTAGAGCCTGAATGAGTCCTAGATGAAAAACTAATTGCTCAGTCTGACAGTGCTCTCCTTGACATACCCCTAGATTATAATGAGAGGGGGACTGGAAGAAAAAACATAATTACAAAGTCTTTCACATTCTCATGATGCTCAAATTCTAGGGATCCTCCAGATTTTGATTCAAAGATGAAACTACAGCCTAACCTCCTCCCAGCTCAAATACAGACAAGGTCAAAAAGGTCTGTGAAGGAAGTTGGGAATGTGGTTAATCTTAGGTGAATACAATATAATGAAAGCTGTGATTCAGCACCAGCTGAACACCCCTATAGGAGAGAGATGAATCACTAGTCCCTCATTGTAATCCAAAGAAAGAATTTACACTCTCTGGATAATAAAACAAACAAAAAATAATGTACCTCAGTCTCCACTGTTCATTTCTACGTCCAGAAAACAATAAGAAATTATGAGACAGGCAAAGAAAAAGGAAAATATTTAAGAAGAAAAGCATAGCCTATTCAGATTGACAGGTGATCTAACTATTGGAATTAGCATACATAGATTTTCATTAATAAACTAATTATTTTCCCCCTTTCCATCATAGGGCACTGGAATGCAAAAGTAGGAAGTCAAGAGATACCTTGAAAACAGGCAAGTTTGACCTTGGAGTACAAAATGAAGCAGAGCAAAAGCTAACAGAGTTTTGCCAAGACAATACACTGGTCATAGCAAATATCCTCTTCCAGCAACACAAGAGATGATTCTAAAATATGGACATCAGCAGATGGTGAATACTGAAATTAGATTGATTACCTTCTTTGCAGCCAAAGATGGAGAAGCTCTACACAGTCAGCAAAAATAAGACCAGGAATTGCTTGTGGCTAAGATTATCAGCTCCTTATTGCAAAATTCAGGCTCAGATTGAAGAAAATAGGGAAAATGACTACGTCATTCAGATATGACCTAAATCAAGTCCCTCATGATTATACAGTGGAGTTGATGAATAAATTCAAGGGACTAGATCTGGTAGACAGACTGCTTGAAGAACTATGGACAGAGGTTCATAACATTGTACAGGAGGTGATGGCCAAAACCATTCCCAAGAAAAAGAAATGCAAGTAGGCAAAATGGTTGTCTAGGATGCCTTACAAATAGCTGAGAAAAGAAAAGAAGCTAAAGGCAAAGGAGAAAGGGAAAGATACAACCAACTGAATGCAGAGTTAATAGCAAGGAGAGATAAGGAAGCCCTTTTAAGTGATCAATGCAAAGAAATAGAGGAAAACAATAGAATGGGAAAGACTAGAGATCTCTTTAAGAAAACTGGAGTTACCAAGGGAACACTTCATACAAAGATAGGCACAATAAAGGACAAAAATGGCTAGGACCTAACAGAAGCAGAAGAGATTAAAAAAAGGTGGCAAGAATACACAGAAGAACTATACAAAAAAGCTCTTAATGACCCAGTCAACCATGATGATGTGGTCGCTCACCTAGAGCCAGACATCCTGGAATGAGAAGTCAAGGGGGCTTTAGGAAGTATTACTACGAACAAAGCTAGTGGAGGGATGGAATTCCAGCTGAGCTATTTAAAATCTTAAAAGAAGATGATGCTGTTAAAGTTCTGCATTCATTAAGCCAGCAAATATGGAAAACTCAGCAGTGGCCACAGGACTGAAAAAGATCAGTTTTTATTCCAGTCCCAAAGAAAAGCAATACCAAAGAATGTTCAAATTACTGTACAATTGCACTCATTTCGGGGAAGGCAATGGCACCCCACCCCAGTACTTTTGCCTGGAAAATCCCATGGACGGAGGAGCCTGGTAGGCTCCAGTCCATGGGGTCCCTAAGAGTCGGACACGACTGAGCGGCTTCACTTTCACTTTTTGCTTTCATGCATTGGAGAAGAAAATGGCAACCCACTCCAGTGTTCTTGCCTGGAGAATCCCAGGGACAGGGGAGCCTGGTGGGCTGCCGTCTATGGGGTCGCACAGAGTCGGACATGACTGAAGCGACTTAGCAGCAGTAGCAGCAGCACTCATTTCACATGCCAGGAAGATTTTGCTCAAAATCCTTCAAGCTAGACCTCAGTAGTATGTAAACCAATAACTTACAGATGTACAAGCTAGATTTAGAAAAGGCAGAGGAAGCAGAGATCAAATTGCCAGCATATGCTGGATCATAGAAAAAGTAAGGGAATTTCAAAAAAACACCTACTTCTGCTTCATTGACTATGCTAAAGCCTTTGACTTTGTGGATCACAACAAACTGCGAAATATTCTGAAAGAGATGGGAATACCAGACCACTTTACCTGCCTTCTGAGAAATCTGTATGCAGGATAAGAAGCAATAATTCAATCCAGACATGGAACAACAGACTGGTTACAAATTGGGAAAGGAGTACATCAAGGCGGTGTATTGTCACCCTGCTTATTTAACTTATATGCAGAGTACATTAGGTGAAATGCCAGGCTAGATGAATCACAAGCTGGAATCAAGATTGCCAGGAGAAATATCAACAACCTCAGATATGCAGATGATATCACTTTAATGGCAGAAAGTGAAGAGGCACTTAAAGAGCCTCTTGATGAAGGTGAAAGAGGTGAGTGAAAAAGCTGGCTTAAAACTCAACATTCAAAAAACTAAGATCAAGGCATCTAGTCCTATCACTTCATGGCAAATAGATGGGGAAAATGTGAAAATAGTGTCAGATTTCATTTTCTTGGGCTCCAAAATCAATGCAGAAAGTGACTGAAGCCATGAAATTAAAAGACGCCTACTCTTTTGAAGCATAGTTATGTCAAACCTAGACAGTGTTTTAAAAAGCAGAGACACCATTTTGCCAACAAATCTCTGTAGAGTCAAACCTATGGCTTTTCCAGTAGTCATGCATGGATGTGAGAGTTGGACCATAAAGAAGGCTGAGCACCAAAGAACTGACGCTTTCAAACTGTGGTGCTGGAGAAGACTCTTGAGAGTCCCTAGGACTGCAAGGAAATCAAACTAGTCAATCCTAAAGGAAATCAATCCTGAATATTATTGGAAGGACCGATGCTGAAGCTGAAGCTCCAATACTTTGGCCACCTGATGCAAAGAACTGACTCATTGAAAAAGACCCTGATGCTGGGGAAAAGGAGGGCAACAGGAGAAGGGGGCAACAGAGGGTAAGATGGTTGGATGGCATCACTGACTCAATGGACATGAATTTGAGCAAAGTCAGGGAGACCATGATGGACAGAGAAGCCTAGTGTGCTGCAGTTCATGAGGTTGCCAAGAGTCGGACACAACTTAGTGACTGAAGAACAACAACTATTTTCAACTATTACAAATCTATTAAAGAAAAATAAATGTAATAAATGAATAGATAGGGGTTTTAAGGAAAGAAACAAACATTAAAAAGAGCCAAAAGGAAAATTACAGCACTAAAAACACAATATCTGAAATTAAAAATAATTAGACGGGCCTAACAACACTAGGTTAATCATAAGTGGGTGCTGTTCAGACCTGCTGTATGGAACAAAACTGACTAAGAGCCCAGCAACTGTTCTCTGGATCTTTCAGGACAGTCATGCAAAAGCCAAGCCTCCTACAGGCTTCTCCCAGCCAATGGCTGAGAATGACAGAGGCAAAAAGGCCCTTTCCTGTGAGTTCTAGGAACTCTCCCATGGGTTACTTTGGATTGAGAAATTTCCATCAGCCTGGAAAAACCTTTTTACTTCTGGGTAACAAAGTCTATATTGCCCATACAATTATTTTTCCATATCCTTTTCATCTCCTTCACAGGCACCAAACTTTACAATCTGAAGCTTCTCTCTCTTTTTTATTCTCCCTTATCTTTTATTCTTCACAGATATTTTCCCAACATATCTTTTGGAAATCGAATCCCATCTTTATATTTGCTTCTCATACAATCCGAACAAACACGAAAGCACTGTACACTTCAGAAGAAATCATCAGTGGAATTAAAAACAGACCAGTAACGATTTTCCAGGGGAGGGGGGGGAAATGATTGGAAGGAAAAAAGAACAGAGTAGATCAGTGACCTAAGGGATCAAATCAAATGGCCCAATAGACATACAACTGAAATGTCAGGAGAGGAGAGACAGAACATATTTTAAGGGCCAATGACTGAATAACTTTCTAATTTTATTTAAAATATCCACTCCAAAAGTCAAGAAACTCAGTGAATTTCAAACAGAAAGAATACAAGCCAAATAACACTGGGGTATATTATGGTCTAATTACTGAAAACCAAGGATAAAGAGAAAACCATATGCAATGAGTTAAGAGGGGACATTGTACACAGAGAAACAGAGACAGGGATATTTGCTTTTCAGCAGAAGCAAAGCAGGCCAGATGGCAATGGAATAGCATCTTTGAGGTGCTGAGGAAGGGGGATTGTCAGTCTATAGTTTTATAACCAGGAAAGATGTCCTTCAACTGTGGGAATGAGAGAGAGATGTGTTTAGATTGTTAAGGGTGAAAGAGGTTATTGCCAGAGGCTCTCATTATAGAGCATGCTAATGGAAATTCTTTAGGCTGAGGGAAAACCATGGAGCATAGAGGCTCAGTTCTACAGGAAATACTGAAGCATCCCAGAGATGATAATATGTGGAGGGGGTTTTTTCTTCTTCTTTTTCTCAGTTTATTTGATGGAAAGTTGACCATTTAAAGCAAAATGTTGTAGGGTTGGTAACATGTGTAGAAGTAAAATGTATAAGGTTCATGGCACCAAGGCTGAGAGGGTGGATGGAAGTGTATTGTTAGGTTGTTGCCTTACATGCAAGGTGGTGTCATGTTATTTCAAAATAACTTGAAGTGAGGTGGGGATATATATTATGTTCCAATAGAGAACCCTAGAAAAAAAATTTAAAGGGATAAAAAATAATCAAAAGTAATAACCTATAATGACTACAAGCATTTTGACCATGACCTACAATAATAAATATCATATATCCATCACTACCTGTACACAGGGCTCCACATCAATCTTATACATACACATATATATAAAGAACAGAAAAAAATTATCGAAAGTAATTATTAATTAAGTGCAAGGAATACATTTTATTCTTTTTCATTTTTTAACATGAATCATTATCTACTGAATGAATTTTACTACTAATTACAATTTTTCTATACCATAAGCTTTGTGTCAGGCCATTTACTTAAAAATATTTTAAAATTTACTTTTGTTACTTAATTGATGTTTATCAAAATATTCCAGAATATAAATTATCCCTATTTTACCAGTTGAGCCGCAAGGGAAGCCCCCATCCCTATTTTAGAAATGAGGAAACAGACATGGAGAAGTTAAGATTCTTAAGATTGTCAGGTTAGTAATAAGGTAGGATTTCAATACAGATATAGGAAGTCCATTTGCTGTGCTCTTAACCACTATATCACACTATCTCCATCTTGACCTCTATGTTTGGGGACCTGTGTGCATGTAACTATTTGCATTTTGTGGGGGATGAATACTAGTTTTTATCTAACCTGGAAAAAGCTTAAGAATCACAGTACTATCCCCCCCAAAACCCAACTTACAGTTTGTTTTTTTCCTACCAGATAAGTAAGCTTTGTTCACATTGTCTGAGTAGATGCTTTAAAAAACTCCAGTTATTTGACCATGAAAGAACTGTAACTTTGAACACTTTATATCCTACTCTCTCCTTTGTATATTCTACTGGTGAGTGGCAACAGAAATCTACAGAACATACAAATGAGAAACTTTAATCTACTGAAGCTATTTTTCAGTTCTAAGATTCTATAAGCCTATAATTCTAATCAAGGACCCAGCCACCTGCTATTCTATAACTAAGTCACAAGATGGGCAGTTGTCTAAATTGCTCAGAAAGATATACAAAAGCAAGGGTTCCTTAGTTTCTTTGTTAGTCTCCCCTGAAGTTTTGCAAGGCCTAAAGTTAATTAGAGTCTCTTGGTGTAATTTAAGCATATTCCTCTTAGCTTATTGTCTATCATACAGATGGAATAATCCAGCTTTCCTCAGGATAATCATTTTTATTCACATACTTATATAATTGAAAATAACTAGGTATTTGCTATTTAGCTTTTCCTCTCTAGACTAAATAAATACAATCCCCTTAATCTTCCCCCATCAGTTTGACTTTCTCTGTAATCATTTCGGCCATGCCTCTTAGGAGATCCTCTATAGTTTCCCCACATGCATGTTAAAGGGTGGAACTCCATATTGATTGCATTACGTTAATAAGGGCCTGACCAATGCCAAATATGGCTGGATAATCTGCCCTCTTGCCTGCCATGCTTTTGCTAACAGAGAGTTGAGTATTACATTAACATTTCCAAAAGTATTATTGCCAGTTTTCTGGATCATCATCAGCTGAAGCTATATCCCACTCATACAAACTGCCATAGACTAACTGAACAAATGCCCTGCATTCTCCATTTTAAAATATCTGTTTCGATGTTTTAAAGGCATTTGGAGTTCTTTCATGACTTGAATTTTCTTTCTTCTGGGTTTTTGTTTTTTTTTAATGTTTTTCTCTGTTGTGACATTGTTTTTTATTTTGAGTGCTCTTTATATTAAGGATTTCAGTTCTTTTGTGTTTGCCTATGTACAGTTTTTTTTTTTAATATTTATGTGTGTGTGTGTGTATGTTCAGTCACTCAGCCATGTCTGACTCTTTGCAACCCCATGACCTGTAGCCCACCAGGCTCCTCTGTCCATAGGATTTTCCAGTCAAGCATACTGGAGTGGGTTGCCATTTCCTTCTCCAGGGCATATTTTAAGGATTTTAATTCTTTGGTGTTTATCTACATACAGTTTTTTTTAGATTTGTATATAATCAAATAGATTGCCAGATTTTTCTTTGTTCTTTCCGCCATCATTTTTATGCAAAGTTCTTTGCAGTTCCAAGATCAACTATTAATTATCTGTATTTGTTTTAACGGTTTTTAAGATTTCACACTTTTTTTGCAATCAACTTAATTATATATCCTTATTTTGGTATTTAAAATAGTGTGAGATATGTTAAAAATCTCACATATGGGTATGTGAGAATTTGCCAAATTTTTCCTTTTCCATTGGTTATTGTACTTTAATATATAAAATTCTCATATGACATATGTTTGAGAGTTATCTGTTTATATACCACAAAGTATTAATAGACTTAGGGGCTTCTCCGATAGCTCAGTTGGTAAAGAATCCATCTGCAATGCAGGAGACCCTGGTTCAATTCCTGAGTAGGGAAGATCCCCTGGAGAAGGGATAGGCTACTCACTCTATTATTCTTGGCCTTCCCTTGTGGCTCAGCTTGCAAAGAATCCGCCTGCAATGCAGGAGTCCTGGGTTTGATCCCTGGATTGGGGAGATCCCCTGGAGAAGGGAAAGGCTACCCACTCTAGCATTCTGGTCTGGAGAATTACGTGGACTGTATAATACATGAGGTCACAAAGAGTTGGACATGACTGAGTTTCACTTTCAAATTTTCAAATCAATATACTTATATCATTTATAAAAGGCTCTTCAGAAATAAGCCTTTCACAGAGGCATGGACAAAGACCATTCATAAAAGGGAAAGTTAAAGTTCTTGGAAACATATGGAAAATACTCATCTTTTGACTAAAGAAGTAAAAAGCTAAAATTGTATACCACTTTTTTTAAACCATGAAAGATCTTTTCAAAATTAATAATTTAAAAATAATTAAAATTAATATTAGGGTTATTGAGATTTGCTTTAAAATTCATGCTTTCAAACACTGTTGGCATTCTTTTTCCTAATATTTTCTTTTGCTAATTTTTAAACCTTCCAAAAATGTAAAAGTATAGTACAATGAATATCCAAGTACCTCTCATTTATAGTCATTAATTGTTAACATTTGTCCAATTTGCTTTCTCTCTCTGTACATGCATATGTATATCTGTGTATTTATGTATACACACATATGTGATTATACACACACACACATATATACATGTACATATATATACACATGATATGTATAATTTTTTGCTGAACCATTTGAAAGTTAGTTGCAGACACCATGATACTTCAGGCTTAAAGATTTTAATCTGCAGATAGAAGTGTTTTAAACATGAGCAATATCTTTTAGAAGCAATTTAGAAGATGCATCAAAGCCTTCAAGATATAAAATTAGCATAATAAATTCACTTCTGAGTATCTGTTCAAAAGGTTTTATTCTCATTCCTCAATTTGAGCCTCCTTTTTCATGGCATCCAGTATAATAATGGCTCTTATTTATGATTCATTAGAAAACTACTCAAGTAATTACAAAGGAGACATGTAAAATTAATTCTAGCTTCTGACACTAAAGGAGTACATGTATTTGGTAGATATTTTTTTCCTAGAAATTGGCTTTTTCATACATATGTACTAAACTCTTTGTTATAACAAAATAGATAAGATATGGACTTCCTCTCAAGAAGTTTGTGATCATTAGTGCTTTTAAGGCCCTGCCTAGAAATTTAGACTTTTCTTAGAATGGAAAAGTCTAAGTCAATTGAACTATGAATCAATTATACTACAGAATATTGTGCTACTACAAATATAACTGGTGGGATCCATATTAGATGAGCAGAAGAGATGTCCAGATGAGTTAGTAAGTGAAGAAAACAAGCTTCAAATTCGTGTGTATAGGGTGATTCCAATACACACACAGCTTCTCCATATATGAGGATGTGACTTTAGGTTTTTTTGTATAAACAGGAAGAAAAAGAGAAATGTGAGGAAACCTATATGTCAAACTACTAAGATTTGTTTTTCAGAGGGGGAAAAATGGATTGGACAGAATAAGATTATCAACATTTTGTATATAAACATTCCAATGGTTTCAAACAGACCTTATATTAGTACTTTTTTAATGAAATAAAAAAAAGAATAACACACAAAGGAGTAATTCAAGAACTGTCAAGAAATGAACATATACTCTCGCCTCTGCGCTTCCAAGATGACCAAGAAAAGAAGGAACAACGGTCGTGCCAAAAAGGGCCGTGGCCATGTACAGCCTATTCGCTGCACCACCTGTGCCCGATGTGTGCCCAAGGATAAGGCCATTAAGAAGTTCGTCATTCTGAACATCGTAGAGGCCACAGCCATCAGGGACATTTCTGAAGCGAGTGTTTTCGATGCCTATGTGCTTCCCAGGCTGTATGTGAAACTACATTACTGCGTGGGTTGTGCCATTCACAGCAAGGTAGTCAGGAATCGCTCTCGGGAAGCCCGTAAAGACCGAACACCTCCTCCCCGATTTAGACCTGCGGGTGCTGCCCCACATCCTCCACCAAAGCCCATGTAAGGATCCAAGTCCTTAAAGACTGAAGAAATACTGGTTTCTCTGAAAAGACAATAAAATGAAAATTATACTTTAAAAAAAAAAAGAAAAGAAATGAACATATATCAGTGATTGATTTCACTAATGAACATTGATTTTCATTTTCCTGTATTTTACGAGATATTTTATATATTACATCATATTTTGTATAAAGTATAAAAACATTGTTCAAATAAGAGCAAGCATCACATCTCAGCACTTAACAAAAAATTCTTTTCACATCAGCGGGTCACAGTTTGCGCCTAAGTATTCTTGTCACTGTAGGATTCAGGCATGCATGGGCATGCACAGAGTCAGACCCAGGGGGATTGATTTACATAAGAAACTGCAGGGCTTTCAAAGAAAATCTAACTGAAACAAGTTAGAATTGGACACATACTTTTGGTCAAACAGTGCTGGGAGGATGATTTGAAACACAGAATAAGGACAAAGGTCAACATAACATCTTTACCATTTAATGTTTTTGACCCAGTTGAGAAGATCAGTTCAGTTCAGTCGCTCAGTTGTGTACGACTCTTTGTGACCCCATGAACCGCAGCACACCAGGCCTCCCTGTCCATCACCAACTCCCAGAGTCCACCCAAACCCATGTCCACTGAGTTGGTGATGCCATCCAGCCATCTCATCCTCTGTCGTCCCCTTCTCCTCCTGCCCCCAGTCTTTCCCAGCATCAGGCTCTTTTCCAAGAGTCAGCTCTCTGCATTGGGTGGCCAAAGTATTGGAGTTTCAGCTTCAACATCAGTCCCTCCAATTAACACCCAGGACTGATATCCTTTAGGATGGACTGGTTGGATCTCCTTGATAAGATAAGTTTGTACAATGCAGGGACCTCAGTGTAGGAGATGTGACACTAAAGTGAAAGCACATCACATCTAGTATCACAACAGCAGCAGGCACACTTGCTGGGCAATGGCGGCATCGTGTAACACTGGAAGCTTTATCAGGCATCTACAGGGTCTGCGCCTACAGTCTCAAGATTCAGAGGGGCAGGAAGATGTGCTTCCGTAAAGGGCACTGGAGGCTGCAGGAAGACTCCTCTAAATTTTGCTTTATCCATTTACCATTATGGAATCCTTCTCTACATCTCTATGGAGATGTCTATGTCTTCTTAAATGTCATTTTAAATAGATAAATAACATTATGTATACAATCTATAAGGTTTTGTTAACCTCTGTTTGTATTTTCTTTCCCTGGTATCGTAGAAGTTCACACGTATAGCTCTGTTTTAAGGTTCAACTATTTTCTTAGAACAAATTCCCAAAAGTACATTGATGGACTCATAAAATTTGAACATTGGCATATGCACAGTGAAACACGACCTTGTTTTCTTATTTTTCCCAAATGCTGAACCAATTTGTCATCAGCAATGTTTGAACTATCAAGTTTTACCACTAACAGGGCAGCAAAGTGTTGTCTTTTACATTTAACAGATATTTATTGAGTATCTACTCTGACTACTCGCTCTTAGGGGTGTCGCAGAGCAGCGAATAAAATCCAAAACTCTCTGTCAGCTCTGAGCTTAGATTTAGCGGAAGGAGGCTGGTTTATCAGACAAAAAGTCGTTTTCCTGAAGTGCTGTATCAGCTTCACGTGCTTGGGTACTCGTGAAGGTGATCTGTGTTCTGTTCCTTAGTTGGCTGTTGCATGAATTGCTTATCCATGTCTTTTTTTCCCATGTATTAAATGAGTTCTTGATGTGAAAGCTCATGAGATGCCTCAGAGCTTCTCTTTCCCTCCAAGTTCCCACATGGCCTCCTGAGTCCTGGGACTATCCTTAGAAATCACTTTCCTATCATCACCATGTAAAGAATTCACTTACAGCTAAGAAAAATCCACCTCCCATGGCGTCCTGTTTCTCCTGCTTACAGACCTTCCATTTTCCAGTGGAGAAACAATGGGAAACACCGATCCACCGTCTTCTCTGCCCATGAAAGCAGTTACTCTCCTTGCCAGTCAGGTGGATTTTCTGGACTGGCTCTCCTGATTCATTCCACATCCAGACTATATCCTCTCAGTTTTTCCTTCTTTTCTTCCTCTGGAGTCAAAGACCTTCCTAGATACAAAATTTCTGGGTGGCGCCATTCTGTCGGTGGCCACATTCTGTCCTACCTGAGGACCACTCCAGTCTGCCGGCCCCCAGAGCCTTGCCAGAGCTCACCAAGCCGCAGGCCAGCCTTCTTCTCCCTGTGCACAGGCCACGTCCAATGCGGACACCCAGGTGCAACCCCAGAACACAAGCCCTGCTCCCGCTTGAAAGCGGGTCTTCTCTGCTCCCAAAGCTCAGCATGGAGAAAAGAACCGGTCCACTGCTTCGTCTTCTCCTTTGAGGGTTTCCAACACAGATGGTGGCCTCTGTCATGTCTGATGTGATCCTTTCCCATCTGGTGACCTGAGTTATTTTGTTCTTGTTGTTGTGCATGTGTTTACAAGTCTTTATGTGGCCAAATGTGTCAGTCTTTCCATTTGTGATTTCTCCTGTCACTTCATTGTAAAAAAAAATAACAATAACAGTAATAATGATTTCTCCAGACATCTGACAGGCAATAACTTATCTGTTCTGCTATGTTCTCTCTTACCTATCATGTTAGCCATTCAAAACTTATTTTGATCATGAGGTATGAAATTGGGCTAGGAAGCTAATTTCTTTTTTCAAAAAAAAATGCTAGCTATGAATCTCAAATAATGTAGATTAAATAATTCATTCATTGTTCATTTAAGATGCCTCTTCTTATTTATTATATCCTTCTATACGATATGCTTATTTCTGGACTATCCTATTCCAAAGGAGTACGTCAAGGCTCTATATTGTCACCCTGTTTATTTAACTTCTATGCACAGTACATCATGAGAAATGTTGGACTGGAAGAAACACAAGCTGGAATCAAGATTGCTGGGAGAAATATCAATAACCTCAGATATGCAGATGACACCACCCTTATGGCAGAAAGTGAAGAGGAACTAAAGAGCCTCTTGATGAAAGTGAAAGAGGAGAGTGAAAAGGTTGGCTTAAAGCTCAACATTCAGAAAACGAAGATCATGGCATCTGGTCCCATCACTTCATGGCAAATAGATGGGGAAACAGTGGAAACAGTGTCAGACTTTATTTTTCTGGGCTCCAAAATCACTGCAGATGGTGACTGCAGCCATGAAATTAAAAGACGCTTACTCCTTGGAAGGAAAGTTATGACCAACCTAGATAGCATATTCAAAAGTAGAGACATCACTTTGCCAACAAAGGTTCGCCTAGTCAAGGCTATGGTCTTTCCTGTGGTCATGTATGGATGTGAGAGCTGGACTGTGAAGAAGGCTGAGCGCCGAAGAATTGATGCTTTTGGAACTGTGGTGTTGGAGAAGACTCTTGAGAGTCCCTTGGACTGCAAGATCTAACCAGTCCATTCTGAAGGAGATCAGCCCTGGGATTTCTTTGGAAGGAATGATGCTGAAGCTGAAACTCCAGTATTTTGGCCACCTCATGCAAAGAGTTGACTCATTGGAGAAGACTCTGATGCTGGGAGGGATTGGGGGCAGGAGGAGAAGGGGACGACAGAGGATGAGATGGCTGGATGGCATCACTGACTCGATGGATGTGAGTCTGGGTGACCTCCAGGAGTTGGTGATGGACAGGGAGGCCTGGCGTGCTACGATTCATGGGGTCGCAAAGAGTCGGACACGACTGAGCGACTGATATGATGACATGCTCCCCTGAGGACTTCCCTGGTGGCTCAGCAGTAAAGAATCCACTTGCAATGCAGGAGACATGAGTTCAATCCCTGGATTGGGAAGATCCCCTGAAAGAGGAAATGGCAACTCACTCCAGTACTCTTGCCTGGGAAATCCCATAAACAGAGGAGCCTGGCAGGTTACAGTCAATGGGATTGCAAGAGTTGGAGATGACTTAGCAACTAAACCACCACTGTCACATGCTTATTTGAAAAGACCAGCTCCACTTTAATGCTCCACTTTTGAAAGTGCTAGTTAATGCTCTTAGCTGAGCACGGTGGTGCATGCACGTGGCCTTCAGAACCCTGGCTCAGCAATTTACTAGTCACCATGTGACCTTTGGTAAGTTACCTGAACTTCTATTGGCCTCTGTTTCCTTATTTGTAAAATGGGGGTGATAAAGATACTGTTTTATGTGAAGTGCTTATTCTATGTAAAACATTTAGAATAATGTCCATCACATAGTAAGTGCTCCAAAATGGTATGTATTTTTGAAGAAACAAATTATAATCACCATTAAGTTAAAAAATCCTATTCAGATTTTGAGTTGGATTATGTCTAACCTATAAATCTGACTGAATTAAATAGAAGTCTTTCTGATTTATCATCACTTTCAAGGATAATTGTTTATCTCTCCATTGGTGTTCTCTAATGTTATCTTTCTAATATTTGTAAAGTTTTACACTTTTGTCTACATTAAATAAAACATGAAATTCCCTTATAAGAATATATATTATCAAATAATTTAGATGCTTATTCATTATTCTGACATGAGATAAAAGGCTCTTTGGGATTTGTATGTATTTATTTTGCATTCACCTGTCTGCTTTATTGATACCTAGGGTTTTTTATTTTTAGACTTTTGATTTTAGTTTTTAAAAGTATACAATCACAGTATGTAAAGATGACATTTTATTTTGTTTTTAAATACTAGTTCTTCTGATTTTTGTATCTTTCTGCACTGACTAGAACTCCAAAACAATATTTAACACATGTTAGAAAGGTTGTCTTTTTTTTTAAACTGATTTAAACAGGGAAATTTCTAACAGGAGAAAGGAGACTTTGGAACAAGACTTGAAGTTTGCTTTATACTGATGGCGTCTCTCTTAGTTTGGGATCGGTAACAAATCCACAGTCTTTCAGTTTCTTCATTAATAAGTCGATATAAATATTTATCTCTTAGAGCCATAGAAATAACTGAGATGTTATATGTAAAGTGCACTGATACATAAGGTAGACACAATACATTTCAATCCCATCTATTCTTTATATTCCATATATTTATCTATTAAGGAAATCCATTATCTGTTTCTAAATTTCTAGTGTTTCTATTATAAATGGGTATTCAAATGAATAGTTCTTAAATGTATTTGTGACTTTGTGATTAAAATACAACTTGGAAACTATCACATAAGAAAACAAAAGTCATCTTCAGTTTCACGTCTCCTAGAATTTGTAAGTCATCTCTAGCCCCTAAAATTACACTTCATAATACCTATGCAGTAAATATTTGCTGAATATTTTGCTGAATGAATAAGCTCAGTTAATTCCAAATGGTCTCTAAGATTTTTTTCCCCAAGTATTTCATAGATAACAATTCACAATTGAAAATCACATTCTTTGTCAAATCCAGCAAAAGGAACATGAAAACTGAGTAAACATGTATACATAGGTAAACATGTATACATAGGTAGACATGTATATGGGCTTCTGTGGTAGCTCAGCTGGTAGAGAATCCTCCTGCAATGCAGGAGATCCGAGTTCGATTCTTGGGTCAGGAAGATCCCCTGAAGAAGGGATAGGCTAATCACTCCAGTATTCATGGGCTCCCCTAGGAGCTCAGATGGTAAAGAATCTGCCTGTGATGCCAGAGACCTGGGTTCAATTGCTGGCTTGGGAAAATCCCCTGGAGGAGGGCATGGCAACCCACTCCAGGATCCTTGCCTGGAGAATCTCCATGGACAGAGAAGCCTGGTGGGCTACAGTCCATGGGGTTGCAAAGAGTTGGACATGACTGAGCAACTACGCACAGCACACAGCACAGACATGTGTGTGGGCTTCCCCCATGGCTCAGAGGTAAAGCATCTGCCCTCAATGCAAGAGGCTTAGGAGAAGCTGGTTCAATCCCTGGGTCGGGAAGATCCCCTGGAGGAGGGCATGGCAACCCACTCCGGTCTTCTTGCCTGGAGAATCCCATGGACAGAGGAGCCTGGCGGGCTACAGTCCTTAAGGTCACAAAGAATCAGGCTCAACTAAAGCAACTGAGCATGCATGCACACATGACGACATGTATACACATATTATTCAGAACCAAAACGTTTCTAAAAGTAAGAAAAGCTTTGCTTGCTAGGGAACAGATAAAAAGGCTTTTTAAATAATTGTTTTCCTTTCATGCACTGCTACCTATAAATTTTAAAGATTAACATAATTGAAAAAGTTAATTGAATTCATTAAACCATCAAAATTTTGCTAATCCAATGCCACCAACATAGAAATGATTAAAAATCAGTTCTTATAGTTACACTTAGTTTGCATTAGGGTTTTTGTTGTTGTTGTTTGTTTTTTGGCCGCACCACACAGTTTGCAGCATCTTAGCTCCCTAACCAGGGATCAAACCCATGCCTCCTGCAGTGGAAACAGAGCCCTAACTGCTAGACTACCAGGGAACTCCCTTGTCTGTATTAGTTTTGTTCACTAAAAGTGTCATGCTTTTAACCTAGCATTCTATCATATCACATCTGGACTAAAAAAACATTTACCATTTGAGTTATTTTTCTCTTGATGACCTATATGAAACATTGGCAAACATGTTAAGATCCAATGGTAGACAGTGAGAGAAAGACCATTAAAAAAGAGAAAAACTAAAAAGCAAAAGGAGCGGAGAAAGCAATGGCACCCCACTCCACTCCTCTTGCCTGGAAAATCCCATGGACGGAGGAGGCTGGTGGGCTGCAGTCCATGCGGTCGCTAAGAGTCAGGGTCGCTAAGAGTCGGACACAACTGAGCAACTTCGCTTTCACTTTTCACTTTCATGCATTGGGAAGTAAATGGCAACCCACTCCAGTGTTCTTGCCTGGAGAATTGCAGGGATGGGGGAGCCTGATGGGCTGCTGTCTATGGGGTCGCACAGAGTTGGGCACAACTGAAGCGACTTAGCAGCAGCAGCAGCAGCTCTGATAGACAGAGTGCCTGATGAACTATAGATGGAGGTTCGTAACCCTGTACAGGAGACAGGGATCAAGACCATTTTCAAGAAAAAGAAATACAAAAAAGCAAAATGGCTGTCTGAGGAGGCCTTACAAATAGCTGTGAAAAGAAGAGAAGTGAAAAACAAAGGAGAAAAGGAAAGATATCCCCATTTGAATGCAGAGTTCCAAAGAATAACAAGGAGAGATAAGAAAGCCTTCCTCAATGATCAGTGCAAAGAAATAGAAGAAAACAACAGAATGGGAAAGACTAGAGATCTCTTCAAGAAAATTAGAGATACCAAGGGAATATTTCATGCACAGATGGCCTCAATAAAGGACAGAAATGGTATAGCCCTAACAGAAGCAGAAGATATTAGGAAGAGGTGGCAAGAATACACAGAGGAACTGTACAAAAAGATCTTCATGACCCAGATGATCATGATGGTGTGATCACTCACCTAGAGTGAGACATCCTGGAAAATGAAGTCAAGTGGGCCTTAGGAAGCATCACTACAAACAAAGCTAGTGGAGGTGATGGAATTCCAGTTGAGCTATTTCAAATCCTAAAAGATGATGCTGTGAAAGTGCTGCACTCAATATGCCAGCAAATTTGGAAAACTCAGCAGTGGCCACAGGACTGGAAGAGGTCAGTTTTCATTCTAATCCCAAAGAAAGGCAATGCCAAAGAATGCTCAGACTACCACACAATTGCACTTGTGTGCAATTGTGTGCAATTGTATAATAACGGAGAAGGCAATGGCACTCCACTCCAGTACTCTTGCCTGGAAAATCCCATGGAAGGAGGAGCCTGGTAGGCTGCAGTCCATGGGATCGCTAAGAGTCGGACACCTATTGAGCGAATTCACTTTCACTTTTCACTTTCATGCATTGGAGAAGGAAATGGCAACCCACTCCAGTGTTCTTGCCTGGAGAATCCCAGGGACGGGGGAGCCTGGTGGGCTGCCGTCTATGGGGTCACACAGAGTTGGACACGACTGAAGCGACTTAGCAGCACATGCTAGTAAAGTAATGCTCAAAATTCTCCAAGCCAGGCTTCAGGAATATGTGAACCATGAACATTCAGATGTTCAAGCTGGTTTTAGAAAAGGTAAAAGAACCAGAGATCAAATTGCCAACATCTGCTGGATCATCGAAAAAGCAAGAGAGTTCCAGAAAAACATCTATTTCTGCTTTATTGACTATGCCAAAGCCTTTGACTCTGTGGATCACAATAAACTGTGGAAAATTCTGAAAGAGATAGGAATACCAGACCACCTGACCTGCCTCTTGAGAAATCTGTATGCAGGTCAGGAAGCAACAGTTAGAACTGGACATGGAACAACAGATTGGTTCCAAATAGGAAAAGGAGTACATCAAGGCTGT
The DNA here is from genome assembly GCA_935064755.1 of Tragelaphus eurycerus. Lineage (NCBI taxonomy): Eukaryota > Metazoa > Chordata > Mammalia > Artiodactyla > Bovidae > Tragelaphus > Tragelaphus eurycerus. Next base: position 34,245,887 of record CAKXYN010000010.1, on the reverse strand, counting down.
ATATTGTTACCCTGCTTATTTAACTTCTGTGCAGAGTACATCATGAGAAATGCTGGGCTGGATGAAGCACAAGGTGGAATCAAGATTCGGGGAGAAATATCAATCACCTCAGATATGCAGATGACACCACCCTTATGGCAGAAGTGAAAAAAAACTAAAGAGCCCCTTGATGAAAGTCAAAGAGGAGAGTGAGACAGAGGCTTAAAGCTCAACATTCAGAAAACGAAGATCATGGCATCTGGTCCCATCACTTCATGGCAAATAGATGGAGAAACAGTAGAAACAGTGGCTGACTTTATTGTCTTTTGGGGCTCCAAAATCACTGTAGATGGTGACTGTAGCCATGAAATTAAAGGACGCTTACTCCTTGGAAAGAAAGTTATCATCAACCTAGCTGCTACTGCTAAGTCGCTTCAGTCGTGTCCGACTCTGTGCCATCCCATAGACGGCAGCCCACTAGGCTCCTCTGTCCCTGGGATTCTCCAGGCAAGAATACTGGAGTGGGTTGCCATTTCCTTCTCCAATGCATGAAAGTGAAAAGTGAAAGTGAAGTTGCTCAGTCGTGTCCGAGACAGCATATTAAAAAGCAGAGACATTACTTTGCCAGCAAAGGTCCGTCTCATCAAGGCTATGGTTTTTCCAGTAGTTATGTATGAAAGTGAGAATTGGACTATAAAGAAAGCTGAGGGCTGAAGAATTGATGCTTTTGAACTGTGGTGTTGGGGAAGAATCTTGAGAGTCCCTTGGACTGCAAGGAGGTCCAACCAGTCCATCCTAAACGAGATCAGTCCTGAGTATTCATTGGAAGGACTGATGACTAAGCTGAAACTCCAATACTTTGGCCACCTGATGCAAAGAGCTGACTCATTGAAAAGACCCTGATGCTGGGAAAGATTGAACACAGGAAGAGAAGGGCACGACAGAGGATGAGATGGTTGGATTGCATCACAAACTCAATGGACATGAGTTTGAGTAAACTCTGGGAGTTGGTGATGGACAGGAAGACCCAGTGTGCTGCAAATCATGGGGTCACAAAGATTCAGACACGACTGAGCAACTGAACTGAACTGAAAGGAAAGATGAGGGGAAGTGATAGATAGTTCACGATGGACAGGTACACACTGCTATGTTTAAATGGTTAATCGACAAGAGCCTACCCTATAGCACAGGGAACTCAGTGTTATGTGGCAGATTGGATGGGAGGGGAGTTTTGGGGGGAATGGATACATGTATATGTATAGCTGAGTTCCTTTGCTATCCATTTGAAACTATTGATAAATGGCTAGACTCCAGTACAAACAAAAAATTTAAAAAAAAAAACACTTGTACATCAAGAGCACCATCAAGAATGTGAGAAAAAACAACAACCAAAAATAGGAGAAAATATTTTTAAATCATGTATCTGAGAAAAGTTTGGTATCCAGAATCTAATTTAAGACTCTATCAGATTAACAATTTTAGAGTTTCAGTGGAGAAGGAAATGGCAACCCACTCCAGTGTTCTTGCCTGGAGAATCCCAGGGACGGAGAAGCTTGATTAGCTGTCACCTATGGGGTCACACAGAGTCGTACACGACTGAAGTGACTTAGCAGCAGCAGCAGAATTTCAGCAATGAGGTGATGATTGGTGTCTGAGATAGCCAAGAAATCATCATAAAACTGTGGTGCTTGGATTAGGAGAGAGGGAGAAATACAGAGGAAAGGAAAATCCCAAGCAAGGTAACTCTGCATTATTCATTGTCCTTTTGGCCAACCTTGCATGTATGTTACATGTATGTTTCTATCCACTTATCTCTTGACAACATTGGAAATGGTACTGTATAATATTATATTGTACCCCTTATAGTATTTGGTCCATCATATATTCTCATCCTTTTCAGTGACTGATTAGACAAGAACTGGAGAAATAATTTGTATGTAACAAGCACTTTCATGCACATGGGGATTGTTTTGAAATAACAAAAATTTTTGTTCAAATGATATAGTTATAAAATATGTTATTTGCACAAAAAAAATAAAAAAACAAAAGGATAAATAATACCGACGACCAAATTTAGATTCTGTATATTTCCTTAATTATAACCAGCACACTGTACAGTATTTCAAGGAATCATTTAGGTTTTCCTTTGAGCTGAATTGAAACTCTGACTACCTTTAATTGAGTACTGACCAAGCAGTTTCTGCACATTTATTCCTTTAATTTTAACCACCACACTGAAATGCAGGTTCTTCTTATTTCAGCTCCATTTCATTAAAGATTTTTTTTTAATGTGGACCTTTTAAAAGCTTTTAACCACTAGACTGCCAGGAAAGTCCCTTCATCTCCATGTTTACAATGAGGCTCAAAGAGGTTATGCTATCAGACTGAGGTCATACAGCTGGTTCATGCTAATGGAGGTTAGAGATGAAGGCTGATCTACCAGACTTCGGTACTTATAACCCACACTTCCAGCCCATACTCATAGTCCTGTGCTCTGAAGCCCCTTCAAGCCCCCCTAATCACTGTATCTGTGAGTAGACTGAACCTCTGGATGGCAGCAACATAGTCACAGATCTACCAGCAGTGGCAAAATAGGCCCTGATCACCAAGCTATTTCTGTGAATTCTCCAGTGTTCCTTCATATAACAGCATCATGTACAGCTTAATAGACTTGAAATATCCAAACTCTGTCGGGCAAATGCCATCTCAAGGTGGTGGCTACCTCTGGGAGGGGAGCGGCGAGGGAGGGCATTAGGCTAGAGGAGGAACACACAGGGAGTTGCAAGTTACTGATACCATTCTGGTACTTACATCAGGATATAGTTTCACGGGTCATCACTATATTATTGTACTCTAGTATGGCACCCCACCCCAGTACTCTTGCCTGGAAAATCCCATGGACCGAGGAGCATGGTAAGCTCCAGTCCATGGGGTCGCTTAGAGTCGGACACGACTGAGCGACTTCACTTTCACTTTTCACTTTCATGCATTGGAGAAGGAAATGGCAACCCACTCCAGTATTCTTGCCTGGAGAATCCCAGGGACAGCCGTCTATGGGATCGCACAGAGTCGGACACGACTGAAGCGACTTAGCAGCAGCAGCAGCATGTCTCAAAGTTTATATAAAGTATAATTTTAAACTATCAAAGCAAGAAGAATTCTCTGGGCACACTTCAAATAAGCAATGAACAATTCCTATCCTTTCTGCCCTGACTCACCCTAAAGTGATCAAAGGTGTGTAAACCATGCCAAACTCCTGATTCTCTCCTCTTCACAATCACAACATCCTATTCAGAAGGCCTAGGAGCTACCAGACCTGGTTTCTGAAGTTTGTGTTGGAAAATAATGCAAAATTCTTTCCTTTAAGGACTGGTTTCCTTTCATCAAGGCTTCAAGGAGCAAAGAAAGAGTTAAAGAAAGCATCTTGTTTCACTGCTACCAATTCATAAGCTCTTTGCCCAAGAGCTGGGCTCATGCTGACTTCTATTATGGTCCCCTCAAGGCACCCAGCACAAGGCCTTGTATGGAGTAGGTGGATGACTGAGGTTTGTGAATCAATGTATAAATGGATGAGTAAAGTCACACTATTTTCATGGAGAATCTTAAATGTCACTCTTCTTGAAATTTGACCATGCTGCTCAACCTACTAAAAATTTCATAATGAACCGCCTACAAGCACAATCTTGTATGAATATCCCCTGTGTTCCCCAAATCCTTTGTGACCTATGGACACAATTGCCGAATATGAGTCATGCTTCTACCACGCTCCCACACAAGTGGTATTTTTAATGCTCCAGCATTTCCTGAAGTCGCGCTCTCAGGAAATGGCTTTTGCAATAATGACCTCACCGTCCCCATGTTCCCCTCACCCCCACCACTGAATCCCAAAATAGCTGAACAGGTGTTCAGATACCTAGAATTACCCAAAACACTCCACAACCTGTCTTAGGCCTCCTATCAAAGTCACGAGGATGACCTCTTGTCCTTTGGAGTTTGAAAGGAATATTTGTTCTTTATTTATATCTAGATATAGTTTATTCTTAAAACTGGCAATAGCCACCACGCACCAGAACTACATCAGTATAACACAGTGGTTAAGGTTATGGCCTCTGGGGTCTGACAGCACTGGAGACCAAATTTTGACCCCATCGCTAGCTATGGATTAACCAACACTAACCACAATGGATGTGCTTTCAGTCAACTCATTTAAGCCTTTAGAGCTTCAATGTTATCATCTATAAAATGGGAATAATAGAAGAAATAATTTTCTTGGAATGTTGTGAACATCAAATAATATCAATACAACTCCTATATACTTCTGACCTCTGGGCTGATAAAGAGCAGCTGCTCAGTACTTGCTAACGGTTATTATTGTGTCAAGTTTTCCTGGACCTCAGGCCTGAGTTGTCTCTCTTGGAAACTATTGACCACGATGTGGTCACTGTGACTGCCAGGAGTCTCTAGATGTCCAGATACCTTCAGAAACTTATCTGGCTCGACCCATTCTGGAGGGTACTGCCCTAGCACCCTCTTGGAATCAGAAAGGTCACGGGAGAGCAGAGGGTGAGAAGTAAAGGATGAGAGGGGATGGGGAAGATTATATCAGTAAAGCCACCTGGTCTCACCCAGGTTCAAAGCAAACAGAGAGGCTGCCACATGACTGTGGGAGGAGAGGTATTTACACAGCGAAGCTCCTGGCAACGATCATGATCAAAGTCCATACTTCTTTGGAAAAGAGTCTGTTTATCTTTTATGTCTTTCTTAGAAGAGAAACCCATCTTTCAGCAAAGATGATGCTGAAAATGACAATTTGACTCTGAGAAACTATTCTCATCAGATCATCTGATAAGCTTCCCAAGGGACTTTTCTAGGCTCTCCAAACAGCACAGGACAAATAGCCAACTCTGAAGAGGATGCCCTGGGGTGTAGCCAAACTGCAACTGCCCTGGAAGTCAGATCCCAAAGACTCACACACAAGGGCAATGGCAGGATGCATACATCCCCAGGCCGTTCACCATTCAGCCCCAGGCAGGAGCACACACAAAGCCACCCCAGAAGAACTGCTTTGCGGGCACAGAGAGGAAGAAAAAGCGCCTGCTGGCACTGCTGGGAATCACAGCGGTAACCAGCACACCCTGGCCCTAGCAACCAGCAATGGACAGACGCAGACTGAGAAACCCTTTCTGGGCAGATGGCCTGAAAGCAAACTCCTCAGAGGCTCAGGCTCCATGAAGGCTAAGGATCAACAACAAAAAGACATTAGAGACCATCTCCTAAATGGTATTTCATGGCCATCAAACAGCCACGACAAGCCCCACAAGGGAGCAGCCCGTGTCTGTAGGCTGGTGGAGATGCTCTGGCAATTGAGACACACTGGCAGTTCCAGGGAGGGAACACTGTCTGTGGGATCTCTCTACTTAGGAAGGCAGCATTTTGCATAACAAATGTTCCAGGTATAATCTTTCCTTGGCATAAGTCTTTCTGGACCCCGTAATGAGAGTTACTCTCAGTCCTAACTGAAGGTCCTAATTACTGGGAAAATAAAGCAGCCAATACTCTATAAATCAGCAAATAGGATTAGTAGAATAAACAAGGAGCCCTCCCACTTGCGTCAGGAGATCTGCTTGGTGTGACCCTGAGCATGTTAGATCTACCATTGGGCTTTGAGCGTGTGTGCTCGGTCGCTTTCTTTGAGTCTGACTCTGCGGCCTCATGGGCAGTAACTCGCCAGGTTCCTCTTTCCATGGGATTGTTCTGGCAAGAATACTTGAGTCGGTTGCCATGATTTGGGCTTCAGTTTCCTCCTTTATAAACCTCTTCTTTAAGGGGAAATTGTATGGGTTCTTTTGAATACTCCCACCCTAGCTTACTATTTTTTTCTTTCTTAATTCCTTGTTGAGGCTTAGCACACACGCAATAAAGTACACAGAGAGAAATATTATTCTTACTTAGAATTTTATACCTTTCAGGGAGTGGAAGATGGTGGTGGGGTGATGTTGACTCACTCTCTATATCAGCATCAAAGGCCATTTTATAGATGTTGAATTTAGATAATCAAAGGCCCAGAGGACATGTCAGTCATAGCAGTCAGATTAGTGCTTCAAAGTCCTGACTCATGGTGTTTAGTCTCAGAGTCCTTCCAAGAGCTCCTGGAGCAGCTCTCCATGATGGGAATGACCCTGCTTGGATCACAGGCAAGAATGAAAAGAAGTAGCAGTCTGAGAAGAGATTTTTAGGTCACAGCAGATGTCTAAAAAGGAATGAGTACCAACTTGTCTGGGAAATTATAATTCCCTTTAACCTTCAGGCTCTGCCATAATTTAATAGTTATTATTGATGGAGTGCTTATTGTGTGCCAAGCACTGCACAGTTTAACATAGATAATTTCATTTAATCTGCAAAATAACTCAGAGATGGACATTTTTATCAGCCAGTTTTATAGAAGAAAAACCTGAGGTTTAGGGAGATTAAGCCACTATTCTCAAGTTACAGATGAAGCATGGCAGAGCGAGGATTTGAACCCAAGCCCACAGACATTACCACGGCATTATTCATTTCTGACAGCCACTTCCACCTTACCCTGCAACCAAGGCACCATCATGAAGTGTACTACCCCAAACAGATGGCACACTTCACTTATGCACCTGTTGATTCACCATCCAGCTTGGCATGGTCTTCACCTACCCTCTACTATCCAAATCCATCCTTCAAGACCTAATGTAAATACCATCTCCTAGCCATTCCATTCCACATAGAAAATCCTCCCCTCGAAATTCATGTAAAAGGTATCACCTATTTCATTCATCGGGAGTCTTTATCATTTTTTTTTACATGTGTATATCAATCATTCATTCATTCAATGACATATGCATGCACTGCCCTTTCTCCTCAAATGATTGTCAACTAGTAGATGTCAGGAACCATGTCATCTACTTTTTTTTGTATCTCTCAAACTATTTATCAGGGTACAGAATTTAAAAGTCAAATAACATGGTTCTGTACAGAGGCTTTGCATATTATATTACATTAGAGCTACACCTTGCATTGATGGCTAAATCACCTTCATTTATTTCCCAAGCATTTGACCCACTCTTCCCCAGTATGAATTTTTTGCCTTTGTAAGACCATAACATTCTGTCTTGCTCTTTTTCTGTACTGAAACATTAGCAACTCTGTGTGTGTGTGTGAAGGAACATGTATATGTGTATGAAAAACATATGCTTTGATAAAGTAAAGGACATAAGATAATAGCCCACTGCACCTGAGTTAAGCAAACACCCTGGATGGTGTTACTTGCACACCAATCAGCAAACCTGCCTGGGAAGTGAGCAACTTTCTCAAGCCACTGCTCAGCCTGGTGTGTTGACAACCTTGGGAGAGAAGACAGTAATTGCGGTCATAAAGTAATATCTACCTTCATTCCTTTTGGATTGCTTGTTTATAGACTGAAATTGCTGTACAGGTTCTGCTGGTTCTTCTTCTTGTCCATTTGCTAAGCTTAAATCAAGAAGGGAGAGTCCCAGGTTCATCCAACTGTAAACAGTGCCTCTCAAGGTTAAGCTGGGGAGTCTGCACAGTGGTTTGGGGCACTGGGGCTGGGAAGGCAGCTCTGGATGTAACATATGAGAGAAACATACTGCCCCACATGCCTAGACAGAGGGAAAATGTGAACAGCAAACAATATCAGGGAGAATAGTGTTCACATTGATTTCTTACCATTTTTTGGCAAAACATGAAGGTGGACTTTTTCAAAGTAATTATACTCTTGACCTTTGCTTTATCCACTGTGACAACCTCAAGACTTTTTCTGTCATTATGCAAATATCATTTGAAGCTACAAAGAGCACAAGCCTAGTAAGCTCAGATCAGATCAGATCAGTCGCTCAGTCATGTCCGACTCTTTGCGACCCCATGAATCGCAGCACGCCAGGCCTCCCTGTCCATCACCAACTCTCGGAGTTCACCCAGACTCACGTCCATCGAGTCAGTGATGCCATCCAGCCATCTCATCCTCTGTCGTCCCCTTTTCCTCTTGCCCCCAATCCCTCCCAGCATCAGAGTCTTTTCCAATGAGTCAACTCGTCGCATGAGGTGGCCAAAGTACTGGAATTTCAGTTTCAGCATCATTCCTTCCAAAGAAATCCGAGGGCTGATCTCCTTCAGAATGGACTAGTTGGATCTCCTTGCAGTCCAAGGGACTCTCAAGAGTCTTCTCCAACACCACAGTTCAAAAGCATCAATTCTTCAGCATTCAGCCTTCTTCACAGTCCAACTCTCACATCCATACATGACCACAGGAAAAACCATAGCCTTGACTAGACGAACCTTTGTTGCAAAGTAATGTCTCTGCTTTTGAATATGCTATCTAGGTTGGTCATAACTTTCCTTCTAAGGAGTAAGCGTCTTTTAATTTCACGGCTGCAGTCACCATCTAGTAAGCTAGATATTAACAAAAGTTAGTCAAGGAAGTTGATGAGCCAGCCAGGATCAGGATGTCTTGAAAATAAATGCATGAAACTGAGCTCCAAGTGCATGGCTCTGAGTAGACTCAATTCACTGATAGGTCCTGGGCACTACTTTGTCCCAGGACTCTGGGGACACAGCACAGAACAAGTTCAAGCTCTAGTTTCTAGAAGCTTGCAGCCAGAAGAATAAACACACATGCAGCCACCATTACATCACAAGTCCATACAAACATAGAAGGCAACAATGAGAAAACTTTTAAAAACACTATTCACTGACTGTAGATCATCGTTTGGGTTTGTTTGCCTTTCTTTTAAGCCTCACTATCTGAACTTTGGGGCTTCCCAAGCAGCTCAGTGGTAAAGAATCCACCTGCCAATGCAAAAGATGTGGCAGGAACCTTGGGTTTGACCCCTGGGTCGGGAAGATCCCCCAGAGAAGGAAATGGCTACCCACTCCAATATTCTTGTTTGGAAAACTCCCATGAACAGAGGAGCCTAGGAGGCTTGATAGTCCATGGGGTCACAAAAGTGTCAGACACAACTTAGTAACTAAACAACAACAACGCCTGAACTTCAGGCTTATTTTTGCCTTTTTCTAACTGTAAGATCTGAGTCAAATCACATCAATGATTGGACCTCAATTTCCTCGTCTGTAAAATAAGAGTGTTGGTGTAGATCAGGGATTAGCAAATAACAGCCTGAGGGACAAATCCAGCTCCAACCTGCTTTGGAAATGATGCTTACTGGAACACACCCACGCCTGCTCATATACATATTGTCTATGGCTGCTTTCATTTTACGGCAGAATAGTTGTGACACACGGTTCAGTGTTTACTATCTAGTTCTTTATAGGAAGCATTTGCTGACATCTGGCATAGAACATCTCTCAGGCCTCTTCCAGGGGTTTATAAGATTCATGTGGAAAGATGAAAGCACTCTGAACACTCAGGATAATCACACAAATGGAGGGAATTATCAAAAGGTACATACTGGTTCCAGGAAGATAAGGATTCATCATGCTCATTATCATTAACAGCAAAGATTCATTCCAGTGAGGCCTCTAATCTGGATTCATATTAGGATCAATTGGAGAAATGTTTTAATGTCAGTACAGGACTCAGTGTCTAGAGTTTCCAACTTAATGGGTATGTAGTGACCGGCTTCAGCATTTAAAAAAAAAAAAAAAAAAAACCTCCAAAAAATTCTAGAATGCACTCAGGGCTAAAAAATGCTGATTTATTAAAGGTCTGAACACAATACTATGATTGACTTTGAGAAGATTAGAAGTCATAGTTCTTCAAGTAATTTTAAATTGGGTTGTATTAACTTGGCATAGAAGACAATCAATAAAATGTATATAATAACATTGTTGTGTAACAAATAAGCAAAATACATGACTAGTCCCCAGACTCAGATCTGTAGACTCCTGCAGAGATGGCAGCATAAGAATTGTCTTGGGGGGAAAAAAAAAGAATTGTTTTGAGAACCTGTGAGATACACAGCTTTGGGAGCCCAGTCCCAGAGATTCTCATTTGATGTGTCTGGGGAGAGATCCAGGCATCACTATTTTAAAAGTGATAGTGATGAGTCCACGAGTAAGTTTGTGAATCACATTCCAGGTGAACTGTGGTGAAGGAATTCCATATTAGATAAAGAACTCCTAAAGCTTAGTCACACTTATTTTTGACTCTCCAAGGTCCAACCCAGCATCTAGAATTTAGTAGATATTTGGTGAGTGTTTAATAAATAGACCTTGATTTAGAAAGTGACCAGTGAGTGTTATGGTGGACAGAGACACCAGACTTAGAAACTTAAACTTGACCTTGAAAGAAATAACATGAGACTCATGTTCTATATGTTAAACAACCATCAACTGCACCTTCCCACCTACTCACTTCTGCATTGACTACCACCTGACCAAAGATGGTTATGTTAGGATCACCAAGCTACTGAGGCCCTCTCAGTCAGACTGAAGTTCACAATTACTTAAATCTTTTTTCCAGGAATAGCTCTTTTATCCCAACTAACAGGGCTATTGCTCCATAAACTTATCTTTTTTCATTGTCTAAACTTTACCTTTGACTGTTGACACATGCATTGATTAGACAGAGTTGAGCAAAAGGTATTTTTACAGTCTGTGGGGAAGAGTACAGAATATAAATAATCACTGTGTCTCATTAACAAAATCCTGAATGTGCAAAATATTCTGGTCCAAGTGTCACAATGAGATAAGCACTTGCCACGCCCATTAACTTCAAAGCGAAATTGAAGCCAAATTTGGGCCCTTATGCTCCCTGTCCTTACACTTAAGCAAGTCAGATGGCATCTATTTTCCCATTCAATTAATTTCTGAAACAGCCTACATGATAGTTATTGCTCTGGACTCTTATAATTCCCCCAGGCAGCCTTGCTCAAACAACCCGTGAAATACTTTCCACCTACAATTTCTAGGGTTTCAGACGAGCCTTTGGCCACACCCTGAACATGTCCTTTTTAAAGACAGGTCCTCTTAAATGGCTGAGTGGCAGCCTCCCCCATCACATAAAGCATGATACTGATGGACAAAGACGCATATGTTTTGTGTTAAGGGCAAATGGTTATTAAGGTAAATGGAATAAAAACTAAGGTAGACATTGGAAGGTTGAGATGCCTGGCAAGGATTCTTTGAAGAATAGAGTTCTGAAGGCTTCTCTGTCTTAATCTCTGATATTCTATTGGCAAATTGCCCTACATACTACACCACATTCAGCTCTAAACATCAGTGGTTCAAGGTTGGAAGCTCTAAGTAATCTGAGAAAGAGCCACAGTCAGAAATTTTACTGTGCCTACATGATGCTACTGTAACTAGTAGATCCCAAAGTTATGATTCATTCAATGAGATGGTCTCCTCTGGTCAGAGTGCAATTCAGGCACAGGTGTAGGGAATGACTGGGCTTCCCAGGTGTGCGAGTGGTAAAAGGATCCACTTGCCAATGCAGGAGACACAAAAGACGTGGGTTCGATCCCTGGGTTGGGAAGATCCCCAGGAGGAGGGCATGGCAACCCACTCCAGTATTCTTGCCTGGAAAATCCCAAGGACAGAGGAGCCGAGTAGGCTACAGTCCATAGGGTCACCAAGAGTCGGACACGACTGAAGCAACTTAGCACGTACACGTAAGGATGACTGGCTACACAGAGTGGGTTCAAGGGCCTGAGAAGACCGCTCTGTTCAAATATGTCTTTACTGCTTAAGTGTTAAAGGTCTTGGAATCCCTTGTGAGAATCCAGTTCCTCTATTCCCTTACAGTCATGGAAGCATGTACCACAGAGAAGAGCATAAGCTAGAGGACTCAGAGGGCAGAGAGACATTTAGGATGAAGAGGCTCACAGAGGGTCAAAAATATCCTTCCAGCAAGCCATATTTCAGATGATAAAGAAAACTAAAGTAAGTGGCCTCCTCTGTAAAATGAACTGATTGCTCCCTCCCTTTCGAGCAGCATCAGAATTGGCTGAAGGGGAGTCACAGGTGGAGAGCTGGCTATGCATTGATTACGTGCACGCATGTTAAGTTGCTTCCGTCACGTCTAACTCTGTCAAGCCCTAGCCCTATGGACTGTAGCCTTCAAGGCTCTTCTGTCTGTGGGATTCTCTAGGCAAAAATACTGGAGTGGGTTGTCATGCCCTCCAGCAGGGGATCTTCCCAAACCAGGAATTGAACCCATGTCTCTTATGTCTCCTGCATTGGCAGGTGGGTTTTTTACCACTAGCACCACCTGGGAAGCTCATGCTTTGATCACAGGGTCTATCAATTCTCAAAAGCAGCAACTGGAGCAGAAAGCAGCACAAACCCTCAGGAGAAGCACGGGTGGAACACAGGTGGGGATTTCACTGGGAAGAATTAGAAGGGATTTTGTTGTTGCTGTTGCCATTTTCCAAGACTGAGCACATTACATGATGCTATGTGGACCGTGGACAGAACTAAAATCAGCATGCTCAGTGAAGTTCCAGGAGAGGGGGAAGGTGGGAAGTTGTGAAGCCTGAATCACCAAATTCCCCCTCCAGGTTATGAGATGAGTGGGAAGTTATTCAGAAGCAAAGGCAAAAGAAGAATTGTTAAGTATCTACACCATTCTGAGGGTTTCCTGGGTAGCTCAGCTGGTAAGAATCCACCTGCATGGAGGAGGCCCCGGTTTGACTCCTGGGTTGGGAAGATCCGCTGGAGAAGGGATAGCTACCCACTCCATTATTCATGGGTTTCCCTGGTGGCTCAGACAGTAAAGAATCCACCTGCAAAGCAGGAGACCTGGATTCAACCCCTGGCTTGGGAAGATCCCCTAGAGGAGGGCATGGCAACCCACTCCAGTGTTCTTATCTGGAGAATTTCTTGGACAGAGTAGCCTGTAAGTCTACAGTCCATGGGGTCGCAAAGAATCAGACATGACTGAGCGACTTAACACTGTCTAACATACCATTCTGATAGTAAGGGGTTTTCAGTTTCTGAAAATTCTAAATAACATTCTGTGGTAGGAATGCTTTTCCCATGCTTCAAATATTGTCAGGAGAGTTGTTACTCAGCAAGACTCTACGAAATTAATTACCTAGAGGAACATGAGAAACACTGAGTAGATGATTTGTATATCGTATGTTAGACATTGACCTCTAATGGGATATTTCTCTTTCAAATATTCTTGAGATAAGTAATAATTCAAGTTAATATTTTAGTATGGAGATTCCTTCCAGTGACACATTGGGCCCAGGGCTGAGGTGACACGTTTCAGGTGAAGTGATATGAGATAGTAATAAACAAAAAATGTTGGAGAAGAAAAAGCCCTAACACAAAGTAGATATTTCCAGCATATGTCATGAATCCCAGGTACTTACTGGGCACCAGCAACAAAACAATGCACCAGGCACTTCGGAGAATAAAGAGATGTACAAAGATACCAATGCCACCCTCAACGAGCTCAAAATATGGTGGGAGAAACAGCAGCCATGTTAACTGTGATGAGGGAAAAATTAGAAAAGTCTCATGGAACTGGCACAAGAGCCTGCTACACCAGCATCATGTAGAAGCTTGTTACAAACGCAGATTCTCAGGACTTCCAGAATTAAGATATGCATTTTACCAAAATCCCCTAGGCGATTTGTATGCACTTTTGAGAAACACTGGTCTAAACAAAAACATTGACGACATCAGAGAAAGGGAGCGAGAGTAAGGGAAGGGTAAGGGAGAAGAAAAGAAGACATTTATTCTCTAGGGACAGCAATAAGAAGGAGAACTGAGAGAAGGGACGATGGCCTCCAGGCTGCCCGGGCAGCGTCTGAGAGTAGGGTCTGCAGAGGGCAGTGGGTGTGGAGGGGAGAGTTTGTGGTAGGAAGTGGGGACAGTAGGTGGGGGCGCTTTGTATCAGCTGGAGCAGGGGAGGATGAGCTTGGTTTTGCTATTTGTGGCCGTGGGTACAGACAACTTTCAGTTTCCTTATGAGGCAGCCTGGCTAGGTGCATTCCAGACATGCTGAAGTCACTACAGGGGAGGGATTCATCTGCAGTTGGCTTCCTACCAAATTCCCCAGGCACTATTTGACACTTTTCCTTAAGCCTTTGTCTCACGGCCTCCACCTTCCCCACCAGATGCCTTTGTCTCCTTCTCCTCTGAGACTGAGGCCACCAGATACAGGCTCCATCAACTTCTCTCTTTTCTACCTCACTGTTTCTCTACACCTTCACTCTCCTTTTGGGAGAGGAACGCTTCCTTCATTCCAAAAGTAAATCCACCTTACTAGATGATCCCTCTCGTTCTCCTACATAGATTTGTTCCATCCATCTGGCTCTCTCTTGCTCATTTAATTTGTCCCTCGCTTTCATTTCATCATCTATTCTTAAACCAACAATTAACTCAAGTCTTTCAGATCCTGAAGCATTCTCATTCAAGCTTGCTTGCCTTTTCAGCCAACCTCCACCTCTCTGGAACTGTATGCCCGGACCTCTTCGTTGGCTCACTGATCTCACCTCTTCATGGTCTCCTGACCTCTCAGCCCTGGTTTTCTGGCTTCCTGGCCTGCCTATGTGCTTTTGCCCCTGCTACAGCCTTCCTCCATTCTAGAAGACTCACACCTCTGCCTCGCAGTGTACTAGTACCTCCAGGTTTCCAGAGCCTATATCCCTCTTCCTGCCCTTCACCTGGAGTACAAACCACGTGCCAATCTACAGACCCATCCTGAGGCAGGCAGACCAGACATACAGGTAACTCACCTCATCCCTTGAGACGCAGCATGAACAAAGTCCTGCTGCTGTTCCAAGTTCAAGGAGATCTTTATTGTGGGAACTATCTTGATTCTCAAGTGTGGGCCCAGTTTTGGCTCCAGCACTGGTTCCATTTTCATGTATCCTAATTATTGAGTATTTATGATGTGTCAAGCTCTGCAGCACTGCCTGTCCATGATCTCACTGACTCCTCTCAGCACCCTTGTCCTGGGGAACCCTGCAGTCTGCAGACCCATGTTATAGAGGCTTTGAGAAATGTGCCCAAGGTGAAACAGCCAATAGATGGCAGAGCCAGGACTCAAAACAGGCCTTCTGACTCTTGTGGCTATGCTTGATAAATAGCTGTCACTGTTAATAAAAGGGAGAGGGGGCGGGGTGTGTGTGTGTGTGTGTGTGTGTGTGTGTGTGTGTGTGTGTGTGCATGCGTGTGTGTGAGTGTGGCTGTGGATCTGGGAGTGATGGAGTGATGGTGGGAAAGCTTTCAGGGACCCTGCTACTGACACCAGATTTTCTGGTCCTGATTAGCTGCTGCCTGGCTGCCAGGAGCTGTTTTTATCACTCACTCCTTTGCCCCATCACTGGGCCTGTGGGGACTTGCCCTTCCTCCCTGCTCTTGGCCCTGTGATGTTGACAGCTGTGCTGGGAAAGCACAGGCTGATGCTGCCACGCTTACGAGACACAGATGTACGTGCCGCTTTGGACGTCCCGCCCACCTGGTCCCACGCCTGCCCCTGCACAGGCGGTCAGGCCACTTCCGGGCCAGGCGTTTGCTCTGTTTGTTAACCTCTGTGTAACAGTAACTGAGTGCTCTCTAAGCCACCACGTATCCACGGTTCTTCCTGGCAGAATTCACCCTTCACACCCTCTGTTACATTCTTTTAACTCTTGACTTAACGCTTTTTTTCTGGTCTTTTACCCAATCCCCTTTAGATTAATGCCTCACCTGTTTTGTTAACACCTTCTAATATTTAATTTTCTCTTTTTTTCAAATTTCAATGTTTGTGTGTCAAAGGAATTAGGACACACTCCTTCAAACAGGATGGTACAGAAAACCTCAAATTGTTAAGTCTGTTGAGTAAAATGAGTCACTGGGAGGAGAAGTCTACCAGGAGAATAAAGACAATGATAATGAGAACAGTAATGACCAATAAGCAATATTTTCAAGGTGTCTTGCAATTACCAAACACAGATTCATTGCCTGGTCCTCACTGTCCCAGAAGATGAGTTCTGGGATTCACTGGAAGCCAAACAGCAAGTATAACAGTGACAGGACTCAATTCCCAAGCTCACACTCCAAACCCTATCTTCTCCCTAAAATGCCTTTTAAAGAAAAGATTTCTGTCTCATCAGCCAGCTCATCTGGGCCACCTGAAAACCTCAAGCAAAAATTCCCCAGGTCAGCATCATGCGTTCTCCAAAAGCAAGCATCTTCAAACAGAAACCAAAAGCAACGAAAACCAAAGACTAATGGCTTCTGGCTTCTCTTCAGTAGTAGCAAGTCTTAGTTCTTTTTCCATATTTCATGGGAAAAGTTATAACTGCCAAGGGGAGCTATGGGCTTTCCAGTGGTGGAGCAGAGCCATGAGCTTAGGAAAAGCAACCTTCAAGGAGAGATACTCTCCTTCCTCCCTCTACCAAGGCCAAGTACACATTCATGTTTTTACATTTTATTCTCCTGAATTTAAAGTCAGTGAGACCATAAAGGACCACTTTTGTATTACCTTTTCTTATCCTTCTGCTGCTTCCATAGCAAAACTAAATATGTGGAACATCAAGTCTTTATGAATCTTGTCTCCAACAATGAAATTGAGTATGTACTTTTTGAGGACATCAGTTCATTCAATATCATAAGACAACTTTAGGAAAAAAAAAATCCTTAAGACAAGAGATCTATAGGTCAAATGGACTTCCCTTTCTGGTCTAAATGTCATGTTTGTGAAAGTGATGTGGTATAAACAGCAAAGTACTGAAATGAGAAATTATCCCTCTGCTGAATAAACCAGACTCTTAGCTGACTGGTTTGCAGGCCTACTTCTCCCACCTGTGGCTGGTACCTTCTCACTTCTTGGGTCTCCACACAAACAACACCTCCCAGGACAGGAGTCCCTGACCTGCAGAATCTAGTGTCTGATGATCTGCAGTGGAGCTGAGGCAATCCTAATAGAAATAAAGCACACAAAAAATGTAATGTGCTTGAGTCATCCCCAAACCGTCCCCACCTCAGTTCGTGCAAAAATCGTCTTCCCTGAAACCGGTTCCTGGTGCCAAAATGGTTAGGGATCCCTATCCCAGGAGATACCTTCTAATATTGCTCTTTCTCCATGACTTTCTCCCCCTTTTTCCTCCTTCCTTTATTTTATTAATAGTATTTATCACTCTGGCATTTTATTTTTATTTGTTTACTTGTTTATCGTCTGCTTCCTTCTGCTAGAAGGTAAGACCTTTATGTGAATTTGTCTTAATTATTGCTGTTTTCCCAGAAATGAGCTTCCTGAATTCAACTCCCTGATTAAACATGCAAGATGCCACTTATAAACCAAAGACTTCTATTTTTTTCTTTATATGTTGCCAAAACTGTAGAATCTGGGGATACCATCAAAAATAAATAGGAGGCCAACACCCGCACACTGCTAAGGATTTCGCACCAGACACTCCAGACAGAGGTCTCTTTACTGAGAACACTTTAGCTTCCTCAGCATCGAAGCACAAACACAGTATTTGAGTGAGAGAGACAAGCCCACTAAGTCTGCGTCTTATCTCAAATTCTGAAGAAAAGAAAGTGAAACAGAGAAATATTTGTTCTGGATGTGCTGTGAAGACTTAAAAACTCATAGTGCCCGAAATTCACTCTGTGAGTTCCTTTTAATGATTCAATTTAGTTTTGAAACCTTTTGCTCTTTAGAGGTAAAGAAGAGAGGAAGATTCATTTACTCATTCAACAAACAGCTCAAACATCACGGAAAGGTTCCCTCATCCTAAATTCTAATGGACTCCTCCACACCCATTCTAGCATTTTCTAGTTTATTATACTATTAATTGCCCAGGAGTACTTCTCTCTAAAGCTTTATCTTTATGACTGTGTGTGCGTGCTCAGTCATGTCTGACTCCTTAAGACCTCATGGACTGTCCCCAGTTCTCTGTCCATGAAATTTTCTAGGAAAGCATACTGGAGTGGGTTGCCATTTCCTATTCTAGGGCATCCTCCTGACCCAGGGATAGAACCTGCATCTCCTGCACTGGCAGGTGGATTCTTCATCACTGCACCACCTGGGAAGCCTTATATTTTTATTAATGTTTTACATATTTAGTGTCTGATGCTTCCAATTAGAACATAAGCTCCATGAGACCAAGAGTCTTGCCTCTTCTCCACTAATGCTTCTCCAGAATCTAAGAGTTCACAACACATGGAAAATTCTCAACAGGGAGCTATTGAATAAATGAAGGAATGAAGATGCGTGGGCTCTGTGAAAGCTTTTTTGACATCTCTTGCCTTATTTTGACATTCTTGCACTTCAGAATACTCTGCATCCTTTCGTTCTTCCCTGTCACCAGGAATTTAGTCTCGAGGGTTCTCTTCCCCAAACAGTTGTGTAGTACCACTGAGTCTTTGGGCTTCCCTGATGACTCAGATAGTAAAGAACCTGCCTGCTGTGCCGGAGACCCAAGTTCAATCCCTGGGTCAGGAAGATCCCCAGGAGAAGGGAATGGCAACCCACTCCTGTATTCTTGCCTGGAGGATCCCTTGGAAAGAGGAGCCTGGCCGACTACAGTCCAAGTGCTCGCGAAGAGTCAGATAAGACTGAGTGACTAACATTCCTACTACTTCTGAGTCCTTTGCTGCTTCATCATATCCAACTGGCATAAGCAACCCAAGCTTGTTTGTGATCACTTCACACACTTCTACTCTGTTTTCCTGCCAAGACTGTAATCTGCCCCAAAGAAAAGGCCTATGTCTTCGGCTAAGGAATAGAGAAGGAAGAGAAGGGTTTTGAAAAATGATAATGAAGTAAGTTTTAAAAATACTAAATTTGTATGCCTAAGGTATATGCAAGTAGAAATGTCCAATAAGAAGTTTATGTGTGTGGATATGATGTCAGAAAAGGAGTTTAAGCTGTAATTGTTCATCTGTAACTTGTCAGCATCTGTTCAGGATAACAAATTGAGTGCATGCGCTCACTCAGGGAGGGTGCAGGTGTCGAGATGATGAGTAGCAAAGGGCAGAGCCTCGGCACTGCCACCACCTCAGGGACAGGGAAGGGAAGGAAGACGAGGAGGGACCATATTTGTGGTGGGAGAGGGACCGGAAGAGTGTGTCCTTGTGGATGCCAAGAAAGGTGACACTCTCAAGATGGTAGAGCATGGCCAACGATGGCAAGAGTCCCAAAGACTCCAAGTTGGAAAGACTGGAAAATGTCCACTGGAGTTGGCAGTGGAATCTTGCCATAGCAATTTCACCTGAGGAATGAGAACAAAAATCTGATTGACAGGGACTAAGGACGGACTTTACTGGAAGATGAGTAATTCAGGTGCTTAGCTTTGAAGACAAGAAGAAAGATAGGCTGGTACCTAAATTGGAGTTTCTATGGAAAATGAATTGAATTTGTTACTCAAAAGTTGTTTCCCAGTTGGGCATTTGAAATGTGTACAGTTTATTTTATGCCAATTATACCTCAGTAAAGTGTTATTTTTTTAAAGCACACTTTAGAATTTCACAAAATATCAATACCTTCTCATTTGAGAATACAACTTCAAATTCATAATAACATATTAAGATATTTTCTGATATATAAGTGAGAAAAATCCAGTAGAAGTGAAAATTCAGAAATGTATAAAGTAATACTCCAGGTTTACAAATAATAAGAAGAAAACAATCAATGACAGAAGAATTTTTCTTATGGTAGGGAGTATAAAGGCATTATGACCTGGAATATGGGCCTGCACAGAAAAAGTGCAGGAATTAAGTGGAATTACGTTATTTTAAATCTATCTATGAGGCTAGGCTTTCCTGATGGCTCGGCCAGTAAAGAAACCACCTACAGTACAGGAGATGTGTGTTCAATCCCTGGGTCAGAAAGATCCCCTGGAGGAGGAAATGGCAACCCATTCTGGTATTCTTTCCTAGAGAATCTCATGGACAGAGGAGCCTGGTGGGCTACAGTCCATGGGGTTGCAAAGTGTGAGACATGACTGAGCAACTAAGCAGGCATGCATGATACAAGCTAGAAAATGGGCTAGATTATGACCTAAATCAAGGCAACTACAAACCACATTAAGATCTTCAGGAAAGGCTCAAAGAGCTTCCTAAGCACAGGTGAAAAGGCCTTAATGCCATCAAAGCTTCATTTAGGGTCATAATTAGAGAAGAAAAAATGTAGATATACAGTGGATAGAGAAGGGAGGATCACATCCAACCCAAATATTCACCCTTTTCCAAAGATTCGGCAGTTATCCTAGCAGAGTTCTAAAAACTGAAGAGAATAAAATGTCAAGACTTAACTACTCAAGAGTCAGTAAATTCAAAGGTGAGACAGGTAGATAAAACTGAAGAGAAACATGAACTCAGTGAAAGCTGGGTTTTCGAATGTGGCCATCTAGAATGTTCTCTACAGTGTTTTCGTGCAGGATAGGAAAAAAACAACAAATTGAAAGCCAACAGATTAAATACTCGTGTGTACAGTCTTTGATATTTTCATAAAGCATGCTTTTCCTCACTGAATCCTTAAAATAATTCAGAGATAAACAGCATGCAAGAGTGGCAGCCTCCCCCACTGCCCCCCGAGGGATATTTATCTTTGTGTTTTCACACAATTGGACTTTGAGAGGTAACGTTTTTCCTTTGACCTGTCTTCTTTTCCCAAAACATTATCTAGGGGAGCAGATTTATCAGAGACTGAAAATGCATTAGAATAAGCAGGGAAAAGTGGAGAAGAGATGTTGTATGTCTGTTGAAGTATGTATTGTCACATTATTAATTGAAAAAATGTATCTAAGCACTAAAGATAAGTGATATGGTTACCAACTTACTAATTAGAGAACTAGACAAGAGGCTACGTGATATAATCATCTCATTCCAGACTGCGATTCATAATTAGAAAACCAACTCCCAGTACCTGCCATAGAATTAATAGAGAGACATTATGACATTCTATACCCCTATGACCTCAGGGCCACCAGTGGGGAGTGATGCTCATAAAAGCATGATGATGCACAAGACAAAATATTCAGCATCAATTTGGTATCCAAGGATCTTCAGTTATTCATCGCTTTCCACTCCTCCCAACACAATCCTGTCTATTCCCCTCTAAAATAGTGGCCAGTATTAACAGAGGACTTACTAACCATTGTATTAAGCACTTAACACAGACTAAGCCACTTAATTATCATGACAACTCTATGAGTAGGTGTTATTTTTTTTTACATATTCATTTATAGATGAAATGGCCATGACACAATAGGTTAGGTAATCTATCCAGCTGGTAGACAGCTAGTAAGTGTCAGGGCAGACATTTGAGTCTAGAACCAGAGCTCTGGTTCTCAATCCCTAGGCAACACTGTCTTAATTTTTATTTCAGGTCTTAATCATCTCTTTTCTGGACCATTACAAGAGCTTCCTAGCTGCTTTCCATTCAAGTTACCTCTTTTCACATTATTATTTTTTATTATAAAAATAATATGCAAATACATGATCCAGTTAAAACTTTATAATAGCATGAATTAGATAAAATCCTGTTTGGCCATCAGCTGCAATCCCAACTTTCTCCTCAGGGTTTGGTGTGTCTTTTTCTAAAAGTTTTTTCTGCATATAATATATATACCTTTAAAAACATTCAGAATTGTTTGACAGATTATCAAATAAATATTATTACATTAATGTGCAAGCTTATAATTTATCTGTATATTTTCAAGGGCATTCTAACTCTCTTGTGACCTTTAAAAGAAGAAAAATCCCTTTCATGAAAAACTACTCCCATCCCAAATGGAGATGGTAAAGCCCTACTGAAATGCTCTACTACTTTCCTTCTATTATCAGTGGAATCAAGCAAGTCCCCCAGAGGAAAAGATTAGGAAGAAAACTGAAGGACCAACAGGGTGAGCAGTATATACAGAGAAGGATGAGGAGGACAATTTTACAGCAACAAACCCATGGATGAAACAACCCATGGAGGAGGGCATACTCATCTGGGGATGTGCCATGCAGTGAGGCCAGCTGCACTTCTGTAAAGTCTATGTAGGTAACCAGAATATTCAGGTCACTTGTGCATCTCATTCCCATGGCAACCTGGTACATCAGGATAACATGACATTTCCACTCACTGAACTAGTCCCTTTATGAACGTGAATGTATTCACCTCTTGTCTACTGTTTCCTGAGTACAAGAATTGCATCTCCTGCTGTGGGACCATTACTCAGCTCAGTACCTGGCATGTAGTTAGACCTCAATAAATACTTGTTGAATGAGTGAATAAAGCCAAGGGTGTATCAATAATTCTGATTATCAAGGTTCCATGAATTCTCTACCGTGACTTTTCAAAGCTTCAGAAAACAGGATGATTTGATCACCCTTGGCCACTGTACATTGATCTACACTGTTACAGGTCTACAGCAGACACTAGTGACACCCCCCTAAATTCTACCTACCTGTGGCAGAGTCAGCCACCGGAGTTAACAAACATCGCCATATGCTTGCTATGTGACCTGGGGCATGTATCGTAACCTCTCTCTTCAGCTTTCTTATCTGTAATAACAAACATAATACAACCTTTAGGATTTAGTGAAGACTAGGTGAACTACTATAATACATAAAAGCATTTAACAATAAGTGAGACAGGGAGTGAGTCCTCAGTAAATGTCAGCCCTGTGTCTATTTCTCCTTCTGCTCCCTTGCCACTCCCTTCCTAATAATAAGGCTTTGAGTTTATTTACCCTGATAAGCATTTCTCTTCTCTCATTTCCATTTGTGGCAATCTGGGCAACAGCTTCTTTCTTTTCCAGTGCTGACCTACTGTTTGGTTGGAATCAGTCCCAGGGCTCTGGGCTCTAGAGATTGCTGTTAGACTATGAGGCATTATGGATCAGATCCAAGTGCTACAGCATATAATGGCTCTGGCCATTAAAAAAAAAAAATCCAAACTGTTTTAGCTATTTTATGGAGTACGGCAGATACCCAAAAGTTTATAACAGGGTTACCAAATACAGTGTTTTAAAATACAAAAATCATCCAAAAATTACTCATCTCCTCATAGACACAACTTGCTGTGTTGAATATTAAAACAGACATCTTACTCTTGAGTTTAAAGTTTTCTCCCAAGTTCCCACAATTAGAATTTCAAACCAGTGAATGTTATTCAAACAGGGAAAGGCAGAATCTTTAACTTACTTCCACCCTGTGAGACTCTTTATCCAACTTTTCTCATATTCTTTTAGATCTACCTGAAATGTCCTTATTTACAAAGTCTTAGAGTCCCAGAAACACTTGAATTTATTCTGTCATGTACACACAGTAAGTCATCCCAGGACTTTAGAAAAAATTTAAAGAGACACAGAGAAACATAGTCCTTCCCCTTTATAAATCTTGCTCCTCTCCAGCATTTAAGAATGTCTTCCCAGAGATCATTCAGGTCAGTTCAGTCACTCAAACATGTCCCACTCTTTGAGACCCCACGGACTGCAGCATGCCAGGCTTCCCTGTCCGTCGCTAACGCCCAAATCTTGCTCAAACTCATGTCCATCGATTCGGTAATGCCATCCAACCATCTCATCCTCTGTCATCCCCTTCTCATCCCACCTTCAATCTTTCCCAGCATCAGGGTCTCTTCCAATGAGTCAGCTCTTCTCATCAGGTGGCCAAAGTATTGCAGTTTCAGCTTCAGCATCAGTCCTTCCAGTGAATATTCAGGGTTGACTTCTTTTAGGGTTGACTGGTTGGATCTCCTTGCAGTCCAAGGGACTATCAAGAGTCTTCTCCAACACCACAGTTCAAATGCACCAATTCTTTGGCACTTAGCTTTCTTTATAGTCCAACTTTCACTTCCATACATGACTACTGGTAAAACCATTGCTTTGACTAGACAGTTTGTTGGTAAAGTAATGTCTAGGCTTGTTAATATGCTGTCTATGTTGGTCATAGCTTTTCTTTCAAGGAGCAAGCATCTTTTTATTTCATGGCTGCACTTACCATCTGCAGTGATTTTGGAGCCCAAGAAAATAAAGTCTCTCACTGTTTCCATTGTTTCACCATCAGTTTGCCATGAAGTGATGGGACTGGATGCTATGACCTTAGTTTTCTGAATGTTGAGCTTTAAGCCAACTTTTTCACTCTCCTCTTTCACTTTCATCAAGAGGCTTTTTAGTTCTACTTAACTTTCTGCCGTAAGGGTGGTGTCATCTGCGTATCTGAGGTTATTGATATTCCCCCTGGCAATCTTGATTCCAGCTTGTGCTTCATCCAGCCCAGCATTTCTCATGATGTACTCTGGCTTCCCTGGTGGCTCAGAGAGTAAAGAATCTGCCTGCAATGCAGGAGACCTGGGTTCGATTCCTGGGTTGGGAAGATCCCCTGGAGAAGGAAATGGCAACCCACTCCAGCATTCTTGCCTGGAAAATCCCAAGGACAGAGGAGCCTGGCGGGCTACAGTACATGGGGTCACAAAGAGTCAGACACAACTGAGTGACTAACACACATAAACTCTGCATATAAGTTATATAAGCAGGGTGACAATATACAGCCTTGATGTACTCCTTTCCCTATTTGGAACCAGTCTGTTGTTCCATGTCCAGTTCTAACCGTTGCTTCTTGACTTGCATACAGGTTTCTCAGGAGGCAGGTAATGTGGTCTGGTATTTTCATCTCTTTAAGAATTTTCCACAGTTTGTTGTGATCCACATAGTCAAAGGCTTTATCGTAGTCAATAAAGCAGAAGTAGATGTTTTTCACCGGGGCAGAGCTATTGGGTTGCTACCTGAATGATCTCCTAGCAATTAGATATGTCTTTAAAACATGACATTCATTACTTCTTCACCCTGCCTTATACCCCTGAACAATGTCCTTTTTGATAAAGGCAGTGTTTCTACTATCCTGGTTAGATTCCAACCTCACCCTTCAAGTGAAGATCCATCTGGGTACCTTATAAATCTTGTTTAAGAAAAACAAATCTTGTTCTTGCTTTGTGACCGGGGAAGTGTCAAGAATGGCTGGAGTATTTTCTTCATATATCCTTCACCTAAAGATTACTTCTTTTGCAAGAGCCACCCAGTTAGAATTATAGTTGGTAGGATTAGCTAAGCGTACTACACCCCAAAGACAAGCAGCAGCTGGATCACTGTACCACAGCTCACCTATTTGTAAGAACTGATCTCAGAGTTCTGTATTCACAGAAGGCTCAAAACCCTAAGAAACTCGCACACCACTCATGTTGTTTTTATTCAGTCGCTACATTGTGTCTGACTCTTTGTGACCTGATGGACTACAGCACACCTCCCTGTCCCTCACCATCTATCTCCTGGAGTTTGCCCAAGTTCATTTCCATCGAGTCAGTGTTGCCATCCAACCATGTCATCCCCTGTCCCCACCTTGCCTTCCTGCCTTCAGTCTTTCCCAACATCAGGGTCTCTTCCAATGAGTTGACTCTTCACACCAGGTAGCCAAAGTACAGGAGCTTCAGCTTCAGCATCAGTCCTTCCAATGAATATGCAGAGTTGATTTCATTTAGGATTGACTGGTTTGATCTCCTTGCCGTCCAAGGGACTCTCCAGAGTCTTCTCCAGCACCACAATTTGAAAGCATCTATTGTTCAGTGCTCAGCCTCCTTAATGGTCCAACTCTCACACTGGTATAATGCATCATTAAAAAAGAACTCCAAAGTGGCGATTAGCAGCAAATGGATCTGAATAAACCTGGGAAGAACCAGGCCTATTTTCTTACTTATGAATTACAGCTAGCTAAACATCCGTCCTGTGGACCTAGTAACTGCTGGAAGGAAGGGTTGAGGGACCCAATCAGGGGAGTTATTTCAGGACCACATCTTTCCAATGCCCCAATCATCCTTCATGTGTCAAATATCTTTCTAAGGCTTCATACCCACCTGTAGTGAAAAATGCCTGATGATCTTAACACACAGTATGTTCTATACTATTAATTCCTTAAAGCAGCTTGTTAAAGTACCTTAATTCTTTAAAAATGGAATAAAGACAAAGAGAAACACAACTATAAAATTCATCCTCAGAATATTTCAACAGCTACTGGTTAACTATAATATTCCATTAGCAATAAGATAAGGAAAAGATGAAAACAACAACTGGAAATATGCACATTTCACACTGATATAAATCCTAGCCCATTTAAAATTACAAATTAAAATTTAGATCTCCTATCTCTTTTTTAAAAAGCAATTTTGTCCCAGTCCCAACATAAGTTAAAACACTAAATTACAGTGGTGAAATCAAAGCTTTTGCATCATTCCAAGGAAACCCAGATACACCTTTAGAAAACTGTTTCTTTTTTGACCATGCAATGGATTTTAAACAGTCCATTATTTTGTTGTAGCCTTTATCCTGATGGTGAGGGGTGAGTTTGGGAGGTGGGTAGGGCAGTGGTTGGGAAATCTGTGAGTGGAGCATTTTTTCATGCCTCAATTAAAATGATTAATTAGATACAACAGAGCCTAGATGCTCCTTAGATGCTACATAATTGTATCAAGTCCTTAGTTTTGAGGAGAGTTCACTCCCATTTTAAATAATGTTCATTAGATTTGCCACTTGACAATGCTGAAACTCAAAAAGCTCAGGAAAAAAGAAAGCAAAAAACACTGACAGTTTAGACATACCATAATGTTTCAAGGGCAAAGACTAAGACTCCTTCTCATACAAATCAACATAAAACACTTTGGAGGAGTTAGGAGAATTATCTGCTTATGATATCAACCCTAAAAATGTCTCTGTAACATCCTCATTGATAATTCTTCATCCACCAGTTTCTTACAACTAACAGGGCCCAGTTCAGCAGCTACCACTGCTGGCCCAAACTATCTATAGGAAATTAAGCAAGTTTCTTTTCCTAAGAAGGGCTTCCCTGATGACTCGGTGGTAAAGAATCCACCTGCCATGCCGGAGACCCAGATGACATGGGTTGGATCCCTGAGTCAGAAAGATCCCCTGGAGTAGAAACGGCAACCCACTCCGTTGCCGTGGGAGAATCACATGGGATTCTCTTGCCTTGAGAATCCCATGGACAGAGGAGCCTGGCAGGCTACAGTCCATGGGATCCCAAAAGAGTCAGACACAACCGAGCATGCACACACAACAACCTCTTCCTAACAATAGCCACCAAAAAGAGGTAGAGAAAAAAATCTTGGACCAGAAGAACTGGGTCACAGGATGAGAGAGACACCACTGTCTTCAATATCACTAATTCTTGATTTTTAAGGAAAATGGTTCCCATTAGGCCTAAGAGAGTTTCTTAAATGTGACCTACATTCAAGCCTCATTATCTTTCTTCCCAATTGGCAAACATACACTGCATAACCTTGTTATAAAATCCCATAATTAATACAGTTTTGAATGTTAAGAGCCAGATTATCTGACCTACAATTTAGTAAGGCATATAATAATTGAAGACAATCAGAAGAGTCTGACTCTACCTTAGCTCTGCCCCTGACATTTTGAAACAGTAGCTTTTCCTTTATGCAACATGACTTATTTTATCAGTGGCGATTATCCAGGAGTTCACTGGGAGAAGTTGGGAATGCAACATCCTTAACTAATATTCAGGAATATTTTTAAATATTATTTTAAAAGTACAACCAAGAGTAGAACTAAAACATAACACATGAAGCTTTATAAGTGTAGGAATTTATTCTGTAGGCAGATTACATTATTTATTTATGCTGTTGTATTTACTGGGTTTTACCAAGTGGTATCTAAGAGACATAGTATGTCTTCATAGAAAAGAAATGAAAGTTTGGATCTAATTACCAGGCCAGCACTCACCAGATCTTAAGCTTATCACTCAAATCCATTCATCTATAAAATGGGATCGTGGCAATACCTGTTCCACAGTGTTGATTTAAAGAACAAATATAATCAGTTGAAATTATTGATACCTCAAAAGATTAAACCAATGTTCAACTTGTTACTCTACCTTCATATATTAAGAAAATAGCCAGGGAAACGACACATGCCAAAAGATATCTTAAATATGTCCATTGAAAATACATTTTTACAAATGACGTGGGCTATTAATGAATACTGAATATGCATTTAGAAGTTTCAGACCATAAAATAACACATTCAAAAATTAGCATGGACTTCCAGATAAAGATGACAGAGTGTGCACATGTATTTATGTTCTTTTCCGTCCAGAAGCCCATTAAAATGTCAGTGAAGAATGCACGTAGGTATAAACTCATGAGATTAGAATAAATAGTGGTCTTTAGCTGACAGAAGACTTAAATTTTTGGAAGATGACAAGTAGATGGAGATATGCTAACAGATGAAAGGCATATGTGTATATATATATATAAAGAAGTGAGCTTAGAGTAAAATAAAAGGGAAGTAGGTGGTTTAGTAAGAAAGATGGAGATCAGCTGCCCAGAAGAACCATTGAGATGCTCAGAATTCTGAAAATTCAGATGCAGTAGGGGTTGGAATGACACATAAGACTGAAATATGGGGGAAATCGATTAAAATTCTATTTATGACACAGCTGATTTCATTACTATGTAAATCAGAAACCCAGGCATGGTGTTTGCCTTACTCTGAAACGTGAACAGAAAACCAAAGACTCCCATACATCTAAATAAATCCCTAGTGTGAGATATTCTGACCAAAACAAACAAACAGGAAATACTGATTCCAAAATAAAAAGAGATAATATGAAGAACAGATATTTTTATAGAAACACTAACATCCTTAGAAAGATTGAAGAATACATTGCATCCATAAGACAAGAACAATATACTATGAAAAAAGAACAAACAGATTAAGAAGGAAACTTGATTTAAAGAATATGATTGTCAAAGGAAAAAGAAATTTTAGAATACAGAATTGAGAAATTCTCCCAGAAAACAAAATTTTTAAAGGCAAAAGGACTGAATCAGGAGAACTAATAGGCAATTAACAGGAATTATGGAAAGTAATTAGCAAAAATGGAAAGGAGAAAAAAATGGAAGGGATTAATATAGGAGAATTTTGGATAGCAGAAAGACTAAACACTTCAGATTGGAACAGCCCACCAGTGACTGTAAAAAAAAGCCTCTGTTGATAACTTTTCCTGAAGGAAAAAAAGCAGAAAGAAAAAGCAGATCATCAAATAATCAGAATCAAGCGGGCACAAAACTTCACATCAGCAATACAGATGACCAAGAAAAAGAAACACTGCCTTTAAAATTCTGCGTAATTTCATATTTTCTGTATCTAATTAAATTATTACTCAAGTGTGAGCTTAGATCCCACTTGCAGGTGCTGATTTTCACATATTCAAAGAATCAAAAAAGTTGCATCTCACATATCCTTTCTTAGGAATTTTGATCGATATGTACTGCATCAAAAAGAAGTCCATGAAAAAAACAAAAGATTCACATTCCAGAAATGATGAAACAAAGAAAAATAGCACCAACATGATTCCCTTTAGCCAGCCTACATAACAAGTACTAAGGGTAGCAAGATGAAGAGCTTCAAAAAAAGTAGTTTCTGGAGAAACTTAACAAAATCCCTGAATGGACTCTGCCCCCCCCACCCCCACCCCCACCCCCCGCAAAAAAAAGCAAACACAAGAAAGGCAAATACTACAGAAAAAAAGAAAAAGACAATTAGAAACTCCAGAAAAATGAGAAATTGTGCAAGAAGTATAATAATAATATACTATGTGATACTGTAATAAACAAGCTTGAGTCTCAATATAAGCACTACTTATTGGTTTACAATTTTAGAATCAACCTGTAGACAAAGATGGTAGAATGATGATGAGAGGCAAATGTTAACAGTCTTGATATTGTAGAGATACAGATTACAAGAGGTACAGATTGGGAGGGAGAAATGGGAGAGAAGAACTGAAAAGACAGGGACACAAAATAAACTGTCTCTTGTTAAAAGAATAAGCGTCTCACTTAAAGTTGCAAAAGGAATAAGTATTGTATCTATAAGTGCATAGGTAACCAA
The DNA here is from genome assembly GCA_935064755.1 of Tragelaphus eurycerus. Taxonomy (NCBI): domain Eukaryota; kingdom Metazoa; phylum Chordata; class Mammalia; order Artiodactyla; family Bovidae; genus Tragelaphus; species Tragelaphus eurycerus. Next base: position 34,216,047 of record CAKXYN010000010.1, on the reverse strand, counting down.
TAAAGATCTAAAGTCGAGATATGAGTAAAGGAGGCATTGAATGACTTAATCAAGTTACATTCTCATGTATCAGCATAGAAAGACAATACATAATACCTGAAACTAATAACCCAAGATTTATCAGTATAAGGATATTGCTTAAAGATATGGAGGTAAATAACCAAAAGAACCCATTATAAAAGTTAAAAGTTGTATCTGAGAAGAGACTGAAGAAAGAGTAGACAGAAAACTACTGCTTTTTAGTGCAAGGGTTTTTATCTTTTTTTTGTTGTTATAATGTGTGGTTTTTGTTTCAATAAAAATGTTTAAATTATTAATGTAAAAATACAAACATAGAAATTTTACTAAGAAGTGTGTGATCCACTATTATACACAAATTGATCAAAGTTATGTAAATATTAAGGGATAAAGTCTTCTACAATATTTTTAATTATATTTAATGCTGAACTTGATTTTAGAGTGGGAAGACGCTTACTTTATTTTAAAAAACAGGCCCTAACCCACCCTCAAGTGTTCCAAACCCAGCAAGATGTAAAGTATCTTCAAATATCCCCTCCATTTGGAGACATCTGTGCTCATTGATTTACAATGGGCACAGGCTGCCTGATTATTTTATTATGTCATTTGCTACTGCAGGAATTATTCATTATCATTCACCAGTAAGCTGAGAACACGTGGGGCTGATATCTTGATTCAGAACCCTAAACCTAAAAGGGATATAAGTACTTGGTAAATTTAGAAGCAGATTCCACTCTATAACCATGAACCTTCTTCATCTACCTTTCATAGACATTTACCACCAGGAACTACAGGTCCATTTTGCATATGTCCTTTGTGAGCAGCAGAGAACAAAGGGAATTTCCTGCAAAATGATGCTGAAACATGATCGTTGCTGTCTATTATCGTGCCAGAACTTGCCTATTGAATATTGTCCCTGACTATTATTCAGAAATTGTTTCTTTGGATGGGTAAGACAAAGATGGGAAGTCCACTTAAATGCTCAAACAGTACCCTCTGCTGGTTGAGTCTGAGCTGAAGATTTGATTTGTAACAGGGCTTAGTCACACTGACAATATGGGGAAAGAAGAAAAGAATGGAAGTCAAGGCAAACACCAAAATCAACTAATTTTAGTTACCAATAAGGAAACTGACGTTGAGGCATCATATCACATGTATGATGTATATATACTTTATTAAATCCTTTGCTCTTGCAAAAAATTATTAATGAGGAATGTTGGGTATTACATTCAAATTCTCTGCTTTACAAAATGATTCATCACAAGTTCCCTCAGTGAGTTTCTCTAATGTTCTGAATGTGTGGCATGATTTACACTCTGACTGTGGGAATGTGCTAATTGTATAAAGTAAGTGGTTTCTTGTATCACAGCCCAGGATTCTTAAACCATACCAGAGATGTCTGCATTACTTGACATGTTTATAAATGTTTAAGAAGAGTTCAGAATTAATTTGTGCTGTCTTGCTAAGGAGCAGTGGTTTAGAGATGGCAAGTGGAATTTATCTGACCAAGGAAGGAATGAATAACATATATTTCTGGGACAAGGGCTATCTTATGATCTATCATGCTGAATAAATTGAGTAGCAATTAAAAACAGGTACTGTCCTACATTTAGAAATGTAGACCAGCATTTTTTATATCTGTGACTAAAAATCAATTTATATTCAGCTCTCCATGCCTATTATGGTGGGGAGGTCACAGTGTCTAAGGCATGTCTTAGTCTCACTAAGCATTTGCAGTCGACGAGAAAGTCGACATATTTTAGGCCATTAACGTGGCACATACTACTAGCCTTTATTCTGTTTCCACCAAAATAGGAGTGGGAGGGGGACTTAAGTGCCCGCATTTACCAAGAAATACGGTACATGCTGACTTTGAGGGAAAGCACATGGTTCTCTTGGTCTAACTTTCATTTATTATTGAGACAGGGATACAAAGAAAGAATTCTCCAATATAAGAACTGCAACAGTGCAAACACGATGACAGATGGTAACTGAAGCCTGCTTCAGCATTGGGGAGACAAGAATGAGTAGAAGAGATGGGTGAAATGGAGAGTGTGTGCCCCACCTAAACTGGTCACACACTCAGTGCTTGTCGCTGGTGCCATGAAGCCCTGAGGGCCAAGGGTTGTCAGACCTTCTGCTTTTCTGAAAGGAGCTTGAAGTCAGAATATTTATGCAACATTTCCTCTTGAAGGCTCAAAATTTTCCAGAAGAGTCTGTGAGCCAAAACAAACAGCTACAAACTAAATTTATCCCCCAGGCCAGCAGCATCTAGTGACCACAGACTAAAAGTTCTTTCCTTCTCTTTCAGGCCTTTGCACATGCCCTTCATTCTGCCAGGAATTTTCTTCTCCCAGGTTCCTTTCCTTCCTCCCAGTTGACTACACTCATCCTTCTGGTATTTACTCAGTCACCATTGCTTCCAGAAAGTTTTTCCTGATCTGCTAAATTAGGTTAGGTCCCCTTGTGATGTACTCATCCATCTTTCTATGCCTTTCCATCATAGCACATAGCATAGTTTGTTGTTAGAGGCTCATCTGTGTAATTATTTTATTTTTTTTCCTCCACCACCATGATGGCTGAGGCCATGCCTCTTTTGTTTAGGAGCCTATTGCCCATCCTAAAATAAGCAGTGGTAAGTAGTTGCTGAATAAACAGGTAATGACTTTAATTCTTCATAGGTGTACCTGGAACTGCTCATCTACAGTTAATACCACATGATCCCTTAGATTCCAGCTTTGGAGACACAAAGGTGTGGATTTGAACCTCCAAGGAGTTCATTGGTTGTTTGTGTGAATCTCTGTGAGTCTGTTTCTCATTTATAAAGTGGAACCTCCTAGGTTTGTGCAAAGGACAAAAGATAGATAACACATTCATTATACAGTACAAATACACAGTCTTCCAAAAATGTTAATTATTATTGTTACTACTAATAGTCTACTCATGCTTGGTGGTCCATATTCCCCGTAGGCACAATGGTAAAAGTCACTCAGTCGTGTCTGACTCTTTGCAACTCCATGGACTATACAGTCCATGGAATTCTCTAGGCCAGAATACTGGAGATGGTAGCCATTCCCTTCTCCAGGGATCTTCCCAACCCGGGGACTGAAGCCAAGTCTCCCACGTTGCAGGTGGATTCTTTACCAGCTGAGCCACAAGGAAAGCCCAGGCACAGTGGTGAGGGCTTGGCAAATCTGAGCTTATATGTCAGTTTCTGTGCCTTTGGCCTCTGAACAGCACCAGCTCCCCTTCCACCACCACCCCCAACCCCTGGCCCTGCAGCAACAACAGCATTATCCCACCAACCAAGCTAATCAGTATTTAGAGAAATCAGGCCTGGAAGAGGTCTTACAATATAATATCTTAACCATCAGTGCTTTTTTTTTTAAATCAGAAAGACTTATTCACCACTAATCTTTCCAGATTATGTAGCTGATCTTAACCAACCCCTTAAGGATGCTTGATATGTATCTCAGGCACACCTGCCAGGTATGAGCTATGAACTTAAGATGGATCAATGGATATTTTATTCCTAGGGTAGGACACATGATCCTCGATTTAGGATATCTGGCAGGCAGAAATCATGGTGTGTATCATGGAAAGCAGGTAAGATTGGAGCCAGAGTCACTTGGATTCACATTTTTGTCATTTTGGCCCAGCTCTGTGATTTTAGCCAAGCCTTAGGCCTCTTCTGTAAAACTAAACTCATAATACCTGCTTAGAGCATTGTTCTGAAGATTAAAGATAATATGTGGTGAAGAGTCTGGCATGGAAGAGGTGCTCAATGAATGACAGTTTTGTAAGAATAGGGAATCAGAGCATTAAACGTATGCCCCACCCCAACTTCCCTAAAATAAAATTCTACTTAATATACACAAGACAGCACAGACCACAAGAGGCTGCACTGTACTCTGGAAACCATGGGATTTCAAGCATTTAGTAGAAGAAATAGCACAATCTTTGGGAAGTTATGGAAAACTGGGCCACAAATCTGTCACGCACAGCTCTTCATCCTCTGCTTTCACAGACAATCAGGGAGAAGTCTGGGCCCACAGACAGTGCTTCCCTGGAACATTGGCTGGGAAACCAGCAGTCTCTAATCCCTGTCCCACCACAACCCTATTTCCAGCATTTGCCTTCCAAGGTCAAGCTGATCTGCCGCATCCCGCAACTCAGTTCTACATCACTTGTAACAAAATGTCCATGAGTTTCGCCCTTCATTTATTTATTTATTTATTTTACTATGTCACACTAGTCTCGGCTTTTGGTCTCCCCTACAAATTGAGTCCAATACGGATTATCATTACTTCCTACTCTGAGCTTCTGCGGCAGCTTCGGCCTACATGGTGGCACTCCCCGAGTCTGACCTTCTACCTGCTCATCCTCTTAAGAACACAGCATCGTTGTCTGGTTTGTCTTTGTTTTCCCAGCAGTTGTTGTTTAGTTGCTTCGTCATGCCTGACTCTGCGATCCCATGGACTGCAGCACACCAGGCTTCCCTGTCCTTTACTATCTCCTGGAGTTTGCTCAAACTCATGTCCATTGAGTCAGTGATGCTGTCCAACCAACCATTCACAAAAGAAACTAACTAGCTGATTTAAGCAAGAAAGGAATGTACTCAAAGGAGGTTCAGTAGTTTCCTGCACCACTAGGAAGCCTGAAGATCTAAATTCTAGATCTCTGTGGCTAGAAACCAAGGCACCAAACAGCACGCAGCGTTCATCAGCAAAACACTTCTTCCCTCTCCCTCTGCTCCTTGGTAACAATTTCCCAGTTTAAAATCTGAGACAGCTCTCCAGGCCTGCCTGTAGGGGAGCTGGGAAAGTGGATATCTGGCATTTTCAGCTTCTCACATGAGAGATGGCCTCCAGCCCAGCAAGACTTAAAAGGTAAAGAATTCCTACATAGGATAAGGTTCAAATGTAGGGCAGCCAAAATTAGAATACGGCCAATCATGACTGCAGCAACCTCTTAGCATTGACTTTTTAGCACTCAGAACACACCAATTATCAGCGTGTTTGGGGTTTCTTACTGCTCAGTACAGCACCAGAAAATAACATGCTCACTACCTGTTTACTGAAATAAATGAGCAATGAATCTAATGCCACGTAGTCTCAGCCTGGGTTCCCATAACATCCACGCTGATTCCTCCTTTGTCTTGAACTTCGGAAGTGGCCCAGTGCCCACAGTGCAGACACCCAGGCCCGCCAGCTGTGTATACAGCAGCCACACTCAGCCTGGCTGGCCCTGGCCCCGGGGGCTGCCCAGCCACCCCTCCGGCTGTGTCGTCTCTTCTCCGCCATTCCCTTGCCCTTTGGACTTGGTGACTGCCTTTGGCTCACTTACTTTTTGACCCTGGGCACTTTGAAGTGTTCCTCAACGTGGGTGCAGGACAGTTCTTTGTTGAGCACAACTTTGAGGTTGCAGGATTTTTAACTTCCCTGGCTGTCTTCATTCAATGTTAAGACTATTGTACAGTCTTGGTGACAAAAGAAACAGATATACCTTTCCAAACTGTGCCTGCTTTGTGGTGGGACGTGTGGGGACAGCTGAAGCCCTGACCTACGGAAACCCCACACACACCCTCTGACTGTGCCCTGGTTGGATCACAGCCTGCCAACCCTGCACCTCGAGATTTGAGCCCAGCTAGTTGCTGACCTAGACATTAGTTTCACATTTCCTTGGAGAGGGAAAGTTTGTTGACCAAAATTAACATTGGAAAAACATATCATAAAATAACTAAACAGAGTTGCCCGGAACTGGACTTTGTATTCCTACTCTTCTGTGTTAATTTGGGCAATACTTCACCCACTCTGAGCTCAATCCCTTCTTTCATAAAATGGGAGGTGTTTTAGGTCAGGCTCCCTTTTGAGACGCCGAGCTTGAATAGGAGATTCCTGTTCAAGCTATTTAGTAGGAGAGAACTCTAGGGAGAAAGGGAGTGAGAAAAGCAGGATAGGGTGGTGAGAAAAGCCAGACCAGGAAACTCTGAAGCATAAATTACACGAGAGTTAGTTCTGCTTTGAGATAAGGAAACTGGCCTTTTGTACCCCAGGTCAGTCTGGCATTGGCTGAGGTCTAGGTAGGAAGGCGCCTCCCATTGGCCGAGGGGAGCTCCCCTAACCCTGATTCCCAGTGACGTTTCTCATAGCAGTGAAGGATGGATGGCTGAGTGATAGGGAAGGGCACCCACAGCACCCATCACAGGAAATGACAATACCCATCTCAAGAAATATGGGGAGCAGTGCTTGGTATAAAGCAAGTTCACAGCAATGGTTTTTACTGAGTGACTGAGTGGCACAAATTGAGAGCATGCCGCCGCCGCGCTGACAGGTGTGGTGGGGGCGCTGCAGGTCACGCTTCCTCTTGATGAAAAGGAGCCTCATCGAGCTCTCCTTTCCTCTCAGGAGCCCTACCTTCCCTGGCCTAACCCTGACTCTCAAGGGCCCCTCCTAGCTTCTGTGCCCTGAGGAATATCACAGGCATGGAGTGCTCAAGTCTTCAAATACCAAAAACGTAAATGAGGAATCAGTGAAGGAAGACGGTTGTTCAAGCTCTTAGTCTAGAGCTTTCCAGAGAAACAGAGTGGGTGGATTTGCATAAAGAGAGGTATTCTTGCTTCTATTGGGGTGGGAGGAGGGAGCGAAAGAGGAAAGGAGGGGAAAAGGGAAGGAGGGAAAAAGAAGGAAGGAAAGGAGGGAGGGAGGAGAAATACCAGGAGACTTGTGGAACATCAAAAAAATCACGAAATTTGATAACATTGATGATGCTAGTGGTAAAGAATCTGCCTGCCAATGCAGGAGATGCGGGTTTGATCCCTGGGTCGGGAAGATCCCCTGGAGAAGGACATGGTAACCCACGATGGTATTCTTGCCTGGAGAATCCCACGGACAGAGGAGACTGGGAGTCTACAGTCCATAGGATCACAAAGAATCCAACACAACTGAAACAACTTAGTTCACACATGGCAAAAAGAAACAGAATTAGAACCAACTGACAGAGCACAGGGACCAACTTTCTCCAAAAAAAAAGGAGCCAAAAATGAATGTTTCAGTAAAGCCACACACTCTGGCTCCTGAGAAGAGAGGAAGACAAGCAGAACTCACAGAAGGTGACTTGCAAGGTCAACTGCACCTTCCAGAGACGTGAAGACTTTTCTTGGAAATAAAGCATTTTATTTGGGGGAATATAGATACAAAGAAGGAGAAGGCACCCCACTCCTGTACTCTTGCCTGGAAAATCCCATGGACGGAGGAGCCTGGTAGGCTCCAGTCCATGGGGTCGCTAAGAGTCCGACACGACTGAGCAACTTCACTTTCACTTTTCACTTTCACGCATTGGAGAAGGAAATGGCAACCCACTCCAGTGTTCTTGCCTGGAGAATTCCAGGGACGGGGGAGCCTGGTGGACTTCCATCTATGGGGTCGCACAGAGTCGGACACGACTGAAGCGACTTAGCAGCAGCAGCAGATACAAAGAAAAACACCCACAGAAGAGACATTGCCCTCAGCGCCGTCACAGAGCAGGCCATGTAACTTCGTCTTTGTGGTTTGTCAACATTCCTGAGGGCTCCCCAGGAGATGTTATAAAATTCTCAAGCTCTGCCCTTAGGCACCAGTCTCCCACTGCAGGCCCCTTCCTTACTGGGGTAAACGACCCAATACAGGTGCACCTACCTGCATGTACCATTCAGTTCCTGTAAAAGACACTAAACTTTTTAAATATTTGGAAAATTAAAACTTGGTTTAAAAAATTTTCTAAGAGTAATAAACGCTGATGGGAAAAAAAATCAGAAAACCTGCGTAAGAAAAAAAGAGGAAATAAAAATCACCCACTACACACAACGATTGTTAACATTTTGTGCACGTGTCCACACACATGCACACACATTACCTCGTACACTCACACATCCTCATAATCATGCTAAGCACATTTTGTAACCTACTCTTTCCACTGGCATCTTTTACATCAACCAATATCACATGAAATGATATCATTTTAATGGCAACACAAAATTCCATTATATGATTATACCATAACTTTCTTAATCAATATATTTGACACATATAATTGTTTTGCTATTGTAAACAATGCTCTGATGAACATCCTTAGCTAAAACATGAAGTACATTCATAATTAGTCACTTGGGATAGTTTCTTAGAAATGGTATTACTGGGTCAAAGACTTTTCACCTTTGCAATTCTATGCATATTATCAAATTACCTTCCAGAAAGGCTGCAACTATTTTTATACCCACAACTTTTACATGAGAATATGACTGACCCTTCCTTTGATCAACACTGTGTGATTTAGCCTTTGCCAATTTCATAGTAAAAATGATGTATTATGTAAATTTCAAATATTTCAAAAGAAATGCCCACTGTTTAAACAACTCAACACACATAGGAGTCTCCCAGATTTCTACCTAACTATATATATATTTTTGTATTTATAGTATCATTACCATAGACATTTTGAAAATACTGATCAAAAAATTATATCTAAGGATACACATATTGAGTGACCAACTTTCAGGTTTATGAAATAGGTTTTTAATAGTAATTAACAGCAGCAACAGCAAAAGTAAGGTTTACAGAGACCAACTTGCTTGCTCCCAGATGGCCACTCCTTGGTCTGCTCTACTTCCTCTGCCTACCCCGCTTGACCTCCCCACTTCCCCTTGAGACTTTCTTGTTGGTTACAAAACAGCAGTAGGGGCAGGGACTCTGTGGAATTATAGCTGCAATGCGTATTACGTGAAAGGAAGCATTCCCTTTCTTAGCACATTACTTAGATAAATTTCAGATTAATTAAACAACATCTATGACTCTTCTTATTTCTTCACTCTGTGTGTTTGTCCCTCTTGCCAAAATGACTTCCTCCACTTCTATTTATAGAAATGAGATCATCTTTCAGCAAGTACTTATTGGGGTGCTCTCCAGGCCCAGTATTTATTGGGGTCTACTATTGTATATACTGGTGCTGGGGACGGAGCACTGGGGAAAACAAAGGCACAAACACTTTGCTCAAGAATCAACAATCTAATAGGGGAATTAGAAATTAAATAAATACATCCATGAATAAATTTATATATACAAACTGTAATCAATGCTCTAAAAACCAACCAAGCATGCAGGGCTCCACATGTCTTAAGACCAAGTGTCTTAACCTTGTCAGGTAGATCTAGGAGCGTCTTCCTGGAGGAAATGACACTGAGAGATGGGTCCAAGTGTGGAATGTGGAGAAAGGAGAACTCAGAGGAGCAAGTAGCACCTTTGAGCACCCTAAGAGAGAAAAGACGTTCAATCTAAATCCTACATCAGCTCAAAGCTCAGCACAAATAAGATCTTCTCCTGAAAACTTCCTAAAAATCCCCCTTAAGTATTATCCCTCTACTACATCCCTTCTGCAAATTCTTGGACTATTTTATCACCCCTTCATAACGATAACAAGGACAACAATCATTTAATTAAGACTTACGATGTGTCATTCTCTTCTTAAGCACTTTACCCATTTTTCCTCATTTCTCCTTCACAACAAGTCTCTGAGGGAGTTACTGTTGTTAGCTCTATTTTATAGGAGGAAAATCTGAGCAGAGACCGTTAAATAAACCATCCCAGTTCCCAATTAGTAAGTGGAGGGGTTGGGCTGGCACTTTAAAAAAATTTTTTTCATTTATTTGTTTATTTTTGGCTGCACTGGGTCTCTGTTGTTGCAAAGGGGCTTTTTCTAGTTGCAGCAAGCAGGAGCTACGCTCTAGTTGGATGTTCAGGCTTCTTTTTGCGGTGGCTTCTTGTTGCAGAACACGAGCTTCAGTAGTTGTGGCACACGGGCTTAGTTGCCCTGCAGCGTGGGTAATCTTCCCATTCCAGGAATCAAACCTGTGCCCCTGCATTGCAAGGCAAGTTCATAACCACTGGACCGCCAGGGAAGTCCTGGCACTCTTAACCATTCTCCATACAGCCTCTTCATAAATGTTTTTCTTGTCATTTTTGTGCACGTCGTACTGCTTCTACCAAATGATAAAGTCTTAGAGAAGGGGTCAGGGTACGTGACTCACTCACTAATTCATTCACTCAGCCAACATTATTCCATGATGACCATTTGCCAGGTACTGTATACCTCCATGCACTCACCCCAGTGCACTGAATGGACGAATGGTGAATGACCAAACTGTACAACTCAGAAAGCCCTGTCTAGGGCAGGAGATGAAAAGTAGAATCTTTAATGGAGATCAGGAGTAGCAAAGACAGACTTCATATATGTCATCAGAAGGCACCTCTCATCATTGTCCTTGAGCAAGAGGAGCCCCCAAGTACCTGACAACATGTTAGGGAGCTTTGTGTATTACCTCACTTCTGGTACAACAGCCATATTTGTAAGGTCTGTCATCACAATTGCGTAAATAAGGAAACCGAACTGAAGTATCCGTGACCTACGCATGACCTATGTTGAAGCTATGCGTGCATGCTCCATTGCTAAATCATGTCCCACTCTTTGCGACCTCATGGACTGTAGCCCTCCAGGCTCCACTGTCCATGGGATTCTCCAGGCAAGAATACTGGAGAGGGTTGCCATGCCATCCTCCAGGGGATCTTCCCAACCCAAGGATCAAACCTGTCTCCTGCATTGGCGGGTGGATTCTTTACCACTGAGCCACCAAGGAAGCCTGTTGAAGCCATACAGCTAGGAAACAGCAAAGCAGGGATTTGCCCCCAGCCTTACCTGAGGCCAAAGTCTCTCACGCAGCATCTCAGATTTGATTATGAAGTCTTTCTTTGTTAAGCTGAAGAGGGTCAAAGGCTTAATGGATGAAACAATCAGAACACACACACACACACACACACACACACACACACACACACGGAAATGATTATCAACCAGGTCAAAACAGGGGTTATCTTCAGAGAAAAGATGTTAGTGTGTGGGAAAGGAATGCTCAGCAAGCTTCTGAGGTGCTGGCAATGTCCTTGTCCTTCCTGAGTAGCATTTATGTGAGCAATCATTTTATAATTCATTTGTTGTTGTTGTTAAGTCACTAAGTTGTGTCCAACTCTTTGCAACCCCATGGACTGCAGCACACTGGGCTTCCCTGTCCTTCACTATCTCCCAGAGCTTGCTCAGATTCATGTCTATTAAGTTGGTGATGCCATCCAACCAGAGTATGAAAGATAATCTCATCCTCTGTCATCACCTTCTCCTATTACCCTCAATCTTTCCCAGCATCAGGGTCTTTTCCAATGAGTCAGCTCTTCCCATCAGGTGGCCAAAGTATTGCAGCTTCAGTTTCAGCATCAGTCCTTTCAATGAATATTCAAGACTGATTTCCTTTAGGATGGACTGGATTGATCTTCTTGCTATCCAAGAGTCTTCCCCAGCATCACAATTCAAAAGCATCAATTCTTTGGCTCTCAGCCTTCTTTATGGTCCAACTCTCACATTTGTACATGACTACTGGAAAAACCATAGCTTTGACTATACAGATACAGACCTTTGTTGGCAAAGTGATATCTTTGCCTTTTAGTATGTTGTCTAGGTTTGTCACAGTTTTTCCTTTAAGGAGGAGAAAGCATCTTTTGATTTCATGGCTATAGTCACCATCCATAGTGATTTTGGAGCCCAAGAAAATAAAATCTGTCACTACTTTCACTTTTTCCCGATTTGCCAAGAAGTGACAGGGCCAAATGTCATGATCTTAGTTTTTTGAATGTTGAAAAGCCAGCCTTTTTCAGTCTCCTCTTGCACCCTCCTCAGGAGGCTCTTTAGTTCTGCATTGCTTTCTGACATTAGAGTGGTATCGTCTCATAATTCGTTAAGATATAAATATGTGTAGTGCATTTCCCTGTGTGTCATATGTCACCATGAAAAAGTTTTCAAAGTCTCACCACTTCCTGCAGCAAAATATAGCCTGCCATAGATGATAGAGGCCAGTAGTCCTGGTGAAAAAGGCATTTCTATCGAGTTGCTTTTCAGCAAGCCATGAAGGGACAAATTCTTGAGACAGTGGCCTAGATGAGATGAACTCATCTTCTCCCCAGCCCAGGCTGTAGGCCCCAGGTTACTCACTCTGGTCCCTATAAGAGCCCAAAATGCAAGAGCACACAGAGACCAGACGATGTTTCCAGCCTGGGGTCATGGAGGGAAGGGGTTTTACTATAAGAGCCTATGCCTCTGGAAATGCACCAAGAATAGCTAAAGGACCCAGGGCAAAGTTACAGTCTGCAAGCAATTGCTTGCAAAAGTAACATCATTACATTGCCTAGTCTGCTGCCCCTTGAGCCACTGCCCCGGGCCTTGGCGTGCGGGAGCCTCATTGCTCCATTTATTAGGACTGGAGGGGTCCCAAGGTCAAGAGTCTGAAAGGCCCGAGACTCTACAAGAGGAAGCCCCTGGGAGACAGACTGTCCCCGCCAGAGTACTGCCACAGAGAAGATTCTGAGAACTGCCGCTCAAATACAATGTGCTCCTTTGCCACGAGTCTCCATTTTCCATTTTTTCCCTCATATTTTTGGCTGATTATTTTAGGTGCAGTGGGTCTATTCTGGTTTTCCCAAAGCAATATTTTAACCATAGAACATTAGAACATCTGTCAACCTTGAGAGTTCAAGTGCAACTGTTCATCATTATGTAACAAAATTCTAATATATCAGATATTGACCCTGTTCATGAATACCTAAATATGCAGAGTGCACCCAGTTCAGAAAAATACAGCCCCAACAAACACACACACACCCCCCTTGTTCTACCTGTGCTGTGTGCCATACTCTATAACATTTGTGTCCCAAAAGGATTCTCATCAATTGTTTTCGTTTATTTCTTTTTGCTGTTATTTTTTTAACTTTAATCCATTTTCATAATTGTTCAAAATGTATTCATCTAATAAGCAGCATTTCAAATTTTTTTTTAGGGAAAAAAAGCATTGATACTGAATTTCCCTACTCTCTTGACTACCTTGGGCTTCCCCTGCACCTCAGCTGGTAAAGAACCTGCCAGCAATGCGGGAGACTCCAGCTCAACTCCTAGGTCAGGAAGATCCCCTGGAGAAGAGATAGGCTACTTACTCCAGGATTCTTGGGCTTCCCTGGTGGCTCAGAGAGTAAAGAATTCGCCTGCAATAGTGGGAGACGTGGGTTTGATCCCTGGGTTGGGAAGATCCCCTGGAGGAGAGCACAGTAACTTTCTCCAGTATTCTTGCCAGGAGAATCCCCATGAACAAAGCAGCCTGGCAGGTGGCAGTCAGTGGGGTCCCAAAGAGTTGGGACATGACTGAGCAACTAAGCACAGCAGCAGCCTGACTACCTTAAAAATCATGTAAGTTACTGGCTGGGTGCAAATAATGCAGAGGACTGTCACTTGATAACCAGAAGACCTGGGAATGAGATTTAGCCTCTCTATGCTTCAGTTTCATCTATAACTAGAAGTGATGAGTGGCTTGCAGGACTGCAGAAGAATTCAGAGAGATAACATATGTAAAGCAGATAGCACAGTGCTTGGCAAACTTCTGTGGTTAATAAATGTCAGTCCTCTCCGCTCTCCCCTCAGTCTATTATGATCTCTGGAGGATATAGCAAATAAACACAAATGACACTGTGCATCCCGTGGATTAAAAATATGATGTTCTAAGGCATAGGGTGTTTTCATTTCTAAAACAACCACTGTACATCTGAGAATAGCTCTGTTTATGACTGTGTATTTTTATCCATCTGGGTTCACTCAACCCTCAACATATCAGTTAGTCTTTCATATTAGGTTAAATTTCATTTCTCCCAAGATGTCTGCCCCAAGCATATCAGCTCACGATGATCTCTCACTTTCTAAAATCCCCTCTTTGCTGTACAACAAAAACTAACACAACCCTGTAAAGCAACTATATTGTAATTTTAAAAATCAATTAATTAAATTAATATTCCTCCCTCTCGGAATGCATTTATGTACCTTATGTGTATGTGCTGTGTATGTGTGTATGATTTGTGTGCATTATAATTTTTCTTAATCGAACTATAAACCTCTAAAGCAAGAATTGTAACCAATTCCCCTCTGTATTCTCAGAGCCTAATATAGTGCCCTGCATTCACGCAGCTGTTAAATACATGCTTGTTGGTTGATCGATCGACAAACTGATAGACAAGGACTTAACTCCTCTGTTGTAACTGTGTAACAGGCCTGTACATTTAAAGTCCATACAGGGAGCAGCATATTCCCAAGGAGCCCAACCATCAATTCCCTAACAGCTTCTAAATGGTACCCCTTGGAGTAGCTGAGGAGGGCATCATTCAGGATCTATGAATTGAGCCAATCTGAGATCTAGTATAAATCCAACAGCTTAATCCACTGCTTCCCTAGCTAAGCTAGAAGCAGTGTTTCTTCTCCACTGGAAACACAAACATTTGTCCAGTTGAGCAAATGTGAGCATGGCAGCATGAAGAACAGAAAATCAAGTGCCATTTTCATGAAGTAAAGTTACTGGGCCAACAGCAGATGCGTCTGTTGGCACCAGGCAAGGTCCATTATGTAAGCAGTGGTAATACCAGAGATCAAGAGCAGACAAAGCCCAGGCTTTCAGGCCTGGTAAAAAGACCCATCTATTGTCTCTGGCAGACAGTGCCAGAGATAAAGTATCCTGGAGACACAATGTAAGGCAGGCTGAAAACGCATGTGCCAAGCCAAAACGAAAGCAAGACTGCACAATGGTGACCGCTGAAGGAGCAGCTGGTCCTGGGGGCACCAGACTGTGTCTTTCAGCCTGTGTCATCAACACTTGTCCACACAGTAAACGTTTTCTGAAGAGGTGTCTGTCAGTTTCCATTTATTTATAAATAAGTGAATGAATAGCATCCAGCTTACACATTCTTCATGGTCTCTTTTCTTCCCCCCTTTAAATTCCGAAACCAGATGAGAAAGGACACCACATTGCAACGTGATAACACAAGAAGAATGCCGCTCTGTCCTGGAAGGGGAGTCGACGATTGACAGATGATACACGTTGAGATCATGGAATGAGGCAGTTGCGGACTCTTGTTAGAACAAAAGGAGGTCAAGTCTTATTCTTTTCTCCTGCCAGGACACAAAGAGTTGGTCACAACTCTTCTATAAAAAGAAGAAGAAGAAGAATGCATTCCTAAATCAAGGCTTCCCAGGGCAGCGGGAACAATTACAGCAGTCCTTAGCTACACTATCCTGGTTGGTGAACAGTTATTTCTGACCTTTTATGTTGAACTTGCAATCTTCTTGGGCAAAGCTCCCACTCTAAGGAAAGTTCTTTTTACATGCAAATTAGCAACAGTCATCTCATTGCATCCATTTCTTCTTGGAAATATCAAAATGACAGTGAAAAGATAAAGCTGTACACATGCAGAATTACCCTTCACAGAGGTTTGTAGAGTCCAGTGGTCATTGAAGAGGATTCCTATCAGTAGCAATAGCATTGGAATTCTTCTCTGCTTACCACCTCCTTCTTTATGAAGTAAAATATAAAATTAAATGAATTAAGTCAAATCCATCTTGAGTCAGAAGGTGAACTGGAAACAATACAAAGATGCAGAGGATTAAATAAAGGCACCTTCTTTGAAACCAGTGATGACAATTCCTAAGATCAATTAAAATGGAGCACTTTCTAACAAAGTTTCATGGTACACAAAAATTGGCCTGCCAGAGCTTTGGATTTAAATCTTAGTTGGCATTTACTAGCCAAGTTGATAGACTGATTACATTAATCCCCCAAATTCTGATGCTGGTCATAGCCAGGTGACTTTCTTTCAATAGGTTGTTACCAGATACGTTGTACGCAGAGGGTTAAAAAGGCGCTTGCATGTTTCAGGTCGTGCTCTTGTCCTCTGCCATTGCCATGAGAACATGCCAGGGCTAGCCTACTGGATGATGAGAGACAAGTGGAGCATAGCTAAGGCCTTCTAATCATCCCAGCCAAAGCAATTCCAATCTGCTGATAGTCAGCTGCCTCCCAGACATGTAATGAGCCCAGGGCAGACTGAAAGAACTCAGCTAAATCACCAACCTGCAGACCTGTGAACCAATTAACCAGTTGCTATTTTAAGGCTAGGCTTTGCAGTAATTTTTATGTAGCATTAGTGTTTCAAAAGATAACTAATACACTACATGATATTGGATGAAGCACTTCACCCTACAAGCTTCACTTTTCTTTAATTCTCTCATCTGCAAAATGGGTCTACAATGACTTCTTCCAAAGTACCTGCCATGATTAAGCTCATTAAATTGGACAAGGTGTTTGAAACTGCTGGGCACTGTGCCTGGTACATAACTGGCATGTAATCAATGAGAGTTCTTTCTGTGCCTGTTGTTCTGCCTTTAGATTTCTCCCACCAGAAGAAATGCCTCCTTAATGTTCCCACTATTGATCTTCATACACTGTAGAAGCTACAATGAGCCACAATTATGCCTTGTTCGAAGTACTCAGTAGAGTCCTCAGGGGAGATTGCCAGACACTGAAACAGAAAATCACTTGTGATATCCAGAAGATTCCTATAGTGTGCCTGGAATTCTCAGGACACATCAAAGACTTCATTCACTCAAGACCACAAACCTAAAAGGACACCTAGAGAAATATGCTGACTTCCACTGCCTGATGGCTATCTCAGCAGGCAGGAGCCCACTCTGCTTATAATGCAGCAGTTCTTAAGCACCAGCTCTCAAGTAATAATAGAGTTTTGAATAAACACATACGCTGCCATTATGGGATCCAAGAAGTCCCATGATCTGCTGTCTGCTACCTGGAGAATCAGGAAAGCTGGTGGTGTCATTTGATCCAAGTCTGAAGGCTGGAGAATTGGGAAAGCTGATAGCTGAATTCCTGGCCTGAGTTCAAAAGCCCAAGCATCAGGAGCAACAATATCTGAGAATGAGAGAAGATGAATATCTCAGTTGAAGCAAAGAGAGTGAATTCACTCTTCCAACGCCTTTTGTTCTGTTCAGGGCCTCAGTGGATTAGATGACCAATGTCCACCTGCATTGGCAAAGGTGACCTTCTTTACTCTCTCTACTGACTCAAACACTAATCTCTTCGAGAGATATCCTCACTATCACCCCCTGAAACAATGTTTACCAGGTATCTGAGCATCTCTTAGCCCAGTCAAGTTAACACATAAAGTTTACCATCAGACACTGTGTAGCAAGTTTTTGCTCACATGGAAATTTCTAGACATAATTGTGATCTTGGGGGTCCCAAGGCCTTCAAACAGTTCTCTGTAAAACTTATCATTATTGAGCTCATCTGCTGAATTAAGATTTCTAAAAATGTAAGATTATAATGCACAGAGAAGTTAACCAGGCAGGTTTTAGAGACTGGATAAGATTTCATTTGGTAGAGTTGATGATGACTTGAAAATGACTTGATGACTTGAATAAATGGGGAAATACAAGTAAAAGCAAGTTGTGTAGGAAATAGTAAGTTGTCACTCTGATTGTAAAGTGATGAGAGTAAGTGCAATGAACTGATGGAGCTGACATGTTGGGTGTTTACAATATGCCAGGTACTATTATAACCATTTTACATGTAATAATACTTTCTTAAAATAAGAAAAGACAAGCTAAATAATAAGTAATGTTCAAATGCAGAAAACTTTGACTGTCATCTATGGAATTATTCTTTATTTGCTTATTGATGGAGACTCATTAGAGATTGATATGTATGACATATTTGACATCTCAAAGTCATTTTGTAGGAATATTAAGCTGGTAAAATTAGGCTATAAGTCTAGAAGAGGAAAAAAGACAGGGTACAGATACTGTATAGATCATCTTTAGAGATATCTATGAGAGTTTTCAAAGAGAGACCCATAAGATAAGGGCCTTCTAGATAACATGAGAAACAAGAAGGAATAAAAAATTAATCCATAGATTTGATCATGATTGGCTAACCAAAGGAGTAGAAAGTATTAAAAATGAAAAAGTGAGGAATGGCTAAATAAATTATGTAAATCCAAGTTGATATTATTAGATGGCAATAAGTAGCCTAAATCAACTGAAAAATAAGGCAAATGAGTAAAACAATTAGAGACCAAAATTTTGTCTTTATTATTGATGAAGTTGATATTGAATGAAGTGGCTTACATCTGAATAAGAAAGGCAAGTGGACTTTCTCATACTAAGGCACGGAATTAGACAGACTGTCCCCTGGGCCATGCTGGTCCAGGGAGACCGTCTCATGGCAAGTGTATGCTCCCTGCAGGCAGCTGGTTCCCAAAGAGAAAGAAAAGAGAAAAGGGGGCATGCCCACATTCTCCTGTAACCTCTCCAGTCATTTCAAGTCACTCATTTCCTTTCCCAAGAGTAGAGTTAGTGAGAGGGTAGAGAAAGCAAGTTCTTAAGCTAACAGAGTTCAGCCCACATCAAGTCAAAGTGAAGTCTCTCAGTCGTGTCCGACTCTTCACAATGCCACGGATTGCAGCCTACCAGGATCCTCAGTCCATGGGATTTTCCAGGCAAAAATACTGGAGTGGGTTGCCATTGCCTTCTCCAGGGGATCGTCCCGACCCAGGGATCAAACCTGGGTCTCCCACATTGTAGGCAGACGCTTTACCATCTGAGCTACCAGGGAAGCTTCAGCCCACATGAAAGGGCACAAAATGTGAAGAATAAGTAATCCTCCCTAACCGTGTACACCAAGGTTTGGCAAATTACAGCCCATGGCCAAATCCTGCCTGCTTCCTATCTTTGTGCAGTCCCAAACTAATAAGAATGGCTTTTATATTTTTAAGTGGTAGAAAATATCAGAAGGATGGTATTTCATCACATGTGAAAATTACACAATGTTCAAATTTTAGTATAAATTAGTTAGGTTTTATTGGAACACAGGCATATCCATTCATTTATGTATTATCCGTGGCTACTTTCACACTGCACCACTGTGTTAAGCAGTTAGGACAGAGACTATAGGGAACACATCAAAAATATTTACTCTCTGATCTTTAAAAGAAAATGCTTGCTGATCCCTGTTTACACTACTGAATTCTATACAGCCATCAAAACAGAGAGGGAAAACTATACACTGATCCTGAAGGCAGCCCTCCATTTTTCACAACAAACAAAAAGTTGTGATGCTTTAGATATAGTACAAGCCTATTTTATTAAAGGTACATATACAGGTAGGTAGAAAGATGTTTACACATCTATCTAATAATCCTCACCAAACTGTTAGCAGTGATGACTTGGTGAACGGGAGAGAATGAAGAAAGAGGAAGACATAGACATTTGTATGCTTTGTATTTTTTAAAATTTTTCATAATGATCATTATTTTTGTATGTACATAAAACAGAAAGATAAACATGACATGAACACAGTGAAGGCTTGACTATCTCAGGATTCAGAAGCATCCTGGTCTAAGAGTTCATCTGATGCTTGAATCATGGCTACAACAACCTAACCTGAGTTTGAATACCTCCAGCAGCAGGAACCTTGCTATTACCCATGGCAACCCATTTCATCTCTGGGTAATTCCAGTGATAATAAAATTCACCCTGATTTGTGTTAAAATTTTACCTCATTGTAGCTTTTACTTGTTGATTCAAATTCTCCATTTTAGGCTTATAAGAAAAGTAATCCGTCCCTCACCTCAGAGAGCTGATGGATCTGAACACAAGTTACATGGCAAACTGGAGTCTTCTCCAAACTAAGTGTCCCTCTGTCCTTCAACCATTCTACATGTGGTGGTAAAGAATGGAAGAGGTTAAAGAGTCATGAGTCATGAAACAGAAAGGGTAAGTATAAAATAAATGCTTTTTGGAAACCTTAGCAGTTATGGTTACTTCCACTGCTATGAGTTCAGCTGGCATCTTGAGAAAAAGAACTAAAATTTCAAGAGGAAACAGATATTATGAGGAAAACAGGAGACATGAGCGTACACCTACCTAGAGGAATTAATATCATCAGGAAAAGATCTGGGATAAGCAAAGGATGTGACCATGAATCGGGTTCCCAGGTGGCACTGGTGGTAAAGAACCCACCTGCCAATGCAGGAGACATGAGATGTTGGTTTCGATCCCTGGGTCAGGAAGATCCCCTGGAGGAGGGCATGGCAAACCATGGGAGTTGGGTTCTCCAGGCAAGAATCCCATGGACAGAGGAGCCTGGTGGGCAATAATCCATAGAGTCCCAAGGAATCCAACATGACTGAAGTGACTTACTACGCACATACATGACCATGAATCCAGGCAAAGAGGAAAGAAGAGACGCCAAATAGAAACGTGAGAAAGCAGAAGATTTTGAGGGAGGAATAAATAAGCTAAATTTAAACAATCTTCCAGGAAAACAGGTTGGTGTTCCATTTCCTATGAGAGGAGGAGGCCAGCAATGTGTGATAAATGGGGTCGAGGAAGAGATAAGAAAAAGTGAGGAATGCATTGTTGAGTTGAACACTCAAGTATTATAGTGGCCACCAAAGAAATAGAAGGAATCAGCAAGCATTAAACAGATAAACGATACTTAGCTTTAGTGAGGACTGAGTATAGGAAAGAGCACACAGGTCTCAAGGCTTAGTGAGTTTTTCCAACAGCATTTAACAGCTCAGGGTACATGAGTTAGCCCACTTCATTCCCACCTCCACCCACTCCCCCGCCCCCCTCCTTCCCCACCAAATGCAAGGCCTGGAGATGCACTCTTATTGCCAGCAGGTGAATCGCAGAAGATAGCAATGGCTGGGAGTGTGCCTTTGTGCATGGAGAACCACAAATGTGTGTCCCAGCAGAAACATTATATTCTGTGTGCTTATTAAAGCATCTTAACACCTTCCAAAATTGCCCAAGCCACAATAAAAGTCCAGGGTTCAACAATGGGAACTGCTTGACCTATTCAGTCAGAAATAACGGGAAGGATATTAAAAGTGCTACCTTTTCATGCACTTACCATAATACTTTTGAATTTCCCATGGCATCCCAGTGGAGTACTATGAATAACTTTGCAGGTACAAATTTCTGTTTGTTTTCTCTCCCACCTTAGACTATAATCTTTGAAAAAAAGGTATTTATCAAGAACTGAAGTGACTTGTTTCTCCACTCACCTTCTCTGGAGGTGCACAGAACAGCATGTAGAAAACCCAGTGTTTAACGAGCTAGGACTTTAGAAGGGCTCTTTCCATGTATAGGACTTCCCTGGTGGCTCAGACGGTAAAGCATCTGCCTACAATGTGGGAGACCTGGGTCCGATCCCTGGGTCGGGAAGAGCTCCTGGAGAAGGAAATGGCAACCCACTCCAGTATTCTTGCCTGGAAAATCCCATGGACAGAGGAGCCTGGTGGGCTACAGTCCATGACGTCGCAAAGAGTTGGACACAACTGAGTGACTTCCCTTTTCACTTTTCCATTATAAGTCAGCAGTTATCCTGTTCCTTTCCGGTCTAGTCCTCAGCCCTGTGGTTGTCCTTCTAAAGTTCATCCAAATTTGCATCTCACTGCTTACTCTAGATCTAGGCTATCTTCCCTTATCACTTGTACTAGGATACCCCCAGGCCCCCAACCCTTTCAATAATTATGAATTTTCAGAGTGCTGGGCTCTGTTAAAGAAGACACAGACTTGTCAGACTCAAGAGATTATACAGATATGATGGTGCCCCAGCACCATAGGAATTATGCCAACACCACCTGCCCAGCTATCAAAACAGACTTTCTCATCAAGGTTTCTATACCTTATAATGGTGGCCTTCCTCTTCAAGTGTTGTCATGGTCTCCAGCCATTTCCTCCCTAAGAACTCTTCACATTTTTTGACAAGTACCTTAACATCTTGCAACTTGGGCCCAAAACAATACGCCAAAAATAACAAGCAAAGGAAATGTGCATCCTTTGTTTTTACCCCTGGCCAAATCCTTACTCACTTATAGCATTAACTGTAAGTGCCAAGCATGGTCCCTCCAGCTGCAAAGGAAGGAAGCACAGAGAAACCAGGATGGAATAAGAGTGAACTGGCTGTATGGAGAGTGTCAGATTCTTGGTTTTAATGTGGAAAGGAGTGAAGAGAGCAGCTTTTAAGGGGGCTCTGTCTGCAAGCTAGTTAATCACATTTCACACCAGTTTTATCTGAACGTAGCCTTTTAAGTCCACTAAGCCTTTCCTCTATTTTACTGAGAAAATCAAGGCCATATGATAAAAGCATCCCAAATTTCCCCTTTCTTTATCAGCTTTTTATAGGTAGGTGAGGGACGAGTTCTCAAGGCACAGATAGACCAGAGTTTAAATTGAAGAATTCTCTGACATTTATTAGCTCCTGGGAAAGTTCCTTGATCTTTCCATGTTTCTAAGAAGTTTCCTCATTATAAAAAGCTAAAAATAATGCTGATTTTGCAAGATTGTTCTGAAGTTTTATTTAGATCATGTATCAAAAGCTCCTGTTCTTTTTTTTTTTTCCCCCTAGTATGAGTTTAAAATGGCACCTTAAAATTCCTGATTATTCATCAGTAGTCAATAACGTGGGCCAAATTATGTGTTTAATAATTGTTATTATTCTAATTTCTTTGTTTTCTTTGCTATACATATGGAAACAATTTTTTAAATTAACAAACTACTCTTGGTTGAAGTGATTTGTCACCATACTACAAGTCCAAAACAATTGTAACTGATCTGACAAGAGATTAGCCTACCTCTACCCAACAGAAGTTATCCAGATTATTTGGAAAATGGATTTACATGCACCATCCTCAACAATGAAGGACACTCTAAGTGTATAATGAAACATTAGCTACAATTTTAGCAAGACACTTAAAAACGAAGCGACCAGAACACAAATAGCACAGTTTTTAGTGACATAAAAATTGAAAATCAACTTTAAATATAGTTTATTTCATCTTGCTCCTTTTAATACCAACTTTTATATTTTGCATTATGCAAAAGTTGGTAGTAGAAGAATGCATGGCAGAAACATAGACGGACCTGGAGATTATCATACTAAGTGAAATAAATCATACAGAGACAGACAAATGTTGCATGATATTACTTAAATAGAATCTCAAAAATAATAAAAGTGAATCTATATACAAAACAGAGACAGACTCAGAGGAGTAGAAAGTAAACTTAAGGTTACCGAAGGGGAAAGAGAGGTGGGACAAGTACATTAGGAGTATGGGATTAACATATACAAACTACTATACATAAAATAGATAAGCAACAGGATTTACTTTATAGCATGCTACTGCTGCTACTGCTACTGCTAAGTCGCTTCAGTCGTGTCAGACTCTGTGCGACCCCATAGACGGAAGCTCACCAGGCTCCCCTGTCCCTGGGATTCTCCAGGCAAGAACACTGGAGTGGGTTGCCATTTCCTTCTCCAATCCATGAAAGTGAAAAGTGAAAGTGAAGTCGCTCAGTCGTGTCCAACTCTTAGCGACCCTACGGACTGGAGCCTACCAGGCTCCTCCGTCCATGGGATTTTCCAGGCAAAAGTACTGGGGTGGGGTGCCATTGCCTTCCCCGACTTTATAGCATAGGGAACTATATTCAATATTTTATAATAACATTTAATGGAAAGTAATTTGAAATATACATATGTAAGTATATGTATTTTATATGTATAAATAGAATCACTTTCCTATACACTTGAAATTAATACAATCTTATAAATCAATTATATTTCAATAAAAAACAATGCATGGATATAACTTACAAATAAACAGATATGCATATGTTAGCAGGTCATACTTCACCAACAGAGTGCACTATAAAGAGTTTAAAGAATATGATCTACCCTGATCCCATGTGTTAACTCCATTTCTTGGGTTATCTCATACCCCTACATAAATATCTATCTTTGATGGATAGTTCAATCAAAGGACTATCTTTGTTCTTTGATAATTAAAATAGTTCTCCATTTCCAAATGAACATGATCCAAGCTGCTTACATGCATGCAAGGCCTTTCCTAACTTGGTCCCCAGCCCTCTACTATCTCTCCATATCCAGGCAGGAAACAGATTGGCATAGAAAAGTTAAAGAGAGATTAAGAGACCACCTATAAAGACACAGGTAAAGTAGAGAAAAACCTAAAGGGTAGTGACAGCACCTCGGAAGTGATCATGCTTATGACGATCCAGGGACATGCACCACAGTGTTAACTGAAGCACTATTCACAATAGCCAGGACATGCAAGCAACCTAAGTATCCACCAACAGAGGAATAGATAAAGAAGATGTGCTACGTATATACAGTGGAATACTACTCAGTCATAAAAACAAATGAAATAATGCATTTGCAGCAACATTGATAGCTGTAGAGATTGTCATACTGAGTGAAGTAAGTCAGGCACAGAGAGGAAGATAAACATCGTATGATATTGCTTATATATGGAATCTACAAAAAGGGTACAAATGAACTTACCTAAAAAACAGAAATAGAGTTACAGTTGTAGAAAACAAACATGATTATTGGGTGGGGCGGGGAGGCAGAAAAATTGGGAGATTGGGATTGACATATACACACTGCAAAAATAGACAACCAATAATAACCTGCTGTATGGCACAGAAAACTCTACTCAATACTCTGTAATGGCCTATATGGGAAAAGAATCTAAAAAAGAGTGGATATACAAATAGATTTAACTGATTCACTTTGCTGTGCACCTGAAACTAACACAACAATGTAAATCTTTAAAAAAGGAGCTAATGTGGTTAGTGGTTATGAAATAAAAACAGCTTGCGAAGGTCAACAGGAACTGGCTCATACCAGAATCTGCTGGCTAAGAGCATGGACAATGACGTATCACTGAAGCTAGGCGGTGCCCCAATACTGACCACTTGGTGAATCTTGCCTCCGTGCCTTTGCACATGCAGCTTTCCCTGGCTTAAAACTCACCCTCTCTTCTATTCAACAGTGACTCATCCTTTGACCCACTCTGTGTGTCACTTCCTGTCTGAGCCTTCCTCGGTCCCCTCAGGCTGCCTCAGTCACTTCCTCTCCCATGCCTCCTCAGCACTCTGCAGGATTCTCACCGCTGGGTCACACTTGTTTACTGACTCGCTTAGACAATGGGCTCTCTGAAGGCAAGACCATTCCCTGTTTATTTCCATCCCCACCCTACCCCACCTCTCACTGCCTAGCCTTCTGAGGGTTGACACCACATCTTACTCAGGTTTTTGTCCTCACCCTCCTCCTCCCACTCCCAGTTCACCTGACTCGGGATGTGCCACATCAATTACCCTCAAAAAAGCATGTTGAGAGAACAAAGTCCAGAAAACAGACTTTCCACCAGCTGTGGTCTCTAACAAGCAAAAAGTAAAAGAAAGTGAAAGTCGCTCAGTCCTGTCCAATTCTTTGTGACCCCATGGACTATATAGTCCATGGAATTCTCCAGGCCAGAATACTGGAGTGGGTAGCCTTTCCCTTCTCCAAGGGATCTTTCCAACCCAGGGATCAAACCCAGGTCTCCCATATTGCAGGCAGATTCTTTACCAGCTGAGCTACCAGGGAAGCCCAAGAATACTAGAGTAGGTAGCCTATCCCTTGTCCAATGATCTTTCCAACCCAGGAATCAAACTGGGGTCTCCTGCATTGCAGATGGATTCTTTACCAATTGAGCTACCAGGGAAGACCCTAACAAGCAAAGTCATCCCCAAAGAGGCTATCAGTGGTTGGCAATGTCTAAAAGCTTCCGAACATAGAAAGAGATGTGTTGGAATCCACAGCAATCAGAAGGACTGGTTTGTTTGCTTGTCTTTAGACTAAAGATACCTAATTACATATTTAACAAATTATTCAAATTAAACAATTAACAAGCCACAGTTTACAATAAATAAGTTCCATAAATACGTCTGCCACAAATTTTTCAAGTTTATTTTTCTGAGAAGGCAAGGAGTCATTTTAAAGGAAGGAAGTCTTTTTAAAAAAATTATGTATAACTTTTGTGTCCACAAAGCCTAGAATAGTTTAAATGCATATTGAGTAAGTACATGATAAAACAAGAATTAGACATCAGACGTGCTCTGTCTAGACTGTCTACATATTTATTGGTGGTGACGTTTAATCATGGTTGATGTACGGTTATCTATGTCTGCATGACAAATTATTTCAAGCTGTAGCTGCTTCAAACAACAAATACTTACCACATCCGGTTTCAAACAATTATAAGTTTGAGGTGCATCTGGATTTGGAGGGTGCCTTTAATCCATATGAGAATAATAATAGTTAATATTTATTAAGTGCTTACTATTAATATATGCTAGACTATTTTATCAGCTGCACATATTTACACATTTAATCTTCAGAACATTCTGAAGTATTTACTCTTATTCACCTACTCCACAAATGCAAAAAAAAAAAAAACTGGCCACAATGAGTTTAACTAACTCCATGAAGGCCAAGCAACCAGTAAAAAGCAAGCCTATGGACTTCCCTGGCAGGCCAGTGGTTGAGACTCTGTGTTTCCAATGCCAGGGGTGTGGGTTTGATCCCTGATCAGGGAACTAGGATCTTGAATGCCATGTGCGGCAGCCAAGAAATTTTTTAAAAAGCAAGGCTGGAATTCAGACCCAGGCAGTCCAGCTCCAGAGCCCAAACTCTTAATCTCTAATAGACTGCTTTCAAAAATAGGAAAAATAACTATTATTTACTCTTTAAGGACAAAGCTAATACATACAATGAAGGCTCCTCCCTCTCATCATCACATATAGATTACTTCATCTCTCCAAGAGATATTATTGCCCATGGTGGTGGTGGTTTAGTTGCTAAGTTGTGTCCAACTCTTGTGACCCCATGGACTGTAGCCTGCCAGGCTCCTCTGTCCATGGGATTCTCCAGGCAAGAATAATGGAGTGGGTTGCCATTTCCTTCTCCAATTAAATTTTTTTTAAAAAAATGACCAAAGGAGTTGGCAAACGATGATTATAGAAAGCAGATTTCCTGTCAATGTGGTAAAGACTTCAGCACTTAGAGGGTCTTTATTGTCTACCCCTCCCCATCAAAGAAATAGGAAAATCTCCCCCTCTCTCACACAGATATTTTGCACGGGAGGATGCATATTTTTCAGTCAAATCAAACCAAACAGTAGGAAGAGCAATGGGTCTTGAGTGAGGAGGACTGAGTTTGAGTTTGAGTTTCCGTGCCTCACACTAGCTAACTCATCACACACACAGCTCTTCACCACTTTGAACATCACCTTCCTCATTATAAGAGAAAAAAAATGGATGAGAAATTCAAGACCATATCTACCTCCAAAAATCAGTGACCTTAGAAATACAAGCCCACGTAAAATTAACACTGCTTCTTTTATTCAGGTGATAGACGCTATTATGCTTTGTAATAGTCTGCTCATTAACTGTACATGATTAAAAATCTCACAAAACAGGATATAAGAATTTAACATTTATCAGAGGCCACACAAAATGCCAGTTCTGGGAAAGAGAGCAGCATTCAAACAACCCAAGACCTACAGAGGGTTTCTCATCACTCTATTCTATCACATGGCAGGGGAGTACAATACAAGATGATCAGACAGACTCCACTTCCCTGCTCCCCTCCTATCCACTATTCATCATGGAATTGCACCCTTGCTCACAGGGCACATTCGGGAGCAGCTGCCATTGAGGAAGTCACACCCAATGTTCCTCACGGCACTCTCCTGTGTACATGGAGTCAGAAAAGTTTTCCTTTAGGCTGTTATGAGAATTGCAGTGGTGGGGATGAAGTCTATTAAATAACAAGGAAAGAATAAGATTATAAATAGAACCCTGTTGACAAGAGCAATAGGAAGGATTAGAGGGGAGCTCAGGAAACAGAAGGGTCATCACTGACACTCCAAGTATAATGTAATGGAAAAAGCGTATGTATGGGGAGTGGGTCCACCCAATAACCAACTGCATGGTTCTGGGTAAGTCATCTTATTCCTTGTTTATAAAATGAGGACACTGAATTAGATTAGTAGTTTTCAAACTGAGTCCTTAGAACAGTGGTATCTCATGAGAAAACCAGGTGGGTGGCTGCTGCTGCTGCTAAGTCACTTCAGTTGTGTCCGACTCTGTGTGACCCCATAGATGGCAGTCCACCAGGCTCCCCTGTCCCTGGGATTCTCCAGGCAAGAACAATGGAGTGGGCTGCCATTTCCTTCTCCAGTGCATGAAAGTGAAAAGTGAAAGTGAAGTCACTCAGTCATGTCCGACTCTTAGCGACCCCATGGACTGCAGCCCACCAGGCTTCTCTGTCCATGGGATTTTCCAGGTAAGAGTACTGGAGTGGGGTGCCATTGCCTTCTCCGCAGGTAGGTGGAGAGAGGCACAAACCCAAGTGGGTCATGCTCTCAACTCTCTACATCATTGCCTACACAATCACTTTTACTTTTACCTGTTTTGCACTGAAGTTGAACAAAAAGTTTCTTTAAAAAAAAAAAAAAGAAAGTTGTGCTATTATAAAGAATAAAGTCTTTGAAACCATGTAGACTGAATGACCTCAAACATCCCCAACTCTATGAGTCTACCCAAATATTAACAAATAAACAAGCATTCACTTATCTCAATTAAGTTTCACTCCCATAGCAAATATCTCAGGGTAAATTAAAAGTAATTTTTTTTAAAAATTTGACTCATTTTTTCTCATGTCAAGTGGATTTGGTAGCTCCTTGACAAATGTATCTAAATTATAAAAATTACTAGGGTCTTCTCTCCACTAGAAAAATGAAGCTGTTCATGAATTTTGGCCCTAAAACTGATGTAATTTGTTCTATCAACTTCCTCAAATCATTATTTCCCTTCTGTTTCACATGAAAATTATGATCATTATTATTGATGAAGTCATGGCAGAGTCCTTGGATAGCCAACTCTAATATTACACATCAGACTTCCTATCTGTACAACCTGAGCAGAGGTTGGCAGCACCCTACCCAAGTTTCCATCAAAATGTTGCCACTCTCCGATGAATCCAAACTAGTCTTCCATTTCTCTGGCAACCCAAAATAGTTTACATAGTCACCAGAATCTTCTTTTGAGTAGGGGAGAAAAAGCCATCATTTGCTGGGAAAGGTTCAGAGGTAGTGGAAGGGATGATAGAGCCAAATTAAATTGAAATGAGTAAACAGAAAGCAAAACAGTCTTCATGCATTTAGAATAAAATGGGAGAAGTTGAGAATGGTCCACTGTATCACCAAGTGCAGCCATATAATTTGACTCCATGGCAATTAGGCCTGGCAGACCTGTGGAAATTGCCCAATCTTTATCAGGCTGTTTTTGTATCTCTAATGGATCCCAGAGCAAAACTGCATTAACAACCCAGAGGGCGTTTTAGTTATTATCAGTGAGCTTTGGTTCCAGTATCCTGGTCAAAGGAAGGAACAGTTCCAACACTGTATTCCAGTTCTTGGAATCCATCCCGAGTTTTAATCACATAGACAGTCCTCTTCAAAGGTTACTGCTTGCTCCATTTTGCAGGTTTAGGAACCATATATCTAGCGCCACACATGTTGAGACATTTATCCAATTCATTTTCTATACCTGAAGGATGCAGAGGGCTGGCAGATATTGGCCTGTCTGCTGCCACGGTTCCTCTTGCATCCAAGACACACTGAAAAATCGATGACAGCAGCCTCTTCACTCAATCCAGATGTGGCCTCCAAAAGAGCTTTCTGAGCGTTCACTAAAAATTAATCAGAGTTGACAGTTAAGATAAAACTTATTCCTCACCCTGGACATACCCCTTGGTATTAGTGGGTATAACATTTATAATTTCAACCATTCAGAAGCTCTCTTCAAGACCATGACAGCTATATAACTTGGCTGAGTCACAGAGCTAAATCACTTATGCTGAAAAGATCCCTCAGCTGATGAATGAACCTAACCCACTCCCAGCATCTATATCTCAACACAACTTTCTATCTTTCTTTTCCTTGCTCTCAAAAGAAGCATTTTATTAGAATCCCCCGGTGGTTCAGTAGTTATGACTCCACTCTTCCACTGCCGAGGACATAAAAACTCAAAAGAGGCATTTTATGAGAAAAAAAAAAAAAAAAGTGGACTGTGCTATTATTTATTAATTTGAAGATTTCACAAAGGCTATTTTTTTCAAAAAAAAATCCACTATTAGAACTACCACTATTAATATCCAAACATACCATCTCCCCTATTCTAAACTCGTTCCTCCTCAACTGTCACTATCTCAATCAACGGCATGAATATTCAAAAGGCTGTTCAGAGCAGAAACATGGAGGTCAAGTGTAAAGGATCCTCTTAATTCCCCATCCTCCAATCCAGGAGAAAATCCTATTGATTCTATCTCCAAAAAGACAGTGATCAGCCCACTAATCCTCCACTTTTATCGCCACCATCTTGGTTCAGGCCCATTGTCATCTCTTCCCTAGACCACTGGTCCTGACTTACTCTTCACCTGCCTCTTCCCACTCCATTCTCTATTCGATAGTCACAGAAATTATTTTGAAAAGTGAATTCAGTCACAGCGTATCATCCTCCCACCAACTCCCTCACCACCACATATACATTCATGTGCACTGAAGGTCCTTCAGTGCTTGTCCATCTTATACTCAAAGTGTCAGTCCTCATCAAGGTAAGGAATTTACATCAGAATATCAATATCAAGCTGCCCACTCCTTCTTTTACTGAGAAAGCCTTTGCTACATGCGTGTGTGTATTAAGCGTACTAAAAAAGCCTCCTAGGTGACTTAGTCGATTTCCGTGTGCACAGCTCTTTTTCTGATCACTGACAGTGGCCAACACTTTGCAGACCTGCAGCCCATGTGCAGACCACAAATACAGCAGCACTGGCTTCACAATCCCTAATAATAAGGGTTACTATCTCAGACTTCTTTTTGAGCCCCCTCCTGCTTTGCATCCCCTCTTCCAGCCGCAAGGGACTCCTTTTGTGTCCTGGACATAATCCTGCTGTCTTTGAGACATGATCTTTGAGACCTGTCCTAGAGACCTCGAACTTGCTTTTCCTCCATTGTCCTACCTTTTTACTTCAGTGATGCATCCTCAGGCTTTCCTCCCTGACCACGTATGTACAGCTCACTCTTCGTTCTCCATCATTATTCTGTCTCCAGTTTGACACCACCTTTTCAGTCAGTAAGTACACACTTATGTGTGTATTTAGCTGCAGATCACCGGTCTCCCTTCCTAGATGAGAGACTCCATGAAGCAGAGTTCCCACTGGTTTCTCTGGTTTTACTGCTCAGAGAATCAGAGCTTTGGGCATGTCCTACCCTTCCAGTACAATATGGTAGATTGAAGTTTGGCGAATTCATAGCCAGCTGTGCTGACATGCCAAACTGTTAACTGACTTCTTCAAAGTTTCCTAAGAGCATCTGGAAAATCTGAGTAAGAACTGGATTCTTAGATCCAGCTTGTCCAATCTCTGAAGCCACATCACCCTTACTTTGTAGTTATAACTCTCAGCCAGTTTAAGGTTAGGCAACTTATAAAGGAGAAACAGAATTACTTCATGTGAGTAAAAAATTCATTATCCTTACATGGGATTTTCTCAGCCTAAATCACTGCAATGTTTTCATGTGCATTTGTATCCCTGCCATTCTCTTAGAGGCCCTATCATATAATAGATAAAATTTACAAATAGCCAAAAATGTAGATGCCAAATGTGGGGAACCTCTTCAAGGAACAAGACCACCTAGACCGACCTTCACAGAACTTATGGTTCAGAGAGAAAAATACATGTTAACCAAGTAATAAGAAAAGCATGAAGAGTGGTGAGTGAGAAGAACACGGTGCTACAGGAATATATTGCAGGACACACGAGCATTTTTTAGGGGTCATGGAAAACTGGTACCTAAGGATGGCCAAGTGGCATGTAACAGGGTCAGAAGAGTGATTCAGCCAGACACAGGCTGGTAAAGACGCCAGAGAAGATTGGCTTGGTAAATTCTGGGATCTAAAATGAGTCAAGAGGGATTAGAAAGCAAACTAAGGGGAAAGAGGAGGAACGAAGCTGGGTGGGTAGCCAGGGGCCAGATCTTACAAGACGTAGCACAGAACCTGAACTGTGTCCTTTCATGTACCACCTTCCATCCCCTGACTTCCTACTTATAAACCATTCACAACAAAACTGGGCCTGTCAGATCAGATCAGATCAAATCAGATCAGTTGCTCAGTCGTGTCCGACTCTTTGCGACCCCATGAATCGCAGCACACCAGGCCTCCCTGTCCATCACCAACTCCCGGAGGTCACTCAGACTCACATCCATCGAGTCAGTGATGCCATCCAGCCATCTCATCCTCTGTCGTCCCCTTCTCCTCCTGCCCCCAATCCCTCCCAGCATCAAAGTCTTCTCCAATGAGTCAACTCTTCATATGAGGTGGCCAAAATACTGGAGTTTCAGCTTTAGCATCATTCCTTCCAAAGAAATCCCAGGGCTGATCTCCTTCAGAATGGACTGGTTGGATCTCCTTGCAGTCCAAGGGACTCTCAAGAGTCTTCTCCAACACCACAGTTCAAAAGCATCAATTCTTCGGCGCTCAGCCTTCTTCACAGTCCAGCTCTCACATCCATACATGACCACAGGAAAAACCATAGCCTTGACTAGGCGAACCTTTGTTGGCAAAGTGATGTCCCTGCTTTTGATTAAGCTATCTAGGTTGGTCATAACTTTCCTTCCAAGGAGTAAGCGTCTTTTAATTTCATGGCTGCAGTCATCATCTGCAGTGATTTTGGAGCCCAGAAAAATAAAGTCTGCCACTGTTTCCACTGTTTCTCCATCTATTTCCCATGAAGTGATGGGACTAGATGCCATGATCTTCGTTTTCTGAATGTTGAGCTTTAAGCCAACTTTTCCACTCTCCACTTTCACTTTCATCAAGAGGCTCTTTAGTTCTTCTTCATAAGGGTGTCTGCCCTTAGGGTGGTATCATCTGCATATCTGAGGTGATTGATATTTCTCCCAGCAATCTTGATTCCGGCTTGTGCTTCCTCCAGCCCAGCTCTCATGATATACTCTGAATATATGCTAAATAAGCACGGTGACAATATACAGCCCTGATGTACTCTTTTTCCTACTTGGAACCAGTCCATTGTTCCATGTCCGATTCTAACTGTTGCTTCTTGATCTGCATACAGGTTTCTCAAGAGGCAGGTCAGGTGGTCTGGTATTCCCATCTCTTTCAGAATTTTCCACAGTTTATTGTGATCCACACAGTCAAAGGCTTTGGCATAGTCAATAAAGAATAAATAGATGTTTTTCTGGAACTCTCTTGCTTTTTCCATGATCCAGTGGATGTTGGCAATTTGATCTCTGGTTCCTCTGCCTTTCCTAAATCCAGCTTGAACATCTGGAAGTTCACAGTTCACGTATTGCTGAAACCTGGCTTGGAGAATTTTGAGCATTACTTTACTAACATGTGAGATGAGTGCAATTGTGTGGTAGTTTGAGCATTCTTTGGCATTGCCTTTCTTAGGGATTGGAATGAAACTTGACCTTTTCCAGTCCTGTGGCCACTGCTGAGTTTTCCAAATTTGCTGGCACATTGAGTGCAGCACTTTCACAGGATCATCTTTCAGGATTTGAAATAGTTCAACTGGAATTCCATCACCTCCACTAGCTTTGTTCGTAGTGATGCTTTCTAAGGCCCACTTGACTTCACATTCCAGGATGTCTGGCTCTAGGTGAGTGATCACACCATCGTGATTATCTAGGTCAGGCCTTATCTACCAGCAACCTGGCCAATTTACCTTCATCCTCACTTAGGTACTTTGACTTCCATCATATTAAAATGAATTGTCCTTGTTGCTAGTTAAGCCAGCTGTCAAGCTTCCATGGTGGCTCCGACGGTGAAGAATTCACCTGCAGGAGACTGGGGTTTGATCCCTGTGGCGGGAACATCCCCCGGAGAAGGGAATGGCTACCCCCTCCAGTATTCTTGCCTGGAGAATTCCATGGAGCCTGGTGGGCTACAGTCTGTGGGGTCACAAAGAGTAGGATACGACTGAGCAACTAAGTACACAGCACAAGCCAGTGGTCATCCTCCCATCCCTGTCCCTTACCCCTGCCCTCTTGTTCTATACCTCAGTCTTCTTGTCCTTCTCCTGTATTATCAGTATTTCTCTCTACTGGATAATTTTTAATTTTTTCAATTTGGCTACCTCCTGTCTTAGTTGCACCATGCTAGGGCTGGGGGCACTCGGGCCTAGTTATCCTGCCTGGAATCTTAGTTCCCCAACCAGGGATCCAAACTGTGTCCCCTGCATTGCCAGGTGGATTCTTTTAAAAGTTATTTTTTAGGAGAAAAAACTTGAGAGGAGGTATTTTACATACAGAATCCTTTGAACTGGACCTGTCAAATAAATACTTAGTAGAGGTAAAAGCTATATGCCAAGTACGTTTCAGTTAACATAAAGCCTTGGCAAGAGTAATTAATGCAGAAAGAAACAAATAAAACCCCTGATATTTACATAATTACAACTGATAAGAACATTAAAAAGATTTCTGGGGGCTTCCCTGGGGGTCCAGTGGTAAAGAATCCACTTTCCAATGCAAGGAACACATGTTCAGTCCCTAACTGGGGAGCTAAGATCCCATCGGATGTGGGGCAGCTAAGCTCACATGGCACAACTAGAGAAGCCCAGGCGCTGCAACCAAGACCCAAGACAACCAAAAAAAAAAAAACCTGCACAATTATTTTTCTGGTTTCTGAAAAGCTTGCATAAAGTAGCAAGAAACTGTTTTTGAAGGTCAGTACAACATATCTGTAAAATCTTCTATATAAAAAAATATACATGGCTCAAAATCACAAAAAAATGACAAAGTCATACATTTACAAGGGTTTTAATAAAGACACTGCTCAGCCCCACTTTACTCCATTCTGCCTCCCTTTTCTAATCCATTATCTTGAAAGTATACTTAGAAAACTTTCAGTTTTCTATTTGGCATTTGCTTTCTTATTTCTAAGTAGTAGCTACAGATATTTCTTGATTTCCAATTTTAGGTATTATCTAAATACCTAAGAGATCCAACTAGTCCATTCAGAAGGAGATCAGCCCTGGGATTTCTTTGTAGCGAATGATGCTAAAGCTGAAACTCCAATAATTTGGCCTCCTCATGCTAAGAGCTGATTCATTGGAGAAGACTCTGATGCTGGGAAGGATTGCGGGCAGGAGGAGAAGGGGATGACAGAGGATGAGATGGCTGGATGGCATCACTGACTCAATGGACGTGGGTTTGAGTGACCTCTGGGAGTTGGTGATGGACAGGGAGGCCTGGCATGCTGCAATTCATGGGGTCACAAAGAGTTGAACACAACTAAGCAACTGAACTAAACTGAAGGATGTTTTCCTTCCCCACCCCCCCGCTTTTAAGATTTTATTTATTTATTTTTGTCTGTGCTGGGTCTTGTTGGTTCATGGCTGCTATCTCTAGTTGTGGCAAGTGTGGGCTACACTCTAGTTGCAGTGCACTGGTTTCTCATTGCAGTGGCTTCATTTTTTGAGCACAGACTCTAGAGCATGAAGGCTCACAGCACTTGTGGTGCAAGGGTTCAGTTGCCTGGAGTCATGTGGAATCTTCCTGGCTCAGGGATCAAACCTGAGTTCCCTGCACTGGCAAGCAGGTTCTTAACCACCAGTGGTCCTTTATTATTATTACTATTTTTTAAAATATTGTGGCATGGGGGATGGATAAGGCACTGGCGCCCCACTCCAGTACTCTTGCCTGGAAAATCCCATGGATGGAGGAGCCTGATGGGCTGCAGTCCATGGGGTCGTTATGAGTCAGACATGACTGAGCTATTTCCCTTTCACTTTTCACTTTCATGCACTGGAGAAGGAAATGGCAACCCACTCCAGTGTTCCTGTCTGGAGAATCCCAGGGACAGCGGAGCCTGGTAAGCTGCCATCTATGGGGTCACACTGTTACAGCCACGCGTTCCGGAAAACAAACTCACTCAGAAGGACAATGCAGATAGTGGAGTGCAGTTTATTACACCAGCGGGCCCAAGGCAGAGTCTCCTCTTAGCCAAGGACCCCGACCAGTTTTTGTGAAAACCTTATATACCCTAAGTGTACTTGCTCAAACCTACCGCCCCAAATTCCTTGAAACCAGTCTGGACAAGGAAAGAAAGATACAATCAAAGTTAACCCATGATTCATGTGTCACAAAACTAGATAAACAGTGGACATTTATCAGTAGGACTGTGGTCATATCCTGATAAACATAATGGAATTTACGACTTTGTTCTGTTACAGAGATAATTAGCATATTCTTTTAGGCAATGGAGAGTCCAAGTCCAAGTCCTAAGGCTCTTTTATCCGAGGGGTCTGGTTTTCCATTGGTATGCTGCTTCTATAGACACTGGGCACAAAGTTCAGAGTCCATTGGGAGGGTGACCATGCGTGTAGCCTAATGTTCGCAGCCTGGCCTGAGATGGAGTCCAGCTCTGTTTCCTCCTTCAGCACAGGGTTGGACACGACTGAAGCAACTTAGCAGCAGCAGCAGCATAAGCTAAACACACACACACATGCCCAGCAAATACGAAACAGTAGGGAAGAGGGAGGCAGTCATGATGCCCCCTAGTGGCCTTGATGAGTCGTATTACCCCATCCAGACTTGCCTGATTCCGAAACCTTTCGTGTCACCGGGCAGGAAAACAGCAGTCTCTGCCCTTCTGTTTGTTGGAAGTGTTAAGAATGGGGCTGCTATGCAGATACAGAGAACAGGCTTGCAGACACAGCAGGGGAAGGAAAGGGTGGGACAACTGAAAGAGTCGCATTGAAGGTAATTACCCTATGCAAAATAAATAGCAGGTGGGATGTGCTGTATGATGCAGAGAGCTCACTCAGGTGCTCTGTGACAACCTAGAGGGTGGGGTGGGAGGGAGGTTCAAGAGGGAGGAGACAAATGTATAACTATGGCTGATTCACATTGTCGTACAGCAGAAACCAACACTGTAAAGCAATTACCCTCCAATCAAAAATAAATATATAAGAATGGGGCAGCCAGTGGTAGGGGAACCCCGTCG
This sequence comes from Tragelaphus eurycerus, assembly GCA_935064755.1. NCBI lineage: Eukaryota > Metazoa > Chordata > Mammalia > Artiodactyla > Bovidae > Tragelaphus > Tragelaphus eurycerus. The sequence continues at coordinate 34,179,126 of CAKXYN010000010.1, read as the reverse complement.
TTGTCTGCTTAGATCCCAGGTTGGCTCCATCTGATGGATCCAGAGCACAGGCCAAAGCTCCAGTGAAGCAGATCCACTGGAAGTTCTAGAGCTCTCGGGATCTTCAGAAGAAGCCAGGACAAGAGGAAACCATGAGCTCCAAGTAAGTGAAGTGAGATGCAGAGAAAAAGCACCTACTCTCTTTGATTTTGCTGATTTTGCTGCACTCACTGGACCGAGATACTGAAGTGTCACGGCAATGAGGTGTTTAACATCTCATTTCTTCCTACTCCACTTATCGAAGGTGTGCGGTACTTAACAAGGACAGAACTCAAACTGTCTTTTACTACCTATGAAGGGAAAAAACACTGAAAGAAAGATTGTAATTGAAACCATCTATTGAAGAAAGGGGGCTTTCCAGGCAGTGCTAGTGATAAAGAACCTGCCTGCCAATGTGTGAGAGATAAGAGACACAGGTTTGATCCCTGCGTCGGGAAGATCTCCTGGAGAAGGGCAAGGCAACCCACTCCAGTATCGTTGTCTGGAGAATCCCATGAACAGAGGAGCCTGGAGGGCTACAGTCCACCGGGTCCCAAAGAATCGACTGAAGAGTGGAAGATATTTTTTTAAGTATTTTCAAGAACTTAAGAAGGACCTCTTTTACTGACAATGTTAATTAAAAATCCTTTTTATTTATTACAGTAATTCTAATTTTCTCTACCAGACAAAAGTTTATTAGACTTTCAGTGACTAGATATATTTGAAAGCAAAAACGGTATTAAAATGTTTTATAGATGAGAATTTTTACTTCTTCAGAGTAAGTTTTACATGTAATGAATCTTTTAAGTGAGGGTTTTATGTCCTAAGACAATTTCCCCCCACTTAAAGTCTATGAGGATATTTATCTCCTTAGAGTATAGCGTTTCTTGGGTTTTTGGGTTTTTTTTTAACTAAAAACTTAAGATATTTTCTCAAAACATATGCCAACTATTTCTTCATTTTCTCTTAAAAGAATAACTTCCATGTAAGTAAATGTTCATGTTAAAAATTAAGTACAAACGGCATAATAACCAAAAATAGCTCAAATCTTCTAGCTACATTTTGTCAACAGTCTTGCTCTAGCCAAGTTCCCTATTAATTGCACAATCTATATTTTGGGAAAGACAGAACTTAATTGTTTCCAAACAAAATTTTAAGTCTGCATACTGTTTCCTTCCTCTGGTTGGTTTCAGTTAAATGAATTAATCTTTTAAACGGGAGAAGGCAGAAAGGGGAACTTTTTCAAAAACTTAATTCAACATGTGCATTTCATCAAGCACTTTAATTATAAAGTTGCAATGGATAATTTTTGTTGCAATCGTCTTTGGAGAGATTTCAGGTTTTTTTAGAGTATTACTTTCATCTTTTGCCTTACACTTTATACAGACAAATAGCAAACAGCAAATGCCAACTTGAAGGAAAAAATACTTAATGCTTAAGGACCTGCAAGCAAAGGCCAAAAAAAAATTTAATATAGTTCAAGCAACATTATAGAAAAAATCTTTGTCAGCACATTGAATTGCCTCTTCCCAAAGTAGGAAAAAAAAAAATACAAGTAACTCATTTAGAACAGTGAGTAAACATTTTCTCATTTGATGAATGTTACTTTATGGACTTCTCAAGTACTCTTTCAAAAAATCATATTTTTAACATTCAAAGCATAGCATGTATATACATGGGTAATATGAAGAAGTGTAAAATACAGTTACTACTCCCAGCCTGATTAAATCTTATTGGGAAAAATAATCTTACTGTAGGTACTTACTCTATCTCAACTGAGCTAGACTTTTCCATTCAGAAATCACCTATAAACCAGAGGAGTAACAATACTGGTCATGTGAAGAATTAAAGGGCTAGAGCATCAAGGTAGCAGAGAGAGAAGTAATGGGAATAGAGTCACACGAGATCCTGGTGTGTTACCCTTAAAAAGGCCTAAAATAGGATCCTTAAAAGATATATCCTCACACAGGAATTTCTATAATAGAGAGTGCTAGGCTTTACATAAATTCTCACTTAATCCTCATGACACTTTGAGGGACATCCGCTAGTTATTCTCCCTTTACAGATGAAGAAACCAACACATAAAAGAGGTCAATGATTTTCCCAAGGTCACGTAGTGCACTGACTGGCAAAGTCAGGAATTAAACCAGGGCAGTTTGGCTGCAGTTCATGTGCTTTTGACAAACACGAATAGAATTTTTAATCTCACTTTAGTTTAAATGGAATTATGTATGCATAATAGAGGCACATATTTGCACAGGGAAAAAAGTGTGTGTGGTGGTGTTGTTGCGGTCATTATAAATGTCTTCTCTAGATGGTAAGATTTAAAATAACTTTTTCTTCTTGCTTACATGAAATTATAATTTGTAATTATAAATGGTTGTATATTGCTCATGTAATAAAATGCATACAAAATATTATTTCAAAAATAAAATTAAATGGTAAAAATACAAGTTGATTTAGTTAATGGCTAAATGAAGATGATGGGTTCTATTCTCCTGCTATTAATAAAAATAGCTGAGGGAATTTATGTCTAGAAGAACACTGTGCTAACTCCTGTACCTACACTACCTCATTTAAGCCACAGAATTTTCTTACAATGTCGATGTTGCTACTATCCTCCTTTTACAGATTGGTGAAAATGAGGCACAGAGTTTTTGCCCCAGGTCTCATCACTATAAGTGGCAAAACTATGATGTGAAGCTCGTCTCCTGAGCTTAAACTCCTAACCAGCATAACAGCAGTCTCTCCTGTGACACAGGAGTTTCAGCTGCAGACAGAAGGTGCTTGCAGGCATGATGGCTATCTGGGTTGGGAGGACCGAGAGACGTGAAAGGAGAACTAATGTCAATCTAAAGTCAAGGCTAAACAGCTGGAGTCTTTCTCTCAATTCACGTCCTAAGTAGAAAAATATAAACCATTTTGGAGGTCTCTGGATGCATTGTGAGAAGAGTATTCTTACTAATCTCTGGAATTTTTTAGGCATGAAACCTTTTACTGTATTTTGTGATAAATTTTAATTTTCATAAATAAAATATAGTGTGTGCATGCTCAGTCATATCTGACTCTTGCAACCTCACAGACTGTAGCCCACAAGGCTGTTTGGTCCATGGGATTTCCCAGGCAAGAACACTGGAGTGGGGATCTTCCCGAGCCAGGGATCAAATCGACACCTCCTGTGTCTCTTGCATTGGCAGGCAGATTCTTTTACCACTGAGGCACCTGGGAAGCCCCCTCAGGTACATAGTAGGTGCTTCAAAAACGTCTGTAGACTAAATGAGGCTGGCGTATCCTCTTCCTCTCCATTCCAGCTCATCCCCCATCAAGTGCAGGGCTCCGGGAGGAGAGGACTGGGAACATTCTCCCCTGTGCTCCTGGGGTGGACCAGGCCTCTGTGCGCTAAGGACTTTCAGACCATCAAGCCTCCCCTGGTCTGACTGAAGTTCAGAGATGGAGCAGTAAGAGGACACAGCCCTGACCCAGGCTCTGAACACATTCTAGGACCCCCTTCTAGAAGTCCACTCAGGGGCACCGAGAGAAACACGGGTGATGAACACTACCTTCTTGCCAGCAACAAACTCATGTCAACAGCTAACGAAATACAGAGTGTGAAGTTTTTCAAAAATATTTCCATGATTTGAATTGTTCTAAATCCCAAATTAGAAATCTTTGCGTCTCATCCTGAAACCAAATTTAATATTTGTTTACAGTGAGACCTTATATTCAAAAGTGTCATTTAAGTTACCTAAGCATCCAGTAAGAATATATTAGATTCCAAACCACCAAAGCCAAGATTTTATGGGAACAAATTCTTTACTATTATCCCATAAGAGATAATTATGGAAGTTCATATGTGTGATCACATATGGGTTTTAAATAAATTATTATGACATTAATTTATCTTCAAATCTAAGAAATTACTCCTGAGACCTGTTCATTTTGACTATATATATATATATATATATATTATTATGTCTTTTAATTAACCTTATGCTAAGAGATTCTGCAGATAATCTTCTTCTTGGATATTGTTGGAAGGGCTGCGTAAATTGTAGGAGCAATGGCATACATAGCTATGGAATGAACATTCATATGTTTTGTTTTGCTTATAGTGATGTTTAACTAAATATCTCCTGAAGGCAACTTTTGGAAGGTGGAAAAATCTGTGCAGGAATCCCCATCTAGTTCTTAAAACAGGATGGAAATGTGGCTTGAGACAATTCTTTCCAAGTGAGTGTCCTGTGAACAATCGAATACATTTCCTCCTAAGAGCATTAGGAAAAGTTTCAAAGCTTGCTTATGAAAAGAGAATCTCCCTTTCTCGTGCAGAGACTTAATGTCATTAGGCTCCTCATTTCATGGTTTTATCCCTCAGTGGGTTATTAGGCTGGTTTCTTTGCCAGAACACAGAGAGAATTCCATCTATACTTCATTAGTTCATTCCATCAGTATGTCATAGAACACCACTATGATACATGTCAAGCCCTAACCATACATGCATGTTAAAAATAATTACATACTGCCTATCACCACCATAATAGTACTGTCTGATGGTCCCATTAAATTGTTACTAGGTCTTCCAGTTCCACAGAATCTATCAAGCTCTTTGCTTGCCACTGGAAGGGTCTGAAAAGCCAAGTGACATTCTCCTCTCTTTTTCCTCTCCCCACACTCATCTTTCCTACATTTAGCCGAGTTCTTAATGCCTTTCACTCCTTTAGGAGAAAAGGGAAAACAGCTGTCACAGGGAGAAAAATTTTTTTCTTGCCTTTTCATCTCCAGGCAGATGAATCAATAAAATATGAAGACAAAGGTGCTCCATCTTCTGGCCAAGTATGGATGTTCACCAGCAGATATTTCGTATTGTATTAATAAAAGGAGGCATGATGTCGCTGGGACAAGATCTTGAAGACAGCTATTAATAAATCCTCTGCTGCTGCTGCTGCTAAGTCGCTTCAGTCGTGTCCGACTCTGTGCGACCCCATAGACGGAAGCTCACCAGGCTCCCCTGTCCCTGGGATTCTCCAGGCAAGAATACTGGAGTGGGTTGCCATTTCCTTCTCCAATGCGTGAAAGTGAAAAGTGAAAGTGAAGTCGCTCAGTCGTGTCTGACTCTTAGCGACCCCATGGACTGGAACCTACCAGGATCCTCCGACCATGAGATTTTCCAGGCAAAAGTACCGGGGTGGGGGTGCCATTGCCTTCCCCGAATAAATCCTCTAATATCACGAAAAATAAAACATCCTTCTCCTTGTCTCACAAACTTGAAATAGTTTCCTTCCAGTCTTCTTCTCTTATTTCCTTCACTCACACCTCAGTTCAGTTCAGTTGCTCAGTCATGTCCGACTCTTTGTGACCCCATGAATCGCAGCACGCCAGGCCTCCGTGTCCATCACCAACCCCAGGAGTTCACCTAGACTCACGTCCATCGAGTCGGTGATGCCATCCAGCCATCTCATCCTCTGTCGTCCCCTTCTCCTCTTGCCCTCAATCCCTCCCAGCATCAGAGTCTTCTCCAATGAGTCAACTCTTCGCATGAGGTGGCCAAAGTACTGGAGTTTCAGCTTTAGCATCAGTCCTTCCAAAGAAATCCCAGGGCTGATCTCACACCTACCACCCTGCTAATAGTGTGGGATCTGGCTTGGCATCAGGGGAAGCTGTCCCCTCACTGCCCTTTCATGTCCCAGCAGACGGTACTTAACCTTTCAAATCCTCTGCATCCTCATGGCAATATAAATTTAATAATGATTTTTCACTTCTGACCAACTGTGAGCACTAAATTAAATACAATCACATGAGACACATAGAGAACATCCAATAAATTTGAGGTACTCTGATTATAAGTATTGTTATGGCTATTTTTTTTTTTTTTGCCATTTGAATTCAATTCAATACAATTTTTTAACTCTTTACTATGGTCAAGATGCTGAGCACAGTAGTAGAATTTTTTTCAGTGGAGCCTTTGCTTTCAACAAATTAATAATCTACCAGTGACAAAGGAAAAAAAAAAAAAACCTTTAATAAACAGGATATGGTAGGTGACAAAGAGAGCTATAAAGTGTTTCAAGACAGTGCTTCTCAAACTGTAATGTAATGTACGTATCAACCACCAAAATGTGTATTTTGGAACCCTCCCTGGAGGTTCAGTGGTTACAACTCTGCACTTCTAGTACAGTGAACTGGGGTTCAATCCCTGGTCAAGGAACTAAGATCCTACATGCAGCATGGTGTGGCCAAAAACTAAAATAAATTAAAAGTAAAATAATCTTTTAAAATGCGTATTTCGCTTCAGAAGGTCTGGGCGGGGCCTGAGAGTCTGCCTTTCTAATAAGCACCCAGGTGACGCTGACGCAGCTGCGGGTCTATCCTTTGTGTAACAAAGCTCTGTCTAGGCTACGCAAGGCAAATACAGGCAGAGTTTGTGCTTAGCTACTGTGCACTGCATGTCTGCACTCGCTTCTTAAAGGCTGTAGACGTTGTGACTGGTCATTATCCAAGATACTGTTAAACCTTTTGCCAGGTAACACTCCAGATATAAATATTACAGTCCTCCAGTACACAGCACAGATGTTACAGCTGGTTTTAAAGCAAATGAGTCAAGAGTAAGTGGGATTTAAGAATGGTCTTGAAAGATTAGCAGAATTTTATTCAATTCCACTTGCTTGCCTAGTACACTTCCCAAACACCGCAACTGCTGTTCATTTGGACTATAAAGTACCTTCTTATAATTTTCCTCTAAAATAGCATTCCTTTGAACTTTTGAGAACAGACAACTTCATTGGAAGAATGGTTGTTCCCACAGTCTCAAGCCTTCATTGCTGTTGTTTCTGGCTTTGCAATAAAATTAGACAATAAAAAAGTGCAGAGGCAATCCTCTATCTTAGAATCTAAACCTCAGCCTTTCTCAAGCTGAGGCCAGCCCACAGGTATGTTCTGGTGCCAGAAACCAACTATTGAACTGCATACCAATTTTTAACTGGGGACTTTCACATCAACAACTAGATGCCCAGCTTGAAGATTGGGAAATCCAGCTGCCGAAGGCCCACATTTGCAGCTGGATCAGACGAGCCAGACCATAGAAGAGGGGGAGGGAGTGCTATGCCTCAAATCTCATCCTCTCTCCTTGACCCACTTCACTCTCTCCTATTACTTGGCCTATGTAAGTATTTGAGTTTGTGATTATATCTATGTAAAGCCCAGGAGTCACATTCCTTTGAAAAAAAAAAAATTCTCTTAATGACACAACTACTATACACAGTAATTTTCAAAATAGAAAGCAACTTTTTTCTACAAAAACAAAACTTTCTATAGTAATCACACCATATTAAAAGCTAGTGAACTTTAGCTTTTAACTGGTATGTTGTCTCCAGTCTTTATTTATACTCATTATTTCAGGATTTTGTTTTCTTCCATTCCCTACTTTGGGACTGAAAGAAAATCTAGGTACGAAGGAGAAAAAGGATAAACAAGGAAATCAATACCCCATTTTGTAAGACATTTCTTAAGGCTATACTAGCAAATTTATGAACCAGTAGCAGATTCATATAAAGGAACCAGAGAAAAGTGTGTTTTTTTCCCAACCTAGGTCCTCTATGTCCAGAATTTTATTACAGTAAAATGTGGGTAAATCCCTTTGGTTTCTTATGCCTCACTTATACCTCACAAGACAGAGAGAGAGAAGGAAAATAGCTTTGAATCATTTTGAAAACATCTTCTGGCTACTGCTAATATATATGTATTTTTAAATCAAAGCCCTAATTTATTTACTTAAAGCATATCTTATTTAAGATTTTTTTCTTTCTACATCTAAAGTTAAGCTATTTCAAATACTAAAAGATGATGATGTGAAAGTGCTGCACTCAATGTGCCAGCAAATTTGGAAAACTCAGCAGTGGACACAGGATGGGAAAAGGTCAGTTTTCACTCCAGTCCCAAAGAAAGTGAAAGGTGAAAGTGAAGTCATTCGGTCGTGTCCGACTCTTAGCAACCCCATGGACTGCAGCCTACTAGGCTCCTGTATCCATGGGATTTTCCAGGCAAGAGTACTGGAGTGGGATGCCATTGCCTTCTCCAAGTCCCAAAGAAAGGCAATGCCAAAGAATGTTCAAACTACCGCACAATTGCACTCATCTCACACACTAGTAAAGTAATGCTCAAAATTCTCCAAGCCAGGCTTCAACAATACATGAACCGTGAACTTCCAGATGTTCAAGCTGGATTTAGAAAAGGCAGAGGAACCAGGATCGAATTGTCAACATCCATTGGATCATCAAAAAAGCAAGAGAGTTCCAAATATACATCTATTTTTGCTTTACTGACTACGCCAAAGCCTTTGACTCTGTGGATCACAACAAACTGTGGAAAATTCTGAAAGAGATGGGAATACCAGACCACCTGATCTGCCTCTTGAGAAACTTATATGCAGGTCAGGAAGCAACAGTTAGAACTGGACATGGAACAACGGACTGGTTCCAAATAGGAAATGGAGTATGTCAAGTCTGTATATTGTCACCCTGCTTATTTAACTTCTATGCAGAGTACATCATGAGAAACACTGGGCTGGATGAAGTACAAGCTGGAATCCAGATTGTCAGGAGAAATATCAATAACCTCAGATATGCAGATGACACCACCCTTATGGCAGAAAGTGAAGAGGAACTAAAAAGCCTCTTGATGAAAGTGAAAGTGGAGAGTGAAAAGTTGGCTTAAAGCTCAACATTCAGAAAATGAAGATCATGGCATCCAGTCCCATCACTTCATGGGAAATAGATGGGGAAACAGTGGAAACAGTGGCAGACTTTATTTTGGGGCTCCAAAATCACTGCATATGGTGACTGCAGCCATGAAATTAAAAGACTTTTTATGACCAACCTAGACAGCATATTAAAAAGCAGAGACGTTACTCTGCCAACAAAGGTCCATCTAGTCAAGGCTATGGTTTTTCCAGTAGTCATGTATGGATGTGAGAGTTGGACTATAAAGAAAGCTGAGCACAGAAGAATTGATGCTTTTGAACTGTGGTGTTGGATAAGACTCTTGAGAGCCCTTGGACTACAAGGAGAGCCAACCAGTCCATCCTAAAGGAAATCAGTCCTGAATACTCATTGGAAGGACTGATACTGAAGCTGAAACTCTAATACTTTGGCCACCTGATGCAAAGAGCTGACTCATTTGAAAAGACCCTGATGCTGGGAAAGATTGAAGGCGGGAGAAGAAGTGGATGACAGAGGATGAGATGGTTGGAAGGCATCACTGGCTCAATGGACATGAGTTTGAGTAAACTCCGGGAGTTGCTGATGGACAGGGAGGCCTGGCATGTTTCAGTCCATGGGGTCACAAAGAGTCGGACACAAGTGAGAGACTGAACATCTAAAGTTAGTCAAAACTACGTTGACACCAGGAAAAAAAGAGGCACTAACTGCCTTCTTTAAGGCACAAAAAAATTTTTCCAACTTTTAAAAAATTCCATTAATAGACAAACATTCTCCAGCATAACTTTTTGAAAACTGGAAAAGCTGAGAGGCTTCTAGAGGAAGACAGGGTCACTTCTCTAAACATAGCTTTAAAAGGAATACAGCCTGACCACACTATTTAAACTGGGCAGCTGATGGCTAGAGGAAATCTGGCTTGTTTTCAAGTTAGAAAGTAACATAATACCTTGACCAATACCTGGCCCTCATTTCAAATCTATAGATTCACAAATCGGCTCAACATGAGGCATGAGCATTGGAGTTTGGAGTCTTGGAGTCTACAGCCCTCTGAACCTGAGCAGTTCTATGCAGCTCATTGGCAATGACCACACCCTCCCATATCTAAAGGCCAGATGGAATGAATACCACATCCCAAGGTTGTAAAGATCAAGTAGAGAGACGGAATTATCTGAACACTGAAAAGAGCACCACAAACGCAAGACATCATTTGGTAAGTAACACGTTTTAAATAGTGCATGAAGTGAAGTCGTTCAGTCGTGTCCGACTCTTTGCGACCATGGTACACTGTAAATTCTGGGCTTCCCGGGTGGCTCAGCAGTGAAGAATCTGCCCACAATGCAGGAGACTGAGGAGATGTGGGTTTGATGCCTGGGTCAGAAAGATCCCCTGGAGAAAGGCATGGCAACCCACTCCAGTACTCTTGCCTGGAGAATCCCGTAGACAGGGAAGCCTGGCAGGCTACAGTCCACAGGGTCGCAAAGAGTTGGACACAACTGGAGTGACTTAGCATGCATGCACGCACACTGTAAATTCTACATATGTCCTTTTGGGTTAAAAAAAAAAAAAGTTCCTAAGATCTATGGTACAAAAGTCTAGTATGAATTTCTTAGAAATTAGCTAAGAAATATACATGGAATATTTCCATGGTTGGCCTACTTCCCCACTCACTTTTTATCCCACTCTAACACTTCCAGAAACAGCTGAAATACAAACCCTAGCCTTGCTAGCACTCTTTCCAAAAAGTTTATTCAGAAAAGATGCTTAATTAATGGGAAATACCCTTTAGTATTAAATGATACATAAGCTAATTAATGCATTAAATTAAAGGGATATCATATGGAAGCTGAAGCTCAGTATGCTGTTCAAAGTCTCAGTCACTGGGGGTACTTAGACTCATTAATTAGTAAAAGGAGGGACCTTTACCAGGTTTCCCTGGTGGCTCAGACAGTAAAGCATCTGTCTGCAATGCAGGAGACCAGGGTTCGATCCCTGGGTTGGGAAGATCCCCTGGGGAAGAAAATGGCAGCCCACTCCAGTACTCTTGCCTGGAAAATCCCAAGGACAGCCGAGCCTGGTTGGCTACTGTCCACGGGGTCGCAAAGAGTCAGACGTGACTGAGCGACTTCATTTTTTCACTTGTACCAGGTTAGCATCAGCAGTGATTCTTGTTTTAGTCCCTCTGACGCAGCAGCCTGCCTCTCCCCTTCCTTGCAGCATACTCTCAGCTGTATGCTTGCCTCCTTGGACTTCTGTGACCTCCACCCACAGAGCATCTCCAGCCTTAGAAGGTGGACTTCTGTCTCCAATGTCACTTCCTGCTCCCTAGTTGCTTGACAAGACACCCTTCTCCTTTTGACCTGACTTAGGTTACACAACATCAACATTCATTCGTGATGTTGTAGATAAACTGTCAGCTTCCAATATGCCACCAGTGTCATACACTGCACACTGATTACATGCTTACTGTATACCAGGCACTGGTGAATACAAAGATAAATAACTTCTTGTCTGCAAGCAACTTAGACAACTAAGCAACTTAACAACTCAGACATTAATGTCATTTTCTCACATATCAAAAATATGTAATTTTTAAAGTGTGATTATATTTTATAGAAGCACAACAGGAAGAGTTTGTATTCTCCTCACTGACCTTTCCCCCAACACTTTCTAGCCACTTCCCCTCCTTTATTATCTATTACCTTATCTCCTCAATTTATCTGATATGTTACATATCTGCTTTTTTGGTTATTTATCATTAGCTATTACCAACTCCCAGAATGTAAACTGCATGTGAGCGGAGACTCTTATTCTTATTAACTTTTGTGTCCCCAGCTCTCAGAATACCATCTGGTCCAGAGAAGGCACTGGATAAGCAGATCTTCCAGAAGAAGTGGCATTTGAGTTGAACCGTAACCAACAAGAGGGGTTTCAATAGGTGAGAAACAGGGGAAGGAATATTCTAGCAGGAGGAATTGGCTTGGACAGTACAGTATAACTGAGATAACGAAGTGGCTCAAAGATGGAGAAGTGAAAGAACTGGTGGAATTTAATCATTTTAAATTAACCTCATGATAGAAAATAATTTTTGTATGAACAGTATTATATTTTGGGTATTTCAGTGATATTTATGAGGCAATCTAAGTACTTTTAGTGTGATCTAGATCCCAAAGGGGTAAACAGCAAGTTAGATATATCTGTTAATAGCAAGAACAGATTGAATCCAGAAAGTAGGGAAGCTGAGGAATCACTTAATAATGCTATATTTTTTATGCTTAAAACTTTTTGAATAGTATTTGTTTAAATGGTTTATATCCAAATCATTCCTCTGGAATTAACTTGCTTGCAGGAAATGTTTGATGCCCCACTGTTTCTAATTGCCCTGAATAGGCTGTGGGGTTTTTTATGTCTCTATCTTTTATGTCTTTCTTCTCAAACGTGAGCCTCCTCCAAGCACTACAACTGATTGAATCAGCTCCGGGATGAATATCAAAAGCTGGGCCATAGCGCAGGTGATGTGGGCCCAGCTTTTGTTTTGGTCCAGCTTTCAGCCATGTCTTCCAGTCCATTTCCTGGTACAGAATTTAAAACTTGCTGTCTCAAATATCTCTGAGGGGAGGCATCTATTGTCCTCACTGGGGGAGGGGGTGGATCATGGCATGCACCACAGCTGCCTCAAGTAGGGAGTTCTGTGTGTGCTGAAGAGCAGTTTATCCAAGTTCACCACGTCTTAATTATTGAGAGGACACAGCAAACAATTTGAAATTCACAGCCAACTAAAAATGCCCACTTGGCCTCTAAAACAATAAAGGCCCTTGGGGAAGACCAAGTTGCTCCTTAGTTGCCTCAGAAAACAGATTAATATGACAGTTCCAGGAACTTGGAAATGAAGCTTACCAACCAACCACCCCTAGAGGATGCCAACCCACAACACTGCCTGCAACCAACCAACTGGGTGTTGTGGGTTAGACCAACTCTGGGAACATTTAAAGAGCCTAAGGAGACCAAACAGAAAATGTGGTTAAAAGGTCCAGGGGCTTTTTCTTCTATCATCTCCTTGAAATAAAAATGGGCTTTTTTTTTTAAGGCAAGCTAGAGAATAACTACTTCCATTCTTGCAATCCAGCCAGGTTTGGGATGAAAGCAATTACTTCAGAAAGAGAGGATAAAATGGCGGCACACAAACTATGGAGGCGAGAAAGGGTTAGAAGAAAAAGACTCTTAAGTATAGTCAAAACAAAAACTTGATCAAAGCACACACCCCCCAGTCTTGAAACCTAGTATAAGACTGTGTTGTGGAGAACAAAAGACTCTGGAAGGAAGAATGAAAACAAAAGAATAGCCAAAGGAGAGAGGGGGCGAGACAGAGACATTCTTCCAGGACCAGGAGCTAAATCCATCCTAGAAAGAAAGGGCACAAGAGAAAGGCAACTACTAATACAAAAATGGAAATAGAAAATGACTATGACATGTTGGGCCAGGAAGCCAATATGACAATATTTTCTCATAAAGTGATATTCTATTTCATCACCATATGCTTTAGGAAAATCCAATATGTTCCTGACAGACTTCTAACATTTTTTCCCCAAGACGGTTAAAGCTTTAGGGAATGTGTCAAAGATACTTTTGAATATTACACGTTGGTAATTCTCTGGTTCATGAATTTTAATAATACCATTGCAATTCAGTTTGCCAATCACTCTCCCCAGCACTAGCTGATAAAAACATGCAACAGCAGACCCTGTTTTGGTTTTGTTCCAGCACACTGTTGAATCTACAAATGGAAATTATTCATATACATATAAATATATGTAAATTTGCATACATTTTATATATATACTTGTAACATTTTTAAGGCAAACGTATGCTAAGATGGGATGTTAACTTTATTTGAAAGAATTATTTCAAAATGCTGGTTGATTTTAAAATATCACTCACTGGCTATTGCAGAAAGAAGTGAACATTAACGCTTTAATCATTCAGTCATGGATACACTTCTCCAAACTAAATAACACAAATTACTAAGAGGACTAAATGGAAGATTAAAATGAGTCATTTTGTGCCGTCTGCTCTGCACACTTCCATGTGGGAGATGTTATAAGCTATTCCCCAGCCTTTCCCTCACATTCTACCTGTATTTGCATATCTCTAACCAACTGTGGATTTTCAGTAGACTACTGCATCATCACAAATGACTTACCATCCCAGGGATAGCATCACAGTAAGCTATATTATATAAACACTGAACAAGATGCTTTACCATTCATCATGATATATTAGTGTAAAAATGAAATAATCCACTTCACCTTTTGTCTGGCTTCCCTTTCTTCTTCTAGTGTACTTCTGTCAAAGGCTAACATTATGCTTCCAGACACCTGAGTTTCAAATGTCATCCTCCTTCATTCTTCTTTTTCCCACTTCACCTTCCCAAGGTTACCAAACTGTTAATTTTCTGTTAGTTTGATCACTAATAAAGCTTTTAAGTTACATATCCATGTTCTCTTTCCATTTCGCAAAACCAGACCCTCATCTGCTATAAATCTCTTAAAAGAGTATCCTGCTTCTGGTTTGGGTTCTCTCCCATTCATTCCTTTTGCTGACAGCTCGCAGAACTTTCTAAAAATGCTAGTTCAATCTTGTCACTCCTCTGTCCAAAAAAAAAAAAAGGCAGCCACTCTTTACAGGATAAAGAACAAAATTCCTATTCTTATAGCCCAGGGCCAGGACAGACAGCCCAGATTCTTGCAGCTGTATCTCCCACTACATCTCTAAAAGAAGCTCCTTGCTGCAGGTGGGTGCTCCACTCCCACGATTGCCAGGGGCTGCATGCTGTGCCTGAGCATCCTTCTCCTCTTCCCACCTGTTGGAATCACAGTTCCCTGTTAGGCCCGGAAAGCTTCCTGAACTACCTTTGCCCACCGGTTCTCTCCACGTGGACACTCATCTGATGCTTGTTCAAAGTCTGATGTGTATCACATGGCTGGAGGACTGCCATGTCACTGTCGAATCTGTAACTGTGTCTTGTATTTTTCCTAAATAGATGTAAGCTTCGTGGGGGTAGGAACCCTCCCATAACACTTATTGAGCACCTGCTGTGTGCAGAGCCCGGCTTGATGTACCACAGAAATAGGAAGGTATCTTAGTCCATTCAGGTTGCTATATATAACAAACTACCACAGGCTAGGTGTCTTATTTTTTAAATGGGAACTTATTGCTCACTGTCTGGAAGCTGAAAGTCCAAGATGAGGGTAGCAGCATGGCCAGTTCTAGTGAAAGCCTTCCAGGTTGCAGGCTGCAGACTTCTTGTTCTCTCACAAAATGCAAAGGGGCAAGGGAACTCTGAGGAGCCTCTTGCATAAGGGCTCCAATCCCATTCGTGAGAGCTCCGCCCTCCTGATCTAACCACCTCCCAAACCCCCACCTGCAAATACCATCATCACCTTGGGAGTTAGAATGTCAACATATGAATCTGGGGGGACACATTCAAAGCAAAGCAGGAGGGTTACACTGCTTTGGCATTTTGTAAAAACAAATATGATACTGTGTACATCATAGCTGCCCAACGTATATTTTCAATGAATTGATTTCCATAACTGATATTTTAAAAATATGATTCTTAGAATTAAGCTGTCGAAGTTAAATCCCATAAATGTCTTTTTCATTTTACAGTTGAGAAACTATGGCAAAGAAAGCAAAAATGTCTTATGAAACCAATGTATTGGTAACAAAGTAAATATCTAGATGTACATGTTTGTTTTCGGTTCTGCCACTCCAACTGCCAAGCCCTTCTCACCTCTTCAAGAAAAACACTGCACCCTGGATTCAACTTTTCTTTCCACTGGTAATTAACGAATTGCTCTTCTGCCTGAGGCACTTTGTGGCTTTGGTCTCCTGTCCAACAAGGCACTGAGTCATGCTTTCTGATCTTTCATTTTTTCATATGATTCTCCTTATTTTATACCAATCACAGGAAGCCCAAATCCCATGAACTGGAGCCAAAGTCAAATAAATCAAAATAGGTGTTTTCTTACTCCCACAGTTGACACTGCCAGAAAATTCACATTAACAGATAATTCCTGAGTTTTCCTGATAATTATAGAAATTCCCCAAAATCTGCTTGACTACACACCTCAGCTACTTTCCATTAGACAAAACAGACATATATCCAGGAAAAAATTATCATGAAGAGATTTTGCTGCAGGAGGGATTGATAAACCCATGCTTCATCTTCACATCATGTTACTTGGAAGATGAGAAAACGCCAAATGATAAAATCTTCACACTCGTTTAGTAGAAAGAAGTGATTCAATACTTTGAAAATCAAACAGTCCAAACAATAGGTGATTTTAAAATACATCAAATATTATCAAAAGTGTATAAAACCAAAAAAAAAAAAAAAAAAAAACAAGAAAGCACTAATGCATTAACAAAGTTTCCTTTCCTAGTACTCTCATTTATCATGTGCTCTGGGAGAATTTACTAAGTGCCAGATACTGTGTTAGGTTTTGAGTTGTCAGACCCTTTTATCATTTCTCCAAAATTCCATAACTGCATTATTAATTTTATGATGAAAAATAAGATTTCAAATTGTAATATAATTGTAATGGTTAATTTTTTCTGTCCTGTTGACTGGGCCACATAGTGCCCAGGTATTTGATTAAACATTATTCTGGGTGTGTCTAGAAAGGATGCTTTATGTTTGTATGTATGTAATGTATAACATATGTAGGGGGGAAGGTATCAACTTTTATCTTTAAACATAAAGCTTAAAGAAAATTTGATAATCCTTGGGAATTCATTAAGAACGTGTGTTTATTAAAGGACATTACTGAGAGAATGAAAATGCACTAAGACTTAAAGAATATACTTGCAACGTACAGATCTATAAAACTACTTG
Source organism: Tragelaphus eurycerus (assembly GCA_935064755.1). NCBI lineage: Eukaryota > Metazoa > Chordata > Mammalia > Artiodactyla > Bovidae > Tragelaphus > Tragelaphus eurycerus. The sequence continues at coordinate 34,162,503 of CAKXYN010000010.1, read as the reverse complement.
TATCTGGAATATATAAAGTACACCTATAAATCTGCATGCAAAAGACAACCTAGTAAAAATTGACCAAAAAACTTGAATAAGCACTTACAAATATCAACTATAATTAAACACAGGAAAAGATGTTGAATATTATTAGTCATCATGAAAATGCAAACTAAAATTATAACCACCTACCACTATGCATACCAGAATGGCTTAAAACTTATAACGTGTGACAATTCCAAGTGTTGGCAAGAATGTGAAGAAACTGTAATTCTCATGCAGTCTAGTGGTAGTTTAACAATGGTTGGTAAAAACATTTCAGAAAACTGGCATTACCTACCAAAGCTGTCTGTCCTGGGAATTAAAGGTAACTATTAAAGGTCCACTGGAGAACGGAATGGCAAACCACTTCAGTATTCTTGCCTTGAGAAGCCCATGAACAGTATGAAGAGGCAAAATGATAGGATACTGAAAGAGGAAGTCCCCAGGTCAGTAGGTGCCCAATATGCTACTGGAGATCAGTGGAGAAATAACTCCAGAAAGCATGAGAGATGCAGCCAAAGCAAAAACAATACCCAGCTGTGGATGTGACTGGTGATAGAAGCAAAGTCCGATGCTGTAAAGAGCAATATTGCATAGGAACCTGGAATGTCAGGTCCATGAATCAAGGCAAATTGGAAGTGGTCAAACAAGAGATGGCAAGAGTGAATGTCGACATTCTAGGAATCAGCAAACTCAAATGGACTGGAATGGGAGAATTTAACTCAGATGACCATTATATCTACTACTGCAGGCAGGAATCCCTCAGAAGAAATGGAGTAGCCATCATGGTCAACCAAAGAGGCCGAAATGCAGTACTTGGATGCAATCTCAAAACAACACAATGATCTCTGTTCGTTTCCAAGGCAAACCATTCAATATCACAGTAATCCAAGTCTATGCCCCAACCAATATCGCTAAAGAAGCTGAAGTTGAATGGTTCTATGAAGACCTACAAGACCTTTTAGAACTAACACCCCAAAAAGATGTCCTTTTCATTATAGGGGACTGGAATGCAAAAGCTGGAAGTCAAGAAACACCTGGAGTAACAGGCAAATTTGGCCTTGGAATACAGAATGAAGCAGGGCAAAGGCTAATAGAATTCTGCCAAGAGAATGAAATGGTCATAGCAAACACCCTCTTCCAACAACACAAGAGAAGACTCTACACATGGACATCACCAGATGGTCAACACCAAAATCAGATTTATTATATTCTTTGCAGCCAAAGATAGAGAAGCTCTATACAGTCAACAAAAACAAGACTAGGAGCTGACTGTGGCTCAGATCATGAACTCCTTATTGCCAAATTCAGACTGAAATTGAAGAAAGTAGGGAAAACCACTAGACCATTCAGGTATGGCCTAAATCAAATCCCTTATGATTATACAGTGGAAGTGAGAAATAGATTTAAGGGACTAGATCTGATAGAAACAGTGCCTGATGAACTATGGAATGAGGTTCGTGACATTGTACAGGAGACAGGGATCAAGACCATCCACATGGAAAAGAAATGCAAAAAAGCAAAATGACTGAAAGAAGAGGAGCCAAAAGCAAAGGAGAAAAGGAAAGATATAAGTACCTGAAAGCAGAGTTCCAAAGACTAGCAAGAAGAGATAAGAAAGCCTTCCTCAGCAATCAGTGCAAAGAAATAGAGGAACACAACAAAATGGGAAAGACTAGAGATCTCTTCAGGAAAATTAGAGATACCAAGGGAACATTTCATGCAAAGATGGGCTTGATAAAGGACAGACATGGTATGGACCTAACAGAAGCAGAAGATATTAAGAAGAAGTGGCAAGAATACACAGAAGAACTGTACAAAAAAGATCTTCATGACCAAATAATCACGATGGTATGATCACTGACCTAGAGCCAGACATCCTGGAATGTGAAGTCAAGTGGACCTTAGAAAGCATCACTACGAACAAAGCTAGGGGAGGTGATGGAATTCCAGTTGAGCTATTCCAAATCCTGAAAGATGATGCTGTGAAAGTGCTGCACTCAATATGCCAGCACATTTGGAAAACTCAGGAGTGGCCACAGGACTGGAAAAGGTCAGTTTTCATTCCAATCCCAAAGAAAAGCAGTGCCAAGGAATGCTCAAACTACCGCACAGTTGCACTCATCTCACACACTAGTAAAGTAATGCTCAAAATTCTCCACGCCAGGCTTCAACAGTACATGAACTGTGAACTTCCAGATGTTCAAGCTGAATTTAGAAAAGGCAGAGGAACCAGAGATCAAATTGCCAACATCTGCTGGATCATGGAAAAAGCAAGAGAGTTCCAGAAAAACATCTATTTCTGCTTTATTGACTATGCCAAAGCCTTTGACTGTGTGGATCACAATAAACTGTGGAAAATTCTTCAAGAGATGGGATTACCAGACCACCTGACCTGCCTCTTGAGAAACCTATATGCAGATCAGGAAGCAACAGTTAGAACTGGACATGGAACAACAGACTGGTTCCAAATAGGAAAAGGAGTACGTCAAGGCTACAAATTGTCACTCTGCTTATTTAAATTATACGCAGAGTACATCATGAGAAACGCTGAGCTGGATGAAGCACAAGCTGGAATCCAGATTGCTGGGAGAAATATCAATAACCTCAGATATGCAGATGACACCACTCTTTTGGCAGAAAGTGAAAAGGAACTAAAAAGCCTCCTGATGAAAGTGAAAGAGGAGAGTGAAAAAGTTGGCTTAAACCTCAACATTCAGAAAACGAAGATCATGGCATCTGGTCCCATCACTTCATGGGAAATAGATGGGGAAACAGTGGAAACAGTGCCAGACTTTATTTTTGGGGGCTCCAAAATCACTGCAGATGGTGACTGCAGCCATGAAATTAAAAGACGCTTACTCCTTGGAAGGAAAGTTATGACCAACCTAGATAGCATATTGAAAAACAGAGACATTACTTTGCCAACAAAGGTCTATCTAGTCAAGGCTATGGTTTTTCCAGTGGTCATGTATGGATGTAAGAGTTGGACTGTAAAGAAAGCTGAGCACCGAAGAATTGATGCTTTTGAACTGTGGTGTTGGAGAAGACTCTTGAGAGTCCCTTGGACTGCAAGGAGATCCATCCAGTCCATTCTAAAGGAGATCAGTCCTGGGTGTTCATTGGAAGGAATGATGATAAAGCTGAAGCTCCAGTATTTTGGCCACCTCATGCGAAGAATTGACTCACCTGAAAAGACTCTGATGCTGGGAGGGATTGAGGGCAGGAGGAGAAGGGGACGACAGAGGATAAGATGGCTGGATGGCATCACTGACTCGATGGACGTGAGTTTCAGTGAACTCTGGGAGTTGGTGATGGACAGGGAGGCCTGGTGTGCTGCAATTCATGGGGTCGCAAAGAGTTGGACACGATTGAGTAACTGCACTGAACTGAACTGATTAAAGGATTATAATTTGGATTAATACAAACTAAATTCTAATAGTATATAAAACTTTGCTCCACATTGCTTCTGTTTCTTGGTGCTATAATTTTCATACAAATTATGCCTTTGTATAATAGAATTTTATAAATACCATTTTAATACTATTACTCTATGCCCTGTGCCATTATGTCTTGGATCAGATAGAAGTAAAAAGGAATTAAAAGCACACATACATTTATACTGTTCTTTATATTTACTTATGCAATTACCTTTCCCAGATTTCTTTATTTCACTGTGTGGATTCAAGTTACTGTCTAGTGTCCCTTCATTTCAGAGTAAAGGTCTTCACTTTGTATCTTTTATGTGGTACCTATTCTAGTAATGAAATCTTTTTAAAGAAAATTTTAGTCTCAGAAATTCTTAAATTTTCCTGCTTTGTATAAACATAGTTTTACTGGATATAGAGCTCTTCATTGATTGTATTTTTCTTACAAGACTTTTTTTCCCAAGACTTTCTAGTATATACGCTCCTCCATTGCCTTTTGAGCGCTATGGTTTTTGATGAGAAGTTAGCTCTTAATCTTACTAAGGATCCTTCTACTTTTAACTTCTTTCGAAATTCTCTTTCTCTTTTTCTTTTAGCAGTTGATTTTGCTGTAGCCAGAAGTAGATTTTGATTTTTGTTTTTTGTTTTTTTTATCTTACTTGAAGTATTTTATATCAAATTTGGGAAGTTTGGGGCTATTATTTCTTCAAATAGGTTTCCTGCTCTTTTTTCTCTCCTCTCCTCTCCTTCTGGAATTCCTGCTATGCATATGTTGGTATGTTTGATGATGTCACACAAGTCTTTGAAGCTCTACTAATTTTTTTTAATTCTGTTTTCTTTCTATGCTCATATTTGGTGATGGCCATGGACTTATTCATGTTTTTCAGTTTCTTCTGATGATGCTAAAATCTTCTTTTAAGTCTTTCTAGTGAATTTTTCAACGTTTTTTTAGAATTTCCATTAAAAATAATTTATTTCATATTTTACATTTGGTGAAATATCATTATCATTCTTAACTTTAGCTGTTTATATATGATTCTGTTAATTTCTTGAACATATTTATAACAGTATATGTAGAGTTTTTTCTCTGGTGTTCAAAATTTAGACTTACTCAAGGACATATTTTACTGACCTATTTTTTTCTCCATATATGTGCCATACTTTCTTGTTTATTTCTTAATTTTTTATTGGGAACTGGACTTTTAAAATCATATGGAAACTACTCTCTCCACTACATAAGTCCCCAGCACTACAGCTTGTTGTTGTAGCTTTTTGTTGTTGTTACTGCTGGTTTATTTAGTGACTTTCAGTAAGTACCTGTAAAGTCTGATTCTTGGTCATATGTGGCCATTAAGGTCTCTGATTAGGAAGCTCTATGGTTAGCTACTTATTAGACAAATTCATTTAGATCTCGAGTCAATATACCTGTCAATATTTGCCAATGAGCTCTGTCTGTGTGTGATCACGCTTTCAGTGTGCCAGCAGTTCAAAATTTGTCTTACTTTTACTCAGAGCTCAAGGTCAACAAAAGCTAATATATTAGGATCTTAATTGGTCTTTCCTAAGTGCATGCTCCACTGGGCACATGTGTGGAGTTCCCCAGGGAGATGTTAGAGATTTTCAAAGTCACTTATAGGCATCTCATTCCTCAGACTTCTTTCTTTCCTTTTGTATTTTGGCCAATCTCTCTTTTTTCTTTTTCTTTAAGACTATCTGTTCATTATAAATGGGTGTAAGTCAGGTATAGCCCACGGATGAGATACCTATGCAAGCTATGGGAAGGGAGCAAGAATCTTCCATGCCTTTTCCAGGAACTCTGCTCTCTCCACATCTCCAAGTGTTCCAACATGGACGTCCTTTCAACCCAGTCCTTTGGGGTTTTTATGGAGCCTTCACTATAAAGACTATAAAGCCACCAGGCTCAGACGGTAAAGCGTCTGTCTACAATGTGGGAGACCTGGGTTTGATCCCTGGGTCGGGAAGATCCCCTGGAGAAGGAAATGGCAACCCACTTCAGTATTCTTGCCTGGAGAATCCCATGGATGGAGGAGTCTGGTAGGTTACAGTCCACAGGGTGGCAAAGAGTCGGACACAGTTGAGCGACTTCACTTTCACTTTCACCAGAGCTGAACATTTATATTACCTGTGTGCCAACAATTCTATTTTCAAGCAAATGCCCAAGAAAAATGTGTTCAGCAACAGACATGCACAGGAGTGTTCACAGTAGCATAACATATATATAGTTGAAAACCATCCAAGTGCTCATCAATAGTAGATTCAAAAAATAAACTGCGTTATTTACAGAAGTGAAAAATAACAAATAACTGCTGCTAACAACAATACATATAAGTGTCACAAACACAATGATTGAAAAAAGGTAGAAACAAGAGAGTAATACTGAATGATTCCACTTAGATAAGGCTTGGTCAGGCATAACTAATCTACGGTGCTGGAAGTCGCAACTGTGGTTTCCTTCGTGTGTAAGGATAGAATAGTGGGGCTTCTGGGGTGCTGGTGGTTTTCTGACTGAAGTGTAGGTTACACAAGTATTTTTGTGTGGTAAAATTTCATTGAGCTATACACTTGGGATTTATGCATTTTTCAATATGTATGTTATACAACTATTTAGCAAAAAGTTTAGTAAGTGGCACCACACAGTCTGCTAAACAGCTCTCCTCCTCATATGGCATTTAAGGTTCCACAGAGACAAGGATCTGGCAAAAACCTTAATTCTCATTACTCACCAACTATAGTCACATTCCGCACATTCTTGGTGCTTTTACTAACAACCACCTTTTGGCCTCAGTTGTATTTCTCCACCCATTTCTTCCTGTCAAAATTTCTACTTTCCCTTTAATAGTGACTAAACAATCTAGTCTTCTTTCTGAAGCATTCTTTGATTTCTTGAGGAAGCATTTTGATCACATTCAACTGTATCATGTTCCACAGATTGTGTTCATTGCAGCTTCATAATTCCCAGTATACCATTTTATGGCAACTTCTTTTCCTTTAATTACTAAGTACTTGTGACATTCTGCCTTCTTATTTTAATTATTTTTATTTCTGTGCTTTTCACCCTTTAACGGGAAATATTATATCTCAATCATTTTTTATTAGCATCCTTTCCATTACATAGTCCCTTGGACCTACATATACTATTTATACTTACACAGTTTCCAAATTTACACCTTTAACCCAGTCCTCTCCCAGCAACTCCAGTCCTGTGTATCCATATGCCAACTCTTTATCTCACTAAAATTTCTAACAGGTATCTTAAACTTCACATGCCAGTCCCTGACTCGTAATCATTCCCCTCAAACCTGTCTTCCAATCTCTGAATGAATGGCAACTCCATCAGTTTATCAGGTCAAAAACCTTAGAGCCATCCTTAACTCATGTCTCTCACTCAACATCCTATATCTGATCCATCAGTAAATCCTGTCAATGGTACCCGCAAAAGAGAACCCAAGGTTGAACCCTTCTGGACACATCTACACTGGGAACCTGTTTCAACTCACCATCACCTAATGCCTGGAACAGTGAAATGACCTCTTGCCTGTGACTTTGCTCTTCAGTCTGTTCACACCCTGGCCAGCATATCCTTTGAAAAATCTAAATCAGATTACAACAGTCCTCCACAGACAATCCTGAAATGGCTTCCCATGCTCACAGGCCAAAAGGGTTACCCTATCAGACCCTTCTCTACCAAAAGCATCTCCTACGACTCCTCTCCCAGCTCCTGGTTGATGCCCTGCTGCGCACTGAACCATTGCTCCACGGCCTTGGGCATAGCTCTGTCCTTGGGAATTCTCACTTGCAATCCCCTTGGCCAGGAATGCTCATCCTTCTTTGAGCCACGGAGCTCACTCCCTCACCTCCTTCAAGTCCTTCCTCAGAAACCACCTTCTCCATGAGACTATGAGAGTGTCCCTGGCCAGCCTACCTTAAACTGCAATAACACTCTCCGCTGCACTCCTTTTCCTCTTTCCTTGCCTAATTTTTCTCCACAGCACTTAACACTGTCTATATCCTATATATGAGCCACCAGGGAAGCCCCTAAACATTCCACATGTTCAGTTTTTCTTTTCTATCATCTGTTTGCACCAACTAAAATATAAGCAGCACAATGTCAGATATGTCACAATGTCAGAAAAGTATGGCTAATGTGATGAAAGTGAAAGTGAAGAGTGAAAAAGTTGGCTTAAAGCTCAATATTCAGAAAACGAAGATCATGGCATCTGGTCCCATCACTTCATGGGAAATAGATGGGGAAACAGTGGAAACAGTGTCAGACTTTATTTTTGGGGGGCTCCAAAATCACTGCAGATGGTGACTGCAGCCATGAAATTAAAAGACGCTTACTCCTTGGAAGGAAAGTTATGACCAACCTAGATAGTATATTCAAAAGCACAGACATTACTTTGTCAACAAAGGTTCGTCTAGTCAAGGCTATGGTTTTTCCTGTGGTCATGTGTGGATGTGAGAGTTGGACTGTGAAGAAAGCTGAGTGCCGAAGAATTGATGCTTTTGAACTGTGGTGTTGGAGAAGACTCTTGAGAGTCCCCTGGACTGCAAGGAGATCCAACCAGTCCATTCTGAAGGAGATCAGCCCTGGGATTTCTTTGGAAGGAATGATGCTAAAGCTGAAACTCCAGTACTTTGGCCATGTCATGCGAAGAGTTGACTCATTGGAGAAGACTCTGATGCTGGGAGGGATTGAGGGCAAGAGGAGAAGGGGACGACAGAGGATGAGATGGCTGGATGGCATCACTGACTCGATGGACGTGGGTCTCAGTGACCTCTGGGAGCTGGTGATGGACAGGGAGGCCTGGCGTGCTGTGATTCATGGGGTCACAAAGAGTCGGATACGACTAAGCGACTGATCTGATCTGATCTGAATGTGTTCACTGGTGCTTCCCTAGAGTACAGAAAAGTGCTTGACACAGAAGAGTTGTTCTTCAGTCGCTCAGTCATGTCTGACTCTTTGTCACCCCATGAACTGCAGCATGCCAGGCTTCCCTGTCCCTCACTATCTACCAGTTCAGTTCAGTTCAGTTGCTCAGTTGTGTCTGATTTTGTGACCCCATGGACTGCAGCATGCCAGGCCTCCCTGTCCATCACCAACTCCCAGAATTAACTCAAACTCATGTCGTTGAGGCGGTGATGCCATCCAACCATCTCATCCTCTGTTGTACCCTTCTCCTCCCGCCTTTAATATTTCCCAACATCAGGGTCTTTTCCAATGAGTCAGTTCCTCGCATCAGGTGGCCAAAGTATTAGAGTCTCAGCATCAGTCCTTCCAATGAATATTCAGGACTGATTTCCTTCAGGATGGACTGGTTGGATCTCCTTGCAGTCCAAGGGACTCTCGAGAGTCTTGTCCAACACCACAGTTCAAAAGCATCAATTCTTCAGCACTCAGTGAACTTACAGTCCACCTCTCACATTCATACATGACTACTGGAAAAACCATAGCTTTGACTAGACAGACCTTTGTGGCAAAGTAATGTCTTTGCTTTTTAATATGCTGTCTAGGTTGGTCATAGCTTTTCTTCCAAGGAGCAAACGTCTTTTAATTTCACAGCTGCAGTCACCATCTGCAGTGATTTTAGAGCCCCCAAAAATAAAATTTCTGTTTCCAATTTTTCCCCATCTATTTCCCATGAAGTGATGGGGCCAGATGCCATGATCCTATTTTTCTGAATGCTGAGCTTTAAGCCAACTTTTTCACTCTCCTCTTTCACCTTCATCAAGAGGCTTTTTAGTTCCTCTTCACTTTCTGCCATAATGTTCCTTGGTATCTCTAATTTTCTTGAAGAGATCTCTAGTCTTTCCCATTCTATTGTTTTCCTCTATTTCTTTGCATTGATCACTGAGGAAGGCTTTATTATCTCTTCTTGTTATTATTTGGAACTCTGCATTCAAATGAGTATATCTTTCCTTTTCTCCTTTGCCTTTCACTTCTCTTCTTTTCACAGCTATTTGTAAGGCCTCCTCAGACAATCATTTTGCCTTCTTGCATTTCTTTTTCTTGGGGATGGTCTTGATCACTGCCTCCTGTACAATGTCACAAACCTCCATCCATAGTTCTTCAGGCACTCTATCAGACCTAATCCCTTGAATCTATTTTTCAATTCCACTGTATAATTGTAAGGGATTTGATTTAGGTCATACCTGAACGGTCTAGTGGTTTTCCCTACTTTCTTCCATTTAAGTCTGAATTTGGCAATAGGGAGCATCCCAGAGTTTACTTAAACTCATGTCCATTGAGTTGGTAATGCCATCCAATCTCATCTTCTGTTGCCCCCTTCTCCTCCTGCCTTCAATCTTTCCCTGCATCAGGGTCTTTTCCAATGAGTTGGTTCTTTGTATCAGGTGGCCAAAGTATTGGGGCTTCAACTTCAGCATCAGTCATTTGAGTGAATACTCAGGGTTGATTTCCTTTAGGATTGATTGGCTTGATCTCCTTGCTGTCCAAGGGACTCTCAAGAGTCTTCAAAAGCATCAATTCTTGGTGCTCAGCCTTCTTTATGGTCATAAGCATAAAAATACTGTTTATATCACGCACCTAAAGAGATTGCAGGTTCCCCATAGCTTTCCAACAAACATTTGTGCAGCACTCATTCCTTGCAAGGCACTGATCCTTGGACTTCCTTCCAGAAGGTCATCAGAAACTCCAGGGTACTTTCTACTGTCTATCAATGTCCTGTATCATGGTTAAGTCATTCCCCTTTATAGAACACTGTGATGCAGATTGCAACAGTCACTGCTTATTCAAATTATCCAGACTGCCCAAATAATTTATATTAATCATAGACTCATACAACAGGATGACAAAGGGAATTCTAAAAACCATCCAATTCAGTTCCTTACATTTGACTGATAAGGAAACCAAAGTCAAAGAATAAATAACATGCCACACAGGTCACCCACAAAAAAAGCTGGAGAGTCAGGACCACAAACCAGTCTTCACTCATCTATCCTACTGATAATACAGTAACTATTAAGCAAACATTGAGAAGCAACACGTGGAGCCACTTAGAGGAACAAATCACAGCCAGAGGCTCCTGGATTGGAATGTGTGCTCCAAAATACACACTAGCATCACTTAAACTTTCAGAACCTCAATTTCTCTTCTGTAAAATGGGAATAATAATAATACCAATTCAGATTTAAATGCTATAGTATAGGTGAAGGACTTTGAGTTGTGCTAAACATAGTAAGCACTCAATGAGGAAATGATGTGTTCATCTTTATTACATGTTACATAGATATTATGCAGAAACCATAGTAAACACTGTGTTAGCCTCCCAGAGCTAGGAATGTTGGTTCACCAGTTCCAATGCAGAATTGTGCAATAAAGCTTCACAGACCACAAAGAACTGCCTTCACTGGCTGCCTTTGGGGTTACTATTCCAAGTTTAGAAATTGTGAAGACAGAAAACTGCTGAACCCAGTGAAATGCCAGATGTTCAAAACAGAATTGTTTTCCAGTCAATTCTGGATGGATATCGATCATTAAAACCTTTCTCAATAATATCTACAGATTACTAAATCTAAATATTCTTAAATAGAGATAAAAATCCTGGATTTCTCTGTATATTTCCACTCAGCCTTTACCAATTATAATGCTCGGTGCTAGAGACATTTTTGCTAGTGTGTTACAACCACACAATTAGTACACTTTTCTCCTCCGTGAAAGAGTCTACATTTCTGACACAGCCAGAGGAAACAAAGCCATTTTATTTTTAAACTACCATTGTTTTTAGTTCCTTTGTCCACAAAACCATAATGAGATACATACAGAGTACCCAATTTTAGATTTGGTGGGCTACCAGGGTATTTTCTTTCAGAAGAAAAAAACTAGAGGAAATCACTGTGCAAATAATCATGTCCCTCTGAGCCCTGTGCCGCTAACCAGCAGGCAATATAAATACTTTGTCACTCCCAAGGCTTTGACCAAAACTGAGGCGGCTCCTATAGAAACTGTGTATTCCTCAGGACCTTCTGAAATGGAAAACTCTGGCTTAAATAAGTTGAAAAAGGCAAGAAGAATGTACTCAGGGATGATAGGGTTCATTTTTTAATTTTACTACAGAAATTTAGCAGAAGAGAGAAAACAAAAACTGAGAATTTTAAAGAAAGAGGACTCTGGCAGCAATTCAGTTCAGCTAAGTCTCAGTCTAGTTTTTCAGTAAAAAGGTTGTGATGGTGGGGAACTCCAATCAAAGCTCAAGTGTGAAGTCATTCCTGACCATTGGCCAGGAATACCGCTGGTTCCATCACTTCCTGTTTTGTTTTGACTTGCATGTACCACTGATGCACTGTCGTCTTATTATTTTGCAGAAATGGGAATTTTAAAAAATACATTGCATAAATACTTTTAAACTTCTTGTATGTGCGCATAACCAACACAGTTCTATAAAGCATTTATCCTTCAATTAAATAAATTAATTTAAAAAAAAATATATATATATATAGTGTGGTGTTTGTGTGCGTCACGCTCAGTTGTGTCTGACTCTTCACAGCCCCATGGACTGAAACCCATAAGGCTCCTCTGTCCATGGAATTCTCCAGGCAAGAATACTGGAGTTGGTTACCATTCCCTTCTCCAGGGGATATTTCTGACCCAGGGATCAAACCTGCCTCTCCTGGATCTCCTGCTTTGGAAGGCAGATTCTTTACCACTAGCACCACCTAGGAATCCCCATACATTATATATAATATATATATAATGAAAAGATTAGAGGTTATGTGTCCATTCTTTGTTGTCTTGGTTTAGGTAAATAAATAACATTCAGGGGAAGAGATCATTAATCGAGCAATTCTTTATTCCCTCGCTGTTGCTTAAGCTAGAAAAGCGGGTCTCTCCTCTCCTTGGACCTCTAGAATATACACATGCTCACATATTTACTAGAGTTTTTCAAACACACAAACTATTTCCATGGATCCTTATGCCAGATCTGAGAGGGAGGAAGATATCTGTAAGAAAGAACATTTACAGGACAGAGGCTCAGCCAGGTACAGCCCCGGGTGTTCACAGTCAGCTTCTCAGCTGCCCTTTGAAGCTGGCATCAGCTGCTCCCTGTAGACATGAAAACTGAGCAGCCAGGAGATGAAGTCATTCAGTCCAGGAGTGTGGAGTGATGCTGGAGCTGGGCTGTCAGACTGCTCTCACTGCGTACACCACCACATTAGGACCTGCCAGATTTAGACCTGCCCCCACCACCGCCCTAGCTCCGGGAAAAACCACACTTGAAGTTTACTGTCTAACTGCAGTGAGATAGAAATTTCAGGAGAGACAAGAAGGATACAAGGCGAGGGGAGGGGAGAGGAGGAAAGAGGGGAGAAGAGGCGGGAGAGTTGGAGACATGTGGGAACAGAATCTCCGACCTTCTAATGTTGAAGGTTTTGTAACATGGCCAAGCTGCTCAAGGAGTCAGGGAGAAAATAAGTTCTCTCTCTGCAAAGAAAATTTTTCCAGAAAAAAAGAGCACCATGAACAGCCCTCTTTTCCCCAGAAGACTGCAGTTTTTTTCCTTCAGGTCAATGACCATCACATAACAGATCATATATTTATTTTTGTTTTGGCCCCTGGCAAGCTGAAAATCACATTTACAGCTCATTTTATTAACCCTGTTGAACCTTCCAGTCTAAATATTTATTCTATCTTTTTACCTGACCTTGCCTTCGTATATTTATATATTCTGATACTAATTTTTAACTATTTTGTTAGCTTGTAATTGTATATACTTATTGACAAAATCAATTCCTATATAATCAATAGATAAATTATTGTACACATTTGATCACTCTCTCTACTTCTATACTATTAGTGTATATTGATCTTCCTTAACTAAGTAAATATGCTGACTTTGTGTCATGGATTTTACTGATTATATTCAAGTTATTTTCTCTGTATTCAATCAATAAATACTTAAGGTTCTATTACATGATGGGTACTGAGTTATGTGTTAGGCTCCCAGTGGAAGCAACACACACATAGTCTCTGCTTTCAGGAAGATACTGCAATTGTCCCACTAATAACATGCAGATGGTGTGATCACTGACCTAGAGCCAGACATCCTGGAGCGTGTAGTCAAGTGGGCCTTAGAAAGCATCACTACGAACAAAGCTAGTGGAGGTGATGGCATTCCAGTCGAGCTATTTCAAATCCTGGAAGATGATGCTGTGAAAGTGTTGCACTCAATATGCCAGCAAATTTGGAAAACTCAGCAGTGGCTGCAAGACTGGAAAAGGTCAGTTTTCATTCCAATCCCAAAGAAAGGCAATGCCAAAGAATGCTCAAATTACCGCACAATTGCACTCATCTCACAAGCTAGTAAAGTAATGCTCAAAATTCTCCAGGCCAGGCTTTAGCAATATGTGAACCATGAACTTCCAGATGTTCAAGTTGGATTTAGAAAAGGCAGACGAACCAGAGATCAAATTGGCAACATCCACTGGATCACAGAAAAAGCAAGAGAGTTCCAGAAAAACATCTATTTCTTTTTTATTGACTATGCCAAAGCCTTTGACTGTGTGGATCACAATAAACTGTGGAAAATTCTGAAAGAGATGGGAATACCAGCCCATCTGACCTGCCTCTTGAGAAACCTATATGCAGATCAGGAAGCAACAGTTAGAACTGGACATGGAACAACAGACTGGTTCCAGATAGAAAAAGGAGTACGTCAAGGCTGTATATTGTCACCCTGCTTATTTAACTTATATGCAGGGTATATCATGAGAAATGCTGGGCTGGAAGAAGCACAAGCTGGAATCCAGACTGCCGGGAGAAATATCAATAACCTCAGATATGCAGATGACACCACTCTTATGGCAGAAAGTGAAGAAGAACTAAAAAGCCTCTTGATGAAAGTGAAAGAGGAGAGTGAAAAAGTGGGCTTAAAGCTCAACATTCAGAAAACGAAGATCATGGCATCTGGTCCCATCACCTCATGGGAAATAGATGGAGAAACAGTGGAAACAGTGGCAGACTTTATTTTTGGGGGCCCCAAAATCACTGCAGATGGTGATTGCAGCCAGGAAATTAAAAGATGCTTACTCCTTGGAAGGAAATTTATGACCAACCTAGACAGCATATCAAAAAGCAGAGACATTACTTTGCCAACAAAGGTTCGTCTAGTCAAGGCTATGGTTTTTCCAGTGGTCATGTATGGACGTGAGAGTTGAACTGTGAAGAAAGCTGAGTGCTGAAGAATTGATGCTTTTGAACTGTAGTGTTGGAGAAGACTCTTGAGAGTCCCTTGGACTGCAAGGAGATCCTACCAGTCTGTTCTGAAGGAGATCAGCCCTGGGATTTCTTTGGAAGGACTGTTGCTGAAGCTGAAGCTCCAGTACTTTGGCCACCTCATGTTAAGAGTTGACTCATTGGAAAAGATCCTGATGCTGGGAAGGATTGGAGGCAGGAGGAGAAGAGGACAACAGAGGATGAGATGGCTGGATGGCATCACTGACTCGATGGACGTGAGTTTGAGTGAACTCTAGGTGTTGTTGATGGACAGGGAGGCCTGGCATGCTACAATTCATGGGGTCGCTTTCGCATATAGATTCATGGTGCTTTCGCATATAGATCATTATCAAATTTGCTATGAAATTGAAAACAAAATTTAAGAAAAATCATGTTAAATAGTTATTACTAAATTTACTATTACATATCCCAGTTTACATTTGAGAAAACTGATGTTCAGAGAAATTAAGTCATTTGCTTGAGATCACTACAGAAAAGAAGCCAAGCTGGGACTAGAAATCTGCACTGTTGACTCAAAAATCTTGGATTATCTCCATGAAGCATTCCCCCCATGTTCTTTTTCTGGTTCTTTAAATACATTTCAAGACCAGGTTCCAAGGAGTAAATTTGTGGATGTAAACTTTTATATAAAATTGGCCTTTAGCACCATTCTTGAGCATATAAATGACAATGGAGGAGAACATGAGATAGATTTTGTAAATTATCCTAATAAAAAAAATTTTTTAATCTATCTCATGTATTCTGCCTGCTGATGTAGGAGACACAGGAGATCTGGGTTCGAACCCTGGGTCAGGAAGATCCCCTGGAGTAGGAAATGGCAACCCACTCCACAATTCTTGCCTGGAAAATTCCATCGGCAGAGGAGCCTGGTTGGCTATACTCCATGGGGTTGCAAAGAGTCAGACATGGCTGAACCACTGAGCACACAATAAATAAAAAGTCAGTATTTAGATTATTCATGCAAATGCATGAACAATCTTGAATTTTTACAAAAGAACAAAAACAAAACATCTTTCATCATTGAACAGTAACCTGAAATTTGTGACACTTAAGACGTTATGAAATCCAGGCAAATAGCTTTACACGCTTTGATTTTAAAAAGCAATCACTTCTGGGTGGAATTGATTATTCTCGCTCCTATCCCTAAAGAGAGCAAAGGAATATTTGAAGGGGATGTAAAGAAATTGACTCCTCTTTTCACATAAACAGCGTTCTTGTCAAAAAAAAAAAAAAAAGTAGCTTCAAACAATATCAAAAAATGTAAACAGAGTTTTATCAAAATGGCACTCAACGATAAAGGAGAAGAAAGTCTCATGAGAATTAAGGAGCCACAGAAGAGAGAGCAGTGTCCCCTGAAAGTCACTCAGCTCCAGAGGCTGAATGGTCTCAGCTTCTCAGCGGCGAGAGTTCTGCACTGCGTCAGGCGTGCCAGCCCCAGCAGGACCCCGTGACCCTCCTGTGAGTCACCTTCCTTCCCGACTCAGCCCACCAGCGTTTGTTGAGCATCTCTGGGCACCAGGGGGATGATGGACACATGACCCTGGACTTGGTCTCTGTCTCCGTGGGCCATCAGGGTTCACGAAGCTCTCTGTCACATCCTATTCCCTACTGTCCATGCATGCTGTCACTCGGTCACGGACTGCAGCCCACCAGGCTCCTCTGTCCATGGGATTCTCTGGGCAAGTCTGGAGTGGGTTGCCATTTCCTCCTCCAGGGGATCGTTTCCAACCCAGGGATTGAGCCCAGGTCTCCTGTGACTCCTGCGTTGCCAGGCAGACTCTTTACCACTGAGCCCCCTGGGAATACCCTCTCTCTCATCCAGGACTATCCATTCTGTCCTTTACCCTGTGTCTTTCCCTCACACCTCTGCTTACTAATGCGTCTGCCTGATCATTGCTCTGGTCCATTCACAGCTTGTCTAGACCTCTAGGCTTGTGGCCTCAGTTGCTTGAGCTCTCTCCACAGCTGTTCTTGGTGTTGGCCCCTTCCTTCTATGACACTCTACCACATTCCTCTATTCATATTCAGGAGGGAAAACCTGACTGGCCTAGTGAATAACCTCTGTTTCAATTCCACCAGGCTCCACCAGGGACTACTCGCCAGGCTGCGGATCTGCTACCCTTACTTCAGGCAGTCACTGCTCTCCCTGCAAGCTGTAGCTGAGGGACAGACACCGCATGGAGAAGTAACGTGGGCAAAGCTGCGATCTGATGTCTGGGTTCAAGTCCCAGCGAGGCCACTTACCAGCTGTGGGACTGTGGGCACATTAACGCCTCCTCCATAAAAGGAGGGTGACTATTAACATCTATCGTATTGGGCTGTCGCAAGGATGAAATGAAATAACACATGAAAATAAACTTAGCACTGTATTTAGGGCCTAGGAAGGGCTCTGTAAGAGTCAGCTATTACAGTCCTCAGCAGGTGGCCATGAGCAGGCCAACTGCCCTTGACTGGAAACTGCAGGCCCAGAGGAGCTTATTGCTGCTGACCTGCTCATCACAAATCTGCAATCTCTTCAACCTCACCTATGCCTGTCAGAGCTTGCTAACGGGTCTTTTTAAGTATGGGAGATGATTTGGGATTTTTTTTTCTGTCTAAATTATTTTCACATGACAAATTTAAATTCCCAAAATTAATGTACATTATGTGAGCACCTTCTGGAACAGGCTATCAAAAGCACCCTTCTTCATTTGAACATTTTATGAGATATTAATGGCTGAGTTTAGGGAGGTTTCTACAGTTGTTTAGACACTTGGGTGTGTGTGTGTGTGTGTGTGTGTTAATAAGAACTCCCTCACCATTGTGTGTGTGTGTGTGTGTGTGTTAATAAGAACTCCCTCACCATTGTGTGTGTGTGTGTGTGTGTTAATAAGAACTCCCTCACCATTATGTGACCCATAAAGATCTAGAGGAATTATCTGCTAGCCTGGAAAATTAGCTTATTAATCCTGGCTCAAACAGACCAAGTCAGTCATATAAGAACTAATTAAATATTTTCATTTGAATCAATTGTAACTGTTATATAACAGTACAGAAATGGATCCTGTCCAATGTGGGGCAATCTCTGACCCCATCTAAACTGGGCTTGATACGAAATGGCCTGTTGAGTAGCTGAACTTGAGATGATATACAGTCAATATATGCTTGGTGTCCAACTCCAGGGCACACCATTGACACTGTGTTCTAGAATACCACAACAGAGCCCTTCTAAAGTCTAGACTCTCCAGAAAGTCTCGCTAGGGAAGGGAAGAGAACCCGTCTCTAGGGCTGGGGGTGGTGGTTTAGTTGCTCAGTCCTGTCTGCCTCTTGCAGCCCAATGGACTGGAGCCCCCAGGGTCCTCTGTCCATGGGATTTCCCAGGCAAGAATCTGGAGTAGGTAGCCATTTTCTTCTCCAGGGGATCTTCCTGATCCAAGGATCGAACTCACATCTCTTGTGTTGAAGGTATTCTCCTGTGTTGCAGGCAAATTTTTTACCAACTGAGCCACCAGGGAAGCCGAAAAGTTGAGGGGGGAAGACTTCCCTGGTGGTCCAGTAGTTAGGAATCTGCCTCGGAATGCTGGAGATGATGCAGGTTCGATCCCTGATAGGGGAACTAAGATCCCACAAGCTGCAGGGCAACTAAGCCCGGGTGCCACACCTAGGGCTGGGGGGGTTTCTAATCCACTGAATGACATTTGTTCAGAGCTTGAAGTATAGTGCTGCAACATTAACATAAAGCCTTAAACCCACAAACTGGATTATAATTCCCATTTTCAGTTCTTTCAACAGTACAGAACATGAGCTCCTAAGCACATATGAAGGCTCCTCTTTCCCTCCACAGCTTCATCTCACGCCAGCACCTTCACCCTATCCTGGTTTAACTCAGCATCCCCCGCCTCCTTTCTGTACTCAGCACATGCCAAGGTTGCTCTCCACTCCGGGGCTCAGTCCCTCATTGTCCACCTGAGATTCCTCCTGTATGTCCAGCTCATTATTTCCTATGTTTCCTATGCAGCACTTACCATGATTTTACCTATTTTATTTATAAGCTCATTGGACTCTGAGATCTCTGTCCCTAGACTAAAGGCTTTATGAAAGCAAGAACCATCTTCATTTTATTTACGGTTAGGGCTCCAACATTTAGCCCTACGCCTGGCCCACAAGAGGGTCTCAATAAATACTTGCTGATTAAGGACTGGAAGAAAATCTGTTTATTCCCCAGTGCCACAGGGGAATGAACAGGTGTTTTGTTCTTTAAGTGGGTAAAACTGTATGATAAGGAAATTATATGCTATGTGAATTGTATCTTTAGAAAGCTGTTCCCAGAAAAAAAACAAAAACTTATAGTAAGTTTAAACTCAGAACTTTGGCGTTCTTAATACATCTATGACATGCAACTCTATTTCATGCACAAGAAGCTCCTTAGGAACAAGGAAGAATCACGATGGTACCAAAAAAGGGGGGAATTGCTGCACACTGGTGATTAAAGCACAGACCAGTCCTCAATGGAAACTGGAGATCGACAACCCCAATTAGAGGACAACTGATAACATGTTTATCCAGTGAGTTCATGGTGCTTACTCAGCCTTTGGTAGACCAGAGACTTGGCAAAATCTCAAGAGGAAAGTGGACTTTTGTAACAGGGTCGAAGTGATGC
This sequence comes from Tragelaphus eurycerus, assembly GCA_935064755.1. Lineage (NCBI taxonomy): Eukaryota > Metazoa > Chordata > Mammalia > Artiodactyla > Bovidae > Tragelaphus > Tragelaphus eurycerus. The sequence continues at coordinate 34,143,137 of CAKXYN010000010.1, read as the reverse complement.
CTGGTTTAGGGGATGGAAGAGGGATTTTCTTATTGTCTTATCCCCATGAAACTTGCTCAAAAGCATTCAAATGTTTAAAATTTGATTACAGAAAAGTTTCTATTTTATTTTTACTTGTATCTCTGTACCGTTTGAATGGGCTTCCCTGGTGGTTCAGTGGTAAAGAACCCACCTGCCAATGCAGGACACATGGGTTCGATCCCTGGGTTGGGAAGATCCCTTGGAGAAGGAAATGGCAACCCACTCCAGTATTCTTGCCCAGGAAATCCCATGGACAGAGGAGCCTGGTGGACCACAATCCGTGGGGTCACAATAGTCAGACACAACTTAGTGACTAAACAGCAACAACAACAAAAAAAACCCATCCAAATCCTGGAAAATCAGTTTTTACTTACAATTTATGCTTCTTATTCAAAGTAATCTTGTGCTGAATGGGTAAGTATACGTCTCAAGCTGTACTGGACTTGAGCCCCTTGTATGATGAGAATAACAGAATGTCCCAATTAACTTAAAATAACCCAGTTGATGGCTCAGATGGATAAAGAATCTGCCTGCAACATGAGAGACTCGGATTCAATCCCTGGGTCAGGAAGATCCCCTGGAAAAAGAAATGACTACCCATTCCAGTATTCTTGCCTGGAGAATTCTATGGGCAGAGCAGCCTGGCGGGCTACTGTCCATGGGGTCAGAATGAGTTGGACATGACTGAGTGACTAACACACACACAACCCAGTTGGAGGTAGGCTTCTTAGGAAATGGCTATCCTTCCCACTCGCAGACAGAGACACTTACGGGATTACGGGAGATCTCTTATGGGCCCTTATGGCTTCCAAAAATCCTTTCTGGTCAGAGATGGGCATTGACAAACTGAACCATCAATGGCAACTAATATAATAAACTAGGTGCTAGTAACTCCTTGTTCCATCCCTTAACAGCAAAGTCCCTTGGCTTAAAGAAGTCAAGTCTTTGATGGAGTCTCTTTGGCTCATTCTTGCTATGTTTCTTGCCGGGTACAGAATATAGTGGAAGGGGAAATTTCCTTTATAATACTAACAGTTTCTGAAAGATTAAGATACTACTCAGATGAGCATCTCCAGAGATCCTGTAACAGGCAAAAATAACAAGTGCTTTCAGATTTTAAAAACCTCGAACTGAATTCTAGCTTGAGAAGACTACATATGATACAGGCAAGTAACTTAACCTTTGGAAAACAAGGCAAGTTATTTCACCTTTGTTTACCTATTGTACAATGGGAATAGGAATATCTACCACTTCATTGGGCTCTTTTATGGGTCAAGTAAAGCAGAACCTATCTATTACAGTACCTGGCACAAAGATAGCACCCAGCATGGTTGTTTTTTTGTTTTTGATTTTTACTTGAGTACAGTTGCTTTAGAATGTTGTGTTAGTTTCTGCTGCACAGAAAAGTCAATCAATTGTATGTATATACAGATCCGCCAAGTCACTTCAGTCGTGTCCAACTCTGTGCGATCCCATAGACGGCAGCCCACTAGGCTCCGTCCCTGGGATTCTCCAGGCAAGAACACTGGAGTGGGTTGCCATTTCCTTCTCCAATGCATGAAAGTGAAAAGTGAAAGTGAAGTCGCTCAGTTGTGTCCGACTCTTAGCGACCTCATGGACTGGAGCCTACCAGGCTCCTCCGTCCATGGGATATTCCAGGCAAAAGTACTGGGATGGGGTGCCATTGCCTTCCCCCATGTATATATAGATATAGCTCCTCTTTTTTAGATTTCCTTCCCATGTAGGTCACCATAGAGCACCGAGTTGAGTTCCTTGTGCTATACAGTAGGATCTTGTTACTTACCTATTTTATACACAGCAGTGTACATATGTCAATTGCAATCTCCCACTTCATCCCACCCTCTCCTCCCCTGCCCCATGGCATCTATAAGTCTGTTCCCTGCATGTGTCTCTATTTCTGCTTTGCAAGTACGTTCATCTGTACCATTTTTCTGGATTCCACATATATACAATACCACACAACATCTGTTTTCTCTTTCTGACTTACTTCCCTCTGGATGACAGTCTCTAGGTCTTAGATAGCACTCAGTATGCTTTAGTTGTTACTGTTATTTCAAGAGAACGTTCTGTTTAAAATGATATGGTGAGTGTGTGTGCTCCATCATGTCTGACTCTGTGACCCCATGGACTGTAGCCCACAAGGCTCCTCTGTCCATGGAACTTTCCAGGTAAGAATACTGAAATGAGTAGCCATTTCCTACTCCAGGGGATCTTCGCAACCCAGGGACTGAACCCATACCTCTTGTGTCTCCTGCATTGGCAGGCAGATTCTTCACCACTGCACCACCTGGGAAGCCCCATAAAAAAAATCACATGATGCTCAATGATTAAATTATAACCGTCTGAACCTCAGTTTCCTCATTTTTAAAATAAAAATAGTATCTATAGCAAAAGTAAGCACTAAATAAGATAATACATGTGACTGCTTTGTAAGTTATATGGCTGCATTAGCCTTATTTAATAGTTTTGGCATTGGTGTTATCAGTATCATAATCCTTGAAGCAATCATCAGATCAGATCAGATCAGTCGCTCAGTCGTGTCCGACTCTTTGCGACCCCATGAATCGAAGCAATCATAACTGTTGTCACATACATACACATGCAAAATCCACAACCAGTTCTCAATTTTCGGCCTCAGGATTAAAGGTGACAAAGATACAGTGTTTTGTTTCCTAAAGAGAAAAAAAGAAACACACAAAAGAAAACAATTGTTAGGGAATGAAATGGCATGCTACTGGTTAATTTTTAAAAGGGTAAATTCGGTTAAGATTTTCAACCTCACATTTTGCAATAATGAGCAATAGAGGGAAATAAGTCTAATATATTTATGCATATGCAAGCAGAATAAGACAGTTGGATTTAGTTGTAAGAAGGATTCTAAATCCTGTTGGTTTCTCTACAGGAAAAGTAAGAGATAATATGACAAAGATAAGACCATAAAGAACAACATCATGCCTCTTGCTCTCAATAGCTGGATCCCTGGAAAAAAGCACCAAAGCATCTCCATGGTACAGAACTGACCTATTTTGGTGGCTGGAGGAAGGAGTTCTCAAACTTGAGCAGGCATCAGAATCATGTGGAGGGCTTGTTAAAAACACGAATTGATGGGCCCTTATCTTTCTGATAACAGGTATGAAGTGATATCTCATTATGGGTTTGATTTGCATTTCTGTGGTGATTAGTGACATTTGAGCACTTTTTCATTTACTTACTGGCCATCTGCACATCTTCTTTAAAAAAATATCTATTCAGATTCTTTGCCTATTTTTAATTGGATCATTTACTTATTTTGCTACTGAGTTATATGAGGTTTTTCTTTCCTTCTGTTATAAGATAAGGGTCTTTTGTTGTTCCATACCAGTTTAGGATAGTTTTTTTTTCTATTTCTATTTTTAAAAAATGCTATTGAAATTTGCAGAGAAATTGCATTGACTCTGTAGATCATTTTGGGTAGTAGGGACAGTTTCACAACATTATTTCCAATCTAAGAACACAGGATAGCTTTCCATTTATTTGTACATTCTGCAGTCTCTTTCATCAGGGCCTTCCAGTTTTCAGTGCACAAGGTCTTTTAGCTCCTTGGTTAGATTTATTCCAAAATATTTTTTATTGTTTTTGACTCTACTGTAAACAAGGTTGCTTTCTTAATATCTCTTTCAGACAGCTCTTTTTTAGTATATAGACACACAACTGATTGTTTATTTTGTATACTACAACTTTACTGAATTCATTTACTAGTTCTAACAGGCTTCCCTGGCGGCTCAGTCAGTAAAGAATCTGCCTGCAGTCAGGGAGACCTGAGTTTGATCCCTGGTTTGGGAAGATCCTGTGGAGAAGGGCATGGCAAACCACTCCAGTATTCTTGCCTGGAGAATCCCCATGGACAGAGGAGCCTGGCAGGCTGCAGTCCATGGGGCCGCAAAGAGTCAGACACGACTGAGCAACTAAGCTCACAACAGTTTTTTTTTTTAGTGGTGTCTTTAGGATTTTCTATATCATTTGAAAATAGACACCTTTACTTCTTCCTTCTAATTTGGGTGCCTTTTCTTTCTTTTCCTTGCTTAATTGCTATGTTAAGGCTAGGATTTCTAGTACTATGTTGAGTAGAAATGATGAGAGTGAGCATCCTTATCTTGATCCTAATCTTAGAGAAAAGGGTTTTAACTTTCCACTAAGTTAAAGGATTTTAAGTTTCTAGTATGATGCTAGTTGTGGGCTTGTCATATATGACCTTCATTATGCTAAGAAATATTTCTTCTAAACCTAATTTGCTGAAGCTCTTAATCATTAAAGGATGTTAAATTTTGTCAAATGCTTTCTCTACACCTGTTGAAATGATCATATACTTCTTATCCTTCATTCTGTTAATGTGGATGTGTCAGATTCACTGATGTATGTATGCTGAACTCTTCTTGCATCCCAGGGATGAATTCTACTTGGTCATGGTAAATGATCCTTTTAAGATGCTATTGAATCCAGTTTGCTGGTATGCACCTATGTTACTGCACCTATGTTACTCAGGGGTACTGGCCTGTAATTTTCTTATAGTGTCTTTGTCTGGCTTTAGTATCTAGGAAATGCCGAATGTGGAAACATTCCTTCCTCTCTAATTTTTAGAAGAGTCTGACAACAACTGAAATTCTTTAAATTTTTTGACAGAATTCACTTGTGAAGTCATATGGTCCCAGGCTTTTATTTCAAATGGAAGCATCTCTCTAAACAGTGGAGAGTAGGAAATAAGGGGATTGAAATGATGGTCAAGAAGTGCTGTTATTTGTGGTGACATCTATCTGTGAATCACTGGAAACCAGAGATTCCCCTGAACTGGCTTGCTGGAGTCTCCAGTTCAAAGCACTGTTGGGTTCCCAACTGGCCCCCAAGAATATAATTTAAGTGCAAAGAGAAGTCAGTTTGGCCTGAGAAGACACCACAATCTTTGCACTGCTACAAGAACCTGGAAAGGATGTGAAAGGACATGAGGAAGTCCTTCAGCAGAGATCTGCAAGGGGGAGCCTAGGCTTTTGTTCTTTTTGTTTGTTGAGCAATTTCATGTATTACCAGATTCCCAGCTGTGACTGAATTCCTGGCTCATGAAAATTGCTATTATTATTGTAACTGGGCAAAGTTATTAATAATAATGATCAGCACTTATCTAGGGCTTACTATGTGCTGAGCACTTTACATGCATTATTCTAAAGTTTTATCTATTATCTACCAGCCTATAAAGTAGGAACTACTATAATTCTGAGGCTAAGCAAATGACCTTAAATCATAAAGGCAGTAATAACAGAGGTGGGTTTGAAACAGAGCTCAATGCTCTTGATCTTGGTCTATATTCAGATAACTCTAGCACATGTAAAGAATGATCTCAGGTACATACCTATAAAACTTAAGTGGTGTCTAAGAACCCTTGGAAACCAAACACATTTCTGTATGTATATCTTCCCACTCTTCTTGAAAAACACTGACAATTTTTTGTCACTGCTATGCTATGACAATCTACAAAATGGTACAGAGAGAAGTAAACAGAATTCCTTTTGTTCTGTTGCCTTGTAAATATTTTTTTTTTTATTAGCTCAACAGGAATTCTTTGTCCATAGACTGTGCATTGATTTCTACCCCAGTTACAGTATCCTCTTCCCTCCTTTGATACGAATCTTGGTCTTTCTCTTAGTTGCCTTCCATCTCTAAGCTAAGGAAACAAACATCTGAAGAAAGCACATGGTTTCCATGATTAAGCACCTAAACATATTTCACAAGTTAGCATTAATTTTTAACTTTTTTTGGCTTTTTGGGTCTTAGTTGTGACACACAGCATCTTTCATTGTGGCGTGCAGACTCCAGAAATAATGGCCTTTGTGGCTGCCACAGTGGGTTTAGTTGGAGAACAAGAGCGTAGCTCCCCCAAGGTATGCAGGATCCTAATTTCCCCATCCAGGGATCCAATGCACATCCCCTGCATCAGAAGACAGATTCTTAATCGCTAGACCACCAGGGAAGTCTCAAGCCTTATTTAATATTCCTAACAATGTGCAAGGCAGACACTGTCCTCCAACTTCGTGCATGAGAAGGCACGAAGGGGTGTTGGATGTCAAGGTTAAGATCACCAAGAAAGGAGACCCGGTGCTTCTGAGTCCCTGTCCTTAGACAACAAAGCCTGGCTCTCTGGCTTTCTCCTTATTCTCCTCACTCTTTCCACAACTCCTATACTTTTAAAACATCAATTCCATAAAAGCTAAATAGGAAGGGGGAGTGTAGAGTCAGGATGCAGAACATTTTTAAAATAAAAATTTAAAAACAGCCTTTCCTGGTTTCCCGATGTCCTGGTGGAACACTTATTCCTGCCACCCCACTGTCACTCAGCGGAGGCCTCCAGGATCCTTGCCCCTAGAATTAGCTAGTGAGAAATGATTTCCATGTGTCTGTGTGTAGAACAGGAGGAACCACGAAGGCCAGTCTTGCTGACAGTGGTCTGTCTCTGTGGTTGGTTAGATGCACGGCCCTTTCCCTCGTGTGGGAACTGCATAATGTAACACTGCCACCTTGTGGTTCCTTGACACAAGCTCAGAAACAACGCAGGGACTCAGCAAAACCCGTGCTGGGAGCAGGGGCTGAAGGTGAACTGGAGGTCTGAGAGAGAATGCAGAAGAGATGTCCTAACTTAACAGGTAAAACATAATTCCGTTGGTCATGAAATTATTTACTGGTTATGAGCACAGGATTTGAAGGCAGACAGACCACAGTTTAAACTTACCAACTAAATGACTCCTTTGGGTCTCAGTTTCCTTGTCTGTATAATGGGACTAGTAATAACTTCTTAGGAATGAGACAATGGGTGCAAAGTGCTTGGCCTTGAACTTACCACGTGATACGCCCTGCTGTCTTCATGAGGCCAAGAAAAGAACCATGTTCTCTTCTCCAAAGCCCCAAAGAAGCTTTCCCTCCCCTGTCTTTTCCCAGGATCCTCCGTTTCTGCTTTGCTGTTCTCTGGCTCAAGGCTTAAACATTTCATCTTTTCTACCCTAGAAGTGTGGCTTTGGGGGCATCAGAGCACATTTCCAATCACACCCTAAGCCACTAGTAGTTTTGTGACCTTGGCTTCCCTAGTGGCTCAGATGGTAAAGAGCCTGCCTGTAATGCGGGAGACCTGGGTTCAATCCCTGGGTTAGGAAGATTCCCCTGGAGGAGGGCATGGCAACCCACTCCAGTACTCTTGCCTGGAGTATCCCCATGGACAGAGGAGCCTGGCGGGCTACAGTTCATGGGGTCACAAAGAATCGGACACAACTGAGCCACTAAGCACAGCACAGCAGAGCCAAGTCATGTAAACTTCCTAAGTCTCAGTCTCCTCATACGTAAAACAGGGTGAATAATACCCATGTCTCCAGGTTACAGAACGAATTGGAAGCAACACAGACAGAATCTCTGGCTATCTTCCACACAGTCATTATTCCATGTGGTAGTCATTATTATTGCTGTGATTACATTTATTCATTCCAGTTTTCCAATCCTTCAAGAAGCAACAAAACCTTTAAAGCTCATCTTAACAGGGAAGCCTGGCATGCTGCAGTCCATGGGGTTGCAGAGTCAGACAAGACTGAACACCTGAACTGAACTAACCATCAAAGATTCACTGGGCACTTGGAAGAGAAAGAATCAATTCAACTGAGGACTAACTTTGCAGTTCAGAGAAAAAATTATTTCCCCATGATTTCATAATATACTTATTTTCTCAAGACTAAAATGCAATTTTTCACATTGTGGCGTTTCTGATATTGAAGTATTTTTTTAATCAACATGTACTTATATGTTTGTTTCTTCTCTCCAGTCCCAACTTCCTCCAGAAAAAAAAAAAAAAGATGTTACTAAATTGGGGTATATCTGATACTTGACAGTAGCATAAGACTAAGGAATATAAGTGGATTCTACTATTATCCTCCCCAGGATTTATGGTGATACCCTGGATGTTCCTAGCCATAAGAACATGAATTCCCAAACCACAGTCATATAGGTGGAATAATCATTATGAGGACCCACCCAAGGGTCTGACCCACCTGGTTACATGACAGCTGCCTTCCTTTGCAACACAGAAGGAGATTGGAGCTGTTGTATTTCCCATTTTTTTGTGTCCCAGAAACAAATGACAAGCCCTTAGCCCTCTAAATGCATGTGGCAGTCAGCTTTCTTTCCTGAATATGAACACATTTAATCACTTCCGGGATACCTGAGCAAGCAGCTCGGATGCTGAGCACTGAAACGCTCAACCTCGGGTCAGGTAGAAAGCTGCACTTTCAAAGCCACAGAAATACACCTGGGATCACCGCCTTGGTTTCTAATGAATGGAAACTTGCTGCATAATTGAAAACAAGCCTAACATGCTTCATTCATTATTGTCAGAAGTAAGAAAAACAATGGAGAAAAAGTCCTGATGCCAACACTTTAAAATGTCCCTCCGGTCCATTCGCCTGCATAAAAACTAGCCAGTCAACCCCAGCCACTCCAAGTCTTGGCAATGCCTTCTCTGGTCCACCCCCTTGGTGCTGCAGATAAAATGATCTTTGTAGCTGCCTCTTTAGAAAGGTAACTTCAGTGCAGTGGAATAACTAATAGCATGGAGGAATAACTAGCCATTTCACTCTGACCTAAACAGGCAGTTTCCGCCACAGGGTGCAGTGGGGAGGTCAGCCAAGGCAGTACCTCTGCTAATTCTTCCAAAGAAAAACAAAGTGAACGTGGATGCCGCGGGCCCCAGAGAGTGTGCTGGCAGCTAGGCTAATACCCGAAACTCTGATACCTGAAACACTGACAACTTACTCCTTCTTTTCTCCTCTCAGTGCATTTCTCCTGATGTTCATTCTTGCGGCCGTTGCTCAGGCACCTATTAGGACATAGGAGGGAGCCATCAGATTGCCGTCAGCTGCCATCTCCACCTGAGCTAAATGCAAACTGACACCAATACAACACAGATTCTATGCACAAGTCCCCTTCTCGAGATAAGCCATTGAAAAGCAATTACGTTGAGTGATCACAGTTGAACTGTTAGGCCCAGGTACTGCTGCTTCTGTCTTGTCTGTAACAAAATGAAAAACTGAAGAGGGCTTGGTTTAAACTGAATAAAGATCTTTCTGAGATGCTATGGCTGGGATGCTGTCAAATCAACTTCTGGATCTATGAAAAGAGATCCATGTATCTCCACAGCTAAAGTCAATCTCCACAGAAAGAAAGCTTATAAAAGAGCGGGTCTAAAAAATGCCTTGCATACTGGGCAATTCAGACAGGAAGAACAAAAAAATCTTAAACCTAAACAAGTGAAAACTCTCTAGCTCAGGAATACTAAAGGATCATGTTAGGCTTAAAAGAGATGAAAATACAGTAAGTCATTTATCTTCCAGGAAGTAACCTCTCTTCCTGAAGAAGAGATTCTCACATCTTTCAGCTCCATTTCACTCCCTAAGAGCATCAAGGAGTAAGTCAACTTATGACATTGTATATATCATTTAATTCTTTATTCAACAAATATTTCTGGAGGGTCTACTGCAGCCTAAGCATACGACAACAGTGAAGAAAAGTGAAAGTGAAGCCGCTCAGTCGTGTCCAACTCTTTGCAACCCCATGGACTGCAGCCTAAGAGGCTCCTCTGTCCATGGGATTTTCCAGGTGAGAATACTGGAGTGGGTTGCCATTTCCTTCTCCAGGAGATCTTCCCGACCTGGGGATCAAACCCAGGGTCTCCCGCATTATAGGCAGACACTTTACCGTCCCTCTGAGCCACCAGGGAAGTCACAATCCCCAAGTAATAAACCCAATTCTTTACAGTCTGTTGGCACCAACCGCCCCTCCAACCATGACAGGCAGCACTAAGGTACATTGGAAGGGGCACTGGACTCAGAGTCAAGAACAACGAGGTCAAGTCTTGGCTCTGCCATTGACCTTGGACATGACTGTATATCCTGAAGCCTTAGTAAGATGAGGAATGTTCGTGAGTTGCCACTTAGTTCACTTTCTGCTTGTGTTCTTCAGAGCTCAGCACATCTTGAAGGCAGGATAGGGGTTCACACGACCAGGTTGGCCACAGACCTTCAACCCTCTCCTTCAGCTTCAGAAATTCTGTTTGCTTCTGTTTTAGTACATCAGATTTCAGAGTAAGATCTCATTTGGAAGAAAAAGAGAAAAAAAAGTCAACAGCTAAAATAAAATGTGAAAACTACAGCCTTAAATGATTGTAAAGTTCATTCCAAAGTTCTGTGGTTTGTTTTCCCGTATTTTACTGTTTCTGCCTCGGAGAATATATCAGTTTTTCAGCTCTGGCAGATAAATTACAAGGGGAAAGTTCTCTGAGAAAAGTTCCTCTCCTGGTAAGATGGACTTTTTAGGAATTTTACCCTACCATGACTTCATATGGCTTCTCCATCTCTCCTCTTATTCCCAGATTTCCTCTTCTCATTCTGCACTTATAAGGTCACCAATATGAGGTCATCACTGTATGAATATCTCATTTCCTCTCTCTGTTACTGTATTTGACCTATTTCTCCTGCATAAAACACTGTTTCCTATTTTGTGTGTGTGTGTGTGAAGTCGCTCAGTCATGTCTGACTCTTTGCAGCCTTGTGGACTGTATCCCACCAGGCTCCTCTGTCCATGGGATTCTCCAGGCAAGAATATTGGAGTGGGTTGCCATTTAGCCACCATTATAGGCAACTTGCTCTCCTTGGAGAAGGTTTTTGGTTTTACTTGGTTGTTTATATTCTACCTTGTTCTCAAAAAAGATATAAAGTGATTTATAGGAATGCATAAAACACAAGACTTAATGACATCATTAAATGATATCAAAATCAAAGTTATATATGCACATTTTAAAAAATAAAGAGTCCAACCAGAATTTTTTTAATTAGCCCCATTTTCCAAAGACAAAGGCTTTAAATCACTTAGCTATTTCTTTTTAATCCTGGAAATCATTTTTCATATTCCTTAACAATATGCTGATTTAGGGCTTCCCGGGTGACTCAGACAGTAAAGAATCTCCTGCAATGCAGGAGACCTAGGGTTCGATCCCTGGGTTGGGAAGACTCCCCTGGAGAAGGAGATGGCTACCCACTCCAATATTCTTGCCTAGAGAATTCCACGGCCAGGGGAGCCTGGGGCTACAGTCCACGAGGTCACAAAGAGTCGGACGCAACTAACTGACTAACATTTTCACTTCACTTTGATGCTGCTACTGCCATTCTTTTTTCCAGTTTTATTGAGAAACAATGGACATACAGTACTGCGTAAGTTTAAGATGTGCAGCATGATGGTTTGCCTTACACGTATTATGAAATGCTTATCACAACAGATTTGGTTAACATCCATCATGGCATATAAATACAATAAAAAGAGAGCTATTTCTTGCTCTTTCCATTTTTATACCTGATCTATTGATATCTGCTATTATCAATAAGGAGCTAACACTCACCATCCCCATCCTCACTCTATTTTAGGTAAATCAATATACATTTTCTACTATAATGATTATATAAAGGTTTTTCCTGGAAAGGCCAAGCAGTTTGTTAAACATGAAGCTTAAATGGGGACCTCAAAGTGGAAAAACAAAGACTAAGGAATAAAAAGGAGACAGCAGTAAGATTAAAATGCACTCTGGAACATGGGTATTTCTCTGGTGCCATGAACAAAGCACCACTTAGATCACTCTCAAAGTATAATATGCATAAAAATCACCTGAGATCTTGTTAAAATGCAGATTCTGATTCTGAGGTCTGAATTATGTTTTTGCATTTTTGGCAAGCTCCCTGGTGATGCCAAAACTGCTGTCCCATGGACTTTCAACTGATGAGTTCCAACTCTTTCTCCAGAGAGCCCTGGCTCTGCTCAATGACCTCATTTTATTCCACTTCTTTCTCTACAGTGCCAGGCAACGTGGTATTAACCATAAGTTATTTACACAGCAAAATAAGGGAGGAACAAGTATCCTGTGTCTGCTTTGCAGATAAGAAACCCTGTGGCAGGTCAGAGACTCACAGAGGGTTGAATGGCAGAATCCTCTAATGTAGGAGTCACTCCATCTCTGCCTTTCTCCCTTAATAGACTCGGGTGATATTTAACAACATCTAGCTTGAGTCTGATGAGAGTCTATGGTGATAAGATAAGCAAAGGACCAAGCACACTTCATATCCTTTCTCTTGTGTCTGCTTCTTTTCATTTCTCCAAGGTGCTCTTACTTTACTCACTTCCGACTAGGCTCCAAAATCACTGCAGATGGTGACTGCAGCAATGAAATTCAAAGATGCTTTGCCCCTTGGAAGGAGAGCTATGACAAACATAGACAGTGTATTAAAAAGCAGAGACATCACTTTGTCATGATGATATGTCAACATAGATCCTTATAGTCAAAGTTAAGGCTTTTCCAGTAGTCACATACAGACGTGATAGTTAAACCATAAAGAAGGCTGACAGCTGAAGAACTGATGCTTTCAAACTGTGGTGTTGGAGAAGACTCTTCCAATGTTCTTTGAACTGCAAGGAGATCAAACCAGTCAGTCCTAAAGAAAATCAACCCTGAATATTCATTGGAAGGACTGATGCTGAAGCTGAAGTTCCAGTACTCTGGCCACCTGATATAAAGAGCCAACTCAGCAGAAAAGATCCTGATGTTGGGAAATATTTAGGGCAAAAGGAGAATGGGATGGCAGAGGATGAAATGGTTAGATAGCATCACCGACTCAATGGACATGAATCTGAACAAACTCTGGGAGACAGTGAACGAAAGGAGAGCCTGGCCTACTACAGTCCAAAGGACGCAGAGACTGAACAACTGAACATAACAACAAAACTAGACTCCCAGCAATCTAGAGACACAGGTCGATGGGAAAGATGCCAAGGGAAGCTCTCCTCTGCTCTTCTGTGGCTGTCCTCCGTAGCAGAAGCAGCTTCCTTTCGATATTCCTAGGAAGTGGTGCCTGTCATTTTTTCTTGTGTGGCTAATGACCAGTGGTATGCTATAAATGTTTAATGATTGACTGTTCAATAACTAGGGTGTAAATACTCCCACCTTGCCCAATCCTAAGCTAACAATGTGACTTTTCTGAATGTGGACTTAGAAAGGGATAAATACAGTTGGCTCTCACCAGCTGGTACAAACTGGCTCCAGCACATTACAAGTAAAGTCTCTAAGTTTAATGCCAGACAATTAAAGTTGCATATTCAGTAAAGATTTATAGCTGTTTTATCAACCTTCTCATCATCTCCCTTTCCTACCAAATTACATTGACCTGGCAAAATCTTTAACAGTTGATAATTTTTCTTTATTACAAATTATTCAGCAGAAATGTTCTCACTACATAAATCAGGCCCTTGGTCTACAGATAGCTTTTATAAATAACTTTCTTTGTCTCCTACTGAATTACTGCTTTGATCCAGAGAATTCCCTTCCTGATGGTTCCCATGCATTTGGTAACCCTCTACACAGAGAAAAAAAATCTGCTACTCATATGCTGAAATTAAAATTATTAGAAATCTTTTATTATACTCTGGTTACGTATCTTAAGGAATTTTTTCAGACACTGCAAAGACGTGTTTGAAATAAATGCATCCATTCATTGAACTTGCTATATGAAGAAAACAAGACAAAACTTTTATATAGGAACAAAAATATGGCTCCTAATCCAGTGTTTCTCAAAATTCAGCAAGTGATCAATTTCTCCTAGCTTAAGAAGAATTTGTTTGCATTTAAAATATAAACTTAGGTACATTTGAAAGTGTAAATTAAATATACCTCAGTTATATAAGTCAAGGCTATGGTTTTTTCCAGTAGTCATATGAAGAGCTGGACTATAAAGAAATCTGAGCACAGAAGAATTGATGCTTTTAAACTGTGGTGTTGGAGAAGACTCTTGAGGGTCCCTTGAACTGCAAGGAGATCCAACCTGTCCATCCTAAAGGAGATCAGTCCTGGGTGTTCACTGGAAGGACTGATGTTGAAGCTGAAACTCAAATACTCTGGTCACCTAATGCAAAGAGCTGACTCATTTGAAAAGACTGTAGTGCTGGGAAAGATTGAGGGCAGGAGGAGAAGGGGATGACAGAGAATGAGATGGTTGGATGACATCACCAACTTAATAGACATGAGTGTGGGTAAACTCCAGGAGTTGGTGATGGACAGGGAGGCCTGATGTGCTCCGGTTCATGGGGTCGCAAAGAGTTGGACACGACTGAGCGACCAAACTGAACTGAACTGATATACACACATAATATATGTATAAACTTTAGGAAATAAGTATTCTTTGAGGGTTTGTAAGGGTTATAGAAGTTCAAATATATTTGCCTGGGAAGAAATGGTAGTCATGTCCTTTGTAACCTGACTTTGCAACATCTCACGTTACAAGGTGAGATTTACCTTCCTACCTCATGAGTGTGAGCTGCCCTTCTGACCTCTTAGGCCAGTTAGAATGTGACAAGGCAGCATGCTCACTGAAAGCAGAGGCTGCAAGCAGCTGTGGAGTTCCCTCGCGCTGTGCAGGGAACCCCAGGACCACATGAACAAACCTAGGTCAGCCTCCTGGGGAGGAGAGACTGCACAGAGCGAAGATGGACCCCTGTGGCCCTCCCAGCCCCGACCCACAGCCAATCACACCCAGGCCCAGCTCAAACTGCCAAACCACAGAATCCTGTGCTGAAAATAAAAGACTGTTTACTTCAACCTCCAAGTTTTGCAGTGGTTCAGCAGCTAAATGTTAACTGTTACAATCACTTTTAGATTACAGAAAACTCAAAAGATGCAACAACTTTGTGCAATGCGTGGCTGAAATGTTGATGAAGTTGTGGTCAACGGTGACTGAAATGAAACCAGTTGTAAAAGGAATGCTAAGATAATTGAAATGTTAAATGGAATTAGATATTATTGAGGAGTCACTGCCAATTTTGTGAGATGTAATAAAGGCACCGTACTTAAGTTTAGGACATAAATGTATATTTCTATATTCTAATATATTCATAAACATATATGTAATACATGTATACATACACACACATGCATGTGTGCCCAGAAACATTTACCACTTGGAATTTGCCTTAACATACTTTAGCAATGGAAAAAAAAAAAAAAAAGGAGGAAAAGCCAGGAAACAGGAGATAAATAGGCTGAATGTTAGGGTGATGTCTGAAGGTTGATAATGGCTGCATCATGTGATTCTCTCTACTTTTGTGTATGTTGGAAATTTTCCAAAATAATTTTTTAACATATTTCACCTGGGAAGAAGTTATTAAGATTATTTCTGGAATTTTTATTTTCAACTACCTGAAAAGAAAGCAATCACAAAACAGAAAGACTGTGTAATACAATCACTGGCCTGATTGCTCAAATAACCAGTGAATTTCACCGTGCCACTGTGGAAGCAGAGGAATCAAGTAATGGAAGTGAAGATTAGATTAGCTCAATTGTCATGGTAAAAGTCAAACTTGAGAAAGCAAATAAGTTTACAAATGTAAGCCCCAAATACACTTAATGAAAACTACAAAGTGAACAGGGCAAGGACAAGGAACCTGGGGACTCTGAGTTAAAGTCCGGTATTTTTCCACCACCAAACTACCATTCCTTTGCTTTCACTGCATTCAAGTGGCCAAGTGTTGGTATCAGGACCCTTTCCAGTGTTACAGGTGACAGAGACATAACCTAAATTAGCTTAAGAAATGAAAGGTTAATTTCTAGATGGATTGCTAAGTCACGTCAGTCGTGTCCAACTCTGTGCAACCCCACAGACGGCAGCCCACCAGGCTCCCGTCCCTGGGATTCTCCAGGCAAGAACACTGGAGTGGGTTGCCATTTTCTTCTCCAGTGCATAAAAGTGAAAAGTGAAAGTGAAGTCACTCAGTCGAGTCCCACTCATAGCGACCCCATGGACTGTAGCCTACCAGGCTCCTCTGTCCATGGGATTTCCCAGGCAAGAGTACTGGAGTGGGGTGCCATTGCCTTCTCCCTCTAGATGGATTAGTTAAGGTATTAATCACTGGGTACTTTAAAAGTTAAACCCTCAAACCTCAGTGTCTTAACACAAAGGACATTTGGGTATTTCCATGGTGGTATCCTACACATATGGCCACAGGATCCACCCTTCTCCAAGACTTCAGCCTCTTGCCAAGTGGGTAGGGAAAGGAAACAAAGGGTCCCTTGTGGGATGCGTTAATGGTTAAGCCTGGAAATGGTTATCTGTGTCAGCCATATCTGGAGAGAACTTAAGCCCATATCCAAGTGCAAAAGAGGCAGGGAACTATAACCTAGCTGTGGGCACTGGCAGGGGTGGAAATGGATACTGATAAACATGCTGCAATATCTACACAATTTGATTTGATGCCAGAGAAGGCTGAAGTAGCATATCAGGCACAGCAGGGGACAGGGGTCCACCCTGACGGGAGATCTCTACCACCCTCTCTATCTCTACCACGTCCCATCACAGCTCTGCCTTAGATGCTGGCATCTTTTCTGTTTACGACAGGATGTTCAGGCATCATACTGTTTGGAAATGTAGCTACAGTGTATGATGTAGATACTGACTTCTTCTGAACACCCCAATATTCAGTTTCAGCCATTCATTGAAACATCATGGTTGCAAAAATTGCTTTATACTGGGGCTTCCCTGGTAGCTCAACTGGTGAAGAATCTGCCTGCAGTGCAGAAGACTCCAGTTCGATTTCTGGGTCAGGAAGATCCGCTGGAGAAGGGATAGGCTACTCATTCCAGTATTCATGGGCTTCCCTGGTGGCTCAAATGATGAAGAAATTCACGTGCAATGCAGAAGACCTGCACTGTATCCCTAGGTTGGGAAGATCCCCTGGAGAAAGGGATGGCATCCCACTCCTGTATTCTTGCCTGGAGAATCCCCATGGACAGAGGAACCTGGAGGGTTCCTTGGGGCAGCAAAGAGTCGGCCACAACTAAGCACATACTTTATACTGACATTTAGCAAAAGCCAGAATAACCTAGTTCCTCCCTCTTAACACTCAGTTTTGCCGGCAGGAAGGGCAAAGAAAGAAACACAGAAAAAATAAGCCAAGGTAGAGTGTGCTATGCTTGAAGTAAAGTGCTTCAAGAATCCAGAAGAGAGTGGCTACGTGGCCCCAGAGTTGGAAGAACTTCGCAGAGAAGTGATTTCACTTTCTTCTGCTGAAGGAAGGGGATTTCAGGAAGAGGAATCACTACATTTGGAAAGACAGGTCTGAGAGTGCACACATTTGAAGGAGAAAATCAATGCAGCCGGAACACAAAGATCATGGGGTGAGTGGGCACCAGGAAGATATAAGGAAATCTAAATACACAAGGTCTAAGCTACCAAGCCCAAGATTTTTGCATTTGTTTGCATAAATATTCTATGACCAAACTCTAGCCAGCTCCTCTGAGGCTTCTTCTCAGGACTAGCTTCCAACTCTGGCCTATAAAAGACCTGAACAAACACCAACCAATTTCTAAAAACTCAAGTCTGCATCCCAAGGATGACCCTGGAGTAAAGCCAAAGTGTTAAGTCACTACACTGCGTCCAACTCTTTGCGACCCCGTGGACTGCAGTCCGCCAGACTCCTCTGTCTATGGAATTCTCCAGGCAAGAATACTGGAGTGGGTTGCCATTTCCTCATCCAGGCGATCTTCCTGACCCAGGAATCAAACTCAAGTCTCTTGCACTGCAGGCAGATTCTTTATCATCTGAGCCACCAGGGATGACCCTGGTTCCCCTTAAAATGCCTGCCTGAGGAGACTCCAGGCTGCCAGGAGAATCTCCCATTTGTTCTAATCAATACCTGAAGATAAGGCTCTGACTCCAAGCCTCTGTGGAAAGGCAGGAGCTTTTGATAAGCGCCTGCTGGGAAACCCAGATGGGTTTCACATGGACCAACCTTGACTGCTCACGTATTATGCCTTTTTATTTCCCTGACTCTACTGAGTCTCCGCTCACCCCTTATCCCTGCATTCTTCCTTTAAAATGTCCCCCATTTATTTGTTGCTTCAAAAAGAAATATAATTCATTTAACCATATTTTCACAGGTTTAAGCTATAGGGTACAGGAGGGAAAGCACCAGAGGAAAGGTCTCTGAGAAGAGATCTGGGTATCAGAGGTTTGCAAAGGAATTATAGAACACAAGGTTTGAATGAAAACAGCAGAAGTTACACCATATAAAGTTTGCTTCCCAAATAGTGTGTATGGCGTTTCCAAATAAATACCAGGGTCATAAACCAAAGTCAACAACTTTGATCCTACTAAATCTTCTCAGTTTGAAGAGCTGAACACACACACACACACACACACACACACACACACACAAATGCTGTACTCTTCTGAAAAATGTGCATTTCCTTTTTGCATTTAAAATTCAGATTAAAAACTAGAGGAGTTAATCAATAAAGTTATGCTACTACCTGCAGTAGCTTTAGTTTGTAAATTTTTAACTGGAAACAAATCAGAAGACTAAATATTTCAATAGAGAATTTCTAAATGACAGTACCTGGAATAATGTACAAGAACTGGCCAGGGATGTTTTAAGAGACTCCTCCCCCCCCCCCCCCCCCCCCCCCCCCCCCCCAAAAAAACCCAAAAGGGAGACATCTTTCATCACAAGGTTTTAGAAAAATAAGAGCAGAGACTGAATATCTATCACAAATGCTGGGAACCAGAGTTGAAAAGAATGACATCTTCAACCTTAAAGTCCTTTGGAAAAAGGGCATAAAATGTCTCCTATTCCCTCAGAGTTAACTTAATATTATAGAATAAAGTAAAGAGAGCTGGAGAGAAACCATAATACTTCTTTAAGATTATTCAGGAAAAGTCATTATGTCCTTATTCTGAATAGATAACAGTTAAGACCCTGTTAATACGTACAGAGTATTATACTCACACCATTAACACATTTCACTTAGTTACCAACACCAAGGACTTCCCTGGTGACTCAGATGGTAAAAAATCTGCCTGCAATGTGGGAGACCCGGGTTTGATCCCTGGGTTGGGAAGATCCCCTGGAGAAGGAAATGGCAACCCACTCCAATATTCTTGCCTGGAGAATTCCATGGACAGAGGAACCTAGTGGGCTACAGTTCATGGGGCCTCAAAGAGTTGGGCACAACTGAGCGACTAACACACACACACACACACACACACACACACACACACACCAAATATTAAATGCTGAAAATACAGTAGCACAATTCCCATCCTGGGGAGCACCCCAGCCTGTGCAGCCAACACTGCATCCTTCACAGAAGATGAGGAGGGGAGAAGCAAACGTTTTTCCTGCCAGCTTTGAAAAGTGACCCTACCCACCAGGCAAAACCCAAGGACAGAGCTGCACTGGGAGCTACGGGGCAAGAGTGAGAGGCAGAAGGGTCCCAGGAAAGCACTGGACCTGCCCTCCTGGGACAAAGACGGACAGCCACTTGCTAACTGTGCATCCTTACCACAGTGACATTCTCTCTGGACCTCAGTTTCCCCATCTGTAAACTGGGTAACATAGGGAAATAGTACTCATCTTGCCAACCTGTTACAGTACTTAAGGTAAGAGGTAAAATTATTTCTCCAATCACCTAATACAGCCATACTGATCCTGAGTCTGCAGAGATTTCTAGTTTGGGCTATAATGTCACTTTTCTCTTCCAACTGGGAAATTCTTAGTTCCTTGTTATGTTGACCAATTTTTATATTCTGTATATACTGTATTCATATTGCACATGAGAATGTATTGAAAATGAACAAAATATATCTTATGAAAATATATCTTGGAAGTTAGCATATTGTGTAAGTTTTGATTTATCCAGCTCTGTTAGCAGTGGAAAATCAACAAAAAAACTCATGAAATTTTATTGAGACTGATCTAGGAGATAAATACATCTGACAACTCATAGAGTACCAGGAATCACTATACTTTTATTAATTGAAACATAATGTCTATATAACATGACATTCAATTCCCTCACCTTCCATCTAAATTCGCATACATCATATCCTACAGAACTAATGGGATTTTAATAATATTTTTTAAGTTGTCACCTTTACAGTTGCAAAGAAAAAATGCTTCTTCATTTGCTTTTCATTACAGTACATGAAAAGGGCACATGGGAAGTGGATTCAACAAACATTTGTTACACCAAACAACAAGTTTTGTCTCAATCCTAGCTAGGAGACAAAATCATTGGAACATATAGGGATTTGCAAAACCTCTTTAGTTTCTGTTGATTAGGCACTTGCAGGGGTGCTAAGAGGCTGCAGCAAGTGCCAACAGAGCACCTGTATTTGTGGGTCTTGTGGGCCATTTCAGGGAAGGCAATGGCATCCCACCCCAGTACTCTTGCCTGGAAAATCCCATGGACGGAGGAGCGTGGTAAGCTCCAGTCCATGGGGTCGCTAAGAGTCGGACACGACTGAGCGACTTCACTTTCACTTTTCACTTTCATGCATTGGAGAAGGAAATGGCAACCCACTCCAGTATTCTTGCCTGGAGAATCCCAGGGACAGCCATCTATGAGATCGCACAGAGTCGGACACGACTGAAGCGACTTAGCAGCAGTAGCAGCAGTGGGCCATTTGCTTAGGATTTCAGTTATCCCAGATGGTAAAGAATACGCCTGTAATACAGGAGACCTGGGTTCAATACCTGGACTGGGAAGATCCCCTAGAGAAGAGAAAGCATACCCACTCCAGTATTCTGGCCTGGAGAATTCCATGGACTGTATAGTCCATGGGGTCACAAAGAGTCAGACATGACTGAGCGACTTTCACTTTTCACTTTCACAAATACAAGAAGTTGGTTTCCAACTTACGTTAGGATTAACATAAGTTAATGGGTCTTAAATTATGAAATATATTAAAAGAGCCTAAAATAAAACAGACTAAAAGAGAGTGAACATGTCAGTACTTTTTTATTATTATTTTCATTATTATTAATGACCCCCCCTTGTGTATATTCTAGATATATTCTAGCATATTGATAAGCCTTGACCTTGGGTGCCACACCATCATGTAATTATTGTGTCAGAAGAATTGATAGCCTTTAGAAAGTAACAGCAAGGCTGAAATTAACTCCCAGCCAGTATATGCTGCTGACAGCAGCTGATGGATGAGAGTTCAGGAAAGATGTGATTGCAGAGAAAATCACAAGTTCCTGCCCGCTGAATCTCCAGAATCAACTTAACCTGACTCAGATGAGCATCTTTGCTTTCACCCCATCATCATGAATTCTGGTGGTAGAAGGAAGCAGAGGCCTTTCTTTTTCTTCTATTGACCACCAAACCCGAGGATACCGATCCACGGATTCTCTTGTTAAGTGGAAAGCAATCCTTTGACTGGAGTTTTCCTTTATAGCCAGCTGGAGCTTCAGAAGGCTCTGATTTCTGGTTTGGTCAACATGATCTGAACGTAGGTGAGAAACACAGAAGTTCAGCCAGTTATAAAATAATAATTTAGAAAAAGAAAATAGAGGCCAGGAAAAAGATGTTCGTAACACAGAGGGATTTTTTTTTTAAGTCAAGAAGACAAATAATTCCTGGAAGAGTGATTCCTCTGTATAGCAATTAGCTTTGACCTTTGGTTTGAGTGCCATGTTCCACTGAGGGCTCTTTTAAATGCAACCACTACCACCCTGAGTCCTTGGATGGAAATCATGAACTCTGGTCTCAGTGCTTGGATTGGCACTCCACTCCCGTCTGTGATGGCAGTTCTTGGCTGGGTCTCACCTCTTTTACAAAAATAAAGACCCCAGGGAGACTTCTGGAGAACTCGGATATGACTCTTGCAAAGGGCACTGTGCTATAAGCACTGGCCAGGAAACTGCAGGGCCTGAAGACATTTAGCCAGGAATCCTCAACCACATAATTATGAAGATGATTACGACCTCTCAGTAGACCATGTATTTCTTCTTTGGAGAGACCCTCTGAAAACTGTGAAGGCAGGAAGGTGCGCAGAACATGTAAGGTTTATTTCATCAATGCACATTTCCTCCAGAGAACTGGGGGAGGGAGGAGGGAAGAGAGAAGAGGAAGAAAAGTTTTCAGTTAGCAAGGTCACCCATTGGCAACCCTCTACGAAAAATTATCTTACAGTTTAGTCACTTGGCTTCTATTTCTTTTTTATTGAGACATAATTGACAGAGAGCATTATATTAATTTCAGGGGTCATGGCTTCTTGATGAAGTATTAGATGTGATTGCCAGCCACTAAAAGAGAAAGCCGTGTTGCAAGCCAGACACAAAATAAGAATTAAAAGATGAGAATCAATGCATTTCAAGGGCTGCTGCTCCCTGAAGTGCCCTGACCCTATTTCCCACAGGGAAACATCTTCATCCTCACTCTCAATGTTGCTTCTTCCTTGTGCAGTGAGGTCAGAGTCACAGACTGGAGAGGAACTTTGAAGTCCTTATCTGGGAGCCTAGATCCCATCCAGAGAGTGTTTGGGGAATACAAGAAAGGAACTGAGGGCAGTTTTAAAGCTAAAGAGAAAAAACAGCAATGACAGAGGGGGTCAACAGGACCTTCCAACAAGGTTAGCTCCTTTCCTACCTGACCCCCACTTGAGAGCTTCTCCATGTTCTATTCTTGATCCTAATTTTTTCTACCATATTATCAGCAACCTCAGCAAATCCCCTTCTCCCCTATTCCCTTTATTATTTATCTCTTTTCTCTTTAAATGGTTTGGATTTTTTTCACCCCTTTTAAGCCACTCTAAACCCATTTTCTAAGAAGTAGGAGTAAATAAACACACACGTAAATAAACCAACAAGGGTGACCTTCATCTCAACCACTCTCCTGGGTTTAACTTTCTGTGAAGAGCATCCCCAAATCTAAGTCTTTGGTCCTGGGACTTTGTCCCACAGCCCAGGTTCACTGGCTTGGTCTCTGGTGAACATCCCCGACTCCCCTGAGAGCAAGTCACATGCAGGGCCCAGAGCCAGTCTCCACCTGCCCACCCAAGTCTGCTCCCACCCGGCTGACACCATGATGACTGCTGTCCACCTGCTCAGCCTCACAAAGACCCCAAGTCACCTGCACTCCTTCAGTCTCTCCTGCCCTAAATATCCACACATTTGTGCAATACCATCACCCTGTCACTGCTGCAGCTCATGAATCCATCCCTTTCTCTCTCTTTGTGCAAGCCACCCCTTAATCTCAAGACTCCTACCTTGCTCTTGGGTACTTCCCAGCCAGTAGTGTTTTCCTGCCTCCGACCCTGCCCTATTGGGTTGACCATTTATCACTCAAACCAGGACACTCTGAAGAGTCAAAGGGGGCACTACTTCAGGACAATAGGCATAATCCAGGTCTATCCTGAATATATGCTCACACTGATCCCAGGCCTTCTGACAGACTGACCTGCTCTCTAAAGCTGAGCTCTGATACTGGGCAACCCTGAGTGAAAACCTTCTCAAAGCTTCTCAAATTCCATGCAGCTTATACAAAAGATTCAGAGTTTAACACAGCATTCAAGAACACAGCACTCAAGGCTCTGGCCCCAGCCATTCCCCACATGCTCGCTTGCTCTTTCTCTCCTTCCTCACCCTCCACTCCAGCCAAACTCTCCCCTCCCCAACCCCAATGTTTTTCTTTGTCTTCACCTATAATATCTTAAACTCCCAACTACGACCAGTGTCCTGAAATCCATTATCTTGTCCCACTTTTAAGATTCACTTTAAAGGCCACCTTCCCTGAGAAGCCATCCCTACTATCAACCTGGCAGGTTCTAGATTCCAACAGCCTGGGTTAAGATCACAGCTCTCTCATTAACAAGAAAGAGTGCCATTCAACAGGGCCTTATCTCTTCCTTAGTTGCCTCATTTGTAAAAAGCCTTACAGAGTTTCTGTGAGGATTATGTGTGTAAATACTAAAAACAGTGCTTAGAACAGTGCCTGGCCCACAGAACATCCATGTGTGTGGGTCATCAGGATTACCTTCTAATACAGCACTCTTGTGGAGAAGGCAATGGCACCCCACTCCAGTACTCTTGCCTGGAAAATCCCACGGATGGAGGAGCCTGGTAGGCTGCAGTCCATGGGGTCGCTAAGAGTCGGACATGACTGAGCGACTTCACTTTCCTCTTTTCACTTTCATGCGTTGGAGAAGGAAATGGCAACCCACTCCAGTGTTCTTGCCTGGAGAATCCCAGGGACGGGGCAGCCTGGTGGGCTGCCATCTATGGGGTCACACAGAGTCAGACACGACTGATGTGACTTAGCATAGCATAGCATAGCATAGCATAGCACTCTTGCCCATATACATTCAAAGTCCTGCTCCCCACTCTCCACCTCACCTCACCCCCTATCCCGCTAGGCCCCATGTAGGATCTTAGTTCCCCAACCAGGGATCAAATACCTGCCCACCACAGTAGAAGCAAAGTCTTAACCACTGGATCCTTGCTAGGGACCAGCCCCGGTGGATCCAGGGAATTCGAAGCGGAAATGGCTTTGGCGATCAGGAAACAACAGCTTATTTAAATGTTAATTAAAGATATAAACAGTGGTTAAATAAGGATAGCTCAGTGAGGAAATTCAGTGGAGAAAAGAGGCTGAATAACTTGGTTTATGAGGAAAACTAATAAAATTCCAAAATAAAAAATTTTGCGTCACCTATGTAGGCCACAGGCGTCCTCCTGTTCTCCCAAAGGAGAGGAGACACTAAGGCCTCCCCAGTTAGATCTTAGAAGCCCAGGCAAAATCAGTAGGCTTGACGAGCTTCCCCGCCCCAGAGGAAAAATTCAGCCAGAAGGTGAGAGAAAGAATGACATGGGGAGACCAAATTTTGGTGAGCAAAAGGGCATACTTTATTTTCCAAAGTAGTTTTATACCTTAAGTTGTGCATAGAGGATAATGGGGGAAGGGGTAGAGTCATGCAAGGACAGCAGTCCCTGATCCTAATCGAAGCCAGGCTTTCAAACTTATCACATGCAAAAGTTGAGGTGATTTACATCATCTTCTGGCCAGGAGGCCTGTTAACATTTTAAGAAACTTATTTTTCTCTGCTGCTGCTAAGTCGCTTCAGTCATGTCTGACTCTGTGCGACCCCATAGACAGAAGCTCACCAGGCTCCCCCATCCCTGAGATTCTCCAGGCAAGAATACTGGAGTGGGTTGCCATTTCCTTCTCCAATGCATGAAAGTGAAAAGTGAGAGTGAAGTCGCTCAGTCGTGTCTGACTCTTAGCGACCCCATGGACTGGAGCCTACCAGGATCCTCCGTCCATGGGATTTTCCAGGCAAAAGTACTGGGGTGGGGTGCCATTGTCTTCCCCATATTTTTCTCTAAAGGTGATTATTCTAAAGTCAGGCACCAGCCTCCAAAAGCATTAGATAAAGTTGCATTCCTATAGGGCAAAGGTGAGGTGGTCACAATCAAGAAAAGAATTAACTCAAGGGTCCAAGGTTACAAACATTGAGGCTACTACTTACATTTCTATACACCAATTATATCAATCAATACACTGCCAGGGACACAGTAGGTAAGAGATATGGAGATTTAGCAGCAAACATTGGCCCAACATGTGAAAAACCCTTCACCAATACAATTTCTAATCAATCTTTTAACTGCTCAAAGGAATCTGTATTTAGACAGTTTAGAACATCTCATGCCTCTCACAGTTGGGAGGCTCTGAACAATCACATGTGGCCAGAAAAACCTATTCAGGCAGGCTAGAGGATTTCCAAAGGAGTTTGTAGGTTGAAACACTGTCACACCCAGGAATTATTAACTGGAACTGTAAGTTAACTCTTTTTCAGAGAGAGGTAGTTGGGGACAGCCCCCCATAAAATCAGAGGTATAGGTGAGAGCACAAAGCAGAAAGTAGGCAGACTCTGGTTTTAGGGGTAGATGTTCGAGAATTTCCAGGGGGACACCTGAGGCTTGATCCCACCTTTGCATATGCCGAGTCTCCTTCCTCATGACCTTTGCCACGGGTGGAGCTCCTCACACCGGCTCCCAGCAGATCCTGAAGTCCCAAAAGCCTTGCTTTTTTTATAAAACTCCCATAGAACCCTCATCCTATTTGACTTTGGACTCCAGTGTTTCCCAGGATGAAATAATAAAGAGTTTTATTAAGAGTAAACAAAACCAATAAAAAGAGTAGTTCACTGGTCCACCCCACCTGATGTGAAGTCCCTCCAGGCAAGTCATAGCACTTCCAAGCTGTAGTCAGGATTTCAGAGGAAGGGTCCCCTCATCCACTTTACAGTACTGGGGGAGGGGCAGCAGGTAAATAACTCTCAGTGGCATGCACCCCGGGAGCGTTAAGAAGCCAGCAGACACAGATCAGAGATCTGAGACAGTGACCACAGAGCAGAAGGACAGTGAGGGGGGTGGGGAGTGTGAAGAGGGGACAGCGAACCTGTCCTCACGAGGACAGAGCCATCTGAAGGTCCTGAGGACTGAATCCACCCACCCACCATAATACCCATTTGCATGAGTTATTTTACGACAAGAGGTCTTAGTAAGGATCACAGAACTAATAAGCCACCGCTAACCGGAAGAATTTGGAAAAGGTCAAAGGGAGACAGCACTTGTCTAACCACCTCCCAGAATCTTTCAAGCTGGCACCCATTTGGCTGAGCAACAAGTGCACCACCAGGAAGGAGTCTGCATCAGAATGATCGGCCCCTGGAAACTAATGCCAATAATGCGAGCCGCGTGGCAGAGCAGTTCTCCTGGGTTCCCTTACCCTACTGCTCTCCACCTGGGTGCCCCTTACCAATAAAATGTCTTGCTTTGTCAGCACATGTGTCTCCTTGGACAATCTATTTTCGAGTGTTAGACAAGAGCCCACTTTCGGGTCCTGAAAGGAGTCCCCTTCCTGCTCTTCAGGAAGGACCGCATTCATGCTCAGGGATCTGAAAGGGGGCCAGTGTCCCCCCACCCCCACCCCCCAGAGCAAAGGGCAGTATGAAGGGAGGGGAAGCCAGTGTACTGGGCGTGAGCTGGGTTGGGGGGTACAGACCACACAGGCTGAGCCTGTGGGCCATGGTGCAGAGCTCCTACTTCTTCCTGAGAGCCGTGGCAAGGCCCTGCGGGGCTCTGAGAGGGAAGGGGTAACACACTTGTCTCTCGAGATGATCCCTCTGGCAACAATGTGGAGGGTCTGTGCCAGTCTGGGAAATGGGGTTAAATAAAGGGCTCCAGTCCCTTTCTTGTGGGACTTCTCAAAGGCTGCAGAAATGGATGTGTTGTGAATCTTTAGGGAGAAGGAAAAGTTAGGATGCAGATTTTCACCGTGTTTGACCATGGAACACTTGGTTTTTTTTTTCTTTGAGCCATGTATCCCCTTCTAAAAGATTATTCCCTGGAACAGCAGTTTGGGAAACACTAGAAAAGATCTGCACTCTCATTGTTGAGTTGCTCAGTCGTGTCTGACTCTCTGTGACCCCACAGACTATATCCCTCCAGGCTCCTCTGTCTGTAGGATTTCCCAGGCAACAATACTGGAGTGGGTTGCCATGCCCTCCTCCAGAGAATATCTGTGCTACTCAGATGTTAATGTATGTGAAACATATCCCTGAAGGAACACAGTCTCCTGCCGGATGGGCTGACCTACTGAATTTTCCTACAGAACTTCACAGGCTGCCTCCCTCGGAGCAATGGAAATGACTGTCCTACTGCAGTATTACTGCTGCTACTGCTGCTAAGTTGCTTCAGTCGTGTCCCACTGTGCGAGCCCATAGACGGCAGCCCATCAGGCTCCTCTGTCCATGGGATTCTCCAGGCTAGAACACTGGAGTGGGTTGCCATTTCCTCCTCCAATGCATGAAAGTGAATAGTGAAAATGAAGTCGCTCAGTCTTGTCCGACTCTTAGCGACCCCATGGACTGCAGCCTACCAGGCTCCTCCGTCCATGGGATTTTCCAGGCAAGAGTACTGGAGAATTTGCCATGGGTGCCTGACACAAAGTACTTCACATATTTTATCTTTTTCCCTGTAAGGTTCCTCTGAATTTAGTGGATCGTTAGCAGGTAAAAATACATTTTCATGCAGTTTTAGCAAAGACAGAGTGAAGCCATCCAACACAAATCTTAAATTCTTAGCAATTAACTTCACTAGTGTTATTTTCCGTTCCTATTTACTTTTCTTAAAAAGGTGAGGGATATTTTTCTTAAAAAATGAGGGGTGCATTTCAAATCCATCAGCAAATGCTCTATGTGTCATTCTCTGCCCCTGTCAGAAGTGGCCTTTTGGTGATGCTGTAATTAAAATTATGACAAACTTACAGGGCTAATTTTAGAAAGTTTTTTTTTTTTTTTTCTCAAAGCAGAAGGAATGAAATGACCGCTTGCTCACAGATGATGTGTGTTGTGCATGCTAAGTGGCTTCTGTCATGTCTGACTCTGTGACCCTATGAACTGTAGCCTGCCAGGCTCTTCTGTCCATAGGATTCTCCAGGCAAGAATACTTGAGTGACTTGCCATGCCCTCCTCCAGATCTTCCTGACCCAGGGATCAAACTTGCATCTCTTAGGTCTCCTGCACTGGCAGGCATGTTCTTTACCACTAGTGCCCCCTGGGAAGCCCTGCTGCTGCTATAACTATGATCAACTTGAATGCCTAATTTTAGAAAGTGGGTTTTTTTCCTCAAAGCAGGGATGAAATGACAGCTTGCTTTCAGATGAGATAATTCAGTATTCAAAGGACTCTTACTGGAGAGACAGGAGCCAGAAGATTTAATGATCAAGTACTAAAACCCCTTTTGGCCACCTGCCCAGCTTCCCAGCTGCAGCATCAGGCGAGCTCACTCCCACAGGCCCGCCCTGGGAGGAGGGGGACTCTGTGGGACAACCCCCGGGCCTGCAGTAATACCATCTGCCTTCAGGAGTCAGACGCACTCTATACAATCCAGAAAAGCACTGTGGATAATTTAATCCCTGAATCTCGCCCACAAGAGGTCTCCTGAGAAACAAAGGAAGATGGAACCTGGGTCTCCTACATTACAGGAAGATTCTTTACTATCTGAGCCACCAGGGAAGCCCTTCAAAGGAAGATGGAGCTTGTTCCAAATAAAGGGATGTTTCCACCTTCACGTTTATGTGAGTTTGTATAGCTGCTGCTGCTAAGTCACTTCAGTCGTGTCTGACTCTGTGCGACCCCATAGACAGCAGCCCACTAGGCTTCCCTGTCCCTGGGATTCTCCAGGCAAGAACACTGGAGTGGGTTGCCATTTCCGTTTCCAATGCATGAAAGTGAAAAGTGAAAGTGAAGTCACTCAGTCATGTCTGACTCTTAGCGACCCCATGGACTGCTGCCTACTGGGCTCCTCCATCCATGGGGTTTTCCAGGCAAGAGTACTGGAGTGGGGTGCCATTGCCTTCTCCGGCATAGTTTACTAAACACTATTAATGATGATTATGGGGGGCTCGGGCAGTGGAGAAGTGACACCACTCCCATCTGTTTGAAATTAATTTTAAAATAGGGATAATTAAGGTCACACTCACAGTTTTTATGACTGATAACAGCTGGATGGGAGAACATCACCACATTGGTCGTTTGGTCACTAAGTCGTGTCTGACACGTGCAACCCCACTACAGACAGATTCTTTACCAACTAAGCCTTTGTGACCACATTAGGATTCCTGAATATCCCCCTCCATAAAAAAGAATTTACCCACCCCCCCCCCCCAAAAAAAAAAAACAAAACTGTATGGCTCCCTTGTACAAGGCAGAATCTGCGTTGGTAAGCTCTAAGTATCATGAAGAGCTAATGAACAAATCCTCTCTCTGCAAAGAAGCTGACAAAAGGGAGCGCAGTGTGCCCCTTCCTTCTCCCCAGGCACAGTCAGGACGCCAGGCCCCCTATTCTAGGAGGAAGGGAGTGCAGGGACAGAAAGAAACTGGAAGGTTTCTTCCCGGTCTTTCTATTTCTGGGGACTGGAGTGAAAATCCCAGCCCTTCTACCAAAACATGAAGGGGTGATAAATACATCTCCCACAGACGTCATCATCATTATTATAACCACAGCCGTAAGGGCAAAGCCCTCACACAGACCATGCCCAAACCCCCAGCAACCCTGGGAGGGCAGCACTAGGTCACCCCTACTTCACAAATGAGAAGAGAGAGACCTTGTGAGGTTACTGACTTGTTCACATTTACCCAGTTAATCAGCCAGCATTCCAGCTCAACTTGACCCTGAAAACATCTCAACCACTTTGCTGAGCTACCTTAAAATGGTACCAGTATGTAACCCTAAAGGTCTGATCTTCATAAGAATTAGTTTTAAAAGAAGCGCTTTTTTATCTACAATTATAGGCTTTAAGATAAAGTTACCTATATGTTAGTGCTTCTGATTTCCAGGGACCAGGAAAGCCGTTCAGTGGCTTGGTCCTGTGCTAGGAGATGTTTCTAAGCTGTCTAGACAGTGTTCCAGCTGCCACCACCGGGAGCGGAACACACCACTGCTCGGTACCTTGCTGTGCCAGCTGCACCCAACCACCACTGATGTGATCTTCAGAGTTGGAAAAAGAACCAAGGGCTGGAGACATTACTTGCAGGAGCCTGATTTGCTACATCTGGAATGTCTAAGAGGCAAATACAATGAGGAGCCCACAAAGCAGGAGTCAATGATGGTTCTCAGCCCCCACTCCCGCCTTGGGCTGTCCTCTTTCATGATTTTGGGGGACCAATTCCAACTCCAGCACATTAAGCAAGAGGTGCATCCACAGGTAGAGAAGGCAGCCTCTGAGGTGAACCTGAGGATCCTCACCTCCTGGTATTCGTGCCCAGTGTAATTCCCTCCTCTTTAATGTGGACTGGATCCAGTAATTTTCACTTTTAAGAGCAGAACACAGTAAAAGTGATGAGATGCCACGCCCAATAAGGTGAAAGCCACTCAGTCATGTCCGCCTCTTAGTGACCCCATGGACTATACAGTCCATGGAATTCTCCAGGCCAGAATACCGGAGTGGGTAGCCTTTCCCTTTTCCAGGGGATTTTCCCAACCCAGGGATTGAACCCAGGTCTCCCCCATTGCAGGTGGAGTCTTTACCAGCTGAGCCACCAGGGAAGCCCAAAAATACTGGAGTGGGTAACCTATCCCTTCTCCAGAGCATGTTCCTGACTCATGAATCAAACTGGGGTCTCTGGCACTGCAGGCAGATTCTTTACCAGCTGAGCTACCAAGACTAGGTTATAAAAAGACTGCCTTCTGTCTTGGATACTCACCTTCTACTGGCTCAATGGCTCTAAGTGAAGCCAGCTACCATGTTGTGAACTGCCCTGTGGAAAAGTCTGTTTAACAGGTAGTGATGTCTCCAGTCAACAGCAAGTAAGGAATTGAGGCCACAACAGCCATGAGTGAGCATGGAAGCAGAGGCTCTTCCAACGGAACTCAGAGATGATACAGCCTTACCAAACCTTGACTGCAGACTCGTGATAGGTCCGAGTCAGAGGCTCCCAACTAAACCTAAGTTTCTGACCTGCAGAAACCATGAGGTGATAAACATTTGTTGTTTTAAGTCACTGACTTATGGGATAATGTTCTGCCAGAACAAATAACAAACACAACAGGAGACAAGTCCATGGATGAGCACCAAATGCTGACCTCAAATTATCCCAGCAGATTTTCCCTTTACTGTTCTTGTTCTTGTAATTATCTGTGGAGGAACAGTGGAATTTTGTAGGCCCCTGATATGATGGTGAGCAAGGCTTTCTGAGCTGAGCACTTGAGATTTTAAGTATAAGGAGCTCTCCTTTCACTGCCCTTAAATGTCCAGGACATGCTTCTTCAAGAGGAGCAGACTAATGTCTTATTCCATCATCTGCATATCTGAAGACCTCTGTTAAATTATTACTTTTTGTATGTTTGTGCTCTTATTTAAATCTGTAGATCCATACAGAAACATATATGCAATATATTTTCCTCATATATTAACACAAACTGTCAGCTCAAAATGATATGAATAAACAGAAATGCATTAAAACATACTGTATACATAATAAAGATGTGTCTCTATTCACAGACTACAGAGTTATTGTGCTAAATGGTAAGTGCTCTAGCAGAAAAGGAATAAAAACTGGCATTGCTTTACCAAATAGCACTGGAGCCGACTTGCAGCACATGTAACAATTTATCTTTTGACAGAATATGAAAGCAAAAATCACTGAGTTATTTCATCATTAAACAGTTAATCATTAAGAGTCATTTCCAACATCTGTCACTTTTGCATTATAATCGCCTATTTCTTTATGTGAAAAAAAATAAAATTCATACTCTTTGCAGATGAATACTCCCTCTCTCTCCCATTTATTCAAATTCTACTCTCATATTCTGAAAAGTTTATGACTACATTTGGCACTGGAAAAGAGATAATAAGGATCTTCTGTAAATTAACTCCACTGTAAATAGGCAATTAACCCATCTTCCAGAAGGATGACCACTGCTATGAATATAGTATATTCCTTTTCTTACACACACACACACACACACACCACACTCTCTCTCTCTCTCTCTCACTCTCAATCCCTTCCCCCAAAGGAACTGTATTTTTCCCAATTACTATTTGAACAGTGATAAGGATTTGACTCTCAGGGCATGGCTGATTATGATGGTGATACTTAAGACCTCCTAAATGCAAATGATTTTTCAAAGCTGGACAGACTGTAATGCCAAGAGCAGCACATTAACTTCCCCAGAGGAGAAAGCAGGTATAATACCAGACTCATAAGGCAAATGAAGTACTGACTTTCATGCTTTAGGGATCACATTTGCACATTCCAGAAACAAGCTCTCTGTACAAAACAATGGCCAGATTGACCCCTTCCTCACAATGCTTCCACGTGGTGCAATTTCAATCTCATTAGAGTCATCTATGCAAATGAGATGGAAAAACAGACAGCCAGGTGACCATTAACAAGGAGGCCATGCAGTGCAGACGCACGCTGCCCTTGCTCATGCACAGCTGCTAAACGAGGGGCTGGGACCAGCTGATCTACAAGGCTTTGTCAGCTCTGCAGTTCCTCGGGTGCATACCAAGAACGACAAAACAGCAAAGCCTGGCTGCCTCAAAGAGGGCTTTGTAACGCCACAGAACTGAAACCCGTCACTCTTAGGCTGGCCTTGTCTACTTCACTGCAGGCTCAAACAGCTTACCAAAACCTCGAATCCAGCCCCTGCATTCAAGGCATAAGACCTGGGAGTCAAGAAGCCTATGAAGTCAGAGGTTGCACCTTACAAGGGCCCTAGTTGGATTGTCCCAAAGTCTCCATGGAAACTCCTGGTTCTGTTGTGATCTTCTGCAACAGTTCTTGAACAGAATACAATTCCTGGACAAGTCAAGCATAAGATTATCATCACACTGATGTGATTGAATCCTATCACTCCACATTCAGTCCCATTGGGAGAGTTGTGGATAAAGGCCCAGAGCCCAGGACCACATGCAAAAGAGCAAGATGGTTAAAGGGCCCTAGAGTCAGAGAATCTGGATTCAAATCCAAATCCACTCTGCTGTGTGAAACCTCGGGTAAGTAGCTTACTCTAGGCTTTGGTTACCCTCAGTAAAACGTGGATCCCAAGTGTGCTTAATTCATAGGATTTATAGAGAATTGATTGAGATAATCCTTGTACAATGCTCAGCAATGTGTTTAGGACAAAAGAAGTGTTGGACAAATGTTTACTAAGGAAAAGAGACCCACCTAGAAATTATCTTTGCTTTCTGATGACAGAGATTACCTTTAATTGAAGGGAGAAGAAATACCCCGGTGTAACAAGGTTCCTAAAAGAAACCTTTTCTCAGTGACTCCTCTGGAATCAGGCATGTCAAGGATCACCCTGACTGCAAGAACAACAGCAGGTTATTGAAGGTTAGCCTCTAGGATTGACTCCCAAACAAGAACAAAGACCCCAACCTGCAAACTCTAGCACTGCATCAGGCAAGGAAAGCATACGTCCTTGGAGAAAAGAGAACCAGAGTAGTCCTGGGTACACAGGACGGTAGGTGGAGCTGGGAGTTTGATACCACAGTGTCACTGAACTTCTCTCTCCTCCCAGCTCAGCCAGATTTTATAGCAGGCATTAATTGTGGGTAAAACACAAAGATCATAACTTCAGAAGCACAGGATGAAATTAAGAGTGTGCCGACCAGGTTTGGAAGCTTAAGAAGAACATTTCAATACTTTTCCAACGAAAGCCCTTATACCCGCTAACATGGGAGACAACCACTAGAATAGAGAGCAGTCAGGACCAAGCTGAGACAACCAAGCCATCCAGGGTGACGTCAAGAGGGACAGCCAGCATGACCCCATTACTAGGGGGAAAACAGCAGGGAAACTGCAGGGGAAGAGACAGGAAAGACCGAGGAGGGAGAACTCTGCAGGTAGAAGGTGACAATGGCACTGTTTAGCGAAAAACTAAATTTGATTTTCACAACAAACTATGAGTTAGAGCTGCTATTTTTCCATTCTGTAGACGTGAAATCAGGGAATCGTGGCAAAAAAATGTCTAAAGTTACATCACTAGAAAACAGAAAACCTGGAGATTAAATCTAGCTCATGCCACCTGTATCATTTGCAAGTGATGAGCAGATGGAATCTACCGTGTGTCTACACAGATGCAGTGGTATCATCGTCTCCATTATCTTTATTATCACTAATGTTACATCATAAGTCTTTAGATGAACAAAACATGTGTGAACTTTGCCTTCCAGGAGCACATCATTTAGCAAATACATTCAAAAATAACTCTTTCCTGGGACCTGAATGAGGTTGGTCTGAGCCACCTTCCATGGTTTAACGCCAGGTTCCAAGATCTCTGCCACTTCCAGTGGGTCCTTGGTACGGCTATGTCTGGCTCTAGGCTCTTCCTTTGCCATCTATGCTGGCTCAGTTTGGTACTGCTACAAACTCAGCCCCTTCTGGTATTTCCACAAACACATGTACACACTCTCAAACATGCAGGACCTCACACCAAAAAGATTTCTGGTTATGGCAGAATTTACCGAAGAGAGGTTAACATCTTCTGGCTTATTTCACTTCAAACTAAACTGTAGGTTAGACATTAGGTTTCTCTGTTCTTGAGATACCTTTTAGCCAACCAAGCATCCAGGCACTTCGACTAGGCCACTTCACCCCCGAGTAAACAAACCTAGCCACAGCACAAGTCTGCTAGGGTTCTTTCTAACTGCACAAAAAACCTCACATTTTCTATCCTTGCTCTCCTTTCATTTTTCTCCTCAAAAGCTCACAGATGTTCATCTATTGTCTGCTTCAAAAGAGTGTAACCATCACCTTTGTTCTCTTGGTTCCTGCTGAAGCCAGAGCCATTTTTTTCCTACGTGTACCTTATCAATATATCACTGTGTTTACTTCTCTGAGGGTTATTTCTGTGCCAACTGTTAAAGTAATCCACTAAATACCTTGCTACAACTGTATTATTACAAGCTTGATCTGATAAGCCCAAGAAGATAAAAATAAATTTTCAGGTAGAAAGAACAGAATTACTTCCAGTTATAGATACTGATGAAATCTTAAGTGAGAAGGTTGGATTTAAGAAGGGCATTCCAGGCAAAGAGGACATCACGGGCAAAGATGAGCTACTGGCATATGTCAGGGGAAAATGCTTCTTTCAGTACTCAGACCTACAGGGATAGAAAAGAAGAAAAAAGATTGGGAAAGCACACTGGAGACAGGATGTTCAGGTTGGAAGAGACCTCCATTCCATTCTATAGACAATGGGAAGCTATTTTTGAACAGGAAATTATTTTACCACCTCAGTGTAGAGACAAGAAATATAGGAGATCATTTATCAGCACAGAAATAACTCTCCACAATAGCAAGAAATGTGTATTCAGAACAAAGGAAGACCATGGGGTTCAGGTTCAAGATTTCTCCAGACCATTTCCTTGACCCTTTAAGAAGCTCCTTAACAGCTTCTGAGACCAGAAGATGGGAAGCAAGGGGGAAAGAGGATGGCTCTCTTATGTCTGCTATGCTGTCAATTATTTTGATTCTCTAATTAAGATTTTGCAGTTGATAGTTTCCCACTGTTTTCAAGTAGACTAGGGTATATCTGCCCAGTGACACTCCTGTGAACAGACTTGACCAAGAACAGCCATTTGTGAAGGTATCGTAAGGAATAATATTTAGGGAGGGAGAGCAGTCTAGCTATTTGCACACAGACTATTTGTACTTTGGAGATGGACAGACAGGTATTCAACCTGGTTCTGCTATTTATTAATACTAGTTGTGTGACCTCGAGCAAGTCATTTAAGCTCTGTGAGGACCAAACAAAATACAACTGCAGCCCAGATTAAGTGTGAGTAGATGGAATCTAATATACCTAAAATGTGTCCGGCAAACAAAGAGATGACGTATGGAAAATATCGGGCACACAGTAAACGTTCAAAAAATAAAAGTTACCATCTTCTTCTTCTTACTCCAAGACATTGGGGAGTGAGGTGCCACGTCTGGCTCTCCCCTAGTGCCCTCTCCTGGGCATCAGGTCCTTACATAAACCACCGCAGGGTGCTGCCTCCTCCTGGCCCTGTCAGTGATGAGAGCTGGCTGACCCCACACCGGCTGAACTTGCCCTGGCAGCAGGAACCCTTCTGTCCGGTCACCACTTCATGCCCATGACCTTCGTCTACTCACCCTGTTCAGACTCAAATGCAAGTTGTACTGAAAAGGCCTCTACCTCCTCTCTGCTTAGCCAAATCCCAATTCTGCTGCAAACAGGAACAGGGCCAGATGCTGGAAAGAAGAATACGATAAAAAAGGACCCAGGCCTGCCCTTAGATCAGTAAATTAGTATGTTAACTTCAGTAGAACTTTAGGTCCAATGTGGAACTCTTATACCACTAGAGCACAACAAAAAAAGGTAAGGCAGATAAACAACGTATAAACTAAACATGCTTTTTAAAATAGATTTTTACTGGTGTATTTTAGAGGCATGATTTGACTAGGAAATGCTGTAGCTAAAGAGCTAGATATTAGAATCAGAACAGTAAGCTTATTGGAGACAATGAAAGAAGTGGGGGATCCAGATCAAATGTTTAAAATAGTAAACAAATACATAAAATAAAAATAGATACATTCAATAGCTACATCTATAAAATAGAAATATTTTATGACTGCACCTTCATTTTGCTACTCACACACCAGAAGATCCTGTTCCTCACCGTTTCTTTGGTTCAAGACAGGTGCTCTGGGACTTACACAAGACTGGATACTGAGACAATGCTCCAGTTCTGATCAGAATGATCTCTGAGAATGATCTCTGCGTGTTGCTCAGACCTTTGCATGATACACAGTTCTTTAAAAAGGGTCAAAGACAAAGCCACCAGAAAAAAGTGCTGTCGTTAAGTTCTTTGATATCACAGATAACAGTTATAAGGTCCTCAGATGTCTGTCTGGACCTGAAATGTCAAAGTAAAATGAGGATTCCTGAAACGCTACTCTGCAAAGGAACAAGTCACAGAATGCAAATGGTGGTGTCATCCTCTTTGGCATTATTTTGAATGACTTCATAACAAGGGCCTGGTTGGCAATGAGCTTTTGGAAAGAACACTGACCCCGGATTTTAGTATCAGCATCACACAAGAAGCTAAATTATCTTGGTCAAATATACTCTCCATATACTCCAATATACCCCATACTCCATATATGCTCCAAATATACTCTTGGTTTCTACAATGGAAAATGAAGGGTTTTCCCCCTGGTGTCTCTGTACCTCTCTCCCAGTGTTTGATTCTCCGCTGCGTGTGAGGTCTAAGAAGTACATTCCCCTGAGAAACTTGTTCCAAGAGGAGCAGATATTGTCACGATCTGTATTTTTCTGTGCCTTTCTCTTTTTTCTCTGCTGGCTGGAAATTTCTGAGACTCATTTTGCTTCAAGCAAACCATGGAACAGAAAGAAGCACTCATGGGAGTTTTGACCAAAGGCATCCAGAAGTTAAAATGTGAGAAAATGTATATAATGAGAAAAGGATAACACACCATGGACCATCTAATGAAACAACTGTCTGAAAAACATTTAAGGAAAGCCACACTTAGAACCAAGGAACACATGCGGAGCAATGCAGGAAGGATGCTCCACCTCCACATCCCTCATCTCTGGGTGATACTAGGATCAGGAAAGAATACCTACACCCAAAACTTAACAAAACAGCACATCTAGCCTTGCATGCCTGCTCAGTCGTTTCAGCCACGTCCAATTCTTTGCAACCCTATGGACTATAACCTGCAGGCATCTCTGTCCATGGGATTCTCCAGGCAAGAATGCTGGAGTGGGTTGCCATGCCCTTCTCCAGGGGATCTTCCCCACCTAGGAATGGAACCCACATCTCCTTCTAGCCTTACTCTATGAAAACCCTGAACTGAAATTACTTTTAAGTCCTTCCTACAAACTAAAGGGCTTCCCTGGTAGAAGGTAAAGCATCTGCCTGCAATGCGGGAAATCCTGGTTCAATCCCTGGGTTGGGAAGATCCCCTGGAGAGGAAAATGACAACCCACTCTAGTACTCTTGCCTGAAAAATTCCAGGCAAAAATTCCAGGACAGAGGAGCCTGGTAGGCTATAGTCCATGGGGTTGCAAAGAGTCGGACATGACTGAGCGACCACTTTCTTTCTCTCAAACTAAAAAATACATGGTTCTACTGAAGAGAAAGTATGAAGAAGTCAAATTAGTGTTTAAATATTGGGACTTAAACACTTTAAAATTTAACCACATCTTAAATAGCAAGAGTTCATTTGAAATAGTATCAGAAATAAATTATATGAAGGATTTTTTCCTGATAAATGTCAAGATATAATTCACATGTTTCTCACAGTATGGCTTTAATTGAGAGTTAAACACAGTAGTGTATGGACATATGCCTATATATTTCTCCATATGGATAAATTCGTTTTGTAAAATAAAGGCACCATTATTACGTTCTGTGATCTAATGTCCTTCTTCTTATAAATGTTTATCATAAAATGATTAAGAAGAAGTCAAACAGACCTGGTTTGAATGGTAACTCTGCCACTTATTAGCTGAGAATTAAGTGACTTTGGGGGCTTTCCCAGGTGGTTTCAGCGGTAAAGAATCCACCTGAAAATGCAGGAGCTGCAGGAGACATGGGTTCAACTGCTCAGTCAGGAAGATATCCTTAAAGAGGAAATAGCAAATCACTTTAGTATTCACGCTGGGATAATCCGATGGACAGAGGAGCCTGGTGGGTTACAGTCCGTGGGGTCACAAAGCTGGACATGATGGAGTGGACACACACACAAGTGACTTTGGACAATGTACTTTACCTCTTCAGTTCAGTTTACTTTACCAGTTCAGTTTCTACACCTGTAAAATGTAATGATCCCCTCCTCATGGAGTGTTGGAGAAAGGGCTTAGACTCTAAAACACGCTGCTCAATAAGTTGTTTTTGAAACTTGCGTGTGCATGGTCCCATTGCATGTGCATAGTCCTGGGACATTAAAAAATAAATGCCAAAAAGTTGTTTGTATGTCCATTAGTTTGTGAGTTCCAAGCGACTTAGAAGATGTTTAAACATGTTGGCTCTGTATGAATTCGGAGTAGAGGTGGTGCAAGGAAGTTGCTATGAATTACTGGGCAAGACATCCCTTTCATCCCATCCCTTGTAGGGGGCAGTAGCAGCGGCAAGCCATCAATCAGCTGCAATACTAGATAAAATGCAAAGACCTCCCTATGTGAACTGAGATTGTTAGCTGTTTTCTTTCCTGAGGAAGCCCTAGTATATTAATGGAAGAGCAGCCCAAATGGAGGAAAACAGTCAGTGCAAAGTCCCTGGTTTAACAGAAGCATATCTAACGTGTCCGAAAAGCAGTAAGAAGGTCATTGTGGCAAGAGAGGCGATGTAACAGAAGATGAGGGCCTGGGAATTAGGTTGGGAAATGAAGAATCGGGAAAGAAGTCAAGGAGGTCTAGTCTCATCTATTCAGGCTGTTATAACAAATATCACAGACTGGGTGACTTGTGAACAACAGAAATCTCACTTC
Source organism: Tragelaphus eurycerus (assembly GCA_935064755.1). NCBI lineage: Eukaryota > Metazoa > Chordata > Mammalia > Artiodactyla > Bovidae > Tragelaphus > Tragelaphus eurycerus. The sequence goes on along the minus strand of CAKXYN010000010.1, from coordinate 34,103,169 downwards.
TCACAGTTGGAGGCTAGGACAGCCAAGATGGAGACACCAGCAGACTGTTTGCTGAGGACTTGCTTCCTAGAGGGCAACTTTTTGCTGTGTGTCCTGACGTGGTAGAAAGGATACGGATCTCTCTGGGGATTTTTTTTTTTTTTTTTTTTTGAGGCACGCCTGACAGCTCTGCTTAGTTTATATAAATTGTTTCATCTGTAAAAGTCAGGGCCCCCAGACCACCAATCTCCCACCATCTTCCCCACGTCTGCCTATCCCTTGAACCCTCTGTACAAAGTCTGCCCTTAGCCTTGCTGGGAGCTGAGCATCAGAGCTCCAGATTCTTGGGCCAGAATGACCTAGACTATTTGGCACATGGACGAAAAGAGGGCAGCCTGCAGAACTGAACCCCGTTCTGTAAGTCCCCCACCATCGCCCCAAGCCCTCTGGGTCTTCGCTGAGCCCCGACTGATGCTGGAGTCTCTTCTGTAGGAACACTAAGCCCAACCAGGAGGGTCATGATCTAGTTACCTTCCCAAAGGCCTCATCTCCTAACACCATCATGCTTTGAAGTTAGGATTCAATGTAGGAATGAGGGCGGGTGGACACATCAGACTGTAGCAGGACTTAGCTTTACCTGTAATATTTTTTCACAGGCCAATATATATCCATATTAATCATATGCATCCAAAATATATCAATAGAGCTATACGTATGAGCATGAATATACACACTTTTTTAAGTCTCTAAGAAAGCATGCCAAAGTGTTAGCATTTAGAAAGTGAGTACATGAAAAACTTTTTTGTATAATTTTTAAACATTTTTAATATCAAAAATTAAAGAGAAATCTCTTCAGTGTATACCCCAGTCATATACCATCTTCTTGGATTTCTTTCATTACCCTCATCAGTGAACAGGTTGTCTTGCATAATTTTGATTCATTTGTCTATTTCACTGACCACAATGTCTATCATTGTGACCACGACAAATCTGATAAACCAGATTTCTATGCCATCACACAAACATTGATAAAAATGTTAATCAACACAGACCAAACAGGAACTCGTGGACCCCTCTACAGCCTGTCGCCTACATGAGCCTTTTGGGATACAGCTGATCCACATTAACCTACGTGAACTCCAGCTTAGCCCATGTTTCCCCATCTTGCCCAGAAAGACAGCAGGGGAATCTTTGTCACATACAGTATTAAAAGTAGAATATACTACGTATTTTAAAACTTCTCCTTATCAGATGCAGACATAAGAGAACAGACTTCTGGACATGGAGTGGGAGAAGGAAAGGGTGGGACAAATGGAGAGAGTAGCATGGAAATATATACACACTACCGTAGGTAAAGTGGATCAGATCAGATCAGATCAGTCGCTCAGTCGTGTCCGACTCTTTGCGACCCCATGAACCGCAGCACGCCAGGCCTCCCTGTCCATCACCAACTCCCGGAGGTCACCCAGACTCGCATCCATCGAGTCAGTGATGCCATCCAGCCATCTCATCCTCTGTCGTCCCCTTCTCCTCCTGCCCTCAATCCCTCCCAGCATCAGAGTCTTCTGCAATGAGTCAACTCTTCGCATGAGGTGGTCAAAATACTGGAGTTTCAGCTTTAGCATCATTCCTTCCAAAGAAATTCCAGGGTTGATCTCCTTCAGAATGGACTGGTTGGATCTTCTTGCAGTCCAAGGGACTCTCAAGAGTCTTCTCCAACACCGCAGTTCCAAAGCATCAATTCTTCGGCGCTCAGCCTTCTTCACAGTCCAGCTCTCACATCCATACATGACCACAGGAAAGACCATAGGTAAAGTGGATAGCCAGTGGGAATTGGCTGTATGACTCAGGGAACTCAAATCAGGGGTCTGTGACAACCTAGAGGGGTGGGATAGGGTAGGAGGTGGGAGGGTGGTCCAAGAGGGAATCCACATATGTTTACCTCTGGCTGATTCATGTTGATGTATGGCAGAAACCAACACAGTATTGTAAAGCAATTATCCTTCAAGTAAAAATAAATGATTTTTTTAAAAATTCTCCTTATGAAAAGCAGAAAGCAAGAATATAAACACTGATGTTTTTCAGCCAAGGCCCTACGGACCCCTGTAATCTTTCCTGAGTTAATCTATTTGACCTGGTGAGATGCTGAGTCTTTAACCACACACAAAGGGCACTCTTAGGGTTAAACAAAATGCATAGGCACTGAATACAGCAATCTCTGCTGAAAGAAATAAAACCAATTAACTGCAAGTGATTATTTAACTTTCTAATATGATAGTATCAGCCTTGTGCACTGATTATTCCTCAACAAATGCATTTATTAGGCTATTACACATGCACGAGTATCAGATTATATAATCCCATAGACAATAACCGAAGAAATATTTCTGCCTGCAAAGACAACAAAATCAGGTAAAATGTTTTTTGGTCATAAAAGTCTAAAGATGACTATCTTATATAATGACTGTATGTGGTATAGGAAAGAGTATGTATTGTGCTTTGAAAAACTTTACATCCATAGATAATGTGACAGTAATATGACCCATCTCACAGAGTGCCTTTGCTTGAGAACAATTTCATGAGCACCATTTGAGAAAATTAGATCCATCGTCCCTCCATTTAGAAATGATTCTGGCTTATGTAACAAACCATGTTTTTTCTCTTCCCTCACTCCGTGGTCTTCAGGAACATTTTTCAGAAGAGCAGAAGGTTTATGCCTCTCCGCTTCTACGGCTCCTGCTGCTTCTGCTTATTCACCACCTAAAGTCTTACTTCTCTCTTTGTAACACCACAACTGACTACTGCAGAGATAATTTTGACATAATCATGCTAGAATTATGACTTGGGGACAGCGATCACAGGGAAGTGGATGAAATCTTACAATGGGTCCTAAATCACAAAGAAGTAACAGAACAATTTTCATTCAGATGATCTGTTCTAGTGTCACTACAGCGAAAACTAAAATTCACAGGCTTGCTTTTCCTCCTCTATTGGGCTTTTAAAACTCATTTCCAAGATTGTTATTGTAGTCGGTAACTTCTTCACAGCTAGAATTTTGACAAGAGAGGTAAACTCTGGTCACTTTAAAAATGTCATCACTAAAAACTGGTTGAGTTGAGCTGGGTAAAATGTGCTGGATAAATCAACAGCAGCTTATAACTTTAGCATAATTCAGAAATGAATTTCATACCTAAATCTCATCTCCACACTTTCCAAGGTAGGGGATTTGACTCTAGATTAGTCAACATAAGAACAAATTCATTCAGGTAAGTTTGAGCATGACTGTGAGCCCCTGTTGAATAACAAAGTAAAATTCAAATCATCCCACACTAAAACTGAACAGAAGAAATACACCCCACTGTGCCTCTGTTGGGTCTTGGCATACACAGATGGGTCACTACACAGCCAGAGCAGCCTAAGGAATTGTGAAACTTAACTTCTGCCTTTCTCACAGGCTTCTGTGATGTTCAGTTGCTTGGTTTATTTCCACTTTTCCATATTGGCTTCTCTTTCTCTCAGAAACCCTAAAATCAGTTTTCAATCTGATGTCAAAGAGTCAAACAAAGTACAGTGTGAAAAGCTGGTGACATATTTTTGCCACATCCCAATTCTAAAAAAAAAAAAAAACTAAATTACTGTTGAAATGACTTTACTTTGCTGACAAAGATCCATATAGTCACTATGGTTTTTCCAGTAGTCATGTATGGATGTGAGAGTTGGACCATAAAGAAAGCTGAGCGATGAAGAATTGATGCTTTTGAACTGAGGTGTTGGAGAAGACTCAAGAGTCCCTTGGACTGCAAGGAGATCAAACCAGTCAATCCTAAAGGAAATCAGTCCTGAATATTCACTGGAAGGACTGATGCTGAAGCTGAAACTCCAATACTTTGGCCACCTAATGCAAAGACCTGACTCCTTCGAAAAACCCTGATGCTGGGAAAGATCGAAGGCAGGAGGAGAAGGGGACAACAGAGGATGAGATGGTTGGATGGCATCACCAACTTGATGGACATGAGTTTGAGCAAGCTCTGAGAGTTGGTGATGGACAGGCAGTCCATGGGGTTGCAAAGAGTCGGACACAACTGAGCAACTGAACTGACTGCAATGAGTATGGTGGACACAGTCTAATGTGACCCCCAAGTCACAATGAGTAACTCCCTCCTTGCTATTATAGATGGGACTTGTGATTTGCCTCCAAGCTATAGAATATGGCAAAAGTGATGGGATGTCACTCCTGAGACTATGCTACACAGTATGGGCTTCCCTGGTGGCTTAATCAGTAAAGAATCTGCCTGCAGTGCAGGAGACCAAGGTTTGATCCCTGCATTGGGAAGATCCCCTGGAGAAGGAAATGGCAACCCACTCCAGTATTCATGTCTGGAAAATCTCATGGGCAGAGGACAGAGGAGCCTGGCAGGCTACAGTCCATGTGGTGGCAAGAATCAGACACAACTTAGCAACTAAACCACCACATATCTACAAGACTCCATCTTACCAAATTGGATAGAAAGGCCATCCCACTAGCCTTGACAAAGCAAACTGTATTGTGAACTGCCTATGGAGAGGAGCATGTGGCAGGGAACTGGAGGTGGCCTGTAGGACTGAGAGCCACAGTCTTTCAACCACAGGGAACTGAATTCTTTCATCAACCATGCGAGATTTGAAGATGACTCTAAACTCCGGAAAAGAATGCAGCTCAGCCAATATCTTGATCATATCTTTGTGAGACGGTGAACAGAAGATTCAGATAAGCTCTGCCATGACTGCTAATCCACAGTAACTTGAGGTAATCAATGTTAGGGGTTTTGAGCCAATAAACTTATGATAATTTGTTATTCAGTAATAGAAAACTAATACAGTGACCAACAAAAAACAATCATATTAAAAAATACCTGCATAACCACTAGAAATCAAGGATTGGTGCCACCTACACATCAGAATCTACAGTTTAATCTCCAAATACAGTCTAAGTGGTCCTGAATCAAATAAAGATGATGAAAGCTGCCCGCTTCCTGAGAACAATGTTTCTAGATGGTAGGATGAGGAATGAATAGACCCCCAATGACACCATTAGAGAAGGAAATGGAGAAGGAAATGGCAACCCACTCCAGTGTTCTTGCCTGGAGAATCCCAGGGACAGGGGAACCTGGTGGGCTTTCGTCTATGGGGTCGCACAGAGTCGGACACGACTGCAGTGACTTAGCAGACACCATTATACTATTGAGGATCCGTTTGTTTGCAAGCAAGAAAGTATAACTCAAGTGACTTAGCAATAAAGGAAATTTAATAACTTGGGAAAAGATAAATGTAGAATGTCTTTCTAGAGTCCCATGACAACTATTTCAGCTATTCAGTGACATCACTGAGGCCCAGTTTTGTCTTGTTTTTTTTCCCAACTCCACTCTCCCAGGCCTGGTGTCAGATATATCCTAAGACTGGCTTCTTCGCCAAGACAGTTGCCAACAGTTCCAGTGCCACACACCTCCTCTTTCACATCCATCAGAAAAGAGAGCTGTTCTGTATTCTCAGCAAAATTCCCAAGAGTCACATTGACTGGATTGGCTTAGTTGACATGCCACCCTCCAAACACTCCTCGCATCCAGGGGGCTGGAAACCATAGTTGGCTTAGCAAAGGTAATGTGTTCCACCCTTCAAGCTGGGCATGGAATAAGCATGATGGAAACACATAAAACCTAAATGGAAGTCACAGGTCTTTGGAAAGGGGAAGAGGTCAAGGATCCAGGGAGGCTACTAACAAATGTGTACTAAAACCCCAAGCTGAAGAGGAGAGTCTGGTGCTGCCCTATAACTCAGGAAGGAGCGCACTGAGAACCCACTGCTAAGTCAAGCCCTAGGGCCCTCTCACCTCAGCTAATAATGAACAGCTGCTGCACTGGGAGGCCTCAGACTTCCTTCCCAGTAAAGAGTTTCAGCAAACAGAAGACTGAGCACGACAGGGTCCTGTTCTGCCCTGCACGTGTGCAATGGCCCAGAAAGCCAGTTGTGACTGCAGCTGTGGCTCTAGATCTTTCTCCATGCCTCTCAGTCTTAAAAATCATTGAGCAAGCCATCTGATGATATAATTATATTTTTCTCATCTCTTCCTTCAAACAAATTCTATTTGAGATAGCTTGTCATAAATCAGACATTATCAGAACCCAGACCAATGCTTAGTGGAGACCAAACAAGTAAATATTTCCCTTTACAATAACAGTAAATAGAATAACTACAGAGCCCATTAGAAGAGTCTACGCAACATGGGAATAAAATAAAAGATTCTGAGATGGCTAGTAGAGTCTTTCTTTGAAATCAAGTTATTTCAAGAAATAGAAAAATCAGAAATTATCTGGTTAATCTGATTCAGGATTCTTTGACTTCAATTTTTAGATCACAAGTATATAGCAGAATGTAGCATATATCTCCATTTATAATGCACTAAATAATTCATATTTGAACATGATTCAAGACCCTAGAGTGTATCATCATGGAAAAGGAAACATTTGCAATTAAAAAAAGAGTGACAGTGGAATAGTCCTCTTTATCTTACAAGTAAAGTGGATGCTAAAATCATTATGTTGTTGTTGTTGTTTAGTTGCTAAATCATGTCCAACTCTTTTGCAACCCCATGGACTATAGCCCACCCAGCTCCTCCATTCATGGGATTTCCCAAACAAAGAATACTGGAGTGGGTTTTCATTTCCTCCTGCAGGAGATCTTCCCTACTCAGTATCAAACCTACATCTCCTGCATTGGTAGACAAATTCTTTACCAGTGAGCCATCTGGGAAGCAAAGTTATTACAGAAGCAGTTAAAGTCCAATTTGGACTGTGAAGAAAATGGAACAAGCAAAGTAGTGAATGATGTCAGGAAATTATCCCCAACTACAAAGGAGAAGGTAAAACCAATAAAAATAATGTAGAGAAGACATGAAATATCAGAGTCAGGTGATAATAGCAGATGTCCCCCAAAGAAAGAGAACTAACAAAAGAGAGAGCTGGAAGAAGCACAAGTTGGAATCAAGATTTCCGAGAGAAATATCAATAACCTCAGATATGCAGATAACATCACCCTTATGGCAGAAAGTGAAGAGGAACTAAAAATCCTCTTGATGAAAGTGAAAGAGGAGAGTGAAAAAGTTGGCTTAAAGCTCAACATTCAGAAAACTAAGATCATGGCATACGGTCCCATCACTTCATGGGAAATAGATGGGGAAACAGTGGAAACAGTGTCAGACTTTATTTTTCTGGGCTCCAAAATCACTGCAGATGGTGACTGCAGCCATGAAATTAAAAGACGCTTATTCCTTATTCCTTGGAAGGAAAGTTATGACTAACCTAGATAGCACATTGAAAAGCAGAGACATTACTTTGCCAACAAAGGTCCATCTAGTCAAGACTATGGTTTTTCCAGTGGTTGTGTATGGATGTGAGAGTTGGACTGTGAAGAAAGCTGAATGCCAAAGAATTGATGCTTTTGAACTGTGGTGTTGGAGAAGACTCTTGAGAGTCCCTTGGACTGCAAGGAGATCCAACCAGTCCATTCTGAAGGAGATCAGCCCTGGGATTTCTTTGGAAGGAATGATGCTACAGCTGAAACTCCAATACTATGGCCACCTCATGCAAAGAGTTGACTCATTGGAAAAGACCCTGATGCTGGGAGGGATTGGAGGCAGGAGGAGAAGGGGATGACAGAGGATGAGATGGCTGGATGGCATCACTGACTCAAAGGACATGAGTTTGTGTAAACTCTGGGAGTTGGTGATGGACAGGGAGGCCTGGAATGCTGCGATTCATGGAGTCACAAAGAGTCAGAGACGACTGAGCAACTGAGCTGAACTGAACTGATAATTAAGTAATTGATATAAGTAAGTAAGTGAAGTCGCTCAGTCATGTCCGACTCTTTGCGATCCAGTGGACTGTAGCCCACCATGCTCCTCCGTCCATGGGATTTTCCAGGCAAGAGTACTGGAGTGGGTTGCCATTTCCTTCTCCAGAGGATTTTCCCAACCCAGGGATCGAACTCAGGTCTCCTGCATTGTAAGCAAGACGCTTTACCGTCTGAGCCACCAGGGAAGCCCGACAAGTAATTGATAGTACATACTAAATCCTAGGTAAAATTAAACCCACTCTTACATATCCTGACTGAACACTTCTAATTTCAAGTATAAAGAAACAATTTTTTTAAAGAAAAAAATACAGGAACAAATATAATAGTTAAAATATATATATATATATATATATATATATATATATATCACAAATAAAAGTTTGTAAAGTTTAAAGTACCCACTGAAGAGCAACAAGTCTATTGACTTCCTATCACAAATACTATTGACTGAAAATCTTATAAAAACGTCTACAGACTTTTAGAAGAAAATATTTTAGTTCAAGAATTCTACATCCAGCATTCATATGTTATAGCAGATATGCAATGGCTCAGAATATGTACTGTCTAGAAAAACTTTCTTGAACAACTCAAAGATGTTGAGATGTATCTGTAGACATTGAAATTAATCATTTTAAACATGGCTGCACTGGACTTTTATGACTCTAAAACGTAAAAAATAGCTCAAAAATTATACCTCTTTTCAGACAAAAATATACAGTGGGGCAAAGACAGCCTCTTCAATAAGTGGTGCTGGGAAAACTGGACAGCCACATGTGAACAAAATGAAATTAGAACATTTCCTAATGACATACACAAGGATAAACTCAAAACGGATTAAAGATCTAAATGTAAGACCAGAAACTATATAACTCTCAGAGGAAAACATATGCAAAACACTCAATGACTTAAATAAAAAAGAAAGATCCTCTGTGACCCACCTCCTAGAGTAATGCAAATAAAAACAAAAGTAAACAAGTGGACTTAATTAAGCTTAAAAGCTTTTGCACAGCAAAGGAAACTATAAAACAGTGAAAAGACAACCCTCAGAATGGGAGAGAATAATAGTAAATGAAACAACTGACACCAAAGGATTAATTTCCAAAATATACAAGCAGCTCATGCAACTCAATAGCAAGAAAACAAACCACCCAATCAAAGAGTGGGAAAAAGACCTAAACAGACATTTCTCCAAAGAAGACATACAAATGGTTAACAAACAGATGAAAAGATACTCAGCATTGCTCATTATTAGAGAAATGTACATCAAAACTATAATGAGGTAACGCCTCACACCAGTCAGAATGGCCATAATCAAAAATTCTACAAACAATAAATGCTGGAGACGGTGTGGAGAAAAGGGAACCCTGTTGCAGTTTTGGTGGGAATGTAAATTGATATAGTCACTACGGAAGACAGTATGGAGATTCCTTAAAAAACGAGGAATAAAACCAGCATATGACCCAGCAATCCCACTCCTAGACATACATCCTGAGGAAAGCAAAATTGAAAAAGACACAGGTACTCCAATGTTCACTGCAGCACTATCTGCAATAGCTAGAACATGGAAGCAACCTAGATGTCCACTGACAGATGAACGGCTAAAGAAGCAGTGGTACCTATACACAACAGAACATTACTCAGCCGTAAAAAGGAACGCATCTGAGTCAGCTCTAATCAGGTGGATGAACTAGAGCCTATTATACAGAGTGAAGTAAGTCAGAAAGAGAAAGATATCGTATACTGATGCATATATACAGAATCTAGAAAGACAGCACTGATGACTTTATTTGCAGGGCAACAATGGAGAAACAGACATAAAGAATAGACTTATGGACATGGGGAGAGGGGAGGAGAGGGTGGGATGTATGGAGAGAGTAAAATGGAAACTTATATTACCATGTGGAAAATAGATAGCCAGTGGGAGTTTGCTCTGTCTCAGGGAACTCAAACAGGGGCTCTCTATCAACCTAGAGTGGTGGGATGGGGAGGGAGATGGGAGCAGGGTTCAAGAGAGAGGAGTCATATGTATACCTATGGCTGATTCATGTTGATGACTGACAGAAAACAACAAAATTCTGTAAAAATTATCCAATTAAAAATATTTTTTAAAAAGTTTAAAAATAGAAAAGAAATCATACCTCTTTTCAAACACTAGGAAAACAAGCTTTTTAAGAAATTTTTCAATTGAAGACCCATATTGGCCTGGAAGTCAGTGTAAACAAGAAAGCAAAGCAGGATACAATGTTCGCACAGGCACGCTCTTTCACTTGTACTCAAGCAAAGCCTATGTAAACAGAAAAGTGCACGCAGTATAAGTGACTAGTGAATGAATTTCCAAAGACAACATCCAGGTGCCAGCACACAGGTCAGGAGACTGAACATACAGGGATCCCAGGAGTCCCACTCTTGACACTGTCACTGTCCCTTCCCAAGACCAAAATCTCAATTCTAACTTCCAATACTGTAGCTTAACTTGGCCCATTCTTGTTGTTGTTATAAATACAAACACAGAGACTGGCTTCTTTCTCTGAACTTCGTGTTTGGGACTAGAGCAACTGTTCCTTCACCCGCAGAGTTTACTATATCAATGTATTTGTTGATGATGGACATTCTATTAAAATGGACACTGGGACTGTTTCCAGTCTAGGGTCATTCTCTGGTTCTGTTAGAAGAAATAAAAGTCTATCAACACAAAGATCAATGAAAGGCAGCACCAGCCTGAGTCCAGGAGACCGGGAGTACAGTAAACTGGACTCTGCTTGTCCTCCCTAACACAGGGAGCCTGTTCTCAGGTCTAGTCCTTTTAATTACAGACACGGAAGTGTGGGAATAGCAATGTGGTGTTGCCAGAATGGTTCACTGAAAAAGAAAACTCGTGATCAAAACAAAAGGACAAAGAAACAAAAACTTTCAATCCAAACTTTTCTATAAAAATGTTTCACTTTTAATGTGGGATTTTTTTTTTTTTTAAACTGGAAGCTTATACAGATATAGAAAACAAACTTGTGGATACTAATGGGGAAAGGTGGGGAGGGATGAATTGAGAGATTGGAATTGACACACATATACAGTAATATATATAAAACAGATAACTAATAAGAAAGCTACCGTATAGCACAAGGAATGCTACTCAGTACTCTCATGACCCCTATGAGAATAGAATCTAAGAAAGAGTGGATATACGTGTATGTTTAACTGAATCACTTTGCTGTACAGCAAAAACTAACACAAAATCAACTATTCTCCAATTTTTTTTATAAAACTAATTAAAAAAAAAAAAGACTAGAAGTCCAGTCAGAATTCTACATCTTGAAGCCTCAGATCTAGGTATTCATGATACAAAAAGAGCTTATCAGGATTTAGACTTTGTAAAGGGGCTCATCCCAAGTGGCTTTCTCCCCAGTCAAACTTATTCTGATTAAGTAAAGGCCCACCTTTGTTTCAGGCTTCCCTGGTGGCTCAGAGGTTAAAGCATCTGCCTCCAATGCAGGAGACCCAGGTTCGATCCCTGGGTCAGGAAGATCCCTTGCAGAAGGAAATGGCAACCCACTCCAGTATTCTTGCCTGGAGAATCTCATAGATGTAGAAGCCTGGTAGGCTACAGTTCACGGGGTCCCAAAGAGTCGGACACGACTGAGCGACTTCACTTTCACTTTTGTTTCAAGAAGGTTGCCCCAGGTCCTGAGGGAGAAGCTGGCCCTCAGGATCTCCTCTGCACTATGGCAGCCCTTCCCCAATCAAAATGCCTCCCTGTCTCTTTTATTCTTTAGAGGTTAAATTATCTTTTCCCACCCCCCGCCCCCCGATAATCCTTTGTGACCTTTCTGTAGACTCTTAATTTTCTTATTTAAGATACAACCAGAGGTTGAAAGTTTCTGGATGGGTGTCAAATATCCCATTATCGTCATCCCCCAGGAGACACAGTTTTACAATCAGGCTTGCGTGAGGGGACTTGCCGATGAAGTTCAACCTTCATTTCCACAAACCCAAAGCTAAAATACTTGATTCATTTTTCTTTCTTCCTCAACTGAAACAAGTCATTGCTAGACAGCCTTGGCAGGAGCTCAGACTATTTATGCTGGCTCCATGCTGGCAAAATAAAGAAATGTCCTTGATACTGCATTTTGGGTTTGACAGTGGCAGTAGTAAAGTGAGAAGGTCAAGTCATTTTTCAAAGTTCTAAGTAAATGATGTTCTAAAGAGACCGATATGAAAGGATTAAGGACTAATGCAAAGGTTATCACAAGGCCAACATCTATAAATTAGATCTTTTTCCCCCTAAGACAGCAGTTCTCAAATCTTTCATCTGTAAAGAATCACTGGGAGACTGTGGGTCCCACCCCTAGATATTCTGACTCAGGAGGTGGGGAGGGGCCAGAATTCACCTTTCAAACAAAGTCTCAAGTGGTACTGATGCTTTTGACCCAGGGAGCCCACTGTGAGAATCACTGACCTAAAGAAACCTTCACAGTAAGTATCTGTAATGATTCTAAACAATGAAAACCAGTAAATTAGACTGAATTAGAATTTGTTTGAATTTGCTTTTGTAAAGAAATCTGAAGAAATATTTTTTAAGATGGTGTACATTCCTGGGACTGTATGCCGTATCTCCATCTAGACACCAGCGGTTTTCTGGGGTACTGCTCAAATGAGAATACCGGTAGATACAAACATTTTCCGTTTGCATTTTAATTACTTGAAACTTAACGTTCACAAGTGTGTTCCCAAGTACAATGATCGTTTCCTCTATTATTCAATGCTTATCCAAACATTCCACTGAAGTGAACTCAACTGTTAGTTGCTCATTTGTTTCCAACTCTCTGCAACCCCATGGACTGTAGCCCACAAGGCTCCTCTGTCCATGAGATTTCCCAAGCAAGAATACTGGAGTGGGTTGCCATTTCCTTCTCCAGAGAATCTTCCCCATCCAGAGATCAAGCCCAGGTCTCCTGCTTTGAAGGCAGATTCTTTACTATTTGAGCCATGAGGGAAGCCAATGCTTATTAAAACATTCCACTAAATAAATACAAAATGTTTTAGGATGTAAGCACTGTACAGTTGAAAGGACTGTTTTCTCACAACTTTGGAGAAAGCAATCAGATAAGATACCTAAAACGGCCTCACTAAGCTATCAGTGATGCTCACTGAGCACCGAAGGGGAAGTAAAAAGCCACATTTGCATCCTCCCTTTATTGGATCAGTCACTGTTCAGTAGAAACAAACCACCTGACCTGGGCGGTCTTAGATTCTGAACTTGCTTTCCCTTAGACCTTTTCATAAACAAATAACTAGAAATTTCTCTGAGAAGGGGAGAAGCCAGTTCCTCCTTTCAGCTCCTGTCAAGTGTGCCTGTGCTCAGCCAGGAGGGTTCATTGTGACAGGCGTGGGACCTGTTCTTCCGAAACCTCACCTGGCAGCTTGCTCTGAGGTCTGCAGGCTCCCCTGTCAGGACCCACCTGGACAATGTCACCTTCAGAGGCAGACCATCCCACAGGTATCAGAGGTGACGTTCAGCTGCTGCTGGGTTCCCTTCTTACATTTTTCATTTGTTCAGATCCTGTTGCTACCAGTTTCTCTTGGTCCTGTCTTGCTGGTCTCGCAGGTCTAAGCATAATGGGTGAATCATTAATCTGTGCGGTTTAATTTCAAGTACACTGAGATTGCTTTCCCCAACAGTGTGGGTGGTGGTTGCTGGCTTCTTAAAGCTTGGGTGATCAAAGCCTGGTGAATTCACTTTATAATACAGTGATCATTTACTGATTCAGTCTTCTAAAGAAATAAAGGAGAAGAGATAAGCCTGAACTTTTTGGTTAACTTTTGGCTTCTTATCAGATCCATGGAGATAATCATTTAGAGAGGGCCTCCCAGGAGCCTCATCTATTATCCCTGCAAGGAGCTTGTGAGGTAGGGACTTTATTATCCTTTCATAAATGTGGCCTGGAGACTGACCCAGGTGGAGAGGCTTGTCCCAAGTCACAGGGCTAGCTGGTGCTTAGGCAGAGAGAGCAAGCAGACGGTTAACTCTAGAGCCTGGGCTCCTCTTCTCAGCAATGGCCTTCCAAAGCTCTGTTGTAGCTAAAGTTTCTTCAGTTCTACAGTGAGGGATGTCAGCAGTTACTACTGTCTTGGTTCCAATATTTGAGACACTGGCCAGTAAATAATACTTAATGACCCTTGGAAACAATGGAAACATTTAGAGACTATTTTCCTGGGCTCCAAAATCACTGCAGATGGTGACTGCAGCCAAGAAATTAAAAGATGCTTGCTCCTTGGAAGAAAAGCTATGACAAACTTAGACAGCCTATTAAAAAGCAGAGGCATTACTTTGCCAAAAAAGGTCCATCTAGTCAAATCCATGGTTTTTCCAGTAGTCATGAATGGATGTGAGAGTTGGACTATAAAGAAAGCTGAGCACTGAAGAAATGATGCTTTTGAATTGTGGTGCTTGAGAAGACTCCTGAGAGTCCCTTGGACAGCAAGGAGATCAAACCAGTCAATCCTAAAGGAAATCAGTGCGGAATATTCAAAGGAAGGACTGATGCTGAAGCTGAATCTCCAACACTTGGGCCACCTGATGTGAAGATCTGACTCACTGGAAAAGACATTAATGCTGGGAAAGATTGAAGGCAAGAGAAGGAGATGACAGGATGAGATGGTTGGATGACATCACTGACTCGAGGAACATGAGTCTGGGCAAGCTCTGGGAGTTGGTGATAGACAGGGAAGCCTGGCGTGCTGCAGTCCATGGGGTCACAAAGAGTCGGACACGACTGAGCAACTGAACTGAACTGAATGACTCTTGGGTATAATAACCACATACTAACTGCCACACCCTAAATCAGGACAATTAGAAGGAAATCTGAAGCAATGTCCTAACCCCTCTAAGGAGAAGAAAGAAGGTACAAGAAACCCAAGGACTAAGAATTCTGAAACAAATATTATGCAAGCGCCTATGTAAACATTCTGAACTTCTTTAGCCATGTTGCTGCCTGGAATTATAACAATGCTTTGCTGAGAAATACAATATAATCCCCCAGTCGTGTACATGCATAGAAGTACCTCTAACTCCAGACCTCAGCTCAGCCATTTGTCAGGAGAATGAGGAATGAGGAATGAGGTCTTCCAGTAAAAGACCTGAAAAGAGACCTAATATACCTGTTTTCAGGAGAAGGCAATGGCACCCCACTCCAGTACTCTTGCCTGGAAAATCCCATGGATGGAGGAGCCTGGTAGGCTGTGTCCATGGGGTCACCAAGAGTCAGACATGACTGAGCGACTTCACTTTCACTTTCCACTTTCATGCATTGGAGAAGGAAATGGCAACCCACTCCATTGTTCTTGCTTGGAGAATCCCAGGGACGGGGCAGCCTGGTGGGCTGCCATCTATGGGGTCACACAGAGTCGGACACGACTGAAGTGACTTAGCAGCAGCATACCTGTTTTCATTAGTAATCATTCTTCTCCTATGAAAAAGATGATATCAGCCAGAAATAACCTAAAATCTAAAATCAAAACCAGTTCAACCTCACCGTAACTAAAATGTTAAGTTTCCTAGCAGGTATTACTTTCTCCCTTTGCCCTCCAGATAAGGGTACCACGTGCGTTTTTGTTCTACATATGAAGCTCTGTTAACATTTGAGACCCAGCTCAAAATAGTAAAGCAAACCCAGCGTTAAGAATCTCAGGTTTCTTTTGTAGATAAGAGTCTGTTAACAATATCTAAGTAGTTCCCTAAACAACTCTCCAGTCTAAAATCCAGTATCTGGTAGTTTCACTTGGCTTTAAACCAGAGGAGAGCCAGGGAATAAATGTAAGAGAATAGAGTCCCCCTAAATCAATGTCACAGCATTGTCATAGCAATTTCATGATGTTGGGCTCCTCCCGTGCTCCTCCCGTTTCCTGATAAGAGTAAATCTAAGAGCCTATTAATTCTCTTGACACAGGATTACTGGACTTCTATGCCTGAAACAGATTAGAAGAAACCAAGGAATGAAAGAACCTGCCATAGGCAAGTACAAAACTAGAATTAATGACTAAAAATTTGGGAGTACATCAGTGTGGGACCATGTGATATGGGGTAAACAATCATATGCTACAAAAACCTGCAGCAATTACTGTAGTTTCCATAGAACTACAGTAAATGGTCATAACAGTGCATGTTAGCTAATCTCATGAGTGACAATCAACATAGGACAGGTCTTCAAGAATTTACAGGTGCCCAGTATTCTCTATTATCAAATTGAGGACATAAATAAGACACAGAAAAAGTTCTACTAAAAAGTATAGTCAATGCGATTAAAATTATACAGCACTAAAAGAACAAATTAGCTATCCTTAAAATTGGGCTGTCCATTCCTGAAGGGTTATAGACTGCTTTAGAATTACAGACTTGCTGGGAGATCCCTGATGGCCTAGTGGTTAGGATTCTGTGCTTTCACGGCCATGACCTGGATTCAATCCCTGGTCCGGGAGCTGAGATACCACAAGCCATATGGTGCAACCAACAGAATAAAGGATTATAGATTTGCTGAAGTTATTATTGGAAATCTCAGAATATGTGGTCAACTACTGATGTTCCTCAATCAACAAGCCATGTATCATCTAAAACCATTTCCCACATTGCCCATGGTAAGGCAAGATGGTTATATTATCTGTTCCACAGTCCCACATCAGACGTGTAAATAATCAGGAGTTGACCCTTAAGTAATACTTGATAGATGGGTAAGGATTGATGTTTTTCCATAGGAAACTACTTTCTTCATATGGAAAACTACAAAATAATGGAATAGCAGTAAGACATTTGCATGTCACCATGAATCAAGTTGGCAAATGAAAGAATCAGATTTGCTTGAACACAAGAACAGATAGGAGGTAATTCTGCATTAGTGAACCATAGAAAGCACCTCTAATCATGAGAAGCAGGGCATCTGAGTGACATCTGGGTTTTTCTTTTCAAATTTGCAAGTTATTTTTCCAAAACATGGGGATGGAAAATCTAAAATGTGTTTTGCCAAATACTTTGCATCACTATCTGAAATCATGTCTCATTTCGTAGTTTAAACCTTGAGGGAAAGGGCCTTGTTTTTCTTGTTCTTACATCCCTGGTATAAGCCAAAGGACATACATATATACAATCATATATACAATCATACATATATACATCATACATACACACACATATACAATCATACATAAGTGCAGAATATAAGGAAAATTAAACATATATTTGATTCTCTTAAAATGGAAATAAAAGGTGATGAGCTTTGTAGCTTCCAAGAAGTCTCTTAATCTCTTAGATCACCAAGGTTTTGAAAAGTTTTTTTGTTTCAATCTAGAAGGGATATTCGGGGAAGGCAATGGACTTTTGCCTGGAAAATCCCATGGATGGAGGAACCTGGTAGGCTGCAGTCCATGGGGTTGCTAAGAGTCGGACACGACTGAGCGACTTCACTTTCACTTTTCCCTTTCATGCATTGGAGAAGGAAATAGCAACCCACTCCAGTGTTCTTGCCTGGAGAATCCCAGGGACGGGGGAGCCTGGTGGGCTGCCATCTCTGGGGTCGCACAGAGTCGGACATGACTGAAGCGACTTAGCAGCAGCAGCAGCAGAAGGGATATTAAGTAAAATGTGCATGCATGCTAAGTCACCTCAGTCCTGTTCCATTCTTCATATCCCTATGGTCTGTAGCCTGCCAGGCTCATGAGTCCATGGGATTCTCCAGGCAAGAGTACTGGAGTGGGTTGCCATGCTCTTCTCCAAGGATCTTCCTGACCCAGGGATAGTACCAGAGGCTCCTGCAGTTCCTGCACTGCAGGCGAATTCTTTACTGAATAATAAATATTGCCCAAAGCTGCTCCAAGTCTTTGATCAAAACCCATGCCCAATAAATAAATAACAAAATTAAATAAATTAGGAGAGCCTGACATTATGACCCTCTAAACAACTGATGGGGGTTTTCCTGGTGGCTCAGTGGTAACGCCTGAAATGCAGGAGACTCAGGTTTGATCCCTGGGTCTGGAAGATCCCTGGAAGAGGAAATGGCAACCCACTGCAGTATTCTTGCTTGGGAAATCTCATGGACAGAGGAGCCTGGTGGGTTAAAGTCCATAGAGTCGCAAAGAGTCGGACATAACTTAGGGACTAAACCACTACCACCACCACATCAGTGGCCATTATACAGCAGGAATGTCCTCAAAACCTGCCAACTCACTCCACACCGCTGTTAGCAGGAGTGAACACACAGGTTTAAGTTAAAGGGTCCAGAGATAAGAAAGAAAGATACAAACAAGAGAGCAGATGGAACCAGCTGGGACTAAGATAGCATGAATCTGACCTCCAACAGATCTTGAGTCTCATACGTTGATTTTACAGCATTAGCAGAGTATATGATGTTGGAGAAGGCGATGGCAACCCACTTCAGTATTCTTGCCTAGAGAATCCCAGGGACGGGGGAGCCTGGTTGGCTGCCGTCTATGGGGTCGCATAGAGTCGGACACCACTGAAGCGACTTAGCAGCAGCAGCAGCATAGTATATGACACACCTACTGGCTGCTAGGACCAGACATTAAAGACCAAAAAGGATAAAAATCAGGTGGCACCCCACTCCCTTGGAAAAAGGCCTGACCCTTCAGGGTAAACTAATGCTTGCTGCTGCTGCTGCTGCTAAGTCACTTCAGTCGTGTCCGACTCTGTTGCTACTTAGGCAGCCCACTAGGCTCCCCGGTCCCTGGGATTCTCCAGGCAAGAATACTGGAGTGGGTTGCCACTTCCTTCTCCAATGCATGCATGCATGCGAAGTCGCTTCAGTCGTGTCTGACTCTGTGCAACTCCACAGATGGCAGCCCACCAGGCTCCCCTGTCCCTGGGATTCTCCAGGCAAGAACACTGGAGTGGGTTGCCATTTCCTTCTCCAAACTAATGCACAAGCATTCCTATTATTAGCTTCACTCCTCCTCCCTTTGTTTTCATTCTTTAAATCACTGTCGCCCACTTCCAAGGGGAGAAATTGATTTGTGAACGCAATTTCTGCTTAGTCATTCTTTGGCCACTGAGTAAAGCTTGCACTTTGTCCATCTCAGCTTGAGTTTCTTATTCACCTACTGGAACCCCAGTGGAAAAAAAAAAAAAAAAGAACCCTCCCTTAAGGAGGCAGGGAGCAGGATCCAAACGACTTAATTTGGTAACAAATTTCAAAACATAAACAATTTAGATTGGAAGACTGGACTCACTTAATTACCTACAAAACATAACAGATACTATTGTTAACTAGGCATTCGTTAGCTCCTCTGACTAACTAGAAGCTTCTGTGTGAAATTTCAGACACCTTTTTTCTCACGTGCATCTCCTTGTTTGCGATAGATTCTGCACTCTGCTCTCCCTTAATGATCAGCCACTTGCTTGCAATTTTTTTCTGGAAAAGGATGGAAATACACTGAGGAACAGAGGTATCTGAAGACTGAAACGGAACCACCCCAGTGTGGTCAGGAGAACAGCAACTCTGACGACATCGCCTCGAAGTTTCCAGCAACCGGGGCCTCTTAGTGGCACGGAGAAGATGGAGCCATCCCGCCAAGAGGTGCAGCCTGCAGGCTGCGAGGCCTCTCCTCCGTACTCCCTGGAAAGCCTGTCGAAGAAGCACTGTCAGAACCAGGGGAATATTCTCCACTTTGACCGGCAAGCCCCTGGCCGCTTGTCCACCTCGCCCACTTTGCGGAGGTTAAGAAGCCGCGGTTGCGGGAGTGTGCGCGGAGGTGCGCGCGGCACTGCTACTGCGCATGCGCCTCCTCAGCACTTAGCCTTGGAAGTGCGCACCTGGGGCGACTCGCAGGAGTCCCCTGGCTCCGCAAGTCCCCTTTCCAACAAGGTATGTGAAAGCACAGAGGAGTCCTCTCACTCCCTGTGGCCCCTGAGACTCCACTCAAGATTGCCTCTGGACTCTGAAAGGGCCCTCGACACAGCCGAGTCGGTTGAGCTCCAAATGGGGCCAGGTGAAGAGCGTGCCCTTCCCGTGCCTCAGCACCTCGAGGAGGGGTCGCTGTCTCAGGCCTCCTTTCCACGGAGAGAAGACCACGCAGCACCCAGCCACACTCCAGGACCTCCCGGACCTCAGGTAACACAGCTCTAAGCCTCTTTCCTCTCGTTTGGTGAATGCAAAGCATAATAGGTCTTCAGGTTGCCAAATTGGTGAGGATGGGGGGCAAGGCAGCGGCGCCTTCTTGAGGGAACCAACACAGGAAGTCACAGAGCTGGGGGAATACATAGTCTTTAGGACAGCTGGCTGTCAAGTAAAAGGGGTGCAGCAGTTTGGGGAAGGAGAGGAAGGTTGAGCTCACTTTCTTCTTAAGTATTCTTGAAGGCACTTTAAGAAAGGACCCGAATTAGAAATGGTCTCTCAGGCATTAGAAAGTCAAGGTGGCTCTCTTGCAAATCCAGGCTGTATGAAGACCGCCAGGCATGGCTGGTTTAAAAGGGCAGAAAGAACAAATTATTCAAATTTCTAACGTTCTAACCTTCTCCCCAAAAAAGAAAACTCCAAAACGTTAATAACTGGGGACGTTAATGACCTCTTCCTTCAAAATGTCTGCTTTGGAATTTTGGATGGATTTGAGCAATACTAAAATGTTTATTTTTCCAATTTATTTCAGAGAGAAGAATTGCATCAGTACAGGTATGTCTTTACTTTCTCCAGTGCTATGAAAGCTGTTGACTTTTTACTTTTTCATCTTCTGTTCTGACATAGCAGACCCAATGGTGTATTAATCAGGGTACTTTGTTTTACAGACCCCAAGTCACTCTTCATATTATGGGTGAAACAGTATTAATTTCCAGAGTCTCCTTTAAGAGCCTAGCATTTTACTATGGCTGGAGTATTTGTGGGTAGGGTATGACAGCCACAGGTGGCCATGGTTTTCATTTTGAATTGTCAATAACTTGGCCTTGTGGTTTAATTAACACTCACTTGGTAATAGTTCTTGTCAGGTAGAAAAGATGTAAAGGCCAGAAACATTCAACAGTTTTTCAAAGAGAAATTCAGAAGACAAGGATAAAAGGAACAAGATGTGCTGTTTAAATCTAGGGCAACCTTTAATATGCCTGTAACAACAGACTATGGTTTTATCTAGAATGCAGGTAGATTGTGTCACTTTAGAAACCAACTCTGACTTTCAGCTTGGTTGCCCAGTTCTGCCAGTGGATTTGCCATTTCTTTCAGGGATGAAGAGCTCCTGTGGCAGAAAGGGAAAAATCCAAGCCCAGTTTCATCCACCCAATTTGTAGGATTGGTGGGAAAGCCTTCATTTCATTTGGAAAGTCATCCTCAGGGAATTAGCCATTGTTTTATTACTGGCCCTCAATCCTCAAGCAAGAGTTTGCTGTTAATAGCAGAAGGATGAGATCCATCAGTGCAATCTTTGTTGATTTTAACTCTTGTAGATTTTAACGCTAGTTGCCCTAAATGTATCTTAGGTAGAGAATATTTACAAAGCCATAGGCAAATGCAAAGTATTATGTTAATGTCGACTAGTTATTGCTATGTAACGAACCACCTGGAACTTCAGTGCCTTAAAATGGCAACTAGTTATTGTTTCTTGTAAATCTTTGTATTAATTGAGGGTCAGTTGATCTAGCCTAAGCTCAGCTGGGTAGTTCACTCCATGTGTCCCTCATCTTTTCCATGGGGCCAATTTGCTGCCCTGGGCATTTTCTTATGTTGAAGGGAGAGGTTCAAGCGGATAAGTGGAAATATGCAAGGCCTCTTGGACCCTGAGCTCTGTACCTTGTCTAATTCTACTGATCAAAGCAAGTCACATACCTGAACTCAAGGGCAAGAAATTATGTCACCAGTATTATGTGGCAAACTGTATGGATGCAAGGGTTGGTGAAGAAAGGGGCCATTAATAGAAATCTTCGACAGGTACAGACCGGAATTAAGCTCTAAAATGATACCTAATTCAGATGTGTCAGAGAAAGTGAAAAGAGAATAGCTTCAGGGAAAGATGATGTTGATTAGAGTCAATCATGCAGAGTCTAATAGGGTATTTAGGGAATTTGTTCCTTACCCTAAGAACAGTGTGAT
Organism: Tragelaphus eurycerus; assembly: GCA_935064755.1. Taxonomy (NCBI): domain Eukaryota; kingdom Metazoa; phylum Chordata; class Mammalia; order Artiodactyla; family Bovidae; genus Tragelaphus; species Tragelaphus eurycerus. The sequence goes on along the minus strand of CAKXYN010000010.1, from coordinate 34,081,228 downwards.
CAGATGGATATAGGGTAGACATGAGATTTAGATGAGAGTAGACTCTAGCAAAACAATTAGAATATTCAGATATGAGAGGTTGGAGGGTCAGGCTCTGGTGAAGGCAGTGGAGTTAGAAAGAAATAGTTCAGGAGATGGTTAGGATATACCTACCATTTGTGAATAGTAGGCCACAGGGAGTGAGGGGGAGGAAGTTGTCAAGAATGACTTCCAAGCTTCTGGCTTGCACTGTTGGGTGGCAGATGGCTCCATTCACTGATACAGGCAACCTTGGAGGGGAGAAGAGAGTGTGGGTTGGTGGGATGAAAGTTTGAACACGTTGAATTTGAGGACCTGTGCAACATCTGAGTAGAGACTGTGAGTGGGTAGTTAACTAGAGAAGGCATCATGGATGGAGAGTCTGAGAGTCTTTAATCAAGGAATGCTTCCTAGACCACATAAAGTCTGTCCAACTTTGCATGTAACATGGAGTTAGTAGACCCAAAGGCTAACTGCTGGTGTGCACCAAACCATTTGCAAAAGATGATGTGCAGGTAACTATTATTGACCAGCAGAATCTTTGTGAGGCAGTAACAGAAATAGTCTCCAGTGATTCGAAGGGAAAACTTGGTCAGAGGGCTTGAGGCCTTATAAACCTGGGTGAGTTTCAGTATGTCACCATCACATACAAAATAGTGAAAAGTTACAGAAAGTCAAAGGACTTTGACTTTCTATTAAAAAAAAAAAAAAAAAAAAAAGGACCTCCTGGAAAACAGTCTTTACAATGTATTCTTATTAAGTGTGAAGGACTTCAAGCTTAAGGCATATCTACACTCATCTTTCCAAGTAGAGCAGTATATTTATCCCCTTTTGGGTTTCCCTGTACCTCATAAATGCCTCCATCATAGTATCTAAAACAAATGTTTCTCTGACATCCATCTCCCCTCAGAAACAAGACCTTTCTGAGGGCAGAGACCGCTTACTTTATACTTCATCTCAACAGCCATTACTCAGCTAGAGTCTGTCTCCAAAATATCTATTGAAGAAAAGGATGGATGGAAAGATGACAGGCAGGGTGGCAGGCTGCTTGGCTTACAGTGTTACTTACCTGTCCCCAGTATATTTGAATTTTGACAAAGGACATGACTTGAAGCCAAGCAATAAAGCCATGTTACCGGAATTTTAAACATCATGAAACAAGGAGGGGAGATTTTGTGGGCAGGCACACTTTCCTCAAACCACTTAAAATCAATCTTATGAGAAAACCTAATTTTTCAATGAGCCGTGAAACTGAGAAGGAAAAGGAACATACTACATTTATGAGAACAGACTAACCTTCCAGTGCTCAAAAGTAATCGGAAAAAAACTAAATATATCCAAAACATGAAAACCAAATGACAAGGAAGAGACCAGACAAAAACACTGATTGCCAGTAACTTATCTGGAGAGTCATCTAAAGCCAGTTTCATCTGCAATAGCCCTTACCAGAGACAGCACAACATAATATTAAGAGTTATTGGAATCAAACTCCCTGGGTTTGAATCCTGTATTTACTTCTCTCCGGCAGCATGACCTTGAGCAAGGCTCTGAACAACTCAAAACCTCTAAAGTATTCATCTGTTGAAAGTTGCTCAGTAGTGTCCAACTTTTTATAACCCCATGGACTGTAGCCCACCTGGCTCTTCCCAGCCCAGGGATCCAACCCAGGTTTCCTGCATTGCAGGCAGATTTTTTACCATCTAGCCACCAGGGAAGCCCTATGTCTTCCCTCATCTGTCAATTGGAGATGCAAATATGACGCTTCAACAGCATAGGGGTTCAGGATGCTGACCCTCTGTACAGTCCAAAATCCACATATAACTTTACAGTCAGGCCTCCTTATCTGAGGTTCAGTAGTCAGCGGATTCAACCAAGAACAGATGGTGTAAGTACTGTAGAATTTCATGAAAAAAAAAAATCTACTTTTTAAGTGGACCTGCTCAGTTCAAACCTGTGTTCAAGGGTCAACTATAGTACCCATCTAATAAGCTTTTGATATGATAACTCAAATTTACCTTTTTTAAGAAGCTGGGTCATTCATTCATTCATTTGGCACTTCCTGTATGCAGATCACTGACTTACTCTTTCCAAAATATCCTGACCCCAGAGTGAAATGATAAATCAAGGAAGTTCATCTGATGTGTCCAAACATTAAATTCAATATAATGTTAAATCTTCCCCAGACTTTTACTTAAAACCTGTTGAATAGCTAGCACTGTCCCAGCCATTAAGTGTGAAATCTTGGTAGAAAGTTAGTAACTACCAATGATTAGATGGCATGTTGGTTTTTTCAGTCACTGTTCACATTTGTTTGTTCTGTTTTGTTTACGTGTACACGCTGCTTTGTTTTTGGCTGCACTGGGTGTTCGTTGCTGCACACAGGCTTTCTCTATTGCAGTGTGATGGTTTCTCATTGCAGTGACTTCTTTTGTTGTGGAGCACGGGCTCCAGGTGCACAGGCTTTAGTAGTTGCTGTGAATCTCAGCCCTCCATAACATATTTTTTTGTTTTCTTTTTTCCTTCCAATTATATTGAGGTATAATTGACATAGAACATTATAGCATAATGATCTGAAATATGTACATGTTGCAAAATGATTACCACAATATGTTTAGTTAACATGCATCACCACGTGTAGTTACATTTTTTTTCCCCCTTGTGATATGTGAATACTGTTAATTAGTTAGAAGCCTCAGGGTGTCATGGAGGTCTTCTTGATCTGGGCCTGGCTGGAGGTTAGAGTGGGAACTGGCAGCTTCCTTTCACATCAGGAGCCTGTGTTATTCTTGCACTGGCATCAGCTCCCCCAGAGTGTAAACTCCATCACAGCAGGAGTTGTGCCTGTTTTGCTCATTGCTATATCCCTAGTGTCTTTAACACCACCTGACACATAGTAGATACTCAATGAAACTTTAAGGAAGGAAAAAAGGAAGTGCATTGGTTGATTAGTTAGGTTAGGTCAAGCTTGGTAGGGGGAATTGTATCATCCCTTTCTGGAAGTTTTCTTCTCCAGAAATTTATCTCCCTCTAGGTCCTTTCAACCTCCACCACCTTCCTAATCAGTTCTGTGTTCATCTTTCGAGTGTTCATTGGATTATTGGGGATTTGTATGACTATGGGTTGATCATACTGGGTGGTATTTTTTTAACAGACTAATATTTTTTTAATTTAAATACTTATTTTTGGCTGTCCTTGTCTTCATTGCTGCACTTGGGCTTTCTCAAGTTGTAGAGAGGAGGGGCCACTCTTCATTGTGGTGCACGGGGTTTTCATTGTGGTGGCTTCTCTTGTTGCGGAGCACAGGCTCTTGAGTGAGCAGGCTCCAGTAGTTGGGCCGTGTGGGCTTAGTTGTGTGCGTGGCATGTGGAATCTTCCTGGATCAGGGTTTGAACCCATGTCCCCTGCATTGGCAGATGGATTTTTGTCCACTGTACCACCAGGAAAGTCCCATACTGGGAATTATTTTGACTCTTGTCCAGAAAAGGTAGTAGTCTCAAAAGACAGAGATCTAGGCAGTTACCAATACTAGCAGCTACTCTTTTGCTCTGAACACATGTGGGTTTAATAACTGTCACTGATGGAGCCCAAGATGTCACAGCACAGTCTGTTTTCTGTGCTGTTGGAACTCTAAAGCTTGTCTTTGTTGTGTTCAAAGTGACATGTTGGGATGAGTCCCATTTGTTCATCCCACATTCATGGAGTGACCATTCTGTGCCAGGCCCTGGAGAGTAAGCTAGAGGCTCCCCGTATATTCTCTCTTCTCAGATGGATTTTGGTAACATTCTGGTAGAAAATGGAACATTTTGGTAGAAAACTGGAACTGGAAATTATGTAAAGAATTATGTCAAACATGTAAAGAAAAGTTTCTAACAATCTTGACAGACTCATAATGAAAAAAATGTTTCGCAGACCTTAACCAAGAAAGCTGTAGTTCCATAAGTGGTAATTGAATTGTCATTTCTCTATTGATTATTTTTAAAAGGGATTTTTTTTAAAGATTGTTACTGATTCTCATTGGTTGTTCCTGTGTAATTAACTCAAAATTTTAAGCAAGCATTCCAATTTGTAGTATATCTCTTGCATAAGGTAGAATACTATGGTTCTTAAAATAGAACACTGCAAGGTGATCCAGCCAGTCAATCCTAAAGGAAATAGGTCCTGAATATTCATTGGAAGGTCTGAAGCTGAAGCTTCAATACTTTGGCCACCTGATGCGAAGAACTGACTCATTGGAAAAGACCCTGATGCTGGAAAGGATTGAAGGCGGGAGGAGAAGGGGACGACAGAGGGTGAGAAGGTTGGATGGCATCACCGTCATGATGATCACGAGTTTGAGTAGGCTTCGGGAGTTGGTGATGGACAGGAAAGCCTGGCGTGCTGCAGTCCATGGGGTCGAGAAGAGTAGACATGACTGAGTGACTGAACTGAACTGAAACTTTTTCCAGTCACACAGTTGGAAAACCACCTGCTGGAAAATGTACATTCATCATGAATTTTAGTATCAGACAAAACAAGGCCCAATAAGCCTTTTATCTTGCCTGATAAAAGAAAAACAACAAGGACATTGTATTATCTTACTAAACTTCAAAAGATTTTTATTCCATTAATACACACATATCACTATAGGACAATTGCTACTCTTAGTTGCTACCCACTCATATTCTCTCTAGGGAGAAGGCAATGGCACCCCACTCCAGTACTCTTGCCTGGAAAATCCCATGGATGGAGGAGCCTGGTAGGCTGCAGTCCATGGGGTCGCTAAGAGTCGGACACGACTGAGCAACTTCACTTTCACTTTTCACTTTCATGCATTGGAGAAGGAAATGGCAACCCACTCCAGTTTTCTTGCCTGGAGAATCCCAGGGGCAGGAGAGCCTGGTGGGCTGACGTCTATGGGGTCACGCAGAGTTGGACACGACTGAAGTGACTTAGCAGCAGCAGCAGCATATTCTCTAGAGTCTTTTGTTTTTCTTTAACATTTGCACCTGAGAATTAGAGGCCAGTAGTCCTTGGTTTAAGCCCACTGTACAGAAGGAGTCTTTTTTTTTTTTTCACTGCAATTAAAAAAAAATTTATTGGAGTATACTTGACTTACAATGTTGTATTAGTTTCAGGTATACAGCATAGCGATTCAGTTATACATATATTCATTCTTTTTCCGTTTCTTTTCTCATATAGGTTATCACAAAATATTGAGTATAGTTCCCCGTGCTATACAGGAGGTTCTTCCTTTTATCTATCTTATATATAGTGGTGTCTGTATGTTAATCCCATGGAATCTTTTTTTAAGGATGCCAAAGATGTCTTTGTCCTGTTTTTAAAGGAGGAGCTTTAATTATTCATCTTTAAACATTTCTGCGGAGGTAAAGGTCATGACATAATTACTGCCCCACCCACTGGCCACTGGCGGGGAGAATAATAGCAAACCTAAACCCTTGGTTCACAGATCACGAGGCGTGGAAAGGGTCTCACTCACAGCTGTTCTCCACATAAGGAAGCTGAGGCCTTGGGAAGCAACATGCCAAGGTCACTCGTAATGAACATCAGGGTTAGGAATCGCAGTCCTAAGTCGGGTAACCTGCCGCTCAGTTGTATTGCCCCCTACATTTGTCTCCTGTGGCTTCTTATTAAAGTACCACTAACTAGTGACTTAAATCAAAAGACGTTTTACACTCTGAGAGTTCTGGGAGCCTCAGCTCCAAAGCCAAGGTGTCAGCAAAGCCACACTTCCTCTGGAAGCAGTCGGGGAGGACTGTTCCTTGATTCTTCATGCAGGCACTCCTTGGCTGTGGCTGCATCACTTAATCATCTGCCTCTGTTTTCACTTGGCCTTCTCTCATCTCTGTCTTTTCTCTGGGTGTCTCTTATAAGTACACATGTCATGGGATTTAGAGCCCACCCAGATAATCCAGAATAATCTCATCTCAAAGTCTTTTAATTACATCTGCAAAAACCCCTTTTAACACATTCACAGGCTCCAGGGCTGAAGAGATGGACATGTGTTTAGGGGCAGGGGAGTTTCCATTCAACCCACTGTGGTGTTCTTTAGTTGCTAAATCATGTCAGACTCTTTGTGACCCCCTGGACTGTACAATTCCATAGACAGAGTACCCCCAGCCTCCTCCTCCATGGAGTTTTCCAGGCAAGAATACTGGAGTGGGTTGCCATTTCCTTCTCCAGGGGATCTTCCCAACCCATGGATTGAACCCTCATCTCCTTCATTGCAGGTGGGTTCTTATCTAAAATAGTAACCATCATTATATATCAATTTAAAAAAAAAAAAATTATCTTAAATGGTTCATAGTACCATTTTCTCATCATATTTCCAAGTCTTTTTGGAGTCTGACTTGGGTATTTTAATTGAATTCTTGCTCTGTTGTTCACTAACAGTGAGACCTTAAGTGAATGCCTATCTGTCCTTCTAAGTTTCAGTTTTCCTTGGCTCAATAATGAGAACAGTAATTTCCACTTCATAAAGTACTTGTGAAAATTAATGTTAGTGCATGTAAAGCTCTTAACAAAATGTCCAGTAACAGCTGATACTCAGGAAGTGTCCGCTGACTTTAAGTCAGAATAATATGCACCATGAACAATCCAGTCTTTACACAATTTATGTATTTGAGGTCCACTAGGGGACACATTTCCACCAGCCAGAAACTTTTCTGGCACTGACATGTGATCACAGGCTCATTGCTGAATGTGATGCCTGGGTGTGTGGCTTGCCCAACTGTGGGAGAGAATTCTCTGGATTCTCTACATTGTTGCCACCCCAGCCCACACCATGGACCTTCATACCTTCAGTGGAAGACAGAATAAGGAAAATTTCTGGTACCAGAAAGGAGACAAGATTATTCCAGCAACCATGGGACTAGTTCCTTCAGATCTGACCGGCCTGGAGCATCACAACTCAGGGTTAGTGAAAGTGTGGTTTTGTCTGGGTTCGGGTGCAGGGGAGGTGGGGTTCTGGCAAGCCAAAGAGGACTGTGAAGTCTGAGTCAGACACCCAATTAGTTATGCAACCTCCTGGGTCCAGAATTTTATCCTAAAACAAAGAACCAGAATAGCCAAGCATAGAACCAAAAGACAAAAAAAAAAAAATGTGTTTCTCATAGTTGTTTGTTTAGTGTGCTTCTCCAAACTACTAAAGAGCAGCAATTAACTTAACCATGACAATGGCATGCCAGCCACACCCTAAACATTCTGCAGTTACTCTCAGCTCATTCCTCAGTTTAATCTTCCTCTGAGGAAATTGGGTACCAAAAATTTCTCTTCCGCACCCTCTTCACACAGGATGCCATGACCCCATGTACATACATACCATTTCATCTGAGGAAGGGAGATAAGTCTGAATTTATTACAGTGATTGCTTACAGAGAGTAATCAATTTAGAACTGGACACAGTGACCCTGTGTGTGTGCTACCTCTTAAAAGAAGCAGTCCCATTTAGAAGAGCAAAAATAAGATACAGAATCCTGATACAGCTATCAGAATTACTTAAAGAGATACTTTTAAAACATTCTAGGCCTGACATTACACATTCAGATTCTTATTCAATTAGTCTGGGCTGCCTCTGTGGTCAGCCCCTTTGCAGGGACAGCTATTTTAAGGCCAGTGATGAGTTTACTGTCCTTTAGCAGTTACTAAAAGAAGTAGGTGGGGCCTGCTTGGTGGCTCAGTTGTAAAGAATCTGCCTGCAATGCAGGAGACCCAGGTTCGATCCTTGGGTCAGGAAGATCCCCTTGGGAAGGGAATGGCTACCCATTCCAATATTATTACCTGGATAATCCCATGGGCTGAGGAGCCTGTGACCATGGGGTCACAAGGGTCAGACATGACTGAGTGACTAACACTTTCACTTTGGAACCCCCAGCACCTCTCCCCTCATGAGACCTAAATGCAAAGTCATTCTGAATTCATTGCAACTGCATTAACATTACTAATCCAATAATCTGAGCATCTGTGGCTGATACAGGCATGGGTTCCTGTGCAGAGTGCCCAGAAATCTAGTCTGCTGCCAGGCACAGGTGATGCAGAGGCAGGTTTTCTGCACCAGTTCATGTCTCTTCATTTATTATGTGCACATGTTCTTTCTTACTGTTTTCCTAGGTCTTCATATGGTTACAGCTGTAATTCTTGATATTTTTATTAACCCATTCCCTCTTCTGATGAACACAAGAATGTCATCAGAGCTTCTGTTACACCATTCTGTGGGCATGCCTACCTTTCTAGAATGAGCATCCCTGGGTTTTAGACACCAAGGCAACAAGGCCAAGGTCATGACTCAAGCCTAGTAAAGGCAGTTGTTTGCCCTCTGTTCCATGTGTGCACACTGAATGCCAAAACTGCCCTAATGTGCTCCCAAAAGGATGCCTTATGTCAGCAGGTATCCCAGACAAGGAAGAAATGGATAGGGGTAACTGAATCACCTTTAAAGGTAGAGGAACTCAAATTGCATTCTGTGTTTTGTGTGTGCATACAATTATTCATTTGTGATCCAGAATGGAAGAGCAAATTCATTCGGAATCTATCTGTGTATTGTCCTATAGATCAACATGGCTGTTTATTCAACAAGCTTATTTGGATATCTATTCTATGTTGGGTTCTATACTTGGTGCTTAAATTCTGTGATAATAAGACACAGCATGAGCCTTCAATGAAATCATTGTAGAAGCAAAGTGGAAGGAAGTAGGGCAAGGTGGTTGGCTCTCTTTGGGTGGATTAGAAAAGATTTCTGGAGGGAGAGCATCCAAGCTAGAATTTAGAGATGCCTATGAGTGTGTGTGCCTGGCAAAGTGGAGATAGGCAGATGGGAACTACTTGAGCCAAGTCATGGAGGCGTGATGTGCAGGGCAAGTTTAAACAGTGAGTAGCTAGCTATTACTGGAGTACACATTCTGCAGAAGATTGTGTCAGAAGGGGAGAGCAATGACTCAGTGTGCACAGGTTTGGTTATTATCCATTTAATCAAGAAATATTTATTGGTCCCTTACTGAACACAGGGATTTAGACCAGGAGGTAGGAACTCAAGGTAAGAGGGGAGTAGATAAGACATGATTGTGCACAACTGCGTTGTAAAGACTTCACTGGTGGCTCAGACAGTAAAGCGTCTCCCTACCATGTGGGAGACCTGGGTTCGATTCCTGGGTCGGGAAGATCTCCTGGAGAAAGAAATGGCAACCCACTCCAGTACTCTTGCCTGGAAAATCCTATAGACAGAGGAGTCTTGTAGGCTACAGTCCATGGGGTCTCAAAGAGTTGGATACAACTGAGCGACTTCACTCACTCACCTTGTAAAGTAAGATTGTCCAAGGGAGGACAATCTCAGAAGAGTCTTTTATTCATTCATGTTCATCAGTAACCATGGACTGAGTACTAAAGGAGCTCCCACCGACGCAAATAAGACCTTCTTAAGTAGAAGGAGATGGCATTCTAGTAGGATAAACAGACACATAAATAGAACATGATGTTGTAGTATGTTCAACAACCAACATAATCACATTTACTGACAGCTTACTAAGTTCCCGTCACAGATCTGTGCTGTATGTTGATCGGTTGATCTTCACACAAAAAGTAGGTATGGTTATAGTCTACATTTCACAAATGGCAGTCAGGACCAGAGAGGTTACTGGGCTCAGTCAGGGTCACTCAGCTAAGATTAAAATCCAGGCAGTTTGACTCCACATTCTTAGCCATTGTTCTAGAGAACTATAGAAGCGTGGAAGAGAAGTGCATAAGCCAGCTTGGATGAGGCCAGGGAGGACTGATTTTTCTATTCCACCATTCATTATGTCCTCTCAGAGTCCCAAGGGAACCTAAAGATAGCTTATAGAATCTTAAGCCAAATTCATAGTACTTACCAGATTGTATACCATTTAGAGTTTAAGCTCAAAAGAGTAAACTTTTCCCCAAAAGTCTACATAGCTTACATTTCCTATTTAAATTACTGTATTTTTCCAATCCCCTCTATCCCCATAAATACCAAACCTCATTATATGCTTCCAGGGTCTTTACCAGGAACAGTATCAAGTTTACAGGGAAGCTTCTAATACTTGTTTTTCAGGGTACCTCTTGGGGCTCCCAGAGGTTTATGCTACCTAATACCTTTTGGATAGCACCATAAAAATTCCTGGCTGGATTTATGTACTGTTGATTCATTATATCAGTTCCGGTGTTCATTTGCAAAATGAAACTAGAATTGTATTTCTTATTCAAATTACTGTAAGTTTTCCAGCTTCCGCTTAACTCAGACCCCTCCATCCTCATAACCATCATGAACATTAGATTGGCAAATGACAAAAATGGGAGAGTTGTGAAAAATTGTAACTCTAATGATTTTGTTAAAAACCTCATCAAAAATAGGTGGTGAGAAAGTCAAATGAGAGTGCAGAATTCTTGGAGAAGGAAGTCCAGGATGAGGAGGTGTGTGTCAGTTAAGACAGCCTTTGTCTGCATATCAGAACCCAACTAGAACAACATAAGCAAATAAAGGATATTCTCTTGTAACATAACCAATCCTGTCAGGCTGCCCCTTTTCTCCTGTTCTGCTGTCCCATTTGCAAGATTATTGGTATACTTGCAGGTATCAAGCCATATTCATGACAACAATAAGGGGAACGGGTGAATATAGCCACCTCTGTCTCCTTTGAAAAATTTTCCTAAGAGCCACACCCTGAAACTTCGGTTTAAATCTCATTGGCCAAATTTGTGTCACATAGCCTCTGCTAGCTGCAAGGGAATCAGGGCTTGTCAGTGCATTAACTCGGCACATGGCACCCCCTCTGACAAGCATGTTTTGACGAGGGCGTGCACATGGCTTGATACCTAGCAGTTCTGCAACATTCTAAAATTTTCCAATTAAAAAAGGAACAGAGAGAGGCCAGTCAAAATAAATTTTTAAATCCTAGGACATGAAGCTAATTGAATAAATCTGAGCCTGATTTTATCTAAGTAATTTCCTTTCAAGTTCCTTAGATAATCCATGGCCCTAAATCTCATGAGATGAATAGGAGTTAGACAGGTTTGGAGAGGGCAGAGAGAGTACAAAGCATTCCCAGTTAAGTCACAGACATGTGAAACATTTTGTGTGGGAAATTACAATCCATTCCCAGAGAATAAATGGCAAAGAGTATTAGGAAGGTTACTGGGCCAATTCATGGAAGGCTTGTATGGATGCTTTAAAAACATGTTTATCTGAAGCTAGGAGGGACTAGGGCCAGACTTATATTTTGGATAACTTATATTTAGTGACTGGGTGTGGGATGGGACCAAAATGATGGAGCAGAACGTGAAGATAAAAGTGATGAGACAACTGTGTTAATACAGATGGAAGCTGTTGAAGACCTGGCCTAGGGGATGCCAGACAGCACACAAATATGAAGAAATATTTCTTTGAGCGTCAGGGGAGACTTCTTAGAGGAAGCAGGTTTTTATAACTGACAGTTTTCTTTTATGCCTCTGTCATCTGTATGCAGAGTCTGAGGCTTTCTTACCACATAGATTTTGTAGGAATATATGAGACATAGGTTATTCACTGGAAAAGGCAGTGGCACCCCACTCCAGTACTCTTGCCTGGAAAATCCCATGAACAGAGGAGCCTGGTAGGCTGCAGTCCATGAGGTCGCTAAGAGTCAGACACGACTGAGCGACTTCACTTTGACTTTTACTTTCATGCATTGGAGAAGGAAATGGCAACCCACTCCAGTATTCTTGCCTGGAGAATCCCAGAGATTGGGTATCCTTTTGGGCTGCCATCTGTGGGGTCACACAGAGTCAGACACGACTGAAGCGACTTAGCAGCAGCAGCAGCAGCAACAGGTTATTCACTAATTGTACATGCCCATACAACTTGTCCTACTGTTCGTATGTAAAATGATTTTAAATGTTTTTAGCAAAAGGCTGAGGATTTGAAATATATTTTAAAGGTAGGAAAGACCTATATCAAGGTACTTGTATTCTCAAAATCAGTTGTTCTCCAACTCTTGAGTATCTAGCTGCTGCTACTAAGTTACGTCATTCATGTCCAACTCTGTGCGACCCATGGACTGTAGCCCACCAGGCTCCTCTGTCCATGGCATTCTCCAGGCAAGAGTACTAGAGTGGGTTGCCATTGTCTTCTCCCTGAGTATCTAGGGAGTTGGGTAAAACTGCAGATGCGGGGGTCCACCTTCAGACCTACTGGATCAGAAGCCAAGAGTTAGGACTTGGGGATGGGTAAAAAAATAAATTCCACCAGCTATTCTAATACCAAGCTTTGGTCAACAGCATGTTAGGCCTGATAGGACATGAGCAGGACCCCAGCAGCAGATATATTGATAGGAAGAAGGGCATGAGAGCCAAGAATATTCAGTTATGAGACAAGAGATGAAAGTACAGGCAGAAAGGGCATCAGTGCTGCAAAAAAGTCAGCAGCATGGCACTTGGCTACAAGGCATGGAGGACTCACACTGTAGCCAAGTGGGAAAGTGGAAGGATCAGAGGAAGGACTGGCCTCGGGAGCCTCAAGGGGCTCCAGGCAAGGCCTCTTTGTTGGAGGAGGAAAGCTACATGGCAATGACTCAAATCATAATATCCAAAGGAATATGACAGACCCAGACTCTAGACTTTCAAGGCAAATTCATAGCTAGACTTTTTGTTGGAGACAAAATTCCTCTGTATATAAGGTAAATGATATGCTAAGCTATTTGATTAAAAAGGGAATTTAAAGATTACATAGGTTGATAAGTAGAGGGAATTGCATTCCCTCACCCTCAAAATAGACTAAAGGAATATCTGAACAGCTCTGATGGGGAAACTGAAAATCCCTGTAATTGAATGTTGTCATTCCTTACTCATTTTGTTCCTTAGAAATCACTGATCACATGCCTAGTGGTTTTGTGGCTACTCCGCACTGTGTCTGATGTCAACCATTTATTTTGTGCACATGTGACAAAGTTTCATGAAATAGGGTAGAAGGAAGAAGTTAGATAGGCCTGTTGGCTAAGCTTTTCCAATAGCAGTTGCCATTTTTCCCTGGGAAAAATAAAAGTGTTGCCTTTAAACAACCAGCCTCCGATATCTAGGGGTGTGTGTGGTGGCCATGCACATGCATCCTGTTCCCTCTGAGGCTGTATGGGTAACTTGCAAAGACTCTTGTGTTTAAAGGCTTTCTCCTAGTGTCCTCCTGAGTCAGAACACATCTAGTATGTTTGTGTTGATACTTCCAGGTAAACTCTTCTGCTTTGGATTAGTCAAAAACCATCAACAATCAATAAGGCTCAGAAAGGTGTCAAACATGGGGTGTGTGGGTCATCACAGCCCTCCATGCCTGGAGTGGCCTCCTAAGAAAGCCAGCATTAATCGAGCTGCCAGCAGTCACTTCTGAGTACCCAGGGGTGATCTGAGTGATAGCCCTCCCTGCATGTCAGCTATAAGCACTCCCCTTCCATCTCCTGAACACAGATTCTACGAGCACAGGAGGAGTTCTGTGGTGCTCAACTTACCTGGCCTTGAGGTGTTCCCTGGGGACCTTCTGGTGTCAGCTGGAGCTGCGGACTACCTGTGCCATCCACTTCTGCTGCTGAATTCAGGTCCTGTCTGTTCAACTTTTATTACATGCCTGCTATGGGATGGATGTTTTACAATAAGCAGAGGATATTTACAGAATATTTAATGACTACGAGAACATGGGCACTACCAAATTAGATATATCATAAACTAGGATAAGCATCAGCCATGAATTATGGGAACCAACTGAATGGGGCATCCCACTTACAGAGACAGATAAGTTATGGACCTTCCTCAAAAGATCCTCTTGTCAAATAATATACCCCATGTCCAGGACCTGGAACAGGTACACCAAGTGACGGTCAGCATCCTGGAGCAGAGTGCCCTCTCTGGGCTGCTGGGCAGCACCCCTGCCATTGCTGTAACCCACCCCCTGCTCCTGGCTGCCAGCCTCACACCAGTGTCTCCAGCGAGGGTGGCATTCTGTGGAGACAAAGGCCCTGGTGACAGCAGATTACTGTCAGAGCTGATTAGAGAGCGGCAGCCTTAAGGGTGAATCTTCTGCATTTGAAGTCAGTTGTGGGAAAAAAGAACAGTTGCGGTGTTCAGGACGCACTCCCATGGTCCCGATGGTAGCCATTCAGAGCTAAAAGGAGACTTGAAGATTATCATTCACCCTGGTAGTTTTTAAACTGGCTTTGTTCTTAGCAGAGCCCTTTTTTACAGAAGAATACTTCCTTGGAAATCCAGTCTACAAAACAGATCCAGATGGAGTTTCAGTGCTTGAAAATAGGGTGAGTCCCAAAGACTCACCTCTAAGGCATTCCCCTGAAGCCAGGGGGCCACCTGCGGCAGCATACTAGGGAAACCACCCAGCTCTTTCCTCATTCCCATGTGTGCCTAGCGAGACACAGAAAGGAAAGGTGACCTAGTCGTGGTGCCTGCTGGTCTGTGTCAGAGGAATGGGATTCAGACTCTTGACTGAATGCTCTCCACCAGCCTACACCAACCACCTGTTGGACAGGCAGCCATAGTCTTATGTGTGGAACTCAGCCATAAGTGAATAAAGTGTAAATAACATTTGTATAGCCCTTCAATCTTTATAGAGCCCTTTCACATCTACTGTCTTAGATGATACAACGATCCAAGTGACCATCGGTCTCATAGGATACGGCCACCCAAATGAACACACAAAAAGGGATTCAGTGGACTCAAGGGACTCAAAGCCAAGCCCCTTGACATTAAAGCTAGTTCTAACCACAGAGTAGCCTTAGGAGTTAGACCATGTTCTGTAATGCTTTGCAAGTGCCCTAAACTGGGTAACAGCTAAAGCAGTACTTCCCAATTGAAGAGCTTCAGCGTTGTCTGAAAAATTCTGGTGTCCTATGCCAGACCTTCTAAACTAGAAACTCTGGGAATGGGGCCCAGCAGTATGCTTTTTAATAAGCCCCTCAGGTGATTCTTTTGCCAGCTAAAGGTTGAGATCCACTATGCTGAGGAGCACGGTCACAACTGCTACATGATATTCTTTTTCTTTGCTAGGCGGGTGTGCCTGGCATCCCAGTAGATGCCACAAAATGAAAAACATGCAGCATTCTTCACCATATCCCTCCATGCCCTCGTCTCCAGGAGTTTATAATAGAGTCCTCATGTTCCCAGACCATGGTCTCATGTGGTGCTTCTCCAGAGACCCCAATTATCGCAGTTCAATTTGGACATCATAATTTACCACCAGATATTTGAAGGCTGAGAGTGGTAAAGCAGATTTGTTTCTAAGGGGGGTTCCACCTAATCTCCGCTTTAAAAAGATCAGTAAGGTGGTCAGAATGAGCAAAATAATTGGTTGGATTCCAGGGTTCCAGTGGGAAAGGTCCCTCAAGCGTACTCTTTTGGTAAATGCTTTTGATGGAAGTATTAATATTATGCAGAATTTCCTGATGAATTAGTAGAAACAGACAAACCTTTAAGACATCCATTTTGTGTGTGGAATTATCAGAGCATCTCACCTAAACTTGAGAGATGACTCCCAGCTTTTTCTGGGTTGCATTAAAAATTAATGCATACACACCGAGGTAATCAGAATCAAAAGAGAGACGTGTACCCCAGTGTTCATCGCAGCACTGTTTACAATAGCCAGGACATGGAAGCAGCCTAGATGTCCATCAGCAGATGAATGAATAAGAAAGCTGTGGTATATATACACAATGGAGTATTACTCAGCCATTAAAAAGAATACATTTGAATCAGTTTTAATGAGGTGGATGAAACTTGAGCCTATTATACAGAGTGAAGTAAGCCAGAAAGAAAAATACCAATACAGTATACTAATGCATATATATGTAATTTAGAAAGATGGTGACAACAACCCTGTATGCAAGACAGCAAAAGAGACACAGATGTGTAGAACAGTCTTTTGGACTCTGTGCGAGGAGAGGGTGGGATGATTTGGGAGAATGGTATTGAAACATGTATAATATCATATAAGAAATGAATCGCCAGTCCAGGTTTGATGCATGATACTGGTTGCTTGGGGCTGGTGCACTGGGATGACCCAGAGGGATGGTACGGGGAGGGAGGTGGGAGGGGGGTTCAGGATGGGGAACACGTGTATACCTGTGGTGGATTCATGTTGATGTATGGCAAAACCAATACAATATTGTAAAGTAATTAACCTCCACTTAAAATAAATAAATTTATATTTTTTAAAAAAATAATGAAAATGACATAAAAATCAAGAATCTACAATCTAATCTCTTTATTTCCTGATCATCAAAAGAATGTGTTACTGAATGACCTTGCAATTTGAGGCGACTCCTAAAGACTATGTGGATGATGTCCAATAGAGACAATAAGGCCCTGATCTAAGATTGGGGATATGTTGATGCCCCCCTATTTCAGGAGTCTGCACTCATCCACACCTGGGGATTATATGCTAGGGTGGTTTCCAGTGTTAAAATGAAGCCCTTTCAGCCCCAAAGTCCTATAACTCTGTCTAAAATTAATTATGAAGCATTTTATTGCATTTTATAGATTTCTCCTTGAACGATAGGGGAAAAGAGGCTGAAACAGGACAGTATCACCAGACGGTAGACTAGGACACCAGCCTTTCAGTTGCAGCATTGTTTCATTCACTCAGCTGCGTAAATATAAATATTCATTCTGTGCATTCTCAAGAGAAGGAGAATTAAAGCAGGAAAAATTCTGTTTGGCTCCTTTGGAAAAGCGGGTTTTGTAAAGCACTGCCTTGATCTGTCACTGGTTCATCAAAGTACTAACATATCTTCTCTAATTTCTTCACCCACCAGAGTCCAAAAAGCCAAGATGGCCCTTCTCCAAGAAAGGAGTAGTGAGTATTGAGCAATTGTCATTTTTGCTTTAATTAAGCCTCCAGTAGCTGGGAAATGAAGGAATGTCTGAAAAGCCTCTTCATCGTACTTTATCTTTTTGTGACAGCAGATGGCACGTGAAGTTTAAATTATATCATCACATTTGTAGTAGTGGATATAGGACTCGCCAAGTGATGCCACTTGGTGCAGTGATACAGTGCTGATTGCCAGTGGTTAATGAGCTCTGCAAGAAAACAAAGCAGTCCTAATATCGTGATGCCTTAGAGCTCCAAATTTATAACTTGACACAGTGTAGGAAACAGCTCACTTGATGGAGAAAACTTGCACAAGCGTATGCCCCAGTTTGCAGTCAGTGTCGAGCATATTGGGAACATTGAAAAATTAATGAGATATTACAGAAACAGATTCTACAGATACAGTCTATTTCTGGGAAAGCCAGTTGGATTAATCCTAGTGGATTTTCTTTAATTCCTGGTGCCCTCAATTATTGAAGAGTTATAAATTGAAAATTAGCGGTGCCTGATTCTTTCCTGCCTAGGACGTGAGCTGGCCAGTGAAACCTTCCCTGCCAACATGCTAAGGACAGAGGGAACAAGGGTTCCTCCCTCCTGGAGTGAGGAGGAAGGAGAGGAACTGACTGTGTTCACCCCACAACACCTACACACCACAGCCAGCAGCACCAGGAGGGCCTGTGAGGCGTTACGGCACCTCTTTGTGTTTAAAAAAAAAAAAAAAAAAAAAACTGCTCACGTGGCCTCTCCAATCAGTTTGCCATCAGTTGCTGACATCTACTTTGGAGGTTCTATGGATACATATACCTTGATATTTTTTTAAAGTCCCATAGCTAAGTTAAAGGCTCTCTGAGATTTCAGTCCCAGCCACTCCACTTACTGCTCTGTGACCTTGGCCAAATGAATTCATTTCCCTCAGCTCCAAGTCCTTCCCTGTTTAAGAAAGAAAAGAAAAAAATGGTAAAAAAAAAAAAAAAAGCAGATGGTAATAGTACCAGCCTCGTAGGGTGGTTGTGACAAATAAATAATGCATCTGAAGTGTATCCCAGCACTGGGTGCATCTGCAGAAAATCAGTATTGGCCGTATTTTTGAGAGTATCATTTGTAACCAGGGTTTGGAACACTACTTGTTCTCATAATCAAGTATATGAGTGACTTTAGCATTATTTTTTCAAAAGGAAAAAGTTTGTGTGAGTGTCTTAGTCACTTTGGGCTGCTGTAAAGTACCACAGGCCAGGTGGCTGAAACTGCTAATATTTATTTCTCACATCTCTGGAGGCTGAAAAGTCCCAGATCGGAGTGCCACATGCTGAGAGTTAGTTAGTGCCACGTGGTGAGAGTTCTTTTCCTGGCTTCCAGATGGCCTGCTCCACAGTGTCTTCACATGTGGAGAGAGAGCTCTGGTGTCTCTTCCTCTTCTTATAAGGATACTAATGTCATCGTGAGGGCCCTACCCTCATGACCTCATCTAAACCTCATTACCTCCCAACAGTTTCACCTGCAAATACCACTGAGGGGATTGAGATTTAAATATATGAATATTAGGGGAACAGAAACATTCAGTCCATAGTCTAAACATCACAAGTTGAAAATCATAAACTATTAGTAAAACTATAATTTGTCACCAGGGCTGTTGCTCACCAGTCATTCACATTTTGCCCCTCTTTAGGGATGTGATATGACTGTTTTCCTGGCAGGTCTGAGGCAGGGCCTGTGGTGCTGCCTCTCCTGGGATCCTTGCTTATTTAAATGAAAACAGAGTCAGCTGTCAGTCAGGTCTGGAGTCTCAGCATGCATGCAGTCATGTCGGACTCTTTGCGACCCCTTGAACTGTAACCCACCAGACTCCTCTGTCTGTAGATTCTCCAGGCAAGGATACTGGAGTGGGTTGCCATTTCCTTCTCTAAGGTGAGAGGAAGGGGCATCTCCCATCAGCTCTCCTGAGGGCTCCTCCAGAGCAGGAAGCTAGATTGTGCTTTCAGAAGGGAAGACTTAGCTAAGGAAGGGATAGACCTACAAGTTTTTATGATGCATCTGTTTTTTTCCCATAAAGTAATTTGTTCCACATGTATTGGATAGCTGTATGTGCCAAATGCTGGACTAGGTGTATAAGATGCCAAGATGCTCATTCTTAGCTTACAATTGAGAAGGTCAGACTGACCTGTAAATTGGGAAAAAATTAGATAAATGGCTTGCACAATGTTGGAGGTGGGTAGGCAGAGGTGGAGATACACCAAGAATAATCAGTGAAATGACAAAATGTTTCAGCAAATGTTCTCAGTCAGTAATGGAGGGAAATTTATTTCTTAAAGGCCCACTTTTAAAGGGACACAATATCTGGTCTCCTTAAAAATTAGTGTTTACTCCTCCATCTTTTTAGCCTTTTTATTGAGCAGTTCATATCTATATAAATGATAATCCACATCAATATCACATATACCGTATTGTAATGTATTTCCCCAATCTATCACAGATATTTCCTTTCATTACTTTTTTCTTTCTTCTCTCCTTTCTTTCTTCCCAACCATCAGTAACAGCATTTGTAAATAAAGCAAGCACATATATAATTTTTACCATGTTATAAGGTAGTGTTTCTGTTTACATATTCCTGTTTAGGTATTTCATAGTTTACATATGTTAGCTCACTAATTCTTAACAACAAACCAATAAGGTAGATAACATTATCACCCCCATTTTGCAAATGGGGAAACTGAGGTTCAGAGGGGTATGAATAGCCTGCCTGAGATCACACAGCTCGTAAGTGACTGTGGGGATGTGTCTGAGCAGCCCCGGGCAGTACGGCTCTGAATCTGTTTTAGCCCAGTACTAAACTGCAGCTCCAGCTGTGGGGTCCATGACCAGACCTGGGCACCCCTCCTCCCTCCTCCTCTTCCTCCTCCTCCTCTTCCTCCTCCTCCTCCTCTTCTTCCTCTTCCTCCTCCTCCTCATCATCACAGCTCTCAAAGATCTCTTCTCTCCTCACCAATTCAAGTCAACCACTAGAAAATCCACATATTCACATACAGTCAATCCTCTGTGTCTATAGGTTCTGTATCCTTGAATTCAACCAACTGCAAATAAAAAAATATTTGAAAAAAGTACTCCAGAAATTTCCCAAAAGCAAAACTTGAATTTGCCATGCAGCAACAACAGTATACATACTATTTACATTGTGTTAGCTATAAGTAGTCTAGTGGGCTTCCCTTGTAGCTTAGTTGGTAAAGTATCTGCCTACAATGCGGGAGACCTGGTTTCGATCCCTGAGTTGGGAAGATACCCTGGAGAAGGGAAAGACTACCCACTCCAGTATTCTGACCTGAAGAATTCCATGGACTGTATGGTCCATAGGGTCAGAAAGAGTCAGACACGACTGAGCGACTTTCACTTTAGAGATGATTTAAATATATAATAGGATGTGTGTAGACTATATGAAAATACATTTTATATAAGGGACTTTAGCATTTGTGCATTTTGGTATCTGAAGAGGTCCCAGAACCATTCCCCCTAGGATACTGAGGGCTGACTATATACCAATTTATTTCAGTTCCATATCACCAGTGTCTACTACAAACTTTCATTCCACCTACCTCTTAGTTATTTTTTAATTGGAGGAAAATTGCTTTATGATGTTGTGATGGTTTCTGTAGTACAATGCTGCTGCTGCTGCTGCTGCTGCTCTAAGTCGCTTCAGTCGTATCCGACTCTGTGTGACCCCATAGACGGCAGCCCACCAGGCTCCCCTGTCCCTGGGATTCTCCAGGCAAGAACACTGGAGTGGGTTGCCACCACCTTCTCCAATGCATGAAAGTGAAAAGTGAAAGTGAAGTCACTCAGTCGTGTCCAACTCTTAGTGACCCCATGGACAGCAGCCTACCAGACTCCTCCGTCCATGGGATTTTCCAGGCAAGAGTACTGGAGTGGGGTGCCATTGCTAATCAGCCATAATTGTGCATATGCCTCCTCCCTCTTGAGCCCCCCTCCCCTCCCCTGACCCCACTCCTCTAGATCATCACAGACCATCTGGCTGGGTTACCTGTGTTATGTAGCAGCTTCTCACCAGATATCAGTTTTAAACATGGTAGTGTTTATGTGTCTGAACTGCTTTCCCCATTTGTTCTGCTCTCTCCTTCCCACACTGTGTCCAAAAGTCAGTTGTCTATATCTGCATCTCCATTCTTCCCTGCCAGTAGGTTCATCAATACCATTTTTCTAGACTCCCTGTATGTGTGTTAATATACGGTATTTTTTTTCTTTCTGACTTCACTCTGTATAACAGGCTCTAGGTTCATCCACTCACTAAAACTGACTCAAATTTGTTTCCTTTTTATGACTGATATTCCATTGTATATATGTACCACATCTTCTTTATCCATTCATCTGTCTGTGGACATCTAGGTTGCTTCTCTGCCCTACCTATTATAAATAGTGCTGCTGTGAACTTTGGGGTACATATGTCTTTTTCAGTTATGGTTTTCTCAGAGTATATGCCCAGTAGTGGTACTGCTGGGTCATATAGTAGTTTTATTCCTAGTTTTTAAAGAAATTTCTATGCTGTTCTCCATACGTCAGTATGAAATCTCCCATACTGTTACATATAGTGGCTGTATCAATTTACTTTCCCACCAACAGTGCAAGAGGGTTCCCTCTTCTTGCACATCCTTCCTGGCATTTACTGTTTGTAGATTTTTGGATGATGGCCATTCTGACTGGTGTAAGGTAGTTTTGATGTGCATTTCTCTAGTAATTAGTGATATTCAGTGTCTTCATGTGCTTGTTGGCCATCTGTATGTCGTCTTTGGAGAAATGTTTGTTAAGGTCTCCTGCCTGTTTTTGATTGGGCTGGGTTTGCTTTTTTCTCCTGATATTGCGCTGTATGAGCTACTTATATATTTTGGAGATTAATCCTTTGTCAGTTGTTTCATATACCATTATTTTCTCCTATTCTGAATTCTCTAGTGCTCAGTCGTGTCCGAATCTTGGTGACCCCACTGATCGTAGCCTGCCAAGCTCTTCTGTCTGTGGGATTTCCCAGATAAGAATACTGGAGTGGGTTGCCATTTCCTTCTCTCATCTTGAGGGTTGTCTTTTAATCTTGTCTATTGTTTCCCTTGCTGTGCAAAAGCTTTTACGTTTCATTAGGTTCCATTTGTTTTTGTTTTTATTTCCGTTATTCAAGGAGGCAGGTCAAAGAGAATCTTGCTGTGATTTATGTCAAAGAGTGTACGGCCTGTGTTTTCCTCTAAGAGCTTTATAGTTTCTGGCCTTATATTTAAGTCCTCAATCCATTTCCAGTTTATTTTTGTGTAAGGTGTTAGGAAGTGTTCTGTTTTCATTCTTCTACATATATCTGTCCAGTCTTCCCAGCACCACTTACTGAAGAGGCTGTCTTTCCCCCATTATATATTCTTGCCTCTTTAGTCAAAGATAAGGTGCCCAGAGGTGCATGGGTTTATCTCTGGGCTGTCTATCGTGTTCCATTGGTCTATATTTCTGTTTTTGTGCCAGTACCATACTGTCTTGATGACTGTAGTTTCATAGTATCGTCTGAAGCAAGGAAGATTGATTCCTCTAGTTTTATTTTTTCTTTCTCAGGATTGCTTTAGCTATTCAGGGTCTTTCATGTTTCCTTACAGACTGAAATTTATTGTTCTAGTTCTGTGAAAAATGCCATTGGTAGTTTGAAAATGATTGCATTGAATCTGTACATTGCTTTGGATAGTATAGTCACTTTTGCAATATTGATTCTTCCAATCCAAGAGCAGGGTGTGTATCCATCTGTGTCATGTTTAATTTCTTTCATCAGTGTATTATAGTTCTCTGCAATAGAGGTCTTTTGTCTCTTTAGATAGGTTTACTCCTAGATATTTTACTCTTTTTGTTATAATGTTGAATGGGATTGTTTCCTTAATTTCACTTTCTGCTTTTTCATCGTTAGTGTATAGGAATGCAAAGGATTTCTGTGTATTAATTTTATATCCTGCAGCTTTACTGTATTTATTCATTAGCTCTAATCATTTTCTCATGGCATCTTTAGGGCTTTCTATATATCAGATCAGATCAGTCACTCAGTCATGTCCAACTCTTTGCGACCCCATGAATCGCAGCACGCCAGGCCTCCCTGTCCATCACCAGCTCCCGGAGTTCACTGAGACTCACGTCCATCGAGTCAGTGATGCCATCCAGCCATCTCATCCTCTGTCGTCCCCTTCTCCTCTTGCCCCCAATCCCTCTCAGCGTCAGAGTCTTCTCCAATGAGTCAACTCTCTGCATGAGGTGGCCAAAGTACTGGAGTTTCAGCTTTAGCATCACTCCTTCCAAAGAAATTCCAGGGCTGATCTCCTTCAGAATAGACTGGTTGGATCTCCTTGCAGTCCAAGGGACTCTCAAGAGTCTTCTCCAACACCACAGTTCAAAAGCATCAATTCTTTGGCGCTCAGCCTTCTTCACAGTCCAGCTCTCACATCCATACATGACAGGAAAAACCATAGCCTTGACTAGACGAACCTTTGTTGGCAAAGTAGTGTCTCTGCTTTTGAATATGCTATTATGTAGCATATTCATAATATTCATAATATGGTCATAACTTTCCTTCCAAGGAGTAAGCGTCTTTTAATTTCATGGCTGCAGTCACCATCTGCAGTGATTTTTGAGCCCCGCCAAATAAAGTCTGACACTGTTTCCACTGTTTCCCCATCTATTTCCCATGAAGTGATGGGACCAGATGCCATGAGTTCATTGAGTCAGTAATGCCATCTAACCATCTCATCCTCTGTCACCTCCTTCTCCTCTTTCCCTCAATCTTTCCCAGCATCAGGATCTTTTCCAGTGAGACGGCTTTTCATATCAAGTAGCCAAAGTATTGGAGCTTCAGCATCAGTCCTTCCAGTGAATATTCAGGGTTGATTTTCTGTAGGATTGACTGGTTGGATCTCCTTGCTATCCAAGGGACTCTCAAGAGTCTTCTCCAACACCACAGTTCAAAAGCATCAATTCTTGGGTACTCAGCCTTCTTTATGGTCCAACTCTCACATCCATATATGAGTACTAGAAAAACCATAGCTTTGACCATATGGACTGGTGTCGGCCAAGTGATGTCTCTGCTTTTGAATATGCTGTCTAGGTTTATCATAGCTTTTCTTCCAAGGAGCAGCCATGTTTTAATTTATTGGTTTCAGTCACCATCTGCAGTAATTTTGGAGCCCAAGTCCTGTCTGTCACTGTTTCCATTGTTTCCTCATCTATTTGCCATGAAGTGATGGGACTGGATGCCATTATCTTAGTTTTTTTGAATGTTGAATTTCAAGCCAGTTTTTCACTCTCCTCTTTCACCCTCATCAAGAGGTTCTTGAGTTCCTCTTCAGTTTCTGCCATTAGAGTGGTATCATCTGCATATCTGAGGTTGTTGATATTTCTCCCAGCAGTCTTCATTCCAGCTTGAGCTTCATCCAGCCTGGCATTTTGCATGATGTACTCTGCTTATAAGCTAAATAACCATGTCCAGTTCTAACTGTTGCTTCCTATCCTGCATACAAGTTTCTCAGGAGGCAGATTAGATGGTCTGCTATTTCCGTCTCTAAGACTTTTCCATGGTTTGTTATAATCTACACAAGCAAAGGCTGTAGCATAGTCAGTGAAGCAGAAGTAGATGGGTTTTTTTTGGAATTCCTTTGCTTTTTCCTCCGATCCAACAAATGTTGGTAAATTGATCTCTGATTCTTATGCCTTTTCTAAATCCAGGTTGTACTTCTGGAAGGTCTTGGTTTACGTATTGTTGAAGTCTAGCCTGAAGGATTTTGAGCATTACCTTGCTAACAAGAGAAATGAGTGCAATTGTATGGTAGTTTGAACATTCTTTGGCATTGCCCTTCTTTGGGATTGGAATGAAGAGTGACCTTTTCCAGTCCTTTGGCCATTGCTGAGTTTCCCAAATTTGTGGCAGACTGAGCACAGCACTTTAACAGCATCATCTTTTAGGATTTGAAATAGCCCAGTTGAAATTCCATCACCTCCACTGTCTTTGTTTGTAGTAATGCTTCCTAAGGCCCATTTGACTTCATACTCTAGGATATCTGGCTGTAGGGAAGTGATTATACCATCATGGTTATCTGGATCATTAAGACCTTTTTTGTACAGTTCTTCTGTATATATCTCCCTCAGGGGTTGGGCAACTCACAGCTGTTGCTCATCCCACCTGTATCGTTTTTGAAGGTGAGTTCCTGCAGTCCACCAGCACAGGGAGTTAGAGGCTCCCTGCTACAACCATCTCTTGCCTCTCTGAGAGGCCCAGTCTTTTACCTGGACTGCCTCAGCTGTGTCATACTAGTCTTCTCAGAATATCTTCAGAGCAGTCAACACTGGTGCTCTTCCTGGGGTCCTGCTCCTCAAGCCTGAGCACCCAGCCCCGACTTGCAGCAGTGGGCATGAGTGCAAGCCACTTCTCAGCTGGGAAGTGCTGTTTGGCAACGAACTCTGCGGCGAATTCTGTTTTGCCTTCTGAGCACCTGTTGCTTTGTTCCCCTCTGAGGTTCCAAAACTCCCCCTTGTCCTCACCCATGAGGGGGTTTCTGAATGTGTTGGAACTTTTCCTCCTTCACAACTCCCTCCCCAGGGTGCCGGTCCCTGTCCCGAAATCCTTTTTTTTTTTTTTTTAATCTTCTATCTTTTGCCCTACCTCGTTCTGAGGAGATTGGCTTGCCTTTTTGGAAGCCAAGGCTCTCCTGCCAGCATTCAGAATGTATTCTGTGTGAGTTGATCCACATGCAGATGTATTTTTGATGTATTTGTGGGGAGGAAGTTGATCTCCCTGTCTTATTCCTCCACCATCTTGAAAGTCACCCCACCTCTTAGTTATTAAATTCAAGCCCTGAGAATGAACCTTGACATATTTTCTTTATCTTCTATATTCTCTCGAATACCTGTAATATCTTCTCATTGCCTCTCCACCAGAAGCCAGTGCCACAATAGTGGAAGGAGCACAGCTTCCAGCAGTGGGTCTGTAACTCTAAAGAGTTAATGTTTCCTTTGAGAGGACTGTCCCTTCCCTTCTCACTATCATATCCACCAAGCACTTTGGTCAGGAGGTTGGTCAGATCCTTAGAAAGCCACAGTGAGTGTTCTTCAAGGTCGAGGGCTGGCGCCCACTTTCCCCATGTCCAGTGCATCTTCTGTTGCCTCAGCTTCCTTATTTTCCAACTGACTGCTGATTTTTAATTCCCACAACATGCAGTCACTATGGTTTCAGCCATCAACAAAAGGCACATGTCCCAATTGCTGTAGGAGGTCCCCAACCAGCTCTGAGATTTCTCTGCTACTATGAAGTTAATAAGTTTCTTCTTTTGGTGCCATAACCCTAGCAGAGAATTCAGCCATGATCCTTTATCACTTTCTGAAATTATTACAGGGTTGTCTTTCTGACACACAGGGAGCTACATCCCCACAATAGCAGATAAGCCTTCCTTCTCTGGGTCCTTTACCTAAAGTTGAATGGTGTCCACCACACTGCTTAGATCCACGCCAGCATCATGCACCCTGAAGCAGTACAGCAAGTTCACATGTTGTTTATGATAAACATTCATCTGAAAGGCAGCCAAGTTGACTTTGGAGAACCTCACATTGTTATTTGATAGCTTCTTCCTGGTTTAGTTGCTAAAATGAACTCTTAAAATGAGTAATCCATGATGTTGCAAGAGAAAAGTGAATGAGTTAGAAAAATTAAAAAGTTACAATAGAGTAAGTTTCAAAAGGATAAATGAATGTGACACCATTAGAAATTAATTGTGAATACAATAAGAAGAATGTTTTCAGTAATTTACCTGGGGCTGAGGGAAGCCAGTGGAGATTACAGGTAACTTTGCTTTTCTTTGTGGTTTTGTTTCTCAGGTTTTCTACAGCAACCATATATTACCTTTGAACCTGATTCTTTTAACTAATGTTATTTTAAAAAATTATAACAAAAATAAGTAGGTGTTCCAATCTAAGGAAACTAGAGCTTCTAGCATATCCTGGTATTCTCCAGCTGAGAATTACTGTATTGGGAAGTTCCTTTAATACTCTGGACTTTATTTAGTCATCTGCTAAATGAGGGGTTGAACTAAGATCTCCAAGGCCCCTTCTAATGACAAAGTCCATCAGAAAAGTTAGACTGTGAAGGACTAACTTTTGCAGAGTGCACACTAGACAGAAATCCATCTAATTGCTATATGGTTGTTCTGCTTTTATGGCTCCGGCTTTTTTTTTTTTTAATTAGTAAAATGAGAGGTTTGAATCAGCCATGTTCACCAGCCTTTCTCTTCCATGTCTGACATTCTGAACTCCTGTGGGTCAGACTCTGGCTCAGAAATGGCTTTTCACCGGTTAGTGGTTCATAGACAAAATGCGCAGCCTGATCTCCTGCATGTGGGACCGTGAAACAACGATGCTGAGGCTACCAGAGGCGTATCAGGACTAAAAGAATTCAAGTTTGAAAATCCTATTCTTTACAACTTCTTAGCAGGGCAAAGACAAGAACAAGCATATATCTGATCTGGAAGACTGCCTGTCCTCTTTGAAGATTACAGACTTCAGGGACTATGAGTTCCACACTCTGAAGGTATCTCCTGATTTGTTTTCTGTGTGGCTTCTTTTTTTGTTTTTGTCAGTATTATAAGATGTCAGATTATTGCATTGTTCATAATAATAGCAAAATTCCTGAGAGAAGTCCAGACCGGGGTAGAAGGAGGTCTGCTCTCTTTAAAGCACATTGAAACCTCGGGAAAGTCATTTTATCTTAAATAAAGTAATGGACATGAGAGTACTTTGTAGACCAAGAAGTCCTATACAGATGTTAATAGTTGTTACAACTCTTCTCCTCACTAGGCCTTCATTTCCTCATTTGAAAAATAAGCTGGTTTTTATAAAACAATTTCTGATGGTCTCTCATTTCATGATTCTTCAGTAGTTAATTTCAGCAAGTGTTACTAGTGGAACCTGAATCAGATTTCCCAGTTCTGGGTTTGGGATTCTTTTTAAACTGTAAATAGCATGTCCATCCCATGCATGGGAGGAATTGATATCCCAAAGTCATGCAGAGAGAACTGTGGTTTGGGTAATTCTATCCAGAGGGATGGGCTTCCTGGTGACTCAGACAATAAAGAATCTGCCTGCAATGCAGGAGACCCGGGTTCAATCCCTGGGTCAGGAAGATCAATCCCTGAGTTGAAAAGATCCCCTGAAGAAGGAATGTCTGCCCACTCCAGTTGGAGAATTCCACGGTCATAGGAATCTGGTAGACTGCAGCCCATGGGGTCCCAAAAGGTCAGACTGGACTGAGCAACTCACACTTTCACTTTTTCACTTTTATCCAGAGGGGTGCCTAGGGCTCGCAATAGGAAATCATGATTTGGGAGCTTGTTTCTGTTGAACTACAAGTCCAAGAAAGGACAACAGGTCAACCCATCAAGGTGGAAACGTTTTGTTCTCTCTCTTTTTCTCCCACATACAGGATAAGACCTGGAATGAAGTCATGGAAATGCATCAGAAACTTCCTACTAATCAATTAGACTTGAGAAAGCAACAAGAGGCTGTGTGGGAACTCTTCACGAGTGAATGCACTTATTTTTTGGACCATTTATTAGTTCTTAAGATGGTAATGCTGGCTTTACTTTTTGTTAGATGGAAAACATTGATTTTGGGGGGACATGTTTATTTTTTCCATGCTGAAGAAAGGTGGGAGGCTCCCTCTTTCAGGGGATCTTAAGGAAATTTTATTTATCTGGTTATCTGCAACTTGGTTTCTCTTCATTCTTTTCTCAAACATAGACTCTGAGGATTGGGTGAGACCTTCTCAGTAAACTAGTCCAGCTATCCATGTGATGTCTGAATCTCTTCTGCCTGATTTGCACCCTGTGTTTGCACACTATTCAAGTCAGGAAGCTCACAGCCACCCTCAAGGCAGCCACGCCATCTCTGGTCAGCTTGCTCTTTGGGCTCTTTTAGTCCCTTATGAAGAGAAGGCAATGGCACCCCACTCCAGTACTCTTGCCGAGAAAATCCCATGGATGGAGGAGCCTGATGGGCTGCAGTCCATGGGGTCACTAGGAGTCGGACACGACTGAGCAACTTCACTTTCACTTTTCACTTTCATGCATTGGAGAAGGAAATGGCAACCCACTCCAGTGTTCTTGCCTGGAGAATCCCAGGGACGGCGGAGCCTAGTGGGCTGCCGTCTATGGGGTCACACAGAGTCAGACACGACTGAAACAACCTAGCAGCAGCAGCAGCAACAACTCCCTTATGATCAGTGCCAGGTGTTTTGTCAGCCATGGAGCCACAGTCAGAAATTTCCAGGACAACCATCCGTGTGTAACACAAGGGGCTTGGATTATACAGTGTGTTCATGAGGTCTGTCATGAAAATGGTGCCCCTGAAGTTGTACAGTGCAATGGTCCTGATCTGGGAAGGCTCTGAGCAGAGAACTCCTTGTAGAAGAACCACAGGGCAAGGGATAGGAAGGAAGGAAATGCCTTCTAAGACCACAGGGGAGGATGGACCACATCGCTCCCAAGGTTGCCTCTGCCCATAAGCACTTTCACATCCTGGTATCTCTCGTACCCAGGGAAAGGCACTGTGTTGGGAGACATAAGTTCAAGTCCTAGGTCTGCTTCTGACTTGCCTTGTGAACTTAAGAAAGTCTAGTCTTCCATTCGGGGAAGGCAATGGCACCCCACCCCAGTACTTTTGCCTGGAAAATCCCATGGACGGAGGAGCCTGGTAGGCTCCAGTCCATGGGGTCGCTAAGAGTCGGACACGACTGAGCGACTTCACTTTCACCTTTCACTTTCATGCATTGGAGAAGGAAATGGCAGCCCACTCCAGTGTTCTTGCCTGGAGAATCCCAGGGACGGGGGAGCCTGGTGGGCTGCCGTCTATGGGGTCGCACAGAGTCGGACACGACTGAGGCGACTTAGCAGCAGCAGCAGCAGCAGTCTTCCATTTCATAAAACAGAAGATTCTTTCTGTCAAGGTCCAGATAGTAAATATTTTGGGCTTTGTCAACCATGTGGTCTTTTTTTTTTTTTTTTTTCATTTTTTTTTTTTTTTTTTTCAGGGGAAAATGGACAAGGGAAAGGATCAATGAGGGTGGGAGGGAAATGGGAAGAAAGAAGGGGAGTGATGGTGGGGAGGAGTATATGTAATTTCTTAACCAATGGCTTTCTATTTTTAATCACAAAGAACACTTAAAAAAAATCATGGTGAGTTCATCTTATATTAGGAGGTTTGTTCTCGAAATGAAAAGTTCAGGAAACAAAAAGTCCAGTTTGGGTGTCCTCATCTTTAGGCACATCTTGGTATTTTGTATTGGTAAGTCTATCTTTACCACAATATATTATTTAGGACAGGATCACATTTGTCACCTCTTCCTGCCTACTTCCCAAAGTGGTACCAAACCCACAAAATAGTCAATAAACCTCCACAGAGTGAGCAAATAAGTCTTTTTTTTTTTTAAGCTCTCCTGAGTGAACTGAATTTTTGGAGGCTCATAGGTAAATATGTTTTCCTCTTTACTTTGTCTATTACAGCCAGATTATATGAGTGGGGTGTTAAAGTCTCCCACTATTATTGTATTGCTCTAGAGAATGTCCTTTAGTTTTTGTTGGAGAAATGGTTTAGTGGTGCAAAATTCTCTCAACTTTTGCTTATCTGTGAAGCTTTTGATTTCTCCTTCATATTTGAATGAGATCCTTGCTGGATACAATAATCTAGGCTGTAAGTTATTTTCCTTCATCACTTTAATTACGTCTTGCCATTCCCTCCTGGCTTGGAGAGTTTCTATTGAAAGATCAGCTGTTATCCTTATGGGAATTCCCTTGTGAGTTATTTGATGTTTTTCCCTTGCTGCTTTTAATATTTGTTCTTTATATTTAATCTTTGTTAATTTGATTAATATGTGTCTTGGGGTGTTTCGCTTTGGGTTTATCCTGTTAGGGACTCTCTGGATTTCTTGAACTTGAGTGGTAATTTCCTTCTCCATTTTAGGGAAGTTTTCAACTATTATCTCCTCAAGGATTTCCTCATGATCTTTCTTTTTATCTTCTTCTTCTGGAACTCCTATGATTCGAATGTTGTAGCGTTTGATGTTATCCTGGAGGTTTCTGAAATTGTCCTCATTTCTTTTGATACGTTTTTCTTTTTTCTCGTCTGATTCATTTATTTCTAGGATTCTATCTTCTAGTTCACTAATCCTATCTTCTGCCTCTGTTATTCTACTATTTGTTGCCTCCAGGGTGTTTTGGATCTCATTTATTGCATTATTCATTATGTGTTGACTCTTTTTTATTTCTTCTAGGTCCTTGTTAAACCTTTCTTGCATCTTCTCAATCCTTGTCTCCAGACTCTTTAACTGTGATTCTATTTTGATTTCGAGATTTTGAATTAATTTCGCTATCATTATTCGGAATTCTTTATCAGGTAGATTCCCTATCTCTTCCTCTTTGGTTTGGATTGGTGGGGATCTACCCTGTTCCTTTAGCTGCTGGGTATTCTTTTGTCTCTTCATTTTGTTAAAATTGCCAAATTTAGAGTGTCCTTACTATACTCTGGTAGTTTGTTGAATTCTCTTTATTGAGGCGGTTTACAGGTCTTTTCAATATCTGATCTCTGCCTTGTTACAGAGGGGGCGGAGATGAACACCCAAATCTAAACCGGCCAGGTTCAGGCACTCAGATAATCCTCAGAAGCACAGACTTGGTTCAGTCTGCGTTTTATGCCCTTCCCAGATCCGAGTAGCGCAGGTGATGAAATGTTCAGCGAGCGCAGGTGCTGCGACTTATCGCCTCTCCGCCACTCAGTTTTCTGGGTATACAAACAGCGCACTTTCTCAGGCAGATGTTGACCATCCAGAGCCCCAAGAAGCGTGAGTCAGCACTGAAACCTACTCACAGTTCCGTTAGACAGTGTCTCTCTAGGGCTGTAATTGCCCGCCTCTGGCCCTGGTTGCCTGTCACCGGAGTGGGATGGCCTGCAGCCGGCCAACTCTGTGCAGCCGCCTGTTCCGTAAGTAGTCCTGGTGGTGTCCCAAGTTAGGGCTGGCCTTTGATGTAGTAGATAACCGACAGTCTGGTTATTTCGCTCAGATAGCGCCCGAGATAGCCAGGCCAAATCCTTTCTCAAAGCAATGCAGGCCTCGCCGCTCCTCCTAGCCCAGCCCCCACTTGCCAATAGCAAATGCTGGTGTCCGCGCCAGTTCTCCGCAAAAGGAGTTACCGCAGGGCTTGTTTTCTCGTTTTGAAGACAATGAGCTGTCTTTCTAAGTGCCTGATGTCCTCTGCCGGCATTCAGAAGTTGTTTTATCGAGTTTATTCAGCATTCAAATGTTCTTTTAATGGATTTGTGGAGGAGAAAGTATTCTCCCCGTCTTACTCGTCCGCCATCTTAGCTCCTCCAACCATGTGGTCTTTATTGCAACTACTCAGCTCTTCTGTTGCAATACAAAAGAAGCTATAGATAATTTGTAAAGAAATGTGTGTGGCTATGTTAAAATAATATCTTATTTACAAAAATGGGTAGCAGACCTGATTTATCCCACAGCATGTCTTTTGTTATTCCTGCTCTAAGCTACAAGAGGGATGACAATACCGTAAGATATAATCATTGTGATGACCAGAAATCTCTCAAGTGCTATACAAATGTTATTTACTGTAAGTAACGTTTATTGTGTCAGTCGTTGCTAAGTACTTTACCAGCAAAATGTAAACAGCAAAGACACTTAGAAAGTTAAAACTTGGAGATTGTTTCAGTTAGGATACAGAAAACTAGTTAAGTAAGACTGTGTATTATTGACCCATGTAACCATAAAGCCCAGAGGTGAGAGGAATACAAGGTTGGTTTGATCAAGGGGATCAAAATCAAGGACAGAATTTCTTTTCGTCTCTCATCCCTGCCTTCCATGGTCTGAGCTTCATCCTATGGCCAGCTTCTGTTACAGTCACAGAGTGACTGTTGTCCTTGAGGCTATGCAGAGAGTAAGAAATAGAAAGGGGAGGGAGGGAGAGAAAGAGACAGAAATCTATTTTCTTAACATTCATAGCCAGAGTCTTGATTTTCGTTCACTTTGGACTGGTTTAAGTCACATGCACACTGTTGAACCAGCTACCGTGTTAAGAAAGGAGGGTGCTCATTGTCTTAAGGCGATCACATTCAAGGAATGAGGAAGGGCAGACACTGAGGTGACAGTGGGGATGATGTTAGGGAAAGGGGAGCACTGGGGCTGAGTGGAAACCAATAGATGTTCACTGCAGAGCACTCACCTCATGAGCTCCACTGCCTTCCTTTGCCCTAATAAACAAAACGGAACTTCCTGTCCCACTGTCAACTACATAAGCTTTTTAAATTAGCATTTTCTGTTTAAAAGAAGCTCAATTAGTGTTTATTTTCAACCCCCCTCCCTGGTATTTAGAGTATATAAATACCTCCCTTTACACAATCAATATAAGTTTCCTAAAGTTGCTTGTAAATTGGAATTTTGTAACTCAAATTCACTGAAAGACTCAATATTTTTCTTAAATGGCAAAAAATTCTATAAAGCAAAGAATTTTTTTTAATTTATTTTAATTGGAGACTAATTACATTACAATATTTTGGTGGTTTTTGCCATACATTAACATAAATCAGCCATGGGTGTACATGTGTTCCCCATCCTGACCTTCCCTCCCCATCCCATCCCTCAGGGTCATCCCAGTGCACCAGCCCTGAGCACCCTGTCTCATGCATTGAACCTGGACTGCGCTCTATTTCACATATGATAATGTACATGTTCGGGGAAGGCAATGGCACCCCACCCCAGTACTTTTGCCTGGAAAATCCCATGGACGGAGGATCCTGGTAGGCTCCCGTCCATGGGGTCGCTAAGAGTCGGACATGACTGAGCGACTTCACTTTCACTTTTCACTTTCATGCATTGGAGAAGGAAATGGCAACCCACTCCAGTATTCTTGTCTGGAGAATCCCAGGGACGGGGGAGCCTGGTGAGCTTCCGTCTATGGGGTGGCACAGAGTCGGACACGACTGAAGCGACTTAGCAGCAGCAGCAGCAATGTACATGTTTCAATGCTATTCTCTCAAATCATCCACCCTCACCTTCTCCCACAGAGTCCAAAAGACTGTTCTTTACATCCGTGTCTCTGTTGCTGTCTTGCATATAGGATCATTGTTACCATCTTTTTAAATTCCATATATATGCATTAATATACTGTATCGGTGTTTTTCTTTCTGGCTTACTTCACTATGTATAATAGGCTCCAGTTTCATCCACCTCATTAGAAACTGATTCAAAGGCTTTCTTTTTAATAGCTGAGTAATATTCCATTGTGTATATGTATCACAGCTTTCTTATCCATTCATTTGCTGATGGACATCTAGATTGCTTCCATGTGTTGGCTATTGTAAACAATTAAAGCAAAGAATCTTATAGCACAAAGATGATTTCTTCTAAATGTCTCCAATTTATCTGAAGTCATGGTTTCTGTTTCTTACCATTCTATGTTTTAAATGCTTAGATATTGACAGACTTCCAGACAACTGGTGCTGCCTAGATTGTGGGAAGCTTTAAATCAGTGGTTCTCAAAGTGTAGTCCCTGAACCAGTGGCATCAGAATAACCTGGGAACTTGTTAGACATCCATATTCTCATATCTCATCAGAGACCTACTGAATCAGAAAGGCTTGGGGTAGGACCTACTAATCTCTGGTTTAACAAGGCCTCTAAATGATTCCGATGCAAGTTCAAGAACTGTTTACTGCATTGATTAAGTAATATGGAAATAGGAATTGGAAAATGTTGGTGATCTAAAGCCCAATCTTTTCATACCTGTATTTCTGGACTTATTTGGTCCCTCCAAATGCTTCATCATATTGATACAGAGTATTCCTATTTCAATAGATTGCTCTTTAGTTTATTGAATGAGGGACAGGTTATCTGTGAGAATTGTTTTTTTCTTGACTTGATGTAGTTTTCCTATTGTAGGAAAACATCAAGTAACAGTAACATAAACCCTCTCTTAATGTTTTCATTAATATTCAATGGCTTTATACAAATCTAAACGTCTTACCAGTTATCAGATATTCACTCATTAGTTCTCTTTTCAATTTCCTGAAAGTAAAGGACATTTAAGTCTTTTGCAGAGAAAGGAATGAATAAAAACTGAGAATGAATGTTGTTTTGGTCTCAAGTAAGTGCTGCTGGCAAGAAGAGAACCTTGGAGATTTCTCTGGCACTGGGAGGAGAGAAAGCCTGCTTGAACAAATTATGTCCTACAGGAATATTGGTAGGGCTCACACAGCAATGGCTACTTCATACAGAAGAGCACATTTCCCGTATGTTATATGGAGCTTAAATGTCATCATTTGTGTTTAGCACAATTCCTAACCATTGAAAATACTGATCTCTAAGTTGTTTTGTAAAATTATACTCAGGAGGTTTATGTTTAATGTTCTTGCAAAGGGCAAGTATCAAAATTGAAAAGCAAAAAGTGATGTGTGTTTTATTTCTTTAAGATCTTCATGAATACATTAAAATATCTACAGACTCATGAATATCTCCTGGATGTGGATTTATGGAGACTTTTTGCAAACCTGGAGGAGCTAAGTCAGGTGAGCCAAAGTAGAAAGATTCCAGTAGCCATGTTTTAAAAATCACCAGAGGACTGTGAAATTTTATGCTTGTCGCTTTTTGTGGTTTGTATTCCATGTTGGCGTATGGAATATTGTTTCTTCTATATTCTTTCTCCATATAATCTTACAATCGGCAGTTCAAGTTAATAAGAAGGAAGTCTTTCCAATAGATTGCAGCTGTCAGTTAGCCTTCAGTAACATTTCAAAAAATTCTTCTGTGGTTATTTAAGAAAATAATCATAATGCTCAGTTCAGCAGCACATGTACTAAAATTGGAATGAGACAAAGATTAGTATGGATTCTGTGCAAGAATGGCATACAAATCCAGGAAATGTTCCATGTTTTTTCTAGAGTACAAGTTCTGGAACACCTTCTAGAAGTATATACCTTCTAGTATATACTCAGGAACACATCTTGTTTACTGCTTTGTCCAGAAGACCTCAGACAGTGCCTCGTGCATAGAAGGACTTAATAAGTAATGTTGGGTACATGAGTTTCCTCAATAAATAATGTTGAATACAAAGAAAGAGAAAAGCATATTCCTAAGTGCTCCATCATCATAAATGACTAGTCTCAAATGAATGTTCTTTATCATATATATTATAAATAAAAGCCAACTTTCCTCTAAAAACGAAGAGAAGAGAGATACTGCAGAAATTCATTTATAAGAAAATATATTAGAGAGTAGAGGAAAATAAATCTTTAAATTTTGCCAGGAAGATAAATTGTAAGTAGGAAGCATCTGTAGGAACAAAATTTGAAGTTCACCAGATATTTATTTCTTACCCCTTCCCTCTGTTTTCCTTTCTCCCTGGCCCTAGACAAGCTTTGGTTTTGTGAACAGTCTTTTTCGTATCTTCAAGGACTACGTTGACATTTGTGAGACTTCACCATCGTTGGATTTTATTTCTGTGCTCTCTAAGGTAAAATCCTCTTTGGGATATCTCAGCTTCTGTGTGATAAATTCACCCACCTCTCAGAATGATTGTTTATATTTTCTTGACCATCATCATCATCGTTATTTCTGGGAAAGTTCTGCCAACACCCTCCCACAAGGGAAACATCCCTTTCTCCACCGATCAACATTTTCAAAAATACGTCTCAGATTCTGTTTTTCCATTATTATCTCTCCTGTGTGAGCTTTATTAATACAAAATCTGCATGCATGGAAAAGCCATTGCCAAGTCTGTTTTTCAAATGACTTCAATTTAAAGCAATATTCACAGCAATAGTTTGTGCAAGCTAATTACATGGTTCAGTAGTTGTTCTAACAAAAGTGCCAGGCTTTCTGAAAGGAATAAAATAAACCTTCAAATCCATCAGCACCCTTAGTAAGACTTCTGTGTATTAAAGGAGGAGGAAGGAGGAAGACTTGTACCCCTGGTCTGATAAATGCTATTTTTTTCCTTGAGTAGATAATTTGAACTTTCTCCCCTACTTTGAGCTTTTTAATCCTGTTTCTATCTATCATCATTTAGCAAGATTTAGGTTGTTATAATCCATTTTTTAAAACATAGATTAAGATGCATTGACTTGTAAAAAATTATACTCAGGTTTATGTTTAATGTTCTTGCAAAGGGCAAGTATCAACATTGAAAAGCAAAAAGTCATGTGCATTATGAAGTACTTACATGCGGGGCTGATAACCTGTACATGATAATGTGAAGAATCAGACACACCCCTTACTTTGGGGGAGTTTTCATTCTAATGGAAAAGAAATTAATCGACTAATAACACCAATGATTACATAGTAAAATTGAGATCAGTGCTGGGGAAAAAAGATACATAGATATTATGAAAGGAAACTTCTAGTTTGGGGCAGATGGTGAGGTAGTTACAGGTAGGAAATTCTTCCTGAGGCAGTGATGCTTGAGGTGAGATATGAACAAGGACTATTTAAGAAGGCAAAACAAGCAGAAAACTAGGCATAAACTGGGGCGATCCTTCAATGAACTTTGAAAGCAGATTAGAATAAGAAAAGCTTTGAAAAACAGGAGAAAGAATGTAAAGTGTTGGAAATCAGCTAAAATCTCAGGATCTCCCAATTCCTTTAGAGTCAGAAATTATATTTTTTAGGACCATTGCATGCTATACATTTTTTATTAAAGGGCAGAGCCCTTAGTAAGTTAGGTGATGAGCATGATCGTTTGGATATGTGTTGGTTCAGGGTCTGAAGTCCCCTTGGTTTTCTTGATAATTTCTGTACTCCGTCAAGGGCTAGGACAACTGGCAGGCTCTCTCCACTTGGCTCCTTGGACCAACCTGGCCATCGTCCTCTAATGGTGATGGGAAGAAGCACAAAAGAGCATCAACACCCATTATAGATCCAAATATGTCATTCCTCTGCTGGTCTTGGAGAATCTCCAAGGATGAGGGGTAGCTGCAGCTCTCAGGACACAGATGCAGTGGCAGACACATCTGGGAGTATTCATGTGAAGGCTGACGTTAGCAACAAGACCTGGCCCCCTAAAAATAATTTCTAATTCAGTTTTTAGTGAATAGTCTGAAGAAGTAACTTTTCATCAAAACACATAAGTAGTCTGTCTTAGTCTGCCCAGGCTCTGTGTAACAAAGTGCCATGAACTGGGTAGGTTGTAAACAACAGAAATCGATGTCTCACTGTTTTAGAGGGTGGACATCCAATACCAGGGTGGCAGTCGGGTCATGTGAGGGCCGTCTTCTGGTCACAGACTTCTCATTGCATTCTTCACATAGCAGAGAGGGCCAGAGAGCTATCCGGAGCCTCTTTTGTAAGGGCATTCATTTCATTCATGGAGGCTTCACCTTTGGGACCTCATCATCTCCGGAAGGGTCCACCTCCTCCAATACCATCACCTTGGGGGTTAGGATTCAACATATGAGTTTGAGGGGGACACAGCTGTTCAGACCATAGCATACGTGTCCTCATAGCCTAGTGAAGCATCGACTCTTCACTGAAAGTCTATAATATAGCCATGTATGAGTGCTTCCTGATACGTTACAGATGCGCAAAGATGGGCTGCAAAAGTTTTTCCTAAATTTAAAAAGGCCTGAGTCAGGTTAAATTCAGTTTTGCCACAGAAAGAAACTCCAGCTCTCGGTGGCTTGGTTCACATCTCAATCACGCAGTGTTCTGCTTTGTCATTGTTCTCACTCTGGGACCCCTGCTGAAGGAGCAGCCGCCACCTGGAATGTCACCACCGCGCCTCCAGGGCAAAGACCTAAAAGACTGAGGCAGAACGCTCACTGACTCTTCAAGTTTCTGGCATATCTGTTCACGTTCATCAGCCTCAGAAAGTCCCATGGCCAGGCCTACCCTCAGTGGTAATTTAGGTAATGTGAATGTGTGTACTTGCACACTGGCCACCTGCCTTATTCTAATACAAATTTGATATGACTTAGGAATGTGTAGTCATTATAGCAAGTTTAAGACATTACATAAGAATAGTGAAGAAAGGGAAAGGCAAGTGTCAGATTAGGTAAAACAAGTACATAAAATGCTCGCTATGAAACAGTACACTTAATGAGGTGCCCCAGATTTGACTGTTTTTTAGACGCTGGCAGGAGAATTCAGTGTGTGGATATTTTTGCAGAAGATTTGATGAAAAGTTAGATGTTGTTACTTTAATCACATACTATGAACACAGGCTTAGGCAGTGTCTGTTACCGGGTACCACGCAGCCTGTGTAGGCCTCAAGAAAGCATAAGTGCAAGTAAAGGGTGAATTAAATCAACATGTCCCAAATAGAATTTTTTGTTAAAATATAGGCAAAAAGGCAGTTTACTGAGGAGTTGTTGTTCAGTCACTAAGTTGTGTCCAGCTCTTTGCGATGCCATGAACTGCAGCACACAAGGCTTCCCTGTCCTTCACTATCTTCTGAATTTGCTCAAACTCATGTCCATTGAATCGGTGATGCCATCCAACCATCTCATCCTCTGTCACCCTCTTTCCTCCTGCCCTCAATCTTTCCCAGCATCAGGGTCTTTTCCAGTGAGTTGGCTCTGTGCATCAGGTGGCCAGAGTATTGGAGCTTCAGCTCCAGCATCAAGCTTTCCACGGAGATACCGTTGTTTAATAGTGTTTATTTTGATGATCGCCTGCTTCTCTCCATGCACACATGGTTGATAATGGTGTGTCCCCAACTTTCCCTGCTTTGGTTACTGATAAAAGTGCAGAGCAGGTCTCTCTGTGCTTTTGCATACTTTCACTCTCTCGTGCCCTTCTCCCCTTGCAGTATTTCCGAGGGAGCCTGTGTCAGAGCCACCAGACCTACTGCCTGAACTACTCGGCCGCTGGCTTTTATCTTGAGAGCCTGAAGCAGAGACATGACTTTGGAATTTATTTAAAAGTAAAGTACCTTTTTCTATTTTTCCTCTTTGGATATATCAGATACTAGGAACTATTAGACCCAAATTAAATGGAACAGGAGGAAAATAAATGATCAGGCATACATTTTAGCTACAAACTTGCTTTCCTTAGGAAGTATAATCCACTGCAGCCTTAGGATTTTATAATAGTGCTTATCTGGAAGCATTGTATCACCTAATGTCCCTCCTGACATTTTAACTGTTTAACATTTAAACAGTTAAAATGTTTTAGTGTCCACTGGTTTGTTTTTAGAAGAAATTGGTGAGAAAACTACAGTAAGGATTGAGGCTTTATTTGTGATACACGTCTGGCTCTTGTAGGATTTGGTCCCAGCAAGGTCCTACTGCACAAAAGCTTGGTGCACCACTACCACTGTATTCTACGTGAGTGGCGCCTCGTAGAGAACATCATAGCACACAGCGTAATGCTGCCCCTGAAGTTGTCCAGCATGGCGGCTGTGGGTCCCAAGCGTTATTCAGTACAGTCGCACAGTCGTGTCTGACTCTTTGCAACCCCATGGACTGCAGCATGCTGGGCTTCCCTGTCCATCACCATCTCCCAGAGTTCACTCAAACTCACGTCCAACGCGTCAGTAGTGCCATCCAACCATCTCATCCTCTGTCGTCCCCTTCTCCTCCCGCCTTCAATCTCTCCCAGCATCAGGGTCTTTTCCAATGAGTTGGTTCTTCGCATCAGATGGCCAAAGTATTGGAGTTTCAGCTGAAGCATCAGTCCTTCCAATGAATATTCAGGACTGATTTCCTTTAGGATGGACTGGTTGGATCTCCTTGAAATCCAAAGGACTCTCAAAAGTCTTCTCCAACACCACAGTTAAAAGCATCAATTCTTTGGCAATCAGCTTTCTTTATAGTCCAACTCTCACATCCATACATGACCACTGGAAAAACCATAGCCTTGACTAGATGGACCTTTGTTGGCAAAGTAATGTCTCTGCTTTTGAATATGCTGTCTAGGTTGGTCATAACTTTTCTTCCAAGGAGCAAGCGTCTTTTAATTTCATGGCTGCAGTCATCATCTGCAGTGATCTTGGAGCCCTCCAAAATAAAGTCTGTCACTGTTTCAACTGTTTCCCCATCTATTTCCCATGAAGTGATGGGACCAGATGCTATGATCTTCATTTTCTGAATGTTGAGCTTTAAGCCAACTTTTTTACTGTCTTCTTTCACTTATATCAAAAGGCTCTTTAGTTCTTCTTTGCTTTCTGCCATTAGGGTGGTGTCATCTGCATATCTGAGGTTATTGCTGTTTCTCCGGGCCATCTTGATTCCAGCTTGTGGTTCTTCCAGCCCAGCGTTCCTCATGATGTACTCTGCATATAAATTAAATAAGCAGGGTGACAGTATACAGCCTTGACATACTCCTTTCCCGATTTGGAACCAGTCTGTTGTTCCATGTCCAGTTTTAACTGTTGCTTCTTGACCTGCATACAGATTTCTCAGGAGGCAGGTCGGGTGGTCTGGTATTCCCATCTCTTTCAGAATTTTCCACAGTTTGTTGTGATCCACAAAGTCAAAGGCTTTGGCATAGTCAATGAAGCAGAAGGAGATGGTTTTCTGGAACTCTCTCGCTTTTTCCATGATCCAACGGATGTTGACAATTTGATCTCTGGTTCCTCTGTCTTTTCTAAATCCAACTTGAACATCTGGAAGTTCACGGTTCACGTACTGTTGAAGCCTGGCTTGGAGAATTCTGAGCATTGCTTTACTAGCATGTGAGATGAGTGCACGGGGAAGGCAATGGCACCCCACCCCAGTACTTTTGCCTGGAAAATCCCATGGACGGAGGTGCCTGGTAGGCTCCAGTCCATGGGGTCGCTAAGAGTCGGACACAACTAAGCGACTTCACTTTCACTTTTCACTTTCATGCATTGGAGAAGGAAATGGCAACCCACTCCAGTGTTCTTGCTTGGAGAATCCCAGGGACGGGGGAGCCTGGTGAGCTTCTGTCTATGGGGTCGCACAGAGTCGGACACGACTGAAGCGACTTAGCAGCAGCAGCAGCAGAGATGAGTGCAATTGTGTGGTAGTTTGAACATTCTTTGGCATTGCCTTTCTTTGGGATTAGAATGAAAACTGACCTTTTCCAGTCCTGTGGCCACTGCTGAGTTTTCCAAATTTGCTGGCATATTGAGTGCAGCACTTTCACAGTATCATCTTTTAGGATTTGAAATAGCTCAACTGGAATTCCATCACCTCCTCTAGCTTTGTTTGTAGTGATGCTTCCTAAGGCCCACTTGACTTCACATTCCAGGATGCCTGGCTCTAGGGGAGTGATCACACAATCATGATTATCTTGGTCATGAAGATCTTTTTTGTACAGTTCTTCTGTGTATTCT
Organism: Tragelaphus eurycerus; assembly: GCA_935064755.1. Lineage (NCBI taxonomy): Eukaryota > Metazoa > Chordata > Mammalia > Artiodactyla > Bovidae > Tragelaphus > Tragelaphus eurycerus. The sequence goes on along the minus strand of CAKXYN010000010.1, from coordinate 34,039,022 downwards.
TGCCACCTCTTCTTAATATCTTCTGCTGCTTTTGGGTCCAAACCATTTCTGTCCTTTATTGTGCCCATCTTTGCATGAGATGTTCCCTTGGTATCTCTAATTTTCTTGAAGAGATCTCTAGTCTTTCCCATTCTGTTGTTTTCCTCTATTTCTTTGCATTGATCACTTAGGAAGGCTTTCTTATCTCTCCTTCTATTCTTTAGAACTCTGCATTCAAATGGGTATATCTTTCCTTTTCTCCTTTGCCTTTAGCTTCTCTTCTTCTCAGCAATTTGTAAGGCCTCGTCAGAAAACCATTTTGCCTTTTTGCATTTTTTTTTTCTTGGGGATGGTCTTGATCGCTGCCTCCTATACAGTGTCACGAACCTCTGTTCATAGTTCTTCAGGCACTCTGTCTATCAGATCTAATCACTTGAATTTATTTGTCACTTCCTCTGTATAGTCGTAAGGGATTTGATTTAGGTCATACCTGAATGGTCTAGTGGTTTTCCCTACTTTCTTCAATTTAAGTCTGAATTTGGCAGTAAGGAGTTTGTGATCTGAGCCACAGTCACCTCCTAGTCTTGTTTTTGCTGACTGTGTAGAGCTTCTCCATCTTTGGCTGCAAAGAATATAATCAGGTTTTGGTATTGACCATTGGTGATGTCCATGGGTAGAATCTTCTCTTGTGTTGTTGGAAGAGGGTGTTTGCTATGACCAGTGTGTTCTCTTGGCAAAACTCTGTTAGCCTTTGACCTGCTTCATTTTGTACTCCAAGGCCAAATTTGCCTGTTACTCCAGGTGTTTCTTGACCCTACTTTTGCATTCCAGTCCCCTATAATGAAGAGGACATCTTTTTTGAGTTTTAGCTCTGGAAGGTCTTGTAGGTCTTCATAGAACCGTTCAACTTCAGCTTTTTAGCATTACTGGTTGAGGCATAGACTTGGATTACTGTGACACTGAATGGTTTGGCTTGGAAACAAACACAAATCATTCTGTCATTTTTGAGATTGCATTCAAGTACTGCATTTTGACAGAGAAGGCAATGGCACCCTACTCCAGTACTCCTGCCTGGAAAATCCCATGGATGGAGGAGCCTGGTAGGCTGCAGTCCATGGGTTCGGATCGCTACAACTGAGCAATTTCACTTTCCTTTTCACTTTCTCATTGGAGAAGGAAGGCCCCTCCAGTGTTCTTGCCTGGAGAATCCCAGGGACGGGGGAGCCTGGTGGGCTGCCGTCTATGGGGTCACAGAGTCGGATACGACTGAAGTGACTTACCTTACCTTACTGCATTTTGGACTCTTTTGTTGACTATGATGGCTATTCCATTTCTTCTAAGGGATTCTTTCCCACAGTAGTAGATATAATGGTCATCTGAGTTAAATTCACCCATTTCAGAACAGGAGATTTGTGCTCGGGACCTTCAGTGTTTGCAAATATGCAAAACTAGAAAAAATTTTCCTTGACTTCTCTACTTCCTTTGACCACCACCCGCTCCCCTGCCCCCACCAGTTTTTTGGGATTTTATTTTAACAAATCTTTAGTCTGAAATGTACCTTTCAGTATTATGCCATAGCTCTTTTTATGACCCAAGAAAATGGTCCATGCCTTTCCAGAAACCCATGCAGCTACAAGAAGCACCTACCAGAGCATCACCTCAGAGCCGAAGGAGGAACAGCCACCACACAGAGCTCTCAGTAACTTTTAGCTGTGATTCAGAGCATCTTTGCCATGGCCAGAATGTGCCAGGAAACCTGGGCGTGGCATGCATGATGTTGAAGAGCCATGGCCCTATTTTACTAGCTGTAGCCTTTCAGTGTTTTGTTTGCTACTCAAACCAAAACCTGAAAGCTCGTTAGATTTCATGAATAATCTTGTTGCAAAACTTGTCCCTGGAAGCTGTTGGATGAGACTCCTTGCCTGAGACTCCTTGGCAGAGTCTTCCAGACTCCTCCCCAGACTGGGGAGAATCCAGGTTCATTCCTCTCCCTCCCAAGCTAGCACAAGGTTCAGACACCATTTTCAAATAACTGTGGAAAATCCCTTAACAATTGTGACACCGAAGTTTACATGTATGAGATATATATAGCATCCAAAAATATTTAGGAAAAAGAATGGAGGATGCACTGTTGTAATGATAACATGTAATACTTCTGTAAGCATCATGCTTTGCCAAGCACTTTCTCAAACTTTCTCTTTTAAATCTTACCACAAATCTATGAAGTTGATTACATTGTGTCCCCACATGTCCCTGAGACTCAGAAAGGTTAGATGACCTTTGTAAGATCACATGACCAATAGGTGGCAGTAAAAGAACCTGGATAAAGATCTTCAGGCAAAATACTGCAATGCACTTTGCCCAGGGGTATTTACAACCCCTCAGGGCTACTTCCTGTTGCAAAGAAACCGTTAGCATCATGAAACAAAGGTTGAAGGGTCAGGGAGAGGCTTTCGGAGGGCTTGGAGGTAAATCTGCCTTCCACAGCCCCAGAGCACAGAACAAAACTTCATCACAGATAATTAATAATGTATAATGATTATACATACAATAATAATGATACAAATACAAAAATGATAATACTAAAAGTGACTAGTTCGCAAGCTTTGGCTATGGCCGGGCACTATGCTGCATGCTGATCATCTCTGATTTCTCTGTCTGCACAATAAACCCTGTAGGATTTGATGTTATCCTCATTTTTCAGTAGCTTAGAAGAGTTCAGCAACTTGCTTAAAGTTTGTTCAGGGCAGGAAAGTGAAAGTGAAGTCGCTCAGTCGTGTCCGACTCTTTGCGACCCCATGGACTGTAGCCTACCAGGCTCCTCGGTTCTCCTAGGCTTTGACATAAACTTTGTTGGAAAACTTAACATTTCTGTGGGCTTCCCTGGTGCCTCAGACAATAAAGAATCTGCCTGCAGTGCAAGAGACCCAGGTTCATTCCCTGGGTCAGGAAGATCCCTTGGAGAAGAGAATGGCCACTCACTCCAGTATCCTTGCCTGGAGAATTCCATGCAGAGAGGAGCCTGGTGGGCTACAGTCCATGGAGTCACAGAGTCAGACACAATTGAGCAGCTAACACACTTTCACTTAACATCTTTGTCATTTTATGGACTGCCGGGAATTGGGCTCTGGTTGCACTGGGGTGAATTTACTCTCTACACCATGTGGGGCTGGTTTTTGTAAATATCTGTATATTATCTTTATGGGCATTGACAAGAGTAGAATTTCCCTCACTTTTTCAAAGTCAGTCAAAGTGATGCGGAGAAAGACACCGGGGGACTTCGCTAGTGGTCCGTTGGTTAAAAATCTGCCTGCCAATGCCAAGGACGTAGGTTTGATCCCTGAACTGGGAAGATCCCACCTGCCACAGGGCAGCTAAGCCCACATGCCAGAGGGCAACTAAGCCCAAGCTCCACAAGAGAAGCCCCCCCAGTGAGAAGCCCATGCACAGCAACTAGAGACTAGCCCCTGCTTGCCACAACTGGAGAAAGCCCACACCGTGTAACAAAGATACCCAAAAAAAAGACACCCCAACACAGCTAAAAAAAAAAAGGCAGAAAACAAGACCCTGGGAACTTGGTACCGGGTCTCTTAGTCTTTGCCAGATTAGCAGTTGCTGACAAATCTGCTGTGGACTGAACACTCGAGACATGTCAGGCATTGTTGTCAGCGCTGTGTGTGGATTATCTCCTTAAAATTTCTCATCACCCGGTTAAGGCAACTCTTGTTATCCACATTTCACAGATGAGGTTTAGAGGACTTAAGTAAATTTCCCAAGTTCCCAAGAATAATGGGTATCCAAGACCGAGTTTGCATCCCACCAAGACAGGTTAATGAGGAGAACAAGGTTTTATTTGGGCCCCTCAATCCATTTCACTCTTGCCCTGAACACACTGGATTTTTAATGATTTATGTATAAATTATATCAATATAATTTTATAAATTATAAGATTTATGTGTAAATTTACTTTTTGCTTATTATATGTAGTTAATTTACAATGTTGTATTTCTGGTGTACAGCAAAGTGATTCAGTTTTACATATATATAATACTTTTTCATATTCTTTTCTATTATAATTTATTATGAGATACTGAATACAATGTCCTATGTCGCACAGTAGAACCTTGTTGGTTATCAAAGCTTATAAGTTTGATAAGGTCCCGTTGGTTTATTTTTGTTTTTATTTCTGTTGCTTTAGGAGACTTGACCTAAGAAAACATTGTTACAGTTTATATCAGAGAATGTTTTTCCTATGTTCCCTTTTAGGATTTATATGGTGTCCTGTCTTATATTTACTTTTTTTTCCCTTATATTTAAGTCATTAAGCCATTTCAAGTTTATTTTTGTGTAGGGTATAAGGGAGTGTGCTAACCTCATTGATTTACATGTAGCTGTCCAGCTTTCCCAACACCATTTGCTGAAGAGACTGTGTTTTCTCCAGTGTATATTCTTGCCTCCTTTGTCAAAGAGTAATTGACCATAGGTGCATGGGTTTATTTCTGGGCTTTCTATCATGCTCCATTAATCTATGTATTTGTTTTTGTGCCAGGACCATAGTGTTTTGATGACTGTAACTTTGTAGTATAGTCTGCAGTCGGGGAGTCTGATTCTTCCAGTTCCATTTTTATTTATCAAGATTGTTTTGGCCATTTGGGATCTCTTGTGTTTCCATACAAATTATAAAATTTTTTGTTCTATAAAAAATGTCACTGGTAATTTGATAGAGATTGCACTGAATCCAGTACTTTTGCTTGGAAAATCCCATGGACGGAGGATCCTGGTAGGCTCCAGTCCGTGGGGTCGCTAAGAGTCGAGCACGACTGAGTGACTTCACTTTCACTTTTCACTTTCATTCATTGGAGAAGGAAATGGCAACCCACTCCAGTATTCTTGCCTGGAGAATCCCAGGGATGGGGGAGCCTGGTGAGCTTCTGTCTCTGGGGTCGCACAGAGTCGGACACGACTGAAGTGACTTAGCAGCAGCACTGAATCCATAGATTGCTTTGAGGTCATATAGTCATTTTCTCAATATTGCTTCTTCTAGTCCAAGAACACAGTGTATCTTTCCATCTGTTTATGTCATCTTTGATGTCTTATATCAGCATCTCATAGTTTTCAGAATACAGATCTTTTGGCTCTTTAGGTAGGTTTATTCCTAGGTATTTTATTCTTTTCGATGCAGTGGTAAATGAGATTGTTTCTCTAATTTCTCTTTCTTGTCTTTTGTTGTTAGTTTATGAAAATGCAACAGATTTCTGTGTATTAATTTTGTGTCCTGCAATTTTACCAAATTCATTGGCAAACTCTAAGCATTTTTGTGGTAACATCTTTCGGATTTTCTATATATTGTATCCTGTCATCTGCAAACAGTGACATTTTTACTTCTTTTCCAATTTGAATCCCTTTTATTTCTGTTTCTTTTCGATTACCATGGCTAGGACTTCTAAAACTAAGGTTGAATAAAAGTGGCAAGAATGGACATCCTTGACTTGTTCCTTATCTTAGAGGAAACACTTTCAGCTTTTCACTTTTGCAAATGATGTTAGCTGTGGGTTTATAATATATGGCCTTTATTATGTTGAAGTAGGTTTCCTCTGTGCCCACTTTCTGGAGAGTTTTTTTTTTTTTTAATAATAATAAAAGGATGTTACATTTTATCCAATGCATTTTCTGCATTTGTTGAGATGATCATGGGGTGTTTTTGTCTTTTCTTTTGTTGATGTGGTATAATGCTTATGTTGAAACTGTCCTTGTGACTCTAGGTTGAATCCAGCTTGATCGTGTATATTATTACCCTTTTTACTTGAGGCTGTATTTGGTTTGCTGAATTTTGTTGAGAATTTTTATATTTGTATTTATCAAAGATAGTGACCTATAATTTTCTTTTTTCATAGTGTCTTTTTCTGGTTTTGGTATCAGAGTTATGGTAGCTTCACAGAATGACTTTGGGAAATCCCCTACTCTTCAGTCTTAAAAAAGACTTTGAAAAGGATTGGTATAAGTTCAGTGTATGTTTGGTAGGATTCCCCAGCAAACTCATTGGATCCTAGACTTTTGTTTGCAAGGGGTTGTTTTGTTTTGTTTTGTTAGTTTCAGCAAACACATGCATAGGCTTAGTTGCCCTGAGGCATGTGGAACCTTCTCAGACCAGGTTTCAAACTCATGTCCCTGCATTAGCAGGCAGATTCTTAACCACTGGACCATTAGGGAAGTCTGGGAGCTTTATTATTATTATTATTATCATTAGAGATTCTATTTCACTTCTAGTGATCAATTTGTTTAAATTATTTATCTCTTCTTGATTCTGTTTTGGTGGGCTGTCTGTCCCTAAAAACTTATCCATTTCTTCTAGGTTGTCCAGCTTGTTGGCATATAATTCTTTGTAGTAGTCTCTCACAGATTTTTGTATTTCTGCAAAATCAGTTGTTGTGCTTCCTCTTTCATTTCTTGTTTTATTTGGGTCCTTTCATTTCTTCTTGGTGAACCTGGCCAGAGGTTTGTGAATTTTGTTTCTTCGCTATTCTTTTAGTCATTAAATCATGTCTGACTCTTTTGCCACCCCATGGACGATAGCCTGCCAGGCTCCTCTGCCCATGGGATTTCCCAGGCAAGAATGCTGGAGTGGGCTGCCATTTCCTTCTCTAGGAGATCTTCCTGACCAGGGATCAGACCCACATCTTCTGCATTGCAGGCTGATTCTTTACCACTGAGCCTCCAGGGAAACCACAATTTTGTTTCCCCTTTCAAAAAAACCAGCTCTTGTTTCATTGGTTTTGTTTTGTTTTCTGTTTTTTGATCTCTATTCTACTTCTTCCTCTCTGACTTTTTATTATTTCCTTCCTTATGCTGACTTTAGTCTTTGTTTGTTCTTTTTCTATTTCTTTCTGGTGGTAGGTTACATTGTAGATCGGCTCACTTTATCAGATCAGATAAGATCAGTCGCTCAGTTGTGTCCGACTCTTTGCGACCCCATGAATCGCAGCACGCCAGGCCTCCCTTTCCATCACCAACTCCCGGAGGTCACTCAGACTCACATCCATAGAGTCAGTGATGCCATCCAGCCATCTCATCCTCTGTCGTCCCCTTCTCCTCCTGCCCCCAATCCCTCCCAGCATCAGAGTCTTCTCCAATGAGTCAGCTCTTCACATGAGGTGGCCAAAGTACTGGAGTTTCAGCTTTAGCATCATTCCTTCCAAAGAACACCCAGGGCTGATCTCCTTCAGAATGGACTGGTTGGATCTCCTTGCAGTCCAAGGGACTCTCCAGAGTCTTCTCCAACACCACAGTTCCAAAGCATCAATTCTTCGGCGCTCTGCCTTCTTCACAGTCCAGCTCTCACATCCATACATGACCACAGGAAAGACCATAGCCTTGACTAGGCGAACCTTTGTTGGCAAAGTAATGTCTCTGCTTTTGAATATGCTATCTAGGTTGGTCATAACTTTCCTTCCAAGGAGTAAGTGTCTTTTAATTTCATGGCTGCAGTCACCATCTGCAGTGGTTTTGGAGCCCAGAAAAATAAAGTCTGATACTGTTTCCACTGTTGGCTCACTTTATATTATCCCATAAATCTCATATATTTTCTTTTTTCGTTTGACTTTCTGTCTACATTTCTGATTGATTTCCATTATTATTCTGTCTTATTGATCAGTTATTTGTCCTACCTTGTTTTTTAATACATTTATTTATTTATGGCTGTTCTGAGTCTTTGTCGTTGCACAGGCTTTTGTCTAGTTGTGGTGAGTGGGGGCTACTCTCTAGCTGTGCTGCACGGATTTCTCATTGCCGTGGCTTCTCTTGTTGTGGAGCATGGGCTCTAGGGCATGCAGGCTTCTGTAGTAGAGGTGTGTGGGCTCAGCAGCTGTGATGTGCAGGCTCTAGAGCGCTGGCTCCTTAGTTGTGGTACACAGGCTCGGTTGATCCACAGCATGTGAAATCTCCCTGGATCAGGGATCAAACCCATGTCTCCTACGTCAGCAGGCGGCAGATTCTTTTACTGCTGAGCCATCAGGGAAGCCCTGCATTGTTTAGTTTGTTAGTTATTGCCTTTAGCTCCCCTTCATCTCAGCATATACATTTCCTCACTTTCATTGGCTTCTCTTTATAGTTTCTATTAGTAGTTCCTTGCTAAAGTGATCTGCATTTCTCTCAATGCCCTTTCTTAATTTGTTAGTTGTTACTTTCTTTTCGTAATGTTACTGATTTTCGGCTGTGCTGAGTTCACTGCCGTGACCAGAGGCTAGTGTCTAGTTGTGCTGCGTGGGCTTCTCATTGTGGGGGCTTCTCTTGTTGCAGAACCAAGGGCTCGACCAAGGGCCAGTGGTTTGGTAGTTGTAGCACGAGGGCTCGGTAGCATGTGGCACGTGGGCTCTGTAGCTGCTTCATGACTCCAGATCAGGGATCAAACCCATGTCTCCTGCATTGGCAGGTGAATTCTTCACCACTGAGCCACCCGGGAAGCCTTATCTTCTTTGTAAACTCAGAATCTGGTAGAGTATTCTGCTTTATTGGAGATTTCTCCTGTCCTGTTTTTGGAAATAGTTCCTCTGCTTCCTGGTTTCAGTTGTATTTCTTTGCCCCTGAGTTTAGGAGAAGCAGTAATTTCCTATGGTCTTGAAGAGTTGTTTTTATGTAGGAGCATCCTTGTGTGGTCTGACTGAGACTTAATATTTTTGGTGCAAGGGCTGCATCTAGTATGGGTGCCTGCTGTTTCTTTCCTCCTGTATGCTGGTTGTTGTCCCCTTCATAGGGAGTGTGATGGTTTTTGTGGTGACCAGAGCCTGTGCTGGAAGTTGAGCAGAGCCTCCTATTTGGTCTGTGGTTGTCACAGCTTTGTTGGGAGTGCAGTCTGCTCCCCAGTTGGAGTAGAAGCCCCCCCAGATCATCTTGTTTCTGAGCTGCAGTGTGAGGTAGGCAGTCCTAGAGCTACTGGGGGAGGAACCATGAGTATTCCTCATCAGGAGCTGTCCGCTGAAGTGCGCTCCATGGTGTCTGTCACACACCGTATGTGCTTCCAGTGTACACTGTTGTTGGCATGGCCCTCACCTCCTCCTCAGCCATGGGAATGCAGGCCGTTGGCCTGGATGTCCCTCAGGTGCTGTGCTCGTAAAGCCACCAGCTCAGATCTGCAGGCACAGATTCCCTGAAGTCAGGCCCCAGGACCTTTCTTAGCTGCCCATAGTCATGCTCCTCGACCCCCTCAGAGCTACAGGACGAGCGCAGACCCTAGCCTCACCTCCACTTACATGTACCCACAAAACTCGAAGCTGCTGACTCTGGACTTGCCCCAGCTATGGGAGCATCAGTCCTCTGCTCGGATGTCCCACAGTCACTTAGCTTACAAAGGCACCGGCAGCGTAAATCCACTAAAGTCACCAAGTCTCCTGATATGGCTCAGATTTCAGCCCCACCTCTGTGTGTGACAACAGCAGGCACTCACCTGCCCTCTGTGAGCACCCTGTGGGGCTGCTCTGCTGGAGCCCCACCTCTCCCTTCAGGTGCTCCTTAACAAGAGGGCTTCTATAGTAGACCCAAGTTTCATCCTGCACACAGCCCCAGTTGCCACCCAGTCCACACTCTGGCCCCATCAGGCTCTCTCTGCATGTTCACCCCCATCCTCGCCCCAGATCTGTCCACTGAAACCCAGGATTCAGCGCCCAGCCCCAACCCGCACTCGCAGACACGTGCATGGAGCTGGGGAGTGCAGCAAGGTGGCTGAGACCAGGTGTGCTGCTCTCTTTTCTGCCTGCTGAAGCCAATTGCTGCACTCTTCTCTGAGCCTCTGAACCTTCCATTCTGTTCCGGCTGATCTAGGCGGCAAAGTTTGTTCCTAGGGCACGAACCTCTCCTCTTTCACAGCTCCCTCCCGGGAGTACAGGTCCCACCCTCCCTGTTGCATGGCGATCTTCCGGCAGTTCTGGTTGTATGAGCTCTTCCGCCAGCATTCAGTAGGTATTCTGTGAGAACTGGTACACATGTAGATGTATTTTTTATGTACTTCTGGGAGTTGGTGAGGTCTACGTCCTTCTATTCCATGATCTTGATCTCCCAACTGTATATAAATTTATTTATTATCAAGGTGAAGCAGATTCCACTCATCTAGACCCATCCAGGCAAAGGACTTTTACATCCAATTTCTCATGATAGAGAGTTTCTTTTCTTTGCCTAATAGACATGAAAAGAAAAGCCAACAGAGAAATGAAAGAAAAAGTTATAGTTTCACTTTCAGAATCATCAAATATCTTTTCTTTTTTCTGCTCTTCTGAGACCTTTCAAAACACTATAAATATTTTGTGTATCTCTGCCTGGCTCTTTGTCTAAATTATTTACCACTGGTATTTCTTTTCTGATTGATATCTGGGGGAGATTCAGTGCTTTTACATTTACCCTGAACACCAGTGGGTGCTGGCCACCAGAGCTGTTGCCCACGGCATGGAAATTTGGAGCAGTGACCTGGGGCTTGAGTGTTTTGAGGGAATCCCTCACTGATGATGAGAAATGAATTACTGGAGCTCCCCAGCATCCCACGAGGACCAGCAGGTAGTGCTGGAATGCTGCTGCCAGTGACTCAGCACAGAAATCAGCCACTAAATCTCTGGGAGTTGGTGATGGATGGGGAGGCATGGCGTGCTGCAGTCCATGGGGTCGCAGAGAGTTGGACACGACTGAGCGACTGAACTGACTAAACTGAAGGCCACAGATGACAACGGCCTTCCCACACCTCTTTCCTCCACTCCCTCTGCTCCTAGCCCTTTCATGGCTGCAGTCTCTGCCTCCTTCATCCCTTCAACTGCCATGAGGATCACAACCATTTTGAGCGGGATGAGAACTAGGAAGTCATCTAATACCTGCTCCCATTTTATAGAAGAGGAATCTGAGGTGCAGGGAGGGGAGGTGGTCCCTCAGCCTTAAAGCCTGGCCCCTAGAGCTCCATCCTCACTTTTCTGACCTGCCATCTGTAGGTGGGGAAGTGGGAGAGATCATGCATGGCAGAATTCCCATAAAGAAGAGTCCTGGAAGTTTTTAGAAGAAATGTGATATAGCTGTTAGGGTAGGAGGGGATGGAAGACAAGGACAATTGCAAAGCTTGAGGCTAGGAGAGAAAAGGGGAAAGTTGGAGAAGTGAAGAGAGGGGAAGAAAGAGAAAGCGCTCTCTTCTTCCAAAGGAAAGAATGGAGCCAGCAAAATGGGGTGGTGGGTGGTGGCTGTGGCTTCCACGTGTGTTCTTGTTGTCACTAAGTTGTATCCAGTTCTTCACAACCCCATGGACTGCAGCACGCCAGCGCCCCTGTCCTTCACTGTCTCCCAGAGTTTGCTCAAACTCATGTGCATTGAGTTGATGATGCCATCCAACCATCTCGTCCTCTTTCGTCCCCTTCTTCTCCTGCCTTCAGTCTTTCCCAGCATCAGGTTCCTTTTCAGTGAGTCAGCTCTTTGCATCAGGTGGCCAAAGTATTGGAGCTTCAGCATCAGCATCAGTCCTTCCAATGAATATTCAGGGTTTATTTCTTTTAGGGTTGACTGGTTGGATCCCCTTGCTGTCCAACGGACTCTCAAGAGTCTTCTCCAACACCACAGCTCAAAAGCATCAATTCTTGGGTGCTCAGCCTTCTTTATGGTCCAGCTCTCACACTGTACATGACTACTGGAAAAACCAAATGGATCATTTGACCATATGGACCTTTGTCAACAAAGTGATGTCTCTGCTTTTTAACATGCTGTCCAGGTTTGTCATAGCTTTTTTTCCCTAGGAACAAGCATCTTTTAATTTCATGGCTGCAGTCACCATCACAGTGACTTTGGAACCCAGGAAAATAAAGTCTGTCACTGTTTCCATTTTTCCCCCACCTGTTTGCCATGAAGTGATGGGACAGGATGCCGTGATCTTCGTTTTTTGAATGTTGAGTTTTAAGCCAACTTTTTCACTCTCCTCTTTTACTTTCACCAAAAAGCTCCTTAGTTCCTCTTCACTTTCTGCCATTAAGGTGATGTCATCTGCATATCTGAGATTATTGATATTTCTCCTGGCAGTCTTGATTCCAGCTTGTGATTCATCCAGCCCAGCATTTCAAGCAGAGTGATAGTATACAGCTTTGACATACTCCTTTCCCAGTTTTGAACCAGTCCATTATTCCATGTCTGGTTCTAACTGTTGCTTCTTGACTTGCGTATAGATTTCTCAGGAGGCAGGTAAGGTGGTCTGGTATTTCCCATTTCTTTAAGAATTTTCCACAGTTTGCTGTGATCTACACAGTCAAAGGCTTTAGTGTAGTAATGAACTAGAAGTAGATGTTTTGCTGGAATTCCTTTGCTTTCTCTATGATCTAACAAATGTTGGCAATTTGATTTCTGGTTCCTCTGCCTTTTCTGAATCCAGCTTTAGTATCTGGAAGTTCTTGGTTCACATACTACTGAAGCCTAGCTTGAAGGATTTTGAGCATTACCTTGCTAGCATGTGAAATGAGTGCAATTGTGCAGTACTTTGAACATTCTTTGGCATTGCCTTTCTTTGGAATTGGAATAAAACACCTTTTCCAGTCATGTGGCCACTGTGCAGTTTTCCAAATTTGCTGTCATATTGAGTGCAGCACTTTAAAAGCATCATCTTTTAGGATTCTAAGTAGTTCAGCCGGAATTCTATCACCTCCATGAGCTTTGTTCATAGTAATGCTTCCTAAGGCCCACTTGACTTCACACTGCAGAATGTCTAGCTCTAGGTTAGTGATCACACCATCTTGATTATTTGGGTCATTAAGACCTTTCTGATACAGTTCGTCTGTGTATTCTTGCCACCTCATACTATCTTCAGCTTCCGTTAGGTCCCGTACCGTTTCTGTCCTTTATTGTTACCATCTTTGCATGAAATGTTCCCTTGGTATCTCTGGTTTTCTTGACGAGATCTCTAGTCTTTCCCATTCTGTTGTTTTCTCTGTTCACTTAGGAAGACTCTCTTATCTCTCCTTGCTGTTCTTTGGAACTCTGCATTCCTTTTCTCCTTTGCCTTTAACTTCTTTTCTCAGCCATTTATAAGGCCTGACTTGTAGCAGTACTTACTAAAATTTCCTTTCATGTCTTCCCCATTGCATGTACACCTGGCAGCCGCCTCCTTGAACAAACTCTCCCTGTTGACAACCGTCTGTGTCTTTTTTTCTTCTCATCTCTCTTCTATATGATGTAGATCAGTTTAGCCTCTTCACCCTCATTTTCTCATTATCCTGATTCCCTCCAACAAAGGAGAGTTAAGGAACTCACCCAGCAAGCAAAACTCCTTCCTTTTCCTTTCTCCCCACCCAGTGTTGATTCTCAGTTTTCCTAACTGCACTGCAACAAAGGAGTTAGCGGAGTTAGCATAGTTGGCACACCCATAAGTCAACCTCAAGGGCCCAGGAGGAGGAAAAGCGAAAACCACAGTCGGTCAGAAAGGTGAACAAGGCTGGAATATGTGTATAATACTTCTTAAGCACATTGCAAAAAATAAACCATTTGAGATCCTGAATTCAGTACTAGTAGATAAATGCTTGCTAAGACGGTTTAATATGGGATTCTCAAAAGCAAGATCTAGTCCTTCCAACGAATATTCAGTCCTTATAATTTTTCCCAGCAAGCTCACAGGTGTGCTGTGTCAGTACTGAGTGAGATCTCTTCAGGTTTGCTTGTGTCGGGATCCCTCAGTGCCCGATAGGAGAAGCGGTGTTCTCACGGGCCTGGTTTTGCCTTCCCCAGTGGTGTGAGCAGCACGACCACTGCAGGCGCCTTCACCTGCCTGAGCTGCTGGTGGCCCCGCTGCACAGGCTGACTCGATACCCCTTGTTGCTGAAGAATATCTGGAAAAGGAGTACAGACTCTACGGAGAAAATCATGATCTACTCCATCAAGGAAAAGGTGGAAAAGGCAATCCGTAAGTCCCTGAGATGAGGGACCTAGAGCTCCAGTGTCAGCTTTAGTCAAAGAGTTGGGGGGCCCTGTGGCTCCTGGGAACCAGCTGGGCTTCTATCCTAGGAGGTAATTCCATTGGCTTGAGGTCACTGGCTCTCGGAAATGTGGATTTGACTTTGAGTTTGCAATGTAAATCAAACACTCTTAAAACAATGGGCTCCACTCACATCCTGGCCAACTGTGTGAGAACTCTTAACTCCTAAGGGGTCACGCAGGCCGTGGCTCTGTCTCCAAGGTTTTCAGATGTGAGTTCAGGCAGGAAAACTTCTACTTCCCAGATGATGAAGGCACTTTGTTTTTAACATCCATACTGAACCCACACACAAAGCAAATGGAAGCAAACAGCATGAAAAGCCTTTCCAGAGAATAAAGAACCACTGTCATTTTTTTTTAGGTCACTGAAATTGAGGGCCAATCTAAATATAATGCCAACTGCAATATTTAGAACTGAAATTAAGGGATAAAAGAGCAAGCCCTGTAATAATTTAAGTCTATTTGGGTAGCTGCTGCTGCTGCTGCTGCTAAGTCACTTCAGTCCGTCCAACTCTGTGACACCATAGACGGCAGCCCACTGGTTCCACCGTCCCTGGGATTCTCCAGGCAAGAACACTGGAGTGGGTTGCCATTTCCTTCTCCAATGCATGAAAGTGAAAAGCGAAAGTGAAGTCGCTCAGTCATGTCAGACTCTTAGCGACCCCGTGGACTGCAGCCTACCAGGCTCCTCTGGCCATGGGATTTTCCAGGCAAGAGTACTGGGTAGCTATGTGTAGTCAAATCCAAATAAAGAAATCCGTGATAGGTGTCCATAAAAGATTTCCTAGGGAGCATCAAAAAGGAACAATTCAAACTGATAATTATCAGCTGTACAGAAATGATATAGTTTTTCTTTTCATATTTAAAAGTAAAATGACCACTCAATTAGGAGTTTTTTCCGTTTTTTAAAAGTTTTTGTTCAAATTTTCTAATGACTGACCCAAGAAACTAGAATTAAGCTTATCAAATTGATTGACAGAAAATTCAATTAAAGACAGACTTTTTTAAATTTTAAAGTAATTTTGAAGGTTATTACTCATTTTGGTAGGTTTGTGAGGAAGATAACAACATCTCTTCCAGGAATTTCTCAGTAAAATCTGAATTTTCATTGTTGAGGAAAGAGATCCCTGTGGCCTTCCTCTACGTTTATGAGCTCAAAGATAGTGAATTCTCAAAGATTCCCTAACCATTGATTCTATGGGTCTACGACTTGCCGTCCATATTTTCAAAACTCATTTCAAAACCTCAATAGCAATATGTTATTAAAAATATTGGGAAACTAATTCTTAAAGAACTTTGAAGAAAACTTTTGTTTTCAAAAGTTCTTTGAAGAGAACTTTTCTTCAAACTAGACTTGGAAGAAAAAACACATTCTTACCAAAAGAAATAATCAACTTTACCATAAAGAGAATGTGTGTTTTATGATTAAGACAAAAAGATACGCTTGTCCTTGTTAGTCTGATTTTTTTCCTTCCTATAATCACCAGCTGTATGATGTAGGGAGTATGAGAGAGCTACCAAGGGCATTATTAGTATTGAAATAAAAATGCACGTTTACAATTTACTGAATTAGTTCAGCTTCATTTTCTCTGCAAGAGGCTGATTTCAAATTAGTGAGTTTTTCTAAGATGTTCAAACAGTGAGAAATAATGTTAAATGAACCTCAGATATAGTTTGGCTCCAAGGGGTTCAGTGTCTGAATGATTTCTATGGATCTTGGTTAAATTTTATGCTGTGATGTCTCACGCATTTAAAAATATATTGGATGTGTCTTGTCTTTTAGGGGATCTTGAAGGAAAAGTGAAGTGGCTTGACAATTTTCAGAAGTTGAGACATCTACAGGAGATTGTAGTGTGGCCTCCACTCTGGGATCGAGATAAAAGGTTTTTCGTTCCAGAGGGGTCGGGCCCCGGCCGGCGCGGGCCGGGGGGGCTGGTACAGAAGGGGTCAGTTAGAAAAGACATACATCCCTTTCCAGAAGTTTGGCATTTGGGTGGAAGTATGCTAATCTTATTACACAGTCCCCAGCTGCCCACTAGAATTATAAATCTCAGCAGATGTATAATCCACATGGCATTGTGTGTGGTGGGGCGGCTGGCCTCGTCCCGCCGTTCCCGGGCTGGTCCTTCTGAGAGGTTTGCCCATTCTTCCCCAGCCCCATGCCCACTTACTGGCATTTCCAAATGTCTCCAGCTTTGTAGACAGAGTTGCATTGCCCCAGCTCCTGGAACATGCTGTCTTCTAATCACTAACGTCTCTTTGATTGTCTCTCTTGTTTTCCCAGTGCCTGAAACACATTTTTAAAGAACACATGGCAGAAAACATACTGTCACCAACCAACAGACACCTTCTCTATGAAGGAAAGCTAACTCTTGCAGGTAAAAAACTGCTTCCTTTGCAAACCCAACATCCTTGCTACCTTGTAACTTGTCCAACTGTGGCTAATAAAAGTGTGGCAGGAATCGCATTTGCTTGTGGCCAACATGACAGCATATGTGAGTCCAAGAGCATCCTGTGGAGTCACACAGACTCCAGCTTGATCAGACCACAGGGTGACTCTAAAATGGGATAACTGTGTATCTCATAAGACTGAAGTCCAAGTGAAGAGCTTAGCTCAAGGTCTGGTGGTGGTGGTAGTCACCAAGTCGTGTCCAACTCTCGAAACCCCATGGACTATAGCCTGCCAGGCTCCTCTGTCAATGGGATTTTCCAGACAAGAATACTGGAGTGGGCTGCCATTTCCTTCTCCAAGCTCAAGGTCTGGAATCTGGTAAACACTCGCCATGAGCTGTTCCCACCGTCACTGAGCTGGGCAGTCAGACTGTCAGTGTTGACTGAGAATCTGTTATGTAACACACTTTGTGCTGCACAGGATTGGCGGATGGAGAATCGCTATTCTGGATATGCCTTTCCATCGAGTTGAGAAGCTCTGCCGCAGTAAGCAGACCTGCGGTCTGAATCCAAAAGAGAGCCCAATGCTGGAGTACCCCGGAAGGGCTCCCTGTGGCCGGTGGGACTGGAGGGGGGACTCTGGCAAATAGAAGGATATTAAGTCGATGGAAGGACATCCCGAATGAAAAGCACAGCACGACAAAAGGCTTGGAGGCAGAGGCCACCTGAATGAGGAGGCTCCCCCATGGTTAGGAGGGTGTGCCTGAGCTGCCTGCCAGGCTCCCTTCCCAGCTCCACCTCTGCTGCCTCTGTGACCTGGGGCCTTGGTCGGCAGTCTCCCCACGCTGCAGTTTCCCCTCTTTGTTGTGCGGATTTCAGTGAGCTAATGCATGTCGGTAGCTCTTGAAAGAATACTTGGGAGCGAGTCAGCGCTCAGTCAATATCATGATCAGAAAGGGCCACCCAGCTGAAGTGAGATTTGCTTTCGTTCATTGATTCATTGCTTCACGAAATCTCGATTGAGCACCCACAGTGTGTGAAGCCCTGAGGATGTGGGATTGCATGTTTATAGCCGTCTGAGATCTTGTCGGAACCAGGTGCTGGGCAGTAAGTCCTTATTCAGTACACATCTGTTGAGAACCTGCTCTATTTTCAAGATAGTGTTAGATGTCAGCTTGGGACATAACCCCTGCCCACTCAGGAAGTTAGACACCCCTGATCTTTCACAGCAGAGGAGTTGTGCGTGCATTTTCACCTGCCAGTGAATCATTCAGAGAAGTTACATTTAATCCCATATCACAGGACAAATACAGGGAAGTTCCATAACACATTCAGGGCACTTGGCAAGTTAATGGCCACATTCAGACCCAAGCCAACAGGCTGCCTCAGCCTAGCTGGCTTCCACAATTTTAGCGACTGCCTTGGAAGCCAGAGGGATCCAGCCAGGAAACTGCAGAGAACAGGAAGCCACTGAGTCCTCACGCAGGGACATGATAGGGTTAAAAGTTGTTGAAAAATGAGCTCTGAAAAGCAGTGTGCAGCGTGGCTGGAGGAGACCAGGCAGCGAGACCAACCTGAAGGCTGCACAGCGAGGCAGGCGTGGTGGGAAGAGCCTGGGCCTTTGTTCTCCAACCATCCTCCACCTGCACACGCCCCCTGCCCCCACCTGCCTTTGAGGAGATAACAGTTTTACACCTTCTTTAATGTCATTTACAATTTCAGAAATAACTATATCATTGTGACAAAGCCAAATCCAACCAAAACCTAAAGTAAGGAAGCGAAACACAGTTCTGTGTACAGTCATATGACTTAACCTCCAAAATTTGGCCTCCGCCTGGAATTACCAGAGATTTTATTTCACCTCTTCCCTATGTCCACCAACTTCCCCAACACAGTGAGTTGCACTGGCCTATCCTAAAATGTTAGAAGTGAGTGTGGATCAAAAAGGAAGACCTGTGTAAATGTCAGTAACACCAGGCTCCTGCCTAACAGTATATGCTGTTGGTCAGGTTTCATCAGAGGGGGAGGTGTCGTCATACCAAGTTAAAGTCACTGGGACTTTGACTCAGAGCTGGCAGGCAAATGTGGTGGGAGTAATAATATTAGAAGAAATAGGATAGTGTTTTGAATGGGAAAAGCACTGGACCAAGAATTAGGGGCTTTAGCACCAACGGTGGGCTTTGGGGAAATTGTTTAAATTTCCTTAATCTCTTCTGTAAATGTTAGTGATGACGATGGGAATAACAATGATAACAGTGATACCTACTACTAATACATTTCAGAATTTCTTCTAGCCTTAAAAACTGTGGTGTTAAGATTAAGTGCATTTTCTCATTCCCAGAAGGTACAAGTTTTTATAACTTGAGAAGTTTAACCGGCTTCCCATTGGAATTCATGCCAGCACATAACCTTCACAAATGCACTGCTCCCCACAGATTGGTGTTTCTAAATAGAAAAATGAGTGAAGTTCAGGCCAGTATGATGGCCGAGTAGCTAGCTGTGGCACCTAGAGAACATTGTTCACGCTGCTGCAGAACTGGGGCGAGCGGTGATGCTGCTCTGTCCCCTAGCGGTGCGATGAAGCGAAGTGAAAGCTGCTCAGTCATGTCCGATTCTCTGCAACCCCAGGGACTATACATTCTCCAGACCAGAGCACTGGAGTGGGTAGCCTTTCCCTTCTCCCAGGTATCTTCCCAACCCAGGGATCGAACCCAGGTCTCTTGCATTGCAGGTGGATTTTTTACCAGCTGAGCCACCAGGGAAGCCCAGCAGTGCAATGAGAACCCCACAGTTCAGGCTCCGTGAGAGAAAGACCTAACCGAGTTAGAACCGCACGAGTTAGTAAGCCTCAGAACTGGTTGTGTGACCCATAGCTTCAGACTCTTGGGGTAGTAAATATGAATACTCTAGCTTTAGGCCTACAATGTCCCTCTTTAGTCATCCTTTTTCATAATCCCATATTTACTTTAGCACTGTCAGTTCTTGAATTCATCTCAAATCTTGTCTGTGTTTATTATGTGTCTGCTTTTATTACGATTAAAGCTCTTAGAAGGCCAGATTCTGCCTTAATCATTGAAGCATTGTGGTGCTCAATGTCTGTTGGCTGCTTGGAAATACATGTGCCAGCTTTCCTTGTAGCCGAATGTGACCAAGTGACTAAATTCTGCCTGCACTCTAACTCGTATCCCATTGGTCAGAATTTAGTCACTTGGTCACATTCAGCTACAAGGAAAGCTGGCACGTGCATTTGATCACAAGTAAACATCTACCCACTAAAACTTGGAAATTTCATGACTACAACATAAGAATTGTTTTTGAGGGACCACCAGCAGTTTTTGCCACAGCCCAGTTTGCCAAAAGGAGTAGACATGGAGAACACCTAAAAAATATTCAAGGATAATTCAAGATTGAATAAAATATCTAATTTCTCTTCTGGGCAAAGATAGGAAGTATCTTTCCTCTAAACCTAAAGAAGGGGAGTGTTAGATATTGTATCTATTAACTTAACCTTAGACATTGTATTTCCAGGGTATACAAGAAAGAACTTCTAGAATAATATAAACAAATAGAATAATAATAAATATTTACTTGATTTTTCTTATATTTCCTTTAAGTGCCTGTCACATCACCCTCTGAAAGGACTGCCCTTTCCTCTAAAATCATTTAAATTTAACCATTTCTTTTTCTAATTTCTAAGGGATAGAGTTAAATCCAGAAGGGGAGCAATCTCTCTAATATTTTTCCCTTCTGCTGCTGTCTCCTTCTTAGGGAAAAGCAGAAAAGCCTATTTGCTTTCAGTTATCATCAAAAGTGATATTAAGAAAAGGTTGTAAATATAAGGCTACATGAAGACTTTAAACATGTATTGACGCATTGCAAAACTTGAGAAACAAATTGTTTTAGTGACTCTCTTAATCAGCTAGGGCTGCCGTAACAAAATGCCACCAGCTGGGTGGCTTAAACGGGAAACATTGATTTCTCACAGTGCTGGAGGCTGGAAGTCTAAGATCAAGTTGCCTGCTGATGTGGTTCCTGGTGGGCGCTCTCTTTCCAGCTTTCTTAGCATCCATACGTGGCAGAGAGAGCACGTGTGCCTTGGTGTGTCTTGGATGATATTCACCCTGCCAGACCGGCGTCCTCCCTTAAGCGTTGATCTAACCTGAATTACTTCCTTATTCTGAGTACACAGTGGGGGTTGGGGCTTCCACAAAGAATTGGGGGCTATGCAGTTCAGTCCACGGCAGTGACAAAGTACCTTTTCTCTAGTAATGTTTACCTTTGCCAGTGACACCCAGATGGGTCAGGAGGCAAAAATGCTGGTGTTCTGTTGACCAATAGATGTGTCCTAGGCTTAGCAGAAACCACTACAAATATCACCCGGGTTATCTTAGATCCACATGAAGTGCATCACTAGTATCTTTAAAGTTGGAAGTGTGAGCTCATATCAGGTCTCTGCTTTAGGGAGAAATCAGCTCAGTTGTAATGCAGTTTTCTGACCCACACAATTAGAGCCCCCTGAGTCTTGGGCCTCCTGCACCCAGATCCCTGTTCTGTGTTGTTTTCTAAAGGGTTTCTTTGATTTAAAAAAAGAAAAAAAAAAACTTTTGCTTGCTATTTCCAGCCCTAATTTCATCTTCTTTCTTTCCTCAGAAAGCACAAGATTCCTAGATGTTTATCTGTTTCTCTTTGATGATTTCCTCTTAGTTACGAAAACTAAGCGCAACAAAAAGGTAAAAGTCTGTTGTTTCTAAATAAGTCTGTTGAATGAGTTTATAAAAATATTTCTGAATAAGTTGTTAAAAAGAGAAAAAATTCATGTACTTCAAATCGGACTTTACCCTCCATAAAATGGAGGCATTTAAAAATATTGGCTTTTTCCATCATAGAGGTCTGAACTGAAAAACATCAGTGACAAAAGCAAGTCTCATTTCATACGGATGCCAAAGGGTGTGTGTAGTTTTAGAATGACTCAAGCCCATATACCTATGAGGTGAGTCCCAGAAGCCAGAGGACTTTATGCCTGGCCAGCCTCAACAAAAGAAATGAAGATCCTTTTGTCCATATCAGCCGTCTCCTCATCCACATCGTCCACCACAGTGAAAGCTGTCGGAGCAGCGGACCTCTTGAAACCAAATGCTGCCAAATGCATTCTCGTTTGAAAGGGCACCTCCTTCCTGAGAAGTGATGATGTAGGGAACTGCGTGTGGAAAGGGGCCCCGGTTTCTCAGAGTCTACCTGTAATTAAGAACTGCAGATGCCAAACAGATGTACAGTTGGCATCACAGGGAAAAAAAGAGTTACCAAGGGCTAGAGCCACAAAATCTCTTCTAAGACTAGGGATTTTTCTCTTTAAGTATTAATTGTTAGTATTGTTGTCTCTACTCCCCATTAAGCCACGGGTCTCATGGTCCACCACTTTCCCATCTCACGGTCTGTTCCCTGACTGAGGCAAGTGCTTTCAGGAAGGAGCCTTTTCTGCAGCCCTTAGAGGTGGGAAGAGCTGCAGTTTCTCCTTCGCCATCAGAGATACTTAATGTTCTAACCCACTCACTCTTTTACTCAATAGCTGGCCTTACACAGATGTTAAGATCATGAGACTAGATCTCTCGGATATTTTAATATTCTAAGCTTCTAGATGGCATGTTGGTTTCTGTTGTTTGTTGTTGTAGTCGATAAGTCGTGTTCAACTCTTTTGCGACTCCGTGGATTGTAGCCCACCAGGCTCCTCTGTCCCTGGGATTTCCCAAGCAAGAATACTGGAGTTGGGTTGCCATTTCCTTCTCCAGGGTATCTTCCTGACCCAGGGATCAAACCCGTGTCTCCTACATTAGCAGGAAGATTCTTTGCCACTGAGCCACCAGGAAAGTGGCATGTTGGTTAGTTAAGCTAAATAATTTAAGGGCCTATATGCAATAAAAAAAGATGGGCTTCCCACTTGGCACTAGTGGTAAAGAACCCGCCTGCCAATGCAGGAGACATAAGAGATGCAGGTTCAATCCCTGGGTCAGGAGGATCCCCTGGAGGAAGGCATGGCAACCCACTCTAGTATTCTTGCCTGGAGAATCCTGTGGACAGAGGAGCGGTCCACAGGGTCACAGAGAGTTGGATACAACGGAAATGACTTAGCTCACAAGCAATAAAGTAGATACCCATTAATCAATCTGTGAATAGTTGATTGGTTGGGGAGGGAGTGGCTGTTGGAGATACCAAGAGTCAGTTTCGAAACTTGGATGACCTGCTGTTTTTAGCTGCCAGACTAGCATGTCTGAACAGGTCAAGCCCTGAAAAAAATCTCTGTCCCCTTCGAAAACCTGACATTAAGCACAGCTTACCTTCTCTTTACATAATGGCACAGATCAGAGCCTGTGACTCATTACTGACCATGTTATAATATTCTGCTTTCATGGTTCACAACTTGATTCTAAAATAAGGAATGTTACCTGTTTTAAATTCCCCTTTAAATTCTTCTGTCTGATAAATCTGAGAATTGTATTGACTTCACAGGAGCAGAAATAACCACCCAGAGAAGACATCAGGTGCCATTTATTTTTTTGGAAAAAGAAATAAGGAATGTTGTGTTTTCATTTCTCTTTGTTATTTAATGCACAAATTGCTTCATGTACATCACAATTTTTGACATCCTTTTTCTTTTAATTTAGCATATATATTCAAAACAATTTCAGTTGTTTATAAATCATAGAGCATGGAATCTATTTATTTAGATTTTAGTGTAAGGTCCCATAGATAGAGTGGGCCCAGACGAGCCTCCTCTTTCTCATTCATTTCACTCAGTACTTCAGAGGGATACTGGAAATAAAGATCTTTCCGGTGATGATGGTGATTTAATGTTTCCAAGTTATGGAAGTGACCATTTATTTATTCAGGTGATTAAACGTGGGGCTCAGAAACACTGTGTTTTAAAGCACTATGTACTTTGGGAAATGCTTTTCAAGATCCTAAAAGAGTAGTAAGCTGGATTTCAAACAATTGTTTCTAAAACTCAGTTTAAGGATGTGCTGTAAGTATGTGTGTCAGTATTTATTTCTTGTTTTTTGCCTTATTTTCCTCTTAAATTTCAGAAACTCGGAGGCTCAGACCCTGGTTTAATGTGCCCTTCACTTACTGCTGAGCTGCAAACAGTGATCAAAGAAGGTGGTTCGTGTACAGTAATTGACCAGCCCATTCCACTAGACAGATTGGTTGTCAGAGGTCTCGATCCACTCCACGTGTCAGGTACGTGTCTTACGTTCATCATTCAGCTCATCTCTGCCATCCCAGAGTTTTATGTTGGCCTTTTTTGATAGCAGGACATGAATCCAATTTAAATCTTCAACAAAGATAATACTGAGTTTCTGTGTAGTTAAATATCACCCATTCTACAGGCTAGTTATGGAAAGAGTACGGGATGTGCTTCCAACGCTTGGGTGACCCAGCTCTGCCCCCTTGCTAACTGTGTGACCCTGTGTGCAAGGTACTGGGTTGGCCAAAAAGTTCATTCTGGCTTTTCTGTAAGTTCTTCTGGAAAAAACCTCCAAACTTTCTGTCCAATTCAATATGTAAATTTTCTAAGCCACAGATGTTCAGTTGCTAAGTCATATCCAGCTCTTTGCAACTCCATGGATGCAGCACGCCGGGGTTCCCTGTCCTTCACTACTTCCTGGAGCTTGCTCAAACTCATGTCCATTGAGTTGGTGATGCCATCCAACCTTCTTATCCTCTGTTGCCCCCTTCTCCTCCTGCCCTCAGTCTTTCCCAGCATCAGGGTCTTTTCCAGTGAGTCAGCTCTTCACATCAGATGGCCAAAGTATTGGAGCTTCAGCATCAGTCCTTCCAATGAATATTCAGGGTTGATTTCCTTTAGGATTGACTGGTTTGATCTCCCTGCTGTCCAAGAGACTCTCAAGAGTCTTCTCTAGCACTCCAGCCCTACAAATTGAAATTCTTCAGCACTCAGCTTTCCTTATGGTCCAACTCTCACATCTGTACATGACTACTGGAAAAACCATAGCTTTGACTGTATGGACCTTTGTCAGCAAAGTGATATCTCTGCTTTTTAATACACTGTCTGGGTTTGTCATAGCTTTCCTTCCAAGGAGCAAGTGTTTTAATTTCATGGTTGCAGTCACCAATCCACACTGATTTCTGAGCCCAAGAAAATAAAATCTGTCACTGTTTCCACTTTTTCCCCATCTGTTTGCCATGAAGTGATGGGACTGGATGCTATGATCTTAGTTTTTTGAATGTTGAGTTTTAAGCCAGCTTTTCCATTCTCCTCTTTCACCCTCATCAAGTATACATTAAATAAACAGGGTGTCAGTATACAGCCTTGTCATACTCCTTTCTTAAGTTTGAACCATTCAGTTATTCCATGTCCAGTTCTAACTGTTGCTTCTTGACCTTCATACAGGTTTCTCAGGGGAGAGGTAAGGTGGTCTGGTATTCCCATCTCTTAAAGAATTTTACACTGTTTGTTGTGGTCCATGCAGTCAAGGGCTTTAGTGTAGTCAATGAAGCAGATGTTTTTTCTGGAATTCCCTTGCTTTCTCTATGATCCAATGAATATTGGCAATTTGATCTCTAGTTCCTCTGCCTTTTCTAAACCCAGCTTGTACATCTAGAAGTTTCTCAGTTCACATACTGCTGAAGCCTAGTTTGAAAGATTTTGAGCATAACTTTGCTAGTGTGTGAAATGAGGGCAATTGTATGGTAGTTTGAACATTCTTTGGCATTGCCCTTCTTTGGCATTGGAATGAAAACCGACCTTTTCCAGTCCTGCGGCCACTGCTGAGTTTTCCAAATTTGCTGTCATGTTGAGTGCAGCCCTTTAACAGCATCATCTTTTAGGATTTTTAATAGCTCAGCTGGAATTCCATCACCTCCACTAGCTTTGTTCATAATTCATCTTGATAAATTCAAGATAATACCTTCCCCAGTTGGTTGTCATGAGAATTAAATAATGCAGGTAAAGCACTCAATAAATGATGACTGTTACTAGATCTGTTAATCATTTTAGTACCAATGGTGGTGTTGCTGCTACTGCTAAGTCACCTCAGTCGTGTCTGACTCTGTGTGACCTCATAGACGGCAGCCCACCAGGCTGCCCCGTCCCTGGGATTCTCCAGGCAAGAACAGTGGAGTGGGTTGCCGTTTCCTTCTCCAGTGCATGAAAATGAAAAGTGAAAGTGAAGTTGCTCAGTCGCGTCTGACTCTTAGTGGCCCCGTGGACTGCACCCTACCAGGCTCCTCCGTCCATAGGATTTTCCAGGCAAGAGTCTTGGAGTGGGGTGCCATTGCCTTCTCTGATCTATTGTTAAAGCACTGGTAAACCACGAGATGATAGGAAAGCCTAAGATATTTTACTGCAATTGCTCTCTAGAAAAATATCAGAAATAAGCATATAAATATGTGTATGTACATACATACACATGTGTATAGATCAGAAATATATATTTTTGGTTTTCAAGCATTTCCTGAGAACCAGGCACTCTGTAAGTGCCTTGGAGTCACAAAGATGGAGTCCTCAGAACAATGAAAGATCAATACATCCTGTCTGGAAAGCCCTGGGTCTCCGAGGGACTTGAAGGACATCTTGGCTGACTTAGTACTGGGTGGGAGGCAGCAGTGTTCGAAAGGAAGCAGGCCTCTTCTGCCTTGGGTACAGGCTCATAGGAGACAAGCAAAGACAGCAGGAGGAGAGTGCCTTCCTTCCCCAGGAGGAGAGGAGAACAGGGAGGACTGTGCAAGCCCTGTAGCACCAGCGCAGCAGCCCTGGGCTAGCTGGTCCCTAGTCACCAGCAGGGGACCAGCCTATACGTGGCACAGCAACATTGCACCGTGAAGACACCAACAGTAATAATAATACCTGCACTGTACATCAGTATGTTATGTAACTGGGTTGTATATTTGAATGTTTAAATCCAGAATGTATCCAAACTCTCCCCAAGAGCAGTGGGGCTCCAGTGGGGTGGGAGGAACCTACACCCTAACTAGAACCTTCTGCTTCCCTCGTCTGTTCTACTTAGGAGAAATAGCTTTGCTGAAAAACAACTAGGCAGGCCTTAAGGCCTCTTAGATCAGAGGCCAAAATTTGCATAAACCAGAGAGCTTTCCTGAGCAAGCTTAGAAAGGGGCATCTCAGAGGGACACAGCCTTCTTACTAGAGTGGCCATAGTTCTGCCGGGATTTATGGATGTGAGCAGAGGAAGGTGTGTGATCCCCCAGCAGGAGAGGGAAGCAGCTTGGGCTCAGGTCAGCCACAGTGCCACCAGACAGCTGGACTCTGGGAAACCTGGCATCCCAGGATTCCCTTGGGAAATGGATATGTTTTCTTTTATATTCCTTTTTTCTTTCTTTCTTTTTTAAATCAATACCTTTTTAAAACCATACTTCACCATGTTTTGTTACTTTTTAATTTGTCACTACCATTTCATTTTTGTTTTTAAATATTAACATTCGTCATTATTTTAACTGTTCAGATACAGTGCCTGAGTCAGAAGAGCTGTAGGGTGAAACAGAATAAAGTCTGAAAAAAAAAAGGATTGTGCTTTGAAGTGACAGAAACCTAGTTTCACATCCTGGCTGTATCATTCACAAGCTGTGTGACCTTAGAAAAGTACATCTAATCTGTGTCCTCATTTGGAATTAGTTGACTTTTTTTTTTTTTAATTGAAGTATAGTGGATTTACAGTGTTCCAAGTATACAGCAGTGGTTCCATTTTATACATACACACACACATTTTTTTCAGATTCTTTTCCATTATAGGTTATTACAAGGTACCGAAGAATCTAGTTCCCTGTGCTATGTAGAAGGAAATGGCAACCCACTCCAGTGTTCTTGCCTGGAGAATCCCAGGGAGCCTGGTGGGCTGCCATCTGTGGGGTCGCGTAGAGTCCGAGACGACTGAAGCGACTTAGCAGCAGCAGCAGCTGCTCTGCAGTAGGTCCTTGTTGTTTATGTCTCTCTAATTTTATTTCTCTTTGGCTGTGCTGTCTTTACTGTCGCATGGGCTCTTCTCTAGCTGCAGCAAGTGCGGGCTACTCTCTGACTGCACAGTGCAGGCTTCTCATTGCAGTGGCTTCTGTTGTTGCAGAGCGCAGGCTCTAGGGCAGCCGGCTGCGGTAGGCTGCAGCGTGCGGGCTCTGTGGTTGCAGCTCCTGGACTCTAGGGCACAGGCTCAGTCAGTGGCACTCAGGCTTGGTTGCCTCGCAGCGTGCGGGGTCTTCCTGGATCAGGGATCGAACCTGTGTCTACTGCATCGGCAGGTGGATTCTTTACCACTGACACCAGGGAAGACCTCTTTATCTTGATATAGTGGGGCTTCCCAGGTGGCACAGTGGTGAAGAATTCACCTGTCAATGCAGGAGACACAGGAGACCCAGGTTCAGTCCCTGGGTCGCAAAGACCCCCTGGAGGAGGAAATGGCAACCCACTCCAGTATTCTTGCCGGGAAGATTCCATGGACAGAGCCTGGCAGGCTACAATTCATGGGGTTGCAAAGAGTCAGACATGATGTTGATAGAATAGTGTGTATCTGTTAATCTCAAATTCCTAATATATCCCTCCCTTACCTTTCCCCTTTGATAATTAATAATTTTTTTTCTATTTGAGTCTGTTTTGTAAATAAGCTCATTTGTATCCCTTTTTTAGATTCCGTAAGAAATACTGAATTTGTCTTTCTCTGTTAAGATGTCACTTTACATATATCTAGGTCCATCCATGTCGCTGTAAACAGCACTGTTCTTTTTTATGGCTGAGTAATAGTCCAATGTGTGTGTGTGATCATCTGTTGATGGACATTTAGGATGTTTCCATGTCTTGGCTCGGAGAAGGCAATGGCACCCCACTCCAGTACTCTTGCTTGGAAAATCCCATGGACAGAAGAGCCTGGTAGGCTGCAGTCCACGGGGTCGCTAAGAGTCGGACACGACTGTGCAACTTCACTTTCACCTTTCACTTTCATGCATTGGGGAAGGAAATGGCAACCCACTCCAGTGTTCTTGCCTGGAGAGTCCCAGGGATGGTGGAGCCTGGCGGGCTGCCGTCTATGGGGTCTCACAGAGTCAGACATGACTGAAGCAACTTAGCAGCAGCAGCAGCAGCATGACTTGGCTACTAGAATAGTGCTGCTGTGAACATTGGGATGCATGTATTGTTTCAAATTTTAGTTTTTGTCTTTTCCAGATATATACCCAGAAGTAGGATTGCTGGGTCATGTGGTAATTTTTAGTTTTTTTATAGAACCTCCGGAGAAGGCAATGGCACCCCACTCCAGTACTCTTGCCTGGAAAATCCCACGGACGGAGGAGCCTGGTAGGCTGCAGTCCATGGGGTCGCTAAGAGTCAGACATGACTGAGAGACTTCACTTTCTCTTTTCACTTTCATGCATTGGAGAAGGAAATGGCAACCCACTCCAGTGTTCTTGCCTGGAGAATCCCAGGGACGGGGGAGCCTGGTGGGCTGCCATCTATGGGGTCACACAGAGTCGGACATGACTGAAGTGACTTAGCATAGCACAGCATAGCGTAGAACCTCCATACTGTTTTCCATAGTGGATGCAGCAGTTTACATTCCCATCAGTAGTGTAGGGGGAGCTCCCATTTCTCTACTCTCTCTCCAGCATTTGTTGTTTGTAGACTTTCAGCATCTATTCTTTGTACGACATTCTGCCCTATGTGAGGTGGCACCTCCTAGTAGCCAAGATCTGCGTTTCTCTAATAACGAACGATGTTGAGCATCTCGCATGTGCCCTCGGCCATCTGTATGTCTCCTTTGGAGAAATGCCTGTTTAGGTCTTCTGCCCATTTTTTTATTAGGTTTGCTTTTTTAACGCTGAGTTGTATAAGCTGTTTATTTTGGAAATCAATCCCTTGTTAGCTGCATTATTTGCAAATATTTCCTCCTGTTTTGTAGGTTGTCTTTTTATGGTTTCCTTTGCTCTGCAAAAACGTTTAATCAGGTGCCATTTTATTTTTGCTTTTGTTCCCATTACTCTAGGAGATAAATCCAAAGAAATATTGCTATTTTTGTCAGAGTATCCCACTTATGTTTTCCTCTAGGAGTTTTATAGTATCCAGTCTTACTTTTAAGTCTTTAATCCATTTTGAGGTTTTGTTTTTTTGGTCTGTATATGGTGTTAGGTAGTGGTCTAATTTCATTCTTTTACACATAGCTGTCCAGTTTTCCCAGCTCATTTATTGGAGAGATTGTCTTTTCTCCACTATGTATTTTTGCCTCTCTTGCTGCAGATTAACTGACCAAGGTGCATGGGTTGATTTCTGGGCTTTCTGTCCTTTCATTGATCTGTGCATCTGTTTTTGTGCTGGAACCATATACTCTTTTGGTCACTGAAGTAAAGTCTGGGGTTGGGGAGCACTGATTCCTCCAGCACCGAGGTGGTTCTTTCTCAAGATTGTTTTGGTGATTCGGGGTAAGTTGACCTATCTTATAAAGTTGATGTGTGGTTTAAATGACAATAAGGAAAAAATACATAGCACTGTGCCTAGTGATAGTGCTTAATAAATGATGTCAGCTATTGTTAATTATATTAGAACATCAGGGAGAAAAGAGCTACTCCTTTTTTTAGTTATTATCACCTTATTTTATAAGCCTCACCATCCCAGGTGCTTTTGCTTATGAAATCTTTAGTAGTCATATTACAAAACCAAACACATGAGGGATACCTTAAATAACAGAACTACAGATACAATTTTGAGGAAAATGGATTCTGAAATCCAGCCAAGAACAACCACCTGATCTTTAAAGCCTTACTTGCTGCAGGGAATTTATAAGGAGAAAAATCAGGCAGTTAAACAAACACAGCCAGATCTTTTTTCCAGAAAGTCATTTTAATAGGTTTAAGTTATCTCACCCCAGAAAAGCTGGACAGAATTTCATGACCTTGTCAGGCTTTGTTGTGGTAGAATTTAGGAATTATGAGGGTTAGACTGTTACAGTTTATAAGAGTTAAGTAGTTCTTACAGTTATGAAAATAAAAGTCTCATATTTGCTTCAATTCTGAAATGAGGCTCAACTTGCCTCAGTGACTATGAATTAAATCCACAAACTTCAGGGAATAGGAATAATGACTGTGAACAAGCATCAGCTTAATGGTCAGCCAAGAAGAGGCATCCTATCCTCCTCCTCTCTGTAGTACTTGGTATGATCTGGTTTGGCTTTGTTCCTAAACATAAATTGACTATAGCAAGAATCTATAGGCTGCAGAACTTTATTCCTGGTGCTGTATAAATAATTCAAGGACAGACTTTCATTTTAAGAGCTCCAGCTGTATTAATAAAAAGAAAGGAAATCTGCTTTCCCAAGGAAATCTGCTAGGAAACGACAGAACAGACCATTTCTTTTCAAACACAGAAACCATGCCAATGTTTTTGTTTTTGTTTTACATTTCACATAATTTGGTGGATGTTGGATTTTATTTGAGTCCCTTTTTTTTTTTTTTTTGGCTTTTCTTGGACTGCTGTGAAGCATTCAGGTGGTTTTTGTATGTTTGACACATCTTAATTTGTTTAACCCTTGTCTTGATGTTTAACTTCCCTTTAAATACAAAAAAAGGAGTGGTGGAGGGTGGGCGGTGGTCGAAGAAACTGATTAGTTTTCACAAAGTCTGTCTATAATGCTATGCTTCTTTCTTGGGGAGGAACACATTTCCCATCACTTAAGCCACAAATGTATTTCATCAAGTCCCAGGAAGTTGTTGGCTAAGGAAGAAAAGGTCTGCATAGTTAAGTGGGCTCTCTCATAGACGTAGGACAGAAAATTCCCACACATTAATAAACAAACAAAAATCCGGGTTCTTAGGCTGAGAAACTATGGATTTAATATTGAATGCTTTGTTGTTTTGTCCTTAATCTTTTTCTAGTCTTTGGGCTGAGAAATGCTTTCCTCATACAACATGAAAACAGATACCGACAATGTATAGCAGCATTCTTATTACAGGCCCAAACGGAAAACATCAAGGTATGTATTTCAGCTTTGTAGGTTTTCATTCTTGAGATGTAAGAGGGAAAAAAAATCTCACTCCAAACTCATTAAGAAACAGTGAAAGGAAAGTTCTGTCAAGTTGGGAGGACAGGAAGGATATGAATATCCAACCACATCAGGCTCAGGAACCTCAGCACTGGCCGTTTTCTTACATCCCCAGTGTTGACACAGCCTCTCCCTTGTTTCTTCCTACAGCAGAAGCTCAAGAGCTGCCTCTGACTTCTGGGAGGTCTGTGGGAAATGAGGGTAAAACTGCTTTGGATTGCGTACTTTTAAGATGTTCTAATCAATTTCAAAGCCCTGTATGCAAACAGTATGATGGCAGCGTACATGAGGGGCTCCTGCAGTAAGGAACCAAGTCTCCTCTTCACTCTTTGAAAATAGGTCCCTGTTTGTACAGCTATGGAGCTGAAGGGCAGCTGCCTACCTGGCTCTGATGTCTCTGTCTTAGGAGTCTCCGTTTTCGCCTTTCCCTGGTCAGCTTTCATCAGGACAGCAGTGTGGCCAATTACTGGAAGGCTGCATTGTTTTCAAGGACTTGACTTCTCCCCTCAGTCTGTTTTTTAAGTTATGCCAGAGGATTAAAAACTTCTATTTCCACACCAAATGGAAAGTTAAGAAATTCAACTTTCAAACTATTTACATTCCCAGTACTCATCTTTGTAATTAGTCATCTTTAACTATTATGGTTTCTTGATTACCCACAACTGTTTATCCAAAATACCATACTCATCTAATCTATTTGCATTCATGTGATTAGAGGTATTTATGATACATTCTAATTAAGACAGAAAATGGGAGACAGGCAAATGTTTCATCAGTCTTCAGTTTTAAAGAGCAAGTCAACAAATACAAAGGAAAATATTAATCCAAATATGTGAGAAATTGTCAGTTTAACATTCTCTTCTCACTATATTTTTTCTTTAACAGAGAACATGGATAGCACAAATAACAGCAGCAATCTCTTGCTTCACCAAGAGTCAAGAAACCAAGAAAATGTCCTCATTCACTTTGCCTGCAGAATCCTCAGAAATTTAGGGACCTAAACCAAGTGTATCCTTTCATTCAGACTTGTAGCACTTAACCTAGGGATGACCTCGAAAAAGCATTTTAAAGAAGTTTCAGAATTTGAGCCATAGGTACTCCTCAGGGTAGAGTAATAATGGCTTCAACAAATTCGAACCCTGAGGAATTTCTTGTTAAGTATACACACATCTCATAATGCTTCAGTCAGGCTTGAAAGGGGGGCGAGGCAAGTATGAGGCTGTTACAGTTCGAAATGGATGATCAGGTGAACGCAGTGTCGGAAAACAATGCCCACTGCTTGGGTCTGATATGAATTGTAGCATCTTCTTTTATGTGCATCTGTCATGAAACCAAGTCTCCTACCCGGCTTATAAATCAGTTTTACTGCTCTACAATCCTACCTCATACAAAGTTGGATTGCTCTTTTAACATATTAGGCAATGAATAATAATGTCTTCATCTTAGTAGCAGTTTTTAACTTCCTAGTCTCCAACAGTTTACTTATCTCAGGTATACTTTATAATACTCTTAACTTGGAGAAAATCCCAAAGACTAAATTCCATTGATTTGAGAAAAAAGCAATTATCTGTTCTATTTTACTAGTTAAGTTTTACTTGGGAGGTTTCATAGAAACAGTAGCATATCTCTCTCTCAATCTCACTTTTTGAATAATGGAGTTTGCCATAGAACTTTCTGGGTTTGAATGTGTGTGTGAGTTAGCACAGTACACTCACTGCATCTTATTTGGCAGGACTTAAAACGTTAGAATTCTTACCAAGAAAGGCAGCTTGAATTAGTATCATGGTGGAATATATATACTGTTAACTGCAGGTAAGGAATTAGTTCGTATTCTCAGATTGAAATTTGTGATTTTCATTTGAGACAATTTCAGACATAGTACTTTCTGCAATTTCCAGAATGGAAGTAGTATATTTATCAACTTGGACCTCCAGACAAATGATACTTAAACTGATCTCCTTAAGCTGAAGAATGGGATAGAGAGGATGACGCTTGAGGAAGTCATGTGAACACTTAATTCTTTGAGAAGAATGCACGTTTCACCATGTAAACCAGGCGGTGTGGACAAGTGTAGCATAATAGCGCTTTTGAAGCGCCAAGCACTATTAGAAGGGAGGGTCACAGCCTGTGTAATAATGTCATATTAGGAGTAAGTGAAAATGAAAGGGAAACCAGTAACTACTATCAGTGCCTAAGAAAGAAAAAAGGCAAAGTACAGGAGAACAAATTTTAAGTTCTTAGAGATGAAAACTAATTTATGTTTTGTTTTTTTTTTTTTTAAAGAAAAAAATCATCTTGCAAGGATTTCTAGAGATCAGCCAACCTAGGAGAAGAGCAGTGGACTAGGACTAGGTGATTTCTCAAGATGCCTTTTCGTTCCCTGAGGCCAATAAACAAGAATGTATAAAAACTAATTTCTCCCTTAAATCTCATTAAAGGGAGAAAAAAAGACTAACATGTAAATTTAGTTAAGATGGGACACAGCTTTAGAATATGCTATATACAAAGAAATGTTAGCACTCCTATGTTCACTGCAGCACTATTCACAGTAGCCAAGATGTGGAAAAACCTTAATGTTCACCAGCAGATGAGTGGATAAAGAAACTGGTATGTACACACAATGGAATTCTGTTCAGCCCTGAAAAAGAAGATTCTGAAACAGGCAACAACATAGATGAAGCTTGAGGACATTATGCTAAGGGAAATAAGTCAGTTGCAGAAGGACAAATACTGCATGATTCCACTTATATGAGATTTCTAACTCAAGTTCATAGATTCAGAGAGTGGAATGATAGTTGCCAAGGGGTAGAGGGAGATGGGGAGTTCCTCATCAATCAGTGGGCCCAAAATCTCAGTAAAGCAATATGAGTGAGCTTGGGAGATCTGTTGTACTGTACACTTAAAAGAGGGTAGATCTCATATTAACTGTTCTTACCACAATAAAATTTAATATGCTATGTATTTGAAGTAGAATTCTATAAAGCTCACAAAAGAACACATCTAATAAGTCTTTGAGAATATATACATTCTCTTCAGAGAATAACTCATTAGAGTAAACTGAAAAATCACTTCTAAAATTCTGCTTCCTGAGGGTGGGGGACAGCAAAAAGCAACAGCACATTAAGCCATCACAAAAATGTCATTAAGTGGTCACCTAGCCATTAAATTTAAATGTACAATGAAACAAGGGATTAATATTGTTTAATATTTTTGTTTTGCTAATTCTCTTCAATAATGGAATGAAAAGGTGATGTGTCAAGCAAAATAGCACTAGTAATTTCTCTTGAAATTATGAACTTAATTACTATTCTAAGTTGAACATTAAAGCACACCCACTGCCTGTATCCAACTGCAAAGTTCCAAGTCTGTAAATAAGATATCAGCCATTTTACATTATCTTTTTAAATAATTTGACAAAATAATTTAGTCAGAGAATATACTAGAAAGAAATGATTTTTAATGTCTTTAGCATTTTTTAAAAAAGCAACAATTCAATAAAGGATCCTTCCATTGTTCTTTATACAGATTTAAATGTTATGTAATTTATCAGGTTACATTTATAATCAATAATCTTCCACTCACTGAGTTTAGAAACTGCAGTATTTACTGAGCTAAACTCTCTCACAAATAAGGCACAACTACATGATCACAAATGGTAAACAATACATTGAATCCAAAATCTAAAGGAGAAAATATTCATGCAAAAGTATCTACAGAAGCTATGAATATGATCCAGTTCAGGAAGTACAGAATGTCATAGACATAACTGCGTCATATTACAATAAATTCATTACTTCTACACAGAACCTAGCTATTTCCAATTCTATTTTATACAATTTTATATAAATTTAATAAGTTTATACACAATATTCACATCTGCAACAATAACTGATCATTAAAATTCAGGCAAAGAGCAATTAAGACAAAGTGTGGCACATTATATAATCACAGAATACCATTCATCAAGCTCATGTCTAGGAATACTAAATTGATGGCACATTTAAATCTTATGGGTCAAATCATCTAGGGTTTAATAGCCAAAGTGCATTTAAAAAAAAACTAGTCAAATAGGTCATGAATAATATCAAAATATATGATCATAATTTGCTCTCCACTTAAAAGCTAAACATCTTTATGCAAATGCACAGTAAAAAAAAAAAAAAGTCTCTTTAAAGTTCTCCAAACTATAAAATAATCATAATTTTTTTCAACAGAAATGGGGAACTAACAAATTTGGCAGTTACTATTTAACATCACTGTGAGGAAACTATTAAACTAATTCCACATTAAGAGGTAGTTGAACAAAATTATACATTGCACTGAGGTTTTTATGTTTGTTTCCCTCTTTTCTTCAAAATAAATCCTATAACAGCAGCTTTGTCTTCTACTAAAAATTCTGTAGGTATAGTTTATTGTACACTAACCCAGCAAGACTTGATTATTAACTCACATTTCTGTGCTGAGGCTTAGAATTTACTAACATGTGATGCTAATATGTTTTGCATTAGAGCTGAGACTCCATATGTGCCAGCTCTAAATCACTGACAGTCCTAGCAGACATCTAAAATGTAGAACCAATAAGCACTAAGAGGATGACTTTTTAATTAAAAAGAAAACCTTGTGTTTCCAAAACACCTTGTTGGTGAGACTAATAGCTAAATTTTAGGTTTCACTTCTACTTAATATGTAGTCAAATTATTTGGGGCTTATAAAGTAAGATTAGCTAGATGAAAAGTAGAAAATACTCAAACACATATGTATTTGTTGTCCCCACAATTTTTTTATGAGTATGTGGGCAGGGGGAACAAGACAGGGAAGGGCCTTCAGTGCGCCCAATTAGGAGATGAAGTGAACAAATATTTCAAGAAATTTCTCATGAAGTTTCATTATCATTAAAAAGAATAACTGTGCTGTGAATGTTATTACAACATGCTTATCAATTATAAGTGTAGAATTAAGAGTATTTGAATTGTAAATACATGAAAATGCATAATTTCTATTATTCAACTTATTTTTAATAAGGAACCATTATATTTCTTCAATATTTATACTCAAGGATGTATGTTTATCTGAGTCCAGGGACTCAGTCAGGGCCCTTGATAGCTACTGACAACAGTTTACTTAAATGGGTTTTTAAAATAATTAATGAATATATGGCAATCTCTTTTAGTTTGTATACATTACAGGAAGAATATAACATGATCATTTCATTTCAGCATACTTGAAAGCACTTACTGTAAATGGATTACTAGGTCCCACCCTCCCCCATTACCAAATGACTGCACTGAGTGAATACATAACTTTACATTTCTTCTTAGAGTAACAAACCAATATTAATGACTTTTCAGATGTTTTCCAATTTTCCAAATTAAGACTATAAAGTTTAATTCCATTGTTTAGCATACAAATAAGCCAATTTTTAATTACCCTCAATTAGTCATTCTGTTTCAGTTCTGGTTTTAATATACGTGTTGGCGATAACTCTTGTTATCCAACTGTTATTTCAAGGTAATTTCATAGCAGTATTTTTACGAAGTAAACAGATAGAGAATTGATATGAAACCCCAAATTTAGAACCTTTAAAATGTAAATCAAGTTCAAAACTTTAAAAAACTCTTCCCTGTTTTTTATAAATATAAATATAAAACAGGATATTTAATGTCTCCTTGCCGTTTTGTATTTGTTTTCACAGATAAGACTATAACAATACCAGTTACTAGCTTTAAGATGCAAAACTACAACACAATTACAGTGAAGCTGAGCTATACTTGAAAAGGTTAAACCAAATTACCTTCAAAAAAAAAGATCCATTAAAAAAAGCAAATTCAGATTCCTGAAGATGCTGGAGAGACAAAATGAGGATATAAAATGGAAGCTAATCTCAGAAGACTTCCTACTTAAACAGAATAGGACCATTACACAATTTATGTTATGCACCTTCCAACTGGGGGTGAGGCTGGTAA
This sequence comes from Tragelaphus eurycerus, assembly GCA_935064755.1. Taxonomy (NCBI): domain Eukaryota; kingdom Metazoa; phylum Chordata; class Mammalia; order Artiodactyla; family Bovidae; genus Tragelaphus; species Tragelaphus eurycerus. The sequence continues at coordinate 34,001,677 of CAKXYN010000010.1, read as the reverse complement.
GTTTTGTAGGACTTTTAATAAAAAATATATGGGAGTTTAAAAATCACTTAGAAAGACAAAAAAGAAAAATTTACCCTAATCTTTAAATACAACCCGAGAATAGCCATAATACGGATAAAATATGGATAGTCATAAAATAAGCAAATTAATTTTAAAGAGATTGCCATAAAATTCACCCAAGAGAACTTAAATCAATATAGTTAACATAAAAACCATGTTTGAATTCATGGTTAATACATATTTAAACATAATCTGTATTTAGAACACTTCAGTAGTAAATTTGTAACAATGCAACTGAGCTATGGACCTATATATAAGAAAAAAGAAAGCTTTATAGTTCTGTGCATGACTTTATAATGAGAATATTGAATATAATTGATGTATTATTGTGCAATATATCTGATAGGGTAACATCACCAAAGTACATTTCCATACACTAAATTTGGGAGAAAGCAGCAGCTATGGAAGTGTATTCATATCATTTCTGAACAATGAAATTATATTTAAAAAAATACATTGCTATTTTCCGTCCAAAATTTATTTACATTTCATTGGCTACTTCTAAACTTGGCATGAAAGCTGTTCCAGGGTTAAATGGAGAAAGATGAACTCAAGTCTCACAAAAATAGAAGAATTTTACTTGATATTGATAACATTCCAAAATATACGAATTCTAATTTGGTTTAGTATTGCAACCACTGTCCAAATCAAATAGTAGTAGTCCAGGACCTCTATTAAGTGCATTTATTAAAAATCTAATGTTACTGTAATATTATTTTGAAGTTGTGATAACCCATTATCCTTGCAAGTCATTGAAACATCCATCACAGACACGAACAGGCTTCTTGGAAGAAGGAGTTAAGGCATTTTTGGCTGAACACTCAGCACAGAAGATATTTCCACATTGTCTGCAGTGATGCTGTAAATGACAAAAATTAAACATTTTCAAGCATAAAAATCTATACCAAAATTATTATGAGACAAGAAGAAAGCAAACTGCACTGTGAAAGTATATTAACTTTCAAGTGATTGATGTACTATTTAATAATATAAAATGTCAATATCAATTTAAATCCCTTTAGTTAATTTGAATGCTTCCTATTTAGTCAAATACTAAACATTAAATATGGAATTTATCTTGGAATTCTCAGAACCTTTGTAGGATTTTAATAAATGCCTTAATAAAGTACTTAATAAAGCACCTCTGTCAAGTGAAAAACTATTCCTATTTGCAAAATGTTTCAGGCATAATTTATTCTATAGGAATATAAATGTCTGACTAAAACATGAATTGACCATGAATGCACTGGTTCAGAAAATGATTATTCCAGAGAGTAACTCACTGGGAAGACAATGATTGAATATAAAACTAAAATTGAAACACATGGGCTAAAAAGAAATTAGAGTGCATGAAATTTAATTATTCTATGCAGTTATAAAGTTAATAAATGGCAAAACTTTTAAAGTCTGTCAAATGCAGGACAATTTTGATGGTTAAAACACTGTCACCAAGGAATAAAATCCAGAACTATAGTAATAAAACCATTTACCCGTCTCACTGTTACGGAAAAGCCTTTCCCACAGGCCATACAGTTTTGTACTTCACTGTCTTCAGCCCACTTTCTAGTCAACGCTTGTGTATGTTTGATCTATTAAAGAGAAAAAGTTTCAATAAATAGTACTCAAAACTATAAACAATGATTGATAATTTCTAACTTGGTGCCCAAGTTTTAAAACAGATACATTTTAAAAAATGAGAAATACCTTGGTCAACTTCCATTATCAAAAGTTGCTACAAATGAATGACAATAAGTAAAGCAAATGTTACTCCTCAAAGGTGTCAGTAATTTCTAACCTTCAATGATTTCCAATGCATTCTAATCCCAAGGATCAAGCAATCCTTCCTTGAAACACTGAGCATATATATAATGAGATCATTTCAACACGCAGGGACTTTGTGTTCTTGACTTCTCCCAGTAATGTCAATTCACGAATGACATGGCTCTCTAATTGTTGAGATCTCTCAGATAAATTCTTTAAATCTTATATTTAATTACGCATAACACCTACAGTACTGCTACAACTCAGTAGCCATTTAAAAGTATTATTAAATATGAGGTTTTCTTTTTTAATGTGAAAAATATGCTTTTCACTAAGGGAAATTCTGGCCTAAACAACTGCCTTATATTAGCAGGTGACTTACTTGAAGGGACTGATTCTCTCTGCCTAGCTCCTGCACTGCTGCAGTTGTATTATCCAGCTTTCTTTGCAATTCTAGTACTTTGGTTTGAAGCTTTTCTATTTCACCTTCTCCTTTAAGACACCTAAAATGGAATGCAAAAACATAATTAAAAAAAAAAAAAAATCATTACAGACCTTCCCTGTATACAGATAACCACTTCAGTGACTTTAAACATATACATTACTTTCACCTATATGATTGTTGGAAGGGTTAGTTTTTAAATGGCTGCTTAAATAACCTGTAGGAGCCCTTCTCTCAAGACTTCTATTTTTTTTTTTTTTAATGTGAAACGCACTCTTTTTATCACTCAACATGGAAATAAACTAATTCCACCAGACATCAGCCACCTTTCCAGCAGTGCTCTCCTTTCATCTTGGTTGTTCTGAACTGTCGCTTCCAGTACTGCGATTTCACCCCGTAAGTCGTCCGTTTGCTTCTCGAGTTCACTGACTCTCCGTTGACTGGACTGCCACTCTTTCTTTATGGTGCCCAAGTTTTCATTTAATGCTGTGATCTGCATGGTAAGTTTAGCCCCATTTTCTTCATGCTTCTTCATTCCTACTTCTTTTTCTTTTATTTCGGAATGCTGAGAAAAGGAACAACGGTAGGTAGAAAACCTACTACAAAAGTAGTACAAAATAAACTTAAGTTGTTGAACTTTTAAACGGTGGCAGCATAAATAATATTCTACAGGAAAACAGGCACTAATAAAATTGATTCCACAAACATCTGCATAATTTGAAGTGGTTTAAAAGTCTTAAGACTGAAATGATAGGCAACAAGCCTCTTACAAAATCAAGCTAAAGTAAAGCAACTGGAGATTTTCCTTTTTCCCACTAGAGCAGGGGAAGAACACACAGTTAGAGATAGCAAGTGCCCTGGAGACAAAGCTGGCGTTTTCTTATGTCTCAAATTCCAAATGTATCCTCCTGCTCTATCAAACTGCCAAAAAAATAATAATACTTCAAATCACCACGTGAACCTGAAACTGCAATTCTTCAATGAAAACATTTAGCAGTCAAATTATGTGGGGATAGTTGGACTCAGTTCAACAGAGGAAAGCCAGATGCTTCCTATTTGGCATGCACAAGTTAGGAAGGAAAAGCAGACTCTGGTCAGCATAAGTCCAAGCTGCAGTTTCCGTTTGCCCATATGAACATTCAGTTAACAAGTTTAACATGATTAGCACTCATGCCATCTACCTCAGTCTACATAGTTATAGGCTTGTTTTTCTGGCACTAAAAGTTTTTTTTAATTATGTTTTATTGAATTTTCACTTATATAAACTGAAATATAATTACAGAATAAACATTTCCAATCACGTCAGCTATTTAAATAAATCACATTTCCTATCTGAAAAATTAAAATGTAGTGGGAATGCCAGGTCATATGGTAGTTTTAGTCCTAGTTTTTTTTTTAAGGAATCTCCATACTGTATCAGTTTACATTCCCACCAACAGTGCAAGAGGGTTCCCTTTTCTCCACACCGTCTCCAGCATTTACTCTTGGTAGATTTTTTGATGATGGCCATTCTGACTCATGTTGCTGTACTGGCAGAAACCAACACAATATTGTAATTATCCTCCAGTTAAAAATAAATTAAAAAAAATTAAAATGTTAGGTAAGCATTTGAATCTTAACTTTTATGTAGAAAAATCTTCTCAATGGATTAATTTACAAAATCAATTGTAAAACACACCTCCCACCATTAACTTACCAGTTTAGCTTCCTTTTCCATAAACTCTTTCTTCAGCTCATCTTCTTCCTTTTTCATCTGCTCTTTTAGCATTTGCTGGGTTTTCTTCTCCTGTTCAAGGGTTGCCTTCAGGGAATCTACTTTCCCTTGAAGCTCTAATTTCTGCTGAATCAAAAGCTGTTTGGCATCCTTGAGATTTGTTATTTCCTATGAAAAAGTAAGACCAAAATAAATCATCCTTTATAGTTAAAAAAAAAAAAGCTGAAATTTATACAGCTTATTACAAACAATAAGTTTTAGACTCTTATGAAATTCTTAAAGTTCAATATTTCAAACCGTTAAAAAGGTGCAAGATTATGTATTTGCTGCTCAACAATCAAATTCAGCTGATGCTTTTGCAATGCATGTTTTGATTAAATGATATGAAAAATTTCTACCCCCTATTTTCCCTTTCTTCATTTCACAAGCATTTATTGGTCAACATTTAGGCATCATACACTGTTAGGTTCTAGGGATATACATTAAAAGATAAATTATATACATTCCTTGATTTTAGCAAGTCAGTCTAGAAGAACATAATGATATAAAGAGATAATTATAAAGTAAAATGGCAAGTATATTGATAGACACAAGAGGTATTATGAGACCACCTGAGAAAAATCTAATAACCCTTCTCTATGAAAATGAGTAACATTTTAAAAGCAACTTATAAGCAATTCAGTTTGTTTAAGTGGCACGCCAGCCATGCTAATGCTAAGAAACAGATTAAAGGATTTTAGGAAGAAAAAGTATTTAAAAAACAGAATCCCTTAAAATCCTAATCCTAAACTCATATATTTTGAAGTTTATATCTGTAAGCTTAACAAATAGCTCTCTCGATTATCATCTCAACAAAATTTAAACTTTCGGGGTTACTTTGCTCTATTCAATAATCTGAAAGCAAAATTAACACAGTTTCAACATGTGTATAGACACTACAACATAAGAACACTGTGAGAGCAGGAGTATTTGTCAAAAACAACGTGTATGCCTGGGGCCGATTCATGTTGGTGTATGGCAGAAACCGGCACCATACTATAAGGCAGTTATCTTCCAATTAAAAAAAAAAGTGCCTGGCACATACTGTGTTCTAAATAAACAGATAAACATAGCCTGTATGTGTGTATATATGTATATAAGACATATCTCTACACACACAAACACATACACACACACACATCTCTTTAACAACACTCAGTTCAGTTCAGTCACTCAGCCGTGTCCAACTCTTTGTGACCCCATTAACTGCAGCACGCCAGGCCTCCCTGTCCATCACCAACTCCCGGAGTCCACCCAAACCCATGTCCATCGAGTCGGTGATGCCATCCAACCATCTCATGCTCTGTTGTCCCCTTCTCTTCCTGCCTTCAATCTTTCCCAGCATCAGGGTCTTTTCAAATGAGTCAGCCCTCCACACCAGGTGGCCAAAGATTGGAGCTTCACCTTCAACATCAGTCCTTCCAATGAGCACCCAGGACTAATCTCCTTTAGGATGGACTGGTTGGATCTCCTTGCAGTCCAAGGGACTCTCAAGAGTCTTCTCCAACACCACAGTTCAAAAGCATCAATTCTTCGGTCCTCAGCTTTCTTTAGAGTCCAACTCTCACATCCATACATGACCACTGGAAAAACCATAGCCTTGACTAGATGGACCTTTGTTGGCAAAGTAATGTCTCTGCTTTTTAATAAGCTGTCTAGGTTGGTCATAACTTTCCTTCCAAGGACTAAGCGTCTTTTAATTTCCTGGCTGTAATCACCATCTGCAGTGATTTTGGAGCCCAGAAAAATAAAATTAGCCACTGTTTCCACTGTTTCCCCATCTATTTGCCATGAAGTGATGGGATTGGATGCCATGATCTTCGTTTTCTGAATGTTGAGCTTTAAGCCAACTTTTTCACTGTCTTCTTTCACTTTCATCAAGAGGCTCTTTAGTTCTTCTTCACTTTCTGCCATAAGGGTGGTGTCATCTGCACTTTATTAACAACACTAATATAACATTAACATTAATAACATTAATATAACATTAACAACACTAATATAATACAGAAGTAAAAACAATCTTCACATACCTTTATGCTTTCCTGCTTGTGAGACTTGAGTTCTTCACTCAATTTAGCGATTTCTTTTTCTTGTCTACACTTAATTTCCTCTGTCTCTGCCAATTTAGATTTTTCATTTACTAGTTCTTTTTCTTTTAGTGACTATAGAAAAAATGATTTAATTTTTAAAGTAAATACTTAAAATTAATGTAACAAAAATGATTGCTTCTATTTATGACTGTCATTGCCACTTTCCACCTAAGTTGAGCAAATTACTTATGTCTCTATGTCCTTATTTATACAACAATAAGACTTATAAAGGATTAAACAGTTAATACTGTAAAACTGTTTGGCTAAAGTGTAGCCAAAACTACCATCTTACCCTTATTATCTTTATATCACTGTCTTTATATAAGGCACCTAGGGAGGAATATTATACATCATCTAACTTCATCTCTATACCAGGTAGCTCTTTTTAATTCTCATTTTTTAGGCAAGGAACAAAAACTCAGAGAAGATAAATAGAAGTAGAATCAAAAACTAAAACAAGATCTACCTGATCTAAAACCCTTGTAATTAAAGGCCTCTCTAAACTATACAGTTCTGTCAGGATTTTCTAACTTGAGGCACCAATTATAAATTTCATTCCAGCTTCAGCAGTGCCATCTCCACAAAAATATCCCCCAATTTTTTTCCCTCCAATTTTTAAACTAAAGATAATTCAGAGGGAATTCCCTGGTGGTCCAGTGGTTAGGACTCCACTCTCTCACTGTTGAGAGCCCAGGTTTTTTTGGTATGGCCAAAAAAAATTTGAAGAACTACATAATTAAGATATACCAAGAACTTAAGGAATTGTACACTTCAGAATATATCAATTGATGGAAATACATGATTTCAATTATGAAACCAAAAATAAGATGTTTCCTAGAATCTGAATTTCCCTTTCATATAAAATTTTAACTGATCTTTAAGTGTACTAGGCATAATACAGTGCTTTCAACTTCATAACCTAGCATCATTTATACAAAATACACCCCTACTTCCCCTTAGAAAAAATTGGTTCTTAATTTCAAGAATTTTTAACAAGCTTAAGAATTATTCCTAGACCTTTTATTACCTCATTAATAAATCCAGAGGATAACATGTTACATGAGAAATAGTTGAGGGACTATAATACCTGTTTTTGAAAAACCAAGGGCCTATGATGTAAGAAACCAGATTTGTTTGTAAAACTTAAAAAGCAGTAAGAAGATGGACAGAAATGACAAGGAACTTCCTGGCATTAGAATTCCAATCACCAAAAGTCTTTTATAAGAAACTAGAAGTCCACCTGAAAGAGCTATTAAAATTAAAGGTGATGCCGATATTGGGTGAGAGATTTGACTAGATCTCTATAGTCATTGTAACTCTAAGATTCTAGATTTAGTCAGAAAATAAAATACCTTTTCTTTTTGCATATCTTGTAGTGCTTTATTCTGTTCCTTCAACTGCTGTTCTTTCTTTGCTAAATCTTGCTCCAAAGTAGTCTTGGTGGTCTTCAGTTCTTGAATCAATTTATTTTGGTTTCCAATTTGATTTCTATTTGATATCAAATCCTCCTGTGCTAGAGAAAGCTTCTCTTCTACAGACTTATAAAAACAATTTCCCCAAATTATTACTGTCATTTTTAGTAAATTTCAACAGAAACATAATGGTTAATATACATGACAGTTATGCATAAACATAATGGAAAGAAATACTTTAAAAATGATATGTAAGTATTTACTGGCTAAGTGATATAAAGAATACCAAATACATAGGAAACATATCAAACACTCAAAGAACATAGTTAGAATATATGGAGAGACATTGAAAAAAAAAAAAGCAATTTAAAAAGAGTTACAAAAATTATATATACATACATGTTTTGTAGGATCTATGACGACCCTTGGCATACTAAAAGCTTTATTTAATAGATAAGCTTTTTTATCTTGGGAGGAAAATGTATTTTAAATCGCCAGTCTGATCAAGTGAACTAAAACAGGAAAGTCAACTAGACATCAGAGGCTCTACTTCTGGCAAGGCCATCACACCATCCACTTAACTTCTCATCTATGTGGTGGAAGTAGCACTGTCAGGTAACATGCTATGCTAAGTCACTTCAGTCATGTCCGACTCTGTGCGACCCCATAGACGGCAGCCCACCAGGCTCCCCTGACCCTGGGATTCTCCAGGCAAGAACACTGGAGTGGGTTGCCATTTCCTTCTCCAATGCATGAAAGTGACAGGTAACATAGTCCATAGTTAACAACTGTATAAAGGCCCAGATATTTCAAGAAGCTGAAGCTGGGGAAAAGAACAAGTTTTTTGACATACTAGGTTTTGATTTGGGGGTAGTTATGGTAACAGGTGGGGAATGGAAAATGGCAGGAACTTTGCCCCTCTCAGCTGCTAAGGGAAATAATTCTAAGATGTTCTACCATCTAGAAAAAACTTATCTTTCTTATCTTGGAGATATAGTTTCTTTGAAAAAAGGGCAGAAGATATAATTCAGGAGGAATCACTATTGTCTAAGGTTGGCTATAGTAAGCATTTAATAGCCACCTGACGTGAAGGGTCGACTCACTAGAAAAGGCCGTTCTGCTGGGAAAGATTGAAGGCAGAAGGAGAAGAGGACGACAGAGGATATGATGGTTGGATGGCATCACTGACTCAATGGACATGAGTTTGAGCAAGCTCTGGGAGTTGCTGAAGGACCGGGAAGCCTGATGCACTGCAGTCCATGGGGTGGCAGAGAGTCGGACACAACTGAACAACAAAGGCTGGGTCACTCTGCTGTCCACCTGACACTATCACGACATTATTGATCGGCTCTTCTCCAATACAAAATTAACAGTTTAAAAAAAAAAAGCATTCAATCAAGGACAGATGAAAAATGAATGAAAACCTTATATAATATAAAGGACTTAACCTTCCTGAAAGAGATTATTCCTTAGAAATAACTCAGTTCAGAAGTCTTTTCTAATTAAATTTCCATTTTCAATGGCTTCCAGTAGAACACTAAGAACCATAACACTTCCTTTTGGGGAAAGACCTAAAGTCACTAGTCCTTTACTAATCAAGCAGCTAAGCATTAACTGAATATAAGGACAGTAAAAAATGGCCCTGAAAGAAGCTGACCATGTAGCCTGGAAAACAGAACCAGAGTGTAAAATCAAAGTTGTACAGGCATCTCTGCTATGTGCCAGATGCACAGAAAAATGAATGTGAATGTTCTCCATGGAATGTTTAAAGAACGTTCCACGGGCATGTAGGAACTGACTAAGTATCACAAAGGGTGAGAGAGTTTTCAGAAGAAAAAATAAAATTTGTCAATGCCTAGCCAATAAGGTCTAAACAACTGTTACTGGGTCCTGATCTAGTGTTGCTCCTGCTGCTAAGTCGCTCAGTCGTGTCTGACTCTGTGTGACCCCACAGACAGCAGCCCACCAGGCTCCCCCGTCCCTGGGATTCTCCAGGCAAGAACAAAGGAGTGGGTTGCCATTTCCTTCTCCAATGCATGAAAGTGAAAAGTGAAAGTGAAGTCGCTCAGTCATGTCCGACTCTTAGCGACCCCATGAACTGCAGCCAACCAGGCTCCTCCATCCATGGGATTTTCCAGGCAAGAGTACTGGAGTGGGCTGCCATTGCCTTCTCCATGATCTAGTGTTAGAGAATACCAATTCTTGCTGCTGCTGCTAAGTCACTTCAGCCGTGTCCGACTCTGTGCGACCCCATAGACGGCAGCCCACCAGGCTCCCCTGTCCCTCTTGCTAGAGCCTAAAAGCACAAGAATTCCAAAATGCCCATGTTCTACATAACAGCCTATAAAATTTGGAACTCACAGAATCCTAATGACTAAATCTTTAAAGTCAAGCTAAAAATCTGTACTACTCTTTTCTGAGCCAGGACATACTGTTCTACTTGCCTCTGGATATTCATCTATGACATTCAGCAGTATACTGCCGTTTCAAACACTCCTTTTATCTTTTCTGCTACAGACTACATAATTTTCATCTGCTTAGCATGTTTTCCCTTGGAGAACTCCCTCTCACTATGATGGTTTACTGGAGTTATCTAACTCACCCACTGCCACTGGAATAAGCAAATCCCTGAGCAGATCAAGCACCACCCTGATCCTGAATACCCGAATTCAGTGTGGCAAAAAAACATTTTCTGCACTGTTCCATGGTAGCTATTGTTTTTTTGGTCTGTTTAACAATTTTTCCCTTTTTTCTTTCAACATAAACCTTTAAAAATTTTTAGTTATTACGTTTTCTTGATGCCTGGGTGAAATGACACGAGGAATAGTACTATGCTAAGAAGATTTATACTTAATTGTAAACTTTTTGTCCTAGAGTTTTCACCACTGAGGGTGCAAATTTTAGTTAAATTCCACTTCTACCTTTCCTGAACATCAAAGAATAGCACCCAGCAAAGCCAATTTAAAATATCCAGTCAACAAACTTTGGTACTTCATAAATAATCCAGCAGATGGGGCTAAAGGCATAGATCAAGCCAGCTCAGCTTCCATTTTACTGGTGTCTTGGTGAACACCATCAGCCCACAGATGGCAGTCTTGATTAGGTGTCATGTTACAAGGTTCTGAACCTCTCCCTTTCTCTCTTACGTAATAATCACTGAAGCAAAAGAAAAAGAATGGCTGATACCTTATTTTGGCCTATAAATATCACTTGAACTTTCTGAGGATTTTTAATAGTTCAAATGTCATTTTGGAAGGATTAGCATAGAATCTGTCAATATCCTATCTTATGAAAAAAATTTCTAGTGAAGTGATGGTAAAAGAATAAAGGTCTGAAGAGCTGAGATCCAGTCATGGATCTGTTACTGTGCAAACACTAGGCCTGACACCAACCAAGGGGGGCCTCAGTTTCATCTGCAAAAGAAAGCTTTGGTACAGTGTCTATCCACAGCCTCTCAACAGTTGTTTATCCCTGTCTTTCTCTTACCCATGTTTACACTTGAATTTTTCTTTTATGTATAAAATTAGAACATGATTTTATAACTTTCAGGCATAATAAAAATAATTGTTGGCTTAATGAAAAAATACTGATCTGAAAGATCTAAGTCTTGTTATTATGTTGTTATGTTCTTCGGTAAATAACACATCCATATAAAGAAAAAGATTTCTAAAGATTTTTAAATCGGTCAATAGGTTACAACTTCTCTTTCACCTAAATGTTCATGAAATTCATTCACATTGTCCATCCCTACTCTACCAGCCCAGGCCACCACCATCTGCACTTGGACTACCGCAGTCTCCTCTGGACTACCGCAGTCTCCTCTCTCATCCCCACATTCAGCCACATTGGCTTAAAATACAAATTCTAACAAATCCTTTCAGTGATTCCCTCCTGCCGACAGGATAAAGTCCAAACTTTTCAACAACCTTCCCTGACTTTCAATAGTGTTGTAAAGGGAAAAAAAAGAAAATAAAGAGAATATAATAAGTAAGATGCTTTCTAAATGTCAGGTGGTATTAAAAAAAAAAAAAAACTCTTGCTAATTTTGAACTTTATATATATATATATATATATAAAACATATAAACATCTACTGTTTGGCCCTATGAAAATTCTTTTCCCCGATCTCCTGTTGCTTTGTCAGATCATTAGTCACCACTGATTCCTCCACTCCCTTGCACTCTATATTATTCAGCCCTTTTGTTTCATCTTCTCTCTCCAATTAATCTCTTCTGTTCCATCTTCTTTAACTCCAGTCCTAATCAACTCACAGCTAGATTACTGGAGTTACAAGGAAAGGGAGACAGCCTCTTAATTAATCCCCCCAGCACTAGTTTACACCAGATCCAAACCAAGCTGTCTGTAAACCACTTCCGGGTTAAGTATATATCCACTTCCTTTCACTCCTCTGCTTAGACTCTTCATTCCTTGCTACCTCCACCCCAACATAAAGTCTAGTCAGTCACCCTTGCTAGGCATCTAAGGTACCACACAATTTAATCCTAGTCCTTTTAATTTTAATTTCCAAACACAAGTCAATTATGGTGACTGTCTCCTGGCTTTGCTGATTCCCCCTGCTACTCCCTTTCCCAGTGTCTCCTGAGTGAACTGATCTTTCTCAGACTCTCTGTATTCAAATGCTTATCTTTCAGGATCAGGGCAAGTTCTACCTCCTTCATAAAGCCTTCCCTATAGGAGCCTATGAATAAAGTATAGACATAGTCTATTTATGAAAGTGAAAGTGAAGTCGCTCAGTAGTGTCCGACTCTTTGCAACCCCATGGACTGCAGCCTACCAGGCTTCTCAATCCATAGGATTTTCCAGGCAAGAGTACTGGAGTGGGTTGCCACTGCCTTCTCCAGGGGATCTTCCTGACCCAGGGATCAAACCCACATTGTAGGCAGACACTTTACCCTATGAGCCACCAGGGAAGCCTACAAATATACACTATAGTGTATTTACATATTATATATAAATATATATATTTTTATATATAAAAATATTCTGTGATTTTCAATGGAATTTTTCAATAAAGCATTTTAAATTAAGCAAAGAAACAAAAATCCAGACACAGGAAAGAATCAAAAGGCATACTAATTTCACTGTGGCAAAAAAGAACTGGTTTAACCTTCTGTGAGAGAATACAAATGTTCCATTTCCCTTAGACAACTGACAATGCTACGTAAAAATTATTTACCCTTTTTGTATATCCATCATTTTAGTAAAAATGATACTTCATCTAATCCAACAGTATTGCCAAGGCCAAAGTATCCATATATGTTTAGGTGATTTAAGTTTACTTTGAGCTATAATTTTAATATTAATATTATAATATTAATAATATAATATTAATAATTAATATTAATATTATCCTAATTTTAATATTAGGCATTACAGTAGTCTTGGGAAGTTGACAAAGTGAATATTGACAAGCAACAATGAATCTGCTTACATCTTTACAAGTGGTTTACATTTAAAACTCAGATTTTCTAACAGCAGTTCACTTTAAGTTTTTTTTTAAATAAAGGCAGCAAAGTCCTTAGATAAACTAATGTAGCAACTAGCATATTTCCAAATTATTTCACTATTAAAGATGTTATTTTTAAATGCCTGAATTTACTATATATTTCATCATATAAAACAATTTTTAAAAAGCATGTTTCTCCAAAAATAATAATAAAAAACAAGCATGATATTCCACAAATACTAAGACTTTTAATGCCCATTTGCATTCAAATCAATTCTTTAATGAATGTCTATAAACAAGTTATTGGTTTTTATGACATAATTCACTATACCTTAAGATCCTGCCTTGTAGCAAGTAGTTCAGATTCCTTCCCATAGAAATCAGACTGAAGCTGTTTCAGATTTTCCTGACTTTTTTCATAGGTGTTTTGTAACGCTGATATTTTTTGTTTCTCTGCTGCAAGTTCCTGTGCTGCTTGCACTGACTGCTGCTGTAGTTTATTCTCAAGTTCTGTCTGAAACATACAACAGTTACTTAAAATAGTATGTGCACCAAAAACAGGTTACAAAGACAGAATGACTTCATCCAATTCTACAGCCTTCTCTCTCCTCACTTCTTCACTTACCATGTGTTCCAACAGCAAATCTTCTATAATGACATTTAAACTTTGTAAACTTTGCTAATATTGTTTACTCTCCTTTTAAATAGCTAATTCCCCTTTTTAACCTTTCAACATTATAATCTTCAAAGACACAGTTCAAATGCTAGCTCCTCTAGAAAACCAGTCAAAATTCCCACAGAGTTCTAATTTTTCCTCATTCTCCTTTTTATTACAGTTTTCTTTAGGTATCTGCTTCCTCATTAAATTATATAGGCTGCGTGAGAACATGGGCCATATCCTATTCATTCTGGGTTCCCACACTAGGTTTCCTAGTACAGGAACTGATGACTTACAGCCTTGCTGAATCCTTTATTTGTGACTCAATCACATTTAAAAATGTATGTATATGTATTCTTTTTCCTATTTCACTGTGGCCCAGTGAAAAATTTCTATAGACCATCACTGTACGGTCTACCATGCACACTAACACTCCTCGATCATAGTCTGCTATACTTACATATAACATCCAACAATAATTTAGCTTCTACATGACACTGGGCACACTACTAGATACTTTAAATACATTATCTCAGTCTTTCCAACTCCATGACTTCACTTTCTTTAAGCTCAGAAAGATGGATCCCTTTCTTGTGACCATAAATCTGATGTGTGTCACACAGAATTTGAATTCAGCTTTACCTGGCTCTAAAATGTATCTTCTTTCCATGAAAGTACACTGCTGCCGCTGCTGCTGCTAAGTCGCTTCAGTCGTGTCCGACTCTGTGCGACCCCATAGACGGCAGCCCACCAGGCTCCTCCGTCTGTGGGATTCTCCAGGCAAGAACACTGGAGTGGGTTGCCATTTCCTTCTCCAATGCATGAAATTGAAAAGTGAAAGTGAAGTCGCTCAGTCGTGTCCAACTCTTAGCCACCCCATGGACTGCAGCCTACCAGGCTCCTCCATCCATGGGATTTTCCAGGCAAGAGTACTGGAGTGGGGTGCCATTTTCCTCAATAAAACCAAATTATTATTGCCTTTCAATGATTCTCTAGGTACTCCAAATTCCAAGTCTAATTTACAGAGACTGGCTATCCACTCAATACACTCCCAAAATATCTTCCCTGAGTTAAAGGTGTTCCCTTTTCTAGCATCTATATACTAATACAAAGTAACTACTGCTGCCTGGAGCCAGCTGAGGAACTCTGCCCATGGCAAAGGTCATGAGGAAGGAGGCTCGACATACGCAAAGGCAAGATGGAGCCTCAGGAGTCCCCCTGGAAATTCTCGAGCATCTACCCCAAAACCAGAGTCTGCCTACTTTACTGCTTTGTGCTCTCACCTCTGACTTTACAGGGGGCTGTCCCCAACCACCATCTCACTCTCTCTGAAAAGGAGTTAACTTACAGTTCCAGTTAGTAAAGTTCCTGGGCATAATAGGAGTGTTTAAATCCAAACCCCTCAGATGGCTCTCTAACTTGCCTGACAAGTTTACCCGGACTCCTACAGCTATGCATATGATTGTTCACAGTCTCCCAACCTCGAGAGGGGAAGCTTAAGATATTCAAATAGCATACAGCCTCTCAGAGAGTTAGAAGCTGTCAGAATAAAACTAGTAGATTTAATTGATGAGCCAATGCTTGCTGCCAAGTTTCCACATCCCCTGTATTGTATCCTTGAATGTGTATTAATTAATATAGTTGGTATGTAGAAAAAAATAAGTAGTGGCCTTGGTGTTAGCAACTTTAGACCCATAAGGTAATAAATTCTTTCCTTTGTTGTAAACCCACTGCACCTCTGCCCTATAGGAATGCAACTTTATCTGACACCTTCAGAGATGGCACCAAACTTTAAAATAATTACTCTTAGAGAAAATAAGTCTTATGGTTGACAAACCTTTGTCAAGAGTCATAAAATGTTTTTTTTTGTTTGTTTGTTTTTTTGTTTTTTGTTTTTTGTTTTTTTCATTTTGCCTTTTCATACTGTTCAAGGAGTCATAAAATGTTAATAGGCCTTCTGGCCAGAAGGTGATGTAAATCACCTAAACCATTTGTATACAATAAGTTTGCAGAAAAGAAACCCTGGTTTCAATAAGGATCAAAGACTGCTGACTCTGCATGATTTCACACCCTCTATTAGTCTCTATGTGCAACTTATGGTATAAAAGCCCCTGCTGAAAATAAAGCTATGGGCCTTGCTCACCGAAGCTTGGTCTCCCCATGTCATTCTTTCTCTCAACCTCTGACTGAATTTCCATCGGGAGCGTGGAGGCCCACCAAGCCTACTAATTTTGCTGGGGCTTCTAAGATCTGACTGGGGAGGCCTTAGGGTCTCCTCTCCCTCAGGAGAACGGGAAGACGCCTGTGGCCTACGTAGGTGGTGCAAACTTCTTAGCTTGAAGTTTTATTGGTTTTCCGCGTAAACCAAGCTATTCAGCCTCTTTTCTCCACTGAATTTTCTCACTGAGCTATCCTTATTCTATTACTCTTTATATCTTTGATTAATATTTAATTAAAGTCAGTGTACTCGCCAACACCGTCTCCCCTTCAAATTCCCTGGATCAACCGGGGCTGGACCCTGGCATACTGCTATGAATATTTGTGACTCCCAAAAATTCAAGTTGAAGCCTGGATCAAACGTGATGGTATTTGCATGTAGGGGTCTTTGGCGGTCATTAAGGTAGAGCTCTCATGAATGGGATTAGTGGGCTTACAAGAAGAAATACAATCGCTCACTCATATAAGGATACAAGAAGACAGCTGTCTACAAGCCAGAAAGTGGGCCCTCACCAGACACTCAATATGCCAGGTGCCTTGATCTTCAACTTTCCAGTCTCCAGAACTATGAGAAATAAATGCTTATTATTTAAACCATCTAGTCTGTGGTATTTTCATTATAATAGTCCCATACAGGACAACTACCAATAAGAGCATTTCCTCTAAATTTCAAAATCCTTAAGATGTTATTTAACGTGCTGTGCTATGCTTAGTTGCTCAATTGTGTCCGGCTCTTTGCGACCCCATGGACTGTAGCCCACCAGGCTCCTCTATCCACGGGGATTCTCCAGACAAGAATACTGGAGTGGGTGCCATGTCCTCCTCCAAGGGATCTTTCCATCCACATTGCAAGCAGATTCTTTACCGACTGAACCACCATTTAATAAAGCCATGCACAGTATTGGCAATATACATTAATTATAAATCTGGAAGCAATCTTACTATAATAAATAGAAAATGTACTAAAAATAGTTGTTGGCTTTTTTTTTAATTTACTAAATCATGATATAAAAATGAAGATCTAAGGAAAACTTGAATATGAGGCTACTAGATTTGAGGGGAAAAAACGACCTCAAGATGTCAAATCATAGAACAAAATACACTGATAATTACATCCTGATGTATGATTATATATATAACACACACAAAAAAAGGTCAGACAAATTTGTCTACTCCTGTTTGTGTTATAAGAAAATTACTCTTTTGTAAAGTGGCCGTAATAATCATTATAAAAACAGTGATCAGCATAAAATATGTATTTGTAGGTTTTTTTTCCTCTAGTAATATGACAAGCCAACTATTAAAAACATGATATACTTTGTTTCACATACTAGGGATATTATATCTCTCTTCTCCCTAGATGAATTAATATGCACATATCAACACTGGGAAAAACCTCCTTTTGTTCAAATATTAAGCTCAATCCACTTTTATCAACTCTTGTTCTGGACAAGTATTAAAACTACTTAAGAATGAAGGACAGATGTTTAATAATAAATTAGCATAGGTTTGGAAACAAACCATTATGATACAACTTAAAAAAACTATGAAACCTATACTACTGAATATTTAAATATCTTTGTGATTTTTGTTCTTGGTTATTTCCATTAATAAGAATAACTTATTTTTAAATTCCTTAAAATTTTATAATACACTATAAATGGTGTATAAATTATTCTCTTAACATTGTTAATTACATGTTATTTTACAAAAAGGCAGTTTTATGTCTATCAGACAAACAATTAGTGCTAAGATTTTAAATAAGTGTCTAACAACATGGTTATAGTGAATGGAAATCTAGACAGATATTTAATCATATAATTAAGTGCATTATACATTTAACTTAAAGAAAATTTGGGCATATATGTAAAATTGTCTTTGTTGCAACTCATTTGTGTTAACTATCATACAGTTATTTTAACTTCAAAGTTTTTCTTCCAATAGAAAGTAAATATCATATCATTACCTTCTGTGAAACAGCAACTTTAACTTCTCCTTGGAGTGTTTCAATTTGCTTTTTCTTCTGTTCAGTCAACTGCTTTAGTTCATTTATGTTACTCTGAAGCTGTTGCTCTTCTTTTTCCTTTTGTTTTAAGCTGTTCTGTGCCTGTATGACTTGTCCCTGCATGGAACTGAGCTCCAACTTCAACTGATGAGAAGTCTAAAAGAAAATACAATCTGTTCAGCATTCATTTCTCCATTCAACACACATTTATTGAGTACCTATTAAGCATTACTCTAAGTAGGAACTACTGAGTCTGCTGACCACAGATATTCAGTAGTAAACCAAAAAGAAAAATCCCTGCCTTCATGGAGCTTTCATAACTGACACTTCACTACTGGATCAGACTATAGACTGATCAATATTTGTTTGATCTTGCCTTCCTTTTTAACTTATACATTGGGATAGAGCTTGCAAATGCTCTATCTGGTATTTCCTGGTATATCCCGTCTATCTGGACTGGTATTCTCTTATAGAAAAGGGAAAATCACCAGTCTTTAGATTGCTGAAATGTCTACTGTCTTGAATATCCTCAAGATGCTAACTGAATTCCCTGGTGGTCCAGTGGTCAGGACTCGGCACTTTCACTGCCAGGCCTGGGTTTAAGATCCCTGCAAGCAGCACAGTGGGGCCAAAAAAAGTAAAATAAAATTTTAAAAATGCTGAGTCTACTAGTCAAAGTGAATCAGAAAAGACAGCTTATATTAACTATGATAAAACCAAAATAATTTTGGCAAACATCTTTATTATCTGTCTAAACCACACAATCATGTCCTCATTTAGAGATTTGAGGCATATTTTGCTACTACCTGTTTTCATAATTTATTAGGATACATTTCTGTTCAAAATTAACTATCATATAGAAGTCACACTGAGGTTCTTCTGTGGCCAAGGTGAACTACACTATGTCTCACCCTTCCAACCAAAGTCATATTTTCATGTTTTACGCATATTTCATTAAAGACCTAATTTGAGCAACTGACCACTCAAAGTTACTTTTAAAAGTTTCAGTGCTATGTATATGGATGCTTCAGCTTATTGCCAATACAAAGGGAAATATTTCGTGCAAAACAGGAGTCAAGTAGCGTTAACAATACTGATGATTGTTATGATAACCAATGATAAAGTAATAGCTAACCCCTGACCATTTATTTCATTACAATTGGTATTCTAAGTACTCTGATATGTATTAACCCATTTACTTCTCACAATAATGCTATGACACAGATTCTACTATCAGCCTCATCTGACCGCTGAGGAAACTGGAGCACAGAGAGATGAGTCATCTGCCTGAGAGAAGTCAAGACAGCAGAGCTAATAATTGGCACAGTTAGGATATAAAGTTGGACAATCTGGATTCACAGCCGGGGCACTAAATCACCATAATTTTGCCACTATGACTGGCATATAAAGCACAGAAGTCTTCTTTCAATCAACAACCAGAACATAATCACACTGAAGACTTGTTGGGATGATGCTTTGCTGCTTTATCAAATCACATCTCTAGAAAGCTACATGCCTAGACTCTACCTGCTAAAGGTTATGTCTTCAGAGAATAATAATAATATATATATTATGTACATTTATTTATTCATTTGTTTTGATGAAGAACAATAGAAGCATTAACCATAGAACACTCACTTAATTGTGATTCTTATATAACCATTATTAAATATTCCATTAACATAAATGTTAAATAAAGAGCACTTAAATGTCATTTCTATGGAAAATCTATGAAGACTGTTTTTTATCCATACTAATGTTCCTTAACTTTGATAATTTCATTAAATCACTCAAGTTAGTTGACTCAATTTATTAAGTATAATTCTTTATTTTATTATTAATTATAACCCTTTATTTTGGGCCTTTTATTATAATTTAGCTTAAATCTTTTTAGCAGTTGGTAGAACACAAAGAAGATAAACCTTTTGAATTAAGAATCTACTGTGAAAATATTTTGAAAATATAAAACCTTATTATGCTTTATATCCTTCTGTTATAGAAAATCTTACCTCCTTTTCTTTTTCAAGTGACTTTTTCATTTCATTCTGCTCCTTATGCAGGCTTTCTGTCTGTACTTGAAGCTGATGCTTTAATTCTTTGCAAGTTTTCTCCTAAAAAAGTGGAAACTACATTATGCAGAAAATATTTGTAGTAAATTTAAGAATTTAGGGTTTATAAGCTTAATAAGATCCACAAAAGGAAATAAACTAAAATCATTGATGATTTAAGATGGGATAGAATCATTCATTTCAGTAATAAAAACAGGCAAATATTATAGCAGTAAATGGGGAGAGAGGCTAAGAGTTTCTATTATCAACCAATAGTCACAATAAATACTTTCAATAATATTTAGACAAGATTTTAGAATACTTTGGAAACTACATTTTTATGTTACACAATTAACTTATGCTATTTTAAAAGTAGAATAATGGGCTTCCAAAAAATAGAAATTTTTTAAAGTATGGAAATAATAAATTAAAATAACTCCATATAACTTAAGAGGGAAGATATACAGACATTTTTTCCAAACAGAACATAAAAGTAACACATGAAAATCATGCTTTTTATGCTCCTCAACACTTTCACTGACCTTCATATTAAGAACAAAAGAATTTTACTTTTGCTGTTATCCCATGTTATTCTGGGTTAAAATATTTCTGAGGATACATTGCCCTATAAGTATTTCCTAAGATTCAAGATGTTTTTCTTTATAGTTTAAATATTGTTTACAACATCTCTAAGACATGGTATTATCTAGAGTTTTAAAAAATTGAATAAAGAATCAGAAAGTTTATAGCACCAGAGTTAGAAGTCATTAAGATCTTTCTGGTCTTCTTTTTTTTACAGTCAGGTGAAAAACATTTCAATTAGTAGCTATATTCTCTGCAAAAGTGTCCAGAAGGACAAACGTGCTGCAGTCCTCCCCAAATCTAGCACCAGGTCCTCAAAAGAGAAAGAATATATATTCAACTGAAAACTTTCTGGGCCATTGGAAAATTACACACACAAGCACAAATATCTCTTTCTCAGGTTAAGTAATCTCCATTCCTTTTCTCATAACAACACTTAAGATCATTTAAACGCAGGATGACAAATGAACAGGGAACTAGGCAGAAAAGGCAGTATGTTTTAAATAAAAATCATTTCTACCTAAGAAAACAAACATAAACAACTAACCAAATCTAATATAACAGCTTTTCCCTTCTGATTTTCTTTTTCAAATTCACTTCTGGAATTCTTCAAAGAATCAGAAACTTGTGATAATTTCTCTTTTGCTGCAGAAAGCTCTGCTACTAGAGATTCTTTCTCCGTCTTTACTTTCTGTAGTTCTGTTATTGCTGTTTGAATCCTGTCATTCAGTTCCTTGTGCTGCGTCTTTGCATCTTGACTTAAATTTTCAATATCTTGTTTAAGGATTGTTTTTTCTTCTTCTTGCTTGGTAAGCATTTGCTTAGTATTTTCAAGTGCTTCAGATTTCTTCTGTAGATCCAACTTTGTATTAGATACTCTAAATATTTAAGAAACAATTTATTTAATAATGCATGACTTGTCATTTCTAATCTACCATTCACATTAATAAATTGAGCTTTACAACTTTCTTCTGTAGTTAAGAAGTAAAACTAATAATTTAATGTCATAAAACCACACAAACAAAAAGTGGCTTAGAACATCTGATCTGGTCATTTAAGAGATGAGGATGGTTTTCTTTGAGTCAAATAAATTAGTGGTAAAGGCAAGACCATCTAAGGCCATGATTTAATCCAGTCTTGTCTAACCACAGTATATCCCCAAAGAAATCTGGGCATACAGCAAACCATCTAGTCTTTGACAGCCAGAAATACTGTTCCATGTATCCTAAAGAACCAATTTATTATGTTGCCCCCAAGGACAAAGAAATTTGCCTCTTTACTTGAAAAAATAAAACACATTGTATATTTGACAGGTCCTAAACTTCAAAACACATAAGATAACCAGGAAAAATGAAAGTGAAAGTGTTAGTCGCTTAGTCCTGTCTGAGTCTTTGCAACCCCATGGACTGTAGCCTGCCAGGCTCCTCTGTCCATAGGATTTGCCAGACAAGAATTCTGGAATAGGTTGCCATTTCCTTCTCCAGGGGATCTTCCTGACCCAAGGATCAAATTCGGGTCTCCTGCACTGCAGGCAGATTTTTTTTTTTTTTTACCATGTGAGCCACCAGGGAAGCGCAATCAAGAAAATCCTTCTAACCCATTTCCTCAACTTTTCCGTTTCTTAAAAAACTGAAGTATAATTGATTTATAGTATCATGTTAGTTTTGGATTCTTAAAATTTCTTAATTAATTCAGGTGTAGAAAAGTTATTTTAGGGAAAAATGATAACAAGTTTAAGCAAATATGGAGGAAAGACAAAAGATTTACTCTAATCCTAGAGCCTAGTAGATTATGTTAAGAGACTTATCATTTGTCCTCTAACATAAATTTTCTACACCTGAATGAATTAAGAAGTTTCAAGAACCTGAAAACTAACATGATACTATAAATCAACTATACTTCAATTTTTTATAAAACAGAAAAGTTGTAAGAATGAGGAAATGGGGGGGAATGGATACATGTACATGTATAGCTGAGTCCCCTTTGCTGTTCATTTGAAACTATCACAACATTTTTTTGCTAATCCAGCAATATCCCAATATAAAATAAAAAGTTTTTTAAAAACTCAAAAAAAAATGAAAATATTGCTTAAGAAATTTAAAGACTTTGTTTTCATAAAATGAAGAAAATTATGCATATTATATAGCAAAAGAAAGGCACACATTAGAGATTAACCATTTTTTAGAATGAAAACAAAACCAGGTACAAAGTAATATTTCTAGAATGCATACTGTTTCCAATGTACTTTATTATAAATTCAATATATTAAGGAAAGGTTATTAAAAGATGTACCAGCCACATAATTGAAGTTGGGTATTAATATCAGAACTGCATATATACCTTGAAATTTTCTAACTTTTAGCCCCAGAAACTTACTTTTACCTTCAAAAAAAGTAGCTAAAACATATGAAGTACCTTCACAGGATCCTGTACCTCACTGATATTTAAAGGTCTAGACAGAAAAGCTATTGTATGAATATTACTTGACCATTTTAATATAGTTAAAATCTCTGTCAACCAACCCTAAAACTAGAACTTGATGTATTTACTATGCTACATAACTTTCCTGTAAATAATTATTATAAAATCATAAGACTATGTGAATCAAAGAACACATAAAGAAATAAAGGTTTGCATAGTGATGGTAAAACTTATTTTTTAAAAAGGTCACTAAAGGAAGTAATAAATAAATCCATAACCTAAGAAACCTTTAACACCCCTTTCTCAAAAACTGACATAAACAACCAGAGGAAACAGTGGCAAGGATACAGAGGATTAGAACAACAATATCAACCACCTTAACCTAACTGATATTTACAGAACACTTTACCCAACAAAACACAGATGTGCACAAGGAAACTTAACCAAGATAAACCATACACTGTGCCATAAATAAGAGAGTTTGAAATGTCAGAATTTTACTGAGTATGTTCTATAACCACAATGGAATTAAATTAGAAACCAGTAACAGTAAGATACCTAGAAAAACCCTGAATAGTTGAAAAGTAATCAATACACTTCTAAGTAACCCATAGAGCAACAAAAAAAAAAAAATCACAAAGGATATTTGAAAACACAAACTGCAGAGTAATGAAAATATAAGACGGAAACTGGAGAGAAAGAGCTGCATGCAGTATAGGTGGTCCTTGAGAAAGGGGAGCCCTGTACCCCATTATTTGGGCTGAGTCCTATGATCAGGGGTGGGGTTTAGTCAAACCTCAGATATGTTTGCCCAGTCCTCCTTTTTTAGTACTCTAAAAATTCAGGACCCCATATAAAAGATGTCTGCATAAAATGTAAAGGCAAAAATTTAAAAAAAAAAAACACCTTACTAGAAATGGAACGTTTCCCCTGGAAAGAACTACTGGGCCCATAGGGGCCTCAGAAAAGAGAACAAGTAATGACTGAGCGACTGAACTGAACTGAACCACCTCAAAGGTCATCTTTACAGTCACGTGACTGGGTTCCAGAGGTGACGAATCACTTAGTAGGTGATACAAAGGATCAGATGTGGGCTTCCGTGGTAGCTCAGTGGTAAAAGAATCCACCTGCTCTATTCTTGATCCAGGAAGATCCCACATGCCACTGAGCAACTAGGCCCGTGCGCCACAAATGCTGAGCCAGTGCTCTGGAGCCCTGGAGCTGCAACCGCAACTAACAAGCCTACGTGCAGCCTACAGTCCGTGCTCCGCAACAAGATAAGCCACCGCGCGATCAGAAACTTGAGTACTGGAACTAGAGAGTAACTCCCACTCGTCACAGCTAGAGAAAGCCCATGCAGCAATGAACACCCAACAGAGCCAAAAATAATGAATAAAATAAAATTATTTTTTTTAAAAAAAGGATCAGACGTACTCCCCAAATACCTAGGCACTGGAAACTACATATGTTGAGTCACAAGAAATGCCATTTGAGGCACAAAATGCATCTGTATATCCTCACATTCACAATATCAGGACCCAATTTACTAGACATGAAAACAAAAATGTTTTGTCATCACTCCCAAAATAAGGATGAAACCATGGAGGTGTCGGGGAACGCAATGGCACCCCACCCCAGTACTTTTGCCTGGAAAATTCCATGGACAGAGGAGCCTGGTAGGCTCCAGTCCATGGGGTCGCTAAGAGTCGGACACGACTGAGCGACTTCACTTTCACTTTTTACTTTCACTTTTCACTTTCATGCATTGGAGAAGGAAATGGCAACCCACTCCGGTGTTCTTGCCTGGAGAATCCCAGGGACGGGGGAGCCTGATGGGCTGCCGTCTATGGGGTCGTACAGAGTCGGACACGACTGAAGCGACTTAGCAGCAGCAGCAGCAGCATGGAGGTGCAATTATTATCAACTTTGATGGATTTTAATTTCATTTCCCTGGAAGGTGCCTTTCCCAGGCTATCTATCAACTTCCATCTTTACTACTGACGGTCAAAAACCCTCACCCTCTTGACAGAGATCCAGTCTGTCAACTCCATATTTGGCCCTTCAAGACAGTCTACTAAAATGTGACTAGATACACGCCATCCTATTTAACCAAATTGTGATGGCTTTATTTTTCATTTACATTAATATCAGCAGTTTACAAGGTAAATCTTTAAGCATGTGATAGGAAAATTGAAATCTTATGAAAAATTTAATATTTAGTTTATAATCCTCTCCCATAAGTAGTTTAGCTTACATTTCTTTCTCCATTTCAAGTTGTCTACTCAATTCTGTGGCTTGAAGCTCTAAATCAGTGTTCAGCTGTCTCTGTTGTTGTAGACCCTGCAAAGCTTGCTCCTTGCTTGCTTTAACTTCAAGCATATCAGCTTCTAGTTTCTATGGCAGAAACATAATATAAAACCATTTTAATGTCAACAATTATCTATTAAACATTACAACATTAGTTTATACTCTAACTGACATTAACACAAAAAATACTTGTGTTAATAACAAAAAAACATTCTAAACTCATTATTGAATAAAGGAGCCATTTACCTTGCAATCTTTCAGAAGATCTAGTAGCAGAGTTTTTGTATGAGAGATAGTCACTAAGTTTTAACTTTTAAAATGAACTGAATAAGAGAATAAGCTTAAAATAATTATATTTATTGCTTAAATAAAAGTTATTAACTCAAGTATGAAAAAACAAAGGGCCCAATTAAACTTTATAATCTTTATAAATATTCAAAACTAAAATGGAGTTGTCATGTTGTCCTTCTCATTAATATCTCTTGACCATAAATATAAAGCCAATTAAACTTGGATTTGGCATCTATAATCTCTTCATTTAGATATTATTATTCACAGTGTGGCTTCTATCTCATATATATATACCTATAACTGTGTATTTTTACAAATTTACAAAATCAAATTGTTGAATATATAGTTTGAACATCTATAAGCAAAGCATTTTCTTAATAACTATAACTGGGAAAGGAGTACCACAGGTTGTATATTGCCACTCTGTTTATTTAACTTATTTGCAGAATACATCATACGAAATGCTGGGCTGGATGAATCACAAGCTGCAATCAAGACTGCTGGGAGAAATATCAACAACCTCAGATATGCAGCTGGTATCACTCTAATGGCAGAAAGTGAAGAACTAAATAGCCTCTTGATGAAGGTAAAAGAGAAGAATGGAAAAGCTGGCTTAAAACTCAACGTTCAAAAAATGAAGATCATGGCATCCAATCAATCACTTCATGCAAACAGAAGGGGAAAAAGTAGAAGCAGAGACAGACTTTATTTTCCTGAGCTCCAAAATCACTATGGACAGTGACTGCAGACACGAAATTCAAAGATTTCGTGGACTGGAAAAAACCCCACAGAAAAAAAGAGAATATAAAACTAGCAAGGCCCAAAGGTCCAGGACTAAAAGTTTTCAATCCAATCCCAAAGAAGGGCAATGCCAAAGAATGTTCAAACTGCCATACAATTGTGTTCATTCACATGCTAGGAAGATCAGATCAGATCAGTCACTCAGTCGTGTCCGACTCTTTGCGACCCCATGAACCGCAGCACGCCAGGCCTCCCTGTCCATCACAAGCTCCCGGAGGTCACTCAGACTCGCATCCATCGAGTCAGTGATGCCATCCAGCCATCTCATCCTCTGTCGTCCCCTTCTCCTCCTGCCCTCAATCCCTCCCAGCATCAGAGTCTTCTCCAATGAGTCAACTCTTCGCATGAGGTGGCCAAAATACTGGAGTTTCAGCTTTAGCATCATTCCTTCTAAAGAAATTCCAGGATTGATCTCCTTCAGAATGGACTGGTTGGATCTTCTTGCAGTCCAAGGGACTCTCAAGAGTCTTCTCCAACACCACAGTTCAAAAGCATCAATTCTTCGGCGCTCAGCCTTCTTCACAGTCCAGCTCTCACATCCATACATGACCACAGGAAAGACCATAGCCTTGACTAGGCGAACCTTTGTTGGTAAAGTGATGTCTCTGCTTTTGAATATGCTATCTAGGTTGGTCATAACTTTCCTTCCAAGGAGTAAGCGTCTTTTAATTTCATGGCTGCAGTCACCATCTGCAGTGATTTTGGAGCCCAGAAAAACAAAGTCTGACACTGTTTCCACTGTTTCCCCATCTATTTCCCATGCAGTGATGGGACCAGATGCCATGATCTTCGTTTTCTGAATGTTGAGCTTTAAGCCAACCTTTTCACTCTCCACTTTCACTTTCATCAAGAGGCTTTTTAGCCCCTCTTCACTTTCTGCCAGAAGAGTGGTGTCATCTGCATATCTGAGGTTATTGATATTTCTCCCGGCAATCTTGATTCCAACTTGTGTTTCTTCCAGTCCAGCATTTCTCATGATGTACTCTGCATATAAGTTAAATAAACATGGTGACAATATGCAGCCTTGACGTACTCCTTTTTCTATTTGGAACCAGTCTGTTGTTCCATGACCAGTTCTAACTGTTGCTTCCTGACCTGCATACAGATTTCTTAAGAGGCAGATCAGGTGGTCTGGTATTCCCATCTCTTTCAGAATTTTCCATAGTTTATTGTGATCAACACAGTCAAAGGCTTTGGCATAGTCAATAAAGCAGAAATAGATGTTTTTCTGGAACTCTCTTGCTTTTTCCATGATCCAGTGGATGTTGGCAATGCTAGGAAGGTTATGCTCAAAATCCTTCAAGCTAGGCTTCAGCAGTTCATGAAACAAGAACTTCCAGATATTCAACCTGGGTTTAGAAAAGGCAAAGTAACCAGACATCAAATTGCCAACATTTGTTGTATCTTAGAGAAAGCAAGGGAGGAGTTCCAGAAAAACATCTACTACTGCTTCATTGACTATGCTAAAACCTTTGTGTGGACTACAACTGCAGTAAATCCTTAAAGAGATGGGAATACCAGACCACCTAACCTATCTCCTAAGAAACCTGTATGTAGGTCAAGAAGCAACAGTAGGAACCTTACGTGGAACAACCGACGGTTCAAAACTGGGAAAGGAGTATACAAGGCTGTATGCTGTCACCCTGTTTCTTTAACGTATATGGAGAGCACATCATAAAAAAATGCCAGGATGGATTAATCACAAGCTGGAATCAAGATTGCCAAAAGAAATATCAACAGCCTCAGATATGGAGATGATACCACTCTAATGGAAGAAAGTTTAGAGGAACTAAAGAGCTTCCTGATGAGGTGAAAGAGGAGAGTGAAAAAGCTGGCTTAAAATTCAACATTCAAAAAACTAAGATCATGGCATCTAGTTCCATCACTTCATGGCAAATAAAAGGGGAAAAAGTGGAAGCAGTGATAGATTTTATTTTCTTGGGCTCCAAAATCACTATAGACAATGACTGCAGCCATGAAATTCAAAGATGCTTGCTCCTTGGAAGGAAAGCTATACAAACCTAGACAGTGTAAAAAGCAGAGAAATCACTTTGCTGACAAAGGTCCATATAGTCAAAGCTATGGTTTTTCCAGCAGTATGTGAAAAGTTGGATGATGAAGAAGGCTGAGTGCCAAAGAATTGATTCTTTCAAATTATGGTGCTGGAGAAGACTCTTAAGAGTCCCTTGGACTGCAAGGAGATCAAACCAGTCAATCCTAAAGTAAATCAATCCTGAATATTCATTGGAAGGACTGATGCTAAAGTTCCAATACTTTAGCCACCTGATATGTAAAGCCCACTCACTGGACAAGACCCTGATGCTGGGAAAGACTGTAGGCAAAAGGAGAAGGGGCGGCAGAGGATGAGATGGATAGATAGCACTGGATATGAATTTCAGCAAACTCCAGGAGATAGTGAAGGACAGAGGAGCCTGGCGTGTTGCAGTCCCTGGGGTTGCAGAGAGTTGGACATGATTTACTGACTAAACAACAACAAAAAGATACTCAAACAGAATTCTCATTACATGCCCTTCAACTAAAAACAAATAGACAAAAAAAACTTTGTTCTTCTCAACCATTACACCATGTAATTTGTATACTATTATTACTGACCATAACAAAAAGGGAACCCATAAATAGAATTGTAAATATAATTTTCTTCTATGCACATCTATACATACACACAGCCCATGATTCTACAACTGTACAGAAGTACTTCATCTGACTGTGAAGGTGTAAATTTCACATATAGTAATTTGAGAAATTTATCAAAGAGCAAAGGACTCAGGTCAAATCCTTTTCTAGTATATGTAGTTATTTAATTTCTTTAATATAAATCAACACTTACACTTGAAGTTGAGTTAAAGAAAAACAGTTTACCACAGTGAAAATTTTAATAATATTAATCAGAAATAAAATCCAAAGGGTATAAATGTAAAATGGAAGAAATATACCATAACTGAGTATTATATGGGAATAAGGAGGGAAGGAGATATGAATTATGAGGTAGAAGAGACTTCACAACAACAAAAATGTTTCCTGTAATTATAGAGTAGATACAGCTGTCTCTCTGAAACATTTAGACATTACAATGGAACCAGTGTATATGTTAACTGCTATTTGCAAAGCCATCCATTAGTGAAGAAATTAAAAGTAAAGGTGGAATTCAAAATTAAGACATGAAAAATTACAAATAATTTTTATATCACAACTTGACTTTCACCTGCAAATTTAAAATCTTGGATTCCTTCTAGGTCATCAACTTCCATTGCTATAGCAATAGAAAATATGGCTAGTTTTTTATACAAACCTTGATTTGACCTTCTAATTCTTCAGTTTTCTGTTCTAAAGACAGATGTTTCTCTTTATATTCTTTAAGATGACTTTCCAGCTGACTGCAATGTTCTTGCTTGTCCTGCAACTTTGTAGTGACCTGATCCAACTGAGTAGTGATCTTATTTAACTCCTATAGAAAGTATAATTAAAGACAACTTTGGTAAGGTTTACTTTGCTGTAGTGCCCAAATGTTTGCTCAAAGTAAAGCAGAAAACTCTTTAAGAAAGTATTTTGAGTAAGACCATAAATAAGCCTAATAATCTATATGAGATTATATTTACCCATCAACACTTTTCACTTTCATGCATTGTAGAAGGAAATGGCAACCCACTCCAGTGTTCTTGCCTAGAGAATCCCAGGGACGGGGGAACCTGGTGGGCTGCCGTCTATGGGGCTGCACAGAGTTGGACACGACTGAAGTGACTTAGCATAGCATTCCTGTGGTCATGTATGGATGTGAGAGCTGGACTGTGAAGAAGGCTGAGTGCCGAAGAATTGATGCTTTGGAACTGTGGTGTTGGAGAAGACTCTTGAGAGTCCCTTGGACTGCAGGGAGACCCAACCAGTCCATTCTGAAGGAGATCAGCCCTGGGATTTCTTTGGAAGGAATGATGCTAAAGCTGAAACTCCAGTACTTTGGCCACCTCATGCAAAGAGTTGACTCATTGGAGAAGACTCTGATGCTGGGAGGGATTGAGGGCAAGAGGAGAAGGGGATGACAGAGGATGAGACGGCTGGATGGCATCACTGACTCGATGGATGTGAGTCTGAGTGACCTCCGGGAGTTGGTGATGGACAGGGAGGCCTGGCATGCTGTGATTCATGGGGTCGCAAAGAGTCGGACACGAATGAGCGACTGATCTGATCTGATCTGACCCATCAACATAAAAGACCTGAACTGAAGCTGTACACACTCTGAGATACTACGTTTATACACATAATAGCTCAATAATTTTTTCTAGGAAGAGTTATTTTAGAAGCCAAAAGATACAACAGGATATTAAGCAGGCTAATAACAAAGTAATGCTTTTATACTATAATTAAATATTTTCAATGTTCAAGATACCATTTTTTAAAATATTTTTAATTACATTGATTACAATATAATACTTGTTCAATTGATTTGGAATATCTAATTGCAGAGCAAAAAAATTAAAGATTATTATGAAATCCACTGCCCATAAATACTATTAATGTTTTGATAACTCTCCTTCTAGACTTTTCTGTATGTTATTCTTTTTTTCTACTTTTTAGATAAAGGATATCAGTTTACATACAGTGTTACTGTAACTTCCTTTGTTTTTATAACAAAGCATCATAAAACTGTGACATTATCTTCCAAACTATCATTATATATGACTGCATAAATTTCTATTGTATTCCTATAGATCATTATTTAGCCAAATGCCCTCAGTTGTATTCTTGGATTGCTATAAACCTTTCCAACAGATATGCAAACACCATTCTTAAAACTATGATTACTTCCCTAGGATAAAGGACTAAAAGTGAGATTAAGAATATGAAAAATCTTAAAGGTCTTAAATATACTGCCAACCAGCTTTCCCTATTACCATCAAAAGGTTGAACTGCAAGCAACGTGCGGAAGCGACTTGTTCTTCTATACCATGTCTAGCCTTTCCAGTGTTAAACACATGCCCACAAACATTTTACCTTAATAAGGGCATATTACTGTCTTAATTTGCAATTAATTCTTAATGAATATGAAGATTTCCTAATGTAGTTTTGATCTTTCACTTCTTTTGGTACATTCATTTATTTCTTATGTAAAAATGTTTTAAACAAAAATATCAATCTTTCATCAGACATACTTCAGAAAATGTTCTATTATTTTGCTACTTGCTTTAGAATTTTGCTAGTAATATTTTGAGCAAATAAAAATTTCAACTTTTATATGGTTATTGTTATACATACTTTTTCCACTATACTTTCTGGCACTGATCTAGTACTTAGAAAATACTTTATAGATGTGTTTAGCAATAATGTAAAGTAAAAACCAAGTTGTAGAACAACATATATAGTGATACCATGTGTATAAAACAAAGAGACCTGTATGTGTGTACACACACACACACACACACATATTTTTTTCTTCAATGTTTACGGAAGTCTGGAAGGATATATACCAAACTTAAAAGCAAAATTTCCATGTAAGGAGAAAAATGGATTGCAGTTAAAGGTAAATATAGAGAAAGGTTTTATTAACTTGATATATACTACTATATTATTAATAAAACTTTTTGGATCAACAACCAGTATTGCTTCTCAAGTAAAAAGTAATTTTAAAATTCCTACCTGGTCAAAGGTAAGAAAAATCTACCAGCATTTTAACCTTGGATTCTGAAGTAGGAATCTTTTTTCTATCAGAAGTGTTGAGAAGAGTAAGTCTGGTATTCTTTCTAGCCCCACTTTTACTCCTACCCACAGGAAAAGAGTAGTAACTCTTATAATTGAAATGGAAGACATGCTACTCTTTTCCTGCCAAGAGGCAAGTATACCTGGGTTACCACCTGACTGTCCACTTAAAACCGGTGTGAAAGTCTGTCTCTCTTTCCCAGTCACTGCCACTCAATAGGATGAAGAAACAATTCAAAAATTAGGAGTAAATATTTCATCACACCAAGGTCTCTATTATGGGAGAAAAATAGTATTAAGAAGCTCAACCACAACTGCACAAGTTGAACTTTATCAAGAACATAAATGATATACTTTTCTTTTTTTGGCTGCACCTCACAGTTTGCAGGATTATTAGTTCCCCCACCAGGAATTGAACCCAGGCCACCATAGCGAAAGCACCAAGTCTTAACCACTGACTGCCAAGGAATTCCCAAAGATGACATTTTATCTCCATCTGTCTAACTCCTGCATATTCCACTCACTGGTTCTGAAGTCAAGGAGAAATTAAGGAGAATAAGCAAGTCAATCACAATATTATATCAAAGTATCATTTTCACGTATTTTTCCAGTTAATTTATCTACTAAAACATTAGGTTATAACAGGAAACTGCATCAAGTTCTCCTACCTGCTGTTTATCTTGTAATGCATTTTGGGCTGTGTCCAGATGATTCTGAAGATCTGCTCTCTGAGCAGTTTTTGCTGCTTCTGCTGATAGCAATAATTCAGTTTTGGCTTTAACCTGTAACAAAATTTACAACTCATTTAATTTGTATTTAGTTCTTAGTTTCTGCTTGATGAGTGTAAAATACTTTTCTCATTAATTTTAAAAATTAAATCTTTCAGCAGAAAACAAAAATTTAGACATTAAAGAATAAGTATGTGATAATCCCCCAAACAGGAATGAATAGGGGAGAATACTCCTAATAATGTTCTAATAAATGATAAAAAAAAAAAAAAAGTCCCTATAGAACACCAAAACACTCCTTTCTCTCTTAAATTGGACATCCACATATTGAATTATCTGTAACTCATCTAATAAATTTTAAAAGAAAGGTGTATCCTCTTTTTCCAAATTCTTGTATTTTATTATTTCTGGTTTTAATGGAATTATTCTCCTAAAATAAAGAAAATTAAGGTTTAGAAATGTTTCTAAAACTTTCTCTACTGCAGTATAGAATAAAAAAACAATGATGAGAATGGAGAAAGAAATATATTTTAATTTCCACCCCGTGACTGACTCACTGAGCAAGGCTTCCATATTGGCCTCAGAAGGAAAACATATTAAAATACATATAAAGTATAAAATACATATAAAATCATATAAAATACATATAAAATATAAAATACATATAAAACATATAAAATACATTTAAAGTACTATATAAAGTTATTTTTTGGCTGCACATGCAGCTTGAGGGATTTTAGTTTCCCAACCAGGGACTGAATCTGGGCCTCAATGGTGAAAGCGCCAAGTCCTAACCACTGGACAACCAGGGAATCCCCTAAAGTTTTGGGTGTTTGTTTGTTTTTGTTTTTTTATTAAATCAAACATTTAAAGTAAAATTTAAAAATCAAATTCAAAATAAACTCAAACATCTGTAACAAAAATCTAATGGTATAATAACAAACTACTTTGAACTTCAAAAACAGTAGTAAGGGTCTCATGGAAAAATAGAAAAGTACAAAACTCTGGTAGGGAGAAAGGCAAACAGGAAAGCTCAACAAACTGTCCACATACGACTTTAATTCCTATTTTTTCAGTTAATAAGTAAGGCAGGGGGTGGGAAGAAGAGAGAAAAATTATTTAAAATATGACAGCTTAAAACTAGTGTTTTATTCATACAAACAAGTTGCACAACGCATTACCTGTATATCAAGCTGGGAAACCTTCTCCTTGCTTTCATTTAACTGACTATTTAATTCATTGATGCTGGATTCTAGGGAAAGGACACGGTCTTGTGCAGCTCTAAGATGTGCCTTCTGCTCCTGCACCTGGTCATGCAAATTCTCCTGGGCTTGTTTATGGCTTTCTGACTGATTCTTCAGCTTCTCTGTTAGCTGAGTTACCTATCATATAAGCAAGGCTCTAATTAGGAAGGTCACAAATGATATAACAAGAATGAAGAAGAAACTCAAATGTTAGCACCATAAGAATGTTAAAATACTCTAGGATAGATTATCTCAACTTTTTTTTTTTTCAAGAAAAATTATTCACATTTTTCGAAAAATAAGTAAATATAACCTCTCAGAATCATAACACCACATTCACAGATTCTTAACATTTTTAAAAGCAACTCTACTGAACTATAATTTAAATACAATTTATGCAATTCAATTATAGTTTGAGGGGAGTTAATCAATATGTACATTCATTTAACCATCACCACAAACGAACAAGAAAACCTTATGATTACTCCCAAAAGCTTCTTCATGCACTCAATCTCTCCACTCATCTCTGGCCCCAGACAATCACTGAGCTGACTATTAAGAGTTCTTTATATATTCTGGATGTTCCTCAATTGTCAGATATATGTCCTACACCTGTTTTCTCCCAGTCTGTGTCTTACCTTTTATTTTTGTAATGGTGTCTTTTGAAGAGCATGTTTTTAATTTAGGTGAAATCCAACTCATCTGATGTTTCTTTGGGGTACTCTGGTTGGAATTCATGAGTTTCTTGAATCTGTGCTTTCATATTTTTAATCAACTTTACAATTTTTCAGTCATTATTTCTATTAACATTTATCTTTGACACAGATATGCACACACACATGTATACACCACACACACAAACATACATATATCCTAGACTACATGTTGCTATCCTACAGGTCACTAAGGCACTCTTCATGTTTTACCCCAGTCTTTTGTCTCTAGGCTTCATTGTGGACAGTTTCAATTACCTTGTCTTAATGGTCACTGACATTGTTTTTTCCACTTAATATATTCATTCAGTGAAATTTTCATTTTAGGTATTTTTTTAACCTCTAAAAGTTTTATTTTTTTGTTTCCACTTCTATTTTCATTATTATAGTTTTCTCTTTATATACATATATTTTAAAGCTGTGTTAAAGTACTTATCTGATTACTCTATCCTCTCCTATTTCAGGTTTTATTTCCATTGAATCACTTTTCTCTTACTTATAGCTCATATGTTTTCCACTTTGTGTTATCCAGTAATTTTTTTTTATATTTGTTATGACAAATCTGAAATTTGTCTTCTTTCAAAGAATACTGAATTTTGCTCCAGTAGGCAATTAATATACTTGTGGTTCCCCTGGATCCTTTTCAGGCTCATTCCCATGCTTATGGTACACTAGCTTTTACTCTAGGGCTAATTCGGCTTTAATTCTAAGGTGTGACATTACTGGGGTTTCTACTGAATGCCCCCAAGTGTCTTTCTTCTCTGACTGGTTAAGACCTGAATGTTTCCAAGCTCTCTGAGTTCTGATCATTTTTAAGTTGCAGCTCCTAACAACTGTTCACTGTCTGGCCTCATGGAATCTCTCCTTAAGAGTGTAAAGCTTAGCAGTCAGCTAAAGGTTCAAGCAAATCCCTATGCAGATTTCTGGACCTTTATCTCCACATTGTTCCCTCCTCTCTGACATTCTGTCTGCAAATCTAAGTTCCATCTCCCTGAATTCCAGTTCTCTGGTGCTTTAGTTCAGTGAGACCACTGTGCTTTCCTTGGATTCCCTCACCCTGCACCAGTCTGAAAACTGTCTCCAGGTCAGAAGCTGGAATGGTCAAAAGGCTCACTTCACTTGCTTCTCTTCTCTCAGGGATGAAAACCGTGTGCATTTGCTGTACAATGTCTGAAAACTAGTTTTACACAGTTTTTTCCACTTTTCCAGTTGTTTATAGTGGGAGGACTAAAGAGGTATCAGTTACTCCAACATGGCCAGAAGCAGAAGTATATAGATTTACTTTTATTTATT
Organism: Tragelaphus eurycerus; assembly: GCA_935064755.1. Classification (NCBI taxonomy): domain Eukaryota; kingdom Metazoa; phylum Chordata; class Mammalia; order Artiodactyla; family Bovidae; genus Tragelaphus; species Tragelaphus eurycerus. The sequence goes on along the minus strand of CAKXYN010000010.1, from coordinate 33,965,676 downwards.
CTTTCTTCAAAATTGTGTACATTTTTCTGATCATGTTTGTATAATAAGCAATGTTAATTTGTATGCTGCTGCTGCTAAGTCACTTCAGTCGTGTCCGACTCTGTGAGACCCCATAGATGGCAGCCCACCAGGCTCCCCGATCCCTGGGATTCTCCAGGCAAGAACACTGGAGTGGGTTGCCATTTCCTTCTCCAATGCATGAAAGTGAAAAGTGAAAGTGAAGTCGCTCAGAGGTGTCCGACCCTCAACTTTAACTAAAAACTAGTCTAAACTGGTAACTAAGGCTAACTTTGAAACCTAGAGGAAAAAACTTGTGTTATATTCTAATATTCAAATAAGAAAACTGAAATGACTTATTCTTTAATACTTTCTCATTTAGATAATTACAATTCCCTTATTGGACAATTCTTTCCAAAAAGTGACTTACCTTACAAAAGGTAAGCGACTATTCTTTACAGTCTGAAAATGTATTAATCTAAATTTTATAAGCTCCATTTAAACTAACATACAGATGTTAGAATAAGGCAACTAGTTACCAAAATTATTAGCTATGTATTCCAAAAACATACATCATTAAAAGATAGGTAACCACTAAGCCTAGATATTAACCAATACACAGTAACAACTAACACTTGATTAGTAGTTCAGTTTATATTTTGTTACTTTTTTCCAAAACATCACAAAATGCCATGAGATAATGTATTCTTAATAACTTTTAAATATGAGCTAACTATACTTTTCAAAGGAGCCAACAAAGTGAAATGATTTGCTCACGGTCACACAGGTAATAAATTACATCCTGGGACATGAACTAAGAATTCTCTCATCAAATCATGCTAACTTACTTTCACTACAATAGCAACCTACCTCTGAGGTAAATGAAGTATTTGTCAGAAATACAAAATAAATTTAAAAGTACTAAAAATAATAGAAGAATTATTTAGATAGAGCACTTATTTAGATTTAGAGAGATAAAAGTAAATTTTAGAAACAGAATATACTTCACAAGCTTACTTGTTCCTGTAATGTATGGTTTTTTTCTTGTAATTGGTTAAGAACAGCAGTCTCTCCCTCACCAGCCTGAATTTTTGCATAAAGATCTTCTCTCTCCTTTTCTAGTAAAGAAATATTTTCTTTGCTCTTCTGTAATAAGGCTTCAAGGTTCTGGATCTTTTGGTCCTTATCACCAATTTGACGCAGTACTTGTTCCAAATCATTCTGTAAAGAATTAAAAACTACTGCCTTAAGGATAGAGAATTTAAAAGTTATTCGTCAAACAAAATGACTGATAATAAATTTTAAGACTCAAACTCTCAGTGTTACATTTTTTTTTATTAATCATTACATTTTAACATGGCAAACTTACATAATTAGAACTACATATTTAACAAACCTACATTACTGATAATAAACTAGAATTTAATAACCAATAAAAACCTTCTTACTACACATTCTTACTCTAACACTCTGGCTTCACCATCTACTACAATTCTTGTTTAATCCATTTTGAGACACATGGGACTCCTCATTATTCCTAATCACACCAGGCACACTTTCACCTTGGAATCTTTGCACTTATCATCTCTTCTACCTGGCACACTTCCCCAAAAGTCAAATGGCTCACTCCCTCTTCTTCAAATGTTTGCTCAAATGCCACCTTCTCAATCATACCTACCATGATCATTACATTTTAAATTACAGCCTTTTCCAATACTCCCTCTGGAGAAGGAAATGGCAACCCACTCCAGTATTCTTGCCTGGAGAATCCCATGGGCAGAGGAGCCTGGCGAGTTATAGACCATGGGGTTACAAGAGTCAGACATGACTTAGTGACTAAATCAACCAACCAATACTCCCTCTACTACTACTAAGTCACTTCAGTCTGACTCTGTGCAACCCCACAGACGGCAGCCCACCAGGCTCCCCCGTCCCTGGGATTCTCCAGGCAAGAACACTGGAGTGGGTTGCCATTTCCTTCTCCAATGCATGAAAGTGAAAAGTGAAAGTGAAGTCGCTCAGTTGTATCCGACTCTTAGGGACCCCATGGACTGCAGCCTACCAGGCTCTTCCATCCATGGAAGTTTCCAGGCAAAAGTACTGGAGTGGGGTGCCATTGCCTTCTCCATACTCCCTCTAGTAAAGAGTTTTTCTTTCCATAGCACTTATCTTGTAACACACTAAATAATTCATTTATTTTTCATGTTTATCTGCCTCTCTCTACCTTGTCAGAAGAATGTAGGCTGCAAGAAAGTGAAGATTTTTGTCTGTTTTATTCATCAATGTATCCAAGACACACATATTCTAAAATATTTATTGAGTGAACAGAAAAATAAGTGATTGAATTTTAATGCATATACACTCGTGAAGGCTCACTTCAGCACCCCAATTGGACTCTTCCATAGCTACATTAAGGGATCCTCTTTTTCACTTTACCAAGGGCCTCCATGTTGTACCTGCAGTAGCCCACGACACCCAGAACAACACACATTCATGTTGAGAGCTATCTGAGTCACAGCCTCTGCCTCTGCCTTAATCATTCTAAGAGAGCTAAATGAGAGCCAAAGAGCCTCTACTCAGAAAAGGCCCTAACGAACCCTTCTGCAAACTTCACGGCAGCCCACACTAACTTGCTGAGACAGAGCCAGCAGCCAGCTAGTACCCTCAACAATGTGTGCCAACAGTAAAACAGGCGAGATCAGTCACTTTCGAACATGCTTCTCATCCTCAAAGTTTCAGTCACAAAACAATGAAAAGCAACCTCATCTCTCTGCTCTCATCCTCTGTTCCTGCTACTAAGACCCCTCTCTGCACAATCCACTAATCTTCTGGAACCACAGATCCAGGCCTAAGCTTTTTCTAGAACTATCACTCTATTCCCAAACTGAAACTTGGTTCTCCCTGTACAGGTGCCAATTCCCTATCAGCCCTCTCTGATATGTAAGGACTGTTCTACTGGGCAAGCAGAAGAGGTTAACTTTTTCTAGATTTTTTTTCTCACCGCCATTAATCTCTCCCTCAAATAAAAATTTTAAGCTGCTCTGGTAATTATGTATTCATTTTCTATGTCTATGCTGTGTTGCCATCGTCTATGAATCCCTACCTCATTCACGGAAGACTTGAGACCTGATTTAGTCTTTTTCTCAATCCCAGTTTCTGCCAATTTCCTGGGAAATACAAAATACATAGAGAATTAAGAATACAGCGTCAATATTCATAGCATCTTAATTCCTGGACCTTTACTCATTCTACTCAATCACCCACATGCAGGATCTTCTAAATCACCTGAAATTGTTCTAGATAAAAATATGTCAACTCTCCTACTCTGTGAACACAACTTCCTAACTGTCTTCCAATTTCATGACCTTATTTTTGCTCTTCAAAGAGACATTAACCTCAATTTTCTTCTAGCTTATTTAGTATATACCTAGCTTTTCTTCCTGAACCTCACATATGGATATGAACTACCTTAACTATTCTTTCATCTACATTCTTCACTTCCTTTCACCCACAAATTGCCAAAACAGCCACCCCAAAAAAGCCCAATCCTTAGATCAGTGTTGCAATCTGCTTTCTTCATGCCTACATTTCTAAGTAGTATTACAGCAAAATCACAAAGCTACATAGATTGATGCCACCACAGATATCTAGATTCCAACCTCTATTACATACTCAGAATCATTTTTTCACTCCTGTCACTGAGTGGGATTTTCGTCCTCAGATATACCCCTGAACATCAACTTAAAAGTTTAATCTCTAATAATCTGAGCCTACCTGAAGTTCAACTATTACCATTCCAACTTTATCCAAGGAGGGGAGGGGTTATCTTCAGGAATGCTCTACAGTGATTTTTCTTCACCTTACCTATGAAATTACATATATAATATAATGTAATATAATAATATGTAATGCCAAAACGTGGTCTGGGGGGGATGGCAAACCACTCCAGTATTCTTGCCATGATAACCCCATGAACTGTATAAAAAGGCAAAAAGATATGACACCAAAAGATGAGTCCCCCTGGTCAGAAGGTGTCCAATATGCTCCTGGGGAAGAGCAGAAGACAACTACTAATAGCTCCAGGGAAAAATGAAGCAGCTGGGCCAAAGCAGAAATGACGTTCAGCTGTGGGGGTGGTCTGGTGATGAAAGTAAAATGTGATGCTGTAAAGAACAGTATTGCACAGGAAACTAGAATGTTAGGTCCACGAATCAAGGTAAATTGGATGTGGACAAGGAGATGGGGAGACGGCAATAGAGTAAACATCAACATCTTAGGAGTAAGTGAACTAAAATGGATGGGAATGGACAAATTTAATTCAGATGACCACTATTATCTACTACTATGGGCAAGAATCCCATAGAAGAAATGGGGTAGTGTAGAGGTCCATTAATAGACTGGAACTTGGCAAATCAGAGTCGACGATGAAAGGAAAATAGAGAGAGAGAAAGACACCAGTATTCCCTGGGTTACATGGAACTCCAATAAAGCCCTAGAATAGGGCTCGTACTGCTCACGAAGACACAGGGTGCCCTCTTAGGGAGGTCTGGAAAGCCCAGGCAGGAAAGTGAGCTCAACAGGCTTCCACACTCCAGAGAATTAGCCAGAGAGAGAGAAAGACAGACACGGAAACCCAGGTTCTGGTGGAACAAGGGTGCTTTAATCATGTTTGTGTGAGTATATATATAGTTCTACAAGGACTCAAAAAAATAAAGAAAAACTGACATATATCAACTGTCGCCAAGGTAACAACAAGGAACAACAATTGTCACAAGGCCAGAAAACCATCCATATCTTGAGTAAGAGGGTCGTGACTAAACAGCTTTTCCTTAGGGTAACAGGTTACTGAAGGAAATCCATGCATGCCTTCTGTCCCATGACCTCAGTCCTAGGAACAGCATGCTGCTCCACTCGTTCCTGTCTACCAGGAACTGATAAGGAACAGAGGGTTCATGAGAAACAGAAAACAATGTACAGGAATCCTAAAGTCAAATGTTCCCCGACAGGGCAGCCCTCATAATCAACAAGAGTCTGAAATGCAGTACTTGGATGCAAACTCAAAAACAACAGAATGATCTCAGTTCATTTCCAAGGCAAATAATTCAACATCACAGTAATCCAGGTCTATGCCCCAACCACTGATGCCAAAGAAGCTGATCAGGTCTATGAAGACCTACAAGACATCCTAGAACTACCACCAAAAGATGATGTCCTATTCATCACAGGGGATTAGAATGCAAAAGTAGAAGTCAAGAGATACCTGGAGTAACAGGCAAGTTTGGCTTGGAGTACAAAATGAAGCAGGGCAAACAAAGGCTAACAGAATTCTGCCAAGAGAATGCACTGGTGATAGCAAATACCCTTTTTCAACAACACAAGAGATGAAGTCTACGCATGGACATCACGAGATGGTCAATACCGAAATCAGACTGATTACATTCTTTGCCGCTGAAGATAAAGAAGTTCTATATAGTCAGCCAAAACAAGACCTGGAGCTGACTGTGGCTCAGATCATGAACTTCTTCTAGCAAAATTCAGTCTTAAACTAAAGAAAGCAGAGAAAACTACTAGGCACTAGGCCAGTCAGGGAAATCATCCCAAAGAAAAAGAAATGCAAGAAGTAAAGTGGTAGTCTGAGGAAGCTTTACAAATAGCTGAGGAAAGAAGTGAAGTGAAAAGCAAGTGAGAAAGGGAAAAGTATATCCAAATGAATGCAGAGTTCCCGAGAAAAGCAAGGAGAGACAAGGTGCCCTTCTTCAGTAAACAATGCTAAGAAATAGAGGAAAACAACAGAAGGCCAAAGACTACAGATCTCTTCAAGAAAACTGGAGATATCAAGGGGACATTTCATGCAAAGATGGGCACAATAAAGGACAGAAACGGTAAAAACCTAATAGAAGCAGAAGAGATGGCAAGAATACATAGAAGAACTGTACAAAGATTTAATGACCTGGATAACCAAGACGGTGTAAGAACTCACCTAGAGCCTGGAGTGTAAAGTCAAATGGGCCTTGGAAAGCACTGCTGCCAATAAAGCTAGTGGAGGTGATGGAATTCCAGCAGAGCCATTTAAAATCCTAAAAGATTTGGACTGGGATTTGGGAGAATGGCATTGGAACATGTACAATACCATATATGAAACAAGTTGCCAGTCCAGGTTCAATGCACGATACTAGATGCTTGGGGCTGGTGCACTGGGATGACCCAGAGGGATTGTATGGGGAGGGAGGAGGGAAGAGGGTTCAGGATGGGGAACACATGTATACCTGTGGTGGATTCATTTTGATATATGGCAAAACCAATACAATATTGTAAAGTTAAAAAATAAAATAAAAAAGTTAAAAAAAAAAAGTAATTAATTAAAAAAAATAAAATCCTAAAAGATGATATTATTAAAATGCTGCACTCAATATGTCAGCAATTTGGAAAACCCAGCAGTAACCACAGGAATGGAAAAGGTCAATCTTCATACTGATTCTCAAGTAGGGCAGTACTAGAAATGTTAAAAATACCAGACAATTGTGCTCACTTCCCATGCTAGTAAAATTATGCTCAAAATCCTTCAAGCTAGGCTTCAGCAGTATGTAAACCAAGAACTTCCACATGTACAATCTGGGTTCAGAAAAGGCAGAGAAACCAGAGATCAAACTGCCAACATTCACTGAATCAGAGAAAGCAAAGGAATTCAAAAAAAAAAAAAAAAAACCATCTACTTCTGTTTCACTGACTATGCTATAAAGCCTGTGATTGTGAGGATTATAACAAACTGTGGAAAACTCTTAAAAGAGATGGGAATACCAGACCATCTTGCCTGTCTCCTGAGAAACCTGTACGTGGGTCAAGAAGCAAAAGGGGAAAAGGTGGAAGCAGTGACAGATTTCCTCTTGTTGAGCTTTAAAATTACTGCAGAGGCTGATTGTAGCCATGAAATTAGAAGACAAAACTGCTTCTTGGAAGGAAAGCTATAACAAACCTAGACAGCATATTAAAAAGCAAAGACATTAGTTTGCCAGCAAAGGTCTGTATAGTCAGGGCTACAGTCTTTCCAGTAGTCATGTATGGATCTGAGAGTTAGACCATAAAGAAGACAGAGCACCAAAGAATTGATGTTTTCGAACTATGGTGCTAGAGAACACTCTTGAGAGGCCCTTAGACACCAAGGAGATCAAACCAGTCAATCCTAAAGGAAATCAACCCTGAATACTATTTGGAAAGACTGATGCTAAAGCTCCGATACTTTGCCCATCTGATATGAACAGCCGACTCACTGGAAAAGACTACTGCTGGTAGAAGGAGAAAAGGGTGACAGAGGATGGTTGGATGGCATCACCAATTCAACGGACATGAACTTGGGCAGACTCTGGGAGATGAGGAGGGACGGGGAGGCCTGGCATGCTGAAGTCCAGTGGGTCGCAAAGAGTCGGACACAACTTGGTGATGGAACAACAACATAAATAAAACAGATAACCAACAAGAACCTACTTATAGCACAGGCAACTATACTCAACATTTTGTAATAATTTATAAAGGAAAAGATCCTGATAAACAATATGTGATAGATTTTATATATATGTATCTGTGTGTATATATACAGTGAGAGGGAGAGAAAAGGAGAGTACTTAATCACTTTGCTGTACATTAAGCACTAAGTCAATTACCCTCAATAAATAAATGAATAAAACACACAGACACATACATACAGGCTTTCCACATAGCTCAGCAGATAAAGAATCCACCTGCAATGCAGAAGACCCCAGTTCCATTCCTGGGTTGGGAAGATCCCCTGGAGGGCATGGCAATCCACTCCAGTATTCTTGCCTGGAGAATCCCCCATGGAGAGAGGAGGCTGGTAGGCTACAGTCCATGGGGTTACAAAGAGTTGGACACAACTGAGTAACCAAGCACAGCACATATACATACATACACACACACACATATATATACACCTTTCCTCAGTCTTCCAAAGATATCCTTCAGAGGCTAAGTTTGAATTTACCACCACCCATTGTTATCAGTGACATCACAGTTTATGAATACCTTATTCCTTCAGTCACCTTCCATTCTCCAGTATCCTCAATTATCCCCACTCCACTAGTCCCTTTGTCCTAGATTGTCAAGGCTGTTATATTGTCACCCTGCTTATTTAACTTCTAAGCAGAGTACATCATGAGAAACGCTGGGTTGGAAGAAACACAAGCTGGAATCCAGACTGCCGGGAGAAATATCAATAACCTCAGATATGCAGATAACACCACCCTTATGGAAGAAAGTGAAGAGGAACTCAAAAGCCTCTTGATGAAAGTGAGAGTGGAGAGTGAAAAAGTTGGCTTAAAGCTCAACATTCAGAAAACGAAGATCATGGCATCCGGTCCCATCACTTCATGGGAAATGGATGGGGAAACATTGGAAACAGTGTCAGACATTATTTTTGGGGCTCCAAAATCACTGCAGATGGTGATTGCAGCCAGGAAATTAAAAGACGCTTACTCCTTGGAAGGAAAGTTATGACCAACCCAGATAGCATATTCAAAAGCAGAGACATTACTTTGCCAACAAAGGTCCGGCTAGTCAAGGCTATGGTTTTTCCTGTGGTCATGTATGGATATGAGTGTTGGACTGTGAAGAAGGCTGAGTGCCGAAGAATTGATGCTTTTGAACTGTGGTGTTGGAGAAGACTCTTGAGAGTCCCTTGGACTGCAAGGAGATCCAACCAGTCCATTCTGAAGGAGATCAGCCCTGGGATTTCTTTGGAGGGAATGATGCTGAAGCTGAAACTCCAGTACTTTGGCCACCTCATGTGAAGAGTTGACTCACTGGAAAAGACTCTGATGCTGGGAGGGATTGGGGGCAGGAGGAGAAGGGGACGACAGAGGATGAGATGGCTGGATGGCATCACTGACTCCATGGACGCGAGTCTGAGTGAACTCCAGGAGTTGGTGATGGACAGGGAAGCCTGGCGTGCTGCAATTCATGGGGTCGCAAAGAGTCGGACACAACTGAGCGACTGGACTGAACTGAATAAACATATTCAAGTATCTCTGGTTTTTAAAGAAGAAATACTTCCTAGATGAAGTTCCACTCCAGTTTCTGCCCAGTCTTTATGTAATTCGCATTTGAATTTCCTTCCTTCTCTTTACAAATTCCTCTTTATCAGTGTCACCAATGACCTCATGTTGCCAAATCCAAAGGATTCCCAGTCTTCATCTTGTTTGACCTCCCTCCTGCCAACCAGCCAAGCCAAAATCCCTAGAATCATCTTTGGTTTCTCTGTCGGTGCCCCATATCAATCTATCAGTAAATCTGTCAGCCTTACCTTTAAAAGTATATCTAGAATCTGACTAGTTTTCACTACTTACACTATTTACACTCTGTTCCAAGCCACACCATTTCTTAATTTTTAAAGTAGTCTCTTAGCTCATTTATTTGTTCCACTCATGTGTCCCTATGGTCTACTCTCAATACAGTAAGTAGTCAGAGTAATCCTGTGAAATTATAAGTATCATCATGCTATTCCACTGCTCAGAACCCCCCAATGATTTCTCATCTCACTCATAATAAAATCCTTAAAATTACTAATGAAGCTCGACATGTTCTGATCCTTTGTGATCTGTACGACTGTGCCCCCTTTATCTCTCTCATCACTCACACCACTCTACTCACTGGCTTCTTGATATTCCTAAGAACTGCTCCTGCCTCAGGGTCTTTTAAAGTATTGATACTCTTCTCTCAGATATCCACATGGCTCACACCCTCCCTTCCTTTAGATCTTTCATCTTTCAGAGAAGCCTTCCCTAGCAACCCTGTCTAACCGTGCAGTGCACCTCCAGCTCCCCAGATATTTCCTACCCCGCATCCCTTTTTTCCATACCACTTACCCTTATCTCCATACCACTTACCACATCTAACATACTATATATTTTGCCTATTTACCTTGGTTACTGTTTGTCTTTCTCACTAAGCTCCACAAGAACAGACCTTTTTGTCTGTTTTCTCTGCCGCCATATGCACAAAATCACTTCCATGGCTAAGAGGAGACATTAATATATATTTGTTGACTGAATGAAAGAAAGAACAAATAAATGAATATAATATTTGGGTCTCCATCCACCTGACTCCTTGCCACTATCCAAAGATAGACAAGAAAGACAGGCATATTACCTCCTGCCTCCTTTCAACTCCAGCATTAGCTTGCATATCATTAGATTGCCATTTCCCAGAAAGCAGGCACTGTGTCTGACTCAGCACTCTAATTTTAGTGCTTACCACAGTGCCTGACACATAGTGCTCCATAATATTCAAGGAATTAATGAAGACTACAGAATAAATCAATGTCAAATTCATTTCAAATATTTGGGTACCATCTTCCTCTCCCCATATCAAAACAAAAATTTAACTTCTTTTAATTTTTTGAGGTATACTATAGAATCTGTATAAATTTAACTCAATCACTTACATTCCTATAACTACAATTCTAATGCTCATATGACAGTGCTGAAAGAGGGAAAGACATGGCCAATAAATAAGTAAGTTCCATCACAGGAAATACATGTTATATTTTACTGAGTTAAGTAAACTAAGAAATTTGTCATTTTTTAATTTTTCAGAGAAGTCATTTTTAATAAATAATAATGTATTATGCATAAATAACAATCTAAATAATATCTTAAATTTAGTATCAAATAATTTATTTTTAAAATAAATTTAATTTTTAATTTTTATATAAATTTTAATAATGTTTATAGTGAATTTTTTATATTTAGAAAATTTTTTCAACATAGCAATCAAAGGAAAAGAATTTTCCAATTATCCAGATACTAAAAATCATCAAAACTCTATATAATCAAGTGCTTGCATTATCCAGCTTCACCACAACAAAAGAATAATGACTTGGCTCATCTTTGTTTAAAAGGCTAAAAATTCAAATACTGCTTACCTGAGCTTCTCGAGTTTTGCCGTAGTGCTTTGCTGAAGAGCTTGTTGTTCTTGATGCTGTTGCTTTGTTTTATCTAACTGATGCTGCAATTCTGTGGAATTGGTTACTTTTTCCTTCAACTTTAAAAAAAAAAATGTAGGCTCTCAATTAACAATTTAAGGGCATAATGCTATCATATAAACATCTGGTATTACTTCAAATCTCACAATTCTCAAGTCTGAATAGAAAATTAAATTATAACTTTAAAAGCAGTATCTCATTACTTATAGAATTTTAACCTCAAAATTTAAGAAATTGTTCCTTCAGAATAGATTCTTATCCTGAAAAGAATAAAATTCCTTCTCTAGGTTGGCATTTAGTTTATTATTGTTTTCATATGCTAATATGATCAAGGAATTATATACAAATTTTTGTAACAATAATCTAAATAACAGTATCAGTATCTGTTTTACTTTTTTTCATAATCATAATTGTCACTTATTAGGAAACAACAGAAAAATCTACACATTAATATTTGGGTCTAGAAGAAAATCTTGTGCTGCAGCTATAGATTTTAACTCTCAGTGTTTGTTCAATTCTAATAAAAGACACAGTTTAATGATACCTTTTACTTGAACCAAATAATAGTTACCATTTTTGGCAACCACAGACTAAAATCAGGATAGCATTCAATCTTATGCTTAATTTTTTATTATTAATTTTTTTACTTTACAATATTATATTGGTTTTGCCATACATCAACATGCATCTGCCACGGGTGTACACGTTTCCCATCCTGAACCCCCTCCCACCTCCCTCCCCACACCATCCCTCTTAATTTTTAAAAGAGAAAATCCTTAAGTACAAACTCAGTTTATATGCACCAACTATGTGTCAATAATGCTATCAGCACCTGTTCATTTTTCAGTTTCATTAGAAACGGTCTTTCCTGGGTAGAAAGACTCCTCTTGAGTAGCCTGACAGGGTCACCCCAAGGATTTAACCTGCCTGAAGCTGAAGAGTAGCCTTCTTTGTACATTTTTGTTGAAAACTTTAGGGAATACAATCAAAACAAAAATGACTTAATGTAGTTAATAAGAGGATGTTTTCATTGGAGAGGTTTTAACTTTATCAAACTTAAAAAAAATTCAATTAAAGCTCATGACCATAAAAAGATTAAACAAAACAACATTTAAGATCCCTGGTAAAGGGTAAAGCAGAGGGTAAAGCATCTGCCTGCAAAGCAGGAGACCTGGGTTCGAACCCTGGGTCAGGAAGATCCCCTGGAGTGGAAACCCACTCCAGTACCCTTGCCTGGAAAATCCCACGGACAGAGAAGCCTGGTAGACTACAGTCCATGGCATCGCAAAAGTCAGACAGGACTGAGAGAATTCACTCACTTCAAATCTATCAATAAAGGTGCTAACATAAACTCATCTGAAATGTGAGCTTACCTCTTCCTCTAAACGAGAAAGTTTGAGTTGCAGATCAGCCACTTGTTGTTCTTTATCCATCAACTTTTCACTTGAAAGCTGTCTCTGTTCCTTCAACCTTCCATGAGCTTCTCCTAGTTGGCGCTCTGTCTCCAGAAGTTTGCTATGTAACTTCAGAAAAGGAAAAAGAGTACATATATATGTATAAACACGTTGATCATCATCATTACCACCACCTACTTTCCAAACTATGTTTTATTTTTCCACCAATAGAAATATATTAATTTGCATGATACTTAAGAGGAACCTAATCACATAAATTAGGATGACTCACATACTGTAATATTATCACAGGTTTCAGGTTTTTTACACTTTTAAAAACCACACACACAGTGAACCTAAGACTCTTATTTAAAGATAACTCTTGCAATCACTTGAGGAGCTTAAAACAAAACTTAAGGCACTTAAGACACACTCAGACCTATTCCACTAGTATTTTAAAAATCCAACATGATTCTTGTTGCTTTTCGATAGCCATGAACCACCACAATCGACTTCTTACATTTGGGTACTGAATACAGCACACGGTATTCTCAAGTCCTCAAACTGGCACACAATCTCTAAATAAAACAGAGGAATGAACATTTATTAAAATATTAGGTGATTTCATTAACTTTAAAATTGCCACCTAGCTAAAACTAAAGAAGAAACTTGTCTAGGGGATAAGACCTGTCACTTTCTGGAATTCCTTATTTTCTCTAATTTTACCAGAAAGAACAGCTGGTTTCTCTTGTGGGACTGGTTGGTGGAGTAGGTCCAGTTACAAAAAAAAAAAAAAAAAGGTTTGTATTAATTTTAGAAGAATTACCGCACAAATGCTAGGAGCACAGAACAAAAAAGAGTAGCATGAAGATAAGGAAGCAAGACATTTGGCAAGGCTTACACTGTAAGAGTACACCCCAATTTCATAACACATCAAGTCAAATTTCAGCAATGTGCCTCAGCAAAGCTGAAGATTAATAACAAGCATTCTATACAACTGTTTCCAATCAAACCTATTCATGTTATATCTGAAAATATTAAGAATCTATAGCCTTTATGTCAAATATACATTTATATGCTTTATACTTTCGTATTTCCCCATAAAAAAATTCATAGCTGCAAAAGAAAAAATAAAGTTCTATCAGGAAAGTGGACACCCACTATTTTCCTATGCTATGAAACAACATGTGGCTGTCAAAACATATTCTATACTCAATAAAGAAAACTAAAGTTTCAGGTCAACCCTGGGACGCCAAAAAAAAAAAAAAAAAGAAAACTGAAGTGAATTTCTAAAGTAAAACATACATTCCATTCCTGTTTTAGTTATAAAACAGCCATCAGTAACAGTCAGTCATTTATTATATTCTTATCCTTAGGCTGACATTTTCTTCTTCCTCTGCCTCTTCTTAAAATGCAGTGAATTAGCACTGTAATAACTACCCAAACCCTCTCCTTCTCACTACAAAAAGTAGATCCAATCCCCATAAGTGATCTCTTACGTGTGATCTCTACCCTACGTCGTTTCTAACTTGCTGGATAAGAATTTTCCAATGTCATTATTAACACAGAGATAATAAGACTTCTCCCCTAAAATTTAGCTTTGGTACATTTGAGCTAAAGCCCAGAAATCTATGTTTCCCAACAAAAGAATTAGAGAATATTGAGTTTCAGGAAAGTTTAGGAATCATTTGCCAAAAAGCAACACTTTAAAAAGCAGCAGTTTTCAATCTCAACTACACAGTACAATAACAGGGAAAACCAATACCCGGGCCTATGCCAGAGATTATCACTTAACTGAGCCAAGGGTGAGGCTTTGATAATTTCTTAAATTTCCCCAGGTGATTTTGATGTGTAGAGTGAAGTGCCAAATTAAGGATAACTGTTGCTCTCAAGTGAAGATTTACTAAAGTGGTTAAAAAAAAAAAAGAGATACTGTATATTATAATTAACTGTCACTCATTGCTTTACAATCTCTGATAGATCCCTGATCTTTAATAAAGAAATGAGTCACAAATCAAAGCTGCATAAGAGTGGGAGCAGGCCCAAATCCCTTAACAAATAATGCCTATATCATTTTAGAGTGAATATGTTACAGAAAAGAAGAATAAGTTTAGAGTAAAAATAATACATGATGGAATCATTAATAGACTGGTCTATCCTAAAATTACATTTTATGTATATGTTCTCTAAGAAATTCAGTTTTGTAAACTCATATACATAATTCTTTACTCATTATGCTCGTAAAGTTTGTCAAGTGCCAGGCCTTATTTTAAAAGGTTCACAAATATGAACTAACTTAATCCTTATAATAATCCTGTGAAGACAATTCTATTCTTATTCTTATTTGACAGATGAGCAAACTAAGGTACAATAAATAACTTGCCCAAGCTCACAATGTAGACCACAGAACTAGAACTCAGAGAGCCGGTTCTTAAAGCCACACTCATAAACCACTATGCTATTTGAGATGGCATATTCGATTAAAGGTGAAGTTGGATATATGGGTGGGGAAGTGGGAGACACAAACTGTTGGGTGTCACACAGGCTTAGGGTATTTCACAGTGACTGTTAATGAAAAAGAACCTTTAAAAATTGTATAAAAATTTTTTATATTAAAAAAAGTGAACTTATTATGTCCAATCTTTTAATTATATAACATTATCTACACTATTGGCTATTTTAAAAGTGCTCAAGATACAAATATAAAAAATATGGGGTTCTTTGTTTGTTAAGTCCTTTCTTGATAACTGCCAGTTATCTATTTTTGTCAGCACTGAAAGGGGAGCTGAGGATGCAGAGGAGAGCAAAACAGAGCCATTCATCCCTACACTCTTTTAAGGACAGTGAAAGAAGGCTTAAAGTGAGGTTCATTCCTATTCTTCCAACAAATATTTACTAAAAACTCTAAGCACAGAGACAGATGGAGTATAGAATAAAACTAATTTCTCAAATTAAGGAGCTTACTGTACAAAGGGAATGGTATATGATATGCAAGTAAACAAAAAGCTATACAATAAAAAAAAACTACACAATAAAAAGTATTATTAAGAAGCAGCTTGCTGAAATAAAGGGTCCAGAATAAATGGAAAACCTCTGAGCCACCAGGGAAGCCCTAAATGGAAAACAATCTATTTAAATAGGGAGGTCCTGTGTGCATGCACGCGCAGTCTGACTCTTCGTGACCCCATGGACTACAGCCTGCCAGGCTCCTCTCTCCATGGGATTTCCCAGGCAAGAATACTGGGGTGGGTTGCCATTGCCTTCTCTATGGGACCTTCCCAATCCAAGAACTGAACCTGCATTTTCTGCATCTCCTACATTGGTAGGTGGCTTCTTTACCACTGAGAAACCTGAGTTACCTGAGAAACCCTTTAGAAAGGTCCAGAAAGGCTTTATTGAAGAAACAATGCTTAGGTAAGTCTCGTGAAAAGCTGAAATAAAGAACACTCTAAGAAAAAAACATGGGCAAAGGACCTAAGGAAGGAAAGCTCTCTGTTGAAGTGCTGGTGTGCTTGAGGAACTAAAAGGAGACCAGCATGGCTTCACTTGGTAGAAGATGAGCCTGAAGACATAGTGTGGATCATACTATACTCATATGCTTACATGACCAAGAGGACATCTGGATTCAAAATCTAACCAAAACCACTTAAAGTGGTTAAGAGAAATAAAGTTACACCCTTCATACTTTAAAACAATGTCTCTGGCTCCTGGATGGAGAATGGGCTATGGGCTTCCCTGGTAGCTCAGCTGGTAAAGAATCCACCTGAAATGCAGGAGACCCCAGTTCGATTTCTGAGTCAGAAGATCCACTGGAGAAGAGACCTCTAGTATTCTGGCCTGGAGAATTCCATGGACTGTACAGTCCATAGGGTCACAAACAGTTGGACATGACTGAGCAACTCACTTCCAGTTTTCACTTTTTCTGTATAGAGAACAGACGAAGAAGGTCCTCTGGAAGAAAGAAACTTATAAAAAGGCTAATAGAGTAGACCAAGTGAACAATGGCAGCAGCTGAGATTAGGGTAGTAGCAGTATAGATGAAGAGAAGTAGACAGATTTGAGTCAGGCTTTGAACTTCCCTGGTGACTCAGACGGTAAAGCATCTGTCTATAATGAGGGAGACCTGGAGAAGGAAATGGCAACCCACTCCAGTACTCTTGCCTAGAAAATCCCATGGATGGAGGTTGGTGCAGGGACTGTCCATGGGGTCACAAAAAGTCGGGCATGACTGAGCAACTTCACTTTCTTTCACTTCTTCCTTTTGAAGGCAGGGACTTCCCTGGTGGCTCAGATGGTAAAGAATCCACCTGCAATGAGGGAGACCTGAGTTCGATCCCTGGGTTAGGAAGATCCCCTTAAGAAGGGAATGACTACTCACTCCAGTATTCTGCCCTGGAGAATTCCATGGAGTGTATAGTCCATGGGGTCACAAAGAATTGGACATGACTGAGCAACTTTCACTTTCACTTTGAAGGTAGAATCCAGACAGCATACTGAAGGGAAGATAAATGGTATCACTTCAAGGTCTTCAGCATGACCTCTTTATTTTGTACAGAAATGTGACTAAACCAAATGGTTATGAATACAAAAATTCCTGTTGGCCCCTCCATTCACTGACAACCAAATGAAACTCAAATTCCTCAGTCTGCTATTCAAGACCCTACATAATAAAGTCCTCAAAATAGTCCACTACTATTACATATACCATATCCTCAGAGCAAACGTCTGTCTGTCACTGGTTCTTATAATACACCCCTGCCTCTAGACTGGGGCTTCCCAGGTGGTGCCAGTGTTAAAGAACTTACCTGCCAATGCAGGAGATGTAAGAGATGTGGGTTCAATCCCTGGGTGGAGAAGATCCTCTGGAGGAGGACATGGCAACCCACTCCAGTATTCTTGCCTGGAGAATCCCATGGACAGAGAGCCTGGCAGGCTATGGTCCATGGGGTCTCCCAGAGATGGCACAAATGGAGCAGCTTAGCACACACACCTCTAGTTTATTTTTCTTCCTGGAAGACCCTCCTGCCTTCAAACTGCTACTTGTCAAAACCTATCCAATATTCACAATTTCAAGCACCACCTTTTTCTCACAACAAGCTTTTCTTGATCATATTAACAGCTAAATAATTATACAATATGAAGTACTATAGGGGAAAGAAAGCAGGAGAACTCTTCCTAATTCCCATTGTACATGGAACTATTTTAATTTTCACATTCATTGCAATAGGAAAGTACTTGCCTTATACCTCAAGGAGATTTACAAAATCATTTAAGGTAGGTCCTATTTCCTTTTCTGTCTTTGTATCTTCTAATAAACAAGGTATTGTATCTTTTAGAAACCATAATTGCCCAATCTGTATATTTGAATTGAAAGGCAAATATCTAAGTCATATTTAATTTATTCATTGATATCGCCAAGCCTATGTTTCCTTCTATTATGAATGCCTGCATTTATTCATTCACTTACTTACTCATTAAACATCTGCTGATAAGCAATATGTCAGGTAGCTGGGATAAAAAATAAATAAAACATGGTCTTTGCACCCAAAGAGTTTAGAGTCAAGTGAAGATATCTGTTATGATAATATGCTAGACTATGACAAGTAAAGTAATTGAAATATGTAGATGCTTAAGCCATCTCTGCAGTGGGGTGGTGGTGAGAAGTGGCAATATGTAGAAAAAGATTTCTGAAAACATGACACGTGAAGTAGTATTTATCAAAGAGAAGAGAAACAGGAAGAGTATCTCAGGCTAAGAAGACAAGATTAATGCCACAGAAGCAAATATCTCTGCCTTTTAAGTAAAAATAGTTGAAATTTTTCAAAAAAGTGGCTGAGGACTTTGCTACTGCTAAGTCACTTCAGTCGTGTCCGACTCTGTGCGACCCCATAGACGGCAGCCCATCAGGCTCCCCTGTCCCTGGGATTCTCCAGGCAAGATCACTGGAGTGGGTTGCCATTTCCTTCTCCAAATCTCCATTTGCCTACTAATCTTTAATGCTACCTATAAGAAATAATTATAATACAAAATTCATAAATTAATAGCAAAGTCAAAACTTCCATTAAACTTCATCTGATAGACATTATTTATATAAAAAATAGTTAATAAAAGAATAGTTGTTAGAACTAATTTGCTTTCTTTTAAAATATCTAATTTTTATATTATTGGTTAAACAGTGAGTATATTTTGAAAATTAGTAACAAAAAAAGACAAAAATTTTTAATTTTAAGATCAATAATATGAATTATTACAATAACATACCTGCTGAGTACCTACTATGTGACAGGTACCATCTTAAGCAATTTGTTTGTATTAGCCAATAAACAATGCACAACAATACTATATGATAGATACTATCATTTCAGGGGAAACTGAAATGAGATCTGACTCAATACAACAGGATATAAAAATTAAGATAATTTTTTAAATGACAATTTTTAAATGAACTAGATTATGATCAAACAACCATCGAACATAAGAAGAAGCCATAGGAGGAAATACAGTAAATAAAAGTAAGAGCTCTTACTTGATTGATTTCACTTTGCAGTTGTAACCCATGCTGATCCTTTTCTTCTCTCTGTTGTTGTAGCTGTTTAAACTCTGCCTTAAGATGCTGGTACTTGGTCTCCACTTCTGATAATTCTTCTTTGATCTTTTGAGTAGCTTCTCCCTTTTCACCTAGTTCTGCCTGTATTCTCTGCAGTGAGGTTTCAGATGCAGATAACCTTGACTGAAGCTGTTGACAATCCAGGTCTTTTTGATGAAGGCTTGCTTGTATAGTCTTTTTACTCATACATTCTTCATTATGTTTCTCTTCTAACTGAGTATAGTCCAGTTCTTTCTTCTGCAACTTTTCAGTCAAGTTCTGAAATATCAATTTAACAATTTTTTTCCTTTCCTAATATTTTTAATTGTTTCAATTATTCAAACAATCTTTAGAGCAATATCATTCCCTACTAAACATTTTAGTCAATAGTACAATATAAAAACAGTGAAAATATTTTAAAGAAGAATTAAATTGTTATATACTAACTTATGGTCTTATTATTGGTCCACTTCACTAAGCTTTACTAATACTAATTTAAGATTTACCAACAAAATTTTGGCACAAAATGAAAACACTAAAACTTACTAACTAGATTCTTTAGGGTATGTAACATATTTATAATATCCCATTTGAGTTAAAAATTAAATCTATCCCTCTGGTATTAAAAATTATTTTAAATAACAGTATGGCAATTCTAATTTTTGGCTTTGCAATTTCATAGCTGGTAAGAGCTTTAGCATAACAATACCATTTACTGCTCTAGTATTCTTAATTCTACTGATCCCTCATTTTTGCTCTTCTTGATGAACACCATTCTCAAGATGCACAAGTTTAAGACATTCAAATTTCTTTCTAGGGGTGTAAAACAATGATCTAAAGAACATCACTTACCTACCTTATATTTTGTTATTTTACTCAATACTATCAAGTACAAAATACACCATCAATCAAAGATCTGAGTCAGTCAGTCTAATCAAATGTTAAAGCCTAGTCAAAGTGGAGTTTTTAGAATTAATATTGAGTATTTTTAAGGTATTTACACATGAGGTATGGATCAGAATTCTGACTCAATTCTATAAGACAGCCAGCCAGGGTAAGAAGCCACTATAAACGCCTGATAAGTTAGAATCATTTGTGAACACTTATTATACTCACTTTTTATATGCAGTGTGCTAGAAGGGGATAATACAGAAATAGTAGAGGACAGGCAAAGCCTCTGGCCTTTAAAAACACACATTTAAAAAAACATTTTCTAAGAAAGTCGAAACATAATGCACAAGCAAACACAGATTAGTTACAAAAGGTGCATTAAATTTCTTGAGTGCACAATTTTTAAAAAAAAACATCAAGAGAGCAAAGTCAGGACAGTCACCTGAAAACAAAGTCTGAACTTGGTAAAAGTGACAAAAGGAGTTAAGTAATAAGCATTCATGACTCATGTACAAAAAGACAAAAAGGAACAGACAAAGAAGTTGCACAAGGGGACACAGCAAACACTATTACCTCAAGGGGAGTAGTAAGTTTAGGCACCAGAGCGAGAAAGACAGCAGTCATGGTTCTTGACCACTTGTCTAAGAAAAAGTTCATTATGTAAATTATCAATTAGAAATACAGTACAGAAAACAGTGTCAGAAAGGTGATGAAAGTATATATAAGAAAAGTAAGATGGGAGATAAAGTAAAAAGAGCACCCAGAGGTTATGCCAAATTAGCAAAGAGATGTGTCTTGACCAACCAACAGAAACAAACAAAAGGGTAAAACAAAAAGACCAGCAGAAGAATAATTGTGAGTAAAACTGCTGGTTAGGAAAATTCCCTTTTTATAAGCATTTTTTTGTCTTACTCATTAGCAACTCCACATCTTTCTTAATTTTACACATTTTCTTTTAAGAAAATAATATTTATTTTCAAATTCATAAGCTAAATTAAGCCTATTCATTGATCATTATGAATGTCTTACACCTTTTTAAAGAAAATTCTAAGTTACTAAATTTTATGAAAGTAACCATGCTCACAAATAATAAGAACTTAGAGAAGATATAACTATAAAACATGATACAAAAATTAAGGTCAGTAAGGAGGTAGTGAGTCTTCTTCCTCATAGTCTTACTTAACAAGTGATCAAGTAATCCTACCAGTTCTATACATAAATGACCCCTCAGACAGTTTCATTTTTTAAAAAGCAAAAATACTTCACCATTGTCTGTCTGAAATTCACTTATCCTAAAAAAGTAATCTTTCTGTTTAACTGCACAGGAAGATAATTAAACCTTATTTAAAAGAACCTAAACCAATGTCCTTTAAACAGAACCCAATCTACTCACATTATATATTTTTATATATAAATTAGAAACAACACCCAGAGGTTATGGATGTGAGAGATAGACTATAAAGAAAGCTGAGCACCAAAGAATTGATGCTTTTGAACTGTGGTGTTGGAGAAGACTCTGGAGAGTCCCTTGGACTGCAAGGAGATCCAAACAGTCCATCCTAAAGGAGATCAGTCCTGGGTGTTCAATGGAAGGACTGATGTTGAAGCTGAAACTCCAATACTTTGACCACCTGATGCAAAGAGCTGACTCATTTGAAAGAGCTGACTCATTTGATGCTGGGAAAGATTGAGGGAGGGAGGAGAAGGGGATGGCAGAGGATGAGATGCTTGGAAGGCATCACCGACTCAATGAACATGGGTCTGGGTGGACTCCGGGAGTTGGCGATGGACAGGAAGGCCTGGCATGCTGCGGTTCATGGGGTTGCAGAGTCGGACACGACTGAGACACTGAACTGAACTGAGAGGTTATGGTACATTACATAACTATATTTAGTATCACAAACTTTTCATTCTTACTATGGCCTTCTCGTAGAATCTGAGGCAGAGTCTAGTGAATACAAGGTTTTTGAAGATGGAGTTTTGTAAGTATAGCAGAATCCAATTACATAAAATATAATTGCACATTCCATATTAACCTTACAACAAAAGATGACATAGACATTATCATCCCTATACTGTAGACGAAGAAGTTAACATTAACATTAAAAGAATCTGATATGACTTGGCCAGGTGGCAGAGTCACATGTTATGATTAAGTTAAATATTTTTCACAACAAAATTCAGACACACAGTGAATCAATTCACGCTCCCCTATTGCCAACATCCGCTGGATCATGGAAAAGCCAAGAGAGTTCCAGAAAAACATCTATTTCTGCTTTATTGACTATGCTAAAGCCTTTGATTGTGTGGATCACAATAAACTGTGGAAAATTCTGAAAGACATGGGAATACCAGACCACCTGGCCTGCCTTTTGAGAAATCTGTATGCAGGTCAGGAAGCAACAGTTAGAACTGGACATGGAACAACAGACTGGTTCCAAATAGGAAAAGGAGTACGTCAAGGCTGTATATTGTCACCCTGCTTATCTAACTTATATGCAGAGTACATCATGAGAAACGCTGGGCTGGAAGAAACACAAGCTGGAATCAAGATTGCTGGGAGAAATATCAATAACCTCAGATATGCAGATGACACCACCCTTATGGCAGAAAGTGAAGAGGAACTAAAAAGCCTCCTGATGAAAGTGAACGAGGAGAGGGGAAAAAGTTGGCTTAAAGTTCAACATTCGGAAAATGAAGATCATGGCATCCGGTCCCATCACTTCATGGGAAATAGATGGGGAAACAGTGGAAACAGTGTCAGACTTTATTTTTCTGGGCTCCAAAATCACTGCAGATGGTGACTGCAGCCATGAAATTAAAAGATGCTTACTCCTTGGAAGGAAAGTTATGACCAACCTAGATAGCATATTCAAAAGCAGAGACATTACTTTGCCAACAAAGGTTCGTCTAGTCAAGGCTATGGTTTTTCCAGTGGTCATGTATGGATGTGAGAGTTGGACTGTGAAGAAGGCTGAGCGCCGAAGAATTGATGCTTTTGAACTGTGGTGTTGGAGAAGACTCTTGAGGAGTCTTCTCCCTCAAGACTGCAAGGAGATCCAACCAATCCATTCTGAAGGAGATCAGCCCTGGGATTTCTTTGGAAGGAATGATGCTAAAGCTGAAACTCCAGTACTTTGGCCACCTCATGCGGAGAGTTGACTCATTGGAGAAGACTCTGATGCTGGGAGGGATTGGGGGCAAGAGGAGAAGGGGATGACAGAGGATGAGATGGCTGGATGGCATCACTGACTCGATGGACCTGAGTCTGAGTGACCTCCGGGAATTGGTGATGGACAGGGAGGCCTGGTGCGCTGTGATTCATGGGGTCACAAAGAGTCGGATGCGACTGAGCGACTGAACCAAACTGAACATATACTATCCAAGTTTAAATTATAAAACTAATGTTAAGCTTAACTCATAATTATTTGAGTAAGAAAAATTCTTTCCTTCTGAATGTCCAGTTCTCTTTTCACTTCCTCATCAACTACTCTTTCAACATGTTTTCTTGCAGGGCAATTTCCCTATTTTAGGCTGTGTTATTCACTTGTTCAGCTTCCCTGGTGGCTCAGCAGTAAGGAATCAACGTGCAATACAGGAGATGCAGGTTCAATCCCTGGGTTGAGAAGATCCCTTGGAGGAGGAGGAAATAGCAACCCATTCCAGCATTCTTGCCTGTAAAATCCCAGGGACAGAGGAGCCTGGCAGTCTGCATGTTTCGGGGTCACAAAAGAGTCAGACATGACTGAGCAACTAAACAATAACAATTCACATGCTTCTAACCCAGGGAACAAGAAGAAATGCAAAGAGAATGGCATTTTTAACTGCTTGATACCTTACAAAGTGGTTTCAAGGATCTCACTGTTCCTCAAAACAGCTTTGTGAGAAAGTACAAACTGATCTACCTGTAGCTCTCCAACATCTTGTATCTTGTGCTTTTACATGTCCCCATATCTTCAGTATATGTAGCTCTCAAAATGAAATACCATTAACCCTCTGCCATGTGATATACTCCTAAGCATTCTTAAAGACTAAGCTAAAAAGTTATTTATATCTTCAACAGTCTTTCCTGATTTACTAGGCAATAAGTTAGGAAAACATCCACCTTGGTCTTGACTCAACTCTGCATCAAAAAATTTACAAGATAAATAAAAACAGTAACAACAAATATTCACTGAGGTGCTTACTGAAAGCCAGGCAGTGATCTAAGCACTTTAACAAAGAGTAAGTTTTTTTTCAGTGCTCATATCACCCTAAGAGGCAAATAAGTATAATAGTACTTCTTGGCAAAAGAGGAATCGGACATTGGAGGTTGTGTGCCACAGCCAGTCAGTGGCATGCCTTTGACCACTGCATTATACTGTTTGTATCAGTATATCACTTGGCAATACAGTGGTAATACACAGCAAAACAACCACATGCCATAACTGGCTTCTGCTTTGGCCTATGAGCACCTTAAATCTGAGACTATCAGAAAGCGGAGAGGGAGAGCAACAAAGGATGGAAAGTGGGTGAGAGGTAAGACCCAAAATATAACTCAGTCTCTGACACTGACCTATATTAATCATATTAGTAGCTTTAAATAAGCTATGATTTTGTTCAGAATTTATCTGGAAACAGTTAAACTGAGCTGCAGAATTTTGTTTAAATTTCAGAATACAATTCTTACTAGAAACCAAAAAGGAAATGTCTTCAAGATTTATGTCTTATTTTTTAAGTTTGCAAAGCCAGCAATTTAAAAACAAAGATTTAATGCTGAAAATCTTGACTGTCGATTCAAAAGCAACTATTTTTCAATTCATTATATTTTATAATGTCATCTATCCACCTTGATGTTGCCTATGACCCACAAAACATATCCAAGGCATTTCATTAATAGCCTTAAAGAGACCAGGCACAAGATTCCAAATTCATAACACTTGGATATTACCCCTGTCAACAATTATGGTTTGCCAAAGATAAGGGTGAGGAGAGGTGGGGGAGACAATTAGCAAGGACAATAGGAAAAAAAAAAAAGCAGATGCACCTCTGAACTTGCTGGTGAAAAAATTCTAAACAGGAAAACACTTTAAAAAGAAAAAAATTGTGAAATCTCACTTATGTAAAGATTAGGAACAGCAGTAGAAAACTCTTATTCCCTAATCAAAACTATTCCCATTTTATCATACTAAATCATCTTGATTCCATGTATTATTCATAAGACACAGTACTTCCTTTAATACTGTGTATGTATGTATGTATTTGTGAATATATATATATACACACACATACACACAATCTGTGCCTCATTATCCTTAACTAACAGCTTAATACTTCAGAAATACAAAATAAATTACACTGATCATAGACATCTATTGCGTGCACAACTCTGGTCAGTTTCCAAGAGGTAGAAGGTCAACTCTGACCTCAAAAAAGTTAAAATCAAACTGAGAGACAAAGATAAAATTAAAGTCTACATGGATATTTTTACACATAGACAGGAAGGAAAAAAGGAAGTAGGGAAGGAGAGGGCAGGATAGATAGAGAGTAGCATGGAAACATATACACTGCCATATGGAGAACAGACAGTCAATGGGAATTTGCTATGTGGCACAGGGAGCTCAACCCAGTGCTCTGAGACAACCTAGAGGGGTGGATGGTGAGGGAGAGGGGAGGGAGGTTCAAGAGGGAGGGGACATATGTATACCTGTGGCTGTACAACGTTATAAAGCAATTATCCTCCAATAAAAAAACATGTTTTTTTAAAAAGAGGGAGGCAATGAGGCTTTTATAAGCCATGAAAAAGATTAAATTTTAAAAATCGGTCAGTACCAAGAGGTGATGGAGAAATGGACAATGGCAGACTTGTACAGTTACTCTGGCAAATAGTTTGGGATAGCCTAGTAAATTTGAGCACATAGATAGCTCATAACCCAGCAATTTCACATGAGGGTATAAAACAGAAATTCTTACACAAATGCATGAGATTTTCATGTGAATGTTTGTACCTGCGGTACCTGAAATAGCAAAAAAAAAAGAAAAAACTGTGTGAATAAATAGGAAGTATATATGCGTCACTTCTGCTGCATACCAAATAATATAGTTGTGTGTCACTTCTGCTGCATACCAAATAATATAGTTGTCAACAGAGCTAGTTGCTTTTTCTATAAAACACCATTTTTAATATAAAGAATGTAACAATAAGAATGACCAACAAACTATGGGAAGGATAGAACTGACAGTATTGGCTGCCAATGATAACATTCAAGCTTTCAAAGGAAGTTTAGAATTTTAGAAAACTTGCATCCATCACCATGAGCTTGACACTTCTTATACTTAAAGCATATTCTGAGACTGATGGTGATATTGACAAATGTGATTTATGTTATACAATGAAATGGGCTTCCCTGATGACTCAGTTGGTAAAGAATCCACCTGCAACACAAGAGACGTACATTTGATTTTTGGGCCAGGAAGATTCCCTAGAGAAGGAAATGGCTACCCACTCGAGTATTCCTGCCTGGGAAATCCCATGGACAGAGGAGCTTACAGGGGCTACAGTCCATGGGGCTCCAAGAGTTGGACATGACTAAGCAACTAAACCACCACAATACAGTGAGATGTGTTAATATTTGGAAAAAATTTGCATAATTCAGTGAACCAATATTTTCCACATCACTAATGCATATTACAAAATCATGCCCAGGAAAGATCCACTCAAAAGTCAAGACAGAAGAAAAAATTTTAATGTTACAAAGTACAAAAACTGCACTGATATGGTTTCAGATTCTACATTGAAATTAATTTTTGAGAAACTAAACTTTATCTGGTTTCAGTGTAGTATCAATTATAGCTACAATTATCTGAAAAGGCTATTAAGATAGGCCTCCCTTTTCCAACTACACTACGTATCAGTTAGACTAAATTTTCAGTTCAGTTGAGTCGCTCAGTCGTGTCCGACTCTTTGCGACCCCATGAATCTCAGCAAGCCAGGCCTCCCTGTCCATCACCAACTCCTGGAGTTCACTCAGACTCATGTCCATCGAGTCAGTGATGCCATCCAGCCATTTCATCCTCTGTTGTCCCCTTCTCCTCCTGTCCCCAATCCCTCCCAGCATCAGAGTCTTTCCCAATGAGTCAACTCTTCACATGAGGTGGCCAAAGTACTGGAGTTTCAGCTTTAGCATCATTCCTCCCAAAGAAATCCCAGGGCTGATCTTTAGAATGGACTGGTTGGATCTCCTTGCAGTCCAAGGGACTCTCAAGAGTCTTCTCCAACACCACACTTCAAAACCATCAATTCTTCGGTGCTCAGCTTTCTTCACAGTCCAACTCTCAAATCCAAATGTGACCACTGGAAAAACATAGCCTTGACTAGACAGACCTTTGTTGGCAAAGTACTGTCTCTGCTTTTGGTCATAACTTTTCTTTAAAGGAGTAAGTTTTTTAACACACTTCAAATATATCACAACAGATTAAATGTAAAAGCAGATATGAGAATCCATCTGTCCTGTTATTTAATTAAGCTGTTAAAGCAAAACTAACAAATTCACAATACTTTTGAATGAAAAAATGTAATAACTCCCCATTCCTCCGCCATCAAAAAGTAGAGACATGAGGGAAATAAATTAATACTTATTCCTGCCCTACCTCCAAAACTATTATCTGTTGCTCATCTTTAAAGAAACAAGGTGGAAAATATTAACATTACAGAATACAGACTAAGAACAAAGACGGAGGTCTCACAGTTCCTGACTTCAAAAACTTATTGAAAAATATAGCAGTCAAAACAATGTGGTACTGACATAAAGAAAGATATATAGACCAAAAGAATAAAAATAAAGAGCCCAGAAATAAATATTCACATACATGGTCAAACAATTTTCAACAAGCATGCAAAGACCATTCAGTAAGGCAAGGATACTCACTCCTTTCAATAAATGGTGTTACGAAAACTGGATTTTCACATGCAAAAGAATAAAACTGGACCCTTACCTTTAAAAAAATAATTCAAAATATATCAAAGACCTAAACCTAAGTTAAAACTATAAAGCTATTAGAAGAAAACAGGTGAAAAGCTTCAAGACACTGAGTTTAGCAATGACTTTTTGGATATGAAACCAAAAGCTCAGCAATGAAAGTGAAAATAGATAAACTAGATTATATAAAATTTAAAACTTCTGTGTATCAAATGTGTGATGTCATAAAACAGTCCTTTGGCCTTGGTCCCCATTTCTGGATCCAGACTCCTAAACCTCAGGAATTCCCTATGATATAAGAGCAAGAAAGGTATCCTTTGTTAGTCCTAAGAAGCCCCTTACAACCACCTCTGAGTTTGTATTAATGAGATTTTTTAGAAATCCCAAAAGATGGGGGTTGGTTGGCAGGGGAACTAACCTTCAAGAAAGAGTTGGAACTTTCAGTTCCATCCTGACCTCCAGGGAGGGAAGAGGGGCAAAAGGCTGAATTAATCACTAGTGGTCAAAGATTCCATCAATCACAGCCACGTAGGGAAAGAAAGGGTTCTGAGACATTCCAAGTTGGTGAACACATGTAGAGCACCCAAAGAGAGCATGGAAGCTTCAAACACTTTCTCACATATCTTGCCCTACCCATCTCTTCCATCTCACTGTTCTTAAGTTATAGTCATTTATAATAAGCCAATACTCTAGTAAGTAGCTCAGTAAGTACCATGGTAGCTCAGCTGATAAAGAATCCACCTGCAATTCAGGAGACTCTGGCTCGATTTCTGGGTTGGGAAGACTCCCTGGAGAAGGGATAGGCTATCCACTTTGATATGCATGGGATTCCCTGGTGGCTCAGATGGTAAAGAATCCGCATGCAACACACAAGACCTGGGTTCAATCCCTGGGTTTGGAAGATCCCCTGGAGGAGGGCATGGCAACCCACTCCAGTCTTCTTGCCTGGAGAATCCCCATGGACAGAGGAGCCTAGCAGCCTCCAGGCCATGGGACTGCAAAGAGTCAGACATGACTGAGTGACTAAGCACAGCACAACACTAGTAAGTAAAATGTAAAAACTTTACCCAAGTTTTGGGAGCTACTCTAGCAAATTAGTTGAACAGGAGGCTGAGAATTGGGAATCTCCCATTTATAGCCAGTTGGTTAGAAGTACAAGTAACAAGCTGGACTTTAATTGGTATCTGAACTGGGATGTGTTGGGGAGGGAGATTCAGGGGGTGCTCAGGCACAGTTCTGCAGGACTTCACCCTTACTTAATCCACGAATGTGATGCTAGCTCCAGGCAAACAGTGTAAGAATTGAGTTAAATGGTAGGACACACAGCTGGTGTTACAGAACTGTTGAAATATGGAACATCTAAATATCTGATGTCAGAAGTGAAGCTGTATGTAGTACAGTACTGGGAGTAGAGGAGACAAACAGGAGTGTTTTTTCCTTTATAAAAAGACAGAATCAACAAGGTGAAAAGGCAACTTAAAGAATGAGAAAATATTTGCAAATCATGTATCTGATTAGAGGGTTAATATCAAAAACATTAAAAGAACTCTTACAACTCAACATCAAGAACATGAACAACCCAATTAAATCATACAGCCAAGAAGCATATGAAAAGATGCTCAAGCATCCTAATCATTAGGGAAATGCAAATCAATCATGATGAATATCACCTTAACACTCTGTCGGATGGCTACTATTAAAAAAAAACACAGAGATAATAAACAGAAAATAACAAATGTTTAATCCTTGTGCACTGTTGATGGGAATTTAAAAGGATACAGCCACTATGGCAAACAGTATGATGATTTCTTCAAAAAACTGAAAGCAGAATTACTAGTAAGATCCAGCAATTCCACTTCTGGGTATCTACCCAAAAGAACTGAAAGCACGATCTCAAATAGATATTTGTATACCCATGTTCAAAACAGCACTATCCAGAAAAGAAAGAGCACAAAGAAGGAAGCAACAGATGGATAATATGATATATACATATAATGTAATATAACCTTAAGAAGGTAGGAAATTCTGACACATGTTATAACATGAATGAACTTTGAGAACAATATCCTACGTGAAATAAGCCAAGCACAAAAGGACAAATACTGCATGATCTCACTCATATGAGTTATTTAGAATAGTAAATTCATAGATATAGAAAGCAGAAGGGGTTTGGGGCAGGAGATTCAGTAAATGGAGAGTTGTTTAATAATAACTGAGTTTAGTTTTACAAGATGAAAAAAGTTGGTTACATAACAATGTGAATGTAAACAACACTAAAAAATAAACAACACAAAATAAGCCATACTGTACTATGCCAATATATAAACAACATACACAAGATTAGAACTTAAAATTTATAAAATCAATTCACCATTATGCGTAGCTTTTAAATTCTCACCTGATTGTTTTGTGTTAATTCATTAACTGAACTTTTAAGTTTTTGTAGTTCCTGCACATACACAGCAACTTCCTGGGGGCCTTTAGCAAGTTCACTCCTCAGCTGGCTTATTACGGCCTAGAAAGGAAAAAAAATTGAGAAAACTAAAATAAAAAGGGAAACAGAGGTATTCAAAGGTTTTAAGATTACATAGATTTTTGTCACTGTTGTCACTAAACTTTAATAATTCTTAGAAATTTCAACTTGATTCTTTTTACTACCCCTACTGCTTCCCCACGTCTTTTCTGGGCTGAAAATTAGTTTGCAAAATGTATCCCAAACTTTACAACTTCATTATTTAATAATACATGAAATGAAAAGTTGGCATCCTATTTTATGCGTCTGCAACAGCAAACTGCAAACTTGAACTTACTGGCTTTAAATTCTATAATTTAATCCTTCTGAAGGATTATAGAATTTATCATATAAATTTAAAAAGGATGTGCAAGTTATACCTACATTTTCTCTCAACTTCTATAGCACATTTCAAAATCATGTTAAATGCAACCAACCAGCACAGAATTACCTTTGAAGGTGACTAATCATTTTTTTACTTTTACTGTAATACAAAGTATTTGGCCAAAAAGCTATCAAACAGAAATTACATATAGTTTCATTAACCTAGATCTCTCTAAGATCATGGATAATAGCTGGGCAATTTGCTTTAATGTGTTTAACATTTTTCAAGTGAAAATTAATGTCTATTATTAAAACAATGGGTTAATCATTTAATAAGTAAGGTAAGAGAAAGATAACCAAAGAACCTAGAAATACAAACTTACTATATATGAAAGCTTCAACCACTAGAGAGCAGGCGACTTGGTTTCCTGAAAGTGATGTTAATAAGAAACCTCTGTATTTCTAATATTGCTTATCAGGTTTACTTTTTACATTCTTAATGTTACAATTATCTTCATTGTCTATATTCTTCATTAGTAAATAAATTTTATATATGAATACAATAAATTTCTTTTTTTTAAATAACCACATCAGCATTACCTATATTGTATATTACAAATGAGTACTTTCAAGGAAAAAAATCTAAGAAAGCCACTAATTAACACCAGGTGATCTTCTGCTCTAGAATTTGAGGCATATTTTTGTTGTTGATTCAAGGATTCTCACTGTAATAAGATCAAATCCACTGTAAATGGGTGAAGGTATAAAGTTTTAGAAACAAAACTAGTAAACAAGGTAACCTAACTGAACAATCAAACATTTGGGCTTATTTTAATAACCATAAACTGAAATCAGTGTTTTGAGTGTTTTCCAAACTGGTTTGAGGTCAACAAAAACAGATTTCGAAAATATTTTTGGTAATAGCAACATGTCTGAGATAAGTTCATGGCCTGACCTTTTAAGGAAAACATGTATATAAAACATATTTCAAAAAAGGAAATTTTTAAATATTCATGTATTTTCAACTGTGTTCAACTTAAAGTGTATCTTAATGTTCTATCTTAAACTGGTTGTGTAACCTTGAAATGTATTAGGAGTTTACTTCAAATTGCTATGGCTAACAACTTTGAATCTTAGAATTATTCTCTATTAACTCCTTGGAAGAAAAGTTGCGACCAACTTAGAATATTAAAAAGCAGAGACATTACTTTGCCAGCAAAGGTCCGGCTAGTCAAGGCTATAGTTTTTCCAGTGGTCATGTATGGATGTGAGTTGGACTATAAAGAAAGCTGAGAGCCAAAGAATTGATGCTTTTGAACTATGGTGTTGGAGAAGACTCTTGAGAGTCCCTTGGACTGCAAGGAGATCCAACCAGTCCATCCTAAAGGAGATCAGTCCTGGGTGTTCATTGGAAGGACTGATGTTGAAGCTGAAACGCCAATACTTTGGCCACCTGATGAGAAGAGGTGACTCACTGGAAAAGACTCTGATGCTGGGAAAGATTGAAGGCAGGAGGAGAAGGGGACGACAGAGGATGAGATGGCTGGATGGCATCACTGACTCAATGGACATGGGTTTGGGTGAACCCCGGGAGTTGGTGATGGACAGGGAGGCCTGGCGTGCTGCAATTCATGGGGTTGCAAAGAATTGGACACGACTGAGCAACTGAACTGAACTGAACAATATTATGGACGTTAATTAAAATAATAGGAACAACCCAGCTACTTTAAATTACTATGCTTTAATCATTTATCACAAGAAAAATTATATTTAAATCTCTATCTTATCAAAGGAATTACTAGAGTTTTTCAAACATAACAAGTATGTACTAAAATGCAAATTTTGAGTATATTTTATTAAAATATCACGAATCCACATTAAAGATTATAAGATTAATCATGTATAACATATATCCAGTATCTATTCTGCTGATGAATTTCAACATGCAAAAGAAACAAAATGTGAAGCAAATATGTCCAAAATTATTTGTTATATCTTATAATGTATCTGTTGTACACGAAATATGTATTTTTTTCACTTGAATTTTAAAAATATAAAAGAAAGCACTTAAAACTTTTTAGTTTACTCAAGGGAAAAAAAGATGCAGGAAAAGTATACACGTAAAGATAAATTTTGGAGAAGGCAATGGCACCCCACTCCAGTACTCTTGCCTGGAAAATCCCTTGGATGGAGGAGCCTGGTGGGCTGCAGTCCATGGGGTCGCTAGGAGTCGGACACGACTGAGTGACTTCACTTTCACTTTTATGCATTGGAGAAGGAAATGGCAACCCACTCCACTATTCTTGCCTGGAGAAACCCAGGGACGGCAGAGCCTGGTGGGCTGCCGTCTATGGGGTCGCACAGAGTCGGACACGACTGAAGTGACTTAGCAGTAGCAGTAGCAAAGATAAATTTTAGTTACGGGGAAGAGGAGAAAGAGGAATGGATTACAGGAAGCTTTACCTCTCTACTGTACATTGAGTCATTTTAACATTTTACAATGATCATGTATTATAGCTCTATTTTTAAAAAATTAAAGACAGACAAAATTTCTAAGGAAATACACTCACTATTGAGGTACCCCTTTAGGTGAAATTCAAAAGGAAGGTTCTGCAAGCCACAGATAGTCCTCATTAGTTAACAAGACAAGCTCATCTGTGGCCAGAAGGCTTCAGCACTTGCTCTCCTTCCTCCTGGGAATGCTGCTCCCAGGTCTTCACTCTTCTTGCTTCATTCTCCCATGTATCCTCTTTGAGGATACCTTTCCGGATCATCTAAAACTGATCCACATTATTGCCAGCCCCACTACTGCCCGTATCCTGCTTTGTTTTTCCTCGTAGCACTTAAGATTAGCTGACATCCTACTGCCAGCTGGTTTATTTCACATTGTTTGGCTTCCAAAAGAAATATAAGCTTTATGACAGCAGGCACTGTATCTTATTCACTGTTCTATTCCCCACGTGTATACTAGCTGCTTTCACTCAGGCATTCAAAAAATACTCACTAAAGAGAGGAATGATTCTCCTAGAAGGTAACAGATACTTGTAAAGTATCTCTGCACATGGAAACAGATATATAAGACCCTATAAAATAATGAGCATTTCAGAATTTCAAATTACAAAATAATTAAGGAAAGATATTTCAAACTTCATGCTAGTGCTTTAGGATTATAATTATTGTCCTAATGGCCAAATACTTTTAGTAAATAATCATTTTAAAGATGGTTAAAATTTGGCTTGATTAATAAAACAAAAAGGAGCATATATTTGAAGTTTGAGATTGTCTTAAAACACACAATTGCCATATGGTACTAGAAGGTACTATATTAAGAACAGTACTAATATTAAAAGCCTTCCAAAAAGACATTACCTCAAATTTAAGCATCTCCATTAGAAAGCAGAAAAAATAAAATAAAATGATGGATGAAACATGGAAAACAAAACTGACAAAAGTACACATTGAACATACAATAAAAAGTACAAACACACTTCTAAATCTAATCTCTTACACTAGAAAATCTTTAAAAGATATTTAAATGCTCTTTAATAACCCTGAATGAATGTAGTATTTATTCCATCTCTTTATAACCTTTTCAGTTTTAAAAATTAGGATTCAAATGAAGATATTTGGAATATAAATAAAATTCGTGAAAAATGATTTCCATTAAAGACAACACCAAATATAAGTTAGTTTTACAGCTCTGACATTTTTCAATAATGCAGATTTATAGGAATAATACTTTTATTAACCTTAATTTCTGATGTAAAGAAAAGTTAATTATTTAAAAACACTTTTAAATGCTTTAGAATGAGTTATTTTTCCATATGCTTTTAAAAACAGATTTTTAAAATGACAAGAAATTCATAGGTTATATTTTTAATGAAAAGAATAGAACATACTTAACAATGTATATCAGATTATGTATCTTGAACCTTGACTAGAAATACAAATCATTGCATTTTTAGGTTCTTTAATTCTTTTTACTGTTTTATTTCTGATGTCAATGTTTAGGTTCAGAAAAGCAGTAATACATAAAATATTTTTTTCTTTTTTAGTTCTTTAGCTTATATAATTCACTAACACACATAACTGAGAATAAATAAAACTGAATTTTAATAAAATACACACCATATACTAAGGAGTAAGTAGAAGCTAAAAATATAGTAAAAAACAAATGAGATGGAATATTTAGACAGTCACGTTTTCATATGGAAATGGTATGGGACACAACTCAAAAGTATTTTAAGTTATACTCAATACAAATATACAATATGTCAAAATGCAAAAAGTAATAACAGTAAGTATTAGGTTATGATTAATAACACAAATTTACTTCTAACACAATCACCAGACCACCAAAAATGGGAAACAACATGATACAGAAAGACCTGAGCTTCAAGACAGATTTGAGTTCTAATCCTAACTTCTTTACATTAGATGCATGAACTTGAACAAGTTATTTAATCTCACTGAAGCCCAGATTCCTTAAATATAAAATAAACTTAATATTTAACTTACAGGGTTAAAAGAAATTTCTAACCTAGCATTTGAATGGGGATTTTTTTCCCACGAAACTTCTTTGATTCAGCCTCTCCTAGATTACACATTAGGAGATTTTTATTGGCTTTAATAAGTTCATGAACTCCCTAAAATTTTTTGAAAATTTGTGGGACTTTTATTACTGGGCTACAAAGATCATGTTTGGGAAATTTGCACCTGAAGTTCATCAACTTAAAAGTCCGAAATGTTAACCATTACAAAGACTCACATGCCTATGTGTGTTGTACCATAAACTTTCACCAATCCTCCAATGATAAGACACAGGAGAAAGTAATAAAAGGAAGACACGGATTATCTATAATATTTGTACTCCATAATTCATTAATAATTATGAATACTGGCTTTTAGATAATCAGCTAAAAAAATCTGAGATGCAAGTTGAAATGTCACTATAACTTAACTTTTTAGATCAAAAACATGAAAAACACAGGTCTATATAAGGGAGCTTAAGAACTATACACAGTAGTAGTTATAATAAAAATACCTATGATACAGTAAGAAAGACAAATGCTAGCATTTTTAAGCAAATATATTTACTACATATCCTAGAACTTGTCATATGCTGACAATTATATAAGGGACTGACAGACAAAAGTCATGTAATAAATAGAAGAGCTGAGAATGTTTATTCTAAAAGAGAAGAAAACTCAGAGTAAATATGAACAGTCATCAAATATTTCATGGGGAAAAGAACAATTTATTTTGTGTCTGGAACCCATACATGTAAATTATAGGGAAACAAATGCCAACTCAATGGAATGGCTGACTTAGGAAGAAATATACAATCCCTACAACACATGGCAAGAGTTGCAGATCACGTATCAGAGACCTATAAAGGGAACTCCTGGATGGAGGGTTAGACTAGAAGATTTTTAAGACTTCCTTCAACCACATAACTGAATAATTGATAAATGAAAACCAAGTCTAATAGATAATGAGTCTTAAATATTTTTTCTAAGCAACATAAGTAATACAAATGAAGAAAACTAAATCGTACTTCCTTTACCCCTACCAAATTGAAATAAATTACTTATTAATCTGGAGCAAATTTAAATATAATTTCTCTACAGTATATATTATTTATTAAACAGAGTAATACTCCTTTATGCAAACATTCTTCTCTAAGTGTCCAACTTCATAAAGCAAAGATAAAATACTATCAGCCCATATTGACTATATACAGATATTATTGAGACCAGATGAAAGAAAGGCAAGTAGTGTTTGAGTCACTCAGAAAAATGCTGGCTTCACTCAACAATGCACATTAAATAAGTTAACATCAGTCTTATTTAAGTGCACTAAACTTCATTACCTCTGAGTTAGTATATTCTGTTTGTAACTTTTTGCACTCATCTTTGAGTTTTTCAGATTCTCTCTCACGTTCCAAGGTCATGTTATCCATTAGTGTTTGAACTTGGACCAGTTCTTTCTTTAACACAGCAACATCTTCTATTCCAGGTCTCTGAAGCTGTGAAGCAACATATTTTAATTTAAAAAAAAAAAAAAGTAAAACTATTTAGTGAACACACATTTTTAAATAACACATATTTTTTAAATAGTTCTACTACTAAGAAATAAAAAAAATCTTTTAACATCAATTACTAAATTCCAAACATTGAACACAGATGTTTTCCCCCAACAATCTTTATCCTTTTTTCATAGAGCTAAATAAGCTTTCTCTCATATTTAACAGTATTACCACTCAAGGTACAAAATAGCAAATACACAATTATCCTTAGTGCTTTAACTGCTTTCCTTTCCTTCACAAACTATACCCACTTATAATAACAATCTCTTATTAATGCTAAATCCCTTCATTTTTTTATCCTATGAAAATGGTAATAAAATGAAGGAGCAGATATAAGCATAATTAGGGTTTGTTGCAGATTGGATCTAACTGATTCACATATTCATATGTTTACTGAGTGGTAAATAAAGGACAGAAAGGAAGCAAGGACAGATCCAAGATAGTTAAGCCTGGGGAGAGGGTTAAAAACGTATAGTATCAGTGACAGAAATATGATGACTTGATGTTATACTTGTTGAATTTGAAATGAAAGCGGGGAATGTATTTAGGAGTGCCCTTGTTGTTGTTGTTCAGTCACTAAGTTGTGTTCAACTCCTTATGACCCCATGGGCAGCAGCCCGCCAGGTTTCCCTGTCCTTCACTATTTCCCAGAGTTTGCTCTGATTCATATCCAGTGAGTCAGTAATGCCATTTAACCATCTCACCCTCTGCTGCCCTCTTCTCCTTTTAGAAGTGTCCTAGATGGATTTACAAAACTAAAGTTAAAGGTAAGATCAGAGATGCAGATATGGAAACTTTCAAAAATGACAGGTGACATTAAAACAAAAACAATAAAAATGTTCATGCCATAAATAATGTATCATAAAATTCCATTCTTTATTTTAAAAATCATATATAGTGTGTACACACACACACATATATATGTAGGTGGTAAAACTACAGGAAATTTTTATTTCCTCCATTCTATTCAAACTATACTTTTAAAAATGTTTCATCAGCATATGTATTTCATTTATCAATTTCAAATAAGGTACATTCTAATAAATGGTTTCTAAATTACCAGTTCAGTCTTTAGATCTTGAATCACAGCTGCTTCTTTGTTTAATTCTTCTGTTAGATGTGTCACTTGCTGTTCAGCAGCTTCTCTAAGACTCCTTTCTTCATCATATTTTGACTTTATATCTAATTAAGAAGTTACACAGATGACATGACATTAACTCTACAGAAGATAAGTTATACATTCTTGTATACCCAGTGCCTGTCTAAATACCACTCTAATTCAAATTCACATTCCTTTGATTCCTTTGATGTACACAATAAAATTATACTTCTGATGATATTCAATGATAAACTTAAATGATCAAATGTCTTTGTCTACATAAAATCTACTCGATTACTAAATTAGCATTTTAATGTATACTCAATTACATAATATTTTTACCTAAATTTCACCTAAAAGCATGTATGTAGCTGAAAAAATTACATACAATTGCTAGCATAACCAATTAAATCTATACCATATTATTTAACCTCTTCAAAATGTTACTTGTCAGTCTTTAACCATACCTCAAAAGAAATCATCTTCTCTAAAACTGAAGAAGAATTTTACAGGGAAAATCAGTTCTTCAAAGGGAGGAGGTAGGAGAACAAATAAAATAACTTACACAGCAACTCTGTTATCATTAAATGCCAGCAATCACCACAATAGTCTATAACAAATGCTTTATCACACTAATACACTGTTTATCTATAGAATACACAATGGCAAAAAGGTAATGAGACTGATTTATTGGATAAAAATAATTCTGATTTAATTTACCTGCAATTTCAGTAGCAAGTTGGGCTGCTTTCTGTTCAAACAAATCTTTCATTTGTTTAATATTAAAATTTTCTGTTTGGGCTTCTTCTAATTGCTGTTCTAAAGACTGTAGTTCTACAGAAAAGTAGTTATTCAAATACAGTGTGAATTACATTTCCTAAACTGTTATTACTTACAATCATTGTAGGAGTTAAAAACAATCAACATGATCTACTAGCCAATTATAAGCAGAGTATGTTCACATTTTAAGAATTAATCATATCTCAAAAAAAATAAAAGAATTAATCACAGCCAACACATTTAAGGCCCAAATCAAAGTTTACAAACATGTAAAACAAATGAAAGAAATATTTAGCAATCATACCTAAAATATTTATAAATATTTGTTTAAAGATTATTCTAATTTCACATTTCACAGTTATTTTTCTGAATCTGTCAACTGACCAAAAAAGAATATATTTTGTGCCTCTGATGAAATGTTTTGAAATTAGAAATGTTTTAAGAATAATCAAGGTCTTAAATAAAATAATCAATTAAAATATGCAGTCAATTCTTACTACTTCATTACTTCATTCTCATAAAGAAACTTCAAAGAGATATTAAATATAACAGCTAATCTCAAAATATAATTTTTATTATTCATGGAGCATTCTTCCAGGTAAAGTCCATTACAAAGATGCTAATCTCATTTTTTAATTTCAAGAGGAAACAAAGTACATCAATGTTTAATACAGATCTAAACTTTCACTAACCACCATATTAATATTTCAAAAGTGTGTAACTTCAGAATATAATGAACTATATAATAAGATTAAGATTTCAATAACTGATTAAATTATAAAATTCACAGGTAATAAGCACTCTCAACCTAGAATATGATGGATAACTTCATGTTTCAGTGCCATGAAGTAAAACCATAAAACAAAATCCATGTAGCAGGCATCAGAGGAAAACAAAGAAGTAAAAAAGAGATAAGAAAGAAGAAAAATGAAAAAATAAAAGCTTTAAGTTACCTGCTGATGAATCAGCCACTAATCCATCAGGTTTGGACTCCTCAATGAAAACAAAAAACATAAACAAATGTATTAAAAGGAAAAGACTATATTGTTACAATTGTCAATGTGAAAAACAATCTCTGAAATAGATTCTGTCAAGTAAGTGGCAAGATTTCGATGAAAATCAAAGACACCACTCTAAGATACCATTAGGCTGTCTGGCATAATGATTTAACTGTAGCTCACTGCCTCTAAGAATTTGTTAACATATTAAATTTTCATGAACTTTGCCAAGATGGCATCTTAAATTCCATAAATTCAGTAATAACATAAGTTAATACAATGGAATGGGTTGCCATGCCCTCCTACTGGGATCTTACCAACCCACGTCTGTCTCCTGCACTGGCAGGTAGGTTCTTTACCACTGGTGCCATTTGGGAAGTCCCTGTTATAAAGTTAAAACAGTCATCTCAAATGTAGTAAACAACTTCCTGTGTTTTCAAGTACAGAAAATAATATTAATACAGCACATGTTTGATTGTTAATGGCATCTACCTAAAACATGAGTAAGTGAACTATAAGTATTTTCGATATTACTAAAACCCTCTTTAATGCAGCCTCAATTATAGAAGCTGAGTAGTAATAAGACTGATATCCTGTTATCCATTTATTTTTCTGTTCTAGTCCAAATGACAACTTTTGGGAAAAAGACAAAAAGACAAAGGCAACTGGGGGTCATGTGCTAAGAGGTCACATGCTATCTTAATGTGCTAAGATAATGTGCAGAGGGATCACTAATTATTTTATAAAGGTATTAAAGCTATTGTTAAAGGATGTCATTTTTATTCACATAAATGAAAACTATATATATGTATTTGGTAAAAGTCATCATTCTATGATTTTTTATGTATATTCATATAAAAGTCAAAATAACTTTAGCATAAAAATCATAATTTGTTAAAGCTTTTTTTAGAAAATACATTAAAGAACATTATATATAATGAATCTGAGATATCAAATGAAATCACTCAAAATAACCACTTTGGATATTACAGTGATTTTCTTGTTCTTTTCAGTATAATTTTTATGAAGTTAAAGTTGTATGGTAGGTATGCATCTGTGTACAAAGACACAATATTTGTTTTTTAAAATCTAACATGAATACAACAGTTTTCCCATGCTTTCAAACAATCACCACTAATATAAACTATAAGCAGTTAATAATAGTTCCTTCCCTACTAATAGACATTTTGTGATTTCCAATTTGTCACAAACACAAGTGCTTTGAAGTGCTTCATGATTGTTTGAACCTATATTTTTTAACCACTTACGTATATTGTCAGAAAATAAGAATGCAGCCTGGTATAAAAAAAAAAAAAATCCATAGGTAAATGATTCTTTTGGCCGCACTGTAGCATGTGGGATCTTAGTTCCCTGACCACAAATCTAACCTGCACCCTCTGCAGTAGAACTGCAGAGTTTTTAATCACTTCAGGGAAGTTCCTAGGTAAATGATTCTTAATGGAGCACTTTTAAGGAGTTATATGTGAGCTTTCCATATATTGGTTATATTGATTTGTACTCATTAGAATTTCAAAGGATACATATGTAGGCTAACAAGCACAGAGAAACAATTAGGAAGCTATTCATATCATGCCACTTGTTTACAAAAAAGCATTATACTTAATTTAAAGCAATGAAAATGAACAACTAATAACACACTTTTAAGTATTTAAAAGCAATTACTTGTTGCTGCAGCCCTTGAAATTTTTCTAATTCTTTCTTTAATTCTTCTGAGTACCATTTCTCTTCCTAAGGAAAGAAAAGGTTTTAATCAGAAAATTTTAAAAGGTTTTATTTATCTGATACACTGAAAATAAATAAGTATAATCATTTATTTTACCTTAAGTGAAGCCTGTAGGTCTTGGACCTCTTGTCTGAGTAGTGTTATATCATCTCTAAACATAAATTGGAAAAAAGGAATTAATGGTTAATTTGCTTTAACAAAATCATGGCTAGTGAATATATATTAATATTCTAGTTTTCCCAATTCTTAAAAATATTCTATAGATTTTATATATAGTGGCATATATACAGTCCTTGGGAAAATAATTTTATTCCTAAGCATACTGTCTATCAATGGAAGAACACTTTTATCATGGAAACAATAAAACTGACTGTCAAGTACTGACTGAGACAAAAGCAAAAGGTCTCCCATTAATTTACCAGCAATAAGCATCAACAGCTTCCTATTGCAGTTAGTATAAAATCTAAACTCATTAACAAGGACTATAAAAATCTGCACAATCTAATCCCTACCTTACCACCCTCACCCTTATTCACTTAGCTGTAGCAATGCTGGCTCCTTGCTGTTTCCTGAGTCTGAAATGCTCTTTCCTGTCAAAACCTCACCTTCTGTTCCCCTCATCTAATAGTCTGACAAACAATGGTTGAGTAGACAACTCAAAGCCCTTATGCAGAAGACATTCCATGAGAAAACACATTTGCAATTATTTTTCTAGATATGAAGAACACATCTTATCCTCTTGGATTATAAACAGCAGAAAAAGGGACTCTCCTTGCTCCATGCCACTTCAATGACTGCCATGGTAGAAGACTGAAATGAGCTGATTGGGAATACTCATGTGCACTGATTCTAGTACAAAAGGAAAAGCAGAGGATCAGTTCTAATTTTGCTGAAGACCAAGTCCACACCAGCACAAGCATATCAGAAAGTAAAACATAATGGGACATACTGGTAGGAAAATTATTCTCTAGGATGGGAGTGAAGATAAAGAAAGAAAGTCAGCTTCATCTGTGAAACATAGTTAACAGCAGAAAAGGAACCTCTACCTTTCAAAGCCATTCATACATAAAGAATTCATTATTCAACAGAACTTGTCTATGCCAGACTCTCAAGTCATTCAGTTTAATGGGGGAAGAAAACACATAAAAGAGTAACAGGCCATTAGTTCTACAATAGAAACGAAAACAGAAGCATAAAGATAGTGATCACTTCTACCTAGAAGCACTTCATGATGGAGATAAACTTCACGGTGTCATCTTTAATCTCTGAATACAAAAGTAAAACTAGATAATACATTCCTGCTTTTTTCTTATCTCTTAAAATTTGCCTTTTATGACACTTCCATTACTTTTCATTTCCCTGTTGTGTGTGTGTCCCCATCCTTCCCTCTCGCCCCCGACGTGGTCCTATGAACTCATCTGATGCGAGAAACCACAGGCTAACTGGAGAAACCTTGGTCTTCGCATGTGTATAAAAACGTGTGTATAGGTTTTAAGTTTTCCCTACTCTTTATTAATATTCCAACTCCATGTATAAAACAAAACAATGAAGAGACAAATTAATAACAATATATAGGAATGGCTCATATTAAATTGAAATTGCAAGGAAGATAATTTTAATTCAACTTCTAATTGGATGCACTCAGTTATTCCAATTAATCTTTCAAAAAGTGTCACTTAATAAATTTTTGAAAGTAACTTGTCTAGCAAAAAAAATCTTCTGAAACATTTAACAGATTGAACAGTCTAGGATATTGACAAAAGATAATTAGGAAGCATCTATCAAAATTTTAAAAGGAAACTTTACCCAGAAATCTCATTTCTGGAAATATATCTTCCAGATCTATTTAAACACATGCAAACAATATGCCCACAAAGACATATACCACCACAACAT
The DNA here is from genome assembly GCA_935064755.1 of Tragelaphus eurycerus. NCBI lineage: Eukaryota > Metazoa > Chordata > Mammalia > Artiodactyla > Bovidae > Tragelaphus > Tragelaphus eurycerus. The sequence continues at coordinate 33,922,416 of CAKXYN010000010.1, read as the reverse complement.
TTGTATGTACAAAACACTGGAAATAGCTTGAATGCTTGTCAACAGGAGAATGGTAAAATTCCATGCAGTCATTAAAAAGAGTAAGATAACTATCTCCAATGATAAGAAACAATCCATAGATACAGACAGAAACAAAAGGTATAGGACAATGTAGAACTGCTCTTTTATATAATTATATACATTTATACATTTCTTTATATGTACACAGATATAAGCATATTGTATATATGCCGAGACTATCTTTCTGTACTATTCTGTAGAAAAAAGATCTTAATGACCCAGAGAACCATGATGGTGTGATCACTCACCTAGAGCCAGATACCCTGGAGTATGAAGTAAAGTGGGCCTTAGGAAGCATTACTGTAAACAAAACTAGTAGAGGTGATGGAACTCCAGCTGAGCTATTTCAAATCCTAAAGGATGATCCTGTTAAAGCACTGTACTCAATATGCCAGCAAATCTGGAAAACTCAACAGTGGCCACAGGACTGGAAAAGGTCAGTTATCATCCCAACAGAAAAGAAGGGCAATGCTAAAGATTGTTCAAACTATCGGACAATTGCAGTCATTTCACATGCTAGCAAAGTAATGCTCAAAGTTCTCAAAGCTAGGCTTCAAAAGCACGTGAACCAAGAACTTCCAGATGTACAAGCTGGATTCAGATAAGGCAGAGGAACCAGAGTTTATATTGCCAACATTCATTGGATCACGAGAAAGCAAGAGAATTCCAGAAAAACATCTGCCTCATTGACGATGCTAAAGCCTTTGTGCAAATCACAATAAACTGGAAAATTCTTAAGGAGATGGGAATACCAGACCACCTTACCCGCCTGCTGAGAAACCTGTATGCAGGTCATGAAGCAACAGTTAGAACCACACATGGGAAAAGGGACTGGTTCAAAACTGGGAAAGAGTATGTCAAGGTTGTACACTGTCACCCTGCTTACTTGACTTATATGCAGACTACATCATGTGAAATGTCAGGCAAGATGATTCACAAGCTGTAATCAAGACTGCCAGGAGAAACCTCAACAACCTCAAATATGCAGATGATACCACCCTAATTGCAGAAAGTGAAAAGAAACTAAAGAGCCTCTTAATGAGGGCAAAAGAGGAGAGTGAAAAGGATGGCTTAAAACTGAACATTCAAAAAACAAAGATCATGGTATCTGGTGCCATCACTTTATGACAAATAGATGGGGAAAAAGTGGAAACACATTTTATTTTTGTGGGCTCCAAATCACTGTGGACAGTAACTGCAGCCACGAAACTAAAAGACACTTGCTCCTTGGAAGCAAAACTATGACAAACCTAGACAGCATATTTAAAAAGCAGAGACATCACTTTGCCAACAAAGGTCCATGTAGATAAAGCTATGGTTTTTCCAGTAGTCACATACAGATATGAGAGTTGGACCATAAAGAGGGCTAAGAGCTGAATAATTGATGCTTTCTAACTGTAGTTCTGGAGATGACTCTTGAGAGTCCCTTGGACTGCAAGGAGATCCAACCAGTCAATTCTAAAGAAATCAAACCTGAATATTCAATAGAAGGACTGATGCTGAAGCTCCAATACTTTGGCCACCTGATGCAAAGAGCCAACTCACTGGAAAAGACCCTGATGCTGGGAAAGATTGGGGGCAGGAGGACTGAAGGCAGAGGATGAGATGGTTAGATAGCATCACCAGCTCAACAGACATGAGAATCCGGGAGACAGTGAAGGATAGGGATTGGAGAGCCTGGTGGGCTGCCGTCTATAGGGTAGCACAGAGTCAGACATGACTGAAGTGATTTAGCAGCAGCAGGAAAGCCTAGAGTGCTGCAGTTCATGTACTAGCAAAGTCAGGACACAACTTAGCAACAAATCAGCAACAGAACAGCAACAGAATAAAATCAAGCTTTCTTCCTTAGTGGCAATTTAAGACAAAAGTTCTCACCAATAGAAGAAAAGCAAAGTTAACTGTTGAATCCTATTCTAAGTAATTACATTTTAGTTTAATTGTTAAAATGGTCAGGTAAAATTGCTAAGAGGCAGAATGTATTTTGTTTGCTGTTATGTTGGTGAATACAAAATACAAATTTTTAAAGAAAGCATATCATTCTTTAATAAGCAGAATATGCTAAATATACTCTAACCTTTTAAAAAATCACAATCTTTATTAAAAATATAACCTCTGAAACATGCTACAGATGTTGGTATAGCTGGTTATTGATCAAGGATTGAATAAATTATAACAATAAAAGATCAAAACTATGCTAAGTGAAGGTAGATTTAAATCAAAAAATATAAAAACAGTACTCTTCAAGAACTACGTATTCATGATTAAAGAGTGATATCACGTGCATTCATTTGTTACATTACACTTCAAAGCTATTATACTGTACCGCTTCAGAGCCAAAGCTTCTCCTCCGTGACTTGAATCATTACCAGCATCATGGACTGCCTCATAGTGTTTGAAAAGTTCATCAGCAGATCCAAGAGATTTCATACACTGCGGACATATGAAACCCTACATAAAGAGGTAGAAAAAAGTTTCAAAACAGTATTATGTATTGCAAAATAACCATTCCTATGTTATGAAATATAGTCAAATGTAACATTCATACCAATAATGCTATTAAGTAAATTGTAATCTACAGTGGAAAGCCTAAATTCTGGTATTGTGCAAAGACACATCAATGCCTATCCTGGTTGCAGTTTACAAATTATTTTTTAAGACCCTTATAACCATCTTTTAGGTTGAATAAATTAATGGCTATAGTATGGAATTCTAATCTGAGAAGTTAGTTCTAATCTAGAAGTCTAGCTGAGAAGACAAGCCATCAGATCCTCCATCTCTCTAAATATTCCCCAGAGTAAAACAATATCTGCTACAATCTACTGCACAGGAATGATAACCAAAAAACTAAGAACATGAAGCATTCTGATCATTGAGGAAAAAAGGTAATATAAATTACCTATAATTACCACAGAGTATGTGCAATGGTTGAGAAGTATTCTAATCAGTAAATCCTTTACTAACCTAAGATTAACACTATAAAAGCTTAAAGTTAATAAACAGTCCTATAAAATCTTAAAAACTTATTATATGGTATGGCATACAAGGTCCTGCATTTGTAGTCCCCCAATGACCCATCCAGTATAATTTCAGGACACTTTTACTCTATACAACATGCTTCAGCTATACTAAAGTACCTATGTTTCCCTGAACACACCATGGTGTCTCACACTTTTACACCCCTGCATATATTGCTTTTTTCCTCCAGCATTACCATCAGGCTTCCCACGTGACTGGCTCAGTGATAAAGAATCTGAATGCTAATGCAGATGTGGCTTTGACCCCTGTGTCAGGAAGATCCCTGTGGAGAAGGAAATGGCAACTCACTCCAGAATTCTTGCCTGGGAAACCCCATGGACAGAAGAGCCTGGCGGGCTACAAGCCATGGGGTTGCACAACAGTGGGACACGACTCAAGAGACTAAACAACAACAGTAAATAATACAACACAGCAACGCTAATCTATGCTTCCCTAGTGACTAGTATAGGACTTTGAACATAACCATACACTTTCTACTCTGTGTATCTATTTAATGAAATACAAATGAACCTGGCAGGGCATAACTTGGCAGGAAAAAAACCAAACAGAAAAGCTTAACAGCTTGCAGATTATAAGACCTTCCAAGGGATAGATGGAGCTAAGTAATAAATATTCCAGACACACAGAAACGAAACATAAATGTATTACTTCTGCTCCTTTGTGGGTGCTGTACAAATAACATACCCTCACATCACTTATTCACATTATATGGCAGATTTAAGGCTCAATAAGGATGACATTATCAGACAACAGTATGACAGAAGTATATATAAAGAACTATAGGAATACAAGAGAAGTATCCAAATCTGCTTATTAAGCAGTTAATACTGCCCCCAAAATCCACAGACACACATACATATGTGTGTATGTGTATATGTTGACATATGTCTATATGAGTCACTAGAAATAGATCTAAATAGAAATTTACTTGTCAGAAAATAAAGGCACTCTAAGCAAATAGAGAAGCATGAACAAAAGTATAGAAGAGGTATAAAACACAGTCATGCTGTATTTGGAAAACAAAGGTATGTTCTTCTCACAGAGCCAGAGTGAGGGGCAGGGGCATTGTTAGAGGGGATTGAAAGCACTGATCTCCTGTGGAACACCTAAAACAAGCAAAGCCTGCGGTACTGAGGAGGTGCCTTTAAACATCAGAATAATGCCATCAGCATCCAGAGACACGCAATGCTCGATGCTCGGCACTGTCTTCTTAATGAATGCATGGCCTCAGCTAGTGTGTTAATCTAGCTGGTGTTAACACTCCTGTTTGAAAGCCATCTGTTATCTACCACCATGTTTAATAATGGTTCTATATTAAGCTTTCTTGGGCATTCTTATAACTTCTGCCCAGTAACTAAAGTACCACACTTAGTTAACATGCTTTTAATGCAACAGCACATAAACCCCTATAATATTTAGCCTGGCATTTCTCTTTTGTGTCTCAGCTTTCGCTAGTAACTAAAAGGCAAATTATACTGTTCTTCAGGGATCCACACCCCAATTTTATTATTTAATCTTCACAGTTCTGGCTTTCTGACTATTGTCTTTACTTCCAGGTTTTATCTCTAGATACTTAAAGATGCCAAAAAGTTAATGATCACATGAAGTTATGTCATACCTTCTTAATGCTTCTAAATATTACCAGATTCTCTAGAAAGAACTGATTCATCCCTAAAGAGAAATTTTAGAAATTCAGTAATACATATTTAGCTGTAGAAATATTCCATCTAAGTGAGTTTTCCATGTGATTAGACATGTTTAAATAAATCTTCAATTTTAGGACATTTCTGATAAAAATAATTCTAAAATACATATGTGTACTTCCTCATCTTCTTAATCTGATGATATTAAACCTTTGCTTAATGTTCCAGAGCATAAATACTAATCACTGAATGGGTGCCTTCCACTGTATTAATTTTGGCAAGTCTCTAATTCCTGTACCCACATTTTATAGTCTTTCTTACACCCTGTTCATCTTTCAACAATTATTTTTAAAACTTATTCATATAGTATTTCTAGCAATCCTAGCCTGACATGGATGGGAAGGCTAGATTAAGAGGGAAAAGTTTATTAAAACCACACCACTCACTTAAAATAAAGTACATAAAATAAACTCAGAATGAGTATCTGAAAGATGTCCTGTGAATAAAGTGCATGATCTTTAGTTCATGGACTTTGTGATACTAATTCTGGATATTAAGAAACTCCTCTATTTATTTTTTCTAAATTTCATGGGAATTGAGGTTGCTAGATAACTTAGAAACAGTAAAACAGCAACAATAAAACACTAAAATAGCCAGCTGTATTTATTTCCCTTAATCATTCCAAACATCTCCCCAACTCTCTGTCTCTCTCGCTCATACACACACACACACACACACACACACACACACACACACACACACACACAGCTGACTTAAGATTAAAAGCATTAAATTTCTTACTCTTAGTTTTCAGCTTTCTCTAATCCTTTCTCAAATCTACTGTAGCAAAGAACTTAGCTTAACTTGATATTTATGATACCCTACTGTATCAAGTTTTCTTTCAGTTAAAAGGAAAGTTCTTATTTAAGTGATACATAGGTAAAACAGTCACTTTTGATTCTAGCTAACACATAAATAAAAATTAACCCGTATGCTCTGGAAGAAAGACAACTGGTAAAATACTAAGCAGAGTTCCAAGAATCCTTCATGCCTCTCTAGTTGCATTGCTTCTGCAGTTTAACTGGTGTCTGCCTATATGTACTCATTTTCCTACCACACTAGAGAACGTCTGGTTTAGTTGCTCCCCCCTCAAGTTTTTCTGCAGTTCCCCTCAAGTTGAACCATACATTACACTCTTTTTGCAAATATCTACAATAAAAACTCCCTGGCAGAGAGATCATATCTTCTTTACCTTTTATTTCCTTTACCTACCAAAATATCTGGCACATTAGAGGTACCCCATTAATATGTTAAGTAAGTGAAGGTTTGGTGGATGATTTTCTTATACATCACTACCTCATAGCAAAAAGTCTGATTTTTTATCTTTCATGATAAATAAAGTTTCCTTCTAAGATTTGTAAAAAATTTTTTAAAAGCTATGTTTCTTTGTTTTTAGAATACTGTCATGCTTTTCAAAGGAAGTATATCAAGATCATCTAAAAAAGTTTTTCCAGCCTAAAAATGGGCAACACTTCCCATCACTGGCTCCCACTCCCAGCCTTTGATTCGCACCAGCCTCACACACTACAGGGAAACATTTGAGTGAGCCACTATTAATGACAAGTGTGTACCATTCTGTAACTTCCAACAGGTCTGGGGAAAAGACTGAAACAGAGGTAGATCCAGATTCTGGATCCACTGTATATAATGCTGTGTATTTTCCCAAGTAAAGACAGTAACAGTTCACATGCAAGGTCCTCTTTTACTTTAAGAGTAAAGCATCTTAATTGAAAGCATTTTAATACATTCATTAATAAAACATAAACTATACAATAAAGATATAACTTACAAATGTTGAAATAAAAAATATTCACTTTATATTTCAAATTTCATGGCAAAATTTATGCAAAAATAAGCTTGAACTTTTATGTATTTTACGGATTCACAGAAAGACAGCTGCAAACAGTCAGAACAGCCAAGCCAACTTCCCAAGAGCATCTTTTCCTTTTTGAACCTTCTTAGAGCATGCATAATGAAAGCAATCCATACTCCCATGTAGCACAAAAAGTTAAGCAACATCGAGGCAAGGAAAAACAAAGCTGTTTTGAGCAACCCATAACCAAGCTGCTAAAACAAAATATTCAGGACCCACAGTAACACTGGAGTCATTAAGAAGTTCCTGTCCTCTTGTCTCATTTTCAGCGTGCACTTTCTGGTAATGCTCCGACAAATCAATAGCAGTTATATATCTTTTCATACATAACGGACAGATGAAACCCTGTGAAATAACAACTTTTAGGAGGATATACACAAAAAGTTATTTATGAAACAAAACAGAGACAATGAAAATAGACATCCCAGGAAAATAATTAGTATATCTCTTTTTAGTATATGGAAGGGAAATTTTCAAGTAGTAACTGTACAAAGGGTAAAAGACTGCTATCCAAAGTAGGACTCGAAATTCGTTTCCATCCTTAATGCTATAAATTCCCAGTGATCAATTTTATTGTATTAAACAGTTGCTTTTGTTGGAATCTTATTATTCATTTTGTTTATGATACTTTGTCCTTATTTATGTGAGAGCTAGTACTGGCAAGATAGCTGTTATTTTGGATCAAGAAATGATTGGCAGTTTTAACAAATATTTTTATGTAAGATAATGTTCTCAACAAAAAGTTCTTATAATGAAAGCAATTTTCAGTCTTCACCATATTCCACAAGCTAAAGATCCCATTCTTGCCCACACCCACAATTCCTAGCAGGTGACCCCCCTTCTAATTTTATGAGCTAAGTAAAATCATTTTAAAACAATCTCCCAAACTCCCCATACCTAACAATATCTGTATTTTAAAATATGGGCTTACACTGATCTATGGTTTGTGGTTTTGTCTATGGTTTGAAGAACAGTAAGAGGATAAGAGAATAAAGAAGCTGAGAGTGTCAGGGAGAAAGTAAATTAAATGAAGACAGTGGTGAAGGACAATAGGCTACAAAAGCTATGTCATGAATTTTGGTGTCAAAAATAGATATGGTTTGAGTCTTAACCAATACTGACTACGTGACTTTTTAAAAATCACTTTACTTTGCTAAATGTCAGTTTCCTCACCTATAAAATGGAGCTAATATTAGCACCTAATTCATCTAGAGTGTATTCTACAGTGTATTCCTTGCCTGAGACACTGTAAGTGCTCAACAAATATTAACTGTCATTAGATGTATGGTTAGCGAGTAAATGAAATGAAGACAAGAAAGGATAATAGACTATAAGAAAAACAGAAATTAAAAATCTAAAATAATCAACAAGACCAAAGAAGTTAAGAAGTATGACTATGAGAAAGTTTTTGATATGACAGGCAGTTGATATAAGGTATGAAGAGAGAGGATTTCAACACGCCAGATAAGACTGTTCTGTCTGATAAGAAAATGGGAGGTACTGCCATGGCCTTGAGGAACCAGAAAAGTAATAAAGATCACTGGCATTGATAACATTAATCAATGTTATCAATTGAGGCTAAGGTGTTCCTTGGGTCCTCAATGTCACTTAGGATCATAGCAAGGAAGAAAGACTACAAACAAGATTCAAAAGTGAGACACAAGACAGGTTAGCAGTTAAGAACTAGTTTTGGGCTTGAATCCTTGAATCTTAAGCTACTACGCTTGGTTTATATGACCTTCAATTTCCTCATCCATTATATTGAGATAAATGTAACACCTACTTCATATGGGGAATCTCAGGAGAATTAATGAGCTAATACATGCTTCCCTGGTGGCTCAGCTGGTAAAGAATCCGCCTGTAATGTGGGAGACCTGGGTTCGATCCCTGGGTTGGGAAGATCCCCTGGAAAAGGGAAAGGCTACCCATTCCAGTAATCTGGCCTGGAGAACTCCATGGACTGTATAGTCCACGGGGTCACAAGGAGTAGGACACGACTGAGCAACTTTCACAGTTCACAATACATGCTAAGTCCTTATCACAGCATCTGATACAAAGAAAACATTCAATGAATGTTAGCTATCATTTAATATCATTGTTTCTTTTGTTGACAACCCTTAAAGGAGATCAGCCAGGGGATGAAAATAAGTAACATGAATTCACTTTTTTTTCTTTTTACTGATGAAAGGGATGTCTTCCTGGAAACCACAGTCCCAGGTACTAAAACTACAGAACAATCTTTTTTTTTTTTTTTTAAGAACAATGCGGGTTTTTTTAACCATGATATCTTTATGCTGCCTGCCACTTTACTTATTTCTTCACTGGAAGTTTTCACATTCAACCATTCATTCAGAAAGTATTTACTGGGTGTGGTTACTACATCATTATGCTATGGTATTGAGAACACAATGGTAAAATAAAGCAAAGACCTCATCCTTAATAAGATTATAGACTTCTTGAAAAAGTTGCAAAAGAAAATACACTTCATACCTCAGTAATCAGAAAATCCTATTAGATCTATTGGATTGGCTAAAAAGCTCATTCAGGTCTTATGGAAAACTTGAATGAACTTTTTGGCCAACACAATTCCTTCAAAATATATTGAGGACCTGAGGATCTCTCTCCATTGTTACTGCCCTGATCCAAGCCACCCTCAAAGTGTATATGGATCACTGCAGAAGCCTTCCAACAGTCTCTGCTTCTATCCTTACCCCATGAAAATGTAGGTAACTTTTGTCATTTCCCTGCTCCAAACCTTCCAATGACTTCTATCTCAGCAAGAGTAAAACACTAAAGTCTGTACAAAAGCCTCTAAGGCCTTACATGAAGTGGGCCTCATTACCTCACTAACCCAACCTCCCTCCACTCACTGTGCTGGAGCCACTAGTCTCTTGGCTGTTTTTCAACATGGCACACATGCCCTCACCTCAAAGACTTGTTCCACATGCCTGCAACAGGCTTGCTCCAGAAAGCCACATGATTCATTTTCTCACTTCATCCAGTTCTTTCTGAACTATCCCCTTCTCAGAGATGTCTTCCCTGACAATTCTATTTGAAATTGCATCCACCCAAAACACTTTCTATTCCCTTTTCCTTGCTTTATTTTTCTCAGTAATACCAACTGTCTCCCTCTGTATGTTTTAGGTTTTGCCTGTTTCCACCCAATGCAATCTAAATTGCATCAGGATAAAGGTTTTTCACTCACACCATACTCCAGCATCAAGCACAGCATCTGGCTTCAATAAATATTCGATAAATGTATCTCACAATAACAGTCATTATCAAAAGGATGGGTAAAGGACTTCCCTGGTGATTCAGACGGTTAAGCATCTGTCTACAATGCAGGAGACCCAGGTTCGAGCCCTGGGTTGGGAAGATCCCCTGAAGAAGGAAAAGGCAATCCACTCCAGTACTATTGTGTGGAAAATCCCATGGACAGAGGAGCCTGGTAGGTTACAGTCCATGGGGTCGCAAAGAGTTGGACGTGACTGAGCGACTTCACTTTCACTTTCACCAAAAGGATAGGCAATATTTTTCTACAAAAGCACATGGAAGAAACATCTGTCTCACATCAGAGTCAAGGAAAGTTAACAGGAAAAAGCAATTATCTGCAATGAGACTTGAAGGATAATCAGATGTTAACCAAGAAAAAGCAAGACTAGGTAAGGCATAGAGATTAGCACACACAAAAGTTCAAAGATAAGAAATAACTTGGCACACCTTAAAATCAGTTTATTATGCCTGGATCAGAGAAAATAACATAACCACACATATAAGGTCAACAGATTTCTCACAAAAGTGAAAATTCAATTCAAGCGGAAAAAGTAACAATTTCAGCAAATGGTTACTACAACAAGGATATAGAAAAATGTGGTTTCCATATCCACATGGAAAAAATGAACCTCAACCGCAATTTCGGACCATACACAATAATTTAAAATAAGTCAAAGATTGAAATGTACAAGCTAAAGGATTTTTTAATCTTTCAGTCTTTTTTAAAATGAAGTGCAGTTGATATACAATATTATAAGTTATAGGTTACAACACAGTGATTCACAATTTTTAAAAGTTTTAGCCCATGTATAGTTATTATAAAATACTGAGTATATTCCCTGTCTTGTACAATACCTCCAAGTAGCTTGATTTCTTTTTAACCAGAAGCAAGCATAGGATGGTTTTGCAACCTTGAAGTAGGCCAAAAATTCTGTAGTACCCAAAAAGCAAAAACCATAAAAGAAAAGGCTGACAAAACTATTTCTCTTTGACAGACATCACTAACAAAATGAAAAACAAGCCACAGACTGAGAAAAAAAATATACACATCACATATTTCTGATTGTGGTATAAGGCCTAAAATTAAGGCCCAATACACATTGCTTTGACAACTAGTCAAACTAGAAGGGCTTCAAATGGCCTAAGTGCAAGTTCCCCTTGCCACTCTGTTCCATAGATAAAGTCCTCTATCCAAACAGTTTCTCCTCTTCACAAGGCCTGCTTATCCCTAAGCAGCAGGTTTCAGCTCCCTGCCAGCCCCTGGAATTACTCAAATAAGCCAATCAAATCTCCTGTAGGAATAGGATGGGGCGGAGGGGCCTTACTTCCCTGATACACCTGACACCATAACGCCTGCCTGTCACAGCCCCTGATTATTGATTTTCTTCCCAAGTGCAGTTCTCATGTGGCCCTGCATGGCACACAGTGTCCTCTTTCCCTGGGCTGTGAGTATATGTAACAAACTACGTTGATCTCATTTGGCTAATTATGTGCTGAGCCATCCCCATAAGCCTAGAACAGGAATCCTTCCCTCACCAACAGAATGAGTAGGAGGCAATCAAAACATTGATAAAAGAATAAAGAACTCTTATAAGTCATTAAAATATAAAGATAAATATTCCAATTCTCAAAATGGTTGGATTTTCAGTTCCAGAAAAAATGAAACAGCTACATCTCTCTATTCTTCCTGCTAAGTACAGCTGAAATCTCTAGGCATTATATAAAACACAAGAAAAATTAAAAGCTGAAAGCTAAAGAGAAGAAGGCAGACCAGTTAAGGTCTCAGGAGCCAAGCACTGAGACAGTGGTGAGCACCCTGGGTTTTCTTTTCACTTCATATTCTGGACTGTGTGCTGGCAAAGCCAGCAACCTGAAAACTTCAGTGGACACTTACTAAAAAAGCCCTAAGAAAAGTCTTCTCTAGCCATTTGAGCAGGAAACTGAAAATCTGATGTGTTATATGCTGGTCATTGTTGAGTGCCTTCAGTGAGTACTAAGGATGGAAGTCAGATTAGAAAGAGATACAGAGTAAACCAAGAATATGCTTTGGCAATGTGATATACTAAATAGTCTAAACAACTGTCCTGATGAGAACAAATGATACAACATACCACATTATGTATTATCCATAATGTATATCTGTTAGAGACTGAATGTCTGTATACCCTCAAAATTCATATGTTGAAATCTTAACCTCCAATGTGATGGGGCTTTGGGAGATAAGATTAAGTCATGAGGATGGAGTCCTAATGAATGGAATAGGTATCCTTATAATAGAGACCCCAGAGAGTTCTCTTGCCCCTTCTGCCATGTAAGGATGGCCTTCTTTATCCAGGAAGCAAACCCCATCAGACCTAGAATCTGCCAGACCTTTGAACATCCCAGCCTCCAGAACTGTGAGAAATGTTTATTGTTTAAGCCTCTCAGTACTTTTGTTATAATAGCCTGTATGTAGATACTATTTTATATATTATGATGTATAATAATATATAAAATGATATGAGTATCAAACCAGAACACTGTTTTATTTCTGACTATTTCTCTAAAATCCTGGAGACCATGGTATTTCAAATTCCATTTAGATGGTTGCTAAGGGCACAATATTAAAACCTAGAATTTGTTCAAGTAGAAAGCCAACCTCAGGGTAAAAGGGAAAGATTAAGAGAAAAAGAGAAATTGAGAGACACAGTGAGAGATTTCAGCTGAAACCTTAACCAGTTAACACCTGAGCACTGGACATATGGAAAAAATAACCTCTGAGAATTCATAATCGCTAATAGTTCTCAATTAGGTTAGTAGCTGGAACTTACACTTGTTGGTAATATGAAAAATTTCAAGTACGGAACTTAATTTAAGAGAGTCCCAGGTTAGAGCCACCTCTAGAACAGTATTTGTATGCTGATGAGAATAATTTATGTCACAGTTTGTAAAAACCAAAGTTCCAGGAAAAGAGATAAGCTGAGAATGTGAGAGAGAATGAAATCCAAAGCACAAGAGAAAGGACTGAAATTTGACAGGGAGAGAGACCTGTCTTCCATATACTGAAGTAATAAAGAGAATAGAGACTAAAGCATAGTTTTAGTGACAAAATGACAACATTCTTCTAATGATTCCTTTTCTCTAAATGGGATAGAAGGTGACTGAGAGAAGGTGGGAATAAGATAAGACACATGAAAAGTTTGAGGACGAGGAAGAGAGTACAACTATCACAGTGGAAAAGGAGCCCTAACAAGAAAACGCAGCAGGACTACCAGGCACTGCTCATCACCACTGCGGGCTTTTTGGGTTTGGTCTGAACGAGGTCAACAATTATTACTAAAATCATTTCCAGGGTTACAATTGAGCTTTTTGAGCTTGTCATAAACACAGTTTGGAATGTTTTCCTTAAACTTGCTCTTAACACAGTTCAACTGATCCCTTTCTTCTCACTCAGTCTTGTTAGATCTTATTATGGTTAATACGAAAGACAGATGGGCAAAAAGAGACAAAACAGAGAGATGAGTGGTAAAAGACGTACACAGAAACATGCACACAACAGACTCGCCAACCAAGAGATGGGGAGGAGAGGGCAACAGGGAACTGGACACAGCTGGGCCCAGAGAAAGGCAACCGACAAAAACTGTCAGATCAGAAATGCAAGTGTGTTCGTCTCTCAGGGGCAGAGTTATGAATGGCTTTTATGTTCTTCTCTCACCTAATCTTTTTCTAAAATGAGTATATATTATTCATTAAAAATGACAGTAATACAGTAACTTCTATGGCTGACTTCTCAAAAAATTTGATTTTTTTTTTTTAGACTTACTTTCTCCATTAATTTTTAAGAAGCTATCAAACATAAACATTCTTACAAATTATAAATGAAGACAAATAATGTAAAAGTTTTATAGCTTATCTAATTTTTCAGTAGCTTAGTTGTTCATGACAGTACAAACACATAAATACTTACTAATTGGTAATTTTTTACAAACGGATTTTTAAATCTTCATTAAGTTGAGATGACTTTAATATTAAATATAAACTGTCAATATTATTTTTTAGTCTTAATATACACTTTTGCAGTCTCACAACTAAGCACCATTATCTACCTACAGTGTGGATCCAATTTGCAAGAAAGATTTATGAGATCTTTTGGTACAAAAGTTTAAATTACCAAATGTTACTCCCAACATTTGCTATTTTTCCTTAAATAATACTGAATCTTATTGCCGAATGATTATTCTCATACCTCTGAAGAGCTTTCATTATTGACATCCACTGTGTTTATAGGAGCTGCTGATGAATCTAAATCTGAACCTTGAGAGCCAACTCTCCCAGGAGTCTGAAACACAAGCAGAAAAAAATCAAAGTAAATATCAACAATATATTCATAAACTATTTAATAACTAAATAGTAATCAGGGCTAGCCTTACACATCAAAGAAGATGTCCTCTCAATAACAACAAACAGCACTAGAAGCTATCCTTTACTGAAGACTGAACCTAATCCTGGATCAACATATCTGCATTCTCTCCGGTTTAGTCTTTTTAAATTACTACAAAGTTTACCTTTATAAACTTTTTATTTTGATTGTGCTTTATCATCTTCACCTCACTTTCACAGAGTATCTTATTTAATCATAATGACATCCCTGAGAGATACAGGCAAAATGTTTTATCTTTAGATGAGAAAACAGATTCAAAGCAGCTAAGGGACTTCTCAAGATTGTACTGTTAAGAAAAATCATAAAGAAATCAAACTAAAATGCTGTAATTCTAATTCCTCTTGCATTGCTCTCCACTATATCAACTGAACTACAATGATTTGAGAGGAGCTATAAAGATCAATGCAAAAAAGCAAAATGGCTGTCTGGGGAGGCCTTGCAGATAGCTGTGAAAAGAAGAGAAGCGAAAAGCAAAGGAGAAAAGGAAAGATATAAACATCTAAATGCAGAGTTCCAAAGAATAGCAAGAAGAGATAAGAAAGCCTTCTTCAGTGATCAATGCAAAGAAATAGAGGAAAACAACAGAATGGGAAAGACTAGGGATCTCTTCAAGAAAATCAGAGATACCAAAGGAACATTTCATGCAAAGATGGGCACGATAAAGGACAGAGATGGTGTGGACCTAACAGAAGCAGAAGATATTAAGAAGAGGTGGCAAGAATACACAGAAGAACTGTACAAAAAAGAGCTTCAAGACCTAGACAATCATGATGATGTGATCACTGACCTAGAGCCAGACATCCTGGAATGTGAAGTCAAGTGGGCCTTAGAAAGCATCACTACGAACAAAGCTAGTGGAGGTGATGGAATTCCAGTGGAGCTATTCCAAGTCCTGAAAGATGATGCTGTGAAAGTGCTGCACTCAAGATGCCAGCAAATTTGGAAAACTCAGGAGTGGCCACAGGACTGGAAAAGGTCAGTTTTCATCCCAATCCCAAAGAAAGGCAATGCCAAAGAGTGCTCAAACTACCAAACAATTGCACTCATCTCACACGCTAGTAAAGTAATGCTCAAAATTCTCCAAGCCAGGCTTCAGCAATATGTGAACCGTGAACTTCCTGATGTTCAAGCTGGTTTTAGAAAAGGCAGAGGAACCAGAGATCAAATTGCCAACATCCGCTGGATCATGGAAAAAGCAAGAGAGTTCCAGAAAAACATCTATTTCTGCTTTATTGACTATGCCAAAGCCTTTGACTGTGTGGATCACAATAAACTATGGAAAATTCTGAAAGAGATGGGAATACCAGACCACCTGATCTGCCTCTTAAGAAATCTGTATGCAGGTCAGGAAGCAACAGTTAGAACTGGTCATGGACCAACAGACTGGTTCCAAATAGGAAAAGGAGTACGTCAAGGCTGCATATTGTCACCATGTTTATTTAACTTATATGCAGAGTACATCATGAGAAATGCTGGACTGGAAGAAACACAAGTTGGAATCAAGATTGCCGGGAGAAATATCAATAACCTCAGATATGCAGATGACACCACTCTTCTGGCAGAAAGTGAAGAGGGGCTAAAAAGCCTCTTGATGAAAGTGAAAGTGGAGAGTGAAAGGGTTGGCTTAAAGCTCAACATTCAGAAAACGAAGATCATGGCATCTGGTCCCATCACTGCATGGGAAATAGATGGGGAAACAGTGGAAACAGTGTCAGACTTTGTTTTTCTGGGCTCCAAAATCACTGCAGATGGTGACTGCAGCCATGAAATTAAAAGACGCTTACTCCTTGGAAGGAAAGTTATGACCAACCTAGATAGCATATTCAAAAGCAGAGACATTACTTTACCAACAAAGGTTCGCCTAGTCAAGGCTATGGTCTTTCCTGTGGTCATGTATGGATGTGAGAGCTGGACTGTGAGGAAGGCTGAGCGCCGAAGAATTGATGCTTTTGAACTGTGGTGTTGGAGAAGACTCTTGAGAGTCCCTTGGACTGCAAGAAGATCCAACCAGTCCATTCTGAAGGAGATCAATCCTGGAATTTCTTTAGAAGGAATGATGCTGAAGCTGAAACTCCAGTATTTTGGCCACCTCATGCGAAGAGTTGACTCATTGGAGAAGACTCTGATGCTGGGAGGGATTGAGGGCAGGAGGAGAAGGGGACGACAGAGGATGAGATGGCTGGATGGCATCACTGACTCGATGGATGCGAGTCTGAGTGACCTCCGGGAGCTGGTGATGGACAGGGAGGCCTGGCGTGCTGCGGTTCATGGGGTCGCAAAGAGTCGGACACGACTGAGCGACTGATCTCTGATCTGATAAAGATCAACACAGGTCACATTACCTAGTCACCCACCTATCTACTACCCATGCCAACCATTACCAATCTGTCTCCAACATTTAATATTCCACCATCAAAGATACAGTCTGGAGGGTTAAAGGTCTTTTTTCCTCCTGCAACATTTTTATTCATTATACTTAGGTATGACCTTAAAGGAACTGGAAATCTACTAAAAACATCAGGTAAAAGACAGATTCCAAGTACAAGAAGTGACTCAATAATCCTTATCAAAAAACAATGAGTGCAAACTATCATTATTCTCACCATATGCAAGAGAGAATAAAGGTGTGGAAATTAAGTTACTTGCTCCAAGTCACATGACCAGTAAGTGGGGGAAAAAAACTCCTCACAAGAGAGATGAGCCCCCAAATGTGAAGTATGTCCAGGAAAACTACAGAACTACAGGGAATAGAAAACCTACCCTTAAAGGACTTGCATACAGATTGACTTGACCTGAAAATCAGGGCAAAAACCCCAGACTGAAAAGTGCATGAAGCACACAGATTCAAAGGGCGGGGGAGACACAGCTAACTGAATAGGTAAATAAAACAGCTAACATGGAAAAAAGAAAAGTGTATGGATCATAGGTGAGGGGACTCACCTACTCTCATCTTGAAAAGGCTGCTGCAGAGAAAGGAACTAGCTGGAATGCTCCACATGGTCTCTGAGTCACTGGAAGGAGCCATTTATGTGATCTCAGCCTGCCTTGCGATACTAACGCTGGCAAGCACCATACTGGAATCCTCCACCCAGCCTATCAGCACCAGTGGGCGAACACTGCACCTCGGTTGGGTCTCATAGCTGGCCAAGCAACAGCCCCAACCCACCAGTACCCCCACCGCAACTGTGACCCCACCAACTGCACGCATAGGAGACTCCCCTTAAGCACCTGGCTCTGATGGCCAGGCAGGATTGTGCTTCTGAGATCCACAGGACATCTCCTAAATAAGACCACTCCTTCTAGACTAGGAGAGACCACTGATATACCTAATATACGAAACAAACATAAAGAAATAGGCAACATGAGGAGATAAAGATAGTCCAATCTACAGAGTAAGACAGAACCTCAAAAAAAGAACAATATGGAGATAAGCAATCTACCTGATAAGAAGTTCAAAAGGAATGGTCATAAAGACAACAGCCAAATACAAGTGAAGAAAAAATTAGCATTGTGAGAACTTCAACAAAGAGAAAACAAAGTTATAACTGAAAAATATGCTAGAGGGGTTCAACAGCAAACTAGATTAAGCAGGAAAACAAATCAGCCAGCAGGAAGACAAGACAATGGCACTCACCCAGACAGAGCAGAGAAATGAAGATAGTATTTTAAAAGTGAAGATGCCTTACAGGGTCTTCAGGACAACATCAAGCAGAGTAACATTTGCATTATAGGGGGTACAAGAAAGAAAAGAAAGGGACAGAAAACCTATTTAAAGAAATAGTTGCTAAAAACATCCTTAACAGGGGGAAGGAAACAGATATCCAGGTCCAGGAAGAATCCTCCAAATAAGATGAACCCAATGAGATACATAGCAAGACACACTATAATTAAAACTGTAAAAGGAATCAAGAGAGAATCCTAAAAGCAATAAGACAAAAACAGATTGTCATGTACAAGGAAAACCCTATGATACTATAGCAGATTTTTCAGTAGAGTCTCTAAAGGCAGAAGGGAGTGGCAAATCATATTCAAAGTGCTAAGAGAAAAAAACTTCCAACCAAGAATTCTCTACTTGAGGACATCCCTGGCAGTCCAGTGCTTAAGACTCTGTGCTTCCAATGCAAGGGGTGATGGTTCGATCCCTGGTCAGGGAACTAAGATCATACAAGCTGCCCGGCACAGCCAAAAAAAGAATTCTCTACCCAGCAAACTTTTCATTCAGAATTGAAGATCATCAAGAAAACTCTTGATGAGCAAAAACTAAACGTGTTCATCACCAGTGAACTGATCTAACAAGAAATATTAAAGGGACTTCTTTAAGGTGAAAAGAAATGGCACTAATTAATTAAAAAAATATATGAAAGTTAAAAAAAAAGATCTCACTGCTAAAGGTAAATATGATAAAGGGAGAGGATCAATGACTTATAAATTAAGCACAAAGGTTAAAAGATGAAAGTACTAAACTAAAATTACACTAATTGGTTAAAAGATGCATAAAAAGAAATAAAATGTGTCATCAAAAGTACAAAACATCAGGAGAGAGTAAAAGACAAAGCTTTGGAATGATTTCTAATTTAAGTTGCCAGCAACTTAGAACAGGCTACTACTTACATAGAATGTCATAGGTGAACCTTACAGTAACCACAGGAAAAAACTTACAGAAAATATACAAAAGAAAATAAAAAAAGAATCTAAACATGACACGAAAAAAAAATAATTCACACAATAACACGAAAAGAGAGAAGAAAGGAAGAACAGTTAGAAACTATAAAAACAGCCAGAGAACAACTAACAAAATGGCAATAAGCACATGATTATCAGTAATTACCTTAAATTTAAGTGGACTATATTCAGTACAGTCTTATGTCAAGAAATAAGAAACCCCCAATAAGCAATCTAGCCATACACCTAAAGAAACTAGAAAGGAACAAAGACCAAAATTGGTAGAAGGGAGGAAATAAAGGAGAGAAATAAAATAGAGATTAAAGATACACACACACAAACACGTACACACACACAAACATGTACACACATACAAACACGTACACTATAAAGATCAATGAAACTAATCTGGTTGGTTGAAAAGATTTAAAAAAAAAAAAAAAAAAAAAAACTGCCAAACATTTAGCTATACTCACCAGGGGAAAAAAGAGAACTCAAGTAAGATCAGAGATGAAAGAAGAGATGTTACAACTAACACAAAGACACACAAAGGATTTCTTATATGACTATACTCCAACAAACTGGACAACCTAAAACAAATGGATACATTCCTAAAAACACAGTCTTCAAGGCTAAATCATGAAGAAATAGAAAATCTGAATAGACCTATTACTACTAAAGAGATTTTGAAACAGCAATCAAAAATCTCCCAAAAAACCAAAGCCCAGAGCAGACAGCTTCACTAATGAATTACACAAAATATTCAAAGATTTAATACCTATCCTTCTCAAATTCTTCCCAAAAAATTGAAAAGCAGGGAAGCCTTCCAAACACATCCTATGAAGCCAGCATTAATGAAAACCAGTCAAGGAAACCACAAAAAAATAAAAAATAACAGGCCCAATATCCTTGATGAAAACAGATGCAAAAATCCTCAACAAAATATTAGCAAATTGAATCCAACAATACATTAAAAAGAAGCAAACATCATTATTAAGCAAAATTTATTCCAGGGATCCAAGGATGGCTCAACATCCACAAAATCAATATGATACATCATGTTAACAAAATGAAAGATAAAAATTATATGGTCATCTCAATAGATGCAGAAAAATCATTTGACAAAATTAAACATCAATTTATGATAAAACACTCAATAAAGTGGGTACAGAAGAAACATAATAAAGGCCACATATGATAAACACACAACTAATATCACAGTAAACAGTGAAAACTGAAAGCTTGCCCTCTTAAGATCAGGAAACAAGACAAGGATGCCCACTACTACCACATTTTTTCAACAAAGCACTGGAATTCCTAGCCAAAGCAATTAGGCAAGAAAGAAAAAGAAAAGGAAATAACAAACTTCCAAATCAGAAAGTAAAACTGGCACACTATTTGCAGATAACATGATATGTAAAGAAAACCCTAAAGATTACACACACACACTATTGTCACTAATAAACAAAATAAATGAATTCAGTGAAGTCACAGAGTACAAAATCAACATACAGAGAAATCTGTGGCATATCTAGGCCAATAATGAACTATAAGGAAGAAAAATTAAGAAAATAATCCCATGTATGACTGCATCATAAATAATAAAATACCTAAGAATAAATTCAACCAAGGAGGTGAAAGACTTGGCAGAGTGAAAACTATAAGACACTGATGGGGCTTCCCTGGTGGCTCAGTGGTAGAGAATCCACCTGTCAATGCAGGAGACACGGGTTTGATCCCTGGTCTGGGAGGGTCCCACATGCTGTGGAGCAGCTAGGCCCCTGTGCCCCAACTATGGAGCCGCTGCTCTGGATTCAGGAGCTGCAACCACTGAGACCACGTGCCGCAGCTACTGAATTCCGAGCGCCCTGAAGTCTGTGCTCTGCAACAAGAAGCCACCACAGTGAGAGGCCCACATACCGCAACAAGAGAAAAAGCCAGTGCAGCAATCAAGACCCAGCACAGCCAAAAATAAATAAATTTTTTTTAAAAAGACACTGATGAATAAAGTTGAAGAAGACAAACAAATGCAAAGATATTTTGTATTCATGGACGGGAAAAACATTGTTTAAATATCCATATTCCCCATAGCAATCTACAGATTCAATGCAATCTCTATCAAAACTCCCAATGGCATATTTCAAAAAACTAGAACAAATTATGCTAAAATGTGTATGGAACCCAAAAAAATTCCCCAATGGTCAAAATAATCCTGAAAAAGAAGAAAAAAGCGACTGCAAGAAGATCCAACCAGTCCATTCTGAAGGAGATCAATCCTGGAATTTCTTTAGAAGGAATGATGCTGAAGCTGAAACTCCAGTATTTTGGCCACTTCATGCGAAGAGTTGACTCATTGGAGAAGACTCTGATGCTGGGAGGGATTGAGGGCAGGAGGAGAAGGGGACAACAGAGGATGAGATGGCTGGATGGCATCACTGACTCGATGGATGCGAGTCTGAGTGACCTCCGGGAGCTGGTGATGGACAGGGAGGCCTGGCGTGCTGCGGTTCATGGGGTCGCAAAGAGTCGGACACGACTGAGCGACTGATCTGATCTGATCATGCTCTCTGGTTTCAAACTGTACTCTAAAGCTACCAAGTCTTCCCTGGTGGCTCAAATGGTAAAGAATCTGCCTACAATGCAGAAGACCCGAGTTCGATCCCCAGATTAGGAAGATCCCCTGGTGAAGGGAATGGTATCCACTCCTATATTACTGCTCGGTGAATTCCATAGACAGAGGAGCCTGCTAGGCTACAGTCCGTGGGGTCGCAAAGAGCTGAATACAACTGAGCAACAAACACACATAAAGCTACAGTAATAAAAACACACATAAAGCTACAGTAATAAAAACACACATAAAGCTACAGTAATAAAAACAGTATGTACCAGCACAAAAACAGACACACAGATCAATGAAAGAATTGAGAGCATAAAAATGCAAACCTACACACGTATAGACAATTAATTTATGAAAAAGAAGCAAAGAACATACCATGGAGAAAAGACAGTAGCTTCAATAACAGTGCTGGGGAAAATGCACTGCCACATGCAAAAGAATGAAACAATTAACTCAAAAGGGATTAAAGACTTGAATGTAAGACTTGAAACCATGGAATTTCTAGAAGAAAACTTTAGACATCACTCTTAGCAATATTTTTGTGGCTCTGACTCCCAAGGCAAGGGAAAGGAAAGCAAAAATAAAAGGGGCTATATCAAATTAAGAAGTTTCTGCACAGCAAAGGAAACCATCATCAAAACAAAAAGGCAACCTACTGAATAGGAAAAGATATTTGCAAATCATATATCCAATAAGGGGTTAATATCTGAAATCTACAAAGAAGGTGTACAACTCAACAATGTCAGAGAATCTGAACAGACATTTTTCCAAAGAAGACACACAGGCGGCCAAGAGGCACATGAAAGGATGCTCACTATCACTAATTATTAGGGAAATGGAAATCAAGACCACAGTGACATAACAGATCACACCTATCAGAAAAGACAAGAAGTAAACGTCTGAGAGACTGAGGAAAAAAAGGAATGCTGCAAGCTAGCGGTGGGACTATAAACTGGTGCAGCCACTATGAAAAGCAGTATGGAGGGTCTTCAAAACATTAAGACTAAAAACTACCAGTATGACCCAGTTATTCCACTCTGTGTATGTATCAAAAAAAAAAAAAAAAAAAACCCTGATTCAAAGAAGATCCACATACCCCTATACATTACAGGATTATTTGTAATAGCCAAGATATTTAAAAATCTACATGTCCATTAAAGGATGAACGGACAAAGATGATGTGGCATACACAGACACACACTGGACTACTAAGCCACTTTTTTAAAAAATGAAACTTTGCCCATTTGTAAATGAAGTCACTCAGAGAAAGACAAACACCATATGATTTTGCTCATACATGGAATCTAAAAAAACAAACAAATGAACAAATAAAAACTAAAACTCAAAGATACCGAGAACAGATTAGTGGTTACCACAGCAAGGGGATTGGGAGGTGGACGAGACAGGTGAAGGGGATCAACTGTAGGGTGATGGGCAGCAGCTATACTTGCGGTGTGATCCCCTGTAGTGTACACAGATGTCAAATTTCAATGCTATACACTTCAAACTTGTATAATTTTCAAATGTTTTAAGTGAAAAATTACAAGCTAACTGTTCAAAACAAAGAACAGGTTAACTAAACTGTGACATACCCAACTCAACAAACCTAACAATTAAAAATGACAAGGATGGGGGCTTCCCTGATGGTCCAGTGGTTAAGACTCCAAGCTTCCCCTGCAGGAGGCATGGTGGGTTCAATCCCTGGTTGGGGAACTAGGGTCCCACATGCTATGTAGCATGGTGAAAAAAAACTTTTCAGTGACAGGGCAAAGACTATATAAAGAAATTACAATGTATGTGATATAATGTTGAATTTGTAAGAGAGGAAAAATACAAAGTTTGGATATATTATGGTTATGGTTTCAATTATGTAAAGATAAACACAGAGACTGAAAGGTCTTAAGAGGCTGATGTGTTTTCTGTCAGGGCTGTATTTGTTATTACTGCTTTTCCCCTATGTAACTCAAAGGATAAGATCTGTATTGATGATTTAATTAACCACCTGCCCATATCCTCCTGAGTGTAGTCATTTTTTTTTTTAATTTTCAGATTTTTTTAAAGTAAAAAATATTGGGGCTTGTAAAAAGATCCAGATGATTATAATTATTAAACACCTATCACTAATGCTCAGTGCCACCAGCCAACAGATCAAATTTTGAAAACATGGGGGAAAAAGTTTATATGGTATTTAAAGTATTTATTTCAACCAAATAAGAATAAATGCCTGTAGTATATCTGGCTACTCTAGGTTGTTGATAATATAAAAATAATTCCTACTACCAACAACTATAAGATCAACAAAAAGCGTCAGTCTCTACAAAAACTGCTTTCAAAAACCACATACAGGCTTTTGAAAAAAGTAAAAGTCACTCAGTCCTATCCGACTCTTTGCGACCCTCTAACCCTTTGAAATTCTCCATGGAATTCTCCAGGCCAGAATATTGGAGCAGGTAGACCTTCCCTTCTCCAGATCTTTCCAACCCAGGGATCAAATCCAGGTCTCCCACATTACAGGTGGATTCTTTACCAGCTGAGCCAAGAGGGAAGCCCTAAGAACAGCACTTAACTGAGGGTGGAAAAAGTTATTATTTACTGTATGCAATACCTTGAAAGGTATTACTATCATAGAAGTTTTAACATGAAGTTTCTTTGAAATTCATATTTTATCTATTACAGACTAGTTGTTTATTGAAAATAACTACACTGCTGCAATCCAAAGCAACCAATAATTATGTCTTCTAGTTATGACTGAAAATCTAATAGCAAAGAAAAACAGAATCAAAAACACCTACGAGTATATAAGAAACATCTATTTTCTGGATGGATGACAAAAATTTTTCTAATACCTAGTGATACACTGAGTCAGAGCTTCCAAAATTCTCTCCCTACATCTGACTCCCCCCAACCCCAACCCTGCTATCAGATCAGATCAGATCAGATCACTCACTCAGTCGTGTCCGACTTTTGCGACCCCATGAATCGCAGCACGCCAGTCTTCTCTATCACCAACTCCCAGAGGTCACTGAGACTAACATCCATCAAGTCAGTGATGCCATCCAGCCATCTCATCCTCTGTCGTCCCCATCTCCTCCTGCCCCCAATGCCTCCCAGCATCAGAGTCTTCTCCAATGAGTCAACTCTTCGCATGAGGTGGCCAAAGTACTGGAGTTTCAGCTTTAGCATCATTCCTTCCAAAGAAATCCCAGGGCTGATCTCCTTCAGAATGGACTGGTTGGATCTTCTTGCAGTCCAAGGGACTCTCAAGAGTCTTCTCCAACACCACAGTTCAAAAGCATCAATTCTTCGGCGCTCAGCCTTCCTCACAGTCCAGCTCTCACATCCATACATGACCACAGGAAAAAGCATAGCCTTGACTAGACGGACCGTTGTTGGCAAAGAATGTCTCTGCTTTTGAATATGCTATCTAGGTTGGACATAACTTTCCTTCCAAGGAGTAAGCGACTTTTAATTTCATGGCTGCAGTCACCATCTGTAGTGATTTTGGAGCCCAGAAAAATAAAGTCTGACACTGTTTCCCCATCTATTTCCCATGAAGTGATGGGACCAGATGCCATGATCTTCGTTTTCTGAATGCATATATGACTTCATTCCAGAGAAGTTCAAGCAGGAAGAGGGCAAGAATTTCATTGAGAACATAACAGTTGTACAACCTAATTGCTACCAAAAATAAAGAACCACATCTCTAAAATTTATCTATCTTCAAAGCACTAAAATCAAGTAAAAGGATAACTAGTCTTTGCACACAGAAGAGATGTATTAAATGCTGAATTTAAAGTAAACGCACAAGCCACACCTCTCTAGCTGAAACTAGACTGGAAGCTAAGTCAGCTAAGGCTGACTTGATAACAGATTAATTGCTGGGAAAAGCTCAGTTGACTAGAAATAAATTACTGCTTTTATGAAAATCTTTGAAAAAAATGTAGGATACTAAATACACCTTATTGAAACTGGAAGGGATACAAGTATTAGAAATTAAATGACATAACCACCTCAAACTTGGAGACTTCTAAGACATCTGTAAGAATTTCTTACAAAATGCACCTTTCAGCATTGATTTTGTCACTTTATTTCACCCTCTGCTTATCATAAAGACCAATTAGGAAAATTTTCACAAATTCAAAAACTCTGAAAAGCCATCTACTATATTCAGACCCTAAGAAGTGCTTTTTAAATACATTACCTGATCCTTGTACTATAAATGGATAATCAAGAGATTTCTTAGGGGCCTCATTATCTCTTTACTATTAAGAGGTAAGAACTTAGCACATACAGATAAACTGAGAAGGTATAATTTTTTTTTTATTTCATGGAGAGCACTTCAGCACTTCACAGGGAATTTTCATGCTCAATCTCTTAGCACCATTCATTGTTAGGAGGTCTCATTCACTCCCCCAATTTTAATTATCCTCCAATGCAGCCAAAAATAAAATTTATTAAATAAATCTAATAGAGATTTCTGCTGAACTTCAAATTCATATATTTTCCTATGTTGCTAAATATCTCTAAATATCTCAAGTCATTTTATTCAAAATCAAATTCATTATCTTTTCTCACAACCTTTTATCTATTTGCATTCTCTACCCAAAATAACAGAAAAATCACACACCCATCTTGCCTAATTCAAAGCATTACTCTTAGGTTCCTCTCCTCCCTAACCTTCACAGCCAATCACTAAGTTAATTCAGTCACCTACACAAATTTTAATCTATTCTTTCTTCATCTTCTTTGTCATTAACTCAGTTCAGGATGTCATCATCTCTTTTCTGGACTAGTAAAGAAACTTAATTTAACACCCTGTATCTCGACACCACATTTCCAATTGCTTTCTGATTTTCCAAAAGATCTCAAATGAATCATATCCAAAATCAAACCACTACCTCAACCCTTTACCATCCCAGGAAAAAGTTTTCTTTTCGTGCTGAATTCCCTGCTGCTGCTGCTGCTAAGTCGCTTCAGTGTCCAGCTCTGTGTGACCCCACAGACGGCAGCCCACCAGGCTCCCCCATCCCTGGGACTCTCCAGGCAAGAACACTGGAGTGGGTTGCCAATTCCTCTTCCAATGCATGAAAGTGAAAAGTGAAAGTGAAGTCGCTCAGTCGTGTCGGACCCTCAGCGACCCCACTAGCTTGGTTAATTATAATCCTCATTTATTTAAAACCTTGGCTAAAACCTAACTGAACTCAAATCGATATTTACACACCAATGTTCACAGAAGCATTATTCACAACAACTAAAATGTGTAAACAAAAAAAAAAAGTCAAAAAACCCAGAAGCCCACCAATGGATGTGTGGATAAACAAAATGTGGTATATAAATAAAACAGAATATTTTTTAGCCTTTCAAAGGGATGAAATTCTATACATGCTACAACATGGATGAATTCAGGAAGCATTCAGTTCAGTTCAATCACTCAGTTGTGTTTGACTCTTTGCGACCCCATGAATCGCAGCACTCCAGGCCTCCCTGTCCATCACCAACTCCCGGAGTTTACCCAAACTCATGTCCATCGAGTCGGTGATGCCATACAGCTATCTCACCCTCTGTTGTCCCCTTCTCCTCCTGCCCCCAATCCCTCCCAGCATCAGGGTCCTTTCCAATGAGTCAACTCTTCGCATGAGGTGGCCAAAGTACTAGAGTTTCAGCTTCAGCATGGGTCCTTCCAATGAACACCCAGGACTGATCTCCTTTACAATGGACTGGTTGGATCTCCTTGCAGTCCAAGGGACTCTCAAGAGTCTTCTCCAACACAACAGTTCAAAAGCATCAATTCTTCGATGCTCAGCCTTCTTCACAGTCCAACTCTTACATCCATACATGACCACTGGAAAAACCACAGCCTTGACTAGATGGACCTTTGTTGACAAAGTAATGTCTCTGCTTTTGAATATGCTATCTAGGTTGGTCATAACTTTCCTTCCAAGGAGTAAGTGTCTTTTAATTTCATGGCTGCAGTCACCATCTGCAGTAATTTTGTAGCCCCCAAAAATAAAGTCAGCCACTGTTTCCACTGTTTCCCCATCTATTTCCCATGAAGTGATGGGACTGGATGCCATGATCTCAGTTTTCTGAATGTTGAGCTTTAAGCAGGAAGCATTAGGCTAAATGAAATAAGCCAGACACAAAAGGGCCAATATGTATGACTCTACTAATATGAGTACTTAGAATAATCAAATTCATAGGGACAGAAAGTAAAATAATGACTACCAGAGGCTAGGGTAGGGGGAATAATGGTAGAGTTTCAGTTTGGGAATGATAAAAACATTCTGGAAATAGATAGGTGTAATGGTTGTACAATATGAATGTACTTAATTCCACTAAACTGTACACTTTAAAATGATAAAAATGCTAAATTTTATGTTACCACAATTTTTAAGTTTTAAAACTAACTGAATCTCAAGTTAATGGTATAGTCACACAGAGAACTATTTCAAGTGTTTTAAGAAGTGTTTTGACTATATAGTCTTAGTGAGCTATAATGGTATAATGACAAAAAGAACTATAAGTTTATTAATAGCAATGCTAGTATTATTAAAATTATTATACATATTTTAGGAAAAAATAATTATGTCAAGGTTAAGAGCCAATATATTCAGTATAAATTTTCAAAATATAAACTCAAAGAAGGGAAATATTTTATAATATTTAATTTGACCTCATGTTGTTTTGCTTTTTTTTTCCTCTCTCTCTTCTTGCTTTTTAAATATCTCTCTGTGTATGCATGTATATTCTAGTTCTTATCTTCAGTGCTTAAAAGCAATGACAACACAGAAGCAATAAGTACCCTAAGTGCCCAGACAGTGGTACTTAAATAGCATTTCCCATTAAAAGGAACCAGGACTCTAGAGAAATGGATGAGTCCAGCCTGAAGGAGAAATCTTATTAGATGAATCTGGGACACGTTGTGCCATAAAGGAAGTAAGTTATCAAATACTTAACAGGGTCCTGTCAAAATGACAAAGCCAACTTAAATGCACTTCCACTAGGTAAAGCTGGGACAAGGTGCATATCAAAAAGTCACAATGGCTTCAACTAACTGAAACCCACTAAATATATATAGATTCTTGAGTTCATGAGGATCCATATTAAAAAAATCCATGAGTTCAAACGAAAAAGACACTCATTGATCACTATTAGAGTATCAACTCTTATTCCGAAAATTCATAATTAAAGAAAAAGAATTAAGCATGTATCCTGACCATCTAATATACACTGAAGTTCATGGCAACCAAATAGTTCTTTACAGAAAAATATCAGCTAACATATGCAGAAGAAATAAAAATCTAGAAAATCAAGTTTGCAATTATTGATGAAATCAGTCTTTCCAACTTGCAGTATCATAAAACTTTTCCTTAGATAAATTTTTCTGTCCTTTAAACTATTATATTTCTTATTCATACTTCTGTAACACTCATGATACAAAGAAGAAAGTGGTGGTAAACTACTATAGTTAATGACCGTCAATAAATCACACCTACATTTTAATGCCCTTGTAATTCTCATGCATAACCCTCTCCCATATGGGCTCTGGCCATGACACTTGCCTTGCCTCATGGTAGTCTAGCAAATAAGGCACAAGTAGAGTGCACAGTGGGATTTGTTCACTCATTGCTGGAAACTCCTTTATCACCATATAAGCCCAGGCTAACTTTGGACACATGTGACCCAATGAATACTACTAGCAATTTGACACAGACTATGTTAGAGTATCATCCCAATCAAAGCTGTATTAGTAACTCTTAAGAGAAAATAGCAAAAGAATCATTTGGCTTACCCTAGCCCCAACTGTTGATCCTCAGAATACAGAGCAAATAAAATGTGTTGGTTTTAAGCCAAAGCTTGGAGATGGTTTATTATGCAGCAACAGAGAGAATTTCGAAAAGGGCATGGCAACCCACTCCAGTATTCTTGCCTGGAAAATCCCATGGACAGAGGAGCCTGGTGGGTTACAGTTCATGAGGTCGAAAAGAATCAGACATACTTCACAACTAAAGAGCATCACAACAGATACAATTAGATACAACAGATATAATGCTGTATCTTCTCCACAAAAGAAAAGGCATCTTTCTGAGGATGGGAGCCCTATAAGACTGAGGTATTTATCAAATTTCCTAGTAAGGACACAATAAAAGCATCCACCTGAGTTTACAATACTTCTCATACATTAAAAGAATTAACATATTTCCTCCAATATTTACATTATTCTCTTTTCAATAGATTCTTTTTTTAACTTTCTAAGTTAAACAAGACTCTTGAGAGTCCCTTGGACTGCAAGGAGATCCAACCAGTCCATCCTAAAGGAGACCAATCCTGAGTGTTCACTGGAAGGTCTGATGTTGAAGCTGAAACCCCAATACTTTGGCCACCTGATGCGAAGAGCTGACTCACTTGAAAAGACCCTGATGCTGGGAAAGATTGAAGGCAGAAGGAGAAGGGGACGACAGAGGACGATATGGTTAGATAGCATCACAGACTCAATGGAGATGAGTTTGAGTAAACTCTGGGAGTTGGGGATGGACAAGGAGGCCTGGCGTGCTGTGGTCCATGGAGTTGCAAAGAGTCGGACATGACTGAGCAACTGAACTGAGTTAAACAAGAGACTAGAACTAAACTGCCACTCTAGTTTTCAGGGTATCTGAGTAAAAATCAAGATTGTTTTTTTCTTTGACAATATTCTTTTGTGGAGTGTTGGAAAGCCATCACTCTCAATTACTGCTTGTGTTGGGAGTGTTGCTGTTTAGTCATAAAGTCATGTCCAACTCTTTTGAGACCTCATCCTCTGTCCATGGGATTCCGCAGGCAGAGTGGGTTGGAGTGGGTTGCATTTACTTCTCCAGGGGATCTTTCCAACCCAGGGATCAAACCTGTGTGTGCTGCATTGCAGGTGGAAATTTTTTTATCACTCAGCCACTGGGGAAGTGTAACTAAATCCAAAACTGTATATACTCTGACTCACTGCTAGGAAATTACCTAGTCGACAATTTCATTAAATGATCTTATGTACAAGCATGTAAGTATACAAGCATGTTTACTGCAGTGTTATGTATCAGCAAAACTGGAAACAAACTAAATGTCCTTCAACAGAGAAATGATTAAATTTTAGTAAGCCATATAATAAAATATAATGTATAATATAGTTATTAAAAATAAATAATAAAAGAGGGACTTCGGAAAGTGCTGATAGTGAAAGCTCTCCAAACTATATTAACTGGAAAAAAAAAATCAAACTCTTAGAAGAGTATGCTCATACTGCATAACGTTAACATATATATCCATTAAAACTCTGTGGAAAAATATACAAGAAGCTATTAGAAATAATTACTGGAAGGACCTTCTACTTCTCACTTTATAGCTTCTATGCTGCTAATCCTTAACTTCTTTCAGCCTCAAGCTTCACATAAAGTTGTCTCGTAAGTCCTTTCCTGCTTGCTCTCAAACTTCAGCCTTGAAAATGGTCACTACTACTCTTTGTTCTAATCTCCATTATAACTCTAATGCCTTTAAACTTGTCTTACAACTCGTCTTTGTAATTACTTCACTTTTCCTCCTCTGAGTTCCTTCTTTCTATACCTTCTTCTTAAAATTGAATATATCCTGATTTGTACCAAATCCTGATGTAAAAGGCTTACTCAGACTTTACAATATGACCTTGACCCACTATATGACTCCACTGATGTTGTTCTATCCATCATAAATCCATGTACAATAGGAAGCTTCTTTACAAATATACCACATTTAACCCTAATTCATTTATATCAGCTTTCAACTGAAAACAAGTCCTAGTCTTTTAAATGTAAGCAATTCCACCTAACCTAGAGTCATCAACAACTTTAATAAGCACGCAAATAGTCACCCATGTTACTCAATTATTAATGCTGAATTCAGAGCAATCCCTATTCAATCTGTCTTTGTAAGTGGTCTCTAAGAGGCTTTATCTCCCTTGTTGCACCTGATTCCAGCCCACTCCAAAATTTCTCAAGTGCCAGTACACAATATACTTCTGCATCATAGGCCCCCTGAGAGAGTCATTTCCTGGCAAGTTGATAAGGAGCCTTCGGGTCCAGAGGAGAGAGGGGTCTGGAATTCTCAAGATGGAGGAAAGGACAAACTTTTTTTCCTTCTCTACATTCCTTAGGATTATATAATAATAATGTATCCTGCCTGAGGACAGTCTCTGGATTAAGGATAGTCTCTGGATTAAACCTTCTGTTACCTTAAAATGTAAATTACGGGAATAGACCTGGTCTTTACAAGGATGTATCCTGCCTGAGGACAGTCTCTGGATTAAACCTTCTGGCTAATTCCATTACCTTAAACTGTAAATTATGGGAGTAGGTCTGATGAGGTCTTTATAACCTCCAGACATTCTTTGGACTCATTGGAGACTATACCCCACACCCAAGAGAAGAAACCCAAGAAGGTAGGTGTTGCAAGAGGGCATCAGAGGGCAGACACACTGAAACCATACTCACAGAAAACTAGTCAATCTAACCACACTAGGACCACAGCCTTGTCTAACTCAATGAAACTAAGCCATGCCCGTGGGGCAACCCAGGATGGGCGGGTCATGGTGGAGAGATCTGACAGAATGTGGTCCACTGGAGAAGAGAATGGCAAACCACTTCAGTATTCCTGCCTTGAGAACCCCACGAACAGTATGAAAAGGCAAATTGATAGGATACTGAAAGAGAAACTCCCCAGGTCAGTAGGTGCCCAATATGCTACTGGAGATCAGTGGAGAAATAACTCCAGAAAGAATGAAGGGATGGAGCCAAAAACAATACCCAGATGTGGATGTGACTGGTGATAGAAGCAAGGTCCGATGCTGTAAAGAGCAATATTGCATAGGAACCTGGAATGTCAGGTCCATGAATCAAGGCAAATTGGAAGTGGTCAAACAAGAGATGGCAAGAGTGAATGTCGACATTCTAGGAATCAGTGAACTCAAATGGACTGGAATGGGTGAATTTAATTCAGATGACCATTATATCTAGTACTGCGGGCAGGAATCCCTCAGAAGAAATAGAGTAGCCATCATGGTGAACCAAAGGGTCCAAAATGCAGTACTTGGATGCAATCTCAAAAATGACAGAATGATCTCTGTTCGTTTCCAAGTCAAACCATTCAATATCATAGTAATCCAAGTCTATGCCCCAACCAGTAACGCTGAAGAAGCTGAAGTTGAACGGTTCTATGAAGACCTCCAAGACCTTTTAGAGCTAACACCCCAAGAAGATGTCCTTTTCATTATAGGGGACTGGAATGCAAAAGTAGGAAGTCAAGAAAACACTTGGAGTAACAGGCAAATTTGGCCTTGGAATACGGAATGAAGCAGGGCAAAGACTATTAATAGAGTTTTGCCAAGAAAATGCACTAGTCATAACAAACACCCTCTTCCAACAACACAAGAGAAGACTCTATACATGGACATCACCAGATGGTCAACACCAAAATCAGATTGATTATATTCTTTGCAGCCAAAGATGGAGAAGCTCTATACAATCAGCAAAAACAAGACCAGGAGCTGACTGTGGCTCAGATCATGAACTCCTTATTGCCAAATTCAGATTTAAATTCAAGAAAGTAGAGAAAACCACTAGACCATTAAGGTATGACCTAAATCAAATCCCTTATGATTATACAGTGGAAGTGAGAAATAGATTTAAGGGCCTAGATTTGATAGATAGAGTGCCTAATGAACTATGGAATGAGGTTCGTGACACTGTACAGGAGACAGGGATCAAGACCATCCCCATGGAAAAGAAATCCAAGAAAGCAAAATGGCTGTCTGGGGAGGCCTTGCAAATAGCCGTGAAAAGAACAGAAGCCAAAAGCAAAGGAGAAAAGGAAAGATATAAACATCTGAATGCAGAGTTCCAAAGACCTAGCAAGAAGAGATAAGAAAGCCTTCTTCAGCGATCAATGCAAAGAAATAGAGGAAAACAACAGAATGGGAAAGACTAGAGATCTCTTCAAGAAAATCAGAGATACCAAAGGAACATTTCATGCAAAATGGGCTCAATAAAGGACAGAAATGGTATGGTCCTAACAGAAGCAGAAGATATTAAGAAGAGATGGCAAGAATACACAGAAGAACTATACAAAAAAGATCTTCACGACCCAGATAATCACGATGGTGTGATCACTGACCTAGAGCCAGACATCCTGGAATGTGAAGTCAAGTGGGCCTTAGAAAGCATCACTACGAACAAAGCTAGTGGAGGTGACAGAATTTCAGTTGAGCTATTCCAAATCCTGAAAGATGATGCTATGAAAGTGCTGCACTCAATAGGCAAGCAAATTTAGAAACTCAGCAGTGGCCACAGGACTGGAAAAGGGCAGTTTTCATTCCAATCCCAAAGAAAGGCAATGCCAAAGAATGCTCAAACTACTGCACAACTGCACTCATCTCACACGCTAGTAAAGTAATGCTTAAAATTCTCCAAGCAAGGCTTCAGCAATATGTGAACCGTGAACTTCCTGATGTTCAAGCTGGTTTTAGAAAAGGCAGAGGAACCAGAGATCAAATTGCCAACATCCGCTGGATCATGGAAAAAGCAAGAGAGTTCCAGAAAAACATCTATTTCTGCTTTATTGACTATGCCAAAGCCTTTGACTGTGTGGATCACAATAAACTGTGGAAAATTCTGAAAGAGATGGGAATACCAGACCACCTGATCTGCCTCTTGAGAAACCTGTATGCAGGTCAGGAAGCAACAGTTAGAACTGGACATGAAACAACAGACTGGTTCCAAATAGGAAAAGGAGTACGTCAAGGCTGTATATTGTCACCTTGCTTCTTTAACTTATATGCAGAGTACATCATGAGAAATGCTGGGCTGGATGAAGCACAAGCTGGAATCAAGATTGCTGGCAGAAATATCAATAACCTCAGATATGCAGATGACACCACCCTTATGGCAGAAAGTGAAGAGGAACTAAAAAGCCTCTTGATGAAGGTGAAAGTGGAGAGTGAAAAAGCTGGCTTAAAACTCAACATTCAGAAAACAAAGATCATGGCATCTGGTCCCATCACTTAATGGGAAATAGATGGGGAAACAGTAGAAACAGTGTCAGACTTTATTTTTCTGGGCTCCAAAATCACTGCAGATGGTGACTACAGCCATGAAATTAAAAGACACTTACTCCTTGGAAGGAAGGTTATGACCAACCTAGATAGCATATTCAAAAGCAGAGACATCACTTTGCCAACAAAGGTTCATCTAGTCAAGGCTCTGGTTTTTCCTGTGGTATGTATGGATGTGAGAGTTGGACTGTGAAGAAGGCTGAGCAGAATTGATGCTTTTGAACTGTGGTGTTGGAGAAGACTCTTGAGAGTCCCTTGGACTGCAAGGAGATCCAACCAGTCCATTCTGAAGATCAACCCTGGGATTTCTTTGGAAGGAATGATGCTGAAGCTGAAACTCCAGTATTTTGGCCACCTCATGCGAAGAGTTGACTCATTGGAGAAGACTCTGATGCTGGGAGGGATTGGGGGCAAGAGGAGAAGGGGAGGACAGAGGATGAGATGGCTGGATGGCATCACTGACTCGATGGACTTGAGTCTGAGTGTATTCCAGGAATTGGTGATGGACAGGGAGGCCTGGCGTGCTGCAGTTCATGGGGTCACAAAGAGTCGGACACGACTGAACGACTGATCTGATCTGATCTAACTTCATTGCGAACACTAGCAAGCGGGTACCAGACCTACTCCCATAATTTACATTTTAAAATAACAGATTGCTGCTGCTAAGTCGCTTCAGTCGTGTCCGACTCTGTGCGACCCCATAGACAGAAGCTCACCAGGCTCCCCTGTCCCTGGGATTCTCCAGGCAAGAACATTGGAGTGGGTTGCCATTTCCTTCTCCAAAATAACAGATTAGCCAGAAGGTTTAATCCAGAGACTGTCCTCAGGCAGGATACATTATTGTTATATAATGTAGAGGGGGAAAAAAAAGTTTGTCCTTTCTTCCTCCTTTAGAATTCCAGACGCCTCTCTCCTTGTGGACCCCTAGACTTCTTCTCAACCTGCCTAGGAAATGACTCTCTCATTCCCCCCTTTTCTTTTAGGAGAATTATGTTGCCAAGGGAAAGGGGTATCATTTTCATCCCATAACTACTTCCTGCTGCTTAGGGGCGTGGTCCCTAAATTGTTGAGCAACATATTCTCCTAACCCTCATACTGAGGGTCTCTGATCCAGGGGCCCCAAGTTGGAGGAGGCTGTGGCACTCATAGGAGCTTGAACAACCATTTGTAACTTAAAAGCCTTCATGTGACAAGAAACAAATCCAATTACACAATTACAGATGCAGGGAGCAAACAGCAAAAACAGAACAATCAGAATTATTGTAATTAAGATAGTTTTCCACCATGGGAACTAGTTAACATCTCCCAAAGTGAGGCAATTGAGGCTTCAGGAGTATCCATAGCCTCAATCATCTTGTTCATGTGTTTAGTAAAATGAGTAATGTTAGTGCTCATATCACATACAGCACTGGGTATGAATAATGGCACAAGTTCCTCCTTGCACAACTGTCAGAATATCTAAAGCCAATCCGTTTTGTAAGACCACCTTTCTAATTTGTGCTTGTTTAACATTAAGAGCTGAAATAGCTTTTTGAGAATCTTGTAATGCCTGTTGAGTAAAATTAGTCAAAGCATCCACTCGTAGCATAACTCATAACATCCACTCAGCATACATAATTCCTCTCTGGAGTTCCCAGAGAGGGAACAAACGCTGCAGCCAAACTATCATACCAGTGAAATACAGACCTTGCCCACTGAGTTTTAAGGTGTGATACAGTAGCAGGCTTTTTTGGAAGCTCTGAAAATATGAAGCCATGAGTAAAAGATGTGCACTGCAGCGGCTCCACCAGGGCGTACACACTGGGCGTCAAGGCTCAACACAGCCCCCCTATTTGTCTCTTGAGGCTCCTGGGGTGCTGGGGCCACAGTGCTGCCTCCACCCCAATCACAGCCCACACTGCCACTGCCATCCTACCACCCATCGCGCACCACTTTTCATTTTTTAAGTCTAAAAAATACCTGAGAGAACTAGGAAAGAGAAATAATAAAATTTCCTAAAGAACCTGTTGGCCATCTCAAAAATTCCAGAATGTGTTGAAGAACTACTATGTAAAATTCCAGAATCTAATAAAAATTCTAATCTACTGGCTATGAATTCTTGTTATAAAAGATATGTAGAATGTCAGTTTCAAAGAAGTAGAACACAAAATTCATAAAATTAAAACCCATCCTGAATAGTATCATCTCTTATAATGCAAAAATCCCTGAGAAAGACTATCCAAATAGCAGATGACTTGTAATTCAGGTTCCCAAGGAAACAGTCTGAGATGGAAATCTGCAAGCAGGTTTACTGGAACGAGCTCTCAGGAATCCTTGTGCGGGCACAGAGGCAGCACGACTGGCCCAAGGGAGAGGCTGAACAGCACTGCCGTACACAGTGCTAAAGTAGTCTCAGTAACGCCACTAGGAGCCCTAAAGCTGGAACGGCCCTTCATATTAGTCTCTAACAAAGACTAGAGGATGATTCTTTGCATCCCTACATCAACCAGGGATGAAACGGAGCCTGCTTCCAGGAAGCGGACAGAAACTTGGATGAGGAAGCCATGATTCCAAGCAATGAAAAGAATGTGCCTCTATCCTGAAGGGGGATCTATGTCCCACACCAAAGGGTCCACTGCAAAATGTACCTTACTTGTATCTGAGATACATATAAAGGGCTACACACTGGGAAAGATGGGGGGGGGGGTGGAGCTCAGTAGAAAGAAAACACCCTATATCTGGCAGCTGTGGACACTGGAGGCAAGAACACGCAGAAGCAGGGCCAGATTAGTCTGAGCTGTCCCCAGAGGAGGTCTAGAGCCCAGCCCTGCCCTAGTATTGGAGGGCCTGCTAGCTAGGTGCAGAGAGGCACGCTGTGGTTGACGGGGCAGGGGGACGACACTGACAGCTGAGACCTGAAAAAACATTTACTATTATTCTTATATTTTAATTTATTCTGTAGCTTGTTCTGGATTTTCTTCCTCTCTGTTGCTCTGGTTGCTTTTATTATTATCTCTAGACATTTGAGAAAGTGAAAGTGAAGTCGCTCAGTCGTGTCCGACTCTTTGCGACCCCATGGACTGTAGCCTAACAGGCTTCTCCATCCATGGGATTTTCCAGGCAAGAGTACCGGAGTGGGGTGCCCTTTGAGAACTTTATTCTTAATCACAGTTTTATTTCCTTTACATACTTCTGGTTTGCTTCCAAGGCAAACCGTTCAATGTCACAGTAATCCAAGTCTATGCCCCAACCAGTAACACTGAAGAAGCTGAAGTTGAACGGTTCTATGAAGACCTACAAGACCTTTTAGAACTAACACCAAAAAAGATGTCCTTTTCATTATAGGGGACTGGAATGCAAAAGTAGAAGTCAAGAAACACCTGGAGTAACAGGCAAATTTGGCCTTGGAATACGGAATGAAGCAGGGCAAAGACTAATAGAGTTTTGCCAAGAAAATGTACTGGTCATAGCAAATACCCTCTTCCAACAACACAAGAGAAGACTCTATACATGGACATCACCAGATGGTCAACACCAAAATCAGATCGATTATATTCTTTGCAGCCAAAGATGGAGAAGCTCTATACAATCAGCAAAAACAAGACCAGGAGCTGACTGTGGCTCAGACCATGAACTTCTTATTGCCAAATTCAGACTGAAATTGAAGAAAGTAGGGAAAACCACTAGACCATTCAGGTATGACCTAAATCAAATCCCTTATGATTATACAGTGGAAGTGAGAAATAGATTTAAGGGCCTAGATCTGATAGATAGAGTGCCTGATGAACTATGGAATGAGGTTCGTGACATTGTACAGGAGACAGGGATCAAGACCATCCCCATGGAAAAGAAATGCAAAAAAGCAAAATGGCTGTCTGGGGAGGCCTTACAAATAGCTGTGAAAAGAAGAGAAGCGAAAAGCAAAGGAGAAAAAGAAAGATATAAACATCTGAATGCAGAGTTCCAAAGAATAGCAAGGAGAGATAAGAAAGCCTTCTTCAGCGATCAATGCAAAGAAATAGAGGAAAACAACAGAATGGGAAAGACTAGGGATCTCTTCAAGAAAATCAGAGATACCAAAGGAACATTTCATGCAAAGATGGGCTCGATAAAGACAGAAATGGTATGGACCTAACAGAAGCAGAAGATATTAAGAGGTGGCAAGAATACACAGAAGAACTGTACAAAAAAGAGCTTCACGACCCAGATAATCATGATGGTGTGATCACTGACCTAGAGCCAGACATCCTGGAATGTGAAGTCAAGTGGGCC
The DNA here is from genome assembly GCA_935064755.1 of Tragelaphus eurycerus. Lineage (NCBI taxonomy): Eukaryota > Metazoa > Chordata > Mammalia > Artiodactyla > Bovidae > Tragelaphus > Tragelaphus eurycerus. Next base: position 33,883,416 of record CAKXYN010000010.1, on the reverse strand, counting down.
TTAGAAAGCATCACTACGAACAAAGCTAGTGGAGGTGATGGAATTCCAGTGGAGCTATTCCAAATCCTGAAAGATGATGCTGTGAAAGTGCTGCACTCAAGATGCCAGCAAATCTGGCAAACTCAGCAGTGGCCACAAGATTGGAAAAGGTCAGTTTTCATCCCAATCCCAAAGAAAGGCAATGCCAAAGAATGCTCAAACTACCGCACAACTGCACTCATCTCACACGCTAGTAAAGTAATGCTCAAAATTCTCCAAGCCAGGCTTCAGCAATATGTGAACCGTGAACTTCCTGATGTTCAAGCTGGTTTTAGAAAAGGCAGAGGAACCAGAGATCAAATTGCCAACATCCGCTGGATCATGGAAAAAGCAAGAGAGTTCCAGAAAAACATCTATTTCTGCTTTATTGACTATGCCAAAGCCTTTGACGGTGTAGATCACAATAAACTGTGGAAAATTCTGAAAGAGATGGGAATACCAGACCACCTGATCTGCCTCTTGAGAAATCTGTATGCAGGTCAGGAAGCAACAGTTAGAACTGGTCATGGAACAACAGACTGGTTCCAAATAGGAAAAGGAGTACGTCAAGGCTGTATATTGTCACCATGTTTATTTAACTTATATGCAGAGTACATCATGAGAAATGCTGGACTGGAAGAAACACAAGTTGGAATCAAGATTGCTGGGAGAAATATCAATAACCTCAGATATGCAGATGACACCACCCTTATGGCAAAAAGGGAAGAGGAACTAAAAAGCCTCTTGATGAAAGTCAAAGTGGAGAGTGAAAAGGTTGGCTTAAAGCTCAACATTCAGAAAACGAAGATCATGGCATCTGGTCCCATCACTACATGGGAAATAGATGGAGAAACAGTGGAAACAGTGTCAGACTTTATTTTTCTGGGCTCCAAAACCACTGCAGATGGTGACTATAGCCATGAAATTAAAAGATGCCTACTCCTTGGAAGGAAAGTTATGAGCAACCTAGATAGCATATTCAAAAGCAGAGACATCACTTTGCCAACAAAGGTTCGCCTAGTCAAGGCTATGGTCTTTCCTGTGGTCATGTATGGATGTGAGAGCTGGACTGTGAAGAAGGCTGAACACCGAAGAATTGATGCTTTTGAACTGTGGTGTTGGAGAAGACTCTTGAGAGTCCCTTGGACTGCAAGGAGATCCAACCAGTCCATTCTGAAGGAGATCAGCCCTGGGATTTCTTCGGAGGGAATGATGCTGAAGCTGAAACTCCAGTGTTTTGGCCACCTCATGCGAAGAGTTGATTCATTGGAGAAGACTCTGATGCTGGGAGGGATTGGGGGCAGGAGGAGAAGGGGACAACAGAGGATGAGATGGCTGGATGGCATCACTGACTCCATGGATGTGAGTCTCAGTGACCTCCGGGAGCTGGTGATGGACAGGGAGGCCTGGTGTGCTGCGGTTCATGGGGTCGCGAGCAGTCGGACACGGCTGAGCGACTGATCTGATCTGATGCTGGCTTTCTGTGGTTCTGCGGGGTTTTTCATTTTTTTTTCTTTTTTCTTGTTCTTTAACTATATAAACCTTTTTTATAGACTTCTATTTAACTTTTCGCTTTCTATTTATTTTTTTCACTATGTTAGTTTGTTTTCTTTGCTTTATTCCACAGTTAGCTCTGTTTTGGTCTTATCTTCAGTTTTGTGTTTTAGTTGGTTTTGTTTTTAATTGGTTGATATTTTTGGTTTCATTTGCTCACCAGGTCACTCTTACATTTTGTCTTCTTTGGACAGTTTTGGTTTTGTTGGTGTGTATGTATGTCTGTGTGTATGTCTGTCTGTCTGTGTGGCGGGGGAGCAGGTTCCTTTGGTTTTATTTCTATTTGTCTGATTTTGCATTTATTATTTGTCTGGGGTACATTTTTTATTTCCTGGTTTTTTATTTCTTTTTTGTTTAATTCCTATTATTGCCATTCCAAGAAGAATGAAGAGGCTGTCATAAAGAGTTGGACACAACTCAGCAACAACAAATTGCCATAACAACCTGTGGGATCTTGGTTTCATAGCCAGAGATCAAGCCTTTGCCTCTGGGGTTAAATTTAAAACCAAAAATTTAAGACCTAAATCTAAGACTAGAAACTATAAAACTCTCAGAGGAAAATACAGGCAGAATACTCTTTGTCATAAGTCATAGCAAGATCCTCTATGACCCACCTCCTACAGTAATGAAAATAAAAACAAAAATAAACAAATGGGACCTAATTAAACCTTAAAAAGCTTTTGCATAGCAAAGGAAACCATAAACAAGATGAAAAGACAACCCTCAGAATGGGAGAAAATGGTTGTAAATGAAGCAACTGACAAAGGATTAATCTCTAAAATATATAAGCAATTCATGCCACTCAATATCAGAAAAACAAACAACCCAATCAAAAAATGGGCAGAAGATCTAAATAAACATTTCAGCAAAGATACACAGATAAAGACATACAGCTCATAAACATCGCTTATTAAAAAAAGAGATACATATCAAAACTACAAGGAGGTATCACCACATATCAGTCAGAACGGCCAGCTTCAAAAAATCTACAAACAATAAACACTGGAGAGGGTATGTAGAAAAGGGAACCCTCTTGCCCAGTTGGTGGGAAATAAATTGATACAGCCACTGTGGAGAAAATGGAGATTTCTTAAACAACTAGGAATAAAACTACCATATGACTCAGCAATCTCCTCCTGGGCATATGCCCTGAGAAAACCACAATTCTAAAAGACACACATGTACCCCAATGTTCACTGCAACACTATTTACAATAGCCAGAAAATGAAAGCAACCTAGGTGTCCATCAACATGACTGGATAAAGAAGTTATGGTACATATATACAATGGAATTACTCAGCCATAAAAAGAAACACATCTGAGTCAGTTCTAGTAAGGTGGATGAAACTAGAGCCTGTTATACAGAGTGAAGTAAGTCAGAAAGAGAAAAACAAATACTGTATATTAACACACATATATGGAATCTAGAAAAATGGTACTGATGAAACCCATTTGCAGGGCAGCAATAGAGACACAGATGCAGAGAACTGACTTGTAGACACAGCAGGGAAAGGACAGGGTGTGACAAACTGAGAGAGCAGCACTGAATCATATACATTACCATATGTAAAACAGAGAGCCAATGGGCATTTGCTATATGGTGCAAGCTCAACCTGGTGCTCGGTGACCAACTAGAGGGTGGGAAGAGGTGGGAGCAAGGTTCAAGAGGGAGGGGACATATGTTTACCTATGGCTGACTCATGTAGGTGTATAGCAGAAATCAACACAACATTGTAAAGCAATTATCCTCCAATTAAAAATAAATATTTTTTTTAATTACAAATGTAATAATGCACAGAGAGGGGATTTCACTAGAGAGGTTGCTTCCATGTCCTGGCTATTGTAAACAGTGCTGCGATGAACATTGGGGAACACGTATCTCTTTCAATTCTGGTTTCCTCAGTGTGTATGCCCAGTAGTGGGATTGCTGGGTCATAAGGCAGTTCAATTTCCAGTTTTTTAAGGAATCTCCACACTGTTCTCCATAGTGGCTGTACAGTTTGCATTTCCACCAACAGTATAAGAGGATTCCCTTCTCTCCGCACCCTCTCCAGCATTTACTGCTTGTTGACTTTTGGATCGCAGCCGTTCTGACTGGCATGAAATGGTACCTCATTGTGGTTTTGATTTGCATTTCTCTGATAATGAGTGATGTTGAGCATCTTTTCATGTGTTTGTTAGCCATCTGTATGTCTTCTTTGGAGAAATGTCTATTTAGTTCTTTGGCCCATTTTTTGATTGGGTCATTTATTTTTCTGGAATTGAGCTGTAGAAGTTGCTTGTATATTTTTGAGATTAGTTGTTTGTCAGTTGCTTCATTTGCTATTATTTTCTCCCATTCTGAAGGCTGTCTTTTCACCTTGCTTATAGTTTCCTTTGTTGTGCAGAAGCTTTTAAGTTTGATTAGGTCCCATTTGTTCATTTTTGATTTTATTTCCAATATTCTGGGAGGTGGGTCATAGAGGATCCTGCTGTGATGTATGTCAGAGAGTGTTTTGCCTATTTTCTCCTCTAGGAGTTTTATAGTTTCTGGTCTTATGTTTAGATCTTTAATCCATTTTGAGTTTATTTTTGTGTATGGTGTTAGAAAGTGTTCTAGTTTCATTCTTTTACAGGTGGTTGACCAGTTTTCCCAGCACCACTTGTTAAAGAGATTGTCTTTAATCCATTGTATATTCTTGCCTCCTTTGTCAAAGATAAGGTGTCCATAGGTATGTGGATTTATCTCTGGGCTTTCTATTTTGTTCCATTGATCTATATTTCTGTCTTTGTGCCAATACAGTATACTAACGCATATATATGGAATTTAGAAAGATGGTAACAATAACCTTGTATACGAGACAGCAAAAGAGACACTGATGTATAGAACAGTCTTTTGGACTCTGTGGGAGAGGGAGAGGGTGGGATGATTTGGGAGAATGGCATTGAAACATGTATAATATCATATATGAAATGAGTCGCCAGTCCAGGTCCGATGCACTATACTGGATGCTTGGGGCTGGTGCACTGGGACGACCCAGAGGGATGGTACGGGGAGGGAGGAGGGAGGAGGGTTCAGGATGGGGAACACGTGTATACTTGTGGCAGATTCATGTCGATATATGGCAAAACCAATACAATATTGTAAAGTTAAAAAAAAATGGCTCAGTGGCAAAGCAAACAAACAAACCCCACTGTGAAGAATGAACTACTGCTGAACTTCAAGCATAGGCCTTAAATTGCAGACCATGAAGAAAAATGACTAGTCACACAAACTGGCACTAAACATATATATAATGCAGCCATGAGGTAAATAAGAGTATAATCCAGCCAAAATATTGTTGCTTCTTGAGAGTGCAGAAGCTCTTAAAGAAAAAACTAGAGAGTTAAGAAAATTAGCTAGCACCAAATGAACCTAACCAGAACTATAATTACTGTTTCCAAGCCAGAGTAAAGCTTAGGTCTAGAATGATCTGTAAAAGATGTGTTTCATGGTATCACAATTCCTAGAAGGAAGAATCTTAAGAATCAAATGACCTCACTCCACTCCCAACCTCAGTTGACTAAACCAGCAGTGAACATCTGACCCAGAGGAAGCAACACTATTATTGGCCAACCAGAGACTTTTACACATTATCCAATAAGAAAAGATAGGGAAGACATTTTAGATTCTTCTCTTGGGGTATGGAAGTTGAGACATCTGGCCAGTTGGCTATGCAAAGGTAAGGTAAAAAGCAAGTAGAATCATGTGGCCAGATGCTCGCTTGAGCACAGTAAGCAAGCAACAGCAAGGAAGATGGACACAGGATGTAGAGACCAAATGCCACTGGTCCACGAGATTGTGTGAGACAAAAGAGAGGCCTCTCCTCCTGACACCATTCTAGGTTCCACTGTCTACAGACCCAACTGTACAGCAATTCTTGTTCTTATATCACTTTGAAAACTTACAATAAATCCTTCCAATTTAGACTGACTTGAGAAAGTTTATAATCCTTGAAAATAAAAGGCACTTATTAGAATATTGTCCAAGGATGACAGGTTACATTCATGCATTTAAAATTTAATTAACTACTGTTTCCTCTCCTCCATATATCATGGGAAAAAAGTCTGTGCACCTGTTTCTGTGCCCTTGCTTCCCAGCCAATCATTTCTCCCTATGACCCTCCTGAAACTGAACTAGGTATGACCTAACTATTCAGGTTCAGTCTGGCTCCAGAGTTCTTTACCATTCCAATCACTGGGCACTACTGAATCCTTATCTGACTTCATGTCTCTTCAATGTGCTGCTGCTGCTGCTGCTAAGTCACTTCAGTCGTGTCTGACTCTGTGCAACCCCATAGACAGCAGCCCACCAGGCTCCTCCGTCCATGGGATTCTCCAGGCAAGAACACTGGAGTGGGTTGCCATTTCCTTCTTCAATGCATAAAAGTGAAAAGTGAAAGTGAAGTCACTCAGTCGTGTCCAACTCTTAGCGACCCTATGGACCGCGGCCCACCAGGCTCCTCCATCCATGGGATTTTCCAGGCAAGAGTACTGGAGTGGGGTGCCATTGCCTTCTCTTCAATGTGCACACATATCTAATACTTGCCTCCAGGTGTCCCCTGAGTGCTGGACCTAGTAAATATCTATTGGGATGTCCAAACCTCTAGTTCACACTCATCTTCTCCTCAAAGCTGTTTTTCCTCCTCCTCTGTTCTTCATCTTAGTCCATTCCACCCAGACTACTCACAAGTTGATAAGTCCTATTAATTCTCTTAACTTTCCTGAAAATCTATCCTCTCTCTATTCCCAAAGCCATCGTCTGATTCAAGCTTTTGACAACCCCTGGGAGGTAGAAATTCTGATTCAATGGAGGAACATGGCTATCTTTTTTTCTTTTTTTTTTAAAAGGATTCCAAATGATTCCAATGGGCAACAATTTTAGGAACTAAAAAGTTACTACCTTTTAGCCAGCCTCTCCCTTTATGGCGACATCCTCTCTATACAGCTACCAAGGTAACATACATCATTAAAAATATTGGGTTAGCCAAAAGGTTTGTTCAGGTTTCAACACAGGATGCTACAGGAAAAAATCAAACAATGTTTTGTTCAACTCAATACACCAAGTATCAAATATTAACAAAGGTGTTCAGTTCAGTTGCTCAGTCGTGTCCAACTCTTTGCGACCCCATGGACTGCAGCACGCCAGGTTTCCCTGTCCATCACCAACTTCTTGAGCTTGCTCAAACTCATGTCCATCAAGTCAATGATGCCATCCAACCACCTCATCCTCTAGCATCCCCTTCTCCTTCTGCCTTCAATCTTTCCCAGCATCAGAGTCTTACACACTAAGAAAAAAAAAAATCCCCACCCTAAGGGAACTCAGTCTACCACTGAAGTCCAGTACCACAAAACCAATGTAATAAGTTTTGCAGAAATCTATATACTAAGAGTTTTAGTATTCTAAGCTACTATAGGGGTTGGTGGTTGGTTTACTTGCTAAATCACGTTCAACTCTTTTTGACCCCATAAACTGTAGCCCACCAGGCTCCTCTGTCCCATGGGATTTCCCAGGCAAGAATACTGGAGTGGGGTTGCCATTTCTTTCTCCAGGGGATCTTCCCAACCCAGGGACAGAATCCATGTCTCCTGCTTGGCAGGTAGATTCTTCACCACTGAGCCACCTGGGAAGCCCAAACCACTATATATTATATTAAGTGTTTACTGAATGCTGGTTCTGTGGTGAGTGCTTCATGAACATTATTTCATTTAATCCTTCCACAATACTGTAAAGTACACATTTGGCTCAATTTAAAGATAAGCAGTGGGTACCAGAGAGCTTGAAATCTTGGTCTAATTCCAAAAACCCATTCTCTTAATCAGTATGGGGTGCTTTGGGAGAAGAAAAAAAAAGCAAGCAACTTTTTTTCTTAGGTGATACTAACTCTAAATATCATCTAAACTGAGCAATGTGGACAAGCAATGGTAGGACAATCGGAGCAGAACAAAGCGCTTATATAGAGCTGTGAAGGATGAGAGAAGAGAGAAAGTTGTGGGAAACCCACTAAACAGATGCCGTGGTCAATGAATATACAGATAGGTAGATGGAAATGAGTGTGAAATGGAATCTTTATTCCCCAAGGAACCAGAGCAATATGGGCCTTGCATGCCAACACAGAGTGTCTAGACATCTTCTATGGGCACTGAGTAGTCACTAACAAATTTTAGGAGACTGATTCACCTTATTTACTTTCTATGAAGACTACCTGGAAAAATATTTTTGAAGAGTCTTCCTTATTACAAATTTGATTAAGAACTTTCTGTGGCTCTATATTGTCTATTGTATAATATCCAAAATCTTCTCCTGTCTCACTTCTTATAACTATCTCCATTGACATGTAGAAATATTTACAATTTCCCTAAGATGTCCTAGGCTGCTTCAGATTTTTGCATCTGCATGGTCCCCGACTCTAAAAATGCCTTCTGCCCCACATTCATCCTTGCCTGAGGCACTCAGGCTTCTGCAAGGCCTTCAACATCTCCACTCCTTATCTCCCTCCCTCCCGCTTCAGTTCACTTCAGTTCACTCGGGTAATGTCATCTACACATCTGAGGTTCTTGGTATTTCTCCCAGCAATCTTAATTCCAGCTTGTGCTTCCTCCAGCCCAGCGTTTCTCATGATGTACTCGGCATATAAATTAAATAAGCAGGGTGACAATATACAGCCTTGATGTACACTCCTTTGCCAATTTCAAACCAGTCTGTTTTTCCATGTCCAGTTCTAACTGTTGCTTCCTGACCTGCATTTAGGTTTCTCAAGAGGCAGGTCAGGTGGTCTGGTATTCCCATCTCTTTCAGAATTTTCCAGTTTGTTGTGATCCACACAGTCAAAGGCTTTGGCATAGTCAATAAAGCAGAAGTAGATGTTTTTCTGGAATGCTCTTGCTTTTTTGATGATCCAACAGATGTTGGCAATTTGATCTCTGGTTCCTCTGCCTTTTCTAAATCCAGCTTGAACATCTGAAAGTTCACGGTTCACGTACTGTTGAAGCCTTGCTTGGAGAATTTTGAGCATTACTTTGCTAGCTAGCATGTGAGATGAGTGCAATTGTGCGGTAGTCTGAACATTCTTTGGCATTGCCTTTCTTTGAGATTGGAATGAAAAATGACCTTTTCCAGTGCTGTGGCCACTGCTGAGCTTTCCAAATTTGCTGGCATATTGAGTGCAGCACTTTCACAGCATCATCTTTTAGGATTTGAAATAGCTCAACTGGAATTCCATCACCTCCACTAGCTTTGTTCACAGTGATGATTCCTAAAGCCCACTTGACGTCCCATTCCAGAATGTCTGGCTTTAGGTGAGTGATCACACCACTGTGGTTGTCTGGGTCATGAAGATCTTTTCTGTATAGTTTTCTGTGTATTCTTGCCCTCCCCCTCACACCAAGAATTACTTTTTCTTTTGTGATCACATTCTTGCTCTGGGTATCTACTGACACATCAAGTTGCTTTGTAATTATTTAAATTTAAGTATCTATTCCATTAAAACTCTGCATCCCAAGCCCAGCCAGTAATCAGTACAGATGTTCAACACTGTGACAAATGACTACACACACACACACACAAAGTATAAAAAATAAATAACAAGGGAGTGATAAGAAAAGCATTCCTTGAATAAATCTGGAGTATGTAATAATAAAAAAAACATCAACAGCAGCTAACATTTCTAGAGAACTTACTCTGAGCCAGATACTGTACTAAGAGTGTCACATGTATTAATTAACTTAATCCTCACAGCTCTATTAGAAGGGTACTATTATGACCATTTTAATGAAACACAGAGAACTCAAGAAACTTGCCCAAAGCTACCCAGCTAGTAAATGGGGTGCAGATGCCACTCCAGGCAGTTTGGCTACAGAGTTCAGGTTCTTGACCAGCTATACTATCTCTTCAGCTCCAGCAAAGACCACCCATGTAAGAAAACCAGTTCTAGCCCTGGTTCTTTCATATCTTAATTTCTTTTTTATTCTTAACACACTAAAAATACATCTACACAGTGAGAAAAAATTCCACTTCTCAAAATTTGCTTCAGTAAATGAGTAATAATTTCATCAAACTTAAATGTGTAACTAGTCTGGCAGGACTTCCAGAACATCTTAGTTAGATCAGAGCCCTCCTGCTGTTTGCTTCTGGGGCTCTCTGTGCTTTTCCTTCTGATCACTCACCCAAGGAACATAACTGACTGACTGAACAGTTCCACAGTTCGCCCCTGGTTACTCAGCTCCACAGGAGTTCACATCTATTTTCCTCATAAGTGCATCCACATCACACAGTAGACACAAAGATGGATGAGAAGGAGATACATTCAGGTCTTTCCTATTCATCTCTTTCCTCTGCTCACACGGCCATCATCATAAGGCAAATCGTAATTGCTTTGATTTTAAAATCCATCTCCTCTGATTTCTGCCTGTACTCTCCTACGGTTCTATAATATGCATCACAGGCAACACTGACAAACTAATTTCTTCTTAAAACATTCTTTTAGATACACACTCAGCAAACATTAACTTCTACTATGTGCCTGAAGGGAACAAAATATGTAAAATATGTCACTTTGGCATATTGATTATTTTTAATTAAAAGCGCTTAAACAGCAGGTCCAAGAAGAACACTCTGACTCTCCTTTTGAGTAAAAATTACTAGGCAGTCAGTGTACAACTCTGAGACCTAGGTCTTGTTTTCAGTAAGCACCCCACTCCATTGTCCTGAACTCCTGTAATGTGTCTTTAGTCTGATAAATTATCAGCACTCAGATCCAGGGAAGAGCAGTAATTGAATTCTGTTCCATATGCTAAACACCTACTGATCACCCGGTGATCACCACCTTATTGCCAAATTCAGACTTAAATTGAAGAAAAGCAAGGAAAACCACTATTCAGGTGTGACCTAAATCAAATTGCTTACGATTATACAGTGCAAGTGAGAAATAGATTTAAGGGATTAGATCTGACAGACAGAGTGCCTGATGAACTATGGATGGAGGTTCATAACACTTTAAAAGAGACAGAGATCAAGAACATCCCCAAGCAAAAGAAATGAAAAAAAGCAAAATGCCTGTCTGAGGAGGCCTTACAAAAAGCTGTGAAAAGAAGAAAAGAGAAAAGCAAAGGAGAAAAGGAAAGAAATACCCATTTGAATGCAGAGTTCCAAAGAATAGCAAGGAGAGATAAGAAAGCCTTCCTCAGTGATCAGTGCAAAGAAATAGAGGAAAACAACAGAATGGGAAAGACTAGAGATCTCTTCAAGAAAATTAGAGCTACCAAGGGAACATTTCATACAAAGATGGACTCGAAATGGTAATGGACCTAACAGAAGCATAAGGTATTAAGAAGAGGTGGCAAGAATAATACACAAAAGAACTATACAAAAAAGATCTTCATAACCCAGACAACCACAATGGTGTGATCACTGACCTAGAGCCAGACAGACATCCTAGAATGTGAAGTCAGGTGGACTTTAGGAATCATCACTATGAACAAAGCTAGTGGAGGTGATGGAATTCCAGTTGAGCTATTTCAAATCCTAAAAGATGATGCTGTGAAAGTGCTGCACTCAATATGCCAGCAAATTTGGAAAACTCAGGAATGGCCACAGCACTGGAAAAGGTCAGTTTTCATTCCAATCCCAAAGAAAGGCAATGCCAAAGAATGCTCAAACTACCGCACAATTGCATTCATCTCACATGCTAGCAAAGTAATGCTCAAAATTCTCCAAGCAAGGCTTCAACAGTACGTGAACCGTGAACTTTCAGATGTTCAAGCTGGATTTAGAAAAGGCAGAGGAACCAGAGATCAAATTGCCAACATCTGTTGGATCATCAAAAAAGCAAGAGCATTCCAGAAAAACATCTACTTCTGCTTTATTGACTATGCCAAAGCCTTTGACTGTGTGGATCACAACAAACTGGAAAATTCTGAAAGAGATGGGAATACCAGACCACCTGACCTGCCTCTTGAGAAACCTAAATGCAGGTCAGGAAGCAACAGTTAGAACTGGACATGGAAAAACAGACTGGTTTGAAATTGGTAAAGGAGTACATCAAGGCTGTATATTGTCACCCTGCTTATTTAATTTATATGCCGAGTACATCATGAGAAACGCTGGGCTGGAGGAAGCACAAGCTGGAATTAAGATTGCTGGGAGAAATATCAAGAACCTCAGATAGGCAGAAAGTGAAGAAGAACTAAAGAACCACTTGATGAAAATGAAAGAGAAGAGTGAAAAAGCTGACTTAAAACTCAACATTCAGAAAATGAAGATTGTGGCATCTGGTCCCATCACTTCATGGCAAATAGATGGGGAAACAGTGTCAGACTTTATTTTGGGGGGCTCCAAAATCACTGCAGATGGTGACTGCAACCATGAAATTAAAAGACTCTTGCTGCTTGGAAGAAAAGTTATGACCAACCTACACAGCATATTAAAAAGCAGAGACATAACTTTGCTGACCAAGGTCCAACTAGTCAAAACTATGTTTTTTCCAGTAGTTACATATGGATGTGAGAGTTGGACTATAAATAAAGTGGAGTGCCGAAGAATTGATGCTTTTGAACTGTGGTATTAGAGAAGAATCTCCTTGGACTTCAAGGAGATCCAACCAGTCCATCCTAAAGCAAATCAGTCCTGAATACTCACTGGAAGGAGTGATGCTGAAGCTGGAGCTCCAATACTTTGGCCACCTGATGCTACTCACAATGGCAACACAACATAAGGTATACTATACCGGGGGTGGGGGGTGGGGTGGGGGGGAGCAAGAGGGGATCTGTATTCTTCAAAAATGTCATAAATTAATTACGAAGAAATGCTCTGGTAACGTTTCAGATTAATAGAAGCTAACAACTACATATAATATCTAAACCTAACCGTGACTTCCCTGGTGGTACAGTGGATAGGAATCCAACTGCCAACGCAGGGGACAAGGGTTCAATCTCTGGTCCAAGAAGACACCACGTGTTTTGTTTCACAACTACTCAGCCCACTGGCCTGGGGTCCATGGTCTACAACAAGAGAAGCCACCCCGCCCACAACTAGAGAAAGCCCTTGTACAGCAAAAAAGACCTTGGGCTATCAAAAATAAACAAATTATTTTTAAAAAAATAAATAAATAAACCTAACTGGACCCTAAACTAGTAAGGGGGAAATACTTCAAAGGACATTATCAGGTCAATTGAAAAAAAATGGAATTATGAATAGTAAATAGAATCAATGTAAATTTATGAAGTTGGCAACTATACTGTAGTTATGTAAAACAACATCCCTGTTCTTCATTGACGCTTTCAGAGGTGACAAGCCATAACTGGTCCTCAAGTGATTCAAGAAAAAAAAAAAAAAAAATTACACATATACAGAGAGAGAAGCATTCAAGTAATAAGGCAAACAGGATAAAATGTGAACAATAAGTAAATCTAGATAAAGAGTATACAGCTGTTTCTTGTATTATTTTATTCTTTTAACTTTTTGTAAGCTTGAAATTAGTTCCAAATTAAAGTTTAAAAGTATATATGTACTGCACTGTCCAATACAGTTGCCACCAACTATATAAGGTTGCTGAACAGTTAAAATATGGCCTGTCCAAAGTTAGATGTGCTGTTAATGCAAAATACAAATCAGATTTCAAAAACTTAGTACAAAAAAAACTCATCAGTAATATGTTGACCATATGTTGAAATATTTTAGATATATTGAGTCATTATATTGACTATATATTGTGTCAGAAGAAATTTATTTTAAAAATTAATTTCACGTCTTCACTTTTTTAAAAAACGTCTCCTTGACAGTGATTATCTTTATTCATTTACTTGGCTGCCTTGAGTCTTAGTGGTGGCTCTCCAGCTCAGCAGTTGTAGCACAGAGGCTGAGTTACTACTTGGCATGTGGGATCTTCGTTCCCCAACCAGGGTTCAAACCTACATACCCTGCACTGCAAGGTGGATTCTTAACCACTGGATCACCAGGAAAGTCCCTCTTCACTTATTTTAAATGTGGCTACTAGAAGCTTTAAATCACATATGTGATTAGTATCTTCACTGAACAGGGCTGAGCTAGATGGTCAAGAATCTCCACGATGAGGTGTCTACACAATTTTAAGTTTCTCTCTCAATTTCTTTCTGCTATAAGCAGACCTCTATCTCTTGGTTTTAAGCTACTTAAGGGTAAGAATCAGTTTTATTCAAGGCTGTACCTCCAGTATCGAGCACATATCCAGTGTTATTTAATATTAAACACTTGTTTATTGAAAGGCAATATGCAAAGAATGAAGGGATAGCAGGAAGAATGAAATCATTCTTGTCTCTGTTTATACTATAAACTCCTTCCTAGAATGAAAGTAACTCTCTTCCTCTGCTAAGCACCTTCTTCAAAACCCCATCCCTCCAAGAAGACTCTCCACTCACACAGGTTCATTCTGATCAGTTCTCCTCTGTACTACTACAGCCTCCATTTTCTATAAAATTCACTTTGGCACTTAATCATATAAATTCTCTGAGAGAGAATTTAGATCTCATATTTTTCCCATATTTTCCACAATGACTGGCACAGTGCTAACCATATCAGTTGAGGAGCAGAGAAAAGGGGCTGGGGGATGGATTGAGAAAATTTGGCTTTAGTCTCAGTTCTGACACCTACTGTGTTGCTTTAGATAAAACACTTAATCTCTCCCTTTCTACTCTCACTTTTAAAATCAGAGAGACCCATTAACCAAAAAAGACTTCTGTTTCCACAATTCTAGAATTAAATCCATTTTTTCTTTAGTAGTATTACCAATAAAAGCAAATCTAATAAAGATCTCAGTTAAACCAGCGTAAAATCCCTAAAATGAAATGGCAACAATGTTTATAAACTGCCTTAAGTACTAAATGCTGGTGTCTTTCCAGCCATGAAGCTCTTTAAATCCACATTTCTCCTCAAAGCCTGTTAATTAGAGCTACCTCAATGTTTGTTTGTTTTTTTCCAGACTTTTACAAGCCTCAAAGAAACACCTTTTAGTAGCTAATGGAAGAAAGAAAAAACAGAAACTAAATTTTCTACAAAGTACCCTGGTACCTTATTGGTGATGTTCAAAGATTCTGAGTTACAATTGACTATAAGCACACTGTTTCTTTTTTCAAAAATACTATTTAAAGTACACTACTCAGAGGAAAATTACAAGAGTTAAAATGAAAAGGTCATTAAAAAACAGAATGTTAAAAAAGTATGCAATTTAATTTCAAAGCATGAACACCATTTCAAACAAATCTCTAAATAAGCCACCTTCAGTCAGTTCAGTTGCTCAGTCGTGTCCAACTCTTTTCAACCCCATGGACTGCAGCAGTCCAGGATTCCCTGTCCATCACTAACTCCCGAACTTACTCAAACTCATGTCCATTGAGTCAGTGATGCCATCCAACCATCTCATCCTCTGTCATCCCCTTCTCCTCCGAGTCACCTTAGTTTTAATCTTATATCTCATGACCTCTTCTGAGAAATAAGATTATCAAGGTGGGAGAAAATAAAATGGTTGCCAGGGTACATAAAGATTCAAGTTATACTTGTCAGTAAATACCACCTGTGGAGTTTAAACTAGTAATACAAATTACAAGGTTTCTTTAAGGATTTATCCAAATGCTCCTACTAAATGCTGAGCATTAACACTGACCCATCTATAAGATTAGAGCCGAATTCCACCCAGGGGACTCCAGCTACCTCGGTAGCCTCACCTCCTACCAATCCCTGCACAACATTTGCCTACATAAACTTAATGTTCACACTCTCCTTAATATTACATGCCCATTTTATGACTTCTGGTCTAGGCAGCCACAGTTCCCTCAGCCCAACCAGCCTTCTCCTCTTTTGAGCTGCAAATATTGCCTCCTCCCAGAAGCTTTTCCAGATCGCCCCAATACCCTCCCAGGAAGTGGCCCGCGGGCACTATTCATTCTTCCATTACAAAGCATTTCCATTACTTTTAAATGGCCATTCCCTCAACCAGCTGTGAATTCTAAAAGGAGGGCCCATATCTTATTTAACAGGTTCCTAGGCCCCGAGCAGATACTTTGCATTTACTGCCACTCAAGAATACCGAAGGGAAAAAAGGGGAAAAAAAGTAGTAAGTTATGAGATACAATTCAAACTTTCCTATAAAGGAATATATAAATTTAAGACAGTGATTTTCAGCCAGGGCAATTTTGCCCCCAGGTGACATTTGGTAAAGTCTTCAGATATTTCTGGTTGTCACAAAAGTGGGTAGGGGATGTTGGGGGCGGGGGGCGGTAGTGCTATGGCATCTAGTAAGTAGAAGCCAGGGATGCTGCTAAACATCCTGCAACAGCCACTACAACAAAGAATTATCCGCTCACAAATGTCAATAATGCCATGTTGCCGAGTGACTTATAACATCTCAGCAATAACCAGAATAAATTCCCATCTTGTAGTTTCACCTGAAACTTCTGTAGCCATTGATGTGTATGCACCAACACTCAAAATGACGTTTATACAACTGTAGCGCTTAAGAACACCAAACCAAGAGTACCTGAAAGCTGCTGTATCTCTGAAAACTAACCTATAACTACTAGAAGCTCTCTTAAGTCAGTAAACACTTTATTTCACTTATAAACTTCAAAGCAAATCACAGGCAAGCTAATGATAATCTTCAGCTGTGGAACTACGTTACAAAAAAATCTGAGGCATGAGGAAATGAGTTCCTTCAAGTGTGAAAAAAGAAAACTCTAATCAGTGGGAGTAAACCATGCACAGATGCCTTTAATGTTGAACTGATGGCCAGAGCAAAACGCATGCCCTTGCTACTGACAAAAAACAGCACTTATCAAGATTTCAAAAACTGACAAAACATTGCAAAAAATCATCAAATGCCAATACAAGGTGGCAGATACAGAAATTAACTATTTCTCCCCCTTATATATGACCAAGTTTCATGTGACGTGAACGTTTCACAAAGCTCTGCAGGCGCAAGGACACTCCCTTTCTGTACAGGGGATGACTCAACTCTCTTTAGCACCTTCCTGGACTGCATACTACAAGTTCAATAAACTCTGTGCTTGGAATTTGTTACCCTACTCCCTCAGGAACCAACTCATGGGTTCCGCACCAAATTTTCAACCATTTGTCTTTGTGTTGCACTCCCATTAGGTTCAAAAACAGTTTTAAGAAAGCTAACCAGACTAAAACTTGAGTTAACAGTAACTCTTATAGAAAACATTTTAATTCTTATTTTAGGAACTGATTCCTAAACAAAACACCTCCAGCTTTCCAATACTCAATCTTTGTATCTTAAGGTTTTTCCAGATCTGAAATGGACATAGCACTGGCAGAAAGTAAAGGAGCATTCCGTTAGGTAAAGCTTACAACTGATTTATTCTTGGATAACTCGAAAAAGGTACTAGGCTGGCAGAGGAAAACGCATTTTTAATTGGAGGAGGAAAAAAAGTTGCCAACTGTGAGTACTGTGAGTAATATCTTCCTTCGCAGCTGACTTTGCCAGTTAGGTGTCGGTACCGCCACTGGGCCGATGCTAGGCCAGGCTTCACCACATCACCCTGCGGGGTCGCCCAGCTGAGGTAACGAAGCCGCGTGTGGCAGGTGCGCGTCGTGGAAAGTTGGGGGCCACGCTAGGCGGGGCGCTGTGGGAAGAGGCGAGCCCGCCTCCCCCGGGCTCCCACCGCGCGTTCTCCGGCCTGGCACGCGGATGTCGGGCCGGACCCGCAGGCACTAACTCTCCACTCCAGGTTCTGGAACGAGCGTGCGGGCACCACACCCTCCCGCGCGCACTGACAGCCCGCGCGAGAGCCGGGCCGGGGCCTGGGCGTGCGGAGCCGCGGGGGACCAGACGCCCGGCCCCGGCCTGCTGCCCAGCCGCCGCCCCGCCCGCCCGCCCTCCCTGCCCCTGCGGTCCGCCCCCGGAGCAGACGACCGAGGCCTAATCGCCGCCCGGGCTGCGGGGCCTAAAGAAGGAAGGAGCCCGCGCTGAGGAGGGGGCGGCTTCCGCGTCCCCGGCTCTCCGCTCACGTGCTCCTGGAAAGACGGTTTCTCTCTCTTACCCTCTGCAGAATCCTCCTTAACATGGTTTAAACACCACCGGCGCCGCCGCGGTGACTCTCCGAACCTTCCGCGGGGGCCCTTCACTACTCGGGGGTGCGCGGGCTGGAGGGACTGAGCCGGGAGAGGACTGGGAGGACGACGGAGCGAGGCGGTGGCGGCGGCCGCTCGGGCGGCCCGGACTTCCCCGCAAGCTGAGAGAGGGAGCGCGCCCGAGAGAGCGACGAGGTAGCCAGGGAGCGCCGCCCGCCTGCCAGGTCTTCCCCCGTAACTGACAGCGGGGCGGACCCACCCGCTGCCGCACCGCCCTCTTAGCCTGTCCATCCACGGGAGGCGGGGCTAGAAGGGGCCTGGCCCGCGTCTGCGACCAATCGAAAGCGGCGGCGGCGTGGGTGGTTGCGTGACGGACAGGCGGCAGGACGTGGGCGCCGCTCCTTCCGGCTGGTTGGGGGACGCCACGGCCGCCGAGCGCGTGCCCGCGCTCCGTCGGAGGACGCTCCCGCGCTCAGACCGCGTACCCGCTAGGGGAACCGGTGGGGGTCAGTGACCGCGACACCAAGAGGGATCTCGGGGCAGGTACCTAGACTGCACCTCAGACTACTGTGTAAAATTTGTCAGTGTGACCCTGGCCCTGACCGTACCTGAACGGGACCGTCATTTCTGCTGGAAGCGCTTAGTCCCTGGGTGGAAGTAAAGGAGAGAATCACAGACACGATTAACCGGTCTGATAGGCTTCTCTCCCCTGGTCCAATCCCTGGCTCCTTTCCCTTCTCCCTTCCTGCTCCTAATGTCAACCGAAGAGAAAGTAAAGAACCAGAAGAAACAGTAGGAAGAAACTGGAATTTGAATTAGCAAGAGAAGTTTGGGGTTGTCTGTTTTGGACTATAACAACAATATTTAATGGGGTGATGTCGTTAACATGTTGCACTATCTAAATCCCATGCTTGGTCCATTCTCCTAAGGAATTTTAAATCCTCTTCTGATAACAGATGTATATGAAGTGAATCGACCTTAATGCGTCTGTTTCATAGATTAAGAAAAAATAATGAGGTCACAGATAAACAGTTTGCCAAAACAAGGACGTGGACTTGGAAGTGGACCTGGAACTGACTTCCACCCACGACATCATTATTTACAGTCAAAAATCACAGCTGCGAAATCCTACCATTCTGGCAGTATTCACAAGTTAAGAGGTTCGACTTTATGGTGGGGGGTGGGGGTGGGAACTTTAATAGTGTTTAAATAAGGAAAGTAAAAGAAAGGGAAAGTGTAGTCGCTCAGTCCTGTCAGACTCTTTGCGACCCCATGGACTGTAGCCCTCCAGGCTCCTCTGTCCATGGGGATTTCCTAGGCAAGAATACTGGAGTGGGTTGCCATTCCCTCCTCCAGAGAATCTTCCTGACCCAGGGATTGAGCCCAGGTCTCTGGCATTCCAGGCAGATTCTTTACCATCTGAGGCACCAGGGAAGCCCTTAAATAGGGAAGGGGAGAAGAATGCAATTACCTTGCTGGGGCTGCTGATCTGAAGTCTACCAAGCAATGAATGGAGTGCTTATTAGAAATACAGATCTTTTGAAAAAAACGCAGCAAATATTATTTTCCAATTAAGGTTAAAAAATGTTTTGTAAAAATGTAAATAAAGCATTATATAATGTAATACGTTGTTTCTATCCAAACATGTGTGTTTTTTAATGTGTGTGTGTCTATAGTGCAGCAAAACAGTCGTGCCTACAACTGATATATTATTAATCACTATCGATGACAGCGCACTTAAATATTTCCAGGCAAACAGAGCAAAGCAATGGTACTTTATTGTCAGACAATATGGGAATATTTTCACCAACATAAAAGTGATAAAGCTGTGATATAATAAGTATATATTTGGTCCCTGCCCCTGAGTAATATGCTGAGTGATAGGGTAATAAGAGCATCTTTTGTTGTAATGTTTGATTTTTGACCCTGGTTCCAGACACCAGAGCTTCTAAGACCCTTGGAATCCCAGAGTTTTGAGTGTCTTTTTGCATGCTAGTAAATGGTTGGGTGTCCCTAGATAGCTTTAGGATGGGCGCTGAGCTACAGAAAAACCAAATCATGATTATAAGGTTGGAATTTTCGAGCCCACATTCCCCCTCCACCTTCTGGAGGAAGAGGAACTGGAAGACAATCACAATTGGCCAATAAAATAATCAATTATACCTATATAATGAAACCTCCATAAAAACCCTCAATAATGAGGTTTGGAGAACTTCAGATTGATGAGCATCAAGGTGCTGGAGGATTACCTGTCTGGAGGGTATGGGGAAGCTTTGCACCCCTTTCCCCATACCTTGCCCTTTACCTCTCTTCCATTTGGCTGTTATGGAGTGGTAACCTTTGTAATAAACCAATAAGAGTAAGTAAAGTATTTCTGTGAGTTCTGTTAGCAATTATATGTGTATATGTGTTTAGTTGTTTGAGTCCTATGGACTATAGCCCACCACGCTCCTTGGTCTGTGAGATTTCCCAGGCAAGAATACTGGAGTGTGTTGCCATGCCCTCCTCCAGAGGATCTTCCCACCCCAGGGATCAAACTCACATCTCTTATATCTCCTGCATTGGCAGAGGAGTTTTTTACCAATAGCAACACCTGGGAAGTCCTGTTAGGGATTATAGCAAATTGTATAAGCTGGGGAGAGTGTTGTGGGAACCCCCAATTTATAACCAGTTGGCCCAAAGTACAAGTGACAACCTCAGACTTCCAAGTGGTATCTGAAGTAAGGAGCATTTTTGGTGGGACTGAGCCTTTAGCCTATGGGGTCTGTGCTAACTCTGGGTTGTTAGTACCAAAACTGAATTAAATTGTAGGATACCTGGGTGGTGTCTGGAGAATTGGAGAATTGCTTGGTATGGAAAAAAGCACACATTTGACATCACAAGTGTTGTAAGCAAAGAAAGGAAACAGCTTTTTATATTTAAAGTGACATGTTTTATTTTTTCAAAAATTAGTTTAAAGCTGCTTATTGATGTCACATGCTAAGGCCTTCACTGAAATTCTCCAGTGGAATCTTTTGACTAATACAATAGATTCTCATCTACTGCTTAGCAAGATGGGTTATTAAAAAAATCTGTATTCTTCCCTGCAGCTTATGATAACTCCATCACTGGAATAATATACTAGAGAACTTAATTACTCCAAAGGAAAATAAGCAGTGGGTGAAACTTCATCATGTGAGAATATCCTTCACTATAATCTAGCAGCTTCCCACACAAAACAGTCCAATTTAACGTAGCAAGCAAACAGCAAGTGGATGCGTGCTCAGTCGCGTCGGACTCTTTGCTTCCCAATGGACTGCAGCCCACCAGGCTCCTCTATCCATGAGATTTTCCAGGCAAGAATACTGGAGTGGGTTGCCATTTCCTTCTCCAGGGGATCTTCCTAGGGATCAAACCTGGAACTCAGTCATCTTCCACATTGGCAGGTGGATTCTTTACATTAGCGCCACCTAATTTCTATCCATTTAACTCTTTTACATCCATATTTCACAAGTTCTTTGACTCCATCAAGACCTCTAGTTCATTGGCCCTTCTTACTTTCTATGAGCCATTTTCCTTCTTTTTGTTGTTCAATCCATCAGTTATGTCCAACTCTTTGTGACCCCATGGACTGTAGCATGGCAGGCTTCTCTGTTCTTCACTGTCTCACGAAATTTGCCATTTCCCTAGCATCCTTATTTCTATCAAAACCCAACCTAAAGCCTATGATCCAACTTTATAGCACCCCCACCCTTTGCAAATATGCTTAACTTCAGCTCTCTCTTGCTCCATTGTTTTCATCTAGCAGAACCCAAACATGACTACCCAACTACTCCATGCTGTACAGGAGCAACTGAATATCACTAGAGGTGCAAATATATAGCGGGGGCTATTGGACTCATTTTACACTAAAAGTCACAGAGCTCAAATAGGCACTCAACATTGCCCAGCAGACTCCTGTTATGCTTTCCTCCTGTGTTCTTTCTTTGGATGCCTTGTGGTGACTTTCATACCTATAGTTCCTTCAGTCTATTCCTTTTCTTCTTAACCCACTCCAATCAAGCTGCCTTCTCATCTACTCTGATGAGACTGTTTATATTAAGATCACTAACAACATACATGTTGCCTAATCCAGTGACAAATTTATTTTTTTCTTTTACTTTATTTGACTCTTATTCACACTGAGAACACTAGATGGTTCTCTCCTTGTTTTATTCTTGACTTCCTTGACAGTTTACTTTCTGGTTTTTCTTCTCAATGACCATTCCTCCAAATACTTGTTTGAAGACTTCTCTATTGCATATCTTACAGTGCCTCCTTAATGTTCTAAGCCCCCTCCTTCCATCTATCCCATATGGCCTAGAAGTGATCTCAACTAATCTCCTGACTTTAAATTTCATCCATTTGCCCGAGTCTACACTGAACACCTCCAGTGCTGAATCTCCCCAGGTTTCGGACTTGGATAAAAAACCACCTCCTTCATTTTTCTTCTTGGATGTCTAACCAGCATCTCAAACTTAACGTGGCACACCAAAAATTGTTTCATTTTTATCTTCAAAAGTGCTCCTTCACCACTTTTCCTGTCTCATTATGTCCTACCCCCCAACTACTTAGTTGGAGCAAACCAGAAATCTTGGCATTATCTTCTTTTTGTCTATCTCATCACGTCTCCTCTACATCCAGTCCAGCAGGTCTACCTCCAAAACATACACCAAACCTGCCACTTCTTTCCATGGTCACCTCAGTCCACAGCACCTTCATCTCCTGTCCAAACTACTGGAAGAGTTTCCTGGTTGATATCCCTGCTTTTCCTTTGCTTCCCTATAATCTGTTCACTATACAGCAGCTAGAAACAACTTTTTAAAAATGCAAATTAAGTAGCATCACTGTCCTCCTTGATTGTAGCTTCCCATCACACTCACAATAAAGTCCAAATACCTTATCCTGGCTCACACGACCTGTTGATCTGGTCCCTCCTGTTTCTCCGCCTTCTACTTACAACACTTAGCTTACTTTGCTTCAGCCTCCTTGAACTGTTTTTTCCTCAGTTGCAAAAAACTTATTCCTGCCTTTGCTCAAACAGTTCCTGTTTAGGAAATGCTTTGTGATTAATTTCTTGGCATTCATATTGTACTTTAAAAGTCACCTCCTCAGAGAGATCTCCAAGGATCACCTCATCTAAATTATTAACGGGGTCTCCAATCTATCAAATTACTCATTCTAATTCTCTGCATAACAGAGAAAACTGAATACAAGAATCTTGTCTCTTGTTCCCTGCTGTATCCCCAATAAGTAAAACAATGCTCAATCCATGATTAGCAATAAATAAATATTTCTTGATGAATGAGGAAAGGAATTGAGTTAGAAGCTAGTGGAGGTGATGGAATTCCAGTGGAGCTATTCCAAATCCTGAAAGATGATGCTGTGAAAGTGCTGCACTCAATAGGCAAGCAAATTTGGAAAACTCAGCAGTGGCCACAGGACTGGAAAAGGTCAGTTTTCATCCCAATCCCAAAGAAAGGCAATGCCAAAGAATGCTCAAACTACCACACAATTGCACTCATCTCACATGCTAGTAAAGTAATGCTCAAAATTCTCCAAGCCAGGCTTCAGCAATATGTGAACCGTGAACTTCCTGATGTTCAAGCTGGTTTGAGAAAAGGCAGAGGAACCAGAGATCAAATTGCCAACATCTGCTGGATCATCGAAAAAGCAATAGAGTTCCAAAAAACATCTATTTCTGCTTTATTGACTATGCCAAAGCCTTTGACTGTGTAGATCACAATAAACTGTGGAAAATTCTGAGAGAGATAGGAATACCAGACCACCTGATCTGCCTCTTGAGAAATCTGTATGCAGGTCAGGAAGCAACAGTTAGAACTGGTTATGGAACAACAGACTGGTTCCAAATAGGGAAAGGAGTACGTCAAGGCTGCATATTGTCACCATGTTTATTTAACTTATATGCAGAGTACATCATGAGAAATGCTGGACTAGAAGAAACACAAGTTGGAATCAAGATTGCTGGGAGAAATATCAATCACCTCAGATATGCAGATGACACCACCCTTATGGCAGAAAGGGAAGAGGAACTAAAAAGCCTCTTGATGAAAGTGAAAGCAGAGAGTGAAAAAGTTGGCTTAAAGCTCAACATTCAGAAAACGAAGATCATGGCATCTGGTCCCATCACTTCATGGGAAATAGATGGAGAAACAGTGGAAACAGTGTCAGAATTTATTTTTCTGGGCTCCAAAATCACTGCAGATGGTGACTGCAGCCATGAAATTAAAAGATGCTTACTCCTTGGAAGGAAAGTTATGACCAACCTAGATAGCATATTCAAAAGCAGAGACATCACTTTGCCAACAAAGGTTCGCCTAGTCAAGGCTATGGTCTTTCCTGTGGTCATGTATGGATGTGAGAGCTGGACTGTGAAGAAGGCTGAGCGCCGCAGAATTGATGCTTTTGAACTGTGGTGTTGGAGAAGACTCTTGAGAGTCCCTTGGACTGCAAGGAGATCCAACCGGTCCATTCTGAAGGAGATCAGCCCTGGGATTTCTTTGGAAGGAATGATGCTAAAGCTGAAACTCCAGTATTTTGGCCACCTCATGTGAAGAGTTGACTCAATGGAGAAGACTCTGATGCTGGGAGGGATTGAGGGCAGGAGGAGAAGGGGATGACAGAGGATGAGATGGCTGGATGGCATCACTGACTCGATGAATGTGAGTCTGAGTGATCTCCGGGAGTTGGTGATGGACAGGGAGGCCTGGCGTGCTGCAGTCCATGGGGTCGCAAGGAGTCGGACACGACTGAGCAACTGATCTGATCTGATCTGATCTGAGGAAAGGAAGATTTAAATGTTTTTACCCCTGCTAAAATTCATCCCTAACAAACACAGATGAGATTGAAGAGGTGGCAAAAATACACAGAAGAACTATACAAAAAAGCTCTTAATGACCCTGATAACCACGATGGTGTGGTTACTCACCCAGAGCCAGATATCCTAGAGTGTGAAGTCAAGTGGAACTTAGGTAGCATCACTACGAACAAAGCTAGTGGAGGTGATGGAATTCCAGCTGAGCTATTTCAAATCCTGAAAGATGGTGCTATTAAAAGTGCTATACTCATAAGCCAGCAAATGTGGAAAAGTCAGCAGTGGCCACAGGAATGGAAAAGGTCAGTTTTCATTTCAATCCCAAAGAAGGGCAATGTCAAAGAATGTTCAAACTACTGAACAATTGTATTCATTTTACATACTGGCAAGGTACTGCTCAAAATCCTTCAACCTCAGCTTCAGCAGTATGTGATCTGAGAACTTCAGATGTACAAGCTGGATTTAGAAGAGGAACCAGGAAATTCCAACAACCATTGGATCATAGAAAAAACAAGGGAATTCCAGAAAAACATCTGCTTCTGCTTCATTGGCTACACTAAAGCCTTTGACTGTGTGGATCACAACAAACTGTGGAATATTCTTAAAGAAATGGGAATACCAAACCACCTTACTTGTCTTCTGAGAAACCTGTATGCAGAGCAAGAAGCAACAGTTAGAACTGGACATGAAACAATGGACTGGTTCAAAACTGGTACGGAGTACACTGAGGCTGTATATTGTCACCCTGATTATTTAACTTCTATGCAGAGTACAGCATCCAAAATGCTGGGCTAGATGACTCACAAGCTGCAATCAAGATTGCTGGGAGAAATATCAACAACCTCAGATATGCAGATGATACTATTCTAATGGCAGAAAGCAAAGAGGAACTAAAGAACCTCTTGATGAAAGTGAAAGAGGAGAGTGAAAAAGCTGGCTTAAAGATCACCACTCAAAAAACTAAGATCATGACATCCAATCCCATAACTTTATGGCAAATAGATAGGGTAAAGTGGAAAGAGTGACAGATTATTTTCTTGGGCTCCAAAATCACTGTGGATAGTGACTGTAGCCACGAAATTAAAAGACGCTTCCTCCTTGAAAGAAAAGCTGTGACCCAACCTAGACAGCATATTAAAAAGCAGAGACATCACTTTACTGACAAAAGTCCATATAGTCAAAGCTATGGTTTATCCAGCAGTCATGTATGGATGTGAGAGCTGGACCATAAAGAAGGCTGAGCACTGAAGGATTGATGCTTTTGAACTGTGGTGTTAGAAAAGACTCTTGAGAGTCCCTTAGACAGCAAGGATATCCAAACAGTCCATCCTAAAAGAAATCAACCCTGAATATTCATTGGAAGGACTGATGCTGAAACTGAAGCTCCAATACTTTGGCCACCTGATGTGAAGGGCTGACTCACTGGAAAAGACCCTGATGCTGGAAGAGATTGAGGTCAAGAAGAGAAGGGGGTCACAGATGAGATGGTTGTATGGCATCACCAACTCAATGGACATGAGTTTGAATAAACTCTGGGAGTTGGTGATGGACAGGGAAGCCTGGATTGCTGCAGTCCGTGGGTTCAGAAAGAATCAAACACAATTTAATGAGTGAACAGAACAGAAACTTCGTATACTGAAATTCTAACCCCCGAAACTAACAGTATTACTAGGTTGCACCTTTGGGAGATGAGTAGGTCATGACGTTGGAGCCCTCAAGAAGGGGATTAGTGTTCTTATAAAAGAAACCATAAAGAACTCTCTGGTCTCCTCCTTCATGTGAGGATACAAGAAATCAGTGACTCAGATGTGGCCCCTCACTCAACCATGCTGGCACCCTGATCTCAGCCTTCCAGCCTTCATGACTATGAGCAATCGATTTCTGCCACCCAGTCTGTGGAATTTTGTTAAAGCAGCCTGAACTAAGACAGAAGGGTACAAGATCATTTCCATAACAATTGCTTTACAAACTAATATCTTTGTACATAAATTAATATCTTCCTACTTGAGAAGATGTGGTTCAAAACAAACAGTACTGAGAACAATCCAACGTCTTTGTTCCTACTCAGCAGTCTTTTTTCTTTTGGTTTAATATATATGTATGTATGTTTCTTAACCCTGGAGAAAGGAAATGGCAATCCACTCCAGTATTCTGGCCTGGAAACTTCCATGGACAGAGGAGCCTGGCAGGCTACAGTAGTCCATGGGGTCGCTAAGAGTTGGCCATGACTGAATGACTGAGCACATGTTTCTTAACTCTTCAAAATTTCCCAATATTTATGAGAAACAACCTATTCTCTGCCTTCTGTAAATCAGAACGTTTTTTCTCCTGGTTAATTTCACGTGTGACCACCAAATGATTCATTTCCAAGTAGAAGCAAATGCATGAAAAATTACGACACGATAAGTAAAGTGCAGATAGTGACTGTATAAATAAGGCAGAGACAGTTTAGGGATTCTAAGGAATGCACACAGGATTACTCACCAGGTATTTGGCAGTGATTAGTTTTTACTTTTCTCAACTGTTCAGTTTTAACAAATTACATTAGCATCATTGAAGCAACTAATTGAAGTTTAGTAACAGTTTGTGTTTCGTTTAACCCTTGAGGGACGGATGAGGAGGGAGGCAAAAGCAAGAACTTCAAAACAGTGGGAAGATACTGCTCTGAATTCTCCAGAAGTCCCTACTGATTTTCTCCCTACTCTAGTTGACTTAACTATAAGAAAAGTATCAGATCTCCACTGAGTTTCTTTGGAAGCAGGTTTAGGAAATTATGTTTTAAAATTTATTAAAAATCATATATGCATGTGTATATATATGCATGTATGTACATATATGGTCATGGTCAAGTCTATTGCATTTAAACCTCAAATAAAGTCAGTCGGGGCTTCCCTGGCTCAGTGGGAAAGAGTCTACCTGCCAATATAGGAGATGCGGGTTCAATCCCTGGTTGAGGAAGATCCCCTGGAGAACAAACAACAACCCACTTCAGTATTGTTGAGCTTAGGACAGAGGAGCCTGGTGGGCTACAGTCCATGGGGTTGCAAAGAGTAAGACACAACTTAGCAACTGAACCACAGCAAGAGTTGATAAAGTACAAAATAGACCACAGAATCACGTAGAAGTGGCACAACAAAAATTCCCGTCTTCCTTTGTGGCTCAGCTGGTAAAAAAAATCTGCCTGCAATGCGGAAGACCTGGGTTCAATCCCTGGGTTGGGAAGATCCCCTGGCGAAGAGTTTTCTGGCCTGGAGAATTCCATGGACTGTATAGTCCATGGGGTCACAAAGAGTTGGACATGGCTGAGCAACTTGCACAATGTAAGTTGGTGTGGCTATACTTACTTTCCATACTCTGGAAAACAGTATGGCGATTGCTCAGAAAATTAAAGATAGAATGACCATATGATCCAGCAATTCCTGGGCATATATCCAAACAAAATTCCAATCCAAAAAGATACATGCATCTCTATGTTCATAACAGCATTATTCACAATAGCCAAGACATGGAAGCAACCTAAATGCCCATCAACAGATGAATGGATAAAGGAGATATGGTGTTCATCTATTCATATATATGACATTCATATATACTATTCATACATATATGTGTGTATATATATAAGTACTCAGCCATAAAGAAAGAATGAAATAATGCCATTTGTCACAATATGACTGTAACTAGGGATTATCATATTAAGTGAAGTCAGACAGAGAAAGACAAATACCAGAACTTCCCTGGCAGTCCAGTGGTTAAGACTGTGTTTCCACTGTAGGGCCACAGAATCCTGTAGCTCATTTCAAAATGTCTGAACTCTAAACTGACTCATCACGCCCCTCTTTAGCCCATCCTTCACTCACTTCCCTATGACCTCCTGGGTTCCCATACCATTGCTAGCACCACCATACCCAAGCTAGAAATCTGCCATCTTTGCCTGTTCTCCTTTTGTTTCTGCCCACATTTAATTAATCACCCTGTTCTATTAATTCTGCTTCACATCACCCCGGTTTTCAAGTCACTCCTTTCTGACCTAGGAGCAGCTCCTCTCTGATCTTGTTCTTGTATCCATTTATTCATTCTCTACCCCGCAGCCTGAGTGATGTTACTAAAGCACAAAACCCTTTATGAAACTCCAGAAGTTTTCACAGAGAGTTTTCCGACACAAGTCAAGAAGAGCCCCGTTTTCCCCTCTTCAAGTCGAGATGAGGGTCGATTGCCCTGCTTCGCCTGGAAAGGAATGCCGACATCCCCGTCGCACCTTGAGAGGAGGTTGCTATCTACTTGACTCTGGAGGGGAACCCGGGGGTCTTGTCATGATTCAAAAGCCTAGTCCCCATCATTTGAGGACAAAAACCCCAAACTGTGATTTGCAAAACCTTTCATGTCACTTGACGTTATTTTCTTTTTGCACTGTATGCTTCAGGCATGCTGAACCACTGCAGTTTTTTTGCTCAGCACAGTCTCTCCCTGACTTCTGGGCCACGACACTTGGCTGAATGTTTGCTACATTCATCCTCCTTTTGTCTGTCTAATTCCTACTCTTTCCAGACTCTTGCCCTGCCCCCAATTAAGCTACGGGGCCTACACATATCTCCATATTGTACTCAACCCTTTTAAGGATGAGAAGGGAACATCACAGACTCAAAACACTTTAAGCTACCTGAAAATTCTATCCCTGACAAGCATCATTCCACCTCCTCTTGTTCTGAATAAAGACCCCACAAATTTTCAATTATAATTGGCTTCTCAGGTAGTTTTGTCTTCAAAGAGTAAATGCACTTATCCTGTTGAGGCAAGCAGAACAATCCACATGAATATTTTATTGCCCGTTGTAAATTAATAAAATGACATTTCAGTCACTGTAAGCATGAATAAAATAAGTCTGCCAAGAGAAGACTTTACTTTCAACGTGCTTGACAAAAATTCAAGTTTTGAGTCTGCAAAGCAGATTCAGAGCTTGTACCACAGTGAATTTACCAGTGTAAATACACTTCCGGAGGTCTCTTGACAGCTAGCCAGCTGGCCTCCCTAGGCTGTATAATTAGAAAGATGAGTTGCATAGAATTTAGACTGCACTTCCATCTTCTCTTATGATTTGATAGAAACTCATTGATAGAAGATTCCACAGACCATCTCATTCAGTGTGTTGCTTAAGTCCATAGATGGCTTAGAATAGTCTGAAAATCTAAAGTAGAGTATTACAGTCAGGGCTCAAATAAATGGTCCTTTGTAAAATACTAATCTGAAAATGTCTTGCCACCACAGGTAGCATGAATGAGAAGTGGGAGATGATAAAGTGCTTTACATAACATAATTATTATTGACAGTTAAATTATTATTGTGTAAAAAATATTTTGGGTGGAAGAATGTCTCTTTCTTTCTCTTTCCTCTTCTCTCTCGCTTATATCCATCTATATTAAGAAAATTAAGGGAGAAAAAAATCTACCTGATAACTCAGGGCAATCACTTATTCATGTTACCACTTCTAAATGATATTACAATAGTATACTTGATGTCAGCATTGCAAGATTACATAAAAAATAACGTATTGTACACTTTTTAAAAGTGTTTTAAGAATCATGCTTGTTATAGGTTAGTTGGCTAAAAGTGGGATCCAAAAATATATTTCACTTGACAGATTTTGGCTAATATATAAAATGTACATTTAGCAGACAAAAAACCAGCAGACAAATTAATCTGCAAAGAAAATTAAGAACAATTTTTGGAAAATACCATATTCTTCTCCCTTTTACCTTGTAGGGAAAGAAAACCTTTTCCTCTACCCTCTTAGCTCAAGTACCTGCAGAGGCACAAATTAAACTAATAAAATACAGATTAACAAGAGAAAAGGCATACAAGTTTTATTAATATTAGTATTTACATGTGTATGATAACTTCACCCCCTCTCCCCCTAAAAAAAGAAGTGAAAAATCCAAAGAAGTGGTTAGACTTAGGGGCTTATATAACATTTTAACAAATGGTGATATATTGTAGAGAAGTTACTAGACAAAGCAAAGGGAGTTTGGGCTTCTAGGGCAGATGAACTGTGGGGAAAGTGACCAGAAAATATATGAGTAGAAGGAATGGAGGATAAGTGTTATTTGAGTGTTTTGTTTATGCAAACTCATCTCAGTGCCAGCTTTCCATCTCCAACGTTGTAAGTTAATTAAAAAGCAGACCATTAATAAATTAATTAAACAGCAGGCAATAACTAGTAGCCCACATAAGCAAACCAAAACCTAAGCCTGGACCTCCCTGGTGGTGCAGTGGATAAGAATCTGCTTGTCAATGCAGTGGACACGGTTTCGATCCCTCGTCTGGGAAGATCCCACACGCCGCAGAGCAGCTAGACCTGTGGGCCACAACTACTGGGCCCAAGTTCTTAAGCCTGTGAACTGCAGAACTGAGCCCGCATGTTGCAATTACTAAAGCCTGCGTGCCTAGAGCCCATGCTTCCCAAGAGAAGCCACTGCAATGAGAAGCCCGGGCACTGCAACCAGAGAAAGCCCGTGCATAGCAGCAGAGACCCACCACAAGGAAATAAATAAATTAAAATTTAAAAACAAACCAAAACACTAAATCTAAGACTGAAGTGCCTTAAGGTTAAGAAATCAAAACCTAAGGACAACCTGTCACAAACAGCCAGCCAGGCTTTCTGAATTAGTGCAACTTCTCAAACTATGCAGTGAAGTGAAAGAGAAGTCACTCAGTCATGCCCGACTCTTGGCAGCCCCATGGACTATAGCCTACGAGGTTCCTTCATCCATGGAATTTTCCAGGCAAGAGTACTGGAGTGGGTTGCCATTTTCTTCTCCAGGAGATCTTCCCAACCCCGGGCTTGAACCTGGGTCTCAAGCTATAGCTAATCAAGTAATATCCTTGCTTTGCTTCTTCCTCCACTCTGTAAAAGTCTTTTTCCTGGCTCTTGTTGGTGAAATGTTTTTAACTACTGCCAATTAGGCACTGCCCAAGTCAAATCAAGTTTTGCTCAAATACACCCTTAAAATATTTAATATGGCTCAGTTTATCTTTGAACAAGCAATAAGGATAGCTCTCTTCTTGCTGAGGCACTTCACTTTCTTTCTTTCTTCTTGCTGGTACCCTAGAGTGGAAAAATGTATGCCCTGCTTTTAAACAAAAAGATAGAGGGTAGACAGCACTGCTAAAAAAAAATAATCAAAGAAGACTATTTAGGTGATACAAACAAATTTTAATGCTTCACAGATTCACAGTCTCCTTTGGAGAACTGCAAAATGAGGTGGAAGGCAAAAAGTTTTTATCAGATCAGATCAGATCAGTCTCTCAGTCATGTCCGACTCTTTGCGACCCCATGAATCGCAGCACGCCAGGCCTCCCTGTCCATCACCAACTCCCGGAGTTCACTCAGACTCACATCCATCAAGTCAGTGATGCCATCCAGCCATCTCATCCTCTGTCGTCCCCTTCTCCTCCTGCCCCCAATCCCTCCCAGCATCAGAGTCTTCTCCAATGAGTCAACTCTTCGCATGAGGTGGCCAAAATACTGGAGTTTCAGCTTTAGCATCATTCCTCCCAAAGAAATCCCAGGGCTGATCTCCTTCAGAATGGATATCTGATGAACTGGTACCATATTGTCAAACTTGTTTGGGTGAGAAGGCCCAGAGTTGGCTTGGCATTCACGGTTTGTTGAATAAATATTCAACTGGCCCTCTGTATTCATGGTTCCACACCTGCAGATTCAACCAAACATGGATTGAAAATATTAAAAAAAAAAAAATTCCAGAAGGTTCCAAAAAGCAAAATTTAAATTTGCTGCTAAGTCGCTTCAGTCATGTCCAACTCTATGCGACCCCATAGATGGAAGGTCACCAGGCTCCCCCGTCCCTGAGATTCTCCAGGCAAGAACACTGGAGTGGGTTGCCATTTCCTTCTCCAATGCATGAAAGTGAAAAGTGAAAGTGAAGTTGCTCAGTCGTGTCCAACTCTTAGCGACCCCATGGACTGGAGCCTACCAGGATCCTCCGTCCATGGGATTTTCCAGGCAAAAGTACTGGGGTGGGATGCCATTGCCTTCCCCGAAATTTAAATTTACCATACTACCAATTCATTGATTGAAGCCATCATCACCCTGATAACAAAACCAGACAAAGTTACCATAACAAAAGAAAACTGCTGACCAATATCACTGATATGAACATAGATGCAAAAATCTTCAACAAAATATTAGCAAACCAAATTCAACAATATGTTAAAAGAATTACATGCTATGATAAAGGGGAATTTAGCCCAGGGATGCAAGTATGATTCAATATCTGCAAATCAATCAATATGATACGCCTTATTAACAAATTGAATGACTAAATTACAAAAGTATCTTATCAATGGAGAAGATACCTACTTAAATGTGCATGAGAAATTTTACCCTTCATTATCAGGCTTTTCCTGGTAACCTCCCTGCTTACATCTTTGAAATAGTTTCTCAGAGCTATTTGAGAGTCTATCTCTGGGGTTTTAGTTCTCAGTAAGACACTCAACATTAAAACTCAACATTCAGAACTAAGATCATGGGATCTGGTCCAATCACTTCATGGCAAATAGATAGAGAAACAGTGACAGACTTTATTTTTGGGGGGCTCCAAAATCACTGCAGATGGTGACTGCAGCCATGAAATTAAAAGACACTTGCTCTTTGAAAGAAAAGTTATGACCAAACTAGACAGCATATTAAAAAGCAGAGACATTACTTTGCCAACAAAGGTCCATCTAGTCAAAGGTATGGTTTTTCCAGTAGTCATGCATGGATGTGAGAGTTGGACTATAAAGAAAGCTGATTGCCGAAGAATTGACGCTTTTGAACTGTGGTGTTGGAGACTCTTGAGAGTCTCTTGGACTGCAAGGAGATCCAACCAGTCCATCCTAAAGGAGATCAGTCCTGAATATTCATTGGAAAGACTGATGCTGAAGCTGAAACTCCAATACTTTGGCCACCTGATGTGAAGAACTGACTCATTGGAAAAGACCCTGATGCGGGGAAAGTTTGAAGGCAGGAGGAGAAGGGGACGACAGAAGATGAGATGGTTGGATGGTTATCACCGACTCAATGAACATGAATTTGAGTAAACTCTGGGAGTTGACGATGGACAGGGAGGTCTGGAATGCTGCAGCCCATGGGGTCACAGAGTCGGACACATCTGAGCGACTGAAGTGAACTGAAGACGCTAAATAAATCTGACCCACAGCTTTTACATTGTGCTTTTAAAGTCAGTAGTTCTGGTCTTAATTTTTTGAGATACCGCCATAGTGGCTGCAGCAACTTACATTCTTAAGACAGTGAAGGAGGGTTTCCTTTCCTCCACATTCTCAACAACACTTGCTATTTCTTGTCTTTTTGATGCTAACCATTTTACAGATGTGAGGTGATAGATCAGTGTGGTTTTGACTTGCATTTCCCTAATAATTAGTGATGCTGAACATCATACGCTTGTTGATCATCTATATGTCTTTTTTGGACAAAAATTCAGATCCTCTGCCCATTAAAAAAAATTTTTTTTATTATTTTTTGGCTTTGCTGGGTCTTGGTTTCTGCATGCGGGCTTTCTCTAGTTGGGGGTGGGGTGGGGCGGCTACTCTTCATTATGGTGCACAGGTTCTCAGTGCTGGGGCTTCTTCTGTTGCAGAGCACAGAATCTGGGCATGGGGCCTTCAGTAGCTGTGGCACATGGGCTTAGTTGCTCCACAGCGTGTGGGATCTTCCTCAACCAAGGATTGAATGCATGTCCCCTGCATTGGCAGGCAGACTCTCAACCTCTGAGCCACCAGGGAGGTCCCCTCTGCCCATTTTTAAACTGGGGTGTCTGTTGTTGTTGTTTAACCCCTTTATGTGCCCTATGCCTAGTTAGGCTGGACAAACCAAAAAGTCAAAGTTCGGAGCAGAGAAAGGTTTATTTGAAGGGTCAAGCAAGGAGCGTGGGAAGCTTTTGCTCAAAATACCCAACTCCCTGATGGATTTCTGGAAAGACTTTTTTTGTATGGTTTGATTTGGTTTGGGTTTTGAGGGGGTTTTGGCCACACTGTGTGGCTTGTGAGAATCTTACTTTCCTAGATCAAATCAGATCAGATCAGATCAGTTGCTCAGTCGTGTCCGACTCTTTGCGACCCCATGAACCACAGCACGCCAGGCCTCCCTGTCCATCACCAACTCCCGGAGGTCACTCAGACTCAAGTCCATTGAGTCAGTGATGCCATCCAGCCATCTCATCCTCTGTCGTCCCCTTCTCCTCTTGCCCCCAAGCCCTCCCAGCATCAGAGTCTTCTCCAATGAGTCAACTTTTCGCATGAGGTGGCCAAAGTACTGGAGTTTCAGCTTTAGCATCATTCCTTCCAAAGAAATCCCAGGGCTGATCTTCAGAATGGACTGGTTGGATCTCCTTGCAGTCCAAGGGACTCTCAAGAGTCTTCTCCAACACCACAGTTCAAAAGCATCAATTCTTCGGTGCTCACCATTCTTCACAGTCCAGCTCTCACATCCATACATGACCACAGGAAAGACCATAGCCTTGACTAGGTGAACCTTTGTTGGTAAAGTAATGTCTCTGCTATTCAATATGCTATCTAGGTTGGTCATAAACTTCCTTCCAAGGAGTAAGCGTCTTTTAATTTCATGGCTGCAGTCACCATCTGCAGTGATTTTGGAGCCCAGAAAAATAAAGTCTGACACTGTTTCCACTGTTTCTCCATCTATTTTCCATGAAGTGATGGGACCAGATGCCATGATCTTCGTTTTCTGAATGTTGAGCTTTAAGCCAACTTTTTCACTCTCCACTTTCATCAAGAGGCTTTTTAGTTCCTCTTCACTTTCTGCCATAAGGGTGGTGTCATCGGCATATCTGAGGTTATTGATATTTCTCACGGCAATTTTGATTCCAACTTGTGTTTCTTCCAGTCCAGCATTTCTCATGATGTACTCTGCATATAAGTTAAATAAACAGGGTGACAATATACAGCCTTGACGAACTCCTTTTCCTATTTGGAACCAGTCTGTTGTTCCATGTCCAGTTCTAACTGTTGCTTCCTGACCTGCATACAAATTTCTCAAGAGGCAGGCCAGGTGGTCTGGTATTCCCATCTCTTTCAGAATTTTCCACAGTTTATTGTGATCCACACAGTCAAAGGCTTTGGCATAGTCAATAAAGCAGAAATAGATGTTTTTCTGGAACTCTCTTGCTTTTTCCATGACCCAGTGAATGTTGGCAATTTGATCTCTGGTTCCTCTGCCACCAATCAAGCCTGGGCCCTCAGCAGGGAAAGCAAGGAGTCCTAAACATGGAACTGCCAAGGAATTCCACAGGCAAGAGGTTTTTAAAGGCAACATTTGGGGTGAGGGCTGTAGGGGACATGACTTCTGACTGATGTGTGGTGACATAACAGGGTAGTGTTCCAGGAATCTGTCATCAACTTTTGGTCTCAGGATGCAGTTAGCATTTTTTCCACCTGGGTGGGCCTTACTTCCTGCAAAATATCTCAAAGATACATTGTTGTCACTCACTGGTGTTTGACTCTTTGAGACCCCATGGACTGCAGCACACCAGGCTTCCCTGTCCTTCACTATCGCCTGTCCTTTACTATCTCCAGGAATTTGCTCAAACTCATGTCCATTGAGTCAATGACGCCATCCAACCATTTCACCCTCTGTCTCCTGCTTCTCCTGCAGCCTTCAATCTTTCCCAGGATCAAGGTCTTTTCCAGTGAGTCGGCTCTTTGCATCAGGAGGCCAAAGTATTAGATTTTCAGCTTCAGCATCAGTCCTTCCAATAAATATTCAGGGTTGATTTTCTTTAGCACAGAATGGTTGGATCTCCCTGCTGTCGAAGGGACTCTCAAGAGTCTTCTCCAACACCACACTTCAGAAGCATCAACTCTTCAGCACTGAACCTTCTTTATGGTCCAACTCTCACATCCATACATGACTGCTGGAAAAAACCATAGCTTTGACTATATAGACCTTTGCTGACAAAGTGATGTCTCTGCTTTTTAATACACTGTCTAGGTTAGTCATAGTTTTTCTTCCAAGGAGCAAGCATCTTTTAATTTCATGGCTGCTATCACTGTCCACCGTGTTTTTGGAGTCCAAGCAAATAAAGTCTGTCACTGTTTCCATTTTTTCTCCATCTCTTTGCCATGAAGTGATGGGACTAGATGCCATGATCTTAGTTTTTTGAATGTTGAGTTTTAAGTCCGCTTTTCACCCTCCTCTTCCACCTTCATTAAGAAGCTCTTTATATGTATCAGATTCTTATGTATATTCCTCAAGGAGGAACTAGGACTGATTTATCATCAAAGTACTGTTTCTTGACTATTTTCCTTTATTTCTGCATTCCCTCAGTTCCCTAACTAGTAACTGCTTAAATCTGCTCTTTAGAACTCAAGACCCTGTTGCTGGGAAAGATCAAAGCAAAAGGAGATGTGGGCAGCAGAGGATGAGATAGTTAGATAGCATCACTGGCTCAGTGGATATGAAGCTGAACAAACTCCAGGAAATAATGAAGGACAGGGAAGCCTGACATGCTGCAGTCCACGGGTCATAGAGAGTTGGACATGACTTACAGACTGAACAACAACAGAACTCAGGGAAGGCCTACTAGAGACCAAAGCCTTTTTCTACAAGCAAGAAAGGGGAGCCCTGGAAAGGCTTCTGTGCTGGGGAGAGCCTCATAGGTTCCTGCTCGTTTTCAATGTCCCCTTTTCTCTGATAGTCCTCTGTCCTGCAAGGAATAAGTACAGGACAAGAAAGGGAATACAGTTCTGGGTAGAGAGTTTAATCATAAACTCAGCAGAGGAACTTTGTTTCTGGAGGAGTCAGTTCCAGCATTGTATGAGTCCTTTCTGTATATTTGGATATTAACCCTGTATCAGATACATGATTGGCAAATTTTTCTCCCATTCAATAGGCTGTCATTTCATTTTGTTGATGCTTTCCTTTGGTGTGCAGAATCTTTATTTTTATTTTTGTTTCCCTTGCCTCAAGAGACATATCCAAAAAAATATTGCTAAGACTTATGTCAAAAAGTGTACTGCCTATTTTCTAGGTTCTTTTGTTTTTTTGGCCAGGCAGCTTGTGGGATTCTAGTTTCCCAACCAGGAATTGAACCCAAGTCCCCTGCAGTGGACGCACAGAGCCAACCACTGGATCACCAGGGAAGTCCCAATGTACTATGTACTGCCTGTTTTCTTCAGGGAATTTTACGGTTTGCCGTTTACATTCAAGGCTTTAATCCGTTTTAGGTTAATTTTTTATATGATGTAAGATTGGTATCTAGTTTTAATCATTTGCATATGGCTGTCCAGGTTTCCCAACACCATTTACTGAAGAGACTTTCTTTTTTCCCTTGTATGGTCTTGGCTCCTTTGTTATAAATTAGTTGCGTGGTGTGTGTGTGTGTGTGTGTGTGTGTGTGTGTGTGTGTGTGTGTGTGTTTCCTCTCAGTCTTGGAAATGTAATCTGAGTCAACCAGTTTGGAATTTCCTGGTCATCACCAGTGAGGTCATCTGTCATGTGAGCCCTTTAGCCCCCAGAGGAAGAAGCAGCAATCTGCATGATAAAAGCTATTGCAATTCTCCTCCCCCTAAAAAGAGATGCTGGCCCCAAATCTTTTTCTTTTGGAAATAACTTCTTTGCCCCACCCTCCTTTCTATAAAAGCCTTCCATTTTGTATCATTCCCTGGAGTGTTCTTCTAGTTTCTACACAGCCTGCTTCCTGATTAATTCAATCACTGAATAAAGCCAATTAGAATCTTCAAGTTTACTTGAATTTTGTTTTTTTTTTTAAACACATAAAACCAATTTAGTGGAATAATTTACAATTGAAAAGTTGTAGGTATTCTTAGATAAATTAGTACTCCTGTCCCTCAATTTTGAGAATGTTGGTGACTTTAAAATACTGTGAGGTAGAATAGAATAAAGAATCCATTGTACCATTTGCTCTGACTTGGGAAACTGAAGACACATAGAAAGACCAAGCCATTTTTCAAGCCTTAGAACATTTGGAAAGGCCAACTCATTTTTTAAGCCTGCATAATATTTGCTGGCCCTGATTAGGATGCTGGCTTGACTAACTGTGCCAACAGTTTAAAAAGAACTACAGTTATTTTTGGTTTGTTCCATTTTATTGTATTTTAAATTTTTTGGTTCATTTCTTTTATTTGGAAAATTAATAACTACTAAAGTTTGGGAGAAATGGTTTTAGTCAAATCCTTTAAATAAACGTTGGTAAGATCTTTTCTTTGTATTGTCAGTTGTTTACTCAAACAACAGTTAGAAGTTTTTTTTTCATGTAAAAGAAATACTAACTGTTGAGACATAGGTTTGACTAGAAAACAAAATTTACCTGGGGTTGTAAAATGTTCTACAAAATGTTCAATAAAATAAAGGCAAAATACAGGACTATCTTGGTAGATAAGAATTAACCCAATTTTATTTGAAAGGAGCCCGCTAGTAAGTAAACCTTTTCTACGTTGAAAAATGTTCTATTTAATATTGCAAGCACTGTATGTTATTTTTAAAGTGTTTTACACAACAATACAAAGTTGAAATTGTCCTAAGATGTATCTGATTCTTTTGCAGCCCCTGGACTGGCGCCTGCCATGCTTCTCTGTCCATGGGATTTCCCAGGCAAGAATACTGGAGTGGTTTCCTACTCTAGGAGATCTTCCCGGATCAGGGGTTGAACCCATGTTTCTTGTATTGGCAGATGGATTCTTTATCCCTGAGCCGCCAGGGAATTACTTTGCAAGTTTTCATTGCAAACACAAAGCTTGTAGCTTACACGTACTGAGCTGTTACCAGTGCTTTTCTGAACTTCTTGCTTACATTATTATATTTCATTTATCCTCCCAATAATCTCATGAGATAAAGAGTACTGAGGCTTAAACAATTTGCCCAGACCAAGAAGTGGTTGATCCAGCATGTAGAGCCAGGTAGTCTTACTCCAAAGCCTGTTCTCTTAATGATTTTAAGTATTTGAATATTTACTGGACTGGCAGAAAAACACCAGTAAAATAGGCAATCATTATAGGAGTTTAATTATTTTATTTATTTACATATTGTGAAAATAATTATTTAAATAAGGAATCCATTAGACTGAGGTGGTTCTATTCTTAGCAGCCTACCTAACCAAACCAAAACTTAAGCTTGACATGCTTCAAGGTTAAGAAATCAAAATCATAAACATCTAACTATGGTTTTCCAAGTAAGGTAAACACTTAAGCTATGGCTAATGAAATAATTTTTTGCTTGGCTTCTGCTTCTTGCTTATAAAAATCTTTCCACTAGCTTCAGCTGGTAGAGTACACCTAATCACTTCTAGTTGGTACTGCCTGATTAAAATAGATTTTTGTTCAAATAAACTCTTAAAAATGTTAATATGTCTCAGTTTATATTTTAACACTAAATATGTATTTTAAAAACATTCTCATAAACTTTTATCTCCTATAACTCTATGGTCTTCATAATTTTCATTTCTAATGTCTAAATCAACATTCAGATCAGATCAGATCAGTCGCTCAGTCGTGTCCGACTCTTTGCGACCCCATGAACTGCAGCACGCCAGGCCTCCCTATCCATCACCAGCTCTTGGAGGTCACTCAGACCCACATCCATCGAGTCAGTGATGCCATCCAGCCATCTCATCCTCTGTCGTCCCCTTCTCCTCCTGCCCTCAATCCCTCCCAGCATCAGAGTCTTCTCCAATGAGTCAACTCTTCTCATGAGGTGGCCAAAATACTGGAGTTTCAGCTTGAGCATCATTCCCTCCAAAGAAATCTCAGGTCTGATCTCCTTCAGAATGGACCGGTTGGATCTCCTTGCAGCCCAAGGGACTCTCAAGAGTCTTCTCCAACACCACAGTTCAAAAGCATCAATTCTTCGGTGCTCACCATTCTTCACAGTCCAGCTCTCACATCCATACATGACCACAGGAAAGACCATAGCCTTGACTAGGCGAACCTTTGTTGGTAAAGTGATGTCTCTGCTATTCAATATGCTATCTAGGTTGGTCATAACCTTCCTTCCAAGGAGCAAGCGTCTTTTAATTTCATGGCTGCAGTCACCATCTGCAGTGATTTTGGAGCCCAGAAAAATAAAGTCTGACACTGTTTCCACTGTTTCTCCATCTACTTCCCATGTAGTGATGGGACCGGATGCCATGATCTTCGTTTTCTGAATGTTGAGCTTTAAGCCAACCTTTTCACGCTCCACTTTCACTTTCATCAAGAGGCTTTTTAGTTCCTCTTCACTTTCTGCCATAAGGGTGGTATCATCTGCATATCTGAGGTTATTGATATTTCTCCCGGCAATCTTGATTCCAGCTTGTGTTTCTTCCAGTCCAGCATTTCTCATGATGTACTCTGCATATAAGTTAAATAAACATGGTGACAGTATACAGCCTTGACGTACTCCTTTTCCTATTTGGAACCAGTCTGTTGTTCCATGACCAGTTCTAACTGTTGCTTCCTGACCTGCATACAGGTTTCTCAAGAGGCAGATCAGGTGGTCTGGTATTCCCATCTCTCTCAGAATTTTCCACAGTTTATTGTGATCTACACAGTCAAAGGCTTTGGCATAGTCAATAAAGCAGAAATAGATGTTTTTCTGGAACTCTCTTGCTTTTTCCATGATCCAGCGGATGTTGGCAATTTGATCTCTGGTTCCTCTGCCTTTTCTCAAACCAGCTTGAACATCAGGAAGTTCACGGTTCACATATTGCTGAAGCCTGGCTTGGAGAATTTTGAGCATTACTTTACTAGCGTGTGAGATGAGTGCAATTGTGCGGTAGTTTGAGCACTCCTTGGCATTGCCTTTCTTTGGGATTGGGATGAAAACTGACCTTTTCCAATCTTGTGGCCACTGCTGAGTTTGCCAGATTTGCTGGCATCTTGAGTGCAGCACTTTCACAGCATCATCTTTCAGGATTTGGAATAGCTCCACTGGAATTCCATCACCTCCACTAGCTTTGTTCGTAGTGATGCTTTCTAAGGCCCACTTGACTTCACATTCCAGGATGTCTGGCTCTAGGTCAGTGATCACACCATCATGATTATCTGGGTCGTGAAGCTCTTTTTTTTTGTACATTAGAATGTTAAAAATCAACCCAAAGGACTTCCCTGGTGTTCCAGTAGTTAAGAGACCACCTGCTAATACAGGAGACACGGGTTAAATCCCTGGTCAGGGAAGATTCCATATGCCACAGGGCAACTAAGCCCGTATGCCACAACTACTGAAGGCCCAATGCCCTGGAGCCAGCGCTGTGCAATAAGAGAAGCCACCACAGTGAGAAGCCCTTGCCCAGGTAGCCCCCACTCACTGCAACTAGAGAACGCCCACACACAGCAATGGAGACCCGGCACAGCCAAAAATAAACACATTAAAAAAAAAAAAAAACAGCCCACGAATTTAAAAAATCACTATTATATATTTATATCAGGCGAAGAGTTGACTCATTGGAGAAGACTCTGATGCTGGGAGGGATTGAGGGCAGGAGGAGAAGGGGACGACAGAGGATGAGATGGCTGGATGGCATCACTGACTCGATGGGTATGAGTCTGGGTGACCTCCGGGAGCTGGTGATGGACAGGGAGGCCTGGCGAGCTGCGGTTCATGGGGTCGCAAAG
Source organism: Tragelaphus eurycerus (assembly GCA_935064755.1). Lineage (NCBI taxonomy): Eukaryota > Metazoa > Chordata > Mammalia > Artiodactyla > Bovidae > Tragelaphus > Tragelaphus eurycerus. The sequence goes on along the minus strand of CAKXYN010000010.1, from coordinate 33,841,267 downwards.
AGTCGGACACGACTGAGCGACTGATCTGATCTGATTTGCTTGTTTGCTCACTAAGGTTTTTAGTAAATCAGAACTACATAAATCACATTCTATATGTTAATATATAATTTTCAAAAAGGTAAAAATCATGACTCTCCTAGTTGCTTACCTCATTAATGACAGAACCAGCAGAATAATAAACCTGGTTCAAATGGAGGTATTTATAGTTATTGAGAGGAGAAAGACAAAGGTGTTTATAGTTACTGAGAGGAGAAAGAATGCTGGAATAAGATTACTAAATTACATTAAAATTGCTTAGTATACCATTGGGCAATAAAACTCATCTTTCAGTTTCACCCAAGCTCTTCTACTGGACACAAATCATTTGTATCTCTATGAAACAAAGTTATCTGCATTGCTAAAAAAACCACTATTTGTGTCAAACACTGTCTGGTTTTCTTCGATTTAAAACCTACCCTTACAGCCATTTTTACCATTTATCACTATTACATTACATATTTTACATATTTACCTTGTTTATGGTCTGTCCCTACCATTTAGAATATAAAGGCAGAATTTTTTCCTCTTTTGTGTGTTGCAGAATGCCCAATACCTAAAATAATGTCTGATCCTTGGTAGGTACCCAAAATGTGTGTTGAATGAATAAATGAGTGAAAAAAAAAAAAGAATGATATGGTTGACTTTAAAAACATTAGCCATATTACGAGGAAAAGTGTAAAGTAACCAAGTCCAGAGTAAATTAGCATCCGATCCCATCACTTCATGGCAAATGGATGGGGAAAAAAGTGGAAACAGTGACAGATTTTTTCTTGAGTTCCAAAATAACTGCAGATGAAGACAGCAATCATGAAATTAAATGACGCTTGCTCCTTGGAAGAAAAGCTATGACAAACCTAGACAGCATACTAAAAAGCAGAGACATCACTTTGTCAATAAAGATCTGTATAGTCAAAGCTATAGTTTTACCAGTAGTCATGGATGGATGTTTGAGAGTTGGACCATAAAAAATGCTGAGTGCCAAAGAATTGATGATTTCAAAGTACGGTTCTGGAGAAGACTTTTGTGAGCAGTCCCTTGGACAGCAAGATCAAATCCTAAAGGAAATCAACCCTGAATATACTTTGGCCACCTGATGTAAAGAGCCAACTCATTGGAAAAGACCCTGATGCTGGGAAAGATTGAAGGCAAAAGAAGGGGATGACAGAGGATGAGATAGTTGGATGGCATCACTGACTCAATGGACATGAGTTTGAGCAAACTCCTGGAGATCATGAAGGACAGGGAAGCCCAGTGTGCTGCAGTCCATGGGGTCACAAAGAGTCAGACATGATTTAGTGACTGAACCACAATGAACAAACTAAATTACTTGAAGGATAGCCAAACCCTCATATTGGTGCTTTGATAGAGGAAATTTTCCAGCCCAACTTTCTACAGAAATATTAATAGAAATGGCATATGATGAGATGGAGAAACAAGCAACGAAGCAGCATCTGTAGAAAATCTGTTAGCTTCACATTCTCAAGGTGAAAGTAGAGAGGAAACAACCATGTCTTCTCTGAAGAGAGCTGGGGCTTGGGGAAGAACCAGACCTAGATTGTAAGATTTAGCAAAATAAATTCCACCTCAAGAAGCGATTTGTTACTGAAGGGACCAAAATATGCCACTTTGGCATAAGGATTATTTGGAGCTGATAGCAGTTAAGAAACAGCAAGCATTGAGGGAAAAAACCTCTCCCCACATCTGGCCAAGAGCAAAACATACATCTTCATTTGTAAAAGTGTTTCCCTCACCTGTACTAAGAAGAGAAATCTATCATTCCCCAGGGACTCTTAATCACTGAAGATGGTTCTAGACTCTTACCTCCCCAGAGACTGATACCAAGTGCAATCTAAATGACAAACCTCACAAGTACCCTTATCTTCCATGTTCCCAGGAACTCAAACTCCTTCCCCTTTGTCTTGTCCTTCACAAATGTATTGCTCTTTGTTGAAATGACATATAAGCCTTTGGGTCTGATCAGTCCTTCGGTGTGTTCACTTCATTTCTGGTAGACCTCTGACATGCACGTTTGATAAATCTGCTTTTCCTGTTAATCTATCTTTTGCCAGTTCAATTTGCATGGCCCTAGCCACTGAACCTAAGAAGGAAGGGGGAAGAGATTTTTCCTCCCATTTTCCAGCCACTTGACCTCCCTTGTAGCATCTACTCTGAAAATCTGGTCGTATTTTTAAACATGATATCTTTAAGGCTATCATCTAAATAATCTTTAATCACTTTAACAGTAATATATTAATTCAGTTCAAAATATTTGACAACTAGATGAAAAGAAGGACTTTATTGAGATAAATCCAAGTTGACAATCTTTTTAATGTGCAAACATTTTGCTGTCTCAATCAGAGGCTTATTTCATACCATACTAGAGAAAATTTAGCTCTTAAATTGTTCCTTGCATCCTCAAAAATACCATACATATAGGGTATTTTATTTGGTCTTTAACCTAGAAGCTTGTTATTATAGATTTAAATCTTGTCTAGAGGCACTTGCTAAAATAGTAATTCAAATAACTTTTTAAATGCTAATATTTTTATATATTAACTTATTTTTAATTGTGATAAGACATTTATGAACTACATAGCAGGAATTGGAAGAACTTCCTCTCTAAAGGACCAGATAGTATACATTTTAGACTTCGTAGGTCATATGGTTTCTGTAGCAACTACTCAACTCAGCTACTGTGCTGTGAAACAGCCATAGACCATAACTGAACAAATGGACACGCTTACCTTCTTTTTTTAAAAAATAATGATTTATTTGGCTGTGCCAGGTCTTAGCTGTGGCTTGCAGGATTTTTGATCTTCGTTTAGGCATGTGGCATCTTTAGCTGCAGCATGTGGGATCTATAAATTACATTTCTTACACTGAAATTGCTTGGTTTTAATATCTCCATTATACCTGTTGACCTGAAGGAAGTAGACTGCTGGATATTCCTTCAGCAAATATGGGTTTATACTTGATCAGCAGAGAACTGCAATTCAGGTTCTGAAACCATGGCAAGATAGGTACAAGTCCTGGCACAGCAGGGGAGGAGAATGCTTTTAAGGAGAGGAAAAGGAAGTTGGGAGGGCTATCTTAAAAGAGTCCATGGCATTTCATAGGCTGAGTCCTTGCTAGAAAAGAAATGCTTCTCCTCTCCTCCAGGGCTCCTCTCCTCCCTGCTATAGTGGCAGGGTGCAGGAGCTCCCCCTTCTGGTCTCCTCACTCGTTAATTAATTTTACATAACCAATTTCTGAAAAGAGAGTTTCTTCTCTCCTATCCCCTTTCTTATGTTCCTTGAAAGTGTGTTAGAACTCACCTATAAAATTATCTGGGCCTGAAAAAAATTATCTGGGCCTGGCAATTTTCTTTGCAGGCATGAGAATATTTTTAAATGTTGATTACATTTTAACAATTTTTCCTAAATGTTCATTTGTGTGTTCTCTCCTTTAATTTCCATTTATCATGATACTTTCCCTTTCTGCCATGATCTCTGGTTTTATTCTTTTGTTTTCTCTTCTAATCTCTTAGATTGGAAGCTTAGCTTATTAACTTTCAGGCATTACTTTTCTTTCTAATACAAGCAATGAAAGCATGCATTTTCCTCTCCATGAAGTATTTTTAAAAATTTTTAAACATACACTATTAACAGAAAAAAAATCTTTTAAAACGCATTTCTAACTCAATTGCATTGTTTGTAAAGAATATGGTCTGTATACACCAGTTTTTAAAAAACTTATTCAAACTTGTCTAAACAGTTTGGCCATATACCTGAATGGTTTTCACATAAATGCTTTAGGGGCACTTGACAGGAACGTATGGAATCCAGCTGTCAGGTATAGGGGTCTATATGTAACCAATAAGATGAAGTTTGTTACTGCATTTTTCAAATCATCTATATTCCTACTGATGCCTTTTATGATTGCTTGATCAAATATTGATGTGATAGATCAGAATCTCCCACTGTGCTGGTGGATTTGTTGATTTTCCTTATAGTTCTGGCAACTTTTACATTATGGTTTTTTTTTTTTTGGCTGTTCCGGATCTTACAGTACACAAGATCTTCACTGCAGCATGTGGGATCTAGCCCCCTGACCAGGGGTCAAACCTGGGCCCCCTGCATTAGGAGCACAGAGTTTTAACCACTGGGGCCACAAGGGAAGTTTCTGCTTTATGTATTTTAAAGTTGTGCTATGAGGCCTTTACAACTTTAGAATTATCAAATTTTGAGAATATGAATCATCTATCAATGTTTTTACCATTATTTCAGTAATATTTTTTTTTTAATTTTAAGGTCCGGAGAAGGCAATGGCAACCCAGAGACGGGGGAGCCTGGTGGGCTGCCGTCTCTGGGGTTGCACAGAGTTGGACACGACTGAAGCGATTTAGCAGCAGCAGCAGCAAAGTGAATATAGTCATACCATCTTTATTTTAGGCCCCTTCCCTGGTGGCTCAGATGAAGAATCCGCCTGCAATGAGGAAGATCTGGGTTTGATCCCTGGGTTGGGGAGATCCCCTGGAGAAGGGAATGGCTACCCATTCCAGTATTCTGGCCCGGAGAATTTCATAGACAGAGGAGCCTGGCAGGCTACAGTCCATGTGGTCGCAAACAGCTGGACATGACTGAGCAACTTTAAATTCTCTTCACCTTTATTTTGGTCATTATTTGTTTTAGTACATGTTTTTTTTTTTTTTTACATCCTTTGCATTTTAGTCTCTTTCTTAATGGTTTAGACAGTGGTGTTCTGACAAATGCATAACAACCAGCTCTCTGGGAAGGCAAGGTAGAATCTGATTTGTAGAATTTATTGATTTCTTTTGTATCAATACTCCCATCTGAGATTGCTAGATAAAGTTCAGGCTGCCCAGTTAAATCTGAATTGCAGATAAACAATTATTTTTAATATAAGTGTATCTCAAATATTGCATGGAACGCACATTTAAAACATATTTGTGGTATCAGTGCCAAAATGGGGACCTCCTGGGGCGATCACACCAAGGAGTATTCCCTGGGCCCTCTGCCACTAATGTCCTTATCTCTGCAGTGCGCCACAGCCTACCTCACACCCCAGGAGATCCTCCAAGACCTACAGAGGCAGTTGACACCTCCTAAAGCACTTGCAAACCAGACAACACTAGGACAGGATGACCGAGGACAATACCATTCATAACTGGAGATTTCACAGCCATGTTTCTAGCCACGAGTCTCATGGTACCTGGTTGCTACATACAATCAGGCTTCACACAAAGCAATGGAAGCCACAGTCCAGACACTACGATAGGACAAGGAGGCTTCTTTCAAGGTGTGGAATGAGTCTAGTAACACTGCATTCTCAAAGGCTTTTTTAATGGAAACATCCTAACATACATAGACGTAGAAGGACTAGTGTAATGAACTTCTAGGTATCAATCACCCAGCTTCTGCTATTGTCAACATGGGTCAATTGTACTTCCGCTCTCCCTGTCCCACATTTTTCCTGAGGTTGGAGTGCTTAAAGCAAACCTCAGATGCACCATCACATCACTGGCGATCGCTTGACCCAGCCACAAAGCGGACGACAAGTTTTTACATAACTGCTATGCTGTCATCACCCCTAAATAACCCTTAAATAATCTAATATTTAGTCCATATTCAAGTCTTCCAGATTGCGTCAAAGATGCCTATTTGCAATTACAGCAGTTTGTTAGAAGAGTGTTTGCAAAATTCATTTGGCTCCAAACTCCATAATGATGGCACTCCACACATTTGCTTCTTGGACAGGCTATAAAGGAGCACAGTGTCAGGAAATACCTCTTCTTAAAAGCTCCAGAGATGAGCTGGACACAAAATAGCTCACAGCAGGCCCTCAAGATGAGTGCAGGTCCCTGCTAATCTCTGTACAGGGTCCAGTAGCCCTGGGTGGGATGGGCCCTAGCTGTACACCATGGAGTACTGCTCGGCAATAAAAAGGAACAGGCTGCTGATACTCATCATAGCAGGTATATAATTCTACAGAGAACTATGCTGAGTGAAAAAATCCAATCCCAAAAGGTTACAAACTGTATGGTTCCCTTTATATAACTTTTTTGAAATAAAAGTATAGAAATTTTTTAAAAAGTATTGAAATATTACGGGGAAAAAAACATATTTGCTGTTTACCTGAAATTCAAATTTAACCATTGCCAGTATTTTTACTTGCTATATCTGGCAACCCTACTCTCACCAACATATTGAATGCAAAGTTGTGAGGAGATGTCCACAACAACTTGCTTTTTAAAAAGAACTTATTGAGATAAAACTCACATACCATACTATAGTCAAAGCTATGGTTTTTCCAGTAATCATGTATGGATGTGAGAGTAGGACCATAAAGAAGGCTAAGAGCCAAGAAATTGATGCTTTAGAACTGTGGGGCTGGAGAAGACTCTTGAGAGTCCCTTAGACAGCAAGGAGATTAAACCAGTCAATCCTAGGAAATCAACCCTGAATATTCATCAGAAGCTCTGATGCCGAAGCTGAAGCTCCAATCCTTTGGCCACCTGATGTAAAGAGCCAACTCATTTGAGAAGACCCTGATGCTGGGAAAGATGCAAAAGGAGAAGGGGGCGACAGAGGATGAGATGGCTGGATGGTATGACTAACTCAATGGACATGAGTTTGAGCAAACTCCAAGAGACAGTGAAGGACAGAGAAGCTTGGCATGCTGCAGTTCATGGGGTCACAAAGAGTCAGACACGACTCACAAAGAGTCAGACACGACTTAGCGAGTGAACAACAACCACCATGCAATTCATCCGTTTAAATGTGAGATTAAATGGTTTTAAAATAGTTACATATTATGCAATGACCACAACCAATTTTAAAACATTTTCACCATACCAAAAAGACTCATTAGCAGCCACTAAGTAACCTCAACCACCATCTTCATTCCTAATTGGTAACCTCTAATTTGTCCAGTGTTCTTGCCTGAGAATCCCAGGGACAGGGGAGCCTGGTGAGCTTCCGTCTATGGGGTCGCACGGAGTCGGACACGACTGAAGCGACTTAGCAGTAGCAGCAGCAGCAATTTGTCTTTATAGACTTACCTCTTCTGAACATGTCATATAAATGGAATCACAGCAGTATGTTTTTTGTGACTACCTTCTTTCACTGAGCAAATGTTACAAAGTCCATATGTAGTAGCATGTATCAATACTTTATTTCTTTTTACTACTGAATAATATTTTGCTGTATGGATAGACCATATTTATTTATGGATACTTTATAAGTTGATGGGCGTTCAGTTGTTCCCCCTTTGGGGCTTTTATAAATAATGCTGCTATAATAGTCTCCTCTTGCTGGCTGGTAAGGACTACAGTGAGGCAGCTCCAGCACCCTGCTGGTTTTAGGTGTGTCTCTTGAAGTCAACACACATCACTATATTATCGTTGCCTACTTCAGTTCAGTTCAGTTCAGTCGCTCAGTTGTGTCCGACTCTTTGCGACCCCATGAATCGCAGCACGCCAGGCCTCCCTGTCCATCACCAACTCCCAGAGTTCACTCAGACTCACATCCATCGAGTCAGTGATGCCATCCAGCCATCTCATCCTCTGTCGTCCCCTTCTCCTCCTGCCCCCAATCCCTCCCAGCATCAGAGTCTTCTCTAATGAGTCAACTCTTTGCATGAGGTGGCCAAAGTACTGGAGTTTCAGCTTCAAGATCATTCCCTCCAAAAAAAATCCCAGGGCTGATCTCCTTTAGAATGGACTGGTTGGATCTCCTTGCAGTCCAAGGCACTCCCAAGAGTCTTCTCCAACACCACAGTTCAAAAGCATCAGTTTTTCAGCGTTCAGCTTTCTTCACAGTCCAACTCTCACATCCATACATGACCACTGGAAAAACCATAGCCTTGACTAGACGGACCTTTGTTGGCAAAGTGATGTCTCTGCTTTTGAATATGCTGTCTAGGTTGGTCATAACTTTCCTTCAAAGGAGTAAGCGTCTTTTAATTTCCTGGCTGCAGTCACCATCTGCAGTGATTTTGGGGCCCAAAAAACTACTTATCTCTATTTCCCTCTGGTTTATCAGTTACACAAAGAGAAGTGACTTTGCTCACTATTGTACCCGCAGCTCCTAACTTAGTGCCTGATATTTGATGTTTGGTTCATTTTGGCATATTGTATGCCTGAATAAAGTATACAGCACAGTGCTGAAGAAGGAGGTGTTTCTCAAGCATCTACTGTACACCACCGGGAACTCTGCTCAATGTTACCTGGGAGGCTGGAAGGGAGAGGGGTTTGGGGGAGAATGGATGCATGCTGAGTGCTTTGCTGTGCACCTGAAACTATCACAACATTGTCAATTGGCTATACTGCAATAATAATTTTTTAAAAAAGCTAAAAAAAAAAAAAGAATGAAGTGCCTCTGAGTCATTTAAATCTCAGATGTTCCACCCATGTGAATACAGAAAGGCTAGCAAGTTACTTAACTTTTCTAAGACTTAGTTTTTTGCTGGTATAATGTAGTGAACAGTAGTATTCCCTTCAGTAGCACTTGGTGAGCACGTAACATTTTCCTGGCACATTTTAAACACCCAGCAATAATGGTTATTGTTGTTATTTGTGCGGAACAAACTGTCATATGCATTTGTCGTCTGTTAAGGGGGTAGAACGTTTTCAGTTTATTGGAAATAGGTGTTTCTTTTAGACTTTTCTGTTCATGTCTTTTGCCTATTTTCTGCAACTATGTTTGAAAAAGTGAAAGTGAAATTGCTCAGTCATGTCAGACTCTTTGCAACCGCATGGACTGTAACTCGCCAGGCTCCTCCATCCATGGGATTTTCCAGGCAAGAATAGAGGAGTGGGTTGCCATTCCCTTCTCCAGGGGACTGGGTGCTGACTATGCTCTAAGTTCAGTGGGTTGGGAAGATCTCCTGAGTAATAAGTTCTACTCTTTTCCATTCTGAATGCTGCCACATGGTCTGGGCCACCATTGTCTCTCACCTTTTTCTGTAAATTGCTATCCTAATCAGAGCCAGAATGGTCATATTTAAACATAAACTAGATATTTTTCCTAAACATATACTGCTGCTGCTGCTAAGTTGCTTCAGTCATGTCCGACTCTGTGCGACCCCATAGATGGCAGCCCACCAGGTTCCCCCGTCCCTGGGATTCTCCAGGCAAGAACACTGGAGTGGGTTGCCATTTCCTTCTCTAGTGCATGAAAGTGAAAAGTGAAAGGGAAGTCGCCCAGTCGTGTCCGACTCTTTGCGACCCCATGGACTGCAGCCCATCAGGCTCCTCCGTCCACTCAAAAGTCAATTTTGGATGCATTCCAAGGTAAGGAGATAAAAAACCAGTTCCCAACTCCTGAGGATCTCTGTCTAAGAAATGTTCACTTCTGCCTTATAGTGTTTTAGACTTAAGGTAACAAGACAACTACAGCATCAAAAATAGCATTTTAAAGTGGAAACAGATGGACTTCCCTGATGGTCCCGTGGTTAGGGAGCACGGGTTCAGTACCTGGTTAGGGAGCTAATATTCTGAACATCACATGATGTGGTAGAAAAAAGAAAAAGATACAGAGAATGAAGTGAAAATTAAATTTGACTATGCTAATAGTCACACTTAACTTTGTGCTTACTTGCAGAGATTAATGATAAATAGCTGCGACAACTCTGTGCTTTGTTAATATTTTATATATATCATCTTGTTAAATCTTTGTAGCAACAGTAAGAGGCATTATTAGTATTCCCATCTTGCAGATGGGGAAAATAGGGTTTATAAAGGGTTTATAAAGTTAAGTGACTTTCTGAAGGTCAGTGGTTATAGCCAGCCTTCAAAACTAAGTTGAATTTGAGTACTTGAACTCTTAATCGTTATACTGTACCAGACATTAATAAAAATATTTATGATTTGAACAGATTTTTTAATCTAATTTTATATTTTAAACATTTATTATCAATTTACCTGAGGCTGTATCTTATTAGAAAGTCTCCTATAAAATATCTTTCTATACAAAAATAGAAAGAATGGTACAATAGAGCCTTATGGTACTGTAGACTAAAAAAGATGTACAACTTGAGACTTGTGAGTTAAGTTTTATTTGGTGCAAAATAAGGACTGCAGCCCGGGAGGCAGCATCTCAGAGAGCTATGAGCGTCTGCTCCAAAGTGGCAGTGGAGGAAGTCAATATATAAGGTTTTGGTGAAGCAGGAGTTCCATACCATGAGATACGCAATTTACAAAAGTTTTTTGTCAGTCATGAGGATCTGATGTCACCAGGAAGGGATTTAATGCTTCTCTAGATATGAGGAGATGCAAGGATTGAGATCATAAAATCTGTTCCTAAAAACATCCAAGTATCTAAAGACCTGTCCCACCAGTTTCCCTGGAGCACAGAGTCCCTTACTCCACCCTGAACTCTCCCGGGGCTGAGGAAGGTCAGCAGCTGCAGCAGCATGGGGTTCATAGAGGCAGATGGCAAATGCCTGTTTTGTTTAGTCACTGGCAATGCTCTTGGTAAGTGTCAATTTGTAGTTGACAGTACCCATCACCTAAATTCAACAACTATTCCCATTCCCCTATTCTTTTCTCATCAATCCTCTCTCCAAACTCACTTTATTTTCTTTTATGTTGGAGTATGTTTTATTTCATTTGCTTATTCTTTTTAAGAAATCTACGTTTGTTTTTTTAAACTATTTCTATCCTGGAGTGTTTTAAAACAAATTTCCCTTCACTCTAATTCTATAATATGTTTTTCTAGTGCATCAGACCATAAAAGAAAAAAAATCATAATATAATCATGTTCCCCAATTAATAACAATTCCTTAATACTTTTAAATTTTTTATCTATTTTTTAATTGAAGGATAATTGCTTTACAGAATTTTTTTGGTTTCTGCCAAACATCAACATGAATCAGCCATAAGTATTTATTTGTCCCCTCCCTCTTGAACCTCCCTTCTTAATACTTTCAGTCTGAGTTCAGACTTTTCCTGCTTGTCTCAAAAACATCTTTACAGTTCAAATAAAAATTCAAACACAGCACACATGTTACATATATCAGATATTCTTAAGTTTCTTTCAGCTTATGACAGTTCCCCTTCTCTTTCTTCCTCTGTGCCATGTGCTTGTTAAAGAAAAAGTGGGCTCTTGTCCTGTGGAATGTCTAACCTTTTGCATTTGGCTGATGGTACCCTCCTAGTGACATTAACATGTTCTTGCATCTCCTGTCTAGGAAGGTGTTAGTTAATTCAAGAGATTTGATTAAATTAGGCTAAAAAGTGTTTTGTTTTTTTTTAAATTTGGCAAGAATACTCCATAGGAGTTATAATAGCTGACTTTTTAAACAAATTGTGTAACTGATTTATTAAGTGTGCTGAATCAGTGATTATAATCAGTAAACTGCTTTGTCTTCTCTTTCCACTGCTTCCAAACAAGCAGAGCTCCCTTCTGTGCCCCTAGGGACTTTTCAGGCAGATCCCTGACCTTTGTGGCCACTCTCAGATGTGAGAAGAGTCTCACTTTCAGCTACAGAAAACTCTAGCCCAATGTAAATTAAACTTTAATTTCTCATTCATTTCAAATCTCCCTCCTCCTCGCTGTCACCTAGTACAGCTGCCAAGCATGGCCTTTCCTTCTACTCTGTTGCTGCTGCTGCTAAGCCGCTTCAGTCATGTCCTACTCTGTACAACCCCATAGATGGCCTCCTACAAGGCTCCTCTGTCCCTGGGATTCTCCAGGCAAGAACACTGGAGTGGGTTGCCATTTCCTTCTCCAGGGGATCTTCCAGACCCAGGGATCGAACCTGGGTCTCCCGCATTGCAGGCAGATGCTTTACCATCTGCGCCACCAGGGAGATCTACTGTGCACAAAGCAAACACATTATCATCTGTCCTCACTTAAGAAGACCTGTGTGTCTTCTTTAGTAGAACCTGGTCTACTAAATACCAACAACAAAGCAAGAAAAGGAAAACACTTCCCAAAACAGCAGAGGACAAGGAAGCAGGTCCGCAGGGATTTCTCAGCTAAATTAAATGCACCCAGTCGATGTCATCTGTAGAGCTATGTGCCTGTTTGATTTCCATGTTACATTAGATACAACCTTTAATTGACATGTTAAGGCCTCTGTGTATTTTTAAAGTAAATATGTTTAATTACAATTGCTGGGAAGAGAATTGCTTATTCCAGCCTTAACTAGAACTCAAATTAGGAAATAAAAAGGAGGCTTACTGACTCACTGAAGAGTCAGCTGCGTGTATCTTTATTTTGCTCTCTGCTGAAGTTGGAGTAAACAATAAACTAATCAAGAACTGTACGGCGGTGAATCAGTGGATGTATCTGCAATTGTGAGGGGTGCAGGAGGAGACCAATGTTCTTACATCAAAGTGGGCTCAAACAAGGAATTTAAAAACGTACGCGATGTTTCTGGAGATGTGCGATCATTGGCTGATAGAGTCATGTGAAACTCTGGTTGTATCTGGTTAAAAGTGCCTAAATCCAAGTGCTACATATTCAAATTGTGTGCACCTAGCAGAGGTCCGGGCTTACATTAGGATCTTAATAAATTCCTGTAGAAAGAAGAAGGCAGAGAGAAGTGAAGAAGAAAATGAAACGGGGAAGAGGGAGGAAGGAAGGGGGAAGAAGAGCAGGAGGGTAGGCCAGCCCGGAAAATTGGTTTTTATTACCTCGTTTCAACAACCAAGTGAGCATAAATTGGCTCATAGTCTTTTCATGGTGTGGTTAAAACACTGAATTCAGGCCTAATTGCACAAATGAAAGAAAAGTGAGAGTTTAATAAAAAATCATGTTATGGTAAATAATTGAAAAGTTGACAGAGGATGAGTTTGAAAAAGGAATACTAAGCTTGGTTTTTATGTGTTTTTTTTGACCATCATGAATTAACTTTATAACATAGTTAACATTCCAAAATATCAAGTCATTGACTTGTTCTTTTAGAAACCCCATTTTCCAAGTCATTTGAATTAAATTGCAAATGTATTTAAACACAAAGACACTTCCAGTTAATAGGAAGCAAATGTTCCATTAAGGAATGCAGCACAGAATGCATGTTTGAAGCCAACCTGATGAAACAGAAACTCAGGATAAGGCAACACACTTTTCCCAATGCTGTGTCATGTGCAGATTTCATAATTATTCTGTTTTCATCCAAGTCCTGGATACAAATGCTGCCGAGAGGGTCAGAGTCCAGATCCTGGGGCACTCACCTAAAGGAGCGCCCCTCAAACTTCTCTCCCCCTTCTCCCTCCCTCTGTGCATTTCCCACATGGTGTGGTCAAGCAGCCTCATACCTGCTCTTGGACAAATCTACAAGCACACCAGGGAGACCTTGTGAAATTGTCTCATGGCCAAAGTAACCCTTCCTTTTCAGGACGTTCCTCTGGTACCTTCTACAACCCTCTAGTACTGAGCTTACCACAGTGATGATCATTAATTTCTTGTCTCTAGAATACAGATTCCCTATAAACAGAGTTCATATTCACTCTGAATCTTCATTAAACATTAAACATTGGTTTTTGTGTGTGTGTGCCAGCACTGGTCAAGGTCTGTATTAGATGCTGCATTTAGAACTGAGCAAAACAGATGCAGTCCTTGGATTTTGGAAGTGTGTCATCTACTGAGGAAGAGAGTCATTATGTAAGTCAGCAAGCAAAATAGGAGACTACAGATTGTGTCATGAATCTATAAGACAGGGGAGGCAGGAGGGAGAACAAAAGGAGAGACAGAGTGGAACCGAGAGCTTAGCAAAACTTCTCTGAGGAACCAACACTTACGGCCCACTGTGACTAGCAGTTATTCAGCTTTTTCAGGTTTGAGTAGAAAAAGTGTGCCCAGCAGATGCAACAGCATGTGGGAAGCCTGGGGCACTGGGGCTGGAAGGACAGGGCAAGGGGAGAGGGATGGGAGAGAGTCAGGGGTGCAGACACTGTGGGGCCGTGGGATTTTGTGTTCTATACTAAGTTGTAAACCACTGAAGGCTCTAAGTAGGGGGCTAATATGACTTGTAAACCATGGTGCCTTATGTTTACTTGCTGGGTATTGAAGATTTACAAATAAATGGATGAATTAAACATAATGAATAGCATTCTTCTATGTCATTCTGGAGTTTTACCACACTCAGGCAATTAGATTAATTTGATATAGCTGGTTCTTAGGAAACATGTAATGGAAATTTGTTAATTTTCAGGCACTCATCATTCATTTTCCCTTCCTACTATCCCCCCTTTAAAATTTTTTTTTATTGGAGCATAGCAGTTTACACGGAGAAGGCAATGGCACCCCACTCCTGTACTCGTGCCTGGAAAATCCCATGGACGGAGGAGCCTGGTAGGCTGCAGTCCGTGGGATCGCTAAGAGTCGGACACGACTGAGCGACTTCACTTTCACTTTTCACTTTCACACACTGGAGGAGGAAATGGCAACCCACTCCAGTGTTCTTGCCTGGAGAATCCCAGGGACGGGGGAGCCTGGTGGGCCGTCATCTATGGGGTCGCACAGAGTCGGACATGACTGAAGCAACTTAGCAGCAGCAGCAGCAGCAGCGGTTTACAACACTGTGCTAGTTTCAGATGTACAGCAAAGCGAATCAGTTATACATCTACACCCACTGTCTCCCCTCCCCATCTAATTTCAGGTAATACATCTTCCCATTGTGTGCATTCGTGGTGCCCGGCTCTCCCTTGGCCAAGAGACTGGCATGAGAAAAAACTATTTCAACCTGACTCTCTCTCTTCTGGAACTTAAAGTCTTTAGTAATTGATAAAGAAGAAATGCTTGAAGGAACTCACTTCAGCCATGGCGGCTAAGGTTCCAGTGTGCATGGCTTCCCTGGTTCCTGCCCTGTTTTCAAGACTGAGTCTCTAGTCTCTCATCTTCCCTCCAAGTAAAAGTCCTACTGGTGCACTCACTTTTTCCTTAAAATAGTCAGCAGTAGTTTGTCACTTGCAATAGAAGGATCATAGTGGAGCGAAAATCTATTTTAGGTCTAAATGGGGATCACATTTTGGTCTCAAGTTTTAAAAACATTTCTTTGGGTATATTACTTGTTTATTTCCAATCTGATAGGAACCTTAACATTTTCCTTTATTTCTGAAAACTGATTTTAGTCATTGGAATGTACTTTCTGGGCTGAAAGCTTTGAAATCTTTCAAACAGCTAAATACTCTTTTTTTTCCTCTCAATGTCCTCAAAGACAGAACTACATTGTCCTTTGTCTAGTCCACTTATTTTGTTAGAGACCATACTCCTTGCTTTCAAAGACTGTTTCCCAAACGTGAGTCCCCAGAGCACGAATCCCATGAGGTGCTTCCAGATTAAAAATGGCAATTATTACATAGGTCTGAATAGCAGTGAAGACTCTATCTCTCTCTTTGTGTTTCAGCGAACACTGTAGCATCTTAAAGCACCTGAAAAGTCCTGCAGTAAAGAAATTTGTGTATTTTCCTAATGTTCCCCAAATGCATTTGATCATGCAACTCTTCTTTCTGCAAAACCCATGAAAGAACGAGCATTTTGTGGCACCCACTTTGGGAAAGGCTGCTTTTGAAAGTCAAAGCAAAATGAAAGTGAGGTTTTCCCATTCTCGTGCCATCTGTTAACACTGCATCACATTCCCTTGGCAGTGGATTTATTCCTTTTTTTGTTTCTCCTGCTTCAAATACAGGTTGAACATTCTTTTAGGTATTGTCTTTCATAGCATTTTTAAGGGCTTCAGTCTCTCCTTAAAAATTATTTAAAAAGACAATGACTAAAAGAATCTCTTAATGGCCTCAGTCCCTTCCAGAAGACTCTTGAGAGTCCCTTGGACAGCAAGGAGATCAAACCAGTCAATTCTAAAAGAAATCAACCCAGAATACTCACTAGAGGACTGATTCTGAAGGTCCAATACTTTGGCCACCTGATACAAAGAGTAGACTTATTAGAAAAGACCCTGATGCTGGAAAAGATTCAAGGCAGGAAAAGGAGATGATAGGATGAGATGGTTGGATGACATCATCAACTCAATGGACATGAATTTAAGCAAGCTCTGGGAGATGATGAAGGACATGGAAGCCTGGCATGCTGCAGTCCATGGGGTAAAGAACTGGACATGACTTAGCAACTGAACAAAAGTCTCTCTTGGCACATGCTACTGTTTGGATTTATTCCAGATACATCTTATGGTAAAGGCCCATCAAGATGCTTTGAGAAGGCTCTGTGTGTTCTCAAAATTCAGGATAATATGGTAGGGGGAAAGCTCAACAGTCAGTCCTTGCTGGTCTTTTATACACATACACGTGAGAACGCACACATATACAGAAATAGACATCAGAGAAAAAAGATGATCTATTCGCCAGGTTACCTCAAAGACATCTGATTGTCTTTGGGAATAATCACAGGTTGTCCAAGTTGAGAGAGTGAAGTGTGGATAGAAAGTGAGCTATGGGGATAGATCATCTCTTTCCCAGCTCCCCTGACTGGTCCAACAAATGTAAAGAGAGGGAAGGACAGGTGTTCCAGAAAAAGACCAGATTGGAAGGAGGAGGAGCAGGGGCCGAGGAATAGCAATGATGGCTTTGACCTTGGTCTAAACAACGACAGTTAAGCAACTGACACAATTGTGTCTCTTAAGTCTTCAGTTATTTACTGACTAATTTATTCAACTACCATTATTATTTTTTATTGGTTTATAACATTATAAAAGTATTATGTGCACAATCTATGTTATATTTCAATCTCTGTCTACACTATAGCATCCTCACCAGCACAGGTTTAGCTTCCATTTGTCACCTGACAGTTGATCCCCTTTACCTACTTTGCCCTCCCCTCTCCCCCTTTCCCTCTGGTAACCACAACTCTGTTCTCTGTATCTATGTGTTCATTTTGTTTGGCTTGGTTTATTAATTTAAAAAGTTTAAAAATACTCCACATAGGAGTGAAGTCATACAGTGTTTGTCTTTATCCATCTGGCTTAGTTCACTTAGCATAATACCCTCAAGGTCTACCCAGATCAGATCAGATCAGATCAGTCGCTCAGTCATGCCCAACTCTTTGTGACCCCATGAATGGCAGCACACCAGGCCTCCCTGTCCATCACCAACTCCCAGAATTCAATGACTCACATCCATCAAGATGCCATCCAGCCATCTTATCCTCTGTTGTCCCCTTCTCTTGCCCCCAATCCCTCCCAGAATCAGTCTTCTCCAATGAGTCAACTCTTCGCATGAGGTGCCCAAAGTACTGGAGTTTCAGCTTCAGCATCATTCCTTCCAAAGAAATCCCAGGGCTGATCTCCTTCAGAATGGACTGGTTGTATCTCCTTGCAGTCCAAGGGACTCTCAAGAGTCTTCTCCAATCAGATCAGATCAGATCAGATCAGTTGCTCAGTCGTGTCCGACTCTTTGCGACCCCATGAACTGCAGCATGCCAGGCCTCCCTGTCCATTACCAACTCCCGGAGGTCACTCAGACTCACATTCATCAGTCAGTGATGCCATCCAGCCATCTCATCCTCTGTCGTCCCCTTCTCCTCCTGCCCCCAATGCCTCCCAGCATCAGAGTCGAGTTCTCCAATGAGTCAACTCTTCGCATGAGGTGGCCAAAATACTGGAGTTTCAGCTTTAGCATCATTCCTTCCAAAGAAATCCCAGGGCTGATCTCCTTCAGAATGGACTGGTTGGATCTCCTTGCAGTCCAAGGGACTCTCAAGAGTCTTCTCCAACACCACTCCCTCTCCTCCACAGGCCGAGCTTGGGGGAGCAAGTCGCTTTTTCTTTTTTTCCTCACTTTCATCTTTAACTTTTATTCCTCTTCACTTCTGCCAAGGCCCCAAGGCCAAGAGTTCTCCAACACCACAGTTCAAAAGCATCAATTCTTTGGTGCTCAGCCTTCTTCACGGTCCAACTCTCACATCCATACATAACCACAGGAAAAACCATAGCCTTGACTAGACGGACCTTTGTTAGCAAAGTAATGTCTCTGCTTTTGAATATGCTATCTAGGTTGGTCATAACTTTCCTTCCAAGGAGTAAGCGTCTTTTAATTTCATGGCTGCAGTCACCATCTGCAGTGATTTTGGAGCCCCAAAAATAAAGTCTGACACTGCTTCCACTGTTTCCCCATCTATTTCCCATGAAGTGATGGGACCGGATGCCATGATCTTCATTTTCTGAAAACTCAGCAGTGGCCACAGGACTGGAAAAGGTCAGTTTTCATTCCAATCCCAAAGAAAGGTAATGCCAAAGAATGCTCAAACTACCACACAATTGCACTCATCTCACACGTTAGTAAAGTAATGCTCAAAATTCTACAAGCCAGGCTTCAGCAATACATGAACTGTGAACTTCCAGATGTTAAAGCTAGTTTTAGAAAAGGCAGAACAACCAGAGATCAAATTGCCAACATCAGCTGGATCATGGAAAAAGCAAGAGAGTTCCAGAAAAACATCTATTTCTGCTTTATTGACTATGCCAAAGCCTTTGACTGTGTAGATCACAATAAACTGTGGAAAATTCTGAAAGAGATGGGAATACCAGACCACCTGATCTGCCTCTTGAGAAATTTGTATGCAGGTCAGGAAGCAACAGTTAGAACTGGACATGGAACAACAGACTGGTTCCAAATAGGAAAAGGAGTTTGTCAAGGCTGTATATTGTCACCCTGTTTATTTAACTTATATGCAGAGTACATCATGAGAAATGCTGGACTGGAAGAAACACAAGCTGGAATCAAGATTGCCGGGAGAAATATCAATAACCTCAGATATGCAGATGACACCACCCTTATGGCAGAAAGTAAAAAGGAACTAAAAAGCCTCTTGATGAAAGTGAAAGTGAGATTGAAAAAGTTGGCTTAAAGCTCAACAAGGTCTACCCATGTTGTTGCAAATGGCAAGATTTCATTCAACTAACATTACTGAGCATCTACTCTGTTATCGACCTTCCCTTGTAGCTCAGTTGGTAAAGAACCTGCCTGCAATGCAGGAGACCTGAGTTTGATCCCTGGGTTGGGAAGATCCCCTGGAGAAGGAAATGGCAACCCACTCCAGTACTCTTGCCTGGAGAATCCCATGGACAGAGGAGCCTGGCCGGCTACAGTCCATGGGGTCACAAGGGTCGGACACGACTGAGCGACTAAAACAGCACTACCACTCTGTTATGGGAACCTGCTTGGTTCTGGCCTTCAAAGATTGGGTGACAGGGCACCCAAATAAAAATTTCCAACTAGAACCTAGAGAGTCTTATGTTAGAAGTAGTAACAAAGTGCCTTTATGTATTAATTTAGGTATTTGGATATACTCCATAACTTAAGCTTGTGCTGCTCTAGAAATACATTACTGAGTATTTCATGCACATGCCTTCCGTTTTCTTTACTAGCTCATGTTCATTCATGTTCTCTGTTTTATAGCATTTTTATAGCATTCCATTGCAAAATAAAATACAAAATTTATTATAATAAATACATTACTAAATCAAATATCAGTTCTATTGATGAATGTTTAGGTAATTGTAGTTTTTCACAATGCTTCAGTAACAATCTTAAATATACCTCATGGTGAGAAATGGTTCCGGTTGTGGTTTTAGCTTGTATTTCCCTGATTGCCACTGAGGTTGGGTGTCTTTCATTGGCCACTTGGGATTCTATACATGCTTTTACAGTTCCTGTCCATGAAATGTAGCCCAGAGCTATTGTCAAGCTCACGTCCAGTGAATACTGCTGATCCCCCTTGCCAAAGCAAAGCTGCTTGGTTTTCTAACAATATCAGTTCCTGCCTTCAAAACTGGCATCACTGAGGCCCACCTTTGCAAGTGGGTTCTGGACATAGTTGACTTTCTGTACACTTGGCGTCTGCAATGCCTGTGGTGGGTTCACTGAGTTATAATGCTTTCCTAAATCTCATAGTAGTAGTCTAGTTTGTGTGATTAGACTTCTGCCTCAATTTCTCTGATGAATAGAGCCTAGTTCTGCCGTCTACGGGGTTGCATAGAGTCAGACACAACTGAAGCGACTTAGCAGCTACTCTGTTGAGCACTGACAAATCTCACCGCTCCCCTTTCTGAGGTACTGCAGTCATTTCACTGACCTTCAGGTTGCTGACTGCAGTTATACTTTAAAAAGTATATTAGTTTTAGATATATTAGTTTCCTGCTAACTTGAAGCATCACCTGATCATGGAGACCTCTGCTAACATGCTCCACCTGTAAACTGGACCCCCTGAGATATGAGCATCTATTCTTCTATGAACATCAACTTGGATTATCACCCAGTGTCCTTGGGTCAGAGTCACAGCCATATTATGATTTCTGAACTTGGGTCCAGCCTCTGTCTCCTCTCCAGCAGTCACTCACCAAGGTCCTGCAGACACTAAGGTTGACCTGCTGGGGTATGACAATCTGTCTTTTTTCCTCAGTTATGCTCCAATTAAATATAATTGCTATTCTTTTGAATTTTTTAAGTAAATAGAACTTAATTTGCTTCTCTGAAAGCTCCTTCTTATGGACTTCCCTGGTAATACAGTGGATAAGAATTCTGCCAGCCAGGGCAGAGGACACAGGTTCAATCCCTGGTCTGGGAAGATTCCACAGGCTGCAGAGCAACTAAAACTTGTGTGCCAAAACCACCAAGCCCAAGGTCTAGACCTGTGAGCCGCAACTACTGAAGCCGGCATCCTCTAGGGCCTGCAGACCACAACAAGAGGAGCCACCACAATGAAGAATAGCCCCTGCTCACCACAGCTAGAGGAAGCCTGTGCACAGCAACAAAGACGCAGTGCAGCCAAAAACATAAATAAATTAAGTTAAAAAGAAAGCTCCTTCTTAAGAGGCCCGAAAAGTCGTAATGGGGAGATCATACATCTTTCTTCAGAGAGGAAGTGGTATTTATTCAATCTCTTATCTTGATTTATTTTATTTTTTAAAATTAATTTTGGTTGCGTTGGGTCTTAGTTGCAGTGCGTGGGATCTTTCGTTGTGGCACCCAAACGCTCCAGTCGTGGTGTGGGGTTCAGTAGTTATGACATAGGCTTAGGTGTTCTGAGGCACGTGGGATCTTAGTTTTCCAATGAGGGATTGAACCCACATCCCCTGCATTGCCAGGTGGATTCTTAATCACTGGACCGCCAGGTAAATCCCCTCCTATGACTTCTTTTTATTTTTTCCCTGCCTGGGACTCAAAGACTTGAATTCAAGATAGATATTAATTTAAAATCATTTGGGGGATATCAGGCAGGTATCTTTTCTGAAGTTTACACAAGGACAGAGTTGTCTGACATCTCAATGGATTTTCATATTTCAAGTCAGCCTATTTCTTCTAATTTGGATATATGGAATTATTGTGGCATCTAGTTTATAAAATAGGCCATTCACCAAGACAGTAATCTGGACAAAAAGTCCTGTGGAACATCACAGCATGAGGATGCAAGTGGTTTTCTGCCAAGCTCACTCAGGAACCTAAACATGACCCATTTCTACAGTGGAGGAGAAATAACAACAATTTTCTAACTCAGTATTTTCTTTTGTTCTCATGAATGAAGCTATACCCCCAGCTGCTTCCCTGTACCTCCTCTTCCCCCACCTCTGCACTTCCAGGGCATGACTGTTTGATCCTACTTATTTAGAAATGTTATCAGTCAGATTCCAACATTCTGAGAAAGGAAAATACTGTTCCTTTAGAAAATGTTATTTTCTGTTGTCACTTGGAACAAATAATTTATGAGCTTAAGTGTTTTTCATAGCATATCTGAGAAAAAATATTAATTTGCATGTTAGGAAGCATTTCAGAGAGAACTTTATCTCTGCAATCATTAGCCATATTTTATCGCTTGGACAGAACAAATGAATAGGAAATATTTGTTTCCCTAAAAGCATAACCCATATTGCAAAAATTCTGAAATTTTATATGGTTGCTAGTGGAAGGATTCTACCTTTGACCTCAAGTAATGACTTTTTAATACTTTAGGGTTGAGGCTTCAACTCTAAAGTGGGAGGATTAGGCACAGTTTTGAATTCTAGAAGTCTGGACAGGGTGCTCAAAAGCATTAAAAGATGAATGATGATTTTTAAAAAACAAGTTTTGGAAAATGGAAAAGTCTTTCTAGAGTTATTTTACTGCTTACTGGGTCATCCTTTATCACCATGTAACCTTTGAGTATGGAGAAGGCAATGGCACCCCTCTCCAGTACTCTTGCCTGGAAAATCCCATGGATGGAGGAGCCTGGTAGGCTGCAGTCCATGAGGTCACTAAGAGTCGGACACGACTGAGCGACTTCACTTTGACTTGTCACTTTCATGCATTGGAGAAGGAAATGGCAACCCACTCCAGTGTTCTTGCCTGGAGAATCCCAGGGACGGGGGAGCCTGGTGAGCTGTCGTCTATGGGGTTGCACGGAGTTGGACACGACTGAAGCGACTTAGCAGCAGCAGCAGCCTTTGAGAAAGAGATCTGACAAGTGTTCCAATTCACTTTTCTCATGGAGAGGTGATACTTCTTAAGTATGGAGAGTGGGATACACATAGTCCAACTGACTGTTAGTCTCCCATCACATATACAAAAAAATACATATCCTCCGCTGGGGGTAGAAATCAGTTTTACATACTGAACAAAATCTGGTAATATACAATGAAAATTCATGGAACATCACTATGCAGAACTACTGCCTTAAGTTTGACTTGAAATAACAACAACAACAAAACAGCTTTCACTGTTTACAACAGCTAACACATGGAAGCAATCTAAATGTCCATAGGCAGATGAGGGCATAAAGATGTGGAATCTTCTCACAATAAAATACTGCTGCCAAGTCGCTTCAGTCATGTCCAATTCTGTGTGACCCCATAGAGGGCAGCCCACCAGGCTCCACTGTCCCTGGGATTTTTCAGGCAAGAACACTGGAGTGGGTTGCCATTTCCTTCTCCAATGCACGAAAGTGAAAAGTGAAAGTAAAGTCTCTTAGTCAAGTCTGACTCTTCGCGACTCCATGGACTGCAGCCCACCAGGCTCCTCCGTCCATGGGATTTTCCAGGCAAGAGTACTGGAGGATACTCAGTCATAAAAAAGATTGAGATAATGCCATTTGCAGCAGCATGAATGGACCTAGAGATTATCATACTAAGTGAAGTAAGTTAGACAAAGAAAGATAAATATCATATGATATTACTTATGTATGGAATCTAAAATGTGACACAAATTAATTTATTTACAAAACAGAAGCAGACTCACAGACATAGAAAACAAACTGATGAATATCAAAAGGGAAAGTGGCGGGGGGGGGGGGAAATAGATTAGGAATTTGAGATTGGCGGATGCAAGCTAATGTGCATAAATAAACAAGATCCTATTGTACAGCACAGGGGATTATATGCGATATCTTGTAATAACTTATAATGGAAACGAATATAAAAAATATGTAGCCGAATCACTTTGTTCTACACCAGAAACTAATATAACATTGTAAATTAACTATACTTCAATAAAAAAAAAAAAAAAGAGAAAAAAAGCAAAAACAGCTGTCTCTATCTGGGTGCTGACCCAAACTTGTGGCTTATGTTCTTCACTGATTAGTGTAGTGTTCTCAAAGAGCTTCATGAATAAGAGATGAATTTTAGTCATATGTGAACAACAGCAGTAACTAAAATATAATCATATGATTCCTTTTTAAATTCTTTTTAATCCTTCAGGTCGCATTAAAGAGAAAAATTCATTTTAGTACTAAGTTTTTATCACCTCTCTTCTGAAGAGTGACACAGAGAGAGGAAGCAAGGAGATTCTAGATTTAGAACTTTCAAAGGACAATCTTGTTTCGTTAGGATTTAACAGCGTTGTTTTGTTCTCTTGTGATTGCATTTAAAATTACCCTTTTTTTTTTTGCCATGCTGCGTGGCTTGTGGCATCTTGTTTTTCCTTACCAGGGATCTAACCTGTGCCTGCTGCAGGGGAAATGCAGAGTCCTAACCGCTCGACTGTCAGGGAATTACCTACAATTACCATCTATTTCTGACAAATAACATCGATTGTGTAGCACAGTGGTGAAGCACATGGCAGCCTGCTTCCCCCAGAGCCAGAAGAGAGAAAACAGGGAGTGACGGTGGTGGGGGGAAACCATGGTCCAAGCTAGAGCCTTTTTTTTGAGGCCAAATGGATCTCTAATAGTTGCTGGGGGCTACTGTTCTGGGACTGAAGGGAGAAGCCAAAGCCTTTTAATTACCTAATCTCAGATGTGACATCCCATTGCTCTGGCATATTCTATTTGTTAGAAGCAACTTGCTAAGTCCAGTCAACACTCAGAAGAGGGGATTACATAGAGCATGAATACCAGGAAGCAGGGGTCATGAGATATCTTAGAGGTTCCTGTCACAGGGATACACTGCAATCGCCTCTTTTCCTTCTTTTCTCAGTGGATACACAGAATGTTCAATGGGAGCAGAGAGAGTATTTTGGCCATTGTGGTATTCCCAGTGCTGGGCACAGTGCCTGAAACTTAAAACTGTTCATTAAATGTTTCTTTCAAGGGAACAAGAAGGAAGGATAGACGAAGGAGGGAGGGAGGAAGGGAGGAAGGAAATGGAAGGGAAAGAGGAAGGAAGAAGAAAGAAAGAAGGAAGGAAGGAAGAGGAAGGAAGGAAATAAAGAAAGGAGGAGAGCAGGAGGGAGAGAGGAAGAAAGAAAGAAAGAAAAAGAAAAATCCAAGTGAGAAGATCAGGGTGCTCTGCTAATCCCTGGAGAGCACGGTGGGTCTTCAGAAAAGGAAAACTCAACCATAAGGACTCTGAGAATGGAGTCAGGTCTTCTACCTCTTCCCAAGCCCTGAGAGTAAATGAGCCTCCAGGGAAGTGGAGGCCACTCTGTGCACAGACTGCACCCACCATCCTACTCCAAGCATAGCTTCTGTGGATGCTGAACATTTGAGCTCCAAAGCAGCCTAAGAGTCACCCACGGAAGGACAACCTCACTTGGGGTCTCTAATAGGAAATACATGGGTTCTGCTGAAGGAGCTGTAATTGTTGGCAGATACATCAGGGAGAACTCTGAGGTGCTTTTCTTCCACTTGCAGAGAGTAATGAGAAGTTCTACTGAAAGTGTATAGGCTGCTTTGTCATTTAACATTATAAAATCTGTCAGTTCAGTCACTCAGTTGTGTCCGATTCTTTGCAACCCCATGGACTGCAGCATGCCAGGCTTCCCTGTCCATCACCAACTCCTGGAGCTTGCTCAAACTCATGTCCATTGAGTCGTTGATGCCATCCAACCATTTCATCTTCTGTTGTCCCCTTCTCCTCCTGCCTTCAATTTTTCCCAGCATCAGGGTCTTTTCCAATGGGTCAGTTCTTCTCATCACGTGGCCAAGGTATTGGTGCTTCAGCATCAGTCCTTCCAATGAACACCCAGGACTGATCTCCTTTAGGATGGACTGGTTGGATCTCCTTGCAGTCCAAGGGACTCTCAAGAGTTTTCACCAACACTACAGTTCAAAATCATCAATTCTCTATTGCTCAGCTTTCTTTATTATAAAGTAAAGATATTACTTAATTACAAATTCTTTGTGAGCATAATTTTAATTGATCCACAATATTTAATCAAACAATTGTAATGTGAGCTGTTCAGCCATAGCTCTGACCTTGCATTTACCAGTTGTTTCCATTTCTCACTGTTATACACAATGCTTTAATGAATGTTTTTATAAACCTGTCTTTTTGCAATTGTGACTATCTTGTTAGGCTGAATTCCTAGTAGTGAGATTGTAGGGTAGAGAAAAAATATATATGCACACTAGGCATGTGTGTGTGTGAGCATACACATAAGTGTAGGTATATACTCCCCCTGGAAATGATGTATAAATTCTCATTCCTGATATACAAGACTGCCTATTTTTATGCACCAGTTGAGACAAAGTTTTATTATCTTTAGAAAGTTGCCAGTCTTAAGGGCTGAAAAATAATAACATTATTGTTTTAATTACATGATGTCGACTCATTGGAAAAGACTCTGATGCTGGGAAAGAGTGAAAGCAAAAGGAAGGGGTGGCAGAGGATGAGATAGTTAGATAGCATCACTGATTTAATGGATATGAATTTGAGCAAACTCCGGGAGAGAGTGGAGGACAGAGGATCCAGGCATGCTGCAGTCCATGGGGTTGCAGATAGTTGGACAGGACTTAATGACTGAATAACAACAGTTATTAATACTGTCTACAAAATATTTCTGACTTATCACCTTCTGATCATATAGTAGAATCAAATTTCATGGCATTTGATGTTAGGTAAGGGCTAGACCGGGAGCTGACTGTGGCTCAGATCATGAACTCCTTATTGCCAAATTCAGACTGAAATTGAAGAAAGTAGGGAAAACCACTAGACCATTCAGGTATGACCTAAATCAAATCCCTTATGACTATATGGTGGAAGTGAGAAATAGATTTAAGGGCCTAGATCTGATAGATAGAGTGCCTGATGAACTATGGAATGAGGTTCGTGACATTGTACAGGAGACAGGAATCAAGACCATCCCCATGGAAAAGAAATGCAAAAAAGCAAAATGGCTGTCTGGGGAGGCCTTACAAATAGCTGTGAAAAGAAGAGAAGCAAAAAGCAAAGGAGAAAAGGAAAGATATAAGCATCAGAATGCAGAGTTCCAAAGAATAGCAAGAAGAGATAAGAAAGCCTTCTTCAGCAATCAATGCAAAGCAATAGAGGAAAACAACAGAATGGGAAAGACTAGAGATCTCTTCAAGAAAATTAGACATATCAAGGGAACATTTCATGCAAAGATAGGCTCGATAAAGGACAGAAATAGTATGGACCTAACAGAAGCAGAAGATATTAAGAAGAGGTGGCAAGAATACACAGAACTGTACAAAAAAGAGCTTCACGACCCAGATAATCATGATGGTGTGATCACTGACCTAGAGCCAGACATCCTGGAACGTGTAGTCAAGTGGGCCTTAGAAAGCATCACTACGAACAAAGCTAGTGGAGGTGATGGAATTCCAGTGGAGCTATTCCAAATCCTAAAAGATGATGCTGTGAAAGTGCTGCACTCAATATGCCAGCAAATTTGGAAAACTCAGCAGTGGCCACAGGGCTGGAAAAGGTCAGTTTTCATTCCAATCCCAAAGAAAGGGAATGCCAAAGAATGCTCAAACTACCACACAATTGCACTCATCTCACACGCTAGTAAAGTAATGCTCAAAATTCTTCAAGCCAGGCTTCAGCAGTAAGTGAACCATGAACTGCCAGATTTTCAAGCTGGTTTTAGAAAAGGCAGAGGAACCAGAGATCAAATTACCAACATCTACTGGATCATCAAAAAAGGAAGAGAATTCCAATAAAACATCTATTTCTGCTTTATTGACTATGCCAAAGCTTTTGACTGTGTGAATCACAATAAACTGTGGAAAATTCTGAAAGAGATGGGAATACCAGACCACCTGACCTGCTTCTTGAGAAACCTATATGCAGGTCAGGAAGCAACAGTTAGAACTGTACATGTAACAACAGACTGGTTCCAGATAGGAAAAAGGAGTACGTCGAGGCTGTGCATTGTCACCCTGCTTATTTAACTTCTATGCAGATTCATCATGAGAAACG
Organism: Tragelaphus eurycerus; assembly: GCA_935064755.1. Classification (NCBI taxonomy): domain Eukaryota; kingdom Metazoa; phylum Chordata; class Mammalia; order Artiodactyla; family Bovidae; genus Tragelaphus; species Tragelaphus eurycerus. The sequence continues at coordinate 33,813,697 of CAKXYN010000010.1, read as the reverse complement.
CTGGGCTGGAAGAAATACAAGCTGGAATCAAGATTGCCGGGAGAAATGTCAATAACGTCAGATATGCAGATGACAACACCCTTATGGCAGAAAGTGAAGAGGAACTAAAAAGCCTCTTGATGACAGTCAAAGAGGAGAGTGAAAAAGTTGGCTGAAAACTCAACATTCAGAAAACGAAGATCATGGCATCCAGTCCCATCACTTCATGGGAAATAGATGGGGAAACAGTGGAAACAGTGTCAGACTTTATTTTGGGGGGCTCCAAAATCACTGCAGATGGCGATTGCAGCCATGAAATTAAAAGACCCTCACTCCTTGGAAGGAAAGTTATGACCAACCTAGATAGCGTATTCGAAAGCAGAGACATTACTTTGCCAACAAAGGTCCATCTAGTCCAGACTATGGTTTTTCCAATAGTCATGTATGGATGTGAGATTTGGACTGTGAAGAAAGCTGAGCACCAAGGAATTGATGCTTTTGAACTGTGGTGTTGGAGAAGACTCTTGAGAGTCCCTTGGACTGCAAGGAGATCCAACCAGTCCATCCTAAAGGAGATCAGTCCTGGGTGTTCTTTGGAAGGAATGATGCTAAAGCTGAAATTCCAATATTTTGGCCACCTCATGCGCAGAGTTGACTCATTGGAAAAGACTTTGATGCTGGGAGGGATTGGGGGCAGGAGGAGAAGGGGACGACAGAGGATGAGATGGCTGGATGGCATCACCGACTCAATGGATGTGAGTTTGAGTGGACTCTGGGAGTTGGTGATGGACAAGGAGGCCTGGCGTGCTGCAATTCATGGGGTCACAAAGAGTCGGACATGACTGAGTGACTGAACTGAACTGAACTGAAGGGCTATGTGACCTTTCTAGTCATTGAATTGTGACTAGAAATAGCATGCATCACTCCGGGCTGAGTATTTCATTGGCAATAGAAGATCCTACAGAGAAGTCTTTTCACTTTGGCTACCAGCTGCCAGCAATATTCCCGAAAATGGTCTGGGTCCCACAGCCCAGGGACATAACATTTTAATTCCATGAATAAAGCTTTCAGCTAGGCCATGCCAGATACGAGCAAAAAAAAAAACCTTTGTTGTTTTAAGCCACTGAGATTTGGTGTTGAGTTACTACAGCATTACCTAGACCATCCTGACTGGATCTTAAAGGAATTGAATGTATTTTCCTATGCTTAATGACCTGTGTGTGCCCTTTTTTGTGAATTTTCTATTCCTGTCCTTGCACACTGAATTCTTAAGCTTATGGTACTGAACTACTCATTTGTCAAGGCTGAATCTCACCCCCACTGAGGTATCAGGGAGAACAATAAAGTCTGTGAAATACAGCATAAAGTACAGTCTACCACAGCAGACTTCTTCCAGCTTTTTAAATAATGTGCTTTCATCTCCATGACAATGTCAAAAATACTATATATTCTGGATCATTTAAATGGTCACTTTATAAACGAGGGGTGTTCTTTATTTTTAATTTTATTTTAATCATTTCTTATGGTGTCAAGCACCACTTCTTGACACAGACCAATAAGAAAAGGACGTAAAGCATCATGTTTTTGCACCAAGTAAGGGACAAGTGATGTCTCAAGATACTGTCCACTCTTAAGATCAGAGGTTTTGCAGAAGAATAAGTACAGAAAATTGTAGGACAGAGTCGTCACACAGCCCACATTGACACAAGCAGGCTCAGCTCAGAAGAATCTGGAACAGACCTCAGTACCGTTTCTATACTGTCATTTGTCTCTGTTGTGGGCCTTTGCTTGCAAACAACAGAAACTGATTCTGGCTAACTCAAGAAGTAATTCAACTAAGTGATTGAAATTATACAAGAAAATGCAGAATTGAAGCGGAAAACCAGTCTCAGAGAGAACCAGACTAGGGCAGCTCCAGGGATCTCAGTAGCATGAATTCCTGGAATAGTACATTTTGGAGACTGCCAGCAAAATGACTCAGCTCCAGTCATCTTCCATCTGTGTGTCTGTTTGCCCTAGATTCAAATTCCTGGGTCCATTTTAGTCAGGTCCTCATCATTTGACTGAGAGAGAGGGGTAAGAGTGGATTGGAGGGGTGAGGAGGATGTATGGGATATATAATGCTCAAGTCATCCAGACGCCTAATGAAAAGAAAACATTGTATATTCTCAAAGTGAGTGTGATACGTCCAGGGTCACTCCTAGAAGGTCTGGGGGATTTAATCCTTCCTAGGCAGGGAAGTACATGGGATTTCTTTCTTATGGAGGCTTTTCCTCACCTTTTTTTTTTTTTTGAAGGAAGCTAAAGAGAATATCCACAAAGGTGTTCAGGAAGAACAGAAACTATAAAAGAACAACTGCAGCCTAAGGAGAATGTGAAAGAAGGGAGGACTGAAATGGATGAAGGAAAGAAGGGATTAATAGGGCTATTTCTGGTTGTGCTGGGTTTCATGTTATTCTGTCTTAGATTCACAGTCAAAGAAACAGCTGTCTCCCAAAAACTAAAATCAAAAGAAATTTAGATCTTTGCTCAGTCTTTTGATAAAATATTGAAATTGGGGTATATATTTTAATATGCAGTGAAACTCTTTGAAATATACTTTAGAGTTTAGACACCTTTCTCATCACCAAGTTTTCTTATAGGCTTTGCAGTAGCTTCCCCCAAAATCATGTTCTCCACTGTCTACCTCTATTTCAGAAAATTCTACTTGACACCTTCTATAATTTGTCCTCAGTTCACTTATGTGGATATCAACTGAGACTGAATTTTTAAGCTTTCTCTTTCCTTTACCCTATTACCTTGATTCTACATAAGAAAGAAGAACCTAGGAAATGACCTAGAAACCAACGGGAGGGCCTTGATAATGGATGACATCCATAATTTAATCATTTCCCAATGACAATGACCCTATGTCTCCTATATTTTTCATTTTCACTTAATTAAGAATTTTTTCTAATTTCCCTTGTGACTTCCTTTTTTTGGTCCATGGGTAATTTAACAGAGGGCTGTTTAATTTCCAAATATTTAAGGATTTTCCAGACATCTTTCTGATTATGAACATTTAGCTTATTTATGGAGAAGGCAATGGCACCCTACTCCAGTACTCTTGCCTGGAAAATCCCATGGACAGAGGAGCCTGGTGGGCTTCAGTACATGGGGTCGCTAAGAGTCAGACGTGACTGAGCGACTTCACTTTCACTCTTCACTTTGATGCACTGGAGAAGGAAATGGCAACCCACTCCAGTGTTCTTACCTGGAGAATCCCAGGGATGGGGGAGCCTGGTGGGCTGCTGTCTCTGGGGTCGCACAGAGTCGGACACGACTGAAGCGACTTAGCAGCAGCAGCAGCAGCTTATTTATGCTGTGGCTCAAAAGCATATTTTTGCATTCTTTTGGGGGTAGAGCATTCTACAAATGTCACTTGGGTCAAGTTGGTTGATCTTTAGTTAATCATAACCTACCTTCAAATAATATTATGTCTTCAGCAGTATACTTCCAAATCCTGGCCTCCCATCCTTTGTGCCACTCTTATGCTGTATTTCATTTTACATGTGCTAAATACTCATACTGCAGTGACACTATTTTTGTTTTGGCAAATCATCAATCAATTTAAAGGAAATAAACCTTTAAAATACTTTGTTTTACCTTCATTTTTGCCATTTCTAGCACTCATTATTTTACTGCCCAGATCCAAGTTTCTGTCTGATAGAATATTGTTTTTGTTTAAAGAAATTTCTTTAACATTTCTAGGAGTGCAGGATTGCTTTACAACTCATTCTCTCGGTTTTTGTTTGCTGGAAAAAGTATTTATGTTTCATTTCTAAAAAGATATTTCTGACAGCTGTTTCCTTTCGGTGCATTAGAGATGTCAATTTCCTGTGTTCTGACTGGCACGGCTTTTGACAGGAAGACTGCTGTAACGTTCATCTTTGTTCATCTCTAATGGGTCTTGTTTTCTCTGGCTGCCTTAGAGATTTCTCTTTATCCTTGAGTTTCAGTAGTTTGACAGTGATGTGTCTAGGTTCTGAGTTTGTTTTGTTTGTGGATCAGCTGTGTCTCAGAGCAACGCTTTTCAAACCTTGGTGTGCAAATGACTCTCCCAGGGAGCCTGTTAAAATTCAGATTTGATTCAATTGATCTGTGGTTTGGCCTGAGTTTCTGCATTTCTAATAAGCTACCAGGTCAAGACAATGTAGCCAAGGTCTTAGAATGGTCTGTCAGGTAGGAGAGGCGAGCAACTTACCTGGCAGCAGTTTCTGATTTTTTGTCTCTCACTGGTCAGGTTCATCTCGTGGAGTGTTAACCCTCTTCTGGATTTCTGAGTTGAATACTGCCTCCTCAGGCAACCACTAAAGACACCTAAGCCTTTTTGGATCTGGGTGCTAAGGGTGCTCCTAAAGTTATGAAGCCCACAGAGCCTGGGAGGCTGAAGCAACCGCTGATCTTAGAAAGTGATCACAGGGACAGCCACAGGAGTGAAACATATCAGAAGCAGGGTAAACAGCAAGGTCTGGAGGAGGAGGGCAGGTCAATATGCTTAGTTGTGTACACTGAATCCAGTCACAAAGGGATGCCCTTTAAGGGGTGATCTGGAAATGACATGTAACACCTATTCACATCCCATTAGCAAGAAACTAGCCACATAGCCACAGCCATCTGCAAGAGAGAGTAAGAAGTGTTAACTTTAGCTGGGAAGCCTGTCATCATTCATATTTGTCACACATTCATAAATTATATTTAAGATATAATATAAATAATAATAATCAAGGCTTATAAATAATCAAGGCTCTTAATCTGTGAAAACAGACTTACAGATTCAGCTCTGCTCCTGAAATACTACCAGTATTGAACAAATACACTCATGGATGTCCTCCAGAAAACCAGAACATCCAGATTAGGAACACAAGTCATTTAGCAGAATTATAGATCAATATTGGTATAGATGGATGAATTTAGGTAATTAAGTGGCAAGCAACAGCCTATTCCATAATATGATATTTATTTATTATTAAAAGAATCAATTACCAAATTGTCCCAAACTAGGTAATTTGGAATATAGTTATCACCCAGAATGACAGGAGCTCAAAACAGAATAATAATTCACACATACTATGTGTATTCAAGAATGAGGGGGAGAAACAACAACAAAAGAACCCCCACCTTACAGACATAATTAAGGCCTTGAAAAATCTCTCAGGTAACTTTTTGCTCTAGTCACATACAATTTCAACCCACTGCAAACCTCTCACTTGATCATTCAAAAAGCAATTTCAAAGGACTCTTAAGAAAGTGTGACCTATGACATGCCGTAATTCAGATACTCTTTCTAACCCCAAAAGCTGTCCATATTTCTTCATTAACCATTCACTGATCACTTATCACATGATATCTATCATCACGTTCTTCCAGAAGCCATTTCTCTTTTGGGCATCAGTCAATCCTTTTACCTTATGACTACAATGAGCAATTCTGAACCTGGAAACAGCCCTTGAAGAGATCACTGTGGCACAGCTAAACATATAACACGGAGGAGGCAGTAGGCATAGAGACTAGGAGTTGAAATTTAGGGGCTAGCCTGCTTGTAGTCATATCCCAGCTCAGTAAAGGTTGTAGCTGTGTAATCTTGGGCAAATTACTTAACCTCTCCATGCTCCAAATTTCTTCATATGTTAAAAAATAATAATAATATTTAACTCAAGGCTGCAAGGATTGAATGGCTTAATTTATGTAGAGTACTCAGACCAAAGTACTTAGTATGTAGACCATACTATGTTCTCAGAAAATCATTAATATTTTGCTGGGACATGTTTGCCTTTTATAGGCATTTATTGAATCCCCTTGTTGCTGTTGTTCAGCCACTAAGTTGTGTCCAACTATTTGCAGTCCCATTAACTGCAGCACTCTAGGCTTCCCTGTCCTTCACTATCTCCTGGAATTTGGGCAAACTCATGTGCATTGAGTCTGTGATACCATCCAGACATCTCATCCTCTGTTATTGATACTTACAATTTATCAAATATTTACTGGGCTTATTTCTTATTGCTCCTATAACAAATTATCACAAAATTAGTGACTTAAATGAATAATACTTAAATGAATAATACTAAATTTCTGGAGTTCAGAAATCTGAAATCAGTTACATTAGGCTAAAGTCACAATGGCCTTACAAATAGCTGTGAAAAGACGAGAAGTGAAAAGCAAAGGAGAAAAGGAAAGATATAAACATCTAAATGCAGAGTTCCAAAGAATAGCAAGAAGAGATAAGAAAGCCTTCTTCAGTGATCAATGCAAAGAAATAGAGGAAAACAACAGAATGGGAAAGACTAGGGATCTCTTCAAGAAAATCAGAGATACCAAAGGAACATTTCATGCTAAGATGGGCACAATAAAGGACAGAGATGGTGTGGACCTAACAGAAGCAGAAGATATTAAGAAGAGGTGGCAAGAATACACAGAAGAACTGTACAAAAAAGAGCTTCAAGACCCAGATAATCATGATGATGTGATCACTGACCTAGAGCCAGACATCTTGGAATGTGAAGTCAAATGGGCCTTAGAAAGCATCACTACGAACAAAGCTAGTGGAGGTGATGGAATTCCAGTGGAGCTATTCCAAGTCCTGAAAGATGATGCTGTGAAAGTGCTACACTCAATATGCCAGCAAATTTGGAAAACTCAGCAGTGGCCACAAGATTGGAAAAGGTCAGTTTTCATCCCAATCCCAAAGAAAGGCAATGCCAAGGAGTGCTCAAACTACCGCACAATTGCACTCATCTCACACGCTAGTAAAGTAATGCTCAAAATTCTCCAAGCCAGGCTTCAGCAATATGTGAACCGTGAACTTCCTGATGTTCAAGCTGGTTTTAGAAAAGGCAGAGGAACCAGAGATCAAATTGCCAACATCCGCTGGATCATGGAAAAAGCAAGAGAGTTCCAGAAAAACATCTATTTCTGCTTTATTGACTATGCCAAAGCCTTTGACTGTGTAGATCACAAGAAACTGTGGAAAATTCTGAAAGAGATGGGAATACCAGACCACCTGATCTGCCTCTTGAAAAATCTGTATGCAGGTCAGGAAGCAACAGTTAGAACTGGTCATGGAACGACAGACTGGTTCCAAATAGGAAAAGGAGTACGTCAAGGCTGTATATTGTCACCATGTTTATTTAACTTATATGCAGAGTACATCATGAGAAATGCTGGACTGGAAGAAACACAAGTTGGAATCAAGATTGCCGGGAGAAATATCAATAACCTCAGATATGCAGATGACACCACTCTTATGGCAGAAAGTGAAGAGGGGCTAAAAAGCCTCTTGATGAAAGTGAAAGTGGAGAGTGAAAAGGTTGGCTTAAAGCTCAACATTCAGAAAACGAAGATCATGGCATCTGGTCCCATCACTGCATGGGAAATAGATGGGGAAACAGTGGAAACAGTGTCAGACTTTGTTTTTCTGGGCTCCAAAATCACTGCAGATGGCGACTGCAGCCATGAAATTAAAAGACGCTTGCTCCTTGGAAGGAAAGTTATGACCAACCTAGATAGCATATTCAAAAGCAGAGACATTACTTTACCAACAAAGGTTCGCCTAGTCAAGGCTATGGTCTTTCCTGTGGTCATGTATGGATGTGAGAGCTGGACTGTGAAGAAGGCTGAGCGCCGAAGAATTGATGCTTTTGAACTGTGGTGTTGGAGAAGACTCTTGAGAGTCCCTTGGACTGCAAGGAGATCCAACCGGTCCATTCTGAAGAAGATCAATCCTGGAATTTCTTTAGAAGGAATGATGCTAAAGCTGAAACTCCAGTATTTTGGCCACCTCATGCGAAGAGTTGACTCATTGGAGAAGACTCTGATGCTGGGAGGAATTGAGGGCAGGAGGAGAAGGGGACGACAGAGGATGAGATGGCTGGATGGCATCACTGACTCGATGGATGCGAGTCTGGGTGACCTCCGGGAGCTGGTGATGGACAGGGAGGCCTGGCGTGCTGCGGTTCATGGGGTCGCAAAGAGTCGGACACGACTGAGCGACTGATCTGATCTGATCTGATCTGAAAGTCACAATGCAGGCAGAGCTGGTTCCCTCTGCAAACTCTAGGGGAAAGTCTATATCCTTGCCTTTTCTAGCTTCTATAGCTGTATTCTGAAGAATTGATGCTTTTGAATTGTGGTGTTGGAGAAGACTCTTGAGAGTCCCTTGGACTGCAAGGAGATCCAACCAGTCCATCCTAAAGGAGATCAGTCCTGAATTTTTATTGGAAGGACTGATGCTGAAGCTCCCATACTTTGGCCACCTGATGCAAAGAACTGACTCATTAGAAAAGACCCTGATGCTGTAAAAGATTGAAGGCAGGAGGAGAAGGGGATGACAGAGGCTGAGATGGTTGGATGGTATCACCACCGCGATGGACACGAGTTTGAGCAAGCTCCAGGAGTTGGCAATGGACAGGGAAGCCTGGTGTGCTGCAGTCCTTGGGGTCAAAGAGTTGGCTACAACTGAGTGATTGAACTGAACTAACTGATAGTTGTATTCTATGCACTCACTGGCTTACAACCCCTTCCTCTGTCTTCAAAATTAGTAGTATATTATTTGCAAATCTCTAAGTGCTTCTATCATTGATTGCCTTCTATCTGACAATTTTGTAGTCAAATCTCCCTCTGTTTCCCTCATATAGGCATAGTTACAGTTACATTTAGGATACCACTAGATAATCCAAGATAATCTCCCCATCTCAAGAGGACACAATCACATCTGCAGAATGCTTTTGCCATACAAGGTAACATTCACAGGTTAAGGAATTAAGACCTGGATATCTTTGGGGATCATTATTAAGGCTACCTGATTCACTCTGAGCCAAATAATTGGTTCAGCCTTGTACATAATTAGCTCATTTAGTCTGCATGAAAACTCTATGAAGAAATTGTTATTAATCCTCAGTGTTGAGATGAGAGCACTAAGGTGTGGAAAGTCGTGTGAACTATCCAGTAAGTGGCAGAGTCAGAAATTGAACCCAGAACCCTTGGTTTCCAATGCCCATCCTATCAATCATTGCTCTCATCCAGTGTTTGGCAGAAGAAGAAGGTAGACTAGGAAGAGGTGTCTAAGGCTAGGTACATTAAGCTAGAAGAGCCCTGGGCAGTCTAACAGCAGCCTTAGGGGCAGGGAACAGGAGCTTGAGGATTGTACCGTCACAGAAGACCTCTTGATGGTCTTGACACTGTTTTGCATGCACTGTTTCTGAATCTTTAATTCAGGACTAAGTCTCATTCACTGTAATATCCCCGGCAATATCACAGTGCTTGGCAAGTGTTCAGTAGATATTTGCTAAATGAATGAATGAAATAGCATCCTACTTCCTTTTAGGCTTGATTTTCATTCTGATGGTTTTATTTCTACCTCCCCTTTCAAACACTTTCTCTTCTTTTGCCACTTCTCTCTTTGGGACTGGAATTTCATTCTCAGTCTGCTGGGGGGTTCTATTCTTCCCTGTTGGAGAGACACAATTTGGAACAGAACTGCAAATGGCCACCATCAATAACTTTTCCTGTTCCCTAGGTTCTGCAAGATCAGAACAGTGTTATTACTTTGTCCTAGAAGAGCCTCCTCAGACAAGAATGGCAAAGGCAGGGAATTACCTTGGAGAAGTGCTTCTGGGATGGAGGACAAGTGATGAAGGAGGACTTGCAGTTTAACCCCGAAGGTTGAAATACCATGTGTATCCTGAAATGACTTGCTCATCCTGTTTCTTAACTCCCATGCCTCACTTCCTACAGATAAGAACAGCTCAGAATCATGAGCTGCATCCTATAATTTAAAATAAATATGAACAATCTGTTTATTGTTACCAACAATGTGTTAAGCTAAATGAAAAGCTGTACAACAAACTTGAAGAAGATAGTCAATAAACAAACAAACTCAAACCACCAAGTTCAGAGACAAGGCAGCTAGAGTGCCTGAAGGATAGTTTCAACTCCTCTCTCCATAGTTTGCGACAGTCATAAAGCTTATAGACCTGCTTCTTCATCCAAATCTCTGCTTAAAGTCACCTCCTTCTAGAAGCTCAGGGTTAACTATTTAAAACTGGCTGCCTTCATCACTCTCTAAGTCATGTTCCTGTTTTATTATCCTCAGAGTACTTCTCACTCTCAGAAAAAAAAAAGTATGTCTTTTCAAAATCTAGACTTTAATTTTTTTTTTAATGTCCTCTTTAGAATATACGTTCCATGAGAGCAGGGATCTCTAGGTGTTAGAACCTGTAATGGTGGTTGACACCCAGGAGACAGCCAATAAATGCTGCTGAATGAATATGCTGTCTGAACTTCTCAAAGTAAGTGGCGGGGAGCAGAGATTTAAAAAGAGGGGTTGAGAAAGAGACTATCTCTTTATTCATCTAATCTTTCTGCCTCTTCCACTGCTCCAGAAAAAGGGAGGCAACCAGGACATTAAAAAATAAACAAAAGAAGCTAATTGGTGGCTTTTATGCTGCTTTATAAATTCAGTGATTTTCACAGGTAATTTTGACAGTTATGTGTTTTTTGTCTTAGGCACTGACATTAGAAACAACACTATGTGAGATATGGTTTCTCATACTTATAGAATGGTTGGCCTACAGAGGGTGCTAGTTCACTTCAGAAAACTAACATAAATGATTAAACTTTCTTTGTCAGATGGCATCATAGACTTGATGGACATGAGTCTGAGTAAGCTCCAGGAGTTAGTGATGGACAGGGAAGCCTGGTGTGCTGCAGTCCATGGGGTCGCAAAGAGCCAGACGCGACTGAGCGACTGAACTGAAACTTTCTTTGGGTAAAGAGTTTACAAAGCAAGCATGGAAGCAGCTTAGTAACAGCTAATAAAATGCTCAAATTTGCCATATTCGGCTTCATAACCAAAGTTTAAATTAAAAAAAGAAAAAAAACAGTCTGTGAAAATGCCAGAAGGAGTCAAAGACCTCCCCTGGAAAAAAGAAGTGACTTTATTTTTCAAATGCAAAGAAGAGAAGCCTGGCTAAAAGAAGTATCCAGAAGTAGAGAATATTGTGTATATTGTGAAAGAGAATATTGAGGCTGGGAGAAGTTGCAAGTCTTGGAGGAGAGGTTGGCAGGCCTCTGCTAAATTCCAGCCCGCCCTTCATGCTGAGAAATGAGGACTTTAAAGGACTGGTGTCAGATGCCTTTAGACTCTCAAGATAGGAGTAGTCTTCCTTCAGCTGCTTAACTGAGCACATCAATCGTGAAACTGACCTTGGGTTTAGGATTCAGCAAGGCCTGTGGGGAGGAAGAATTACTTGAGAGTTTTGAAATATGTACTTGGTCACAGTAGGCTTTGTGGGAACAACAAGGGAGCCTGGAAAGAAGGAGAAGCCTCTGCAAGGCTTGGATCTGCCTAAAAATCTTCAGGAGAGGAAATGCAACCTGCCAGTCAGCTCTCAGTGAAGACTTTAGAACCCTCTAGAGTGAGCAAACACTTGAGGTGGCTCGGATAGTCCAGAACCTCAAGGCAGAGATTCATAATCCTAGTACTGTAGGCTTCAGTGATCAGATACTAATTTTCAAGGAAATTTGGACTCAAAAACCTATAAGAGCTGTGACACAGCTTATTAATACTGTCCTTGCCTTTGTCAATTCAAGGTAGATTACTATAATGTTCAATGGTTAAATTTTAAATCAAATCAATAAAGGACAAGGAATGAGTTTGTAAAAACAATCAGCCACCTCCTTCAATTTATCCGTGAAATCAATTAAATCAGTTTTTTGGGCACAGTGTAGGGAAAATACCTATTTTCCCAGTGAACTATCTCACTGATTAAATGTTTCATTTAGAAGACATAGCTACAGTCTTAAGATTTTCATCTTAAAAAAGAATGTTTGTCTTTTAAAATTTTCAAGATTTTGAAGTCTTCTGCTTTTTCCCTAAAAATGTGCTTTATCTCAAACTCACTTCTAGCTTCTCTTTTGTAGTTATTTTTAACCATTAGCCATGTTCTCAAAGCAGAAAATCTATTTAAATACTTGAGAGTCAGTGTAAGCCCACAAGCCTAAACACCAACAGGTAAGGATGCAGAAGTAGCAATCATCGAGGTCTTATCGGGCAGGGGGTGGGGAGCACAGCACTTTGCACTTTATTTTTACATCAAAACAGCCAAATGATGAAAAAAGCATTTGCTCCATGTCATGGTCAGGGTTAACAATGTAAGGCCGCAGGCCAGAAAGCCACGTCAACGAGCAAAGCAGGCCAGTTATGAGGGCTTTTCTCTTTGGGGAGGTACAAAACAATGTTTCTGAGTCCCATTTTTTTGAGAAAAGTCAGTAGATTTATATGAAATCTCCTGCTTTTTAAAAGTTACACTAAATAATTAAATGTTTTCAATATGGTGTGAATCACATGAAGGAAATCTGGGGTTGAACTTGGCTCAGGTACTGCCACTGAGCAATCCTGATAGTGGGGGGAATATGAGGCTCAGGAAGGTGACATCACCCTGCTGCACAACTGGCAAGTGACACTCAGACAGGCATGTGTTTCCTGGAGCCCAGGGCTTCCTGACTGCACTGTTCTTAAGACACTAACACTCCGCTGATGGGTTACATCTTTGAAGTCCTTTTGATATATGCAAACAGAGCAAAATCTTTTTTTAAAATCACAGTGCATGCATGCGTGCTCAGTCACTTCTGCTGCTGCTGCTAAGTTGCTTCAGTCATGTCTGACTCTGTGCAACCCCATAGACTGCAGCCCACCAGGCTCCTCTGTCCATGGGATTCTCCAGGCAATAACACTGGAGTGGGTTGCCATTTCCTTCTCCAATGCATGAAAGTGAAGAATGAAAGGGAAGTTGCTCAGTCGTGTCCGACTCTTAGTGATCCCATGGACTGCAGCCTACCAGGCTCCTCCGTCCATGGGATTTTCCAGGCAAGAGTACTGGAGTGGGGTGCCATTGCCTTCTCCGTCAGTCACTTTAGTAGGTGTCCAACTCTTTGTGACCTCATGGACTGTAGCTGCCAGACTCCTCTGTCCAGATTCTCTAAGCAAAAATACTGGAGTGGGTTGCCATGAATTCCTCCAAGGGATCTCCCTGATCCAGGGACTGAACCTGCGACTCCTGCGTCTCCTGCACTGCAGGCAGATTCTTTACCCACTGCGCCCCTTGCTATGCTATGCTATGCTAAGTCACTTCAGTCGTGTCCGACTCTGTGCGACCCCATAGACGGCAGCCCACCAGGCTTCCCCATCCCTGGGATTCTCCAGGCAAGAACACTGGAGTGGGTTGCCATTTCCTTCTCCAATGCATGAAAGTGAAAAGTGAAAGGGAAGTCACTCAGTCGTGTCAGACTCTTAGCGACCCCATGGACTGCAGCCTACCAGGCTCCTCCATCCGTGGGATTTTCCAGGCAAGAGTACTGGAGTGGGGTGCCATTGCCTTCTCCGACTGAGCCCCTTAGGAAGCCCAAAATCACAGTACTTACATTCTTAGGATCTCAGAGAGTTCAATTGTGTCTGACTCTTTTCAGCCCTACAGACTGTAACTTGCCATAGTCCTCTGTTCATGGGATTTTCCAGGCAAGAATACTGGAGCAGGTTGCCATTTCCTCCTCTAGGGGATTGTCCCAACCCAGGGATTGAACCCAGGTCTCTTGCATTTCCTGCATCGGCAGGTGGGTCCCCTATCACTGCTCTACCTTGGCACATTCTCTATAGGGATGCAGGCCACCAAGGCATGCCCTTCAGTTAACATTTCATCAGATCCTTCTCCTGTATAACACGATCTCGCCACTACCATTTAACTCAGGCTTTACTGCCCTTGTCATACAGTCTAAGGAACTGAGGGCTAACTTGGAAGTGGACACGAAAAGTGTCACCCCAAACAGACTGCCCGTATATCACTGAAAGTCCAAACCAATGAACATAGTAACACAAATGCTTTCAACTGTTTTAAGTATCCGGGGGTTTTTCCCATTGTTTAAGTCATTTTTGAGTTTAAACTGTTGTCATTCTAGTAAATTAGCTAATATGTGCTGTGCATCTGGCAATGAAGGCCACTCTTTTGAAAACCAAATATACCCTCAACTTGAGTCATTTATTTAATGTACAGAACAACACTGTCTCACAGTAATCCAAGCCGCACACCACTGTAGATGTTGTAGTAGACATATTTTTAAAAAACAGAGACAGAAACAGATGAAATTAATTTAATAATACATTTCATTTAGCCCAATATATCAAAAATACTATCATTTCAGCCTGTAATCAATATAAAAAATTATCAGTGAGATATTTTACATTCTTATTATCTTTATACTAAGTATTCAAAATCTGGCATGTATTTTATAGTTAAGCCAAGTCTCAGTTCAGACTTTCTGCTGAAAAGGGTTGAGATATACTATTCCAAAATATGGGCATCCCTGGTGGCTCAGTGGTAAAGGATTCGCCTGCAATGCAAGAGACATGGGTTGGATCCCTGGGTCGGGAAGATCCCCTGGAGAAGGAAATGGCAAAACTACTCCAGTATTCTTGCCTGGGAAACCCATGGACAGAAAAGCCCGGTGGGCTACAGTCTACTGTTTAGAGTAGAACATGACTTAGCGATTGAACAATTCAACTCATTCCAAAATATGCCACTTCGGCACAAAAATGACTTTGAACTGAAGGCAACTAACTGAGAATCAACAGATGCAGGGTGAATTCTCTGCCCTCCCTTACTCTGCCTAAAAGCAGAGCATACTGTCTTTCATGAAGGTGCTCTCCTCCCTGCACCAGGAAGAGAAGAGCAACTCTTATCACTGGGCACTTGGAGAAGAATTTGTACTAGGAGGCTTTACTAGATAACCCTTATCTTCCATTAGTTCCCCCAAATATTTCCTAATCATTTCCCCATGATTTATTTCCGATTGAAATCCAAATGTCCTTTCCTTTGTTTAAATGGTATATAAGCCCCCAAATCTAACCACTTCTTTGAATTTCACTTCCCTTTTGTGAACTTCTGTACACATCAATAGTAGTAAAATTATGTACCTTTTTTCTTGTTAATCTGTCTTCTATTAATTTATTTTGCAGCCCCCCAGTGACTGAACCTAAAAGGATAGAGGTAGTTTTTCCTTCCTCATGCTATATTTCTAGTGCTCAATAACCACATGTGGCTAGTGGCTACAGTATTCGACAGGGCATGTCTAAGAGAATGATAGGTAGTATTGTTCTAATGTACACATCATTTATTTTTTTTTTTAAGGAAAAATTTTAATTAATTTTTATTAGAGTACAGTTGTCATGAGAAATGCTGGACTGGAAGAAACACAAGTTGGAATCAAGATTGCTAGGAGAAATATCAATAACCTCAGATATGCAGATGACACCACCCTTATGGCAGAAAGTGAGGAGGGGCTAAAAAGCCTCTTGAAAGTGAAAGTGGAGAGTGAAAAGGTTGGCTTAAAGCTCAACATTCAGAAAACGAAGATCATGGCATCTGGTCCCAGCACTACATGGGAAATAGATGGAGAAATAGTGGAAACAGTGTCAGACTTTATTTTTCTGGGCTCCAAAATCACTGCAGATGGTGACTGCAGCCATGAAATTAAAAGACGCTTACTCCTTGGAAGGAAGGTCATGACCAACCTAGATAGCATATTCAAAAGCAGAGACATTACTTTGCCAACAAAGGTTCGCCTAGTCAAGGCTATGGTTTTTCCAGTGGTCATGTATGGATGTGAGAGTTGGACTGTGAAGAAGGCTGAGCACCGAAGAATTGATGCTTTTGAACTGTGGTGTTGGAGAAGACTCTTGAGAGTCCCTTGGACTGCAAGGAGATCCAACCAGTCCATTCTGAAGGAGATCAGCCCTGGGATTTCTTTGGAAGGAATGATGCTAAAGCTGAAACTCCAGTATTTTGGCCACCTCATGCAAAGAGTTGACTCATTGGAGAAGACTCTGATGCTGGGAGGGATTGGGGGCAGGAGGAGAAAGGGAAGACAGAGGATGAGATGGCTGGATGGCATCACTGACTCAATGGATGTGAGTCTGAGTGACCTCCGGGAGCTGGTGATGGACAGGGAGGCCTGGCGTGCTGCAGTTCATGGGGTCACAAAGAGTCGGACATGACTGAGCGACTGATCTGATCTGATCTGATAGCAAAGTGAATCGGTCATGTGTATACATATATCAATTCTTTAATGTACACATCAATTCTAATCTCTTATATAAAAATTTTTTTGTCAGTACTTTTCATGATTGAAGAAATTCAATAAAAAGAGTATGATGCTGTTAAATATGACAGCAGATTTAGAAAGCTCAGCAGTGGCTACAGTACTGAAAAAGTCAGTTTCCATTCCAATCCCAAAGAAGGGCAATGCCAAAGAATGTTCAAACTACCATACAATTGCACTCTTTTCACATGTTTCCAAAGTAATGCTCAAAATCCTTCAAGCCAAGCAACAGTACATGAACTGAGAACTTCCACACATATAAACTGAATTTAGAAAAGGCAAAGGAGCCAGAGATCAAATTGCCAACATCTGTTGGATCATAGAGAAAGCAAGAGAATTCCAGAAAAACATCTACTTCTGCTTCATTGACTATGCTAAAGCCTTTAACTGTGTGGATCCCAACAAATTGGGGAAAATTTTTAAAGGGATGAGAATATCAGACCACCTTACCTGCCTCCTGAGAAACCTGTATGCAGGTCAAGAAGCAACAGTTAGAATCAGGCATGGAACAACAAACTGGTTCAAAAACAGTATGACATTTTAACAGCTGGTAGAATTAATAGCTTAATTGAAGGTATAATATCTCAGTTTTATATTCTTGAAGGTTCTAGAGCAAGAAAAAAACATATCAGACCTTTCTAAAATTCTTCCAAACTTTAGTTCTGAAAAAGCTTTTACTAATAGCTTTCCAAAATGGGGAAAAAAGCTACTCTCAATTAAAAAGTTAAACGTAATTTTAATAAATCACATATAAATTAAATCACAAAACTAAATCAAAGCAAGACTCAGATTTGAACCTCAAAGGGTTTTCTAGTATGTAATCAGTGTTGGTTTCTAGCACTGGTTTTATTCTTGTTCCTGGGTAGGAAAGCTCTTCAGAACCCAAATAAAATAACTACATGTTCTGAAGTTAATTAAAAGTATAAATCATTAGGTAATAAATAGTAGGGTATCTTATTCAATGGTTTTAATTATTTCAGATCTTTGAAACAACAAATGCATTTAATTAAAATGTAATTTGATTTATTAAAACCTAATTGAGGGCATATGCTTTGGCCCTTCTATTATTTCTCCAAAAATGTTAAAGATTGTGCATTTCTCCCTTGTAATATTTTTTGACTTTGTTTAAAATTCGTGCAAGTGTTCAATGTATAAAATCTAAGGCTAGGATTAAGTGTAAATTCACTTTATCACTGTTACTTTGTTCTTCCCACCACAACATGTCAGGCATAAAAAATGAATTGCAGACCTTTTACCCGACTTGACTTCCACACCCTGCTCTGCTGCAGTACTTGTCTGCTTCTCTAAAGACTCTGGCTGTGGCAGTTAAATGAAACTAATATTCCTTTCTCTTTAGCCTATTTTCACCCCAAAGGGTATTTTTTTTTCATTGTACACTTCCTGGCAAAGAAGAGTGAGAATTCACCATTAATAGGCCTAGGTGGATTTATGGTGATACCGATTAAATATTTGATAAATGAATGACGATATGAGTCAGCATATGAATGAAGATGGCCATAACCCAGGATATGACAAATGACTGGAAAACTGGTATTAGAATCAATGCCCAGTTCTGGGAAGGCTCAAAGTTATCCACAGCTTTTGTTCAGTCTTCCAGGAGTAATCCATGATGACTATTGTGTGGAAGCTTGTACAAAAGTAAATCTACAAAAAGATACGGAGGATTTCGGCTCTTAGCACTATTCCTCAAAGTGCCTAAAGGCCTGATAAGATTTTGTGCAACTCTGCACTCCTTACACCCTGTGTACTTCGTCACTCAGTCGTGTCCGATTCTTTGTGACCCCATGGGCTATAGCCTGCCAGGCTCCTCTGTCCGTGGGATTCTCCAGGCAAGAATACTGGAGTGGGTTGCCATTCCCTTCTCCAGGGGATCTTCCCAACCCAGGGATTTGAGCCAGGTCTCCTGCATTGTAGGTGGATTCTTTTCTGTCTGAGCCACCAGGGAAGACTTTCTTAGGTCCTGCCACATCTGAAATGCAAACTCCAAGGCAAGCTGCTGTTCAGTTTAGCTGAACTACTCACCTAAAATATCAGAACTGTCAAGAAAATAAGCATATTCTTTGAGTGGTTCCTCTGAAACTAAAAGTCGACCCCACTGCTCCCAGCCTTTTTATTAATCTGGCTCTATCTCAGGGGTTTAAATTGTACCCCACAGACCCCTACTCATATCATGACTGAGATAATGACTGTGAACTTCCAGAAATAATGTTCTTATTCATTTTTCTGGAAGAGCTTCCAGTGGATTCTTGAAAAATTGAGATTCCCTGCTCAAAGCAGACACTCAGTAACTGGGAATGGAGGAACAGCACTGTTGCAATCAGTCAACAGATAAGAACCCACCAATGATTTATTAGAAACCATGATAAAAAAAAAAACAACGATGCCTGACTGCCAAGGATCTTGTTCAGCTACCTTGCATCAAAAGAACAGACAGCCTGGCCTGGTATGTTACACAATAGCAATGGGATGGCCTCAGTCCACTCTATGCTATGCTATGCTATGCTATGCTATGCTAAGTCGCTTCAGTTGTGTCCGATTGTTCGACCCCATAGACGGCAGCCCACCAGGCTCCCCCGCCCCTGGGATTCTCTAGGCAAGAACACTGTAAACACACTGGACTTTATTAATCAGTTTCAGCCACAGAAAAAAGATCTTGTTGGAGCAGTGTATCAAGGGGTTGCATTTTGGGTCTTCCATGCCACACCTATACAGAGATGGTATTTGAAGTTAACAGCAGCATCTTTTGATACAAAGAGCAAAGGAGGAGCTTGAGCACAAGGTTAATTACCTTGTCATACCATGGAAAGAGCAGCACGTGAGCGCGTTCATCTCCATGAATCAATCTCCAAGTTTATCTAGATTATTGAACCAAAAAACCATGGGGAAAAGATGGCAATTATATTCATTCCTTTGTTCCTAATATTTATCGAGGTCACAAACGAGTAACTTATTTCCCTGAGAAGTTTTATGTGTCTATATTGGCCTATGTTCTTTTGATTAAAGAGACAGAAAATAAGAACAAATTATTTTTTCAGTCAGCAAAATTAAGTTCAGTTGCACTTTAACTCCTATAATTTAATTAATATGAAGAGCAACATGCTTTATTCTACATTATCTAATAAAAGAGAGTAAGGCTGAATTATAACAGTATATGATTTATTCCAGGAATGTAAGGATAGTTCACGGAGAAGGTGATGGCACCCCACCCCAGTACTCTTGCCTGGAAAATCCCATGGAAGGAGGAGCCCGGTAGGCTGCAGTCCATGGGGTCGCTCAGAGTCGGACAGGATTGAGCGACTTCACTTTCACTTTTCACCTTCATGCATTGGAGAAGGAAATGGCAACCCACTCCAGTGTTCTTGCCTGGAGAATCCCAGGGACAGAGGAGCCTGGTGGGCTGCCATCTATGGGGTCGCAAAGAGTGGGACACGATTGAAGCGACTTAGCAGCAGCAAGGATAGTTCAAAGGCAGAAATTACAGCAGTGTAATTCATGTTAATGGACCGAAGAACAAAAATCACAAGATTTTCTCTTATATATGCAGAAAATAAAGTTTAAGTCAATTTTGAACTTTTGAA
Organism: Tragelaphus eurycerus; assembly: GCA_935064755.1. NCBI lineage: Eukaryota > Metazoa > Chordata > Mammalia > Artiodactyla > Bovidae > Tragelaphus > Tragelaphus eurycerus. Next base: position 33,793,931 of record CAKXYN010000010.1, on the reverse strand, counting down.
AAGGCTGTTTAGAAAACAAGGAATAGAGATAAGCTGATAAGGCTATATACTAAAACTTAACAGCAAATTTAATATTTATTGAAGAAATATTAGAAACATTTCCTTTAAGGCCGAGACTAAAACTAGGGTGCCTTTTCTCACCCTTATTGTCCACAGGATATTGGAAGATTTGGCCGCTAAAATAAATCAAGAGAAAGAAAGAAGCGTAAATATGGGAAGGAAAAGAGAGTCAAAAGGCTCAGCTGTCATTATTTCAGGTGATATAAATATTCACAGAAAACTCAAAAGAGATTCAATAGAAAAGCTGTTTAGAACTATTGGTAGGAACTACCCTAATAAATATGCACAAAATCTTTTGGAGAAATCTATAAAATTCTACTAAAATAGTATTTTTTTTAACTTTAATTACATACAAAGCACCAGGGGATCTTGTTTAAAAAGCAGATTTTTATTTCGTAGAGTGATTATTTTAAAATCTCTCAGCTGAGGTTCATGCAGCTAGTCTATGGACCACACTTTGAGTATCACAGTATGGAAGCAGTTAGAGAATAAATGGAAATATAAGACATGTTTAAGTGGTGAAACCTGACCATGATAAAAATTCTAATTTTCTCCAAACTAACCTATGATTTTAATGTAATTCCCACCAAAATCCCAATAAAATTTGGGCGCTGCAATATTTGCTCAATTTGCATGACAAAAATTAAGGTTTTTTTCCTCCAGAAAAAAGAACAAAATATGTGTGGGAGCAAATTCCCCACCATGTATTAAGGCACATTTCAAAACCATGGTAATTAAAACACACAATCTATTAGCGGTATAGGCAGAGACGGTAAATAGGACAGCAGAACATAGAGGCCAGGAACACACCTCTAGATCTCGATCCATAAAAGAGGTGGCACCAAACTCAGGAGGGAAAAGACACACTGCTCTGGTAAATAATGTGTAGAAAAATGACTCACCAATGGCAGGATAAAAGCTATAAGTCTAATACACACACACACACACACACACACACACACACACACACACACACACACACAGAGCAAAAGACCTACAGTGGACTATGTCTTTGGATGAATTGATCTTGGGCTTCTTATTCAGAAACAAACACAGATAAGAGACCCTTTCCATCAGGATGGCTCCCCACATGAGTAAATGGGATCTACCACTTCCCTCCTTCAATTATTTTCTCTTTGCCTTGTAATTCATGGAAATTCCTCTGAGTTTCTCACAATGAACCAGTCCTTGGACGTGGTCCCAGCATGTTGCATTGTGAGCTTTCAAAATTTTTCCATCATTGTATTTTATTGTAAAATTGGTAAGAGCCACATAACAGCTCCCAACCAAATGCAAATTCAACTACATTCAACTTCTTGATTACTGACTCAACTTTTTGATTACTGACTCCAACATATTAGCAGTTTTTTCCAGCTTTGTGTTGTCCACAGATCTGATTTTCATATCTTCTCTGTTTTTATTCAGGTTCATAATAAAAATATTTGAATAGGTCAGTGTCATGGACAAAGGTCTCAGGCAAATAATTAAGAGATTTTCCACAAAGCTGATATGGATCCATTAATTAATCAGCACTGGGTAAGGCCCTTCCTGATTCCATCCCTGTGTATATCTACTCTATAGCCAAGGCTACAGCGATTTCCATTTATGAGCTTGGCCTTCCCATATATCTAGGAACAATCCTGTGGATTTGAAGGTCTTCAGACTTAAACTCTAGAACTCAGAGCTGGGTCATGTTTCCTCCTAGTACTGTGTTGGCTCTTATCCAGGGTGTATCAGCTAGCCTTCTGCATGTGGCCTATTCCTAAATCACTGTCTTGATGAGCTGTTTTTTAACTCCTGTTATTCTATGATTAGAGCACTACCATTTTTAAAGAATAGTTAAACTTGCGTTCTTTTTATCCATGTTCCCCAAGTCCCCATATAAGAAGTTTTTTCCTCCTAAAACCCAACACAAAAACTGGAAGCCTGCAATCTGTCAATTTCTCTGATCTCAGCTCTAGCCTATCTAGGTTTCCAGTGACTACTTTCACCCTATTCCTAGTGCTCTGTCCATCTTTCAGTATGTCCCACCATTTGTATTAGACACTTGTCGGCCTCCTCTTGATGCCAAGCAAGGTCCTGTGAGACTTCAGGCTTGGAGGCCCGTTGGTCCCCCATTTCTTGTGGGCAAAACTCCAGCCTCCATGATCTTCCCTGAGTCCTAAAAGGCAGATTTGAACAAATGTTAATCAAGGGAGGAGCAGCCATGAAACCACCTAATGCAAGATTAAGGGACCAGAGAGGATGAGGAGACACAACCACATGAGACCCTGCATGCAGCCCAATCTTGTCAGCAACTCCACTCTTTTGAAACTTTGCAGAAGAAAGAATTCAAGAATGTTACTGCCTTGATCCTTATCACATATCCCTGCCTGACTATATAAACTCTCCCTATTCACCAAGGAGGAGGACACAGTTCTCAGGTGCTAGCCTACTGTGTCTCCCTTTGCCTGGCAAAGAAATAGAGCCACCCTTTCCGCCTCCTCCTTAATTATCTCCATATTTATGTTTGGCATTGGTGAATAGAGAGCCAAGACTTTGGCATTACTCTCTGCTAAATTGCTTGTCTGTACGGTCATCTATTTGCTGTCATCAGATCAGATCAGATCAGTCGCTCAGTCGTGTCCGACTCTTTGTGACCCCATGAACTGCAGCACGCCAGGCCTCCCTGTCCATCACCAACTCCTGGAGGTCACTAAGACTCACATCCATCAAGTCAGTGATGCCATCCAGCCATCTCATCCTCTGTCGTCCCCTTCTCCTCCTGCCCCCAATCCCTCCCAGCATCAGAGTCTTCTCCAATGAGTCAACTCTTCGCATGAGGTGGCCAAAATACTGGAGTTTCAGCTTTAGCATCATTCCTTCCAAAGAAATCCCAGGGCTGATCTCCTTCAGAATGGACTGGTTGGATCTCCTTGCAGTCCAAGGGACTCTCAAGAGTCTTCTCCAACACCACAGTTCAAAAGCATCAATTCTTCGGTGCTCAGCCTTCTTCACAGTCCAGCTCTCACATCCGTACATGACCACAGGAAAGACCATAGCCTTGACTAGGCGAACCTTTGTTGGCAAAGTCATGTCTCTGCTTTTGAATATGCTATCTAGGTTGGTCATAACTTTCCTTCCAAGGAGTAAGCGTCTTTTAATTTCATGGCTGCAGTCACCATCTGCAGTGATTTTGGAGCCCAGAAAAATAAAGTCTGACACTGTTTCCACTGTTTCTCCATCTATTTCCCATGTAGTGATGAGACCAGATGCCATGATCTTCGTTTTCTGAATGTTGAGCTTTAAGCCAACCTTTTCACGCTCCACTTTCACTTTCATCAAGAGGCTTTTGAGTTCCTCTTCACTTTCTGCCATAAGGGTGGTATCATCTGCATATCTGAGGTTATTGATATTTCTCCCAGCAATCTTGATTCCAGCTTGTGTTTCTTCCAGTCCAGCATTTCTCATGATGTACTCTGCATATAAGTTAAATAAACATGGTGACAATATGCAGCCTTGACGTACTCCTTTTCCTATTTGGAACCAGTTTGTTGTTTCATGACCAGTTCTAACTGTTGCTTCCTGACCTGCATACAGATTTCTCAAGAGGCAGATCAGGTGGTCTGGTATTCCCATCTCTTTCAGAATTTTCCACAGTTTCTTGTGATCTACACAGTCAAAGGCTTTGGCATAGTCAATAAAGCAGAAATAGATGTTTTTCTGGAACTCTCTTGCTTTTTCCATGATCCAGCGGATGTTGGCAATTTGATCTCTGGTTCCTCTGCCTTTTCTAAAACGAGCTTGAACATCAGGAAGTTCACGGTTCACATATTGCTAAAGCTAGTACCCTTAAAATATCATGACCTGCCTACCAATCAGTTTGTCTTCTTTTAGTATTTTGAATTTCTTAAACATCTGCCCCTTTGTCCAACATTTTCCTATTGACCAAAATACTATAAGCAGTTTTATCTGATGTTTACTAAAATCAAGTATTAATTCAAATGTAATTTGCTACCTACTCATTTTATAAATGAAACAACAAACTGGTTCAAAATTGAGACGAGAGTATGTCAAGGCTGTATATTGTCATCCTGCTTATTTAACTTATATGCAGAGTACATCATGTGAAATGCCAGGCTGGATAAAGTACAAGCTGGAATCAAGATTTCTGGGAGAAATATCAATACCTTCAGATACACAAATGACACCACCCTAATGGCAGAAAGGGAAGAGGAACAAAGAGCCTTTTGCTGAAGACAAAAGAGAAGTCTGGCTTAAAACTCAATATTCAAAAAACAAAGATTATGGCATCTGGTCCCATCACTTCATGGCAAATAGAATGGGAAAAAATGGAAACAGTAACAGACTTAATTTTCTTGGGCTCCAAAATCACCGTGGATGCTGATGGCAGCCATGAAATTAAAAGACGATTGTTCATTAGAAGGAAAGTTGTGACAAACTTAGATAGCGTATTAAAAAGCAGCAAGATCACTTGGCTGACAAATGTCCATCTAGTCAAAGCTATGGTATTTCCCGTAGTCATGTATGGATGTGAGAGTTGGGCCATAAAGAAAGCTGAGCGCTGAAGAATTGATGCTTTTGAACTGTGGTGCTGGAGAAGACTGTTGAGAGTCCCTTGGACAGCAAGGAGATCAAACCAGTCAATCCTAAAGGAAAGCAACCATGAATATTCATTATAAAGACTGATGCTGAAGCTGAAGCGCCAATAATTTGTACCTGATGCAAAGAGCCAACTCATTGGACTGATTGGCTCATTGGCAAACAGCCCACTGATGTTGGAAAAGATTGAAGGCAGGAGGAGAAGGGGGCAACAAAGAATGAGATGGTTGGATGGTATCACTGACTCGTTGGACATGAATTTGAGAAAACTTTGGTAGATACTGAAGGACAGGAAAGCCTGGAGTTCCACAGTCTGTGGGATTGCAAAGAGTCAGACACAACTGAGCAATTGAACAAAAATTTTATAAAAAAATAATTTTAGCTTGGCATACTTAGTCAAAGTTTGCCAAGAATGGTTTATCACTCATTTTGCTAAATGCTTGCATATGAAATACTGTTCCATTCTCTGGAATGACTTTTATTTGAATATGCAGATTTGAATGTCCATCTCCTGCAAAGTTCTGGACAAAAAAGCCAGCAATTTATAGTCCGCAATGTAGAAACAATAAGGAAAACTCACTATCTCGCATAACAAGAAATCCTAGGGTAGGATTTCTAGAACCTGGCTCCCAGGTTCATTCATTTAGCAGCTCAGTGATACTATCAAATAGCCAGAGTCTCTCCATATTTCTGCTCTGCCATTATCACTATTTGGCCTTGACTTTGGCTGGCTCCCTGTATGGATATAAGGGAGCTCCCACAGCTCCTGAGTATCATACCCAGCCAAAAAACAAGGACTGCTTTTCCTGGAAGTGTGCTTTTAGGAGCAAGGAAATCTTTCCCAGAAGCTCTCTTTCACTGGCCTCTCATTACATTTTATTGCACAGAACCAGGTCACCTGCCCCTTTCAAACCAATCACTGGCAATCTCAGACTGACCAGAACTGAACCCTGGTTCAACCCAGTTGAGCCAGAATTGAGATACATAGGCAAGGGATGGGCAACCTCTTCAAACTGGCTCTTTTCCAAATAGGAGATAGTGGGCAAAGGCTTTTGGCTAAGCAGCCGCACTGTCTGCTCCAGACAGAAGGAATTACTCCCTAATTTGGGGGGCAGGGATATTTGAAGACAGTTACTGAAGACCATTAAAACAGCATGGATTTTTATCTGTTCAAAATAGTTTAAAGCGGGATTGTGTCCAAAACAAAGGGGTAGATTAAGTTATCTCTAAAATTCTCCGCCAACTGTTTAATACTGTGATTCTGTCCTCATTGTTTCCACTGGGGAAACCGCTTGCAGTTCGGAATTGTGCACATCAGCAACGTCTGTGCTGCCAGCAAAAGTGCACAGTTGCTGATCCGTGAGCATTTCCCCTAATAGCACATTTGTGGAAAACTGAGTCACAGGGATTCTAGGTACTGCAAATCCATTGTCTGAACAATTTTCTGAATGCCTTGCATCTCAGATGCTGGCCGCTTCCCAACAAACAAACTATGATGAAACAATTGACATATAATATGGGGTTGGGCAAAACAAAGCGCATTGGGCTGTTTTTTTGCTGCCAATGTTCCTTTTTATTTATTTTCAACTGAAAGCAGGAATTGTGTTACATAAAGCAACAAATTAAATGTGGATGTTAGTGCTGTGATGGAAGAAAACTTGATTTGACTCATTTAATCATGTGTAGTCATTACTTTGCCACACGGTGAGCTATTCACATAAAACTTAATGCATGTGATTTCCACCTGAGCAACCGACATCCTAGAGAAAACTAGAGGAGGGGAGGGAAAACCTGGTGGAGAAGAAAGTTATTTTTGTGGCAGTCAAGGTATGATTATTTGTAGGTCCATAAATTATCAGCCAAGGTTCTCATTTCTCTGGCAGTAAGAATAGAGAAGAGTAGCTGAATGCAAGCAATACTTCAGGGCTAGAGTCATGGGACTCAGCAACTGATTGGATTTGGGAAGAAAGACGCGTTGAAGATACCGTACATTTCCTAATATTACCAAGAAATGATTGCATGATGGATACCTTGGTAAATGCATAATATAATTATTGTATTTCTTATTTCTCCCAATAGTTCTATTAAGTATTATTGTTATTTCCATTGTATAACAAAAGAAACTGAGGCTGCTTGGGGTTAACTTAGTGAACGACTGAGATGGTACAAAATCTACATCCCAATTCTTAATTCATCACTATACTCTGCCATTCTGGGTGGAGGGGAGGAAAGTAAGGAATTTCCATTTAGACATGTTGAGTTGTAAGTGTTGGCAGGACAGTTGATTGAAGATGTCCAGCAGGCTGTAAGAAATGTGAAATTAACCTCAGGAAAAGATTTAGGATGGAGGATAGACTTGGCAGTCATTTGCTGGAGGTGCAAGTTAAAGTCATGAGCTTGCCCTTGGAGACTCTCAGGTCTCCTAACTCAGTTTTGCTGTGGGAATATCCTTATGCACCTCAAACAACAGGAACTGGAACAAAGATTGGCTTATCACACTGATCTGACTGGCCCACTGGGTGCCTGTGTGACTTCAGGCAAGTCACTTAACCATTGTGAATCTCTGTTAAGTGAAGAGTCTTCCAGCTCTGAAGTTCTAGACGAATGCAGGCCCAGACTAAGGGAGTTGCAGTGAGAGGGGAAAAAGAAGATGAATCTAAGAGTTAGGGCAGAGACAACTGACCAGATGCCAAAACTTGAGAAAGAAGGAAAGACAGAAGATGAAGAAAACTTTTCTAACCTAGAGTTTAGGAGAACTGGCACCATTAACCAAGACAGAGAAGGAGGTGATGTTCAGGAGTTTTGGAGAGATGATAAGGGGCCTTGATTCAAATATGAAGAATTTGCAGTGTTGTCCATATGCTATTTCTCTGGGCATTGGTAGGTAAATTGCTGGACTAGAAATGTTTATTTATGTAGCACTGAGCATAGATTTAAAGGTAAGAGGGCAGAGCCAGGTGATTCATTAAATAACCTTTGAGATCTCTTGTGACTCTCGGCCTCCCTGACTGCAGTCTCCATAGCAACATGACTCGCTGCCCTAGTTGGATTACCTCGTGTTGGATCAGCTGGTTTTCATGCTGCCTGACTAGGGGCAGGGCACCCTCAGTGTTTCTCGAATGAGTGGCAGGTGTTTCTGTGTAGCTCAGGTGTTTTCCCATACCCTGCTGCTGCTGCTGCTGCTAAGTCGCTTCAGTCGTGTCCGACTCTGTGCGACCCCAGAGATGGCAGCCCACCAGGCTCCCCTATCCCTGGGATTCTCCAGGCAAGAACACTGGAGTGGGTTGCCATTTCCTTCTCCAATGCATGAAAGTGAAAAGTGAAAGTGAAGTCTCTCAGTCGTGTCTGACTCTTAGCGACCCCATGGACTGCAGCCTACCAGGCTCCTCTGTCCATGGGATTTTCCAGGCAAGAGTACTGGAGTGGGGTGCCATTGCCTTCTCCATCCCATACCCTAGTTCACTGCTTTTCTCTTCTTTCCTTTTAAGATTTCTTCTTCTTCTTCCTTTTTTTTTTTTTAATGTGGATTATTTTAAAAGTCTTTATTGGATTTGTCACCATATTACTTCTGTTTTATGTTTTGGTTTTTTGGCCACGAGGCATGCGGGATCTTAGCTCACCAACCAGTGATCAAACCCACACCCCCTGCATTGGAAAGTGAAGTCTTAACCACTAGACAGCTAAGGAATCCCTCTACTCCATTCTAATAAGTCCCAGTATTAACTTTTCACATCTTGATCTTCCTTTCCTTAATTTTTCTTCCCCTAGGCACTTGCCCCTTCAATGGGCAGTTCTTCACTATTTATCTTTTTTTCCCCCATCATCTCCAGTTTCATTCATACCCTTTCTTAGTGTTAGTCTCTCAGTCGTGGCTGACTCTTTGCAACCCCATGGACTGCAGCCCACCAGGCTCCACTTTCCATGAGATTTTCCAGACAAGGATACTGGAGTGGGTTGCCATTTCCTTCTCCAGGCGATCTTCCCGAACCAGGGATGGAACCCGGGTCTCCTGCACTGCAGGCAGATTCTTTACCAACTGAGCTACAAGGGAAGCCCTAAATACCCTTTCTTGAAGTGAAAGTGAAGTCGCTCAGTCGTGTCTGACTCTCAGTGACCCCATGGACTGGAGCCTACCAGGATCCTCCGTCCATGGGATTTTCCAGGCAAAAGTACTGGGGTGGGGTGCCATTGCCTTCCCCGACTTGTATGCTGCTGCTGTTGCTGCTGCTGCTAAGTCGCTTCAGTCGTGTCCAACTCTGTGCGACCCCATAGACAGAAGCTCACCAGGCTCCCCTGTCCCTGGGATTCTCCAGGCAAGAACACTGGAGTGGGTTGCCATTTCCTTCTCCAATGCATGAAAGTGAAAAGTGAAAGTGAAGTCGCTCAGTCGTGTCCGACTCTTAGCGACCCCGTGGACTGGAGCCTACCAGGCTCCTCCATCCATGGGATCTTAGGACCTAGGAAAAGCTTGCATCCTAAATTTCCAACCAACAATAATTCTACCCTTCAGTCTCCTGCATCCTAATCCTTACCTTTCATCCTTATCATCATCATCAATAGCTAATTTGTCCCAGGCCTCCAATCAACTGTTTTGTATGCGTTAGCTCATTTAATTGTTACAATAATGCTTTGGGGCAGGTACTCTCAGTCGGTTGTAATACACAGGAAAGGAGCTGAGGTTTAGAGCGATTGCATTACTTACCTGTGTCCCACAGTGAAGTGGAGAGCAAGGAATGGAGCCCAGATTGGTGCCAAAGCCCAAGCTCTGCCCACCACGTGTCACTGTTTTCTCTAGCCAAACTAATGGTTTATGCTTCTTACCTTTGGCCGGTTTCATTCCACTTTTCTGAAGCCTTTTTAGCATTTCATGAATAAATATGATAATTATTTAAGCAACTAATCCTAGGATTTAGTTTTATAAAAAGCCCTTTTAGTTGCATATTATCATTCTCAAACCAACCAGACCCATACATCATATTCTCCTAAACATGTGTAAATAACAGTAAACGATTAAGTGTTTCAAAGAAAAATAAAAGCAGTAAACATTGCAGAAATCCATGAAAGAGGGAGACTTCCAGGATGAGTGGGATTTGGTAGATGGAAGATAGAAACCAGCCGCATCACTGACCATTATTCACCAAGCACCCCATGAGCTGTATGTTAAAGTTATTGTGATAAAGAGAAAAAGTACTGTCTTTCTCCAAATACTTGGTTTATGAGAACAGCCTATTCCACAGATAGTGAAATAGACAGCAATACAAAAAGGCACATGATACATACAGCAAGAGTTTTAGTAATCCAGAAAATGAAAGGAATTTATGCCAACAAGGGGGATAAGCCTAGGGACAGAGTGTGAGCCATCAGGCATGGAGCAAAGGGCGCACTCATTGTAACAAAAGCCTGCTCTAAGCCAGGCACTGATTACAATTGATATAAAGAGCTCAAAGCCACAGGAGGAAACAGGATGTGATTTATGAGGGCAGGATATGAGAGGAGGTGTACCTCTGCCAGTCACAGGCATCAGAGAAGGCTTCCTGGTGGAGGAAAGTAGGAATGGGAATTCTGAGTCAGAAAAGGCAGGCAGGGTAGACAGGACACTTCTGAGCAAAAGCACAGATTAGAAGATGCTCTTGCAGTACAGGGAGAAAGAACAGAAACTGCAGGTCCTTAGTGTTGCTGTGAGGGTATGTGAGATGACATGGAAGATACAGGCAGAAGCTGGATTGGAAGGGTCTTGATGGCTTCATGTTGGAAGCCTGGGATTAACATTGAACCGCTGAAATATAGTTAAGCATCCCTTGGGTTGAGAGGGCTGTAGGAACTTGAATCAAGCTGGAACTGGGTTTCAGTAAGTTTCATATGTCAAACAGAGAGTCTTTCCTCCACGTGAATTTTCTGATTACTGTTATAGTTGAGAGAATAAATGGGCCACTAGACATTCCAAGAAAACAGCCCAGTTCAAAGTAGAGCTGCTGGAAACTTGTCAACACTGAAGAGCAAAGGATGCTCTTTATGGATAACTCAGTATTTCAAAGGGCTGTGGATGAAAGGTGAGAATTCTCTGAAGTTCAGTTTCAAAACCCAGCGTGTCCCCCGTCTAAGCCCCCTACTTATCGCTAATTCTGAACAGGTCCAGAGAACGCTCTTCTTGTTCCCTTCTTCTCACTCTATCACTAAGTTTTCTGTTCCCCTTGGGCCTTTTTCTTTTTCCCACTTTTTAGGACCACTCGGTGCTAATGTGGACCAGGCTGAATGCCATTATCATCCGTTGAGAGCCTGCTGTGTTCCAGGCATTGCTTTAGGCACTAAAGCATTAAAGCATGGTCTCGTTTACTCCTCATATCAACAGGAAAAGATGAGTGCCAGTTGACAGATGGTAAACCCAAGGCACAGGCAGGATCAATAACTCACCCCAATTCACACAACTAGTAATGCACAGCGGTAGGAATTGCGGACTCTTTTTCAGGTTCAAATTCACACACACCCTTCTCCACTTTCAAACTCTTGGCTGGAAACGGTTTCTCAATGCTGTTAGGATTAAAACCAAAAATCTCTGGCATGACTTACAAAGACTAGCATGGCATTTCCCCTCTCTCTCTCACCCTACAGACAAACCCAGACAGCTGGCTTTCAGGGCCCAAGGTCCTGACCACTTTAGTACACCATCTCCAGGCTTCCAAATAGCTAATTTAAGTTCCTTTATATACTGCAAGCTATAAATCATGCTCTGGCAGTTTCTGATGTGAGTTGACAGTCTTGCTCACCAAGGAGATGATCAACAAACAAAGAGCCTTTCAAAGTCTAGGCTGGGTTCCTCACCTCCCCAGTGTTGTCTCACCCTCCTCGGCATCTTCCCTGATCTACGGCAGGAGGCTGCTTCCCTGGTCAGGGGCCCTCATTTTCCACTGGTAGAAAATCTATGGTCTTTCCTTCTGCTGACCTTAGCTTTATCTCTAAGTGGCTCTGAGATTTCGTGTTGTCAAGTCTTTCTCTTTTCTCAGTTACCTCCTCTGTGCACAGCCAGGCTGTCATCTCCAAACTGTTGCCCACTTCAAAAAGTTTAGAATTGTCTGCAAGGGCTTTACCCAGTAGTAGGAAAGAGAACTCTCAAGTTCATTAACTAGGACCACTTGTGTACTATTGCCCAATATAATTATCTAAACTTTCTGTCTTTGTGACATGTATCATTACTTCTTGCAAATGTTAACTGTGGTGAAGGTCAAAAGTTATTTAATGCCTTTAAATTTCATCCAAAGGTTTACTTTCCAGCTGAAAAATTCCATGATTCTAAGTCTGTATCAATTTCATGTCAGGCAGGATCAGAGGCTTGGTCAATATTATTTTTTCCACAGTGAAACTGTATAAGGCAGGAGATCTTACTTAAGCCAACAAATACGTATCCTTCACAATGGAAGAATAAATAAAAGTATAATTTGTGAATTTGCTAAGAGTTCTTTCCTGCTAAAAATATTAACCCCTTTTACTCTTTAGTGAGAACTTAATACATATACATGAAAGTTTGGGAATTTTGGTGGCTTACAGTGATTTTATACATATTTATTTCAAATCTCCAAACTTGATCTCCTGTCTCCAAATGTTCTTGATCTTATATTTTTGTGTATCATTATCATTGAGATCTTTTTAAAAATCATTCTTTTTTTTTCTTTTAAAAATGTATTTATTTTAAGCCATAGCATGCAGCATGTGGTACTAGTTCCCCAAGCAGGATCAAACCTGGACCCCCTGCATTGGGAGTGTGAAGTCTTAGCCACTGTAGATCACCAGGGAAATCCCTGTATCATTGAGATCTTAATCTCCTTTTCTTACTGTCCTCAACCTCACCAATATTTTCGTAATTTCCTAAATCATTTTTTTTTACAAAGAATTATCCATAAGATATTTCAAGATTTGAAAGAAGTTGACACCAATAAAGAATTTGCTCTCTGTCTATTTGGGTATAAGGAGCTACCCAAATTAAGACTTTTCCTCTACTTACTTGTATTAAAAAGCAATTTGTAATTAAATTGTGATAACTGCAACACACCATTTCTAAGGAGTCATCGTTAAATTGTTTCTAAATATAAATAGTAAAGACTATAGTCCAAGTGGGGAAAGAACTTTCAAAGGAAAATAGAGGACACAGTGTGGCCTATTTCCACCTCCAGCTTGAGCAGGAACTGCTTACAAGCTACCTTTTCCAACTCTGTTTTTAATATAGGTTAGTGTAAAACTACCTGCTGTGGATGAAACATTCAACCTCTGCAAATGATCTCATTCCGAAACCACAAGTGTCATAGAAATTGTGTTTTCCTTCTACGGCTCATTGAAATGGAGATAGGATGGGATGGAGTAAAAGGATCTGCTTTCTAATGAGGCAAAATGTAATTCATTTGAACTGGGACAGGGACAGAAAATCCAATCAGTGCCCCAGTTTTGACATCCTTACAAAGTCTTTGAGCACCTGAGCAGAGCAAAAGTACACCCATACTCAAAATGTCCCGATAGGACACAAAATTCATGAGGAAATTATTTTCAATATTCATGGAATGGTCATATTGCTTAAATTATACAATGTAAAGTGAGAAAAATGACTAACCTCAGAGGCGCATTTCCTTTTTTTTTTTTAATAAGCCTGATTTTGGGGGACGGGGTACAAACATAAGAAACCACTGTGACCGTTATAGAGAAACCTCCGCAGTCTTCACTATCATGTAGGATTCATGACGGCAAGAGCAGGACTATCTGAGCAAACACACACACACCAACAACAGATGAAAACAACCAAAATGAAACCTTTATCACAGAGGCTCAAGAGATGGGGGGACATAGGTATATCTATGGCTGATTCATGTTGATGTTTGGCACAAACCAACACAATATTGTAAAGCAATTATTCTTCAATTAAAAGAAATGAATTTTATTATAAAAAATCCTTTGTAACATTTTAATCCTTGAACAAAATATATTCTAAAGCATTGTGAAATACTATGTAGCTATACAATATTTCAATTTCTACCATTTTAAGTCTTTTTAAGACTTGGTGTTTATAAAAATAACCTAGTAAAGAAGTGGCAGATGAAAGTGAAATTTTATACATTATATTATACGAAATAAACTTACGAAGTCAGCCAAATTTTCTGAATTTTTAATTTACATAGAATTCTTTTTCTTTCTGTCTTTTTAGTCTTCTTGTATTTCATAATTGATAGCATTTTTAGGTTAGTGCTTCCCAGACGTAACTTTCTCAGGAGGATAAAACTTCCCAAAGCAATTGGGAGCTAACAGAGCTGCCAAACTGTCCATTTTGCCAAAAACAACAATCATAAAAAGCTACCATTTCCATTCTTTCAAAAAGGAAAGGAAATTTCAACACCAAAAATGTAGGAAATTCATAATTTCGGAACAAAAGAAAGCTCTTCCCAAAAAACACTATTTGTTAACCAGAGATTATTCTAAAAGGATGTATTTACAGTTTTACGAAAATACAGAAACATTTACATTAAAATTTATTTTATTATGTTGTGTTTCCTTGGGATAAGTTTTCTTTTAATTTGGTAGTACTGTATGTATTTGATACACTTGTGTTTCACTTTGCCCACGAGGAAGAGTAGAACGTGTTTTGGTGTTTCATTTTCATCACTATGCTATGCTATGCTAAGTCACTTCAGTCGTGTCCGACTCCCTGCGACCCCATAGACGGCAGCCCACCAGGCTTCCCCATCCCTGGGATTCTCCAGGCAAGAACATTGGAGTGGGTTGCCATTTCCTTCTCCAATGTATGAAAGTGAAAAGAGAAAGTGAAGTTGCTCAGTCATGTCCGACTCTTAGCGACCCCATGGACTGCAGCCCACCAGGCTCCTCCGTCCATGGGATTCTCCAGGCAAGAGTACTGGAGTGGGGTGCCATTGCCTTCTCCATTACCACTATCCAAAATTCACACTGATATAAGCAAAAATGAAATCATGCAAACTATTATATACAGAATGGATAAACAACAAGAGGCTACTGTACAGCACAAGGAACTATATTCAATATCCTATGATAAGCCTTATGGAAAACACATGAAAAAGGATGTATATATGCATAACTGAGTCACTTTGTTGTATAGCAGAAGTTAATACAACACTGCAAATCAACTATACTTCAACAAAAGGAATTTTAAAAATGAAATCAGTTTTAAAATTGTTTCAATTGATTTGAAATAGTCCAGACAAACCAAGATGCTAAGGAACAACAGCTCACACATTTCCAAGCCCGGTCTTCCACCTAGCCCACAGTGGGCAGGTAGGAAGGCCAGATGAGTACCTGGGGCCACAGCAAATAAGGCTGGCCACAAGCATGCCCCAGTCACTGCTCCTCACTCTTAGGACAGAACCGTTATGGCTCTCCTTACCTTACAGAGGGAAGCTGATCATTTCTACAATAGGAGTTTTAAGAGGTTCTTGAGGCAGCAGGAGTAAGGGTAAGTCAAGGAAATGACAGGTCCAAGGTGGGAGGAAGACGTGAGAGAGGATATTTTCAGAAGAGAGGGAAAGAAATGCTCCAGGCAGCCAGGAGGATGCTTTTTCTGCTTCCCAGCCATTAGATATAGAAGGAAGAAAAGAAAGAAAGAACAAAAAACAATAAATGAAACAAAAAACTTGTTGGGAAGAGGCTGTAGGGGAAGAAATGTCCTCAGGAGACTTCTGGATCTCTGTTAAGGCAAACGGAGCAAAGGAATACTTTGAGAAAATGCTGCATTAGCCGATCACAGAATGAGGGGCAGGAGGGTCAGCTGCAGAGTCCCAGAAGTTTTGGGAGTGGGGAGAGCTTGGAGTCCCAATGGAGAGAAGAGCCCAAGAGACAGATAGGGACAGACTTCATGAAATCCTAAGGGACAGGCATGTGTTGGACTGGGCCTGGGAGTCAAGAGAAGCAGTTCTGCCCTTCTCTGAGGGCCATCCTCAGAGAAGGACTTCCTGGTGGCTCAGATGGTAAATAATTCACTTGCGTGCACAAGATCCAGGTTTGATCCCTGAGCCAGGAAAATCCCCTGGAGAAGGGAATGTCAACCCATTCCAGTATTCTTGCCTGGAAAATCCCATGGACAGAGGAGCCTGGCGTGCTATAATCCACAGAGTTGCACAGAGTCAGACATGACTGAGCGACTAACTCTTTTCAGAAAAGAAGAAGGTAAGCAAATGTTCAGGCCACTGAACAAGACAATGAGATAACTGTGAAAACACTTTGTTTATAAAACTGCATCTTAAAAGTTTGGGAATTATTAGATACATATAGTCAAGTGGCAAATGACATTGTACAAATCCAGTTAATATGTTTGATTCCCATGGTCTAGCTGCTGCTGCTGCTAAGTCACTTCAGACGTGTCTGACTCTGTGTGACCCCATCAGGCTCCCCCGTCCCTGGGATTCTCCAGCCAAGAACACTGGAGCGGGTTGCCATTTCCTTCTCCAATGCATGAAAGTGAAAAATGAAAGTGAAGTCGCTCATTCGTGTCCTACTCTTCACAACCCCATGGACTACAGCCCACCAGGCTCCTCCATCCATGGGATTTTCCAGGCAAGAGTACTGGAGTGGGGGTGCCATTGCCTTCTCTGCCATGGTCTAGAAGTTACTCATTTATGATTACATCTACACACCCACAACAATATCTTAAGATAGCCATTGGCCTACATACAATGATTCTATTGTTAGTCATAAAAAATAAATATATGAACATACACGCACATACACAAATACAACTTAGCCCAAAATGGTAAGATCAGTAGCTATAAAGTGAAATTACAGATGGTGTTTTCAGGCCTTGGTTGGTTCAATCCATCTTCTCACTGGTTCCTGCCTCTTTCTCCTTTGTTCCAATTCCATTTTTCATCATGTTTTGACAGGTGAGGTTGTTCATGCAAAGAGATCCAACAAAAATATAGGAATGTCACCTTTGCCTCCTTATCTAGGACAGAGCAACACTCCCTTTC
Source organism: Tragelaphus eurycerus (assembly GCA_935064755.1). Classification (NCBI taxonomy): domain Eukaryota; kingdom Metazoa; phylum Chordata; class Mammalia; order Artiodactyla; family Bovidae; genus Tragelaphus; species Tragelaphus eurycerus. Next base: position 33,777,297 of record CAKXYN010000010.1, on the reverse strand, counting down.
CTCCTTGCAACAAAATAGGCAAAACACACACTGTCCCACTGCCCCTTGACTGAGCAGTTGGGGGATGAAGGTGGCACCATTGTTTTGCTTGCAGGGAGGGAATCTGAAGGCAGTCAGTAGGTCACCTGCCCTCTCTGCTCAGGATCAGCCCTCCACCCAAACCCCTGTGTAGTTCAGTCTTAGAATATGTCAGGGTTCAGCTCGCACAAACATGCCACAGCAAGAGGAGAGCAATTGTATTTGCACCTGCTATTGGTTTAAGCAAAGGCTTTGTTTGATCCTTAAAAAAAAAAAAAAAAAAGATTTTATTATTACATTACAGTCAAAAGAATTTAGCCTTTAACCTGCAGTTTGCCTACTCTCAGTAATATAAACCTTTTTCTGGACGAGAGGGGAAGCCTGATGGAATTTTCTTTTTTTCCCCTGTGGGGTGAGGTCATTAACTCACAGCTTCTTTGGACTCTGATTTATACCATCTAAAACAATAAAAGGGGGTTTTGCTAACACGGGAGAAAGAAAGAGACTCTCCTGGCATAATAATGCAGAAAAATGTGCAGTAAGTGATTAAAAATGCTCGTCTTGCACATGCTCCACCCTGAGGCCACCAGGTAAGACATTTTCTCTTATGACCCTCCAGTGGGCAAGACGGAAGAGACTTGAGCCCTCTCCCCACTGCCCAGCTCTACTGAGTGCTTGAGCTCAAGGTCTGTCCCAAGGGACCACTGACAAGGAGAGGGCCAGCTGAGAACTCAGGGAGGTAGAACAGAGACAAAGGCCCCTGTCACCCACTGAAAAGGAGGATTCTTATGGACTGATTTCCATCAATGGGAAAAACCCAAAAATGGGTTTCCACCATCCTCTGACCCCTATGTACATGTCTGTTTAGTCATCAAATAGCAAGAATTTTGTTCCCCCAAGCAACAATCTCTATGTTAGTTTTCTATGCTGGATATCAAATTAACACAGACTTAGTGACTTAAAATGACACACATTTATTATCTTATAGTTCCTGTGGGTCTGGGGTCTGAACACAGCTGAGCTAGGTCCTGACTGCTTAGGTCGCATCAAGGTATTGGCTAAGGTAGAGTTTTCATCAGATGCTAAACTGGGGACAGATCTACTTCCAAATTCCCTCAGGCTGTTATTTTATTTCCTTGTCACTATAGGATTCATGGGAACCCGCTTCTTCAAAGTCAGCAAGAGAGAGAGAAAGGGACTTCAGTGTGAGTCTACTGGAAAAATGAACTTACATAACCTAACACAATCAAGGGAGTGACACTCCATCCTCTGCCACAGTCCATTGGTTAGAAGCAAGTCACAGGTCCTACCTACACTCAAGGGGAAGGGATTATAAGTGGGTGTGAACATTAAGAGATAGAGTTCATGGGGGCCACCATAAAGCTTCTCTGCTTCAGCCAATATTTCCCTAGCCCTAAAAATTTAAGAGTATGGCTGAGAAGTTATAGAAGCAAATATTTGTAGAAGCATAAAATGAAGGAGGATATTTGTATTATATTTATACACACACTCACACACCTTAACCTAAAAATAAAGTTGGGAATTTTTCTTCATGGTTGATGGCATGAAAATTTGCAATCATATAACCATGGATTTGAAATCTCAGATCTATGGTGTAGTAGTTGCTTAATTTTCCTAACCTTCAGTTCTCATCTTTAAAATGAGAGCAATGGTACCCACCTTTGGGATTACTGCACAAATTAAATTTGGTAAAGTAAAGACAACACTCCCAATGGAGTACTCAATAATGGAGGTACTCAATAAATGGTCCTTGTCATATCCAGGTAGGAGCCCTGGGTACCTCATCCAGGGAGTTTTAAAATTTACTCTAAATCAGATCAGATCAGATAAGATCAGTCACTCAGTCGTGTCCGACTCTTTGCGACCCCATGAATCACAGCACACCAGGCCTCCCTGTCCATCACCAACTCCCGGAGGTCACTCAGACTCACATCCATCGAGTCAGTGATGCCATCCAGCCATCTCATCCTCTGTCGTCCCCTTCTCCTCTTGCCCTCAATCCCTCCCAGCATCAGAGTCTTCTCCAATGAGTCAACTCTTTGCATGAAGTGGCCAAAGTACTGGAGTTTCAGCTTTAGCATCATTCCTTCCAAAGAAATCCCAGGGCTGATCTCCTTCAGAATGGACTGGTTGGATCTCCTTGCACTCCAATGGACTCTCAAGAGTCTTCTCCAACACCACAGTTCAAAAGCATCAATTCTTCGGCGCTCAGCCTTCTTCACAGTCCAGCTCTCACATCCATACATGACCACAGGAAAGACCATAGCCTTGACTAGGCGAATCTTTGTTGGCAAAGTAATGTCTCTGCTTTTGAATATGCTATCTAGGTTGGTCATAACTTTCCTTCCAAGGAGAAAGCGTCTTTTAATTTCATGGCTGCAGTCACCATCTGCAGTGATTTTGGAGCCCAGAAAAATTAAGTCTGACACTGTTTTCACTGTTTCTTCATCTATTTCCCATGAAGTGATGGGACTGGATGCCATGATCTTTGTTTTCTGAATGTTGAGCTTTAAGCCAACTTTTTCACTCTCCACTTTCACCTTCATCAAGAGGCTTTTTAGTTCCTCTTCCCTTTCTGCCATAGGGTGGTGTCATCTGCATATCTGAGGTTATTGATATTTCTCCCAGCAATCTTGATTACAGCCTGTGTTTCTTCCAGTCCAGCATTTCTCATGATGTACTCTGCACATAAGTTAAATAAACAGGGTGACAATATACAGCCTTGACGTACTCCTTTTCCTATTTGGAACCAGTCTGTTGTTCCATGACCAGTTCTAACTGTTGCATCCTGACCTGCATACAAATTTCTCAAGAGGCAGATCAGGTGGTCTGGTATTCCCATCTCTTTCAGAATTTTCCACAGTTTATTGTGATCCACACAGTCAAAGGCTTTGGCATGTCAATAAAGCAGAAATAGATGTTTTTCTGGAACTCTCTTGCTTTTTCCATGATCCAGCAGATGTTGGCAATTTGATCTCTGGTTTCTCTGCCTTTTCTAAAACCAGCTTGAACATCAGGAATTTCATGGTTCACATATTGCTGAAGCCTTGCTTGGAGAATTTTGAGCATGACTTTACTAGCGTGTGAGATGAGTGCAATTGTGCGGTAGTTTGAGCATTCTTTGGCATTGCCTTTCTTTGGGATTGGAATGAAAACTGACCTTTTCCAGTTCTGTGGCCACTGCTGAGTTTTCCAAATTTGCTGGCATATTGAGTGCAGCACTTTCACAGCATCATCTTTCAGGATCTGGAATAGCTCCACTGGAATTCCATCACCTCCACTAGCTTTGTTCGTAGTGATGCTTTCTAAGGCCCACTTGACTTCACATTCCAGGATGTCTGGCTCTAGGTCAGTGATCACACCATCGTGATTATTGGGGTTGTGAAGATCTTTTTGTACAGTTCTTCTGTGTATTCTTGCCACCTCTTCTTAATATGCCACCTCTTCTTAATATCTTCTGCTTCTGTTAGGTCCATACCATTTCTGTCCTTTATCAAGCCCATCTTTGCATGAAATGTTCCTTTGGTATCTCTGATTTTCTTGAAGAGATCCCTAGTCTTTCCCATTCTGTTGTTTTCCTCTATTTCTTTGCATTGATCGCTGAAGAAGGCTTTCTTATATCTTCTTGCTATTCTTTGGAACTCTGCATTCTGATGCTTATATCTTTCCTTTTCTCCTTTGCTTTTCACTTCTCTTCTTTTCACAGCTATTTGAAAGGCCTCCCCAGACAGCCATTTTGCTTTCTTGCATTTCTTTTCCATGGGGATGGTCTTGATCCCTGTCTCCTATACAATGTCACAAACCTCATTCCATAGTTCATCAGGCACTCTATCTATCAGATCTAGGCCCTTAAATCTATTTCTGACTTCCACTATATAATCATAAGGGATTTGATTTAGGTCATACCTGAATGGTCTAGTGGTTTTCTCTACTTTCTTCAATTTCAGTCTGAATTTGGCAATAAAGAGTTCATGATCTGAGCCACAGTCAGCTCCTGGTCTTGTTTTTGCTAACTGTATAGAGCTTCTCCATCTTTGGCTGCAAAGAATATAATCGATCTGATTTCTGTGTTGACCATCTGGTGATGTCCATGTATAGAGTCTTCTCTTGTGTTGTTGGAAGAGGGTGTTTGTTATGACTAGTGCATTTTCTTGGCAAAACTCTATTAGTCTTTGTCCTGCTTCATTCTGTATTCCAAGGCCAAATTTGCCTATTACTCCAGGTGTTTCTTGACTTCCTACTTTTGCATTCCAGTCCCCTATAATGAAAAGGACATCTTTTTTGGGTGTTAGTTCTAAAAGGTCCTGTAGGTTTTCATAGAACCGTTCAACTTCAGCTTCTTCAGCGTTACTGGCTGGGGCATAGACTTGGATTACTGTGACATTGAATGGTTTGCCTTGGAAACAGAGATCATTCTGTCGTTTTTGAGATTGCATCCAAGTACTGCATTTCGGACTCTTTTGTTGACCATGATGGCCACTCCGTTTCTTCTGAGGGATTACTGCCCGCAGTAGTAGATATAATGGTCCTCTGAGTTAAATTCACCCATTCCAGTCCATTTGAGTTCGCTGATTCCTAGAATGTCGACATTCACTCTGGCCATCTCTTGTTTGACTACTTCCAATTTGCCTTGATTCATGGACCTGACATTCCAGGTTCCTATGCAATATTGCTCTTTACAGCATCGGACCTTGCTTCTATCACCAGACACATCCACAGCTGGGTATTCTTTTTGCTTTGGCTCCATCCCTTCATTCTTTCTGGAGTTATTTCTCCACTGATCTCCAGTAGCATATTGGGCCCCTACTGACCTGGGGAGTTTCTCTTTCAGTATCCTATCATTTTGCCTTTTCATACTGTTCATGGGGTTCTCAAGGCAAGAATACTGAAGTGGTTTGCCATTCCCTTCTCCAGTGGACCACATCCTGTCAGATCTCTCCACCATGACCCGCCCATTCCGGGTTGCCCCACGGGCATGGCTTAGTTTCATTGAGTTAGACAAGGCTGTGGTCCTAGTGTGATTAGATTGACTAGTTTTCTGTGAATATGGTTTCAGAGAACTTAAGCCCCAAAGCAAAAGGTTGGGGGGGGGACCCTTCTCAGGGGAGGTTTGGGCACCAGTTTACCTCCATGCTTCCCACAGGGCCATGCTGCTGCTGCTGCTAAGTCGCTTCAGTCATGTCTGACTCTGTGCGACCCCATAGATGGCAGCCCACCAGGCTCCCCCATCCCTGGGATTCTCCAGGCAAGAACACTGGAGTGGGTTGCCATTTCCTTCTCCAATGCATGAAAGTGAAAAGTCAAAGTGAAGTCGCTCAGTCGTGTCTGACTCTTAGTGACCCCATGGACTGCAGCCTACCAGGTTCCTCTGTCCATGGGATTTCCAGGCAAGAGTACTGGAGTGGGGTGCCACTGCCTTCTCCACAGAGCCGTGGGTATCCTCTAATCTCCTGGTTGGCTCTGCCAGAGATCTCCAGGCCACCTTCTCCAGCATCTTCAATAATGCAACTGGTAAACCTCTGCAATGCTGGATTCAAGGTCTGTGCAGAACTCCAAACTTCTCACTTGGAATGCCTCAGGGAGGGCTCCATTTACCCCAGGTGCTTCCCCCCACGCTGTTCAAAATTGACCACAAATTTTCTCTCTGCTGGTCCTGCTTAGTCTTTAGAACCTGTTCTCGAGATCGATCAACTCATTTACTCACTCACTGAACACTTATTCAACACTCAACACTTACTGCACAGCAGGCACCAGGCTAGATTTGGAGAGAGAACAATGATGCCTACAGAATCCTCCCCTTCAGCAGCCCATTGGCCAATTCAAAAGCGGACACAAGCCAGCAAAGTAAAACTGACCCTTGACTTTGGACAGGAGCATGCCTGACACTTAACATGAATCCCTGTCTGTGAACAGGCCTATCGCTTTCTTCCACATCTCGGTTTTATTAAGACTCACAGCTCCTGCACACACCTCACACCACTTCTGCATTCCCAGCCTTCCCTACAGGTTTGTGTCTTGCTTGATAAAGCAATTATTGTGCTAGCTGGAGTCATTACCGGACCAGTTTCACAAACCACATTTTCCTTTCCTTACAGAGTGTGTGTGGTGGATTCATTCCTTCAACAGTGCTGGGTAAGGCCCAGCTGAATGTCCCACTTTCCATTTATCCCAAATTTCTGATGATTTTCTAAGAACCATCGCTTTCACAGAGCTCATCTCTTTTCCTTTATTTGTACCACTGGCACCAACTGATATCCTTTTTAAAACTTGGTTTTCCAGAAAGAGACTTGCACAGACTTAGAAAATGAATTTATGGTTGCCAGAGGGGAGGGAAAGTTAGGGACTTTAGGAAGGTCATGTCCACATTGCTATATATAAAATGGATAAACAATAAGGACCTGCGATATAGCACATGGAACTCTGCTCAAAGTTACCTGCCAGCCTGGATGGGAGGAGGGTTTGGGGGAGAACAGATACATGTACGTGTATGGCTGAGTCCCTTCGCTGTTCACCTGAAACTACCACAACCTTAATCGACTATACTCCAATACAAAGTAAGAAGTTTGAAAGGAAGAAAAAGAAATTTGTTCTCACAGAGAAATGAAGTGTTTACTGTTTCAGAGGAGGGGTCCATGCTGTTGTCACCAATATTCTCTCTGGACACACATGGGCTCCTGTACACCAGGCACCCCACAGCACAAAAGGCACACGTGTATGCCTTGTCAGTCATTTGAATCTCAGGGCTTTCCTGGTAGCTCAGCTGGTAAAGAATCCGCCTGCAATGCGGGAGACCTGGGTTCAATCCCTCACTGGGGAAGATCCCCTGGAGGAGGGCATGGCAATCCACTCCAGTATTCTTGCCTGGAGAATCCTCATGGACAGAGGAGCCTGGTGGGCTGCAGTCCATGGGGTCGCAAAGAGTCGAATACGACTGAGCAACTAAGCACAGCACAGCACTAGTACTACTACTAAGAAGAAGAAAAGGTGAAGATATATTGAGAGAATATAGTATGCTAAGCATTTTTATGTATTACATTATTTAATCTTTACAACCATCTTTTGAGATCAGGAGTAATACCCACACTTAAGAGATCAGGAGACTGAGGTTTAGAGATTTTATCTGCTCAAGGCTGTACGGGGGAAGGCAATGGCACCCCACTCCAGTACTCTTGCCTGGAAAATCCCATGGATGGAGGAGCCTGGTAGGCTCCAGTCCATGGGGTCACTAAGAGTCAGACACAACTGAGTGACTTCACTTTCACTTTTCACTTTCATGCATTGGAGAAGGAAATGGCAACCCACTCCAGTATTCTTGCCTGGAGAATCCCAGGGATGGAGCCTGGTGGGCTGCCGTCTATGGGGTCACACAGAGTCGGACACGACTGAAGCGACTTAGCAGCAGCAGCAGCAGCAGCAAGGCTGTACTGCTAGGAAGTATAGTGTAATATTCAATTCCCAGTACCCTAACACAGTGCTGTCATCCAAGTGTGAACAGGGGTGTGTTAGCCTGAGAACAATGCTAACCTACTAAATACTTTGTGTAAGCTCAGCCCTGGCTCCAAACCCAAGAGGACACAGCAAGACTAGCAGCCACAAAGTCCAATGGTTCGCCAGTCACCTGTACTTTAGGGGAATCCTTCATAGCCCAGCTCCAGATACAGGCAAAGCAAAGATAGCAGTAGGCTTCTGTGCATGGAGCTAATGTGGTAAAGTCAAGAGCAAAAGAGAGAAAAAAATGGCCTAGTAGGAAGGACTAAGGAACAGAGACAACTCTCAGTTAATTCTTCAGATTGAGAAATAAACGCTTTTATTCTATCAGACTCACAGAGAACAGACTTGCGGTTTCCATGGGTGGGGGAGGGGGGAGGGAAGGACCGAAGTTTGGGTTAGTAAATAGGTCAGACGGCTAAACAACAAGGCCCTATAGTATAGCATCAGATCAGATCAGTTGCTCAGTCGTGTCCGACTCTTTGCGACCCCATGAACCGCAGCACGCCAGGCTTCCCTGTCCATGACCAACTCCTGGAGGTCACTCAGACTCAAGTCCATCGAGTCAGTGATGCCATCCAGCCATCTCATCCTCTGTCGTCCCCTTCTCCTGCCCCCATAGCAAACGCTATTCAATATCCTTTGATAAACCACAATGGAAAAGAATATGAAAAAGAAGGTGTATATACATACACACACATATGTATAACTGAATCACTTTACTGTGCAGCAGAAATTAACACAACACTGTAAACCAACTATACCTCAATAAAATAACATTTTAAAACTGCCTGTCTTTTGAGTAAAGCTTGTAATTCTGTGAGTCTGGGGTCCCTAACAATGACAGGGACTGATGGCGGTGAAAAGCACCAATCAAAGACACAGCAGTCTTGTGTTTACTCTGGGAAGGACTGCTGACCCTGCACAGGCCTTTGAAGCCGCCCTTGCTCACACAGATCATAATGCACTATGAAGTAACGTCTTCAAAGAAAAGGGGGAAATTGAAGCATACACTTCTAAGCCAGTTATTTCACTAAGGCACTTCAAAGAAACATTTCCTTTGATCATTCTGACTTCTCATTAATAATAAATGTGAAGATATTACTCACAGAAATTGCTCAGAGACTTTGGGCTGATGGAGACTTCAATTTGACCAGTCATCAGCACAATGAGGAGAAGGCAATGGCACCCCACTCCAGTACTGTTGCCCGGAAAATTCCATGGATGGAGGAGCCTGGTAGGCTGCGGTCCATGGGGTCGCTAAGAGTCAGACACGACTGAGCGACTTCTTGCACTTTCCACTTTCATGCATTGGAGAAGGAAATGGCAACCCACTCCAGTGTTCTTGCCTGGAGAATCCCAGGGACGGAGAAGCCTGGTAGGCTGCAGTCCATGGGGTCACACAGAGTCAGACATGACTGAAGCGACTTAGCAGCAGCACAATGAGGAGGATACTGTGCGGAATCGACTGCGGGCTCCTAACGTTTCCACCCGGAAGTGACATATCAGCCCCTACTCACATTTCATTGGCCAGAGAAAGTCACATGGCCGACCTAACTTCCAGGGAACTACAGCCTGGCCAAATGCCGGTAAGGGAAGGTGGGGTATTGCCAACGCCTGATAAATAGCACTGATGACTAACACAAGGGCCAAGGGAAAAGTGGGAATTTTTAGGAATCATGAAGGAGTATGTTCAAGAGGATAAGGCACTCAGGAACTTCGCTGTATTTCCACAGTAATTTCTCAGATAGAATATCCCAATAAAGACTTTCAACATGAACATCACAATTGTTTGAACAAATAGGTGTCCTGATCTGACAACATCATCAAGGAAAATTATAGATAAGTCCCCTATGTATGAACCTTCAAGTTTCGAATGTTTAAAGATGTGAATGTGTGTGCCAGCCCCTGTACATCAACTGTTGTACTGTACTTTTTTCAAGATTAAAAATGTTTTTTTATTTTTTGTGTTTGCTTTTTATGTTCATATTATTTGTGTGAATAGTATTATAAGCCTATTATAGTTCAGTACTATATAGTTGATTGTGTTAGTTGGGTGTCTAGGCTAACTTTGTTGGATTTATGAACAAACTGAAATTATGAAGAAAATGGACTTACAAATGCACTCTTAGAACCAAACTCATTCATATGTAGGGGATTTATTGTATTGTGTAATTTATTTAACTAGGACAAGAGCAGTTTTCTCAGTTAGGAGGAGGAAAAAACTATTCATCTACTTGCTGTCTGGATTATTGGTGAGAATGCTAGGAAAACTCACTGTAGGACTCTGAAAAAGTAAACCACCAAAACTCAGATGGCACCATCAACCTTTTCTCCCTTGAGTTTGCCTATTGTCTTGCTATTTATCCAAGCAATTTCCAAAGCATTTTACTGTATAATCTTATCTAGATCTTTAAATAACTTGACAATGACGATTTATGTTTATTCACTTCATGTTTATTCATTCACTTTATGTTTATTACTTCATTTAACAAACATTTATTGTGAAGGTGTATGACATGCAGTATACCTCCCTAGACACAAGGGATACAAAGACACGGTTCTTACACTTAGGATAGTCATTATATAAAATAAGAGAGAAAGACCAAGGGATAGAACATTGTAGAATATTGTGAATCCAGTTACGGATTTATGTACTGCGTATGACTGGAGAACTGTTGGACAATATTTATTAAGACTGTCATCTGCCTTGGAAGGGAGCAGTGAGCCTGTATGAGTCACCCAGTACACAGGGCCATGTCTTAAGAGCTGTGCAAGGTGTATATTGCACAGCTCCAGTGTTCACCATCCCCTTGTAGGCTTCTTACATTTGTGTGGATGCCAGTTAGATGTCTTGAACAGAGATGCCTGTTTCCTCCAAAATCATCACAGGGACTAACGGCAGGACTGCCAGCTTCTAACCAACATTTAGTACTCTGAAATATTTTCATTATATTCTATTGTATTTCATTCTAATTTTTATTAACATTGATGTAATGGTGATTGCAGCCATGAAATTAAAAGACGCTTACTCCTTGGAAGGAAAATTATGACCAACCTAGATAGCATATTATAAAGCAGAGACATTACTTTGCCAACAAAGGTCCATCTAGTCAAGGCTATGGTTTTTCCTGTGGTCATGTATGGATGTGAGAGTTGGACTGTGAAGAAGGCTGAGTGCCGAAGAATTGATGCTTTTGAACTGTGGTGTTGGAGAAGACTCTTGAGAGTCCCTTGGACTGCAAGGAGGTCCAACCAGTCCATTGTAAAGGAAATCAGTCCTGAGTGTTATTGGAAGGACTGATGTTGAAGTTGAAACTCCAATACTTTGGCCACCTCATGCGAAAAGTTGACTCATTGGAGAAGACTCTGATGTTGGGAGGGATTGGGGGCAGGAGGAGAAGGGGACGACAGAGGATGAGATGGCTGGATGGCATCACCGACTCCATGGACATGAGTCTGAGTGAACTCCGGGAGTTGGTGATGGACAGGGAGGCCTGGCTTGCTGTGATTCATGGGGTCGCAAAGAGTTGGACACGACTGAGCGACTGAACTGAACTGAATGGTAACATCTAATTAAACCATTTTTTTTCGATAATCATTGATTATACAGCTAGTCTAAGACTGTTATAACCACACTCGAAGCCCGAGATAAATATAAGTTTTAAAAACTTTTAAACTAACTGGACAAGAAAGATAAAAATACATAAGTCAATCAGAGATTAATCATCTCTAACTTGTGTAAGAGTGAGTCTGAAAGTAATCTGAATTGTGAAAACCATGAGATTAACCTTAGATTGAGTACCATTTTGAGATTGAAGGATGTAGAATATTTGGATATACTAGAGGAAGGAGACTGATGAAGACATATGATTTTGTCAGTCTTTGCTAATTCTTTTCAGGGAAATACACCTTAAAACTCATATCTTGTTAACAGACATTAGCAGCTGCCTCTGTGTTATAGCAAGGAGAGAGGCACAGCCAAGAAATTGTGGTGGTTTAGTTGCAAGAGCTGGACATGACTTAGCAACTAAACCACCGCCTGTGCTACAGCAAACGGAGAGGCACGGCCAAGAAAGGGTAGTGAACTCTGCTCCTTATCCCGCTACCTGTCCTTCCAGCGCAGCACTCACCCAGGAATCCTCTTGGACAGAACCAGTCCTTCTGCTATTACCTTGCAGTGGTTTAGAAGATAAACCACCACACTGATTCTCAAAGTGTGGTTCCCATCCAACCACATGAGTTATCTGGGAAGTTATTAGAAATGCAAATATCCGTGGGCTCACCTTAGAACCAGTGAAACTCTGAAGACTGAGCCCAGCAATCTATGGTTTAACAAGCCCGCCAGGTGATTCCAATGCACACTAATGTTTAAGAGCCAGTGGGCTCACAGGACACCCTGAGTTTGAATCTAACTATCACGTGTTCCATGGCTTAATCAGGTGGTTAATTTTGCTAAATCTCAAAAGAGTATAACAGTAGTTTCTACTCATGAGGTCATTGTGAAGAATACATAGGTTAATGCATGTAAAATCCTTAGTGTAAATCCTTGAGTGAACACTCAATAAAGTGTTACTATTAGCACCTGGTAAGATTCTCTTTTAAATCATTTTCATGCCATAATACAGTGAGAATAATCTTATAGCTGTGTTTCTTTGCTCTTTTTCATCACCTTTACCACCATCACCTTTGATAGCAACACCTTCACCACTCATGGCCCCCCCAAAAATATATATGTATTAATTATATATTACATTTATATATTTTGTATACATTAATAGCAAAATGTGTCGGAGAAGGCAATGGCACCCCACTCCAGTACTCTTGCCTGGAAAATCCCATGGATGGAGGAGCCTGGTAGGCTGCGGTCCACGGGGTTGCTAAGAGTTGGACACGACTGAGCAACTTGACTTTCACTTTTCACTTTCATGCATTGGAGAAGGAAATGGCAACCCACTCCAGTGTTCTTGCCTGGAGAATCCCAGGGATGGAGGAGCCTGGTGGGCTGCCATCTCTGGGGTCGCACAGAGTCGGACACGACTGAAGTGACTTAGCAGCAGCAGCAAAAGGTGTACCAGTTTAACCATTTTAAGTGTACAGTTCAGTGACATTAAATATAGCCACACTTTTGTGTCCCATTACCACAATTCACCTCCAGAATTTATTTCAGTCTCTTCAATTAAAACCCCAAACTTATTAAGCAATAACTCCATTTCTCTCCCCTCCCCTCAGCTCCTGGCAATCACTATTTCACTTTCTGTCTCTATGTATTTGACTACTGTAAGTACTTCACACGAGTGGGGTCATATAGTAATTGCCCTTTTGCAATGAGATTATTTAACTTACTGTCCTCAAGACTCCCCCACTTTGTGACATGGGTCAGAATTTCCTCCCTTTTTAAGGCTGCATAATATTCCCTTGTATGCCTTTACAGCATTTTGTTTAACCATTCTTCAGTAAATGGATGTTTTAGATTGTTTCCACATTTCGGCTCTAGTGAACAGTGTTGCTCTGAACATGAGTGTTCAAATGCCTCTTCCAGCTCCTATGTAGAATCCTTGTGGCTGTACACCAAGAAGTGAAATTGCAGGTGGTCTACTAATCATGACAGTTTCTCAGTATTAAAGTAGACTTCCTCTCCCGTCTCCTCTGGCAGGCTGCTGTTTCTGCAGCTGCCAGAGAGCAGCCACCATCCCCCTTCTCTGTCTCTAACACTGTTGTAGGGTCGTCTTACAGTCTTTAAAAATGTGAAACTGGGTAAGAGCAAGGCTTCTACTAAAACATATCTCCTCCTACCCTAGACTCCATTTCATCACAGTGAAGGGCTTTTCTGCCTACCTACAAATACAAAGGACTCAGACAGAAAACTGTTTTATTCTGTCCCCCCCGTGATAAGAGCGAGAGAATAAAGAGGGATGAAAGGGTGGATCGTCTGCTATGATAACTTATTTTTCCTCCAGTTGTTTCCAACCACACATGCAGTATCATTAACTTTGACTGTGGTCATCACTTTGGCTTCAGGCTTAATCTATTTTGACTAGGAATATTGTCCTCGGAAACACTACAATTTCCTGAAGAGACTGCAAATCAGCAGTCTTGCCTGGAATCATACATGGCCATTATCTTTCCTCCGTTTAAAAAATGTACAAAGACAGTATGTCATTCTGAGACGGATGGTTTTCTTTATTTAGTGTCTGCCTTCTGGCTGAGCTATAAGGTAAGGCAATTAGATACCCAACATTTATAACAGACATGTTGAACTTCCTTGATATGTCCTGCAGAGGGTTAGGCAAACACAAAGATAATAGACTTTAACTAGCAGTTAGGTGGTTTAGACTTCAAACCTTTTAGACTGTATAAACTATGGTGGCGAGACAATGGATAATGTGCTCATTTACTGCTCAAAACCATTTTGAGATGAAATATTTAATGTTAGAATCATTCCTACCTGTGAGGTCCGCAAGAAATCGGTACTAAACATCTTTTTATGCCAGGCTTTTAGTTTGAGTTTTGTCAAGCTAAACCAGTGTGACCCCTCTAGGAGGCAGTGTTGTGTAGTAGAGACCCGGTCTGAAGTCAGCTCAGCTAGGTTTCTGGTAGACTCTACCTTCACTACCTATGTGACCTTGAGAAGATTACTAAAATTCTTCACATCTCGGTTTTGTCACCTGAAAAATAGAGCCACAAATAGCACAGTATTTCCTATTTCCTATCATTCCTATCAACAGTTTACCCTTGAATGAGTATTTCCTATCGTTCAAGGGTAAACTGTTACTTGGAAAACACACTGACAATAAGAGCACCAAAATGTCATTGAAAAAATAGGTGTTTATTAGAGCATCTCCTTGAAAAATGAACTAAAAATAATACAAATTAAAATTATCTTCAGTTCAGTTCAGTTCAGTTCAGTCGCTCAGTCGTGTCCGACTCTTTGCAACCCCATGAATCACAGCAAGCCAGGCCTCCCTGTCCATCACCAACTCCTAGAGTTCACTCAGACTCATGTCCATGGAATCAGTGATGCCATCCAGCCATCTCATCCTCTGTCGTCCCCTTCTCCTCCTGCCCCCAATCCATCCCGGCATCAGAGTCTTTTCCAATGAGTCAACTTTTCGCATGAGGTGGCCAAAGTACATTTAACCAAATTTAAAGGTTCAATTATATAGTTATTTTCAGAAAACGACAAATTACTTAGGATATTTTTGTTAAAATTTTCAAAGAAAACTGCATGATAGCACTTACACATCTTTCACTATATATTTGACCATTGCTGCTGCTGCTGCTGCTGCTAAGTCACTTCAGTCATGTCCGACTCTGTGCGACCCCAGAAACGGCAGCCCACCAGGCTCCCCTGTCCCTGGGATTCTCCAGGCAAGAACACTGGAGTGGGTTGCCATTTCCTTCTCCAGTGCAGGAAAGTGAAAAGTAAAAGTGAAGTCGCTCAGTTGTGTCCGACTCCTAGCGACCCCAAGGACTGCAGCCTACCAGGCTCCTCCATCCATGGGATTTTCTAGGCAAGAGTACTGTAGTGCGGTGCCATTGCCTTCTCCATTAAAGAAACATTAACAGGATGTACATTTTGCAAAACCATTCTGGGGCTTAATTGGTTTCCAGCAACTTTTCCTGTTCCTTTGGTGTTGAATCCTCCTCTTTGCAGCATAAATCTTGCCAAATTCACATTTGCCAATGGCTTTGCAGGTAACTCTAGTAGTTTTCCTGTATCACTTTCATCAACTTCATGAAATTCCAAATGTTGTTGAAATGATTGTGATTTTTTTTCCATTTGCAATTTTTCTGCTTTGTAGTTTCATTGTATAGTCTTGTGTTACCGATATCTGATAAAGACCAATAAAAGTGACTGGCCCACTAGTCAGGACAGATGTTAAAGTAAAACAGAGATATTTGAATGAAGACCAATTTTAAAAATGACCAGCTCATGATAATTTTTGCTTTCCTGACACCTCTTAACTAGAGAAATTTAGAGGATGAATACTAAGAAAGCAAAGACTCTTAATTTCTCATTAAAGTGCTAAACTCATGTCATATACTCAACACAGTGCCTAGTGAATAGCATGTACTTTAGTTGTTAATAAATATTTTCATTATTTACTTAAAAACACCTATATGTTCACAAAAGGCTGAAGGCATTTAAACATATATTAATAATATAGGCCAAGAAGAATGTTTTCTTTAAATCAATTCCCCCCTCTCCATCTACAAGCATCATGATTAGAACATTTTTAAACAATCTGCCATTCTTCAACCCAGTTTTGTTCTTTATAGCCCTTTTCCCTTCTTTTGGCTGATATTCTTTCAATAACACTCATCCCCATCTAAGGTGTCATATATTTACATACTTGTTTTGTTTGTCTCTCATCACTACAATCTAAACTCCAGAGGCCAATGGCCTGGTTTGTTCATCAGCGTGTCACCAGTACCAAGAACAGGGCCTGGAACATCGTAGGTGTTGAGTGAGTATTTGTTGAATCAATGCTGAATGGAAGACTCTTCCCACCCTCCTCCATCCAGGGCCCCATGATCTTGAGGTAAGGGATCCTAGCCTACTGTGGCCCAAAGAACTTGAGATATGAATCAGAATGGACACTGCTCAAGTCCTAAGAAAAGACTGTATAGAGAGTCCCAGAAGCATGAAAGGCTTCTGGGAATGAAAGGCAGTGGATGGTCACTGTAAACTCAGGCCCTCCCTTTCCTTAGACTAAGATCCAGTCTAATTCACTCCACAAGGAACAGAAGACAGTTCTGCAGAGCAAAGAAAGGAAGTCAGAATTCTCCCTCCTACAAAGGAAACGATTTTTTTGAGTCATGAGGAAGGTAAAAGAGCTACCCCATAAGGGTCAGGAAACCTGGGTACTGATCTCACCTCTGACACTAATTGGGTTTGTAACTCAGGAAAGTTAGAACAGACTTTCAGGGCTCTTCAGCTTCATCTCTACAGTGGGTGGGTGTGGCCAGATCAGCATTTCCTAAACTATGTGCCTTGGGACATTTGACCTCATCCACTCCAGTACCCTTGCCTGGAAAATCCCATGGGCGGAGAAGCCTGGAAAGCTGCAGTCCATGGGGTCGCTAAGAGTTGGACCCGACTGAGCGACTTCACTTTGACTTTTCACTTTCATGCATTGGAGAAGGCAATGACAGCCCACTCCAGTGTTCTTGCCTGGAGAGTCCCAGGGACAGGGGAGCATGGTGGGCTGCCATCTATGGGGTCACACAGAGTCGGACACGACTGAAGTGACTTAGCAGCAGCAGCAGCAGCAGCTCTAATAGGGTACCCACTAGCCGTGTGTGGCTGTTGAGCACTGGATAGTAGCTAGGGCCACATTTTAAAATGTAAAGGGGCTTCCCTGGTGGTCCAGTGGCTAACACTCCGCACTCCCCATGTGGTGGCCATGGGTTCCATTCTTGGTCAGGGAAGTAGATCCCACATGCCACAACTAAGTGTTCACATGCTGCAACCGAAGGTCCTGCATGCCACAACTAAAAAAGATGTCACGTGCCACAGCGAAGATTTAAGATCCTGGGTGTTGCAACTAAGACCCAGCACAGCCAAATAAAGAAAGAAAGAGGGACTCTCCTGATGGAACAGTGGACAAGAATCCGCTTGCCAATGCAGGGGACATGGGTTTGATCCCGGGTCCAGGAAGATTCCATGTGTCGCCCTTGTGCTACAACTACTGAGCCCATGCTCTAGAGCTCTCAGGCTGCAACTGTGGAGCCCCTGTGCTGCAACTACGGAAGCCTGGGACTCTAGAGCCCGTGCTCCACAACAAGAGAAGCCCCACAGTGAGAATCTGTGCACCGCAACGAAGAGTAACCCCCGCTCACCAGAACCAGAGAAAGCACAAGCACAGCAACAGAGGCCCAGGGCAATCAAAACAAACAAACAAACTTAAAATGGAAAACAGAGAATGAACAAAGGGAACACACAGAAACTGAAAAATAAAAAAGAAAGAAAAATAATAAAGTGCAAAAACTAAGGCAGTGTGCAGAAAAAATGTGAAGTATCTCATTAATACTTTTTATGTTGATTAATGTTGAAATAATAGTTTTATATATGGGTTAAATAAAATAAGCTATTAAAATTAAGGTAATATGGGAGGCTGTGGTTGTTGTGGGGGCAGGGGGTAGATGGGAACCTTCAGTACTTTCTGCTCAATTCTGCTGTGAATTTAAAACAGCACTAAAAATGATAAATAAATACTTTATATAAACAATTAGGCCAACCTGTTTCCTTTTACTATTAAGAATGTGGCTAGTAAGTAAAGTTGCTCAGTCCGGTCTGCCTCTTTGTGACCCCATAGACTGTAGCCTTCCAGGCTCCTCTGTCCATGGGATTTTCCAGGCAAGAATACTAGACTGGATTGCCATTTCCTTCTCCAGGGTATCATCTCAACCCAGGGATCGAACCCAGGTCTCCTGCATTGCAGGAAGACTCTTTACCATCTGAGCCGCAAAGGAAGCCACACCAGAGAAGAATTGTGGCTACCAGGACATTTAAAATTATGTATGTAACTACAGCTATGGTTCTCAGGATATTTCTATTTGACAGTGCAGTTCTGTAATCTGAGAGAAATCTCTGATCACATCACTCTATATCACATCCCCCACTGTCTCCCATCCCCCGCCCCTCATCTCCCCCTCCCCCTTACTCCCACTCCCTCCTACTTAATGATGCTCATTATCAAAGAGAGCACATTGAAACTTCTTGCGGTATTCAGTGTATGGAACCCTGTTTAATTGACATTGACTAAATGTATTGGTTATAAAATCTATATTCCACGGAGCATCTCTATTAGCACCTCTCAGTTCTGAGGAAGATATTTTGGAGAACAGTGGTCCAGCTTTCCTATAAACTCTTTTTAGATCTAGTAATTTGTGATCTGGGCTTCCCTGGTGGCTCAGACGGTAAAGCGTCTGCCTGCAATGTGGGAGACCGGGGTTCGATTCCGGGGTCGGGAAGATCCCCTTGACAAGGAAATTTGTGATATTGAGGCTTACCTAGGGGCTCAGTGGTAGAGAATCCACTTGCCAATGCCAGAGACATAGGTTGGATCTCTGGGTCGAGAAGATCCCCTGGAGAAGGAAGTGGGAACCCACTCCAGTATTCTTGCCTGGACAGAGGAGCCTGATGCGGTACAGTCCATGGGGTTGCAAAGAGTCAGACATGATTCAGCGATTTGTGATATTATGGATCTATGTATGTGGAAAGAAGAAATGAGTGAGTTTCTCAGATGCTTGTTCAGAAGAGGAGAGTTTCAGGGAGAAATCATGTTCTTCAACACCTCCTGGGAGAGATCACTGTCGGTTGAACACTGGAAGGGAAGAAAGTTGGGAGAGGAGCAGAGAATTGGCTTAAGCGATGGAGGAGGGGGAAACAAGCCTAGTTTGGAAGATCTCCTCAGAGAAGCCTCATGCTGATGACACTCAGTGAAACCTTGGTTCTGAACGGCTTGGGATGTTGATGACCTCAAGAAATCAGCACCATAGGAAACACCTAAGTCTCAGATAGAATATGCAGTGATGGAAATGTGGCATTCTAAAACGAAACAGCGTGAGTGGCTGGAGGCTGCAGAAAGTCCACGGTGAAGAGGACACAGGATGTCTCAGTGACCCTAATCCAGACCAGTAAGACAGGGCAGTTCCGCACTTTCTGCCCTCATCTCCAGGCCTCCAGGGAGCAGATGGGGAGAAACTCTTGAGGGCTTATCTAGTTAGATAAAGCAGTGAAGCCATGCCTGTGGCCTCTGACAGATTTCTGTATGGGTGATAAGAAACCTATTTCTGGTGCCTGACATTTCTGCCTGTGCTTCCAGACAGTACCCCAGGCCAGGTGCTATACTGCCTAGGATTTCTGAGGTTCCATTATAAATGGAAGTTCCTCCTGAATGAACCTCACGAATTATCCTATTGATAACTAACTTCTCCCTTGTCCTCTGTAACTGCCAAATATTGCTGTGTAGAATGTGCTGCTTTCTATAACTTCCAAGCATTTATTCTGAATGAACAGTTTCTAAAGTTTTATTCAGATATAATTTATGTACAAAGTACAATGAACAGAAGAAAGAATCAGACCCCAAAGAAGTTCAGTGACTTGTCTCTGATACCAAAGTCAGTGGGCTTCCCAGGTGGCGCTAATGGTAAAGAAGCTGCCTGCCAGTGCGGGAGACGTGGGTTCAATTCCTGGGTCGAGAAGATTCCCCTGGAGGAGGGCGTAGCAACCCACTTCAGTATTCTTGCCTGGAGAATTCCATGGACAGAGGAGCCTGGTGGGCTTCAGTCCATAGGGCTGCAAAGAGTTGGACATGACTGAAGTGACTTAGCATGCATGCACCAAAGTCAATAGCCGAACTGCATCCAGAACTTGTTTCCAAACTCTTCATTTAATACTTTTGTAATATATCATGTGAGTGGAGGAGACAGAGAAGAAAATGAAAGGAGAACAAAGCAAATGGAATAAGAGGTATATAAGAATATTGTTAGAGGATTTTTTTAAAAAGGCTTTTGTTTTGATACATTGCAGCTTATAGCCTGTAGCTTCCTGTCACTAAATATTTACAAGTTCTTTCTTTGTTTGAAATACTTTTTAACACACAGAGGGTTACCCAGATGATTCACAGATCCCAAACCACAGGCTAACCGGGTAAGGACAACATTTCCTTCCTGAGCATGGTGCTAAGAAAATACTGAATGGACTCACAATGCCAGAATGGATCCCTGGGGTCCAGGGCAGACAGATCCCAGCTGGGCAATTCTGGATGGACCATCTTTTCAATTTGGAAAGATCTTTAGGAAAAACATTTGGCATTTTCCCCCTACAATTTAATTCAGAAAGGACTTGCATCTTTTAAAAAAAGTTCTTTAGCTTTAGTTCTTATTTCTAAACCTGGAAAATGAGATGTTAGAAAAAAATAAAACAGCCTGGAGTTAATATGAGAAAGAAAGTAACTGGGCAACAGGATAAGGAATGAGCAACTACTAAAATGTGGAGATGGCTCAGACGCCACAACCTCTAATTCATGTGGCATGTAATCTTCTTAAACAATGATTAGAGATATGAAATGTGCATTTGAAGGACTTAGAATTGTCATTAATTACTCTGGAATATCCCATCGACCAAACTCCCCCTTCAAATAAATACATGTAGCCTCCATTGAAATCAGTGGCTGTCACTTTCAGATAACTGAAAGGAGAATTTGGTTCTGTGACCTCACAGGCACTGTGAAGACTTTGATTTGCAAACAGTTACTAAAGAATATTTCTATCAGAAGCAGTCAACAGTAAGGAAGAAACTAAATACCTTTATTACAACTGAGTGAAGAAACACTTGTTACTGAAGACTTTATTCAGGGCAAGATGCTGAGTACTGCTGGAGGAATTCTAGAAGGCATAGACACAGCCTTGCCTCCACCTGTTCCCAAATCTTCAAGTGAGAGGCCTGACCAACATCTTTTGTATCTGATTCATTCTCTCAGTTCTCAGCTTAAATATCACTTTCTCCAAATGAGATTAAGTCTTCTTGGTAGTGTACATTATATTTGTAATTACTTGCTTAAGGCAAGTGTTTGTACACAAATGCATATAAATTTCTCCATGTCTTCATCAACACTTTTCTTTTTTTTTTTTTTAAATGACAGTTATCCTAATAGGTGTGAGGTGTATCTAATTGTGGTTTTGATTTGCATTTCTTTAATGATTACTGATGTGAGCATCTTTTTATGAGCTTATTGACCATTTGAATATCTTCTTTGGAGAAATGTCTATTTAAGTTCTTTGCCCATTTTTCTAATTGGGTTGACTTTTTTTATTGTTGAGTTGAAGAACTTCTTTACACATTCTTGATGTTAATCTCTTATTGTATATATGATTTGCAAACATTGTTTTACATTCCATAAGTTACCTTTCCACTCTGTTGATAGTGTCCTTTCAAACATAAAATTTTTAATTTTAATGAAGTCCAATGTATTTTATTTGGAAATGTATTTTATTTGGAAAATATCTTTTAACACTGGCTTTGTAAGAGTAAAAATTTTTGGACATCAGGACTCAGATTAGACATGGAGGGCTTTTGTCCTATTATAGTTGAAGCAGAGCAAAATGAACAACGTAATAAATAGATGGGAAACAGTGGAACCAGTGGCTGACTTTATTTTTCTGGGCTCTAAAATCACTGCAGATAGTGATTGTAGCCATGAAATTAAAAGATGCTTGCTCCTTGGAAGGAAAGTTATGAACAACCAAGACAGCATATTAAAAAGCAGAGATATACTTTGTCAACAAAGGTCTGTCTAGTCAAGCCTATGGTTTTTCCAGTGGTCATGTATGGATGTGAGAGTTGGACTATAAAGAAAGCTGAGCACTGAAGAATTGATGCTTTTGAACTGTGGTGTTGGAGAAGACTCTTGAGAGTCCCTTGGACTGCAAGGAGATCCAAACAGTCCATCCTAAAGGAGATCAGTCCTGGGTGTTTATTGGAAGGACTGATGTTGAAGCTGAAACTCCAGTACTTTGGCCACCTGATGTGAAGAACTGACTCATTAGAAAAGACCCTGATGCTGGGAGGGATTGGGGGCAGGAGGAGAAGGGGATGACAGAGGATAAGATGGTTGAATGGCATCACTGACTCAATGGACACGGGTTTGGGTGAACTCCAGGAGTTGGTAATGGACAGGGAGGCCTAGTGTGCTGTGGTTCATGGGGTCACAAGGAGTTGGACACGACTGAGCGACTGAACTCAACTGAATAACTCACAAAGCTGACCTAACTGATTCATGTGCTGTGGATGGTCCTATTATATATCCAGCATTTACATTTTTCCTCTTGGCGGCTGAGGGGTACAGATTTCCTGCATCCTCTCTCCTTCTTTGGATGCTATAGTATCCTGTTGAGACATGTGAGCATGGAGTCAAATAAATGATACTTTTTCACTTATAACAGTAATAGTAACCCAATCTAACCATCCCAAGCAAAGAAAAAAAAATTTAAACACAGAGAATGTGAATTTTGCTTGAAATTCTTTGGCTTATATAAATGAAAAGAGAGGCACATTGGGCCAGCTCCATATTCTCAACCAATGTCACAGCGCTTGCTACTCACCTCTGAGTTGACTCCATTCTCAGGTCCTACTTTTCTTATGATAACAAAAACAGTGTCTATTGGCTCTTGAGTTACATGTTATCCTCTCAACAGCTCTAGGTATAAGACAGATTCTCTTTTCCTATAGTTCTAAAAAAAGTTTCTGTATGATTGTTTATATTAAAATTGACTACATCGTTTTTCACAGAATTAGAACAAAGAATTCTAAAATTTGCATGGAAACACAAATGACTCCTAATAGCCAAAGTAATTTTGAGAAAGGAGAACAAAGCTGGAGATATCATGTTCCTTGATTTCAAACTATCCCACAAAGCCATAGTAATCAAAAGAGTATGGTCCTGACACAAAAACAGGCACGTATCAATGGAACAGAGTAGAGAGCCCAGAAATAAGCTCACACTTACATGATCAAAGGATCTACAAGAAAGGAGGCAAGAATGTGCAATGAGGAAAAGACAGCCTCTTCAATAAATGGTGTTGGGAAAACTTGACAGCTACATGCAAAACAATAAAACTGGACTACTTTCTCACATAATATACAAAAACTAAACTCAAAATAAACTAAAGACTTAAATGTAAGATCTGAAACCACAAAATCCTAGAAGAAGATATAGGTAGTATGCTCTTTGACATTAGTCTTAAATTATTATTATTGTCTCTTCAGGAAAAAGAAACAAAAGAAAAGATGAGGACTATTTTAGGTCTATAAAATATCAGAAACAGTAATAAAAATACTCTGGATTATATGCACCAATGATTTAGACTCTGGACACAACTGTTACTTTTTTTAAAGCATAATCTTGAAGCTCCTTTACAGACCTTTGAGAGTTAAGAAACCATGCAAATGTTTCTTTTCCTAAAAATGTTAGGCTCGAATGTTATTCTTCGTCATACCACATCTTCCACCTGTCTTCTGGGCTGCTGCTGCTACTGCTGTCGCTTCAGTCGTGTCCGACTTTGTGCGACCCCATAGACGCCAGCCCAACAGGCTCCTCTGTCCATGGGATTCTCCAGGCAAGAACACTGGAGTAGGTTGCCATTTCCTCCTCCAACGCATGAAAGTGAAAAGTGAAAGTGAAGTCGCTCAGTCGTGTCTGACTCTTAGTGACCCCATGGACTGCAGCCCACCAGGCTTCTCCGCCCATGGGATTTTCCAGGCAAGAGTACTGGAGTGGGGTGCCATCGCCTTCTCCAGCAGCCAGTTTTAAATATGGATTATTCCTACCTCGGAGTCATTGCATTTGCTATTCCTCTTCCTGGAACACACTTTCTCCAGAAAACTGTGTGGCTCACTCTTCCACTTCATTCAGGTCTCTGCTAACTTCTCACCTCATTGTAGGGTCTTCTCCAAAGACCTTATCAAAAATAACCTCTTCCCATCCCATCACTCCCTATCTGCCTTTTAAAATGATAAATGGCAACCCAATCCAGTATTCTTGCCTGGAGAATCCCATGGACGGAGGAGCCTGGTGGGCTACAGTCCACGGGGTTGCAAAGAGTCAGACACGACTGAGCGACTTAACTTTAACTTTATTCTTATCTAACATTTTATAAATTAAATTATTTTTCTCTATCCTCCCCTCTAGATGTGAGTACTCAGAAGTCTTAGACATTTCATTGGTCATTGTTATATCTCCAGCCAAAAGAATACCGCCTGGTACATAGTAAGCACTCAAGTAAATAATCAATATAGAGTGAGAAAATCTCACTCTTTTCTCACTGTGATACACATGATAGTGTTTTCTCAAGTAGGGCACACCCCCACGGCAGATATACAGATCAGGCAAATCCTAAAATGAATTTTCTGGCAAATAAAAAAAATGGAGCCATTTTCAAGACTCCAGCCTCCATGACCACTCCTGCGTTCAAAGGGCATATTTGAACACTTGCTTATCAAGGGAGAAGCAGCCAAGGAACTACCTGAGGCAAGATTAAAGGAATTGGAGAATCAAGATTAGGAGACTTGACCATCTGAGACCCTTCACACCCTCTAGTTCTCTCAGCAACCCCATTCATGGCAAGTAAAACTCCCTATCAAATCCTCCTGGGTTGCAACATGCAGTTTTTCGAGGAAGGAACCCACTGTGTCCCCCTTGCCCGACTAAGTCATAAAGCTATCCTTTTCTACTTCAGCAAATAAATAAATAAAATAGTGCCATTTTGATACAGATGGGAATGGAGTATAGAATTCAGAAGAATTTTGCAAACATGTGAATAATGAAATCAGCCACTTAAAGATTTCTTATAAAGCCCTCATACAGGAATATGTATAAGAAAATAGCAAATTAAATTTAATATTAACTTTATTAAATTTATTATTAAATTTAATTTAACTTTTTTTTTTTTCTAGTGTTATTTTTCTTTCATCCTGAACCTCCTTCCCACCTCCCTCCCTATCCCATCCCTCAGGGTCATCCCAGTGCACCAGCCCTGAGCACCTGTCTCATGCATCGAACCTGGACTGGTGATCTGTTTCACATATGATAATATACATGTTTCAGTGCTATATTTCAAAAAAAGAACTTTGATTTTTTTCCCTAGACTTCTACTCTGAGAGGTAATATCATGTCAATTTGTTTTATCTACTAACAATATATGAAGTACAAAATTTTAAATATATTTGTGTAGGATATAAGATTAATATAAATAGAAATCTATTAAATTTAAATTACTAATGACATCAATCAAGATGCTCCTATTCTTATTTTTTCTGCACTTGATAAAATAGTCCCAGAGGAATATTAATATATCTTATCATGATTACATATATTTTTCTTTTCCCTTGTGTTTCTTATGATTTTTATTTTTTTTGTGAGTGTTTTTTATTTTTGCATCTCAACTTAGATATAACTTTCTTCTTAGAAGCTTCCTTGTGACTCCCTGTCTTGGGGCTATATGCCCTTCCCCGTGTGCCTCCATGGGATCCTAAATTTACCCTACCAAGGCTCTTATACTGCAATTGCCTGTTTCCTTATCTCTATCCCTGGCCCCATCCCTCACTCCCACCCTACTTTGTTGTTCCCACCCCTGTCCCAACATTCCAGCATAATACAAGTTTCAGAAGAGACAAAGCCCCTGACTGCCTCATTGATGATTTTATGTCTGGCACATAATGTGTGAACCAAAATTTGTTAAATTAACAAATAAGTTATATTTAAAAATAAGCATACAAAAAGTATTGTTGAAAAGGGAAAGTGTCCTATGCACAGATTTTTGATAAATAATAAAAACGACGGTGTGACTTTTCAGGCACAATCTCATTCTGGGTGCCTGCAGTTTGGTGATTATGACTGTTCAGTTCTAGGAAATCACTGTAGTTCTCTTGCCCTCTTCTTTACTACAGACTTATTCATGGATAGAATTAAAAAGAAAATGGAGCTTGGGTGTTCATGAATACACATGCCAAAATGAAATCTACAATTCAGCTAAGAACATGGAAACATTCTTGAAGCCCTCAACAACTTATATCTTATATTCAGGGAGAAAGAAGCTTTTTAGAAAACTTGAAAAAGGCATACAGTCACAGCTTATAAGCACTTCAGTAAATGGTAATTGTCACTATTAGGAATATCAGCAAGGCACTCACTGCAGCATGTGGCTTTGAGAAGGTAGTTTCAAGTTAGATACAATTTCCAGTTTTATAGTTCTCTTCCCTATCTCTCCCACTTAAGAAAGCATATCTTGGGGACCTTCAGGATGGTGGAAGAGTAAGATGTGGAGATCAACTTTCTCCCCACAAATACTTCAAAAATACATCTTCATATGGAACAACTCCTACAGGATACCAGGAAAGCACATCCAAGGCAATAAAACAAGAAATGGATTATTTCATGATTAACCCTAAGTCTTCCTTAACTTATACATAAAATATAAATCATTCACACACTTGGTGTTTTAATTTTAGCAATAACGATTTATTTGTACTGTGTGGGCATGCCAGGCCATTAGCCATGTCCAACTCTTTGTGACCCTATGGACTGTAGCCTGCCAGGTTCCTCTGTCCATGGGATTCTCCAGGCAAGAACACTGGAGTGGGTTGCCATTTCCTTCTCTAGGGGATCTTTCCTACGCAAGGACCGAACCTGCATCTCTTACATCTCCTGCATTGGCAGGCTGGTTCTTTACCATGTTGTACTGTAACTGAGAGTTAATCCCATCAATTATGACTCGAGACATTAAGATCCAGAACTGTAGCTCTTCACATTTTTGACTGGGGACAGCTTAGAAAGAAGACAGAAGAAAATCGCTCAGTCATGTCCGACTCTTTGCAACCCCAAGGACTGTAGCCTACCAGGCTCTTCTGTCCATGGGATTTTCCAGGCAAGAGTACTGGAGTGGGTTGCCATTTCCTTCTCTAGGGGATCTTCCCGATCCAGGGATTGAAGTGGGTTCTCCCGCCTTGTAGGCAGACGCTTTGCCATCTGAGAAACAGCTTAGACAGGGCTAAAGTTTCTATAGTCTGTATATTCCACTCAATTCTACTTCCCAGAGGAAAAAACTCAATTAATACAAAGACTACAAAAACAAAAAATTGAAAATATTAGTTAAATCAAGAATAATAACAATTGAAAAGCATAATCAACTTAAGGCAGAATCTGTGATGCACTGATAACAAAAACCCTTCCCAAATAAATCAGAGGGTCTACCCACCTGCCTGCATCTGTGTGCACACAAGGGGAGTTTGCAATGTTGAGAAGTATTCCACATGACCAGGCTGTCTTAGAGGAATATGCAATCTATTCTAGAATTCTCTAGTGGGGTATCTGACAAACTCAATAAAAATATGAACATCTAATTTTAGACACCTTTAATAAACTCACTTATTTGCTATTAGGTAGGCCATAGTATGTAAAAGTGAAAAGCCAGGAACTCTAGAATAGAAAGGTCTTGCATTGTTTGATTCATTCATTCAACGCCCATCAGATGACTCTTTTCAGACCTTCAGTGGACAACAAAAAACACCCGAGAAACACTGGAGTAAGACAATAATCTAATCAAGTATCCATTTCATCAATAGCTTCCAGTATGTGCCTAATATAATTAACTGCTGTGAGAAGGGTATAAAAATATGAACAGGACCTTATAATCTTAAGTGCTCAATAAATATTTAGAAAGATCATGTATTATATATTAAAACTCAAAGCAACATATATGAGTAGCGTTGTTAGACAAAATGAAACTGCCCTTGTCCAGGGTTGAGAATAAATCCAATGCTGTCAACGCTCTGGTCTCAAGGTTTGTTTTACTGCACCAAAAACCTGACAACCTGTATCAGCAAGTCACCCACGAACACATGCAAGATAAACTACAATGGAAATAGCATCTTGGAAACCAAGTGTAAGTCTGTGATAATAAAATAGGCCCAAAGCCTAGGTTTCCAGTTTATTTGGCAATAAATGTGGATATACATGAGACATAATTCTATAATATGCTCAAGGCTTGGGAATATGTGCATCAGTTAATGAGTTCCTATAAAACACTACACTATGAGATTTGATTCAGTCTTTTAAAGCTTCTAAACCTGCTGCAAAAATAGTTGCTATAAAAGAAAATCAGACACAGTGAATAATTCACAACATGAACGCTCTTGTGCAGGTGGGAGTTAAGTGGTGTTTGCCTTTGTCTCATTTTATATGGTGAAACCTGCAGTAATAACTAGACTGCTTTCTAAAATGGAAAACTCAGGATTCTAAACCAGCAACAGGGTTGATGTGAACTTGCTGGCTGCCTGGACACATTACCAAAAGATTCAGGGGGCCGCCACAGGTTTTCTCTGAATTCGTGGACTTTGGTTTTCTTTTCTCTATGCAGGCTATAAACAGATTATAAGTTGTGTGATACCACTGAACCTGAGAGAAATACAAGGCTACTTTTAGCATTATCTACCAGAGCATACAAAAGTTTCTCTTTTTTTAACCAAAAACTGCTTAACCTGACCTTGATGCTGATAAGTCAGACAACACTGAATTTTGAAGGACCAGGGAACAAAAGTAGAGAACACATGAATGGTTATATGAATTATGTTTTGCATGTGTGTATATAAAGATGTTTTGAGATTTGGGGAACCATACAGATCTGGAGAGAAAGAGTGCCCCTTTCAGGACTAATTTCTACATATAACATCTTACCCATTAACACAACTTTCACATGCAAACTAACCAATCCTGAGTCCATATCCTCCAATCAGCTCTTATATCTAACTCTCACACATCCAGCCAATATTTCCTTTCCCCTAAATCATTCCAGGGCCAACTGCAGGGGCTACAATCACCCTGTAGCCAAATGCCTCCCAGAATTAGTCAAACAATGGGGTCGCGAAGAGTCAGACACGACTGAGCGACTTCACTTTCACTTTTCACTTTCATGCATTGGAGAAGGAAATGGCAACCCACTCCAGTGTTCTTGCCTGGAGAATCTCAGGGACAGGGGAGCCTGGTGGGCTGCTGTCTCTGGGGTCGCACAGAGTCAGACACGACTGAAGCGACTTAGCAGCAGTAGCAGCAGCAGCCCATTTTAACTGTTTACTCTGCCTTGTCCTGGCCTAGGCTTTTCTCTGGCTCCTTTCTGCCTCCTGACACACCTGGTGCTCCCTATATGGCCCTGTGAGGCATGGCGTGGCCACTCCTTTCAGGAAATGTAAGTAATAAATTCTTCTTCAGTGGTATCTGCATCTCCATGTCATCACCCAGTCACCTTGGTGAATTTGTGCTTGTTTTGTTTACTTATTTTTTGTCAGATTAAATTATTTGTTTATTTATTTATTAATATAAATTTATTTATTTTAACTGGAGGCTAATTACTTTACAATATTGTAGTGGTTTTGCCATATATTGACATGAATCCGCCCCAGGTGTACATGTGTTCCCCATCCTGACCCTCCCTCTTACCTCCCTCCCCATCCCATCCCTCTGGGTCACCCCAGTGTACCAGCCCCGAGCACCCTGTCTCATGCATCGAACCTGGACTGGCGATCTGTTTCACATATGAAAATACACGTTTCAATGCCATTCTCCCCAATCATCCTACCCTTGTGCTTGTTTTAGAGCACAAATGAGATAATGAAATTTTGTCATTTTAGAAAGATGGAAGTTTGACTTTAAGTCTAGCTCAGAGACAATCTACTTTCACAGAATTATCACGAGTGAGTATAACACACAGCCCACGATAGCAGCCAGGCACTCTCGTCCTCTCTGCCTTTCTTCCGACGTAGCGCAGGGATGCCTCAGGAAGCACACGCTGCTGTTGACTTTCTATCATGACACAAAAGCCCTGAAAAAGTGTGACCTCCTGAAGAAAGCAAGAATGTAGATCTGTAGAGGAAGTGAAACAGTGGAGCCCTGCTCTCCTGGTTCCCCCAGTGCAGAGCAACAACATCGGTGATGGTGGTGCCTGTGAACACTTACTGTTACTGCCTGCCTGACTCCGTGCCCCAGTGTTTCACATGCACTGTCTCATTGCAACCGCACAACAAGACTCTGAGGAAAGTGCTACTATTACCCTGTTTCAGATGTGAGAATTCACAGGTAAAAGTCACTGGTCCAGGGTCACATTCCTGGTAACTGGTTACCTGCCACTAAACAGATCAAGTGTAAATCCATAGCCCGTGCTCTAAACTCCCACCCTATGTTGCATCTGCCAAAGCCAGATGAGGCTCCTTCTTCCTCACAATACAGAATCAATAGCACAATTCCTTTGCTAATGAAATGTCAGTCTGAAAACCTCAATCCCTACTTGGCATGTCCAACTGGCTGGTGGATGGTGCCAGGTTGCCTTCCAAACCAAACATATTTTTGATATTTAGAATCAGGGCCAATGTCAGGCAATGTTGTGAAACAGGCGAACCTCTTGATTTCTGGTGATTGCTCTTCCTGGAATTCAGTGTCCTCTTTGCTGCTGCAGATGACCCCGATGATTCTACTGCCAATTCTGTCTCCTGTGGTCTGTGCCTTGGACCCCAAATCACTTCTTTGTCAGAATTCCCTTTCCTTCTATTTTTCAAATCCATCAAGGGTTCTGGATTCAAGTGGACCAGGCTTCTTATTCTACCTGTACCATTTTAAGCTATGTGAACTTGATCCCTGATTCTCTCATTTGTAAAACTGCCATAGGAGTACAAACTTCTTCAGGCTTTTTTATAAGGATAAAAATGACATATCATGATGTATGCTGTGTCAAGACCAATTTTTAACATGTAGTTGGTGCTCCATGATAGTTTAGTCATAAGGAATAATTCCCCAATTTTTAGACATGCTATTTGAATATAACACTAAATAAAGAACACTAAATTCTAGAGCCACAAAAGGGTTAACTCTTTACATTATGGACACATTTCACAAATATGGCTTGATGAAGCAGTCATGAAAGTAAGTACTTGCCTAGCACAACTGCTAGGAATTCAGAAGAAATCCAAAAAGTTTTGATAAAACTAGACAGTAAAATAAATTAAAATTAAGCAATGGCTCTAATAAGAGAACGCAGTCTGCTTTACGCTGTTGCCACATATTCGCAGTTCTCACGTCAGGAAACTCTAGAAAGAATGTTTTGAAATAAGTTCTGCAGAA
This sequence comes from Tragelaphus eurycerus, assembly GCA_935064755.1. Lineage (NCBI taxonomy): Eukaryota > Metazoa > Chordata > Mammalia > Artiodactyla > Bovidae > Tragelaphus > Tragelaphus eurycerus. The sequence continues at coordinate 33,746,095 of CAKXYN010000010.1, read as the reverse complement.
ATGATACAGGGGAAAAGCAGGAAGCCAAGCATCACAAGACTGAAGTCCTCATCTCCGCTCCGCCACTTGCTGGCCACATAACCTTGGAAACGTCACTTGACCTTTATGGATGTCAGTTTCTTCCTCTGTAAAATGAGTGTTGGATCAGACAGTTCCTGAGGTTTCTGGCTGTTGTACTGTTCTATGAGTCAATGAGACTGACTCCACCGTTTTCCCTCCCCTCGTTCTCCAGAGATACTGTTGCCACAATAATTGCTGCTGCCCCTAAGTAACATCACGTACAGGAATCCCAGGCACTGTGACCATGAATTCTAATTCCTCTTTGGTCACACCATCATTGAATGACCTTGAGCAGGGCACCTAACTTCAGCTAACTGCCCCAGATGCCCCATGAGACAAAAACTTCCAGGGATTCATGGGACAAATTTTCAACTCCTTACATTCCACAAGCTGCCCTCCAAATGCCTATCTAGTGCTTAACTTGGGACCACTGAGGACAAATCATGAAACTAGGCTTGTTTCCTGAATAATTCTCAGTCATAGTGTGCTCCTACCATCAATATGGAAGTCTATCTCTCCTATTCAAATCCTGACGATCTTTCAATGGAGGCCAAATTTGAGTGAAAATTTTAAATGCTGAAAAATCCATCAAATTTGTGACAAACTCTAGTCTGGGAAGGAGAGCAGATATAGTCATACATTAAATAATAGAACCACCATGATTCCAATAGGTTGAAACAAAGAATGGAAACCAAGGAGAATTAGTGCAAACTTTCAGTAGCTATTTTTGAGTATGTATGTCTTGTAATAGGATTAGCACTATAATCCCTGCCCTAAATTTAACAGATAAGAAGTCCAGCATTTCTGTTGATGATGGTGGTGATAATGATAGCTGCCTTTTATTGGGCAAATATTACGTATTAGGCATTACACTCAGGGCATTACCTGCCATGTCCATCAGAATGCTTTCAGCTGTCAGAGTACCTAACCAAAGCATGCTTAAGCAGTAAGGGCTTCCTGTCTCATAGCCATTGGTGAGGAGTGGCTGGTTCCAGGGTTGGTTGACTGAGCAGCAACCCAACATCCTGGAGGACCCATCCTCCAACACTGACATTCTAGGCATGCAGGCAACACCTCCTCTTGCGGTTGCACGACTAAAATGATACCAGATGCCACATACGAATCTCAAAATCTAGAAGAGTACACCTCCTACTTGTCTCTTTTCATTGGTTGGGAAACTCTACCGCAGAATGTCTGTACAGAATTCCCCCATATCTCATTGTCCAGGATTAAAACACTTATAGAAACTTAAACCAATCAGTGATAAGAGGAATGAGACTCAATATCATCTTAGGTCAATCAAAATGGTTCAGTTTTCTTGAACACATGGAACACACCCTACTCAAACCAAACTGGGCTCTACAGGTGAAGAAGGGGAGGATATCTGGAAAATGGCAATCGGGTAGATAAGCAGCAGTGTCTACTACACATACATTATTGTTTTAATAAATCATCCTTTAAGGAGTCATTACCTCCTTTTATAGATGAGGAAACTGAAGCTCAGAGAAGTCAAGTGAAGTGCCCACAGTCACACAACTAGGTATTGGAAAATCCTGTATTTCTAACACCATGTTGATGGTTCTGAAATTTTGTGCATGTAAGAAATATCAGCACAGATCATTAGTAAAAAAGTAGATTACTGGGCACCACATTCAGAGATTCTGATTCCATAGTCTAGGGTAGGAGCCCTCATTCTTCATTTTTAACAAATAATCCTAGGTAACTGGATAGTGATTGTCTATGAACTATATTTCATGGAAGATCACAGGATTAAGTATCATTTGGGCAGAAGTCTGATTTCTTTTTTTAAAACTTGATTTTCTGGAAGCCTCAGATCCATTATCTCCAAAGCCACCTCCCTTTCTTATAGAAATACCTTACTGAATTTTCTCTATAATCTACCTATGTTAAACTCTATGTAGTATCTAGGTCTGGCCCCCAAATTTAAAGAGGATACAGATAAAATATCACATGAGGGAACAAATTTAAAGAATTAAAATAGATCTTCTAAGTAGCCATTGAAGAATTTAGGAAGATTTGGAGTCGAATATAGTCAACTCTTTGGGGTAGGAAAGTTGAGAAAGTCATCATAAACCTTCAAATACTGACTAGGTTGGCACATAGAAAGTTTGTGCAGAGGTAGAATCAATGATGAGAAATTATGAGGAGGCTTATTCTGTTTTATTTTAAGAACAATCTAATAATTAACATTGTGCAACAATGCAGAGAGCTCTTTGTCTCACAAAGTATTCTGAATGCATGCGAGGAGAGGGAAGGTCATGATTCCCCTTTTCCTTGCATGAATTTCTACACTGCTTTAGACTTTTAACTGACCTCTTTTGATTCCCACTTATATTGGGCATTACCTGCATGCCTACCAATGGTCTTATTTTACTTTTCCTTTCTCTTCTCCAATGTTTTTAGCTGTATTATTTCCAATTTGTCAGAACATTTAATATTTACACGCTACTCTTCCACTTTTCCCCTACTTGTACTTAAGTCTTAGACCTACGTTTAAGTATAATCAGTGCTTTTCTTTCTGTTTCCCTAGTCTTCTCTTGACAGGATACAGGTGATTGTCCAGGAGTTTCTTAGGATGGGCTCATAATCATATATATTCTGATTTCTTGCATCTTTAAAACGATCTGCCCACAGTCTTGTTATTTAAAGGACTTCTGGGCTAGATAACACAGCCTTGTTTTTAAAAGTGGAAATGGAAACAATTTGAGTAACCATCAATCAGGGATTGTATAAATAGATTATGCTCAGTCAAATAATGGAATCCTGGCCTATATAGCCATTGAGCATGCTACAACCACTGTGGAAAAATATAAAATGATATATAAAACCTAGCATGATCCTTGGTGGTCCAGTGGTTAAGACTCTGCACTCCCAACGCAGGGGACCCGGGTTCAATCCCTGGTCAAGGAAAGAGATCCCACATGCCTCAACTAAGACCTGGTGCAGTCAAATAAATACATATATAGATAAGTACACAATAAAGTGTCATGCATACAAGTGTGTGTGCCTGTATGTTTAGCAAAAAGCAGATTGTGATACACACCAAAGTTAGGAGTAATTTCCTCTGATGAATATGATATTAAGAATGATTTTTAAAAACTAGGCAAAGAGCTAAAATTTTAAGGTTTATTTTTAATGTGTTGGTTTTAATCAATATCACAAGACGCAGCATACCAAGGAGAGAGCAAGATGATCTAATTAGCAAGCTCGGGACAGCCTAGGCCGGTTTCGGCACCCTCCTGTGCTAGGTACTCAATCAATGTTGGCTGGCGATGAAGAAACAAGAATTAGTCACTCCCAGGCAGAGTCATTTTAAGCAATAGCATTAACTTTTTTGAATCCATCTCCTGTCTTCCAGGGTTGTGCTAAAGATGAAAGGAAGTTGTATGTATGTAAAACTGCAAGTCTTGGGGCTGGCATATAGTAAGTACACTTATCACTTCTAAGAGGGGAAGAGAAGATTAGTACCACCTACTTCCAGATAACTAATAGGGATATATTCAGCTTTACTTATTTTGAAGAATAGATAAAATGAGCAGAAAGCCAGTAAAAGGAGCCTTAGACAGCCCCATAAGGGTGTTATAGAAAAACACAAGAGGGAGAATAAAACAGACATACAGAGAGAAAAAGCAAGACAGAAGAGGTTTAGAGAGCATCAGAATCCATAATTCCTAGGGCTTCTACTTGCCTATGAGTAAGAGTGGAGGAAATCTATGCCCCTAAATTGTAACTGTGCTGTTATAATAAAAAGAAGTAGAGTATAACTCTGCTTCTTCCATTGTTGCTGTCTAGTCACTAAGTTGTGTCCAACTCTTTTGTGACTCCATGGACTATACCCTCTGTCCATAGGATTTCCCAGGCAAGAATACTGGAGTGGGTTGCCATTTCCTTCTCTAGGGATCTTTTTTACCCAGGGATTGAACCTGAGTCTCCTGCATTGGCAGGAAGATTCTTTACCACCGGGGAAGCCACACCTGCTTCTTTAAGTAACTGTTAAAGGATACTAAACTCATCACTGGTCTTATAATAGCTGTCCCCTCAATAGGGCTGACCACAGATGCACCCCAGAGTAACTGAATAAGAATCTGAATGTAGAATGTCAGGCCTAGAATGTTTTAAAAGCATCTCTTTAAGTAATTCTGCCAACTGGCCAGGTTTTGCTGGCCTGTACGAGGGACAACCACCCTTCCCATCTACAAAGACAGTCCCAGAGCAATTGCTCCCTGAGCCCTCTTCTCTCGTAAGAGTCTCTCTGTGGAAATGAACAGTATGTGCGCTCCTACGGGTACCTCACCCTCCCTGAAGGTGCCCTCAGTGAAAGCGGTGGTCACTTAATTCTCCCCAACAGCAAAGACAACACTTAGAGAGGGACTTCCTTTGTGGTCCAGTGGCTAAGACTCCGCACTCCCAATGCAGGGAGTCTGGGTTCAGTCCCTCGTCAGGGAGCTAGATCCCACATGCTGCAACTCAGAGTTCTCACACCACAACTAAAGGTTCAGCATGCCTCACCTAAGACCTGGTGCAGCCAAAGAAATAAATAATAATTTTTTAAAAACTTTTTTAAAAAAAGGACTTACAGAAAAATTACCCCTTGATCTTAAATTCACGTCAAAATATCAACCAATAATCTGAGTCTCCCTGAGGATGGAGTCTGATGAGTAGAGAAGACGAAAAGCATAACTTCACGTGGGGAAAGAGAACGGAAGCCTGAAGCATTGCAAAGACATTTGCTTCTGTTCCTTCACCTCTTTCTGTTTGGTCCAAGTCAGCTGGCAAAGCCAGAAATGAGTACAAATTCTACTTGATCTGCTGATTATTTGAAAAGTTTTGCTCATTTCTTCTTTACCTCTTTTTGGTCTCCAATTTCTAGAAGAGTCAAAATAAGATAATCATTGGACAGTGAGGTAATACTGTGTTTGAACTGCTGAGAAACCAATCAGTACTCCTTGCTGAGTTAATGTGTCATCCAATTTTGAGTGTTACCTTATACTGATTTAATCTTAATCTGCTACATATCATATTAAGTAAGGGCATGCAAAGATAAAGATTAGAATGGGAGCATTCTTAAAAATATTTACATTATAAAGTGTAAGAGAAAATATTTTAGGCCACAAGTCTTAGTACACTCCAGTATTTCCCATTATATCTGCCATTACATCCCTGGGGTACCCACTTTCTTGCAGTGCTAAACAGCTCTTCTTGTCCATGTACTCCAGACATTTTCATCCTTCCTGTCTTGGCTTATCCTATTCCTAAGGACCTTTTCTTAGGAATAATTTTCTGGGGATCCTTTCCATAGAAAGGATTTACAGTTATTTGACTCTAAATTAATATTCAAGTTCCCAAATTGCAATGTAAAAACATGGTTTTCATTATGTTCAGCCCAAACTACAACTCGATTTATAAAAGTAATAAAATAAGAAAATCACTTTCAAATTTTTTCTGATAAGTTTCTAGAAACTTTTGTTGATAGACTAAACTGCTTAGACGATTAGTTCTATTTATAAACTTTGTCAATTAAACAGTCGATTTCACACTGCATTTATAAATGTAATATACGCAAACTAATTTTTATGTGCCTCCAATATCTTGCAGGACTGATTTATGACTATAACAAACGAAAGCTTCTCTAGCATTTAAAGCTCTCTTGTTGCGACTCTAATCAAATAAACCTAAAAATAAAATAAATTCAGTTCTCAAATATTCCAATCCAGTTCTGTTTACAAACTCAATCAACATCTTATATACCTTTCAACTTAGAATCTCAAGGTTAAAATGTTACCCATTTTCTATTGAAATCACAAAGACAGGCTTTCAGGATCCAAGTATGCTACATTCTCTTGAAATAGCAAACATACTGGCCCTTTTTAGCAAAGTTTAATTTGGGTAGATGGAATTCAGCAACCCCTAGTCTAGTCTGGATTCAACTAATCTCTTTACTGCCTGATTGAATTCTGCATTCTTTTCATATTCTTTTTGTTGAGCTCTGTCCACAAAAGCCCCCATCTGTCTAAAAACCACCAGCCTTCCTTTATTTAGTCCAAAATTTAACTGAATTATAGCTTTTACTTAAGGTTGATGTGCCAAACCCTAAAAATCCCTTAGAAATACGCATGAACTAAGTTGGATGGAAATCACATCACCGCTTTCATCCTTGTAACACCACCATCACCACACACATGTTGCTTTAGATTATTCAAGAAGCACGGTGAGGCAATAGGCGATTAGGCAATGAGTTTCAGTGTCTTTAAAAAAAATTTTTTGTTGTTGATATTTGTCTAGAATGCTCTGTGGAAAGAACAGAGATCTCTTTTGTAAGAAGTTTTTGAAAGGCTTGTCTCCAAGGCAGTTACAAACTGGGCATTGCTAGGAGAAATTCTGTTGTGTGAAGACGGTTAGAGCTGGAAGGCATTTGATGACATGTTTGGTCCGGCCTCATGCTACACAAAGAAAACTGAGCTCCGAAGAAAGGGGACAAGAAAGAGGGGGAGGGCTCCTTTACTGAATAACCTCTATGTTTCAGGCACTGTCCAAGTGAACCTTCAGTTAAGATGCACAGAGTGGCACTCACTTGAGAGTCCTTTCGTACTCTCTTTCCCCCTCATACATACTGTAGATGTTCCCGTGTTCCTCCGTACACCCATCTCCTTATCTTGCATTGGTGTGGCCTCCCTCTCCATTAAGTCAACATCAGTAATTAGCATTTCACTACTTCAAATTTCTAACCCAGCCTTGCGTGTACCCCAATACCTTGTAAACAGAAGTCAGATTTTGAAGGAAAGGGAGATGAATATTTAGAGAAGAGCAAGGAGTGAAATTGGACAGAAGCTGGGGTAGGGATGCAAGGTCAAGGGAAGGATAGGGAACTGAGCGAGTAGAGAGAGTTCACAGGCAAAAGGAAGAGGGTGCAGATCCACGGCAGAGAGGGGATGATTGACAGAGCAGGACCTAGAGAAGCAGGGGGTGGGGGACACAGCTAGAAGTCATCTGAAGCAAGGAGAGATGCTTCATTCTCCAAAACAGGAGGAAAGAAGGTAGAGTTAGGACCCAACACTGCTGAGGCTGTTGACCAAAAAACAGTTCAGGAACTTCTCTGGTGTCCAGTGGCCAAGACTCCATGCTCCTAATACAGGGGGCCAGGGTTCGATCCCTGGTCAGGGAACTAGATCCCACATGAGACAACGAAAAATCCCACATGCCACAACTAAGACAGGTACAGCAAAAAAAAAGTGAAAAAATAATTAAATAAACAGTGTAGATCATCACCCTAGGATCAGGCTTAAGTGAAGAGGTGCATACAGACAGGGTGGACAGGATGGTCTGTGTGCTGAACCTCTTCATGAACTATCTAATGGGGTGAGGGAATGAATGAGCTAGAAGGACATCGGCATTTGAGATTTTGAGCAGGGCCCTTCTGAGTGATAACACGGCAGGTGAGGGCTGCTGAAGGACCGACATGGTGAAGTAGAGGCCATGTAAAAAGCACAGAAACCATGACTCTGACCCCCAGCTGCAGGGGTCCTTCGTGACATGCTGGGTTAGCTTCAAACCCGGTGCTCCTGGGTGAGGTGCTGAGATCGTGGAAAGGATAGCACACTGGATTTATCAGTAGTGACAGTGACAGTCAGTGAACCTGAAAGGGATAAAGATCCTACTCAGTGTGTATAAATGCTCATGTTCCTGTGCCCTTTCTTCAAATCTCATCAGGGTGATTCCAAGCAGCAGGCCCGGGAGGCTGCCCTGGAAATCCTCAAGGTACCCGCAGATCCTCTCTCTATCTGCAACAGACCACAACGCAGATGAGAGCAACCTTGCAGTTCCGAGGCTGTTCCCCCTGTAATTTAGAAGTCCAGACAGTTACTCAGGAAAACAGGAAGAAAAACTCAGGGGCTCACTTAAAATCAAGTTCAGTGTGGGGTCTCCAACTTCCTGGAGGAAGCTGAGCAGAAGCTGCTAGTTAAAACTTGCTACTTTGAAACCAGTTCACCCTGTTCACTCCACTCACTCAGGTCTGGACTCAGAGAGGAAGTCTTTTTCCCATTTAGGAGTTTTTCTTTAGCTCCTTATTCCAAAGTCCATAAAGGAAGACAACAGAAAAGACTGGCCTGAGCTCAAGAAGCTAAGATGAAAACCAGACCTTTATTCTTTTTTAAGAGTGATGGCCAGAGATGGCTTTCTATTTTATATCAGAAATATCTGTTGTTTCCATGGCAATAACAATGATGAGTGTGGCTAAGGATCCCACCGGACCTGGCTTGGTGATTCTGGAAATCTCCACAGGTTTAAAAGTGTCAGAGCCGAAGCCAAGACCTCCCTCCCCTGTGTTCCTCTGTCTCCTTGATACACAAACAGCGTATGCACACAATACGCCTCTGAGCTCTGAAAGTATTAGGAAAACCCTCTTTGCATCATTTTGTCCTGTGATGAAGAATTAAATAACATATTTTGCCAAGGATGTTTCTAAATATCTGTCCACTCCAGAAATACTTTTTGTTCTCAGCAACCCTACCGAGGCTGAACCAGAATGCCTATAAAAAGCCTTCTGTGTTCCCCTTAATGAATCCTCAGGAAGGATGGAATAAGATGGGGGTCAGAGACTTGGAGCCCGTGCCAGATGCTGAGGCTGCCAGCCTGGCTGGGTGCACTGGTGGCAGCGCTGAGCGCCCATCACCCCGCTCCTCCCGCTGGCGTGGTCTCTGCCCACACTCCTTAAGGGAATTGGCTGGGCTCCTGGCTTGTCTCGCCTGTGTGTCTGCTAGTCATCTCACCAAGTGTGGGATGACTTCCATGCCAGTTTCCCAGATGCTCACAAGCACGGAGCCAAGGATCAGCTGAAATAGAAGGGAGGACTGAACCGAGACACCCTCTTGACAAGACTCGGCCACACTCGGGCTGTAATTCCTGCCGCCGGACACACCTGTCAGGTAAAACCCAGTGAGCCATTCAGGAAACACCCTGTGCCTCCTGTTTGGAGCTGATCCTGGAAACAAGGACTTTCCAGAGATGTTACCAAGCGTGAAAGTGAAAAGAAAAACCCTGGGGCCCTTGGTCCCCTGCAACCCCTATCCTATTTGCACAGACAGGAGAAGTCAGGAGGGAAGAGGGTTTTGCTGCCTTCCCTCATAACTCTCCTCCATGAGTGTATTTCCCCCAGACTTCAAGGACCCCATCTTCGTGGCTTAGAACTCCAGAGGAGCTGGCCTCCTGGAAAAACTTTCCACCCCAAAGTCAATGCTGGTAAATACTTTCTCTGAGCTGAATGGTATCCACCTCTTGGATACCACCTCTTGGATAGCGTTTGCAAATCAAAAGGACCTGCAGGGTGGGAACACTTATTGTCCCTGGGCACAGAAATACATTCTCTTAGGACCACCTTCATGACTCAAATGCTCAGAGGCCAATGCAGTATCAGAGACTCCTCCAACAGCTCTGCCCTCAGGAGTTAATTCCAGAAGAACTTAAAAAACCATTCCTTACCACCTTGTCCAGGGCTTCCCAGGTGGCTCAGCCAGTACAGAATTTGCCCACAGTGCAGGAGATCTAGGTTTGATCCCTGGGTTGGGAAGATCCCCTGGAGAAGGGTATGGCAACCCTCTCCAGTATTCTCGCCTGGAGAATCCCATGGACAGAGGACTGCTCAACGGAGCAGTCCATTGACTCCTAATGAGTCGGACATGACTGAGTAACTCTCTCCTTTCTTGTCCAAGGAAATCAGGACACAGTATCCAAAGAAGACTATGGCAATGGGAAATGATGAAATCCTAGGCTTAGGGAAAGTGGGGAGTATTAGAGGAAGGAGGGGCCAAGAGGCAGATTATTTCAAGGCAGGAGAGGAGAAACCAAGACCATTGATTGAGGCAAGGAGGAAAACAGAAAATGCAGGATAGCTGTTTTGAGGGGTCTAGGGAGTAAAATTGTCTCCCTGGCACAGGTATGTGTGTAAGAGCTAGAGAGAGAATACAGAGAACACTGAATAAGGGTTGACACATTGTACTGACTACTCCTTTGGAAGACAGGCAAAGATATTGCACCCATAATTGTGCCATTCTCTTTATAAAGATGAGGTTGATGAGACAAACTGGGTCCTTGGATCAAGACATTTCTTTATTACAGAGCACCTCCAGGCTTGCATAGGTAAGAGAAGCCACATAGTGTGACAGTCAGCACTGGCTTGGGAGTCTTCTTGTCTGTGCAGAATGTATGAACCAAATCTGGACTTTGGGAATGTGGGCACTGCCACTTACTGAACATCAGGTCACTGGACTGGAATTTTGTATTTGACACCTTTGAGCTCCAGACCCATATAAGCAGCTGCCCACCCAACACCCTCACTTGGATGTCTAAAAAGCATCTCAAACTCATTCCATACTAAATAAACTTTTGCTCTTTCCCCCAAACTCCTGTTGCACCCACAGTCTTCCCAGTGCCGACTGATGGCAGTTCCATCCTTTCAGGTTCTCAAGTCAAAAGCCTTGGAGTCATATTTGACTCCTCTATTGCTCTCATCCTGTACCCAATCAGTGAGGAAATCCTGTGGCTCTACCTTCAAAATGTAGCCCAGAATATCTCTACATCTCTCTACCTCTACTGCCACCAGCCTGGTGCAGGTTACCCTCATGTCTCACTTGGATTTTTGCCATGATCTCCTCACTTTATAATCTATTTTCACTACAGCAGCCAGAGGGATCTTTGTAACAGGTGAATCAAAACATGTCTCTCCACTGCTCAAAATCACCCAACAGTTTCCCATTCTACTGGGTGTGAAAGCACTGTGCTTCCTACAGTGGTACAAGCCCCACGTGAGGACCACATTCTCTCCCACTGATAGCATCAAATGATAGCCCTTTGCGCTCTCTGCTTCAGCCTCACAGATCTCTTTGCTTTCTCTTGAGCATTCCAGACGTGTTCCCACTTCAGGGCTTTTGCACTGGCTGTTCCTGCTGTTCCTGATCTAGGGAATGCTTGTTCCCTAGATCTCAACCTTTCAAGTCTTTTCTCAAACGTTACCTGAGTGAGGCTCCCCAAACTATCCCACTTAAAATGGCAAAGCTCTCTTCATGTACACTCCTAGCCCCTTCTCTATTTGTTTTCCAAGGCACTTATGCAGGATATGTTACTTATTTTTTCTTTCTTTATTATCTTCTCTCTTCCCTAGAATGTGAGATCCTTACACACACGGCTGTATTCCTCCTGCCCACAATGGTAACTGACACACAGTAAATGTGTGATGAGGGGTCTTACACAACCTTTACAATCATCTTGCCTTTCATGGGCGTCATGGGCATAAGATAGCTAGAGATCAGGTGGTCATTTTTTTTATCTCTTTATGACTAATCTTCCCTCTGGAAAAAGTCTGTGAGTTGATAATTCAACTTCAGTCTCTTCTCAACCCAGAGGCCCCATCCCAGCTTTTGAACTCTGCCCTTGCCACCATGAGCTGCCTAACCTGTAGGGCCACAACATTAGGTCATGTAGCCCAAAGGAAATTCCTGTTTTTCAGGCATGGTGGGAGGATGAAAGGAAAGGTACAAAGAAACCAGCAGGAGATAATGTCAGGAGACAAGAAATTTCATTTTGGTCTGCAAAGCTTGGATTCCTCCACATAACTGTGCAGAAAGTGTGTGTGTGTGTGTGTGTGTGTGTGTGCGCGTGCACACACACACATGCATGAGCATGCATTCACTCTTATCAAATTCCAGACACCTGAAAAATAGTCTAAGTGGGAGAGATGTCCTGAGGAAAATGATATTTAGGATAATCATGGGGAAAAGAAGCATATGTTCTGACTTTGAATGGCAGAAGAATCCTTTCAAAGTTGCCATATTAAAAACTGTTCAACTTCTTATATATTTTACGTTAAAAATAAATACATGGTTTGGGGACAGAGGTGAGGGCAGCTATAATACCTCCTTCTGTTACTGTTTCATCTTTCTTCCTGAGAACATGGAGTACTTTCTAGAACGATGGCTCTGTCTTGTTCTTGGTTTACAAAAATGATTGTTACTGACTTTAGCAGTAAAGCATGGGCTTTTCCAGTCCCAACCACTCATGATATTTAGGCTTATCTGCTTTATAATCAATGATATGTTTTCCCATGGGAGATGGTGAAAAGGAAGACAATGATCATTTACAGAGCACCTGTTATATGCTTTATACTTCATGTTTGAGATTTTACTCCCCAAATTTGAAGTCCATATCATTGTTCCTGTTTTACAAATTAGGAGACTGAGGCTTAAAGCCAGTAAGTGGCTTGGACAAGTCATACCAACTAGTCAAGACTTGAACTCAGAATCAATGAACTCCAAATAGCTGCTCCTTCGACTGACAGTGTTACCTTTTCCCTTTATCTCCCCTGCAGAGGGCAGAGAGCTTGTATGGACATTGATCATGAATTAACTTCACCTGCAAGGCCTAGATCAACAAAATATATGATATACAACTTCTAGACCCTTAGACCTGCTTCCTTCCTTTAAGGAAATTGGACTTTAAAAAAGAGTGGAAATGATAACACCAGACAGAATTTGGTGATGAACCAAAATAATTGGTTCAGGCCAAAAGAAGTCAGACTTGGTCCAACCCTCTTCTAACCAAGGCTGATAAGGACCTCTGTCTGTAAGGTAGAAATAATTATTCAATTTTTCACTTAGGACTTTTTACAACCTTAAACATCTTTAGTACTTAAAAGTCACAATGGTCATTCTTGAGATTCATTCATTGGGATGCTACCAATAACAAAGAATAGAGAATCCAAGCAAAGTGGTTTAAAAAATGGAAATGTTTATCATTTTATATAGCAAGAAGCATGGAGACAGGGCTGTTTCGGGGTTGGTGAATTCAGTAGCTTGGTGACTTCATCACGAAAGACATTTCTCCTGTCTTGCCGCTCTACTATCCACAGCACAACCGCTTGTCTCTTTACAGTTTCCTGTAATGGTCTCAAGATGGCTGCCCTGCATTCAGTCAACATGCAGATGATAACCACAGAGGTAGACAGGTACTTCTCTTCGTGATACAGAAGCCCGAGTAAAGTCCAACTACATAAGCACATTTCAAGCACAAGCACATCGCATCTGCTAACATTCCATTGCCCAAAGCAAACTCCAAGGCAAAACCCTAAGTCAGTGAGTGGGGAAGAACACTGCTCCTATTATTGGCCTGTGACTGTATAATATTATGCAAATTCATGTCCACTGAGTCAGTGATGCTATCTAACCACCTCATTCTCTGCCACCCCTTCTCCTTTTGCCTTCAATCTTTTCCTGCATCAAGGTCTTTTCTACTGAGTTGGCTCTTCAGATCAGGTGGTCAAACTACTACATTAAATATTAGTATATATACTAACGTGTATATGAATATATACTATGACTACAAGGAGTAAAGAATTGAGACTGAGAATTCAATCTTCCACCCACGATTTTACCAGGTAGAACCTTGTGAAACTGCCATCTTTCAGATACAAAATGGTCAAATACTGACCATCTCATATGGGTCAATGTAACACAATCAGTGGAACCAGAACTTAAGCTAGGCCTGTGTCCACTGGCTACTAGAACTCCCTGGAAAGCAGCATGAACAGATCATACCCCATAAACAGCTCTAAGCATATAAGAAAATTTTAAGTACATAATTGTCTGTCTCTAAAATAGCAATTTGATTCCGTAGGAGTAGAGTTATGCTCCACTGGAATCAAGCACTCATTAGAATTTAAGGATTATATGAAAATAAACCTTCAAAGCTGAGTCCCAATAGCATTTTCCCCTGGAGAGGCCGAGGTATTGTGGTCCCACAGGGCAACTATTACTCTTAAGTAGTACTTTAATTGCATTTGAGAATTCATTATAATTGTCTCTGCTGAGTAAACTTCTCCTTTAGAATAAAACTAATAGCATATTCTAGTCAAAACTTCCTGGCTTTTAATCCTCTTACCCTTTTCCCTCACCATACATATATACCCACAAACCTGCTTTCCCTGTTTCCACCTTTGTTCATGCCTGTCTCTTTGGAATACCTGTTGCCGTACTAACCTCTAACCATCCTTTCCACGGCCACTCTCATCCCCATGGAAGCTGTCTTAGATATCTTACTCTGCTGCTCTGCTGCTGCTAAGTCGCTTCAGTCATGTCCGACTCTGTGCAACCCCATAGACGGTAGCCCACAGGCTCCTCCGTCCATGGGATTCTCCAGGCAAGAACACTGGAGTGGGTTGCCATTTCCTTCTCCAATGCATGAAAGTGAAAAGTGAAAGTGAAGTCGCTCAGTCGTGTCCGACTCTTAGCGACCCCATGGACTGCAGCCCACCAGCCTCCTCCGTCCATGGGATTTTCCAGACAAGAGTACTGGAGTGGGGTGCCATTGCCTTCTCCATATCTTACTCTACTCTCTCATAATGCTCTGTTAATATCCATATGGTAGGACTTAATACAAGGTAACAAAAATATCAACATATACATGGATTTCTCTCCCTATATTGTGAGATCTTGAGTGCAGGGACTGTTTTATTTATCTTTGCACCCTTAACACCCAGTATAGTACTTGGCAAATAGTAGGAACTAAAAAATATGTAACAAAGAAAGGGATTGTATTAGAGTAGGCTAAACACAAGTCCTGGAGAAGGCAATGGCACCCCACTCCACTACTTTTGCCTGGAAAATCCCATGGACGGAGGAGGCTGGTGGGCTGCCATCCATGGGGTCGCTAAGAGTTGGACCTGACTGGGCGACTTCACTTTCACTTTTTACTTTCATGCATTGGAGAAGGAAATGGCAACCCACTCCAGTATTCTTGCCTGGAGAATCCCAGGGACGGGGGAGCCTGGTGGGCTGCCGTCTATGGGATTGCACAGAGTCGAACATGACTGAAGCGACTTCAGATCAGATCAGATCAGATCAGTTGCTCAGTCATGTCCGACTCTTTGTGACCCCATGAATTGCAGCACGCCAGGCCTCCCTGTCCATCACCAACTCCCGGAGGTCACTCAGACTCACATCCATCGAGTCAGTGATGCCATCCAGCCATCTCATCCTCTGTCGTCCCCTTCTCCTCCTGCCCCCAATCCCTCCCAGCATCAGAGTCTTCTCCAATGAGTCAACTCTTCGCATGAGGTGGCCAAAATACTGGAGTTTCAGCTTTAGCATCATTCCTTCCAAAGAAATCTCAGGGCTGATCTCCTTCAGAATGGACTGGTTGTATCTCCTTGCAGTCCAAGGGACTCTCAAGAGTCTTCTCCAACACCACAGTTCAAAAGCACACACACATCCTTGTCACCAACTCCTGAAGCGACTTAGCAGCAGCAAATGCAAGTCCAGTGACAAACATGCCCAACTTAACAAAAGACTCATGCAGAGTCTGAGCAGATGTGCCTAGCTGGGCAGCTATCCTCTGAGTGGTAACCCAGGGATGCAGTCTTGTTCTGACCTGTGACCCTGTGGTCCTCAACACGTGGTGTGTCTGTGAGGGTGCTGCAAACAGCACAGGAAGGCACAGTCTACCTTGGCTGGAAGTGACACAAATGACTTCTGCCCCCATTCCACTGGCCCAAACTAGTTTCATGACACTGGTTAGTCACAAGAACTCACACAATGGAAAGACACTGTGAGTCTTTGGTAGTCAGCAAGCCATCTCTGCCCCAGGGAGAAGGGAGGAGGGATGGGAGGGAGAAATGGAGGGAAGAACTTACTTAATACTGACCCTTTAAGCCCTGTGCAAAATGCTCAGATTCCCTTCCATTTGGATTCTTAAAACCAGTTGTAGAAAGTAGCTGAATAAGGTTAGACAGAACACAGTATAAATAAAAAAAGAAAAATCAGGGGAAACCCATGATAATTTGGTGTCTTAAGCATAGTTAAGAAGAAGGCGAGTTACAGGAGTTGGTGACAAGGATGTGTGTGTGTGTCTGAGTAAGTTTGTGTCTTGAGAGAGGGAAGGAGAAGAAGAGATGGTTGGGGAGCAGCCAGATTGGAAAGGTTCTCAGAAGAGGAGGCTTATGGGGCTTATGGAAGAAGCATTATGAAGGGATTCTACCTACTTTGAAGAAGACTTAAAGTCTTCAGTGTGAAAAGTAAACCAAAGGAATCTGGAGGACATGAATAGGTAACGAGAGAACCATGTTCATCAGGATTTGGAGCAGGTGATAAGCAGGAGCCCCATGGGAGAGGCAGTCGCTTTCTAGGAAACTGTAAGTAATAAGAAGGAGGTCTGGTGTCAGAAGCCAGCGAGTGACTGATAGCTGTTGACCAAGATCCATTTCCTCTTTTGGCATCCAGGCTTCCCTGCAATTTGCATTGCTATGTCAGTGGAATATGAACAGAAATGTGTGTCACTTTTAGACCCAGCCTATATAACAACAACTGTGGAATTTCCACAACAACTGTGGAAAATTCTGAAAGAGATGGGAATACCAGACCACCTGACCTGCCTCTTGAGAAATCTGTATGCAGGTCAGGAAGCAACAGTTAGAACTGGACATGGAACAACAGACTGGTTCCAAATAGGAAAAGGAGTACGTCAAGGCTGTATATTGTCACACTGCTTATTTAACTTATATGCAGAGTACATCATGAGAAACGCTGGGCTGGAAGAAGCACAAGCTGGAATCAAGATTTCCGGGAGAAATGTCAATAACCTCAGATATGCAGATGACACCACCCTTATGGCATAAAATGAAGAAGAACTAAAGAGCCTCTTGATGAAAGTGAAAGAGGAGAGTGAAAAAGTTGGCTTAAAACTCAACATTCAGAAAACGAAGATCATGGCATCCGGCCCCATCACTTCATGGGAAATAGATGGGGAAACAGTGGAAACAATGGCAGACTTTATTTTTCTGGGCTCCAAAATCACTGCAGATGGTGACTACAGCCATGAAATTAAAAGACGCTTACTCCTTGGAAGGAAAGTTATGACCAACATAGACAGCATATTAAAAAGCAGAGACATTACTTTGCCAACAAAGGTCCATCTAGTCAAGGCTATGGTTTATCCAGTGGTCATGCATGGATGTGAGAGTTGGACTGTGAGGAAAGCTGAGTGCCGAAGAATTGATGCATTTGAACTGTGGTGTTGGAGAAGACTCTTGAGAGTCCCTTGGACTGCAAGGAGATCCAACCAGTCCATCCTAAAGGAGATCAGTCCTGGGTGTTCATTGGAAAGACTGATGCTGAAGCTGAAACTCCTATACTTTGGCCACCTGATGTGAAGAGCTGATTCATTTGAAAAGACCCTGATGCTGGGAAAGATTGAGGGCAGGAGAAGGGGACGACAGAGGATGAGATGGTTGGATGGCATCACCGACTCAATGGACATGAGTTTGAGTAAACTCCAGGAGTTGGTAATGAATAGGGAGGCCTGGCATGCTGCAGTCCATGGGGTTGCAGAGTCGGACACGACTGAGCGACTAAGCTGAGCTGAACTGAACTGATATAATCCTCCCCAATGTGTTACTATCTTCTCCCAGCTAATTGCAGATGACAATAAGGTTCTATGTTTTAATGATGCCACAGATGGAAGGAGCCTGGGTTCTTGAATGACTTCATGGAAAAGAGCCTACCTGCCTGGCTGAACCCCAGGACTATGATATGAGCAAGAGATCAATGACTATTGTATGATGTACACTGTGACCCATCACCCAGATTCCATACCATTGAGGGACTAATTATCCCAGCTGAGGGAGTGCAGTCAGCCCCTAATTTAGGCACTGTTGCACCTATGGAGAGTTGCTTCACCCATGGTCATACACTTCAGGGGAAGCCTGCATCCAATGATCAAATGACATAAGAGTGCATGTCTAGACACTGCAGTCTAACTGGGGGCATCACTTACAAGCCATCTTTGCTCCAGAGCTTCTGTGGGGATGAACAATGGTGTCACCAGGTCTGGCTTGAGCTCAACTCTCTTACCCAATCCTGCTTCATTTCCTTCTTTTCTACAGGTTTTAAATCTAAGCATATCCCCTGATAAATATTCTGCACACTAAATTTCCAAGTCTGTTTCTTGGAGAACCCATCCTGAGGCATACTGTGAACTTATTCACTTGGTTGATATGTTTGTTACAGCATCTTCAGTTCAGTCAGTTCAGTTGCTCAGTCATGTCCGCTTCTTTGCAACCCCATGAACCACAGCACGCCAGGCCTCCCTGTCCATCAGCAACTCCCAGAGTCCACCCAAACCCATGTCCATTGAATTGGTGATGCCATCCAACCATCTCATCCTGTGTTATCCCCTTCTCCTTCTGCCCTCAATCTTTCCCAGCATCAGGGTCTTTTCAAAGGAGTCAGTTCTTCACATCAGGTGGCCAAAGTATTGGGCTTTCAGCTTCAACATCAGTCCTACCAATGAACACCCAGGACTGATCTCCTTTCGGATGGACTGGTTGGATCTCCTTGCAGTCCAAGGGACTCTCAAGAGTCTTCTCCAACACCACATTTCAAAAGCATCAATTCTTCGGCACTTGGCTTTCTTTATAGTCCAACTCTCACATCCATACATGACCACCGCATCTTGGTCTCTCTCATTACATTAATACAGTGTAGAGGTGGAACATTTTTCTGTGAACATGGTGATGTTAGGTTAGTCAACATACGTGTTCCTTATGATGTAGAAAAGCCTATGTCATCTTCAATAGGAGAAAACACAAGGAGCAGAGATAGAGAAGAGAGAAAGAAAATCCCATGTTTGATTTAAAGCTTTTCATTGCATTGTTCTAGTATGCTTGCTAGAGTAAAAGCATCAGTTAACTTCTTTTTCCTTTCTTTTTTTTCCTGAAGATGATTTGAACTGAATTTCTCTCACTTGCAACCAAAAGAGTCCCAATACAAGAGATTTGATTATGTATTGTGCAACATGAGTGAATGTATCCCCCACGCATCCATTGCCACACCCTCAAAATAATTAAGGACAGATCTCTGTAAATTTTTTGATGAAGCCATATTTTGTTGTTGTTGTTCAGTTGCCAAGTTGTGTCTGACTCTTTGTGACCCCATGGTCCATAGCCTTCCAAGCTCCTCTGTCCATCGGATTTCCTAGGCAAGAATACTGGAGTGGGTTGCCATTTTCTTCTCTAGGGGATCTTCCTGACCCAAGGATTGAACCTGCATCTCCTGCATTGGCAGGCAGATTCTTTACTGCTGAGCCACTTGGGAAGACTGAAACCATATTTATGGAGGACTTATTATGTGCCAGTTCTATTCTAATTCCTTTCAATATATTAACTCAATCCTCACAGCAGTCCCATTAGATGGGTACTATTCCTGGGATTTCTCTTTTCAGACATTGAGACATTGAGAGATGATGTGACCAAGGCTACCCAATTTATGAGTGACAGGCTAGCCCCAGAACCTGTACTCTTAGGCAGTGATGCTCTCCCACCTCCACTCACACAGCCTTGAGATGGGGAAATGAGATGTTTCAATTCCACGGGGGTTATATTTATGAGTGATAAGGGTCCTTCC
This sequence comes from Tragelaphus eurycerus, assembly GCA_935064755.1. Lineage (NCBI taxonomy): Eukaryota > Metazoa > Chordata > Mammalia > Artiodactyla > Bovidae > Tragelaphus > Tragelaphus eurycerus. The sequence continues at coordinate 33,726,572 of CAKXYN010000010.1, read as the reverse complement.
CCAACTCTGTATGCAATGTACTAAGGCTTCCAAGAGACCTGACCCAAGTAAACAGCAAAAATGGACAGAAGGCAAAGGAGTCATTTCTAAACTAACAAGTAAAAGAAATGGCTAGAGGTGAAATCATGAAAGGAACTCATGGATGAAACCATGTGGTGCTGGAGAAGACTCTTGAGAGCTCCTTGGACCACAAGGACATCAAACCAGTCAATCAGAAAGGAAATCAACACTGAATATTCATTGGAAGGACTGATGCTGAAGCTGAAATGCCAACACTTTGACCACCTGATGTGAAGAGCTGACTCATTGGAAAAGACCCTGATGCCGGGAAAGAGAGGGCAGGAGGAAAAGCGGACGACAGAGGATGAGATGGTTGGATGGCATCACTGACCCAATGGACATGAGTTTGAGCAAACTCCAGGAGTTAGTGAAGGACAGGGAATTCTGGCATGCTGAAGTTCATGGGGTCTCAAGGAGTCAGGACACGACTTAGCAACTGAACAAAAACAAGAGATGAAATCATGAAAGGAAAAGTCTGTGAGGTGGTGTTTAGACCTGAGTGATTCAGTGAACAAAGGCATGGGTGGGTAACTGCAGAAGACTCTTTGGAGGGTTGAGCTGGACAATTACGACCAGAATGGCTAGGATGAAGTGGTTTGGGGACCCAAGAGGAAAAGCATTAGTTCTGCATGGTACACAGGAAGCTGATCAATGAACAGTTTTATCTAAACTATGGTATGAGCCTGGAAACTACCAGAAGAGTGTGGTGTTCTCAAGGACCTGGAGAATGAGAGCAAGAGAGCTCAAGTTCGTAGAAAAATAGAAAGGCTTGGAAACAGAGAAACCACTGGAAAGCAAAGCAGCAATTCTCTAAATTCAGAGTCCCTGTTATTACATGCTGTGAACTGATCACTCCCTGAGACTTCTCAAGCTGCAGTTTAGGATCAGGTTCTTCCACTTCAAGGGCTGGGAGACTGATATTTCTTTGCCAAGAAGTGGAATTAAAGAAGAGGAGGAGGCCAGGGCTACATTCACAGAAAAAGTCCAGAGAGGCCCACTGCAGATCTTGAGGCACCCATGTGGATAACGATGAAGGTCTCTGCTGTTGACTAGGGGATGGGGACACCCCAGCGTCTGGTCACTACTCTCACAGTGAGTTTGTTTCCCAGGGCTGTTGGTCTGCTTTAGAGTAAAATAGGGAGAGCATGCTCTCAGGGGAAAAATTTCCCTCCACTCCACTAGGGTTAGGCTATGGCAGAACAGATGTTGGTAAGGCTGCCAGGTACATAGTTAATCCATTAAGGCTTTTTACTGGGATGCTATTTACTATGTCCTCTGTGTACACGGTATCCCTGATGAGACATGTCTCAAAGCTAAAAGATTCTCCTTGTTTGCCACTCATTTCACACCAATTTAACTGAATATCAACTATGGTCATTGATGACATACATCTCAAAACTATTCTGTACTGCTGCTTTTTACTGCAGTAAAATATATGTAACATAAAATTTATTATTTTAACCTTTTTTGAGTGTACAATTGAGTGACATTAATATCTTCACATTGCTGTGCAACAATTTCCTCCATTCATTCCCAGAACTTTTCCAATATCCCAAGACAAAACCCATTAAATCCATTAAACATCAATTCCCTATTTTCCCCCAAGTCCCTGGCAACCAGCATTCTACTTTCTGTCTGTATGAATTTGCATATTCCAGGACCCCTATATAGTGAACTCACATAATAGCTGTCCTTTTTTGTGTCTGACTTATTTTATTCAGTGTAATGTTTGCAAGGTTCATCACATTTTAGCATGTATCAGAATTTCCTTCCTTTTAAAGGTTTCATAATTTTCCACTGCATATATGCACCACATTTAGTGGACTTTTGAGGTGCTTCCCTTTTGTCATTAGTCTCAATGATGCCACAGCAAACACTGGTGTACAAGTATCTATTTGAGTCCCTGCTTTTCAATTATTTTGTGTACATATGAAGAAGTGGAATTGCTGGATCATATGGTAATCAGAAGGTTTCTCAGGTGGCTCAGTGGTGAAGAATCTGTCTGCCTATGCAGGAGAGGCCAGAGACACTTTGATCCGTGGGTTGGGAAGATCCCCTGAAGGAGGAAACGGTAACCCACTGCAGTATTCTTGCCGGGAAAATTCCATGGACAGAGGAGTCTAGTGGGCTATAGTCCACAGGGTCGCAAAGAGTCAGACCCAAATGAGTGATTGAGCACACATACATACATGGTAATTCCACCTCCTAACAAAATTTTCTTTCATAATGCAGCTGCAGACTTCCCTAGCAGTCCAGTAGTTGAGAATCTGCCTGCCAAAGCAGGGGACACGGGTTTGATCCCAGGTCCAGGAAGATCCCACTTGCCGTAGGGGAAAGAAGCCTGTGCGCCACAACTCCTGAGCCCGTGCTTCAGGGCCTTCAAGCCACAGCCACTGAGCTCACATTCTTCAGTGTGTGCCCAGGGATCATGCTCACAACAAGAGAAGCCACTGCAACGAGAAGCCCACGCATCGCGATTAGAGAGTAGCCCCTGCTCACCGCAACTAGAGAAAGCCCTGGTGCAGCAACAAAGACCAAGCCCAGCAACCCTCCCCACCTCTCCACCAAAAAAAAAAAAAATGAGGCACCTGTTGTTTCTATTTCCCAAGCCTAGGACTCTAGCCTGCAATCAATTCTGTGAGTGCCAAAGCCTTCCAACATGTTCCCTCTGCCAGTCCTTATTGTAACCAAAGGGTGTGCAGAGTAGGGTCGGGGCAGGCTGCTCACAACCAGGAGACACATTTTGAACAGGTCAAGTTTCAGATGCCTGTAAAATATGTGAAGGGGGCTGTTGGATGTTTTCACCTGGAGTTCATTGTTAAGGCCTGGGATGAAGAGAAATAAATTTAGGTGTTATCAACACGTAGATGAAATAGTCATGTCTAGCATAGTGTCCTGTGTCTTTTGCTAAAAGCATCCTGATTTTCTTTGGGGGAAATATTGCTCTGTTTGGTTAGTAATATTGATGGTGCTATTATTCAAAGTGCCAAGCCCTCCTCTGGCCAAGTCGCACGACTGGACAGTTAGCATATGTCATCTACCTGGTCACAGTGATTCTTAAGGGATGCTCAAATGAATTAGGTCAATTCAATAAGAATTAGCCAAAGGACTTTTGATAGAACAATTAGAAACAAAAAATCCTGCTCTCTTTCTGGCAGGAATGCTAAACTGGTACGGTGCAAGCTTAGAGGTAACAGGACTTTTTTTTTAAACCACCTTGGGGTCATAGCCTGATGAGAATGAGGTCAACACAGTGGAAAACAGATTCAAGTGACCGAGGGAGATGAGCAATGTGCTGATGTAGCTTTGAGTCCCTTCATGCTGTTATTCTGGAAATTAACTTCATGATCATGTGAATCAATGAATTCCCATTTTTGTTTCAGATAAGTGAGCTGAGTTTCTCTTACTCACAGCCAAGTGATTTCTGACAAGTTCAAGCATCGTTTAAAGCCCCATACTTGGAGGATTGAGCCACGAAACATTGAAATAAAGATCCAGTATAAGAAGAGGAGACAGCATTTCGGTTAGATTGCCATTTGTCTGATAACAAATGGGACCAGAAAATAATGTAATTCATTGCATTGCAGAAAGAAAATCTATTGGCAGAATACTGATAATTTTTTAAACTGGGTGAGAGGTATATAGGGGGCCTTATGTTTGGAAATGCTCAAATTAAAAAATACACTTATGACATAATGTTGCTGCATTTTTCTGGCATTGGAAGGACAGTGCGTCTTTTCTGGAGAGCTCCCTTGCAGGCTGGGTCATGCCATGCAAGATAGCTATGACTACCTGCCTTTTCTTGGCATCCACCTTTCTGAGATGTGAGAATTCAGGGGGTTTGGCAAGAAAAAGTCAGACATGTGAGGGCTGTTTGTAAATTCACATGTGCTCTCTGTGGTTTGACTGCACAAAGACAGGGAGGAGCTTGGCCTTGGGTTCTGTTGGCCCCTTAATTCACTTTGGATGAGACAGATTGGTGTCTGCCAACTGGGCTCCCCCATTCCTAACAGTAGCCAGACTGACATCTTTGGCTTCAAAAGGGATTGATCTGGTTCCCATGTCAACAGCAGGTTTTGCACCACACTAGTATGAGCAAATTGTACGTAGTTATGAGTGGTGGGAAGATGAATTTTACCCAATAGGGAGTTGAGACAACCAAATGTCGGCTCTGGAGTGAGAAGCCAGACTCAGGGATGAGAGTGGAGCAATTCTAGAAGTTGACAAATGGCAGGGACTGCAAAAACAGTTAACTAAGAGTCTTCGATTAGAAAGGAAATTCTGCCCTTTAACCAGACACAGGAAACAGTAGGAAAACTCTTCCTTTAGTAACAGGAGAGAAAATGTGGATTGCAAGCCATCTTACTTTGTTTGGGTACTCTTGAGAAGTCGTCAGAGCCATCCAGCTAGCCCATGATTTAAATAGTTATCACTGACTTTGTCGGAGAAGGCAATGGCACCCCACTCCAGTACTCTTGCCTGGAAAATCCCATGGATGGAGGAGCCTGGTAGGCTGCAGTCCACGGGGTCGCTAAGAGTCAGACATGACTGAGCGACTTCACTTTCTCTTTTCACTTTTACGCATTGGAGAAGGAAATGGCAACCCACTCCAATGTTCTTGCCTGGAGAATCCCAGGGATGGAGGAGCCTGGTAGGCTGTAGTCCATGGGGTCGCTAAGAGTTGGACATGACTGAACGACTTCACTTTCACTTTTCACTTTCATGCATTTGGAGGAGGAAATGGCAACCCACTCCAGTGTTCTTGCCTGGAGAATCCCAGGGACGGGGGAGCCTGGTGGGCTGACATCTATGGAGTCGCACAGAGTCAGACACGACTGAAGTGACTTAGCAGCAGCAGTAGCACTGACTTTGTAAAAACAAGATCCAGTGATGCACAGCCATGAAGCACTAAGTACTCAGGCTCTGGAGCAAGAATGCCTGGGTTCATAGCCTGGGTTCACCATTTGCTTCCTTAATGATTCTGCACCTTAGGTTCCTTATGTGTAAAATGAAGGTCACAATTTGAAACTGGAAAGCATTATGCTAAGTGGAAACACCTCGACATAAGAGGGCCAATACTGTATTATTTCACTCATACAAAGTACTCAGAACAAGCAAATTTATAGAACCTAGAACAGGCAAATTCATAGAGACAGAAAGTGGAATAGAGCTTTCTCTAGGGGCTGGAGGGAGGAGAGAATGGGGGCAAGGTATTGTTTAATGGGTAGAGAGTTTCAGTTCAAGATGATGAAAAAGTTACGGAGATGGATAGAGGATATTGTTGCACAACATTATAAACATACTTAATGCCACTGAATTGTATACTTCAAAACAGTTAAAATGGAAAAAGAAAATGATAACTTTGGATTGGCCAAAAAGTTCATTCAGGTTTTTCCGTAAGATATTATAGAAAATCCAGACAAACTTTTTTGCCAACCCAATATATGAGATAATGGAACTTGTTCATTAGCCTGATTGTGGTGATTATTTCAAAATATATACGTTTATCAAAACATCAAGTTGTACAACTAAAATACATATTTTTTTTGTGAATTATATACCTCAATAAAGCTGGGGAAATAATTAAAATGGTAAAGTTTATATATATTTTACTCCAATAAAAAATTGTGGCTGTTGCTGCAAAGAGCAAAGATACAACACAAAAGAATTAGTGCTGTACCACTATGGAGAACAGTGTGGAGATCCCTTAAAAAACTGGAAATAGAATTGCCATCAGATCAGATCAGATCAGATCAGTCACTCAGTCGTGTCCGACCCTTTGCGACCCCATGAACTGCAGCACGCCAGGCCTCCCTATCCATCACCAGCTCTCGGAGGTCACTCAGACTCACATTCATCGAGTCAGTGATGCCATCCAGCCATCTCATCCTCTGTCGTCCCCTTCTCCTCCTGCCCCCAATGCCTCCCAGCATCAGAGTCTTCTCCAATGAGTCAACTCTTCGCGTGAGGTGGCCAAAATACTGGAGTTTCAGCTTTAGCATCATTCCTTCCAAAGAAATCCCAGGGCTGATCTCCTTCAGAATGGACCGGTTGGATCTCCTTGCAGTCCAAGGGACTCTCAAGAGTCTTCTCCAACACCACAGTTCAAAAGCATCAATTCTTCGGCGCTCAGCCTTCTTCACAGTCCAGCTCTCATATCCATACATGACCACAGGAAAGACCATAGCCTTGACTAGGCGAACCTTTGTTGGTAAAGTAATGTCTCTGCTTTTGAATATGCTATCTAGGTTGGTCATAACTTTCCTTCCAAGGAGTAAGCGTCTTTTAATTTCATGGCTGCAGTCACCATCTGCAGTGATTTTGGAGCCCAGAAAAATAAAGTCTGACACTGTTTCCACTGTTTCTCCATCTATTTCCCATGTAGTGATGGGACCAGATGCCATGATCTTCGTTTTCTGAATGTTGAGCTTTAAGCCAACCTTTTCACTCTCCACTTTCACTTTCATCAAGAGGCTTTTTAGTTCCTCTTCACTTTCTGCCATAAGGGTGGTATCATCTGCATATCTGAGGTTATTGATATTTCTCCCAGCAATCTTGATTCCAGCTTGTGTTTCCTCCAGTCCAGCATTTCTCATGATGTACTCTGCATATAAGTTAAATAAACATGGTGACAATATACAGCCTTGACGTACTCCTTTTCCTATTTGGAACCAGTCTGTTGTTCCATGACCAGTTCTAACTGTTGCTTCCTGACCTGCATACAGATTTCTCAAGAGGCAGATCAGGTGGTCTGGTAGTCCCATCTCTCTCAGAATTTTCCACAGTTTATTGTGATCTACACAGTCAAAGGCTTTGGCATAGTCAATAAAGCAGAAATAGATGTTTTGCTGGAACTCTCTTGCTTTTTCCATGATCCAGCGGATGTTGGCAATTTGATCTCTGGTTCCTCTGCCTTTTCTAAATCCAGCTTGAACATCAGGAAGTTCACGGTTCACATATTGCTGAAGCCTGGCTTGGAGAATTTTGAGCATTACTTTACTAGCGTGTGAGATGAGTGCAATTGTGCGGTAGTTTGAGCACTCCTTGGCATTGCCTTTCTTTGGGATTGGGATGAAAACTGACCTTTTCCAATCTTGTGGCCACTGCTGAGTTTTCCAAATTTGCTGGCATATTGAGTGCAGCACTTTCACAGCATCATCTTTCAGGATTTGGAATAGCTCCACTGGAATTCCATCACCTCCACTAGCTTTGTTCGTAGTGATGCTTTCTAAGGCCCACTGGACTTCACATTCCAGGATGTCTGGCTCTAGGTCAGTGATCACACCATCATGATTATCTGGGTCGTGAAGCTCTTTTTTGTACAGTTCTTCTGTGTATTTTTGCCACCTCTTCTTCATATGTTCTGCTTCCGTTAGGTCCATAACATTTCTGTCCTTTATCGAGCCCATGTTTGCATGAAATGTTCCTTTGGTATCTCTGATTTTCTTGAATAGATCCTTAGTCTTTCCCATTCTGTTGTTTTCCTCTATTTCTTTGCATTGATCGCTGAAGAAGGCTTTCTTATCTTGATCCAGCAATTCCAATGCTGGGCATACACACCAAGGAAACCAGAATTGAAAGAGACATGTGTACTCCAACGCTCATCGCAGCACTGTTTATAAGAGCCAGGACATGGAAGCAACCTTGGCAGATGAATGGATAAGAAAGTGCTGGTACATATACACAATGAAATATTACTCAGCTATTAAAAAGAATGCATTTGAATCAGTTCTAATGAGGTGGATGAAACTGGACCCTATTATACAGAGTGAAGTAATTCAGAAAGAAAAACACCAATACAGTATACTAACACATATATATGGAACTTAGAAAGATGGTAACGATGACTGTATACGTGAGACAGCAAAAGAGACACAGATGTAAAGAAGAGACTTTGGGACTCTGTGGGAGAAGGCACGGGTGGGATGATCTGAGAGAATAACATTGGAATGTATATATTACCGTATGTGAAATAGATCTTCAGTCCAGGTTTGATGCATGAGACAGGGTGCTCAGGGCAAGTCTTCTGGGATGACTCTGAGGGATGGGATGAGGAGGGAGCGGGGAGGGGGTTCAGGATGCGGGACACATGTACACCCACGGCTGATTTATGTCAATGTATGGCAAAAACCACTACAATATTGTATAGTAATTAGACTCCAATTAAAATAAATTAATTAATTAAAAAAAAGAATTAGTGCTGTATGATGTCAATACATAGTGTTCAAAAACAGGCAAAAATCATTCCTGTTGTTGGAAACCAGGAGAGAATTTACCAATGAAGGTGGTAGAGACTGGAAGAAGTCTTAGACTGGTGTCTGGCACTAGGGGGTCCCTAAACCTTTAGCAGCAATATATAAAACTAAAGATGCCAGGACCTCTAGAAACTTTCCTGACCTCCCCCTGCACCTGAGATGCCATCATTCCCTCCTTGTCTATACTTCCATGCTTGAAGATGATGCCAATCAATCCCTCTTTGTCCACACCTCCTATGCTTGAAGATACTTCGCACTTGCTCTTCTAGATCCCTGCTCCTGCCTGCTCTCTCTTTCTGGATCCTGACCCACAGTGGTGTGCTCCTTCTTGCTCTCTGACTTCCAGTCCTGTTGGGCTTACAACAGGGGGAGAACCTGAAGGAAACTGGCAGAGGGAAAAACAGGGAGGTTGAGTGTCCTCCCTGCAGGATCCCTCAACAACTGATGGGGAGCTGACCTCTCCACCCAGCTCTCTCCCCAGATTTGCAATGGCTCCCTCCCAGCGCCCCTTTGCGCCAAGTCATGGTAATGGTGTGCCGTAATTACTAACCAAAGGACACTCTACCAGTCTTCCTTGCGGTTTCCTACACCCTGCCCAGACCTTTATAAATCACATTTTTATTAAAATCTTCCCCATTTTCCCCAATTTTGGTGCCTCATCCACTTCTGCTGGGACTCTGACTGCTACCTACCCTCTTAGAGACTTGTGGGAATACCACCACAGGTCCTTCATGAGCCCCTTAATCATGTCTCTGCTGACTGGACCAGAAGTGAGCCGCTGACTATGCTGAATCACCAAGAGGCTCTCTGCTGAGAATCTGGAGCAGAGTCACAGAAGCTGAGTGACTGAACCAGTGGAGAGCTGGAGAACTAAAAGATCACACAGACGTAGCAAGAATCAGTGCCATGGCAACCCAAAGCTGTGAGCAAGCTGAAGTTATTATAAAGCGGTTGCAAAAATTGGTCTTTGGAGGAAAGGGACCAGATGCAGAATATCATTTATTAATGTTGTAAAGGCTTTGGTGTATTCCAGGGGAAAAAATATGTTCTAACAGTGTGAAAGCTAATGTAAAATCATTTAATGTGTTTTTTTCCCCAACTATTTAACTGTGTCTTTAAAGCCCTCATGTTCCCAGTAAAGTGCACATGAATGAGGCTATATCTGATTATTCGGCTCAGGTGGTAAAGAATCTGCCTGCAGTGCAGGAGACCCAGGTTCGATCAGTATTCTTGCCTGGAGAATTCCATGGACAGATGAGCCTGGTGGGCTACAGTCCAGGGGGTTGCAAGGAGTCAGACAGGACTGAGCAACTAACATTTTGTGCGCAAAATGCAAGAATTACACTCACTATGAAATCTTGTTAATATGTGTATGTTGGGTCAGTATGGAGAGGAGTGGGTAACGTTATTTAATGAACTGTGGTTACCCATTAGTGAGTTTTGAATTTAGATCACTAATGAAATACAATGGGATAGAAAATGTGAGACGGTATTGTGGTTCTAAGAGCAAGCACTGTATTGTGAAACTGTGATTTCAGTGACACATATACTTGATCACAATGTAAAATGTATCACCACAGGGTCAAAACAGTTTGGGAAATTCTCATTGACTAAATGCTGTGGTTCAGAAATTACCCTGCTATACTGTCAATGTGGAGGTAAAAAGGGCAGAAAATACTGTAGAGTTTTCATAAATAATTTTGCTAACATATATAGGAATCATATTTTGAGCCTCACTATGATGTGAGTCTGAGTGACCTCCGAGAGCTGGTGATGGATAGGGAGGCCTGGCTTGCTGCAGTTCATGGGGTCGCAAAGAGTCGGATACGACTGAGTGACTGATCTGATCTGATCTGATCTGATGTTCTTCCACTGATGGTTTAAGGTTGGGACCAAGTTACCACTTCATCTTCCTTTTCACTTTTCCTTTTTTCAAACTGGAGAAGGCAAAACAATACTGTTATTATTGGTGTACCTCCCCTAGTGCCTAGAACATTAAAGGCTCTAGATAAATATTTAATACATTTCTGAAAAATGATCTGTTCACAAAGTTATTGTATATACATCACAATCAATAATATGAATAAGATATTTAAACATTCCATATACGCATTTTGATATTCAAACATCATGATCACCGGAATACCCCATAGAAAATGCTTTAATATTAATTTTTTTCAGAGTGCATATATTTAAAGGAGATATTGCTACATTATTCTTTTTTTGTTATACTTCCCTTGTGTACCAGAGAATTGTTGTAAGAATCTATTTTTGTAGACATCTAGCTATGTAATTTATTAACAAGCCTTTTGCAAACTGTGAAGTTAAATATGAATGGGAATCATTATAGTTGCTACAATGATGTGCATAAGACACATGATGGAATACAGAAAATGAACTGTCGTTAAGTTCAGTTCAGTGGCTCAGTCGTGTCCGACTTTTTGCGACCCCATGAACCGCAGCACGCCAGGCCTCCCTGTCCATCACCAACTCCCGGAGTCCACCCAAAACCATGTCCATTGAGTTGGTGATGCCATCCAACCATCTCATCCTCTGTTGTTCCCTTCTCCTCCTGCCCTCAATCTTTCCCAGCATCAGGGTCTTTTCCAATGAGTCAGCTCTTCACATCAGGTGGCCAAAGTATTGTCATTAAGTACTTGTTACATTATTCTTTGTATTATTTTTGGTTGGCATTTTTATTTTAGACACACTGCTGATGATAGCACAGGGTCAATAATAGAGGTTACTGGCTGTAGTGGGTTCAATTGTGGCCCCCAAATGATGTGGTTGCTTAGATCCCTAGAACGTGAACTTATTTGGAATACAGGTCTTTGCAGATATAATTAAGACAGGGGTCTCAAGATGAGATCATTCTCAATCAAAGTAAGCTTTAAATCCATTGACAAGTGTCCTTATAAGAGATGGAAAAGGAGAAGATGCAGAGAGGAGGTCATGTGAGGATAGAAACAGAGATTAGAAATATCAGCCTCAGGCTAAGGAAAGGCAAGGTTTCCAGGAGCCGCCAGAAGGTGAGAAGCATGGATCACATTGTCCCTTGGAACCTCCAGAGGGAGCATGCCCTGCTGACATCTTGATTTTGGACTTGTGGGCTTCAGAACTTTGAGAAAATAAATTTCTGTTGTTTTACATCACCAATTTTGCGGTAATTTGTTATGGCAGCCCTAGGAAACGAATATACCAACTGAGTAATTCACTAATATTTAAAAAATTAACCAATTATAATTTTGGCTCTCCTGGCTCTTGGTTGAATTACATTCTTCATTTAAAGAATGTGGGTGAATCGTCATTGCTGAAATTTATTTTGAAATTGAGTGTTAAATTTCTGTAGCTACTTAAATGCATAAGAGCACAGGGCAACTGCCTTTCTTGGGACCACTGTTTGGAATTTTTTTTTTAGCTTAATATTTCCTTTTATCTAGCAGTTACCAAGATAATGACTTAGTTTTCCATTACCTTTGGAAAATGACCATTTTAAAACATTGAGATACAATTGGCATATATTATTAGGTTGGTACAAAAGTAATTGCCATTTCAGATCATTAATTTTAAATTATTATAACTAGGCTCAAACACATCTTTATTAATCAAAATAGGAACCATTACAATCAATACATTTTTGCCAAGGCAAAATAAGTTTGTTTATTCTTATAGCATAAAAATCTGTGCTTCAGGATTCTATGAACTCTTGGAAAGCATTTTCTGCCTTCTGCTGGTTGTGGAAGCATTTTCCCTGAAAAACATTGTCAAGGTGCTTGAAGAAGTGGTAGTTGCTTGCTGCTGCTGCTAAGTCACTTCAGTCATGTCCAACTCTGTGTGATCCCATAGACAGCAGCCCACCAAGCTCCCCCGATCCTGTGATTCTCCAGGCAAGAACACTGGAGTGGGTTGCCATTTCCTTCTCCAATGCATGAAAGTGAAAAGTGAAAGTGAAAAGTGAAAGTGAAGTCGCTCAGTCATGTCCAACTGTTAGCGACCCCATGGACTGCAGCCTACCAGGCTCCTCTGTTAATGGGATTTTCCAGGCAAGAGTATTGGAGTGGGGTGCCATTGCCTTCTCCGGTAGTTGGTTGGGGAGAGGTCAAGTGAATATGGTGGATGAGGCAAAGTTTTATAGCCTAATGTATTCAACTTTTGAAGTTTTGGTTGTGCAACATGCAGTCAGGCGTTGTAATGGAGAATGGGGCCCATTCTGTTGACTAAAGCCAGCTGCAGGCATTGAAGTTTTCAGTGCATCTCATCCATCTGCTGAGCATAGTTCTCAGATATAACGGTTTCACCAGGATTCAGAAGGCTGTAGTGGATCAGAAGGGCAGCAGACCAAAAACAGTGACCATGACCTTTTTTGGGTGCAAGTTTGGCTTTGGGAAGGGCTTTTTAGCTTCTTGGTCCAACCACTGAACCGATCATCACCAGTTGTATAAAATGCACTTTTCGTCTCAAGTTACAATCACACAGTTGAGAAATGGTCTATTGTTGTCATGTAAAATAAGAGAAGACAACACTTCAAAATGATGATTTTTTTTGATTTGTGGTTAGCTCATGAGGCACCCACTTATCAAGCTTTTTCACCTGGCTTCAAATGCCGAATGACTATAGAATGGTTGACTGAGTTCTTTGGCAACTTCTCATGTAGTTGTTAAGAGGACTAACTTCAATGATGACTCTCAGTTGTTGTTGTCAACTTCCAATGGCCAGCCACTAGCTCCTCATCTTCAAGGCTCTAATTTCCTTTGGGAAACTTCTTGAACCACCACTGAGCTGTGCATTCATTAGCAGTTCTTGGGCCAAATGTGTTGTTGATGTTAAGAACTGTCTCTGCTGCTTTACAACCCATCTTGAACACAAATAAAAAATTGCTCAAGTTTGCTTTTTGTCTAACGTTATTCTATAGTCTAAAATAAATATAAAATAAGCAGCAAGTAATGTCAATAGCAAAAAAACATGAAGTGAGAAATGCACATTAAAATGATGTATAACATAACCACATTTATTTAAGAATGTATTCCAATATTAAAGGGCTAAGTCCAACAATTCAAAACAGCAATTACAGTTGCACCAACTTCATATATCTATCTATCTATCTATCATATATATATATATATAATTTTAGAAAGTCAAATAAATTCAGGCTTAAAAACAGAAAAAAATTGGCAAAATTCCAACCAAATTTAGCCAGCTAAATTCCAACTAATTCCAACTAAAGGTAGAGTAGCAGAGTAATGGGGAATATGAACTGGGGACAGACAGTCCTGGATAGGAACCTCTTAACTAAGTGGGTGGACTTGGAAAAATTACTGAAATCCTCTGGGCTTTTCTTTGCTCAATTATAAAATAGGGATCATTGAGGTCTCCAAAATACTACCAGACAATTGAATAAGGGAAACATTTCTATGACAAAATCTTAATAGCATCTCAGAAAAGGAAAGTCAGGGAAGGATCTTTGTAGGGTTTGGGCTCTGGGTTCAAGGGACTTCCTGTAGGTCTTTCAAGAAGGGAACTGCCATAAAATTGGGCTAAGTTCCTGAAGTAATAGTTTAGGAAAGATGGATACAAGGAGGTGAGGGTCTGAAAGCAAGTCTTGATGGGTAACTGCGTTTTGATGAGAAGCTTGCCCATGATAGCAGAGACATTACTTTGCCAACAAAGGTTCGTCTAGTCAAGGCTATGGTTTTTCTTGTGGTCATGTATGGATGTGAGAGTTGGACTGTGAAGAAGGCTGAGCGCCGAAGAATTGATGCTTTTGAACTGTGGTGTTGGAGAAGACTCTTGAGAGTCCCTTGGACTGCAAGGAGATCCAACCAGTCCATTCTGAAGGAGATCAGCCCTGGGATTACTTTGGAAGGAATGATGCTAAAGCTGAAACTCCAGTACTTTGGCCACCTCATGCGAAGAATTGACTCACTGGAAAAGAGTCTGATGCTGGGAGGGATTGGGGGCAAGAGGAGAAGGGGACGACAGAGGATGAGAAAGCTGGATGGCATCACTGACTCGATGGACTTGAGTCTGTGTGAACTCCAGGAGTTGGTGTTGGACAGGGAGGCCTGGCGTGCTGCGATTCATGGGGTCACAAAGAGTCGGACACGACTGAGCACCTGATCTGATCTGATCTGATTGCCCATGATGAGATCTGCAGAAATTTCCTGAAGCAAACAGAAGTTATTTATCAGTTTACAGTCTTGTCTTTCCCAGGCAAAATTTTCATAGAATAATAACTAAATCGTATTGATACAGTTCTAAGACTCAATTCTAAGTCCAAAGAGCAGCTTCTTGTGGTTATGGTACAAATCAATAAAATCATGGTTCTATAATGTCTGCCACATCACAAAGACTAAATAAGCAATTAACTTATTATTATTGTTATCCATTTTAATTTATTTGTAAAGACAAGACAAATGTAGCCACAAGATTTTGACACTTCTCAAATTGTTATTGCTCTTTATAAACAGAATTAATGGCTTTTGGTTTTCCTGCTATTCAGGAACTGCTTAACTACTAAAGTTGGTGGTGGAATTTGCACTTATGGAAATAAGGGGACAAAAAGAGGGGGGAAATGAAGGCTCTGTTTCCTTGTCATGATTCTAGTTGGCTTTGTATTTTCATCCCCCCACTGAAGAATTGATGCTTTTGAATTGTGGTGTTGGAGAAGACTCTGTCTCTTGGACAGAAAGAAGATCCAACGAGTCCATCCTAAAGGATTTCAATTCTGAATATTCACTGGAAGGACTAATCCTGATGCTGAAGCTCCAGTACTTTAGCCATCTGATGTGAAGAGCCAGCTCATAGGAAAAGGCCCTGATACTGGGAAAGATTGAGGGCAGGAGGAGAAGGGGGTGACAGAGAATGAGATGGTGGGATGGCCTCACTGACTCAATGGACATGCATTTGAACAAACTCTGGGGAGTTTGGGATGCTGAAGGACAGAGGAGCCTGGGATGCTGCAGTCCATGGGGTCGCTAAGAGTCAACATGACTGAGTGAACAGCAACAACAAAGGACTCTTGAGTAATCAGCTGTCCACAAGGGGCACACCCTCAGCAAGGCAGGTTTCCTAGGGGATGTTTCCCATGGAAATGCAAGACTTCATGGAGACTTGGAGTTGGTTGTTCACTCATTATGTGTAATCTCTGTTGAATTTAGTAACATTTTCTAGCAATGAGACTACATCTTTCCAGTCTCAGAACACACAGAAACCAGAGGAATTCCTTGAGTGTTTGTACTGGCTACAGGATCTGTACCTAGTGGCTGAGTTCACTACAAGGAACAGAAGATAACATGACCAGCTGCCTGTGTGACTCCAGAAATGATGCTCCCTCTGCTCTCTCCACTGAACCCTGGAGTAGCATCTTAGAGACAGTAGCAGTTACCCTGCTTGTCTCCGCTGACCGTGTCACTCCAGGGCATCTACATCACCCTCATTCTATTTCTGACACACACAGAGAAAAAGTCCATGCAGTCCTAACTGTTCTGATGTGTCATAAATTAAATTTCCTTAGAAAATCCTTCATAATCCCAAGGTATCATCACTATCTGATAATAAAGTCAAGCGTAGAATGGATAGGAAACTTCAGTAGGTCAGACTAATAATAGAAATGCTAGTGTGAATGAGCACAAATACAATGCATAGGTTTTTTTTTTTTAATGCAATAACAGTGGAAAACAATATGGAGATTCCTCAAAAAATTTAAAATGAAATTACCATACAATCCAGCAATTCCACGCTTGGGTGTTTATCAAAAGAAAACAAAAAGATTAATTCAAAAAGGTATATGTACTCATTATGTTCACTGCAGCATTATTTATGATAGCCAAGATATGGAAACAACCAAAGTGTCTTTCAATAGATGAATGAATAAAGAAGATGTGGTACACAAGAAAATATTACTCAGCTATATATAAGAAAAGAGTGAGATCTTGCCACTTGCAACAACAGGGATGGACATAAAGGGTGTTGGGCTAAGTGAGATAAGTAAGACAGAGAGAGACAAATACTACATGATTTCACTGATGTGTGGAATCTAACCAACAAGACAAACAAACAAACGTAACTAAACAGACACACTAAACAAGCACAGATATGGAGAATGAACAGGTGGTTACCAGAGAGGAGGGGAAACAGGGATGAAAGAAATAGGAAGGGGAAAGTAAGAGGTACAAACTTCAGTTGCAAAATAAATGAGTCAAGTATGAAATGCACAGTGTGGGGTGTAGAGTCAATAGCTATGTAATAACTTTGTGTGGTGGTAGATGGCAAGTGGATTTATGGTGGTGCACATATTTGAAACAAACAGAAATATTGAACCACTATGGTGTGTAACATGAACTGACAGAGTAGCTATAGGTCAACTATTCTTCAAAAACAAACCAACTCAGAAAAAGAGATCTGATTTGTGGTTACCAGAAGTAGGGGATTGGAATTGGGGGAAGTGGAAAAAGGGAATCAAAAGAAACAAATTTTCAGATATAAGATAAATAATTACTAGGGGTATAATGTACAACATGATAAATATATTTAGCATGGCTGTATGTTACATATGAAAACCAAGAGAGTTATCACTTAGATATCACTAAGAGTTGTCACAGGAAAAAGATTTTTTTCCTTTTTCTTTAATGAGAAATAGGAGATGGATGTTCACTAAACCTACTGTGGTAATCATTCCATGATGTATGCAAGTCAAATCATTACTCTGTACCCCTCAAATTTATACAGTGATGTATGCCAATGACAGGCTTCCCTGGTGGCTCGGTGGTGAAGAATCCGACTGCCAAGGCAGGAGATACAGGTTCAGTCCCTGGGACTACTGATCCCCTGGCAACCTGGAGAAGGAAGTGGCAACCCACTCCAGGATTCTTGCTTGGGAAATCCCATGGACAGGGGAGTCTGGTGGGCTACAGTCCATGTAGTCACGAAAGAGTCAGATACAACTTGGTGACTAAACAACAACAGCACCAATTACATCTCAATCTTAAAATAAACATGCGACTGCAATAACGTACAGCTTCTGAATCTGCTGTGACCTTAGAAACCAAGCAGTACATGTACTTAGTAACGAGATGAGACGATGGATAATCGTCATTACTTACATGCTTAATTATTCCAAACATTTACCCTACACTGCTTTTTCATGATTAATTTGCTCAATTTGTTTAAAGGGTTTCCTAAGAAAATGTGACTTCATTTCAAAACCTGTTTTGAATTCCAACTATTGGTGCATTTTGACTTAATAGCTAAGAGTTGGACACGACTGAGTGACTTCACTTTCACTTTTCACTTTCATGCATTGGAGAAGGAAATGGCAACCCACTCCAGTGTTCTTGCCTGGAGAATCCCAGAGATGGGGGAGCCTGGTGGGTTGCCGTCTATGGGGTCCCACAGATTCGGACACGACTAAAGCGACTTGGCAGCAGCAAGGATCAGGTTCCAGGGCCTTACTCCCTAAATCTGCATTCCCACCTACCATTTTCTGGCTCTGTATCCCTGGTCAGGTTATTTTTCTGTATCTCAGTTTCCCTAATGATAAAATAATAACAGCCACAGTTACCTCAGAGGGTATTTGGGAGGATTAAATGAGTAAAAGTAATTCAAGAGCCCAAAATATAGTGTGTCATATATTCCAGCTTGTATTTATTTTCCTTGAAATTTCCTATGGAATTTTACCACCTGATATTTACAGTAATAGTGTCCTATGGGATCCATACCGTGTGGCGGGACTCTGCAGTGCTTCAGTTTGAACCTGTGTCCTCTATAGCTTGCATTATGAAAAGAGCTCTGGGCAAGATGCTAGGAAATTTGGGTTTAAGGCCCAAAGAAGCCATCAACTATGTAATCTTGAGTGCATCACTTCAACCCTCTGGACTTGCTTACTCAAAAAAAAAAAAAAAAAAGTGGGCTGACTGCATCTTCCCTAAGACAACATAATGTTCTGGAAAGAATCCTGGAGCAAGAGTTCAAAGTTTAAAGTTTTAGTTCTAGCACTTGTTGGGTGCAAAATTCACAAAGAGTCACATGACTTCATGGAACCAGTTTCCACATCTGGAAAGCAGGCAGAGTAATATCAGAAACGCTCCTCTTCCAGGTTTGCGGTGAGTATAAAATTTGACAACGAAGAAAGCGCTTTGTAAACTAAAAAGCACCAACAAATGTAAGGTAATGTTATTTATAAAATTCTATCCTAATTTTTATGCTAAATCTTATTGTGTTCCTGCAATCTTATAAATGCTTGTGAGCCTAACAGGGGAGTTCTGTGAGTTAGAACCAGATCATAAAAATACATTTGTTGGCCCTTGGACCATCTGCTATACACAGTGTCTTCCCTTTGTTAAGGTAACAGCAATAAATTTCAATTTGCTCCTGAGTCATCATCTAAGCATGACTCTGTATGAGTCAAGAAATCTAAATATTATCTATTTATTCATTTTTTTCTTTTTGTGCAAATGTCTCTGTGGATATAATTTACAAAATAACTTGCCTCTGTCTTCGGGTTTCTTAATATTTTAGAGGTGCTGCTGTAAGGGAAGATGGTAGAGGAAGATTACCCTAACAGAGAAAGGAGACACACACACATGCCGCGCGCACACACACACACACACACACACACACACAGCTTAGACCTGCTGCTGCTGCTGCTGCTAAGTCGCTTCAGTCGTGTCCGACTCTGTGCGACCCCATAGATGGAAGCTCACCAGGCTCCCCTGTCCCTGGGATTCTCCAGGCAAGAACACTGGAGTGGATTGCCATTTCCTTCTCCAATGCATGAAAGTGAAAAGTCAAAGTGAAGTCGCTCAGTCGTGTCCGACTCTTAGCGACCCCATGGACTGGAGCCTACCAGGCTCCTCCATCCATGGGATTTTCCAGGCAAAGGTACTGGGGTGGGGTGCCAAGACTACATACACACAAATGTCAACACCAACTCTATGCTAAACCAGAAGAGCACCTTACTACCACTGAGTGGACAACCCTTATCCATGTTGTCCTCCTCACCTAGAATTGCTTTTCCTCCTGTTTCTACCTGGCCAATCCCACCTAGAATTCAGAGTTTTGTTAAAATAAAATTTTCAGTGAGAGATATTCATTCCCCTACCAATAATCTTTAAATTAAGACTTATTTATTTATTTACTTTTTGTGGTCATGAAATTCAAAGTTGCTTGCTCCTTAGAATAAAAGCTATGACAAACCTAGACAGTATACTAAAAAAACAGAGACATCAATTTGCTGACAAAGTCCATATAGTCAAAGCTATGGTTTTTCCAGTAGTCATATGTGGATGTGAGAGTTGGACCATAAAGAGGGCTGTGAGTGAGTGAGTGAGTGAGTCGCTCAGTCGTGTCCGACTCTTTGTGACCCCATGGACACCAGGCTCCTCCGTCCATGGAGGACGTCCAAAGAGGGCTGAGCACCGAAGAATTGATGATTTTGAAATGTGGTGGTTGAGAAGACTCTTGAGAGTCCCTTGGGCTGCAAGATCAAACCAGTCAATCCTAAAAAAAAAAAATCAACCCTGAATACTCATTGGAAGGACTAATGCTGAAGCTGAAGCTCCAATACTTTGACCACCTGATGCGAAGAGCCAACTTATTGGAAAAGACCCTGATGCTGGGAAAGATTGAGGGCATGAGGAGAAGGGGATGACAGAGGATCAGATGGTTAGATAGCATCATGGACTCACTCGATATGAATTTGAGCAAACTCTGGGAGATAGTGAAGGACAGGAAAGTCTGGCGTGCTACAGTCCATGGGGTCACAAACAGTCAAATACAATTTAGCCACAGAACAACACAACTTCTCTTTTAAAGATGATAAAATTGACAAATAAGAGATTAAATGATTTGTTCAAGTCACCTTTGTGAAATTTGCAGAGAAGCTTAACTCAAGTATTTTTTCCCCTGTACTTTAGGTATACCTTCTCAAATCATTGTAGTCTGAACCAATTCACCCCTTGTAACACATACATGACATCACATGTTGCTCTACATTAGAGTTCTTTGTAAGTACATCCCTCCATTCCTGGATAGTAGGTCCCAAAGAACCATAACCATTCTAATCTTCAAATCCATCACAGCTTTTAGCACTGTGTATGCATTCTGGTATTGCAAAATTTATATTTGTTGAATTTGGAGTGGAACATCCCAAGGATATTTCCTGCTACCTTTCTATGAATGAACTCAGGTTTGTGTGAGTCCACTTTGATTCTCACCTGAGGGAGATTGTCTGGAAATATCAAAAGCACCACAATGTAGATGCAAGAAATGGCAGACTCAAGACTGCCCCTGTAATTCTCAGATGCAAAGCTCTCTTTGGAAAGAACAAGGAATGATGTATGATCCCTTCCAGACAGCTTTTGGGAGTGCCCTGTCCTTGACCAATGTCCTGTGGTCTGAAGGCCCATTGCCGTTAGCAGCACGATGTTAATGACTGCCATTACTTCTGCCATTACTACCGCCCAACAAAAACAATCCTGGTCTCGATGTGATTATCCCTCTGCTGTGCAGTGCCACCGGACCCTAAAGCAAGGCAGAGCATGTGGTCTCTGCCAACGGCGTTATTCATCAAAGGAGGATGAAAATCACAGTCATGCTTTGCTTTTCACAGTTGGAAATGGCTTTGGGCAAGTCACAGCTTCAATTCTGCTTGGGTCTTGTAAAGATGCAGCCCCCATTTTTCCACGAAGAACTTCATAAAAGTGAAAATGGAACACATGCTGAATGGGATTTTCAGAATAATGAAAACCCTATGATTAGGAAGCAATAGTTAAAATTATATTACCCTGTAAAAGCAAGGCACAGTAACAAGTTAATGCAATTACCAATTCCGCTTTTCTAGAGATAGAAGCAAAAAACAGTGCAATTAAATCCTTTGTCTTTATTTTTGCAGGGGCCTAATGAGAGAAAAACAAATGAACTGGATCCTCTTCCTCCTACCTCTGCTGTGCCATCAGGAGAGAGGCGCCCTACCTTCCCCATTCCAATCCCTTCTGAAAATAAAACAGGCCACCAACTGCGAAATAGATTATGCCCTACAACCTCACACCTGGAATAGAAGCCCTCGCTTTTGACAAAGATTGTCAAGAATTTTGCATCACTGCCTTGCAGCTTTCTATTCCTTCATTAGCCTGTTCTTTCAGTTTAACAAAAGATTCTCTGTGTGCTGATTTCCAGTTGAATATCAGTGCATATCTTATACATACATTCTGATCTGGCCCCATACATAGCACCTAACTCACTATCTTTACCTGTAACCCTTCTCCCATACAAATCCAGACCACTCCAGACCATAGTCCGACCTGCTGCTGCTGCTGCTGCTGCTGCTGCTAAGTTGCTTCAGTCGTGTCCGACTCTGTGCAACCCCAGAGATGGCAGCCCGCCAGGCTCCCCCGTCCCTGGGATTCTCCAGGCGAGAACACTGGAGTGGGTTGCCATTTCCTTCTCCAATAGTTCGACCTACCATCTTCCAAACACGTTTTCACTTTTTGATCATTAAATCTTTCCCTCTGCTTGCAGAGTCATTTTGGAGTGGATACCAAATAAAGATGATTTCTCTCAGCCATCCACACTGGAGGACACTGGTCTGATGTAGTGAGTGGCAGCTCACTGACACAAAGAGGAAAGATGAGACATTGGTTCAACTCTTTGATGCTAAGCAAAAACCCCAGAAACTCACTCATCTCCATGTAATTGTAACCTTTAGTGTCCAGCAGTACGGAGCCAAATAGTCCCTGTCTGGACAGGCATTGTCATAAGCGAACAACCAAATTCAGTAAATGGTTGACCAACTGTACACAGAATAGTGACTTCTGGGTGATTATTTTGTTCAACCTAATTCACACATTTCTGGTTCCACAGAGATACTCAACAAGAAGATCTAAGACTGTAGGTAATTGGACTATAACTTCATAAACAGTTAATTTAATTTACTTAAACAGCAAATTAACCTGTATTTCACTGAATCTAAGATGACACTAATTATAAGGCACATTATTATTTAATCTGTCACAGAGGGAAAAAAAATGTCCATTAGACCATGACACCATGCTTTCTTACTAGGAATTTTCACTTTCTGTTATACTAAATTTATTTGATATGAATACATATTTCTTAAACAATACATGACCACAATATGAACATCTATACCAAGTTTCCACATGCACAGCAATGATCACATTGTCAAATCTGCCATTTAACCAACAGTGATGTTGATATCATCAATTATAAGGTGTATCCTAAATTCATCATTGTTAAATTGTATGAAAAAGGGCACTTTAGCAGTGGTAAAATATGGTACCTGTCCTCTTGAGATGAAGATCACATGCAGTCAAAATCCTCTCCTCACCTGACATCAGCTCTAGCCCCAAGT
Organism: Tragelaphus eurycerus; assembly: GCA_935064755.1. NCBI lineage: Eukaryota > Metazoa > Chordata > Mammalia > Artiodactyla > Bovidae > Tragelaphus > Tragelaphus eurycerus. The sequence continues at coordinate 33,703,889 of CAKXYN010000010.1, read as the reverse complement.
GATGAATGGTTCCTATTCGTGTCCTTGGAATCTTCTTCTTCCTGTATTCCTTGCTCCACCATGGTCCTGCCAGGGCTGGCTGCATAGTTTGCTGCTCCATGACCATTTTTTAAGACTGAAGTTTTCCTTTTTTTTTTCCTTTTCCAAAACTCCTTAGGACTCACCATTGCCGTCTCATTTCTACTACCATTACTCTTTATGATTTTTCCCTTAAGCATCTTTTCTTTACGTCAAGAAAATCTTCCATTGATTGAAAATTAGTAATTGCCCCTGTTCTCTCCCAGGAGCCTTTAAGAGGTTGGCAAATATGTGGGGGTAGAAAAGAACGATGATCTAGGGTGCTAGTTCCACAACTGTCCCTCTTCCACTTGCAGGATGCCACCTAATCCTATTAGCCTACTTTTTTTTTTTTTTCCATTTAAATTTATCTTTTTCTATTGTAGTTACACAGCAAGATCAAAGGGAATACCTTGTCTCTGGGGCATCAGCTCCTGGAAGGAAGAGAAGCACAAAATGCTGTTACCTCTTTACTGGCCCTTACTGCGGTTATCTCATCATCCCAGGACTCCTCAGCCAGAATGGGCGAGATTGCGTTACATGCCTTACACTCACACACGCACACACACACACACACACACACACCCCTCAGGCTGACTGCAGCTTTTTAATTTATTTTGTTTTGTCTTCAAAAAGGCTTTTAAAGTTCATGTTAACCTGTTTTCACCTGTGTGGAAATGTTCAGGGACATGTGAGCATTCTGTGATTTGTCCTGGTTCTAAATGTCCTTGAGGGTGGTCTTGACCAAGCCAGCTTCAAAACTTTCCTCACTGATCCCCAGACCTGAGGTGACCTCATCCTTCTTTGCCCAGTGACAGTTCTTAGAGTCTTTTCTCCTACTTGGTGTTTATGTACAGTGGTATGCTTGTAAATATTTAACAACTGGCTGGGGTGGGAAGTGGAAGGAGGAAGTCTGGGTTTGCAGTGGTCATCAATTTCTGTGGGGTAAGAACTCCCACCATGACTGAGTTCAAGCCACCATCATTGTGATACCACTGAACACAGTTGGAAGAAATGCACTATAGCACACTGCACAGATACAGTAGATGTAATTGCACTCAAGATCAGAGATGATAGTAAAATGATTAAGAAGTGATGACTTTCAGGTCTTATTACCATTGTTTTAATATAATCTATTTAATCATAAATTTATATCAGTTCAGTTCAGTCACTCAGTCATGTCTGACTCTTGGTGGACCCTACGGACTGCAGTATGCCAGGCTTCCCTGTCCATCACCAACTCATGGAGCTTATTTAAACTTATGTCCATCAAGTTGGTGATGCCATCCAACCATCTCATCTGTCCCCTTCTCCTCCTGCCTTCAATCTTTCCCAGCATCAGGGTCTTTTCTAGTGAGTCAGTTCTCCACATCAGGTGGCCAAAGGATTGGAGCTTCAGTTTCAGCATCAGCCCTTTCAATGAATATTCAGGACTGATTTCCTTCAGAATGGACTGGTTGGTTCTCCTTGCAGTCCAAGGGACTCTCAAGAGTCTTCTCCAACACCACAGTTCAAAAGCATTAGCTCTCTGGCTCTCAGCTCTCTTTATGGTACAATTCTCACAACCATACATGACTACTGGAAAAACCATAGCTTTGACTAGGTGGACCTTTGTTGGCAAAGTAATGTCTCTGCTTTTTAATATGCTGTCTAGGTTGGTCATAATTTTTCTTCCAAGGAGCAAGCATCTTTTAATTTCATGGCTGCAGTCACCATCTGCAGTGATTTTGGAGCCCAAGAAAATCAAGTCTGTCACTGTTTTCATTGTTTCCCAATCTATCTGCCATGAAGTGATGGGACTGGATGCCATGATCTTCATTTTTTGAATATTGAGGTTTAAGCCAGCTGTTTCATTCTCCTCTTTCTCTTTCATCTAGAGGCTCTTTAGTTCCTTTTCTCTTTCTGCCATAAGGGTGGTGTCATCAGCTTATCTGAGATTACTGATATTGCTCCTGGCAATCTTGATTCCAGCTTGTGATTCATCCAGCCCAGCATTTTGCATGATGTACTCTGCATAAAAGTTAAATAAGCAAGGTGACAATACACAGCCTTGATGTACTCCTTTCCCAATTTGGAACCAGTCCATTGTTCCACGTCCGGTTCTAACTGTTGCTTCTTGACCTACATACAGATTTCTCATGAGGCAGGTAGGTGGTCAGGTATTCCCATCTCTAAGAATTTTTCACAGTTTGTTGTGATCCACAAAGTCAAAGGCTTTAGTGTAGTCAATGAAGCAGAAGTAGATGTTTTTCTGGAATTCTCTTGTTTTTTTGATGATCCAGTGGGCATTGGCAATTTGATCTCTGGTTCCTCTGTCTTTTCTAAATCTAGCTTGAACATCTGGGAGTTCTTGGTTCACGTTGAATATAATTTAATTTTTAATAATGGCTACATTTAACAACTAGCTTGCAATACTTTGGAAAATGTAGCAATTGGCTCCATGAAAGCCAGTATGAGCAACTCTAGCACACATATTTATTTATATATGAACACAGTATATACTACCTTGTTTGATTATTATTATCTTTTATGTCCCTGACTGGATATATCCTCTAGAATATAAAGCTATTTTTCTTATACTTCTTTATATTTATTCTGCTGCTGAATATTTCTGTGTGATTAATTTCTAATGTTAATAATGATGTTTACTCACCAAAAATGTTTTTGTGAGGCTGTTGAAATTCACTAATAACAAAGTTTTGGCCACACTTTAAATATGACTCTTCCTGTAATCACATTTTAAATTTTTAAAAAGCTTATGATCTTATAACTGGTGCCAAATGACTCGATTACATTGAATCAGAAAGATATATTACTATCAACATAATTGAATCATTTTGTCACCAATTATAAGATCATCTACTATTAAGAGTGACAGTGACCAGCATTTTTTATCAATGCTGTTAAGAACATAGATCAGCTTTTAATTATCAACAAGCAAGCAAACCAGCCCCTATTGCTCTTGAAGTTAAGAGTTCTATGGGAGAGAGTATTCTTGGTGTGGGAGTGCCATGGTTCTGTTCGGAACCAAACTGAGAAACTTAATTAACCAAGCTCCCAAGAGTGATCAATCACCTTAAAATTTATACTTAGTAAGAACAAGTATATAACCCTAAATAACTAGTATATAATCCTCATTTGAGAAATAACTTTCTAGTAACAATAATATTACTTTCAATCAACCAGGATCCTTCCTTTCCAGAAACAAAGAATCAGATTAGCAATGAGAAGGGTATCAGTTGAGTATCAAGCCAGAACACAAGAAATGTAAAGGTCTTGCAAGACGCATTCTCTAGGATATAAACAATCCAAATGGATCATCTTTGTTCCACAATTGCATGTTTACATCTGATCCCAAGATTCTTAGTATCTATCAATACTAAAGCATATCTGTCATAGTTACAAAGTGCTGTTAAAGTTAGTGAAAATTACCAGTGTCAGAGAAAATTTAAAAAGCTACTATTAGTTCAAGTTACAGCTGAATGAATTTTACCCTTGTATGCTACAGCTACGCTGCAAACATAGCTCACTGAGAATACGCCCTAGTCTAGGGTTGGCAAACTCACATACTGCCACCTACCGCTTCCCACACCCTTGACAGACATCGTTAATTGATGAGTCGTGTCCGACTCTTCATGACCCCATGGACTGCAGCACTCTAGGCTTCGCTGACTCTCATCGTCTGCTGGAGTTTGCCCAAGTTCATGTCCACTGAATCCGTGATGCCATCCGATCATCTCATCCTCTGTCACCCTCTTCTCCCTCTGCCTTCAATCTTACCCAGCATCAGGGTCTTTTCTAATGAGTTGGCTCTTTGCATCAGGTGGCCAAATTATTGGAGTTTCATATTCAGCATCAGTCCTTCCAAAGAGTATTCAGGGTTGATTTCCTTTAAGGTTGACTGGTTTGATCTCCTTGCTTTCCAAGGGACTCTCAAGAGTCTTCTGCAGCACCACAGTTCTAAAGGAACTCTGTCTTCTTTGTTGTCCAGCTCTCACAACCACACATGACTACTGGAAAGACCACAGCCTTGACTCTATGGTCTTTTGTCGGCAAAGTGATGTCTTTGCTTTTTAACACACCGTTTGTCATGGCTTCCCTGCCAAGAAGCAATCATCTTCTAATTTCATGACTGCAGTCACCATCCGCAGTGATTTTAGAGCCCAGGAAGAAGAAATCTGTCACCAGTTTCGCCTTTTCCTCTTCTATTTGCCATGAAGTGATGGGACCAGATGCCTTGATCTTAATTTTTTTTCTTTTTTTAATATTGAGTTTTAGGCCGGCTTTTTCACTCTCCTCTTTTACCCTCATCAAGAAGTTCTTTAGTTCCTCTTCACTGTCTGCCATTAGAGTGTTATCATCCACATATATGAGGTTGCTGATATTTTTCCCAGCAATCTTGATTCCAGCTTGTAACTCATCCAGCCAGGCATTTCACGTGATGTGCTCTGCACATAAGTTAAATAAACAGGGTGACAATGAACATCCTTGTCATACCCTTCCTAATCCTGAACCAGTCAGTTGTTCTATATAGGGTTCTAACTGTTGCTTCTTGACCTGCATACAGTTTTCTTAGGAGATAGGTAAGATGGTCTGGTACTCCCATTTTAAGAGTTTTCTATAATTTTTTTTATAATCCACACAGTCAAAGGCTTTAGTATACTCAATGAAACAGAAGTAGATGTTTATCTGCAATTCCCTTCCTTTCTTTATGATCCAGTGAGTGTTAGCAATGTGATCTCTGGTTCCTCTGCCTTTTCTAAACTCAGCTGAACATCTGGAAGTTCCATTGAGTGCTACTATTCTTTCTAAATCCTGAAAGATGATGCTGTGAAAGTGCCGCACTCAATATGCCAGCAAATTTGGAAAACTCAGCAGTGGCCACAGGACTGGAAAAGGTCAGTTTTCATTCCAATCCCAAAGAAAGGCAATGCCAAAGAATGCTCAAACTATCACACAATTGCACTCATCTCACATGCTAGTAAAGTAATGCTCAAAATTCTCCAAGCCAGGCTTCAGCAATATGTGAACCGTGAACTTTCAGATGTTCAAGCTGGTTTCAGAAAAGGCAGAGGAACCAGAGATCAAATTGCCAACATCTGCTGGATCATGGAAAAAGCAAGAGAGTTCCAGAAAAACATCTATTTCTGCTTTATTGACTATGCCAAAGCCTTTGACTGTGTGGATCACAATCAACTGTGGAAAATTCTGAAAGAAATGGGAATACCAGACCACCTGATCTGCCTCTTGAGAAATTTGTATGCAGGTCAGGAAGCAACAGTTAGAACTGGACATGGAACAACAGACTGGTTCCAAATAGGAAAAGGAGTACGTCAAGGCTGTATATTGTCATCCTGTTTATTTAACTTCTATGCAGAGTACATCATGAGAAACACTGGACTGGAAGAAACACAAGTTGGAATCAAGACTGCTGGGAGAAATATCAATAACCTCAGATATGCAGATGACACCACCCTTATGGCAGAAAGGGAAGAGGAACTAAAAAGCCTCTTGATGAAAGTGAAAGTGGAGAGTGAAAAGGTTGGCTTAAAGCTCAACATTCAGAAAACGAAGATCATGGCATCCAGTCCTATCACTTCGTGGGAAATAGATGGGGAAACAGTGGAAATAGTGTCAGACTTTATTTTTCTGGGCTCCAAAATCACTGCAGATGGTGATTGCTGCTGTGAAATTAAAAGACACTCCTTGGAAGGAAAGTTATGACCAACCTAGATAGCATATTCAAAAGCAGAGACATTACTTTGCCAACAAAGTAATACCCTAGTCAAGGCTATGGTTTTTCCTGTGGTCATGTGTGGATGTGAGAGCTGGACTGTGAAGAAGGCTGAGCACCGAAGAATTGATGCTTTTGAACTGTGGTGTTGGAGAAGACTCTTGAGAGTCCCTTGGACTGCAAGGAGATCCAACCAGTCCATTCTGAAGGAGATCAGCCCTGGGATTTCTTTGGAAGGAATGATGCTAAAGCTGAAACTCCAGTACTTTGGCCACCTCATGCGAAGAGTTGACTCATTGGAGAAGATTCTGATGCTGGGAGGGATTGAGGGCAAGAGGAGAAGGGGACAACAGAGGAGATGGCTGGATGGCATCACTGACTCGTTGGATGTGAGTCTCAGTGACCTCCGGGAGTTGGTGATGGACAAGGAGGCCTGGCGTGCTGTGATTCATGGGGTCGCAAAGAGTCGGACACGACTGAGCGACTGATCTGATCTGATCTGATCTGATTCTTTCTAACACAGTCCAATAGACAGCACTCACAATCCTGGCCTTAGGCTTAGATGAAGAGTTAGGAAACAAGGTATGTGAAGGCTCACAGGGAGAGTAAGGGTTACATGGGACTAAGTGTGGTATTTCAGGTGTTTTTGGATGGTATTGCCATCAAAGGACAGCCACTTTCCACACAAACAGAAACAGCTCTTTGTCTCCCTGTTCTTGCCCCTCAATGAACATCTTACATTCATTACTTTCCCATTTACTTGTCTTCCTGGGCTTCCCCAGTGGCTCAGTGGTAAAGAATCCATTTGCAATGCAGAAGATGCAGGAGACACGAGTTTGATCCCTGGGTCAGGAAGAGCCTCTGGAGGAGGGCATGGCAACCCACTCCAGTATTCTTGCCTGGAGAATCCCATGGACAGAAAAACCTGGTGGGCTGGGTCCATAGGGTCACAAAGAGTTGGATACAACTGAAGTGACTGAGCAGGCATGCACTTCTTTTTCTAGACTGTGAGCTCCTTGAGTGCAAGGCCAGTCTTTATGTCTTCACAAAGCACACAATAACAGTAGGGTTTCTCCTCACATACAGTAGATCCCCCACAAGCATTTATGAGTTAAATCACAGACTAAATGTGCTGAAAATCACAGGCCTTTTATTTAGGGTGACAGAAATGGAAACTATGCCCACCTTACTAAGTTGTAGCAAATATTTCACAAGTTCTTAGGCATGTGCTTGTGCCCTGCTCTCTAATTCCTCACACCATAAGTAATTCCCATATGGGCACTAGTCTTCTGACTCTTCTGCAGAGCAGAGCGAAGCTGCCTACGTCTGCATCCAAAGGGGTCTGATACAGAAAGAAACTCTGGATGTCCTGCAGTCTTATGTTGTAGCACTTTTCATTCATTGTCTCACAGGAAGGCTGTGGGAACAAGTTTCTAATCAAAATACTTCTGGCTGCTACCCTTCTCCCAGGCTGAAATTCTTAGATCTTTTTCTCATTGCCTTTAATGATGTTCTCCCAATAGCCTTTTGAAATTGAGCAAGCCCCAGGAGCATCTAAAAAAGGGCTATGAGCTTCCTGGTCAGCACTTTCAATCTCTAATTATAACTTTACAGGATGGCTTTCCCTTAATACTTCTAAGGTGGAGCTGAGAGTAATTGATGGTTTTGAAACTAAATCTTCAGTAGCCATTGTTAATGTATTGAGGTTTAATGTCTCAGGTTCTTAGAGAGGTTGGTGAAAGCAAAGACGAAATGTAGGCTATCTTTCACTAGGAAGATGGAGGGGCTTTTATTAGGGTATAGTGAAATATTTACAAGAACGGTACAACTGTGGGACTCAAGGGCTAAATTTACCTCAAACCTTCCTCTGCATACTTGTTCTAGAGGAAACTGTTATGAGATGGTCTAATCCTGCTTGGAAATTCTGCTTTTAATAAACAAATGAGAAAAGGTGAGTCTTTTTCTACAAAAAGAACATTTTTTCTCACTCGTTTCCTTCACCAAAAGATAGACATATGCTTAGAATATAGTATAGAAATAAAAGAATTTTTCTGAAGCAGAGACAACATTTTGACTCAAGAAAAGAATGTTAGTCATGTTTGAGGATTTCTTTAAAACAAAAAGTAGGCTTTACTCTTTGTTTAGAAGGGAGCTTTGTCTCCCAGTCTCAGCTGTGGCTTTCTATGTTTTTAATATTTATTTATGGCTGCATTGGGTCTTAGCAGCAGTGCACGGATTTCTCTCTAGTTCAGGTGCCCAGGCTCAGTCATCACAGCTCATGGGCTTAGTTGCCCCATGGCATGTGGGATCTTAGCTCTCCAACCAAGGGTCCAAACCACCTTCCCTGCACAGGAAGGTGGAGTCTTAACCACTGGACCACCAGGGAAGTCCCTGTGACTTTCTATTTTATCAGACATACTCTTGTTGGCGTCACTGTCCTCTCTTCATCTTTCCTGAATACGTCCATGTTGCTTTGTTAGCACTTATTGTCCTTCTGGAAAGCCATTTCATTCCCTTCCATGCTGCCTCTTCCATCATATGTAAGCTACAGTACTTTTATTAGCATATTACAGAAGCTTCACCCATCCACCCACCCAACAAATATGTACTGTAGGTTTGCGATTGGCTGAAAAGTGAAAGTGAAGTTGCTCAGTCGTGTCTGACTCTTTGCAACCCCATGGACTGTAGCCTATCAGGCTCCTCCGTCCATGGGATTTTCCAGGAAAGAGTGCTGGAGTGGATTGCCATTTCCTTCTCCAGAGGATCTTCCTGACCCAGGAACTGAACCCGTGTCTCCCGCATTGCAGGCAGACGCTTTACCGTCTGAGCCACCAGGGAATCCCTAGCGATTGGCTAGATGGGGCCAGTACAAACACTGAAAGTAGTCCTTCCTCCCAAGGAACTTTCAGTTTAGTCAGAACTGGACTCTTTAGAAACCATCTGGCCACATTACAAAATTTGTTATATATTCAAACTATATGAACATTCTCAGGGACAATCATTATTCCTCCATGCTTGAGGGTTCTGGTTAGCTGACACATTTGTAACACTAACCTAGCAAGATGTAACCATAATTCCTTGACCTGAAATCTAAAAGCCTTCAGTCTGCCAACAGTGCTAGGAGAGAAAGCAGGGGGGACGGCTGGGAGAAGTCTGGAACTTCAGCAAAGAGCAGGCATAAATTCATAGGAAGAGAACTCTTCTTCCCTCTAATTCAACAGGCCTAAGGTAAGAGAATTGGAGAAGGAAATGGCAACCCACTCCAGTGTTCTTGCCTGGAAAATCCCAGGGACGGGGGAGCCTGGTGGGCTGCTGTCTATGAGGTCACACAAAGTTGGACACGACTGAAGCGACGTAGCAGCAGCAGCAGCAGCAAGGTAAGAGAGCGTGTTTCTGGGATTAGGTTTTTCTCACAGCAGAGCTGCATCAACCCATTTCAAGCTTACTTGAGATGACTCACATCCTCTCTCTTAACATTCTTCCTGGCCAGACTAACCAGGTCTGGCATAAACCTCAGAGCCCACAGTGAGATTCTGATATTCAGCTCACAGCAGTGGAACACCAGCCCGGTAAGTAACCAGATTTTCTATGACGTAAATGATCCTTAAAGCCAAAAAGCACTCTCACTCTGGGCTAGTCAAGAGATGTCAAGCAGACAGAAGCCTATTGCCAGAGTAGAGTTTTAAAGAACTTTCCAGAGTTCACATCTCCCTCAAGGCCATACTTGAAGTCAGCATCTATGTAACACTAATAATTATTAAATTAAAAGGCATTTGTTTAATGGAGCAGTTTCAGTATCCAGTGTTAAGTTGCTTTCTGCCATATGGCTTTGGGCATGGCATGATTAAACTATCATGTCCAGAGTCCCTGCTGCTGGGCTATTTAATGGAGCTATACAGTGAGAACCCTGAGTTGAAGGGGAATCTGTTTTCAAATCACATTCCCAGAGGAAAGTGACCCTTTTTGGCCTCTATGGGTTTAAATGCTCCTCCAATCACAGTGGCATACAGACTCACTGCTGACTTGGCAGGCAGTCAGGAGATGAGACATGTCCAACCCTAACTCTGGGCAGGGAAAGAAGTTGCATTGTGCAGCTGTTCCCAGGGTTCAAACACAAAGAGAAGAATAATGCATAATGATCACCAAAGGAAGAAGCAAGAACAGAAGCCCAAGAACAGAGCCCTTGAGATAAGGACAACTAGGGGTATATTAAATAGACAAAAACTTGAAACAGCTCAAAGACTAATTTCTTGACTAAGAGTAATAGCTACTAGGCGGTAATCACATCTTCTGTGCAAGCACACTGCTAAGTGCTTTGGTACATATCACCTCATTTAATCTTCCCAACAGCCCCTAAGGAGAATGCAATATCATTGTCGCCATTTTCCTGATGGCAACACAGAGGTTTAAAGGAACTAAGTAAGTTGACCAAGGTCACCAACTAATTAGTGGTGGAGCTGAAATTCAAACTCAAGTCTGCCTGACCCCAGAGCCTAAGTTCTTTAACCCCAGTGCTGGTTGATCATGACTGGCAGGCCTTAGTAAAGGTAACTGGTGGTGAATACCACCACACTATGGGTATTTGTTAGCTCCTTGTTTCTAAATATGGTTAGTAAACTATGTACAATCTTCATTTCAATGAGTAGATGTAGTCATTTCCTTTTGTTGGCTTTATTAAACCCAGTTAAATCACTTCAGGTGCTATTACGTACAGACACCTGGTGCAGCAAACCATATCTAATTATTTATTATTGATAAGACTCTGAAACTCAGAAAGGACAAAAATAGATAACTATCGCCTGTTTAAAATTTTGCTTCGACAAGACTTGTGCTCTCTTAATGTGATATCCAGTATAGCACTTTAAGTATTTTTAGTAATACAACACAGTTCCTGTCCCCAAAGATCTCAGTCTCCCACTGGGGATACTGGAGACAGAAAGTTCAATAATACTCAAGAACATAAACAATATAAGCCCTCAGTGACCCAGACAGTACTAAGAATATTTGGAGAATCAAAAGTCCTCAAAAGAAAGCGCCTGCTACTTTGCTATGTGAATGACCTATTCATAGACCGCATCCTACCAGACTAAACTCAGAAAAGGAACTCTTGTTCACACACTTTATTCAGCATAAAGTAAACCATTCAAACCCATAATTGTTCTGGACTTTGGGTGCCATGGTCAAAGAGTCTTCTATGAAATTTAATACAACTAGAATCCAATCCATCCCTTTGTAAATTTCTAGCACAATTTTGACAGTTTGAAACTTCCTGCAAAAGACAGAGGCACTGTCTCACCCTCAGCAAACAGCTTCTCTTTCTTGATGGGCCCTGCTTCATTAACTTTTAACTGGTGTTTTTAATATTTAGTTTGTACTTTTTAACTTTTAAAGCCTTTATCAGATGTCCTTTGAAACCAAATGCACACCACTAAAATACACGTGTTTCCAACATGATCAGATGTCTTTTCAACCTACTTGCAAAGACCTTGAGAGGACAAAGAATGTGTTTAATGATAGGAGCTAGCATGGCGCCAGTAATGAACGGTTCTTTCTGCCAACAATACCCAAAACTAAGGCAATAATTTTTAAAAGCCTTGTTTTGCTCTGGCAATGTAAAGCAAAGCATTTTCACATATATTATCTTATTTTGTTTTTCTAATAACCATAGAGCCAAGCAGAGTGCTTTTTATTACGCCCATTTTAAAGTAAGAAAACTAGGGTTCAGAGAATTCAAGTAGTAGAGCCAAGCTTATGCAACCAGTGAGCATCAGAGTCAGCACCAGAATTCCGGCCCTCTGGCCCACAGCCCGTTGCCATTTCAATTCAGCTATTTATACCAAACAATATAACTTCTATTCTTAAATGATCCTTGTAAGGGCAGGTTGCAAATCTTATTTGGTTTTGGATCCCTAACTTGGGACAAGTAGGAGTTCATGGTGAACAGGTAACAAAGACACTTTGTTCCTGTGTCTGTGCTTTTCACTGTTACTATTACAAGTTAACTGGGTTGAGCAAAGACTAAAAAGGCCAAAGTTTCAGGCTTTATTAATCAATATGCACAGGACAATCAGCTTTCTTGTAGTCCATGACCATACAATAGACTACAACTAGTCATCTTACTCAGAGAAGGCAATGGCACCCCACTCCAGTACTCTTGCACGGACAGAGGAGCCTGGTAGGCTGCAGTCCATGGGGTCTCGAAGAGTCAGACATGATTGAGCGACTTCCCTTTCACTTTTCACTTTCATGCATTGAAGAAGGAAATGGCAACCCACTCCAGTGTTCTTGCCTGGAGAATCCCAAGGGTGGCTGAGCCTGGTGGGCTGCCGTCTATGGGGTTGCATAGAGTCGGACATGACTGAAGCGACTTAGCAGTAGCAGTCATCTTACTAACCAATCCCAACAGGGATCTGGCAAGATAATGGATAACTTGATCCAACTTATCTAACTATCCTTTTATAATGTATGGATTTCTGTTCAGTTCAGTCGCTTATTCGTGTCTGACTCTTTGCGACTCCATGAACCGCAGCATGCCGGGCCTCCCCAACTCCAATGGAGTTGGTCTATCACCAACTCCCAGAGTCCACCCAAGCCCACGTTCATTGAGTCGGTGATGACATCCAACCATCTCATCCTCTGTCGTCCCCTTTTCCTCCTGCCCTCAATGTTTCCCAGCATCAGGGTCTTTTCAAATGAGTCAGCTCTTCTCATCGGGTGGCCAAAGTATTGGGGTTTCAGCTTCAACATCAGTCCTTCCAATGAACACCCAGGACTGATCTCCTTTAGGATGGACTAGTTGGATCTCCTTGCAGTCCAAGGGACTCTCAAGATTCTATATACATGAGAGCAGGGACTGTCACACATACAACTAATTTCTCAGGAAATGTCCTCATCAATAAGCTTTCTGGGAAGGACTCCTGACAAGGGCTTAGCGTAGTGCCATGATCTGTTCCCAGTGACACTCCCCCACCCAACCTGGCATAACTGATTACAGAGCCATTTTGGTGCTTGACCCAAAGGTAGTCAATTGGCAGGTGAAACCCTTTGAGGTATCTTGACAAGAAGGCTCTGCCCCAGTAGAAATTATGGGAATTTATGGGGCTGATAAAACTTTACTTTTTAGGAATTCAAAGTGAAGATATAAAGAAAGAGTAGCTTGGGAACTAGAGCAGGGAACATGGGAAGCCACTTACCTGGCTTCTGGTCAGGGTTACAGAACCTACTATTGGTTGTTGGAGCTCGGCTGGGTTTTCTCCCCCACTGGGCCAGTTATTTGTTAACTTTTTTTGGATCTCAAGCCCTTTGATTCTCTGATGAAAGATATGGTTCCTGTCTCAGAAAGATTGATATACACACATTCAGACCAATGGTTACACTTAATTTCAAGGTATTTATTGATCTTTAAAGCCCAACTTTAGACTCATCGGAAATCTATGGAGCACAGGGCAAGAACTCTTGTTTAACTGTTAGTTCACCTAGGATGGCTATGGTACCACCTTCATCTCTGACTTGAGACGCCTTGATTGAGTGAGTTAGTGAATGGACAAATGAGTGAATAAGCAATTGAATAAAAGAAAGCAGCTAGGGGTTCATGCCCTATGGACAGAACACTGGAAATATCTTCTTCCTATTTTTACGAATATGAGCTGGGTAGTATGACTGGAAGGAATGCCTGTTACTTATATATGCCCAGATGATTTTTAGTAGAGATCTGTTGACATAAATCTACTATCACCATCACCTTCCATGCCTCCAACTAGAGGGGCATTCACTGTACCTGCCCATATACAAATGAGAACTTGGAATGTCATAGCCTTGAATGGCAGCCCTGCTTCTCCAGTAGATACAGAATTGAAAATCTACTGTTTTCTACCTGAGAGTTCTAGATAATGATTATTTAGAATTTAAGTTACTTTTTCCTAATATACAACTTTAAAATAGCTATTGACACTTTTATTTATTTTTCTGACTTTTGGGAGAAAAAACTGCTTATTCTCAATAATTTAGGATTCAATTTGAGGGTGAACATTAGCTGACCTCTCCATTCACTTCTTAATGTCTTATTTTACAGAGAGGGAGAGATAGAAACCAAGAGAATAGCCTACTTTCCTGCAATTGCTCTGGCCAGGTTAATTTGGACTGTTACCCAAAGGGTTGACCAGGGTATAAGCTCTCTGAGGGTAAGATTGTGCCACATAGCTTTGCATCTACCCACTTCCCCACTGCCAATCTAAATGTGTTACAAATAGAGGGAGTTTAATTAAATGCATATTGTGGGCCATAAAGTAGGTAAGACAGACTTGGCTTTTGACTCGGGGAGGAAAAAAGAGAATTACAGCAGAATGTAATGCCTCCTGCCTTCCCCAATTTTTTAAAGTATTGAAGTCATTTCAAATGGATTAGATTTAAAGGTAAAAGTCTATCCTATGGTTTAACATTTTTAGATTTCTTAATTCTTGATCATAAACCTCCTATGTTAAAGGCTGTGTTTCAGTTTAAATCATCAATAATTACAATGGCAGGGTATGGCATACACTGGTATATTTTCCCCCTTTGGGATCAAGTTCCTTGGTGATAGTAGAAGAAAAAAGATTCAGTTCACTCACATTGCACAACTTAGGGGATCTGCCTGTGTCAGTACTTCTTCATAGATACCAGCGGCACAAAATACTGTGCTTCCATCCAAGGAATAAAAGCATCCTCTCATTAATATATTTAAAGCTCATTAACAGGAAATTTATGCTTGGCATGTGGCATAGCTAACCCTAAAGACCTAATTTTTGCTAGTTCTTGCATCACTTAGCTTCTCTAGGCATAATATTTATTCTTTTAATGTGAGGTTCAAAATATAGTTACTGTATTCAACATATGTGTGGGGTGAGGAGAGGTGAAGAAACCCACAGTTCCTGAAGTTTTTATGTGACAGGACTTTGCAAAGATGATCTCATCCTAAGGGATTCTTTATACCCATTTTACAGAACAGGGTACTGAGCTTCAGAGAGGTTAAAGAGACTTGCCCAATATCACACACCCTGGAAATAGCGCAGCTGGGATTTGAACCCAGCATACTTTGCCCTTCAAATTTGGGTCCTAGCACCCTCTTGGTGCCTCCCCTGCAGGGATCTATGACAGGTACTGGTTGTCTGAATCTCCATTACTGCAAATCATGCACGAAAGACCAGTTTTATTTGATAGGGTTAAAAGACAAAGACTCAAAGCTTCCAGCTCTCATAGTCTGGAGCTGCCACTTGGATCAACTATGATCTCAATGCTGGCGCTAGGTTCCATACTCCCCCATTGGAGATCAGAACCAGGAAGTGTGGTAACGCTCTCCAGCCTAAAGAAAACAACAGTAAGTTAGAGCTGCCCTGAACCAGCAGCAAGAGGCCAAGTTAAAGAACAGAAAGACGTGAGTGAACCCAGAAGTTGGCGCTCACATTTAAATGCCTCGTCCTGGCACCTTTGGCCATGGCATGTTGGGATAACATTTAGACCTGGGTCAGGAGTCAGGACTCAGATTCTATTTCTGCCTCCAGGAAGACCTTGCAGGGTGACCTTGGGCCAGACTCTACTTCAGTGTCCTCATCTTTGGAGTGTGGGTAACAATGTCTGCCGGCTGCTGCTGCTTAGTGGCTCAGTTGCGTCTGACTCTTTGCGATCCTGTGGACTGTAGGCTGCCAGGCTCCTGCGTTCATGGGATTCTCCAGGCAAGAATACTGGAGTGGGTTGCCATTTCCTTCTCCAGGGGATCTTCCCAAGCCAGGCATTGTAAGCAGATTTCTTTACTCTCTGAGCCACCAGAGAAGCCCAAAGTCTACCTGCTGCTGCTAAGTCACTTCAGTCGTGTCCAACTCTGTGCGACCCCATAGACGGCAGCCCACCAGGCTCCCCCATCCCTGGGATTCTCCAGGCAAGAACACTGGAGTGGGTTGCCATTTCCTGAGTTGGTTTTTAGAGTAAAGTTGACACAGCCCCGGGGCAGGCATTAGTACACAGGGCAGCTCTCCCAGTACACACAACATAACACAGTACAGAAGAGCAGATCATCAAGTTCTCTCAGCCCCAGAACCCTTCTCTGACCATGGAAAGGCAATCTGTACCTCCACAACCCCAATCTTTACCCATCCCTGTCATACCCAAATGTACAAGGTAAGTCTTATGAGGTTATGTCCCCAGCAACCCCACATTCTCTCCTCAACGTCCTTTGGTAGTTCCAGACACCGCAGCACCACTGCTGTCCGAGATCAGAACTTAAGCACTTGAAAAGCTCCAGAAAGAGGTGTCGTCTTGTCTCTGCATCAGGTAAACAGCCCATGGCCTTGCCTTCTGACAGATGACAACAGCCACGCACCAGGCAGCTCTGTGGAGCAGTGTTTATATGACACTTAGTATCCTGGGAGGCCTAGGACTTATGGAGATGCCTATTGCTGGGTAAACCAACCCCAAGGACCTGGACCAATGGGGAACTCAAGATGATCTCCACCATTTACTTGGCTGTTATCACCTCTCCAGCTGGCAGGAAAGAGCCAATGACTCCAGAAGATGACCCCAGCCTTTTAGATAGAAAAGCGTGGTATTTTATATGGTATTCAGCCAGTAGAATTCCCTGGTGGCTCAGAGGATAAAGCATTTGCCTGCCATGCGGGAGACCAGGGTTCGATCCCTGGGTTGGGAAGATCCCCTGGAGAAGGAAATGGCAACCTACTCCAGTATTCTTGCCTGGAGAATCCCATGGACAGAGGAGCCTGGCCGGCTACCGTCCACGGGGTCGCAAAGAGTCAGACACAACTAAGTGAGTTCACTTCACTTCACTTCAGCCAGTAGAAGAGAAAGAGGGCCTTTAACAAATTGTGTCTGTTGTTGGAAGGAAAACTAAGGCAGCTTTTGAAGCTACTTTCCTAGTCTTCAAACTAGAGAAACAAATTACCAGAGAAGAGAGTTCCTGAGAGCAGGATAGGCAGCCTAAACTCGATATTCCAGCACCTGTTGGGGAGCGTCTCATGAGCCCGCACCCTATGAAGCATTCAATATATACTGCTTGAATTAAGCCTCATGACAGTCTATCATCCTCTGGCATGAACCAGAGAGGCCATCTTGACCAATCATTAACATCTCTGGGCCTGGTCCTCTTCTAATGACAGGGTAAGAATTATCAACAAGTATGTTGAAATCCTCAAGGACTATGCCAAGGAATGGGAACAGAGAGGAAGTCAGTAAGCCACCCTGAGGCGGCTGATAATTTTCATATAAAAGGGCAAGGGGAGGAAGCAGTGTAAATAAGTGGCAGAATAGGGAGAAAAGGAAAGGCAAACTCAATAAACAGTTCCAAAGTAAGAGCCTCAAAATAAGCATCTTTCTCCCTTGGAATATTACTGTTTTGTGCTGGTTTAAGAAACTCAACTACCTTCCTCTGCTTCAGAAAATAGACAGGATAACAGGAAGCAGTTTCAGATTCCACAGTGATTATAGCTACTTAAGTTGACTTACCAAATACTGTCTCAAACAGATGGTATGTAACATTTGATTAAGGGCTTATCCTGCAAGCCCCACAGGGAACATTTCTTTCCCTCTTAATATAGAAAAGTGCAGAAGAGAAAGGAAGTAGGCTGCCATCCTTGCCCATATTCCATGGATATCAGTTTAGCCCCACGTTTGTGCCTTTCCTACCATGAATCCATGCTTATTACGGGACTCAAGACCAAAGCGCATAATAGTGACCCCACTGGATCTTGGTAAGAAGGATATTGAAGATCATCTCCTCTAAGGCCCTTGTTTTACGTAAGGAAATGGAGATAGACAAGGTCAGCTGACTTGCTCATGTTGACATTGTGGCAGGCCTGGAGCAGGCCTTCCCACTCCGGCTCTGGCATTCACACTAGCCTTTATATGTATACATAATGTTCAGTGTGGGGAAAACATACAAATCTGTCAGCGCCATTATTACTAAATTAGCACCAATCTGTGATGAGCAATTATCAGAACTTGAAGCTGATGGGTAATGCCATTCAAGTCCAGTTAATGAGCCAAAAGCTTGGTTCTTCAAAACACTTGACATTAATCAGCATTTGGCTTCGGTTTGTGACAAGTGTTTTCAAAACATCACAGACAATTACAATATTCCTAGCCTTGCTTAGTGTAAATACAAAATGAAAGAAAGTCGGAATTTCATAAATGACAGTCTCCAGAATGGAAATAATGAGTCCCACAGAGAGGGTACAATGTGTTCATCCTCCTGTGGCCAAATGTAATTTGGGAACTAACCAGCTCACTGAGAGATTGCAAAGTGTGAATCTGCTTGGTGAGGAAGAAAAGGCCTCTTTTCTCAATAGCAGAGCAGAGCTAGCAAGCGGGACCAGCCCCTAAGTGCAGTTACAGAGGAATTACCCCAGGCTTCATGCCCTGACTCCTCCCCACACACACACCACTGACCCCCAAGGTGACCAGCAGCACCCCAGATGAGAGGGCTCCCCAGCATCTAGGGGGAAGAAGCAGCATACTGAGAGTCATTTGGAACTCAACACACAGTGGCCTGGGACAGTTAATTTATTGCTTATCTACCCATCTACCTACCTATTTATCATCTATCCATTTAAAGAAAGTGAAAGTGAAAGTCACTCAGTCATGTCTGACTCTTTGCAGCCCCATGGACTATACAGTCCATGGAATTCTCCAGGCCAGGATACTGGAGTGGGTAGCCTTTCCCTTCTCCCAGGGATCTTCCCAACCCAGGGATTGAACCTAGGCCTCCCGCATTGTAAGCAGATTCTTTACCAGCTGAGCCACAAGGGAAGCCTAAGAATACTGAAGTGGGTAGCCTATCCCTTCTCCAGAGGATCTTCCCTTCCCAGGAATCGAACTGGGATCTCCTGCATTGCAGGTGGTTTCTTCACCAACTGAGCTATCAGGTAAGACCATCTATTTAAAATTATAAGCTAAAGCCCCAACTGTGGTTAATGTTAGGTTTTCTGGTGGACAGAGAGGATTGCTTCATTCACTGAGCTCAGGATTGCATTACTCATCAGCTGGTCTTATATTAATACAAAATGTGTTAATCAATTGGTCAGTCATTGCCTAATAGCTAATATTTATTGAGAAGTCACTGTGGGCCAGGAGCAATACTAAATGCTCTTCTCGCATCACCTCATTTCCTTGTCACTGTGACCCTTTAAGATAATAGTAATCATAATTACAGTCAAGAATCTATGCAACACATATATTGGGCACCTGATCATGTGGTACACTGTCCTAGGTATTGGGGATACAGCAGTGAATGACACAGCGAAGTCCTGCCTCTCTTGGATAAATCAGTTGGCTATTGCTGTATAAAAAATCTCCCCCTTACTTACTGACTTTCAAGAATTAGCATTCATTACTGCTCATAAGTGTATGGATTTCCAGAGTGGATTTTCTGGTCTTGGCTGGACTCTCTCTTGTGTATGTAGCTAGCCAGCAGATTGGCTGATCTAAGAGGGCCTTCTCTGGGAAGACTCACCTCTATTTCATGAGGTGGCAACTCCAGCCGCCCCCTTGGACTCATTCTTATGGTAAAGTCAGGGGCACTGAGAGAAGCATGGAGATGTGCCAGGCCTCTTGAGACCTAGGCTGAGAACTAGCACAGCCTCACTTCTGCCACATTCTATTGGCCAAAGAATGTCCAGATTCAAAGGCAGGGAAGTGGAGTCCACCTCACGATGGAAAAAGCAGCAGAGTCACATTGGAATGTACACCAGACTCAGGGAGGTTATTAAAGCAGTCCTTAGACTATGTATTTAACAATGACTAAAATGATGCTAAGAATTCATGAAGATACTTCATTTGAGCCTCACAACCCTGTGAGTCAAGTTCTACTATCAGTCTTTGTTCCCCTGATGAGGAAACTGAGGCCTAAAGAGGTTAAAAATTTTGCCTAAGATCTGCACAATGAAGTCAGGGTTCAAACTCGAGATCTCTGTGCCAAAGCACCAAAACAGTGTGTGATTTTTCTCCGGCCTGGGCACTTCAAGAGTGAAAGGATAAAACATGGCCACTACCTGCAAGGCACTTACAGTCCTACTGAACATACATTATATATATATATATAAATATATAATATATTAATATAATATATCCATGAAAAAATCAATAACAATACATGTCACTAAGCTACACTTGATAATTTCCCAAAAGGCAGTGAGGATAACCGTGGCTAAGACAAGGGACAGGAGCTTTCATGAATAGGGGGAGACTGAACTGAGCTATGGAAAGGCTATGGACAGTGAGCAGCAAAACAAGAGGGCTTTCTGATAATGGCATGCCCCTAATTTCTATGCAAAGTGCTTTCTGCCTCTTTCTTCCTTATAGAATAAACTTTAATTTCTCTAGAATGGCATGCAGTATTTCTAACATATGGCTTATATGTTGGTATTTTATTCAGCTGTGAGCTAAAGAAAATCTGACTAGCCATGACTTTACTCAAATAGGAATTTTTTTTTTCCATGCACAAGGCATGTGGGGAGGTGGGGGAAACAGTAGCCAGATGATGTCACTGAGGAAGCAGGAGATTTCTGGCTTTCTCCTCTGCCATCCCACAAACATATCCTAATTCTTGGAGGGTCTCACGGTGCCAGGATGGCTGCTGTTTCCACAAGTAATGGCATGTGCTCTGAAGTAGGAAGAAGTGGGGAGAGGAAGCTCAAGATGAGCATGCCAGTACAGGCTGTCTACTTTTTAAATGCTTTCCCACGACTTTCATCAACTTACACTCTTCTTTACTCTCTTTGGCCCTAGCCGCTCATGCATAATTGCAAGGGAAGCTGGCATTTCAGTTTTCTAGCCCCATAATATGGGAAGACAAGAAAGAAGAGGACTGGGATTGGCTCTTCACAGAGCTGTGTGTGTGCTCCACCCACACTGTTGACCTCAACCATGTTTCCCCAAAGCTTCCTCCAGCCATCGCCATGAACTAGCAAACAGAGACATCATTCCAAGATCACTTCAGTCATTTGCTCTCCTGGCTCCCTTTCCTCATGATGTCCTTGTCCCTTCATGATCTGTGAAATTCTTCCCCAGCAGGAGATGTGAATGCTGCCCTCTGTCAGGCTGCCTTCGTCCTTTCTTGGCTGCCGCTCTTGTGGCACTCAGCACTTTCTGCCTTGGATTGCTCCTCTATTAGAATGCAAACTCTTCAGGTTAGGGATCGTGTCTGATTGTTCATCTCCCTCCAGCACCTCACACAGCTCCTGGCACGTGCAGGCATCATGAAGGATGTCTCCTTGACTTAGTACACATGAGGATGAGACAAAGGACCACCAGGATAACTTCAGAATTGTCAGGGGTCGATGATGGGTACAAGGTGATGCCATCCACATTACCAGGAGTTCTGTCTCAGACTTGTTGAGTGTAAAGTGATCACTGAACCCACAAATGGAAATTAAATACAGGTATCTGGTTTCAGAGGAAAGGTCAGGATTTGAGTTGTAGGTTTAAACTCATGGGCAACAAGGAAGATTCAAAGTAGAAAGAGCTGAGGATCCCACCTATAGTTTGAGAAGGTCAAGGGGAAAAAGGGAGCAGTGAACTCCAAAGTACAAGCATATGTCAAAAGCAGGGGTGGGCAATGACACAAATACGATATCACTGAGATTTTGCTGGATTGGAAGCATTAGCTCTGTGTTTACCCAAGTGGTCAATGTGTCCTTGTGAAGAGCGTGAAGGCCAGGCTTGAGCAAGTATTTTCTGTCCAAACTCTAAATTTCAGGTTATCTACAAATGAGGGCAATAGATATGTATCACTATGAAGCACTAAATAAACAAATAAATTAATCTGATTCCCTTACGTGGCAAAGGACAGAACCTCAGTTGAAATAGTCTGGAAACTGGCTTAAGGAAAAGACAACTTATTGGTTGATGAAAGAGCAGAGATGTCTTTTGCTTCAGGCATGGCTGGATTCAGGGCCTAAGTAATGTCCTTAGGACCCTCTCTCTCTCTACCTCATTCTCATCCCTATTTCTTATTTTCTCTGGACTTTGAACTTATTGTAACTGTAGATGGTTTTCCCCATGCATCCAGGAAAGGTGACAGAAAACACTCCCATTGATCTCATCTTTACAGTTTGTGATCCCAAGACTGGGAGAACACTGCTCTCTAATTAGACACCTAAATGGCAAATCTCAAGGAAGAATTTGATCAGTCTTTCTAGGTTTCCTGCATTTCCCCAAACCAGGGAAACAAAGCACTCTGATTGGGCTTAGGTCACGTGTCAGCTACATGCAAAAGAGTCAATCTGGACTACTCTGTCCTACCATGCATGCAAATGCATGCAGATAAATTCAAAATCAGTTAAAGACCCAAATGTAAGACCTGAAATCATAAAACATCTACAAGAAAATATAGGCAGTACTCTCTTTGACATCAGACTTCATGATTTTTTATGTTTGGATATGTCTCCTCAGGCAAGGGAAACAAAAGCAAAAATAAACGGGATTACATCAAACTAAAAAGCTTTTGCATAGCAAAAGAAATTATCAGCAAAATGGAAAGTCTACCTACTGAATGAGAGAAAATATTTACAAACATATCTGATAAGTGGCTAATATCCAAAATATACAAAGAGGTCATACAACTCAACATCAAAAAAACCAACAACCTAACTGAAAAATGGGCAGGGGATCTGAACAGACATTTTCCCAAAGATGACATGCAGATGGCCATCAGATACTTGAAGCTCAATGTCACTAGTCATCAGGGAAATGCAAATCAAAACCACAGTAAGATATCCTAACCCTTTAACTTATATGCAGAATACATGATGAGAAATGCTGGACTGGAAGAAACACAAGCTGGAGTCAAGATTGCCGGGAGAAATATCAATAACCTCAGATATGCAGATGACACCACCCTTATGGCAGAAAGTGAAGAGGAACTAAAAAGCCTCTTGATGAAAGTGAAAGCAGAGAGTGAAAAAGTTGGCTTAAAGCTCAACATTCAGAAAACAAAGATCATGGGATCTGGTCCCATCACTTCATGGCAAATAGATGGGGACACAGTGGAAACAGTGTCAGACTTTATTTTTCTGGGCTCCAAAATCACTGCAGATGTTGACTGTAGCCATGAAATTAAAAGACGCTTACTCCTTGGAAGGAAAGTTATGACCAACTTAGCATATTCAAAAGCAGAGACATCACTTTGCCAACAAAGGTCCGTCTAGTCAAGGCTATGGTCTTTCCTGTGGTCATGTATGGATGTGAGAGTTGGACTGTGAAGAAGGCTGAGTGCCGAATAATTGATGTTTTTGAACTGTGGTGTTGGAGAAGACTCTTGAGAGTCCCTTGGACTGCAAGGAGATCCAACCAGTCCATTCTGAAGGAGATCAGCCCTGGGATTTCTTTGGAAGGAATGATGCTGAAGCTGAAACTCCAGTACTTTGGCCACCTCATGCGAAGAGTTGACTCATTGGAAAAGACTCTGATGCTGGGAGGGATTGGGGGCAGGAGGAGAAGGGGACGACAGAGGAGGAGATGGCTGGATGGCACCACTGACTGGGTTGACGTGAGTCTGTGTGAACTCAGGGAGTTGGTGATGGACAGGGAGGCCTGGCGTGCTGCGATTCATGGGGTCGCAAAGAGTCGGATATGACTGAGCGACCGAACTGAACTGAACTGAAACCTAATCTTAGTCCTAAGTTTACCTCATTGTGATAATCATTTCCTTATGTGCGAGTGAAATCATTATGTTGTACACCTTAAGCTTATACAGTTGTTGTTTAGTCATTAAACCACGTCTGACTCTTGTGACCCCATGCACTGTGGTGCCCCAGGCTCCTCTATCCATGGGATTTCCCAGGCAAGCCTACTGGAGTGGGTTTCCCTTTCCTTCTGCAGGAGATCCTCCCAACCTAGGGAATGAATCCATCTCTCCTGCACTGGCACGTGGATTCTTTACAGCTGAGCCACCAGGAAAGCCCAACTTTATACAATGCTCTATGACAACTATTATATCTCAAGAAAAGTGGAAGGATAAAGAAAAAGAAAAAAAAAAAAAAAAAAAGAAAGTAGTTCTACTAGAAGAAGAAGAGAAGGGATTCTTCACAGACACAGTCTACAAGTCTCCTCTTATAAGGCCTGTTGCAGATAGGCTTTCACCAATTGGGCCCTGCTTCTTGAATCCTAGTGGATTCAGACACAGAGTTTACTGATAATTCAGCTGTGAAGAGCAGCTTGACTCACTGCCCCTGCTGCTGGCTTGCCTGTTCAGCAAGCAAACAGCCTCTTTACCTCCCTCTGGGCGTTCGGACCTACCCTAGGCAGATGAACTAAAGGGAGCTTGAGTTAGTCAGTTTCAAGGCTCATTACTTTCGGTGACTGGCTTCAGTTCCTTTAGGATTTTGACTCTCCTCATGTTTTCCTGAGCTGCATTTTGGATTCCTACTCTGAATGCTACTTCCTCTGGGCCTGGGATAACCCTGGTGTAACCTCGTTACCAACTTTCCATGACTGGATCTCCTCTCTTTCTTAAATAGCCACTTGTACTAAAGCTATCTATCTGCAACTGAATACTGAACTCACCTCACTTGCCAAGTCTTCTTCGTATTGCCTACTGGTTGGACCACTCCTGTGCTATCTCTGGAGACTGGTTTAGACTCTGAGTTCCATCCCTCACTGACCAATCCCCAGTAATGACAGCTACTAACATCTCAAGAAACTTTCTCAGTCTCTAAATATACACGGCCACATGGAACAGCATTCTTGGAAGCACTCAAACTGGGTTTATTGCATTATAAACATTTGATCTTCCTACTGTGGAACCAGAAGCAGAAGTGGGAAGAACGCTCAGCTTCCCTAACGTTATCACACTGTCCCAGGGCCTTTACAGAGCTTGTGTAGCTGGGTATCAAGGTGTTGAAACAGATTCTGCCCTCTCTGCCTGAGCCCCTTTTTCCATGGAGTTCAGATCTTGTCATGGAACAGGACCATCTGATTCCCTCCATCTCTTAATATCTCTTTCTAGGCTCTTCCATACGGAGAAGGCAATGGCACCCCACTCTAGTACTTTTTTGCTTGGAAAATCCCATGGACAGAAGAGCCTGGTGGGCTGCAGTCCATGGGGTCACTAAGAGTCCGGCACAACTGAGCGACTTCACTCTCACTTTTCACTTTCATGCATTGGAAAAAGAAATGGCAACCCACTCCAGTGTTCTTGCCTGGAGAATCCCAGGGACGGGGGAGCCTGGTGGGCTGTTGTCTATGGGGTCACACAGAGTCGGACACAACTGAAATGACTTAGCAGCAGCAGCAGCAGCAGGCTCTTCCATATTGATACATTTAATAGATTCTCTCATCTCTGTCCCATTAGTTTGCCAAACATGCCTGGACATGAACTCCAGCAAAAGAAGAGGCCTGGGTTCAGGTTTAAATCTCTGCTACAAGAAGAGGCATGTTCCTGGCAATGGTTTCCCAATCCGGTCTATACTACCAAAGCAGTCTTGGTGTGTGTTTATTGGATCCCTGTCACGCACTACTTCACGTCCTCTCACCTGACTCCTACTGTAGCCCACTGCTGAGGCCTCGAGTTCCATGGGGTCTTCCCCTGGGTGTAAATCTGATAGTGTCTCCCCTGTGCCCTCATCACAGACCTCTTGAGTCCCGTTCAAGGGCTTCTCTTATGCCAGACACAGTATGTCAGACACAATAGTGTGTACACAATATACACTACCGCATTGCAACCCAGAAGCAAGAGGGTCAGTGATGCCTCGGGCCATCCCTTGACCAACAGATGACAGAAGCTGATGAATACATATTTCCCTTTTTTTGTCTACCAGGCAGGCATTTTTGAGATGCAATTCATAAGGCTCCTCAGAATGTTCCAGTGAGATAGAGCAGAGGTGGTCTGCTGCTGCTGCTGCTAAGTCACTTCAGTCGTGTCCGACTCTGTGCGACCCCACAGACGGCAGCCCACCAGGCTCCCCCATCCCTGGGATTCTCCAGGCAAGAACACTGGAGTGGGTTGCCATTTCCTCCTCCAGTGCATGAGGTGGTCTGTAGTTGTGATCAAACCAATAATTCATCCTTGTATTGGCTTTCCCACTTTCCCTGCCTCTTCCTTTTTCCCCACTTCTCTTCTTTTATTTTAAATAAAATATCTCAGGGTCTGCTTTCTGGGAAACTCAAGTGGAGAGAATATGATGGCTCCTTGATAGTTATTTATGAGGAAGAATAAAGCTTTGGGACCAAAGAAGCTTAGTTTCAAATTCTGTCTAACTAACAGGATGGCCTAGACAAATTACTTAGCCACTCTGAACCCCATTGTCCTCGTTTTATAATGGGGGCAACATGACTAACCCCATCGTGTTTGTCTAAGCACTGGACTGGAGAGTCTGTGTGAGGAGCTAACAGCAGCCCTGACTCAGGGTACCACTCAATCCTGTGTTCATTCTTTTCGGCTCTTTATTTTCACCGCTTGCTCTTTGTGGCCTTGGCTTGTTTGTTTTTGTTGTTGTTGTCGTTTTAGTAGAAGGTTGTGGGGTAGAAATGGAAATAGTCATAATAAAAGTATAGTTTTGTGTACTTCAAATGTACATACTCCACATCAGATAGATGAATACAAATGCAAAATTCCACTAAACTAAATCTTTAAATGTATTACTTTATAAAAATTATAATTTTTAAAAAGCACCAGAAAATTTATGCCTGTATTAAATACTCTCTAAAAGGGAGAAATATATCATTGTTTGAGAATATACATTTAAAATAGAGATAAAATGAGATTAACAGCTAGATTCTTACTTCTGTCAGAGCAGGAATTCTCTCCTTTAAAATTTTAAATGAAAACACCCTTATTGATACATCAAAATACACTTTTATTAAATATATATTTATTATATATAGAATATATTTATATAATTAATATATAACATATATAATATATGGTATTTTCATTTGTGTGTGCTCAGTCATGTCCAACTCTTTGTCACCCCATGGACTGTAGCCCACCAGGCTCCTCTGCCCACAGGATTCTCCAGCAAGCATAATGGAGTGGGTTGCCATTTCCTTCTCCAGGGGAGCTTCCCAACCCAGGGATTGATGGAAACCTCATCTTCTGCGGCTCCTGCCCTGGCAGCTGGATTCTTTACCACTGAGTCACCTGGGAAGCCCACTATATATTATAGGTCATAATATACATATAAAATAATATATATTATATGATATATACTATATTACATTATACATAGTCATTAAGAGCATTTTCATTTAAAATGTTAAAGGAAAGAATTCCTTCTCTGACAGAAGTATACATAATAATATATAATAATCTAAAATATCCTATAGATTTAATATAAAATAATATATTTAATATATAAACAACATATATAATTATATATTTAAAATATATATACAAAGTGCTTATTATACTAACTCCTTTGTTTCTAATAAAGGACTTTGAATCTGAACTAATGAAAGACAAGTAAATCACTGGGATTAAATCAAGACTATAATGTAACCTCTCATGCCATTATTCAATTAACTGTCTCAGCCAGAAGTAGATACCCATGGGAGCTTGGAGCATCTACAGGGCAAAAATTGCATTCTTGGAACAGAGTTCAAATTCCAATGAAATTACACTTGAGCATGGAGACATCTTGCTAGATGCTAGAGCAATAGTGCTATAGTGTAACAGCCTGGGAGGGTAACAGCCACAGCAGGAGCTGAAGAGCGCAGGAAGTCCATCCAGGGCCAGGTCTTCCAGGTCACTGATCTGCACAGTCAGGAACCCACAGTGCCCACAGATCCACGGTGTGCTGCCAGCTTTGGGCATCAGCGTGCCAGCAGGGGCAGCCTGAGGCAGAGCACCCATAATGGTGAGAGAACCACAGAGGTGGGTGGGCGGTTAAGAGGTGTGTTCCCTTCTCTTTCCCTCCTCTCTGCCAATGCACCCGAGCCTAGGGAAGGGCGGAGGGAGGAGAGAAGCTGTGAACTAGAGCAAGGTTCAAACTGCATGGACCTTGCTTTTAAAAACTGAAAATTTCTACAGTCTGCCCTAGATGTTGTTGAGGGATAGAAAGAGGGGCTAGATACTGATTGGTGGGAAAAAAATAAATCCTTTATATTTTTGTGCCCTAATATGTTAACATACCTCAGTTAACCACTTACTGAGATATCAGTGATGATAGAGAGATGATAGAGAACAAGAGAGATACATACATACACACATATATACACACAATATCTGACCAAGACTCAGATAATTTTTTAGTAGGATGAAAATAGTTACATTCACAGGGGTATTTCTGCTATGCCTTGCATTGAACCAGGTGGGTTACCCATTAATCCACTTCATTCTGACTACAATAAGCACATTATCCCCATTTCTGAGATAAGGAAACTGAGTCTTCAAGCGGTTTGAGTAACTACCCTGAGATCATTCAGTCTGTTAGTGGCCAGTAACCTCCTCTTATTGCTTATTCTAAAACTGAATCATTAACTCAGCCTAGCCCTACTTTCTACCATCTCATTTTATAAATATTTAAATCTAGTCTCAGAGAAATTTAAAAACTTGACCAAAGTTGTTATTATTCACTAGCAGAGAAAAGATTTCTAACAAAAAAAGGTCTTTTAATATTTTACTACAGGGCTTCTAATAAGGTTATTAAAAGAAAGGAAAAACTTACAAATAAGCCCATGTCCACTTTTGTTTTACACAGCAATTGTCATTATGTTAAGAGATCATAGTCCAAGGCAGGTGGCTGGCTCAGGCTGTGTTCTTGTTGAGGGAAGAGAATAGAGGGGCCTTGTAAGATTCTAACCTACTTGTGAAGTTCAAAGGCATTATTATGCTTTCAGCTATCAGCCCTATACTACTGGGTGCCTTCCCAGCACCTAGTACTTAGCCTGGCACATGGTAGGCACTCAGTGAACGCTTGCTGGATGGGTATTCAATGTAAATATAATCAATATGCTGTGGTCAAAATAGAAATCGACGCACTCCGAACCAAAAAAAAAAAAAAAAATTACTATTTTTCCCCCCTTAACATTGCATAGATAACATTACTCAGCAGATATGTTTTTTTCCCCATAATTCACATCAGTCAACTTTTATTTGCATCTGTAATATGGACGTGTACAATATGCTCATCTGTCAGTTTTCCTGAGCTAACAATCATGGTATCATGACCTGTCACCAAATACCAAAGTCAGACCTTCTAGGTCAGTCTTATTCCATTTGTGTATTACTTGTTACAATGTATATATTACAATACATATATATATACTCCTCAGATTTCAGAAGTTGATCAGTTACCCCCAATGATAAGTGAAGGGCAAGACTCTGCTCACCTCTGAAAGGCTTGTGCAGAATCTTACAACATGAAGTGGGAATTTCCCTTCCCTTCTGTTAAATTCTAATTCACCTCCACTCACCCACATGGCAAGTCTAGCTGTCTGCTCCAGGCAGCCTCTGCCAGTTAGGCCAGGCCTGATCTTGTTTTCTGAATGTCTGAAGCACGGAGGCCTAAAGGAAATATTGCTCTCATGCCAGAGCTGCTTTGTCTTCATGGGGAAAATTTTTTTTTCAGAGAAAGGTAAAGGCAGCCAATCTGAGAAATCTTAGTTGATTATTTACTATGACTTAACCTTCGAAAGATTCCACTGCAAAAGGAAGGGCAGGTATTTACACAGTTCACAGCCCAGGAACCTCTTTTCCTCTGCATACCCAGCGGACCTAAGCTATTTAGCTTGACCTCATACATAACGAGGCCAATTCTATGACCCCCTGAATTTCCCCACATGACTCGCAGGGAACATTCAAAGAAGTCAACTTGCTACTAAGCCTGGAGGAGTTAGGGTTTATATCATTCCTGAATTATCGACGGAGCTTTGCAAATCAGCTTTACCTGTGCACATGACTATGCTCAGTTAATCTTTACCACAGAGAAGAACGTTTGTCAATATAAGGGCTAATTAAGACCTACACTAAGTTTTTTTTCTCTAAGCAAAATATCAAAATTCAAATGTGATTTTACTGATTTGAAATAATAATTCTGGGGTTTCAGAGTATCATTTGATGGGACTTGAGGTTTTAGATCAAATCTTTGTGCAGAGATTAGAACTGCTCTGCTTTAGAAATATTATTATTATTATTAATCACCTGAAGCAAGTGCTCAAAATACATAAATGTTATTTGTAAAAAAGGCAATAATGCCATGTAGAAACTCACGCTGACGGGCTGTCATTTCAGAGGGCAGAAAGAGCACCATCCATCCCTCTTTAGGTCTTAAAAAAATTAAGTGAAAATGAAGTGGCTTGTGTTACATAAGAGGCAGATGACACAGAGTAAACAGACTTAACAGCAAAGTTAACAGTGCACTTGTTATGATGACTGTATCAGCTGGGAATAGCGATTGGATGCAAATAACAGAAGTATTATTAGTGGCTAAAGCAAGTCAGTAGTTCATTCTCACTTAAAAAGTTGGAAGGTGTTCAATTATTAAGGACCCCAAGTCTTCCCTCTTTCTCTCAACCTTATGATCCAACATGGTTGCTGAAGGCTCAGCTTTCCCATCCATAGCCCAGAAAAGAGGAAAAAGGGGGAAAAGGGCCAAAGAAGTATTCTAGCTTGCTTCCCAGAAGCCTCACCTGTAGAGTTGCCAATTTGGTAAATGAAAATAATAATATATTATATGGTGGCGGTGGCTTAATTGTTGAGTCAGGTCTGACTCTTGTGACCCCATGGACTGTGGCTCTCCAGGCTCCTCTGTCCGTGGGATGTCCCAGGCAAGAATACTGGAGTGGATTGCCATTTCCTTCTCCAGGGGATCTTCCTGACTCAGGGATCAAACCTGAGTCTCCTGCATTGCAGATAGATTCTTTACTCTTGAGCCACATATTAGGTAGTATTGAAAATTATTCATTGTTTATCTGAAATTCAAATTTAACTGGGAAATTCACATTTTATCTGACAATGCTGCCCTACCAACAACTCTTAAACATCATTAGCCATCCCCTGGGATGAGTGCAATTGCACTCATATCACACGCTAGTAAAGTAATGCTCAAAATTCTCCAAGCCCAGCTTCAGCAATACGTGAACCATGAACTTCCAGATATTCAACTTGGTTTTAGAAAAGGCAGAGGAACCAGAGATCAAATTGCCAACATCCACTGGATCATCGAAAAAGCAAGAGAGTTGCAGAAAAACATCTATTTCTGCTTTATTGACTATGCCAAAGCCTTTGACTGTGTAGATCACAATAAACTGTGGAAAATTCTGAAAGAGATGGGAATACCAGACCACCTCACCTGCCTTGAGAAATTTGTATGCAGGTCAGGAAGCAGGGGAGCCTGATGAGCTTCCGTCTATGGGGTCGCACAGAGTCGGACACAACTGAAGCGACTTAGCAGCAGCAGCAGCAGCAGGAAGCAACACTTAGAACTGGACATGGAACAACAGACTGGTTCCAGATAGGAAAAGAAGTACGTCAAGGCTGTGTATTGTCACCCTGTTTATTTAACTTCTATGCAGAGTACATCATGAGAAATGCTGAACTGGAAGAAGCACAAGCTGGAATCAAGATTGCCGGGAGAAATATCAATAACCTCAGATATGCAGATACACCACCCTTATGGCAGAAAGTGAAGAGGAACTAAAAAGCCTCTTGACGAAAGTGAAAGAGGAGAGTGAAAAAGTTGGCTTAAAGCTCAACATTCAGAAAACAAAGATCATGGGATCTGGTCCCATCACTTCATGGGAAATAGATGGGGAAACAGTGTCAGACTTTATTTTTGGGAGCGGAAATAGATGGGGAAACAGTGTCAGACTTTATTTTTGGGAGCTCCAAAATCACTGCAGATGATGACTGCAGCCATGAAATTAAAAGACGCTTACTCCTTGGAAGAAAACTTATGACCAACCTAGATAGCATATTAAAAAGCAGAGATATTACTTTGCCAACAAAGGTCCGTCTAGTCAAGGCTATGGCTTTTCCAGTGGTCATGTATGGTTATCAGAGTTGGACTGTGAAGAAAGCTGAGTGCCAAAGAATTGATGCTTTTGAACTGTGGTGTTGGAGAAGACTCTTGAGAGTCCCTTGGACTGCAAGGAGATCCAACCAGTCCATTCTGAAGGAGATCAGCCCTGGGATTTCTTTGGAAGGAATGATGCTAAAGCTGAAACTCCAGTACCCTGGCCACCTCATGTGAAGAGTTGACTCACTGGAAAAGACCCTGATGCTGGGAGGGATTGGGGGCAGGAGGAGAAGGGGATGACAGAGGATGAGATGGCTGGATGGCATCACCGATTCGATGCACATGAGTTTGAGTGAACTCCAGGAGTTGGTGATGGACAGGGAGGCCTGGTGTGCTGTGATTTATGGGGTTGCAAAGAGTCGGACACGACTGAGCGACTGAACTGAACTGAACTGTAAGGGACACCAGGAAATACTGTCTTCAGCCAGGAGTTGTTGCCATATAGGAGTTGTTTTTCTAAGGAAGAAATGGATAGTGAATAAGGAGCTGACAGTCTTTGTAAGAAACTGAGGGCGAACCTGGAAGAAGGTCCTCATCCAGGCCCCACACTCCTGTGCAGCATTTCTTGACTACATCAGCCCCTCGTGGTCACTCTGGACTCTGAACGCCTATGGCTTTTTTGCCTTGGTTCTAGATACAAAGCTAAGAAACTGATTTTTAATAAACACACACGAATTGGTATGTTCAGGAGGCTAATGTCCTCTTCAAAGGAGTTATACTCTCATGGTGCTGCCACCCTTCAAAATAGTTTTGGAGTTTCGATCTGATGAAGCAGAAATCTTTCCTTACGAGGGAAACAGGAAGCTGCCATTGCAGGCAAGACCAGGGAGGCCTTGGAAACTTGTTGTCTCTGAATAGAAGTGTTCAACAAATTCCACTGTCCATCAGTCTTACACTGGGCCTTCCCAGAGCCTCCTTCCATCATTATAAGACCACAAGATTATCTTCTGGAATGTCAACAGCTCCAGCCAGTGGGGGCAGAACTGAATAAAGCAGCCTGTTTAGGAAACTGGCCCTGGCAAGCTCAGTGGCCTCTCATAACTCAATCATCTGCGGTCTGATCGGTCTCATTAAAGCAAGGTTTACACTGTGTTGCTTCCTAAAATAAAGATAGGGAACAGTGGGGAAAAACAGGGAATTAAAATTCTCCCCTTGTTTCCCTTGAAAATGTTCATTTTGGCGTCCCTTTTGCCTGATATGACTGCCTACAGTGCTGGGCTCTGCTGTGCTTAGTTACTCAGTCATTAACTGCGACCCCATGGACTGCAGTCCGCCAGGCTCCTCTGTCCATGCTGCTGCTAAGTCACTTCAGTCGTGTCCGACTCTGTGTGACCCCATAGACATCAGCCCACGAGGCTCCCCCGTCCCTGGGATTCTCCAGGCAAGAACGCTGGAATGGGTTGACATTGCCTTCTCCACCTCTGTCCATAGGATTCTCCAGATAAGAATACTGGAGTGGGTTGCCATGCCCTCCTCTGGGGGATCTTCCCTACAGTTCTTACCTGCTACAAATCAGGTTTCCATCCTTTCTCTGGCTCTTGGCTGGATGAACCTGGCATATTTTATAAGGTCAATCTTTACCTATAAGAAAGCACATCCCGCCTATCTTCAGGTCCCTTCCTTGAGCTAACTGTGTGGTTGGCAAGCTTTCAAACAGAGGGATGAACTTATTTTTCTAAGGTGGAACCCTAATATCACCCTATGGTTCAACACCTTTCCTGAATGGTTGTGGGGCAAACATCTCCACGCGGATGCTGATGACAGTAAACACATTACACATATTCAGCCTAGGGTTTAACCACATTCAGTTCTGGGTTTGTCATATGCTCTCTCGCTATTTATACTGCTTTGGGTCAGCTACTTGATACTTAATGAAATTTGCCTCCAGGCTGCCCTGCAGGGAAAATGACCTATCTGGGGGGAATGCTGTTCCAACTTCATAACCTCTGAGGATTGCCCAATAGTCCTCTGAAAAGGCTGCAGGCCTGGAGTGAGCGAAAGTCCACACTGCTTCCCGGCATTGGAGGGCATCAAGTGCTTTAGTGTAAATAGAATGATATCCCCTGCGTGAGGGTGGGGGTGGGGTGGGGGTGGGGTGGGGGTGGAGGGTGGCGGCTTTCCAGCCAATCGCTCCCACAAGGGAGCAAGTGTAGAGGGCATGAACGATGTGGCAATCCGGCCTCCGCTCAAGGTCGGAACGGGCAGGGTTCCTCAGTGATGATTTTACCAACCTTTCAGTTATTTCGGAAGCAAGAACACAACAGAGGCAAGAATGGATCTATGGGATGGAAATAATGGGCCATTTATAACCCAAAATGAGACTGCCAGGAAAAACAAACACACAAAAAAGTACATTTATCAGAAGCCCACACTGTCCAAGGCTAGCGGGGTACAAGGTACTGCGCGTTCAGCTTCCTGGGCCAAGAGCTACAGTAAGTCATGTCCCCCCTGGACTGCTGCTTCTCCTGTCAGCCAGATCAAGAGCCTCAACCACCTGGTGGAGAAAAGCTTTGGTGTTTTCCAAGTGTGTGCCGGGTGGATGTTTCACATTTTTGATAAAGATGTGGAGTCATGCTGCAACACTTAACAAGTGCTCCTGCGTAACAGTTGCGCAATTCTGAGAGGCCCAGGGCTCCGCACACCAGCGAGCTGCCGCGAACCCCCAGCTTATGTAATGTGTGAGCGCACCCTTGGGCTTCTCCTTGCAGACTGCTGAGGAATTTCCAGACTCTGAGGTTGGCCTTGGTTTCAGCAGTTCTTTGCCCCAAAGGTGCGTCAAATAGCTTAGCTGTCGGCACCTACTGGTGTGGAGGCGGCTGCTGGAGGCTGATCCCTCTCTGGCAGCCTCATAGAGCAGACTGGCTCTGGTCCCCAGGCGGCCTTGGTCTCACCCTGAAGCACCCTGTCCTGAGGGGGAATGAGGACTTTTCATCTTAGGAAGCCTAGGCCTGAAGTTTGAACTGGGGTTGCTCTGACAAATCGATTTCCCCAAAGCAAAGCATCCTGGATGCATCGGGACACTGTTAAGTGGTTAGCACACTTTATCTGACTCAGATTCACCCAGTGCTCTCCTCCTAGGGCCCACCTGGAGCAGTGATAAAGGAGGTCAAGTGTGGGTTTTATGCTCTCTCACCTCCAATCACTGTACCCATGCCTGCCTCCTAGCTTGCCTTTGATTTCCATCCAGGCTTCCACTCACTCCACAGAGCTTCTGGGCGCCTGCTCTGGGCCACGTGCTGGGCAGCAGGCAGGGCTGGTGCAGGGCTTTCACAGCACCTGGTGGCCCCCTGTGGTGCAGGGAGGAGCTCTGCAGGAGCCCCGTTTCCCGGGTCACTCTCAGCCCCACCATCAGTGTCCCCAGACCATCCCTCTCTCCATTCACCTTCCCCGACTCTTTCCATCTCCCCCTTCATTTCTTTATAGTGCTTATCATAGTAATCTAACAAATTATTCTTGTACAAAGGTTGCTTTTGGAAATCACTGGTTCCTCTCAGGAGTTTCCACATATGAAAAAATGATGGTTTGAAGAAACAAAGCCTTTTATGAGATGAACACGGGTCTAATGGGAATTTGAAACAGGGAGTAATATCAATATATTGTCTGAGCAGACTCTGTCTGGTTTCAGCAGGGAGAGAGGTTGCTTCCTTCCCCTCTGTACAGTGAACTCTGTGTGGGGTGGTTAAAAGAATAAATTCCAGAGCTGAACAATCTGGGTTGAAATCCCAGCTTTGTTAACTTACAATCTTAGGGAAGATCTTGGATCTTTGGTCCTTAATTTCCTCCTATGGAAAAGACAGATGGTAGAAATAGCTAAGGATATCTCACAGGCTGGTTTGGGGATGACCAAAAATTAATAAGTATGATATTTTTATAATACTGCCATGCTTAGGTAAGTACACTATAATTATGTTAACTGATTCTTCATGAAGCCAATTCTATTCTTTCTACATTACAGATTCTCAAGTAAGTTGTACCAAGAGTGGATGTGTGATTCAGGGCTGTAGTTTCCTCATATGCAAAATAGGAAGTAGTGATTGAATGAGGATGTGGGGTCAGAGGACCAGTCAGGTGACCAGATTCTGGTCTGTGTTCTTCGCTGGCTTTCTGACCTGGAGAACTCACGTAAAACTCCCTGCAGTCCAGAAATTGGACTTGATCCACGTTTTCCAAACTCAGGTTATTCAAGTAATACTTGTAGAATTATTACCATATCCCTGAATCACAGCTTCCCAGGTGGTGCTAGTAGTAAAGAAGCTGCCTGCCAATGCAGGAGACATAAGAGACACGGGTTTGATCCCTGGCTCAGGAAGATCCCCTGGAGAAGGGAATGGCAACGCACTCTAGTGTTCTTGTCTGAAGAATCCCATGGACACAGGAGCCAGGCAGGCTATAGTCCCTAGAGTCACACAGAGTCAGACATGACTGAAGCAACTTAGCACACACAGCACGCACTAAATCCCACCCTGGTTATTTACTTGATATTTTCCTTCAGATAATCTTCAAATCAATTCACTTTCATATGTAGCCTCACAGAGGGAATATCCATATACTCAAGGGTTGGATATCATAATTATAGGTTTTTCTAATGCACGTTAAAATAAATTTTTAATGAAATTTTAAAATATTTTTTATAACATCTTCATGCATGCCACCAATGAGGCGCATACTCCATTTTAGCAAATGTGAACGTGAACGTGAAGTCGCTCAGTCGTGTCCGACTCTTTGCGACCCCATGGACTGTAGCCTACCAGGCTCCTCTGTCCATGTGATTTTCCAGGCAATAGTACTGGAGTGGATTGCCATTTCCTTCTCCAAGGGATCTTCCCAACCCAGGGATCGAACCCGGGTCTCCTGCATCGTAGCCAGATGCTTTACCGTCTGAGCCAGGTTAAATGTTCACTGTGGATCCAATCAGCCCTAAAACCCTCTTGAGAAATGTTATATAATTTCCATGTGGCTATTTAGCTTTTTGTGTTTCTTTATATCACTTGCCTCATTCAGGGCACAGACTATGGCTTATACCTCTTTAGGCACCAAGCACCTGGAAAAGGGCTTGGTAAATATTTAATTTTAAGTTAGAAGTACATGCATGCATACCTACAAATATATCTGTGGCCCACTAACAACCAGGCCAGTACTGAAAACACTCCTTTCTTTCTCTCCACATCCTTATCACTGTGTTTGTTGGGTAGTTGTTCCCTGAATGAAGTGAAGCATGTGGGACTCCAGGCCCTAAGTGGGCACTCAGGAAATGTCAGCTTCCTGGACAGCCTTCTCTCTTCCTGTGTTCTTTGTTAGTGGAGCTGTTTGTCCATGTGAAAATGAGCTTACTTCCTCAGGAGTTTACAGCCCTGGCTATTGTTGGGTTATAATAATTGTCGTCCTCAGTGCCAGCCCTAGAAGTGTTCATTTCCAGGTCTAGAAATGTCTAATCTAAAGAAGGAATTGTGTTTCTAAATGCTATTATTGAAGCGACCTTAAGAAACAGATTTACTCAAATCTCATCAGTAAAAATGTGCACCTACAGTATCATGACATAGTTCTGGGTTCATAGAATGAGAAATTTCTCAATTTTTTGACATTTATTAAACATTTCTGTGTCAATAACCTTGGGAGATATAAATCTGAATGAGACTATTAGACTTTGAAGAGACTAATAGATTGTGTGTGACTTGGAAGCAAGTAATATTCATCTTACATCCCCTAGGGCTTAGCAAAGCGGCCACGTGTGGCAGCAATGCATTAAATATTTGTTCCATAAATGAACTAATGAAGAGATGAAGACACCAGTCTAGCACTGAAAGAGCTCACACTGTTTGAGAAATGAGACAGCACAGACAAAGAAAGTATTAATTAACTGTAAGCCTAACATTACACGAGATAACAAAGGCTGTTAAAGGTTAAATGAAGGGTACCCTGCTATACACCCTGTCCCAAAACACAGTGTCTTGATTCAGCAGTGAGTCTCAGAAAAGACTGTGTGTTAGCCCCTACTCTTCTGTCCTTATTGCCCTCCTGCCATTGCTGGTGAGCCGGACTTCAGAGGGATGTTGCTAAGTTGCTGTCATGTGACTGGTTTCCAAGGGCCACTGAGTTTATCAGCTCCTGGAGCAAGCAGGGTATTATTTAATGTAAACAAATCAATGGCTGTTTATCCTCTCAATAATTCTTCAGTCATCCACTGGCAAAGAAAGAAATGGCAATGATGACAGCTATGAAATTAGAATGCATGAGAAGTTAGAAGTCATTAATTCATGATTTTGCAGGTCAGGGCGACCCTTCCACTTGCCAGGAACTTTGCCATGCCATGAACTTCTACACATCTCTCTAGGATTCCAAATTGTCAGCATAAAATAGCAGCCCCAAATCAATGTTTTTTATTATTCATTAGTTACTGAAATACTCTTCCCAAATACACACTTAACTGAAAAATGCCTTCTCATAGGGTTTTAAAGCATTCAGTCCATGAATCAAACCATATAGTTCAGCCTATTTCACTGGGCACTGATACCAACACTAGCAAAACTCAATTAATTGGGAAGAATGACATTTCCTTTGGAATTCTGTTTAAAAAATGATTCGTGTGCCAGGCCAATAAAAATTTCAAGCAGTGCAAACCATAAGGAGAAGAAAGTAAATTTCTATCAACCTATGGAACCCAGTCTCACAGTCTTTTCCATAGAGGCATCCACTATTATATTTCTTGGGCATCCTTCCAGAAATACTCTATGTATATACAGCATAGGTGCCCCTCTGTTTCTTATACATACTCCTCTGTTCCTCAGTGAAACTTAAGAAATTGTGGAGTTTATTGCAAATCTATACACTTAGATTTACCTTTTTTATTTCAACAGCTGCATTATATTCCCCAAGTGTAGATGTCCCCAAGTTTACCCAACTCCTGGGGGACAAGTGGGTAGCTTTAATCCTTTGCTCCCACAAACTTATTTTTGCACGCATCTGAATAGAACAATGAATCAGTTCCTTAAAATTTCAAAATCAAAGGATATGTGAATTTTAATTCTGATAAACATTCTCAAACAGTGACACTCAAGTTTTGGTGAGAATTGCCAAAAGTAAAGTATTTATTTATTCACGCTAAAAACAAAAGCAAAGACTATGTTTTATTTTAAACCATAATACCTGTCAAGCATCTCGTTTTTTTAATGAAATTCATTTGCCAATGTCTTGCCCACTGAAACGTACACACACATGCAGACATGATTATGAATCCATTCAAAATATACTTGACAGCGACTCGCTAAAGGAGGAACTTGCCAGAAGTTTCTTACCACCACATTGCGTGAGTGTTGCAATGGGGTTAGCTCATGAATACCACACGTTCTCCACTGTGCCCTTGCTGTGTTTACTATCTTTGTGGCCTTGGTCATTTAGCAACACTGCTTTATTTTTCTTTTTGTAACCAAAGGTCAATTTATCACCCATCCCCCTCCCTCCCTCCCTCCTCCAAATCACCAGGGACATGATTTCTTCTTGCCAGTGTTCCCTCACAAAAGTAACCAGTCTTAAAATGTCAGGCCAGGCAGATTATGGATGCATCCATGAAAAGGGCTCTGTCACAATGAACTTTGATTTATTTAATTTTCTATTACCTGTGGGAGTGAGTTCATGAACGACAATCTTGTACTCTGCTTGGCTGGCACTTTCCTCACTGGCTTCCTGTATTAAAAACAAACAAACAAACAAACAAACAAACAAACAAAAAAACTGGTGAAGAGATCCAGAACAGTCTCTCTAATTTCTCTAGAATTTACCCAACACACACTCTGTGCTACAATCTCCAGTTAGGGCTCCTTTCCTATTTACAGTTGTAACATGAGCAACATGTGGAGGTTTGGGGTTTGTTTTGTCACCAGCTGTAACCGTTTTCTTTTCCCTGCCTCTGACCACAAACTCATAACCTTCTGGTAACCGCTAAAAATTTACATCTGACTGGGTTGAATGGAATAAAGTAATTTTGGTTTCATTGGTGACAACCAATTAAATAAATGTTCTGCTTACATCTAGAATGGGTTGCAAATTTAAGAAAACAGATTATGTCCAGCTTCAAATATTTTGGGGCTCCAAGGATCCATAAAGTAATTGCCATAATATGAGTACCCAAGGAGCTTCATTTTTCCATTTATCTCAGAATCACTCTCAAAGAGCCAGAAACTGTAGATTAAAAAAAAAAAAATAGATTTAGACTCTTCAAGGAGGCAATATCAATATTCTCATGCTGTGGGCTGTTTGAGCTTCTTAGTCCAGATAGCCCTGGACTAAGGGCTTGCGCAGGCTTCCCAAGTGGCTCAGTGGTAAAGAATCTGCCTGCAATGCAGGAGACACGGGTTCAAGACCTGGGCTGGGAAGATCCCCTGGAGAAGGAAATGGCAACCTACTCCAGTATTCTTGCCTGGGAAATCCCATGGTCAGAGGAGCCTAGAGGCCTACAGTCCATGGGGTCACAAAAGAATAAGAATAGGACATGAGTTACTGACTAAACAACGACAGTCAGGGCTCGTTCAGGTAGCAATGGAAAGACCAGATCTTCTATTTAAAATGAAAGCAAGAAACCACCGCACTATGGGGACACTTTGTTGGTAAACTTCAACCCCACATGAGTCCTGCCCATGAGGGAGTCTAGGAGTTGGTGCTGCTGCTCCTGATCCTGCCATAGAGGGTCCCCAGAAGTAGGACCCCAGGGACTTAGGAAAGAGGATGCAGATGGACAGTAGGTAGGAGCCACTGAATTATGCCAGACCAGGCTACAGAAACCTTGAAAGGAACATTTCAAAAGCCTTAAAGCCTTCAGCACAATGGAAAGACTTC
The DNA here is from genome assembly GCA_935064755.1 of Tragelaphus eurycerus. Taxonomy (NCBI): domain Eukaryota; kingdom Metazoa; phylum Chordata; class Mammalia; order Artiodactyla; family Bovidae; genus Tragelaphus; species Tragelaphus eurycerus. The sequence continues at coordinate 33,663,275 of CAKXYN010000010.1, read as the reverse complement.
AAAATTAAAGTAATTCCCCACTTTTAGGCACTTATACTCAAGACACAGATATCTCTTATCAATGGACTTCTCTATATTCCAACGCCTTTTATTCATCAAGCACTTATTAGTCACATGTGAAGGGCTAGCCTTCCATCTTAGTGCTGTACAAAGACTAAAAAGTCATCAACTCTGCCCCATAGCATGCGCTCATTAAATAACATTGAATGAGTGAATCAAAGGATGCATGAATGAAGGAACAAAGCTTACAATCAAGTAAGGGGAGAAAACACAGAAAAGCAGGTGGCTGGTGTAGAATACAGTGGTGTGAGTGGTCAGTTCTACCCAGGATGGTAGAGAAAGGTCTCAGGCTTGAGGTGACCAATAGGTAATGGACAGATAAATGGGGGAAGCAGACATTTTTAATGTAGGAAGTGAAAGAACCTAGCATGAGCTAAGATCTAAAGCAGAGATCAGCAAACCAGAGCATGGACCAAATGCAACCTACCACCTGTTTTTGTAAATACAGTTTTATTTGGACACAGTCATGCTCACCAAGGTATATTTTGTCCATGGCTGCTTTCATGTTACAGCAGCAGCACTGATTAGTTGCAACAGAGACCACAGGATCTACAAAATCTAATATATTTATTAAATATACACGGGCCTGCCAGATAGGCCCAGTTGCTGGACCTTGGTGGTCCTAAAAGAGGCTTGATGAGAGATGAGATAGAAAAGGGAGCAAATCCTGAAGATTCTTTTATGCTGTGTTAAAATAACTGATACCTGTAAGAAGAAGGGAGGGATAAGATAGGGATAAAGGATTAAGACGTACAAAAGACTATGTATAAAGTAAATAAGCCACAAGGATGTATTACATGGGATAAATAGCCAATATTTTATAGCAGTTACAAATGGAGTATAAGCTATACAAATTTTGAATCACTATGTTGTACACCTGAAACTAACATAATATGGTAAATCAACTATACCTCAATTTTTTAAGAAAAGAAATTTGGTCTTGACTTTTCCAGAAATAGGTAGTAAAAGCACTTTTGCATTTATAAATGTTTCTCAGGGATCAAGATAGGTAAGAGACTCAATAAATGTATTTTTTAAAAAAAAAAAAAAAAAGATAGGTAAGAGAGATGTAAAATTGCAGCAGAGAACCAGCTCTCCTCTGATATATTCCTTGATTCCACAAACATCAGAGAGCTTAATGTGTGCCGTTATACATCTTGTCACATGCTTGGGAAAGACAACCTGGCATACAGAGATAATCAATGTCTATTGAATAAAGGAATTAGGGAAGGAGTGAAGACAATATTTTAATAGCATCATTATTAAAAGGCTTCCTGAATAGGCCACCTCTGTTATGAAACCACTGGCTGAGACTCCTACTGGTGCCCAGTTACCACACATGTAAACGCTGAGGTCCAGGCATGAGGCGGTTAACAGCGAAACACAAACCAGAGAGAAATTCCTTCCTTTCATCTCCAGTGCCAACATCATCAAATACCAGCCACTGGCTGAACCTGTGTTTATTCATGCTCAGTGGCCTAATGAGAGGGGATGGGACAAGAAGCAGCTCCGCTAATAACTGTCATAAAAATAATAATATCACTTGGCTCCATGTGGCACCTTTCATTGGAAAATCTTGAATCATTTTTTTCTCTCTTAGGTAACAATTATTTCCATTCTACTTCCACTAAAGGAAAAACCAAAGCATAGAGAGAGGTTGTGACTTGCCCAAGGTCATTGAGCTAAGCAGAAAGGCAGTTTTTAAAGGCTGAGAAGGATTTGGGGATATATGAAATCCAATTTCCTTTCCAGCCAAGAATGGTTCTGGTTCATGACTCAGGAAGGAAAATAGCATGATCCATGTTCAGCATCTCTTAAAAAAAGTCATGTTACAGGGACTCAGGCATAAGGGTCTATGTCAAGGGAATGTTTTAATGTTACATATTGTCCCTGCCCATCACATTTCAGCACCAACCACTGAACTGTGTCACAGCCAAAGAAGGCCTCTTGGAAGGTCCAGCCTGTGGAAGTGGGATCTGGCTTGGGGGTGTCTGTCCTTTCTGACAATTCCCCCAGCTGCTTCCCCTATCAAGTCCAGGCCGCTCCGTAACTTTATTCATCAGAAGTCTATTCTTAGGGTACCCACAGGTCTGTGATGATCCTTGTATATGCCTTTTGTCCCAGGGTAGTAGTAGCAGTAGTGTCGGTCGCTCAGTCCTGTCTGACTCTTTGCAGCCCTATGCACTGTAGCCCTCCAGGCTCCTCGGTCCATAGAGTTCTCCAGTCAAGAATACTGGAGGGGGTAGCTATTCCCTTCTCCAGGGGACCATCCCGATCCAGGGATCAAACCCAGGTCTCCTTCATTGTAGACAGATTCTTTACCATATGAGCCACAAGAGAAGTCCCAGGGTAATTAGCAATAATTCCCTTTTCACTCTAAAAAATGCCTCAGGTTGGACCATAAATTGTATAATCGTTCTAGCTCTAACAAATCAGGAGGCTTTTACATAGATCCAGAAGCCTTCCTCTATCACAATTGTTCTATATCAGCACTTTTGTTTCCTAGACCCAGGATCTTGAACTCACAATAGATTCTAACTTACGATCAGTTAAGTGATCTTCTCTGATAGGTAATCTCATCTCTATACAAATGGGAGTTTGCTCCCCAGCCTATAGAACAGTTAATTACTGTTAGAATCACTTCCTCACCTTGTGCCTTAATCTGCCTTTTCATATCTTCCAAGTGTTGATCTTCACACAATTCTCAAGACGCTGACAAATCACTCCTCTTTTTTGTTCCTTAGGAGAGCCCCCTAAAGTGCTCTGTTCTCCATCCTAAATACCCGCAAGCACTAGGAACAAATTCTAGCAGAGCTTTTAGGAATGTGGCTTTAGAATCAGACAGACCTGGATTTAGGTCTGGGCCCTGTCACTCCTTAACTAGGAGTAACAGAATTACTTCTCTAATTTCACTTTTCTTGTCTATAAATTTTGAACAAATATTAACTACCTAAGCCAGGCCCTGTTGGTTACCAAGCCAGTACCTACTACCCCTTCCTTCCTAACCAGGGTGCTCACTTACACACTCTTCAGCTGTCAGACTCCCTTGCGGTTAGGCATGGGCATGCAACACAGTTCTGGACAGTGAGGGGCCACTGCAAGTGCCAGCTAGGGTTTCTGAGAAAGCTTGTTAGAGGGGAAATATTCAGCTTACATCCACTGTTTTAGTTTTTCCCACTTAGTCTTTATCCTTTTTCCTTCTTTCTGTCTAAAAATCAGTTGTAATACACAAAGCACAGCAGCCAGGTTGCAAATATGAGGCTCCCCCAGAGAAGGACCCTGGGTTCTTGATGGAGCCTGCATACTCCCCCTGAAGTACTTACTGCTAGACTTCTTAGCCTATGAGAAAAATAAATCTCTCATCTGGGTAAGCCATTGAAGCTGGATTTCTGCTACTTGCAGTCAAGCCCATCCTAAATAATACACACAGGCATACCTGGTTTTATTGGGCTTCACATTACTGTGCTTTGCAGATATTGCACTTTTTACTCATTGAAGGTTAGTGGCAACCCTGCGTTGAACAAATCTATTGCTGTCATTTCCCCAATAGCATTGGCTCATTTGATAACTCTGTGTCGCATTTTACTAATTCTCACAATATTTCAAACTTTCTTCTTATTATTATATTTGTTATGGTGATCTGTGATCAGTGATCTTAGGTGTTACTAGTATGACTTGCTGAAGGCTCAGATGAAGGTTAGCAATTTTAGTAATAGCATATTTTCCAAATAATGTAAATCTTAATTGATGTGTGTACTTTTTTTTTTTTAGACATAATACTATGGCAGTATAGTATAAGCATAATTTTTCAACATACTAGAAAATCCCAAAACTCGTGCGACTCATTTTATTGCAATATTCACTTTACTTTTTTCACTTTATTTGGAACCAAATCCAAAATACCTCTGAGGTGTACCTGTATTTCAGTGGGTTGTTGTGAATATAAAGTGAATTTGCTACATGGCCCAGCACATAGCAAATACAGAGTGAATGGTTTGCAATGATCCCTATCATGATTATTATTGTTATTAGTCATTGACTTGGGTCTTAGAGGCATGGCCAAGAACATGTGGCTCTGGCAATCCTGCTGACCTCTGAATAGCACAGTACAAAAAAACATGTGATTTCTCAAGCACAAAGAAAAGTCAGTTGCAGATGTGTGAACAAGAGATATCTCTGTTAACGGCTAGTGAAGCCAGTTTTTCAAAGCACCTGTCAGATCCCCAAAGCACAGAGAAATGAAATTCCACCTGGGAGCAAGTGCTTTCTATCTTGGAGGGCCTACATGGTTTCCTTCTTGGACCAGGAATCCATCCTGGGGATATAGTGTGTCTCCCGGAAGTGTGGACTTCTCTAAATGACAGGCAAAGCACAACACTTAGAGGATGCCATTATTTCACAGGAATATAATTTCTGCTGAGAAATCAAAGCCACAGCTAAAACCAGCTCACCAGAAGAAAACATGATCAGATGCAGCATTAAATGTAATTAGCTTTCTATAACTAACCGAACTGCCCACCAAGTTCAAATAGAGATGGAGCTGGCCATGCATTCTTACCTGGATTCCACCAAGCCATTGATCCACCCAGTCCCACCCACTCCAGTCTGAGTTTACAGATATAGAGAGTAGTACAGTAAAAAAGAAAACCAATCACCCATGGATCTTGGAGTCAAACAGACCTCGGGTTCAAATCCCACTTGGCTGCTTACAAGCTGGGTAATTTTCCCTCTCTAAGCTGCAGTTTTCACATTTGTAAAATGGGGATAAGAAAGCTCATCCTACAGGCTTGTAGGGAATTGAAGGAGTCACTGTGTGGAAAAGTGCCCAGCCTGGAGTTGATCATTGGTTTCCCTTCCTCCCCTATCAGAAGGACAACTTTATCTCTCCCCAAGCCCAAGGAGTAGATCCAGCTCAGGTCCCTGAACCCAGGTACAGCTCACTGCCTTCTGCCCTGTGTCTCATCATCCATGCTTTTGGGCCACACTTGGAGAGCCAAAACCTTCCCCAAGGCTGAGGTCATGAAGCAGAAAAAGACAAAGCTCTCCTTTCAGAGAGCAAGTTTGGTTGGCTGAGAGCAAAGCCATCTCTCTGTGGCCAGTCTGCCCCTTGGGTAAAGGAGTCGCCAGGAAACCCAGCAGGACAAGGCTGGCCCAAATGGTCCTCCCATCAGCCACACTCATACAAGTCATCTGGACAAAGAGCCAAGGAGTGGAGAACTGCTCCTCCCAGACTCTCCATCCTCTGGGTACAGCACTCCCGGGTCCCAGTCTCAGGCAGGATGGAACACGACAGTCACGAGATCCGCACCTTAAGCCATGAAGCGTACTCTTCTTGCAACATCACCTGGCAGGTGCCCTTGGCAGCTGGTTCCACAGCTGCAGTGGTGCACGTAGCATTTTGCTCCCCTCTGTGTCATGGGAGCTGTGAACAATATTCTCCCCACTTTCATTTTAACCAATGGCTTATCCAGGGATATTTACCAAACAGGGTTGTGGATAGTGAGACTAGCTAGATATTTGCACATACATTGCTCTGTAACTGTACAAACTAGCAATATAAAACCACACAGAGACTGGAAATTTAGGCTCATCACAGAATATGTTTTGTCAGAGAGGATAAGAACAGATAAACTAATAACAGCAAATGGAAATTATTAACTGTATGCCAGGGTCTTCATTGAGCACTTCACTTTCTATTGTTATTATCTCCATTTTACTCTATTTTAAAAGTTTTTGGAGTATAGTTGATTTACAATGTTGTGTTGGTTTCAGGAGTACAGCAATTTCATTTTAAAAATTGCAAACAGACTTCTTGATTATCTTCTAGATATTAATCTCTTATAAGTTTTGCATGGGGCTTCCCTGGTGGCTCAGTGGTAAAGAACCCACCTGCCAATGCAGGAGACATGGGTTCAATCCCTGGATCAGGAAGATCCCCTGGAGGAGGAAATGGCAACCCACTCCAGTGCCTGGGAAATCCCATGGACAGAGGAGTCTAGCAGGCCACAGTTCATGTGGTTGCCGAAGAGTCAGACATGACTTAGCGACTAAACAGCAACCAAACAGGGTATAAAGAGGAAGAAAGCACCCATAAAAATGAAAAGGAGCTCAGATAAGAAGAATCAAAGTATATCAGAACAGGAAACCAGAAAACCGCATTCTTTATTAAATGCAGCTTTGCAAACTGAGTAATAAGATACAATAATGTAGCCAAGCAGAAGGCTTTCATAACCTTAAAAGAAATGAGGAGGAAAGAATTACTCCAAATCTATTATATTTATTAAAACCACTGATTTCTCTTGAAATAACATGTGATTTATAACAAAATTTACTGGAGGCTAACTAACAGAAATCTTGTTTTTGTGGGAAGTAAGTATTGTCAGAAAGACTAGAAGACTCTATTTTAAATCCTCAAGATTATAAAACTGAGCTTTTACAAATGAGGGGGAAAATTTGGCTCTTGAACAGGATTATTCAAGTGATTTCATTTAATCTCTTCTCATCAGCAAAAGGAAAAAAAAAGCAATTATCCTCAACTGAAACTAATACCATTTTCTATGGCAGAATATACCATTACAGCTAATACTGCAGTGGCTGGCTGTGTTGAATGCATCTTCTTTTTTTAAAAAGCCCACATTTGTTAAACACATGAACTGGGCAAGTTTATATTTGGCCAACTCATGTCTCCACACCTGTTCATTCAGGCATTAGCACTTGTAAAGCAGATGAACGCATCTGTACAGTGACGGGTAAAAATAAACCGAACTATTCTTGTAACATTATCAAAACGATGTGACCAAATAAAAGATCGTGTTTCCTGAGATAAGTGGTCAAATTAGATGTTTCCTCACGTTTTATGACTAGTTCGTCTTATTCACTGTGTATAAAATAGCTGACCTCCATTCCAGGAGAGTGAGTAGCAACCAAATTTAATGCTGTTTGCTCAGGGACCCAAACACTGGTTTCAACACCTTTGAGGCATAGCTTCTGAATGTGCTGTGGTTACACAGAGACCCAACATTGTGCGTTACAGAGGAACATTTAATTCAATCAATGCTATATTTGTCCTGTGGGATAACCATGTTACTTCAGTGTAGGTCAACTCTTTGAAATAAAGTTCCTGTAGAAGTTGGATAAGCCTTTATCTTTTAGAGTGAGCTTACACGTACACCGAAGAATTGATGCTTTTGAACTGTGGTGTTGGAGAAGACTCTTGAGAGTCCCTTGGACTGCAAGGAGATCCCACCAGTCCATTCTGAAGGAGATCAGCCCTGGGATTTCTTTGGAAGGAATGATGCTAAAGCTGAAACTCCAGTACTTGGGCCACCTGATGCGAAGAGTTGACTCACTGGAAAATACTTTGATGCTGGGAGGGATTGGGGGCAGGAGAAGGGGACGACAGAGGATGAGATGGCTGGATGGCATCACTGACCTGATGGACATGACTCTGAGTGAACTCTGGGAGTTGGTGATGGATAGGGAGGCCTGGCGTGCTGCGATTCATGGGGTCGCAAAGAGTCGGACACGACTGAGCGACTGAACTGAGCTGAACTGAACTAACTACATGTACACAGACATATATACTCTCTAGAATAAGAAGTTCCCAGGGTAAACAAGTTAAGAGCAGCCAGCAGTATCTCTCCCCATGTCATTATGCTTTAACCACACTAGCAACAGACTCCTTGGAAAATTATTCAAATCACTCTTCATAATTTTTTTTGCTGTATTAAATTCTTGATCTATATCTTCTATTATGTGAGTTTGAAGTATTATGTGGGCAAAATATTTTCCACATCTCACGGATTTGGGGCGTGGCCATACATCTTGCTTTAGCCAATAAAATGTTCTCCTGAACATGACACAATGTCTTAAATGGGCTTGTGTGATTGCATTTGGGCTGTGGCTGATCGGCAGATCCATATGAAAGAAATAATAAAATAATAAGAAATAAGAAAAATAAGAAATAGTAAAACTGCCTACAGTTTTAAGCCAGAGTGAAGATGTTGGTTATGCCAGACTGTAATTGTTGTCAGTCACCAAGTCGTGTCCAATTCTTTGCAACCCCATGAACTGCAGCACGCCAGGCTCCTCTCTCCTCCACTATCTCCTGGAGTTTGCTCAGATTTATGTCCATTAAGCTGGCGATGCTATCTATCTCATCCTTTGACACCGCCTTTCCCTTTTGTGTTCAATGTTTCCCAGCATCAGGGTCTTTTCCAAGGAGTCGGCTCTTCGCATCAGGTGGTCAAAGTATTGGAGCTTCAGCTTCAGCATCAGTCCTTCAGTGAATCTGATTTCCTTTAGGATTGACTAATTTAATATCCTTGCAGTTCAAGGAACTCTCAAGAGTCTTCTCCAACACCACAGTTTGAAAGTATCAATTCTTCAGCCGTCTTTATGGTCCAACTCTCACAACTGTACGTGACTACTGGAAAAATCATAGCTTTGACTATATGGACCTTTGTCAGCCAAGTGATGCCTCTGCTTTTGAATAAACTGTCTATGGTTTGCCATGGCTTTCCTTCCAAGGAAGAAGTGTCTTTAATTTCATGACTGCAGCCACCATCCACAGTGATTTTGGAGCCCCTCAAAAATAAAATCTGTCACTGCTTCCACTTTTGCCCTTAATATTTGCCATGAAGTCATGGGACTGGATGCCTTGATCTTAATTTTTTGAATGCTGAGTTTTATGCCAGCTTTTCAACTCTCCTCTTTCACCCTCATCAAGAAGCTCCTTAGTTCCTCTTAACTTTCTGCCATTAGGGTGGTATCATCTGCATATCTGAGGTTATTTATATTTCTCCTGGCAGTCTTGATTCCAGCTTGCGATTCATCCAGCCTGGCATTTCACATGATGTACTCTGCATATAAGTTAAATAATCAGGGTGGTGACATACAACCTTGACATACTCCTTTCCCAATTTGGAACCAATCCATTGTTCCATACTGGGTTGCAACTGTTGCTTTTTGACTCGCACACAGGTTTCTCAGGAGAAAGTTAAGGTGGTTTGGTATTCCCATCTCTTTAAGAGTTTTCCTCAGTTTGTTGTGATCCACACAGTCAAAGGTTTTAGCATAGTCAGTGAAGCAGAAGTAGATGTTTTTCTGGAATTCCCTTGCTTTTTCTATGATCCAACAGAAGTTGGCAATTTGATCTCTGGTTCCTCTGCCTTTTCTAAATCCAGTTTGAACTTCTGGAAGTTCTCGGTTCACATACTGCTGAAACCTAGCTGGAAGGATTTTAACCTCATTAGCATGCTGCTAAGTCGCGTCAGTTGTGTCCGACTTTGTGTGACCCCATAGATGGCAGCCCACCAGGCTCCTCCATCCCTGGGATTCTCCAGGCAAGAATACTGGAGTGGGTTGCCATTTAATGAGAGCAATTGTGTGGTAGTTTGGATATTTTTTGGTTGTTCTTCTTTGGGATTGGAGTGAAAACTGACCTTTTCCAGTCCTGTGGCCACTGTTGAGTTTTCCAAATTTGCTGGCATATTGAGTACAGCACTTTCACAGCATCATCTTTTAGGATTTGAAATAGCTCAGCTGGAATTCCGTCACCTCCACTAGCTTTGTTCATAGAGATGCTTCCTAAGGCCTACTTGACTTCATACTCCAAGACGTCTGGCTCTAGGCGGTAACCACACTTTGTGGATATCCAGGTCATTAAGACCTTTTTTATAAAGTTCTTCTGTGTATTTTCGCCACCTTTTCTTAATCTCTTCTGCTTCTGTTAGGTCTTTACCATTTCTGTCCTTTATTGTGCCCATCTTTGCATGATATGTTCCCTTGATGTTTCCAACTTTCTTGAAGAGATCTATGCCAAATTATTGTGGCAAAACATCATCTCTGTGCATTAGCATGCGCCATTGCCACTACCAGGAATACTCTTTCACGCCTACTCTCTTCCCCCCAGTTAACTCCTACTGATATCTCAGTTTAAATGTTTAGTACATACGACAGATGTTACAAACCAGATTAACTTCTCCCTCACATCCTGTGTTTCTCGTTTTGTAAGATTCATCAAACTTACAGTTATTTGCTCCGTGTCCCCTGACTAGAATGCCATCTTCTCTGAACGATGGGACCACAGTACCTTGTTCACTGGTGCCTTCCCAGCACCCAGAACATGACGGCTGGCACAGAGTTGTTGTTCTTGTTGTTATTGTTCACTCATTAAGTCGTGTCCGACTCTTTGCAACCCTGTGAACTGCAGCTTCCCTGGACAGGCTTCCCTGTCTTTCACCATCTCCTTGAGTTTGCACAGAGAGGATTCAACAAATATTGATTAAGTAATTTTTAAAGGTGTGTGGTTCTGCTACTTATGGTTGCGTAAGAAACAATTTTGGAGGTTTCAGTTTTCAGCTACTATAAAATGAAAACAATAATACCCTTCTCCTGAGGAGTTAATAATTAAATAAATTAACCAGTAAATTTAACATTCCAAGTATCCGACACATGGGCACATAGAAGGAACTTGGTAATCTATGGTTTTAATTATGATAAGAAAAATAAATATATCTGCTCTCTTAGAAGGTGATTTGTTTTATAGTGATATTTTGGCAGAAAAGAAAAAAAATTATATTGTACTATTGTTTATTATTGTTTACTTTAGATATTTCAAAATATCATGCTTATTTATCATGATGTAAGCCCACTTTTAGAAGCAATCTAAGGCAGAATTCAGCTAAGAAGAAATAGGTTTGCAATTGATACTTTATTTCAAGCATTTGTCATTAAATGATTCTATCCTTTTTAAAAAAAAAAAACTTTTTATTTGTATTGCAGTCACCATGTTTATTTAACTTATATGCAGAGTACATCATGAGAAATGCTGGACTGGAAGAAACACAAGTTGGAATCAAGATTGCTGGGAGAAATATCAATAACCTCAGATATGCAGATGACACCACTCTTATGGCAGAAAGTGAAGAGGGGCTAAAAAGCCTCTTGATGAAAGTGAAAGTGGAGAGTGAAAAGGTTGGCTTAAAGCTCAACATTCAGAAAACGAAGATCATGGCATCTGGTCCCATCACTGCATGGGAAATAGATGGGGAAACAGTGTCAGACTTTGTTTTTCTGGGCTCCAAAATCACTGCAGATGGTGACTGCAGCCATGAAATTAAAAGATGCTTACTCCTTGGAAGGAAAGTTATGACCAACCTAGATAGCATATTCAAAAGCAGAGACATTACTTTACCAACAAAGGTTCACCTAGTCAAGGCTATGGTCTTTCCTGTGGTCATGTATGGATGTGAGAGCTGGACTGTGAGGAAGGCTGAACGCCGAAGAATTGATGCTTTTGAACTGTGGTGTTGGAGAAGACTCTTGAGAGGCCCTTGGACTGCAAGAAGATCCAACCAGTCCATTCTGAAGGAGATCAATCCTGGAATTTCTTTGGAAGGAATGATGCTAAAGCTGAAACTCCAGTATTTTGGCCACCTCATGCGAAGAGCTGACTCATTGGAGAAGACTCTGATGCTGGGAGGGAATGAGGGCAGGAGGAGAAGGGGACGACAGAGGATGAGATGGCTGGATGGCATCACTGACTCGATGGATGCGAGTCTGAGTGACCTCCGGGAGCTGGTGATGGACAGGGAGGCCTGGCGTGCTGCGGTTCATGGGGTCGCAAAGAGTCGGACATGACTGAGTGACTGATCTGATCTGATCTGATAGTCAGTTAACAATGTTGTGATACCTTCAGGTGAACAACAAAGGGACTCAGCAATACATTTACATGTTCCATCTTTTTAAAAATGAATGAAATTTATCCTTCCTATTTTAAAGCAGTTTTCCATCCTTAGAGCTGACATTTAAATTTTTCAAAATGTTATTATTCATTCCCACAAACAGCTTTTGCATTAATACAATTTTAATTTAAATCAGTTTTTTTTCTTTTGCCAAAATCAACATATGTCCATCACAGAAATTTAGAAAAAGCAGAGAATTATTGAAATAAAGAAAATATATTTCTGTAATCCCAGCACCCAGAGATAGCCACTTTATATCCTTCTAAATACATTTTATTCCAATGCCTGTTTCATTAAATAATGATGAGATTGTGTTGTCATTGCCCATTTGGGATTGCTTTTTCACTTAATAATGCCTGTCAGTTTATGCCAACAAATACTCATGTGCAACATCTTTTTATAAATATTCACTCACAGCAATGGCCTAACATTGTATGGAAATACCATCATTTATTTGAATACTTCCGTATTGTTAGAAATTAAGTGTATTTCACTTTTTTTCTTCTTTTCCGGCCATATCAGCAATTTTTCTATGAATAAGTGAAGAGATACAATGAGTCATTCAAAACCCTTAGGAAGCAGCCACCACTCACTGGTGCCTCACAGTTCAGAGCTCAGTTAGACCAATCTCCTACCAGTCTCACTGCTTCCTTCCACACTCTTGCTATGAGTCTGAGACCGTCTCTAGATGATGGTAAAGATGGGTAATGGGCGAGATTGGGATAAAAGCGCTTGAAGAAGGACTTTCACTTCTGCTCTCAAGAAGGAAAGTTCAAACTGGAACCTATGAATCAGCACATGATCAAAAACATAACAAAAAGTGGGCCCGTATTTTGAAATATATAGGCCACTGTAGTTTCACTATCCGCAGTTACAATGTCCATATTTGTTTGACAAACATTTTTTTCCCCAACCTGGTTGGCTGATAAATAAGTTCCATCATCCTCATCTTACAGGATCTGAGGCACAGAAAGGCTGACTCAGATGCCCAAGGTCACACAAGTTAGCAGCACAGCCCGGGTGTGAGCCCATGTGTCCTGGCCTCGGACCAGTGCCCTTTCCATGCTTGAATAGTTCTCTGTAATACTGGGAATTATGAAGAGTAGGGACCAGGACACAGTGTGGCCAGGAGATTAGCAGAAACATGATTCTCCTGAGAGACAGCACGGAGACATCTGTTAGCTACTTAACATGAGTCTAACATCCTCAGTGAGGGGGCTCTCTGTCCACCTCTGTCTGGGGAGATGAGCACTGTTGCTCAATCAGAAATGTGTCCTTTAAAGAGTTTTGATATTCTCAAAGGAAAGGTGCTACTGAAAGGTGAAAATATTTTCATTGCTTCTGCTGTGCAAATGGTGAAAAGGAGAATGGCTTAGGTTAAGGAATGATTGGAAGACATAAATTCTTATCTAATAATGTCAAGGCTCTGCTCTGGAGCTCTCTGAATGGAAGGATTGTGAGTCCCTGCTGCACTGAACACACACTTTACAATACAGTAAAAATCTTCTGCAGCACAATCAGAACTGCTAACTAACGGGCTAATCAGAGATGGGAGGGGTGTGGGGGGAAGGATACATTTATGTTTCAAGCGTTTTACTTTAAATAAATGTAAGTTTGCTCAACTGTCATGGCACTTTCCCTCACTATTGAGTTCACTGGAAAGGTTCCAAAGCTACATTTTTTACCCAAAGACACAACCATAAGATCTCATTTTTCACTTTCATTTTTTCTTTCTCTGTAGTGAGTGAGAACTTAAATACACTCATGAGCAATATATCATAGATTTTATTATTTTTTCCAATTTTTTTAATTAACTCATTTGACATTGAGTCTTTCCATAGCATTCCATTTAAATTTCATTGCAATAATTTTTTCTCATTTTCTAAACACATGTTCATTTGTTGTGTCATATTAAAGTAAATTGCATAACTTTAATAACAAGTGAAACTGGCACAAATATATTAGAGAATAAAAGAATAAACAGTTCTGACTCTCAGACAGTGGGAAACTCAACTCTTGAGGGAGAGATGCACTGGTGTGGGCAGACTGTTCAGTGTGCTCTAAGCACCAGCTGGGTCCTCACACAGGGAATAGAGAGCCCTTATTCTTCCCATGAGTCACTTAAGTGGCAACTGGCTGAAAGAGTGCCCACCACAATTTTTACTAGCTAATTGTTAATACTAAGCAATGCCTTCATGGACAATGCCTGGTATCAGTCTTAGGAAGGAGTTTAAATTTAATCTATCCTATTTATACTCATAGTTTTAAAATCCCATCCTCTCTACCCAATAAATAAAGTCTGTTAATTTACCTATTCAGCCAGTAAGTTTGGGTTCACATTATCTCATTTCTAGGTCCCTAAAAGACCCAGTTTCTCACCAAGGCAGCCTCTTGAAATAGGAAGAAAGGACTGGCTAAACAAATGAATTCCAACTTTTATTTCCTTCCAAGCACTTGCAAACATCAGAAGCTATCTTATTATTTCTTCTTGTCTGTTTTTCTTAATTAGGAGGTACGTTCTGTGAGAGACAGACCTCACCTATCTCTTCCCCTTTGTACGTTTGGCACAGCTAGGACAATGCCTGGCACACAGGGAATCTACACGATAAATATTCAGTGAATGCTGACTTGATCTGGCTGCCCTGAGTGTACACAACCTCAATGTCTTCTATACTGATGTGCTGTCATTTCATTACTTTTTTCCCTTTTAAAAACAAATTTCTACACTATTAGTAGTTTTCCAGTTGCTTGGCAAAAATGCAGCCTGCAGAACGCTAGATTCTAATCTTTGCTCCAGAAAATAAAAGGGGTGTAGTACAAAGATCAGAGCTGCATAACATTTGCTGCTGCTGCTAAGTCGCTTCAGTCGTGTCCGACTCTGTGCGATCCCGTCCCTGGGATTCTCCAGGCAAGAACACTGGAGTGGGTTGCCATTTCCTCCTCCAACACATGAAAGTGAGAAGTGAAAGTGAAGTTGCTCAGTCGTGTATGACTCTTAAAGACCCCATGGACTGCAGCCTACCAGGCTCCTCCATCCATGGGATTTTCCAGGCAAGAGTACTGGAGTGGGATGCCATTGCCTTCTCCTCATTGAGTAAACCAAGGGTTTAAGATGGTCACTCAGACCCGGCCTTAGTAAATGATCTGTATATCTGTATACCTGACAGCAGCCAGCCACTCACAAGGTAACATTGTCCCCAAGTCCAGCATACTTCATGTCACCTCTAATTGCACCTACAGTGCAAGTTGCTATTAGAACTTCTAGTGTGGAACCGTGACAGAACTGCTAAAAATTGAAGATATTTTTAAAAAATGGATTTCCTATCTGTGCCTTAAAACTTTGCTTGGTTTTACTGAAGTGTATGTTTTGTTTGGGTACACTTAGCTTTATAACTTGGAGAAGGCAATGGCACCCCACTCCAGTCCTCTTGCCTGGAAAATCCCATGGATGGAGGAGTCTGGTAGGCTGCGGTCCATGGGGTTGCTAAGAGCCAGACACGACTGAGCGACTTCACTTTCACTTTCGTGCACTGGAGAAGGAAATGGCAACCCTCACAGAGTCAGACACGACTGAAGTGACTTAGCAGCAGTAGCAGCTTTATAACTGAAAAAGGGAAGATGTGATGAAAGAAATTTTTGTTAAAATACATAAATGAAAAAAAAAGCAATTATAGACGGAAAGAACAACTCATTTTAAGGGACAGGAGGAAGCAATAGAAAGTTTCTTCAAATAAAAGAAAAAGGAAGGAATGAAAGGAGGAAAGAAAAAAGAATAAGAATTTTGTTTTGTTAACTTCAAAAATAGTCAAGGACTCCCCTGGTGGTCCAGTAGTAAAGAATCCTCCTGCCAATGTAAGAGACACATTGATCCCTGGCCTGGAAAGACGTCATATGATACCGGGCAACTAAGTCCCTGGACCACAACTGCGGAGCCCACGCTCTGGAGCCTGTGCTACACAATAATAGAAACCACCACAACGAGAACCCCAGGCACTGCAATGAAGAGTAGGCCCCCTCTCCCCAACTAGAGAAAGCCTGTATGCAGCGACGAAGACTCAGTGCAAAAATAAATACGAAAGTAAATAAAACTTAAAAAAAAAAAAAAGATAGTCTAGATTTTATGCTGGCTTCTATAGAGTGAAAATGACCATACTCTCCCTTGAGCATCACCTTTCCCAGCCTCTGAAGCTACAACTACAGAGTTTGCTTCCAGTCTTCCCTTATCCTCACATCCATCCACCAAAGCCACTGAAACCTATCCTTAAAATGTCTTGCAGGTTCAGCCCTTCTCCATCCCACTGATACTGGTTCATGCTTTAGTCCTCATGGAGCAATGGATTGTGATGATGGCTCCAAATGGTACACCTGCCAGGGGTCCATCCCTGTGCTACACCAGCTCCATGCTCCCACCAGGCTTCCCTGAACCCCTTAGTATACCGTTTCCTCTCTCCTGTGAGCTCAGCTCACCGCTGAAGTCTCATCTCTCATCAGTCCCTTCACAAGACACCACGTTATGCTTCAGGCACAAGCAGGAAATAGTGGGCTATGTGAGTCTGCAGCTCAGTAGAATCATCAAAAATTTATAAATATGGTACTTATTTATTCTGAATTGTTTCCATAGTGAATACTGTGATGCAACAACCAGATTCCTTGCCCCAACCACCTTCCCAAACAACAATGCTCATTCCTCCAGCTGCTGGGAGCACGGGTTCATAGCTGAATCCCTCTCCAAAGGCACTGCCTCACCCAAGTGGACATGCCCTCCCTGCCGGCAGCCCACATTTGATGACTGGTTGACACAGGACAAAAACCCCTGGCCTCCTGCCTTGGTGGGGAGTAACTCTGAAGGGTCGCCCAGCTCCAGAGCTTCCTGTGGGATAGGCTGAGTTCTCTGTTGTGATTACATAAGTTCATCTTCTCTCTCTGCCCAAGCCTGCTTCCCTTACTTCCAGGGAGCACTTCTCAATAAATCTGCTTGGAAATCTCAGTTTCAGAGTTTGTTTCCAAAAAACCCAACCCAAAGCAATTTATCTCTTTAAAGATTTTTTTGGAAATATTACTATTTTGTAAACAGTGACTTCAATTGTAATTAATGTTCATGCTGGACTGTTAAACATTTTAAAGGTTCTGTGTTTTTTTTTTTTCTTCAGAATGTTTAATTGAAAAGAAAGAACATCTATCTTTTCTTATTTAAAAAGTCTATTAATTTCTATCCACAGCCACTACCAAGTATTGCTTAAATACCTGAAATCTGGCTCTATCATTTCCCAGCTATGTAACGGGAGAAGGTTACACAATCCCTTTTGATCACAATTTCCTCATCTGTAAATTGGGGATAATAATAATAATACTAATAATATGTTACTTACTGGATTGTTGTGAAGATTAAATGAGTTGCCATATAGAAACCATTAAGAATGATGCCTAGCTGAAAATGAGTGCTTAAATTCATTAGGGTCACATTAGCTGCTATAACAAAGAGCTAAAATTATCCAATGGCTCAAACATGGTAGATAGGTCTTCTGCATTTATATAACATTCCAAGGTTTTCCTGGTCCATTGGGTAACTTTTCTCTACATGGCTTTTCAAGGGCCTACATTAATGGATTCTAAGTTACCTTCAGTACATGGCTTCTCCATTCCTATTAACCAGAAGAAGGGAAGAAACAGAGGAGTCTGTATGGAAGAATCCCAGGGATCAGACCTGGAATTAGAGCTCATTATTTCTACTCACATTCTATTAGCTGGAACATAACCACATGGCTACACCCAACTGCAAAGGAACCTGGTCACTGTGCAGGAAACCTTGTTAAATTAATTATTATTATTATCACTCTCATTATTACCAATTTTCTTGCTTGGCTCTCATCTCTGCTCTTCTGAAATAACATAATAGTCTCCTCACAGATGTCCCTGCCTCCAGACTGTTCCATCTACTCATATCCTTTGTCCATACCAAACATGGAATTATTATCTAAAATCCAAGTCTGATCATGTCACTCACCCCCAAATGCCAGCTTCATACCCTTCTGCAGCTCCCCACTACTCAGGATCCTGTCAAAGCCCCTTCAGCTCCCTTATGATCCAGTAACTCCCCACCTTGCAGCTGGCATTCGTGATTGGATACTGTAGAGATTCCAGTGAGTAGGCAGATAGAATCCTGCCCTATAGAGTCTACATCTTAGCAAGGAAGCCAAACAACAACAAAACCAAACAAAACCAAATAAATACACAATAGTTAGTGGTAAAGAATACGGTGAAGAAAAGTAAAGGGGAAGGAAATTGAGAGTGGTAAGCTAAATACATAGGTATAAAGAACGTCTTAAATTTTACCCACAAGGGATAGTCATTCCATAGAGAAATACACCGCAGACCTGATCTTCAGTATAATTACACACACCCATGTGCTCTTGTCATTGACCTATATTTATGTTTCTTTGAACTTCTTTTATGACTGCTATTGAGGGAACTAATACAGAGCACCAAAGACTGCTTCATGTGCTTTTTGTGGGATGTTGAGAGAATAATTTATTAATGCTCCACTGGGGAATGAGAATACAAAGGGCTCATTTCCCACCAGCACAAATTGCTGAAAAATTCAACATAAAAATATTTAATGAAGTTAGATTTTACTCAAGGAATGTAAAACTATTATTTTTTAAATTACCTGAACAATGTTACTGCAACCTTGATAACTTGTAAAATGTAAAATGTCTCCTTTGTTATGTTCCCATCAGCGTACTGATTTGGGGTTTTCAGTTGTAAAACATGTGAGGTTGAAGATTTTCTTGTAAATGCTGTTCATTCAATCAGGGTGAGCTTGTCCCACCTGATTACAGTAGATCATCCTTCTACATCGCTGCTCTCTTATCCTTAGCGTGTCTTCCAAAGCATGGCCCAAGATGGCTGCTTGAGTGTCATCTACTATGCTTACATCCCAGCCCTCAGAAGAAGAAACAGGTAAAGAAGGGTATGGTCTGCTAAAGATACCCCTGTGCCAGTCCTAAGACCCATAAATATCTTACTTAATATAGAAAAGGGACTTTACAGTTGTGATTTAGTTAAGGATCTTGAGAGAGGGAGATTATTCTAGATTATCCAGGTGGGCAGTTATGGAAGTCTGATAAAAGGGTCAGAGTCAGAGAAGATGTGTCAGGGAAAGCAGAGGTCAGTGTGATATGAGGAAGTGACCCTCAGCCAAGAAATGCCATGTAGCCTGTAGAATCTGGAAAAGTCTCTTTTCCTAGAGACTCTACAAGAAACATAGCTGGACTCCAGAATTATAAGACAAACAATTCACGTTACCTCAAGCCACTAATTTTATGACAACGTGTTACAGCAGCAATGGGAAACTAACACCTTAAGTTACAATGAAGCAGATAAACATGGATAATGGGGCATACAATTAGCATATTCTGCCACGATGTCTTTCTTTTTAAAAATGGAAATATACATCCCAAAGGATATAGATTAATTATGCTTTACTATACATTTTTGGTTTCAAAAATGGAACTTTAGACTTCCGGTTAAGATGGCGGAGGATTAGGACGGGGAATACGCTTTCTCCTCCACAAATTCATCAAAGGGACATCTGGGCGCCGAGTAAATTCCACAAACAGCTTCGGAGTGCTGGCGGAGGACGTCGGACACCCAGAAAAGCAACTCACTGCCTTCTAAAGGAGATCTGTCTCTCTCCTTCACACTCCCTCCTTTTATCCTCCTGACCACCTCTGTCTCCTTCCTCCCTTTTTCCTTCTCTGTATAACTCCGTGAACATCTCTGAGCGGTCCAGTTGTGGAATGCATTATAGAAGAAGAAGTTTTTGAGACTACTGTAAAAATAAGACCGATAACTGGAACCAGGAGGCTTAAGTCCATACCCTGATCCCACGAAACATTAATTGACAGGAGCTCATCAAAAGCCTCCATACCTACACTGAAACCAAGCATCACACAAAGACCAGCAAGTTCCACGACAAGACATACCAAGCAAATTCTCCAGAAAAACAAGAACACAGCCCTGAGCTCCAATACACAGGCTACACAAAGCGACCCCAAAATCATAGACATCTCATAACTCACTACTAGACACTCCACTGCACCCCAGAGAAAAGAAATCCAGCTCCACCCACCAGAACACCGACACAAGCTTCTATAAACAAGAAACCTCGACAAGCCACCGGTACAAACCCACATATAGTGCAGAAACGCCACAATAAACAGAACTCCACAGACTACCAGAATACAGTAAAGACACCCCAAACTCAGCAATTTAAACAAGATGAAGAGACAGAAGAATTCCCAGCAGGTAAAGGAACAGGATAAATGCCCACCAAACCAAACAAAAGAGGAAGAAATAGCGAACCTACCTGATAAAGAATTCCGAATAATGATAGTGAAATTAATCCAAAATCTGGAAAGCAAAATGGAATCATGGATAAATAGCCTGGAGAAAAGCATTGAGAAGATGCAAGAAAGATTTAACAAGGACCTAGAAGAAATAAAAAAGAGTCAATATATAATGAATAATGCAATAAACGAGATCCAAAACACTCTGGAGGCAACAAATAGTAGAATAACAGAGGCAGAAGATAGAATTAGCGAATTAGAAGATAGAATGGCAGAATTAAATGAATCAGAGGAGAAAAAAGAAAAACGAATTAAAAGAAATGAGAACAATCTCAGAGACCTCCAGGACAATTTTAAATGTTACAATATTCGAATTATAGGAGTCCCAGAAGAAGAAGACAAAAAGAAAGACCATGAGAAGATACTAGAGGAGATAATAGTTGAAAACTTCCCTAAAATGGGGAAGGAAATACTCACTCAAGTCCAAGAAACCCAGAGAGTCCCAAATAGGATAAACCCAAGGCGAAACACCCCAAGACACATACTAATCAAATTAACAAAGATCAAACACAAAGAATAAATATTAAAAGGAGCAAGGGAAAAACAACAAATAACACACAAGGGAATTCCCATAAGGATAACAGCTGATCTTTCAATAGAAACTCTCCAAGCCAGGAGGGAATGGCAAGACATACTTAAAGTGATGAAAGAAAAGAACCTACAGCCCAGATTATTGTACCCAGCAAGGATCTCATTCAAATATGAAGGAGAAATCAAAACCTTTACAGACAAGCAAAAGCTGAGAGAATTCAGCACCACCAAACCAGCTCTCCAACAAATACTAAAGGACATTCTCTATACAGGAAACACAAAAAGGATATATAAATTCAAACCCAAAACAACAAAGTAAATGGCAACGGGATCATATTTATCATTAATTACCTTAAATGTAAATGGGTTGAATGCCCCAACCAAAAGACAGACTGGCTGAATGGATACAAAAACAAGACCCCTCCATATGTTGTATACAAGAAACCCACCTCAAAACAGGGGACACATACAGACTGAAAGTCAAGGGCTGGAAAAAGATTTTCCATGCAAATAGAGACCAAAAGAAAGCAGGAGTAGCAATACTCATATCAGATAAAATAGACTTTAAAACAAAGGATGTGAAAAGAGACAAAGAAGGTCACTACCTAATGATCAAAGGATCAATCCAAGAAGAAGATATAACAATTATAAATATATATGCACCCAACTTAGGAGCATCACAATATGTAAGACAAATACTAACAAGTATGAAAGGAGAAATCAACAATAACACAATAATAGTGGGAGACTTTAATACCCCACTCACACCAATGGATAGATCAACTAAACAGAAAATTAACAAGGAAACACAAACTTTAAACGATACAATAGACCAGTTAGAACTAATTGATATCTATAGGACATTTCATCCCAAAACAATGAATTTCACCTTTTTCTCAAGCACACACGGAACCTTCTCCAGGATAGACCACATCCTGGGCCATAAATCTAGCCTTGGTAAGTTCAGAAAAATTGAAATCATTCCAAGCATTTTTTCTGACCACAATGCAGTAAGAGTAACTCTCAATAACAGGAGAAAAACTATTAAAAAGTCCAACATATGGAGGCTGAACAACACACTCCTGAATAACCAACAAATCACAGAAGAAATCAAAAAAGAAATCAAATTCTGCATAGAAACGAATGAAAATGAAAACACAACAACCCAAAACCTGTGGGACACTGTAAAAGCAGTCCTAAGGGGAAAGTTCATAGCAATACAGGCATACCTCAAGAAACAAGAAAAAAGCCAAATAAATAACCTAACTCTACACCTAAAGCAACTGGAAAAGGAAGAAATGAAACACCCCAAGGTTAGTAGAAGGAAAGAAATCCTAAAAATTAGGGCAGAAATAAATGCAAAAGAAACAAAAGAAACCATAGCAAAAATCAACAAAGCCAAAAGCTGGTTCTTTGAAAGGGTAAATAAAATTGACAAACCACTAGCCAGACTCATCAAGAAACAAAGGGAGAAAAATCAAATCAATAAAATTAGAAATGAAAATGGAGAGATCACAACAGACAGCACAGAAATACAAAGGATCATAAGAGACTACTATCAGCAATTATATGGCAATAAAATGGACAATGTAGAAGAAATGGACAAATTCTTAGAAAAGTACAACTTCCCAAAACTGGATCAGGAAGAAATAGAAAATCTTAACAGACCCATCACAAGCACGGAAATTGAAACTGTAATCAGAAATCTTCCAGCAAACAAAAGCCCAGGTCCAGACGGCTTCACAGCTTAATTCTACCAAAAATTTAGAGAAGAGCTAACACCTATCCGACTCAAACTCTTCCAGAAAATTGCAGAGGAAGGCAAACTTCCAAACTCATTCTATGAGGCCACCATCACCCTAATACCAAAACCTGACAAAGATGCCACAAAAAAAGAAAACTACAGGCCAATATCACTGATGAACATAGATGCAAAAATCCTTAACAAAATTCTAGCAATCAGAATCCAACAACACATTAAAAAGATCATACACCATGACCAAGTGGGCTTTATCCTAGGAATGCAAGGATTCTTCAATATCCGCAAATCAATCAACGTAATACACCACATTAACAAACTGAAGAATAAAAACCATATGATTATCTCAATAGATGCAGAGAAAGCCTTTGACAAAGTTCAACATCCATTTATGATAAAAACTCTCCAGAAAGCAGGAATAGAAGGAATATACCTCAACATAATAAAAGCTATATATGACAAACCCACAGCAAATATTATCCTCAATGGTGAAAAATTGAAAGCATTTTCTCTAAAGTCAGGAACAAGACAAGGGTGCCCACTTTCACCATTACTATTCAACATAGTTTTGGAAGTTTTGGCCACAGCAATCAGAGCAGAAAAAGAAATAAAAGGAATCCAAATTGGAAAAGAAGAAGTAAAACTCTCACTGTTTGCAGATGACATGATCCTCTACGTAGAAAACCCTAAAGATTCCACCAGAAAATTACTAGAACTGATCAATGAATATAGTAAAGTTGCAGGATATAAAATTAACACACAGAAATCCCTTGCATTCCTGTACACTAATAACAAGAAAATAGAAAGAGAAATTAAGGAAACAATTCCATTCACCATTGCAATGAAAACAATAAAATACTTAGGAATATATCTTCCTAAAGAATCTAAAGACCTATATATAGAAAACTATAAAACACTGGTGAAAGAAATCAAAGAGGACACTAATAGATGGAGAAATATACCATGTTCATGGATTGGTAGAATCAATATAGTGAAAATGAGTATACTACCCAAAGCAATTTATAGATTCAATGCAATCCCCATCAAGCTACCAACGGTATTCTTCACAGAGCTAGAACAAATAATTTCTCAATTTGTATGGAAATACAAAAAACCTCGAATAGCCAAAGCTATCTTGAGAAAGAAGAACGGAACTGGAGGAATCAACCTGCCTGACTTCAGGCTCTACTACAAAGCCACAGTCATCAAGACAGTATGGTACTGGCACAAGGACAGAAATATAGATCAATGGAACAAAATAGAAAGCCCAGAGATAAATCCACGCACATATGGTCACCTTATCTTTGACAAAGGAGGCAAGAATATACAATGGATTAAAGATAATCTCTTTAACAAGTGGTGCTGGGAAAACTGGTCAACCACTTGTAAAAGAATGAAACTAGAACACTTTCTAACACCATACACAAAAATAAACTCAAAATGGATTAAAGAGCTAAATGTAAGACCAGAAACCATAAAACTCCTAGAGGAAAACATAGGCAAAACACTCTCTGACTTACATCACAGCGGGATCCTCCATGACCCACCTCCCAGAATATCGGAAATAAAATAAAAAATGAACAAATGGGACCTAATCAAACTTAAAAAGCTTCTGCACAACAAAGGAAACTATAAGCAAGGTGAAAAGACAGCCTTCAGAATGGGAGAAAATAATAGCAAATGAAGCAACTGACAAACAACTAATCTCAAAAATATACAAGCAACTTCTACAGCTCAATTCCAGAAAAATAAATGACCCAATCAAAAAATGGGCCAAAGAACTAAATAGACATTTCTCCAAAGAAGACATACAGATGGCTAACAAACACATGAAAAGATGCTCAACATCACTCATTATCAGAGAAATGCAAATCAAAACCACTATGAGATACCATTTCACGCCAATCAGAATGGCTGCGATCCAAAAGTCCACAAGCAATAAATGCTGGAGAGGGTGTGGAGAGAAGGGAACCCTCTTGCACTGTTGGTGGGAATGCAAACTGGTACAGCCACTATGGAGAACAGTATGGAGATTCCTCAAAAAACTGGCAATAGAACTGCCTTATGATCCAGCAATCCCACTGCTGGGCATATACACTGAGAAATCCAGAATTGAAAGAGACACGTGTACCCCAATGTTCACAGCAGCACTGTTTGCAATAGCCAGAACGTGGAAGCAACCTAGATGTCCATCCACAGATGAATGGATAAGCAAGCTGTGGTACATATACACAATGGAGTATTACTCAGCCATTAAAAAGAATACATTTGAATCAGTTCTAATGAGGTGGATGGAACTGGAGCCTATTATACAGAGTGAAGTAAGCCAGAAACAAAAACACAAATACAGTATACTAACGCATATATATGGAATTTAGAAAGATGGTAAAAATAACCCTATTTATGAGACAGCAAAAGAGACACTGATGTATAGAACAGACTTTTGGACTCTGGGACTGGGATAGGGTGGGATGATTGGGGAGAATAGCATTGAAATATGTATAATAATATATCTGAAATGTATTAATTGTTCAAACTAATCACTGTCATGTTACAATTTGTTCATATTAGATGTTTGTAATGTTTCTGATAATCAATAAAAGAGATTCTTGATAAAAAAAAGACATATAAATAAAGACAAGATATAAAAACAAAAAAAAAAACAAAAATGGAACTTTAATCTCAGTTCTAGCTAATTTAAGGTTAGACAAGAGGAAAATAGGTTTGTTTACAATATATTTGAATGACTCAGTCCATTAAAGAAGAAATAAAAGATAACTTGTATACCCATAGCGCCTGTAACCAGGGTCGTGTCTGGCATCAGCCACCACCCTCCCCACCCTTTCCTCCCTCTGCTTTTCTCTGTTCCCGTTCATTCTCTTTTACTTAAGATGGACCTTATTCATAAGCTGAGGTCAAGGCAGTGATCATCTCTGGGTCATTCGTCCAACTTAAAGACTTTCACTTGGTCATTCATTCACTAATCAAGTATTTATTGAGCACCTGCCATGTGCCAGGCCCAATAACAAGACAGACAAGTCCCTGATCTCACTCTGGCAGCTGATATAGATAATAAACAAACACCCAGACAAGATCCTTAGAGAGCGTAACAGGTATGATGATGGAAAGGAGAAGAGAAATGAAACAGTAGCTCCAGAGACCACTCTAGACTGGTGGTAGGGAAGATTTACCTGAGGAGTTGATATCTGAAGCCCCAAAGTTAAATAGCGTACACATAAGCATGACCCAGGGGACAGGAAAGGCTCCATGATGACTTCCTGAAGCGACCAACAGACAGGAGGCCAGAATACCTGGTGACAAGTGAGCAGACAAGGGCAGTAAGAAACGAAGTTGGAAGCTAAATCCAATAGAGCCTCATGGATACATCTTGGTTTTCCTAGGAGAGTCCCTGTCACACCTGTTTTCTCACCATAAATATTCAGAGAACCCCAGTTTGCACTATGAACTGCACACTGACTCTACATATGGGCTACAAAAGTCAGGATTCACTTCTAAGAGAAATGGAAATACATCGAAAAGCTTTAAGTAGGGCAATTCTTTGGTCTGACTGTATTTCATACAGACTGGATTGTACAAAAACTGGAAACCAGATAATGAGTTAATCAATGCAATAAGTTGAATATGTCTACATTTGGACCATTGAATTTTTTTTTCTTTAGTAAAAGAAATCAATATTGAAATAAAAATAGGTAAAATTTGTGATCCAGCATAATGCATAGACAAACCCTCTTCATCCTCATCTAACACTTAGACTTCAATACCACTGTCCTTTTCGATATTCTCTTCATTTCTCCTAAACTCAGAAGCATTTTCTGAGGCAGATCACAGCTCCAGCTTTCTGGGTCTCACAGCAACTTGGCAGCACAGTGCTTCTAGGCTAAAATCCCAGCTTCCATGGATTCACGCAGTTTCAGCCACAAATATTTACCTTGCCTGGCTCCTGGAGCTAAGTAAAGGGGCAGGGCTCTGGTCCTCTGGGCTCTCCCTTAAACTGCTGTCAGAGACAGAAGCAGCTGCAGGATAAGAACAGCAGCTGCATAAATCATCTCTGCATCTACACAGCGACTTCCTCACAAATGTCCTCTTCAAATCAGGTAAAGGGGTTGTGCCCTGCCCTCGCCACTTTCCCACTGGACGTGCACTTGCATCTCTGTATAATGATTTCTCCTAGAAACTGAAGTTATCCTTTAGTAACATATCTGTCCTACAGCTGCCTCTGTAAGAGAGAATCTCAGGATCAAATGCTAAGTTTATTATACCAGCTAGAACACAGTGTTTCATTGCGTATTTTAATTTTTATGATAAAAATGATACATGCTTACACTAAAAAAATTCAAAAAGGAAAGGCGGGAATTGAAGAGCAACTTCTTCTTTCTCTCCTCCCTTAGTCCCTGTCACTGACCCAATGAATGCCCTTCCTCTGTCAATCTCGCTATGCATATAAGAGCAGATGGAGAAAAATATATTAGCATTTAAAACAGGTCACCCTAAAGGCCCACTCCAGTGTTCTTGCCTGGAGAATCCCAGGGACGGGGAGGCCTGGTGGGCTGCTGTCTATGGGGTCGCACAGAGTCAGACACGACTGAAGTGACTTAGCATAAAGGCTTTAAAGTGATTTCATGATAACAAACAAGTCTAGATTTGACAAACCATGAAACAGAATCAAATCCCAGTTCCCTGGCAGGAACTGAAGGCTCGGCCCTTCCTGCAAAGTTGAATAGCTGGGTTAATCCTGGTTATGATTCACAACAGATTCAAGAACCCATATGCAACTTGCCAGGCCCAGGTAGAAATTAGAACATGAGGTGAGGTTACAACTCTGAAAACACTCCGAGCATGAATAGAGGAGAAAAAAAAGACATAGAAAATAGTCTGTCTATCGAGAGATGAATGGATAAATAAAATGTGGTGTATACATATGATGGAATATTATTCAGTTTTAAAAAAGAATGAAATCTTATTAATTGCAACAACATGGATAGACCTGGAAGATGTTATGCCAAGTGGATAAGTCAATCATAGTAGGACAAATACCTTCATGATCCTACTTATATTGTCAAACTTATATAAGCAGAAAAAAAAAAAGTGGAAGTTGCCAGGGGAAGAGGGCAGGGGGAACTGGGGAGAAGTTCAACAGATATAAAGTTACAGTTATAAAAATGAATAAGTTCTAGAGATCTGCCTGTACAACACACTGCCTATAGGTAACACTATGGAATTGTGCACTTAAAAATTTGCTAAGAGTGAAAATCTAGTTAAGTGTTCTTACAACAAAAACAACAAAAGCAAAGGAACTTAAGGGAACTTTTGGAGTTATGTAAAACCTCGATTGTGGTGATGGTATCAACAGTCCAGTTCAGTCGCTCGGTCATGTCTGACTCTCTACGATCCCATGGACTGCAGCACGCCAGGCCTCCCTGTCCATCACCAACTCCTGGAATTTACTCAAACTCATGTCCATTGAGTTGGTGATGCCATCCAGCCATCTCATTCTCGGTCATCCCCTTCTTCTCCTGCCCTCAATCTTTCCCAGCATAATGGTCTTTTCAAATGAGTCAGTTCTTCACACCAGGTGGCCAAAGTATTGGAATTTTAGCTTTAGCATCAGTCCTTCCAATGAATATTCAGGACTGATTTCCTTTAGGATGGACTGGTTGGATCTCCTTGTATTCCAAGGGACTCTCAACAGTCTTCTCCAACACCATAGTTCAAAAGCATCAGTTCTACGGCACTCAGCTTTCTTTATGGTCCAACTCTCACATCCATACATGACTACTGGAAAAACTATAGCCTTGACTAGATGGACCTTTGTTGGTAAAGTAATGTCTCTGCTTTTTAATATGCTATCTAGATTGGTCATAACTTTCCTTCCAAGGAACAAGTGTCTTTTAATTTCATGGCTGCAGTCACCATCCAGCTTGAACATCTGGAAGCTCATGTTTCACATACTATTCAAGCCTGGCTTGGAGAATTTTGAGCAACTTTACTAACAAGTGAGATGAGTGCAATTGTGCACTAGTTTGAGCATTCTTTGGCATTGCCTTTCTTTGGGATTGGAATGAAAACTGACCTTTTCCAGTCCTGTGGCCACTGCTGAGTTTTCCAAATTTGCTGGCATATTGAGTGCAGCACTTTCACAGCATCATCTTTCAGGATTTGAAATAGCTCAACTGGAATCCCATCACCTCCACTGCTGCTGCTACTGCTGCTAAGTCGCTTCAGTTGTGTCCGACTCTGTGCGACCCCATAGACGGAAGCTCACCAGGCTCCCCTGTCCCTGGGATTCTCCAGGCAAGAACACTGGAGTGGGTTGCCATTTCCTTCTCCAATGCATGAAAGTGAAAAGTGAAAGTGAGGTCGCTCAGTCGTGTCCGACTCTTAGCAACCCCATCACCTCCACTAGCTTTGTTCATAGTGATGCTTTCTAAGGCCTACTTGACTTCACATTCCAACATGTCTGGCTCTAGGTGAGTGATCACACCATCATGATTATCTGGGTCATGAAGATCTTTTTTCTACAGTTCTTCTGTGTATTCTTGCCACCTCTTCTTAATATCTTCTGCTTCTGTTAGGTCCATACCATTTCTGCCCTTTATTGAGCCTATCTTGGCCAACATCCACTGGATCATGAAAAAAGCAAGAGAGTTCCAGAAAAACATTTATTTCTGCTTTATTGACTATGCTAAAGCCTTTGACTATGTGGATCACAATAAACTGTGGAAAATTCTGAAAGAGATGGGAATACCAGACCATCTGATCTGCCTCTTGAGGAATTTGTATGCAGGTCAGGAAGCAACAGTTAGAACTGGACATGGAACAACAGACTGGTTTCAAATAGGAAAAGGAGTACGTCAAGGCTGTATACTGTCACCCTGTTTATTTAACTTCTATGCAGAGTACATCATGAGAAACGCTGGACTGGAAGAAACACAAGCTGGAATCAAGATTGCTGGGAGAAATATCAATAACCTCAGATATGCAGATGACACCACCCTTATGGCAGAAAGTGAAGAGGAATTAAAAAGCCTCTTGATGAAAGTGAAAGGGGAGAGTGAAAAAGTTGGCTTCAAGCTCAATATTCAGAAAACAAAGATCATGGCATCCAGTCCCATCACTTCATGGGAAATAGATGGGAAAACAGTGGAAACAGTGTCAGACTTTATTTTACTGGGCTCCAAAATCACTGCAGATGGTGACTGCAGCCATGAAATTAAAAGACGCTTACTCCTTGGAAGGAAAGTTATGATCAACCTAGATATCATATTCAAAAGCAGAGACATTACTTTGCCAATAAATGTTCATCTGGTCAAGGCTATGATTTTTCCTGTGGTAATGTAGGATGTGAGAGTTGGACTGTGAAGAAGGCTGCTGCTGCTGCTGCTAAGTCGCTTCAGTCGTGTCTGACTCTGTGCGACCCCATAGACGGCAGCCCAACAGGCTTCCCCATCCCTGGGATTCTCCAGGCAAGAACACTGGAGTGGGTTGCCATTGCCTTCTCCAATTGATGCTTTTGAACTGTGGTGTTGGAGAAGACTCTTGAGAGTCTCTTGGACTGCAAAGAGATCCAACCAGTCCATTCTGAAGGAGATCAGCCCTGGGATTTCTTTGGAAGGAATGATGCTAAAGCTGAAACTCCAGTACTTTGGCCACCTCATGCGAAGAGTTGACTCGTTGGAGAAGACTCTGATGCTGGGAGGGATTGGGGGCAAGGGGAGAAGGGGACGACAGAGGATGAGATGGCTGGATGGCATCACTGACTCGATGGACGGGAATCTGAGTGACCTCCGGGAGTTGGTGATGGACAGGGAGGCCTGGCGTGCTGTGGTTCATGGGGTCGCAAAGAGTCGGACACGACTGAGTGACTGATCTGATCTGATCTGATACATTAATGTGTGCCTTTTTGGTATATCAATGATATCTCAATAAAGTTGTAAAAGTAAATAAACAAAAGAAATATCAAGGTCCTCAGGTAACAGGGAGGAGGTATGTCTTTGCCTTTACCAAGGAGAATTTGGGAAAGATTCCCATTCCCAATTACTCCCTGCAACGGACAACCTACATCAACTAGATAAAATCATATTCAACATTCTGAATAATTTCATGTTTTACCAAATAAATGTGTACAAAATAAAGTCCATTCCCGCTTACTTGTATTTCTTGTTTTCTTAAAAAAAAATGTGAAGCAGTATTAAATTTTAACAAATGATTTTTGTTGCCTGTTTTAAGATAATTACGTGCTTTTTCTCTTACAATTTTGTTAATGTGGTAAATCTTACTAATAGATTTTCCTAACATTAGCCCATCCTTGTTTTCGGGGGATAAACCCAATTTGGTCATACTGTATTATTAGTTTTGTGGGGTTTTGTTTTGTTCTGTTAATTTTTTAAAGCAATTTTTGGTGGCCCCATCGTGGCATGTAGGATCTTAGTTCTCCAACCAGGGAATTGAACCCACAACCTCCAAATTGGAAGAACAGAATGTTAACCACTGGAATGCCAGGGAAGTCCCTGGTTTTGCATTTTTTGTTTGTTTTGGTTTGTTTTTTCCCAAATTTTATTTATACCTTTATATTTAGAAATGAAGCTGGTTTAAAATTTTCCCTATTATTTTTGTCTTATTTTGGATTCAAGTTTTTGCCAATCTGATAAAATGAGTTTTGGGGTTCTTTTCATACTCTATATCTGTGGAACAGTTTATAGAGATTGGAACTCTATACTCCTTGGAAATTTGGTAAGACTCACTTGTAAGAAACTACTCATATCTTAATAAACAATTTGTGCAGATTTAATCAGGGATTTATTCTTTCAAAGTCATAGGATTTAGGTCATTTATTTCTTCTTGAATCAGTTTTAACTGATTACAGTTTTCCTAGAAAATTGACTATTTTGCATATTCCAGTTAATCAACATAAAGTTGTACATGATTTTTCCTTGTTACCTATTTTAATTTCTGGCATATTTGTGATTCTACTGCTTTCCAATTTCTAATTTCAATATTGTTTTGGATATCTTTTTTATGTAAAGCCACACTGGGACTGGCCATATGGAGGCCCAGTTTTAAATGTGTTGTTATAGCCAATGCTTACAATAGTCCAGAGTTTGAACTTGGAATAGAAATAGAAATGCCACTAGAACTGCTCCCTTATAACTTCTGTCTCCAACTCCTCCCATTTGAGTCACATAAACTGCATGCCTGTACATACCCCTTAGAAATTTGTTCTTTTAAGGAAACGCAAAGTGGTGGTGTTCTATTTTCTCTAATTGCTCAGCCCATTCAAAAAACAGAAGACAATGAGACAAAAACAGAAGACAATAAAACGTGTCTTCTGCAGTTTCAGTATCCTCAGTTTTTCTAATAGTTACTCAAATACCCTGGATCCCAAGCTCTTCACCAGCTCTCTCCTAGTGATCCAGTCCAGTGACCCAGCATCTTAACCCAAGTAGGATGAGTCCAATAGATTGGACCCTTCCATGAGTGTTTCCTAAAATTCCTAAAATTCATTGACTTCTGCTTGCTCCATCATGTTATTGACTCACATTAATTTTGCAGTCAACCAAACATTTGGGTCTTTTTCGCATATGCTATTGAGGGTTCTTTATTCCCAAGCATATAAGAGAAGGACTTCTTGGTTATGTAATTCCCTAGTCTGTAGACTTACAGAGAGAATTTGAAACATGTCTGGGCTGTAATCAAGTATCCTCATAGGTGAGGACAGAGGAGCGAGCAGGCAGTTCTGCAGTTCTGCACTCAGCAATCTAGAGGAAGAACTCTTTGCCTATAACGGAAGACATGTCAGCTGGGTCATACCACAGTCCAATTGCCAAGAACAGAATAGGAAAAAGAATGACTATTTATTGAGAACCTAGAGTATCAAATCTATGTTAGGTCCTTTGTATCTGTTATCTCACATAGAAAGTTTTAGTCCACAAAACAACAGTAGATCAAGGTGTAGCATGAGTAAATAAAGATTCAAGTAAGCAAATGCCAGATAAAATGATCCCCATTTTATTTATGAGGAAACCAATGCTAGGAGCATGATTTGCCCAAAATGACACAGCCAAAAGGCAATGGGACCTTATTTGACTTTAAAATTCATGTAATTTCTTCTACATTGTTAACAGATGCAGTGGGGGGAGCAAGGGCACTTGTGCAATGCCTAACAAAGGATTTTCACCTACATCAACTCGACTTGATCTTCATAACATCTTCATGTGATAGGCAGAGCATGTGATACAATCTTTATTTCACAGGTAAAGATATCAGTGCTCAGAGAATCAAGTGGCTTACCCAAGGTCACCCCAGATTGACGATGAGGTTGCAGAGCAGACCTTGACCCCAGGCTCTCTGACAACAAGCACAGTGCAAACACCTCTCTGGGCAGCTGGTATGGGGGAGGAGGGCAGCAGGGAATGGGGCAAGTGCTGATGACCAATGTGGAAGTGGGGATAGGGAAAGCTCAAACTCTAACCTTACCAAGAAACTACTATGCTCTGTTATTATTTTTTAATTATCTTGAGCCTTCAAGAGACACAGGAGGAAGGTCAAGTGACCTTTCTTTCTCTGCCCAAGAAGCAGAACAGCATAGGATAGATAACTTCATGGTTTCTTCCATGCGAGAGTGAGGCTGCCATTTGCCATCAATGGCACTGGTGCAGTAGACTCTTGTGGAGAAGGAAGCTGAAAAGCCAGAGCCCAGTGAACATATTGGCCTTTGATTTCTTCAGTAAAGTCAGAATCTTTAAAAAAAGAAAAATACTGAAAATGAATCAAATCTGTTCATGTCCTAATCCATTGAAGACAGGTAGATTTAACATCAGTCAGATATCCATAGAACATTTGATTTACCAGTTATTTCAGTTCAATTCAGTCACTTAGTCATGTCCGACTTTTGCGACCCCATGAACTGCAGCATGCCGGGCCTCCCTGTCAATCACCAACTCCCAGAGCTTGTTCAGATCATGTCTGTTGAGTTGGTGATGCCATCCAACCATCTTATCCTCTATCATCCCCTTCTCCTCCTGCCTTCAATCTTTCCCACCATCAGGGTTTTTTCAAATGAATCAGCTCTTCACATCAGGTGGCCAAAGTATTGGAGCTTCAGCTTCAGCATCAGTCCTTCCAATGAATATTCAGGACTGATTTCCTTTAGGATGGACTGGTTTGATCTCCTTGCAATCCAAGGGAATCTCAAGAGTCTTTTCCAACACTATAGTTTGAAAACATCAATTCTTTGGCGCTCAACTTTCTTTATGGTCCAACTCTCACATCCAATGTGACTACTGGAAAAACCATAGCTTTGACTAGACAGACCTTTGTTGGTAGAGTAATGTTTCTGCTTTTTAGTATGCTGTCTAGGTTTGTCATAACTTTTCTTCTAAGGAGCAAGTATCTTTTAATTTCTTGGCCGCAGTCACCAATGCAGTGATTTTGGAGCCCAAGAAAATAGTCTGTTACTATTTTCATTGTTTCGCCATCTATTTGCCATGAAGTGATGGGACCAGATGCCATGATCTTAGTTTTCTGAATGTTGAGTTTTAAGCCAACTTTTTCACTCTCCTCTTTCACTTTCATCAAGAGGCTCTTTAATTTCTTTTCACTTTCTGCCATAAGGGTGGTGTCATCTGCATATCTGAGGTTATTGATATTTTTCCCTGCAATCTTGATTTCAGTTTGCAGGAAAAAAAAAAAAAGTTATTTAAACTTCACTTAAGTCAAGCACCTGCTTATTCAGGCCTGAAAAAATAAAGGCTTTTCCCACAATTTGTGGGCTGATTACTGGATCACATATGGACTGAACTGAAAGCAAATCACCTCATAAGGGAAAGTCTCTTTTTTGTGATGTCAACAATGCAGGTCTATTACTCTCTTTCAAGCCTGACTGAGAAACTTTCTCCTGGAGAATAGGAAATGACTGTGGGGAGTCTATATGCTCTCAACAAGCAAGCCAGAATTCTTTACCTGTCAACAAGTGGTGGACATATGCTTTCACCATGGCACTCAAGTAAGATCCTCAGAATTTATCCCTGCAACCAAGACATTAAGAAATCTGGGAGCAGACTTTGAGCTTTTCCAGGGTCTTCCAAGCCGGCCTGTGGCTCAAATTCACCACCCAAGCACCTTAAAAGAATATACTTATGCCTGGACTTCACCCAGAAAGGATTCTGCTACAGAGAAATGTGTTTAAACAACACGATGAGGATGCCATGTCAGCATATCAGCAAAATCCAGACTAAAAAAGAGATGAAGGGAGAACTTGTACATTGAAAGAAAATAAGAGATACTGTTACCAATGTGATGTTTGAATTTAGCTGATTCCCATTTCAAATGAACACAAGGTAAAATCAACAAACAAAAAAACAAGAAAATTTGGGCCATTTGAAAGACAATTGAATTTTTGAACACTGTTGATATATGATTTATTACTCTTTCTCTTGAGATATAATGATAATATTGTGGTTGTTTTTTTAAAAAAACGCATTTTACATTGTAAAGATAAAAAATATGTTCTCTAGAATTTGCTTCAAATAAGGGAGGAGTGAGTAGAAACATAGATGAAGCAGGACTGGTCATTAATTCATAATTAACTGCTCATTTTCATGAGGATAAAGGAGGTACACCATGCTTTTTGGTCTACTTCAATATATTTTTGAAATTTTCCATAATAAAAATGTCATCTCCTAGGTTTGTGAGCTGTTCTATTTCTTTTCACACACAGCTTAACACACATACATAATGGGCCACCCTGTTCTAATGTGAATTCAGTGTTTACTCCCCAGAACAGAAGAAAAGGGAAGCGGGAGTAGGGCACTTCTGTACTGGGCACAAACACAAGTTCCAGAGTTTCATGTAAGATTTTTCCTAGTTGTAGACTGAGGTATGTAGAAGAGCTGTTGCTGCATCAGATTAGTCTGGTTACCTCTAAAAGACTAGTTTCCTCTTCTTCTGAACTACAGCAGTCTGGTGTTTTTTCTTTTCCTTTTTTTCAGGTAAGAAGTGGAGTTATTCAGATTCAGGGAGAAGCACACTCCACAGACAGAAATGGGCCTTCGAAGAGGACGAGCGCTTTTTTTTTTTTTTTTTTTTAAACTGCCATGCCCACAGCACGTAAACTACATGCGTGTACACTTGTGCGTGAGTACTTTGGGTGGCCAAGTACCTTTGTGTGGGTTGTGCACTGCACAAGAGTATCACATTTAAGGGGATACCCTTCATATCATCAACATTGTGGATTTATATTCTTATTATGACAACTATCTTGCAAATGGTAATAAAATTTTCTAACAAAATCAGTACATTTGATAACAGCACCAAATTTCCAACAGATGGAAACAAAATTGTCTTACAGCAGGTACATCTTTTCTAATTATAGATTCACTGTATGGGCTAGCAGTGGACTTGAACTGTTTGACTTCCTGACTTTGAATTCCTCTCCCACAAACTACCCACTGACTTTATAATCTTCACAAGTTACTGAATAGCCCTGAGCCCAAGTTTCTTCATCTGTAAAATGGGATGATTATATTGGGAGCATTGTTCAAAGCATTAAATGTATGTGAAACTGTCTGGCACATAGGACGCCCTTGATAAGTATTAAAGATCAGCTACTATCATGTTATTCATACTTAACTCTAATTTCATGGGTGTAAACGTGTATAGACATGTCCATTGTGTCATTCATAAACTCAATGAATAAATTGCTTCAATGGACTTCAGAAAGACTATATCCACAATTTCAGTAACCTATTTTTAAATAAGGACATTTTCTGAAACCATCAAGTTTTCAAAAATGCCATAAAGCTCAACGTCCAGGATGGCAATCAGAGTTTATAAGCCTTTCTGCACACAGGAGCTATGTGTATATGCTGATCAGCAGCTCTCAGAAGAAAAAGTCTGGGGTTTTTCCATCCTTCTAACTACTTGACCAGTAAGCCAGCAATGGGAAAAAATCCAGTGGGAGTTGCCAGTCACAAAAGGGGTATTACCCCATAGGCAGAATAGAGTAAAAATGCTTCAAGAGGTTAAAAGTCTATTTTTAAAAGGAAAGAACACAGAGTATGCCTTTAACTTGGTGTTAAAAATAAACTCAGCTGCCTCCTGTACACTCCCCACCTCCCACTGTCCTCCTGTACCCTGCACTGCCCTCTATGAAAGACGGAGCTTGTGTTTCATTGTTTCTTCTCATGAGTTTTTTTCATTCCCCCCACCCCCAATTCTTAGCCAAACATGGGCTACATGATTTTCAGTTCAACAAAACAAGTCTCATTCTCTCTCCAAATTTCCTCAGGAACAATCCACGCCCCCGCCTCCGCCCCTTCCCCCCAGAAAGTACACTGGATTATAATTCAGAATTAACCATGTGAGGAGCTGAGGAGAAACTCCACACACAAATTAGCAAAATGGAGTCCTGCAAGCTCTCCCCAAATCCTGGCAAGTGTCTACAGGGCAGGGGTGTCATTGGTGGGTCATTTAGACAAGAGGGCCCTATGCTGAACATTGTTTAATATTGGAGTTTTAGCACAGACTTTTCCTGAGGCATGGTTATCCATGCAAACACTGCTTTGCTGAGTTGGTTTCAATAAATTCCATTTAACAACCACAGAAATCCTATAGATAAGATGTGCCAGGTTTTTTTTTCCCCATAAAAGATGTAATCAATATAGCAGAAAAGCTGCTATCTAGAATGAACAGTCTGGATTTCTTACTGCCTGTAGATGGTAGACCGATTTCAAGACCTGAGTGGGAGGCAAAAGTGTTGGAGAACACAGAGACAGGTCTGGGTACTGTACGGTCACTGTGGAGGGGAGGCTGACAGATGAAGGGATTGCTGCAAACTTGTTTA
This sequence comes from Tragelaphus eurycerus, assembly GCA_935064755.1. NCBI lineage: Eukaryota > Metazoa > Chordata > Mammalia > Artiodactyla > Bovidae > Tragelaphus > Tragelaphus eurycerus. The sequence continues at coordinate 33,625,910 of CAKXYN010000010.1, read as the reverse complement.
CCTAAAAAAGATTTAGGGGAAAAAAAAAAAAGGACAGCCCATAGTCATGGGAAAAGCAACAGAATTCATTTTAGGAAATAATGTTAGAGTCTCAGCTTAGTCTCCAACCTGAAGGGTTGCCTCAAAAGCCTCTCTGCAACTTCCTTTTCACAAAATGAGATCCCTGTCTTCTTAGATCTATTCTTTAATAGAAACATACAACTGTTAAATTACCTATAATTGATATGAATAAAATATGTACTAAGGATGTAATGTACAACATGATTAATGTAATTAACACTGCTGTATGTTTTATATGAAAGTTGTTAGAGAGTAAATCCTAAGAGCTCTCATCACAAGGAAAAAAATTTTTTTCTTTCTTTTATTTTGAATCTACATGAGATGGTGAATGTTCACTAAATTTACTACAGTAATCATTTTATGATGTGCGTAAGTTAAGTCATTTCACTGAACATCTTAAATTTACACAATTCTATATGTCAATTATATCTCAATAAAACCGAAAGAAAAAATTAAAAAATGAAAAATATTATATTAGAAAATTTTAGAAGTCTAAAAATCCCAGTACAAAGATACCCTTATGCAAACATTGTTCAAATTTAATGAAGTGATTTTGATGTATGTCTGGAAAGTTAGAAGGGAAATTTTATCAATGAAGGTGGCGTTTGAGCCATTGATGTCCATTTTTCACAAAAGGAAAGCGCTCTAGTGCAACAGCATACCTGGGGCGCTAGCAATAACCACGTATGCCTTGAAAGCAGGGCAAGGCCAGGATCCTCAGCCTTAGGGCACTACAGGCTCTTGGGAAGGGTCTTCTCTCCATGTGCTCAAGACTGATCTAAGAACCAACAAAGACTGTGTTTTCACTGGATGTCTATGCACCTGTTCTTCAAATATATATAGACTGGTTGCGATTAGTCACATACAATTCAGTTCAGTTCAGTCGTTCAGTCATGTCCGACTCCTTGCCACCCCATGGACTGCAGCACGCCAGGCTTCCCTGTCCATCACCAATTCTCAGAGCCTGCTCAAACTCATGTCCATCAAGTCACTGATGCCATCCAACCATCTCATCCTCTGTCGTCCCCTTCTCCTCCTGCGTTCAATCTTTCCCAGCATCAGGGTCTTTTCCAACGAGTTAGTTCTTCGCATCAGGTAGCCAAATTTATTAATTTTATTTTTATATATGCATTAATAAAATATAAATTCATTTTTAAACAAATTCAAAATCAATCTGATTTTTAATATATAATTCTTTCTTTGTCTTTTTTTTAGCACTGACCATCACAGAGTTATTTGTATTAATCTACTTGCTTGAATTAGTCCCTTTTCCTTATCTCTACTATATGCTGTGCTGTGTTGTGCTGTGCTTTGTCATTCAATTGTGTCCGACTCTTTGTGACCCCATGGACTGTAGACTGCCAGGCTCCTCTGTGGATGGAATTCTCGAATACTGGAGTGGGTTGCCATGTCCTCTGCCAGGGGATCTGCCCAACCCAGGGATCAATCCCAGGTCTCTTGCATTGCAGGCAGATTCTTTACTGTCTGAGCCACCAGGGAAGCCCAAGAATTCTGGAGTGTGTAGCCTACCCTTCTCCAGGGGATCTCCCTGACCCAGGAATCGAACTGCAGGTGGCTTCTTTACCAGCTGAGCTATCAGGGAAACCCCTCTCTTTTGTATACCGTGCCTATATTTTGCAAGAGCAAAAGCCAAAATACAACAAATGTAATAGCTAGGAATGAGTTTAACAAGCCAAGATTAAGACATCCAGACTGCCTTGCCTCTGGTACCTCTCATTCTGCAAACACTATTTCTTCAGTCACTTACTATCATTTCTGATGACTCAATTATTTTTTTAAATGAGTATCTGATTTTATTTGCATGTATTTTTGAGACATAACTGACATATAACATTATGTTCATTTTAGGTATACAACATAATGATATTTGTATATATTACAAAATGATCACCACAATAAATCTTGTTAGGAGCCACCACCAAACATCATTAACAAATATTTTTTCTAGTGATGAGACTTTTAAGATTTACTCTCTCTTAGCAACTTTCACATATACAATTTGAAAGTTAACCATATGGGTTGATTGTTAACCATAGTCACCATGCTATACATCACATCCCTAGGAATTATTTATCTTACGACTGGAAGTTTTCTACCTTTTGACCCTTTTCATCCATTTTACTCACCTCTCATCCTCGGCCTCAGGCAACCACTCAACATATATTTCTTAATCTGTTAATTCTAAAATTACAAATCTCTCAGCTAGAAGCCACAGATTTTAATATTTAGCTTTTTGCCTTACAAAAGTAAAAGTGAAAGTCGCTCAGTTGTGTCCAACTCTTTGCAACCCCAAGGACATACAGTCCATGGAATTCTCTAGGCCAGAATACTGGAGTGGGTAGCCTTTCCCTTCTCCAGGGGATCTTTCCAACCCAGGGATCTAACCCAGGTCTCCCACATTCTGGTCAGATTCTTTCCCATCTGAGCCACAAGGGAAGCCCAGGCTTCTGCTAAATTCATTCATTCTAGAAATTAATGGGACATTGATGCACGTCAGTAATTTAAAGTTCTTGGCTAAACCCAAAGAGAGGAATCAAGCCTATGATAAAAAACATTTGAGTTGGTGACTATTTATTTATGTTGTTCCTGGAAGGACTAGGGGTGGCTTACAAAGATGCAATTATGCAATTACAAAGATGAAAGATACATTCAGCAATATACAAGCCATCAAACGTAAGTTGAAGAAAAGAAGACAAAGAAAATGGGATGGAAAATGAGTTGCAGTGGTGAGGTTAGGACATGAAAGGTGGACTGTGAAATCCTACAGGCCTCCAAGAGCTGAAAGGCCAGTCCAGGCTCTGCCTTTTGTAAGCAGCCAAAAGAAAAAGGGAACCATCAGTAAGCACATAATTTATATTATTTGTTCAATAAAAACACAACGGCTTCTCACAAGAAGCCCAACTCTTTCAACTGGTGAGATGACCAGCTTCAAGAAAGGGCAGCATCCCCAAAGCATACTTGTTGCAAACAAATAAAAAAATTAGTTTCAGTCCATGTCCTCGGGCCAAAACTCATCGGTAATTAATTTGTAACAGCCTTTCTAACACTTAGTAGTGTCTGACTCTTTGTGCCCCCATGAACTGTAGCCTGGCTCTTCTATCCATGGGGATTCTCTAGGCAAGAAAACTGGAGTGGGTAGCCATGCCCTCCTCCAGGGGATCTTCCCAACCCAGGGATTGAACCCAGGTCTCCTGCATTGCAGGTGGATTCTTTACCATCTGAGCCACCAGGGAAGCCCAACACTTAGTGTGAATTATCTTTGCCGTCTTCTCTATGTAAGGAAACAGGCAGAGCAATTTGCTCCCAGTGCATACGAACTCAACTACTGAATTAAAAACAGAAATAATTTGTCCTAGAGAGATGACACTCTCAGTCCCACCTGACCTTCAGATGGGCAATTCAAAGATTTTGATCTGTAAAGGGCCTCAAGAGTTTCCAATGGTGAGCTTTTACCCTGTTCATTTTCTCTTACATCCTTCCCCAGTGGGCTTCTCCACCCTGACTCAGCTTTGGTCACCCAGAGTACTCATTTAGCACTTCCTCATGTGCTATATCGGGGAAGGCAATGGCACCCCACCCCAGTACTTTTGCCTGGAAAATCCCATGGACGGGGCCGGTGGCTCCAGTCCATGGGGTCGAGAGTCGGACACGACTGAGCGACTTCACTTTCGCTTTTCACTTTCATACGTTGGAGAAGGAATGGCAACCCACTCCAGTATTCTTGCCTGGAGAATCCCAGGGACAGGGGAGCCTGGTGGGCTTCTGTCTGTGGGGTCGCACAGAGTCGGACACGACTGAAGCGACTTAGCATAGCATAGCATAGCATGTGCTATATGGAAATTATAATTGTGAAATTAAATGAATGAATACAGCTAAACTGTTTGACTGGACTGTGACTGATACACTTTGTGCTTCAACTTCTTGGTCTGCTGGAAGGAAATTATAATTGCACCTCAGGGGGGTGTTGTGAAACTAAAGGAGTGAATGTATTTAAAATGTTCAGAACAGAGCCTGGCACATGTAAGTGTCAGCTGCTCTGGAACACACAGCCAAGGCGCCAAAGTCCCTTTCGAGGACCTCAGGGAAGAGACCCCAAGGCTTTAAAGGACGAGCAGTTGTAGACCAGCTAGAGAGAAGGGGGAGAGTGCTCCAGGCAAAGGGATTAGGCAGCTCAGAGGCTGAGAGGTGAAAGAGAGCAGATGTCTTTCCAAAAGCCAGAAAAGGGAAGAGGTTCAGAAAGACTGGATCATGTGGACAATATAAAGGGAGGGGAGGGAGTATGGGGAGAAGGATGAGGCTGGAGAGAACAGAGCCCAGGGTGGGACTTCAAAGACATGCTGCATGTGAGCTTAGTCACTCAGTCAGTTCAGTTCAGTCGCTCAGTCGTGTCTGACTTGTTGCAACCTCATGAATTAAAGCACGCCAGGCCTCCCTGTCCATCACCAACTCCCGGAGTTCACTTAAGTTCACATCCAATGAGTCGGTGATGCCATCCAGCCATCTCATCCTCTGTCATCCTCTTCTCCTCCTGCCCCCAATCCCTCCCAGCATCAGAGTCTTTTCCAATGAGTCAACTCTTCACATGAGGTAGCCAAAGTATTGGAGTTTCAGCTTTAGCATCAGTCCTTCCAAAGAAATCCCAGGACTGATCTCCTTAAGAATGGACTGGTTGGATCTCCTTGCAGTCCAAGGGACTCTCAAGAGTCTTCTTCAACACCACAGTTCAAAAGCATCAGTTCTTCGGCACTCAGCTTTATCCACAGTCCAACTCTCACATCCATACATGACCACTGGAAAAACCACAGCCTTCACTAGACAGACCTTTGTTGGCAGAGTAATGTCTCTGCTTTTCAAGATTCTATCTAGTTTGGTCATAACTTCCCTTCCAAGGAGCAAGTGCCTTTTAATTTCATGGCTGCAGTCACCATCTGCAGTGATTTTGGAGCCCAGAAAAATAAAGTCTGACACTGTTTCCACTGTATCTCCATCTATTTGCCATGAAGTGATGGGACCAGATGCCATGATCTTCATTTTCTGAATGTTGAGCTTAAGCCAACTTTTTCACTCTCCTCTTTTACTTTCATCAAGAGGCTTTTTAGTTCCTCTTCACTCTCTGCCATAAGGGTGGTGTCATCTGCATATCTGAGGTTATCGATATTTCTTCCAGCAATCTTGATTTCAGCTTGTGCTTTTTCCAGCCCAGTGTTTCTCATGATGTACTCTGCATAGAAGTTAATTAAGCAGGCTGATAATATACAGCCTTGACATACTCCCTTTCCTATTTGGAACCAGTCTGTTGTTCCATGACCAGTTCTAACTGTTGCTTCCTGACCTGCATACAGGTTTCTCAAGAGGCAGGTCAGGTGGTCTGGTATTCCCATCTCTTTCAGAATTTTCCACAGTTTATTGTGATCCACACAGTCAAAGGCTTTGGCATAGTCAATAAAGCAGAAATAGATGTTTTTCTGGAACTCTCTTGCTTTTTCCATGATCCAGCAGATGTTGGCAATTTGATCTCTGGTTCCTCTGCCTTTTCTAAAACCATCTAAACCTTTGCTTGAACATCTGGAAGTTCACAGTTCACGTATTACTGAAACCTGGCTTGGAGAATTTTGAGCATTACTTCACTAACGTGTGAGATGAGTGCTGGGTGTTCTTTGGAAGGAATGATGCTGAAGCTGAAACTCCAGTATTTTGGCCACCTCATGCAAAGAGTTGACTCATTGGAAAAGACTCTGATGCTGGGAGGGATTGGGGGCAGGAGGAGAAGGGCATGACAGAGGATGAGATGGCTGGATGGGATCACCAACTCGATGGACGTGAGTCTGAGTGAACTCCAGGACTTGGTGATGGACAGGAAGGTCTGGCTTGCTGTGATTCATGGGGTCGCAAAGAGTCAGACACGACTGAGCGACTGAACTGAACTGAGAAGAGTGCAATTGTGCGGTAGTTTGAGCATTCTTTGGCATTGCCTTTCTTTGGGATTGGAATGAAAACTGACCTTTTCCAGTCCTGTGGCCACTGCTGAGTTTTCCAAATTTGCTGGCATATTGAGTACAGCACTTTCACAGCATCATCTTTCAGGATTTGAAATAGCTCCACTGGAATTCCATCACCTCCACTAGCTTTGTTCATAGTGATGCTTTCTAAGGCCCACATTCCAGGATGTCTGGCTCTAGGTGAGTGATCACACCATCATGATTATGTCATGTCCAATTCTTTGTGACCCCATGGACTATAGCTCACCAGCCTCCTCTTTACATGGGATTTTCAAGTAAGATTACAGGAGTCGGTTGTCATTTCCTTCTCCAGGGGATATTCCTGACCCAGGGGTCAAACCTGCATGACCCAGGGGTCAAACCTGCATCGCCTGTAATGCAGGCAGATTCTTTATCTGCTGAGCCATCAGGGAAACCCTAAGACATGTTGCTGCCGCTAAGTCGCTTCAGTTGTGTCCGACTCTGTGCGACCCCATAGACGGCAGCCCACCAGGCTCCCCCCGTCCCTGGGATTCTCCAGGCAAGAACATTGGAGTGGGTTGCCATTTCCTTCTCCAATGCATGAAAGTGAAAAGGGAAAGTGAAGTCGCTCAGTCATGTCCGACTCTTTACGACCCCATGGACTGTAGCCCACCAGGCTCCTCCGTCCATGGGATTTTCAGGCAAGAGTACTGGAGTGGGTTGCCATTTCTTTCTCCATAAGATATATTGAAAAATGTTAAATTAGTTAAACTCAAGAGTCCGTTAGACTGAGGTAGCTCTAAAGTTGGTTGATCTACACCAGCAAACCAAAAATCTAAGTTTGAAAATTTCTCAAGTTTAAGAAATCCAAACCTAAGGAGGACCACTCACAAACAGCCAGTAAGACATTAAGCTGTGGTCAATGACAGAATCTCCTTTCCTTGCTGCCACACTTTCACAATTGGTCTCTCTCCTGGCTCCTGTCCACAGAGCACTCCTAAACACTTCTGGTTTGGAGTGGCCCAAATCAAATTGAATTTTTTCTCAAATAAACTCTAAAACTCTTTAATATGCCTCACTTTATCCTTTAAAAGGAGTTTAGGCTTTGACCTGAGGACGGTAGGATACAATTCGAGCATTTTATTTAAGAGAATGGCAACACTTAATTTATGTTTCAGAGATTTCTTTTGTTGCAATATGGGAAAGTATATGGGGTGGGAAGGAGAAAAGAAAGAAAGGCAGAAAGGGCCATTAGGCCATTGCATATGTCCAGGAAAGTGGCACTATCTTGGACTAAGGTGGTGACAGTAAGGACAGAGAGAAACAGAAATTTATTCTGGAGGCAAAAATGATAGGTGTGGACTGGACTACATATGGGAGGCAAGCAAGAACAGGGCTTCAGAAATGACTGCCTGGGGACTTCCCTGGTAGGCCAGTGGTTGAGACTTCACCTTCCAGTGCAGGGCATGTGGATTTGATCCCTGATAAGGTTGCTAAGATCACACATACCTGGGGACTAGAAAGACAAAACATAAAACCACCAATATCATAACAAATTCAATAAAGAATTTTTTTTTTTAAATACAGGAAAAAAAATGCTGCACACGTTTCTGACCTGGGTAAATGTTCCACAGCAAGCAGAAGGCAGAGTCATTAAAAGTGTAGGCTCTGGGGACTTCCCTGGTAGCCCAGTAATCAAGACTCCATGTTGCCACTGCAGGGGGCACGGGTTCAATCCCTGGTTGATGAGCTAAGATCCTGCAGGCCACTCAGCCAACACAAAGCAAACAAAAAGTGTGGGCCCTGTCTACCCAGTCTACATTCAAACCCCAGCTCTACTCATGATGAACTCTTGAACCTGGGGCAAAGCACGGAACTACTTTTTACTTCTGATATGTGAAATGGCAACAATAGCTGTACCTTCTGTATCGGGCTCTTCAAAGGTGAAATGAGGTAAAGTGCAGTAAATGCTTGGAACCAACCGAGCCTGGAATACCGTGAGCAGAGTCATCCTTGTCCCAGAGACAAGGATCTTGGAGGAAAACACAGGTGGGGTGGGAGCACTGTGAATTCAGATCAAACATGTTGAATTTGAGACATCTATGGAAGCAGAGAAAGAGGCCTGGGCTAGAGACGTATATTTAATTTTAGAGCCATCACAAGACGACAACTGGAGCCATGAGAATGGACGAGGTTGTCCAAAGAAGTAGGTAAACTGAGAACAGATAAAAGATACGGTAAACCCAAGGGATGTCAACATTTAAGTTGCCAGTTTCAGAAGAAGAAAGGAAGAAAGCAGAGAAAAGCAGTCAGAAAAGTCAGAAGGGAGCCTGCAGTGGCTCATTGTGAGGGGAGAGCAAAGACTGTAAGAATAGCAGGAGCTGGATTGAGAGTTATTGATGCAACTTCAGCTTTCCCCTCATCATCCTCTCCATCCTCCACAAGAGGCCTTGTGACATGGCAGCAAGAAGCTTGTCTGAGTTGATGTGTAAAAAAGCAAACATCAGAATCCATGTCTGATCTTCTGTGCTGATCCAGAAGCACCTGGAACTCACCTTGGTGACTGGAAATGACCAAGCCCAATTTCTGATCTTTTCCATCATGTGACAAACTAGATAGTGGATATTCCTTCTGGAATTCAAACAGCTGCTATAATTGAGAACTTACATGAGTCTGATTATCTACCTTCTTTTGCAAAGAAGGCCATTTGTAGGTTCCTCATCTCCTTTCTAAGGTCCAAGAAAACCTTTTGAGTAATTGTGATCTCAGATTTTTCTTTTCTGTTAAAGAGTATGATTCAAGAAGGTTGTTCCATGTGTTATATTTATTAGAATCCTAAGACCCACCCAAGACTTGACTCCCAGGATTCTGACGGCAATGCCAGCGTTCTGTTGGCCCAAGGGAAGTCTTTGCTAGAGGACACAGGGAGGATTACTCTGATTCAAAGCAAAAATGTTGTGAAACTGCTTTATATTCTGTCTAGCACAAGCACGGAGGAGCTGTTATTCTTATAATCATCATTAGAGCCTTCTACTACACAGGTTTGGGAAGTGGTAATAAAAGCAGAATATCTCTCTCTTGAGTGTGACTACCCCCAAACTTGCATTAATACTAATTTGAGCAAAGTTTAGCACTAAGCTCGCTGTAGCACTTTCATACAGTAGCTGCCTATGCATTTGGAATGACACAATCATCTCTTACTCTAGCAAAAAAGTTACTCTGGCAACATGAACCTTATTACTTAAGATGAACTGGTTCCATTTCTCATTCCTCCATCCTCAAGGTTAATTGGGTTACTAAACTCCCACAAACTAAAAAGAAAGCACTAACAGAGTCCAGACCAGCCTGGAAGGGACATGGAGAAAAGCGAGAATTGAGGTTGACCAGTCCAATGGCAACCCACTCCAATACTCTTGCCTGGAAAATCTCATGGGCGGAGGAGCCTGGTGGGCTGCAGTCCCTGGGGTCGCGAAGAGTCGGACACGACTGAGTGACTTCACTTTCACTTTTCACTTTCATGTTTTGGAGAAGGCAATGGCAACCCACTCCAGTGTTCTTGCCTGGAGAATCCCAGGGACAAGGGAGCCTGGTGGGTTGCCGTCTCTGGGGTTGCACAGAGTCAGACACGACTGAAGTGACTTAGCAACAGCAGCAGCATTTGGATATCAAATGTGATCCCACTTGTCAACATGTGACCAATGAAAAGGGGGCACACATGTTTTTTAATTAATCTCCATGAAAAATAAGATATATTAGCATAATGACTGTTTTATGTAGCAATAACATAAATGGCAATCCACTCTCATAAAATATGTGTATTAAAATTAGGAAATGGTAGCACATTCAAACATAAGAGCTAATGGAAGCCTAAATATAGATTACATCCCATCTGGCTGCCAAGAGCCTTCCTCCACACATTAACCAGAGGACCAAGCAGAGAAGGAAACTAGCTTTTAAAAATGCAAAAGAGAAAGAGATTTTATCTGAAAACATCAAGTCATAGGATGTGAAGAGTCATCTGTTTCATGGACTATTTATGAGTCAGATGTTAATTCTGATGCTGTCTTCAAATGCATGGAGAGAAAAGACAGATTTTTCTCCTTTTAAGCTTGAAAGAGGCTGGTTGAGGCAGGTAGCTCACAGCTGGTAAGTGGCATTCAGTTGTTTAAAATAATTTTTATCTGGCTTTGACATTCCCTGCATTTGCACAATAAACTGCTGTTTCTATCCCTCCATTTTAACTACTAGCCTCACGGGACCATGTCCCTGTAGCGTTTTATAAGAGCTGTGTTTTGCACTAACTGAAAATGAATCTGTGTTTACAAAACAAAAGTATTTTTTTCCAGTTTCAGATTTGCTTATTAACAAAGTAGATATTTCTCAAGCCAAAATTTCCCCTTTGTTTATGGTTAGAAATCTTGATCCAAGTGAAAAAAGCAAAATCTACTGATGAGTACGGAAATTTACCACCATGCAGAAAGCTCTCTTTTCAACAATCCTGTGGCATACAGGACTCCTACTTTCCGTCCCGGTGTTGGGTGGGGGGTGGGTTGGGGGGGGGCCCACACTGATAATCATGTCCTCATAGAAAGTCAACAATGGCTATTTGCAGTCAATGCAATTCCTCTACCTAGGATATTTTTGTGACATAAATAGATCAGAGAGTCTTGCAAAATGTGTATTTATCTTTGACCCTTTACATTTTTCAGAATTTGTTTGGAGTATTGAGGAATGCTATCTTGAGTGTATTGGTTTGTTTTTGTACTCTGATGAAACTCTAATGAAAAACAGGGACTGTGAACAGGATGAAAAAAGTTTAATCCAGGCCCTGGGTTGATAGGGAAAATCATCTCTGGGCTAGGGCCAGAAGTGCTTTGGTTCTCCTTATAGGAATCTGCAGAGAAGTTCTAACTCCCCAATATTGGTCAGATCTGCAGACCTACCTGCTTAAAACCCTCCAGAGGCTCTTATTATTAAATAAAACTCCTTACCTTGGCCAAGAAAACCCTGTACAGTCTGGCTCCTGCTCAGACCTTACCAGTCCTCTTAGGGGCAGAATTATGTCCCTCCAAAATTTACATATTGACATCCAAACTTCAATACCTCAAAATGAGACTATATTTGGAGATAGGGTATTGAAAGAAGTAATTAAGGCAAAATGGGGATGATATGAGTGGGCCCTAATCCAATGTGATAGTTGTCTTTGAAACAAGAAACAATTAAAATGCAGATATGCACAAAGGAAAGACCATGTGGAGACAGAGGAAAAGCTGGTCATCTAAAAAGTACTGAGAGGGGCCTGGGAAGAAAGCAACAATGCTGACACATTGATCTTGGACTTCTAACTTCCAGAAACATGAAAAAACAAATTTCAGTTGTTTAAGCCACCCAGGCTGTGGTTCTTTGCTACAGAAGCCCTAATATACTAATACAATCTCACTCTGAGATTCAGCCATCCTTGCCTTCTCTCTGTTTATTTAAATTGCCTGACTGGTTCCCACTGTAGGTTCTTGGCACTAGCTGTGCCTGTCACCAGATCTTTGCATGGCTGGTCCTTCTTGGTTTGAGGTCTTAAACTAAATATCACATCTTCAAAAACTAGATAATCTAGAATCAGATCAGATCAGATCAGTCGCTCAGTCGTGTCCGACTCTTTGCGACCCCATGAATCGCAGCACGCCAGGCCTCCCTGTCCATCACCACCTCCCGGAGGTCACTCAGACTCACATCCATCGAGTCAGTGATGCCATCCAGCCATCTCATCCTCTGTCGTCCCCCTTCTCCTCCTGCCCCCAATCCCTCCCAGCATCAGAGTCTTCTCCAATGAGTCAACTCTTCACATGAGGTGGCCAAAGTACTGGAGTTTCAGCTTTAGCATCATTCCTTCCAAAGAAATCCCAGGGTTGATCTCCTTCAGAATGGACTGGTTGGATCTCTATGCAGTCCAAGGGACTCTCAAGAGTCTTCTCCAACACCACAGTTCAAAAGCATCAATTCTTCGGTGCTCAGCCTTCTTCACAGTCCAACTCTCACATCCATACAAAGAATAGGTCCCCTGTTTCCCATTTTCTATGTTTTCATCCTTTTAAAAATTGCCATCATAGAACTTATTACCACCTGCTTTTCTTGTTAACTTACATACTTTCTTATCTTTATTATCCCCCAGTGAGCTCTCTGAGGACAGATACAAGATGTTTATCTTGTTAACTATGTATCCCAAGTCTTAGAACAGAGCCACAGTTGATAGGAGATGCAGGAAGTATTTATTGAATGACAAATGTTTGAATGAATGAATATCAATTGAAAAACATTTTTAAGTTAAAATTTTATAATCAATTAATTACTATGAAATGACTGCCACAAGGTAAAGATAATTAGACTTGGTTGAATGAAGCAGATTAGACTGAACTCAACTGAATTAGGCAAATGGAAAACAATCAACTTATAGAATTCAGTTTTAAAATTTTATTCTGTCTGTGATCTAGTCTTGATGAAGAAGGCCCTATTTCTCAAAAAATAAAGCAAAGGGGGATGCATAGGGTCTGTTAGAAGCCTTTCTGGAGATAGTTCATCTGTAGAGGACAATTAGGAGAAAGGGTATCAGGGAGATTACCATCCAGTGTATTTCCTTTTTGTATTATTCAAAACTTTTGCCAATGCAGCTAACATTTAGAAAGAATTTTTACAAAAGACAAAGCAAAGAATTGCACATTCTTGCCTTGAGGATGTGGATGAAACTCTGACCATTTCCCCATCTTCCCTAAATACACCACCATTTCTTACTTCTGCTCCTTTGTTCTTGTTGACAATGCTTGGAGGACATTATCTTCTGCCCCCATCTCTTCTGCAAGTTCCCCTGTGAAATCCAGAATCTCTTTTACATTCCTGTGGTAGGTGGATCACTCTGAATTAAAATTTTTTGCTTAACACATCTTAACTTGAGCTTCATGAAGGTAGAGACTTGGTTCTACTTGTGTTAGTAATCACATGATATTTAGTCCATGAAAGGGTTCCATAAATACTTGACTACATAAATATGTAGAGTTTAACTCTTCCCTAAGAATCTCAGATAACCTGTCCAACTCCTTATTCCTTTCTGAGCTCCTCTTAGTTCTTATTATCTGCTCTTTCAGATCTAGGACTTGATACCTTACAGCATATTAAGAAGGCAAAGGAGAGCACTCAATTCAATGAAGACTTGACCAGGGGCCCAAGTAACAAGTCTTTCTACTTACCTGATTTAATCTAAAAGAATAAAAATGAAGAAGTAGTAGAGCCTTGTTGAGGCCTTTTATTTTTTTAATTGAGATATAACTCACATACCACTAAATTCATCCTTTTAGTATACATTTTAGTGGTTTTTAATATCATCACTAGGATCTGCAATCATCATCACTATCTAACTCCAGAATATCTTCATCACCCCTAAGATAAACCTCATACTCATTTGTAGTCATTCTTCATTTCTCCTCTCCCACCAGGCCCTGGAAACCATTAATCTACCTCCTGTCTCCATGGATTTGCCTATTCTGGACTTTTCATATAAATAGAAGCATGCAGGCTTCTGTTTCTGTCTTCTTTCCCTTAGCATAATGTTTCCAAGGTTCATCCATGTAGCATGCAACAACTCTCCATTATTTCTGATGGTTGAATAATATTCCATTGTATGAATATAACATTTGTTTATCTCATCTTCAATTAATGGACTTTTATGTTGTTTCTACTTTGGGGCTGTTACGAGTAATGTTGCTTGAACATTCATATGCAACTGTTTATATGAACCTATAGTTCTGATTACCTTGGATATATATGTAGGAGTGGAATATTCTGGGTCATAAGCATACATAATAACTTTGTATTTAACTTACTGAGGAATCAAACATTTTCACAGCAGCTATACTATTTTAAATCCCTACAAGCAATGCTGCTAAGTTGCTTCAGTCGTGTCCGACTCTGTGCGACCCCATAGATGGTAGCCCACCAGGCTTCCCCATCCCTGGGATTCTCCAGGCAAGAACACTGGAGTGGGTTGCCATTTCCTTCTCCAATGCATGAAAGTGAAAAGAGACAGTGAAGTTGCTCAGTCATGTCCAACTCCCAGCGATCCCATGGACTGCAGCCTACCAGGCTCCTCCGTCCATGGATTTTCCAGGCAAGAGTACTGGAGTGGGGTGCCATTGCCTTCTCCGCTACAAGCAATAGATGAGGCCAAAGCACTTTTAAAAAAGATTCAGTTCAGTTCAGTTCAGTTGCTCAGTTGTGTCCGACTCTTTGCGACCCCATGAATCGCAGCATGCCAGGCCTCCCTGTCCATTACCAACTCCCGGAGTTCACTCAGACTCACGTCCATCAAGTCAGTGATGCCATCCAGCCATCTCATCCTCTGTCGTCCCCTTTTCCTCCTGCCCTCAATCCCTCCCAGCATCAGAGTCTTTTCCAATGAGTCAGCTCTTCACATGAGGTGGCCAAAATACTGGAGTTTCAGCTTTAGCATCATTCCTTCCAAAGAAATCCCAGGGCTGATCTCCTTCAGAATAGACTGGTGGGATCTCCTTGCAGTCCAAGGGACTCTCAAGAGTCTTCTCCAACACCACAGTTCAAAAGCATCAATTCTTCGGCGCTCAGCCTTCTTCACAGTCCAACTCTCACATCCATACATGACGACAGGAAAAACCATAGCCTTGACTAGACAAACCTTTTTTGGCAAGGTAACGTCTGTGCTTTTGAATATGCTATCTAGGTAATCACAAATGAAGAATTTTGTCTTTTAAAGACTGCCCAAGTTCCAAAAAGAGAAGAATTTTTCTAAGGAGGAAGATGTTTTAATAGGAGAATGAATGGCTCCCAAAGTTCTGCTGACTCATTTTCAGTCAACTTTACCATGGCCTTACTTAATTCACATTTAGATCATGTGTTCAATCTTAACGCAAATAGCCTGGGTGTCTAGGGCATTTTTCCCAAGCAGTATGAGCACCTTTGAGACATTCTTTAATATGTGTGGTTTTGCTTCCCATTCAGTAGGGAGGAATAGGTCTTCCTCTGCCCACTTAGCTTTATTTATGGAAATAAGCTTTCCAAACAGCAGGAAATTCAGCTTTACTTTAAACCACCAAGTGCCTGAATGGATTTCATCCATTATTTCAGAGTTTTTAATTTTATACTTTAGGCTAAAGCAAATGTTATATATCTAACAGACTCTTGGCAGTTAAATAGACATAGAATGTGGGTCCCTGTATATAGGTGTGTGTGTATGTTTGCATGCCACAGAACTAAGGGCACATGCTGTACATCACTGCTTATCAACTAACAGAAGGGCCACCACCTACAGCAGCCGGAATCTACTACCACACTGGCAGATACTAAGGTTGAGAAAAAGCAAACTAGATGGTTAATAAAAAGGATTCTGAATCTATGGGTAAATGCATGCAATTTATGGATGAAATATCAACAAATGGAAGGAAAAAAGATATTGACAAATAAAAGTGAATCTACCTACATTTACTTCACTAAAATTGATTCCCATCCTGCATCATAGATTTCTCTATTCATGCCAATCAGCTTTCCCAAAAGAATCAGCACAAGGCCACAAAGTCTACAAAACTTCTCTATTCATAAAAAGCCTGCCTTGACTCCCAGTCCACACCCTCAATAAACAGACAGGCCCTTGCCCCATGCCCTAACCGGCAATCTTCTGAGACCTTGACCTGCAGAGAGTCTGTTTCTAAGGAGAGGCCATTCCATCTGCCCACCTGTTCTCTGGCCACACAGTCTCCTCCAGAGACAGGCAGTGGCAGTGGCTCAGCTGATCTGGGCAGATGTGACCACAGAGAGAGAAAGAAATATTGAGAAGGGAGAGGGAGCTCCTCTGAGTCAGGACTCAAAGTAGCAGATGAGGCAGGCTGTCAATCAGCTGTCACTCAGCAGCCTGACCAGTGATGCTCTCCTTCCTGAGGCCATGCGGGAAGTGCTTTGAGTTGTATTCTAGGATAACTTCCTTAAGGTGAACCAGCAGAGGCAAGGACATCTGTGATGAGCTCTGATACCCGAAGTGAAAGGAGAACTATAGTCACTCCGAGATGAGCCTGGCTCTGGACCCTCCTCCTCATGGCATGTCTAAACCTCCATTCCTCCAGCTCAAGAGGGGAAGTGGGCAATGTGACCATCTATCCAAGAGAATGCATGTAAGAATTTGGCTGCCAACAGAATAAAAAGCTGACTCAAAGTTACTGGTTCTCCTGCTCCAATGTGCATCTTCTGTTCAAAAACAGATTACCTGGCTTCTCCTACAGAGGGTTCATTCATCAGATCAGGGTCAGGCCTGAGAACATGCACTTCTAACAACTTCCCAGGCAGGGCATGCTGACTCAGCTGGCCAAGGACCACTTTGAGATCCACTGTGAAAGCACAAGAAGAATGCCAGCTATAATGGACAACCATGAAGCATGTCCAGATTGAGCAGTAAAAAGAAACATTTTTGTCCAGAATAAGGAAGAAAATAATAAAACATATGCAAATAATAGAAGATCTAATGCCTGACTTACCAGAAGCAAAATGTTGTGATCTGATCTTTAAAGTCAAAAAGGGCAGGGAGTAATCAAACATTTTTGTTTGTTTTAAATATTTATTTATTTATTTGCTGTGTCAAGTCTTAATTCCAGCACATGGGATCTTTGATCTTTGCTGCAAAGTGTGATCTCTTAATTGCAGCATGTGGGATCTAATTCCCTGACCAGGGATGGAACCCGGCCCCCCTGCACTGGGAGCATGGACTCTTAGCCACTGGATCATCAGGGAAGTCCCTCAAACAGACATTCTGAACAACCCCTGTCCGCCAACTTAACAGAAAGGAGGAGACTGAGTATACCATGACCCTTGGCTTTGTAGCCTCAACTTTCTCTCCTCACAGATGAGCGATCACATTCCTTAATTCACAAAAAGCAGAGAGGATAAGAACTGAGGGAGACGTCCACTAGACCCTGTCTGATCACTGCCTCTAGTAATAGTGCCACCCGTGGCTTTAAGACTTTATGGTTTTAAAAAGCCAGGGAATTCCCTATTGGTCCAGTGCTTAAGACTTCACACTTTCACTGTTGAGGGTATGGGTTTAATCCCTGCTTAGGGAATCCTGCAAGACACAGGGCATGAGTCAATAAATTGAAAAAAAAAAAAGCCTTTCCAGTGATCAAGACAACTAGATCAATGGAACAGAATAGACAGCCCAGAATAAATATATAGGCCCATATAAATATAGTCAGAGCTTCCTTGGTGACTCAGACAGTAAACAAACTGCCTGTAATGCAGAAGATGTGGGTTCGATCCCTGGCTTGGGAAGATTCCCTGGAGGAGGGCATGGCAACCCACTCCAGTATTCCTGCCCAGAGAAGCCCCATGGACAGAGTAGCCTGGTGGGCTACATTCCATGGGGTCGAAAACAGTCGACACGACTGAGCAACTAAGCACTGCTGCTGCTGCTGCTAAGTCCCTTCAGTCGTGTCCGACTCTGTGCGACCCCATAGACGGCAGCCTCCTGGCTCCCCCGTCCCTGGGATTCTCCAGGCAAGAACACTGGAGTGGGTTGCCATTGCCTTCTCCAATGCATGAAAGTGAAAAGTGAAAGTGAAGTTGCTCAGATCAGATCAGATCAGATCAGTCGCTCAGTCGTGTCCGACTCTTTGCGACCCCATGAACCGCAGCACACCAGGCCTCCCTGTCCATCACCAGCTCCCGGAGGTCACTCAGACTCACATCCATCAAGTCAGTGATGCCATCCAGCCATCTCATCCTCTGTCGTCCCCTTCTCCTCCTGCCCTCAATCCCTCCCAGCATCAGAGTCTTCTCCAATGAGTCAACTCTTCGCATGAGGTGGCCAAAATACTGGAGTTTCAGCTTTAGCATCATTCCTTCCAAAGAAATTCCAGGGCTGATCTCCTTCAGAATGGACTGGTTGGATCTTCTTGCAGTCCAAGGGACTCTCAAGAGTCTTCTCCAACACCACAGTTCAAAAGCATCAATTCTTCGGCGCTCAGCCTTCTTCACAGTCCAGCTCTCACATCCATACATGATCACAGGAAAGACCATAGCCTTGACTAGGCGAACCTTTGTTGGCAAAGTGATGTCTCTGCTTTTGAATATGCTATCTAGGTTGGTCATAACTTTCCTTCCAAGGAGTAAACGTCTTTTAAATTCATTCCAACTTGTGTTTCTTCCAGTCCAGCATTTCTCATGATGTACTCTGCATATAAGTTAAATAAACATGGTGACAATATGCAGCCTTGACGTACTCCTTTTCCTATTTGGAACCAGTCTGTTGTTCCATGACCAGTTCTAACTGTTGCTTCCTGACCTGCATACAGATTTCTCAAGAGGCAGATCAGGTGGTCTGGTATTCCCATCTCTTTCAGAATTTTCCATAGTTTATTGTGATCGACACAGTCAAAGGCTTTGGCATAGTCAATAAAGCAGAAATAGATGTTTTTCTGGAACTCTCTTGCTTTTTCCATGATCCAGTGGATGTTGGCAATTTGATCTCTGGTTCCTCTGCCTTTTCTAAAACCAGCTTGAACATCAGGAAGTTCACGGATATGAAGTCGCTCAGTCGTGTCCAATTTTTAGCAACCCCATAGACTGCAGCCTACAAGGCTCCTCCGTCCACGGGATTTTCCAGGCAAGAGTACTGGAGTGGGGTGCCATTGCCTTCTCTGGCAACTAAGCACAGCACAGCATAAACAAATATAGTCAACTGAAATGATCTTTGACAAAGTAGCAAAGTTACCAAAACTTGGAAGCAACCAATAGATGCTTTTAACAGGTGAATGAGTAAACATGGTGATAAATTCAGGCTATGGAATATTAACCAGTGATTTTTTTAAAAAATTAATGAGATTATAAGCCATAGTAAAACATGGGGAAATCTTAAAAGCATCAGTTCAGTTCAGTTGCTCAGTCATGTCTGACTCTGCGACCCCATGAATCACAGCACACCAGGCCTCCCTGTCCATCACCAACTCCTGGAGTTCAATCAAACTCAAGTCCATTCAGTCAGTGATGCCATCCAGCCATCTCATCCTCTGTCGTCCCCTTCTCCTCCTGCCCTCAATCCCTCCCAGCATCAGAGTCTTTTCCAATGAGTCAACTCTTCGCATGAGGTGGCCAAAGTACTGGAGTTTCAGCTTTAGCATCAGTCCTTGCAAAGAACACCCAGAACTGATCTCCTTTAGAATGGACTGGTTGGATCTCCTGTCAGCCCAAGGGACTCTCAAGAGTCTTCTCCAACACCACAGTTCAAAAGCATCAATTCTTCGGCGCTCAGCTTTCTTCACAGTCCAACTCTCACATCCATACACGACCACTGGAAAAATCATAGCCTTGAGTAGACGGACCTTTGTTGGCAAAGTAATATCTCTGCTTTCTAATATGCTGTCTAGGTTGGTCATAACTTTCCTTCCAAGGAGTAAACGTCTTTTAATTTCATGGCTGCAATCACCATCTGCAGTGATTTTGGAGCCCAGAAAAATTAAGTCTGACACTGTTTCCCCATCTATTTCCCATGAAGTGATGGGACCAGATCCCATGATCTTAGTTTTCTGAATGTTGAGCTTAAGCCAACTTTTTCACTCTCCTCTTTCACACTTCCATCAGGAGGCTTTTTAGTTCCTCTTCACTTTCTGCCATAAGGGTGGTGTCATCTGCATACCTTAGGTTATTGAGATTTCTTCCGGCAATCTTGATTCTGGCTTGTGCTTCTTCCAGCCCAGCATTTCTCATGATGTACTCTGTATAGAAGTTAAATAAGCAGGGTGACAATATACAGCCTTGATGTACTCCTTTTCCTATTTGGAACCAGTCTGTTGTTCCATGTCCAGTTCTAACTGTTGCTTCCTGATCTGCATATAGGTTTCTCAAGAGGCAGGTCAGGTGGTCTGGTATTCCCATCTCTTGAAGAATTTTCCACTTAAAAGCATATTGTAAGGTAAAAGAAACCAGTCTGAAAAGGCTACACAATATACAAATTCAATAGGCTACAAATTCCAATTATATGATATTTTGGAAAAGGCAAAACTTTAGAGACAGTAAAAAGATCAGTGGTTGCCAAAAATTCAAGGGGAGGGGGAAAGGATGAATAGGTGAAGCTCAGGGCATTTTTAAGGTCAGTGAAATTATTCTATATGACACAGTAATGGTAGATACCCAACACTATGCATTTGTCAAAATCCACTCCAATGCAAAGAGTGAATCCTAATATAAAGCATGGATTAGCTAATAGCAATATATCAATATTAGATCATCAATTGTACCAAACGTTCCATACTACTTTGATGTTGCTTAGGTGCTAAGTCATGTTGACTCTTTGCAACCCAGTGGACTATAACCTGCCAGTCTCCTCTGTCTCTGGGATTTCCCAAGCAGGAATACAGGAGTGGGCTGCCATTTCCTTCTCCTGGGGATCTTCCTGACCCAGGAAACTGTAGGCAAGGCTGGGGAGTGGGTGGTATTTGGGAACTCTCTGTACTTTCTGAGCAATTTCCCTGTAAACCTAAAAATGTTCTAAAAAACAAAAATAAAGTCTATTTTTACAAAGCTTTCCCATATATTATGTCAGTTCAACTATATAGTAGAGTAGATATGATTCTCTTCCTATTTGAAATGAAAAAAACTGATACACTGATGTTCCCACAAAATCTGTTGCAAACTAGGATTGGAACATTTGATCTCCTGATGCCAGTCTCTGGATCCTTTCCATCGCACTGCACTCTCTCTGCCGTGTGTGCTCCCCTGGGACAACCCGCAAGTTCCCACATCCTCCTGTTACCGCTCACAGATGCTGCTAAGGCCAAGAGGGCCCAAGACAGGCAGCAAAGAGGAAGGGCGAGTGGACAGACCTGAGGCCACGGACACTGTCACTGGCGCGACTCCACGATCTCCCTGGCTGGCCTGAGCACCCAACACCCACTCACCAACCTACAAAGGGAGGCTTTGGGGAGGACCCAAAGGAAAAGGCATCGTGTTCCTTAATCATTCAGATTTTCCTAATAGAGTATTCCCAAAACTTCAGCCCTTAACATCCTATCTTTACAAATTTTGCTGCACCTGCCTATCATTTATGCTGTTTTTATTGGATATTTTCTTTAAAGAGACTCACACTTTTATTTAGGTTTGTTCTAAACAGAGCCAACTCATAAAATCAAAAGTGTTCATGTCTGTACCACTTCACACTTCCCTGAGTGCCCAGGAACATCTGTAACACACTTGAAGAACTGCTGCCCTCGAAATGCTGCCCTGGGGAAATTTGCCCCCAAAAACTCAGAGCCCACTGGACAGAAACTGAGGACCTGACTCTCCTCTGTATTCCTAGCAGCCAGCAGAGTCTCTAGCACATAGTAGGTGCTCAGAAAAACGTTTGTCAACTAAATGAGTGAATGGTTAAAGGCTACTATCTATGTTGCTCAATTTTCCAACAGCCGTCAAAAAAAATCTAACTTCCCAGCTGCAACCCTAACGGACAACCTCCCACTGTTCCTATGAGCTCTAGGCAGCCAGGCCCAGCCACCGGCAGTTGCTGTTCTTCAGCATGACTCATTCCTGGTAGGGCAACCCACAGTTACTGCCAGTTATGCATGTTCCAGCGTCCAGCATGCACCCATGTCCAGTGTCCAGAGAAAGGGCACCTCTCCTGGGAAGCCTGACCCAACACACCTGGCTGAACTCCTTCCCTTTTGGGCTCATCACAAGAACTCTGATGCTCTCATTGTTCTCTATTATAATCATCTATTTTCAAGAGTGAAAGTGGAGAGTGAAAAGGTTGGCTTAAAGCTCAACATTCAGAAAACGAAGATCATGGCATCTGGTCCCATCACTGCATGGGAATGATGGAGACAGTGGACAGTGTCGACTTGTTCGCTCCATCACTCAGATGGGACTCGCCATAGCGCGCTCCGGGGAGGACACCAGAGCATCGCAGGACACTCACAAGGCGGTCTTCCGTGGTCAGTTGGGTGGGCGGACTGTGGAGGCTGGCGCGAGATTGATGCTTGAACGTGGTGTTGGAGCCTGGAGTCCCTTGGACTGCGGAGATCCAACCAGTCCATTCTGGGAGATCATCCTGGAATTTCTGGGAGATGCTGCTGACTCCAGTAGGCCTTGCGGGTCGACTCATGAGAGACTCTGATTCTGGGGGGATTGAGGGCAGGGGGAGGGGACGACAGGGATGGATGGCTGGATGGCATCACTGACTCGATGGATGCGAGTCTGAGTGACCTCCGGGAGCTGGTGATGGACAGGGAGGCCTGGCGTGCTGCGGTTCATGGTCGGCGACACGACTGGCGACTGATCTGATCTGATTTAAGTAAGCTCTATGTGGGCAGGAACCCTGTCTTTCTTGTTGGCCCTGCCCATGGTTCCAATCATGCTCAGTAGGTGCTCCTGTACTTAACAATGCTCAGGTTTGCCTTCTCCATACGTGGGTGCTCCTGTGTTTGATTCATCCTCAGGTACCTAGCACCAACCAAATGCCTGGCACATAGGACACCCTTAATTAACCTCATGGAAAGGAGGGAGGGAGGGAGAGTAGGAAGGAGGGAGGGAGAAAATTTAAACTGAAAGATACAATATATTATTCCTTTGATAGCTGGAATACTGGTTAGAAACATCAGCCATGAACTGGGTGCTGCCTCCAGCCATACCAGGGCATAAAGAAACAATTGAGTGACATCTAAGACCAAGTGTTACATTAGGTACTTTCCACAGTTTATCTCATTACTTCTTAACTCTGTGCCAAAGGTATTATTACTTCCAATTTACAAACACTGAAAAGAACTTTTTGCCAATAGTGAAGCATTTTTCTATGCTTCTACACAATCTGGCACTGGAGCCTCAATCTCCCCCCAAAGGAAGAGGGGCCCAAGGAAAACCCTCTTCTCACTTCCCTGTGTCTAAGAACAGTGACTTCAAACTCAACCACCCTTCTTCCCCAGGTTTTCCTGGTAGCTCAGCTGGTAAAAAATCTGCCTGCAATGCAGGAGACCCCAGTTTGATTCCTGGGTCAGGAAGATCCCCTAGAGAAGGGATAGGCTGCCCACTCCAGTGTTCTTGGGCTTCCCTGGTGGCTCAGACGGTAAAGAATCCACCTGCAATGCAGGAGACCTGGGTTCTATCCCTGGGTTGGGAAGGTCCCCTGGAGGAGGGCATGGCTACTCTCTCTAGTATTCTTGCCTGTGCTTAGTCTCAAAGAGTCGGCAAGATTGAGCAACTAAGCACAGCACAGCACTCTCTTCCTTTCCATCCGAGGCAGCGGTGCTACGGGACCTATCTCCTCCTCCTTCTCATTTATGTCTTTTCCTTCCTTGCAAAAGGAGCTAGAAAGTTGGGCTGACAACAGAGTGGATGTCATTGTGAAGTTTACATAGACCAGGATGGAGAGTTCATGGAAACCTGCACAAATTGCTGAATGTGGTACATGTTGCTAATATGCACAGCACATCCTGTGTTGAAAGTGATACTTTTCCACTGGTGCTAACCTCTCCTTTGACCTTGGAGCTCACTGAGCAGTTACAACCAGGTGATATTTATATTCGGAACAGGTGACACATTATGTTTCTTCGCTTGGTGACCCAGACAGTTACCAAATGGCAGCCAGACTGAAAATCAACATCCAATTGTTTACACATTCTCCCCTTAAAGAAGGATGCCTTGGAGAAGCGCTCAGCCAGAAGGATTTCTCCCAAGATTTGTTTGCTGTGAGGTAGAAAAGAGCATGTTAGCTCTGGTTTGAGATGACATCTGATGAAATTACATGGAAGGTGACAAAACATCATCCTCTGAACAATGTTTGATCCATTTTAACACTTCCCCCTCTCTTTGCCACTTTCCCATCTTACCCACAGAAGAGCTGCTCATATGAGAGGCTAAGGAAACCAACCAATACAAAGTCTAGTTGAAACTGAGTGCTAGAAACTTATGGGGAGAAATCTAGAATTAAACTAAGGAATTGCCTCCAGAAAATCGACTGGGACCAACTTAGCACAGCACAGCTGAGCATTGCTTTAAAGCTATAAAGTCTCTAGAATGCCATTCCTTCGTCCTTCCACTCAGTTCCCTCTCAGACTTCAGTCTCTCTCTTTCTCCCCTCCTCCTCTTTCTCTCCCATACTCTCTCATATTTCTTATTTAATAAATTTGTTTCCAAGAAAGGAAAGAAACTTACGTTAGTCATTCACACTTTAGTGTGAATTAAAGTCAGTGAGTCAACTCTCACAGGAATGAGGATTTAAAGGCATAGCTCTAATTGTGGAATGGCTGCCTCTGAGCCCTTTTAAGGATATTTCATGGAACAGCTAAATACAAGGAAAAGGAGAAAAACTGCCCAAGTCTGCCTATGCAGAAAGATAGCTTTGGGTCCAGTTTTGAGAAATGAGAGCCATCAGCTGCCACGCAAATGAATTCACAAAAGTTGAATGAAAGTTATAATTTGTCCTTTGGGGATTGACTGGTTTTAACACCCTCCTCTTTCTCTAGGAAATAGATCTATTTTGATGGCCTCCAAGTATCAGCCCTGTAGGATTCAGACTCATTCTTACTCAACACCCGGTCTCTCCAATCCAAATGCCCTCAGGCTTTATCTGAAAAGGCACAACATGAGCTGCTTGGGCCAAACGTGGCCATGAGTCCTTCAACAAATGTTCTGTACTCATAAGTGCACGCACCCCTTGGCGCAGAAAGCTGATAGCACTCTGACACATGGCTGGTCCCTTAGAGACTCTCCCCTCTCAGCCAGAAGAAGTTCAAAATTCTGAGTCAGGGGAAAATTCAGTATGTTCCAAGCAAGAGAAACAAGTGTGCTCCCAAAATGAATGCTGGTATTTAGATGTGCCTTAGGGTATTATAAATATAATCTTTCTGAGGTGTGAGTGTGTCAGGAAGAGACAGAAATGGAATGAGTGAATGTGTGTGTGTGTGTGTGTGTGTGAGATGACAGAGAAGGGGGCAAGCACAGGCCCAGAACCAAGAAGGATCAATGCAAGCATTGATCAAGAATGCAAAACCAGGTATACAGAATGCCCAATGATTAAATTCAGAATTATCTACTGCTTCCTCCATGAAGAAGTGGAGGAAAGGGAATTAGAGAGAAAGAAAGGTGGTGGGGAATGAGAGAGAAAAAGAGAAGCAGAAACAAAGATGGAGAGAAATAGAAGAGTGGAGATGGAGAAGAAGGACTAGGAACTGGGGGGCCTTACTGGATATAGACTGCAGAGCCTGGACTGAGAGGGAGAGACAGCCAGAAGGAGGAACTGCTGATACACCACGGGTCGCTCCACCAGTTACAAGTGATTCATTTCTGCCTTTATTGTGTTTGGCCAGCTAACAAATGCCATGTCCATAAAGCAACACTAAGACACATCCACCATCTATAGAACACTCAACTTCCTGTCGAATATATGGGCTTGTTGGGGTGGGTCTAACTCAGGCCCTGCTAGATCTCTGGGCATGCAGGCCATAACATGCTCTGGACATAGGACCAATGAATAGAATGAAATGAAGGAAACTGACTCTTCAGGGGGACTTGGATGACCTTCATTGCCCTTTAGTCAACCAAGATGACAACCTGAAGCAGCAACACAGCCCCAGGGCAAGGGTTCTTAAGCTTTAGCATGCCATGGTTTCCAAAGCCTACAGGTCCCTTCTCAGAATAGTGTTTTCAATTTGTAAAACTGTAAAGGAAAGGAAAACAATTACACAGTTATGGTTATCAAATATTTAAATAATATGATATAGTGATATTTGTACTCCTTCATCAAGACTTTAAATAATAAGATCTGAAAGTGAAGTCGCTCAGTCGTGTCCGACTCTTTGCGACCCCGTGGACCGTAGCCCACCA